>CM061349.1:259301218-269301218 GCA_030867105.1 Liasis olivaceus
TAAGTTTAAAGATCCTTGTCATGTGTTTAAGTTTCTTCCCTTTTGGGGGGAAGGGAGGTGTGTTCTGCTGAAAGAATGGCACCTGAACATTCATTTAATTTAGGTGGCCTGGGGGGGGGGGAGAAAGCAGCTATGCAGATAATTCTGCACTACTGAATTTTGTTAGACCACATGAGCTTAACTGATGCCAAGTGTAACCTTGCTGAAAGTATCCCTCCTCAATGAAATGGGGGGAGGGTCTGATTTTTGTGCATGGTGGGGCCATAACCACAAATGCCAGTTCTGCCCACTCTCTCACCAACCAAGTCTGATGCAATTGTGAATTTGGGCTGTTATAATCTCCCATCAGACTTCAACTCCCAGAATTTTGGGAAATGGCGTCCACCCATCTTAAAGTTGCCAAGGTTGAGAAATACTGCATCAGACTCTTCTGACCAAAGAAGGAGGACCAGAGGAGAAATCAGACTAGGGTGAAAGTAAATCCTTTAGAAATAATAATGAACAAGAAAGCACTAAAGCCTCCTCAGAGGTCATGTCTAACCCCATTGACTCAGCGTGACTGGACAGCACAGAATCAGAAGAAAAGCTGATTAAAAAATGCATGTGACTTCTAGGGAGACCACACATATAATTCTGAAGTGTGTAATTCTCATTTTAGGACTGAATGAAATGACAGGTGAATTACAAGCTTCATCCAGGGAATCTCTCATTTTAGACTGGGATTGTGCCTACGGGGCCAAATTCAAACTGTCATGGATATAGGTACTTCTGCATTATTTTCACATGTGTGCAGAATCTCTACTTTTGAACACAGGGAACCCCATTTATACTGAGGTGCAAACCAGGGAGGAAATAATGTGTTTTGAGGGCCAAATCCTGATCTTCCTGCTTAACTATTAATTTCTACAGTGAATAAAATATAGAAAGGATCATAATGTTCTTATTGATGCTAACTGAATTGCCATAAATAAGAAGTTAACCAATTTATAATTATCTTGTGTCTAAAGAGATAACTTTAAGAGGGATTGTAAATACATAACAAAGTTAGGTAATCACCCTCCAGACAGTCTACATTCAGAAACCTTTTGAGACAAAGCAATTGTTCCAGGCCCACTCATGGAGGCTTTCATCCTAGATCTGGAAATTGTTGAGTTTCCATACATAGCCCCTGCTACTGGGCCACTGACTTCAATGGATAAAAAAAACCCAATGGATTTTCTCTTCCTCCTAGTGATATCAGACACATCGAGAAGAAAACAGAGGCAAGGCTTAAATAAACAGTTCTGCTCCCAGGTTCTCAGACTACAGTCCCCACATTCCTTTACTATTGGCCATGCTGACTGAAGTTGATCTAAGCCAAAGCTTTGAAGGACATCGGACATTCAAAACCTGAGGGTTATCATTCATATCACAGGGATACTTCACCATTATATTTTTAGGCAGATATTGCTTTAAATTCACAGCAATATTCTGACATCTAAGAGAACAAATGCTCATACAACGAATGAATATTTGTGGAGAGGAAACAGAACCTCACAACAGTCCACCCAGCATCTCCAATACACTGGCAGAACCAGACATCCAAACACTGAGGGTCAGTTTTCTCTATTAGAATGTCTTTTTGAGTTATATCAAATGTAAATATTCCCAGGGTAGCAGGGTGACAAGGATTAGATACAAAAATGCTGTCTAATATGTTGGAATGATTTGTAAGCCTTTCCCATGGCATAATTTAATAAAGTTCAAAGTCCTTCAGATTTTTGTAGAAACAACATTCTTTGCAAGTTATGAAAGAAACTGACTTTGTGATGACTTTGCAAATATTCAGTCTTGTTACACAAACAATGCTTTAAATTCTACCTAGAGGTGAAAAAAAGTTGGCAGAAAGAGTAGCTGAAGGTAGGAAAGGAGAGAGAGAAAGAGAGAGAGAAAAATAAGTGCAAAAGAACATATTCCTCCTTTATCTTATGGGCATATTCACAGGTCAGTGATCAAAGGACTTTGACATGTCTTTTAATTATGCCCACTTAAATCTCTCTCAGATACAGGCTATGGATATCTGCCAAATAATTGATCTCCATGCTTACTTTTTACAACGCTGATGCCAAAGAAGTGAGGATCTTTAATTTTCAGTACATCACAAACTTGATCAAAGAGTTCCTGTCCTGTGGCTTTTACCTACAACACAAAGCAGTATTTAAGCAGTTTAGAGTAGGGTATTTCAAGATCATCATAACTATGCCCTCTTTGCATTATGGCATTAGATGCATGAATGGAACACACTGCTACAAAGTAAGCTTGCAGATTATTGAAGCATTTATGGTAGGATTCCAGGGCAATGACTATTATGAATGTATCTTTTACTCTGTAGTCAAAGGCCTTAAATTAGCTTAATATAATGTTAATTTCTAAACAATGTTTTAGCAATGAATCAGGATATTACTCCATAGTAAAACAATGACATATTGTGTGATATAATGCTATGTTGTTGTACTCCTGAAGGACAGGACAAACAATGGACACTTTATATATCTGAACAATGTGATCCACTGCCTTGGTTCACACAATACATCAAGCCAAAATGTGATTTGCTTGATTTGGGATTTGTTCTATAAGTCTAATCAACTGTGAGTTGATTATAACTCATCAATTATCATTATAATTATTTAATATCAAAGAACTGTATGTTCTTGACCAAGATGTATATGTGATTCAGGCATAACATAACACATAGACTATGTTCACTTGGCACTGACCCTATCTAATTCTGTCTTGGGATAAATATGCCCAGCACCAAGAGCCCTTGATCACAGATATCCCAATCAAATGAAGAATGCCCATATCTGATGACCTTCCAGACACTGCAAGAATGGCTGAGAGGCTGTCACTTTTTGGCTCTTTTAATTTTTTTTTTTTATGTCTGGTCCAAATGAGGCCAGCATCCATGGCAAATTTGGGGGAAACTTCCTCATCCTGCTTTCTTTCTTTCCCTATTCACCTTCATATGGATGCAAGAGGAAGAAGTGAAAAAGTAACAAAAGAGCTCAAGAGAGTTGCTAGATTCCCATTTTTGAGGGCCACTTTGTGCCAGTAGCAAGAAGAGAGAGTTAACTCTGTTATCTCTTTCATTCTGTTTGAACAACATGGCTGCTCAGGGGAAATTAGTTTAGTCCAAAACAATCTTGGGACTGCAATGCCCTCTAACCCCAGTGATGAATGAGTTATAGCATTTGCATAATCTCACCCATGACCCAATGACATCTACGTACATCCATTCTTTCTGTATTGCTTTCCAGGTTAAACACAGAGAAGTTATTTTATTGCAGACAAGGAAGAAGTCTTACAGTATATTGTAGGAGATCTGCCTATTCCAGAACACAGTAATCAAGCCCTGCATATATATGCCAGCCCCAGGGTTGAAATCCTAAGCCTGTTCTCTCTGCCCTTTCAAGTTAACAGACTTTGGGCTGCTCTTTTCTAAGGCACCTCTTCCATTTTTACACAACGGCTCAGCTTGGCCTGAGCACTGCTGATTCTTGTTTCAACAGCTTCATCCCCTACAAGTATTCAAAAGTTTTGAATTACTCAATTGGCCAAGGTGGCATGGGCTTTAGGACTAAAAAATATCTGTAGGTGACCAGGTTACCCATTCTTACTTTCAATAAACTCTGGTTTATGTTTAATGCCTGACAAGCCATGGTCCTTGATCTGAAACCAACAAATCACGATTTGAAATTGAAGCTGGTCCTAAATCTACTTGACTGTTATGTCTGAATTAACAGACCTTTTCTTTTTGACAGGACATATTTAGGGCCCTTGCTCCATCTTAGAGCACTTCTGTATCTGCTCCATCACAAGAGTACAGAATCACAGAGATGGAAGTGAATCTATGAAGCTTTGCTTGAATAGATGGAGAACAAAACAATCAAGCAATGGAAAACCATGCCTGTTAAACAAACCATAGTTTCTTAGCTATGGAAAAGAATCCAGCCATATTGTTTTTCTTATTCTATGCTCAATGATGCTAAGTGGAAAAAGGAGGAAGGAAAGACAAACCTTGTTGCATATTCTAAACATCTACAGAAATGGCTAAATATCAGTATAGTATTTACCTTAAAGGGAGATAATCCATTGTCACAAAAGGGAAAAACTGGTCTGCCTCTGTTACCATATTCTCAACAACTCTAAAATGACACTCCCATTTTAAGGTAAATTATATGGGGGAAATCCCTTTTAGGCAAATAAAGCAAGACATTCCAGAAATCAAAAGGAAATGGTACATACAGTACATACAGAATTGGCAGTTTTGTGAAATTTTAGACAATTCTGGTTTGGTTTGGTTTTAAAAAATGATGTCACACACATTGGCATCTCTTTGAATCAAATCAAAAGAAGCTATGCCTTTTTTTGGCTCACATGGCTACTGCCATGTCATTCCAGAAAAAATGAATTGTATTTAAGGAGATGCAGACAGGTGCAGCACATGTACACACCAAGTCACCTTGTCCGTTTTAATCCAGATCCCCTGCACAATACTCTTCTGCATATATTATAATAATAATAATAATAATAATAATAATAATAATAATAATTATTATTATTATTATTATTATTATTTATTAAATTTGTATGGCACCCGACTCTCAACAACTATGGGCAGTTCACAACAATCAAAGAAATTACAATAAAGTCAACAAAACATAAAAAATAAAGACAAAAGATGGCAAACGTGACGAAGTGAGGGGTCTCGCTCTCCCTTGCCAAAGGCCTGGGTGAAGAGCCAGGTCTTCACAGCTCTTCTAAACAAAAGAAGAGTGGGGACCATCTGGACCTTCAGGGGAACCTCATTCCAGAGGGTGGGCGCTACTACAGAGAAGGCGTGCTTCTGGGGTCCTGAGAGATGACGTAGTTTGAATTGATGCCAATCCTGCTGGATTGAATCAGCTGGGCAGATATTATGGGAGACAGGCGGTCCCTCAAGTAACCAGGCTGCATGCCATGAAGGAGTGTATAGGTATCAACCAGAACCTTGAATTGCATCCAGAAGCAAGGCAGCAACCAGTTCAGCCCGTGAAGCAGAGGTGTTACATGGGCATACCAAGGCATGCCCATTTCTGCTTGCGCTGCCGCATTTTGGACCCGTTGAAGCTTGGGGTGATCTTCAAGGGCAGCCCCATGTAGAGAACATTGCAGTAGTCAAACCATGAGGTGACAAGGAAAACTCTTTTAGGTAAATAAAACAAGACATTCCAGAAATCAAAAGGAAATGGTACACAGAGTACTCATATTGCTCAACACATCAAAACATCTACTATTTTTCTTCACGATCTATCCATAAACAATATTCTCTACCGGAAAAGCCATGCTAACAAAAGGCCTTCAATTTCTCTTTCAAAATGGATACAGCCTATCCAGATTCTGTATACTGTCTCTCTTAAAAACTATCACTTTATTTCTTAAATGTGTGTGCTGCTTTTTGAAACCAAGTTTTTCCAGGGTAGGTTACCATTTTCATGGCTATGATCAAGGTGACACTGAAAAACTTCCACAAATGGCACATCTGATACAGACATGCGTGGAGAGGAGGATCTAGGGCAACTTCTGAACAATTATTTTGAAGCCATCTTATAACCTCAGGGGAATATAGAAAGATTATAGCATTAAACAGTACAAATGGATGTGAACTGACTGAAAGCCAAACATTACTGCATGAAAACAAAACAACAAAACTTCATGCAGGGGCAGGGAAGTAGAAGTAGACAGCACCTCTTGCAGAATCAGGAAAAGGAGGGGGGAACTTAGGAATAAGGGTCCTCTGGTTCCTGAACCCAAGCCAGTCATCCACCTTGGTAGAAATATTGCAAGGATAAATCAATATTTGCTCAGAGGAGAAAAAGAGTGGCTGTACCATTTTCCTTTCACAATGATTTGTGAAAATGCACAAAACAATGAAGGATCCTTTTGTGTTAATACTAGGGGTATAAATTGTTTCAGATTTGATTTCAAAAAGGTGCTTCAGAACATGCAGGGTCTTGAACATAGCACTTGCCTGTAACTCTTTAAAGCAACTGCATATTTTACTAGGATCACATGGCTGCCTTCCATAGCTGCTGCATGATTCCGGGAAAAGATACAGCTACTTTAAATAGCTACAGACATGTACTATGACTATGCCCCTAAATATTCCAAAACAGTTATTCGGAATTCCATCTAGTCAATTAGGAAGAACTACATTTCAAACTTCCTGAAGCAAGGATTTATTTGGGCCTGATTTGAACTGGTGGTTCACAGTGAATTACTCCAAGATGAAAGCCAAACCAAATCTTGTGATTAATGCCTACCTATAGTTTTAGTTTCAAATGACCTCTAGCCATTCTAGTCATAGTGGGGATTACAAACAGTTGAAGTCAATGTGAGCTACTGGCTTCCTACAAGTTTTTAAGAGTGGTCCCTATATAAAAGGCCATTCTGAAATCTTACGAAGTACTGTGTTAATCCTAGGAAATCTGAATATTTCAAACATGATTCCATTAAGTAGATTTCTCATTTTTTAAGGAACAATTCTGTAACAACATTTTGGTAATAAGATACTGTAGCTACTGAATAAAAAAATGTAATTTGCAAGCAGAAAGGATTAATATGAAGCAAGCTACAAAACATAATGCAGCCATAAACAGAAAAAACATACCTAATCTCTTTTTAAACTGGAGGAACCATACCAGTGACTTTCTTACATTCTCTACCACCACGTTATGGTCCCTCCTGATGAAGGAATCTAATCCTATCCACACAGAGGGAACATGTGCAGGAATATGAATGCAACACCTGTCTGCAACTCATTAAAGCAACTGTGTCTTTTTCCAGAATCACGCAACTGCTGTGGGGAGGCTTCTTCTGTAACCATGCAGTCCTGAAATCAGACACCCCTGAAATTCACCTATGGGAAGAGCATCACTAAAGGACTACCATACTGGAAGCAGAAATCCATTCTAAGGAGTATCCTATGGCTGATCTGACCTTTTTCCCCCCATACAATGGCATGATGAGCTCTACACAGAATCTAGCTTTCAAACAGGCTTAATATTTGTTGAGGTATTCAGTCACCATTCAGCCACAAGCTAAGCTGAAGAACTGTATTTATAAGGTATAAACTGAATCCACCCATAAGGGCTGTCATTACTAATTCACAAAGATTATGAACTCATTTGTACACATGGCAGTTAACTGAATAACTTAGAAGGGAAAAAAACCCCTGATTCAATAAATTTAGACCACCCTCCCAAAGATGTGGTATTACACCCATTATTTCTTCCTGCATGGCTAATGTTCAAAGTGGCTCCAATTTGATGAATAGTAATTCAGTATCTCTGGAGTGCAGCAACTGGAGGAAGGATGAGATACACAGCAGGGGAAATTGATAATAAGAAGATGGTACAAGAGGAGACACAAGAGAAATAAGCTGCCCAGAGTTTGGTTTAAGATGGGCGGCTATAGCAATGTTTTAAATAAATAAATAATAAAGCTAAATTTGTTCCCATTAGGATGTGTACCACAAAAAAATAAACATCAGAGGAGAAAAATGCTCTGAATATCCACATTAAAAAGCATGGTAAAAATTATTTAGAGGCAAGTAGACACAACTGTATGAAACTACTTTAACAGTTCAGCTGCAAAGGCATCAGGAAATTCAACAACACTCTTTTGGCTATTTATGCTGTTTTTTCTGATGCTTTTTTGAAGGGCCCATGATATTCAAAAAATAGATTGGGAGAATGAAGTACACTCTTTTGACAGTTTACTTTGAACACACACAGCTCCATGTTTTATCTTCACAGATGATTTTAAAGTGCTCAGTAAGTTTTTCATTCTTGTCTATCTTCCTTTTTATACCTTTCCCTTCAGTGACAGAACAGATTAAAAAAGAAGAAATGGACAGGTCCATGCATGAATAGCTGCCTGACTCAAAATGTATATTTTCTAAGGGGAATCCACCTAAACAGGTGCATGTTGCATTTTTAAAAAACATGCAAATCCTGACAGAAATTTAACTTCAGTGATAACTATTTTTTTCATTAAAGTACAGATTCTAAAAAGCATGAAAAACTTGGGCATTAAAACCTGCAAGACTACAGAGAAATATAATTCTATTAATATCTTTAATAGGCATTATAGATTACAAACTACATCATTCTCTATCTTAACTCCTGGACTACATTTCAACTTTTATTTTCCTACAAGGGAAAGTTCTCAGGATATAGAGCTACTTAATTTTGTTTGCAAGTTTTATTAGCTTGTATAGCTTCAAAGTATGATTCCCCAGGTCTACCATGTTGAAAAATTAACACAACTAAATCAACAGCTTCCAAGGAAAAACGTTTTTTGAGTTTTCCAACACTACAAAACCATCAAACAAACATGAAAAGAAGTTTTAGAAGAAAGAGACCCAATTTATGCTAATTTGGACCAATTTTTAAAATAAGCTTACTTATTAGTTTACAAGGTTTTTTTTTTCCAACTTGCAGATCTTCAGAACCTCCACTATATTCCTCACACTATCTAAATAACACAGGTCTGTATTCATAGTGATCTCCAAAACAAGCTTAGATACACTTACCCCAACAGTCAAACTGAGCTGGTCTCGGTCTGGCAGAAGGACACACACATTCCTAAAATCCAAAGGCATCTTCTTTGGCAATAGCTGTTTGCTCATTGCAGAACTGGTTGTAAACTTCTCATACCGCTCCGCCAAGTAACAATGCCGCAATCAGAGCCTTGGGAATCAAGCCAACTTCGTTCGTATTCTTTCAACCTGAGAAATAAAAATCCTTAGAATAATGGGTAGGAGTACTTTGTAGCGAGAAGCGACAACATTAAATGATTCTCTGTAGCTTCATTCTAAGAAGCAGCTCTAACAACCAGCATCACACTGAGCTTTGGCGTAATTATAACTAATCTTCACATTAGTCAGCTCTTTTACTGATTAGCAGCTGGTTACGTTACACTGTAGGTGGGAATACTAGCCTGGAAAATTATCTGAGGGAGGCCCAGAAAAATGGCATCCACGGGTTTACATACCCTTCTCTTGAATCAGCTACTTTATCCTGTGTGCCAAGTATCATAGTCCAGAGTTGCTGGTAGATGATTTTTTATTTTTTTTTGCACACTTGCTTCCCCTACGTGACAGTCAGCTTTTAAAAAAACAAAGTCCTGAGTCACTGGAAAGAAAGGCAGAGAAAGCAATGTACGGGCCAATAAGAATGAAGGGGGAAAAAAATACTTAGAACATTGGACCCGAGATTACACAGTCATCAGTAAATAGCACCAAAGATGACTCAGAGAAGGTGCAATCCTGTGTTTCTGTGGATTTAAGAGTATTAGTAGAAGTATGTGGGGAAGTTTTTCTTTTAATCTAGCACCTAATTACATTGGAACAGAGGGAAATGAGGCACACAGCAGAAATGCTCTGTACTGTGTAATAAGGCACCACTGCATTAGTATCTCTCTCGAAATATTCCACGCCTCTACAGATGGCAGCACTTGGCACTTCGGCTAATTTCAAAAACTAAGCAGGGACAGCCTGGTTACGCCTTCGAAATGAGAGTACCTAACTATTCCAAGGCTGTTGGATAGATGAGCAAAAGGGTGCCAATGTGTAACCAATGAAAGGGGGTGGGGGAGCCCCAGAAATCTGTTTTTCTGTATGGACATATTTAAGACTCTTTCGTTGTTAAAAATGCCCTGTAGTTTTTACACGTCCTGAAGTGCACTTCATTGTTGCTCCATTCTACCTAGTTAATACCTATGACTTACAGCTGTCACACTAACAGGAACTTACTGGATCCAGGTTCTATACTACATGTTGACCTCATGTCCAAAATGAAAGACAATGGACAACAATGCCTATTTCCTCCTTTGACTTTCAATATTTGTTTGGAACCCCTAGCGTGTGCTATAAGACAAGATTATAATATCCATGGTTTATATCTTAATTCTGCAGAACATAAATTAATATTACATACTGATGATATTTTATTATTGATCTCTATATTCCATGCTTCAGTTCTAGTTCTGATGCATTTAATAATATGTTTGGGAAAACAGTAGGATATTGAATTAACTGGACCGATTCAGAATTTATAGGTAAAACTCCCTTCATGAATTTATTAGGCAATTATCAGTTTCAGTTTTGCAGTAAATATGTTAACTATCTTGGGGTTCTTATTTCACATGATTATGGCAGATAATCACTTCAAATATGAATAAAAAATATAGATCTCTTTGGATTTCAGTAGATGGCAGCCTTTAAACCTTACCCTTTGGGACAAGGTTAATATTCTTAAAATGAATTGTTTAGAATATTTTGCCTGGTTTTGAATGAATCTGGATTGGGCTGAGAAAGTGTGATTAGCCCAAACTTTGCCAGTGAGCTTCCATGTCCACACCATAAAGGAACTTGAGAGTGCATATAATTAGAATATAGTTGTATACTAATTATATGCACTCTCAAGTTTCTTTATGGTTTTTTTGCACCTATTTCCAATTGGTGTGGACATGGAAGCTCACTGGTTAAGCTTGGGCTAATCATACTTTCTCAGCCTAATCCACATTCAGGATCCAACTACGGCCCAAACCCAGTTCAGGATCCAACTACAGTACGCATGACTGATAGCCATCCAACATCTGCTAAAATACCTTAAGCAGAAGTACCTCTTTACTCAGCTTCTAAATTTAATTCAAAATGACAGTTTTGAAGGACCAGAACTGTGGAACAGTGACACAGTTCAAGAAATTATCTTTGTTGATTCCAAGGTCTATCCGGTAGGTACTATTTCTATTTAAAAATGTGCTGATGACCAGCAAATGACCCTTAAGCATACCTCCTCTGTCAACCATCTGATGTACTTTCCCCACAAAGCTGAGGTCAGCTCAGGCCAGAGAAAAGAGATAACTTTGATGAGTATCATTTGGTTTCCAGATAAAGTTGCAGCTAAGATTATCAGTCCAAACCTGCCTGTAGTATATCAATGATTCCTAAATGATGGATTAGGTTTCCAAACTGGGTAGCCTCTGGAATGCATGAATGATGACTAACATACACAGTTGAACCAAGAGGCATCTGTGAATGTATTTATTTATTTATAAATCAGATTTATACGCTGCCCATTTCACTATCAGTGACTCTAGGCGGCTAGAATCAAATTTACTCTGAACAAAATCAAAACACCTCTCTACCCACCCACCCCCAAAAAGCCAAACCCCAAAACATGGCATACCTTGCTCTAAAACACTAGAAAGTAGGTAATTTCAAGGGGGAAAAAAAAGCTTTAAGAGTTTTCTCATTTTTCTTCTTTTGGATGCCACTGAAAAGCATCATTCTGGTTCTGATATTTAAAAGCAGAGATGCTGGACTGAAGAAATGGTTGTTTTAATGCATTCCAGGTAGATATGCTAATAGATCTCAAGTTTTCAATTTGCTCAGACAGTAACCCATCTCCTAATGGTTCAGTACTAGAAGCTTAAATGGATGGGCAAACAATCGTATCAGTCATTTCAAGAGCCACAGTTGCCCAATAGCCATTAATGATCAGTAGTGATGATAGTATGATATAGTGTGTAGTATGTAGTAGTAGGGTGATGATGATGATGAGCTGGAAGGGCAGATTAATGATCAGTAACTCTTACTGTTAAGCCAGTTTGGTGTAGTGAGTAAGGCACCGGGCTAGAAACCGGGAGACCGTGAGTTCTAGCCCTGCCTTAGGCACAAAGCCAGCTGGGTGACCTTGGGCCAGTCACAACCTCTCAGTCCTAGGAAAGAGGCAATGTCAAAGCACTCTGAAATCTTGTCAAGAAAGCTGCAGGGGCTTGTCCAGGCTATCACCAGGACTCAAAGGCACCAAAACAAAACAAAACACCTCTTACTGTTCGAGTAGAGGAAATAGAAAAGTTTTCATCATATGGCCATCCAGTCAGATTATCAGAAACATCTCCACTTGGTAACTGCGCAACTGTCAAACTCTACAGGAGTATCTCCCTGTTCTCCATATTGATACAAAGGAAAGAAAACCATTCCTTTTGTAAGTTATAAAAGATGGGAAGAGGAACATTAGACGTTAAGCTAGATAGTAAGTATCCATGAAAATACACATAACGTGGAATGATGCCCAACAGGCTTGAAACAGAATAATTATGAGGCATACAATAAAACAACACAGTGTGAAGTAATCGTGCTCAAAGTCCCAGCCAATCCTCTCCTAGGATACTCCATTCCACCCCCTTCCAACCACTTATCATTTTACCTCCTCCTATCATGAGGCTGCATGAGTCTTTGGCACACTCTAGCTTATTCTACATCTGTAAACTTGGGGGTTAATCTGAATCTATCATTATCTTCTTTTGTGAGTGGATGCACAAAGATGCAGTCTACTATATGAAGATTTATACTTGGAAAATTAATCCAATATTGATATATTTCAGATTTGAGGAACCACACCGCACTTGTTTGGAGAATACAGTAACTGCAGACTAAGTGGAGCTGCATCATGACAGAAAGCCAAAATTCAGCAGTGAAGTAGGAGAAGATTGTTGCAGTGGAAAAATAGAGTTTCAGGGTCAACATGCAAAGATGGGGGTAAAGATTGCCCACTCTAATTTATAAAATGGTTCAGCATCAGAATGGTATGCTTGTTAAGGGCAAGGATATGTAAATTACTTCCACTTTCTTACCATTCCATATATGGTTCATTTCATCAGGCAGTTAAAATCAATTCATCCAACCAGCTATTTATATCCAGTGCATGGATGGCAAATATTTTGAAAGGAAACGCTGATTTAAAACCAAACCAGGAGATGAAAGTCAAAGCCACAGCATATATATTTTCCAGAAATATTCTGCTTTCTTTAATTCTTATATCTACATAAACACTGTTACCTATGAAGCAAATGATTTATTGCATCACCTCCCCTAATAAATTATGGGTTAAATTTCCTTGTGATGCACAACAAACCAGATCACTTTCAAAGCAATTAATTCTCATTAGAATTCTGTGCTTTATTTCTATGAAGCTCCTGGGTTCAATTTCTCTCAGTTAAATCAGATTATGCACACAAGTATGATTTATTAGATCACAGAAATCCAAAGAATATAAGCTGCTATATAGTCAAACCACTGGCCCATCTAGCTGGATACTTGTACTCTCTCCAGTATTTCAGAGATGGCTTTCTCCCAGACCTACCTGGAGAGGCCAAGGATTAAAGGATTAAACCTGGGAAACTTGCATACATCTTTACCACTAAGTAAGCCCCCACCCAAATGTCCATTGCTTGAGTCTTGGATACAAGAGCTATGAACATCATTACTGCCATGCCCTTGAACATGGAAATACAATAGGGCACCAGAGGCTTAGGTTTACTGACTGATTATACCAGAAGTCAAGATTTTCCCCCCTCATTTTAGCTATAGCACCGTTCAGCACAAAACTGTCTAGTATCAACAGCTTTAATCTTCACTCTGAAAGAAGGGGAATTAAGTATGTGATTACTCTTGATTTCAGTCTACCCCTCACTTTCATTGTTCTGAATAATAATATCCTACCTGTAAGCAGCGAAGTAAAAATTGCTTGGCAGAAGGCCCAAAAGCCAATCAATAGATCTGAGTGTGTCACTGTTCATGAATGCTTGCAATTAACACAAGTAAACAAACAGCACAAAAGACCCACAGTGACAGACAAAAACCCAAATACACTAGTTATATTTTTATTGGCTTTAGGAACTCCCTTGGCAAGAATGGAACACAGAAGGTAGCACAATTTCTATGGTAGCCATGCGTATTAGGAAATTGCTTGGCTCCAAATCTAAACAATGTTAAATACACTTGGTGGGTTAGGCTACCTGGCAGCAAAGGTTAAGTATCGCTGTTAAAAAATTGAGCAGTTAATCAAGGCAAAAATGGCGGGCAATCTCTTTGTTATGACAAGAGATCTTTGTTTCAATACTGCAGATTTCAACATTCATGATGTACTGAAGATAAGCAGAACACGGAGACAAAACAGAATGGAAAGTTATAGTAAATTCAACACTTATGGCCTGCCATAACATTGGGGCACTATGCTGGTCTTTGACCATAAAAAATATTGATTTGAACAGTGGGGCAGAAGGGTGCAGCTCTGATATACATGAATTCACATGGAACATTTAGAATCTAGTCTGTTTCCCCTTTCTGCAATACAACCAGGGATGAAATAGTCATAGGACCTTCCTAGTGGTACTCTGGGAAATCTCATGGAGAAAATGCAAGTGCAGTAAATGAATGTCTGCAATCACTATCACTCAGTGCACAGTCAGCTCACCGGAAACAGAATGGATGAGAAACTTTCTTTCCGAGCTCCCCATAAAGACAATCATCCACACCAGTCACCAATGCAAATGTTTGCAGGAAGCAAAATGTCCCAGGTTCCTTGCAAAATGCACATGAGAGAAAAAGTATGTGTTTCCTCTGCAAGTTGAGCCAGTAAGGGCATTGCACCTGGGATGTTGGAAAGTGACCCAAAAGACTATGAACTTTTTCCTCCCATTTCCCTGTGTTAGACAGCAAACTCCAGAACAGACTGAGCAAATACAAAGAGGAAGGGAGCACAACACAACACAAATGTTGGCCAATTTTGACGAGTCATCAAATATAAGTCAGTTCCTAATGTTTTTTTTTAATTAAATGAATTGGATTTTTATAAGTTTCAATTAGGTTTTTAATGAAGAAATGTTTTGCAAAAAGAGCCCAAAGTCATATGTAAAATATGTAAAAGTAAAAAGATTCAAGGGGAAAGTAAGACTACCATCTTTTCCTCCAATGCATTAGCATAACATGTGACAGCGATAAGGTGAACTGCATTCAAATGGACAGCTTCTCTGCCATGTTCTAAAATAATAAAGTAGCAGTGTTCTTCCTAACTATTACTATGATATGGCAGAACACGTCATGAAAGAAGAAAACCCTGAATATATGGGGAGGGGGGGAAACTATAAGGAAGCGTGAAAGGCTTCAAACAAATGTCAATTCTTAATTCATTTTGCATATGGTACTCTTAGCTCAAGGTGAGCTTTCACTCTGTATGATTTGGCTTTTGAAGAGCTGTGGGAAAAAAGGTTGACTGCTAAGTACTGTACTCCTTTTGAACACAATTATTATACAAACCAACCCACTTAAGATTTCCTTAACATTTCATGAGGATCTGAAAACACAAAATGCTTTTACTGCTCCTGTTTAGCAAAGATATGGAGTTTCTTATAAATTCTATCTTGTATTTCCTCTAAGCAAAGAGAGAACAGTCACCATTTTCTACACTGTATAACTGATATTGTAGCCAATATCCATGCATTCCATCTTGTTTAGCACATAACGCCAAGAACATTCATTTGTAAATAAAAGTTGGTCCTGTTATTACCTAAAAACTCTGTGTACTGTCTGGAAACCTGCATATTCTTACACCCACAAATCAGCCAATTAATAAGCATTTCACATTCTTTCTTTCATCAAAAGTAGTGAACAATCCTGTTTTTTGTTTTGTTTTTTTTATTACAGCAACCACTACAACAGGCAAGACATAAAAAAGGATTGGCATGTGCAATATAGCAGGTACCATAGCTATTAAGAGAATGCCTTTGGGATGTTTTTTAAAGAACTTAATGTTATTACAGTTTGTTCATAATTTAACAAGATTTATTTTATTAACCTCCTGTCAATCCTCAAGGCAGGGATTTATAACTACATTTTTCAAGAAAGAAAATAACCATGTTGAAAAAAAAGTTTGGAAGGCAGAAGACTTAGAGTTGAAAAGAACCTAGAGCAGCTTTTCTCAGCCTGAACCTTTTAACTGAGCTATACTACAACTTCCATCACCCTCAGCTAGTACTATTGCTTGTGGTGCTGGCGAAGACAGTGTGAGCTGTAGACTATACCAGGGAGAACATCAGGTGGAAAAATCTGGTTTAGATGTCCCCACAACAGACAATGGAAAAGGAGTGATGGAAATGGCTATCTTTCTATCTATCTATCTATCTATCTATCTATCTATCTATCTATCTATCTACCTACCTACCTACCTACCTACCTACCTACCTACCTACCTACCGGCTTCTGTAGGAGCTGGAATCCTATTTACACAGGAATTCAGCTTCCATAAAAGTTTGTCCATATCCTTTTGAGACATCCATATCTCAACACGATGATATCAGAACAGGGGTGGGAAACCACACAAGCTTGGGCCAAGATCAGGGTTACAGTTTGCTATAATTTTAATCCCATGAAGACCGTACACACAATACTGTGTATCCTCTTCCTGCCCATTATTCAAACTTGAACTAATTCCTGGAGGTGGAAAAATACCTTTTGCTTCTATTTTTCAGTAGAGTGCTAGAGCTAGACCATTGAAACAAATAAACCAGTCCTGCAGTTTAATACTTCCTTAGTAGGTAGGAGCATTCTTCATTATAAGAACATCCTGGATTTAAAACCCAGTTCAACCATGAACCCTTGGGGACCCTTTTGCAACAAATAAATAAATAATGAGGTAAACCTCAAACAGGCGCCAAGGAAAGAAAGAAAAATTGAATTGCCCAAAGCATTAGAGCTTTACTGAGCCAGCAACTACATCTTCTGCTATGGTGCAATTATTTTCTTGCCCTAGAAGAACCTACTTGCCATTGTTGCCTCAATAAAGATTACATCAAAATACCTCAGCAACTCCAAACGTTCTATTGGCACCAATCCATTTCTTTTCTTCACTTGCTAATCATTTGGTTGCAGTCTTTTTTTAAGTTAATGAAGTTGCTGTTTCTTAGCTTTATCTTATTACCTATTAAATATATGGAAGAAATAACACATTGTACCCATTAAATATATGGAGAAAATAATATTGGCCTACCTTCCAGGCTGTTACAGGTAAATGCACGTATGAGCTCATTGTGCAGGTAGGAAAAGAGCTTCACTCTAGAAAACCCAACGAGGTGGACCCTGCAATCCTAATTCTGGAATTCAGTGAAAAAATGACTCATACCCTCCATTCTTCTTCCTCAGGAAACATCACTAAATTCCAACATATTCCCATTGACCAAACTCATCTTCTCCGCCAGTTACACTTATCAGTTGTACTAATAATGCAAGTTTAATCCAACATCGGAACCCTGGGTACATTTTGTCCAAATGCCCAAACATATAAATCAGAATTGAGGAAGAATATGTGAACTAGTACCAAACAATAAAACACTCAAGGTAATTTTATAGATAGACAGAAAAATAGAACATCACTGGAAATATTTTACAAAAGCAAAGACTGATCACTAGACAGATTATCCAAGAGATCAGACTTAATACTCGGTGTCGGTTTTTATAACTGCATTTGGAATTAGTTCCTGAGGGGAAAGTTCCAATCCTTTATAGGAGACACAGCTGTGCTTTAATCAGATAAGATGAGGAAGATATTTTTATATAGCTGCAGACCAGCAAATCTGACTGTGAAAAGAAAAAAGAAAACCCACAGTTGTTGGAAAACAAGCAGGCAACACAGATAATTTCTGGCATGTTTTGGTTCTCGCTGCTTTTATCACAAGAGACACCATTTTACTACAGCTTGTTGTGGTAGAATTCTGGATCATCCCAGTTAGGACTGAAGATGGAGCTATTCCCATTTTGAAGGTTCCCCTGTACATTAAAACAAAGATTAAAATTGTCCACCAGGGAATTGGCTTTACAGAGTCTCTTTTTTATGTAGTAATATCACACATAAGTTTTTTTAATATTTAAATTTTTTACTGGCCACCTATACTGTACTGTAGTCCCAAATTCTGTCACATTTGGCCTTTCTTCATAAGTTATGATTCCATATATTAGGAACATGTGACAAAGGCCACCCATTCATGCTTCACTCCCCAAATCATTCCTTCCCCCACTGGTCCACAGATTTACTAAAATGTACGCTTTCGATCTCTTCTTCGCCAGCATGCAAACAGCTTCTCTAAAAATGAACATAATGTAACTTTGATGAGAGAATATCACTAAACACTATTCATGTATTTAAGGGACTAAAATGGCATACGCCACAGTGGCCCATCCCAAATGCCCTACCACTTTGTGGCCTTTCAAAATGACAGGCAGGAGCTCTACAAATTGGGGGGGGGGGGGGCAGGCAGCATATTCCACCGACATGGGGCTGCTGCAATGCTGCTTTGCTTCCCCGTCCAGCCCCTCTTAAACTGCCCTTCGTGCTGCGGAGAAAGTCTGCAAGGGGAACCTGTTCTAGTTCAGTTAAGCCATCTGGGTGATTAAGAGTCTCAACTGTGCACGATATCTAACTCTATGGTCTACACACATTCAATGAAAGCACAGATTCCTTCAATCCTGAATGTCTGTTCCTGCTTTCTCCTTCACATGTTCTCTCAATACACAGAAAAATAACAGATGAAAGAGTTTCACTGAATGCCTTCACCCACATCTGACTGCTGATCCTTATGTGTACAAGTGTGCAAGAGAGGATAACCCTAAAATCTATAGAACTACAGAAAATCTTTTAAAAAGAGACAGATCCCAAAGCAATCCAAAATGAGATCTAGCCACACCCATTGACCATTAAATCATTAAATGCTGAGTGAATGTGGGATTCTGTGTGTCTCAAATGGAGTAGCCTCGCAAACGCAAGACTAAGAATTCATGCAACTAGCTGAACAGTCGGGTTAAGTCTATTTCCTTTCATTCTTAAAGGAGGCAACATTCTTTATTTTGCTATGTGGACAGTTGGAGGAAAATGACTAGCTTCAGAAAACAAGCACATATGGCATTTCCAGATGACAATGTCCGTAGTTTACTCCCTGTAGGTAAACAAACAAACAAAAAAAGTATGAAGCAGCCCTAGACACACAATTTTAATTGAAGGAGTACAGCAAAGTTTACCTTCTCAGCTGAAGCACTCATCTTTTAGTTAAAATGAACCCCCTTGAACAGTACATTTTCATAGAAATTCCAAAATTCAGTTGCCTGATAAACTTGTCAGATGTATATCCTATACATACATCCTATATTTGGATTTAATTTTTTTAAAAAAATAAGTATTTAAAAATAAGTAAAACATATCTAAAAGATGCACTTCATCCCTGTAATGCAATTGTCTAATGCTACTGATACCCAACCATACAAAAAGTCAGGGGAACACTCCAGCGGGGCAGGAGGTTAATGTAATTTTAAACGTGTTTACTCAGGGGAAACCTTTTCAAGGTTACAGCAGCAGAATTTAAAATTATATTCATCGTTTCTTCTAGCATAACTTTATTTCAAACGCTTGCCCTAGAACTACTGCAGATCAAAACCGAGAAGCCAAATTAAACATTGCCGTTTTTATGCAGAGCTAGGCTATCTACATGTTTTTTTTTAAAACAAGGCATTGTTCAGGAAAACTTTATCCCAAAGAGATGATTTGTCGGGAGCGCACAACACTGAAAAAATGAACATTCAAGGCTAATTCTCTGAAGCTGGTGCCTGCTAAACCTGTTGCTTGGCACGCGACTCTAAAAGTTAGCACCGCAGAGAACCTCTAGCAACATAAAACAGCCAAGGAGGAGAGCAGTAACGACTATTTTCAGCTTCGTGCTGCTCTGAAGTTTGACTAAGAAAGCCCATAAGGGTAATGATACTGTTCATGCCAGCCGATCGCGTAAAACGTGGATTAAACGGAGCGCGCGTGCATATGTGTGTGCACACATAAAATATGCAGATGGGGGGGGGGGGGGGAATCCAGTAGCTAGTACTTACAGCCAAGTCCTGCGTGCAGAGCAGCAAGTAGCCGATGAAAGGGAGAATGTATTAATTTGACTCTGACAAGGGCGGTTACCCCTTTCTCCTGGGTGCATCTAATCTTCGCGCTTCCCCCGAGAACTCAGTCAACCTTATCCTCTGTGGAGAGATACCATCGACACATCACAAAGAGGGAGAGTCGATGGGATTCTCAGAGGGCGGAAATCCAGCATCGGGAGGCTCCCTTCAACCTCGCCTTTTGGGATTAAGGGTTAGCCGGGTCGTCAAGCCCTCGGCGTTGCCAATCAGCCGCCAATCGCGGCGCCGCTCCCGCGATCCTACCCCCGCGTTTGCTTTGTGGCGCCTTCCAACCCGAACTGCTTGTAAACAGCGGAGAGGGCGCTTTGTTGCTTTCTCAATGGAGCCCCACGTGGAGAGGCGGTGCCCGAAATACGTAGCAACCCCGCGAAAACCGAGCAGCGGTGGCGGCGATCCCCCTTTTGGGTGGATGCGGGGTTCGTCAATCTAGGCGAACGCGCAGCTGCGTTAGTTATAGTCCGGGTCGGTATTCCTGATGCTGGAATGCCCACCAAGAAACCAGTAATGTTGGAACTGCTGCCGTGCCGCTTTTGAGGCGTAATTAAAATGCTTTGTGGCGGGCCACTCTTTAAATATGCATTTTACTGCAGGAGCTAAGGATGTAGAGGAGAATCGCGGAAGTTGGAGACTTCAGCTGAGGATTAGCGCCTTGCAGTATGTTTTAGTCCGGTGCTTCAGATCTCACTAGTGGGTGATTCATAAGTAACTCATACATCGATTCATTTGTGTCGCATTTCGCCAGCAAAAAACGGGGAGGTGATGGTCACCAGCCAACATAAAAATGGGGTAGGGGAAAAAAAGAGGGGAAACTTATCTTTTAAGACAATGAAAAAAAAAAAAAGGTCCCTGGGAGAACAGCTATGGGCCTTAGGATCACTGGATTACAGTTCCCTGAAAAACACTGTTACTGTATTTGCTGGGTGAAGAGTACAGTATTTATTTATTTAAAAGGCTTTATGAAGCCACCCATTTCAGTGCATGACTCTGAATGGCTAACAACAATTTGAAAGAACAATAACACAAGTAAAATAATAACAACAAAAACCAGTATAGTGCCATGCTGCCCAAGTCTGACTCAGACCCTCCAAAACTTATGACCATCGTGCAGACCAGGCTCACTAAAAATCCTGGCCTAATGCTCAGGGGAATAGCCAGGTCTTTAAGGCTTTATGGAAGGCCAACAGGGTTGGTGCCATCTGAATTGTGTGTGCGTGTGTGTGTGTGTGGGGGGGGGGGCATTGTTTCATAAAGCAGGTGCTGTGATAGAGAAGGCATATCTCTTGGTCCCATTAGATGACACTGCCTTATAGAGGGGACCCGGAACATGCCCATTTGGTCAGATCTGGTGGGGTGGGCAGAAACAATTCGAGACAGGCAGCCCATAAATAACTGGTCCTGTACCATGAAGGACTTTGTAGGTAATATCCAGCAACTTTGATTGCACTTAGAAGCTTACTAGGAGGCAGTGCATCTTGGGAAGCAGTGGGATTATGTGGGCATACTGTGGTACCCCCAAATATTCTGTATTCTGGACCAGTTGAAGCTTCTGAATACTGCTCAAGGGTAGCCCTGTGTAAGGTGCATCGCAGTAGTCCAAATGGGAGGTGAGTAAGGCATGAGTGACCATCAGCAGGACCTCCTGGTCTAGAAACAGGCACAGTTGGTACACCATATGGATTTGTGCAAAGGCCCTCTTGGCCCCTGCTGCCACCTGATCTTTGACCAGGACCTGTGAGTCCAAGAAGTTCCCCAAGACCTCCCCTCTATCTGGGGGAGTGCAACTCTATTCAGAATTAAATATGGAATTTTTCCAGATGCAGGAGGTCCCAAAGCCCACAGCCATTTGGCCTTGCCATAGTTGGGGTAAAATCTGTTCTTTTCATCCAGGGTCCTACAATCTCCAGATACTGGGAAAGAATCTTGATGGGCATCAACTGATTGGCTTGCAGCAGAAATATATAGTTGGGTATCATCAGTACACTAATATCTTACCCCATATTGATGAATGACATCACCCAGCAGCTTCATGTAGGTACTGAATAGGAGGAGAGCATAGAGCGCTGAGGCATCCTGCAAAGCAGAGATCAAGGGCCAGAACTCTGTCCCCTGACAGCCATGGAGAAAAGAGAACCACTACAACACTGTGCCTCCCACTCCCAAATCTCTGAGCCAGCCCAGAAGGATGCCAAGTTCAATGTGCAATCCACCCTTTATCTCCCTCCATATCTCCCTTTGCCTGTCACCACCATAATGACCTGCCCTTTCTCCTTTAAAAGCACCACACTTCTCCAACTCCTGCCCTCCCTTCTGCAATTCAGAGGGCCCATCCTACACCAAATAATGCTGACTCAACCAGCTAACCAGTCAGGTGTCTGGGGCATTTCTGCATAGCACTCAGTGCCCCTTGATCTAACCTGTAGCTTGTACTCTGTACCACAGCCATATCCATACTCATCAAACTAAAACATTCCATTGCACCACCACCCTGTTGCCCTGTTCTCATCTGTGTAACCAGAGGGCAACAAAACTCTTCAGTCCCAGGATGCACCCTTCCCCCTATTCCTCACCCAAGGGTGACCACATGACAGTCAGCAACATCCCTCAACACCAACCAAAACCATCCCAAACCAACAATTCCAAGGCCAGAGCCTTCTCCTCACCAATTTTCTGAGAGACGTTGATATATAACTCCAGAGCCACATAACGATGGAACATGTAGAACAGGTGCCAATCCTTACAAGTCCCACAGCTCCATGAGTCAGATGAAATGGACAGTATGAATAAAATGGCCACCAACCAGCAGAGTTGGTGATGCAAGTGCCACAGCACATATGGACATCAGTTGATATGCTCTAATGTGTGCATTGTGCTCACCTATTCAAAGCGATAGCTCTTAGCCATTTGCTTCCCAAGGCCCATCCATGCTGAGTGCATGTAACAATCAAAGCATTTAATTGATGTGCAATGGGATCATGAAATTTCATGTGCTTTAATTTTACCACACCTTGGGAAAGAGGCGTGGTCCAACTTTCTGTATTTAGGACTGTTCTGGTGTATTAGGCTTTAGAATGGAGTCCGTTTTTTCCTTCAGCTCTAGATTTCTTCAGCTGTGCGCCAGTGATGACAACACATGTTGGAAGGTGTCATTAGTAGAGGTGTTCTTTAACTAGAGGTATTGTGAAAATGTCCACATTTCCTCTCAGGATGCAGTACAGCAGCTTCATTAATTACGGCAGTAATTAAACTGCTGATGAAGAAAAATCATTTACACAATGACACCAATTTACCTTGAATGTATACCCATACATTACATAGGAATCACACTTGACATTTGGTCCTCTACATTTTTAGCTAGTTACTCACTGCAATAAAGACTAACAGTAAGGTATAACCATATGGAGTTAACAAAGATTGCTTGCTTTTGAGTCCTTGGTGCTCTCTGAACTTGATTGTTTGCTTGCAGACATTTCATTACCCAACTAGGTAACATCATCAGTGTGAGTGAGTGTGGGGTTTGCTCCCTGTTTATATACTTATAATATATAATATATATATATTATATTATAATTATATATTATAATTATATTATAATATATATATTATGTATAATATATATATATAATAATATATATATAAGGCTTGCCCTGCCATTGTTGGTGGGGGTGTGGTTTTCTCCTTGGTAGTGCCTTGATTAGGGTATTTTTTCCTGCTTGATTGCCTGAGCTCAGAGTGCATCAAGGACTCCACAGTTCAACCCTGAGCTACATATATTCTCTTCTATTGCTTGCTTTGCTTGGAAATAATTCCTTATGAACATCTAACACTATCATACTCTTGAAGAGTTTCTATTCATTTCAGTGGAGCTTGTGCAGGAGAAGAGACTGGTATCCTATGCCATACAGATAAGATATGTCTACTACTCATTTTGCTGCTGTTAGATTCCCCAATCTGTTACTTTATGATGACAGATCAGAGGAAGGGGACCCTGGAATGTTTGTGATCATCAGTGCAGCAGATTATTAGTGCAGGCTTGGAGAGAAGATAGAACATGTTCTGAATGGGAAACCCAAGTTCCAAAGGTTGGAAAACAACAACATCCACAACATAAATCCTAAGAGGAATATCCTTTTTCATCACTTCAGGGTTAAGTTTCTTGTGTGCCAAAAACAATGTTGGTCACAGTACCTCAATTCCCATTTTCTACTCTATGATTTTTTAGGATTTAAGTCAGTAATTAGAGATGCTAAATGTCATATCCCTCTTCTGCTCCAAAGGCAAATGGTACAGACTAGAGCTGGTGGGAAAGAAAAGAGAGCAGTGAATTGGAATTGGAGGCAGCGGCAGGCTAATGTAATGATAGATAAAGCCAGAATGATAGAGGCAAAGCCAATGGTCCCAGAGTTGCAGTACGTAGAGGATTGTAACAACACAAAGAAGTATTGCTTTGAACTCACATTTTTCTTTTCCAGGAGTAACTCATTTCCACAAGGCTGTCCATTGTAAGATCATGATGAGTAGAGAGGGTAAGCTCACAACCCAACCAACTCATATTCCTTGGACGCAGACCCAAATTTTATGTTTCAGCTGGATCTGGCAAGCTGATTAGAACATCTAAATGAACTGGAGTTAGGGAAAGTAGCGAGGTAGCCACTATAATTATTCTGAGTATTTAAAACAAAAAGATATTTGGAAGAGCTCCTCCCCAAGGATCTCTTCAAAAAAATCTGTTTATGTTAAAATGGCAACTAAAGTTGTATGCTCTGCTCTATTTTGCTGTACTTTTAATCCACCCAGTAACAAACATTATCGGGAATGTACTGACCCTCCTATCAAGAAATGGTTAGGATGTTGTAAGGAAAATGAGTAACAGGGACCTTGATGGAGGTGTATAAAAATATACGTGCTCTAGAGAAAGTGGCTAGGGAGAAATTTTTCTTACTTTGCCAAAACAGTAGAATTCAGGAATAGCCAGTAAAACTAAATAGAAAACTAGACAAAAACTTGGTTCATATAAGTCATGGTTTATTTAACCATGATTTACTCAGAGCATTGCAATTGGCAGGATTTACACATGATAAGCCATAAATCATGGTTTCCAACCCATGATGGCTGGACTTACATAATATTTTAAGTTCAGGATAGATTCTAGCTTTGCATAATGTGTGCATCCAGCTGTTAGGAAGTACCTCTTTCCATAACAGTTAAATGTCAGTGGTTGAAAAAAAAACTCATGGAATCATACATTTATTACACGACTCTTCATTATTGTCACATCACTATTTCTCTGGAAGTTAATTTAAGAGAAATCTTAACTATTGGTCCCTTAATCATGGAAATTAATATCAGGGTTAAATAATTATTTAGGGCTACAATTGTAAATTACAGAGTTAATTGTAAATTAAGCCCTATTAAAGAAGTAGATAGAAAGTTTTAATTTCAAGCATGGAAATACTGCTGGTGAGAAGAACTTTTGCACAGAGCATATAGTAGTCTTTTAACTATAATCCCTGATCAACTGTTAGAGCTAATACTTAATCAGTAGAAACAATGGGAGTTCTCATGGCTTTTAAATGCTCTAACCTGTTTCAGCCACAAGTGAATGACTCAGAAGTTAGAAATCTGGGGTATTTAGCCTCCACACATTTAGTAAACACACATCAGTGGAAGAATATGCAGAGGGCATCCATACTATAAAATAATTCAAAGAGCAGAATAGAGCAGAATAATTGTTCTATTTATTTTCTATGAGGGTATAGGTAGGGAATGGAATTATATTTAATTAGTTTCTGGTATAGTATACTGAAAACTATTTCCTCTCTGAGTATTATTTTCCATTCTTAAATATTACACTGCTTCTTGGTACCCAGAATTAGAAAAGAATTTTCAGGTGCTTCAGCTATTCAGGATAATTAGTTTTATGTGGTTATATTGAAAACACAAGCTAACTCTCTTTGCAAATTTCATTGTGAACCCTATTTTTAGGTTATGTTCACATTTGACTGAGATTTTTCTACATTAAAAAGGAGTGCTAGCTCCAAAAATTAACAGATTTCTTCTAATAAAACTTACTCCAGCTTTTCAATCCTTCAACACCCATTTAGTCTAATGGATTAGATCTAGATTTAGTTACAGCTACACTAGGTTCACCCAAAACAATAAATTAGGCTAAAATGGTATATGGTTCAGCAACCCAGCCATTATTTTAGCATGTTGTGTGAATCAGGCCATCACATCATGACACATGCTTTATTTGGACTTATATTAGATGAATTTATCAGTGGTAACTTGTTACCTGTTTTAGGGTTTGGTATGTTGAGTGAACTCAGTAGCAGAGATGAATAAACTGCTTGTGGTCCAGTTTCCAAATACGAATAGATCTGCAGCCAGTATCCACCATGTTGTTCTAAATTAGCCAACCCACAAATATGTTGGCCTGTTGGACTTAGTTTTGATTGACAAATTGGAAATCTGTGATTCTATTCTTTTTGCATCTAGCTCCAGATCCAGAATTTACCAATTTAAAAATTCAAGTAATTTTCTGTTAAATTTCCATGTAGTTTGATTTAACCAATCTGGATATCTGAAGACATATTAAACAATCTATATTCTGCAGCTTAATGGTACAGCAGCCTGAAACTAATGTGTAAATGTAACTTACTTGGAAAATATTTTTAAAATAATGCAATTCAATAAAATTGCAGAGGTTTCCCAGGCACTTACGCTATGTTAACTAAAACCTTCATAGCTTGAGAAGATCAAACCTGAAGATGTTACCAGGAAAGTCACAAAGATGCCCATTAATGCTAAATATAATTAGGAACCAGAGAGGTTGCTTGATTTATACTTTTTCTAGCTACTCTTGGTTTTGACAACAGTGTGCCTTGAACTACATGAACAACTATACAATTTTTTAAAGCATTTATTTCATCTCATCCCATCCTATGAGTAAGATATGCTTAACTCATCTTTAGCTGTGCCAGTGTTAAATTAGTAGTTCCCTCTTAATCCAATGCTGTTCAAGGACAGCCTCAAGGTATGTCAAACTGTTTAGGCTTTATCATACGTTACTTTGGAGGGACGTCATAGTCATGTGACTGACTGTGACTGGGAATAAAGTCAAGATAGGAATTGGTAAAGGGGACAGCAATTCTGCCAGAATAGATTTTTGTTGACTCAAGGATGAATGGATTCCACTGTACTCAGCAGCTGGGGAAAGGCTCTAAATGTCCACCCTATAATATCATTCATTGCCATGGCAGTTTTGCAGAAGAAACCATTTCTAAGCAGATGGTTGAGTGCCTGTGTGAGAAAGGAGTTCCACAGTTTTAGACATAGCTAAGATACTGTTACCTAGACTTGTGAGGAAGGATATACAGGCATATATTGTCATATTGTCATATTGGTGCCATCAGGGTGGGACTTTGGGGCAAAGTCAGGAGAGGGCCTTCAAATTCATCAGGGTTGGTTAGATGCATTTGAAATAAATGATGTGATCTATGTCACCATCTAGAACAATGACATTGAGATAGAAGTAATATTCACAGTTTCAGACAATAACACCTGAATAGCATTTTTTGTTCAGCTACTTAATATCTAAGAAACAACAGTCAAATGGGACAAAAGATAGCCGTGATTGCTTCACTGGAATTAAAAAAAAAAACAACCCTGTTCCAATGTTATTCCATCATTCCTTTTTTTATTTCTTACCAGCAACTTTGGATTGTTTCTAGAAGGAAAATGGGATAAAATATTTGGAAAGTAAATAATGAATTAAAAAATGGATTATATAGCCCCCAAGCTATCACCTGTTGATAGAAGTTACCTGTTAAGATCATATACACAAGAAAGAACAGGTTAACCACACTGAAATAAAACAACTTCCCCAACCTGGTATCCTCCAGATAGGGTGAGCTACAATTCTCACCATCCCATTTCTATGCCGGTTGGAGATGACTGTATTTGTGTTCCAACCCATCAGGAGGGCACAATGTAACATGAAAGTTAGTTTACCTATAACATATATATTTATTTTCAGTGTGGAGACTAGCTGTGTAAGAAGTATCTTCTTCTGATTCTATGAACCATGGGATTCTATGGACCCTGCAGAAACCAGTTAGAAGCATCCGCGTGCTTGTCTTCTACAACAGGAACTTCCAAGGCATGGAATTATGCTAAAGTTCTTTTGAAATCATGCAGAAAATATGGCTCTTGTTATAGGGAATTCCTCCTGGGTCTGCTGGCATAATTCATGTTACCACTCACAGGGACAGCATTGCAGCCTAAATGCCACAATTCATGCAGTCAGTTGGGTCATTGGAGTTATGTGTTATGAACACACACGATCTTTAGTCATGAACAAGTATAATGCTAAATTGCACTCTTTGCTTGTGGTGTTTGAGTCAGAAGGCTTATGCTGTTTAGTCCAGATTGTCTGCATTTAAAATAACTCTATGTAAATGTAAATTGTTTGGTACAAAACAAAATGGCTTA
Organism: Liasis olivaceus; assembly: GCA_030867105.1. Lineage (NCBI taxonomy): Eukaryota > Metazoa > Chordata > Lepidosauria > Squamata > Pythonidae > Liasis > Liasis olivaceus. The sequence goes on from CM061349.1 coordinate 259,329,582, forward strand.
TGATCATCTTATCTAAAATATCCAGTACGTTGCTTATGGACAGTTGTGCTAATGAGGAAGTGAAGTAGACTGTGCCAGATCCATTTCTCTCTCTCTCTCTCACACACACGCACACATTCATAAGCCCCCTTTTAGGATAAAATGATCCTAGGCATGATAAAACAGTGATAGAAATGTATTAAAACTAACTGTTGAAACCATTGAAGAATAGCCAGGTGACAGTGATCAGCATAATAAAAAATTCAGTGGCTTACTATTCTCTCTGTTCTAGCATACTTGTTCAGTTCATTATGATCTACACAAAAACTTTAACAGAGAGGATGATCCCATCAATGGTCATGTAAAATTGCAGTCTTAGAAATGACTGGGGGAAAAATGCTTTTACTAAAGCTTTATGTGAGTTCTGAAACAAGTGCTATAAAATTATGTTAAACATAACTTAAGGTAAACCTCCAGCTGTGTTGGCCCTCATCTCATTTCCAGGATGGTGGTAGGTTCTAGTCCAATGCTTCTGGAGAGTTTCAAGTTAGAGAAGATTGTCCTTGATTATTAAATTATGACCCTTCACTGTTAATAGTTTATTCTATTAAAAAATCTTCCCTTGTGCAGCTCTTTTCTCAGTCCCTATTTTTTTCATTAGAATTAGTGGAAGTCAAGGCAGCCTACATGAAAGTCCCAGACAATCCTCTCTTCAGAGGTTGACCAGACTCAGGCCTACTTGTTTTCACTAAGATTGTAGCTTTGGGTTTTCAGACCTGAACCTTTGCACTTTCTTGGTGGCCTCCCAGATGTTTTTTGAATTGAAAACACATGTGCAAATATATTTAAGTGGCATAGTCACACAGTTTTGCTGCTGAAGATAATGATAGGCTTCTAATGCAACAGGGAGCTGCTTGGAATTCAGAACCTTGAGCAATGTTTACATTTTGGAAGTGAGACTCAGTTCCAGTTTCACCTGGTTTTAATGCCAACAAATTGGTATTTGTCTTCGTGTGTGTGTTTGTATTAACTTCTGTATTCTTTCTTAAGCAAGCAAGGTTCCACATGGCTAAAATTCCAGAAGTTAAATGGTACATACATTTTATTAAAGGGGGATTAGCAGTGGTTAATTCCCGATGCTTTTTCCTGAAAGCATGTTCATTTTTGTCCTTGATTTTCTTTTCTTTTCTCCTTTTCCTCCTGACATGCTTATTTTGATTTACAACTCAGTATCTCCCAGATCCACCCAGAATGGAGGATTTGGCAGATACAATCTGGAAACTGTAATCTTGCCTCTTCCCTCTTCGAAATGAAAGAAGGAGCTTGGAGTATGCGTAAGGAATTGAGGAGAGGCAGACGTGACTCAAAGCAGCTCTGCAGTGCCTAAGCCCTGAAACAAAAACAATTGGAAGCCATTGTCCCCACCGAAACTGTCCTTTGTAAATTCCTCTTCATTTCTTTGCAAGCCAAAGTGAGATGGGACCCCTTCTTTGGTCCCAGACTTTTTCAAATGTTGCCCTGGAGGCAAACAGCATTCCTGAAAAGCAGCAGGGGCAGGCAGAGGCTGCACAAGCGAAGGAAGTCTCAGGCCAAGAAAAGTAGCAGAAAAACACATGATTTGCAGATTCTTCCAGGAATTGTTTCCTGAAGAGTTTATATTATTAATTATGCATTTTGTTCCCTGCATAAAACTCATCTGCAAAAGGCTTTTCTTTGGAGCTATCATATTTCCCCAGCACTCAAAGTATTTCATAATGTCTCTGGATGATTTGCTGCAGGCCAAAATAGATTCGAGTAATGACTGAACAATGGCAGAAAATGCATCCCCATTTCCCCGGAAAAAGATAGGATAATCAGAAAGGGATTTTGTGACTGGCCGTGCCCACTGTGACAGATTGTCTGAGAGCACTCAACATGCTCTCAAAATTCTCCTTGGTTTACGTTGCTAAGTTCTTTGCTATACTTGAGTCTTTTTCTTTGAATAGGAGTAGCAGATGTTTCTCAGAAGCATGCCAATGATATGCTCAAGACATGAGTTTTCTCATGATTTTCACTAATACTTTTGCTGGCTAATATGATGCAAAAGGACCAAGTTCCAGGACACTTTGGGAGTATGCGAAAAATAGGCTGTCTCTCATCACTTGAGACTAATCTTCAAACACCCAAGATCATGGGGCCGTGCTCTGTGGCTCTGCGGAGTGTTGCTGTTGATGTTATTTCTATTATTTTAACATGGATGTCCCTTATTAATATTTTATATCATAGGTATACATTCTAGCACACATCAGAACACAAAACCTGGAGAAATAGATGGAGAGTGGACTCTTTCAGAAGACCTAATTCTACCTGGATTTTCTCCAACTCCACAACTGCTGTTAGAACACAAGACCACCCCCCTTCCTTTTCCCAGCCTACAACTGACAGATTGAAAGTGTTGACATGTCACTCTTGGTGCTTTTCTCTTTAAAGAGTTTCAAAGGATTATCTCATTTGTTAAGCTACCCATTTTTATATTATCTTGCAAAGTTGGGAAAAATGATGGCCGTCATTTTAAAATATAACTGACTGCATCACTAAATACCCTTGTAAATTAAGAACACGGCTCTAAAATCTAATGTCTGCAGGGGATCAACTTACAGTCTTTCATCTCCAAAACTGGATAAAGAATATCATATCCTCATCCCTCCCCTCAAAAAAATGTGGGAAGCGTCATGCAATAAAATCTGGACTTGTGTGTTTAAACAGGTTTTAGTGGCTGAGTGTTTTAAACTATCTTTACTACAACATAAATAATGCCATCAGCTTTGAAGGGAATGTAAGGTTAATCCTTTTAATTCTGTAATATATCAGATATTGGAGCCATAACTCAGTTAGGCATCTACAGTTACATCACGACCTTGCTTCTTTTTAAAGATCCCTTTAAACTATTAAATAATTTTTCCCTACTGCTGCTTTTTTGTTTCATTCTATAGAATAATACACTCATATTCTGAGTCTGGTTTCTTAAAGTAGCCAAAATAGCAAGACAGTGATATAAGCAGGTTTGAGGGAAGCCAAGGTTTGTAAAAGGACTAAATTTATTCAGTTTAAGTGCCACCTGACTCCAGAATGACTCTGGATGAGTTGGGAGGAAAAATAAGGGGCAATTAATTTTTTAATTGTTCCCTGTTAAAAAAAAAGTAGTTCAAGACTGAGCTTGGGATTGATAAAGACAGGAAAACTGTGAGGTGGGAACTGTGAGTGTAGTGTAATGGTAAGAATTGGAAATTTTTCTGCCCCTTGTCTACTAAGGAAAAAAAAAAGAAAATACACAATTATTCTAAAAAGAAAAATAATTCTTGCATGTGCACACATAGTCTTAAGGAAAAATGCATATAAAATAAAATAAGCATCCAGATTCAGTATTTCTACCCAAAACACCATTTGTCAAGACAAAGGTAGAACTGGAGTTTATCTAAATTTGAGGTCAGCAACATGTGGCCCTCCAGATGTGATTGAACCAAAATTCCCAACAACCCCAACAATTGGTGAGGCTTGCTAAGAGTTGAGGCTCACCAACATCTGGCAGGTCACCTGCTCCCTTTTCCTATTTCAATGTAGCTTCAGAACCCTGATTGAAAGGGCTTTCTAAATTATTTTAATTCATATTTATTCTATTTTAACTAATATTTATTCTTTTTACAGTAAACCGCCCAGAGTCGCTCTGCAGTGAGATGGGCAGTGACAAATTTGAAATATAAATAAGTATAAATAAATGCTACTTTTCTTTGACCGAAAAAGCACTCCATTTCTCACAATAGCAGATAAGTATGGACAAATTCAGCAGTCTCTACAAGGGAGGTCAACAGCATTCAAGTGGTGGGTACAACTGGGTGATCAAAGCCCCACCTCATTTTACATGCATGCAACACATGTTAAAAAGGGGCAGGACTTCAATCACCCAGTCACATCCACCATTTTGATGCTGTTGACCCCCTTGTGGACATTCCTGACACATTTGCTGCAGAGATAAAAGCTGAGAACTCATTTAGAAAGATCAAGATGGTGGAATCCTTTCTAATCTGTATCACTCCAAAATGCAATGGACAGTCACAGGGTTGGATACTTCCAGTGTCTGAAAAGCTAATTCATTTTAGCCTAGCTTGCTTTTTGAAGTTGTAGCTTTCCAGAGGTAGGTAGTTTCTGAACACTTTGTGACATTTAAATCTGCAAGCTCCTATTTTTTTCCTTTTCAGCAGGCTCAGCTGCAGGTATGTGAGAAGGTAGCTATCATTTATTTTAGGGCTCTTCACCCTGAATCTCAGAACTGTATATGTCCCCCAAAGCCTTGGTTTCTATTGCCACCCCCAAGAGCCTTCCCTAGGCTGGAATTTTAAAATCACAAGTGCTTAATCGGACCTGATTTAACTTAAGCTAAATGAAATTTAGTTTCAGCTCTGGTTCTACCCTCACCTGTCTCCCGGTTTAATCCCTGTGTTGGAAGGAGGCCTCAGCTTGTACCAAAGGCCAAGGACGATTTTTGGCCCTCAGTTTCACACACCCCTCCTGATGCCTCCGTCCCTTTACACTTAGGTTTTCTTTTATGACTGCAAAGCTTCTTTTGAAGTGCAGTGGGAGCAAATAAAGTCAGATGTTATGAGAGTCTGTGTTTATGTTTTACAGGGACAAATCTGAAAGTGAAGGAGCAGCAATTGCTATGAGGGATAAAGAGGAATGCTGGTAATGCCAACTCTCTTTGAAAAACATTAGCTGCCTTGTGTGTGCTCAAGGCATTTCTGGTAACTGGGCACATGCCTCTTTGAACCTGACCAGAGTTTAGACCACCTGGCACAGGCATTATGCTGTCTGGCATAGGCATCGTTCTTCTCTGTTAAAGCCTGGTTCCCTATCCTTATTTTGGCTCTTAGCCTTCCTTGGGAATACCTGTTGCCTACAGCACCACCTGTTGGAATTTGTGGGCCGTTTAATCATTAACAGCATGACTAATTCAGATGAAAGAGGATGTTGAACCACCACAAGGCATAGTATTTTATTACCCTGCTAAAAGCAAGTGGACGAAATAGCACAAACCCAAATATAATAAAACTCAGAACTGCTAATATTCTCTGTTCTCTACAGCTATCAAAGATGCAGGGACCCCTTTTGCACTGACTCCAAGAAATTCCATGTGTACTGGAGGATTTTAATCCAGGTTTTGTGAAAAATAGTTCTCAGTTTGTCCAGTGTTCTGTCTTTGCCCCAGAACGTGCAGTAATGAGGGACCATTTTTAGAATGTGGATCACACATACCCACAAACTTTCTTTGCTTCGGTTAAGATTGCCTTGCCCCGGGAGGTAGCAATCCTGTGGGCCTCCTGGGGTCCTTTTTCTTGAAGTCACTGAACAATTACCAAATGCCATTTGAGCTTTTCATTTAGTTTGCATACATGGCATTACATCATCTCACAAAGCATCTTTCACTCAAGCGCCGCACAATGGAAAGCAGTTGGTCATCCTCAATTGGGGGTTAATAGTTGTCAAGGGAATGCCACATTCCAGCATCAGCTGCAAATGCCCAGAGTGTGCTGTAAGGAGCTGGCCAGGAATAGGCCATGGGAAACTTTGTGTATATTTCATGGGACCAAAGGCAAGCCTACTTTCTCCAAAATAATATACAGAGGATAATAAGAACTCGTCAAATATGCCAGAACTTCAAGCCAACATAGAGAAGCCAAGGGAATTGGATTCATGTCAGTTCAACATTTCAATACAAGTCTATTTCAGATTATATATAAAAAATGGATATGGACAGAAGGGATTTGATGTTCCCAAAGAAAGGGAGTTGTTGGGGAAAGCACATTTGTGTAATAATTAACTTCTGAGAAGAGCAAAGTTCCAAATAACTTGGCAGCCAGAATTATGACATCTCTTGCTCCCACCTTTTTTTATCTGCAGCTTAGTATTACAGCTGGAAACAACTCAACAGTTTCTTGCCCTTTCAAGGCTTTTCGTTCATTCTAAACTTACACTGTTTACTAATGGATGGTGTTTCTGAAGCAATACATGTTTTTGTAGTATTTTTTAAAATGGTATCAGATAGCCAAATGCTCACTATTCAAGGACATGTGTATGTTTCCCTTACTTTTCTAAGCTGTGCACAAAGAGAAAAATTTGGGGAAAATAAATAACATATACAGGATATTATTAAAATTGTGTGTGTGTATGTGTGTGTGTGTATGTACCTGTGTGTGTGTATCCCCCAAGTTCACAACTCTGGACAGCTTATTAAGGACAACTTTAACTGAAGAAAAGGTAGCTTTTAATTAAAGAGAGAAATGTACTTAAGTAACTGATTTGCAAAGCAACAACTTGGCCTTCAAAAGTACTGTAACAATGTGATTCTTTCTGGGGAACTCCTTCTTTCAAGTTTATTATGTCCTGATCCCAGGATGTGGTTCTTTTGACAGTGGCACCCTTTGTGTACACGCATGCCCACACAAAGGCAATATCATTAGGCTTGGAAAAATGGTAAAGTCTAGACCAGCGTTTTTCAACCTTGGCAACTTTAAGATGTATGGATTTCAATTCCATGCTGGCTGGGGAATTCTAGAAGTTGAAGTCCATACATCTTCAAGTTGCCAAGGTTGAAAAATACTGGTGTAGACAGGCAGACACAGACAAAATCTTTAGGATTCCCCCCCCCCCCCCCCCCAAATATAGTCCAATGAGGACAGTGTATGCTGTGTGGTTAGGAATAATGACTGGCTGTTTCAGAGGTGGATGGAAAACTAGATGGAATGGGTAGAATGAAAATATTGGAATTCTGAACACAGAGCTGCCTATATCTCAACAGTTCATTGCAGTTCCTAGCTGCCTATTTCCTATATTTTAAACAATTTTTGGAAAAGTCCCCCAACTTCAGTGAGTGCTGTTACCTTCATATTATGTTTATGGGCTTCTCAGAAGCCTCTGGTTTGTCATAATGGAACAGAGTGCTGGGCTACACAGTTCTTTGGTTCGATCTAGCACAGCTTTTCTTATGTCCTTGGGTCGTGATGTGCTTGCTCCTGGATGATGTGTTGGTAACATGGAGGGGCTGGATTTTGGACTGACCAAAGCTTCCCTAAGCTCTGTCAGCCTTGGTTTGATATGGGGGAGGGTGTAGCGTCCCATGGGAAGGGAAAATAACCTTGGGACAAATGAATGCTATAATCCACAGATCCTTGCATGTAGAAAGGGGAGGGAAGAATATACAGAAATCAGTAGCCAGAAAAGTAGAAAGAAAGTTAAGTTGCAATCCAAAAATTCAAAACAAAAACCATGTATAAACTTCTGTGTTGTGTGTAATTGCATGTATTGACTCCTTCAGTGGGATATGGTTGAAATCTAGAGATACAGTATTCGTGGATGAGGCAAGATGTTCAAATGATTAACAAGAATATTCAGCTAAGAGTCTGTTAAACCAAGATAATTTGTTTAAAAAAAATTATATGGATCAAGTCAAACTCTAAATACTGATGTCAGTATGAAATTAAAGAGTATTCCCTTCAGTACCATCATGCTGGTTAAACTTTTCTTGCCAAACTATTAAATTTAGAAAAGGAAACTATAATTTACTGAACAGTTTTATATAGGGAGCCTGCAAAACAGGAGAACTCTTTTTTTTTTTTGCTTATATGGCTTAGAAACAGAAGGCAATTGCATTGTTACAATATATGAAAAGATCATAAAACTACAGTGGAATAAGCCATGAAAGCAAAATGAATAGTGAGATTTAGGAGTTGTAATCTGTACTCTTATGAATACATTGAACTCAAGTGTTAACTGGGTTCCCATTTCTTTGAAAGGCAGCGGCATCTTTCTCTTCTGTTAAAATCATTGCCAAACGTTCTTATGGATCAGTGAACTCTATCCATCTGAGTACCCCTACCCACAAAAAAAATGAGCCAGGTTTCCTGATCATTTGGCACAATTCCTTTGATCGTATGTGAACAGGATGAAACATAATTGGCTGCCAGCAGGAGGATAATGCTAAAGGAAGAATGAAAATGCCATTTATATAACTGAGAAATCTTGACTCTAGCAAACACTACAAACTGTTACTGATGAGGACAAACCTGAATGCATCCTGTGATGCTCCAGACGTTACTTACCTAACCCTCCCAGCACCCCAACAAAGCATGGGCAGTGGTGAGTGATGGGAGAGCTATAGGATAGCAACATCTAGAGTGCCACAAATATGCTCATATTTTTTCTCTCAGATGGCCATTTATTCATGAGAACCCATAATTGGAATGCCTGTGTGTTGACCCCAGGGTCTTTGATGAATGTCAGTCACCTATCCCCAGGCTGGAGGGGTATTCATCACCTTGACCAGCTTTGTATCAATAGATAAAACAGCATTCAACATTCCACAGCTGCAGGAACCTTTTGAGGCTTCCCAACCTTTCATCGCCACTAACAAAATATGGATAGCAATAATGCAATTTTCTCCCATTTGTTCTCTAACCTGCCAAAAAAGGAATGGGCTTTGTGCAAGACTATCACTTTTACAGAGCTTTGGGAATGATAATTTGGAACTTGCATAGCCTAGGGCAACAGATTTCTTTAATACCACCCTTAGTTAAGTTGCAAGATTCAAGAATGTCACAAGTGTCAGAGGCTCTGCAGGAAAAGAAAAAAACCCAGGGTAACCAAGGCATCCATGAAGAATTCCAACTACCAAAATCCCCAGTTGTGTGTACATCTGGAAGTTTCAAGAGAAAAGTGGGTCCAGAAAAGACTCATCTTGATTGGAAATCCTGGGAATTGAGATACAGTACATCAGTCTGGGGGAAACCTGCAACAGATAAAATCAATCTGGATGGACAGAGTGACCAAAAGCTCTATTTAACATAAGGTCACTTCTTATGTTCCTAGCATTGTTTCCAACATTAGCGAGGTGATCTTAGTACCACAATAACTTCATTTCCCGTATGGTAAGGGGCTGCTCCAGAATTTTTGTTTAGCACAATGGGTGAACACACAGTGGTGGTTTCTAAACAATTGTTTATGATTCAGCATTATGTAAAGAGTCACCAATTGTGGCTTAAGCAACAAACTATGATTAAAACAAGCCTGATTTAATATGACATGTTCAATAATGTAGTTCATAGACTTAGCATAACATTTAAATCTAGCCACTGTGGTTTGTTAACTATGAATTATTTTATTTATTTATTCAAATTTATTATAGCTACCCAATTCCAATGGATTCTAGGTGACGTACAAAACTGAAGAATCCATAAAAATAGATAAAACATACAATCCCACAGAAAGCCTAGACTAAAACAATGTTATGAACAACACAAGTCAAACAAAGCAAAACAAAAAGATAACAGTACATTAATACATTAACCCCAGGCCTGGGACCAAAACCAGCTCTTAAGGGCTTTCCAGAACCCTAGGAGAGCGGGCCCACCACATCTCTGGGGGGATGCTGTTTCAAAAGCAGGGGCACAGATAGAGAAGGGAGAGATGTTTCCTCAGTCCCACAAGATGACAACATTTAATAGAGGGGACCTGGAGTGCACCCACTCTGCTGGAACATACCGGGCAGGCAAAAATGATTGGAGACAAGGAGTCTGTCCCTCAGATATCCAGGCCGTACACCAGTGTTGTCCAAACTTGGCCACTTTAAGATGAGTGGACTTCAACTCCCAGAATCCCCCAGCCAGCATCTTAAAGTGGCCAAGTTTGGACAACACTGCTCTACGCCATACAGGACTTTATAGGTAATAAGCAGCACCTTACTGACTTAGCATTGTGTGAAGCCAACACAATTCTATCTTATTAAGCTATTTGTCTTAACATGGTGTGTGTGTCTGGTCACTGTGACTTTGATTTGTGATCATTTTCAGATGGTAAACCTCTTCTTACACTTCTGTCAGCCAATTAGATGGGCCCCTTGCTGAGTTCTTATTAATTTAACACCTATTTTTTCCCTCACAGGTTACCATAGAAAGCTATTTTTGTTGGAGTAAGCTAATGAAAATGATATCCACTATGTACACATTGTTTAAAAAAGCATAGATGACTAAGACTTGCAAGCCTATCCATGTTTTCCTGTGAACTCAATGGGACTTTTGAGTCAGTGACCACAGCAATATGCATCAAGCTTTTGGCCGTCCTTAAGTCAGCAAAAATAATATGCAGGCTTTACACTGTCAGAGTTAACAGGGTAAGAATTTGTGACAAAAATCCAGGGCACTACACAACAGAATGAGCAGGATGGCCTGAAATGCCATGCCCCGGTGACAGTTTTTTTAATATGATGAGATAAGTACAGTAATACACATTAGTATCAAATGGTGAAGCTGTTATAAAACCACAGGATCCAAAGTCTCAATTTGTTGAACTTACCACTGCATAATGCAGTATCTTCATGAGCTACTTCACAGTATTGGCAAATCAAACCATCCCAGGCTTCTGCTAGCATTTTATATTTATCTGTTTGCTCATTCATTCATTCATTCATTCATTCATTCTTTCAATAAACCAATGCTCTGTAGCATAATGCAGCATGGAGAGACAACCTATACAAATCTAGCTATAATGGGACAAATTCCCATCCACTCACACAACATGGCTGTTTTTCTTTTCATGTACTGCACTTATAGATGCCTGAAGAGCAGCAAAGAATGCAAACTTCAAAGTCAGAGGTCAGTAGAGCCTCAACTTTTTAAAACTCTTAAGTAGGATGTTAAATAAACAGCTTCAATTTTTTTTAAAAAATCTTAAATAAGATCAAATACACTTCTTAGATAGGATGAACAACTGAATAATGTAGCATTGTGTTTTCTTTACAGTGACTAGCCAAATATAAATACAAACACAGGCCTGCTTATTAAATAAATTCATGTTTAAGGAGGTGAATATGCTTTCATCAGTTTGACTCCCCTTGCCCTACTGTGGATGCCACCAAGGAAGCAGAATCACTTACTTCCTGCATCCCTGCATACATAAATATACATTTATAACTAAGTTACCACAAATCATATCTGTAACTCTGTTACTTTAATTTAGACATTAGGGAGTTGATCCTTGTGGATTACTCAGAGATGTACCAGTAGATCTTGATCTACATTGTACCTATACCTGACTTCTAAAGCATCTCCTCTCCCCTCCCCCTCCCCCCTCCCCTAAAAGGTCTGAATAGACAGAATTAATTTTTTGTTTTTCAGAAATGGTTTTCACCAGAAATGGGTGAAAACAGTGGGTGAAACCTAGCCTTTATTATTCAGGCTCTGAATCAATGAGGAAAGGCCCATCTGTCTGCTAATTTTGTGACTTGCTGGTTCGATATGGAGATGTAATATTCTTCTAGTCTGAGGCCTTTCCCCTTACAGGCTCCAAGAGCTGCATTAACTTTAATGAGTGGGTCCTTAAACAATAGGATCTTTCTTCAACTTATGTGGAAGCCTAAAAAGGTTGTGCAACCTAAACAAATAGCAGAGAGGTGCTGTTGTGCATGCAAGGTCTCGGGTACTTCTTCCTAATCATGTCTAACTATGCCCAGCTGCTCCTTTGTGTTTCACATTTGGTACAAAGGCTCTTAAATTTGTTCTGCAAAGCACTTTTCTTTCTAGCTTATTTCCCAGAGCTGGACTGAAGGGAGAAGGCTTTGATAGAAGGACTAAGCACTTCTCAGCTAGACTGACCAGGAGGTGTTAGGAAGTCAGGGTTCCTTATATTAGGAACCCTTGGAAGAAAGGGATTTGCCAGCTAGATTTTAAATACACCTCTCTCACTTTGTAACAAGGAATAATTGTGAAGGACAGATTGTGCATAGCTTTTCCTATAGGAATGGAATTTAGGAAACTCTGTCAAGCTGAACAATTACCACTGTGCCAGAACTTTGATTGATTGATTATATGCCATCAAGTTATTGTTGACTTTTAGTAACCACATAGATAGATTTTCTCCATGGCAATCTGTCCCTAACCTGGTCCTTCAGGTCTTCCAACAGTGTACTCATCATCACTGTAATTGAGTCTATCCACCTTGCTGCTGGTCACCCTCTTCTCTTTCCTTCCACCTTTCCCAGCATTAGAGCCTTCTGTAGAGAGCTAGGTCTGTGCAGAATATGTCCAAAGTAGGATAATTTGAGCCTGGTCCTTTGTGCCCTGAGTGAGAACTCTGGGTTGATTTGTTCCATGATCCATTTGTTTTCTTGGCTGTCCATGATATTCTCAGAAGTCTTTTCCAACTTCAAAGTTCAAAAGCATCAATTCTTTTTCTATCCTGCTTCTTCAAAGTCCAACTTTTGCTTCCATAGAGTGTCCCAGGGAATAGTGTGACTTGCACAGTTCTGATCTTTGTAGGTATAGATCCATCACAGCATCTGAATATCTTTTCTAAGGCCTTCACTGCTGCTTTACCAAGTGCTAGTCTGTGATGTATTTCTTGACTGCTTGTTCCTTTACTGTTGATGGTTGATGGTTGATCCTAAAAGGCAGAAGCTGTCTATGGCTTCAATATCTTCATTGTCAATTCTGATGTCAGAACTTTACCACCTGACATTTTTGTGCATAGTATCAGAAACAAAATATTAATCTAGATTGATTACTGAAGGCCATATTTATGTTGTTATCATGTTCTGCCCCCTAAAGTGAATATTTGTTTGTCTGTAAATCTGTTTTCCCAATACTGCGATAATTGCCCTGGCTATGCTAAGGAAACAGACATGAAACCCTTTGTCAGTCTTTTAAAGAGAAGAACTATTTCTCTGTGACTCTTAAATGAACAACTGCTTCACAAATATTTGCTTTTCTCAGAAGTGCTCATACTATAAAAAGTAAAAGCCTGAAGCACCGAGGGAAAAAAATATAAAGGAAAGGACAGGCATTTCAGAGGAGGGCAACTAGAAAGGACATAGTTATATTACCCACATTGATACGATAAAGAATAGTTTCAGTAATGGAGACGAAACAATGCTGTCAGTTGTCTAATGAAAAGAGAATTTGGAAATAAGCCACAAAGAGCTAAGCCCTTTCCTCCATGGCTTCTCTCTGTGACATTTTGTAGTCTTCCTCCCTCCTTCAGCCCCCCTTCCATTGCCTTTTAACACCAGTATCAACTTCAGATGTCCCAACCGCTTCCTTTCAATTAACACTTGGCAGAAGCAGCTGGCATATTTCCTGCTCTAAATCTCTCAGGGATGATAAGCAAGAGAACCTTTTTGGCATTAGGTCCAGGAACATCACAGTAGAGAAGTCATGTGTGGCAAGAGTCTTCGAGCCACACCTTGGTAGGAAAGGAAAGACTTAGCAGGCAGCTGAGGCAGGCCCAGAGCTCTCTGAAGCAATAAACCTGAAAAAGCCCATCTGCATGAACGCTTCTCATAGTGTTTCACCTCACCAAAATGCAAAGCCATCCCCCCGGGAGAAAGTGGGGGCCTAGTGCCTGCTGTCAGGACATATCACACAGGTGGACTCACCTTCCTCTGGTAGCTGAAGACAGAACATGATTTGTACCATTTAAAATCAGTAAATTTTTAGTAGGGCTAATCTACACATGGTGTAGATTACACAGTGAACCAAGATGCATAAAGTGGAAATAGCAGTATCCAGGCTGGGGTGGAGAGTCAAAATCAGCTAGAAGGTGGTTAAAAGTCACAATGAAAGCCTCAACTCGTTTGCACATGTCTGCAATTTAGGCATATATACAACTGGCAAGGCTTGCAGTGTGATGCTCCGTCCATCATCTTGCTTCTTTTGATCCCACCCCCTTGCAGATATCCCTGAATAGAAAGAAAAGATATAAAATACTACTTCTACTACTATCATCTTCCATCCATCTGGTTATCATTTTCATATTACATAAAGTCACGCATTTGGCAAATAAAACTGACTTCTTTCTGGTCTTGGCTGATCTCAGAAGCTAAGCAGGTTGGACCCAGGCTCACCCTTGGATTGGGGATGACCTGAGAATTCCAGGGCTATTGGCTACACTGGGATTAGAAGTTCAGAACAAAGGAGAAACTTTGATGAACAAGATGAAGGCAAACCATTTCTTTAACTCTGCCAAGAAAGTAACATGGATTGGTTGATAGAGTTACAAGGAATCAAGGTCTTCGTTGGTGTCTTTTGACCTTCTTATTGTAGCCATAGTTTTTAAGTTTGCATAACATCAACATTTTTGGATTAACATAATATATTGGACTAAAATGTGGGTGACTTGTTTCCAGTTGTGTGTGTAACTAAACACAACCTCTATATAGTTCTATGTGGCTGGTGCTTTCTCTGTTTTAACGCTGCTTACTAGTGTTGGGTTTCACATAGGTTAGTCTAAACTGGTTTATTTGATAGTATTATATTCAGTTCCTTTGAACAGTATAAACATGATCTTGCAGCAAAGTTTCTCCTGTGTCAAAAAAGTAGTGGGAATAGAGATTGAGTGTGAAGTATAGAGAACACTGCACAGGTAAGTCATGGAATACAGCACTGTTTAGACCTTCCTGCCCTTTATTAGAACATATAAGTCACTATTTATATTTTATGTATAGTCCACAATTTGCATATATATTTTTCACTTTGGATATTTGTTCTTGCATTTTTATTACCAGAGTTTTCACACTCACACACTTCAATTTATTCTTTATTATATTTTGGATCTATCTGCCTTTGGCTGATCTCAAAAAACCAAGCAAGGTTGAACATGGTTAGTACTTGGATGGGATATCATAATGAAATACCAAGGAGTTAGGCTAATTTGAGAAATCAAAAAGAATTCTGGAAGAAAGAAATCAATGGCAAAAACCACATAAAGTGTCCTTAGATTTACCAGAAGTCAACTTTGATTCTAAAGAACTTACAGGTACTGTATGTATTTGAGTCCAAAGATACTTCTTTTCCTGTCGTATTTTGTTATGTCCAAAAGTTCTTAATTATTTTACAGAAATGCATTTACAACATTATCCCATTTATCTGTCTACAAAGAATTATAAATTTACAAATATGTACTTTTAGTAATTTAATAGAATCTTACATATTTTCTGCAGATATCTTCATAGCATTTCATTTGATCTATTTATATATCCCATCATTTCATTATGTAACAGTTCCTGTGTCATATCACTGAAAATATTATGCTCCTAAAAAAGAATTCCTTACATATAGGCTTGGACTGCAGCATCACATTTAGTAAAAGATGGGTTTTCTTCTGTCCATTCATTCTGATATCACTAGTGTATAGGTAGTCCTCAACTTACGACCATTTGTTCAGTGACTGTTATGACTGCCTAAATGAATGGTGGTTATGACTGCTCCTTGGAGTTCCACCCATCCTAGCATCCCTGCAGTCATGTGATTGTGATCTGGGCACTTGGCAACCAGCTCAAACTTACCACCAGTTGCAGTGTCCCATGATTACATGATCTCCATTAGCGATCTTCTCTGCTGGCTTCCCCAGAAAGTCAATGGGGAAGCTGGCAGGGAAGGTCGCAAGTTGCAGTGATAAATCTCCCCCACCCATGCACCCCCTCTCCCCTATGACTTCAACCCGTCCCACCCGATCACACAGAGAGGGCATGCTTCGGACCCCCTCAGTAAAAGAACTTTGATTAGCAGGGTCCAGAAGGCAGCCCTTCTCTGCGGTAGCCCCCACTTTTTGGAACATTCTGCCCCCGGAGGTGCAATTGGCCCCCTCACTCCTGGCCTTCCGAAGGGCCTTAAAGACCTGGTTCTGTCACTTGGCCTGGGATGGGGAGGGAATACTTCAAGCAGGGGGATGGCTAGCCCCATAGTGGCTGGCTGTCCTCAGCCCGATTTTCCATCTTCTTGGATTTTCCTTTTTTAGTACTGTTTTAAATTTTAGATGTATTATATATTTCATGTATATTTATGGTTTTAATGTTTTTGTAAGTTGCCCAGAGTCCCCCATTGGGGGGAAATGGGTGGGGGAGAAATTTGATAAAATAAATAAATAAACTCTGCGCATCCTCCCTGAGCCTCACCACACCTCCCTCACACACTTGTGCATCCCCTTGCACCCCTGCACCCCTCCCTGACCCTCGCTTTGCCTCCCTTGCACTTTCATGCATCCCCGCACCCCCTCCCCGAGCCTTGTCATGCCTCCCTCGCACCCTTGTGCACCCTCCCTGATCCTTGCACACCCTCCCCAAGACACTGTTGCGCATCCCCTCATGCCCTCCCTCACCTTTCAGTAGCCACTTACCTGCCTGCGGGCCTCCTTGTGAGCTGCCTCGGACTTGCAAGTTCCTGCTAGCTTTCCCACTGACTTGGTTATGGGAAGCCAGCAGGAAGTTGTCTCAACTAACAACTGTTGGATTTGGTTAACGACGGCAACTAGGACTGCAGGAGTTACCATCGCTAAGCGATGCTGTCATGTTTTATGGCTGCATCACTTAGCAATGGAAATTCAGGTCCCGATTGCTGTCATAAGTCGAGGACTACCTATTGTTGTTGTTCAGTTGTTAAGTCGTGTCCAACTCTTTGTGACCCCATGAACCATATCACACCAGGCCTTCCTGTCTCCCTGAGTTTGCTCAGTTTCATGCTTATTGCTTCAGTGATGCTATCTAACCATCTCATCCTCTGCCATCCCCTTCTCCTTTTGCCTTCAATCTTTCCCAGCATCAGGGTCTTTTCCAAAGAGTCCTCTCTTCGTATTAGGTGACCAAAGTATCTGAGCTTGAGCTTCATTATCAATAAAAATCAATCATTTTTTCATTATTTATTTTGTTAGGGTTATACCTTGCCTTTTGTACAGAAACTCAAGATGGTGTACAGAGTGCCCCCTCTTCCTACTTTTCCCCACAACAACAATCCTGTCAAATAGGCTGGACTGAGGGAGAGTGGCTGGCCCAAAGTCACGCAATGAGTATCTGTGGATGAAGATGAAGCAAACCCTGGTCTTTTGCTCCTAGTCTAGCACTTAAGAACTATCTTTTTACCTGCACGTGACCTCTCAACATAACTCCCATAAAGCAAGTAGGGTCAAGCTGAAATTCACCTGCTGAAAAGCCTGGCTAATTACATTTTCTAATATATTGTACAAGTGTGGCAGTTCTCTACCAGGATCATTTTAGAAAAATTCCAATCCTAGTGGCTGAAGATCTCATTGCTATTTTCAAACTTGTATTATTATTATTATATTTTTAAAATCCTGTCTTTTTTTTAATAATTGGTCATACCTAACACTTCTGCCTCCTATTTTCCCCCACAACACCCACCCTGTGAGGTGAGTTGGGCTGAGAGGGAGAGACCTGCCCCAAGTCACCCAGCCGGCTTCCATACCAAAGGCAGGACAAGAACTCACGCTCTCCTGGTTTCTAGGCCAGCAGCACTACACCAAAGTGGCTCTCATTCAAACTTGCTTATTGCATTTGTGTCCGTTGTGTATAATGTTGTGATACGGCTCAGTCACTAGGCAGCAGTAGGTCTGTTTGCTTCTGGGAGGGATAAGAGTTTCATCCATTTGTTCAGTTCTTACTGGAGAGAAAAACTGCAGCTTCCTCATTGATGTCAGCTAGACCTTTCCCAATAGTGTACATAGGATAAATGATATGTAAGAAATGAGTGAACACTTAACAACTGAGAGAGGCACCTCATCAATTTAACATTGTTGTATGGCTTATAAATGACTTTGTGGAGGTGGACCTTATGGAAAATGTACTCTTAGAACTTAGGGAAATCTTCATCCGTTGAGGTAATTTGTTTTGAGATAAGAGCTGCAAAAGTATTGTGTTAAATCACAGAGAGTAATTCTTTGGATAGAAATGGTCAGAGGGAATGTAAACCAAGGATTAAGAACAAGAGTTCATTCCAGCCTTCTGCTTTTATTTAATCCTCAGTTGCTCATCCTGGCACTAAAGAGACAAAGAAGGGACAAATAGTAGTAATTCGACTGGTCTACAAATGCAAACAATGCTAAGATCTGTCAATCAATAAAAACTAGCCAAATCCTAGATAACCCACCTTTTAGGTCAAGCAGTTCAATGCAGTGATGGTTTACTACAGATAAAGCAATGAGTCCATGTTTTGCTAAAGGGAGATGGAAGTGTAGACCTACACAGGTTTTATGTGGGAGATGACTGCAAGAACCAGAGACAAGATGGGTGGGGAGGGGGTCGAAAGCCCATGCAAGTTGTGAGTGAAGACAAATCAGAAACCCTTTGCCAATGTAAGGGGCCTTTTACTTGAGACTTACTCTTTTTCACCCATGACTAGAAAGGAATGAAACTAGCCCAATTGCTTTTGTGCTTTTAAAGCATATTAAAAACTAGAAATTAAGAGCTGACTTTTTTTTACAACTTGGACAAAAGTGTACTATATTACTAAAGATAGAGATTCTCCCTTTTAGCAGAGATAGGAGAATTTACATGCTTTGCATGGACAAGGTTCTAAATTCAATCCCTGATATCTTCCATAGGGCCATCAATATTCTGCAGCACTCACTATTGGCACTACTGGGCTAGATGGACCAATAATCTGACTTAGTATAGTGTGGCTATATTCCTAATGGCTGCTGTTAAAAATACATTTATGAGATAGCCGAAAAGTTAGCATCCTACTCTTACCTATCCATGGAGCCTGATGAGGTTATGGAGTCCTGGTGGCAGCAGATCTGGCAAACAGATCTGTATCCTATGGTTTACCAGGCAGTCTATGTCACCTCAACCTTGTGGATCAGGTCCTATAGGAGTTCCTTAGGAAGGTAGGGGCTTCCTGTGGATAAACTCATGGCTTAGCCATCTGTCAAAACTCATCTCCTCCCCCGTAGGTAGAGTAATGGGGGACTGTTTTTACTTCCTGCAGGGGGTTCGCCTTCCTAACTTTCCCTAACTCCCCTTGAATTAAAACAGTGAGGACAGGACCAGTAGCTTGCATCACTGATGATGCCGAATAGGTTACATTACATGATTGCCACATGCCTGGATGTGGCTTTAGACTGGCAAACAAATGCATCATCGAAATCTTGTGAACTGAGCCCCAACTCTTGACTTTATTGACAATATTTTTATCAACTTAAAAAGAGATAATTGTTAGTCTTTTGCACAGATTTTCATGAATCATACTCCACAAAAACATAGTCAGTAATAAATGTAATTGTTTTTAAGATATTGCAAGGTTCTATTGTTCTTTATAATTTTGGCATAATTATTCCTATACTCTAAAGATGAAAGGGAAATAACTTGGTGGGTTCCAAGGATAAAATTACCCTGTAGGACTAGCCCTTACTTCTTTTCCAGTGAGAGGTTCTGTGATTTTTAAAATTTATTTACAGGTAGAAATGTAACGGTCACAACTTTTCTCAGCCATCGTCAATGTGAATTCTGCTAAAGCAGCTTTCCTCAATCTGGCATTATCCATTAGTGCTGCGCTACGTCTCCCAACAGTTTCAGCAATTATGGCTGAAGAAGACAGTGTAACTATTAGGTAAATATGTGGAAACTCTAATCTTTGGGACAGATATTGAAGGACCATAACTCTTGGCCTATAATTTTATTCAGAAATGGGACTGGGAGATTATGAAGCCTGGATGCCAATGAAAAGAATAGAAGAGATTGCATTGGCCTTGGTACAAAGATAGCATCTGCAAATCTCTTGGTATTTTCCTGGCTGGGAGTCAAGGGGTACTGAGATTCATTTTATGGTCTCGTTACTTGTTTGGGCTCTCCCTTCCTCAAAGAGCTAAACGCTTTGTCCTCGCCCAAATAATTACTTCTGCTTATTAAGATAAGAACATACCTTCTTTGTTAAATAAGAACTCTTAGCAGGGGGTTTTATTTCCTTTGAGATAAGATTTGCATGAAGGTTAGTTGTGGATTTGTTAAGATTAGAACTAACACTGCAGAGTAGGGCTACCAGATCTGGGCTGACAAAATCCAACCACCACTAGTTGACAGCAAAGAGACAGAGAAAAGTCTTTGCTGCCATCTAATGGTGCTTTGGATTTTTGCAAGCTAGATCTGGTAGCCCTACTACAGGCAATGGAAAATGGGATTATGTCACTTTTTTTTTGAAGTTAAGACTGAAAGCGTTTTTCCAGTTTTATGATATGTGGGGGTGAAACAAAACCATCCATAACATGCACAGCACATTCACTTCTTAATTCCGACTGATAGCAGTACATAAAGGACAGCTTTGAATGAGAAACTTGCTATTTTGCAGGAGGATTACAGGAAGACGCCAGCCACAATACAGGGTTTCTTTAGGCATTCTAGCAATGCGGGAATGGATTCTGGGAGGGACTCCTACCTGATGAAGCTCTCACAAATTTGTGGCAATTATTTGGCTTCCTCATCTTTGGACAATAAATGAAGGAACCCTTGATTAAGCTAAGCCCACATAATTTGTGAGCCATCAAACTGAAAGCCAGGTAGCATGACTCTTCTGGTGGTCACTGAATGGGTGGTACCCGCTAGGCTGGGCAAAGCTGAATGCCATGATTCCTTCTAGCTCTGTAATACTCAAATTCTGTATAATATACAACTGACTCACATGCTGCCATTTGAACTTGCTTAATCATAACTTGAGAAAATTAACTGATAAGGAAGGTTGTTGAAGTGTGTATGCACACATATACACTAATGTAAAACTTCATCTTTTCTTCCAGTTCAAGAGTTATGAAAAGTGGTACATTTTTAAGCCCCCCTTGACATAACAACAACAATAATAATAACAACAGTGGACCACCTAGTTAGCACCTGCCACACAACACCCCAGACTTAGCAATTGGTGATAAGAAAGACAAAAAAGTCTGGATAGTGGACATTGCAATATTTGGAAACAGCAGAATAGAAGAGAAAGAACTGGAGAAAATCACAAGATACGAAAACCTGCAAATAGAAATAGAATGACTGTGGCAAAAGAAAGCAAAGATAGTACCAATAGTAATAGGTGCCTTAGGTGCAATCCCAAAACATCTGGAGCACCATTTGAACACCATTGGCATTGACAAAATCACCATCAGTCAATTGCAAAAGGCATCTTTACTTGGAACAGCTCACATCCTGTGACGATACCTTGAACACCATCAAAAAACAACATCTGCCTATCCCAGGTCCTTGGGAAGGACTCGATAGGTAGATACAAATGCCAAATCCAGTCTAAACATCTGGCTGATTGCGTGAATAATAATAATAATAATAATAATAATAATAATAATAATTATTATTATTATTATTATTATTATTATTTAAATGTTTATGGCCCCCGACTCCCAGCAACTCTGGGCAGTTCTCATACAAATAATGTGTACATTAAGACTAAACAGCTGCATTTTTCTTTGCATGTGCATTTATGGATATGGGTCTATATCAGAGTGGGCAATTCACAGGCCTCAGGTCACATGAAGCCTCAGCACCCCATAGAGGATCTTCAGCACCCTGGCATTACATTGCAGACACTTGATGGAAAATGGCTGATTTGTTTTAGCATTTGGAAGAGTAATATTACGAGTGAGAATGACAGCAAGAAGAGTTGTTCCACCATCACATTCTTACCCTTCAATCCTTCCTCAAACCCAAAATACTGATCCAAAATTGTCTCTCCCCCTGGCCATCTTGAGCTGCTTATGCCTTGGGGGCAGATTTAAGGATGGGAACGGGAGCCGGTGACTTCAATGACTTTTTGCCAATCCCCATCCTTAAATATTTCCAAAGCCAGGGTCAAAATTTGCCCTCCCCTTTCTGGTACATCTCAGTGTTCTTTTAGGGGCTGTTTTGTCTGTTTGGAGATATATCTGACATCAAGATTTTATGACTATGGCCACATTTATATATTTGTTCCTAGTGGAACACTGAGAACCGCTAGCTTGTCAGTGTTTACTTTTTTTTTTTTTTAATCTGTTCAATTGTGTCCGATTCTTGGAAGCTGCCTGGACAAGTCCCTGCAATTTTCTTGGCAAGGTTCTTCAGAATTGGTTTGCCCTTGCCTCCTTCCAAGGGCTGAGAGAAAGGGACTGGCCCAAAGTTACCCAGCTGGTTTTGTGCCTAGGTGGGACTAGAACTCACCATCTCCTGGTTTCTAGCCTGGTGCCTTCACCACTACCCCAAATTGTCTCTCACGTTTACTTGGTAGCCCTCACTTATGCTGCCCCTTCAGCTGCCACTGACTGGGTCCATGCCTAACAATAGCAACAACGTCTCTCTCCCCACTTCACAAACAGAAATGACATCAAATTGCCAAGCTTCTTTCTATCCTGTTCTGTCATGTATTTGTCAATGTTTGTCCATTGGTTTGGGAAAAGTCCCAGAGGCAGTTTGAAGAAAAGCAATGTGACAGAAGTTAGTTGATTAAAAAACATAAGTGCGTTAAAACCACTCAGAAGATTTTCACTCACCATGAAAGCAGACTTCCAAACACTGATGACCTGCAGGGCTGGCTTACCAGCAATTCCCTAGTTAGGCACCTTCTCCTAAATATGTCTGTGTAGTTTTCAAGCTGCTGGGGAAGAAACCTAGAAGCTTTGAGGTAGAACAAGGCAAAAATCCCCTCTAATAATAGAGATGATCTCCTGAAACACAAAATGTTAACACCTGCTGCTTCTGCAGCAGCAGCAGAAGTGGGGAAATTGTTTGAAATCAACCTAGATGTGATTGATCTAATGGCATGACATTTACATGATGATCAAGAAGAAGTAGAATTCTGAACAAAGAAGGAAGAATACATTCTCAGAATTCTGAGAATAATATGCCACTTTTGTTCTTTAA
This sequence comes from Liasis olivaceus, assembly GCA_030867105.1. Classification (NCBI taxonomy): domain Eukaryota; kingdom Metazoa; phylum Chordata; class Lepidosauria; order Squamata; family Pythonidae; genus Liasis; species Liasis olivaceus. The sequence goes on from CM061349.1 coordinate 259,352,257, forward strand.
TGTTGTATAATTTCTGATTATCTAATAGTATATACATCAGACTTTTCCAGGGATGTGTTTTCCAGATGTGCTATGACAGCTCTCCTGCAAATATATCTGAAGGATGGGAAGTTGCCAGGTATGTTACAGTGAAGGAATGATTGGGCTAAGTGTGTTTTAATTATCCCAAGTTTTAAAATGTTTTGAAAATAATGTATGCGACAATGAAATAAAAAAGCAAAAACATTTAAAGCAGCTGCTATAAATAAATGAATAATCTCATTTTTGTGCAAAACCACAGTGCCACCTGGTGGCTTTTATGTTCTGCTCAGCTTCTTACACATATCTGACTAAAGAGGAGTATTTGAGTAATTGATCTTCATGTCATGTTTAGTTAGTGATATTGCTAACAAATAGCTGCAGTGCCATACATCACCATAACAGGCTGTTATATTTTTTTCTTCCTCCTTTTTCTTTTAAGATCTTAGTTAAATAAATTATTATTTTAGGCGACACAGGGAAGAGATAAAAATGATAACTCTGATCGCAATTTAATAGGCCAATGGTTTCTAACAATCACTCTAATCAATCTTGTTACTTTGATAGTTAAGAATTACTTGCCTCTGATCTTCCTTTTTCAAAAATTGACTTCTATTCCATGGTAGAAGGCACGATCTGAGAGTACGTGGAGAATGTTGAGTGAATGACCTACCAAAAAAAAAAAAACTAGGGGTGAAAGGTCATGGGGTCATAGCAAGGGCCAGAAAATTCCAAGGAGATTAAATTTCACCCATACCTGGCATAACCCTTCTGCCTTCAGATCTGCTGGACCTTGCAGGCAACACAAGATGTGTCCCAGCTGTGTGCGTATGCTTTAATTAAACTGCACGGCCAGGCCTATTTCTTCCTGAATGGTGCCATGCCACTGTTTTCCCAGCTGCCGCCTTCTTCCTTCCACTCCACGTTCTATAAGAGAAGGACTGAGGCTGGATGAGCAAAACAGGGATTACACTGCCCTTAAAGATGTGGGATATTTTTTCCCTTAAAAGCTGTACTGTACAGTTTAGGTTAAAAGTTCATCAAAAATTTCTCATAGCAACTATTCTTAAGTCACAGTGGAAGCCTGTGATTTAAGAACTTTTCATCCTGTAACAGATATGAATCTCTTCATTACTGTAATGATAAGATCTTGCCAAGAGGATTTTTTTTGAAAGCGCTCCATTTGTGCACTTTCCAAATTTGCCTCACAGGAGTGATGTCTAAAGGCATAGGATGAGAGAATTGGAGATGGCCAAGTAAGTCTCTAATCCGGTCCATGCCAGAACTCCATTCCCACTGATAGCTGTTTGGCTTCTATCTGAAGACTTCCAGCAAGAGAGAGACCACCATCATTCTCAGCCTTGGAGTCAGCCAAACACAAATCAAGTTCATCCATTTGAAAATACTACACCAAGATTTTTTTTAAAGGACAGTGGCAATGGATGTATAGCAGAAGTCAGGAACATGTTCTAATTTAAATTACATAGAAAGACCTCCCTGAAGCTGTAAATGGCTTCATATTTGGTTCTGCTACAAATGTTTGTTGGACCATGAGTTTACTCTAGCCTATCTAACATAGATTTTCCAATGCATAGGATGGCTGTGACCAATCCACAGCACAGCTATTTAAATCCTAAAATCCACTGGAACTTAGCTAAGCCTGAATGCAGCTCGGTGTAAAGGGAAACCAATGTGCTCTGTGTCAGACATTCTGGGATCCACCATTTTCCAGTTGCGATCATCAGTTTCAACAGCTGACTGTGCCAGATAAGCTACACGCATATTTTTACACTCTTATTCTTTACATTTCTTCCAATCTACTGATCATTTCTGGGACGCGGTGGCGCAGCGGCTTAATGATGCTGAAAGTTGCCGGCCAGAAATGGCTGACGCTTCGGCGGTTCGAGTCCAGCCTTCGCGTTAACAGGGTGAACTCCTGTTTCCTCCCCAGCTCCTGTCAACCCAACAGGTCGAAAATTCACGTGAGTAGATAAATGGGTACTCTCACTCCGGTGGGAGGAAAAATGCTGGCAGTGCCTTGCACAGAGAGACGGGACCAGTTGCCGGTAAGCGCGAAACCGCGCTTGCCCGAAAAGGGCGTGAAGCAACGGAAATCCCGCCTCCTGCGCTCCCCAGCTGGGCTCTGCTCTAGGAAGGAGGCTCTGGCAAATCACTTCTGAAAAACAATTGCCTTGAAAACTGCAAGGATTCGTCCAGGCAGTCACTGCAGGGTCAGTAATGACTGAGCGCAGACAAAAAAAAAAAACCTGATCATTTAATCTCTCCCTGCAACAAGCAACAGCTTCAGTTGAAAGGACCTCCATCAGCATTTCCATGATACCTGTGAATGCATCACCTTACTTTGCACTGGTGCTAAAATAGTAAACTTAACTTTGGACTGGAAGAAAAAATTGAAATGAGATGAGTTAAAGCTATCTAAATAATAAGATTCCAGATCTGTATTCTTATGAGGTCAGAATGTATCTCTTTCTTTTAAGAGAAGTATTTGTATCATAGTGTAATGATATGTGGGAATGACCTTGGGATTCAGGAGGAAGAGCTGTAGACTAGACAACTGCCATGCAAAAGATATCTCAGTCCACAGAAGGAGAAGGGGTGTGAGAAGCATTAAGGGACCCGCCCTAGTAAAAGTAAAGGAGGGGAGACATACTTTCAGACTTGCAAGATTCTGCTACTGTAATCTTACAATAAAAGTAGTGTTAATACTCATGGTTTGTGCTTCTTGTCTGGACTACCTTGAAGGGCTGACATCAGTCTTGCAGGTCTGAAAGCACTTTTCCCCTCCCCTCTTTTACTTTCCAGAAAACTAGGGAGGGTCCCTTCTGAGATGCTTCCCACATCCCTTTTGCTTCTTGGGTTCAGATACCTTTTGCATGACAGTTGTTCAGTCAGTTGCTCTTCCTCCTGTCTCCCAAGGTCATTCCCACATACCATTACACATAGTGAATTTATCACTTTAAAGGTGAACATTCAGAGCATGCATAAAATAAAACTGAATCAGATGGCTGGTGGTGATATTTCATGTCAGGACTCCATAAATGGCATATAGTACAAATCTATGTAGTTATTTTTCAGTACTGGTTGGTGACACATGCCCGTCATTTCCACATCAAAAAATGTGTTGGGGTAAGAGAGAAAACACTACTTTAAAATCACAAGAGCTAAGAATGACTTTAAGCTGCCTTGAGGATAGCAGTGCCATGAATCCATGGCACCAAAAAAAAAGAAAAAAAAGGTTGCCAAGACAAATTTGCGCCCTTGGAAAGGGCAAATGAAGAAGAGCCAACTGAAGTGTGCAAGTCTGAATTAATTTTGATTTGAATTCTTGGGGGTCAGATCTCCAAGTTCAGGCTATTTGTGATGATGGGAGAAAGCTGTAAATTGGTTTAAAGCAAATTGGGCTGTTTTTTTTCCCCTGAACCACCAATGCTGAATGAAATGCTGTGCTTAGGACACACCCCTTATCTCACCATTTGTTTCTTACCAGCCAGATTGCTATGGCAACATATCTCAAGATATTGGCAGACAAGGATGTCAGAAGAAGATGGACTGGAAAGACTTTGTTGGCAGTTTTCCAGTTCTCAGGGTAAGAACTAGACTATAGTGAGTTTTCTTGTCATTCTTTAGCCTAGAGGCTTATACATGTGTTGACAGGAGGACAACCATAAGTTTGGAGTGTTCTTTCCCTTGAGAAGTATAGGCACACGGTGGGCAACCTGTGTACACACACACAAACTGTTATGGAACGATTACTTTACAAATACTTCTTAAACTCAGTGTAAATATTATCCCAATCTTTGCTCTTCTGGAAGTTCAGAAATATTGTAGAATGAAAATTGCAAAGGAAGATCACCAAGTGTTTTTAATGTCATCACTAATGCGTTAATGCTTAAGAACTGGCTCTTCCTAATGCCTGTCATAATGTGGTTGCCCCCAGAGCCTAACTTTACCATGCTACTCACACTGGAATGTGGGATACTTTCAGGGTAGCAATTCTTAGAATTCCTCCTGTCTTTCTGTCTCTCTCCCTCCCAGCATCATCCAATGGTGGGACAATGGACCACCGATAGCTGCTTCTGAGTGCTTTGTTGGAGCAGCCCCTCAGGAGACACTGAAAATCATGCAGTTTTGATATCTCAATATTGCTATGGCTAGAACTTTTAGGAAGCCCTCACATGATTTCTAACCTCCTGAAGGAGAATGGCCTCAACAAAAGTCAGCCCTTGTGCATGCTGGGGGACGGAAACTCCCATATGAGTCCTGTGGAGCTTTTGTTTTGTGTGCCAGTGAGAATATTGACTTCCTGGAGGACTCACAGTAGGTGTTCCATGAGGTCAATATTTCCATTTCCAAATAATAAAAAATTAGAAGAAACAGTCTAGGTGTGTGCAGGTGAGGTTTCTGGTCCTTCTGGCAACCAGTGGATTCACAGAGCCCACCAGCTGGATGGGAGGGGGCAATCCTGCAACAGACCAATTAGAATGCAGCAGATCACCAACTTCCAAATGCTTCTCCTCCAGCCAACCTAGAATGTCCTCATGGCAGGTCTTCTGCCAGCATAGGATGGAAAACATTAGTTTCATGCTGGAACACCTCACCCCAGCTTTAGTCTGCCTCAGCATCTGACTGGCCCTGAGATGGAGGTTTGGTTGTCAGAACATGTCCTTAACAAATGTGGGGCATCTTCAGACTGTATCAGCAATGACATGTGGTGTCGTTGCTGATGGTGGTGGTGGCTGATGGTGGTGGTGACAGCAATGTCAAGAGGTGTCTGTCCTGGGAAGCTTCTTCCTATTTAAAAAGAAAAACAAGTAATCCATCCCTGATTTATATTTAGAAGGCAAATCTGTTTCTAAAGAATCTGATGCTCAGGAATAAAATAGCCATTGAGTTGATTCTGGGGAGAAATAAATGAACTGAATTGCACATTAGCTATCAAGTTAGATTCAACACCTCTAAACAGAGTTTGCTTTGCCTGGAAGCACAGGAGCCTGACCAATAGCGGTAGTTTGTATCAAAGGCCAAGAAAATACTCTGCAGTTAATGGTCATGTAATCCAAAGAGCTGTCACATAATTAAATATCCATTCCTATTTCCTTCTACTGAGGTGAGGGTTTGGTTCAAAGGCCAGCTACATTCTCACTGAAGAGGATGGGCCCGTGTCTGTGAATGGAGACATTCTCTGTGCACCACATTATTCAACACAGAAGCTCTTTCTTGCTTCTTTAGCTCACATCTTCCTGGTCTTTTTCTCAAGGAAATAAATGACTGCAACTGAGGAACTTCAGTGTAGCAATCATTTGCACTTCAGGCCCAGTTAAATGGAACCAGACAGTCTCCTTTATGCCACTTGTCACTTCTGTGGGTGGAACTGAAGCCTGCAGTGTGCTTCAGACGAAGGCCAGGACTCATCTCCAAACTGCCTGCCAGAGGCAATCTGTTTGATCACAGCCGCCACTCCTCAGACAAAAATTCACTTGTAAAGCAGCACAGAGAGCCCTTGTAAAGATGCCAACTGTGTGGACTCTTTACAACTGAAATGTGCTGTGCTTTGTGTAAACCCCAAAAGAGGTTAATTATCCTTTCTCCTTTTAGCATAAGGAAAGGTAAAATCATGTCAGCAACAAGTTCTCTCACAAATCTGCCAGAGAACAGAAGGAACCCCTTTGATATATCCTTGGTTTTTTAAAGAATGGATTGAACATTATGTTGGCAGGCTGACTGAAACACTATTGCCACAGTATCAATAATATGTATTGGTTTTTACATGGGTAAGGCATATCCACCATTTTCCTGATTTTTTTTTTTAATTGCTGGTCCTGCTTCTTGATTAAGAAGTAGAAAACCTGTGAGGATTCTGCAATGCTCCTTAAAGACACCTTTTATCAGGGCAATCTGAATCACTTGGAGTCAGGTGGCATATCAATTTAATAAATAAATACACCTAAGAAGACCTTCTGCCTGAGGAGGAATTCCCACTGCCTGAGATGAGGAAAAGATCCCTCGTTCCCATCTTCTGTGCCCTCATATTAATGCAGGATAGTAATCAGAAGGCAATATTTAAAAATGCACATTTTAGTCAATGGAGGTTCTTCACATTTGTTACTGACAAGTTTTATTGTATTGGTAGTATCTAATTCATGTAACCAGCCTTATAGTGTACGGTTAATTTTCAAATTTTATGAATTAAAAAATGCCACAGTCCACCGGCAGGTGGCAGGATAGTGCTATAATTCAAATTACAGTACATGCTTGAATAGCATCCTATCTTCTCATCCTCTCTTTACCTGCTTTTGGCAATCTCCAATTGGGTTAGGTTACAACTCCCATTACCAGAGCTGCAGCACAACATGCCTGGAGAGTAAAAAGTTGGGAAGGCTGAGCCCTGTAACTGGGTCTCAGGTTATACTGTAGAGAAGAGGTGCCCATGCTGAGGTCCCAGAGCTATTACCCCCAAAATTTTGGGTGCAGTCCCTTCCTAGACACCCCCCAAAATGTTACTTTAATGTGACAGAAGGAATAAACACACATAGACCTCTAGATAATAATTACGTTAGCAGTATTCAACTTTAACTTAACATAGGTGAAATAAAATCAGATCCAGCCTTCACTTGGTCCCCCACCCTTGTTTTGAAGCACAGCCCTGCTAAACTTCTCAGGGGTCAAGAGCTGTGTTGTGAAGATTTTGGTAATGGGTTATCAAATTCACTTCAGCATCTGCATCTTGCCTTCCTCCTAAAATAGTCAAAGAAGCTAACAACAAAGAAAACAGCAGGAGACAATAACCATTTTTCTGAGAGCAACAGTTAAAAAAATAATAATAAACCTCCTGGAAAGACCAGTCCTCTCTTGCCCAGTTGCAGGGATTGTTAGAAGTGTTGGAACAGGGAGGAAAGTAGCCAAAAGGAGATTATGTATGTGTGTGTGCGTGCACACACATGTGCATGCACATTCTAACCGAATTAGAGAATTGCACAGAGAATGAGCTGACTGTACTGAATTCATTGTCCTGTCTATCTAAAACAGGGTGGAGACCATGTTGCCTAGGATCTGGATCATTGCTTCATGTCTTGCCCCCCCAAAATACTGAGAGTGCTGACAGGCCAACTAACCAGGATTACCAGATTTGGGATGGAGAAGCCTAGATGATCACTGGATGGCAGCAAAGTGGTACAGAACATCTGGTGGCTCAGATATTTGTAGCCCAGATGTGGAAACCTTATAGCTGATGCTTTTGGTGCTTCTGCCTTTGAAGGCTCAGTTGTATCTGTTCTTTGAGAGAGAAAAAATCAGTCTTCTTTATGAGAGTGTGGTTCTGATCCTTCCCTCACCCCAGTGCAGAAGAGGCCCTTGACAGAATTCTTTCTAAATACAGTGCCAAGTATTGTTCCCTGGTCATTCAGGTCCTGTTTAGAGAGAAGAAATAGTATATTATACATTACCATTACATTTTCTATTCCCAAGGATGTTGGTTCATCCCCTTTAACTGCCTGGACTTGTATGTCAATAAAGAACTCAACATGCTTCACAAAACTCACAGTTACTTACTAGAATCCATAAGCAATGAAACAGACTCTAAGACTCACTTCTTAGATGACTTTTGGTCCTCAGTCACATGCGTAAACACATTTAACAGGATACAAATTGCATCAAATAGGAACAGAGTGCCTGAATGGTAGGGACAGGAAGACTAAAGGACAAACATAAGGTATGTAATCTGCAAGTTGAAGGTCCAATGCTCAGTCCTTGGCATCTCCACTTTAAAGAGGGTTAGGCGCCAAGTTATGTAAAATATAGCCTTTACCAATATTGGATTGAATGAACAAAACTTTTGGCCTTCTAAAAGGGAGCTTTGTGGGTTTCTAGCTTCCTACTGATATTTTTGGCTGTTTATGGGGCCTTGTTAGTTAGAGCCTCTTTCCAACCCATCCATCCATTTCATAGTCAACAGAAAACTATACCAGCAGGAAAACTGGTGTCCTCACTGCCAGTCCTCATCCTGCCTTTATTTTCTTGCTGATAAATGGCAGTGTCCTGATTTCCTGGGTGTTGCTTGTTATCTTTCATGTAATTGGTGGCTTTCTCAAGCATTGTTCCCCTCTTCTCTTCCAGATTTCATCAGCTGCTGGGAAGAATCTACTAATCCAGAACGTGTTGTGAAGGTGGGACAGGGCTTGACACATTTGCCTGGCATCTTATGTAGAGAATCATCACGTTTAGGACTACCAGCTCTGAGCTGAAAAAAAATCCAAATGATCACTAGATGGCAACAAATATATACGGGAAATTCTTAAGTCATCCAGACCTTGCAGCTCATATTTAGTAACTCTCATTTACTGTTGCACAAGCACACTCAAAATTTGCCAGTTCCGTGGGCAAGGAGAGATTCTGCCCAACATTCCTAGAGCTCTTGTGCAATTCTTCATTTGTGCAAGTGCTGAATTCTTCCCTTCAGGCCACCGATGGGAAGCCACACAAAGGCTCATTTCCTGAATTTCCCAGCCCCATTCTGCCAATGTTCTCCCTCACCAGCATTTATAATTCACCTTTAGCAGCCTGCGTGGTTGAGGAAATGGCAGCCAGGCTCTAAGAGTATCAGGTGGCTTGCTGAGGTGACGGGTTTCTAAGGGTCACATGCTCTCCAAAGAGGTCGCCTCTTTACAAGCACCATAACCTGCTTGCCTGCTGTTACTGGATGGAGGGGAAAAACAAGGAATGGCAAGAGGTCTCAGAGGAGCAGAGGGGAATGGCTGTATCCAAATGAGTCTGAAGCAGCCAGTAGGGATCAAGGAGTCCCCATCCACATAGGTCACCTAATCACATCACTGCCAGGGAAACAAGCAGATCACCTCAAGGAGCAAAACGCTATTTTAAAACTGAGGCTGCAAACCACAACCTAAGGCTGCCTCACGCATGGGAATGGGGACAAGTTGAAGACAACTTCATGAGGACTTGGCATAATAAAGATGTTGCTAGGAGATGTTATGGCAAGTTGCAAGTACAAAAGGCCCTATGTATGAGCAACAATTCACTTTTTTTCCTTCCTTCTTAGTGTTTTTCCTGCATGCGCAGGGTCTGCTTTTTTTGGATCAACCAAATGTTGATCCATTGGTTGTGACAGGAATTGACTGACCGGCTTGTCACCTGAACCTGATGTGGGCTGAGAGAGTGACTGGCCGAAAGTCACTCAGCCAGATTTCATGCCTAAGGTGGGACTAGAACTACAGTCTCCTGGTTTCTACCCTGGAGCCTTAACCACTAGACCAAGCTGGCTCTCCATGAACAACAATTCACTGTAATTAAAAAAAAAAAAAGCATCAAATTATCCATGAATTAAATGCTGAATGATGTGCAGAATGAAAAAATGCTAATTTCAAAGGCAGAATAGAAGCTTCTTTCTATGGAAAGAAAGTAAAAGATCAGGATATGACTAGCACCTAAATGGTGTTATCCTCCAAAATAGATAGATAGATAGATAGATAGATAGATAGATAGATTTGTGAGTGAAGATGGCCACAAGGGACAAATAGATAGCTAGTTAATGTTGGTGGTTATACAACAATTGATCTGTTTATATGCTCTCAAGGAATGCATTGGGGAATTGGCAAGATTTAAGGATTTTCAGATAAACAAACAGTCATAGACTGATTAGCTCTTGCTGGCTAGAATTCCCAATTCCATAAAGACACATGAAGCATTTCCTCATGGTACGGTTCCCACTCCCTCCAAATCATTTTGAAGCTCGCTGTACAATTATATTCACTGTTTCAGACCTCACATTTCAGACAACTCACAGGAAACACCATGAACCAATGATTAATTTCCACTGAGTGAGCAATAGTAATGCAAAAATGTCATTCATTCAATGTCCTGCCCCAGGTTTCTGTAGATCCTGAAGCAACAAAAATCTCTTCACCTCTTTCCACTGCATGCCAAAAAGAAATAACATAAACTCTTAGCCTCTTCCCCCCCACATCCAAGTTATGGTGTGCATTTTTCTGGTTATTTGCCAAAAAATCTGAGCAGCTGTCCTAAAGCAACAGCTGCAAACCTGCCAAGTCATCATTCCTCCATTACATTTAAAAAAAATCTTCTAGTGATGGTGAAAAGCTAGTCCTTCAACAATATTGTGGATGGAGTAGAGAAGAAGGGGAGACACATATTTAATAATGAGGCATGCGCTATGAAGAGGATGCTGATGGTTGCCTGTTAGGAAGGAGACGGATAGAGATGAGCAACAAAATCCTACCCAACAGAAAAGTGACAGAAATAGCTAGCACATCCTCCGACCCACTAAACAATCTTTTTGTGGGAGAAGACAGGCAGTGTCCTGGTGCCTTGTGGTTGATGACTCCATGCTAAAGGAAAAGAAAAGAATAATCTTGCCAATTTCACCTGAGCTTTTTTGCCTGGATTACTATGCATACAATAACAGTTGCAAGGATTGACCAAAATAAAATAAAATAAAATAAAATCAGAAACATTCACATCAATTCCAACTATATTTTAATGTGGAATCAGTAGGATGGTATGTACTTGTCTACAAAATACAAAGCAAAACCTGACCACTCTCTATAAAGGGAGACCTGGGGAACTGTAAAAGCACCTTTTTCCTTTAAGGACCTGCTATGTCAGCTAAAACCTGAGTAGCGAGAGATGGAGTGAGGCAAAATTTCCCAACAACAGGAAACAGATCTCCCACAAACTCAGCAGGGCTTCATAATAAAATATTGCTTTTGTACAGTCTCAGTTAGCTACAGTTAACCAAAAACTAACTGGCTCAGCTACTGAACACAGTGTGAGAACACATCGCTCTGGAACTGATGCTGAGGTGTGAATTCCTAATGATCTAGGAGTGATCCAAGATAATAAACTGGATAGGGCTGAAACATTCTGGAATTCTCTTTTTTCTCCTTAACAGAGGAGATAGTGATGCTGCAATCATAACTTGTGAAATCTGCTTGTGTAACTTAGCCTACCACAACCTGGTGGCCTCCAAGTGAGTTGAGCAGCAACTCCTGTCATCTCAGCCAGCATTTGGCTGAGAATAATATTGATTGCAATCCAACACATCAAGGGCACTAGGCTGAGGAAGTCTGGGGTAGTTAAGCATAAGAAACAGCCTTGCATCCTTTGAGAAAATTCATGGATCCCTAACTCTAACCATCCTTTCCCATCTTGGTGGTTTCTCCCTTCTGTTACTACTAACAAGAATAAAATATGATGGAATCTGCATTTCCCGTTACTGCCATAATAGCCACACCTTGGAGTTGAAGCCTGCCATTATTCCTCCTCCTCCTCACAGCATAACATCTCTTGCTGAAGTTCCAGCCACTGCTGCCCAGAGTGGTCCCTTGGCCTCATATGGAGAATGTTACTACTCAGGGAAAATATCAAATGCATGTCCTTTGCAGTGCAGGATGTACATCCTTGCAAACCTTTAACAATAAAAAATAAGGATCTGTTTCCTGCCACCACCTGGGTGACAGAGAGGAGGGGATGCCAGATAATGGGCAGTAGAATCATGGTGGGAAGATCAGGGTCAAAGCAGTTGGAGAAGAAAACAGGGTGGAAACTGGAAGCAGCTTAGGTGTGACAGAGCCCCTGAAGAAGTCGATGGACACACACACATCCCCCTGACAGAAGCTTAGCCACCTTCTCTCTTTGGGAAGATTGTTTCTAGAGTCATCTCACAAGCTTCTCTTTTGAAGCCTCTTTTCCTGGCCCCCCTCCCCTCTTTCAGAAGAGGATAGGGACCAATAAAAAAACACTGGTGGAATTTTCCTCCTGCTGGGCCTCAGATCAATCAGCCAAGCCAGCTGTTGAGATGATGGCATTACACCAGCCCGATTCAGCAACTCCTCCTTCAGGGAGAGGCTTTTGCTGATGTTAATAATGCTATAAATGCTCTATTATTTCATACACAGTTTATGATGAGCGGGACATTTGTGCCTGGGGATTTCACATGCTTTCTAGCTTGTTTCTTCTTTTCCTTCTGTCCTCACCTCCACCCAGTCTTGGAATACAAGCCAGATCTTAGGACAATGTTTTTCAGAAATAACTGTGTAAAAATTACAGCTAAATTGGTCTGCTATGTGAATGATAGCAGTAGCCTAACAAAGAGACAGAGGGCTGCAGTTACCATAAAAGAGAACTACATTCAGACTCTGTTCTTGTCAGGATTAGCCCAGGAAACTCCAAGAGACAATACAGATTCAATCCAGCAAGGTTTATTGGCTTCACTCCTGTTACAGAATCTTCTCAGACTGAGAGCAACTCTCAGGGTCACCCCACAAACATCCTCTGCATTCCTTAGGGAGGGACCAGTCTCATTCTCTTATCTCGTGTTCGCTCTTCTGGGGATGAGAGTCCATGTTTCATACCTCGACTCCACACTCCCACAGTTCTGTTTTAAATTTTGCAGAGTTAACCAGTCAGTCATTCCTGGCTGTAACAAGCAATAATTAGGTCTAATACATTATAATTAGCATTTATATAGAGTCCTACTGCAACCAATTCAAATACAATTCAATAAAAGCATATAAAATCTATTTTATAATCCAGTACCACTGGATATTTACTCAGACATAATTTGCATCGAATGCAGTGGAAATTATTCACAGTCAGTGGCCAAGGCCTGCAGCTTATAGCAAACTTAAAGAAAAAGTAAAAAGAAAAAAGATAAAGTTGGAGAAAGTACGATCGAGGGAGAAAACAAGCACCTGACCTCAAAATACCCATGAAGAATGCAAGAAAACACATTTCAAAAGTAGAAGATAAGAGACCTGAAGGAATATTTGAAGCATGATGGCCATACGCACTGGGACTGTATCTCAACGTATCTGGAAGACATCATGTTGTAGAAGATTGATCAAGAAGCCACTTGAAGACAAATGGGACCTGTCTTGTACTGTCTCCACCTCCAATTGATTTTTTTTTCCAAAGAAGAACTAATTCCCAGTATGATTCTCTGCAGTTGTTTGTATGTGTGTAAATCTCTTGGTACCCCAGATATTCTGGTTAATTAGACAAACTGGGCTACTCCTTTTTACAAGGTAGCCGAACACACCTGAAGCAAGCTAGGGACCTTATTTGTGAATAGTTCAGTTCTCTGGCAAGTGTGATGATCTGCCATTAGAAAGAATAGGCTAGGGCACCTACTGGAAATCTACTTCTAAATAAACATCAAAGCCTGCTGCGTTAGGAAGCACATTTGCAGGGTCATAGTAGAGATGATGTCTATAGACATTGCAGAGCTCATAAGTGCTTAATGAATGATTCAAAAGAAGTCATTCTTGGAAATTGGGGAGGGAAAACAGCAAACATGATGGGAGCATTTCCATCAGAAACAGCAGCCAAGTAAATGAATTTGTCACTAACATTTCTATTTCCTCCACTCTGACTTTTCTTAATGCTAATCAAATCACATATGATTTTCTAAAATTGACTAAAACAGGCCCTTTTCCCTTAATGGAAAATAAATGGCTGAAATGTTGCAATTATCACAATATTGCTGGGTTAGATGAGTGATGTTACCAATAAATGTAGACGATTTTATTTTGACTTTATTCTTGCAGATGCACCTTTTCCGGAAGAGGAAATGTTCAACGATCAATAATGAGAATAGACATTTTCCATTCCAGTGTATAAATAAAAAAAGCTGTCTTCCACATTGTGCCTAGAAATCACCTTATCAGTATGCTTTTCCCTCTGGAAATTGTCTCATTTGGACAGCTCTGTAGTTACACTGCAATTCCATATTGTTCTTTAAGTCACAGATGAAGCTGTGTTGTTCACATAAAAAAATAGGGTGGTACTTATTAGTACATTTGCTAGAGTCACTAGGAGTCAGATAACTTAACAACAACAACAACAACAACAACAATACTGTGTGGCCAACAATAATTAGTAGTAGTGCTGGAGAACCTGTCTCCCAAGCAAGCAAGATTTCAGCCCAATACTTGTGGACAGCCAACCAGATGCTCTTTTTAACCTTTTGGTTACATGCATATGCACTGCAATTGATCTGGTTCACACATTTACAATACTAAATGATTATTTGTTTTCATGACTTAACCACCTCACCTCAAATATGTTTTTCTACAAAATACTTCTATGCCTTTGGCTGCGTCAAAGGAGCATGCTTGAAGGTTCAGTAGAATATGTGTATTTTTGCATGGAAAAGGACTGTTTTGGGATAGACATTGTGTAGTATGTGGTATGAAAGCTCTAGTTATAATTCTTAAATTATGATGGGTTCATTCATACATTTAAAACATCACCTGAATGATCAACTGACCCTCTTACCAATTTCAAAAGCTCTTTTACAGAAGCCCTTTACCAGTTTTTAAAGCTGTTGCCAAAATAAATTGTGAAAGAAGAAATGCAAACAATTCTTGTTACTTCCTAGGGTGTCAGGACTAATTTCTGAGATAGGCTTTGATTGATTGATTGATTGATTGATTGATTGATTATGTACCATCAAGTTGATGTCAACTCTAAGTGACCATGTATATAGATTTTCTCCTGGAGGATCTGATCCCAACCTGGTCGTTCACGTCTTCCAATGATGCACCTATCACTGCTGCAATTGAGTCCATCCACTTTGCTGCTGGTCATTGTCTTTTTGTCTTTCCTTCCACTTTTCCTAGCACTATAGACTTGTCCAGGGAGCTAGGTCTTTGCATAATGTGTCCAACATAGGATAATTTAAGTCTGGCCATTTGTGCCTCGAATGAAAACTTTGGGTTGATTTGTTCAATGATCCATTTGTTTGTTTTCTTGGCTGTCTGTGGTATTTTCCGCTTTCTCCAACACCAAAGTTCAAAAACATCAATACTCTCTCTATTCTGCTTTCTTAAAGTCCAACTCTCACTACCATAGACTGTCACAGGGAAAACCATTGTCTGCATGTAGATATAGACACATTACGGCATCTGAGTATCTTTTCCAAGGCCTTCATGCTGTTCCAAGCATGTTTCTTGACTGCTGGTTCCTTTACTGTTGATCCCGAAAGGCAGTATCTTCATTGTCAATTCTAAGGCTAGTTGTTGTACCTGTTTTCATTAGTTTGGTCTTCTTTATATTTAATCTTAGTCTCATTTTTTTTCACGGTACTCTTTGACTTCCATTACTAGAGCTTGCAAATCATGTGGATTTTCAGCCATCAGAATAGCATCATCAGTATTGTGCAAGTTATTGATCTTAATCCAGCTTCTCTCAATATATATTCCATATATAGGTTGAATAAATAAGGGGATATACAACTCTGTCTCACTCCTTTCCTAACCTGCAGCTAGTTTGTTTTGCCATGTTCTGTCCATACTGTGCTGTCCTGATCTGTATATAGGTTTTGCATAAGGATCATGAGATGTTCTGGGATTCCCATTTTTCTAAGCACATTCCACAACTTGACACAATTGAAAGTATTTCTATAGCCAATGAAGCACATACTGGTATTCTTTGGCTTTCTCAATTATCCAGGGTGCATCAACAATAATGTGTCATGTATCAGCCTTTTCTAAAGCCAGCTTGAACCTCTGGCATCTCCCTTAACATGTAGGAAATCTGTGTTGGATGATTCTAAGCATTATTTTGCTAGCATGTGAAATTAAGGATATATAATCAATATACCAATATCTTAAGTCTCCTTTCTTTGAAATTGGTATATAGATTGTATGTAGACCTTCCAGTGTGTTGGCCACTGTGTTGTTCTCCTGGCATAGCTTGGTTAGAACCTGTATTGATTCTTCTTCTGTTGCTATAGATATTTCATTAATATTTATTAATGAAATATTAGTAACCTTCCAACTTGGTAATGACCAAAATGCTGATCTAACTTCATCTTCTAGTACTAGAGGTTCTTGTAAGTAGGAAATATCTTCTAAGACTTCTTGGACATTGACATCTCTATTGTACAGAATTTCAGTATAGTCCTTCCACCTGGACTGCCTCCTTTAGCACATCAACTTTGGGTTGGAACCTTCTTCTGAGTTCACAGATCTTTTGGAAGACTCTCCTTGTTTTTTGTGTCTGTTTCCATCTTCAATGTCTTTACAAATGTTATTGTAATACTACTTCTTGTCATTTCTTACATTTTTCTGAAACTCTTTATTAAGGTCCTTCTTGAGATTTTTGCCTTCTTGGCTTTGGCTTCTGATGGTTTATTCTGATATCTAGTTTGATTTCTTCCCTTTCTTGATCTTTGGCCATCTCTTTTCACATTATTCATTAACAACTTATTTAAGTTCATTCCACAGTTCCTCTGGTTCTTTATCACTGATGTTCGGGATTTCAAAGCAATTCCTGATGTTTTTCTTGAAAATGGTGGGTAGGAACTGGTTGGCTTTCTTCTTCTGCTTTAGCTTAACATGGAACTTGCACATGAACAGTTTGTGATCTGCTCTTCTCTCTCCTTGTACTAATAATATGGCCGATCTGATTTCTCTGTACTTTCTGGTGATGTCCATGTATATACATGTTGTTTGGTTGTTTGAAGACTGTGTAAGCAATGCAGAAATCATTGGATTGGCAGAAAGTAATACATAATTCTCCTGCTTCATTTCAATTTCCTAGGCTATACATTCCAATTACATTTTCCTCCTTAATTTCCAACTTTGGCATTCCAATCTCCATCCACATGCAGCACATCTTGCCTGCATGTTCTGTCAATTTCAAATAGAACTCATTCATTAAACTTATCAACCTCCTCTTCTTTTGCATCAGTGGTTGGAGCATAAACTTGGATAACTATCATATTACAGGATTGTTTGTGAAGTCTAATTGATATTATCTGATCACTGAGTGCATTGTAACTAAGTACTGTTCAACTTCCTAACTATGAAAGCAACACCATTTCTTCTTTGGTTTTATGTCCTGAGTAGTCTTCTGACTGAAAGTGCCTAATTCCAGTCCATCTTAATTTGCTGATGCCTAAAATGTGAATGTGTAGTTGAATTGTTTCATCTTTCACTGTGTTGTGCTTTCCTGTGTTCAAGCCTCTTAAGTTCTATGTTCCCACTGTCCTTGCAGGCTTCAGATTTTCTTTTCCTGCATGGCAACATCAGCAACTAGACATCCCAAAGGTTTTAATCTAGCCATCTCATAAACACCATTAGCACTTTCAAAAATCCTTAGCTCATCCTCAACATAATGTTGAGTCCCATTCAGCCTGAGGGGCCCATCATTTGGCATGATATTGCCAATCATTTTATGTTTTCTATCCATGTGTTTTCTTGGCAAAATACAGGAGTGATTTACCATTGCCTTTTCCCACACAATATGTAATGATGCCTTTGCTATTGCCTTACTTACTTACTTACTTACTTACTTACTTACTTACTTATTTATTTATTTATTTATTTATTTATTTATTTATTTATTTATTTATGCAGTTTATAAACTAAAGTGATCTCCTACCTCCAGCATCTTTCTATATCACTGTTCTCCAATATAGGCACCTGCTTGCTTTGACTGAGCAGCTGGAGTGACCTCCGTGCCTGGGGTGACCCTGCTGGGATTATATACTCTTGGTATAACACTCCCAGCATTCTTTGCTTATCCCTCCCAGGAGCAGCCTCCCCCACCACAATGAGGCAGCACAGCAGGACTTGAGGTGGGGGAGATAGGCTTTAGGGATCATGAATGGGAAAACTAAGCATAATTAACTAGTACAATTAATTTCCTTGAATCAACTAGATTTGTGCTGTCAGTTTTTTTTTGTAAAGGATGAGATTATAAAACCCCCTCCTACACTATAATATGTATACCAGTAAATTCTCCTTCACGAAGTGTTCAGGAGCAAGCACAACTCCTTCATGCACTTGGACTGGGTATATGCTGTAGATTGCAAAGGACTGCTACTCATACTCTGCTCTGGGATTTTCTGCTCCTGAGGAGAAAGCAAATTGCTTTGCATGGCATTCTTCTTGATTCATAGCCAGGGGGTTCTGCTCAGAATGATCTGATATGTATCTATGTATTTACAGTGTTTATATTCTGTCCCAGTCCTCTAGATGGTTTTCTGCTCCTTTCTCTGATTTATAAACAGTAAAGAGTGTCTCACTCCTTCCAGTCAGCTAACAGGTAGGAATTCCATTTTTTAGGCTTTTGGTAGCAGACCTAAATTCTCCATGTGCCTATCTATTTCTCCTGATAGAACCATACTAGTTTGGCTCATTACCAGTTGCTTTTTCAAAAGACTAAGACTTTTGGTCTTTAAAAGACCCTTGAATAAGCAGTCTTCCTTCCTTCCTTCCTTCCTTCCTCCCTCCCTCCCTCCCTCCCTCCCTCCCTTCCTTCCTTCCTTCCTTCCTTCCTTCCTTCCTTCCTTCCTCTTTTTGCCATCAGGAGCTTCTGCTAAAACAAAAATTCTGCTAATGAACATTGTGTTGTTTCATAAGCCAAAAAATTTGGTTAGCAGATATTTGCTGGCTGGTGTCTTAGTTTTTTAGGTTTCATACTTATTTAGGTAGTTATTTATTATTATTTTAATTATACTGTTAATAATGCTTCTATTTTCATGTAATATGGTCTACAGGAACACTGTACTACATAGACATCAATAGGTTTGGACATATTCCTGGACAACTTTGATATATGACTATTTTCCAATTAGCACAGCTGTAGATTCATTCTAAACAATTGATCTCAAGATTGGGCAATCTCTGAATGAGACTGTGGCTGTGGAAAAGATTATTGGCTTTTTATTAGCGAAAATATATTACTAGGGTAAGGATGGGAATTAAATTCAGTTGCTAGATTTTCTAGCTAGCGTATCTCTGTGCTATATATGGTCAGGAAAGTGAAATTATTTTAAAAGGTAAAAACATTTCTACCTTTTAATTGCCAGCAAGGCAGCATGAGGTGTGAGAGCCTCACACACTGTGTTTAGGAGGAGGACACCATGTGAAGTGCCCTCTGGAAGAGAGGTGATAGAGCAGGAACTACTAAGCTGCTACATTTGAGGGCCTCTGCCACATGGCTTCTGGGAGAGGAGATTTTGGAGCCCTCAGTCTTCCACCTTGCAGGCCTCAGCAACCTGCTACAGCTTGGTAATAAGAAATGCTATAATAAATATTAGCTTGGGTAGCCTGGCATTGTCCAGGGCTAAGACCTGGATTAAGAAAAGAACTGCTTAGGGCAAAGCCAATGTTATCTAGCCTTCTTTATCCCATTGTGGCCAAGCAGATACAAGCAGAAGCCCAAAGTCAGTTAGGATTCATGTTCCCAGTGATTCACATGGAAAGGTATATTGCCTCTGGTTCTGCCAGGACTAGTAGCAGCTGATAGCTGTATCAATTTTGGATTCATTTCAGAGTCAACTTAGGCTACAGGGGGCTTTCAATCTGTTCTAAAATTCCTTTATAGGAAGCAGACTCTGAGATCCTTCATCAGAACATTGCTTATTCCAGAATATGGCAATAATTCTGCATATTATGAATGGTAAGCCATCTGTGACTATAAAACATGTGAAGCAAAGTTGTAAATAATGAAAGCTGTTTTCCTCCTTTGCCAATTCCTTCACATTCATTTGATGTTGTACATGTTTGATTTTATAGTTACACAGCCTCTTAATTAATTTGGCAAGAAATTGGCAGCTCCAAAGACTCATGTTCTAGCCAATTTAGGCTTTATTTTTATCCTGAGATTGCAGGATCTGAGTATGTAATCCCTTGAGACGTCTTTATTTCTCATGCTAGAAAAGCGCATGCAAGGGGTATATGAGTGCTGTCTGTCAAAATAGCATATGGAAGCTTTTAAAAATCAAATTGAAAACTAAATATGGATTGTTGCCTCTTTTTTTTGACAATAGCAGTTTTATGTTAATAGTTTTAAAAGCACATTCCTCCCAGCATAGTGCTTGCAAGAAGGAAGGAGATTCTTTCTCTTTCCAAGGAATTATTTATCAGTGCCAACTTGGGGTTAAAAAAAGTGATACCAATAAGCAACTGTGTATACCAGTGTTTCTCAACCTTGGGAGCTTTCAGACGTGTGGACTTCAACTCCCAGAATTCCCTAGCCAGCAAGGCTGGCTGGGGAATTCTGGGAATTGAAGTCCACACGTCTGAAAGCTCCCAAGGTTGAGAAACACTGGTGTATACAGTCTGGTTCTTGCCACGTGTTTGGGTCTGCAGCTGCCAGTAGGATATGACATTCTGGGAACCACAGCCCAAGTCATCTTGCCAATTTTTTTCAGGATTAATCAGGAAGCTATCTTGCAAGATTAGAACCAAAGTACGAGAGCATGGTTTGCCACTTGGTCAAGATTATGTTTTCCATTGAACTGTATCTATTTATTTAAAGCATATTTATTCTTAAGCCAAAAAGGCTTAACAGAATTCAGAGAAACACACACACAGGCCACACACACAGGGAAGAGAGGGCCACGCACGCATACTCTCGCTCTTTTTCTCTGCCCTAAAACATAAAAACAAAAACCATACAGTACATATTGTAACAGCAAATTCAGGTGTTCAGTTCTGACTGCTAGTAGCCAAAGCAGGACCAATGTGAGAAGTCAGACAGGCAAAATGGGGGTCCAAGGTTTTGACACAAAGAAAAGCAAATCGTTTAAGGGGGAAAAAATCTAAGGGGATGAAAAATCCCCAAGCAACTTAATGATCACTGAGAAGGCAAAATAGGATTGGAATAGCCAAGAAACAGAGTATAGCTGGAGCACTGAATGGAAATGTTCCATACTGTATTCCATCTTCTACTGTTTATAAATATTAAGGAACAGACTCTGGCCATTGCTGTTTGCATCAACTGTTGTACAGTCCTGCAGAAGAGCTCAAGGTGGCTTATGTGGGGGTCTCCATTTTTATCCTCACAACCCCCCCCCCCCCCCAATGAGGTCAGTTGCTCTGAGAGAAGGAATGGTCTAAATTCATTCAGTTACTTTCCTTAGCTAAGAATATATTTGAACATGGGTCCCCGCCAGCCCTAATGCAATTCCTTAACCACTATTCCATAACAGTTCTCCTTTCACTGCATTAAATCTACATCTAGGTTAAAACTGCGTCCTTGCACATGGACAGTGCACATGATTTATTATGGAGCTGTCATAATGAATTTGCTATAAATTGAGTGAATATGATATTCATGGGCAGAGAATGCTTCATGATGGATGAATGCCATACTGATATTTTACTTTAATTTCTAGATTATGGTAGATTTCTGGCATTGAGTTAAAGATCAGTGTTGATCTATCTCAGTGATATGCACTCTTTCTCTTCCCTACCTGTCATATCACAGCTCCATTTATTCCAAATTCACAAGTGAAGCATATACAGTTTGCATGGGCAGAAAAAGAGATAGAGGTTCCCTAACCTATTTTTATTATTAAGGAATCTAAATGTCAGCCTCTGCACATTCCCTGGTGCATACCCAATCCTGTGCAATAGTGAGGATGCTCAAATATGTTCCTCGCTATTCCTCAAGCTCCATGTTTGTGGAGTTCTCCATCTCTTTGCACACTTGAAATGTCCCCTTCAACAAACCTTGACTCATGATGATGTCAGACGCACCCATACTGTTTTCTCGGGTACCTACAGAAATGGCCTTTGACTTCTTTGGTCCTTGACTTCTTCCAGGATGTTCTTTTTCAACTTCCTAGTCTCATCTATAGCATTGGCATTCCCTGTTTTTAACAGGTTTGTTCCTGGAAAACCTTGGAAAAATAAAAAGTAAAATTTCATTGAATCAGAATTAATTATGGGAAATAATTTTGACTGAAAAATTGACACAACCACAAAGAACTTTGAAAATCCCTATAATAAATTTATTCAGATCTAGCAATCACTTCTTAGTTATATTAACAATGATTTTCTGAACAGGTTAATTTTGTTTGTATAAATGAAATTCTGAACAGAAATATTGAATTTGAATTTTTAAAAATGTTTGTATTTCTCCTTAATATTTTTTTAAAAGGCATAGGTGCTGATAACTGAACTTTGAGAACTCTGTGCATCAAGAATGATAGACCTACCATGGATAGGGTACAATGGTCATAACCAAACAGTGAAACCATACACTCATTTTGGTGATATCGGCAAGAGGAGTTTCCTTATCTGATAAGAAAAAGGTTATTTTCAGAAAAAAAAAAATATTTGTGGAGACCTTGGTATTCTCTGAGCTTGGGTAACATCTTCACTGCGCTGAAGTAACAAAACGTCTGCAAGAAAACAACCAAGCTCAGAGAATACCAAGGACTCCACAGTAGCTGAGGAGCTCCTGTGTAACTCTACGTAACTCTATGTAACTCCACTGAGCTTCACATATTCTCTTCTATTGGTAAAATTATATTTGTACTTAATAACAATGCTTTATTTTGGATTCTTGCACAGACCAAAGGGATGCCTAAATTGCCATTTGATTCTATGAATAGATATTTTGACTCATCTGTGATAGCATTGCATACGTGAATGTCACATGTCCAATAATCATTTACCCCAACAAGATTATTGATGTACCAGAGGTGGAAACAAATTTTAAAAAAAGTGAGCCAATATCTGTCCCCTATATTAGGATGTTGAAGAAGCTGAAGAACCATAAAATTAAAATTTCATCTTAATTGAAGCTAATTGAAAAGGAGATTTTGCATCTGGCGCAGGTGGCTACCCCCTGCTTCTAGGGGATTAGGAAGCTTAAAGGGTCAAGGCTCCCCTTGGCATACAATGCAGAGTTGATGACATTAGTGCTTAATAGTGTTTGCATTGCCCCCCCCCCCCCCCCCTCAAATAGGTAAGAGGGAAAAAGCAATACAGGTTCCAGGGCTTTTGAATCGATTAGCGTTACAATAAGTAGTTTTCACAGATGGGGATGGCCACCTCAGCAACTACAGGCTTGGGCATTTGCATAGCTCTTAATTGGTCTCCTGCTGCTGGCTTAACAGGGTTGAGTTTATCAGCATTCCTATCGCCGCCACCACCACCACCGACAGCATTTTGTCTGGTTGCAATAAAAGATGCTTAGTGCATTGATTGGAGGACCAGTAGAGGTAGGGGGGAAATTAGATTCAAACTGTCCAGCCACAAAAGTAGCCAATATAAGGTCAGGAACACAAGTGCCATTGCACAGCTCTGTCTCTGAAATAAAGTATCCAAAGACATATATGGTTGTATGCTGTTTGGCCCCAGTTTTTATTAGGGGCAAACATTTCCTCATAGGATAATACAGGATTGCAACATGTAGCGTGCAGCTGCACTATGGTCTGAACGCAAGTCCAGCCCAATTTGGTCTCTCATCTATTGTCCTTCGATATGCATTTCATCTAACTTTGGATTATCTGAACCGGCCTTCAGAGAACATCTTCAAGTACAGTTTGGTTCCATTCTACTGTTTTATGTGACAGTTTGTATACATGAATAATATTCTCCTGTCATGATAAACCTGATCAGCTGCCCCCACCCCCAGCCCTGTTACTGATACATGGATGCATTACAAAACATTTCATTGTTACTGTCATTCTTGTGCATTAGTTAAGACAGTGTTGTCCAAACTTGGCCACTTCAAGATGAGTGGACTTCAACTCCCAGAATTCCCCAGCCAGCCATGCTGGCTGGGGAATTCTGGGAGTTGAAGTCCACTCATCTTAAAGTGGCCAAGTTTGGACAACACTGAGTTACAAGAAAGAAAAGGGAAAAATGAGAGAAAGAAGGGGAGAGACATCATTACATTAAGAGGTCTTCAAATTTGGAACCAAACCCCCACAAAATGCATATCTTCCCCTCTGCACCTCTTTCTCCATTTTTTTTCCTGTTACTTGCTTTTAAAAATTTCAGTTAGCCACTTTTTCTTATATACGACTTTTAAGTAAAAGTAGTGTGTGTGACAATTTCTTTAATAAATGAAAACAATATGTAAACAAAATGCATTCCTTTACTAAACATACTATAATTAGAAATGCTTGTTTAAAGCCAGTTAATGAACAATAGCTGCAGAACATTTAAACCAGTAGGACTCTTAAATAATGTTTTCTTTATAACTAGCTGACATCATTAGAAAAAATGAGAAATGTAATTCAGCTGGATGAATGACTAAACGATTCAATTTTAAATGAGAACAATACCCCCAATCAAGGCACTACCAACACTGGCAGGGCAAGCTACTGTATATAAACAGGGAGCAAACCCCACACTCACTAGCACTGGTGATGTTACCTAGCTGGGTAATGAAACATCTGCAGTCAAACAACCAAGATCAGAGAGCACCAAGGACTCCACAGTTCAACCCTGAGCTACAGATATTCTCTTCTATTGATAAATCATGTTTACTTGTACATACCTGCTGCCGTGGCCACTGGCAAGCTAGTGTAACATGCTACAGTCTGATTTTGGCACTGCCTAGCTGGAAGATGGAATAAACAACAAACGAAACATGGCTTCATACTCTGGTTTCCATTTTAAGTAGATAAAGCTGGAATTCCACATTTACACTTCATGTGAAACTTTATTAACTGAGCTAAGAGCAGACATTGGCCATACCTGCTATCAGTTGGTCCTAATGGGTGGATTCACTGTTTATCCATTTTATGACTTAAGTATGATGTGCATGTGTAAGCCCATAATGAAATACATATTTCTTGGCTTTGATATCAGCCAACTTTTTTCATTCCCTTATTTTGTATTTATCTTCTAGACTGATAAACTATGCCAAGTTGAAAACTTCCACACTGTTTTATGTAATGCAGTTTGGCTTAATAAGGATACTGAACTAATCAGAATTTTGGGCTTTTCTTATTGCCAAGGCAAGGAAATAAAATAAATAGGTTTCCTGCTTTTTTTTCATTCTTAGTACTAGAATGAGAAACTGAGGACAGTGTTTTGAGAAAGAAATTTCCAGGCTGCTTTGTTACTGACACTCTTGCACATAAATGTATCTGAAGTTGTAGTAATACCATATTGACAGTTTAGCACATGTGTTTTTCCCTAATGTCCCTAACCATGTTTAGGGGTGACACCTACCTGTCTTTGATAAGAAAGTTAAGCAGGGTCAGTCCTGGTTAGTACATGGATGGAGACTCCAGGAAGTAACAGGGCTGTAGGCTGGACTGGAAGTTGAAAAATCATTGTGGAAGAAGATAACAGCAAACAACCTCTCTATTTTTGTGAAGAAAATACATGGATGTGTCTAAAAAGTCACAAGCAGCTGAGTATTGACTGAGAGGAAGATTTTTACTAACCATGATTGCATGTTACTGTAGTGCTGGAGTCCAGGAGATGGGTAGGTAAGTTCTAAACCAGTGTTTTTCAAACTTGGCAACTTTAAGATGTGTGGACTTCAACTCCCAGAATTCCCTAGCCAGCATTGTAGCAGGTTCCAAGAATTGGAGAATACCAAGAATTCCAGAATACCTGGAAATTGTAGCCAAGGTTGATCAGGGTTGTTTGAGGAACTTTGCACTTTTTCCCACCTGTACAGTACCTCTGGTGAAGCCAGCTGGTGTGAAATTGGCAAGCATTTTGTCTAGTTGGCAGTTTCTCCTCTCTTTGGGAGAGTATTGGCTGGACAGCCAACTTCCAGCTGCTGGTTTTGGTTAGGCTTGATTTGCAGCCACAGCCTTGAGAAGAAATGCTTCCCTTGAGTCTTGGACCTGTGAGGCAGAGAAATACAGTGGGAGAAGGAACCACCCAGGACATTGCAGAGGAAAAGCCAGTTTTGCTCTGAGTTCCAACAAACCTGCACAGAGCCAGAAAACCAATGAGTCAACCCTTGAAATTAGCTAATTGGGGCAAATTCCTTGTGTGGAGGTGTACTCTGGGTGAAAGACTGAACAAATTAAGTCCTGCTTAAAAAATATTTAAGAATCAACAAGAGTTGTGTTGCTAGTTGAACCTGAATTTGAACCCCAACTCTGCAGAAGTCTAGGTAACAGCATCAACATTAGCAGAATTCTTCTATGTAGATCTTTGACAGGGATACTTCCTACAGGGCATCCACTTTGTCTTGATGCTCACATACACTTTGGGGAATGGCTTCATGAAAGAATAAGGGTAGCTCTATGTAGAGCTTTTTGAGGAGAGCAGAAACTGGAGTGAACTCCAGGTTCTTCACTGAAAACTTGGGCCATGTGGTAGAATTCTTGTGAAATGACATAGTATGTCCCAATTAACACCCCCCAAATGAACCTATGATTCATGCCAGTCCAGTGCTTATGAAGATAGTAAATTGTTAAATCAATGGCAGATGATGCACTTGGAGCACAGAGACTGTATCTGACAATGCCATTTTCTAAAGGGATCCAGTGACACACTTGCCAGGATCTGACATGCTTTAATCAGTCTTTCATTGTTTAATTTACATGCACGCACTAAGACAGGACAAACCAGGCAAGAGAAAGACCTTCTGGGATCTCCTGGCTCAAATGTGTTTAGATTTATGTAATCATCTACGCTGAAATATAAAAGATATCAATTCTGGTAATGGAAAGGATGGTAACTGGGTGTGCATTAGTGGGAAAATACATGTTCAGATGAATGACACAATTAGTAATGTATAAAATATGTTTAAAAATGAGCTGCTTTACCTAGCAAGAAAAAGGATCTGAGGTCTATCAACCAATTAAGTTCAGTCCTTTACGGACTTTTCTGTAGAAATGTTGAACAGTATGGAAGACTAAATACATTTACTTGCCACTCACACATACTTTGGGGAACGGCTTCATGAAAGAATAAGGGTAGCTCTATGTAGAGCTTTTTGCGGACAGCAGAAACTGGAGTGAACTCCAGGTTTTTCACTGAAAACTTGGCCCATGTGGTAGAATACATTTCTAATCCCCTTCACTGAATGCAATCAAGTCATGTCTGGCTTGTATGTAATGTTAAATTATGGTTTAATATAACATGATGAGTTGTTTTCCATGAGGCTCACATGTTGCCCTCTCTTCCTTTTGTGTGGCCCTGAGGAGATCAAAGCTAATTGCATCAGTCTGTTATGTTCAGCTCAAACTGGTTAGTTGTAATTGAGGTTTAGACCAAACAAACTATGATTGAAAATCATGGCTGATTTCCTTTACGCATCTGGATTGTGAAGGCTTGAACAAAGGCTTCAGTCATTTCTGCCCTTCCCCTAGAAATCCCACTCTGACTTCATTGCCTTTGCTATGGGGTGACTGCTCTGCATTTCCTTTGATACACAGAAAAGTGTCTCTTTCTTTGCATCAAAGTCCTGATTTCTGTATGGTAAAAAGAAGGCCTTCTGTCCTACAAGACAAAAGGAAGCTCCCACTTTCTCTCAGGCAACCCTAAGGGTGGGGTTTTGCTCAGGGGCAGGGCTTGTGACTTAGCAGAGATGTGAACGCAGGAGGAGAATTCAGCTTTGGGGCCAATTCAATACTTATGGTAGTGTTGAATTGGCCCCAAAGCTGAATTCTTCTAATCACATTGTCAGGTAGATTAATATATCCATTGCAGAAGGTTCAGCTAGATAAGCAACCTTAGCTAGAAGAAGAGGGAAAAGAGGAGCATGCAAATCTGTGGCTTGCAAAGGCTCGTTTCCATAGCATTAAACTGTGGTTTAATATTATATTTGAATGCAGCCATTATGTCTGCAGAAGTTTCATTATTCAGGAATCAAAGGAGTGGTTGCTTATGCATCTAGCTTGGCCACTTGTCCTCCACTTTTGCCATAAAAAGCCACTTTTCATATTTCTAGTTGATATAATTTATTCTGAGAAGGACTTTGGTGAGAATACAAGTAGCTCATAAGGATACACTATCTTCACTATTGGACTGTACTATTTTCTCTTTCATTTGTTCTCCTTTCAGTCAGGGATGCACAACACAGAACTATATCCAGCCCTGAATTAGGATGCCTAAAATGTTGCAGACAAATTATGATTTTCAACAGAAAGGAAAATATTGATTACACAGAGGATAATCCATTAATGGTATTTAATTTTAACTTCATTGAAATGCCACTGTTTGGGCCCTGCCTGTTTTGGGGGGTGCCATCCCTGGCACATAGCTTAAAGGCCAAATGCAGCAAAGAATGGATGCAAACCATCCTTTAAATCATATTGCATTAAGAGTTGATTCTTTTTGGGATGCAGATACATGCTAGGTTCTCAGAAAACTCAAGATAATAAATACCGTTGATAGATGTTTGATGATGATAGATAGATAGATAGATAGATAGATAGATAGATAGATAGATGTGGTAT
Organism: Liasis olivaceus; assembly: GCA_030867105.1. NCBI lineage: Eukaryota > Metazoa > Chordata > Lepidosauria > Squamata > Pythonidae > Liasis > Liasis olivaceus. The sequence goes on from CM061349.1 coordinate 259,380,458, forward strand.
ATTTCTTTTAAAACTGCTTAGATTAATTTTGATTGAAGCAACATAAAAGCACCTGAAAAATAAGTAAGAACTCAGCTTTGTATCAGTTACATGTTTATAGTATGAGATGCAAGATGTACTGGAAGAAAACCCTTATTATAAATGACAAGGGAGTCCTAGACTTGGGGCTACCAAGGAACCTTACCATGCATGCCTCATAAAATGATTACTTCTGTCTCAGTTTGATTTCTTTCTTCCTTTTTAAGAAATTAGTGGTTACCTCTTGGCGATTTACTTTGCTCTCCACTTCCTATGCACTGGGAAGACCTCGGTATCTGGGCAGGTGGTCAGATGGAAGCTCCTCTGGAATTATAAGCAGCAGAATTTAAATATGAGGGGCTGGGTAGCAAGAATGGAAGAAGGCTATTAACCTCTTGTCCAAGTTTGTGAATGAATTGCATATATCTGCTTGGCTGCTCTCTAATATAAAATGCTAAACATGATGGATGCTGAGATGATCCCATAGAACGATGTTTTTATTTCATATGTGTTACAGAACATTCTCTAGAAAACAATAGTTGTATATTCTGCCTTTGTATTTGTACAGCAGCCCTACACAAAACAAGGCAGATAAAGGCATTATCTCAGGTTTCTTTGTCCCTCCTGAGATCATACTTACCTCCTGGCAAATAAATAAATTTGCCATTCATTTGACCACCTGTTTATTAGGTCTTTCTTCCTGAGTTTTACGAGACAGTTGGATCTTTGATTTAAGCTGAATTTTATCAGAACCCCATAGTTCTGTTGAAATCAAATGGACTAGTGTGTATGCAAACCTTGTTGTTACAAAGGATCCAGATTCAACTACACTTCAAGTAGACCCATAAAAATCAGTGAACCTTAATTTGGTCATGACTAACTTAAGGTCTACTGATTTTGATAGGCCTACTTTAAATACAATCACAATTGGATTCAATGCAAGCTATACATTATTTCTTTTTATTAAAATAGTTTTCACAACATGTGAAGCTGTTTGGAACCAAACATGTGAAATGACTCTGTACACCAATGTTTCTCAACCTTAGCAACTTGTGTGGACTTTGACTCCCAGAATTCCCCAGCCAGCAAGCTCAGCAAGGTTGAGAAACACTGCTCTACACAGTTTGATCTAGTTTTGGTAACTGGAGGACAATTTAGAATTTAAACTTCATATATAATTTTATATGTTAAATTTCTTAATTTTTCCTTTTGTTAAGTAAACTGAAATGTTTTGATTAATTTAAGGGAGATGTATGGGTTTTTTTGGGGGGGTTGTTTCTTTTTCCTTTTGCACATATAAAATAATTTCTTTTTAAAAAAAGTTATTTATGCATTTATGTATGAGAGCTCCAGAAAGAGTTTGGGGTGGATTTGATTAGGTAAACGATTAAAACCTAGCCTGAAGGATAGATCGACAATGCATATTTATTGTTATTTATCTGATAATGTTTCACATACAAGGAAATAACCCCAAATAAGATTAGTGTATGTGTGTATTGTTTTTTCCCCTTTCTGTCTCTCACATACACACATTTAGATTTTGAGGATGGGATTAATTTTTCATTTCTTTTCAAAGCTGCAATTCTTCCAATCAGATCTGAATTGCCTTCTTGAAGGAACCAGATGTAATCTCAATAGTCTTTGGGTTTGAAGACTGCAGGATGGCTAAAGAAGGAACATATGCTAACAAGTATTACTCAGGAGAATTGCAAGTGGCCTTGAATGAAAGATGCAACTGCAGGTTTTTGAAATTTGATTAGCACATTAGAAATTAAAGGGGGATGTCAACTCAAGCTGCTAACAACTGAAATATCCACTGTAGGCAGGGAAACAAATGAGAGTCATACCTTTAGTACATTAGCATGTATGTGCAACCTTGACCATGATCCAGCAAAGTTTCCTATAAGCATGCATCTGATTATAACTGCATTTATGCATCTGGGTGCTTTCCCCACTTTTGCTACTGTGGCCTGTTTCTTATCAAAGATAAACCTGCTTTAAAATCTTCCTAGAATTCTGGATTGCAGCCAGCAAGTCTGGCACGTCTTGGTAAAATGCATATGTGAAATAGAATGAGCTGTGGTGCTAGCTACCAGCTTGTCTGGCTTCAAAAAAGGGTTGGACCAATTCATGGAAATCATGAGGATCATTAGCTGTTAGCTTTGATGGCAGTGTGGCTGCCTGCAATGGTATGTGGAAATGACCTTGGGAGACAGACCAGCAGCCCAAACAATGGTCTGATAAGAGGCAGCTCAGTCCACAGGTGGGAAAGCATAGAAAGCATTTCAGAAGGGACCCTGTTTAGTTTTCTGGAGACTAAAAAAAGAAGAGGAGAGAAATACTTTCAGTCTTGCAAGATACTGTTAATGTTACCTTACAATAAAGTAGTCTTAGTTCATCTGGGTGTGCTTCTTGTCTGGACTACCTCGCAAGGCTAACACTGCCTTTGAAGACTATCTGCTGGGAGTCTAGTGGGCTTCCTTGTGCAGTTGGTTGGTCACTGTGAGACACACTGCTGGACTATATGGGTTAGAGATCCAATCCAGCAGGGTACTCCCAAGGTCATTTCCACATACCATTACAGGCTTATGTTCTTATTTTTTTATATTCAGTCTTTGGAAGATAGAAAGGAACTTTCAGTGGTAGGAACATATCTGTACTTACCACTTCCCAGGAATTTTACACTGTATATTCATGAGTCCAAAGCAGATCTTGAATCTTGAAACAACGCCAGAGAAACTAGCAGACCTTCCATAGACCAGCTGGATTGTCCAGTATTTCTTATTCTGTCTAAAGGTTTTTCAGGTCAGAATTAATAGCTAGTTTTATTCAAAAGAAGATTCTGTTTCCTCTGCTTTCTGAAGCAGACAAACTTGACCTTGCCCATAATCTATCTTGTTCCATCCTCTAACAATAGGACCTCAGTTTAAGAAGCATCGAACACTACAACAAGGATGATTGTATGCCGAAGGTCCCAGAACTAATCCCTGGCATATCTACAACAGGCTGGAAAACTGCTTGAAAACTTATAGAATCATTGCAAATCAATTCAGACAGTACTAGACAAAATGGACCAATAATCTGATGTGCTCTTTGTTTTGACTCAATATGTACTCAGTAAGTACTAGAGTACATACTTCCAACAGAGAGTTGTTTCTATTTGACAATTTATTGACAATCACGCTAAGTAAGCATAACATTACAACTAAGGCTAAGGCTATCAGTAAATCTCTAATTGCCGTGGTGTTTGTTTGAAACCCAAGAAGCTCTACAGTCTTTGATGAATTCCTTCAATCAATGCTGCCAAATTTTGACACTACATCAATCTACCATTGAAGTTGATCCGATAACCACACCAAAATTGTAGTCTCTAAGAATCCAGAATGTTTCTGGCCATGCTTTACTTTCTAATTTCTATTTTCCTGATCTCTGACTGAGGATGTTAGAACATCTACCCTCCATTGTCTGAGCAACTGAGTGAGGTTTGGAATAAATTCATTTTAAAGCTGGCAAAGGGTGAATGTGGATGGTGGTAGATGGATTTATTTCAATGTAGGTGACTGGGGAGTATCAAATAATCCCAATAAATCAAGCCAGAAATTATGAAATATATCAGGAATGATCATGCTAACTATACTTAAGTCCAAATGAGAGCTAACAAGATGATAAGAGGTCTGCAAAATCAAGCCTTATGAAGAACAGCTAAACGAATGGGTGCATTTAGTTTGCGGAAGAGAAGATTAAGAGAAGATATGATCATGGTCTACAAAGGTTTGAAAGGATGTCAGATGCAAGAGTGGGTACATTGAAACTGAGAACAGGATGAGGATCAGTGGTTGGAATTTAAAGAAGGAAGATTCAGGTTGAATATTATAAGGAATTTCCTCATGGTTAGAGGAGTTAAGCAGTTGTGCTGTCTGTCTAGAGTAGTGATGGACTTCCCCACCACAACCAAAAAAAGGTTTTCAGATGGAGACTAGATGGCCACTTATTGGAGATGGTTTAATGGATGGTTTAACTGTGCAGGAGATTGGACTAGATATAAGATGCCCTCCAGCTTAGGTATCCTATTATTCTACCCAAATACAGTCTTTTCATTTGTCCTGGTCATGCCCACGTCTTTATCTTGGCTTCACCCACTTTATGCAGCCTCTGGCATACTGTTAAAAGGCAAATGTTGCCTTTGACATGAAAATAAAATAATTCAGAAGCACTACTTTGGAAAGACAAATAGATGTTCTTCATCACTTTCTTACTAATCAGAAAGAAAAAAATACATTTTCATCTTTCTTACTGACCCCTCAACTATAGCGTCTTTTTTTCTGTACTGAAACTGAATTGCATCATGGAAAAAGACTGAGAAATTGTTGTAATATTAGTACTCAGATGCTCTTTCTTCAATGTGCAGGTCAATCCACTCCTAGGACTATATTTGTGAACAAGTAGAACTCTCCTAAACAGCTGTCTTGTGTATAAAAAGCAAACACAATCATATTAATAACACTTGAAGCTTATGAGGGTCCCTCTTTAGGGAAAAAAAAAATGAAGGCCTTGAGAGTCAGCTTTCATCAGCTATTTTGGAAACTGAATATTTATCCCACCTCCAATCCACTCTTCCACCAATGCTATTTTTTTACTTTTATAATTAGCTATGACATCAAGTACCAAATACTACAAACTTTTCCTTCCTTAATCTTCAGACTCAGAGCTCCAGATGGGGGGAAAAATGCACCACCAGATGGTCTGGTGTCAGATGTTACTATATGTACTGTTTCTGTTTATCAGATGTATGGATAATGGATAATAATTGTTGCATTATGACATAATGGATAATTATTGTTCAGAGATAATTATATATCTGAAATGCATCACAATGGAAGATAGTAAAGACCATCCAAAATTTTACACTTTGTTCCAATTTCTTTAATATTGGATAGAACTGATATTTATCACCTGTTCTGCCTTTAGTATTTAAGTATTTAAGTTACGTGTATTCCTCAAATTACCAACAATTTACTGTTACCAGAACAGGTGTTACGCTAACTGGCTTGTAATATCCTGGATTCATTTTTATAAATGAAGTGGGAGGGGGTTTTGGCTAGTTTTCAATTTTCTGGCACAGAGACTGATTTTATGAAGGTCTGCAATTTCAGGTCTGAATTCTTAAACAACTCTTGGATAGAAATCCTTAGAACCCAGGAGTTTATTAATTTTCAGTGTATCAATATGCCCTAGGACTTTTTATACTTCAAACTACTTTGAAGCATAAATATCAGTTGTACATTCTCCTTGTACTAGTTGTTTCTTAACCCTTGTTAGCTGCCCAGAGTGATTTGACAAGGAGGCAGCCATAAAAATTGGTTAACTAGAAATAATTAAAAAATAAAATACATATTCTAAATATATTATTTAAATATTTGTTCAGCTTCTCCACTATTTCCTATATACTGTAAGCACATCCTTCTCTCTCTTGTCATTTAAACAGATTCACTGTTTTTTCTTTCTTATATTTTTATTGTCATAATGTTTGTCAGCCTTAATGCCTTGGCAACAGATTTATATATTAGTTTTGTCAGAGTTTTGTTCATTTTAGACACCTACTCATATGTATTGAATCTGATAACACTGTGATTGTTTCAAAGCAAAGGCCGAAATATTTGAAATAAATCGAGTTCAGGTCTCCTGAACTGGATGGTTTACACCCCAGAGTGCTGAAGAAGCTGGCAGATGTGATCTCAGAACTACTGAATGAAATCTTTGAGAGCTCCTGGATCATGGGGGAACTGCCAGGAGACTGGAAAAGAGCTGATGTGGTTCCAATCTTTAAAAAGGGGGGAAAAGGGGGAAAAAGTGGATCCAGGAAACTACAGACCAATAAGCTTGACATCAATACCTGGGAAAATCCTGAAAAAGGTAATCAAGCAGTGGGTTTGTGAGCACCTAGAAATGAACAAGGTGATTACTAGAAGCCAGCATGGGTTTGGTAAGAACAGGTCATGCCAAACAAATTTTATTGCCTTCTTTGATAAAGTGACTAAATTAGTGGACCAAGGAAATGCTGTGGATATAGTATAGTAAGGCATTTGATAAAGTAGACCACAGCCTACTTCTTGGCAAGATAGAACAATGTGGGATAGACAGTACCACTACCAGATGGACTTGTAGCTGGCTGACTAACTGCACTCAACATGTGGTCTTTAATGGAACTACATTTACATGGAGGGAAGTATGCAGTAGGGTACCTCCAGGTTTTGTCTTGAGCCCAGTGTTCTTCAACATCTTCATAAATGACCAAGATGAGGGGATTGAAGGGGTGCTCATCAAATTTGCAAATGACACAAAGCTGGGGGGAATTCCTAACACTTCGGAAGATAGATTCAAGATTCAGAAGGATCCTGATAGACTTGAGCATTGGACCCTATCCAACAAGATGCAGTTCAGTGGAGAGAAAAGTAAGGTCCTGCACTTAGGCAGGAAAAGCCAGATGCACAGGTACAGGATAGGCAGTACCTGGCTCAACAGTAGTGCCTATGAGAGGGATCTAGATGTCCTGGTGGACCACCACTTAAGTATGAGTCAGCAGTGTGCTGCAGCTGCCAAAAAAGCCAATGCAGTCCTGAGCTGCATCAACAGAGGGATAGTATCAAGATCAAGGGAAGTAATAGTACTGCTCTACACCACACTGGTGAGGCCACATTTGGAATACTGCATCCAGTTCTAGTCACCACAATACAAAAAAGATGCTGAGGCCCTAGAAAGATTGCAGAGCAACAAAGATGATAAGAGATCTGGAGGCTAAATCCTCTGAAGAATGTCTAAAGGAACTACATATGTTTAGCTTAACAGAGAAGACTGAGGGGAGACGTGATAGCAGTCTTTGAGTACTTAAAGGGCTGCCACAGGGAAGAGGGCATCGATTTATTCTCCATAGCATCTGAGGGTAGGACAAAAAGCAATGGGTGGAAGCTGGTCAGAGGGAGATCCAACATGGAAATAAGGAGGAATTTCCTGACATTGAGTACTATTAAGCTGTGGAACAGCTTGCCTCCCAGAGTTGTGGGTGCTTGATCGCTGGAGGTTTTCAAGAAAAGATTGGACAACCATTTGTCTGAGATGGTACGAGGACTTCTGCCTTGGGCAGGGGTTTGGATTAGAAGACCTCCAAGGTCCCTTCCAACTCTATGATTCTATGATTCTATTTTGATTATCTGTTGTCATCTACATCTCATACATCATTGTGGTCACAGCAGTGTCCCTGGATCTATAAAACAGTTAATATTCCCTCCCCATGTTAGAGAAAGAGTTCTAACCTTGGAGAAGGAAATATAACATTGGATCCTCCCAGGTATGTCAGAGCTCCAAAGTTGGGAGAAGGAGAAGCAAGGATAATTGGGAGATATAGCATAGATCTGAAGAATCCAAGGCCCTCTAAGTCTTTCTCCACAGCCTGATCCAGGGGAAAAATGAGCTCAGTCCAAAAGTGGGTATAAAATATTTCTCTCCATTACTTGCAATGGGTGGAATATAGTGAGAAAATGTATCGGAGCAGTGACATCTCTTCATCTTTAAGTTGCACACTGCTCTGATAAGCTGGGCAAGGCTCTGGGTTTCTTAAAGCATCCAACACTGATATACTCTGAGTGCTCCAAAATGGCCTTTGCTCTAAGATGCAGTCATTTACTGGAAGAAGATTTCTGATTGTCATGATCTAAGCGTACATTGGCCCAAGCAATATTCCTCCACAGTAACCTGCACTTCTGCCTGTTTCACCTGCTGTTTTGGAATATAACTTTAGAATCTGGCCTACCTGTATGAGGCAGAAGTATTAGATGTCACCAGAATTATGTGGGGGGTAGGGGAATCATAAGATGATAGCAGCCATGCCATGCAGACAATGTTTGCTTCAGGCCAGAGGAGAATTTTCAATGCAGAATCCAGTTGACAATTTCTCCTGGTGTTATAGTGAATTGTTAGAATGTGTCCCTTTCCGTTAAAGACTCTGCTGTATCTAATTCAGTGCTAGAGCCCTAAACCCAACCTGAAATGTCTCCATAGAGCTTAGTGAGGGCAGTCAGTTAATAGGTTAATCAGAAGATGGAAAGGTCCCAAATCTAAAGAACCTTTCAAGGAAGAGGCTGGGTAGACATGTCGAGACAACGCGTTGAAATGAAAAAGCTGACAGGAACATGACAGGGAAATCAAAACATTGCCTTCTCATATCTTCTAATTCACAAATGTGCAAATGGATAGTAGCTCCCCCTTGATGATAGATTTAATTTAAAACTTTCTGTAAGTACTAATTATAATATTCTCTTGAGAGGGAAAATATTTCAGACATTATGGATAATAACACTCTGAGCTGAAAGTAGCTTCCATTTCTATATACTAAAGATGTTCCCTCCCTCCTCCTCCTCTCTCTTTTTCATGTCTGTTGTGGGTAAAATAATTAAAATTTCAAAGTTTTGTTCTCTAAAGTGCTACAGCTCCCTAAACTAACTAATTTAGTGGTGACAGAAGCTTCATAAGCAAAAGCCAGCTTCACCTGATATACCTAATGTAAGTGCCTGTGACCCTAAATGACTCAATGCAAATAAGCTGTTCCTGTCTCAAAGGTAGGACAGCAAGCATTTCTCTTTGGACTGTTGCAGGCTAGCAAAGCTCACCTGGGAAGTGAGAATACCGGCAGTTGCCTCAGTGAAAGTAAGCTGACTTGAAGAAATAGGTTGGATCACTAAAAGAAAATGGCTAAAAGAAACCTATAGTGCTGTGCAGGATGAAATGAATGTGGGTAGGGTTTCTACTCTTGCTTTAATGTCTCAAAACAGATTGCCATAAAATTAAATATATACCTCCCATACCCAAATTTGTAAGATGACTGTTCATCAAAAAAAGCTGTTATTGGAAGGAAAAAACAACACCACCCACCTACAGGGGTATAGCAGTATGGCTGTCATTGCAACGTTCAGTTTATGTGCCTTTATTTTTGAAATCTAGCCTTTTATCCAAGGAACTGGATTGTATAAAAAGCTCTATCTCCCTCCCCATTTTATTCTCACAGGTAGGTCAGGTTGAACTGCAAGACAACGTATTTCCAGATACATCCCCTTCCCTCTGCAAGCCACGATGCTAATGTAACTGAAGTGCCTGTTTCCATGAGTGTAGCATGACTGTCTGCAATGGGAGGCTTTCCAGCATGTTCAAAGGTGTCCAAGTGAGTTGGGATGTTATACAGTAACATGCCTTGAGGAGGGGAGGAACTGCTTACTTAAACACGAAAGTGTTACCCAAACAGCAGTACTGTGACTCACTGAAGTCACTCAATAAGAATTCCATGGGGGTGAACGAATGAGCCTTCCTAGCTCTCATTCATCAACAGCATGAGATCTGGTGTCTTCTAGGTGAGCTGAAATAAACTCCCAAAACATTTGGAAGGGCTCAGTTTGAGGAAAGCTGCTCTAAGCCAGATGCCTTCTAATGAATGAAATGGATGAAGTTATTAAAAAAAAAACACCTAATCCATCCGCCATTGCATTCAGCAATACAGCAAAAACAGCAGGTCACATATCTTAAATGTTTAAAATGACCATATTTGCAGCAGTTAAAGCATAAAGCTAAAACTGGACAAGAAATGAAGTATAGATAAGATCATAAAAACACAAGTTTTCATCTGTGTTGTGGAAAGGTTACATTTTCATTATAAAGGCAACATGATCCTTAATTGCTGAGATGTCCTAGAACCAGGATTTGAGAAATTTGTGTTAAGCCATGGTTTGTTTAAACATGGCATTTATTGACTAAGCCATAATTGACTGAGTTCACACTGTGATACGCTATAAACAATGTTTACATACATACTCATATGCTATTCTCTTTCTGTATAAGCAACTTTATGCAGAGTACAGAAAAGAAGTAAGAAAGACGTAAGAATACAAAAAGGCAACATAGATAATTGTATTCCAGCTCTCTTCACTACACCTTTAAATACCTTTCTATCCTGACAAACCATCTTTGTTTCCATCACATCCATACACTGATTTTTGATCCATAAAGCACAGTTTATAAACCACTATGGCCAAATCATGCAATATGCTAAATCAATCAAAGAAATCACACTATAGATGGGCTTTAGACACTGTGCTAATATATAAAAAGAGCCTTTCTGGATAAGGTACAATGTTTATCAAGTTCAACACTGTGTTTCTCACTGAAGCCAACCACAGATGAATAGCAGCACAACAGTATAGACTGCAGCAACTGGTAATCAGAGATTGCTTCTGATCCTGGAGGTAATAGGAAGTCTTTGCAACTAGTAGTTTCATCCTCCCTCAATTAGCTGAATCCTCTTTTAAAGCTGTCCAAGTTGGCAGATGACACTTTATCTCCTGATAGTAGATTCTCCAGCTATGTCCTGCATGAAAAAAAAAAAAATTCTTCCTTTTACGCATCCTGAGTCAATAAACCATTTGACTTATTGACTCAGTCTAGGTTTAGCTTTATGACAGAGGAAGGAAACTTCTTCTTATCCATTTCCTCATAGATGCTTTAACACTTTTATCATATTGGTCCTTGTTCATTTTTTTCCTTAAGCCCCAAAACTTCAGACCTTGAAACCTGTCCTCAGAGGAGAGCAGCTCCAGCCCCTTCATTGTTTTGGTATTTTCTGCTTGTTTTTCCTTTTGGAGGCATTCTGACCAAGATTCAGTAGAGCAGTGTTTCTCAGCCTTGGTGGCTTTAAGATGTGTGGACTTCAACTCCCATGCTATCTGGGGAATTCTGGGGGCTGAAGTTCACACATCTTAAAGCTGCCAAGGTTGAGAAACACTGCTGTAGAGTATTCCAAAATCTGTCAGCATGGAACAGATTTATATAATGGCAGTATAGTTTTGTTTTTAATGCCTTTCTTTGTGACCGCAGCCCAGGATTTGCCTTTTTCACTCCTTCCATAGACAAGATCAATATTTACATTGAACTCTTCACCACCACCCCAAGATCCATTTCTTAATCATGCAGCTATATGTTCTAACCATATTTGAGTATATATGGAATTAGGAATTACTTTTGTTCCAAGGTGCACCATTGACATTTGCTTACACCGAACTGCATTTGCTATTTTAATGTTCATTCCTTTGGTTTAAAGACAGCCCATCATTATCACTTTTGTTGGAACTACCTTAAATGGTTTAATCCTGTTAACAAATATAACGAAGCAGATCGTTTATTAAGAAGCACTGGCCTGAATTCTCATCTATGGGAACATCTTTGTACATCACTCCATTGTGAAAACTCTCAGTTTGCTTTTTTACTTAGTGCTTTCTGTTCTTTAACTAGTGATGGATACATAAGAGGACTTTTTTATTCAATGACTGCTAAGTTAGTTCAGTCTTTGTTGAGGGATCAACACATACACTCTGGCCAGATGAAGAATTTAGAAGAAGACCAGAAAAAATCCCACTCCCACTACACTTACAGCCTTTATATGACAACTAGATGAAAAAGTAGACTGTTTGCTGTTCTTTCAGTATCAGATTTTGCATCTCTTTGGGTTAGTAGCTCATGAACAGTGATCCCATCTGTGATTGCTTATGAAATCTGATTTTGAATCATGTCAGATTGTACTGCTACTCCTGTTATGATATAATGTGCTTCTTCTCTTTTCCTGTGGCCCTGAATGGTCCAGATTCAAAGGAATGTTTAGGCAATTATCAGAGACCAGTGATGATAAGTCACGAAGCCCATCCATGCTTCAATAGTGTTCCTTGTAATTCCTTGTAATTCTTACTAAATAAGGCAGAATTCAGCTCTGGGTAAGTACTTAACCAAAGTTCACAAGTTTTTAAAATTATTATTATTGCAATTCATCTGCAAAAACACATCAACACATAACTGTTTATTGGTTTTCCATATCTTTGGCTGAGTTCCTCTCTCTGTAAAACAAGGGCAAGAGCATTAAGTCACCTAGCCTGGACATTGTGAGAACTCGCTACTGTTTGCACAGCTCTGTGAATATAAAGAAGATCTGTGATAAATGGTAGGTATTCATTATTGCTCTGATTGCTGGATTTGTTGTGCCAAATGTGGCAAAAAAACCTTTCCTGCCTGGCTGTGCTTATTCACCTTCACAATTAAGAGGGGCCATGAAATAGCAGGAACATGCCCTCAAAGCCTCTTCAACAAATGGGTTCTGTTTATCTTTTGAAACAGGATATTTAGAAATCCATGGCAGGAAACAAAGCTACATAAGATAGCTATCTGGCACTTATTTGCTCTGCCTAAATGGATTTCCTTGCCATTATAATCTAAACAAAATGTATTTTGCACTGATACAGACTGGATGCAGTGATGATGATCTCTAACTACATTGATAAACACCAGTTCTGCATCTCTCAAAGATGACCACTCAGCAGCATTTTCATTGTGAACGTGCATTTCATAGGGTTATGATGTCTTTCCTCACTAGAGGTCATGTTCGGGTCAATGGTGTATGTGTGTTATATGTGTGTGTATATATGAACATGTGTTTTCCCATAAACATAGAGGACTTTATTAATAGCTCTGAGAGACCATTTTTCTGTTACTGAAAATGGCCCTCCAGACATAGTCTAACTCCTAACATTTTTAACTGAAAATGACAAGGGGCAATGGATTATGTAGTCTAGCACATCTGGATACACTGCTTGTCTTGCTCTATCATTTACTCATCATGAACATATGAGGACAAGGCTGATTTCAGATTTAGCCAGCTCATTTCCCATTGTTCAATTACTATCACACAAGAGAGAGACTGTGAAGAGTCTATTGATACTCTTCTTGTTCACATTTCTTTGCTGAAATTTCTGCAGCTTCCCCCCCCCCCCCCACAAGTTGGGTTTTGGATTTTCCCAGCCTCATCCTTTTATCTTAGAGTACATGACATTAGAACCCTGATCTTCTAGGATCTGCTGAACGATTGAGCTATGTGGGAAGGCTTGAGGTCAATGTGGAGACCCCTAAAAATACAAGATCTATCAGCTGGATTGGCCTGGCCTGGCCTATTAGGTTCCTGCTATTTCCCCTTCCCATTATTTCATAGAATAAACAGGCTAATAAAGACTGAGGAATCAGGAAGTCATTATTATGGGGGAACCCTAATTGAGTTTTCCTTCCTGAACCATCCAGGCATACTCCGTTAATGGGAAAAGCAGTATGTTGTATGATGACATCATTAGTGACTAGAAGCATGGGCAAAGCCATATAATCAGTGATGATATCATGACCTGAGTAAGTGTGCATAAATATTCTGGAGAGGCAAGGAGGGAAAATCAAATTGTTGACATTTTGGGCTGCAGCCTTGTATCAAAAGTAAGTTCTGTTTTCAGAGATCCTAAAACATTCCTACCAGTGCAGGTAGACATTGCTGGATTGGCTGAATGATTAGTCTGACTTGAGCTGTTTTAAAAATCTATGACCTCATTGAAAAACAGATGGTTCTACCTAGATTTTAAAATCTGGCGCTGTAGTAATTCGAAGATGGTGAAATATTGACCCGTTCATTCCTCACTGGCCTTGCTGAATTTCACCTCCTGTCTGATCAGTTTTCCCCATGCCTCATCAGATACATTTCATGGAAATATGAAGGCTTGATCATGTTTCAAGAACACTTTAATTGGGAGGAGCTGTAATTACCAGATATAAAACTCTTTCTGCAAGCAACCAGTATGCATGGGAAGGTATGCACAATGAACCCATGAAATGTTCAGCTACAAGAAGAATCATGTTGCCTCTGCCTTTGATTATATATAATTTAGATTTAAAAGGTATTACAGCTGAAGAGAAGGGAAGGATCTGAAAACTTAACTCAGAATGAAATTACTCATTTGCTATTCACTTTCGCAGCATGCTTCAATCACCAAGAGCTCTCTGCTTTTTAAGTGCTTGTTCTGAATGGAAAATTATTTTAATTGAATTGCTGTCATCCATTTTCCTACTCTTTGTTCCATGATCATTAGAGAGAGTCAAGTTGGGAGCAAGAGTTTATAAAACGGATTCTGACTCACTTTAGATTTAAGAAAAAGCTCTGATCCAAAGCCATTAATCCAAATGCAGGGGTGCAGTGTCTTTTCTTCATACGGCAAACAGGGATACTGAACCAACTCCTTATTAAAATTCCAACCCACCTATCAAAGAACAAGGCAGGAAGACTTCTGTTTTCAATAACACAAGAAGACTTCTGTCTTCAGGAACACCTAAGTACTAGATTTTTCCATTCCCTGCACCTTCTCATTTCCAGTGTCATATCTAATCAGTTAAGACCAGTCCAGTCCAGTTGAATTGGTTGTTAATTTTTCACCTCCACACCTCTTCTACTTCTTTAAGAGGATGATACCTTGCAATGGGAGATCAACTGACTATGCAGCTTGGAGTAATTGTGCCTTTATTAGGTGTCTAAAAGGTTTTCAGTGTCCTTATAGTTAAGAGTGGGATGAGTAATGGGATGAGTGGGATAAGAAATGATTACTGTAGCTAGTCTTCTGTGCTTCAGTGGGTAGAAGAAAGGGAATGGGAGCAGACTTATAAATTATTATTAGAACTGGTTGTTGCCTAATTTAGGTAAAGGGGAAAATTTCAGAAATAATGTTGGGAGACTGTAGGATAAAAGAAGAAATATTGATATCTGGAAAGCAATTAACCAGGAAAAGATTAACTTATTCTATTCATTGCTGAGTTCCTCTTCCTAGAAAACTGGAAACTATGACACAGATTTTCCAGCTATGGAACATCTTGTCTCTAAAAATGGTGCTGTTTCACAAACACACACACACAGAGAGAGAGAGAGAGAGATTTCTGTGGATTCAGGTCATAGTAATATTTATTGCATGGCTATTATAACAAAGAACCCAAGCTTCTAGATGAGGTTTATGTCATGGTAGTTGAAAGGGAGCTTGAAGAACTTTTTATGTGTGGCTGTAAAACATCCATATCATCCACCTGAACTCATCATGCCCCCTATTCCTTTCTAAGAAGAGGAAAAAGATCCCTCAGGTCATCTAGCCCGTATTGTATGAGACTTCTCAGAGAGATACAGGAAACAAACTAATAGGAAGAGACTGAAGACTATAAATTTCAGCTGCCCAGGCAACTACGCTGATATATGATGAAATGGCATGCTGATAATGGAATCATGAGTGCATCAACCATACAGTTTTATAACTAAGCAATCAAGACTTTTCACATCTTGCTTGTATCGCAATTCCAGCTGCATTCTCTTTTTGTGCTAGGAATTGTGCCTGCTCTAGTTCATCATGCAAGAAAGTGTTTGAAAGCCAAATATTTAAATCATGGGCAACTGTATTTGGAGTTAACTGCTTTGGTATAGTTGAACTTTTCTAAAACACGATAGAGAATATCCACAACACATTGACCTAAATCACACTGCAACCCACATCTTACTTTCCAGAAGTTTATTTCCTTTCATTGAATTCCCTTGCCCAAAGGGATTTATGTGTTCCTATATGGATGTCCTTAGGCCTATTGTTTACTGGGGCTCACTTTGAAGAACTTCCCAATGCATTAGGAACCACTCTTGCCCAACCAGGATTGCCACATTGTTATAAAACCAGATACAGGCAACAGGTGTCATCATTCCCCAGCAGAAGCATCATAAAACTGAGAAGATTAAATATGTGCCCAAGTAAACAAGTTGAAACAGATTCTTATTCAAATTAGAAAAGGGAAAGTTCTGGTCTGGTAATTTGTATTAACCATTGACCATCAGTGGACGTTCATGCAGTTGTCTTGTGGCAAGGATATCCTTTTTGTTTCTTTTCTAGCCTGAAAATCAAAACACTATAGCTTCAATGATTAGTTATCTCCATAGTAAGTAAATGAGTTAAAAAACAAAACAAAACACCTAGGAACAGTGGACTTTACATTTTCTTAGAGCATATCCTGTGTGAGAACAGAGTCCACATGTCTGAAGGCCAGCATCAGGAAAAATAGATGTAATCCCACTTTGGTTTTGTGCACCAAGCCTACAATATTTCTGACTGCATGACAAATCATGACTAAAAGTAAAATATGTTATACCAGGGCTACAAGATCTGAGCTGCACAAATCTGAACAACCACTAGGTAGCAGCAAAGGGTTCTCTCTCTCTCTCTCTCTCTTTTTTTTCCCAACCAAGATCAGGTAACCCTATCATAATTATTTTGTAAAGGAGAATGATCTACTGAGGTGGGAGTTGCCACTGAGCAAACATGCCTAGGCTTGAACTAGAAGACGGCTGTTTGTATGACTAATGCTCTGGTTTATTTTGGTGGGAGGAGAAAGTAACAAACCTTTAACTATCCAGAGAGGTGATTTATCAACCAGACAGTTTTCCTTTAGGGAGCTTTAACCCAGCACTGCAAATCCTTCCCAGCTGAGTGAATTGATATCTCTTCCATTAGCAATCAGGCTCCTTCATATGCATGAGGTATGGGAATCAATACTTAACCAAGTGAAGTGGTACTTGTAGAGTAATGATACAAATAGAACAGTGGTGCAGAGAAATAAGTAGCTCTTCAATTTTTTTTGGAAAATTCACAAAAGATGAAATCACATTTGTATGATTGGGTACAAATGGATTATATTCCAGGACCAGCAGAAGGGCCTCATGTGCTTGCTTCTGTCTGATGGCTCATGCCCACTACTTATGTAGAGAGAAGTATCATGCTGTTGTGGAGATGTGGTGGAATCTGGTCTAACTTCCATAAAAACTTCAACATCAATACTGCCCCCATGAATCAGTTTGTGCAACTTGGAAGACCTGTCTGAACAAGTCCTGATTCCAGACCTATCTGTTTCTTGGGCTTTACTTTAGCTTCCAAGTCTTTGCTATGATATGCTGTGCCTCACATCCTTGCAATCAATTATGCAATTGTTCTATGATTGCAAGACTACCAATTTCTATTGGTCCACTGGAAATAGAGCGATAGTAAGAAAAACTTCACTTGATTCATTTCTACATATTATAATCTGCTTTACCATCATTCAGTGGTAGGAGATCTGGTTTGCATGCAGGAGGTCTCTGTTTTTACTCTGACATCTCTAGATAGGACTTTGAAACAGTCCACTTTGAAACCCAAGAAAGAATACAGTTACTGATGGCAACCCTGAACAATAGAAATCAATGGTTTGACTTCAGTAGAAGGCATCTTCCCATATTTTTACAGAAAGAGGAACAAGCCAGGAAGCAAAGTCAGCTCAGAGAAGTTGATACTGTTCTTCATCATGTAAAGACCTCATCTTCATTTGCAGTATACATTATCTTCCACTAAGTTCACATAACTGATACAATAAATATTGATAGAGAAATCTTAGAGGTGTCTATTAAAAAGCAAGTTTTATTTAGTTCAATAAGGCTTTCTCCCAAGTAAGTGGATATATCAGATTGTAGCTTCATTATTTTTATTTTATTTTTATTCCTAAAAAAAGCTCTTACTCAAGCATATTGTTTTACTGCTATAAATAATATGGTTGTGCAAACTTCAACATGATCTGGAAGAAGTATTTTGGACCTCATCTCTTCCCAACGCCAGTCTGCATTTCACTAAAGCCAGATTTTTTCCGAGCTGTCAAATGAGCCTGAGAAAAGATATGGCTGCTTTAATGAGTCAAGTTACTGTAACTCCGAAAACAGCTGCACCTTTCTTCTCATGGGAAGTCTTCTCCCACTCATAGAGGGGCCAAAGCCTTTCTGCTGAATTATTTTTGAAGTGTCCCCCACTCAAACAGTTAACTACCCTAATGTAACATATGTTACATAATGTAACATATGTTACATTAGGTTCACACACATGGGCAGTTGTAAACCCAGTTTAATAAAACACAATGGCTGTGTTCACATAACCCCCCCACCCAAGGTAATGGTCAGATTAAAGGGGGCCTTAACCTGGGCCAAGAAAGTAACATGAGGAAACATCTCAGAAAAGCTAGTTCACATGAAGATGGAGGGAGGGAGGGGGGTAGACATTCAAACTTGCAAGATTCTGTTACTATAGCTTTACAATAAAAATAATGCCAACCTACATAGCACTGGTTTCTTAGTCTGGTCTACCCTGAAGGGCTGACAGGCTCACATATGTTAAGATAATGGGTTCCAATAGCCCACTGAATGATAAACTATCCATCCCCCTGTTTATTTGTTAGTTAGTTAGTTTAAATTTATATTATCGTTAATGTTGTGGGTTATGTGGGTTATGTGAACCTAGGCTGTACAAAGCAAGAAAATAGAACAGGGACTTCTTTAAAATGCTTTAATTCTCCAATAAGCACATTCTAGCATGCTCGGTGTAGGACACAATTAAGGCAATGATACTTAATTTAACTTCTAATGTTATAGGTTCTGGGACCAGATATAAACTTTACATCTGAAAATTCCATACTTCTATTTGAATGGACTCCAGTGAGTTCAAAAGAAGGATAGTTGGGACTTGTAACTCAACTGCTTGGCAGGAGCAGGGGGCAGAATTAGTGGGCTGAAGAAAAAGATTAGTATGAGCATTTCAGAACCACACACAGAATGAATTAGAGGTGCCTAGTTTAATTCACTCCCAGAGGGATTGTCCTGTTAGTCAAGAGCTTTGTAGCACTTTTGCTTATTATTTTAACGAACTCTGATCTATAATAAAGAACAAAGGGAAGCATATTGTAGCTTACCAGCTTACCAGCCTCTCTTCCCTGAAAAAAACAACTGATGACCACAAGAGGTCTTGAGTGATAGCTCTTATAATCTCAAGTCATTATAGTATGCTGTTCCAGATTGATGGGAGTTGTAATCTAGTCATCAGACTTGAGAAAAGGTAGCTCACATCATGAGACATGTGTTTATTCCACATATATTAATGGTGGAGGAATCTGGACAAGTGTGATGGTGCATATTACCTTTCCCTTATTATTATTATTTTCCTTGGTGAAGTCACAACATTTTCTGAATTCCCAAGAGTTAAAAAAAAAAAAAGAGCTTAAAAAGAAGCAAGATTAATGCATTGTTGATCTATGCAATCATCTGTGTGTGAACTTAGGGCCATATGTACATATGTAGGCATGAGTGTGTGTGTGTGTGTGTGTGACAGAGAGAGAGAGAGAGAGAGAGAGAGAGAGAGAGAGAGAATTACAGGGATTCATCTGCCCCACCTTCTTGTCAACCTGATGAACATTTTACCAGATCAATTATATAGCTAATCCAAGCACGTTCAAACTAACATAAACAGGGAGGAATAATGCACATCAGCTGAAAAATGTGCCCCATTTAAGTATTTGAGCTAATATTTAGATAATGGACATTTTTCAATATTTTTTCAACAGCTCTTCAATCCAGCAGAAGGTGAATCAACTAAGGAACATAAAAGGAAATCTTAAGGGCATTCTACAAAGGTAAGAGAATACAGTCTGCCCGCACATCTCTGAAAAGCTTGACCCTTTAACTCTGACTTGTAATCTCATGCCCCAGTTCAACACACAATGAGTGGTTGTGCATCAGCTTTCCTCATAGATTAGGAATGGACAAATTTTGGTGGTTGGAAGTCACGCTTAACTTCTTTTGTTAGTCCAAGAGTCACAGAGGGCAGAAAACGAAGTGAATGGAGCATGTTATCTAAGCAGGACCCTGGTTTTTACTTGGGTTTGAGGTGTCATTTTAGTGTTTTTCTTTTTAAGTCTCCTTCAGGGATTTCACTACGATGGTTGGATGTTCCAGTTCTCAAAATGCATGGAAATTGTGCCACCAATTTCCCACAATAATAGAGAAGGCTCTAAAAGCGACAGAAAAGGGATTTGGAACCATCTCAGATCCAGGACCCAGGGCCAGGGAAATAAAAAAAACATTCCTTTAAAAAGGCATGAGACAAACCTAGGGATGTGTTTTTCCAACCAGATACCTTCCCAAAGTCATGGATTCTCATTGTCAGTTGTAACTGAGGAAAACTGTAGCTCAGCATGTCTGGAGGGTACCTGGTTTGGGAAACCCCATGCGGCTATCAGAACAGGACTTCAAGGAAGGTATCTATGTTTAGAAAGGAGACCCCATAAACCATTAGGTCCAGGGTCTAAAACTGATCTAACTGCACCATTGAGAAAGGGAAATTCACCAAGCCAAGGATAGGAAGACAAAATGCTGAAGTAGAAGAAAGGATAGGCAGGGCTGGAGGGATAAGCTGACCTGACCTTACCACAGTGATGTAAACAGTGGTGGAGCCTCACACAGGCGTCCAGAGCAAGGTATGAAAGAGGTTGCCTAGAGACGCATGCATTCATGGAGATCACATCAGGCGTCAAGGAGGATAAAAGGTGTTGCCAGGAGACAGGGAGGGGAGCAAGTCCAAGCACTGGAAATTGCTCACAGAAGCAGTTAACTTCATGAAGTTCAAGGATGACACACATGTAGGTTACTAGGCTTTTGTAAAATACAAACAGAAGTCAAGATGAAAAAAACAAATGGGATGACATGCCAGGGAAAGCTTTGAGAAGCCTGTAGCAGTTAACATGTGCATGTGTAAAGGTGAAGCACTGAATCATAGGCTTCACCTTCATTCATTTGATTTTAAATGTATATAACATATTCCTACCTAATGTGCTCTCTTTGTGGTTTTCAAAGTTAGCAGGTTGCTGCTTTTGTGGTTCTGACATTTGATTGGTTTATGAGCAGAGTTATGCATCCATAAACTCTAGTGATACATCTTCCCTCCTTGCCACATGAATGAAGTTCTACAGATAGATAGCCAGTAGACAGTGGGTCTATGTGCAACAGTTCCTTCCATAATTTTTCCCTTTGCTGGTTCTGCTCTTCTAATGTACCAGATATTTGGGGAAGATCTGAAGTGGGGAAGCTACCATGAACTCACAGATTTTCCCCAGGAGTAGCATATCCACACTGCATAAGCATCAACCTTCCAACATTTCTCCAGCAGGTAAGCAGTGTGGGAGGACAGGCTATCCAGAATGTGGCTGGACACACATATGACTTCCCTATCTCACCACATAAAATAATTGAATGTTAAAAAGAAAATGCCCAAAGTGGTGATGGATGACATGAGCATTTAAGGCTGCAGTCCTATACACCAGGAGGGTATTGCTTTTTCTGGTCTCACAGCCTCTGAGTGATGTACTGGGCCCTTCCTCCAAAAAGCAATGTTTAGAGCCTGGGCAAAAGCTAGATTTGATTTGAATCCATGTAATTAAAATGAGATAGCAGTGACATGATTACTGTCTGGTCCTATATTTCAAAATGTCCCCATTCTGTGATAATGAAACATTTGGTGACAATGGCTGGAGGCCTCTCTGGGCCACACCCAGGCCTTTTAGGTTGCCACACCCAGGTTGTGCATCTATGTGTAATGCACACTGGCATATTTATATGAATGCAGTACTTAAACCTTGTAGTGTAGAATTGCACTGTAACAGAATGATCCAAATAACAGCTCTGAGCATATTTCAAGACCCCATTCCCTACTTGGAATAATATTGGAGAAAGAATACCTTCTATGCCCTGAACTTTGAGCATTTCAGTATTTTAATTATTCTGGCTCAGTTTTTTTTTTTGGATTATTAGTTTTAGCTTCAGTTGTTTTCTCTACGAGAGCCAGTCTGGTGTAGTGGGTGAAACCATCAGGCTAGAAACAGGGAGGCCATGAGTTCTGGTCCCCGTTGGGCATGAAAGCCCACTGGGTGACCTTGGGCCAGTCACTCTCTCTCAGCCCTAGGAAGGAGGCAAGGGCAAACCACTTCTGAAAAACTTTGCCAAGAAAACTGCAGGGACTTGTCCAGGCACTCTCTGAGAATTGGACGTGATTGAACTGATTAAAAAAAAAAAGGGTTTTAGCTTCAGTTGTTTTCTTTATTACATTAAAATAGAGGATGGATGGATGGATGGATGATTTACTGGTAAAAGAAAGCAATTTGGGGCAGATGGGTTTTTTCATTTTCTACTGAAAAACATTCAAAGGGAAAGCAGATAAGAACAGCCTCTTTCTTTCCATTCATTCCCTTCCCACTGCATTGGGATACGTAATAACAGTTATGAATATAGCTGCAATGGCATTTTCATCTGTTTATAGCTGCGGGTTTATTTCAGTGAGTGACTAGCTAAGGCAGACAAAGAAAAATGCTGCTTTGCTCATTGTTGCTCAGCATTCCTGGTTTTAGTGCTGTGTTTATCAGCTTTGTACTGCAATGGATTCTACCCCTTATAAGTGGTTATACTGGCTAATCTATAGGCTGCATGAACAGAATCACACCCAGATAAGATATTCTCCCAGTAGATGCCTAACCAAAGCTAAACCTGGTTCTAAGGGTGTTCAATGAGGCTGCATTTTAGCACCTCACCTCTTTAACTTCTACATAAACTTGATGATTAACTACCTAAAGAATCTCTTCTTTTTTTCCACCAAAACTTCAGAACAAGCATATATCAATTTTATTATATGCTGATGATGCAGCTATATTATCACAAAATCCACTAGGGCAGTTACAACTTGATCTGAAAGTGGGGGGGATCAAGCTAAGTCCCTTGATGTGGACAGATCACTTTGTGAAGTGCCTCAGGGCTGCCTCCAGTTCTTTTTAAAACAACATGAAACCAGGAGAGGTCATCTGTTGGCATGAGGTCTGGTATTATCAATATGCTGATGATTCCTAGCTTTACATCTTGACCCTGAGCCAAAGACATGATGCAGAAGAAGTACTGACCCAGTGCCTAGAGGTTATCAGACAGACTCATTCTGAATCCCTCTAAGACAGAATAGCTTTGAATTTGTGGGCCAAATTATTCCAGAGAAATACCAAATTTGACTATGAAAGAAATTATATCCCCTTGTTCAGAGGTGGTTTGCAATTTGAGGGTCCCTTCGAACTTACAGGTCCTGTTTGTTCCACAGGTGGCCACTGTGGCCAGAGGGCTTTTGTATAGCCTATTTATTTATTTATTTATTTACATTTATGTAGCCACCCATCTCACAATAAAGTGACTCTAGGCAGCTTATAATTGTGCACCAGATGCAGCCGTTCCTGGATCAGGAGGCACTGCTTCCTGTTACTCATGCCTTAGTCACTTCCAGCTTGGATTACTGTAATGCACTGTACATGGATCTGCTCTTGGAAAGCATTTGGAAGCTACATCTGGTATTAAATATGGCAACCTGGGCAGTGGTATAGTTGGCTGACTCAAGGTGCTGGTTATCACCACATGGCTCTGGATTTGGCTGTCTGAGGCACTGCCTTCTCCCATATTCATCATCCCATCTGAACATATCAAATAGGGCCATGTCTCATCTATATAAGAATGCCATCTGATGGTGGCTCAAGAGTGGCCATTTTTATTGCCATTCCTATAATTTGGAATTCCCTCCTCATGGGGATCCAATCTGCTTCTTTCCTTCTGAGTTTCAGGAGAGCAGCTAAGACTATCAGGGACAGAAGGAGGGCATGCTGTGATTGAAGCTTTGAATTTGGGAGACAGATCCTTTTGTACATTTACTTTATGCATAATTTTGATGATGCATTTGGTTCATTTCGTGGATGGGTTTATTACTCTTGAGTAATAACGCAGGCACTATGTTTCTTTTTTTAACTTGTCTCTCAGTCCTTATTTTCCCACTCTATATCTGGGTGTGTCACATTAAAAAAAAAAAAAATCTGAGGGCCAAACTAGCCATGAGATTAAAATTTTCTTTTATATAAAACCTCCCACCAAAACACACACAGAAGCAAGTACCAGCTTTAGAAAAAATGACTTCTTTCTGGACTATGGCAAAAGAGGGAAGGATTAAATTCTTTCTTCCTAAAACTGGATAATTATCAAGCCCCCTACCTGATGTTATTTGCATTTTTAAAATCCTGCATATTAAATGCAAAGATGCTTTTAAAGTGATACTACCATGAAAGTTAAGGTCCTTCAAGACACAAAAGTAGACTGTGATAAGAATATCATTCCTCATGTTGTTAGAGTTTACCTGGCCGTTACACATGGCTACTTTAATTGTATCTATAATTATTTCACATTTGTATCTTCAGTTCAATGGCACCTAGTCACATTGTTTTATGTTGTGCCAAGACTTTCATGGCTGACTGAAAATGATGTGTTTTCAGCTCCAGCCCCATAAAGTCAATGTGTTTTTAAGGCACATGGATGACATCTTTATCACCTGAATTCATGAACAGCAGGCACCTGAGATGTTCCACCAGTACGTTAACAGTTTTAATCTTACCATCTAGCTCAACCTAGACAAAACATGCAACAGATTTATTTTCTGGACTCTGTTGTGCGGGCACTTAATGAACAGCTTTTATGTACATACCCTGGCTTGATTAAAAACCAAAACCAAAAATCAATTTACAATAATATAAAAAGAGCTATAAGGTTTTTAAAATAGGTAATGCAATGAAACAAATGGTAAAACAACATGTTTAAACCATAAACCCCTTAGTATTCTGTGACACTGGACACCAATATCAAACCATGCAAAGCAGAAGTCACGGTAGTGCCAGTTAAATCAAAAGCCTCTATATTGGTGTTTTTCAAAGCTGGCAACTTTAAGATGTGTGGACTGCAACTGAATGCTGGCCGGGAAATTCTGGGAGTTGAAGTCCACACATCTTAAAGTTGCCAGCTTTGAAAAACATTGCTCTGATATCTCCCATTTTAATATATCAAATGTTCTAGGCCAGTGTTTCTCAGCCTTAGCAACTTTAAGATGTGTGGACTTCAACTCCCAGAATTCCCCAGCCAGCATGGCTGGCTGGGGCATTCTGGGAGTTGAAGTCCACACATCTTAAAGTTGCTAAGGTTGAGAAACACTGTTCTAGGCAGTCATAATGGCACAGAGTCTTCAGCCAGAGGCTTCTAGGTCAAGAACACCAGGAAGTCCTGCCTGTCCTGTAAGAGCTATGAATGCTCACATGGGATTTTAGAAATCCTGGCTGATGCGGAAGCCTCTGAGAGAAAAGCTCATGCTGCTGTGAGTGTATATGCCATTTTTCAGGGTTAAAAAAGTGACCCCCCGCCCCCGGATGATCCCTTGCTTATTTTTGTAGACTTTAAAAAGTAAGCACAATCTGTCTCCCCTGCCTCCTAACCCACCAGCCCCAAACTCCATAAGAATCTTCTATTCTCCATGGAAAAAACAGAGGGAAAAAGCCTCTTACACAGGCAGCTAAGAATTTTGCAAAAGTAGAAGGTAGGATTTGACACAATACCGATACAGACTTCTTTTTTCCACTGAGAACTCTGCTGAACACACTACAAACCATTGTTTGTGCCAACCCCTTTATTACTGTAGAAGGAAATCTGCTCTACCTTCTGGAACACAGATTCCAAATATAAGACACTAACACAGGACACTTTTTTGACAAAATTGCCCATGCAGTGTCATGGAAAAAGCAGATAAATAAGGTCAAGCTGATACCTAGGAGAACAGCCCTGGAAAAGACGATGACAAGACACCGCTTGTCACAAACAGCTCCTATCTAAAACACTCTAAAGTATCATTTGTGATCTAGAGCCTGGGCCAGACCATTTCCATCTCAAAGGCTTTAGGTTATAGATCTGTCCTTGCTTAAAGGCAGTTGTGTAATGTAAAACGGCCAAGCATCAGCAAAAAAGACCCTAATGCAGACATAAATTAAAGGCGTAAGTAAAAGTTATCTTCACTATCTCAGGGGATCTAAGAGCATCTTCATCTGACCCATTTTTTTCCTTCTGATATATGCTAGGACTATGCAAGCTCTGAAAGGGATTTGGAAGAAGTGTTTTAGGCCTTGAAGGAGCCCAGCACCTTGTGCTATTTCTTAAAGCAGCCTCTCTGTTTTCAGGTTGCTGTGAGAAACTGAAGGAAAAGTGTGACTGTTTTCCCAGAAGTGCAAAAAAAAAAAAAAAAAAGAGGGTCTGCTTGAATGAATAGTGAAGAGATGCTGTGCTCACCCAAAGTCCAAAGCACTTCTTATGCATCTTTTTGGAAGTGTGCAGAGTTTTATTACATACTAGCAGTGCCCATCAACATTCCTCATAGGACAGACTGGTGTGTAATGCACAAAAATAAAAGCAAATAAATCTGGAAGCAGAAATAGCAATATCCAGAAACCACTCAGAGAATATTTCGGCTGACTCTAACTTCTGACAGTAAGAAAATGTTCCCTGTACAAAGAAACTTCGAAGGAAGACTCTGTGTAATTGCAGACTTACATCTTATTGGGAAATTTACATTAATTGTTTCTACATTTTGGAAAGTTTGGAAACTAGGCATTTTTTACATGCTGGTCAAAGGAAAATTTGCATAGCTATTTTTTCCATTAAAGCCACTCAGTACTGTCGAAATCTTGCTGTTCAGAGTAACTCACTTCTTTAACCATTATTTGCCTGCATGAATGGTGTTGGTAGAGAATAGCCCAAGCACCATCAGATTCTAAACTGCTTGCACTACTGAATGCTATATTTTATATTAACCCTTTTGCTCTGCAGGGTTGTGCTGCAATCAGAAATGTCCCTTCTTTAAGCTGAAACAGTGTTGGCTTCCTTTGTGCTACTAGCATTCGGGGGGAGGCCTGTGATGTCTTAGACACACGGCCCCTTTCAGCTTGCCAGCAAGGGCCAGGTCTGAGAACTTCTAAGTCTTCCTTCTTTTTCAAGCTTCTTGTAAACAACGAGGCTTGAGGGCTATTGCAGTTCAACAGGTCAATCAAATAGCACACAAGATAAAGAGCCTCCCCGTGTCCAAAGTCCCCTGACAAGGGCTAACACAATGGCCAGCTGATCAAACAGCTACATATCACCCCAGGGTAGAAAAGGTGGCGGAAGCAGGCAGTTTAAATCTGCCTGTTGTTTCAACTTTGATCTGACCCTATGCATTGCCCAGCCATGAGCTGGATAGTGGCGAAATCTGAAGGTTGATTGCTTCCGACAGCATGGAATGCCATGGGTTTTGTGCGTGCAATATCAACACTATTTTCCCAATTATTTCTTTGTTGCAGATGCGCAGAAGAACAGCATTAGGACTGACATGACATAATGTGCTACTTTTTTCTTTATAGAAAGCAGGTTTAAAAGCAGAAGGATTGTTTTAATTGAGCGGTTCATTATTATTGATCGGCTTCGCTTAAGACATTTATGAATTGAGTTGCTGTTGCAAAGATCCTCCAGAGTGATATCAAATTGTAAAAAGATCTCATTAAAAAACTATCATGTTAGGAATAACTCACCAATCTGTGCAACATCCAGAGAGAGGTAATAAACCATTTAAAAATCCATCAACAAAACGTTTTTTTTACTTGTACATTAACCCAATTAATATAGTGCCAAGCTGAAGTTTTTAGGAAAAAAGTCCCAGAAGTGGAGTGCTGTCAGTAACTTCTGCTGATGGTCAATCATATAACAGGATTTATAAAGCTTTATAGGTTGGGGGGAAAAAATCTTCTATCGGTCCTGGAATCAAATTTGATTGTGATGTCAGAAACAATCCTCCTGCATCACTCAAGTTCTTACAGTCTTTTTTCATTTGTATTTTGCTGTTTCAACAATTAAAACAAAAAACAAAAACGCA
The DNA here is from genome assembly GCA_030867105.1 of Liasis olivaceus. Lineage (NCBI taxonomy): Eukaryota > Metazoa > Chordata > Lepidosauria > Squamata > Pythonidae > Liasis > Liasis olivaceus. Next base: position 259,408,021 of record CM061349.1, read on the forward strand.
GGGTCTTGAAACCTGACACCTAAACTTCAGGTCTGTCCACAATCTGACTTGGTGCTATTTTCTTAGTTTTCACTTTCAGCCAATCTGTTTTTTCTTCTACTAAATGCAAAAGGAGTGGAATCCTATGCTTGGATAAGGGGCATGATTAATAGCATGGCTTCCAGAGCCAGTCCAAAGATGGAGGCACATGGAATTCAGGCAAAGACAGAGAGAATTATTGTGGACAAAGGTCAGCTGGATCAGAGCTGCGTAACATAATATGTGAAACCCGACATGTTCCAGGAATTTTTGGCACATTAATGTCAATTTAAAGAGTATTTATTGCATATCCCAAAAGCCATACTAGATGTTAGGTTTCATGAATTCTGTGCAAGTACATTTTGGATTTTTCTTTAATTAGAATGGGTGGAAAGTGGAGGAGGTGGGGAGATTTACTGCTATTTGGTATGCTGACTGCAGCAGGTGGAAGGTTCTATCCATTCCCATTAGCCATAATTAGAACAGTAACTGCAGTATGTCTCCTTCTTGCTTCTGCACAGATGATGATGATGATGATGATGATGATGATGATGATGATGATGATGATGATTTTGTTATCTTCAAGTCAATCTTGACTCCTGGTGATTGACAAAGCCTGCAGTTTTCTTGGCAACATTTATCAGAAGTGGTTTGCCCTTGCCTTATTCCTAGGGCTGAGAAAGAATGATTGGCCCAAGGTCACCTAGCTAGCTTTGTGCCTAAGGTGGGACTAAAACTCACAGTCTGCTGGCCCAGTGCCTTTAACCACTACGCCAAATTGCTTCTCAATAATATCTTAGTGTTTACAAAATTCATACAGTAGTGGATAATACCTTTACTGGGACCCATGAATATAGCGTAGATGAAGATGAAGCAAGAGAAGAGATGTCTAGAGCATCACTGGTCTTGACGATGGACGAACTTGACCAAACATGAGTTAGAGCTGCCATTAAGGCCTACCTAGCGGCGGTAAGGGCGGTGAAGCATCATTACTTCTCTGGTCTTATTGCATCCACAGGTAGCTGCCCTGTGGCCCTGTTTTGGGTGACATGAGTCCTCCTGGGTAAGGGGGGGCTCAGAGAACCTCTTGCAGGGGTATGCAGAGGAATTTGCTCAGCATCTGTTGGACAAAGTCACTTGGATTCATTCTCAGTTGGATGCTGGCTTTGTTGCAGGTCCAGTGGAGATGCCTAGGGAGGAATCTTGCCTTGCTATCTGGGAATGGTTTGAACCTGTTGGACCTGAGGAAGTGGACAGGGTCCTTAAGGCTGTGAGCTCAGCCACCTGCTCTTTAAATCCATGCCGCTCCTGGATGGTCAAAGTGGCCTGGGGAACGTCATGTGAGTGGGTTCCAGTGATGGTTATTTCTTCCTTGAGTGAGGGGGCTTTGGTTTACCCCATCCTCAAGAAGCCATCACTGGACCGCACTATACTGGACAATTTTCATCCAGTATCTAACTTCCCCTTTTTGGGGAAGGTGGTTGAGAAGGTGGTTGCACAGCAGCTTCAGAGGACCTTGGATGAAGCAGATTATCTGGATCCCTTTCAGTAGTGGGTATGGGATGGAAACAGCATTAATCATGCTTTTGGATGATCTCTGGCGAGGGTGGGATGGGGATTGTGCATCCATCTTTGCCCTACTTGACTTCTCTGAAGCTTTCAGTACTATTATCTATGGTATCCTTCTGGATTGGTTCAGAGGATTGGGGGTGGGCAGCACAGTGTTGTGCTGTTCACCTCCTTTCTCCTGGACTGATTCCACTCGTTGATAGTTGGGGAGGAGAGGCCTTACCCTTGGCCCCTACTATGTGGGTTGCCACAGGGTTTGGTATTCTCCTGCCTCTTATTTAACATCTACATGAGGCTGCTGGGTGAGCTCATCTGTTGCCATGGGGTGAGCTATCATCAGTATGCTGATGATACCCAATTATACATCTCTGCCTCTGGTGAATTAAGTGATACTGTGAATGTCTTATCCTGGTGCCTGGAGGCTGTGAGGGTCTGGATGGGGAACAACAGGCTTCAACTGAACCCTGGCAAGGCTGAGTGACTTTGGGTTTTGGGGCCGTCTGGTTCTGAGACTATGCCATCTTTGGTGCTGGATAGGGTGGCACTGCCCCAAACAGACCCGGTGCACAATCTGGGGGTCCTCCTGGACTCACAACTCCTGCTCGAAGAACAGGTGGCAGTCGTGGCTAGGAGGGCCTTTGCACAGCTTTGTTTTGCACCAGTTGTGCCTGTTCCTGGAGTGGGGCACTCTGCTCACTGTCACTTATGCCCTAGTCACCTCCCGTCTGGACTTCTGTAATGTGCTGTACATGGAGCTGCTCTTGAAGAGTATCTGGAAGCTTCAGCTGGTGCAAAATGCAGTGGTATGGGCAGTTACGTGTGCCCCTAGAATGGTACATGTTACACCTCTGCTCTGCAAGCTGCATTGGTTGCCAGTTTGCTTCTGGGTCCAATTCAAGGTGCTGGTTTTAACCTTTAAAATCTTTCATGGCATGGGACCAGGCTATCTGAGGGATTGCCTCTCCCTGATTATATCTGCCCATGCCATCAGATCTGACAGAGAAGGTGTGCTGCGGGTTCTGTCTGCATTTGGTAGGTCCCAGGAGGCAGGCTTTCTCTGCCACGGCACCTGCCTTATGGAATCTTTTCCCCCCAGAAGTGAGGTTAGCTCCATCCCTCTTAACATTCTGCAGGTCCTTCAAAACCTGGCTATGCTATCAGGCCTGGAGGTCCCAGGGGACTGGGGAGATTTTGCAATGACTCCCTTACTGTGGCTAACATCATCCTCTCTTGTTTCATATGCTTTTTTGTAGTGTTTAATAATGACTGTTTTTATATATATTTATTGGTTTTCTTTTTAATTAAAGTCACTCTCTCATGAGATGGGCGGCCATAGAAATATAATAAATAAATAAATAAAATAAAAGTGTATTCAAGATTTTGAGTTCTCCAGAATTTTTCAGCAGGCAAGATGTTACAAACACAAGGCATGGATAAGCATCCAAAAATTAAGCCAGATTTTAAAGTCATGTGGCCTGTGGTGCAATGTCAGTCTAAGATGGATATTGCAGACTGAAATGCATTGGTTACTGGAAGAAGTGATACTATCAGTTTACAACTTGTATTTAGGGAAAAGGAAAACGACTGCTTCCCCAGTCCTGGGGGGAGAAAAAGCCTTCTACCTTAGCCTGGCACAGAGCAGAAATCAAGAAACACTGCATGTTATTTTTAGTAAAAACAAATCTGGAAAATATTTTATTAAGGGACTTCAGAGGATTGGCCTCTCTGTTTCCAAACTTTTCTAATTTCAGTGTAATGCCCATTTAATATCATTCTGGACTGTTTTGACTTGTCAGATCTTTTTAGAAATTGGGACATTATAATGGTGAGACATACTTATGCATTTCAGGCAAGCACTACTAGCAGTTTTTGATACACGGAGGAATGCCAGCCAATATAAGCTCATCTATCAACCCATAACTGACTGCATGGTCCTCCCCGCAAGACATACAAGAATGTAAATTGGTTTCATTCACTTGCATATCTGCTCGCCGTGATGACATGCTTTCACTCCCCTCAAAACTATTGATGTTGGTATACCAGGTTACTGCACTGAAGCTTCTTTGCCTTCTCCAGCCATCATGGTGCTAGAGCCAGGAGAATAGGAAGTAGAGGTAGGCAAGTCTGAAGATGCCCTATTTACCATTGAGAAACTGATTTCTACGTAGGGTAAGATTGGCATTCCTTGATATCACAAGATTTGTCAACCCTTCAACATGAGCAAAGTCAAGAAACAGAAGCAGCAAGGATTCCAGAAATGTTCTTTGTTGCTGTAGGGTAAAAATATATTTATATTTGTATCCTTTTTTTTTTTTTTTGCTTTTTACTTTTTCATAAGTCCACCCACATGGTAGAATGTCCCCCCCCCCTTTTTTTTTTTTCACATTTCCAGCATTGACTAGATATGCCTTATACCTTTATACATCTTAGATAATTTCTCTGGTGTCATATACCAACAGTACATCATTTTATAAAAATTCTCTCTTAAATTATAACAGAGTGTGAATTTCAATCCTAAATCATAGATTCTTGAAAGCCTGCCAGAGATTCTCCATACCCCATCTTATAACAAACAAAACTGGAGGGGAGGGTTATTTTGAGTTTCTTTCTCAGGACTGTGTAATCTTATTTTCTCTTAAAGGTTCATTGTTCCTGTTCCTCTTCCTAGGGCCAGATTTACATTCTTTCACAGGACTGTAGCTTGGGGTCCTGGTGGAAGAATCATTATGTTGTCACTAAAATCACTTTAAGCCATGGCATTACCTCAAACCCTCAGTTTGCGAAGTTTTTCTTCAGAAGCCTGAACCTCCACTTCTTTAGCCCTGGATGGTTAAAGAATATGTTTTGCTAGAGCAGATAAAAAGCAATAATGGTTACTTACTGGCCATATTTAATAGGGCTGAGCACAATCTATTTTGAAAAAAACACTTTGCTGATTAATGACCATCACTCTACTTTGATTAACATTAGCTTCTCTTGTGTCTTCTTCCCCGTTTCTCTTTTCCCTCCCTATCTTGCATCTGGACATGTTATGTTCTGTTGGGCTTTTGTGACACAGAATACATCTGGATGCAGGCAGGCAACATTTGGGGGCTGTTTTGTGAATGTGCTATAAGCTTATATGGGTGCAAGCAATTATGGGACTCCCACTCCCCAAAAGGCAAATAGGTAAACTTGTTCCTTTTCACACCCTCATATCTCATAAGGATGTTCTTAATAGCTCAGCTGACCTTTGCATTTTCCCCAAGCAAATAGGCACACTTCCAAACACAGCACTGGGCTGAAACCACCCACAATTTTTCTTTTGGGGTTATGAGGAGCCTAAGATATTCTTGCAAATATACTGTAGATGATGCTAGAGGCTAATGCTTTGTTTAGCAGCATGCCAGCTTTTGATTTACTTTCTAAAAATTAAAGTAATACTTCTAAAAAGTCAGGTGGGAACAGGCAGCCTAGTAGGCATCAGAAAGTTCCCCATAGGCATCAGGTTGCCTATAGTCTCAATGTAGTATCTGCAACTAGAGTTGGATTAAAGCCATCGTGTTTTCTGGTTAGAACATTATTGATACTGCATCCTGTTGATTACAGCAAGATGTGAAAACTCTTTTCCACGTCTGTTTATTAGAGATGAAATGACTAGCAATCAGCTCAATCTGTAAAACATTCTACTGCTCACATGAAGCCTTTGCAAGAGCAAATTGTGTGGAAACTCTTTAAAGGAAAATGCTAAGTAAAACGGTGTCCCTGGTCTTATTATTTTATCCATTTTAGTGTACTTCTGAGATCCAGCTCATTCCATGAGGTTCACACATCGCTAACTCTGTGTATGGTGCCACTGTATTTCAAGCTGGGTGAGGCTCCATTTTCTTTGAACTGCAGGGAAACCGATTTGGGAGTTGTGTGAGAGCGTCACTGAGGCTCGTGTGGGGCCCTTTCCAGGTAGATTGTGCCTGAAGGAGACACGTATTTGGCAGCAAGACGGGCATCAATCCCTGGCATCTTTCGACAGCTGCTTGGCTGAGCCTCTTCCAGAATCCTGTTACCTTTTTCATTTCCAACCTTAATGTATGGATGTATGTAAGAAGGAAAAGAAGAACCTCACATAGAAAGTGCTTTAACAAAAAGGTGAAAGAAATTTAAAAAAAAAAGTTAATATGTCAGTATAACAGTAAACAATTACAATTCTATATATATTTATCTAATGCAAGTATTATTCAAGTACGTATATACTTCTAATACATTTATATGACTATCATTTTTTTAACCTACTGTATTTTGTATAAATGAGTCCCATATTTCATTATACTTGTCCATACAAAGTCTACGTCTATAGGCAATCCACTTGTGAGTAGCAAGTGCAATCAGGTCTTCAATCCATTGAGTGCATGGGGCCATACATTTATCTTTCCTATTTATTTATTTATTTATTTATTTATTTATTTATTTATTTATTTATTTATTTATATTTATTTTTATGTAGACATTTATCTTTCCTATTTATTTATTTATTTATTTATTTATTTATATTTATTTTTATGTAGATATTTCCAGTGCTGCAATATCAGTCTTTTGGCCACAGTAAGGGCATGAAGAATCCATTTATGTTGTCCGGCTGTCAGGTTCCATGTACTAGGTATATAGTTCAAAAGAATATTACCCTCTGAAAATTTTAGCTTCTGTCACACAATCATATTTACATAGTCCACTACTTTCTCCCAAAACTTAGTAAGTATAGGACATTGTAGAAACATATGTTCATTTCCTGCCTTACCCTCCATATCACATCACTTTTAGGCACTGTGAGAAATTCAGAGGGGAATGACACTGCCAGATACATATGCCAGGATCCATTGACAACCACGTGTGATAGTTTGTCCAGGGTCCCTTCATCAAATCTGTTTGCCAGAGTAGCTTGGACTGTAAACCTAAACCTGGAGATGAGGCTGATGTGTATAAGTTTACTATTTATATATACGTTGCCCTTACATTGAAAGAAAATTTAGGTAGCTGCAATGTGTTCTTATTATTTCTGGTCCTGGCTTTTGAAACAATGGAAAATAGTTTCTGACCATCTTGCCACCTCTGGAGTGGATTTTCAGGGGGTATTCTGCTAGGGCAGTGTTCCTCAAGCTTGGCAGCTTGAATAGGGGTGGACTTCAATTCCCAGAATGCTGGCTGGGGAATTCTGGGTGTTGAAGTCCACACCTCTTCAAGTTGCAAAGGTTAACAAACACTGCGCTAGGGGATGCAGCTGAAAAGGGGAACACCATAGTGACTACTTCTCTTCCCCAGACTGGGCACAGAAATGCACTTGGTTCATTCTCTGGATCTGAGCCTTTTAAAAACAAAGTTCTCAGCTTAATGCTCTGCTTCACTCCATTTAATCAACAACAACAGAATGTGATCTGAGGACATGCATGCCATTCCAAGTTGTAATAATTGGATCCTTGAAGCCTGTCCACACCATTCAGTTTGGCCTCCTTGTGTTTTACTCCATAGTCTAGGCTTTCACTGTGAGGCCTTGGCACTGCCCACAGATATGCCACCTGTGGAGGTTATGGGTTCTCCATTTCTGAAGGTTTTTAAGAATTGTTGTTCAGTCGTTAAGTCGTGTCCGACTCTTCGTGACCCCATGAACCATATTGCGCCAGGCCTTCCTATCTTTCACTGCCTCCCTGAGTTTGCTCAATTTCATACTCATTGCTTCAGTGATGCTATCTAGCCATCTCATCCTCTGCCGTCCTCTTCTCCTTTTGCCTTCCATCTTTCCCAGCATCAGGGTCTTTTCCAAAGAGTCCTCTCTTCACATTAGGTGACCAAAGTATTTTAAGAATAGGTGGGACAACTATCCCTCAAGGATAGTTTATTGGTTTTCATGCACATTGCAGAGGGTTACATGTAGGCCATGCTGGGTGGGAAATCTGCAAGTTCAACCTCAATGTATCTGGAAGCGCCCAAGTTGCAGAGGGCTGTCTTAGTCAATGGGTGTATATTTGGCTTCTGCTACAAACCCTATTATATTGTCATGTGCTATATGGAACCATACTTATTCTCAGAATTTATAGGTGTTGCTGCTTTTCCCTTTGGGTGCTTAATGTTGGATCTGCACTACTCTTTTTTGCAGAACTTAGGAAGACAAGCCTGTTAGACTCCTATCTAACCAATGCTTCCAGACAATTTATTTATCTCTGATCAGTCAGAACCTGTGTTGAAATATTTTGAATCCTCCTCAGAGATTCTATCTGAGCATTTGCTTTCAAATTGCTTCCAACAATTTTATTGTTATGACATACTTCAGTGAGCATGTCTGTTAAGATGTCTACAGTGAGTGAGGTGGGTGGTGGGTGGGGCAGAAATGACAAGTGTGTGAGGATATCATGATACAAATGCTGTGACTTATGACTTGCATCAGACAACGAGTATGTAACTGCGCTTGATTATGACATCATAGTGTTTGTACTGTAATTTTAGCATTATTTTGGTGTGTCGCAGAGGCTGCTGTTTTTGGAAAAAAACACTGAAAATATTATAAGGAAGAAAACACTCCTATTTATTCTCAATTTACAAATTGCAGGCCTATGGGATTTACTACATTAGGCTCATAAACTTAGCCACTTTTCAAATACAATACTAATTAGCAAAATATAACGGATTGGAAAACCTCCATCTTCCTTAATGAAAAAGGCCTCAAGGTTATGGTACCCTAATGAATTCTTCATTAACTATCTTAGGGCATTAATAAAATAGTGTTGCCCTCTTAATCTGGCCCACAGGCTTCATAAGTAATGTCATTTTTGTGTGATAGAAAGGCTGTGGCTTAATTGTTGTAGGAAGCAATTCCATTGAATTCAGCATGCCTGAATAACAGACAGTTCTATTTGTTCTGAATTTGAAGTTATTAAAGTAGGTTAAAAGTTGCCATAGATTTTGGATTTTTAGTCAACATCGCTGAGTAGAGCTGGAGACTGAAGTCATTTGTGAACTGTTAGTGTACTGCCCCATGGAAATGGGATCAATCAGAACTGCTTAATTTGGATTAAAACATGCTTATTTCCTGCCTTTGTCAGTACAAGTAGTTGCTGCACATCCCATTTCTAAATATATTGTTCAAATTCAGAGGCCTAACATAAACATGAAGCTTCTTTATTCATCTAGATGAATTGGGAAGCATTACATTGTGTGGTGCAACTTTCTTTAACTTCATATTTTTTAAGGTGAGGGTGTTAGATTATGGTTTTAAATGCTCTGAAACAGTATTGAAATTAATTGGGTTGGATTCCAAGTAAATAGGTTTGGAAATGAATTGCTAGTCATTATCAGTGAAGAGTGTCAATTTTAAATGTGGAAACACTGTTTGCATTAATTTGATCACTTTGTGGTTCATTGTGTTATATTTGCATCCTGTTATTTATTTTCTTTATTTCTACTGAAATGAAACGATTATGGATCCTACATGTTTGGCAATATACTTTTTTTTTTGTTTTTGCTCATATTTATTGAACATGATGTAAACCAAGAATAAAAACAATTTCCATGGAATGAAATAATAGCCTATAATAGTCAGGTTCTTTTTTGATTGATGATAAGCATGCTTCAGGTACTAAGGCAACTCCAGACATTTTGTCAAGATAAAGCCCTAAATATAAGCAAGTGCCACAGGAATACTCATTGTGATTTATATAAAAAGCCACCATCAGCTTTGGAATAGTTTTGGTCTGTTGAACTACGTAGGCAGACTCACTCCTATGTCCACTATCAAACCTATGCAACTTTCTCCTCCAGTTCAGAAATGCCACCATCATCACTTGCAACATCTGTGACACTCGATGGGTAGCCTCCATGAGTTGGGTGTTCCTCTGTATTGAATGGCACTGGTTTTCTGAGGTTTCAGACTGGGTATTTTCTGAGTTATACTGGGGACTGATTTTGGAAACTTTTCTATACCATGCATGTGTTCTACCATTGAACTAGTTTCTTTTCATGTCTACATTACAAACATTTGCCCAGTTTCCCACTGTAGTTAAACCATTTCATTATATTCTTTTAACCAACACCACATATCCATTCTGTGATACTCACTGAGAAATCTTGAAAAAAACAACAAGAAATGCTTTTCTCTATTTGCTGGAGATGGAGAGCTACTTAGTTATCTAATGAAAACTAAACATCAGTTTAATAATGGTACCTATCCACAGTATAAACTGTCATCATAGATTTTTTTTTTAATGACAGTTCTCAGCAATTTAGATATTCCAATGCACAATATCTCTAGGTATATCTTTTATTTATGGATAAGAAAACATTAAAAGTTTGAAAAAAAACCCAACAAAGAATCAAAATGAGTGCTAGATTTTAGTCTGTCATTGATCACTCTGTTTCAGAACAATTGATTAAAATTGCAGTTCTGCTCACACTCGTTTGAGAATAAAACCCTTGGAAATTATTGGGATAAATAAATAATCAGACATAATATTAAGCTATACATTCTTGTGATACACCTAGTCAATTTATATCTTTTTTCAAGATTCTGTACTTCATCTTTTACAGAAAATGGAACAAAGTGTTTGTACTCTTTTCTTTTTATGTGTTTGTGTGTTCATGCGCACACAATTTTTTCTTTCACCAAGGAATCATTTAGATTTTAATGTGTCTTAATTGCAGAATGTAGAATCTGGATTTGAGAATGTCAAGAATAACATTGCTCTTTCTTTAAGCAATATTTGAAGAAAGATGAGAATACAGGCAGTCCTCAGTTACCGACAGAGATTGGAACAGGAAACTCCATTGCTAAGCGACGCGGTCGTAAGGCATGATGTCACATGACCGCGCCAATTTATGGCAGTTCCAGCAGCCCCAGTTGCCATCGTTAGGCAAGTCCCATGTGGTTGCAGCATCCCACTGTAATATGATCACCATTTGCAACCTCCTGCCGGCTTCCCCGTTGACTTTGCCTGTCAGAAGCTGGCAGTGAAGGTTGCAAATGGCAATCATGTGACTTCTGCGACATTGTAATTGCTGAGCACCTGAACCACAATCACATGATCACAGGGACTCTGCGATGGCTGCAACGATGAAGACCCATTGTAAGTACCCCTCGTTCAGCGCCATTGTAACTTTGAATGTTCGCTGAATGAGTGGACATTAAACGAGGATTACCTGTAGAATATTGGTATTGTAGAGGCAATTTTGTATATGGCAGTTCAAGCTTTGTTCACCAGATCCAAGTATATAGCAAATTGAAAAAAACAAAAAACAAAACAGGAATTGTTTCACTTGTTATATTCAGAAGATCAGCCTTTGACACTGAACTGCCTGACTGTATTACTGAAAAGTACCAAGCCAAACAACCAAACATATATACCTCAAACATAGAGCTAAATTTTCCAAAGGTAGGAACCCAATGTTGCAAGTCTGACCACTTATCTTACTATGAAATTAGTGAGAAAACATCAGTGCAAAAAATAACCATTTCAGACATTGTTATGAAAGGGCAAAGTCCTGATAAGACCACACTTAATTTGTATTTTGTTAGTTACTATGGCAGCCAGGTTCCCATCAGATGTTATCAACAAATAAGGGCGAAGGGCTGATATTATGGCTGAGTCTGGTTTCATGAAGTCTTGATTGAGCGATTGCCCTATGGGGAAAACAAACGGATTACACCCCTGCCAACATGCCACTTATTCTGACCAGACTGTTCGGCTTTATTTCCAAAAGGTCTACGGGAAACAATGTCTCCTTTGACCCTGTGGAATTGCCTTTCAAATCAGCAGTGGTGGCAATTACAAATGTCATCTCGCCTCTTCCCTTCCTTCTCTCCTGAAATCAGGTTGCATCCCAGCCACCAGTTTTCATCTGGCTTGTCTTTTCCTCGTGTTTGATTATACGTAATTATGTTCTATTTTAGCTTTATTATGAAATCATATGCCTTTGCTTCCTAATGTGTAGAAATACCTTGAAACAAATAACAGGCTACATTATGCAAAGCCTCCACCTGATTAATGTCATTTACAAAAATAGCATTAATATCCATTTCATGGGTAACACATTTGGCTAATAATTCTAATAAAACACATATCCATCTAATGAAACTCATCAATTTAGGATGCAATCCCATACCCACTTACCAGGTTGGAAATCCCATTAAACTCATTGAGGCATAATTCTAAAAATATATGTTATGTTATTTCTTTTATCTGAGGTCATTTCCCCAAACTGGAAGATACCATTTGGGGGGGGGGGGGGGGAACTGAGGAGGAAAGGTGTTTTTTTTTTCCAAGTACAACAACTGCATTCACTCACATGCCCAGCTACAAAGATCGTAAAGTGATAAAAGTGAAGTGAAGATGTCCTTTGCACTCCCATAAACAGCTGGAGACATGTGGCTTTTACCATCCATTCATGGTTTGGCAGTAATAATGTTGTCTGAATGCAGGATGCAGACTTCTTCTGGTGACTCAAACCACAGAGTATAATCATGATTGGTAGATCAGGGTTAAACAAACAAGTCAGAAGTAGCAGCACTCTGTGTTGCTACCTATGTGCAATGTCTGCCAAGCCAACCACATCTTTCCAACTGCTCGTGGTAACACCAAAAAACTCATTCTATGCTTAAAATGTGGTATGTTACTGGACCCTCATGAATTGTGCCCTGCCACCATCTTGACTTTTTAATCGCACCTTGCAGGCATCCCTGGTGTAGTGCTTTGAAACCTTCAGATGGGTGATGTAAAACTTTGCATAACCTTAACCTGTCCATGTTCACACAAGATTCCCTGTAAGAATAGAGGGAGTGATTTCTTCTGGAAGCAAGCCGCTGATCCATGAAAATATGAGCCATAATACTTAAGGGTGCCTAGCTTCTTGCATTGATTTTGGTGCAACAGATTGACCTGGCTAACTATGGAAAGTGCATTGCCACTCTTGTACGTCAGCGCACGCAATGCCAGTAAGTGTCTGCCATCTGTTTAGGCAAATTTTGTATCCACCTCCCTGTCATTTCTACAGACAACGTTGTGAAGCTGACTCAACTGGCGAGGGCAGAGAAACAGAATGGAGGGTGAGAACAGCTGTGCGTACGTTCATCACAAAGAATGGTGGGTGTTTTTCTCGAGTGATTCACCTGTGAGGGAGGGAGGAAGGTGCGCTCCCTTTGCTTGCTTATAGAAATGTTAGCCTTTCTTTATGACATGTTTGTTTCATCATTTGGAATGGCCCGGCATTGCTTCCATAGGAGGATTATGGATCAGAACACAACTTGGAGATCGGGTGTCTCTGCTAGGGCAGACACATATAAAGATAGATACACAAATCAAATACAAAAATGTCCTCAAACTCCAGTTTCTTTGGAAATAAAAAGCAAACAAACCAGAAATGTTAATTGTTCAAAAGGAAGTTATATGTACTAGTAAGTATAACCTAAAAGAGCTGGAAAACTCAAAAATATGGTAATTTTTTTTCTACTGGTTGATGAAAACCTAACAAATACAGGTCTGCAAAAAATTATCACATTTACCAGTCAGTAACTGTATTGCAAATATATTTTTAAAAGTAAGATAAATTTAACAGTGCAAAAGGAACAACGTTGCATTAGAGATGATTGTTGTCAAGAGTGTGAACAAGGGTGGGAAGTATTTTTTGGTCATGGACTGTAACTTTTCTCTTCCTAATTGTTGTTGGCCCCTGAGAGTTGCAGAAGGCATGGGGTGATGTCGTGGCACCAGCACTTTGTATATGCAGATGTGTTTATTAGTTTTTGCTTGTTTTTTAAGTTTTTTAAAAAGGAAAAACAGGGTTTTTAAAAAATATATATTAGCCTTTATTTCATCAGAAAAATGCCCAAATAATGCACCCAAAAATCACTATTTTGCCACAGGAGGTCAATGGTTTTGAGAAGGTTGAGGAGTTAAAATTGGCAAAATGGTGGTCAGAATGTTGTGATATCAGCCTTTTGTGTATGTGTCAATACACATTGAGTGGGGGTTCATGGTGACCTTCCACCCACCAACCTGAATTTGACTACTCCTTGCGGATGCTGCTTTCAATGGTGCAAACTTGGTGGACACCAGATACGATGAAAGGATTCTGCAGGATTGGAAAATGCAGATTCTCCCGCCTGTAGCTCACAAATTGCCCACTACTGTTTCTGGAATTAGCGTTGTCAGTCTATAGTAAAGTTTGGTCATAGAAGGGTATCTAGGATCTCTAATATTTCATCCTTCCACTCAAAATCTCCAAAGAGATAGAAGGTAAAAATAAATTTAATGCTTAACTGCAACATCAACATAAAGTATTGAATGCATTGTTAACTATTTGTTGACTTAGATTCCTGGTGCATTAGAGATTCAATGTTTCATTTCGCTCTTTTCCATTTAATTGGAATATATCTGAACTGCATTTTAATTAAACCCTTCAATTAATCTCATGAGGAGGAAGGGAATAGCCAGCTTCTTTACTGTTGAAATATCACATTATACAGATTAGGGGAAAGGTTTACCTATTTTGAAAACCTTTGGGCTCATTTATGACCTCTAAGGAATAAGATAAGAACACCACAACATACACTTTTCACTTTTTAATGTAGTTGCTGTTTTTCAATGGCATTATTCAGGGAAGGTTCCTGACAGGGCTCCTTAATGTAACAGCACTTTTGTTTCTAGATTCTAGGACAGAGTTTTTCAACCCTGGCAACTTAAGATGTGTGGACTTCAACTTCCAGAATTCCCCAGTATGCTGGCTGGGGAATTCTGGGAGCTGAAGTCCTCACATCTTAGAGTGGACTTTTAACTGAAGAGTTCCTTAACCTTGATAGAAGCTAACTCATGCAATGTATAGAGAGATTTGTGTCCTACGTTGCCCTTTTCTTATTATACATGTCTTTCCACATTCCAAAAGAACGATGGAACATTCCAAGAAAGACCAGAACAGTGAGGTGTGCTTGACTTCAGGAAAATGTAGGTATAGTTCCTCTTCACGTCCCTCTAAAAGGTTGAGAACAGACAGAGTGCACAAAGATCCAATGATATGGAGATAGGACCATATACATATGTATAGGACCAACACATGAAGCCCTGGCACCTATCAGGCATTCAAGGAAATGCCTGGAGAGGAATTAGACCTACCTTCCCCATAAGATGAGATTGTATTGGTGAGACAATATTAACAAACACAAGTCAGACAATTTAAGTTTGATCAAAGAATAAAGCTGAAACCTGTTATCAATCCATTTCACTCATTCCTTGTTTTCAGCCTTGGACTGAATAGTGCTTATTCTTTCAAGGAAGGACCCAAAGAGATTGTCTTCATGTAGTCTCAGAACATGTGAAAATCCACTCAGCCCTCACGTCCAGTTAAAGGCTACAGGCCTGACCTTTGCTAGGCATTACTGTAAATTTCCCCAGCTGTTACTAGAAAACCAGGCTCCTGTTAGAGGGAGGATATCGTGGAGGACTCAAAGAGAGTAGAATGCCACGGTTGGTTTGGTAAATCATTAGCTGGTTAAAAGATAGCTGAAAATGCACCAATAACTCAGGGCCGGGAGTGGGAGGCAATTCTTCCTTTCTAGTAGTGTATCAATCCTTATTTTTAAAAGTCTAGTGACAAGATTAAGTAATTCCCAAGTATCCCCAAGGTAAGGTTTTCCTTCATAGCCTCAGCAAGTGCAGAGCTCACGGTCGAACCTTTGCCTGCCACTCTGTTCTTTATAGTACATCTGCAAAATCAAATATATTTGAATTTGCACTATTCTGCTCTGTGTCCACCTAAGTTCAGCCAGGCTGATATAAACCTGTAGTGAATTGACCCACAAAGACATGTCCCATGGAGATTTCTCTTGCAGAGTGGCAGACTTGTTTTTACCAATAGAAGAGAATATATGTAGCTCAGGGTGAACTATGGAGTCCTTGGGGTTCTCTGAGCTTAGTTGTTTTCTTGCAAATGTTTCATTACCTGGCTAGGTAACATCTTCAGTGCTAGCTTACTCTGGATGGGGTTCAGGAAATGTAATAAAAGCAGTAGTGTGACATGATTGCAGCGTAGGCATTTATTCTGAACCACAGTGAACTCGCACTGAAGATGTTACCTAACCAGGTAACGAAACATTTGCAAGAAAACAACCAAGCTCAGAGAACCCTAAGGACTCTACAGACTTGTTTTTGGCCTAAAGGGCAACTTTGAAATATTTTAAATCAAGGTAAATGCAAACTTCACTCATCAAGTGACCAGTGTGTCTGTTCTAATCTCACCTGATGATGGGTGACTGCAAAGGCCCTGTTGGTTCAGGTTCACATGATTTTTATCCCTAACTTGGATTCAGAGTGAATAGAATTGCAAATGAAAATCTTTCAGAGAGAACTGAGACATAATTTAGATGAATGTAAAACCCAGTAAAAGCTTTTCTTCTGCACAAATGTGATTTTCTGAACCATCTTCAAAGGCAGCTCCAGTAATACAGCATACTGCAGGAATCCAATGGGGAGGTTAACAGAGTAACAGCCTCAGTCTGCCGAGTCTGCAGTCTGTGAATCAGTCTGAAAGGTTCATCTGAAAGGCACACTGTATCATCAAAGCTCCTTGGCCTGCAGGTGACAAAGCTGGACCCAGAAGAAAACCCCTCCCCACCCCAGCTATGAATCAGCTGATTCTGAGATAGGACAAGCCTCTCTATAACAGCCATATTTGATTCTCATGACAGGTGAAAAGAGGAGGAGTTGGAAAAACTGGAAAAACAGAGGAAGACAGAGGACACACACATTTGTAAGAAGAAATGGTGGGCAATAACAAAAATAACTTGGTCTTATTGATGGTCACATGATTTCTAATACATTCATATACATATACATTCATATATATTCATATATATCATATGATGTATATTAATTCAGAATGTGCTTTTTCTAGCTTTCAGTACTGTGCATGTATTTGTGTATGTACATATGCATATTCACCAGGAAGCATTAGTAATTAATTAATTAATAATTAGTAATTATTCTTTTCCATATGATGTCTCGGGAGGCAGCAAGATGGTACTTGAGGTCTGAAATGAGAGCCACTTGGCTTAGAGAACATTCAGGAGCCAGTTCCAAGAGGACTCTGTCAAGCAAATTGAGAATGGCACAGATGTTTTTTCTCAAGCCCAATATTGCCTGTCAGAAACTCACCAGTAGCTTGCTTTTGGCTGTTAATGGTGATGGTCTCAAGAGAAGGGCCAGGCCTGACTATGAATATTAATGTGTTCACAGACCTTCTGTTTGAACAGGCTGAATTATCAGCTGGTCTATGGATTGAGGGGGAGGGGACAAGGTATTATGGAAACGAAGATGCAGAAATGTTAGATATTCATTTGAAAAGGCTTTTGGAAATGCTTACTTACTCTGTATCTTCTATTCCATCCAGCTATTGTGCTAACTGGTTACATAAAGTCAAATTAGGGGCCCATTTGGAAAAGGAAGAGACCCATACATTTAACTAATGGAGGACTGAGGTATAGGGGCCACATCTCCCCCCACCCCAAGTTTGTGTTTTCTTGATATGGCAGCCCCTTACTTTGCAACACTAAGGAATTAATCACAAGGGAGATCGTAGTGAATAGGGATTTGGGGAGTGACTTGGGGACTTGCATCTACTCCTTACGGTTCATCCCTAGGGGTTCCTTTTAATTTTGCATCATCTGCCCATTTCCATACCTATATACATATGTTTGCTCCAGATTTAACCATAGCTATGCAATGATGGACAGGCAGTTTGGTCTAGCAGTTAAGGCACTAGGCTAGAAACCAGGAGATGGTGACCTTGAGCCAGTCTCTCTCTCAGGACTAGGAAGGAGGCAAGGGTAAACCACTTCTGAAAAAACCTTGCCAATAAAACTGTAGTGGCTAGTCCAGGCAGTCACCAGGAGTAAAAAAAAACTTGACTTGAAGGCACACACGAACACAAAAAATGCAATGATGAGGTAAGGACTGAGATTCAAGGTTGACAAATTAGAGGGCCCCCAAATTGCCGAGGAGGTGAAAGGTGTAGACAGGGTTATAGAGACATATTTGATGGTTTTCCTTTTAAATAGATACCATCCTTTTTAAAAAATAAAAAATGATGCTTATTCTCCAATTAACTGTGTTTGGCTCTATTTTATCCCCTTCCATTCACAGTGGTGCTATGTATACAGGAATTTAAACTATAAGCCTGCACTGGCAGAAGAGTTTTCTTCATAGTCAGGATTTTCATTTTAGTGATAGGTAGCTTTTCTTCCTCCAAATATTTTGGACTACAACCCTCAACCTTCAGGGCCAATGAACGTGCAAGTCAAAACATCTGAAGGAACAAGGTTGCAGTAGTGCAACAGAAGTGCAAAAGGAATCTTAGAGCGTGGAGCAGTAAAGGTCAAGGAGAAACCGTGTGAGCTGTGTGGTTCAACGAGGCACATAAAGGAGGCAGCATTAAGACAATTAAATCTCAGGTGTAAGAATAGTTGTGGTTGCTAAAAGCCACCGTACTAACATCCATCATCCCACAGCTCTAGACAAAACACAAACAGCCATTCTGAGCATTTCTAAGCATGGCAATGATCCAAAACATTTTGCTACCTGGAAATAGAGCATCGTCTAGATGAATGTCTGCATGTCGGCAGGTCAGACTTCAAGGCAGACAAATTAGGCTCTTACTTCCCCTATCCAGACATCAACGCAGCCTGTTGGTCTGGGTCATACTTTGTTGGGGCTTCACATTTTTCACCTTTAGACTGCCACAAAAGTAGGCATGCATGTCAGCATCCCTTAACGTTCAGCAACTTGTGCATGGTGACTCAGGGGTGCTCCCTAAGCTATGCAGTGCAAACTCAATAAAAGAGAGGCCATTGATCATGGGAACAGGTTGACAGGAGTGGAAGGAGCCCATAGCCTCTGCCTCTAGTTGTCAGCAGGCTAGCTGCCCATGAAAAACACTTAAGACAGTGCTGGCTGGGGAATTCTGGGAGTTGAAGTCCACTCATCTTAAAGTGGCCACGTTTGGACAACACTGACTTAAGAAAACAGGAAATGGAGCCACTGTGGGAAGCTTCTGGTTGGTTGCAGCTCCTGTCTGGGTAATGGCTGGCTTCAGCATTTCAATAAAGCTGTATGTTAATCCCTAGGATAGAGCGATACAGCATGTAACTCTGCTTTTTTTTAAAACATCCTTTGCTTGGCTTTAAAATTCTTCAATCTATTTGAAAGAGGCAATGTCACTTCTTTCATAAACAATTTTATTTTGGTGACAAACCTTGCCGAGGACAAAGAGAGGCACAACATAAATCAACCTTATTAGGCTGAACCATGTGGATATGCAGCTTCACGTTAATTTTAATCAGCAAAAGCAAGCATAGGCTTCTCAGACGACATGTTTTGGTTTGCAGGGGGAAAAAAGCTTTTGAAAAAGAAAAGAGCAAACATATACTTAAAACCAGCAGTCAGCCCAACACAAATAGGTTCTTGAGACTGGCTTTGAACTCTCCCTTTGTGGGCAAGCTATCAATGGACTGAGCTTATTCTTCTATCAGCTCTGATAGTGCTTATTTGCAGGATGATTATTTCACAGTTTTGTGAAATCAAGACTTATTTACATTCACAGCCTGCCAATGAGGCTTCAAGAAGAGGCGTCAACCCCCATTCATTCCAAGGTGTATGGATTTCCATGCAGCTTCTGAACTAGCTGACAAATTTCTGCCCCAGGCAAGTGTAGAATAAGCCAACAAGCTGAGTACTGCTGTCTAAGATGACACGGCTTACATTAAAAAAAAAAGCAACAAAATGTTTAACAAGAAATTAAACCCCAACTGAAACATTTTATAAAGTGCATGACTGTCACCCATTTTATAAAAAATATACTATTCCAAACTGAATAGTGAACCGATTATGTTGGGGAAATCAGTCCATTCTCTTCTTAAGCACTGATTTACTGGCACCTCCCTCCCCCCGCCCCCCGCCCCATGCAAATACAGATGGCTTCACTCCAGCTCTAGGAAAGTTTTCCAGTGATGCTGCTAGAGATTTTGAACTTAATAGTCTTACAGTTGGGGGGGTGGGGGGTGGGGGGTGGGGGGAGCTTTACACAGCCATGTGTATACAACAGCATTTATCTTTCCTCCATTAACTGTTCCCTCACCCTCATGCTTCACAGATACATTCCTGTTATATTAAATAAAAACAAACACAAACTTATTTGTCACCTCTTTCCCCATCTGGAAAGGAGGGAGGATGGGAGGGAGAGAGAGATATTTTGAATATGTGTGCTATCATGACCACAAGAATAACCTAGAGCTTGCTTCTGCTCTGATGTTAAACTCATCATCCATTTACTTGTTGTAGAAAAGGACAATATTGTTTAAAAGTTAAAATAACATTACGAACATCTGTGTGCCTGCCTGACTGCATTCGCCTTGATGTAACATGTGTTTCAAAATAATAGGGGAAAAAAGGATGTGAGCAGTGTCAGCCCCATTTTTTGCATTCTTCACCTGTCATTGTCCTCTGGATATTTATTTGGGACACACAGAGCTCAAGTCTCTTCATCTCTGGCCTCAAATTCCAGCCTTAATGCACTACTGGAGCTCTAGTTAGTTATTCTACAGTATGGATGAAAAACCTAAGCTGTCTGCCCCCCTGAGTTTACAGTTTATATGCACAATTTTTTTCCTAGAAGATGTTCATGGACCTACAAGAGGTTCTTGAATCCAGGACTAAGTCCAGAGCAAAACATATTCAGAGGGATACAATATATAAATGACTGGCACAGAATTTTTACCTGGAAATGTTGCACATTCAGATCATCAGTAAGGTCCAGGAAACTAGTCTGAGAGAAAATGGCATCTTTACTCATCTTGCCTTATATAACACAGCAAAGAGAATTATCCTATATTCCTGGTGTGAAAGAGTAGATTCAAAAGATTCAATTTTTGATTTTTTTAATATAAAAATGAGAAGACGAGGCTTCTAAAGTGATACAAATCACTTTAATGACTCAAATTGCACCACTATAGTACCTTGACAATGCAAATAGTACCACCTATGCATTTAAGATGAAAGATAGCCACCTCATATATACCTAGAAGGTATCTTGCATTCAAATTACCTGCAGCTTCCTATCACAGCCCTAGATTTGGCCCATGAATTGTATCTCATGTAATAATTTCCCCCTCACTAGTTTTAACAGGCATCAAAATTTAAGTCCTAACTTACATACAGATAGACATGTACACATGTGAAGAAAGAAAAAAGGTTGCTGCCAAAAAGATTGCAGGACCATATAGTTTCCCACTTAGGTGTCCTATGTTGGACTTTTATATTATAATTTGTCTTCGAGTGAATCTTGACTCCAGGTAGCTGCATAGACAAGTCCCTGAAGTTTTCTTGGCAACATTTATCAGAAGTGGTTTGCCCTTGCCTTCTTCCTAGGCTGAGAGAAGCGACTGGCCCAGAGTCACCCAGGTGGCTTTGTGCTCAAGGCAGGACCAGAACTCATGGTCTCTTGGTTTCTAGCTACATCAAACTGGGTCTCAACTTATAAATACTCATTTGGAATTATAAACATACTCATACCTTCAGTGGGCCTTCCAGCTGGATAGGTAAGCGTAACATTACTTTGAAACATACTTTAGATACTTATGCAGATTATATTTTATTCATTTCTTAGACTTATGTCTGCTCTTCCATTCAGGAGCTCAAGGCTGTATGCATAGTGCTCCATTCAACCCATCACAACAAACTGTGAGATTGGTTGAACTGAGAGCAATTGGCCCAAAGTTGTTATTACCTTGTTAAGGTCCATGGTGGAAGGTTCAAACCCTAGATCTTCCTGGTCCTAGTTCAGCCACACAGTACACACTCTCCAAATGGTGATATCATTATACTTTCTCATACTGTCTGGTTTCCCTCCAATCCCATATGTGGGAAGACCTGCTTTGGGTCCCATCAATTAAGCAATGTCATCTAATGGGATCTGAGAATAGGATTACCAGATATATGAACAGGCAAAGGAGGACGTGGACAAATGGACAGGAAGACAAATGGGGGGAAAGGAGGACACACTAACTGTTCAACTTTCTTGGCATCCGCAACAAAAATTACAGTGAAAAACTGGAAAAAATGTAGAGTCTACAAGCGTATGAAATTTTTCCAGCATCAGAGACACTGTTTTTTCAATCACAGTATTTTTCCAACAAATCTTTATTTTCATGAACATATGCTAGTGATAACATAAAATCAATGTACTTTTCAAATTTCACCACTGAAACGTAGGACGGGTCATGTGATCTACAGATTAGCGTGACCATAGATTTGAAGGGGCTGGATTGAAGCTGGTTGCTAGAATCAGGAAATAAATTAAATGATGTAAATCTAAGCTGTCAAGACTGTTGATGGATGAGGGAATAAAAAAAAACAGACCATTTACAAGGTCACAACATATGAAAGTTTGAATGACTACTGTTGTTAAAACAGTCCAAAATAATAATAATTAAAAAAAAAGACAATTAAAAAAAACAGACAATATTTGATTTTATGCCTGCCAAACAGAGGATATGAGGACCAAAAGGGGACATGTCCTCCCTTTGCCTGACGTCTGGTAACCCTACTCAGGAAGCAGACCTCCTTTGTCACTGCAACTGCCCCTTAGATAGAGAGGCCCCTCGGAGATCCACGTTGCTTCCATCATGCCTGTCTTTAAGCCTTCTTTAAAATCTGGTTGTTCCCTCGGGCCTTGAGTTGAGAATATGGAGGGAAGATTTTGTTCCTTCAACAGTCACTGTTTTATAGGTGCTTTTACTATTTACTAATTTTGTGAAGCTGCCCAGAGTTATCTAGAGTAGGGAAGCCTGGTAGGTAAGTAAGTAATGAATGAATGAATGAATGAGTGTGGGGAAACTGGTGCATGGGAGCAACATAAAATCTACACATTCTCAGAAGTTTTTCAAAAATCTGTTCCAGGTCCAATAACAATATTAATCTGTTCTGGAATCCATAATAATGTAATAACACTTTAAAACAAGTCAGAACAAATGAAAGTTCAGAATGTTTAATATAGTACATGAGGTTGATAGTAAACATTAATATCTTAAATCAAGAGGACTTGTTCATCAAAAATAGGATGCTTTTGTTGAAAAAAAATCTTTCCCAGAAGCCATCTTCCAAACATTATTTTGGTAATTATTTAGAAAAAAAACTATGGGAATAGTCATTATTCAGAGGGAGGGCAATAAACATTAACCTCTTCTGTTGCAGTGCATAAGGTGTTGGGACTCCATCTGGGGAGATTCAGGTTCAGATCCAATCAGGGCTCAACCATGGAAACTCACCGGTTGACTTTGGGCTTGTTACCCTGTCTTAGCCCAACTTTCCTCACAAGGTTGCTGTTGCAGGGAAAAATTGGAGGAGGAAGTGGTTTATATGACACCTTCTGTTCCTGGTGAAATGCAATATAAAAATCTAATAAATTATTAAATAAATGTTGTGAATACTGTGAAGGTGTGTCATCAGTTACACTGCCTACATGTGAACTATGATAGCTAGAATTGCCTTTTTTTTTTTAAAAAAAAACTTGTTTCAAGAAAGAAGCCCCTCTTTAAAAGAATTTGTTCCTAGTGCTATGAATCAAGGAAAGAAGCAGAAGCAAGTAGCATGTGGAAAAAAACGGTGTGCAATTTTGAGTTTTCTTTTCTTCTGCAAAAGCCCTCTTCTTCACTCCATTTTTTACCCTGAAATACCTCACTGACAAAAATTCAGTGCAGTCCTCCTATTCATTAAGAAACAGTACTTATTTGCATAGATTTGCTGCTGGACATGAGCCATGGAGATTTTTTCATAATCTCTGCCCAGCTTT
The DNA here is from genome assembly GCA_030867105.1 of Liasis olivaceus. Taxonomy (NCBI): domain Eukaryota; kingdom Metazoa; phylum Chordata; class Lepidosauria; order Squamata; family Pythonidae; genus Liasis; species Liasis olivaceus. The sequence continues at coordinate 259,431,454 of CM061349.1, forward strand.
GACTCGCTGTGGGTGGTCTTTAATAAGTAACTGTCTTTCTGCTTAGCTTCCGATACAAGTTTATTGCAAGGATAAAACGGGATAACCCCATGGATGCTGTTCTACAAGTGTGGAATAAGATTGAATGTAAGTGGGGTCTCCGTGATCAACTGTGATCAATGCTTGGGGGTGACAAGAGCTAAGAAACATGACCATGTCTTAGTCGAACTCTCTATCACAGTCCTGAATAAATTGCAGATAGGGGTATTCCTGCCCAGGGCTATATAGAAAAATATGGACTATTCCTACATACAGAGCGGTGAAATAGAAATATGGGGTTCAAATATGGGGTATAAAAATAAAGTTGAGAGCTTGGGGTTTTCCTCTAGCTATGTAGCTGACAGTGATCTGTCCTCCACACATGGCTTCATCATTTTTGTGTCTCCAGATTCTTATGAATCACGGAATTGGCTTATTCTCTACAGAGTATGGAAGAGGAGGTTATTATTATTTATTTGAAGAGCTCTTGGAGGGTAGCTCTCTGTTTGAAGGTCAGCAGATTCAAACTTGGTTAAGACAAAATAGTCATAAGAACGACCATTCCTGAAGAGTAGGCTGAACAGGCCAGAAAAGTCATGTAATCATAATGATCCCCACTTCCTGGTTAATACAATGAGATGACTTCCTGGTTAATGCAAAGCCATTATCTGAATATCTATCCATCCATCCACCCATCCATCCATCTATCCAGCCCTGAGAAATTTGGAAAATTAGCAGCAATAGCAGTACCATTAATCTATATTTTTTAAACAAACTATATGGCCTGCCTAATTACAATAGTGTGCTATTCTACTATGCAAACACAGCATCATATTTTAACTAGTCAGTTAGTCATCTTTTTGCTGTTTTTCTTCTGCCCTACAGGTTCCTTTGAAGCATGCATTTCATAGATAACCCCCAAATCATTTCATTCTCTTGCCTTGCATATTTCAGCTCTATTCAAGTACACAATGGAGCATTAGTGCTTGACTTTTTGCCTTCAACAAAGACAAGAGGGCATAACTCCACAGCATATATTGTGGATGAGGCAGACTAATTGGTCTCAATCGGAGCATATGGTTTCTTTCAAGATCTTGACTTTCTAAAGACGTTTTTGAAAATAAACATTTGCAATTCTTTATGAAAGGCACTTTTCTCCATGAATCCTCTTAACCTTTGCTCACCTTGCTTCCTAACTATACAGTGCTTTACACTTGGGGATGATTAGGACTTGAGAAGGCTCCTTCCAATGCATGCTTACTTTTGATTCTGCTTATTCATCTCCAAGGGCTGATGGTCTCAAGAGCTAGCTAAAGAAACAGAACAAAATAACCTTGATCAGGAAAGCCAGAGACCCTCCTCACTACAGCTCCATTTGGACATCTAATATCTGCTCACTGGGAGGAAACAACATGCATGATTGCATGCACATGACCCTGGGCATAAAAGCTCTGGCAGAAACCATCCTTTGAGTACAAAATACAAATAATTGTTTGAGCTATATGCAGAGACTACTATATCTGGGCAGCTAAAATACAGGAAACCACTAGATGGCAGCAGAACATATTATCTCCTTGCTACCACCTAACGGCCATGCAGAGGTTTGCAACCAGTAGAGCTGCCAAAATGTTTATTTATGATTACTTTATAACCTGCCCCAATGGCAGAGTCTGGGCAGCTTACAGCTGTGGTAATAACACCACAACATCATAAAAACATGGACAAAATTTTTGCAGAAAGCATATAAGTTCCATTTCTTGCTTGCTTGCTTGTTACGTTTGAATCAAAACAAATTTCCTTTCAGCTACTTACATGTTTGTTAAGATGGGAAGAAACTTGGAGATGTTGCATCAGAAAGGATGAAACCGAAGTGCTGAAGATTTGTATCTCAAGAAGTTGCAACTGACTAATATTTTTGAATCCATTTTAAAATATATGTAACTTCTTAAAAATATATATAATATTTAGAATAAAGAGAGAAGAAAAAAAGAAGGAAATAAAGAACAAAGCTAAAAGTGCAGGAAAAAATAAAAAATAAAGAAATGACTTTTGATTTTCTTTTACAGCAGTTATAACTATAAATGTAAATCAACTTCTTACTCTATAGTTACACCATTGCTTACATTTTTGCTATAATCTGTTTTTTTAATCCTCAGAACCATACATCATAATTTCATTTTTTTTCTGTTTCAAGCAAAAAGTCAATAAGGGGAGTCCAATCAGCTTTAAACTTAGACAATGTCTTATCTCTAATTAAAGCTGTCAATTTAGCCATCTCAGCAAGTTCCATCTTCTTCATAATCCATTCCTCATTGTGGGTGCACTCGAATCTTTGTGCATATAATAATCTCACTGCAGTTGTCATATATAAAAACAAAGTTCCATGTTTTTTTTTCCAACTGTTGAGCCATCAGTCCCAAAAGAAAAGTGTCTGGTTTCAATTGTATATTAATCTTTAACATCTTCTGTGTAATTACGTGTAATTGAGCCCAAAATTGTCTAGCTTTTTTACGCGTCCACCATGCATGATAAAATCTCCCTTCTTGTGGGTTACATTTCCAGCATCAATTTGAAGTACCTTTATACATTCTAGACAGTTTTTCCAGTGACATGTACCAACAATACATCATTTTATAAAAATTCTCTTTATATGTTATTTTTGAATCCAGAAGGACATTATCCTCCACTTACATCAGGCAACAGATCCATAATAAGTAGGGCTTTTATGCGGTCAGGCTGTTCTAAGACTTTACAGACATGTCCCAAAAACATTAATGGAATCTGCATGTACTTATGCATTAATTAACTACATATCTTTTCCATGGGTCAAAAGTAATGATTAAGAAAAGAACAAAGCAATCTATTCATTTTTCCTTCTATAGACTTAAAACTTAGTTTTTTATGCATGCTCACTCATAAGTTAGTCCTGCTGAGTTCAGTAGGAGCTCCTCCTAGTTAATCAGGGATAGGACTGCAGCCTAATTATTATTACAGAAGCTGTAAAGTGTAGACTCAATCACAGGTGCACATTCCTAATTTATTTCCCATAATTTCGGATAAGAAAGAAAGGGAGAAAAGAAGCATAGAAATTAGAATCAATATGTTATGTTGGTCAGAAAGAACCTCCCCTTAACTTTGCTTTCTACCCAGGGTTTGTTACTTAACCTATATGTTTTACCTTAAATCTGTTTGGTTGCTGAACCAAATGAGAACTTTTCCCCTCTGTGGATCATGAGAATGCAAGATGCAATAACTGTAATAACTTTCTCAGCTTTAGTGCTATAGGTGTCCACTACAAACCAAGGTAATGAAAACATGATGAACCTATGTTGTGATGTCACAGTGCAAACTCTGGCATTTTGTTCTTGTGTCCCACTTGTGGTTTGCATCATGGCATTGCAACATATACTTTGTCTCTTTCCCCCACCTGTCATAGGTGCATATGTTTGGAGCTTTTAAAGCAGGGGTGGGCTGAACAGGAATCCTTTTATGTATACTCTGAACTCTGCAACTTCCTCCCATTTTTAACCAGCAAACCCTAATCTGTATAATAATAGGTTGAATAGTTCAAAACCGGAGCATCTGCAGGTGGGGGGGGGCAAAAAGTGAGGTTGGTGGCCATGATCATGTGATCAAAGCTCTGCCCTTTTTTACTTGCATGGTAAAAAAGGAATGGGCTTCAATTGAGCCAGTTGCATTGCCATCTTGAATTTTTGACCCCCACTGTGGCCACCTGTGATTCAATGCGTCCCAAAAATCCCAATTCCCCTTTCCCCAATCCAAAAAAGGCCAGGCTTGTCCATATGCATGATGCATTCCCAACCATTTTGCAACAGTGCTTGCTCATGGATCTCCCCAGAAAATTACACGTAGTTCCAACCCATATTCCCAAAAGAAGTTCTCCAGTTCAGCACCTGGAATTCTAACTATAGAATGTAAAGTAGGCCTCAACACTACACTTCTTCATGCTCACTGCTTCCCCCCTCCCCCAAACACTAACTGATTCTACCTGATTTCAAAACCAGCAGCCTTTCTGTCAAGCACAGTCAAAGGATAGGTGCAATGTTTTGACACCACAGTGACTATCTCAAATGGATGCTTGACTGACTGACTGACTTATTTAATTTATATGCCACCCATCTTCAATAGGATCCCCTACTATTCTGAAAGTTCCCCCTCACCCCTTCCTCTTCATTTCAGTATCTGTTGGGTCACACTGCTTATTATCTATCAAAGCATCAGCCAGCAGCCAAACAATTCTGTTTTTACAATTAGCAGTGGAAGGCTATTGTCACTGAACAGGATGCTCCTAAGACCAAAGGCCAGCATCGGGAGCCAACTGTTTTGTACATTAAAGCAAGATCTGAAAAGAAAATGGTTTTAAAGCATGTTCTAAAAAGAAAGTAGTTGCAAACTGGTTGATTTTTGAGAAGAAAGACTAAATTCTGTGCTCCAAGAAAGTCCACCACACAATGATATAATAAATTTTAAGCTATGTGCTCACCTTTACATGATTGTATTACAATTCCTTCTAATATCTTAATCCAGGGACATCATTGGTAGATACTTAGGTCACTTCAGATATTTTAAAGTGTGCATATTTGTTTGTATTATGTGTTACTTGATAAATATTTATACCAGCAGGACTTAAATAGGAAAGGTAATGAAGCCATCAAAAAAATTCTAAAATCCATATGAGATAATAACTTTTTTAGGCCAACACAAAGTCATTCAAATGTGCAAGCTTTCAAAATCTCCAGACCTGTTCAATAGATCAGACGTTACAAAAAAGCAGTGGGAGGGGAGGGAAAAATGTTGACTTGAGTTTCAGTGATCAAAACCTCAAAAAAGAGTATAGGAGAAGAGTGCATACATTCAAATTAAACTATCCCTGGTTCAGTGGTGACTGAACCCAGGACTTCCTCTAGATGCTTCATCTTTTCAGCCTCTTACACATATATAAAATCCAGTGATAGTCCAGTTCATTTCCATGCTCAGGTGAAGCACACCTGTTCTTTATCAGCTGAAGGAGAAAGAACTATCAGAAAGTACTCTGTCATGCAGCCCTTTGGATTCAGTTTCCTGGCAGCAGCGTCTTCTTCTTCTTCTTCTTCTTCTTCTTCTTCTTCTTCTTCTTCTTCTTCTTCTTCTTCTTCTTCTTCTTCTTCTTCTTCTTCTTCTTCTTCTTCTTCTTCTTCTTCTTCTTCTTCTTCTTCTTCTTCAAATTCAGCTAAGCCTTCTCCCATTGCTTGCAGGAACCCATTATACCACTAACAATTATATAGTAGAGATTAAGAAAAAGAAGGAAGAGATTAAGGAAGAGTGGTAAAAAACCCAGTAGCTGAAGTTAATCTCTGTGCTAATGTTGTCAGCTCCATCTCATTAAAAATGTAGACTCAGATCAGGGAAGGAAAGTTGGCCTATTAAATGATTAAGTCTTATCTGATATGGAAACCTCAGTGGGCATATCCACATTTCACCACTTGCAGAAGATAAAAACTATATCCTACGGGGAAAGTAATTGCAAGGATTAGGTCTTATCTGATCAAGAAGCATTCAGTGGGTACATCCACATTTTACCGCACGCAGTAGAATAGGTGTAGCCTAGGGGAAAAGAAATGGCAAGCAACACTGAACAGATGCCTGCTTACAATAAGTGACCTTTTGACCAGGCTCAAGGGAAGTTTCTAATGTTCTCCTGGATTCTGTCTTGAACAAAAAGAACTTTTCCCACTATGGAAACAGATGCATTTAGCTGGCCAACCAAACACTGTCTGGTAAACAAAATGGGAAGACTGGAGGGTGATCCTTCAAGGCTCCCTAGTGGGAAGCTTTCATTAAGACTCAGAGGAAATTTTCTATTCAGTGAGGTACAGTTTTGTTTTGTGGCACCCTGTAGCTGAATGACCTTCCATCAAAAGGCATGTTCCTCTTTTGTCATGCAGGGGAGTCAGGATTTGGCAAATCTCCCCATTCTTATGTACAGTAAGAGCAAAAGGGACCTACAGAGACTTGATATAACAGCAATTCTGGGCACTGGAATGTAGCAACAACTAAGCTTCAGATGCATTTCACAGCTTCTGCTGCATCCAGTTAAATAATGTGGATTAGCTCTCCTTAGTCCACTGAGTTGCATTCTCCAGATTCCTGCATGAGGAAAACAATGATGTTGAAGTGATACAGTTATTGGTTTCAAAAAGAAAAAATAAAGAGTACTGCCCTAAATAGAATAGCTGGGATGTTGCTTTTTATATCATCTAGATATCGGAAACATCTGGGAGAATTCTAGCACCAGCCCCTTTATTGTGCTTTAGTAATTAAATTATATTTACATTAGATGAATACAAACCTGAGCTGTTTGCAGCTCCTACACAAGGCTTTAGAGTCAATTTTATATGGAAAATATTATATGGAGAGTATTTATAAAGCTGTATAAAAAGGGTTATAATTCCTTGGTTGCATCATATCTGGATTAGAACTAATTTGCCTTCAGCTGTTCTGCTCTCTGCTGAGGTGGGAATGAACGTGGTGATGTTACATCAAGTAGTGTGAAACTGATGTGTTCAAGAGAGGAGGAGGATGGTTTTTAATGAAGGTCCAACTGACTACCTTATTTGAATCTGGAAGCTCATTTTCCTCCATTTAATACCAGGCAGCAGATGCATAATAAGGAGGACTCTCATGAAGGAAGGGTTGCAATTAAGAGATTATATGTTGGCCTTGAATCCTTCATGTGCGTCCAAATAAGATCAGGCTGTTCAAAGGCTAGAGAGACATTTCAGACAAACACTTACAGCATTTGTATAAATATATAACTATCCATATAATTATGTATTAATTAATTGCACACCTTTTTCTCTGGGCTAAAGGTAATGATTAAAAAAATAACAAAGCAATCAAATTATCTTTGTTCCCAGAGATGTAATGCTACAAGTGCTCTGCATGTCTACTGAGTAGTTGCCCAGATTTTCCCAGCTTAGATACAGAGGTCGTAGTACAATCAGGTAAATTTGGAAATAATTATTATAACAGAAGTGCAATACTTATCATCATAGCTGGGAAAAATATGACCAGTTGACCCATCTGTCTGCCATCTAAGGGCTAACCTCAAGCCATTCCTTTCCTTCTCTCCTTTCTCATGGTTTTTGTTCCTTAGACCAATCTTGGATTGGATAGCCATCCACACACTGGAAAGTTCATTATAAAGCAGGCCCCAAATCAATCCTTACTACCTGTTATATGTAACTGCTCCTGGGGTCTGGAAGCCAATGGAGATCAGAAAGCTTCTTGTCTTGTAATACCTCTGCTGTTTAATTAATTTAAGTGCATGTTCTGAGGAGGAGGAACTGTCATGCAAAGGAAGCATTCTGCTTCAGGAGAGGAATACAAGGAAACTTCAGCCTTGGTACTATAACTTTGAGGAGTTTAGGATCACATGGGAAAACGATGGAAACTATGTAAAGAAGAGCAGGTTATTTATTGATACATAAAACCTTTACACATAAATTTAAAGCTTCCAAACTTTACTGCATATTTGCAAGTATACTCATGTCCTCTAAAATGCTAGAAATTCCTGATCCCTCCAGGAAAGCAAAATGAAGACTTATTGGGAATTTATTAAGTCTTGGTTTCTCTTCCATCAATATAACTTTGCAGTATTATTACTTTAATCTAGGATTTGAGAATATTTTAGAAGGGATCTTACTGCAACCAGCCTCTACCTGGGAAGGTTATTGTCATTCATGCACGGCAACCCTAGATATCTTCTCAGTAGTAAGTCATATCGAGTTCAGTGAAACTTAGTCTCAGGTGGGTATGCATAGGGCTGGAATCTTAATTTCATACCTTACAAAGATGATATTGCCTTCCCTTCACTGAAAAGTATAGAAGCCATAGCCATTTCTCAGAAAAATCTGAGATTTCTGCCTAAGAGAGAAAACTGAAATAAGAAAACAAATGCAATGATGATGATAATAATAATAAAGAATGCCTTTCCAGCTAAGAACTGCTTAGAAATATGGTATTTTCAATGTATCTCAAAAAGGTTTTGTAATGCTTGAGAAAGGGCAGAAAAGAGTGTCTCCCCTCTGATTAAAAAAAGTGACATTGATCGGAGGTTGGAGTTTAGAAAAAAAGCGAGTAAGGAGGAAGGGAGATGACAGGTATGTGTACAGTTCTCTGGGTATGGAAAAAGCAGATAAGGAAAAGATCTTCCTGTTCATCATAGCTGTTGCCGTTGCTCATTGGAAGATTCACAAGTGACAAAAGGAAGCCCTTCTTATTGTGCACAGTGAAGTTTTGGAGTTTGCTTCACAAGGTTAGTGATAATCAACAATTGGGATGGTTCTGTCACTATTATGACAAATTCATAGATGCTAAAATTATCAGGGGCTACCAGTCATAATAGCTATGCAGTGCAGAGGGATTAGGACTTTCGATATCTGTGGCTGAGGAAGACAAGAGAGAGGGTGCTTTTGCTGTCCTATCTTACTCATGAGCTTCCCAGGTTGGATCCATGGTGCAGATGGCAAACTGACTTGATCCATAGTGCAAAACTGAATGCTAGATTATGGAGCTCTTTAGTCTTATCAACACCGATCTTGTCTTGAGATTTCCTCAAAATGTCTTCTTTCTTTTTCTGACCATTCACTGGAATCAGGAGAGTTTAACACCTATGTCTTTTAATTGGGGATGTTAACACCCTCTTTTCCAAGGACATCAACAACTATAGTTGTGAAAGGTCAGCCAGGGGAGATAAATGCTCAAACATTCTGTTAGTAACATTTTGTGCAGACACTAAGATTAATCCATCCAGCTTGATGAGTCTCTGGAGAAGAAGTGAACATTCCTTTGGTGATGATCTCCTTGCCAATCACACCCCCCTCCCCAAATCAGATGCAGAGAAAGTCACTGACTGCGGGGTGACTGAATGTTACCCTAGGAATGTAATAAGAGAGGGGAGGGAAAGTATCTAATCCCTTGAGTAGCTGTCACTGTATGTAGAAAAAAAACCCCAACCACCCCCAAGTGGAAAAAGGCAAGAACATCTGTCATTCTGTAACTCCAGATACTTCACTTGCAATCCTTTTTTATTTATGCTACACACACGGCTGCCTGACAACAACCCCAATACACTTCATTTGAGAGGCTGTCAGTGCTTACAGTGAAGCTCTGAAGGCTGAGAATCATTAACCCCTTAAAATAAAGCCCAAAACACCTACCTAGCAACTTTCAACCTACTAGCCTACATGGTATTAACCAATGCAGGTGATAGTTCTTTCTAGGTATGGCGTCCTTTTGTGGATAGCCTTCCCCACTTTGCTGTTATATTTTGAAGATTTATGGCTCAGGTGGAGGGGGGACCTTTGAGAGTTTTAGAGTTCTTATCTTGCAGCTCTCACACACTTAGAGTTCAATGGGGTTTATTTCCAAGTCAGGGAATATTAGATTTTTGCAGAGGAATCCAAAGAGGGTAGAGAAGAGAGGAGCAATATAGCTGACACTTTCCATGTCATAATAAGTTACTGCAGTTGTGAGGTGGGGAAAGAAAATGAATTTCCTTCCTTTCTCCCTTTTCAGCTTCCTGGGCTTCCATACTTTTAAACCTGCCTCCTTACCTTACTAGCTAAAATCTGATTGAATATTTGGCAATTCAGTCACCCTGTATCCTGTTAAAGTTTAAACAATAAGATGCCCAGTTTTTGAAAATGCAGTCCCACAGAACAAAGATATGCAAAAGTCTAAGTGGAAAGAAATAACCCTTCTATGATATAAGATAAATTCCAGCTAGGAATTCCACTGTAAAAAAGACTTTATGACAGAAGTAAGACAAGGGTTATTTTAATTCCTGTGTATTCAGTGGAGAAGATTTACTTCTTTCTGGTGAAGGAAGCTTCCTTCTTTTCCAATAAGTATCACTAAAGGTAACTTTTCTCATTCTTTACTTTGATAGAGAAAAAAAAAGGAAAATAAGTTATTCACTGGGAACTGAAGCCAAATATATCTTGAATGCACAGTTCTCTTTGCTTCTAAAATTAATGCAGTGATTATGGGAGTGTGACATCTGTCATTAAGCTACCATAGAACATTTGAGGGTTATATGGTTTGCATTAGTAGTACATTCATTTATTGAATTTATTTTATTTGCCACCTCTCTATCCAGAATAGGCACTCAAGACAAGTGCGTATAATGTAGATATGTGTGACTTTAATTATATCTCTATCTCTATCTCTATCTCTATCTCTATCTCTATCTCTATCTCTATCTCTATCTCTATCTCTATCTCTATCTCTAACTCTAACTCTATCTCTATCTCTGTCTATCAATCTCTCTCTCCCCCCCATCTGTCTGTCTGTCTGTCATTGTCAGCTATCTCAAGATGTTCCATGTAATGCATGCAAGCTTTAGATTGGAGACGTATTGTGAAACCACACACATTTGTCTTAATGTTCCTATGCATAGCAGCTCCACTTCTGAAGACACAAAGGTCTGGTGTGGGATTCTAAGTGCATTCAGCTGAGTATGTTTTGACTCTTCCCTCCAACTGGGACTCCTGAAACAACAGATCAACTGTGCATGAGGGTATGTGTGTTCAGCTGTATCCTTCTTTACCATCACACTGAACTTACAAACATTAGAAGTCTCCCATAGAGTCTCCCATTTCACTGGTGGCTAATATATCAGCCCTGCTTTCCTCATGTGCCTTCATTTTAAATGGGAAAGCGGCCACCATATAGACTAAATATATCTACATACAAAGACAGATCTATGCAAATTATTTTACCATGAACACTCGAATGAATTTAATGAATGCATTAAGCAAACCCTCAAACTGAGAAGCTTATGTCAGAGACCTTTTAAATCTCCTTTATCCATTTCCTCTGTCATTCCGATTGTCTCATCCATGAGTGAGCAAACAGGGACATAGCAGAGTTGGCCAATGAGATCAACACAAGGAAGAGATGGAACTGTCCAGAGAGCTGGGTATTCTAAGGCACTGAATGCTAAATTGTGTGGGAGACCCGACAGGAGTTCAGCATGGGAATCAACAGAGGAATCTGCAGCAAGTGCAAGCTTAGAGCAGTACTTGAAGAAAAAGTCAGAAGATTGGAGAAGTGGCCATGCTTCAGCTGATGAGAGAGGATGAACATTGATTAACTTAAATAAGGGAAGGAAAACGTGCAGAGCATGGCTTGTGATTTTTCCCCCCAACTATTTTAGCAGCAGTGGCCATAGGGAGCATCTATATTTTCTTTTCTGTAATGTAATCAAGTGTTGCCTGTTTGTGTACTTCCTCCCGAGGGACTAATGAGGTTGTGTGCATATGGGTTCTCTCTCTCTCTCTGTGTATCTAATTAGGGCAGGTGCATATGTATTGCCTCTGTTTGGGTTTGTGAAAGAGAGTATGCCTCACTGGAGTAGGTGCATATAGTATTGCCTCTGTGTGTATGTGTAAAGATCTTATCAAGGCAGGTGCATATATATTGCCTCTTTGTGTGTGTGTGTGTGTGTGTGTGTGTGTGAGTCAGAGTCTAATCAGGATAAGTGCATATGTGTTGCATCTCTGCATGTGCATCTGATCAGGGTGCATACACTTGACCTCGGGCCATGTGACCAGAAGAGAGCTTAGAATGGAGGAGTCAGCAGCATTCTGAGTCATTGCCCAACTACCTCTCCCCATGGGATGCACTGGGAGATTTTTTTTTTAATGTCGTTCTCCATAGCCCCAAACCAGTTCTGGCCAACTACCAAACTCGATCTTTTTTTTTTTCTGGCCAGCTGATCCTACCATATCACATCTGGTAGATAGATAGATAGATAGATAGATAGTTAGTTCTGGGTCTCAGTACATTATTTTTCCCATTACATAATTTCTTTCCCACATTCTATTGGGTTGTAAAAAATAATTAAATAAAAAACCCCACTATAACAGGAATTGATAAAAGAAGCAATTCTCTTCCATAAAGAAGAAAATTAAAGAAGCAAGCCCAGTGGATGAAGGAAAGAAGGAAAAGACATAGAAGATACTTCATACTGCTGGATCTGAGAAACAGTTTTGAGACTATTGCAGAAGAATCAGGCTTTGAACCTTCAGGAAAGAAAAGTAATTGTAAAACAAGGAGACTGGAAGATGGTTCCCTAAAAAGCTATGTCCTGCAGGAAAATGAGTGTCATGGTGGTTGTTAATTCACTATTACCAGGAACTGGAACAAATATATACTGGCCAGACCAACTGGGTCATGTAGTGTTGCCATGAACATGGATCAGGGATATGACTGAACAACTTCCAAGGCTTTTCAGTCCATTTATAATTATCATTTCCTGATAATCCATGTGAGGGCAATAATACTGCAACCATATAACCATGAACTTTGGAGATCTAGGATTAGTGTTCAAGAATTTAAAGATCAGGTCTTTTAATTTAAAGGTCTTTTTCTCCACCCTTCCTTTCCTATATCCTTGAATATATGAACATGTTCAAGCAGGGTTCAGGTAAAGACCAGATAGGTTTAAGCAGAATGTGGGTTATCATCTCCCACAGATACTTTAATCTGGATTCCTGCACAGAATTGGGGGCTGGATTCAATGGCCTGTGGTCCCTTCCAAATCAATGATCCTATAATCTATTGATGAGGGGACAGAACTGGGTGAATCAGATGGCTGGTATGACCTCTGGCTGCCATGGATTTAGGCCCAAAGGGGTTGTATTTAACCATGTTCAAAATTAAGAATTGTGAGCCAGAGAGAAATGTATGGAAATTTAAAACAGAACTACATAAATACAGTTTAAGTCCTGACAGCTTATTGAGTTCTCCTGGTGAATGGATAAATAAATATGTTATTTTAGATACTGTAATGCTATATTTACTAAGTTAAACAGAAGGACACACCAACACAAAATAATACTAACACATTTCATCTAAAAAAAAAAATCATTGTTGTTTAAACAGAGTGAAATCCCACTATATTCAGGTGATGACTCATTTTAACATAAATTTTTCAGAATGCAAAATGAATCAACTTTAAAAAGAACTGCAAGTAACAGGAGTATTTCAATTTATACACCTTTACTTCCCCATCTTTTGTTCAAACAAATAGATGAAACAAACGTATTCCAGTGTGTACTAGTGCCAATACAGGATTAAAGGCTGTTCATCAAGAAATTTATTTCAAGTTGTGTATGTGTGCATGTGTGTCTTTCAGCCTTGTAAGATGAACCTTGACAACTTGGATAATACCATATTTCTTTTAATACATTTTGCTTATTTAGACAGTTTTTGTATTTTTTAAAAACATTTTAGGATAAACGATGCTGTATTGTCTCTGACTATTCTATTAGGAACATTCACTTTGTGGAGAAACATGTGGCTGAACTGTTGACCAATCGTTCATTTCAAATGCTGTTCTAAATAGGAATATTATTTTTCACTAAAAAAAATATCCAGATAAAAACACGGTATGGAGCAAAGTAAGACAGAATTTGAAGTACAATTGTGTACTGATGATGAACATACGTATACGTATTAAAAAATATCCAAACTGGCTCTCCCCATATCACCTTTTTGGTGATGCAGTTTTAAAACTTATCCTTTGCTTGCCATTTCCCCCTATTTCCTCTCCATGCCTGCATTTATACTGGTTCAACAGTAAAAATGCCTTTATGCCTTCTCACTTTCTTAAAATAACACACAGTTCAGACTGAGGATAATCATTTCTACTGTAATATGCAAAGAATTTACAGAAAAGTTCTACCTTCATCAGGACCTACTAAAATATCCTTCCCCAGCCTGGTGCTATACAGATCTGTTGGACCTTTATTCATTGTGAGGGAATAAGCCCTGTTTTGCTCATATCCTATTTATGGAGTTCTCAAATGCATTTGATTGGTTATTTTGGGAACAGAATGTTAGAGAAGATCCAGCGCGGCACTTATTTAACATCTCCAGAACATCAGGTCAAATTTTGGATTCCCCTGCTGGACCAATAAAGCTCTCCACATTTTTTTTCTGCATCAGAAGCATTTGAATAAGGTGGTCTTTCTTATTTATTTATTTATTTATTTATTTATTTATTTATTTATTTATTTATTTTTCAAATTTATATATGCCGCCCATCTCACTATACAAGTGACTACATACCCAGTAGAATCATCCTCAGGGGAGGCATATGGGAAGGGCCAGAATCATGATAATCTCCTTTTATTTCTCACTGTCCCATAGGTTGAAGGTATTTAATTCCTCATACCCACTGATATTTATGTATTGCCTTTATATTATGTCCCTTCTTTGAGAATTTAAGGAGGATTACATGAGAAGCTCATATAATCATATTCCAGTGAGGAAGGTTAGATTCTAGAGGAGTAACTGGCCCCAGATCACCCAATGAACCCCACAGTTGAGAAGGGACTTGAACGTGCATTTCCCCAGGCTGAATCTACCACCTTCATTCCTAAACCATAAATTTCTCAGGGCAAGAATACATAGCTTTTTTTTCCCCCCCAGATCAAAAGGTTATATTGTTACCTCCTTCCACAATTGTAGTTCTACAGACATTATCAAAGCTGTCAAACAGCACAGTGCAATCCACTAACAGATTCTTCCTTAATTCCCTTTTATTGCTCCTTTCCTTTTTGAGAGTTAGAAGCAATTTGCTCTCCCAGTAAAGTGTCAGTTTGCTGCCTCAAACAAAAGAAGCACTTAACTACTTGATGCATTTCATGATAGATGATCCTTGGTGGTGTCTGGCAGCTCAGTAGATGTTGCCTCTTGCAAAAGAATGGTTTATCAGACAAAGTTCATTTGTTAATGAAATGGCTGCAAAAAATGCTACCTGAAATGTGACTGGCTGGGTGCTAGACATAGCAAAGGAATCCCTAATTCAACTGAACAATGCATTTCCTAAACAACTTTTGTGGATTTTCAAATTCATGAGTCCTGGCCCAAATCTGAAAGGTATGAAAGGTTTGCCCTGTGACTGCCTCTTTCGAACAGAGAGCCTTGAAGGATCAAACCAAAGTTTTATCTAGATTCTGCATCACACAGCGGGCAGGGTTGAAGATATGTTGTCTTCTCCCTACCAGGCATATTCCATCCTGGGCATTTCATTTCCCCATTTTCTCCTCCATAACTATCTCTAGTTCTCCTCCCCCATCCCAAAGCAAGTGTCAATCTCTTTCTCTTCTTCCTCTTCCTGTTCCTTTCCCTCTCTCTAGAGCAGTGTTTCTCAACCTTGGCAACTTTAAGACATGTGCACTTCAACTCCCACAATTCCCCAGGCTGGGAGTTGAAGTCCACACGTCTTAAACTTGCCAAGGTTGAGAAACACTGCTCTAGAGAGAGAGAAAAAAGAGAGATCTGCCACCTGGATTCTCCATCTCCATTTCTATTGACAGGTGATTGCAACACCAGTGACACCTCTTTTTCTTTCTCTCTTTTAACTTTTTTTTTTAGTGGGAATGTTGTAGAGCAAGACATCAATTGCTCTTATCATCCTTATTGCCTCTTTGTTAGATTTATATCCAGCCTTTCCTCCAGACATATAGCACTCCCTCCTCCAATTCTTCCCTACAACAACCACCAGATTGGCGTGCAAGATAATCCATTTAATGAACTTCCATGACTCAGGATTCATTTGAACCTGGGTTCCTCCAGGTCTGGTTCAAAGTTTTTACAATTACTTCAGGTCCAGAGCAGGAGTCCACAGCTTTTTTCCAGCACTGGATGTATCGGGTGATTTTGTGAAATGTTGCAGAGATCTCAAACATTTGCAAAACAAATTTTGCAGAGATCTCTGCTCCTAAGTGTTGTCTACAGTTAAAGCAGCCTTCAATGAACGGATGAATGGATGAACAGATGGAGGTCAAAGGCTCTTTGTAGGGTTGTTGGGAGGCCAAGGAATCCATGGATATTGTGTTGTTGATATCTTGGTCCAAAGATATGCTGGACCAATAAAGATGGCAATATACCTAGAGCTTTACAATGCAGCACAGATGTTGAGAAAAGGGGGGAGGGAAACCTTTGTCATGCTTTCATTTGGGATATAGTTGGGTTCTAGAGGCCTCTGTAAGCCCTACAAAGTAGACAAACCAGGAAACTCAATCCATAGGATGACTAGAACTATACTTATTGGGATAGGCTATAACAACAGAATCTTGCAAATCTCCCTGCATTTCTCCTTCCCTCCCTCTTATACCCCAGGGAATCGGGGGAGCCAGTCTAAGACTCTTTGTAATACTTTCCTACCCCCCTGGGCTTCATGTATGTGCCTTCTTCAGCTGTTGTCCTAACAGTTTCTAGATGTCTTCTCCAAGGTCATTTCCATGGCTCCTTACACCTCAGACCAATGCCTAGTACTTGTGACACCACTGGAAAGAGATGAAGGCAGTTGCAGGCCTGGGCTTTCTTATACAAATACAAATATAAATTCCTTGTATATATTTTATACTTGGTCATTAAAGTATTTGTATTTGTATTATGTTGCTTTAGGTCCTTAATATAAACTAATGTATTTTATATATGGACAAACTTGCCTGATGTCATGTACTCCCTTCAGCTGTGCTGGACGGTAAATATAAGGGAGTCCCACTGGCCAAAAGGCTGTGCCCATGTGGTTCTGGGGAATTGGAAACCACTGGGCATGTCCTCCTACAGTGTCCATTTTATAGAGAAATACGAACAAAATTTATCTCTCCAACGATTAGCAGATATCCTGGCAGACCGGATGCTGAATATCTTCAAATTCTCCTTAAAGATGAGTGGAGTAATGTTACAGGACAGGTGGCAAGATTTTGTGCAGCAGCCCTTAAGAGCCGACATATTATTGTGAACAATTGATATAAGCATTCTGTGTTTCTATATTTATGTATTCAAAAATCGATATTAACTCTTAATTTTAATGGTTTACAATGTGTAATTCTAGGACGATGAAGACAGGTGTATAAATTATTGTAAATGATTTTTTAATTATAATTGACAAGTACTTTGACTAGTATACTTCGGATATATAATCCCTTATTTGGATTGGACATATTTCATGTCTTTCCCTTCTTTTTAATACTGTACTGGTCTAATTGACTGTAATAAAGTAATAATAATAATATATGGACAACAATATGGAGTAAAGACACTGAGAGTGAAATCACTTGACATGAAGCTCACTGGTGGATCTTAAAAAAGGAATGTTACTTAGCTGTTCCAGCAAAAGAGAACCTGTTAAATTTCTGCATATATTTGAGCAGCTGAACTAAAACTTTATCTTTTTTCTGCTTTTTCAGGTAGAGTGGGAAAAATTTGAGGTACAGACTTAGCCGCGCTAATGGTATTGAAAATACTTGGACTTAAAACACCCAAGGAAGAATTCAATTTCTATTGATTCCTTTTTAATAGAATTGATGTGCATAATTATATTTTATGAATGAACACATCCAGCAAATTTTTATGTGTACATATTCCTATTCAGTTCAGTAAGACTCTGGCCACAAAATTATATTACATCATCAACTCACTTCTAAGCAGAAGTTAGTTTAGGACTGTAGTTGATGCCTCTTAACTAAGAAAGCCTTTTTTGATTGATTACATGCCATCAAGTCATTGTCGACCACAGATGGATTTTCTCCATGGTGATCTGTCCCTGACCTGGTCCTTCAACTCTTCCAATAGTGCCCCCACCACCACTACAACTGATTTGAATTATCTGTGTAAATCAGCAATATTCTTACTTAAGCAACTTAAATAAGAAAAATAATTCTCTCTGAATGTTCATACTTCACCATACACACCCAAGAGGCACATCATGTTATTTCTTCTTATGTCTTCAGTTCTGAGTAAAGCAACTTTTCTAACTTTTTATTATCAGAAATGCTACCCATCTGAAAGGCAATTACTTTCAGGATATTTTCTGAGTAACACACTTCTAAACTGTATTATTTAGAGCAGATTCCTAAATATGTGATTCATATCAAGGTGATATTGGTCTCAATTGATATTGATATTAGTATTAATTCACATCAATGTCAAGGTGATGAGAGAGGTCAATCTTAATTGAAACTTTCCAGGGTCATCACACTGTAAAGTTTGAGAACCTGTTTTATTGCCATTGTTGTGATTCAGTGGTTTTTTTTTAAAATTATTTTTGTTAAAGGAATACAGCTTGGTGTCTCCTGATTATTTTGATGGGCTAACACAATGCACTGTGGTCTGAACTATATTGCCGTATTTATATAACAACCCCGCCTTAAGACATACTTTCAATGAAGTCCATCTCATTAAAAACAATGTTGTCAAGAAGCAGAACTAAATTTGCCCCATATTTTCCCTTCCATTTCTAGTAAGTGGGTGATTTTCATGGATCATGAACACCATGTTGAAGAGCACAATTTAATTTTCCAGCTCTTAGCCCCCAATGATGAGAATCAATTATTAAAATGACCTGTTTGACTTCTTTCCTCTTATGGTGGAATGATGTACAGGAGATCCATGAATTGCACATCTTGTTATATATGTGAAAGAAAGCTAGGATTTTCCCTGATAACCTATTTATGATACAAAAGAAATATAATCCCAAAGCAATAGGTCCTCTTCTCCAGCTTCACATAGTTGCTCTCAGCATCCAGTACTCAATGGTACATTTGATGTTCAGTGACAAACTTCTTCTGACTGAAGGCTTTATTATGACTACTAGTCAGTGATAGAGCTATCTTCCATACATTTCTCCTTCATCCTTGGTCTGCTATCAGGAACTTTTATTGAAAGTCCCTGGGCTTATATGTTATTATACAAAGAGAAAAGTTTGTCTTTATACAGTTTCTTTTCATTTGATTAATGGGAAATATTCTATTTTCTCTAACTATGCATTTCTTTCTTTAAGGTAAGAAAGTAGAAGACTGCAGGCTAAAAAACCTCCATTATTTTAAACTGTCCTTGCAGTGAAAATGTTTCAGTTCCTTGATCATTCTGACTTATGTTTTCAACCCACTTTCCACCAAGCAGTTGTAGCCCAGCCAGGAAGTGAGGGAGAGGTGAGTTTAATTTGGGAATTAGTATGGGAGGAAAAGCCAGTTTGGACAGCCAGTTTGGTCTAGTGGTTAAAGCACCAGGCTAGAAACCAGGAGCTCTATTCCTGCCTTAGGCACAGAAGCTGGCTGGGTGACTTTGGGCCAGTCACTCTCTCTCAGCCCATGATGTCAGGCTTGGGTGATGAGCCGGTTGGTCAATTCCTGTCACAACCAACACATCAGTATTCAGTTGATGGGGGGGAGCGGACTCTGCATCGGTGGGAAAATGCTAGGAAAAAGAAATATGGGAGGAAAAGGCTAAATGCTCTCTTCTTAGCAGCCCCAGTTTGTGCAATTTTGGAGTTTATTAGATTTATTTCAGCTAAAATAACAGAGAACTAACAACGTATTATGTTGCTTGGTCTTCACTTTTACCTCTACTAGAATTTCATACCTCCTGTAAAGAACACAATCTTTTTTGAGTTTCCTGGCCTTGATTTCAATTGCCCTACATACTTTTTTTTAAAAAAATGCTCCTTGTAAGCAATAGGTCCATTTTAATGAAAAAAGAAGAGCCTCACCTTGCTCATATTATTGCTATAATCAGTGCTGTGGGCCTCCAATGTTGTGCTTACAAGTAGGAATTGGGCACGTTGACAAGCAAAATACCAGGTTCTAGCACCATGTTTTATTCCCAGCTTTGTTGTGCTCCCGTACTTCAAGTAGGGCCCATATGCTTTTGCAGAAAATAAAAATGGGGTGTCTCTGTATGTAAGCCAGTACTTTGTTTGAAAGCAGATCACCTACCCAAGAAAAATGAAAACAGGAATGCTAATGGAACATCCATGCCAAGGATGAGTGTGAGAAGAAAACTAGAGAGGGTGGAAAAGAGTTTTCCAGCATATTGAGATCATCCGGCACCATGGGGTGAGGTATCATCAGTATGCTGATGATACCCAATTATACATCTCCATCCCAGGTGCCTTAAGTGACACTGTGACTGCCCTCTCATGGTGCCTGGAGGCTGTGGGGGCCTGGATGGGGGACAACAGGCTTCAGCTGAACCCTGGTAAGACGGAGTGGCTGTGGATACGGGGAGCCTCAAGATCCAGGAGCTTGTCCTCTTTGGTTCTTGATGGGGTTGCACTACCCCAGACAGACCCGGTGCATAATCTGGGGGTTCTCCTGGACTCACAACTCCTGCTTGAAGAGCAGGTGGCAGTCGTGGCTAGGAGGGCCTTTGCATGACTTTGAGTTGTGCGGCAGTTACGCCCCTTCCTGGATCAGGAGGACCTTCGCACGGTCACTCATGCCCTGGTCACCTCCGGGTTGGACTACTGTAACGCACTCTACATGGGGCTACACTTGAAGAGTATCCAGAAGCTACAGCTGGTGCAGAATGCGGTGGCGCGGACAGTTCTTAATGCCCCTAGGAGAGCATGAGTAACACTGCTGTTGCGTGAGCTGCATTGGTAACCAGTTTGTTTCCAGGTCCAATTCAAGGTGTTGGTCATTACCTTTAAAGCCCTTCATGGCACGGGACCAGGTTATCTGAGGAACCGCCTCACCCCGGTCATTTCAGCCCACCCCACTCGGTCCAGCAGAAGGGGCAGGTTGCAGACCCCACCAGTCAAGGGATTTCGATTGGTGGGGTCTAGGCAGAGAGCCTTTTCTGCTGCAGCGCCCACCCTATGGAACATCCTGCCTCCTGAGGTCCGGTGTGCCCCCTCCCTCATGGCCTTCAGGAAAGGGATCAAATCCTGGCTCTGCCAGGGGGCTGGAGGGGGGCCTGCACCTGTGGAGATGGCTGGTGGGATGATGGGTTGTCCCCCCCCCCCCCCCCAGCATCTTACAGGTTTTTTAGGGCTAAAATCTTAGGAGGTTTTTAGGGCATTTTTAATATGTTTTTTAATTATTTATAGATTTTAGCCATGTTCGGACAGACCTGTGTTTTTTCTTCTTTTTTATTATTGTGAGCCGCCCAGAGTCACCCTTGGGGGAGATGGGCGGCATACAAGCCTGAAAAATAAATAAATAAATAAATAAATATTAGCTTTTTGTGGTTTATTAGTGGCCAGTTGCACCCATTCTGTGAATGGATAAACCTGACCCATAGCAGACATGGTGAGAAGTGCTATTATGTACTTTTAAAATTTCAAATCTTTCCATCAGCCAGAAAAATTTAGGGATATTAATCTAAAATTTATCATATGAGTTTGGGTATGTTTTCTCCATGTATTTTATCTGTGGACTAAAAGAAAAATCTTTGCTGCAGCACTGAAACCAGCCATGGTCTTTAAATGCAGCATCCAGGTTTTAGGAATATCACTCCTCTAAAAAGAATACAATCACATCAGGAGTACACGCGGCCGTAGCAGTTTAGGGACCAAGTGTTATCACTCATGTAGCCCACAGTTCATTTCAAAAGATAGCCACTTAGAAAAAGCTTGGTACACTGAAGCAACTCCGAGCAGCCTCTTAACAAAATTAGGACAATCCTTCTTTGAAAGAAAGTGAGACAGCTTTTTACTTTTGTAGATCATAACATTTATTGAGCCTGCAATAAATCTGAGTTGGTAACGTGCTGTGGCACAGTGTTTGGAGTGCAGTTTACCCACTCAAGAAGATGCAAACATCTCAATATCAAAAGATGGTATTATATAGTATAGAACATTATTTAATCTTCTGAATTTAGAAATGGCCAAGAATCACATCCAAGCCTTCCTCTGAGCCATGCACAACTTTCTGACCCCAGAAAACTGAAACAAATGGAGAAGTTTTACTGAGTAAGCAATATGAAGTGATCATGATTATTATTATTTCCCCAATCTGTATCTTGCCTTGCTGCCCATTAACATGGATGACTATAGGGAAAGAGAAAATGAGAAGATGAGCTCCTTTGACAATGAGTGGTCTTCCAAGAAAGATACTGCAATGCCATCTTTGGCAAGAAAGCAATCTTACACACACAAACACACCTGGTAACCTTGGGAACTCCCCCATGCATTACAGACTATGCATTCTTCCCTCAATTCATCAGGACTTGGATGAATGGGGCATATAATCTAAACACTTAGTAGCTATTAGAATGGGATGAAGTAGGGTAGGTATGAAGCCACAGAAACACACTTACGGAACAGAAAAAAGAGATCAGGGACACAGTGTCACTTAGACAGGCATTAACAAATGCAAAAACAAAAACCAACAACCTTGACTTGAAATCTAGAATCCGAGAATCCTTTACAGTACCAGTCTTCCTTGGCTTTACAAACGGGAATGCAAGCAGCTGATCAAGCAGTCTCCCTCTCCTTTTAAACCATGGTCATCACTTTCAGGGAGGTAGGCTGGAATCTCCTAATTTTCTTCTTGAGAGCCTTTGACGCTTTGATGCGGCAGAGTTTGGGCACTGGTGGGAGAGGCTTGGCCAAGACTTGAGTGGCTGCTGCCTGCTTGCCGGTAGATGTGGGCCAGATCATTTCATGCTCATGGATCTCATCACCATAATCAAGAGTCAGGCTGCTGCTGCTGCTGCTACTGCCACCCTCTGAATCACTGTCACTGGACTCACTGTCCCCAAAGCGGTTGGTTGTATAGTCACTAATTTCTCCTTCACTGGTCTCTGCAATGGTGGAGTGGAAAAGTGATGCACATTCAGCAGAATACTCTGAATGGTCAGACTCGCTTTTGGCATAAGCCCCTGGATGAAGGGGGTGGCATTTCTTTGACTCGGCTCTCATGGTGACAGTACGCAGAATCCCAGCTCTCCTCCCTTGAAGTTTTGGCGGTCCCAAGGCAAGGCTGCTAGAAAGGCTGGAAACTTGGGTTTTTGCTGAGATCTCCACTGTTGACTGCCACTTGCGCTGCTTTTTCTTGGTGGCTGGGTCAGAATAAGCTGCTTCAAGAGAATACATGGCGTTAGCAGACGCTCTGTATAGTTCAGACCTGGACAGTGCTTGTGGGATCCCGAATGGCACAGGATACAGACTGGACTCTGAGCAAGATCTCCCGCTGCTTTCCCCTGCAAATGTAGGCCTCCGAATTAGATGCCTTCCCCTGAGCTGTCTCTGAGACAGACTCCACTCAAGAGGCAACTTGGCAGCAAGCTGGTGAACCCCACGTGGCTTTTCCACATAAACCATCTGCCTCCCCGGCCTCAGCATCTTCTCGCTATTCCTCCTCTTCATCTTCACAGACTTCATTTTAGAGTTAGCAAACCTGACCCGAACTTGGTGGGACTCAGTAGGGACACACTTAGTGTGAGGCAACTCCTCCTGAGGCACGGACTCATGATCTCCAGGCTTTATGGCTCTAAGTGATTTCTTGTGAGACTTTTTGGCTGAAGCCACCCACACATTTGGGAGGCTCAAGCTGGAATCCTCAACTCCAAACTGTGAGCTGGAAGAGCTGCGTTCCAAGCTGCTTTCCCCAGCTTCAGTTACAGGAGAGTCCCACACAGATGGCTTAGTAGGATAACAGTCATTCCCAGCTGGTGAAGACTCTGTGTGAGTCACCGAAGCTGTCTGCTCTATATTCACACAGTGCAGAGTCTCCAGCTGTTTGGCACATTCCCCTTCAGGCATGTCCCTTGGTGGCTTCCCCTCGCCTTTATTACAAGGCAGGGAGGCCCCCTGTTTTTCCAGCTGGCTGCTACTGCTGTTAATTTTCACTCCACCAGGGCTGGGGATAATAATGAGTCTCTGGAGCATTGTGAGTGGCTGGTTCTTTGCTGGACCCTTCTCACTGGGTTCGGCGGGATGGCTTCCTTTGCTGCGCGTCAGCTGCAGCAGTTTGTTGATATAGCCCCCTGGCCTGAGTTCCATAAGTGGTTGAGTCTTAATCAAGCTGGGCCCAGTGAGGTGAGGCACAGCTTTTTTAGGCAAAGGGCGGCTCTCTGTTTCTGAGGGGAGCCCTGCCAGGGAGAAAAGGGGACTCTGTAGAGCAACAGCATGAAGAGGACTAGGGTAAGGATACACATCATTCCCACTTTTAGAGACTAAATTGCTTTGGTATTTGGGGTCCACACAATAGCATTGGATTTCCCCTCCTGGACAAAGCTGAGGAAAGGCCTTGAGGTCGGTGACTTTTGGAAATCCGGCATCCACCATGCTGAGCCTTTCAAGGTCACCTGATGAGAAGACAGAATTCCACAAACAAGTTAACAGAAAGTAACAAACAAGCCTGTCTTAGGTGTTTCCATCCCTTTAAATGATCATTACAGGACAATGTCATGATGCTCCTTCTGAGGTCAATGGTCTTTGTAGGTGACCCAGTGTTACATTGCATTTCATGTAGAAGATTCCTCCTGAGGTATGAAACTCGTGCCTCTGTTTTCTAGAAGACATCCAGGCATGGATGCTTCTCGTCTGTGACAAAGCCCATGTGTTCAAGATGACTTGTGGAATTCATCTGACAATCCAACCTGTCATGGCTCTACTGCAGCACACACCAATATGAACTTTCATAAACTAATGAAATGGAATAATAAATTTGAATTCTTTTTTAAATTAACACCCCTTCCCCAAACATCCATTAGTTCATAGGAATAGTAACGATGGGATAAACCTGTATTCAAAATCTACTAAGGGTTGGCTCATTTTTGCCATGCATATTACATATCTCTCAACACTAGAGGAATGTGCAAATGTCTGAAATGATTCAACCAAGTGTGAAGAAATGCTATGGAAGTTTTATATTGAGTTATATTTGTCATGTCTTATTCACACATTAAAATCATCACTTGATGCTAAGGCCATCTAGAAGGTATGTTTGTGTAACTCAGCCTTAGGTAACTAGGAGAACCTTGTGCAGCACTGAAATTATTCTACAGCTTTCCTTGCACAAATGAATAGTTATGACTCTTCACTGACCCTACCTGAAACTCTATTCAGTACATGGAACATGGATGCCTACATAAAGGACATAAGTATACATTTTCATCCAATTTCTACATTGCCTTTCAGTCAGAGCAGTCTCCTAAGACACATTCTAAGCCACACAGAGATCTACCAGCATAGATGGTTTCCCCAATACAGATGCTCTGTGGATAGGATAGGATAGGATAGGATAGGATAGGATAGGATAGGATAGGATAGGATAGGAAAGGAAAGGAAAGGAAAGGAAAGGAAAGGAAAGGAAAGGAAAGGAAAGGAAAGGAAAGGAAAGGAAAGGAAAGGAAAGGAAAGGAAAGGAAAGGAAAGGAAAGGAAAGGAAGGAAAGGAAAGGAAAGGAAAGGAAAGGAAAGGAAAGGAAAGGAAAGGAAAGGAAAGGAAAGGAAAGGAAAGGAAAGGAAAGGAAAGGAAAGGAAAGGAAAGGAAAGGAAAGGAAAGGAAAGGAAAGGAAAGGAAAGGATCAGTGGTGTAAACCTGTTGCCCCTTCAGTACATGAGGACATAGATTTTTATTATTCCTTTTTTGAATTTTATGTTATTCAACTTAGACGCCTCCTGCTCCACTCAGTTTTGACTGGCTCACAGCATAAAAACAAAATAGCAAGTATACAGTCAAAATAAAATAGTAAACAAGGGGTTGAATCAGGTCAGTGATAATAAGCATATCATATACCCAGCAAGGGGCTCCAACCATCCTAGGCCAGACTTTGGGAGAAAAGCCAGGTTTTAAGGCCCTCTGGAATGCCACCAGTGTGGGAACCACCCAGATCTCAGGGGGAACCTCATTCCAGAAAGCAGTTGCCATGACAGAGAAGGCATGTTCTGGAGTCCAAATAGATGGCACTGCACTGCTTAATTGAAGGAACCTGGAATGTGCCAACCCTGTCAGATTGAACCAGCCAGGCTGATATCACAGGACATAGGCACTCCCTCAAGAAACCAGGCCCTATGCCAGGTAGGACTTTAGGCATGCCCATCACTGCCCACACTGCTGCATTCTGGACCAATTGAAGGCTCTGAGTGGTCTTCAAGGGCAGCCCCATGTACAGCACATTGCTGTAATCATGCTGTGAGGTGACTAGGGTATGTACGAAGGGCCTCCCCATCTAGGAAAGGGCGAAACTGGTGTATCAGATGAAGCTGTGCAAATGTTTTCCTGGCGGCAGCTGCCACCTGCTGATGGAGCAGGAGCTGTGTGTCCAGGAAGACCCCCAAATTGCACACTACTCTTGAATGGGAAGTGCTATTCCATTCAAGGTTAAAGATGGAATTTCCCCAGATCTAGGTGGCCCTGTGTCAGCCCCACTAGGTAGGCCAGACCAGGAAATCAACTCCATAGGAAAGCTAAAACTGCTTTTATTGAGATTGGTTATAACAACAGAATCTTTTATCTTCATCAAAGTAATCTTCTTTACTCTCTACAACCTAACGTCCACAGGTACTGTGATGGAATGTATCTACAAAGAGGAGGGTGACATGGTGGATAGCAACAGAGAGCAAGGCTATCAGGAAGGAGGGGACGTATTCCAGGAAGAGAAAGGAGACAAAAGACAACACAGTCCTCAGGGGGAGCGTGGGAAGCGAAAGAAGTCTAGGATAGTCACTTCCTAGAATCTCCCAAGGTATATCCACTAGTTGCAGTAGTATAGATTTAGTTTGGCAAGATTCTGTCTGTATGGTGTAAGCAAATAAAGGGACTTAACTCAAGTGGACTATTTCACCGTTGTTATTGGACTGGACCTGACAGGTACTCAGTCTTGGTAGGACTGAGTTGGAGATGGTTTCTCCCCATCCAGACCCACATAGCCTCACTTAGCTGGCTTGATACTGAACCCCAAACTGGCGAATGACCTCACCCACATAGATTGTCACTCTCCCCATCCAGACCCACATAGATGATGAATAGGAGGGGAGAGTGACAGTCAAACTCTGTGGCACCCCACAAAGGAGGGGCCTGGGGAGTGGCCACTCCCTTTCCAACCAATACCAACAGCAACCAGCCCAAGAGGAAGGGAAAAAAACCCTAAAAAATGTCCTTCCTCCTCCCCGTGTTTCTGACAACATGGAGCCATCCCAGAAGGTGCATTCAGATCCATCCCAGCTGTACCACAGGTGATCTACATGCAGGATCAAGGCTGTCTCCATACTGAATCCCAGCCTGAAACCTGACTGAAATGGTTTGAGATAATCCACTTCCTCCAGGGTATTCCTCAATTGCAGACCAACTATTTTCTCCACAACCTTCCCTGAAAAGGGTAAGTTGGAGACAGGACAATAGTCATCTAAAATTGTTAGGTCTACGGATGGCTTTGTGAGTAGGGGACATACCACTGCCTCCTTCCAGGCTTGAGGCACGACACTACCACATGGACCCAGCAACAGGTCTTTTCCCTGAGTCCAATAAACAGGTGGCTGAACTGACAGCACAAAGAATCCTGTCCACTTCTTCAGGAGTCACCAGTTCACACTCATTCCTGATCACCCCATGAGACCAGGCCCCAGGCACCTCAGATGGACCTGCCCAGTCACACTCCAAATCAAAGCAGATCTGAGTGACTTTACTGCCAGATCTCATTAGAACTAACCCAGGCCAACGGCTTTCGTGACTTTCCTTACACCCAAGACTGCAAATTCCATTCTGATATTACTCAAGTGGTGAAGAAGACAACACAATGCACATCTTCCATACCATATGAGTACAGCTCATGTTTTACTATATGCTTTAGTTGATACAGGAAGCACGCCCAGATAGCTCCATTTCATGGCAGTATTGCCCAATTTTGGAAGAAGTTTCTTGATATGGGCAGCAACAAAAAATTCTTTCACAGGGCAGGGTGGGTAAAAACTATACTGTAACTAATTAATTCCAGCCTGCTCTAATCAAGACTGGTTGTAGTTGGAAGACTAAACTTAAAAATCAGAAATCTCCTCTTCTGGTTATGCATTCTTTTTATTATTTCTTGCACTCTACTCAGCTCTAGGGAAACTGTACCTTCAGGATTGTTTAGTTACTTAGTGCAAACACTTTACACTGAACAGCCTCTCCAACTTTATGTACTTCCTGCATGGTCCTGGAAGTTTAATGACCTCCAAAGTAGTTCAGAAGAAATGAGACATTGCTCATCTCCAACAGGTACACATATCTCATGAACACATACCTGTAAGGAATCAGCTATTCTCCTTATGTCTAGGACAGAATGTGCACCCTGTTTTTAAAATTCTTCTAGAGTGATTAAAGTTACATGTGTGGTTTCTTAAGTGCAGGCTCTATTTTTGGTGGGTGGGAGTATTGAAGAACCCAAACTGAAGGCCAGACAGAAATTCAACAGGGCAACACACCACTGCTGTTTCAAGAGAGACTAAAATGGTTAAAAATCTGTCTGCAGTATACAGTGGAACTGTTAAAGGCATAAAGACCCTAATAGGATAAAAAGCATCCACACTATTGCTATGTGAAAGATAACTTCTCACATTGTTCAATCCAGGGCAGCTTCAGCAACATCCACTTACTTATTCAGAGTAAAAGACTACATGACTACAGGCGCAATACAAAATAGATGAGATAGGCAATAAACACTGTTACCATGTGCCTTAGCATCTTCATAAATAATACTAAGGCTAAAAAGAAAGATACTTCCCTTTCTAATCAAGATCTAAAGCACCTGAGATACTTACCAGTGGAAACAGGCCTTGGTCTAGACCTGCTTGGAGTGTCTGAAACATCTAGGCAAGCTTTGCTTTGGCATCCATCACTGCTATGAGGTCCCTGTTGTTGGAACTGGGTGTGGACTGTGGTTTCATCTGCAGATTTGGGTCGGTAATCAAAGATGCTAATATGGGTTTTGGAGAGCTGAGAACTTGGTAACAAACTGGCATGGGAGGAGGAAATGGATTCACTGAAGACAGATGTGCAGGAATTAGACAGAGAACAGGAGCCACCATCGCTCAGATCATAAAAACCTAAAGAATCAAAAAGAAATAGAAAGTATTTCCTGGTTTACAGAGAATGAATATCCTGCATAGCAGAAGGTTCAGTTGGAGCATTTCCTTCTCTTCCATTTCATAGATGAGGCAATACTTTGAGAGAAAAAAGCAGATGCTTGCAGACAAAGCTTCTGCAATCCCTCATTCACAGAATTTTGCAGTGGCGGTTTAGACTGTGGGGCTCTGGGTGACCTTCCAGTAGGCTGCAGGTTGTGCACCTACATTTTAATAACTTACTATTAAATGTTAGTAGTCATTATCCATAACTATACATGTCCATGCTCCTCAAAACAAATTTAAACCCCCCAAAAACTGTATGAGGCACTCCACTTTTTATCTCTTTCCCATTTCACATAAAAGCAGATGTTTGGTAAGAATTTCGCTGAGTCAGTTCACACATCACCCACAGCTATATAGTAAGAATGCCCGCTCGTACTTTATGACTTCCACAAGCTGCCTGCTGTCTCCCTCCCTGTGTGGATAAAGACAGTGAAATATCCATGGTTTGCTTCTTTTAGTTTAGCATGACTCAAGAATGCTTGACTATGGCTTTGTCCATCCACAAGAAAAATAAAGCACAAAGCCATTTCTTTTTCAGTTTGCTTCTTCTCAAACCTCTTCTGAACAAATGAACACACAGTCAAACTACTTCACGCTAAGTTAGGCTTAAAGAATCATGAAGGATTTATTAACTGGTCTCCTCCTGGGAAGGAACCAGAGGTCTCCTTAAGCTGGTGTATTTGCTGCTTAATCATAAGTATAGGAAGGATGAGGAGCAAAGACAGTCACTGTGTTACTTCTAGATGTGGTCAGGAAGGAGATGACAAGTTCCTGCAAAGCAAACAGATGACCTACGATGGGCAGGTCATTCTCAAACATCTGAAAAGTAGCCACAACTAAAAAAATAACACCACATAGTAGACTGAAAAGGATGACTAAGCATAATATTTATGGAAATTTTATTTCCTTTTATAACACTCAGCATAGGTAGAGAAACCATGGGAATGCAGTTCAACAGTTCTAAAGGGCACCAGATTGGAGAAGGCTGGCATTCATCAATGCAAAATATACAGAACAGCAATCCTGAGCACAGGATCCCACTTTTAGAAAGATGATAGAATTCAAAGAGACAGAACATTAAAACAGAAATTTAGAAGATGACGCAGCTTTGTGTATATATTGCAATCAATTACCATCTTGTCTCTCTTTCAATGCTTTTGTGTTATTGTATTTATCACTGTAAAACATAAAAATGTTCATAACAGAAGAAAAGGAGAAATCCCCCAATTACCTGAACTGGGCCTACTATCACTATCAAGGTATTCAATGGAAGTTTTGCCGACATCCAACTTCAGTTCACTGATCTGCTGGTCCAACTGATCCAGATGACTTTTCAGTCCCACATCTTGTCTCCTCAGCCGTGACTGTTCACAGGGAGAAAGGGAAGGTGGTCAATTTCTATTGGCTCTATAGAACCAACTCAATATTCCCATCTTCTAGGTCTAGACTGATCTTTGGAGAAATGGCACAAAGGCAGAACAAAATAGGGAGACTAGTAGCTTCTAGTAACAACATGCTGGTTGGAGCCTATGAGTTTAAATTGAGGAGCTTGATGTCAAAACTGAGCACGCAAGGATCATGCAAGTAATTCCTATTAATATATGTTGAAGTCCTGTCTGCAGCAACTCTACTTCTGTACATCTTTGTATCAATTAATAAACTATTTCAGAAACTTAGGAACTTTGGGGAACCCATCTTGGTGACAGCCTAAATATCTATAGCTAACAAGGGAGGGTGTTTAGGCTGGAGATAGTCTCAAAATCTTCAGTGATATAAAGCACAAGGATACCAAAATATTCCTTTATCTGGATTATGTGGCCTCTTCCTCATTCATGCACTTCAGTGTCCTTTCAGCTGCTAAGAAAATGCAAAGGAAAGGTGTTTACTGATTTCAAAATATCTGGAGAAAGCCCATAAAGCCCATAAAGCTAATTATACATCTCCATCCCAGGTGCCCTAAGTGATGCTGTGACTGCCCTCTCGCAGTGCCTGGAGGCTGTGGGGGCCTGGATGGGGGACAACAGGCTTCAGCTGAACCCTGGTAAGACAGAGTGGCTGTGGATACGGGGAGCCTCAAGATCCAGGAGCTTGTCCTCTTTGGTTCTTGATGGGGTTGCACTACCCCAGACAGACCCGGTGTGTAATCTGGGGGTTCTCCTGGACTCACGACTCCTGCTCGAAGAGCAGGTGGCAGTCATGGCTAGGAGGGCCTTTGCATGACTTCGAGTTGTGCAGCAGTTACGCCCCTTCCTGAATCAGGAGGACCTCCGCACGGTCACTCATGCCCTGGTCACCTCTGGGTTGGGCTACTGTAATGTGCTCTACATGGGGCTACACTTGAAGAGTATCCGGAAGCTACAGCTGGTGCAGAATGCGGCGGCACGGACAGTTCTCAATGCCCCTAGGAGGGCATGTATAACACCACTGTTGCGTGAGCTGCATTGGTTACCAGTTTGTTTCCGGGTCCAATTCAAGGTGTTGGTCATCACCTTTAAAGCCCTTCATGGCACAGGACCATGTTATCTGAGGAACTGCCTCGCCCCAGTCATCTCAGCCCGCCCCACTCGGTCCAGCAGAAGGGGCAGGTTGCAGACCCCACCAGTCAAGGGATTTCGATTGGTGGGGTCTAGGCAGAGAGCCTTTTCTGCTGCAGCGCCCGCCCTATGGAACATCCTGCCTCCTGAGGTCCGGTGTGCCCCCTCCCTCATGGCCTCCAGGAAAGGGATTAAATCCTGGCTCTGCCAGAAGGCTGGGGGGCCGGAGGGGGGCCCGCACCTGTGGAGATGGCTGGTGGGGTGATGGGTTTGCCCCCCGCCCCCAGCATCTTGCAGGTTTTTAGGGCTAAAAATTATAGGAGGTTTTTGGGGCATTTTTAATATATGTTTTTTAATTATTTATAGATTTTATCCATGGTTGGAGGGACTTGTGTTTTTTTTCCTTTTTTATTATTGTGAACCACCCAGAGTCACCCGTTGGGGGAGATGGGCAGCATACAAGTTTGATAATAAATAAATAAATAAATAAATAAATAAATAAAGTTACTCATCCTAAATCCTTACAGTCAATGACACTCACTCAATATGTTTCCAGATGAAAAGCTTCCATTATTTCCTTCCTTGAAAGATAAATCTGTTTTGAGGCATATTTTTTCAGAAAATTTCCCTTCTCCGAAACAAAAAAGTTCCATTCAAATTGAGGAAAATCCTGGATTTACATCAACAGGATTGCTTCCATTTTAACCAACATGCTATTCCAAAGAGACTGCTGTTGAATAAACCAGGGAAATAATACACCTTAGGCTGTCTATGAGGGGGTGTGTGCTCATATAGCTCATAAGCCTAAATACATATACTTCTAGCTTCTCATTTCCCACTGCCATAGGATGAATGACTGCTGGAAATGGTTGACAGTAAACTCAGAATTTTCAGGCACTCCTATTCTTTTCACTCATGTGCAAAGCAGCAGTAACATATGGAACAGCAGCATCTCGTTAGGAAGCACTTAATTTTAACTCCCCCTTTCCTCTCTAATTTACTACTCCATCCCCCCCTCCCCCGCCTACTTTCCATATTTAGCCAGCAAATCTATCTTAGAAGCATCGCTGGGGGATCAAAAGCTTCAGAACTTTGCACAGAATCTTAACAGACTAAATCCCTAAGCAAGCATCCAGACTGCTCACCTCTAGGCAACCAGTGTAAATCGTGTGTGCAGACAAATGCAGCCTTCACCCCCAACATCCCAATCCCTGCAATCACTTTCTTTCCTGCCTTGACTGGAGATGGGTTCTGAAGTGGGTTTCTATTTAGGTCCACATGAATGACAGTAGAATACATGCTGCGGCTTACCCTGAGATTCATATGAGTAATAACCTCCATATAGTTAGGAATTCTGATAAAAACTGAGTTCTTAGTTACAGAGGTCTGCACAGCAGATTAAGTGTATATTTAACAGGTTTCCAAAGTCTGTTTTGCTAAGTTGAGCAGCAAGATCATCTTCTGTGGGCCAGGTGCATTTGTTCAGCAAAAATGTTATCTTTATGGATTCTCTATTCAACAAGCAGTTACCAAGATGATTTATACCCTTATTAGCACTTGCATACTGTTGTACAAGAAATGCAGTTTCCTGCAGGCTCCATTATGAGATCTAGTCCATAACCTTTATCACTAGCATTTCAAACTAATATGATACAGTTTTGTGTCTGAACACTGCCCTTCTGATGTGCAGAGGAACGGAAGAGCTTTAGGCTTCCCTTTGTCTTACCGATTCAGGAAGTAACTGAATTTTGTTTTCATGGCTTGAATTAATTGCTTCATGATTAATGTTTTGCCAGCCAATCCCTCCCTTTGTGGTTTCTGATTAATGGCAGGGAGGCCACAAAGCAGTCACAGGACTCTCAGGTATTCAACGATAATTTATTGTACCAGGATCTGTTTGTAATTTTACAGCACTTTAACCAGTATAAAATGATTTACACTAGCCTTATAAACCCCTTCCTCTTTCCCAACTTCTCCTACCACGAGGCCTGGTGTGCTTTGTCACAGTTGGATTGGCTTCGTGCCTCTCATTCATTCCTGATTTTTATTTCTTGTGCTCAAACTGCTCACTCGAGACTTCAGTTTTTCCTGATGATCCCAAAATCAGTTTGCTCCAGTCAAGTATTGTAAAGATAGAATGGCTTTGAGTACTTTACCTGATATATCTGGCCAAGAAAATGCTTTGGGATCCTTACAAGCAATGAAGAGTTGAGGCTAACATCAAAAGAATCAAACATGCATTGAAATTCCCATGAGAGTTCCATAAATCAGCTATACTGGACTAACTACTTCGATCAGTGTTACCAACATGGCTTTTTGTTGTAGTGGCTGGAGCTATGTGAGTTGTAGTCCAACATGTTTGGGAAGCACTCTGTACTGAAGGCTTCTATAAGTCTTTTTTTCCCCCTCCAATTTGATTCTTTTTTGGGGGGGGGGGAGAAGATGCTATTGTCTCTTTAATATAGCCTGACTGCTGAGCCCCAGGTTATTCTACCACAAAGCACATGGGAGGAAGATATGCAAACAAAATCACAAGGAATATTTGAATAGCATTATTAAAAACAATAACATTCCCTGGTACTGTAGCCAAAATATCAATATATTTTTATTGATTTATAAAGCATTTCAAGTTACTAGGCACTGAACAAAAGATAAAAACAACAGGCCTTTGTATGAAAGCTTACAGTAGGACAAAGAGAATACAGACTAGGGATGCAAAGCTGAAATGTTGGGGACAAGATCAAAGCAGAAAGATTACTTGTAGCTTTAGGAACTATTTTAAAAAGTATCAGTTGAGGCTTTGCCATTACAGACAAAAAACAAAACAGTAGACTATGAAAACTATGATTTTTAAAAACCTTCCTTTGCTAAAAAAAAAAAAAGAAACTTATTTTCTTAGAAATTCACAAATATTTCTGATACAGACAATCCAGTAAAGACTGAAGACGTTTCACATTAGCTCCATTTTACCTTTTCTGGAGCATGCATGGCCAACTAATTTAGGGTTAGTTGGGATTTCAGCAAGAATAACTCGTCTTTTCAGTACTGTAAAGTTTGAAGAGCCTGCCAAAATCTACAGAGGCATAGGGATCTTAGTGCTGAAAGGTTGGCCATTGTGCTCTCACTGTTGCCCAGAGGGCAAACAGAGTTGACTTCCCTTCCTGCTCTTCCTGAATATTATCTGCTGTCTAGTAATCAGATTATTTCAGCTAAATTCCTATTTTTAACACTGGGTCTCCTAAGCAATGGAACTGTTACTTGGCAGGTACGTTTGTAACTGTGGAAATGCTAGATGGCCAAGCAGAGACATTCAGCCCCTAATTACAGTGTAGAAGATGTGGTGAAGGTCACCAATATGGATGCCTTATTTATCTGGATATATTCACTAATATTTTGCTTTTTAAACATGAAGAATGACTGCATCAAAAGTAAAGACACAAATATTATGGTGAAACTAAATGCTTATTCATACCTATGGTGGGACTTGGAAACCATGTTTAGAAATGCAGCCTTCATTTTATTGGCTTTATTCTTGTGGAAGAGCAGAGCAGAGACTAGACACACTTGAACTAGAACCCTACTTGTAATTCTGTGCATATGTATCTAATAGCAAGTCTCTTCAAACTGAGTGTGACATGCTTCTAAGTAAACATGCACAGGATTGTACTACCTGTGCTTTAGTGAAAGATGCCTGTTGAACGTTGGGGCTCTCAGATGCCTTAAGCTATTGATACCTTCGATCAGGATGTCTTAGGATTGGTTAATAAAGTCTGTAAGTCAGTACTTTTCTCCCTCAAACTGTGTTCTTAGAAGGACATTCAATATACTAATTTCCTTTGATTCATATAGAAACATCTGCCTTTTCTAATAAAGAACATCATGAATTCTTTTCCTTAACCCCTTTTTCAGTCAACTGTCTGCTCAATCTTCATCAGCTAACTGTCCATTTTCAAATCTCATACACATAGAATGAATGCGCTATTATAGCCCAAAGCACAGGTGTCAAATAGGAATGAATTGTTTTAGGTAGCGGTCACTGGGTATTTCTATTAACCCATTGGCCTTGAGCAAGCAATAAATGCTTTAACTCATATTTTCTTTGGTGTTAAATAAAATAGAGTGGAGTCATTAGTTAATATTATCAATGACAGGTAATTAAAGGATTGGCAGTACACTTGTGCTGCCATTTTGACTCTAATCAAAATATGCTTGCTTCGAGGCTTCCCAAGTGGGATTTAAGGATCCCATGAAGGTTAAAGCCAATTTTCACTCCCTGATGCCTTCTGATAAGCTACTTACTTGTAGTGAATACCCTTTGCATATGTCACACCTGATTGATAACTGATGGCCATGTCTGACACCAATAAAGAGGGAGGGGGCAGGGAGATCTGAATTAGCTCAATGTTTACTGAAGTGTGTAATTGCCAGGACTGGAGAGATTAAAGTCTATAACATTTTGATTGAATTCTTCCTTCAGGAACACATTCCATATATAAAAAGGAAGAAACAACAGAAGCAGATGTTGCACAAATTCAATCTATTCCATCTAAGTATGTAGAAATTGGGGGAGGGTGTGTTTCTCTTCCAAATTGCAGAGTAGATCCAACTAAAAGATCACAAAGAAATAGGTGAGCTTCAGAGTTCTTCAGAACATGGAAGCAGATTATTATGCAACAAACCAACCCTGAAAACAGTATATATGAGAGGAAGTTGATGCAAAATATGTTTTTTCTGCAGGGGACAAGCACAGCAAAGTATGGTTTTAAGCAGGTATTCAGACTAGTTTCTAAGTCAATAAATAATGCATTACATTACTGTTGCTTTTGCACTTTTTCTAATAGACTAACACGGGATCCAATTCCATTATGTAGCATATGTGTGGAGAGACACATTATACACAGGTAGCTGTGAACACAAAACATTTCAGTAAACAAAAGTAGTTGGATTATATGGCTAAATATAGAGCAATACCCCCGATTTGTGTGAAGAACTAGTTGACTCTACCGACAGTGCAAAGCATTTCTCTCCACTGGGCTAGCCCCAGCAGACACCAAACACCACATGTAATATAAAAGAGTGTGAGCCAGATATACCTTATACTGCTTTGGTCATGAATTCATTAAGTGATCTTTCACTACCACCTCATCATATGGTGATGATCATACTATTGAACAAAATTTCTTGAGAATTTACAGAAATAATGTGGGTGAAATGATGTGAAACTCTACACTAAAATAATACATACATAGAGTTTATAAAACAAAACTCTGGAAATCTTAACAATTTTCCCAGTGCTGTATTATACTGTGAAGCTTAAATATATAAATGAAATTCCAGATAAGTAGATGAGAGGGAGAGAGGGAGAGAGGGAGAGAGGGAGGGAGAGAGAGAGAGAGAGAGAGAGAGAGAATGAATTAGGAAACCTTACATGATCTTGTTTACCTGTTCAAAAGACCCAACAGCTGGGTGGGTTTGTTCTCATATTCTTGGTCTGACTCACTACTTTATTTGAAGCAAGGTAGAAATTTTGACACAAAGTGAACTTGATTGCTGACTGCTCTCCCAATAGTTCTAAATGTAACCCAAAGCCTGCATGACAACACCTAGGGATAGACACTAATCCGTTTAAGTTTATGCCTTTTCTCTACTTCATCCCACCCCCCTTCCTCTCTGCATGCTGTAACATCTCAGAGATCCAGGGATTCTGACAACTTACCCACAAATTTTTGAATTCTTAGTTGATATTAATCAAGGTATTGCCTGATTTTGATGATACAGCAGAGATATTGTAATTGCCCTTTTGGTGCTACTGAAAATGGTTTTGCTTCAGAATAACCCAGTGTTCTCTTATGCTGAGAATAAATGACTTGATCAAGTCTCTCCAATAAAAGTCATGGTCCAAAGCTACTTTACATTTCTGTAGGATATGAAAGGCTACTCTTCTCTTTCACAGAATGAGTCTGTCACTTTAGGACTATCAGATGCAATTGATAACACCTCCCTACCTTTATGCCCAAGCTGGCCAAGTATGCTGGAGTTTATAATTTTGGTATATCTAAGGGAAGCACACTTTAGATATATCAAAATCTTTAGAAGTTCCAAAATGCTTTAGAAGTTCCACCCACAGTCAAAGTAAGTTTAGATCACCCCGAATCCTTTTTTCTATTTTAAAACTGTGCAGATTGTCACTGCATTAGAATACTGTGTAGCACCTTCAAGGAATCAGAGCTAGTGAGCAATTTTCAGCCATTCTGTTAAAATATGAGAGATAATTTTATATGCTTTTTTCAAAAGAGAAAAAGATGACATTTGCATTTTAGCAGGTTGATGGCTGACTTTCGTATAATGTGACCTGCTTCCTAATTTTTCCAATTATCATAAGATGTCATTTTCCAATACTTACAAGATACAAAAATATACTTTAAAAAATTCTATCACAAAATAGGAACATCTCAGTTTGAAATCTCACTGGAAATGCATACACACATATAGTTATATAATTACTTTGTTAAGTAGGGAAAAAGGTACCTACAGGAAAAGAGGTTGGTTTTTGTTCCTGTGCATAAAATACCTTTATTTTATTAATAAAATATATTTGCATGGAAAGAAAGTCAGATAATATATACATGCATTTCAGACTCACAATGTAAGCATGATCTGGAGTCAACTCAGTGGATTTTGTGCACCAGAATAATTTAATTAGAACGGGGAATGAGAAATTAGCTTCATATATTCTGTTTTACTCACAAATTATACTTGGGTAACAAGAAAACAAGCAAACAAAACCTCTGGAATCTCAAAACTAAAACTGTAATCTGAATTTTTAATGGCAATGTTATAGTTCAATTAAATATGGAAGGAGAAATAAAAAGATTTGGAATTGCCAAAACATCTCAAAAAGAGAGATATTTTCAGCTCATTCTCCTGCTTATTTCCTCAGAATTAAACCAAATTTAATCCCATGAATCTTAATTTCCAGCAAGGCTAGAATTCTATACAAGGTAACTTGGTATAAGTCCCAATCAGCTGTATTTACTTTTGAGTTAGCATTCATAGGATGATGTTTGCAATCATGTTTAGATTTCAGCCCTGTTGAGGTAATGTCATAAAGCAGATACAAATTCTCCCTTCCTACCTCACTTTGGTATAAAGAACAGCCATTTCTCAAATAACCTTTT
This sequence comes from Liasis olivaceus, assembly GCA_030867105.1. NCBI lineage: Eukaryota > Metazoa > Chordata > Lepidosauria > Squamata > Pythonidae > Liasis > Liasis olivaceus. Next base: position 259,470,107 of record CM061349.1, read on the forward strand.
CTTGAAAGTTGTATCACAACATTCACATTCCATTTTATAAGTGTCTGATTGCTTGGACTGTGAGCTTCTCTCCATTAAATACAGTAGGACTTACTTGCAGGCAATGCCCATAGGATTGCAGTCTAAAACTTTTTTTTTATTTTAAAAAAGACACCAAATAATGGGTGGAGTAGATCAAAGGGGCAATTTAGCATCCAAGTCTACTTACCCATAAGTACTTTCTCACTGACATCAAGAGTCTGAAAGATCCAAGTCAAAACATGTACCTAATGGAACCCTATTACTACATAGATTCAGAATTGTTTCAATATTTCCTTGTTGTACAAAATTCACATTTGTGTTTAAAAATGCAGCAGACAGGAAGCATGTTGTTATGTATGACAATCACATATATTGGCTATGTTGCTATACATTTAATTAGAAAAATATTATATTTAAAGAGCCTCTTAGATTGAAAAGGAAGATACAGGGACCGCTTCAGGGTGGTTATATGTCTGCAATTTTAAGAGATCGTTTTCTAATTTAAATAATGCTCCCTTATCATGCATTATTACACTGAAGAATTTGAATATTCCTAACTTCAAATGCAGACATCTATGCCTCTTTTCTGAAGGTGTGAGAACATACTCTGTTGTTCTTTTATAACATATCTGAGAATCTTCCTTTTTTTAATGGTTACCATACATACATACATACATACATACATACATACATATATAAATAAAAGATGAAAGCGACAAAACCTAAATTAGAAGATCAGGACAAAGATTGTGCAACTGGGCAGAGAGAGACTGCAGGTGGGGAGGAAACTTGCCGTTAAGATGCCGACACTTCGCGCAGAGGTAGGCGGTTAACAATACCTCCCTCAAAACCCGCCTATTGAAACCAGCATGAAATATTTCTCCCCTTGACCAGCCCAGAAAGAATGGATTTGTTGAGGGCTAGATTCGCAGGGACTAGAACCTTTGGGGCGAGGGTCTACACGCAGACATCGCGCAGGGCGACAGGCGGAACAGGGAGAGAGCCAGACGAGCAAGAGAAGCGAACAATGCCCGACCGCGACCCGGCCGGTTTTCCGCAGGCGTCTCTCCACCGAAAGCTGCCGGGTGCAGACCCCGCGCCTTTCCGCGCAGAAAGCAGCTGCTCGCCTTCCCGAAGAGCCAGCCGGGCGCGCCTGCTCGTCCAGAATTGCAAAGAGCGGCGGGGCTGCGCTTGTCTTGGGCGCATCGCGCTTCTTCCCCACCCACCTCAGCAGCCAAGGGCATCCGCGAGCAAGGAGCATCCGCCCGCGCCGCCGCAGCGGGTCCCTTACCAGTTGCTCCTTCAGGGCGGTGAGGGTGGCTTCCAAGCGCTGCTCCTTGTTCTGTGCCTGACTCCCCTCGGCTGGGCGCTGCATGGCCAGAGCCCCGCTCACTAGCGCCCGCTGCTTCTCCCGCAGCACCTGGAGCTCCTGGAGGCCGGCCAGGGCGGCTTGCAGTCTTTCGCTGACCCTGCAGCGGTCCCAGCCGCCCAGCCGCTGCTGCTGCTGCTGTCTCCCCAGGAGCATCTTTGCACGCCGCTCAAGCCAAGGCCATGCCAGGCAAAACCGGAGCCTGCTGCTGAAGGGTCAGGAGCGGCGCAAAGGCAGCAGGAGCGGCCTCTCGTTTCGCCTCCGCCAGACGGAATGGAGCGGAGGAGCGGCCACTGCGGCTGGGGAGCGGGCGGAGGCGAGGCTGCGGCTCAACGCCCCCTCCGGCGCGGGGCAGCCCTGGGCCACAGCCGAGCCGAGGAGACAGAAAGCCGGCGAGGCGAACCAACCACGGGGCCGCTCATTCATTCCTCCCCCACCCCGCCGCGGAGTCCCCGCCCTCTCGCGGGGAAGGTTCAACGAGAGGTCTGGCAATCCTGGGGAGAACCACTTTCCCAGGACGGGCACAAGTCGGGGTGATTGTGTCTGCCTCCCTGCAAAGTCCCCTCCCACCTCCCTCCGGTGAAGTCAGACTGCAATTTAAGAAATAGGCGCCATAAACCCTGTTCCTCACAGGGTTGCAGAGGTAAAAGCTGCTTCGTCAAGTGGTGCTCGGCTCCTGGTGACTACCTGGACGCATCCAGGCAGGTGTTTTTTTTTTCTTTTTCTTTCTTTCTTTTTTTTGCAGCAGCAGCAGCAAAGGAGAGCTTTCCCCTCTTTTGGGATGTTTTCAGCTTCCCAGTCTGGCCTGGGATTCTGTAGGGGTCTCACCTCCATATACTATCCAGGTGTATTCTGCTCAGCTTCTGAACCCAGAAAAGGTGGCTCTAGTCCTGCCAAGGGCTGAAATATGCAGTCCACACATTCTGTTTCAATCTTTCCTGGGAGGAGGGGAGTAGCTGAATTCACAGTCAACGCAACAAAGTCTCATGGCATCATTTCTTGCCCAGCTCAAATGAGAGAACAGTGGATTTTACATAGGATCTCCCCTCTCTTCAAAGGAATCACCTGGAAGTAAATTACTCAGCCAAGCACCGATTGATTTAATGGGACTTCTGCTGTAGCATGTAACACCTTCCCATAAGCAAATAGTGAACACCAAGAATGCTCCCTGATTGTACTGAGCACACTAAAAAAACCAAAACCCGGTGGGTGTTTGAATCTGGATTTCCAGTTCCAAGCTCAGGTTATCTGCTGCCATGCATCCTTTTCACCTTCCTCAAGGTGGCTATCCTTGAAAAGAATTAGCTAAGACTCTTTTCATCACAAAACGGTTGAGTTAGAAATCAAGAGGTTTAATATTATTTCCTAGGGATAAAACAGACACCGAAGAGATTTATTACACTGGATTGGTTTATCAGCAGCTGATTGCCAAAATGACTGGGTTTTTTGTAGGGGAGTGCAGATTGGCCATCATCTGATTCAAAATGTTGCTTCAATTTAGACCAACCTAGTGATCTGGTTCAAAGTGGGGCTTTGATTAAAAAAAGGGAGTTGCTCCATTTTGAAACAGTGAGGTGGGGCTCTGCACTTTGATTGACTTCAGACATCAGTCTGGGAAAAAAAGTCTTTGGTGCATGTGTTCATGTGCACAGAAGGCCCTTTTATCATCTTGACTGAACCAGCAAGCCTTCTCAAAACTTCAGCATTGATCCACAACACCACTTCGATTTAGCACTTCGTTTCCAAGACATGCTTCATTAAACTGCCCTAATATTTGGTGAATGGCTACTATCAAGAAGGATTCTACCTTTATTTCAGGTTCCCCTGACTTCTCCTTTTACTATTTCTCTTCTCCTACCCTGTTATGGATGTGTTTGTGTTCCTCTCTCAGGGTAATACTCCAACTGTTGCAATGGATGGCAGCCCGTGAAGCTTATGTTGTTGTTAGCCCTTCAAGTGCCAGAATGTTCTTTGTCATTTTTTCCCTCAAGTACAGATCCATTCAAATCAAAAAGCGAATGTACTATATTTTAGGATTTAAGTCTGGATGTTGCTTCTCTCAGAGACAAGCAACAGTCTTTGAGGAGAAGTTAGAAACAGTCTTTGAGGAGAAGTTAGAAACATTACCAAAAAAATTTAGTTTGTATGTATCTTCTGACATTCAAACAAGGAATTCCACACCCCAGTTTGAGAGATGATACATGCAATCCTTTCTGCAGCAATATAGCAAGGCAGGGATAAAATCCCCTTCTTGAAGAAAGCCAAAAGACAGCACAACCTTTTGAAATACATTGCAATGGATTCAGCTTTAATCTTGCTTAAAGCAGACCCACTGAAATCAGTGAGACAAGAAAATCGTGACTATTTGATGTCTTATAAATTTCAGTGGGTTTGCTGTAAGCATGAGTATCAACTTACTAGGCAGATACTATTGTCTGGAATTTATTGTGTTTGATCAAAAAATGTACTAAGGATCTTCATATCCAAAGTATACTTTTCTACTACACAAACTTAAAGTTATCCACACCAGGTTCTAGTGGACTGTAGATGTGGTTCTATGATGCTATATATAGTCACCCACTGGGGGAGATGGGTGGCATATAAATTTAATAAATGAATAATATAAATAAATAAATATTCCTACCTTTATTTTTGTATCTTACTGGGCTGAGAGCAAAGGATATCTTCCTTAAGTTTTATTTCAAGTTAAATAGCATACAGTTTTGTTCAAACATCAATCCTAGAGTTCTAATTCACCAGCCAACTGGAGCAATTAATGCAATGGTTTCATAATGGCAAAATCAACGTGAGTTAACCTCAAAACCAAGGGATGGTCTTTGATATGATGAGCTGGTCTTGTGAATCTAACAGATTTGCAACCTGGGTGCCCAGTGGCCTTATTGAACAATTCTTAACCACGTGGTGAATGCCCAAGAATCTGGTTCGTGGGCCCAAGGGTGAATTGAGCAATTTCCCTACTTGGAAATCATTTTTGTAAAGGAAGTCACCTTTTGTATAAAAAGTGGGATAATTTATTTAGTGAAGATGTATAGCTAAACGTGTGGATTGTCTTGATTTAAGAAAACAAGATTAATCTGAGATAGCATGAAAGCTTTGTGGGTGGGGGAAATCACTTGTTATCTCCTATCTTCAAATTATCAGTTGATGTTGCAGTTACTGAGTGAGGACTTTTCCTAAACAAAGAGTTTATTTAATTGGCTTATACCACTGTGGTAATTTTTCTTCAACCCAAATAAGCCTACTTTATGCTGAAATCAGTTCATTCAGCTTCACTCCACGGTGTTTGTTAGTTCTGAAACATTGATTTGGCAGCTGAAACAACCCCCTTTTCTTACGCCATCTCCTAGAGGGGAAGAAGGGAGGGAGGAAAGGAGGAAGTTTATTACTTTTCCACAAAAGGAACATGTCTAGGCTAAATAAATCCAGCAGAAAAAGTGATTACAGGATGTTTCAGCAGCTTTAATCTCAGGGAGTTTTCATTTAAAATACAGTAAAAGCTTGTGGAAGCAGAGAGGAAAGAGCAGGAGTAGTGATCTATGAGATTCATCTGTTTTTCATTGCTGCACTTTTCTAGATAAGCCAGTAGTTTCTGGGGTGAGTATTTTGCAAGCCAGTTGAAATGAAGCACTAATATAAAGCTCATATGAGAGTTGAGTCAATGGATCAAACTCCATTCTTGTTTAGCAGTTCAATCTTTAAAACAAGGTTTCATTTTGGGAATTATAGCCAGTGCAAGGATGGTTTAACTCAGGGAAGCATGCATAAAGGATAATTTTATAATGTTTTATAAAGCATAAAGCAGAGCCTATATACTGGCTGGGTTCACATAAAAACATGAGAATAGACCAGCTGGATCAGGCCAAGGATCATCTTAGCTTGGCATTTTGTTTCTTGCAGTGGCCAACTAGATGTTTCTGGGATGAGGCCCCTCCATCTCTGCCATTGTTCTCCACCTGCTCTTTGGAGGCATGAATTTCCAAGATTAGTAGTCTGTGATGGGCCCGCCCTCCATCAATTTCTCCTGTCCCCCCTTACAACCATCCAAGTTAATGGCTATCCATATACAGGTGAAACTCGAAAAATTAGAATATCGTGCAATTGTTCATTTATGTCAGTATCGCAACTCAAAAGGTGAAACCAATATATGAGATAGACGCATTACACGCAAAGCGAGATATGTCAAGCCTTACTTACTTTGGTATAATTGTGATGATTATGGCTACAGCTTATGAAAACCCCAAATTCACAATCTCAGAAAATTAGAATAGTGTGAAAAGGTTCAGTATTCTAGGCTCAAAGTGTCCCCCTCTAATCAGCTAATGAATCCATAACACCTGCAAAGGGTTCCTGAGCCTTTCAATGGTCTCTCAGGCTGGTTCAGTAGGAATCACAAGCATGGGAAAGACTGCTGACCTGACAGTTGTGCAGAAAACCATCATCGACACCCTCCATAAGGAGGGAAAGCCCCAAAAGGTAATTGCAAAAGAAGTGGGATGTTCCCAAAGTGCTGTATCAAAGCACATCAATAGAAGGTTATGTGGAAGGGAAAAGTGTGGTAAAAAAAGGTGCACAAGCAGCAGGGATGACCGCAGCCTGGAGAGGATTGTCAGGAAAAGGCCATTCAAAAGTGTTGGGGACTTTCACAAGGAGTGGACTGAGGCTGGAGTTAGTGCATCAAGAGCCACCACACACAGACGGATCCTGGACATGGGCTTCAAATATCGTATTCCTCTTGTCAAGCCGCTCCTGAACAACAAACAACGTCAGAAGTGTCTTACCTGGGCTACAGAAAAAAAGAACTGGTCTGTTGCCCAGTGGTCCAAAGTCCTCTTTTCTGATGAGAGCAACTTTTGCATCTCATTTGGGAACCAAGGACCCAGAGTCTGGAGGACGAATGGAGAGGCACACAATGCATGATGCTTGAAGTCCAGTGTGAAGTTTCCACAGTCTGTGTTGATTTGGGGAGCCATGTCATCTGCTGGTGTTGGTCCACTGTGCTTCATTAAGTCCAGGGTCAACGCAGCCGTCTACCAGGAGATTTTGGAGCACTTCATGCTTCCTTCCGCAGACGAGCTTTATGGGGATGCTGACTTCATTTTCCAGCAGGACTTGGCACCTGCCCACACTGCCAGAAGTACCAAAAGCTGGTTCAATGACCATGGGATTACTGTGCTTGATTGGCCAGCAAACTTGCCTGACCTGAACCCCATAGTGAATCTATGGGGCATTGCCAAGAGAAAGATGAGGGACATGAGAACGAACAATGCAGCGGAGCTGAAGGCCGCTATTGAAGCATCCTGGTCTTCCATAACACCTCAGCAGTGCCACAGGCTGATAGCATCCATGCCACGCTGCATTGCGGCAGTCATTGCTGCAAAAGGGGCCCAAACCAAGTACTGAGTACATATGCATGCTTATACTTTGCAGAGGTCCGATATTGTTCTATTTCCAATCCTTGTGTTATTGATGTCATGTAATATTCTAATTTTCTGAGATTGTGAATTTGGGGTTTTCATAAGCTGTACGCCATAATCATCACAATTATACCAAAGTAAGGCTTGACATATCTCGCTTTGCATGTAATGCGTCTATCTCATATATTGGTTTCACCTTTTGAGTTGCCATACTGACATAAATGAAGATTTGCACAATATTCTAATTTTTCAAGTTTCACCTGTAGCTTGTAGTAATGAGTTCCACAATTACACACTGTATGAAGAAGTGCTGCAAGCATTTCTCTAAACTATAATGTGCTTTCCGTGATGCTGGCTTAGGAAGTCGTCTGAATTCAGCTGTTGTGATCTGTAAACAAGGAGTTATGGTTAGTGTTATGTGTGAACCAAGCCATTTGTGCCTTATCCAAGAAACCATGAATTAAGCAAATCATGCTCAGAGGGTGGCATGAATCCTGGCCAAATGAGACATTCACCAAAGCAATCATAACTCATTAACAATGTAAGTTAGTTTGCAAGCCTGTGAAGCTGAAACAAGAGGGGTATTGAGTAGAACCAAACCTATGGCTGGCAGTTGATTTCAAGAATAACAAATCATAGAAGAAATTCCAAACAGGGAAATTCCAAACAGACATTCCAAGAGGGAATAATATGTTCTTGCCTCCAGTGCATTTATTGTTCTATGGAAATCTTTGCTGCTAAAGGCATGCAGGGATAAAAGAACTAATTGCCATTGCCTGCCATAATGGAAAAAGTCACTCTGCTTTCTATTTTTTTGAAGTGTTTTTTTATTCATGTATGTGGGGGGTATTATGGAGCTGGCACCATCAAAACTAATCTGAGATCCTTGGTGACAAGAAAGTACTCCTTGATAGCTTAATTTTTAGTAGGGTTAGAAGTTCCGTATCCAGAAACTCTGACTCTTTGTGTTTCTTCTTGCTATTCTTAATGTGGAGCCTATTATGATCCAAGAGATAACTAAACTTTTGAGCTAATCTCCGTCTGTCATCACTAAAGCTGTTATTCCTTTATTCCTTTACCTGGCTCTTAAAAATATAACATTTAAAATATGGCCAGATGTGACTAAATCCAGAAGCAATAATTGTTGCAAATTGCTCTGTAGGCTGATATGAGGAAAAGTGCTGAGTGATCTACATTTAAATCAAATCAAATAAGAAATTGTCCTTTTCAAATTCAGGGAAGCCTTTCCTCTTTTACTTTCAGTCCAGGGTCAACTTCGTACATGTTGCTCCCTGAGGCAGAGCTGATATCATGAGTATCGCCTCTCCTACTTTGTGGCCAGGTCCATGGTTCCCAAGGCTAGTCCAGTTAGTTTAACAACAGAGGGATACAGTTCCCCAAAGCACCTCTTTTCATTCCTAAAGTAAAAACAGAAATGACAATGAATGCATTTGCTACCCATTCCATCTGATGTTTGAGCTGGCTCTTAATCAACAGCCCTGCACTCAGGTCTGCTGCTAGAATCCACAAAGAACATTGCAGGAGCATCTTCATCAATAGCAAGCCCCTTTTCTTCTACTAGACTCTGCTTGGCCATCTGGAAACTGTCTGAGAAGTCACTCCCAACAATTCTGAGGTTAGGCTGGGAGCTCACAAGTAAATGTGTGCAGACCTGATGCAGGATCTTGGTTCAGATGTAAGCTCTTCTTCACCCTTCCATTGAGTGTTTGATTTCAGCTCATTCTACCTGTTTTTTAAAGCACCATTCTTCAAGCTGCCCTAAATTAGTAATAGCTTTTTGTAGGCAAATAACTTTTTAACTTGAACCGCTTGGCAGCACAGTAAAGATCGGTGCCAGCTTGGCCAATAGGCAGTGAAAGATAGCTGCCTTGTGCTGCAGATTTGGGGGTCATGAAAGGGCAACAAATTCACAGTAATTTTATTGGAATTTTTGTACATTTGCTGCCAGTGATTTCTGCCTCGTGTGTTAAAACAACCTGGCTAGTGTGTACTTCTCTCTTCCTTAGCTTGGATGGGTGAATAGAACTTCTACATAAGTCCTGCTTAAAATCATAGTTGCAGAACTGATGTCTAGCATAGAATGAGGACCTCAAGGCAAGTATCTGCAAAAGCTATGAACTTAATTTCCAGTTCTAATAGAAGCCATGTGGAGAGATACTTGTGTTTTTGTCCTTATTTATGTGGAGCAAATGTACGACATACTAAAAATCTAATTCCTAAGAAATGCTGAAAGACTTTTTTGGTGCTCATCTTGGCTGGTATAAAATTTTAAAAAAGAATGGTCTATATAATGGAATAAATTCCCGGGTTTTGTCATCCAGCCCTTCAGAACACTTGGCTTTATAGTAGATATGCAATGGATCTCATGATCTGGCATTCCAACATTAGGAAAATGAATGTACTTGCCTGTCAGATACGGGACTACAAATTATAGAAAAGAAAGGAAAGATGCTTCAGATCCAAGTAGCCCCATTTGTTTATTAGGGGCAAAAGTTCATGTCAAGTTGGCTGAGCTAAGTAGCATATTTCCAAGAAAGGAAAAGAATGTACTATGTTCATAACAGGTGTAGTTATCAGAGAAGATCATTAAACCCACCACAGAGAGAGTAGCCAGTCAAATGTGCTAATCAGAAATTTATGTGCTATGAAGATGAACCTAAGAAGATAGAGAGAAACCTGCTAAATCAGAGCAAAGGTCATTGTAATTCAGCTCTTACTATGCCCTAGCAGATGGTTTTGGGAATCCTGTGAGCAAGGCATCTGGCTTGCTTGTTTTCCCCACTCATGGCATTGAAAAAACTAAATACATGGCAATGTACGGTTAGCATGACAAGCAGATATTCATTATCTTATCTTCATGAATATGCTTAGTCCTCTTTGATAGTCATCAATACACCTTGTGGTAGGGGGATCCATAGTTTAAATGTGTGCTGTGTAAATGAGTAAGTCCTTTGGTTCTAGTTCTCCTATCATACAGTAAACCCATATGAACCACATATGTGAATTTATACACCTCTATCAATTCTCCTCTATACTAGAAGCCATATAGTCACTAACTTTTCCTTTCCTTAGGTGGGGAGCTGAGAATGAAGGGAACTGTAATCCAGCATATCTAGATGGCACCAGTGTTGAGTGAAAATGAACTAAAGGCAAATGTTGTCCTGGGTGCATTAACAGGAGCAGAGGGAAGTAATTGTTCTACCTGACTCTGGCCTAGTCAGATGGCACTGGGATACTGTATCCCATTCTGAGCACCACTGTTCAAAAAGAACAGTAATAAATTGAAGTTCAGAGGAGGGCTACCAGCAAAGTGAGAGGACTGGAAACCAAACCATATGAGGAACAAATAAAGGCACCACATACATTTAGGAGAGATAACTGCGATGTAACAGCAATCTTCAAATATCTGGAGGGGTTTCACATAGAAGAGGAAGTGTACTTATTCTCTATTGCTCCAGAAGGCAGGATGACAACCAGTTGATTAAAACTATTAGGAAGTAGTTTCAGACTAGAAGTTAGGAGAAACTTCCTGATTGTATGAGCAAGTACATCCATTGTTTCTTTCTAAAGGATATGGATAATAACTTCCTTCATTTAAAAATGCTTTATATTAACAAATCTTAATGTCCAACAACTCCTGAATCCTGCAGCTTCTCTTGGAAATACTTTGGTGATACAGATTCAGGAGAAAATGTATCTTAAAACAGATTCATTTTTACCCCGTGCCTCAGTCGGTCTATGACTTTACAAGTAGGTATTCTGCTATATGGAATTAATTGGTTTGTTAGGATAATTTTATATCTTACAAAGATATTCCAAGGGGAAAAAAAAGAGTCCCCAAAGAAAATTGAGTGGCTAAATGGAAGATATAGATGAAGCTATTTTAGATAGTAGCTAATATGTAGTAAATGTTAAGGATAGACTGTAAGAAAAACTCACTGATGCAAAGATGAGAAGATTCACTTTACCCACTGTTAAATGGACTGCATCCAGTGCAAGAATTGAGATTAATATTGTAAATATAAGCTAAAAATCCAAGTTTTGATCCAGGCTGCTCCATATTTCAATATATGTTGAGTTGCAGGTTCTGCAAAGAATAAAATAATAACAAAACTGAAAAGGGCCTTTTCAAATGTTGGCTGCAGAAGAGAACTTGCAAACTAGGTAAGTTCACTGTGCTTTTATTATATGGATTTAAGGCTGCTGTATGTTAGTGCAATACATCAAACCCCCCATCAGATAGCTCCCAAGATGTCCATATAAGGCCTTAGTCCCAAGAATAGAAATGCTGATGTGTGAATATTCTCTGAGAGAACTTGTTCTCTTGGTGATATTTATTGGTGCTGTTTCAATTCTACCTCACTTTGTACATGAAGATTCCAATGCTTGAATTGTAGTGCCATTACAGAAGCTAAATAAACAAGTTATAAAGCACTCTCATCACATGAAGGGAAGAAGATGCAGTGTTTGTTGTTACAAGCTTCAGTATCTTCCAGCAGAGATCCATGACTACAGTGGGTGTTGTTATTTACCCAGCAGCCATATATGAGTAATACAGTGTCCACCATCTGCACTGCTTCAAATTATTTATTTATCTCTTTACTTGCTTGCTTCTTTTGTTTATTTCTGGTCTATATTCCCAGCCTGACAACTATAGCTCAACCATAGCTCAGATTCTTGAATACTGGGATATAGAATATTCTTACCTGCATAACATGGTATTAGGAGAGGTACTAGAAGTGCAGCTGGTGGGTTTCAGGTGGCCTAACAGCACTTTTTAATTTTGTTTTGGGGAGTTTGGGGAAGATTAAGGATCAGAATGCTGAGACCTGGGGCATCATTTCAGAACCCTGAAACTTTAAAAATTGAGATCCTGCCTGGTTTAAGCCCTTTTTGCAGATTAGCCCTTGGCATTCTATGCAAAACCTGGGGTAGGCCTTGAAAAGTTGCACTTCCTTGATATATACTCCTATATAGTATTGTTAGCTATAAATTAATATTAATTAATCTCATGCTATTGATAAGCAAAGAAAAGAAAGGTTGTATCATTTGGAGAGGGAAGAGGGCTGGTTTTATATTTTTATATGCTTAAATATTACTTATTGTTTTTTTTAATTCAATGTTTATGCTATCTTATCAAAAAATTCAGGATGGTGTTCAAAGCAATACAATAACAAAAAATATAGCCTTCAATCCCTAACAGTAAAACAACATAATATTCATAAAACATATTGCTAATGGTCACTCAGATTAGAGAGTCACTTTCTGAGTGAGATGGGCAGTGACTAAATTTGAAATATAAATAAATAAACTGAAATGGACTAGCATTGGACATTTTCAAGCAGAATATCATACTACTTAATATGCAGGACATGAAAAAGAAGAAGCAACACCATTTTCATAGTCAGGAAGGATGTAGCAAAGATAGTACTTGGATACAATGCAATCAATGGCCAAATAATATCAATTAGACTTCACAGACAACTTTTTAATATGAAGATTGTCCATGTTTATGCTCCAACCATTGATGCAAAAGAAGAGGAGTTTGATGAGTTTTATGGTCAAGTTCAGTTTGAAATTGGCAGAATATGCAAGCAAGATGCACTGTTTGTCTCTGGAGAGTGGAATGCCAAAGTTGGGAATATTAAGGAGGAAAATGTAGTTGGACTACACAGCCTAGGAAACTAAAAGGAAGCAGGAGAATAACTTACCAGTTTCTGCCAATCCAATGATTTCTTCATTACTAATATAGTCTTCAAACAACCAGAACGATGCCTATATATGGATATCACCAGATGGAGAACACAGAAATCAAATTGACTGTATTATTGGTGCAAGAAGGTAGAAGAGCTCAGTTATAATAGCAGAAATGTGGCCAGGGGCTGACTGTGAAACAGGCCACGAGCTGCTCATGTGCAAGTTGCCAGTCAAGCTAAAGCAGAAGAACAAAGCCAACCAGATTCCACAATATGATCTTAAGCATCTGCCCACCATTTGCAAGAAAATGAAGAATCACTTTGAAGTCCTGAACCTCCGTTGACAGAAAACCAGTGGAACTGTGGAATGAAACCAGAGAAGTTGTTAAGGGTGAATATTGAGAGAGACCGCCAAAGACCAAGAAACAGACGAAAGTGAACTGGATGTCAGAACAAATGGTGAAAATTGCCAAGGAGAAAAGAGAAGCTAAAGCCAAGAAAGACAAAGATTTCAGGAAGGTACTTAACAAAGAATTTCTGAAAGCTCTTAGACAAGAAGTAGTAATACAACAAAATCTGTAAGGTTATTGATGATGGAAACTAAAATGCAAAGGAAAGTCTTCCAAAAGATCTCTGAAATCAGAAAGAAGTTCCAAACTCATATTGGTATGTTAAAGGTGTTAACATAAAGATATGTTAAATGACAAATAGTCAATTTGATTCAAAGAAGATCAAATAAAGGGGGAAGGGGTGTATTGAAATTCTGTACAATAGAAATGTCAACACCTTAGAAGATATTATCTATATGCAAGAACATTTAATACTAGAAGATGAAGTTAGATCAGAACTCCAGTAATTACCAAGTCAGAAGGCTACAGGAATTGATGAAAAATCTATAGAAATATGGCAAGCAACAGAAGAAGAATCAGTAAAGGTTTTAACCAAGTTATGCCAACAAATATGGAGATCCACCCCATGGCTGACAATTTGGAAGAGGTCAGTCTACAGACCCATATCAAAGAAAGCACACTTAACATATTGTGCAAACTATAATATATTTAATTTCACATGCTAGCAAAATAATTCATAGGGTTATCCACTGCAGATTAGAGACCCACAAGGAAAGAGAGAAACCAGATGTTCAGGCTAGTTTTAGAAAAGGCCAAGAAACGTGTGCATGCTAGATAATTTAAAAAGCCAAAGAACATAAAAAAGAAGTCAATATGTATTTCATTGACTATAGAAAGGCCTTCAATTGTGTCAATCAAGTCAAGCTATGCAAAGTGGATTCCCAGAAATATCTCATTGTGCTCATGAGAATTCTATACATGAAACAGGATGCCCACAGTCCAGAAAGATCATGGTAAAATAGGCTGGCTCCTGGTTGCCAAAGAAGTGAAAGAAGATTGTATACTCTTTATTTATTCAACTGATATACTGAATTTATATTGAGGGAGGCTGGTTTGAAAGCTGATGAGCATGATTTTAAAACTGGAGAAAGAAAGATCAAAAACGTGCACTATGCTGATGGCCTTACCTTCATAGCTGAACATGCAGGTGATCTGGAAGCTCTAGTAATTAACGTCAAGGACCACATTGAAAAAAATGAGACTAAGATTAAATATTAAGAAGACCAAAATAATGACAACACAACAACCAGCCTTAGAACTGATAACAAAGATATTGAAGTAGTAGATAGCTTCTGCCTTTTAGGATCAACTATAAACAGTAATGGAACCATCAGTCAAGAAATATGCTATAGACTTGCAGTGAAGGCCTTGGAAAAGATATTCAAGTGCCATGATATGTCTACACCTACAAGATCAGGCAATGGTTTTCACCCTGACACTGTATGAAAGTGAAGGTTGGACTTTGAAGAAAGAGTATTGATGTTTTTGAACTTGGGTGTTGGAGAAGAGTCCTGAGAATACCATGGACAGTCAAGAGCACAAACAAATAGATCATAGAACAAATCAGCCAAGAGTTTTCACTCTTAGTATAAAAACCAGACTCAAATTATCATATTTTGGACACATATGAAGACTCCACTCCCCTGAAAAGCCCATAATACTGGGAAAGGTGGTAGGAAAGACAAGGAGAGGACAACCAGCAGCAAGTTGGATTATCTCAGTTACAGTGGCGATGAGTACATTGTTGGAACACCTGAAGAGCCAAACTGGAAACAGATCATCCTGGAAAGATCTCTATCTATGGGGACGCTAGGAATTGACACTGACTTGATGGCACTCAATCTATCAATCAATCAATCAATCAATCAATCAATCAATCAATCAAAGATCATCCAAGGAAAACTGCTAGTTGTTAAAAGTTCATTAAAAATTATGGTTTTCATGACTTTCTCAAATGCCAGAATTGTAAGGGCCAGGTATATTACTCAGGGCAATTTATTCTATAAGGTGGGGGCCATAATGGAAAAGACCTCCCACCTGGTCTACATCCTCTTATTTCCTGTGGAGGTAGAATCCTCAGTAAGTCCTTCCTAGAAGACCATTGCCAGACAGGCATTCTAGATCAGGTTGTTTCTGGAGTTGCACCATATAGGGCTTTATAGGTGATAACCAACAGCTTCAGTTGGGCCTGGAAGCCAATCAGCCAACCAATGCAGCAATCATAATATTAGTGTTACTGTGGAGTATTGGATTTCCTCTGCTAACATCTGGGCTGCTGCATTTTATACCAACTGAAGTTTCTGAGTGGTCTTCAGAGGCAGCTTTATGTAAAGCACATTGCTATAGTTCAGACATACTATAGTAATAAGGGTATGAATTAACAGTTGCCTAGCTGCCTACCTAACTGGTGTATCAACTGAAGTTGGGCAAAGCCACCCTGAACATAGCTTCCACCTGCTGTTCCTATAGGAGTTATGAAACCAGGAGCACCACCAAATCACAGATCTGCTCCTTTAGGGGAAGCATAACCATGTCCAGAACAACCATCAGAACCAACGTTTCTGGAAGATCTAGATGTATACAGATGGACAGTATATCCACCCTGTTTAGATTTAATTTGACTGTCTTTCTCCCAGTTCAGTTATTCACAGCCTCTAGGCCTGATTCAAGAATTTAGCAGGATTTCTGGTCCCGCCTGGGGTGATGATACACAATTTAGTATCATAAGCATACTGATGATATCTACCCCAAATTTACAGATGACTTCTCCTAGGAGTTTCATACAGACGTTAAACAACATGGGGAGAGGAAAACATCCTGGGGTACTCCACACTGGATCAGCAACAGATTCAATTGCTTACGCCCCCCCCCCCCCAGACTATCAACCGAAACCACATATTCAGGGAGGAATGGAATCACTGCAAAACAGTGTCACAATCTCCAACCCTTGAAGGCAGTCCAGAATGATACCACGGTATTGATTGTATCAACCACCACCAAGTGTCTAATAGGATCTGGAGGGAAAGAACAAAAGCTATTGATGTCCAGATCTGAAACCTGACTGGAAGGGATACAGATTATTCCCCAGCACCATGCAGATGGATCTTGAAGAGGGTGTCTTCAAGAGAGAGCACACCACTGCCTATTTTGAGGCAGGAGGCACAGAGAGACATTAACCACCTCATAAGCCTAGCATCACACACCCTGCCCAGCTGCCTGAAGGAGCCAGGCAAGGCATAGACCCAAACCACAAATATAGTGCTTCTGATATATAGCATGCTATATAGAAACCACCTCCTCAGGTTTCACAAGCTCAGAAGAATCCCAGGTTGTAGTAAAAATTGTTGCCCACTTACCTTGCCTGGCCTGCTCAACTGGCATCCAAACCTAAGTGATTTTATCTTCAAAGAAGCTCACGCACTCATCCAGCTGGCCTGCAAACTACCTGATTCTACCTGACCTTCCCTAAAAGGTTACACCAAACAGGGTTCCTGGATGGGAATCTGCAGATGCAATAAGTGCAGAAAAGATTGCTTTTATTACTACTGTGTAAGTACAAACATGGGCTCATACATATTCACTTTGGGGCTTATACCACTGTTCCTATGGGCATCTTTTCACTCATCTCATCTCCCAGAACTCCTTTGAAAACCTGGAAGATGGATTGGTAACTGGAAAGAGGCAATGCAGGAACAATCTTGTTCAGTGCTCAAGTTTTCTGTTTCTCCCAGAGGTAAACTGCATGGCTGCCTTCCAGATCACTGAGAAAATCCCTGTGCATTCTCAGAAAAGCCTCAGCATCCATCAAATGCCTGGAGCAGACCATCCTAAATGGATCTTGGGCCCCAATTAGGCCCAGGATGCTCATGATCCACTGCTAGACCAGACAGTGTCCTGACCATTGCAAGTCCTCCATATTCAGACCACCTCTCATATAAATCTTGGTATCTCGCCTTTATATTTTCCCATATTTTTTGGTTCAATGCTTTTTGTTTTTAATTTTAGAAAGATACTTTGAGAAAGAGAAAGAGGACTGGCTCTAAATTTGATATCGCATTTCCCCAAATGGACCTGGTGCACAATTTGGGGCTCATTCTGGACTTATAGTTTCTGCTCAAGGAGCAGGTGGCGGCAGTGGCAAAGAGGGCCTTTTCACAGAATTGTCTTATGCACCAATTGCAACCATTTCTAAATTGGTAAGCCTTTGTCATGATCACCTATACTTCAGTTACCTTCATGGGGATGCCCTTGAAGACTACTCAGAATGCAGCAGCAAGAGTAATTATGAGGATATCTGTGCAATACTTCTACTCACAAGCGGCACTGGTTATCAATTGCACTGGGTGAAATTCAAGATTCTGGTGGTCATCTATGAAGCCCTTCATAGTGCAGGGTCTATGAAGATAGCCTCTCTCCACCTGCCTCTGCCTTTCCTGAAAAACCAGACAGGGTCCCATTAATAAAGTAGTGTCACATTATGGGACCCTGGAGGCATGCCTTCTCTGAAGCATGTTTGCCCATTGGGACAGCATCTGCCTCCAAAGTCCACATAGACCTGACCCTGCTGGCTCTTCCCACAGGCATTGGGTTAGGGACCATCAAGATAATCATATGTGATATAATGGAATATAATGGTTATGTGGGAATGATCTTGGGAGACAGGAGGAAGAGCTGCAGACTGGACAACTGATGTGTAAACGATATCTCAGCTCACAGAAGGAGGGAAGGCATGGGAAACGTTTCAGAAGGGACCCTCCCTAGTTTTCCAGAGAGCTAAAAGGAAAGGAGGGATGAAATACTTTCAGTCTTGCAAGATTCTGTTAAAGTAATCTTACAATAAAGATGGAGCTAGTGCTCCTGGTTGTGCTTCTTGTCTGGACTACCTCACATGGAGGTTGTTTTGCCTTCCGAGAGTGGTTGGGCTGTTGTTATGTTGTAATTTTTATTGTTTTTAATCCTCTGTAAACTGCTTAGAGTCATTGGCAGTTGGGTGGCCTTAGAAACTGAGCAAATAGGTACAATAAATAAATCCTAGGAGAGGTTTAGCATCCAGCTACTGTACCAATATATAGCCACAGTCTCAACTATTGGAAAAAGTATCTGATGGCAACCTTTTTGACATGTCATTTTATCTTTCCAAGTCACAGGGGCTTTTTAATGAAAGAAAAGAAAGTTCTGACAGTGGCCAGGAAGATTTTGGAGGATTTTGCTGCTTTTGTTTGCATTTTTTTACAACCGCCCTTCCCATACATAGCTTCCCCCTCATAGCAGTCTCGGATTTCTTTTACAAACTGTTGGATCCCCACATACAAATACATGTACTGGGTCAATTTATAGGATTTCTTTTTTGTGCAGAATGTGGGTGAAGAGATTTTTTATTACTCCATGACTAATGGTGGCTCAGGTGGTAAGATAGATTCTTTGCACTCTCTTGTTGATTCCTGGAGGGACAGGATGAGTGCTGATTGGCTTACACTGTCCTCTGTGTTTCAAAGTGAAGGCAAGTGTAACTCAGTGTTAAACCATTTTGTAAAAGATTAGGGTGGGGAGGGTAGAAAAGCTGGTGGTAGGGAAGTGACCTCAGCAGATGAAGCTGGATTTTCACCAGTGGAATGCCTGCACCAAGAACTCCAGGGATTTCATACTGACCTGAAAAAAGAAATGTGGATCTTTCAGATGTGTCATATCTAGCCACTTATGATCCCCTCTGGGTATTTTAAAGCATTTCTAGAAAGCACTGGTGTCTTAAGGATTTCTGAGTTCCCTGTTAGGTTTAAGAAAATGATACAGCCTTCCAAATGGCATCTAAAACTGCAACAGGGATGTTACAAGCAAAGATGACGTGGGACAATCATGGAGAAGAAATGAGGAAATCCACAAATAGCTGACAGACAGCTGCAGTGCCTGTTAGGAAAACATATTTTACTTGATGAAAAATATTGTGAAAAAATATGAGCAAATCCCTCATGCTTTTAAGGAAGATTAAAACATATCCATCTGCTTTCCTAATAATTTTCATTTCCCTTTTACAGGATTTTAATTTGATTGGTTCATGGAGCTAACATATGGAATCATTTTCATATATAGCTGCATTTTTAACCTTCTTTCTTATTATAAATATAAATACATGTGTAACTGTGCATTTATATACATTAAACAGACTTTTTAAAATAGAAAACAAACCTTGGTAGTACAGTAAAACTGCAGTTGGACGCTTCTGGCTGTCTAATAAAACAGTAACAACATCAGTGGATGTTAAGCAGTAACATTGAATAAAAATAGGCCAGCTGTCATTGATTGATGGAGACACAGGCCTTGCTCAAGGATACTCAACACCGCTTCAGTAAGGGAAGGTCTTGTTTAACTAATCTACTAGAGTTTTTATGAGGATGTTAATAAACATGCGGATAAGGGTGAGCCAATAGACATCATCTACTTAGAATTTCAAAAAGCCTTTGATAAAGTCTCTCATCAAGGATTTCTCAGTAAGCTTAATAACCATGGAATAAAGGGTAGGTCCCCTTGTGGATAATCAACTGGTTAAAAAGGAACCAAAAAGTGGGAATAAGTGGACATTTCTAACAATGGAGGGAGATAACTAGTGGTATCCCCCAGGGTTCTGTCCTAGGACTGGTGCTTCTTAACATATTTATAAATGATCTGGGATTAGGTGTGACTAGTGGAATAGCCAAGTTTGCTGATGACATTAAATTGTTCAGAGTGGTAAAAACAATAAGAGATTGTGAAGAGCTCCAAAGGGATCTCTGTACTATTAGAACAGTACAATACAAAAGTGACATTGAAAATAGAGATTCCAACATTATTAATGTCCTTATATAAATCAATGGTGCAACTGCATATGAGATATTGTGTCAGTTCTGGTCATGGCACCTCAAAACGGATATGGTGGAGCTAGAGAAGGTTCAGAACATCTTCCCTCACAAGAAAGATGATCAAGGGGCTGGAGCAGCTTCCCTATGAGGAAAGGTTGCAATATTTGGGGCATTTTAGTCTAGAAAGGAGGCAAATGAGAGGGGGTGTGATTAAGCTGCACAAAATTATGCATGGTGTGGATAAAATGGACAAAGAGAAGCTATTTTCCCCTTTCCAAAATGCTAGAACCAGAGGTCACCCAATGAAATTGAATTCTGGAAAAATCAGGACAGACAAAAGGAAATGTTTTTTTTTTTATACAATGAGTAATTCAACTTTGGAATTCATTACCAAAGTTGAGATGTGGTACTAGCTTGGCTGGATTCAAAAAAGAGTTGAACCAATTCATGGAAGTCATGGGGATCAATGGCTATTAGCCTTGATGGCAATGTGACTGCCTCTGAAGGCTATCTGTTGGGAAAATAGTGGCTTTCTTGTGCAGTTGGTTGAGCATTGTGAGACAGACTAGATGGGCCAGAGAGCTAATCCAGCAAGGCACTCCTTATGTTCGTATATAATGCTGTCCATAAATATACCAGTACAACCAATACAACAATTCAATTTTATAAGGTAATAAAATTTGAAATGAAAGTTAGCATTAGCTAGATACATGATCTGTGGAAGGAAAAATTAAAATATCCAATTCTGAAAAATCAACTGGTGTTGAAAAATGGTGTCAAAATGTGAAATACTCTGTAATAATAAAAATAAAATTAATTTATCAGAAAATATTATCGTGTTAACAGGGTGAGCTCCTGTTTCCTCCCCAGCTCCTGTCAACCCAACAGGTCGAAAACTCACGTGAGTAGATAAATGGGGACTCTCACTCCGGTGGGAGGAAAAATGCTGGCAGCGCCTTGCACAGAGAGACGGGACCAGTTGCCGGTAAGCGCGAAACTGCACTCGCCCGAAAAGGGCGCGAAGCAATGGAAATCCCGCCTCCTGCGCTCGCCAGCTGGGCTATGCTCTAGGAAGGAGGCTCTGGCAAACCACTTCCGAAAAACAATTGCCTTGAAAACTGCAAGGATTCGTCCAGGCAGTCACTGCAGGGTCAGTAATGACTGAGCGCAGACAAAAAAAAGAAAAAATTATTTGGGATCTATTAGATCCTTCAGAGAGTGTGGAGGGATGGAGATTAGCTTTGTTATGCTGATAGCATAAGAAATTTGAAGGCTCTTTAACTCACATGATTTGATCCTGTTCTGCTGTAGCTTTGTTTTTGTTTCAAATCAATACACATGTTAATTTAATTTTGGGAAGAAATATCATAGTTAAGGATCTCAGTGTGATGTTGAATTATATTCCTATAACATGGAATTTGTCATCTCATGAAAGTTCTGGCTATATGGAGCCAGGGGTATGGTAATTCTATGTAATTGGAAAAACTAAGGATTAGATCCAAGATAACCAGTTTGTGTTCTAAAAATAATAAAAGACCACAGGATGTTACTATATGGCCTAGATTTAATGATTGAATTTCTTTATATAGACATCTATACTTATCATTCTTTCTGTTAATTCTTTTTATTATTTTTAGTTCATTTCGATCACTATAATGTATTTAGTTTTTATTCACTGTGAAATCACTATTTAACATTCTTTTTTAAAAAAAAAAAAGGAGCTGGGCAGAACCCAACCACATTTGCTGAAGAAATCTTCTTATTTTTTTCTTGACAAAAATTGTGTCAATAAACAGGGAGAGTACTACTTTAAATCTGGAACAACAAAATAAGACTTGAAGCTGCCTTAGTGATGAGTTGGAGTTGAGATGAAGGCAATGTCGTGAGGACCTGGCATAAAAAAAAGCTATTTCTGGGAGTATGTTTGTGCTGAAGCCAGGAGAATGTGAAGATAAGCCCTAGGACTGAAAGATGCCTCATGGGTATAAAGTCATGGTCATAGATCAAGCACCATAACCATAATTTTCACATGACCTTAAATGGAAACCTTTTTTCAATATGACAAGGTATTGGGTACTTTACCATGGACATCATCAAAGCAACCAGTAGAAGTAACAACCAGGAGGAACCATCCAGATGTAGCTAAATTGCAATTCTCAATATTTCCTCCCAGCCAGCCTCTTCAATGGTGAAGGATGCAGGGAGTTATCACTCAGCAATATCTGGAGGATTGCAGGTTCCCATCCCTGTGGTAGAATATAAACAAGGGAGAGAGGCAAATACGAATGCCAAAAGACAAAAACACTCAAACTTCAAAGAGGCACTTCACTTTGATTGATGTTTCGACTGATGGGCCCTTTTTTTGCCAGGAAGGAAAAGCATGCCTGGTACTTGCTGTAGACTTGTTTGCCCGAGTCTGATCTTTGCTGAACATCTCCACATGGGCAGAAGCAGGGGCGGTATCCAGCCCATTCCGAGTGGTGTGTGCAAAACGGTTAACTGCAAAATCTGCAAGATACCTCCTCTCCTTCCCTTTCTCTTGGTCTCCTTGTCCACAGCAGCCTTTCCCCATTCCAGGTGACAGTGTGTAGCATGGCAAGTGCAACTGGGTGGTCCTCACCCAGATTTGCATTTCTAGCGGTGGGGGCGATCGCACAGCGGTCCAACTCCCTGCAACGTGCCTAAGAGGGTAGCTTCAAGCAAATCCTTTCAAATTTAGAACTGATTTTAGATTAAACTGACTACTCAGAGCTATTTGATTGGCTGATGTGGTGATAAGATACTGAATTGATCCAGAAGAATTTTATAAGCAGTATAATTCAAATCTACCTTTACTGGATTAGGATTCCGTAAACAAGTGGCATACCATGTAGAATTCTGCAAAAAGTACCATCAAAGCACTGAACCTCTAGATTACTTTTGTCTTAGTTTTCCTAGTTTACATTGGAAAAATCATCAAATTAACAAACATGTTTGGTGTGCAGCTATACCAACCTTTCCCTCTGCTATTGTCAACATTTGCTTGGGTTTTTTCTTTTTTCCTCTGCAGGGTCCAGATACTTCTCTTGAAATTCTGCATTCCTGTATTTTTTTTTCAGACCATCTGTTATTTTTCACTGATTGTGTACTTATAAGGTCAAGAATTTCCAGTGCATTTGTAGTGCAGTTGTTTCAGGTGGTCTCCTCCAGTTTGTGAGCTTGGGGTAAACCTGGGCTTTGGTTAGGCTTCTGGCACACTGGCCAAAATGTGTGCAAACTGACCAATGCAGAAAAGGTTATGGGTCATGTAGGGACCCAGGAGTGAGTGAGAAGGATGACTGTTTGGTGAGCATCTGCTTAAAAAATATCTGCTTGTTTGGAGGTGGTGATATGTAATTTGGGGAAGGGGGGATCATCTGGGGCCCAAGTGCATCCAGTGCTCTCCCACCCCCCCAGTGCAATGGTAGAGTATGTCATGTACAGTAAGTAGAGGGCCAGGCAAACGGAAACAGCCCTGGGCCTTAAAGCTGCTTGTGAGCGCTAAATTTGGGGCGCAGGGATTGGGGTAGCCAACACTGTCAGGAAAATGCATCCCTGTGGACACAGTATGTGTGCCTACATTGGTAACTAGTGCTTCAGCATGCGCAAAACAACGGCTGCGTTCACAGATTATCACTGGAAACAATGCTTGCCTAATTTGGATAATAATTCTGTGCATCAGTATTTATAGGAAAATGAAACAGTGGCATAAAGATAAACTGTCTCGTATTTTGGAGTTGCCCCGAAGTAGGTTGTTCCCACGGTGCAGGTGGCCCTGCATAACAAAATCAATGATTAATGCCATGAATATGTATATTTGCTATCTGTTTATAATTTGACCATTTGCTGTTGCATATTAATAGTGTAAATGTAGTGATTTTAGTAAGTTAAATGTTTCAGCTTTTGAATCCATTTTGTCCTCCCAGTGGAAATATATATATATATATATATATATATATATATATATATATATTTGAAAATACATTCATTTTTATAGAGTTGTCTTTTTCTATTTGTACCTTGTGTGAAGCAGAGTACGTTGCTAAGTAAAATTTTATCTGCTTGACTTATCTAACACATGAGACAGAAGCCGGGAGGGGTTAGATCTGGCACATTTCTATCTGCTAATTATCTGAATATTTGTATTTAGGGAGCGTTTCAACTGCTGCTAGTTTTGCGCAAAATGTTCCTGCATTAACAACTATCATGGACGTTCTGCTCTTACATCGCTAGCTGGTTGACAAAAACCTTGGTGAGCACTGCAGTAAGTTGCAGTTTCCATTATCTACTAACACTGGCATCTCAAAGAAAAAGAAAATATTCATGCACCTTTCCAACTTCAACAGAAGTTATCAAGAGTGTTCTTTAATGACAGGCACTTATGCAGCTACCTGAGTAATGCCCTTAATGTTTCATGGAACATGCCATTAACTAAGATCTGGTCCAGATGCCTTTGAGATATGTGACAGGGCTTTCACAGGCTTTTAGTGCATGCTTTCCCCTCCTCTCCCCCCAAAAAACATAATGTTATGAGATTCCCTAGGATTGGTTTCCATGGGATTTTATATTGCACTGTAAATACAGGCATTCTTTCAGATTGCAAGAAATATAAAACCAGAGAACTGATTTCATGTTTATTCTGTTTATTCTGAAATATATGCCACTCTGTCCAATGTGGTTTTCTCCTAGACAACTTTCACTCACAGGACAGATGTGGCTGGCACTGCTGGAACAGTTAAACTAGGTTCATGCATTGTGCTGAGCCAAAACCAAACTAAAACACTTCATATCTTAACATTAAGTAAGCAACTGACTTTTTTCTGCAATGAAGACTGTTTCCAGCTCCTCCCTCCCCTGCCATCCCAAAGCAGAAAACATACTGGGTAGGATGAAGACTGGTCCAGCTGATCTAACCCCCTTCCCACAAAGTGAGTATATGCCTGCTTTCTTCAATGATAGTTACTTGCATTGGCAACAGTAACCTAGTCTCACGTTGAATAGAGCACTTTCTGTGGTCATTCAAAAATATGACCACCATACAGATGCTGATGTAGATTTCATCTTTGGCCTTGAATGGGGCTGCATACCCAGTTCAGAACTGGTGTATAATCTGGGGGTCCTTCTGGATTCACAGCTTCTGCTTGAAGTCCCAGCTATATGGCCAGGAAGGCCTTCGCATAGATTCATCTGGGAGGCCCTACTTACAGTCTCTCATTCCATGGTCACCTCACAGATGGACTATTGCAATGCTTTCTGCGTGTAGCTGCCCTTGAAAACCATTCAGAAACTACAGCTGGTCCAGAATGCGGCAACGGTGATGGGCAGGCCACACTATGCCCATGTAACATTCATTCTTCATGAAGTGCCCTAGTTACCAGTTGGCTACCAAGTGTAATTCAAGGTGCTGGTTGTCATCTTTAAAGCATACATGTCATAGGGCTCAGATATTTGAAGAACCATCTGTCTCCTATGGCGACTTCCTGTCCTATAAGATCTGACAGAGTGGGATCACTCCTGGTCCTATTTATTAAGCAAGATCTCCTAGCAGGATCCAGGAAGCAGGCTTTCTCAGTTACATCACCTGTCTTCTAGAACAGCATCCCCCGGGAGATTCACAAGACCCCCCATCTTATCAGCCTTTAAAAGAGCATTAAAAACATGGTTCTTCCCCCAGTGACTTGGGGGCCTTTTTGTCTGTTTCTATCATTGCTGGTTGGGGAAAGATTTGGTTATTTTTTCCAGAGGATGCTATATTTTGGGTTTATTTTTATTTATTTGCATATGTTAAACTGCACAGAGTCACTGGAGTTGGGTGGCATAGAAATTTCAGAATAGATAAATAAGAATGTCCCTCACCAGCAAGTTTCCAAGTGAAGACACAAGAATAGAATGAATGAAGTTTGATTTGGCATCGTTCTGCATTTTAAAAAAATGTTAGCATGAGAATTTCCAAGTGGGAAAAGAAGTTTGACAGTAGAACTAGTTACCCAGAAAGATGGGAAGCTTCCCTCACTGGATGTGTTCAGACAGAGGTGTTGGATATTTTAAATGGGTTTCCTGAATGGAACTTACAGTAGATCGTAAGAATCTATGATTTTATGCAATTTGATTTCTTTTGTGTCCACGTGATTATCTTAAGGTATGCATTTTTGTACATTATTCTGCATATTTTTGTGAGCACTTTTTTCTTAATACAGTATGGCTCCAAACATTATTTTCACCAATATATCTATTTTTGTTCTTCACGCTTTCTTCTGCAATGCAGCTTTGAGGCATGTATTTCATTTTCCCCATCAATTACACCTTTCCTAGCTGCTTCCACGTAATTTCATATACCGCTTTGAGACTCCTAAATATACCACACAAGTTGTTAATAATGGATTATTTATTTATTTTGTGCCTTTGAGTCAGTGTAGTTCCTGCAGTCTTCTTGGCAAGACTTCAGAAGTGGCTTGCCCTTGGCTCCTTCCAAGGGCAGAGAGAGAGTGACTGGCCCAAGGTTACCCAGCTGGCTTTGTGCCTAAGGCAGGACTAGAACTCAGCATCTCCTGATTCCTAGCCTGATGCCTTAAGCACTACACCAAAATGGCTCTCCAGATATAACGGGTACTTACTGATATTTACAAACTGGACATGAAAGATTTTTTCAGCTAAATGATGACTTGGTTAGCAAGTGGGTAGAAATTCTTTCAGCAGATATAGACGGACCCTTTTCTATTTTTCCATTCCAACTTTTACCTGGCTTCTCTTTTTTTCAGAGGAGGTAACTAATAGAAATGTAGATGGAGTTAGCTGTTTGTTGCACACCTTTTGGGATGGAGGTGCTCATTGTAGAAAGGGATCCAATATTTGTTTTTCTATTGGTTTTGATGAGTAAGAGTGGAATAGCTTTGTGGTCTAAGGATCTGATGCTTTACTTCTTGAGAGATGTTGCCGTATGTTTTTCTGGAAGTTTTAGTTGCAGCAGCATGGATCTTAGTGAGTGCTTATCCTTATCCATGGAAGGATCTCACATCTACTACTGTTAAAGGCCTCAGGGCCTTGTATTCGCTGATACAGTTGTCTCCTTTCATACCAGCCTGCGCACACAAAGTGGAATCCCCTTTTCTTTATCTCATCAGAGGCAAAGGAATATTAGAGATATAACTGGAGGTAAGAAGGACAGGACATCCTCCACCAAGAAGGGTAGAACATCTTGCACTATGAGATCCTGTTAGTCCTCTGTTTGCTTTAATCTACTATATAACTCAATTCATTTTTATTCTGGAATTTTGCTGGGATTATGGTGCTTTGTCTATTGCTTGGGCTTCACTTTTTTTCACTTGATTACACAGTTTTAGAAGGTACTGTGATTCTAAGTATAGCCATAGACCCTGAGTAGTGAGGGGTTGACATGTATCTGATACGTATGCATGTACGTATGTGTAAATAAATTCAAATACAATTACTAGTCTAGCTAAATCAACTGGGGAAAAAAATATTTTTAAAATGCTGTTCCAAGCAGGCCAAAGGAAAGATAAATGTGATATCCTTTTGAAATCCTGTAAAGTGGCCATGCTTCTGTAATTTTTCTTTGATTCTGTGACTTAGTCAGCAAGTCTTTACTAATTTTCATAAGGAACTAGATGCAGGATTGTGAAGGTCTCCTGCCCCACTTCCTGAGCAATTTTAGTAAGCTATCCTCCTGCAGAATTTCAGCAAACGTTGCGAGCATATTTTGCAACTGAATCAGGGCTACAATGCCTCTTTACTTGAGTGAATGACAATAATTAGATCAGTTAATGCTTGCGGATATTCTAATACACAACGTCCAAGAAAAGCAGGCACTTTCATGTTTTTTTGCCTCCTAAGGGGGGGAGGGAAGAAGATAAGTACACTTAGTACAATAATCTTGGCTTTCCTTGCCTCAGTTCCAGCATTATCTCAGTCAGATTAAAAATGAAAGCTTTTCACCTTACAGATGAGAATTCCTGATTACTAACAGAGATGTGGCAACTATACATCATGTCTGCAATAAAGTGGTTGTGTGGTAAGATAGAGGATTCCAGAGAAGGTAGTTTCAAATAAATTAAGCCTACTAAGAGGACTCCCAGAGATCAAGATACTGTTTAAAGTATTTTCCCAACTTTATTGAAGCCACATCTGTGAGCAATTCATCTGTGGCTAAGGGAATAGCTAAATGATCCAACCACATGGACAGAGCTCAGTTGTGGGGAACTTGTCATCCGAGTCTGCGTTGTGCTGGGAAATATCCAGTCAGTTGGTCTATTGTCAGTCTGTTGTTTAAAGGTCTCCCATTTCAGGAAAGGCCCACAGGTAAGGGGCATCCTGCAGTTTAAATGAGATAACAAGTAATTAAGCCATTAGAGTAATTAGTGAAGGTTTTCTTGGACGCTTATGCTTCAGAAGAAAAACCACTTGGTACTTTATAATATATTAATACTAGATGGTATAAGCTACGTGCTCTACTTCCTTTTTGTTTTTCCTTAAATGTACCTGGGATCCAGTGAGACTCATACAAATACTACGTACTCAAAGCACTTCTGCATGAGTTTGGGGCAATAGCTCATTTTGTCTTCCACTTACAAGTCCTTGGGGTAGAATAAATTAAATGCCTTACAAGAGTCACTTGTTGAGATGGGTGGCTATAGAAATCAAATAAATAAGGAAACAAGCAAGCAAACAAATAAATTGCTTTAGAGGATCCTTGACCTTCAGGCAGCTTTCCCTAGCTTGGAGACCTCCAGATATGTTGGTTACTGGTCATGTTGACATAGAATGTAAATGAGTTGAAGTCTATCACATCTAGGAAATCCATCTGGGGAATTGCAAAGATTGGAGAAGGGGAACAGCTGGAATGCCTATGGATGGTCACTGATGGGCCTGTTGGCTAGGGGTGTCCATGGTGGCAAAAAAGTCAAGATGGTGGCCACAACCATGGAAGTGAAGCCCTGCCCTATGTAAATGAGGTATGTAAAGCAGGGACAAGGCATCTATTGCATAGTTGTGGCTGCCATCTTGACTTTTTGGCCTCCCTCCCAGCAGACACCTCACAGTGGTCAGTACCCCTGTCTGTTCACTGAGACTTGACAGTATTATATGTAGACTGGATTTGCCCTGCCATCTGTGGTGTGTTCATCTCCTGGCCATAATAATAATAATAGTAGTAGTAGTAGTAATAATAATAATAATAATTTTATTCTGCCTTTTATATATATGCATGTATGTGTATAGTCAATTCAAGGCAGCGATTAATTAATTAATAAGGCAGGATCCTTGATTATGCAAAGGTATTTTTTTCTGATTTTGGTATCCTTTTACTGGATACTTTGAGGTATTTTTTAATATTTTTAATTGATATCTTTTGACATGTTATAAAGTTGCAACTCTTTAAAATGAATGAATGGATGGATGGATGGATGGATGGATGAATGAATGAATGAATGAATGAATGAATGAATGAATGAAGAAAAAAGGTTTCTGAACCCTGCAGTAGGTTCTGTTTTATATAGTCTGCAATGTGAAAAGCTGTTCCGCTTTCTGAATGATACTCTTCCATTTGCCTTTAACTTCTTAGTTATTGAAGAGTAAGCAGAAACATCTACCTTTGAGAATTCCATTGGGCTCTGACAGTTCTGCTCTTAGCTACCTTTTTCTGCTACTTTATGCTCACCAGAAGTGTAAAGGATAAGCCTTCACCACAGAATTTCCATCAGAATTCACTCTCATTTTTCTTACTAATAAATCCACCCAAATGTCAGCACGGGGACGGGCATAGTTCTACATAGGAACTATGCATTCCCTGTCCCCATTTCAGGATTGCAGGGTCTTTTTCTAATCAGCTTGGTTAGGATTTTAGCCTGAGTCATCAAAAGAGACCTACCTGGACGGATATTTTCAATTCTTACACAATGATATTGTTATACTCTGAGCTGTAAAGATTAAGGACAGACATGGTCACACTTGCAAAAATATTTGTGTCTGAAGAATCTCATCATAATTGAGTTTTTGCAAACACAATTAGAAGTGCTAGGCATTGCTTGTCTGCAAGTATGTTCTTGTGGAAAACTTGCATAATTCTTTCTCAGACACTGTTTACTTCTTGTGCTTACATACTGATGATAATATACATTTTTCATTTAAGCCAGTCTACTTATTATAATGGAAACAGAATTGCTGCTATAATATTCTTTTTTCCTTCCCATACTGCAAATATTATAAAGACATGTCGATGGTATTTTAAGACAGGACTGGCACCACATACAAGAGGCCTTCAGCCTAGGTTCTTCTGATGGGCCTCTCCCATGTTTATAGTCCTAGCCATGGGCTTATTTGGAGCAGGAAGGACCAGTTAATTTGAATTTTCCACAACGTCTCAGTGTAGCTAAGAGGCATTCTAGGAAGTAAAAAACAGCCTTGGGTCTGTGCCAGAGATCTTGGCAGTTGCCTGGACATCCTGGGTTCTGACAAATAGTCACCTCACAGTTGAGGTGGGATTTTGACACCATAGGTCTGTGATAAAGCCTCAGCCTGGTTGGTCTGCCCTAGTTTTGAGTTTCCTGAAATGGTGCTTCATTTCCAGCCAGTATCCCTTTGCATGTACACAAGGCTGTCTGTTCATTCTGCATGTAGATAATTTTCTTGGGGCCTGCCCACTGCCCTCTTATTTTTTTTAATACTGTCTTAAATAGCAACAATTAAATAGGACCATATTTATTTGCAGCAATGCCTTTGGATCCCACAGAAGTCCCTCTGGGATGGTAGAGGTTATCTTGACAGCTATTTCCTCTTCTAATAAATGGCAACTTCATGGTGGTTCATCTCTGTCATACCAGCCATTTTATCTCCTCTCAAAATTCTAAATGTGCCCCCGACCAAAAAGCTTGTCTGCTTCTGAGTTATACAACCTTCTCAAGGGACTTGACTTGTTAACTAGATGGGAGATTTAGATAAAAAGAAACCACCAAGGCACACCCTCCCTCTTTAATTGTATTATTTATTTCCAATCTGTTCTTCAAATTTTACATTCCAAAAGAAAGGATATAGGCAAATCCAAGCAATTTATACTAAGACAATTTTATAAGACAATCTTCTGAAATCTCCTTATTTTTAAATACATATTATAGTTCAAAACCCATAATATAGGATGGAACAGGTTAATTTGTGGGGTCCTAACACTGAAAACAAGGGTGCAAAAAGTAGGGTCTAAGACCAGTTAGTACCTTTCAGAGTCTCCTTGAGTGTGTTAAACTCAACATTTTAACCCATTGTTTTTACATTTTGGAGGTGGTTGTGGTTAAGAAGCAAAATGTGTGCAGAGGCTTAAGGCAATATTTAATCATTTAGTCTCCCCTCTCTCCCCCCAATGAATTCTGGCCCTGCCCATTGTTGGAGTGCATCTTGTCATACTGCACAAAGCCTGGAATGATTCTTAGGTCAACAGAAGCTGTACAGTCTGATTTAAAGACATGCAGACTAACTTAGACATATATAACATGTTTGGTGAATTTAAAACATACAGTACATTCAGGCTTGTAGAAAAGTTGTGGTTATACAAAGCAGGAAAATAAGTGTTCTGCCCCAGTCCTTGCTACATACATTTCTAATACAATAGTGTCACCTGGTGGTCTTATGAATTCATTGAGCATTTCACCATAACTGTTGCATATTCTAACACACCTTCTCAAATTATCAGTTCATGCACCATATCAATTTCTCCTAATAGTTCATGAGGGCCAGAGGTGTCCTCAAGGGCTGTCAAAATGGCAGGTGCGACTAAGCTCTAAATGCTCTGAAACTTTATTATATCTGTGTTAAAAGGGGGAGGAGCTTTGATTACCTGGTTTCACCCATCATTTTGATGCCATTGACAGCCGCCACAGACACTCCTGATGGAGACACTCTTCTGTCAAAGATTTTGTGGGAGCAGTTGCTACCACCTAGGTATGTAAGTCTGTGTTCCTATGTGAACCTCAGAAAATGACACTTTACATCCGCATGCTTTGTTCTACAGTTGGTTCTCTCAGCTTTCACTAATGCGATACAAATTTGATTGTTCTCCAAGTTCTGTATAAGTTGTTTTATTCTACTCCAAATCTGAAAGTGGTTTGCACAGTCAAATTGTATCTTGACTAGCTTGTGCTGCTACAATACAGTCAACTTCCATTGAGGAAAGCATTAAAGAAGTTTGTTTTCTGCTTAACCAGTTGATGGGTTTCTTTCCAAGCAGGAACAAGTTTCTTGTTGTTGTTACAGTCCAATCCAATCAGCACCTACATTTCCCATTACAGTGCATCCTGAAGTCACTGGAAGCCACAGTCTGAGGAACATGGTTGCCTTCAAACAATGAATAATACTTTTCACTGCATTCCAATCCTTCTGAATGGATGCTGGGACCTTTGCTCATAATTTTCCTATTTTTGCCACAATATCTGGTCTTCTAACAATAGCAATGTTTCCAACTGTGCATCTGTTTCATTGATTGTCTGATAGCAATTCACTTTGTACTTTGATCCCTTGGAGATAGTCAGGTTGCATGGAGGCATCCAACGCCTTAGCATTCTTCACACCAAACCTCTCTATTACTGCCTTGTATCCAAAAACTTTGATGTGTTCCACACTAGACTTTCTTCTATGCCATGGTTAGCATAAGGTTTTCTTTACTGTTTTGGAGTAAAGCAGGTTTTGTAGGTATATGATTATAATTACTGCCTCACCCAAATATTTTTCTGGAGGTCCAGAATCTATCAGCATGTATCTGACCACTTTAGTCTGTGTTCTAGTCACAGTCTACTCTAGTTCAGCACTTCCTTTTTGCTCATGTGTGTATAGAATAGTCTTTTTGTTTCCTATGTTATGGGGTTCTCAGGAAGTCCTCCCTTTCATTTTCCATAAATTCATCTCCATTGTCAACTTAAACATAAGTGACGTGTACTAAAATCTTTTGCTTGCCATGACCATGTAGTTCCTTAGCTTTTCCAATCCTTCATTGGCTGACAGATGCCACTGTGTATGAAATCCAGTGGTTCATAGTTCTGGTATGGCTCACCTTGGGAAGAGTTCTCCTTGTGGCCTTACCTCAAATTACATTTCATGGTTATAGGGCATGGTGACATTACAAAGTTATTTGTTGCTGTCTCTGCAGTTCTCTTATGTGTTCACGATGTCTATGACCCAAACATCTGTGCCTCAGGTTATTGTGTTGGGGTTATTGTGTTGCTTATGTTCAGTGAGCTTTTTCCTCTTGACTTCTTATGCATAGGAGGTACAGGAGATCATCTATGATTGCCCTGGCCAAGATTTCTTTCCTTTTCTGGGTTGTGCCCTTGCTGCCTTTAAATAGAGTATTTTGGTTGTCAGATGCTCAGCAGAGAGGAGCTCATCTTCTAGACTGGGAACATATAGCTATCTTTCACAAGTATGATCTGCAAGCTTCCTTGTAGCTTGCTGGATTTCAAAAACCCTCTGCCAATTCCTTGTGCTTCTCCCTTCTTTGAGGTAGACCTTTTCTTTATTGCTTAGATTCAGCTCTTCAGAATTTCTATTGCTGATCATATGACTTGTATTTCCATAGTCAACACACCAACCTTGGGATAGGTTGTTCTGCTTTCACTGATATATATAGTTTCAGTTTGCTATTAAAATGTAAATTTAAGTAACAAGAGTTTGCTATTTAAGTGTCTTTCCGGTGCACACATTTGGGGGGAGGGGTAGCCTCATTTCTTATACAGATTAGTTGATCCTCCTCCTCTAAGAGGGTTACTGTGGCTTTTGCTTGCCCATTTTTCTTATCTTGAACCTCAGGTTGTCTGCAGATCATTTCTGGAGGGGAGCATTTCCAGTTTGAAATTCCAGAGACTATAATTCTATTTATTCAGCTTGCTCCCTGAGAGTTTGAATTCAGAACAACTAGCCATATTTGCTTCCTTCCTTAGTTTACTTACTAAGGAGCTTTCTATCCTGCAGTCTTTCCAAGATTCTTCTTATTCAAAGGCTTGTTCTCAGCTTTGTAGCTATGTTGTTGTGGACTCTGGACCCATAACCAGCTGCAAAATAGATTCTATTATGCAGCAATTAATAAAAGATTCAATCAATAATTTCTAATTGGCATTTTACTTGGTAAATATAACTTGGAAAGGCATAACAAGCTTATTGAAAAGGCAAGGTTCCAAACAAGCAGACATGCAGGAAGAATACAGTTACAGAAAGAAAAAAGAAAAAAGAAAAAAAGGAAGGAAGGAAGGGAAGGGAAGGGAAGGGAAGGGAAGGGAAGGGAAGGGAAGGGAAGGGAAGGGAAGGGAAGGGAAGGGAAGGAAAGGAAAGGAAAGGAAAGGAAAGGAAAGGAAAGGAAGGAAAGGAAAGGAAAGGAAAGGAAAGGAAAGGAAAGGAAAGGAAAGGAAAGGAAAGGAAAGGAAAGGAAAGGAAAGGAAAGGAAAGGAAAGGAAAGGAAAGGAAAATTCCCTATCTCTTCACAATACTGTACATACATTGGAGTGTGCCTTCTGTTGACCATCCTAGTTTATGGGACATTTTCCCATAACTGTTACACATTCCAACATAGGTCTGGGAACCTGCCTTATTTTGGTCACTTGTTGACTGTAACTGCTTGCTTGATTATTGAATGTTGCAGTTGTACTATGGGATGAACTCATAGAAGAGTGTATCACTCTAACATTTGAAGCATTAAGCAAAACTTTTTTTTTTTTTTAAAAGAGTCTCACTTCAGTTCTGTTTTAGACAAGAGAAAACTAATCCTGTTCTGTCTTGCTGTGACATATCAGGGAGGCTCCCTAAAAGAAATGCATTTGATTGAATTACAAAAATAATTTCAAAGAAATGCAGTCTTGGCCATGAGATGAGAATGAGTTCATGGCAGCTACATTATAACTCTTGTACATTTACCATATTTATACGTTAGACATATATCTTGCCTTTCCACCAAGAGACTTACCTGAGGATTTCCCTTCATTTTTCTCTGAAGTAATAATCCTGTGAGGTAAATTGTGCTAAGAGAGAGCAACTGACCCAAAATGACTCAGTGGGCCTCCGAGGCTACCTATGAACTTGGAGGAACCACCTCCGCCTCCTGTCCTGATATAATGCTTTAACCACCTAACCCATGGTACCACATGCCTATTCTCTCCCTCTACTTAAATCCAAAATATTGATCGGAATATGATGCTTTAATACCACACAGCATCATGCAGTTGACTGTGGCAAAAGTTGAATGACAGACTTCCAGAGCAAAGGGAAATTGTTATTCTAGTCAAATGGTTGGTAACTGACTTCTGTTTTTTTTTTAAGTAAGTAATTAATTTACTTGTTTATTTAAAAGATTTATATAGCCACCCATCTTATGTAACATAGCCCTGGGCAGCTCACAGACAATAATAAAAGAATAAAAAGGATAAAACAAAACAGAACAGAACTTTCCCGGTGCCTCCTAGTAATTCCACTTTTTATAAAAATATCAGAAACAGCAAATAGAGCAATTGAAGTGGTGCTTTTTACTCTGTCCCCCAGCTTTGAAATGTTGATAGTTTCTATAGTAATTGCAAGGAGCTTTTTAAAATTTGTCATAGGAAAAAAAAAAAAAAATTTTTTTTGTATAGGAAGTCTAAGCTCAGACCTGTTCTGCATTTGAATAATTTCCTATAATGTAAAAGACTGATGTCAACTGGTATTCCATCCCATGATCCTTTGCAAGTTTACAAAGATTCTCTCCAAGTAGAAAGGGGAGATATAGGTGAATATTGGATTGGAGATGAGAATGATGGTGATAAGAAAAACAACAAGCATCAGTGACAACAACAAATTATCCACATATTTCCAGAGACCTTGATCAGCTCTGCCACTCACTGCATTATTTCTGCATTGACTATAACACCTAAAACAACTTGTTTTTATTCAGCAATTCTTTCCCTAAGTGAAGTGATGGAAACACTTTGAGATTTTCCATTGTTTTCGTGAAATCTGCAGGCACAATATGTATTTGTGGCAGCTCACTGAACAAGTAAGAAGTCTTTGGTGTGCAACATACTATAACATCCTGATGGCAAAGAAACCTGAATGCACAGGTTTTTGATTTCCTTTGGGAATCCAGTTTGGGCATTTTGATTCATGGATAGTAGCAGATTGAAATAGGGCCTGAATAGCTTTCCAAGGTTCAAAGTGACACCCTGTGGTGTTATTTCAGATTGCAGTTTAGACAGGACTGATTTGGAGTTTGTGGTAACATGTTTAAAAGATCATTCTGTGTGCTTACCTAACAAAAGGAATGATTTCTAATGCAAAAGAGATCATAACAATTGACCACCAGAAAACATAGCATGTAAACCATTGACCACCATATAATACTGTATGCAAATCATAATAAAAAATGTACAGATGACAAAACAGAAAAAAGTTAGTAATCTCACAGAATTAAGATTTGTTTGTTGTCTTTAACAATTCTTGCTTTTGCATGTCAGGATCATGCTTGACTGCATGGTACAGAGAACTTAGTTTAGCATGAGAGAAGTCACAAGTAGTTGCTTGGGATATGGATGAAAACATATCAGTGCAAACATCACAAAATGGGTAGCATATGTAGTTTAATAAAATATGAATTATGATGGATCAGAACAAAGTAATCTGAACTGAATTCTCTGGGAGTCAACCAGATCTGTCTGGGGAATTCATAACTGTAATGGTATGTGGGAATGACCTTGGGAGATGGGGCAAAGAGGTGCTGCCTAGAGAACGGTCTGATAAGAGGGAGCATAGCCCACAGCTGCATAGTGGGTGGAGCAAAAGGCTCAGAAGAGACCCTCCCTAGGCAGCACCTCTTCGCCCAGTCTCCCAAGATCATTCCCACATGTATGTATGTGTGCCTTCAAGTCAGCGTTGACTCCTGGTGACTGCCTGGACAAAGCCAGGCAGTTTTCTTGGCAAGGTTTTCAAAAGTGGTTTGCCATGCCTCCTTCCTAGGGCTGAGAGAGATAGTGACTAGCCCAAGGTCACCCAGCTGGCTTTGTGCTTAAGGCAGGACTAGAACTCATGGTCTGGTTTCTAGCCTGGTGCCTTAGCCACTACACCAAACTGGCTCTCATTCCCACATATGGTGGTATATTCCCATTACAATAACCAATAGATGAAGGCAAGAGTATGTTCCTGTTTGAATTTCCCAGCAATTGGTATTCTGACATTGGAAGTAAGTAATTGGAGGCTTCCGGTGGGGGACCAATAGTGGTTTGACCAATTCCTTTGTCTGGGAATTGACCCCACAGTCGTTGGGGCTAGAGCAGGATCCCTGTAGCCCGAAAAATTCTCAGAAGTAAAGGAGAATCCATGAAATCAACTCAGATGCTGTCTGGACAGCCATTTCTTGCGAGGAAACCCTGAAGCAGAAGACTTTGTGATTGACTTGCAGTGAGTAGCTGGGAGACAGGGCTTTTCCATCCTGTTCGAGGCTGTGGTCTAGCCAAAACCTAGGACACTAAAACCGACCTCCCCATTTCTAAAACACATTTTAAATGGTTTATTACTATTTTAGATGAAGAGAGGCTTTTTTTGGCAACAGATAAGGGTATCTTCTTGGTGTTTTTCATATTTTCAATGCTTATTTAAAAAAACCAACAACCTGATTTGGACTTTGGGATTTATATATTAAGCAAAGAGTCAAAGAGCTGAATTATTGGTTGTTTTTATGAAATGAATGGGGTTTTGGGGGGGATTTTAAAAAGTTAATTTGGTTGAATCTGTACTTGTGAGATCAAAGCTTGAGACTGCTGGTTAAAGATGTTTGTGGGAAAGCAGATTTTTTTTTTTTTATTTTGCTGCAATACTGATTGGTAGAGCTTTGTAAACAAAAGTACTCTGCTTTTTACCCTTTTTTTTCCTGTGTACACTGCTTGTTACAGCTGGAGTTCAGCAAAGGGTATTTAAAGAGACACACATTTACTGGAAGATTTCACCTACTAGAATTCTACAAGTGATAGAAACTAAAGTTGAAGGCTTTGAGAAAAAATTAAACAGATTTGATAGTGATATTGATTTGCAAACAAAATTGGATATTGAAAATAAAAATATTGATGATGTCATACAGTGTAAAGTAAGGGAATCTTCAGAACAGGAAACTGGAATAAGAGATCTGGATTTGGATGGAGGGCTGGATGGTTTTGTTTATTTTGAGCCTGGAGTTAATGAGTTCTTTATAAAGCCCAAATTCACAACAGACTTTTTTTTTTTTTTTGGACAATGTCCAGATCATAAAGCAGAAGAGTATTCTGGAGATTTTTCTTTTTTGGGATGCACAGGAAGGACTGATTAAACCTTTGAAGATGTCTTTGATAGTAAAAAAGGACAAAGTGACAAGAAATTACTACCTGAGATTTCACTTGAAGAAAAAATTAAATGTCAAGCTCCCTGAAAAGAAGAAAAAGGAGTTTAAAGTGGTTAATTTAATTTAATTTAATTTAATTGGTTAAAATGTACAAGTTATATTTTGGATTGCTATTACTGGAATTTTTTTTGGACTGGGATGTACGATAATGTTTATGGATTTTACTGTTATAGAAAATAAATAGACTTAGGTATTTAATAATGATAAATTAACTGATACTTCAAATGTTGGTAAGGACCTTGGGATAACATGTCTATAAAAATGTCTTCAACTTTGTTTCTATTTCAAAATTACTTTTGGGATTTTTGCTTGTAACTAAAAGAAATGAAATTTTGACTTTGAGATTTGATGTTTAGAATTGTTTTTGCTATAGAAAAATTGTGCTTTATTGATATTACTAGAGTAAGAAGTTAATGTATTATTTTACTTATAACTGTACCAAAGAAAGTCCGAAGTTGTTCTTTTTTTATTTTCCGACTCTTATACTTCCCCCCCTTTTTTCCTTTTCTTCCTCACACTTCTTTATCTATTTCTTTCTTTTCTACTTTTCTTTTAATGTTTTTGTGTATTTTATTCTTGTTTGAAAATTAATAAAATTCTTATTAAAAAAAGGAAGTAAGCGATCTATGCTTATCATGATTAGTAGACATTACTTAGCTGTTTATGTTATCATTGATTACTGTTGGCTGAATGCCCACAGTGAGTATTGTGAATATTAAATATTTTTTGCCTACTTTCTTGTTGCTTTATCAGATGCACAAATATAGAAGGGGAAAAAGAAATCTACAAAAGTCTACAAAATCTCTTGCCATAATACATATGTTAGTCTTTAAGATGTTGCAAGCTTCATTGCTTCTTCTTGCAACATTGGCCAACCTTCCAGAGTAATCTGCCCCAATTTGCTACCCTCTATATGTGTTGAACTACAAATTCCATCATGCAGCTTGGCCATGCAGCTGTGTAAGTTTTGATTTTTTACATCAATATTAAAAGGTACTTCCAAGAAATGGCTTTCCATGTGGTGTAAAGATGGCTTCCATGGGTCTGTAGGTGACAGTGAGTGTGCTAAAAACTAACATAAGGGTAGAACCAATCTAAGTTCCTTAACATTGAAAAAAATTTATGCTGATCCTAACTATCATTAGAGAGAAACAAGTCCAACTTATTTGAACAGAGCTTCATGTAAAGAAACAAGTACTTTCAAATCAGCATAATACAGATAGTCCTAATTTAGTGACTGCCTCATTTAGTGACCGTTTGTACTTACAACAGTGATGAAAAAGTAATTTTACAACCAATCCTCACATTTACGACCTTCACAAGTCTGTAAAGCAAAGGAAAGTTGAAGTAAATCATTAGCACAGTTGCTGTTTCACTCAGTGACCATTTTGCTTAATGACCAAGTTGCTGGTCCCAATTGTGGTCACTAAATGAGGGCTACCTGTACACACACATACATGTGTACATATATAATGCCTGGGCTTTCTTTGGATGCCAAATCAGGCAACACTCAAATAGCAATGTTTAAATGTTTTGTTCTGAATATATGACATCCTTTGAAGCTGTGCCCATGTCCATATAAATAGTTCTAATGGGGAAATTTCCAGAGAACCTCAAAGTAACCTGGCTAACCAGACTATAGGAACAAAACAGCTGCCTTTGTGTGGATTGCTCTGTGTTAGGAAGAACAAGGTGGGTACAGAGACAGGCGCACCAGCAGGCAAAGGATTCATTTTCCACCAATAAGATGCCAGCAGTTGCTGGCTCCTGCTTCAAGAGCCAAGAGCTGGGCACAATTCAAGCACTTCTTGGCCTCTTCCTTTCATGTACCAGCCCAGATCTTTGGAGGGCCTTGCTTAAAGTAGCACCAATGAACAATGCACAAGAAATGGTGACAGAAGTGGACTGTGTCTCTGTCATAGTGAATAAATACAGGCAAGTGACACGGTTTCACTTAGTGACTGCTTTACTTAGTGACCAAGTTGCTGGTCCCAGTTGTGGTCGCTAAACAAGGACTACCTGTACACACACACATACACACATATACATATATAATGCCTGGGCTAGACATCGCTGATCCTGCCATCTAGTGGTCATCTAATTGAGCAAACTCAGGGAGGCAGTGAAAGACAGGAAGGCCTGGCGCAATATGGTTCATGGGGTCACGAAGAGTCGGACACGACTTAACGACTAAACAACAAAATCTCCTTCTCCTTCTCCTCATCAAACTATTGTACTTCACCTCTATTCCTTGTTATATACAAAATCCCCCTGTGAGCTGTGATATAAAATGATGTAATATTTTATTTATTTATTTATTTATTTATTGAGTTTGTCACCGCCCATCTCGTTCAATAACTCTGGGTGGTTTACAAAACAATTAAAATCGATTAAAATTACAATATTGCAATAATAAATAAAAAATAAATAAATCCAAAAATAACTGGCAATCACTCATATTGGTGGTAGCAATGTGCTGCATTGGGTTCTAAAGTCAAAAAGATGCTTCAGAGCAGGCATGGGTTAAACAGCATTGGTAGATGAAGATTTGCTAATTTCAGGGTGGATCAAAACCATTGAAGACTCAAGTTCAGGAAAGATCACAGACGTTGGGGGAGGACCAGACTTCAAGAGACTATGCCTACATGATTAGAGTGGGAAGGGGATTGGGAGAAGATTGTCAACATATTGCTAGCTATAAGAGGTTGCCAGCTAAGGATAAATAAGCCCTTGATTTACTCTTAAGGCAAGGCTGGGGATTTAAGGATAGCTACACATAGAACTACAGGCTAAAGTGAGACACTGCCTCATTAGAAGAAAGATTATAAGGGGCAGGGAACTAGTTAATCTAGGAATTGTAGAGAAACCAACAAATCAATTTACTGTTTTTACTGTATACCAAACTCTTTTGTGGCTGCAGCTGTCAGAGGGAGCTGGGAGAGGGAGATCAGTTTGTATATTTGTTTAAGCTAAAATACCTGCCTACATGATTAGCTTTGCATGGTTGAAAGATAAGCCAATGTTTCCTAACTCTACTTCAAATAAAGCAGAAAGAAAAGTTCACAAGGTTTTTTTTTTTTTTGCATGTTGTCGTTTGTCTGGTTGATCCTGAGAATGCACAAAGCCC
This sequence comes from Liasis olivaceus, assembly GCA_030867105.1. Classification (NCBI taxonomy): domain Eukaryota; kingdom Metazoa; phylum Chordata; class Lepidosauria; order Squamata; family Pythonidae; genus Liasis; species Liasis olivaceus. The sequence goes on from CM061349.1 coordinate 259,511,419, forward strand.
CCTGGTGTGTCTCCTATACCTGAACAAGTTCACATGAGGAATTTTCCCCCAGTATCTATAGCTGAGTTAAAGAGATGTTTGGTCATGGTGCAAAACCTTGTAAGATTTGTAACTCTGGAAGATTGAGATACCATTTGGCACCAAGGGACATGATCAAAATGAAGCTTTTAGGAGTATGAAACAACTCTTAACAGAAGACCTAGTGCTGAGATTCTATGATGTCAATGTCAACAAGTATAGTGTTGTGACTGCTGTCACTAACAGCTATGGTATAGTCAGAGCAATGCTTCAAGATCCTGAAGAAGAATTAGCTTATGTGTTCAGAAACATGGCATGCCCCAGTTGAGCAGGGCTACCTCATGCCATGTGGACATATGAATGGTCCTTAAAGTATCTTTTGACCTGGCAGGAATCCTAGCTTTATAGAGATCACACACTATTTGATTTGCTGACAAGCAGCAAAGAGTTGGATTGGTGCAGTGAGATTCCAGGAATTTCTCCTTCTGATACCTCATGCTGAGTGTCACCCAGACAAACCACTTGTAGGAAAAAAAGAGTAGGAAGAGCCCATTGAGGTTAGCATCCAAACATCATTGTCTGACTTTTCCCCCCTCATCTTCAAGGATGGAATAGGAAAGGGCAGTCTGCTTGCCCGTATTAGGGACTAGTTTCTTTAGACAAAAATAGCAATCATTTTCTTAGGGTAGAATAATCCCCAGGTACTCTTAGAAGTGCCTAATACACTACTTATCACCTCAGGGAAGGAAATCTGAAACGTTCGTGTGATTTACTGTTTATTTGATATTGTGGATTTGTGGATTACATATAGTTTATGCCTCAAAGTAGGAGAAATACACCGAAATGGAATCTCAAACAGTAAAGAAGAGAAAGAGAAACCAGAATCTACTATGGCATGAATGAATCCAGAAAGAGCAATTTGCTAGGGAACAAGGTATCTGCTAGGAAAAACAGTTTAAGGACTATAAGCAATTTAGATATTTTTGTTACTTGAAATAAGAGAAGGTATCAGACTACCTTTAAGAAGGATGACCCTTTTTCCCAGTCCCATTGATTATATGCCAGTGATCAAGCTAAAGTTTAACTCACATATTGAAATATGCCTATTTAGAGGACAGTCCTGTATGTACTTGTCATTGTGGCATACATTTGAGTGAACAATCAAGTGTTACAGATTCAAAAGTACCATATTTTTCCGACAATAAGACGCCCCCATATACAAGACGACCCCCATTTTTCCAACCCCAAATTAAGAAATCAATATTTTAAAGATAGTGCAGAACACATTTTTATTTAGTAATTAGTTAACATTGACCTGATACACTCGGTGGGAGGAGGTCCAAACCGTCTCTCTGCAGCTCTATTCCATGCTCTTTTGCATAATTGATTCCATTCAAGCACGAGTGAAACTAGCTTCTCTCTGCAAAAGCCTTCCTCTAATTGGTTTTGTTCAGCATCAGCTGACGCCAGTTACATAAGGCTCGTGATTGGAGGAAGTCTGTTTGGGAGACAAGCTATTTCACTCGTGATTGGAGGCTCGTGATTGGAGGAAGCCCGTTCGCAGAGTCAAAGTATAGGCAGTTTTGCCACTGCGCGGTTCTCTCCTCGCTGACTTCCTTAAATAAGATGCCCTTCAATTTTTAGGATAAGGATTTTAGAAAAAAGTATCGTCTTAAAGTCGGAAAAATACGGTACATAACTAGGTTGGATTGTGTTCATAATCTACAATAAATATGCTTTTTTCTAAAACTAAAGGCCAGAGTCATCCTTGAAATGTGGTTCAACACCATTCTGTTTGCTTCCCTTAGAAGTCTCAGAAGGAATGCTGACAATTTGTTCATGGGTTCCTTCACCTCTCCTTCCCTGTCAGTCAACTACCCTTCAACATATGGCTATATGAGTGGCTATATACACTGCGTGCACAATTATTAGGCAAGCTGTATTTTTGAGGATGAATTTCATTATTGAACAACTACGGTGCTCTCGGTCAATCCAAAATGTTAATAAACCTCAAACCTGAATATTTAAGAAAGTAAAAGTGAGGTTTTGGCTTTCTTAGGAGCGTATTTATGTGTGCACAATTATTGGGCAACTATTAGTGTGCAGAATTATTATGCAACTAAATGAAAAATGAAAATTCCCCCATCTCACTCATTTATTTTCATCTGTTAAAGTGGGAATAACAAACAAACAACTCAAAATTTACAAATAAACATTTCTGACATTTCAAACAAAAAATCAGTGACCAATATAGCTACCCTTCTTTGCAATAACAGTCATAAGCCTTCCATTCATGGACCTTGTCAGTTTCTTGATCTGTTGACGATCAACTTTTTGTGCAGCAGCAACCACAGCCTCCTATACACTGTTCAAAGAGGTGTATTGTTTTCCTTCACCGTAAATCTCCCATTTGAGAAGGGCCCACAAGTTCTCAATAGGGTTTAGGTCAGGTGAGGAAGGGGGCCATGTCATTATTCTTTCACCTTTGAGGCCTTTACTGGCTAGCCACACAGTGGAGTACTTTGATGCATGCGATGGAGCATTGTCCTGCATAAACATCATGGTCTTCTTGAAAGATGCAGACTTTTTCCTGTACCACTGCTTGAAGAAAGTGTCTTCTAAAAACCGGCAGTAGGTTTGGGAGTTGATTTTGAGTCCATCTTCAACCTGAAAAGGTCCAGCTAGCTCATCTGTAATAATACCAGCCCATACCAGTACCCCACCTCCACCTTGCTGGCGTCTGAGTCGAAGTGGAGCTCTGTGCCTGTTACTGATACAGCCATGGGCCCATCCATCTGGTCCGTCAAATGTCACTCTCATCTCATCAGTCCATAAAACCTTTGAAAAATCTGTCTTCAGATATTTCTTGGCCCAGTCTTGCCATTTCAACTTATGTGTCTTGTTCAGTGGTGGTCGAGTTTCAGCCTTTCTTACCTTGGCCATGTCTCTGAGCACTGAACACCTTGTATTTCTGGGCACTCCAGGTAGGTTGCAGTTCTGGAATATGACAGCACTGGAGGATAATGGGTTCCTGGTAGCTTCATGTTCAATTCTTCTCAAATCTTTGGTGGTTAATTTGTGTCTTTTTTTCTCAACACATTTCTTGCAACCCTGTAGACTATTTGCAACAAAATGTTTGATGGTTCTGTGGTCACGCCCCAATATCTTAGCAATTTCAAGACTGCTGCAACCCTCTGAAAGACTTTTTACAATTTTTGACTTTTCAGAGTCAGTTAAATCTCTTTTTTGGCCCATTTTGCCTGAGGAAAAGAAGCTGCCTAATAATTATGCACACCTTGATATAGGGTGTTGATCTCCTTAGGCCACACCCTTCCTCATTACACAAATATACATCACCTGATATGCTTATATCCAATAAGCATTCAGGTTTATACAGCTTGGAGGTGGAAAATATGCATAAAAATGATGATATGGTCAAGATACTCGCCTAATAATTGTGCACACAGTGTAAATATGATAAATAAATAAATATGATAAATGTTATATAAATGCTATATAAATGATAAATTTATTATGATAAATAAATATTTTGTGTGTTTTTACTATTTTTTATATATAGTTTTGTATGTATTTATTTTTTTAATTGTTGTACGCCACCCAGAGTCACCTTGTGTGAGATGGGCGGCTATATAAATATGATAAATAAATACAGGGAGCCTGAAGACCTTCTCTGGTTCCCTGGGTGTGTGTGCCTGTGTTTGTGTGTGTTTAAAAATAACAAGAAGATAGAGGAGCCGTGGAGGAGATGGATCTAGAATAACCTTAGTTGCATATGATGTCCAGTGTAATTTCCTGCAAGGGGCCATAGGAGTTTTAGTCAAATTTTGTGACCTTCAGTGAGACACAGTATTTTGTACATTATTTGCCAACAAAGATTGCTCAATTTGTGACCCTTTGGTTCCTCTTAGGCCTTGCTAAGGAACCAGCAGGAAAGACCAGTCAGTTGTGGGCTCCAGGCTGAGACAGGCTGTATTTATCTTGAATTGGAGGGACTTTGATCTTTTGACTAAACAAGTCCATTTGTCAATACTATTTGAACATTAAAGGAGGTCATAGGGTCCCTTTCTTGTCTCCCAATCCCTGGTTAGTTAGGTAGTTCCACTGGTTTCTCCCCATTCCTGGCTCATTTCTGTTGAGAATGCCTGGGGAACGGAGGACAGAGGCATAGCCTGTGATGTTTCCCCTCACTGCTTTCTATTCTGTTCAAATTGTATTCCCTCTATTACCATAATTGAGCATTGCTTCTTGGCCTTTTAGCTAAGATCAAGTGTAGTGTATGTGTGTGTACTTACCAAGCAGACACCCAAACAATGGACTGTTATATCCAGTTTGGCATTTGAACTGCAATCTAACTGGGCATTCCTAATTTTTAAAATCTGATGTGATCTTTTATTTTTGACACTTCAGATTCTGTGGAAATGATTCTGTATTGTGTTCTGGGCTTAGTTTCAGAACCACTTTAGCCTTGGAAATATATTTGCTTAGATGATGCATATAGAGGGCACTTATGTTTACATTTAAGATTACAGGTAGTCCTTGCTTAATGACCACAGCTGGGACTGGCAACTCCATCGCTAAGTGAAGCAGTTATTAAGCAAGACATCACATGACTGTGACTTACAACTTCCTGCTGGCTTCCCCATTGACTTTGCTTGTCAGAAGCCAGCTGTGAAGGTTGCAAATGGCGATCACATGACCACGGGATACTATGACCATCGTAAACGTCTGCCAGTTGCAAAGCGCCCGAATGTCAATGATGTGACCATGGGGACTCTGCGATGGTTGTGTGAGGATCGGTCGTAAAGTTACTTTTTCAGCGCTGTTGTAACTTTGAACGGTCACTAAAGAGGGCAGTCATTAAGTGAGGACTGCCTGTATTTGGCCCAATACCATTGCTATTGCAGGTTTTAGTTTCTAAAAAGGTGAGTTATGCAAAAGGCAGCAGTTCAGTATTGAGAAATGTAGGGTTTTGCCCTTAGGTAAGAAAAACCAGATGCACATGTACAAGACAGGTAGAACCATGGTTCAGAAATAGCACTTGAGAAAAGAATCACAGATCAAACATGAGCCAGCAGCGTGCTATAACTGCCAACCCCCCATATGCATTTTTAATAGATTGCATTTTTATTGTATTTTTAAAATCTTTGTTAGCCACCCAGAGTCACACTTGTGAGATGGGATGCCATATAAATGGATTTAAATAAACAAATAAGTAACATCAACTAGTAAAATCTTGGGCTGCATCAAGTATAGTGTCTACATCATAGGAAATGATAGTTCTGCTTTCTGCTGCACTGGTTAGACCACACCTGGAGTACTGCATCCAGTTCTGATCACCACAATAAAAGAAAGACAGTGAGGAACTGAGAAATGTATGAAGAAGAGTGATAAAGATGGTGAGGGGTTCGAAGGCTAACTCTTATGAAGAACATTTAAAAGAAGTGGCATGTTTAGCTTAAAGAAGAGAAAGCTAAGGAGCACTATGATAGCAGTTTGCAAATACTTGAAGAGCTGTCACAGAGAAGAGGGTGTGATTTATTTTCCATACTCCTGAAGGTAGGACAAGAAACAGTGGGTGGAAGTTTTGCTGAGGGAGATCCAAGCTTGAAATAAGGAGGAATTTCCTGACCATGAGAGCTGTTAAACAGTGGAATAGCCTGCTTCCTGGAGTTACAGTGCTCCATCACTGGAGGTTTCTAAGCAAAGGTTAGACAGCCATTTGGGATGGCATGAGGAGTTCTATCCTGGGCAGATGGTTGTACTAGAAGACCTCCAAGGTCCCTTTCAGTCCTATGAGTCTAGGATTTCATGAGTCTATAACCCAGATTTCTATAAAGTGCTCTCTTAGGTGCTGTCATTAAGCAGGATCTAGGAAGCGCACCTTCTCCATAACTGGCCCCACCCTGTGGAACACCCTTCCCCAAGAGATCTGGGAGGCCCACACCCTCCTTGCTTTCCAGAATGCCTTGAAGAGCTGGCTTTTCCCCCAAGCAATGGAGTAGGAAGAAGCTGGAGCCCAGCAAGGTGGTATGTGGATGTGTAGGAGAATGTTGCCCTGGGGTGCCATCATTTTTTATTGAGTTTTTATTGTGATTTTTAGGGGGATGGGAGGTTACTGTTTTTATTGTCTTGTGAGTCACCCATGGTTACAATATGGGTGGCTATATAAGTCTTTTCAATCAATCAATAAATCAATTAATTAATGCCGGAAATACCTGAGAGCCAAAATAGATATCTCAATAAATCTGCTTTCCAAAAATAGTGTCCTCCACATTGGTTGAGTTTGAAATTTCTAGAATTCTCAGCCAATATGATCTATCAAACTATAATACAAGAACATTTTGAGAGCAGCAGCTTAAGCAAATAATCACGTTGTGAGCCTTACTGAATTTGTTTGTGGTTTCTGTAAAAACTTCCTTTAACCCCAAGCCTTAAGATACTAATGCAGACCAGAAATCTATAAGTATAAGTGTCTTATTTTCTTTTCTTAAATGGAATATCAAGTAGGATAATCTCTTCAGGGCTTTTATGACTAGAAAGGGGGCTGATAAGTTAATTGCATAATCTCCTACTTAATTCACTGAGATTTTTTTTTTTTAATATCCAACAAACACATTATATACTTCCTCATTCTCAGTTTAAGGATGCAGTCCATTCTGTTTTCCAGTTTGGCCTTGTTTAACCTAAATTTGAAAGAGCCTAATTATAATATATATATATATATATATATATATATATATATATATATATAAAACATTTCCTGTTCCATTTCTCAGATATATTTCTCAGATATTTTAGTTGGAGAACCAGAGTAAGACAACCTCCCTTTATGAAGCTGATGGTCAATGCAACCTTGGGATGAATTCAGAAACAGAGCAAGATTTTAGACAAATAAAAATAAACTTTGTTTAAAGTTTAGATGACTCCCAGGCCATTCAATATCTAATTATGATTTGTAATTTCAACCTGTTATAAAAAAAAAATGCTAATTTGATGAAAAAAAACCAACTTCCTACATTGTTGAAACATTACATGACATTTAATTTCCTCAGTTTGAATTAAAAAAAAATTAATTTCTCAATTTTAATTATACCAAAGCATATAACAAGGGGGTTCTCCTCAGAATGTGTTGTATATTTATAGCTTCAACTGTATTATTTTTGTAAAAGCAATTGGGAAAAGGAAATTGTATTATGGAGCCTTCCTATACTGCAAATCATTGGGAGAGCAATCCATTTCTAATAGAGAACAAATATAGCCCCATGACCCTGTGTATTGCACCCACACCTGCAGTGTGCAAACCATACACTGGGGAGCAAAGGGGAAGTCAGCATCTCCAGTCACAATGTAAGACATTTCCACCTGTTGCAGTAACAAATGAATGAAAAGGAAAGCATTTCTGGATAATGCAAACTAACTGGGCCATTTGGTTGCCTGTAAGGGTCTGCTGGCAAATTGTGAGTGGATCTGTAAGAGAAGCAAGGGTACCTTCAGGAGCAGGTGGTGAAGTTTTGTCCACATGTGGTGGGCTTCATTCATTGGAACACTGAAGCTGTTCTTTGGCAGATTAGTAGCAGTAGGAATAAAATCAGCAAAATGGTAGAGGAGTGATCCATCTAGAAATCTTTTGATCACAATTCAGTATTCTTTGGTTACAGATAGTTTACGGTGCAGTATTCTCCACAGTGATTTTGTATGTATGACTTCAGCAGGTGGAAACACACTTCATTTGATATCATTCATAAGACATAATTCATGAAATAAAAATGCAGATATTGGGCAAATATAAATATCATGCCTTCATTATGCTTTATCTCATAAGTGTTGGTGGTGGCAGTGTGTACATAGACTGTTTGGTTATATAGACTGCTCCTGCCCACCAACCTTGGGGGGAACAAAGAATGGTGTTTATTCCATCTTGTCTTCAGTAGGTACATTGGTGTTTACCTATTCTCTGTTTACCTTTTACAAGCCTTTCTTACTATCTAATCCAGACTTAATTCTTTGTAGCGTCTGTCACAATGATGATAGAAAATTCCTTATCTTGTTCTTTCCTTTTTATGAGTCCTATGCCCTTTCCCCTAGCAACATCCCTTGTGCTATACTATTCCTGTTGCTTTAAGAAACAAGTTTGGTTATTGACAAAATTCTTCACTGCTAGTCCACTGGGTGGTTAATTCTGTATCAAAGGCTGGTGGGAACCAGTTCTGTTCTGATCTGCTCATTGCAAACCAGGATGTGCTGGGCCTTATCCTATTCCAAATAAACAACCTTGTTGATGAATTCAATAGACTCTTCATTCCACACTGTAGAGCAGATGTTAGCAGCAAACAAGCTCACAGAAAGTACGTACTACTTAACCAATTCACACTGAAGGGAAGTATCTCATCACAGGAAAACTGCAACTTTGAAAGGTATTGTACTTAGCAATGTACCGAAGCTGCGATTGTCCAAACGCATCACAAAAATGATTTTTAAAAATGGAACAGCAGGGGCAGAAATAGCACCAGAAGGATATGATAGAACATGTCCCATGTGTTGCAAGAGTGAGGCATCTGACAGAACGAAGACATTTTAATCTGTGTAGATCTTGTCACAGGTATTTCTTGGAATTTCTGTTGAAGGAGCTGAAGAAATAGGAAAAGCTGAAAAAAGGCCATTCCTACTACCAACCACGGCACAATTTTTGTCATAGCCACACTTCAGGTCTTCTTCCATTGGGTCAGCGTGAATGGCTAGATAGTTACGTGGCCAAGGTGGAGGGGGTAGGATTAGGAAGGATGTGAAAATACAGCTAAAATAGCAGCATGAACTCAACGGATTAGATCTAGATGAAGTTAGTCACTCTTTTGTCCTGTTGAAACCAATCTTGTGTACTTTATGTTCATTCTCTTTCCAGTTGTAAATTCAATCTTAGACAAATACCCCTCTATGTTTAAACTGAGTAATATAAATATTTATCCATTACACTCAGATAAACCTATTATGTAAGATTCCCATTTATATTTCAGATGAATGATAGAATCAATGCTTGTTTAGTTTCACCAAACTGCTTAAAACAACCTCACACTTTTACCTATACTCCAGGTGACTCAAGAGACATTCTAATGGGGGAAAAAAAACTGGTTGCCAATAGTAAAGTGGGACATTACCATGCTGAGGGAGGGGGAGAAGGCACTAAGGAAGGCTAGAGAGGAAAATCCAAGAGTTTAGGAGACCGTGGGAGACCTATGGAAAGGAACATGAAGATTAAGGAAGTCAAGGAGGAGCACTGCATGAAGTGGTGGAAGCCAGAGAGAAACAGGTACGGTGAGCAGCACTGGCATCCATAGAGGGGCAAGTGACAAAGTGAGCACTGAGATGTTGGAATGCAAACTCTGCCCCTTAGGTAGTTATATGCAACACTGCAATGAAAATGCAAAGGGTAGAGTTTGCATTGGAACTTCATAATGCATGATTAGTCCTTTCATTGTTATCTTGGTTAGGAACAGATGCCTGTGGTGGGCGATGAAGAGACAGAGAAACAGAGCAGTCAAAAAAGCAAGGAAGAAAAGCAGTAAGGAAATTATTTATTTATTTATTTGTGTGTGTGTGTGTGTGTGTGTGTGTGTGTGTGTATATAAAGGCAGGGGAGCTACAAACGAGGGGTATAAAACAGAGAGGTGAGAGGAAGTATCAGCCAGAAAAAGCCATGGAGGGGGCAGGGGGTGGGGGGAGAAGAAAGATGTCTTACACTAACAATTACTGAAAGCAGTGGTTAAGTTTGCAGTCCTGTGCACCCATTGTGGGGAGACCACCTCACTGAATGCAGCCAGACTTCTTTTTGAATAAACACGCATATGAATTCCCTGCTAAAATGTCTCAGTGAAGGAAATGTAATGAATATCAGTTTTTAATAGCAGGCGGGCCAACTTTAAAAAGAATGCTTTAAAACTTTGAGTGTGCACAGTATCATCTACCTGCAGTGGATGGTTTATATAACTTGGCACTGCCCTTTCTCAAGGATTAATACCCACAATGACATAACAGAGACTGAATGTTACTGAACTTTTCAAGGTCTTGTTTTGTGTTAACTACCTCCTTTTTAGAGCTTTCACTGTATTATCAAATTATCCCATAACATGTAATGAATTAGCAATGCACAGAAACCCATAGGATACTTCCCATGTGAAACTGTCTCATACTTTAACATTTTTTAAATTCCTTTTTATTCTGTCTAACAATAGAATGTTGGAAACAAATTATGTTAAGAGTCTTGGACTCTATCTGATTTTCAGCAGGATTATTCTCTGAAAATGGAAAGAACAGGTTCACGTCTGGTATTGGGAGCCAGTAAAAGAAAAATGAACTTTGAAAATGGACTGAACCCAGCCAGGGGCTGCTGAGAAAAACATGTCCTCAGTGCATCAGTATGGAAAGTCAGCTGGGCAGGATCTTGGAATGCTGCCGACTGCTCCATGCTAAGCCCCTTCACCTTCCCTCCTGGTCCTAGGGCCCAGAAAAGAACATATGCAGCTTACAGGGTACTTCCCAGTGTGCCGCACACAGGTGCAACGTGAGGGGAATTGTGCAGACACAATATGTCCCTTTGTTACACAGAAGGGAATACTGAGGCCTCTTATGGCCATTGCTGGTAAAAGGGTTGGAAATAAATTCTAGAAGCCCTGCTTGGCAGGCATTTCCTAACTTGTTTATAAGTCCCATTTCCAAGAGATTCTAGCTTGGAACAAGAATACAGAACAGATCCATCTCCCTGATGGCATTGCAATCTTGCTTTTTGTTGAGGTTGTTTTTAAAGGTTTGGTTTTTTTCTCCAGTTTTACTCTGAAGCTGAGAAAGACAGATCCATTTATTTTATTGTTTCCTACACTGATTTTTTTAAAATCCAAATTTATTTGTCTTATTTCACTGATAGAGTTCTATGTATTTCACAAGTCAGCTCTGTACTGCTAGGTGGGATTCCCTGCCTGGATAATAGAGATTTCTGTTTCCTTGACTTATCATTGTGAATCTTATGGTTTATGAAAAATACTTCCCTGACTTTTATAGGTCTTCAGCGATTTCATTACATAAGACTTTCAGAGGCTTTTTCTGATTATGGCCTAGGGGAAACATCTCAATGGGCTGATCAGCCCAAGTTCTAGGGTGTAATGTTTTGCAATGGCCCAGGATGAAGGTGGGGCATGTTCATGTTCTTTCCCAGCCATCTCTCATTATATGTTATTTTAATCGAGCTTGCATGACAAGCTTAGTTAATCCATACTATGAAATGCTTTCCAACATTTTGCTATTAGCCAACGTATCACTCACTTCAAACTGTTTGGGATTTATATCCTTGCAAGCTTCAGGGAAAGACTTGCTCGCATTGTTTCCCCTGCTTTCTCCAGTAACAAGCAGGTTATATTAGTTGCTGACACTCTGAAGGCACAGCGTAGTAAACTTCAAAATTTAAGTGTATACAATAGCCAACCTCCTCTTTCATCAATCCACCTGCATGGGTTAACTGGCTTCCTCTGAAAATTAGCTGAGGGAAAGGGAGGCAACTTCACAATGGTTCCAGGGTTATGCAGTGTGCATGATTGTATCAAGACAGCATCACTTGAAAGGACAGAAACTGCATCGGGCAATTTGAACAACACATAAGTGAGGGACTTTGTTTGGCCTTAAGACCAGCTTAACTCTGGGCAAGCGTAACTAGGACTACCAGATGTGGGCTGCAAAAATCCAGATTACCATTAGATGGCAGAGTTAGAGATAAATAAACTCTAAATCTTGGCAATTCTCTAGAAGTTGTCTGGAGTTTTGGAGCCTGCTTCTGGTAGCCTAAGCATAACCGTTGCAGAAGAACAACAGTTCAGAATGAGCAAATATAGTCCACTGTTGTTATATCAGCTCCACTGCACTTTTCCACAGACATACAAGCCATGTACATGCTATATTTACTCCATCACTCTCTCTTTCAACTCTCATACCACTTACTCTCTCGTGGGGAAACCATTGTGATGACCCTGACTGAGTTGATTCACTGGGATCTATTTGTGTGTGTGTTGTACCCAAAGCATCAACAATACAAACCTGCTTAGGGTTCAAAAATAAAGTCAATGCATTGAGGAAATGATATGCTCCAACAGAAAGCCTGCATCTTTGAGTGTTATGTCTTCATCTGGGAGAAAGGAGAAGAAAGGAAGTTCTCTAATCTTCCTATAGGAAGGAGGTAGAAGGGGAAGGTCGAAGAATGTTAGTATTCCAAACTGGGAAAAGTGGGAAGAGAAAAAAGAATCAAGTGGGAATCCCTTGCTTAGTATCTCTACTCCTGGCAGCTCTCATAGTCAACGGGCAAAAAGTCGATGCTTCTGAAACTTTCTGTCTTAACATCTCTCTCACACAAGCTTCATTTTATTTCTCTCTCACACCCACCACACATGTACAGTTTATTCCCATTTTCAGTGTTGCAACATTAACTGGAACTTACTTGAAGCAAAAGCTCTTATCACTAATTGAACCCTAAATTCAGTATCTGAGATACTGGGGCTAGCTTGCTTTTGAACTTTTCCTGTGGGGTTTTTGCATTTGAAATTCTGGCATAATCCATTCAGCTTCACATAGTATATATAGCTTTTTGAAGGCAAAATGATATCGTCTCACAATTCTCAACCTGCGGATTAATCAAGGATTAATACTGAAGTGGTATAACAAGCTCAAACATGAGTAGGATATTCTGTTCTGCTTTTTTCATCCCTCCATGCCAAAATCCTTTGCTTCTTTGTTTAACTATTGGATTAGAAAATGTCAAGCTCCACTTTGAAAGAATAAATACCGTTCCCTGAGCCCCACCCCTGATTATCTAACATAAAGAGTAAATTCAAAATCTGGCATATACTGTAAAACATCTCCTGTTTCAGATTGTTTGGAAGCCACATTACAGGAGGAGCATAAAGGACATCATAGGTCTCCTTTTGCAGTGGTGAAAGTTCAATACAGATACCCTTTGTAGCAATAAGGTTTCAAATTGATGTCACTGGCTATTTTCAATCTCCATCGAAGGATGGGATTACAGGCAGTCCTCAATTTATGACCATTTGTTTAACAACCATTTGAAGTTACAATGGCGCTGAAAAAAGTGACTTACGACTGGTCCTTGCACTTACAACCATTGCAGTGTTCCCACGGTCACATGATCGAAATTTTAGCACTTGGCAACAAGCAGGTATTTCTGATGGTTGCAGCATACCAGGTTCATATGATGACCATTTGCAACCTTCCCAGGGGGCTTCTGACAAGCAAAGTCAATGGGGGAAGCCAGATTCACTTAACAACCACTGCAAAAAGGTTGTAAAATCAGGCACGACTTACTTAATGACTACATCCCTTAGCAACAGAAGTTCCAGTCCCAATTGTGGTCATAAATCGAGGACTACCATGTATTTTGGTTTAATGGGGTGGGTTCACGTGTTACAAAAAGTTGAACTTTCTCTCCCTGATTAGATCTTTCTTCCCCCTCAGAAAAGCCTCTCCTACCTGACCATGAAACTTCAAATAGTTTCTGTCAAGAGTATTGGAGACTGCTTGGGAGACTTGGGATGGAAATAAGAGCTTTTCTCTGGGGATAGAAAATGGGAAATGAATCTAAAGAAGTCAGGCCCTGGGAAAAGAGAATGGGGGAACCTTGGCAGAAGGATGAAGTTTAAGGAGAGGATAGGTAGTCACCATAAACTACTGGATGGGGAATCTCTTCAGGACCAATTAAGTCTATCTGCTTGAGGTTACCAATATCTGGAACATAAGATTATTTTAATTTTAAACACAAAATTTAGCTTTTGTGACTACACTGCTACTACAGACTGATCCCCAACAGAATATCATTTCTATGACATTATGAAAACTTATAACCTTTCAGTATTGCATTCTTTGCCCTCAGTGCTCTTTGGGGTCTAATCTAACATCAAGTAAAGTTAATAAGATTATATTGAATTACTCTAATTGAAAATGGTTTATATGAAACCATGTTCCTATATCTAAATGTGTAGCCTGATCAAGGGTTCTTCACAAGACTTGAAGCCTGAGGAAAATATACATTGATAAAGATGTGAGATACAAAAATATTTTATAATTTGGGAGAGAAGATAGAGGTCTTTATGTTGCTCTCTCCCTACAGGGCATTCCAAGTACACATGAATAGGACAAAGAAAGTCCAAGCACAGGAAGAAAATATTGCACTATTAAATCAGATTTCTGTCAAAGGTTCATAACTAACACCAAAGTTCTTTATTTACTTGTAAGGGAACTTTGTATCTCCCTGCTCTTTGCAGCCCAGAAACCTTCAAAGCTTTTGAAGCAAGGAGTGATGAGATATTCCTAGCAGGCTATCCCAAGTCTGATAATAATTTATATACATATAACATAATTTATGTTCCACTCCAATCTAAAATAATGCTTCTTCTTTGCTTATCCTCAAATATTACACTGTTTCTCTTGCTACAGTTTTCCCTGCAATTAGAGTGTTTTAAGCTCTGGAATTTCTACTCCTGCATCTATTTATTAGCAATTCACTCTCTACTTTTCTTGAGTAGGGCAGTGGCATGGATCCTTTGTCTATAAGAATATATATTCCTTAGTCCTAATAATTGTATCATTGTGAGTATGTCATTCTATTGGTGCAGCAGGAGATTGCAGTTTGGCATACAGTTAAAATATGCAAGCAAATGTTGCTGACATGCCAAATTCCACATACAGACCATGCTTTGATTAGGGTTAGGCCAACTCAGAGGTGACAAAGTAGTGTGTAAGCTTTCAAATTCTCAAGAACTCTTTGTTAGGCACTGTGAAATACATGGAATTAAAAAGAGGGGAAAGATGTGGAAGAACTGTGAAGTTTGCACTTAGTCTTAAAAGGAAATGTGGGTGAAGATTGTAGGCATTCAGATTAGGCTCTACCTAGTATTGTGATAATTTCATGGTGCATCCAGGACTAACTTTAGGATTGCTGGGAAAAACAAAACTGAAATATAATTCTAATTTCAAGAAAAGCTCATTATATGTTGGACATTCTACCATCAAAATAAGTATTATACGAACATACATGTGAGCCTGTTTGGTGCAGTGGTTAAAGAAGCTGGATTAGGAGTGGGGAAGTCCTGGAGTCAAAACTGACTTGAAGACGTATAACTCACATGCATGAACATACAAAGAAAGTAACATTCTTTCTTCCTAAGCAGCATAACCATCACAATTGTATTCATCTCATATTCTGTACGAGTCTTCCTTAACTTAATCCTGCTCCCCCCAGATGTGTTGGAATAGCAACTCTCAGAATTCCCAGCCAGGGGAATTCTAGGAATCAAAATCACCACCTGGAAAGTCACCAAGTTGGAAATTTTGGAGACCTAACATATTTGGATGGTATGTCCCAGGCAAGGGTCAGGCAAGGCTAATCTAGACTTTTATAATGAGATCGTTTTTGTCATCTGAACTAAGCAATGCCTTTCATCTGTTATATTTGAGATAGAGGGCATCTCTTTAAACAAAGGTCTTTAGTTAGTCTTTACATAGAAAAAAATTCTTAACTTTCTGTCTCTGAGTAAGCACAAAAAAACAAAACGTTTTATAACATTGGAAAGAAAGAATATATATTCTTGTATCTCTGGCCCCACTGATTTCAATTACTCAAAGAAGTGTACAGTTGTTAGCAAAATTTGAGAGTTTCTGACTCTCCCCAATTAGGATTCAGTCCAGCAGAAGACCAAACATGAAAGTACCAGCTGAAATTTTAAAGTTTTATTGAAAGTAAGCCAATTGAGTCAGCTGGGGTCTCCCTTTAAGGCAGAGGAGACCCCTCCCACGCCCAAAGAAGACAATTTTATACATGTTCCTTACAAAGAGATACAGCAATTAACAAACGATTGGTTGAAATTGGCATAAGTTTTGGATCCTCCTTATTATTGGGGGAAATTTATCTTCCTGATGACCTGTTGGATGCTAGTCAGAGTTCAGGGCATCCCCCCCCCCTTTTCTTTATGGCCTTGACCCTTATGGAGACAGGGTGTCCGAATGAGAGAAATGTGTGAAGATTCATGAATGTCTGTGTCTGTGTTATCCCTTTGGTTTTCAAATGTAAAGAAGTAAAGATGATGGAAACTAAGAGCCCTTTTTCATAAGGTTTCACAGTTGTGGGGGTCTGTACCATAACCCAGAAAAGTAGCTTATAACATTCCATGCTATTAAATGGTCAGTGGACATTAGTGTGGGCCTCAGCTCCAGGGAATCTATGCCAGCAGCCATATCACCCCTCACAATAGTTCCTGTCTTGAATATCTGGTACAATGAAAGCAATGAATAGAAAAGCTTTGGCCTATCACTCCAACAAAAGTAGCTTATTTGCTTAGATTTGGGAAACAAGCATTCTGCTTCTGGTGATACTATACTAAGCTAAGTAATAATGCTTAATTACAATCTTGCCTAGGTGAGACAGAAGGACAATAAGAACAATATTTTAAGTACTAGGGGTAATAGTAGATCTGTACTGGACCTACCCACATTTTTTAAGTTCTTTTGGTTCATGCTGGCTAAGAAAGGAAGAGTAGTGTGTCCATTGGAGGGATTTTCTGCCTCTGTTGATGGGGGCATACTCATCTTATAGCAGTGTTTCCCAACCTTGGGAACTTAAAGTTCCCAAGATTGGGAAACACAGCCTTATAGGACAGGGATAGACAACCTGCAGTTTTAAGTAGACAAAGCACTTGTCCTAATTTCACAATTTTACCTCCATTTACAAAAATGGGATGAACAATACAAAAAGGTAACTTATTTGGCCCACATGTGATGACTTATTTGTAATTCAGTGAGTTTTGGAGGCCCAAACTAGAGCTTTAAACATATCCTGATCTGGTCTAGGTGCTTTTAGTAATATCCAGTATAATTTCAAGTAGAACAAGGCTGAGAAAAACAGAGCTTTGTTTTTGCATAGTCCATTACAGTAAAAATAACAGAAATTGTCATCACATTTTTGTTTTGTTTTTCAACAGAATATGGAATAATTTTCAGGCTAATTTAGGAGGGGGTGGAGTATGCTAATTTTAATAGAAATCACAATGGGTTTTCCTAATTATGTCACTTTAAAATCTTATTTTTTACAAAACAAATCACCTCTAATTATGTGGTTTCAGACAAAATGTGATAAAATTTTGTGATAACATGATAGTATACCTGAGCATGGGAACACACTTGCCAAATTTCAAGCAAATGCAAAAGAAGAATATATTCTTAATGAATAACTATGCTTCTTCCTGAATACCATAGAACAGATCGCTGGGGACTGAAGTGAGAATATATAGGATCACCTTCTTGATCTTTTCCATAAATAAATAATTGATTAGACCAGGTTACCTAGATAATGCAGACAACCATACTGTAATGGTATGTGGGAATGACTTTAGGAGTCTGGGCAATGAAACGCAGCCAAGGGAACAGTCAGATAAAAGGCAGCGTAGCCCACAGAAGGAATGGGGGTGTGACAAACGTCTCAGAAGAGACCCTCCCTAGTCTTTGGACTGTAAAGGAGACAGGGTGAGAGAAGTACTTTTAGACTTGCAAGATTCGGTTAATGTAACCGTACAATAAAGTAGAATGAGCTCATCTGGTTGTTTCCTGTCTGGTCTACCTTGTAAGCCTGACACATACAGATTGAGAGGGTAGGCAAAGCAACATCGTGGACAAGATGGTAAAATTAAAAATTCATCTCTGCTTTAAAATCTCTGTCTGCCAACAAATGGTGGCCTCCTCAGAAAGATCACTTTGATTTGAGGGCAGACTTATTGGACATTGAATTCAACTTTCTCTTAGGCCCATCCCACCCTAGTACTTTATGTAAACATAACCTCCACTCACAGCTACTCTGTTGCTACTTTTCCAGTGCCCTGAAGCTCTGGCATTGGAATCAAAGCTTCACAGAAACCCAGAATCCAAAAGGCACAAGTTCAGGCCTATGGACTCTGCCAAAAGAAAATGAAATTCTGTTCTAAATTATATTGCAATGTGATCTGTACTTTGGCTGAATTAAGCACACAGCTGCAGCATTCAGTTAATAAGGTTATATAATTTGTTTGGTTCCTTTAGCTCTTTATACCATTGTTTATTTTCTTTTCAATAATAATAATAAAAAAAAAAACAGCAATGATACCTTTTTGTGTATTTTTAATTCTTGTACACTGCCCACAGTCACTTTGCTGAGATGGCTGGCCATATCAATCATAATAAATGAATGAATGAATGAATGAATGAATGTTTAGTGTACTAAGGAAAAATAATATCAAACCAGGACAGATCTGGAACCATAGTAGAATTTACTAATGTGGTCAAAACATATTTCTTGGGGATATTCCAATATCAGAATCAGAGCTCTTTTTCAGTGGAGTTAATCACGGGAAGTTCTGTGAGAGGTTGCTAGGGGTTCTGCAAGAGATCATGAAATATATACTGAATTTATATTTATATGTTTCTTCATGACATAATGAATTAAAATAGATTAATATTAATGCAACATTTTTTAAAAAATGAAATAAAATACAAGCTACTTTTTTTAAAAAAATCCTTTTTATTGAAGAGTTTAACAATATAAAAAGATAATATAAACTGAAATCAGAAAGAGAAAAGAACATAGAAAGAAAAGAAATACAAAGTACAAAAGAAAAGGAAAGGAAAGAGAAAAGAAGAGAAAAGATAACAGATAGGAAAAAGAATATTTAAAGAAGTGATTTCTGATCTTCTTTGCAACAAGTGCAGGCAAATTTAATATTTCCCCACCTTCTATAAAATTACATACATAATTCACTTCTTCTCATAACCTCCCCATCCATTTGCAAATCCAAAAATAGTTATTGTTTCTGTCCAAATCTGTAAAGGTTTCCAGAATTTTATAGAAATATTTCTTAACCTGATCAAATAAGTCAATAACCCTGATCAAATAAGTCAATTTTATATTCCTTTCTTTTGCTTCTGACAATCCTGATCTTTAATTCATCAAGTTGCTGTCATAGGACTGAATCTCCATGCAAACTTTCTTTCTCCCATCTCAGAGATTTCTTCAAAACTTTAGAAATCCTCTTTTGTAAATCTCATGATAAGTCCTTGCCCAGGTCATTTTTCATCTCTTGTCTTATTATTTGTATTTCCACTCTGGCTGGCATTTCTGTCTTGTAATCCACAGTTTCTTTATTTTCCAGTGTTTCTACATCAGATGGAACTTGTTTCGCCTCTTCATTCTGCCGGTCTATAAATTCCTCCATGTTGTTCTCTTTCCCATCTTTTGTTTCTTCTTTAGAATCTTCTTCAAAAAATTATTAATTTTTGTAATTATTATTGTCAATTTAGCTATAAGTTTCTCTCACGATTCTTCAAAAATCAATTGAAATGTCTCAAGTGTCATACCTTTATCTGTCATTTTATAAGTTTCACTGCTCCTCTTCTGATTCAAGAATGAAAAGCTGGAAGGAGTGATTTTTACTTTCAAACAACAGAGGTTTCAAATAAATTCTGTGCAGAAAGCGAGAAAAATTCTAGAAAAATTCAAAGAACTGGAGACAATACAAATGGATGTGATAGATGAGACTGCACCAAAGCCTTTACAGGTGCAACAGGAAAATGAAAGGGGTGATACTGAATTAGGTGCTACAGGTATTGACGTTTCTAAATGTTTGGCCTGATTATGGATTACAAATGCATAACATGGAATATATATGGTGCAAATGCTCCTCAAAAGAGAAAAAAATATTTAATTATTTGAAAAAATTAAAACAATATATAATTTGTTTAGAAGAAACACATATCAGAAAAAAGGATATAAAATATTTGACTTACAAAAATTAGGGTGAAGTATTTATCTCAGCAGGAACAAACAAACAAAAAAAGAAAGAAAAGAAATGGAGTTGTTTTGTATATAAACCTATAAACCTATATAACCTATAAACCTAAACAACTATAACCAGAACTTAAGGGGAGTTTGTGAAGCTATGAAAAAGACTAAAATAGGAAAGGTGCCTTGACCAGATGGGTTACTGGCTTCTTACTATAAATGGTTTGAGGATGAACTTTTACAACCTTTACAAAATACAATAAATTCTATTTTACAGAGGGGAAAGATGCCAGAGAGTTGGAAAGAGGCTATTATAGCATTAATACCTAAGGAGGGACAAGATTTGACTTTAACAAGAAACTATCAGCTGATATCACTATTGAATAATGACTATAAGTTTTTACAACAATTTTGGCTGAGAGGTTGAAAATAATTTTTCAAGCATTTATTCATGAGGATCAATGTGGGTTTTTTCCTAAAAGACAGTTAAAGGATAATATAAGTAATGTGTTGGACATTTTGGAATACTTGGAGCAACATAATGAAAAACAAACCACATTTATTTTCTTAGATGCAGAGAAGCCTTTGACAATTTGAAATCAAAACTGTTTAAAGTTTTGAAAGATATTAATTTTGGAGAGAATTTTATTAAATAGGTAAGGTCAATCTACACTTCGTAGAAAACACAAATAATTGTCAATGGAGATCTAAAAAAACTCTGTGAGATACAAAAAGGGACAAGACAAGGATGCCCATTGTCTCCTCTCCTGTTTATTTAGTTCTTGAAATATTAAATAGAGATATAAGACAAGATGTTTACAGATGTCTCTGTAGAAGAGTTGGTAAAGAAAATAATGGGCCAATGTTTTGATCAAAATTGTCCATCGTAGGTTATGATTTTTAATGAGGGGAGTGTTCTTACATCTATCCTAGAAAATTGCTGAAGGAGGATGTTAAAATATGGAAGTATTTCTGAGATACTTTGGTAGAGTAAGCTATCTGAGATATTGTGCCACCTGGAGATAGTGTAATCCAGTGCCAGCTACTTCAGTGATTCAGCCTCAATCTTCCTCCATATCCATTTTGGCAAGCCTGTATTTCAGCATTTTTCTTGCTGGACTGTAGTCCATTCCCACTATTATCTGGGAAGAAAGTCCACCTTGCAACATTTTATGCTCTACCTTCAGCTTCCATAATGCATGGAAACAATCTACCAATGTCAAACATGCAAGGCCTTCTGAAGAAAATTCCTATATTTTTGTTCAGGCTTTTAGGATGATGATTTCTCTGTGAGCTTCTCTGTTTCTTTGGCTCACAGTTCCAGCTGATTCTTATCACTTGTGAATGTGCCAAAATCACTAATAATTTTCTGAATTACGATAGCTATCACAAGTGTTTCACAACATGCCTGGGCAAAGCCATCCTGATGTTGCAGAAAGCATTGTTATTAAATAATTTGTTTAATTTATCAGATCTAAATCTATAGAAGAAATATGTTTTGGGGCCATCTACCCTACCTCACCAATTTAAGAGTATATTTTCTCTTAAGGAAAAGAGTGAGTTAACATTTTAAACTTCTCTCCTCCCTCATCCTCAGCCAACACTAATATATTCCAGAAGGACCATCATTATTCACTGGCAGCACCCTTTCTTTCTGTACAAAACCCTACAAAGCTATCAGCATAAAATTAGCTTGATTGATCTTCAATGAGTTAAGCAGGGTTCCATATGAGAAATCATATGCTCATATGGGAAATCCCAGGGCAGCAGGGCTGTTGGGGGGAGGGGGGGAAACAGACTTTTAAAACTCTGTTTTTCTTAAGATAGTACCCATAATCTCTCCTGCCCCCTTTACCATGGTGTGTCATGGAAGACCAAAATAGCAGATATAAGCTACCTTAGTCCCACCCCACTGCATGTTGATAGTCCTGTGGCTTTTGGTTCGACTGTTATATTTATTTCATGCTTATATTCATATTATATTCATCATATTCTCTTTCTATACCATCACGTCAAACAACTTCCCCATGATACGTACAAGACTGAAGATTCCAGAGTTCTAACTGGCAAGACTGGTGGAAAAATAATGATGAATTCCAGAAAGATAAAGCTGGAGCATATTTATATTTATGGTTATGGTTCATGTTCCTCATACTCCTTCTT
Organism: Liasis olivaceus; assembly: GCA_030867105.1. NCBI lineage: Eukaryota > Metazoa > Chordata > Lepidosauria > Squamata > Pythonidae > Liasis > Liasis olivaceus. The sequence continues at coordinate 259,533,467 of CM061349.1, forward strand.
TTCATTACTGGCTTTCACACCTACCTTTTCCCCCTCTTATTCTTTTCTTTCCATTCTCCATGCTATTCCCTTCTCTAATTCCTGCTTACTTTTCTTTTTAAAAATGTCTCTAGTTAAGTAATAAGCAAATATAAATATGCCGACACACTTGTTGAAATACAAACATTCATTCATATTCACAACAGATTTACTTACCTCATTAGGGTGCTTTGGGACAGGAATGTAGTACACATTTTGTACTCATTTAATGATTACATAACACTCTTTGGCTCAAATCTAGCCAACCCTGGCCAGATTATTCTCATACTCGAGGTAACTAATTGAACACTTAATTTGAAACACCATTAGAAATTATTCTATTTATCCCAAATTTTTTATTCTGCTTAGTTCTTCCTTCAGAGATCATAAATATATAGCTGTCAGCCCTACAAAGCAGGCTAGTTAAGAAACAGATATGATAGGCATTCCAGGAGTGCTCTTTATTATACTGAGGTAGAATAACCGAGTATTGAAAGCCTGTCAAAGTTTCTCTTGGTCCCATCTTATACTAAGCAAAATCAAGGTAGGGTTATTTTGAGTTTCTTTCTTGGGTTTCCCTCTATCTCAGAAGTCTGTAATCTTTTCTGCCAGTTATCTCATACCTTCCCAAAGATCAGTTCTAAATTCCTTTACAAAATACAGTGGTACCTTGGGTCACGAACTTAATTCGTTCCGCGACTCTGGTCACGACCCGAATTGGTCGCGACCCGAATCAAATTTTCCCATAAGGTTCAATGTAAATACAGTTAATCTGTTCTGACCCCTACGAATTTGGTCACCAACCGATTTTGGTCATGACCCGAATCAAATTTTCCCATAAGGTTCAATGTAAATATGGTTAATCCGTTCTGAACCATATGTATTTTTTTTTTAAACCACAAAAATATGAAACAAAGTACAGTACAGTACAGTACAGTACGAAGAGAGAGAACGCTAACCTTGCTCGAGGCAACTTCTGGCGTGGAGGACAGGAAGGTGGGTGGGGAGGCGGTTATTGTTTGGAGGGAGAGTCCCCCTCCCTAAAGGAAGCCACGACCACATGTCACGGCAGGGAAAATGGCTGCAGATCCTGTTCGTCACCCGATGCGGCGTTCGCGAACGGAAGCAAAATTTTGCGAACGGTGCTGTTCGTGACCCGAATTGGTCATGAACAGAAGCGTTCATGACCCGAGGTACCACTGTAGCTGCCAACTGGTCCTGTTGTCCTGTGATCTTATGAAATTCAAAGTTCACAAACAGGCCAAGGATCCACCTCAAGAAAAGCTGTGAACATGAAGTCTCCACGGATAGAGCACATGCTTTGTATGAAGAATGTCACATGTTCAGTTTCCAGGTAGGGCTGAAGAGATTCCTGTCTGACTCCATGGAGACTTGCTGTGATCTGATTCAGTTTAGGGCAGCTTCCTATGATTCAGATGTTTGGATTATCAAATTTACTACTTATATATATAACAGTTATACAGCAAGTAACAAGAATGCTTCATCACATGCAAAATTTCCAAGCAGATCTTTAAAAAAGTAGCAATAAATGCAATGGGCAACAGATGGGGTTAAGCATAACCAACCCTGTATTAGATATTGACCAGGATGGGAACACATTTGCCCTGGAAATTTGATTGCTTATTAAGCAATCCTACTACCATGAAAAACTAATCCATATCATCGTCTTTGCTCTCCTTTCAGGATAAACAAATCTGCCATAATTGATACCACATTTTAGTTATATTTCCAGGACAGACAGCCCTGTTGTTCTTGAAAACTAGGTCAACAGCATCAGGATGATGGATGCTCCAACAGAACAGATTCCTTCTCCTCTCCCCACCACCTTGCAGCACTCCCTGTGTGTCCCCAAATCACAGCTGAAGAGCCAGGGGAAATCATGGAGGTGTATGAGGGGGGACCCAAAAAAACCTGGAATTTATTTATAAAAAATCATGTATTTATTTTTACATGTTCAAACTTCAGTCACCTTCAAAGTACTCTCCATTTGATGCAATACACCTATCGAGACATTTTTTCCACTGCTCAAAACAGGTTTTGAACTCGTAGATTTTGATGCCTTTTAGTGCTTCTGCCGTTTTTTGTTTCACTTCCTCCACATCGGCAAAATGTTTCCCTTTGAGGACTTTTTTCATCCGGGGAAAAAAGAAAAAGTTGCATGGGGTGAGATCAGGTGAATACGGAGGGTGGGGCACAAGGGTCATGCCATTTTTGGTCAAAAACCGCTGGACACTCAGTGCAGTGTATGCAGGTACATTGTCATGGTGGAAGAACCAGTCACCTGTTTGCCACAACTGGGATGTTTCTTCCACGAATCGTGACGCAACGTTCTCAAAACTTCCAGATAAAAACTTTGGTTGACCGTTTCACCCAGAGGAACAAATTCCGAGTGTGCAATCCCTCTCACATCAAAGAAACAGATGATCATTGTTGTCATGTTCAACTTCACTTGTGCTTTTTTGGGTCGTGGGGATTTGGCAGTTTTCCATTGGCTGGATTGGTGTTTCGTTTCGGGGTTGTAGGCATAGCACCAAGATTCATCTCCGGTTATGACTTTCAAAAAAAAATCAGGGTCAGCCTCCAACTGCTCCTTCAAAGCATGTCACACAGTCAAGCGATTGTCTCTTTGTTCAGGCGTGAGCAAGTGAGGCACGAATCACCCATCACCAAATAGGCAAACGCGTTGAAAGAGTCTCTAAAAAAAAAACTCACTGAAGCCAAACACAGCCTCTCACAACAACCCAGCTGGTACCCTGATGCAGGTGGGTTCCTAGAACACTCACCTAGTGGGGGAAGCCTATACTACAAGGGGCCTACCCTCCAGAAGCTAATTCTGGTTTTTTTTGGGGTCCCCCCTTGTATATGAAAAGAAAGTCCTCTTGCAGAAGAAATCCATTGGTTGTTGGTGCACCTTCAACATCTATTCTAAGAAATAATAATAAAATAAGCAACCGCTCTGATTTTGAGCGGCAGTTTACATTACTTCCTACACTCCTGGAGTCCTCTTAAGATAAAGGAGGGCACTTACAGTTTGATTGTTGAATAAATCAACAGAGGCAGAGAAGTTCATTTTTCAGAGAAAGCCTCGATTAACAAATCTGTTATTTGCTGACCCTTCATGCTTTTATTGCCATAGTTTTGGGATTTGGCTTGCAACAGAAAAAGTCACAATCTTGGAATATATTAAATATTTAAAATAAAAGTCTTTATGGGCAACACAGTAGAATGTCAAAAGAGCTTATTTTTCTGGATATTCATATAATATGGAAGAGCAGATGCTAATAATGATTACAATATAGGATCCCTGAGTAGAAGCGTGGTATCTGCAGAATGCGGGCAAGGGTTAAAAGATGACTTGTGATGTTGCAATGCACCTCTTACACAGTTGCATAGAACATTGCAACATAAGCATGAAAGGGCAGAGCTTGCATCAGGATGTCTCACCTTTTGTCTTTTTGGCATTAATATGGTTAGGTCTAGATGTCTTTGAGTGGACAATGAATAGTAAGACAGTGTAGCCAATTCTTCTTCACAGTAACAAAATTAACACCTAGAATCTGTAATGTTTTGTGTTTGTAAGTATGTGTGGGTTTATTCTTGATAGTGAATTGTAAGCATATGCAGCATGGCAATGCTATATGGAGATTATGGGAGTTGTAATCCAAAGCACCTGAAGGACCCTAGATCAGGAAGGCTGTCTGAGAGTCTTGTTAACTCTGAATTTCACCAATAAAACAATAAAATAAAGTATCCACCAGATCCAGTGCAGCATATTATTTTCTTTTTTGTCTCCTTGAGCAGATCCTTCCAAGTGAATAATAAGATCCATGGAAAACTGGCAGGAAGCTTTTTCAAACCTGATGAATTGGAATAGAACCATCTTTCAGAATAGTCAAAATGCACACTCTTTATTAGGAAAGCAAAACCCACAGTGCTCCAGCTTTTCTCAAACTCAACAAATGAAAACTAAAACTGAAGCGTGAGGGTCAAAAAACCCTAATAATTAAAATGGGGAGAGAAAGAGCGAGCGAGGGAGGGAGGGAGGGAGGGAGGGAGGGAGGGGAGATAAAAGGAAAAAATGCTAGCCAGTGACGTGAAACACAAAATTAAATAGGAAGGGAGACAAGAGGGGGGCAGGCGTATATATGCTGGGCACAAGTTAAAGGTGGTTCTTCTTCTCCAGCTTCCTGCAGGCTGCATCTTGTTGAGCATGTGAGTTGCCAGGGAAAAAAGGGCTGAGATCTCCAGCAAGATCTATTACTTTCTCAAAGCTGATATTCTGAAGTCCATCAGAAACCTTTGTCTCTCACTGTAGAGGGAAACGTCTAGAGGAATGTAGGCCAATACTAATATATTTCAAAGAAACTAGAAATATTTAGGAACAGACAAACAAAGCTGGGGCAAAGGGAGAGAATGAAGCAGGATTAAAGGGGTGTGTGGGTTTTTTTTTTTTGGTTTTTTTTTTTGAGAGTGGAGAAAAATATTTGCTCATGTTTCAACCATACTTATTCAAGTTGCAACCAAACAGAATAGCACTGTGTTACAGAAAGCTACAACTTGGAACTGCAGCAGCTTGAACTCTCTTGCAGAAAAAGTGTTTATAGACCCATTATCATTAGATCTTTTAAAATTTAAAACTCTATTTTTCCGATTTCATCCTAATAGTAAGTACTGAGAGTTGGAGTTTTAAAATGCTTTCAGTTGCAGAAAAAATCTTTTTCCTGCTTTTGTTTTTATTTGGACTATTTTATGTGCACTGTAAACAGGTTTTTAATGATTGCCTTTGTTTGACAGCTGAAAGCAGCCTATACATATATCTATACAGTTTTTTAAAAGACAAATTGGCTTGTTTGAACAGATTTACCGCACACTACCAAAAAAGGCAGAAATGGCACCTGTGAGAAAGAAGTTTATTGAGATTCTGGAAAAAGTCATGAAAGAAGGTGAGCAGATGACACCGGAGGAGATGCTGTTTACTTATGATGGAGTCGTATACCCAACTGTGTTTTGCAACCCGGAGCAGTTCAAAGCTTTGGAGGACTTCCAAGCCAGGAGTGATGATGTGGTCCTAGCAGGATACTGCAAATCTGGTGAGCCTTCTTGCTTTGATACATATTTTTAAAAGTGCCTGCCATGTTAGATTTGACTTGAAATAGTGTTGAGAAAAATTGTAGGGTTACATTTACCGATGACTGGAAACCCCTTACAGACTTTTTGCTTAAAAATGAAGAAAAAAATGAACTTGTGATTATGGTTTTGATGATTAGACAGGATAGATTACAGAAAGAAAAGACCTTCTAAAGTAACTTTAGAAAGGAGGTTAAAATACAACTACTATGAAGAATATCAGAAGCTACTTCTATATATTTTTATATCTTTCCTTATATCGATCTCTCTTTTTTTCTATTTACTTCTACTTTCTTTTCTTATTGTACTTTTAGCTTTTTCTGTTATTCCTTTCTTTTTCATTTTCTCTGTTCTAATTTAGTTTGTATTAGTTCTTATTATCACTTTTAACATTTTTAATAAAAATTATACATATAAAAAAAGAAAAATTGTAGGGTAACAGCCTGAAATAAAATCAAAGGGCAAAGGAAACTTCAGGAATAATATGGAAAACATCTTTGCATGTCTGTAATTTCCCTGGTTTCTGCCATTACCTGAGCAATTCTGAGGCTCAGAGAGCCAAGTACGTTTAATATCTGTTAAATCTCCAAACCTGCGTTGTAGACACAACATTATAATTACATGTATATAAGTAACCAATGTAAGTCAGTGGCTGTTATACTGATCAGATTGATCAACTGAGTATATGCCACACATACTATGATTCAGCAATATATTATTTAGCAATATATTATTGCTGAAATTTTATCTGCTAAAGTTTAATAAGACTAGGAATTCTAAATCTGTAGGTTTAATGGCTTTCATAGGATTTTCAGTTTTTTAGAATTCAAAAGAAAAACCCTGTTTGGAAGGGCATGTTTGCATATATTTTATATTCTGTAATGGGATTTTGTGTGTGTCGTGCTGATTGAGAGCATTACACGCAAAGCTAAGTCCTCTAGGCTGGACATTTTCCAGATAAGGAAAGAATGCACAGAACATTTCCATATATCACTCAGTAAAAGTAAAGCAAAACAAAAAACACACTTAAAGCAAAAATCCCCTTATATTTGGATAGTATTTGGGGTTTGCTTTGTGCGAATGTGTAATTTGCTCAAGAGCGTTAACATTATTTGTCTCATTTTATCTTTCCTGCAGGGACCTATTCCCTCCTACTGGAAGTCTCTGTGTTTACAGTTGGCACGTGCCAACTTCTTTCAACATTTATGGGGCATTTGTAGCTTGTTCAAATGTGGGGAAAACGTATTTCTTTTAGCATAATCAGAGACAACAAATGGGGAGAGGAAAAAAGAAAGGTATATAACATTATGCCTCCCATGGGGAAAATGAACCAGCCCTCTCTAGTAATTTTAGAATTGGGGGTCAGTAAATAAAGATACCTAGCTGTAGACTCAAAACTATGTAGTTGTTAAGCCATATAGTTGTATCATACTAGATACAGGGATGAGCAAATATTTGGACAGCTTTACAAGGGAATTACACAGAGGGTGCAGCAGACTATTACAGACTACTATCATAATGCCTCTGAATTTGCTCCAGTATTAGAAACAATATGCCACTGAATATGCTAATAAACTGTAGTTGTGTGTGAGTGTGCTACTAAGCACAGTTCCCTCTTGTGGGCTCCCTATGAGAACAATATATTGCACAGGGTTGGATTCTTGAGATGTAGCAGTGAGATGGCTTTCCCTGTGCAAGGCAGACAGAAATGATGACCTATTTTCTGTTTTACTTTTCATGTGCTTCCTTAATGGCATTGCTGATATATTCAGGCTTCTCACTGAACTTCACCTTAAGGCAAGAATGAGCAAATTAAAGTCCAGGGCATCCTATAGTCACTGAGTGCCCTTTTAGTGATCTTCAGAGCCCCTTTTAAGAGTACTGTTCCCTGCCATTTGGAGGTAGGGAACAGATTAAAAGTATGATATAAGCCTTAAAGTAGGCATATATCAGTTAAAAAGCAAGGAAATTCCCACCCAAATTCTGTATACAATATGAACCTGACTTAGTGTTCCTCTGCCTTTCAGAAATTTTAAATGGGGCTCTGGATCACCAAAAGGTTGCTCCTCCTCCCCACTTAAGGAATATCTTTCTACTGTGCAGGAGTTAAACCACCGGCATTAATTTGAGAAATAACTTTACATGACTATTATCCGGTGCCCAGTTATGCAACTATTCATCCCATGAGAATGCTTCCACCCCAAAATAGGAACATTGTGTTCCGTGTTCCAGCCAGCCAGCATTCCATCTTTCTCACTCAATTTTTCATCTGCATTTGCCTTGTGTTGTTGTCCAAAAGAAACTCAAATCACTACTGTGTTATGTGTGTGTGTGTGTGTATCCAGATAGGGGATGGATGGATGGATGGATGGATGGATGGATGGATGGATGGATGAATAGATATGGTAGGTAGGTAGGTAGGTAGGTAGAATTGCCTCAATAGTTTATTTTTATATAGAGGCTTATGTATTTTTGGTGGGGAGGGATGTATAAAAACACTACTTATTTTGCTTCCAAACTGTTAACTTTAAACCTCCTGAGTATCAGTATGTGTAATGAAATATATTTTCATGTAAATGAGGACAGGATGTTGAAAACATACCTTGGCCACAGACCATAATAATCCAATGCAAGTTTTTCCAATTATGTTCAAATAAGGAAATGGGTTCAAATAAGTTCTGGGTTCAAAGAGGGTTTATGATTTTGATGAGAAAAAAATAGTCAAAGGGTTCAGGTTTCACAGTGGAAGTGTGTATAATTTTACTGGTTTTTGCTTTGTCTATCTTTTCCCAAGGAATTCCACATACAAACAGGATTACTATTACTGCACTGAAAAACAAAACTGTTAATTCAGATTTAGTTCTCAGCACTACAAAAAGTTGCAAATGTCTTAATGTGTGTTGCCTGCAGTACTTGAAAATGTTCATAAGCATTCTTTTGTCATTCAAGGATTTGTGATCAAAATGTACTACTGTAGTTAGAAAATTAGAACATAGTACTGTATTATTTGTTTATTTATATATTAAAGCAATTTATAAGGCTGCCCAACTCACTCACAGTGACTCCGGGTGGCTTACAGAAATAAGACTTCAGATACAAAACTTACTACACCCCCACCCCTACTGTAACATCAGAACATTTGCACTTACAAAATATTGTTAGAAATCATGGGAGACGTGCATTTGATCAAAGTATTCTTGAAATTAAGTTTGGCAAGTCATAATGTAACCTTTTCTAAAAGTTATACTTTAACTGAGTACTGCAGGTCCAAAGTTTGTAGGCAAAAAGATCTTAGAAGAAGTTTTGAACTGGCATGGACTTTGCACTTCATTTCATCAGAACTTAAGTTCTGTTAGTTGCAAAGGTAGACTTGGACATTTTTGAGAGGGAAAGGCTCCATTCTGGCCAAATGCTTTCTATCCTAAGAGCTGCTTTCAGACACAGATTGCTCCCTGAAGTTCTTGACATCCTAGCCAAAATAGTTAGGTTGTGAAACTGGAGGTTATTTTGGCAAGTTGTCATATCCCAGCAGAATCAACTAGGAACAGTTTTCAAAACAGCCTTGAGAAGTGGCTACCTTGCAAGGGACATGTCCAATTTGTCAAAACAAAAGTATTTTATTTCAATGCTTCTCCTATCCATAATGTTCAGTCTGCAAAAATTGGGCTTTCTGAGAGTTCTAAGTAGATACTTGATAAATTCATTTAACAAGCAGTATGAATGCAAAAGTCATATAGAAAGCCCAATTGCTTGTGATTCTATGACAGATAGTTTCTGACAGTTGCATTAACTGGAGAAACACCACCAGCTTTTTATGAACAAATGGGGTTTGATAATAATTATTCATGCCTTGGTTACTTCCTCTCTTGGTTACTGCAATGCATTTATTTTGTTAATAATAGCATTATTAAAGTTTGCAAATACAAAGATAAAAAAACTAATACAAACTAAGAAGAATATAAAAAATAAAAAAAAAAGTGCAGAGAAAAAAGAAAAAAATAATAATTAAAAAAAAAGATATAAAGAAATGACTTTCCCCTCCATCAAGATAAGTATAAACAACTTCAGTAACTTATCACCTTCTCTAATATTTCAGCAAAAGATCTTTCCTCCCCATATCTCATCTCTTATCAATAAACAAATTATAAAGCCTTGTCATTTGGTCCTAATCAGCAAAAGTCCATTAAGAGTTACCAGAAATGATAAAACATATATTTTAACCTTAATCAAATAAATCAAGTTTATAATCCTTTACTTTTAAGACAGTAATTTATCACTTTCTCTAAAAATACAGTGAAAAAAAAGAAAGGAAAGAAAAAAAGAAAAAAGAACCCCCCCCCTCTTTTTCCCATATCTTATCTCTTGTCTATAAACAAATCTTTAAAGCTTCATCATTCAGTCCTAGTCAAAAAAACGTCCATTAAGAGCTACCAGAAATGACAACATATATATTTTAACCTCGATCAAATAAACCCACATTATATTCCTTTCATTTACTCTTAAGAATCTTGATCTTTAATCCCTTCAAATAGTGTCCCAGAAGTTGATTTCTTATCATTTTCTTTTTGTCTCCTCTCAGAAACTGATTCACAAGTCTCTTTTGTAAATCCAGGATAAGAAAGATTAAGACATCAGCCAATTTCACTTGTGAATCCAGTGTGACATCATTTTTCATATCATTCTTATAGCCTGATACTTTTAAATCTATTTTCAGATCCACATTCAAATCATCCTCAGTCTCTGCTTTATCCTGTAAAATCTGCTCCTCTTCCATAACTTTATAATAGCAGACATTCTTAAGAGTAATTTCTGAGTGCATTGTTCCCAAATATCCTTGAATTCTTCCACAGTCAAATAATATTGCTCCAGTCTATATTTCTCTTCTCCTTTATTTATAATCTTTAGTTCTCTCTGGTTTCCTCTAGTCAACCTTCAAAGTCTCATCATGTTTTTTTTTTCCTAATCAACACTTTCCCATGGGAAAATTTCTTACAGTTAATTTTGAAATCTTCATGTATATAGATTTGTAAAATTTTAAACAACCCACAGGGAATATTCTTACAATTAATTTCAAAAACTTATTTCAAATCTATCTAGCCCCTTAATCCATTTGTAACTTTCTAAAATCAATGTCTAGTCATCCTTTTGCTATTTATTCAAAAATAAAAATAAAAAAATTAAAGTCCTTAAATTTGCATAAAACTTCTTTTGTCAAGGATAGAAGGAAACTCACCCAGTGTAATAAAACTTGCACTTCTGAAGGTTCTTAAGATCCAAAAAGCCATTAACAAGCAATTTCCTAAAGTGGTTAAGAAAAGAAGTGGGCGAACGTAGTGTCCGTTTAAAGGTGCCAAAACACAGCTTAGGCAAGATGACTTTTCCCCAGCTCCCAGTGCTCTAAAACCCACCAGAGAATGCTGTCTTATGGTCTTCTTGCAGGAAGCCACTGTATGGAGTGCTTGTGGGTGTTCTCAAGTCCTCTCCTTGCTCTGGAGAGGAATTCATTTACCGGTTCCTCCTTCCTCCACAGTTGTTGGCTCCACTTTCACATTTCACTTATGCTCCAACATTTTAGAGAGGCTACTTTGAAAAGTATTTCGAAATTGCAACTGGTGAAAAGTGCAGCAGTTAGATAAGATTAATATAGACATTCTGTCAGGCCCAATCCAAGAACAGCAAGGAAACAGTTCATCCAAATGCAGTTCTTTTACTGCTTATATCATATAGACAGAATCTTGCCAGACTAAATCTATACTACGACAACTAGTGAATATACCCTGGGAGATTTTAAGGAGTAGCTATCCTGAACCTCTTACGATTCCCATGCTCCAACTCCAGACTGTGTTGTCTTTTGTCTCCCCACCCTTCCTGGTAGCCTTGCTCTCTACTGCAATCCACCACATACTCCTTGTTTAGCGACTACCTTGGTTAGTGACCATTTGCAAATACGACAGTAATAAACAGTAATAAAAAATTCATTTTCCAACCAATGCATGTACTTATGACCAAATTTTGTGCAACTGACAACAATGCATGCTGGAGTGAGAGTAACACTAGTGTAGCTATATGAAATAACTTTATCTGAATGAGATGGCAGCAACCAGTGGTCTTTGCAGTCTCTCTCTCTCTCCCTCTCTCTCTGTCATGTGTTCACTCAGCGACCATTTGCAATGGAACTCAGCTGCTAAACAAAGAGTGTAATTGCAAGAAACAGTGATCTTGTGATGTCTATACTGAAAGATTAGCACTGAGCACAATTTAAGGTATGGGTATAGACCTTTAAAGTTTTAAAATGGCTTGGGCCTGAGAGGGAAGATCTCTCCTGATATAAACCTGTCCAGGTGTTAAGAGTAAAGATTACTCTGCAGGAAAGGTTTTTCTGAAGAGCATCAGAGGCCCACCTATCTGACAAGCAGGAGAGAGCCTTTTCCAATGTTGGTCCTGGGTTATAAAATGCATGCTCAGTATTGTGTCCACACTTTTTGCCAGGCTTTCAGTTGTAAATTGATTGGTATTGGTTTTACGTTTTTAGTACATATGCATGTACTATAAGTACATTTAATTTTGTTTTTTTGTTTTTTTGTTTTTTTTCCTCCAGGAACCAACTGGGTTGGCCAGATTGTTACTGATTTAGTAATAACATCTGCAAAGAAACATGAACCACACAAATTGAATGAAAAACTTCTACTAGCAGAATTTCCCTATCTTGAAATAGGAGATCCTGAAAAGTATAAGGTTAGCATTATTTATGCCGACAGAAAGACACCTCCCACCAATGCTGGTAAATTTTCATCAGCCCATATGGTGAAAATAGCAATAGAGACAGAGTATCTAGAGTATTTTTGCAGGGCCTCTCCAGGACTTTGCCTTCAGAGAGGTAAAGTTAGACAGTCAGCTATTTCCATTACATGTCTGACTCTGCATGACTCAGTCTTTGAGAAGCTAAAACTGACCTTCTGGGCATTGATACATTAACTACTCCATTGACCTGTTAAGTGTGTTGCCCTCAGTGCCAGAATTCAATGGGAAAACCTTGAAATTTGCGCATTTGAATTGTCTGGTTATTAATATACATGATCCTATTAGCCCTTCTATTTTACTTGTTTATTAAAATAAACAAAAGCAATTATTTGAAAGAGCAAGCATAGAAATATTTTTCAATAAATCTTTTATATGCACAGATCTATATTTTCTGATTAGCCACATCATTGAATGCCATAATGCTAGGCAGCCAATCCAGTGTGGCTGAAAATAGCATTAGTGAACATGGCCAGTTGAAAGTCCAATGTTCCCTGTCCCAATTTCCTCCTGTCAGCCCTTCAATCTACCTACCTACCCTAAAATAAAAGGGCTACTTTTATTTTAAAGCTATGCTAACAGAATCCTGCAAGTCTGAACGTGCTTCCACCCTCCCTCCCTCCCTGTATCTTCATACAAACTAGGGAGGGTCTAGTCTAACATGTTTACTCAGATTACATTCCTGCCCTGGATTCAGCCCTCTTTTATCTGACCATTGCCTTGGTAGTGGCTTTTCCTTCTCTCCCGCAAGGCCATTCCCTCTTTCCTCTACACCTCCCTTCCATTCAAGGAAGGCAAAATGGAAAGGATTCTGTTTACTGGTGAAATGACTTCCAGGTAAAACTGTGTGAGCAAATGACATTCCATCAATAAATACAGGTGAAACTCGAAAAATTAGAATATCGTGCAAATGTTCATTTATGTCAGTATGGCAACTCAAAAGGTGAAACCAATATATGAGATAGACGCATTACATGCAAAGCGAGATATGTCAAGCCTTACTTTGGTATAATGGTGATGATTACGGTGTACAGCTTATGAAAATCCCAAATTCACAATCTCAGAAAATTAGAATATTACATGACATCAATAACACAAGGATTGGAAATAGAACAATATCGGACCTCTGCAAAGTATAAGCATGCATATGTACTCAGTACTTGGTTTGGGCCCCTTTTGCAGCAATGACTGCCGCAATGCGGCATGGCATGGAAGCTATCAGCCTGCGGCACTGCTGAGGTGTTATGGAAGACCAGTATGCTTCACTAGCGGCCTTCAGCTCCGCTGCATTGTTTGGTCTCATGTCCCTCATCTTTCTCTTGGCAATGCCCCATAGATTCTCTATGGGGTTCAGGTCAGGCGAGTTTGCTGGCCAATCAAGCACAGTAATCCCATGGTCATTGGACCAGGTTTTGGTACCTTTGGCAGTGTGGGCAGGTGCCAAGTCCTGCTGGAAAATGAAGTCAGCATCCCCATAAAGCTCGTCTGCGGAAGGAAGCATGAAGTGCTCCAAAATCTCCTGGTAGACGGCTGCATTGACCCGGGACTTAATGAAGCACAGTGGACCAACACCAGCAGATGACATGGCTCCCCAAATCAACACAGACTGTGGAAACTTCACACTGGACTTCAAGCATCGTGCATTGTGTGCCTCTCCATTCTTCCTCCAGACTCTGGGTCCTTGGTTCCCAAATGAGATGCAAAAGTTGCTCTCATCAGAAAAGAGGACTTTGGACCACTGGGCAACAGACCAGTTCTTTTTTTCTGTAGCCCAGGTAAGACACTTCTGACGTTTGTTGTTCAGGAGCGGCTTGACAAGAGGAATACGATATTTGAAGCCCATGTCCAGGATCCGTCTGTGTGTGGTGGCTCTTGATGCACTAACTCAAGCCTCAGTCCACTCCTTGTGAAAGTCCCCAACACTTCTGAATGGCCTTTTCCTGACAATCCTCTCCAGGCTGCGGTCATCCCTGCTGCTTGTGCACCTTTTTCTACCACACTTTTCCCTTCCACATAACCTTCTATTGATGTGCTTTGATACAGCACTTTGGGAACATCCCACTTCTTTTGCAATTACCTTTTGGGGCTTTCCCTCCTTATGGAGGGTGTCAATGATGGTTTTCTGCACAACTGTCAGGTCAGCAGTCTTTCCCATGCTTGTGATTCCTACTGAACCAGCCTGAGAGACCATTTAAAGGCTCAGGAACCCTTTGCAGGTGTTATGGATTCATTAGCTGATTAGAGTGGGACACATTGAGCCTAGAATATTGAACCTTTTCACACTATTCTAATTTTCTGAGATTGTGAATTTGAGGTTTTCATAAGTTGTACGCCATAATCATCACCATTATACCAAAGTAAGGCTTGACATATCTCGCTTTGCATGTAATGCGTCTATCTCATATATTGGTTTCACCTTTTGAGTTGCCATACTGACATAAATGAACATTTGCACGATATTCTAATTTTTAGAGTTTCACCTGTAGTAATGGAAAATCTCCATGCTATGGGTTATATTTACTTAGATTTTTTCCCCTGCAGAACCAGGGGTGAACTTTGAGCCTAACAAACTTATTTCCAAGCAGCTTCTCATTTTATGGTTGCATGATGGGGGACAGTAGAGGGAAAGTACTAACATAACATTTGTGACTTTGAGGGGAGAAAATATGGAAACTATCACCAGAAACTACCCAAAGTTTCTCAGATGTAATCCATGCTAAAGAAGAATGCAAAACATCTCAGGCACTACAGGTTCTGCCTGGGAAACTTTCAGATTAACCTTAATTTCAGCCTCTTAAATTATAGCTTTAATTTAAAGAGCCTTCATGACTTATTCAAAGCCTAAATTGTCCAATCCCTGCCACCGTTGGCAAACAGTACATGGGACATTTAGATCTATGAATAAGAATGAATGCTGTTTTTTCTTTCCTTTTGCTTTTAAGTGATGTATTTGTTTTCCATTTCATGCTTATTTATTTTGGCTCCGGAAGAGGATGCATACTTATCCCTCCAGGAGAGTGATGTTTACTCATCTCCGTCCTGATAAATTTCCACCATCTATTTTCAAGAACAAAGCCAAAGTAAGGAGCCCATTTAATGTCCTAAAATTATAACAACCTTGATAAAATTCAGCTGACACTTCTATATGGATCAAATCAACCTTGAATAATAAAAAGCATTAAGGACAAGATAAGCAAGAGCATGCTTAATATAATAATCATTATGTAACAACACAAACTGATTACTGGGTAGTAAATATCTGCATTGACATAAGCTATTTATTGATGAATCATCATCTGAATTTGGATACTTATAATTACTGCAATGCAACTTAATTGCACCTGCAATGTTTGGAAGTTTCCAAATTGAAGCTCTGTCCTTTAGTAGTTCAGAAGCATCGTTTTTGGACGTAGCTGTAAATAGAATTGAAATGGAGGTTCCATACTAATCCAGAGAGCCAGTTTGGTGTAGTGGTTAAGGCATCAGACTAGAAACCAGGAGACTGTGATTTCTAGTCCCACCTGAGGCACAAAGCCAGCTGGGTAATCTTGGGCCAGTCACTGTCTCTCAGCCCTAAGAAGAAGGCAATGGCAAGCTGCTTCCAAAATCTTGCCAAGAAAACTGCAGGACTAGTGCAGGCAGTCTCCAGGGGTCCACAATGATTTGAAGGCACAACACCCCACCCCAAATCTAGCAATATATTGCCTTACTAGGCCATTCTGTTCCCTAAGATCCTTGCATTAATTTTTAGTCAAAGGTATGCAGCAGAGGCTATTTTCAGTCCTTACAGAATTTTAGTCCTGTTTGCATATCTTGCCCATTTTATTTCTTCCAGTTGATCATGGCTGCAAATTAGTGATGGCTTTCCCTTAATTTCCCTCATTTCTCATTTTTTGTTCCTTTATGGTAGGGGCATAATTTATTTTTCCATGATAGGAGCTAGCATTGAGCCAGTTAAGAGAAGCTATTCAGTTTATAATTACAAGAATATTTAGTTTTTCCAAAAGAGAAAGCAATCAAATAGGCAGGATCTACTATGAGGAAACTTTCAATTAAAGGCACAAGGGACCTGACACATCTCAGCAGCCTTCAATGCATACTGGAGAGGTTGGTGCTCCAATTGCATCCAAAGGTACCATAAAGGATATAGGAAGAAAATCACCTTAGATTAAGTTTGAATAAAAAGGGGAGAACAACTTAGAATCTTGGAGTGTGATGCTTGTTGGAAATTGAAGAGTTTTCTCTGTGTATAAATCCTTAACTCTCTAGCTACAGCCTATGCCCCATTTTTATTATAAATCTGCTGTTGTCCTTTATGTTCCTCTTGGGGATATACGTAACCTGTTTGATCCATATCCAGAACACACCTCTTTAAGCATTCAGCTGTGCCTCCTTATGGTTAGTAGATGTTGAGGTGCTGAAGAGGCAGTGCCGTTGAATTTGGATCTCATATAATGTTGACCTGTTCTCCCTAAAGAAGAGTGAATAAAGAATGCCAGCTCCAGAGAGAAGGACTGCTGGGGAAGCATATTAAATCAGATCTCTATGGTACCCTCTATTTTACATATCCTAGACCTCTTTACTTCAGGCAAGCAAAATTGTAGGACCAATCAAGGTTGGATATTGGGCACAATAAGATCGATCCTTTGGGTTCCAAGATAAAAGCCCTAAAGTTCACAAAGATATGATTGGCTGATGTAACCCAACTGATGCATTTGTACTCAGAAATAAGACACTATGAACTGAATGTGATTTAGGTATTCACACAGGCAAATGTATATAAGATTTCAATAATAAAATGTAGTTTAGGATAATTTTGACAGAATCTGGTGCATTTTAGAGATTGTAATCTATGCTTTCTCACTTATTATTCTAATGTTTTTGGTTTTCAGGTAGTGCAGCTGATTCGAAATCCAAAAGACGTTGCTGCATCTTTTTTCCATTTTTCAAACAACTTCAGTCCTTATCCTCCCTATGATACATTTGAAGAGTTCTTCCGAGCGTTAATGATAGGAAAAAGTAGAATTTCCATATTTCTATTCATTCCAACTGTTTAATGCCTGTAGATATGAATAACATAGTTACTGTCTATCTTGATTATTGTATTGTACTGATTAGTGTATGCTTTGTTCAAACAAAGACACTTCAGATTCAGATTAATGATCTTAGCTTATTTGAATAAATCATTCAAACACGATGGCCAGTTTCCTTTTCAGATATAGCAACAAATAATAATTATTTGAAAAAAGAAGCAGATATTTCTCATTGCCTCAGCCCAGTGTACTTCCCAGGGTTGTTATTGTAGGGAAAAATAGGAGGTGTACTATGTATGCTGCCTTGAGCTCCTGCACAAAAGGCAGAATATAAATCCAACTAATAAGTCAATAGACTAGCAGAAAAGTACATTCATTCATTCATTCATTCATTCATTCATTTTGTATGCTGGCTTTTCTCCATTTGAGAGGCCCAGAGAAATAGATGTTTCCAAAATTGTAACTTAATTTTTCAGGGTGTTAACTTCTGGCAGCTACTACAATTCCATGTAAAGCCCCTCTTATTTACAGGCCAAATAATAAAGTAAAAGACATATATTTATTATTTTGTCTTAAATCGGGTTAAAAATATTCAGCAAAAAGTTTATTATACCTTGAGTGTCTTATTTAGATGGAAGGTTTGGAAAAATATTAATATCAATTTTCCAGTTAAATTATATTGCTTGTATGTGCTTGTTTGTGCTCAGATTATAAATAATGCCATGACAGAGTAGCCATTATGATACATTGGCATCTATGGAAAAACTATAATTTCTGAGTTTCCCAAATGTAGTATGATCACAAAATTAAAAATTGACAATGATGATGTTAAATTTTATGAGATTTTCACATATAAATGGATTGCTATCTAGAACACAACACAGCAGATATAACTATAATTGAAAAGAAAAGAGTATTTTTTCTAGATAATGGCAATATTCAGAGACAGTAGAACTGAGGAAAAAAGATTGGAAAAGATTATAAAATATAGAGATGAAACAAGTAGATAATAGAAAAGAACTTGCAAAGTCATCTCTACTGGTACAAATGGATTAAACAAATGTTTATAAGAACTAAATATTTTGGTTACATCAACTGTGGATTTGCAAAAACACTACTTTGCTGGGCACATGCTATATCTTGGATAATTCCTAGGTTCCTGGTTAGAACTAAAATCTCCAAAGAACACCAGTCAAAGATGTGATTATTTTTATTTGTTCTTTGACCACTTCGACCAGTTTGAATTTTCAGTGAGTCAGTGTCTGTCTGTCTGTCTGTTATCAATCTTGTTCTAATGTGATTTTGATCATTTTTTAAAAATTTCAATAGTGCCCTGGGGATCCTATATAGAGTACCTGTGTTCATGGAACAAGTATACTGATAAAGAAAATGTCCTGCCAATAACGTATGAAGAGATAAAAGAGGTACAGTTAATATTGTTCAGATATATGGACTTTTATCCCCATAAACAGCAATGAATGGAAGGGCTTAGAGAAAGAAAACATGTGAGTTTCAGGGTGGAGTAGGAATTTAACACCAGGTCTTTCTGGAGCAAATTCAGCATTCTAATCTAAAATCCATTCCAAACATCAATGAGGCTTTCCCAACATTTCTGCCAAAGTACTCAGAGTATAAATCTGTGCCAGAATAATCAAGAGTTTCCTTAAATGCATTCTACAGACACAGTCAAAAAGCACAACTAACTGAAGTTCGTATATTGGTCTCCTACTCTATTACCGAAATGATAAAGAAAAAGTAGATGATAAATGACCTCAAGGTACATCATTTCCTACTAGAGGTTCATGGAGTTCATAATGAATCTAAAGGACCCATGATCTTCCAGCAGGTAGTGCCTATCGTTTGCAGCTGAGGAAAAGCCTTGAAGGTCTACATATTTATGGAAACACTCTGTGTCTGCTTATTCATACTTTTTGCCCCCAATAGTTTTTTTTTTCTTTTTGTTCTGGGGAAGAAATAGAAATAACAGTGCCATTTCAACCAATCAGAGCATAAAGGAACCTCCATCAGAATGAAATGAGATTAAACTGAGCTGGGAAAATTTGCACTTGCTCCCTATTATAATGGTTCGTATGTGTATTCATACATATATTCATATATTCATGTACTGTAGATTATATGATTATAACTGAAAGCCACATTCATTTATATACTTTGCATGGAGGTATAGTATAGAATATTGCCATAGCATTAAGAATGAGAAAGCCAGAAGGAGCCTTAGACATACCATTCATGAAACTGTTGCAAATATATTGCATCATTCCCTTTCCAAAGATGGTCAGATTTCTTTGTTAGAAATGTGACAATAAATAAATGAGAACGCTCTTCACCAGCAGTACAACTTGATCTCTTTTTAGAACCCAGCTTTAGGAGCAAAAAAGATTTCAACATTTCTTGGACTGGACTTAAATGAGGAAGACTTCCAGGATGTTGCAGAAAAGAGCACGTTCAAGGCAATGAAAGAAAATTCTAAAACAACCCATGGAGAATTTGGGGATGTTCTTTTCCGGAAAGGTAATTTTTGAAAATCTATAGTGTTGCAGTCAGTACTCCACTGAGGCTACTATTAAATATGATACCCTATTTTAATGAGAGTTAATTATTCATCCCTATTCCATTGATTAGGAAAAATCACATACAATTATAGATAATTTGCTTTGGAGCAATTGTATTCTTTTAAAGAATGAAAAATTCAGAAGGCATCACAGAAGGCATAATCAAATCTATTAACTTAAAGGAGATCTATGCTTTATTCAGAATACAGAAGAAAGGAATAAACTCTTTTATTATTATTTTTAAATGGAAGTGGTCATAACATGTGAGAAGCATAATAATTACAAAGGGGTTAGCCTTGCTAGAGTTTAATCTCTCTAATGATTTGGTGATGAGTAAACTCCCAATCTCATCATCCCTATGCCCATGATTTTCCCTTTCTTAAAAGAGAGACAGAAGTAATATTTATACAATGCTTATCACATCTCTGAATCACAATGGATAATTATATAGTTTTTAAATACAACAAAATGCCAAAGATATGAAAACAAAAACTAGCTTTTTAAAGCAAATTTGTAGTATCTGTGTCAATTCACTGTTCCTGCTAATTCACTGATGCTTATATATGGGGATGTTCTAATTTATTTCCATCTGCTCATAAACTGATGATATACATTTGCAATGGACTACACACTCTGAGCTAGGCAGCTATATGAAATGAATGAATGAATGAATGAATGAATGAATGAACGAACATTTACCCAGAAAGGCAGATATGGAGCATTTTCAAAAGAGCTTGGACATCTAACTACTATTTATTTCCTTGTCTGAGTATTCGGCAGTATTGCAGATACTTACTGAGAGCAGAAGATGTGTGGTTTTCATATAAGGAATGGAAAAATCATGGATATTGACTGTATCTGAAACATGCAGCAATACATGTGTCCATATTTGTTTTCAGGTGGAATAAGTGACTGGAAAACACTCTTTAGTGAAGCAAACAACCAGGAGATGGACACGGCATTTAAGGAGCGTTTAGAAGGGACCAAAGTGGGTAATATGATAAAGTACGATGTCTACTGTAAGGCATGAAGATCAAGGAAGGAAGCTAACCACTATCGACTCATAAACAATTCCATTTTCTTGTAATGAATTTATGACCAGTCTTATTTAGTCTCTATATGAAAGGGGAATAGAAATTATTTCAGAGTTTCTTTACAGCAGTTATAAGTACAATTATAACTTTAGCTTTTATTCTATGGTTATCATATACCTCTCTTCTTTCTATAATATATTCTGTCTAATCATCAAATCTAATCATTTTTTTCTGTTTCATGCAAAAAGTCAATAAGGGGTTTCCAATCAACAATAAATGTAGATATTGTCTTTTCTGTGATCAAATAAGTCAATTTAACCATCTCAGCAAGTTTCTTCTTTGTATCTTTTTTCTTTCTTTTACTTTTTTCTTTCTTGCACTTTTAGCTTTCTCTTTGATTTCTTTTCCTTTTCTTTCTTTTTCTTAGTTTGTATTAGTTTTTATGTTCTTTTTAAAAATCTTTAATAAAATTATAGAAATTATTTCCGAGTTTTCTGTGCTATTTCCATAGTAACATTACTTAATCCTGCTATAAGCATATTCAATTCTATTCAGGTTTATGCCAAAATATTTCAGAAATATAAGAAATAATTAGACAACTAGATAGATGACATAAAAAAATCTAAAATATGACCTTTTATTATGTCGAAATAGACAAGCTCTTAGTCCCACCAGTTCTTCAAAGCATACACATATGTTTGTGTGTGTTTATACAGGCACACACATATACCTATACACATATTTACATACAAGTTACATTATTACATTAAATGTTGAAATCAATTTAAAATGAAAATGTTTATACATACATTGAAATTTTAATCAGAAATTCTAGAAGTTAGAAAATTCATTCATTGCCTGCCACCGAATATGAATGATCACCAGTAACAGGAAATTTGCACATATATACCCACACAGATGGAGAGAAGAGAGTCTGTGCATGTGATATTTCAGCATGCTTGATCATCCTTCCAGGATCAGCTGGTATAAAGAATACTACTTGTTCCAATATCTATCACTGTTTTATAGTATCTATGTGCTTTTTCACTTTTTTGCTACACGGGAAAAAGCTGTAGATGCTGCCATCTCAATACAGACCACTTGTTCAGTGACTGAAGTTTTGATAGCACTGAATGAGGAGACTTATGACCGGTCCTTGTAGTTGCAGCTGTTGCAACATCCCCGCAGTCATATAATCACGATTCGGGTGCTTGGCAACCGGCTCGCAATTACAAGAGTCGCAGCGTCCCGTGATCACTTGATTGCCATTTGTGACCTTCACTGCCAGCTTCTGACAAGCAAAGTCAATGGGGAAGCCAGCAGGAGGTCACAAGTGGTGATCATGTGACGTCACACTTAACAACTGTGCAGGATTTACTTAACAATGGCAACCAGAACTGCTGCAACTGCTGTCATAAGTCAGCATGATCACAGAACATCATGCTTTATAACTGTGTTGTGCAGCAATGGAGTTGTTGGTCCTGATTACCGTCCTTAAGCGAGGACTACCTGTACAAAGGTCTGATCTAAACACAGCAAAGCAATTTTGCTGAACCTAAGCATGTCAAGTGTAAGTCAGAGTTCAATTTCTCTGTGGAAAGCTGACGTTTGCAGAAGGAATACAAAATATAAATGTAATAGATATCCCTAGCCATATTAATTTAGGTACTGATTTTACTTTCTCTCCTTCTTCTTCCTCTTCCTGTCTTTTCTGGATGTTTTACAATGACACTTAATGGGACAGAATTCGAAACTTACGGGGAAAACAAGGACTTCCCCTCTACTTTTTATTAAGTAATATTGGAATTGCTTTGTTAATCCAGTCCTCTGGATATATGACAGAGCTTGTTCCATACAAAATCCTTTTCCTGTAGTGTTATTGTCTCATTTGTGGAGCTTCTGGGTAATTTAAAAGATTGAAAACTGCTTCTGTTTCATGAACCATTATGGGAAATCTAACAGAGGAGAGAGCAAGATAGGGCTCTTGCAGAAGAGGTTTTTGGATCCAAGGGTGGAGGAAGCATGAGAAAAAGACCCAGAGTAACTCTACCTTAATTACACCAGGTATAATTGTATGGAAGGATTGCTTTGGTAGGCTTTCAAGATTAATGTCAAGTTCTAGGTGGTTGGCAAACTCAGGAAACAAGAATCATTTGGATTTCTGGGAATATCTTTATTGCTAATAAGGTTATCCAAGAGAATCTTGAAAGCCTCCCTAAGTAATTCACCCACACAACTTACAAAAATAACAGCAAATAATTTGTAGAGGATTATTAAGCCTCTAGGATGGAAGGGTGAAGGTCTCAAACTATAGAGAGCCATGGAGATTGCCTTGCAGGAAATATTCAGAAGCCATTACAGAAACCAGGGCAGAAGCATTCCTTAAGTCCTGGGAAAGGACATAGTATTAGGAAGAGGTTCAGGCTGGTTCCTCCCTGACTTAATGAGATATAAGAGGGAGGGAAGGTAAAACACAAGTAGACTTACAAGATTCTGTTACTATAGCTTATCTCAAAAAAGTATAGTTATAGTCTTCCTGTGGAGACATTTTTTTGTTCTGGTCTACCTTTTAGGGCTGTCACAAACCTCCTTTTCCAAAACCACGTTGGGTCCTTACGCCTTGCCTCTGTCTCCTGTTTTGGGATAGCAGCTTGGTAGTTCCTGTTACCACCACCTATCTTCCAAAGCGTGTGTGAGAGAGAGGGCTCCAATAACATATGCTGCTTTTCAAGCAATTAAAAGATCAAAATGCAAAAAACAACATAATTTCAATAGTGGAACTTCCTAGTTGTGTAGTTTAGAGGTGCATGATTAGATGATTCAACCCTTGCGTTCTTGGGAGATAGATTAATCTTACCAGAGATAAACAAAATCAACTTTATTTTTGAAAAATTAAAGATGAAAATGTACTTCTCTCTTTTAATATTAAATATTCAAATATTTAATGTTGGAAATAATAAATTACTGAGTTGTCAAAATCATAATGATTCTGTTGGCTTTGTAAAGGTCTAAAAGAAATCCAATACATCAGGCCACTAGATGATGGTTGTTTAATAAGATGGGACAAAGAGTTCTAAATTAATTTTATTGTGATTGATTTCATTAAGATCCTACAGAGGAGAAAATATTTTTCTGGAACCCAATTTGTGTGGACTTCAACTCCCAGAACAGGTTGGATACCAAAGGAGGAATACACAGTGGAAGATGCAAGGATGCTTAAAATTAATAAAATTTATTAATAAAGTTCAGATACTTACGTCAGAGTGATCATCCCCTGATCTGCCACAATGAGCACAAACAGTGGCAAGAAAGTATGCCACGGCACACTATTCACAAAATGGTAGCTTTCATTGGGCAGGTTTTATAGCCCTTCAAGCTCGCCCTCCCTCCCTCCCTCCCTGTCTCCACCCCACCCCCAGTTGCTTAGTTTGTTTTGGGGGAGTAGGTCAGGAAATAGATGCATAGTGTAGGCATCAGCAAGGGAAGGTTATATATTAGTGGGGGTTAGCTATATTGTTATGTGTCTAACAGTGTTTCTCATCCTTGGCAACTCTAAGATGTGTGGACTTCAACTCCCAGAATTGCCCAGCCAGCCATGCTGGCTGGGGAATTCTAGGAGTTGAAGTCCACACATCTTAGAGTTGCCAAGGATAAGAAATGCTGGAAGTATTGGGTGCCTAGTTAAGGCAACTGCAGGAAATTAGTATCTAACTGAAATCATAGTGGGGAGTTTGCTATCTCGCAGCTTATAGAAAGCAAAGAAGCAGCTTGCCAGTTTGGGAAACAAATAGAAAGACCAAGTTTGTACAAGCAGTCTTCCTTCTTGGTGTTAATTAAAAATGCAGGTCAATGACAGAACAGGTCATTTTCATTTCTTGTGCAGGTGAGATGCATCTTTGGAACAGTAAAATCTGGAGAAGCAGTTATTGACTGCACATTTTTACTATGGCTGTGCAAAATATTCAAAAGATATGCTTCACAAAAGATGTTGGCTTGAGCGAAGCACCCTCCTTTGAACAGTTAAAACAGCTGCATCCCTTGGAAGGCTGCTTGGAAGACCATATCTGATTTAAGTTGTCTGCAACCAAGGTTTGCACAGTAAACACTTCCACCCTCTTCCAAATGCTTTACACAGCTCCAATGTCTACATTATAAAGATGGCAACTTTAATTTTTTTATATTTGTGACCTACACAGATGCTTCTTATTGCCTAATTGTGATGCTGCTTCATATAATTTCCAGGGCATTCATTAACCCAGATTCCATCCTTGAATTCTCCAGGGCTAGTTTTAGTATTTTACAGCTTGGATCCATACAGAATTGCTTACTATTATAATACTTTGATAGCATCTATAACTGCCACTTGCATGTTTTTACACAGCCTCAAACATTCTCTTATAACACCAATGGCTTTATTCTTTTATTTCAAGTGCATTAAATATAATTGCAGTGAAATTAAGTGAATACAACATGGCTTTTTCATCAACTGCTCTGGTTAAAGCTGCAATAAAAATTGATGACCCTAGAATGACTTTGAAATGTTTTCTTCCTAAAGAATTTTGACATAATCCTCACTTTCAACTGATAGAATGTCACCTATTCATGGTAAAGTGCCAAGTCCAAGATACCTTAAAAACAAAAAACAAAAAACCCCCACCCTTTGTATTTTGGGGAACACAATCAACCGATAGTACCATGCTGATCAGCAGATTTCTCTTCTACACTCCTTTTTTATATTATTATTAAGCTTCAACTTTTTCTCCCCAAATTTCTCAGATACCTTTTTAAATATCAGGGGGACATTTTAATAATATTCCCCTAAAGAGGAATGAGCAGATAGAAATAAGAGGTGCAATCGTGTATTGTCCATTTTAACTTAAACCTCTAGATGACCTCATCATGTAGTTCATGTAGCAGTTGAAAAATATGAAGGAAATATGTAGCTCTGAAGCATTTAAATAGCCAGCAGACTTAATGGAAGGCTCCCATCACTTTCTGAATCCTCCCCTCTATGTAGGACAGACCTTGGTTTGGCCCTCATAGTGATTTCTGCAGTCCCCTCAGCCTTGAAGGGGGTTGTGATGTGGTCTCTCCATAAGGGGCCATTGCTGGATCCAATGATCCTGGATAATTTCCATTTAGTCTTCAACCTTCCTTTTCTGGGGAAGGTTGTGAAGAGAGTGGTTAGGCTTCAGCTCCAGAGGACATTAGAGGAAAGAGATTATCTGGATCCATTTCAGTCAGGTTGGTTAACCATGGAGGCCATGGTTCAGTATGGAGACAGAATTGGTTGTCCTTAATGATGACATGTGGTGAGCCAGGATGATGGGGGAGGGGGGGTCTCAATCCTGGTGCTTTTTGATCTCTTAATATTCAATACCACTTATGACAGTATCCTTTTGGACCAGCTTTGGGGGTTGGGAGCGGGAGGCACCATTTTGCAGTGATTTTCCTTTTTTCTCAGTGGCCAGTTTCAATCGGTATTGACAGGAAAGACATCATGCCCATGGCCCTCACTTGTGGGATGCCACTGGGTTTGTTGCTGTCTCCCCTCTTGCTTAACATCTGCATAAAGCCACTGGCTGAGGTCATCCATTGGTTTGGGGTCAGGTGTCATCAATACACTGATGATACTCAACCGTACATCTTGACCCTTGGCTGACCAAGTGATGCTATCAATATCCTGGCCCATTGTCTGAAGGCTATGTGGATCTAGGCTCAGGCTTAATCCTGACAAGATTGGGTGGCTACATTTGTTTAGGCACCCCAGTTTCATCTTTAGTTTTTGATGGGGTTGCATTTTCTCATTTGAGACTTGTGCAGACTCTGGGGGTCCTCTTGGATTCACAATTCCTGCTCAAAGAGCAGATGGTAGTTGTGGCCAAGAGGGCATTTGCACAGGTTCATCTAGTATACCAGTTGCACCCATCCCTGGACTGGGAGGCCCTTCAGACAATCACTCATGCCCTGGTCACATCATGATTGCATTACTGTAAAACATTCTACATGGGGCTGCCCTTGAGGACCACCCAGAATCTACAGCTAGTCCAGATTGTGGTAGTGTGGGCAGTGATGAGTGTGCCATATTATGCTCACATGTCCCACTGCTTTACAAGCTGTGCTGATTACCAGTTGGTCCTGAGTACAATTCAAGCTGTTGGTTATTACCTATAAAGCCCTTCATGGCATAGGGCCTGGTTATCTGAGACACCACTTGTTTCTGATTATTTTTGCCTATCAGAAAGAGTGGGCATACTCCAGGTCTCGTCAATGAAACAGCGTCATCTTGTGGGACCAGGAAATATGCCTTCACTGTAGCATTCCTCTAGAATGACATCCCCTAGGGGTTCATACAACTCCCACTCTCAGGATGTTCAGAAAATTATTAAAACTTGGGTGTTCTCCCAGGTCTTGGGATAGGTGGTTGCAGAGTCCCTATGGTTTGGGTTTTTTTATTGGTAGTCCATAATCTTCTGGTTGGTTGTGATTTTTTCTATGTTGTTTTTCTCTTTTTAATTGTAAGCCACCCAGAGCAATTGAAGAATTGGGCAATCTTGAAATTTAAATAAATAAATAGCAGTCATACCAAGTCCCAATGCAGAGAGAAGGTCCAGGAGGAGCAAAAGGCTAATACTCTAAAAAAACTGCAGAGTAGTCCAAAGGTTGCATTCTCCTCATCTAGCCCTGCTGTAAGTTATCTTCCAAGGGGCCCACCTCAGTTTCTATCCCAAACTCAAGACACAAGGCAATTCCTCACTTCCCAGTTAAAAGGCTTGAACCAGCAGGTGTGAAGGAGCATGGAGATGGCCTTGAAGAAAATATGCAGCCACCATCAGTAATTCATGAGCTTAGCCAAGGAAAATGGGACAGTGGGAGAAATAAACTCAAGACTGCCCTGCTTTGACTGTCTGTGGCATATGACAGAGGGAAGGGGAAATACTGTCAGTCTTTTAAGATTCTGTTATTATAGTCTATATCAATAAAGTGGAGTTTTAGTATTTCTTGTGTTTGCTTCCTGGCCTGGCCTATCTCAAAGGCATGACTTGGCCTATCTTGAAAATTAAACCAGCATAAATTTTGCTGCCTTGACTTCTGATCCTGATTGCCCTCTGCCCTGGTTTACCACTAGGTAGGATCCTGATTTCATGTGTAAGAGGTATATAAAGTTGATTAGACTTTTCAAGCTTCATAAACAGTTGGGAAATTGATCTATCAATCGTGGCAGTATTGCAATAGTAGGGTGGGGCTAAAAATGAAAAGCCTAATTTCCCTTTGCTTCTGCACCATACTGTCTATCAAATAAAAGCTGATTTGGTGATAATGGAAATAAATGATGGGAGGAGACACATTCATATTAACATTGCTGGTTTGGCTTCACAGTTACAAAGGTATTGCAAGGAGTAAAGGCTTAGCAGGGAAAAAAAATCCTTTCTCCCCCTGTTGGAATAATTTCTTCCCTTTCGTTCATTATTTGCTCAGGTCAAACACCAGATGCCATAATTCAGAGTTCAAGGTTTATTGAGCACACAAGGCAATAGCGTTGGGTAGAGCTGGCTGCTTTCCAACAGTGAAACATTTTTCTGTTTCAAAGTAGCAAACACAGTTGCCAAGGAGCAGAAGCAGATAAGAGCGGGCAAGTTGCAAAACAAAGATGTTTGTAGTCCAAGAAGCAAAGGAGTAGTCTAATTACAAGGCCAAAAGTCATAATGGGGAAAGTGGACTGCAGACAGCCCTTCGCCTTATTCCATTTGTCTTTGGGTCTCCTGTGCTCTCCATCTGTCTGTGAAGGGGAAGCAAGATGCTTGTGGACAAAGGCCTCTTTCCTCCTGTTTGTCTTTGAACACTGAAACCTATTTCCATTGCTTCTAGCTATCTGGCAGATACAGTAACAAAGCAACAAAAGTTCCACATTCTGTTTCGTACTCTAAACCTAGGTTCATCTAACAGGCCTAATCTTAACCCTGGATTAACTGCACATTATTATTGTATTTGTATACTGTACTACGATGCCCTCACCCTCATAAACCATA
Organism: Liasis olivaceus; assembly: GCA_030867105.1. NCBI lineage: Eukaryota > Metazoa > Chordata > Lepidosauria > Squamata > Pythonidae > Liasis > Liasis olivaceus. The sequence continues at coordinate 259,562,101 of CM061349.1, forward strand.
TTATGTTTAATGTGATGACAGGGTTCACCCAACATGCTAAGGAAATATTTCCTACAGTACTGAACTACAAACTACCCAACCCCATTTTAGCCTAGTGGAGTGAAGTGATGAAATATATTTACTTTAATGACTAAGGATCCTTGGACAGGTATGATCAGAAGCATCCGCAGGTAGCATCAAGGGACGGCAGGGACAAAGGACAAAAGCAGCATTGTGTCATAATGGCAGATTGCTGTTTTCGTCCTTTTGTTGAGAACCTTGGATCCTGCAGACACCTCTGAGTGTGGCTGACTACATTTGAAATGAAATAATGTTTGACTGGTACACCATAAACAAAACTTGGAATTAAACACTCTGAATAAATGGCAAACTGAAGATCAGTTTTGGTGAACAGTTAAGGCAACCTAATGCATAGTCATTCTTAACAAACAGGGGCATCAGTGGGGAGGGGGTGTCAAAAATACTATGCAATCAACCCCTGCACCTTTTTAAAATGTGTTGTGCCTTCTGCATGTGTAAAACAGAAACAGCAGGGCTTTGACTGGGTGCTCGTAAACTTCTGATTCCCCCTATAGATGCCCCTGTTAGCGAAGCAGGCCAACAATTAGATGATGATGATGATGGTGGTGGTGGTGGTGGTGGTGGTGGTGATGATGATGATGATGATGATAATGAAGGAATCAAGATGCCCAATGGAAATAACAGCAAGAATCTGGATGAAGAAGATCATTACAGATACCTGGGCATCCTTCAGGCAGACAACATCAAGCACACTGAAGTCAAGAAGAAGGTTAGTAGTGAATACATCAGAAGAGTAAAGAAGATCTTAAAGTTCAAACTCAGTGGCAGAAATACCATCAAAGTGATTAACATCTGGGCAAGTCCAGTCATTAGATATACAGCTGGAATAGTGGACTGGACTCAAGATGAACTAAAAGCTGTCGATAGGAAGACCAAGAAAATAATGACAATGCATGATGCCCTTCATCCACGCAGTGACGTTGATAGACTCTACTTTCCAAGGAGCATAGGTGGGTGTGGAATGTTACAAGTACATCAGACAGTTGAAGAAGAAAAAAGGGCATTGGAAGACTATGTGAAGGAAAGTGAAGAAGGTGCACTGAAGCTAGTACACCATGAAGCTTATTGAATACCAAAGAAACCAGACTGGCCTATAGGAAAGACCAAATGAGGAATAGAAAAGAGACATGGTAAGGCAAAATATTACATGGGCAGTACAGACACACACACACACACACAGAGACACAAACTAGCAGGCAAAGCAGATAATCAGAAGAGCTGGCAATGGCTAAGAGCAGGAAAGTTGAAGAAAGAGACAGAGAGGCTAATTCTCAACTCAAATAGGGAATACAACTCAAGGTTTCTGCTTGGTTACTTTTCTCTAAGCAACTGGTAAATATCTCAAGAACATTTTATTTTTAAATTCAACCTCTGGATCAGCTGATCTACTCCTAATATTTCAGTGGCGCAAGCAAGATTGTCTTTTGTTTTGCTTATTTGTTTATTTATTCTAATTCACACAAGTCCAGCCTACAAATATCAAAATTCTTGTATTTATACAGATCAAGACTTGGTATTGAGGGACCTGAAATGTTTCCAGGTTACTTATGTCATATATCTCTGTGTTATTCAGAATGCGGCCTTAGCACTGAAAAAGATAGCGGAATTCTTTCATTTTTCTGTGACTGAAGAACAGATTGAGACCATTGTACAGAGAACAAGTTTTGAAACCATGAAAGATAATGTGGCAAAAAGTTATGGAAAACTGGGCCAGATCCTTTTCCGCAAAGGTAACATTGTAATATTTTTTAATAATTTTGCCAACAATGTTTAGCGGTCTTCTCTAACCCAGTGGCTTCATATGGGATGGGATTTCAACTCCCAATATTCAAAGGTGTGTTGGCTGGGAATGAAAGGACTGAAGTCTAGCAATGGGTTGGAAAAAGCTGACAAGCATGGTGTTTTCAGGACATTAGCTTAGGTAGCTTTATTCAGATATTGGGGAATATAATACAAATAGATGAGCTGAATATTTTAGAATTAATCTGTACCTAAAGCAGAACCATGTGTCCTAAGGGAGCAGGAGGGAACTGCATCTGTAGAGGAACCCTCCATATCACATAAAGAAAACCAGGTCTGAAAATGTTAGGGGTTGTGTTTAACAGCTCTTTGACTGCGCCCTTATGAATGTGTGTATTATTTATCTGTTTACAAAATGTATAGCCATCTCTCCATAAAATAGCCACATCAGGCTATAATAAATCAGTAAAACCAGTAACAATTTTAGGATGAAAGAATCCAAATTAAATCATCACAGAAATAGCATGTCTACTTAGCAGCAATTTCCACTGAACTACAATACATTCAATTAAGAGAGGATAGTAGAATGACAGCACTGAAAGACTAAGGAATCAATAAGCATAAACAGCTACTTAGATCTGGTAACTGCAAGGTATGAGAATGGTAAGACAGGCACCAATGGTTCCCTGGCTAGGTAGAACTATTATAGAAAGCCTCCAAAGGACATCAAGAGATGGTTAAATTGGAAGGATGGGAGGAAAAAGTCTAGATTTAATTCTGGAGCATAGATATAAGAAGGATCTGACTTCTTTGCACTGCAACGGGGAATCAACTGCTTTGTTTCAGGGTTTCATTCTTCTCTGTAATAAAGATTTAAAACTCACCAAGTCTTATCTGAGAGACCTCTTGCTGAGTAGAGACAAATGCTGAATAAGGGGACAAATGCCTGGACAAAAGCCCTCTTGTGAAGCCTGATAGTGACCTACAAAAGCTCACTGAAATGTACTAATTCTTGTTACCTGTTCAAAGGCAAATGGTTAGGTGAACCTTTTTTAGGTATAAGGAAGGGGAGAATTGGAGAACTGCATATGTTCCATATACCTAAGCACATATAAAATCTCCCTGTTAAAATTAACATTTCATGAACCTGATGAAGTGGACCCCAGAGCCGAAAAATACAGGTGAAACTCGAAAAATTAGAATATCGTGCAAATGTTCATTTATGTCAGTATGGCAACTCAAAAGGTGAAACCAATATATGAGATAGACGCATTACATGCAAAGCGAGATATGTCAAGCCTTACTTTGGTATAATGGTGATGATTATGGCGTACAGCTTATGAAAACCCCAAATTCACAATCTCAGAAAATTAGAATATTACATGACGTCAATAACACAAGGATTGGAAATAGAACAATATCGGACCTCTGCAAAGTATAAGCATGCATATGTACTCAGTACTTGGTTTGGGTCCCTTTTGCGGCAATGACTGCCGCAATGAGGCGTGGCATGGATTCTATCAGCCCATGGCACTGCTGAGGTGTTATGGAAGACCAGGATGCTTCAATAGCGGCCTTCAGCTCCGCTGCATTGTTCGGTCTCATGTCCCTCATCTTTCTCTTGGCAATGCCCCATAGATTCTCTATGGGGTTCAGGTCAGGCGAGTTTGCTGGCCAATCAAGCACAGTAATCCCATGGTCATTGAACCAGGTTTTGGTACTTTTGGCAGTGTGGGCAGGTACCAGGTCCTGCTGGAAAATGAAGTCAGCATCCCCATAAAGCTCGTCTGCGGAAGGAAGCATGAAGTGCTCCAAAATCTCCTGGTAGACGGCTGCATTGACCCTGGACTTAATGAAGCACAGTGGACCAACACCAGCAGATGACATGGCTCCCCAAATCAACACAGACTGTGGAAACTTCACACTGGACTTCAAACATCGTGCATTGTGTGCCTCTCCATTCTTCCTCCAGACTCTGGGTCCTTGGTTCCCAAATGAGATGCAAAAGTTGCTCTCATCAGAAAAGAGGACTTTGGACCACTGGGCAACAGACCAGTTCTTTTTTTCTGTAGCCCAGGTAAGACGCTTCTGACGTTGTTTGTTGTTCAGGAGCGGCTTGACAAGAGGAATACGGTATTTGAAGCCCATGTGCAGGATCCGTCTGTGTGTGGTGGCTCTTGATGCACTAACTCCAGCCTCAGTCCACTCCTTGTGAAAGTCCCCAACACTTTTGAATGGCCTTTTCCTGACAATCCTCTCCAGGCTGCGGTCATCCCTGCTGCTTGTGCACCTTTTTCTACCACACTTTTCCCTTCCACATAACCTTCTATTGATGTGCTTTGATACAGCACTTTGGGAACATCCAACTTCTTTTGCAATTACCTTTTGGGGCTTTCCCTCCTTATGGAGGGTGTCAGTGATGGTTTTGTCCACAACTGTCAGGTCAGCAGTCTTTCCCATGCTTGTGATTCCTACTGAACCAGCCTGAGAGACCATTGAAAGGCTCAGGAACCCTTTGCAGGTGTTATGGATTCATTAGCTGATTAGAGGGGGACACTTTGAGCCTAGAATATTGAACCTTTTCACACTATTCTAATTTTCTGGGATTGTGAATTTGGGGTTTTCATAAGCTGTACGCCATGATCATCACAATTATACCAAAGTAAGGCTTGACATATCTCGCTTTGCATGTAATGCGTCTATCTCATATATTGGTTTCACCTTTTGAGTTGCCATACTGACATAAATGAACATTTGCACGATATTCTAATTTTTCGAGTTTCACCTGTATGCCATGTAAGTGTCTTTACTGTATGATAAAACTCTTCGTTGTTTTTAGACGAGTGTTAAGGAAAAATAGCTGCTCATTGGGTTAACTGAAGGACTTTCTCTCCACTTACCTTCCGAACCCCCACCCTCCCACTGCAATTGTTGCTGATTTTTTTTTTTTTTGCAGGCATAGTAGGTGACTGGATGTCTCTCTTCTCAGAAAGGCAGAATGAAAAAATGGACAGAAAATTTGAGGAGAGTGTAGCAAAAACTAAGCTTGGAATGATGTTGAAATATGAGGTGTACTGCCAAACCTGAAGAGGTCATCAGTGCTACAAATCTCTCACAGTTAAGTTAGCTTGTACAGGAGGAATTCTTCTGGTAGTGTCTTCCTCCATCTCATCTTGATGTTTACATTTTTGATGCTATATACTTGTTTTTACGTGCAAGAACTGTTCCAGAATTAATAAAAACCTGTACTTAAAATGAAGCAATTTACTCTCTTCTTCTGTGCAAAATTTGTTGAGCAATTGTTGAAAGACAAAATTGCTAAGTGGCTTCCATTGTCCCCCATAATAGACATCCGTCATGATAAATTTTAGCTTGCTTTAATACAGTAACTCATCCCAACATTCAAAATCCAAAAGAGGGAGCTTCTTGGTTCTAATTTATACCAAATATCCTCTTCTGTATGACCGGCAGCACACAGAAACTATACAGTCAGGACAGTCCATAGAGGAGGCAAAGGTGAAAACAGTGTTGCACTGCCATGACAAAAATTCCATCCTTTTTGCATATGTGATGTTATTCCACAGATGTATCAAAGCGATACAGTTTGTAATGCATATCGCAATGCTGCTTCCCTCATTTTGACAAAAATCTACAGATGCTTCTGCAGTCTACAGACAACTTGTGCATAGTGGCCCTGTACATGTTGACTTAAAAGGAAATATCATTGAAGTCAGCAAGGCTAACTTTAAAATAAAAGTGTATAGGATTGCAGCCTTATAGTATAACCATGGCCATAGACAAATACACATGAAGTCCTTATTCCCCTCTACTCTGCACTGATGGGGCCACAGCTGATTAGGCACAGTTCTGGAGATCACACTTCCGGAAGGGAGATTGAAAGGTTACAACCATCTCAGAGGACAGCAATGAGGATGATCCAGGGACTTGAGGACATACTGGAGGAACCTGGAATGTATAGTTGGGGGAAGGCAAAGTTATACGCCATGCACTGAGGTGTCATCCTCACATTCTTCTCTGAGAATGCAGTACAGTTCTGGACACTACGGGAATACCACCCAAGACATTTCTGGATTTAAAATAATGAAGAACTGAGAATGGTGCTCCATCTTGACAACTAAGGCCACCAGAGCTGGAATGAGCAAGCAAAATGGTGTGTTCCTCCTCCCACCAAGGGTGATATAAAGAACTGCAAACAGCTACAAGGATTGCAGGTCAGGAATGTTGACCAGTCAGAGTGGCAGTTACTCTTGTATGTGATTTTCATAAATAAAAGTAGTGTAGAACAGTAAAATATAAGGCCATTCAAGACTCTTTGTTAGCAGAAGTAGCAAAAATAACTTTGTAATACATCTAATGATGACAGAAGCTCCAACACACATAGCAGAACCATTTTTTTTCTCCTAGTTTAAAATGGCCTTCCATGCAGCACAGTCACAGGACTTTCAAAAGTCCATTAAGCCTGTAGTTATGAGGAGCCCACATAAGACCTTACAAAGACCAAATCTTTTGCCTACTCCCTGGCAGTCTACCTTACAATCTTAGGTCATTAGCTTTCAGTGATCAGTTTAGGTCAAGAACATGGTACTTGCCCAGGTCCAGCGACGGGTGCAGCATCAACAATTAATGGTGCTTTCTCTGTGATGGGGTCTATATTATAGAACCAACGGATGCCATAGTTGAAGCAAAAGATAATTTTTAATCAGGTTTTTTTCCAGGCTTATATAATTGTTTTATTCACGTATTCATTCAATTTATATGCCCGCCTATCTCACTTTTATGTGTCTCTAGGCAGCTTACAATAAAGCATATAAAATACACAAAATACACAGCAGCCAGGTATTATCTAACCAATCATCCACACAAGCAGGAGACGGGCTCCAATCCATGCCCAGGGCCCCAGGCCTGGCACAAAGCCAAGTTTTCAAGCCCTTATGAAAGGCCAGCAGGGAAGGGGCCAATCTAATCTTGCGGGGGGGGGGGAGGGATGATGTTCAAAGGGGGGTGTCACAGCAAAAAAGGGTCTCCTTCTGGGCCCTGCCAGCCGACTCACCCTAGCCGACAGTACCTGGAGAATGCCCTTTCTACCAGATCAGGTAGGACAGGTAGAAAGAATAAAAATTATACAATATTATACAGTATTATACAGTATTATACAGTATTATACAGTATTGTATTGTATTGTATTGTATTGTATTGTATTGTATTATTTCTGCAAGCCTTTCAGAGTCATCATAAACAACTAATATTAACTTGCCAAGCTTTGTTTCAAAATGGTATGTAGCAAGGTCTATAGTGACAAAAATAGGTGTGTTATGGCAGTGGCATCTGGATTAAAAAAAGAAAAGTTAGGAAAGACGAGGGTTAAAATGCATAGCAGAATAGCCTATCTTTGCAATGGCTAATTACTTCCACTCCCTTTGCCCTGTGAAAATGCTGCACTAAGATTTCTAGCATGCTGCGGATTGTGTTTCATGCATTCAGGAACTCTAATCCCATTTCCAGAAAAGCTGGACTCAGACCAGTTTTCTCCTCCTTAAGAATACGTTTTTCTCTTTGACGTGTCACCCACCCAACCCAAATTGGTCACAACTTCATTGGAAAATTTTGTGCAGGAAGAAGTGTTGCATAAGTTTTATTGTCATATTTAACATATTACTGACAGTTAATCAGTAACAAGAGCTGTTCTTTGAGAAAAGATAGCAGCGTATTCTTTGTCATGTGACAGATGACTTCTCTGTAAGTGTATTAGCTTCACTTACAAAGCCAACTGAGTCTCCAGGCTACCAGCTGTGATCTTAGAATATCACAACCATGGATCCAAAAGAGATGAATGAAGTTCTGGATGAGAAGCTAGAAGAAAATGAAAAGACCACTCTTTCGGATCGGACATTTATGTATGATGGAGTGCTATATCCTAAAATGGTCACCTGCCCGGAAACTCTGAAAAGGGTTCACACTTTTAGAGCTCGGGAAGATGATATCATATTAGTGGGATACCCCAAAACAGGTAAGCATCACAGTTTTGAGAGGAATGTTTTTGTCTCTGCACATATATGTGCATGTTTGATAGTTTCTTTAGAGTTTATAACAGAATTCCTGTTAAATAGAACCTACAGGTAGTCCTTGCTTAACAACCACAATAGGGGCCAGAAGATTGGTTGTTAAATGGGGCAGTCATTAAGTGAGTCGCATGTGACTGGACCCAATTTCATGACCATTTTTACATCCCCAATGGATTTTTTTGGGAAACCAGAAAAAAAGGTTGCAAATCACAATCATGTAACTGCAGGACACAGCAACTGGTTGTAAATGCGAGCTGGTTGCCAAGTGCCTGAATTGCAGTTACATGACCGTGAGGGTGGTGCAATGGTTTGCGATGGTTGTAAGTGTGAGTACAGGTTGCAAAGCACTTTTTCTTAGGCCATCATAACTTTGAACCATTGTTAAATGAATGTAGTTAAGCAAGCTTCATCATGGCTGCAAGAGCTTTGATTCTGAGACCATGAACATTTCAGGTAATGTAGATTATAATACAGCTCCATCAGGCTCTGTGTCATATCTTTATTTTGGGAAAAAAGATATTTGATAGTTGCCATTTTTAGTAACTAAGCTTAATTGTTCAATGCTAAATTCTGATCTGACAACTCTACATACTGTACTTAAAGCTACTGTGCCTGGAACAGACAACAGAACGGCAACCCTCCTCTCATTCTTTTTGAAGTTTCATGTGCAATCAATGTTTATTCCTGCATTTCTCATTCTAGGCTTATGATTTCAACCCTGATATAGTTGAAATGGTCTATGGTCAGGATAAGTCCTTTTACATATTAACTGACAACATTTCTGCATTTCTTCAGGTTCAAACTGGGTTGGACAGATTTTAACACAGCTGGAAGCTGCCTCTGGAAAGTATGATGAAGATGAACAGAAACGGAGGCGGGAAAAAATGTCACCACATCCTTTTCTTGAATTTGGAGATCCAGGGAAATTTGAGGTTAGAAGATGGAGAAATACTCAGTAGCTTTTATCAAGTGGCAGGAAATCACATGAAAGATTTAAAAGCTGAGAAGGTGTTGTAAACAGGAGTGCTATTTAAGTAGGACAAAGCAGCTTGAGATTTAACAAAGTGAAATTCAGTCAGTAGAAAGGAAAAAGGCTGGACAGGTGCAGGAAAGAAATATGGATTTTTCTGTGAGGACTGTGTGTTCAGTTCAATCAGCTCACAGGAAATATATATTGCAGATCATTGAAGCTATACTAAAAGCAAAGCAGATTTTTGCCAGCCTGGACTCTGCCCTTAAATGTCATAACATGTATTCATTGATCTATAAGAAATACTAGGGACAGGCCTCCTTTCTGGAAATAGGAGCTGTGCTCATGTTAATGCTTGTGATGATGGGAGGTGGTGATACTTTAGCAGACAGAGGTCACAAGGAAGGAATCCATTGACATCAGGACCCAAGTCAGCAGAGAGAACATTTTTAGCTTGGCTGGTTCATTTTTTTAGGCAAATTAATTCTACCCCAAAGCTTAGCAAACCTTATTTAGTGTTATTTCCATTAGAATACTGAGTGAAGTTGCATCTTTGATTTTGATTATATGCCACCAAGTATCAGTGGTAAGATCCAGTTTCCTCCCCCAAGGAGTGCAAAACACACACACCACCAATTCAGGGACCATATATATTGGTTGTATGAAGAGAAACAAATAAAAAATTATGACTTGAATTATGACTTGAACAGTCACATAACTTAAATAGCGGTAAAGGATCCAAGTGCCAATTCCACGTCTCAAGAAGGTCCTCAATCTATATCCCTATTGTATATTGTACTGATGGAGACCATATTTATTTCTCTGGAATCAATTAAGGGATCACTGTATTCAACCAAGGATTTCCACGTCAGCTAAAATATTCTGGAATGCTATATTGAACATGCTGGACACAATTTAGCAAGAGAAATTTGGCCTGGAACTGTTTTCAGGGATTAATTTCTACTAGCTGGAATTAGATGCCAAAAATCATTTTTAAACACACTGTTTTCATGACAAGAAAAAGCATGTTCAAAGTGTTGGCTTTCCAGCTGTGTGGAGTTTCTTCTACAGGTGAAACTCGAAAAATTAGAATATCGTGCAAATGTTCATTTATGTCAGTATGGCAACTCAAAAGGTGAAACCAATATATGAGATAGACGCATTACATGCAAAGCGAGATATGTCAAGCCTTACTTTGGTATAATTGTGATGATCATGGCATACAGCTTATGAAAACCCCAAATTCACAATCCCAGAAAATTAGAATAGTGTGAAAAGGTTCAATATTCTAGGCTCAAAGTGTCCCACTCTAATCAGCTAATGAATCCATAACACCTGCAAAGGGTTCCTGAGCCTTTCAATGGTCTCTCAGGCTGGTTCAGTAGGAATCACAAGCATGGGAAAGACTGCTGACCTGACAGTTGTGGACAAAACCATCACTGACACCCTCCATAAGGAGGGAAAGCCCCAAAAGGTAATTGCAAAAGAAGTTGGATGCTCCCAAAGTGCTGTATCAAAGCACATCAATAGAAGGTTATGTGGAAGGGAAAAGTGTGGTAGAAAAAGGTGCACAAGCAGCAGGGATGACCGCAGCCTGGAGAGGATTGTCAGGAAAAGGCCATTCAAAAGTGTTGGGGACTTTCACAAGGAGTGGACTGAGGCTGGAGTTAGTGCATCAAGAGCCACCACACACAGACGGATCCTGGACATGGGCTTCAAATACCGTATTCCTCTTGTCAAGCCGCTCCTGAACAACAAACAACGTCAGAAGCGTCTTACCTGGGCTACAGAAAAAAAGAACTGGTCTGTTGCCCAGTGGTCCAAAGTCCTCTTTTCTGATGAGAGCAACTTTTGCATCTCATTTGGGAACCAAGGACCCAGAGTCTGGAGGAAGAATGGAGAGGCACACAATGCACGATGTTTGAAGTCCAGTGTGAAGTTTCCACAGTCTGTGTTGATTTGGGGAGCCATGTCATCTGCTGGTGTTGGTCCACTGTGCTTCATTAAGTCCAGGGTCAACGCAGCCATCTACCAGGAGATTTTGGAGCACTTCATGCTTCCTTCCGCAGACGAGCTTTATGGTGATGCTGACTTCATTTTCCAGCAGGACCTGGCACCTGCCCACACTGCCAAAAGTACCAAAACCTGGTTCAATGACCATGGGATTACTGTGCTTGATTGGCCAGCAAACTCGCCTGACCTGAACCCCATAGAGAATCTATGGGGCATTGCCAAGAGAAAGATGAGGGGCATGAGACCAAACAATGCAGTGGAGCTGAAGGCCGCTATTGAAGCATCCTGGTCTTCCATAACACCTCAGCAGTGCCACGGGCTGATAGCATCCATGCCATGCCGCATTGCGGCAGTCATTGCTGCAAAAGGGACCCAAACCAAGTACTGAGTACATATGCATGCTTATACTTTGCAGAGGTCCGAAATTGTTCTATTTCCAATCCTTGTGTTATTGATGTCATGTAATATTCTAATTTTCTGAGATTGTGAATTTGGGGTTTTCATAAGCTGTACGCCATAATCATCACAATTATACCAAAGTAAGGCTTGACACATCTCGCTTTGCATGTAATGCGTCTATCTCATATATTGGTTTCACCTTTTCAGTTGCCATACTGACATAAATGAACATTTGCATGATATTCTAATTTTTCGAGTTTCACCTGTAAAGTGTCCCAAGTTTCAAATGCATAATTAGGTATGGAATTGGCTACACAGGATACATAGTTAATCTATGAAGTTTGCTGCTAGCACAGTATAATGATGATCAATAGTTTAGCTGGCCTTAAGACAAATTGATGGAGAATTGGATTCATAATGGTTGATAGTTTTGAAGTCTTCTAACCATCTCCAATCTCAAAGGCAACATATCTTAAACCAGTTGCTAAGATCTAGGAAGCGACAACTGAAGATGTTTGTTTCCCTTCAGCCTCATTGTCATGGGTGGGTGTGAGGAGGTTCTCAGGAGCCAACCAGATACATTACAGTACTCAAAGACCTTCTCATCAATCAGATTTTTAAAAGTTAAAAGATAGAATCCTTTGGTTTCTCATTCAGCCGTACAAAACTAACAACGTAAGTAGCATAGAGAAACAGATTTCCTCCTCCGTTCTTCACCTGCTTACAAAGACTCCTGAAGAAAGGTTGAAATGCAGCAAATTGACCACTCTGAGTATACCTATCTCCCTGTCTTGTGTCATTGTGTGTGTTATAAAATGTATGCCATATAATTCCCCATATTAGAATTAACCACATGTGTTAATTATGCTTAGATGGAAATCTCTTGTGGCTAGACGAATAATTATCTTCTTCTTGGGTCTTCTTCTGATTCTCTTCTTATTCTTTGGTTGGGTAGACCCAAGCCCTCAAAGCACAATCCTCCTCTCTTTTCGGGGATCTTTCTGTCACTGCAGAAGTGGTGGTCTTTGGTCCACCATGAACTTGCAGACCTTTAGCATCCAAGCTACCTAAATCCAGCTTAATTTGCCAGCCGTGATCTTTTTTCCCCAGTTGCAAAACTTCAACTTAACTCCAAGTTCCCTCCTGCCAGCTCATCAGCTTGTTTGCACCATCCTTACCCCCTCTGCATGAGATCTCTGTACATGTGAAAAAACCCACCTCTGCTCCACCCCAGTGCTTTCGCAGAGGAATTTATCACCCTCCAAATACCACACATGTGTTTGGAGATTATGTGACAGGATGACAGACAGTGTTTAGCTGCTCTGTTCTTTCACATTTCTGCTATGCTATATACTCCACAGTAACTTTTCTTACATTAGTCAATATGGTTTATATGAAACAATCTTCTCCGTATATGCAGTTTGTTAGGCAGTTTGTGATGACCAAAATCAGTGGGACGCAGGCATTTAGAGATGAACTTTGATATCACTAACTTACATTTGTGTGTGGTTTTCTTTGCATAAATGATGTTAACTTTCTGATTATTTCAATATTATTACAGAAGTTGGAAGAACTGCCTTCCAGAAGAGTTATAAAAACCCACCTCTTTCCTCAAAAGTTGCCCAAGTCATTTTTTGAAAAAAAGGCAAAAGTAAGTACTTGAAGTTTCCTAATAATGATTTTATATATCATTAATACCTGTACCAACTATCAGTGAGATGTTGTTAAATAAATTTACACAGTAAAATAGGACAAGCCCAAGATCACGCCACCTTTCCAGATCCTGAGCTGGTCTGGAACTCAGCTGTGGGAAACTGTATTTTATTCAAAATAAAAGTTGGAAGTGTTCTATTTCTGCTTCTCAAGTGTGAAAGAAACATGCAACATTGAAGCCCACAGTCTGAGGCTTGCTGTAGCCATTATTAGTGCTATGCTTCTATCCGGCAAGTTCATCAAATCAGTGATATCTTCACTTGACTATCCAAACTGAACCATTGTTAAAGATCTCATGTAAAAGATTCTTAGCTTTGCTGCTTAAAATACTGTATTTAGGATCTTGGGAAAGAACTTTAAAAAATTACCGTTCTCCTAATTTGATGACCTGATCTCCAATCCTCATTCAGTTCATTTCCAAATACATTTGAACTTTCATACTGCATTTTTTAAAAAATGGAATGTTTTTCTTATTCTGGCTCTGTTGTCCTAGCTTTTACATTTACATGTCAATATATCTTTATGCTTTAAAGATACTGGTTTTGTTTCGGAATCCAAAAGACACAGCTGTATCTTTCTTCCATTTTGCCAAAGGCTTGCAACTGATTTCTGACCAGGAAACCTGGGATGAGTTCTTTGAAGATTTTATCATTGGAAAAGGTGTGTTTCCTTCTCCTTCTTCATTCGGGGAGAGAGGGGGGACCTTCCTTGAAATAAGGGGGAAAGTGGACTGCAGACAGCCCTTCGCCTTATTCCATTTGTCTTTGGGTCTCCTGTGCTCTCCATCTGTCTGTGAAGGGGAAGCAAGATGCTTGTGGACAAAGGCCTCTTTCCTCCTGTTTGTCTTTGAACACTGAAACCTATTTCCATTGCTTCTAGCTATCTGGCAGATACAGTAGCAAAGCAACAAAAGTTGCACATTCTGTTTCGTACTCTAAACCTAGGTTCATCTAACAGGCCTAATCTTAACCCTGGATTAACTGCACATTATTATTGTATTTGTATACCGTGCTACGATGCCCCCACCCTCATAAACCATATTATGTTTAATGTGATGACAGGGTTCACCCAACATGCTAAGGAAATATTTCCTACAGTACTGAACTACAAACTACCCAACCCCATTTTAGCCTAGTGGAGTGAAGTGATGAAATATATTTACTTTAATGACTAAGGATCCTTGGACAGGTATGATCAGAAGCGTCCGCAGGTAGCATCAAGGGACGGCAGGGGACAAAGGACAAAAGCAGCATTGTGTCATAATGGCAGATTGCTGTTTTCATCCTTTTGTTGAGAACCTTGGATCCTGCAGACAACTCTGAGTGTGGCTGACTACATTTGAAATGAAATATTGCTTGACTGGTACACCATAAACAAAACTTGGAATTAAACACTCTGAATAAATGGCAAACTGAAGATCAGTTTTGGTGAACAGTTAAGGCAACCTAATGCGTAGTCATTCTTAACAAACAGGGGCATCAGTGGGGAGGGGGTGTCAAAAATGTCAAGTGATGGCTATAACTATGCAATCAACCCCTGCACCTTTTTAAAATGTGTTGTGCCTTCTGCATGTGTAAAACAGAAACAGCAGGGCTTTGACTGGGTGCTCGTAAACTTCTGATTCCCCCTATAGATGCCCCTGTTAGCGAAGCAGGCCAACAATTAGATGATGATGATGATGGTGGTGGTGGTGGTGGTGGTGGTGGTGGTGATGATGATGATGATGATGATAATGAAGGAATCAAGATGCCCAATGGAAATAACAGCAAGAATCTGGATGAAGAAGATCATTACAGATACCTGGGCATCCTTCAGGCAGACAACATCAAGCACACTGAAGTCAAGAAGAAGGTTAGTAGTGAATACATCAGAAGAGTAAAGAAGATCTTAAAGTTCAAACTCAGTGGCAGAAATACCATCAAAGTGATTAACATCTGGGCAAGTCCAGTCATTAGATATACAGCTGGAATAGTGGACTGGACTCAAGATGAACTAAAAGCTGTCGATAGGAAGACCAAGAAAATAATGACAATGCATGATGCCCTTCATCCACGCAGTGACGTTGATAGACTCTACTTTCCAAGGAGCATAGGTGGGTGTGGAATGTTACAAGTACATCAGACAGTTGAAGAAGAAAAAAGGGCATTGGAAGACTATGTGAAGGAAAGTGAAGAAGGTGCACTGAAGCTAGTACACCATGAAGCTTATTGAATACCAAAGAAACCAGACTGGCCTATAGGAAAGACCAAATGAGGAATAGAAAAGAGACATGGTAAGGCAAAATATTACATGGGCAGTACAGACACACACACACACACAGAGAGACACAAACTAGCAGGCAAAGCAGATAATCAGAAGATCTGGCAATGGCTAAGAGCAGGAAAGGTAAAGAAAGAGATAGGGGCTAATTGTGGCTGCACAAGACCAAGCCTTAAGAACAAATGCACATAGAGCCAGAATTGAGAGGATAGCAATGGACAGCAAATGCCGCCTCTGCAAAGAAACTGAAGAAATCGTGGACTACCTGGTTAGCTGCTGCAAGAAGATCACACAGACTGATTACAAACAATGGCATGACAAAGTAGCAACCATGGTGCATTGGAATATCTGCAAGAAATACCATTTGCCTGCAAGCAAGAACTGGTGGGACCACAAAACAGACAAAGGAATGGAAAAAGAAGAAGCTAAGATGCTCTGGGACTTTCGAATTCAAGCAGGCAAGCATCTGCCACACAACACCACAGACTTAACAATTGTTCATAAGAAAGACAAAAAAGTCTGGATAGTGGACATTGCAATACCTGGAGACAGCAGAACAGAAGAGAAAGGACTGGAGAAAACCTGCAAATTGAACGACTATGGCAAAAGAAAGCAAAGACAGTACCAAGAGCTACAGGCGCCTTAGGTGCAATCCCAAAACGTCTGGAGCGGCACTTGAACACCATCGGCATTGACAAAATCACCATCGTTTGTTAATGATCAGAAAAAACAACAACAACAGTTAAACAGAAAGGGTACACTAAGAGATCACATTGGAATCAATATAAAATATTGATGGAAAGAATGAATAGGTAGGTGGTCAAACAATTATGTTTCTCCAATATTATTTGAAGCAGAATTCCCACATGATTTATGTTAGAACCGTTTCCTGAATTACTCATGGAAGAAATATCCAGAGAACTATTTTATCCCACCTCTCCAAACTTTGACTTACAAACATAAGCATCACGTAGTTTTGTCTTTGTTTATTTGATGGGTTTGTGGGGCAAACAGCAAAGTAAATATTCATTACCATTCACTGTATCATAGATCAATAATCAAAACATTCTGCTTGATTCCTATCAGTGGCCTATGGATCTTATTTTGATCATATTCTTGAATGGAACAAGTATCTGGATAACAGCAATATATTTTTTATTACCTATGAGGAAATAAAAGAGGTAAGCTTTTAAGAATAAAACTATTTCTGGCCAAGTGTGCTTTTGATCAGGAAACTCAAATAGGGAATACAACTCAAGGTTTCTGCTTGGTTGCTTTTCTCTAAGCAACTGGTAAATATCTCAAGAACATTTTATTTTTAAATTCAACCTCTGGATCAGCTGATCTACTCCTAATATTTCAGTGGCGCAAGCAAGATTGTCTTTTGTTTTGCTTATTTGTTTATTTATTCTAATTCACACAAGTCCAGCCTACAAATATCAAAATTCTTGTATTTATACAGATCAAGACTTGGTATTGAGGGACCTGAAATGTTTCCAGGTTACTTATGTCATATATCTCTGTGTTATTCAGAATGCGGCCTTAGCACTGAAAAAGATAGCGGAATTCTTTCATTTTTCTGTGACTGAAGAACAGATTGAGACCATTGTACAGAGAACAAGTTTTGAAACCATGAAAGATAATGTGGCAAAAAGTTATGGAAAACTGGGCCAGATCCTTTTCCGCAAAGGTAACATTGTAATATTTTTTAATAATTTTGCCAACAATGTTTAGCGGTCTTCTCTAACCCAGTGGCTTCATATGGGATGGGATTTCAACTCCCAATATTCAAAGGTGTGTTGACTGGGAATGAAAGGACTGAAGTCTAGCAATGGGTTGGAAAAAGCTGACAAGCATGGTGTTTTCAGGACATTAGCTTAGGTAGCTTTATTCAGATATTGGGGAATATAATACAAATAGATGAGCTGAATATTTTAGAATTAATCTGTACCTAAAGCAGAACCATGTGTCCTAAGGGAGCAGGAGGGAACTGCATCTGTAGAGGAACCCTCCATATCACATAAAGAAAACCAGGTCTGAAAATGTTAGGGGTTGTGTTTAACAGCTCTTTGACTGCGCCCTTATGAATGTGTGTATTATTTATCTGTTTACAAAATGTATAGCCATCTCTCCATAAAATAGCCACATCAGGCTATAATAAATCAGTAAAACCAGTAACAATTTTAGGATGAAAGAATCCAAATTAAATCATCACAGAAATAGCATGTCTACTTAGCAGCAATTTCCACTGAACTACAATACATTCAATTAAGAGAGGATAGTAGAATGACAGCACTGAAAGACTAAGGAATCAATAAGCATAAACAGCTACTTAGATCTGGTAACTGCAAGGTATGAGAATGGTAAGACAGGCACCAATGGTTCCCTGGCTAGGTAGAACTATTATAGAAAGCCTCCAAAGGACATCAAGAGATGGTTAAATTGGAAGGATGGGAGGAAAAAGTCTAGATTTAATTCTGGAGCATAGATATAAGAAGGATCTGACTTCTTTGCACTGCAACGGGGAATCAACTGCTTTGTTTCAGGGTTTCATTCTTCTCTGTAATAAAGATTTAAAACTCACCAAGTCTTATCTGAGAGACCTCTTGCTGAGTAGAGACAAATGCTGAATAAGGGGACAAATGCCTGGACAAAAGCCCTCTTGTGAAGCCTGATAGTGACCTACAAAAGCTCACTGAAATGTACTAATTCTTGTTACCTGTTCAAAGGCAAATGGTTAGGTGAACCTTTTTTAGGGATAAGGCAGGGGAGAATTGGAGAACTGCATATGTTCCCAGTCGGAGAACTGCATATGTTCCATATACCTAAGCACATATAAAATCTCCCTGTTAAAATTAACATTTCATGAACCTGATGAAGTGGACCCCAGAGCCTAAAAATATGCCATGTAAGTGTCTTTACAGTATGATAAAACTCTTTGTTGTTTTTAGACGAGTGTTAAGGAAAAATAGCTGCTCATTGGGTTAACTGAAGGTCTTTCTCTCCACTTACCTTCCCAACCCCCACCCTCCCACTGCAATTGTTGCTGATTTTTTTTTTTTTTTTTTTGCAGGCATAGTAGGTGACTGGATGTCTCTCTTCTCAGAAAGCCAGAATGAAAAAATGGACAGAAAATTTGAGGAGAGTGTAGCAAAAACTAAGCTTGGAATGATGTTGAAATATGAAGTGTACTGCAAAACCTGAAGAGGTCATCAGTGCTACAAATCTCTCACAGTTAAGTTAGCTTGTACAGGAGGAATTCTTCTGGTAGTGTCTTCCTCCATCTCATCTTGATGTTTACATTTTTGATGCTATATACTTGTTTTTAAGTGGAAGAACTGTTCCAGAATTAATAAAAACCTGTACTTATCTGTAAGATGAAGCAATTTACTCTCTTCTTCTGTGCAAAATTTGTTGAGCAATTGTTGAAAGACAAAATTGCTAAGTGGCTTCCATTGTCCCCCATAATAGACATCCGTCATGATAAATTTTAGCTTGCTTTAATACAGTAACTCATCCCAACATTCAAAATCCAAAAGAGGGAGCTTCTTGGTTCTAATTTATACCAAATATCCTCTTCTGTACGACCGGCAGCACAAAGAAACTATACAGTCAGGACAGTCCACAGAGGAGGCAAAGGTGAAAATAGTGTTGCACTGCCACAACACAAATTCCATCCTTTTTGTATATGTGATGTTATTCCACAGATGTATGAAAGAGATGCAGCTTGTAATGCATATCGCAATGCTGCTTCCCTCATTTTGACAAAAATCTACAGATGCTCCTGCAGTCTACAGACAACTTGTGCATAGTGGCCCTGTACATGTTGACTTACAAGGAAATATCATTGAAGTCAGCAGGGCTAACTTTCAAATAAAAGTGTATAGGATTGCAGCCTTCTAGTATATTTTGTGTCATTCAGAGACCAACCATCTGTGTTTTGGAAGGTTATAAACTTAGTTGATGTTTGCAGTATTGGGTTCTTGTCTTACCATTCTCATACCTTGTAGTTACCAAGATGGCAAAGGTGCTTTGGATTCATCATGTGTATTCTTACTGTAGCTGTTTGCAGATTCTTTAAAGAGCTACACCTTTTCCTGAGCTCATACCATAGCTACACTGACTTGGGAAATATGAATGTTTGAGTTCAGGACCCTGACACTTCCTCCATAATGCCTCCTGAACTCGTTGTCATCTATTCATCTGTCTAGTCATCTTTGAAGCCTAAATTAAGGACCATCACCCCATCTGAAGGCAAATGCATGTATATGCGTGCATCCACGTGTTGAGGCAGTACTGTTAGACAAGAACATTCCTTGACCTCCCTGTGTCTTCTGTAGCCCATCTGACCTCCTATGCAAGCTATAATCTGACTGATAACTGTTTTGTTTTGTCTTCATCAGCCAAGGCTGATATAATCTTTCTATCCACTTTTCCCCGGGAAAAAAAAAATCCATTAAAAATTTAGGAAAAGCTCCCTTGTATGAGAGTGGCAAATAATTGATGAACTATAGATGGATGCTGCTCACTCCCCATTCTGAAGGTAGCGTATAATCAACCCCAATACCACTTGTGTCCTTTCTATTCCTAGAGGAAGATGTGAAGAGGAGAGTTAGCAAAAGGCTGTTGTAGTCCTGACATTTATTTACAGCACCCCCAGATGCTAAGTGAATTACATCAGCAACATCAAATTTCACAGCACTACCCCATGTCATGGAGTCATGGAAATTGTCAGCCTGGGAGCTGAATGCCTGCCCAATATCCCCAGGTTATCTGTGGGAGGTTATTCAAAGTAGTCCCCAAGTTTGATTGCTGCCGGCCTCATCCTGTTTGCCAAGGTAGCTGCAGGGTACCCCAAACTATAGGCTACTGTCAACCTTTCTGTCAATCTGTGGAAGGCAGAGTTATACGCCATGCACTGAGGTGTCATCCTCACATTCTTCTCTGAGAATGCAGTACAGTTCTGGGCACTACAGGCCTACCACCCAGGATATTTTTGGATTTAAAATAATGAACAAGTGACAAGAGTGCTCCATCATGGAATCTAGGACCACCAAAGCTGGAATGAGCAAGCAAAATGGTGTGTTCCTCCTCCCACCAAGGGTGACATAAAGAACTGCAAACAATTACAAGGATTGCAGCTTAGGAATGTTGACCAGTCAGGATGGCAGTTACTCTTGTATGTGATTCTCATAAATAATAAAAGTAGTGTAGAACAGTAAAATATAAGGCCATTCAAGACTCTTTGTTAGCAGAAGTAGCAAAAATAACTTTGTAATATATCTAATGGTGACAGAAGCTCCAACACACATGGCAGAACCATTATTCTTCTCCTATTTTAAAATGGCCTTCCATGCAGCACAGACACAGGACTTTCAAAAGACCATTAAGCCTGTTGTTATGAGGAGCCCACATAAGACCTGACAAGGCCTTTGGAAAGCACCAACCAAGCATTATACAGGCAGGTTGGTCCCAAGCCAAAATGGCCCCTGAAGGCAGTTCAAAGACATGGGAGGGGAGGCCATTCCCACAGCAGCCTAGATTAGTAGATCTTTGCTGGGCAGATCCCAACCCCTGACAGCAACCACAGCATCAGTGAAGGCTTTCAAATCATGTCCATGACAAAGATAGTTTTGGGAGAAGACAGAAGACAGTACTTTAAGATTATTTCCATCCTAGAGGCTCATGGGGCTTCATAGCATCACCCAGCTCTCACTGAAGTGATCTAAAACCTGTTCTCATTACTGTTATTTTGGCATAATGATGGTTGGATTACTCTAGAAGATGCTACAAATTGATAGTGAGGAAGTAATGTGAAACTGAAACAAGTTTAGATTGTTTCAGTTACTCGCTGGGGATGAGATGAAGGCAACTTCATGAGGAAATAGAATGAAAAAGCAGTTGCAAGGGTGTGTTTGTGCCATGGTTAGGGAGATACAATAATGGGCCTTTTATATTGTATACAAAAGTACTTCCTTTATTGGTCCTGAAGGATCTCCACTGAACTGCTTTGAGTTGGTTACAGATGAAACAGTTGACATAACACAAGGGTGGGGTGGGGTGGGGTGGGGTGGGGTGGGGTGGGGGGAAAGAAAGACCAATATATATGAATTTATTCCATGTACACTCAGCTCATTTGTACAATCAATATGGATTAATTTTGCCTCATGTAGGAATGCGCACCTCACGTTTTGGAACTTTCTCCCATCTTCCCCTTGAATTATGTTTGAATCCCATCTCCTGTGACTTAAAATGTCTCTTAAAATGCTTCTTTTTTTCATGGCCTTTAATGAAGCTGGAAGAACTTATATTTTCAGCAGCAATAGTCGATATGGACTTAAATTATAATAATACTAGGGTTGAGAATATTTTATGTTGATTATTGTTAAAATGTTGATATTGATTTATATATATATACAGTACTGTGCAAAAGTTTTAGGCAGGTGTGAAAAATGCTGTAAAGTAAGAATGCTTTCAAAAATATATATTGTAATTGTTTATGTTTATCAGTTTACAAAATGCGAAGTGAGCAAACAGAAGAAAAATCTAAATGAAATCAATATTTGGTGTGACTACCCTTTGACTTCAAACCAGCATCAATCTTACTTTACAGCATTTTTTCACACCTGCCTAAAATGTTTGCACAGTACTGTATGTATGTCTGTATGTTCATACCAAGCTTAGGTATAAGTGCTTTCCAAATAAAAATACTAATGCTATTTTTAGATATATGTAACAGTTTGAGAGAAAACTGGAGATAACATGACTGGCAAAGGCCAGGCACAGTAAAAACGAAGAACATTACAAGTTGCCTTTCATCTAATTCGGTATTGCTTACTCCAATTTTCTCCAACATGGTGCCTTCTAAATAAATTGGGTTTACAACTTCCAGAAATCTGAGAGCTACATTCTCTTTTCCAGCTCCTTTTGGAGATGTCAGGAACTATTGGACACCAGAACCTTTTCATAATGCAAAAACGTTTTGGAATAAATATTTGGTTTTCAGACTTCTGTTAAAGTCCCATTTCAGCTGTGTATTGCTTAACTCTCATTTTGCTCAGCACCATACTGCATAAAGGAATAAACAAAATAGCCAGCAGATGTCACCCTTTTATAGTGTATCAGCAATGGTTGTCTTCATCAAAAAAACAAAACAAAAAAAACCCTTGATTTCTGGGTTCTAATTTGAGTTTTTTAAAAAAAAAAAGAAAAGTAAAAGAATTTTACCTGCCATCTCAAATACTCACAGCCTTAATCGGATATATTTTCCTAAAATATCCCTAATATTTAAACCAAATATTAAATACTGCAGAACGTGAAAAGATATGGATTTCGTCATCTAGACTTTCAAGAATTTCTCCATAACTGCCCCCACACTTTTGCCTCTTGAGGTGCAGAAGGCCTCAAGCCTCTTGGCTTTTAGGAAGGCCCTCATGACCACAGGTGACTTACATGTTAATGGTGGCAGGGCTGCCTTAGTGAGTTAACAATGTTTTCTGTATCTGGTAGTTGCCTTTGAATTCTATGTACTTTTAAAAATGTCACTTAAATCAAAAGAAGTAGGTGATGTATAATTTTTTTGTATAAATAACTGAATCGTATAAATAATGGCCAACCTTTCACCACCAGGTATCTTCTAGGTGTTTTAAATTTTAGCCCCCACAGTACTCCAGTCAGCAAAGACAGTGTCTGAGCAACTCTGGAGCCCAATTAACAACTTCTGGATAGAGATGCAAACACTCTCCTGGTCAAATGTTATTTAATTACTTCCTCTCTTTTTCTTCTCTCCTTTGCCTTTGGGGCATGATGGTTAACTTAATGCCTATCAATTCCCCCATCTTTTGCTACCATACCCTAGACCCAAATGTTAGAATTTCCCTCAGGTTCTGTGAGGAGGAGATACTTATTTTTCTCCACAGTCCTGAAACAGGCAGGCCACCCAACCTGCCTCAAAACTGGCAGTGATTGCAGCTCTGATTAGCCAGGGTAGCAGGCTATTGATGTTGCTGATAGCTGTAACTTGATATAGCTGGAGGGTGCAGGTGGGGAGAACCTATGTCCTAAAAACCCAGTATTTTCTTGACAGTCTCATATTGGAGATAGCAAGTGATCTACTTGTTCCTTCAGGAGGAAGGAAAGCTAAGTAGGACACCATTTGAATTTCTGATATCAAGAAATAGAAATTAAGAGGAAGAGGTAGTTGGGTGATCTCTTTAAGCTTGTATTAGTTGATTCATGTAAACTATGTAACTAAAAGTATTCTTAATCCAGACTAATTTGCACCATTACTCAGTAACCCTCAGCGACTGAAATTTATGTACTTAAAAATTTACTTCTACAATTATTATTATAGGTATTATAGGACTGATAGAGATAAAAGAGCTCATCATACATCTGAAAACCAGCTTTATTATTTTTATTTGTTATTTTTCAATTTATGTTCAGGGGTCATTTGTCAGGATAGTGATATAACAAATAAGTGAATGCCTGGCATTAAATACTCACACCCATGATATTCCCATGTTTACTCTTGCTGTTGTTGCTGCATTGCAAAACCAGTATCAGCAGCAGAAATGCAATGAAATGATGCTGCAAGGAGAGCTATGCTGTGATGCAGTACTGCTATTGCTAGAGAAATATTCTGCTGACATGTGAAAGTGTTTCCCCTTCCATTGCTTTCTGCTAACTCATTACATCTGAATTTCGCTGAACACCGTTTTTTTAAATTTAAATGATTCTGGATGTCTTTGATTGGAAGACCCCTTCATAATGGACGTGGGTTCTCTCTGCAGTTTCTCCAGAGCTATCTGAGGCCTAACTCAACCACTCATCCACAAACCCTGAAAAACCCTATAGATTTGTCATTTTGAAGGAACTGGCTGGCTAAACCCCTAATTAGGTGGAGAAATGTTGCTAGTACTTTAGCTGGCTTTCATGTAACACCTTTTAGTGATTTACAAAAGGTGTAGAAAAGATTACCAGTCTTATGGGTACCCAGGCCACATGCAGTTTGTACACAAGTCAGTTTTGCCACATTTTGGCCAAAGTATACACCAAACTCAGTTTACTCCAAGCATGCTCATACTGTGCTATGTATGATGGGATCTCTACTGTAGATACTATCTTGCAAGCGAAGCTACAAGTGCCCACATCCCATCAACTATGCTTGGGAAATATATGCAATGTACTGGTGTGGACTCAGAATGTCCTTGAGTGGGCAAGACAGAAACAGACTATGTAGCAGCAAAGAAATGGCTTCACATGGTATGAAAATAGTTTGTATACATTGGCAGGCATAAATGTGTTGCAATTATTTGCATTCTTTAGGGGAGCTGAAATAGAGGGAGAGAAATTCCCTGGCCATTACCAGCTCCCTTCTAGTGGTATTGTGTGTTTGTACATGCGTGTGTGTTTTAACAGACCTCCCACAGAAAGATTCTTTGTTTCAAAATATGCCACCCACATTAGGAATTTTTGGCAAATGCTCTGAATATCTGAATATAATCAGGCAGCTGCTTTTAATTTTGGCATTCCCTACCACCAAAGGCTCCAACACCATCTTCAGTCCTAAAACAGATTTCATCAAGAGAGCCAGGAATTCTGCTGTAATCACCTAAGCGTGTACATGCATGAATATACATAAGGGACCATATAAGTAGGCATGGGCATCATTGGGAATTATGCCACTGGCTATTCCTACAGATCATATTGCTTCCTGTGCTGTGCCATGGCAGAGGTAGGACTACTTTGCTGTCCTTCTGTCTCTAAAGGGCCAGACCAACTGCCATTAAACAGGGCAAAGGTGAAATCATTGCTGCGGGTCGGACCGTTAGCACTGGGAGCTGTTCATCTGGATTTTTAATTTAGAAAAAGAATGGATCTCTTTAGGGCTCTGCCTAAAATTTCTCTTGCATATATGATTTTAAAAAGATTTTTTTTTTCCTGCAAAGAAGAAGAAAATTTTGGTGAAATAATCCTAAGCGAAGTGTTGGGTTTTGTATTTTGTTAGATGCAAGGTCACCAACAACTGTATAAGAATAGTTACCGTACAGTCATCTCACTAATGAGGCCTGTTATACCTCATTTCAGCCCCAAGACAGAACAGCTTGAGAGGACTCTTCACATAAAACTTTGGGAGATCAGAATGGATGAAGTCAGGGAAAGGGAAGAGTGATTGAGGGGGGGAAAAAAAGCAGGATCATCCTCTGTCATTTTACAACTAAGGTCACAAGCACCACCCAAAGAAATTCAAAAGAAATTCTAAAGCACTCTGGGGATGAGATAGAAAACTAGAATTTTCTTCTCTGGGGAAGAAAATCTTTGGGGAAATGGGAAGACAGATTGTAGCACAGTTTTCAGTCGCAGAAATCAAGCATTGGGTGGGGACACTTTCTAAGCAAAATTATACTATGATGAATAGATTCATATGCTGGAGAAGGGTTACAGTTGTTACTGGATTAAGAATAATTAATGAGCTCATATCAGATTTTCTGCAAGCTCGCTGTAATCTGTTTGAACAGAATTGACCAGTTTTTTGGCAATGTCCTTGCTTTATTGCACAAAGAAGCAGTCTTTTGCTAAGATATTCACTTTCCCTCAAGAAATGCTGTTCTCTGCATTTTTCCTCAAGGAGGAAACCAATAACAGGGGGAAAGCGTTTAGACTTGAACAGATGGCCAAAGCTGAATGATGGCTACATTCCAGACAGAGGGGATAAATCACATATTTCTTGATGTGTGGTATTTCCCCCCTTCACCCATACACACAGAAAATCTCTTTCCATATTCAGACTGAAATAATCTGTCAAAGAAACAAATTGAGTTGAGTAAAGAGAAATTCCACTGCTTATAACTCCACTGATATATTGTAATTTACCTGCTACAGATTATCTGAGCTCTGCCTGTTCTGCATCTTTTTTAGATAAAAAAGCAACATTTTGTACTGAAATAACCTTATTATATAGCAGCCGTATTTCAGGGCTGCAGTGCAAAGTCAATGCAAATGGGATATTATTTCAGTCGCTGTTTTGAAATATCCTTTTCTTGTTATGAGTATTATTAAAATTATTAAGTAGTTAAATATTGAGGAGCAAAAGGCAGGGAAAGCCTGGAAGTGGAGTTGGGGGATGATTTCTCTTCCAGATGCTCTAGCAAGGGTACAAACATATTTTCCTTAAAAGAAATATATAATTCTGTACACTGTTTGTTTGGAGCAGAATGTAAGGGTTCACTTCAATTCTTATTCCACCCCCTTACTCCATAAAGAAATAATGAAAAGGTTGTGTCCATTTTTGAGAGAGTATGTAAGAATAATTTTTCATATTATGCAGTATGGACTGCAATAGTGGGCTGGATCCACTCTGTCAACTTTTAATGGATCAAATGGAATTTAAATCATGACTTGCCAATACGAGCTAAGCTTAGAAAAGATAGCCTTGATCTAGTATGCATTTTCTCTAAAGGAAGTGCTTACAAATTAGAAATACAAAACCCTTGGATAGATCATAATGGGCCAATTCAGATATAATTATCTTGGTCTAATGAACCATGGTTTATTAGGCAAGTGAAATCCAGCTTTCTGCCCATCTTCGCTACGTGGTGCTTTTACTGTGTTGAATTCTTTTCAAGCATTCCTTTTATATCCAAATGAGAAAGTGTGGTTTAATTTCACTGTATATAAAAAAGTCATGAAACCAGAATAATACCAATGTTTTTATGCTTATTCAGCAAAGTGACACTTGTTTAATCTTGGCTGATCTTGAAATCTAAACATGATTAGACAGGGTTACTACCTGGATGGAAGACCACTAGGAAACCCTAGGACTGGGAAGAAGGCAATGGAAAATAATGTCCAACTTGTTGCAAAAAGATTATGGATTTGTCCATGAACTCACCTGGAGTTGAGCTTTACTTTTGACAGCATCATCCAGTGTTGCTATATATCGCCATAGTAAGAGCTAGGTGAGGCTGCCAGCCACTGTAAATCACTAGCGAGGAAATAACCCACTACAGAACTATGTAATAGGTAACATAGAGCTATATAGATTTGAATTTAGCTTGGGCGTACATAACGCACACCTGTTTAAAGTTCACGACCCGACTAGCGCTTCCCTTCGTCAGCCGCCAGAGGGCGGGCGCTCCGTTCCGCGGAAGCCTCCGGAAACGGCGGAGCCTCAGGCGGTCCGTCCGTGCAAAAGTTTTTTGCCGGCCCAGGTGGGAGCACCGCTTCAGGTGTTTTGGATTAGGGTGAAATGAAACGCGCCCCCCGTTTCCCTGTTCTTGGGTGGGTCTTTCGCTTTGTAGCGGCGGCTTGAAAGAGGTTCCCCCCCTCTCCTAGCCCAACTGAAGCCAGATGGTACCTCCCAACGTGAAGAAATGAGGCTTTCTTAAGGAACAGAAAAAGGAGCCCGCGCGATTTTTGGGGGGGGTATGTGTATGTTACAAATAGGGCGACTACAGCTGAGTGCAAAAATGCAGACGAGCACGAGACGGCGACGAAGAGGCATGTATCAACAGGCATATATCAGTGCTGCCATCTGCTGGCTGTTAGGATGTTTTCATCCCAAATGTAGAAGCTCTAGTTAAAAATATCTCTTCATCCCAGATAGCGAAGCAAAACGGCACTTGAGAGGGTAAAAAGGATTTTTTCTTGATTCAGTGGGTAATAATTATCAGGCAGTAAGACCTCGTTCAGGTACATGGGAAAGAATAAAAGTAGACTGGAGAGAACAGGTGAGAGAAATAACTCATTCAGATATAAATTGCACAACCCTATCATAATGCTTTCTTGATTTTAGAAGCAATAATCAATGTTTTGCTAAAGGAGCAGCTTTAGAAGATGCATAAGTGATAATTTGCAACAGAAGTGCTTCTTAAATTGTTATTCTAAACATGTCACACAAAAGAATATGTTGTATTTGTACTTGTCTAGACAATTTTTTTAAAAGTTATTAAGTTGCAAATGAGGTCCGTATGTTAGCAATTGAGGCACGATATCCTGATCCAACAATTCTAAGCTGATCAAAATGGGTAATAAAAAGATGATGATGATGATGATGATGATGATGATGTATGATCCTTTCTCAGAAAAAGACACGGCATTCATACATGGAGGTTATAATACCATCACAGTCGTATTTGGGCAGAGGCCATGCTCCAAAATTAGTAAGATGAACCCCCAAATATAGCAAATCAGAAGCAAAGAAAGGAAAAATTAATGTATGAATCCCAGAAAAGTACATTAATTGTACATTTATTGGAACAATCACTAGATGTCACTATTAGACAACACAAATATGTCTGTTCCCTGTGTCATATATTATTTGGGATGATTTAATTTTGTTGTGATCAGTAAAATGAAATGTGTTCCCCTGGGAAGCTCAGGAATTCCTGCATTCAGCCATGAAGAATGAATAGGTTCACTCTTGTCTATTTTCTCTTACTTAGTTGGAAAGCAGTTTTGCATTAAACATAAACATATTTAGCATATTTAGACAAGGTAACAGAGAAGCAAAGTCACTCACCAAAATGGGTCTAATGTGCATTCATGTATTACTGTTATTCTAAAAAGCCGCTCTGAGCCTCTTCCATAGGTCAACTCATACGTTTCCAGGTGTATAAATGATGTCTTTATAGAAAGAGGTTGCAGGCAGGACAGATTAAATCTACCAGTGCTATGGATTCTGGATCAATTATTACTACTATTATTGGGACTATTTTTAATTCATGTTTGGGGACAGTCCAGACGGACTAGAATTACCGAATGTGCTTCACCAAAGGCCCAGATATTGATTTAATTCACTTTGAAAAGACAGTTTAACATGGATTTCTAGACTGATCTAAGAACTCAAGAGCTAATGCTGTGCTGAAATTTACCTTTCGATTCCTCTAAAGTTTATTTCTGCTAGGAGAAAAAGGCTTCTATTTTTCTACATTACTTTTGGGATGCTTGACATTTTCTTTCAAATAACTCTTGGTAATATATTTACTTGGTTTCTGACTGGGTTGAAGGGTGATTTTGCTGTTGCTGTTTTTGCGTTATGCATCTTTTCATTACTTTGAAGCCTCCCTATCTGCTTATGCTTCCCAGTCTGAAGAAGCCCAATGGGAAAAGTTTCCTCATATTGTCTTTTTTTGGGATTTAACTGAAGAATAGGAAGCTTAGGAGGCTGGAGTTCTCTGGGTAACTGCTCATTAAATGATAAGACATTCACACCTATTCCCCAGCTTCTTCATCAATTAAAAGAAGCAGAAACCCCAGACTCCACCTATGAGAATTTTCCCACGAGAGAATGTCAAAAGCTAAGCTTCTTTCATCAAACTGAATGAGAACTGGTAGAAAAATGCCAATTAATTTTTCTGCACACTACCAGAAGCCTCCCTGGTGAGCTTTCTGTTCCTACAGATACCTTTAAGAAGCCCACAAGCAGGATTCTTGTGCTTATATTTTCCAGCAACTGGTATCTTGTTTGTAAGTAACTAGTAGACAATGATAGCCCTATCCTCTGTCAAGATGAAGAAAGGTGGCTCTCCAGATGCTGCTGAGCTATACAACTCCCAGCATTTTTCAGCATTGGTCATATTGGCTGGGGCTGCTGGGAACTGTAGTTCAGCAAAATCTGGAGGACCGCATATTCCATTATGTAATATAAATGTGTGGTGGGAACATATAATTTATGAATATTATATATTTGCATTTTGTGTTGTCCATTTAAATATTTTGATGCAACACTTCCTCAATGAATTTGGTAATATATTTAATTGAAAATGTACAAAGGATATAATATCAGAAATTAATAAGGCTGATACTTGAATTACGGCATATCTGCACTTACTGTTTAAGCTACTTCTGTCCTGTGGTCATGCCAGTTTGACTCTAAAACAGCTTGAGAAATTCCTTTGGCAACGGCTTGCAAGGAATCCAGTCTGGATAGCAGGCTACTAAGTTCTCTCATTTGGCAATGCCCTTGCTCCTGTGCCCTCCCATCATTCTGTTCCAGGAAAGCAATTGCCAGTCACTTTCCTTCCCATGGACAAGTCTTCCTGGGCATATATACATTTATAAGTTGTATCATCATCATCATCATCATCATCATCATCATCATCATCATCATGCCAAATCAATCCACTGCAGGATGAAGGTCTCTTCATTGAAGTTTATGGACAGTAATCTGCAACAGTAGTTCAGTACAAGTTACAGGATAGATGTTTTTCAACCTCCCAGTTCCAGCTGAGAGAGAGTGACTGGCCCAGAGTCACCCAGCCAGCTTCTATGGCTAAGTCTCCCTGCTCCTAGTCCAGCATCTTGGCTACAACACCACACTGGCTCTCG
Organism: Liasis olivaceus; assembly: GCA_030867105.1. NCBI lineage: Eukaryota > Metazoa > Chordata > Lepidosauria > Squamata > Pythonidae > Liasis > Liasis olivaceus. The sequence continues at coordinate 259,592,689 of CM061349.1, forward strand.
TGTGTGCGTGTATACTACTTGGAAGTTGGTGTGAAACTCTTCTGCTTCTGGTGACTGGAAAAACTATGAAATGGTGCACTGCTTTTGGGAAAAAAAGCACAGAGAAAACTAGAGAAGCTCAAGGGTAAAAATAGTAGTTAACAAAGGACATTTTTGGCAGGTTTTGATCTGACAAACTTATTTACAAGGCAAGTAGTATAATGCTTGTACTGTTATAGGACTCAGGATAAAAAACAGCTCTCTCTTTCCTGCCTCTGTGAAGTAGCCAGTGAACTGTTGGGGTTAGCCTGCAACAAACAATAGCTCATTATCCAAAGTGGACAGGAGCTTCAAAACATTGCTTTGATGATGAGTGGGATACTAATAGCTGGATAATAATTACTATTGTCCATTTCTGGCCTTCAGAAACAGTTGCTGGCAGCTGGCAGCAAAATAGGCAGCAAAGTAGGATGTCATGAAAGGGCAGCAAATTGTTAAACATTTAATTTGCTATGGTGCGTTTATTGTCCAAGGTGGGAAGAGATGCTTGTAGTATTTTCTTCTTCATATGTCAAAATAACAGCTTGCTTTGCATTCTGTGGACTTTGAGTGAATGAGGATACCACCTATTGTTCTCCCTAGAAAGATGCAGATTAACTAAAACAACGGCATAATACTTTAAAATACACAGCAATAAAATTTTCAGGCTACAGTGGGGCACCAATGCAGTGAAAAGCCAGTTGGAACACCCCACATCTTTAAACCCTGATCGTAGGCCTCCTAGGAGGGAACCTATGGTAGAAACTCCCTTTTGCATCTTACATTAGGAGATATTGTTGATAATGGATGGAAGGGAATGCAAAGCTATCATATTGCTTTTCCAAAAAACAAGGCCCCTCATTGGATACAGACCCTAATCTGGAAATAATTTCTTAACATTTGTGTGCCAGGTTTCAATAGAAATCATTTGGCCTTCACTACACCTTACCCATCACATGAAACCCTGATTATATTCTGTTCTCTGCTGGGTTTGATTGTTAAGCTCTAAATGACATGATTTCTAAAATTGTTCATTATTTATAATCAAATAGAGGCATGTAATTTGGAAGATGCTCCCAAACCCCCTTGCTGCCCCCTTTTCATACTTTGTGGATTCCCCACTACTGAAATTAAATGCACTCTCCCACAAGGGAGATTTTCAAAATCCATTTGGGCAATATATGTATTAGGCCACATTCAAAAATATAAAATAGGCATGCTTGGAGTTTTATAACATTCTCATCATTTGAGATGGTGAGCAAAACATGAGAGAGTTGGGTGGGTAAGATTCATGCCATAAATCTGCATTGGATGGACAATTTGTGAACCTCTAGATGCTATTGAGTTTAAACCCCCTCAGTGTTGCCCATTCAAAATTATATTTAGGTACAGTCTTGATTGCAACAGAATGAAATAAACAAATGCTACATAGTTACAATGGATATAATCCTTCCCTACACAGGAGCACCATCTATCCATGAATAGAATTTCTGCTTCTCTTCTTTTCCCCAATAACACATTGTAAGTATGAGAAGTGGTAAACATGTTTTACCTTCCAGACATCACCATTCAACTGCCCAGTCTATTTGTACCCTCAGTTGCTTGATCAAACAGCATAAGCCCTGGAAACTTGCATTTCCTGACCAAACAGAGTCTTGGTAGGACATCTGGGAAGTGCATTAAGGCTTCCCATTACCTATAATTGTTCCAACTTTCTGCTTGAGTTTGCACACATACATCACCATATATGTATAGGTGTACAGAAACAGGGCTCTTGGAGATCCTGCTGTGTGCAGGTGCTGTGTCAGCATGGGGAAAGATGATCTCTTTACTGTGTTCATCTTTGCTCTTCAGAGAAACCTCTCCAGAATAAATGAGACCTATTCTCCTATGCCACCTACTCAAGCAAAAGGTTAAATAAACAAATAAGCCACTGCCATACCAAAATTGTGAACAAAAGTGGATTTTGTGAGACCATCAGAGGAAGCTCATGTCAAACCAGACAGTACTGGCCATCAGGCTATGGGTGTCCACAGTTGAGGCTTCTGAGCCAAAATGCCCTGGGCTGACACAGTGCAAAACTGAAAAAAATCTTTGTATATACATAGAGCCCATTCTGAGCATACCCAAACCAAAACAAGCATTCTGTTGGCAGACCAGACCCACATAAATGGAAATGTATGTTGTAAACTAGGAAAGGAAAGAGAGGGAAGAAGCATTTTTTTTTAAATGCCTCTACAATTAAATTTGTAGGTTTATTGTCTGGTTGTTAAATCTTAGGACCATATATTTGTCAAATGATTGGCTTTGGTGTGTATGTGTGTGCCTTTGAGTCATTTTTTGACTCTTGACAACTACCTGGACTAGTCCCTGCAGTTTTCTTGGCAAGGTTTTTCAGAAGTGGTTTGCCATTGCTTCCTTCCTGGGGCTGAGAGAGAGTGACTGGCCCAAGGTCTCCTAGCTGGCTTTGTGCGTAAGGCAGGACTAGAACTCACCATCTCCTGGTTTCTAGCCTAATGCCTTAACCACTACACCAAACTAGCTTTGGTATGAATGATTATAATGTATAAGATATGAATCCAGAAGAGAGGGAGCACATTTTGCAAGAGAAAAGAGAAAAAAGAGAAAAGAGAAAAGAAAAGATTATTTCCTTGCAAAGACATACCAAGCTTCAACCATTTTTGCTGAAGTAGTATTGTTCCTAGTGTTTTTTCCATTTGTGCAGGGTCTCCTAGCTTTGCACTGTGCTCGCTTGAGTCCACATGGTGAAGCTATCAATGCATAACGTGACAAGGAGTTTTATTTTCAGATGGCTTGTTGCAGAGCCTGACATGATTAGGGTTGAGAGGGAGTGACTGGCCTATGTTCCACCAGCCAGCTTCCAAGCCTAAGGGAGGACTAGAACCTTGGTTTCCTGCTCATTGTTCAGCCCCCTAACCAGTACACCATGTTGTTTTTCGTTTTTGGTGATGTGTGGTGCTAAAAAGAAGCAAAAGGGATACTTGTTGCTCAAATTCAACTAAGGCAGCAATCAGGTTCCTGATTCCATTCATCCACCTATTCATCAATATGATAGAGGATGTTTCCATTTCCTGGCCTCAACACTTACAGAAAACCTGACTGGCTATGGGTAAGAAACTGTGGAAAGGAAGCAGCTGAGAGATGCAGGTAGGTGAGAAAAAGCAACACAGCCCAGATGTGAGCACTGTAGGAACCAAGCATTTCAAAGAGACTCCACGCTAATTAAGTTATTATAAGTCTGTCTGGGAATTTACTCTTAGTTTTCAAGATTATGTTTTTATCCCAGACTAGTATTCACAATTCTTTCTGGAACTTGTGTGGTTGTCATTCTTTGCTTTGGAGGCTACCTGGGACTTGACACTATGTGACATGATTTCATTAAGCTCTGCCTCTGCTTTCTGACTAAAGGGATCATACGATGCGAGGAGAACCTAAAACAATGATATCAAAGATGAGAAAAAAGGAGGAACTCAGGAGCTGTGAACCATCACCGTACAAGATTTAATAAAATGTAGGAAACCAATTCTCATATCTAGTTTTAAAAAAAAGTTCATGTGTAAAAGTTAAGCAAGAGTTTGAATGTGATGATGTGCTATTATAGAAACAGCATGTATGCATTGATGCTAAAATTGCAATGTTATATTGTAAAACCTGAAACTCAGGATTGCATATCGTCCCAAATTCATGGGGGGTAGGGGTAGGGAGTCTCCAGAATTCCAGCAAACATTGCAACCAAATTGTAATGTATCAAACAAGAAAAATATGAAAAGCATGGAAAGTAATCATATGAGTTATTTAATTAAATTAAATGTTTGCTTTAGTTTTAATTTAAATTAAATCACTTTTATTTTGTGGCCTGGCTCTCCCACACATTGGTGTGTGCAGGCCTCCTCATGCCATTCAAAGTCCAGGTACAGCCCTCAGACTCAAAAAAGTTGCTCATAAATGATTTATTACGGTGGTTCTCAACCTTTCAAATTGTCTGAGTTTGTATATATGAGAAGGGTCATAGAAGTCATACCAATTATGCTTTTGGAGGTGCTGGGTCCTGCCAAAACAGAAACAAAAAGACTCCTTTTTATTATGTTTATCATTTGTGGTAAGTTTTAAATATATAAAAATGCTGTAATATTATTCACCTTTTTGTTTTACTGATATAAGTATAAAATAATGAAAGAGCTAAGGGTTGGAAGTAGTGTTTGGCACAGTGGGAATAGTCTTTCCTTAGCCCTAAAACAAAACAAATGGAGAAAGAACTAAATTCGTAAAACTTTATTTTGCTTTATTTTGGTTCCTAAGCCCAAATCCTTAAGAGGTTCCTCCAGCCCTGGTCTCTACTAAGTGCTCTCCTCTTCCCCCCTTTTCTGCTTTGCTTTCTCTCTCTGTTTCTACTGGTTTGGAGAAGGGAGCTGAGTTCCTCCTAGATTATGTGTATCTTTGGTTGAGAAGGATTGATTTATTGAACACAACCTCTGTGTGTCTCTGTGTATGTCTTCACATGCACACAAGTGTATGCCCAAACAATGGATGTAATGGAAATCCTTAACAATTCCCTTACTTTTGGGTGTACTGGCTAAAGCTGAAGAGATTGTTCAAAACATCTGGTGGGCATAAGGTTGCCTACTCACAGTATAGACATGTAAATGGTTTAACCATCCATGTTCCTTTCTGTTGCTTTTAATGACCCCCTCCCTTCCTAAGTAAAAAAAGGTGGCAGGTCATCTGTTTTCTCTGCAGAGCTCCTTCGTGGTACTGGTTAATGGGATCTGCATGCCAAGGAGTTCAGTACAATTTGATGCTCTTTAATTAATGGCCTTTTTAATAGCTGGTGACAGCGGAAGACTGAACTTCCATAGTTCACAGCCTTTTCCAAGACCTCTTCTGGAATATTTCTTTCTACTATCATCAACCAAACTCCCCTTTTGACCCCTTTATCACTCTCTGAGTGGTACTGGAATCTTAACTGTCTCATAACCACAACAATTCACTGCAACCCCTTCTAAAAGTTCACAAAGGGAAAAGAGATGAAATGCTTTTTAGGAAACTTGTGATAGATCAGTTTGTCTTTCTCCAAAGTTGCCTGAGCCTCTCTCACTCCATATTCTCTTAAGAATTTCATCAGCAGGTTGTAGAATGAAATTGAGAATACATCTAGTCCAGTACACCCTCCTTGGAAAGGTGTTGGAAAATAGTAATATTTCTACATCTCAATCTTGAAATGTTGAAGATACTCCCTGAAGTAACAATGCAGATTAAGGCATCTATAGTACCATCAACCAGTACTCCAGTCCAAATTGGAGCTGGTTTTAGAAGTGGGAGTTCTTTAATTTATTGTTGCTGCATTGTTACTTCAGGGAGGTGGAATTTGTGGAATTTTCTGTTTTAGTCTGGACTAGTCTTGGACATTAAGCACCTTGAATACAGAAAACATCAACATATTCCAGCCAAAGCTGGGAATGAGACAGATGGAATGGGATATTGGACTATATTAGACTGGAAAAGATATATTTGCACAGACAGACAGCAACAGACATCTGAGTACAGGACTAGCTTCATAAATGTTTTTCTTTCACAAACTTTAATTATCCACTAAATATTTCAAAGCAAATTTCAACAATAGCTAGAATTATGTCTCCCTCTGAAGAATGCCAGCTTTCTTTACCACTAAAATTATAATAACATTCAGTTTGGCATTTCTTGCATCATGGTTTCAGTTACATCTACATAGGATTTTTATAGTTTTCAAACTATTAATGTACATGTTTTTTGTCATGATGATTACACCCTACTGGCTTTTCAGGAATCTTAACTCACTCAACATTTTCTCAGAAAGATACACATCCAGCCCATTGTGTATTTTAGCAGGGTGCTTGTACTGTTATGGCAGATGATGGATAGTGAGCAAAAATTGTTATCAATTCATACAAATCCTGACTCCAGTAACAAATTGAAATTCCACCTAAGATGGCATAAAAATATATACATGTTACATGCATAAGGGCAATACAACATATCTATGAATTACTTTTCTCTTAGCCTTTGATAAGTAACCAAACTTTTGTCTGAACTGACCAGATAATGAACCTGTAGTGTCTACTCTGGGTTATAACTCAACATTTATGAGATATTAAAATTGATCACTATTGATTACAATAGTACAAACACGAAAGAAGAAAGTTATCTTCTATTGGCTTTCTCTGTAATTTTGCCATGCGGCATTGGGTATTGTAAATAAGTATGGTAACACTGCTTATTAACATGTCAGATGCTTTGGAAGAAAAATGGACATAATTCTGATCCTTAAATTTGCATTTTACCCAATGTTCTTGAATTGTATCTGTTTAGATATGAAAACAGGACATTACATTAAAATAGTAAAGTAAAATAAAGAATAATTTAATATACTACTGCCAATTTATATTAATTTGTTAGATTTTTATACATGAAGAGCTATAAATTTATTAGAAATAAAGATTCCAGGAAACTAGAAAGGGACAAATGTTGTTTCATGTTTATTCTCAAACAACCCTAGGAGGTAGGTTAATTTAAGAGATAGTGACTAGTCCATGGTTACCCAGTGAATTCCATGGGCAAGTACAGATTTAAGCACTTCTCTGTGATGTGATATAGTGCTGGTTTTTATGGGGATAAGTTAAGGACAGCAATTGGTGGCTCTGTTTCCCCTCTGCTCAGCACTCCCCTCCTACTTATTGGGTGGAAAAAATAACCATCAATCACTCTCCTTAACATTGGCATGGTGCAGGGTGGGGTGATGGAAGCCTGCAAATCAGAGACTTGCCATTTTTATTCTGCCAGGAGCTATTATGGCCTTGTTGACAATTTAAAAATAATAGTGAAAACTAAATAAATGCCTTGTGGTACTTTACAAGTCACCCTGGTATGTGATCTTCACAGCAATCTTTCTGTTGGTCCTGCTCCATTTAAAAAGATGTCCTTAACTAGAAAAATCAACAAAAAATGATTTCTAGAGATTTGTCTAGTAATCTTGTTGCTGTTGCACCCCCACCCCTGTTACTTAAAGATTTTTTTTTTTCAAAAAAGAGAGAGGTGTAGCACCCTTTCATAAGAGTGTAAACAAGGAGACCACATTTGACTTGACTTGCTTTGGAAACCTTCAGCAAGGCATTGTGCAGGCCTGTGGAAACCAGATGTGATATCAATTCAGCAGTACAAAGCACAGTGATCCTGGAGGGGAGGATCATATGTACTGTATGTGCACCCTGCAACCAAAAGTAGACAGTGGGAGCTGAACAGATCCCACATCCTGACCATGTCATCACTATAACACTACCAAAGTGCCAGAAATCCTGCATACAGCAAACCTTGTGCTGAGAGAAGATGAAGAACATGATTTTTACATGCTGTCAGCTTGATACAAAGTCGGGTAGCATCAGCTCTAGGAGGGGAGTGTCACAATGACCCTAAGAAGAGTTAGTAAGGTATCTGGAGGATGTGTGGATAAATGCCAGGTCTGGTATATGAGGATGGCCATAGGAAAAGGAAAACAAAATATCCCTTGATATTCATTATTCTGATATTTTCTTTCTACTTTAGTAACATTTATTTTTGTATCAACAGTAGCTGTGCACTATGGTGTTAGACTGTAGTGCTAAATAATGATGTTAGTAAAAATTGCATTTATCTGCCTGAGATTAAAACTTACCCAACAGATAATGTTGGGCTCCATTAAAAAGTAAATCACTTTTTCCTGCAGCTCAGACTGAAATTGAGCTCTGGTCCTCCTTTTCTGACCTCTGAATTCTTCAGTGCCTGTGGTCCTGCTACCAAAGTCTCTGAGAAATGTAATCACTTACAACACATGGTTCCTTACTTTGGTGGAAAAAAGCTGGGTCTTTCCCTGAGAACGCTGCTGACTGGATGAGTTATGTCCACTGCTTTCAGATATGATAATTATTCTCTCCATTCAATTCTAGAACTCCATTTCTTACATTCTTAAATTTTTAACTTACAATCAATCTAATGTAGCCTGCAGACATAACTTAGCCAAAATAATTCATGGATAACTTTGTGTATGTGCTTGCATTTACCAATGTCAGTTCCCTGAAGTGTGACACTCTTTTGCCAGGACACCTCTTGAAGTATCAATTTATGTTTATGTGCCGTTAGAGTATTTGATTGAAACCCTGCAAATTTGAATCAAACTGTGATGTCAGTTCTTGGTGAACCAAACATGCCCCTGTTACAATGACCTACCTTAACATCAGTTACTCTTGCTATTATCTCTGAGCACCCAAAGACTGGGAATACTTTCAGAAAATAATGTTTTGAGGGACTTCTAGATGTGGTGCTTGTGATGTTCTCACATCAGCTCTGCACCTTGTGGTTTATTTCTGGCTCAGCTGCAGTGAAAGAGGAGCCACTCTGAAGCCAGATTTCAGCTGAAAATGCTGGAATTCTGCAGAGCTTCAGGAAGGACCATTTCCTTGTTGGAGGGAACTCTTGACCTGGCTCCTTAGCTTCAATTGCCTTGGCTGGATCCTATAAGGGAAAGGCTAGCTTGGCATTTTCATATCTTCCCTTCAGTGAAACCAGGCCAAGTGCGATGGAATATGAAGGTGACCTTGGAAGAAGAGATGCTGCTTAGGGAATGATTAGATAAAAGAGAAAGGAGTCTGCAACAGAGTAACAGCCAGAGAAAGAAACTTTGGAAGGACCCACCCTAACTACTCATGTGGTAAACAGGGAGGGTGTTAGATTTGTACTTTCAAGAGTTGCAAGATTCTGTTAATGTAGCCTTACAATAAACTAGAATTAGCTCATCTAGTGGTGTTTCCTATCTGGTTTACCTGGGAGGCCTGACAACAAGTGGCCAAATTTGAAACTGACAATATTCTGTCAATTTTCCCCTTTTCTTTCAACCAGCCTTTGTTCAAAGCACAGGCTGCTTGGTTTTTGCTGTTGATGGTGAGTGCACACCATTCTTAAACTGGTTTTGAGGGTTAGGGTTAGGATAATGTGGAGCTTCTCTTTGTGGAAGACCATGTGGAAGTTCTTTTTGTGGCAACCCATGTTTATGTGGGATGAAGCAGCCTGACAGTGCTGAATAGGAATTCTAGGAGTTGTAGTTTCAATACCTCTGGAGCTACCAGTTTGCAAAAAGCCTATTTATGAGTGAACAGGCAATGTTTAGCCATTATATTAGTGTTCCATGTTGGTCATTTCTATCTGCTCAACATCATGCATTTTCTTGATTCTGTAGTAGTAGCCTCTCTGCTGTCATCACTATCTCACTATATCATGGAATTAGGGAATAGAGTCCACTTTCCCATTTAGTAGTACTTACTTTGCTCAGTGGTAGCAACTGGTAGTTCTCTGGCAAACCACTACACAAAATTACCCTATGCCCTCAAGGTGTCATAATCCTATTGACTTCAGCATTTGGCCCACCAAAATGGCCAGCCAGGTACCTATTAGGAAACCATAAATTGGACACAAGCACACTAGCATGATCTCAGTTACTATTACATGACCATCATTATTGGAGCTCTTCATAACTTTGTTATTTTTTTCAAATCCCTTTGTATAATCTCTAGTGGTAAAGTGTTGAGAGAAGATGGAAAGCAGAACATTGAAAAAGAGACCATAATACAGATCTGGAGAGAGATACTAAAAGCTACTCCGGGCATGTGAAATGAGTTGATAATGGGCTAGAAAAAACAACTCTGCTTGACAAGGATGTGAGAAAGAAGAAGGGGAAGACAATTGATAAAGTGGATGGACAAGATCAAAAAGTTCATGGGAATATCCTACAAGTTATCACCAGACACTGGTTGAGATGGCAAACATTTGTTCATGTAGTCATCAGGAATCATGTCCAACACAAAGGAACCTAACTGATTTGTATGGCTGTGATTTCCAGAAATCAATACCAATATAGAAACTTGAGAAGCAGAAACCAGAATTTTTCTTTAAATTAATAGCATTTATTCATCAACATAAACACATCTGCACAGTCATGCAAATGTGTTTCATAGTGGCATAAAAATGGGATTGGTGGCATCCAAGAGCATGAGACATGTGGCTCACGTGGGTGAAAAGCAGCAGCTGCTACAATGAAATTGTAGAAGGAATTTAACTTGTGAACAAAAATGCAGCTCCTTCAAAAAACAGTTTAATTACTTAAAATCTACATTGTAAAAGTTGATGTAAAACTTGATGCAGCATTAAAAATGCATCTCCTTTTGAGTAATTTCTTTTAAATGAAAAATTTGGGCTTTAAAAAATCAGTCTGACAGATAGTAATTGTAATTACCTTCAACAGAACTGTGGTATAAACTGGTAGAGATGACCAGTTGAGACGTCATGTTTTAATTCAACTTTTTTTCCTGCACAATAAATGTTCACTTTCCTGGGGGAAAAAAAAAGTATTATGCCGTATTGTTGTTTTGGAGGACTGTATAGAGAATTTACCTTTTCAGCCAGGACTATGTCTTTGAAATTCCGGGTTGTAGTCAAAATAATAAAAAGAGCAGTTTTAAAAAAATGACCCACAAATATATTCCTCACATCAATACTTTTTAGGCATTTTGCCACAATACTAAAGGATGGATACTCTTCTAGGTAGAGTGATACATGTAGGAAGAGTTTAGCATATGTCTTTTTACTTTTTTTTCTCTCCTGAGATAGTTCTTCTATGAGTGCAGGAAACTACTTTATGGTTCTCTGTAATTGCACAACAAGCTAACCTATGGTTGTTTAATCCTGGTTTATTGAACAATCACAAAATGCTGGGTTTATACATAATGCAAAACTATAAAGTATGGCTTACAAGCACAGTGACAGGATTCAGAGAACATATTAAGCAAAAATCAAATAAGCAATATTATGGTTTATCATGGGGCACGAACCATCTTTATGGGATCCAACCTACTATGTAGAACTTGGAAGCTCATTTCAGCTATGCTCTTCTGAACTGAACTGATTTGGTGTAGTGGAGAAAAGTAAATTTCTGAATTAGGTCAGTTTTCTAGGAATGGGAATAGGACCCATCGAAGAAATGTACAGTATAGGTAACATGGTCCAGCCTCTGGCCTCCTCCCCAGTTGTTAAGTAGAAGAGTTTTGGCACTATTTCTTTTGCTCTTTCTTATATGAATTAGAAATGTTATTTTGGTAGGACAAATTTTTGGCTTGCAGTCTCAGTTGCCTCAAAAAACATAGTCAAAGAGATGCCAAATGTTATAATTTTTGGTAGCAAAAAAGGAAACACGCTCTCCATTGTTCTTCACTTCCACTTATTTGCTACAATGATAGTTTTATCTTTTTCCTCAAGCTATTTTACCACAGATTTCAATCTAAGAATTAGAAAAATCAAAGTAGATGCCTAAAGTAAATGCAGAATAAATTAGGAAGTGCAGCTAAGAATGAAGTTCCTGGCAATAATAGACCTATTTTATTTGCATGGATGCCCCAATGTATGTACTTCTCAATCAGCAGCATATGGCCAGAATTATCACACTGAGATTTTAAAAGAGCTAAAAATTGTGAGGCTTTTTTGTAGTATACTTCCAGCACTGCTGGATTATCCCAGTTTGCCAGGTACTTTTTCTCTCAAATGTGAATCTTATTTGCTTAACTATGAGTGAGAAAAACAATCAGAATAAAAATAAGAACGTACTATATGAGGAAATGCCCTGCTGGATCTAACCAAAAGCTTGTCTAGTCATAGTGGATCTCCCATCTATCGTCTCCTCCTGAATAGAAACAAATGAACTGCCTTGTCCTTCAGGAAATTAGGAGGGGTGATAAAAGAATGGGATGACAACTTAAGTGATGTTGCAGAAAAATCTAGAATGTCTGTGACTAAGCTAGAACACAATTTACAGATATATTTACTCATTTGGTGGTAGTTTTCCCGTGTTACTGTTCAGCACCAATATGTTCAACCTAGGATGGCTTTCATCAAGGCCATTCCAACTCTTCCAATGGAGAAGTGTTCTAGATCAGTCAATACTGGTTACACACTTTTATTTTTGGATGTTAGGAGAAGCATCAGGAGAGAGAGCTTCTCTCATTCCATGATGCAGTTTTGACTGGGAAACCTTTTGAATTTGTCAAACATGAGAAGTGGATTGAATTCATCAGTTTTAAACTTATTAAAAGACAAGCTTCGCAAGAGGTATTCTGCTGTCATGGTAAAATGGGCCACATTATTAGGAAGGCTGCATGAACATGTGTTACTAGAGAAGAAGGGTTGTGCATCCATTGATGTCCATTCCCAACCATGATGACATTAAAATGATGAAATGTGTATTGTGACATCATGATGCAAGAGCCACTCTTTGTACTTGTATTGTGATGTCACATGCAAGTATGTATTGGGTGGAGTTTGCATCACAGTATCTCAATGCATTTCATCACTTGCCTCCTTTGCCTTTCCACCCTCTTTTCCCTGTGGATGCTTCTGCCCAGTGCATTAATGATGTTTATTCCTTGTCTGTTTTCAGCACACAAACTAAATCACTATGCATTTTGTCTTATTTTTATTGCCAGTGGAAAAGCAAGGATGATCTTTCTTTAATTATTAGAATACTCTGAAGAAATCACACCAGGGCAAAAGGGTAAGAGAGAAGAATTGATGAGCAACAATGGGCATTTCTGCTTTCTCAGAAATGCAAGCCCAAATATCTCTGCCAAGAGTTTCACAATTCCCAGACATAGTTTTTTTCCATTGGCGCAGCACCTGATGAAACCATGCTTGGTCTATCTCCAAGTATATGTTTTTATCTTCTTGCTAATTTATTATCTTCATTTTGAGCCCAGGATTTCTATTCTGTTATATAAGAAATCTTATTTGGATCCTCTCCATGAGATCATTACTTAACTGAAGCAGAATTTTGAATTCTAGCAAATCCATTCAGAAACAATAGGTACAGAAGAATTCTCCTGCAATATAAACCCATGTTGCCTACTAGGTACCTGTAGACCATGTGGGTTTTAAAATATACAATTTATTTGGCTTAAGGGTAAAAAAAAATGCTTGGACATGCCAAGAAATTTACTCACTCCCATTTAATATAAGTATTTCATCTTCCAATGTCTTCCTACATTAGGAGCCAACAGTTCTTCTTAGATGTTAAACATGCACAGATTCCTAGAGTCATGCCAGAAAGCTCTATAAAAAAAGGCAAATGTATATTCCTTTATAAGCAAGGAGATGGTTTCTCCCAGATATTCAAACAGCATCACCCACATTTTATGTTCAGTTTTGATAGCTTCTGCAAGATACTGTAGTGTTGCTTTTTACCCCTCACAACATTTAAGCTTTAGAATTTTTTTTTAAGCTATGTCAGACTTAGCCAGAGGGTTTTAGAAGTCTTTGGCTGTTTAAACACATGCATTTTCTTTGCAAGAACTGGAAGTGGGGGAGAGGGGGAGGAAAACACCTGCACCACCCTAATTAAAGAATTGCCTTTGTTGGATGAATGAGAGATGAATGCAGATCAGGCCTCCGTTCCTCTCCACAAGATGTTGGCATTGTATCTGGGCAAGTAGCCAGCCTCTAACTTCAGCTATAAGCAGAGAAGGGAGGTTAGATGAGAGGAGTCAGAGTAGATTTTTATTTCACTTTAAAATCAACATTTTTTTCTTTCTTTATGTGGTACTTCTTAAGTGTAAGAAGGAAAACCTTTATGTGAGATGGGTGGCTATAGAAATGTGACAAATAAATGAAAGGAAAAGCTCATCCCTTTGGTTCAGGGTTTCTCAACCTTGGCAACTTTAAGATGTGTGGATTTTAACTCCTGCTGGCTGGGGAATTCTGGGAGTTGAAGTCCACATGTCTTAAAGTTGCCAAGGTTGAGAAACCCTGCTTTGGTTACTTAAGGTAACTCAAATCCTGTTGCCCACCTCAAATATTTTAAAGAAATTTATGGAGCCCAACAAAGCTGGCAGAACGTTCTGTATGATTTCTGCAGAGGATGGATGAATCTCTGACAACAAGGAGACATTTTAAGCCCATATTTAACTTCCTTAAATTCCTACATTGTAAGTAAGCAAGTAAATATGGAAGCAAATGGATATGGATGCTAAATACTTTTCATTATAATTACAAGAAATTAATCACATCCAAATATAATCACTGAATCACAGGCATCTTCTGTCTGGTTACCCACAGGAGTTCTTGGTTGCAAGATGAGAAAAAGCAAGGCAATCTGAAATGAGTGAGGATTAGATATTATGGAACCTGTGCTGACTAAAGAAAGCAAAAGATGTAGACAGGATTAGTCAGAAATATATAAAGGAATTAACTCATGGGTTTGACATTATTTTTGGATGTCCAGTGGTCTATTTAATATATCTGGGCTGACATTCTTGACTATGGTTTGATTACTGTAATATAGTTTGTGTGGTGCCGCCCTTGAAAACACTTTTTAAAAATCCCTACAAATGTTAAATGGTAGTTTTTGTGAATCAAAAGAACTGATCCATCTCTTGATTTCTGTAAAAACAGCTGGTAGTTACATTAGAACACAGATGGAAATACTAGTTTATTTTATTATTTATTTATTTATTTAAAACATTTATATAGCCACTCATCTTGAACTCATCTCATCTCTGGGTGGCTCACAACTCATTTCAGGGTATACTGCCTTGAAAGTAATGCAATCCAGATAGAGGGCATTCACACTGAGGTATAAATACTGATGGATCTTTATGCCTGAGTTTCTTGATATTGAAAGTAGTACCAGTATGAAAACCTTGCCTCCACGACTGGATTTCTTTATCTAGATCAAGTTGCTGTCCGTTACATTTCAATGTACTTATTTTCATCTTCCCCAATCTGGTGGCCCTTATCACACTGACAGCCCCAAAATACCCCAGTGCTACTATTTTTTTAGTTCATACATATAGAAACAAATGCTCCTTATAACTTTTATTGTTCACTTTCTGAATGAAAGCCTCCACTCATTCACACATTCACACACCTATGCATCCTTTCCCAACTCAGGTCTAGTTGGCTCACTAGACTAAGTTGGAGTTCCAGAAGAATTGGGATATTACTTTGTGCAGACCTAACTATAATACAGACATAATACAAGCTTCCAAGGACCACAGTCCCATACATTTTTACACCTTCCAGCTTGGCCAGTCCCACCTAAACACTTTGCTGACAGCTGCCTGAATGCATCCAGTCCACATGGGAATCATCTTTAGTGTGGAGAATAATTTGTTTTATCTTCTTTGCACCTTTCATTCTGGAAATTTTCCACATGTTGCATAAGCTTAAATCTTCCTGAGCAAAACCTTTCTGCATTTTTGGCCTGCTCTGAATGAGTTCCACATGCTTCATCTTTCATGCATTTCCATTCACAAAAATACATGGCTGGAACTCCTGGGAGTTGTAGCGCCATGTTTCTGCAGCTCTCCCAAGCTGCCATATTCAAGGCAACATGCAGACACAATTATAATTTATAAGGAGTTTATAAAACTACACCAAAAGCAGTGGGGATTGATTGCCCAGAAATGAAAAGCAAAACCGCATATACTGTGATAAAGCCCCATATGCAGAATTCAGAAATAAACAACAAAAAAGTCTAATCTTGTAAAATGATGCTACCTTGAACATTTTTGATGTGGGAGTGAGTTATTTATGAAGGATGAATGACTGATATTTGACTGAATGACTGAAAACTTAAGAAATTCTTGATTTATCAGTACTGTGGCCTTTGATATTGACAAATTGCTCTGTTTAGTTAGGGGGTGTGAAGTAAGACGTGTATCTTTTTCTGATAATGTCTCACTGCTGTAGAAGCTTAATCGCTTTATGTACAAATGATTCTGTTAGAAGAAAGGCCAGCTAAGGGACAATGCTTCTCCCATCTGCAGGATGGAAAACTGCCTCGTAGCTTCCCAATCCATCAGCATTCAGCAGCTGTCAAGGCTATCTCTGTTGGAATTTGTCATTTGACATCACCCTGTGTTTCCAGATGTGTCTACAAAATTAACTCCAAGCTACAGGACATTCAAGCAGAACCTAGCCAAGCAAAAGCCCTTGATACATGCCAGCTTGCTAGGGAGCCAGGGGAAGAATCTAAGGACTGTGTATCTGTCGGTCCACATGCCAATACACAAAACTGAACCATGGAGATAAGAGAGAGCTAACTGAAGACCGAGACAAGTTACTCTTGTGGAAAACAAATATAATAGCGGGAATCAGTTCTAAATTACACCTGTATTGTACAGGTGTTTCTTATGCCACTGAGAAATATCCTACCAAGGCAATGTGCTGGGGCTAACCATATTTCCATGGGGACAGAGACAATTTAGGTGGCTGTGGGAAGAGGCAGCCCTTCTTTCTTTCTCATAATGGTGGTAGGGCAGCTAGGCTTAAAGAAAACAGGCATTGTGATTCATTGTCTTCAAGATAATTGCTGTTCTTTTCCTGAGTGGTCACAGTGGGGATAAAGAGACAAAGCAGACCTGGGGCAGGGAGTGAACTCACTGGAGGTTTGCAGTGAGCTCCCCCCAGTGCAGTTTGCTGCAAATGGTTGAGTTTCTTTCCCTCAATACTTATTCATTAAAAGAGGCAACACACATTCTTTTCAGGAGTTTCTTGGCTTCCGTGCTTTCCCTTAGCAATTTCTTGCAGGCTCCTACTTGCTTTCATTTTCTTTTCTATTCTTGCATAACTTCAGTCTGTTTCAAAACTGAATAGGGCAATTATTTTATTTTATTTCAGATCTTGCAATAGTGCTATCCTCCATTTTATAAAATGTGGAGGATAAGTGAAAGCCAGCTTTTTACTTGACCAAAGATAGGTGTACCTCAGTGGTGGTCTAAGTGGAACACAAAATAAGCACTTTAACTGCATCTTAACATTTACTATAAATGATAAACTTAATAACGGAATGCCTGTAAATATGTACATGTTATTCTTGGGAAAAGTTATTCCTTTTTTATTCTATCATGATGGAATCCAGGTTCTTTGGTATGATTAGTGGGACTTAAAATATGAAAGCGATGATGATGATGATGATGATGATGATGATGATGATGATGCCGCCGCCTATCCCAGGTCCTTGGGAAGGACTTGACAGGTGGATGAAAATGCCAGATCCAGTCTAAGCATCTGGCTGATTGAGTGACCAACCATAATATCATATTGCAACAATATTCTGTCTTAATATTCCCTGTTGTGACCTTTGCATCAATCAGCTTGGAATTCACCCAGCCATGGAAGTTAGGCAATCTTGGAAAAACCATCCAGTTTTGCTCACTGCTATCAGGTTCCCAGATCTTCTGCATTTCCTCATTCTAAACTGGTCAATGGTACAGCGTGTGTGACTCTCTTCCTTTCCCTCCATGGTACATGTGTTGGGCAGTTGCCAGAGGAACAAGGGACAAAAGTAAGCTAAAGTTTGAATGGGGCATTGTGTCCAACACCCTGTTCATTGCAGGACTCCAAATCAAAGCAATCTTGATGTATGGCTGTCTTGCGTGCACTCAGTCACATCCAGTGAAGGGAAAATGTAATGGAAACCTAGGGTTTAGTATAACACAACAATGCCATCTAAAGCATGTAGTAAATTGACCATGTACTAAGACTTCAGTAAATGAAATTCTCTCCCTGATTACAGTGGGACAACTATAAAAACTACCCTGCATTTTATCCTCTACATGTTATAAAGGAGAATGGTGCTCAAAATAGAAGAAAAAAAAAAAGGACCTGCCCATCATAATCCAAGCAGAAAGTCTGGATCAGCTCCCTCTAATCATAGCCTTATTCAAGGAGTTAATATGTAACTAATTTAGTTAGGCTAACTACATTAATTTTACTTGTAATTTTGGGTGACATTTTTCCCATCCCTTATTTTTCTATGGTTTCCCTTTCTCATCATATTTTGAGATTTGGCTTCATTGGATTAATAAAGAAATTTCTGCACGTGCAAGGCTGCAAGTTACACAGCTATCTCTTATGTGACAAGGTTGGTGTAAGATTTGTTAAGTTCTGAATTTCTGGGCTTTAGACAGGAAGATCCAAAGCACCTTCCTTTTTAGTTTTCCTAGGGCTGTGCTGAATGGAGAAGTCCTTGGTAGAATTGCTAAAATCTTGTCAGCTAAAGTGTGTTAGGAAGTTCAATGTGACTAGTGGCAGCCTATTAAAGTTATCTTTGATAGCTCTTGGAAGAAGGGGTTGCCTGTGAAGTTTTACATTTTCACCCTTCCCAGTCTGCCACAGAAGCTCACAAGAGGATTGCTCTTACCATTCCTAAGTTGCCTAAGGCAAGGTAAGTGGGCTTTGTAACTCTGTAGGTGAAATCCAAGCTGCACATGCCTAAATCCAACATTCATTAGCCTAAAGCTATGTTGAAATTTTCTTTATAACTTCTCAGGTTTCTTCCCCTGTAAAAACAAACAGTTTTTCTTTATCTTATGTTCAGGGTGCTTGAGAATTTCTTTCAAATTCTTATTAATGTTTTTTTAGCCTTAGATGATTGTTTGAGATGACAGAAGTGGGTACGCTGAGTGTATTGTTGTTTTCTGTTATAGCTTCTTCCATCACATTGAAGTTTCCCTGGTTGTCCATCCCTTCTAATCTGAAGAAGCCCCATGAAAGGAGTTCCATCTCTTTCCCTTGGGATTTAACTGACGTACAGGAAGCTAAGGAAGCTGCAGAACACTGGATTAATGGTTGTATAATGAAAGGCATGAATACACACTCCTTGACTACCTCTTCACTAAATAAGTGGAAGAACTCTACATTTCACCTTTGACAGTTTCTCTGAATTCTCCCCCCCCCCCCCCGCCCCATTTTGAAAAAACAGTTCAAGAACAATTGTCTTTCATCAAGTGAATGAAAAAGGTGCAGGAGAGAATTTTTCTGCATAGTATAATTTGACCACATTGTATTGCCAGAAATCTGTCACTGCAGCTCCTGTCCTGGTACAACACTGTGGAGATTCTGCTTCTCAAGAGACAAATCACAGCTTTTGTATCCTTTGACACCTGCACTGTCTGTCTGTCTGAGTAGTATTCAGAGAGCTGACCACACCCATTCAAGGAAGGACTAATGTTGCTTAAATTCCTATAACCTCAGCCAAGATTTGGTTTCTTCTAATCTGAATGTATAGTCTCCCAATTACAATATTAGACCCTCAAGATAGCAAACCCTTGCACAATGACCTGGGAGGAATCTCCTTTAAATTCTGTCGGATTTGTTTCCAAATAAATCTGAATAGAACTGTATGACTCATGACTTGAGCCCTTTACAAGGAACAGGAGCTAGTAAATATTGCAGAGTGGTGTATTTATTAAAATTAGAGAGTGGGGGACAGTGGGGTACAACCTATAAATGCAGAATGATAGCCAACCTCTCAAAGCCTTGAACATGGGCCCATGGCCTCTTCAAAGGTTGCCACCAAACTGCCATTTTAATATGATAAATAAAGGAAATAATTAGACACATGGAAAGAGATCCTATTACTGTATTTAATTTCTTAATTAAAATCCATCTTTGTCCAGTCCATGTTCACTTTTTGAAATGCAATCCCTGACAGAGCATTCAAAAGTCTAGGGTGGCTGTGATCTGAAGTAGTCACTGTTGTCATTTCTCCTCCATATCTCTTATACTCTCAAGGGCCAAATGAGATGTTAGTGTCTGAGATAGAAATTGTCATGGTTTCATCACTCCCTCAACATACACTCTTAAACTCAGATGATTTTTAAACCATCATACGAGATGACATAATTGATTATCTATGGCCCTTTAATGATGCCTCTGGAGTAGCCACCTGAGATCAGGCCTCTTTTGATAAGGCTGGCCCTATTTCTAATGCTGGACTGTCTGTGAGAACCAGTCATTTGCCAAATATTTCACAGAATCCAGATCTTGCTCTCTCCCTGAACCTGGAGTTTACACTTTAACAACAGGGCTCTTCCTCTTTTCCCACTACAGAAATAAATAGAATCCACCAACTGACACAAATCTCTGCCATAGCAGGAGTCTTTTTTAAATGCCTACAGATTAGTGTTTATAAAACCTGTCAGAGATTGAAAGCCACAAAGATGATGGAAAGTTTTCTCTAGCTGTGTGAAACCAACCTTTTGTCTAGCGTCAAAACCAGCCAGAGAGAAACTCTTGGCAGGTTGTTTATCTTAGCAGACAATCCCCCATTCGAGGGCTCATCACTTTATTCTTGCTTGTTGAGAAACATAAAGTCCTCTCTGTGCCTCCTTCTTCTGCCTCAGGAGAGCCTCTCCAGTCATGCCTCCAACAGGAAAAAGCAGGAAGGGAAGCTGACTGAGACAAAAGAACTTTCTATCTTTGCCTGATCATGAAAGTATATCTAGGATGGTGGGAAACATATTCTCATATGGCAAAATATTGGGATATTAAATGCTGTTTCGGTGTTGTACCGTGGCTTAAAAACAACTATTCTTTTGAAAAGTCTTATACCTTAATGCAGTAAATAGTATCTCAAACTGATAGCACTGGGTAGTAAAATGACTAATTTATGCAAAGAAGCAGGATTTTTTTTTTTTCCCCAAATAGGAAACACATCCATTTATTCACTGAACCACAAACATGCTGGCCCTTTGAATGAGTAAGGAAATGGGTGCACAATACTGTAGGTGCAATAGGAATTCTCTTTTTTAAATGGTAGTTTTATTAAAGTGTATAATTGCAACAGTAAAAACGAATACAAACTAAAAAAAAAGATAAAAGAATAGAAGAGTAGAAGGTTCAGAAAAGAAAAAAGGGAAAAAACAGAGAAACAGAAAAGAGAAATAGAAAAGAAAGAAAAGAAAGAGTATGGTAAATAAAAAAGAAATATATGAAGAAGTGACTTCCAACCTTCATCACAACAAGTATAAACAATGTTAGTAATGTATCACTTCTTAAAATACTACAAATGATCTCTTTTTCCCATATCCCAACTCTTATCTATAAACAAATCCATAAAGCATAGTCATCTGAGTCCTGGTGTCAGCAAAAGTCCTTTAAGGGTTACCAGAAATAACAATATATCTATGTTAATCTTGATCAAATAAACCAACTTTATTTTCCTTTTATTTCTAACCATCTTAATTTTTAGTCCATTGAAATAATGTAGAACTTAATTTCTTTTCATTTTTTCTTTGTGCCTTCTCATGAGATTCTTCAAAACTCTAACAAGCCTCTTTTGTAAATCCAATATAGGAAAATTATCCAGGTCACTCTCTTGGTTCATTGTTTCTATATCCCTTTTAATTATTAAAACACCAACCGGTTTCTTTTGTATGTCAGTGTAACATCTTTTACCATGTCATTCTTGTAGCCTGTCATTTGTAAATCCACTTTCAACTCAGTCTCGATCTTGTCAGGTAAAACTTGTTCCTCTTCCATAACATCTTTTAGACACAGTCTGTCCATAGAGGCAGGTGTCTATGTTGAGACTTAATATTAACTTCTGAGTTCATTTTTCAAAAATATCCTTCAGTATGTCCAGTGTTAGAATATTTTGCTCCATTCTATAATTGTAAGTCGAGTTAATGTGTTCTGGTCCTTTAACTGTAAACTTCAGTTCCCTCTAGTGTCCAGTTTTTAAAAACTTATTATGTTTTTTTAAAAAAAAATCAAAACAAAAGCATTTTTCCACAGGAAGGATTCTTTATAATTAATTCCAAAATCTTATTTCAAATTTATCTGGACCTTTTTTGTAACTTTCTAAAATCAACATTTTAATCATCCTTTTGCTGTTTATTCAAAAAAAAAATTTTTTTTTTAAAGTTCTTAAACTTGTAGTTAAAACTTTCTTTTGCTAAGGATTGAAGGGAAACAACCCCAGTGCTGTAAAACTTGCTGATACAAAGATTTCTAATAGCTGAAAAGCAGTTAACAAGCAATTTCCAAAAGTGATTAGAAAAGGAAGTATGCGAACCCAGTGTCCTTTTGAAGGCACTGACTGCTGTTCGAGCAAGATGGCTATTCCCTTGTCTCCCAGAGCTCTAAAACCACTGGAGACCTCTGTCTTGTGGTCTCTTCATGAGAAGCAGCTGTCTGGAGCACTTGTGGGTCATCTCAAGTCCTCTCCTTGTCCAGAGAGGTTTGAAGAACCAGTCTACTCGCCAGTTGTCAGCCCTCCCAGTCAACCAGACAGAAAACAAGACTAGAAGAGCTAATTCTACCTTATTTTAAGGCTATATTAACAGAATCTTGCAAGTCTGAAAGTACAGATCTCCCGCTCTCCCTGTTTACTGCCTGAGTAGTTAGGGTGGGTCCTTCCTAAGTTTCTTTTTTTGGCTTTTACTTTATTGCAGATTCCTTTCTCTTTTATCTGATCAGTCCCTAGGCGGGATCTTTTCCCCCCATCTTCCAAGGCCATCCTCACATTCCATCACACCAGCTGCTTGTTCTTCACTGTGGTCATCAACGCTGCTTTTCATGGAGCCGTCTTCAGTCCACCATTTCTTCCTCTGAAAGCGCAAAGGAGCAGGAATGATAAAGAAATCAGACAAGTCACTGAGAAACAAGAATTAATTAAAAATACAGACTTTTAAAGCAGATTCCCCCCACTTCTCCATCTTCTACTCCAAACTCAGGACATAATATTGAGCATGGAAGAAGAAGAAAAAAACAGCCTCAAGAGTCAGTGTGGGCTAGTGTCAGCTTGGATCTAGAAGACTGAAATTACATCCTTGCTCACCCAAATCCTTTCTAGAGTGACTGCTGTGGGCAATCATCTTCATTCAATTTACACAGGACTGCTGGGAAGATGGAATGGGACATCGCCCACATATATGAACATCTTTGAGAAAAAGCAGGCTACTACCTTGAGGTAGCAACCTAGCTAGGGACCAGAGGACCAAACTATTTGATACCCTCCACCCACATGACACTTTAATCCCCATAACCCTAAAGTAACTGGGATATATAGGAATTAGTGCAATCTATCTGGACTGAGAAAAGAAAATCAACATAAATTTTACTGCCCACCCAACCTACATTTGCCACATCTCAGCAGCAAGGCCAGAAAGTGGTGCTGTACTTAAATGTTTGGTTGCATGGCAGTTTCAGGGCAGTGATTGGTAGATTTCTTGATAGCCATCCACCTAGCAATACCTACTTAGGGGGAAAAGTAACCACCAACTACTCTCCTGAACATGTGATAGGGCAGGGTTGAAATTTTTATTATTATTTTTACTTAGCCTTAGTTTGTATTTATTGTATGCTTTTTCTGAGAACCTGACTTGCAATAATCTGGAAGACCTTTAGATAGCAGTCATACAGGTTTGTTATTTCTATGCTGAACCACCCTCCCCCACCCCCAAACATCTGCCTGAGTGATTGGAAGAATCCATTCCAAACAGACAGCAGAAAAGTCTGAACCAGAGAGCTCTCAGTGCTGTTCGTGCTTTTGCATCTTTCTTTACTTTCTCCTTCCACTCCCTCCTAATCATTTTTGGCCAAAGGAAGAGGCTTTTCTGTTGTTCAACCCCATACCACATGCATGTGTGTATGTGTATGCCTGTATGTCACTCATGCTTTTCATCTTCCCAGTACACACACACACACACACACACACAATATACACACACCCCAAGTAGAGTTCTAGGTGGACAAGTCTATCAGTCTTCTGAGAGTCCAGTATTTCCAGGTGTCCATTCTACTGCAGCCAAAGCCAGAATGGCCATGGAGGCCCAATACCCAGCAACTGGGCAGGGAAAGGGCATTTCCACAGAAAATTTCCCCAGCCAATTAGAGTTGAGCAGATCACCATCCACCATCATCCACGTCTGCCCTTAAGGCTCTTTAGATTGCCAACACAGGACATTTTATCCTGGAAAAAAGAAGGAAAATGCCACTTCCAGACTGGATCAACGAAGGATGGCTCTAGATTGCTTCAGCTGTCTAGGAATGAGATGGAGGCAACATCATTGACGTTCTCTCAAAAACAGTTAGCAATGCACCTTCATGCTGCCACAAGCAGGACTGAGAATTAGCCCTTAAACTAATAATTCATTAACATCCCAATGAAGCATGGAGAGAGATATTTATTCATAGTACATCAGCTAGCTATCAAGGGGAAAAAAGCTTGTGGTGGTAGTGGGCACCTCAATGAAAATGTCAGGTTTTTGTGTGACACTAGTGAAAAAGGTTCTATTCTGTGCTAAGAATGGTTGAAGATCTCTAAAAACCAGAAAACAAAACAGTAGCATAAACTAGACAAATGGTGCTGATGCTATATATACTCCTTTTTGCCCCATCTCAAAAAGGGCATTGTAAAGATAATGATCTCCAGGCAACCCCATATTTGAATGATATCAAAGGCCATGTTGGCTGGCAATTGTGGAACTTACATTCCCAACACATCTGGTGGGACTCCAGATTGGGGAAGTCTGATTTGACTAGTTGGAACATATTCAGTATGAATGCTTGGGGGCTTTTTAGATCAGCAAGTGATAGCTAAGAGATAGCGTGGCTAAGTGAAGTTATTCTCTCCTTCTCACAAAGCTAGAACAAGAGTTGTTATCACCTGTGGTGTTAAACTAGGGCACTGCCTGTGGGCAAAAGTTCCAGGGTACCTCCTTCAGTTTATTCCTTTTGAGGATACTGCAGCTGCAGCTTAAAAGATCATTCACTGGATGACAGTCTGCAGGATGCAATCAATCAAGGCTTTTTTGGGTTTCCATACAGTGCTGTGTACACACACACATACAAAAACAATCAGAAAAAGGAAGACATAAAGAAATATTCCCCCCCACCCCCCGGCCAGAATACATGAATACCCATCGCAGTATTCCCTTTCAGGAATACATAAAAATAAAATGATAGGATGCTTTAATTTCAAGGATGGCAGCAAAACATTTGAAACTAGCATGCCAACCATTATATATTATGTTAGGTATATTTTCCCTGTAGAAGATATTAGTTCAGGACAATTGCTTTATAAAGACTGAGTTCCCCACTCCCACCTGATATCCAACTGCCTCTAATTTTTTGACATAATTTCAAAACTTTGCAAGATATTCAATTCTATATATTCAGATGTCTTGTCTGGAGAACCAAGATGAAGGGTGTATTAAGACTGAAGGCTGAATCTGGATTTAATATCTATGAAATAATCATTCTCCCTAAGAAATAATGCATAAATATGATGGTTTCAAGATGTGCCTTTTTCTTAGGCCTGCCCTTTTTGACCAACTGCCATGAGAAGATGCTCCCAAAGTGTTACATTTCTGCTTGGGTAGCACTTGCAAAGAGATAGATAAATAGACAGACAGACAGAGGTTTGCTAGTTTCCTGTTTCATAAAAGACAATGACTAGGAGAGGCATGGACTTCTGTTGAAAAGGATTTCCACAATGTAAGCTAGTTTTCTGATGTAGTTATGCACGTATATGCATAAAAGAAGGAGCATATAATCCCATTGTTATTCTGACTGCATGAGGTCACAGAAAATGACCATCAGCCTGAGGATGGATATTAACCAATTGACAAGATAATAGAATAACCTTGAGCTCTTATTTATGAGCATAGCTTCTCATTCTAATCATTCTCTATTCCATATGTAACCAGGAGTAAAGATATTGTTTTTAAATCAAAGGGATTCACACATATTTTTTTTTCCATCGGCCAGATGTTAGTGACAGGTAGGACCTGATGTCTTCAATGGGTGGGACTAGGGCAGCAATCAGTGGGTGGAAACCTGCTGTTTTGTTTTCTGAAATACCCTCCTTTCTTTAAAACCTCTTTATCTCTGTCCCAGTGAGAGAGCAACCCCAGTGGGCTGCTGGAGACGGACAGGCAATCAGAATGTTTGTTTATGGCTTTTTAAGTTAAGACACACACACACACACAGAGGGACGCACGTTACTAACCTCTCTTCTGAAAACCCATCTCTTTGGCTTTCTGTTTATCTGTGACACCATTTTCCTGTCCAAGATTACATTATCAGAATAAACCTGGTATGGTTCACAATTCTCTTCTAATATCCAGGAACAACATAAAACACGCTGCAATGTGAACCCTGAGATATCAGAATGAAAGATGATCATGCATGTCTATCACACAACTCTCCATCTGAAATTCAGGAGCTGGCTTGACTTCCCCTCCCTTTCTCATACATGTCCCTTTTAGGAGGAAGGGGTGCAGAGATGCCAAAGTGATCTATAGAGCAATAGCTTTGGAACGTTATGATTTCCTTCTTATGAAGACAGATTCAGCAAATAATCTCGTAGCACGGGGTTGGGGTGGGGGCATCCTGTAGCTACAAATCTTCCCACCCCTTGTGGTAAACTCAACCACAAGATCATGGCAGCAACTCATTCTTTTTTTCTTAACACGGTTAGAAGGCTTCAGTTTTATGCCAGCATAACCATGCCTGAAATATTCCAGCAATGCTGAGTATGAAGGGAGGGGGTCAACCTCCTGCATCAGGCGCACATGCACTAAATCTCCTCGCTTCTTCTTAGAGACCAGAGTTGGCGCGCGACGTTCCCAAAGGTCGCCGCAGCTGGACGGCAACAGCACCCAGGAAAAGTGCCCCGGGTGCCCCCTGCCCAGTCCAACCTGCAGCGCAGTCACAAACAGGGCGAAGTTTCGGGTCCCTGTTTGCGCAGGTTGCCTTCTTGCCAAGGGTTGCAAGCAGGCAAGCGCCGAGGAAGGGCGACCGCAGTTCGGCCGGGCTTCTCATTTTCTCTCTGTCTCTCGTGTTAGGCGGCCGATAAATAAAAAGCGGTTTGGAAATTCAAGCGGGGTCGACGGAGAAGATGCGTCAGCGGGCGCCCTAGGACGTGGTTGGGGTGAATCTATTAATCACGTCAGGAGCTGCAGGTCTGGGCGGAGAAAGTGGAGGCTGGACTGAGGGAGAGAGAGAGAGAGAGAGGGAAGGGGTGTGCGTCTGGGGCTTCTGCACCTATCCATCTCTCCGACATCTCCTTCAAATCATTCCCAGTCCCGCCGAGTTCAGAGTCGCGCTGCTGCCCGCAAGGATACACAGGAGGAAAGCGAAAGACCGAGTGGGCTGGGAAGCTCCCTTATCTGGCTCCCGGGACGAACACCAGATGACAGCTCGAGCACGCCGTGGGAGGGGAACCCCGCTCGGCCTTCGCCGCTAGAGAGCCAGTCACAGCGGAGCCAGCTGCGGCTTCCCCGAAAGGCGAGGAGTCGCAGAACAGCGGCCGGAGCGAGGGAGCAGCTCCAGAGAGACCGAAGCGCGTACCGCCGGCGGGGAGCAGAAGAGCGGCGGCGAGACTTGTCCCCCGCAGCCCGTCGCCTTGGCAAAGCCGAGGAGGGGCGCGCCAAGGCAGGGCTGGAAAGGGAAAGCCGGCGAGGGCCAGCGCGGTGCGAGGAGAGCTCCCCGCTTGGAGCTGCAGGCCGGACCGAGGATGCTGCTACTGCTCCCGCTGTGGCTGCTGCTGCCGGAGCTGGCGCTCCTGGCGCCGGCTCAGAAGTTTTCAGCGCTCACGGTAAGGCAGCTAGGCTGGCTGGTGAACCTCCGGCTGCTTCCTCCTCCTTTCCCCTCGTCACCGCGCCGGGGCAGCAAAACCTTCCCGGCGCCCTTCGCCCCACGCTGGGCACGGGCTTCCCGCCCACGAGGATATCCGCTGAGCCCCTTTGGCCAAGCGGGAGCGCGCCCTGCAGCCGGGAAGCTGCGACTTCGTTGGTCTCGGTGCCCAAAGTCTGGAGGTGCCAGAATTCGGTGTTTTCACCCCGCTTCTTCCACGCGTCCCTCTCACGTGTTGGCTGAAATCCTCCCTCGAGGTGGTCGGCTTGTTTTAAAAGCAAAAACAGGGCTCCAGTCCTTAATGCTACATCCAGCCCCCCTTTAAAATGTAAAATCGGCAATCATGGCTTTTAGATCCCTACTCTCCGACACCTCCCCCTCCCCCCCCCCCCCATACCCACAGGATAGGTAACATTTGTTTGATAGGATACATTTTACTAGCAGAAATCTTAAAATTGGCATCCTTCTTAAGAATGGTGTGTGCACAGACATGCTTTTTTGAAGTTAGTTGGTAGTCTCTGCGAATTTTGCATAACTATCTTCCCACAACCAAGGGGAAATTACTTGATATTGATTTCCCCATGCTTAATGGGCATTGATATTTACATCAGTTCTGTTTGGAGCATAAAGAGAGATTGAAGGAGCATTAATAAGATTAACTAATATTAAGTAAACATCTGTGCCTTGGGAATTCTCCCTGCAGCATTGTAAAGTAATTGAGAGCAATGCAGTTTATTTAGTTTGTGTTCAGGTTATGGACACGCCAATGCTGTATTTAGGGTTTATTTAATCCAGTATGGTTCTGCTGAAAGTGCTTGGACTAAGTAAGTGTAAATGCAAGGAAAGTGGTTAAGTGGTTTGGGTTTGGCAGCTTTCAGCTTGCTGGAAACCATCGGGGAATTAGGCTCCCCGCTGAAAACCAATTGCCTTTTGAAAAAGGGATGGAGTGAACCACAGATTTAAGAGTCTGAAACACTGATCCTAAACGCATTGAGTTGGGACACAATTAAATCTTCAAATATTTTAGGGCAATTTACTCCAAAGGAGGCCCACTTGAAATTATGCTGCTTGGAGTTAACTCCAGTGAATGGGACTCACTTTCACTTTCTATGTAGATGCTCTCTGCTTAACTCTATTAAAGGGAACTGAGTAGGAAGCAAGCTGGTGCAGAATAGGCTTGATTAAGATCCAGCTTCAGTACTGCTGATTTATAATCACTGGGCATGATCCAAGGGAACCTGACTGTACTTATCTGTGCTCTTTTGAAATCAGTAGAGCTTTTAAGCATTAAGTCTAATGAATGAATTACTCTAAATGTCTAATCCATGGCTAACTTTCTTTCAATCACTTCCAATATGTTTAACATAGCACCAGCTGACTACTATATTTCCTGAAATATCAATTCACCAGGTATTTGAACTTGCTTCAGTAGTTGGAATGGATATTCATTTCCCATTTATGCACTGAGGATTCACTGAAAGTGCGGACAGAAATCCCAGTCATTCTTAGTAATTTCAGCACCTCTCCCCTCTAAGCAGGTATGCTTAGGAGTACCCTGATTATTCTGATTTGTGAACTATTTCTTTTAAAGTACTTTATCCAGGCAGCTGCTGTGTTGCCAAGATCTGTAGGCTAGTTTTTTAAAAAGACCAATCATCACTATCCTGGGAAAACTCACAGTTGTGGAATTTATATTTTGTAAGATGATAGTTATCTTGTAAGATGATAGTCTGGATAGCCTTTCAGATACACAGCATACTCTTGGCTCGGAGAGCAGTGGATGTCCTATCTCCAGCTTGACTCCCAAGTTAATTGGACTGTTCAAGTCCAAATATTTGATTTAACA
Source organism: Liasis olivaceus (assembly GCA_030867105.1). Classification (NCBI taxonomy): domain Eukaryota; kingdom Metazoa; phylum Chordata; class Lepidosauria; order Squamata; family Pythonidae; genus Liasis; species Liasis olivaceus. The sequence continues at coordinate 259,622,045 of CM061349.1, forward strand.
TTAATTTATTCATGAAACATTTAACCACCCACTAATTGATGTACGCCACCCAGAGTCACTTTGTGTGAGATGGGTGGCTATATAAATGTGACAAATAAATAAATAAATAAATAAATGTAATAAATACTGGTTATTCTACAAAATATGTCCAATGCAGAAAACAGCATGAAGGTCCAGGAGGATTTCCCCTTCTCCAGTATTGGCTGAGAAAATTCAGTCAACTCTCCTTCCTAACTTCCCATCCCCACCCCACTGCCCTCTGTCATGAATCAGAAGACCTTCCTTTCTCAAAGCTTTATGCTGGGGAAAGGAAGAGTAAATACGTGTGTTTTGTATGTGGGTGTTTTCCCCTTGGCACTCTTAGCTCCATTTCTGGCCAGATATGATGTACAGAAGGGTAACTTATGATCACGGATTGACCTCTGAGCCTCATTTCATGCTCAACTCAGAAGGACACCAGCTTTTTGGAAAAGGAGCCATTTTGATATTGAACTCTCCCCTTTCAAAAACTTGCCTTATTCCAAGATTTCAGTTCTCAGCATCAGCCATGTTGCTAGGATATTGCATATGAATTTTACTAAAGTACAGTCTCAGTAAGAATAAATGCAAACAGACTTGCAAACAAGCTATTGCTCCACATTAAAAAAACCAGACTCTAAATATAATTACTCACTAGTCATCAACAAAAGAAAACAGAACTAATTTTTGTTGTATACTCTATCAATTTCATGAGAATACTTTAAGAGTAATGCCCATACATTACCTGGATGTAAGTTGACATGAAATCACATCCTATATATGATTTTATAAATGTTGGTTATCACAGTTTATCACTCTTGTAAATTCCAGTTTCCCCTCTCTCTTTGTAAAAAAAAAAAAAAAAGTATTTTTTTTAAAATCCCAAGTTATCTATCTGATCTCATTTATCTGTTAAATCATAATCTAGATTGCACACTGGATTATGAGATATAATGTAGTGGTAGGTTTCAAAACATGAACTGGGCAAACAAGTAAGTAGAAGAAGTTTCTCTGATTTCTCATACCAAACAGCCTTTTATTTGATAGCATATAACAATATAGCAATATATAGCAATAACAACAATGCAGGTAGTCCTCAGCTTATGACCACAATTGGGACTGGAACTTCAGTTTCTAAGCTCCTTTTATGACCTTTTTTGCCATGGTGGTTAAGCAAATCACCGCGGTTGTAAAGCAAATCAACTTCCCCCATTGATTTTGCTTGTTGGAAGCTAGCTAGGAAGGTCACAAATGGCGATCACAAGACCCTGGGACACTGCAACCATTGTAAATAAATGCCGGTTGTCAAGCACCCAAATTTTGATCATGTGACTGCAGGGACCCTGCAATGGTCATAAGTGTGAGGACCAGTCATAAGTTACTTTTTTCAGCGCTGTCATAACTTTGAACAGTCGCTAAACACATGGTTGTAAGTCAAGGACTACCTGTACTATACAATTCCATCTGACCAAAGAATGACCAGTTAAAGTCCCCCCACTCTACCCTGAGTGCCTTTGCAATACTGCATTTTCATGATACTTCTGTACTCTGAAAACTTGCATTATCTTGTTTCCTTGGAGAAGGAATGGGCAACAGATATTCCTGGTCTCCATCTCTCATCAGCCTTGGTCAGCATACCCAATAATGAGAAGATAGGAGATGCAGTCTATCAACACCTGGTAGGTTGCTGGTTGCTGATGCCTTCACTGGATGAAGGCTGCATTTACTTCTGGCAAATCCTTGCATACGTTCATCTACACAGAAGTAAAAGCAGCAGCCAAGTGTAAAGCACAGTGGATATATAACAAGCCTGGGTTATACATTGCTTCTAATCTAGTGGATTTCAATGGGAATTAATTGAAGACATCTGCACACAAGATTTTAGCCTTAGGACATGACTTGAAAGCAGCCATGGAGGTGCTGTCTGAATGTTACAACTGGCCATATATCTTAGGCTGGGAGGAGGAGGAAGATAATTGGTCCCCAAGAGGACAATGCTGAGCTGATTTCAAAAAGGCAGCCATGTAAGTTGCATGTGAATTGACATTTATATACCCATCTATACTTTTGGACAGAAGTGATAGGAAAGGTTGAAACAGCCAATAGAGATCCCTATATTGTGGAGTCCTTGGTGCTCTCTGACCTTGGTTGTTTGCTCGCAGACATTTCATTACCCAACTAGGTAACATCATCAGGATACTGATGATGTTACCTAGTTGGGTAATGAAATGTCTGCAAGCAGACAACCAAGCTCAGAAAGCACCAAGGACTCCAAGTTCAACTCTGAGTTACAGATATTCTCTTTTATTGTTCCCTATATTATACACATCTGGTTATACAGTTTAGCAAGTAAAGACATATTTTCTCCTAATGTTGCAGTTATGCCATCCTTGCCAGCTGGCAAACTATCCTGGGTGGTATTTAGCAGATTAGATTGCTCTAATGTGGTGACATGTATAAGGTAGACAGTTACATTCACCTTGTCTATAAAGACAAACATTGATTTTTTTTTTCCTACAGGGGAAGAAATATGATAGTTGAAGCTTGTTTCTGATAACCTGGGAGCAAAGGCACTAGTAAGGATTGATCTGGAAACAGTGGCACAGTCAAGAGAATTGAAAACAGCAGTTTTGTCAGTTTGCTAGTATATATCCTGATCCCAATCCTATACCAAAACACTGTGTTTGTGTTGCTGGACTAGAACTGGGGAGATTCAGGTTCTAGTCTTCCTTTAGGCATGGAAGCTGGCCAGTTAGCTTTTCTCAATCCTAGACTGGAGAGTCAAAAATGTCTCTCTACCAAACCACACTGAACCAGCATGGTAGACTGCAGTCCATAAGCTTTAGAGAAGGGACCTTCAGCCTGCAGTGGATTGATTTGGGCTGATAAAATTATCTGTATTTATATCTATATCTTCCAACTAGCATGTTTAATATCTGGATGTTAGGTGGTAAAGCTGGATGACCTGTTCAGTTTTTGTGTGGAGCATCTGCTTATTGCAAAGAAAATGGCCTTGATAAATTTTACAGGAATAAGTTGGTATTTGGAATGGAGGAAAAAGGAAGAGAAAATATATATATATTTAATTTTTTCATACCTATACCCACAGAAAAGACTTTTGTCTGGGGTTTGCCATGTGTTTGGGAAAGAAGAAAACTTTATGAATAATAAACACATTTTCCCAAAGAAACTAGGGCCTGGCCATCTGTGAACTCTTCTAGTTGATTTGCCTTTTTCAAATTAACAAGTTGATTACATGCAAATAAAACTGCATTATCCCAATCTCAGTAAAGGTGTTCTTTTGAGATGTTAAATGGAATATAATCTTCTTTATGCTACAATTTAGTCATTGTGGTTAAGTGTTTTTTGGTTCTTTCAACAGAACATGATATGTGAGCCACTTGCAAAATATAATCAGAATTATGGTTCAACATCATGAATTCAAATGGCTCCTTAACCTTGGCTCTCTTTGTCTAATCAATCAAAATTTAAAGTGATTAATCTTCAGAATAAACCAATGCAGTATGCTGGTGCAATGGGATGCTTCTTCCCTCTGCTAGATTACTGATTGATCACTGCATTTTGATTGACTTATCATGCATACAATTTCAGTCTCTCTTATTCACTAGGACTTTAGCTAGATAATCCTTGTGGTGCTCACTAACTCTACAATTCTCTGACTCTTCTCAGCAAACTTTAATTGCACAAAATTAGCTGTATTAGCAAAGAGCATAGTCTTTACTGATGTAAACCCGAGGGTATGGATAGACCAGTTCTGGAGAGCTCACATAGTTACCACTTTTTAGCAAAGGTTGTTTGACAAGAAAATGGAACCTGCTGGGAATAATACAGTGTATGGTTGGTCTTTGTTTTATTCAATGTGATTTTGTAAGCTGCATCAAGCTTATAGAACAACAGGACATTGATATCTCAAACAAATGCATAAAAATAGTTGAATTCAAGCCATGAAAAGGGCCTTCTCAGTTACAATCTGTCCATACAGTGGGGAGAGAAGACGCATTTAAAAGGTGGCTGAGCCATTTATTTGGAAAGCTAAATAATTTGCATAGTAAAATACCTCAGGTTCATTTTATGCCCTTTCCAAGTCAACTCTCTCTCAACTAACTGGTTTACCATAGACTTTGTGATGATCTTGGATTAACTGCAGAGGCAAAATGTTTTCTTTAATGCTAGGTTTAAATAACTGCTTTAAAACTCATAAGATGCCTTAAAACTTAAGGTCTGTTTAAATGGTTAGAGGTAAAGGTTGGTGCTGTGAGGAGGAACTGTATTATATACACATACTGTTTATGACAGCCGTAAAGTGGACATATTTATCTTAGCCTTTCGGTAAATGAGAGTTTCTGTTGTACCGTAAATGTTACCCAGGGATCATTTTTTGTGTAACTCAGAGTGAGAATGGCTGGGTCTTCAGAAGGGGTTCCATTCTCCTTGCAAAGTTTCCTGGAAATGATTTCTGGGTTAAAAGCTACTAATTGAGAACCTTAAAGAAACTCCGAAAACATGATAGTCTGTGATTCCTGCAAGTGCAGATCACAGTAAGTCGAGTGGATATTGACAAGTTTTCATCCCCTGGAGTACTATACTTGAAAGTGTGCCTTAAAGTACCTTCCAGAAAGTAAAGTAGAGGGTTTTTTCCTCCTTCTTAAAATGTAAACAATATGCATAAGTTATATCCCATGCCACACTTTTGTGCTGTATCATGACATTTCCTGATTTTAACAAAAAATGTATGTATCTTACAAAGGGGTGACTGTACAGGCAACCGATCTTCAGCTATTCTCTGGCAGACACTTTGTCTTACGGCTTTAGCAACTTGGTTTCCAAAGGGTTCAGAGAGGTTTCCAGCGGCCTAACTGTGGCTGGAATTCAGCTCCTTCTGGACTGGAGATAGCAGCCAGGGGATGGGGAAACAGCAAGGAGGGACAGAAATGAATTTTGGCTAAGGATGCAGGTCATATCACTGTTTGATAAATGATAGCAAGGTAGAAAAGTGATTTGCTCCGAAAGTCTATTACACAAGAGGTCCTATATAGAATGCATCAGGCAAACAAATGCATTCCTAATAGTTGACAAATAATTGAAGAAAGGTGAACTTTAGGTCAAACTTGAAAACGTGCATGCCCTGGTACTGTCAATATACTAGTTATGAATCATATCGACTGTGATACCTAAGGCAGCCTAGCAATTGTCTGCCACATAAGGGATATGACTTACATTGCCATACTGAGTCTGTGACAGGCATCTGGGGTCCAGGATGCTTCATTCAGCATGTTCAACTGTGGTTCAGACTGTAGAGTATCCAAGTCACATTTCCTAAGCTAGAGTGTGTGACTTGATTCTTAGTATTTCAAGAAACAGAAGTCCACTGCCTTAATATCCATCCTGATATTTCTTTTTTCCAACATATGCTTAGGTCCCTAACATTTAATCAAGTATTTGGGGAAATATGGAACTTCAGGGAATTGCCATTCTTCTGACAATATTAGAAGTCTGCATTCACTTAGATCAAATTGCACCTATGAAGGAATTTTCTGGAGTGTTAGCTGTTACTACATGGAATCATTCTTCTAAATCTTTTGTCTCTCTGAACATGGCCTCATGAAGATATTTTTCACTTCAGTCTGTAAGATCTTACTTGTGTCAGGGCATGTCTGAACACCTGTTATGCATAACATTTGAAGGATTTGCCTTATGCCACCTATGGTCCTTGTTCCCACCTCCTCCAACACAAAAGCAGTCAAGAAAAGCATCAAGCATAAATACTTACCCAAATGGGATTTACTTGGTTTAGTTCTGATTCAGCTTCAGTATGTAGAATGGAAGTACATTAGACTGTAGGTTAATGTTGGGTGCACTTGATTTTCATTCAGAATCTCTATGAATTGCAGAGAGATAGGAAAGATGCAGTTCTGAGCTTTTGCAGAAATTATGGGCCTGTGTTTTCCATTATGATTTAAGTAACTATGTGCATCTATTGGGTGCACATGCCAGTCCTCCCCAGTCTGGTGCCCTCCAGATATGTTAGACATCCATTCCCCAGAAATGAATGGTAGCAAATATGGAAAGTCCAACAACTCTGGTCCAACAAAGTCCGAGCCCAACAGATTGAAGAGCATCAGCTGGAAAATGCTAGGATATGCATTGAGGTGAGCTCTAGTTGGGGGGCGGGGAGGCAGGATATTACCTGTGATCTTTCCTTCATGGTGGAGCCTCCTTTCTCTCACTGTCAACGTCACAGGTTTGCCTGTCTCTGCTTCTATGACTGATCCATACCACATCTCCCAAAGGAGAGGTGGGGGCAAATGATGCCAGCTGGTGCTCCTGTTCCTTGCTCCTATTAGTACATGTCCCCTTGAAAAAGGCAGGTAAACAGTCAGAAAGAGTAAGGAGGTGGAGCTGGCTCAGAGGTTCTGTAGGTCATCAAAAAGCCTATCATGAAAAGCGGAGTTTGGCATAGGTCAGACAATAATTGAAAGCACTGGTGGATCACAGACTTTTTGTATATGTGGACATCCAATGGATCCATTACTGTAGACATATTCCATGTTAGGTCAGATGCACAGCTGTGAGGTGTGTTGCTCCTTAACAATACAAGTACTGCTTAAAGGTTTCCCTTTGGGAATCAGCAATTTATACTCTGGAGAATTCACACATGTCTTTAGAAGCGTAGTTGCTTGGTTGGTAGGTTTGAAAAATGGAAGAGATTGAAAATCATTCAGAAATGTAAATTAGGAATATGCACATGCAGATTTATTTGATTTTGATGCCACCTGACTCTAACCAACGATTCATAATTTGTGCATTTAAAATTCCCACACACATTTTATATTTTATATTTTGATTTTATAATGTTGCATCTAAATGGCAAATTTCCATGCATTTTGAGAGCCAAATCTGCAAATACTGAATGGCATGATATGTGATTTGAATTGTATGTACCATCATGTTTTGTCAGTATCTCAAAATATTGTCAGAAACCATTCAGGCCCTTGTGGAAGATTTATCTGAACCCTATTTTAGTTTCTGTGCATGGTGAATGTGCTAACTGCAAAGACATTTTTAACAGATTGCCTGGCACCTCATTGCTGACTAAAGCTGCCAGTGTAGAAGCAACTATAAATCAAACTGTGTGCATTGAGTTTCAATCAATAACTTTTCAGTGCTTTTAAAATAAGTAGAATCAAGTACTGTTAACCTGCCAGTTCCAAAACTTTCCTTGTGCAACCATGATAAGTTAACCAGAAGCTTGACAAAGACTGGTTATAGGGGAGATCCAGTAAGGGTCAGCGCTATCACATTTTTTAAGAAGGCTGTCACTAGGCCGATCTTGTCTGATCTAGAAGACTAAGGAGGGTCAGGTCTGGCTAGTACTTGGGCTATATACTAGACTGGAAGTAAAAAAAAGGAAAAACAAAAAGGAAAAAGGCAAGGGCAAACCATTTCTCTGTGATCAAGAAAATGACATAGATATATCCATGTAAGTCATTACAATAGCTCTTGATTTGAAGGTAACTTTGTCTTTATCTAGGAAGCAATCTTTATATATGAAAATCTCAGTGCTTTAGCTCCCCACACATTTTTTATGCTCTTTTTCTCTCCCTACTTTATATAGTATTGTGTGTGTGCATGTATATGTATTTATGGATTCAGTAAGAAAGTCACAACAGTCAGTTAAGAACCAGTTCAATGCTCTGGCATTAACTTCAAAATGTCATAGACAACAGTCTCTAATTCTTGACATAAATGGCTAGATATTTTAAGGCATGCTTTTTGTTATAGCATGGGGTACTTTCTTGTCTACAATCCTGGGTATATATAGGGAGGAATTAGATTGACCTTATTCAGTCTAGATCCCAACAAATTATTGAAAGAGAGAGAGAGATGATGTAATAATCAGAAGTGTATTATTAGCAGCACTGTAAAGGCAAACATTAAGAACTCTGGAGAATAACTGATAGTCATATTTTATTTATATGCAATCACTGTAATTTGAAAATTCTATGTCCATGCATGTAATGAACACCGGTTGGTGACTAGCTGATATTTTTCAGCTTGCCATGTCAACTGAACACCATTTTTAAGTGGTATGATGATAAATTTATTGAGATTTCAGATAATTCAGTGTGACCTGTGTGAAGTTGTGAAGCCTGTTAATCTTTGATTACCAATTCAGTTCTCTAACCTGGCCAGGGTAAACAAAGTACTGTATTTAATCCTGCTAATTTCACAATCTTTAAACCATGTGTTACTTTCTCAGATTTATGTCACTAGATTAGAAATAATACATATAGGGAAATAATTGGAAATTTGGAATATTCTTCACTTTCTGAGCCACTAGATTGGTACTACCATCAAGGCACTGGACTGGCCATTTGTCTCCATATGTTGTTGTTGCTTGGCCTCAAGTTTGTTACATCTTTTATGTTCAGTGATGTGAGAGTAAGCTTTGTTACATTCAGTGAACCTATTTTGGAGTAAACACTGTGTAGAATGATAGAATCAGAGTTTGAAAGGGCCATTTAGATAATCAAGTCCAACTTCCTGTGCAGTGCAGGAATCCAGATCAAAACATCCCAGACAGACTATTTACCCTCCCCAAAGCCTCCACCTTTGACTATATTCAGTGAAGGGGAACTCACCACCTTTCTATGTTCTACCATCAAACCGTTCTTACATTAGAACGTTTTTCTAACATTCAGTCAGAATTTGTAGAACAGCCTCTCTAGCCTGCTATCTTCCAGTTATGTTAACTTCAACTCCCATAATTTATAGGCCAACATTGTACACATTGGCTGAAAATTATGGAAGGTGAAGTTCAAGATACCTAGAGAAGGTGGAGAAGGCTGGTAAGGGCATAGGAGACTGCCTTATAGCTTTAGTAAGAGCTTTGATCCACCTAATGGCCCAGTTTGGGGTAGTGGTTAAGGCACAGGCTAGAAACCAGGAGATGGGAAGTTCTAGTCCTGCCTTAGGCACCAAGCCAGCTGGGTGAGTTTGGGCCAGTCACTCTCTCTGAGCCCTCGGAAGGAGACAAGGGCATGCCACTTCTGAAATCTTGCCAAGAAAACTGCAGGGACTAGTCCAGGCAGTCACCAGGAGTAAGGCACAAAAGTAAATAAACAAATTGCTCCATCTAGTACTGTCTACAGTGCTACTCTTCAGGGTTTCAGACAAGTTTATTTTCTAACCCAACCTGGGGATGAAAAGAACTGCACCAAAAAACTTCTGCAGGCAGCTAATTCACTGTTTTTATGTGATGGCTATAACACTAAATCTTTATACAATGTAGCATTAAAGAGAAATGGAGAAGTTTGTACTGGGGAAAAGTGATAACCAGAAGGAAGTAAAGAAGGGTGAAAAGTGAAAAGAAACTCAGAGTGTCTGAAAGTCTTTCCTATGAACTCCTGTATCGGTTAGGATCTTATGCATACAAACAAGTTTCACTGTCCCAAAGGTTTCTTCTGTTGAGATGGCTGTGTGTCCACATCAGTCACATCCTGATCATTGCCTCAAAGAAGAAAAAAGGACGAACCATATTGTTCTGTGGCGGACAGATATGATAAGATATAATGAACCTGGAATGATATAACACCGATTCATGTTTCTCATACATAGCACTGCCTGTTCCTTTAGTAACAGGAGATGGGAAGTGTTTGATTTGCGGTTTCTTTGAAAGTGGCAAATTTTATCATTGTAATGTGTTGTTGTTCCTGTTCCATGAGGCATAATTACATTTTTTGCCTTAGAAGCCTAAGGATTTCAGACAGCCCTGCCAATATTCTGATGCTCTGGATAAGTGAACAGTTTGCATCTGGCAATGGATATTTTCAGCAATAACCCCCCAACATGCAGTTTGTGACTTTTACTTTTTGTTCTTGTTTCTGGTAATATCAACTGGCAACTGCAGTCAAAAGGGAAAATGCTGTTTTGCAGCCAATAGAATGAAAGATCACCTCTTTGTTTTAAACCAATTCTTCTGCCAGACGTTACTTATTTAGGGAAACATTTTATTTTTCTTTCATTTCTTTTTCCCTGGCACTTACCTTTTGTGCCTTTGATACCCTGGATGGTTTCCACATCAGTTTAGGTGGGCCACTGAAGTAGCTGAACAGAGAGAACCAGAACACAATCAAAACCTTCCAATCTTAGGGACACATTTGGATGGCGCCTGGAAACCCAAACATTTGGAAGTTACTTTAATTGTGATTCAAACCAAGACCATAAATAAAGCTCTAAGTGGCTCCAGATCTTAGCGGCAGCCTTGTTAGAACAAATGGGCCCTGGTGCAACCAAGGGCACTAGCCTTGAAAATAAAATATTCCCCACAAGGCTTTACTAAAACGAATTTCCAAGATGTTTCTTACTTTGAAAAATAATATAAAGGAATACAAGTGAACACTTCCATGATAACTAATGGAAGATAAATTGTAGAGTGCATTCAGTATATACTTATTATGGGGCAAAAATCATCATTAAATTTGTATCTGACCCTTTCACTAAAAATTGCCAGTTAAGGTAGCTTACAATAAAATGCAAATGTGGTCAAACAAAATTTCATGTTTAAAAAATGAAAATGGATTAATTAAAAAACCTAAGCACTCATCAGATTAAGACATACATTCAGTGACCCTGAATGCCAAATATCTGTTTGGGATCAAAACATATCTTTGTCTGCAGTTGAAAGAATGATGGAAATGGGATTGGATCTCTTCCTCTGAAATGAAGTTCTGGAGCTTTGGAACAGCCATGCTCTACTACATGTATCTCTACGTAGTGCAAAAGAGTGAAAGGTCTCTCCCCGGGAGATTCCTAAAGGAGAACACATTCTTTCATATACTGTATCCTGATATCACAAAACTCATACTGTAAAAAGAGCATTATAGCCACTACTCTGAATTGTGCAGAGTCAGCCCTACTATAAGGTTAATTGCCTCAAGCCACAAATGTTGGGAGCCAAGGATCTGAAGATATAGTGTATATACTGTGCAGTCTTCCCCTTCATCCCCTAAGCTATTCTGCTGCCTTCAAGACAACACCATGCCCAGTACCAGAATATTGAAGAGTGGATGTACATTCAGTGTGATTTAGAGAGGATTTAAACCTCATAGTCAGTAATGAAATCACATGATTTCATAAAGACGTTTTCACTATTACTTTGAATTATTTGATGCATCTGCTTTTCGCTACTTTAGAAATCAAGGCATGCAAGAATCAAGTAAAATTGTTGCAGGTCTTCTCTCTCATTGGTTGTCATAGCTGTGCTAATTCATGGAGGAAAATATATTTTAAAATAGCTGGGTAATATCTTTACTGTAGTGGCTGAGGAAGGCTCCCCTGTTTTTGTAACATCTTGCCTTATGGAGGAATTCTGAAGAACTAACAAGCTTGCACACACTTCTCTGATGTTTTGGTTGGTCCTAGTAACGGTTATGGACATGTACACACACACACACACACACACACACACACACACACAGAAAGAGAAGATAAAAGAAGACCCTTTGCGTACACTAATTGTTAGGTATGTGGAGAAACAGGGAAATAATTACCATGATTTATATAGAAATATAGTACGTCTCACCATTATGAAGAAACCAAGGAACCTGTGTACCTGGTTAATCTGTTGACCAGGTGCTCAAGTCAATTAGCTCAGTGCCTTTATAGCTCAATGCCCATTTCACATAATGAATGTTAAGTGGACATTGATTTCCTAAGTGCCTCAACATGCACAATCTTAAATTCAAAACATATTTTGAAGCCATTTCAGGAAGTAGCGTCTCCCTATAAAATTGATTCAAATCATTCAGTCAATATTTATGGCTTCTATCATTTAGTACAGGAGTGCGTTGTTCAGGAGATTTTCCATATCAGCAATTTTCAGTATTATCTGTACTAGCCATCCTTCTGATAATGTATCACTAATGAAGCATTAATATTCCACAGCATTGGCTAGGAGATACTATAAATAATATTGCATTTACAATAAAATGAAAATATGGTCAAACAAAATTTCATGTTTAAAAAATGAAAATTGATTAATTAAAAAACCTAAGCACTCATCAGATTACAACATACGTCAGTAACAAGTGACCTTGAATGCCAAATATCTGTTTGGGATCAAAACATATCTTTGTCTGTTTTGATTATCTGTACTAGCCATCGTTCTGATATTGTATCACTAATGAAGCATTAATATTCCACAGCATTGGCTAGGAGATACTATAAATAAGGAAATGTTCCTCACTATAATATCAGCAAAGCTCAGATGAATTTCTGTAACTATCACTGAACCTCCTGCACTGTTTTTTTGTGTGTGGATATATGTGGGATTTAGTTGTAGGAAAGACTACAATTAATTTCTGTTTCTTTTACCTCTTTGAGGTATCTGGGGGAGGTCTCTCCCTTTTCCTTTTTTGTACTTGAGAATGGGGGCAGTACTTCATAAGATGTGCTTATAACACATTCTTAATCCTGAATTTAGAAACAGTTCATTGCATTACACCAGCCTCCTAACCTGGAACTCAAAATCCCAGAATTCTTAGCCAAAATTGGCCATGCTGGCTAGGGGTCCTAGAAGTTGTTATAATTGTAGCACATCTGGAGGCCACCAGCTTGAGGAAGCCTGTCTTATAGTTCTGCTGCATAAGGATTAGGCATACTTATTTGGAAGTGGTGAGAGCATAACAAAAATGCTATTAAAAAGTGAAGTCCAAGATTTTTGGGGAGGGAGGCTGAAATGTTTTCAGAATTTAGCTATGAGTGATAGATTTGCTTCACTGGAGCTTGAACTAAGTGATAAACATGTCATGATGATATGGTGTTCTACAAAAGCCAGTCCTATGTAATTAAGCTACAATTTTGTGATTTTTTTTCTTTTTTTTTTTTGCTGAATCTGTAATAACTTTATATAGAGCTGGCAATATTTCAAAGATAAATGTAAGTCCATGCTAAAGTGCTAAAAATAATTTCGAGTAATAGGAAAATAGTAATACTATGGCCCAGTCCTACAGACTGTTTCCTCCAGTACCGGTTCATGTTGTTTTTAAAGTGGACAATATTAGAAACTAGTTTACACTTAAAATGAAAAGCTAGATTAATGTAGGATTCAACACTGAGAACCATAAATTGCATATTCTTTTTGAGACGGTGTTCTGACAATCACAAGTTTCAGAAATATGTGCCCTTTCATAACTATAATTGTAACTTTTAGGCATTTTTCATACAGGCACATTTTCCCTTGTTATTGTACATGCAAATCTGCAGCCACAAGTCATCAAGCATTTCTGCAATCATGATCTCACTTTTTTTTTTTTTAAAGTAAAATTGCCAGGTAGCATCTCTTACTGTATTGAAATCCCTGTGTACTTACATTCAGCAACTGTGATTGGATTCCCTTCCCCCATTTGGAATCTTGCCTGCAATATCCAACCTATGATTGTGGGACACTAGATAACCCCCCCCCCCCCCCCATGCATACAGTTCACATGGATAAGTTGCATTTTTTGGCCTGACTTGTGAGGTTGATGAGAACAAACTGTATATTATTATTTATGCATCATAGTACTGCACAATGCATGTTGGTTGGTTTGTGGATTAATGCCTGAATATATCCTCCTAGAAAAGTGTAACTGGCTTATTTGACAGTAACTTATCAATAAATCTCTCCCTCTCTCCCTCTCTCTCTCTCTCTCTCTCTGTATGCATGTATGTAAAAATTGCTGTAACATTAATTATGGTCTCATCATTTTTTAAAGCATATTCTGCATTATTTTTGTTCACCTCTGTTGCATTTTGTGTGATTGATCTTGAGGTTCAAATATCAGAGATACCTCTCAAGATAGTATTTATAAACACTGGTGGGCATGGGGCATATAAAGTAGCAAGTGAGCATTTGAAAGGGCACTCAGGACTCAGCATTTGAAAAGGCACTCAGGACATATTATGATTGATACCTGTGATGTTGCTTGAATGAGCCACTGGAGGGAGCCCATGAACAATGTGATTTTGTATTTATCAGTAGGGGCTGAAAACACTTGGATCCCACCACCAAACTTGGCAAATGCAAAAGTTTGAACTGAAGTGCCATGACCTAAGGATATGAAATATAGAATGGAAAAGTTAAAATGAATCACAGATATAACATGTTTCATTTTCACCTATTCAGTGCCACAAAAGAGATTCCACTGTGATTTCACTGAAAAATTCCAGTTATGCAAATATTGATGGATGATTCCCAAAAAGACCTGGATAGGTACAACTTTTTAAGGCAACCATAGAGGAGTCCCATATATACATTATTTGCACATAACATTTATGCGGTTAACTAGCCCATAGGAATCCAATGTGCAGTAGTGGTTCAGGTCTTGGATTCAGGTTAGGAGAGACCCACATTTAAGTTAGGATCCGTTAAGGGAGATCCTCCTTCAGCTATAAAGCTCATTAAATGACTTTGGGCACATAAGCTCATTCACCCAGCTTGGTGGTAAGGCTTCAATTGAAGGATGGAGAACAATGTATGACGCCATGTACAGAAAGAATACCTATGCAGTACAGTGCAAGGAAGGAGAAAAGAGATGTGGCAGAATCAGATGATACTAAAGCAATCAAAACTTGGGCTTGACATTTATTAGACATGACAAGTGATAGATGAAACACAGAGGTCAAGAAAGACAAGAAACAGCCAAAAGAGAGATGGCTATTGGGCAAAAGTCTAGATAGGCTCTGTTTCAGCCTACCCCAGTTTAGCTGGCTGAACATATGCCAAGGTAGCATAACTGCTATGTTGGTGTGTGTGTGAAGGGATGCAGAACACCATCAAGCATTTTTGCCCTGATGACAACTAAGTGTGGGTGCAACATATAATATTTCAGGACGAAAAAAAAAGCACATTAAAAAAATTACAGGGTATTGGAGAAGTATATTGAACCCCCAAGGGCCAAGCAGCAACAATTGCTCTTTATTTAATTTTATTAATAAAAATGATTTCTAATTTCTCTTTCATGTTCATCCCCCTATAGGGGGATAATCTTCATTGTCAAAAGGAAGGAAAGACAGTTAAACTAACAGTTATGCACAAATTGAAATGGGCAGGATGAAGAAATATTATCTGCTATAAGTTTGTTCAAAATCCATTAGAAATTATTCTAGTTTTATGTCTGCACCTAGAAATAAAAACAAAAATGGGATGAATATATATTCAGTAATATGCATGCTGGTAAGGACTAAGATGAGCATGAAATTGAGCAAACTCAGGGAGGCAGTGAAAGATAGGAAGGCCTGGCGCAATATGGTTCATGGGGTCACGAAGAGTCGGACACGACTTAACGACTGAACAACAACAACAAAGGACTAAGAAGGTGCAAATATGCTGATTCAACCCAAATCCAACTTGAATTATTCTGGAGATAAGACGTTTTGTGGAACATTAGAAAATTCTGCTTTGCTTCCAGAACACATCAGTTCAAAACATGCTGAACTGAAGATGGACTGGTAGTTTTCTGGAAGTAAATCTTGCAAAACAGGAAGTGATTCATGGTAGCAGAATCATGGAGTCATGATTCTAAAACCATGCATGCATGTATTTATCCAAGGATAAAACCAAATGAAGTCATTTTTATTTTTCTCAGGTTAGCATAAAAGAGCATTGTAAATGGGCATTTTCACGCATGCCAGTCATTTACACAGATTTCACTCAGATGATTTATTAAAAAATTATTTTATTTCAACTACAAATCAGAGTTCTGCATTGAAAGTTTGATATTCCATGAATAGATTTTCTCTTCATTAACAACCCCCCCCCCCACACACAAACACCATGATAGATAGATAGACGAATAGAGTATGTATATGTATCTGTAATATGTACAAAACACAGAGAAAGAGAGAGAGAGAAAGGGGAGGGAACAGGAAAAAAAAATAACAAAGCAATATTATATGCCATATTGAGAAAACTATTTTGCCCAAACTTTAGCATATCTTTAAACTTGAACCACATGGAATAAAGTGGATCATTCTTTCTATTCCATCTATAGAGAGCCAGTTCATAAGCAGGAAGGAAACATATAATGTCGATCCAAGATTGCCCATCTAAGATCACACTGTTATTCCAGCATTGAGAATTTATCTTTTTTTGCTGTGCCCAATAAATCCACACTCAATAAATCCATAATTTTTCACACAGTTATAAATTCCAAATTTTTGGTGTATAATTCAAATGTACATTCTTAATTTTTAAATCATATTGATCTCTGAAACACCATATTAACAAATTTATGGATATTCAATAAATTTGGAGCAATAGTGGTACAAACACATATTATATGAATAAGTGTCTCCTCATCCATTTACATTTCCTATTTAGTGAGTTGTTAATATGGGATATTCAAACTTTTTACCCAGAATCCTTGCAAATAACTGATAACCACCTTAGTGGTACTCTTTAATTGCTTATAAAAAGTACTGTAGAAATGTTACAGTACTGACAGTAATTCAGGAGTTTCACTGAATTAGTATTAATACTAATATTTCTGGACCAAATTGAGAAATCAGGAAATGATTTAATTGAATATATTGCAATTTTAGGTAATTCAGATTCCCCTTGTAATAACTCACATGGTTGAAAGACTTGACTTGAAATATGTATTGATAGCCCTACTCATATATGATTTCATCCCCCCAGAAACAGATTTACCTGCAATTTTCAAATTAGGATTGTCCCTGAGTATACATTTATCATTTGAGTAAAGGTCAACATTATATTTTCATTCCATCTATGATATTAAAGGGGTCACATAATAAGTTCCTAATTCTCCTTTTTTTCTTTTAAAAAATAAACCACTTGGTCACATGTTCCACAGAGAAATTGATGTCAAAATAAATACTCCAGTGATAATGCTAAAAATCAGGAAAAACTCCATCTTAAAAATTTAAATATAATCTAGATAAGGAAAATCTAGGGATTTGTCCCACCCAAAATACATGCTTAAAATAATTTAAATGTGTTAGCAGAGGGATATTATTTTCTCTCATACACTCAATAGTATTTTAACTATGTATTTATGAACATTTTTATCTGAGATAAGAAATGTGATATATTTACAACTGAACAAAGTTTCCTTGGAAGAATTATTCTCAGATTTTTTAAAAAATTCAAGCAACATGTGAAAGCCCAATTTTAAAAAATTTCCACAGAAATAGAAGTATATGAAACTCATTTCAATTAATTATGAATTAACCAACTGCTTCACAATATCAGTAAAAATACAGAACACCCATAATTATCAATGACATAACATAGATCATTGACATATAATGACAGTATGTGTCCATCTCCAGACTTCGTGATATCCAGAATATTTTCAGTAGTCTGGTGAGGCAGGCCAACTGTTCCAATATCAAATTAAAAATAAAAGAAGATAAAGGACATCACTGATGAATTCCATGAATAACTTGATAAATGAAGAGGTAATTCCATTTATAGTTAGGTAGAAGTGGAGGACCCCATATTGATTCCACATAGATGTGGATAGGAATTGGAAGCTCATGGAACTGATGCATAAGACGCAGTCAAAGGGAGTGGTGATATCTATAAATCTGTTTGTTGCATTCTGCACTGATCATTTTCAGAGAGATGTATGCATAATGTACGTTAGAGATCTAGGTAGGATTTCTTTTTTAGGGGAAAATACTGAGTCGGTTCATTTAAACATACATGGGATACATCTCATAATACCAACGATAAACTCGAAGTCTGTCTAACTCTGGCTCCAACTGAGTCTGTTTTCCCACATGCTATCTTTGTGTTTTTGTATGTTAACTTTTGTTTATGCTAAAGAAAATTTGGAAAAGTTGGGCAATTGCACATATCTACTGATGTACCTTGGATAAAATGTCAGTGTTACATTGTTCTTTTTTAAATTAAAAAAAAGTCTAGAGGACCATATAGAACTCACTCTCGCTCTCTCTACATGTGCGCGCACACACACACACTTAGTATATTTTGTGATATTTAGATATGCACAATCAATGATAGTGCCTGATTTCTGGAGAAGCTTTGTGAACATGGTGCCAAGCAAGATATGATAGCAAGAAAACAATAGCAATTTTAGGGTTGTTTTTTTTTTGAAATGCTTCTGCAAAAGTTTAAAAGGCACAGAATCTCTCTCAGTACAAAGGAAGCAAATCTTTCTACACTTGAATATGTGGATAGGATAAAAATATGGCAAGGATAGTTAGATACAAAGGAGAACATGGCTCCTTGTCTTAATGGCTGCAAGGCTGAGGAAGGATCTCTTTCTTAGAATTCCTTCTTCTACATATCTATTAAAAGTACAGGATCATGCTCCTTTTGCCAATTTATGCTAAATATTTATGATATATGAGGGCTTGCTATGTGCATTTAATCACAGCCTATCATATAAAATCATCAGATGAAGCCTTTCTTGACATGGTGGGTAAAATGTCTCCTGCTTTGGGTTAGAGAATTGGGCCCATAAAACTTGCCAGTCCTGATATCACACAATCTGTCACTTTTTGCAGGAACAGTCAGATTTTTAAAAGCTGCTCCTTGCTTCTACTTATCCCTAATGGTTTTTTCCTGAGCAGGGGAAACCTATACTGATGGGGGGGAAAAGACTAAAAGTCTTTGTATACCGGAGAACAAAGGGAAAGAACTACCTTCTTCAATATAAGCTGTGACAAACTGATCATCTCCAGCCTCTGGACCTTCAATAATTTGGGATCTCTGATTTCACACATCACATCAACTGTCACATACCTACAGTAATAAAAATGGCATATGTGCTACAGATGGGAACAAGGATAAGGAAATGGAGCATTCAGTGTGTTGCCAAGCTATAAGATACCTCCCAGCTGGTTATAACTGGAGATTCTCTTTTCTGTTTCTTGTAACTTTTTGGAAACCATGCTGAAACAGTCTTCTGTATAGGCTAGCATCAGCCAGAGAATCCAAAGGTTTTGTCTTCTTGCTGAAGACACGTTTGTGGCACTGGACATACAATATTTGTGGCACCGGATAGTCCATTTGCATAGAAAGTAGTTTAGTGTTCTACCGCTGGTAATGGTAGTTCCTCAGTATCAGTTAGTCATAAAACCTAGGAAACATCCACTGCATTTATAACAGCTTGGTTGGGAGTTCCAGAGTTTTTAAAAGCAGATTGGAAAAAAAAGTTTTTGTCATGTTTAATATAAAATATTAAATTAGTAACACTACTTTTTAAGAGGCGCCTTTCAGATCAAGTTGATTTTAATTTCATTTCTGACTCAACACAGTAAAAAGCAATTCTCAGCTCCTACAGTCCTTTCTCTTACAAGCTACTAGTTAGTACAGTAAGATTATATACAGCTGTTTAGTACAAAACTCCTAGAGTGTTACACAACATAGTTTTTCTTGACATAAGATTATTATACTCATTTTTAATGATTTATTAAACTTGTCAAAATTTTCAGATTAGAATAACTCTTATATAATTTGAGTAATATTAGCCACAGTTGTTAATTATTGTATGATACTCTCATTTTGATTTACTTTAGTATTGACTTAAACCTTCAAAACGATGTAAGGCATTTTAATATGCAGATTTAAACCATTGTTTTTTTGAAAATTAATCGCACATTTTTACGTTTTTTTTCTTTCCCCCTTTTGTTTTCTTGTCCTTTTTTTGATTGTATTTGTAAAATTAATACATTATTATAATGAAAGTGAACATTATACAATACAGAATCAATGTACAATGCTATACTGATAAAATATCATAAACTGAATAGTAATAGCATTACATTAATGATTATAGCAATTGATGAAAGATCGATTATCTGTCTTACTGACTTCATGAAACTCCTTAGGAGATTAAGAACATTAAAGTTAATGCCAGTGTAACAATGTTCCAGTAGATAAATTAAATTAAATTAAATGAATAATCTTCTCTTGCCAAGGAGATACGTGGCTATTCTTTTCACAAAACTTGTGGGTTATCTTGTCATCAAGAGTCTGCTTTGAGGTCAGTTTGCTTAGTGATAAACTAAGTTATAAGCCCATATTAGTCCAGTACTGTATTTTGTTAGTCACAGTGGCCAACCAGATGCGTCTGAAGTGTTTGCAAACAGGACAGGGAAAACCATTCCCCTCTTCTGCCATTGTTCCTCGGCAGCTGGCTTCCAACCCAGAAGTTGATATCTTATCATTTTCTTTTTGTCTTTTCTCAGAAACTCATCCACAAGTTTAAGAAATCTTTTTTGTAAATCCAAGATAAGAAAGCTATCCAACTCACTCTTCTGATTTATTATTTGTATGTCCCCTTTATTCATTAAGACATCAGCTGGTTTCATTTGTGAAACTTGTGTAACATCATTTTCCATATCATTTTTGTAGCCTGAAAATTTTTAATCCATTGTCAGATCCACATTCCGCAGCCTCTGTCTCTGTTTTATCCAGTAAAAACTGCTCCTCTTCTATAACTTCTTTTGAATCCATTTTTATAATAGCAGACATTCTTAAGAGTAATTTCTGGGTGCATTGTTCCAAAATATCCTTGAATTCTTCCATTGTCAAATAATATTGCTCTGTTCTATATTAATGGGTCTCTCCTCCTTTAATTATAATCTTTGGTTCTCTCTGGTTCTCTCTAGTCACCCTTCAAAGTCCCCTCTTACCATTTTTTTTTTCTAATCAGCAACACTTTCCCACAGGAAGATTTTTTGGTTAGTTTAAAAATCTTCACATATTTTTGTAAACTTTTAAACAATCCACAGGAGGTATTCTTGTAATTAATTTCAAAAACTTATTTCAAGTCCATCTGGCCCCTTAATCTGTTTATAACTTTCCAAAATCAACATTCTAGTCACCCTTTTGCTGTTAATTCAAATATATATATATATTAAAGTCCTTAAACTTGTATGAAACTTGTTTCGTCAACTTTTTTCATCAAGGATGTTTCATCCAGTGTAATGAAACATGCCTTTCTGAAGGTTCTTAACATTCAAAAAGCCATTAACAAGCAATTTTCTAAAGTGGTTAAGAAAGGAAGTATGCAAACCTAGTGTCCTGTTGAAGGCACTGAACCGCAGCTTAGGTGAGATGACTTTCCCCCAGCTCCCAGAGCTCTAAAACCCACCAGAGACTGCTGCCTTATGGTCTTCTTGCAGGAAGCCACTGTATGGAGTGCTTGTGGGTGATCCTGGTCCTCTCCTTGCTATGGAGAGGAATTCTGAGGAGCTAATCCATTCACTGGCTCCTCTTTCCACCACGGTCATTGGCTCCATTCTTGCGGAGCCATCTTTAGTCCACCATTGCCTACCTGGAGGTCCCTCTTTTCCAAGGATATGAAGGGATCACTTTTCAGATGTTTCCCCCTTTCTATCACTTTATCCATTTTAGATTTCTTCCCTATCTTTTTATCCCATGGGTTCCCAAAGCATACCCACATGAAATTAAGTAAAGAGCTGCATATTGCCCCGGGGCCACAGGTTCCTTTTCCCTAGTTTAAGGAAATGGTGAGCAATGAACGCAAATCCTAACTTTGACCAATCTTTCCTAGACACTGGGTACCACTTACAGAATGTCATGAAGGGTTTGTTTTATATAATTTCATTTTCTTTTCTAAAAGTTGCCTTCTCCATTTTTCCAACCTTGGAGAATGCATCTCCTATCATAACCTTTGCTCAGTCTATTTCCAGCCAGCACCATTACATCTGGCTTGGACATCATGTTACTGCCTTTGAAGGGGGCATACAATTCAGCTTGCAGGATTAAGACACGAACATGTGCTTTTCATTCTTTATTACAATTAGTGTGCCATACACATGTCATTAGTGCTTTGGTCTTAGATGTGACTTCTAGGAAAGTGAGGAGGTGCAGTATTTGCAACATTTATACTTATTAGTTGGAAACTTTCAAAGGCTGAGGTTAGCGACTAGATAGTCAGGCCACTGAACCTTTACCAGATGACAGAGATTTTTAGAGATTGGCAATTGAGAAAATACGATATCTGTTAAGGAAATATTTTAAGTTACTAGTAAGCAATTGGAACATTATGTTCTTCAATAATTTATCATGGGACACCCATCCTTGATTTTTTGTCTTGTGCTGTGATTGCTTGCATTTATTTTGCCGTACAACATAACAGTTTCCCTTCCGTGTTTTTGTATGTATGCCAACTTTCAGATGTATATCCCACAAAATGCAAAGATGCTCTAAAGATGATAAATGAAAATTTATTTCTCTTTAAAGTATCAACTTTAATTTATTATGATGTCACTGATTACTTGTTAAGGTGCCAAATGGTTGCCTTATTTTTGCTTCAACAGGCTAACATGCTTGCCTGTGTATTTTCATTCATTCAGGTGGACTTACTTCCAAAACTTTCTTCCACAACTTGTATATATATATATTTTGTCTTTCAAATGCCAATTTTTTTTAAAAAAAAACTTGTGTTAATAAAAGTTTATCAATTTTTAAGAATTGAGACCCAGTTCTGTCTAATGAGGTACAGCAAAGAAATGCTGAAGGTGGGCAGATTCTCAGTGTTCTTATTGGTGATCCTTTTTGCTTGGCTCCACCCTTTGGAGAGACGTTCCTCTGCACAGTGCTTGTTGAGTTACAGCTAAGAGGCTGTAACTGTCCATACCTTGGACACTTTAGGTCTGTAGGGCATGATGTATAATCCATGAGAGGGTTCAGAGCTTGTTATGTTAGCTAAGTACTTATTGGGAAAGTCACAAAGTAAGCCAAAGGCCAGGATGGGGACACACCCTGCAGTACACTGGTTCTCATGGCCTTATATCCTGGCTATGAATTATTTTCCAAAGTGTGGTGGGTGCCATGACTGCCATCTTGTCTTGTTCTTTTTTTGACTCCCACCCTGCAAGTGCCATTGAGTTAAAGTTTGACTTCTTGACAAGTGTGATAGTGGAATAAGCTTCTGCCACTTCTTTGAGAGAAGGCTGGCTCAGTTTCAAAATATCTGGGTTAAATGTCTCTTGGCATGGTGTTTTTGTCAACAGAATCATTAAGACAGCAGAAACTGCATTTTTCAAAAGAGTGAATGCTTCCAATTAGTAATGGTATACTTGAATTGTTCCACTTTGCTACAATGTTTGTTCAGGCAGTAAGATCATGATCAATGGGCCTCTCTCATGATCTTTGCAAATGTGCTGTTTATCCTTTGCCATTTCTGCATGCAAAATTCACTGAGAATAGCATCTTCAGATTTGCACATAAACAGTAGTGGGATGATTAATGCAAAAAGGGCAGAATCTTTCTTTCCATATCTGAAGCAAGGAGAAATAGGAGAAGCAACACCAACCACAGTGAAACAAAGAAGTTACTGATTTGGTTCTCTATATTTGGTTGAGAAGAGCTTCAAAGAAATGGAAATAAAACTGTTCCCTTTGGGAGAACACATAAAAATTGAGAGCAACTTAATAGTAAATATATCCTAAATCATGATATTGATTGATTGATTGATTGATTATGTGCCATCAAGTCTTTTTTGACTCCTAGTGATGACACAGAGTTTCTCCATGACAATCTATCCCCAATCTGTTTTTTCAAGTCTCCCAATGGTGCACCCATTGCCTTACTGCTTGTTGTCCTCTTCTTCTCTTTCCTTCCACCTTTCCCAGCATTAGAGCCTTTTCCAGGGAGCTGGTCTTTGCATTATGTGTCTGAAAATAATCATGATACGGTTTGTTTCATTTTGGCTTAGTGTACTATTTTAACTTATACACAACCTGAAGCTGCACTGTAAGCTTTGGCTGTACCCTAGCTTCTAGTGATTTCATCTGAACTAAGCCTGTGCCAGAGAGCCAAATGCTTTAGTGTCATGTCTGCACAGAATTTGGCAAGTTTTCTTGAAGAATTTAGGTTGCAGAGTATTACATAAGAGTGGCCTACGTTCTCTGTCTTCTTGTTGTAGGTCATTGCAGAATAATCCTTGCTAACTCTTGTGCTACAACTTTTCACTGTGGATTGTAAATTGACTACTTTGCAGCGTCTAGTGTGGTGATGTTTATTGTGTTTTGGACATTATAGACCTCAGGACATGAAATGTTGGAAAGATGAACTCTTTACTTGTCCTGTCTTTATCTTCATGTTTGTTTCCCTTTATCTTTCCCTTGTCGACTTTGGGAGTCTAGGATGCTCATTTTCTCAGCCACAAGCCACATTCCGCCCCCTTAGAAAGATTTTCCAACGCCTCAAGTACAGGCATGACATTATTACCTGACTGTGCTATTATTACAGTCATCAGGAAAAATTATGGTTTATAGAAGCTCACTGGACATGCCCAGCATATCATAATTTGTATATTTGAAACACGTCTTATATTTTCCTTATTTATGATGAAATCTTTATATCCAGCTTAGACCACAACCTCTAAACTACATATTTTTGCATAGCCCCATTGAAATGCTTATAGCCCTAATGAAGGAATATAAGACTCATCCAATATATTTGATTTGGTTCCTGCAGGCTGGCCCAGGACCACATCCTGCCGCAGACTCTGCCACCCCTCTTCAACTACCAAGCCCTTTCAAATAAAGTCCCTCTCCTCTCCTGTACATAGCAGGCAGTAGCATGAGCTTCTGCTTGAGAGCTATTTTGGCATAAACTGGGTGTGGCCATGTGTCCTTTCTCTGCACTCATAGACAAATTTGCTTGTCTATATGGCAAGAGAAAAGGCCAAGGGATTATTTTACAGGTATGTGACATGCAGAGAGTGGATTTATCCACTGTTCTTTCAGTTACTTAGGGGAGAGCACAGAGCACTTCTAAATTACAGCACAGTCCTAGCAGCTGACCTTCGCTGAACTCAGAAAAGTGAAGTAGAGCAGTCCAATTAATATGGGAAAGCAGGAAATGCCAGGGCTTCTGGAAGAAGACAATGGTATAATACTCTAATATTAACGCAAAGAAAACAATATGAACATGATCATGTAGTTAACCAGAATGGAGCTTGACTTGTGGGAGAGTTTATTTTAACCTACTGTAACTTACAGATGGAGAATGAATGGTTGACATTCTCATTCAAACATACATAAAATAAATTAGCTCAATAAACACATACATTTGGAAGCAATGAGAGCTAAATTAGTTTGGTTAAGTACTGAAATTCCAAAGATAAAAAGTGCATATTTTACAGACACATCGCACATGTGCGCACACACTATACACACCATACCCAGATAGCATGGAGAAGCAATCATTTCCATTTCAGAAGATGAACAGAGCTTGCTTATTAAACCTATTTTCCTAGCAAGTGGATTGTTACTCTAATCTCAGTTAGAATTTTTTTAATATGAAGAATTTTATTGACTAAATATAAAATGCAAGAAAATATTACAGAAATTCCAGGGTTTTGTTTAGCTACTATTTAACCCTTAATACTGCCAACCTAGCTAAATCAAACTAAGTTAATATATTTTGTTGAAAATTTTAAATGTGAGAATAAGACTAATACAAACTAAAATAGAGCAAAAAAGAAAAAGGAAAAAATGAAAGAAAAAACTAAAAGTGCAAAAAGAAAAAGAGTAGCAGAAAAATAGAAAAGAAAGAAAAAAAATATCAAGAAGTGGCTTCTAATCTTCTTTACAGCAGTTATAAGTACAATTATAAATTGACCTCTCTCTCTAAAGTTAAATTGTGACTCTCTTCCTTTTATAATCTAATCCTATCTAATCATCAAAACCATTAATCATAAATTCATTTTTTCTTTTTTATGCAAAAAGTCCATAAGGGGTATTCCGTCACCAATAAACATAAATATTGTCTTTTCTCTAATCAGACAAGTTAGTTTGGTCATTTCAGCGAGTTCTGTCTCTTTACCAACCATTCCTCTGTCATAAGTATTGCCAAATCTTTCCATCTTTGTGCATCCAATAATCTCGCTGCTGTTATCATATATGTTCCATTACTTTTTTCCAACTGCTTATCCATAGTTCCAAGAGGAAAAGTTTTGGTTTCAGTTGAATGTTAATCTTTAAAATCTGACTCACTGTATGCATTTGAACCCAAAATTTTGTAGCTTTTTTGCACATCCACTAAGTATGATAAAATGACCCTTCTTGTTGTTCACATTTCCAACATAAAATTGAAGTACCTTTATATATTCTAGATAATTTTCTGGTGTCATATACCAATGGTACATCATTTTATAAAAATTCTCTTTAAGATTATAACAAAGTATAAATGTCAGTCCTTTTAACCACATATTTTCCCATTGTTCCATCTGTCTATTATAACCAAAATTTTAGCCCACTTTATCCTACATACCTTAACTTGTTCTTCTTCAGTTTCAAATTTCAATAAAAGTTTATACATTTTAGCAATCACGTGTTCATCAATTGTCCACAATTCTGTTTCAAAATCAGTCTTACAATGTTCAATACCATACATTCTTTTATCTAATTTAAATCTTTCTAATAAATGTAAAGAAGAAAACCATTGACAACTGTATCCCTCTGCCATCAGTTGTTCTCTTGATTTAAACTAAGTTGCTTAATGATGCTTGGAGCACCAACCAGGTCACTGAAAGGCTCCATAGGAATTCCAAGAGCTTTGCAGCTGTCCAGTTGTGTCTGCTAATGATGCTGTCATCCCTGACAAGGTAAACCAAAGCTCAGTTAATGTGGATGTGTAGTCAAGGGTTATGTTTCTGATCACACTTCTTCCTCAATTCCATTTTATTTGAGCAGCAGTAATAATCCCATTCAGGTACATTTATCAGTGCATGCATCAACTAGCCCATGATTAATGGCTAACTCTGCCCATCGTAAAGTGTGCCAGTACCTAATCCTCTACCGCTGTAGCATTCACATTTATAGCATGAATATCTGCTGGGAAGGTACTTTACACAAATGTCTCCAGGCTGTCTTGAATGCTGTGCCATCAGGGTTCTAGACTGCAGGGAAGCATTTACACATGCCGCTGTACACCTGAAGGCTCCCTTCCTGCAAAGGATCATGTGGATCAAGAATAATATAATTACACATTTTTGAATGCATACACAGTGTCACTTCCAATCTGCCTGGTGATTTGGAATTTATTTGGTTTTCTTCTTTCCATGTTTGAAGGTCAATATGATTGCTTTTCAGCTGGATTTGAAAATGTGTGAAATCTGCAAGATAGAACACAGGAAACAATTGAATAGGGGTTTGACTGATGTGTTTTACTTTGGTATGTTATTTTTTGAACTGTTGGTTGCTTTAACTGTCTTAAGATCGTAAGGAAAATATAAGAACCGTGCTAGATCAGGCCATAAGCCCTTCTTGTTCAGCATTTTTGTCACACAGTGGCGACTGGATGCATTTGAGAAGCTCACAAACCAGGATTGGAGGGCAATTGTAACTTCTCATCACTTCTCAGCAACTAGCATTTAAGACATGCTCCTTATGAATTAGGAGGGAATCAACAGACACCAGTGTTAGTAGCCTTTGACAGCCTGATCCTCAATGAACCTGTCCAGTCCCCTTCTAAAAACATTTAAATTGGCTCTCATTAGCACAACTGCTGGCAGAGAATTCCACTGCTGAACTATATGCTGGGCAACAAACTATTTCCTTCTGTGGGTCATGAATCTCTCTGCATTTAGTGTCAATGGATGACCTTGTATTTTAACATCCTGACTGAGAGAGGGGTCTTTTCCTTAAGTGCAGTTAGTGTCCTATTACCATAACACACTTAACTGAAAATTAGCCTTGAAAACTAACACAGAGGGGATTTATTTTAACCTCAAATAGCCCTGAGGCTGTTTGGGAATAATTGACCCCCAAATCAACTGAAACATCTGAACAGGTTTCTAAGAAATTAAATATCCCTTTCCACTTCCAAGGAACAAAGTCCCAGAGAGCCTATGCGAATGGGGCCTCTCTATGTATTTTCTCTCCTTCCCTCATGGGCATATGAGGAGGATGTAAATGGGAAGAAGGCCTTCAATCTCACCTCGCAAAAAGCTAGGATGTGACTTCAGCCTCCTTATCTATCTATCTATCTATCTATCTATCTATCTATCTATCTATCTATCATCTATCTATCACATTTATATGGCCGCCCATCTCACAAGAAGTGACTCTGGGTAGCATATAGCAAAAAAATATAGAACAGACACAGTCATATTAAAAAAAGAGAGAGGGATTAGAGATCAATGTTGACCAAGAGGTCTTAGCAAATGGTTGCTTGCTTGACTGGATTATTCTGCTGCCACAGTTAGTTAATCTGGGGAATGGCTGTCTTGGTCATTCATGTCATGTGAAAACAGCCTTAGAGAGGCAGAGGTGTACGTTTTAACAAAATCTATACAAAAGCAAGAGGATTTTTGCAAGGGCTCCAAATGAATGCCTGCAAGAGGAGAAGGGCAGGGAGGAAAAACTCTATCTGGATTGAAAGGCTGCTCCTGGGGTAAAGGGTGCTCTGTGGAAAATCCTCATTTTTTTCTTATCTTCCCTCCTGATGCCCAGCAGCAATTTTTCTAGTCTTTCAAATCATCCTTTATACCACTGGCTGGCAGAAACCTCTTTGCCAGGGGTATCTGTAGGATTGATTGATTGATTAATTACATGCCATCAAGTTGTTGTCGACCATGTAGATAGATCTTCTCCAAGATGATCTGTCCCTAACCTGGTCCTTCAGGTCTTCTAACGGTGCACATATTGCTATTGTAACTGAGTCCCTCCACCTTGCTGCTGCTTATCCTCTTCTTCTCTTCCCTTCCACCTTTCCCTGCATTACAGCCTTCTCCAGAGAGTTATGTACATCTTCACATAATGGGTCCAAAGTAGGCTAATTGTAAAATATGTCCACAGGGTGGCCACGATGGTGAGACTCAAGCTGTGCACTGCATGCAACATACATAAAAAGCAGGTGGAGCTTCAATCACACTGTGGTGGCTGCCATTTGACTTTTTTGACTACACCCTGCAGACAGCCCTGCTCTTTGCCATTATATCAGAAAATCTGAAGAACTATACATGCCTGAGAAATAAAATTCTGCTTTCATTATAAAAGAGGTATAGAATTGAAAGAAGAAGTCTGCCTGTTTAGTGGTTTCTGCTTTAACTCCTGCTTTTAGCAGTTGAAGTAGGGTTGCTTGCTATAGTTAGGTACTTTAAATCCAAGCAGAGATGTTGCAGAGGGGGCTTCTAATTTTCTAGCCATCCCTTCCTAGGTGCTTCTTCTGACTTGGGGTCAAGCTTCACCCAGATATACTTGTGTGTTGCATGCAATATGAAGCCATTGCTGATTACATTTCCCTTTGTGTTCTTTTCATGAAGAATGGTGAGACTGACCTTGTGAAGCACATAGAGAAGCTTTGCAGACAGTTCTAAGCTTGATTACTGAAGCCTGGCTTGCTGAATTCAATGGGACCTCTTGATAAATATGCCGACGGTTGCAGTCTTAACCCCCAGCTCATGACTGTTCCTGAACACAAAGAAAGTTATTCAGGATCCAGTTAATACAATTAGAAGTTAGATCTGGCTATGCAGCACATATAATGCTAATTTCAACTGGCCATATAATAACATAGTTGTCTTGATCAGTTTTCAGTCTTCAGTAAAAAATATAGAAAAGTGTATGTGGAAGGTATTTCATTTCTCAATGTTCATTTTTAGAGTTAAAAAAAAAGTTATACATATTTTAAAAAATTGTTCCAAAGAGAACATATTCTCACAGATCAAGGAGTTTTCCCCACTAGCAGATTTAGCTATTTTGAATCTGTTCATTATTCAAACAAAGGAAGAAAAAGTTGCTGGCAAAAAGAGGAACAATAAGCAAAGAATGTTCATATTGTTTGTTAGCATTCCATTATATTGTTAAACATGTGCTTGAATTCCAAAGATCTGAATACTGGGTTTATAATGAAATCTGTGATTTTGTTGCACAATTTATGGAAAATTAGAATGATCAAGTCTCACCTTAAGACTTATATATTTTCTTTAGAATGAAGTGTGAGGAAATGCAAAGAGACTGCAGCTGCCACACAAAAATGAGGGGGGTTTACATTATGCATGCTGATACATGCACAGATACATGCATATAAGTACTAGATATGGTTCACAGATTCTCTGTGCTTACTTTGGAAATCTCATATTTAACAACCAAAAAACACCCTCATGATTATTTGCAGTGGATGGCAATGATTAAGTGAATTGCTTTGATGCCCATCTCTCTGAAGTACTTTTGTACAGACAGGGATTCATAATTTCAATGATTCTTATGCTCCAGTTCTGAACAGTGAAGTTATTATAATCATTACCATTGTGCTTGTACAATACTTGAAGGCAAAACCAGAAATGCACATAATAAAACAAAATCCACTGTGAATGGAAGTAATTCACAATATACTTAAAAAAAAAAATCACCGGATTCCTGGATGGTAATCCAGTAAGATTTTTCATGTTATGGGGGCTAACTTGTTTGTCCCTTATCATAACCCTATACCCACACTCATCTGTCACATAAATGGAAACAACGTGATAATATTCATTCTCCTTAAAATGGATATGATTTTGACTTGACACACAAATGCAGTGCAGGCATGCCCATGTTGAAGAAATATCTGTGAGCTTAGAAGCTGAAGATCTTGTCATATTTCACCAGTTGTTAAACCCAAAAGTCGAGTGGCTTACTTACATGAGTGAATGACTCATCACACATCACAGTTGCAAATTTCAGTGACTTTCCTGAGAAAGGAGGACAAAGGTTAGGACGGCCAAGCCAAACTCACAGTGCCAGGAAAGGGGAAGGAGTGGCATCATAAGAGAACGGCGTTCCTGCACTGAGAAGGCGTGCAAGCTGGAGGCTCCCTGTTCCTGCATTATAGTTTCTTGCCTCTGAGGACTGGCAAACTTTATGCCTAGAATTCCACACATGGAGTCAGTGGGAAAAACAAGACTTGTGAATGACTTGGCAGAATGGCATGGAGACAGACATTAAAACGTTAAGGTTCTAATGCTTTGGGCCAATTGAAAGTCCTCAGTGCTCGATAAAACAATAGCAGTATTAAAGGGCTTGTTGGCATTCCCTGGCTCAGAACATTTTCTAAGAATCTTTCCCTTGTGCCTTGCAGTGATTATCTCCCGGTAACTACATGCCTTTCATACTTTATTAGTATTTTAGAGCAGTGGAATGATAGAGACGTTTGTTGAAAAATTAAGGCGAATTTACCTCTTCTTTTATGTGCTGCCAGCCTTTGTGAGGAATGAAAATAAAATGCCTTACTGCTTTCATAGAGCTAAGTAATTGATTATGCTTTTGAATAGTCATGGAACTTCCAACATTAATATCATATGCAGTTTTCAAGTAGCTATTGTTGTTGTTATTATTATTAATTGCTATGCAGGAGCATTCTCCTACATTGCTGCTTCTACTAGTTGTGTTTCAATTTGATGAAAGAGAATCTTGGACAAATTTATTTTATCTAATTTATTATATCAATTTATATCATCACTCAAAATCACATTTGCAACTTTGGGACATTAACAAAGGATTGAAAAACCACAGTAAATATCAGATGAAGAGCAGAAAATAGTATAAATATAAATTGTGTCTGAGGTATATAACTTAGCTCCAACAAACACACATACATGCAAAAACCATATAAAAATCACCAGGCCAGTATATTGGTTATATTGATTTATGACTGATGAGTGTGTTTTTACCCTGGCTACTGTTTTTATGTATGTTGTTTTTCTGTTTCTGTTTCTTTC
Organism: Liasis olivaceus; assembly: GCA_030867105.1. Lineage (NCBI taxonomy): Eukaryota > Metazoa > Chordata > Lepidosauria > Squamata > Pythonidae > Liasis > Liasis olivaceus. The sequence goes on from CM061349.1 coordinate 259,653,805, forward strand.
TTTTTTTCCTGTTTCCTTCTAACATTGTTAGCCACTCAGAGTCATGAATTTGAGATGGGTAGCCATATAAATTGAAATAATCAATCAATCAGGCTCCCTGATATGTCTGGGGAAACAGCCAGGTTTTTAACTCTTTGTGAAAAGTGAGCAAGGTTGGGGCCATACGAATCTTGGAAGATACACAGTTCTAGAGGGAGCCACTGAAACAGGGAAAGCATGCTTCCTGGGTCCTGCCAGATGGCTTTGTTTAATAGATGGGACCTGGAGCATTTCTACTCTGTCAGATCTGGTGGGATGGGCAAAAATAATTGGAGATAGAAGGTCCTGCAAATTTTCATTGGCACATTTATTTACTGAAGAGATGGTTAAGGAATACTTATGAACATTCTGTAATTCATTGTTTGCTCATATGTCCAGCAACCTGCAGACTCACCGACTTCCCACATTTCAGTTAAATCCCAAGGGAAGACATGAAGAAACTCCTCCCACTGAGCTTCCACTGTGTGAACAGCAGTCATGCAACAGAAAACATCAACAGCAGAAATACCCACCACCACATTTAACAATAAAATAAACATAAAAACACAACCAAAAGAAATTAGAAAGGAGTTCTCGAGCACTCTGGAAATAAGAAAGAAAGCATCTTTTGCAAGGGAAGGAAATTGCTTTGCTGAGAAATTGCAAGAGGCATATTTTGGCACAGCATTGTTATTTTTAACTTGCTGATTGTTTAAGACTGATAATTTGGGACAGATATGAGTCAACTCATAGGCTATATGTGACCCTTATGCTGATCTCTGCATCCAGCAGACTTTTCTCACCAGCCCTTGGTCACTTAGCCAGTTGATGGTGAAGAATAGATTCTTCCTATTTCTGTTGCAGTGGAAAACAATAATCTTCAGCATAATCACTGGCTTCTCCTTTCCCCAAAACTTTTCTGGGCTCTGCAGGTGGCTTCCAGAGATGGAGAGTTGGTGCTCCTATTTCAGCTGCTGCTCTTTGTCTTTTGCCACAGCTTTGAGTGCTCCGAACAAATATCAGCTGCAGAAAATATAGGATTACATTCCCTCAGAGCTACAGGAGCTAGGTGAAGAACCTGTGGTTTTAGAAAATTCAGCTTGCCTTTGGGGTGAATTTTGTTTTTAACCAAGATGTTGAAGTTCCTATCTGAGGGCAACTCAGAAGAACTTGCTTGTGTACAAGCCTTCATTGAACAATGTCAAAACACAAATCAGAACCCAAGCTGTTTCTTCTTCATCTCTTCCGGCTTAACCTGGGATGGTAGGTATCGAACCTGGAATGTTTTGCACACAGATTATGTAGCCTGCCATTTAGCTAGGGCTATGAATAAATAATGAGTGTCAGCCAATCAATAACATGGAAGCTCTTCTGAATGTTACTTCAGTCTCTCACATCAATTATTTTTTGTTCTTTCTCTCTCACATCCTTCTACCTCATAAAGTTCTTAAGAGTGGAACAAGACAAAGACAAAGAATGTAGTCTGGAATGCACAGGTTCCCCCCAGAAGTCCTTGTGTGCTTCAGATGGCAGGACTTTCTTGTCTCGGTGTGAATTTCAACGGGCAAAATGCAAAGATCCTCAGCTAGACATTGCCTACAGGGGAAACTGCAAAGGTAAGGAAATTGCCAAGATATTCTGTAGACACCATGTGGCCATTTTTTATTGTTTTAATCACCCATCTTAAAATGTCAGCTCATTTAAAAAATTGATACAATATGAAACACAAAGAGCAGGTAAGAAGCCAGTTGCCTCAATTTGGGTTTGTAAATTATGTACCACGCTGTAGCCCTGATCTTCCAGGCTCCTGACAGCTCAAATGTACATCATGTACCACTTGCAAATCGCATCTCACAGAACCTGTGGCAAAATTATTGTCTGTACAGGGGAGCTGCGAACATTTAGGGTTAGTTCTCTAGATAATTATTACATCCTTTTCATAGCCAAAATCTGGGATGCAAAGAATTAAAAGTATAGGTCTCATATATAACCAATACAGCACAAAAAGAATTCAGTGGTGCCTTTCCCTAACAAAGTTACTTCTGTAATGTTTATGTATAACTAAGAGTTTAATTAAGGAAGCTTTAATTCAGCATTAATTAAGAGTGCTGTGCTTGCAAGTCCTTGTTAATATGTTGCCTACTATTTGTAACAACTTGTGGAAGTAGTGGTAAAAGAACTCTTAATTACATTATGTTTTGTTCTTAAAAATATAAATGCAAGATGAAAACAACAAATTAAAGTATTCCTTCATCCATGAAATCAAAAGCTGATGCTGGACGTAATCAAGAAGGAGCACTAAAACAGATGGGACTTGAAAACAGGGAACTTTTAATGAAAGACACAGGAGATCTAAAAAGCTTCAGTATTTTTGTTTGGATAGGTTGGTTCTGCAGTTGTGTTTTATTCAGCCTGCCACCCAAACACAGGTAGTCCTTACTTACTGACCACTCATTCAGCAACCATTTGAAGTTGCGAGGGTGCTGAATGAATGAAACATACAACTGGTCCTCGATATTCTGGCCGTCGCACCCCCCATGGTCATGTGATTGCGATCTGGGTGCTTGACAACTGGCTCACACTTACGACAGTTGCAGCGCCCTGCAGTCATGTGATCACTATTTGTGACCTTCCCTGCTGGCTTCCCACAAGCAAAGTCACAGGGGAATCCAGCAGGGAAGGTCGCAGGTCATTCCATTAAGTCCCTCCGCCCTGCAATACCCACCCCCAGCCCCACCATGCCCGCACTGTGCCTCATTGGCCACCTGCACACTCTCCCCCACCTGGCAACACCTGGTGCCTGAAATTGCTCGCACACTCTCCTTCACCCACTTCCTGCCTGCCAGGGACTTGCAACTTCCTGCTGGCTTCCCCACTGACTTTGCTGGTGGGAAGCCAGCAAGAAGTTGTGAGGAGGTCCTCACTTAAGGACCCACAATCCTTACTTAATGACAGCAACAGGGATTGCTGGGATTGCCATCACTAAGCAATGTGGTTACAGATGTCACGTGTTACGACTGCATTGCTCAGTGATGGAAATTCTGATCCCAATTACCATTGTTAAGCGAGGACTGCCTGTAGCACAAAATCGGGACTGAAGAAACAGGACATGAAAAACACTGGCCTGTCTGTAATGTTTTGACAGCACTATAATACCATCTTCATTTTCCATAAAGAGTGAGTAAACAAAGAATAGTGAAAAAGGCTAGAGTAGAAGCAATCAGAACTGAAATACTCCTTCATTTCAAATAACTTGTTTGCATATAGGAAAAATGTTTGAAATAATAGTACAGCAACCAATTCCTATGCACATTTTTTCTTGGTTATCTATCCTTCTATCTAGTTCAGATATTCATGATTGTGCTTTGTGTTCTAGTTAATCTGAAGGATGCTTTGGCTAATAGGAACTGAACAGGGTTTTGTATAGTTTGCCCAAGGAAAAAGTTGAGCTTCTCAACTTAACTGCAGGATTTGATTTTCAGCACAATACCATCCTTCTTTATACATAAATACCAGCGATCACAAAGGTTTAACTTCACTTACACTTTATTGAGAAAGAAAGTGAGAGAAAGAGAGAGACCACACAGAAACATCTTTAGGAGACAGTTTTGTGCATTGTGCATTCCTCATTTCTCTTTGCTTCAAAAAGCCTCTAAAGCACCAAGAATTCTTTAAAGAGACATTCTGTCTCATCCTTGTTCTGGCCTAAAAAAAAGCACTCTATAATGCTTTTTTTTTGATCGTCTAATTGGCTCTACCTTTGTCTATGCTCAGCAGTGATAAAAGTCCTCACTGAGCTTTGAAATCCAAACTCCTATTATTTTCTGTGATAATACAAAGGAGATCTTTTAACAACCACAGAATGGCTTTGCCCAGCCTGGTGCCCATGTTCTTAGCCATATTATTGTGAGATTATAAGCATTGAGATCCAACACATCTGGACAGCAATGAGCTGGAAAAGGTTGACTTTTGACTATAAAGAACTTCTAGGATTGTCCTATATAAAATGATGCCAAAAGCAATACAAGTAATTAATTGCATCCTAAGTCCCATGGGGGATGCTTTGGGGGGGGGGGGTTCAGGGGCCACATTATAAGATACTTTCTTTTTCTTTCTTTCTTTTCTTCCTTTCTTTCACTCTGAGGTGATGGGCGAAATTTTTCAACCTTTTCTGGAGTTTGATGGATGTGTTAAGCCTGGCAGAATTCTGGCTACATGATATGGGAGTGTTTTGGGGTCACACATGTATTAAAGTAAGTTGCCTGCTCCAAGAACATACTCCACATACCAGTTTGTTTGGCTCAGCATCTAAGTATCAGTAATTGTGAGACTGTCAAAGGAGAACTTTTCCTTTAAAATGTTCCTTACTTCTTCCCTTTAAAATTTTCTTTACATCTTCCCTTTAAATCATATTAATAACCAAAGTAGCTGTCTTGTTAAGATTTACCTCTCTGTTCTCTTTCTTTCTTGCTAGTAGCATGATCTGTTAATTAGACTAAGCAATCCTCTTACCTGGGGAAGGCTCTTTGGATGATACTGCAAATGAATTAGTTCCCTTCCTGTGTATGGGAGCTTCCTCTTTATTTTCTGCAATGGGTCCTGGACTCTCATCCTCAAATTTTGCCCTGAAAGCACCAATACACTCTACAATCCACTGACCTTCATGCTATCCACAGCTTCTTTGTCATTTTCCATCCACATCACTGCTTCATTTTGCGACCCTTTCTTCCTCCAGATGAACTATTAAACTTCTGCAAGTAATCAAAGGTTGTTATTATTATTGTTGGTTGCACAGTCAGACAGATGTTTAGACTGGATTTGGCATTTTTACCCACCTATCAAGTCTTTCCCAAGGACCTGGGATAGGCAGATGTTGTTTGATGGTGTTAAAGGTATCTTTGCAGGATGGAAGCTGTTCCAAGTAAAGCTGCCTTTTGCAATTGACTGATGGCAATTTTGTCAATGCTGATGGTCTTCAAGGGGTGCTCCAAATGTTTTGGGATTGCACCCAAGGCACCTGTTACTATTGGCACTATCTTTGCATCTTTTGCCACAGTTGTTCTATTTCTATTTGCAGGTCTTTGTATTTTGTGATTTTCTCCAGTTCTCTCTCTTCTATTCTGCTGTCTCCAGGTATTGCAGTGTCCGCTATCCAGACTTTTTGTCTTCCTTATCAACAATTGTTAAGTGTGGGGTGTTATGTGGCATTATTATCATTATCATTATCATTATTATTCTTCCTTGTTTATATATATAACTCAAGGCAGCGAACACACCTAATGCTCCAGCTTCCTATTTTCCCCAGAACAACAACCCTGTGAGGTGGGTTGGGCTGAGAGAGAGCGACTGGCCCAAAGTCCCCCAGCCAGCTTTCATGCCTAAGGCGCCACTAGAACTCCCAGTCTCCTGGTTTCTAGGCCAGCCCCTTCCCCACTACACCAAACTGGCTCTCTTATTAGCAGATTATCAGATTCATAGGGATTCAAGTGGCCACCCTGCAAATGTAATGGAAATGTAAAATTACCACTCAAATAACTGAATATTAACAATGTATGCAGCATAGTCTTTATAAACCTCTGCTAACTATATCATGAGTTCTCTTTTATATATGATGTATCTCTATCTTTAGAAAAAAAAATGTTTTTCTGCTCTATTTCGAAAGTACACTTTTCCATGTAATGGTGCCTCAAGACTCCTGTCAGTTTTGAATAATGTGCTTCATTTCACTGCAAGATATCCCCCGCAGTTCATTGCCTATTTCACCAAGGCAGGAATGTCCCTTCGTTGAGTCAGGGCTTAAACTATAGCATGTTGTACCATTTAGAGCTACCTTTACCATGAGTGAAGAATGCCTATAACTGTTGCCTTGCAAACAGAAGGTTTGCAAAAACACAGCAGAAATGTTTTTTAATTATTTTTCTCTGTTCCTGAGCTTTCTCTGTGCTTTAAACAAAAACAAAAACAAAAACCTTGCAGGGGTGCTCTATTTAATTGTTTCTGCAATAGTCCCATTGATGTGTGTGTGTGTGTGTATATTAAAAAACATTTTTCTTTCCCTGAGCTTCTTACTTTTCATTTCTATCTCAAGTGACTAAAAATGGTGTAGAGACAAGAAAAGGAAAAAGGAAAAAGGAAAAAGAAAAGAAATACATGGAAAATAGGAAACTCAGGAAAAATAAAAAGTTATTTTTTTAAAAAAAAGTTTATGCCAGCTTTGTGCTAGCAATCCTTATTTGTAAGCAAGGATTATGGCCATTGTGCTATTAGAACACTCGTGGTAAGGGTAATTCTAGCAGAGTTTAGAAAGAAATATGGCAGTAAGGAAGCATTTTTTAAAAGTTGCTTGTGCCATTACGCATGTGCATTTTGAGGCTTTAAATTTTTACATACAAATTCAACGTGTGTGTATGTATCATATTATTATCAGCCCAAATGAATCGACTGTAACATGAAGGGCTCTTTATTAAAGAGCTGTGCCTGCCCATACCTGTAGGTGGATAATCAGCTTTCTAACAGGTAGGAAACAACGCATGAGGTTAGGCAAAACTACATCCAGTACCCTGTTAATTAGTACAGGTGCCCCTCGGGGATGTGTGCTTTCCCCGCTGCTTTTCTCCCTTTATACCAATGACTGCATTTCAAAAGACTCTTCTGTTAAAATCTTGAAATATGCGGATGATATAACTGTCATTGGTCTAATTCAAAATGGAAATGAGTCAGCATATAGACGGGAGGTTCAATAACTGGTTTTGTGGTGCGGTCATAACAACTTGGAATTGAATACACTTAAAACCGTGGAGATGATTGTGGACTTTAGGAAGAATCCTTCTAATACTCCTCCCCTTACCATACTTGACAGCCCAGTATCAGTGGTAGAGTCCTTCAAGTTCCTGGGTTCTATACTTTCCCAAGACCTGAAATGGACGCTTAACATTACAGCCATCATTAAAAAGGCACAGCAAAGGATGTTCTTCCTGTGGCAACTTAGGAAGTTTAAATTATCCCAGGAGCTCTTGGTACAGTTTTACAGGGGAATCATTGAGTTTGTTATTTGTTCCTCTATAACTGTCTGGTTTGACTCTGCAACCAAACAGGACAGACTCAGACTCCAATGGATAGTTAAGTCTGCAGAAAGGATAATTGCAACCCGCCTGCCTTCTATAGAAGAACTGTATACTGTGAGGGTCAAAAGGAGGGCAGAGAGGATATCTGCAGACTCTTCCCATCCTGGATATAAACTGTTCCAACTTCTTCCTTCAGGACGGCGCTACAGAGCACCATATGTTAAAACATCTAGATATCAGAATAGTTTTTTCCCTCGTGCCATTGCTCTGTTAAACACTACATGACTTGATATGTGCTGGACAGTGGCTTCTCCCTTTGAAAAAGTTATTTTACTGTGTAGTGTTATTGTTTATTATTTTTCTGTTGCTATCCAAACACACTGTTGATCTTGCTGTTCGTCACTGAAGACAAATTCCTTGTATATATTTTATACTTGGTCATTAAAGTATTTTGTATTTGTATTGTATTGTATTAAAGATTATGGACCATAATCTACCATGATGATCTGTGTGTGCATATTTGTGTATCACAAACACACAGACACACACACATAAAAATACATATGTCCAAGGAAGACATGCAACTGACAAATGCATTCCTGTAACAAAAAGTTTTTTGGGAGGGGAAGGAGGCAGCCACAGAGATATTGTCCAGTGGGTAGACACGGTGGCTTGCTGTCTGGACTGTACACCTTGCAAGCTATTGCTAAACTGTCTTAGTCCAAACAGGACTCTCTTAAATCTTGATTTTAAGCTGGCATGAGCGCAGGACAGGAGCAGCGGATTAAGCAGATATCCTTAATCATACTTGGTAAATTTACTAAAATCAATAGGCTTTCAAATGACATGATCAATTTATAACTCCTTGATTTCAGGATGTCTATATTAAGTAGGATTCAACATAAGGATATCAGTGGCTCTTTTTATTTCAGTCTAAAACCTTAAGCACATTTAAAGAAGTGGGAGTTTAGTCAAAATCAATGGAGAATGACTCAAGATAATATCAGGTAAGTTCTTGCTGACCCAGTTGTCTCCATAGGCATAGCTGATGGGAAGTATCTATGGGCAAATTGCTCCTAGGAACCCCTATATCTCCTCTCCATTCACATTTCTGCTAACTACTGGATCCTCTGGATTCAATCCCCACCACAAGACAGAAGAGACACGGGGGTAAAAGGGAATAAAAACTCCTTTAAAGGCAGCAACATCACAAGGAGGACTTGGACTAACAAGTGAATATTTTCTTCTCCAAGAATCCAGGACATAAGAGAACACAGGTAGCTGGAGTTCAAAACTTATCTGCTTGTTGAAGAAATACTTGGCTAAACAAGTTTTGGTTAATGCTGTTGTGAGACAATGAATATGTGCAGGCATTTCACTAGCATTAGCATTTATTCTGTGTGTCACACAGCATTATCCAGAAGTCACCTCTCCAATATGTAGCAGCCATGAACATCTGGAATAATACTGTTTGGGATTCCAAACTTTCCCTTTAACAGATCTTGTGATCCTGGCCCCAGAATGTTTTCGGATTGTTTTTCATGGTGATAAAGCAGGATAGAAATTGTCAATTAATCCATAACACCACTACCTTAAACATTCACAGTTTTATTATGGGTTTCCTCAGATCTCCTCTCTTTTTCTTTCATGCCTCCTGAAAAAATCCAGTCTAGTACCAAATCCAAATTGTATGTGTTTAGAAAATAATTGTGCAGTAGATGCACTAGGTCCAAAATAAAAAGTATGATCACTTTTTGAAATTTTAGAAATGGAGTATTAGATGCAAAAGCCAGGAATTCAGAGTAACCCCCTTCATTTTCCACTGTGTTTGCAATATATAAACAAACATCTGTCAGAGAGCATTAGTAACGCCAGCCACAGTGCAGTGGGTGGGGCCTAATGACCACTGGAATCTTAGCCAACTTGATGGTTCTCTTGTTTTCTTCCAAATATCAATTCCTTAGCAGTCAGAAGGCTAGAATGTCAGATCCATTTCCATTTACTTTTCTTCTTTTATTAATAATTCCATTGTTAAAGCCTGTATTTGAATAAAATAAAATTCCATAATCATTTTGGGAAAACGTTACCTAAATACTCAGTTCTAGTTTAAAATAATGGAAATTATTCACAAAACATTGCTATTATATCTACCTTTTTTCAAACAATCCACTCTCTCCAGATGATTGCAAGAGAGATTTTAATAATTAACTTTAAAATAATACATTTAGGACATTTTGGAACTTATTCAAAAATGTGGCAAACAAGAAGTGGCCTTAGTAGAACTAAATTCAGACTAAAGCAATAGAAAAATGCACTTTTGATTGTCAGTATTAACAATTCCTTTCCTATTATTTTCCAGTTTTTTGGAACTCTAATATCCTTGAGAGTTTTGACTTATTGGAGACCTCCCAACTTGCATTTTCCAGTTGGTTTAAGAACCTCAGGGATTACAGAGCATTTCACCAATTGAGGGTCTTCCTTATAGTATGATAAAAGCAAAGGAAAGCTTTTTGTAGTGGATAAATAAATTCCGTGCTCACTGATGCATCGGTTGCAAAATGAGTAAAGGTGCTAGAATTGGTGAGAGTAAATGGAGGTGGGCCATGCAGCATTTTTTCCCTGTCAGTTATCATTCAGTTTGATCAACATAATTTCCTTTTGAAATTTCTTTCAAAAGAGAAAAGAATTTCAAATAAATTTGCATAGTTAAAGAAATTCTATCAAGGGACAAGACAGCCATGGGCTGTGCCTATCATTGTAGAGATCAGTGGCCTGCAGTCTCCTCAGCTTCCTATTTTTTGATTCAGTTCCAAGGGGAGGGGGAAGATATCATGAAGAAATCCGTCCCATTGGGCCTTTTCAGACTGAGAAGTGTGGGCAACCAGGGAGGCTTCAAAGTGATGTAAAGACATGTAACCAAGAGCAATAATAATGGCACAGGCAATCACTGCCATTCCAACAATAAAGAAGGTTACATATCACCAAGAGAAATTGGAAAGAAGTTTTCAAACATCCTGGGAATGAACTATTCTTCAAACAGCCTGGTGCTGCTATAAATGTGACAGCTTTATAAACTTTAAAAAGAAATATAGAAGGGACCTTTCAGCCACCTCAAAAAACATCATTAACTAAACACAACACAAATCACCCACCCCACAGATTTTCCTCTGGAGAGGGACAGAATGTCTCCTGGAATTCCTTCTGGCTGGCCTTCTACCCCCGCCCCCTCCCAAAATATTAAGTTTGCTTTCTCTAGGATTCTGGATGGAATTTGTGTTCAGCCTTCTCATGATCAAGCCCATTGAATCTGGTTGGGCAATTAATCATGATTAGCGATGAGTGTGCTGGTTCAGCTCAGCTCTCAAAGCTGCCTGCTAGGGGCATGTGCTGTGTAGTGAGCTGAATGACTGTTGCTGCCACTTAATGGCGGTGACTGGGGTGACTCAGTGTTGGAGGCATCAGTAGCTATTTGCCTATGCCAGCACCTAATGCTAAGCCTGCCACTGTGAGGATTCTTGAGAGACTTTATTACCCTACATACAAAATCACAAGGAATGTTTCCCCATCCCATCTGCTGACCTAGTCCCCCAGCTGTTAGTGATGAATTGAGATGAAGGTTTTTAGTCCCTGAGTGGCATCTCTTCAGCTTACACCTCGGCATCTTCTAATCTCACATCTGCAATCACTGCCAGCTTACTGGGTCTTGTCTTGATTGTGAGCAGTATTTATAACATATGTGTCTAATGGACATAAAACAGATTTCTTTTTCTGTTGAGTGGTCAAGACAGCAATGTTAATATTGCCTGCAGCTCCTTCTCCTTTCCAGTGAATGGAAATAGCAAGAATCCAGTTTAGCCTTTCTGCACAATTAGCAAATTCCGAAATTATATCAAATGCATTTTCAAACAGTTTTCAAGGCTGGTTTTGACAAAGTGCTAACATATATAGGTATTGCAGAAGGGATCAGACTTTGGAACATCCTTTATTTGTTAATAATAATTGTCTTCAGTTTTTTCTCTTTGTAGTTCCATGGCTTTTATAGATGCAATGGAGCATGTACTTGCACAGCAGGTTGGTCCCTGTGGTTCCTCAAGGAGAAGTCCCTATGCCCTACTCTTATAATCTGCTAGACAAGCTGTGACCTGTTGGGTTCATGTTTCAGAGATATTCCTTACCTAAACAGAGATACAGAATGACCACGAGCGGGCAAAAAAGCCTTCCCTCCCTCCCTCCCTCCCTCTTCTTTCACTCACTCACTCACTCACTCACTCACTCACTCACTCACTCACCCCCATGCACCCTCCCTGACCCACACCCTTCATGACCCACACTGCACCTTCAGGCATCCTCCCTCCCCCAACTGGCAGCAACCACTTACCTGCCTGCTGGCCTCAGACTTGCAATTTCCTGCCGGCTTCCCCACTGACTTTTTTTATGGGAATCTGGCAGGGAGTGTCAGCAATCATGATCAAGTTTAGACTTCCTGCCAGGTTCCCCACTGACTTGTGGGAAGCTGTCAGGGAGCATTGGAAATGATGATCATATGACTGCAGATGGCCGTGGCAGTGTGGCGGCATTGAAGCAGCCACAACTTTGCAAATTTTCCATTCCAAGGGAGTAATGGATCCTGGATTTTGGATGCATTCTGTAATTTAGCTCGTTTGAGGTACCTTGGTTCAAAAATTCTTGCCCTGTGATACACATCTTTCCATTCTGAGCAGGAACATTTGAAGAACACTTTCTAATATGATTTTCAATCAAGCTGTGTATCCATTTAATTTTAATGCCTGAACTTAACTAGCTTGGTAAACAGAAAGTAATGGGATAGTTTGTCAAGTGTTTTGCAGAAATCATGTTTCTATAGCATTCCCAGGGAGTTACTTGCACTAATTTCTTACCAGTTTATAATGTTATAAAAATTCAATATAAAAAAATAGGAAGAGCCATGTTGGATCAGGTCATAGGTCCATAGCTTCATAGTCTACTGCAACAATCTGTATCATACAGTGCCAATTGGAAGCATCTGGGAAGCTCACAAGGACTGGAGTGCGATGGCTGTTTTCCACTATTGCTTTCCAGCAACTAGCATTTAAGATATGCTGCCTGTGATTCAGGAAGTAGTAAACACCAATCAAAATAAGTAGCCATTGATAGCCTAATCCTCCATAATCCTGTCCAGTTACCTTCTAAAACTATCCAAATTGACTTCCATTACCATAGCTACTGACAACAAATTCCATAGTTTCAATATCTGCTTTGAGAAAAGTATTTCCTTCTGTTGGTCCTGTTTTCCTTTCTGTGTTTAGTTTCAATGGATGACATTGAAATCCATTCAATGGATGTAGGAGGGAAGAGAATCTCTCTCTTTCCACATTATCTATGCCAGGCATGATTTAGTATAATGGGAGACATTTTCTATTCTATTTGTCTCCCCTTGCCCACCTTTGTTCCAAACAAAAAAGTTGTAATCTTTCAGCACAGCTATAATCTTCATCTGTTACTCTTTCTTGCAGCTTCTCTACCTTTATAATATTCTTCCTAAGTTACAGTAACCAGAATTGTCCACAATACTACATGTATGGTCTCACCCTAAATTTGTAAAAGGGCATTATTATACTGGCAGTTCTGTTTTCCATTCACTTGTTAACGATTCCATGGATGGAATTTGCATTTTTTTTACAGCACACCACACTGGAGTCCACTGTGAATCCAAGATCCCTTTCTTGATCAATCATTGCCATCTCTGATCCCATTAATGTATAGGTGAGATCTAGACCTGATTGCACTAACGTTGTTTATAGGGCTGTTCAGTATTTCAGATCCAGTTCTCAAAAGGCACCTTGTAAATATGTAGGAGTGAGAACAGCAGCCACATTTTCTCCTGGGGCAGCCCTAATTCTTTACATTGAAGTATATTTACCATTCTGAAACATAATCAAGCCATTTAGGGAGAACATTTTGGTATTCTTCACAACCCCCTTTTGATTTTACAGCTTGGACAGTTTGATATAATCAGCAAACATCATCATTTTACTGATCATCTGTAATTCCAGATAATTTATATACAAGTTAAAAAGCACTGGTTCCAATAGTGGTTCCCTTGAAGACCCACATTATAAATCTCATCCGTGTGAGAAATGTTCATTTATTCCAATTCTTTTTTCCCTATATTTTAACCAGTAACCAATCTATCAGAGGGTCTCTATTTATATACTGTGGCCTCTTATATATACACTGAAGGTTATAGCATTATGGTCATTGTTCCTGATCAATTCAATAACTTACACCTATTGGACAGAATTCTGATTTTAAGATTAAAATTACAATTACTTAAAATGTTGTATTAATCTTATATTAAGATTACAATTCAGTTCAGTGTTGTGCCACCTTTTGTTGGCTCCCTGACTAACTGTGGCACAATCATTTAGGTTATCTAGAAATGTCTTTTTGTATATTCAGTTAATGCAGGAGGAGAGGGAACAATCCCATTTTCTCCTGCTGGCCTTACCATTCACTCACGATTAGCATAAAAGTATGTTAGATAAAGCAGAGACATCTACTTCTTAAGTAGTGCCACAGGCTAAGAGGAATGAACACCAGGTGCATCTGCCAAGGGGAGGTTATACTCAACACAATCTTCTTATGCTGACTGAATATATGGAAAGTTCCTATGAACAACTTTCTTATTCCTTTTCTCACCCCATTTTTCATTAGGAATATAAATCCCAATTATGGGGTTGTAGCCAAAGATAAGTGAAATGATGAAGATGTGATTTATTAAGGCAATTTATATGGCTGCCCAACTCACTCAGGGTGACTCCGGGTAGCTTATAGTAATAAAACCCACTACCCCCCTCCCCAATCCCCTGGCGTCAACAGTACATTCAGACAAACCACTTGTTTGTGATCCTTAAAGTAGCCTGACTTTTCTTTAGGTTTCTGTATGAGACAGAAAAAAGGTCCCTCTATTTTAAGCAAGCCACTCATTAAAGTTAATGCAACTCTTAAAGCAGTAGCATCTCTTTTTTTTTTCCAGGCACACAAAGAAGCCTGAAAAATGTCAGGCTGCTTTAATGAGTAGCAGAGAAGTGGTATATCAAGATCCAAAGACTTATTTGGATTTTCCAAGTGTAGGCAGCCCTACAAACAGGTACCATAGGAATCACCTAGAAGATCAGGTATTTCAAGATACTGAGTAGTCAGTCTGAATTTTCCTCCATGGAATCTATTTTTCCATCCTGCTAGAAAACTCTCATCGGATGAGCCTGCTTTTATGTGGCTGGCAAAGAACAAAGATCCTGCAATGTAAACTTATGGAGCCACATTATAAGTACATGTTAAGGTTCCTGATTAGGTTGTTTTGTTTTGTTTTGTTTTAATTAACAACTGGTCATGTCTGACTCCTCTCAGTTGGATTCTTTTAATAATGCACTGAATTGGAAATCGGAATTGATTTTATCTGTTGGTCAAGTCTAGGGAATGGTTTTACCTTGAGCATGTGTATTTATGGTCTTAAGAAAACTCTAACAAGAAGTTATGTCCTTCTTTAGCCATGCAACTCTTTTCATATGTGCTCAGCTTGCAGCTTATTAATTTTGGTAAATAATATGAGTGGAAGAGGCATATCGACCTCTGAAATATATGACAGGACCTGGCAGTCTATTATACTTCACAAGTGCAGACATCACAAACTGTCACAGAGGTGCCCCCTGGAAAGCAGATGGAACACAGTATCATTGCAAAATGGGGCACTTAAAAAATATAGACACTTCAGTTGCTCCTGACAGTTACATAGTTCTTTCTGCTCTAGAAGATAGAATATCAAAGGTATTTCTTGTAGTCCAATCAAGTTGAACTGACATTAGTCAGGCTTAGTCTCTGCAGAATCAAATCCTTCCTAATCTGAAATAGGGAGTGATGGGCATTTGGGAGCTCCCACTGAATGACAGTGTTAGAATAGTGTATATTCAGTGTAAGCCTCTGAGTGTCTTTTGATTGGAGTGACATAGAAATATGTTGAATAAATAAAATGGTTTAGTAAGGCAGTGTAGAGCTGTGAGACACAATGCGCCTCCTTGCTTCTATGTGCTTTGGGGGCATTGATTATGGCCATGTCCCCATAGTGACTTGAAGTCCTCATGTCTTTGCTGTGTCTCAGCAAGACAAAGTGCAGCGATGTCTATGACTTAGGGGTAGCTTTCCTTTGCCTAAGCTGGTATAAGCCTTGTGTAAATCTTCTTTATCTGGTTGGTTTTGGGTTGCAATGTAACTTGGTTCCTCTCTTGACTACCTCTCTCTCTCCCTCCTCCTTTTTTCTCTTTTGCTGGCATATTTTTTCTATTCTGATGGCAAATTGTGGAAGCAGTCGACAGATTGTGGTTTCTGCTGGAAGAAAGCAGTTTAATTGGCAGAAGTGGCTGGAACTGTCTTGAGGGCTTACATAAGCAGAAAAGTGTGTACATTTCATAACAAGCTTTTTTTTTTTTTTAAGTATCTTATCTTAACCCGCTCCAGCCACTGAATTTGTTAGTTAGGATTTCATTTTTAAACTAATTTAGTAGACAGGCCCTCTTTCTAAGGAAGCCTGAAGTCTAGAATGCTCTGATAGTAATGATCTCTAAGAAAGAAATGAACACCAACTTAACAGCTTCCAGGTTTTTGATGTGAAAAGGAACTATAATAATCTTACTTATAGATAACAGCCACAAGATAGAGGCGAGGGAATCTGAGTAATATTCTTCTGAAGAAGTAAGAGAGAAAGGGAAAGATCTATGGAGGCGAGGGAAAGGCAGGAAACCCAGAACTGTCCAAATTGTGTGAATTGATTGTGTGTTTCAGATTAGCACCATCTGTTCAAAATGTTTATGGATTTAAAGAAATCTCCATGTGTTTGGTTCAAGAGCAGCTAAGCATCTGTGTCTTGCCTCAGGGTACATTTTACTTCAAACATTTCATATTGACTACTTTCTAAACAGTCTTCCTTGAATGATAAATGTTGTTTTGATTTGTTAAATAGGAATTTACATTAATCATAGAAATAACTGAACAGACAGGGCATAATTTTGTACTTGATTATGCAGTGGTCTTCTTTACAATGCAGTTTATTTACTATGCCCCACTGAAATTAAATCAGTCGTACAGTATATGGAATTTTCTTGTGATGAAATGAAGATTTTTAAAAGACATATTTGTACTTTTGCATTCTCTGGGTTAAATATCTAACATCAAAGTAGCCCATAAAGCTAAGATACAGCATGATTTCCCAGCCTGTTTGCGCAAGAACAGCAGAAGATGGGTGCCTTCCATGCCCCCAAACAAATCTTGGTAGTCTCACCCATATCTCTGTCCAGTAGCAAACTATATCTTCATATCTCCTACATCCATTCTAGGAGCCTGATGCTAAATTATGAGCAAGAATTCAATGCAGCTTGATTTATTTTATTGTTACAACATACAGGATTATTTTCAGCTGAAAACATTGTTAAATGAAAGTGAAAAGTAAGAATTATAATTGGTCAACTACCATTTTGAGAAATAAGCACCAGACACGGTAAACAGCTGGTTAATATAGCATGCCCTAACTTGGTCTTAGTGACTATGTGTATCCTCCTATCATCTTACCAGCTGAATTTTTTTCCTACTTCAGTAGGAAAATTAAAAAAGCCAACAGTTTATCTTGATTGTTAAAATGGCAGTCTTAATTGCGCATTATAATGTTGTAATGCAGATTCCATTGCTTATCTGTTTGCAACACATGGATCAATGTTGCTGATCCAAAAAGCTTTTCACATGAAGTTACAAATAATTTTCCATTTGTATCCTGCCACCTCACATGTATGAAAAGATGGAGCTTACATCTTAATGCCATGATGCACAATTCATCATCTTGACATCATTCTGACTAGGAGTGGATGCATATGGTTTAGACAAGCTTTTTGGATCAGCTGGTTTAACTTAATTGGTGTTTTACTTTATGTTTAGATGATGAATCATATTCATATTCTAACATTGCCCTGGAATCCAAATGAATCCAATGCAAATTAGAAATATTTTCAATTAAAAAATTAACAATATTTTTCTTTTGTCAATAAACATCTGCATTTGAAAGCCATGTGACTCAGTGGACCAAACAGCAATGTTTTGATAATCTTGGTCTTAGAATACAAGTATTTCTATTCTGTTAGATGTATTGTTTTAACAATTTCATAAGCCATATAATAGAGGTTGAAGTTACATTCGGGTTTTTATACACTCTAAATATTGGATATACTGTAAAGAGGAAAGCTGGCCTCCTTTGGTGATTATTCCTACAGCAGATAAGCTTATAATTCTATCAGCACTAAATATTTGGTGCAGTCTGTTATATATCCTATGGGAGAATAGATCCCAATGCATCTTACTGGAATTTGCTCCTGAGCAAATATATAGATAATCATAACCCTCACGTGTTGGAATTTAGATTGCTTTCCCTTCTGACATTTAAACCACATGCTGCACTAAAAATGAAGACAGAAGTCCACCAAAGGAGAGATTTACTTTCAGTTAAAACACTTGCTTCATTAAAACCACATGTCAGTAAGTAATGTATAAGCAAACATATGAATTTAGGCTAAGGCATATGGTGTAAAAGCTGTGCTGACCATTGCACTTTATTTTTAAAATAATATTAGCTGTTAACAACCACAGCATAGTCATAGATTGACTACAGCAAGAGTTTTGGGTGTGAATGGAAGAATTCTCTGATATAGTAAAAATAAAACTGATTATGGTATGTGTTTTAATGGATTAGATTCCTCATTTGGGAAATATTGTTCTCTTTGAAACCAAGAGGTATTTCTAATGCAAATAGGAAGTTCAGCTTTTTGGATAGCAGAAATTTGTCGTTAAATGTTCATTTTTATTCTTTTCAGCACAGTGAAATATTGGAAAGAAATTATATAAAGGGGCTGGCTGACTGCTCATCTCTCTGTCTGAATGCAAAGGGATCAAATTTAGTATGGTGGGAAAAGCTGGCAAAAGAAATATCAAATCTAAAAGTGGGCCACATCAGGCCAGGGACTGCTGAGAAAAAACACCCCACCCCGCCAAAATCCCCCAATGCACCTTTATAGGAAAGACAGTTGGTCTACAGTTCAAAACGTTGCTGATCATAGAGAGTAAAGGAAGATGACCTTGACAGAGATAGGCCAGGTCTGTTTCCAAAGTGATGAGAAGAAAAACATGGCTTAAGTCCGAAACAAGCAGAAACAATGTGTCAGCGGCCCAAACAGAAACCTCCCTAATTCACATGGGTATAAGAAGGGAAGGAAGCACAGCACAGTCAGACTTGCAAGATTCTAGTATTACAGCCACCCTCAATAAAAGTAGTCTTAGCCTTCCTGTGGGGTTGATTCTTAGTCTGGTCTTCCTGGTGGGCTGATAGCCTGCTTCATTCTAAGCCACTACCCTCATTCATGTGACCCAGAATAGAGTGTCTGCAACCTGCACCTGTGTTTCCCAGGGTACTCATATATACAAACATACAGAGACACAACACAAGAGGAAACCAGACATAATGCATTATTTTATTATGCAGAATATACAGATGCCTTGGGTGGCTAGTTCTGGTAATGGGGTTGGAGAAATTCCAGATGTCATGATTTGAATGCTTTTCCCTTTTTGCCAGATTTCCCAAAATATTGGAGCTTTCAGCCATACATGAACAAAATGCCTTTAAACATTTGTGTGAACCCACTTTTAAGAACTGTATCCCAGGTTATAAGAGATACAGCTTACAAAGAAAACGATAGATTTAACAAAACTAAATATTAGAAAAAAATTAAAAATCAGGGTACAGCTACAATTTACTGTACTATAAGTGTCACATTCCATTTCTTACCCAGAAGGCACATGGGGGATTCTAAAAATGTATTTGGTTAGCTTCACCCATTGGAGGTTCTGGTGATATCCCAAGCAATCTATCCATGTGTGTAGAGCAATGTACTTAGAGACCTGAGACTGGTCTTCTATTTTTGCCATTTCTGTCACATTTTTCCAGAATGTTGGTTTCATTTTTGCACCTTTTGTCACATTTTCTACTTATAGTATGTAGGCTCATTTGTGCCCCTGTAAAAAGAGTTAATCTTTGTCAGTTGAGCTTCTTACTTGAATAAATCAGTTGGAAGGAAGGTTCTCTGAGGTGTGGCTTTTTTTTAAAGATGGTTCTTCTAAAACAAAGGTTTTAAGATTCCTTTGTATTCGTTCCTCTGCTTCCTTCTGATGATATTGTGAAAACAAATTCAAGTTGTTAGAATACCAATTAAGTCAATCTACACATGGGTACTCAATTAGGAACTTGACACAGAGCAGCCATATCACATTTCTGAAATCATCCATTTTCATCATTACTTACATATGAATGCAAATTCCTCTGAGCTCTACTTTGTACTGAAACTAATGCTTTTGGTTAACTTAAAACTTAGTATTTCATTCCAATAATATTCACAATAGATGTTTCTGAGCTGATATGCACATTTTGAAATTTACAAAGATATTGTGAGCTCACAGCCAAGGTTCTATGATAGTGCGAATTTGCTTCCAACCATCCCTTCTAATTTCCCAGGATGCTCTATTATTTGGATTATTTTTTATCCTTTTTTTTTTCTGGGAAGATAGAGAGACTTCCAAATAAAGCACTGGACTTCAACAGATGCTTTTACTTTTAAAGAATGACTTTTGTGGTACATGGGGCATGCTTAGAATTAAAGAGTTCTTTAATTTGCCACTTTGTTTTCAGCCCCATTCACACATAGCTTTGAGCTAGACTGAGAAATCCATTGGAAGCCAGCGTAAACAGCAAAATGCTGCTGCAACATATGCTAATGTTGTGATATTCTCATCTGCACAGGACTTAATATTTTATCTCCTTTCTTTAGATGTTTCACGATGTGTGGCAGAGAGGAAATATACCCAGGAACAAGCACGCAAGGAGTTCCAGCAAGTATTCATCCCAGAATGCAATGATGATGGCACTTACAGCCAGGTTGATTGCAACAAGTTTTGATTATTCATTTGACCCATCTCTTTCTCTAGTATCTGATTACTACTTTCTTTTTCTGACCTTGAGTTATCATTGATTGGTTCTGAAGTAACTCTGTGTTGTTTCTGAAATAAAAAGAGCTCATATGAAGATATATAACTTTTAAAGTCAAACATGAAGTCTTAAGAACTGAAAGTTGTTAAAATGAAGAACTCATACTACTGCTAGCAGTATTGGGAAAGTGTTTAGTTTCTTGCAAGCATTTAAAAAACTTGGCCAGATATATCTGATGATATTCAATGTTGTGTTAGTATATTTCTGCTAGCTCAGTAAGATTGTCTCCTCCTTTCCTCCACCTTGTAGAATCCAGCATGCTCTCAAAAATTATTTTGGAAGTTTGAAGACTCTCCAGAAAAACTTATGAGGGTGCATAAGGATCTGGAGATTCCATCATAATCTACCGATGGAAGAAACAAGCATGTTATGAGATTCTATTGAAAGTTGGGTTACTGTTAAGTTACACATTTATCTTAGCTATGAGTGAATGCTTATTCATAGCACTTTAAAGCATAAACTGTTGAGTCCTTGGTGCTCTCTGAGCTTGGTGGTTTGCTTGCAAATGTTTCATTACCGGAATAGATAACATCATCAGTGCAAGTGAATGTGGGGTTTGTTCCCTCTTTATATACAGTAGCTTGCCCTGCCAGTGTTGGTGGGGGTGTGGATTCCTCCTTGGTAGTTCCTTGATTAAGGTATTGTTTTCTGCTTGATTTATCTATCTGTGTTAATCCCTGCTTATCTGGGTATTGGCTGCTGGAGAGGATGTTTTTGTTTCCTTTTTAGCTTTTGTATTGTCTCTTTTGAATGGTGTGTAAATGTGGTTTATCTCTATGTGTCTATTGATGGCTGATTTGTCTGAATGCCAACCTTCCAGGAATTCCCTAGCATTTTTGCATTTAGCTTGGTCTAGGATGCTTGCAGTTTCCCAGTTGAAACTATGGTTAAGTCTGTCCATGTGTTGTGAGATTAAGGAGTTTTCATCATGTCTTCTGACTACTAGCTGGTGTTCATGGATGCATTCTGCTAGTCTTCTGCATGTCTGTCCTACATAGTGGCTGTTACAGTCCTTAAACTGTATGTTGTAGATGACTCCTGTTTTTTCTTCTTGGGCTACTGGGTCTTTTGGTTTGGTTTTGGTCAAGAAATGACCAAAGAGAAAACCACACTCCCACCAACACTAGCAGGGCGAGCTACTGTATATAAACAGGGAGCAAACCCCACACTCACTAGCATTGATGATGTTACCTAGTTGGGTAATGAAACATCTGCAAGCAAACAACCAAGCTCAGAGAGCACCATGGACTCTACAGTTCAACCCTGAGCTACATATATTCTCTCCTATTGAAAGCATAAACTTTACAAAGGGTAAGCTAATATTCAGTTACTGTCTTTCTAACAATGAAACACTATTTTTGATGGATTGCATGACTGCTCTGTATTGATCAGACACTATGCTGTGAATAAAACTTATTAGGGTAATTCCAGTAAATTTATTTTGGTAATTCTCAGCTGAATAGGGTTTACTAATTGGAAAGTTTAGGTAGCTGCAGCCTTAGGTAGCCTGTATTTTAGCTGATTTGATATGATTTGGATAACTTCATGGCAAACAGGGCTTCAGGTATGGAGAGTTAATGCAGTTAATTAATCTCAGTTAATGAAGTGTTGGGCTGAATATCTATTCCATACTTTTGTAAGGTACCCCTCTACACACAAACACAAAAAGGAGGTGTTTGTGACTTTTGAAAAAGTTTGGGTTTTTTTTTTTTTTTGTTTTGCTTTTATAACAAAGTGTTTTCTGCTATTTGAAGTAGTAGTCTGAGAGAGAGACAGTGTTCTTGCCTGATTTGGAACAGAGTGGCCCACTCTTTTCTTTCCACCAGGATGGCCAGTGAGAATACTGCTACAGTGTGATGGGTTATTATGCCTTTTAAATGAGGCTAGAATGTGCTCTATGAATTTGCTTATTTAAAAGATTAATATCCTACCTTTTATTTAGGAGCTTAAGGCAACGTACATTGCACTCCCTCCTCACAAAAACAACCTGTTGAGAAACATTGGGCTAAGAGAGAGAATAGCTGGCCCAAAGCCATCCAGGGAGTTTGTTCGGCTGGGAGTGGACCAGAACCTGGGTCTTCATGGTCCAACCCCATAACCACTAAACCAGAGTAGTTTTCATTCTACCATTCCATTAGGCTGTTCTTTTAGAAATAAGGGAAGAATCCTCTGACACTGCAGGTCTTCAGATAATTATTTTTTCTTTACTGGTATTCCCCCAAATTGAGAAAAATGAATGGACAGGCTTAATTCATATTAAATTACCATACAAGACTAATTTGAGAAAAGTTGTGACTTGATTTGAATTATAATGAACTCAGATTACATCATTTTATTTTTCCATCTATGAAATAGTTAGGAGGAAAAAAATGACTGCATTCTGAATGAGCTGTCATTGAATATCTGCTGAAGATACTATTAGTGGTTCCCTAATCAGATCATGGGGTTCAGGTTTTATCTATTCTCATCCAAGTTTCAAGCTTTATCCATTTAATATAATCCATAAAAACAAATGGGCCTACTGATTTTGATGTGATACTAGGTTTTGCAAAACTCTGAAAAGGAAGATTCAATTATTATAGATGCTAACTAGAAAAAACTCAGCATTACCTCCCAAGAAAATGTGACATATTAAAATATTCTTTCTGAGTTTCAAATACTTGGCATTTTTTCACAGGTTCAGTGCCACAGTTACACAGGCTACTGTTGGTGTGTCACCCCTAATGGTCGTCCAATCAGTGGTACAGCTGTAGCACATAAAACTCCACGTTGCCCAGGTAACTATATATATGTTATTGTGGCAGAAACTGTTCTTACCTTTTTTTATTCTATATCTATCATGATACACAGAACCAAATTATCCACATACAGAAGTTACCTGCCAGACTGAGTATTTGTTTATTATTGTACCTTTCTATTCAAATGGTTCTAACAATAAATAAAATGTAGAATACAAAAATAATAATTCAAAACTGCACAGATGTCAGTTAACAAGTAAGAGGTTGGCTTCTGTTCTACAGTGAGGGTTGAATGCATTCTCCAGCTTGGGAGCAACACAGGGGAAAGCCTTCTCTTATATGCCAGATAACTGAGTCTCTAACAACAGGAGGAGAGAGTCAGTGAGCCAGTTTGGTGTATTGGTTAAGGCATCATGCTAGAAAGCAGGAGACTGTGAGTTGTAGTCCCACCTTAGGCACAAAGCCAGCTGGGTCACCTTGGGGAGTCGCTCTCTCTCAGTCCTAGGAAGAAGACAAGGGCAAACCACTTCCAAACAACCTTGCCAAGAAAACTGCAGGGATTAGTCCAGGTAGTCTCCAGGAATCAACAATGGCTTGAAGCAAACACACACACACACACAAAACCAGGGGGACCTCCTTTGCAGATCTTACTGCCCAAGTAGGTTTGTAAGAAGTGGACCTGACTTAAGCTATTTGGAGTTCTAAAACTGCATGTCAGCACCTTATATTATGCCTGGTAAGCAGTTCCCAACCACTGATGATCTTTCAATTCCAGTTTTATGAGATCCCTGCATCAAACCACTGGTCAGCAGCCTAGCTGCCCCATTTTACACCAGTTGCAACTTCTGGATGCTTTTCAAAAGTAGCCCCAGGTAGAATAACTTGCAATAGTTCAACTTATATTTTCGCTATTGAGCATCACATTGTATTAGATTTATCATTCTTTCTTCTTGGTTTCTCTGGTTTGGTTTCCTATTATTTCAGTGAAGCCATGAACTTTATGTCACAGAGTAATAGATAACTGTACTTTAAACAATAAACCAATTTCCTGCTGACCTTATTTTAAAGAGTATAATTGTATAAATCTTCAGCGTGAAACTCAAATGACCTGAGCATGACATTCAGGCTGCAATTCTATACTTGGGATTCTGGCATAAATTTTATTATGCTCAATGGCATACATTCATAAAGTTGACAGCAGAATTATGCTGGGGGAGAGGTTTGGATATGAATAGAAGATTAGTGTTCTAAATCTAAGTTAGCTTTTGATTTTCAATCCAAACTGATGCTCATGAAGTTGCAATCTATATTTTATTGTGATTGTTTTGTAAATGTCAGACTTTTCCAATATTACTGTTTTTAAATACAAAATTGGCATTTTTGTATATGCAAAAAAAAAAAAAAGAATGAGGACAAAGCAGTTTCCAAACAGGATAGTTTGGGATCATCTTGCATTCACATGGCAATTGCCCATATTCTGGTTTCCTACAAGAGAGTAGAGGAAAAAAATGTTCCCATTATAGCGCTTCAGTTCTGAAGTCCAAAAAGTTTCCTTTACAGATTTGTTTTTTGGACCTTACATACCAGTGCTTACAAGGTACTGGTTGAACACATTATCATATTTGTCCACTGTGTAGTAGCTTGTGTGGATCACATACTGCTAGTATAAATATCATTATCTGTATTTTAGGTAAAGACCAACAAGCATAATGCCAAATAAAAAGGCATTTCCCAAATAACTTGAGACCTGCCCAGTTCAAACTATACCAATTAACACAGTTGCTTATAGTATTCTGGAGAATCAGTGTATCCTGTCCATACAGGTGTAAAAACAGGGTCTAGATTGTATTGCTGTGAGTGATCTTGACCAAATGGAAGCAAAATTTTTATCAAAGGAAGTCTGTGGGGCTGAAGGCTGAGATTATTTTGGTGAGAATTGCATGTTCTATGATCAAATTGATTTTCTATCTCTCATCTACTAATTTTATTTGCAGTTCTAGTCAGGGAAAAAATGTTCACAATGTTAACATATAACATATACTTCAGAAAAAAAAAATATTGTCTTAAAGATCCGCAGTGGGAATGCATACAAATTCAAATAAATGGCATGTTATACTGAACATCGTATCTAGAAATAATAGAATCGTACAACTTTTGAAAAAAAAAGTCAAAGTAAGTTCAAAACAGCAATTTTAAATGCTTGTTCTGAAAGAACATGCTTAAAATGGTATACATTTCCTTCCTGTTTTAAAGATAAATTAAGATTTGCCTCACTAATAGATACTAGGATGAACAATTGTGTTTTTGTTGCTACTAAAACACTTGGTGCATTTTCAGTATTCCAACTGAATATTTAAAAAAACCTCTATCCTGGGCAGGAAAAAATAATGAGGTGAAGATGCAGAATAATACTATTTATCTCTATCTCTATTATATATTGATTGATGGTGTTTTTATATTGTCCAACTACAATACTCCACTCAGTTTGCTTGTCCTTTGGATGTAGACATGATTCTTGGACAAATGACCATAGTTGGTTGTCTGCAGGCTTGACCCTGTGCATCCTGTCTTGTTAAAACAGCTGACCCAGTGCTGAATATTTGGATAACTAGAACAGGGAATGCTTCAGTGAGAGCCATGGAAGGAGGCAGTATAGTACTTTTCATGGGGGAAAAAAAATCTTTAAATGTGTTTATTTTTCATGAATATTTTTGATGTAAATTATTGCTTTGGAAGCAAGTCTTCAAGCACAAAGTTATGACTATCAGTTAAAAGTCCACAATCTATAAAATACATATCATGCAGCCACCATTCCAGTGTTCATCAGTTTTTTTCTTTGGAATGTAAGTACACAATTGCCCCAATTGAAATGAGGGTGAAGGAATTTTATTGTTCTCCTAACCCATTTGTTTTTAGAAGTCTTTCTGGTATAAAGGTGGAACAAATCATTCTAAACAAAGGAGTATGTAAATTTATCTAAACCAATGTAGTGGGAAGCTTAAACAACATTATACCATGCTATTCCATTCTATACCAGATCAGGCCACTCCCAGTTACACAACAAAACAACATCAACAACATATCCTGCAGTTTACTCCTCTGATCCCTCAGAAACCTCTATGGAACTTTTCTTCTCCCCACAAAAAGAGTGGCTGATGTATCAGTAAAACTAAGATTGTCCCTGTTCACAAGCTTATAGAAAAAGTGATCTGGAGGGAAGAAAGAAAAGTGAACTCATTCACTAATTCTTAGTTACAATGTTTTTAAAGGCCAAATAGAAAACAGTTGAAGGAGAGAAGTAAAAATAAAATAAAATAAATAAAATAAAATAAAATAAAAAGTAGAGCTTCCAGCTGAGCTGATGGAGTAATCCTGTTCCCATCTTTTTCTCTTCTGTAGCCTGATGGAATGGTTGCTGCCAAGTGGCACTTGATGGAGGGAGGAACATGGCTTCTCAATATAGTTGATGGCAGCTGTATTTCCTTCAGGAAGCAGATCCCTTCAATTTGGGTTTTTGGTTTGGTTTTGGGAAAGAAATTGCCTTGGTTATCCTAATAAACTGCTTGCCCATAGTAATCCCTTTGATGTGTCAATAAAATGGTTTCCAGATCTTAAGGATTTTTTTCCCCCAAAGACAATAAATGGAAGATCTAACAGCAGCAGGCAATCGTCCCCAGACAAATATGTTCCAGTAAATTCAGCATATTTTACAGGATTTTATTTGAATGCACATGATGTAGCTGAAGTTCAGTGTGAACTGGGGAGAATTTTGACCATCGGAGATAACTCGGAACATAATACTTTTGCAGAAAGTTCAGTGTAACTGGATCCAACGTAACTTGTAGCAACCACAAGTTCTATAGCAGGTTTGATTGAAGCCATTCACTCAAATTTCTGATAAATGACAATCTAAATTTATTTTATGAAACAGGAGCTTGTGACATGTGTCTTTTGAGTCACATATTTCACATAAAAAGGAATCTTTCACAAGTTGGAATTTCATGTAACAGGACTGTATGTTTGTAGCAGGCATGTATTTATTTAGATGGAAATGTGTGCATATCAAATTGCTATACTTTTTCTGTTTCTTGCACTCTTTTGGACCATGACTGCAATTTGTTTTTAAAAATGTCCACTTTTTTAAAGTTGCAGAGCTGGGGACAATGCTTATTTAAAAGTTCACATTCCTCCAGCCTAAAATTATTAGAAGATAAATTAACCACTAACTGCATTATCTAAGGCTTATTTTCTTTGGATTTTCTTCCTTTGTTAATTGTTGGGCGCTGACAATACCCTTATCTATTACCACTATCCGGCCACTCTCTGTTTGATGGTCTGTTTGAATCTTCACTAGATTTATTCAGGTTATGTCCATTAGACCACCCACCATACTTTATAGCTAATTCAGATCTCCTTGATTCAACCTTCTGGTCAGTAGTCTACCAATTGACTGAAATCTCTGATAATTTGTTACCTGACTCTATGCTGACAGTAGTGTAACTCTATGTCAATAGCATTCCTGATTGTTTGACCTTTTGATTGCTGATATGTTTCAACTTCTTCCAGGCAAAACCATTTAGATCAATGGGAATGGAATGCACACTTGATCCAGATGTTTTTGTTTTTCATTATTTTCAAAGAAGTCAGGTGTCAGCTTGAACCCATTTACATACTTTCCTCTCTTAGATACTCCCCATCCAAGTACAATCCAATCAGATGTTTGAAGTCGTGTTGTAACTCATAACAGTGAGGCAGACCTCTCCTCCCTCCTCCATTAGTCCACTACTGTGAGAGCACTGGACAACTTGAGAGGTACAGAGTACATCAGATGGGCTTCATTGACAGCATAAAGTTATATGTTCCCATCCTCCACAAACTGTTTGCTGAAATGCACCAGATGCAACACAGACATTTTTACTACTCCCCGAGTCAAGAGATCAACATTTAGGGAGCTAAAAGACATTCCAGAGATGTCAAGCCTTTGGGAGAGGGAAGGAACTTTTGAAACAGGTGTTAAGTTATTGCTGAAAATGTGATGCAGGCACTGTTCATTATGATTTCCCTGCATTTTTTTTTTTTACAGTATCTTAAAATTGTTTTCTTCTGTAAAAGTTTCCTATGAGTCAAGCACTATGAGTTCAGGAATATAGAATAATTTTATAGAATGATACATTATGAAATAAGAGAGTTACCAGAAGCCTCATTCTTTTCTCTCTCTGCTTTAATAAATGCCTAAGCAGCGATTCTCCCACTCCAGTTTGAATTTTGATTACACAACTAATTCCTTTCAACGTTTCTTCTTTTCTTTTTGCCTTACCTTTTAGGATCTCTAAATGAGAAGCTGCCACAGCGTGAAGGTACAGGAAAAACAGGTAAATATATTATTTAATATTATAAATTATATATAATCAGTCTCCATTAGGTATGAAAATTTGTTTTCATTTATATAGAGTTCAATATATTTCAGTAGATCTAAAAAGCAGCCCAGCTTCTTATTTCATTGCTAAACCTAGGATTAATGTCAAACCTGACATCTTTTGTTTATTTATTTATTTATTAAATTTGTCCTCCACCCATCTCCCCCCAATGGGGGACTCTGGGCAGCTCACAACACATTAAAACAATAAATAAATATACAATTAAAACCTATAACAACTCACATTCACAAAAATAAAAGGGAAAAAATCCAGGAGGCCGATGGTTCAAGGCAGCAATGCCAGGCCACTAAGGGACTAGCCAACCCCACACTTGATGATCCCCCTCCTCGCCCCAGGCCAGATGGCAGAGCCAGATCTTCAGATCCCTCCAAAGGGCCAGGAATGTTTGTTCCTGGAAAAGTGTGGCGCTATCCTTTAATGATGTATTTGGAATATCCGTTTTTTTCTTGGATATATCTCAGTACAAACTGGGAACAACTGGCACGTGCTTCCTTGATTAAACACATACTTTTTTGGGGGGGCTATATCCAGATATAGATATTGGCTCCTTTGTATTATGCTTAAAATGAGAGAGTGTTTATCTGTAAGTAAGTCTGCTATCGCTTGGAAGAACTTGGGGTAGCACTCAGCAGTCATCAACCTAGTGATGTAGCCTAGGCTATTAAAGAGCAACTGACTAAAAATTGTCCAGAGAGGTGACAAAGCCACAGCTTGAACCCAGGCCTCCCTGATCCAATGCCAGAACCATATGATTTTGAGCTGTGTATCCTGCTATTTCAAGTATCTATCTTCATCATTTTTGAAAATAAATTTCCCTGGTAGTAGAGAGGCCTCATCCCAGTGTATTTATTGGAAGTTAAATCTTCTTGAGAGTGTTCTAGCTGGACATTTCAAAGTACAAGCTAGAATGTGGTTCTAACCTACTCCAAATGAAAATAAGTATGGATAATTACTCATATGTAGAATTATATATATTTTTTTATTCTTAGCTGTTTGGAAAGGTGGGATATAAATATTTTAAGTAGATAATTTAAACATTCAAATTATCCAGGGTTAAATGGAGACAACTCTGGGAAAAAGCAGAACTGTGAGTATGAAATAGGAGTAAGGAGAAAAATACTGTTGCAAATATATCCCAGTTAAATATAAGCAGTGACACCCCTCTGGCACTAGTTTTAAACTTTTACCCTGTGAGGTTCGCTCAGCAGATGCAGAGGTGCTATAAACACTGAAGTAGGAACCCTTCCAAAACCATTTGAGGAGGAGTGCCCTTGCCTGAAAGCTTTTGAGCAGGGCCATGAAAATGAACCAGCAAAGCTTCTTTTTCCTGACCCTAAGATTAGTCATTTTCATGGAATCTCGGGAGGGAAGGTGGGTTCCCAAGCTTCAGCAAGCCTCAAAGATGTTGATATTAGGTATATCATTTCCACTTTTTTCACTTGGGACTCAGTGCTGGACTCCAAGGGATGCGTGCTGTCTCTTTTTTGTTTTTCCTCTTTTCCCATCCTGCTCAAAGGGAGCTCAATCTGTGAATGCTCTCCCGTCTTCTTGTTAATGTTCTGTTTAGATACAGAGAAAAGCCAAAGGCTAGCAGAGGAATACTCATGGATCTCTAAGCTTCTACATGTGTTTGTAGATCTTATAATATAGGACAGAGATAGGCAACATGGAGCTCTCCAGGTGTGGCTGAGCAATAGCTTTCATTGGCCTTAGCCAACATGGTGAGCAGTGAGAGATAATAGGCACTGCAATCCAGCAACATCTGAAAGGCCATATGCTACCCAATCCTGATGTATGGGATTATGAGGATTGCTTCTCTCCCAGCCCCACCCCCCTGCCCACCAGGAGGGGAGGGAGAAATTAGGTTAGTTTGCATTTTTATGGGAATTTAACTAATTTGTAGTCCCTGAAATAATATGTGTAGGAAATGAAATTTTATTACAATATTTCCCAATTTTGCCAATTAAAAATATAGGCAAAAGTGCACACATCATTTTTAAGAAAGTTATATGTGCATAGCATTGCATATAGCTATGAAACTCCTGTGAAGAAATGCCTTATCTTAGAAGAAATGCTGGCAAAATAGTATGTAAGGTGCATGTTAGGACAAATGTGCATTAATTCTAGTGTAGAATTGGTATTTTTAAAAGTCCTAACAGAAACAGGATGAAATGATGGTTAGGCAAATAAAGATAAATTGGCTAATCTATCAAGTTCAGTTTCACTCAGTCTTACTCATGTTCCACTCCCAAATCCATTGTCTATATTTTCTTTTTATGAGTTCTTATTATGTATTCTCACATACCATTCACTTGTAGTCAGTGGGATTTGTGCTCTACTTAACAGTCCTTAAAGTTTTTAGGCTACTGCCTTCCACACCACTCTGCATCTTTTTCTAAACTCTTCTGTTTAGGATTAAACTATGGAGATCTCTTTTATTCACTCCTCTGGTAATGGAGGTTAAAATTTCTGGCTATGAGTTATTGTAATGAGTTAAACTGATGGGATGTATTCAGAGCCAAGTTGTTTTTATTAATGTTATCCTTATAACATTTTATGTGCCTGTGCTGAAATCATTCATATATCTGTCTGGACCAGTTTACCTCCCAGTGTAGCCAGTGGAATTATGCCCAAGATTAATGGGGATATATATTCAAGTTTATTTAGCAATTTTTTTTTGTTTTTTGTTTTAGTGATTTGCACTGAAGTGCTCAAGCTCAGGAAAGCTGAGTTATATAATGTCAGTCCAACATTATATAACTATCCTTGATTTATACTCCTGTAGGAACCATAGCAGCCTTAACCATTTTATATGAAAATAACCAGTAGCTGTTTCAACTGAGTAATTTGAGCTGTGTATATATCTTACTTGAGGGCAATCTCTCTTTCATACATTTGCTAGGCAAATATGTCAGCTCCAGGTGTCAATAGCTTTTCCGAAGAAACTCAATACAGATCATAAATTAGGCATTTTTAGTAGTACACAAAGTACTGAATATGCTATGTACTCTCTTTAAACTTTGCCTGAATGTTGAGACAGAGCAGCCATGAAGAAAGAAATGTTATCACTGGCCTCTAGCTACACACTCTGCTTGAGACACAGGGAACAAAAGCAGGTGTGAAGCTGAATGTTTTACCAAGCAAAGTTCTGCTTGTGTGCTGGTTGTTGCTGAGGCCAGCCAGCTGCCATAACCTATTTACATAAGCTTGGCAGAATGCCTGTAAGGTTTAATTCCTCATTACTGAAGTATCTAGAGTGACACTTAAGAGGGATCTTGCGATCCCAGTTGCCCAGCCATAGCCAACATATATTCTGAAAGATCAGCATGTTTTATGTTGAAAATTTTTGCAGGAATCAGCTCAACATGTTCCTTATATTTTCAGCCTTTTAAAACAATGATACGAAGATTTAAAAATGGAATTGGAACTTCAAAGTGCAGAAAGTGCTTATTCAGTTGCCTATAACTTGGTTTAGGGTTTCATGGACCTTTCTTTTCCATATTGAACAGAATCATAAATAGGACTGCCTCTGTTGCATTCAGTTTTAATTGCTACTGCTGATATTTACATTTTGAAATACTGGCAGTACACAGAATGTACATCTGTTTTGGGGGGCTGCAGAGAGAATCCCCATTAGGTATCCCCAGTAGGTATCCTTATCTTCAACGTAACTCTATGCAGATAATGCACTTTTTATCTGCACCTCCGTGCAGAGGATAATGGGCCAAGAGGCAGTGCTGACAGAAGAAATACCATGGGCTCCATGGACCTTAGATGAGCAACCTTGGGTGGCAGATACAACTTGAGAACAATGCAGCTCACTGCTCATTCATTCAAAGGGTAGGAGTGGAAGCCAGCTATGTTTTGCTGAAAAGATTCCTTAGGTTTACTGGCTACCCCATCATTACTAAACTTGAGCTGTCTCTGACAAATAATCATTACTAACTCATCTACCTTACAATCCAGCCAGCACTGCCATTGGGAGTTGTATTCCATCATATCTGATGGAACGATGTATTTAAAGGCAGTAATTTAGTTTTAGGGTTATAAAAAAAATCACTGGCCTCCCACAGATAACCAACAATATTACTACAGCTTTTTTGGCAACAAACTCCACTGATAATCTAGCCCATCTGCAAAATGCAATATTGTTATACAGCACTGGACACAGAGGACCTTGATAATGATATGACTATGGGGAATTTTGTGGAGCATCTTATCTATCATTAACTACACTAGTGCAAAGTTTCTGCTTCAAGCAGACAAGGGATATTGGTGCCCCTCCAGATACTGCTAAATTGTAACTCCCAGTATTTCTTGCCAATGGCTCTTCTAGTTAGAAATTTTAGTTCAACAACATCTGGAGGTCCATTCCTGAGGTAGGTATAAAAATAGCTGAATAAAATACAGCAACGTGGAACCCCGTAGGCTGATAGTTAGTGTCTTAGACAATATTACCAGCATCATCACCATCTTCTGGGAATGATCAGCATTGCAGCATTGTCTTACCAGTAGAGTATAAACAGCATAGTTTACATAAGGGAATTAGGACAGTTAGAATCAAGTAAAATGTCATTGAGGGGGTGCCCAGATATATTTTGTAAATGATGCATGCAATGCATATACAATTGTTTTCCCTTTTAAAACACAAAGAAGTGTTTTCTCCATTTTTACAAGACATCATTTTTTAAAAACAATTATAGGATAAGGTGAACATTTTTTTCAGAATTAAGCATTAACCAAGTGAACATAACATTTTCTAAGCCTGAAGTATGAAATAACTCTTTTGAGATGTAAATGATAAAAGCATTATTTTCCAATACTTTGTGATTTGGGGAATATTTGATCATGTATTGTAACTTTAATTTATATATTATCACCCTTGATCTCTTCATACTGTATCTTCCCTTGCTGATAGACTTAGAAATATGGAGGGAAAAAAAACACAAGAAAGCAAATAAAAACTTTGTAAAAAAAAAAAAAAGTTGGAGTGTGTAGACAACTAAAGAAAGAATTTGGTACATTGAAATGTTGTTTTTGTTGCCTACTATGTGTGGGCTATTTCTTACAGCCTGGTTTGCACTATGCACAGAAAATATATGGGAAATGTCTGAATTGTTTTCTTATGAACATAAGCAGAAATGAGTCATACCTTTTATGTGTACCTTAAAATCTGATTTTTAAGATATTCTTCTGAAACCTTTTGACAAGTATCTCTAACGAAACGAAGGTAGATCTTTTTGACAGCAGCATGCAATTTTTAAATTTTTTTCATTATTTCAATTAATATTCCGCATTCTTACACAGAAGGGAGTAGCTAACAATTTATAAGCAACTAAAAATAGCAAAAATTGAACAGTCTTATAAATGTAAAGTTTCTTTAGTTATGCAAGCTTTGTAAATAATTCAAGTCCCATAAACTGTTCTGCTTTAAAATTCATGTTTGAATTATTAATAATTTTTATTGTTTTGCATTTTATTTAAGCATTGCATTTGGGTTATAAGCTCCCTTGGGAATTTATGCTACTTGGTGCCTAAATAAATACTAGGATAAATAAATACATTAAGTTAAATGTGAGATCTTTGTGATTTTTTAAAGTATGATTTGTGCACACTTTAAACCTGTTTGCCATTAATATGATGCAATTATGTGCTGAAATGCAGAACATGCTATTGGAGTCACATGACTGGAGTCATATACTAGAATGGCTTATTTTGCCTGTGGACACATGTACATCTTGGCATCCTTGTTCCTGTGCAAGTTTTCCCTGCTCTTTAGGAAGCTAAATTTTAAAGAATTATTATATAACATCAGCTTCTCTGGAGTATGGGAAAATAAGAAACTATTAGGCCTGTCCTTTATTACTGAATAAGATTACTGAAATTGAATGGGATTACTGAAATTTTCTTGCACATGACAGAAAGCCCCACAATTGCTTCTGATTTAATCAATACAATGGCTAAAATGCTTTAAAAAATATCTATCTGTATAATTCTTGTGTTCTGATTTGTGTGGTAAAAATTGGAATTGTTAATTTATTAACTAGTTGGCTTTGTTCAAATCATTTATTATATACGTGCACTTATTTAGCTTACTTTCATAATTGTAGTCTCCTTGCAAATCTTTTCCATTCTGAATTCAGATGATGCCTCAGCTCCTGCACTGGAGCCTCAGCCCCAAGGAGATGAAGAAGGTGAGAATTTCTAGAAATGGGAAGGGAAGGCCATGGCAATTTTAGATGTGTTTTGTTAGAAAAATTGTCTATGACATATTACAGAAAATATGGCCAGGTTTTTTACTCTGGAAGGAAATCTATATGTTTGATGAAAGTCATTTCCTATATCTGAGGAAGTGGATTCTAGTTCATGATATTATATCACTTTTCCTCCAGTTGTGTTGGACTTCAACCATGGTAATGCCCATACATACCTCGATTAGACTTTAAAGTAACAAAAGGATCTTTTGTTGGTTTTGAACTTGATCTCAGTAAGGATTTATGGTGGATTTATAACCATAGCAGGTCATTAGACTAAGTGGTATGGGATATCCTAGCAACCCCATTTGCAAGTAGAAAGCCAAACCCTCTAAATTGTGGATAATAGATAGATGATAGATAGATGCCTAAGCAGTTATTTCTGTATCTAAATCTCCAATCCTAACAGTCTAAGAGTATCTTGTATTGAATGCAGTGGGACTTCATTTTGAGTTAACATGCACAGAATTGCTTTTTAATTGTCTTCTCTCAAAACCTGGCAGCTTTACTAGTTTTTTCCAATATTATCCCATTGTCCCTGATTCACCCTGGTTATTCAGTCAATAATCAATGTTGTTTCTGGATTTATGCCAGGAATGTTGGAATTCAGGATCATAATTTGCTATTAGTGTAATATAAAGCTGTTTAACATGAACATTTTTTACATGCAGTGTGTTTGTCCTGTAATATTATCATGCTACTTTTTCTAAATACATTCCTAAATAAGAAATTGTCTTGATGTATTCATTACATAATTTGTTTATTTTTTGGATCAATGTACTTTCCTAGCAATTAGATTTTCCACCGTAACAGTCTGATTTTATTCTTTATTGTTCTAGATATAGCTTCTCGTTACCCTACATTATGGACTGAGCAAGTAAAGAGCAGACAGAATAAGACCAGTAAAAATTCTGGTAAGTTGATTAAACTTAATTAGAAGCATCTCAGCTTCAGTAAACTTCATATTTTCTAGTTGTCTTGATTGCTGACTGGTCAACAAGGAAGAATAAGCAGAATATAAATCAAATAAATAAATAATCTCAGATATCACTTCTCCTATACTAGGATATACAAATTAAAAGCCTTTTCCAAAGTGATTTTATCTTTATACGGTTAAAAAAAAGTTATCAGCTCAAAACTAAACTCCAACAGGATATTATTTTTATATGTTTATATATTACTTGCTGAGGGGTATATATTCAATTAGCCCTGGAGCCCTGATTTTCTCCCACATTTTGATGCTCATATTTCTTATCAGTGAGTCTGGTACTATCTTTAATTTGATAACTTCATCATTTGCTTTTCAGTGTTTTTACCAGCAGTCCATTTTACAAATATATTCTCTTACAGATACAAATTGCAGCATATTTGATTGGTTCCAAGTTCCAATAAACTGTGTGTGACTTCTTTGTATGTGTGCATAGGATCAGACTGTACATTGACTTGCTAGCAACATCTGAATGGCAAAAGTTTATCCCTTTCTCCCTTCTATGTACTCTAAAATTACTGGGGACACTGTAGTTATCTCCTTTGAAGATACTCATCTAGAACCAGGAGATTCAGGATCCACACCCACTCATGAAATCTTTCTAGGAGCTTTGGGACAGACCTGTTTTCTGAGGGCAGATGAACTCAGAGTTGTTAATACAGTGATGAAATTGGAGGCATGAATGTTATATATACCCTTTGAACTCTTGGAAGAAAAAATAAAATCTAAATGTAATGAATAAAGTTTCTGAAATGTATCCTTTTGTTCCTCCAATTCCTTATTCTCTTATATTCAATAGATTAATAAATCTATTATTTTTATAGTAATAAAAGAATACATAAATTTTACTAACAGTAATGGTAGCAATTTTAAATTAAATTGAAAGAGCACTTTTTGTTCCCCTCCCATTTCCTCTGAGGGCCAAACTAAACTCGTTGTTTAGTGTATTATTAGGAGGTGCATTTGGAGTTTTTTTCTTTTCTTTTTATGTTTTCATGCTGAGCTCCCCAATCATGGTCCCATTGGCACCAATGGGACCTGTTTTTATCAACTTTGTGGCAGGGGAGGGAAGATTAAAGTATCCCCCCCCCCACACTATAAATAAATAAAAACAGTCATAGTTCTGAATAATGCATTCATCTCATGTATTAATATATCACTGGCAGTTTTGCCTTGATGATCTATCTTTAATATATTGTAGGATATAAATCTGTTGAGAATAGTTCTACTATGTATCTGATTAAGAGGAATGGAAGTATTTTCTTTAGTTTTATCAAGTTTTTGTATGCAATGATCTGATGGTGTCTATGGGAAACTGGAAAAGTTTTCCACTGGGTTTTCTCCCTCCATCTAGGATGCTTCCAAGATTAATTCAACACTTATTCATGTTTTCCCTTAAATATAAATCAACTTTTATATTCTAGGAAAATGCCACAGTCCTTCAAGGACAAACTGTCATCCTCAAGGCCACTCTCACAAAGCCCTCATTCTTCCTCAACACAACCCCCCTTTCCTTCACTTACCTAGAAAATTGTAGCAGATGTAGAAGCAGAAGATTTGGGAAAGGAGAGGAGAAGAAGGGAAATAATTTATTCTTTCCATCATTCTTCATGACAACCTCACTAATAGTGCACCAGGATCCAAGGCATAAGGCTTTTGGAGGATAAGGAGAGACCAAGTAAGAAGTGATCTCTCTTATGACTCCCTGAGCTCTGTTGTTATCCAGGGCTAATGAAAAAAAAAAGGGCAGGGAAGATATTCTGCAGCTGCTGTTCCTATTGCCAAGTAGGTGACAGGAAAGAAGGAATTGTGTTTCGTGACTAGAAGGGAAGAATTTTGAGGATGAATATGGGAGAAAGCCAGAAATTGCACTCCAGGTTTGATTTTGATCCAAAGTGAATTTGAGGCAGGTCTCTATGTATCCCAGAAAATGGTTTTTAAACACAGCCTCTAAAGAACTTTGATAGTTTTCTTAAAATCCAGCAACTATTGTGATGGTTACAAAGGCTTAGACAGAGGACAGAGTCACTGAGCAACACAAAAAATAAACAGTCCCTTTGATCTTGGCTAAAGGACCAATGATGAGACAATGGAGGCAGGGGGCAGCAGCAGGTAATATCATGGAGGTGCAGCATTTGGTCCAAAATACTAAAAACTTGGTGGGTGGGATTAACATCAAAGCTTACTTTAAAGTTCCAAGTAGTTTGGCAACTGTACAAACCTTCACCAAGTTATTTCCATCCATCCCTAGACTCCACCATTGCCTTACATCATCAGCCATGTAATTTGGGGTGGATGAGTCATTTTCCCTTGGCTTCTACTCAATAACTGCAACCCCCTATCTGCAATACTCCCTCACCAGCTTTTTCTGTAATCAATCAAAAAATGTAAAGATCTACACATTCTGAGTATAAAACTACATCAATCTTCTACAGTACTTCCTTTTTTAATATTTGACAA
This sequence comes from Liasis olivaceus, assembly GCA_030867105.1. Lineage (NCBI taxonomy): Eukaryota > Metazoa > Chordata > Lepidosauria > Squamata > Pythonidae > Liasis > Liasis olivaceus. The sequence goes on from CM061349.1 coordinate 259,691,897, forward strand.
CACACATTTACTGTGGCATAGCATCATGAAAGGTTTCCTGTGTTTCTTCCTCTTGTTCTCTCTCATTACAGTGTAAGAGACTGGAAAAAAGGGGGGGGGGGACCCTCTGTTGACACAAACTAATTGGTGTACTGGAAATTTGTTGTACCTCTATCTGCAACAGAAGACATTTTACATTTCTGAGAGAATGAAACAAAACCAAGCCTTAGAAAGAACCTAGAAATAATTCATTGTAAATAGTATTTATTTCATCTTTATTACCCTGGAGACTATTTATGGCTAAAGCAAAAGAAGTATTATGCTTGGAACCAACTTTAATCTCATATGTAGAAATACGGGAGGCCACAAGTCAAACAAATTAATCACCAATCCATCTCCCCATATATTGCAAAATTCAACTTGACAACTCATTCTTACAAGCAGTTCACAAGGACCAAGACAGGCCCTAACATTAGACAAAGTGAAGCAGCTGGTAGATTTTGGATACCATAAAAGGGTAGGAAACAGTTATTGAATTGTATTTTTAGTACCAGGAAACTATTTGTTTCCTTTATCATAAGTCGAAACCATCTGTCTGGTTTGGTTACTATGAATTCAAAATATATTTGTCTGGCATGACATGTAGAGACCAATCTTTTGGAAAAGGTGAGAAAGTCCTAATTCCTTGTACGGCCTTGACTTGGCTAGGCTTAGGACTTGTTTTCAACTGGCATAACTGTTGATATTAGTATATTTACATTTGTGTTTTTCCTATAATGAATTAAGAAAGCAGTTGTGCAACAGTGAGGAGAAAAGAAATCAAAACCATCACGATTCCTGTGGAAATGGAGAAAACCAGTGCAGAAAAAAGGTGAAAGGAAATCTCAGAAGCATAGGATAGTAATTTATTAGACCTAGCACATGGTGGCAAAGGACTTTTCAAGAACACTGTGAGTACTTGCATCAGAATACAGTTTGTTGAAAATGAAGGTCTAGTTGTGGCTACTCTTTGCTCTTGAAGACCTTGGTCAGAATGTACTGAGCTCAATAAAGGATTTCCCTGGGCACTTGAAAATTACTTTCTCCCCCCCCCCCCACCAGCAGCTACTCTGCAATGTAGCAAACTGAAGACTATTCAGCCAGCCTATCTACCTACCTACCTACCTACCTACCTATCTATCATCTATCTCACATACATACATAGAGATATCTTCTCAGAAGTAAATCCCACTGAGCTTAAAACAATTCCGAAAAAACTGCGCATAGCAGTCTTCTCCAATCTGAAACTCCTCAGATCTATCACAAGTCACCTCTCATGATTCTGCAGCCAGCATGGCCATTAGCTATATCAAGCATCTCATGGCCATCTTTGCTAAACAAAAAAACAAACCCCCACCCTTTATGCAGAAATCCCAGTTTACCTGATTTCTTTCTGGTAGGCCCACATAAACCTGCAGAGTGGAACAGTAATCTCATTATCCAGACTTGCACCCCCCTCCCCCCCCGATACCCTTGAGTTGTATTACACTTCACCTCCTTAATTCCCAGTAAAAATGGCTAGGAACTCACAAGGGATGAACTGCAACCTATTTGGATAATGCCTAGTCAGAGAAAGCTATTGTACCTACTTGAAGTTTAGGAATTAATTCTTTCAAACTCAGTAGGACTTTTATCTGAGAAGATACAACATATATAGGATTGTCCTGCATGTTTTTTCACTCATCTTTTTGTATGAATAAAAAAGTATCTGCTAGCATCTTGGACATGTAGGCAACTGTTGTTGAGTATTTGCTTTATTCTCTTTAGTACTTAAATGGTACTGTAACATAAATACTGTGTGCTTTATATCTCCTCTACTTGCTTGTCCTATGCAAATAGATAAGCCTTCCTAGACCTCCCTGGTGCTGCTTATATTTTACTTCACCAAAATATATGCATTGCAGTATTTCTACTATCTTCAAAAGTCCCATTTTACGAGCATTTCTTTTAACTTTTAATTTTACCTATTAGTTCAAAATTCTTACAAAGTCTGCCTTCTGGCATCCCTAGACTCTGCCTCCCACCAGGAATAAAGACCCTCCCACCCTAAAACTCTTTAAAAGTGTTCTGTTTAACATCCAAAAGATACCATTTGTGTTCAGGATGTTCCAATAATTTATGGAATCCCCACAACTGACATGTGTGCCTGCTTTTTCACAAGGCCAGTCTTTTTTTGTAATAGCATACATTGATTTAATCCTGAAAGATAGCAATCTTCTCTAAGCTATTTTTAATTACATTCTATGATTTTTCTGCAGCTTCAGTCTAAAACAGCAATACCTTTTAATTTTCATATGTAAGATGCTGTTTCTTCACAGTTTATTAGACCCACAGACTGGAAATCAGAAAAGCATCAGAGATCTGTCAGAAGCCATAGAAGACTTATATTTCAGTTGAAATATAGAATGGTATCCAGTAGTATCCATTCGTCATCAAGACAATATTCTCCTACCATTTCACACTACCAGAAATCTTCCCTAAAAGGATGGGAGCTTGCTACAGCCAATTTTGGAGAAGGGAGAGAGGAGCTACTGGTGGAAAAGAATGTTTTATTTTGGTAGTGAAAATCCATGAGTACAAATCTGAATCCAGTCAATTTTTGTCAAATGATAGAAACATGTAATCTTATCCAAAGTTGTAGGTAGCGGTGATGGAATATTGTGTCTCTGTACTGTCAGTTGGAAGGAAATTCTTCACCTCTATCCAGTTTTCTTTCTTTAAATAAACATACAGGAGCATTGAAACAGATGGTTGGTAAAGCTGGACATGGTGATTTCTCTTTAGCTTGCTGAATTAATTAAATAAGTAAATAACCAATTAACCTCTCATGGGGGAAAGTCTCACTGAACTAAATAATGCTTTGAGAAGTGAAAGCTTGCACTCTGAATAAATTAGTTGCATGGACAAATTATAAAATGCATAAATTTCTTTGTGTGCCATGCGGTAGGGAAGAAGCAGAGCTGAAGCAAGCAGTTCCAATATTCACTTGTTGAATAAGTCACTCTTGTTTGTTTGAAAGTTAACAGGGATGGATGATACCCATTAAAGTAATCACACATCATTTTGTTTATAGCATTAAAGTAAATAGTTAATAAAGCAGCTACCATGGAGTCTTAAAGGGGACTTTGCAAAGTTTCTGAATCCTATTAATTCTGCTTTTTCTTATCCCAGTATTAGCCTTCTACTGAGAACTGCTTCCTGGAATCTTTTGCAAAGCAATCATATGATTGATAGCATGGATATACATGTGGAGAGTGGGAACTGTAGTTGGCCTGGATACCCTAGAATTGCCAGTGATAATGCTGCAGTAACTATTTTACCCTCTATGTAATAGCATCAATATTGAAAGGAAGGACTTGCCTTGCAATTATACATGGCACATTGTTTTAATTGCACCACAACAGATTTAAAATGATCCTATTTGCTTGCTTCAAATCTTACTGTTTTGTTTTTAAATAGCAAAAATGTCCCAAAGATGATTTAACTAGTTTTCCTTCACAATGATCCTGAGGGAGCAACAGAGGGGTTCTCTGATAGACAGTCATGGGAAAACGTTTTGACCTGGTGACCTCCAAATATGATGGATTTTGATCCCTATAAGTTTTCTTGGATTTCAGTTCCATCAGTTGTAGGGATTGAAATCCAATGAATTGGGAGAATCACAGTGAGGAAGACTCTGGGATGCAAGTCATTTGACACCTAGTTCTCTAATTAGCTTTATTGATGTTCTACAACATTTGTTCCTATAAAAGATAAAATGGCTTCCATGCTTGTTTTACAGTTTCAGCATAGTTGCAGCTTCACAATATTCACTGAATTGTTCTTCTGTTGGAAGCAAAGCAGAACTCATATGTTCTCTGCAATTTTCATTTGTTTGATTACTGGAAGTTAGAGAATGACATTAAAAGATTGGTTATATTAGCTCCGAACTATTACCTTTAGAAGATTTAGCTTAATTCAGTTCATCTAAATAGGGGATATGCTTTTCCTTTCTATGGTGTATGAAGTCAAAACTTATAAAGCTTGGTCCAAGTACTGCATCAAATTGTTACTAGCCAACAGAGTGAAAAATGAGCATCTTTTATACAACATGCATTCTTGATCTTCTGGAATTTGAACATTAATTAGTATCTTTCTCTAAAGTGAGGTTATATTTTTCATTATGAAAGGTGGACAGGGAGCAATACTCTAACCTTAGCAACTTTAAGATGAGTGGACTTCAACTCCCAGAATTGCTCACCGGGGAATTCTGGGAATTGAAGTCCACTCATCTTAACATTGGCAAGGTTGAGAAACACTGCTCTAACAGCACTTCAAATCTGCGTTTTAAAGTAATATATTATTTTAAAGAAAACCTGTAATGTTTACATGCTAAATGTGAAGCCACAATCAGGTATTTTCAATTGCTTATGTAATAAAGACACAAGATCCCTACGTCATGTTAAACCACAGGGTTGTGCTTTATTTGGTTTCACACATAGTATAAATCATTCCCCTTAGATCTACTCCTCAAAGTCCTGAAGACTTCAAGAGGCCTTGAAGCAGCCACACAGAGTTTTCAAATACCTACTTTGTAGCCCTGAGAGCAGATCCAACAGGATATTTTGCTAGCAAGTAAAGCATCTCTTTAAATGAGTTGAACAACCCTAGGATCCAGCCATTCTGGCTGATAAACAATTATTTATGGCTTAGTACAAAGTGTGATCTAACCACATTATGGTTTAGTACTATGTACAAACCCAACCATTTTCAGGGAATTAAGATTAGTTTCAGTTCCTTTTAAATGGATACTATGTGGTCAATGAGATTGGCTGCTGTATAATATGCAAAATGACTTTATTGCAGCCAAGGATCTATGTACATGATTAAACATTCAGGTCATTTTCATCAACCAGTTTCCTGAAGAAACCCAGCGACTCTGGGCGGCATACAACAAGGTTAAAAAAATATTAAATACATTAAAAAGTATAAAAATATAAAAAACCAAACTAAAACAAAAAAATAAGCGAAGAGATGTTAAAAATAATGGAGCCACCTCACTAGATCCCCTGTCCCCTGGGGTCCCCAGGCCTGCTGGCACAACCAAGTCTTGAAGGACCTCTGGAAACCCAATAATGACAAGGCCAACCTCATCTCGGGGGAGAAGATTCCACAGTGCAGGTGCCACAGCAGAAAAGGCCTGCCACCTAAAGCCCGCCAAATGGACTCCCTAGGTGTCGGAGCCCATAACATGCCCTCTCTGCCGGAACTGGTAGGACAGGCAGATGAAATTAGATGCCTCTTATCTCTAACTAATCATAGTGTTTCAATCCATCTCAAAATGCAAACTATTTTGAACTCTTAAAAGCTATACTTTTTTATTTCTTCAATAGGATAGGATAGGATGAAATACATGTCAAGGAATAATTTTAGGCTAAATTCATGTAAACTTTAATAAAAATATTGCCTTATTAGGTGACTGAATGCCAGTCTCTTTGTTGCTTGCGACACTGCTTTTCTGAAAAAGTTAAACATTTAGAATTTGTTTTTATTTGAATAATCCTGCCAAAAAACTAGGTCTTTTGGACTTTTCTTCCTCGTTACAAAGGAGTTCAGATTAAGTGTGTGAGCAGAGGGCGAGACAAGATAAGGCCCTAAACAAATCAGTATTTATAGCAAACAGGCTAAACAAAATTATGTTAATATGCCTCTCAGGAAAAAGAGCTTGGGAAAAAACAGCCATTTTCATGAACTAAGCCATAGCCTCCTTGCAAAACAGATCACTTACTGTTTATTTATCTAGAGTGTTTTCATTGATATAAGATGTTTTTGTGGCCAGTGAAAGATGTAAAAGTGTCTGTATTCCTTCCAAGTCAGATAAAAGACTCATGTCAGATACTTGGGCTAAACACATATACAGTTTTACCAAGCTTCCTTCTTTTATTCTGCCTCATTTTAGTTGGTGAGATAGATATCTTATGTTTTAAATGAAGCCAGGATTCTGATGTTCCCATAGAAGGAAATGCTAGTTTGGTTTTTTGGCCTTTTTTTTTTTATTATTCTTATTATTAAAGAGGATGACCAAACCTCACATGCACTTGTGAAAAAGACTCTGCCATAAGAGGGTACAGCCAACTGAAGCAGTTAGAAACCTAGAAAGAGAGATACATGTGTAATTTTCTCCTCCTACTTCTATGTGATGAAGGAAAAGGAGATGAAGATGGCTTCTCAGACTACTGAGCCCCAACTTACATTTCTAAAAATTAGGAGAAGCTCTCTTTACACTCAAGTACAGTATCATTTGTCATCAGGCATTGTCAGATCAGTAAAGCGAGAGATACTGTTTCCCTACTTCCTCCTACTGAAAACAGATCCTTGTGTTTCAGTGAAGCATATTTAGTTAAGTCTAAATAAATCCCTTTTCAATCCCATACTTTTATTTATCTAAAGACATGCACAGATTTTGTACAGATAATCCTTGCTTAGTGACTGCCTCATACAGTGGCTGTTCACAGTTACAACAGTGACAAAAAAGTAACTTTGTGACCAAAGGTTTGTGACAACCTTTGCAGGTCTGTAAAGCAAAGGAAAGCTGACATAAGATCATAAACACAATCAGTTTTACTTAGTAACTGCTTCGTTTAATGACCAAGTTGCCAGTCCTAATTGTGGTCACTAAACGAGGACTACCTATAGATCTAAAAAAACCTGTTTACCATCTGCAGACATAGAGACCCTACACACCATTACTTAGGGAAGAGGAAGAATTCGGACTTTGTTTAAGTGGATTTTTTGTATTGCTTTTTTTAAAGCATACTGGTTGTTTTGAATTAGCCTTTTAAAGGCATTCTCTCCCATCTCCAAAGAAGTAAGCATGCCTCCTCCATATGTTTCTGAGCTGAATATCTGAATCAGTCTTCTCATACCTGAGCAGAAAGGATAAAACAAACTAAAGCTGCTCCTGTTCTGAAAACTGTCTTTTATTTAATGGAGCTGTCATAGCAGAATTTCCATAAACATACCAAGAGTTCTTTACTGCCTCTTCTTAGCTACAGATGATTCCATGATAGTAGAATCAGAATTGTGGAGAACTGCTGAGAAGAGATAAAGGATCCTATGGGTGGGATGTTCAGGAAAGAAACACCATTGTGTTTGACCACAGTGCTCTAGAAGATGGATAATGCTAGAAGTGATATATGAATCTTGGGACATCCCATTACATATTTTGGAGGCCTTTTGTTTAAGCATTAGGACATTAAACAAAAGGCCTCCAAAATATGCAATAGGATTGGACAAAACATTCACCAGTGGTACATTGCAAAACAAGTTGGCAAGCATGAAGAACCACTCCTCTAAGCAAAGCAGCCATCCATAGCCATCTGTGGGTGGAGTCAAAAAACTCAAGGTGTGACCATGCCATCAAAGCCCCACCCCTTTTTAACATGTGTGCATAATGCAGGTAGAACAAGGACGAGGTTTAGTTTTATGGCCTTCCAGCTTGACTTCTTTGGCTGCCTCCTGTGGATATCCTTGCAGCCACATTCTTTGGCAAGCTTATGCAGCTGCTTTCCTCAGTTGTTTCCCCATGCATCAGTTTCTCCTGGGACTGGCAACAAAGCACAGTGGCGATGCATGCACATACATGGAGACTGCTGAGGTCATCCATTGAAGTGGCTGTGCTGAATCTTCTAGAGGACATAGTGGCCTTAACATGCGTCATGTGCAAGAACATGCTTGGTGAAACATCCCTTTTGGATACTTGGCACTTAATCTGTAACATGGTATATTTATTTACTATGGGAATATGCTTTGTTCAAAATAATCATTTGCTCAGGGAATTTAGGCCAAGTTACTAGTACTAGAAAAAGCTACCTTATTTTACCCTGATATAGGGTTTTATATAGATAGACCATGTGAAACATTACCCAAAATATAGAACACAACGTTCTTCTTTCTTCATAGTTAATAGTGGGATAGATGAATGTTTTTCCTTCAGTTTGGCCTTGTTTTGCTCACAGGCTACGACAGAGCCAAGCTGTGGATCTGCCTTTTCAGCAGGAGCCAAAAGAAAAGCTGAGCCATTGGAGCTGACAATAAACATACGAAAAGCAAACTTCATGGAAGTATATTAAAAATTGCTGAAGCACTAAAGAAATAATCTAATGGTGTTCTTATTGGCCTTTTTCCTTTCCTGGCTCATGCTTCTGGGCCGAGAAAGATGCCAGAACCAGCCACCCATTTCAGTCTAGGTATCGGGTTTAAAAAATTAATTTCCCAGCTTTGTCAGGAAAGATTGCTCTGAATGGTCTGGAGAACTTAATCCTGGTGCAGAAGAGTCTAGCACAAATTAGTGAGACTTATTCTTTCAAAATAAGACTGTAGTAGGGTCTTTTGTTTACCCTTAAGAAGCAGCCAAAACTCTAGTTTCTGTGTACATCTCTCTAACAGAGCAAATGAAAGCAACAGTGACTCAGAGGCATTTAAAGGGGAATCACCATATCATTTATTTTATGTTCCGAAGCTTAGTTTTCAGCCCAGGCCTCCTTAGCTTCTTGCTAAGAACCTGCACCCTGCAGGAATTTGGATGGCTCAGAATGTAGTTGGCTTTGTGCGTGTGGCAGCAGCTATTAGTAAACACAGCAAAAACGATTTGCAAAATCAGGATTTAAAGTTGTTGAGCTTTAGGCAGTAGTTTGACTATCTTAACACAAAGGTGGCAAGAAAGGCAGCATTGTTTAAAACTATTCCTCCAGTTCATGCAGAGAAGGCTCATTGTTACTACATTCACATTGCAGAAAGTGATGTGTTTGTGAGACTAGGAGTCTTGTTGTTGTTGCAGTTGGGCTAGTTAAATAGCACATGACAAACTTGTAAGGTAGTTTAGTCTGATATGATATGGGAAAGGGGTAGTGAAATACACTGAGGGAGTTGCGTTTGTGATGTTGTCACAGGTTCTTTTTTTAAACTGTACCCAGTTAGATTGACCCAGACTCAAAAGATCCACAAAAGCACAAAAGATCCAGGTGGTTTTTTATATCTCCCTGTAAGAGTTGGGGAGATGTTTTATTTTGGGGGGAAAAAAAGATATAAAAGTGAAATATATAAATCTATATGTGTAAGTGCTTTCTATTGCCCCTATTCTATATTCTATCCTATTGGTATTATTTCTATATTACTACTATAACAATTACAATACTCTATTACTATTTAATTACTATTACTATTAAAACCTTTCTTCTTTACTATTACTATACTACCCTCTATAGCATGCTGGCTGGGGAATTCTGGGAATTGAAGTCTACACGTCTTAAAGTTGCCAAGGTTTAGAAACATTGCTCTATAGTAATACTATTATATAGCATTTTTTTTTTTTTTTACAAACACTGTTCTGCCTTAATTCCTCTCTCTGGAATTTCTTCTGCTTTTTTCTTCTCTGTTAATAGCCAGCATGTAAAGTATTTCCAACTTTCCATGTTGTGCTTTTATACTTGCACTTTTCCTTGCTGTGCCTCCCTTCTGCTTTTCCTCTGGACCATTCACTCCCTGTGAAGGAAAAACACCTTCTTTCGTTTGGCTGCTTGACTCTGTCTGCTGGTGGCTGTAGAGCTCCCCAAACACACCTCTCCTCCCACACCTGTGTCAAGGTCCCAGCTTTATTGGCAACTTTGCCATGCTGATGCTGGGGAGAAGGCCCAAACAGGAGGGGACAAAAGCAGCAGAGGGGCCTGCAATTTTGCTAAGCAGCCTGCTCTTCCACAGATGTACATCTATATCTCTAAGTCCTGCAATTTCTTTCTTCTTTTCTCCTGGAATCTGGGAGGGCTCCCTGCCCCCCCCCAGTCCTGAAATTGAAGTTATGTCATGAGTAGCTGCATTTATTATAATACAAAAGCATCCAGTTTTCAAGGTACTCAAGACTCGTGTCCGATGCCTGAAGACCAGAAGCTTGTTGAAGTGTAAGGCATGCAACTAAGTTAACCAACCTTCTCCCAAAGTCACTGCTGTGGTGAAAGAAGCCTTTTTCCCCCACCTCAAAAAGAACCTCCCTTCTGCTGTTTAAACAAAAAATGAAAAATGTGCACAGTAGATCAAGCTTGTCTAGAATGCTAAATTCTGATCAAGCATCTCCTGTGCTTTCCAAAAGCATGGACCATCCAGCAGAATTTCCAAGGTGAAATAATTTGTTGTAGACAAGGGACAGGGGATACTTTCCTAGCAAGTCAAGTCAGGCTATCAAAGTTATAATAGTAAGACTAGCAGAAAGTATTCACGTTTACATTATTAAGACTTCTATATTGAGTTTCTCAATATCTTCTATATTGAGTGGGTTTCGGTCACTTTTTGATATTGCATTTTTCTCCAAATAAAGCTTTATTGCAGGGCAAGCTACCTCTGGATGCAGCATGATGCCTTTTACGTGCAGTGTGAGTATAGCTCTAATGCACTGGTGCTGTCAAATTTCCAGGATTTTCTGCCTTTCTAAAATATCTGGGAATGTGACTTTCGGACAGAAAACACAGATTTATGTGTATATATAAGATTTATATATATAATGTACAATAATGTACATTATATATAAAACACAGTCATATACCACTGTTCATAAACATGAATAATTTCTGCAAATGCCCATGTCCTGAATACTAGTACTTCAGAGAAACTAAATATTTGTGTAAGCTGGATAAATAGTGCTGTCCTAGATATGTCTTCTCAGAAATAAGTTTCACCAAATTCAGTGGGACTTACTTCCAGAATAGACTCACAGTCTAAGTCATTGTGCATACTTCTGCTAGTAGGAGGACAAGGGAGTATTAAGTACACCACCTTGAGCTGTGAAAAATAAAGGTGGGATATAAATCTAATAAAATACTTCTCTGATTGTTTATACATAGATAGACTAGATTATATAGGAGTGGAATGATCAACAGGTTCAGAGATAATCAAAGATAGGCCTATATCTTTGATTATCTATATGTATTTATTCAGAGATTATCAAAGATAATCAAAAATAAACCTTTAAGAGAAAAAAAACTTGTGGAGAAGAGGATTTTAAAAAAGTTTAGAGAAGCTTTTCATGGCTGCAGAAGCTGACTATAATAAAACAAGGTGAGGAGAATAACAAAATGGCTGTCCAGAAGCTTCCACAAGAAGACTCTACAATATTCATACACCCTTCTAACTGATGCTTTAATTCTATGTATTATAAATTTTATTTCAGTTTTTAAATATTGGTTATATTTTTAATTCAGGTTTTAATTATCTTGTTAGCTGTGCAGTCCTTAGGGTTCTCTGAGCTTCGTTGTTTTCTTGCAAACATTTCGTTACCCGGCTAGGTAACATCTTCAGTGCTAGCTAGCTAGAGAACCCCAAGAATTCCACAGTTCAACCCTGAGCTACACATATTCTCTTCTATTGGTATCTTGTTAGCTGTTTTCAGTGCTTTTTAAGAGGAAAAACAAGATAATAAATATTTTGAACAATGTTCCACTTTCCTCTCATTTCCATCCTATCTGGCAAGTCATTAACATTCCTGTTTTTCAGACAGATAATTATGGTAGCTTTTGTGCACAGGATTGTTACACACAAAGTTAAGGCATGTTAACCCTTACCCCTTTATATAAGCCAGACCGATCAGTTCTGCATTGCAGGATCATTTGGAGGCATATTGAACCACACAAACAGGAGACTTACTTTTAGTACAATTCTGTTTTATTAAAGCAATGATAATCTAGTAACTTTCCCTATTGATACTCATGCATGGTCACTCATACTGTTGAGGAGGCCTTTTCTCAGACTTTGGTAGATTTCTTCAGAATTCAGAGCTTTGGCAGTGTACCCATAGCCTTAAAGGTCTCTCCCTGGGATTTGTTTAGTTGCTCATTTTATTGTACATCTTGTGTAATTTTCAGTTAATTCTTTAGCTTACAGACAGCAAGACAGTCTCCTAGAAATCATAATATTCTTGTTATCTTTTGACAGCCTAACGTTTTCAGTTGTGATTTTCTACAGCTTGATCCCATCGTTCCTTTCTTTGCAAGTTTATGACCTCACTTTTGCCTCCTCTCTTTGGACTGATTGGTTATGTGCCATTAAGTCAGGGTCAAGTCTTAGTGACCACACATATGGATTTTCTCCAGGACAATCTGTCCCTAACCTGGTCCATCACGTCTTCCAATGATGCACCCTTTGATGCTGTAACAGGGTCCATCCACCTTGCTGCTGGCCATCCTCTTCTTCTTTTTCCTTCCACCTTTCCCAGAATTAAACATTTCTTCAGATAGCAGTGCCTTTGCATAATGCATCCAAAATATGATAATTTGAGCCTCTTCTCTTGCACTGTCTCAGTTTTCCCACTCATCCCTCAGTTGTAATCTAAAATGCCTACACTGCATTTAAGTTGTACTAGAAATTAGGGTTGTATATGCTTTGAAAATGATATGGAAAAGGTGTTTAGAATGCACTAAAGTGCAAGCAAGCACCTCTTTAAAGAAGCCACATCACTTCAGTCCAGTTCATACATTGGATTCCATTAACTTTTTCAAACATGAATCTCTTATTGGTAACCATACCTTAAAGTATAGATAAAATAATGAAATGTAGTTCAAGAATATGTGGGACAAGTTTATTACCCCAAATGTGTATTTTAACCCAGTTAAGTGGCAGCACCTAACCAAACTTGACAGATCTTAAAGGGCTAAGCGTGATAGTACATGGATGGGAAACCACCAGGAAATCATAGGACCATAGGCTAGACCATGAAGGTAAAAACATATGCTGGAAGAAAACATTGACAAACTACTTCCCTTTTCTTGCCAAGAAAATTACATGGATATGCCCATGAAGTCACCAAGAATTGAACCTGTCTTCTCTAGCAAGTACTTTTCTACTCTAACTAGTATATGGATTCTTCACAAATGTTATACAATTGAGAAAGGATGGACAGTTTACCAGAAGGCCCACAGAATATTGTATAGCTTCTGGCGGGCTCCTTGATCAGTTCCACCCATTATATGTCAAAAGTTATGTTCATGCTTACTAGATATAGGCTGTCATCCCATGCTGAATTCTTCTCTCATGCTCCTTGTCTTGACATTATAAGTCTCCTCTTGTGATATCTTCAGTAATAAAGGAATTGCTTTTTCTCAGTACATATAATAGCCAGTAGCCTTGCTTTGAGTTAAAAACAGAATATTGAAATGTATAAACCAACGATTTGTGTTCTGGGGAGGGTTCCTTGGTTTTATGAAGAGCTCTGAGAAATGAAGACAATTAAGAGATGCCCAGACAACTGCTGGTAGAAGACAACTGCATGGTATTTGAGCCTATACCAGGGCAATAAGAACAGTAAAATGATTTTCCTCTGCTTTTATTGTATCTTCAAAATGCTGCCCAGTGGCTCTTTTCAAAGTGACCTGTTCCCTTTGGGGACAGACAGACAGGAAAAGCATCTGCTGGGCTGCTGTGAGGAATTAGCTAGGCATCTGGAGGATAAAGTGCACTCAGAGTTGGACACTAACCAGGCAAGTCCTGGGGAGGTGACTAAGACCATGTCTTGCAAGACTGTCAGGGATAAGTTTAAACCTGTGAGTCCTGATACGATTCTCTGTGGAATTTTTTCTTCATAATTTTATTAAAAGCTTTAAAAAAGAAGATAAAAATGAATACAAACTAATATAAAGTAAAAGTGACAGATTTATACAATCTGAAGAGAAACTAGAGTGTACATATATAAAGTAAGGAAGAAAAAAGAGAAAGAGACAGCTAAAAGCGCAAGAAAGAAAAAAAAGTAAAAGTAAAATAGAAAAGAAAGAAAAAAGATACAAAAAAGTGGCTTCCGATCTTTACAGCAGTTACAAGTACATTTATAAATCTACCTCTTTCTCTAAAGTTACATCATGACTCTCTTCTTTCTATAATCTATCCTATCTAATCATCAAAACCATAAATCATAAGTTCATTTTCTGTTTTATGCAAAAGTCATATGCAAAAAAGTCATATGCAAAAAGTTTCCAGTCAGCAATAAACATAGATATTACCTTTTTGCTAATCAAACAAGTCAGTTTAGCCATCTCAGCAAGTTCCATCATCTTCACCAACCATTCCTCCATTGTAGGTATTGCTGAATCTTTCCCTCTTTTTGCATACAATAAACTTTCTGTAGTTATCATATACAAAAACAAACAAACATGACTTTTTTCCAACTGTAGGATTCTCTGTGGCCCTTCTGACTGGTAGAAAACTTCCAGGGAGGTTCAATTCTTTCCCCATTCCTATTTAACATATGCATGAAGCCACTGGGCAACATTATCCACAAACACACATTCATCAATAAACTTTACATTTCAACCCCAGGTTGAACAAGTGATGCTGCTGAGGTGTCTCCAGGTGTCTGGAAGCTGTTAGCTGTTAAAGTGGTTCATTGCTCAGGGCCTAGGCATTTGTGGGACTGCCTATTCCTAATTGTATTTCCCCATCCAACAAGATCTCCCTATCTAACATGATCCCCATCCAACAACAGTGGGCTTCCTCCAGGTCTTTGCATTGGGGGAATGACATCTCCAGGGACCACAGAGGCAAGACCTCTCAGTTGCCACCCCTGTTTGGCAAAACAGCATTCCGCCAGATATCCAGATGGGCCCTTCCCTCCTCATTTTTAGGAAGACCATTAAAACATGGTTATGCCATCAGACCTTGAAGCTAGAATGCTATGATCTTCTACCTTCTGGTAGTGGAAAAGTTTTTGAATGTTTGTTTATATGGATGATTGTAAGTTGAATAATATTGGTTTGTTTCTTTGTACAGTACTGTATTGTTTTTAACTCAATTTGTGGAAGCTGGAATGTATACTAGTCAGCCTGTAAGCCCAGTAAAATAAAAATAACTGATGAAACTTTCAAAGATAGAATTTGACTTTAAAAAACCACACTTTTCAGAAGGGGTTCAGTTCAAGAAAAATTGGTACTGCAGTCTGTTGAAACAAAAGTAACATAGATGTGCCAGCAAAAGAAAAGGAAAGGGGGGAAAAAAGGAACTTTTGATATTCCCAGATTAGTGCGAACATGCCATGTGGATGTGGTCAAAGTAAAATTACTTCTGTGGTTTACATGGCAAGTTTCTTATGTCACAAGAGTGGAAGAATTTTATACATGAATATGTATTTTATTTAACCTAATTCAAACCTAGAATAAACAGATATGCAGAGACGTTATGAGAAGATATGATAAGATTGTGATTGCATTCCTGCACAACCAGAAATAAACATGGGTTTGCAGAGTTCACATTCTAAAATGTTCATGTTCATAAAGCATTTCCAAAGGATCAACCCATATAAACAGCATTATAATCCCAGAGATGATCTTACAGCTAAATTATTAAATAAAATCTGCACAAAAGAGTTTACTGTATTCATCTGGGCAGGAAGACACATATGAATGATAGTGAACTGGAGATACCAGCATTCCAGCTGGCCTCAAGAAAGCCCCAAATTGCTGAAGGTGCTCAATTCTGAATAATTAGCTATTAACTGTTAGCTATTAACATTAGCTATTCTTTACAAACAAAAAGAGACTTTGGAGACTCTGGTTTCTTTCCCTTCCTTCCTTCCTTTGCAATAATATGATGGATATAAGAAAGTCTCTGTTCTGCTCCAGGCTGGAACTCAAATATATTTCTCTAATGAAGAGTCCAACCCAATTTCAGGCTATTAATCCCTCTCCCACTAGCTGTTTTGTCCCATCCCAAATTGTTCCAGAGACAGCTGGAGAATCTGACCATCGCCTCCCATAAGACCTAGCTGGCTGGCTAGGAATTATGGGGAATATAGTCCAAATCATCCAGATGTCACCAAGCTGGAGCACGTTGGTCTAAATGTTTTGTTTATTGTTTCACGTACAAACTAGTGAGAAGCAGCGAAATTATACTGCATTTTTTCTGTAAATTCTCATTCAATTTAATGGGAAAAAACTTGTTTTGGACCTTCTTTCATGGGTGGAGTGTTGTGTTCTTGTATTTTAGATCTGAAGTGGCCTAGTGGTATGTGAATCTCATTTGTTTTTCTGAACATCCATCTCTCCAGTGATCTGCAGCCTCCATGGCTTCCCATGCTTCAAGTAAATCCCAAAGAAAGAAAATTAAGCACTGCCACTCCATAACCTATTTTATTTGCAAAACATTCCCAGTATACTATGAAGACCATCTGTTTTTCCTTCAGTTTGTCTTAACTGACTTGCAGGATACAAACATTTTGAACAGTTGTCTACCACTGGCTGAGTGAATGTGAAGTGAGAGCTGGGGAACAATGGTGGGTAGGCAGATAGTATCTCCAGTGGAAAAAACACAACACAGGAAAAATATTATGTGGAGGTAACGGTTTGGCAGAAGCTGGTTTCCCAAGGCTACAGAGCAGACCAAATTCTTTGCTGCTTGTGATGCACCAATGCTGGTTTGCAGGTGTGTCTTGTAATTGATGGACATATGTAACAATGAAACTCTGGTTGATGAAGACTGATACTGAACATGACAGAGGGTTTATGCTACTGTGTTTCCTATTCTTGTTGCTGCTTACAGTACTATCCCTTCCTAATTTTTAGAGATCAGGAGAACTTCAGATACTTGGACTTGTGTTTGTCTCTTGAGTGGTAGACAACATTTATTTAAACTAAGTGCACTTTTCTTTTGAGTCCATTTATCTGTCTTCTAACCCAACATTAACAGTTTTCATACTTTTTATTATAAACAAGCAATTAAACTTGTGGGTATTTAACATAATAAATTTAAATTATTTGAAATAGTAGATTCCAAGGAAAGGCTGCAATTTCCTGATACTCATATGCTGAATTTGAACTTAGGTTTCTCCTACAAGGCCTAATAAGATTTTTTTCCCCTTTTTCTTTAAATTTGATGCTTAAGTTCTAGATATATTTGAAATACATTACTTTAAAATAGTTATCAGGGACTATTTCACTGGCACGTTTGTTATTTGGTGGATTTGGGGTGATGAGTGAATTGAATGCCAAAGCTTCATTAAACTCTGTAGCTTTGGAACATAGCTTTTTCTGAGAGTCCATTAATGGCCTATTATGTTAATGGGAAAATAAAATTAAGTTCATGGGGTAGTTCTGATGCTGTCTGTCATATGCATATCACTGGATGGTGGTTGTACATGCATGTAGCTCCTGCTATAACACAGAAACTGGTCCTGAGTTTGACAAACCAACTTTCTATGGGATTTCTCAACAAAATCCTTTTCAGATCCAATAACATTTATTTAATCTTTAGGTGTGATTTTTTTTACAACTTTTACTTACATTATTGAGAGCTGGTTTGGTGTAGTGGTTAAGGCACCTGGCTAGAAATCGGGAGACCTTCAGTTGTAGTCCCACTTTAGGCATGAAGCCAGCTGGGTGACCTTGGGCCAGTCACTCTCTCTCAGCCATAGGAAGAAGGCGATGGCAAACCACTTTGAAAATCTTGCCAAGAAAACTGCAGGGACTAGTTTGGCAGTCACCAGAAATCAACGCTGACTTGACAGCACAGCGCCCCCCCCCCCCCCCCATTTCATTAGGAAGTAGCACACAGATGCACAAACAGTATAACATAAGTACAATAATAATCAGCAGGCTGAGTAATGTCCTTACAGGTGCAGTACATCTCAAAACCCATATTGGAACAATTTGACTCTTTCCTTTGACAAAGGCTCACAGTCCAAAGTCTCAGGTAGCTACTCCTCTAGCTGCTGGGTCCATCCTTCTGAGTCAGGTGTCCAATCTACTATACTCTTTCCCTTCTCAACTTTCCTCCTGATTGCTTAATCTTCATTCTTCCCCAGCTGATTCATTGGGCAGTTTCCTCACTAATGAAATTGCCAGCCTCTCTCTATCCACATGTCGGTTGAGCTGCCAATCAATACAGAGGATATTGAGTGGGAAATTCCCCCTGCCAAAAATCCTGTTGCCCAAGGATTTTTGACCTGGGTAAAATCTCCTACTCCATCTTCTATTTCTGTGCATGCCTCCCTCCCCCCACCCCCCATATAAAAGTTTAATGATCGCAGCAAACTCTCCATTGATTTATAATAGATTGACACAGTTAGAAGGAAAGTGTAATACCTCAAAACTGTGTTTTCCATTGGCTTCATGGCTAATTTATCAATAAATTAATCTCTGTGTAGGCAATGTCCATAACTTTATTACTTTTTCTTCCCAGCAGCTTCATGTGACCAAGAGCTTCAGTCAGCATTAGAAGAAGCTAAACAGCCCCAGAAAGACAATGTATTTATTCCAGAGTGTGCTAATGGTGGGCTTTACAAACCAGTACAGTGCCACCCCTCCACAGGATATTGTTGGTGTGTCCTTGTTGATACAGGGCGCCCCATTCCAGGTACATCCACAAGGTAAGAGATCTTCATTGGAGAATTGGTCATACAATAACAGATGTATTTCTTTATTTATCAAATTTATATGGCTACCCATCTCATGAAAAGGGAGCATCTCATCTGGTCCCTTTTCTAAGGCATAGGAACAATTAGTAACACACACATGCACTTATATATGAAGCTATATGATGTTGCTCTTTTTCACCCAAAATCTTAAAGGGCTGTAACCACACCAAATAGATAATGAATATTGTGTAACAGTTCTATGTCAATTCAACATGCAAAAGATGTTACTGTTTCTCTGTGTGACAGGAGTATTCAACATTCTTAACATGCTTTGAGTGCTGGCATTCACATTTTTTGTAATGAAGTTTATTGCAAGATGTCTGAATCAATAAGCAATTAAGGCTAAGGGAACAGTCATGAGCCATTAAAATAATGGAAAATGTTAAAAGTGATATAATTTAATTATGTTCTTACTGCCCTGCTGCAAATTCTGATTACATCCCCATTCCTTTCAGTGGTTTTATCTAGAATTAGACACACTTGAAGTAAATCAATAATTTATTTTACATTCCACCTTTCCATCCAATAGTATGACCAAGGTAATAAGAGAAGAAAAAAAAAAAACAACATAATTGCTATATATAAATAATAAAAACATCAGTAAGACCACTGAATGTGGCCAAGAGCTTCAAACAGCATTAGAAGAGTGGAGTTTTTTAAATTCTTTTGTAAAGACCAAGAAAGATGGGATGAGCACAACTTCTGGAAAAGCATATTCTACATCTTGAAAGCAATAAGGAGAAATCAGGACTAGTTCATGCCCCATTGATATAGAGTGTAAACAGTAACTGTGACTAAATCTGGCTCTAGTCCATAGGATCTTCTCATTAATTATTAGTGTGCTTAAAACTAATCAGCAAGACAGCACTTGTGATGAAATTAAGCAATTGTCTAACAATTTATCATTGTCAAATCAGGGAGACAATAAAGTCAGGGGCTTCAGCTTTGATGTTAATTCAAATCTCTGCCCATTTTGGGGCTCTTAATATGATTTTGTGGAAGTTGCTGTTTCTGAATCTTAATTCTCTACTATAAAGTTGGAATAATCTTTACAAACTTCAGGGTTAATGTGAAAAGATTCAAGACTGTAAGCCCTCTTATGGACTTTTTGCATAAAAATGAAAAAATGAACCTGTGATTTATGGTTTTGATGATTAGACAGGATAGATTATAGAAAGAAGAGTGATATGATGTAACTTTAGAGAGAGAGGTTAAAATATATTTGCACTTATAACTGCTGTGAAGAATATCAGAAGCCACTTCTTTATATCTTTTTTCCTTCTTTTCCATTTTTCTTCAACTTTTTTTCTTTTCTTGCACTTCTTGCTTTTTCTTTGATTCCTTTCCTTTTCTTTTTCTTCCTTACTTTATATTAGTTTGCATTAGTTTTTATCTTCCTGTTTAAAAGTTTTAATAAAAATGATATATACATTAAAAAAAAAAAGACTGTAAAGCCCTTTATATTGCAAAAAATGACAACAAAAGAGGAGAAACAGCATCAATTTTGCAATTAGGGGGGGAAAGTCTGCTCTGCCAGGATCCATGTACTGTAGGAAAAGAAATGTAGCCTCAGAAAGATCTTTCTATTATTTCCCAGAAACAGTTCCTTCAGCCCATTTTCACATGATTAACTTCCATGGAGCAACATTGCTGGAACCAGTAGAAAGGAGAAAGGAGAAAATATTTTTAATATGTTGTTAAACAGTAAATCGAAGTTCGTGAGTTTCAGCTGAGCCAGAAGCAGGGAAAAGAGCTGTGAGTCTTGTTTAGCAGACAAGGCAGACAAAATATCACTTTCCAAAAGCAACAATGTGGGCTTGGCGACTTTAGGAATGCTTGTATGGACTTTCATCAGCAACCAATGCAGCATGTTTAGCTTGATACAAGCACAAATGGATTGAAAGGCAGATCATTCAAAACAATGTTTTGGAGAGTAAACTCTAAAAAGCCAGAATATCTGCTCACTCTTTCACAGTTTCAGTTGGGGAAGGGCTGAGTTGGTAGCATAGTTTATGTTTAATTCCCTTCATCTCCAGATAGGACTGGGGATGATTGTAATCAGAGAGTCTGCAAAGACCATGTCAACAACTCTGAGTGGAGTGAACCAGTGAGCCTCATTTGATCTCATTTGATCCCTGTATTTCTGCCTTATAGTTGCTTCTTTTGTTCTGGAAATGTCAGCTGCTATAACAAAAGCCTGCATTTCTTACACTTTTAAGGTAGCATAAGACCTTTTATAGGCTTTGCTGTGACAGATTAGGTGGCAGAGGCCATGTGACCAATGGTGAGGAATAGTGGGAATTATAATACAAAGGCCAAAGTTTTCCATTCAAGATATATGAGCTGGTAAATTGGGCTATATTTTGAATCTTTATGGTAAGAGGCTAATTATTATCACCCATGGAAACAAATTCTTAAATTATCAAGCTGCTTAGCTGATTCCGAGATTGTTCACTGTGGGTATGTAGATTAAGGAATACTTAAAATTGAAAAGGTGAACTTTGCCCTTTGCCTTGTTTCTTCACATTTGTGAACCTTTCCTTCTCTTCCTTTCTTTTGTGTATATTATGATGGCATGTATGTATCCCATAAACGTTACTATATTGCATTCTTGTCTGAAGTTTAATTATGCCATTTTTAAAATATAATTTTCTAGCTCTCATGCTTATTGAGAACCACTCCAACATGGCTTGTTGTTGCTACAGCTGCTATTAATTCTACTAAAAACCAGAATTACTCTAAGAATGCTCAGAAGGCATCATATGATATGATTCCATTTCCAGTGCTAAGGGGTTCTGGCCCTAATGGAAAACATTTATGCCACTTGAAACTTCCAGAAAAAAAAAAGGTCAGGGGCAGAATTTTAATAAATAAACCATGCTCATATTTCATCTCCCTCTTCTGGCTGGTTGTTACTTACTTCTGCTAGGCAGAAAACAACATCAAACAAGATTGTGGAGTCTGGGGCTTTCCAGATGCTCCTGAACTACAGCTCCCAGCATTCCTCACCATTGACCAGCCTGGCTAAGGCATTTAGGAACTGTAGATGTTCAACATCTACAAGTTTAACATGGATATTTGGTCTGTGGTAGAGCACAACTCTGGAATTGGTAAGAAGAATTGAAAGTAAAATCATGAAATGCAGGTTATAGTGAAGAAACTGAAGGCAGCAGGAAAAAGGAAGGAATGCAGAATGAGGTATCAGATTAATTTGAGATCAGGCTCTTTGCCACATGCCACATTAGAGCACTCAGTTCAAAGACTTTTCTTTCATTCTTTACTTGGCTGGTTAAAAAAGGTCATGTGACAGCAATTACGATCAACTTCATCCAAAGCTTGCTATCAAAACAGCTTCTGTTCTTCTTACTCTAAAGGGTCCCCTTTCACCCACAGACACCTATTAACCTGAGCATGAAACTGCATTGCACCTTCATGGAGCAGCTTATATCTGATGGGCTATTAGCCAGTTGCAGAAATGTTCATTCCCTTCAGACAATGAGAAGATAAATTAAACATAGGAGGCAAGGACTATTTATTTCATTCCAACAATATATTATTCTCATGGCTAGAACAGTATCAAAACACATCATGATTTGTTACAAGGGCTTGGAAAGAGCTTTTTCTCCCACTCCTTAAATTTTATTAAATTTTCTAACATGACATAGACTCAACTTTCAATCCTGCATCTCCCCCATATATCTATATGTGTGTGTTTGTTTTATGATCTTTTGTCCCATCACATATAATCCCATACCCACATTTCACATCAGACAGAGATATGGAACCAAAGTGCAAAGTTCAGAAGGGCAGTAGGAAAATGAAAAATTGTAATACAGAATAAATCATATCGACCTAGCTCCCCTCTCCCAGGTCCATGTAGCAGATGACCACACTGTACCCCAGTGATAAGACTAAAAGAAAAAACATCAATTGCCTAGGAATTCTAGAAGATTGAATATTTCAAGCATTCTTAGTGCTGTTTGTGAACTCAAAAGCCATTATATGATAGGAAAAATTATTATCTGACCTTGTTATCCGTCCCTTTTCCATTTGTTTAATTATACAGCATTTGAAAACTGGAAGGTCTCTGCCACAAGTAAATAGGAAATGTAATGAAGTACAATGCTTGCTTGCTTGCTTGCTTGCTTGCTTGCTTGCTTGCTTGCTTGCTTATTTATTTATTTATTTATTTATTAAATTTCTCCACCACCCATCTCCCCCCAATGGGGGAACTCTGGGCAACTCACACAAAACATTAAAACCATAAATATATATAAATACATAAAACATCAATTTAAAAACATTACTAAAAAAGGAAAAGGAGAGTCCAAGAAGATGAAAAATCTGGGGCTGAAGACAGCAGGCCTCTGGTGCTAGCCATCCCCACGCTTGAAGTATTCCCTCCCCACCCAAGTGGCAGAACCAGGTCTTCAAAGCCCTATGGAAGGCCAGGAGTGAGGGGGCCAATCGCACCTTCGGGGGCAGAATGTTCCAAAGAGCATTGATATATACTTTTATATTAGATACAAGTAGTTTTCTGGCATCCTGAGCCCATTTTTCTGCCATCAGTATAGGTCATGTGATGGCAGAAAGCTAATCCTACAAATCACCCCTAAATTAGTGTTTATTTAATAACACGCTCTGTGATATCATGTGGAAACGAGGTATTTCCTCTTTGCCCACAATATATTTCAGGGAATCCGATCTTTAAAAACAGTTGCCTTGGTCTTGTGTCTTGGGAATGACGTCACTTTTACTTGCATGGCACTGTTCCATCCAATTAATAAGAAATAAGTTGAAAGCATCTTTCATTCTCTTACCAGATACTTGCAAAGAAAAAAATAATTCTTATAGCAAGCAGCTGCACATCATGAAGTATATCGTAAATAAATAAATAAGTAAATAAATAAATAAATAACTGCATCCAAGTCTAAAGTTAAAACTGATTTTACTTTTATTACTTTGGATTCTGCGATATCTAGAAGTATATCAAATATGTTCAAATATGTGATGCTGGGACTAAGCCATGACACAAAGAGTTGTATATATTTAAGACCTTTTTCTCTGAAAATCCATCTCAGTTTTTGACTGGGAATGATAGATGAAACACTACAGTTATTACAGTGGTATAATGTATTATACCGTGGGTATACTTGATTTTTATGAAATCAAGCCCAAGCACCTTGAAACCATTCATGAGAAGAGTTTTAGGGGAGGAGAAAAGCCCCACAATTCTTATCTTGCTGAATAGCATGAATTAATGCGTTTTTAGAAGGAGCTTTATTTGGCATTTGGGTAAATGTGTGGCTATAATTTTAGAGTTGAGAGTCAGTCAAGCTCTCTGCCAGATTTCAGTGTGATCACACAGCTGTTGAAATGTAGAGTTTTCAAATTCAATTAGCATTCCCTTGATGTCTTTTCTTCTTCCTGTTCTCCCTTAAGATATGAACAGCCGAAGTGTGATAATGGTGCTAGAGCTCATCCAAGGAAAACAAAAGATGTGTTCAAAGGGCGCCAGCTGCAAGGTCAGTGTGTAATAAATGGTCTTTAGTGAGAATGGTGTTTATTCATTCAATTAACCTGAAGAGAGGTTTCATATCTAAAACACTTAAGCAAAACTGTTTCAAATATTGTTATGCTGTTTTTGGTTTGAATACCATTAGAACCATATTCTAAACTGTGATAAGTACAAAGGAAATTGTATTGCTATGTTGGTTGTTGTTGATTCAACACAAATGGAAAGCAAATATACATTTGCGATTTATAGCAATGAAACAGTATCAAAATGTTATTGAGTTTGTGTGACTTAATAACTGAAGTCACAATTCCCCAGAATGGAAAGTCTAACAGAACAACATGCTTGGTTATACTGGGGCTGGGCACCAGTTTATAAACAAATAAATAAATATGCAGGATAATCTTCCTGCAGATTTTACATACGTCTGGAGTGAGCATTGAGGAGACCAAGTTTCCTAAAATACCAAATTATTCATTATAGTTTTAAAAAAGGGGAAAATAAAGACATCTAACAGGATCTCACCTAAGCTGAGGAAAGCAAATGTAAAGTGATGAACACAGGAGCAATCAAGTTCCAACTCTGTGTGTAGGTATACAGTATATGTGTATCTGTTCATTCTTAGGGACTGACCTGATACTAACTAAGAAAGTGATACTAAGGTGACTATAAATAACTCAGGAACAATGTCAGCTGAATCTGCAACTCTAATGTGTACCTCTGATTTTTTAAAGAAGTAGATAATAAGGTGCTTCATAATAGAGTAATAAGTACTGTAGAACTTTTAAAGTTTTAGTAGTGGACTGGCAGAGCTAATCTGCTGGTGAGTTCATGGAGAACTTTCCTGGGATCTTATTCAGCTTGCGGGCTAGAAATTCCACATCTCTTCTTTAGGGATTTAAACATTAAGCCCTAAACTGTGAATTTCAGCTGCATGCTATAAGCAAGCGCAAATCTTTCCATAATACAGAGAGGTCTCAGCAAAATCAGCCAAGCTTTGAAGAAGCCTTTTGCCAAGTTAATTTACTCAAGCTCATAAGCATTTCTTTTTCTTTAGTACAGTTCAGACAAGGGGATGAGTGCATAGAATTCCATTTACTTCATATAAATTAATATTTTGGGTTCTAATGTAAACCAAGAATTGAACTGAAAGGGGCCATTCTGCACTGGGAAAGCATCTTCTGCTCATTTAGCAACTATTTTTAAACTGTATACTCTGCCATAAGGCATAACAGTATTCAACCACTTGGACAAATGATGTAAATGCTACAAAAACATATGCTGCAGTAAGTGTGTCTCTAGCTATCGCTCATGTGATTGTGCTTGTAACTCTAGCATTTCTGCTGATGATTCTTCCCTTTCAACCTCGAGCCTTCTCTTTTTTTTTTAATACAAAATCAGACCAAAATGGCTGTGACTTGGGATATATAAATATAGTATATAAGGAATGAGGAGAAGAAACAAATTCAGCATCTTCCTGCAGATACTTAATAATCTGGAGGACTAAATATGGGATGCTCAATCATTTTTTAATCTTTATGTTTATTTTTAAAATATTGGAATTCAAAGGAAGTAGAAAAAAACCAAGGATGTCCCTTGTGGAACATTCTCCCCCCTGAAGTGAGGCTCGCCCCTTTTCAGCTGTCTTTTAGGAAGTCCCTCAAGACCTGGTTATGTCATCAGGCCTGGGGGTCTTTGGGAACTGGAGACATTTTCAGATGGCTCCACTATGACTGATATTCTGCTCTCTGTGGGGTTTATACATTTTAAACCTTTTGATATATTTCCATTTTAATAATTACTTTTTATCTTTTTATAATGATTGTTTTTATATATTTGTTGTTTTCTGAATTATTGTATGCTACCCAGAGTCATTTTGTGTGAGAAGGGCAGCTATATAAATATGACCAATCAATCAATTAATGAATAAAAGATGATACAAAGAAGACTGCTACAGTGATGCTCAATCATGTATATTGCCCTAATTAAAACACATTCCTTCTTTTTAACAGCATTATCTCAGAATTGATCATTACTGTAGTTTTGTTTTTATTTTTTATTTTTTTCCTTCAGGAGCTGAGGGGAAGGGAACTTTCTGATCAGGTTTTTCTTGTTGACTTTGTAAGGACAGGACCAAGAAGAACCTAACTTGCAAGCAGGTTATAGAGTGAGTGTAGCTCTATTGAATGACTATTTTTACTCATGAAGTCAATTTCTTTCAACATGAAGAAATCATGCTGTCTATCAGAAATACAGCTGTATACCTATAAACCTTTAAAGGGACATTTTCTACACAAGAGTTAGGAGAGGTAATGATGAGTAATGGCCCAGGGGTACCATTTAATATAATCAAGACTTGGATTTCACTCACTCACTTGGCACGGTTTACCAGGCAACAAGAATCACCAAAGACTGCCGAAGATCCTTGACTGTCATTATTTAATTTCCTGAAAGCCTCTTTTATTTTTCTTTTACTGGTGGTACTTATTGGGCAACATTTAGAAATTTATTAGTACTGTATTTCTTAATAATTGCTTAAAATAATTTTCATAGACTAGTTTGATATAAGATGCTGGGCTATTACCAGGGAGATTTGAGTTGAAGCCCATACTCAACCAGGGAAATTCAAAGAGTGTTTTGGAGCCAAGTTATCTCAAGCCCAACCTATCATATTATGTTAGTTTTATGACAGAGATGGGACAATACATGCTACATTATACTCCTGGAGGAAAGGCAAGATATAAAACAAACAAATAAAATACATTTTGAAATGTTCATGGCAACTTAAAGGAAGGTGTCAGAATTCATGCTAGGCACAACAATACATCTCAGCTGTTCATATATTTTATCATGTTCTGGAATTTGTTTGCAGCAGAAGCTCATAGACATAACATTATTGAAGGCAAATAAAAACTAGAAAATCTGCATATAGCAGAACATGTATTAAATTCTAGGCTTTTTCCTACCTCCTTTTTGAGTCAAAGGAAAATTGGTCATTCTTTTCCTGACTTAGAGATTGAGAGATACCAGCACAGTGTATGTAATGGTCTGTAAGAACTGCTGGTTTCTTCTTTACCAGCTTCAGCCCTTATATTGATGATGGTTACGTGCTATCAAGTTATTGTTGACTCTTAGTGACCAGATAGCTAGATTTTCTCCATGATGTTCTGTCCCCGACCTGGTCCTTCAGCTCTTCCAACGGTGCACACATCATCACTGTAGCTGAGTCCATCCACCTTGCTGCTGGTCACCCTCTTCTCTTTCTTTCTACCTTCCCCAGCATTACAGACTTGTCCAGAGAGCTAGGTCTGTGCATAATATGTCTGACGTAGGATATTTAGAGCCTGGTCATTTGTGCCTCTAGTGAAATCTCTGAATTGATTTGTTTGATGATCCATTTGTTTGTTTCCTTGGCTGTCCATGGTATTGTCAGGAGTCTTCTCCAACACCAAAGTTCAAAAGCATCAATACTCTTCATATCTTGCTTCATCAAAGTCCAACTTGCGCTTCCATAGAGTGTCACAGGGAATACCATGACTTGTATAATTCTTATCTTTGTAGGTATAGACACATCATGGCATTTGAATATATTTTCCAAGGCCTTCATGTTTGCTTTACCAAGAGTTAGTCTGCAGTGTATTGCTTGACTATTGTTCCTTTAATGTTGGTGGTTGATCCTAAAAGGCAAAAGCTATCCATCAATATCTTCATTGTCAAGGCTGGTTGTTCTACCTGTTGTCATTAGTTTGGTCTTCTTTATATTTAATTTTAGTCGCATTTTTTTCACTGTGCTCTGAGAATTTTAACACTAGGCCTTGCAGATCCTTTGCATTTTCGGCTATCCGAGTAGTGTCATCAGCATAGCACAGGTTATTGATATTTCTTCCTCCAGTTTTAAAACCATGCTCATCTTCTTCCAATCCAGCTTCCCTTAATATATATTCAGCATATAGAATGCATAAATAAGGGGAGAGTACACAGCCTTGTCTCATTCTTTTGCCAATGTGCAGTTAGTCTGTTTCAACATGTTCTGCATACTGTGGTTCCCTGACCTGTATATAAGTTTCTCTTATGGACAATGAGGTGTTCTGGGATTCCCATTTTTCTGAGCACTTTCCAGAGATTG
Source organism: Liasis olivaceus (assembly GCA_030867105.1). Classification (NCBI taxonomy): domain Eukaryota; kingdom Metazoa; phylum Chordata; class Lepidosauria; order Squamata; family Pythonidae; genus Liasis; species Liasis olivaceus. The sequence continues at coordinate 259,719,974 of CM061349.1, forward strand.
TTGTGGTTGACACAATCCAAGGCCTTTCTATAATCAATGAAGCACATAGTGACTTCTTTTTGATATTCTTTGCCTGTTTTCTTTGTCTTCTTCCCTTTTCCCTCTGAGCTGTGAGTATCAGTCACTTCTCCCCTCTCTCCTGATTGTGGAAGGCTGGTGGGTATCCTTCCATGTTATTTCTTTTTCAAGTGAAGCTGACAAGATATCACCCTCCCTTCAGTTCCTTCTATCCTTCCTTTCTCCTGCCTGACATTAAGAGGGGGAAGGGGAGTTTCCATTTCTCCTTCAGCTGAAATCTCTCTCTAACCTTCAACCCCCTTTCTGGACATTCTACCCCTTTTCTTTCTGACAAAGGATAACAGGAAGAGAGTGGTGATATTTTTATTTCTTCTATTGCTTTGTCACTCCTCATTCTATAACTCATACTCCCAACTTCAGATGCTCAGTGTAGAGAGCTGGATTCTCAGGTATGTAAGCAAATCACCTAAATATACAATAAAACTATTGTCCAAAAATCATGAAAAACAATGATTCAGAAATTGCATGAAGACCATTGCCGTATCTTCAAATATAATGAGAATCAAGGGCAGTTAAGTATTCATGCCTCTCTTTCCTGTGAATCAGAATGAAATCTGATTTGGCAAACCTGTATGGCTTTTGCAACCATTCAAAATTTCATAAATGAGAGGAAAAGGATAGTGATCCCTAGTGGTTTCAGAGTTTAGGAATCAGTTTATTATAGACTACAAGTAGTGAGCCATCTTTTTTCATGACAAAAAAGATAGAAGCACTGTTGGAGGGTGGCAGCTAATAAAACATTCTGTAAGTTCTTATTTATAAATTTGTTCAGGCCAAGTCTATATTTGACATTGGGTTGGCAATATTTTTTAGGAATTTGAGTTGCAGGAACAAGATTGACAATGTAGTACAAAATCAATGGATTGGGGCAGAATCTGCATTTTCTCCTTTCCAAACCAGCATAGTCTGCATATTTGAAAGGCAAGGTAGGAGGGAGCTGTTGATGTAGGGTGATGAGTGGTATGAGTTTAAGACCCCACAGGCTCTGAGTGTTGCATTCTGGAGAATCAAAGGTTATGTTATCCAGGTCTGAATGAATATGAGGATTGTGAGTCTAGTACCAACATAGTTAGAAAATGAGGAGGAGAAGCTAAATGAAATTGACTCTTGGTGATGGCTGGTGGTGAGTAGTGGAGCTTTGGTACATTCTGTGATGAGTCCTAAGTGTACAGCCATCCATCAATAGTTCTAACACTGACAGAAGGTTATATGTACTGGATAGAACATATTGGCACATGATTTCAAGGTCTGCAATTGCATTTCTGAGCCTAGCTGGATCTGTAGGGTAACAGGAATACTAGCTGTTGATGTACAGCTCTGCATATCTGCAGTTATGTTTGGGTGCCAACTCTGTAAAACCCTGGAAGGGAGACTGATTCATTTTCTAGCAGGCCAGATCTGGAGTTTTTATGGCATCTGCTTGCAAAAAGCCCTGCTTCTCCACAAAACAGCACTTAATTGATGTATTTTGTGGGGGAAGGGACTTAGGCTACTTATTTGTAAAATGTTCACATTCTTCACTATATAAATATAGCTCTTATGTGCATTGGTCAACTTCTCATGTGGATAATGAACCTCAGCTACATCCTAGCTGCAGCTTCCAAAGCTGATATCAGTGGAGTGGGGGAATTAAAGAAAATAGTGGCATATTCCCTTCTCACCCATATTTTGCCATAATTCCTCAAGGCTTCACCCAATATTCACACCCAAAACTGAGATAAATGCAGATAAAATCTCTAGGGTGCCTTGATGAATGAGTTTATCTTGTATTTCACCTGAAAGCCCACCCTTTTTTCAACTGGTCAATTTCATTCCAGCACATATCCTGAGATAACAGCTGAAAATCAGCAGTATAATTCCACACCAAGCCCTTCTCTTGGAGGTGGCAGATTTCACAGTTGGTGTTCACTTGCTTGAGTCTCTGCCCTGTTTCCAAAGTGGTGCATGTATTAACACACAGAATCAATGTACAGTAACAAATCAGAATTGATAATACAATAGATCTATCCTCTATTCTACTCTATCCTATAGGGTAGAATAAACTTCCAATTAAAAATAATTAAATAATGATTTTTCATTGCCTGTCTAAAGCTAAGCCAATTCAGTTCCATTCTAAACTCCCTGGGGGGACAATTCCAGCTTCCGGAAGCCCATAATCATGCTGTTGTAGAGAAGACCTACAGTCTTCACAATAATTTTTTGGTAGGATGTAGCAATGAAGACCACAAACTACATAAAAGGTCATGAGGGAATAGGTGACCTTTCAGATATTTTTGTTCAAAACATTTGGGGAATCCTGAAATAGGCCTGGAAACAGATTGAAAATTACAGTTGATGTAAAACCAGGGTAACATAAATCTGTAACAGTTTGATTCCATAAAGCAACCTGGGAGTTTGCATTAACCACTGTTTCCACACACTTATCAAGAGCAGCCACATGCAGAAGGTATTGCAATAATGTAAGAGAAAATGATAGACCCAGAGATTATCTGACTGAGGGAAGGAGTTCAGTAGAGGCAGAATTGCTATGAATCTCATCTTTTATGAGAAATACAGTTCCACTCACAATAGACTTAACTAATCAGAATCAACAATTGTTAGCTAACAATCAGAAATGTTATTTTGTTTGAATTAAATTATGTCTCTTCTAGTAACTAGAGAGCCAGTTTGGTGTAGTGCTAAAGGCATCAGGTTAGAAACTGGGAGACTGTGAGTTTTAGTCCTGCCTTAGGCGTGAAGTCAGCTGGGTGGGGACCTTGGGTCATTTCTGAAAAACCTTGCCAAGAAAATTGTAGAGACTTGTCCAGGCAGTTGCCAGGAGTCAAGATGTCCTGAAGGCAGCAAGCAAGCAAATAAATAAATAAATCTAATAATATAACCAGGTAATGGTACAAGATTTCCACAATCCCTTTGGCATTAATTCAAAAGGAGAAGGCTGGGTATTGTTAGCAAAATACTGGATCCCAAACTGTGTTGCTTCCCAAATGGCTTTATGTAGATTAGCTAAAGTGCAACACCCAATATTTGCATCATTGCCCTCAATGGCTAGGACTGCTGGGCCATATGCATCCATTCTAGAAATAAGCATTACAAAGCAACTGGAACCCCATAGAGCCATGTGGAACCCCATGATTTAATAGACAAGAAATTAATACAGCATTACCATCACCACCACCACCTGGCAATAAACAGCTAGGAGGGAATAACAATATTACAAAATATGCCTTAAGCTCCACACTAGCTGAACATAACATCTCAGAGGTTACCATGGTTGATCCAGTGATCCAACCTTCACTGGAAGGATCAGCAGGAATTATTGTTTGTCAACCATCAAGGCAGTTTTAGTTCTAAATCCACACTGAAAAAGATCCAAATAATCAGCTTCAAAAGTTGAATTATCTCCTCTTATCCTTTTGCCTTGTGTACTCTCAAATTCTGTTCCAGAGGTTTAGGGGTAGGCCTCCAGAGCAATTTTTGAGGGCTGTAAAGGGGGGGGGGGGGGCTTTTGTCTGTCTATTCCATAGAAACAGTTCAACATATGATTTCACCATATGTTGGGGAAATATAGTATAAATATTCATGCTTGAGGAAATAAACAATTTGGTCATAGAAAAGCCTCCTTTAATTTAATGTAGTTGGGAAAAGCATTGTGGTGATGATATTTACTGTAGGATTTACATGCTTGTATCCAGATTATTTAATATTAAAGTAAATAAAGTTCCCTTTGAGTTGAGCTTGATTCCCATTGACTTAAATAGACACTTCCATACAATTTTCTTGGCATGATAAGGAAATGGTTTACTGTTGCCTTTTTCTTGGATTTTTTTCAACATCCCAATTTAGCATTTAGCCCTGGTATTTCCAGGTGATACCCCTTCAAGTACTAACCAGGGCCAATCCAATTTAGCTTCCTAAATCAGGTAAGTTGATTAGGAGCTGCCATCTGTAAAGCATGTAATATTAAGCTATCTATTATTTAAGAAAAGCCTAGTATTTGTTTTTTCTAAATAATTTTAATAATTCCATTCACCATGGTTTACACACTCTTCCTAGAATTAATAATTTAAGGGAAATGTTGCATAAGAAGAAAAACTGAATTAATCAATCATATTACAAGATAGATAAGCAACAAGTTCACAAAGACGAAGGGATCCAGTTGGATCGGACATCAATGCACACCATTCACAAAAGAACTTTGTGGTCATTTCCTAAGGCAAGGCATTGTCGCTAGGGGTTAATTTCACTGATCAAATAAGTAAACATATATATTATGTTTAGATCAATTTATATAGCTACCCAATTGACATGTGACTGAGCTCAGCATATAGAATTTAAAATAACATTGTAATTTTAAAAAGTTACGTGTAAAAAAATACATTGCATCAGAGGCAACTTTAAACAACCAAGCCCCCCCACCCAAAAAAAAAAAACAATCAAGATGGACATGAAACCTCCCAACTTGGGGAATACCTTTTGAAAGGCAGGTAGGGTCGGGCCTATCTGAGCCTTGGAGGAAATGCTGTTCCAAAGGGTAGGCACAACAACAGAGAAAGCACATCTCCTGGTGTCAGCCCTCCCAGATAAACCAGACAGGAAACTCGACCAGATGAGCTACTTCTACTTTATTGTTAGGCTACATGAACAGAATCTTGCAAGTCTGAAAGAATAAATCTCCCGCCATCCCTATTTACCACCCAATCAGTTATGGCAGATCCTTTCTAAGTTTCTTTCTCTGCCTGTTACTCAGTTGCAGGCTCCTCCCCCTTATATCTGATTGTTCCCTAGGGAGCATCTCTTCCCTCCATCTTCCAAAGTCATTCTCACATTCCATTACACCCGGGTCCCACCAGATAACATTGCTTAAGTGATGGAATCTGGAGCATGCCCCCCCCCCCCCAAGAACTTATTACATGAATAGAAGTAATCAGAGCTAGACACTCCTGCAAATAACTAGGCCTTTTGCCATGAAGGGCTTTATAGGTAACAACTATCATCCTAAATTGCATCCAGAAGCCTACTGGTAACTAGTGCAGTTCACAGAACAGTAGTGTTACATGAGCACCTTGGTGCTATATGCACTATAACTACATATGCTGTTGCGTTCTGGACAAGCTGCAGCTTCCTGAGTGGTCTTCAATGGCAGTCCCATGTAAAGCACGTTGCAGTAATCCAAATAAGAGGTGACCAAGGCATCAGTGACCATAAGTAGTGCTTCCTGATGGACACAGTTGGAGCTCAAGCTGGATTTCTGCAAAGGCCCTGTAAGCCGCAGCTGCTACCTGATGAATAATCTCACTCAACAGCCTCCTGTAGATATTAAACAGGAATGGGAAGGAACCAAGCAAAGGCTGGAGTGTAGGCTTCTCCTTCCATCAACACTGATGGGAAACATCATAACCCTTTACCTCCCACTCCCACCCCTTGAGCCAAAGCAGATAGATACCATGATCAATGGTACTGAAGGCCACTAAGAGAGCAAGGAGGGTTTAGGAAAGATGATTTTCCCCGGCTCTCAGAGCTCTCAAACCCATTGGAGATCACTCTTCTATGATCTGTTTGCAGAAAGCCTCTGTATGAAGCAAACTTATGGGTGATCCTAGTCCTCTCCTTAATCCAGAGAGAGGTTCTGAGGAGCCGATCCATTCACCTGCTCTTCTTTTGCCATGGCCATCAACTCCACTTTTGTGAAGCTGTCTTCAGTCCACCATTGCTTCCCTGGAAGTCCAGAAGAAATTTAATTTGTGATATGAGCTCGTTTATTATATGTGGTTTTTATTTCAGTATCAGAAACCAGAGTAACAAGTACAATATAAACATCTCCAGATAGATAATAGTATTTGCTTTAATGATGCTGGTTTTACAAAACAACTGATTTTCTTATCAAGATGTATGTATGCATACACACATGCATATACAGAAATAGATATTCATTCATTCTCGTAAATCTGCTTAACTTAATCCAGCTGATAGTAAACAATTGAAAAGATTACCTGCTTAGCATTGGCTTTATCACCAGCCAGTGTTGGAGTGATCAGGGTGTGGCTCTAAGAAGATGTAACAGAAGTGTTCACAAAGATGGTGCCACAACAAATTGTCCCTTCCTGCAGTGTTACGCAGCTGTAATTTTGATGGGGGCCCTGGATTCCATTCCTGACATTGCCAGTCAGAAGAACAAGTCTGTTTGCTTCTTTGGAGAGGCAGCGCAAATCTGATCTGGTAGAGAATACAGCTTGGTCCACTGAAAGTATGTGTATGGCTCTCTTTGTGTTTTCTGTGTGCAACATGGCAATCGGCATAGCAATAGTGGTCAATATTAACTTCAGAAGTGATCAGGCAACATCTCTGAAGTGTCCCATCTATACACAGAGAATGAAGATTAATGCATACTCAACACTGAAGTACGAAAATAATTTTCCATTGAAGTATATATTTAAATGCATGAATTTATGGAGCAGCCCATTTATCACTGGCTGCTGCTGTGCCTATCAAGCCTGTGTCCAGCCACAGATGTCTCCACAATAGCCTATACAGTGACACATGAGACTTATTCCTATTTCTACTTTGGTGTAGCTTCCTTTCTGTTTACTTTTTTATATATGTCAAACAAGTCACACATTGTGATACTGCAGGGGCACAGCACCAAGCCTCACCTGAATGCTCATTAGTGGCTGTAGCAGAGTTCTGTGGGACTTTCATTTCTGAGGCTTTTAAAATGATTAACTGTTCCTGCTAAACAGGTGTTCTCCTTGATTTGCTGGATCATTTCAGAGGTTGCCATGCCTCATAGAAGCAGCCTTTGTGAAGCCCAGAAACTGCTTAAAAAAAAAAAATTAAAAGCCCAGTCCTAGAACATCCCTGAAAAAAAGTTGCATATTCCATTGTAGACCAAAATATGTCTAGTGTTTATAAAACTAAAATTTGCCGTTGGTCCAAAGTTATGTTTATTTTTGAAGGTCAGTCATTTCCCAGAAACAGACAGGTAAATTGATGAAACCAAGGTCATTTGGGAAGAGCGAGTATGCTGGGAGATTAAAAACTTGCCACATTCTCCACAGTGCAAACTTTGTTTTGTAGAATTCCTCAGCTGCTTGAGTTCTGGCCTTGGAGATTTCTGCCGGCACTTGGGTGAATGCTTCATTGTTGTTAGCTCTCATTCATCTGTAACTGTGGGGTGTCATGGGGCAGGCTTCACTTAATAGTTACTTCTTGTAAGACTGGAGCAAGGAGCGAGGATGTATGGGGTGGGAGAGTAGCTTCTACAAATCACTCTTGCAAACGAATGTGCATTTTTGAGTGAACAGAAAACAAGCCATTGCTTAAGTATATTTTTACATAATTATGGTTAGCACTATCAGATCAGGGCTGCAAAAACCTGAATGACTGCAAAGAATTAGTTTTATTTTTCTTTGCTCCCATCTACTGGTCATTCAGATTTTTGCAGCCCAGATCTGGTAGCCCTAATTATGGTGTGTATGTGTGTTCATATGTGTATGTGTGTGTACATACATAAACATACACACATACAGTAGGTTCATATACATACACATGATTTCTCTCCTTCCGTCCTTCCTTCCTGCTGGAAGATTCATTTTATCCTCATGTTAAACTGAGTCTTTCATAAGTCTGAGCTTTGTGAAACATATAGCCCTTAGTCTTTGGCTTTCCGACATAGAGCAGAACTGTTCCATGGAGGAAGAGAACACCCCCACCAAGCCTGTTGGATTTTTGGCTCTAGATGAGAGAAACTAGACCTGTTTGGTCCAGTGGTGCAGGCACCAGGCTAGAAAGCAGGAGGTGGTGAGTTCTAGTACCGCCTTAGGCATGAAAGCCATCTGGGTGACTTTGGGCCAGTCCCTCTCTCTCTGCCCAACTCACCTCACAGGGTTTTGGTTGTGGGGAAAATAGGAGGAGGAAGAAGAATTAGGTATGTTTGTCGCCTTGATTATAAATTTGTTATTTATAAAAAATAATAAAAGGCAGGATAAAAAAACTAAAAAAAAGCCTGCTGAACCTTAAAAAGCTACGATTATTTTTCAGTTATCATTGGGATCTGAGTAGATATAATTCAAAGGTAATTTGTTTCTTTTGGGACTCTTCACTTCAGATGAAAGCTTCATACCTCCATTCTTCTCCTGCTTAAGTCTGTGAAGATTCTTTTTTCCAGTTGCTCACTGCTTGCTTACCACTTTCCCTAATTTCTACTTCTTTCCACTATTTTCCCACTACTATGTTATAATCTCATGTAAACAGTGTTGAGCACATTTCACAAAGATCTCAGATATGAGCTGGACATATTTATAACTCTAATGTTTCCATATATTAGAGCCAGGGCTGGCTTTATGCTACTGAGTAAGCACTGGCCTAGGGCGCCAAAGCTATCGTACTAGCGCTGCCCCTCCTTTCAAATCATTCTGAAAGTGCAAATCTTTGCATCGATGGGAGGTGAATCAATGCAAAGCCAATGCAGCCTGGAGGTGCCATATATCTTTGAGCCAACGCTGATTAGAGCAAACTTACTGTATTTATGATGGATGGATGAGGCATTCAGATTCTGTCTCTTCAGGTTGACCTGGCAGTTAATTCACCTGTTCAGAGTCCTTCTGGTATGCCTGTCTTGTATCTTCTCTAGTAAAAGGGTGCTGGTGATAAGCAAGCTTAATCTTACCTTCTGCTACAAATGCAGAAACAGGCACATTCATTTCTTTTATTTATCTTTAAACCTTTCCTTCTGAAACTGTTTTGATATTTTCCAAGTCTCTCATTCATTATTTATTATCCCCAATTCTTGCTCTAGTTAAAAGTTCTTATGTCAGGTGACTTGTAGAGAATGTTTTTGTAGGAACACTCTCTGGAATGTGTGATAATTGCCAACATATTAAACCAGAATTGATAAAGTAGAGTATGTGACCCGCTTTTCCTCTAAAGTTAGTGTACAGGGTATAAGATAAAAGGAAAATACCCAGAAGATTGGCCTTTTTGCCATTGATCTAATACTGTAGTTGGTAGCCAGAGTTCCCTGCTGATAGAGTAAAGGCTTCATCCCATCCCACGCATTTGGTGATCTTGCAAATCATAACTTTAAAACTGAAACCCTGTTAATGTAGAAACTGATTAGTTTTCTAGGAATATATAAAAACATTTTAAGACACTAGCACTTTACATTTAGCATTATAGCTGTCTGGAAAAATCATCCAAGTAATCCATTATGAATTGCTATAATGTAACTGGATCTCCGTACTGTAACTGGACCCAAGACAATTAGTAATCAAACTACACTTAGTAAAATAGCTTCTATGAAGTCAGCTCCATTCCAGTCTTCCTGACTGATAATTTAGAACCGTAATTGCCATCCTCCCCCCTCTCTCTCTCAATGCGACTCAATTATGTTTCTGTCATTGCAAGTTATTCTAGAAGCTAAGGAGGGACTGCTCATTTCCTAGATATTTACACAAATTAAGGGCAGTGTCAGATGTACATCTCAGTTTCTTTATTTCTGGTGGGTTTAACAGAAATTCTTAAAGCTACTTGAGCATTTGCTTATTGTAGCATAATAAAGCACACTATATTATATTTGGCTCAAGGGATTCATTCCATGAGATGCCAAGTTCCAAAGACAGCTTTGAAAGCATAGCTGAGTTACACAGAGCTCTCTGTTAGTGGCTTGGAGGAGCAGTTCTGATGTGAGTGGATCGACAATTTTAGTGCCTAGTCATGAATGTCCCACTCGCACAAGGTGCTGAAGTGCCCTTAAGCAAGACATGCCACAAATCTTTCCCAAGTGGTTCCCTGGATATTAGGTATCTTGTAGGCTCTCCACCCTCAACTCATTTTGTTGCTTATACAAGGAGATTGTAAACACAATTTTCTTAATAATTATAGGATAATTATTTCTCTTCTTAATGGTCATTATTTCACACCTTCCCATTAATAGAGACAACCGCCACAAGGTTATATCTCTTAGTCACTTGTGTGTCCTGCCAGGTGTGGAAGTAAATATTGAGGCTCACAAAAATCAAACTATATTTTTGTCATGCCTGGTTCCATTCCATGGTAGTAAAGTCATGTCCTAATAGTCACTTCTGGGTATGATTGCAATATGGTTTTGCCAGCATTTATAAACCTCTATTTAAACAATAGTATAAAAACACATTGGATTGAAATTCAGTCAGTTTGATCAGTTTGGGTTTTTAATTATTTTTTAAACTCCTATGAAGATAGGAAAAAATGCTACCTTCTAATTTCATCACTTGGAGGTTATGGCCCAGTCCCCAAAAAACACAGTAACATTTTTGGATATTTTGGCTGATATTTGTTGAAGAATTCTTCTGTGCCCAATTCATCTTATCCTGCCCTGTGGTACACTGCCAACGTCTTGTGAAAACAGTTTGTAATATAGCATTGTTGAGTTTTTCTGTTTAAAGAAGAAAAAGAAAGCCTACCAAATTTCAAAAAGCCATTGGGTCCCAAGCAAATTAGTAATTTAAAACCTATATAATATTTTAAATACAAAAATTGAATCAAATTTACTTTTATTTCTTAATAGGATATCACATAGGAAAATACATCTACAAATTATTTACTGTAGTTATAGATTTATAAATGTGCAGTTGTGATGGAATGTGAGGGTGGCCTTGAAAGATGGGGGAAAAAGATGCCACCCAGGGAACGATCAGGTGAAAGAGAAAGGAGTCCACAACAGGGTAATGGTCAAAGAAAGAAACTTAGGAAGGACCCACCCTAACTATTCAGGCAGTAAATAGGGAGGAGGGAGATTTGTACTTTCAGACATGTAGTAGCCTTACAGTGAAGTAGAATTAGTTCATCTAGTCTTGTTTCCTGTCTGGTTTATTTATTATTTATTTATTTATTAAATTTATCCCCGCCCATCTCCCCTTAATGGTTTACCTGGGAGGGCTGACAGCAATCAAGCAAGTTTTCTTCATACTTAGGTTTGCCTGCTGGAATACATACACTCAAAAATAAAAAATTATGGGTAAGACCCAGTCTAAGTATCTGGCAGGCTGGCAGGAGCTATGGTGGTCCATGTGCCAACCAGCTTAGGTGAACTTTTTCTATGATCTGAGACAGGTTGAACAGAGACTTGTGGCAGTGAGAGGTTTGCAGAATCCAGCCAAATTGGGGCCTGTTTTTGCTGGGCCCTGGAACTGTTCTGGTTGCAACAGGAGTGGGGTTGGACTCCTGTTATGCACGCCCTGCAGCTGCTGCAATTAGGCATGTCCACCAATGCAAACACCGTTTAAAGACCAGTAATTTTACCTCTAGAAAATGGCTGCTGTGGGAGTTGTTCTATGGAAACATCAACAACTGAGCTGGACAGACTTTGGAAAAGCTGTTGGGACTGACTGTCTTGCAAAGTTTATCTCATAAAAAAACCATTATGGAGCACTGAGGAAGAATTCAGGAATGTGGAGAGTTGAGTAGTGGTGTTATTGGAGAAGGGGAGAGGAAGTGGCTTCTTCCTGGTGAGAGGTGGAGAGGTTTGGGGTTAGATAGAGTGAGTTCCCCCCCAGCCTAGGCAGGAGTGGGATTTGGGAGGGTGGAGAAAGGAAATTATGAGGAAGGTTGCAAGTCGTAATTTGGTGTGTGGATGATTGTACAGAGTTGCCAAGTGCTCTGGAAAGCACAGTACTCTGGGTTAATTGTTGGGGTGTGGTGGAGGATTGTGAAATAGATGTCTGGAATAGATTTCCCCAAGAATAATAATGGGTAGACAAGTCTGGGAAATGGAAGGGGAACTGAAAAAGGAATGAAGATTGGGGTAGTATTGGCAGAAGGACATATGGTAGAAGGCAAAGGACAGGCCACTCTTGGGGAAGGGGGACTGATCATCTGAGGCCGATTCCCCACCAGTTTCCTTGCCTCATACCAGATCCTTGGATAAGGATAGTAAGCCAGGATACCAGATCCTTGGAGACCCTTTGCTCCAGATGCTGCCTCTTAATGCTGAAATTTTCTGTGACAAATCTCCCCTCATCCACAACAGACCTGGCTTACATTACAAAAACCTGGCTGAGTGAAGAAAGATGTGTCCACATTGCAGAAATGTGCCTTCTGGGGTTTTGGGGGTAGCATTAGCCATGAGCTTAGGGCCAGGGAGATGGGTAGCTACTCTCATTCCCTGTACCTCAGGCAACCAGAGCCGCTGTTCTTCAGATAACCAGGTAAAGGCCTTACTCTTGAAGCTGGGTATTGGGGACAAGTGGGGGTTGTTGCTACAGTCTTGTGAGGACACTGGGAATGAGGTTGATCCACCTGGGCTTGAGGAAATGGATATGGTTCTCTGTGAGGTTAGTTCAGCCACCTGTAGTTCAGACTGTAGTTTAGGTGGTAAAGCCTCCAGAGAGGTAACAGGATGTCAGCCCTTTGAGGTAGTCCAGACAAGAAGCACAAACCATGAGTATTAACACTACCTATATTGTAAGGTTACAATAACAGAATCTTGCAAGTCTGAAAGCACTTCTCCCTCCTTTGCCTTTACTTTCCAGAGAACTAGGGAGGGTCCCTTCTGAGGTGTGTTCCACACCCCCATTCCTTCTGTGGGCTGAGATATCTTTTGTCTAACCATTGTCTAGGCTGCAGCTCATCTCCCAAGAATATTCTCACAGCCCATTACACAGGAGGCTGGGTCAGGATAGCACTTAATGCATCCTTGAGAGAGGGGATGGTCCTGCCAGCTTTGAAGGAAGTAGTGGTATGTCACCTCTTCAAGAAACCATCACTTTACCCAGGAATATTAGATAACAATATTGTTCTCTCCAATCTTTTCTTTTGAGGAAAGGTGGTAGACCTGAAGTTACAGAGAGACATTATTTATTTATTTATTTAGATTTATGTAGTTGCTCATCTCACATATGTGACTCTGAGTGGCTCACAAGTTAAAACAACAAAAAACAAAACTCATAAAAATTACAAAGTTAAACCAATTAAAACGAATTAACCAAGAAAGCATAGAATGTGGGAGAGTGCCAGCCATCAGCTTACAAACAACAAAGCCATTTTGCAGGGTCCATACCTCCACAGGGTCCCCAGACCTAATGGCACAACTGTGTCTTCAGATCCCTGGAAGAAGTGGATTATCTGGACCTTTTTAGTCTGTTTTCAGATCTGGATATGGTACTGAAACTACATTGATCACTTCTGTGACTGAGCTGTTGTAGGAATAGAGTAGAGCTTAAGCAGCTTTCGTGGGATTTCTTACAAGGTTTTGATACCATTGATCATGGTATCCCACTGCACTGCCTTCAAGAATGGGAAATGAGATGCACTGTTTTACAGCAGTTCTCCTCCTTTCGGAGGGGGCGGATTCAATTATAATCATAGTAGTGTGGGGAGAGATCATGCCTTAGGGGCCTCTGTGGTTGAGTGCTGCATGGCTTGACGCTCTCACACCTCTTATTTAAGTCTATATGAAGGTACTGAGTTCAGTCATCTTTCATCGTGGGCTCTGTGCAGATGATACGCAACTATATATCACAAGCTCAAGCTGAATAGGAAGCATGGTCATACCCTGGTGCCTGGAACCTGTTAGCTTCTGGATGGGGAAAATCAAACTCAGACTTAATCCTAGCAAGATAGAGCAGCCTTGGTTACAGAAACCTTCCAATTCCAGGGATATACTATCTTTAATACCTGATGAAGTAATGTGTGCACAACTGGTTTTTAATCTGGGAGTCCTCCTGGACTTGCAGCTTCTTCTCATAGAGCAGGGGGCAGCTATGGCAAATAAGGCTTTTGTATAGTTACCTAAGGTGGCACAAGTTATGACTATTCCTGTTCTGCTTACAGTCACTCTTGCCTTAGTCACCTCCTGCTTGGATTATTGCAACTTGCTGTACATAGGGATGTACTTGAAGACCACCTGGAAGCTTTAATGGGTCCAGAATGCAGCTGTCTGAGTATGATGGGAGTGTCAAAGCTCTCCCATGTAACACATGTGTTCAAGGGCTGCACTGGTTACCAGTTTGCTAGTGGGTGCTGTTCAAGGTGCTCACTTAAAGCCCTACATGGCTCAAAATCTGGTTATCTGCAGGACTACCTTCTTCAGGACCTTCCTTCTGCTTGCCCAGTAAAGTCAGGAAGGATAGGCTTACTCAGGCTCCCTTGCCTTAGGAATTTTTTTAAGAGTCCTGATACAAGTCCTGATACAATTGATACAAGCAGTGAGACCCATTTTATGAGTTGTGTTTTGATGTTTGTCCCTTGGATGCTGAACTTTGTTGTAATTGTAGTTGTAATTGTTGATGGTTATCTTATTGTACTGTTTTTGTTTAACCTGTTACTGAAAAGGGAATGTAAGAGGCTCTGGACTGCAGTGGCAAATAAGCCCTAGTAGATAGGTACAGTACGTAAACAAAGTTGTCCAAAACTTTGCTGATTTCAGTGAGAAATTCTGTATTTAAGAAGGCTACCAGCTAATCATCATGCTCAACCAATTGTTGCAACTTATTAAGCCTTCGGTGAACATAAAGTTCCTTCAGCTTATAGGAGAGCTGGACATCCAGTGGATGGGGGATGGGTTGGAATTTTGCTGATTCCCTTTTTCCCTTATAAGAAATTATTGTTACCATTTACTTAACCTAAGATAAGCAAGGGTTATTTACCTGACTTTATTTAAGATAAGTTTACTTACCATAAGAAAAAGAAAGGCTCCATTACAATCTGTAAGTGGTGCTTTAAAATACTTGTTTTAACACCAACAGAGTTTAGTTTCCATCGATAGTTTGATCTATGTGATTGTACTGAGGGAAGAAAAATGGAAAGATCCTCTTGAAGCTGAGTTTTTAAAAGCTTTTGAATTTAAATGCCTGTACTGTAGAATAAAGGCTAGCAATCTGACGCCTTCCCTATAGCTCCCTCCATTCACCTGTGGTATAAGCAATGCTCAGGAATTCTGGGGGCTGTACTCCAAACCATGGGAAGGTCACATTGCCTACTCAGCTTCAGAAAGAATCTGTCTGAGAATCCAGCACATCTCAATAGTTTATGAGTCTGAGATAACCACAATTATTTTTTAAAAACCCATTAAACATAATTTGGACTGTGAAAGTTATATAAATTGAAATTTTGTCCAGAAATATAACACAATCATCTTATTGTGGTTAACAGAGAATATGTATCAATTTCTAGATGAAATGGAATAAAATCAAGAACATAAGCCAACCCAAAAAATTAATAATAAAGAAATTCGCCATGAACAGTTCCAATCCCCGTATATTTACAAATGCTTCGAATCTTAACATAATATGAAAATTGAAATGCTTCAAAAACTATTGGAACAGTATAGGTCAAATTTCCCTCTTTTAATTCTGGAAAGATGAATGATTGGCAGTGATGGTGGTAATTTTTAGTCTAATATGTTCAGTTTTTATTGGCAGAAAAATAAAATAGTTCAAGCTTGGGACATTTCCAGGATGACCAAAGTCTTTTTTCACACTTGAAATGTGGCTTTTTGAACTTGGAATTGAGTATTTAGGCATTTTGACATTCCTACTCCTAACATTTTAATGGTTTTGACCTTTCTAACTCTATAGAATAGAATATAGAATGTGACTATGGAATCATGTCAGCTGCATAGACAGAATTAGTAACCTCTGGTAAAAAGTAGGCTCACTTCAGCATATGTGATTGATGTAAAGACCATGAGAGTTTACATCACAGAAACTCCTATTCACACAGTGATTGCTCCCACATATTGGCGTTAGTATGCACCTGGTTTCTCCACAGGAGCCCCTATTCAACAACGTCCCCATGACAGCCATATAAGTGTTAGAGATCTCAGCAGAATACTTTGAATGTGATGTGCAGCAAAAGGCCTATACGTTACATGGTCTGTATAACATTGGAAATCTTAGTGCTATATAGTTGAAAGCTGAGGTGAAGTGTTTGTATATATACTTGTCACATGAGTTATGCATTCGTTGGACTAAGATTTCTATGATTCATTTTCTGTTTAAATGGAAAACATACTTGTGGGCAAAACTATTTCTAAAATAAACACTTAATTCTGTGTTACATCGTTGAACCTGCAGTGTAACATTATGTGGTTTCAACTTCAACCCTTTAACAAGAAATTATTTATGTAAGCTGTCAAAGCCACACAATATAGGTGACTGTGAAAAAAGAAAAGAAATTGAGGCAGAAAAGGTGCATTAGCAACATTTCTTGACAAGCTCTCTTGCTGGCCTTTTCTTGTCTGTATAGAAGAATTTACTGAAGGTAAATTATTCATGACATCACCCGAACCTTTCCCCAGGTCAACTGTTTTATCCCCAGCCTGTTGAAATTAAGCACAACGTGAAGCTCAGGAGAATACTTCAGTGTTGATAACAGTTGCACAGAACAGAGATTCCACTGTGCAGTTGTTACGGCACACTCATTCACCAATACTGAGCCTCAGGAAAGGGCAACGTTTGCCCTGTGTTGGTGCAGAGTATGGTCTTTTTGTGTTTTTGCATTGGGTTAAGCAGCAGAGTAGCGAAATTTAAAATGACACGTTCTCTGTTTTGCTTAAATATCATTTTTCCATAAAGAGAGTTCTGTTACTTAAATGCAGTCTCAGTTTTATGTGACATGCATCTTAGAAACCATAGACAATTTAGTGAAAAGTGTTCTGTCCTTTTCTGAGATGCATTTTATCTGCTGATTGGTTAACACTGTGAAGGCTGCCTATAGGAGGCTGCACTCCAAAACCACAAGCAAGCTGTCTAACTAAGACAACACGCTTATCCATAGATCAACTTTCAAAGATTATTGTCGTATTCCACGCTTTTCATAATAGTGATATACAGTTATTGCCAGTTTACACACACACACACACACACATATATATAATGTAAATATATATTGAGAAAAAAGTTTATTGCAGACATATAATGAAAACTAAATAAAATTGGTTAAAAATAGCAATATTCATCAGATTTGGCCAAATCACAAATACAATACCAAGTCAGGCTGTTTGGGGAAGATTCATTAAATATTCTAATTGAAGCAGACCCAATCGGAGCCATTCATAAAGCTTTGTTAGTGATTTGGAGGGGCACAAAATGATTTGGAGGGTGTGATGGAGTTTCCTGACCAACAGCTTTCGTTTCTAATCAGAGTGAAAACTCTTAGCCAGGCTTTCCAATCTCAATGCTTGGGAAGAGGGAAGTAATATCCTCCAGGCTTATTCCAGGATTATTTCCCATTAACTCTAATGAGCAGCAATATTAAAAAAAAAGTCCCCCGGAGTGCGTGGGGCCGCAGAGGATGTAACATTTGGAAAATGCTAACTTACAATCTTGTGCCTTTGTCATCATGTATCTCACATCCCTTATTATCCTGTTGCATTTTTATGACTTTGGTACCAACTGAACAGAACACAAAACTTCTTTAAACTATTTAAATCCATCATAGCTCCCACTGCATGTGTCCCTCGGAAACTGAGCAGGCTTCTCCCCTTACATGATTATGGCATTTATAGAAAAAAAATTCTCCTCTCTGCCAATCAGCATGATTATGAATAGAGTTCTAGCAAGCTGGAGAAAAAGTTCCAGCTAGTTTTGTAAGTCTTACTCTCTTTCTCTGGAAAAGGAGGGAGTTTCAAGGGGAGGGAAGAAACATCTTCCTCTTCATCTGTTGTGCTAAGATTTCAAGTGATGGGAAAACTCTGCTTGAGATCGAGGAGAAATGCTATCAGTCAAAGTAGACCACACCAGAATGTGTGAAGAAATAGCCTGGATGGTACAAAGCTGCTACTTCTCATTATATTATAACAATAATATGGTTAGTACAAGGGAATTCAGGTTTGGGCCTGTCAGTGAGCATTTCATCATTTTTTTAGCTGAGGAGGCTCCGAAAGATGGAAAAGAGAAAATATATCCTTTTTCTTTTCCTACTATCTGACCCAACCCTGTACAAGAGAGAGAAAGAATTTGATGGTGTTGGATACACACACACACGCACGCATTATACTTTCTTGCAATGCTGCATACATTTTCCTCCAGATTATTTATTGTGGAGTTCTTTAAAAACAATGCATTTTTTAAAAAAAGTATATTAAATGAATTAATACACTATTTTGCCCCTGGAGAATTCTCCAAATATATAGAAAGCACTGCTTTAATTTTTGCTGGCCCCATTTTTCTTCTAGAGTGATAGGTACTCAACCATCCAAATTTACTATTAGAAGAACTTGAGGAATGGGAAGACAGCTACTGAGGCTGAGAAATAAAAGTAACCGTAAAACAACCTATTGAGTTCAGGACCTGGGACTTTGAAGCAGAAACATCACAGATGGTTGACAGAGCTGACACAGAGTAAGAGTCATTTTCTGGATTATGTCCAGAAGATCTACTGCCCGCAATTCATCATTTATTGTTCTGTTCGTTCATGGATTCCCTACTCCTTTCTTCTCCTTTGATTCCCATCATTTAAATCAGCTATACTGTACTAAGTTTTCATTTAAATTCTCCAACATAAATCTCACTATAGATGTTCATTATGCATGTATGACAGCTGGGTAGACAAGCAGTGGAAAGAATCCAAAACCACACCTTTTGTTCCTTTCAGATGAACTTCAAACTTGTTCATTTGTGATATGATAAACTGAACTACAACTGCTAAAGGAACAAAACTGAATATAACTCTTACTGTGAAATAGAGAACAGGAACCAATGTAATGTAATGTTTACCATGCATTATCATTCTTTAACATCGTAACATGGAAATTCTATACAGTGCTTACTTGTATAAGGTTCCAGGGCTGTAACTGACAGTTCAGAAAATACTTTCTGCACTTTTGGACAGGTAAGTGCTTGTATAAATCGGAATGCCAGCAATTCTATCATGACAGGGCTGATCCTGATTTAAAACTTCCCTTTGCCTGTGTTGCAATCCCTTTACGGACACTTCCAGAACGTTGTCATTTCCATACCCCAATCTGACAAAAGTGGTTTGAAGCCAGTCCATAATAATCTTTTTTTGCGACTGAACAAGGACAGCAGGAACTGATCCTTCCTTCCTTCCAGCTATTTGATAAAAGAACTCCAAGAATAGCACTCAGTCATCACTTCCCGATTCTCATCTTGGTGTGTACTTGCTCAGTGATTCTTTTGCCCTCCATGGGAGGTTGGCTGTTTATATGAAGGAGATTCAGAGGCACTTTTTTTAGGAAGCCAGAGATGGAAAATTGCCAAATCACTGTGACAGCGGAACAGGAGAGACTCTCATAGTTCAGGTGCCAAGGTGAGTCATGTTCCTGCTAATGGGAAAATGGTTACTCCCAAGCTTTGGTGCAGGACTTTGTCAAAGGCTTTCTGAGAGTCCAAATACATATAATCTATTTTTGGTGCCCTCAAAAAGGTGTAGAAAATTAGTGAGACAATACTAAACTTTGCAGAAACTATGTTTATTCTCTTCAATAAGGCTTTTCTACATGTTTGCTTTTTTTCTATCAAGTAAAATAAAATATGAAGGCTCAATCTGGTAGATATAGAATTAGGTAATCCATAATACGATAGTGGTATCCACATTACTATTCACCTCGGCTGGACCACCCTGGTCAGCATGGCCTCGAGGAGAAATGGAACTTGGAGTTTGTAACAGTGTCTTGTTCCTGAAGCAGGTCTGCACAGCCTTAGTCACAACCAGTCAGTGGTCTGTGACATAATTTTGGCCCACAGATAATCAGCCTAGGCCTATTCCATTTACCTTTTAATAGAAAATGTACCCTGCAGTGGTCAGGTTTTAGGGCTTTGGAGGGGGGCAGCTTTTGAGCTTTCTTTTCACAATTGAAAAAAAAAAAAAAGAAATCTAGATGGTGTGTATCTCTGTGTTCTCTCTCAGATTGCCATGATACCTGCATATCCATCCTAGAACAAGAATGCACACCTTATTTTGGGCTGAGGGCCACATTTAAAAAAAAAAGGAGGGCAAAGTCCAAAATTGATTTCAGTTCATTTGCTCTGACAATATTAGAGATACTGTGATGGTTTAGACAGTGCTCAGATGCTTATCAGATCAATAACTGCCTGAGTCTCAAGCAAAGAAGTTGTCCTATGGGATTCAAATTACTATTCCTTCCCAAAGGTTACTTATTTCATGTATCCCAAATGTAGTTAGTTTGTTCACAGACTATCTCAGGGCAGTTTGTTCTTACTGGTGAATTGACAAAGCCAAAATACATTTCATATTTTGTCTAGCATTTTTTAAAAAAGAAGAGTCATTCCAACATGCAACCTCTGAATAAAACAAAAAGAAATCACTCAGCCTGGAAAATTTTGTCCCTGGACAGTGTGGGCATAGGGCACTCAATGTGGCTTCCATGGGAGTTCCTTCTGTAGTAGTTGAACCATCCTCTGACCTGGTATATTGGAGGGACCTTCAAGACAAGGAAGCCCTAACACAACTCCCACAGATATTTCAGATCCAACTGAATTGCTGAGAATAATGTGTAATCTAATTTCAGTTTATACAAATTAAGAATTTTCTTGGCTAAAAGTACTGTGAACTTTGATTCCTTTGGCTGGAATTGGATAGTAGAATAAGTATACTTTCATCATAAAACCTTTTTTCCACTGCCACATCTTATCATAGTTTTATAGGACTCATTTTTAAATAATTGCTAATATTCCAAATTGGGAGAAGCTGTATGGGCTATAAGAGCCAGTAAAAACTCCAAAACAGAAGGGGAAGAAGAAGGAGTAGGAAAAGGAGAAGAAATCCTCTGCTGTTTTTTTGTTTTTTTTTAAGTTCTATAGATGGGGAGAGAAAATATTGGCAAAAGTTTCTAAACCTCTGTAAATCAAACATCATAAACATCTAGCTCACTCATATTTTATATCTTGAATATATCTGGATGTGACATGATTAGGAATTAGAATTTTCTGGTTTAAATTCACAGCTATGATATAGAAAAATCTAGTTTCATTTGTATCAGCAAAAATATCGAGAGTCACGGGTGTAGGATTAAAGAGATTATCAGCTCAGAAAACACAAATGGGGAGAAAGTACTAGATTTACTCTATACAAAAATGTAAACCCAGCCTTTTGGCTAAGATCAGGTATAGATACATTATATATTTGCCAATTTTTTGAAAGTGAGATTGGGAAAGCATGGCACTCATGTTTAACAAAAATATTTTGGGTATATTCTTCTGCTAGAACAATTGGGTAACAACTGATAACTTGCTAAGCTATACTGAGATAGTTGTGAATACCAATCCTACCAGTTCATTTGCTGATTTTGATAAAGTATCTTAAACAGTCACTTTCCCAGCTCCAGAAGATAATTTAACCCAACTTGTGCATGTTGGACTACAACTGGCTGGGCATAACTGGCATTTTACTACAAACTCTCAAATTAGATCAGGCTGGCATAAGGGACTATCTGGATCCCTGTGCAGAATCATAAGAAATGTGGGTAAGAAGAACATAAAAAATGTGGATAATAAGCTTTAAATAAGTTAGGAATTTGTTTTACTTATTGCAGCACTCTAGTACAAAATGTTAATTCCCTAATTACATACATCAATTTTCAATAAATGATTGTGAAGCCTGAATAGATCCTGTCTATATGGGAAAGATTGGCAACTCTGTAGGTACAAGAGGTGCAACAGATATCAGCAAGATATGCCTTGAGTGTCAAACCACAAAAGTTGAGAAACTCTGAACTATATTTTACAGGTTATCTACTACATGAACTGCAAGAAAGATGAATGAGAATCTGGCAATGGAATGCTATGGATTAGGTTCAGAGAGGCAAGCAGTTACTTGTGCTGTTTCAGCTCCATTCCAATCCTGTCTCTGGATAGTTCGGCAGAACTGGCAGGCTCCACATGACTTGCCAGGAAACCTTCACCCCACCCCTGGCAATGCCAAGTTTCTATTGTTGAGAGGGAACATTTGGAGTCAGACATACCGTCTCTTCAAAGATCATAGCGATAGATTTGGAGAGCGATCCCGTAAACCACACTGTAACCCAACCATTTGTAGTTCCTAGATGGGCCTGGTTTCAAAAATGAAATGTCAGATCACACCCGGCTTGCACCCAGCTTTTTAATTCCCTCACTCCCATCTCATATCTCTGGTTGGATCTCTCAGGTCCTATAGCCTTGGCAGTAGAGGAGTGTGCTCCACCAGATTTTTCACAATGTTGCCTCTTACCAAAAGAATTAGCATCTTTTTGGCCTTATCCTAAATGGTGCCAAAACATACTTTAGTAAATAGGCAACATCCTGCAATTTATTCCTGTAGGCAAGCAGTCAGACATTAGTTTGAAATATTTATGCTTTATAATTATAAAACTTTGCCTTTGGCAATAGCCTGAAGATAGAAGAGCATGCATGCATCTGCCCAAAGCCATGTGAACTTTTTACTCAATCGCTGTTGCTGTGCCTTCTGTTTCATTTTGTTACTTGTTGGCTTTAGCTGTTGTATTGTTTTCAGTATGTAGGTTTATAGAGAGATTTTATTATTAGTGAAATAATTAATTGTAAATTATTTTCTAATTGTTCCTACTTTTGGGAACACTAATAATTATAAAAATTGCACAAATAAATATTACATTTGCTTGAATTTAAGAGAAACACATACCCCTACACAGCAAGAATAGACATAAAAATTAGTAACATATTTCTTCCCTTCCTCATCCAGGGTTACCAACTCCAGCTAAAGCCTGTTTAGGACATTTCTCTTCCAGCCAATAAACATTTGCTTAACACACACACACACACACACACACACACACACGTCTATACCTATTTATGTAAATGCCAGTTAAAAGTCACACTAAAAAAGGCAGAAGAGAAGAAATGAGTTTATATTGATTGAAATAGTGACTTCTAATTAGATACCGAAATAAGATATTTCTCTTATAAAAGTAACTGATTCTCCATATGCATCTTCCAGCCACCCACTCTCACATATAATGCCCTCTCACACACAGAAACACATAAGTACCTCAACATAGACCCTTTCTCCTTCTAGCAGAAAAACCCAGAGGGAAATAAAGAAGAGGATGGAGATGGGGATAAGGTGAAAGAGAAAGGAATGGTGGTGGTGGAACCAAAACTGGATGGAGATGAGAATGGAAGAGCTAACTGGACAATCAACAACAAATAAAAAAATGTTGACGGGAGAAACTCCAAATGCTATCTATAGCCTGAAGCATTTGAAGGGTGAACTTCTCTAGGATTAAAAAGGGTCAGATGGAAGTCCTGAGCAAACAGAATATGAAGACTCCAATTGATGGAAATTAGGCTAAGATTACACAAAATATTTCTTTATGGTGTCACCACCAAAAACATACATACCAGTGTAAGAAAATGGATAAAATTTCTGTTAGAGTCAGCAAAAACGATCTTTGGCAGAGTTATATCTTCGATAACCTGAACAGCTTCACTATATAAAATGATGAACTTCTGCTCTGTTCTATAGAAATTCTCTGAACCTTAGATGATTTAGCCAGGGTCAGATTCTGAATGATCCTAAAATGCAAATATCCCACAATATCTATTTTCCACCTCAAATGCAGCCCCCCCCCCCCCCCCCCCCCGCCAATAAAGCAAACTAAAGTAATGCAAACAATAAAGGACAGAAATCTTTTTCCATGTTAGGTTGTCCTGGAGCCAAGAAGAATGAATTTCTGACCAGTGTTCTGGATGCACTCTCCACAGATATGGTGCATGCGGTCTCTGATCCTGCAGTGTCTTCCAGCAGGTGGGTTCTTCTTTCCCATCAGGAGTGGACATTTCCTCCTTTTCACAAAACCTGTGCAAGATTTTGCTGTCAGGCAAATTATATTTTTACTTCTCTCACTGGATCTGTGGTGTTTATCAGCATTCCATAGCTGACTATGGGCCTCTGTCTTTAGAACTTTCACTGATAGTCCATTTGAAATGGGTTTCACAATATGATGGCTGAAAAATATTGTTGCAATAACAAAATAAGAGCTGTATTTTAAACAATAACATTCCAATTTTTGTCTGTTTTTAGTACCTACAATACACATTTTATATATCACAGATAAAGTAATAGTAAGAATCTAATCCATATAAACATAAAGCAGTCTTTATTGGATATTATTTCTTTTTGATGTGGTCTTGTATGGTTTATATTATTTTTGTTTTTTTCTGTTGCTTTTATTCTGTTGTTGTATGCTGCTCAGAACTGTTTGGAATAGAGTGGCATAGAAATGTCAGCAATAAAAAATAAAATATAGCAGAACACAGTCCTGATTAAAATTACTTATAACTAAAATGCTTTGAAAGCAAGGGGCTTCAGTCTACTTGTGACTAACTCAATTTCAACCAATTGAATAGGAAGTACTCTTAGTTGGGTCTGCGCCATAAGACTGTGGAAATAAAAGATTCCAGACTCTATTCTGTAAGAGGGGTGGGTAAGAAGACAAATTTGGGTCTACTAGTACATCTGTGTGTGCTTTATAGAAGGTTGGCCAGGATTCCTATGTAAGCTCCAGAGCTTATCAGCTTAGAACAGACTCACTGACATAATTAATTATGAGTTTAAGTTTTAAATAAGACTAAATCTGCATTTCACTTGCTGCCTGCCAACTGTCAAATAATAGTACATTTTAAAATTCCCCTTTAAGTTGCTGAAAAAGGAATGGTTAGAAGAAAACCAAACTCAGATCCTTTTACATGAAGGGATGTGAATTTCTGTCGCAGCCCCTTATACTTTGAAACAGCCCCCTTCTTGAGCTAAGTTAGCACCCATCCTGATGGCCTTCTGGAGGTTGGTAAAAACTGAGTTTAGGGAGAGGTGAGGGAATGCCATCTCTTCTTTGTATTATAGATCTGGATTTGTGGTATTATTTCAGTTTTAATAGTTTCTGTTTTTAGAATTTTTTTGTTGTAAACCACTGGGAATCCTAGTAGGTTATGGTGGAGAGAGAAAGAGGAAGAAAGAGAGACAAAGACTGATGGATCAACAAAACAGTGCAGCCCAGATGCTTTAGCAGCCTCATAAATACACGCAGTGGTTGAAGTGAAATGGACAATTCAATTTTATTAGGAATGAAAAAATAGAATAAAGGTTAGCATTAGTTACATATATGAACTGTGGGATGAAGAAATGGAATATCCAATCTTGGAAATCAGCGGGTCCAGGTTTTAAATGTAAAACATGTGTCTTATAATTTAAGAATGAAGTCAATTCACCAGAAGATATTATTTTGTGTCTATTGGTTTCTTCAAAGAATATTTTTAAAAAATTGCACATCAGATTTTTTGTGCTGGCATTGTTAGAAATGTTAACAATAAATTTTAACAATGAATATTAATTGGCTTTGTCCAACCATAGCTTTGTTTTGATTTTAGATCATAACATATATTAAAATATTTTGTCAGATATTTTGGCTGTAATAGTTAAAGATGTAAATTTGATGTTAAACTATATTCTTAAAATATGGATTTTGTCATTTTTTTTTTTTGAAAAGCTTTATGATAATCTTATGCAAATGGAAAGAAACATCCCTCTGATACTGAGGAAATTATTCAGGATATGAGTTTTTGAAAAGTCATTATATTCAGAAAATGAGAAGATGAAGCAATATGTTTCTATTTGATCTAGATTTAATAGCAAGCTTAAAGACTGAACTATTTCCATACTGATACTAAATTTATATTATATACAATCTTTTTAAAAAAAATTATTAGGTTTTTAATATTTTTGTATTAGTTTATTTTAATCACACTAGTGCATGAAGGTTCCTTTTTCATTGTATAACCACTGCTGTATGTTTTTCTGTTAGTGTAGTTTGTATTTCACTATTTAAAAAAATTAAATTGATTTAAGAAGGGAAGGAGGGAAGATGAAATATTTCAGCAGTAATAATCCAACAGAATGGCATATTTAGATCCAATTCAAACCCTCATTTCCCAATGAAAATCTCTTGAAACCAAACAAATTTAAAATCCACAATCTGCCTAGTTAATTACAATACAGTTGTGTTTCAGAGTTAAAGAAACAGAATTGAGACACAAGTCACAGTGACTGACAAGTGTGATTTAAAAAGCAGAGAGAACTAAAATATTTTTTTTCAGAACATGCCTATAATATGGAAATTAGCTGCACTGATGCATGCGATACCTTGTTTGCTTTAATAACATTGAATGTTTAATCCTACACATGTCTACTCTAGAATTAGTCCTACTGAGTGTAATAATAAAATTACAGTGGTACCTTGGTTCACGAACTTAATTCGTTCCGCGACTCTCGTCGCGAACCGAATTGGTCATGAACCAAATCAAATTTTCCCATAAGGTTCAATGTAAATATGGTTAATCCATTCTGACCCCTCCGAATTTGGTTGCCAACTGATTTTTGGTCGCAACCTGAGTCAAATTTCCCCATAAGGTTCAATGTAAATACGGTTAATCCGTTCTGAACCATATGTATTTTATTTTTAAACCACAAAAACATGAAACAAAGTACAGTACAGCACAGTATGAAGAGAGAGGACACTGACCTTGCTCGAGGCAACTTCTGGCGTGGAGGACAGGAAGGTGGGTGGGGAGGCAGTTATTGTTTGGAGGGAGAGTCCCCCTCCAAAAGGACATCGGGGAGATCTCCTTCAAGGGTTTCCTCACTTCTTTGCCTCTTAGCTGTACGCTCAGTTCTGGGGAAAAATCTGTCTAAAGTCAGTTGTTTTTTCCTGCGCTGCATAACCCTCCAGAAATGAGAGACCACGTTATCATTCATCAGATTCAACACTCTGTTCGTTACAGTTATGTTGGGGTGGTGCTTCTCAAAGAAATCCTGGCACTCATTCCATTTTTCCATAATGGATTTAATCACGTCACTGCTAACCTCCTCCCTGTCTTCCTCTTCCTCAGTGGAATGCTCCTCACCAAGTACTTTCTGTTGCTCACTCTGGAGCTCAGCAAGTTCTTCTGTGGTCAGTTCCTCCTCATGGTCCTCAACAAGCTCCTCTATGTCTGCACCATCGACAACCAGACCCATACTCTTGCACATGGACACAATCTCCTCCACTACCTCTGCATCAGACCCTTCACAGTCACGTTCAGTGACACATTCTGGCCACAGTTTCCTCCAGGCTGAGTTTAAGGTCCGGTAGGTGACATCTTCCCAGGCTTTGTCAGTGAGGCTGATGCAGTGGAGGACATTCAAATGTTTCTTCCAGAATTATTTCAGAGTCAAGGATGTTTCTTCAGTGACATTGAAACACCTGGTGAAGAGCGCCTTTGTGTACAGCTTCTTAAAGTTGCAGATCACTTGCTGGTCCATGGGCTGCAGAAGAGGTGTCGTGTTGGGGGGGGAGGAACGTGACCTTTATAAAGTCATATTCAGCGTCCATATCATCCACCAAGGCTGGAGGGTGTGCCGGGCCATTGTCCATCAGAAGAAGGCACCTTTCAGGCAGTTGGTTGTCAGAAAGATATTTTTTAACGGTGGGTGCAAACACCTCGTGCAGCCATTCCATGAACAATTGCCTTGTGACCCAAGCTCTCGCATTGGCCCTCCACATGACAGGCAGTCTGGCCTTGTTCACATTGTGTTCCTTGAATGCACGAGGGGTCTGGGAATGGTACACCAGTAGTGGCTTAATCTTCAGCTCGCCGCTTGCGTTCGCACACAGCAAAAGGGTCAATCTGTCCTTCATGGGCTTGTGCCCTGGCAGTGCCTTTTCCTCCTGTGTGATATAGGTTCTCTTTGGCATCTTCTTCCAGAAGAGCCCTGTTTCATCGCAGTTGAACACTTGCTGAGTGACGTATCCTTCCGCCTTCATGAATTCCTCAAATTCTTTCTTGTAGGCTTCTGCAGCAGCCTTGTCAGAACTGGAAGCCTCACCATGTCTTGTCACACTGTGGATGCCACTTCTCTTGCGGAATTTTTCAAACCAGCCTCTGCTGGCTTTAAATTCTTCACTTGCTGCGCTTGTAGAGGGTTTTTTTTGCAGTAAATCACTGTGCAATTTCCTGGCTTTTTCACAGATCATAGCTTCACTAACGCTATCACCTGCCAGCTGTTTCTCATTCAGCCACACTAACAAAAGTTTTTCCACCTCTTCCAGCACTTGTGTCCTCTGCTTGGTTAATGTCATTACTCCTTTTGCCACATCAGCTCCTTTGATGGCATCTTTATTCTTCAAAATAGTCGAGATGTCGACTTCACCATCTTGTACTCTGAGCCCAGATCAGTCATACGAATACCACGATCGTGCTTTTCTACAATTTCCTTCTTCAATTCAATGGTTATTTTCTTCAAACCCTTATTCTGACCAAGCTTGCTCTGCACCTTTTTCGGAGCCATGCTAACAAGCACACCAAAAAGCTTCATAGGACGTCTGTTTGCCACCATGATCTCACCTACAGGAAGCCGCGACCACGTGTCACGGGAGGGAAAATGGCCGCAGATCCTGTTCATAACCCGATGCGGAGTTCGCAAACGGAGGCAAAATTTTGCGACCGGAGCTGTTCATG
Source organism: Liasis olivaceus (assembly GCA_030867105.1). Lineage (NCBI taxonomy): Eukaryota > Metazoa > Chordata > Lepidosauria > Squamata > Pythonidae > Liasis > Liasis olivaceus. The sequence goes on from CM061349.1 coordinate 259,748,515, forward strand.
AACCGAATTGTTCGTGAACAGAAGCGTTCGTGAACCGAGGTACCACTGTATAATGGAACTGAGGGAAGTGTAGGTATATAAGCAGACAATATAACCTTTTAAAATATGTTGAAGAAGAATTAACTTGAGATTTTCCATCTTTTCTTCATGCCATTCATTCAAGAGATTATGGGAGAGAAGACAAATGGTGGACAATCTCATCGCAGAGAAGCTTTCCTACAGTTTATTGATCTTCCCATGCAATGTGCAGCGATACAGGATTGTTGTACATATTCTAGTGTGCATTACCTCCTGGCATGAGATGGTGACAAAGAAATTGTAGCATAGTTCTTAAATACTTAAACTAGACCTGCAGAAATTGAGGCTCCAGGTCATTCTCCCCAAAGCCTTGGGCGAGACCCAGAGGCCTCCAGAAGCTGTTACAAAAGTATTGTTTTTAACTGACCAAAGGAGAAATGTTTAAAATATGAGCCGTCATGTTAATTAATTAATTAATTCACTAATTAATACACTAGCTTAATGTAGTGGTTAAGGCACCAGGTTAGAAACCAGGAGACTGTGAGTTCCAGTCCTGTCTTAGGCACAAAGCCAGCTGGGTGACTTTGGGCCAGTCACTTTCTCTCAGCCCTTGGAAGGAGCAATGGCAAACCACTTCCAAAAAACCTTGCCAAGAAAACTGCAGGGACTTGTCCAGGCAGTCACCAGGAGTCAACACTGACCTGAAGGCATGCGCGTGCACACACATACACACAGTAATATTAATTGAATTGAATTTAAATATAAATTGAATCAAATAAATCAAATTTAGTTTTGTCCTAAATTCTACTTTCCAAAATGCTACTATGCACTTTTCATCACTCAACCAGTTAATGAACTCCTTCTCTTGTAGGCTTTCAGAACCAGATCCAAACCATACACTGGAGGAAAGAGTTGTTCATTGGTATTTTAAACAACTGGATAAAAATGCTAGCGGTGACATCGGCAAAAAAGAAATCAAGCCTTTTAAGAAATTCCTGAGAAAAAAATCCAAGCCCAAAAAATGTGTGAAAAAGTTTGTGGAATATTGTGATGTGAATAATGACAAATCTTTGACAGTTCCAGAACTAATGGGTTGTCTGGGTGTAACAAAAGAAGACAACAAAGCAGATACAAAGAAACGCCATAGTAAGTAGAGTTCCTTACTAGCTCTCGTACTGTTTAGCTCAGTGTTTTTTTTAACCTTGGCGACTTTAAGATGTGTGGACTTCAACTCCCAGAATTCCCCAGCCAGCATTCTGGGAGTTAAAATCCATGTATCTTATAGTTGCCGAGGTTGAAAAACACTGGTTTAGCCACTACTAAATCTTGATGAGATGAGTGGGTAAAAGCAGAGGAGTGGAGGTTACTTCTTCAATTCCTTAATGAGATATTTGTGACTCAGATCTAGGATGGTTGTTAGCAAGCTCTAAAACTATCCCACTCCTTCTGGGGATGATTTCTTACTGTGGCATCCTGGTATTGCCTCCATTTCACTCCTAGTTCATCCCCAGTTTTTATTCCCACTTTCAGTAATCACCTCAGTTTTTATTGGATTATTTTGGGATATTTCCAGTCACTTAAAAAAAAAAAAAAAAAGTTAAACATTGGTGTATTTCTGCAAACCTGGAAGTTCCCCAGCCTAGCTAAAATCTTCCTCTTGAGAGCGAATGGTGCTTTTTCAGCTGCATGTACAATGGTGCTCACAATCACAACATTTGAGGCAGAAAGAATGGTAAAGGCAGAAATTAAAACAGTAAAAAGCAAAATTTTGGAAATGAGCAAAAGTCTAAAGGCAGAAAGTTCTGGAAAGAAATGTCATCCGGCAGTCAGAAAAAGGGCATGTACAAAATGTGGTGATCCCATCAGACCCTATTCAGCATGGGAGAAAGCACCTTACCAAAGGTTAAAAGTATGTCATGAAATATAATTGACAGTTATTAATTTAAAAGAAATAGAAATCCTTAGAATTCCCTAAAACAGATAACATTATTATAATGCACATACAAAATGGGCAGAACTTCAATCACACCTCTGTGACCACCATCTTTACTTTTTTTACCTTACTCTGGAGACCCTCCTGAATAATAAGCTTACAAGAAAAAGTGAATAAAATAGAATGTCTTGACTTTTCCTGAAAGCAGAAAAGAATGGAGGCTAAGCATAATTTCTGAGAGTAGGCCTTTCTTTTATAATATGTGTGTGTGTGTGTGTGTGTGTGTGCGCATGCACACACATGTGCATATACACATAAACGCCCATACACACATACACCTATAATCAATTTTTTGCAAATAATGTCTAGGGTGAGCTGATATCCCAGTTTTGGCAGGACAGTCCCAGTTTGGGGTGAGATTTCTTCCAAGATGTCCCATTTTCCAAGGGCCTGTCCTGGCCAGGAGCAGCAGGACTTTCATCTTGTGCAATGCACAGCACGGGAAACGACTCCCATGTTTGCTGCTTATACAAGTAGAAGCTACCGTAGCCGGCCCACAAAAATCCAGACAATGCTAGACGGCAGCAAGGAGATGTAGAGGACTCTGACTTTAGGCTTACACATTGATGGGTTGTCTAGTTTTCTGAAGTCCAAATATCGCAGCCCTGACTTTGGAATATGATGGAGAGTGGGCAGCTGCAGAAAGCAGTGAAAATAATAGGCATAGGAATGGGATTAGGTCAGTGTTGTCCAAACTTGGCCACTTTAAGACGAGTGGACTTCAACTCCCAGAATTCCCCAGCCAGCCATGCTGGCTGGGGAATTCTGGGAGTTGAAGTCCACTCGTCTTAAAGTGGCCAAGTTTGGACAACACTGGATTAGATAATCAGGCTGTCATGAGAGTGTCTGGGGTTTCTTTCAGGCCTCAGCTTTGGGGCTGCTTCCTAGTGGCAGGAGAGATGGGGATGGAAGAAAAGATTACTTCCTCCCCCCACCCATTTCCTGAATGATAGAGGGATCTATTGCTTGTTAGTCGTTCATGAATTTGCCTTGACTTAGAAATCATTATGCAACTATGCACAAACACAACAGGAAACAGAAAGTGCTTGGAATTACTGAAAGCTGCTTCATTACAGATAAGCCCTTCCAAACCTTATATTCCTCTGTGTGTGTGTGTGTGTGTGTGTGTGTGTAATTTTTGCATGGAACTTTTGGGAAATTGAATTATAGATTAACACAGGTAAATATGTACATTCATACAAATTAATGTGTCCTGGTTTTTACCCTTGGAAATCTGGTCGTCCTAATACAGTTTAATTTAAAAAATAAAAGGAGAATGAGCACAGTCCCTCCACGGTCTATTATCATGCAGATAGACCACTTCTAGCATCTCCACCCTTCCCTGGCTGTAAATAATTGGACTAGCCCAATCTCCAGTCTAGTTTCAGTCCAAAGTTTTGGGAGCTCAGTGAAAGAATCAGAGCTTTTCCCACGAGCCAAGGAAGCCCATCAAATCTGTAGTATCTAGATCTGCTGTTAAGGAGTAATATCATTGCATATCTGGAAAGTTTAAAGTTCTGTTTAAACTGTTGCATAGAATCCTGCTTACTTTCAAATCACTTCCTGTCTGTTTTGTTCCTCAGCAGTTCCCAGAAGACATGCTGAAAGCACTCCTTCCAACAGGCAGGTAAGTACAGGAAGGGGAAAAAAGGAACCTTCCCATTCTCTTGATAGCATTTGGAATCTGCCCAGCTTGGCGACCACACTGGAATGAGAAAGCATTTACAAGGTAACTACCCAAAGTCACCTCTGCAAGGAGAGAAACTAGCCACAAGGATATAAAATTACCTCTCATTTGCTGCCACTTCCTTGAGATTTATCCTCTCTAAACTAGTAAGGAATTTAGTGAAGGTTTTTCACACCTTTGGAAGAATCTCACAGAGACCAAAAGCGCTCCTTTCTGCATCACTCAGTGGTTTAATTCCCTGAACATCTCTTACATTTTGAACAAGGTGGCCTGAAAACTCTAACTTCGGCAGAACTCGGAACTGTCCCAACCGGTTATTTTGATTATGTAATCGCTGTGGCTGTGGGCATGTGCCCTACTCTTCATTCAAAGCCATAGTTGGCTTTCTTTTTCTCCCCTCTGGCCTCCCCCAGCTTTCCAGTCATCTGATAACATGTAAAGTATATAGAGCAATAGTGCTATCTTTTCTCTTTTTCTTAAAGAATTATTTGATCCAATATTTCTGCTGATTCATTCTCAATTATTTTAAAAGCTCGTCCTGTGAAGTGATAGCCTTGAAATGGTCCTAGCTGTACAAACCATCTGTTGGCAGTTAACCACTACAGCAATGGGAGGCCATAAAGGTTCCTCACAGATGCCAAAGGGGCCTTTCATTATGAGAGCCCTCACTTGAAAGGAAGGCTTTGGAACTGAATATGCCTGACAAGAAACACTTAAAAAGAAACTACTCACCTTAAAGACCACAATCAGCTCTGTTTCCATTAAAGAATGGGCCATAGGGATAATAAGAATAAGGGATCCAAGACTCAATACACACATTATGAACAGTGAAGTGGTAAACTGGGGCAATAGAGTTGTGATCTAAAACACTTTCAGACTGCAGGTGAGAAGTCATGTTTTTGAATGGCCTTCATTTAGTAAACTAGCATTTATGAAAAAGGACTGTGCTAAAATATAATTTAACAGAGAAAGAAAGTTTTTTTCTGTATAAGGTAGTAGGGGGAAGCATTCATACGTGAGGTAACCATGGCTGCTATTGTGAAGTGGTATGACCCAGGAGATCCGAACAACCTAACTTTCACTATAGTCTGACCTCCAAGGTGAGATATAGGTCCCATCGTCTCAGCCACACAAATATAGGACTTTGGATGGCCAAATGCTGTACCTGAGACTGAGGGCTTCAGGACAGGATTATATGTTCTCTGAAGAACAGCCAGAGAACAGAGAAGGACCCCTGCCCTGGAGTGAGAAAACAGGGAAAGTGGGGTTACCCCTGCCTCCTCTGACTCCACTGAATCAGAACTGGGGTCTGAAGTTGGATGGATGGAAGGCTGAGGAGGGCCAGCTGCTTTGTTATTAGAAGATGGAATTGGCATGTATGATTTGATAGTGAATAACTGTTAAGTGAGGTTATTCTGCTCTGTTGTATTGTAGTTGGACTTCAGTAAGAACATTGGTAGCTGGCACTTGGTTGATTGATGAGAAGCTAGGTTACTGAGTAGATCAGAAAAGGAGGAGAGGATAACAGTAAGGATAAGCAGGAGAAAGTATGGCAGTAAATGTTGCAGTGAACTGTTCCATGGGAAGACAGAAATGTACTGCAATCTCTGATCCAGGGCCCCACTCTCAACTCATCAGCCAGATATCCAGATTACTGAGCACCTTGGATTCAGGTGGATGCTTTTGAACACCAGGTCTGTCTGCAAAGAAATCTAAATGTGTCCAACACATGTAGCTGGCCATACATGAGATCTCACCTTTAACTTGAAGCATATGTTATGTGATTTAGTTCTAAAGGATGTTTCCATCAGTCCCTTTCTTGGGATTAACCAGAGCCACCAGACTTTGCAGGGAGAAGGGGCTGATTTCAGACAACACATGATTTTCTCAGCAACTTGGAGAATAATTCTGTTGGACACCTTCTTAGTTCTGAAATACAAATATATCCAAGTTGCTGGACAGGACTTTTCTGAGCTTTCCCTGAATGGAGACTCCCTACCTGGCCACTTAACTCTGGGAAATGAAGCAAGTGAAAAGAAGCCTGAAGTAACCCTGATAGAAAATGAAAAGCTAGCGTGACCATAACAAGTGCAGTTCTGATTCAAGCTTATTCTTGCAATCAGGGGGCAAAGTGTTGTTGTTATTTATTAGATGTATAGGCTTCCTGACTCTTATCACAACACCATCCATCCATGTCAGCCAGCTGTACTGCTAATATGGCCCAAACTCTGTTAGGAAAATATAGGCTAAAAGAACTGATTGGTGTAACTTGCAATAATCTGGCTGAACATTTCATGGATAATATCACTTGCATTTGCTTTGAGTTGGAAGCCAGATAGATGGAATCTACTGAGATTGCAGAGGTGATGCCTTGTGATGTTACCTGGAAACTTTTTAAACATGTGGATCTCATGGAAGTGATCTCTACTACATGTGGACTCCCACCCACCTAGCTGATTAAAGTGGCCATAAGGGGATTAGGAGTTGAATCCAGGTAGTAATCAACACTTTTTTAAAGGAAGGAGAGGATCCAAGTCTTCTGAAAGAGGCACTGGTTTGCCTACTTCTCAAGAGGCCTAGCTGGATGCAATGGAATTGGATAACCATCATTGTATTTCCAAACTCTCCTTTTTGGAAGTTGTTGAGAAAGTGGTAGAGCTGCAGTTATAGAGGTCTCTGGAGGACACAGATTATATGGCAGTCTGATTTCAGACCCAGACATGGGATGGAACTTGCACTTATGGGTGATCTGTGGTAGGACATGGAAGGAGGAAGCACAATCATTCTAGTTCTACACATTTCAAATTCCTTCAATACAGTAGATCATAGTATCCATCTAGACCATCTGTGAGGGCAGGGAGTTGAAGGCACCATTTTATGCTGGTTCTGATCCTGCCTAAGTAATTGAGACCAGTCAGTGGTGACAGGGTGAGAGGTCAGTCCCTTGGGTGCTCCTTTATGGGGAATCTCATGGTTTGATCCTCTTTCCTGTTCTGTTTAATGTCTGCATTAAGCCACTATCCATTGATTTGGGCTGTGGTATCGACCTTCTGATGTTTATCTCCACCCCAGACCTAATGGGAGATGCAGTAGAAGTTCTGGCTCTGTACCTGGAGGCTGTTGGGGTCTGGATGGAGAGAAGCAAGCAAAATAGAATGACCATTTATTTGAAAACTGATTCTAGGATTCTGCCAGCTTTGACTCTTGATGGAGTTTGCTTCCCAAGAGAGAAGTGACTCACAGTCTAGGACTCATGAACTCTTGGACTCATGGCTCCTGCTGGAAGAGAGGTGTCAGCCATGGCCAAGAGGGCTTTTGCCCAGCTTTGGCTGGTGTGAAAATTATGGTTTTATCTGGAACAGGATATACTATTATGCCCTTGTCATCTTGCCATTAGATAACTGTAATTTGCTTTACATATGGCTGCTCCTGAAGACCATCTAGAAACTTCAGCTGATCCAAAATGCAACTGCCCACTTGACATACTGATCAGGTTAATGGCAAGACTGAGACTGACTCCATTGCTGTGAGAGCTGCACTGGTTACTAGTATTCTTTCTGAGTGCAATTCAATGTGCTGGCAATTACCTTTAAAGCTGACTATGGCTCAGGACCTGGGTATCTAAGAAATCATCTCTCCTGAACAGATTCTGCCCACCATACTTGGATTGCCAGAGACTGCCTGCTAAGGATCCCCATCTATCAGGTGGTGTAACAGGAGGAGGCTGATGGTGGGAGTTCTTTATGGAATCTCCCCCCTGGAACAGAGTGCCTCCTAAGCTGAGGATGCCCCCCCCACTCCCGCATTACCTTCCTGAACTTGGTAGAAACCTGTCTCTTTTGGAAAGCCTTTGGAATTGACTCTGAAGAGATTGGAACCCATATTAGTTTTAATGATATAAATATTGTATTCATTGTAATTTGAATTATTTCCTGTGACTGTTTTATTAGTATTATTAATTGTAAACTACTTAGAGTTCATTTAAATATTGATGCAGGTATACATCTCACACAGAGAGAGAAGAATCAGGAGGGCTTCAGAACAAAGCACCAGTTTCTACCCACCCACCAGATTTACTTTCTATGAATTAATATGGTAGCTAGAGGCAAATCAATGTTCCTCAGAATTTTATTGCTTACCATGGAAACAAAGGATAAAAAGAGATAATTGTTTGCAGTGCAAATCTTTGATCATTGATCATTGATCATTGATCTTTGATCATTGATCATTGATCATTGATAGCCGATCATTTCGAGATCCTGTTGTGCTATATTTAGCGCCACAGAATATTCTAATTGCAATGTATTTTTCTCAAAATATTAGTAAAGCTGTTCTTGATTGTTTTAATATCATGAGGTATACTACAATAATATACATATGAGATACTATTTTTCAAATTTTTATTGACAGCAAACCTCAAAGAAGCAAGGCTGAATACTTCATATCCAAGGCTTCATATCAAGATCTCTCGGACATGTGGGAGACTTCCTCACCAAAGGTCAATAAAGAGCAACCATAGTATTTGCACTTTGTACTTTAAATGTAAATTCACTTTGTAGAAATGAGATATTTAAACAGACATTTTTTAAAAAATCTGTGAAAATGTAGTAACAGCTTATTTTAAACAATTACCACATACAATGTATGTGTCTTTTTTTGTTGTCTGAAATCTGTATGTGTTGGAGATGTAAAAGTTTGCATTTAATCTGTTTTAAAAAGAATAATGTTCTGTCTGATAGAATGAATATATATCAGTAGAATTGCTTATTTTCTATGTAACCATTAATAATATTATTGAACCAGCTTGATCTGAAGTCTACTGAACTCACAGTGCTACATAATCTATGTTTGAGGTTGCAATTTCTTAAAGCCACATAAAGGATTTTAAAAATGTTGATGATTTATGCACCTTATGTAAGAACAGAGACTTTTCTCTACTAATGTTTAGGGTGCTTTGTTGAAAAAGATGAGTGGTGTTTCTCAAGAATATAGTTGTACATCTAGACTGCAACCACAATAGATTAAACAAAAACACTTTTGTCTTCTTGAATTTCCTATAATTTCTAGAGGGCAGGAGTATAAGATATGTTTATTTTAGTTTCTATCATTTTGTTTTGGGATGGTTTAATCAGCCAGTAAAGGGAAAGGAAGTTCATTCTATCACTCACAACTGATTCTGCTAAGCCTTAGAATAGGTATAATAAAGCAATAAAAGGACACATTTGTTCAGCTTTGTCGATGTAATTGTAAGGATACAAAGAAGCTGAAACAAGCCTGTCAGTCTTCGCTTCTTCTTACACATGGCTAGGCTAAGATATGAGACTTAGGAGCCCCAGGTCTTATGAAGATAAAACTATAACTTGAACAAATTATGTACAGTTATGGTAAGGAGATGAAATCAGGCCAAGCTCTCCCTTAGGGCATCTTTCTTGCCATCTGGGAGATGATCTTACAAGTTTTCATACCTTTCCTTCCTACCTGTTAGAGATAGGATTTTTCACTTCATTTCTGTAATGCCTTAAAGGAATAAGAATTTGTAGCTGTGTCCTTTATACCAAAAGCTTTTAAAGAAGAAAGAATCACTTTAAAGACCTTGACTTTCTGATTTTGGACAGATTTTAGCCAAAGAGACCAATGGATAAAGTAACTGATTGTATATATGAAAAAAGTAAAGTGGATAGCTGTGAATGTTAACAATGAGCAATATTCTTTTTAATGCATTAACAGAAGCTTTGCTGGACAATATGTAGAACAGCTTTTGGTGATCATGTTCTGATCTGGCCTCTATATTGTATTTATATCTGCATTTATAGTTGCCTAATAATGCATGACTGGATGACTTTATGTAGATTCAATTGGAGCAATATAAAATGAGTCTTTACCCATACATTTTGGGCACAAGAAGATAACCAGAATGCATAGGAATGTTTGTGTTTTTTCAATTAGAATCTGATACTTTTTTATAATGCTAAACTTTGAATTTAATCTGTTTAGATTAAAAATATAGTATGCTATGAGAAGTGTTTGTTTATTGTCTATGGCTCATAAATACCTTTATATATTTGCTTGATTTTTAGCAGATCAGTAGATACCCATTTTCTTTCCACAGAACGTTAACCCTGTTTTTTCAATGAACAGAAAAGGTTTAAGGCCTAATTTAGGGAACAGCAAATGATACAATTGTCTAAGTAACCAACTGTGAATTTTAATATGCATTAGACATTGACAAATATTGGATTTTCATTAATTGGAAAATAGTAATAATTCCACACCATCATGCTGTTACATGTCCCTAGTAACACTTGTTGCAGAGGGTTATGTGAATTGCAGCATCTACCTTAATATGAGTCACAGAATAGGCAGAGATATAATTATAGTCTGTCATAGATTGCTTTAGAAATTATTAATTTTATATCAAAATGTTGTATCTAGAGTTATATGTAGCTGTGTAGTTAAAAGACAATGTACAAGTGGAAATACGAACAAAAGCAAAGCAGCTTTATTATTAGAGTTAGGGGAAGAAAGAGAAGGCAATAGTCAGTTTGCAAGCCCCGAAGGGTACCAAAGTTTTGGCTAGGCTCAGAGATGATCAGGAATGAAATTTCAATCAATTATACATATTTTGCTGACCTTATCATGATTGTCAGTCTGAGCTGCACTGAAATAAAATATCACTAGGACAGAATGAGGTTAAATGGGTTTTAAAATATGTGAGTGAACAGGAGGAAGAAAATATAAGAAGGTTGCTGACAGATTTCCTGTGCTAGAAGAAACAAATTAAAGATCTTTAAATCAGGCAAGATGACTCAGCTTGACATATCCCAAAGATGTTTTGCTCTTTATAGTCTACCAGAAAGGACAGATTAGTGCTGGTTACTCCTTGACAAAGATAATTTAGAAATACACCTGATATATTTACATTAGGATATTATGTAGCTAGTGTACTTATATTAAAAACTGGTGTCAAAAAAGTTCCTTTAATGTAGAGAGTGAAAGGTTTATTGCATTGGCTTAATTTTTTTAAAAGAAGGCAAATTGATGTAATTAGGGAGTAATTACTTCAACATTAAATACAAACAAGTTAACCTCATTGATGCCTGAAACATTAGACTGATTACAGTAAATGACTGATGTAAACTGTGCTCACTGTCCCAAATATTTTATTGCATTTTTGTTAACCAAAAGCATATGTGGAAGGCACTCAACAAACAGAACAATGTATTTTTCTTCCTCTGTCAAAAGCTCTCCTGAGCTGTAGATCTGCATGATGTGGGCCTCCCTAAGTAAATGCCAGGCACTGTGTGGGGGATGGGTGCTTCTTCTGGGCCACTGCTAACCAATACTCAATGGTGCTTCCTGGGCTGCCAAGGCCAATAGATATATTGTCCCCCACCTTCCCTTTGTTCCCTGGACTTCTCCCCTCTACAAATAAAAATATTGTTCTTGTATTTCATTATAGAAAAGCAACCCAGGAGAAGCCGTACTGAACAACCAAGAGTGGTAAAATGCCTATTTTCTCATTACTATTTCATTACTCATTTTAGCCAGCCCATGCACTACTAAACTATTTCTACAGCAGGCACTTTTACCAAATCTGTAGGCTACAGATAGATAGGAAGTAGGGAACCTGGTAGGACTCAACCAGACCTTAGCTACTTGTGGTTTGGAAGGACTCAGAGACTTTACTCCAGCTTTGCTGAAAGCACTGTGTTAGTTGCCACTTTGTTTTCAGATCTGAAGTGCTGCTTCTTACGGCTAGTAAGGCTAGTAAGGCTTAGGCCAACTTGCTTGAGAGAACATGTTCTACGTAACCCTCCTTCTCCCACCTTCACCTCCATCCCCATCCCCATCCCCATCCCGCTAATTGTGATCTGAGGAGGTTAATGTCTGGGTCCTGCAAATTAATTTCATAACAATTTAGGGTTGAGCCTTCCCTTACAGCTTTTGGAATGTGCTCCCTGTTGATCTGAGGATGCTCACTCATTTTTTTGAACAAGTCTTTAATTGCTGATTATACTGGTTTTAACATTAGTTTAATAATTTTACTGTAAACCACTGATAAACTTTGGTAACTGGTAGCACAAAGAGTTTAATAAATAAACATATCTATACTCCTTCCTTTCAGTTCATCTTTCCTTTATCTCCTTGGTGGTAAAACAAAATAATTGCTGCTTTGTTTTAATGTTAATCCAGGCAGAGGTGTGTGTGTACATGTGTGCACAGATGACCTGGGAAGTCCCTTTAGGGGGCCAAACTTGGCAGGGGGGATGCAACCATATTGATCCTTTGTGACACCACACTTTTCTTAAGGCACTGCCATGAATAGAGTGCCTCTGCAAATTACTTATACAGAATCATAAATACTTTTTCAGTTTCTTTTTTTTCCCCCTTCTTCAAAAATTGTGATTTAATGGGTGAAACTCATCAAATCAACCTTCCTGTCTATGCTACATCGTTGCCCTTCAAAATCCCAGTTGGTTGCAGGTTTGGCACTTATTTAAAGAAAATAGTCTGTAGAAACAATGAGGACATCAGGTAGCCAATCAGGGAGGTCAAATTGATTGTGTCACTGAGATACATGAAACCGCTGGGCGAGATCATCCATCATCATGGGGTGAGGTATCATCAGTATGCTGATGATACGCAGCTATACATCTCCATCCCTGGTGAAGTAAGTGATGCTGTGGCCACCCTTTTGCGGTGCCTGGAGGCTGTAAGGGTCTGGATGGGGATCAACAGGCTTCGGCTGAACCCTGGTAAGACGGAGTGGCTGTGGGTTAATGGCTCCTCTGTTTCCGGGATTTTGTCATCTTTGGTGCTGGATGGGGTGACGCTGCCCCAGACAGACCCAGTGCATAATCTGGGGGGGGGGGGGGTCCTAGACTCATGGATCCTGCTTGAAGAGCAGGTGGCAGCCGTGGCAAGGAGGGCCTTTGCACAACTTCGGGTTGTGCATCAGTTATGCCCTTTTCTGGATCGGGATGCCCTTTGAACAGTCACTCATGCTCTTGTTATCTCCCAGATAGACTACTGCAATGTGCTCTATATAGGGCTACCCTTGAAGAGTATCTGGAAGCTACAGCTGGTCCAGAATGCAGCCGCACAGGCTATTGTTGGTGCACCAAGGAGGGCCCATGTAACGCCTCTGCTCCGTGAGCTTCATTGGGTGCCAGTTTGCTCCTGGGTCCAATTCAAGGTGTTGGTTATCACCTTTAAAGCCCTACATGGCATGGGACCAGGTTATCTAAGGGACTGCCTCTACCCGATGACTTCAACCCGTCCCACACGATCACACAGAGAGGGCATGCTTCGGACACCCTCAGCGAAAGAACTTCGACTGGCAGGGTCCAGAAGGCTGGCCTTCTCTGCGGTAGCCCCTGCTCTTTGGAACATCCTGCCCCCGGAGGTGCGATTAGCCCCCACACTCCTGGCCTTCCGTAAGGCTTTGAAGACCTGGTTCTGCCACCTGGCCTGGGGTGGGGTGAGAATACCTCAAGCATGGGGATGGCTAGCCCCATAGAGGCCTCGGCCTTCAGCCTCAGGTTTTCATCCTCTTGGTCTCTCCTTCTTCTTTTAGTTATGTTTTAATTTAAGGTTTTATGTGTTTATATATTTTATGTTCTAATGTTTGTTGTGAATCGCCCCGAGTTCCCCCATTGGGGGGAGATGGGCAGTTGAAAAATGTAATAAATAAATAAAATAAATAAAATATTCAGACAAAAATAGGGTTGCTCATAGACTTCCTTTATTCTCATTGAGTTTGTCCCCTAGAAAAATCTGAAAATCTAAGAGATCATCCATGTTACTATGCCAGCCAAATGCTCCTTTTACACAAAATATATCGTTGTCCACTGATGACGCCAGCGCTTTCCACTATAAAGCTCAATATTGACCTCTTCTCCAGTTTTTTTCCATGACCAGAAACTTGTTCCATTCCTGGTATAATTCAAACATCTGAACATTTTGGTTTCTCTTTTGATCAGCCCTCAAGAAGTTGAGAGAAGCAGATCTGTTGCAACAAGTGTATAAAAGGGACGGGACTTGCATCACAATGCCACAATACTTCTTCTGTCAGTTTGACTCCCTTTGCTCCACTCCCACAGACACCACTAATCAAGGAAAATTGATAGCTGATTAAGTAGTAGTGCCTTATTTGCCAATGTTTAATCCCACATTAAAGCTGTTGGTCATTACCATATTGTTCAACAACAGATTCCATAACGTAACAGTTCTGTGTGAAAAAGATTCCTTTTACCTCTTCTGAATTTTCCCTACTCAGCTTCATTAGATGATTTGTATTTTGAGAAAAAGCAATTCTCCTCACCCTCTGCATAATTTTATACACATTTATCATACCATCATTATTATTTGCCATTTTAAGCACATTTCCTCACTCCCAGCTCCCAACTTGTGGTGTGATATAGAGAAAAAGACACTGGATTCTAATTGCATCATAAGGGCATAGAACAACCGGTAATTTTATTTATTGTTTCCCTTTTTCACAGCAGCTAAGCATAACCTTTTCCCTTAAGCTATTCATTGCAAGTTGTAAATCAAATGTTTCTACAAGAAAGCATTGATTTTGTCCAGCATATTTCAACTGGCTGTGTTTCTCCAGCCATTTTGCCTCTTAGTCAATTCAAAAATGTTTTCTCAATCCAAAGAGGGAAACAAGATGTAATGAAAATTTGAGAGCAGAACCTAATATGTATTTCTAAATTGGGAGCAGATTTAAACAAGATGAGGAAATCCAAACCACAACAAAGAGGAATTTTCTTTGCATTTCTTATGATGTGAGCAAAATGTAATTAGATTTAAAAAAACAGTCCATAGATCCACATTAGGTTTGGCTGCTACCCTGCGGTGATAATATTTGCTTTAATCAACACATTAGTGACAAAATGTTACAAGTAAAAGGGAGGGGGGAGGTCACTGCCTTTTTTGTGGTTTATTGTTGCATTCCTTCTTATAATGATTAAGAAATAATTTTAAATGCACTGGGAAATTTTTGATCTAAGGATAATGAGTTGCATATATTTTTGTGTATGTAAGTGTTCAAGAATGCAAAATGTGATCTCTAAAGTGAGAGAGTTGGACTTTTTGGAAAGCTAATGAAAATTGCAGCAGTCTACCTGTAGCCAGCCTTTTCCCATTAGATGAGCACTGTTTGCTTGCAAAGAGAAAACATATATTAAAATAAATGAAGCCAAGAAACATCTTTTGTTTTGTTCTAGCCTATGACAAGAGTCTGAAAGGGAATGATCTGCAACATACTTAATACTGAGTCAGTCCAGAGTCCTGTTTATGGGACATTCCCACTAGAGAAAGAGAAGTTTATTTTTTGCTGATTTCTTTTTTCCCTTGATTGAAAGGTCCTCCAGATATATAGTGGGGTAAAGGAGGAAGATGTAATAAAAGAAAAACATCTCAACTCTGCTGTATCTCATCTCCTTTTGCAAATAGAAGTGCTATTTTGATCCAACCAATTGTATTTGAAAAAACAGATACACAACCAAATAGTTCCCAGTGATCAGAGGCTAGAGGCATGTTTGAGCAGGCACAAGTAGTCACAGAAGTTGGGCAGATGCCATTCCTGACTGCATCAGCAACCACATCATTGTAAAACATTCTAGATTATGTCCCTCCTAAAACCTTTATATTAGGAGAAGAGGGAAAACACCACTTTAAATCTACTTTAAGTTGCCTCAGCTATTGCCTCAATTGAGGATGTGATGAATACAATATCATGAAGTCATAAAAGTAGGGCATGATTAGTTAAGGTGAGGCCTATAACTAAGAAAAAAGTGCTTGCTTATTTATTTATTCACTTACTTCATACCCTCGCTCTCCTAATTCCTGTTGATACACAACATAAAATATAATAAAATATGGAATAAAAATTACACAGCAATAACTATGGTTTCCAGATTAATACTAATCTGGGCATCTCCCAGTGAGAAGATCTAACCATTAAAATCTCTCCTGTTTTTTATTGTCTTTCTAAATATTGGCAAGGAGGGCCCATCTAGATCTCTAGGTGGAAGCTGTTCCACTTCCACACTACTGGTAGGGCCTGGGATGGAGATGTATATCTGGCTATCATCATACTAATAAATACATCACCTCAAATCAACAAGTGACTTTCTCTAGAAGCTTCATATAAGTGTTAAAAGGTAAGAAAGAGAGAGAAGAGTTCTGCAGTACCTCACAATGAAACAAGTACAAGCTGATCTCTCTCCCACCCTTGAAATGAGACCACTTGGGAAGGGATGGAACCACTGTAAAGTGGCACCCCCAATTCTAATCCTCACAGGCAGCCCAGAAAGATATCATGATCAATCACATCAAATACCTCAGAGAGGTCCAAAAAGTCCAGGAGGGGCACACTCCCCCCATCTAGGTCCCAACATAAGTCATCAGTCTCATTGGCCACTGAAACAAATGTAGTGTTTGTTTCGTGGTCTGCAGCCTGACTGAAATAGGTCCAGATATTACCTTTCCTCTAGGGCACTCTGCAACTATAGCCCCAGTCTCCCTGAACAGCCTTCCCCACAAAGGAAGGAAACAGGCTAACAGTTTTCCAACATCTTTCCTTTGCCCAATGAGGCATTGACCAGCCCATCACACACCCTATGGCTTCCCATAGGAGCCAGTTAGAATACAGATACCACCACCACCACCACCACCATCATCCAATGCTTACTGAATTATTATTAATAATGATGCTTATTGTATTATCGTATAACTGTATGCTTAATACAACAGTAATACAATAATAATATAATTCTTAATTATTGTTGAAATTAAAGAGTTGGAAAAAAGATTGCAGCATCACAAATGCAAATACTTATTTTTGCTGCTGCAATTAAAAGTTAGAAATATGTAATGAATTTGGATGTAAAATCTAGTACTGGCCAGGGACATCTACAGCAAAAGGATGAAACATATATTGTAATGTCACAATGCAAGCTCCAACCCTCATGTACTGGTGTGCAATGTGGTGCAAGAGAATGAGGTGAATTCCTCTTTCTTCAATACATTTAAATAAAAAATCTGACCACTCCTGGAGTTCTGCAAATTACTTCTCCATATAGACCTCTATACTACATGTTATTTTCACATATATTCTCAAAAACAGAAAACATTAAGATTAATTTTCTGATCAACCCAAGCCTTAAAAAAATTCTTTTCCACACAAATTATCCTTATTAATCTGTTTGATTTTATCTGAAAATTAGGCCTGGAAATGTCATCTAATCCTGGTTAGAAATCATTAATAAAAGTTTTAAAATTAAAATGAAAAGGCTCATGGCACAAATTCCACTGCTCATAATTTGTCTGAAATTTGGTTGGCTGCATTCACTTAAAAGAAGTGCATTTGCAGGTTTTATATCATGGTGCCATAAAGTACAGAAATGATATAGACATTTCTTTATTTTTCCATTGTAATGAGCAGAGAGACATAAAGATCAGGGTTTTGTTTTTTGGTATTATGTTGGTTGTGTTGTGTTGTACCTAGGATCTTATTCAAACCAGAGGCAAAGTAGATGTCTTTCAAAATATTCAAGTAAGCTAAATCAGAGACTTGTTTAAAGAGTTCTAGCAGAGTCAAACCCAATATAGCATCTGTTGCTCATCCCTAAAAATGAATCCTCTCTAGTGGCAAGATTATTAATGCCATGCCTCTAGGGTCAAAGGCCTATTATTGCTGAGCACATTATACATGACTTCATGTCCTAGAGCTGGAACCATCTCTCCACTAAGCAAGACATTTGTCAGGTTTTAGCAGAGCATCTCATGAGGACAGACTGTCAAAAGAAATGCATAATTTTGCCCTCATGACAGAGGCCTCAGTAGAGGTACATAAACACAGACCTGTTTGGACAGGCATCCAGGAACTAAAGAAAAGGGATAGACACTTTGAATTTTCTGTGTATTTTATGTGGAGATAAAAAGTTGAAAGAGGGAATATACAAAAACTATGTATCAGAAGAAACTGAAGCTTACCTTAACAATATTAGGATTGTTTCTACAGGGGGAAAAAAAAAACACACTGCCTTTGAGAATTGGAGAACTGGCATCAAATATCGAGGTAGCACATCTTTTGACAAATTAATTGGCTTAACTTCAAAGGACATACACTGGAAGAGAATTCTATACACTACCAAATGCGTGAAATTCACGGATAAACCATCCAGAACAACTATCCTACTGAACTGGGTAACTATTGGCCAGGGTTCAGGATTATGACTGTTTTCAATATTCCCCAACCTAAGCCAAGGATGAGAATAACACTCTCTTATTCAGGGATGACAACATAAATTAAGATTTCATAACCTCACCCTCAACCTAGGAATGGTTATAACTTGTCTGCTGGCTTCAGATCATTATTAACAGAGCTCAGTCTTACTGTTCCCATTCATGAGGGCCCATCTGGGGAAATATTACACTTGATTACACTTCAAAATTACCCAAGCTCTGAATACATGTTGTTTGCACTTTTATTTCTGATTAAAGGTGACCCCAGCAATCCTTGACATAAACAGTCACATACCCAGAATCTTAAGTGGAATTTTAGAAATCAGATGGAACAGGCCTTCTGCTCCAGCCAGTGTATGCAAGGAGGCCTGCAGATGAATGCATCTTTTTGTACCAGCATTGGCTGAAAGACATCCTGAGGACATCACCTCTCGTTGGACTCCTTCATTTTTAGGGAGATGGTTTTTATCTGGAATTATTATGAGAACACTGCTTCATCTTAGCCTTGCCAAATGAGATCCATCTGCTGGTAACAAGGGATTGTTCAGAGAAAGGGCCCTTGCAGTTTTTTGTTTCTTATACACAGCCATTTCAGGAGGGTGGGGGTGGGGGTGGGGAATGGAATAAAGTGGTGGAAAAAAAAAAAGCTAATAAACACAGTAGTTGAGACACAAATATTAGCAATTTGAAAGGGGACTGGAGAGCAGTAGAATATTAAAAGAATCTCAGATTGATTTTCTACCCCAGTTTTTCAAAATTCAATTTACTATATACTATTAATATACATTATGCAGACAAAACTGGAAACTATTTTATGTTCCACTATTCAGAGTATTCAAGCAGAAGTGAAAGGCAGGCTAGAAAGACTGGATTCTGGACTATTTGAGAGTTTAATTCCTATCCTAATTTTGATTTAATGTTCATGGGTATGAGGGCAAATCTCTCTAAATTTTTAAATTCAGTTTTACAACTTGGTCATAAACAGCGCATTTGAATTTTTCATGCATTCCACAGACTAAAATTGATAAAGGTATTATTTTCTCAGAAAAAGCAGTGGCTAAATTTTATTGGTCAGCTATTAAAGCAAGAAGATTCAGCTCTTGCCTTGGTCAGTAAGATCCAGCCATTTCACAATGATGAAAGAACATTTAATCTGGAGCAGCAGCAGAATTGCTACTCCTGTGACAATTCAGGAAACATTTTAGGTCCACGTAAGTATAGCAGCAATCATTAAAACTATTTTGCTAGCAATGAAATCAGCTTTCCCACTCACCCTGCTGCTTGATTCTTGCCATGAAATCATGTTTTGGAGAAAATCTGCTTTGTTTTCCTGAAAGTAAGGATTTGTTAACTGAGGTTTGCAGAGTCAATTAATTTTGCCACTTAGAAGATCCTTATAAGATTTCAGTGACACCAGCCATTGTCAACATGAATTAATATGATGGGATGTAACTGACAATCACCAGGACATTATGGCTTGTGTCAAATAACTTTTCTCCTCTTCCTTCAACTGTTTCTTTTATTGCAAATATGTCTCAGGACAATGGTCTTAAAATGGCTTCATAGTAATATGAATACTTGAAAATATAATAAGTGTCACCGAATGCTACTTAATACCATCCTCCAGGATAAATCTCTGGACACAAATCAGAATTCATGGGCATTTGCAGGGTGGTGGTGGCAAAGATGGCAGGTGACCTCTGTGTCATGAAGTCATTCCAGAAATTATGCAAATTATATATTTGTGTCATTTTGAGTCACACACAATTCACGTCATTTGCACTTTGATGTCATGACATACACAAAATCAGTTTGATATCATTGTGTCTTCTACCATATGCCTGACAGAATTTGATTGGTTGGTTGGAAACCAGCAATTCAAAGAATAAAAACAAGTATCACCTACTGGGTCTGCCATATTTCATCATGAGAGAGAGTCCTTGAAGCTCAAACTTGGCCCATAATAATCTTTTCTAGTTTTCCAAACTAGGATAAAGTTTATTTCAGTTTTGTACAAATGAATGGAAAATTATAGATTAGAAATGGCAAAAAAAGCAGCTCATGGGAAAATGTTTCAGAATATTTAATACCGTCACCATTTTGGCTGAGAGAGTAAGTGAAGTATGAAGCTGCTGAATCAGACTTTCACTAGCAGATCTTAGATTGTATGCTTAGGTCTAATGGGAATTGGAGTTGGCTAGGTGACATGATTGCATATCACCTAGGTGACCTGTCAAGGTTCAGGATACTTGATTTATCAGTATATGGGCTATTTATGTCTTTGTTTTAATGGCTATATGAGGGGAGAGTAGGCCACGCTTGCAAATTAGATGGGATCATGTAAAAAGACCTCCACCTCCATGTGCTTATGAACACATGCAAATCCTTCCACACAATACACAAATCTGTTAGCACAGCTTTCATTTTCGAAAGCTGTTAGTGCAGATTTCCTTTCCTATGCATGAATCCTCCACATGTACAACTAAATGAACATAGTTCAGGGATGACCAGTGAAAACATATACTGACATGGAGACAGGTTTAAAGACATGGTCTCATGCCCACTTGCATATTTTGGAACACAGTGTAGAATTTGAGGTGAAAAATGTTGAGTTTTAGATATCTATGATATTCCTATGTTGAGGATATTCATCTGACTTTTTCCTTTACTCTTAGTGTACTGTGTAATGTAATATACGGAAAAATGCAATTCATCTCTGTGCATAAGGAGTAATAACTATCCATCTTTGAAGTCAGCAAGCCTATACCACGAAACATTTATTGGCCCTTTAAGGAGTCGTGGGATTCTGGTGTTTATCTCTCTCTCGCTTTTTGGTATGTTTATTTACTTACAGCACAGACTAATATTGTTCCTTTGGCTCCTGCAGCTTCCGTCCAGTCAGCCCAGAGTAATGGTAATCCCTGAATACATAGTTTAGAAATGTAGTTAATAGTGGGCCCATTGCTGAAAAGATACTGAAGCTTAGGCTAGGCAGTACAAATTTTACGAAATCAAAGTGAGGAATGTAGAAGATATAACAGACTGAGAATTTCTGGCAGATCAATAAGCAACTGTATTAGGAATTCCCACTAGCATCAGCTAGAGAAACAGAAGACAAATTGCAAGCTGTTTTGCAGTCATCACAAGCAAAGGCACCAGTGGTGCTCTCACCATTCCAGATACTAGGCCAAATTAATGCAAACAGAGCATGCTGGGCCTATCGCTAAAGGCTTCCTAATTTCTGTGCAGATGATGAGGAAATTCTCAAGAAGCATAACTTCAGTCTTAAGAACAAACTTAAAAAGTGGGTTATTGATCTGAGTAAGTTTCAGGAGTTGTCCAGAAAAAAGTGGAAGCTTTGTCTCAAATACCCCACAAAGCCTTCAAGGGCCCAGAGGAACGGAAACTTTTGGAAACAGCACTGGCCATGGATAGGGCTCAATAAAGTGTTCATTTTATAAAATAGTTATAAAAAAGAGCAGATTATTAAAGGAATGTAAACAGGCACAATGAGGTCTGTTCACAACAGATTTTAAAGCAAATAAGAATTATGAGAAATGAGAAAAAAATAAGCAAAGAGGTAAAAGAATATGGCTGCTTATTTGGACAAAATAAGCTGGATTAATTGATGCCTCAAGTAGATACTTGAACAGAAATGTGCTGTAGCTCAGTGATAAAGCACATGCTTTGTATGAAAGAAGTCCTAGGATCAGCCCCTCAGATCTCCAGCTGAGCACAGTTTTGAAAATGCCCTGCAGTATATCTAAATAAAAATTTACCATGCAAAACAAAAACAGGCAGAAGACTGTTTGGATTCACATGAAGTACTTCCATTTAATTTTGAAATTGCTTAGACTTCCTATTACTCAAACACCTTTTATCAATAGATTTTGGAATTTAAAACCTAATTAGGGCAAGTTGATATTTGAGCTGTATACAGGTTGGTTCTTGTTCTGTTTGAACCAATTTAACTGTCCTGCACCTGGCTTCAATCTATTAAACAGCGATATTGAATGTGCTGTCCCAGGTTTCACTTCCAAAATGCTGTCAAGGCAAAACATTCTTTTATATTATTTCTTTAAAGTTACCTTCCAAGTTCCACAATCACAGGTGCAGTGTGGGGAACACTCCCTTCAGAGATGTGACTGGAGATGGCAAAGCAGAGGTAGGACTTCCAGGGAACTCGGTTTTCTTAGACAGTTCCAGCGATTAAAAATCTCAGCTTGTTTGTTGACTAGAAGCAAATATGAACAGACATGTAGACCAGATGAACAAAGGAAAGAAAAACCATAGTCAGACTTTTTTTTTCTATTGCTTTAATATCCAGGAAAAAGAGAGGGAGAGAGAAAGGAAAGAAAAGAGAGACAAATAAAGAGATGCAAAGAAAACAAAAACAACACTCATTATAATACATATAAAATAATCAGTTGAGTTTGTAACCACGGATTTAAATCTGACCTTATGGAATAATATTGGTTGGTCTTCCCATTATGTTGACATAGAGCCAATCCATAAGCAGAGGATGAACACATACCTTCACTCTTAGACTTCAAACTTCAGGTGACACACTAGTTTACATTGTAAATGAATTCCTCCTCCTCCTCCTTCTCCTCCTCCGTGCATTTTTAATATACAGCCTGTTTTCAGCAATTTTCAGTGGTTCATGAAAACATTGCATGGTTTCAGTGGTTCATCGGCTTGAGGAAGGGAAACGCCAACCGCCATTTTTAGTAATAGCAGCCAGTTCATAAGTACAAGTTCCAACTTACATACAAATCTGAGATACAGACAGACTTAGGAATGGACCTCATTCTTAACCAGGGACTGCCCATATTGGTAATTGTGTGTTATATTTATATTATGCACTTAACAATGTTCATTATACTCCATATAAAATCCTTTGGTGTATTTACAGCTAAGTAAATCAAAAAAGCATTCATTCAGAATGCTTGCTCCTCAAACATGTCTTGAGTGGGAAATGTTGTATTTGTGAATAGATCTGATTGGTTTAAGCTATAGGAACATAGGTTTAAGTGGAATAATTATGAGGAGTTTTTGGCAGTAAAGACTGTTTGTTTGTTTGGAAAACTTATATGGCCCCCTGTCTTGTGCATGATAATCCTAACCCACAAAACCCCAACAGGAACATCACATATCCCATCCCAATGCCACAACATCCCACTGACTCCACATTTACATTTGCTGGGCTCAGTTCTGTCCTTGCCCAAAGCCTGGGTAAAGAGCCAGGTCCTCCAGAAAGCTAATAGCGTGGGGCCCTCTGAATCTCATGGGAGAGGTTGTTCCAAAGGGTTGGGCCATCCATGGAAAAGGTGCATCTCTGAGGTTTCACCAGATGGCAACATTTAAGGGACAGGGCCTGGAGTGTGCCCACCCTATCTGACCTGGTAGGACAGGCAGATGTTGTAGAAAGTAAAGAGATGGAGAGGGGGAAGATCTGTTAGCAAAGTAACAAAAGGGAATAACTGCTTAAGTCCAAATGATTATGAAAATGTCTTAGACACCCCCCTAATTAACATGAATATAAAAGAGGAAGGAGGGGAAGCATAATCAGGCTTGCAAGATTATGTTTCTAGGGCCAGTCTAAATACAAGTAGTTTTCAGTCTTCTGTGGAGCCTGTTTCTTGGTCTGGTCTACCTTGTAGGGCTGACATATACCCTCAGGGAGGGTGGTATGCAAAATAAATTACTGCTCTCTGGGAGCAATGAAATATTTAAAGTTATGCAGAATTGTGTGTTTGACATGATTTCTTAGTTGATAGAATCATGCAATGAAAAGAAACTTCAAAACCAGCATCAGAGCTACAAAGTATCATAAGAAACATGTGAAATATGTGGTTTTATTCTTTCTTTTTGTTTTTTCGTTATTTCAATGGGGTTGTACACTTTTGTTGGCCTATTCTTTAGTAGAGACCTCAGGAAATTTGGCACCACGTTTATTAACTCAGTGAATACTGTAGCCTCTGAAGCTTTCATGGGGATCTTTCATAGTAGTTTGAATGAAAAAGCACCCTGGAACTCATTTTTTAAAAATTTGCAGTGCATTATTTCATAATACAATCTGCTAGACGTCTACATACAATGATCATACATTTCATATTTATGTTTTCTGGGAAATTATTTCTGACAGTCTTCTTTAATCCTCAGGGCTATTCTGTAACAAGAGTAGCATTTTTCTGAGAACAGAAATACGGTGGACTATATGAACCCGAGTCCCTTTTTTTAAAAAAAAAAAACCAAGTGCTTTTATTTGAAGCCCAAATAAGATTTCTTTTAAACATGCTATTAATGCTTAAAATGACATCAAAGAAAGAGAACTCAGTATGCAGCATCCAAGTAAAGATAAGCACATTTCAATTTTAAGTTCCTCTAGTAAATATTTGGGTTTGGTGGATTGGGGTGTTACAGAAAGAATGTAAATAAATAAGTCGATCATAATCCTGGTTCAGTTTTATCCTCTGCTTGGTCTTTAAGTCTGAGAGGAGAACTCAAAATTTCTTTAATATGTCTTTCTCTGTATCTGATGCTTTCTGAGGTCAGGATGATGTAGTAGAAGCTGAAGTACTTCACATCTAAAATCCTTCCCACCTCCTATTAAACCCACACGGGCTGATCAAAATAAATTCCTTCCTACTTAGCCAAGGGAAGAGATTTGCTTTTGTGGTGATGCTAATGGTTTAGAAGACAGAAAGATAATGAGCATTACTAGTCCATGGTTAGCAAGGATTGCCCTGCCAAAAAATAAAGGAAGTTTCTTTTGTAGCACACTTTAATTAATTAATATTTATTTATTTTAATTAATGTTTATTCTGTTTTTACTGTAAACTGCTCAGAGTCACCCCACAGTGAGATGGGCAGTGATGAATTTCAAATATAAATAAATAAACTAAATAAAATGCTCAGTGATACGTGGATTGTGCCTGATCTTTCCCCCAGTCAGACAAATCTTACTTTCCTGTATTTCCTATATATAGCTCTTAAACAGTTTACACTCCAAGAATTCATAAGAAACAAAAGGCAAAACTAGAGAAAAAAAGACTTCTAACTTTGTCTCCAGCCCTTTGAAGAATGCTTGGGGGTGTTCCAAATTATTGCAGTGCTTTGGTTATTTCCATTATATCAGTCTTTCCCAGACTGGACCCTTCCAAATATATATTGGAATTCCAGTTCCTACAACTCTCAGCTGAAGTAACAGAACCAAAATTAAACATTTTCTTCAGACTGGCTCTCATGTCCATGGATTTTAAAATAGAGATAGGAGATAAAATGGACTTTGCCTGTCAACCACACTATTTTGTGTTGCTTTGTGAGCAACCTAAGGTGTGGCCTAAGTATGTCAAATAAAGGTTTTTTAATTAACTGTTTTTACTTATTTAGGTTAGAAAGCTGTATGTTGCCTTTCAGAAAAAGAAAGCTTTTCCCAGTGTGTTTTACAAATGAAAAATATGCAACCATAGGTGTCTGCACGGGAACAAGAGACAAAATGTGCATTGGGGCGAAAAAACCTGAGATATCTACAATAGATGTCAGGACAAAAGGACATAAGTGTTGCTATTTTGATATAATCTGTGTAAAGAGGCAGATTGCTCTATTTTCAACCAAAATTGATTATCTATAGAAATTGGCTTCAAAACTATATCTGACAACAAGCTAAGATTTAAAAAAACATAAAACTTTTTCAAGTGGAGATGAAAGACATTGCAATTGGGTTCAGAACCTGAAGACTTTTAAATGTATCTGTGTAAATCCAACTCATCTTCTGCCAAAGTTGTAACACTGATAGACCAAAATCAGTGCAAACAATACAACACCTAATAGTGAATTGGCCAAGCCTATTTTTGTGTGGGAAAATGTTGGAAGCATCTTGCTAAGAGAGAATGAGAGAGAGAGAGGAGAGAAAACCACCCTTCAGGAATTCAGCTCTGAAAACAGCTAAGCACGTTCTCATAACAAACAAATGAACTTAAACAACTTGATCATACTTGTATACAGAATTTAATCAAAAGGGTGGGAAGCCATCTGGATTTGGCAATTTAGACTATTTTACAGGTTGTCATTCAGGGGAAAAAAAAACACTTTTAAAGGGTCTCTATCCATCCTCCCACCAGTCTTGTACTAAACGTCTGTACAAACAGAGGATTAGGAGGTGACTGGCCTCTTGGAATGTATTTTAAGATATTCTGCTGACAAATTTGTTATGGCCATCTGGCCCTCTTGGCAGGTGCAATGAGTCCTAATGAAAAAAGAAAAAGAAAACTAAAGTCTATTCATTGCTGACTCTGATTTAAAAAAAAAAAAGCAATCAACTTTGAAATAATAAAGAGACTGACAGGTGGATAAAAGCAACTGTTCTTCTAGCACGTTTCATACTGTGAAGGATGGCCCCGACCCTACCAGTCTGTCTACAGAGAGTAGTTTAAGTTAGAAAAAGGAGCACTGACAAGCAGTGACAAATATAAGAAACCTGGGGAAATAAAAGAGTTGCAATATGTTTGCTTGTTTGCAGGTTTAACGTAGCCTTGGTAATTGTACATTTATCCTTGAGCTTTCTATAGTGAATTCCAAGTGAAGACCACCAAAATATATCTGCAAATGCAGAATGCTTTGAGCCTGGTATCTAACTGTTCATTTGAACTATATCAAGCACACATTAGCCTGAACAATTTGCTGCAAGGTCTACTTCTGACAGTCCCTCCAAAAAGTAACTTAATAATCTTAATCTCATGAACATTAATTCTAACTATTAATTCTTCCCAATGAAGTTTCTACAGGCCTCCACCACAGGATTGTTAAGAAAACAGATCTCAAATAGGCACTCCTGTCAACAAAAAGTTCTCATTCCATACCCAGGGTGCTCTAGATTTGACAATATCAACAAGGAATAATCAGGACTGTGAAGATGCAAGTCCAAGCCCACTCTGTGTTCATGGGATGCTCTGGGCCAGTCAACTTCCCTCACCCCCACTGACCACATAGGGTTGCTGTTGTGCGGAACAATTGGAGGAGAGAATGCTAAGTGCACTGCCTTCCTGCAGGAAGGGCAGGCATAAACCTAACAAATAATAATCGTGCAAATACTGTTGGTTGTCCAAATTTACAAAACACTTTTGGAATATGTGCAAAGGCTAGAAGAGGTGCATTTAACAACTGCTGAGAGGCAGTTAGATGAACCATTTGCAGACACCTATCACTTATTCCCATAGAGTGTGCTAACGCCATTAGAGGCTTAAGAAGAATCTGCTTGATTTCATCAAACCACACATTTCCTAGAGCAAATAAAGCAGATTCTTTTTAATCTGCCATACCCCCCACGCTTGCCAATGGTGTTTTTTGCATGTACAACATGCAGTTAAAGAACAACATATTACTCTCCAAAGACTTGGTGTGAACTTGAGACCCATTTCCAAAAGGTCTTTAGATATTGGATTTAATGTAAAAGATGGGAGAATGTATTAAATAAATACATGGAACTGTAGGTAATTAAATAAATACAGAGGAGCTGTATTTAATTAATTTTAAATTAAATTAAATCAAATGTTGCTTTTGTCCTGGCTTTTCTCATTTATTTTTCTTGGCCCCATTCACAGTTGGATGTAACCCTTACTATCCTATTTAAAGGCCAAACACAGTCCTCAGCTAAAAAATGTTGCATGCTCCTTCTGTGAATAAAAGCTGGGTGAAAAAAATAATGATTTTGGAACATGAAAATTCATGTTAGGGAAATAGTGCAAGATATGAAATGATTTTAAGCTGGATCCTGATGTTGTCATATCTGTAACAGGCCCATTAAAATCAGTGGAACAACTAGAAATAAAAAATAATGGACTTCAATTGGTTAAAAATTCCTAACTAAAATTCCACTGTTTTCAATAATTCTGTTTTAAATATGAGTACATCTGGATCCAACCAACCAGATTCAAAAAAACATGTGTCCAAAATTATTGTACAAAATATTTATAAATGAGAGAAATAT
This sequence comes from Liasis olivaceus, assembly GCA_030867105.1. Classification (NCBI taxonomy): domain Eukaryota; kingdom Metazoa; phylum Chordata; class Lepidosauria; order Squamata; family Pythonidae; genus Liasis; species Liasis olivaceus. The sequence continues at coordinate 259,776,463 of CM061349.1, forward strand.
ATTTGCAGCAATTAGTAAACAACATAAGTAACAATCAAAGGTATATGGAACTGTTTTATTTATTAAATAAACACTTCCATTTGGAAGAGAAAAAGGTGCTTCAGAAGGCCTGTGGATGCACACATACCACCTATTAACTGCTCCTTAATGTGTCTTTTTCCCAAATGCAGCTGTGGACGGCATTCCTGTGATCCAGGAAATGATGAAATTATTTTAAAGAGTTGCTGACAGCTGCTACCTGAGTGTCCCCATGTGCTTCAAAGCACCTGTTCCCCCTTCACATTGAAAGTGTTGCACAGCAGTACTGTGTTGCACATCACTACTCCTATCCCATTCCTTGCAAATGATTTCAAGAAAGAAAAAGGAGTTCATAAAGGAAGAAAAGTACAGCCAGCATGGTTTATGCTTTCCAAACATCCCAAGATGTTACATTTTCTGGGCTGTTTTTAAATACTTACAGTTTGTTACCAAGGTCTGAGCTATATAACTAGTGGTGCTATACATCTTGAAGTTCTTCAGATTTTCGATGGTCAGAATGGTCCTTCAGATTATTGTGAGACAGATAGATAGAGAGAGATGATGGATGATGGATGATGGATGATGGATGATGGATGATGGATGATGGATGATGGATGATGGATGATGGATGGATAGATGGATGGATGGATGGATGGATGGATGGATGGATGGATGGATAGATAGACAGATAGACAGATAGATTTCCTTAGCCTAACACTTCAAGGAGAGACTTACTAATTGCAACTGGGAAATGGATTGTTCCAAATTCTTGGGGCAGAGGTGGGGGTGGGGAGCCCACATAGCCCAAAGGCTGGGTTGCCTAACCATATAATACATCTGGAGAAATTTGTGCATCTCTAGCCATCCCCCGCTTTCAGTCTGTTATGAGGCAGCTCAAAGTTAATTCATCATAAGATGTCATCTACCTTTTAAAATCCAAGATGGGAGTAATCTTGTTGAAGTTGACCTCATATACATATAGAAGCAAATATATGTAGCTCAGGGTTGAACTGTGGAGTTCTTGGGGTTCTCTGAGCTTGTCTGTTTTCTTGCATACATTTCATTACCGGGCTAGGTAACATCTTCAAAGCACTGAAGATGTTACCTAGCTGGGTAATGAAACGTTTGCAAGAAAACAGACAAGCTCAGAGAACCCCAAGGACTCCACATATATATATATATATATATATATATATATATATATATATATATATTTGTTGTTGTTGTTGTTTAGTCGTTAAGTCGTGTCCGACTCTTCGTGACCCCATGAACCATATTGCGCCAGGCCTTCCTATCTTTCACTGCCTCCCTGAGTTTGCTCAATTTCATGCTCATTGCTTCAGTGATGCTATCTAGCCATCTCATCCTCTGCCGTCCTCTTCTCCTTTTGCCTCCCATCTTTCCCAGCATCAGGGTCTTTTCCAAAGAGTCCTCGCTTTCGCACTCTCCTCTTTCACCCTCATCAAGAGGCTCTTTAGTTCTTCTTCACTTTCTGCCATTAGGGTGGTATCGTCTGCATATCTGAGGTTATTGATGTTTCTCCCTGCAATCTTAATTCCGGCTTGTGATTCTTCCAGCCTGGCATTTCTCATGTTGTACTCTGCATATAGGTTAAATAAGCAGGGTGACAGTATACAGCCTTGTCGTACTCCTTTCCCTATTTTGAACCAATCGGTTGTTCCATGACCGGTTCTAACTGTTGCTTCTTGGCCCGCATACAGATTTCTCAGGAGACAGGTAAGGTGGTCTGGTATCCCCATCTCTTTAAGAATTTGCCACAGTTTGTTGTGATCCACACAATCAAAGGCTTTTGCATAGTCAATGAAGCAGAAGTAGATGCTTTTCTGGAACTCTCGTGCTTTCTCCATGATCCAGCGAATGTTGGCAATTTGATCTCTAGTTCCTCTGCCTCTTCGAAACCCAGCTTGTACATCCGGTAGTTCTCGGTTCACGTACTGCTGAAGCCTAGCTTGTAGGATTTTGAGCATAACCTTGCTAGCATGTGAAATGAGTGCAATTGTGCGATAGTTTGAGCATTCTTTGGCATTGCCCTTCTTTGGAATTGGAACGTAAACTGACCTTTTCCAATCCCGTGGCCACTGTTGCGTTTTCCAAACTTGCTGGCATATTGAGTGCATATATATATATGTATATAGTAAATTTCTTAAACAAGCTTGGCTTCTTCTTTTAATCAGTTTTCAAACATTATCTGAACAGTCTACACTCACTCTTTTGGAAATCACAGCTAAAGTGTTATGTATTAAAATGGAAAAAAAAAAAAAACCCACTGGCACATTTATTATTACTTAGACAATTGTAATCAATCAAAAACGTAGCGGGGACTTAGACTACCTTTATTTTTTAGCCATTTTTACATGTTCTGAGATTAATATGCATGCTTATGAACAGGCTTGGACAGACTATAGGAACTGATACTTTCAACATTTTATTCATTTTCCTATTTTGTACCAACCTGCTTTGACATAATCGTACTTGACATGATTTTTTGGAAACAAATGGATCTGTTTCAATTTGCTTCCTGTCCGAGTTCTTTTATGCTTCTCTTCCATTTTCTCCTTATTTTATTTTCATGTGTGACTGAGTGTATGCATATGCTTATGTGTGTAAGCGTATATGTATGTTGCAAATACTGGCACATTCCAGATAGGAACACAAACTATCAGAAAAATTTGCATCTCCTCTTAAATTTCTTTCAGAATCTTTCAGTTCTTTTTAGGCAGAACCAATGTGGCTCCTAATTATGAGTTCTTATGTGTTTTTTTAACTAAACTTCCATCATGCTGGCTGAGTAATGTGTAAGAAAGGATACTAATACAGTAGAACAACTTTGGGGATCCAGATCTGTAAATCACTGCAGCAGCTACGTGCCATGAGAAGTGTGGATTTGATATATGATGCCCTTTAGAGCAGGCAAACAACAAACTTCCCTTTTTTACAAATATGCAAGACAAATCAGTGATAATGTAGTTCAGCTAAACAGAGCCAGTTTGGGCCAAAGAAAACTCCTAGAAGCAAATCAGAAACTTTGGCGCAAGACTGAACTTGGCAACAAGAATATTGTTGGTACACATTTAATAAGTTACTGTGAACTAATTATTATGTTTTTTTAAAAAAAATATGCGATAGATTAAAATCTTCATAGTTTGCTGCACAGTAAAGACAAATAAGGAGGGTTTTTAAAATATTAGCTTATCATTTATAATTATTTGGAGATAAAGCTATGGAACAAGAAAGCCTGAAGGTATTTTGAGATAAAGAATAAAGCAGTGAATTGAAAGGAAAAAAAACAGAGAGAAAAATGAAAAGCTGCCATCCTTAACAACTACATGCTTAAAGGGCCCAGAAAAGTACAAAGAAAGTAAGAAGACATAGCTTAATGGTGGTTGGAGTTTTTGTTTTGAATATTTAAGATCCCTGGTTCCATCTCCAATTTCTGATGTAGCAGGATCATGAGATCCTGGAGAGCTACCATCAGTCAATCAGAGGAAATATTACTCAAGTAGATCTGGTGCCCTTAAGATGTCTTAGAAAAGCAATTTCTAAATTTCTAAGGTAGCATGACTAGCTGACTAAAATTTTGAGAGTTGTCTAGTTCCCCCAAAAGTTGGAAGACAACAGTTAGAAGAGGAAAGGTGGTCTAGCATCACAACATGTATAGGATATATACCTGTGTGGTTGTGTGCTGAGGCAAAGCTCTGCGTGCAGCAATAGGTTTTATTTTCTGTGATTAGGGCCATGCCTGCTGATAGGGAACAATGGCACAGGCAGTTCATCTGATATGTTTGACATTCACCTATCATCTCTTCTGACAGTATAATACCACTGGCACCTCTAAGATTAGCATCACAGTGTCTAAGACCTTATTCAAATACTATAGGAAATGCTACCACTTTGTCACTCAGCTTGACTTTATGTTGTCCTTTCATCTCTCTTGCAGTTGTCCTTTGAAAATAAATCTAAAACCCTTTTCATAACTCCCAGAAGTAGATTAGTTCTGCTGTGACAATATCAGATTTGCCTTATAGATGAATCCAACAGTAATGTCTCAGTACTTGAAAGGACAATAAAATTAATTATTTTTCTTGGGAAGACTTTAAATATATTTTTATTATTAAACGAATATCCTGCCTTTCTGCTTATATATACTCATGCATTAACCTAAATAAAGGAAAAATCAAATCAAACAATATTTACCAGTATTTTATATCTCTAACTGGGTTTAGTAGAGAAAAATGTCCAGTTTTTCACAATGGACAACCAGATATTTTTGCGGAGACTACAAGCAGGATATGAAGAAAACAAAGCAAAACAAAAAATCAGTATCAGAGGCTTTCAGGATGTCTTAGATCAACTGCTGGAGAATATATATCTTTCTCATGACTAGTAACTAATCACTTTTTAAAATTCTTCAGACTGGTGTCCATCATTGCATGTGATCAAATCAATTCTATATAGTTTAAATGAACGGTATCTGAAGAATAGTATCCTTTTGTCTATCTTGAATTCTCATAAGGCTCAGCTTTGGAGAATGCAGACTTTAATTTATTCACTTAGTTATGATTATCTAGACCTTTTGAAAAACACTACAATCTTTTCTCTTAGAGGAGTTGCTCCAACTTCTTGACTGGTTTGGTTATTGCTTTCTGCAGCTCTCATGTTTTATTTTTTGAAGGGTGGCAACTGGAACTGTACCTAGCATTTTAAATTAGTCTCACTGAAGTGTTGTGTAAGACATGATTCTTTCACTTTGAAATTATTGATTGATTGATTGATTGATTGATTGATTGATTGATTGATTTTGGGGTCCTCCATAATTTTTAAAAGTGGGAAGGGGTCCTGAGAGAAAAAAGTTTAAGAAACACTGTTGTAGGTCAATGGTTTCATCAAACTGTTCACCAGAACCCCAAGATCAGTTCCTACTTAGTTGTTGGCCGTTCAGATTCTGACAGCATACATGTGAAGTTAGGATTTTCTGCCCCAATGTGCATCAGGCTACATTTCCCTATAGAATTTGGTTTGCCACTTTTACCAACAGTTTCAAGAGATGAGCTCTTTGCTCTCTTCTTATAGATTCATTTATCCTAAATAATTTGGTATTATTAGCAAACTTAATTCACACACCTTTAATTCTAGATTATTTATGAACAAATGTAAAAATAATGATCCCAATACAAATCCATGAGATATCCTACTGTTGACATCTCCACACTGTGAGAAATGTCCATTTATTCCTACTCTGTATGTCCAGTTCCTGAAACAGTTACTGATCCATAAAATTTTTTTTGCTGTTACCCCATGACTCCTAAATTTGCTCAGGTGTCTTAGTAAAGGACGTTATAAAAAGGCCTTTGTAAATCCAAGTAAACACTCTCTACTGAATCACTCCACTCACATGGTCTGAGTTCAGGGTATAGGAGATGGAGTGAGGCAAGAGCTTCTGCAGATGGGAAATTGGAACCCCTCCTCCAAGTCCCTCTGAGCTTCAGTGTCTTAAGCCTCTAAATGGGAGTTCTGTGATTCCTCTTGTGCCCCAGCTGAGCAAAGCTCCATCTACTTCCCCAACATATACATTGCCATGGAAAATGGAGCTCTGGACCTTCTTTCAAATTGGTGTAGACTCCTTGTGCCCTTAAACTAAATGTATAGAATATCTCATGTTGTAGTAAAAGTCATAGAACTACAGGCAATAACTCTAAATTTGAAATATGTATGAACATGGGAAACTGAGAAAAGTTGTTTTTCGAATGTAATTATAAACATCTGAAATCATGAATATTAATTTTCAGTAACTGAAAACCTACAGCAGTGCCAGAGTTGTCTGGCTGAATGACACGCAGAAGTACATCTACAGCAAGGGCCAAAATTCCTTCAAAAAAATGTTCTCATCCTTTTTCTATGAATTTTATTTTTGTAAAGAATTTTTCCAAACCTCCCCTAAATACACTGAGCTCTTGCCTTCCCATTTTGCTATCCACAAATAAAAATAACATTTTGAGGCCCAATTACGGATCCAACCAAATCAGTGCTATGGAAGGAAGCAATGCTCTTCAGCCATAGTGCTCCTGGTTCTCCCTTAGTCCATTGCCTCCTTCATCTACCAGCATGATGTAGCAATATAATATTATTCAATATTAATTGAACACAACTTTAACTAAAGGCAATATCTGGCCTCTAGTTGTTGGAAATTTCATTCTGCAGAGAATAAGAAATTACTGTCCCATTTTAATTTAGATGTCTGTACTGAGCCAGGGAGTAGACTCAGCTTTAATGATGATTTCCAACTCCTAAGTTGCTATTGGGCATCCTCAGTAATGGAGTTCTTAGAACCCATTATTGACTGATCCATGTGTAAGAGGCTATGGGCCCTTGCAAAGAGGAGGACCATCTTGCATCCTCACAACTTTATGGGTTTCCAAGGACATCAAAAGCTGAGACATTTAACTATCAACTCAGCTCCTGCTCCAAAGAAAATGTTGCAAAGACAGTTTTGCAGAGTTTTGATTAGAAGACAAATGTCTCCCATTGGCAGGAATGTCCATTTTCTCCTGCCTCCTGATATTTTCCCCTTCCTGCCAGGGGGAAAGGACTGTTGTACCTTGCCACCATCTCCTCTCTTCCACAGACCCACTAAGGTGGCTGGGGTTTTTTTCTTCTTTTTTCCTATGCTATGAAAATAAGACCACAGTTAAGTGCCATCGACCCTGTTTCTTTGCCTGTAACATGAGAGAACGAGCTCTGTAGTAAGGACATAGAATCGGGGTCACAACCCTGCTGCAGAGCTTAAGCGAAGTTGCTGGTATTCTATGAGTGTGTGTATATTTACAAAAAAAATCCTTCAAGGTCATTTTCCAGACAAAAAGTCAACTATCACACCTGAATGTTGAAATGTCACCAACTTTCCTATTGGATCAAAGTAGTATTTGAGTTTTATATGAGCTATTTCTCTGCTAGGAATAAATCTCAACATTAGGAGTAGCTAACACCAATGGTCTCCAGGATGAGATCTGTCCCTATTTCATTACACTATATGCAATAATGCTTTTGAAACCCTGAATTTCAACTTCACTGAAATATGGAATGAGTCATGAAGGCTTTAAGACCACCTTGTAGTCATTGCCATATGTTATTCAGCCATCAGTGTGGCCTGCTCCCAACCACAATATTATAATTATATTTTGAGAGTACAAGCCAAATACATGAAGAACAACTCCCATTGTTCTTTCTTTCTTTCTTTCTTTCTTTCTTTCTTTCTTTCTTTCTTTCTTTCTTTCTTTCTTTCTTTCTTTCTTTCTTTCTTTCTTTCTTTCTTTCTTTCTTTCTGGAGTCAAGCATAATCCTGCTTGCCATAACAAGGTGAATATTGTGTGTTTCCTGGCTAGTTTTATCATATCATTGTCACATCTGATGCAGACAAAATTAAAAATGGCATCAGTAAAACACATGGGACATTTGTTTAGCATTTAATGGGAAAAAAGGTAATCAGCCAGCTTGTAATATGTATGCAGTCATTTTCTTTAAAAAAAAGAAAGAACTTGGAGTTTTACAAGTAGAAATGTGAAAGCATATTTCCATGTTGCACCAATTGCCTAAGAATTTACCAGTGTAGATGGCTTCCAGTGGTTTTAGAAATATATTTAGTAGCTAATATGGGCCACATTAGATATAACGTTTGTCATATACTTATTTAGCTCTAGCATGTTTCCTGTAAACATGTGTGAAAGAGAAAGAGAGAGACAGAAAAGGGAGGAGGAGGAGGAGGAGTGTTGGGAATATGGCAGCATGAAGTAGTGTTCCAAATCATCTTCCTCCTACACACACACAAACACACACATATGCACAATGGGTTTAACTGGTAATAGAACAGGGTTTCCACCCATCTGATTTCCCCCAAGCATTTTGCTCCTTAACTCTCAGTCTGGCTGAGGCTTTAAAATATTTCAAAATGTTCAGGATTCTGACATGATGAAATAGGATCAAGGAGTCACCTGCTCAGGGCAGACCCAGTCTCCAAAGCTCAGTTCATGTCTACCCAAGCAGAGGAAGATGACACACTGCAAGAAACAGAGGCAGGGCTAGCCTACTGGCAGACCTTCCACCCAGTGATGGGTAACACGCAAGGTCCTAACTAGGAGTGCTTCCTACTCCAGAAGCATTCCTGTCCTCTTCCCTTGTTACTTCAGGAAAGTGAGTAAGAAACGGGCAGTGATAGGTGGAGAATCAATAAGGGAAACTTTCTGAGCTTCAGGATGTCTCAAACTTTCTGAGTTTTATTTCACTTTAAAACAGTTTCCATCTGTTACTTCCTGCCAACTGTATGATTGGTGCTGTGGGAAAAATCCAGAGAAAGCAAAGTGTTAAAGACAAGCAGGAGTACCTCTCCTGCTTTTGGGATCTCACCTGACTCTGAACAGGATAGAATTGACTAAACATCTGCTCCTGGCTTTTATGTATGTGGTTCTAATGGCGGTGATACAATCCTCCTCCCCACTCAAATCTAATTTCTTATCTTAGTGGACCTCTCATTCATTATTTGGATGTAATATTTGGCCCAGATGGTCCAAGACAGCCAGACACTCTTTCAGCATAGTTACTGAAGTTGTTTTGCTTCATTGGATTTACCTTTCTAGGACCTGAGACTAGATGCATGCTGAAGAAAAGAGGAGCAAAGCTATACTGAGTAATAATATAAATATACTGAGTAAGATCAGGGCCAGCTGTACTACAGACATCTTGGGGTACTTGCTTCAGGCTCCTGATGCTTGGAGGTATCAATAAGATTCTGGGAAAAGAACTATGAGTCTCCTAAGCTAGCTTGTTCTCATCAGGTGCAATGAAGGATGTCATCTCATCACCCATGTTCAAGAAACATTCAAAAGCTAGTCCAGCTGGCTGTGGGGCATGGCATGGGGGGAATAATCTTCTTCTTTGCCTCTGGCAGTGAACCATCTTCGACTAGGTCTAGGTCAGACAATTGGTCCCCTGAGCTCAATACAGACAGCCACAATTAATAGTGGCTCTCTACATTTTGAGCAAAGGTATTTTCCAGCCCTATCTGCAGATTCCAGGACCTCCAGAATGCCAAACATGTGCTCTACATTGCAACTATATCTCTAACCCATACTGATTATTTATTTTTTGTAATGCATAGAGGGTAGGGCTATCCATGTGATGCTTAATTTAGTCCTAAGAATGCGAAATTTGAGCTGAAAATATACACACATATATTTCACATTTGCAATGTAGGGATGTTAACAATAGCCTACTTTATTGTTCTAACCATAATAAGACAATGTGTGCCAAGCACTTGAAATGCCAAGGAAATAACTGTTCCAATTAAAGGATTTAGGTACTGATGGTTAATTCTTAATGTTCCTTTCTATGCTCTACTTTTTCAGAAATGATATACGGTATCACATTTGCCAGCAATATGTGTGTGCATGTATTTATGTATGTATGTATGTGGTATATGTGTGTGTGGGTGTGGGTGTAGGTGTGGATGTGTGTTAAAAAAAAAAAATCCCCTCTCACTCCTATGGGTAGTATGTGTCTTCCTCAATCTTGGGTCCTCTTCCAGAGGCCTAGGAATTTGAAGGTTCTGCGTAGTATCTTAGCTGTTCCTAGCACTGCACTCTTCTGGACAGAGAGCTCTGATGTTGTTCCTGGGATCTGCTGGAGCCACTCTCCCAGTTTAGGAGTCACAGCCCCGAGTGCTCCTACCACCACTGGGACCACTTTGGCCTTTACTTTCCACATCCTCTCTAGTTCCTTCTTCAGGCCCTGGTACTTCTCCAGCTTCTCATACTCCTTCTTCCTGATGTTGCTGTCACTTGGCACCACTACAACTATCACCACCGCTGTCTTCTGGTCCTTGTCTACTACCACAATGTCTGGTACATCGTGGTAGTATACAAGTACCTGCCTGTCTGTCTGTATGAAGTCCCACAGGATCTCAGCCCTGTTATTGTCCATGACCTTCTGTGGCATCTCCCACCTGGACTTGGGAGGGTCTAGCCCATACACTGTGCAGATGTTCCTGTACACAATGCCAGTTACTTAGTTGTGCTGTTCAGGATATGCTGTTCCTTCCTGCATCTTACACCCTGCCACTATGTGTTGGACTGTCTCTGGGGCCCCTCTGCACAGTCTGCACCTTGGGACCTGTCTAGTATGGTAGACCCCTGTTTCTATGGATCTTGTGCTTAGTTCCTGTTCTTGTGCTGCTATGATCAGTGCCTCACTGCTGTCTTTTAGTCCAGCCCTTTCCAGCCACTGGTAGGATTTCCCAATGTCAGCCACCTCAGCTATTTATCGATGGTACATCCCATGCAGGGGCTTCCCTTGTCATGGCACTCCCTCTGCTTGAACATCCTCCCATTGCTGCTGCCTCAGGCATTCTCTCAGCAGCTCATCTTTGGGTGCCATCTTACTGATGTACTCCTGGATGCTCTGGGTTTCATCCAGGACAGTGGCTTTGACACTCACCAGACCCTGCCCGCCCTCTTTCTGGCTGATGTATAGTCTCTGGGTGTTGGACGTGGGGTGGAAACCTCCATACATTGTGAGGAGCTTCTGGGCATTCACATTGTCAGCCTCCATGTCCTCCTTTGACCAACTCACTATACCTGCAGGGTATCTGATGATTGGCAGGGCGTACGTGTTGATGGCATGGATCTTGTTCTTCCCATTGAGCTAGCTCTTCAGGACCTGTCTTATCCTTTGGTGGTACTTGGATGTTGCTGACTTCCTTGCCTCTTCATCATGGTTCCCATGTGACTGTGGGATACCAAGGTACTTGTAGCTGGTGTCTATGTCTGCTATGTGGCCCACTGGTAGTTCCACCCCATCAGTCTTAACTACCTTCCCTCTCTTTACTACCATCCAGCCACATTTCTCCAGTCCGAATGACATCCCAATGTCCTCACTGTAGATCTGTGTCAGGTAGATCAGTGAGTCAATGTCTTGTTCACTCTTAAGCATTCAGCTTGAGGTCACTCTTGTAGAGGAGGTGGCGGATGGTAATTCCACTCTTGAACTTGTACCCAAATCCAGTCCTTGTGATTATCTGGCTGAGGGGGTTCAAGCCTATGCAGAACAGCAGCGGGGACAGTGCATCACCTTTCTGCATTTGATGGCCACTTGTGTGAGCTGTCATGAGTTGACTTCCAATGTTGTCTTCCACAGTCCCATTGAGTTCTTGAGGAAGGTCGTTAGTATCCTGTTGACTTTGTATAGCGCCAGGCATTCACAGAACCACATGTGTGGCATTAAGTGGTAGGCTTTCCTGTAGTCAATCCAGGCTGTGCTCAGACTGGTCTACCTAGATTTTGAGTCTCAAGTGACTGCTCTATCTATGAGCAACTGGTATTTTGAACCTCTGGTGTTGTCCCAATGCTCTTCTGAGCTGTGCTCACGTACTGGCCCATATGATTCTGTAGCTTGGCAGCTATGATGCCTGGTAGAACTTTCCAAGTTGTGGGGAGGCAGGTTATTGGCTGGTAGTTTGATGGTGCTGTTCCATTGTGGGGGTCTTTCATGATCAGCACTGTCCTTCCTTGTGTTAGCCAGTCTGTGTGGGAGCCTGCTGCTAAGAGCTGGTTCATCTGTGCCGCTAGGCATTCATGCACTGCGGTTCGTTTCTTTAGCCAGTAGGTGTGGATCATGTCTGGGCCAGGTGCTGTCCAGCTCTTCAGGTTCTTTACTCGCTGTTGAATGTCTGCTACTGTGATGGTGTCTGGTTCCTGTCCTGGGAGATTGCTGTGGTCTGCTTTGAGGTCCTGCAGCCACTTTGCACTAGTGTTATGTGTCTTTTCTTTCTCCCATATGTTCTTCCAGTACTGTTAAGTTTCTGCAGTTGGTGGCTCTGCTGTTACTGTGTTGTTACATTGCAGTTGGGAATACACTTTGGATGGTTCTTTGGAGAATAGGGCATTTATCTTCTTGGCCTCTGCTTCTGTAGTATATCTCCTTAGCCTGGCAGCCAGTGCTGTGAGCCTTTGTTTAGGTTTTGTCTCTAGAGCTTCAGATGGAGTCAGGCCCTTGTATTTTTTCAGTAGCCAAGTCTTATCCTTAATTTCCACACCCTTCTGTAGTTCCACCAGCTCACTAACTTCTCTCTGAGTTTCCTTGATCTTAGCCTACAACCTCATTTTCCAGGGGGAGAGGGTTATGCACTGCTGTTCCTCTTGCTCATGTAGCCAAGCATCTCCAGGATTACATCTGCTGTAGCGTATACCAGTTAATTGGTTTGACTTATGATGGTAGTGGGGATTGTTGTGAGCGCTCTATTGACATCTTCTAGCATATTTTCTGATGGTACTTCACCACTGAGCCTTTGTAATCAGTATCGAGGGTTGATTGTAGCTAATTTATCTATGATCTTATGCCTCATATCAGCTGCTGTGCTCTGTAATGGAGGGAGTGGCATGTGACATTCCAGCTTCAGGTGTCGGCTGCACATCCAGTTGTTCTTCTTGGTCTTCTTGAATCTTGAAATAATGTGTAGTTGGTCTATCTCAAGTTGTGAGAGCAGTTTCCTCTTGACTATGTTGAAGCATTGGGTAACTGGCTCTTTCTCAGTTAGTGTGGATGTAGGTCTTCTGTCCATCCATAGTTCCCTCATACGTTTCATATATCCCCTCTCATTAGGTCTGCTGTTGTAGTAGCATTCCATCAATTCCAGGTTCTCTTGTCTCATCCATGTATGGTTTGTTCCAGTAGCCCACTTATTGTCAGATTGTCCTGGTTCCCCAACATCTGGCACAGTGTGATGGAATGGTGTTTTTTTTTAATAGTATTTTATTGAAATTTTTAATATTACAAAGTTAAAAGTTAGAAATGAAAAAGAAAATTGAGAATACAAATTATAAAGAAAAGGAAAAGAAAAGGTGAGATTGTCAGGTTTAGCCCAGGAAACTCCAGGAGACAATACAGATTCAATCCAGCAAGGTTTAATTGGCTTCACACCATTTACAGAATCTTCTCAGACTGAGAGCCATTCCCAGGGTCAAACTACAAACATCACTAGCATTCCTCAGGGAGGGGCCAGTCTCATCCTCTTATCTCTTCTTCGCTCCTCTGGGGATGAGAGTCCATGTTTCACACCCCTGTTCCACACTCCCACAGATATAAAGTAAAAGAAAAAGAAAAAAAACATGAAAAATAGATAGCTTCCAATCTATCTCTGGTCTTAAGAATAATATAAGTGTCATAAGTGCTAGTTTTTAATGCATTAAGTAGGAATAATTCTTTGTCAAAGCATATCCCATTACATTTATAATCTAATCTTCAAATCCCCATGTAAGCTTCGCCCCCACCTGCATTTTGCAAATAGTCCATCAATGGTTTCCATTCTTTAAGGTAATAATTGTGATGGAATGGTTTGATGAAAGCTGCGCTCTGGGAGATAAGCATTTCCTTAGCCCCCATAGCTGCTTGTAGATTATTAATTTGTGCATCCACTTGCTGTTGATATTGTAGCAGGGCTGCTGCCATCAACTGTGGTGTCAAATTTGCCCCCTGGGGATCCATTGCCATGATTCCAATTCCTCTCTCTAGATGGTAGTATGGAGTCTAGAGAGATTGATGTCAGGTTCAGCCCAAAGAACTCCACAAGACAGTACAGATACAGTTCTGTTGCATTTATTAGCTTCCACCTCCAAGACAGAATCTCTCCAGACTGAATCTAAACTTCCCAAGCCAGCAAGCCAAAACACCGTGAATTCCTTAGGGTAGTGCCAGTCTCATCTTCCTAACCTTCCCGCGCTCCTGCTGGGGGCTAAGGAAATGCTTATCTCCACGAGCGTGGCCTTCATCAAACCATTCCGTCACACACAGACCTTATTCATCCAGGTGACATCCAAGCCAGCATGACTCTCTTAGTTTGTGTCACTCTCATATCTGAGGTAGGCAGGTGAAGCATTAGGGGGTCTTTGCCCAACGACCCCTACTGGTAAGGTAGGTACCAGCCAGGATTTGAACCCCTGTCTCCCATGTCAAAGGGTGGTGCTCTAACCACTACGCTATCCAGGAGCTCTTGTATGTGTGTATGTGGTGTGTGTGTGTGTGTATATTCATTCTACCTGAACAAAAGGAGGTGAGATTTCCAAAGCTTATTCCTTAAACTTTACAGTGTACATCCAAACAGATTATTTTTATGGGTAAACAGGCTACAGTAACATCTGCATTGGTTCTAAGAGGAATGGAGAATGTGAACCAAGTAATTTGGAAGTCATTGTATATAGAATGCAGCCTCTATAAGACTGTCCTTTTCAGATGTCCATGTCAGAGAATGAGAATGACTGCCACACTGGGCAAAATGAACATATCCATTATTATTATGTGTAGATTTCAACTCATAAAGCTACTGAGAGTCTGCTCTGTAACATTCCTATTTCAGAAAGCAGAAAGCAATTCCAAGATGAATTCAGCCATGTCTCTCAACATCATTTCTCATTCATAGCAATACTGAAGAGCTCGATCTAGAATGTGTTTTCACACCAATGTGTTTTTGATCCTTTCCTACAGTTTAACACTTTTTATTGCTACAGATGTAATTTAGTTTGCAAAAACATATCTTTAAAATATTGACAATCCATTCCCTCTTTGCATTACACAACAAGATGTACACATGCACACACATCACTAGTCCAATGAAACTTTAAAACCAAGAATTTTGAAATAGTTGTAGGACTAGGATGTAGTTAAACTATAGGCCATACTTTTCAACAAGAGATTAATGGCAATGTACATAGAGAAAAAAGAATTATCAGTGGTCAGTTATTTGATATATGAAGTATTCTATGCTGCATATACTACTGTACTTTACTTTTCAGATGAAGTTGATTAGGTCAAAAGAGTTCAAACTGAGGAAGTATGGCAAAGCTGGTTTATATCAATATGTGCCTGCATTTTTGGCAAAAGTTCCCTTAGGTTTTCATGTTATGAAATTAACGTAACAATAATCATGGAGATGGCATCTACCATATAATACCTAATATGTACAGAAGGTGTTTGATCAGGTCTATACATAGGCCAACTACAATTAAAAGAGTGGTTAAGTCTGAATTTTTGCCATATGCAAGTATTTTGGAGGATGCATTCCTACAAAAGTGGCAACTTAAATAGGTTTTCTCCTTATTTGAAAAGGAGTTCAGCAATGCCTTATTTCAGCCCCTTCTCCATTTGTTACTGAAGGGATTTATTGCTGTAATATTTATATTTATTTTTATATATAGTATGATCTATTCTTATTTGTATTGTTTCATAAAAGTCCATGGTCATGGTAGAGTTGGAGTTTTCATTCAAAATTATATTCTAATATATTTGTTTATTACATGGTTGGAATACTATTGTGAGACTAAAGAAAAATACAAATCTGGAAAATCTAGATGTTATTTAATCCCATTCCAATGACAATAAAACTAAGAAATATATTGCAATGTAGAAAACATATGTTGATGCCAAACCCTCACTGAACTGGTCACTTCTGCTTGATCACTGGCAAAATCACTTTAAGGAAATGCTACAGATGGCTTTCAGATTTCAGCATAATCTACTCAAGGAATTAAACAAGTAAAAAGAAAAGCAGCAGCTGCTGAGCTAGTAGAACTATGGCTGTCCCAGTATAACATGTAGTTCAATCCTTGAACACCCCACCCCCAGTAAGCCAGAAACGTCTGTACAAGAATGAGAATTAAGCATTGCTGACTTGAATATGTAGAAGACTTCCTGATTGCCAAATGCAAATCATAAAAAGGCAGATGTTCCTAAATGGATGAAATAACATACTAAGAGAACACTGTCCCTCTGACATTTGTGTTCGGCAACCTGGAATGCTAAACTCGGACAAAGGTAATGTGATTGGGATACATACTTATTTATTACACTGTCTGATGTGTTTCCATATCCTTCTTGGCTAGCCAGCTGTCAGACTGGAGACAACCACAGGCTCAGCTGGTACTAATTTCTAGGCTATCCAATACAGATGGAAAATACAAAGTGAAGAAGCAGCCATTAGCACCCGCATGACGCCTGACCAGCTCAGGAATGTTAGCTGTGGGCATTATTCTGTAAGAACTGCCACACCAAAAGAGACAATGAATCTTCTTGTCTGGTGTTCTTTTATGATGGTAGCCAACACCAATACACCAAACAAAGACAGGACACCCTCTATGCAAAACTATGTCATTCCACATGCTGCCATGTGGGAAAAAGGGGGAGTCTTCCTGACTCCAGCTCTTGCTCAATGTGTCTTGACTCATGAACCTTAATAACCAATATGGATTTTTAAAATCCCTGCCTGAGTAACTACAGATGTTGCTCCTCCATGAAATAGCCATTCTCCCTTTGAACTGTGGCATTCGATTATTCATCTCACTTACATTATATGGCCTTGAGTTCATCAACTGAACTTCATCTTGCATGTATTGTAAAACAGTCCGCCATTTACTAGGCTTGAATAAAAATAAATGTTAATTGTTTCAAATGTTTGTGGTATGCTTGGGGATACCACCAGCAGTTCACTCACTCTTCAATGAAGAGCCTTGGTCTAATTCTACTCCAAACTAAATGAAAACTGAGCAATATTATTTCATCCCATGTAACAAGTTTTTGATCAGTGGCAAATTACTTTGCTTTCAGGAATCAGCTTTATTCTGTTGCACTAGTACAATAACACAGGAGTCATTTTTTGCATTATGAGAAAAACATTCTGTCCTTTATTCCAGATCAGCACAACTGAGTTTCATGCAAGTATTCCAGTGATAGGGCAGTAATTTCATTCTACCCTCAAGCAAGCTACTCCATAGTGACTTTTATTCCAGGGAACCCCCAAAACGAACTCCAATGTGCTGCCGGAAATTTAGGGCACTCTTTGGGGCATATACTCAGTTTGCACAAGATATTGGCAATGTTTTTGGGGTTTTACTGCTGCCCTGCACAAATGGAGAGTTCTATTGATTGATTGATTGATTGATTGATTAGTTCAATTTGTATGGCTGCCCAATTCACATATGTGACTCAGGGTGGCTCACAGGAATTAGAAACAATAGCAAGAACAATAAAAAATGTAAAGTTTGTTTGTTTGTTTATTTATTTATTTATTGAATTTGTATGCCACCCATCTCCCCCAGAGGGTGACTCTGGGCGGCTCACAGTTAGAGTAAAACCCGAAAACAATTTAAAAATATAAATACCCACATTAATTAATTAAAAAGTCAGACTATATAAAAAAGAACCTATACATAAAAAGACTAAAAACATTCAAGATGACCGGGGGGGGGGGGGTAGAATCAATTACCCCACAAGCCACTTCCAGTGGTGTGAGCCCCCATCCGGCCCCCAGGCCATCTGGCATAACCAAGATTTCACGCTCTTCCTGAAGGCCATGAGAGTGGGGGCACACCACACCTCAGGTGGTAACTTGTTCCACAGAGCAGAGGCCACAGCAGAAAAGGCCCTCTTCCTAGTCCCAGTCAAAATTCCTTGACTGGTGGGGTCCACAACATGCCCCTTCTGCCGGATCGAGTGGGCGGGCTGATATAATGGGGGCAAGATGGCTCCTCATAAATAAATAAAAGTAACAAAGACAGAACTGTGCTAAAACCACTGTTAAAAGCTCAATTAAGCAAAAAATATAATCACACTTAGCAGGTAAATACAATCAATACATCCAGTTCTGTATATAAACATTGAAGAGGCTCACCACTCTCACCAGACCCCAAGCGCAGTGGCGCAGACATGTCTTCAGGGCCTTTCTAAAGGCCACAAGAGTAGGGGCCAATCTAAATTCCAGGAGAATGGTGTTCCAAAGGACAGGTGCCTTGGCAGAAAGGGCTCTCTTTCTGAGTCCCATTAGATAACTTTCCTTAGTAGACAGGACCCGTTGCATGCCTCTCCAGCCAGATCTGATGGGACAGATAGATGTAACCAAGGAGAAGCCATCCCTCCCAACTGTCTAGCACTACAGATTATGATTTCTCATTGAGAACTCACCACTCCACTAGACTATCAGTGAAATGTATGATTCCCAGCTGCGTTCATTTTAAAATCCAAGTTAGGTGCAAATAACAGAAAATACGCTAATTGAATATATCTAAAATATTGAAAAGTATGGTGACACTCCAGATGTTGCTATGCTACACATCAGTATCCCTAATCTTTGGCCATAATTCCTAGGGATGCTGGGAGATGACGTTCAGCAATAAATGGAGCGTCAGAGTCCTACCTTGTTAGATTTGTTTTGTTTGATGTGTGATTGCTCATGTGATAATGGATAAAATGACTTGTTTGATTAGAGAAAAAACAATATCTACATTTATTGGTGACTGGAAGCCCCTTGTGGACTTTTTGCATAAAAAAATGAACTTATGATTTATGCTTTTGATGATTAGATAGGATAGATTATAGAAAGAAGAGAGTCATGGTGCAACTTCAGAGAGGGAGGTTAAAATTTAACTGTTAATAGTTAGAACTGCTGTGAAGAAGATTGGAAGCCACTTCTTTGTATCTTTCTTTATATCTTTTTTTCTATTTTTCTTCTATTTTTTTCTTTCTGCACTTTTAGCTTTTTCTTTTTTTCTCCCCTTTTTTTTCTTCTTTTTCATTTTTAGTTTGTATTAGTTCTTATTGTTGTTACAAGTTTCAATAAAAATTATTTATTAAAAAAAATGAAAAGTGGCATGTGATGCTGTGGTCATGAAGTCATTAAATGATATATAATCTTGCCCAGGGATCTTTTGCAATGCAAATAAATAATTGTTCTAACAGTCACAGGAATTTCTTGATGCAATGCTAGGGATTCAGAAATTGTTTTAAAGCTGAAGAGCTTGAGCTGAAAAGCTTGAGATTGAAATGTTAGACTTGCTTTAAAAAGAAAACCCGGGCCTACCAGATGCTATTATATTTACATAAACTACCTCTCAGAGCAATGCCTATGGTGCCTTCCTACACACTTCTTCCAAATTGCTGAATAGAGTCTCCTTTGCGTACCCTGGTACAGAGGCAACCAGTCTAGTTTGGACATTCTAAAGCAGTGTTTCTCAATCTTGGCAAACTTAAAATATGTGGATTTCAACTCCCAGAATTCTCCAGGAATCACGCTGACTGGGGAATTCTGGGAGTTGAAGTCCACACATCCTAAAGTTGCCCAGGTTGAGAAATGCTGTTCTAAAGTGCTTATCCCAACATCACTGCCCTGAGTTGTGTGCTGAGTGGGTGGCTATGTAAGTTTGTTAAATACATACACATATACTTACATTGTACAATACATAGGCACTATTCTTTTCATTGTACGATTCATGGGTTCTATTCTTTGGGACAAAAAGTATCAGTGGGAAGGAGTAAATCAAACTGTCCAGTGACATGGTGCTCTGAGACTTTACTAAATAGCTACAGAGTTAGAGGGGAACTTATCTGTCCCTTGAAGGGCTTTTCACATTAATGGCAGAAGTATAGGAACTTGGTCTGCTGCATGCAGCTGGACAGCTGATAGCTCATCATCAGAGTTCATGACAGAGAGCTCATGGCAGAAGTTGGATCAAAGCTGGGTGCAACTGAATATTCCATAGCAGCCGACCAGCAAAGTGGTCCCTTCCCTAACATTCAGTTCAGCACCAGCCTTGTAATTCTGGAACACTATTGTTCTGAACACTGCTTCACCAGAATTACATCACCAGAAGAAAGATCAGTTGCTCTAACCCATGGAATGAATTTGCTGCAGGATTTTAGAATGGCAGTCAACTGGTGTTAGATGACTAGAAGGATAGATAGATAACTATCATCTATTGCAGTATGGGCTATTTGCTGGATTCAACAAGTCCCATATAATATGTAAATAATATGCTCTATGTAAATCATGCACTAAGTAATGCTGTTTGGTTTATTTCAAGAGTGCACAATCTTGGGCTTCATGACCTCCCTATCACCAAGCTTTGGGTGTGACCTTCTTCAAAAGTTGTTGTCACATTGTAATTCTTAATCTAATGGGACATTATGAAATACATGGGAAGTTATCCTATTAGTTGTATTTAATCAATCAAGTTTAGCTTTTGTCTTGCTTCTATTCACTTCTTTGTTTTGCCCATCCACTGAGATTATGTTGGATTATGGTCCCAGGGATGTTAGTCAAAGGCCAGAAAAGGCCCTCTGCTCAAAATGATTGAGTTCCCCTGATTTATTTGCTTAATTTTAAATATTTAGATGTGCTCTCAAGGGAAAATCAATCACTCCTACGTTAAGGCATTGACCTTTATCTTCTGTGCAAATAGTATTCAAATATAACCATATCACAATGACCATTCATTTTAATAGGAATTACTGCTAAGAAGCTGATGTTTCAAATTGCCAAAGATTTCACAATAAATGATTGATCTACATGATGAAATGAATACAATGACCAAGGAGAGAAGCCAGAAGAAAGAGAAGACAATGCAATTCCTATTTTCTTTGCATAAATTCTGTACCATTTGACATTTTCCACATGAAACCACTTAATATGCATTGTCTTAAAAATAATTATTTAGTTTGCAATTACTTTGCTGTGGGCACTTAGCGCATTCAGTTGGGAACAGTTGTGCCCCCACCCCCCACCAAAGGTGAGGGCTAGTTCGTGACATACAATATTGTACCTCGAGTGTTGCATTATAGCTCAATGCTCAGTCTGTTTAGGAAAGACAAAGATCTTACAGTGTCAAGTGAAATCTCTTGCTCATTCCCACTGTTGGTATGTGAACTCTGGATAACATGTGGGCGTTCATTTTTTGCCATGGCCAAACCTCAGATTCTTGTTTCTATTCAGTCAAGATGTAAAAAAAAAAAAAAAAAAAGCCACTTGAGGTCCCATATTGCTTCAAATGATCTTTGTATGTGGACTAGCTAAATGGTGTGATTCCGCCTTCCCATTCCAGCATTGTTGGACTCTGGGGAAGCTACATCATTTGCTTTCCATGTAGCACTCCTGTTTACTGGGATTAATTTAAGAAATTTGGCTGCTTATAGTTGATCAGAAAACACTACACTTGCCCCTCAATGAAAGCTATTTTGACACCAGCAATAGAAAATCTCACCAGTGTTTCCTCTTGCTCCTGACACTATCAATACAGCAAAACAAGTTGCTATTCTTTCATGAAGATACCCTGAGCCCAGACAGGCCACTTCACTCTGTTAATGACCAATCCAGGCTTGTGGCCAGTAATGCTTGTAGAAGGTCTACTCCTTTTCTACAGAAGTTAGTGACAACTGAATGGCAGCAAGTCAGTTACAGGCCTTTGCATGTAGCTCAACAAAAGCAAATCTGAAGTGTCTCATTAGTTAAGTAGATTCAGTAATGGCAAAAAGCTGGATGGGTGATTACATTTACCTTCTACCTACTATCATTAATTCTTCTCACTGAAGGGTTTCAGACAGGGTCATAGATGTGAATTTAAAGGAGGTGACAGGATGGATTGCCCTTTGGGATTCCCTAGAGGGAGTCACCTTCCCCCAGGTCAAATCTCCATTCAGGGTTGGGCTGTCCAGAAATCATCAGACTCCCTCAAGAACAATTCAGAGTCCCCCATTAGGGGGAGATGGGCAGGGATAAATCTAATAAATACATAAATAAATAATTCAACAAAGCACCTTCAGTGTGGCTGAAACACCCTAGGTTTGATTCTGGTGCTGTGTTCCCTAACTTCCATGCAGAGTTAAAATGGCTGAAATTTCATTTCTGTTGTTTGTATTTTTACCTGTTATATACATTTTGATGGGGTGGATCTATTGCTCACACTCACCCTCCCAGAGAAATTAACAAGTTTATGCCAGTGGATGGGGTAGTGATTATAATGTTGGAACTGGACTACAGAAACTACAGTTTCAAATCACCAATATACTATGAAATTCAGTAGAGCTCTAAACTACTCAAAGAATTGGAAGGGATCAATTAGATCAAATTAAGCATCCTGATAAATTGTTGATCATTCTCTGCTTGAACACATCCAGTGAGGTGGACCCCATCACCTTTCTGGGTAAATGGTCCCACTGTCAAACTGCTCTCACTGTTGGGAGGTTTTAATGTTTGATCAGGATCTGCCTTCCTGTAATTTAATATCATTATTTCACATCCTGCCTTCAGGGACAATAGAGGACATGACTTCTCTGTGTGACACCCCTTCAGGTCCTTGAAAAAGGCAATCATATCCCTTTTGAACCATCAAAAGCTTGATAATTTTAAATTTAAAAAAAAGGAAGAGGAGCACACCAGCCTGTTTTAATAATGAACAAGTATTTAGGGCAAGATGTATTCTTTCTGAAACTTAATTTCTTTTTATGAAGACAGAGGCTGTTTGGTTCAGTATATTGCTTTAAATGTGTTTAACATTGGCTGATGCTTAGTCTAAGTAAATAATCCCAAGTATTTATACTGGAAGGAGGTTATTCAAGCAACAATGCCAAGGTCATAAATGACATCAGAAAAGCACTACTGAATCAGACCAATGGCCTAACTTGACCAACATTCTGTTTCCACAGTCAGTCAGGAAAACCCACAGGCAGAAACAGAGTGCAGTCACACCCTGGTTAGTTCCAGTAACTTTTATTGAGATGCGTATTCTGACCAACAGATCAACTTATTTCTGTGGAACTAGCTTATCAGAACACACTAACAGGGCAATTCAAGCTAGTCAGCCAGGAAGATACTAAGGAAATGGACAATCTTTTCTAGTACTGGCATTCCCCCCACTCCACAAAACCTCCCTCCTGAATTCAGTTTCATCAGTGTCAGCCAGATGATGATGATGATGACAATATTTCAGGGGAAGGGTTGCAAATCTCATCTACAAATGCAACTCTGGCAATCACAAGAACCATGTTGCTGACCGCTGGTCAAGGCTATTGAAAAGTGCTGCCAGATGCAGCTGAACCATTCAGTACTTGGCATAGTTTGATCTTCAGTAGACACTTGAACTAACATTTCAACAGCACACAGAGATGGAAAATTAAAACAGGAATCTTTTGGAATCTGTTCCTTGTGGCAAGTTATTAATGGCTCTTTTCATGGAAAGGCTGGCCCTAACAGCTGAAAAGTAATAAGATAATTTCGCTTGCTAAAAAACATTCACAAAAGTGAATTCATTAGAGGATGTATCTATCTATCTATCTATCTATCTATCTATCTATCTATCTATCTATCTATCTATCCATCCATCCATCCATCCATCCATCCATCCAAGAACTCAAAAGGACTTTTCCTTTAATTGTTATAATTTTTTTTAATTGAATCATCTGGAAGCCTGCTCAGGAGGCTAGTATATACAAGGGCTCTGATTTTTGTTTCAGATACACTATGGACAAGGTGGTAATAACAACAACAACAACATCAGTATCTATTCTGAAGCAAGTGAATCCATGGAAAGCTCTGCCGTCTCCTTGAGATGGATAATACTTGGGTTTTTTTCCAGCTCTGGAAAAATTAATTCTATAAATTTTATCAGTCTGTCAAATGTGTAAAATTATTTATATCACATCCATTATTGCTTCACTACTTTATAACTAAAACACTTGAAGGCGTTAGGAAACAATAGTTTCATGGTGTTTTATGGAGTGATCATTTCTGATAATAGTGCTATTTCTAATAATGTTATAGCCTCCAATAAATCAGCTGGATCAAAAGAAAGGAGTTCTCCTTGACTGGAACTCTGCTTCTAATATCCTCATATGTGTGCAATTATATTGGGTTTTATTATGAGCTGTTTAAGTGGGGAAACATTGATAATGGTACAAAATTGAGAGTTTTGCAGCTAAATCTTTAAAATATAGGGAAATGCAGAAAATACTTCAGTAATGGAATAATCTGCTGGATATATTTGTTCATGTTGAATCACAATCTGTTAGACATGGTCCCTCCTGCAGTGGTACACATCAGGTAAACATAACCACTTTAAAAAGTCCTATCCAATGGTATTCTAAGGTTAGAACTAGAGGTTATGATAGATATGGAGTGATCAATAAAATGGCAGCCATATGGTATGCTGAGCTCCTGCTCTTTCTTGATGATATCTGTTACAACTTACCTGTGGTCTGCTTTGCATTTTCTTAATTATTTGCATAGGTTGCAGGCAAGCATGTAGACTGGCACGTAAGAGTAGATGTTCCACATACTGTAACTGTCTGTAGCAATACAGATGCAAGATAATATGCTATCCTAACAATATAAATGCAAAATGAGATACTCAACTGCTTAACTAAAAGGGAAGATAATTCAAACACACAGCATACCAAAGAAACTAACCAAGGAACTGCCTGGACCCAACAAATCCTATATCTGAGAAATAAATATCACTTTAGAAGACACAGTAACTCAACAGCAGTGGTAGTTACTTATAGCACAGCCCACAGAGAGCCCCAAGATTTGCACATGTGAATTTCCTGGTGTGATTTGCTGTGATATTGAGCCTCCTAACACACTTATTTTTAAAAATCCCAACACTCCCCAAGTTAACACCCCATCCCCTCATTTCAGCTTTGGTCTTCTAATAATATCCCCACATCTACAGCAATTTCCTTGCAGCTCTTAGAAACAAAAGCAATCAACCCAACCAACATAGATACCTACACACCACAATTGACAGAAACAAGTTCTCAGCCCCCGAAATAAAAGATCCTGATTTCAATCCATTTTCACACTTGCGTCCACAGTTTTATATAGCTCCAGCTGTTTAATTACTTAATTGAATGGCACACACAGCTGAGAGAACAAAGTAGTTCATCATAGGAGCTGAAGAAAGAAGTTAAAGAAGGGGTCTGTAAATCCCAGGGAAATGTTAATAAGATGAACAAGATACCTTGGGCAAAAAAAAAGTGATGTTTTGGCTAAAATCAAATTTAAGATGAATTTGGATGGAATTGTTAATGCTTTTGAGGAGAGCTAAATGGCTATATTGTCAAAATGCCTCGAGGGTGTTGATGCTTCTCTAAGATTCAGAGAGACTACTCTCAAATGTATGATTTGGGTTCTTGTATTTTTCCTCCCCCAGCATGATCCTACCAATATTTACTGGGAAAAATAAGTTCCACTGAATTCAGTGGGAGATAGTCTTAAGTAAGTGTCCATTGTATTGTAACCCCACAGTACAGTATTTATACAGTACCTCCATGGAAAAGACCACCCCATCACATTCAATCAGATTTACTTCTAGATAAACTGAGACAGACAGACAGGTAGATACATTTTCATGGCATCCTCTCTCTGTGGGATGAATAAAAACAAACCCCAGATTAAACAAACAAATGCCCTTCTGGTTCAGTTACTGAAAATAAATTCTGCAGAGAGGTCTCTTGGAAGGATTCAGGTAAGTGCAGAAACAGAAGCCAAGTACAAGTCTGTGTGGCGTAGAAGACGACGACAAAAAACAAAACAAGACAAGCAAGCAAGCAAACATCCCACCTGATCCAAATAAGCAATAACCAGAACTTCAATTTATGTCTATTCAGGCATTTGTCATGTTGCTGAAGTGCTAAATATCAGCATTAGCTCCCTCATTCTTCAAGCCACTTAATCATGGGAGACTTCTAGAGCAAGAAGAAGGGGTTATTTCTGTGTGGACAGAATAGCATACCCTCAGATGGTTAGCGCAGGGGTTTGGGCTTCAGAGATTCAGTTTTATATCAGCATTTGATTTTTATAGCATGCCTTTTGGCTGCGAATGGAACTCGTATGATAGATCATAGAAAATATCTGCCGGATTGCTGGATATTTTTTTGCCTAGATTTTTTTTATCTTGCCTTTATTATTTTTATAAATAACTCAAAGCAGCGAACAAACCTAATACACCTTCCTCCTCCTATTTTCCCCACACCAACGACCCTGTGAGGTGAGTTGGGCTGAGAGAGAGTGAGCGGTCCAAAGTCACCCAGCCAGCTTTCATGCCTAAGGCAGAACTAGAACTCACTGTCTCCTGCTTTCTAGCCTGGTCCCTTAACCATTAGACCAACTGGCTCTCTTATTCTTTCATTATACTCCTAATTCTTGGAAAGTGCTATTCTTGGTCAATGCTCCAGTGGCAACTGTGCATTGCAAACTAAATGCTGGCATGAAGGAAACCATCTGGCATGGTCACTCTGCTCTCCACCCCAAAAGTCATTTTGGAAGCTCCTCTGCACTTGCACTGAAGCAGGATTTCTAGAGGCGCAATGAAGCCTCCCTTATTTATATATTTTTTAAAAAATATTTTCTCAGAAAGCATGTTCTATTTGGATGTATGGATGGCCAGACCTCAAAAAATGAGTTAAGTGTTTTTTCTAAAAACAAGCCAAATGTTTTCAATGCAACTGTTTTTAGTGAGAACACACTGAACTTGTTGCAGAGAATGTATATAGACTTTAATAATTTTCATGGATTTTATAAGAAAATGTTTGTACCTTGGTTTTTTTATTAAAACAACACTAAGTATGTAAATAGCTGCACATGCTTTTTTAATTACAAGAAATCTTAAATGTCCCAAACACTGTTTTTGAAATGATTGCACTCAACAGCAGATGAGAAGCTAGTATATCAGCCATGAAGAAGTTGCTGTATGGCATCAATGTTTATGTTGCAGATGCTTGTTATGATCTGCATTACCAGTAATTACTTGACCTGAAGGGCAGTTGAATTAGCAGAACCACCTATAGCAGCATTCAGATTCATCCCAGATCCCAAAACTAGGAGTCATCAATGCATAATGTTCCTAAGCCTGACTCAACCAATGCACAAGAATTCTTATTCTGAAAGTCCTCCTTTGTTAAACCTGCTCAGTGCCATAGGCAAACTATCAAGATACAGTGGAGAGGGAATAGAGTACCAAACTCTAAGTTAGGTTTTATAAAGACCATTATTCTTCAGTAATGGGGTTTAGGAAATATAGTCAGTAAAGACTCAACCCTCCCTAGAACACTGTGTATTGTTTCAGAAATTGCATATATTACAGTGGTTAAAATAAGCATCAAGGAACAGAAAAAATGTAGAAAATGGGGTGTGGGGAGGTCCAAATGATATCAACATAAAAGTAATGCAATCCTTAAACTTATTAAATCAAGACCATATAGAAACATTAGCTCCATCTTCTCATTTGTATAATGTAAAGACATTTCCAGTGTTGATAAAGAACACATATCTTGAATCCATTCTTTGATATCAGGAATTAAACTTTCTTTCCATCTAGATAAAATAATTCTCTTTGCCAAGTTTCAGGCTCAAGAAAGCCAATGCTCTTCAAAAATGACAAGTTCCATATTTTAGAAGTGTAGTCCAGCATCACATTTACATATTTAACTACTATGTTCTCCCCAAACTATGTTGACATACATATATTACAATTTAAAACCAAAAGGGAGCCATGACTGGACAGGATTAAATAATTTATGTCAAAGTGTCCTCAAATTTCTTACACCCCCAGCACAAGGAATCTAATATCTAACCCTTTAAAGGCATTCTTTGAGAAGTCCAGTAAACATGAAAACGATATTTTCTGACAAAATTAATTTCATCCTTAGATTTGAAGAATTGTATTTTGCATTTCTTCAAACTTAGACCCATGGTTCCTCGAACAAGTTATCTTTTCCTAGACTGGCTCAGGTTTAATGAGAGAGAAATGGTGAGGAGGAGGAGAAAGAAGAAATACAAACTTTTCACTGCTCTGCCCTGTGAATTTTGGAAATTTTGGGTGATTGGCAGGATTCCTTGAGCTACCTGTTTTTCCATGTTTCTTTTTTCCCTTTTTAATACAGGTAGTCCTTGCTTACCAATGGTAATTGGGACTAGGAACTTCATTGCTAAGCAACATGGTTGTAAAGCACAATGTCATGTGACCATGCCGACTTCTAACAGTGGTTTCAGCATTCCCTTGGACATCGTTAGGCAAATCCTGCATGGTTGCAGTGTCCCACAATCACAGGCTCACCATTTGCAACCTCCTGCTGGCTTTCCGATTGACTTTGCTTGTCAGAAGCCAGCAGTGAAGATTGCAAATGGCGATTATTTAACCATGGATGCTGCAACATTGTAATTACAAGACAGTTGCCAAATGCCTGAATCTTGATCACATGACTGTGGGGACTTTGCAACGGCCACAACTATGAGGACTGGTCGTAAGTCCCCCTCGTTCGGTGCCGTCATAACTTTGAATGGTCATGGAACGAATGGTTGTTAAACGAGGACTACCTGTAAACCAGAGGTGCCTGTTTCATTTTTTTCCCTAGTAACTTGACTCAAAAATGTTTCTCTCTCAAATGCTTGGAAAAATGATGCAACTGGGTACTGTTGGATTTCCTTTGTAAAAAATAGTGCCTGACCTCTGGAATAATATCCCCCCCACCCCCCAAATTTGTGTAGTTCTTATCTTGATGATGTTCTGGAAGCCTTTAAAAACTTGGATATTCTGCCAGGTTTTGCAGTACAGTATTTGTAGAGCTCTTTTGGTTACATTTTCTGTTTGAGGGAATGTGCTTGTCTGGACACATGGGATCTTTTATTTCTATTGGTTCTTTTTCATTGTTTTATTGCTATTTGAGTCATTTTGGAGTTGGTGGTCTCTATTTATTAAATTTAAATAAAACCTTCAATAAAAGTAGGTAGCTCAGGGAAAGAAAAATAGTAATTTAAAAAATTAAGTTGAGCTTGAACCAGCAACCTTCTGTTTGTAAGCTAAGTCTTACAGTTACTGTGCTATTATAGCACTTCTGATGAAGATAAGTCTAACATATATTAGAGACTAACAGGACAGTAAGAAAGAAATGTTTATTTTAAAGCTAGTTGTTGTTCCTGCATGTAAGTGCTTTTGGATACTTTAAGTTTGTATATATAAATTCAATTTAACTTTGGATGTGTTTGTGTATGTATGTATAGGTAAAACAAATAAAAGTATACATATCCAATTTGATACAGAAATATATATATATATATATATATATATATATATATATATACACACACACACACACACATACATACATACATACATACATACATACAATAAGACCCACCCAAAGCAAGGAAAATGAGGGATACATCCTTTGGAGCAGAAATGGAACTGTCCAATGTGGTAGCCTGCTGCCCCGACTGAATTACTTGCAAGCTATTGTTCAAATATCTTGGTCTAGACATGAGTTTCTTAAACTGACTTTGAATCAAGATGGTATGATCAAATGACAGAAGCATCTAACGGTGCAATGCAGATACACCTACTTTCTAACTTGGCAACAACAGACAATGAGGCTTCTTCCTCTACTTCTATATTTCAAAGAAAGGAATAACATATGGTAGAAGAGGAGGAGGAGTAACAACATTATTATTGCCTTAGAAAATTATTTATTTATTTATTTATTTAAATTTATTATAGCTTCCCACTCCCGTAGACTCTGGGTGGCTTACTATTATGGTTATTGTTTTTGTTGCTTCAGGTTACTGGATCCTGTGGGCAAGCTACTTTCTTTGGCTTCACTTATGCACAAATGTATGATTGCGAGACATTCTACACTTTTCTGGATCTGACCCTTGGTCAGTGATAACACAACTGCTTAGCTTTTTTAAAATCAGCCAAGGTTGTCTAGGTGTTACAACCTGCAAATCTGAGGTCTGTCCATCCTGGGTTTAAAAACAATGGACTTACTTTTTCCATATAATAAGTTGTTAAGGAGTTTAATACGTTGCAAAAGATCAGCTAAATCAGAATGATATGAAATCCAAAGATTAATGAGGTCAAACAAAATTTAAGAGTAAGCTGAAAATTGAGACAAGTGAGGAGACGGTACAAATGTTTCTGTAAGGGAAGATGGGCCAGGGAGTTAGTTAAACTGAAATTCCAGCAGAATCTGGATGAGGCAGATTTTCCGGAACATGTTAGGCAGTCCTAGATCTCCTTAAGAAATAATATGCTTGGTAAGCTTAGCCCAGCTGGGTGACACCTCCATGCCATGCTATATTGCCTATCTCCAAGGCATCTATAACATACAAGTCACGATATAGTGTAGATATTTCTCCCCTATACTAGCTCAGTCTAATATGTCTGAAGGAGCTGGTATCCACATTCCTTTCATGACAGATGTGCCATTCTTGGCTTCTTCATATATACTCAGAATGGATTGTGGTCAGTTTCTTCAATTCAAGGCTTTGAATTTGGGCTGAATAAATCCATCCTTACTCTGCAAAAAAAAAAAAAAAAACAGAAAAAAACCCCTGAACTCTTCTGCTTATCCCTAGACATAAGCTATATATTCTTTAAAAACAGTCAACAAATATATGCCCATTAAAAGCAGCCATTTGATAGGTTAGTGAACTTACTGAAACCAAGAAATGCTATAGGTTTCACTGCCTTCAGGCATATATAAATCAGTAAACCACAAAATACCATCAGGAAGCTGTCATCATCCTAATACAAATGTTCTAACAAATGATCTGTGAGAAAATGGTTATGTTTCTCTGGAGGATCAACATGTGTCGCAATAAATAACCCAGTTTTATCCAGGCAGCATCACAATACACACTCAGATTGGTGCTAAATCAAGAAAGTGCATTCCCTGAACCACTCCTCCTACTTCCACTTTCCACATTCCTGACTTCTTTCCCAAGTTGGATGAAATAAGACCCTATGCTCAACTGGAGCCAAAAGTGTTCTTCTTGCTTGAACAGTAATCCATATAGGTGAGGAAAGCTTGTAAAATTAGCAAATTAAGGCCTGGTTCTTACCAGGATGGTAAACCAGTGCTGAAGTTATATTATTTCAAACTTTAGATAGGATCTTACATAGGAACCCAAGAACACTGCTGGATCAGACCAGTCCAGCAGTCTGTGACTGACTGGCCAACGTGATGCCTATGGGAAGCTCCAGAGTATAAAATGAGCACAGTAGGACCTACTCCTTCTTCCAGTTCACCAAGAACTGAGATTGTTTTAAGAAGCATCTTGTGTTGTACTGGAAGTAATCTATATCATCATGTCGAGAAATCACAAATCACCATGTCCTCCATGATGTACTTAATGCCTCCTTAGAACTGTTAAGGTTGATGGCCATCTCAACATATTGTGGAAACACACTCCAAGATTTAACTATCCATTGCATGAAGTAGTATTTCCTATAATCTGTTCTGAATCTGCATTCTACATTTTCATTAGCGAAGGCATCTTTTGCTGTTATGAAAGACTTTCTAATAGAGGCAAATATGTGTAGCTCAGGGTTGCACTGTGGAGCCCTTGGGGTTCTCTGAGCTTGGTTCTTTTCTTGCAAATGTTTCATTACCCGGCTAGGTAACATCTTCAATGCTAAAATGGGTTGGGGTACTATTCAAAAGAGACAAAAGACCAGAAGATCACCTCACCAGCAATCATCACCCAGATAAGCAAAGGTCACCACCAGGCACACAATCCAGCAGTAAGCATATACTAATCAAGGAACTATCAGAGGAGCAAAACAAACCCCCCCCCCCTCACCAGCACTGGCAAGGCATGCCACAGTATATAAACAGTGAGCAAACCCCAACCCATTTTAGCACTGAAGATGTTACCTAGCCAGGTAATGAAATGTTTGCAAGAAAAGAACCAAGCTCAGAGAACCCCAAGGACTCCACAGACTTTCTAATCCAAGTTCAACACACCTTGCAATGCCGAACCTGCCTTTGTCAACATTTGTGACACCTCTGCATGACTTTCCCATGTAGTGCAATAAGACCAAATCTAGAAAGACTGGAATAAACCTTTTTTAATAAAGTTTGCCTCTATCAATATTCTGAAGCCCAAAGACAAAGGAATCTGTGGAGTCCTTGGTGCTGTCTGAGCTTGGTTGTTTGCTTGCAGACATTTCATTATGCAACTAGGTAACATCATCAGTGCCAGTGAATGTGGGGTTTGCCCCCTTTTTATATACAATAGCTTGCCTTGCCAGTGTTGGTGGGGGTGTGGTTTTCTCCTTGGTAGTTCCTTGATTAGGGTATTGTTTTCTGCTTGATTGTTTGTCTGGGGTTAATCCCTGATTATCTGGGTGTAGGCTGCTGGAGAGGATGTGTTCTGGTCTTTTTGTTTCCTTCTTAGCTTTTTTATTGTCTCTTTTGAATGGTGTATAAATGAAGTTTATGTCTATGTGTCTTTTGATGGCTGATTTGTCTGAATGCCAAGCTTCCATGAATTCCCAGCATTTTTTGGATTTAGCTTGGTCTAGGATACTCACAGTTTCCCAGGTGAAACTATGGTTGAGTGTGTCCACGTGTTGGGAGATTAAGGAGTTTTCATCATGTCTTCTGATTGCTAGCTAGTGTTCATGGATACACTCTGCTAGTCTTCTGTATGTCTGTCCTACATAGTGGCTGTTATAGTCCTTACACTGTATTTGTAGATAACTCCTGTTTTTTCTTGTTGGGCTACTGGGTCTTTTGGTTTACTTAAGATGTTTTGGAAGGCTTTAGTTACTCTGTGTGCTACACTGATGCTGTGTGGTTGTAATAGTCTGTTGGTTGTTTCTGAGATGTTTTTGATGTATAGTAGTGTTATCCTTTTCATAGCTTGTGCTGGTTGTGCTGTAGTGGGTTGAGTGTTCAGACACTTTTTGATAAATTTGTGTGGGTATCCATTATGTTGGAACATGTTCTATAGGTGGCCTTTTTCCTTTTTCACATTTTCTGGGTTGCTGCAGTGCATTTTTACTTCTCTGAATAATGTTCTTACACAGCTCCTCTTGTGCAGGGTTGTGGAGCACTTGGTTAGTGTGGGTTGTTTTTCGATAAACTTGCATTTCTAATTTGCCATTGTTTCCTCTGCTGATGAGGATATCCAGGAAGAGTAGTGTATTGTATTGTTTTCTTCTTCCTTTGTGAATTTTATTCCTTTGAAGGAGTCATCTACATACTGAATCCATCCTTTTGGTTGTATGTGTGGGTATACTATAGTTTGTAGATGCTGCATTATAGTCTCTGCCATGAGAGTGGTGATCCCATGGGTGTTTCTCTGATTCGTTGGTATATTTGCCCATCAAACTGAAAGTAGATAGTGAGGCAGAGGTTGATGAGGTCCATGATTCTGGGTATTTCAATCTTAGTGTATTTGGCTAGGTTGGATGTGTTATAGTACTGCTGCCATGGATACTTTCACTAGTTCTGGACCTATGGACATAAAGAGTGCTGGGACATCAAATGAAACCATAATTTCATCTTCTTCTATTTTTAGTCTTTGATTTTCTGGAGGTACTGTAGTGGGGAGTTGATAGACCTAACCAAGGTCTATCCAAGAACTTAACCAAGAAAGGTCAGATCATAAAAGAAGAACAGTGGTGGATGAAAAGCAGTGGACCCATCCTCCCATGCTTCTATGGACATGCCAAAATACACAAGCCTGACATACCTCTTCATCCAAGTGTATTGTAATTGTATAAAAATACAAAAAGAATGGGTTGTTATTAATACACAAAAATAGAAAAAAGAAAGAAAAAATATAAAAGAGTAAAAACCACTACAACATTATTAAGAACTGGCTCATCTGGCTAAGTATTTCATAGATAAAATTGATCTCATTTATTCTGGATGGACAGAATCTATTGAGATGACAGAGGTAATGTCTTATAACGGTATATGGGAAGTTTTTTAAATCTGTGGATGTCAAGGAAATGGGCAGAAGTCTCTGTAATCTTAGCTCCACCACTTAAACCAGCCACAGACTGCTATGGGAACTAGATAGACAGAGGCAATAGTTAATACTTCTATGAGGGAAGAGGACATTCTAGAAGACTTGAAAGAGGCCCTGGCCTGCCCATTCCTCAAAAACCCCAGCCTGGATCCAATGGAACTGAAGAACTGCCACTCAGATTCCAACTTCCCCTTTCTGAGGAAGGTTGTTGAGAAAGTGGTGGGGCTGCAATTGCAGAAATATCTGGAAGGTATGGATTATTTAAATCCATGAAAATCTGGTTTCAGCCTAGACATGAGATGGAAACTGTATTGGTTACTCTCATGGATGATGTGTGGTAGAACTTGGTTAGAGGAAGCATCACCATCCTTGTCCTCCTAGATCTTTCAGTGGCCTTCAATACTGTCACTAGAATATCCTTCTGAGCCATCTGTAAACATTAGTAATTGGAGGCACCAATTTATAGTGTTTCCATTCCTATTTCAATGGGTGTGATGGTATGAGAGAATGACCTTGGGAGACAGGTGAAAGAGCTACAGACAAATGATGGTCAGGCAAATGGTAGCTGAGTCTGCAGAAGAAATGTGGGTGTGGCAAACATCTCAGAAGGGTCTCTCCCTAGTTTCCTGGACTGTAAAGGCAATGGAGGAGAGATGTACTTTCAGACTTGCAAGATTCTGTTAATGTAACATTACAATAAAGTTAGAGCTAGTACTTCTGAGTGTGCTTCTTGTCTGGACTACCTCATAAGACTGACAGTGGGTGGATCCAGTAAGTGGGGTGAGGTAAGAGGTTGGGCCTACAGGAACTCCATTATAGGTAACCCAGGATTTGGTTCTTTTTCCTACCCTATTTAATATGTACAGGAAGCTGCTGGGAAACATCGTCCCTCAGTTTGGGGTATGATATCATCAATATGCTGATGAAACTCAATTGTACATCTCCACTCTGGACCTAATGAGAGATGCAGTGGAAATCCTGACTCAGTGCCTGGAGGCCATCAGGACCCAAATGGAGAAAAACAGTCTTAAATTCTACCCAAGCAAGACTGAGTGACTAATTCAGAAGCTTACTGATTTCAGGATTGTACAAACATTGACTCTTGATGGGTGTGTGCTCCACCAGAAAGGGCAGGCTCACAACTTTGGGGGGGGGGGGTGTTCCTGACCCACAGCTCCTGCTTGAGGAGCTGGTGGAAACTTTAGCTAAGTGGCTCTTTACCCAGCTTTTCCTGGCCAGTTATGGCTTTACCTAGAATAGGACACACAGCAGATGGTCACTCATGCCCTTGTCTCAGTTAGATCGCTGTAATTCACTCTATGAGGCTGGCTGTGAAAACCACCCAGAAACTTCAACTGGTCTAGAAGAGAGCAGACTGCATGCTCACTGTAGAGTCAGAATAGTGCCACATTATTCCATTGGTATAGGAGCTGCTGTGTTTATGGATATGTTTCTAAGTGCAGCTCAAGGTGCTGGCCACTACTTTTAAACCCCTCTATATCTTAGAACCTGGGTACCTAAGAAACCACCATCATCTCTCAAAAGGCTCTGTGTTACTCTCTGAGCAAAAGTTTTCTGAATCCAGCTCCAGCATTTTCTGATGGGCAGTACCTTAGGTCAGGGAGTCCCTCTTCTTGATCAACTCATACATAGTGGTTCTTCAGGTCTATGTGCTCAGCCCTAGATATAGACATCTCTAAATGTATTGCTAATTAAAGTGAAATATTTAATTCTCTAGCACCTGACTGTTTTTCTAAGCTGGTAGCAAAATAAAATGTAAACAAAGTAATCATCCATAAAAGTCAATAGGTATCTGTTTCCCCCTTGGGTAATGACTTGCATTGGCCCACAGATGTCACTGTGGACCAAATGTAGGGGTTGCTTTGTCACTTTTCTTTCTGGAAATGAGGGTCCTACTCAATTTGCCTTTAAATAGCAGGGCCATTTGGGCTGATATACTCATAGTTTCATTTTCTAATTGTCTGCAAATCCTCTAGTTTGTGAACAGTTTCTGTATTTCTATGGCTCATCTTTCTATTCTACAAATTTACAGAGTTTTTGAACCTGCATTGTATAACTGCTCTACCTTTATTATTTATTAATTTATTAACATAATTTCTATATTGTCCCAATCTCAAGACTCATGAATCCACTTCAAAAATCCATGTTCTTGTAAGGTGCCTTTCATGAATAATTCTCCATTTTGATTCACATAACATTACTTGTTTAAATTATACTCCTTCTGTGTGGTTGAGGGCATTCTTGGAAAGTCCTCCTTAAATGTTCATAATAACTGCTGGGACTGATGTTACTCAATTGCCCAGATGTTTGTTAATGAATAGCAGCTCTGCCTTGGTAGGATTTAATCTGAACTTGTTTCACATCATCCAGTTTCTGACAGCCTCTGACACCAGTTCAGCACCTCCTCAACATCTCAAGCTTGGCCTAGGGTCACAATGTTTGACTGGTATCATCAGCATACTGATGGCACTTCACCCAAACCAGCAGATTATCTCTCTCACTGGTTTCATATAGATGTTAAATTACCTGTGGGAGGGAACCAAGCTTTGTGTTATTCCAACCAAGTTCTCAAGACCTCAGAACTGGATGTTCTGGATGATGAACTGGGTATTGTCAGAAATATCCAGTTCATGGGAGAGCTTCTTCAAGAGGGCATACTACTACCTCCTTCAAAGCAGGCAGCATCACACCTTCCCTCGAAGAAGAATTATCTTCTAGATCCAGCCTGCCTGGTCACCCAGAGGAAGCAGAAAAGGCATGGAACAAGCCCACATGTGGCAGTTCATACTTTAGAGTACCCTATCCATGTCCTCAGATTCCACAAGCTTGCAAAATCTCAGAAAATAACAGAAGCAGAGTTCTTCAAAGTTTGTGTCCTACAAGAATTCAATGGGGTTCCATGAGAGACTAAGAGGAAAAAAATGTTCACTCAACTGCAGCCAATTTGTTATCACTGGAGCTTTGCCTCTTGGTCAGGGGCTCCAGGGGTTTTTTTTTTTAAGTCAACACATTCTGGAGCCTGAAAAAGTGCTCATGGACGTGACATAAGCCCTCACATAAGATGTTGCTTCATGCACTACTTGCTCTGCAGTGCATTCTTCCCCTGATGTCCCAGGACAGAAATGAGCAACTTTGGGAAAAATTATACTGGCATAGGATGCAATGAAAATAAAGTTATGGGGAGTGGCCTCCCAATGGCATCCTGTTTTAAATAACACAGTTGGGATCATTACAATATTTGAACTCAGAGAGGGCATGAACTTCAAAATAAACAGTTGATTCCTCATCTGAATCAAATTTAAATTTTAAGGCAACACATAATTTGTGTACAAGAAAGCTTTCTCATCAGTATATTGACTGGGAAAATTCATTTGCAGAAATAACAAGTTGAAATATTGATGTCCACATTAACCTTCATGGGCTTTAGTTGCTATAAATTATTTTATCCCAGTAAATGTGGACATTGGATACACCTTCATGGAATGAAAGCTGGTGCTGTAGACCACCCAAAGTGAATTATCATGGATGCCTTTGACATAAATACTTTTATTTATCACATTAGCAGGACTTGTATAGGAGACTAACATACGTACATGCTGACTTCTACTGAATTCTGCTCACAATGACTAGAGTAAATGTTAATGGATCTGAATCCTGAAGAAATGTTAAGTCAGTAAGCAAAAAAAAAAAAAATATCCTGTAAGGTAATTCAAAATTCTTACTTCCAGTTTTAATAAAATGGAAAATCCCCAGGTTCCTTGGTGAAACTCTGTTTAACCTGTTTGTCTTGTCAAAGGTGCTTTGCAAGAACCAGAAAGGAAATTTAACAGTCCCAGAACCGCAACTTGTTTGGCAGGAAGAGGAGATAGAAATGAAAGCAAATCATCCTCAGTCATGGTGACAGTTTTTTAAAATTGTCAGTGCATAATACATGCGCAGTTAATCCTTCAATGAGGGGTTAACCTGCTGCCCTGTTTCAATCCATGAGAAATGTTTCAGTGGGGAGTTTCCTCACTCATCATTCAGACTGACAACTTGCTCTAATGAATTTACTTTAAAAGTCCAGCCAGGATCATTCATATATATTCTTTTTTTGAAAAATCAGATTTTTCCAGAAGTAGTTTACTGAACTCTTTCTGTGGGTCTTGAGAATCACATATTTTATCACTGAACTCTCTCAAGGAAGACAATAAAACTGAAATCAGGGTTGGGGACATGTTGGTCTATAGATAGACCTGAGCCACAATATCTAGCAAACCCAGAAGGGGCAGTGAAGAACAATGTTGGTGGCAACAGTTCAGCATCATTTGAAGGTCAGCATGTTCAACATCCCCGAATTAAAATGAGCATCTCCAGATCCTACACTCCCAGTTATGATAACACTTGCAAGCTAATTTCAGCCAAGGCCATTTGAATTTTGTTGGGCACAGGTCAGAATGCTCTAGGTGACTTGAAAATCCACTTGTAAATTAATAGAACAATAATTAGTTTCCTTTAAGAGCCTTTCTTGTAGTTTTATAGGCAAAAGGATGGGTTTGTGTTTAAAGGAATAATCACTCAGCCTGGTGAAGTAATGAGCTGGTTCTTTGAATAATAATAATAAACCAAAACATAAAGCATTTTTTTCTTACTGAAAGGTGGAGATACATTTTAAAAACATGGTTTGCAATTTTGAATGTATCCAAGTAAACTGAAAATCTAAGAAACCAATGGTTATACAATAGGTGACGAAAAAAATTGCCTGGAAGTTCTAGAGCAAACAAACCAACAAGCAAACACACCCTGACCACATGGTTGATGTGTTATTTTCCCACTTTTAGTCTACATTTTACCATAGATCTTCCAACAGAATGTCATCTGAATGTTTTCTGACCTATGCCAAACATAGGCCGATGAATTATTAACTCTTTTCTTTGATGCAAAAAAACAAAAAAAGGACCCAAATGAAAGCAGATGTTAACACAGGTGGCTCAATAGTATACCATTATTTCCCAACTGCCATAAATAAAATCCAGAGCTGTCTTGAGGACTGAACAAAAGTACAGCCTCTCTGCATTATGAACTTAACTCTTTCCATGCCACATCCTGATAAAAATCTGAAAAGCTTATCTTATTTTTTTCTGAATTACAAAAGAAAGAGAATACAGTTATTTGTCTGAGAGGTTTATAAGCGATCTTTCATCACAGGATCCCAGGATCATAAAATGTGCTGACATGCTTACTCAGTCTGAAACCCAAGTTTCTATGTTCATGGAAGACATCCTTTCAGGAAATGAATGGGGTGGGGAGTGGAAATGAAGACTTCAGTCTCATACCAGGAGATCGTTTCCCTCTTGCTGCTCTGACCCTTTTTGCTGGAAGACAGGCACTAAAAATCCAGTACAGCTGGATAACTCCTGGCTAGCCAGCTGCAGTGGGGGCCAGCTGAAGTTTCCAGCCCAAAAGCAGCTCAAGATGGTACAGATGTTTGGCTATGTCAAGCACTCTCAGTCTCATCAACCTTCTACCATAATTAAGAGTGAAAACATTCCCACAAGATTTAGGAGCTGGCCAGATCCTTTGGGAGCCAATTTAGAAGAACAGAGACCTGAATGTTCTTAAGAGGGGAAAGATCTTGTTCGGTGCATTTTGTTCTCTAGTGAGCATGGTCATTCTCTCTCCCTTAGTGATCACACACATGCACACCCCCTTCCTTTCAACCTGGACATAAATAAATAGACCAGCCAATTACTTCTCAGTGTTTATTTCTTCCAATGTATTTAGAAATGTTTAAACTAAGGCTATGATACCTTCACCAGAACATCTTTATAAACTCACATTTAATATCCCCCCACCACATCAGTTTTCTTTAATAAGAAATGGTTTAAATGCAGCCATCAGGAATTTGCATTTTCAAAAACCAAGTCATATCTACCGTAAGATACCATTTCAGCTCAATTGATAGATTTGGATGCATTTTATTTGTTAGAGGGGCTGCTGAGGTTGATTTGTGTCAGGTATTGTTCTGATCCCCATAGGGCAAGCATGACCTCCTCTGTCTCCTATTTCTCCTACAAGAACTAGCCAGGAGAGCAACCCAGGATGATTCCAAGCAACCAGAAGCTGTATCATTACATACTAGGAGAGAGATTTGCTGAGTCAGAAAAGTACTTGGCCGGCAGGCTCCAATAACATCACACTCTTTCCTGTATACATTTCTAGAATTTTTCACCTCTCCGATTTCAATATGTTATGAAAAGTTAGTTGGAAATTACTCTTAATTGCAGAAACTCTTGCAGGCTCATATTAACTCCCACGTTTTTCTCATCCCTGAATTACCTTAGACTTCTAGACTCCATGTACAGGTGAAACTCGAAAAATTAGAATATCGTGCAAATGTTCATTTATGTCAATATGGCAACTCAAAAGGTGAAACCAATATATGAGATAGACGTATTACATGCAAAGCAAGATATGTCAAGCCTTACTTTGGTATAATTGTGATGATTATGACGTACAGCTTATGAAAACCCCAAATTCACAATCTCAGAAAATTAGAATATTACATGACATCAATAACACAAGGATTGGAAATGGAACAATATCGGACCTCTGCAAAGTATAAGCATGCATATGTACTCAGTACTTGGTTTGGGCCCCTTTTGCAGCAATGACTGCCGCAATGCGGCGTGGCATGGATGCTATCAGCCTGTGGCACCGCTGAGGTGTTATGGAAGACCAGGATGCTTCACTAGCGGCCTTCAGCTCCGCTGCATTGTTCGGTCTCATGTCCCTCATCTTTCTCTTGGCAATGCCCCATAGATTCTCTATGGAGTTCAGGTCAGGCGAGTTTGCTGGCCAATCAAGCACAGTAATCCCATGGTCATTGAACCAGGTTTTGGTACTTTTGGCAGTGTGGGTGGGTGCCAAGTCCTGCTGGAAAATGAAGTCAGCATCCCCATAAAGCTCGTCTGCGGAAGGAAACATGAAGTGCTCCAAAATCTCCTGGTAGACGGCTGCGTTGACCCTGGACTTAATGAAGCACAGTGGACCAACACCAGCAGATGACATGGCTCACCAAATAAACAGAGTGTGGAAACTTCACACTGGACTTCAAGCATCGTGCATTGTGTGCCTCTCCATTCTTCCTCCAGATTCTGGGTCCTTGGTTCCCAAATGAGATGCAAAAGTTGCTCTCATCAGAAAAGAGGACTTTGGACCACTGGGCAACAGACCAGTTCTTTTTTTCTGTAGCCCAGGTAAGACGCTTCTGACGTTGTTTGTTGTTCAGGAGCGGCTTGACAAGAGGAATATGACATTTGAAGCCCATGTCCAGGATCCGTCTGTGTGTGGTGGCTCTTGATGCACTAACTCCAGCCTCAGTCCACTCCTTGTGAAAGTCCCCAACACTTTTGAATGGCCTTTTCCTGACAATCCTCTGCAGGCTGCGGTCATCCCTGCTGCTTGTGCACCTTTTTCTACCACACCTTTCCCTTCCACATAACCTTCTATTGATGTGCTTTGATACAGCACTTTGGGAACATCCCACTTCTTTTGCAATTACCTTTTGGGGCTTTCCCTCCTTATGGAGGGTGTCAATGATGGTTTTCTGCACAACTGTCAGGTCAGCAGTCTTTCCCATGCTTGTGATTCCTACTGAACCAGCCTGAGAGACCATTTAAAGACTCAGGAACCCTTTGCAGGTGTTATGGATTCATTAGCTGATTAGAGTGGGACACTTTGAGCCTAGAATACTGAACCTTTTCACACTATTCTAATTTTCTGAGATTGTGAATTTGGGGTTTTCATAAGCTGTACGCCATAATCATCACCATTATACCAAAGTAAGGCTTGACATATCTCGCTTTGCATGTAATGCGTCTATCTTATATATTGGTTTCACCTTTTGAGTTGCCATACTGACATAAATGAACATTTGCACGATATTCTAATTTTTCGAGTTTCACCTGTATATTCACTGTTGAATTTGAACATGTCAGGATCATTTGCAGAGACAAAGTAGACATGCTGGACTATGCATTCTGCTAAGCCATACTGGGACTTAGCCCTGCTGAAAAGATGAAGTATGAACAAAGCCCTTTTTATTTTAGGGAAGAGGTTTACCAAAAATATGACAGCTTGGCTCACCAAACTCTAGCAGTGGACAGCCAACTGTTTAATGACGATGATGAAACAACATAATCATACCCATTTGAAAAAAAAAAAAGGAACCCAAGACAAACTGAAGAGCAAATGAAAAGGATACTACATGGAAATATATATATAAACAAAAACATAATTAAGGGTAGGCATAACAAATTAAAAATATTATTTTAGTCCCTTCAATTAAGATAATTAATTCATATTATTAGGAATTCAAATAATGTTCATGGGTATAAACTGAGTTAGCATTAGATTCTTTGTTGATTACAATAATAATGTTCCTTCCTGATAGAAAGAAATTATTTTATTTTTTCTTTATTTGTGTTGTTTGTATGCCTCCATTTCTGTAGACTCTAGGCACCCCCCAACATATACGTATAAAATACTTCAAGAGACTCCATATACCTGTAAGCATAACAATGAAAAAAAAAGTACCAATAAATACCAATACCATTGCCACCTATTGCACTTTCCAGTTAGAGCCCCCTCCTCCTCCGCAGGATAGAACAGGTAGATCTTCAAAGCTTTCCTGAAGCTTTTAGGAAGGATGAGGATGATCAGATTCTCACTGGGACAGAGTTCCAAAGAGTGAAGGTAACCACTGAGAACACCCACCTTAGTGACAGCCCTGAAGGGATAGGATCTAGAGGGACTTGCCCCTATTTAATCCAGTTGGATATGCAGATGAGTACAAGAGAAGGTGGTTCCTCAGATAACTTGGACCAGAGCTATATAAGGATCTTGAAGGTGACAAT
This sequence comes from Liasis olivaceus, assembly GCA_030867105.1. Taxonomy (NCBI): domain Eukaryota; kingdom Metazoa; phylum Chordata; class Lepidosauria; order Squamata; family Pythonidae; genus Liasis; species Liasis olivaceus. The sequence goes on from CM061349.1 coordinate 259,819,036, forward strand.
CAGGACCTTGAAACGCCAGGAAGCCATCTGATAATCAATGCAGCTCCTGAAGCAGCAGGGACCCCAAAATATATTGAGATACACCTATTACTGGTTGGGCCACCATATTCTGCACCAGTGGTAGTTTCTAAATATTTTTTCAAGCTTCATGTAGTGTATGTTGCAGCAGTCCATACAGGGGATGAGTAGGGCATGAGTTACTGTGGGCATGCCACTCTAATCCAGAAAATGGCACAATTAGTTCACAAGTTGTAACTGTGCAAAAGTGTTCCTAGCTACAGCTGCTATTTGCTCCTCAAGCAGGAGGAGCTGTGAATCGAGGAGAACTCCAAAATTATGAACCACCTTGGGGGTCGGGGGGATGGGGTGTTACAATCATGTTCAAAGACAAAGACAGAATTTTTCTGGAATTATTCAGGCCATTCCATCTTGGAGGAATCCAGTCAAAGATTGTTCCTCCCCATATGGGCCCCAATAACTTCCAGGCACTGGGTCAATACTTCTACCTGCTTGGATCAGAAATGAGATGCATAACTGATGACTATTAGATATTTATGACCGTGGCCCCATGCCAGTGTATGATCTCCTCCAATGACTTTATGTATATGTTCAAAAGTAATGCAGAGAGGAGAGATCTTTGAGGCACTCCACAAAGTAGATATCTCCAGGTAGATCTCTCCTCACTACCACCACTGACTAGAACCAACCCTTAGGAAAGGAGGAGAAACTCTGCAAAACAGTGCCCCTCCCCAGTCTAATCCCTCTGAGATGGTCCAGAAGAATACCATTGTCAATACTATCAAAAGATGCCAAAATATCAAGGTGGATCAGGAAGGTAACACTTGCCCAATCCCAGTTTTCCAAAGGTCATCTATAAGTGCAACCAATGCAGTTTCTATACCACATCCTAGCCTGAACCTTGATTGCCAAGGGTCCAAATAATCTGCTTCCTCTAGGTCTTTTGCAATTGTTAGGCCACCATTTTCTCCATAAACTTTTCAAGACAGTAAAGTTGGAAATATATCTATAATTTTTCAAGGCAGTTGGATTGAGCAAGGGCTTCTTGAGCAGGGATGTACCACCATCTCCTGAAGTCAAGTTCATCTTGGACCTAAGCAGTTTTGTCCACCAAATGCTGTGAAAATTCTTGACAGTGCCTTTCAGATGGTTTTGATAGACATCTTTCCCTAAAATGAAATGAGTCACCTTAGAAAGAGCTGCTTGGAGGGTGGGGGGTGGGGGCTTGGATACAATAACAGTGGCAAAATATTTCTTTTGTAGGCTTGAGCTTGAGAGAGTACTAGTGTCTAGTCAAACTTGAGACAGATCTTCCTCCGGTGGTGGTCTGGGTGACTCTTCTCTTACCTCATCTCCCTAAGCTCCACAATTAACCAAGGGTTTGTAATCAAATTGCATACAGGGAGAGGCTGCTCCAGAGCAGCCCAGTCTAGTACTCTGGATGCCTGTTTATTATATTGGGCTACTGGAGTCTTGCCAAGCTGCCTATCAGATTCTCAGGAAATTCTCCAAGAGCCCTCTGAAAACCAACAGGATATATCAGGCCCCTGAGACTAGTCTAGTAAGTCCTTCCTCACTAAAGACAGGGGTCACACCACAGAATTCCATGGCAATCAGACTGAGATCTGTCCATAACAAGGGACAAAGTTCAATACCCCTTACTTTGAAATCATGCTATGTCCATCCTAAGGCAAAAAACATGCCTAGTGTGTGATCTCTTCATGTGTGTCAGGTTCTCAATAAGTTGGGTAAAGTCCAAGATTGTCATGGTGAGCATGAACTCCGAGGCTGTTCCAGTTCCTCTGCTCCAGGCCCTTCCATACCTGCCTCAGATTCTGTTTAAGAATGTCATCTTCAGAAGATTGTGGTTTTTTTCTTCCTCTTCCTTTTCAAATTCTTTTTTACTTTTCCTTTCAGTTGGTACTTCCTTATCTTGTTTCCTTCTGTGGTTGTGCACTTGATAATTTTTTTTTTCTTTGTTAAGGATTCTTGGGGTAATGGTAGTGCATGTATTTATTTTTAGTTGGAGTTCTCCAGGCTGAAGTATCTTTTCTTTCTATTGATTTATCTTGTTTTGATTTCAACACTTCCCAGCTGAGTATTTTGTGACTGGTTTTAACTTGACCTCCAGGTCTTTTTTAAATAGGGCACTATCACAAGTTTTTTTTTTAATCTTAATTCTTGCTTTATATGTGCTCCTCCCCACTCTAATAAAAAATGTACTGAAATGCTAAAGCATTGGGCAGCATTACACTCCACTAAAATTACATTATATAAATTATAAGCATTCTAGATTGCATTGGTGAGCTTGTAGACAAATAAGTACCTAATATTAGCTTTAGTGACAATGTCATATTAGTTTTTGTCAAATGTTTTTGAAAAACTTGGGGAAATTATCCAACATATTTTTTACAATGAATTCTGTGCATACTTCCTCATTCATACAAAGAAAACATCTCCATTCTTATTGTTAGTTGCTTTTTTTTTTTTTATTACAAGACATTGGAAAACCAGAAGTACATCTTTTGTTGGATCAGAGTTATTTAAAGGTGTGGAAAATTGGTTTGGCAAAAAGTCTAAACACAACAAAGAGCTTTGAAAGAACTCTATAATGAATGACAAATTTAGTCACATTTAGTCAATATGAAACTATACTTGACTCATAACTCTGTAATGATCTGGGACCATCCATAGTACCAATTCTGTTGGGACCAAACAGTACGGGTTATTTAAAAAGGTTTATGCATTCTGGATTCCTAAAATGAAACAAAAATCAATAAATGAATTAGAGAACATTTGAGGCTAATTGCGTACAACGCAATAAAAAATCACTTGGTATTCAATAGTTATAACAACAGTTTGCAGTCTAACATAGAGATCAGAGATGGCTGGGGGTGGATGGGACAAATAATGAAGTGTGTATCACACTGCTACAACCCAAAGCATGTGACTTATGTACTTACATCCAATGTTGAGATGCAGGTAGAAAGGCAGGGGGTTGCATTATGGCATCACAGTGCATGGTTTATCATTTTTCATCCTATGGCAGATGTCTTAAGTTGTAGTAATGGATTCCTGCACTGGGTGGAGCATTGGTCTAAATGGTCTTCAAGGTACCCTCTGTTATATTCTATGATTCTGTGTAGTTAACCATTTAAAGGCTAGCATAGATATTTTAGGCAGTTAACAGTTTATGGGGAATAGAGTACATTCAGTTCATTGAGAGAAGGATGAAAAGCAAATCAAGAGGGGGAAACGGGGTTCGAAAAGCAATTTACCTTAAAGAAATATACACAGTTTCTATAGGTGGATAAATCAGAAAAATAAAAGGATGTAACATCAAGGTTTCTTGACACAGCAAAGGTTGCAAAAGGTTTAAAGATGTATCATTAAAATGCACACACTAAAATGAGGGGTCACTCTGCATAGGAATAACATTTTGAGAAAGAAAGTTACATATTTGGAAGAAAAGGAAAAAAGGATTTCTGGTTCAAAGATGGTGAGAAAGCCAAGTAAGAAAAAAATCATACTTCCAGGCAGTATTGAGCTGCTTTAGTTTGTGTTGCTGGCTTGGGTGTGATTGAAGCTGGCTTACCTTCTTTTGGATTAAAGAGAGGGGCGGGGGGACAGAAAAAGAAAGGACAGTTACTCCTTGTTCTCCTCTGACTGGCTGGATAGGTGGCCACCATCTGTCTCTTTTCATTGGACATTTTAGCAAATACAAAAAAGTAAAAACATAATATACTGGTGTAGGCTTTCATGGCCTGTGTCAATCAAGCAATGATGAGCTTACAGACTGACTAAAGGAGCCCACTGAGCCCAGTCATAGTCAATTTCTTCATGGAAAAATTTGAACAAAACAAACCAATCAGAAGTCTACCTACACAAAGAGCCAATCAGCAGCCAGGTTCAAGGACAAACTAATCAGGAACCAGTTCTCTTGGAATTTCTTCAAAATAGATCAAATTGGAAGACTACCTAGATGAGGAACCGATCAGAAACCAGCTTTCTTGGACTCTTATGACATGGACCAATCAGAGATTAGCTTGCCAGGTTCAAATACAAGAGTTCAGTCAATCCTTATTCAGTTGATTTGGAGAAATTTGGAGATTTGGAGAAATTGTCAGCTGCTGAAAGGCATACTACAAAGTGTCTCACTCTGCCTCTGAAGATGTCAGCTGCAGTTACTGGTGAAACCTCAGGATGTCAGGAAACTAGACTGTAGCCATTCAGCCTGAAGGTTCATCCCTGCTTGACAAAAGAAAAGCTTTCTCACTTAAGATTTGGAGAAATCATGAATCTGCTGCCAAACAGAACAAAGAAAAACCACCAAAAAAAAATTATTTATTTAATCAAAGTTATATTTTCCTGCTCCTCCTTGGATTGGGAAGAGGAGAGAACAATGAGAAGATGCTTTAGTATAATGATCAGTAACAGAGGATTTCTCAATTACTGTCATAAAAAGATTTTACCAAAGTGATTGGATTTGGCAATAGCAACAGGAAACAATATACTCTTTAAACTGGAATTAAAGATTATTCCAAAGTCTCAAGATTTAGTCTGTTTCTTTAACATTTAACACCAGAAAAAAAAAAAAGAGTTTAGAAACTCTGCATATGGGTTCTTATGTATAACCTATCCTTCCCTTTTGGCTTACTGTTCTACCTGCCATGTTTCAATAAGATCCAGCAATTGATAGTGCAAATGATAAGGTTAAGATCATGTACAACAATAGACCAAATAGCTGCTTTGAGGTCACCTTGGTTCTTGTTAATACAATATTCTCTAATGCTACAAGAATTGTGTGTGGAGAGCCAAGTCACTGAAGGGGTTCTGAGAGTGCCCTGCTTCTCTTCCAGGAAGACATTCTTTTGCAAGCCACTCAGACCTATTGATTGCCAGCTTGCTGCTAGCACATAAAGAAGCCATATTGTAAGCCTAGGCTGCTTGCTGAAAGCAGAATTTGATTAATTTCTTGACCAGATAATTGAGGATGTGTGAACCTTGAGACAAACTGGAGTGATGCAATTCAGGAAGGGAGTAGCAAATCAGAAAACTCTGAGAGATCTCTGCACCATTGAAGGCAGCGGGAGATAGAGGTGGAAAGGAAGCATATGAAATGTCATTCTGGTCAACTAACAGGGTTGCTTCACATAATGTAATGTGCTTTTTAAATTGTGTTGCCAAGTCTGGAAATTCAGGCAGTTGTATAATTGGAATCAGTTCAGGAGAGCACTTGATTGCTAGCCAACCAAGGCATGGAAATCAAACACATCTTCTGATTTCTGAGGGATAGTCTAATGATTCAATTGTGCAAAGACAGTCTCTTGTATGTCTGGGAAATGACTCACCCGCAGCAAATGATACTGTAAGCTCCCCAAATGATGGAAGTTACGGACTATGAAAAATGACAGCATTACATGCAGGGAGTATTTCAATTATTGAGCTTCACCAGAACACATACCAAAGTAGTAGGCATGTCAGGGTTGAGCAGCTCCCACCTTGAAACCTTTTCTCTCCTCTCTTCCCCATCTTCTCTGTTCTTCCTCTTCCTCTGCTTCTAAAATTATTGTTAGTAGTATCTTTTCTTTTTCTCTTCCCTTTAAATTTTAGAGTCTGTAGGAGTGAGTCTCCATGACAGCTGCACTTGGGAGTCTTCAGGCTATAGGGAACTAACACCACTGCTAGAGAGAGGCTTAGAGAGTTGACTGCAATGCCATAATTTCAGAGGCTACCACCAGAATTTTCAGATGCAGTTCATATTAGAGTTTCCAGCCACGCCACAGAAGAAGCTAAAGAACAAGCAAGCATTAATCCTGCATGATAGCCAATAGTGATAACTGATATATTTCATGGACTTTAATCCCAACATTTTACAATTCCCTATGGAGACTAATGACTTCCTAAACTCACTGGTTGAAAACAATTGTAATGCAAAACATGAGCTAACAGATTTTTTGCATTAATTTTTAGATTGTCTAAAAAAGGAATGCGGTAATTTGCTCCTAGAATGAATGCCAAGATTAGACAAAATGTCCTAAAGGAAAAGCAAATGCAATGTTGTTGCAATTATTTGAATTAAAGAGAAAGTAAGAGAAAAGTAAAATGCAATCATATGGAGAATGGAATGATGTCCTTTTTGGATATGGTCTAGTAAGCAGTTGAAAGATACCCCCCGCCCAAAAAAAGAAAGAAAGTGCTCAAAAAAAGAACCATGTGAATATCAAAACCTACATGAGGAAAAATTATGTCAAGTGGGCATTGTTTAGTCTAATTATTAAATTTGTTGTGTTTCATTTTGAAAAAAAATTCATGGGCTGACCACAAAGAGACACAATGGCTGTGAGGTAAACCACACACATGTGACATTCAGGATGACATCCATAAATGTCAAGTCTTTAAAGAACAGACTTAAAGTACTAAAATCACACATGATTTCTTTGGTGGATCCCTGCTACAACTCCTTGTGCTCCACCTTAGATGTAACCCCACCATGATAATGGAGCTCTAGATCCATTATTACTTAGAAAATGATATCTCGGTTTACTATATTTCCCTACTGATTGTTCTAAAACATGTTCAACCTTGAAAGTTAATTCAGGCAAATAGCATTGCTCATAAGGAGAGTCATGCCTTGGATTCAAGTGAATCCAAATCAAATTCAGCTGATATGAGCAAATTTGGGAAATACCTGAATTAGACGGATTCCTCCCTAGCAAACTGAATCCAAATCTGAAACTCCCTTAGACAGCTCATTTTCACATACCCTTATCATGGCACGAGCTATCTTTATAAGTCAGATCTTCATGATATTGCCTTAGGCCTCTGAGACAATTTAAAGCTGTATTTAATTGTCCCAGTTTTAAATGCTGTTTTTCCTCCTCTCCTGACACAGTTTTTATTGCAGACACAATCTTATATGCTCCATCAGTGATGCAGTTAAGAATACAGCCAGAGGCTAGGGTCTGCCCAGCTGCTGTTGGTCACCGGGTGCATGTTCTGCCCACTCCAGTTGTCTGGTAACCTGGGCCAGTTTGACTTGAACTGCAGGAGAGAGCAGATACCAGCACATTCTGAAGCACCTGTCAGGTTTTAGACAGGCTCCTCTTAAGAAAACATTAATTCTGTGGTGCACAGAAGGCCAGTTTAAACCAGGAAAGAGAGCTGGTTCTGTGAGCTGTGAGTTCTAGTTTTGTTTCCCTTGAATGCATTATCAGTTGCTGCTTCGGCTAATAAGGGGATTCATGTGGCCCCACGTTGTACTGCTTTTATCGCTTTAATCATGCTGTTTTGCCTGCTCCTACTCCATTGGCTGCTGACACTGCCATTGCCTTGCAGCACTAGTAAAGGATCGACCTCTCTCATTATTGATTGTCCCTTCTTATTTAAACCCCATCCCCAAGGCTTTGAGCCTGATTGGCAGGTCACAGGCATGGGTAAGGGGCAAGTGATGAAACAGAAGCTCCTGCTTGGCACATAAGGGAGGATTTCCCTTGCAGCTTATCAGTCAGGTTATTTTTCAATATGTGTTTAGCACTCTTTCAAAAGAGCATTAGACCCATCTCCAGAAACAGCCTGACTGATGGGTCATAGGTGTGGAGCAACTTCACAGGTGCTTAAGCTTGCCATTCAGAACACCACCTACACTGGCCCAACCCTGGCTCACCACATATTAAAGGAAGTGATTGACATCTTTTTTTTCCCCCTACCAGGTACTTGTTGGGAGGGAAATCTACCAACCACTTTCCTCCTTAACTTGTTTCACATTAAAATAATAAAGATAAAAGCACTTGGTGGCCTCATTACTGAGGCAGAATGAGGCTTAGCAATTGGGGTATCAAATGTTATACCAGTGTATTTTTTGCCTGTGGATTGTACTTTAATATGGCTGTTTCACTATGCCTAGAAGCACAAGTAGTATTTCTGCAAAAAAAAAAAAAAAATTAATTCTTCTCTTTAAGATCATTATATAAAGAAAACTCCAGAATATGGGGAGGGGAAAAGGAGGGGCAGTTTTGTGACAGATAGCTGTATCTATTTTTTTTTTTTTTTTTAAATGCATCTACCAAGGTTCTCCAATGTGCTGAGAAACTGCAGCAAAATAACACAGGGCATCATTAGTCTTTGGATGGGAGACTACCACAGAATTACAAGGCTATAGGCTAGATGAAGAAGTCAAAAAACATCCTGGAAGAAAGCAATGACAAACCACCTATTCTGTTGCCAAGAAAACTATGTGGATCTATATGTGAAGTCAGCAGGACTCAAGCTCAATCCAAAGTAGACTTTCCCTTTTAATGTAGCAGATCTCAGGTCTCTTGCAGGACTATGGGAAGGGGAATCCAGGAAGTAGCATAGGTTCCTTGTTTACAAAATGTGAGACATTCCATTCCTTTCATTGCCAACTATCTTCCAACCATGTTCTGCTGAGTAGAACATAAGAACAGAAAACTGTTCTTTCATTTCTTATAACTCTCTAGATCCTGCACCTACACTTATGAAAAGTTGCCAAGAGACAATTCTGTAATACATCTGTAAGGGTTAGAAACATCCAGCCCATTCCCTGCTTCCTAGGAGCATCATATTCTGTCCTATTATCAATTACCATTGGGAAGCAAATTCTGGGTTCCTGGAGCTTTTGGGGGCCACAAGACTAGAGATCCTGGAGCCATAGGTTGTTCATCAATGTTGTATAGATCATTTTTCTCATCTGTAAATAGGAACAAGCCATTTTCTAGTCTCACTCTTTGTTCAAATCCAATTCTTTAAAAGAGGATTTAAAACTGGCTTCTATTCAGCATTTGATATGGCAGGTACAGTTTCAGGACCATGGTTTGAATCCCAAATTATTTATCTACTTTGTGGCTTTTGTTATGTTGTCAAGCATTTTCCCTTCTTCAATTATTTTTTTAAAATAATTTAATAAAAGCATGTCCAGAATTGAATTGTGGGCAACTCGCTTATGAAACCTAAAACCACATTTATGCACAATGCTGGATAAATAAACTTTGGATCTAAAAACATCTTCCATGAGTTTCAAAGAGGTTGCTAAAAGGTCACTGCAAATGGAGAAAATATGAAATGAAGCACTCAACGAGTGTATGGCAACCTCCTCCAATCTGCTGCCTTCTAGATGTGCTAGGAGTACAGATTCCAGAATTCCCAGTCAGCATAATCAATTCTTTATCTGCCCCAAAGTAATTGAATACACATACTTGGTAAACCTGTCTGACAATTACCATACGGTGCACATCTATTCTGCTTGCTTTGGATTGAGAACTTGGCACTGCCTACTTTCACACCCAAACCAAAGCAGATTTCATCACTGATAACTTATGTCTACTGTTGTGCCAGGGGTACATCAGGGAAGAAGAATGTGAGAATGACAGGGATCTGGGAATCCCTGCCCTTGTTTTACCATTAAATCACTACAGTAGTAGGTAGAAGGCAAGTCTTACAATGGTGTAGAGGTGAATAGAGCTAGTCTTGTTCTGAGAAACAAGCAATAGTTTAGAGCACTCCTTTAAATATTTTCATCATAAAACCAACAGCCCAGACTTGAATACAGATTGGAATCACAGCTTCTAGGACAAGGTGAACTTTCTTGCTAATTTTATGCAGACTCCAAGTATATTTCAGTAATACATTCCAGGGTTTTGAATATTCCTTGCTCTGGCAAACACATCTCATCTCTGAAAATCTATGATACCTTGAAAGGGTGAAGTTATCACACTTCTTGCCATATTAGAATAGTCAAAACATATGAAAGGAATCAGGAGACATCTCTTGCCCCATCAAAAGGCAATGAAAATCCATGTACAGTTTGTTGTTCATGTCTCCTAACATCTGCATTCTTGCATAGAATTTTCCCTAATGCATGGCCTGGCAAACAATTTTCCTTAGTGTAAGGCATTTCTGTAATGATTTTCACTCATGTATACATTTCATGTCCTTTCTCCAACTCAGTGTATTTCTATTTGCATTCTGGATTTCAGCATGGCATTACTGAATTGCTTCAAGGCTGAAGCCTGCTGGTCATCCTTGGCACAGAGTATTAGACTGCCAAATTCTTCTTTTAAAAAGGCTGCAAGAATAGGTCTTGGGTATTAAGTATATTGTGTCTCAGAAGCAGTTTATGTCTATTCCACTAGCCCTTTCTCCTATTCAACAGGTCCCCGCTTCCTATCAACAGCTCCTATAGTTCTGTGTCAGTCTTTATCCTGTGTCTGGCTCAAGGTTTTTGGTGCCTTCAAGTCAGTGCTGACTCCCGGAGACTGCCTGGACAGGTCCTTGCAGTTTTCTTGGCAAGAATTCAGAAGTGGTTTGCCGTTGCCTCCTTCTTACAGCTGAGAGAGTGACTGGCCCAAGATCACCCATCTGGCTTTGTGTCTAAGGTGGGACTAGAACTTTCCCGGTTTCTAGCCTTGTGCCTTAACAACTATACCAAACTGGCTCTCAAGATTGATTATAAGGAAGTGCATTTTAAAATCACATATGTATAGCGAGCCACATCTCTTTGTTTAGAAGATCAGCTTTGTGGGAACCCCCAATCGGGATTAGGATAGGAGTGTAAGAGAACTAGAATCCTTTCTCCAAACAGCCTCAATTTTATTTTGCCAGATCTCCAGTACTTACACATGCAAATAAATCTATAGCAGGTGAATGAAAACAGTGATTGCTAGAGAAGCATTATAAGCTATTTAGTCTTCACTGAAACAAAAAGCTGTTTGATCTGTGGATGAAAAGTGCACAATAATTTTAGAGCAATGAGGTAAATTGGGAAGCTCTCTCAGCTCTTCCACCACAAATTTGCCAATTCCTTTTTAGATTCAAGCTCTCAAACACAAACAAGCCCAGCTCTGTAACATTCCAATTTGAAAAAAAGTATGAATGGCACCCACTGGCTGGCCTTCATGATGTCACAAGGTAGACTCCATAACTTCCAAATTGGATAAACCTCTGAATGTTCATGTGGCACTTTTATAAATTGGAGTTGGGAATGATGATGTTGTCCTACCTGAATTATGGGGAAAAGAGCAAAATCAATGGCTGAGCTTGTATTCAGGTCAAGGACAGTTGTATTACTGTATTCATTTCAGCTGCAAGAAGGAAGACATGGTTCATACTTTACCTTATACCCCAAAGCTGCCAGAATCCACATTATCCTTTTCTGAATATGAGCAGGTGGGAGCTAAAAGCAGCACCAGCAAAGCAAGCAGCACAGGTCAGAAATGAAGCAGATGGTACTAAGTCCAGGAAGCCTAATTTACCCTGTCAAGAAGCCAGGCGTATAAGAATCCAGGGGTAAGAAGTAGATAACCCAGCAGTACCAATGCAGATGCCTACCTGAAGTCAGACACTCTTCCAGCAGGAGGTCTTTTTTAACTCCAGCCTCCAAAGTGTCCACCCTCCACTTGCTGTTGTTCAGTGAGGCACAACCAGTCTGAGAGACTGCTTAAAGGTAGGGCCTAATCCTCAGCAGAATTGTTGTTTCCAACCTACGTGTTCTAATTTGGTCTCCAAGTCTGGAAACTTAGTTAGCATCAGAATCTTCTTTAGATTGGCTCAGCTATTGTAATCTCTGGGCTGTAGAGGGCAGCTGACACTCCCTCTCCTGAAGGTCCTAGGTAGTTAGTTCTTCAGACTCTTCTTCCTCCTCAGAATATTTTTCCCAAGAGCCTTAACCAAGTCTGTTAGTGCCAAGGCCTGTTTTCATATGCTTCACCAACAAGAGATTTCAAGTTCAATCCCTGAAAACTTAATATGCATAAAACCTTAGAGCAGTGTTTTTCAAACTTGGCAACTTTAAGATGTGTGGACTTCAAATCCCAGAATTCCCCAGCCAGCATGTGTGGGATTTGAAGTCCACACATCTTAAAGTTGCTGAGGTTGAGAAACACTGCCTTAGAGAGAGTGTTGACAATATTGGGATCGGTAGGCCAAAGATCAGGCCTAGCTAAACCCAGCTTCCTGTGTCCCGATATTCCCATTGTTCCAATAATCCCACTGCAATTCTTTCTGGAAGCAACAGCCAGTTCTGGAAACCTGCCCCCCCCCCCATTTAAAATTTTCTGTAAAGTTCCAAAGTAGCATTACACTAGGGCATTGGGGGTAATTAACATGGCATAAGGTCCACAGCTGCTTACCACAACAGACTGTAATATGTATTGTTTAGGAGGTCATGCTCCTCAAGGGAGGATATTTTTGCTTTTAGATTTGACATCAGCCTCAATGTTTACCTCCATCCTGTGCCAGTTAGCTGGTTTATACCATTTCTCCTCAGTTTCATGTTAGACACCAGTGAATTGTTTTCTTTAGTAAATTGTACCACAAAGTGTGGAATATGTATGTTCATCAAAGTATGCAATCAAATTCATAATGTTGCATATGCATGAAGGGGTCATATAGCAGTGGTTTTCCTGAATGAATCCTAATGTCGCTATTAATCCCAAAATGTTAGTGTGCCAGTCCTATCTGAACCAATGAAGAAAAGTCTTACCTTAACTGGACATATAGTCTGTCAATACACTTTCCTTCTCATAGCTAGGGCTTTCAAAACCACACACAGAGTATGCTAAAAATGTCCATCGATATTTTAATCACATTAAACAAGAAAAGTCTCCCTTCCTGGCCATGAAAACAACTTAGCAGGCTGGTGGTTGAATTAGTCCTCTGATCCTTGGCACCAATTGTGCTATTTGAGTCCTGCCACTGACAGGAATGTTTGCATGTGAGAAGGAAAAAGGGGATTTAGTCATAGTTAATTTCCAGCTCTTGATTATGCCAAGCAGGAGAGCCATGTGGTGGCAAGAACCAATGGCCATTGTCAGCCACCCCCAACTCCCAATGGAGACAAAGGGCTGTTCCTAGCCCACACATGTTCACTTTTCACCTGGATGATGAACATGTCTGAACTCACAGGCAAAAATAGGGTGTCTTCAACTGTCGAAGACTTCAGCTTAAATTCTTTCTTTGGAAATAAAGATAACAACATGGAGAGCCCTTGAGGAGAAAAGAAGAAAATGGTATAATGGGATTGCCTGAGATAAGGAGCGGATGAAGGAATGATTATAAGAGATATCAGCCAAGAGCAGATGGAAACAGAATGTGATGATAGATATAAATGCCAGATATGTCATCCTTTGTTAACCTAGAATGTGCAATTATGGAAATGTAATATGACATCACCACATATTGACATTCCCTACCCCTTCCAATGGTTGAATCTGAATGTGAGGTAGGGAAGTGTCCAACTGAGGGCATCACACCACAAGTTTCCATAATAGCACATTATTAGGAAGGGAGGTGTAATTCAACATAAGTTTTCATTCGTTGGGACACTTTTCTAGCTCTGGCCTGAGAAACACTGAGGAAGGACTGCTTTTGCCAGCTGGCCTGCTGGCTACTTCTCTGTAACATTGCTTCCCTGTCTTGCATATGTGTGGAGGATGTCAATGGCTTAAAAAACAATTGTGGATATACTGTATTCAAGTAAGTTTCCAAAATATAGTTTGGATTATTGTGAATTAATCTGTATTTCCAGGCTCCCTCCTCCTCTTCTCATGAGCTTGCCATAGAGCATGACTTCTCATTCATTAAGCTGCAGTTCACTTCTTATGGTCAAGCAGATTATTGTTTTCTGAATTCAGGCACAATGGCAGAACTGTGCTTTAAGCAAAGAGAAGTAGAGCATTAAGCCACATGTCCAAGGGCGGGGGGGGGGGGGGGGGGGACAAAGCTCATTTTCTGAACCCCTGAGCCATGATTTGGAAAATCTGATGACTGTAGTGGATCCTTTTAATTAGCGATGAAAAACTGAGTCTTAATCTGAGCTAATGTTTAGACTAAAAACAAAACCTAAGTATATATATGAAGCTACACATCTTTGAAACATGGAATTTAGGACAAAGAATGACTCACCACTGTCTTCTAGCTATGCCATAAAATTATAACATTGTATTTGACTCCTCTACTGTATGTAATTCATTTCTACTAAACCTTCAGTTTGTCTAACACAGTGGCCTGTTTGGTGTCCCCCCCCCCCCCCCCCCCCCCCAGTTATAATCCTCTCAGAATTTTCTACTTTATTAGGAATCCTTTATAACTGAAGAGAACAAGAAATACAAACTTCCTTTTGGTTGTCATTTAAAAGTACTTCCACTGGTTATTTTCTCTCTGAAAAGTTCAAGAAACCTATGGATACATTTGCTGTTCTATTTGAAATTTAAGAGTTTTTTTGTTGTTGTTGTTACTTTTTTTTAGTGGCTTATTGAGGCATTGTAGCCTATCAGTTAACTACATTCATAAACATTCCCCATTGAGGGAAATGAAAAAGTGGTAGTGCTACCATTCCCTGCCCTATTTCCTTGTGAGCAGATCATAAAAAAGAAGAGTAGATAATAGTTTGTGCTGTGCTTCTTCCTACAGGAAGTGCTTCAAAAAATTAACCAAAGAGAAGTACCTGCTTGCACATCACCAAAAACGAGGAAATCATTTAAAAGAAGATACAATGTCATTGTACATGTTCACTGAGATGTGTTCTACAGGGTAGAAATAGTTATTGTAATTTAAAAAGAAATCCAAAAGTAGGAGAAACTGGGATCAAGTTACCCTGGTCAGTTGGCAACTGTTTGTGAGTATCTACAAAGATCATAGAAAAAAGATTGGCTGGGATACTTTTTCAAATTGAAAATATATTCAGATAGAATAATATATTAGAAAGGTAGTCCTTTGCAAAGAAGATATATGGTCACCTGCATCTGCTTGTTGGGGGACAGGAAAAAACAGGCCCTGTGTCAGATGGCTTTGGTGAGACAGGCACTTTATCTCTGGCCTTCATCTAGCAAAGCAACATAAAGCAACACAACTTGCCTTAGTGAGATACCTCACAGAATGTTCATATAGATTCTTTTGACACTTGCTGAAGTTGGAAGAAGATCTTCTGCACATAAAAACTGTTCTGATGCATCTTATCCACTTTAGGAAGCATCAGAAGAGGCTTCTATGCAGGACAGAACCTTCTTCTGGCTATTGCAAGTGCCAGTGGAGGAGCAGATGAAGATGGTGAAACCAAGTATTGTGTAGTTGCTTCACTTTACTTTTCAAAGGGTACATAATTTTGCAAAGGAGCTTTGAGAGGGTCCTTTCATATGAAGCACCCCTTCAAAGATCTACACAGCCCTAAAAAAGGTTGCTTAGGAAGATAGACCAGCATAAACTAGCATATACCAGAGAAGAAGGATGCAAAAAGTAGTCCATGAAGCACCCCTCTGAGAGTGCAGTAGACCCAGTAATTGTTTCTCTGATTGCTTCTCATTGATTGAGACCTGTGAGTACACACACATTCTCAGGGCTGGATACAGCTCTCAATGTATGAAAAATAAAACAAAGTTACACTGGATTACTTTTTCACAAAAACTGGCTCACCACTTTTCAACAATAAAAAGCAAAGCATCTCAGAGTATCCAAAGCAAATAAATATATCATCAGTCCAGGAATGTTGTGGACACTCAAACTGTTTGTATTACAAACCACAACAAATCAGCCTGTTACCACTGAAAGAAAACATTCTTCCCATCACCTGAATCAAAATATTCTTTTCTCATTTATCTGGTTTCTAAGCTACTTAGGTTTCTGCCTTATAGCATATGATTAACATAGGAGGGGGTAGGATGGACAGGAATACCAGGACAGCTTTATCATAATCTTTGACATGGCATGACCTATCTTGATCACTAGGGCATTTTAGAACTTGAAGCTGAAATGAGGGGCCTTGTGGTGGGGGGGTGACAGGGGAAGGGAAGAAAGATGAGGCCCAATTGTCCACCGAAAAAAATAACCATGCTATTGGCATCAAAGGAGAGTTGTGGATTAATAATTTGAGTCTAATTTTAGTAGCTGTATTAGATATTATTATTATTATTAACAGGATGTATTTGGAGTGCAGTTTTTATTCTGCTGCATTTTATGACCTTTCAATGGGATTTACTGGATGATGAAAGCTTGCGGTACAAGGAACATTTACACCATTATGCTCTTTTGGCAAAGACATAGAGGGAAATGCATTCAAAGGGCCAGAGAGAGCAAGTAAAGAACAAGAAATTCTATCCAACAAGAGTTCCATAATCCATGTGCTAAGGATGGAACTTGTTGGAGAAGGGAAATTTCCATTGGGTATTTTGTGGAAGGGATGTTTTGAAGGGTAAATGAGGCAGTTTAGGTCCTCCCCCCCACCCCATGCACACCCCTTAAGAAGCCTGGGCTTTTCCATGCTTCAGCCTTAAGATGCTTGACCCCTGTGCATAAATCGACTGGAAATGAAGTTGACTTAAGCAATCCTTCCAGTTTTTAAACCTTTCCTTCACTTCAGCCATGGTGATGACCTGCAGCTGTACCTGGGGCATGTCACCATAGCCTCTGCTTGGTGGTTCTCCTGCTTCTTTGCTCTTCCCACCTGTGCCAGGAAAGCAAGCACCAAACCCTTTCCTCTCTAGGAGTATGTATTTGAAGATATGTGATTTCCACTTATAGACTGTTTTTATGACCCCTCGTCCCCTTCATACTTCACACTTTTCCAGATAGTTCATAAACTAGTAGACTAGTAAAAAGAAAAGGAACCTGTGAGAGACTGTGAGGAGGCTGAGAAAGAAACAAGAGGAACAAATAGACATAAACAACCAACAGATGGGAGAGGAATTTGTTAGTAGCTTATGTCATAAACTACAACTCAGTCCAAGCTGCAAAAAGACCAGGAAGAGAAGAGTTCACTAAAACACTGCCTTAATGAACTCACTAATAAAGGAGGATTGGAGTTCCCATTTCCTACTGCAGTTTCTAAGCTTCTATACCTTACCCCAATTCTTGCATTAAAACTCCTTATCGAAGTGATTTTTTCTTTCTTCATCATGCCCTGAGGTATGGGGATTGACACCCTTGTTTTATCTTTCTACCTGGCTTGGGCTAGAAACTGAAAGAATTCTTGTCAATTTCATCTGGTTCCAAAAAAACCCACATTCTATCAATGTGTAAACACAGTTCCAAAGTTCCCAGAACACAAAGAAATCATAGCAGAGGTTCATTCATCAAGGCCTCTTCAGAAAGGGGCAGGCAGCCCAGAAGAAATGGCCCTGGACACCAGTAACCAAAGGGAAGGACCACTCCTGCCACAGTGGTCAAGAGTAAATTGGAGTGGAGTGTTTATCTACAACAAAATGCAGCCAGCAATCTGGTAGCACTTCTGCTGCTGCCAGAAGTCAGAAGACACTACTTTTGATGCATGGCACAGTCAGATATTGCCTTCCCAGTGGTAGAAGATGACGTTGTGGTTCCCTACCCTTGAGAAACAGTGTTCTGTACTACCCTGGGGAGCCTGGTCATGCCACTCAGCTCAAAGTTTACATTATCACTTCCCAGTGCTTCTGTCTGAAAGCAATAGAGGGTAGGTTATGTCATTTTTTATGCCATTACTTTGACCTGAAGTTTAAAACACCTTGCAAATGTTGTCTTCAAAATATATTCTTCCTCTCATTATTAAGATGAGGAAGGTCATTCCTGGGGAATGACCATCTCTTCCCCCAATAGAAGAGAATATCTGTAGCTCAGGGTTGAACTGTGGAGTCTTTGGTGCTCTCTGAGCTTGGTTGTTTGACTGCAGATGTTTTCATTACTCAGTCCCCCTCAGGACTGAGTAACGAAACTCCTAGTCTTACAGCACATGGACAGATTCAACCATAGTTTTAGCTGGGCAACTGTGAGCATCCCAGACCAAGCTAACTCCAAAAATGCTAGGGAATTCCTGGCTGCTTGGCATTCTGACAAATCAGCCATCAATAGACACATGGAAATAAACCATATTTACACACCATTCAAAAGAGACAATAAAAGAGCTAAGAAGGAAACAAAAAGATCAGAACATGTCCTCTCCAGCAGCCAACACCCAGATAAGCAGGGATTAACGCCAGGCAAAAATCAAGCAGAAAACAATACCCTAATCAAGGCACTGCCAAGGAGACAACCACACTCCCACCAACACTGGCAGGGCAAGCTATAACTTATAAACAAGAAGCAAACCCCACACTCAGTTGCACTGATGATGTTACCTAGTTGGGTAATGAAATGTCTGCAAGCAAACAACCAAGCTCAGAGAGCACCAAGAACTCCATTAAGTCAGGAACAATGATCTCTGATGAAGCAGGCATTTTGATGGGTATTATCCTTCTGAACTTGCAGTAGATAGGGAAAGGAGCTGCCTACTGAGTGTTTAAAGGTGAAGAAGAGATGCTGAAAACACAAATGACTTTGATATCTGGCTTTTCAACACCAACTAATACAGGCTTTAAAAAGCTTTTCAAATATTCTTGTGTGAATCTATGTGTAAGAGAGGTTCAGGTTTCAGCGAGAAACCCCTCTTCTTCAAGCATGTATAAGAACACATAGAGGGGACATGGCCATATAAGATCACATATGCAGTGGTGTCCATAGGCATCCATGCATACAGCATGAATGCATATAGGTAAGAAAAAGCCCTTTGCATCTACAGTTACATATTAAAATCCACAGAAGCAGAAACTGGTACCTTCAGAGACCAGTTAAAAAGGGAATACTCAATACAGATTCATCCCTGCATGGATGTGATTCTATGCACTTTGAAGAGTATCTGAGAAGGCCCAAAAAGTCTGTTTAAAATCTATTACATTTTACAGTTTAACTTAGTGCTCAAACAGCTCATAAGCACTAGGATGGCTGAAATACTAATGTTAACCCTAAGCCTTTGGAATGTATATAAACCAACATTTCAGCGAAAGGATTTATTTGAGTGGGAGAATACTGGATTTGTTAGGTGCAGACAGATGTAGATGACACCTGTAGAGCTTTAATACATTGACACTGGTAACTGTAAACCCCTGGGCAGTCTGAAAATATGCAAACCACAACACCAATGAATTGTGCAGCATTCTGGTGCTCGGCAGGCAAGAGGGTCACAGCCATCCAATCGTTTTTCAGAGTACAATTTCTCCCTTGTATCCCTTGGTAGCTTAATCATGCTTAAAAGCAATTGCTAAAGCAGTTGTTGACAGCTGTGCTGAGTATGGGAATAAAATACTCATACACGCACACATACACACATATACATGGCATGAAGCTACAGGGACCATGAAGCAAATTTTGTTTGAAAGAACCACTAGAACCACTCACGTCACTGTGTAGAGTAGTATTTCTCAACCTTGGGAACTTTGAGATGTGTGGGCTTCAACTCCCAGAATTCCCCAACCAGCATGGGAGTACTCCCCAGCAGAATTCTGGGAGTAAGTCCACACATCTTAAAGTTCCCAAGGTTGAGAAACACTGGTGTAAAGAAAGGGAGAAAGAAAACACATGAAGATCTCTTTCTCCTCATCACTTCCTCTCACCACTGATAGCTGATGATAGAGTTGCCCAGCAAATCCCCATGGACTGTCACAGTTACTTGACCTGATGACTGAATGTACCACTTATGGTTCATACATGGAACACAGCCTGGGAGGTAAGCAGGAAATAAGGTAGAGACCTTAAAGCTTTCAATTACATCAGATGACTCCCGTCTTAAGAAAAATAATGCCAGTCATGATAACTTGTAGAGATATGCATTACTATACAAAATTAATCTGCAGCCAAGTTGCTTATTCACTAAATGGGGAAACCCAGATTCTAGTCCATCCTTAGCCACAGAGACTCACTGGGTGACTTTGGGTCAACCTCTCTCAACCCAAACTACCTCACAGGGTTGTTGCTGTTGAGGGGGGAAATGGGAGGAGATGGCACTGTGTAAGTCACTTTGAGCTCCTAAACGAAAGGTTGAATATTAAACAAACAAATAAACAAACAAACAAACAAAAGGAGTTTTAGCCTCCTCAGCAAGTTGTTTTTCACAATTCTATGAGTTTCACAGGACACTTTCTTGGATCAGTGGGGAGGAGCAGAGTTAGTGTATCATGGGAAAACCAACAAGAGGTCAGCTGACCCAATCAACTCATCTCAAAGGGGTCATATTTATCTATTTGCTGTTGTCCCCTTTTTTTGCATGAACTGGGTGTTCTGGCTCCCAGGAAACCAACATACATATACATATACAAAATGAAAAAAAATTCCCCTCTCACCTCTATGGGTGGTATGTGTCTTCCTCAATCTCGGGTCCTTTCCTCGGGTGGGAAATAATGTATTCTGTTTAAGTTTCTTTGACTGGCTGTAAAACTCATCTTCATTATAATGGTAATAAGTTCTGCCTTTTTAAAAATACTATAAAAGGCTGTGGTTTTGTCTCCAAGGGTGTGCCACCCTGCTCTCTCTTAGTGCATGGTGTGAGCACCCAGACTTTTGCTTGGCCAAATGAAAATCTGCTTAGAGAAGTCCCTGCTTGAAGTCTTTTATTTTGTGCTGCTGATTGATTTCAAGTTTTCTGGGTAGCCGTGAACCTTACAATATCAATGGACCAAAGTGTGTGTGTGTGTGTGTGTGTGTGTCCTGCATATAGGGGCTGGGAGTGGGATTCATTTCCGGTACTGTATTAAACAAGGTGTGAGGAGTATATCTGGAGAGCTCCTTGATGTCCCTTGGCCATACTGACTTAAAGCTTAGGAGGTCTGAAGGGCAACAGATCAGGGAAAGTGATGCATAAAATTCCCCTCTCACCCCTATGGGTGGTACATGTCTTCCTCAATCTCAGGTCCTCTACCAGAGGCCTGGGAGTTCGAGGGTTCTGCGCAGTATCTTAGCCGTTCCTAGCACTGCACTCTTCTGGACAGAGAGCTCTGATGTTGGGCCTGGGATCTGCTGGAGCCACTCTCCCAGCTTAGGAGTCACAGCCCCGAGTGCTCCTACCACCACTGGGACCACTTTGGCCTCTTATCTCTCTATCTTTTGTCTTACATGTATGAGACAAGATCTATCTATCTATCTATCTATCTATCTATCTATCTATCTATCTATCTATCTATCTATCTTCCTTCTCCATAGTAATACAGCCTGTCAACATTTATTTGTGATTTTATGACCTTTAGAACTCTGTGAGGACTGAAAATGATATTTTAAGACAGTGTTTTTCAACCTTGGCTGCTTTAAGCTGTATGGACTTCAACTTCTAGCATGATGGCTGGGGAATTCTGGGAGTTGAAGTCTACACATCTTAAAGTTGCCGAGGCTGAAAAACGGTATTTTGGGTATTCTGAATACCAGAGATATATTTTGGCAATTGCCCAGTGATAAATAAGCAACAAAGGAGAGTTTATGAAAGGAAGAGGGGGAAGAACAGCCTGTACAATCTATCCTTGTTAGCACTCTGTTATTGTGGAATAGCTTCATCAGATACGAAGCACAGTGAAAATGTGGCAGTTGTTCATAGACAAGCATAATTAAAGCAAAAAGATACCTAAACAACATTCACAACATATAGAGCCCAAATGTAAAGGAGTATGGAGGAAGCTTCTCTCAGTTCAGAGTAACTGGCTCTCACTAGCTTAATTAGTGTGTACAGGTGTAGCTTCTTCATGAAGGATGACTTATTTATTACTTTATAGCCGCCATTTAGTCTAAAGCAGTGTTTTTCACCCTTGGCAACTTTAAGATGCATGGAATTCAACACCCAAAATTCCTCACCAGCATGAAATCCATACATCTTAAAGTTGCCAAGGGTGAAAAACACTGGGCTAAAGCATTCAAGACTGCATACATGGATACTATCCTACTTGATTCTTAAACCTTGTTGCATATGCTGTGTTAGAAGGGGGTATGGATAGGAGAAGTCTCCAAGGGGTTTTTAGCTGATGCTGTTTAGATAGCATAACATTCCCTGATCAAAATCTATCTCTGGTATTCAGAATACCCAAAATACCCAGAATCATGGACCTCATTAACCTTGTCTCACTACCTACTTTCAGTTGAATGGACAAAGACAGGATGGGAGGAGTCATATGCAAGCTCCAGCCTCCAACCCCCACCCCCCCCGGCATAAGGGTCCCACAAAGTCTTCAAGGGGGTTCTAGGTAAGTTTGAGTGAACAAAAGCTTATGAGGAACCTGGAGGAGACAGAATTCCAGATGGGAGCATGGCTTCATGCAAGCAACCTCAGAGCTTCAGATTGGATAAAGCAATGGCTATGGGAGTCCCATTATTACATTAATGAAAATAGAATTAGAATTTATTTATTTATGTATTTATTTAACCATATTTGTAAGCCAGCTCTGCTGTGAATCAAACACCATTTTACATCATCTGGAAGCATTCTAAAATTCTCTTATTTCCTGCTGAAATATTTCCTACCTATTTAGTAGGTCTAATATTGCACGGTAAAAGCAGCCATGATAGAAATATTAAATTGCAATCATTTATCAACAGAACAGTATAGTGCTCAAATGAACTTACAGAAAGTCATAACCATGTTAAGTTATGACTTTAAGATGCCAGGCAGCACTGTTTGTTTGAACTGCTGATTTGTAATACCAAAATGAGCTTTGCATTCCTGAGTTTAAAAATACTAATCTGTTCCTATTATATCTGGAGATGATTTTTCATTTTGGGTGTTTTCTTGTCTCTGTCAGTACAACATACCATTTTGGCAAACAAGAAGACATATAACCAGAAAGGATTCAGTGCTTTATTTAAATATGTATAATTTGATTATTCTGTGCAATATACAGTTTAAGCTACAAAGAAATTGAAAATCCAGATGTAGCCATAGACATCCCTTCTTTGTCCAAAAAAGCACCCCCTGGGGCAAGAGTAGGTCTCTGATCTCCTCTAATATTATAGATCTCAAGTAGGTACTTGAGTTGGATCAGAAAATGGACCCCATTACAGAAGATGAACTATGTTTGATCAAAAGATTGTTTCTTCTGTTTGTAGTATTTAACCCAATAAAGAAGTACTGGAATGACTGACAGCTGAAGTGAAGTGGGATTGTTTAATTAAGTTCCCAGACAATTCACTGGAATTTGGCAAATAAAACTGTTTCCCATCAAGCAACTCTCAGAAGATGAAACTTAATACCCCGGACAGGACATCATAGGGCTACATAGATCTTCAAAAGAGTCCTTTGGTTCATCAGAGCTTCAACCAAATCACTCCTCCAAAGTGAAGCCATGACAGGAGTGGTACCCCACTTTTATCTGTCAGGGCAGAAGAGCTCTGGCATTTCACTTTCATGAACAACAGGGGCTTTGGGAGATGCATCTCTGTCAGTAAGTAAGGCAGCTGATTGACATGAACTAGCCCTGTAGCAACTCATTTCTTCAACTTCCATAAGTTGCTTTAGGGTAAATTGTAGTTGACCTACACAGGTGTGACGCATCCTGCATGACCATCATGTTTGGAGGAGCTGTAGAGGTACACGGGCAGCAATTTTTCTGTGGAGGGAAGTGGGGGTCAAAGTGGTGCCCAAGCATCATGGCAGCATCATTATACAGGCCCTGCCTTTTTTCCACATATGTCATGACGTCAGATGCATATCCCAAAGGCCAAACTTGCAGGCATTCTGCTTTTACCATTCTGCCAAAAGCAACAACAGCCTATAGATGCTGGTGGTCATGAGTACTAAGCAAACACAAATGGGGATGGAGAAGTAGAAGTAGAAGTAGAAGCTAGGGATTTTCTCCAGAAGGTTGAAATTCTTCAAGTAATAGCAGCATGCATAGCATTTAATCTCCTAATTAGATGAATTCATTCCAGTTTTTGTGGAGTATTATTCCTCGGTGCTATCATGCTTCCACTCTAAACTGCTGTCTTCAGTCCTGTTCCAACCAAGTTACTAATTGCCACAAGCTACCCAAAGGGCACATAGTGCCCATCCCTGCTCTAACCTTTCAGTTAAGTATGGCATTGTTTTACTGAGTGCACACTGCAATTTATCTATTTTTTGATATCTTATTGTGCTTTTAATCTTTGTTTCTAAATTACAGTAAAGAAAGCTGGGTTATAAACCCATACTAAATTTATACAGTTTCCAACTATGTGTATGTGTGTATTGTTGGTGGTCTAAAAATAACATCAACTCCCATCAAATCTCATATCAGTATGCAGATAACTAAGTCCTAATCTAGAGAAATAAAGCAAATCATTTTTCTGCTACTTGGGAATATCTCACTGGCTCAATTATGGAAAATAATTTTTGACCACCCTGGAGAAGGAGCTCAGAGCCAGTCTTTTGGCATATCCAGTGGCAGAATGTAATCAGTTCTGGTGGGTCTGGGCTCAAAGCCCAGCAGATATTATGCAAGTCTGGTCATGGGGAAAGCTCAGCCCAAAACTGTCTGCTCTTCTATCAAGATGCTGATGGCTACAGTGGCTGGACTCTGAAGAATTGCAGTCCCAATACTTTTGGAAGAAACCACATTGGGAGGATTGACTTCAACCAACAGAAAGGACCAGTTCATGTATTTGGCCAAAGTAACTTATGGGGAATCAAAATCATGATAGAAAATCGGGGCCCTTGTAGTGGAAGAGAAGATGGCAACATGTAAAACATCCTTTATCTTGCTTTCAGACTTCAGTCAGTGAGAAAGAAGCTTTGAAAGAACATTACTTCTAAAAGAGGATATTCACAAAGGTCTGACTTGTCCATCAGTTAAAACTGCATCAGGAAACTCATTCCCTTCATTACTAGCTTTTCTTGTGGGAAATGATGTTTGGTCTTCTTGAATTCTGCTTGACGCAGCCTCCTTACATGCAAACCATTACTCTTCAATTACACCATTTGTCACTTCCTGTTAGTCAGAAATCAACTGCTCAAGACTAAACAGCATGGAAGAATTATGAAGTCCCTGACTTCTTTTACAAACACCTACAAACAAGTGGAATATTATTCTAAACTGCCAAAGAATCCTTGTTTTTCAGCAAGGGAAACAAATACCTCCTCTGCTCTATTAGTTCTCCTTGCTGGAACAGCATATTCTCCCTGCAGTGAATACCTATGAGTAAACATTAAAATGTGAAATGCTGGATGATTTCTGTCACATAACTGGAGAGAACTGATTCATAAAGCCAATGTGCTTCTGTTTTAGTGGGGCAAAAACTAATAAGCTGATAAGTCCAATGTGTGAATGCCATGGATAGCCAAGAAAGCAAACAAGTGGATCATCCAACAAATCAAATCAGAGTTCTCACTTGAGGTCCAAATGACCAGGCTCAAATTATAATACTCTGGACATGACACATGCAAAGACCGAGCTCTCTGGATGAGGCTCTAATGTTGGGAAAGATGGAAGGAAAAAGAAGAGGACTATGGCAGCAAGGTGAACAGACTCAGTTACAGTGGCAATGGGTGCAGCAATGGAAGACCTGAAGGAGCAGATTAGGGACAGATTGTCATGGAGAAAATCAATGTGCTGACTTGACTTGATGGCACATAAACAATCTATCAATCAAGTCCAATGTAAAGGAAGAATTCACATTTAAGTAAAATTAAAGTTAATGCTGGGGACTACACTGTGCATTCCCACAATTAACCATGAGTGCTTCTGTGTGTGCAAATACTGGGCATTATTTCTTCATTAATACAGATAAACCTTAGAGGTTTACCTGTTTATCCGAGAGGATGGAATTTAAGCTGAATCCTGTGCATCCAGCTTATTGGTCCCAAAGTTGGGGATCATTTCAGAAAAAAATATTCAGAAGAAGGAAGGAAAGAAGGAAAGAAGGAAGGCTGCAATCTTTTTTTTTTTTTAATTGACATCCCCAGAGAAATTTGTTACCAACCTGGAAAATGGTTACAGAGGTAGTGATGATTTAAGATAAAGCGTTAGCACCAGTTTACTTGACATCAAACTGAACTGCCCTTGTCACAACTTTCTCTACATAATTTTTCTATGTAATTGTAATTACATATAATTGTGCTGAGAGAGGGAGAGAGAGAAGAGGAGTAAGCAAACTGATGTTTTGAACTTGATATCCCATCAGTCTCAAATCAATGCGAGTGATTGTGGGAGCTGTAATATTTCCCTATCCCTGAAACAGAGTTCAGTTTTCCAGTGCAAACATCTATTTGGCAATGGGGGCATGGAATAGTGCTGGTCAGAAATAGCTAGTCTTTGGTTATGCATCCTCTAGTAACTCTTCAGCTAGACTGATGTAATGTGTTTTCACATGGGCCCTTGAGATTGATTTAGAAAGTGTAGCTTGTACAAAATGTAGCTGCAAGAGTTTTCATTGGTTTGATGCAAAAGAGTATTACTGGCCTCTTCTGATTTAAGAAGCTCTAAAAAGCTTAGGAGTTGAAGGAGTAAAGCAGTCCCTGTCCTCTAGTGACCTCTCCATAATCAAAGATCTGCTAGAGAAGTTGTTTTGGTTATTCCACCATCTTAGAAGCTTTGGCCTTCCAGAACTTGCAATAGGACTTTTTTAGTGGTGAGTTCCAGCAGTTCAATAGCCTCCATTTGGAGGTCAGACCCACATTGACATTGGTAAGTTTCCCACATAGTGTTTTGCCTGTTGTGGGACTATGTGTCACAACAGCCTGGTTTGAATAGGTTATTCAGTTGGACACTGACTGAGAGTTATGGATTATTGTTTTTCGAGACACACTGTATGTTGTAACTGCTCTAGCCTCTTCCAGTTCCATGATTCTATGAAGTAGTTTCATTTATCCAGGAGGTTATATTGCTTTACCACTCACCTTGGGTTAACTGATAATGGGTAAGACCAATGAAATGCCACACACCACCTTGTGATGTTCTTTGGGTCTCTCCCTCTGGAAGTCCAAAACACCTTATCAATCGCAATTTCCTAATTCTCCCATTTTCTTTTAAGATTAGTAGTCACAGGGAAAAATATTCCATCTTGTTCTTTATTAGGGAGAGCCTAACGCTTTGTAGTAGGACTGGCTCTGTGTTTACTGGACCTCACTCTGAAATATATGTTCTTTCTCAGTTTATACTTCTACACAGCAATTTGGGATTAATTCTCCCTGCTCTGGTAGGACATTCTTCAGAGAAAGTATGCTTAGTATTGCACTGTGTTTATCATCTGGGAATCATTTCTATTCCTTTGTGGATTCCAAGCAATAGTATCTATTCTAATCAATTTAATAACTACAAACAGGAAATACTGCTGTGGTGACTTTTACACTAAGACATTTTCCAAAATATACCAGTCTTGCATATCTGTAATGTTTAGGGACAGGATGTTGGAACTTCATTCTAAACATAATTGAATGTGAACCTTAGCTATAATACAGTTATGTTCCATTTAATGTAAGGTAACACAGCATAATGGGGGGGGGGGGGGGAGGATTGTATAGTTATTAAAAAAAGAATTGTATTGGTACAGACATGCACATAAAATGTTTTGCAAATAAATAGTGCCCTCTGGTGTCTTACATGCATATTACTTTTGTATTGTTTCAAGGAAGGCGAAAAGAAAGCAACATAAGGTTTATCCTTACATCTTGCACATATATTTGTGTGGTGCATTGCTTCCTGAACATGGTGTGAGCAAGAATGATGCAAAGTCTCCATCTTTTGACTAAGAATAAAATATGAACTCTTGTCTTTTCATCAGTCTCCAGGAAATGTGTAATGGAAATCCAACTAGTATTTACACACTTTCCTAACTTTATTTCAAGTGGTTAAAATGTCTAAAAATGTTAGCTAAATATTATAATTATGTAAAACAAACAACCCCCCCCAAGACTACATTTACAAATGCAACTAGAGATGGGTGATTCCCTAAAATTCAATTGTACTCCATTTCTTAGTTTTTCCAAGTTTAAGCTTGCTTTTTCCTGCTTCTGCACTAGTTTGTGATCGTTCTCCTCCCCTTCCAAAGAAAATAAAATCTTTCATGTACATTTTAGGAGTATGGCAATATAGACATATTCATTTTTCTCATATGCACATTTTTGCCTAATGTATATTTGTGTGTGTGTGTACACAAAGACAAATATAGCGGCTGGATAGTGTAGTAGTTAGAGGGCCGCCCTTTGACGTGGGAGACCAGGATTCGAATCCCAGCTGGTACCTACCTTACCAGTAGGGGTCCTTGGGCAAACACCCTCTAACGCTTCACCTGCCTACCTCAGATATGAGAATGACATGAACTAAGAGAGTCATGCTGGCTCAGATGTCACCTGGATTAACAAGGTCCACGTCAGATGTTGGGGAACCAGGACAGTCTGACGATAAGTGGGCTACTGGAACAAACTGTACATGGATGAGACAAAAGAACCTGGAACTGATGGAATTCTACTAAAACAGTAAACCTAATGAGAGGGGATATATGAAACGTATGAGGAAACTATGGATGGACAGAAGACCTACATCCACATTAACAGAGAAACAGCTAGTTACCCAATGCTTCAACATAGCGAAGAGGAAGCTACTCTCACAACCTGAGATAGACCAACTACACATTACATCCTGGACCCAAGAACCCCTGGAAGAACAACTGGATGTGCAGCCAATACCTGGAGCTGGAACATCACTGCCACCCGCTCCATTACAGAGCACAGCAGCTAGGAACAGCTAAGATACTGCGCAGAACCCTCAAACTCCTGGGCCTCTGGTAGAATTGCAAACTTCATTGAAGAAAGTCAAGAAAATTCAAGAAAGTTTTGGTTTCAGCATAAAACTGTATTTCAGATCAAGCACAGTTCTATTTGCATTGTAAGGAGAATTGCATAACTGGGTTCTTCATTCCTAAATTATATGATTTTATATGGCCTTTCATCCTTCTACTTATTTTTTTTTCTGTTTCATATCAATGGATCTATGAAACATGACATGTTACTTTGGGTAATATTTTATTACTTGCAATACTCAAGAGCAGTAGGTGAGTGTGCAATAAATACTCACATGAGCCAGTGAATGACCCGTGAAAGGAAAAATGGTTCACTGGCACAGCATGTATTTTGTATCGAGAAGTGTCCAGGTTCCATCCCTATCTTTTCTACATGGAGCTGGAAAAGGCTTGTAATTAAAACTCAAAAGTTCCTGAGATATACAGTATAGACTAGTCCTTTGGTTTTGCATGATGTGATCTTATGGATTCCCTACCCAAGTGATCATGCTGATTAGGGTTGCACATCCTCAAATAATCAAGCTCTTTTCTACCAATTTGCTTTACACAGAAAGAAAAGCAGGCACAGCACATAGCAGAAGCTTGTATCTTGAATGTTTTAGTCTTTTTATGTATATGGTCTTTTTATATAGTTTGACCTTTTAACTACATTAATATGGACGTTCATATTTTTAACTGTTTTTGAGGTCTGATTTTAATTGTGAGCCACCCAGAGTCACCCTCTGGGAGATATGGGTGGCAGATAAATTTAATAAATAAATAAAATAAATGCATACGTACATAAGGAAGGTTGAACTATCTGCATCTAGGAATATTCTTATTCCTGTACCTTATTATTTCTGTTTCTTAAAAGTTTTCTCCTTGCTATATAATCTCTGCAACATTAACAAGTAAACTTAAATAAAGGACACTTAAATGGGGGCTTTCAATCTTAAAGGAAATCAACCCTGACTGCTCATTGGAAGGATTGATAATGAAGCTCAAGCTCAGATACTTTGGTCACCTAATACGAAGAGAAGGCTCTTTGGAAAAGACCCTGATGCTGGGAAAGATGGAAGGCAAAAGGAGAAGGGGACGGCAGAGGATGAGATGGTTAGAGAGCATCACTGAAGCAATGAGCATGAAACTGAGCAAACTCAGGGAGGCAGTGAAGGACAGGAAGGCCTGGCACGATATGGTTCATGGGGTCACAAAGAGTCAGACACGACTTAACGACTGAACAACAACAACAAATGGGGGCTTTGCTCCTAGTTTGCCGCCTGGCTGCACCAAGATATTGAAAGAAAGAGGTGTTTCCGGCTATGTGAACGAAGTGGGTACATGAGTTGTCGAAGGCTTTCACGGCCGGCATACGAAGGCTGGTGTGGATCTTCCGGGTTGTGTGGCCGTGGTCTGGAAGTTCTGTTTCCTAACGTTTCGCCAGCATCTGTGACCGGCATCTTCAGAGTGCAGGAGCACAGACAGAAGCAGTTCTCCCTGTGCCCAGGATGGTGTGACCCTTTTGTCACACCATCCTGGGCACAGAGAGAACTGCTCCTGTCTGTGCTCCTGCACTCTGAAGATGCCGGTCACAGATGCTGGCGAAACGTTAGGAAACAGAACTTCCAGACCACGGCCACACAACCCGGAAGATCCACACCAGCCTGGGTACATGAGTGTTTGAGAGTAAGAGTTCCATAGTCCTGCTATCTGGATTTATGAACTAGAGGCAGCAGAGTGAGCTCTGGACTCTAAGAATCAAAAGCGTTAGGATACAATTGGAAATAGTAACTTATTTAGGATGGGCTAGGGTTTATTGCAATCCTGCTCAGATTTGTTTGTTGGTTTGTTTGTTAGATTTCGAGGATGCCTGACTCCAGAAAGATTCTGGGCAGTTTACAGTATTAAATATCTAGCAGTGGCTTGGCTGCTGTGGGTGCTGCAGTGTAATAATTCAAAACCAAGAGAGTCTAAAGGATTGTCTGCCAGTGGCAAATTTTGTTTTATGTAAGCACCATTGATAGCATGAATACAGTATGAAGTGGGGCTATGACAGTGTTCTCAACCTTGGCCACTTTAAGGCCTGTGGACTTCAACTCCCAGAATTCCCCAGCCAGCCATGCTGGCTGGGGAATTCTGGGAGTTGAAGTCCACTCGTCTTAAAGTGGCCAAGATTGAGAAGCACTGGGCTATGAGGAAGGCTGTCCAAAAAGACACAATAGGTGTGTTGTGTGTTGACAGTAAACTGGGAAGCCTTTCAGGGTTAACATTGTTTCCTAATTGCCATGGGGAAAAAAATCCTGATTCCTGGCCATGCTCACTATAGAAGATGAAAGTTGTAGGAGCAGCTGGAAGGATCCAAGTGGGGAAAGTTTGATTGGGCAGCTTGGCCTATATAATAATAGATCCATAACCCATTGTCTCCAGCTGTCCTGAAGAAATCCCCAGCTGACTTCTCAAGCACTCCAGTTTCAAAGTATTTATTTCAGCTTTGAAAACTGATAGGCAAATGGTTTGTTCTTTAATATGTTTTAATCAATATTGTAAATCACTTGGAATGATTTGACTAAATGTAAAGCTTCCTAAAATTTGCAGTGGAGCTAGAACATAACATGATGATATATGATTACAAATTTGCATTGGCCTGGACTTCATGCATCCGTGTTGACATCGCGGGTATCATGTCACAGATTTTGTGATGTACCTCAGACACATCATGATGTAACTGTTACAAATTGCATAATGTCACTGACACATAATGACATAATTCATTTATTTGTTTTTATTTAACTTGATTTGGCCACTGCCCACCTTCATAGAAGCTCTGGGAGGCTCACAGTATAAAACAGAATACAAATACAATAACAGAAATAAAAAAATGCAGTAAGAGAAATTACATATTGGCAGTCCACATAACAACATCAACACAACAATGAAAGAAACATCAATCATCTGTAACAAGGGAGTTCCACCCACCCTACTCTACCCCAGGGCCTTCCTCAATGCCATCATAATTCATGTCCTTTGTGTGATGTCACTTGCCTCCACCTATCCTTGGCAGACACCTGTGAGAACACCTGTGTATGCATCTCTGCTGTCGTGTCTTCACAATAGTTATATACTCAAAAGTCCTAACATTTTATTTATGTTTTATCGATCCTTTCTGAAATGTAGAAGAATGGAAAAGCCATTTTCAACATGCGCTGATTTTCTTTTTACTCCCTAAAACAGACAGGTCAAATGGAAATTTTCAGCCAGGTTTTTACATCCTACCATAAATCATCAATACAAATATGTTTCTTTCATTTCTTTCATTGGGAGAAATCATTGCATTCCTCTCAATTTGGCTGTGATCCTGCCTACCGAGCCTTTTGATTACTGCCTTTCAAAATGATATTTATTAGTATAGGGAACTAATTTTAGTTAACAGAAACCACACCGAAGCTGATGAAAAAGTATTTTCTCCCCATCAGTATGTCTGCTGAGGTTGTTTTTATATATGATTAATATTATTATATTTAGGATATTTTATGACACAGCATTATGTGACTGTGCTTACTTCATTTTGGACTTTGGTCACTGAGTAACAAAGATGACGTTGATTGGAATGCCCGGATTTATCATTTGTGGGAAAAAATACCATTGACTAGAAATAGCAAAACACACTTATGGTGACTGTTATTTTTGTGTTGCTCTGTAATTGACATACAATGTGGTTATTGAATTTCCAAAAATTGCATATTGGAAGACAAACAAGGCCATATTCATACATTCTTTGCTGGCACCTCATCAATCACTGGGTAAAACAAGGTAGACCCATCCCTACTGAATCATTTATGTCTGGCAACAGCTCAGCTTCTCCATACACTGTGGCAGTTTGGTCAGACTACTTCTACGTGTTCAGAATGTACTGTTAGGCCCTTTCTCATAGAATAAAATGGAGCCAATGGCCCATTTTTTCCTTTTCTAATAGATGTCATCACATGACATCACACTAGATATACGAAAAACCTGACTATATTGTGTTTCGAGATTTGTTTTCCACCAAAAACAATGACATAGGACTTTATAACTCTATCAACATTTCCATTTCTTTTTTGCACTTTTTAAAATATAAATGCCAAGATTATAACCTCACATGCATAAACATAAACATTTATGTTTGTGTCCCCTAAGTTAAAATAGTAGACAAGAGGATTTGTATACTCTCAGGCTTCCAGAAAACACCTTTCTCACAAGTTCCATCATTCATACAATTTTAGGAGATGACCAGACAATGACATCTTCTGCTCATGGTTCCTCTATGCTTTCCTAATGATTCTTCCATCCTGTTCATCCTCTCTGTTGAGCAGGGAAATATGGAACCACTTAGTCTTGTCCCATCTTTTACTGCAGGGAGGAAATTAGAGAGCTGAGAAGGAAGTGAAGGATGGAGAAAGCTACCAAGGCTGCAGCAGTGTGGAGAAGGAAATGTGCACATAGGATACCACTTGTAACAACTGGTAGCATGCCACACGCTATTGATGCATTTCAGGAGTGGTCATACAAACAAACTCTTTCCCCCCAACATTCAGGGGGATAGAGATACAGTTTTTTTTTAAAAAAAAAAGTTCAGTCTTGCTCCACTTAGTGCTGTATTGTGGACAAGAGTTATGTTGACTTGGGATTCTGGACACTGGGACCAAGGGACCAGGTTAAGGATGGCTGATTTAGAATATTGAATCTTTCTCAAAAGCTCAATATCCTCTTTGAACAAATCCAAAGATTATACATCCTAGAAGTAAAAGCAATTCCTGGGTCTGCATGCATGTACTTGAGATCAGTCAAGTTCTCCTGTCCATGTCCAAGGCCTACTAGCTGAATGTGCCTCTTTGAACAATGGGTTGCTTTTGTATATAGATCTGCTCACCAACTCCCCACCACCACCACCTCTTCTCCTGTCCTTAATGGTATCAACAGAATGTTTGTCATGCCCTGAGATGCATCATCAGCACAACATGTCATGTTCGAGTCACTAGCTCACCATGAAAACTTTTTTTCCCCTTCCTCTGTCTCTTTCCACTGTTTCTTGTGTTAGGTGTTTTCATGTTTAATCTGTGAAAAGGGCTGACGTTTTGAAACCAGCAGGAGCTCTTGTTGGAGGATCAACTCCTTAACATAAGCAGAATGCTAAAAGAATAATTGAGTAATTAAGTTGCAGATTGTCCCCTTAGAAAAAAATAAAATGCTCCTAATACAATTGTCTTGAAAGTAAAGTATGGACTCAGCCCAGCTCTTAGTGAATGCTCACAGTCATTATATTTGAAGTAAATAGTACATAGTTGTACAATAGTACAACCCTAAGAAATAAATTAGGATAGAAAAGTTTTGTCTCTGCCTTAACTACATCTTGAAAAAAGGGAGGCATAAGAGAGAGAATTAGGAGGTTCCCTTTCATTTCTTGAACCCAGAGATTTATTAAACTAACAGCCAGCCAGGTATCAGAGATATACAGGTGAAGATCCTTCCCCCGATCTATTTCTCACCATTCTATTATTTATTTAATATTATTTATGCCTTCAATTTGTATAGCTGCCCATCTCAAATATATGACTCTAGGCGACTCACAACAATTAATGACTCATCCCTGGTTTCCTCTGAAGGACCTCTTCAAAGGGGAGAAAGTGGTACCCACTTCTAAATAGCAGAGTGGTAGTTGATAACAGGATGACCTGCACATGCACAGATCAAAAGTTGATAACAGGAACTTCTGCTCATTCTCTAGTGCAGTGTTTCTCAACCTTGGCAACTTTAAGACATGTGGACTTCAACTCCCAGAATTCCCCAGTTAGCCATGCTGGCTGGGGAATTCTGGGAGTTGAAGTCCACATGTCTTAAAGTTCCCAAGGTTGAGAAACACTGCACTAGTGAAACAAAACAACTATTTGAGATGAATCAGACTCTGTTCAACATTTCTTCAAAGGGGAACAACTCACCTCAACAATAATACACAATAAGGAGTTTCACTACTGCAAGGGGGAGGGAGGGACTAGCCTTACCAACATGAAGCCCCTTAATCAAGGCAAGTTTTGGCCAATCCCCAAAGACATACTTCTGATGTCTCTTGCCATGTCCTGCCTGTTTTGAACCCTGAAACAGTTTGATAAAAAGCAGTCATGTTAATATTGGCTCATAGGTAGATAAAAATCTAATACTGCTTTCAATGCTATGGAGGCTATTCCATCTAAGCAACTGTCTGCTGATTGTTATAATTGAATACACTAAGATCTTTAATTTCTGTCTGGGGAGAAAAAGTTAATTTTTCCATTTTATGGGTTGCTAAAAATGGTAGTTTATTTACTTGAAAGTAAATTTAATTTTAAATGTTCCTCCCCAAAGGGAAGATTAGACAGAAACAGGATATAAACTCAAAAGAAAAAGAAAAATAACTGGTACACAACCTAACTTCCCTAACTTGTCAATTAGTCTGCTAAGTCCTATTAAAATTGATCCTGGAGATTTTTTTGTTCTCAGTCAAGGTGGGCATAAGCACACTCCTATATTTTGGATAGAGACAAACTGGCCAGAAGCCACAATCCCCCCAAAAGGCGGAATCAGGACAAAAAAACTTAAATTACTCATTAACCTAATTAATGACTACAGATCAAATTACTGGCCTATAAAATAAAATGTTGTTATTAAATTAATTGATCCCCCTACCTGCAAGTACACCAAAAATATTATCTTGCACACAAACAACTTGTTTGCATGTAGAAGAACATAGACAGTTATGCAAGGAAATGAAACAATATGGGAATCTGGAGTTGACAAGCATAAAGTTATGCATGTTTCCTCTATATTAACTTGCATGGAATTCCATGGCTTTTATTCCCTGGTAAGTATGCGTAAGGTACTGCTGAAGTGAGTTGTAGCGATCTGTTTTGCTCAGCTGATTCCATGTAAACTGGGACAGAAACTGGGGAAGAGAACCTAGAGCTATTAAGCTACTATTTTCTACTGTTTGCACAATTTTCCTTTTGGGTATATACATTAGATTCCCCCTCTCTTAGGAACTTTCTTTCCAAGGGTTAAAAAAAAAAAAAAAAACTAGTTTGGGTAACTGCCACTTATGTCCTCTAGAGGGCGCAAAGATTGCTCTTTATAATTAAAATTATAACTGCAAAAGTAGAAGGTGTTTCATATCAGAAGAAGTTCACTGAAATTAAAAAGAGGGCATGGGATACAGTAGGGACCTTGTCAAACAGAAAGGAAAATTTAGCCTATTCAAACCTAACATGTATCAAGTATGGAATATGTTGCCCAAGTCCTATAAGCTAGAGGTTCTTGATATTTTTTTTGCTCATGGTGGGATTACCAGACACCTGAACAGGCAAGGGAGGGCACAGACAATTGGAAAGGAGGACAAATGGTGGGGTGGTGGGAGGAGGACACACTGTTTAACTTTCTTGGCATCTGTGACAAAAATTACAGCTAAAAACTGGGGGGGGGGGGAGTATTTAGGCCTACATGTATATGAAATTACTTTTTCTATCATCAGAAAGACTG
This sequence comes from Liasis olivaceus, assembly GCA_030867105.1. Taxonomy (NCBI): domain Eukaryota; kingdom Metazoa; phylum Chordata; class Lepidosauria; order Squamata; family Pythonidae; genus Liasis; species Liasis olivaceus. The sequence continues at coordinate 259,855,117 of CM061349.1, forward strand.
GCTTTTCAATCACAATATCTTTTTTCAACAAATCTTTATTTTCAAGAACATATGCTAGTGATAATATAGAATCAACGGCAATGCGCTTTTCAAATTTCACCACTGAAATGTAGGACAAGTCATGTGATCTATAGATTAGAGTGACCATAGATTTGAAGGGTCTGGATTGAAGCCAGTTACTGGAATCAGGAAATAAATTAAATAACATAAATTAGGCTGTTGAGTCTGTCAACAGACAAGGAAAAGAAAGAAGCAGATAATTTACAAGGTCACAATACACAAACGTTTGAATGACTACTGTGTGAAAACAGTCCAAAGCAAGAAGCAAAAAGCAAGACACTCAAAAAGCTGGACGATATTTGATTTTAAGGCTATGCAGGCTGGATGGAGAACATGAGGACAAAATCCGATCCTCCTTTTGCCAGAAGTCTGGCAACTCTACCTCATGACCCCCTTCTTGAGCCTCATTTATCTCTGTGACACCCCACCCCAATTGTCACTGTTAGGTGGAAGAAGGTACTTTACTATCTGTAATGTTTATTAATCTAAACTGTATCATATAAAGATTGTGGCCCCCTAAAAATATGTCACAGCCCCTGGGTGGCCGTACCACTGCTATATACAAAGCTAATGTGCAATATGGTGGGTCTCGCCTAGGGGATGGGCCTTTGGGACATATTTGGAGAAGTCTTACCTGAATAAGACCAGATTTATTTCAATGTGAGCTCCCAAATGGGGCTATCTGTCACGGCAGCTTTAGTTCTGTAAAAATTGGTTAGCACAAATACTTACTGGGGTACAGCATTTTGGGCTGAAGGTGGCGTTTGCCAGAATTGAATAGTCGCATTTTGCTGGTTTATGTCATTTTTGCTGAGTTCATGATGAAGTCTCTTCTCTTCTCTTTCTACAACAATGCGCCATTTAAAAACAGCAACAATGGTACAAAAATCTTTTTAAACTACTTTTAAAACTTAGTTTTAAACTTTAAGATAAGGTTTGTTAAGAAGTGTCCCCTGGGCTGCCCATTTAAAAAGAAAAAAAATCTCTTCTAGGGCCTATAGTTCAAGGTTGTATGTACAAGAATTCAGTTCTAGGTAAGGCTAAGAAACCCACACAGACACTCACAGAACTGAAATCTTAGGGTGCTGTGACTATCAATGTCAGTATTCTGGATAAACGAATTTATAGCCTGACTCAGCATAAGCTGTTTTGGTTGTGTGTGTGTTTTTTTAATGAAAGTGCGTAGCCTTCATTACTTCATTATCATGTCGTATGTAATGTACATAATGTATTACATTACATTATACATGTAGCCTCTCCAATAGGTTAGAAATTGTAGCTACACAAACGTTAAAAAAAAAACCTGGTTGTTTTCTTGCAAACATTTTGTTCCCTGGCTAGGTAACATCTTCAGTGCTAGAATGGGTTGGGGTTTGCTCTCTGTTTATATACTGTGGCATGCCCTGCCAGTGTTGGTGGAGGTGGGGGTTTTCTTTTGTTTTCTTTTGTTTTATCCCCCCCCCCCCCGTAGTTCCTTGACCCTAATCAAGGAACTACCAGAGGAACAAAACAAAACAAAACCCCAGACCCACCAACACTAGCAGGGAAAGCCACAGTATATAAACAGAGAGCAAACCCCATTCTATTCTAGCACTGAAGACGTTACCTAGCCAGGGAACGAAATGTTTGCAAGAAAACAACCAAGCTCAGAGAACCCCAAGGACTCCACAGTTCAACCCTGAGCTACACATATTCGCTTCTATTGGTACAACTGGTTGGGATTACATGCTGTTCCTCCCTTCAGTGCCAACACACAAGGGGGAATGAATATTTCAATTTCTTTTCCATGCCCCAATCATGGAAGAAAGAGCACATCCTCTCATCTTGTCACTTCCAGGGTCACTTGCAGCCCTATCTTGAACTAACTCACAGCATTTGCAATCTTTATTAAAATCTTTTTGATATTATTGTAATCAGTCCACCAGAGGATGCTAGTCCCCCACATTGCAGTAAATGTAGTGGTACTTTTCCCAAGCATGGAGGTGGGTTATGGATCTTGCGTTGAATGCTAACATATTGCATGCTTCTTCAAATAATGAAGCAATTATGTCCTTTCCCCACCCTGCCAAAGTGTCATATTTTTAAAGATGATAAATGAATGGATAAATTTATACACAACACTAAAAGCAGCCTCTGCAAAGCAAGACAGATGACAGAAATTGAAAGCATTCAGTTTACTGGTATGTACATCTGTAATTCAGAATGCAAAGTTGTGAAAGAGCTAAAAATCACACCAAGGGTGAAGGATTGATTCACTCTGTATTTAAATATGCCATTTCTGTGTCTATGTGTATAACAGGAAAAGGGGAATTGTGTGTGTGCACGCTATTATCACATATATTTTAATCCTCGTCCACCTGCACATTGTCTGGGAGCATGGGCTTCCAAGGGTGTGGGCATGTATGTATGTGTGACAAAACATATGCCATGTCATCACCACAGATTCGCATTCAATGTCTAGCGGCAGGCAGGCAGACAGACAGACATATGCATGCATGTATACATACATACATGTTAGTCAATGACCAGCTTGAAACAAGGGATAAAATCCAGCCATAGAAGAATAACATACTTAGGTAGAAATAAACAATGCAGCATTGCACTGTATGAACTCTAAGATTAAAACCTAAAACTAAAAGTTAAAATTAGCCAAGAAATGGAGAAAAGCCCACAGAATTAATTATAAATGAAATCTAAAACTAGGTAGAGTCTATTTTTTTTTTTGGTCTGCGCTCAGTCATTACTGACCCTGCAGTGACTGCCTGGACGAATCCTTGCAGTTTTCAAGGCAATTGTGCAATAATTAACTTTTTTTTTTTTTTTTTTGGTGCCTTCGAGTCAGTTTTTGACTCCTGGTGGCTACCTGGACCAGTCCCTGCAGTTTTCTTGGCAAGGTTTTTTCAGAAGGGGTTTGCCCTTACCTGCTTCCTAGGGCTGAGAAAGAGTGACTGGCCCAAGGTCGCCCAACGGGCTTTTGTGCCTAAGGCAGGACTAGAACTCATGGTCTCCCAGTTTCTAGCCACCACTACACCAAACTGGCTCTCCTATTAACAATATAGAATATATTAACGATATAACAATATAGAAATAAGGTACACTTTGAAATCTAATTATGAATAGGTTACTACTAATAGTTCATTCATACAAGACCAACAATTAATGGAACAAATATAGAAATATTACTCATGTATAGAAATATTATCGTGAGGCTGCAAGTATGAAAGGATAGGATTTCTGTTGTCATGTCAGCACACACATCACGTTTCTTTTTTACCATAGTGGCTAGCAATGGATGCCTAGGCCTGGGAAAATTGAATGATAATGATGATCATTTTCAATATTACAGCTGTCCTACGTATCTCAGAATGGCAGTTCAAGAACAAGTTTAGCCTCTTGTGGAAGAGATAGGATTAGAATCCTTTGGATTGTGTCGATGAAAGCATAGCTAATCCACCCGCCTAATTCTTGCAGAGTTTAACACTTTCTCACACTAGTCATGCTGTGGAAGCAGAAGAAGGAAATGGATAAAGGGTTTTACCAAATGTAAAGTGCATCCATTATATGGCCAGTAAAAACAGTTTGTCATGACACATCTGAAAATGCTAGTGTCTGTTCAAGCCAGCTTTATAATCTAATTGCCTTGCTGTGTAGGCTTTTTCTGGGGAAAAAAAACAACGAAAACTTCTTTGTAGCTGTTGGATATAGCTTTATCTGTCACAGTTGTTGTATACCAACAAATGAAAATAAGCATGTGGAAAATCTTCTCAGTCACCCAAATAATGATTTACATGATTAGCCTTTGGCATCATGTACATCATTATTTTTCACATGAGTCAAAAGTACTTGAGTACATGCATGTATATGAACATATGTGCTGCCATGTCCTCCCCCCCCCCCCATTCAGAAACACGGCACTGCCATAAGCTGGGGTTTAATGCCATTCTATTTATAAAGTTATGTTACTGACTTTTCTAAAAAAAAAAAAAATCAAATTACAAAATTATCATGGCAACTTCAGCATCATGGTTACGCAGTTCATAATCCAAATGGAAAAATCATCAGTTTCTCTTTACCCTGAGATCATCAGTTCTCTGCTGTTTAAAATCCAGATAAATGATTCTGGCAGGAGGACACAGCCAAATGGAATAAACTTGATGGTGACATCGGATTATATATACAAGGGATGACTAACTCAGTGAAAGTGTGCGTTAGTGGTTATTAGCTGGCAAATGAACTTCAGGGCTGTCATAAATACAATGCCAATATTACTTCCAGATTTTCTTTTTGTTAATTATTAAATTCCAGCATGAAAAAGGAAGAAGCGAAAGTTTTGGACCCTGATCCAACTCTTCTAGATGTAGCGCTGAGAGAGGGAAGACTAAATCCAGCTGTTTGCTCCCCGTGAATTGAGTGATTCAGTTGCTACTCCCAAAGGTCTTGAAGAGAGTTAGGTTCATATAGCAAATACATCATGAAGAAGACGGATTAACCAAGAGCAATGAATCTTCCAGCTCCAACACTCTGTGGACATTCAGACATTTCCATATGGTTCTGTGTTTCTGAATGGATCCAGTAGCAAAATGCTGTTCTCTAATATGGGCCCACAAGTCCTTTCCAAGGTATGAATCCAAACAGAAGCTGTGCATGGTCCCCACTGGTCCTGATGGAGCAATTGAACTGAGAGACAGAAAATAGTTTTTGAGAACTGTGAGGTAGGAATCAAGGAACTGTAGTTTTGAATGTGCAGGCACATATTGACATATTATTTTCCTTGCCATCTAAACTGTGGTTAAAGAGGGTTTTAAAGGATAACAGGCTATTTCTTGACCAATTATCCCCAGCCACTTAAAAGCAGCACAAATGAGAAATTCACATAACATTTCTGGAAAGCATTTAGAAGATGCGAATTCTAAGTTGTTAAAAGAGATACCAGAAAGTATGCTTCTCTAAGCGCCCTGCCTGCTCTACTTGGTTCTTGATGGTCAACCAATGGAGACCAATACATGTAGAGTCAGAGGTGTTTAGGTTACTGTACAAAACACACTACTTTAGAGAATACTGCACTCAGTCTCTTAATCAAACTCTGAGAAAGAAGCTCTGAATACATCAGTGAGAAAATAAAGTGCAGGGCTCTGAATAATGTGATTATGGTGCATATGTCAGTGATTTTGCTCAGATTCATCTCTCCTCTGCTGATAAAATAATCAGCCATCTCATGTATATAAAGTAAAAACTGGAAGAGTTGTCTTGCCATTTTTTCAAAACAATGATAACTTTGATTCTGCTCAGTATGTTTTTGATGGGTCAGTAAGTACTGTTTTTCCACAAATAGCAACAGATACTTTCTTTCAGTGTTTCAGTCAGCTAGAACAATGCCAAGCATATTTCCTACATGTGTGTGTGTGTGTGTGTGTCCAACTACCCATTAAGATTGCCTATGGATGATAAGCATGAATTCCCTCTTCTTTCATCCAGAGTAATAACAGTGGGAGGTCTTAATTTGCTCTCTTTTTTTTGTCTGCGCTCAGTCATTACTGACCCTGCAGTGACTGCCTGGACGAATCCTTGCAGTTTTCAAGGCAATTGTTTTTTGGAAGTGGTTTGCCACAGCCTCCTTCCTAGAGCAGAGCCCAGCTGGCGAGCGCAGGAGGCGGGATTTCCATTGCTTCACGCCCTTTTCGGGTGAGCGCGGTTTCGCGCTTACCGGCAACTGGTCCCGTCTCTCTGTGCAAGGCGCTGCCAGCATTTTTCCTCCCACCGGAGTGAGAGTCCCCATTTATCTACTCACGTGAGTTTTCGATCTGTTGGGTTGACAGGAGCTGGGGAGGAAACAGGAGCTCACCCTGTTAACGCGAAGGCTGGACTCGAACCGCCGAAGCGTCAGCCATTTCTGGCCGGCAACTCTCAGTGTCATTAAGCCGCTGCGCCCCCGCGTCCCCCAATTTGCTCTTAGTAATGTCCAATGTACCAAACTTAGATTATCAATGTGGCTATAAATGTCTCACCCTCTGCTGGAACTGTATGTTGCCTCCCGCTCAACTGATGACTCTCCAATCAATGTTTCTGATAAGGAGTTTCCCAGAGTTTCTCTTGGAGAACCTGACCTTCCCTTCAGACATCATTTCTCCATATCTAAAGGGTGAGCTTAGAGCACATTGACCAGATGTTCCCCTGAAATCAGAGGTTTCCTTCCCCTACAAAAGAGGCTTCTGCTTTTTCACTTTATTTTCAGGGTTCCTGAGCTTTTAAAAAAAAATCTCTTGCTTGTGTTTTGACATACTTTATTGATGGAGATAGCAAAGGGTATTACAGATAGTATTGCTCTTGCACATATTTCCTTCACATCAAAGAGTTTCTTAACCTGAAATACCCAAAGGCAAAAGTTCACTCTGGATGTCTTCCATGAGGTTTCAATAAAGCATGGGAACCCAAGGAGGCTGCAGACTGCCGACCAGAAGATTGTACAATGCAACAAAGGATTTTCACATGTATGCCACCCCATAATGAAATAAGTGCATAAACCCCCATACTGCTATTCTTTACTCCTGTATAAGAAATGTCAAAAGCAAATTCCCTTTCATTGAAATGTATGAAAAATGGCAGAGAAAAAAGATGCAGGAGAATATACTGCATGAAGAGCTTTGACTGGCAATAGTGGTCAAGGAGAACCATATTGTCTTCCTCTGAATTGTTTCCTTGAGACTTGGGTGAAAAGGCAGATGAGTTGCTCTAATATTCCCTTCTTTCTGAGTCCTGCTCTTTCACTTTTTTCCTTTCCCTTTGTGTAGGGATGCTGAGTCTTTCTCCAGAGCCACAAATTTACGATACTGTAATTAAGGCATTCTTTTCTTCTGGCTGCCTGGAGTATCTTCATTCCAAATGTGATTCAATCTGGATAACAGGGCAGCTTAGAGAAGGAAGAGAGCAAAATGACACACCAAGGATGTCCTCAAATGCACTTTCTCCCTCACAAATGAACCCCTTCTTGAGCCTGTTTGTGTGCGGTGTGTTTTCCCCTACATATGATCCTTACTTACAGGCATACATTTTACACATCTCAGCATTTTTTCCAGATGATCTATCTTTGACTCAGAGAAATATGTCTGGGATGTTTGTGTTTTCCAAATATAATCTAGTAATTGATTGCAGTTAAATATTAATGGCAATGCACCTGGTACATATTAGACAGCTTTTAAGTCTAAGCAGGAAAAAAAAAATTAAAAGAATTTCTCTTATTTGTCTGCAGCAAGAATGTCTCTTGAGCAACCCATGAAGGAAACATGGCAGTCTAGTGATGGGGATCAATCATTGGGCTTAATAAAATAGCGGAGGATCCTTGCAGTGGTGTTATCCAGATTATTTCTCCTAGTCTAGGGACAGTTGGGTGGCTGGTACACAGATCTGTGAGTTAATTCACATGGAGTACATGTGGCATATGGTTTAAATTCTAACCTGTGATGTCGTCTTTCCATGCGTAGAATGATCTGTGTGCGAATACTTGCCAAAGAGATCAAGGGATTATCTTCTAGTCACCACAGAAATGTGTTTCATTTGGCCTTGAGTCTTAGGGCAGAAATTCTTAACATTGTAGAGAATTGTCATAAGGACTGTCCTAACATATGGGAATCCAACTGGTGATAACTGAGAAGACATTTATCTGTGCTCTCAGTATGTGCAGCTATTTCATTCCGCCTCAAAATGGATGACCCTGAAAAACACACTCAAGTTAATTACAGATTTGGATTTACATTTTCATAGAGCAGTGATTAATGTAGCCTCTTTGCAAATATCTGTCATTAAGGTTCACTCCTCCCACCAAAGATACAAATATGTGAGTTAACAGGCCAATATTTGCTCTGCATTTCACAAATGTTTTGTCAAGGAAAGCAAAAGGGGTTAGAGGAAAAGGGGCTTAGCGTACACCAATATCCAAAGAATTGTAGCATGGCAAGTACAGGGCTCCAATCAGGGAGACTCACCACAAAAGTGCATTTGTGAAAACTGATCACTTATAGCAATGTTTCTCAACCTCAGCAACTTTAAGATGGGTGGACTTTAACTCCCAGAATTCCACAGCCAGCATGAAGTCCACCCATCTTAAAGTTGCTGAGGTTGAGAAAGACTGACTGACATCTCCCAGGAAATAAATAGTTTGCTTTTTTTTTTCCAACAAAAGTATCAGAGATTTTCCAAGCTTGCTTGGAGGTTCCATGGCCTCAATAAAAGTGTAATATTTTTTTTCTGGGGGAGTGTTGCATTAAAATGAGATGGGATGGGATATAATATATAATGCTATAATAAGTGCAGAAGTATAACTTGCCTTATGGGCTAGGTAAGCAGATTTGGTTGAAGGCGCTCCATGTTATTCCTTTCAAACAGAAGAGGGATGGTGACAGTCACCAAGTACAGAAAAATGCTAGCTAACTTTCACACACTCATATACTAAATATTGTATGTGACTGAGGGGAGAGTTGTTCTTGCGATAACAAGGGCTATTCCTATTTAAGAAGCATTGATTAGACTCTCAGTATGCTGCGGCCACACTAGTAGCAATTCTCCAGCTAGTCCTCCTAAGGAACCCCCCTTTTGGGCAGGTGAATGTATTTGTATGTTTGTTCTTTTTACCATTCCTATAGACCAGTGTTTCTCAACCTTGGCAAATTTAAGACGTGTGGACTTCAACTCCCAGAATCCCCCAACCCCTGGGGAATTTTGGGAGTTGAAGTCCATACATCTTAAAGTCTCCATGGTTGAGAAACACTGCTACAGACCAGCATGCTCCAACAGACTCCTGACAATTTGCAATATTAACCTAAAATCAAAAACAGCCCATGAAGCAACCACCCATTTTTTAAAAGGGTATCAATCTAAGAATTAAAAGCTGTACAAAATAGGTTCATATTCACTGTCTTCCTAAATCAGTGTTGTCCAAACTTGGCCACGTTAAGATGAGTGGACTTCAACTCCCAGAATTCCCCAGCCAGAATTCTGGGAGTTGAAGTCCACTCATCTTAACATGGCCAAGTTTGGACAACACTGTCCTAAATAATAAAAAAGGGGGTGTCAGATGGACTTCGGAGAGCAAGGTGTTTCAGAGGGATCACTGAAAAACATAGCCTCTTGTCTGTCCCCACAAACTTCATTTGGGTGGGCAAATGTCAGGATCCCGAGCCTAGACATGCAAACTGGATGGGTAGGCTCTGCTAAAGAAGATGGTCTTAAACACTGCAGACAAGCTCTCGCCTGCCAGTAAGTGAACTACTACATTTTGCACCAGACTTCCAAGCAACATTTTTCAAGTGCATTGCAGTAGTCACATAGCAGTTGATAGGGGCATGAGTTACTGTCACTAGGGCCTCTTGCTCCCAGAAGGGCCTCAACAGGCAAACCGAACTCCCCTAGCCACAGCCTCCACCTCCCTGTCTAGCAGTCATGATAAGACTATGAGAACCCCCAAATCATGGACTTTCTTCAGGGGGAGTGCTACCTCATCCAGAGTTATTATTGGAGCAGATACAGTGACAAATGGCTTCTGGAAAAACACCCACTCTGACTTTCTGGAACTCACCTTCAGCTTGTCTTTCCTCATCCAGATTTTCATAGCTTCCAGACACTGAGTCAAGACTTCTATCACATCTCAGGCATGGCACAGAGTGGCGCTGAATGGCTGAGTATCCTGAACTGACCTGATGCATAATTGAATATACTGAACTGAACCTTTCACACTGGTTTCACATAGATGTTCAAACTCACGGAGAAGAGAGTTGAAACCTGAGGTACCCCATAAGGCAGCAACCTTTGGCTGACATCTCTTCCTCTACCACCACTGACTAGAAGTACTTACCCAAAAAAGAGTAGAAGCATTGTAAAACAGGCTTCCTACTCTGAATCCTCCCAGGTAGTCCAGCAGTATGCCATGACGAATGGTATCAAAGCAGGCTAAGAGGTCCAAAAGAGCCTTCTAGATCCTGATGAAAGTAATCACCAGAGTGATTATTGTGGAGTTCTGAGTGTCACATAGCCTGCTACCTTAAGGTGTGATAGAGGCTAGAAGGGAGCTACTGTATTCTATTGCCAGTGTTAAAGTAAGTTTCAAAAGCTTGTGAAGCTGGACTCCGTATCTGAAATGGAGGTGGACATTATCTTATTCATTAAGCTATGTCAAAACCTGAATGAAATCACTGGATTACAGGAACTTTTTTAAGGGGGGGGGGGGGGGGTTGATGAATTTACAATGTAATATGTATTTTGCTTATCATTGAATAGCAACAACAATTAATCTGTACAAATTTAATTAATAAATAAATAAAATCTATACATTTTGTGGTCTGTGCCTTAAAGCCTGAAGAACTCTTTCTTAAAATCTTGACATGTACTTTTCCTGAGAACAACAGAACCTAAACATTTGGGTTGGTGGTGCAATGCTGTGAATGATACGCTAAGATAAAAATAAAATATCTTCCACAAAAAAGTGCTGTATTTCCTTCTTATTATTCTTGGCTTCAAAAAGGAGGAGGAATGAAAAAAGGGTCAAGTAGAAGAAAGAAAAGCTTTGAGTAAAAACAAATCTCTTGATGCCAAATGGAGGATGGGATCTGTCAAGTTAGGGATCTCTGGAGGGCGCTACAGGAATCTCAGTCCAGTTGGCAGCTACTGTTTACAATACACTTCTCCAGTATTAAAAGGCAAAGTGAAGATGTGAGAAGGAAGCTGCCATTCTTTTCATTGGAACTGAACTGATCTAGCTTAGCCAAAGTTCTTTTCCAAATGGAGGTTTTTCAATCCTTTCAAGGCAACCCCCCTCCTCCTTATTCCATGAAGTCTGGATTGCAGTTTAGTTGTTTCTATCTTCTCAAAAAGAGACCCCTTTTGGAGTTAATAGATCCCTGAACTTGTCCCAGTGGCTCATGCACATTCTCTTTTTAATTCCTATGGCAACTTCTTTTCTTTAATTTTTCCAGATGTATGTGTCATTGTTTTGCATATTTTTGACTTTATCTAGTAGAAAACAAAGTTGATCTTGGAAGCCTGAAGTTTACCAAGCCTAACTTTCTGACTTAGGCTAGGAGTATCATTACATCAGAGACAGGAACGGCAAACTACAAACTTCTTGATGATTCTAGCAAGCCAGAGCCCAATTATGAGTAGATGTCTGTGAATGGCTCTTTATGTACTATGCCTTTATTGATTTTACCATATGTGTAATATGCTGCCTCATCAAATGACTTTAGGTGGCTTACAGCTAAATAAATATACAACATTAAAAACAAAAACATAAGTCCCTCATGAATCAATACAAGTAAATAATACAATAACATTCCTGGGTGTTTGCTCCACATATCCCCTAATTTCTACCAGTCATCTCATCCTCCTCTCCAAAGGCTCTCTGGAAAAGTACTGCTTTTATTGCCTTTTGAAAAGGTGATAAGGAAGGAGTCATTTTAACCTGGGAAGGCAAGCTGTTCCAGAGCAAATCTGCTGTGACCAAGAGAGCCTGCTTTCAGAGCACTGCTCTGTTAATATCACATCGAGCGTGAATCCAATTCACTATCATCCTATTCCATCCTATTTAGAACCTCACAGCCTCCAAGTACCAGGTCAAGACTTCCACAGCATCTCCTGACTGGCCCAAAGTAGAGCTGGATATTGTTGAGATACTGATAATACTTAATCCTACTGATAGACAACCTCATGAATAGAATGAGGGAGAAGACATCCAACATCAGAGGACCCAAGGGCTCAAATTTTCCTCCCCCATGAACACTGATTGGAACTGCCCAATCAGGAAAGAGAAGAACCACTGTAGAACAGTGTTGCCAACTCCCAAACTTCCATGGTCCAAAATGATAGTGTGATCAGTGGTTTGAACACCACTGAAAGATCAAGCCCCACTACAATTGTCCACAAGAGTAGACACTTGTAGACATCCTTCTCATACCCAGGCCTGAAACCAGGCTGGAAGAGATTTAGGTAATCCTCTCCTTCCAAGATTCTCTGTTATTGCCTTCCTGGTGCCTTCTCAACAGTCTTCCCCCCAAAGTGGAGGATGGAGACAGGGTGATAGTTTGCAAGACTTCCTGGTTTAAGGGATGGCCTTTTGAATGGGTGCAACACCACCGCCAATATAAGCCCCCTCTCAAAGAGGCATTCACCCTGTCTCCCATCTGCTCCCTAGCAGTTCAAATATAGCCAGTTGGGGTAGGAACCAAGCCCATAGGCAGTGAAGCTGTATTCACAGGTAACTCTATCCATTTTCTCAGAGTTCACACATTTGAATGAATCCTAGATGACCTTGCAAGACATCACCTGGGTCATATCAATGGGCCACTAAGACAGAAGTGGACCTATATCATTGAAAAGCTTAAAGAGGAAGCAACATAGAAATCCCTGTCAGGTTTCAACAAGCTGTAAAGTAACAGAGAAGAGCTTATCCAAGAGGCTGAATACCAACATGCCTCAGGATCAAGTAGCTAAGCTTTGTACCATAGTTGCAAAGGTCAAACCCCAAAGCCATAGCTATATCAAGCTAGATTATGAATACATACATCTCTTCCAGGATGAACTCAGAAATTTGGTATAGCACATACACCAATTTTTTAAAGACAGAGCTATCTTTGACAATGTAACTCCTACATGTCCTCTGCTATCACCTATTATCTCATTTCTTGGCATTTCAGTCTCAGCCATTAAGTAAAATGGAAATGAAAGTCACATGGATTAATTCTCAACTTTGCACATTCTGAACATCTTGCACAACAAAGCCCATCAGCCCAGCCAATTTGGATGGAGCTAACAGAACTTCTAGTCCAAGACCTAAGAAGATTGTTGAAAAGGGGAATGTTGGGCTGTCAGTTGTCAGAAATTACCTTAGAAGAAGGTAAAAAGAAGGGAAGGGAAGGGAAGGGAAGGGAAGGGAAGGGAAGGGAAGGGAAGAGAAGAGAAGAGAAGAGAAGAGAAGAGAAGAGAAGAGAAGAGAAGAGAAGAGAAGAGAAGAGAAGAGAAGAGAAGAGAAGAGAAGAGAAGAGAAGAGAATTTAAAAGTAAAATGTAAAGGTATAGTTTGGTACTGGCTTTTTTGTGAAGTTGACAAAATTTAAGCTGGGTGGATTGAAAAAGCTCACCATTCACCTTTAGGAAGCCATGGAAGTATATTTAAACAGTGTTCCCAGTTTCTAAATATAATATTAGCTAATTTTCCATTTATAGATACTCTCTATTTTTATTAGCCTTACCAGAAGTATTTTTTAATTGTAAATTAACAGTTATGGAGTATGAATTTTTCTAAGAAAAGAACAATCTTTTCCTTCTAGAAATGTTCAATAAAATCCACTATTTTTCCTCCTGCCCCCTTTTTTCCTGTTCTACTGTTTCCATTATACTTGCTGTGCTGGAAAACTTGCAACATAATTTAACTTAAAATTGGCAACCTGGTCATGTTGGCCTTAATATCATTATTGGCCTCTTCGAGATCACCAGAGATTATGAACTTCAGATGCTTTGCTTTTGTACAAAGCATTGCCAAAACTAGAATGAGACAAGCTTCAGTAACTGAATGAATTGTACCTTGTAGCTTACCGTGGTACTACAGTTTTAGCAGCTTAATAAACTGGTCCTTCCAGAGATTGAGGTTGGAAAAAAAAATATTGAACCACTTGGACGGATATGGTTCAATATCATTCACACCATACACAAAAGTTGTGTATGTTATGATTTAATTACAAGAGTTAATTAAAAGAATTAATTAATGATTTAATTAAAAGAGTTAATTAAACTTGCGAAGAACAAATAATTTACTGCCAAAGAAAAGTCCACCATTTGTCCACCAATTCACCTTGACATGATATAAGAAGATAGAATAATCCAGACATTAGCAGGAAGCCTACAAACAAGACCTGAGCATAGCAATGCCTTCTTGCTCATGTTCCCTAATTAATGTATACTGAAAGGTTCCCTATGATCTAATAAATTCAGCCATTACTCTTTGTAGCATATTACTTTGGTTGTTTGTATCTACTTGTACAGAGAGGATTATAGGTAGATCTCCTTCCTGGCTGCTGTGACTGGTTAGCATAGCATTTTACTGATAGAATTGCTCCGATTTGCCAAACTCTTGGTTTATCATGAACAGAGTTGATTGTGGTGACTGGGGTGACTTCCTGCCATGCCATCTGGGACTGCTTCAGACCTGTGGACTCTGGTGAAATGGATAGGGTGGTGCATTGGCTGTCCCTACTCACCTGTGTGCTTGACCTTCCCACTTCCTGCCTTCTTCAGTGGTCCAAAGAGATCATGATGGACTGAATCTGGGAAGTGATTGAGCAATGTCTTACTCTAGGAGGGGTAATGCTGGTAACCCTATAAATAGGCTGTGGTTTACCACCTCCTAAATAAACTCTATCATTATTGGACAAGTATCACCCTGTCTCTAATCTCCCCTTCTGGGGAAAATTATTGAGGCTATGGTCAGTGAACCACTACTGAATACCTTAGACCAGTGTTTCTCAATCTTATCAACTTTAAGATGTGTAGACTTCAACTCTCAGAATTCCCCAGCCAGCATGCTTGCTGGGGAATTCTGGGAGTTGAAGTCTACACATCTTAAAGTTGATAAGATTGAGAAACACTGCCTTAGAGGAAGCAGATTATTTGGAATCTTTTCAATCAGGATTCAGATGGGGGATGGGATAATGATGGCATCAGTTGCTCTAGTGAATTACCTTTGTTGTGATCCAAATAAGTGTAGTGCATCTCTCCTAGTCCTTTTGGGCCTCTCAGCAACCTTTAATACCCTCAAGCATCGTATCCTACTGAACTGCCTCCAGGCATTGGGGATTGGAGGTAGTGTTTTGCCCTGGTTCTACTCCTTCCTCAGTGGACAGTTCCAATTGTTGGGAAGATCAACTAAGTGCCCAATCATTTGTCATTCCACTTTGGTCCTTTCTCCCCAGCTTTTAACATTTACATGGAATTGCTAAGGATGGTCATTCATTGATTCAGGTTACAGTATCATCAATATGCTAATGATACCCAGTTGTACATCAATATACAGGACCATGCAGGAGATATCATCAGTGTCTTGATCCAGTGTCTAGAGACTGTGAGGGCTTGGATAGGATGAAACTTGTTGAAGTTGAACCCAAGCAAGGCAGAGTTACTGTTGCTTCATTACGGTTCCTTGACATCTCTAGTGTTGTCTCTCAACTAGGTGGCACTGACCCTGAAGGAACAGGTCCACGTCCTGGAGTGCCTACCAGACACATGGCTATTACTGTTTGGGCAAATGAAAACCATGGCCAGTGGGGGCCTTTGCCAAGTAGCAGATTTCTAGGATATTAGCTATCCTACCCAATTTTGTGTCAGCTGGAATTCTGAAAGGCATTCCCTCCATTTCTTCATCCAAGCCATTTATATGAATGTTGAAGAGTACAGGGTCCATGACTGAACTTCATGGCACTCCATTTAATACCCAGCTCCATTTTGATGAGACACCATTGATAAGCATTCTTAGAATATGATTTTCAAGTCAGCTACAGTATATATTCTCCTAATTGTCATGCCCTTCCAGTCCATATGTAAATAGCTTGCCAATAACAGCATTCTTTGTTGAATGCTTTGCTGATATCAAGGTGTATTATGTCCACTGTGTTCCTGCAATCTATTTAAAAGTCACCAGATAGATTATTCTTGATAAATTAATGCTGACTTCTCACAACCATTGCATTGTTTTCAAACAGCTCAATATATTGATGATTTGTTCTAGAATATTCCCAGACATTGATTTTAGAATAATTGGTCTGTGGTTCTCCAGATTCTTCCTTCCCCCTTTTTTCTCTCCCAAAATAGAGATAACATTTGCTCTTTTCTAGTCATCTGGCCCTTCAACCATTTGCCAGGATTTTTCAAATATATGACATAAAATTAGGACAGACTATCAGAAATCCTTTCAACTTGCTAGTTCATCTAGCCTGGGCATTTAAACTAATTCAGATAAAAAGATATTTTTGATCAAGTTTCCATTAACCTCAGCCTTCAATCCACTTCATTCTGTTGCTCATAATTGCCTGGTGGAATTGATACTCTCTTCCTGGAGGTAAAAATGAACTAAAGTGGGAGTTGAGTAGTTTTGTATTTTCTTTATTACCTGATAGCATTTTTGTCATTTTCACTGAGCAGTTAATTTGCTAATTCTTTTCTCTGCCACATTTTGAATATATCTGAATATATCCTTTTATTCTTCTTACTATCCTCCAACAGCCTCAGATCATTCTGAGCTTTAGATTTGACATGCTATCTATAATTCTCAACTATCTGTCTGTATTATTCCTTTGTGTCATGTCCTTCTTTCCACCTCTTACATGAGCCCTTTTTTCTTCCACGTATTAATTACTCTTTTTATTCAGACACATTGGTTTATTTTGCCATACCTAATTTTAACTCCCTCCATGGAATTCTTCTTAGAGAACTGCACTAATTATAAGCAGCTTTTGCTGCCATGGAATCCTATTTATAATTGCTCTGAGTTTATTACAAAATTAAAAATAAAAATCTAAGAGATGTATTTTACTATTCTCAGCTTTTAAAATCTGAAAATCTAGAACTCCAGCATTATGTGGTCACTTTTCCCCATTGTCCTTGTTAAATTCAACTAAATCTTCCTTATTGGTTAGTATCAGAATGAGGAAAGTTGTTCTGTTTGTGCCTTCTTCCAACCCCCATAAGGAGAAAGTTGTCAGCAGGACAAATCAACATTTTCATGGAAGAGCTTGCTTGCTGATTTGTCTTCCAATAGATGTTGGAAGATGTTCTGCTTGGTTGGGCAGATGATAATTGTCACAAAATATAGTTTTGCTATTTATTATCTAATTGCTCACTTGTATTCCTGAGCAGCCATGCTTACTTCAGATACACAGTGCAACTTTGCCTCCTTTCTTTTGAATAAATTAGAGCCTTTTACTACTATAGTGAAACACAGAACTTATCCCACCAGGACACTATTATACTTATTAAATCATAATTATCTTCCTGTACTACACATTCAGGCTCATCTTATTTACTTCTAATACTCTGAGCAATCAGACGTAGACAACAAGGGTCATAAACTTTATGAACGTTCTTCCTGATTTTGCCTTAGAAACAAGACCCCAATACAGCAATACTCCAGCATCTTTCTACAGCACATCTCTGAGATGCTTACCTCAAAATTTTGTCTTCAGTCCCCATAGGATTCAGTTTAAAGTCTGAATAGAACAAATTTTTATTTGTTTTAATAGAAATTGTTATTGAATGTTTTAGGAAAAAAATACAAACAGAAGGGGGGAAAAAAGGTGAAGGAATATAATCAAGTGAGTAAAGAAGGGATGATTTTCTAATATTCATAAAATGAAATTATAAATTGTGATAAACTGTTTTTTAAAATGACTTTTAATATACAAAAAAAAGAAAAAAGTCAATAAAACATTATTAAAAATCTACTTCTTACAAATTATACTCTCCCCCCCCCATTGTACTCTGATTGTTAATTGCAACCAATATATTTGTAAGGAATTGCTTCTTACTTTAGTTAGTTAGCTTAGTTAGTTTAGTTTACTTAGACTTTTCATCTATTTTTCCCCTCAGAAACCATACTCATTAAGTTTGCCATGTTATGTAATATTTGACATATAAGGGTGCCATTCTTGCTTGAATTTGGTTAAGCTTCTGTTGTAAATATATACCACTAGCTTTGCCATTGCTGCATATTCTCCAGGTTTAGTTTCTCAAACTGATATCGTCAGCAAAGTGTCTATTTTCCAACCCTGTGCCAGATTCGTCCTTGCAGCCGTCAACATATATCTTAATAGCTTGTGGTATTTCTTGTTTATATGTTCTGGAACAATTTCCAATAAAAATATTTGAGGGTTCAGTGCAAAATTTATTTTTAGATTTTTTGTTATTATGCTATGTATTTCTTTCCAATCCTTTTGAGTTTTTTTTACATAACCACCACATATGATAAAATGTTCCTTTTTATCATGACATTTCCAACATTTTTGTTATATATAATTTATCTTAAAAAAAAAAACTATTGATGAAGTTACATACCATCTGTAAAACATTTTATACCAATTTTCCCTTGAGTAATTACTTGGGGTAAAGTTTATTGATTTTTTCCATAACAGCCCCCACTGTTGTATCGTAACTGCTTCTTCAAAATTTTGCATCCCCTTTATCATGCAAGTTTTACTTGTTCTGTCTCCACTTCATATGTTAATAACAGTTTATATATGCACTCTAAAAGGTGGTCTTGATTTTGTATAAGTGTTTCAAATGCTATCATCTTTCTTAACGTTCCTCTTCCTTTCCCAAGATCATGTTTTATTCTTCCAGTGAACTGCATGTACTTCAGCCATAGTAAATTCCTACCCTCATTAGATCATTCTTGTTGTGTATTTAATCTATTTCTGGAATCTAAATACACCATATCTGCATATGTAACTACATTTTTCTTGCTGTAATTATCCCCCAAATAGAAAGCATTTGAAGGTGAGGGTAGTGGTGAAATCACTGGACTTATTATCAGTTTTAAAGAATTCCATGTTTTTATCAAACTTGGTGTTTATGCCTTTCTGATCAGGTTCAGCAGCATTTGGCCAAACACATTTTACCAGTGCTGTAAGATGCCAGCAGTCCTTTTTCAGCAACTTAGACCACAATCCCTGAAAATTCTTTCCTCAGTGTCCTATGTGGAGCGAATCATTCACTTACTCTATTCCTTTTTCTCTTTCCAGGCTTCTTCTGTGAACCAAAAGGACAGATTAAAAGACAACTTGTGCCTCTAGATTCTTGAATTTCCTTCCTAGATCTTCCATCAGCATGTTATATGATTATAGCAGTTCTTTGCAAAATTATGTTTCTCCATGTGGATAAGAAGAATTAGACTATTGTCAGATTTCATAAGTCTTGGAAGTGGTTCTGTCACATCCCTGAATTATGCTTCTGACACGCAGAACACTTCATGAGCCAGTTGGTCCGGTTGGCACGATTACTTTCTGTTCCTCATAGCAGTGATTTATCAACTATCATGACTCTTTTTTGTTTGTTTGTTTGTTTTCAGGGACCCATTGTCCTTTCTCCTGTTCCACAATGTGTCTGCTTCTTCTCTTGAAGGTCAATGTCTGTTTCTTCTGTACAGCCCAAATGAAGCTTCTACAAAGTAACTTCTACATCTCTTGCTTTGAGTTGTCACTTTCATCCGTTTGGTTTGCTCTTTTGTTTGATTATCTTCTGTCTTGTGGAGAACTGCTTCCTCTGTCATCTGCTGTAGCACCCCCATGGTTTATGTAATAAATCCTTCCTCTGTCTCATCAGTTGAAGCATATCTATTTATTGTGCTAATCCTTTTTTTCAAGTAGCCCAAGCTTGCATTTGCTGCAACTATATGTCAAATTGTTTTCAGGCAGCAACCCAAACTTGTTGTGGATGTGGAGTCATGTCCATTCATTTCACTATTGTTTCCTAAGGAACCACCAAAGAAGCCTTTTATTTCTTCTTGTTCCTTTCCTTTCAGGTTATCCAAGAACACATTGTTGATTAAAGATTGTTCGAGACTCTGTCACCAACTTTATATTAGCTCCTCCTGTTCACTCACTTGGTGAGTTTGTACCTTGGAATGTGACTTCCTAATGTTCCTCCTAGAATCTCTGCTTATTCAGAAGGAAGTAGTCATTCAGTCATCCACAGTAAACATTCTCAGCCCATATCCTCTCTTTTTCTCTCTTCCTCCTGTTGAACTCTCCTAGCAAACTCTTACTAGCTTACTAAGTTGATCAGTAAGCCCAACTTAGCTGTTTGCTACTTGATTCTACATTTATTATGCAACAAAATTCCACTAATTTATTTCATGGCCCGCTAAAAGGTTTGTGCAGATTGATGCTTAACTTTATATGCATTCACTGTGCAAGCAATAGTACTTCTGGTTGAAGTTGGAGGAGTTTCAGCAAGTTGATTAGAACCATTCAACTTGGAATGCTAGAAAAGTTGGATGTTTTCTTAAACTTGTATTTTGCTACAAAAGATTTCATCCAAATCATGTAACCAGATTGCCAGGTTGTTATAATTTATTATTTGGAAAAGTAATGACTTAGAAAGAAGACAGTTGCATACCTAGACAACCTGACTTCCAAGATTTAACAGTTGGCTACAGACATTGAAGTTGTCTTGTCTTAAGAGGAAATAGAGTCAGTTCAGATAAATTGTTTGCACAGAAGCTCAGAGAACGAGTGGTGATGAGAAAAAGGGGAAGAACAAGATAGTCAAAGACTCCTTATCAGTGTATTGTTTAAAATATTTGAATAGGACAGCCAGCAAAATAAATTTTAAACATTATAGAGGTTATTAATTTATTGTGTTCAAAACTCCACGAAGTTTGGAAATTGGAAGGTTAAACTGATTCCCCTAATAGACATTCCCCATGATCGGTCATGGCTTTGTGCAATGCCACAAATTGCAGGGATCTACAGGTTATTGTTAGATCTGAAAAGTAATGTGCAGTTTGATTCTGGGAGGTCACACCCATCCTAAAAGAATAAGCACTGCACACAAAATTCTCTAGGTAGTCTGCCTTTCAGACAGTGAAAATGAAGGACTGGAATAATGGAAGTGAGTTTCAGAGTAAAACATAGCATCCACTGATCCCAAATAGCATTAGCTACTACCAGTGCCTTTTAAAAATAAACTCATGCCAAAACTTTCCTCTAAAGCAGTGTTTCTCAATCTTGGCAACTTGAAGATGTGTGGACTTCAATTCCCAGAATTCCCCAACCAGCATGCTGGCTGGGGAATTCTGGGAGTTGAAGTCCACACATCTTCAAGCTGCCAAGGCTGAGAAACACTGCTCTAAAAGGTCAGATATCTGTTGGCTGCTTCACATTAAGAAAGCTGAAAAATGTAAAATGAATCACATGGAAAATAGACAGTGATGCTGCAGAGGAACAGGGTATGTGGTAACTTACAAACAGGAAGGCACTGCACCCAGACAAGGAACTTGTTGAAAGTCAATTAGACATGTAGTCATTTAGAGTTATGGAATTTGTGACCTGCAATTCAGGTGGCATTTTTCATTGTACATGCAAATAATAAAATTAATAAATAATGATAAGATTTGAATGGTAAAGATAAAAAATTGATTCCCTGCATATAGTTTGCATATGCACATAAAGTTCTTAAAATCTCAAACCAAGAGCTCATCCAAGACTGACTTATGAATAAATAAATGGATTGAATAATTTTCATATTTTTGGTCTGGCAGGCAAAGGTGCTACTGAAGTAGCTTAAAGTATAATTTTGTTTAAAAAAATGAGTTGGTCCTCAGCTGTAGAAACAAGTATACCTTTGACAGCATAATTATTATTATAATTTTCTAATTCAAGTTCTTTATTTTAATGGTTTCATTTTTCATTCAATGAGACTGAAATATCTTCTCCCCAACCTAAGTTTTAAATAAATGCATATTAAGTTAGAATTCCCACTAGGTTCTGCTTCTAAAGACATAAACTCTGAGGCCTCATATAGAATTAAAAGTTCACTCCATGTGTATGATCCATGCATATATTAATGGTGTTTCAGTATAGTGAAATGTTCAACTTGATGGTTTATATTATTGCTTCCAAAGCTAGTACAACCCTCTACATTGTGAAAAAAACTCTGATGCTTGATTTGATCTTACATATCATCTCCATTCACTTACCACAAAGCATGTACTATTTAGGTATCCTGTTTTATTTTCCAAGAAAACCCTAATACAGGTAGTCTCAACTTACCACTATAATTGGGACTGGAATTTCCATTGCTAAGTGATGCTTTGTTAAGTGAGTTGCACCCGATTTTACAACCTTTTTTGCCACGGTTGTTAAGTGAATCACCATGGTTGTTAAGTGAATCACATGGTCATTAAGCAAATCTGACTTCCCCCCTTGGCTTTGTTTGTCGGAATCCCCCTGGGAAGGATGCAAATGGTGATCATGTGACCCTGGGGTGCTGCAACCATCGTAAATACATGTGCCTGAATTTTGATCATGTGACCATAGGGATGCTGCAACAAACATAAGTGCAAGGACTGGTCGTAAGTCACTTTTTTCAGCGCTGTCATAACTTCAAATGGTTGTTAAATGAATGGTTATAAGTCGAGGACTATCTGTAAACAATATTTAACTGATTGTAGTTGAATTTTAGTAACGCTATCCTTGAGGACTCTGGAAACTCATTTCCCCAAGGGCCACTGATTACCATCCCTGATTTAGTACATGAAGCTCAGAGAGACCTGACCAGCTTTCTGCAATGTGGTTATCCTCCAGATGTGTTGGGACTTTCAGTTCCAATCCTTTCACATCTGGGAAGCACCAGAATAATAAAGATAAGACTAACCTGAGAACACCTGGACAGTGAATAAAAAGGATTAGCTAGAGACTACCATGCTCTTAACTGGGGAGAAAGTAGCTAAGCACTCTTGGACCTGATTAATACTTGGATGAGACCATTAGGAAATCCCACAGCTGTGGATTAGTCTGGAAAACTGAAAAACCTTCCCAGAAGAAGGCAATGACAAACCACTTTGTATTATTTCTGTTATATTGTATTCTTGCCAAGAAAACAACATGCATGTGTCCATAAGAAGGAGACTTTATGGCAACATACCATAAAGACAAATGCACAGCCAAATACTGTTGGGAGACAGGGCTATATTCCAACCATTGGGGAGTGGAGCAGAGATAAGGCAACATATTTAAAGTTCCTTGGCTGCGTAATGTAACTTGTGTTTTGTTGAGCCATTTTGCAACTCAGGATAAAATAGCAGCTGCTTCCATTTGTAGTCTACTGCAAATCATAAAATGCAGGAGAGGGTTCCTATTGTATACACAATCCTGGATCCTCTCTTTTCAGTATAATTCAGGAGGAGAAGTTTTCTGGATTTTTGAAAAGCCAGTTCATTAAATGCAGCTTTCAACAATGCACAATAATATTATCATTAAATATCATTATCATGTGCTTAACTTAAAGTTGAGAAAATATTTAAAATTGTTGTTACAAAATAATTAATTTAAAGCATACATACCAGATTCCACCCTCAGTTTCCAATACATTTTACCAACTATTTTGAGGACAGAGTTTTTCCATAAGGTTAAATATCCATAAGTCTCACCCTCAAAAACCAATCTACAACCCAACAAGGCTGAAACATGTCTGGCTGCTCACAAATCTGGGAAGGAAATACCCTTTCAACTGTGTATCAACCCTAGCAATTGGAAATACCTAAAAGTTTTCCAACAGAGCCCACAAAGATTGGTGTTCTGCTAAGGTGTCCATTCCATGTAGATATACTTAATAAAATATAAGCCCAATTATGTTTTTGGAAATCTGGTAAATTAAAACGACCATCCTCAATAGATAATTTCAGTTTAGCTAATGAATTCCTGGGTGGTCTATTTTCCCATATAAATTTTCTCAATAACTTATCAATCCAAAGAAAATATTTATTTGGGACCACTGTTGGAATACCTCTTAATACATAAATTAATGGTGGAGTGATATTTGTTTTAATAACATTAATTTTACCCCACCAACTTAATGAGATTTTGATTCAGCTATTAATATCTAAGCCAACATTCTCTAGATCTTTTAACACATTTAATTCCACATAGTTAGAATTTTTTTTTTTTTTTTTTTTTGTCTGCACTCAGTCATTACTGACCCTGCAGTGACTGCCTGGACGAATCCTTGCAGTTTTCAAGGCAATGTATTTCGGAAGTGGTTTGCCAGAGCCTCCTTCCTAGAGCAGAGCCCAGCTGGCGAGTGCAGGAGGCGGGGTTTCCGTTGCTTCACGCCCTTTTTGGGCGAGCGCGGTTTCGCGCTTACCGGCAGGCAACTGGTCCCGTCTCTCTGTGCAAGGCGCTGCCAGCATTTTTCCTCCCACCGGAGTGAGAGTACCCATTTATCTACTCACGTAAGTTTTCGACCTGTTGGGTTGACAGGAGCTGCGGGGGGGGGGGGGGGGGGAACAGGAGCTCACCCTGTTAACGCGAAAGGCTGGACTCGAACCGCCGAAGTGTCAGCCATTTCTGGCCGGCAACTTTCAGCGTAAAGTCCTAGATGTTTAATGTCATCTATTGCAATTACAAAACCTAAGTCTTTACACTGTGCTATTGAAGTTTCAGAGCTTAAAGGAAGTAAAAAAGACTTATCCCAATTAATCTTATATACTGAATACTGAAATCTTGAATCAACCAAATAAAATTTGGTAGGAAATTAGTGTAATTATGTAAAATTGCTAAAATATCATCAGCACCTATAAATAATTTATAATCAAAACCTGCCAACATGATACCAGTAATATCACTAGATTGCCTAACAGAAATTGCTATTTTCTATTTAAAATTAAATTTTTATTGTAGACAAGAATTCAATCATACACAACAATTTATTGCCCACTGTCAGATTGAGTGTGCCAGTGTCTTTCATGACCAGAAAAATTCAATTTCTTAATTTCTTTTTCCCACTCTTTAAATGAATAATGGACTCATAGTGTGGTGCTTTGGGGCTTGAAAGCTGATGAGTGTTTATACTCAGGAGCGTTGACAGAACTGTCAACTCTGACCTGAAAATTGCTAGCTCTTGGCTTAGCTAAAACAAACCACACTGGACACTCCTTCATTTCTTGTCTTAGCAGAAAAGGTTGATTTTTATCCTGCTTTTATTTTGGTCAACTCAAGGTGGCATACACACCCAATGCCCCATTTCTTATTTCCCCCACAACAAGCCCGTGATGTAAGTTGGGCTGAGAGTGGATGACGGGCTGAAAGTCATCCAGCTGTCTTTCACATCATGCCCCTTGCTTTCTACTTGGGTTTTCCAGATAGGCGCAGCTAGAGGAGACAAGACACACAGCTCTGGTCAACAGCTGGGAAATAATTAGGGACACACACAAATCACTTTCAACCAAACACTGAGGCACAACAGGTTCTTTGGAATACACGGAGACCCAGTGAATTTAAATTAACAGCAAAACTTTACTGGTTATAATGTACATTTGCTCTTTCTCGCATGCACACACACACTCATTCACACTTACCCACATCCTTCTCAACTAGGCTGCCAGGCACTAGCCAGAGGGATGGAAACTGTCAAGTGTGGATCCAAAGACGACTCAAGGAGTGGGCGGACTTCAGGACCCCTTTTTATCCCCAGAAGTTCTTGCTTTGTTCATTAGCTGGGATTTGGGTTTTTTCCATGTGCTCAGGCCCAATTTCCTTTGTCTGGTTCAGGTGACATTTTTTCCTTTTTTTCCTTAATGACTTGTTTCCTTCTTATCTACCTCCCAGAAGGGATCTTTTAGACAAGGTTCCTGGCTTTTTCTCCTCTCTGCTTACATGCTTGCTTCATCTTTAGCTATGTCATCTTCAGCCTAGTCTCACATTACCACTGGGGCAGCAGACACCCAAGCCCTGCCACACTTGTGCCATGCCTCTCCAGCCAGCCGCACACCCCCTCACTCCTTCTCCCACCCTGCAGTACCCACTTCCTGCCTGCCAGCCTGCTTGTGAGTTACCCAGAATTTGCAACTTCCTGCCAGCTTCCCCACTAACTTTGGTTGTTGGAAGCTGGCAGGAAGTTGCAAGGAGGTGCTCGCATAATGACCCACAATCCTCCCTAACGACAGCTACAGGGACTGCAGGGGTTGCTGTCGCTAAACAATGCGGTCACATGATGTTGTGCTTTACAACCGTATGGTTTAGTGATGGAAATTCTGGTTCCAATTGCCATCGTAACTCAAGGACTACCTGTAATGCTTTTGATAAAATAGTTTTTGGAAGAAGTGGCCAAGTTTCTAGCACACAATATTAAATTAATTTTGAATCTTCTTGTAGTGATATATTTTGTAATGATTTTGAATCTATTTGATATTAAAACATAAAATAGTAAGCTTCTTTTTATCTATAACTAGTTCCTACTTGATTGGTATGCATGTATGTAATAAGCAAATATATATAAATACACATAAATATTGAAAACAAATCTTCAACTTCATAATAACCCATTTCTTTTTAACATGTTATATCTAGTTTCTATCTGATTTTAATGTGTTAATATATTAATAAACACAGAAATATATAAATGTGTGTTTTTCTAAGTCAATACACAGCCCACAAGGATCCTTCTTTATTTATTTGATTTATAAATCAAATTTATACACTGCCCATCTCAGTATATAAGTAACTCTAAATCTTCCCTTGTTTCCCTTCATCCAACCAGAACTCTCTCCAGAAATGAGTTTACCATTTCTATAGTGAAACATTATTTCGTCCATTCATCTTTATGGTAGTTTAAATTATATAATTATATAAGCACAGAGAACAAACATTTTAAGATGCTCCCCACCTAGCCTGTTAAAGTAATCTACTGCTAGAAATGATTTAATTATTTTTATCCCCCTCCCCTCCCCTTCTTTTCTTTTTATTTTTTTTATTTCCCTCAATCCAGTTTTTCTTTTTCTTTAGAGAACAGAAAATGTATGGGGGGGGGGGGGGGCAATGAATACTAAAAATGTTTTAGTAATGCACAAGGATTAAGGAAATTGTAATAACTCTGCTAGCCACAGGCATATGCGGGTAAGATATCCATCTAGGATCTTAACAGATCACACCTTTTCAAAGTCTACTGTTAACTATTATTATAAGGAATAGTTTCCTCTTTTCAATCTTTCTCTCTTTGTGGGTGGCTGAAAAGTGAAACCTTATTTGAGATATGAACATATGTTCTGGTGTGCCACCAGTGTTTGGAAAGGATTGTATGGTTAAGACAGCTGCAAGGAACAGCTGGAGAGACTTCAGATAAAGGTAAGTTAAAATAAAGCCTCCTCGCTCTCATTTCTATCTCACCTACCTGAAGTTTGGGAAAGGAATGGTTTGTCTGCTTTTTTCACCCTTCAGATTGATATCTGATAAAAATTTATTTGCATTGTGATTTAAGTTAGTAGGAGAGAATAAATGCTGCTCATTTGTGTATTATTCATCAGCTACTCACTGATCATCATTCTTTAGGTGATATACACATTTAAAACAGTTTAAAATAAAACAAGCACATCAAATGGAAATCAACACAATAGCCATAAATATTCTGGCTAGGATTTCACGGCATTCTCCCCAGCATATCTGAAATGCATTACATTGGAGAAAGCTGATCTATACAAAGTAGAGATGTAAGTTATATCTTCTTCATTTTTAATTTGCACATATCCCACCGAGAAGTCTTCCTCAACTGATAATAAATGTGAGACACAGATGTTAAGGAATTTGGAGGCTTTATTTATACATTTGTTAGTTATTTATACATTGTTTTTTTCTAACAAAAAAAATTGTTAGATTTATACTACTGTATCCCCCCTTTTATTTAAAAGCTCAAGGTGGCATACCATAGTGCTCCCTCATCCTTCATTTTTCCCAGTTGCAATCCCACCATGGGTGGGTGGGGGAGTTAGGAAGTTTTTGTTAAGATATATCCATTTGAGGACTTCTCGGGAAGAAATGACGGACTGAAGATGGCTCAGTGAAAAGCAGAGCTGATGACTGCAGTGGAATTAAGAGCTGGCTAGTAGACTGGCTCTTCAATAATTCCTTTCCGGACAAGGAGAGGACTTGAGATCACTCACAAATGCTCCAGACAGTTGCTGCTTGTGAGGAGACCACAAGACAGCAGTTTCTGGCAGGTTTAGAGCTCTGGAAGACAAGGGAATAACCATCTTGCTCAAACCTCAGTCGGCACTTTCAAGAGGACACTAAGTTTGGATACTTTCTGTTCTAATCACCTTCAGAAATTGCTTGTTTCAGCAATTAGGAACTGTGGATCAACAAGTTTTACAGACACCATTAAGTTGAATAACTGAAAAAATAAAATACAAACAAGATGAACCCTGCACTTGCACGTGATGCAATAGGAGAAAGAGATGAGAATGAAAGGAAGAATAAGGAAACTCTGGGATTCCATGGGTATTGCTATGTGGTTTTTAGAAGGACCAACTTCAATGCAGAGATAGTGCTGCAATGGTTCTGTTGTAGCCACATGTTGGTCTTCTCATCAAGACTGGCTAGAATAGAAACAGTTCCAAGAAAGGAAGCGACACATATTGCTTCCAACCTGAGTTGGAATGATCCAGCTTCCCATCTCTTCCTTTGTTACACAGTTGGAGAGATGTATTGCCAGCTGGTTTCTCAAGGGAATGGAGAAGGCAAATGCTGATGTTATGAGTGCACCATGTCCACATTGACCTTGAAATGTAAGATGGAGACCACTGACATTTTTGAACAATAAAGTGTTAAACATAGTCAACATCCTGCTTCCTTTTCCTTCATTTGTTGCTCTGTGATAATGCATTTCTTTCCTTTCTTTCTTGCGAACACATTTGATCAACCAATCAACTAACGTGGAAGCAACACTGAATTCAGAGACAGTTAGTGAACTTCACCATGAAGTTATATGGCCAATAGCAACTTGTGACTTCTGGTCCATAGCTGGATGTGAGCAACAAAATCTCCTCATGTAGTTCTCTGAGACACAGATAAAAACTCCTCCCACTCTCCTATAACCTCTGCTTTTGGAACATGACAGAGGGAGGGACAGTTGTGTCCTTTATGCACACAGAGGCACAGGCCAATTGAAGACAAGTCCATTGTTTGACTTTTTGTGTGGCTCTGAATGTTGATTATGAGAGATATAGTTTTACAGTGGGAGGTGTCTTGGAAAGTGTGGTGGCCCTTGCCCCTACATTGTATTGTCAGCAAAGTCTCCTCCTTGATCTCTGAAAAGTAAATCAAATACAGGCTATAAATACAGCCATCTGTGGAATTCCATCATTGGCTTTAAATGAACAGGTGTGAGTTTGGGAGCTTTCCCAAGTGAAACAAAGGGGAACCCATTTTCTTCAATACTGTCAACACTTTTCAAAGGATTGTTGCCATGAAAATAATAATTAATTGTTCAGCTAACAATTAACACTGACTGAAAAGAGCAGCCCATTTCTCTTGCAGCCACAACATGCATGTGTATTTTTTTGCTCACCTGCAAAGCCTGAACGACTGAAAAAATCGTTGCTGAAATATGCCTCTCCCCCAAATATGTGGTCTGCAGGTGAGCAGGATTTAGTGCCAGGAACAAAATTTACTCACACTGTTAAATATTAACAAACATTTGTGATTTTCTGAATCTACAACTGTGTTTCCTTCTGGCTGGGCTCTTAGGCATGATTGACCCTTCCCAATAACTCAGTGGCTAAAAAAAAGAAAATATTTTTAGCTCCTGGAATTGCTGAATTTTAAAAAAACTGCAACCCATCAAACATATATAATTCCTAGACAACAATTCATTTCAATTGCTTCTCCTGCTAAAATCCATATGCTTGTTACTGAAGTCTTTCCATGCCTCTCTGCAGTATCCTGGACTGCATACAGCTTCCAAAGGTCTAGCTGTGCCTTTATACAAACAGGCCATCTCTGGATGATGTAGCTGGTCCAATTAAGCACTTACTTTGTTTACTGACTTACTTCCATTCATTAGCAGCACACAAACTCCAGTGACTCTGTCAAGTCAGAAGCAGCCATTTCTTAGTCCTTCCAAGAAGTGAGTCATTCATTCATTCATTCATTCATTCATTCATTCATTCATTCATTCAATAGATTTATAGGGGCCACCCAACTCAACCAATGCGACTTTGGATGGTGTATTGAAAACAAAAACCAACCATAAACTGCCCAAAATAACCTTATAACTTAAAAAAAAACCCTACACAATATATAAAAGATAAAATGACAACTAAACATGATAATTAAACAATGAAAAGGGGACTCCATTCAACTGGACCCAAAGGCCTGATGAAAAAGCCAGGTCTTAATGGCTTTTCTAAAGACAAACAAAATGAGAGCCTGTTGTACCACATAGCCCTTTCTTTTTCAAAATTTGCATGAACTATGGCAAAGTAAATGTAATGATAGGGCTTACTTGGGAGAGAGAACTTCAGAAGTTTGTTCTTGCTTTCTGCTCTCCATAGAATACAATGGTGGGTGGCCTGAAGCATGGCATCCAGTGTAACATTAAGTGTGCATATTTGCAGCCCAAACTGAAGCCAATTTACCTGGGAGATAAAAACTGGATTCCATACATGGTGCCTGGCTAGCAGGCCTTTGAAGAATTTAGACTTAGCCAACAGTTAGGTTCTTGATGTTTTCTGAGCTTCCTTCTCTTCCTGCAGACATTACCTAGCCTTGTAATGAAACATCTACAGGAAGAGAAGCAAATTCAGAGATTACCAAGATCCCAATAATTCATCCCTGACCTACATATTTTTGGTACTATTTGTCAACTGTTTATAGATATTATAGGTCTCAACTGATATCATAGGGTTCCCTGACAGACTAATGAATGCTTTAAAAATGGTACAAAGCACGACCAAAGCTAGTAATGTGACCTTGAATATCTGTAGTAAAGCCATGACATGCTAACTGGTGAAAGGAAGCTGTAACAGATAACTTGAGATAAAATACACATTTTACAGATACAGTACATATTTTTGAATGGAAGACAGCTGAAAATGGTCAGATGACACCGTATTGTTGCTTCTCTAATTATGTTATTTTATGTTGACCTTATTCTCTCTGTAAAAAACACAGAGTACTGTACACCTCTTATCTGAAGGACTTTTCTACCCACAAATCTATTTTGTCAAGTTCTTGTCCTGTCTGAAGGGTTATATGAAAAGTACAAAAAGCCACATTTGAATTATTACATTTGCTCAGGATCTGAAATAGTCTAGACTTGAAATGTTAAAACTTCTTTGAAATGTATTTTGTTCTGTTCCTGGAAATGAATATACCCCTGTTCTTTTAGCTCTGTTCAGAATTTACAGTTTCCTTATACTCAGACAAAGATGAATATTAAAGGGTGATTCAGCTTAGCAAACTTACTTTAAACATAGTGACACTTACTGTATATCCAGGAAACATACATGAGCTCATACTGGAATGTCTTGGAAAAAGTAGTATTAAATGAGAAAAATATAT
Source organism: Liasis olivaceus (assembly GCA_030867105.1). Taxonomy (NCBI): domain Eukaryota; kingdom Metazoa; phylum Chordata; class Lepidosauria; order Squamata; family Pythonidae; genus Liasis; species Liasis olivaceus. Next base: position 259,886,255 of record CM061349.1, read on the forward strand.
CAGATAGGCTTGCTTAACAGTTTTAATAAAAAATCTGATTCTCCAAGCCAAAACATAAGTATTCATAATTTTTAGAAAGTCTCACCTGTAAGAAATGTGGGTGGGCAATAAGAATAACTAAAGTGTGACAGCAAGCTGATTTCTGGGATGCAGCAGTGAGAGGTTTAGGAATCTAGGTGAAGACAATTCTTAAAGCAAAGAGGAGAGACCTGGTTTTGTTCTATAGGAGCGGGCGATGCATAATGGAAGAGCCTCTTATTTTGAGCAGGATAGCAATGTCAAGAGAGAGTGAAGTTTTCCTACCAGACTCTTTCTGATAGTTATGAACTAAATTGGAGTACTGTCAGGATTAGCCCATGAAACTCCAGGAGACAGTACAGATTCAATCCAGCAAGGTTTATTGGCTTCACTCCTGTTACAGAAATCTTCTCAGAGTGAGAGCAATTCCCAGGGTCACCCCACAAACATCCTGCATTCCTTAGGGAGGTGCCAGTCTCATTCTCTTATCTCTTCCTCTCTGCTCTGGGGATAAGAGTATGTGCTTAACCCCTTTCGCTCTAGCTCTCACAAGTACAGAGATCTTGTTTCTACTAGTGGGCTGTTCCTCCCTCATAACCAAAATCAGACACCCAGCTCATAAAGTACTTTTACATTAAAAAAAAAAAAAAAATCAGTCAGTGTGTTCCCATATCACCCGCCCTCAATATTTGGTTGGACTGACCATTGACAATGACAAGAATATCACTACGATTTATTCTTTCCTCATTCATCTGTAACCATGGAAGGTAGATTGAATAGTTCCATCATCAGTCAAAACTAGTCCTTCCCATTACTGGTGAAAAATGTCTGATTTTCCTTCCTTTTATCTTACCCCAATACACATTTGTGCAGCTTAATTTAAAAAGTCAGAGAAGCACGAAGCTACTTCAGAAGTTCAGCACAAGTGTCAGGAGAAAGCAAAACTGTTTCTCTCTCATCCCTTCCTGCTGCTTTCACCTTTAGAGAAAGAGGAGAAAATGCATGCATCCTGAAATCCACAGAGAATGTACATCATCCTGTGCAGTATACACACAGATTTCCTCCACTTTGTATGATATTTGGAGGAGTAGAGTGGACCAGTTTTTAGCATGTCTGAAATAGACTGCAGTGAGATTCGTTGCTAGGCAGTGATTTGAAGAGGAATCACTTATACTCATTCCAAAAACTTGGAATGCATAATCAGCAAAGATCAAACCACACTGCACATTTAATAAATGTAGTATCCATCCTCAGCTTGAGAGCATAAATAAAGATTCCTCTTCCTTCTTTGCTAACCTGTTCTATAAGGATGTTAGGGGTGGGGGGAGGATGTGACAGAACAAAAGGACTGTAGATAAAATAACCAAATCCCATTTTATTCTGCTTCTTTTCAGTGTGGGTATGTTTTGATACATTTAGTGAGCTCTCTTTGTCATAACTTCAATACTTTGGACTATTACCATTTTTACATTTATCAGATAAATCCAAATCTCTCCCTCCACTTTGGTCTCCTCTCAACCAAAGTAGTCGTATCATTCTCTCTTCTTCTTCTTCTTCTTCTTCTTCTTCTTCTTCTTCTTCTTCTTCTTCTTCTTCTTCTTCTTCTTCTTCTTCTTCTTCTTCTTCTTCTTCTTCTTCTTCTTCTTCTTCTAATATAAAGAGCTGTGGCTCCCCATTAGCACTGGAAAAAACCATATTTATCTGTTATTTAAAATACATAGATGTGGAGAAAAGGGGTCTAGAAACGTACATTTAATCAGCCACAGATGTTGTGGAAAATCGTCCAGTATTGTCTTCATCCAAATCCAAGGCAATTCAGTTCTCAAATATAATTGATAATAACACTGTACGTTTTGTTTTGCTTTGTTTTCATTTATGCTGCTTAATGGATTCAGCTTTCTACGTTAAAAAAATAGCAGGAATTGTCTTGGGTGCACACCTGGACTTCAGGCAAGTCTTATTTAGCTGAACCATAGCCCACTTGCTAATCTTCACTGTTACATGTGGAGGATCGAAGATTAGAGCAAATGTTTTTTTCATAAACAACTCTGTTGATGGGAAGAGGCAACAATGTGTTGTTGGACTTATGGTTTTGTCAGCAACCACATCTCTCCTGTGACAACCAAGTACTAGCCAAAAAAGTCCCTATGTTATTAATTTAGACTATCCCCAGGATTACCTCTTTCTAGGCAGAAACTCACAGTTGACCTTGACTGATCTCAGAAGCTAAGCAGAGTCAACTAGGTGTCAAGAATTATACAAAATAAAACACCAGATTCAATCATTTATCCATTCCCAGAAATACTGAGAAGTATTAATTGCAGCCAAGGTGTGTCACTGGCTTTATTAGCTGGCATGGCACAAAAGCCTAGCACAAGTTTAAGATCCCCTTTAGAAGAAAATAAGGAACCAAAAGAGACCTCCTAGACATGTGATTGATGGAGGGACCTGCTTTAGGCGAAGTGGCACTCCAAGACACTTCCATAAATTCTTCATCTAAAAAGGGAATTCATCATAGTGAACAAGGAATACTACATGAAATGTTATATATTCAGATATTTTCTTATTCAAGCTGAATTTGCTATGTATGGCTAGCTTTGGAAGGGGCATTAACCTTACTATTAACCTTATTAACCATCAAGCTAAAGCCAGTATTATGTTCTGCTTCCCCTGTAGCCCTCCATTCCACCTCCATGTAGGTACCTTAAATATATTCCCAGAATATTCTGAAAGAGATTTGGAGGCATATGGAGGCTTCAGGAGGAGAGAGAATTTGATCCCCTATCTTACTAGCATAAGGACACTACTGGATGAAACCCATAGTAACTTTAGCCTTTTAGCGCAAAATGAAATCTAAATTCATCCCTCTGTGGACATCAGATTTTCATTAAATTCTTTCTCAGTTTACTGTTAAAAACAACAACAAAGAATATAGAGAATAAGTATTTTATCTGGCAACTGACACTTCCAAAGTTCTCTTTGCAAAGGAAAAGGCCAAAATCATATATAAAGATGCTCAAAAGTTTCTATCTTCTGTATACTGGCTTACACTTTGGCAGTCCCAGAGTGGATTCTGGATCATGTGCTTAATACTAAAGCATGTTGCACCTGCTACTTCAAACAAGCCATACGATAAACTTTCCGGGACATTCTGGGCCTAACCAATTGTTTGAATCTCAGTCTACATTGTTCATGTCAAAATGAATATAGAATGAATGCTATATGAAATGGAGCATTTCCTAAATTGCCACATACCTCCAGATCCCCACCCACCCTCTCTGCTCCGCTGCTTTGTGTTTCATTAAATATTTTAACACGAGAAAAATTTCCAATACACCCTACATGTTAGGTGAGAAATCTGATTTAATTTGTATATTCCTTAAGCACTTTTCTAAAAAAAAAAAAAAATGTTCAGCTGCCTGTGACATATTAAATCAGTCTCCGAACAAGTTAAACAATCTGAAGGTTGGCTGCTAACAACTATCTTCTTTTTTAAAAAGAATGGAAGAAAAGGACACTAATTTAAGATTCCTTAGCCTAAATCTGTTTGCCAACTTCTTCTAAAGACAGATTCCTCTTGGAAGTTTTCCTCTATACTGCAATGAATGGGCCCCAAAACGCCTATGTGTCAGAACTTTTCAGAAGGTTGTGCTTCAGAAGCAAGAGTGATGGAGAATTTTACTCTGTTTTGTTATAGCATGAATTCACGTAAAAAGAGAGCAAGGATCCAAGGTGAAAATAAGGGAAAGGCACAGTAGGTACTTTTAAACTACTTTAAGCATTCAAATTTTCAGCACAAAGTCTTTGCCTTATAGTTCACATTTCAGAGAGAATTTTTTTTTTCAGCAGAATTATTCAGCAAAAAATTTAATTCATAGAGTGACCAGATACAAAAGAAGACATAGTTGCATAGAAAAGGGAATTCCAGCTGGGGCAGCCCCTTGCACGGCAAGCCACATCTTCTGAAAGGCTACCTTCAACACAACTACTAAAAAACATACAAGCCTTTTTTTTTTTTTGCATCCAGCTCCATTTGATGCACTGCATATGTCATGCTTGAAAAAACTGGGACATGTTAAACAGATTCAAAAGAGACATACAAGAAACTGCTGAAGCATGGAGTGCTCCAAGTCAGTTTTTCAGTCAACAGGTAGACAATATTCTATGGGCCCTGAGGATCATTTATTTGGGGGGAAATTACCACTTTGGGAAGTCATCTATATCAGTATCTCTATCTACTGTGTATATTTATATCTGTATATGAGAAGCAGAGAGCCAGTGTGGTGGTGCTAGAGCAGGAATTGGGAGAGCCAGGTCTCAGTCCTTATTAGGCATAGAACTTGGCTAGGTGACTTTGAGCCAGTCATTCTTTCTCAGCCCCAAATGGGAATTTGAAAAACATCTATCTATCAATCCACATTGGGCTAGTGGGACAGATTATAGTCCCTAACGTTCAGTGAAGAGTGGATTGGTTTTGGATCATCATCATCATCATCATCATCATCATCAGGCATCCATGCTCTCTCTCACTCACTCACACACAGACACACATTTGCACTTCTGCAAACCTTGAGGAATTCAGAACATGCTAACACTCCCTGTTGCTCAGTATTCTTGCTTTAGCTACGTGTCCGTTGAAACTCAACAACCCAGCTATTTTTCTTTTTCTTTTTCTTTTTTCTTACTATACAAGAAGTGGAGCCCATTCTTTCAATACAGTTTTGATTCTGTGGTGTTGCTCTATTCTGCCAAGCAATAATAAAGAGAGAATCTTGTCTTAGAGAGACAATCATCATTCTCTTAGCTGATCCAAGTACACGTTGTGTGTCTAGTTCTGGGCACCACACTTGAAAAAGGATTAAAAGAAAGTTCACAGAGGGCCAACAAAAATTATCATGGGATTAGAAAGTAAGCCCTATATAGAAATATTGAAGAAGCTGGATATATTTAGCCTTGAGAATACCAAAGGGATGTCATATAAAAGATGGTCAAAATGTATACCATCATGCTGCAGAACATAGCACATGGGGTAATTAGGGATTTAAGGTTGATTTCAATTGTTTGCTTTAAAAAAATTCCTAAAGATAAGGCAGTTAGATAATAGAACCAATCTCCCAGAGAGTTGGTGGGCTCCCCTTTACTGGATGTATTCAGGGTGAGGCTAGATAGCCATCTGTCTGGAATGGTTCATTTGGATCCCTGCGTTGGACCCAATGGCTCAATGGGCCTTTCCAACTGTATTTTCTACTATTTCCTGGACAGCCATGGTCTTGTGGTTTCCCATGGGAAGAAGATTACTATTACTATTACTACCATTTTACTATTAAAAACAACAATGAAGAATATAGGGAATAATTATTTTATCTGATGATTTTGAAGCAATGAAAATGAATGTTTTAGTAATTATTATTTGCATGGGTAAATAATAATTACTAAAATTCATTTTCATTGCTTCAAAATGATATTTAAGATATCCCAAATAATATGCATGCAAACAGGCTTTAATACGATGTCCAGAGATGGTCAGAAAAATGTATTATTCAAAAACGATGTTTCTAAACCACACATGAAGGAGCATATTGTCCATATTTTCCAGGAAGCACAATCCTACCAGAGGGAAATTTTGTTATAACTATGAAGTAAAATATAAACAATGAAAAACTTCACATTCCAAAGATGGAATCTAATGTTTTGCTAGCAGATTTCCACTAGCAAAATGGGAACTTCCCCTCCTGTCTTCAAAATCTACATGGATCAGGCTGGAGCCCTCTTTGGAGCAGATTTAGGAGAGTACAAGAAGCAAGATGAATTGCCCCTCACTATTATCCTCTTTCCATTTCATCAGCATAAATTACATCTACAAATGCATGTGTGCAACATTGGATTCCATTCCAAAGCAATCCTATACATGCCTAATCAAAAGTAATCTCTGCTAATTGAAGAGATAAGATCACAAAAACAATCTACCTATGTGGGAGCTAGGAGTCGATAACGGCTTGACGGTGCACAACCAATCAATACTCGAGATCACAAACAATTTTTATATAATTTTTGTTACAGCTTTTAATCAAGAAGATAAAAATGAACACAAATTAATATAAAGTAAGGAAGAAAAAGGGAAAGGAAAGAAAGCAAAGAAAAAGCAAAAAGTGCAAGAAAAGAAAAAAAGTTAAGGAAAAAGAGAAAAGAAGGAAAAAAGGATATAAAGATGTGGCTTCCGATATTCTTCATAGCAGTTATATATGCAAATATATTTTATCCTCTCTCTCTCTAACGTTACATCACATTACTCTTCTTTTTATCATCTGTTCTGTCTAATCATCAAAACCATAAATCACAAGTTCATTTTTTTTTTATTTTTATGAAAAACGTCCTTAAGAGGCTTCCAGTCACCAATAAATGTAGATAGTGTCTTTTCTCTAATCAAAGAAGTCAATTTTTCCATTTCAGTAAAATCCGTCAATTTCAGCAGTCATTCCTCCATAGTGGGTAGTGTCGAATCTTTCCATCTCTGTGCATATAGTAATCTTGCTGCAGTAGTCATATATTGAAATAATCTTCCATGGCTTTTTTCTAACTGTTTGTCCATTAATCCTAAAAGGAAAAGTTCTGGCTTCAATTGAATATTGATCTTTAAAAACCACTGCATCGAAGTATGTACTTGAATCCAATTTTTTTTTTAGCTTTTTTACATGCCCATCAAGCATGTCCACCAAGCTGTTCACATTAAGATCACAAACAATTTAAACCTCAGAATGCAATTCTATGCAGGCCTACTTAGAAGTAAGCACCACTAAATTCAGTGGAATTTATTCTTAGATATAGAAATATAGAATTGAAGTTCTTAAGTAAATATGCATTTGAATGATGCTACAGCACCATAGAACTTGATTTTTGTAAGCATAATTATTGCTGCTGTTACCATTTGATTTTGATATTTGGTTATGTTTATTTGGGGCTATTTTTCCTTTTCTTTTTTGTCAATGCTATTTTATTTTAAGATGAGGCTGTCAGCCATCTAAAGTCTTTGGGATTCGGCAGCATACAGAAGAAGTAAAGAAGTAAATAAATATATATTTAAAAACTAATGTTATTCTGTTCTTAAAAACTAATTATGTTCTGTTATTTTATTTGTTATTTTTAGCATACATTAACAGTTACAATCACATTTTAATTTTCTAAGCATCAAGGGGTCAAGCAAGAAACCTACAAGATGAGGATGAACGTTTTGTTTTCAAAAAATGGCAAGGGTGGCTCCATTTTAGCTGAGGCCTATTATTGTGTCACTTGACTATTCAACCTAAAACTTCATTCAATTATAACATGTGAAAAATCCTTCAAAATGAATTCTTGGCAAAAAAATACATAGGAAGTTTTCTAACAACATCCTTCAACCCAATTCCTCACTGGTATATAGGGCAGATATTAGTGAATGTCCTTAGGACTTCATACTTTTCTGATTTTTTGTTATAACTTTGAGAAGAGCCTTCTTCCCTCCACCTACAGTATGTATGTATGGGAAGGAAGAACTTTTTCTGTCCTCTCCTCTGATATACAGCTGCAACAATGAGCTCCAAAGCAGCTGATGAAATATTCTCCAAGTTATCAGAGGACTTATTGGATTAAAAAAAAAAAGGCATCTGGGGATTGCAACACGTCAAGAATAACTGAAGATGTCACACGCTGGCTTCATCACAAGCTGAATTGTTTCATACTATGTGGCATAACTTTCAGAAGAATCTTAAAAGTTATGCCACACAGTAATAATAATGAGTATTACATAATTTCTTGCTATGTCAAAAACAAGAATACAGGCAATTTAGATTCAGTTTTAAGCAAGATTTTTTGTTCATTAAATTTACCAGTGGCACAGTGGCCTTTTGGGGAGCAGATATCATAAATCCAAATTCCTCCAGCATTCCCAGACAACCACTCAGGTTACACCACATCTGAATCATTCATTTAAAATAATTACTGAATAATGGTCATTTTATAAAAGAATTGTTTGCAAAAATAGTCTGGGTCAGTGAAGTTCCTACAGAAAGGAAGAAGGTGACTTCTTAGGAAATCTTGCCAAGTCATCCATATTAAAATCTTGGAATTTTTCAACTTGAAAGTTATGAAAGTCCACAGTGTAATATCCTTTCTGGTGTCTGTCTGTCTGAAATATTTTACATACGCAGAGGGATTTACGCACAACAATCCATATTAAATCCTGCATATTCCTTCATTAAATTGCAGATAGCTTCAAATAATTTTGTATCGACTGCAAACTGAAAAAAAAATCTTCTGTTTCTTTTAACGTTCAGAAGCAGAAATCTAAACATTAGAATAAATTTGAATAAGAAGGGATTTTCCCAAGTTCATCAGTTGACTGAACAATAGCCTGAAAAATACTGGGGAGAGGGGAGTGGGCAGGCTGCACTGGTCGAAGAGAGCAGATACTGAATATGGAACAAAGCTGGGCATAAACCACCTTGCAGAAGTCTCCCTTAAATTTGTAGGCATATCATGGGATGGATGATTTCTCCAGATTTCAGATAAAGAGTAATTTTACTCCAGATAAAGAGTAATTCTTTAACAGTTTTCTGAAAGGCAAGATCAGAGTCGGCTGTTGAATCTGAAAGTTCAGTCAGAGTAACTAAACGTGTGGTGACATCATGACCCAAGCTCCATCCCTTAAATATGTGCATGTGATATTCTGGCATATGTACAAAAGGGATGGATACACAATGTCACAATACACATTTCATCATCCCCACCCCCCCAGTGAATAATGACAGAGAGGAATTCCCTCCTGATTTTTTCCCATCAGCTTGAATTGAAGTATTGGAAGTCAGAAAGACTGCATACAGCCAGCTCACACCAGCTTTCGAGAACCAATTCTTAAATTTTCTGGAATTTTGTGAATTGGTTGACAGCGGTCAGCCCTTTGAAGTAGTCCAGACAAGAAGCACAAACCATGAGTACTAATGCTACCTTTACTGTAAGGTTGCAGTAACAGTCTTGCAAGACTGAAAGTATTTCTCCCCTTCTTTCCTTTTACTTTCTGGAAAACTAGGGACATTCTCAGACTTCTCAGACATTTCCCAGACCCCCTCTTCTTCTGTGGGCTGAGATACCTTTTGCATAATGGTTGTCTAGTCTACAGCATTTCATCCCGTCTCCCAAGGTCATTACCACATACCATTACATCAGCAGAGATAAGCCCCCATGTTGTTGTTGTTCAGTAGTTAAGTCGTGTCTGACTCTTCGTGACTCCATGAACCATATCGTACCAGGCCTTCCTGTCCTTCACTGCCTCCCTGAGTTGGCTCAGCTTCATGCTCATTGCTTCAGTGATGCTATCTGACCATCTCATTCTCTGCCGTCCTCTTCTCCTTTTGCCTTCAATCTTTCCCAGCATCAGTGTCAGGCCAAGCCCAAGGAACTCCAAGAGACAATGCAAATTCAGTTCAGCTATGGTTATTAGCTACAACCTCTAACAAGAATTTTCCCAGACTGAAACCCCAGCTCCCAAGTAATGCCAGCCACAACATTGTGAATTCCTCAGGGAGGTGCCAGTCTCATCCTCTTGTATCTCCCACGCTCCTCAGGAGATGTAAGAAAATGTTCTTCTCCCTGAGCCTGGCCTTCACCACATTCCATCACAATCAGGGTCTTTTCCAAAGAGTCCTCTCTTCAGATTAGGTGACCAAAGTATCTGAGCTTGAGCTTGAGCCTCCATGCCTAGTGCACTAATCCACTGTTTTTGTCAGGCCCAGCCCAAGAACGACAACGAGACAGTCCAGTCCGGTATAGTTCCTTTATTAGCTTGCTCCTAATAGACGGAATCTCACCAGACTAAGCCTATGCTAAAGCAATTAGTGGATATACCCCATGAGACTCTAGGGAGGGGCTGTCCTCATCCTCTTTGTCTTCCCACGCTCCTGCCGCGGACTGAGAAAGCGCTTGCTCTGGAATGTTCCCCCTCCCTCCTGATAGCCTTGATCCTCCATTCCAGTATCTTCCTCGCTCATGCCATCCATTACAGTTTTGTGGCTAGTGGCACAGCATGGCAGCAGCCACGGAGCCCGCAAAGCCAGTTTTTGAACCTTGAGCCATGCATCACTGGAGAGATGAGTATGCAGTGAAAGAGAGGACCTGCATGAATACCCCCCTTGGCAAGTAGTCACTGATTCCACCCATTTCTTCAAAATTCTCTCCTCTGACAGGATTTCTAAAGCAGAGGCTTTTTCATCAACTTAAAAGGCAAACATGCGTGAGCATTCACCTGGTACTAACCCTGGAATTCACTGGATTGATGAGGTTCTTCTAATAAACTGCAAGTTATGGGAAAATGCTGCTAGTAAAAATGTTCTGGGCCTAGTGGGTTGAGGCTGGAAATGGATGAATTTCAATTAGAAAAAAGTAGGTACTGGAGTCAATCAGCTGCAAAGTAAATTGTACAATGAATACATATTGTTATTGTTATTGTTCTTACCATCATCACCATCTTTCTTTCTTTCTTATTTATTTATTTATTTATTTATTTTGCTATTGCTATTGCTATTGCTATTGCTATTGCTATTGCTATTTCTAGAGCCAGTTTGGTGTAGTGGTGAAGGCACCGGGCTAGAAACCAGGAGACCTTCAGTTCTAGTCCCATCTTAGGCATGAAGCCAGCTGCGTGACCCTGGGCCAGTCTCTCTCTCTCTGCCCTCAGAAGCAGGCAAGGGCAAACCACTTCCAAAATCTTGCACAGAAAACTGCAGGATTAGTCCAGGCAGTTGCCAGGAGTCAACACGGACTCGAAGGAAAAAAAAACAAAACCTATTTCTACTCTGCCAATATTACACTGGGTTAACAGTTTAAATATATATTTTAATTGTAACCTCTGGTGCTACAATTTCATCTCATCTTGGAAGCTATACGAAGTCAGGTCTGGTTAGTACTTGGATGGAAGACTTTCTGGAAATACTGGGTGCTGTCGGTTTCTGCCTCGAGTCATGTCTTCACTGAAGTGGCTGACAAATGGATACTGTATTTTATTGTTTTGCTGATTTTACTCTTTTTAATATTTTAAAGGCATTTATAATCCACCCAGAGAAATTTGGTTATTGTTTAGGACAAATAAACAGGTAATATGAGAAAAAGAGCCAGTTTGGTCTAGTGATTAAGGCTCCAGGCTAGAAACCAGGAGACTGTGAGTTCTAGTCCCACCTTAAGCACGAAAGCCATGCTTAAGTGGGTGAGTTTGGGCCAGTCACTCTCTCTCAGTCCAATTCACCTCACAGGGTTGTTGTGGAGAAAATAGGAGGAAGGAGGAGTATTAGGTATGTTTGCCTTGAGTTATTTATAAAAATAATTAAAGTGGGATAAAAAAAATCTAAAAAAAAAAATCTCCCAGAGCTCCTTTTCATTGCATGATGCAAGCACATATTTTTGGTGAAAGTCCAGCAAAGAGGAGATATAATTGCCTCCCTTCTTCCTTTGGTAACAGTGATTCAAAAACAACAGTTACTAGTGTTCACGTTAATATTTTCCAGTCAGGCAATCAAAAGCAATTCAGTTCTGATATCTATAGCAAAACTTAAGACACTGATCCACAATGCAAAATGAGAGGATATAAACAAGGAAGGATTATAATATCATGACTCAGTGTTTGGATCCAGGATGAGATTTTCCAGATCTTAGGAGATAGGAATTTGGGGGTTTAAAGTTGAGTTCATCTGGTTCTAGTAATGAATATGGATCATAGTATCATGAAAAGAAGGTAATTAATCTAATTCATACAATTGTATCATGATTAGATTCTTTGAAAAGTTTATTCTGTTTTTTATTTTATTTTATAGGTCTATCTGATTTCTTCTACCATGGATGTTTTGCTGTATATTTATGGATATACTGTAAACCACTAAAAGTCTCCTTGACTGTAATGGATATATGTCCAATGAATAAATAACTGGTCAGTGTTTTAGGGAACTGGAATTTAATAGATCTGATTCCGAACTTTAATTTATGTACTCTGAGAGAGTAAATGGATAGCAGGAAATATTTTTGGAGCCATCCTAGAACCATCCTAATCCCCTATATATGTTACCAGAGAGAATCTTGTAGGTGGATACATCTGGGGTGCTTTTTCTGTTACTCCAGAGAGGATCTATTTCTGGGATCTTTTCAGTGACATTATAATGTTTCCTACCAGAGTGTGCCATTTGGAGGAAAATCCAAAGATTCCTGGACGGGAACAAGAAGTTCATCTTGGAAAATGAGAAATGGAGCACTTTCTTTCCTAAGGAACAAGCTCTTGGAGCAATTTCCTCAGGATGCAGAACGATTCTTTTCTGATACTGAACTGCAAGTTGAGCCACCACATGGCTAGAGAGTAGCAAAGCTTGTCATTTCAGGGGCCAGCTCAACAATTGCCTGCCAAGGTAGCAGAACTATTTATAAGTAACAGGGTACTCAGAAGAAGGGCCCTCTTTTTCAATAGGAATATTCTGAGGTGATATTTGGACCAGCAGAAGAAACCGCAGGGGCTCTCTGAACAAAGCTGTCTGTTTAGGCTTCTTGTTCTGTAACAATGATTGCTAGCTTTGCTTAAAGATGTTGTTGTTAACCAGGTGTAGCTTGAGATTGTCATCACAGTTTAAATGAGTCTGTGATAATGGACTGGCCGTGTTCAAACATCCATTCTACAGTGGGTTCTACAATGCCGCCTGGAGCTAGGAAAGACCACTGAGATTTAGGACTGCCAATCTGAGCTGCACAATATGGATGTCTTTATCTCTTTGCTTCCCTCTAGCAATCTTCCATATTATTGCTGCTCAGACCTAGTAGCTCTAGCCAAGTTTGCGGAGGTTACCAGATGATTCAACGTAGCAAAAAAGAAAAGGAATTGAGAAGTGATTCATTTCAGCAACAAATGACAAATGTGGCTTCCCAGAAATAAATGTAAGGCGTTGCACATTTGGGTAAACAAATCCCAGTTTCACACATATACTAATGGTTCGGGGTTGGCAGCATATGATCAGAAAGGGAATCTTGGGTTGCGATGGATATAGCCCAATAAAAATATCCCACCAATGTGCAGCTGTGGCTTTTTTTAAAAAAAAAAGGCAAATTCTATTCTGGAGGCACTAGGAAATGGACTGGAAATAAAACTGCCACTAATTTAATGCCATTGTATAAATACATGGCATGACCACCCATGCAAAAGTGTCCGCAGTTCTGGTCTGCTTACTGTGTTTAACAAAAGCTATTGTAAGGCAGGCAAGCAAGAAGCAGGAGTAGCAGGCTTTTCTATTAGGAAAAGTAACTATGTGGAGCTTTAAAGCTTAGAAGAAAAGGCGGATAGGAGGGAAAAGGGAGGGGCAACCTTTTCATTGCTAAGGATTACATTTCCATTTCTGCTGTAGTTGTGGGCCACAGGAGTGAGTCTGTGGTGTGCTATGTCACTGGACTAGCATTGCTGATGTGCTTTTGCCGCTGAAGAGACATTTAAGGGGTGAAATGGCTGCATTACACTTTATTTAGCATATTTGTATTGCTACCTATCTCTCAAAAACTTGACTCTGGGCAGCATGCAACATAGCAACAGTTAAAAACTCCATAACAGTATAAAAACAATCAAACATAAATAAAATAAACATATAACATACACATATAAAACCCAAGCATGCGGGAGAAGAAACATCACTTGATCTCATACAACCACTTTGCCAGTTCTTCCTGGGATCCCCAAGGCAGATGAAAAAAACACATTTTGAGGGCCTTCCAGAAGGCTAATGGAGATGGGGCTAACTTCACCTCGGGGGAATGATGTTCCAGAGGGTGGGGGCCACAGCAGAAAAGGCACAGTGCCTGGGTCCCACCAGATGGAGCTCCTTTAGAGACAGGTCCCACAGCTTACCCCTCCTACCTGATCTGGTGAGATGGTTAGATGTAATCAGGAACAGGTGGTCCCTCAAATAACTTGGTCCTATGCCATTAGGGCTTTAAAGGTCAAAAACAGCACCTTGAATTGCATCCCTAAGCAAACTGGCAACCAATGCAGCTAACAGAACAGAGGTGTAACATGTGCCTTCCTAGAGGCACACATAACTGTCCATGCAGACACATTTTTCATCAGCTAAAGCTTCCAGATGTTATTCAAGGTCAGCCGCATGTAGCGTGCATTACAATAATCCATTCTGGAGATGATCAGGGCATGAGTGACTGTGAGTAGAGCCTCACGGTCCAGGCAGGGATGCAACTGGCACACAACATGAATCTGTGCAAAGACCCGCCTAATCACAACTGCCGCCTGTTCCTTGAGCAGGAGTCGTGAGTCTAGAAGGACCCCCAGATTGCACACTGGGTCCACTTGGGGCAGTGCCACCCCATCCAGTACCAAAGATGGTAAAATCCCAGAACCAGAAGGCCTAAAAACCCAGACCCACTCCATCTTGCCAGGGTTCAGTTGAAGCCTGTTGTTCCCCATCCAAACCCCTACAACCTCCAGGCACCAGGACAAGACTTCAGCCGCATCATTCAGTTTGCCAGGGGCACAGCTAAATAACTGAGTGATATATATAGTTATGATACCTCACCCCATGGTGACAGATGATCTCACCCAGCAGCTTCATCTACATGTTAAATAGGAGTGGAGAGAGTACTGATCCCTGCAGGATCCCACATAATAAGGGCTGAGGGTGGGACCTCTCACTACCAGCCTTGAAGAAAGGAGGTGAACTAGTGCAATAGCATGCTGCCCATTCCCAGTCCACCCAGCCGTTCCAGAAGGATACCATGGATGATGGTATCAAAGGCCGCCGAGAGGTCAAGAAGAGCAAGGACAGATGGACTACCCCTGTCCCACTCCCGCCAGAGATCATCTAAAAGCATGACCAATGCTGTCTGCATCCCATGCCTAGGCCTGAATCCCAACTGAAAGGTGTCCAGATAATTCACTTCATCCAGGGCCCACTGAAGCTGCTGCACAACCACCTTGCCCATGACCAATTATCCAGTATGGTAGGATCCAGCAATGGCTTCTTGAGGAATGGGCAAATCAATGCCTCCTTAAGAGGGGGTGGAACAACCCCCTCTCCCAAGGAAGAATTAACCACTGCTAGGATGTAATCACAGGACACCCCCTGGGCCACCTTAACTAGGTAGGAGGGGCAGGGATCTGAGGAGCAGTTGGCTCAGCTCACAGTCATAAGGTTAAAGCACTTCTGGTTTGATTTGGAGGCCAGGCATAAAATCAATGCTAGATGGCTACCTGTGGTCCACAAAATATCCATCACATGTATATAAATAATAGATAAACTGTTATGTTCCTCTCTAATAATTATAAATTCAATCAATCTGGAAGAGCAATTGAAGAGAGATGAAAGAAGAACAATAGACAGATAAGATTTACATTCTTTTAGATAAATTCATGAAAAATAAGTTGCTGGTCATGATGGTTGTACCAGTTGCCTTTCTTTCCACACCTTTTATCCATTACTGTAATATTTTTCTTCCTGTGTATAACATTTTAATGCAACTGTAGTAATAATACATTTTAGACAGCTTTTAATGAAAATCTTCAACATTGTTATTACAATGGTGTAAGTCTTTATATATTTTTATAGATTCATTTTTTAAACTTATTAGAAAGTGTTAATCCTAGAAAAAACACCGCAAATTTTTGACACAATGGTGTCTTGAGTGGAGACTGTGAGTAGAGACTAGTCATCACAATACAGTGTGGTTAAATATGTTGTGTCAGACATAAGATTTTAAAGTTCAGAGAAACTTTAAATTATAAGTTCTTACACAAGGATGCAGATCTGAGAGGATAAAAATTATTTCAATCACAGCTATGCAATATTTTCCTACCTGATTGGACTCATTCACAGTGTCCTAACAAGGTTCAGTTGTGTGTGATAAAATTTCCTCTAAACCAATTAAACTGCCATTTATATCAGAGTTTAATTAATTAAGAAGAAAATTTCTTCTTAATTAATAAGAAATATTCAACTGAAGCTGAATATCCCACTTGGCATTGCATTCTCCCTGAACCATTATTAGCAAGCCTCCCCACCTATCACAATCAGCAATTATATACCAGCTGTTGCAAGATCTCTGCAAGAAGGCTGCCAAATTTCTAGCTGTGGTTATAGCCATCATAAACAGGGGAGTTAATCTGCAACCGGCTAAGTCCAGCTTCTTTTCTTTTCATCTTTGTGTTCCACAACTGTTGACAGCCTTGTTCCAGATCCTCCCACCAATCTGCACATCAAACCTCAATACCTTTTATAATACTCTACTCTCTGCCAAGTTTGACCTACTCATTATATTGACTTTTATTGTGTCCTAAACATTGTTGTGTGTGCATTTTTGTTTTTTACTTTTAATTGATGTAAAATGAGCTGTTTTCCTTTTCTTTTTTTCTCCCCTATGGTCTATGGCCTCTTACAAATAAGTGAATAAAAATAAACTCATACTTCTAAGTGGAGAAACTAAAACACAAATGGCTATAATACATCATGTTATCCTCAAAGTCAATAATAAAAATGTCATTGCTTTATGGGATGCCTTAAACTGCAGAAGTAGCTTCATGGAAAGGATGGGTTTTAATGTAAAAGTAATTGTTACATTTTTAGGTTCTCTTGGCAGGAATCTTATGGAATGTTTAAAACTTCATACAGTTGAGTCAAAACCATATGGTGAGTTTCTTTAATAAAGGCTACAGGAAGGGCAGAATTTAAGCTTGCAGGATCTTCCTTACTTCCTTGCTAGAATCCTCCAATTCACTACCCATGCAAAACCTGTCAAAGGATTGACGAACAATTCTTCTAAATAAAATTGCAAAAGAGCATTTCTCAATAGGTTCAGAATGAGAAACACCTGGTAAAAATGATAGGAAAACATTACAATCTTTGTTCTGTCAAAAAATGAGTACAATATCAACTATCTTTTTATGATTAGGTTAGCTTAAATATACTGCACTGGTTCTCAGCAATGGTATGTTTTACGAGAAAGACTTCTATGATGTAAATGGCTTTGATTTTAAATATTTCTCCTTGATCCAAAAACTGATCCTTTCCAAGAAAACTAGGGAAAGCATATGTGACAGACGTGGCAAGCTGCACAAGTTTAATTGCTCACAAAGAGGTTGGTTGCTCACATATTTTGCAACCAAACAGACAAAACAATTCTTGTAGATTCCATTCATCATTTTCTTCATGTATATTTCTTTAGAATCTATTGACAAGTTTAACAAGTTTAAATGAAGTAAGTCATTCCAGGTAGTGGGTCAGGTTGGCAGACTTTGCAGGATGCTTTCTCACAATAATTTATTTCTAGCTACCCCAGTCTGTCTTCGTTTTCTGCACAATAATTTAGGACATATTTTATCCCTGTTTTTCTTCTTCCAACTGGGCATCAGAATTCTTTCCAGTGTCACTGAAAGATCTATCAATAGATCTGTATCTGTCTTCTGCCCAGCTCAAAATCATTATCCTTCTTTATAAAATTGCAGCAAGCTGCCTTTATTTATGTACAAAAGTATTAAAAATAGTCTTGGTGGCCACCACGTAGCCCAAACATTGCATAATACATCTATCAAGCCAACTCAAAGTTCAGAAAAATGTACCAGTTTTCAAGACTTCCAGATTACTTAATCAGACAAAATATTGCAAGTAGCATGAGATAAGGAAAAGGGAAGGATGGAGGGAAATAAACTTTGTAATATGTATGTCCTTCCAGGGAATGAGACAAAGATATGTGAAGAGATGGAGTCAGGGATGAGTGGGTGATGAATGAATGTGGATTGCATGTAGAAGTGAGTGACCAATATGAATGATGGATGTTGCAAAGATGTGATCATAGAAAAACAGGGCATTCTAAAACAGATATAGGAAGGAATAGTGAATTGATTGACAGGAAATGAAATGCCAAGAAAGATGTGGCTGGATGGAGTTAATGAGGTCAGAATTTTAAAGAATGAAAACCATTGTATGGACTAGTGTATGAACACATTGGAGAAAAGGGTGGTTTGCAAGGATAGAAAGGTTTGAAGAAGTATAGTGAATGGTGCTGATATAAATTAGTTTCATCTCTTCCTTTTCTTATCTAACACCTTTTATTTTTTTAGCCTAATATTTCTTACTTCTCTTCTGCATTTTGCATGATGTTGTTTATTTATACATCCACCCATCTCAACGTAGTGACTCTGGGTGGCTAACAATACATAAAACATAAATAACACAATATAAAATAAAACAAGAATACAATGTAACTGAGGCTCCAAATAAGCTCATCACAATATATGACTGGCTCAACTAATAATCTAGCCCCAGTGCCTGCAGGACAAGCCAGATCTTCAAGATCTTCCAGAAAGCTAACAGGGTCAGGGCCATCCAAATCTCACAGAGGATGCTGTTCCATAAAACCTAGTAGAGAGCCAAGCTATACAGTACGTACAATATGTGACATGTTGCTCTACTTTCGTATTTTAATTTAGTATTAGCACATAGAGGCCTGATCCACTTCAGGACTGTCCTTTGCAGAAAAAGGGAAATCTATCTCTCCTCCCAGCCTCTTTGTTTAGAAAAAAATCATAGCTGTCCCCATAAACCATGTGTGCATTTTTAAATAATAAATTCCAATGATGGCAATGGATTGAAAAAACAAAGAAAAGCTAAAAACTGAAACCATGCATGAGTTTTACTAAATACGGGATGGGTTGGAAGGATTAAGCTGCTCCCTTTCCTTGTTTAGTAGTCATGATCTGGACTAGGGCCTCATTCTTACAGTAGAAAATGGAAGCAATATCACAGTACATATTTTTTGGGTTGTATATTCTCTGTGGTACAATGAAGAATATACAGATACTTTTTAAAAATAACGTGTTAATTTTGCCAAATACATGCCAGATATGCATTTCTCGCACTGAACATTCTCTAATGGAAAATATTTCTAAGTATAAGTGTAGTATTTTTAAAGACAGACTGAAAAAGACAGGGTTTTTTTCCCCTGTGTATTATTCTGGAGCTCTCTATAAGCATGATTCTAGGACACTACTCCTGACTTAACAAGAAAACTAGTGAGCAGGGGTTCAAAAACATTTCATTTTTTACTTCAGTCTTCTCATTCTTTTAATGCCTTGCTTCATAGTTTACTGGTGCCTCTGTAACTGCTTATTTCTCGCTGCCCAAAATTTGCAGTGGGTTTAGCTATTCCTTAGTTTCCTTCAGAGTCCCATTAAAAGGTTAAGTTGGAGACATTGTGGAGAATGAAATGGTGGCTAGATTGATGTATCTGGCATTGCTGAGAAGATGAGGCCAGCAAGAGGAGGAGGGGGAATGAGGAGCAGGCAGGAAGGGCATAAACAGTAGCAAAAGAGGCCAAGTTCAGATGGAGGGCATTCTTCAGGATATTTTGGCAGGGAAAAATAACAGCGTAGGATGTCTTCCACTGCTTGTCACTTATGGTGATGAGCAAGAAGGAGGGAAAACAAAAGCTGTACTTATAACTCCCTCACCTCATTTGGGTTCAGTGCTTTTAACCACTTGTTTAGAGTGGATTGTATTGGTTACTCTTATGCAAGTTTAAAATAGACACATTGATAAGAAATTGTTTTTAAAGTGCACATTGAGTGTTACACAATGGTGCTTCTTCAGTGTGCTTGTGCTCAAGTAAATTAATGCATATGAATGAACATTTAATCATTCTATTTCTCATCCATCCTTCTTGGCAATGGACAAGAAATAGAAATATTAAATGCATTCTACCTGTTCATTCATATGCAATCCCCTCATTCCCTACTTGTATGTGAATTCTGAGGACAGCTGAAATGAGGCTTGTGCTTCTCAAGTCTTTGAAGTTCATCAGCTTCATCGGCTTCCAAGAAACTTGTGTAAAACCTCTTTTTATTGATGTATTACAACACTACTTTGAAGTATTACAGCACTCAAATTGCCCAAAGCACTTGTTGCCAGTTAATAAGAGATGGCATTTCAATATGTGTGTCCCAATAAAGGAACAACTCATGAATTTTCTTTTAAATTAGTTAAACACTGAACAGTCTGATCAATTCATAGGTTGGATGGGATCCCCATCCTCTAGGGCAATGTTTCTCAAACTTGGCAACTTTAAGATGTGTGGACTTCAACTCCCAGAATTCCCCAACCTTCATGCTGGTTCCCCAACCAGCCAGAATGCAGGTTGGGGAATTCTGGGGGTTGGTCCACACATCTTAAAGTTACTAAAGGTGAGAAACACTGCTCTAGGGGGCAGGGCAAATGCCCCCCTTGCTTGTCACTATAAAATCAACAGACTACAGCAGGTGATTGCATCTAATCAATCTTGTTAAACTTTAAACAGAGCCAGAGCAAATTAGTGTTTGGATTAGGAAGCCATCAAAAAATCCAAGGTCAAAGAAGACATTGCTAACTAGAGCTGCATTCTTGCCAAGCAAACTACACAGCTATGTTCATGTAGTTCCCTGGATTCAAACCTGACTTAAGGGAGACTTTACCTTTTCCTTTAAAAAATGCAGCATGAAACATCCTATAGTGGATGACTGAGGCCCTCAGGTTGGAGAGGTGGGATCCCAAACCACATCTCTCAGAAGTCCCATGGGTCTTCATTCCCTGGACTCCTGCTTTGGGGTTCTTGCTGCCACTATCTTGCTTCCAGGGTGCATCTCACTTGACATCCAATCCCTCAACTGGATGCATAAGAGAAAAAAGTCTCTCAAAAGCTGCTCTGCCTTTCTGCCAATTAAAAGGTCAAATTGCAAAATGAAAAAAAAAAATAATAGTGCTACCTCCTGGCAGTGTACCATAGAAGCATGGCTGCTAGAAGATTTAGCCCTTCCTTCAGCTTTTAGGAGGTAAACCAATCTCACAAAAGAAATATAAAATCAAAGCTTAGTTTTAAAATACAAAGAAAAAATGTAAAAGAAAAACCTTTTAAACTTTAAATGTTAACATGAAAATGTTCAGTGTAGAAGATATATCACAAGCTGTCCATAGATATATACGTATATGGTATACCACAGCTGACAAAGTGGTTAAAAAAGAAAAATCCAAAAGAAAATATAGACAGGCCACAAGATAGCAATCATCTGCTACAAATGAAGGGCTGTCTGCCATGACCTCTGAAAAGATGCTGAACAGGTTTCAGATTAATATTACAGATTACAAGAGAGTCTAAAGGAAAAAGAAAATCATGAACTCAGCCTAAAGTACGGATAAAGCCTGAATTTACATTCAGTTCCCTAACATGTACAATAAGGACTATAAGGCAGCACAACTCAGCTAACAGAAATAACAACAACCTAGTACAAATTCCTGGCTAAGGTTTTACCGATTTCTACAGTTTTGTTTTGTTGTTTAGCAGAGTTCATGTACTTGAGTTACTTGGACATCTCCAGCTTCTTGGGGATTTTGAAACGGTAATCAGGGGCTGCTGGGAAGTTGGAGACCCCCCTCTGTGCCACCTTTGGATCACAGACTTCAGCTGAGTGCCAGGCCTTGTTTTAAAAGGAACAGACATTTCCTATGTCCAGCAGAGGGAGGGGCTGGAATAATCTGATACTGCACAAGACCAGCATCTGTGTCTCACTCATGGGGATGTGTATGGTGCATCTAAGCCTATAATCTGGCATGTAGACTACATTCACAACACCTCTCCTGCATGGTCACACTTCCCATCTTGAGGCAAGAAAGCTCTCTTGCCTTCCAAAGCAGACACAACATTTCAAAAAGCTATCTGAATTATTATTATTTTTTTTAATGCATGAAAGCATGAAATTTCCTCTCTCCACAATGATGCATATTTGTCTTAAATTTTTTAACAAATGTGACAAAAAGCCCTCAGCCCCATCAATCTGCTGCACCAAGGTTGCCCTCTCTTTATTATGTGTGAAGAAGATACCTTGCTGCTGGAATTTGGTTGGGCCTAACCTTTGGGTTCTATTAAGTGCAAAACCCATTTGTTTTACCTGTTTGGATGTGCGTCTGTTCCTTATTTTGGTTCATGGTGGATGTTGAAACTGTTTTATGCATAATTTTGAAGAGGAATCCTAGTTGCTGTGCCCCAAGTTACATCTCTTGCACTGTGTGGGTGGGCTTTGCTTTGCCCAAATATGATTTTCTCCAAATTTATAATTGTCTGTCAGCAGAATATTATCTGTTTGGTTCTGAGGTCTTCTGGACTTCATTTTGACAGAGGATTATCAATGACATTGTTGGAATGTTATGTAAATTAGGGCCTCCTAAATGGATTGAAAGAAGCACACATTCACAGACAGCTTTTCAAAAGAACAGCCTAGTTGTGTAAATTAAAGTTGGATGCCTGGAAAAGTGACACGCCCAAGAAAATTTTAATAGTGATTTATTTTAAATTTTGGAAATATTTGAATGAGCTGCTGTAGTTCAGCATGAAGAACTTAGACTGACCAGATTTTCCATGCATTAGCCTGGAATTCATAAGCCCGCTTCAGTTCTCTACTCTCCTGCTAAAAATTATTTACCCCTATATTTTCATATTCTATGTTTCCTTCACTTGAATTTTTCAAGTCCATGTTACATGTAATTCAGCCATATGCTCTCACATTTGCATAGATATTCCCATAGATTTCTTTGAGGACTCAATCCATCCTAGCCATTTTATAGAATATCTAATAGGGAAGTGGAGATATTAACACATGGAATAATTATGTTGGTTCAGGTGCTTAAAAAAATAAATAAATACTGTTGTCCAGCAGCTCTAGTTCTCAGTCTGATTACTGGGAAATTGGATGGTATAGTCACTAGTGTGATGATGCCTCAGGAAACCTCAACATCTGGCAAGATCTTTATAGAAATCAACGAAATATGATGAGTTGGGTCAGCTTGAACAGAGCAGCCTTTCTATAGCCACGGGTGTGTGACAGGAGTATAACATCATTGTATCTCTAATATTTGTTAGTGGACATAAGTAGCCAAGGTAAACCTGCAGGCAAAATAAATCTTTGTACATATACATGTCAGTTTTCTAAAATTACAGCTAAAAATGTTTCCTAAAAGATAAGGAAATAATCAGGTAGTTTTCCATACATGGCTTATATTTATTAAAATTTTGGTAGATTAATGTGGGCATAAAAAAGGATGCCTTTTAGTTTCAAATGTGAGACTACAAGAGAACAGGAATTTTCAAATTATTTATTCTAAGCTAGTTCCTGAACATCACTGAAAAGCCTTGGTAATTTACAGCATGAAACCACAAAACTCCTATCTTCCTTAATCTCACACCCTAAATTCTACAGAGTTTGTGGACAGATGTCAATAGAACTTGTCAGTTGCTCTCAGCTGAGCAGAAAACAACATCTCATTTAATATTTTCATTCATCAAACCTTGTTAAACTTGCACTTAGCATTTTTAAATTTTGCAGTTAGTTTAGGGGAACCTCTATGATGTACAATAAAAATAAAGGCATTCCCCTCCAAAAACTTCTTCCTTTCCAGAAAAGTGGATCTATCTCTGAATTTCTGCAGTTATTTACCTAGGGGCATTCTGATTTTTATACAGTTCACCACAAACCCCATAGAAGAGGAAAGTACATACTTTCCCCGTTTCCGTTGCCCAGAATGAAAGCCTCCCTTAGTTTTTCTGAAAACTTGATAGGTTTCGTCCTCTCAGAAGGGACTACTATGACCAAAAAAAAAAAAAAAATTACAACTATTTGTTTATTTCTCTGTGGAGATATAAAGCTTCACATTTTCCAAGGTAAGGTTTCAATTTGGATCCAAAACAAAACAGTGAAAAGGTCCAACTTGGACCTCAGTTCCTAAAAATGTAAGAAGTATTCTTACAAGTGAGCAACCAGATGCATTCAGAGAGCTCACAGAGCATGAATGGTCATCCTCTACTGCTGTTCTCCTAAGCTGTTAATACTTAATATATACTCCCTGTGATTCAGAATGTAATATATAGCCATCAAGACTAGGAGCCACTGATAGCTGAATCCTCCATAAATGTGTCTGGTTTAAATCTTAGGTCTGATGTACAATCCTGATAGGATTGCTCTAGGAAAACTCTGCTATTTTTGCTGTAAGTGACTAATATGTTTATCCTTCTGGATGTTGAATTAATTATTCCAAATGCTCTTCAGTTTGTTTTCTAAGCCATTATGAGTGTTTCCTGTTTCTGAGGGTTTTGATCCCTTAACCACGTTTCATATCTTTCAGTGACTGAGATTAATTTGTGCAACTGAGGAAGAGGAAATAGGGTGAGTTCAAACTAAGAAAAGATATGATTAATTTAGACTCAAATTTCTTGGCACTTTTCAGTGAATGTTTTATTTCTTTCTGTTCCATGTAAGTGCTGAAGTTTAACACTGTTTTTGTCTTCAAATTCTGTTTTATTAGTTAGGGTTGAGTTGTATATTGTTGTGGTACCCTTTCTTCCCTTCCTGCAATTCTCAAAACCAATTTTCCCCTTTTTTCTTCATCTTGTCATGGGTGCTGAGCATCAAGATATGAAAGATCTTTCAGGATAATGTTGAAAGTGACTTTCACTTTTGAAGAGTTACCTGCAAATGAAATCTGGCTGAGAAAGTTAATTTCAAACCTTGTTTCAAACTGTTTCAAACACATGCCAACCATCAGTCATACTGGAAACCAATTATTTTAATTAGACTGAGATTCATCTTTGAGAAGTTCTAAAGGATTTCCAAAGTAAGCAGAATGTCAGAATATGATAAAAAACAAAATTAGAGAACCTCATGCATAGCATTGTTTCTTGGGTCCTTCCAAAAATCCCTCTGAAAATAAGAATTGGGTCCTTCCAAAAATACTTTCCATCATGTTTTTTTTTCAGAATGGGATACCTTTGTGTAAGGATTAAATGAATAGCCCAAAGTCACCCAGTGGATTTCCATGGCTGACAATGAACTACTCTTAGTCCAACACCTTAAGTACTTTTTATCATCACCTAAGCAATGATAGATATCTGTCATATCTAAGTCATTTGTAGCTCCTTCTCCTTCTCCTTCTCCTTCTCCTTCTCCTTCTCCTTCTCCTTCTCCTTCTCCTTCTCCTTCTCCTTCTCCTTCTCCTCCAATTCTGGCCCTGAATTTGGTGGCAAAATGCTAAGAATTAGCAGCACGGTTCCTCCACCTTTCTTTCTGGAATACCCAGGGGACCTTGTTCCATTGAGTAATCAAACGGACAATCCAGGAAGTGTTGTAGAAGAGACAACAGCTGATGTGGTTTCAAGAAGTATTTTCAAGGCTAAAGAAAAGAGAATGGAAGACCTCCCCAGGCAATCTGATACACCAAATACAGCTCAATTGCCTAAATAGTTGAACAAAAATACCATTTAAAATCTGTAAGATAAAAAGGAGCAGATTTTTACTGATCTGTGTAGTCCTACCACTCATAGTAGTGAGCAGTTTATAATAAAATGTCTCCCTGCTGGCACAACCATTCTTGGGAATGCTGTTATCCAAGAAACTGTATCATATGTGTAACAAAATAAGATGACAAGAGCTGCCAATAATATTTTTATTCCATGAGGCAAAAAGAGAAAAAAATGTCATATTGTGCACAAACTGACCATGGGGGGTCAGCTAATTTTTAAGGTCTTTCCCATATGATTGCAGTTAGGTTTCTCCATATGCAGCCTATATCCTTGTTAGGAGTCCCTTTCTGGAGGCCACTATCAGCATAAGGAGGTTTCTGCCAGGGATGAGTATATGATTTCAGTCAGGAATTCCAAGATATACTATGACTGCTTTCAGTTCACCAGGAAAACAAACAAACCAGTGAAACGTATGCTATTTTTGTTTTATTTGAGTTGAGTTGATTTTTGATGAGCAAAGAACCCAAGAGAACCGTTCCCTCTGGCAGAAGAACTCAAGGAAGATGAGAGCCCCGTTGCCAAGCTGACAAGAATTACATACCCTGGAAGAAGCATTAGCAAGTGGCAGAAAATATATTATAAGAATGGGGAAATCCTCAGGAGGGAATGGAACAATATAATTGCATTAATTTGACTTTTATGGCATTTTACTATCAAGGACCTGGAGGTAACATAACAAGAAATAAAAACTGGTGTCAAAAAAATACCTACTTTGTCATGGCCAAGTAAATAAGCTGATGAGCAAAGCAAAGGACAGGTAGTGCCAGAATACCCCCAACCCAGACAATAAATAATAATGAAACATACATTCTCAGTACTCCAGGGGTTCAGCCAAACTGGCAATGCACCTTCCCATACTATGACCATAAAAATGTTTTCTCAGAGTTTTCTTTGAAACTTTCAGAACTGGATCTGTTTTCCCAGTTCTTCAGCTCAGCCAAACTCATGGATTTAATTGAAAGAAACAGCTGGGAGAAAAAACATCTTTCAGAAAGAAAGAGGGATTTGCGAGTGAGCCACAAAATATTTCAGAGGGGTGCCATTTGCTTGCTTCCAGCTTTTACTTTTGCATGCCGTTATGGAAAAATACTTGAAGCTCCAATCCGGAACCAAGGGTCTCATTCTGACAACAGGCATCAAGTACACCAAGATTCTGAAGTATAAAAAGTGCCAAGAAGCTCAGAAGCCAGCCCAGATGTGTATTTCTTTTCAAAGCCTATCATACTTTGCTCAACATGGCCTTCAAGGCAGTGTACAACTGAAACAATGAGAAACAATTAATCCCAGACCTCTGACAACGATAGATAAAATCTTCCAATTTGGAATCCCATATGCTAGTCTTTACCACCTTTTGCTTTCTTCTTACCTACCTATTTACCTATGTGTTTGTAATCCCATTCTGCCAAAGAATTTCTTCTTTTTCAAACGTTTCATTGCATGCACAAATGATGCATCCACAGCCAGCATGATTCATATGCAGTAGTTGAATTAGGGTCGGTTTCCCCTGCACACATTCACTGAGTGTGTGGGTTGTTAAATGGATGAATGGAAAAGTACAGTACCCCCATTGTCTCAATTCTCCTTCAGATCCAAAATGGAATTGTGTTTCATAGGCAAAAGCAGCTCCCTTTGTTGCTTCATATAGATCCCAAACAGAAATGTTAAGTCTGTTGAACACTTGAATAGAACTTTTTTGAAACCACTCTTTAATTCCGCAAATCATTAATTATGTATCATTGGAATTTGATGCTGAAAGACTCTTTAGAGATGCCACAATGGCAAGATGGCATATGTGTCATCTCAGTTGGTCCCATTGATATACAATACTTCTAGTTAGCTATAGGCAAGACTTAAAAATGAGTAGCCACCAGATCATATTTCAATTAATTCCTAGCTAATCACTGAAGAAATGGTTGATTTAAGAAGTTCAAGATAAGAATAGATTGCACAATCCAGTCTGTGAGAATAAGCCATCATTTCTCTCTGTTTTGCATTGATCAGATTGCAAAAGACACTGAATATTGAGACCAGTTCTGGGCACCATATTTTAGGAAGGACATGAACAAACTGGAGGACATCCAGAGGACAGCCATCAAGATGAAATCAGGCCTGGAAAGAATAACCTTACAAGGAAAGTCTTAATATGTTTAGCCTGGATAAAGAAGAGAACAGAGGAGAAGAGAAGGCTTGATAGTTGTCTTCAACTTCTGATGAGCTGTCATATAGAAGATGAATTGTTCAGAGTTGTTCCAGGTGACGGGACAAGAAACAATAGATTTAAATGCATTCAGCAGTGGAACAGACTGCCTTGGGTGGTGATGGACTCTCCTTTGCTGGTGATATTTAAACAGAGATGGGATAGTCATATGTCAGGATTGTTGTAGTAGTAGATACCTGCATTGGGCAGTGGGTTGGCTAGATGATCTCCAAGCAATTTCCAACCATTATATTCTATGATTGTTTGCTTAATTAGGAAATTTTTAAAATGTTTATTCTTCCATTCTCAGAATTAAGAAACATGCCTGCAGTGAATTCTCCAATAATCCTCTGTAAATATATTACATTAGAATCTTATTCTTTCCAAATATTGAAAATATAGTTTACCTTTTTTGCTAGTGGAATTTATCATTTGCATTCTATTTTGGCTTGGTTGAGAAGAAACTTGTCTTTGTCACCTTTTTCAGAGCTGTTTTAAATCACTCCGAACATTTGTTCTGTAATGGCTGGAAGAGTTTGAAACCCTTGATGTCTTTTTAACCTCCAGTTTGCATGTTAACATTCTGCAGGAGGCAAGATTTAAAGATCATGGAACGTTTCTTAAGTTTAAAATAAAAGTTACTCTTATTGAAATGTCTCATTAGAAAGTAAAACCAGATGAGTCTAAAATATGTTTTTCTTAGATGACTCTCCTGGGACTTCGATGCTCAGGTGTCTCTCTCTTTATATTGTCCAGAGACATCTAAGTAAGAAGGGAGGGAGGGAGAAAGAGAGATGCTTAGGTAGACCATTTTTTCAGCTTCCAATCAGAGACCTGAGAGAAGAGGATTCTTAGATATTAGGCCATAGATTGGTGCAGTCCTACAATGGTAGCCCCACCTATAGCACTGAGGCTGGTCCTGAGTTCAAGAACTGCTTCCCAACAGAAATTTTCCAAGCAGAATCTCTTCCAGCTCCTATAAAATGTATTTGCATTAAGGTACTGCCAAGCTTTCCACCAGCAAGGGACATCTCTAAGAATCATCTTCCCTCCCTCCTGGGGCAATCAATAAGAAAAAATAAATCTCTCACCTCTATGAACTATTTTTACTTATATATTAGAAACACAGGTAAAATAAACACTTTAAATCATGCTAAGCTGCTGAAGGGACAGTCCAGCAACCAGAATTATTTTTCTTCCCCATCTTTCCAAAATGTACTCACTTTGGCTCTGCCAAGGTCTCTTGTAGTTGGCAGCTTCAGCCTTTATGGATCAGGTTCTCAGCCCCCTCTCCTCTCCATCCTCTCCTTTAGCTGAACCACTGAAGTCTGCATCTTTCTCCTTTAGCTGAACCACTGAAGCCTGCTTTAATGCATACTTAAGTTTATTTCTTCCTTGAAATCTCTACTCTATCTATCCGCTACAAATTGCACTTAAGCCAGCAAACAATAAAATACAAATAATATTATTATATCAACATCACAGCCCATCAAAGAAAATCATGTCCATAGGAAAGAAATAAAACCACCTCCCAACCCCCAACCCCATGAAGCCTACAGTAGCAAGCCTAGCCAAAAAATATATTTTGTTGCCAATAGAAAGACAATTGAGAAGAACTCAACTGGTTTCCATTCATAGAGACTTCCAGAACCTCAGAGCAGCCACCAAGAAGGTTCTTACTCTCTCTCACTCTCTTTCTGTTGTGCGCGCGTGCACACACACACACACACACACACACACACATAAACAAAGAAAAAAGCTCTTTCTGGTTATCTAAAATTAAATGGGCCCATAGGAGACTGAGGTCTTTCAAATAGTCTAATCCCAAATATGGATGCACAGGTCAGGATAAATCCAAGCTGTTGAATGGCCCATCTTGCAGGGCAAATTTCCATTCTACCAGATTTGAAATAAATACCTCAGCATAGATGTGCTGATCCATTTAGAGGCAGAGGAGGATAATAACGTTGGAAAATGAATGCAGTTGCTAAGGTTCTCTGCTTTTCACAGCAATAATTCCCTGCAGCAACGAAAGGCTAATTATAGAGGCTGCTTTTCCTCTGCAGGTCTTCCTAGACTGACCATGTAACCAGATAACATTGCATGGCCACATGGTCATTCCAGAAAACGCTGCAGTACGGAAGAAATTACTGAGGAGTAAGTGAACATACAGAGTCATTTCTGGTATTAACAGAGGGAAAAAGCCAAGTGCTCCTGCTATTTCATGAGCCACCATTTTTCCTTGGGAAAGGAAATGGTACCTAGACTTTTCCTATTAGCGTCTGTCTTGCCATTAATTTGCTGAAAATACCCAGGAATGTCTATGAAAAAATATTTTACATCTCTAGTCCCCCAAAGCAGGATATATAGCTCTCAAAAAGCTTTGCAGAACATAGCATGCTGATAAATAATTATTTATTTGCCATTGTCACTGCCAGGGATCTCTCCTACAAATGGTTTCAAGCCCATTCTTCAAATGTTTCATTGTCCTGTGTGCCTTGAAAACCAGGAAGCCTCTCTGCTCTTCTCAGCAGGAAAGTGCATTCAGGAGTGATCATAATTGGCTTGAGCCATAAACAGAAATACCTTTTTTTTCTTTGTTTATGTGTGTGTGTGTGCAAACTACTAACATTACCTACTGAAGTGACAGGAAAATCTTCAAGAGGCATCAAGAATTTATTTAGATCCATCAGCCTCATTGGATAGACTTTCTGAGTTGGACTGCCTATTCTAGAAAGGCTCCACATCCCAAGAAGGCTGCTAAGTAGTGATCTGTACATGAATGAAATAATACAAATATGCTCCATATCCAAACCATCATCATTTTACTCAAGAAGAAAACCTTGTTCTACATGAACAAACATCAGGCTGACATGGAGCCATGATATTCAGAACCAATCCCAATCTGGCAGATTCAGAAAAGCAAATCGGAGTACACCAATACTGTGCTAACTTTCTTTCAAGCAAAATATGATGGCTGATATGACCAATGGTTTGTCTGTAGGGTGCTAGTGATAGTCTCCATCTGTTAAAAAAAAGTCTTCTCAAAGGAACTCTTAAAGTTTCTTTGTTTTACATCCTCATCATCTTCATCGTCTTCTTGATTTAACCAAATCAGTTTTCTGTTTAAATAATGAGTGCCCAACCAAAACACTTATTTTTGTCCAAAAATAAAATTAAAAGTTATATCCTATATACTGTAGAAATTCTAAGATATCTGCCTTTATGTACCATTCTCTTCTTTAGTTGAAAATAACATCAGGTTATCTTACATAACATTCCTTTTCCTTATTACTCAGGATTTCTCTACATATGTGTCTATATCCATCTGCCCAACCACATCCTAAGGGACCTGCAGAGAGAAAGTGAGAGGAAAAACATTTCTTAAAATTTCTGTGCAAGTCATTCCACATCTACTTTTCTTTGTCCACAATGTAACTAAAAACCTATTAATTTAAGTTTTGCACTCCATGTTCGGTAAGAATGTCCCTTTCCCAATTCTTGACCACAGGCCTGCAGGACTGCAGAAACTAAAGCACCAGTATTCAGCATTGGGGGCTGATTTCCTTCCTTCACTAAGGTTCCCTGGGCATTTGGGTTCCTGTGGTAAGCCCTGGAGTTTTGACAGGGATGTTTGTGGTAGGGCCTTCATAGCTTAGAGGTGACAACATGGCTAACCATTATATTTGTTCACAAGGATTTTTAAGGAAACAGTGAAATAATCTATTTTTTATTTCATTTTGAGGGGGGGGGGGGGAGGAGAAGTTTTTTTCCAGAGAAAGCTAAATTTGTCTTTAGAAACCGCTTCCTCCTTTTCCCATTTTTTTCAAGTGGTTAACAGTACAGACATTTGAAGATTTTCATGAGATTGAATTGTTTGTGTAAGTAAACATGGTTGCCTTAAATAAATTAGATAGACTATTTTGGAGATGATAGCAGAGGATAAGACTCTAATGCTGAAGGAACACTTCCTTCCTTCCCTTTGAGCCAAGGTCCAGCAGCCAAGATAATGGTTTAACTGGTGCTTTTCAGATGCTGGCTGGGGAATCCTGGGAGTTGAAGTCCACACATCTTAAAGTTGCCAAGGTTCAGAAACACTGCTCTAGAATATGCTACATTTTCAAGCAAATGTAGAGCTGTCTAGGAATTCCTGGGTACCAGTTTGGGAGAATGATCCAAACCATGTAAGGAAGCCACTGTTCCTGCATCTGGGGGAAAAAAAATCCAGCCAGTAATATCAGGGGATGTGAAAACTGATTCCTGAAATTTTGAGACTTAGGGCATTGTTGACTATACAATGCTATATGGACCAGTGGCTTGAAGGAGTGTAAAACTGCTTCCTATATGAACTTACTTCAATATCTATCTCATAATAAACACAGTAGAAGAGCTTGGTTGATCCAAACCTCAATTACCTGAATCTTCTCATCTCTTAATTTTGGTTTATAGCACCTGTTTTTACAGATCTAACTTCAAGGCAAGCAGCATTAACAGCTGTTATTCTAAGTGGTTTTATCTTATTCCAGGCCATTACAGCAAATGAGATTGTACCTCATATGCTTGCAGTATGGGACCAGTTGTGACCCCAGTGAGATGTACATTTGTTCTCCTTCTGATTTTGTTAAGCTGGAGCACCCTGGTAATTATAAAGAGTCAATGCAGCCAAAGCTCATCCAAGCAACTATTTCAAGGGCCTCTGATGATCTTCTACGTATATATCCATGTGTGCAGAAAACTCTTTGGTGGCACTTCTAGTGAAGCAGTCAGATGAAGCTGCCTATCCCAGTGCTTTGACCAGGCCTCACTCTTTTAAACTGAGACAAATAATACTGCTCAGATTAAATTGTTCCTTCAATTTGACTTGAAGCAGCTCTGGGAGGTTAAGTAGTGTCACTTTGCCCAGTCCATTTAGGGACAGATGAGTAAAATGAACTATCTGGCTGCATCATAAGAACTACTTCTTTTTTTTTATTATCTCTCCTTTGCATTATCAGACCCAGACTCCATATCGCTGCCAACCTGCCAACCATTCTGTAAGACCAGTCAAAGGGGAGAAATCTACTTTTTTCAATGCAGTTTTATTCCAGATGCTGTGGAAAGTCTAATATGGTTTACATGAGGCAAGAAGCCACCTTACATCAGGCTAGGCAAGACTTCTGTATTTCTACAGTCTGATAAACTAACTGAATTCAGCTTCTTCAGAACTAAACATCTAGGACAGCTAGGATAATTTGGTGGATAATAATAAAATCAGCACCATTCAAGCTAGTAGCCGACAAAATAAGCTACGCAGCTACACAGAGAACACTTAGACCACAAAAAGGAAAACCAGGTGATGCAAGCTGAAATCCAAAATGCAAAAAATGATCTTGAGGCACAAGCAACAGACATCTTTCATTTTCAGAATAGCACATGGCTTTGGACTAAAGCTACCTCAAATCTTTCCAGAATTAGAACAGGGAGAGCAGACGAGGGAAAGGCTGAAAAAGAACAGGAGCTGTTCTGTATAAAGCTGTTGAATGTTGCCCAAACAACTTTGTATAATTTACTGAATTAAATACTTATGGGTTTTGTGCTTTGCTTGCTAGTGCCTTCGTTCCTTTTTTAGACCAGTTATTTCTCGATGTATATTAGGCACAATGCTTCCACCATGTTTTTTGCATTAAGGAGAATGGACATTTTCTCTTTTTCTAATCTGGTTCAGATTTTCAGACAAACATGTTTTCTTTTAAAACTTTTTTTTTTTTTTTTTTACTTTTCAACATTCATACCAAGTAAACATAACACAGAGAAACTCTATTCAGACCTTCATCTTCTGTGTTTCATCAGCTCACAAGGAGGGAAGTACGAGGGCAATACACGTACACAACATACTCACAAATGCACACCAATGCCATATTAATCCCCTCCATGCAAGAGGAAAGGAACTAGCATGCTTGTCCTCACCTTCCTATTATGCACGTGGAATAAACTCAGACATAGAAAAACTGAATGGCAGTAGAGATTCAGACTCATATTCCTACCAGATCATGAATGGATTAACCTGTAATTTGCTACTTGATATTTACAGAGTCTCATTTGTTTCATAGCAGATGATGATGATGATGATGATGATGATGATGATGATTGAAATTAATCACCCTTTTCAGATAACCAGCTCATGTCACAAACCATACTGATGTTACGGTATAACCAGCAGCATCTGCAGGATCTGGCTGCTTTTGACAGAAAGGCTCAATCACTGTCACAGTATCACAATGTTGCATGGCAAGCTTTGCCATTTGTGGCATGTGTGTAGTCTTGCACCGGCATAGAAAAGGGGCGGGCCTTGTATCCTGATGCAGTAATATTGCTGACATCATTCTGACTCATCCTTGCCCTCCCCACCCCTAACATCACTGGGGGTAGCACATATTGAATGAGCATTACAAAGTCCATTTATTTGTTTTCTTGTTTTTACTGTTCTGTAATGCATCTGGTTGATTATACTGAATAATCATTATCCTTTCTGCTTAACAGAGGACTCCCCTCCCACATCTCATATGAGCATATGCAGGTCATGAGACTGACTGACTGACTGACTGACTGACAGAAATATATCTGCCACCCCTTCCATTACACAGCACAGCAGCTGATATGAGGCATAAGATCATGGATAAACTAGCTACAGTCAACCCTCGAGTCCGATTACCAAGGCTCAGTGGAGAAGTACCATCAGATAGTATGCTAGAAGATGCCAACAGAGCCCTCCAGACAATCCCCACTACCACCATAACTGAAACAAATGAATTGGTATATGCTACAGCTGCTGTAATCCTGGAAATGCTTGGCTACACGATCAAGAAGAACAGCAGTACATACCCACCCTGGAAAATGAGATTGGAGGCTAAGATCAAGGCAACTCGGAGAGAAGTCAGTCAGCTGGTGGAACTACAGAAGCGTGTGGAGATTAGGGATAAGACTCAGCTAGTGAAAAAATATATGGGCCTGACTCCATCTGAAGCCCTAGAGACTGCTAAACAAAGGCTCACAGCACTGGCTGCCAGGCTAAGTTGATACACTAGAGAAGCAGAGGCCAAGAAGATAAATGCCCTGTTCTCCAAAGAACCATCCAAAGTGTACTCCCAACTGCAGTGCAACCACACAGTAATGGCTGAGCCACCAGCAGTGGAAACTGAACAGTACTGGAAGAACATAGGGGAGAAAGAGAAGACACATAACACCAGTGCAAAGTGGCTGCAGGACCTGAAAGCAGACCATAGCAATCTCCCAGTACAATAACCAGTCACCATCACAGTAGCAGACATCCAACAGTGGGTCAAGAACCTGAAAAGCTGGATAGCACCTGGCCTGGATATGATCCACACCTACTGGCTAAAGAAACTAACAGCAGTGCATGAACGCCTAGCAGCACAGATGAACCAACTGCTAGCAGCAGGCTCCCACCCAGACTGGCTAACACAAGGAAGGACAATGCTGATCATGAAAGACCCTCACAAAGGAACAGCACCATCCAACTACCGGCCAATAACCTGCCTCCCCACAACATGGAAAGTTCTATCAGGCATCCTAGCTGCCAAGCTACAAGACCATATGGGCCAGTACATGAGCACAGCTCAGAAGGGCATTGGGAACACCACCAGAGGCTCAAAACACCAGTTACTCATAGATAGGGCAGTCACCCAAGACTCAAGGTCTAGGCAGACCAATCTGAGCACAGCCTGGATTGACTACAGGAAAGCCTATGACTCAATGCCACACACATGGATCTGTGAATGCCTGGCGCTATACAAAGTCACAGGACACTAAGGACCTTCCTCAAGAACTCAATGGGACTGTGGAAGACAACATTGGAAGTGAACTCAAGACAGCTCGCACAAGTGGCCATCAGGTGTGGCATATACCAAGGTGATGCACTGTCCCCACTATTGTTCTGCATAGGCTTAAACCCCCTCAGCCAGATAATCACAAGATCTGGATATAGGTACAAGTTCAAGAGTGGAATCACCATCAGCCACCTCCTCTACATGGATGACATCAAGCTGTATGCTGAGAGTGAACGAGACATCGACTCACTGATCCACCTGACACGGATCTACAGCGAGGACATTGGGATGTCATTCGGACTGGAGAAGTGTGGCAGGATGATAGTAAAGAGAGGGAAAGTAGTTAAGACCGATGGAGTGGAACTACCGGTGGGCCACATAGAGACCAGTTATAAATACCTTGGTGTCCCACAGTCACATGGGAACCATGAGGAGGAGGCAAGGAAGACAGCAACATCCAAGCACCACCAAAGGATAAGACAGGTCCTGAAGAGCCAGCTCAATGGGAAGAACAAGATCCATGCCATCGACATGTATGCCCTGCCAGTCATCAGATACCCTGCTGGTATAGTGAGCTGGCCAAAGGAAGACATGGAGGCTGCCGATGTGAAGACCCGGAAGCTCCTCACAATGTACGGAGGTTTCCACCCCAAGTCCAACACCCAGAGACTGTACACCAGCCGCAAAGAGGGCGGGCGGGGTCTGATGAGTGTCAAAGCCACTGTCCTGGATGAAACCCGGAGTATCCAGGAGTACATCAGTAAGATGGCACCCAAAGATGAGCTGCTGAGAGAATGCCTCAGGCAGCAGCAGACATGGGAGGAAGTTCAAGCGGAGGAAATACCATGGCAAGACAAGCCCCTGCATGGGATGTACCATCGACAGATAGCTGAGGTGGCTGACATTGGGAAATCCTATCAGTGGCTGGAAAGAGCCGGACTAAAAGACAGCACTGAGGCACTGATCATAGCAGCACAAGAACAGGCACTAAGCACCAGATCCATAGAAGCAGGGGTCTACCACACTAGACAGGACTCAAGGTGCAGATTGTGCAAAGAGGCCTCAGAGACAGTCCAACACATAGTGGCAGGGTGTAAGATGCAGGCAGGAACAGCATACACTGAACGGCACAACCAAGTAGCTGTCATTGTGTACAGGAACATCTGCACAGCGTACAGCTGCACACCCCCCCCCCCAAGTCCAGATGGGAGATTCCACAGAAGGTTGTGGAGAATAACAGGGCTAAGATCCTGTGGGACTTCCAGATCCAGACGGACAGGCAGGTACTGGCCAATCAACCAGACATCATGGTAGTAGACAAAGACCAGAAGACAGTGGTAGTGATAGATGTAGCAGTGCCAAGTGACAGCAACATCAGGAAGAAGGAGCATGAGAAGTTGGAGAAGTACCAGGGCCTGAAGGAGGAAATAGAGAGGATGTGGAAAGTCAAGGCCAAAGTGGTCCCAGTGGTGGTAGGAGCACTCAGGGCCGTGACTCCTAAGCTGGGAGAGTGGCTCCAACAGATCCCAGGAACAACATCCAAGCTCTCTGTCCAGAAGAGTGCAGTGCTAGGAACAGCTAAGATACTGCGCAGAACCCTCAAACTCCCAGGCCTCTGGAAGAGGACCCGAGATTGAGGAAGACACGTACCACCCATAGGGGTGAGAAGGGAATTTTTATATATATTTCCCATCCATTCATAGAAACCGATATATTTTTTTTTAATTAGAACTTATTTTCTTTTCAAAAATAATTCCATCAAAGAGCTGGATTGTGAACAGAAGCTTTGGGAATCCAACAAGGTTTTCATAGTTGATCTCTGGACCAGTTACATATGTTTATGGATGGATTGTGCTGGAGAGCTATGGTCATTCAAGCATCTGAATGAATTAACTTTATGGAGGATGGAGACGAAATGGCATGAACTTTATTGGTGCAGAGAAACTTGAAGTTATAGAATCTAGGGGTGTGGGGATTTTAGATTCTTGTAGAAGGATTTCACACCAAGACTGCTTTCTAAGATGGGAGAAGCATTGCAAATGCATGGACGCTAAAATGCTGCAGATGTGGTGGGTTTCTAAGGAAAAGTTGGACTTCTTGTGGCAAAAGGGAAACACATAGAAATGCTGGGATACTTCCTGGTAATATTGATATTATCTTCTTCAGGGCAGGTAAACCTTTGTGATTAGAGCACATTTGAAATTTTGTGAACATATGTTGGCCACTCATAAAAATGGCCACTATTGTGACTTGTCAGAAAACAGACAGTAAGGTAACTTTATTCCACAGAATGCTTTCCAGGTGTTGTAACTTCAGAGAGAAAGGGCAAAATATAAATATATCTATAACTGCTGTCAAGAAGTTTGTAAACCACTTCTTTATAATCTTTCTTTTCCTTTCTTTTTTCACTATTTACTATTTTTTTTTATTATCTTTATTCTCTTTTATGGTTTTTACTTTGTTAAGCTTTCCAGTGTATCAGTGGGCTACGTGTGAGGCCCAAAGTTATTTCAGTAAATAAGTACAACACCAAAGGCTGGTGCTAGGCTATTCAGCATGGCAACTTCCTTTTTATTTATTGTTTTTTGTTGTTGTTTCTTTCTCTAATTTACTTAAGTACAATTACACATACCTAGGCCTCCACAGTGCAGACATCTATGCGATAAGTGCAGAGACCTCGTTCCTTGGTATCATAGGAAGCAGGCTGGTTGTGTGGAAAGTTGTACTAGCTTTCATAGTGCCTGCACAGGGTTACTATCTGCTCTTCATGATCTTCTCTCAATGCTCTAATTAATTATTATATGGGAGGGATGCACCATATAGTAGGATCCCCTCCCCTCCCTTCCCTTCCCCTCCCCTTCTCTTCCCTTCCCTTTCCAAGATTGTTACAAACTGTTGCCTATATAGCAAATTGGGTACACACATTAGGGAATATATTATATCACGGCCACAGCCATGTAGATAATCTGGAGGGAAATTGGTTTTGAATTTCATGTCTTTTATCCCAAAATGAGCATGCAGGACCACACAAGTTTCCATTTGCATGTGGCCCATTGTCAAATATCTACACCCAGTATGTGTTGAATAGTGTGTAAAGAATTCTATACAAGGGTGCAACTGATTCTCAGGAATGTTGGATACATAGAATACTTGCTAAATCAAGTGAATTATGTCTGACATTGGACATAGCAGATCTCCACCCCACGGCTTGGCATGTTATTTCACACTTTGAGATGAACTGAAAAAGTATTCAAACGCAGCAAAAAATATCTGACAGAAGGAAAATTAAGCTGTTCCAACCATCCCCCACAAACCCATCATTTCTGATTGGCAATTGTAAATAGTTTTGTAATCTATATTTTAGCAGACTTTATCAGAGGAAATATTTAAAGGATATTCTCTACTATTTTTTTCTTATCCACACTAAAAGCATTTCCTTCCTCTCAAGCACAAAATGATGAGGTTGCTGCAAAATTTAATAAAAGCAACAACAGCTAAAGAACTTATATCCTTACAAACCTGAACATGAAAGATTGACCTACAGCATAGATTAGTGTTCCTCACCCTTGGGAACTTTAAGATGTGTGGACTTCAACTTCCAGAATTCCCCACCCAACCACCCCTATCTTCAAGTGGCCAAGGTTCAGAAACACTGGTATAGATACTTTGGACTGGCTATTTTCTTGAGTTTAGGACATCTGAAATGGCAACCAAAGTTGAGGTGCACAGCAATATCATATGCCATGCAAAACTTTCTGAATTCCTGTGCCCAGCCTTCAAGTGGCCAAACATCACTATAAATAACATTAACATTGCCTTGTTTTATTACATAGCGCAAACCATACAACTCCTTGTCCCAGGACGTCTACTAACCATTTCCAGAAAACTGTATTTCATTGTCTACCTGCAGCTGATGCAGCCCAAGGACAGATGTAGGTGCTCCACTCTGGAAGTGGTGTTTCCCCTCTTATTCCACCTCCAGATGTTATCCATGGACAATGTAGGGCATGTTAATTAACATGGAGGAGGCAGCCAAGAATGACATGTTCAAGGTTCTTGTGACTCCAATTAGTTTTGCCAGTTTCCTGGAAGACCACCCCCACCCAATTGTTCTCTGATGTATTCTCCCATCCTTCAATCCTCTTTTGGCACGAGGGAGACCAAACCCCAGCTTTCTGGTGGTCTGGGATGGAAGGGGGCATGGCAAAGCAGCTGTGGAAACAACCACAGTAGTCACATATCTATATCTGACACTCTTCAGTGGCTATCCAATTTCTGATATAATTGGATAGCCACTGATTTTTCTGATGTGGCATATAATGCTTTATTCCTCTCTTTAAACAGTTCCCTTAGTTATAAGGGGATAAACTAGTGCATGAGTATATAACTTTAACCAGTGGGGATGGAGGTAAGATTACCGAGTACTCCTCTGCACCCTTCAAAAATTATTCCTTAAAGATTTCCCAAGCTAAA
This sequence comes from Liasis olivaceus, assembly GCA_030867105.1. Taxonomy (NCBI): domain Eukaryota; kingdom Metazoa; phylum Chordata; class Lepidosauria; order Squamata; family Pythonidae; genus Liasis; species Liasis olivaceus. Next base: position 259,926,134 of record CM061349.1, read on the forward strand.
GAGGAACTGATGGTGGAATCCCTGTGAATCCAGAATAATACAATCCAGGCCTTCTTGAATCACATTCTAGACATTCCAGGCACTGGTCTGGGGCTTATTTTCAGGCTGATGCAATCCATTATTTTAATAACACTGTAATCTGAATCCATTCCTATTTGGAGGCAAGTAACATATATCCTAATATCGGGGTCAAACTCTAATCTGCACCTCTAACAATATTTACAGAGCCATTTTCTGCAGGATATAGCCCCTGCACTCTTGACATTGTGCTTGTTGGCAGGTACTCTTAAGATAGAGTTGAGCAACCTTTTTTCTGTTGAGGGCTATCTTCTCACCAAGGCAATAAGTTCAGGATCAGATGCCAAAGGTAGTCAATAATGAAGCAAGTTTCATTTCCTTCTGATGCCCTCTGTTCCTTCTTGGGACAGTCATTTTTTACTGTTTTGAACATTCATTTTTTTCTGGTTCAGACACCCTCTTTCCTCACTTTCCACAAATTGCCAAAGATGAAACAGATGTCTCTTATCAGAGCTCTGAATTAAACACTTGGGGAGGGGGGTTGACTGCCACATGAAACTATGTCTAGGACACAAGGCAGCATGTGGCCTTATGGCTTAATGCGTAAGGATAACTTTATGATCTGTTGGGATACAGAGGGTAATTCTTATGCTTCTAGCCATATATAATTCATATGTGGAATGTACGCATGTGCTAACTCTCCCAATAGATTCCTTTATAAAAATATTGGCTTTTCTATTGAAACCGAGTTCTCTTTCCTAGAATTTTTCAGGAATGTTCCCCAGTGGTTGTATTTACTATTAAGATGGAATGTGTCCTACATTTCAGTTATATCCTGCAGTCACTTCAGTTCCTGTGGGTTTGCTTTTGAATTATGGTGTGCCTTTGAAGTTAAGCTCTGGTTTCCCACCACTTCTGAAATAAGGTTGCCATGTGTGAAGCCCATATGGTAATGTGCAGGACTCTAGTGTAGAAAAGAAGCAGAAAACAATACAAGCAGAATTGTGCTGGGCTGCTGAAGAGCTTTCGTTGCTCTCAGAAGCTGTGAGACTTAAGTACAGCATTTCTGTAATTTTCCACTTACTATAAGGGAAACATGTGATCATACAAGGGATGGTTATGTAGTTTGTACTGGATCTAAAGACCTTGCCACCTGGAATTGTGCCATTAGCTGGGTCTGTCCAGTGGGTCCATCTCTTGCTTCCACCAACCTCTCAGTAACACTATCATACTTTTAAAGTTATCTGTGCTCATAATAAGGCCACTACATGAAACTTTGGTTTTATTCTATTTTTACTGTATTTTTATATTGTTTTTATTGTATTTTAATTCATATTTATTGCTGTTTTATTGTGAACCACCCAGAGTCACTTCTCATGAGATGGGCAGTATCTAAATTTGAAATATAGATAAATAAATAAAATAAACAGTACTTTGAAACAAGGCTGTTCAAATCTCAGAGATCTCAGCCTCTGAGGTGTTACTTTCCTTGTAGATACTGATTCTTATGGAGCCAGTGGTTATATCACATGTGGTGCTCTGAGTTTTAGTTCAGGTTCAACTTAACTCTGAACAACCAAAACTCAGAATATTTGTTGAGTGGAAAGGAAACATGATCAAGTTTAGTGCACTAATCCTTTTCAGAGTATAGACTGCAAGTAAGACTGGGCAACAGATAATGAAGAGAACCCCATTCATGTTTTCTGTGGTTGTTTCAAATGCATTAAGATTCCCAGAGAGGAGTTGATCACTCCCGGAATGGGTAGCAGTAATTCACACAGGATTATATTAAACAAAAATTGTATTTGCCTACTTAAGTTCCATTCTAAAAGTGAAATTAAAACCAGCAGAGATGTATTAGGTGTACATTCTGACACGATCTTACTGATCTAACCCCATTGCCCACCAGATTTGCATATTTATAAACATGCCCTGACTTTGAGCAAGTCATGATCTTGCGATCTCATTTCCCTGTATATAAAATAGAAATAATAACAACCAGTTTAGAGATTTGTTATTGCTGTGATAATAAAAGTGGTAAGAAGGATGACTTCACTTGCATGCTAAAAATTTAGTAGAATTGTCATTGATATTTTACTTTTTATTTTTGAGAAAATCATATCTTAGAGTCAAACTATGAACGGGTCTGCATTTTTTTTATTCCACATGTCATTTGGTATATTACATTTCTTTTATAAGGTAAACTTTCACACACTGAAATGAAAGCAGATGCAGTGAAAGATTTCTCCATCCTTCAAGTCTCTTACTATCAATTTCCCAGTTCATATTAGTAAAGAGTTTATTGGCCAAAGTGAGGGAAAGATGCTGTGAATGGACAGTCTCTTCTATTATCACATTTGATTTTCCTGAAAGATCTACAGTATGTGTTTCCAGAGTACTTAGTCTATGAAGGCAGGTTTGCTCTCTCAAATAACTTTAACACTGTTGAAAATGAAATAAGTTCGTGTTCTACAATCTCTGAAAGTATAATAATGACTAATGCTAGTTTGATACTGAGAATTGTTGTGGCAGGACTGAGTCACTGGATGAAAGGTTGAAAGGTCAACCCTTTTCTTCTAGAAGCTCCCTGAGTTTACACACCCTAGATTTGCCTCCTGTTTTGGTATGCAGTTATGTAGTCCTCCCTGCAATCATCAGGCTTCCAATAGCTTACCTGCTATCCTCTCCTCTAATCCCAATATGTGAGAGATAGGGATCCTACACCATGTGTTACTTTCTGGCAATTTAAAAGGGGGAAAAAATGAAATAAACCTTATAGCACCACTTGCTGGCTATAGTGTGTTGTTATGTAAACCAGCACCTTCTTCTCCTTCTCCTGTTTATGAATTAGACCAATGTCACAGAGAAAAATAAAATCAAGCTTTATTAAAAAGAATAAGAAAAAAAAAAGAAAATGTAAAAATTCCTTTTCAACCAAGTGTTGACTTGCAAAACAATTATGGAGGAAATAAAAATAGAATGCTATGGAAATGTAAGGGAGCATCTTAACAGCTCCTACAGTAGAAAATATGCTGGAAAATATAAATCTCTGGTAGGCCGCAAGATGCTAGTCTGCTCCTATTTAGGGGCAGATTTGCTGCAAAAAGGTTCAAAGTAGCAAAAACACATAGTTACCAAGCTTGCATAGTAGCAACAAGTACCAGAGACAATAAATTAGACTTAAGCACAGAGGGGGGAAAGGGAAATGAAACCTAGAGCAGTTCTTAGCTAACTTTTTCCTATTCTTCTAAAGAGTGGATGACTTTTGGAACAGATGTTATTTCTGTGCTAATTTGTAACCTGGAAAATCCTTCTTCCTGCAAATTCCAACTTTGATCAGAGGTTGGAGGAGAATCTCAGATCTCTTTTGCTCCCTCCACACCTTGGCACACAGGTTCTTGTTCCTTTGCTCTCAGAATTCTGCCTGTAGCCGTCAGCTCTACTTGAGTATATGAACAACATTGCCCTTTAACAATGTGATACTCTGAAGTGCTTGCATTATACATTTCTATTAAACTTGGCTTTGAAGTAGTCCAAGTATATAGCTATTTTTCAACAGGAACATTTAAAAAATGCAGAGGAGAAACAGAGGCAAATGACTTCTACTAAGAACATAGTACATAGATCTAATTTTGTTCAGAGTCCAACATTTTCTGCTTCTTTAATGTAAGAAATATAATTTTGTAAGAAAAATGTTATTGCCATTTATTTCAACTTTAGGTATTAGTGTTACTTCAGTTGTCGAATATGCAAATGACTGGATGTCATACCTAGCAGACATTTCTTTTACTGGGCTTCTATCAATATGAACTCTGAGCAGCTTACACACCTGTCATCCATAAAAAAAATAAAGCTATAGAATACAAATCAGGACCAAATAATTCTCATTTACACACTAGGGATTAAAACAAACACCCCTCTGCTAGAAGGAACACCCTTATAACATCTGTTTCCAAAGCCTGATGGAACTACATCATGATAAAATGGTTGGAAAAGATTTCTTACAGTATACTGTAGTCAAACACTCATAAATTAAGGATGCAAAAAGCTGGTTATATGATCCCTGCTACTTTTTTCAGGTGATCAGTCTAGTGTAGGTAACAGGAATAATGTCATCCACCTTCACCCACAACTACATGTTTCATTACACATCACATATAGTGTACCCACATTTATTGCAATATGGATATTTTATAATGTGCATATATCAAAGCAGATATATCCCTAAACTGAATGCCAGAAATGGCAAGTATACGGGATATAGGTGCAGTAGAGTATTATTGGGATAGTACAGCCTAAACCAGTTCTGTTGGATGCCACTGAATGTTGTTAGGATCAGGTCAATGATGGTGTTAGGTCTGCTGCAGAACTACAACAAATGGTTCCTTCAAAAGAAAATAGCTCATTGTTCAGAGCAAGGAAATCACTCTGTGTAATGTTAGTTAACCAGTCTGCTTCCCAAATCTTCCCTATCCACTGGCAAAAACAGCTAGGCCATCAAGCTGAAAAAGTTGATGTGGTATTAATCTCCGCTCTGGTTCCAATTAGCTTAGTGGAGCAAGGGTTATTCATAGCTAGCTCTATCCTCTCAATATATGAGTACAGTGAAATTGTTTCATCTATATTTGGGATTTAGGATATCTGTGCAAAATCAGGGAGATATATGTGGATAATCAGCATGTCCAAGGAAAGGAAAATGAGAGTCAAGCTCTTTTCTATTGAGATAATATTCTAATCATGTGTTCATTGGAAGGTAGATTGTGAAATTTAACAAAATAGATTCTAATAGCAGCTCTTGTAGGGTGAATATTATACATTGAACATATATAGACTTCAAACAGGTAAAAATCAACCTTGGGTTCTTGGTGTATGCTGAACTTGGTTTTCTTCTTGCAAATTACCTATCAAAGTAGGTAATACTGTCAGTGCATTGGTACTAAGGAGAGGGGTTTGCTGGCTTGTTATGTGTGGCAGCTTATCTATCTTGGTCAGGGTTGTTGTAGTTTGGGTGCCTGTTTCTGACTGGCCTACCTGGCCTGGTTGGCTGTTTGTTTCCTCTAAGGTTGTTCCTGGCTATTGCATTGGTTCTCCCTTATCTACATGTTGACTACTGGTTGTGTGATAAGGGAGGATGCGGTCTACGCAACTATTCATGAATGTTACCCTAATATCGGTAAAGAAATCCATATACTTGCATTGCTCTTGACAAGAAACAAGTCAACCTCTTGTTTAAAGGAACATAAAAAGCAGAGGCAGTCCACTATGGTAATCTGTACCCCAAGTGCCATCAAAATGAGTAGAAATTACAAGCGATGACCTTGTTGTATCAGCCACTCTTTCCGCTTACATAAAAGATGCAATGTTCCCTTCCCTTCCTATCAATAAGATCATATAAAGCATTCAGGTTCAGTAAAAGATGAATCCCAGAACACGGGCATTTGGGCTTTTGCCATTTTTATGACTTCAAATTAAGCTATGCAAAAGTAAAGAGAACACTTTCAATGAAGCCTTTGTATAGTTTATTGTCTACTGTTAAATGTATAAAAAAGGGAAAAAAATGAATAAATGAGGGACATTAAATGGTGAAATTCTGTCCGTGCAAACAATAAATAGTTATTTACAGTCTTCAGCAAAATAAAATGTAAGTCTTATTGATCCCCTCATGCACATAGACGCACACGCATGCACACATACAGTCCCTTCTTCTCTCACATACAAGCATGCCACACACAAAGGAAAAGGGAAACCATCATAAATAATTTACATAGCATAGGCAATTATGATACAGTCAAAATATTAACATCTTAGTCCCAGCACTGATGGTTTTTTTTATTTAAAAGATACAAAAACGTTATTACATTAATGAAGTTTCCCTCAATAATTCTTCTCTGGGACTTACAGCTATACTTTCAATACATTAAAAATATGATTTGCAGAAAACACCCTCAACAAACCTCATTAAAAAATCCTTTAAAATGTTAATATGACAAAACGAAGAATGTGCAATAAAGCTAGAAACACCAGATACTTGACAAGGCATATAACATTGAGATCCATTTAAAAATGTATTCAAAGCAGAGGAACTGAAATGTGGCTTACTCTATCACATCCTCAAGCAATTCAAGAAAGGACCCTTGTACAGCCATTGGGATGGGGCAGCAACAGAGAGACATCCCCCCCCCCCCCCCCGTGGCTGCCTTACACATTTTGGAGGAGAAACGTCAGATTTGCATCCACAAAACTGCTGTGACCATTCATGACTGCCAACAAAGCAGTGGATGAGCTGAATTTTACTGTTCCATTGTTTGAGGGACTTCCCTGTGAATGCCCTTGTCTGGATAGGAAATTCTCTGTGTAATTCCCAAGCCTGATCTAGCAGGGTTGGTTAACCCTGATCTAATAGGGTTCAGTGTGCAGAACTGAATAAGAACATTAAACAGTTGAATTCTCAGCAGAAGTTTGTTCCTGGGGGTGGCATCGGTCAACTATACATGCACACAGTCCTCTTAAGCTCCAAGCATTTACACTTCTACCAACACCCATTTGGGTAACAAAATGGCATTTTGGATTGAGACAGAGGTGCTTGTGTTTTTCTGTATGTAAACCTCATCCATGAATCAAATTATACCAATAAGTGTATCTTACAAAGCTTGTTCAATTTAAAGTAACAAAAAGTGTTAAATATGAGTATACTAGTCTATAACTGAATAACTTGTGTCTGGTTAGACTAAAGGGCAGATGTACCTTTAGTAGTTTTCTCGAAAGGTCCTATATACAGCACACATACAATAAAAATTACAAGCATTGAGGGCAATGGTAAATATCAAGGTTCCATTTATAAGGTCCCGATGGTTACTTAATTATTTGACAGTTCGGAGCAGTTAAAAATTCAATGGTGTATAAGAGCAAATACATCCGTATTTGCTCATGATCTCATTAAAGGCATTCTGTAGCAATCTTCTTGGAGATCTTGCATTGTTCATTGGACTTTCCAGTGAGTTTGGAAATAAGTTACTGGAGAATGCAGATGCACATCACAATAATAAATAACAACAATATCCTCGTAACTGGAACTGTAATATGTTACTAGATCTTGGTAATGGTTGCATTTCTATCTTATCTGAACCCAAATGAAGCATTTTGAAATCAAAGTGCTTGTTTGTAGAAGAGGCAGGAAAGTGGTTCATGAAATATGGCCACAAACTACTTTCATAGGAGCTTCATGCACACAAGCAGTCAGCCTTCAAAAATGGCTTTCTTTCACATAATTGCAGGTATGTGATGGCAATGTCTGTGTGATGTTCTTGCATGCAATTCTTGTAAAGGCATACTTAGCCTTTAAAATTCAATTCGAATATTAATATAACTCTGTTTTCCTCCCAAAATATTGGACTGTCTCAACTCCAGTTCATGAGAACTGTCTGAAAAACCCTGAAGTAACCAACGTTCTTATAAATTTGCTTTGGTACCAGAGAAACCAATGGATGATCTGAACTGTAATTGCTTTCCTGGAACCCAGCTGAAATGTTAAATACTAATGATAAGAGAGGACTTGTTTTAATTCAAAACTCCAAGCAGATCACTGATCAAAAAAGGTGATAGGAAATTATCAGCACTTGAACATCACTGTACCACCTTCTTTACTCTAATTTCCCATGGCTTCTCTGTGAGCAAAGGTTGTAAAAGTTGTCCTGCTACAATATATCTTCTGGACATTGGGATAGCAAGGCCCACCTCTCCTCTGAGTAAGTAATATGGATTTAAGAGGTGATCTTATCTCTACCATTTCCTTCTGCTTGCTATGTTTTCTGCCCCCTCAAACCTCACTTTCTGCCATATTTATATCTGTATAATACATAACGTAATTACACTTTTACACTTTATACGTAAACATCACTTTTAGGAATCTAGGACAAATTAACAAATATTTATGCCATGTTTTCAATCCACATGTCAATCTGTTTCTGCATCAGCAGTGAGTTCAATGGTCACATTTAATCCAAACTCCTTGGAGGCACTTAGGTGTAGGGTTGGAGGGATCCCTCCTGGCAACAGGGTTGTATAAGGTCAAGGAAAGGTAGAAAAAAAATAAGGGACTTGGAGTACTAGGATGTACAGAGGTGTCTAGGTTGAACGGCATCTACAGTACATTGCTTGTTATACAGCTGCAATAATTCATGCATCTGTAACGGAAAGAAGCAATTGGTTAGCATGGCTGCCATGTTTGGACTATAATACATGTAAACTACCGGTCAGAGCTAAATTAATTTATATGAATCTCATTGATTTCAATGGGCCTAAAGTTATACATAGATAACTGAAGTCTCATTGATTTCATTGAGGCTACCCTAAAGAGGACAACATTTGGATCACAGAAAATTAAACACTGTAGTTCAGAAATATTAAACTTCTTTCCAAATTATTTTTGCCTCACCATCTTCCAAAGGAGACTCAGAGAACAATAATCAGAATACAATAAATATGCAGAGTAAAAATCAGATTACATTTCAAGTGTTTCAATAGATTAATATTTACTACATCTGCATCCTGACTTTCTGTCAAAGAGTCCAGGACACCCGACACAAGTTTTTCCTTTCAACAAACTTGTAATGTAGATTTAGCCTATCTTGCGCAAGGCACTTAAATTTTATGGTTTTAGAGAGATTTAAATTAAGTTTCCCAAATCTAACACTCTATGTCAGCCTTTCTGACCTAATATTTTCCAGGTTTGTTGGGTTACAACTTCCTTTATTTTTAGGCAGCCTGGCCCTCAATACTATCACATCAACTCTTGCTGTGTATATTTTTTGAAACACATTGCTGCAAATGATTTAGGAACACACTTAGCCTTAATCAACATCTGCACAATAATGCAGCACACATCCTGATCCCTCTGAGAAATAGCCAAAAGCTATTTGCACTCGGGATAATTTTTCCCCATCCATCCCTATACACATGCATATGTCTGACCTCATAGCGTTTAGCATATGGGAATGCATGTTATAATATGTAATTATGTCTGTCAATTATTACATGAAATCTGGCTCTAAATGTATATATTTATGTTATCCAACCATGAGAGTAGGTCTTTTCTGGGTCTCATACTATACACAAACTCTCTTTTCTTCCCTCTCTAAATTGATCCTTCCTAGGGTGAGATATCATCCAATTATGTATTTCCACCCTAAGATAGAGCTGAAGTTCTGACTCTGCACCCAGATACTGTAAGAGTTTGGATGGGGAAAGACAAGCTTAAACTCAATCCAAGCAAAGCAGAGTTGCCGATGTGGAAGCTGATAGATTCTAGTAGAATTTCATCTTTTGATCTGGATGGGGTTGTGTTACTCAACAGGTCCACAATTGGGAGATCATTTTGGACTCATGGTCCTCCTGCTAAAAGGAAGCATGGACAGGGCAGCCTTTGTGCAGCTTTATCTTATATGCCAGTTACAGCCAATTCTGGATCCAGAGATGTTGATGATCTTGTCACCTCTTGTTTGGATTACTCCAATTTGTTCTACTTTAGACTGACTTTAAAGTCCATTTTGAAACTGCAGATAGTCCAGAATGCAGCAGCCCAAGTAATAACAGGCTCAGTGCAGTTTGGCCATATTATACCTCTTCAATGGGAGAATCATTGGTTGCCAGTGGGCTTCCAGGTATAATTCAAGGTGATGGACTTTAAAGACTTTTTTGCATAGGACCTAGGTAATTCTGAGACCACCTTCTCTTAGTGGGTTCTGTCCATACAGTGAGATCTAGAAGAAAGGGCTTGTTGTGGCTCCCAACTCCTATGGAGTGCCAAGTTCAGGGATCCTGGAACAAGACTTCTTTGTGGTGGTCCCATCCTCTGAAGCAGCCTGCTCTCAGATATAAGGCTGGCTCTCCATCTCTACTAGTTTTCCAGAAGGCTATTAAGACCTTCTGGAAGCACTTTGGAAATGGGGTAGTTGGTGGACAGTGCTAAAGAAGTTATCCCATTGGGGGGTGATGCCAATTATAGTTTTTTATAATTATTTTGTATAATTTCAACCTGATTACTGTACTAGAGAACTGTAAGCCACTAAAGTAGTTTGATTGGAATGGTATATAACACCAAGTAATTAATTAATAAATACCTACATAAATCACTTCTAAGCATGTTTATTCACAAGTATATTTCACTGATTTTAGTCAATGCAGCCTATGAACTTTTAAAAGGTTTTGAATAGCAAAAAGCATCCTCTCCTGCATTATTAGCAGTTAATAGGGATTTTATGCAAAATCAAGTTTATGTTCAGTTGGAAAGTTGACTCAGAAATGCATAGTCATTGTTGACCACAAATCTGGCAAACCTGTCAGTGCAAAGGACTCATGTCAGATCTAACACTAAGGAATTCATGTCAACTGTCTTATTAAACACTGTGGAAGTTCTCAAAATATATATGTAGTAACCAAATAACAAGCATGCATATAAGAAGCAGCACAATTTGGCTTTCTCCTTTGAAATCCCCTCTTCAGGCTGTATGCCATATGCCCAGGAATCCCTTACAGTGTCTAAGGAAACTGAAATGTTTGGAAACACATAATTACAATGACAGTAATCATCTTAAATTTCAATTTACCTCTACATTCATATTTGAGGTCAGAGAAGTATACCATCTCTTGAGAAAAGACAAAAAGACCTAACCGTCCACCAGCATAGGTTTTATCATAGATTGGTCCAGAATCTGCCATGATCTGTTTTCCTTCATAAACTAAAACCCTGTAAGAGAAAACATGGTCTAGATTAAATGCAATCTTTGAAATGATCATTCATCTTTCTAGAAAGGATGTGCAAAATGTTTTGAATTTGAAACATCCCACTCAAAACAAGGCCATTTCAAACTTGGAATACTTTTAGTTATGACCAGAACCCTTTCGAATAAAGTTGGGGCAACCCGACTTTCTCAGAAAAATGTTTTGAACTTAGAAGACAGCAATTTGAGCAAGAAACATTTTGAAATCAAAATGCTTTGCATGCCATTGATATCTAGCAATTGTATTTATTTGCTCGTTTATTTGTTTATACATACGCATTTCTTTTTAGGAAAGTAAACATGCGAGAACTTCCTACATGTGATTTTTAACACTAGTCTGCTCTAAGTCTCTTTCTCACATGCACCAACTTATCCAGCATCCACATACTTTTATGGAACACATCCACAGTGGTGTTCACCAGCCACATTAAGGTTGACAATGTGAACACATCTTGAAAAGAAATACTTAATACTAATACACATGACTCATTTACAGCCAATCAGATATTACATGTGAGAATTGAAATACAGATAAGTAATTAAGTTCCAACTTATCCATTTTTAGCCCACGTGGAAATTATAGAGACCTGCAGAAAAAGTATGAAGAAAGAACTTCCTGGCTTTGATTGCAATGTCAATTAAATTACATAAATACGTGATCAGCACTCTTTTATATGGAAGAAACTTGTGGCATGCATTCGCCACATTGAATTATGTTAAAAGTTAACTCCAGTTAATTAATGTCAACAAAATGCAAGGATGACTGATGTCTTTTTTGTTTCCTTCTGGCAGATGTAATGAACACATAGTATATAATTGCATATCAGACTGTATACAGTGTGTATGCAGCTTCTGCAAAATGTCCAAATAAAACTTAAAACGATGTTACCAAGCACAAGTTTAAAAGTTCAAGAGCAGCATCAGGTCTGAAACTTTCTTAAGTTGTGCCGTGAACTGATAGGAAGGTCAGTGTCCATCTGTGTATGGGGGCTGGTCAGGACAGGATAAACAGGAGTAGAAGCCCAATAGATAATATACATTTTTAACAGATGACTTTTTTTTTCCAGCAGGAACTAGATTTGCAAAATTTGAAAAAAAAAAATACAAAATCCAGAAGGCATAGGGAGAAACCAATCTATACAACAATCCAGGAGGTCAATTTATGTCATGATTTGCAAAGACTGAATTCTTCACATATCTCTAAGCCAAAGGAATTCCCACATATCTTAAACAAATACATGGGAGGATAATTCATGTGGCATATATGTGTGAGAAACTGAATGGGTAATGGGGGACATAGGTGAACTAGGTGGTGAAATGCAGCAAAGATTCCCAAGGGAACATATGTGGCATAAATAGGACTTTTTTAAATTTATATTTTATTAAAACATTTTTGTGAATAATTGTGTGAAAGATTGGTGTTTTTGTTAAAACACATCTCCAGATGACTTCATTGGGGGAAAAAATATTTAAGGCCATTTTCGTTATAATCATTTTAATTTTAAGAAAACAAAGCAATCTTTTCTTTCAATCACCTATTTACCTTTCTTTTCTTTTTTCTCTACCTCCTACCCAGAACCAGATTATTTCATAGAAACCATCACTTTCCAAGATCTAATAATGATTTTGTTTATATGTACCATTCAAAATAAATGGAACACATCTGATGGGATGGAAAAATGAGAAAACGAGCACGGTTCAGAATCCTCCCAAAGGTTTCAACCGTAAAAAGAAACAGGCTGCCATAAATGAAGCGATAATCCTGGCATTTGCTTATGGAGCATTAAAAAAGACGCATTTACGATCACATGGAAAAGCAATAGCATACATCAAAAGAAAATGACATACTTTATTAATCCTGTCTTAGGTCTGTGGATCAAATGCCACCTGTAGGCAGTGTAATCTTTCCAGCCAATATTTTTGGGATCATGCCACAAGGTGCGCACCTGTCAAAAAAGTAAAACACATAGGCACACATTGGGGGAAAAAAACCGTCATATATAACATGCCTTGGCTAATTGACCAGCTTCCTATGGTATCTAAGCTTAGATTAAGAAAGAAAGGTAGGTTACATCAGGAATAAAGAGCTGCCCACACACACATAAAGTTGGCTGCTTCTATCCACTCATTACACTCTACATTACAACCCGTAACCACACCCTTAAATGCATGAAAGGGTATTGTGTAGAAGGTCAAGTCCTCTCCTCTCTTATTCCAGAGTGCAGGATATAAAATGATGGATTTAAGTTACAGGAAAACAGATTCCAATTGAATGTTAGAAAATAAAAAACCACCTTCACAGTAAGATAGTTTGGTAGTAGAACTAGTCCTGCAGAAAGGCGGTGAACTTCCCTGCATTGTATGTGTTCAAGTGGAAAGTAGATGGCCATCAGCTAGGGATGCTTTAATTTGAATTCCTGACCTCAGTTGGAAGTTGGGCCCTTTCCAGCTCTGTAATTCTATAGATCTATTCTATGTTTCTTGGAGATTTTCACCCTTCTGATGCTAGGATTTAGCAGGCAGATGTTGCTATGGTAGAGAAGGGCATGAGAGAAGGAGCTGATAGGAGGGGCTGCAAGAGAGAGGAGACGAGCATAGCAAGTATATTCCAAAGTGCTTTGTTCTGTGCAGAACAATTGGCTTGATTCACTGATATGAGGGGAGTAACTAGGTGTATGCAGGATTGAGTGCTGAGTAACTGAGTGTAATTGGGATAAAAGCTAAACCTGGCCCTGGTAGTCTACACTTCTTAGGTAGGTGGGTTTAGCAAACTTTTGTTGCTCTACATCATAAAATATAACTTGGTTGGGCTATGCATATCTTGATACTGCTTTGTCAGAGCTTCGTGAAGCATCTTCCCCGCCCTGCCCCGAAAGTGACATGGAGAAGCAACACTCCACTTCTGTTCAGCAGAGAGGCCATACTATTGGATTGATAGCAAAGGCTTCTGTGCATAGGTAGATGCTGTTAGCAAAACAGCTGCTTAAAGCAAATAGAGTTCACCTCAATGCTTTGTTGAAGAGGAGCAACTCCCCTCCCTAAGATGGTACCCCTCCAATATGCCCAGATCTAACATCTGGGGCCCTTAATAATGAAACTTGTGCAGTAAATTATCAGCCTGAACCCTATTCACAGTACTTTAAGTGTTTTCCTGCTTAAACCTGACATGAAGAGTCAGTCTTGACATGTGTGCTACCTTGACTTTTCGATGTATGTTTTTAAACCCTGAGGCAGCTTATCATTAAAACTAAACACAAGGCAGGTTAAAATGATCATAAAGTAGGTTATAATAATAAGGTCAGCAACAGCTGCTGTATAAGGGAAGAAAAAGTTCAGTACAGACCAAAACCTGTGACCCATTCTTAACATTTATGCCCTAATCACATGATTTGAACATGGGATGGTTATCTTGCAATTAAATGGGGGCAGGAGAAGTACAAGATATCATAATTCCAGGAAACTTTGGGCTGACTACCCTGACAACACATTGGCAAGGGGACTTTTCAACTAGTTACCTGTCCAGGTGTATTTCCTGTGTGCCAAAGAGCATTTCTCAAATGTTCACCACTACCAGTTGTGGAGTTCACCACCTTAAGGGACACTCCAGAGTATCCATAAGCTCTGGTTGGCTTATCTTCCCAGTATGTCTGAGTCACCTGCTTCCACATCAGGACATAGAAGCGACTACTGGATTGGTAACCAAAGACAAATCCAGCATAATCATCATCTCGGTCTGTGTTGACATAGAATGTACCACTGAAGTCAACAGAACTGAATTCATCATAGCCTGAAGCAGGATGGAAAAGAGATACTCAGTAATCACAGGTATTGCTTTTGATTTCACACATCTATTGTCAATATTATTTGGTTTGATACATTCATTATTTTTCAGGATTCAGGTCAATATTAGTCTTCCATGTGTTTTGGTTCTTGGCTTTCCTCATTACTTAACCTTTCCCTTGATTTAATTATCGTATTTGCTTTAGTGTGAAACAGATTTATCTAACTGTACATCTATAGTTTAGAGAAGGCAACAATCTTTATATTTTGATCTGCTGATATATGCTATGTGCAACTGTCCTCAGACATGGTCTAGAAGCTGAAGCTACTGCTGAAGGAAACAGAGTGGTTCATGGTGGCACTGGGTGGAGCATTGCTCCTTAAACTCTGGCTTTCTGCAAGTTACCAGGCCCAAATGACATTGATATTAATCCATAAAGGCCTGAATGATTCAATATTTAAAGTATTACCTCGACAAATGCTATCCAGCCCATGAATTAAGACCATTTGGGCAGAATCTATTTGTTGTTCCATCAACCCACAGTATGGTTATTAGGAATTGCACAGTTCGTTCTACAATCTCATATATGTCCATAGGGAATTACTATAGTAATTATCAATCCCAGGTAAATAGCTATATGATATTAGCCTCAAACTGTTTACCATTCCAGTCCTGATTAAAAAGTGAGATATAATCTGGGATGGAGTAATTTTTATCTCCTTTATAGTGACACAGAATATCAACGCACGGTCTCATTACTTTTAGAAGAAAAGGTTCAGCTATTTTATCAATAATAATTTTATAAAATTCAAGTTTCTTGTAATCTGTACTAGGTAACTTTTCATTACTATCTTTAATTATTAACAAATTATTTTCCAAAGAGATACAGGGTTTCCATGACTGAGAAATATTAAGTTTCAAACACATTATTAAACTGAATGTAAAATTTTCTTTCCTAGTTAGCAGAGTTTGCAATGTATGTTTGCTATAATATTAAATGACATAATTCAGAGAAATATGTCACTAATTACGTTGACCTAATGGGGCTCTGAATTTTGATTGCTTAATCAATAGTTCCTGATACTGATGAAATAATCCGGGTGAGTCTCAAAAGCACTTCTTGATATAGCAGCGGGAGCTGGTATTCAAAGGAAACAACATCTTAAAAAGCCACAGGATACTTGGAGACCCTAATGAATAGATAAAGCTGGCTTTTAACTGTGGTCAATTGTTATTACTCTGAATATAGTACACTCAGAAGAGATTTTAATACTCACCAACAGCGATTCCAGGATCTGAATTAGCAGTCTGTACCAATTCTTTGCCCTGATGACGAATTACCCAATTTGGATCAATCTGAGTTGTTCCTTTAGGGTCCAGGGGTACCATTTGAAACTTTCTGAAATCTGTTACACTAATGGCATCATTTTCAGGACACACATCAAAAATATCTGGAATACTATCATTGTCAAAATCATCTTTGCAGATGTCACCTCGGCCATCACCTGAAAAAGCACACATAATACATAATTCCTTAACCTTACGCTTACAACTCTTTTTTCTGCATGAGGAGTTGTGAACATTTACAATGTACATTAAAAGCTACTCAGTACTGAATAATACAGTGCCACAATTCAACAGCTATGCGACCTCCTAAAAATAAAAATCAAATTTTACCAGTGAATGTTGTAATTTACTGCGTTAAAGTCATATCAGAATCATTTTTACTCAGTAATGTCGAAGGTGCTCTAATTTATTTATTTATTAAATTTATATGCCGCCCATTTCCCTCCAAGGGTGACTTATAATATCTTAGGATTTAAATAAAATCCATATTCAGAAAATCATACGATTAGGACAGATGTTTGAAATAATCTAGTGCACAGTCTGTAATGCAGGATTTACAATACAAAAGTACTGCATGCTTAACAGATAACCATTCAGAAGCTGCTTAAATACTTTTATTGAAGGACAGACTACAACCACCCAGCAGCTGGAAAACAATTACCAAGAGGAAGCATACTTTACGTGATTTTCAGTGGAAACTTCTTCTGCTATTTATTTTTTATTTATTTATTTATTAAGTTTTTCAGCCGCCCATCTCTCCCCAATGGGGGAACTCTGGGCGACTCACAACAAACATTAAAAACATAAATATATATAAATACATAAAACATCAGTTAAAAACATTACTGACAAGGCGAAGGAGAGTCCAAGAAGATGAAAAATCTGAGGCTGAAGACAGAAGGCCTCTATGGGGCTAGCCATCCCCATGCTTGAGGTATTCCCTCCCCACCCCAGGCCAAGTGGCAGAACCAGGTCTTCAGAGCCTTACGGAAGGCCAGGAGTGAGGGGGCCAATCGCACCTCCGGGGGAAGAATGTTCCAAAGAGTGGGGGCTACCGCAGAGAAGGCCCGCCTTCTGGACCCCACTAATCGAAGTTCTTTCACTGAGGGGGTCCGAAGCATGCCCTCTCTGTGTGATCTTTTCCTTTCTAATCGATACTCTTGTACCCTATGGACAGAGATGCACAACTCCTTTCTGTACCATGAAGCACTTCTAGATACTCTTGTTACACAAAGTAGAATCTCAAACCCTTCTTCTAGCACTCATAAAACCATCTATAGAATGAATCTAATGAGTAAGCCTTCTTTAGAACCAACCCATTCTTCTTAGTTTGATAACTAAATGTTGGCTTTTTATTAACGTACTTTTTGCTATGTTGTGATTGCTATATGCCACATACCTACTCATACAGGTTAATGTTGAATTGCCAGATTTACACTTCAAGTGTTCTTGTACATTTATGAATTGTAAAGAAGGAAAAAAAATCATTAGTAGACTTATTTTCCCAAAATAGCCCAGTGAAATTATTAGAGGTTAAGTGGTCTAGTGTCAGCTCTAAGTAAGATGATTGTGATGCTGAAAATCTGAGAATAATTGCAATATCACAACTACATGCCAAATAGAATATGAGTTGTTTAGGGGAAAAATCAATCCTTCATACTGTAAGAAGTCCTGAGTACAACAGAACTTGATATTTTAAAATGTGCTTTGGGATTTTAAATTTCATTTTATCTCTGTGTCATCAAATGCCTTCAGCAATGTTTTGCCATGAGTACTTATGACTGTGGCCATGCATTTTTGACCCATCTGTATTAGATGAGTGAAGAAGGCATTACAGTAAATCATGTAAAAATAGCTCTTGGCTACTCTGTCTTTCTTTATGTGGGAACCTGTTTACTTCATAAAAATAGCAGTGATAAGCTAAAAGTGAAATAGGCATTCTTTGAAACTTTGGAATGTGGCTATATTGAAATTGTGGTTGATTTATGTGGCATTTAAGACTGAACCATTCAAGTGAATAGAGTCTACAACCACCAAATCTCTTATAGAGAAAGTCTGATTGATGGCAATATGGTAAATGGTTGAAGAGTTGGGTTTCATAATGTAATACTTATAGTGGCTTGAGTTAATGAGTTATTGAGGTTAAAAAAACAGTAGGCATTAAAGTAGATGCCAAGCTCAGAACTAAAATGTCAAAAAGTCTTCTGAGTTCCTGGGTTAAATAACAACTTATAAAACACTAATCCATTCCACAAATCTATTACTTTTAATGTACACCTATAAGCAGTCTGAAATTTCTTCCAAAGCTTTGCTAGCTACGTCAGATTTATATAGGGATTCCTTAACTATCTGACTTCTGATGTTTCGCCAAGTACTTCCAACACATTAAAAAACGTTTTTGCAATCAGGAGGGCTAGCAGCTTTCCCCTTCCTTCTGCCCATCCGTCTGTCCTGGAAAGAGTTCCTAGCCAGTTCTCACACATTTTCACACATTCTGCATTTTTAGGAACTTTCATTAATATTTATTAGTAGGAACCCATATTGCACATTTCAGAGACATGTCCCCTTAGAAAAATGTCTCCCATTATAACCTTCAAGGGTAAAATTGTCCATGGAACATCAAAAAAGGGTTTTTAAAAAATACAGATAGCAAGAATCAAGCTTTTCATAGTTCTTCTTTATGAGAAAATGGCTCCACATTCCACTGACTGGCTGGCAGCCAAGCTGAACTCAAAATACTGACCAGCTGTATACGTGTTTATCTTAACACTTAAGGGAATAAGAGTGTGTGTCTAGTTTTATTCTCTTTGGTAACATCAAAGAAGTGACTTCTTTGTCCAAGTGAGGTTTTAATTATTTGGTTCATATGTTGCCTAAATTCTTTGCGGCACTGATTGCTGCTGACAAGACTACTAATCCTTCAAGAAATTTGGAAATCGATCTCGCCCACCAAAGTTTTTGAGGCCTGCTAGTTGAAAAACCGTTCCTTGGGTTACAGAACAAACATAGCATTCTGTTTAATTTCTTGATAGAATCCTAACAGAATGACCCTTGACAATCAAATATGAATGATACAGCTTACTCTGCAGGAGATTCTCGGTCATAGAACAGTTAATCACCTACCAGTTTGTGTGTCTGGAATCACAAAAAAAGGATAGATAAACACCTGGATTCCTGGGTACTATACTGAAAGCCAGTGTTGTGTAGTGATTAGGGCATCAGACCAGTATTAAAGAGTTCAAATTTCACAGTCAGCTTCAGTAGTTATGGCTGGTAAATTTGAGCTGGCAGAGTAAAAATAAACATAAAAATGTATTGTCTTATTCTGGCTTAGCCCAGTTTGGGAACTGGCTTCATATGAATTAAAAGCTTTTTACGAAGATAGCCACAATCAGAATTTATCCTTCCAAAGTGAAACACGACTCTTAGTCCCTTTTCTTCAGTGCAGACCTAGTCTCAAGATTCTGCTCTTTCCAGATGGTTAATTCTGATTTCCTTTTCTTCTTTTCTTAGGATAAGCAACATATAAGATTCCCTACACCCACAACCCTCCACACAAACAATAATCTAATTCTAATAAAGCAATAATGGTTCTCTTGTTTGATCAACTGCAACATTGTTTTTTTATTGCCCCTTAGGAGATGTGGCATTGTTAGTGTTTAAGTTTCAGGACACTTTTAGAAGAGACCCCATGTCAACTCTCCAAGCAGCACTCAAGTCAGGTCAATGGCAAAAACATTAAACAGATTCATTTCAGATATAATATAACAAACTCAACATTTGGTTTTGGCATTCTGAAGCACAGAGTTCCCCTGATTAGTTAGGGGAATCTGGCAATTGTAGCACAAGCCATTTGGAAGTCATTAGATTAGAGAAAGCCGGTGTCAAGTCTTATTCATGTGCCAGTAGAAACAGGGACTCCATGTGAAAGATACAAGAGGTGCTCTGTAGCTGCACATTGGTTTCTGGTTTGTTTTTAAACAAACTCTCTTTCAGGGGAATAGCCTTACCATCTGAATCCTTCTGATCAGGGTTAAATGTAAGGCGGCAATTGTCTCTCTCATCTGGAATACCATCGTTGTCATCATCAGAATCACAGGCATCCCCTATGCCATCCTTGTCATGATCAGCCTGGTTGGCATTGGAAATGTAAGGGCAGTTGTCTTTGTTATTCTGGTGGCCATCTTCATCGACGTCCTCATTGTTGTCACATTGGTCACCAACCAGATCATTGTCCACATCAGTCTAAGGAGGAAAAGGAATAAAAAGATTGAAAACATTTGCAGTAATAATAAAAACAAAACAAAATCCATAGCATTTAATAGCCTCCTTAAAATCTATTTATGACAAGGAAATATATATTCCTTGTCATAAATAGATTTTACACACACACCCACACAATCATGCATGCATTCTAGTGGGGTGCCTAAGATACCACCAGATCATGAGGCAGAGTGGAACAATTTGAAACAGCTTTTCATTTACCCATTGTGGAATGGACTGGTATGAACTTTCCTCATTCAAATTCTGGGCCTCTGAAAAGTTTTGTTCCCATTATGGATCTCCAACATGGTATGAAGGATGGTGTGGCACCATAAAACTTATTAATTTAAAAATTCCTTTGGGAGACGAGGAAAGAGGAAATATTTGAATTGATAGCTAATAGATCCACCTTCAAATAAATGTGATCCTTGCAAAGAGACCACACCAGTCCTTTCAGAGAGTACAGAGGACATTAAGGGTTTCTTAAATTTACCATGAACAGCCATTCCCTTTACAAAGATACACTCTACTATCACTGCAAATAAGAATATTCTGCTCAAACCAATCAAGCTGCCAAAAATCAATTTAAAGAATCAGGTTAAAAAATTACAATCGGGTTAAAAAATTATAAAAGCTTGCAATAATATATAGTTTATAACTTCATAACAGTCTATCTTACTTTGAAACTTTATCCCTTTGTGCTGAAAAATAAGCTATTGTTATTTATGTCTATAAGAGAATGGATTTGTTTCTCTGAATTTCACTCAAGATCTATACATTGAGTTGAACTGCATCACCTATCAAGTGACCTGATCTGGATTGGACTATTTCTAGAGCTGTGGATCTGGCCCACAAACTGGGACAATTATTTGCTGTAGATCACAAATACTATGATTGTCTCAAGCTTATGCATTGGATCATACATCACAGATCTTAATTCATATTCCTAGAGAACAATATCCTCCAGCAGGCAGTGAGGGATGGGACTTTCAAGTAGGTAAATCTAAAAACATAAAGTATCTCTCCAATGTTAATGGAAGTTTGGGAGCCACGATTCATTTATTCTCCATGCTGCATTCCTTAACCTTGTGCATATCACCCATCAAAAGTGGGAAATATGTTTTATCCATATAGATTCCTGACATGATTTACAAATGCCAAGGATTTAGACCCTCCCAAAATGTATGCAAAACAATAAGGATGTGACAGAGAAAGGAGAGACCAATGAGCATAGCTACATTCTTCTCATCACAGAGTGATACTTAATATGGAAGTCCTAAGAACTAGTAAAAATGAATTTGTTTGGGGAGAATTTTAATCCACCTCCTGCATACAGCAAATACTGGCTAATCTCCTGAAGCAAACTAAGGGAGAAGCAGGACTTTGGAATGCACATTGGAAGGTGTAAATAAACATACTTCATTCATCCACTTAATTCCCAAATGCTGAACATAATTATGACTATCACAGCAGATGGCGGCTTCTGGTTGACCTTGACTATCTCAAAAAAGCTAAGCAGAGTCCAATGTGGTTAGTACTTGGATGGGAGACAACTTGGAAATTCCACAGCTGTAGACTGGACTGGGGAATCAAATAAATATTCCAGAAAAAGGCAATGGAAAACAACTTCTGCGTTGTTGCGGAGAAAATAACATGGATCATTAGGAGTCAAGCTCACAATAACGTCAATGAAACTGAGAAAGACTTTGACCTCAACTGTTCTTGTTCTAGCCTTCATTCCCTTTGTGAGATCTTAAAGATGAGAGAAACTGTGCTGCATGCATGCTCTTGTGAAAAACCTCTCCTGTCTGGGCAACGTTCTTAAGATAAGAAAGACTGATATTGCTCTCAATAATGTTCCCTTTAAAGAAAAAATACAAGAAGCCTGCAGCAATAACTTTATACAATTAGAAATTCCAGATCATACACTGAAATCAAAGGTAAATATTTTGAGTTAGATCTTTGAAAACTTGAAAGCTGCTCTTTAATAACCCAAACATTTAGCTCATCTCCAGACATACAGATTGTTGATTATATTTGCTTTTAATATAAGCATGTGGCCTGTTATTGAAAAGAATCATCTTATAAAATAAACATATTTTCCTTTCCAAATGGAACCATGAATAAGTAGAACATAGCACTGGAGTGATCCAAGGCAATAAAGACCATTGTGATCTGGGACTTGTGTTATCAATTTTAAAATGCCTGGTGAGCCAATTTTTTAAAAAGCACATACACACAAAGAAATTCTCCACTCAAACACACAGTTCATTTCACTCCTATGCACAGAAATGTCATGTGCTCCCCAATCTTCTTTGCATTAACCCACATTTGGCAAGAAATTGCTCAAAAGAACACTGGGCAGAAAAATGCTTGATCAGATTGCCTGTATGCCATTTCGTTTGCCACAGACATTTCACATTCCTTGCAAGCCAGCTTCTCTTCTGCCCCTGAGAGGAACAGCTGCCATCATGCAAGTTAGTCAGGTGGTATCATGAGCTTTGCCTCAGCAGATTCTGGAGTGAGTGAAAAATAGCATATGAAAGGAAAACTTCCAAGGGTACATAAACAGGCCAGGATCTGTTTAGTGTTTGGGTAGGATAATGTCTGGATGCTCCATTTGGGGTTCATAATAGCAGAAAGAAGGTGTGTGTGTGTGTGTGTGTGTGTGTGTGTGTGTGTGTGTGTGTAGACAGACAGACAGACTGACTGACAGACAGACAGATAGATAAAAACTGAGTTTATGATCAGACCTTTACTGCCATGGAAGTTAGTCCCTAGTATGAAGAGGGTTGGGTGGATGAAAGTTATTTTCAGAAGAGATTATCAATTCCCCTCAATTTCTTACATCAATTCTTCTTTTCCCACCTCTTGAAGAAATTTTCTCCAGTATACAGAAAAGGGGCAACTGGGGGAATATAAGCATCTCTATAGCAACCAGCAAAGTTATTATTCTTTTGTCAGCAACTTGTGAATTTGGGTTTAGAAAAAGAGCTATATTCAGTGCTGAAACAATGAAAAAAACATACTTCAAATTCCTAAAATCACTGCCACATCTTCCCTTTCTATATTGAAGGAGTAGATCATTTACCTGATCAGGATTGTGTACCAGGGGACAGTTATCACAATGATCACCAACTCCATCTCCATCTGTATCTCTCTGGTCTGTGTTATAGACATATGGGCAGTTATCACGATCATTGAAAATATCTGCCAGGATGAGAAAGCAATACAAATGAAGCCAGATGTTCAGATTCCACTCACAAACAGCAATTTTCAAGAATTAGTACAAACAGGAATGGAGATTTTTTTCCCCCCCAATTTATCTTTCCCAGAAGCCTGAGTGAAGTTAGGTCAGAGGAGAGTGAGTAGCCTGGGATTATCTCATAGGTTTCATAGCCCATGGGCCACTCGGGACTCAAGGCATGCAGGATATATTGAATAGAACATGATGCTGCATAAGAACATAAGAATAGACCAAATGGATCAGGCCAAGTCCTATCTTAGACCAGCATTTTGTTTCTCATAGTAGCCAACAAGATGCCTGTTGGGTGCCTGCAAGCCAAAGATGGAGGTCTACCCCTCTCCAACTGGTGTTCTACTACAACTGGTATTTGAAGGCATGCTGTGCCTAGCCCAGAGGTAACAGTGAATCCTCCAGACTGAGAGACCTGTCCTCTGTGCATGTGTCTATGGGGCAAGTGATGAAGTATGTACTGAGACATTGAGATACAAGAATGAAAGGTCAGGTTATATTTTATTATTTCAGTCAGTAGTAGCTCCCTCTTCCTTCATGAATCTATCCAGTTTTAGAGTCATCCAAGGCAGTGGCCATCAACCTGTCTTTGTGATGGAATGGAATTATGAAGGCCAAACTCAGGGAGGGAAACATGCCCTTTCGCCTCCTGAGGGGTGAGGAAGAGATAAGAGGATGAGGCTGGCACCTCCCTGAGCAATTCACTCTGTTTTGACTGGCTGACTTTGGGAACTGAGGTTTCAGTCTGGGAAGATTCTTGCTAGAGGTTGTAGCTAATAAACATTGCTGAACTGAATCTGCATGGTCTCCTGGAGTTCCTTGGGCTAGGCCTGACAGTCTTGTAGTAATAAAATCCACAGATCAATTCAGGTCCTGAGTGAAGCAGTTAAATATCTACTGCAATCCCCTACGCCTGATAAAGAAGGCGTGTTTGCTTTGTCGTGCTTTCCCTAAACTGAAGCCCCCATCCAAAAAAATTACAAAATTACAGATACCATCTATAGGATTGTGCTTTCGGGTTCCCAGCTAATCAAATATCTTTAAGGCATCACATCTCTGAATCATCTCTTAGGTTAGTCCTATAATGGCCTGTATCTCCTATACAAAATCTCTGCATGCTGCACCACTGAAGAATACGGCCAGATAATTTTGTGCCAAAGGCACTGATCAGCTCAAGGTACTGGTTTTGAAAAGACTCTCAATGTCTTGAGAACAGCAAATCTTAGGTGAGTGCTCAAATCAGTGGCAGCTAATCATCTAGGTGTCTTCCCAAATCCCTATCCTGCAAGTTCTTGATGAAAACTGCAATAGATGTAAAACAGACTTGCATGATCTACATTAGTTTTTTGTGAAAACCCATGCCTGTCAACCCAGGAATTTGAACCAGAATGTGAACCTGCAGATAAATCCTTTTACACACATGGCCCTATTTTTACCAAACACATTTTTGATTTCAGCAGATAATTTAGACAAGGCTCATTGTAAAACTATTGAGTCTGAAATCCTTCCTGATTTACTACACATTACTTAGAGGTGTACCAGTACTTATCCATTCTTGAATATTAAAGCATTCCTTGAAAATGTATTATGAGATATACTTCCTGAAAATAATGGAAGTTGATAAGGTTTTCCTGTATATTTCAGTTATACTTTAATTTCTGGCGTTTGTTTTTCCTTGCAACTTTGCCAAAACAACATCAACCAAGAAATAACTTTGATCCTTAATGTAAACATTAAATTATGGGAAGCTTTCAAATTTCTGCTGATATACATATCCAATATGCTACACATTCACTGAACTGAATCCAAGGCTTAATAGGGTATCTCTTCTTCCCCCTAGTCTGCCAGTGCTGAAAATTGAGATTCAGCTGCCAAGAAATGCGGCAACAACTTCCCTTGGACATTAATATTTCAGGCTTTAAGTCATGCCAAAATGCATAAACCCAAAGGCATTGAAAAAATATCAAAGCTCTTTGGGTTGGTAGATTTTTCAGAACTGGGCTACTGTTCAGGTTATATTTGCCAGTTTAATAATGTTAAATATCACCATTGATTTTTCTCCCCCTTTCAGAGCCAAACATGTAATTTGCGATTCTTATTATTCTAACATCCAAAATAATTTCCTTTCTTTTCTCAAGGCATTTGGCAAGCACTTTGGGTGAAGACATTTGATTTGACTGGCACATCAGATATGGTTCTTCATGTAAGCATATTCTATATAAATATTTTATTTTAATTTCTTCTTTTATTTCATGTGAACTGCCACAGAATATTATTAGGTGGCCTACATAAACATATGAAATAACTAAAATATGTACCAAAGACTATGATATTGCTAGACCATAATGATACTTTCCTTCATTATTAAATTTAGATATCAAGTGAATGTGATAGTATTACAAAGTGTTTCTCCCAATATAGCCTTTGTCCATAAAGAGTTGCTTAACTGACCTGTTTAGCCTATTTTATTTCAGAGTAGCTTAGAAAATATGCATTATAGAATTATTTGTCCAACAAACATCACCATAGCCCATCGTTTCTGGGGAAACTGTCAAAAATGATATCACCTCTTCAATTCATGGAAAAAACTGATTGAAAACATAGCCTTCCACAAATGTATCTCCTCGTTCCCCCCATGGATAAAAACCAATATGATTGGATGTATCATGTCTTTTGGTCAGTTCCAGCCAAAGCGTTTGCTTGTTACTGGCAATATTTGCCCATTCTGTTAGAAAAGGGTAGGCATAAACTGAAGATGTAAGTATGCTAGTATATGAACACATGAAGAATATCAATGTGAATATAACTGATTTCTGGATTGCACCAATACTGTCAGGATCTACGCAAGCTAGAAACCTTAGTTGTTGTTAATTTAGTCTAGCAATGCATAGTAAATGGTTAAATGGTAAAAATGTTAATTGCAGGCCGCTTGCTTGCTCCTGCCATTGAACTTAGGAGAAGGGGGGAGGAAGATACCAAGCCAGGTGCTGCTGTTATCTCTATAGAGGCGCCAACAAGGTCAAGCAACTGTGAGAGCCGGAGCAAGGCGCAAAGAATTCAAGCGGGAAAAGAAAGGATAAGGGGGGGAAATTGGGCTTAAAAAGGGAAGGCTTTGCTTTGTAGAATTAGACTCAACAAACTATAGCTGCTGTGCATTTCTCCCAATAAAGAAATCTTTGATGGAAGTGTTTAGACTCCAGAGGATTTACTGAACTTTGGGAATGAGTGTGCAGACTCTGACAAATACATTGTATCTTGTCTTCAGAATCATAAATGATGGGTGTGAGTAAATGTCATACTACTTGAACTAGAGATGTTGCCAGGAAGAGATCTTGATAAGAATCATTCTAGACTACTTCCTAGAAACCAAATGGAAGAGAATAAGTAAGAACATACCATCTCCATCAATATCTACTGCACACGCATCGCCCTCGCCATTATGATCGGTATCAATCTGAGCAGGATTGTGTACATATGGGCAATTGTCACAACGATCACCAACTTCATCCTTATCATAATCAAATTGCCGGGGATTAAAAAGAAGTGGACAATTGTCCTAAAGGAAGAAACAAGATTACAGAATAAGTGTGGAAGCACAGATCAGGTTTGGAAGGAAGATTTCCTTTTTCTCTGAACCAAATAATATGTTCCCACATTTTCCACTCCAGTGGTAAAGAAAAACTTTGAAAACTCTTTCCTATGTGCCGCCATCCTCCATGGAATAACAAATGGCTACTGGGGAAAAGGATTTCTCCTACCACTGCCCCCCCTCCATTCATGAAATACCCTTCCTTGAAAGATCTGACAATTTTGTTACATATACCTGTTAGCAGAAATGTAATCTAACTTTTGCTCCTAGCTTTTAAGGTTTTTACATTTATAATTATTAGAAAGCACTCCTAGGCTCACACCACTTTGGTGATATATAAAATTAATGAATGAATGATTAATTAAAAACTTTGTTCCATTAGGATTTGTTATGATGCTATGAGTTATGACAACAAATGCAGCTATTACACATCCTATATAAATAAATATAATAGATTATCCTAGGTACCATTGCCCAACTTTTTCAATATTCCCAGATGAATGATGTAGTATACATGAAATAACTGCAAAATTGCACAAGTTCATGGAGAATTAGGACAACTGTGGTACATATGGAGCATGTAAATCCATTAATACCAATAAAAAAAGTTTGTCATAGAAAATCGAGACATCTCAAAGAAACTGAAAATTTCTTGATAGTTTCCACATTTATTTCTTCTGAAAGGAAAGTATAGCTTAATGTAGGAAATATGAGCTTACTTTATCATCCTCTACACCATCATTGTCATCATCTTCATCACAAGCATCACCTTTTCCATCCTTATCAAAATCTTCTTGTCCAGAATTTGGCAGGAAAGGACAGTTATCCTATATAAACAAAGAGTCTTGGATTACTATACAGTTTTATTTCGGAGATGGATAATAATCCCAAGATTTGGTCAACAAAAGACTTGGATGTTCAACCTATATTCTGAATTTGTTTCTACAAGTTATATACATATAGATATATGTGTTTCTTTTCATAAACTTTCAGGTGTTAAGAAAAAGCAGCCTTTAGTTATATTAAATAATAATGCTAAATTGTAATGATTTCAAATGAGGTATACCACCTGATATTTTTGGTAGATTGTGGTAGGTCAGTTAGGCAATTTTATTTATTTAAATATTTTAAAATATATAATGAGT
This sequence comes from Liasis olivaceus, assembly GCA_030867105.1. Lineage (NCBI taxonomy): Eukaryota > Metazoa > Chordata > Lepidosauria > Squamata > Pythonidae > Liasis > Liasis olivaceus. The sequence continues at coordinate 259,954,311 of CM061349.1, forward strand.
ATGTGCTAATGAAAAGAACTCTCCCTCCCCCTGAAAAATGAACTGTAAGTACAGATGGATACAATAACTGAACTGTGAAGTCAAGTGAAAATCGAATATTGCTTCTTTGTCCTTAAAGGACAGAAATACATTCATTCCACAATCTTAAACAGTCACATTCAATTTTCAGATCACAAACATTCCATTAGCTAATCAACTTTAAGTAAGGTACAGCAAGTAGAACAATAAGGACCTGAGTATATTTCAGTTAAGGAAAATAGACAATTATGTTTTATTCACTGATTTTTTTCTCCCTTCCAAATTAATATTCAGCCTGCAGCACAATTACATTTTGGGCTCTGCAGTTCTCCAAATGTTGTGTTGGTTCAAATATTGCTTACAAATTTGTATATTTGGGAAATAGGGTTCTAAAGTCTTAATAACAGAAGAAATTGCAAATGAAACTAAATTTGAATTCTCAGTTAAAAAAAACCTCACTAATATTGTTTCAGAGTTATAGAGTACTTCATATGTTTTTAGAGAATGTAATTCCAATTCACTTGATAATGGGTTATACTATACCTTGCCATTCTATTGCATTTGACTATTTTGCTTTAGTAAAAGTTATACTTACTACATATTTTTTTCTGTGTGGTGTATATTTGGCTGACTTGTTAAGAAAATTAATTATCAGTGACCTATTTTGGGATGAAATTAGTATGCCTTGTTGGAAAAACACCACCATTGTACTTTGCAATAAACTTACATTTGCATTCACTCAACTTTCATCCCCAGAAGTCTAGGATTTCTAATAAATTTGGTCTTAGCAATTCTCTCCCATCTATCTGTTCATCTCTTTTGAGGTGAATCATCACAGGAATATAATTAGTACAGGCCACAAAACAGGAAAAGAAAAAACATGGAAGACTTATATGTTAAAATGATAGGTAGATTAGAGAAATATATCATTTATGTTCTTTCTAACTACAGTGGCCTAACAAATTGTAAAAGAGGAATAATTTCCACATTGTCATGCCTGCTATTATTCCAGATTCAGAATTGGACTGAAATGATAATTGAAATTGGACAGAAACAATAACCGGTGCTGTCAGTGCGACAGATGTGACTTTCATCACATCTCAGAAGAACAAACTACCTTCATCATCTGTGTAATATATTCAGCTCTGACTCCTAACCTTTTGCTGCTCATCGTATCACTACATAGGTAGTCACCATGATAAAGCCAGCCTTGTGGAAGACTATTAAAAAAACCTACCCTATTTTCAGTTTAAATGTTTAGGACCTCTCTCCTTCATATACTTTACCTTTGTGCAGTGATAAGTAGCATTGGCAGCACAGACCAGGTTACTATTGGGCCATCCATCCAGGTCTGAATCTTCCCCACAGATGAATCCGTCACCAGCATAGCCTGTCCTACATTCACACTTGTACACAGGGTCGGTGAAATGCCCGAGATAGATGCACTCAGCTGAACTGTGGCAATTGTGCGTTTTATCTTTGCAAGGGTTGGAAGGCTCACATACCTGAAAAACAGATCATTATGCAAATAGGACACCCAAAACATCAGAACAACAAAGAAACAAGACATTTTAATTTCCCATTAATTGTTGAGCCTTGAGCACATGTTCCGTAGCTGGATCCAGATGTAACAACCTTTCATTAAAAACTTGGCCAAAGACCCAAGCAACATTTGTTTGCTGAGCTAGTAAGTTAAGCACTGCTGTCAATGTAGCAATTATGAATAAGCCTCTCTTTAACTAAAGCATAGCCTTAAGTCGAATGACATATTCCTTCACAAATTTATCTCTCACATCTGCAGGCTTCTGGAGGTAATTAAACAAAATAAAATTTACTGTGAGGCAAGAACATTCAACCCCATCCATTTCCTTTGTAATTTCAGGAAGATGAAGAAAAAAACAAAGGAATTCTGGGAGGAGGCAACCGCAAGCTACTTCCATGCTGTGGCCAAGAATATTGCCTAGGCATGTCCATGAAGTCACCAGAACTGATGGTGACAAAGACCACTTTTTTAGCAGGCAACCAACAAATATATTCCTTTTTAAAAAAACCTATAGAAATAGCTAAGGGACTGCAATTTCCTTCTAATAAGTCACAGCTGCTGTTTTTGTTTTGCTATTGGCTTACATTATAACTTCGATGTAATACTTTTAATATTAGTCTTACATTTAGAATCCATAAACTATATCATTTGGAAATGGATGACTGAATAAAATCCAAGGTAACAAAAATCTGAAAAAATATGGCTCTTTAGAAAATGTAAGTTCTCACCTTGCCTTCTTCTCACATTTGTTATATCAAGATTTTTTCCAAACTGAGATCTTTCAGAGAAGTATCTAGCTATGTCGAACAGCTTCATGAAATGGACCTTGGCATTTTGGGGGAGGGGCAGTTCTTGACAAAAATGAATTATGTATACTCTAATTGTGAGAAACAGAGGCTCTAAATTTTCACTTAGTCAATTAGACATTGCTATTTCTCCTGTCCCTTTTGATGTTGTCATGGATAGGTTCATGTAGGTACCAGAAACCAAGCTTGACCCAAGGGAAACATTTTCCTTTAATCCAGCATTTCTCAGCCTTAGCAATTTAAGATCTACAGACCTCATATCTCAGAATTCTGGGAGTGGATGTCCACACATCTTAAAAGTTGCTGAGGTTGAGAAACATTGCTTTAATCTACTTATATGTCTGAATGTTTAAATACATCCTTTCTATATGAAGACATGAATTTGTGGCTAATTTGTCAACATCTGGGTTGGTTTTGAATGTTCCCTTTTTCAAATCTATTCTTCCAATTCTTTTCTAAAACAACAAGACTTCTACAATGAATACATCTCCCCTCTCTTCTGGCACTTACTTGTTTTTCTGTTCTGGCAGCCTCTAGGCCCACCCCATATGGCTGCGTTCCTTTGTAGCGTGGAGGGCATGGTAAGCAATGGAATCCTGGGTTGGTGTTTACACATCGATGGTTCTGATTTAACTTAAAGCAAACATCTGGCACTACAGCACACTGCCCCAGGGGGAAAAAAAGTGCAAAAAAAAGTAGTGAGTTTTTTTATCAGATACTTCAAATAACAATAATGAAAACCTGTTTTCTCTAGGTGGAATCAAAGTAACTCACGCACACTGAAACTCATCTACCTCATCAAGGTCCTCACAGAATGTTCCATTTCCAAGATAACCAGCAGGACATGCTCCACAGGACCATGAGCCATCAGGATAGCTGTTGCATTCTGCTCCAGGAAAGCAAGGATTTGATAAACAGCCATCTGTCAAAATATAATAAAAGAGCATTGCTATGACAGGACTAATCCAAAAGGCATCCTTCTGAAGAAGGAGCTTCCCATCCTCTTTGCAATACCTTATGTATCTTCAAAGCCTCTTATAGAATATCCTCTAATCTGTTGAAACAGATGAATAAAGAAAATCCCTTTGGGCAGATGAATAAAGAAAATCCTCTTGCATTATATATTATCCACAGTATCGATTCTATGAGAGGTGTGAAAAATGTTTTAAATTTGAAATATTTTGAGTTCAATAAAAGGTTGTCCTGATCTTGCAGGAAGTGTGTGGATACTGTTCCAAACATTCTAGAAGTCAAAACAGATGTTTTAAGCTGGAAAGGGGGCTGATTCAAGCTCAGAACATTTCTGGGGTGGTCAGGATAGTTGTGGAATACTTTCACTAAAGTCAGAACAGCTGTTCCAAGCTCAACTATTTTGAATCTGGAAATTCAATTAGATTAGATTCCATCCTAAGCTGGTCTTCTTGCCTGGATGAGGCAGAAGAAAAATGGAATAAAATAACAATTTGGCCTCTTCTTTTATTTCCCTTTAGGATTTATAAATAATTGCAAATAGTAGGCTGCATTAAAAGGGGATCAAAATGCCCCTTTACTTCAAATGAACCAATGCCATTATAAATCTCAAGATGTTATTGCTTATTTAAAAAAACACCTGTCGATTAATAATTTAAAATTTGGTATTATGTACTTGATTTGGTCTACAAATATGCCCAACCTCAGCCAATCTGATAAAATCTAATTAAATAGACTGAAATTTTTAATTTAAATGGTTTTACTCTCATTTTTTATAGTTTTCTACTGATGTATTCTCACTTTCAGAGAAGATGTTTCCTGGTTAGTTCAATAAAGCTGTATGAACAGTTCACCGATTATTCAGATTTTCTTGTTCCACGAAGGCCTAGGGCAGCAATGTTAGACACTGCATATACAACATGCGGGGAATCATTTAGAATCTGGTGCCTTCTATATGTAAATCAGCTCCTATACCAAAGAGCTATGATTCCTCCAAATATCTCACTTGGATATATGTGACCTTCCAGTGTATTCCATATTCACCTATTGGACAATCCTGTTTGTTGCACATATCACGTTGAATGACATCTCCTGCACACGGCATTCCACCATACTGAGGTGCTGGACTATTGCAGAGACGAGATCTCTCACGAATGCCTCCACCACAGGAAACTGTGCATGCAGACCACGGAGACCAAGGACCCCATCGACCGTTGACTGGAAGAAGATTTTAAAACAAGATTTTAGCGTAAGCAACAAAACAAAACAAAACTCAATCAAAAAGGGATTGCAATAACCACATATATTTTAACCGGTCATTTCATTAGTTTGATTAACACCAAGCTTCTTTTTTGCCTTGTCAATATTCCAAAAATAATTTTGCACACTCAAAAGAATTCACTAACATTGCACCATAATTCACCTACTCACAATGGAGAAAGTGATTATGGATTGCATCTGGCACAGGTCTCTGCCGACAATGTAACTACTTAATACACCTACAGCTTAACGGTATTCCAGAAGAAAAATGCAATCAAGAAAAAAATGCACATTTTCTATTAAAGCAACTTAAATGAGTCATGCTAGAGGGCACTGAGATGTTTTCAAAATTTATCTCTCATTATTGTTTGTTTATGACTATGTTGTTATTATTATTACTGAAATAAGTTTCTATAACACTGCATGCTAGGACTATACCCTCTTCAAAAGTGGTACAGAAAACGTGTGCTGGACCTCACATAAGCCCAGTACCTCTCTACTGTTCATTAAAGCAGCTCTTTCTTTTTCAGACTTCCACATGAACCTAAAAAAGTCAAGGATGATACACAAGAATGAGTTTGCTAGCTCTGATACCCTGGGCTACCCTTCAGGAAAAAAGCCTGTTATCTGTGGAAGCCTTCTATGCAGTTGGGGGCCCTGGTAAATCCAGATTCTAAATCACATGAAGACTTTCTATCATAGAAGATGCTTTCCACTGTAGAGCATGTAGAAGTTGAACTCTTTCATGATACCCAAGGAAGGTTTTTTTGTAGTCCATGCTTTTCATGCATATCTAGGTTACAGATTCAGATCAACAAACTCACTTGGACATGGGTCTCTTTCACATTCTTTAGTTTCACGTCCACCACCTTTGCAGCCTTTCCCACCCAGCTGTGGGATGGGGGAATTGCAGAGTCGTATGCGAGTGATATTGCCTACTCCACAAGTCACAGAACAGGAAGACCAAGGAGACCAGTGACTCCAACCACCATCTTGACGTACTGGTCAAGAGAAAGGGAAAAGAAAAAAAATGAAGAGTTTGCATCTGCAACCTCAAAGGATCTAATGGAAATTTCCATTTACCCCTGGGTATGTAGATCTCACTTGATTTATAATTCAAATATTTCTGACTATTCCAACTACCTCTTATTCAGACCTCTAACCATATCAATGAATGGCACAAAATCAAAATGTGCTGCTTCAATGAACAAAACTCAGCAGGGCAAGATTTGGGCAGGGCACTATAAACACTTCATGTGGACCATACAATTATGGTGAACTATATCTTCACCATACAATTGCCACTGGCCTCTTGGGGAAAAATATGATAACTATAAAGCTATTTAGAACTGACCGTATCTTAACAAGCGATGAAACTCATGGTACCTCATCTTTAACCTGAGTACATTTTTTCCCTTTAAGATTAATTCCAGATTTACTGTCCTTGTATTGGATGCAAAGTAAAATAATGTGTTATAACACTCACTGCGATTGTCACATTTGCCAAGGGAGCAGGTCCTGGTCTGAATGGATGGGCCTCGACAAGTGTTGCTGGTGACATCACATGACCTTCCTCGCTGCTGGGTTCCAGATCCACATGTGACTGAGCATTCTGTCCACTCCGACCATGGAGACCAGCCTTCTTCCTGATCATCAGCTGCAAATCAGGAGTACCATAGATAGACTTAAATACTCTGTCTGGTTAAGTATGTACAAATATCAGCCTGCCAAAATTTACAGATGGGATCCAAACAGTCAGAAGGATAGGAGATCCAAAGTTCTATAAAGTGTTAAATTTCCAAGATGGTATGCAACCCAAAGCCCAATCACACATGGTTATTATTGTATATCAATTTGGGTATTTTAGTTCATCTCTGTGTAGTTCTAGGTATATAGAGATTGTTATTGCTTTTTTAAGTGGCCTTTGTAAAGATCTGTTCTGAGAAAGCAAAAAGTATCCCCTATCTAAGAGGATAGTTTCCGAAACATCCCTTTGTTTTGATTTTGAATTAGAATATGCATTTCACATGGAGGAATTTTCAAATAAACAACTCCCCTACTAAAAATTGACATAGAAAGTCCCAATATGAAGTTCCTGTATGAAGACTATACCATTTCAAATTGCAGGGTTTAATTGAACCAACAGCAAAAATAATCACAGACATCCATTCCTAACCACAATGATGCCAACATGAAAAAATACGTGTTGTGATGTCATGCCACAACCTCTGCCTTATATATGTGCACCATAGTGCTGCATACAAGTATGCAAGGGGTGGAGTTTGCACTGTGATGTCATGACACATTTTGATCTTTGCCCGCCCTTGCAGACACTTGTGACGGTCATCCTCCTGGAAGTGAGCAGCCTTGTTGCATTTCCTTTTGATGTCATATTCCTGACTCTGTCCTGCTTCTTAAGAGCCTTTTCACAGCGAAAGGAAAATACGCTGGTGATATGAAGAGGTCAAAGAGGGAAAAGTAGTAATAACTCATGTATTGCTGACAAAATATGCAGTGCTGATCCAGGAAGCACAGTTAGCACCACCAGCAACCCAACCTCTTTTAGGCTGTAAAAGAGGCATAGAAAGTGACATTTCTCTTCTGCGCAAGCTAACGTGCAAAGAAACAAGGCTGTAAGAACCTCAACTGTTGGCAGACAAGCAAGGTTGTGTCCACTGGCTTTTGAACTTTACAGTACTGACTGATTTGTTTATGACCAGGATTTGCTGCAGGTGAACCAGAATGGGGATAAACAATCAACACCTTTGAGGACAAGGAAAAAATGGTAAATGTGATGCCTAATATACAAAGCTTAACCACCCTGCAGCCTTCTTTGAATTTGCTGTGTGACAGCAAAGATGACTTTAGAGCACAAGCAAAGCAGTACTGGACCAGATCAAAGGCTGCAGAGTCTGTATTCCTTATAATCTTAAAAACAAATGTATACCAAAGGTCTGTAAAATCTGTCAAAAATCTGCAATGCACTAAACACTCAATTGTGCCCCTATTGGTGGCATTCTATAAGCTCAGGATATAGGAGTCAATACTAGTGAAGGGTCAGTAGAACTCTAACTGGTTAAGTTCACCCAGATGAAATCAAGGAAGATGTGAGCAAAGTGCATTGCCTATTTAGCTGAACGACTGGTTATTAAAATAAAGTAGTCTAATAAAGCACAGGGTTCATCATTTCTAGTCTTAAATTATATATGATTTATACATACTGGTTAATAATTTCATGAGATCAGAAAGTACTTCTTGTGCATTCTGTTAAATGAAGTTTGCTTATCCACCAAACTGACATTCATAATTACTCATTTACCATTAAATACTACCTAGTAAACAATATAATCCATGGTGCAGGGAGATCAACACAAGCAGCCAGTGCCTACAAATTTGGGAAGAGTTTTTCTTTCTACTGCTGTCAATCTCTTTGGAAGAAGAGACATGGGAGCCAGCTGTAAACTTTCAGAAATGTGAGGCTACTGTGACTTCTTGGGGGGCAGTAAGCCAGCAAGAGTATCAGCAAGGATCCTTGTTCTTCATTTGGGGATTTGCCATTTTATTTCATTCTGCACTCATTTCCTTGTGTGACTACATTTATTATTTGGTTACTGAACTGGTGTTTTTGGCTTATTTGAATACACTGGTGAGAGGCCCAGCATACAATTTCAAAAAATATAGCATACTTACTACGAGAGCAGACAGGGCAGCAGTCGCCATCAATAAAAGTTGGACTGACACAATGCACAGGTGGGCACGTGATTTTATTGCACACTGTTTTAGAGTTCTACATGCAAAGAAAAACAAAGTCAAGCTATGATGCAGAAATGAAGTCAACTAAATGATTCTCTTTAAAAAAAAACTAGAAACATGCAAATCATTGGAACTGAATTGGGTAAGCTGATTTTCTTTTTGATAATAAAGGTATACCAAATGATATACAAATAGCATTTGCTATTTTCAAGCAGTAGCACACAAATCTCCAATGAGGCAATGTCATTCAGAAGAACTCATGGAGCTCTAAGAGATGAATCACCTTGGTCAAGATGAGTTCTAGATAATGTTCCCATCCCGGTCCTTCTGTTATACCCGTTCTCTCAGTCACAGTCTTGGTTGCTTAGTCTATATCCAGCAACATCCATGAGGGGTGAGGGTAGGGGTAAAAATGGCAAGATGGCAAGATACAGCCATCATGATGCAAACCCCTTTTGTACATGTGTAACCTATCAACAGACATATAAAAGGGGTAGCGCTTCCATTGCATCTACCATCTTGCTTTTTCTGACACCTCCCCACTAGAGACACTCATGTCAACAACTGTCCCTTACCTGACAGTAAAAGAGAACAATGATTTCACCTTTTTTCTTTTTTACAATGGTTCTCCAGCATGTTAGGGAGACTTTTTACTATTGTCAATATCTCTGGAAGAAGACATGCAAGACCCAGCTGCAAACTCTCAGGTTTCCATGCCTTTTGCTCCAACTGTACACACTCTTTTTTCCCAACAGCTCCCAAAGTATCATTTTCCATAGTGGATGTTCTACAAGTGAAGACCCTGTTGCACATTAGGTCACTGAAGATGGCAAACAAAACTGGAGCTTCATCTCACAGCTTGCCCACCACAAGAAGTTCACATAGAAAGAGGCAAAAGGCTTTGCCTTCATCATCACTTTGGAGCCTTCTGGGCAATGGAGTTTAGTTTTATGTCCACTAGTTTGGTGCCACAGGTAAAACTAACATCTGGAGTGTTTCATCAATGACAGTGCTTGGTCCAGAAGCATTTAAGTTGATGATACCAGATTATATCACTTCTGTAGCATGAGGATGCTGCAGAAAGGTGGATGAGCCTGGCTATTAAAAGGTGAAGAGTATAAGCAGAATTAGAAGATGGCCTTCACCATGAAAGTTCCCATCCTAAATGATTTCCATGTAAAGGAAAACAGTCTAACAAGGAAGAACCCTGTCTGGCTTATCTCATCATACCAAACTTAAGATGCTATGCACTTCCAGTGGCACAAGACCGGTAACTATTGGATTTATTCCTCCAAAGACTTGCACATGGACTGGATTATGAACTGATTGCCATTTTATAATTGGACATTTTATTCCCCGTCATAAATTCCTACTTGTTTGTTTAATTCAATTTTTATGACAGCACATCTCACCATGGTGACTCTGGGTGGCTAACCAATTAAAAGCACAACCAACAATGAAAATAAAATACATAACCAGCACCCAATTAAAAAAAAAAAAACAAACTTTGATGAGCATAACCATCTCATGGGCAATAACTGACAACCCAACCCCAAGCCCAGGAACACAGCCATTGGTTGGGGCCAATCTGATCTCCAGGTGGATGATGTTCCACAGGGCAGGTGCAACAACAGAAAAGGCTCTCTATGGGACCCATAGCATGCACCTTCTGCTGGACCTAATGGGATGGGCAGGAAGAATTGGGGAGAGGTAGTCCCACAAATAAATTCCTGCTTGTGGTAGCTTAGCATCTGATTAAGGTTTGAAATAACAACCCTATCACCATGTCAGCTAAACATCATATTTGGAACCTGCCACAATCTATGCAATAGGATTTAGACACAGTTAGCATACTTAGGATTCCTGACTATATTTAAAATTAGCACTTATCCTTCAAAAACCTACACAGTGCATTGGAATGATTTGTCTTGTTATTTTTTTTAAATGCATCAATCAAATTCTTTTTCATTCCTTTTACATTCTTTTGCCTGTGCATGGAAATAACAGTCCAGACCAAAATCCAATCTTTATAAGCCACAGAAATGCAAGCTTATTAAGACAGTCCATTGGCATTTTCCCATTTGTCCTGGATATTGATGCAGACTTTAAAAACATCACATCATCATTGGGATAAGGGAACAGTGTATGCCAGTGTTTCTCAACCTTGACAACTTTAAGATGTGTGGACTTCAACTCCCAGAATTCCACACCCAGCCATGCTGGCTGGGGAATTCTGGGGGTTGAAGTCCACACATCTTAAAATTGCCAAGGTTAAGAAACACTGGTGTACAGTATGAAAAGATAGTCTTAAAAGGCTCACCTGGCAGTTACATTTTGTACAGCTGTCCACAACCCAGTGTGAGTTATTTGCAAATTCACGGCCATCTTGCCAGCAAGCTGACTGGTTCTTGAGTGCTTTGTTGGGGCCAAGCAACTCTGATACAATTATGTCATTCACCTCTGACTGTACAAAAAACAGATGAATCATTACAGGTTAATATAACATGAACAAACAAATGTGAAACTCTACCTGCTGTTAGTTTAGAAACTCAGAATACTTTGAAAGGAGTATTAAAAATAAGGAGTATTAAAAATAAGGAGTACTTATGTCTACCCAGCTAATGCATCAGCCAAACAAAAAGCAACCAATTCAATTGCCATGTTCTTTATTTGGGCACAAATTTCAACTAATGTTACAATTCATGCTTGTCAAGCATATGCAGATTGCAATACATTCTGTGGAAAGACTATTCCTCCAGTAGAACTTTTTAAAAACTGGACTCCACCCTTGTAGCACATATTAGACCACTTCAGATCTATTTCAAATGTGTGGTGAGAGCCAGCATGGTGTGGCAGTTCAGGTCCTGGAACAGGACAAGGGAGGTCCCAATGGAAGTCTACCCTCAGCCACAGAAACACACTGGGTGACCTGAGGCCAGTCATTGTCTCTCAACCCAACCTACCTCAAAGGGTTGCTACTACAGAAATAAAATTAAGGGAGAGCACCACACAAGCCAGCTTCTGATTCTGGAGGACAAGCAGAAATAAACCTAACAAGCAAGCGAGCAAGCAAATAAAAACATGTGAATTTGATTACTAGAAGAGAGCTGATTACAATCTTAACTAAAAAGATTGAAGCATTTTGGAACTGGCATAAGTTTGCCAGCTGAAATATCTTTCTACAACCTGATTCCAATATATATGCCAAAAGATGCAGAGAAATAGGCCAGCAGAAGAATCAAAAAAGGAGCTGATAAGGATCAAGGCAGAGAGGAACTGAACTGCATCTCACCAAAATCCAGCAGGGCCAGGCAAAAACGAGAAAAAAGCTCTAAGTCATTTCCAATATTCTAAATCCAATGAGAACCCCCTTCCAATTATACTTCTACCCTGCCCCCCACCCCTCACTAAACACACAGACTCACATACAGACACAAACACCCAATTCAGCCACCCTAATGTTAGCTCAGTTCAGTATGGGTATTTTGGCTACTTAATTTAGACCTGACTAAACTCATAGAAAATTGTGGACTAAGTTATTCTACTGATTTCAGTGAATTGAATTCAAGTATCACTAAGCCTGGAACCAACCTACTTTGAAAAGCATAGTGCATTCATTTTACATGATGATAGCCCATGCCTTAGAATCAGCAAGGAGGGACTTTTTAGGCTTTATGTATTCTGGGTTAAGGATATGAAAAAAATTGTGCTTTGGGAATCTAATTATGAATGCCTAGTAGAACCTCAAGCAAAAGGCTGAGGATAGTCCCAGTGATACTAATCAATGTTTTCTCCCTTAAATAAACAAACAAACAAATAAATAAATAAGTGTGTGTGTGTGTTTGTGTGTGTGTGAGAGAGAGAGAAAGTGCACCTTCATAACAGCTGAAAGGTTTTTAGTCATGTGAACCCGGAAGTTAAACTAGAATTTCCATCATCCATTGCTGGAAATGATAGCCAATGTAATTCAACTATATCCTGGGAACCCAAGGCTGGAAACCCCTTAGAACAGGAATGACTGGAGTTACCTACCACACTTTTTAATTTTTCAGTCAAGCTGTTGATAACAACTCGTAGTCCGGTGAGTTCAGTAAACATAGACCCAAGCTCTTCACAAGAGCGGTCACAGAATTCTGCTTTCTTCTCTGTGTTTTCTCCCACATACTCTGTCACGACTGAAGGACTGAGACGGAGGATCTCTGTGTTCTCACTGATAGTGTTCACTTCAGCTGCAAGGAAAGAAACAAAGTGAGACTCACTATGTATATGCAACCGTTTTCCACTGATTATAACCTTTGGCTCAAATTATACATTGATGCACTAGGTGGACTGCAAGAGGATCTGTTCTGGAACAGGTTCAATCCAAATTATATCCCAGGAGAAAAAAGGTTGAATACCAGCTCTTTTCAATTATAGTTATTCCTTTTCACAGTTTAGACCCCAAATCTAAAAAAGTATCCTCTCCAATCTCTGAAGTGAAACTTGGGCAATTCATTTACTGTCATAACATGTATCATATACAAAACTGCCCTTCTGAAATAACTCCTGAAGTCTTTCCAACATTCTGGTTCCTGACATTTATGTTAAAAATGAAGCCAAAAAAGTAATGTAGCTAAAAGAAATGTTTGGGTCTTGATCACCTTCCTTGAGAAATGACTATATAATAGGAATGTTAAGGCACAGTCATTAAAGGCACTGTAATCATCCTTTTCGAGGACTTTTAAAGGTCCAAACAAATTGCTTGAACAAACTTAGAATTTTGTCAGTTATTGGAGACACTTCTTACCATCACTGAAGATGGCTGAACAAAGGTAATAATGGGCATGAGACTTTAGGAAAACAATTCACATTGACCAAATGCACCCCCTTTCATAATGAAAAGAAGGGAGGGAGTGTCCACAGGTGTGGTCACAGCCACCATCTTGACTTTTTTGACTATACCCTGCAGACACCCTTGGAAGAGAAAGAGAAAGAGAGAGAGAGAGGGAGAAAGACCGCAAATATGAGACCACCAATGAGAGTTATGTGATATGGAAAGTCAGTCCCTCTTTTGCATTTGGCATAATTACCACGGCAATACAATGATCTAGATTTGATTCCAAAATCTTTTCATGTTCTATCCAGAAGTTATGCACCTCTCCATAGTCCAAAGGTCCATTCTGGAATCAGATCCAAAGCACTGCACAGCCCTATTTTCCAGTTCAGAGTGATGGCAGTGTTATGTGGAAATCAGGACCTTCATTCACCCTTGGCATTGCTTTTCCTCTGGGATGGTGCTGTGATGGCATCACATACACCATGATTAGCTGGTTTGGCTGAGAGAATGGAAGGTAAATGGGATGGAGAAGGGGGCTGTTCCCTCTCTTCCTGCAGCTTCCTAGGCACTCTGAAAATCAAATGGATGGGAAGAGGGGATGAAGAACCCTCTGAAACATATTTTGAGGTGCTGAAATGAGGATGTTCCACTGTGAGAACAGAAATCTGTTTCTACATGTTGCCTTAAGTGATCGCTGCCTTTTTTGGATCATTTGAGGCAAAAAAAAAGATTGGAGGGTGGGAAGTGTTAAACTTACTGAAATCCCCAACAAACAAAAAGGGGGTTAACCTTGAGAGAAAGAGACTAGGATCGCATTGTATGGATTTTCCAGGAAATATTTTACCCTCTAAACTCTATTTTGCCCCCCTCCCCCCAAACTGAAGAAACGAAGATTCCCTAAGCATTACTCTTATTATTACAATGTAGGTTTCACTCCCTTTGGATAGGCAACTCTCTTTCTAAACTGAGTTGGCAAAAAACAACATATTTCTGTCAGAGCATGCCTAATGCTGGCACAATGCTTGTTGGCAGCACTTTTGCTGAAAGAACAAATGCAGTTCTTTAAAAAAAAAAAAAAAGATCAATTCAGAGGCACAGATCCTAAACTCCTGATTCTTGGCATAAGTTTGAGAACTACAAGTGAAGAGCTTGCTCTCTAAATGACTCACAGAATTTTAGAGTTGGGAGCAGCCTTCGTGGTCACCTAGCCAATCTTCTGCTCTATGCAGATTTTTGCAACAATAGTATTCCTATCGCTAGCATGGCCCATACCAGGTATATCCCTAGCATAAGAACATAAGCAGTGCCCTGGCCCATCTGGTTGAGCAGCCTGTTCTCACAGTGGCCAACCAACTGCACAAGGAAGCCCACTAGTCTCCCAGCAGATGGCCTTCAGAGGTAGCCACATTTCCATCAAGGCTAAGAGACACTGATCCCCGTGACTTCCATGAAGAACAATCCACTGTGCAATCCATCCCACAGATGATCCTCTCTCCCCCCAGAATTTTTCTTCAAGCATTTCATTGAAATCTGTTTCCTTGCCCTTGCATCTCCTTCTAAACATTTATTTCTGTACTCTGCATCATCATTTCCTGTGAAACACATTTGGAAGCTCATTGTGTGTCTTGTATAAACTGACTTTTTGGAGTGGTCAAATTCTACAATAAAGCCCAGCAATATTTAGCACTGATGGAGCACATACATTCCAGTACATTTTAGCATTACACACCCATAAAGAGACATAAAAATGGCATTCCTAGAATCCTTATTTCAGAATTTTTTAATTATTTTTATTTCATAAACTTTTAAGCCATGTCCCATATCCAGACTTCTTACAGTATCTTCCTTAAGCAAACTGCAATTATAAGAACCAAGGCAATGAGAAAGGGGACTGCCCTGTAGAAGTTGCTATTTAAAGTGTTCAGAAATCCACTGATATTTCTTCATTGCATTACCAGTGACTCTAGAGCAGTGTTTCTCAATCTTGGCAACTTTAAGATGCTGGACGTCAGCTCCCAGAATTCCCCAGCCAGCATGGCTGGATGGGGAATTCTGGGAGTTGAAGTCCACACATCTTAAAGTTGCCAAGGTTGAGAAACACTGCTCTAGAGAAAGGGCAACAGACTGACATCACCATTTTATGCTTAGTTATAGTAGTGGAAACCAGTAGGAATACCAGAATGGAAATAAAATAATAGCACTATGTAAACATAGCTAAATGGGAGAAAAAGTGGATAATTGATCTGTAAATAATCAGAAATACAACTTTCAGTCAAGAAAAACTGTTTGGAAGTGGAAAAATTACTGCTAGTGAAACAAATCAATTTAATCATGGTGACAACAGCTAAGAAAATGCTTTTCCAAAGTCTATAATAAATTGCTTCCAGTACTGAGAAGTTTAAATCACTTGGCTGTTTCCAGACCGAAAACCCTAAAAATGCAACACCGCACAATGGACAAATTTATCATGAAGTGGAATATGCTTAAGTGTCAGCTTGATGGAATAAAATGATGTCTTCCTACTATGTAAACCCAAAAGTTTTATGGGCTACCCACATGCAACATTTTGGGGGTAATTAATTTGAGACTTTGAAACCAACCTCAACTGGATCTTGACCAAGCATATTAAGGTTGCAGTCATCATAATGGATCTACAGACAGCCCAAACAGTAACAGGAAAAAAAAATCCTGTTGGCAGTTGACATCCAACAAAAAACAACATCTGGGTTGGTCTTTGCTGACAAGTCAGATCCTCCCCTCTCCTCCTGATCATTTGCTTAAGATAATTCTAAATGGTACGTTACCGCTAATAAGATTTTTATATGTATCTAGATAAGGTTATCTCATCCGTCTTCATTCTGGCTCCTAGTGCAAAAATATATCCCAAAGATGTCTTCATGGGATGTCATATATTTATTCGATTTTTTTTTAATGGTACTGAATACAAAATCTAAACTTTTAAAGATGTCAGCTTGATCCTAGATTACCTGCCAACTAATTGCATTTTGAGTAGATGTATACTGATCTTAAAACAACTTTAATTGACTTGTCAGTTCTATCATACATGGGATGATAGTTTATGACTTTCCAAGTGCTTTTGCCCCTGATTTCTTGACACGCTAGCTTTGGTGGATAGGAATTGGAATCCAGCAACATCTAGAAAGGCAGAGATTACCCAATCCCACTTAGTACTATGGAAAAATATATTTTGGGAGATAGGGTGGGTTTAAATAAACCAATCAATGAATTACTGAGTTGGAAATCAGGGTTTCTAATACCTGCAGTTCATTTTCAATTTACAGAAGGTATTAATTTCAATTTTTTCTGATGTTGAAAACAGCTCAAGATATTGTTGATATTCACAAATACAAGATCCAAGTGAGTCATGATTCCTGTATTTCTTTCCATGATTTATTTCTAAAGTGTGGCTTCTAGATCTTCCTAAGGAAGTATATGTGTTCCTGATGCTCAAAAATCACTTGTTAATAACCTCTAATTGTCAGTTAAACTATACTTTAAATACTGCAATTTTATTAACCTGAGCATTACAGTAAAGCCACTACTTAGTAGTCCTCAATAAAAGGAATTGGCATGCAACGAATCAAATTTCCATTTGTGTCATTTGCATAAATTAGGTCAATTGGATCAATTTACATCATTTGTGTTGTGGATGACATCATTTATGTAATTATATCATCACACAAATAATACTTACAAAGATGTTATTTCATATTTAATGGATATCTGTGAATAATGGATACTCCCTCTGTCAATTAATGTGTTAAAATGAAGTTTCATTCTATATGCCCAACTCCCTTCTGCTATTGCCCAGATGGATTCAGATATTTCAGGTTGCCATTCAGCATCCTCACACTAGGCTTTTAAAATTTAATTGATTTATGATCTTGCCTCCTGGAGTCACAGTATGGCAGCACCTAACTAGCCTTGTCTGATCTCAACAAATCTACACAAGGTTAGACTTGTGGGTGACCATTGGAAGTAGGCAATGGCAAACCAGTATTTTTGTCAAGAAAATTATATAGATAGGTCCATGAAGTCACCAGCAGTCAAACCTAACTTGAGGAAGAGTAGTGGCAAAAACCTCAGTAGAGCTCACTCAAAAGGAAATATGGTGGCAATGAGCAATCAGCATCTGTTGTTCTCTTATTTCACCTGGATCTCCCTCCTTTTCTTCCTCCTCCTCTTGTTCCTTTGCATGATAAATGTAAGAACTTTTTTATTCTTCTTCCTTTACCTTCACATTCCCATTTTAAATTTCAGACTCTGCCTATTATGCACACACCTGTACTGTTTCTTCCTAGGAGCGGTGGTGGGGAAAAGCAGCTGTACCACAGTATGTGCTTTTTAATGGAATGATTATCGAAAGCATTGTAAATATATATTTACTCTTTTGTGTATGTGTGTCTTTGAGTCAGTGTTGACTGCTGGCAACTGCCTGGACTAATCCCTACAGTTTTCTTGGCAAGGTTTTTTGGAAGTGGTTTGCCCTTGTCTTCTTCCTAGGGCTGAGAGAGAGTGACTGGCCCAAAGTCACCCAGCTGGTTTTGTGCCTAAGGTGGGACTAGAACTCACAGTCTCCTGATTTCTAGCCTAGCGCCTTAACCACAATACCTCACCAAGTCTCCACTTCACTACTTACATAGTTAATTAAATGGTCATAGCACAGAATAGAGGGAATAGTTCTCCTTTTTCATAAAAGCATTGAAAAGTTGTTAAAGCTATTCCTACATTGTTTGGACTGCCTTTGTCTCTAGAAACCAACCCAATTGCAAATTGGTTTTTCAAAAGCCTTCTTTAAATCTCCCTGCTGCCTACATGAACAATGAGCTCTGATGGGCCAACGTTATTGTTGTTGTTATTATTGCACCCAAATGTTCTTTCCAGAAAGGTTTATCTAGCTCAGAAACTGCTTTTCCCCCCCATCTGATGAAGACATTGTGTGGACCTTGTAGTCTATGACTGGGCTCATGATTTGTTTAATCACGGCATGTTGAACAAACCACAGTTAGCAAACTATGCATTATACATGAAACTAAAAATAATCAAAATATGTTTTGGCTTAGTCTAATGTGGGACTCAGGCCTCTGTTTTCATCATCCTCTGACCCTGTGCGCATAATAAAAGTGTTTCTATATAGGAAAAGAGGGTAATAAGAATGAAGGTAGAATGGAGCATGTCTCATTTTAAACTTCTGATTACAGTAGCTTTCCTCTTAATTTCTCTCCATGACACCCTAAGATGCATAATGTCAAGAACACTTCTAAAATAAGAAGAAAGGGTCAGCAATATTGGAGCTAATAGGTATTTTATACTTAGTCAAAAGCAGGAAAGGAAAGGAAAGGAAAGGAAAGGAAAGGAAAGGAAAGGAAAGGAAAGGAAAGGAAAGGAAAGGAAAGGAAAGGAAAGGAAAGGAAAGGAAAGGAAAGGAAAGGAAAGGAAAGGTCTCCCAATAAATAATCTTACTAGAATTTCATCCCTGCAAGGAATGGAAATTATTTGTCACTGCTGTATGCCTATTCAACTCAGAATGGCAGCCTTCCCCAAGAGGGCATTTTCCTGGGGAAAGTCTAGGGATTCCCAGGCAGCATATGCAAAGGTCCATGCTGTCTAGGAGTTGTTCAGTGCCTCAGGAAGGTGCCCATCAGAGAGTCAGGAGTACAGCAAGCAAAACAGCTCACGCCCAATTTTATTAATTACCAACTATACTAAACTTTCATTCTATTCATTCACAGTTTCCATTCTCTTCTTCCCCACCCTACCCCCCTTAGACTTAGCCTATCAGAGAAGGACAATGGTGTACATAAATCCAGAATTAACAATGCTACACCTTCTTCTTACCTGATTGACTTCTCTGGCATCCTTTGTCGTGCAAAATATCCTCTACCGAAGTTCCAAAAACCAGATAAAGATTTTGTAGAAGACCCTGAAAACAGACAGAAGTATTTCTCATACATTTTAGGGATATGCTATTGGTCTGTTTTTTGCCTGTTTTTTTAAAACTGAATTTAACTATGCATAAATTAAAAAATGCAACCTTTACTATGATAAAAATATTGGTCAAATACATTGGTTCATGCATATAGAAGGCATTTCTTTGGCCTGGGAGTTAATATTCCACCAGATGTCTTGATAACACATTTTCAAAAGTTCTAATTTTCGATGTAGTAGTACACAAACACAATAATAAAGGAGTAATAACAAAGAATTAGAAGACCATAATTTAAAGCTCTTCTTAACATGGACTTCATCAAGTGATCTTAGTCAACTGATAATTTGTCAGCCTAATCTATATCACTGAATCACAATAAAATCATGATAAGGGGGGAAATGATGCATACTATTGTGAATCCCATGGAGGAAGGGTATAAAAAAATGCAATAACTCTATACTGTAGAGTAATAATAACAACATAATTCATAGCATAGGAGTTAGCTCATATTGGCTTTTATCACCCAAATCCTGGAGTGATGCTGAATATTTCCTGATAACAGTCTTTACCAACCTTATGAAATTATAGTTTCCAACATTCCTTGGGAAGAGGTTAGTAAGAAATAATCTCTGATGAGTTTAGTCATGTTTTCTCCTAGATGGAGTTATAGTCTATGTTGTAAATTAGTAATGTACATTTACCCAATTACATTTTATTCCTGGTGAACAGTTGAGATCTAGGGGCTGAAAAGAAAGTTAACCACTTTCCCATCCTAATCAGTTGTAGAGCTGAGAAAAGAGCAGAAGTTAGAAATGGAAAACTAACTCCAATCTCCACCACCATCATGTCATTAGCGGAGTAAGGTATCTAGAGCCCAGCCAGTTGTCTGAGTGATAAAGGTTTAAATCCAAGGACATTTGGAAAGCTACACGTTCATCACTTCTGTTCTAGAGAGTGAGAAAGCAATTTCTAATTTTACTTTTTCCCTTTAAGGTGCAGATTGAAGAAAAAAAGATATATATGAGTCCTCCTCACTGTGACTAGCATGACATGAATATTTATTAATTCATTTTATTAAACTAATTTAATATGTACTTAATATGTACAATATGTACTTCAGCATCTTTCAAAAGATTGGATAGATGTAGCTGGGAACAAATACAGCTGTTAGCATGTAATCCATCAATTAGCACACCCCAGGGAAAGATACCTGTATAGGCACATTCCCTCAGTCTAGAAATGCTATGATGACTAAGGTTACAATCCTTTATGTAAACTTTTCTGAGAAGTTCTGTTGAACTCACTGGGACTTACTTCTGAAAAACGTGACCCACTGGAGTGTAAATAGCTGCCCAGAGTCATGTATATGAGATGAGCGGCCTATAAATTTACTAAATAAATAAATAAGTCTACTTTTGTCCATTCTGTAGCATGTAACTGACTATTTTTTTATTTAAAATCGAACTAGAGTGCTTAATTATTGACAATAAAAGCTAGGCCAAAGAAATACCATAATCTGGAACAGCCTCTGCCCCATCAGAAATGCCTACTAAGTCACTTAACTGCCTTTTTGGGACAGGCAACAAAAACAGTTTCATCTTAATTTTTGTACAATAGTGTCTTGAATGTGGATCTGTGCTGCTAAGTCCTTGTGTGTATTGCTTGATTTCTTTGTTTATACTGCCTTGAGTTCTTGATAAGCAAAGATAATAATTCAGAAATAAATAAATAACAGCTGGATGTACTTGTCTCATGTATTTCAGTTTTGCAAAAGAGCACTCTTAGTTGAGCAGTCCTTCCTTAAGACAAGACCATAATCCAAAGAATCAAAGCGATCCTTGCAAGATATTGTTTGAATGGATCCTAATAAAGCACCCACATTCCAAAACTGCCTCTTTTTCCCTTCCTGATGTCATGCAACATATGATTAGCAGCCCTCAATGACTTTTGAATAGCTATTTTATGTTCACTAATGACATTCTACACTTTTAAAAATTCACCTGGGTGACATTTTTGTTAATTCCATGAGGAGTATTTCAAGAGTATTATGCAGTTAAAACATAAGCTTTCAGGAAATGGAACTCATTATTACGTTCTCAGTGCTGGGTAATGTCTAATTTAGGGCTAATTAAGGAATTTAAGACCCTTGAGATGTTGCTACATCAACTCCCCTTAGCATGAGTCAGCATGAGAAGATGAGAATGGAAGTCTAATTATATTTGGAGGGACACTACTTATCTGATCTTAGCACAGAGAAGGAAAGACAGCTCTAGTGCTTTCTAAATGTACCACAAGTAGTCCTCGCTTACCAGCTGACTTGTTTAGTGACTGTCTGAAGTTATGATGGTTGAAAAAAACCCAGCTTTGCAACAAATCCTTGCATAGTCCATCGTAGCATCCCATGGCCATGTGATCACCATTTGCAAGCTTCACAACCAGCTTCAAACAAGTAGAATTAATGGAGAACACGGAAGTGAAATTGCAAGCCACGGTCATATGATGTCTTGTTTAATGACTATGGGGATTTGCTTAACCATGGAAATGTAATGACATCGTAAGTCCGGCGTGGTCATGTGATTTTTCACTTAGTGACTGTGGCACTTAGCAACAGAGTTGCCAGTCCCAATTGTGGTTGGTAAGCGAGGGCTACCTATAAATGGTTAACTTATAGCTGATCATGCTTCAACGGGTTAGACATGGAGAACTGGAACAAGATGTCATACAAACCAGGAAACTGTTGGCCAAACTGGCCACTGATACCTTATTTTCCTCTCTCACCCCATAATGTATAGTTTAGAAATGCTAGATATGTCATTTCCTGTCTTATACGTTACTTCAGAAAGTGTAACACAGTATTTTGAATTGTCTTCTCCAGCCATGCAAGCTGTGAATTCTGGAAGTTTAGTCCCAACATATTTGGAGGACACTAGGCTGGAGAAGGTTGGATTAAAGCATTGAACTATGGAGACGACTCTCCTCCTCCTCCTCTAGCCTTTCCTCCCCAAAGTGCTAACTCACTAGTAATCTTGGAACCATCAGGGACTTCTAGCTTGCATACAGATCGAGTGCTGTGGCTCTGGGCCATTTTGTGAGGAGGAGGAGGAGAAGGAGAACTAGACATCAGATTGCAATTTTCAGTGACCATCATGCCACGAACTGATCTAAATGATTACAGCCTTCAGCATACTTACCGCACCTTTCAGTTTCCAAGTAAACATCTTATGGCACTTTCCCTGGGAGAAAGACTCACTGAATTCAGTAGTAGTAGACATAAATAACATTCCACTGCAGGTCCTTTACTTCATAGACCATCTGTCTTGCAGGTTACCTACCCGAAAGTGACTCTCTCTTGTAGCTCCCTTGATCACATACATGTTACTTTTCTCTGCTTTCAGGTATTCATAGAAAGGTTCTTCCAGGCTCAAGCTGTCAATAAGGTCACAACCAACATAGATACTGTAGTTTTCTCCTGTAACTTGTACCGTGATATTCTTCCATTGTACATCAGCTAATTCCACGTCTTCCAAAGAATTCTGCTTCCAGGCACCATCAACCCAATAGGAAAGTTCAAGTGTATTGTCTTGGCCATTGGAAACAATTTCAAACTGTCGTTGAAAGATGCCAGGACCTTCCAGTGCAAGGATGGTCCCTTTGGAACTCCTATCCTGCCTCAAGGTGGCTGTAAGTATGAAGCCCTCATTTTGCTGCATCAGTTTAATAATCTGTCTTAATTTCTCTGAATTAACTGGTGGGATGCGATCAAACCGGACGAAGCGATATGCTGGGACATTAGAAATGTTGCCTCGAAATAGTTTTGCTCCAATTGTCTTTCTGTTTATGTTGCTGATTTTCAGTAAATCAAAAGTGG
Source organism: Liasis olivaceus (assembly GCA_030867105.1). Taxonomy (NCBI): domain Eukaryota; kingdom Metazoa; phylum Chordata; class Lepidosauria; order Squamata; family Pythonidae; genus Liasis; species Liasis olivaceus. The sequence continues at coordinate 259,977,294 of CM061349.1, forward strand.
TCCCATCATCTCTGTCACCATCTGTAAAGCCATCGCCAAACAGTGACATGGTTACAACAAAGGAATGTCCAGTGTGATTGACCATCATTTGTCCAATAAGTCTCTCTCTCTCTCTCTGGCACAGTTTTAACATGACCATTTATTATTGCTCTTAAAAATTATACTGCAATTTGCAGCTGGTTTCTCATTCATCCTCATAACAAACTTATAAGGCAGGACATATGTATCTCAACTTTTCAGACTGGGAAATATAGGCTGAAAGTTTTATTTGTTTGCAACCACAGTCACTTAAACAAAAAATGTTCATTAAGGCTTTCTGATCCAAACCTACTACTCTTATCAATGATCCACATTGGATAAATAATTAGGGAATTTATCAGTGGATATCATTTAAGTTAGTCTCATAATCAGGTATTCCTCAAGCTCTGAACTCAAAACACATGAAAACACATGCTAAACCATAGTTTGTTACTGAATAATCCACAGTTAGATAGATCAACATATGGTTTAAAACATTGCGTGAACCCACCCAGCATGTTAAAAAGTAACTTTGCATGGTTTCAGTGGGATTTACCTCCAGGGTTTTTCCATGGAAATGACAACACATACTTCATGATGTTCTCATGGGAATGGAACAATTTAAATACATCATTCATATCATGATATCATGCTATCATTTCCACCATCTGCATGTTAACATCAAGACATGCATGACATCATTGCATTGGATGCTTACATACTTAGTACGAATAATTGCTGCTCTCTGGCATGAAACAAATTTGTCTAGCTGCTACTGTCTCTTGCTGAACTATATGAAAGAGATGTGCTTACTGAAGCTGAATAAAAGTTCAAGCCAAATCTACTGGCTTTCCAGGAAAGATCCAACACTGCAGCATCTGCTGAAGCCAAGGATACCGCTGGGAACTTTCTCAAAGAAAAGCAGCACATAAGCAAACTCTAGTAACCTCAGTGGATTTAAAGCTGTTTTTTAAACAATCAGCTAAGTTCTCCTTCTCAGAGACAACCAGATTAAAAATATGTTTACTGTCCAAGTAATTCAGGAGGAAGTGGAAGAGGTGCAGTCTTTAAATCACAAATTAATCTGATGCCTAGACCCTCACATTGAGGTAGCTGCCTGACCCTGCATTGCTGCCCATTTTAAACATTGGACCTTTGCCCGCTGGAAGTGCCCTCCACCAGTCCCTGAGCTGGCAGAAAACTACATCCGCATGGCATCGATCAGTCTCTATCCTGCCTCTATTGCCTCCTTCAAGCTACTGCAGCTACCTGAACTCCCTGTAAAGTTAGGAAGAGAAGCCGGGCAGATTTTATAGACTTTGCCTTTGGATGGTGTTGGAAGAAGGGGGAAAACGCAACTTCAACACCAGTTTAGCTAAGGCAGCAGGCAGCATACAAGTTTAATGAATTATTATTACTATTGTTACCCTGCCTCATTCATGGGCTAGTGATGAGATGAAGACAATGTCATGGGGACAGGGCTGATTTTTTTTTAATCATGTCACATCTGTGCTGTGGCTCTGCAAGAGTGGAGAAAGTTTCTTTACCTGCATATCTCCATCTCTTGACCCCCTCCCCTGCCTCCACAGCTTTTGAGATAGGCCTATTGTCTATTCCAATGTCATATTTTAGGCACGCAGTGGAAAGAAATACTTGAGCAAGTATTCTTAAGTGCAGGCCAAATTCATGTGCATACAACTGCAGCCTCACTTGTGTTAGCAATTATGTCACAGTTACTAACGTTTCTGCCTTCTTGAAACTGCTCAAACAATGCTGAAATTCAAAGACCTACCTTGAGCCTGTGATGAAATCCACAAAGCTAGACAGATCATTAGCCCCAGTAACCAACTCCTGTGTAACATCATGCCTAGGAACAAACCAAGATGTATCCATTATTGAGGCTCCTTTGCCTATTTTAAACACTTAACTCATCTCCAATAAGCATAAAAGGAACCAGCTAAGAAAATTGCTTTGTATGGCAGTATATAAAATTGATTATTTGTTGTATATAGGGAATATATAATATTCTGCTACTGCACAGGATCAATATGCTTTACTTTGGCCATGTTTCTGCTACTCTGTGTAGCTTGATCTGGGATTGATTCTGATGACATTAGTGAAAATGTTCATTTGAAATGCAGGGAAGGACCCCAGTCTGTAATAGCCTTCCTAATACATTCAAGGAAATAGATATATGATATGGACAGAATTTCTTCAAAAGCTTTCTGTGAGACGTCTGGGTGCTGGATAGTCTATTAGCTATTGAATCTCTTAAATTCATTTTTGGCCAGCTACAGAGCTACATTCTTAGAAGATAATGGTATTTCCAGCAGGGTTTCACATATATAATTTGTGCTAATGCTTCAGCAACAAATCCCCATTTCTCTCACATACACCCAATGCATATACACACATATATGAGTCACCCTAGAATCACTTATACAATGAGATGGGCAACGTATATGTATACATGATGAATAAAATAAATAAATATATACACTGACCGTTGGAAAAATAGCAGTCTATTTCTCTGTATCTATTGCTGTATCAGCATAAAATGACTCTTCATTTTGATCAATTCTATGCTCACAGCCTTCTTTACTAATAAAAAAATTTAGATTTCATGATCTAGCCAGAAATATAAGTTTCCAACTGCAGTCCCGTGTGGAGTTCTTGGAAGTTTCATTGAATAACTAACTGTTAATTGAATGTTTCACTATTGAAATGTGAATTATAATATTGAAAATTTAATATGATTTGCAGTGAAAAAGTAGAACATAAATTTGCTGCATCTATTTAAGATTGCACTGTGAATCTCATAACTGTGCATTTCTTCCACATCAAAGCAGGAAAATTCATACTCAGTCAAAATTTCCACTAGTCAAAAATGTTGATAGGACCTAGTCATTAACAAACATGGAAAGCTACACAACTATATATTAACACACACACACACACACAATATGAGTATGACCCCCAAGCAAGATAAAGTTAAGCACTATTTCAGCCCACTGATTTAAGAATTTTTTTACCTCTATTAGAATATGCAATATACATATACGTTATTTTTTGCAACAGCTACACTTTACATTTTACTTGGATTACACTTTATGGAGCATGGGTTTGTCCTTAGGAAACCAACAGTATGTAAAAAGGAAGGTACTGAAAGTGCATCTGAATGCTATCAAGGGCCCCCAATAGAAACGAAGGGCCCCAGCACTAAGCTCAATCAAACACATGGAAGTTCTTATGCAGATCTTACTCATTTTACAGAACTTGTGCAGGAGAATTTTTTTCAGAGGCTCTGACCCAAAGATGCTCTTGTGGCTTGTGCGTTGGGTGGAGGACACAGCTTTCTTCCATTGCAAGCTTCATAAACATTCTCGGGACTCGGGAGACACGTATAGCCTTGCATACTTCTACACAGACCACTCTAGATATTGGGCAGTTCATCCCAAAGACTCAGTGCCTCAGATTTGGGTGGCAGACACTTGCATATAGCTCCCATTTCCCCCCACCTAAAAGGGCTTGCAGCAAGAAAAACACCCCAGCGCTGGGTTGGGCTTTCTATGACCCCTAAAGAAAGATTTTCTTTTTAGATCTCCATTGAAAAGCTCACTCTTTTTTTTTTTACAAGAGGGAATTAGGAAAAGAATGAATTCTTACCAACAAGCCAAGTGTAATGGGCTAATAAAATTGGAAAGTCGGCATTCTGGGGCTGGGATGGGTGTTGGGGAGAGGGGTCTGGACGCAGGCTGAAATTTCAATTCTGGCCAAATATCCTGGGAGCGGGTCCCAGTGATGCACGGGGTACCTGTCGGAATCGAGGACTCTCCCACATCAGCACCTCACTTCCACTCACGGAGTTTCCTCTAAGCCATGAGTCGGGGCTTCCGTACGAGGAAACTGACTAAAGGTTTTCTCCTCCCTCCTCGGCGTCTCTCGGAGAAGCATCGGCTCAAAGTCCTACCTGCCTGGAGCGGTCCCACGAAACTCCGGGTTGCAGCTGCCAAATCCAAGCCCAGAAGACTAGAGGGTCCGCCCGTCGCCCGGGAGCGCGAAGCCCACTCCTTCCAAGCGCTGTCCTCGGCGGGGCGCGCAGGCACACGCGGGCGCTCGGATGCCTTTGAAGTCGCTCCCCAGCCTTTCGCTCGGCCGCTTTATATAGCCGGGCGCGGGCTGTCAATCAGCCAACAGAGGAAACGCGGCAGTGACCTCCAATTCCAAGCAGACAATTTGTTGCCGTCTACCTGGAAGGCGATCCCCAGCCCAGCCACACGCCGAACCGCAGCACGCCTCCTCCGAGCCCCCTCCCCGCGCATTGGCAGCTCTTCGTTCAGGAGAGGGGTGGAGCCAGGCGGGAAAAGGAGAGACTCGTTCCCAGCCGCTCCCCCCGCCGCCCGCGGCTTGCATTAGACTCCCCGCTCCTTAATTCTGGGAAGCGAGGGAGCCGGTTGGCCTTCAAAGGTTGAGTCCGCTGAATCGGAATGAAGCTACCCCGATGTGGGTGGAAAGGAAAGGAAGGGGCGGTTGGCCTGGCCTTGGCCCCAGAGCTGCACCCAGCAATGGGTAGAGAGGTGCATGGTGTGTATCTGAATCCTGCATTAAAAGATAAAGAACCTCTCCATTCCAACTGGGGCTCTCCATTAGTGTTCTTGCCACAGTGTGAGTGCGGTTCCAGATGTTCACTCAACTTCCCAGTTTAATCTACGGCCCTTGGATTTGCTGGTGGTCTCCCATCCAAGTATGAACTAGAATTGACCCTGCTTAGTTTATCAGAGGAGGCTGCTGCTAAGTCTGCCAGAGGCTGTGACTCATCCTGATGACCACACTGATGGGACCATTTTGGTTCTTGGCAACAATAGGGAAGCCCTTTGCCGTGGCCATTTTTTTTCAAGATGTTTGTTTGAATTCCCCATTTAATCTTCAGCCCTTGGATTTCTTGATGTCTGCTATCCAAGTACTAACCAGGCTTACCTCTGCTTAGCTTTGAGCTAGGTGCCATCACTTGCTGAGGAACTCTGATCCCTAGTAAAAGAAGTTCCCAGGAAAACTCGATGAACTTCAGCATGGTCTCCAAGTCCTTGGCTTGTGCAGCAGTTCCACAAGCCCTTCAACAAATGAAAGGGAGAAAGATAGAGGAGACATTATTGTCATCACTACTATTTATTTTCTGCTTTCTACTAGAAAAAAATCCAAAGTGGTCCACAGGATAGATAGACAGACAGATCTCAGTTCTGAATAACGATTAAAAACTACCCATAGAAAGCTAAAAGAGAAAAGTGCACCAACACCAACTGACAGCTATAATACAACATAAACTCATACACCATAGTGAAAACCTTAGCAAACAGACATGCTTTTAATGTGGGAGGCATCCCATGTTCAAGGTGAAAAGGTCTCATGCATCTCCTCAGAAGTAATGCCATGTGTACTGGAGGAAACTCAAATAGACATTTTGGCTGTTAACTCCTTGAGGACTTGGTACACCTTGAAATAGCCCCAGTAACACATCATGGTTTATATTTATATACTAGTCTTCTTTGAAGGAGAACTCCTTCTTTGAAGGAGTTCTGGTTGAATAATATGGCTCTGTTTGCCCATTAATCTTCCCAACAACCCTGTAGGTTAAATTAGTTAGGCTAAGAAGTATTAAACTGAGCAAAGTTTTGAACCTGGGCCTCCCTAATCCTGACCTGATTTTTCTTTTTCTCTCACAGGTATTTTGGTGCCACAAGGCATTCATAACTTTCCACCAAGGAAACCCTACAACATGATCAAGGAAGTATAAATTAAAATGAAACCTCTGATCAATATTCATTTCAAAGAAGGAATGCTTAAATGAGAGGTTGAAAGGCCCATAATCTTCTACCCCTGAATTCCCTCCAGATGCATCTCTTGGGTTTGAATTGAAGTAGCTGCTTCTTCTTAACCAAAGGAACTTAGGGACCTGCAGCTGGAAGTTTGCTAAGGAAAACAGAAACAAAATCACCTGGTCAATTATCTAAACTTTCCATCAGTCATATGGCAACCCATCCTTGCTTGATGGAGTTCATATTGTGTGTGGAATTATTCTTATTTAGCCTTGAAGAATAACTCCATGAGGGAAGTAAGCTGGGAATTGGTGAACTGCAAAGGCCACTTGAGAATTCTCTACTGCAATTCTTTAAACCCAGGATCTCTAAGTTTTCTAAATCCCAAAGCTTGTCAACAACCCGCTATTGGCTTGCTGTCACATAATTGGCTCATCTGTTATCTCCGACCGAGGCTGAGCAGTTTCCTTCTCTCTAAATGTCTTTCTACCAGATGTTGGTCTTCATCATCCAAAGTTTATGCAGTAAGAAATCTATTCTTAAAGTGCCCAAGACCCTTTCTTACTGTTGTTATTCCTTTTGGAAGGATTTTCATAAAAGTGCTCCCAATGCCTCAACGTTTCCTAAACTAGGGAAATTCAAGTATTTCATGTGAAAGAGAGAAATCCTTGGGCTGCTTCATTGACTCCAGCACAACATTCTCTCTTCTAAACAGCCTACCCCTTTCTAACACTAAGACTGGCAAACTTTTGAATGGCCCCTACAGTCAGACAAGTGTCATTCAGCCTAAAATGTGGTTTCACGGCAAATTATGACAGTCTTGAAGATCTATTTTTAAAAGACAGCAGATGAAGATGCAAATGAACGTGATTTACAAACATCCCTACCACTACTTGCTGAACTTAAAAGGCAGTGGGAAGTCGTGCCTGACGTGGATTGCTTCTCCCGTCTTGTAGCAAGGATGTCTTCTTGGCAACTGCTGTAGCCTTGGAAATAAACCTGGCCTTCATTAGTGGGTCGGCTCAAGGCTTGAGGCCAGATAGCAGCAGCAGCAGCAGCAGCAGCAGCAGCAGCCATCGCCGCCGCCGTCTCTGCCTCTCCAGCTCCAGCATCAGAAATGGGAGGTGCAGGAAAAGAATTGGAGGAGAGGGCTGCATATTTTCCTTCTGGTGATGCTGCCTTTTGGGGGCAAGAAACAGAGAGCACAGAATAACAAATTTTGGAAGACAGCATGAAAGTCAAGGACTGGAAAGTCCATGTGTGAAGATGCAAGAAGGTTGGGACAACCTGCACAGCAGCACGAGGAGAAAGTCTGGCTGAGCATTCAGGGGGGATCCAGCCGCGAAGCAAAAAGTACAAGAAAAAGAATCTCTTCTGCACATAACTTTGTGCCAGCATGATAACCTTGGAGCTCCAGACATGGAATTCCTCACCTTGTTTGGCTCCAGATCTTGCGGTAGAGATTCATTTTTATGAAGTACAGCAACCTTCTCCAACCTGAAGATCAGGAGGACACCCAGCAGGAGGACGCCAAAGTGGAGCAAAGCCCGGACAGTGGTTGATGAATCAAGACGTTGCCTAATCTTTTCTATTTAAAACATACTATCCCCGAACATAAAACTAAAATATAATGGTGAGGTTTAGGATTATAGAATAGTATTCCCTGCAACACTTTTTCATTGTAATGTGCAGGGAGCTGTTTGTTCGTCTTCGAACGAACTATTTCGTTCAAAGTAACTATTAGTTACTGACAAGTGGAACAGGACCAAGGCCTTGGGATGCTTGAGAAGAACGATGCTGTCTCTATCCCACCAGCAGTTGCCAGCCAGCGGCAGAGTCTTATTTCAGCACTGGTGTTAGGACCACATTTTCTACCCTCTTAAGAAGAGGAGATTAATTTAGGTGTGCAAGACAGGTCATCTGTTAGACATTTTGTTGTCGTTCTCTGTCCCATAATGTCCACTGCTATGACTCACTGTTATTCTCCACTATATAGCAGCGCCACTTCATTCTGCCTCTGCTCATGTCTCCACTAGCAGCCTGTAGGATTTTATAGAGTCATCCAATCACGGTTGTGCCAAAATAAGAGCAATGAGGCCAGGCTTCAACAACGTTTGGGTGATACTACAAAGACGCTATAGGTCAGTAGATGAGAAATGGCCTGTTAGGAGTTCCACAAACACCTATCCACATCGATGCACAGACCATTGCAATCTGAAATGACACATTCAAGAAATCATTTCAGCTAGGCCTTAGGAACCAAGAGGGAATTATTATTACTGTCATCTGGATTTCAGATTGGGTTTAGCAAGTATGGATGGTATCATATTTCCAGTGATGTCATCAGGAGCTCGACAGAGTCTAAAAGGTCAGCCCAAATCCTCTTTCAGTGAGGATTTGTGAAGTTTAGACAGTGATAACAAGATTCATGGCATTTGGGGGTTATGCTCTTCTGCTTTGAAGTGTCTCCCTCAAGAAATTTGCCTTCCCTCTAAGGAAGCTTTCAGTACTAGACAGACTTCAACTAGGTATTTTATGTGTTTGAATATTTGTACTAATTTACAGCCACCTATCTCATTTCCTGTGAGTTTTTAAAATTCTTGAACCTAAAAGTGATTTTGAAATTCTGTAAAGAATATGTTGTGCTGTGCTAGTTTAGAATGGAGATGATGGATTGGAATGTAAGTTTTCCATTGAATTGAATATGGCAGAGAAGTTGATGGAACATTAACAAATGTAATAAATAAGTGCATGTAACACTCAGGCTAATCAGTAATAATAGTTCTACACTGATTATCCTTTACATTGGTTTCTGAGCCCAGTTCAAAGGACTAGTTTTGATCTTTAAAGCCCTAAGTGGCTAGTGAGTGACTTTTCCCACACTAACCTTATTCTCACTGTATCTTTCAGGGCTTCTGTTTTCAGAGGCCAAAGTTCATTTTCCCACATGGCTTTTTCTTATAGGTGCCAGTCAAGATCTTGCAGCCCAAGGGTAGGCAAAAAAAGTCAACTATACTTTGTCTACAAATGAGAGCAAGAGGCTGACTTAAAGGATATAGGGAAGACAGTGTAGTTCAGTACTGTCCCATGGCATTCTGTGCTTCAGGGACGTCCTGCTGTTGTTCCAGTCCATTTCTGTATCATGCTGGATCTTTTTAAAACTTTTCCAGCTGCCTATCAATGGTGCTTTGATTCTCTGAGTTTTGTTTGATGGTACTATTTCACATTATTTCCCAACAAATGACATGAGCAGCCTCAGACACATATGTGGAAAGGCCTGGAATAGATACATTTCAAATAAGCAAAATATATTAAATGTTGACTTGGTCATGGAGAAGTGTGAAAGTGGGTTTGCTACAATGCTATGAACAATGAGTTTCTCTTATGATGGAGAGAAAAGGAAAATGCGACTATCACAAGCTTATAATTTTTTTCCTTTTTCTGACACAGGGAATGTAGTATTCTATTTTTAACATCCTCATGAGTTTCATGTAATTTGTCACAAAAACAAACAGTAATCTGAATTCTTGCAAGGCCTCCTGAATCTCAACATAGTAATCTGAATTCTTGCAATCCTGAATCTCAACATAGTTTACAAAAAGTTACCTCATCACCCAGTAACATTAACATAAAAATGAATATCTTCTGCTATTTCCACTTGATAAAGCATTGAAGGAGAGACTCTCTAGTGGAATTCTGGAAACCAGAGATATTAGCAAAAATGACCTTTACCATATCAAGTTAGTTTCTGTAACAGATTGGGAAAACTTTTAATGGCCAAGGGACACACTTAATATTTTCAGGAGAGTTGTAATGCCAAGAGGGCAGGGTGAGGCAAGAATTTTTCATTTTTCTCTTCTGGATATTTTTTTCCTTAGAATCATGGAAAATATGGGTTGGAAGGGACTTTGGAGATCATTTAGTTGAACTGCTGTCCAAGACAGGAATCCATTACTACTGCATCCCTGACAGGTTGATGCCCAGCGTCTGTTTACGCACCTCTGGTGAACTCCTTCCTGATGCAGGGTTTTCCACTTTTGAACAGCTCTTACCATTAGAAAATTGTTCCTGATGTCTAACCACAATCTACTTTCTTGTAATTTAAATCCATTGTTTATTGCCCTGTCTTCTGGAACAACTCTGAATAATCCTGCTCCACCTTCTACAAAACAACCCTTTGGATACTTGAATACATTGGTCAGGCCTACCTGTAGTCTTCCCTTCTCCAGGCTAAATATACCCAACATCTCCAATCTTTTCCAATAAACTTTCTTTCCAGGTCAGTTTATCATCTTGGTTGCTCTCCTGTCAACGTACTCCTCTGGACATGCTGTCAATGCCCATCCTAAAATGATGGACACAATATTCCAGGTGCAGCCGGACCAATGCAGAATAGAGAAGAGTGATTACTTCTCTTTATATTGATACTCTACTTCTGGATGCAGCCTAGGATTGTATTTGCTTTTTTTTTTTTTGCCATTTATGTCATACAGTTGGCTCATGTTCAGCTTATGATCCACCAAGACATCCAGATCCTTTTTGTATGTACTGCTCCAAATATAGTCCCCCAACCTTTTATTCATGACTTTGATTTTTTCCTATCCAGCTGTTGGACATTACATTTTTTCCTGTTGTTCCAGTTTCTTAAGTTCTTCCTGAACCTCTGCAGTGTCCTCTAATGTGTTTACACACACTCAATCTTTAACAGCCACATTGTTGTACCTTTCATCCAATTCATTTATAAGATGGGTGTAGAGTAGAACCATGCAGTATACCACTCAACGCTTCTTTCCAGTTTCATGTGAAGCCACTGATGTACACTTCTTGGATGCAATTATTCAACTAGCTTTATAGTTATTATAGAATATGCAATTATCCAACTAGCAATTATTCAACTAGCATCTATCTATCTATCTATCTATCTATCTATCTATCTATCTAATGATAGCATAGTCCAGTCCACATTTTGTCATCTTCTCTACCAAAATTCTTTGCTGAAGTCAAGGTACACTATGTCTGCCACATTCCTGTGGTCACTAAACTGGTCACTCAATCAAAAAAGGAGATTACTTTGGTTTGGCATAATTTATGCTTGATAAATCCATGCTGACTCCTGCCAAGCAATGCATTTTTTTTGGTATGCTCACAAACTGACTGCATGATAATCTGTTCCAGAGTTTTGCCTGGTATCAATGTCAAGCTGACTGCTCTGTAATTAACAGGGCCCTCTTTTTTCCCCATTTTTAAAGATAGGAACATTTCCTCTGCCTCAGTCCTCTAGCACTAATCCTTCAAGATTTTTCAAAACTCACAGAAAGGGGCTCTGAGATGACATCCTCAAGCTTCATCAAGACTCTCAGGTGTGATTGGCTTGGTTCTGGAGACTTAAGCTTATTTGTGGTAGCCAGGTGCTTCCTATCTCTTTACTTACCTTGAACTGCTATTCCCTTCTTTGTTGATTGTTATGCTAAAATTCTTTTGGACAGTTCTCCTTTGGGCACAAGACCAAAGCAAAGAAGATAAGTTCTTCTCTCTCGCCATCACCTGTTATTATCCTACCATTTTCTCCTACCAACGGGCCCATTTCCTCTTTTTTTTTTTAATCTTTTATTTTTGATATAGCCAAAAAGATCCTTTTTCCTTATTTTAGCTCCCCTTGCAACCTAAATGTCTTTTGTGCTTTAGCCTTTCTAATTCTCTTTCTACAAATATCAGCTACTTGCTGGTATGTCTTCTTGATGATTACACCTGTCTATCATTTCTTATACAGGTACCTTTTAGCACAGTCAAAAGCTAGCTATGCATGCACAATGGTTACCTAAGCTGTCCCCAATTATCAGAATGGTATATGATTGCACTTCCAGTATCTTATTTTTCAGAAGTTCCCAATCCTCCTACACTCCATTTGACGTGAAGATTTCTGTCCATGGATCTGAGTACTTTTCTAAATTTGTTGAAATTGGTTGTTCCGAGATCTAATGCACATATAGAACTATGGTCCAGTTTTCTCCTTCTGCAATATCTTGAGCCCCAAGATGATATGGTCACTTCCTCTCAAAGTTCCCACTGCTTTGTCCTCTTCAACCAGCCCTTCCCTATTAATTAGGATCAGATCTATTTCTTCTAGGAAAGCTAATTCCCTTGTCTTTTTGTCACCCTTTTGGAAAACGAAACAGTCAGCAAGACAGTGAAAAATCTTCTGGACTTCATAGTCTTAGCTGAGTTGTTTTTCTAACAGATGTCCAGAGAGTTAGTTTCCCATTATTACTAGGTCTCTTCTCCCTGAATGTTCTGTGATCTGGTCCAGAAGGATATTAACCAGATTGTGAAGCATCTATGATTCTGCATTTCAGCAGAGGAAACAGCCAGAGAGATCTAGAATAAGCCTGCCTTTGCTACATCCCCAGCATTTGTTGACCAAGGCTTGAGGATAGAAATGGCCATATATGGTATGTATTCCTCATTGGAATAGCATCAATATCTGTAATGCTGCCGATGTGATTTTAAACCCAACTGAAATATTAAAGAATCATTGGACCTGACAGAAAGAGAGAGAGAGAAGGAGACAGAAGTACAGTGATACCTCGGTTCACGAACTTAATTCGTTCCGCGACTCTGGTCACGAACCGAATTGGTCATGAACCGAATCAAATTTTCCCATAAGGTTCAATGTAAATACGGTTAATCCGTTCTGACCCCTATGAATTTGGTCGCCAACTGATTTTTGATCGCGTCCCGAATCAAATTTCCCTATAAGGTTCAATGTAATTACGGTTAATCCGTTCTGAACCATATGTTTTTTTTTTTTTAAACCGCAAAAATATGACACAAAGTACAGTACGAAGAGAGAGAAAGCTAACCTTGCTCGACGCGACTTCTGGCGTGGAGGACAGGAAGGCGGGTGGGAAGGTGGTTACTGCTTGGAGGGAGAGTCCCCCTCCCTACAGGAAGCCGCAACCACGTGTCACGGGAGGGAAGATGGCTGTGGATCCTGTTCGTAACCCGATGCGGAGTTCGCGAACGGAGGCAAAATTTTGCAACCGGAGCTGTTTGTGAACTGAATTGTTCGTGAACAGAAGCGTTCGTGAACCGAGGTACCACTGTATCTGAAAGTGGCTACCACAGCCCTAGTGGAAAGAAGCTGGAGGAAGACCATTCCATTCCATATCTGTGATCAGTCAAAGCCTGAAGATAAGGCAATGAGGAAGACTGCCATGGCAATGGTCATGGAAGATAGCACAGCTAAATTATTGATTAAAGCATAAAGATGTTCAGTGATGTTGCTTGCATATTATAGTGTGGAAAATTAAAAGGTTGCATTTCAACAAGTGTAACTCTCTCAGACACACACAAACACACACCTCCCAGGAAGCCTAATTTTACACTCCAAGTGAAATGTTGCAAGATAACTGAATTTGACTTGGGCCTCAAAAAGTAAGATGTTTTGCATCATCAAGCACCATTTTCTTGAGCACCTGCTTAGCATATTTGGGGATTTGTCAACATCCCAAATTCCCAAGTATGTTCCACTGAATTGATCAAAACTGAGTATTTCAAAACATTTAGAAAATCATAAATAATGCTCCCCTGCTATGAAATCTTGCACTGCATCTGTGCGTGGAAAATGCTGGAATGGAATCCATATTGTAACTGAAGGTTTCAAGCTATATTTTAAGTTTCATCTGGAGGATTTTCATCATTCAGGACCATATGTTTATGACGCCTTTGTTACGTGATTTTTCCTTTGCTAAGCTGACAACAGGCTGCATTCAATTACAATAATTGATACCTTCTTCCACCATAATTTAGCAGAAAGTAGCTTCAATTTTTCTACAGCCACATCATTTTCCAAGTTCAGGGGATACAAATTCTGCCCTATCTGTCATGTTTACAAAAGTTAATCTTTTAACTGGAATGATGGATCCAAGACACATTATAAAAATGACAATGTAGGAAGGGGGGATGGGTCCCAGGTCAAGTTAACTTCTATAGCAAGGATGGGTAAATGTAATGATCATAGGCTGTTTTCAGGAGAGTCAAGAACTGTAGTGGGCATGGTGACACTGCCAATGGATCAGAGCCACTCCAGGCCTATGGATAGGGGCTAAATGTTTTCATTCCTTTCTCCTGGAATTAAATCATAGCAGGTGAACTGTTAGACAAGGACTGGAAATGCCAACAAGGAGGTCAATAAGCTTGTGATGCTTTATAGCAGTGTTTCCCAAATTTAGCAACTTTAAGATGTGTGAACTTCAACTCTGGCTAGCTGGGGAATTCTGGGAGTTGATGTCCACATAAGTTAAGGTTGAGAAACAACAACAAGTTAGTTCAAGACAGAAATTCTTAATGGGGATAGAGCATGGGGGGAATACATTTCAGGGGATCCGTGAACTTGGATGGGAAAACAATTACTACTTTATTTTCTGCTAACTGAAATTTAGCTTTTCATTCAATAATAAATGTAGGCAACAAAATAATTTATGGCCTGTAAACTCCAAAAAAGTATGCTAATGTCAAAAAATATCACTATCTATATTAGCGTATCACATTCTAAAAAAGCAACCCCAGATTAAAAACCCCTAGACTAAAGTTTCATAATTTTAATAAATGAATAAAGAAGCATAATTATTGCTTATTATGTTTAATATTTGATTTATATCCCACTTTTATTTTTGTACAACTCCAGGCAGCATACATAATGCTCCTGCCTTCCATTTTCTCCAGTCTGAAAACTACCTACGAGATTGAGTGGAGAACTGAAGCTGGGACTTTCATAAGTTTCATCCAAGGCCACTTCTGTTGGGGCTCTGATACACTGTCCAGAACTAAGTCCAACTCACTATCCACTTCTTATGAGTTTGAGGGCAATAACTGAAATCTTATTGGTGGATTCCTTCCTCCAAGGGTTCCCAGTGAAAGATAATTACAGTGGGCTACCCTCAGTCAGGCTGAACATCCTGACACACTCGAGTCTATCCTGCTTTGGAGTTTTTGTCCCTTAGATCAGGGTTTTCTTCTAGCTGCAGAAGAAAGAGAAATATGCCAGTCTGTATGTAAAATCTTAACTTCTTGATAGCCTGAGAGGTAGCTATACAATTATGCAGTCTTGTAACTAGTGATGGTTTTAATGAGAAATTGCCTTTTTAAACCAATGATGTCAAAAATCTCAAGATGTGAATAGGAATTTATTGGGAAAGTGAGAAAACGGGACAGGAAACAATCACACAAAGAGAGAGGATTTAGGGGAAAAAACTAAATAATCAACCTAACTAAATGAATGGTATCTTTTTCCCCTGCCTGAAGACATCTGATCGTATATGCACAGCATTCAATATCTGTGACAGGACACCCCACCCATCATATGACCCAGGTGGCAGATGATGTGACACACTTGTTTCTCAACCTTGCAAAATCTACTGTTTTCAGTTCCCCCTCACCTCAGTGAAGGAAGCAAATCATGTGCAAGAAGACCTATTCTGGGGCTGTGTCTGATTTTCTTACTGGATGGTGTGCCTGCTGTGTTCCCTACCTCCTTGCTCTGTTCTGAACATCTACAGCAGGAATGCTGCTTTGCTAACGCAGGACTGTCACTGGGCTTTCGCTTATGGGAAAGAAACCCTGCCAGCAAAATTAATCTGGCATTGGATTGAGAAGAACCTTTGTTGGCTTTTCAACCGATTTGCTAATTGGTTCACAATGGATTCTTCCTTGAAAGCATCACATAGCAGAGAATGGCTGCACAACACTTGCCATTGTTTAACAAAGCATCACACTAATGCACACCAGGAGAGGCACACAAATGCCTGCTGGGGAGAGGAGGGAGACACTGGAGATGATTCTCCTTGTTTGCTTTTCTGTTTTTTAGGAAGGGCTGCTTGCTATTTCACACTGGAAGTGCTGGCTTACATCCTCTGCACTCAGCAACTGGCTAACTCGGGCTTTGCAATGAATGGAAGAAAGTGCTGTTTGTGAACTGCAGATTCCAAGGCTGAAGGACAGGAAGATATTGTTGGTGAGAAAGTAACGGCTGTGATGATAGTTTCCCCAGGATGAACTTCTGCCATCACCAATCAGGGGAAAAACTACCATAATCACCATACAGACTGCATGCTGGAATGGGGCTTGTACAGTCTGGGCCCTTCATTCAATCAAAAGTTTTCCTAAGGGCCAAAGAGCTATCAATCTATCAAACTAGTGACCAGTAGATGGCAGCAAAGGGTTCATCTCCCTTGATTGCAATGTAGTGGCCACTCTCATTTGTGCTATCTAGATATCACCACTGC
Organism: Liasis olivaceus; assembly: GCA_030867105.1. Classification (NCBI taxonomy): domain Eukaryota; kingdom Metazoa; phylum Chordata; class Lepidosauria; order Squamata; family Pythonidae; genus Liasis; species Liasis olivaceus. Next base: position 259,993,408 of record CM061349.1, read on the forward strand.
ATTGAGGGTTTGGTGTGTGTAAGAAAGTTGTGTCAAGCCTCATAAGCTGGACAAGACCAAGGAAGCAAGCATCACATGGGCTTCACTAAGGTGTCTTTAATGCTAGCATTAGGGGTAAATACAGCATCTTGGAAGCTGCATGTGGAATTTCCAACCTTCATGTATTAGTGAGTTCATTAGGGCAGAGAGTCTTAGAACGTTGTGAATCGCTTTTTCCCAGATCTCTTGCCACCTGGACTTAGTTGCCATTTATGAGATAAAATACCAAACCTATCTCTTGGTTTAGAATGTCTAACATTCCTTCCATTACTCTCCCAAACTTCCCAGAATCTCTCACAATATGAGAAACTATGGGGTCTGCTCAGGGACATCCCCATATGTTTTCCAAAATGATTATTAACATGTTGCATAAATACTACTGTGCCCAGCTAATACTTGTATTTTATAATGTATTATTCACATCTTATAATGCAATAAAACAATTACTGGGAAAAATAAATAAACAAAAAATTAAAAACATGTTGATCACTAGGTGGCTGCAAAGACTTAGAAGATTTGCATCTCTTGGCTGCCATCCAGTGGTTGTTTGAATGTATGCAACTAAAATGGACCTGCTAGATAAGTTTATTAAAACTGTTGTTGAGAAGGCGTTTTTGCTGAGTCAACTACTCTTCAAAGTTCAGGAAATAAAATGGCTGCAGAGATGGTGTTCCAGTCTTCCTAAGAATAGTGAATGCAGAACAATGGTAAATGCAGAAGCTACTGTCCAACCTCATCTCCCAACACATGCAGAAATCCCCTCAGACTCAACAACACAGCACTGCTGAAATGAGTATTTTAGAGAAGTGGTGGGTTGGCAGTGTCCATCTGTTTTTACTTTGGATTGGACAGTCTGTCTGTCAAAGCAACAGTTTTAGGTTAATCAGGTGGCCTACCTATGAGAGAAACAAAAAAGAGCTGCAGAAGTTGGGATTCTGGTCTCCCTTGCAGCTAAAATAGCACTGTTGAAGAGACACAGAGCCTGGTAACCAGATGAAAGGGGGTGATCCCATAGGAGACCTGCCAGACCATTGAAGATGAGAAGATTGCCAACCCCACTGTGTCATTTCAACCCTTCTATTCCAACTGCATGGAACATCTGGTGCTGGGATAACATGGAAAATACCATTTCCACACCAAAACACCTAAATCCATCTTCAAGGTGCCTTAGCAATAGGCTGGCGATGATACAGAGGTGATGCCATGAGGACAAGTCCTCAGCAGATGGTAACTTGGTGTCAAGCCCCACAAAGCTAGCAAGACCAAGAAGAGCACCAATTTTCATGCTAGTCTACAGTAAATACAGAATCTTGAAAACTGTAATAGTAATTTCTCAGCCCTAATTACAGTGAGGTAATTAAGGAGAAGTTGCTTTGAAGTATTTTTTCCTAGATTTCTCCCCACCTGGTCTGAGTTGCCTTTTCTGAGATAAACATTCAACTGACTCACTCCAGGCTTTCCCACAATCTCTCACAGTGGGGTATCTTCATGCTGGGAGGCTGTGTGGATGCACTCTCAAGTGATGTCAGGAACAGATAGGCACTCTGTGGAGCTGAAACAATACCCGAGTGATATTTACCATACCATACACTCATTTTGAATCAATTGGTACTGGGGCATAAACACAGTTCAACCTGGGGGAACTATGGAAAGATCCACAGACGTAGTAAAACAGAAGTCAGAAGTATTTTTTGAGTCACTTTGAGTTAGATCGGCTGCCAGATCTATGCTGTGTTAGCCCCTTCTCTTTTGCGTGTAAAAGCTAGATCTCATCCGTGTTTATGGTGACCAAAATATCATCCACAGTAGCTGTTTTCAAGAAAGCCAGTAGCTTACTGATAATTCAGATATTTGGTATGCACAGATCATTGTCATGGAATCATAGTCACAAAAAAGAAGGATGTCTCACTTGATTTGTGGAATTAAACAGGGGGGTTTCAGACCTTTGGATGGCTTAGAAGACCTCTTTTCCTGGAAATTTTATTGTAATGCCTCATCCAACTCATGCATTACAGAAGCTTGTGTAAGTGTACTGTCGAGCCAGAAATGCTTTCCAGAGCTTCCACAACACAAAAAGTAGCCAGAGCTTTGTTTTTAAAATTTGTCTGGCACTTACTAGATTGCTGTGTGCTTTTTTAGAAAGCAAAACAAATCTTAGGCCAGCTTGTGTCTTGCTGTCCTCTGGAGGCACAAAGCAGTCTGGTCTTCAGCAGTAACCACCTTATCTTTGTTTCTTCAGTGACAATAGTGGATAATTGTTCTTCTTGACAAGAACCATTTAGAAGTCAGAATCATTACAGCCCACATGTCTTGATGGAACTTTGGTTTCCTTTTGTTTTATGGAGTCTCTGCAATAGAAACAGTGAACATGGGATAGGCTATGATAGCATGTTCTTGACAGGGTGTGCCACAAATGAGAGGTATCAGCATGTCTTAAGTCATCAGTTATTGTTGGCTAGTCTATCGTATTTTATTAGGTGAACAACCTATGGATCTTAACTCAATTGAAAATCATTTTGCAAGCATTCTTTTCAAACTGGGGCTCATAAGCAAACCGTCCTTGACACACAGTTGGTCTCCTTATCGTTTTAAGGACATTTCTTCACATGGAGCCTCCATCTTGAGGCCAGTCTTCAGCTAAAGCAGGTTGAACTGCGTCACAATAATGTGGCAGGAAACACATCGTCTTCATTGGAAAACACAAGAAACCCTACTCCATGAGAATGTTCCACATTGCATGGAGAAGGAAACAGAGGGAAGCCAGTGACCTGCAGGGCTCAGTTGGCCCTCTGCAGAACCAACTCCTCCCTTCTGGCCACAGCTGTGTCTCTGTGGCCATTTCTCCTTTGGATGCTAGAGAGAGAGAACAACTTTGGCTACCAAGTTGTGGTCTCCTCCCCCCAGGATCAGGGGAATACTGTAATGGTATATGGGAATTATCTTGGGAAACAGGTAGAAGAGACACTAGACAACAGTTAAATGGCAGCTGATCCTGCAGAAGAAATGGGGACGTGGCAAACATCTCAGAAGGGACTCTCCTCAGCTTCTTGGACTGTTAAAGGTGAGGGGGGAGAGATGTACTTGTAGACTTGCAAGATTCTGTTAATGTAACCTTACCATAAAGTTAGAGCTAGTGCTTCTGGGTGCGCTTCTTGTCGGGACTACCCTGCAAGGCTGACAAGTACTGACCTTGTGGAATACCTTCCCTGTGATAACCCCCACAGCGATCACTTCTGCCTCCATCATAGCAGTCTTCTCACTGGTAACCTCCTTTGCCAACCCCCTTTCCTTGCCTACCCGCTTGCTTCTCTCCCCACCCTCTCCCCACTTGCCCACTCACAAAGTATGGATTCTTGCTCCTCTCCCTTTTGCTCTTCCTCCCTTCCCTGTACACTGAGAGCCCTGCCACTACCCAGAACAGGAGCAGCCATGGCTACCAGCACTCTTGAAAGACTCTGCCCTTGGCCTGGGACTGGTAGTAGGACTCTCTAGCAATATGGAGGAAAGAGAAGGGGTAGAAAATGGGACAGGAACAGTGAAGACAGAGGGTCCATGCTTGGCTATGAGGAAAGAGGAAGGTATCAGAGAAGGGAAGTCCCCTTCCTGTTCCCTGCTCCTTGCTTCTCTGGCACCAGCAATGGAGCACTGCCTCTCTGCTATCCTTGTTTTTGAGATGTGGCAACAGGAACACCACGGAGGCATCAGTTTTCCAAGCAACACACTCTTCTCCTGCTTCAAGGATGGGAGGAAAGAACATTTCTGGGAATGTTGGGAAGAGCCCCTTGGCACAAGCACTCTGTCTTTCTCCTGCTACAAGAAATAGAAAGGTCTTTTGGGCCTTTTAGGGGTCAATAAAACTGAAACTGAAAGGTGTGCTTTTGCCCAGATTAGGCTCTAGCCCTGCCCACACTGACCACTGGTCACTGACCTGTCCTTGCCTCCTCCCCAAAAAAGCCTCATCCTGATTTAAGAAAAAGAAGAAAAAATGGTGGCAACTCTAATTCTCAGCATCACCAGCATCTCACTAGCCATAAGTCTGTAGCCATGTTGTAATGCTAATTTCTAGGAACATATGTTTAGTTTACATGAAAGCATGAGCTGGATCATCCTCAGTTCTAGAGAATATAGAATGGCTGATATGTGCACCCATTTAAAAGAATGATATGTATTCACCTTAATTCCTTTTAATTCTTTCTTTTGAAGATTCTCTGTATGAAGATGTTACCCTATCCTATGCCCACTTCTAAAAGAGCTAATCTTTCAGGAGCATCAGATTATTCAGAAAGCAGCGAACTGGGCAATTAGTTCTAAAAGGACCTTGCTGCTCTGAAATTAATATTGTAAAAGGAAAGAGAAGCAAAGAAAACAGATTTAAAAAATAAGCAGCTTGCTGCAAGGAAAGAAATTACTGTTGCCAGATTTGATTAAATTTGATTTGATTTTTCATTTCATTTGCTTCTGTCATGTACTATTCATGGAAGATAACTTTCTGGCTCATGGAAAAAAGCAATATAATTTTTTGGATGCTTCTGATAGTCCACCTCATCCTATTTGGTATGTACTATAATCCCAACAAATATTTCTCAAAGTTTTGGAGTAATATCCGGTGCAATTTATCAAAGCTCAAAGGCTTCACTTGTGCAGACTTGGAAATGTTGCACATTGTTCTTTCCATTGACGCTGAAAGTGACTGCTGAGTTTCTTTCCCATATTAGTATGGAAGAATACTAATTGGATGAAGGTATTTTCTTCTTGTTACTCAGAGGTTTTACCTATCACGCCCCAGAGTAGAATGAGTTTAGCTGTAGTACTTGTTCTCACTTACTAGATGTCTGTTGAAGCATATATCACACACAAGGAGAATGAAAACACCAGTGTGAAAAATGATAGAGCATTACATCCTTTCTAATAAATGAACTATATGCTGAGATTGACAGCTGAACTCTAGCCTATTTCTGTCTACTTCAACTACTGGGCATGTTCCTATTTGTTCTTCCTGTTCTTTATATGAAGACCTATAAATTGGGAATTCCAGAGATTGTAAATATAATCTCATGTTTATTGAGCCTGGGCTTTCTCTTACAGACCCTTCCCTTTAGCACTAAGAGAAGACTGAAGAAATAAAGCAACTTAATTGACTAGTCACATCCATCATGGATATGCCTGCCCTCCTCTTTCCTTTTACGGTGATTTTTCAGATCATGGCATCTACCTTGAAGCATCCTGTGGTGGTATGTGGGAATGACCTTGGGAGATAGGAGGAAGAGCCGCAGACTGGACAACCATGATGTAAAAGGTATCTCAGTCCACAGAAGGAGAGGGGAGGTGCGGGAAGTGTTTCAGAAGGGACCCTTCCTAGTTTTTCAGAGAGTAAGAGGAAAAGAGGGGAGAAATACTTTCAGACCTGTAAGATTGATGTTAGCCCTTCAAGATAGTCCAGAGAAGAAGCACAATCATGAGTACTAACTCTATGTCTATTGTTAGGTTACATTAACAGAGTCTTGCAAGACTGGAAGTATTTCTCCCCTTCCTCTCCTTTTACTCTCCAGAAAACTAGGGAGGGTCCCTTCTGAGATGCTTCCCGCACCTCCCCTCTCCTTCTGTGGACTGAGATACCTTTTACATCATGGTTGTCCAGTCTGCAACTCTTCCTCCTATCTCCCAAGGTCATTCCCACATGCCGTTATGCTACCTGAAATAGTAGGGACTATATTATAGCTAACTTTTCATGGTGTCATAAAATGAGACAGTATGTAGAGAGCAAAGGGTTAAAAGAAGTGACCAGGCCTAACAAACTTCAACTTGAAGAGGGAGAGAAGCTTCTTTTGAGAGAGAAATAGAGAACCATTCCTTCAATATCCTTCCTCCTCTTTTCCCCACATACAGCTTTTCTCCTGTGCCCCTTTGGATCTGACTAGCTGATAAGAGCTGAACTCTAGAGGAAGAAGTAAACTTTTGAGGCACATTTCTTTTTTCCCTCAGTTCTGTTTAGCAAACCTAATAACTAATGGTCAAGGTAAGCATACAGTAGTTTCCCAGGTGAAATGATGTGCAAGCTACATTCAGATTTTCCAAAATATGTGTAGGCAAATTGCATTGCTTTGGTGAAGGCTGAAAGCTGCAGTCAGTTGGGGGTGAATGGTGCAAAGTGGGTAGGGCTAGATCACACATGTAACTAAAGACAGAATTTAGGAAGGGCATTGTTTTTATTGAACTGTGTTAACCCTAGCAATAGTTGACATATATTTCCTACCTCAAAATGGTAAAACCAAAATTCTGTAAGGCGACTCAAAAGGCTTCAGGGGTCAGAGAAGGGTTTTAGAGAAACCACAAGGAAGATGGTCAAGGACTATTTTCCACAGCCATAGAAACTAGGACTAGGACCAGAAATAATGTGTATAGATTGAACCAATTTAGATTTCATTTAAATATAAGGAAAACCTTCTTGACAGTAAGATCTGTACAACGGTGGAACAGTTTACCTTTGGAGGTTGTGGGTTCATCATAGGAGGATTTTAAGAAAAGGATAGACAGCCACCTCTCATTGGATTGGTTTTCCTGGGCCAGATGATCCTTCCAATTCTACGATTCCACAATTCTATGATTCTGTGGTCCATGTATGTGGTCCTGGGGCTATTGGTTGACCTTTTCCAAAAGTCTGTGTACTGGCATCCCAGTGGAGTCCATCTGATGACAGAGCTGAAATGTTCAATATGTTATGTAGAAGCAAGAGGGATGCTAGTTAGCATCTGGTTGGATGCTAAACCTCCTCTCAGAATTTGGGGAGTAACCTGAGGACACTTTTCCTGTGAGATACTTTCATGCTTAATTTAGCTCATTGATCATCAATGAGCTAATTTTTTTGTGTCAGTGGAAAAAAAATGGCAAGAACCAGGACCGTCTTCTATATTCTGAAGGTCTGGGTTGTGGAGCTCAAAAGCACTGAAATTCCTAATTTTCCTAATCTGCCAAGGAACTCAAAAGTGCTTTCTTATTTATTTCTTAAATAATTGTTTAATTAATAATTATTTTTATTTTACAGATAAAACCAATGTGTTTGAAGGAAAGATTTAAACAATTTTCTATGGAGCATAACTAAATAATCATGGGTTGGCATGGGGTACATATTCGCTAGCTACTGCCTGTTTGATTTTAGCTCTTCATTCCCTGTGGGTGGAAAAACAGTTACAACAAAAACTCTTCAACAAGCAAGCAGAAATACCATTTAAGGTAATTGGTAAAATGAAAATGTGGAAATGAGTGATCCTGACACAAATACTTTTAGCTTGCTAAGGGAAAAAAAATCAAGTGCCAAAATAGACAATTGGTTTTTCATTTTCTTTAATACAGTGGATTTCAGAGAAAATGTTCTAAAAACCCACACTTTCCCACTCAGACATTTATTGCTTTGCATTCTTACATTTGGAAAAAAGTGTGCAGCCTCTCTCTAAGTGTAAATCATCATTTCCATCCAGTCCTTCTTTTCCACTCTTCTAGTTTATAGCACCTGATACTCTTTTGGCCAATTTAGGCTCCAGGTCAACACTCTGGATTTTCTCCCCAATTCAGAAAATGTCTGCCTTTTTGTCAATATTGTGATTGGAAAGGACTCTTGGAGTGAGAAACTCTTCAAGCAGGTAAAAATATCTCTCTAAGACTTGCAAGAGAGAAGGAAAACTGCTATTATTATCTTACACATAAAATGTCATGAGAAATGGCTTCCTCTTCTTAACCAAATTGTAGGAAAATGTATACAGAATTGTGACTTCTTCCAACATTAGTACCAGCTGTGGAGAGGAGAAAGCTGCCAACTTTGCCCTTGAGCACTTATATCCTTAATGGAAGGCTTAGTCTCTAAAAAAGAGGATGGAAAATTCCTACATCCTGGAAACTGACATAAGTATGACAGCCTTTTTATAAATCTCTTTGAATTTAGTGGCACAGTGTGAATTAGTCCATAATCTCTCAGGCTTGAAATGAAACCTCCAACCTCAAAGAAGGGATCTTCTCAAGGGAGAGAGGATGTTCACACACACCTTGAGAAAAGGTGTGTAATCAGTAGTGGTGCAAATCCTTTGGAAGGGGCTTTACAATATGTAGGAGTACACGTATGTTGGGATTCCCATTGTCCTAGTGTTCAGTTTCTCTAATTGTGGAAGAGTGAGTCTCTAGACCAGTATTTCTCAACTTCAACAACTTTAAGATGTATGGACTTCAACTCCCAGAATTCCTCACCCAGCAGTACTCTAGACTGAGTTACATCAGGCATAATACAGTGCTGAGTGTAACTCAGACAGATGTTTATCATAATGACAGTAAGTATGGATGTCATATTTGAAGAATTGCATGGGGAGAGGAGGCAAAGCCAAGTCTGATTTTTCTCTACCAGCATTTTTTATCCTTGTCATTTTGTTTTACTCCTAAATTGATCACCTCTTGATTTAACCTTTTACTTATATCAAGGCCCTGTATTTGGACATAGATGGGCTAAGGCATCTCCAAAAGTTGCCCAAAATCTTTTTTTTTTTTTTTTCATTCTATCTTTCCACTGTATTCAGAGACTTCTCAGGGCAAAATGCCTCTCTCTGTACAGCATATGATGGGCAGGAATATAATTTCATCCTGATCTTAATCCATCCCCATTTTTTCTAGTCTTATTACCCATTTAAAAATTATAGATGTTGTTCTACTTTGCCAAACAGCATCTCGTGGTAGGAACTATATCACCTAGATTCTCATCTCAATGGGAAGATGATAGGGCCAACTACTGAACTACAAAAAAAGTATATAAAATGTTGAACTTTCCAGGCCACTGTCTCCCAAAGCAGGGGGAGCAAATTATTGGATATAAAAAGAATAACTAGAATTTATTTAACAGGGAGAGGGACTGAAAGCAAAAAACTATATTCAGAGAAATAGAAATTGAAGTCTCTAATCAACAAAATAGGGAGGAAGGTTGGAATTCAATAATTCGGTGATGTGGAATTCTTAAAAACTTTCTCTAACTCTATAGGCCTTGCCTGGAAATAACTGTAGGATTTAGTCACTGCATCTGAGTTTATTGTGGAACGACTACTAGATGACAACTGAGGGAGAACAGAAGGTTGCATTCGCTATTCTCCTTCCTCATGTTTTCCAGTTTTAACACACACACCCTTCTCAGAAATACTTCTGAGAAAGTTGTTGTAGACCATTGTGTGAGTTACATGATATATAGAGGCAGGGATCTGTGGGCTTTCTCCTGTTTGGTGGGTATGGAGTTGGTTTTCTTCCTCATTTTTTAACTATGTTAAACTTAATACATACATACATGCAAGCTTATGCCCTCTGGAATGAGGTTCCCCACCCACCTGAGATTCAAACAGCCCCCACCCTACTTGTGTTTTGAAGGGCCTTGAAGACCTGGCTCTTTGCCCAGGACTTTGTCGGGCACGATTGAAGTCCCCATTTCTTCTTTTTCTTTGTTCCCATCTGGGTTTGTTATCTCTATCATCTTTGTTCCTTTTTTATTTTGTGTTGTTTTCTCATTTTTAAATGTTTTTAACCATTTTTAAACAGCCCAGAGTCACTGGGAGCTGGGCAGCATATAAATTTAATAAAGTAAATTATTTTAGGGTTGTATTATAATGATTATATGTGTGTGTGTTTCATGCTTCAAAATGACAGAAAAGGGAAATGCAGCATTGTATTTTGAAAGGGGGTTGAGTCCACAAAAAAAGAGGATGCAGCTGCATTCATCCTGTGGTCCTAGATTGCCCACCCCTACAATAGGTCAAGTGTACCAAATTTCAGGCTATGCAAGAGCATTCCTAGTTTTTGATATCATAGCTGAATGAGTGAATCAGCCAGCCAATGTTAATTCTATGGGCAAGTTGTGTAGAGTTGAGCTTGGTAGCCCTATTAGCATCAGTGGTACTAAAAGTATCAGCATGATGTACTACCTTCTTGGTCCAGCCAGGTGGCAACACTGTGCTGACATCTGCTGATCTTAAACACACACACACACAGAGAGAGAGAGAGAGAGAGAGAGAGAGAAACTGGATTGGTCCTGGTGAATACTTGGATGGAAACCACCAGAACATCCCAGGGATGATTAGACAGTTGTGTGGGAAAGGATCAGGGCTTCTGTTGCATAGTTGCAGACACCATCTTGACTTTTTTGACACCTCACCACACCCCTCTGTGGATGCTCCTGGCTGACATGCATTCTTTTTATCAGTAATTGTTCACCACATAATTGTTCCTATGACTGGGCTATGAGACATATTTGCTATTCCAGTTTCACCTCTCATAAATGTGAAAACTGCTTCATATTTCCTAAGGAAGAAAACATTTATATCATTGCCAAATATATCTCCTATCTGCCAGCAAGCTACGAAGAGACCTTTAATGAGAGGAATTTTAATGGAAAAGTGTTTCTTCTTAAGTTTCCATTTTCAAACGTCAGAAGACTCTGATGTTTCCATGTATTTCTGAATTCAGCCCTAGACAAACAACTGGCTCCCGATAGTGCCACTTAAACCCCAATTTAAACACATCTGCAATGAAAACTGAAGGAATCATTATGGAAATCAGAGTTTTACCTGAAAGATGGGTCTTTTAATTCTTCAGATTTTTATCATGGCTGTCATTACAAAATGGTGATCAACTGGATCAGGAATATTTTGGAAAGTCGACCCTAAAGAGACTGTATATTCCAGAGTCAAGAAATGACTTCTGGTGAAGAATACAGCATACTCAAAATACATTGGCAAGAAACTGGAGTATTTCTAAAATAAACAAATTTCTCTAGAATGTTTTGACAGTTGCCTCTTTGGATAGTATGGAGGTATGACAACAGAAGGCAGCGCACATACACACACACGCTGGCTTGGCTATTTAGGTTTGTGACAAACCAGCAGATGTTATCTCAAACACACGAATAAATGTATATCACATTGTTCTACTTGTGGACGTTTGGGGATTTCAATAAAATGTACAGTTTCTTGCATTACTGGAGAATCCTTTAAATCTGCTCCGAAGATTGGAGGATCTTCTAAAAGAGATCTGGGATATGCTTGGGCGTGATGGGAAAACAGTAATGTTGCTGTTGTACAATATGATATACACTTATTCTTATGTTTGAGATAACATCTGCTGGTTTGTTTTAAACCGTCTGCTTATTTTAAAATTGCATACTGCCTTAAGTGCCTTGGCAGAAAGATTGTGTACAGATGCATTAATAATAATAAAACAATGTCCAGAAGAATGAGCTAGGCAGGAGCAAATGAAAAAGGATGTTTAGTTGAAACTTTATGGCAAGGAGGCACATTTTATACAGTAAGTAGAAAACAAAGCTAAAAAATATTTATGAGCTGTCATGTATTCAGAGATATAATGTAAAAGTCAGAACAGACTACTGGGGAGTCTAGCCTAAAGAAACAATATATTTAGTAAATGCAAACATTGTTAAGGATAAATAAATGAAGGTATTTTTGTTTTAAAAAAAGAATTTCCTGTGAAACATTTTGCATATTGCTCATGCTATCATCTCTCATAATAAAATATGTTTATTCATTTATTAAACATGGTATGATATGACATCCAGAACACAAACTTTCCCAGCAAGATTTTAGGCTGCAGCAGAAAGTGACAATGAAATCATTATGCATATTCTTTACTGTCATTTTGTATGTAATCTAAAAAACAACAACAAGCTTGCTGTGTTTCATTAGTTCACATGACTTAACCCAGAGGTTTCTTGTAATGGACGAACAACTGATCAGATTAGTTTTCAAAAACTAATTCTGAAGTCTTCTTTTTTAAAGATACAGTCACAATGTTACATAGCACATCAGAACATCACCTAATGCTTGCAAACAATTATATTACTGTATACAAAGATTGAGTTTACATGGTACACCCAGAACATGTGCAATCTTTCAGAGAAGCTACATTGCCTCGGTATGGATGGTTGGGATAGGAAGCAAGACTGAAAGCAGAATACAAGTATCAGATGAGTTTATCTGATCCTGGATAGGAGACCTGTTTTATAGGCTGCATTTGAGACTCTGGTGCTTAATTGGAATCATTGCGACATTCTTAATTGTAAAGAAACCTTCCTGGAAACATTCTAATAACCTATATTTTCCCTATTTCACATCCCAGTTATTTCCAGTTATTGGCAGATCCCACTAATTTATGGAAATGTCATTTTAAAAACCCCAATAAACTGAGAGAGGCAGGTAGGATACCCAAATGATATGAGCTCATTACATAACTGCTTTGGATAATACCTTACTATTTTTAAAAAGCTGTGAATTTTCACCAAGGACTTGTTTACTATTTTGTAGGTCTGTGCAAAGCATTTAAAAGAGGTGTTTGACAAGCAAAGTGGTCCTCCTTGAGGTGTGAAAGCAGAGATGTCCTTCAGAAAGATTGCACAGCTGCTCTAAAAGCTTTTCTTGGCTCTCTGCACAGGTGAGCGCATGCCCAAAGAATAGAGTTCATCAATGGGGGCCACCAGAGAGGCAAAAAGGTGGTGTATATGCATATATAACTGGAGACAGCTTTCCAACCATTTGCAGAAGACTTCCAGGAGCACAACTTCTTTCATGCTTCAAGAAGGGCTGTTTCATTCATGCTAACACGCTTCTCAAAGTACTTCCCTTGGAGTGCTTTATGCAGCCCTACTGTTTCAGCCACATTGTTACAATATTATACAAATATGTATACAAGAAATGATATAAATATAGCACATTTCAAATGGCAGTTGCAGCTTCTGAACTGTTTCCAAGGACAGGCTCATTTTTAACAGCTCTTTCTAGTCAGCTCTCAAAGTTATCAGATCATGGATGATGATGGCTAGATTCCTTTTCTCTAGAAATGGGTGTGCTCATGAAACTAATACCAGATTTTCCTAGCTACCATTTCTACTTGTGCTTCCAAGAAGAATTGGATCCAAGATTATCCTTACAGAATGAACTCTGTTTGACCAAAAAAAAAAAAAAAAGTTATTCCCATCAAGGACAAATGAACACATTTTCCCCAAAATCAAGTGGGCCACCAAATATCATACACCCCAGTTCATATAAGATCAGTTTCCATTTGATAGTTATCATATAGGCTAATGCTTTTAATTCCTGGATTTGTTGGGAAAAATGAAGTTAAATGTATACCTGGTAGCCTATGAGGAATATTCCTTGGTACTTGATGAAGACGTTTAAATGTATTAGTGTTAGAAGAAAGACTAAAGACGGCCTGCAATGCACACCGTGTTGAAAGTAGAAAGTCCCAGGTTAAAGCTTTGGTATCTTTAACTAAAGAGATTTCATAAAGCATTTTGAGAAAAACACTAGTTAAGGGCCTAAACATTTGCAGCTATTTAGAATAGGCAACCTTGAGCTGTAATAGAGAATTGAGGAATCCGATATAACAATTCCCCATCACCTTCTATTTTAAGAATACCACAACAGCACAAACTTTGAGATTACCAACTGTTTGCAGTGGCTGAGAAGAATAGGATGGCCAATTGTTATCATATGCCATTAAGGAATCAAAGGGAATAAACAGCCATATTCTGATGCAAGCTGTTCACCAAAACACCGCCTGAAACCCAACTGAAAAGATCCCAGAAAAATGAGTCGTTTCTTGCCAAGCCAGCCTAGAAGCCCAAAATAAATTTATTGAGGTAATGTGAGATTTCGGATCAGGAACATGATGTTTTACCCAGACTCAGAAAGAGGGAAGTGTTGACTACTTGTACAGCCCAATCCATAATTGTGAATTATTGCATCTGTGTCACTCTCTGAATTGCGCAATCAAGGCTGGTTCATTAGATTCTTCGCTGTACTGGCTTTTTTTTTTAATGAACATTTTAGGAACATTTTTGAAAATTTTAAGTGATGTCCAAGATTAAGATATGTCCAAGATTACTGGGTGTTTTTCTTACTTTCTTTCCATTATGGAAATCAACAATAAATCACAAAACACAATACTCAAAAGCAGGGGTTTTTTTCCTTCATTCACTATGGCATAGTGAACAATCATTTTACAATATGTGTTGGTTAAAACATCCATGCGAACATATGAAACACCAACCAATGATTTCTTCAATTGACTTATAGGATCAATACAACATATTTCTTTGATTCTGCCATTGGTTTTAAATTAAATTCAGTTTAAATTAAATTAAATTAAATTAAATTAAATTAAATTAAGAGACCTAAGCAAACACCTAATATAAAACTGTCCACTATACCATCATAAAACATTGCAACTGTTTTAGCAATATTACAATGATTTGTTTGTACTGAAGTTGCTGAATGATTTATTAATCCACAAAGACAGAACATCTTGAATGGGAATGTGGTGTTTTCTCCTATAGTAAAACAAGAGTATCATTAGAAAAATACAATTATTCCTTTACATCCTATGTTCCCCTCCGTCACTGCGGACATCCTCCTTTCCTGGCAAAACCAAAAATAAAACAAATCTGAAAACAGTAACTCTTCATCTTATGTGTGCAAGGCACACTTTGTTAGATGAAACAGAGCTCAATTAAGTCATACTTTAAAAAAAAGAAAGATGTTTCAGTTACCATCATTAGTGGGACACAATAAGAAATTATATTAGAACAGAGTTATCAAATCTGGACAGCCATTGGATGGTAGCAAAGGGAGGCGAAACACTCCCTTAGCTGCCATCTGGTGGTCTGCTGGAAGTTTGCAACCCAGATTTAGTAGCCCGAACTGGGCCTGTTGTTTATTATGCAGTAATGTAATTTTAGTGCAGACTACATTGAACCCCCTATTAATATCTTACAGATCACTGATAGTTTATGCTCATGAACCTATTTTTCAGCTTTCAGTCTCCTGCAGTATGTATCATGATCATCCTCAACATCATCCTTTATAGAGTTGGGGCTCAATGTTTTTGGTGTTCAATTCCTATCAGCTCCTAGCCAATATAGTTGTGGATGTTGTAGTCTAAACTTTTGGAGGATGATAAATTATTGGGATTTTATTATTTTAAATGTTTGCTGTTTTAAATTAGGGTTGCCCTATACAGACTTCAAAAATATGAACGACCAATACATGGCAGGGAAAATAACTGTCTTTATCTTTTTTGCAGTCATCTAATGGTTGTCTAGATTTCTGCAGCCCAACTGAGGTATGGCTATTTTAAATAAATGCTGCTAAATGAATATTGTAGCAATATAAAGTTGTGAATGTGTTGGAAAATGTGACTTTTAACCATTATCAGCCTCACACTTAGAGCCCTAATACCCCATAGATCCACATTTAATTTTTCATTATTCTTTCATCAGTCCCTTTAAATGAGGTCCATCTGATTTTCAGTTTAATCTGATTCCCAGTTTAAAAGAAAGTACAAAGGGGTATGTGTGAAATGGCACAGTTAATTAAGTAATTTATTATAGATATAATCAGAATATTGATCTTTTTCTTTAAAAAAAATCCTTTGGCATCAGTTTTGATGCTCTTCAATGCTTCAGCAGGTAAAGCTGTGAATAATCTCTAACTTTCCCCCTTGAGATGTTATCCCAAGGAAGCCCATAATAGGAAGATGGGCAAGTATGCCAAGGAAAACTTAATCAGGTACAATAAAACTGGATAAAACAGAAGCAGAATAAAAGAAAAAAGAAAAGTAAGCCTTCATAATGCCATCATTCCAAGATTAGGACAGTTTATGCCTTCTATAGATAGAAAGTTAGCAACTCTATTGATGATGGTAAGGTTCTGATCTGCAGGTAGGAATGAACTGCCACTTCCTCTTAATAGATTTGGTGTTTCTTAGGAATTAGTAAAGGTAAGTCTGCATGGAGGTTAGTGTACAGTAGTAAGGGTAGCATAAAAACATATGCGATAGGATCTCACGTTCATTCTGACCACAAGGATAGCATCTCTCAATGTAGACAGTGAGGAAGATGATCTTGACAGAAATATGGAAGAACTGTTTCCTAGGCAAAAGGGGCTGAAACATTTTTAAGTCCTGAGAAATGAGATAACATTTGGAAGCAGCTCAGGCAGGCACCTCCCTGATTTACTGGAGTATAAAAGGGCAGCTTTTTCCAGTAGAATGCTAGAATAATCAGATGATATTACACAATTGTACAGTAAGACATAGGAGCAAACATCACGTTTGTTCTTCTGTTTGTGCCTATATCCTATTCTGCCTTGAAAGCTAAGGGCAGGTAATGAACGGCAAGGAAAGAGTGTGCAGTATATAATATAGATTAAAAACAATTCTACTATGGTTCCTGCTGGGAACTAATTTAGTATTTCACTGCAGCGAATGTGTGATGAATCCTTAGTAGGTTGAATGATAATTAGAACACAGTCTGGCTACTGTTTGTCCTTTCATGGGAGGAATAAATCCATGATGGGGATGGGAGTTAGGTTACACTAATTTTCTAAATTATATTAAATGATGAAGAGATCTTCCTTTCAAAAAAGAAAAAAAAACCGTCTTGCATGCTTACAGCTGCATTGGGTTCTTTGAATAATAGACTTCTTCCTTTGCATCTCCAGGATTAGTCTTGCCAGCACGAGTAGGGCGTGTCATTAAAGCTACCGAACCTGGGCTGCAAATATCCAGATGACCAATAGATGGCAGCGGAAAATACAGAAAATCCCTTCTAGTAACCATTTGAATTTTGGCAGCCCAGATCTGGTATTCCTAGTGTTATAGGCCTCACAAATGACTTACCCTCAAAGGAGGAAGAAGTGGTGGGAAAGGACTTGAGAGTTGATGGAGGTCTGGAGCGAAAAGGCCCAGTAGCTCAGATGAGGAAGAACCTGACCCTACTACCCAGGAACCTGCAGCCTCAGATTCCAATCCGGACTTTTTGAAGCATCCTTCAAGACAATGATGATTGCAAGGAGTCAAAAGCCAGAAGGCTGAGAGATGCAATACATGAAACCACAGGGAAAGACTCTTTGAGTGCAACAGTGTATTCAGGAGCCACTGTTGCTTCTGAGTAGAACAGCATTCTGAACTGAGCAAAAAAGCAGTTCAACTGGAATAATGTAGACTCAGAACTGAGGATATTAAATAGACCATTTGGAAATGACCTAATATATTTTATACATGCCTATGACTAGAATCCCTACCACATACCATAGGAGTTGTTATGTGGAACCAAACCTGGCTTGAATCTTGATCTTTATCTTCTCTTGTGCCTGCTGGCATTTAGAATTCTCCTGTTTCTTTGGAGTATTGTTAGACTTTGCTTTAACACCCCCTCCCCACCCCCCAACTGCTTGCTCTTGGATTAGAAGAAAGATCAAGATTAGCCAGTTCTTGTTGCCTCTGCAATTCAGAAGTTGTTCCATAGAAATGGAACAGGTGTATGAGGGCCAACAGAGGACAGTTCCTTTTGAAAGACTGAAGGTGCAAAAATGGAATGTCAATGGAACTCTCATAATTGCAAGAGTTTTTCCATATGCTTCCACAAATGGAATGGGGAAAATGGGATTGACAAGACAAGATAAGCCCAGCTGGGGTGGCATGACTCCTGCCTAACATATTTCAATATCGATTGATTGATTACATGCCATCAAGCCATTGTTGACTCTTTGTGACCACTTAGATAGATTTTCTCCATGACGATCTGTCCTTAACCAGGTCCTTTGGCAATTCCAATGCTGCATTCATTGCTATTGTAACTGAGTCTATCTACCTTGCTGCTGGTTGTCCTCTTCTTCTCTTTCCTTCCACCTTTCCTAGCATGAGAGCCTTCTCCAGAGAGCTAGGTCTTCACATAATGTGTCCAAAGTAGGATAATTTCAGCCCGGTCATTTGTGCCTTGAGTGACAACTCTGGGTTGATTTGTTGATGATCCATTTGTTTGTTTTCTTGGCTGGAACACCAAAGTTCAAAGGTGCCAATACTCTTCTCATCTTGCTTCAACGAGTAGTTATTTGGCAAGTCTTGCTTTCCTTTTCTGGTGCTCCCTATAATAAAATGGGTAAATGCTTGGAGGTTTCTGAACCAAGGATTATTTGAGGATTCTAATGTATATACCAGAAGATTCACTGATCTAAGAATCTGCAGGGTTCTACATGCCTGCCCTGGGAAGAAAGAAGCTTTGATGATTGTGAAGATCCATTCAGGCAGACTCTAGAATCCACTTATATTGTGATTATTTTATATTCTATAAAGAGCTTGTTTTGACCTGGTAAACAGTTAAAATAACTTGTTTTTCATTGCATACAACAAAAAACACCAGGTCTCTCCACTAGCTCTGCAATCTGCTCTTAATCATAGGAATACTTTCCTAGGACCATGACTTTAATCATTTTATAGTTCTAACTATCATGTATAAGCAGTCTGTACACAGTGTTCTCACAAACTCCCAATAAGTTAACTATGATCCCTTAAATTCTTGCTGTATTTTTGGTGGAAGAGACATATACTTTTATTGTCATTTTGTTGAAAGACCAATGCTTTTAACACAAGGATCAAGTGGCAGAAGACATTTAGGTAGGATATCATCACTCAGCACTTTGACCACAGTTTGGTTGTCCATCTGAGATTCATTATGAGCCTTGAAATGCCATGGCTTAGACCTTCTTTGTAAACAATGTACCATTCTCAAGGATAGGATGTATTGTCTAGTAATAGTTTTTTGTCATAAATCACAGTTGTTTGCAGTCCAGGGAGTAGCAAAACACGTATAAGCTCAGAGCTTCAAAACAGCTTAAAAACAAATGTTACTCATTATGCAAAACTAGATGAGAGGCTTCGGTTCTTGATTATGCTCAAGACTAGAGGCCTGTAGTCAAAGAAGTAGCAGGTTATGTTAAATCAGCATTTGAATGTCTGCTTTGCAGTCCTTGTATTTTGCTTTGATCATTCTTTCAGCCTAAGTTGATGTCTGCCTTTCTAGCCATCCACGCTGCTTCCCCTCATTCCTCTGATCCATTCACCAATTCCCCCATTTCCATAAATCGGTTGGGTTCTCTGGTCTCCAACTCTGCTGTGCCTCTCTTTAGAAGCAAAATAGCCGAGACAATGGTATGCAGAGCCCCTCTGCCTCTCTTAACCCACTGTGACATAAGGACAACTCAGCTATAGCTGATAGAAAGAAAGAAGAATTTATGGTCATTTCTTACAGCAAACTATCTGTCTGTTTAAGCCAGGCCCTGTCATTCTAGTCATAGCTGGAACTGGCAGTGGTTTTTCATGTCAACTACAACCTAATCCCCAATTCATGCCAGTTTGCACTAAGATTTTTGTATCATTGGGAGCAAAGGAGCTGAATCTAAACTTTCCCAACCAAGCCTAGCTAATAGGTCTGACTGAGTTTTCTAATTGCAGATAAAACGGAGACATCCTTTTCTGATTGTGTCTGATGTATTGTTGAGAACATTTCTGCACTCTTTTCAATGGAAGTGCCTACTCCATATTCCTGTAAGTGCAATATAGTTATTTGACATCTTTGCATAATGGAAGAGGAGCCAGATAAGACTGTCATCCCCTTCCTAGCCCTTCTCTTCCATTCATATCTTTGAATTGGTGCCTAGAGCTTACAAACATGCTTCCTGGAAAATAAGGGTCCCAGATTTTGATGACACATCTGAATGGGTACAGGTAAGCTTATACATAGGCTGCAAGGAAGACATGGCATTGGGGCCAGTGTCTGCACCTTCTTCCAAATGATCATTCCCCCAAGATTTCTAACATCTGTGTCAATCTTTTATTCCTTTCTGCATCTGGATCACTGAAATGCATAACAAAGCTTTGTGGGTGGTAGGGTTTCTGTAACTTTTGGAATGCTTGGGGAACTTCAGCACCGGGGCCAATGGGTCTTCTGTGGTGTTCCATGCATGTCCTTGGCAACAGAAGTAAAGCTCTATCAAGAAATACTGAACTTTAAACATATGTTTTCATAATTAGTCACTATTTCTAGACGAAGGGAAAAGTTCTAAATCAAGGCATTTTATCTTGGAATGTTTTATAGCTACCTATGTTCATTTCCTTTAAGTCTTGCCACTGGGTTTTGAGGATAAAATCCATTTTAAATTCCTGGAAGCCAAATGAGAAAGTGGTACATCATAGATTGGTTCAACCTCACAGCTGTTTAAGGCTTTTTCTTCCCTTTACAGCCTTTGTCTGTTTGCATCTAGGAAACTTCCAGCTCTATTTTTCCAGCTGTAAATATCTATTATCCCCCCTTATTCCTTCTCTCTAGATTTATGTCATTTATGATAACATTATCTGCCTTTAGGGTGTTTTCAATGGAACAGCTTCTTTGCTACCAATCAAAAGTCATTCCAGAACTATTCTGTCTGTTCTTCCTTAACAGATGTTATGGTCAGAAAAAAGATGGAAGAAGCAGAGGGAAAGCATGGGAAGATACAAATGAAAGATATCAATCTCTGAACTGCTGTAAAAATGCTGAGAATGAGGCCGAAGAATTACATAATGAAAGTTTTGTCTGGATGTATTTTTCATCAGCTGCAGGAAGTCTCTTTTCAGATTGTACTTCACCAGACCAAATCTCTGGAGCAACGTATTTAGATTTCTTTATGCCCCTGGTTGATCTGGTACCTTACATCAAAAACCACAACAGCAACAAGGTTAAAATAAAACACACTGGTCGGATAGTTTTCTACAGCAAGGCCCATTCAGAATCAGTATATGTTAGTTCTAACCAGTGCATGAAACTCTGGTATAAGGGGACTTTTCTATTTGCTTGGAAAAAAAGATGATTCGGTTTTGCATAAGTATTTTTGGAGCTGTCTTCCTAATAAAGTTGACTGGAAAAAAAACATTCATGCAGGTAATTTATGGATGCATAAATCTCTCTTTTTTAAAAGATGAACTGGAAATATGTATGCATACACATACACACACACACACTACACTGGATATATTTTCTAATGAGGTGGATTATGTAGGATTATCATTTTTAAAAAATCAAAAGAGTTCTGTAGGTAATTTTGTTTGTTGGCATAAGATAATGATCTTCAAAAGTGGTTGCAGTTGAATGAATCTTCCTAGTCAACTATCAAAATTATGTCCCAGAATCTTTGACAGCTAAGAGCTGTGTTACTTTCTGGTTCATCCTGGCGGTTAAACGTTTTGCTCACAACCTGTCAGCCCTATAAGGTAGACTAGACTCAGAAACCTATGCCATATACGTCAGGACTACTTTTACTGCAACAGCTGTAGTAACAGAATTTTGCAAGTCTGAATGTGCTTGATTACTGTCTTCAAG
Source organism: Liasis olivaceus (assembly GCA_030867105.1). Taxonomy (NCBI): domain Eukaryota; kingdom Metazoa; phylum Chordata; class Lepidosauria; order Squamata; family Pythonidae; genus Liasis; species Liasis olivaceus. The sequence continues at coordinate 260,014,670 of CM061349.1, forward strand.
TAAATGTCAAGCACTGACATTTAGAAAACAGGGCAGAATTGTTCAGCGTTCTTCCAGAAGCTGAAAGGAGTGGGTTTAAATTACAAAAAAGTCAGTTTTGATTGAGACCCAGTTTGGTGTAATGATTAAAGGCTTGGGACAGGAAACTGGGAGACTGTGAGTTCTAGTCCTACCTTAAGCTCAAAGCCATTAGGGTGACTTTGGGCCAGTCATTCTCCCAGCCCTAGGAAGAAGGCCCTGGCAAGTCACTTCTCAGAAATGTTGCCAGGAAAACCAGATGAACTTCTCAAGGCAGTCACCAGGAGTCAAAACTAACTCAAAGGCACACACACACACATGCACATACAAAAAATTGGGACATCTAGAAGAGTGGAAGAGACTGTCTCAGGAGGTGGTAGATTCCCCTTAACTGGAAATCTTTTCCTGATGGCTAGAGGATGTTTTAGGAGAGGACTCTAACACTGGGCTCTCCAAGGTCACTTCTAATCATTATATTCTACCATTCTATAAATGAACAATGCTAAGTTGTAATGCCTTGCTCATGTAAAAGTGACCCTGGCCCCTAAGGGTCTTTTAAAGCTTAGCAATGACAGATAAACTATACTGTGTATGCCTAGCAATCAACCAGAAGATTGCTACTGGGAAGCCTGGGATTTCCATCAAGTTGGAAAGGGTTTAAAACATAATTTCTGAGAGGTACTACTTACTCTATTGTTGTCCTGTGAAGCAGATGTGTTTACCTGCCAAGGATACGTGTATTATTTATATGCATTGCTGATAAGATTGACTGATTGATTGATTATGTGCCATCAAGTCACTGATGACTCTTGGTCAGTGTTGTCCAAACGTGGCCACTTTAAGATGAGTGGACTTCAACTCCCAGAATTCCCCAGCCAGAAGTGGCCAAGTTTGGACAACACTGCTCTTGTGATCACATAGGTAGAGTTTCTCCTTGACAATCTGTCCCCAACTTGGTCCTTCAGGTCTTCCAACATTTTACCTATTGCCGCAGTAATTGAGTCCATCTACCTTGCTGCTGGTTGTCCTCTTCTTCTCTTTCCTTCGAGCTGGTAAGGTAGAGTATTTTATTTTTCTGTGTAGTTTATTTTCATTTGAGTAGATAACATACAGGAAGATACACATAAAGCTTTTTTCCACTTGAGTAGAGGAAGATATGCATATCATAGCCTCGTTTTTTTTCTTGGCTTTGAAATGTCTATATTGGACTTTAATACTGTTTTTTGGATCAAGCAGCTTTTCCTTTAATTACATTGCATTGTGTGTATATTTTACAGTGGGTATGCATAGACCATTAAGTATGGAAAGTTCTGTCAATTGCATTTCACTAAATTACTCATCTTGCCAACCACAAGTAGTATTCAGCTAGTTGCTTATGAATTCTGCAGACAAACTTGGTATAAAAAATGAATTTGACACTTTTAATACATATATTTAGTATGCAGTAAGTTCAATTTTCAGGTAATTTTCCCTCAAGGAAATGGATTCTTGTAAAGTTCTCTTTGTAAAGAACTGAGCAGGAACATGAACTTAGAACAAACATATTTAGGTTACAAAGCTTAGCTCCATCATGAATCAGGCACTGCTCCTTCCCACAAATTCTTCTCCAATTGGGATTTCTATGCTTCTGAATGCTCACACAAGTTAATGATAGGAAATACGGGAGGGAAGAGGAATGCTACCCTCCCAGTGCCTTGAAAATCCTCTCTTTGGCAGGATCCTAGAGGCAAGAGATCTGCACTCCCACAAAATCTCACATTTTTTCTTCTACAGTTTTCTTCTTCAGTTTTCATTCAGTTTGATGAAAAAGAATTCACTTTTGAAATTCCTTTCAAAGGAGATGAGAACTTTGGTGAACTTCTCTGAGTGGAATTCTTATATGTATTTCTATATATATGTATTTTATTTACTTATTTATTAAATTTTTACACTGCCTGACTCCCAATGATTATATAGGTACATATTCATATAATATACATATTATAGATATGTATACATGTCTATAATGTACATTTATATATGTACATATGTATATATGTACATTTATATATGTACATATTCTTCTATGTATTTAGTGATGAGATGGTTATGGAATGCGTATTAATGTACAGCATACAATCTCGCCCTGTAGAATGATGTGTCTGGTGGTCTTCAGTTTTGGTGGCTTTCCATATTTCAGTTAAATAAAGGAAGACATCAATTTTTTTTTTTTTGTCTGCGCTCAGTCATTACTGACCCTGCAGTGACTGCCTGGACGAATCCTTGCAGTTTTCAAGGCAATTGTTTTCGGAAGTGGTTTGCCAGAGCCTCCTCCTCCCACCGGAGTGAGAGTCCCCATTTATCTACTCACGTGAGTTTTCGACCTGTTGGGTTGACAGGAGCTGGGGAGGAAACAGGAGCTCACCCTGTTAACGTGAAGGCTGGACTCGAACCGCCGAAGCGTCAGCCATTTCTGGCTGGCAACTTTCAGCGTCATTAAGCCGCTGCGCCACCGCGTCCCCCAAGACATCAATAGGCACTGCCATTGGGCTTTTACAGGTGGGGAAGTTTGAGCATCCAAGGACATCTAATAGCAAATATAGCTACAGCAATAGACCCCTCTACCACCTCTAGCAGAAAAGTAGGATAAAAAATACTTCTCAGAGAAACTATGGGGATTCTGTTGACCTGGCTAATCTTATTTTAATTAGGACAGATTGGGCATCCTTCTGGACACTGTGCTTGAACTTTTGTTAAAACATAAAAATTACTGGAATATTTTTATAGGTCATTGTCTTAATAGTGGCCGTAAAACTCTAGGACATGTATTGCAACACTAACATACTTTTCTTCCCCCTGAAAACCTACACTATTACGTCAATGTCAGTAAGAACACCTAATCCTCTGTGATTTGATGGTGTCTTGAAATGTGTGATGCACTTCTTCCAAAAATGAAAGTATAGAAAGAAATTGTCCTTGAAATAGTCAGGAAATCAGCATTTCCATTATCTTCTGTCTTATGGTATCCAAGGTAGTTTTGGATGCTCATTTGAAAGAAAAAAAAAACTTTTAAAAAATCCTGGAAACTTCACTACCATTTCACATTAGAATGTATTATTAGTCTAGGGTTAGCAAATACAGTTTTTGAGATTCACGGCTTCAGTGCTAACCAGTAAATTCTCATTCCATTGTACTGTTTTACTTCACAGCTACTTAAATAAAATAAAATGCAATAGGTAACAGTATGTTAGAGTCAGTTTGGTGTAATGGTTAAGGCACCAGGCTAGAAACTGGGAGACCATGAGTTCTAGTCCTGTCTTTGGTACGAAGCCAGCTGGGTGACTCTCAGCCAGTCACTCCCTCTGAGCCCTAGGAAGGAGGTAAGGGCGAACCACTTCTGGAAAACCTTGCCAGGAAAACTGCAGGGACTAGTCCAAGCAGTCACCAAGAACCAAAAACTGACTCGAGGGCACACACACATGCCACCTATTTCTTTAAGCTTTCTTTATATTCACTGGATTGTATTCACCTTAAAGCTAGAAGAGGTGGCACATCATAGGCTCTTGCACAAGCCAAAACAGAATAAGTAGTACAATGTTCACAAATAATACAGATTATAACATAGTTATAAAAGTACCGACTGAAGAGCTTGCACAAATAGATTCCAAGTGTTGGATGTGGCCATTTAATTAGGGCAAATATGGGGCTTTTGCAAGTTGTTAGAACTTTTTGCTAGCAAAATTGGATGTAACTGCTGTGGTTGATAGTTCACAACAGATGCTAAATTAACTGGCCATCAGTGTAACTGATAAGCTTTATTTTATGGATGCTGATACCCATCTACAAGACTGGAGACTGTGAAAATCATTTGTCCTGTCTGGGGAAGGGAGAGCTAGAAAGAAAATTGTGGGGTTTATCCAGCAGTGTCCATCTGTTAGCAAAATGGGTGCCTCCTCCTCTCTTCCCTTTCCCATGCACACCCCTCTGCAGCAGATTTGGAGGGACAATGGAAGGAAAGGATCCAAGAAATCTCATTTTGTGGACACTGTCCGCATATGTAACGCTGGATGTGATCTTCTGAGTTTAGAGTTAGCTATCAGAGCTGCTATAAGATTCTTCGCAGATAGGGGAAAGGGTTCCTAAGTGTTTTTAGATATTCACATTCAAGCATGTTGTCTTTGGGTTTGAAGAAATGGGGCAAAACTAAATGCAAATCACATCTGTTATAAGAGGTTACAGCAAAGGGTCCCATCTGCAAGAGAGCGTCGTCTGTTGGGACTCAAGAGGAGAGCCTTTTCTGCCATGGCACCTGCCCTGCTAGACTTTTGCAGCACACTAAAAACCTGGCTTTGCCATCAAGCCTGGAGCACCAATAGCATGGGTGAGCTGGGTCATGGCTTGTCTGAGTAGTTGTGAGTCTTCTCGGCTGCTATTTTTATATTATTTTTGTTGTTTTAAACTCTGGTTGTCTTTTACTGTTTTTATTCTGTTTTCATTGTGAGCCGGCCATGGTCACGAATATTGGATGGGCGGCCTATAAATTTGCTAAATAAATAAATGCAAAAGGAGCAGAAATGATGTCGTAATATAGAGTATCAGTGCAAGATGGTGCCTGCTGCCAAGTACAATAAAGACTTGTTTTAAATATGTCAGTGAAAACAGCAGAACTCAGTGAATGAAGGAAGTTTTATTTTTAAAAGAGAAATCCTAACACTTTGGACTACATTTCTGCTGAAACCTTGGGTCTCATTCTCTACCTTCGTTTCAGAGTTGGAGTTCATCAGCTCTCCATCTCACTATCAGCTATGTCAAGTGCCACCATCTTCCTGCAAGCTGATTGCTGTCTAATATCAAGAAATAGCCAATTAAAGTAGATTCACCTAAGATCCTGTCAGAAGTTTCATTGCCACCTTAGAGGTAGGATAAGAAAGAAAAGGAGAAAAAGAAAAAGAAAACAAGGAACAATATAGAAAACTAAGGAACCTGCCAGAGACACTCAGGAAAAGAAATTACCATAATATTTATTACTATTTCATCAGAAAGTATATCAGACCTGGAGAATTCCTTGAAGGACAACTCTGCCATGTTTCTACCAATTATACGTGCCAGAAATAGTTCAGAAAACTGCTGGGTGACCAGATGGAAGAATGAAGCCATGTGAGTTCCCCCAGACTTCTCAGTAGCTTTTGATATTATTAATCACAGAATCCTTCCAGACCACCTCAAAGGATTGGTCTTTAAGAGCATTGCTCGACAGCGTTCCAAAATTTCCTATCAAACAGTGTCCAAAAGGTAGTCCTGGAGACTATTGTCTGACACTTAGATTGTAGGCTTAGAGCAGTGTTTCTCAACCTCAGCAACTTTAAGATGAGTGGACTTCACCTCCCAGAATTCCCCAGCCAACATGCTGGCTGGGGAATTCTGGGAGGTGAAGTTCACCTATCTTAAAGTTGCTGAGGTTGAGAAACACTGACTTAGAGTGTCCCACAAGGTTCTATCTTGTCCTCTACGCTGTTAAATAATTATGTGAAAATACTGGAAGAAGTCATTTGGAGCACAGTGCCATTGGCATACTGATAATTCTAAGAACTAGTGCTTTCTACCATTTAACTCCAAGGAAGCAGTCAGTACCCTTGAACTTTGCCTAATATTTATAGCTAGACAAACTGTGACCTGTTGGGTAATTGTTTCAGAGATATTTCTTTACCTAAACAGAGAAACAGAATGACACAGGGCATAAAAGCAGTGGGAGTGGGAGTAACTTATGACTTGCTGCTGGCTTCCCCATTGACTTTGCTTGTGGGAAGCTGGCAGGGAGCATCAGAAATCCATCCTCCCTCCCTCCCTTTCCATATATAATATAGACTTGTTGACCCACAGAACTGCATGCCACTGTGCTGGGGGGAGGTGGAACTCAGGGAGCTGCAGACCGTAAAGAAAACTGCACTCCCACTCTCCATTGTGGCATGTCCCCAAGGGTCCCCTCCCTCGAGGGAGGAAGAGGAATCATCCATCAACCACCAGCACCCCCAGCCAGCCCTACCTCACCATCAGGCATCCAAGTTGCCCCCACATCCTTCCCTCAACACCCAAAAGATTTCACATTTCTGACTCATTTCCAAAGCAGCCAATTGTTGCTCACCTGTCAGGCCTTGCCACCAGCTGCTTGGGCACAGGGGCCAGAAAGAAGTGGGAAAGAGGTCAGGGATTCCTTCCTTTCCTCCCTCCCTCCTTCATTTCTACATATAATATTGGCGTGCGCCATTTGCCCTCCTTTCATGACCCTCAGAAGTGCCCTGGTGAAGCTGCCTCCTCCTCCTCAGCTGACCTGTGCAACTGCCTGCCACTTTGCTGGGAGGAGGTGGAACAAAGGGAGCCATGGACCATGAGGAAAACTGCACCCCCACTTCCCATTCTGGTATGTCCCCAAGGGCCCCCTCCCTTGAGGGAGGAAAAGGCCTCATCTGTCAGTGCCCCCCAGCCAGCTCTACCTCATCAGCAGGCATCCGAGTCACTCCCTCATCCTTCCCTCAATGCACACCGCCATTAAGAGATTTTAAATTTCTGCCTCAGTTCCAATGCAGCCAATCACCGCTTGTCTCTCAGGCCTTGCTGCCAGCTGATTGGGTGAAGGGGACAGAGGGAGGTGGGAAAGAGGTCAGGGATACACCCATGATGATCACATGACCTGGGCTGACTATGGCAGCATGACAGCACAGCAGTGCTGAAGAGGCCACAAATTTCCCAAATTTCAATCCCACAGGAAAAATGGGTCCCAGATTTTGGACACATTCTGTAAGTTAGCCCATTTGAGGTACCTTGGTTCAAAAATTGTTGCCCTATAACACACCATTTCACCCAGTTGAAGGTTACAGACACTAGAGTTTTAGCAGTATATAGATCTACTGGATGAGGGAGAACAGATTGAAGTTAAATCCAGACAAGATGGAGGTATTGTTGGTAAAAAGAAAACTGAGGTGAAGATAATTTTGGATGGAGTTGCACTCCCTCTCAAAATGCATAGTCTGGTAGTATTGATTGACATGGGATGGTATGGTAAAGAACATGTTTTGCACAGTTGTGCCAGTTCTATACCATTCAGTAGTGTTGCCAAGAAAATGACATGCTTGTGTCCATGTAGTTCCATAGAACTGAGTTTAACTTACTGGTGTGTTCATCTTTTAGCCACAGAATGTTCCTACTAATCGGATAAAACAGAAGGTCTGCTGAGTGGGAAGGTGGTGGTCTCATATAGACTGGAACCCAGCTGTCTCTTCCTAGAAACTAAACCTGAGCCAGGAGTTCCAGAGAGTAACCTGTTGACAGAAGCTGAAGGAGCCATAACTAATTTGGTTGACCCAGGAGGACAGTTTAAAAAACCAAAGGAAAGGCTGTCAAACTCTGAGAAGAAATCTGGCCTAAGAGGATTGTAGACCTCTCTGCAGAAGTGCAGCCCAAGTATTTGTAATACTCTCTGGCTTATTTTCTTAGCAGATACTTCCAGGAAAGCTGGAAATAGAAGTCCAAAGAAGATAGGCTTGAGAACTAGAAGGGTGCTACTTCCCTTCCCTGGAATTCACGGCATAGAATACCAATTGAGCTGGTAAAAAGATTTTATTCTTGCCCCCATAGTAGCAAAACAACTTCAAAAACAAGTCCCATCACACCAAATCTCATAAGTTAGCAAAGGGGGTCTACAGGACTAAATTTGCTTTGTCTTCAAGGCATTCCAGATAAAACAGAGTATCAGCCTGTTGGGAGAGGAAGCTGTGTGACACAGGGACACTTGATCACTTTTTCTTGGCCACAGGCAAGCCTCTGCCCCCACTCCTACTTTGCAACTGCCATATTTCCATCTTTGGTGTGGATGATATCCTGTTTCTCCATAGGAATTCATTTTCTTAGCGATGTGAGGATGACTACAGCTGGCATAGGAATTGCATACTTCTCCCAGTAGTGTGACCTCTATCTAACTTATGATTCAAATGACACTCCCCAAGTGGTCATCACAACAAAATTTTAATTCAATAGACCATTGTCTTCTCCGTCTGCTTTTGTAGCTGCTGCCTGGGACCATCACGGCTTTCTTAAGCTCTTCAGTACAATGCTTTTAGGCAATCAACTGAAGGAGCTTCCAATATTGCAAAAGCTTTCTTATCTATGTGTTTTGGGGAAGATAAGCAGCAATTGATGGGAAAAAAAAGTAGAGGGAAATGAAATAAGCACATGAGAATGTTGGCTTTGAATGTTGGAGAAAGGGACTAATCTACTGCTTCTCAGCACCTTGGACATCATTATGACTGTTCAATTGATCACAGAGCTAATTAATGGTACCTAGGCTGGTTTTCCAGCTGATTAGGCTGCACTGATTTTAAATGAACAAGCAGAAACAGTGTTATTGCCTTCACCTGGAGACACTCTCCTGTGCAAATGTGTGGATCTACAGTGAATTAAAAACATCAATCAGTACACAGAGCTATAGGAAGAGAAAAGTCATGTGATCCTTCAAACACTTCCCATCTTTCACAAATTTGTCTTGGTGTGTGGTCTACACTTCTCTGGTGAATACAATAGATACTCTGTGTGTTTACTACAGAAGCAATTGCAGTTGGAGCCTCCCAAACTAAGGAAGTCCAGCAAAGGACCTATACTGTAAGTGGTCTCTATTTTCCAAACTTGACCTTACTTGAATTGCTGCGGTTTGTATATTTTTACGTGTTTGCTATCTTAATCACATTGTTTACCATTCTACACAGATATGCAGCTGGCTGCAAAAGTTAATTCATCCATGTGCAGAAATGGACTTCTGAAACTTAATGTCGCTACAGTCTGTTAGCATTTATGGTGCTCTAGAACTCAGTATTGTTCTTTCTTGCACCCTTTTCAGATAACAGCTACTATTTGGAAATTACTCCAATCTTGAGTCTCAATCTGTTACCTGAACTATTGCTTGAACACAATGGCCTTTTTTCTGCCACAAGAGAAAAAGACTACCCATGCACATGTTTCCTTTCCACCCACCTGAGCAGCCCCAAAATTCAGAGTTCCCTTTCTTGATCCTGTTGCCCTGGGACCGTGGTTGGAGGATGCATTCAAAATACCTATAATAAATTAAAAAAGAAATATGATCCATATCTCCCAACTTGTAAAATATTTCAACTCCCATCTACAAAATATTACAGCTCTTTCTTTATATTTATTTACGCTACGAATAAATTGTGTCTTTCCTAGCAGGCATTCAAACAGCATGTATTAAAGCAAATGGGCGGAAATTCTTTCAAACAATAACAAAAAAATAAACAAGCAGATAAAAGAGTGATATAAAAACATTTCATGATTCATTCCATACAGAAGTGGTGTAAGGGATCAATCTCTTCCAGTATCAACATTTCTGCTCTCCAGTGAAAAAGAATGCTAATGCAGATGGGACCATAAAACTGCCTAAGCCAAATTTGTTCCTTTTTATAGAATATTTCAGAGTGGCATATGATCCAGCTAGAGAAAACTGGTCATTATTTATTTCAACACCACCAGCAGAATATGAAATGAACTTTACATTGAACATTAAAGAGAAAACAATGTATTTAAAAGGCAGAATTATAGTCAGCTTTAGAATCATCAAAAATTAAAGCATGTGCAAAAAGAGGAACTTTTAAGGCCTTTCAAAAAGTCAGTCCCTTTAATTCAGCAGAAAGTAATATTTTGGAGACTTCAGGCATCTGTTATCAAAAATCAACTCCCAGTCTCTGGGAGATGCTGATAGCACCTATAAGAAAACTCCTCAGATGATTTTAGTGAAGGGTGATGATTGGAAATCACATAGAAAAGGCATTCTGTCTTGTGGTTATAAGCCATATGAAGTCTTTAAAGGCCTCTGACACTTTTGCCCAGAAATAAGTTGATAGCCAGTGTATACTTCCAGACCTTTTAGAGACTGCCTGGGCTGATGGATTGATGTTTTCAGCAAGATAACAAGGCAGCCCGATGTAAAACACCCTAAGACAGATTATTTATTTATTATGTGCCATCAAGTTGTTGTTGACTCTTAGCAACCACACAGATTTTCTCCATGATGATCTGTCCCTAATCTAGTCTTTCAGATCTTCCAATGGTGCACACATCATCACTGTAGCTGAATCAATCCACCTTGCTGCTGGTCATCCTCTTCTTCTCTTTCCTTCCACTTTTTCCAGCATTAGAGCCTTCTCCAGAGAGCTAGGTCTTTGCATAAAGTGTTTGAAGTAGGATAATTGGAGCCTGGTCATTTGTGCCTCGAGTGAGAACTCTGGGTTGATTTATTCTATGATCCATTTATTTGTTTTCTTGAAAGTCCACAGTATTCTCAGGAGCCTTCTCCAACACCAAAGTTCAAAAGCATCAATACTTTTCCTATCCTGCTTTGCCAAACTTCAACTTTCTCTTCCATGGAGGGTCACAGGGAATACCGTTGCTTGCACAATTCAGACCTTCTAAACATAGGCACATCATGGCATCTGAATATCTTTTCCAAGGCCTTCATGGCTGGTCTACTAAGTCTGCGGCATATTTCTTGACTACTTGTTCCTTTATTCTTAATGGTTGATCCATTAGGCAGAGGTTATCCACCACTTCAATATCTTCATTGTCATTTCTAATGCTGGCTGTTCTACCTGTTGTCATTACTTTGGTCTTCTTTATATTTAATTTTAGTCCCATTTTGAATTGTGTCCCTTGACTTTTATTACTAGAGCTTGCAGATTCTTTGCATTTCTGGCTTAAGTATCTTAAGACAAACAACCTTGGAATTATCAGCTTGAAGTAATTTTCTTCACAATTGGCATAATAGCCAAAACTGATGAACGTAGTGATACAGCTTTCCTAGAATAGTGCTCTCTCTCAGTAAACACCTCTTCCTTGGATTCAACTTCAAAATATACATCCATACCCAATCTATTTAAAAATGCAGGTAGCTGTTCAGCTGTTCAGCATATCCACTACTAGATATGTAACAGAAAAATAGCTATGAGTACTAGGAACTGCACAAAGTGAAAGTTAGTTCTCAGATAGTGGAAAACAAGATAATAGCAAACAACTTTATTACTGTAATAGTAAAAGACAGATGGACACAGGCCTACCTTCTTAAAAATTGGGGCAAGTAGTCCAAGTCTGAATTTTGTTTCTACATATAGCACTTATTGAATCAAAGCAATTGCTGAAATTCTTTTGGTTTTGGCTTCCTAAATTCCTTCAGTAAAAATTCCTTATCGTAAGTTCTTGAATTTCTTATAAGCTTTCCTAAGTGGTTCCAGTCCTGCTTAATTGGGTGAAGCCTGATATGCATTAAAGGAATAATGACTAAGGAACATAATTTTAAAAAGCATCATTGATTAAAGATCCCAAACATTTAAAAAAAAAATTTCATACATAAAAGTGCTCTAATATAAGATTGAAAAAATATAACTAAAAGAAAAAAATTAATGTATCATTATAACAGTGAACAGTTACAATTCTATATATCCCTATCTAATGCAAATATTATTCAAATACATATATATTTCTAATAAAGTTACATGACTATGATGTTTTTTTCCTTTAACTCGGTGTATTTTGTATACATGAGTCTCATATTTCATTATACTTGTCCATACAATTCCACTCATAAGTGGCAAGTGCAATCAGGTCTAATCCATTGAATAAATGGGGCCATACATTTATCTTTCCAATGCTGCAATATCAGCCTTTTGGCCATAGTAAGGGCACAGAGAATCCATTTACATTGTCTGGTTGTCAAGTTCCATGTACTAGATACATAGTTCAAAAGAATATTATCCTCTGAAAAATTTAGCTTTGGTCACACAATCATATTTATATAGTCCACTACTTTCTCCCAAAACTTAATAAGTATAGGAGATTGTAAAAACATATGTTTTAAAGAGGCATTGTCCTTAAAGAGGCATTGTCCTCCAACAAAATGCTGTTTTTGACAATCCTTTTCTATATAGATGTAGCAGAGTCCAGTAAATTCTAAATACTATTTTTTGTTGTATAAGTCATAGTCTGAGGTCCATTGACACTCTTGCTATAGAAGTTAAAACACTCTCCCATTATCTAGGCAATATAGAAACCTTTAATTCTTTATTCCACTCATCCGTTAGCATCTGCATATCAGATTTATTTATTGATAACAAATATCTATACAAACTAATAGTAGGGTTTTGTTTTGTTTTTTTAGTTTTGAAGGATTTAACAAGTTGTTCTAAGATCTCAGGTGTCTCAGAAGCTGAAAATACTGCTGGCCCAAACAACGTTGTTAACAAATGTTGTAATTGTAAATATTGCCATTGGGTTACATCTGATAGATGATATTTATCTCTTAACACAGCATATATTAAAGATTCATCTTCATCCTCTATCGGTTGATCCAAAGTCAATATCCCCGCTTCCATCCAATTTTTCCATATCACCATCTTTTTCCCAATTTTTAAAGTTGGGTTTCCCCATAAAGTCAATTTGGCATGTGAAAAAGGGTCAAAGATCCCAAACATTATTTTAGTTGGTCAATTCAGAATGAGCATGCTGTTTTCTGGCCTCAATCTGAATGAATAATCAATTCCATAATATGTAACCAATCAGATTCTGGCACAAAATCAATGTAGGAATAATGCTTCATATTGTAATTAAAAGGTCTATACCGTGAATCACTTTAAATGCAATAAACTGTGAAAAATGTAGATTATCAGTTGACTGTGTCTTCCTGCTCTCAGTAAAAGTACTCTAAGTGCTTTTATTTGTATTCTTCCCTCCAAAAATTTCTGAACTTGGGATTCATTGCAGTTCAGGTGTCATTCAAACAAAATATCTCTACTTCAATTCTTCAAAACTTACTTTTATTTTTAAACTGTTGCTTTGGACTCATGACATTCTACTTAAAATCTACAATCTGTGCACAATTCTCTTTCATTCATGTCTGCAAACCAGGAATTTCTCGACCCAGCACTTGATTTTAAAAAAAGAAACTTGTATTTCATGAAATGAAATGATTTCCTTGTGAAACAAATAAAAAAAAAATCTTGAGACACAACAGGTTAGTCATACCCTGATATATGTTCCAGCAAAACTCATGTGTCTTATTTTCCCTGTGCCTATAGATGACACCAAGTTAATATTAACTTTCAGACATATTTCCTATCATGATACTCTGACATTCCGAATGTTATTTTGGCAGCTCAATATTGGCAGAAAGGAATGATCTTACCAACATTCCAGCTGCTTAAAATATTTTTTCTGGAAGTTAAAGTGTGAAGTTGCCACATGTGCACATACATATGAGAGAGATTAGTAACATTTCCCTGTTCTCCTTTGCTAACTGTGAGGTTTTCTTGCATTCATCTTTGGGGGTAGCAGTCCAAGCCCCATCCAATGTTTTCTAGTGTTGGAGCATTGCAACAAGTCAGTGCTTTGATGCTGTTTTAGATGCCATAGAATTATTGCCTTCTTTTGTTAATTTACTGGCAGAACATTTGGGATGGCTTAAAAATATGATAAAAACTTGATAAATTGAAATTATACACTCCAAAATACCAGATGATCCATCATGAAAATTATGACTATTCAAAATGCAGTCATGAGAAATTAATGCATTATCATATTTAAAAAAGTGTTGCATGTACCAAAGCTAGAGAGAAAATAATACTTGACCCTCTACTAATAACAGCAGACATTAAAAAGATCCATCTTTACTTTTAACACACACACACCCACACCTAGGACATTACTAACAGAAAGCTGGGTTCTTAAGTTCTGCTTCTAATATCCAAAGCTTCCACCTGATCTACATGAGCTTAGTTGAATGATGACTACAGCTGTATGCAAACTGACCTGAGAATAGGTTTTGATGCCGTCTTTCTGTTGCAGAAAGTCAATTTCACTTTCAGTTAAAACACAGTTGTACCATATCACTCAAGAAATATGCCATTTATTAATATTGAAAATTAAGGTGGAACTTGGGATATTTATAACAGAAGGGTATACAGTTCTCAGCTGTTTCCATCATGATATTGTGTACAGAAGTGAAGAGATGAAACAAATGGCAAAACAAAGCAATGGCAAAATTTATTTCTCCTCTTTAAAATAAACAGGACAGGTCTGGCATTAGCCCATAATCTGTCCAGGGAATGCCATTTTTATGAGTGGCAGAGCTGGTTAAACAAGGGATGAATCCTATATCATTAATGTGGTTACTCTGAGTCTCTGGACCTTCTATGGCCCTAGGCTATCACAGAATACAGCTCCATCAGTGGATATCTATCACCAAAAGAATCAAATTCCAAGGAAATCATATTGCTGTTTTATAAAAAAGCTTGTGATCCATCCTATGGAAGGAGGAGGAATGTAAAGACCCTTTATACACATCCTGTTTTAATATTATGCTTCCATGGTTCTTAATTTGTGAGATAACATATTCAGTCTTTCCAGTACATTCTCTGCATATCCAATGTTATTGTTACAATACACTTACAGTAACTATTTCATGTGCTTAACAAGGACCAGCCCTTCTGCTTCCTCTTTTGATAGTCATCTCCATGTATTCTCTGCATTAGCTCAGAGAGAGATACTTCATCTGAAAAATAATCAGGTTTGAATGAAATCATAGAAAAGGGAGAGGGGGTATAGGTGCTTTGCTTCATTTCATACCTGATAGTAATGTGGAACAGCATTTCTTGGTCCATGCTACACTAGAAGGTTTGCTATTTATGGCATTCAGCACCTCTTCATGGTGTGAGTGGAATAAGGAGATTCTTTCACAAACCAGATGGTGATAGAAATTTTGAGTTTGCAGGGAAACCAGTAGCAGATTACTTTAGAAATAGTAAACTATATATGCCATAGAATATAACTCCAAAACTATGACAACCAGTGCTTGTTATTGTTCATGTGTGCTTATGTATGCATGTGTATAAATTTATGTATATGTAAGTGTGTGTACACACACAATTCCTATTCTTAGATAACATTTCTAGCCAAAAATATCCAGCAATTCCCACTTATGACCTTGGAAGAAGCTGCACACTTTTTGTTCCCTCTCAACCATGGGAATAAAAGCAAAGAACAACTGTCCTCTATTTAACTCACTAGAAAAGCCACATCAGCAATTATAATGAATTAATTTCGTTGTATGAGAAGTACAATGACAATAAAGATTACAAACAAAAAGGGAACTGTGGTGGGCCAGTCAATGGCCAAGCTGCTTGTGGCTGATGGGAACCGGAGAGCTCCAGGTTTTTAATATCAACCATTGTAATGACACAGAGCCAGTAATAAGGGGCCAGGAGTGGCAAGAAAGACAAATCTTTTTGCTTGAGAAGAAGAAAGGTTTGGGTACAGTGGTGAACAGCTTCTTCTCTGAAGCCCAAAGCAAAATAGTGCATATCTATCTTGTTGAAAGTATCATGAGCAGATGCAGAAATATATTCCGCCATTTAAGCAGGATCATAATTATCTACTTTCATTTGCAGGATGGACTCATGTTCACTCACAAATATAGTCACATGTACACATGCAGGACTGAATTCCAGTTATGTGTCCAATTGTACATATATGATCACAAGTACTCATACTATTACAGGAATACATGCATCCATTCTCATACTGTATGCAGAAGAACATTGGCTGAATAAATCATATTTGTTGTTATTACTATTATTATTACTTCATTTATTTATTTAAATATACCGGCTGCCCAACTCCAGTGGATTCTGAATACTTCATATCTTTGGTTTCAGACATCATTTATTAAAGATCTTGTACTGAGTAGGTCATTTGTTAAAGATCTTACATCAGGAAATCAGAGTTTTTGAAGTAAGGTTTCCTCAAGTTGAAATTAAAGGGGCCTGTGCATATTTTATTTTACTATTTGTGTGACTTAATTGGCACAACAATCATTCTACAGTCCTACTTTTTGTAATGGAAGGATTCCATGTCTCCTAGGTAGCAATTCAATAGGCATGGCTCCATGCCAGGAAAACTTTGTCTACTGAGTTTATGGTTTTTTGTAGACCTTTGTGGCATGAGTGTCCTGCCAATAAGGGATAGGAAAAGGTTGGTTCTGTAATTACATGTACAAGTTGATCTTATAGCTTTGAGAAGAGGTACCAATACCTTAACTTGTTGGTTCCCTGCTTTTAAAGGTAATACCAGAATCTTGCTTATTCTTTTTTTCTCACTAAAAATCTTACCCGGGATGGGATATTCCTGTGCCAGCTTTTCAATCTGAAGCAAAATAAAAAAGCAAGCAGACTGGCTCACAACTCCTTGAAAATGAGAGAGGGTGGCTGCTTTATAGTGGAAAGGTTGGCGTGACTTCAGTGACTGCCCAAAAGACGGTGAGGCTCTAAGTTTAAACAATGCCTGCCAATTTGCACTCTATTCAAATAAGCTAAAATCAGGGTAAAACATTTGATTGGCCTCACATTTTATAGTTTTAACACACTCACACCCAAACCCACATACACACTTATTCAGAGACCCTTCAAGAATATTGAAAATTTAATTTAATTTGCTTTGTTCTGAAGCAGAAGTGGATTGGGGAAGGGGAAATCTTGGAAGTCATAATTTAATGTGACATCTGAAATCACTTTTTTGATTCTTTCCAAAACAAAGGAAAAATGGTGGAGCCTGCGCTCAAAGCAGAGAGTAGAGGTTTAGGTATAATTAGCTACAGTATTAGCTTCTGAACACCACGTTACTTAGAGCAATAAACAGGCCAGCTGACTATTGGTCTGTGAGCAGCCAGTGCAAGAGAAGGAAAGTATGACGGTCACTCAGTGAGGCCCCCATTCTTGGCTAAGCCATTTGCTATGAAAGGTTCAACTAGGAGTACTGACTAATTCATGGTGGCCTCATCTCAAATGGTTGGCACAAGGCTGGTCATAAAAATGGAGGCAACAAAGAAAATCAGCTGGCCAAAGAATATCATGAAAAGGAAAAAGTTGAAAGGCTCCTTTTGCCCCCCCTCCCATTTGTTGGGGGATTGGGGCAAAGGCTATTTCAAGACAGGCAAATGCTAGAACTTATTTCTTTGCCTCTTTAGATTAGTACTGAAACATTGAGAACAAGAACTGCTAAAATTACTAATCCTCCCACAGGGATGTCTGCAAGTGAGGAAGGGTGTCATGAAAGTCAAGGTGGTGGCTGTGATGGGTCATTGAAGCCTCACCTTTTTAATGAATGTCACACAATGCATGTGAAAAAGGGAAGGGGCTTCAATGGTTTCACAGAGCCATGGCTGCCTTCTGAGTTTTTTTCTCCTCCTCCCCCACCCCCCACTGTTCATGATAGCTTTGTTTAGCCACCAAAGTAGAGTCTAGAGGAAGTCCATGGCAAAGTACATTTGGGTTGGAGGGAGAGTGTATTGGCCTCTGAGGCTACACTGATGAAATGCTCTGCTGGAATTAGGTATTAAATTCTGTACTTCAAAAATGCATCTGAGGACCCGACGTGATCCAGAGAAAGTAGGTTGCCTGCTCTTGCTCTGTGCCTTATGCGTGTGCTTGTGGGTATATACACATCTTGCTCCGGTTTGTACTAAATTGATAACATTAATGTGCTTTCCTCCAATCCATGAGGCAGCACAAGATTATGTCAGTGTACCTTGTGATGCCCTCATTGGTAAGCCCAGTTCTGCCTCAGGATAAAGCCAGCAACTGGTGGTAACCTCAAACAATTATATGGGGCAACTGAGAAACCAGATGGGTGGATTTCTTGCCTGGAGGAAAATCAACACAAATCACTGTTTCTAAGGGAGGAAGAGAGGAAACAAATTTTGACAGATGGCTGCACCATCTGCCAGAACCTGTTCCTCACAGACATGTATGTATGTGAGAGCATGCATGCTTCTACCTTGTAAAGCAGGTGATGCTCTTTGTTTCACTGGATACAACCCTATCACAACCCCTGCATGGACCAGGTGCTGCAATGTTAAAGCTGCCCATTCCCATTGGGAGGGATGATCCATTCTTCCAGAAGACAGCTAAAGAACCATTTCCCCCTCCAGATGTTACAGTGGCAACAGAAGCACAGGAATATATCTTTAGCTTCTCCCATAAAGCTGTCCACCTACTCTCTGTTTTTTTTGTTTTTTTTACATGCATCCAGTGGCCCTCTAGAAGACTGTGGGATGCATTTTTTGACAAAAAAGATTGGGATTGTTCAGGCTTCCATGCAAAATTATATCTCCAAAGACAGCTCCCCTGTTTCATTAGTCAAAGCAAGGAAAAAGTGCAAGGGAGTAAAAGTTACTATCTTGCAGGATTGATTCCTTTAATTATTTCTCCTGAAGAAGAAATCCTTGGCTCTCCAAAGAAGAATTTGGTGAAACTAAATTGGTGGCCTAACCCAACTGAACTTGGCGTAAGTGAGCCATAGCAGCTCCAACATCTTAACTTACTTAGAGCAAAGTGCAGAACCATTTTCAAATGGATAAATATTGAGCAACTGCTTACTGCCCTTCATTGAGAAAATTGCCTATTTGTTCATTCTCTGCTTAAAAAAAAAAAACTGTTAGAAGTCTATAAAAGGACACATCCTCTTATTCCATGGCCACAAGGTATACTCGGAAGCTTTTGATGAGGAACTTTGTCAAAGGCTTTTTGAAAATCCAAGCATACTTTGTTGACAAAGTCACCTCCATCCAAGGGGCAGCTGACCCACAAAGACTCTAAAGGAATAGATTGAGTCAGGGTGGGGTCTTCTGAGGTTATCAAGGTTGCTTCACATTAGTGCCATGTATGCCAAACCATATGAATTCCGCTAGAAGAATTTGGAGGATCATGCCCATATGCCATATAAGGACACCACCCCTGCCGAAAAATTAAAGAATAAAGGGTCCCCTGCCCAAAATTAAAGAATGCATTCTTATTAAGGAAGAATTGCAATGGCAGGGTGAGGAATTATATAATGGAGATAAACTTCCTCATACACTGGCCATGAAATTCAGATATAAAGGTTTTGAGCTTATACTGGTAAATGTTTATATTCCTCCAAACACATCTTCTTCTTATAACTTTGATTACTGGATATGTTTAGAAATAATATTGGAAGAAATAATTACATTGCATACTCAATGTATAATCATATTACCTGGTGCTTTTAATGCCAAACTAGGCCAATCTCTTCATGATTTTGCTCGATACAGCAGACTTCCAAATGAATTGTTTGATAATCATCCACAGTGGTTTTCAAGAGATAACAAAAGTAATACTACTGGTTTATACTTGGTATTGTTGATCTTTAAATGTAATCTTCAAATTTTGGTAGGTAAGGATAATACCGTATTTTTCCGTGTATAAGACAATACTTTTTTATAAAATCGTTACACTAAAAATTGAAGGGCGTCTTATGCAAGGAAGTAAGCCGAGGAGAGAACCATGCAGTTGCGAAACTGCCCATACTTTGTCTCTGCAAACAAGCTTCCTCCAATCACAAGCGTTATGTAACTGACATCAGCTGATGCTGAACAAACCAACTGGAACACATCCCCTTGGAGGCAGAGAGCGTGTAGGCAGTGCGCAGATGTGACAGGGACCGGTAATGTCAGAGCATTCTGAGCCCATAAAGATGTCGGAAAATAAAAAAATAAATAAGCGAATGTCTTACTCTGCAAAATTCAAACTGAATGTAATCAGTTATGCAAAAGAACATGGAAATAGAGCTGCAGAGAGACATTTGGAGCTCCTCCCACTGAGTGTATCATGTAAATGTTACCTAATTACTAAATAAAAATGTGTTCTGCTTTATTTTTAAAATATTGATTTCTTAATTTTGGGTTGGAAAAGTGGGGGTCGCCTTATACATGGGGGCATCTTATTAATGGAAAAATATGGTAATTATGTATATCCATACACCTTTCATTCAGCCCAGTCAAGCAGTGTGCTAGATCTTATTTGTGTATCAAGAGGTAAAGCTGACCTCTTTTCAGAGGTCACTGTCTATCCAAGAGGAGAAAGTGATCATCAGCCAGTGAGTGTGAAAATCCTGGCTTGTTCAGATTTAAGATGATATAACATGGCTGATAGGTGGGTTGCTATTAACTCAGAGGTGAGTCAAAATAAAAGGTTAATCTGGTCCAAAGTATATACCAAGGCAATATTGAATAGCCTCAAATCATAAAATGCCATTTAATGAAAAAGAAACGAAAGGCAGCTATGAGACTTGCACAAAGGCATCTCTCTATACATATACAAGCTAAGATGCTGTCTCTAAGAAGCAAATATAAGAAACTCATTAAATCAAAGAAAAAAAGCTATGCTGCTTCAATTTGGTCTGGACTTGAGCTGTCAGCAAAAAGTCATAACTCGGCTACATTTTGGCATTCTGTAGCCAGAATCCTGAAAGAACGGAGATTTGCATCCGATATACCAATCTCTGCTGAGGAATGGGAAAACTACTATCATGACCCGTTTGCTCTATCAGAACCTGTTGAGAAACAGTTTCTGAGTAGTGATTTATCACTTACTGAAATCTCACCTCTTTGGCCACCAGTATTAGAAAACGAGATCAAATCTATCATAAAAGGCTTGAAGAGCAATAAAGCCCCCAGGGAGGACTTTCTACCGGCTGAGCTATTCAAAAAATATCCCGATTGGTGGGGTCTTCTATTGGCAGGTTTATTTACGCATATAAATAATACCTGCCATATCCAAGCTGGATGGAAGATGGCAATAGTAGTTCCTATATACAAAAAAGGGAATAAAAAGGACCCTAGCAACTACAGGCCCATTAGCCTAATAGATATCGTGGCTAAAATATATGCTAGGTTCCTTATGAGTAGAGTCAAGAGTTGAGTAGACAAAAAGTGTATTCTCACGGAAGAACAAGCTGGCTTTAGACAGAGATGATCTACTATTGATAACTGCTTTGTCTTGAACCATCTAGTTACAAAATATATCAGTAAGGGGAAAGAACTCTTTGCTGCCTTTATAGATCTTAGTCCAGCATTTGACACAGTAAATAGAGAAATATTATGGAGGAAATTGACTGTCCTCAAAATGGAACCCAGACCGCTGGTGTTGATCAAAGCCCTTTATACAAGCACTAGTCTGAGAGTGCAGTTTGGGATTAATGGAGCCATGACAAGAAGGACTAATACTTGTAAAGGGGTAAGACAAGGATGCATACTTGCACCATTGTTATTTAGCCTATATATTAACTACTTACAAGGACTAATGAAGGACCCTGAAGTATATATGCCCAAGGTGTTAAACATGTATTGTAACAACACCCTGCTATACACTGACGATATGATTTTACTATCATATTTGCAAGGTGGTTGCGTAGGTTGTTAAGAAGACTTGGCTCCTACTTTCATAATAATTCTCTAATCATTAATAAATCAAAGTCAAAAATTATGGTCTATGGAAAATGACATCATCACCATAGATGGCTATTAGATGGTGAGACAATACAGCAAGTTAATACCTTCCCTTATCTAGGGGTAGTCTTTTCTGAGACCAGATCTTGGCTTCCTCATCAGCAAAGGAGTTCACTTAGAGCAAGGGCATGTATGAGCTTACTGCTCAAATAAATAAATCACAGCTATCCAGGCTCCTTAGCCCCAGTTATCACAGTGTACAAGACCAAGGTTACGCCTATGCTTTATATGGTGCTGATTTGGGGTTTAAAACACATATCACTATTAGAACAAATGCAATCACAGCATCTGAGAAGTATCCTGGGTGTGGATAAAAGAATTTCAGATGCTGCAGTTAGAGCCGAACTGGGAATCCATACAATTTGTTCTTTGTCTAAAATCAGGGCTTATAATTATTGGTGCAAAATCAATGCTATGGAAACTGACAGACTCCCAAAATTGTGTCTGTTAGAACAGACAAAATCTCAATTACAGACTTCTTGGATACTAAAATTGACAAATTATATTAGGAGCTGTGGTCTCCCTGTCTCCTGTCCAATTGCTTCCAGAGAACAAGCTAAAAAGATTGCTGCAAAAAAAAATCTTGGATATAAAAGCACAGAAAGCTACAGCCACCCTTAGTAAGGTTGGCACACTGAAATGGATGAGCTGTTACAACGTACCTTCCAAATTGCCAAGTATTTAAACACAGAAATGCCTAAACATCTTAGGACGGTATTTACTTGAACAAGATTTGAGCAGTTGGACACAATGGTTAACTATGGAAGATTTAATCAAGACCCTTATAATGAGTATACATGTATTTGCGGAGCTCCAGAGATAGAAGGCATAACACATATATTATTTGAATGTCAATTGTATAAAAAAGAGAGGAATTGGTATCTTGGACCACACATTAGACTAATAATCTATTGGGATCCTTATATTAAAATAATATATTTAATGTGCAGTCAGAATTCAAAAATTACATATAATACAGCCCTTTATTTGAACAAAACAGTACAGCTAAGATCTGCATATGTGGATCTGATTGGAGTAAATTGTAGGGGTGATACAGAAATATGATTTGCATATTTTTTTCCTTTTTTAATTTTAATTTTGTTTCTCTTATCCTATTTTTAATATATGGTAATAATAAACTAAATTAAATAAGGACATCAGTTTAAATAAGGTATGGATTCTTTTAGAAAGCATGAAACACTCAGGTATATAAACAATTAGCTCTGGATTCAGTGTGCTCTGCTTAGCTTGTCCAGTGGGACTAATGGCTCTTTCCTCTTTGCACAAAAGCATTTTTCTTTTTCCTCCCTCCCTTCCTTCCCCCTCATGGATATAAGTACTGTTGTTTTCTCTAAACATTTTTAACCTGTTTTCTTGGAAAGGCCTGAGCATGTGGCAACCTGGAGGAAGGCTGTAAAATATTCTCCCACCTTCCCCCCACCACTCCACATTACTTCAAAAAACTGCATCAAGCATATCACCTATCTTATAAACCAGACCAAAACACTCTTTTTCCAAGCCAGTGGTATCTTTCCATAGCAGCCAACCAGGTGAAGCTATTTTGCAAAGCGAGCTTTTGTGTGATTTTAACTACAGCATTAGCAAAGACCAGCTGGGGTTGTTCTGTGCTCCAATAATTAAAATGCACTGGACTGTTTTCAGAGCCATTTGAATCAATAGGTTGCCATGTGAAATTCCATCCATGTGGGTCTCAAAGAGATGTGATATAGGCCATGTGTAGCAGTTGAATCATGTCTACAGGTGTTTACCATCTGCCAGTTGGTCAGTGGCCTGGGTGAGAATGCTACATGCAACTGGAACAGCACATGGGACACTTACATAGAAGTGCATCACATTCGATTCAACCAAATGACTGCTTTTTAACCTTTTAATGTACCTTGGAATGATGGCTCCAGATGGGATGGGGTTTAATTTGGAAACAGGATTGCATATTTATCAAAGTTCCTTTCCTTTTTTGGAAGGGTGGGGGTGGGGGTGGGGGTGGGGGTGGGGGTGGGGGTGGGGAATAACAAGGCAAATGAGAACGACCTCTGAATTTCTTAGACGGACAGTGTGAGTGCAGATTCCAGAACTCTCAAGTTACTTTCCCTCTTTCAGAAGAAGTTTCTCAGCTGCTGTTGCTGCTGTCTTCTTTCAAGCAGGCAGACAAGTTTTCAGTTCTTCATTTAGTAGAGCTGTGGAGGAGGAGCTTGGGGTCCCTGGGTACAAAGGGTGATTTCTGCTAGCACTCTTGGAAAAGTGCTACAATTCAGCAGACAATGCTGGATATACCGTTCTCTCTGCATTCAATACATGCAGACATTCACTCTCCCCAAATCTGGGAATCAGAGTGCAGTGCAGTTGTCATTGATCCTGTTTTTCTTCCCCTCCTGCACATTACTTAAAGGCAAAGACAGCATGTTAGTGAGAACACAGGCATTTGTTCTGCCAACACAGCTACTATCCCTGGGGGTGGAATGGTGAGGGAGGGGGAGTCCAATCTGTCTATGAGCTAAGTGATAAGATTCCCATGGTAGAGATTTTGTCTGGCCTTTCGTTTCCCCTCCGTCTTGCTGACACAGTGATCTCACAGGAAAAATATAAAGCAGTTTTCAATTCATCCTCCCCCTGTTCCTTCTTTCTCTTTGTCGCAACTGCTGGAATCAGCAGAGCTATTCAACATTAAAGGGGCTGATTCCAGTTTTCCTGCTACAGAACAATGATGAATTTTAAATATACTTCTTAAGAAAAATTCTGTGCACAGTCATCTCAGGGAACAATGGTTTTTTATATTTTTTATTTTTATTTTATGTGCTTCAGAAATTATTTAGTCGGACACACAAAAATCCAAATCTGAATCCAAATTCAAATAAAAGTTTTATCTTGTAATAACCTCACCTTCATCCATGATACCTGAAATTTGGGGGGATGACGATGTTTTACATTTGACAAACATTTCCATATTACATTTAATTTTTTTTTTCTTTCCTCACAATGGTAGGTACTGGTAGTGCTAAAAGGTATTCCTTGAATGAATTATTGTATCCGCAGAAGGTAAATCTACCTTATTCTGCTAATTTAAAGGCAACATTTAAAGTGCGAATGGGCAAATTGGTCAGCAAAATCCACATCTATCATATATGAGTTACAACTGCAAAAAATCAAGGATGGAAGCTTATCTGTTTTGCAGACAACTTACAGCATCTTTATAGTATCACCCAGCTGTCACTGAAGTAACATAAAGTCTGTCCACATTACTTTTTCTTGTGGCAGAAAAATGGTTAGATGGCTCCAAAATAAGCTACAGATCATCAGTATGGAAATGACCTATCACTGTCACAGTGATGAGAGGAAATTGAATAGTTGTCTCCTTTTTTGAGGTGTGGGGGCTTATTGTGAAAGGAAAGCCCTTTGAGAGACTGTGTTTACCACACAAATTGTAAATGGACTATTAAGGGGAACATGGTTCAACTGCTCTGGGGAAAATAGTTTGACCAGCTGAAATACTTTTTATGGGGTCTCCTTCTAATTCCAGGGAAACCGAGAATTCAGAAGACAGGAAACTAGGGTAGTGGAGGGACAGAAAAATGAAAGGGGAGGAACAAGGAAATAAGAGAAGTGGAGAAAAGACTAGTAATGTCTTCGGGGAATAGTTGGACTGCTGGGGAAAGACTGAGGTTTCTAGCTGAGGCCTCAAAATCACCCTCTATAATACAAGTTTATCTTGTTTTTGTATAGAACTAGAATATTTCACAGTTCTGATGTGCGCAAAATTCAACAGATGATTCCTTCTTATGCACTAGTACATAATTATCTACTATTTAACATACATTTTATGAATATTTTTTCCCCAGCCAGACTTTCATACAGGAAAGGTATTGAGTTTGAAGCAATCTCATTTCTTCTAATGAGCATCTGAGCCTTAGAAGGAACATAAAGGATTCTGGGTAACAGAAATCAATGGCTGAAAAAGGAACTACTTAAAAAGAATTTCTTTGAGTTCTCTTAGGTTGAGAAACCACTTCCTCAATCTGTAGGAGGGGAAGCCATTTGATTAATTTAAGAGTCTGGCTCTTAGAGCATATTTATTCTGATTACTTCATGCTGTTGGGAAATAAAATAATAGAACATGAAAATAAATCTCTAGGAAAATATATGTTACTGTATATAGTACAGCATGCAACTGATTATGTATTAGTAAACGTATACAATATCTTACTCTTGTATATAGAGAGATTTTGCAGCCTGACAGACTCCAGGGACAAAAAAACCACCAGAAAAAGAAAGGATATGGTATGAAATTATATATTCATCAGTTACGTCAACAGTGGCCTAGTGAAAGACATCATATTTCACATTGCTGGATCCTCAAAGTTCTTCTAAAGCCCCAAATCATCTCTTGGGGTGGGGAATGGGGGGAGATGGGACACAACCTTTATTTTAAAGATCACTCCCTAATTCTAAGTTCCTATCATACAAAGGTATCTCACTGTCTTGGTATATTGTTACTGTGACCCAAAGCCCCATATCTATGGTAGCTTCCCATTCTCAGCATAAAATGAAGGGCTCTATGTAAATCCTTAGATTTCCTTTTGAACCTATCTCCCATTTCCTTTCCTTTCCACCCTCTGCTTCTCTTCTCAGAACAGGACAGGCAGAGCTAGTGAGCAGGGTTACCACATGCAGAAGGCATTCTTTGGCAGATACCAAGATGCAAGTGCCTTTAAAAGGGACTATTACTACCCATTTACTCATATTTCTTAAACATTCAGAGACAATCAAACACGAACAATCAATTCATGCTAGTCAACCAATTTTCTACAATATATGTCAATTATATTGAGAAAGGGGGTTTTAAAAAGGAAGAGGAGGAAAATAAACTAAGGATTCTACCATGACCGATTAACTGAATATAATCTATTGCAAAGCTCTATAATGCTTGTTATTCAAGTTATGTTCTTATTTCAGGTTATTAAGAAAAGGAATTCAGAGTAGTTCACACCAGCTGAAGGATTATGGGAGTTGATAACCAAGACATCTAGATTTGTACAATCTGTACAGTTTTAATCTAAATTAAGATTGTACAAATTAATTATCAAATTAATGTACAATCTTAATCTAAACAGGAGATGCAAGATTGAAAGACATGATTCAATTCAAGTTTCTGAAGACAGAAAGTTTGAGAGTTGAAAACAAACTGACTCAATTAAAGCTGCTTCAGGATTCAAATTTTTTAAAATAATCATCTTCAACCTTTAAGGGGATACATCAAAACACCTTCAACTGCTTCTAATTTTGGCAGAATAGAATGAAAATATCATGGATGGTCGACTTTTTACAGAACATTAACTGCGTAGTTTCAGCTGGATACCTCCAAGAGTTTCACTGCAATAAATTTTTGAAACATTTCCCCTTCTGCACCTCTTTAAGGCAAAGGTAGCAGGGATGAGGAAAGGACAACACAGCACCTTCCAAATCTCCTGGTGCTGCCAAGTTAATGCACAAAGTGTCCTGCTCCAACTTAAAAACATTCAAAAACACTTGAAAAAGTAAGCTTTGCTTTTTCATGTGCTCTTCTGGGATATCAGCCTGGATGACTCTGAAGAATGACTGCTGATTTGCCCTTGGGGTGGGTGCTTCACTGTCTCTGATCACTGGCAAGCTTGACATCCCCTATAATGCCCCCGTCATTGCTAGCTTTATCAGATTCCAGGCTAGACAAAGATCAGTTGACAAACTGTACCTCTTCTTGGCAGGTCTGGGAAGAATAAACATTGACTTGCCTTTGTAGAATGAGATAACTTTCTGGTCTCTAATCACTGGGGTCTGTGGGGCAACAAGAGGGTTGGCATAACTTTTTGTCTGGTCATGCTATGTAGCAAGTAGAAAAGCTGGAGAAGATCTTGACATTATGTGAACAATCTCTCAGTTCTAGATGTCATTGGTCCTAGAAGCAATCAAATACTGCCAGCGTGGCTTTTCTGAGGAAAAAGTCAAAACTGGTCAACTTGTCTTACTGCCTTTTAACAAGACTTATTTACTTTCTCCATATTTGTGCTTTTGGGCTTAAAAGTAATTGCATTCCTTGACAATTTTGTTGAGGCAGACTTTTTTCCCATGAGTGTTTGCTTTCTTGAACTTGATGGACAGCGAAACTCTTTAATAATTAATGTGATTCCATCTCCTTTCCTCCCTCTCTGTCTTGAGAAAGTCACTAGCTGAGCTGGCAAGACAGAACTTACAGATCATCAACTATGAACTTTTCACACAATCATTTTCCATTGTACAAAAATAGTTTCCATACTTTTTCCAACAGGCCCATCTCTACAAGTACTGTTCTTAAAAATGATAGAACACTGTATGTTAAGGACCTGAGCCAACATAAGCAGGAATAATGAAAAAAATATTTAAGAAGCTGGATATTGCATAAATAAAAAAAAGGAAAAGGAAGTGTTTGGGGAATTTTCCTGAATAATTTTATTTCCTTACATTTGAGCAGATACTGTATTTTCATTTCTCACTTCATAGTAGTTGATGAACAACTATATAAGTCAGTTTTAAAGACAGTCTATTAGGGATGTTTAAATTCTTTTCTATAATTGTATAATGATGGAAATCTGTGGACATTACTTTGAATTCTTTTTCAGGTCATCAAATCATCTCCAGTTCCCAAATCCAGCTTTATAATATATTCAGGATGAAGAATCAGACACAACTGTAGACTCTCACGCAAATATGAAATTAAATCTTTTCAACAATCTGTTGGAAGACAAGTGAATGGTAAAATGCAGTGAAAACTGGGGAACAAACTGGAGCATAAAAAAAAATTATCTGCAAAACAAAAAATGGTATGGAAGATGAATTACTGTAGAGAATTACCTTACTTTCCTTCAAAATTTATCAACTTAAAGAAAGGTTTTATCTGAACAACAAAGCACCTCAGCATGAATCCAATATTATTCTCTCAACTGAACTAATTCCATAAGCAGATTAAGAAAGGAGTGATTCTTCCCTCCCACCTGGCCTCCTCCCCCCCCCCCCCATCTAATTCTGTTCTGGATGGTCTCTCAATCAAACAGAGCAGACCTAGGTGAAGAAACACCTTTTCTCATCCA
Source organism: Liasis olivaceus (assembly GCA_030867105.1). Lineage (NCBI taxonomy): Eukaryota > Metazoa > Chordata > Lepidosauria > Squamata > Pythonidae > Liasis > Liasis olivaceus. The sequence goes on from CM061349.1 coordinate 260,043,188, forward strand.
CTAATGAATAGAAGCTTTGGATGTTAAAGAAATCTTATGAAGCAAGAATAAATTCTGAGCAGGAAAGATGAACAGTTTAACTCTTATTTATTAAACTATTACTAGTGGTTGTAATCTCATTTGTATTAACAGTATTATCTACTGTTGATATTGTTACTTATTGTGGTGAGGTTCAACCAAATAGCTGGATCCAGTTGAGCATGCATGTTTGAACATGCTGAACATGGGGTATTTAATTTTAGTTCCTTTTTTCTTTTTCTTATAAGAACAGGAGACAAAAAACCCTCTGATCTCTATCACAGCTTCCTCTGAAGAACCTGCAATTTCAAAAGCAGATTGTTATGGAGGATGATTGAATGGGAGCTGCTGTCATCAATTCATAAAGACATAGAACTAATTTTATGGTTCTCAAGATTCTGGCCAATGTCTCCAACCATGACCAAAGAAATGACCTTTGATAAAACTGAAAAAGTAGAGCTATTTAAAAAACAACAAAGCATCAGTGATGTATGAAGCCACAGCAGAACTCATAAACAGCAGAAATAAATACATATTTCCTAAAACTAAGAGCAAGGAATAAATCCTGAAGGCTGGATTCTACCCAGAGGGATAGAAATATGATAGTGGATAGGATAACAAAGTTAGATGTGACTGAGCTGGAATTAACTTCTGATGACTGTATAAGCAAATGCTTCCCATCCTGACTTGTCCTCAATAATACTGAGACAAAGCATTATTGATGTTCCCCAGAAGATGTGTATTCCCATATTCAACTAACAGGATGTACAGTGAGCAAAACCAATATTTTATCTTTTCTTAGTGTCCACTTTCCAGGCTCAAAAAATATTCCCAGTCTTTTCTGAATCTATTTTAGTCTTTACTTTCCTTTGTGGATTATGCTACATTCAAGTGACCCAGGAATCCATATGACCAATGGTGAAATGAGGAAAAGGACTGAGTTCAGAGGGTAAAATCTGAAGTTTAATTCTCCCTCTTGCCTTCAAGATTTTTTTTTTTGGGGGGGGGGAGGGCTGTCACTTAATAAATTGGATTTTTTCCCCCCATCTTCATCTAGAATAGGAGTGGACAATCTTTTTATGGCTAGAGACAATTTTTTAAAATAAAAATATCAGCCTATGAGGAGTATAGTGGTCCTGCAATGATGTCATGAGAGGAGACAAGGCCACATTTTTCAACTTGTTTTGGGGACTTTGTAGGGATTGAATAATATATGTCTTTTAAGCCTATTGGAATCTCAAGACACCTATATTGGTTCTTATTTCTATGAATAAAAACAGTGGAAACAAATAAACATTGTGCTGTCAATTTTGGGCCCACCTAAGTGGGGAAACCTAGTCAAACACAGCTGATCTTGAAAAGTTAAGAAGGACGAGGCTGGATTAATACTTGGCTAAGAGCTAGCCAGAACTGCAAGCTAAGACTAGAAAGTTGGGAAAATATCCCATATAAAAGAAGTGGAAAGCCATTTCCATATTGTTGTCAAAGACAATAATGTGCAGGTCCATGAAATCACCTGGAAGTGAGTCCAACTTGAAGAAGCCTTTACTTTTTTTTTTTTTTAATTGGGTTAATGATTGAAGGGTACCACAAGAAAACAGGTGAGGTGCACATACCCATGGGCCAGGGGTTGCCCACACCAAACTTGTACCCAATGAACTTTAGGTCTCTTCCAATACAATGATTCTTCACCATAGAAGGAATATCATTGTGTTCACTGAGCAGCTGTTGGGACTTTCCTAGAGAGGAACATTAAAGTCCTTATAAATGCAGTTGCACCCTACTTCTTTATCCGAAGCACCAGCTGTTAGCTGCAGGTAGGTAAGGAGTATTTCAAACAGCCCACTGTCCTTTGGACTGAAGGATGGCATGGAAATTGGTTGCTGAATTAAATCAGGCAATCCTGTCTACATCTCAAAAGTTTAATCCATTTTTACTAACAAAAGAAAACACAATATATTCCCTCCAAAGATAGGAACTGAGTGCACATACAAGAACTAAAGAAAAATAATGCAGATGAAGAAAAACCACAATAAACTCAAGGGGTATTTTCCATCTTGCGTGGCTGACGATTCAGTAGTCATCCTACATAATATACGGTTACTAGAATTACCATGTTTTATTGTAGGCAAACTTCAAGTGGACCAAAGTGAATGCTGGCCCCAGTCATTTGAAATAATAACATAGATGTCTGCCCACCAAAGGCACGTGTGACCCATCATATTGCAGGGAGCATTTTGCTGGATTCCCTTAGATGGGTATGGTTAAGCTAGCTTGTTTGCTAAGGTAATAAGATAGTTTTGGTTTGAGGGTGATGGTGACATTTTAAAAGAATTTGAAATGATAAATTGCTCAAAGGAAATTGTTGTACTGAGCCAACTTCTGGGGAATTAAGTGGTTGGTCCAAAATAGTCAATGTGCTTAAGTCCAACCCTGGAATTGTCATTATGCTAAGTATGCTCCAACATGAGGCCCAGCCAAACTGGAGCTCCCATTACAGGGCAGTTCTCAGAGAGATCCCCAGTGCGAAGACTGTAGAAAGTCTGCTTCCCATGCTAAATAGCTACAGGCTGCCAAAAAGTGCAGAACATGCAAGCAGTTCCTTCATAACATGATAAGAAGGGATCATATCCAAGTGGGCCAGCTTTGGAAAAATACCAAATATTTTGCTAGCCTGCCTAGTATAGATCAGAAAAATGTGCCACCATATCTTGGTTCAGCTATAATCTTCTCTCAGCCTTATCTGTGAAATGAAGGATTATAATGAGGTACTTTATGGGACTGGGGAAGATATGAATGCAGTCCATGTTGTGTGAATATTACATGCCAAATACTCTTGAAATAAGGGCTGGCAGAAGCAAAGAAAAACTATTGTAATGGTATGATGGGAACTAACACTACATCCTTGTTGTCATTACTTTCTCTTGATGCTTGACAACTTCTTTCTTTAAGTAACACAAGCATGCTTGAACATGTTCTAATGAAACCTTGTCCTCCTAATCAACAGATCACACTAGGGATTGAAGGATATATTATCCTAAAAGATTCTGCTCTGGATGCTTCATCCTGTGAAACTCATATGGAAAACACATGTTTCAATGTGTGTACTGTCCACAGATAATTGTCTTTCTATTATTATACCTATGACACATCTTCAGTAAAACTTTGGTTGCAAAATAATATTTGCCACAGACATACAAGTTCAGCTGTCTTTTCTGCAACTGCAAATTCCACAAGCATTTGTAAGCTGTTGGTTTAATTTATTTGAACTTGGGTTTTTTTCCACTCACTTTTGACATTTTGAATATTGTATGTTATCTATGAATGCAATCTTTCCTCTAAAACTGCTAGTGAGTCTCAGTCCAACTTATATTTCATTCACATAGCATAGCAGCCAATGGATCCATATCAGGAGCTTAGCAAATGCTGCCTTAAGCTGTTAGTTTCAAAATCTGAGCTAAAAGTTTGATGTTGCTACAGATGTGCTTTAACAGACCTTTCTTACATCAGTATATATTTCCAGTATTTCAAAAATATTATACCAAGTTAGGTTTGCTGGATTCCACTGGACTGCATCCTGCAATTGTATCAGCTCTATAATGATTATGGGTTTCAACCAAGTTACTCAAAAAAGCCAGTGGTATCAGGCATAGTTAATAAAGAATTCCTATCAGTTCTCTATATTAATATTTCCAACAAACCTTGAGGGCTTACAGGGCACTATTTTGAAAGTGGATTCTGAATTCATTTATAATTGTTGTACTGAAGTAGGTACAGAGTTTCTATTCAATGTATTCTGCCAGAAGGACAAATTCCTACTCCCCACAAAATCTTTCTCCGAATCTTCCAAATTTGCTTTTGAGAGATGGGAGGTATGCTGGGGGAAGGAGAGTGAGAGCAAAGTACGTTGTACAACTAGAAGTAAACTTTTATAAATGTAGATGTATACCAAAATAAATGAGATTCATTATAGTAGTGAGAATGTGGGTGATTTAACAGCTAAGAACTCCTCTAAGAACAGAAGAACATGTATGAATGCTTCCAAAGTGATACTTTAATCTCTTCTATATTTTTAATATACATGGAAGGGGAAATTAGTGAAACAACTGGTGATGTCCTGCTTTTGTGGAGATTTAAGCAATTTGCATAAAAATGCACATTCATTTGATCTCTCTGGCAACCATGCAATAAATCAGTAACTGAAATATTTAATTGGCTAAGACTGGTATAATTTCCAATCATTTGGATATTCAAAATACCAAAATGCTCTGCTTTCTACCATTGAAAGACCTGAAGGACCAGGCTGGGGACAGATCCTCTTGGAGAAAATATATCTATGTAGTTGCTATGATGGCACACAAGCAATCAAAAAAAATACTTTCCATGGCATTATGAAATTAGATATTGCTTACCTTCTTAGAAGTCTTTACATTTCTATCATCTTACCTATCATCATCATTTTTGATGATGATGATGATGATGATGATGATGATGATGATGATGATTTTGCTTTGCTCTAGTTTGATCTAATCTAAAAGATTTTGCAATCTTAGTGAGGGCATAATAAACTTCATTGAGCTGAGTTTTCATATTTTATAGCAATTCTTCAACATGTTACATATGAAATTGAACCCTGTTGGGTCTCTTTTTCACATAACTGGTTTGGGTGGGCTGTTAATATTCTGTCAAAGCCAATATCTAAATGCTCTGTTCCTTGGGCACAAAATGCGATCACACAAGAACTGAAAAGTAAAATGAATGGAGTGGGGTTTAAGAAGAATGATCATCAAATTTATTAGAAATATTTATAGACCTCATAATATGCAGTTTTATCTCCACTGGTGTTTCTTCTTTTAAAAGATATAAAATAATTCATTTGTGCTTTCTTGAGGGGGAAAAAAACAGAACAAATGTTGATTAATAGAAGCCACTATTGTTGGCTTCTATAAGATTGGGCCATATTAAACACACATATACACATATAGGCTGCTGGGGTGAAAATAACTTATCACCGTTTTTATAAAAACCTGGAAGAATGACTGCATCAGAGAAAGTGAGAAATTATGTTAAGAAATGTTAAAATTGTGATAGAAAATAAACTGTAGAAAGGCACCAGTACATCACTAACATTTTATGCTAGCTGCTATCTTTTTTTAAAAAAAATGCACACATTGTATTTAGAAAAAAAATATTTAATAACAGCAACTTCTTTTTGACTCACAGCTTAGGTTATAGAACAAATATTTTACAGTCTAACATTCAGGCAACTGGGAAAAAAAACAGATTCCGTTTGGAACTTTCTCTGGACAGCTAATGAGATAGTCACACTGGAACTTCTGATCATGATGACTTCAAATTTGCTAGAGATGCATAAACTGTCTTGGTCTGTTAACTGTCTTTTGAGAAACTCATGCGTGACAACAGTTGTCTAAGGCTGCCTCTTCTTGCTTTTCATTTTTTTCTCTCAAAAATTGAATTAAAAAGGAAGATGGCATATCTGAAAGGAAGAACTATTTGGGATTGTAGAAGATGTTCTGGTATTCACAAGAATTGTGCTAGCAACTCCTGTTGTACATCAATCTTCTTGGTAAACATGGCATATATATAAAAAACATTTAATTCTGGATTAATGGAATTAAAATAACATATTAAAATTAATTTCACAGAGAAGCCTAAAAAAATTTAAAATACAGGAGGATTTATTTTCCTTGACTTTTTTAAAAAAGGAAATATTTATGAGATATTTACTAGTATTTTGTTTTAAATTATAGTTAAGATGTGAATTAAGAAATTGATCTATTTGGAGATGCTGATGCCAAATTAATACCTAAACTAACATGTTTAACAGAAAAGTTTTATCTCAATATAGGTAAAGCTTCAGTTTTTACAAGTTCATGAAAATGAAAAAATTAAGAGTCAGAGGAAATAGAAACAGTTAATAGGACTGTACTTCAGATTCACCAAATGACATAGCAGAGATGTGACAAAATTAGTTCTCCCCCACCCTTTTTTCCCCCTCACCTTTTTTCTGGAGTAATATCGGAGGACAAAATTCAAAATACTTAATTTTCTTTGTTTTACTAATCGGTTGGTTGGTTGGTTGTTTATTTATTTATTTGTCTCTGTGTTTGCTTTTTAACTGCCAGTTTCCTTAAACAAACTGAAGAGATGTTACATTTTTAGAGCTTAGCAGCTTGTGGTTCCATTTGCAGCAAATATTCAAAAACTTTTAAGTTAATCTAACCAATGCATTTATAATTATTGCCTCCATAAATTATACCTTTTAAATTTCATAGCAAACATACTGTTATGGGGAAACCAAATTATATATAATACATTTTATGAAGTGACAGAGTAGCTATAGATGTGTAAAGGGTCATTAAAAAAAAAAAAAAGCATTGTATATATTTTATTTTTTCCCCAAGTGCCCTTCTTTGCTTCTCCTCCTCTCCCCCCACCCCGCTTTTTTTTTTCCCTGTTGCCTTAAAGATTTTGAAAATCATCTTCACCAACAAATATTGTCCAAATACAGTGAATCCACTATTGAATTCACAACCAGAACTGCAACTTGTCACCGCTGAAACATGTAAAAGATCTGGTGACTTATGGCCATTTGAATATGCCATAACCTCCTTGCTTAGACCTTGCTGGGAGAAAAGGGTTGAGTTGCTGGCCCCTCACTAAACATTGAGTAGACTGACCTTATCATGGGGGAAAGTGATTTCTCCTGCCTACCTACTTGTCTTAAATACATTCATTTACTCCATCTAGGAGTGCAGGTAGAGAGTTACGGATTTAGTCGTGTCCCCTCTTTGCCACTCTGCTGATGTTTGTCTATAAAAAGTGAATCTGACATCGCTTCCCCCTGCCTTTGTTTCCAGGCACATGTGTATGGTCACCCATCTCAAATGCATGACTCCGGGTGGCAAACAATTAAACACAAAATAAAAGCAGTAAGCTAAAACTATAGATAACATAAAACAGCAGCTGGGCAACAACACATAGCGAGCACCCACAGTCAAGACAGTCAAGAAACGGGCTCACCTACAGTGCCAGGACCCAGGGGCCAATGGCAAAACCAGGTGTTCAGGGCTTTATGAAAAGCCAGCAGGGTGGGGCACATCTGATCTCTGGGAGGATGATGTTCCTCAGGGCAGGCGCCATGGCAGAAAAGGCTCTCTTCCTGCATCCCACCAGATGACATTCCCTTGTAGATGGGACCTGTAGCATGCAGTCCCGTAAGTAACTCAGCCCACACCATGAAGGGCTTTAAAGGGAACCACCAGCACCTTGCATTGTACCCAGAAGCACACCAGTCACCAATGCAGCCCGTGAAGCAGAGGTGTCATATGCACCAAATAACCAGCACCCACAACTGCCTGCACTGCCACATTTTGCACCAGCTGAAGCCTCTGAGTACTCTTCAAGGCTAGAACTATTTGAGTGTCTTGCAATAATCCAAGTGGAAAAACCTCCAGGTGAACACAACTGTATACAGATTGATTTTAGTAGCCAAGCAGACATTTCATTTTTCACAGCCTAGGCATGAAAACATTGGCTAGCCACACGTTGATAGATATACTCAAAAGTGAGCTTGGAATCTTGGTTGGTCTCCTTTTTCAAAGACCTAGAACCATAAGCAAAAAATTTGCATTATACAACAAATAAGGTAAGAGACATAGAGATTTCATAGTTGTTTAAAAAAATACGTTTTCTGTGCAATGGAATTTGTGTCACAGATACAAAGGCGTCTTCACACTAGGCCATTTAACAATCATAAAGTTGGTTAAAGTCTTTTAACTTAGAAGCTCTCCCATCCTAATAATATTGGCAGAAATATTTCAAACTAAAATGTTTTAATTGCTTTAAAATATGAATCTCTTTGAAAGGCATTCTTTAAATTTCTTTTCATTAGAACTGTTATATTTAATCAGGTTATTCAAATTTTAAAATTTTAGTTTCCCTACAAAAGTATCCTGAATAAAATGCAGCATTTAAAAGTACTTTGATGCAAGAAAGCAGTTATTAAAATAGCAAGTATCAAGCATTTTTTCAGATGAAGTCTTCTTTTTCTCACTCTTACACTTGCACACACACACGTGCACACTGCAAATAATTGCTTTTTCTCAATGGTGCGTACTAGCCTTTGTATCGCCTAACACTGAAGAATTTCTTCATGCACCAGAACCATTGTTTTATTTACATGCACACATTTAGGCTGAACTCTTAAAATACATTTATTGTTACAGTGCTGAATGCAGTGGGATTCACTTTGCATATATGTATCCCACATTTCACAGTTAACTGATGGGTTTGTCAACCAATTAAGGTTGTGTTTTTTTTTAACTGAATTATATCCCCATTTAATTCTCCTCCTTAAATTGCAGTCTTGGGAAATCAATGTGATTAAAACAAAGAAAGGCTAACCAGGATTGCTTACGGTATAGGTTTCTATAGGTCCCTTTTGATTTCTGTAGGACTCTTCCACGAAGGTTTTGGCAACAACCCAGGATATTTATGCTGAACAAGAAGCCGGGTGATGACAGAGTTGCTTTTCCGCACTTCTTCAGGAACAAAATCATGCTCACACCCTTTCAGTCGGTAGCAGAATCTGGAACAAACTCTGCAGTTGCCTTGCCAGGAGGGATCCACCAGGCATGACTATGCTCCCCAACACTCTGGATCTTAGAAGGGAGACCTGGCCCCTCTCTTGTTCTGGCCTGATATTTGGAAAATGTGCTTTCTTTTGATAAGATTGTTTATTGGAGTTTGTTGCGTCTTCGTTGCAAAAAAAACTTTCTTAACCTGGAAAGTATTTTGCTGGCAGCGGATGTTGCTTTTCTAGCATGTGCAAAAGAGGATGTCGTTCTTGTTGGCTGACCTGCAGCCCACTCCTTAACATATGTTGGCAGTGGGACAGCACAAATTGTCTTGTAGCAGCAGAGCTTCAGCATCATCTCATCTCAGCTTTTAGATCAAATCATCCTGTTCTGCTCTGAGTGCATTGCCATCTCTTTAGGGCAAGTTCCACATCAGGCCGATAGGTTCAATTCTACCTATGAGATGGTGCTTCTAAGATGGTAAATGAGCTCAGGTTCAAGTTCTATCCATATTATACCAGGGGTCTGATAGAGCATATGGCACATTATTGTTGTGTGGGTCATTTGTTTGTAAGGGTCAGTCCTATTACCCATTTTTAAAAGGAGAATGGATCGTAGCATGGGGGGTGGGCACTGCTGCCTTATTCAAGAGTCTCTAAAGTCAGTGCAGCCCTCAGATTTTATTGTTTATTGTTCTTTATTTACCTAATTGTGAACATGAAGAATGGATAAAGAGTAGTAATTATTTCCCATTTATTGAGCCTGAGAATCTGCCATGGTTTAGAGAAGGAAAGAAAGATTGGATGAATAGGGAATGAATGAAACATGTTTAGTTATGCTTTGACTTGCTTTATATGCACACAGTCAATTATTCTGTTGGCAGATACCATGTGTGTTCACCTTATTGTAAACCAGATGATTCATTATCTGAATTCATTAACTCAGTGCAGAATTTGATAGTTAGAAGAATTATACAGATGTGCCTTAAGTCATTTTTTTGAATCATACATATAATTTACCAACAAAGATTGACCTGTGGTAGATTTGTTTAAAATGACAAACAAATCTGGCAGCCCACATTTGGAGCCAAAAATGTTCTCCAAAAGACACTCAGTTTATTGCCCTGCACTATATTCCATATGCTGCTCATACAAACTACTGCATCAGGATGACACATTTCCAGAAAATTCTTGAAAAAAATTGTTCCCGTTCCACTGCATTTGACATTTCAAAAAATGTTGAGTCTTGAGCTGATCACTCAGAACTTTGTACTAAAAAGAGAAGGAGAAAGATGTGTGCTTGGCTGAAAGACAAAAAGTTTTCTAGATCCATTTGCGAGTACCTAACTATATACACAAATAAGGTGAATAGTTGAATAAAATTCATATCTTTCTTTCAAGTGGGACAAGCCCAAAGGATAAGCAAATAAAGAAGAACATTTTGGAAAAAGACAGATTAAATAAAGTGAATCTGGATGTGTCAAGAGCTTTACAGTAAGCATATGGCATATTTAGTCATTCCCTTGATTGATCTAAGACAAAGCAAAGATTTCCCCTTTTAGGTAAATATCATGTCTAGCTTATATGGCTCATGAGTGTTACCTATCTGGTAGCACCATCTTTATTTCAGGTTTCAAGATACTACCTTTTCCAACATTTCCCCTAAATAAGGAAAAAGAAGAAGAATGTATGCTTCATCTCCCTCTATTAATAATCCAAAGAAATCTCTGATATGATGATGCCCAGAATCTGAGATGGCACAGAATTTTTGGTGTATAAAGAATTGTTTTAAGATTGAATTGCAGATTTCATTCTGCACCATCTTGACTACATGTCAGTCCTGGCTGAACCCTATGCACATCAGGAGGAAACCAGACTGAGGAATACTATCTTACCAATTTCTACATTCGCTGCGCAAGAAGCTAAAATATTAACTTAGTGGTGTGAATATGTGGATCAACACTTGCCTGGCTTTTATTTTAAAAGCCAGAGAGATTTGATTAGACAAACTGATTATCTGTTTGATTAGATGACTGCAGATGGCATCTCTGCCTGACTAAATCAGCATGTGGCTTAAATCATGACAGAACATCTTTCTCTCTCTCTCTCTCTCTCTCTCTCTCTCCATTTAAAGCAAGCAGGCATATGCAACCAAGCAGCAATGTGGCATGAGAAGATTTCAGTGAAAGGCAGCTCAGAATGGAAAGAAAAATTAAAAACTCCATAGATGAAGAGAAGAAACCTATAAAGTACTCCCAATAGGATGCCAGTATCACAATAATTTACTTCCTAAAAAAATACAGCATGATTGGCTGGAGAGGGATCAATTCCAAAGAAGCCATCAATGACATTAGGGGGACCCACTCTTAAGTAATCAGAGAATATAAAACCTATAAATAGCATTGGGGGGGGCAATGTATATAAAGAATTAGAAGATTCTGCAGTGTAGCATTCATCCATAGTTTATATCGAATTGACTCAAACAGCCACAGAGCAAGAGAAAACATACTTGTACAAGGCAGTTCCTCATACTGGACAAAGTATTCGGTATGGTTTGATTTTCCACTGAAATCACACATCACATCCCTATTCAAACATCTGCAATTTCATTATTAAACTAAGATGAGAAGAGCACAAGTTCAGCAAATAGCTGGTAGAACCCATTCCTCCAACATGAAAAGCAATGGCTTCAACAATCGTCAGATAGCTTTATTAATCCAGATGTTGTCCCAAATCCATGCATTGACTAAACTGCACTGCAAGCCAAACACCCAAAACTTGGTTACCTTTGTACTGAGTATTTGAAAATACAGTACTCATTGGTGGAATCAAGCATTCAAAAAGGAGGGTTGAATGGCATTGTTGATGGTGACTCTCCAGGGTGTACATATACTTCTCTCTCTTTCTTAAGGAAGGGGAATGAGGATGGCAGATGGCAGAGGGTTCCAATTTGTGTTGGGGATCAGAGGTTTGTCATTCAGTTCTTCCTGCTCCATTACTATTAATGTTATCATCATAAATAAATACAATTTCAGCTGGGCATGATATGGGGAGAATTGTCATATTGGTGGCACAAAAGAGGAGTTGAGCTATAAGATGAAAAGCAGCTTTCAAAGGGGATATTATAATTCTCAAGCACAATAAATATGAAGAATATTAGCATCAGAGATAATGTATTTTTAAAAGAATAATACGTTGGTAATAAGCTCATTTTGAAAAGAACTGAAACCATGAAAGGAGGATTTAAATGATTTTTTTTTTTAATGTGACTGTTTTGCAGGACTGCTAGATTAGCCCTCTACTTTTCTGGGGATCAACTAAGATTAAAAAGCAAAATGAATACATTAAATAAATATATCGCACTGAATAGTGAAAATTCTGCTAACCTCAGAAATAAGGCATAAGGGTAAAAACAAAGAAAAGTAAAACTGAACAGCAGCAGTCTTTTGTGCATATCCAAGAAGTTGCAGGATCTTCAGAATAATTCCTCTTGGATGGTGATGGCAGCAGTTGTAGTGGTGGTGGTGGTGGTGGTGGTGGTGGTGGTGGTGATGATGACGATGATGATGATGATGATGATGATGATGATGATGATGATGTTGAGATAGCAGTTGAAGGTACTGGCTTTCATATCCACTGGTCTTATCCAGACCTTACGTGTACCTCCAGCTGAAGGAAATGTTATAGTGTTCAATTTCCCATTAAAAATAACCATTGGATGCACAAAAAGAGTGAAAAATGAAAACATGGACAAAATAGAGGAATCCTTATGAAATTATAATTATAGCAAATTACGCGAGAGGAAGGTTTCAATTTAGTCCATTTAAAAAATCAAAGATTTCTTTCAAGTCGTTTTTGTGCCCAGTACCCCAAGAGATTCCAAAGAATTTCAATCAGTGTTTCTTTAAGACTGAAGTCTCAGGAAGTCACAATTTAAAATATTCCTTGATGCACATTCAGTACGGAGCTGTTGCTAGAGACATGAAAAGAGACCTCTGAGTCCAAAACTGTGAATGACCAATGGATATAAGTGGGAGATTAAGAATGATACAAAAAAGGTGACATTTCTTTTGAGCTGAGCTTAATTCCTAATAACCAGAGCATGTCTTCTGGGATTCCACCCCCCCAACTCCTAGCCCATAATCCTGGGCTTTCTTAGTGATCTCCAGGGCAAACACAGTGGTGCTGTGTAACTTTTTAGAGTAATGGCAAAAAGTGATCCAGAGCACATGGGGGTGCAACTTGTCTGTGACTCCTGATAGCCACTTTTGGCTTAAAGAGTTGTAACTAGATGCTATATGAGGGGGCTCGGGCGCTGAGGAACCATCCACCTTCAGATTCAGAACGCTGCCAAACTTTCCTAACCGTGTCTGACCAACTCAGTTTTGGGGAGTATCCACAAAGAATGGCTAGGTACTGTCCCCTGCTGTGACTATGTCATATGGCAGAAGGCAAACCAGGCGCACAAGGCAGCCTGCCCTCCTATTGTATGATTTTGAATAGGCGTCCTTTCAATGTATTGAAATGGGTCCATTAACTATTATTTGCATCTCATTCACCGCAGAATTTATATTCCATTATATTCTCCCAGGCCCTTGGCCAGGGTGGTGGTTTGAGCCCCCTTGGTGTTTTTGTGGGGTTTTTTGTTTTTGTTTTTTTTTTGCTGTTTGACTCTTTGGATTTGGTCTCTGGTCAGTTCTTTTTTTTTTTTTTCCTTGATATGCTTTTTAATTTCTATTTTTATCTGTAAACTGCCTAGAATCACTATGGAGTTGGGTGGCCTCAACACTGAAATAATAAATAAATTCCAAATTTTATATTCTAGGGCAAGCAATAAATAAACTTTCCCACTTGTCAGAGTCTGAGTGAAAGTTATTTCTGTGTTTAATATACTTTAAAAAAAATAAAAATAACTTGGCATCATTGCATTTTTTTTTAACAAGCCTAGCTCTTTAAAATACATCTGCCTAGATAAGGGCTCCTGGGAGAGGTGTCTGTCTACAGATGGTTTTCCTGTTAACGTATTGGTGACTTTTCCATGAGTGCATCTTGATAATATTCTTGTTTATGCTACAAGTCAACTTACAGAAAGTATCTGTAAATAGTAAGATCAGTCTCTTAACAATAATGTTTCATAAAGTGCTTTAGAGTACACATTTATTAACAATATTTACAAAATACTCAGAACACTATTGCTATCTCCAGTTTCTTGAAGATAGCTGTAGTATGTTATAGTCAGAGACAAGTTACTGCATCAGAAAAATTAAACGTTAGGCCCAGCTGGGTTAACCAATAACTAAATCTTATCCAAGGGAGAATAGTAAACCTTTTATAGATAGTTGCTGTATCATATGGTAGTGGGTAAGGGATTCATGCTATTGTGTGAGGGAGCTTACACAGTGCCCAGATCTCTCCAAACTTTTTAGACCTGTGGACACATTTGGATTTATTATGTGTGTCATATACACTTCCATAAAATGGCTACTGGGGGGATGTAACCAGTCACAAAATACATATTTCCCAGGGGAACAGCAGGTAAGATCCAAAACACAAAATCTCTCCTTGGAGCCACAGTTTTCTTCTCCATCGCCCACACTAAAGGCAGATTTATTGTTTTGGCACGTTTGGAACTATTGGTTTGGTCTGGGGAATTATGTGCTTTTTAATATATACTTTTTAATAATGTTACAAAAACTACACTGCAGACTAACACTTGCTAGAGCAGCCATGAAGGTCTTGGAAAAGATATTGAAATGCCGTCTTGGGTCTATACCTACAAAGATCCAAATTGTGCAAGCTATGGTACTCCCTGTGCAGTCTATGGAGACAAAAATTGGACTTTGAAGAAACAGGATGTGAACAGTATTGACACTTTTGAACTTTGGTGTTGGAGAAGTCTCCTGAGAATACCATGGACAGCCAAGAAAACAAACAAATGGATCATCGAACAAATCAACCCAGAGTTCTCACTCAAGGCACAAATTACCAGGCTCAAATTATCCTACTTCAGACATTATGTTAAGACCTAGCTTTCTGGAGAAGGCTCTGATGCTGGGAAAGGTGGAAAGACAGAGAAGAGGACAATCAGCAGCAAGGTCGATGGACTCAGTTACAGTGGCAAAGAGTACAATGTTGGAAGACCTGAAGGACCAGTTTAAGGATAGATCATCATGGAGAAAACCTATCTATGTAGTTGCTCAGAATTGACAATGACTTGATGGTGCACAATCAATCAATATGGTTTTTTAAAATGTAATTATTGGATATGTAGTAAGCCACCCAGAGTATTCTTGGAGCTGGGCAGCCTTAACAAATCCAACAAACAAACAAACAAATTTCACAGAGAAAGATCTTGGTCAAGATAAACAGTACAAAGCAGTACAAGTCTCAAATACCACATAGAGAACAACACAATTCATAGAAGGCAATTTGCTTCTTTCTCCCTTTTCTAAAATCCATGTTTAAAATATTGAAATGCAAAGAAAGTAGAAAAAAACAAATACTGAAATACAAAGAAAGTTTTAAAAAGCAGGATACAAAAAAGACTGCTACTTTTGAATTAAAAAAAAAAACGATAGTGGAAAAAAAGTAGATTATGTACTTTTTAATGATACATCTTCCCCTTCTCTTCCATTTCCATCCCTAACCACTAGTCACAGTTTAGATATTTGAACTTTACATCAAACATTAGTAATTTTTGTTAGTTTCCATTTGAATCCTAAAAGCCATATTCCAGATTTCTAAATCTGCCTTGCTGT
Source organism: Liasis olivaceus (assembly GCA_030867105.1). Lineage (NCBI taxonomy): Eukaryota > Metazoa > Chordata > Lepidosauria > Squamata > Pythonidae > Liasis > Liasis olivaceus. The sequence goes on from CM061349.1 coordinate 260,058,563, forward strand.
GTAATATGTTGTATATAAGAAAGCCATTCCTACTTGAATTTAGTTAAACATCTATGTATGGATACATACTGTCAATTTTACCATTGCAGCATGTTCTCCCATTTGAATGTCCCAGTCTGAGAATGTGTACAAGGTACAGGTAGGTCTCGATTGGTGTGATTAATAAATCCCACTAAAAATGGTCACATTATTCAAATTTGCAATATTCGAAGTGATATTTCTATGGAAAATATGGTAATAGGTTCCAGCTTGACAGAAATAGGCAATGTACATTTTAAAATTTTTATATACATATTAATTAAATATTTTGATAAAGACTAAAATATATATATACTTATAATTTAAATTTATGGTTCACAGAGTCACAGAGTAGTCCTAGAAAGCAGAATTTAAAAAAAAAAATCTCCTGTAGATTCAGGAATTCCAACATCTCCTCCTATTTTAGCATTACTATGACCACATTCATGTCATTCAATTACATCAACATTTTTCTCTAATATAATAACGCGCCTCCTCTTTTTTAAACTTGTACTGTTTTTCTCTAACAGAACCTTCCTTTTCTTCATTTTGCACACATCACAATTACAGTATCTAAAACCCCAACTGCAACTATGCATGTACTAGCCTCAACTACGCATGTCCTAGCCTCGCATTAACTGAATTTTGGGTCGCATTAACTGAATTTTGGGATGCATTAAAAGCAACCTGTATCAATTTACCCCCTTCATGGATCACTGCCTTGTCGTGGCAAAGGAGCTTGCGTATCTCAGTGAAGCCATGAGCTATACGATGCAGGGCCACCCAAGATGGACAGGTCATGACAGAGAGTTCTGACAAAATGTGGTCCACTGGAGAAGGAAATGGCAACCCACTCCAGTATCCTTGCCAAGAAAACCCCATGGACAATGTCAAAAGGCTAAAAGATATGACACCGGAAGATGAGCCCCTCAGGTCGGAAGGTGTCCAATATGCTACTGGGGAAGAGCAGAGGGCAATTCCAAGTAGCTCCAGAAAGAGTGAAGCGGCTGGGCCAAAGCCAAAAGGATGTTCAGCTGTGGATGTATCTGGAAGCGAAAAGAAGGTCCGATGCTGTAAAAAACAATATTGTATAGGTACCTGGAATGTAAGATCTATGAACCAAGGCAGGCTGGATGTGGTCAAACATGAGATGACAAGATTGAACATCGACATCTTGGGAATCAGCGAATTGAAATGGACAGGAATGAGTGAATTTAATTCAGGTGACCATTATATCTACTACTGTGGGCAAGAAACCCTTAGAAGAAATGGAATAGCACTCATAGTCAATAAGAGAATGGGAAAGGCAGTAATGGGGTACAACCTCAAAAACGACAGAATGATCTCAGTGCGAATCCAAGGCAAACTGTTCAACATCACAGTAATCCAAGTCTATGCCCCAACCACTGAGGCCAAAGAAGCTGAAGTTGACCGGTTCTATGAAGACCTACAACCCCTTCTAGAACTAGCACCAAAAAAAGATGTCCTTTTCATCATAGAGGATTGGAATGCTAAAGTAGGAAGTCAAGGAGTAATCGGAATAACAGGCAAGTTTGGCCTTGGAGTACAAAATGAAGCAGGGCAAAGGCTAATAGAATTCTGTCAAGAGAACAAGCTAGTCATAGCAAACACTCTTTTCCAACAACACAAGAGACGACTCTACACATGGACATCACCAGATGGTCAATACCGAAACCAGATTGATTGTATACTTTGCAGCCAAAGATGGAGAAGCTCTATACAGACAGCAAAAACAAGACCAGGAGCTGACTGTGGCTCAGATCATGAGCTTCTTACTGCAAAATTTAGGCTTAAATTGAAGAATGTAGGGAAAACCACTAAACCACTCAGGTATGACTTAGATCATATTCCTTTTGAGTACACAGTGAAGGTGATGAATAGATTTAGAAGATTAGATTTGGTAGACAGAGTGCCTGAAGAACTATGGATGGAGGTCCGTAACATTGTACAAGAGGCAGCAACTAAAACCATCCCAAAGAAAAAGAAATGCAAGAAAGCAAAATGGCTGTCTGATGAGGCTTTACAAATAGCTGTGGAAAGAAGGAATGTGAAAAGCAAGGGTGAAAGGGAAAGATATAAGCAACTGAATGCAGATTTCCAGAGAATAGCAAGGAGAGATAAGAAGGCCTTCTTAAATGAACAATGCAAGAAATCGAGGAAAACAATAGAATGGGGAAGACTAGAGATTTCTTCAAGAAAATTGGAGACATCAAAGGAACGTTTAGTGCAAAGATGGGCATGATAAAGGACAAAAAAGGCAGGGACCTAACAGGAGCAGAAGAGATTAAGAAGAGGTGGCAAGAATACACAGAAAAACTATACAAGAAAGATCTTAATGTCCCTGATGTCCATGCTGGTGTGGTCACTGACCTTGAGCCAGACATCCTAGAGAGTGAAGTCAAGTGGGCCTTAGGAAGCATTACTAACAACAAAGCTAGTGGAGATGACAGTATTCCAGCTGAGTTATTTAAAATACTAAAAGATGATGCTGTTAAAGTGCTGCACTCAATATGCCAGCAAGTTTGGAAAACACAATAGTGGCCATGGGATTGGAAAAGGTCAGTTTACATTCCAATTCCAAAGAAGGGCAATGCCAAAGAATGCTCAAACTATCGCACAATTGCGCTCATTTCACATGCTAGCAAGGTTATGCTCAAAATCCTACAAGCTAGGCTTCAGCAGTATGTGAACCGAGAACTACCAGATGTACAAGCTGGGTTTCAAAGAGGCAGAGGAACTAGAGATCAAATTGCCAACATTCGCTGGATCATGGGGAAAGCATGAGAGTTCCAGAAAAAATCTACTTCTGCTTCATTGACTATGCAAAAGCCTTCGATTGTGTGGATCACAACAAACTGTGGCAAATTCTTAAAGAGATGGGGGTACCAGACCACCTTACCTGTCTCCTGAGAAATCTGTATGCGGGCCAAGAAGCAACAGTTAGAACCGGTCATGGAACAACCGATTGGTTCAAAATAGGGAAAGGAGTACGACAAGGCTGTATACTGTCACCCTGCTTATTTAACCTATATGCAGAGTACAACATGAGAAATGCCAGGCTGGAAGAATCACAAGCCGGAATTAGGATTGCAGGGAGAAACATCAGCAACCTCAGATATGCAGATGATACCACCCTAATGGCAGAAAGTGAAGAAGAACTAAAGAGCCTCTTGATGAGGGTGAAAGAGGAGAGTGCGAAAGCTGGCTTGAAACTCAACATTAAAAAAACTAAGATCATGGCATCTGGACCCATCAATCCCTGGCAAATAGAAGGGGTAGAAATGGAAGCAGTAACAGACTTCATTTATTTGGGCTCCAAGATCACCGCAGACGGAGACTGCAGCCATGAAATTAAAAGACGCTTGCTCCTTGGGAGGAAAGCTATGGCAAACCTAGATAGCATATTAAAAAGCAGAGACATCACCTTGCTGACAAAGATCCGCATAGTCAAAGCTATGATTTTTCCAGTAGTAATGTATGGCTGTGAGAGCTGGACCATAAAGAAGGCTGAGCGCCAAAGAATTGATGCCTTTGAACTGTGGTGCTGGAGAAGACTCTTAAGAGTCCCCTGGACTGCTAGGAGGTCAAACCAGTCAATCTTAAAGGAAATCAACCCTGATTGCTCAATGGAAGGATTAATAATGAAGCTCAAGCTCAGATACTTTGGTCACCTAATGCGAAGAGAGGACTCCTTTTTTTAAAAAAATATCAGTTTACATCCAAAGCACAAAGATCCCCTGTCATGCCTACCATCTTTTCTCCCCTCATCCTGTAACCCTCCAGAGTTTTTCTCTGCCATCTCTGTTTCACTCCTGACTTGCTCTGCCTATCCTAAAGATATTAATGGAAGCTATGCTGAACATCTGAAATATAATCATATATTGTATGGGATAGAATAGAAGCAACTGATAAGAATATAATCTAAAGCTCTGCTATTCAGTCAGAGACTCCAGGAACTGGTCTTTGTGGATTTGTTAAAAATATTTCAGTGCAGCCTATAGCCCTGGATTTCCCTGGAGGTCTCCCATACAAGGACTAACCAGATCCGAGTCTGATAAACGAAACACCAAATGTACAGTTCATCTAATCTTGCATCAGGAAGACCTTTGCCTGGGAAGATGGGAAAAGTCATCAGGTAGTCATATGGGCTGAACAGATTTCAGCTGTCGACACTCCTTATTAGAGACCTTCAGTTGGAGATAACAAAGACAGGTGATATGATGCTTTTCTAGGATTTAAAATGAAGGCATGATGGGATCAAATTACCTTTGGAATAGCTTGGAATAAGTGGAAATATTTCTAGAATTGTTTAAAGGGAAATAACTGAGCTCATTCCAAGTTCTCATACCAGGTTCTAGGAGAAGCAAGGCCCTGGGTCTCCTCTACTTTCCCCATCCCATAGGATGAAGGATGGAAGTTTGGCCTCCCTCACTTCCTGCGTTTTCTGCTGCTTCAGTTTCTTAAGAAAAAAAGAAGAAGGGGAAGCACAGCATTTCTATCTTCTCACCAAAAGGTCACAGCTCAGCCTTCCCTCTCCTACGGTGCAAGAGAAGAGAAGAACTAGGGAGGAGAGAAGTTAGAAACTCAGTGAAGACTGTGTAGTTTTATTTTCTTCAGTTGTCCTTGCAAAAAGCATGATTTGGGGAGTAGAGTGAAAGGAAATGTACTACAAATTGTTAATGGATGCGTGGCTGAGGATATGCTACTTTTGTGTCTGATGTTTTAGTCATTAGATTTAGCTCTAATGACTAAAACATTTGGTTTGTGTCCAAACCAAAACAAAAATGTTTGACTCAGAAGCAAAAAGTGTATAATCAAAGCCAGCCCAATGCTCATTTGGAAGATACCATCCTGTTACTTTCAACCACCCACCAAGTTACTGTCCACTGGAAAAACAGCTTTGATGCCTTTTCTTGTGGCTTTATTATTTTGCTCTAATTAATCTTGTAAGTACATATTTCCTCAACCACTTCTGCTGCCTGTTGGTCTTTTCCTTCAGAATCAAATGCTTCACCTGACAAATTACAGCTCACCGCCCCCCCTTCTGTAACTGAACAAAACTGTTATGGGTTATTTGTACTTCTGAACTGGTCTTTGGTCTATTAGTGAAACTACTGCCTCCTGACATGTTTCTTTGACTTGATTTCTGTAGTGTTTCTTTTCTCAAAGCTGGAAGAAGCCAGAATGAATCTGGGAAACATAGCGAAGTCTTCTTTTCCATGGTGGTTAAATGGCTAAAAAAGATGAATGGGAGCTGATATAAGGAAATAAAGTTTTTAAATGAAGTTATGCTTGCCACCAAGTGTTGGACATTACATCAAATGTTATCAAATCATGAAAATAACTGCCAGCCTAGAGAATAAGTGAATGAATGAATGAATAAAATTTGAATTTCGTTTGTAGTTATCAGGACCCAAAACCTACCAATGGCATAGTTTCCAATTAATTCTATATCCACAGTTGATCAACAACAAACAGGAATGGCAGACCAGGATGTGGGAATAATCTTTGCAGTGATGAATTCCACTAGCACTCTTGCTCACTTTCTACTTCTCTAAACTAAGAAAATATGAGGATTCAAAAAACAGGATTCAAAGATTGTAAAGCTGCCATATCTGGGCAGAACAAATCCAACTAATAGGAACTTTTCAGGGGAAGTTGTTGGGGGTGGGGGGAGGCAGTTACAGAATGCCCTAAAGGAAATAGATTATCAATCCAATCCTTTTAATCAGGATTCAGAGCTGGGCATGGGATGGAAATGGCATTGATTGTGCCACTGGATGACTTTCGTTGGCATCTAGATGGGGAAGTGCACCTCTTCTGCTCCTATCTATCAGTGGCCTTCAGTACCACCTACTATGGTATCTTCTGGACTGTGTGTGGGGATTGGGGATTGAGGGGACTGTTGTGCAGGGGTTTTGTTCCTACTCAGCGGTTATTTCTAGTTAGTAGTAGTGAGAGAGGACAGGTTAGCCTAATGACTACTTACTTGTGAAGTACCATATGGTTCAGTCCTCTTTCCTCTATTTTTAATATCTGCATCAAGACACTAGGGGAAATAATATGTTGGTTAGGGGGTGTGGTTTCATCAATATACTCATGATACTGATTTGTACATTATCTCCCTGGCTCATGCTGGTAATGTTGCTGAAGTCTTGTCCTGATGTCTGGAGCCTGGTGGGGCCTGGATGGTGGGGCAAAAAACCACCCAAAAGTGAACTTCAGCAAAATTGCTGTTTGTTCATCAATACTTTCTCACTTCTCTGGTATTATCTCTTGAGGGATGACCATGCCCTTGGTACCACTGTCCATGACTTGGAGGCCCCTCCTGACTCCTGGTTACTACTGGATGGGCAAGTGGAGACAGGGGTAAGGAGGCTTTTGCCCAGCTCTGCCTGCTGCACCAGTTGTGGCTATATCTGGAGTGAGAAGATATTACAAGAGTAACTCATGCTTTCATCACCATCCAAATGGACTACTGCAATACGTTCCACATGAGGCTGCCTTTAAAGACCACCCAAAAACTATAGTTGGTCAAAATGTACCGGCCTGCCTATTAACTGGCACTAGATGCCAGGTGCATGTTACACTTGTGCTTATAGGCCCTGCTTTAGCTGCCAGTAGGTTTCCAGATTAATTTAAGGTTCTGGATTAACCTGTAAAGCTCTATATGGCTCAATGCTAATGTACTTGCAGTACTACTTTTTCCAACTACAGTGTCGCATACTAATAAAAATGACCTTTATAGCAATCAATAAATACAAATGAGTCTGTAAAGTAATACATAAAGGGTATAATGACAGAAGCAAAAATGTATACACAAAAATATCTGAAGTCCAGATAGCATTATATTTAAATGAACTCTTGAGAAATCTTAAGGTTTTCTGGAGTACTGAATACTGTGGTATACTGCAGAACAGCACTCACAGTGTAACTTCATGTTAAATACAACTAATTTAAAACCTGAGCACACATACGACAAACATGGACATTGTAAAATGCCTCAAGTCTTATCTATAGCAGATAAAAAGCGAAATAGAGATGACACGTTCTATCTGGTGAAGAACCAGGTTGCTAATAGTGGGGTTATAGTAGTGATTGAATGTGAGTTAGTAGTAGTAGTAGTAGAAGTATTTCATTTTTCTGGGCAAAGGGCATTTAGTAAAAAAGAAATGAAACATAAAGAGTTCCAATCGGATAAAAACACAACATTTAAGTACCTATTAACTAATTCAAACTCTCAAGGTTTTCACTTTGTTCTGAAAAGCAGAAAATATGGGCAGAGAGAACATGTTCCATATCTTGAGAAATACAAAGAAAAGGTCCTCTTCATCTGCCTAAGAAATGGCCCTTGGAAAGCAGAGGCTTCTCCTGGTGACCTTAATGGTCAGGCCTCAACAAATTTAGGGCTTTAAACATCAAAGACTGAAACTTCTGTCATGCCTGAGAAACAATTAGCAACCAATATACTGTAAGTCTTTCAGCTTTCACTGGTTAACAACTTGGCTGCTGCACTTTACACTAACTGAAGCTCTCAAACCTATTTGAATATAATCTTTTCTCTATTTTTATAACAAGAATGGAAAAGACTACACATCATATTGCTGCCTTTTCTTTTTATCATTTTAAGTGCAGGGAGAGAGATTTTAAAAGCAAAATAAAATCAGGTCCAACCACAACAAGTCCAGATGAGCAGTTTAACACTTCTCTTGTTCATTACAATTAACGGGTGCCATCCAGAAAAAGTTCAGCGTAACTAAGTCTGCATTCATGTATTGTTGTTGTGGCTTTCGCCAGAGTGACTGTAGCAACTGATGGAAATGGAAGCCTTATGGAATGGAGCCAAACCACATGTGATTCCAACATGTTCTCTTAGACCTATTGGCTTTGTCCACAGGATATCAGCTGAGGCTGTCTTGGTAGTATAGCCAAACAGCTCCTGTTCCATAGCAGCCATGATGAAAACATCCTGGCATAAATGAGGAAGCTCAAATGTGTACTATACTGCAGGTAGGGTCACTTTTCCTTAGATTGTGCCTGATGTATCTACTAAACAGCATCAGTTCTAGTACTACTACTGCTATTTCATCATCATCGTCATAATCTGTTTATCCAATGAATATCATAGTCTTTAGACTAGTTACTTTCTGATGATTTGGGTTCAGACCAACAGCCTGAAAATCATGGAGTTATCATCATAATATGTAGGAAGTTCCAAGGAAGGGCTGTTGTTGGTTTTTTTTTTTTTTTTTTGCAAAGTTTCTAGTGTCAAGTCCAGTAAATTGAAAACTTCCAAATAGTTCGTGAATCTCTTTGGCACAGTTTCAAGAGCTCCAATTACCATTGGCATTTTAGTTGAGGTTTTTCTTCCAAAGTTTTTAACTCCAATTTGCAAAGCTTGATATTTTGTTACTTTTTCCTTTTTTTTTTTTTGGTCAATCCAACTATCTCCAGATATTGCAACATTTATGAATCAGACTACCACGCTTTTTTTCTTTTTAATAATAGTCATGTCTGGTGTGTTGTGCTTCAGGTAAATCTCAGCTTGTATTTTAAAATCCCACAAATGTTGACCTCTTCATTTCCTAAGACTTTTTCCAGGTATGTGGTCCCAGTAGTTTTTTGTTAACAATAAAACCAAACTTTTTAATATATATTCCAGTACCCAATTTATGCATTACCCCCCAATGAGGCACTACCTTGACGTGGTTGTGGGGCTTGCATGCTCTGAGGAGGATGAGAGCTATGCCAGAGGTTCAACCATACTGGACGTGTCTCATGAGAGGAGCCAGATGAAGAGCGCCTGTCCCATAAACAATATGGTGAGATGTAATTTACAGAAACCATACTGGATCCGTCGTCACCTGGGTCAACAAGGACCACGCTAGGTGTTTTTCCTGGACATTTGGTGACAAGTGGGCTATAGGATTCAGGACTGTTGGCTGAGCAATCAGGGCCAGCAGCTGCAGGACTACTGGAAGAAAAGTTGTTTACCTGTCATATATATACAAAGACTGAAAAGGAAGAAATAATGGTATTATGGTTGGTTGCGTAGTCAGCCAGACGTTTAGACTGGATTTGGCATTTTTATCTACCTATCGAGTCCTTCCCAAGGATCTGAAATAGGAAGATGTTGTTGTTTGATGATGTTAAAGGCATCATTGCAGGATATAAGCTGTTCCAAGTAAAGTTGCCTTTTGCAATTGACTGATGATGATTTTGTCAATGCCGATGGTCTTCAAGCGGTGCTCCAGATGTTTTGGGATTGCACTTAAGGTGCCTATAGCTATTGGTACTATCTTTGCTTTCTTTTGCCATAGTTGTTCTACTTCAAATTTGCAGGTTTTTGTATTTTGTGATTTTCTCCAGTTCTTTCTCTTCTCTTCTGCTGACTTCAGGTATTACAATGGCCACTATCCAGACCTTTTTGTCTTTCTTATCAACAATTGTTAAGTCTGGGATGTTGTGTGGCAGGTGCTTGTCTGTTTGAATTCTAGAGTCCCAGAGCACTTTAGCTTCTTCATTGTCTATTACTTTGTCTGTTTTGTGGTCCCACCAGTTCTTGCTTATTATTATAGAATCTGGCCCAGCTTGCAGCTAAGGCCTTGTGCGCAAAAATATATACATAGTACAAGTTTCATTTGGCTTAGTCCCCCTAGATTTTTTTCTTATTACATAGATTTTTCACTTCACCAAGCTCCCTCCACCCAAAATATATGTTCTCATGACACATCATTGGAATGCATATAATCTCCTATCCTGTTTCTAATTACAGTGCTCAGTCAATGATTTTTAAGAGAGTGGAAAGTGGTTAAAAAGGCTTTAGTTCTCATGTTGGACAGAAATGATTGAAAATTCACTCCCTTTCTCATGAAAGAAAATGAGAGCAAGTTCCTCATGGGTCAGACCTGGAGAACTGATCATCAGAATCACTCATCCATGTATGGTAAGCTTCCTTTTTTGCTGCCTGCTTGGGACTCTCAAGCTAGTTACAGGCGGTGAACTATGTTTAGTGTGGTAGGTCAGAAATGCTGGCATGCCATGCATGTAACTTTCCTGATTTTTTTTTTTTATAAAGTGGGCAGCTATATACTTGCTTCATTGTTACATATTTCTCACATATTAATTCAGGGTATTGGGGCTTTAAAATATTGCAAAGCAAATACATTTTTTCAAGGAAATTCATACCAGAAAAATATGTAACTATTTTAGCATTTCTTGTTGCTTTTATTGTCTCCCTTGTGTAATGTTATGTGGCAAAAAACTCGGGAGACTGGGCCCAGAGATGCTGCCTAGGTAACGGTCAGATAAGAGACAGCATAGTCCACAGCTGGACAGTAGGCAGGGCAAGAGGCTCAGATGAGATTCTCCCTAATTTCTCACGATGTAAAGGAGACAGGGAGCGAATTGTACTTTCAGACCTGCAAGATTGATGTCAGCCTTACCAGGTAGACCAGACAGGAAACATGACCGGATGAGCTAATTCTATTTTACTGTAAGGCTACAGTAACAGAACCATTCAAGTCTGAAAGTACAGTTCTCTCCCTGTTTCCTTTACACCCTGAGAAATTAGGGAGGGTCTCTTCTGAGCCTCTTGTCCCACCCATTATCCAGCTACAGGCTATGCTGTCTCTTATCTGACCGTTCCCTAGGCAGCGTCTCTGGGCCCCATCTCCCAAGGTCATTCCCACATACCATTATACCCACTGATAAAGGGGCTCACCTGTGATAGAAATAACCCACTATAAGCAACTTCATTTATGTTTACAGACCATGTGAGTATATCCTGGAGTAAATTGATCAGATTTGCAAGGCAACAACTGGCTTTGTAATTTTGTTCTTTAGTTCTTTATTTTTTCAGATGATTGAGGGATTGTCTAAATTTATACCTTAGCTTTATGCTTATTGTAACACTCACGATAGCTTAAAGCAACTTAAAAATACTAGGAGTATAAAATGTAACAAAATGAATACAATTAAAATCAAAATTAAAATCAATCATTAAAATAATTTACAATTAAAAGGTTGGTGAAGGATGTATTTTTCCTAAATGCTGAGAAACTGAGAGTCAAATGGATCTGTTTAAGAAGTAAATTCCATAGCCTGGGTGTAATGGTATGTGGGAATGACCTTGGGACACAGGGGATAGAGCCACAACCAGTGGAACAATGGGTAAGAGGCAGCTTAGTCCACAGAAGGGATGTGGGCATGGCAAACATCTCAGAAGGGACCCTCCCTAGATTTTTGAGCTGTAAAGGTGACAGGGGAGAAATGTACTTTCAGACTTGCAAAATTCTATTGATGTAACCTTACAATGAAGTAGAATTAGTTCATCTGGGTGTGTTTCCTGTCTGGACTACCTCACAAGGCTGACACTGGGTATCATATAGGAGAAGACCCCTTCCTGCATACTGGATAGTCAATTTTCTGGCAACAGAGCATCTTCAGAAGGGCCCCTCCAGCTGATCTGAGCAATGAAGCAGGTTCATAGCAGATGAGGCAGTCTTGCAAATTATTATTATTTGCATATGTGTTTGATTTTATTCTATTTTTACAGTATTTTTATATTGTTTTTATTATATTTTATTAATATTTATTGTTGTTTTATTGTGAACTGCCCAGAGTCACTTTTTCCTGAGATGGGCAGTATCTAAATTTGAAATATAAACAAATGAATGAATGAATGAATGAATGAATGAATGAATAAATAAATAAATAAATAAATCACATCATCATTTGTTTTGTGCTTTAAAAGGCAACACCAACACCTTTAATTGTGCCTGGTATGCAACTGGTAGTCTGTGCAGCATTATATGATTCTGTACCTTGCATTGGACAGCTGCCTGCCTGTCACATTTGGCCTGAGTTGCAATTTTGGAAATTTTTCAAGAGTATTCTCATGTGAATCACATTGCAGTAATCATTATGGGTTCTAACTAAGATGTGAATAATTGTTGCTATGTTTCATTGATTCAGAAAGGGCCACAGTTGGCATGCAAGCTAAAATTTTGCAAAGGTGCTCCTTATCACAGCTGTCACTTGTTCAGTGACATCTGGGGGTCAAGAAGCAATCTCAAACTGTGAATGTGTGCTCTTTTGGGGAGTGCAGCCCCATTCAAAACAAGCTTCATCTCAATCCCACAGTCCATCTCCTTTACCAATTGTACCTCCTTGTATCTGGATTTAATGTTAAGTTTGATCTCCTTCATCCAAGGCATTTTTAAGATTAGTTGGTATTCAAGGGCACTGAGTGTTTCCTTAGAGGAAGAAGGCAGGGAACAGTAGAGTCAGGTATGAGATGACAATGTCTTAACTGGGCCCCAGGGAAATGCAGCCTAGTTCCAATTGTATTAGAGTGTTAGAAATTGAATAAAGGACTTGGAATAAGATTTTTAAAACTTTTGATTGAATTGCTTCTAAGCTAGAGGACTCCTTATAGATATACAATTGAGCACCATATAGCAACATACTCAGAACTTTAGTTTTAAATAGTTTAATAGCTGCTTGGGACATAATTATTTCCAGATTGATTTGCAAATTTAGCAATTGCAAGGAATGCTTTTTGGGCTCTTATTAGTAGCTTTCTTGCTTGAATAGATCAGAGTTAGAGGATTGAAAATGGACACTCAGATATTTAAAGTATTTAACCTGCTCAATAAGTTTGCAGTTAATTATCCATCTTATTGGGGCCTTAAAGTGTTTCCTAGAGAATACTAATACTTTAGTTTTAGAAGAGTTTATTTTGAGGTGTTCTCTGAAGCAGAAAACAATAGAACTTTGAGGCATCTTCAAAGGCCTACTTGGCTTACAGACAGTATAGCTGCATAAAATAAAATAGAGATGAGGTGGTGGGTGAGGGAGAGAGGATGGAATTTGAGCTTAGCAAACATCTCAATGATATTGTTAATGTAAAAATTAAACAACACTAGAGCAAGGATACCGCTTTATTTAACACTTTTGCAAGTAGAAATACATTCAGTTAGGTTGCCAAGCATATGTAATGGGCTGTAAAAATAACCTTGAGAGCCAAGAGGAAGTATTGCACCCTAAACAACAGTCTGATAAATGAAATCTGAGTCCAAAGCAGGAATGTAATTTCAGTGTCTCAGAAGGGACCCTCCCTAATTCTCTGGAATGTAAAGGCAGGAGGGGAAGAGGTGCCTTCAGACTTGCAAGATTCTGTTACTGTAACCTTATAATAAAAGTAGTATTAGTATTCATTGGTTTCCTGGTCTGGACTACCTCAAAGGGCCTTAACCTGAGTAGTAGTGCCATGATGTAATAGCAGCATCAGCTTAAGAAGACAGTGGTCTACCACTGTAGTAGGCAATTTCTTCTAGAGTCCTTCTTGTGGTTTGTAGTCAACAGCTGTCCTCAAGTCTATAAAGGCTACATAGAGGGCATCTTTAGGTTGGTTATATATTTCTCAGCTAAGTGATGTAGTATAATACATTGGTCCATAGCTGAGTGTCCAGACCTGAAGCCAGATTGTCCTAGGGCCAAAATGTTTTCGGAGGACATCCAATCCAAGAGTTTTTAATCTAGCATATCATCTGCTAACTGCAGATAATAGACTAATTGAGTGGTAATTTTTATTTTTATTTTGTGCCTTCAAGACAGTGTTGACTCCTGGACTAGTCCCTGCAGTTTTCTTGGCAAGATTTCAGAAGTGGTTTGCCCTTGCCTCCTTCCCAGGGCTGAGAGAGAGTGGCTGGCCCAAGGTCACCCAGCTGACTTTGTGCCTAAGCTGATTTCCTTCCTTAGTCACAGGACCAGCAATTACCTGGTTGATTAAATCAGCAGGAAATCCAAGGGTCACACAAGAAAGTGGTGGTCCTAATCTCCCTATGTACCTTATCAACATCCTCAAGATCTGCAGGCTGAAAAGAATCCATATGAACCTAACAAGCAGTTGCCTAGTTTATTTTCCTATGATGTGCCCAACACTGAAGTCCACAATAAGGTGAATCCAATCAACATTGCCTGCAAGGAACAATGAAACTTGATCATAGTGAGCCTCTGCCTATTTGGGCTTCCCTTCCCACATCTTAATGGAGATGCTGCACAGTACAGAAGAGCATCATTGGCTGTTCTGTGCAGATGCAGTAGAGGCAGTGAAGCCCTCATCGCTGCATCCTCTGCCACAGAGTAGGATTTCAAATGTGCCAGAAAGAGACCCCCACTCTGTGATTGGTCCAGATTAAGCATCTTGTCAGTGAGTAAGAGTTCCTACAGACTACAGTCACACCACTTCCCTCTCCCTCAGTCCCAGTGGTGGTTGACATTGCTGGGAGAATTTGACTTTCCTCTCCTTACTAGGTAGCTTCTTTTCTTCTTACAACCTATTTACCTTCTAAAAGTAACACTGTCTTTCTCATTATTCTTCAGGACATACGGTACTTAGACCCACTGATGTATTTGTGTATCAGTATGTTTATTCTCTTGTATCTCCTTTCTAAATGCAGTTCCCAATCATTACCTGGATTATCTTTTAGGCATTGATACCTTCATGGGTTTGACACTGGGCAGATTTTTATAAGGATGCACGGAGAAGAAGCAATGATTTCTTGAGTGATATTTCGAATTACAGCAAGAGAAGCATGAAAGGAAGAAATGCCCTCCAGGCACTGGAAGAGAAAATGCATACTGTTGAAAAAAAGATTTAGCAAATGTTGAAACATAGATTGCCCTGGGAAAACACTTAATCTTAACTGTTTGCTATAACTTTTGTGTTGTAATGGGAGTTAGACTTTATTTGCATGAAAATGCTAATTCCATTTTGCAGTTAGGGTTGTTAGCAAACAATGGACAATATTGAAACTTCAGAATGAAAAGGGAAAATCTGCATCATCGTATTAGCATTGCAGTGAAACATTTCACCACTTCCTTCCCTTGCTATATGATACTTCATGCAAACTATAAAATGTGTTGCCATCAGATGTGGCAACATTTTTAGAATAATAACATTTCTGCAGATCTATAACACTCTATGTATTAGCATTGTAATTCCACTGATTACGGTTATGTGCCATCAAGTCAGTATCGACATTGATAGACCACATAGATGATCATAACCCAGTGGCAATCTTTTTGTGCCTTCTTTTTTTAGAAACTAAAAAAAAGTATTACTTTGCTGAATTCTACAGTTTGGCCATCAAATGCCAACATTACAGGCTGCTGTGGAGATTACAAATGGGGCTGGATGGGATTCCATGGGAACTTAACCCTCATTTGAGAATCCAACAAAATGTGCAGCAGAGTCAACTGAAACCTTGAAATATGTAATTTCAACATATCCATCAACCACTAAAGGTCTTGATAAGGAATGAATAATGAGAAATGTGAGCTAAAGCAGAGAAGCCCACATAACAAGAAAGGATTTTTGAAGTCTGCTTTGAGGGGGAACTTACAGACTTAAACCCAGTCTGAGTTTTGCTTTTCCTGCAGGAAGGCAACTGCTGCTATTTATAAGGCAAGATCTTCTAAGCAGACTTTGCTCATCAAAATAAATAGTTATCCAATTTATGCTTTATCCAAAATCCAATTTATGCAAAATAAATGGTTGTCCAAGAGGATAGTGGCCTCTTGCTACTCTAGATAAGCATTCTGAGAATCATGCTTTAAAATTGGTAACATTTCAGTGTTTGTGTTTTTCTAAATCAGGGCTAATTAAATATTGTGGGGGTTCAAGCTTATCACTTAGTGCTGTTCTGTCAATTCCTGAAATTCTCCCATGGATAGTTCTTTAACTAGGTTCCCAAAGCATCCCAGAGGTATTTGGCTATAGCATTATTCTTGACCTTATACAAACTTTCAAGATTAACTGTATGGATGTTGTGATCTTGCCAACTAAGAATAAATGTTTTAAAAGTTCTTTCCCACCATACATTCATGAGATCAGACTACTACAGTTCTTTTTTTTTTTAAGGCAGACTGGCAAAGAAGAAAAATTAACTTGGATTGGAATTCAAATAATGTTCAGAACATGACAGTTCAGTGCCATTTCAAAATTAAAACAAGGCTGATTCTCTCACACTTCTTTGTTATTGTTATTAGGTGCCTTTGAAACAACTTGAAACAGTTTGGCCTTCATAAATTGCTGCACACAGGAATTAAGCATTCCATTCTCTTAAAAGTCTGCACTCTTTCTTCTAATCCAATTGTTCTGAAAAGCATTGTGCAAGAAGAACTTGCCTCATAATTAATGTGGGTTTTTTCCTCCCTCAGATTTACCAGAAAACCCTCAAGAAAAAAGAAAAACCAAGACTTTCCAGCTGGTTGGGAGAAAGGCTAATAAAACCAAGTTTGTCCCAGTCTTCCCTGCCAATCATTCCCCATCCTGCCAATAACATAGAAGGGAGGACAAAAGAACTCATGGAAGCTTCAAGGCCACTCTAAAGGATCACTTCCAGCTAGAACAGTGCTTCTCAAGCTTGACAACTTGAAGATGTGTGGACTTCAACTCCCAGAATTCCCCAGCTAGTCATGCTGGCTGGGAAATTCTGGGAGTTGAAGTCCACACTTCTTCAAATTGCTGACGTTGAGAAACACTAAGCTAGACGCATGGGATTTACAGATTATTATACCTCCTCTTCCCATTCTGGGAACCAGGAAGCACAAGACCATTGAAAATGGCACCATCAAAAATACTCCTGCCTTTAGCTGTTTGTCCCCAATGTATTGCATGGAAGAATTTCTGGGAGGGCTGTGTTGTGGCATCAGTTTAGAAGACAGTGAGCTACATTTATACTGGGAGTACAATTTCTGAACTGGGGAAACTCAGTCCCACAGTTCCAGATTTAGCCATAAAGTAACTTGTTTGTGGAATTGCTGCTGTTATTCTTGTTGATGTTGTCATCAACATGAAATGGAGAAAATACTTCCAAATTGCTGTCCTTTGACAGAGCTATATGTTACAAAGTTCCTATGTTGAACTTTTGTTCCATGAATTATTTTAGTCAGAGGTGAAGATAGGTGTTGCAATAGAAACATGCTACATTTTGGCAGAAATTTAACTGAAGTTTCTCCTGGGGTGATTGTCCCCCCCCCCCCCCCCCCGTGGACCGTCTGCTTTCAAAAGGTAAGCTGTCCATAAATAACTACAATCCATAGAAACCCTCATGCTTTCAAACAGGATTGTCATACTTACACTCACTTGCCTAATAAGCTAAAATATGTACAATGATGCTAGAAGATGAGAACTACAGATCTTTGCTTGTCAGTCTAAATATGGGCACTGTAGAAGGAGCAGCACAAAACAGAAATAGAAATAGTGAGATTAGGTTTCAGCAAGAACTAGAACCAGCCAACTTTCTCCATAGTGGATCTAGATGTGTGAGTGATGACAGGTATTTCTGAATTTACGACTAGAACAGAACTTTCTCTTAGGAGACAACAGGATTCAGGGACAGTGTAATGAAAATGACATTCCTCTCTCTTTTAGCCTAATTCTGATTGTCCCAATCACATGTAAATTATTCATCCTTATGGGACAAGGATCTGGTTTAAGTACTTAAAGTGGTATATGGGCAGAAACATAGCATTTTCCCTCCAACAACATGAGCTTCCCATTCCTTCTGGCTCTTCTCCATTATCACTCCACTAATCAAAGACAGAAGAAGAGTGCTTGTAAGAAAGGCTATAAGAACTTCATTGATTCTTGAAAGATGGATTGAGCACCTGTGCATCATCTTTTGCTGTTAAAATAGACCTATCTTAGGTGGGCTGAAAAAAAGGTATGGCATGATTAATTACAATTGCATCCTACGCCCAATTTTATATCTGGGTAGCTCACACCTACATTCTGCTACTCTCACATCTAGCTTGGCCTTAAAACAGTGCAGTGACTTTCAGTAAAGATGAAACCAAGAAAGGGGACTTTAGGAAAACAAAATTCCAGCGGTGGAAACCTTTAGTTAAATGCTTAAAAATCAGTAAAGGGCATACCACTGGTGGCACTGTATAAATTCTGGGAAAGGAACAAAACACAAAACAAATAATTTATTAGAGTAACATGCAAATTATCTCAAACTTTTCCCTGAAAACACTTCATTACAGAACCATAGTACTTACTTACCATTGCTAGAAATAAGCATTCCAGGACTCAGAAAAATATATTGCTGTCAGTTAATTACAAGTTATGCAATATATTCAGTTGACTTGTGATGACTGAATACTTTCCCTTGAGTTTCCCATTTGATATACAATGTTCAACAATGTATATTTGTCTATTGTTATTAAGTGGCCTTGACTACCTTGGACATGTCAGACAGAATAACTCTATGTGCAGCTTCTTTTGACACATAAAGATCCCAAGATAAATCTTGCTGTTGCCAAGTTTACATTTAGAATTTGTGCATTGTTGACAGCAAAGTAGACTATAGATAACTACAGGCCTTTCTATCATGATTTTCTATCATGCCCCATTGTACTCTGTATTACATAATGATATTTTTTTTTAATGATATCTGGGTCAGTGACCCGTAATAAAGTTTGGCTTGACTTGACATTGGACATATCAGTAGTTTTTAGTTTTGTCTCATATACATACAAGTGGTTTTGTCGCATACAATCTAGACATTTCTCTTCTCATGGCTTATGTGTAGTTGCTGGATGTGTGTGGACAATCTTACAAAAGTCAGTCTTGTAATTACCATATGCACTAATAAAATCTATTTCCTCAATTGATACAATGTATACAGGATTTTGTGGAGGGTTAGTTTGCATAGAATTTTGGCATTATTGATCAGTCAGTAAAGTAAAGTTGAATACACCCGAGATAGTACATGGCAGACTATCTACAGCAGAAGATCCAACACTCTCAGCTTTAAGTGAACCAAATTCACCCTTCTTAGTGACAAACATGACATAAACAATTTGAATGCAAAACTGCATAAACCTTGTATATCAGCCCAATAGTAAGATGGTTCAACATGAATAGTGTCTCAAAACCAACAATTTGCACACATTGTTTGGAGCAGAGAATCAGATGTTTGACTTTGATATACAGATTCATTAAATTAGACAATGAATTCAATTACTTTTTGCATAGCAACCTAGAACTTCAGCTGCTTCTTTTACATTTCCACTGGTACTGTATTTACTGAATACAAAAATATTTTTCCTATTACTTTTCAGGTGGAGAGTCATCCAATACTTACAGAATAGAGACAAAGAGGTAGATAATATTGAAAAGGAAGAGAGGACTCTAGAAAAATGGGAGTGGGGCCATAGATGAAGAAGCAGAAATTATAACAATGCCTTCACCCCTTCTCCTATGTCATTGCAGACCCTTATTCTGTATAGATATAGGGCAGTCTTATCCCTATTCAAGGATTATATAATGGGTTTAAATTCACCATAAATAGCAGGAGAATTCCCATTCCTACCAAGCAGTACAGTACTGGTGATCTAATCTTTCAGAGGCATCTGTGCTTTCAGCAATCATACTGCTAAAAGTATTATTCAAAAGCCTTTGAAGACTGAACCAATACTTATTTTGTTACTACAGGTCAAACATTAGACTATATTCCTCAACATATGGCAGAATATTTCCTTCAAACCACATAATTTTAGGGATGGATTCTGTAGTATAAGCATGACAAACTGGTGCTTGCTGTTATGAACAATAAATGTAAATTGGATGTCCCTCAGATATAGATCCCATCAAGCTTTTTCCATTATTATCAGTGAGTTTTTATTTTAATGCACGTTTACATCTAATTAAACATTTCATAAGTATTATAATTCTCCCCAAGTAATTAAACAAATTTTGAGCATTAAACACTATCGTTTAAACATTTTCTGACTAGTTTACTGAAGAATCTGTATTCAGATGACCACTTATTTCCATATTCAAAGGTAAATAAGACAGAAGGGAAAATAAGGATGATTTAGAATTTTTGGCACAAATGGAACTACAATATCTGGACAAATTAATCTTTTTTTAAAACAGCAGCACCCCTTGTATGTATATGCATCTGTATCTATTGATTAATCTAAAGTTGACATAAATGAAGAGTGAAAATCTTAATTTCAGATTATGACTGTTCAAATGAAAATTTTCTATGCAACTGGATTTGAAATGGTAACAAGTTCTGTAAGGACTGCAAAAATTGCACTAAATTCAGCTATGACAAAATCCTTCCTAATGTTGTTTTTCTTTTAGTGGGATAATTAAACATCTTCTTACAATGTCCTAGTGAAATAAATGTGTCTTAAAAGTACTGACCTTTATTTTGACTGACCTTCTCATTAGTATTTCCATTCTTCCAATTCTGAGAATGGTACCACTGTTTATTATTTTTACTTATTTTACTTTATTAATTTATTTTACTTTCTTCCAGGAGATTTACAGTTGTGTGAAAGAGCATCAAGTGTACTTCAAAATTAACTTTTAAAAATCCTGCAAAAAATATCTATCTCATATTGATACTGTTGAGAAAAAGTTGCATTTTCTGTGATTCCTAAAAAAAGGAAAGAACCATTTACTGTATCTACTTCCATTAGTCAACTAAAGAATTTTTAGAGAAAAAGGAGAAATTCATTGCATAACAGTATCTACTGACCACATAAAATCCAAAGGTACATGAAATATATTAAAATATTGCTAGCATGTCTAAATGCAGGGGAAATACTTAGCATCTCAGACATTCCCTGTAATTGAATCAAGATGCAAGAAAAATGAGTAGACTGTTCCTTTATTATTGAGGATTAGGTGTTACCACTGAATAACAACAGTTTTATCTAATTTGTGTAATAATCATTTGTGTGCTGAAATACACACAATTATCAGTAAAATGCACACAAATACAAATTATCAGTAAAATGCATTAGAAAGTTATGCACTACAGAGACTAACTCTTCAGCTAATCTAATTAATTTCTCCTTTTTAGAGAAAAAGGAGAAATGCATTGCATAACAGTATCTACTGACCTCATAAAATCCAAAGGTAGATTAATTTGTTAATCTAACTCAACAAAACGTTAACAATCTATGACTTGGTATCACATACGAAGCTGCTTCCCTAGCAGTAAGATTTTTTTAAGCAAATCCCAGTTGGTTGGCAAGTAATAGAACAAATCTGCAAGACTCTATTTAACTAAAATATGCTATAGTTTGCCCAGTTACCAATCTTCTTTCTTTCAAGGAGTTTAATTCTCAAAGCAGTAAAGCCAAAGATGTCAGTGCTGATCGTTATCAGGGTAGAAACAATTGCAATTTGCCATCCAAGGTAGCTGTAATGAGCTGTAATTTAAAACAGAAGATCCATGATTAACTTATACATTAATGTTCCAAAATGCTCTGAAAAAAAAATATTACTCCTTTAACATTCCATTATATACAAAGGCTCTGGAGCCAGCCTAGATAAGTATTTCCATTGACTGCTGTTTGCACCACCAAAGGTGTCTGTAGAATCCAGAGGTTTCATCATTGGCCTCCTTTCTTCCCCCCTGGAAATCACCATATCCATCACCAATCATCAATAATTATCCTATCATGTACCCATCTGACCCTGCAATGATCATTTATTTTTCACTGACAGATCAGGTGGCTTACTTGGGTCTCACCCCATTATTATCTTCTCAATTTCAACTAAACAAAAATGTGACCTAGTGAGCTCTGTGGTAGAAGACTTGAATCTAGTTTCCCTGGTCCAAGTCCAGCATTTACCATTATGACACTGATTCCCATGTCACTACATGAAATTAGCTAGATGATAGCAAGAAGCTACATAGCTAAATATTTCTCCAGGTATCTATCTTTCATCTATTATCTACAGTGTACAACTTTACCAACCTATACCAAACCCAAGACAAAATAATGGGAAGTGAAGCATTTTGATCCTGAAGTTAAGAGATCTCCAACAAGTAGCCATTCCACTCCATTTTGAAAACTATTCTAGGCAGGCAAATTCCAGTGCATAATAGCTCTTACCTTCAGAAAATTCCTCCTAATGTTCAGTCAGAATCCATACTTCAAGTGTGGTCTAACCACTTGTAATAAGGATTACAATAGTAAGCATGGTATGGATTACAATGGAATCATTATCTTCTGTGATCTGGATGTAATGCTCCAGTTAATGAAACCCAAGATTGCATTAGCCTTTTTAGTTGCTCCACTTCCTCTCCAGTGGTCTTTCATATTGCATGCAACCCCCTCTTGTGCTTAGCAGTAGCACTGCCATTTACCTTCATCCAGCAACTGGATAAATAGGGCTTTCTTCAGAGCAATGCATTTTGAGGTGGTCATCGCGGGCATCCCACAATGGATTGCTTTGAACTCCTTGAAAACCTTGTTCATAAGATATTCTGTAGTAAGAATTGTGTATGTAAGTATAATGGTGGGCTACAGACGGGATCAGCAAGTGAGGCCTCTACACTAAATTGCTACATGTCTTGATCTACCAGTCAGGGCAGTTGTTTTATTCCATCTAATGTAAGGCAGGTTCTACTACTCTGCTACTGCTGAAGTCAGATAATCTGGTCCCCCCTGAAGTAAAGGAATGAAGTGCCACCAACATAAGCTCCCAGATGGGACTCCCATTTATGCCTGTTTATTTCTGAGTGTTTATTTTATAAAATAAATTTATAAATTTATAGTTTATAAATAGGCACCATTCAGATTAGTGAACTGAATACACACAGAACATCCAAGCATGGTCATCACATCATATAGATAGGTAGTTAGAGCAGAACAAATATGAACAGTTGGGTATAAGACTGTATTGAAAGTTACTTTTCTGAATGTACTTAAGACCACCATATCACAAATATTTCTTATAGTTAAGACAAAAAAAAAAAGTGTCCAATTTGTTCCTTTTGTTTAAGGAAAACTCTTTTATCTAGCCAATGCTTTGGTGAGTAGGGGAAGGCAATTTTAGCTTATTTTCCCTTCTTTCATCAGTCCCCTGCCATTGATTCCAGACAATTGGTAGATCTTTTACAACCGTGTAAGAAGTGATAAAGGAAAGCCTGCAGAAGGAGAGGAAAAAAAAAAAGATTTGGGGCAGGGGGAAAGTGACTCCAGCCCTCCATTGTTGGAAGTTTCTACAGAAACAAAACAACTTCTCTAGCTGGGGGGATAAAATTGGATATAGCCTTTTTTTATTATATTTGACATTTAACTGTAGTCAACTGATGCAACAAAGTGTTTTACTTAGGGGAATAAACACATAGGAAAAAAACACCCCTCATTCATATCTGATTCCTAAACAAAGCTGTTTTTCAGCTATACATTCCACTTTTGTTAATATTTATGACAAATCCATGACTGAGAGTTTAGGTCGATTTCATAAGAATAGGATTAGCTTTCAAAACAGCCTAGAAAAGTTGCCTTATGTCACACCCACATGAAAATGTAACACTTTGTATCCATTTCAGCACATAATCATCAGAAACAAAAATTCTCTTCCGTCTGCAAAAGTAGTCTGTGTCTTATGAAATGTAAACTACAGCTAAGATGCATGAAATTCTACTGAAACATTTTTTGCTCACAGCTGCAGAATTGAAAAGGTCTCACAAGGCAGCAGGGATCTCCTTTCACAGCTGAGATCAGATTGGATTGGAAACTTAGAACGTACTACGCTGCTTAAGAGTTCAAATTAATTATATTACCATATGGTGCCATATGGACACCATCTTTTTGTAAGCTTCTTCAGGGCCTTATATGGTTATATAGAGGCATATTAAGTATTCTCCATGAATGGATGTATCATGCCTTTTCTCTGCTGAGTAGCATATGCGTCTTCTCTTATTTTTATTTATTTATTTTTGTTTTATTTATTTATTTATTTATTCATAGCAGCCTTGTTGAGCAGGCTTTGTTATGACATCCTATCTGTCCTAAAGTCACCCAATGTACTTTAGTGTTGATCAGGGATTTGACCCCTTCATGGATCACTGCCTTGTCGTGGCGAAGGGGCTTGTGTAACTCAGTGAAGCCATGAGCTATACCGTGCAGGGCCACCCAAGACGGACAGGTCATGACAGAGAGTTCTGACAAAATGTGGTCCACTGGAGAAGGAAATGGCAACCCACTCCAGTATCCTTGCCAAGAAAACCCCATGGACAATGTTAAAAGGCTAAAAGATATGACGCCGGAAGATGAGCCCCTCAGGTCGGAAGGTGTCCAATATGCTACTGGGGAAGAGCGGAGGGCAATTCCAAGTAGCTCCAGAAAGAGTGAAGCGGCTGGGCCAAAGCCGAAAGGACGTTCAGCTGTGGATGTATCTGGAAGCGAAAAGAAGGTCCGATGCTGTAAAGAACAATATTGTATAGGTACGTGGAATGTAAGATCCATGAGCCAAGGCAAGCTGGATGTGGTCAAACATGAGATGACAAGATTGAACGTCGACATCTTGGGAATCAGCGAATTGAAATGGACGGGAATGGGTGAATTTAATTCAGGTGACCACTATATCTACTACTGTGGGCAAGAAACCCTTAGAAGAAATGGAGTTGCACTCATAGTCAATAAGAGAGTGGGAAAGGCAGTAATGGGGTACAACCTCAAAAACGACAGAATGATCTCAGTGCGTATCCAAGGAAAACCATTCAACATCACAGTAATCCAAGTCTATGCCCCAACCACTGATGCCGAAGAAGCTGAAGTTGACCGGTTCTATGAAGACCTACAAGACCTTCTAGAACTAGCACCAAAAAAAGATGTCCTTTTCATCATAGGGGATTGGAATGCTAAAGTAGGAAGTCAAGGAGTAATCGGAATAACAGGCAAGTTTGGCCTTGGAGTACAAAATGAAGCAGGGCAAAGGCTAATAGAGTTCTGTCAAGAGAACAAGCTAGTCATAGCAAACACTCTTTTCCAACAACACAAGAGACGACTCTACACATGGACATCACCAGATGGTCAATACCGAAACCAGATTGATTACATACTTTGCAGCCAAAGGTGGAGAAGCTCTATACAGACGGCAAAAACAAGACCAGGAGCTGACTGTGGCTCAGATCATGAGCTTCTTACTGCAAAATTTAGGCTTAAATTGAAGAATGTAGGGAAAACCACTAGACCACTCAGGTATGACTTAGATCATATTCCATGTGAGTACACAGTGAAGGTGATGAATAGATTTAGAGGATTAGATTTGGTAGACAGAGTGCCTGAAGAACTATGGACGGAGGTCTGTAACATTGTACAAGAGGCAGCATCTAAAACCATCCCAAAGAAAAAGAAATGCAAGAAAGCAAAATGGCTGTCTGATGAGGCTTTACAAATAGCTGTGGAAAGAAGGAATGCGAAAAGCAAGGGTGAAAGGGAAAGATATAAGCAACTGAATGCAGATTTCCAGAGAATAGCAAGGAGAGATAAGAAGGCCTTCTTAAATGAACAATGCAAAGAAATTGAAGAAAACAATAGAATGGGGAAGACTAGAGATCTCTTCAAGAAAATTGGAGATATCAAAGGAACGTTTAGTGCAAAGATGGGCATGATAAAGGACAAAAAAGGCAGGGACCTAACAGAAGCAGAAGAGATTAAGAAGAGGTGGCAAGAATACACAGAAGAACTATACAAGAAAGATCTTAATGTCCCTGATGTCCATGCTGGTGTGGTCACTGACCCTGAGCCAGACATCCTAGAGAGTGAAGTCAAGTGGGCCTTAGGAAGCATTGCTAACAACAAAGCTAGTGGAGATGACAGTATTCCAGCTGAGTTATTTAAAATACTAAAAGACGATGCTGTTAAAGTGCTGCACTCAATATGCCAGCAAGTTTGGAAAACGCAACAGTGGCCACGGGATTGGAAAAGGTCAGTTTACGTTCCAATTCCAAAGAAGGGCAATGCCAAAGAATGCTCAAACTATCGCACAATTGCACTCATTTCACATGCTAGCAAGGTTATGCTCAAAATCCTACAAGCTAGGCTTCAGCAGTACGTGAACCGAGAACTACCGGATGTACAAGCTGGGTTTCGAAGAGGCAGAGGAACTAGAGATCAAATTGCCAACATTCGCTGGATCATGGAGAAAGCACGAGAGTTCCAGAAAAGCATCTACTTCTGCTTCATTGACTATGCAAAAGCCTTTGATTGTGTGGATCACAACAAACTGTGGCAAATTCTTAAAGAGATGGGGATACCAGACCACCTTACCTGTCTCCTGAGAAATCTGTATGCGGGCCAAGAAGCAACAGTTAGAACCGGTCGTGGAACAACCGATTGGTTCAAAATAGGGAAAGGAGTACGACAAGGCTGTATACTGTCACCCTGCTTATTTAACCTATATGCAGAGTACATCATGAGAAATGCCAGGCTGGAAGAATCACAAGCCGGAATTAAGATTGCAGGGAGAAACATCAATAACCTCAGATATGCAGACGATACCACCCTAATGGCAGAAAGTGAAGAAGAACTAAAGAGCCTCTTGATGAGGGTGAAAGAGGAGAGTGCGAAAGCTGGCTTGAAACTCAACATTAAAAAAACTAAGATCATGGCATCTGGACCCATCAATCCCTGGCAAATAGAAGGGGTAGAAATGGAAGCAGTAACAGACTTCATTTATTTGGGCTCCAAGATCACCGCAGACGGAGACTGCAGCCATGAAATTAAAAGACGCTTGCTCCTTGGGAGGAAAGCTATGGCAAACCTAGATAGCATATTAAAAAGCAGAGACGTCACCTTGCCGACAAAGATCCGCATAGTCAAAGCTATGGTTTTTCCAGTAGTAATGTATGGCTGTGAGAGCTGGACCATAAAGAAGGCTGAACGCCGAAGAATTGATGCCTTTGAACTGTGGTGCTGGAGAAGACTCTTAAGAGTCCCCTGGACTGCTAGGAGGTCAAACCAGTCAATCTTAAAGGAAATCAACTCTGATTGCTCATTGGAAGGATTGATAATGAAGCTCAAGCTCAGATACTTTGGTCACCTAATGCGAAGAGAGGACTCTTTGGAAAAGACCCTGATGCTGGGAAAGATGGAAGGCAAAAGGAGAAGAGGACGGCAGAGGATGAGATGGCTAGATAGCATCACTGAAGCAATGAGCATGAAATTGAGCAAACTCAGGGAGGCAGTGAAAGATAGGAAGGCCTGGCGCAATATGGTTCATGGGGTCACGAAGAGTCGGACACGACTTAACGACTAAACAACAACAAGGGATTTGAATCCAGGCTCAGAACTAGTTAGTATTTGGATGGCAGACCATCAAGAAATTAGAAATTGCAGAGCTGTAGGCTATTTGAAAACACATTCCAGAAGAAGACAAGGGCAAATCATTTATTTGATCAAAGTTGACTTGAACAAAACTTTACCTTCCTTTACACTTTGATCTAAATCAAATAATACAGCTGGTTCTTACTTAGGGCAATACACTGGAATCAGGTTAGTCCTTCACTAGGCTTTGGATAGACCAGGATTCTGCCAAAGTGAAGCAAAAAACTTCTACATTGCCCTATTGTGAATTTGGATCCTTCTGACATTTTGTGAACAACTTGGAAAATCAGAGGCAAGCAAAGATAATGTGTCTGCAAAAACTGCAGTACTTTTCCCCCAGAGTTTTAATATAAAGGAAATATCAGTGAGAAGAGATGAAGGAGAAAAAGTTGGTTCTTTTGTAACCCACAAATTTGTCTTCTAACTCACAAGGAATCCTTGTACTACAGGTCTCTAATCACAGTGCACGGTGAGGTCAACTGAAATGATAGGTATACTTCTGTGCTCTCTACAAGTTCCCTCTTTTAAGCAGGTCATTTAAAGTGTCAGAGAGACATCTACAAGACTTTTATTTTTTTCAGTATTTCTGAATCCCAAGACAAATTCCTAAAATTGTCCCCAACACATTTTTTAAGTGCTGCTCTTGTACAAATCTCTGTGTATTATCTGTTCAAAATGTGATAGACGCAGCACTCAGAAAAAAGTGTCTACAAAATCACAATTTAAAAGCACCATGCACCAAAAATAAGAAAAATAAACAAAGAACTTTCTTCCTACATTCCCTCATTAATTACCTATCACTCTTCTTTTTTGCCTCAGAAGGTAGCAGCACCTACCTGATTTTGGGTGATTTTAGAAATTAAGGAGGGCATCATTTGTACCTCACCTTCACCCCCACAGAGGAAGACACAATTACAACCATCCTAACCATCAACTAATGTGAAGCTACTCCGTCTGCAAAAATTACCCGCCCTGCTCCTGGTTTGCAAGGCAACCGCTTGACATCCAAGTGAACAGCATAAGGTCACCCTTCTAACGTGGAATGTGGCTGGGTGGTTTTCCTCCACCAAAGATCCTTGCTTTACTGACTTCCTCTCCCACCATGACATCATCTTGATTCAGGAAACATGGACTGCTGATGAACTGCTACTAAATGGATTTCATTCATTCTCAATTGGGGCAGAACCAGCACAGCACAATACACCACAGAAGACAGAAAGGAGGCCTGGGGGTCCTAGTCTCCACTTCTCTATGTGTCATATCTTTATTGTTTTTTTCTTTTTTGGTAATAACTTTATTTTTGGAGGGGGGGGTAATAACTTTATTAAATTTTTAAACAAGAAAGATAAAAACTAACATGAACTAATATTTAAGAAAAAAGAAAGAAAGAGAGAACAAAGCCAAAAGTGCAGAAAGAAAAGAAAGAAAAAAGAAATATAAAGAAATGAATTCCAATTTTCTTTTACGGCAGTTATAGGTATAAATTTAAATTGAACTCTTACTTTAGAGTAAGTAAAGTAAGTAAAAAGGATCATTTTTACCTATCATCTAATATTTTTTATAATTATCAGACCCATATATCATAATTTCATTTTTTTTCTGCTTCACACAAAAGGTCCAAAAGGGGTTTCCAATTGGCATTGAACTTAATCAGTGCCTTTTCTCAAATCAGAGCTGTCAGTTTAGCCATCTCAGCAAACTCCCTCATCTTCACGATCCACTATTTCACTGTGGGTAATGTCAAATCTTTCCACCATTGTGTATATAAAACTTTCACTGCTATTATCATATATAAAAACAAAGTTCCACGAGTTTTTTTTCCAACTCTTTGTCAACCAATCCCAAAAGAAACATCTCTGGCTTCAGTTGTATATTAATCTTTAAAACCTTCTGAATTAATGTATGTATTTGGATCAAACATTTTTAGCTTTTTTACATGTCCACCAAGCATGATAAAAAGTCCCCTCGTGTTGTTCACATTTCCAACATAGATTCGAAGTACCTTTATACATTTTAGACACTTTTTCTGGTGACAAATACCAGCAATACATCATTTTATAAAAATTCTCTTTAAGATTATAACATAATGTAAATTTCAATCCTTTCATCCACATATTCTCCCATTGTTCAATTTTATGTTCCAACCAAAACACTTAGCTCATTTTTATCATACATTTTTTGTTGTTCTTCTGTTTCAAATCTCAATAAAAGTTTATACATTTTAGCAATAACGTGTTCATCATTTGTACATAATTCTATTTCAAATTCAATCTTACAATATTCAAAACCAAAAGTCCTTTTATCTACTTTAAATCTTTCTAATAATTGTACATAGGAAAACCACTGATACGTGTATCTTTCTAATGCCGAATTCTCTCTTGATTTCATTTTGAATTCTCCCAGGGAAAATTCTAATATATCACCTTAAGTTAACCATTTACGTTTAGTTATCATTTCTCTTCTATAATATGCTTCTTGTGGTGAAAGCCACAAAGGTATTTTCATATACAATCTGGATTTATAACTATTCCATGTTCTCAGTATGGCTCATCTAACAAAACGATTTCTAAAGTCAACATTAACTTTAGTTTTATCATACCATAAATAACATGCCACCCAAACCTCAAATCATGTTCTTCTAGCTCCAATAATCTGCTATTTCTCAGCATCACTCACTCTTTCATCCAAACTAAACAGCAAGCTGCAAAGTATAGTTTCAAATCAGGTAAACCCAAACCTCCTCTTTCTTTATCATTTTGTAACATCTTATATTTGACTTGTGTTTTTTTTTCCCCTGCCACACAAATTTAGATATATCTTTCTTCTACTGTTTAATAGGTACATCAGTTGTCAAAAAAGGTACTGTCTGAAACAAAAATAACATTCTAAGCAAAACATTCATCTTAATCATAGAAATTCTCCCCAAACAATGACAACTGTAATTTATCCCATCTTAATGTGTCTTTTACCTTCATTCCATGTCTCAACATAATTATTCTGAAATAACATACAGTTCATATTTGTCAAAGTAACACCCAAATATTTTACCTTTTTCTCAATCTTGAAACCCATTTTGTTCATCTATTCTGTTTGATCTCGTGCCTTCATATTTTTTCTTAGCATCTTTGTCTTCTGATTATTAATCTTAAAACCAGCTAATGCACCAAATTATTTTAATTTTCTCATTAGTAATTCAATCCCCTTTCCAAAACCAGCAACAGATCATCTGCAAAAGCTCTCAACTTGTCTCTTTTTTAATTTTTACACTGGTTATTCTCTCATCTTGCCTTATATCTCTATTTAAAACTTCAAGAACCAAAATAAACAGAAGAGGGGATCATTGTCTTATGTCTCCTCAGCAACCTTGTCTTGTTCTTCTTTGTATCTTGCAAGGTTTTGTTAGAACTTCACTAACAATAATTTGTGCTGTCTGTGAAGTATAAATCGATTTTACAGATTTTATAAAGTTCTCTCCAAAGTTCACATCTTCCAAAACTTTAATAAAAAGGGAAAATTTAAGTTGTCAAAAGCTTTCTCTGTATCTAAGAAAATTAGTGCAGCTTGTTTTTCATTATGCTGTTCCAAGTATTCTATAATGTCCAACACCATCCTGACATTGTCTTTTAACTGTCTTTTAGGTAAAAATCCACAGTGGTCTTCATGAATAATTTCTTGCAGAATTATTTTCAATCTGTCTGCTAAAATTGTTGTAAGCAACTTATAATCATTATTCAATAATGATATTGGTATGTAATTTCTTGTTAAAGTTAGATCTTGCCCCTCTTTAGGTATTAATGCTATATTAGCCTCTTTCCAAGTCTCTGGCATTTTCCTCCCTGTAGTATAGAATTCATTGTATTTTGGAGGGGTTGTAGAAGTTCCTCCTCAAAACATTTATAATAAGAACCTGGTAATCCATCTGGTCCTGGTACTTTTCCTGGTTTTATCTTTTTTATAGCTTCAGAAACTTCCCTTACTGTTATAGGTCCGTTCATAATCTGTCTTTGGTTCTCAGTAATTTTTGCTAAGTTTTCTTTTTTTTAAGTATTTATCTATTTTTTCCAAAACAAATGTCATGCCCTTTATACAAGTTAGAATACTGATGAAAAGTTTTTTGTACAGCCATATTGTCCGTTAATACAGTGTCTCCCTCTTGAAGTTTCAAAATCAATTTCTTTTCTTTCTCTTTTCTTAATTTATATGCTAACCATTTCCCTGGTTTGTTCACAAATTTAAAATTCTTTTGCTTTGCATAGTTTATCTTTGTTTCCAGTTCTCTTACTGTTAACACAGATACCTGTTGCTGTAAAAATTTAATTTGATGTGAAGTGCTTATTTTTTCTGGTGATTTAATTCTTCCTCTTTTCATCTCATCAAGAATAGCCTGTATTTTCTCTTGTGTCTTTTTTTAAGTTCAGTATTATGTTGTCTGAAGTAATCGCTAATGAAAGCTTTACATGTATCCCAAACCATTCTTAAGTCAGTTCCTTTATTTAAGTTATTTTCAGAAAACCCTATTAATTTCTTTTTGCAATCCTCCACCATGTTCTTCATGGCTGAACAAAACAAAAACAAAAACAAAAAACAAAAATCATCCTGGAAGATGGCAATGGCAAACCATAAAAACTGCATAGATGCAGTCATCAATCAGCCTTGACTAAAGATCAACGTTACCTTTTCCTGTCTCTTTTAGTCTATCACCATTACTAAAATATGGAAGCAAATTTCAAATGGCCTTCAATAGTCCCAGGTAAGAGGGAGTTTGTTTAATCACTGAGATGCCGTTATGATGCTGCATAACTTTCTTTACGGCATAGTGCCCTCTGCTGAAAATCCAAACAGTTTGAGGTCCAAAGGAAATCCAGCAGGTTTGTTTGGGAAGCTAAAGAGAAAAAGGGTTTTCTTTTTAACTCAGTTCTTTGTCTCATTCCTTACTGCACGCCCAATTTCTGAACAACAGAATAGTGTTTTGATATCTTTTTATCTCTTTGAAGCCTGATAGGGAAACTTTTCTTCCTTGTTTGCAATCTTACTGTAATTCAGTTCTCTTTTTTAATTTTTTAATCTTTCATTCATTTATTTATTTATTTTATTTACAGAATAAGATTTATGCTGACATTATTCAGCTATATTTTAATCACACTGCTGTCTTCCCCATTATGTCTCTGTCTGAAAGATATTATCTTCCACACCTTATTATCTCACTATTTTGGGGTAATTTCTCATTTTGCTTTCTGTTTCTATTAATTTCTCATCTCTGTGTATATAAATCTTCCCTTATGCAATACATTGCAACTTTATTTTTTTTTTATTTTACCCCTTATTCACAATTGATCCAACTGGCTTGTTCTCTTTTAAAAGGATACTAAAAACTTTTTTTGCCTATTCTTGATTTTCTTTTATCATTCTTTTGTATTTATCACTTTTTTAAAAAAAATATCTTCACCTACTTCATAATATACTCAATTTTACTGAAATATCCATATCTACTTTTTGATACAGTATTCCACACACTATAAATAGGATATCATGAACATCTGAAATCAGCCTGTAACTTGAAGAAGACAGTAGCAATTCTTGAGATTGAGTCTGAAGGCTACCAGGTACCAAATTAGTGTATGTATGTATGTATGTATGTATGCATGTATGTATGTATGTATGAAATAGATTATACCAAAAACAGAAGCAACATTTGATTATATCTTCATTAGGAAATGGAGAAAGAGTCATGGAAGAGAGTAGGCTGAATGACAGAAAGAAAGAGCAAAATTGAACATGACCCTCCCCTTTTTTTTTTAAATTAAAACCTTGCCTTAGTTATCTAGTGTTAAAAGTGGAAATATATTGGTTTGGATCCAACTGGGAATTTAAGTCCAACTGAAAGCAACAATCCTCTTTAGTTAAAAGGCTGGCACTGCACAGTCTTCTTGTCTAGTCAGACAGATTTATTCATTTCACTGAGGCTTATTTCCCAGCAACTGCATATTGTTTCGTAACTTTAATCTGGATCCAACTAATCATTTATTTATCCAACAAATACATATACATACATACCTAAAACGGAGAATAAATCTCATGCATCTGGCCAAGTAAGCTCATGCCAAATTAGGTTGTTAGTCCTAAAAGTGTCTAAAGCTCTTAACTGCTTTTGCTACAATAATCCTTTACACTATCTTAGCAGAAGAAGTCCTAATACCCAGAGAGATGTGGGGGAAAACATAATTGGATAAAGAAAGAAATCAAGCTTCAACTCTCTGCTCACCTAAAATGGGCTCTGTAGGCTATGATGGTTAATAGCACTTGCTTCCTATGCTATCTTTTGTTAGAACTAGATTTTTTTTTGTTATGCATTAATATTACTCTCACTGAAGACACAGCTTAAGGCAAAGGAATGATTTTGAGTATTTTTCCCATTCTAATTTTCATCATAATACAAATTTGCTTACACCATAATGATTTAAGCGGCATACTTTTACAGAGCAAACTTCTAATAGGTTAGCTTTTAAAATATGTGATTTCACTTCATATTTGGAATGGCCACTTATGTGTGTGTCTTTGTGTATCTGCATCTGTATATATCTTGTCTCGATATATTAATCAAATGGTTAAAAAAACCAAGTATGGATTCATGTTAGGATTTGTAAAAAATGAGCTCAAAAGAAGGTAATTATCCTCTTCTGATAAAATAGGTCCGAATTCTGATGCTGCCACTATGATGCCATTCTCATCTTGATATTGTTTCCTTAATAATGAGAAAAACTGGATGGTGGTGGGGGTATGTGTGTCACAGATATGATATGTAATTTCAGACTTGCACAGCTTCTGTCCCATAATTTCCTATGCTTAGTGCCAAAACAAACTTAATCCTAGATAAACGATGAAGTCCTTGAGTTCCAAATTTTATGTAATTCTAAAATTGCTATGCCTTAAATTGCTTAACCATAGAGAATATCATGATTAAGTATAGCAAGTAGGGTCTAAAATAAATGTTTGCACTGTAAAGGCTTCTGTTAAGGCAGCAGTTCTCAAAGTATGCTCAGGGGACCCTAGGAGTCCTTGAGACTCTTACGGGGGGCCTGCAAAGTCAAACAAACAAGCAAACAAACAAACAAATAAATAAATTTTTAACAATGAGATAGTTTAATAGGCATTTCATCTTTCCCTCTGCCTATTCCTCAATGGCATGAGCATGTGACAACATGAATTGGTTTTTTTGCCCCAGAATGGCAGATTTTATATTAAGTGCCTTTTATATGAAATAATTTGGTTTAAATTAGATTTCTTCAAATGAGCTCAGTTTCCTCACAGACTCCAAGACCAGTCTAGCCCTGGCTAATTTCACAAAACAGGATGAGAAAGGTGCAATGAACACGACTGACCTCAAGCACCGAACAGCTTATTTTTCACACTACACAAAATGAAAAGTTCACAGTAACTTGACCAGAGAGCCCATGCATTTTGTCCAACTCTATAGCATTCAACCGGGGAAAATGTCTGGTAGCATGGTTACAATGTGCCTTTAAGGACTGAATTGCTTAATCCTAGGAGACTTTTCATCAATAGAAAACCCTGCGGGCCAAGAGTGAGTGGATACAATGATGATGGAAAAGCCTTCATACAAATAATATTAAAGACATTTTCCCAGAATAACTGAGGTTTAAAGATAAGCCAGAGGAGAAAGTTTTGATATCTTAGTTAATATATCACACGTTATTGCTTCCAACACCCTCTGTTACATAATATATTTATAACTGGATCACATTCCTTGTATTTTGATCAAAAAGGATTGCATCAATACCAAGTTGGAGGAACAGCTGGGAACACAACCAACCCTACTACCTAAAATTCACACCCCAAAAACATAAAAAGTCTTATTTTTTTCTCCAGGGTTGCCTGTAAAGTAGCAGCAAGTCAACCATACCTGCTTGTGCTCCCAGCAAGTACTGGTGGGAAGAAGCCAGATCTCACATAGGAATCTTGGTCACTGTTTTATACTGTATAAAACGTCCCACAGTGACTCCTTTATTGCATCCACAGGGGGCCAAATGACAGAGGGACGAAGCTTACAGTGTAACATGAGTTTTATCGTTTTGATGAAAGCCTCAGATCCTGTGGATGCCTCTGAATGCAGCTGCTGTTAATCTTCATATATTGGGTTCAAATCCTGTTTAATAGTACCACTACCTACCAATTTGCTACTATTAACACTGGGGATCGTGTCACCTCTTTAGTTTTTCCACCCAGAGGCAGTGGCCTCCCTCAGGAAGATTGATCTGTCTCTCTTGCAACAGTAGGAAAAGAGATACAGGCCAAGAGCTATTCAGTTCCCACTTTTCAGTCTGGTCCTCTAAGGAAACCCAAGTCTAGCTCTACAGTTACATGAGAAAATGTGACCTAGCAGTTCTTGCAATCTGAGTTAGAATTTTCCTAAGTAAAGCAGCTCTTCCTTCTTCCCTTCTTCCCCGCTACCCCTTTCTTTTCCCAAACAATATCACGCTTGATTTTGGAACTGCTGGTTTATTCTCAGTATTGTATCAATTGTGTTTGGAATCTGCATCACTGATATGATCATTCAGCTTTGCCTGTTATGAAGAATAGCTGATGCTGATTTTCCAAATTGTGCACAAAATGACAGAATGAAAGCAGATACACTTAAAGTACAGCAGTAATTTAGTAATAAGTTGACTGTACAGCTTTGTATAAAAAGGTGAGTAATTACTGGGAACATATCCTATATAACCCAAACATCTTTTGGATTTTTTTTTTAATGTGTTCCTTTTTTGCTAAAATACACTGTCTGATTTACATTAATTTAATCCTGATGCTTTTTTTGGTGTGCATTTGAGAAACATTATATATTATAAATATTCCTAATTCCTTCTAATCAATTGTGACTAGACTTTAGACCCTTACAATTATGGACTCAATTTGTACCATGTTCAACTTCCTCAGTCTTAATTTCTTATTTGAAAAAAGTGAATGGTATGCTAAAGGATACTGCAACTATACTGTGGTTATATATAATTGATATAGTATATTCTAGGATTTGCTTCCTTTATCACTTCAATAGTATTAATGTTGCAAACTTGAATTAATGCAAGTAAAGTTTTAATTGCAAATTGCAATTAGATTCTTGAAAAACTCATAAGTGTGTGTCAACCATATATACCATCAGTACCAAATTGATTAATTACATTTTAGAAATGCAACTAATTTGCATTTCATTAAGAAGTATTCTGGTTTTCCAAACAATAATAAAAATGCAAACTGAACCCAGATGTAGTTTGTATATTGGCTTATTTTTTTCCTAAGCTAATTTGGTTCTCCTGCATTATTGGAATATGGAAATTCTATACTTAAAAATTGAATGACAAATTTAAAGGTGTGCCTTTCTTCTAATCATAAATAAGAGGTAGTTTCTTCAATGGCAAGTTTTCATATAGCTTTTCTTCATGCTACTTGAAAAGGGCACCTATTTAAGTCACACATTATAGAAGCCTAACTCTTACCTATCAAAAGCTAGACATTTAGGCTACAGTCCTATATCCACAGAGAATTATAGTTCTGAGCAGAGTATGACAAGATGGTGCTGTTATTTTAATTTTAAAAGCTGTAACTAAGTGCAAACTCTAGGAAACTTCAATGTTGTATGACTGGAACAGTGAAAAGATAAGCCTCTATACCAGTGAGATGGTAGATAATGGATTATCTTCCACCCTCAACCCAAATATGGGGACAGGATGAGGGCAGAATATTCTCTAGCTTGCAAGCTGCTTGCTTAATTCCTGGTCCACTTTTCAGAGTGCATGTAGTCCCAATGAATTTGCCTGGAGCTAATTCAGCCCTTGGGCTAATATAGATTCCTGGCACATACCATGCATTTTCCAAAAAGAAAGCTTGAGTGCTACTGCTAATCAAATGATTTTACCATACAGCATCTTTCATTTAATGGGAAACCAAGATGGAATTGAATCTTTCATTATTTTTCCAAACCACAGCTGGAAAACTGCCATGCCGCTATTCATATTATGATTTCAGTTGACTGGATTTTCAAGGTTTTTTCCCCCCAAATTTCTGACAGAATCCCCATGATCCCTCATCTTTGATAAATTTGGGACAGCGCCATCTGAAAGAGGTATTCTTGCTGAATGGAAACATTTTCATTGTCAGACATCAAAACACTTCTCTGGACACTTTTAGAAGTACTTGTGATATTTAGCATCTGCCTTTTAACATGTATGAAAACTAAAACTTTCCTCAGTTGAGGAAAGATGACAGACTTGTGGATTTTGAAATGGCAGATTGGTGAAAGTACATATTGAAAAATAGAGACTTTTGGATTAATGCAGAAAGTTGCATTAAACTGCATTAATATGCAGAAGAAATTTTACGGTTTACTCAAGGCTTGCTTAATCTTAGGAAAATGCTTTCTTCTAAGAAAACATAATTCTGCTAAATAGAAGAATGAAACAAAAGAACAAAATAACTGGAATACTGACTATGGAAGTTTGATTTGATAAGGATTCTCAAACAAATTGGAGAACATTTTCTGATTTATGCTTTTTCTGTAAAATGGGAATGCTATTATGAAAGATTGGGCAACTCCTGGCATATGGGAGATTAAATTAAATAGTTTCCCTGTGAAGGAAATTACTTCAAAATTTTGGATATGATACAACAGAATGAATTAAAAAAAAAGTAAGAAGGATTTTCTCTCTTCTGACAAATTGATATATTTTCCTTGTTAGGTAGCAAAGGTGAAATGTTTTTAGTATGAAAAATTGTAATTGCATTGCAATTTGAATAGTATGCAAATATATTTTGATTAATAATTTCAAAAAGCCATTCAATCTACCAAAATCCTTTAATAGCCTTCCCAGGTTGCATTACTATATCTGTTTACATAAGAGCAAGCCCAACTGACAATATCAAAGTAAAAAAAGAAAGTCCCATGAAAACAAATTAATTAATAAAGACGTACAGTACATCTCAAGAAACTCAATCAAGATGAGATGCTGGGGTTTGAAAATAAATGGTGCAACTTCTCTAGGTGGTTCCCCTTTCCACTATTTTAAAATTTATGTTGTATTTTTATTTTATTAAACTAGTTATTTGCATTTGATTCTTCTTGTGGAAAAATGAATTAGAATTAACAATGTGGCACGTTTCTACGGTTGGTATTTCTAGTGTGTGAATTCATGTAGGCATTACTGTTGCTCAAAGACATATTATATTCTTAGTTCTGTCAGCCTCATTATGCCCACATCATAAAAGAATCATGTTACCAAGCCATTTACTTTCCTTTAAGGAAAATATTTTGCAAATCATGGCAGAGTCAGCAGCCAAACCATCGTCACACAAATATAGCACACAAATATATTGAATTTGAGGAATGAGATTCTTCCAACAAGAAAAATAAACCTAACACTGCTTGGCTATAATTATTCTAAATTACTCTTGCTACAACAGATGCCTTTGGAAGCACAGATGAATGTAACAGTTTGCACTGTCCTTAGCTCCTGACAATTCAGCTAGGTTAATAATTTTTCTATTATTTTGCTTCAATATTAAAAAGCAGAATCCTAATGCTGTTTAACCATCTCCTGGATCCTTATCTTCTCTAGTTAAGCTTGCTGGGGATCAGGAACAAGCAGAATATATTACAGATAGTCCTCAGGTTATGATGGCAATTGGGACTGGGATTACTACCACTAAACAATGGGGTTGTACAGCATGATGTCATGTGACCGCATCACTTAGCAACAGCAATCCAGGCAGTCCTGGTAGTCATCGTAACCCCAAGATGTGCACGTTGTTAAGTGGGAAGCGGTGGGAGTCCCAGGTAAGGAGCGTGGGGGTGCCAGAGTGGGTTGGGGGAGTGCCTAGGAGACCTGGAACAGGCTGCGCATGAGTTGGGGGAGGGGGTGTAGTCATTGAGGGAAGGAGGGTGTGGGTGTGTACGAGTGCAGGCAGGCTGAGGGAAAGAGAGCGTAATGCAGTGCAAGCAAGGGGAGGTTGAGAGAAGGAGGGCTCGGCACAGTGTGAGCAAAGGGAGGCTAAGGGAAGGAGGGCATGGTGGGGTGCAAATAAAGGGTGGCCAAGGGAAGGAGGGCGCAGCACGAGCAAAGGAAGGCCAAGGGAAGGAGGGTGTGGGTGCGTGTAAGTGCAGGCAGGCTGAGGGAAGGAGGATGTGGCATGGTGCAAGTGAAAAGAGGCCAAGGGAAGGAGGGTGCGGGTGTGTACACATGAAAGTGCATATTTACTCATTGGGGCTTGAACTCGTGTACCTTTAACATAATTCTTAGATACAGCATAACTAATATATGCATGACTTTGGTCCTTTGTCACATATCAGATCTCAGTAAGTATTTTGAAAAACAGAACCCTATGCCTCTCTTATTGGCTGTTATGTTAAAGCTGACATGGAAAGCTAGAACATTTGGCAGAAAGGAAAACAGAAGATTTCAATAAGTGTATTAGCCCATTCATGCAATCTATCTTAAGAGAAAAACAGGCATTCAAATTACCTTTGGAAAGATTCCACAAAGTTTGGCATCAATAGTTTCAAGTTGAATGATTTCATTTTTATAAGATTTGCACAGAAAACTGCTTCCTGATGTTTGCTTTCAAGGTGGAATATTGCATGCAAAAATTACAGGTTTTTAGGAGGATTGGCGTGTGCTGCCAAAAATCTGCACTTAGATATTTCAGATGTTGGAACTGCTTTAAAAAAAACTCTATTTCCTTATTTGATTTTTTTTGTTATTATTATGAGCACTTACTCCACCCTGAAGTGAGTTTATTCTATCCAATAGCTACTGACATGAATTCTGAGGCCTTCTAGTCCATTTCAAACAAAAGGCATGTTTTTAAGCAGAGCTGGACATTAAATACTATCCTTAAGTCTCAGAAGCCCTCTATCTCCAAATGTCTCCTCTCCTTTTCTTTGATCACCTGTTTGTTATGTCAGTGGTTGCCAGGGGCAATGGCCACTCAATGCAAAAGGATCCATTGCTCCCTCCCAGGGTCAACAATAACTCACCTTCTGACCAATCACCAGAATGATGCACTCTAAGAAAGCCACAGCAGCCAGCTGTGCAAGCAGTTTAAAATGCCCCTCTTTAAGGACTCCCCATATAAGCTGCCTGTGAGGAGTAGCAAAGTGTTTCTGAGAGCAACATACCTTAGACAAAAGGAAGTGATGGGTCAAGAGAATAGGAGATACAGGTTTATCTCAATTCACCCTGGGTATTGGTCCATTGTCTGATGTATTTACTTTGTTGTGATGAATGTTAGAGCTAGCTAGTGTTTGTGATAGGAATACTAGAACAAAAAGAAAGAAAATAGAACTTTTTCTCTTCTCTCTTCCCTTTCTCTGTCACCGTAAAGCCTAGTGGTCAATAGGAGAGACAGTTCTGTGTTAAATGAAAAGAAAACATGAATACATTTTTGGGAGATAGGTTAGCAAGAAGGATGGAAGAACCTACTGTGGACACTATTTTCTAAACATTCAAATTAATATGGAAAAATTATTTTATTATCTCACACTTCATTATTTTCAGAATGAAGATCATTTCCAAATCCATCCAAGAAGAATTTTGGAGCACTTCTAATGATGACTGCAGATACTTTATATGCTGAGGGCATGAGATGAAAATGTCAGTCTTGGAGCTCAGGATAAGAATCTTATTTTCCAATGTAACAGAGAATAAAAAAGGCAATGAACCTGAGTCAATGTGCTAGATTTTTTTTTTTTTTTTGTCTGCTTCACAGTCATTACTGACCCTGCAGTGACCGCCCCTTAGCGGTTTTCAAGGCAATTGCACCTTTCTGTTTTTCGGAAGTAGCCTTTGCCAGAGCCTACTTCCTAGAGCGTCCAGCCCAGCTGACAAGCGCAGGAGGTGGGATTTTTCCGTTGCTTCGCGCCCCTTTTTCGGGGCGAGCGCGATTTTGCGCTTTTACTGGCAACTGTGGTCCCGTCTCTCTGTAGAGTCGCTGCCAGCATTTTTCCTCCCACCGGAGTGAGAGTACTCATTTATCTACTCACGTACGTTTTCGATCTGCTGAGTTGGCAGAAGCTGCGGGTAGAGAAACAAGAGCTCACCTTGTTTAACGCGAGAGGCTGGACTCGAACCGCTGAAGTTTCCAGCCATTTCTGGCCAGCACTTTCAGCGTCATTAAGCCGCTGCGCCACCGCGTCCCCATATGCGCTAGATAGTACTGGACTAAAACAACTAATGATTAGAGGCAACTTCCACTAGTACAGCAAAGCTATCATTATCATCAGATATAAAACAGAAACACAAGAAACGCTGATTCATTCAACCAAGATTGTACATTAGATTTTCTTATGTATGTATGTATGTATGCATGTATGTATGTTAAGTTTAGCAATGTTGGTTCTGGGAGCAATTACAGTGCTTAGTATTCTGTTTAAAATTTCAGCCAACTGTTATCTTTGCCCACCTACACTGGGTTCTCGTTACCATTACCCAGTCTGCCCTACAACCCCCAATTAGCATCAACTACCACTATAATCCTTTACTGAACCCTATTTAAAGCGAACGTCATGCACTTTGCATAGCTAATTCCACAGGGTATCTATTGGCCACACCAAGAACTATTTAGTGTAGGAGTCTCAATCTCAAATTGCCACAAGTATTGCACAAGGACTAATTCATTGTCCAAGGACCACAGCACTGAAAAGATTTCATACACAGACACAAAAACCTCTAGTAACTCAAAAATGAAAAGCTGTGAAACAGCTTTTTCACATTGGCCACTTAACAGGTACCTTTCTCCATTATTCAGAACACCAATATTTGGTTGTATTACTGGGTTGCTTTTGTTCAAGATATAATCTAGGACACCCATCCCAGTTAGAGCTGCCCAAATCCTCCTTCATTTTTCCTTCTCTCTCCTTGCTTTCCTTTTTGTTTTTGTTTTCTCTTTTGCCCTTCTCTTCTTTCTCCTTACCTGGTAGAGTTCCTCCCTCCCTCCCTCTTCCCTTGCTTGCTGCTTTCCAACCTGTTGCCTGGTTGACCAGATCTGTTTCTTGGCAGCCTTCTCTAATCTCCTGGTCAGACCCAGCCTCCCAACCCATCTTTTCTAGCCAAGCCTTGCCTTCCTGTTGCTCCTGCATAGAAAACCATGTGCTGCCCCCATGTTCTATGGAGTATAAGAGATGGTGGAGGTTCCTAGGGAGTCGTGCTAGTCACACAACTGGCTTTGAGCTCACCAGGCTCCACTCTTGCCAAAAGACACACCAGATCAAGCCAAAGAGAGTCGCCAGAGTGCTACTGTCCCCAGACTATTTCTCTTCCTGGAACACCTCCCCTGGTCTAGCTTGCATAGATGCATGGTACTCTGTGCCCTGGGCTTGCTAGACAGTGATCTCAGAGCCTAGAAAGAACCATGTGGGCATTAGATGAGACTGCTGAGCTGGTGTATGTCCTGAAACTACTGCCAATCAATTTACTGGAGGAGCCCCAGGATATGAAAAATATCTTCCATCTTCATGAGTATTATATCCTACATTTAAAAAAAGCCTCCAAGTGAAGCTCAGCTCTTGGTGACTTCATGGATGTGTCCATGTAATTTTCTTGGAAAGAGTTTGAAACTGCTTTTTTATTACTATCTTCCTGGATATTTAATATTTCCTGTTGGTACTAACTTACTCCAACCCTGATTCATTTTCAAGATCAGCTGTTTAGCTGGGTATGTCCTATACTACTAGCTTCTACAAAAG
The DNA here is from genome assembly GCA_030867105.1 of Liasis olivaceus. Taxonomy (NCBI): domain Eukaryota; kingdom Metazoa; phylum Chordata; class Lepidosauria; order Squamata; family Pythonidae; genus Liasis; species Liasis olivaceus. Next base: position 260,101,512 of record CM061349.1, read on the forward strand.
AAACAAAACTAAACAAGCCCTGAAACCAAACCAAATCTTTATTATGGTCATAGACCAGCATAAGGAGAGTGGGATACAGTCAATTAAAAAGCACAGAAGATACATCAGAGTCTAAAAAAAAAATTATGAAAAGCTAGAATATATTAAAACAGAAAGTACATATAAAAATCTATAAGAATCTAAAAGAAGGGGTAGGAGCATTAGATGGGTGTGGGGAGCAAACAAGCCCTCAAAATGGGAGTTAATCACTGCCTAGTATCTCTGAAGTGGCCACTATATTCATTGATTTATGCATGTACAAAAATAAATAATCCTCTGTTACTAGACTTTCCTTTGGCAGTGGGATACCCAGCCCCTTACCCTAAAACAGGGAACAAATGAGAAAGCATATAAAGAAAATTGTCTTACAAAAAAGGTGATTTAAATTAACCTATGTAGACTGGGTCAATGTGTGTGGTTCAGGCAAGGCTTTCGGACCTCCCAAATTACTGAGCCATAGAACTGACTTCAGTGAAATTGGCCTCAACTGTTTAGGTTCTAAAAGCAGCGCTGGTACAATTTCACTATTCCTAAAACAGGAAAAGTAGTACTGGGAATAATAAATTCAGACACAACTCCACACAAAGAACTGGCTTTAGACAGTATTCAAAATTTTTGCTAATAAGAAGGAACAAACAAAATATCCTGCACTAATAACTATATGTTCACAATATGAATATGGCTGGAAGATAACAATTGATACTGACTGCTAATGTCATATTACCCTTGAATTAATTAATTAATTTCATTTCATTTCATTTCATTTCAGGTCATTGCATTTAATTGATGTCCTATTACCCTTGATTACCACCCAGAGGTCACTGGGGGTCAGGCGGCATATAAATTTAATTAATAAAATAAATAAATTTAGTCTGAATTAAAATATGCTCAAGAAATGCTGCACTGTCAAATACAAAAACGTTGTGGCTGCAGTGATGATGTCCTTATTCATAAGCTGTTATTTCTGAATGAAGCTACCCTAGCCTCTGCATCATTTGTTCAATACATCATGTTTCCTTCAGTGAATACAATGTTTTAAATTATTCCATGGCAGATGCTGTCTACAGAAAATATAAATGTTTATTATACCTCAGTTATTGCTTCTGACATCTTGGCATGCTGCAAACTACTGATGCAAAATGTTAAGTGTATAAAACGAAACATCAATAACCAAACATTAGTCAATGTCAGCTGCACCCAAATAAAACGACAGGATAGTACAAACAGCACAATGAATGGAAACACTGTGATATTTATATTTATATACAGACAGATGCTTAGACGGATAGACACGCAGAGCTGACAATTTAAACTAATCTGCACATCCCAAAATATATTTCTGGGTTTTTTGTTTTTTTTTCTCCTCTCAAAAAAAGATTTTTTTAAAAAAAAAAGAAGAAGAAAAATCACTTTCTTCATCTCATCTTCGGAGGGATATGCAAATTATTCCAAGCTTGAAATGTTTTGTACTCAAAATGGCCCTTTGGAGTGTTCAAAGCTTGGAGCACCTCATATTCTAGAGTTTTGTCCCAAACTCAGTACTTAAAGAAGTGCTTTGTTCACAGAACACTGGAGTGTTCTGATAAACCACTTTTGTTTTTTAAAAAATTCTTCCAGTCATGAAGATTTGGAAATTTCATTAGCCAATAAAATAGCAGTAGTCACCAGGAGTCAAACTAACTTGATGGCATCTAAGTAGCTAGCTAACTAAAAGATTTATTGGCTGGAGTCCATAGAGAGGAGGAAGTGATAGGTGAAGCACATGCCCTTGGGGCACAAGAAAATTAAGCTAGTTCCTGCCTGTTGTGTGGAAGTAAGATTCATGAGCTGTAATGTAACAGTTACCTGTGTAAGTTCTGTGGGTGTCATGCTTTCTTTTTCATGCAAATTGCCAAATGAACAACTATACTTGTTTGCTGAAAGCTGTTGTGCAGACAAGTGGACAAAAGCAAAAATTACCCACAGAATTACTTATAAGCATTTTATTTGGTATAAGCAACTTAATATATGTGTACTGGGTATTTTAACTAGGAAACACCTAAAGCAAATAGCAAAGAAATGTAATTCTTATTGTTATTATTTTATTCATGGACTGTACTGTTGAAGTAAAGTGATGACTGCTTTTTCTTTCCTGGACTTAGTTGATTTTGTATGTGTGTGTGTGTGTTTTATAAACAGAATTTGCAAAAGGCACCGTTAATAATTTTTTCCATTACTTGCTATTGGAATTTTTAAAGGCTTTATTGTTTTTTTCTAAATCTTCTTGCTGAAATTTTCTGAATATTAGGTGGCAGATAACACACCCGTTTTAGTGAAAAATGAGGGAGCAATTGGCTTGTTCTCTAGACTCCCTCCGTGAAAGTTTTTCTACCTTGCCAGCCTAATTATTGCAATTAGAACTCTGTGTATCAGTGTTTTTTTAATAAAAAAAGCTTCAGTCTTTCATATGATAGTAAATATGCAGCAGACACAGGAGAGGTAAATGAAAAAATACTTAATACCAATGTGAAAGCAAAGCCAAAACTTTGTAACCTTTTTTAAAGAAAAGATTTTCCCAAACACTACAAAGTGCAATTTAATTATGGAAAATTGTGTATTACTGATTATTAAATGAATAAGTGGAAGTGACACAGAATCAGAGAAAACACAGTTTTTGTATTTATCTTTCTTCTTAATTAAGTTTTCTATATGCGTCACAAGGAATTACAGTTGTTTCCTAGTTGGCCCTAAAAATTCAAACTCATTTTAATCAAACCCTCCAGAACTACTTTCAGCAAACCCTAAATAAATACTGATGAATAAAAAAAATTAATTGTAAGCAAAACTTACATCTCAATTTTCCTATAGCCAACAGACAAGTATCTCCAAGTCACTGCTTATCTAAAATCAATATAGACTTTAATTAGGCTGGATTTTTTTCAATTCTGAGTGAAAAAACTATCTCCAAAATCACAATCATCAAGCCCTGCTCCTCCACATAATCAGAAATTAAATACATGTTTTTTTCACGTAACAAATATACTGCCAACCTAACCTAACCTAAGGGCAAAAATAATTGATCCTGAATGGAATCATAATGGAAAATGAAAAAGCACAGAGAAAGGAAGGCAATGCAATATTTGATTAACACTACAAGCATTTAAAAATTAGAGTTTATTAAAAAAGGAAAAAGTTAAAATACCTGGGGAGATGATGGACTAAAAGCCACATTGATTACAGATTCAGTGTGTCCTGTCAATTTATAAGAATAGGTGCTGGAATGCTTCTCATATATGTAAGCCTGGGGGAAAAAAAAAACATATTTAAAGTTGCCAATAGCACATCAAGGAACTTGAATTTTTGTTTTAAATAACCCTCTTGGCAAAATGTATACTTGTCAAAATTCCAGGCCTTCATATATAAAAGTCAGTGACAATCCAATGGCATGTGGTGAGGAAGATCTACAGTGCAGCTATTGCTCAGGGACATTTGGAAGGAGGGAGAGGTAAAAAAGTTAAGCCCTGCCTATTTTACACACACACCTAAAAAAGGGGTAGGGCTTTGATCACATAGTCACAGCCACAAACTGAATTTTTTGAGCCCCAGTATGGACTCCCTGCTACTAACGCTGCAACCTATTGCTTGATTGCAGCCAAGACAGGCACTAAAGCAGTGGGCTTTGATTTGCTAACTGCTGCTATCCATCTGCATTAACTATGCGAATTTTAGGGTTAGCATAGGTCCTGAAGGCTTAGGAATCTACAGAAATGTGGGCTCCCAATGTGCACCATCATGTGCTACTGGAATAACCATTCTCTCAGAGCAATACAGAATTCTTTTGTAAAAAGAGGTGTTGCCTGCAGAGAGGAGGTTTATGGTATCCTATAGCCCACAGAAATCCTCAGAGCACATAGGCTTGCCTTCTCCATAAATTATATCTAAGTGAACACAAAATGAATTTACAAATCAATTTTCATCACATTTTTATTTATTACTTATAGAAGACACATATTTTGTATTTAATATTACTAATGAGAACCAGTTTTGTGTAGTATAAGGTACCAGCTAGAAACCAGGAGACTATGAATCCAAGTCCTGCCTTAGCCACAAAGCCAAATGGAGACTTTGGGCCAGTTGCAGTCTCTCAGCCCTTAGGAACAAGGAAATGGCAAGCCACTTCCAAAAAGCATTGCCAAGAAAACTGCAGGCACTTGTCCTAGCAGTCACCAGGAGCCAAGAATGACTTAAAGATGCCAAAAAATAAAAAACAAAAAAACAAACCACCCACTACCACTCAAATACTATTAATAGTATCTTATATAACTAGTACTATCTAATACCGCTAATATTTATATTTTTCATAGTTCAACTACTTCCAGAAACATTTACAGTATCTGTTTTTCAGACATGATTTTACAAATAATAACAAAGTACTTTTAAATAACTCAAATAATCTACACTTATCTACAAAACATGTTTTGACTAAATGTGAGAATAAACTGTTGTTTGCGTCCAGATTATATGAACAATTGGCACCTGAGAGGCCATGTGTAAGTTAGCTGCTTGGCCAGTGTGTGTGTACTTTCTGTATTCTGTGACTTGGTTGTCTGTAGAAACTATGGGGTGATAACAGGGGGAGGGGGGAAAATTAAAATTGGAAAAGACTACCAACTGAGAAATCAATACTGCTGGAAATATGAAATGACAGATGGGAAGTAAAACAAGTGAACAGATGCCTGGAGCAACACTGGCAGAAAACAAGAAGTGTCCGAAGCTGTAAGGATAGAATTACAACAGAAATATGAAACATAAGAAGCATGGACATGGGACTGCTCAACACAGTGAAAGACAAAATGAGTCCACTACATGTTGGCATCTTAGGCATTAGCAAATTGAAATGAATTGCAATTGGATACTTTCAGTTAGAAGCTCATACTGTTTACTACTAAGAAAATGAAAAACAAAGAAGGAGCAGTGTTCCTTTCATAATTAGGAAGGAAATAGCAAAGACAGTACTTGGGTACAATGCAATCAGTGACCAAATAATACCAATTAGACTTCACTGACATTCCTTTAATATGATGGTTATCCAAGTTTATTCTCCAATCACTGATGTAGAAAATGAGGAGGTTGTCAAGTTTTATGGTCAAGTTCAATCTAAAATCAACAGAACATGAAAGCAAGATATGCTGCTTATGATTGGAAAGTGGAATGCTAAAATTGGATATATTAAGAAGGAAAATGTAGTTGGACTGTATGGCCTAGGAAACAGAAATTAAGCAGGAGAATGACTTACCAGCTTCTGCCAATCCAGTGATTCCTTCATTGCTAACACAGTCTTTGAACAACCAAAAAACACGGACATTACGGGATAAAATACAGAGCAATCAACCTGGCCATATTGTTGGTACAAGGAGAGGAAAGAGCTCAGTTACAGGTAGTCCTCATGTAATGACCACAATTGGGACTGGAATCTTGGTTGATGAACAAAGTGGTTGTTAAGCAAGATGCCCACATGACTGCTTTACTCAACGACCACAATCTGGGCACTCCCAGTTGCAGTTTTACGCAATCTCCCAGGTCATTAAGCGGATGAAGCGGAACAGCTGTCTGCTGAAGGATTTCAGCTCAGCATGAAGCTGAAATCCTCCCAGGAGGCAGCTTTTTGAGAATGAAAGGGCTGCCTTTGCCAGACTGTTTCAGCTCCGTGTACAGCTGAAATCCTCCCAGCTGGCAGCCCTTTTGCTCTCAAATGTTCCTAAAGCCCGCCAAAGGGTTTGCCCTCCCCTCCATGGATGGAAGGGAAATCCTTCCTGGGGCTGGAGGAACAGAGCTCATATCTTCAGGATTTGAGCTTCATTCCTTCTCACCTCTAAGAGGGGAATGGAAACCTCTTGGCAGTGAGAAGGAACGGAGCTCATATCCTGAAGATCTGAGCTCCATTCCTGTACACTGCTGTGTCCCCTCCACTTGCAACCTTCCCTGTCGGCTTCCAATGGGGAAGCTGGCAGAGAAGATTGCAAATGGCGATCACATGATTGTGGGGTGCTTGGTAACCAGTCATAAATGCAAGCTGATTGCCAAGCACCCAAAATGCAGCCATGTGACCGTGGGGGAGTGGCATTGCGCAACGTTTCATGACAGCCAGAGGTGCTTTACAGGCCATAAAGCACTCTTTCCGAGGCCGTCGTAACTTCAAACCATCGTTAACCGAATGGTCGTTAAGCGAAGACTACCTGTATAACAGCATCACATGGCCAAGGGCTGACTGTAAAACATATCACAAACTGCTCATGTGCAAGTTCCAAGTCAAGCTAAAACTAAAGAAGAAAGCCAATGTTTTCATAATATGATCTAGAGCATCTGCCCACTATTTTGAAGGAGAACATAAGGAATTGTTTGAACTAGAGGAACTATGAAATGAAATCAAAGAAGTTCCTAAGGAGGAATGTGAAAAGAGACTACCAAAGACCAAGAAATAGAAGAAAGCAAACTGAATATCAGAACAAATGGTGGAAATTGCAAAGAAGGGAAGGGAAGGGAAGGGAAGGGAAGGGAAGGGAAGGGAAGGGAAGGGAAGGGAAGGGAAGGGAAGGGAAGGGAAGGGAAGGGAAGGGAAGGGAAGGGAAACCAAAGCCAAGAAAGACAAAAATCTCACTAAGAAATTCAATCAAGAATTTCAGAAAGCTGCTTGAAGAGACAAGAAGCAATATTATAATGACATTTGTAAAGACACTGAAGATGGGAACAGACATGGAAAACCAAGGAAAGTCTTCCAAAAAACCTCTAAACTGAAAGGGATGTTTCCACCTCTAATTGATATGTTAAATGACACCAATGGACAGCTGGTAACTGATTCTAATAAGAAGAAATAAAGATGGAAGGAATATACTGAAATTCTATATAGTAGAGATAACAAAAGCCAAGATGCCTTAGAAGATATTCTATACTTACAAGAACCTCTAGTCTAGAAGATTAAGATAGATCAGCACTTGACATTACCAAGTCAGAAGGCTATAGGAATTGATGGAGTATCTACAGAAATATGGCAAGCAACAGAAGAATATGCAATGGTTTTAACCAAACTATACCAGCAAATCTGGAGAATAACACAATGGTCAACAGATTGGAAGAGGTCTACATCCCAATACCAAAGAATAGAGACTTAAAAGAGTGTGCAAACTATCAAACAATATCCTTAATTTTACAATCTAGCAAAACAATGCTTAGGTCATTCGATACAGATGAGAACCCTACATGGATAGGGAGATACCAGATGTTGAAGCTGGCTTTAGAAAAGGCCGAGAAACAAGATACACATATATTGACTTCTCTTTACTATTCTTGGGCTTCTTTGCTGATACACACTGAATAATCAAGAAGCCTAAGAATAGTAAAGAAAAGTCAATATATGTGCTTTATTAATTATAGAAAGGACGTTGATTGTGCCAACCACGTGCTTAGAAAAATGGGAATCCAAGAGCATTCTCACTACCCTCATGCAAAACCTAGGTCAGGAAGTCAGATGGCACATAGCAATGCAAACTGGCTGCATGCTGGCAAAGAGGTGAGACAAGGCTGTATACTCACTCTTCTCTTATTTATTCTTCCTATACACGGAATATACAGTATATTAAGCTGGATTGGAAGATGAGTATGGTTTTAAAACTAGAGAAAGGAACATCAGTAACCTGTACTTTGTTGATGATACTACTCTAATGGCTGAAAACGAACATTTACTTCTGTTTTCTGCCACTGGAAATACAGAGATTACTTTCAACACTTTCTCTAAAGCACCAGGTTTAAAGGGGATTCACTAATGAAATTCTTTAGGGCTACCAAAAAGAGGGGGGGGGGAGGGAAGGAGGGAGGGAGGGAGGGGGGAGGATAATTCTCTTTTTATATAAACTTTAGGTTGTAAGCAATCTCTATAGGCTGTGCTCAAATTCTGCCCAGTTCAGCATAATTTTTTATTTATTTTATTTATATTTCAAATTTAGATACCGCCCATCTCACGAAAAAGTGACTCTGGGCAGTTCACAATAAAACAACAATGAATATTAATTAAAATACAATAAAAACAATATAAAAATACAGTAAAAATAGAATAAAACCAAACACATACAGAAATAATATCTTCCAAGATGCTGATGATCAGTAAGATGTTAACATATGGGAGCATCCTCAAGGTGCTAGCTGCCCCCAGGCTTGGATGCCCCTTTTTTCGCCCTATGCCAGTTGGCAGAGCCAGGTCTGGACTGCTTTCCGGAAGGACAAGAGAGCTGGGGCCTGTCTCACCTCTGGGGGGAGAGTATTCCATAAGGCGGGGGGCCACAGCAGAGAAGGCTCTCTTTCTGGGCCCTGCCAGTCGCCTTTATTAATGTAATATTATTACATTAATTACATTAACATTAATGTAATATTCTGGTCTCTTTCCATAACTATTTGAAAAGAAGCTAAGATAGGGGCATAGAACACTATATACACAAAACCATATACTCTCTCTCAGTGCACATGTGAACAACATGCACATATATTTTTTAATAATGGATACATTTTTTTCTCTTGCAGTAATGTACATATGAGGGAGAAAGAGAATACTTGCATATTTAACAATTCTTGGACCACACACATACGCACACAGAGTATTATCAACATTTCCTTCTTTTGAAATTTCTCAAATGTTTCATTTGTGTATTACACTTGTGTATTCCATGTTTCATTTGAGTATTAATCTCCAGATCAACATGGATTTGGTTTAATAGCTTCATGGGTTTACAGGTTTAATGCTGCATACATGCAACTTTTGATCCTGTCACTATAACTGAAGGGTCAAGGGTAGGTTATTGGATCACAATCCCACTGCATGCATTCACAATGGCTAAGGTTCCTACTGTCTCTAACCATAAGTATACAACATTCTTCAAACATGGCTCCCTGCCAAACTCTTGTAACACATGCATCTCTGTGTGATTTCAAGTAAAAAAGCAGAAGGTGAGAAAAGCAGCTGGGGGCAGAAGCTGCCAAGAAGACAGAAACAGACCAAAAAAGAAAAGTTCCAGGAATTTTATTCTATTGCTTTTTAACTTGCAATTATCTCCAAGCTTCTGTTACAATGGTATTTGGTAGTAATTTATATGGCAGGAAATACATATGCAAATCTGCAGTCAAAGGAAATTCTGTCCTAAATCTCTAATTAAAACAATTTAGAAAGGGATACCTTCATATCCAAAGTCTCACAGATCATGTTAAATATCTGTGTTTCACATTGAATAGTTACTGTGACTTGGGTCTTCTTGTTGTCTTCTAACCACTGATTGTATTCTCTATGATATTTATGATTCTCCTTTCTCTAACCAATAAATACAATATAATTCCATCTACTCACCATATTACTTGGATGGCATTTAACAATAGTAGCGTAGCGATTAAGCTGCTGGATTAGGTAACCTACCTACAATTACTGCACAATTGCCCTCATCCCTCATGCTCGCAAGATTCTCCTTAAGATCATATAACGTTTGGCACTGACCATCAAAGGGGAATTACCAGATGTTCAAGCTGGCTTCAGAAGGGGTCGTGGCACTTGTGGCCATATTGCAAATGTACGCTGGATCACAGAAAAATCTCAAGAATATATCAAAAGAACATCTACATCTGCTTTATTGACTACAAGAAAGCCTTTGATAGTGTTGCTCATGACATGTGGAGAACCCTAGAAGACCTGGAGGTGCCAACACATCTGGTCAAGTTGGTGCAGTCGGTGAACACAAATCAGGAAGCCACTGTGCGAACACCATATGGAGATACTGATTGGTTCAAGATAGAGAAAGGAGTGAAGCAAGGTTGCATTCTTTCACCTTTCTTATTCAACCTGTATGCCAAAGTGATCATGAGGAAGCTGGAACTTGAAGAATCAACAATCAACAATCAGTGTATAGTAAAGATTGGAGGAAGGAGCATCAATAATCTTCAACATGCTGATGATACAACTCTCCTCTCAGAAACCAAAGAAGGCCTGAAACATCTGAGCAAAAGGATTAAAGAAGAAAATGAGAAATTTGGCCTCTTCTTGAACATCAAGAAGACCAAGCTCATGGCCACTGCAAGGAATGGAAATGTCAAAATAGTAATTGATGGTGAAGAGATCGAATGCATGCAAGAATTCACTTTCCTAGGATAGCAGATTGATCAAAGCAGTGAATGCAGTCCAGAAATAAAGTGTTGAATTGCACTAGATCACACAGCATTGATGCGCATGAATCGAATATGGAAAAGCAAGGACATCAGCCTGGCAACTAAATGCAGATTAGTCCCCACTATCACGCTTCCCATATCTTCCTATGGTTGTAAAAGTTGTACCATGAAAAAACTAGACAGGAGGAAAATCGACTCATTCAAGCTGTGGTGTTGGAGAAGGCTCCTGTGTATTCCTTGGACAGCAGAGGGGACAAACAAACAAGTTCTGGAGCATATAAAACCAGACATATTGCTGGAAGGCAAAATCACAAAATTCCACCTTACTTATTTCGGCTATGTTATATGATCAAATTCACTGGAAAAGGCAGTTATGCTCAGAATGGTCAGCGGTAAAAGGAAATGAGGCCGCCAAAAAACATGGTGGCTAGACACCATGAAAGCCAACACCAACCAGAGCATAAAACAACTGAAAGAAGCCATACAAAATTGGAAAATGTGGAGAGAGCTGGTCCATAGAATTGCCAAGAATCGGACATGACTGAATGGATAACATCATCATCAACCTATAGGCCAAGTCCCTACTTGACCACTGTTCACTGGGTGATGTTAGGCCAGTCAGTCTCTCTCTGCCCAGCCTACCTCACAGGTCTTAGGTGAGCTCTTAAGAAAAGGTGAATATGCGTGCAACCAATAAATGAGAAAGGTACCATATCATCAACTATACTCTTGATCCCACAACCTTAACAGATCTGAGCATCCATTCCCCTTCCTCCCTGCAATATAGACTATGTTACCATAATCATCGTGATATATATGTTATATATATATATGCGCCTTTATGCCACTTCAATTATTTTGACTCTGTGTGACTCAAAAGCAGCAAAATTCAAATATGACAGTAATACAGTAATCATAAAATAGTCTAAAAAACATCATAACCATATTAATCACTATAACAATTACAGTATTATCATTATAAAATCTAGTATCGTATATTGTCATAATCTGATTACATGGCAAAAAAAAAAAAAAATCTGACTACTCATGCCTCAGTCCATAAAAACTTTGGAAAATATATTTTCAGAGTTTTTCCCAGTATTAGAAATGTGAGCTCAGGTGTTATATCTGGTGGTAAATCATTTCACAGGAGGGGAGCTCATGTAGAAAATGACATACAGTACTAGTATAGCCCTATACTCTTTGGCCTAAAAATGAACTTACTGGGATACATGAAGCCCCTGAAATCCACAGACAGTTGAGCAGAGAATTTGGATTCACCTCATACAGCTTCACTGAGCACAATGTTAGGTACAAGGGTAAGGAGTACAGAAGCAAGAGACAAACTGATAACTCTTCAGTAAAGAGTAAAAACTTCTATTTATACTGTCTTTGCTCATCTTATTATAAACTTAAAGGTTCTTTAAATCATTCAAAGCAAATTAAATAAAATAAAAACAGTATTAGAAAGCACTATGTTAATTAATTGGAATCCACTACAGTTTAACCATCATGAGTCACGGCTTCAGTCCATGAAGAACCATGCCAACCTATTTTTAGAGGTCTCTAACCTATTTTTACAAGTAAGAAACAGCAGGATAAGCACCTGCAAGTTTTGTTTACAATAACTTTGCATGGTGATGGGTTTTTATGCCAAAAGGAAATATGGTTTTAATTTTGGTTTAAGCCATCTTGCCAACACATATTCTTCCTTGTCAAACCCTGGAGGATTATGGAAGGCAGTTAGCGATTAATATCTTTAGTTGCATTGTCTATTTTGGCATCTTGTTCAGTGCACATATTTTAAAAGGTGAAAGCACTATGTTTTATAAATGCAAATAAATTACAAACCACTGTTACAGTTATTGGGAAGAGGAAGCTTACGTAAAAGATCTATTTCTAGCCTTCCATGTTTGAAGGCTAGTATCACTGATTGCCAGAAAACCTGGTGAGGAGATTAAAAAAAGAGCTACTCTCTACTGCATCACATATTCTTTCTCCACTCTCCGTTTAAACCTCAGAGGGATGGTAACTATTTAACGGCCAGCAACTCCTCATGGAACATCTTCTACCCCATCATGGCTACCAACAATATAGCTATCCAAGGGGAAAATCTACTTTCCATATTTCAAATGTGCACATTTTATAAACTTTGATCACAATGTGTCTTCAGAGCAGCCCCTACCTTATTAGATTTTAGGAAATTATTAAAAATAGAATGAGTTAAGAGGACCTTTGATGTTTGAATATGACCATTGGTTATTTACTTCTTGTTCATTATTTATTCTTTTTAAAATGTATCTTTTAAATTTGATTTTGTGATTTTAATTTCTCATTATTTGATTGCACTGTGACATTTTATTGCAACTTACTCATTGTAACTTAACAAATGCCTGAGTTGTGCATGTGCTGCTTTCACAGGCTAACGGAGGTGCAGACTTTATTAGGCCTCTTCCATCATCCAGAGTGTTGCTGTCTCCGTATCCCAAACACAACCTAGTAAGCAAAGACTGATACACTGGATTTTAAGGGTGGATGCAGCAGACCCAAACCTTCATCTGCAGTGTTCATACGCTCTATAATCTGGGATCAAACATATCTTGGAGTCCTCCTCTGTGAAGCATTTTTATTGAGCATTATTATGTTTGACAAAAAGCATTGATTGGGATTTGGGAAAAGCAAGTGCAAAAGCAAAAGTGGAGGAAGGACGATGACCCTTGGCAAGCGTCCAAGGAGCTTTGAGGAGCCAACCTTATTACCGGCCGGCAAACAAACTAAGATAGAAGATTTTTTTACCTCTAAGGAGGGAGCAGAGGACTCTATTGTTGGTGGTGCAGCTGATTGCTGTGAGTTTGTGGAGCTGGAGGGCGGAAATGTATCTGGGTTGGTGTTGGAGAAGCAAGAAGACGCTGAAGCTAGTCCTGGGGAGGGGCAATTAAAGAAGCAGCATACATTTTTCTCTAACAGAGCTTTGGAGTCAGAGAAAACTGGAAAAGGAAGTTGGAAAGAGTCAGAAGAAAAGGAAGAGCTTGATGTGCTCACCTTTGAGCAGTCTCACATTGCTCTAATTGCTCAAACAGTGAAGCGTATCTTTGCAAACATAAAAGGAATTGAAACTTATCTTTCCAGTCTTATGACTGAGATGAAGAAGCTCCATACTAAAATTGCCCAACTACGTCATGATCCCCAGGTCTCTTCTCCGGCATTTAATCAAAGAGCTCAGCAATTATGTCGAGCTTCACCCGATTGCCAGGAGAGTGAAACATCTCGGAGAATTAACAGCAAACTAGAGATCTCGCTAGAGCGTGAAGTCTATACCCAATCTTTGGTATTACAACCAACCAAAGTTTGTTTAACAGTGTGTACCTATAAAGGGAAAATTCCAGGTTGGAAGAATAAACTTCAGGCTAAATCCCATCTTCACGTGCTTCTCCACATTAGACCTCAATCGATTGATTTGGAATCAGTGGAACTCCTTAATCAGACTCCATGGGCACAAAGAATCATGTTAGTATTCCAGTCTGTCAGACTGCCCTTATTAATCCAAAAATACCAAAAGCACCTTTGGACAAAAGGGATTTTTTCAACACGTGTCTTTGTTAATACAACAATCAAGGCCCTGTTCCCTAAGAGACCAACAACTAAGCCAGCCAACGACGAACCCCAATTAGAGCAGCAGGAGTCAATGCTCCCTCAGCTGGCAGTGACTGATACAATAGATAGGTCTGCAAAGGAATTCCAACAGCCCTCAGAATCCATCGATGAACATTGGACTGAACCTCAGAACAGCACACTCTACAACATTTTGGAAAACTCAATTGAAGAAGATCTTCTTTGTTCTTTTGGAACCCTACCCACCCCGGACCAACAAATGATTTTAGAAAGATTAGATCTAATAAAAAACAGACTACAAAACATAAGAGATGAGGAGGTTCCCAGCTCTGCAGTGAACAACAAAGAGTCTATGATCCTTTCTCCACTAAGTCCCTATGCGAAGCCTACCCCAATGATCCCTAAAGGCTTAAAGACCAGCCTGACTACTACTAACCCCCTGGAGTTATTGACTGACTCAAGCTTTATAACCACGGAAGCCGTACCTTCTACCTCAAAGGCCATTCCCCAAAATGGTTGCATATTCGATGATCCTGCTAACTCTCTGAATTACATAACTGAGCTGGATTGACTAAGCACTTATACCCCCCCTGGTTCCTTGAGTTTGGTCTCTTGGAACATAGCGGGGTGGAGAAACAAAATGCATGACATGGATTTTTTAAATTTTTTAACCTCTTTTGACTGTCTTCTTTTGCAGGAAACTTGGTCAGCAAACCCTTTTAATTTAAATGGTTTTAGAAATTTTATTCTTCCAGCATATAAACTTTTTAGTAAGGGCCGTCATAGGGCTGGATTAGCAATTTTAGTGAATGCTAATCTTGATGCACAGATTTTATCATTAGATTCATGTCCCCCTATAGCTCAAGCACTTAGGTTGGTATTACCTTCCATGAATCTTATTATTGTTAATGTTTATCTACCCCAGGCTGCAGAAGGTGGTGACTATATTGCCAATTGGGACAAGCTTTTTAACTACATTTTGTTCTTAACCAAAAAGTTTCCTGCAGATCAATTTTTTATGGCTGGTGATTTTAACGCTAGAATTGGAAATAGCATTTATGACTGGTTCTCAAAGTTAGGCTTCGATGATAAAGAGCTCCTACCGCCGATTCTTTGCTTACCCCGCTCATCTAGTGATGCAGCTTTTAACACTGCAGGGAGAAAGATGTTAGACCTTTGCATAATGCACAATTTGATAATTCTGAATGGTCTAAGCTGCTTCCCTGACTCAAAGGGGTGCACTTTTAGCTCCACAAGGGGTCAAAGTGTTATAGATTATATGCTCTGCTCGTATAGCCTATTGCCCGATATTCCCTATTTTACTATCGAATCTCGCATCGAAAGTGACCATCTGCCTTTGACTATAGTTTTAAAATGTAACTCATCAAACTTTGCGCACTTATCGCTTTATGATAGCCAGGCCTCCGATAATATCCTTAAAAGAATCAGATGGTCTGCAGCTTTAGAAAAGGATTTCCATGTTTTACTTGGATCTGAACCAATGACCAGCTTGCGAGTGGCTTTAACTAACTCAACTTCGGTTGAGGATGCTATTTCTATCTTCTCTTGCTTAATTAGCAAATGTAGTCTAAAAGCTAAACCTGTTGAGGTAGCTGTCTCAAAATCTGCCACTTGGTTCGATCTGGAATGCCACATCCGGAAAAAGAAACTGAGATGCATATTTAAAGAATTACGCCAGGCTGGGGACTTTAGTAAATATAATGAATTCTTAAATCATAAGAAAAGCTTCCAAGACCTTATCATTAAGAAAAAAAAATTATTTCTTCAGGGTAAATGGGACCAATTGTACAGGGCTATCAAATGTAAGGACAGTAAATCTTTCTGGAAACTTACTTCGAGCAATTCCAGTGATAACTCCTCTTTTGCCACCCCTGCTATTACATCTCAGCAATGGGTGGCACACTTCTCAACACTGTATGATGCCCCTGTAGCTCCCTACAATGAGGAAGATGATTCTACTGCCTTAGATTTACCACCGTGGCCTCCGGTGAGCACAGATGAAATCATTGAATTAATTGCCCATCTAAAAATGGGAAAATCGCCTGGCCCGGACGGGCTCCCAGCTGAACTATTTAAAAAATATGTTGATTGGTGGGCCCAGCCGTTGGCTTCCTTATTTACGCTCATTGATCATTACGGCAAAATTCCGAACACTGGGCTCAATTCAATAATAATTCCAATTTACAAGAAAGGTGGGTTTGACCAGCCCGGTAATTTTCGTCCAATCAGCCTTTTATCTATTTTAGGCAAGCTTTATGCTAAACATCTTGAACGCCGCCTACTAGATTGGATGTATACAAATGATGTAATCGGGCCTGAACAGATAGGCTTCTGCAAAGGAAATTCTGCGATTGACCACTGTCTCACACTGAACTTCCTAATTGAAAAATACATGATTTTAGGAAAGAAAAAGCTTTTTGTAGCATTTATAGATCTTAAAAGCGCTTTTGACTTAATTCCGAGGGATGTACTATGGTCTAAACTGAAGAAACAAGGAATAGACCTGAGGTTGCTGTTCCTATTAAAGAAACTGCATACAGACACCTCTTGCCAAGTTAAATATTCAACTAAGGGTCATTTAACAGAGAGAATACCCACGCAGAAGGGAGTTAAGCAGGGCTGTGTCCTTGCTCCTCACCTTTTTAATCTTTTCTTGAATGATTTGGCCCACTCCCTTAGTTCAGTTAATGGTCATCCCCCCAGTCTTGGCGGCCTTCCTACTCCTTTGTTACTTTATGCCGATGATACCACAGTTCTTTCCTGCTCGAGGGTGGGCTTACGAAGATATTTGGAGGCATTTTATAATTATTGTCAAAGTAACTCACTTACCATCAATTTTTCCAAATCAAAGGTAATAATATTTGCTAAAAGATGGCATCCGGTGAGATGGTCTATGGGCAGTATAGAAATCGAACAAGTCAAGACTTTTAAATACCTTGGCATTACTTTTAGCTATAATCTTTCTTGGGTAACTCATCGTAATACGTCAATTCATTTAGCCAATTGTTCTGCCGCCCAGATCAAACGGTTCTATTTTACAAGAGGCAACCAATTTGGACCAGCAGCAATTAGGTTATTTAAAGCCAAAACTCTCTCTCAAATACTTTATGGTATCCCTCTTTGGTTGAGAGCTTTTAACGCTAAAGTGGAAGGTATACAGGCCTCCTTTCTGAGGCACCTCTTAGGGGCTCCTAATTGCGTCTCTTATCCCATAATCTGCCTAGAAACGGGTCAAAATTTAATCGAAACTAAAGCCTGGATCTTAACAATTAAATATTGGCTCAGAATCTTATATAGAGCAGCTCCTCGAAGTTTGTTATCATATCTCAAAGGAGACAAATGCATCTCGCTGTGGTCGCGACATATTACTTCCAAGCTTAAGCAGATTCGGATTGCAATTGAGGACCTATACCTCTCAGATGAAAGCTATGCATTCAGCACTATTAAACAGAGACTTTTGGACTTAGAATACCATAAATTCAGACCAGCCCAACCCCGTGTATGCTCCCCTGCTATGCTTGGTATAGAAAATCAATTGGGCAAGATGGCGCATTATCTCAACGATCTTGTGTTACCTTCCCAGCAACGGGCCTTTTTCTCGGTTAGAGTGAATGCTTTTCCTTCTAAGGTGCTCCTTGGAAGGTATAAACACATTCCCATCCATGACAGGCTCTGTCTTTGTGGCAGCCCAGATACAATCCATCATATCATTTTTGATTGTTATTTATTTGTGTCTCTTCGACATGATTTGCTTCTAAGACCTTTGCAGGGCAAATATCCTCTGAATGATGTGAATCCTGTGTCATCCTGCCGGTATTTGCTTTCTGATGTTATACCTGAGATTACCCAAATTGTCGCTAAGTTCCTGGAGGAAGTGTTCAAAAGGAAATGTAACCAAACTCTTCTTTGAGTATTGTTTTCCTGCTGTCATCCTTATGATATGCTAATTCCTCGTATTTTAATGTGTGCAATGCCAATAAAGGTTTGAATTTGAATTTGAACTTAACAAATGTCAGCTGATTGGGTTGGCTCAAAATCAAATCAATAAATATAATTCAGATCACCTATACATTATTCTTCACAAAATACAGCTTGTTCAGTATACAGTGGCTATTTTGCTTGCAATATAATCTTAAGAATATCAAAGATAGAATGTTAACATTTGCTATAAACCTTATATCCACCACCCTCAATGACTTACCTCACTGAGTGTCTCATGTCTCTAAAATTCAAAGTTTATTTTCTACCATCTTCAGCACTTTTCTTCCTAATTATTCTCTAGGTTCATAACTGGATTTACCAATTATAATTACAGATTCATATGATTAAATACAAAAAAGCGTATTATAAAGTGAAATAGCTAGCTTATGATTATCCAAATAAGCAGATATGACAGAAGTCTAAAACACAGTCTCAGAAAAAAAAAGTGCTGTGGCAATCACATAAAAATTCCAAGATTTCACATTTCTGGAACTTTAAAATTATATATGGAAATAAAAATTCAGAAATATGGTTTATTAACCTACTGAGATACCTTTTATGCATAAGAAGATAGAAGCTTCTGCCTGACATTTTCAGCTTCCTACTATTTCCTCTAAAGTCCTATATCTATTCATAATCAGAGCAGAAGTAGCAAGTTTTCCAAGAACTTTTATTTTACTTCTGATGCTTTTCCCAGAGCCTGAGCAAGGTCATTCCTCTTTTAAAAAGGAAAAAAGTGGACCCAGGAAACTACAGACCAATCAGCTTGACATTAATACCTGGGAAAATACCTAGAAAAAAATAATGAACCAGTGGGTTTGAGAGCACTTAAAAACTAACAAGGTGATTACTAGAAGCCAGCATGGATTTGTTAAAAACAGATCACACAAGGCAAATCTTACTGCTTTCTTTGACAATGTGACTAAATTGGTAGACCAAGGCATGCTGTAAATGTAGTACACATAGACTTTAGTATAGCATTTGATAAAGTAGACCATTTTTTTTTTTTGTCTGCTTCACAGTCATTACTGACCCTGCAGTGACCGCCCCTAGCGGTTTTCAAGGCAATTGCATCTTTCTGTTTTTCGGAAGTAGCCTTTGCCAGAGCCTACTTCCTAGAGCGTCCAGCCCAGCTGGCAAGCGCAGGAGGCGGGATTTTTCCGTTGCTTCGCGCCCCTTTTTCGGGGCGAGCGCGATTTCACGCTTTTACCAGCAACTGTGGTCCCGTCTCTGTAGAATCGCTGCCAGCATTTTTCCTCCCACCGGAGTGAGAGTACTCATTTATCTACTCACGTACGTTTTCGATCTGCTGAGTTGGCAGAAGCTGAGGGTAGAGAAACAAGAGCTCACCTTGTTTAACGCGAGAGGCTGGACTCGAACCGCTGAAGTTTCCAGCCATTTCTGGCCGGCACTTTCAGCGTCATTAAGCCGCTGCGCCACCGCGTCCCCCCTAAGTAGACCATAGCCTTCTTGATATACTGGACCAATGTGGGATGAATAGTCTCACTACCAGATGGATTTGCAGTTGGCTGAACAACCATAGTCAATGGGTGGTAGTTAATGGCTCTAAGTCCACATGGAGGAAGGTATGTAGTGTGGTATCCTAGGTCCTAGGTCCCATTCTCTTTAATATCGTCATAAACTATTTAGACAAAGGAATAGAAGAGATGTTCATAAAAACTGCAGATGATACAAAGCTGGGTGGGATTGCTAACACCCCAAAAGATAGGCACCTGATTCAAAAGGAACTTGACAGTCTTGAACATTGGGCCCTATCCAACAAAATGTTGTTCAGTGGTGAGAAATGTAAGGTACTGCATATAAGCAGGAAAAAGCAGATGCCCTGGTGTAAGTTAGATGGTACCTGGTTCAGCAATGGTACTTGTGAGAAAAATCTTGGCAACTACAGAATAAACATGAGCTTGCAGCTGCCAAAAGAACCAGTGCAGTTTGGGGCTGCATCAAGAGAAGTGCAGCGTCAAGATCACAGGGAGCGATAGCACTAGTTTTTTGCACTGGCCAGACTGCACCTGAAAAACTATGTCCAGTTCTGGTCACAACAAATATAAAAAGGACAATGAAGAACCGGAATAGCCTGCCTCCTGAAGTCTTGGGCAATCCATCACTGGAGTTTTTCAAGAAATAATTGCACAGCCATTTGTCTGGGATGGTATGAGGATTCTTGCACAGGTAGGAGATTGGTTTAGATAACCTCCAAGGTCCCTTCAAACCCTATGATCCTATTATTGCTTTGTATTACACATACATTTCTATCATTTTATATATATATATACTGTGTGTGTGTGTGTGTGTATGTGCATATAGCAGCTGGATAGCATAGTGATTAGAACACCGCCTTTGATCCAGGGGACTGGGGTTCAAATCCTGGCTGGTACCTACCTTACCAGTAGGCGTCCTTGAGCAAAGACCCCCTAACACTTCACCTGCCTACCTCAAATATGAGAGTGACATGAACTAAGAAAGTCATGCTGGCTCGGACGTCACCCAGATTAACAAGGTCCATGTCAGATTTTGGGGAACTAGGACAACCTGATGTTAAGTGGGCTACTGGAACAAACCATACATGGACAAGGCAAGAGAACTTGGAATTGATGGAATGCTACTACAATAGCAGACCTAATGAGAGGGGATATATGAAACGTATGAGGGAACTGTGGCTAGACAGAAGGCCTACATCCACACTAACTGAGAAACAACTAGTTACCCAGCGCTTCAACAAAGTGAAGAGGAAGCTGCTCTCACAACTTGAGATAGACCAACTCCACATTACAACCCGGACTCAAGCAGACCTGGAAGAACAACTGGATGTGCAGCCAACACCTGAAGCTGGAATGTCACTGCCACCCTTCCATTACAGAGCACAGCAGCTGATACGAGGCATAAGATCATGGATAAACTAGCTACAGTTAACCTTCGAATCCGATTACCAAGGCTCAGTGGAGAAGTACCATCAGATAGTATGCTAGAAGATGCCAACAGAGCCCTCCAGACAATCCCTACTATCACCATAACTGAAACCAATGAATTGGTATACGCTACAGCTGCTGTAATCCTGGAAATGCTTGGCTACATGATCAAGAAGAACAGCAGTACATACCCACCCTGGAGATTGGAGGCTAAGATCAAGGCAACTCAGACAGAGGTCAGTCAGCTGGTGGAACTACAGAAGGGTGTGAAGATTAAGGATAAGACTTGGCTACTGAAAAAATATATGGGCCTGACTCCATCTGAAGCCCTAGAGACTGCTAAACAAAGACTCACAGTACTGGCTGCTAGGCTAAGGAGATACACTAGAGAAGCAGAGGCCAAGAAGATAAATGCCCTGTTCTCCAAAGAACCATCCAAAGTGTACTCCCAACTGCAGTGCAACCACAGAGTATCAGCTGAGCCACCAGCAGCGGAAACTGAACAGTACTGGAAGAACATATGGGAGAAAGAGAAGACACATAACACCAGTGCAAAGTGGCTGCAGGACCTGAAAGCAGACCACAGCAATCTCCCAGAACAGGAACCAGTCACTATCACAGTAGCAGACATCCAACAGCGGGTCAAGAACATGAAAAGCTGGACAGCACCTGGCCTGGACATGATCCACACCTACTGCCAAAAGAAACTAACAGCAGTGCATGAATGCCTAGCAGCACAGGTGAACCAACTGCTAGCAACAGACTCCCACCCAGACTGGCTAACACAAGGAAGGACAGTGCTGATCATGAAAGACCCTCACAAGGGAACAGCACCATCCAACTACTGGCCAATAACCTGCCTCCCCACAACATGGAAAGTTCTATCAGACATCCTAGCTGCCAAGCTACAAGACCATATGGGCCAGTACATGAGCACAGCTCAGAAGGGCATTGGGAACAACACCAGAAGCTCAAAACACCAGTTACTCATAGATAGAGCAGTCGCCGAGACTCAAGGTCTAGACAGACCAATCTGAGCACAGGCTGGATTGACTACAGGAAAGCCTATGACTCAATGCCACACACACAGATCTTTGAATGCCTGGCACTATACAAAGTCAACAGGACACTAAGGACCTTCCTCAAGAACTCAATGGGACTGTGGAAGACAACACTGGAAGTCAACTCAAGACAGCTCGCACAAGTGGCCATCAAGTGTGGCATATACCAAGGTGATGCACTGTCCCCACTGCTGTTCTGCATAGGCTTAAACCCCCTCAGCCAGATAATCACAAGGACTGGATATGGGTACAAGTTCAAGAGTGGAATCACCATCATCCACCTCCTCTACATGGATGACATCAAGCTGTATGCTAAGAGTGAACAAGACATCGACTCACTGATCCACCTGACAGATCTACAGCGAGGACATTGGGAAGTCATTCGGACTGGAGAAGCGTGGCAGGATGATAGTAAAGAGAGGGAAGGTAGTTAAGATTGATGGAGTGGAACTACCAGTGGGGCACACAGCAGACATAGAGACCAGCTATAAATACCTTGGTGTCCCAGTCACATGGGAACCATGAGGAGGAGGCAAGGAAGACAGCAATATCCAAGCACCACCAAAGGATAAGACAGGTCCTGAAGAGCCAGCTTAATGGGAAGAACAAGATCCATGCCATCAACATGTACGCCCTGCCAGTCATCAGATACCCTGCCAGTATGGTGAGCTGGCCAAAGGAAGACATGGAGGCTGCCGATGTGAAGACCCAGAAGCTCCTCACAATGTACGGAAGTTTCCACCCCAAATTCAACACCCAGAGACTATACACCAGCCAGAGAGAGGGTGGGCAGGGTCTGGTGAGTGAGATCCTGTGGGCCTTCATATCCAGACAGACAGGCAGGTACTTGTCTACTACCACGATGTACCAGACATTGCGGTAGTAGACAAAGACCAGAAGACAGTGGTAGTGATAGACGTAGCAGTGCCAAGTGACAGCAACATCAGGAAGAAGGAGCATGAGAAGCTGGAGAAGTACCAGGGCCTGAAGGAGGAAATAGAGAGGATGTGAAAAGTGAAAACTCCCAGGCCTCTGGTAGAGGACCTGAGATTGAGGAAGACACATACCACCCATAGGGATGAGAGGGGAATTTTTTTTAAAATGCATTCATTCAAAATAATGGAGTATATCATTTAAAACACATGCAAAGAAAAGTACTGGGTGCACCATTTTTTGGAACAGCCATTTTTTTACTCAACAAGTATTTTCATATTATTTTCAATAATTCCTAAGATGTTTCAACAAGTATGTCAGCACAATCTATTTACTTTTTATATGTAAATCACCTGTGATACTTCTATAACATTATTATGTTTATAGACCAATAAGTATTTTAATTAAAATATGTAGCCTTATTTTAAGAAAAAGATCCTTGAACTATATGAATTATTCAACCAAAAGAGAAACCTTTTTTAAAAGAGGACACAAACGAATGTTTCTAATGTCCTGTCTTCTAATGTCCTGTCTTCTTTCCAAAGGAAAAAACAGAAAAGGCTTCACCAGTTTTGCCTGGTCTATAGCCAAATATCGAGATAAATTGGTTCATATTGCCACTCATAACTAGGGCCATAAGAAAGTACTTATTGTGCTTGCTGTCATTTTGATTTTTTTTAACTTGGTATACTTGCTGTTATTTTCTTTATTGTCTTAGTCATTGTTTCTAATTTTACTACTCTGTAATTTTATTTTGTTATAAAGTAACTTCTGTACAAATAAAATAATTCATTCTATTGGGAAGAACATTAAAATCTGAGTCCAACTCTCATAACATAATCCCCATTTAAAAATGCCTGGAAAAACTTTTTTGGAGAATTTGGGATGAAAATTGGTTTAGTGCTAACAGTCAGATAAATACAAAATGATACCTTTAAAAACTCTGAAGCACTGCAAAACGAAAATAAATTACTTGATGTAACTAAATGGCAATATAAACAGTTAAAATACTTGTTAGTTTCATTGTTTGGGTCTGATGCTGTCAGCCCCACTGGGTAGATCAGTCCAGGAAATCAATTCCGTGGGAAGACAAGAATTACTTTTACTGGGATTGGCATTAATAACAGAATCTTGTGGATCTGATTATGCTGTACCTCCTCCTTCTTATACTCCAGTGAATCAAGGTGTCTGCTTGAGCTGCTTCCAAATGTTATCTCGTTTCTCAGGACTTAAAAAATGTTTCAGCCCCTTTTGCTTAGGCAACAGTTCTTGCATATTTCTGTCAAGGTTATCTTTCTTACTTGCTACAGGTGCCCTCGCAGCTTCCAGAACCTGGGAAATACCGGGTGTATTGAAGAAAGCTTTATAGACACCAAACCAGAAATTTACTATCATGAACGTTTTAGTAACTTTACAAAACCAATTTCAATTATACACAACAAATATGGAATAAAGAATTGGAATATTCTACTCTGCAAAATCAATGGCTCCAGGTTTTAAGAAATGTTAAGTATATTTTATACTATTTAAGAACTGCAAAATACTTTTTCAGGTTATTGGACTTTTCGTTGGATCTTTTAAAAAGGCTAATAGTTACCATTTTTATGTTGAAGATATAATAAATTTTAAGGCACTCTATTGTCTGCAGGTAGTGACTTATTTGTTAGATAGTATTACCATGGTTCTTAAAGGAAGTTTAAAGTTCAAAGTTGTCAATGTGTTGTTAGACAATATTCCACAAATTTAGAATTTTAACTTATGAGGAACTTTGAACAAGCCATGCCCAAACTGTTGTGAATAAGATGATTATATACTCCTAGAAAGATGTTTGTATACCATATTGTAAATGTGGCTATATCAAATTTGTCAACTCTTAGCTTTTGAATTAGCTTTATTTCAGCAAAAAGACAAGTTTGGATAATCCATACAGTCTAGATTTAACTCAATATTTAAAACTTGGATTGCAAAGATTTGTACAAATATATAATTAAGATTTTTATATTCGAGAAAGTAGTGAAACCTCAAAATCTTGGATTAATTTTAGTTATGTTTTTTGTTTGCTTTCCTTTTGTATCTAGTTTTTTATCTCCTTCATTTTCTATCTTTATTTATCTTTTTCTATACTTTCCTTTCTTCAATTAGTTTTGCTTAGGTTTTTCCTTTTCTGCCTACAGTATTTCCTCTAATATTGTTATAGTGTATATATTTGTCATTATGTGTTTATATAATGCCTTTATAAAACGCAGTAACATTTTAATTGAAAAAAATCTGTTTAAAATTACTTTATCTGCAGAGGTAGATAGATCCTGCTCTTGTCAGATAGTGTAGTGGGTATATTCCAAGTATCTTCACTTCTATGACTTTCTGTATATTTCTCAAATTGTTCATATGTCTTTTCAGTCTGGCAATATGTGCCATTTAATTTCCTTTCAGCCACATTACACTGAGATGCCTCATACATATTACAGCTGTTCCCCTCTCAGTCCCAATATGACTAGAGTTTTTTTTTTCCTCCACAAAATAAAAAATACAGTTCTTAAAAACATTTTAGGGTTAGGCTGGGTGCGAAGATCTACCAAAGATGGAAAGGGGGGAAAAAAACTGGCTCTTTGTTACTTCCCATGCTATTTAATTAGATGAGGAGGAGTGCTGGTACCGAAATCTCAACCTTAGACTGTCAAGGCAATATCCAGCTATAGTACATACATCTCCCTCACCACTGCAAGAATCTACATGTTGGACCTCACTTTTTCCTGCAGGTTATTGCCAGAAAGGTGCATAATACAGCACTTTTGGCAACTGGAATACCATATATTGTCAGAATTAAGCTACTATACATACGCATTTATCTTCAGATCCACAAGCAATGAATTGGCCACAAGGAGAAACACTGATTCCACATGGATGACAGCGGCAACTATGACCTTCAAAACGGCGCTCACACCTGCAGAAGTTAAATAAATTTAAGTACTACACATTTTAAAATAATTGCTTCTAAATTTACTCATTCTTTTCAGTGGGTGCATATCCTATTTATCTCTACCATACAATCAACATCCAAAAGAAAATGATATACCACAACGTGCTCCAGTTGCTGAAAAAAATAAAGAGAGTTTAGGTATTACAATGAAGTCAGTAAGTTGCATTCATGTTAAGTATCTCAATGTAATAGTATCTGGTGCAGATTTAGTTATGACTCTTGCACTGTTAGCTAGATGCAGAACTGTAATTGACTTTCTACTTTATTAGGACTATTCCACTATTTCTATACGTTCAACTTGCTGTCCTCTGGGCATGACACCTGTTGTGGTTGGGAAAAGAAGAAGCCCAATCCACTTAGATCAGCTTATGTTTCCTATATATTTTGTAGTGTTCATTTAAAAAAACTATATTTTACTTAATCCTAGTAAAAGTTTTTATATTTAAGTTTTTACTACATAAATATAAGAAGGGTCTTACATTATGAGACTATGGTGATGTATGATAGAATATATGTATGCTTATTTTTTATTTTTATTTATTTATATATCAAATTTGTTATTTAGATACATACATGAGCAAGCAGTAAACAACAACAAAAAATTAGAGTAAGGGAAATGTTCCTATTTTAGCTGAAAATGGACAATTGACATGAAGGTCTATGATTTTACTTCCTCAAACTTGAAAAATGGGTTGTAAGGATTTGATATCTTTCGTTGAATACTCCTCAGTTTATTTTCTAATATCATTTTTATTTTCTTATCCGGGTTCAGTAATTTTTCAACACCATTCTACGTGATGTTCTCATCAGATAAATTTAAGAAATATTAATTAACAGGCAATGGCATAATATGGCTAAATAGTTATTTAGAAAACTCTCTTTAATAGCAAGCATTAATAAGTTAAAAACATCCTTGAGTGCAGCTTGACTCCAGTTTTCTTGGCAATAATACGGAAGCCATTTGCCATTGCCTTTTTCTAAGACCTTCCAGTCTACCCTATAGTCCTGGGATTTTCTAGTGGTTGCCCATCCAAGTACTAATCAGGTTCAACCCTGCTTAGTTTTTTTGAGATTAGCCAAAGTTGGTGACATGTCGCCATCTGTTTCAGCAAGCAATTACTAGATAATATTTATCTCAAAGGAAATTGTATGTGGCTTTGCACTGGGCATTATTCAGAGTTCAGTGCTGCAGAACATATCTAATAAATCATCTGGATAAAATAAAAGAAATAAATATTCCTACTACTAAACAGAGAGGGCATTCCATAACTGAGTCCCATATCCTCTTTGTTTTGTGTCTGAATATGATGGAACTCTAAGCAAAACTTCACTCCCATATACAAGCAGGGGAAATAGAGAGGTATTCATTACATATATAGTTCTTTAAACATAGTTTTAAAAAACCTTGCAACTTAAATTGCACCTAGAAACTAACTGGAAAGCCAGTGCTTTGACTATCTGGGTAATTTTTGCCTAATATCTAGCACCAGTCAGTATTTGAGCTATTGCATTTTAGAGAGCTGGAACTTTACACTGCTTTTAAAAGCACACATACATATATTTGGATTTAACTTTTGTCTCTCTGATTAATTGATGAGAATTTGTTACACTGTAGTAACAGCTAATTGGTTAACTCTTGGAATTCTCTGGATGGTGGCCCCTGGTTTATATAGAAACTCATTTAGTCTGTTCCAAAGGCATAAAATAAGTTCCAAGGCTTGTAGATCTTATTTGTTAGAAAAAGTTTAAATATTGACAATCTAAACTGCTTTAAAATTTGGCTGGAAAACAAATTAATAGGTTTATACATCAGCTTTTTTACACTGGAAACATAATATCATAATACACAATTATGAAATCCAGGCTAATAATTATCATAATATACAATTATGAAATCCATCATATATCTCTGAGGATAAACATGGATCAAGATGTTCATAGATCATGAAGAATATGTTCTTCTCCCTTCCCCACAATTTACCATAGGCCACAGAAACAATCAATAATTCAAATGCCACATACTGCTGAAAGCAAAAATATTTTCAAATGTTTCAACAAAATC
Organism: Liasis olivaceus; assembly: GCA_030867105.1. Classification (NCBI taxonomy): domain Eukaryota; kingdom Metazoa; phylum Chordata; class Lepidosauria; order Squamata; family Pythonidae; genus Liasis; species Liasis olivaceus. Next base: position 260,129,304 of record CM061349.1, read on the forward strand.
AGCTAACTGGTGGTATTCCATGTAATTAAATCCTTATCACATAACTTTTAGGTGCTACAAGAAAGGCTGGGGCAACTGGCATGTAATGTTCCTCACATGCAGTCTATAAGCAGAAAATAGGCAGGAAATGCCACAACTAATATCTGGAAAGTCTAAAGCAAACCAAATTGCCAATTTCTCTATGCTCTTCACATTATAAATCACACAAATATAAGTGTACAAATACATGACAAATGTCATTTCACTAATTTGTTTAAACTATTTAATGACCCACCTGATTTTTCTCTACTAAAATTATGCTTCTGAAAAAATGATTACCATTTATTTATTGTATTTGTAATCCTTCATTCCACCAAAGAATAGCAATCTCAGTGACTCATTACAGAAAGATTACATTTGTAAAATATGAACCTAGAAGTAATTCCACTAGCAGCAGAAGGTACCCTCAACTGTGGCAATACAGAGAGAATGACTACTTCTGCAATTTTAAAAGTCTGAATTGGCTCATAAGGGAGAATAAGATCTTTCAAATAACCTGGGTCCAAGTGATATATAACTTTATAGGTCATAATCAGCACTTTGACATGGGTCCAGGAACAGACTGCCAGCAGTGGAAGGGTTTTAAGAAGGGAGTTGCATATTCCTTTTTTTTTTTTTTTACTGCTTAACAGTCATTACTGACCCTGCAGTGACCGCCCCCTAGCGGTTTTCAAGGCAATTGCATCTTTCTAGTTTCGGAATTAGACTTTGCCAGAGCCTAATTCCTAGAGCGTCAGCCCAGCTGGCAGCACAGGAGGCGGGATTTCCGTTGCTTCGCGCCCCTTTTTCGGGGGATTTACCGGCAACTGTCCCGTCTCTCTGTTGAGCCGCTGCCAGCATTTTTCCTCCCACCGGAGTGAGAGTCCTCATTTATCTACTCACGTACGTTTTCGATCTGCTGAGTTGGCAGAAGTCTGGTTGCAGGATTTTGGACTAGCTCTTTTCTGTTTCTGAGCTTTTTCTCAGAATGTGTTGTGGCAGTTCAAAAGGCACTTTACCAAGGCATGTGTCAATACAGCCAAATCTGACATCTCTAGGAATGTGTAGAATTGCTCACGACCCTTAACTGTGCCAACACATTTCTGGACACCACAAAAACCTAGGTAGCCAGGTTCATCAGTAAATCCAAGAGAACCCCAGACTCTGAGTTTTCACAAATAAAATTACCCCATCCAGCACAGCTTGGAGCACGTCTGTCTTATCCTGACTATGTTTCTCCCAGCATGACCTTCTGAATCCTCACTTGAAGGACTGGTGTCTCATTGCTCTGCTCAGTCCACAAGCTTGATTGTACTGTACAGGTACTCCTCATTTAGCAAACACAATTGGGACTGGCAACTTGGTCGTTAAGCAAAGTGGTCGCTGAGTGAAACTGTGACTGTGCTTATGATCTTACTTCAGCGTTCCTTTGCTTTACAGACCTGTTAAGGTCGTAAATGTGAGGATTGGTTGTAAAGTTCCTTTTTCATCACCATCGCAATTGTGAACAGTTGCTAAATGAGGACTACCTGTAACTGACACTGGCTTATCAAAAATGATTATTGACACTGTAGACTGTTACCCCCACACTCCTGGCCTTCTGTAAGGCTTTGAAGACCTGGTTCTGCCACATGGCCTGGGGTGGGGTGGGAATACCTCAAGCATGGGGATGGCTAGCCCCATAGAGGCCTTCTGCCTTCAGCCTCAGATTTTTCATCCTCTTGGATTCTCCTTCTCCTTTTTAGTAATGTTTTTAATTAAGGTTTTATGTTGTTGTTGTTGTTCAGTCGTTAAGTCGTGTCCGACTCTTCGTGACCCCATGAACCATATTGCGCCAGGCCTTCCTGTCCTTCACTGCCTCCCTGAGTTTGCTCAGTTTCATGCTCATTGCTTCAGTGATGCTATCTAACCATCTCATCCTCTGCCGTCCTCTTCTCCTTTTGCCTTCAATCTTTCCCAGCATCAGGGTCTTTTCCAAAGAGTCCTCTCTTCGCATTAGGTGACCAAAGTATCTGAGCTTGAGCTTCATTATCAATCCTTCCAATGAGCAATCAGGGTTGATTTCCTTTAAGATTGACTGGTTTGACCTCCTAGCAGTCCAGGGGACTCTTAAGAGTCTTCTCCAGCACCACAGTTCAAAGGCATAAGGTTTTATGTATTTATATATTTTATGTTTTAATGTTTGTTGTGAATCGCCCACAGTTCCCCCATTGGGGGGAGATGGGCGGTTGAAAAATTTAATAAATAAATAAATAAATAAATAAATTTCTGGTAATTTGTAATAAAATTGTATTTTTAGTGCAGATATGAAACTAGGCATGAGGATCTAAGGGAGCATACATTTGAATACCCATGTTTGGGAAAAAGAGGAGAGAACTACTACAACTTGTGGGCTTCTCATTTCTGGGAGGATCTGGTCAGCCAAACAAATGTGTAGTTAGGATTTTGATGTGATCCAATGGTTTTTACATTCTTTCTCTTTTTACATAAAGGCTTCCTAATTTATACACCCAAGCAACTGCTGTTGCCTCTGGTAAAATATTTTGAAACAGTTGTACAGTTTCACTATTAGAACTTTTGATCCAGAGGACTATGGTATCCTACCATAAATGGAGTAGGTGCTAGTTTAAAATATATATATATATATATATATAATGTCTACATAATTTGGAATTCAGATTTTAATGTTTCTAACTAACTTTTCCTAATAGACTTAGCATTAAGAGACAAAATGGACAAGACCATGTATGGTATCAGCTCTACAAAGTCAACTGCAGCTGAGACCATAACACCCCACCATGATGTTATATCAAACCAGTCAACAGCACTGGGAGAGGCAATGCAAATTAGATGGAATTTAAATAGAAGAGGAGGGGAGAAAAAGGAGGAGGGAAAAATTAAAGACTCCAGAAGTAACCAGCAGTATAGCATACTATACTACATAATTCAGCATTACAATATAGATAAACTACTTATCCAGATTTTATTTTTAACTATTTTACCATTCCCCCTGTATTCTTAAATTAATGTTTTAAAAGGAGGCAGCAAATAAGTAACCTGTTTAAAAAATTTAACTTTTTACTATTCATGAATAGTAGTTAAACCAATTGATAGGAAAAACACAAGGATATAAAACAGTTAATATTTTATCCCAAATATCTCATTTTACTATATTTAGACATTTGCTAGGAGTAATAAGCCATTACTGTTTGGAAAAAAAAGTGCTAATTCCTATTAAAAAGGTAAGGTTTGTGTTTTTTTAAAACAAAGTTGCCTCCAACTTCTTCCAGACCAATCTTTTTCCAAAACATTTGAGTTAGACATTTTCTGTATTTTAATGATTTACAGAGATCTCCCATGTGTGCTTTCCTGTACTGCTTCTGTAGTTTGTAACCCTATATATGAAATGTTTTTCAGTTCAGACAACTGAACACTTTTTAAGGATAAAAAGGTGCATTCCAATTTGTTAAATTCACTGCAATTTTTTTAAAAGATGTCACTTAAATTTGGGAGGGGGGGTGATGTAAGGCCATTTCATTCATTACAACAAAGACTAGAGTCAAGAATCAATTTATAGTTATAGTTATACCATAAATAACACAAACTTGCATATTCAGGTATAATCAACAAAAACGTTGTGAGGTCTTAAAAGAGGAAGAAATGTGTCACACATATGTTTTTGTAGATTACAATTTACTTCATCAGATCCAATGCAAAAATATATGCAATAAATTGCTAATCCTTAAGCAAAAGTGATCATGGAATTCTGCCAATTAGGATGCATTAGTTTTTTCCCTGTACTTACACTTGTCTGACTTATGTGGCACATACCCATGCTCCCCAGCCTCTCCTCCTGATGCTATTTCTTCCTTTTATATTTGTCTTTTCCCAAGCTTTTATGATAGTTTTTTTTTCAGTCACTGGCATTTCATTACATGGCTAAATTATGTTTTAATACAGCAATATTTAGATTTTATTGGTGAGAATGTATTTAAAGCTATAGAACTTATACAATTTTCTCCATGGTTTTTTCCCACCTTAGTCTCATGCAAGAACAAATATAGACTGGCTATTTTTCATCATGTGCCTAAATAATCCCAAAATCTTTATTTGTTGATTGTGTGCTGTATTTCGTAAGCTGTCTTTCCAAAGTAGCAACTGCATTTGAGGAAGACAAAATGCCACAGAGTAAAGATTTTGACCTTTATTTGATCCCACAATCATTTTGCAATTCTGTACTGTCTAAATTATAACAGAATAATGTATGCTATAATTTTATTTATATCTACCAGAAACAATTAGAGGATTTATGTCTGGGAATAAATTAAATAAACAAACACTTATTTACCCAGAAATATTATATGTTGCCTTATCTCTGACAAGTTCTAAGTAGCTGTTTCAAAGATGGATTAACCAAGCGTCAACCTTTAAGAGAGATCATGCAGAGGTTTCCTAACTTGCAGATATTAGGTTTTTCAGAGAAGTCATTGTGAACTTTTGTCAGAAAAAAAAATTAAAAAGCACCTGTGAAGTATAATCAAGAATTACCAAAAGAAACATGACAAAGAGCAAAATGGCTGTTACCTCAGTGTTCTCAGATCCCAAAGTTTGATGCCATCACCAATGGCTGTCGTTAAAAAAAGATTGTAAGCTTCATGTTGTTGACAACTGAACGATGATCCCTGCAAGAAAAAAACAAACATTAGTTTAACATTATAGTAGCCTACAGGTGAAACTCGAAAAATTAGAATATCATGCAAATGTTCATTTATGTCAGTATGGCAACTCAAAAGGTGAAACCAATATATGAGATAGACGCATTACATGCAAAGCGAGATATGTCAAGCCTTACCTTGGTATAATTGTGATGATTTTGGCGTACAGCTTATGAAAACCCCAAATTCACAATCTCAGAAAATTAGAATAGTGTGAAAAGGTTCAATATTCTAGGCTCAAAGTGTCCCACTCTAATCAGCTAATGAATCCATAACACCTGCAAAGGGTTCCTGAGCCTTTAAATGTTCTCTCAGGCTGGTTCAGTAGGAATCACAAGCATGGGAAAGACTGCTGACCTGACAGTTGTGCAGAAAACCATCACTGACACCCTCCATAAGGAGGGAAAGCCCCAAAAGGTAATTGCAAAAGAAGTTGGATGTTCCCAAAGTGCTGTATCAAAGCACATCAATAGAAGGTTATGTGGAAGGGAAAAGTGTGGTAGAAAAAGCAGCAGGGATGACCGCAGGCTGGAGAGGATTGTCAGGAAAAGGCCATTCAAAAGTGTTGGGGACTTTCACAAGGAGTGGACTGAGGCTGGAGTTAGTGCATCAAGAGCCGCCACACACAGACGGATCCTGGACATGGGCTTCAAATGTCGTATTCCTCTTGTCAAGCCGCTCCTGAACAACAAACAACGTCAGAAGCGTCTTACCTGGCCTACAGAAAAAAAGAACTGGTCTGTTGCCCAGTGGTCCAAAGTCCTCTTTTCTGATGAGAGCAACTTTTGCATCTCATTTGGGAACCAAGGACCCAGAGTCTGGAGGAAGAATGGAGAGGCACACAATGCACGATGCTTGAAGTCCAGTGTGAAGTTTCCACAGTCTGTGTTGATTTGGGGAGCCATGTCATCTGCTGGTGTTGGTCCACTGTGCTTCATTAAGTCCAGGGTCAACACAGCCGTCTACCAGGAGATTTTGGAGCACTTCATGCTTCCTTCCGCAGACGAGCTTTATGGGGATGCTGACTTCATTTTCCAGCAGGACTTGGCACCTGCCCACACTGCCAAAAGTACCAAAACCTGGTTCAATGACCATGGGATTACTGTGCTTGATTGGCCAGCAAACTTGCCTGACTGAACCCCATAGAGAATCTATGGGCATTGCCAAGAGAAAGATGAGGGACATGAGACCGAACAATGCAGCGGAGCTGAAGGCCGCTATTGAAGCATCCTGGTCTTCCATAACACCTCAGCAGTGCCACAGGCTGATAGCATCCATGCCATGCCGCATTGCGGCAGTCATTGCTGCAAAAGGGGCCCAAACCAAGTACTGACTACATATGCATGCTTATACTTTGCAGAGGTCTGATATTGTTCTATTTCTAATCCTTGTGTTATTGATGTCATGTAATATTCTAATTTTCTGAGATTGTGAATTTGGGGTTTTCATAAGCTGTACGCCATAATCATCGCAATTATACCAAAGTAAGGCTTGACATATCTCGCTTTGCATGTAACGTGTCTATCTCATATATTGGTTTCACCTTCTGAGTTGCCATACTGACATAAATGAACATTTGCACGATATACTAACTTTTCGAGTTTCACCTGTATATGTTTTAGAAAACATTTCCACTGTTGAAACTGCACAGAACATGTAATAATGCCCGGATTGTTCACTGGCATGTCAACTTGTCTATATCTGCTTCTTGTCACACATACCAAATTATTTAAATATATACTAAGAGCAAGAACATACATCCATTACGTTACAGGTAAGTCTCAATTAGTGCAGTTAATGAATCCCACAAAATGATTGCATTTGAATTTGCACTATTCAAAGTGATATTTCTATAGAAAATAGAGTAATTGGTTCCAGCGCAATTAAATTAGGCAATTAAAACATTTAAACATATTTTTTTTTATATTTATAAATGAAATACTGTATAACAGTAAAGAGGCATTAAGTAAAGAGGATAAACCCACATCCCAAGTGTACCTTTGGTTGGAGCAGGGGGTTGAACTTGATGACTTAAACAGTCATTTCCAATTCTATGATTCTATGAAATCTCACAAAATCTTGTATGAGAATGCCAAATTTGTCAACAGATTTTCGCATTTGCTTAACATCTCAAGACTTCACTTTTTTGCTTGAAATCATGAAAAGTAAGATCACTGAAATCTTAAGAGATTTAATGATCTCCTAAGATTTCAGTTCCCCTTTTTAAAAAAAGTGTACAAGTTTCTGGGCCATCATGTGAGATCATGTAAGGGCACATGGCATCTACAAAGCTTGCCAATCCCTTGTTAAAATGAGGTCAACATGAAATGTGTTTTAAACAATACAATTACAGCAGGAGGTCTGAGATAAATTGCCAATAATCACTTGCATTCAAAAGAATTTGGAACATTTTGAGGTCTGGGGATGATCAAAAAGCATCCAAGAAACATAGTTTTAAAAGTTTATTTATTACAGAATTTTATTATATGCACAGGATATCCTTGTGGCTAATGCTGGGTTTAGAAATGGGAACAATGGATTTATAATCCTACTCAGACTTGCTGGATACTATTAAAAATGTCATTGTCTCTCATCCAAGCTCTGACTGAGGTCAATATGTAGCCCAGTGGACAATAGGATCTCTCATTAACTTTATTAGCCAAATTGCCAGGCACAGGAATCTATGTGGTTGTTCATTCTGCAGGTTCTGGCATCCTGAACAGAATCTCACTAGAGGTTTATAAGGGTAGCATTTCACTCAACTCCAAATGTAAAGTGAATCTAAAGAAAGCATATTTCTTATTTTTATTAAACAGCAACCCATTGGCATTATTCTGCTACTATTCTGCCAGAAGAACAGATTATTCAATCCCATACCATAATCTGCTTCAGAAGATTATAGGACCCTTCAGTGATGATTTGGGGCACACATGGGGAATGGCATAAGAAGAGAGATGTGAAGTGTCATTATGTAAGTAGAATATGTGCTCTTAAAACAGGATGAAGCCCTAAATCTTCCACTACCACTGAATTTAATACCAAACACTAAATATTCACACTAGAATAATAAACCTTACTGGGTGTGAGAGATTACAAGGAGGCTGGGAAAAGAAACAAAGAGAAGGCAACAGACAGGCCAGTTGACAATTTATCTCAGATGGCAACACAGTCCTAGCAGGGAAAAATCTGGGTAAAAGTGTCATATTCAAAGAGACTCCACCTTAATTAACTCACTATAAATGAGGCTGGGAAATATCACTTAGAGTTTCCAACTTTCTGTATTTACCAGAGATGGATATTAAAAATACCTTCCTGAAATCTGTGTATTTCTTGCTTCCTTGGTCTGGCCAGCTGTGTGGGGCTTGAAATTGAGCTTGAAATGACAGCAGTATGCCATAGGGAAAAACTTAACTAATTGTATAATAAATAATCTTCCAGTAAGTATAAAGGACACAAAGTCCACATTATGAGGCTTAAGAATGCATTCTACCAGTAGCTGGATTACAGCCATTGTTTTAAGAACAAAATATTTTTGGATATTATGTGGCAGTAACATAACAGAAAAAACAGCATATTGCATACAAGATTAACAGTTTTTAAGGCTAACAATTTGATACGCTTATATAAGAATATATATTATATAAATAATACTATTCCAATTAGACCTCTTATATAATAGTATGTGCATCTGGTTGATTCCACCTTCATTTTCTACCCCTAACAGCATCTCTTCCCAAAGCCTTTTCTTCTAAAGGTATTTGCTGAATGTAGCCATGGTGTTTTATCACCAGATTTCACTGTAAAGCTTGAATATATGTTGAAAAGGTTGACTGATGATTGTAACCTTCCATTTTTCATTAAAAAAAAAGTCCAATTTCATTCCCCATGTGGATGTATGTCCACAAATTTCAAAGTGAGCTCTGCTTAACTAACTTGAAATCATTTTGCTGATGGGGGGGAAAAAAGAACAAAGGGCCAACATATAACAAATAATACTAATAGAGTTTAGTACAGTTAAGTGTTGTAACAGACTGGTCTCATAAAACAACATTAAAAAAAAAACCCTATGCTAAAGTCATTCTAAGGAACTGTTTTAATGCCACAACAGAAAAGGCATTCAGGAGGGATGGCTGTCTGTAGCCTAACTAATGAGCTTAACAGCATAGTAGGGGTAAGTCGGATAATATCTCAATGTGTCTGTATTCCTTAAACTATTGGTACACACTGCCAAAGCAACTCAGAATGTTAGATAATATCTTTAGCCTATGATTAAAAGATTTGGTTGATAAGCAACCCAATACAAAATTTCATCCCTATGACTTCTAGTTCAAGGTTTGGTTGATGCTTATAGTTCATGCTCATAACCATGCCAATAGTTATATATACTTATATGGTCTTATAACAGTTGTAAGACCAATAGTAAGAGGCTTTTAAAAAAAAATGTTAATGGAGCAGTCTGTTCCATTTTCTAAAACACTTAAATCAGAACCTCACACATCATACAGTTTACTGAGTCAAGGACAGTTAAGCCATATCATTTATTTCCTGTGGAGTCCTTGGGGTTCCCTGAGCTTGGTTGTTTTCTTGCAGATGTTTCGTTTTCTTGCAGACATTTCTTGCAGATGTTTTGTTACCCATCTAGGTAACATCATCAGTCCTAGCACTGAAGATGTTACCTAGATGGGTAATGAAACATCTGCAAGAAAACAAGCAAGCTCAGAGAACCCCAAGGATTCCACAGTTCAACCTGAACTACATATTTTCTCTTCTACTGGTATGTTATTTCCTATTCAAACTCCTTCTGATATGAGGGTTTCTGTGAATTGAATCATTTGAGCCAGCACCATGTATTTATTTCCATTTCAGAAATGAAATTAAGTAAATTAATCCTCTTGTTTGCAGAGTACTATAGTTTACAAAAAAAAGACCAAAATAGTGGTGCTATGATAATAAAGATATGAAATACTGTGGAAAAAAATGCATAGAATAATCTTTTTAAATAGCTGCATTTAAAGTCTAACCCAATAATCACCTTAAAATTAAAATCCTAAAGAAAAAATATACAATTTGATCAGTTGTAGAACAGCCACTGACAAAACCTGGAGCAAAGATAGTACAGGAAAGATATGCTCAGCTAATTTTAAAGACTGAGATGAATAATAAGGAAAAGGGTAGTGTCTAAAGTGACAATATCCATATACAGTGGTACCTCGGTTCACGAACTTAATTCGTTCCATGACTCTGGTCGCGAACCGAATTGGTCATGAACCGAATCAAATTTTCTCATAAGGTTCAATGTAAATACAGTTAATCCGTTCTGACCCCTACGAATTTGGTCGCCAACCGATTTTTGATCGCGTCCCGAATCAAATTTCCCCATAATGTTCAATGTAATTACGGTTAATCCGTTCTGAACCATATGTTGTTGTTTTTTTTAAAACCGCAAAAATATGACACAAAGTACAGTACGAAGAGAGAGAAAGCTAACCTTGCTCAACGCGACTTCTGGCGTGGAGGACAGGAAGGCGGGTGGGGAGGCAGTTACTGCTTGGAGGGAGAGTCCCCCTCCCTACAGGAAGCCGCAAGCATGTGTCATGGGAGGGAAAATGGCCGCAGATCCTGTTCGTAACCCGATGCGGAGTTCACGAACGGAGGCAAAATTTTGCGACCGGAGCTGTTCGTGAACCGAATTGTTCATGAACAGAAGCGTTCGTGAACCGAGGTACCACTGTAGTTTAAGACTTTGTAACACAAGAGGGCACTGTAGATTTTGGAGCACTGATACACTACCAGTATCAGATAGCAGACCAGCATGTTCTCTACAGGTGAAGCTCTCAAGAATTCTAGCAAACCAGCTAAAGTGAACCATACTAGATTTTTGAATTAGTAAAGGATGTTGCTTGGACTGTATCAGATAAGGATTAGACAGCTATTTTATTAGATCATACTGGGAAAAGGTACTTGCAGGCATGCAATCTAGCCTCTCAACAATCAAAGGCTAATTTAGACAACATATCAAACCATATGTTTTGCTAATATATTTAAGAAGTCACATTATGGCTGAAATTCTGCTCTACAAAAGACATAATCATGCTTTAGAACTGTTTACTTGATTTTGTTTTCCATTTATTTATCACTCAGCTTCAAAAGCACCGTATTTTTCTGACTATAAGATGATACTTTTTTCTAAAATCCTTACCCTAAAAATTGAAGGGCGTCTTATTCAAGGAAGTCAGCTGAAGAGAGAACTGCCCGGTTGCAAAACTGCCCATACTTTGTCTCTGCAGGCAGGCTTCCTCCTATTGCTAGCCTCCAATCACGAGTGAAATAGCTTGTCTCCCAAACAGACTTCCTCCAATCACGAGCCTTATGTAACTAACGTCAGCTGATGCTGAACAAACCAATTAGAGGAAGGCTGTTTGCAGAGACAAGCTATCGGCAGTTTCACTCGTGCTTGAATGTAATCAGTTATGCAAAACATGGAAATAGAGCTGCAGAGAGACGGTTTGGACCTCCTCCCACCGAGTGTATCAGGTAAATGTTAACTAATTACTAAATAAAAATGTGTTCTGCACTATCTTAAAATATTGATTTCTTAATTTTGGGTTGCAAAAGTGGGGGTCGTCTTGTACATGGGGGTGTCTTATTGATGGAAAAATACGGTACTTAATACATTTCTGGAGTACAAAAGCTTTTGAATGGGAGCAGTATCAGCGGTTGTAAGTACTTATCTTCCAAGCTTTTGTTAGCAATCTCTTGTAACCTAGTTTGTAAACTGGCAGATTAGGACATAATTTCAGGCTTATATTATGGAATTACAAATCATGACTTGATGTTATCTCATGAAAACCATTTTAAGTTTCTTTACATCCCAGTGATCCCCAGGACCCTGCAACAATAATTAAGATTTTAAAGGCATAAATGCCAATGACCCCCAGGTTGTTCCAATGTTGATTTAATCATGTACCTGCTGGAACTCAACACCGTTTCACTATTTAAGTATTAATTATAGTTATCCTGGTGCTACTCCATAAATGTGTACAGTGTTAATATAGATCTATAAACTTCCGACACTATGATCATCAAGCCTAAGGAATATGTGTGTATCTTTTATAGTTTACTGACAGCAGGAAACCTGTCAAGGCAGTAAACAGTGTGGAATAGTGTTTAAAGTGTTTGCTTAGGTGCTGAGAGACCTAGGTTTCCAACTTTAGCCATGGAAGTCACTTTTGACCAGTTACTATCTTTTAGTCTAACCTGCTTCACAGAGTGATTGTGAAAAAATTGGAGAAGGGAGTAATACAGTATGTTTACTCCCTTGAGCTACCGGAGGAAAGGTGTGATAAGAATCTAACAAATAAAGTAAGTAATACATGAAGCAAACTTTATGACCATATTATACTTCCTCTACTCCTTAGTATGTTATTTATGTAATTTTGGAAGATCTAACAGCAATTATATCTCTCCCCTCTAATGTGACAGAAACAAACAGCTACTTGTTGAACAACTTATATGTAGTACAAGAAAAGGAAGCATATATTTACTAAACATAAAATTCTGCAGGACGCTAAATATATCTTTAACTAAAACATTACTCATGAGATGGAAAACTTAGGAAGAACAATCAGTTCAAATCTATGAAAATAAATGTCCCCTAATAAAGTTTTACCACAAGGAAACTAGTGGTTCTGTCATGCATCCTGCCAAATCATACTTTATCTACAATGTCATAGTGTTCTAAACATGCATAGTACTAACATGGAATAAATTAGCACATAGGAAGGGAGTATTGGAAAGTATTATTTAGACTTACCTCCCTGCACGTGACAGATATATAACGTATTATGGAGTTGACACTGCTACAATTCTCTCTGTAGCAAATATCTAAGAGTATGATCTAGCTTCATGTCATTAAAATGAAAAAACAAGTCTAAATTACAGGGCAATTAACCTTCAAAGATGTATTTAATTTTTTCTTAATTTTCTTAATTTTTGATCTAAGCTTGAGTACTTGGGAATTGAAACCAACAGGACCTGCCTCCTAATAATAGTGTTTAGGACTGGGGTGCAAATCAGTAAGCAAGTTAATTGTAAGAAACATACTGAAACAACACATTTACCAATGGAGCATAAAATAATTGATCCAGTGTTTCAGAAAACTAAAGAGGGGATGGAACCCACTGGTGCATCTGCAGTTTACCAGTTACATCCGTGCCACAGAGCTTTTTTGTTTTAATTCTTTGCATGCTAATAGAACAGCACCTAGTAGCTTTTGCAGCTCACTGGAATTTCAAACATGCTTGATGAAGAAGAATGGTGGGCGAACCTATGGTACTTGAGCATGAAGCAACGGAATCTCTGGATCAAAAATACAGCATCTATTAAAACTTTCCTGATTTAATTCATAATGTTCTGGAACATTTTTTTAAAAAAAATCATGTGTCAAACACACCACAATATTGTGCACATCTTTTGTTTTGGGGTATTCATGAAGACAAATATTTGACAAAACAGATGCCAAATCACTGAATTCAACAACACTGAATTCCTCACAGCATTTGGAAGGATTGCAATATGCAGATTGTGCCCTCGACAATAATACTGAATGCATTTCTATGTTCCATGTAGCCAAACAGCCCTGACATGCATATTGGAAAACTCCAGAAACCTATGATTTCCAAAGATACAAGACAAACATGCATTTATAAAAAAAAAGGGAAAAAAACAGGGAGGGAGGGAGAATGGGACATTATAACAATTTCAGTGAACAATCAATATATTCAGTGCCCATAGAATGCTAACTGATTTTCAAGGAAAATTAAGATGGGAATTGAGGGAAGTGGAAAGTAGTATCTTGGGGGGGGGGGGGGACACAACTGGTTAGCTGAACCTCTGGATAGGAATTCTCCATACTGCAAGGTTTTGTTGCAGATGCCACGTATTCAAATTGAAAACAGAAACTGGGTTCAATTCTCCAATTCACAACACATTTCCTACAAGTTAGCCTCAAAGAAGTCACAGAACCTTGAGTGGTTATAACTGCTCCACAAGCAGATCCAGAGGAGAAAAACTAAAATGAATAATTTGCACAAGCATACCATCCAATGTAGCAGACATTTTCCCAACCAAGATAAAGGCATTTGAAATATAAATCAAGTTAACCTTTGCAAAGTTTGAAGTTATTTAATCATAAAATTGTTCTTATGTGCACTTATTCTGTTCATTTACACTGTGGAAAACAATGGTAATATAGATATCATGCCTACCTTATTTTGGCAAATCTGGTGAACTGATTTAGAATGAGCATCTCTTATCACTGCTGCACTACAGCCCACATTGAGGTCAAATATTTCTAGTGCTCGGTTACTCCCAGCTGCCAATACAATATCTGTAATTTCTGTAAGTTAAAGTTCTGTTAGATAATTACATGTTACAAGTATGGCAGTAAATATTTTCAGGCTTTCATTTGTCAGGGAAAATATCTACTGTATTTAAATAATTTAGGAGTTTCAAGCTCTAACAGAATAGGAGACAGAGGTGGTGGCGTGGAGTTCCACAGCCAGCACAATACAAGTATATGATTGTACATGTTCCCAGATTTTGGTCACTAATAATTTTACAGCATGACAATGGTTACCATAATATGGAAGCTCATAATATTGCTTTTGATTATATTTATTTATTTTTGCTTACTATTACAATAATGAATTCTAATTAAGTAAAGAACTAATGCCTTTTGCATTACAACAACAATAATTATAGTAAGAGGATACAGGAATAGAATTCATTTACTGCTGAAAGACTGGTAATTTCCACTGTAGACGCCACTGGAAATTTCTGTATTGATTTGCAAAAACTCTTAGTTCTGTATCTGCAGCAATAATATAAATCGCATAAATACATATCTTGTAGATTCATGAAGCAAAAGTGAAAATAAAACCCATATTTACTCCAAGCCATATTTCAAAGCCTTTAACATCTTTTGTAGTCTTGCCTTTTCTATTGTGGGGGGATATAAGTTCAGAATATTTTACCAAAAAATTAACGATCTTCTTAAAGTATGTTTTCTGCTATCATTAAAAAAAGAAGTGCAGATCTTTGCTTTCCATATTTTCATTAACATGCATCAGGTACTATATTAAGTTACATATAGATTTTTCCTTTAACCTATTAAAATAATTCATACATTTTATCTAAAGAAGATCTACAAAGCTTAAGAATTATGCATATATCCCAATGGCAAAACTCAAAGTTCCTCTTCTGCACACTGTAAAATATTGTTTTCCTAGACTTATACCGGGACAATTGACAAAGAATTTCAGCTGATCTTGTACAATATATGCAAACTCAGCTTGATAGTTAAAGTGTAAAATTCTTCTGTTCCACTCTTTGTGTACTTCTTTCATACTCTGGGTCCTGTCCAACATGATGTGAGTAGCTATCTGCTTATGCAATGGGATTATCCTTTCCCTTCCTCTCACCTACAGTATGATTTTTCTCCAGAGTTTGTTTTTAAGGCAACATTCTTTTTTAGTAACAGAGTTGCCAAAAAGAATGGGTGGGTTTTTCTTCCAATAAATTACCTGCCTAAACCTCCTGAACCAGGCAGGGAGGGGAAAGTGTGTGTGTGTGTGTGGGGGGGGATTTTTACTCTTTTTAAATCACAGTGGTCTAACTGAATCAAGAGTCCTGTGTGCAATTTGCAATACAGTAAAGCTCCCATTTATTTTGATTTTATTTTGCAATGCAAATTGTAGGTCTAGACCAACTAGTCTGGATCAGGAGGGCAGCAAGGCATAAAGAGTTCCAGTTCCTCTGTTTTCATGCTGCAGTCTTGCTATGGAACCTACCCACTCAAATCCTAATTTATGGAAGAAACAAGACAACAGTCAAATTATGAACTTCAGTCCCATGCTGTGTGGCCTACACATAAGAGTGTCCATTATTTGAAGAATACAGAAACTATGATGGTGTGAATGAGCTATCACAATTCAAACCACACCATAAATTATAACTTTAAGTTGAGAGATTTAACACATTACTCATGTTTTTGTCTACGTTCCACAAAAACTTTTCCATTTCAGCATTTTTCCAAATCTGACTCATCAGATAGCAGAAATGAGAGAAATAGCACAGTGATACGAACATGGAAGAAATGATGGGAAATTGATATTACATAAATGATTGCTATAATGTAATGTAACGTAATGTAATAGCTATTTTGTTAGTCTTCCCTTTACTGTAATTTCATAAGTCCAATGAGAAATGGCTCTAATTTATCAGTAAAATCAATCATCTCAATTTTCTTTCATTACTGATTGTTTTCTTTTTCAGTTAAAACAATCTACCCCATAAATATCTTTACTTGACTGTCTTTTAATTGATTAGTTGATAAGTACTGTTCAGTAATGCTTACATACAGGTGAAACTCGAAAAATTAGAATATCGTGCAAATGTTCATTTATGTCAGTATGGCAACTCAAAAGGTGAAACCAATATATGAGATAGACGCATTACATGCAAAGCGAGATATGTCAAGCCTTACTTTGGTATAATTGTGATGATTATGGCGTACAGCTTATGAAAACCCCAAATTCACAATCTCAGAAAATTAGAATAGTGTGAAAAGGTTCAATATTCTAGGCTCAAAGTGTCCCACTCTAATCAGCTAATGAATCCATAACACCTGCAAGGGGTTCCTGAGCCTTTAAATGGTCTCTCAGGCTGGTTCAGTAGGAATCACAAGCATGGGAAAGACTGCTGACCTGACAGTTGTGCAGAAAACCATCACTGACACCCTCCATAAGGAGGAAAAGCCCCAAAAGGTAATTGCAAAAGAAGTTGGATATTCCCAAAGTGCTGTATAAAAGGACATCAATAGAAGGTTATGTGGAAGGGAAAAGTGTGGTAGAAAAAGGTGCACAAGCAGCAGGGATGACCGCAGCCTGGAGAGGATTGTCAGGAAAAGGCCATTCAAAAGTGTTGGGGACTTTCACAAGGAGTGGACTGAGGCTGGAGTTAGTGCATCAAGAGCCGCCACACACAGACGGATCCTGGACATGGGCTTCAAATGTCGTATTCCTCTTGTCAAGCCGCTCCTGAACAACAAACGTCAGAAGCGTCTTACCTGGGCTACAGAAAAAAAGAACTGGTCTGTTGCCCAGTGGTCCAAAGTCCTCTTTTCTGATGAGAGCAACTTTTGCATCTCATTTGGGAACCCAGGACCCAGAGTCTGGAGGAAGAATGGAGAGGCACACAATGCACGATGCTTGAAGTCCAGTGTGAAGTTTCCACAGTCTGTGTTGATTTGGGGAGCCATGTCATCTGCTGGTGTTGGTCCACTGTGCTTCATTAAGTCCAGGGTCAACGCAGCCGTCTACCAGGAGATTTTGGAGCACTTCATGCTTCCTTCCGCAGACGAGCTTTATGGGGATGCTGACTTCATTTTCCAGCAGGACTTGGCACCTGCCCACACTGCCAAAAGTACCAAAACCTGGTTCAATGACCATGGGATTACTGTGCTTGATTGGCCAGCAAACTCGCCTGACCTGAACCCCATAGAGAATCTATGGGGGGTTGCCAAGAGAAAGATGAGGGACATGAGACCGAACAATGCAGCGGAGCTGAAGGCCGCTATTGAAGCATCCTGGTCTTCCATAACACCTCAGCAGTGCCACAGGCTGATAGCATCCATGCCGTGCCGCATTGCGGCAGTCATTGCTACAAAAGGGGCCCAAACCAAGTACTGAGTACATATGCATGCTTATACTTTGCAGAGGTCCGATATTGTTCTATTTCCAATCCTTGTGTTATTGATGTCATGTAATATTCTAATTTTCTGAGATTGTGAATTTGGGGTTTTCATAAGCTGTACGCCATAATCATCACAATTATACCAAAGTAAGGCTTGACATATATCGCTTTGCATGTAATGCGTCTATCTCATATATTGGTTTCACCTTTTGAGTTGCCATACTGACATAAATGAACATTTGCACGATATTCTTATTTTTCGAGTTTCACCTGTAAGTATACATACCACACTGAATTCTAAAACCATTTTGAAATAATGTAACATTTTTATCTAGAAGACAAAGCCAACTTAAATCTTTTTTCTTTTCTTATATTGTTCCAATACCAATATTGTTCCAAGTTAGCCTTAAAAATTTGCTTTCATGTTTAAGAATAACTATTTATCTAAGAAATAGTAGCTTTAACTGATTACTCTATTAATTAAACTGCTGCAATGTTATGCATCCTTCTGCAGAGAGGTAACACTATATATCTCATAACTCTAGAAATAATATAATGGAAAGGAAAAAGAAAAAAAAACAGTAGTAATTCCACAACAGTTTTAAAATTAAATCTGATATCATGCAAAAATAAAATAAAGTAAAGTAATTCTGAACAGACTCAATCTTCCCTCTTGGAACATTCTTCATTTTCATTTTAATAATTTAAATATTATTATTATTTACAGCAAAAGACCTGTCATTGTCATTTTGCTATACAAGGTAATACTAATATGAAGCATTTCCTCTGTTTTCGGGAAGGTGGGGGTGTGTGTCTGAGTAACTATGCAAAGATTCCAATCACAGTATTTATAACTTCCTCTTCAGGGTACTGCAGTAATTCCATCTAGATATATTGCAGCATACATAATGAATACGTAATACCTGTACAATCTTAACAGCTATAACTAATACTAGAATGTTTCTGTTTCACCAATGCTTCTGTTTCTGAAAGCAGCTGCACAAGAAATCGCACATCTTACTATTTTTTGCACTAATAGTAGTGCTCCTATACTGTTTGAAGAACTACTGAATGGACCTGCACATGCTAACAAAATATCATCAGCATTACATTGTCTGTTAACGCTACTTTAAACATAATCCTACACTTTTACATACCGTTTTATCTCATCCTTGCTGGTGTCAAGATAGTATCTTAACAAATAAAATTCTGCTCCACAGGACAGTAATATGAATGTATCTATATAATAAAACTGGGCTGATCGGACAGATTTATGAAATATTTCCTTTCCCTGAAATTAAAAATGCAACATAAATATTGTATATGCTGTAATTCTCAGAAAACATAGGTGGTTTATTTATAGAATATTGTCATCTAGATTATTTTTCTAACTGAATAACTTTTTTAAAATTACGAATCTTGATTCATCTAACATTGTTTTTCAATGCAGTTTAAGGCAACATCTATCAATATTACTCAAGCCCTAAGCCAGGGGTTGGCAAACCTCTTTGAATATTATGAAACTCCAACTCCAATAGACTTAGCCAGTATAACAACAATTATTTCTTTATTGGTCTGTTTACTTGTTTATTTATAATTTACTGCATTTATATCCCAGCATAATCAATTCAACTCATAATGAGGGATGGAAGAATTTGGTCACATGTTTTTACTCTCACTGAAAAAAGGATTTGTCAACCTAAATCCCATCTTTTCCCCTTTGTGTTTGTTTTTGCCTTGTAGTTAGCAATTTAGGGAGACAGAGAAAGTATTAAATAAAAAGTTGCATTGCAAATGTTGAATAAACAAACCAACCAGAGGAAAGAATGTCATGTTAATTTTGGAGTATAAGACTTAGGAAATGTATATTGTTTCCAAGGCCACTTCTTTCCACTGTAATACATTATTAGATGATTGGTATTCTGATTTTATTTGAATAGTGCAAATATTGAAGTATTTTTTTATTTATTAATTAATCAAATTTATATAGCTGCCCATCTCAAAAAAGTGACTCTGGGCAGCATACAACAGTCCAATAAAACATTAACTATTTAAACGATCATTACATTAAACTCTTATGTAGTAATTATTAAAAATATTAAAAACTATAAAAACAGAACTAAAATAGAAAAGGAAAATAATAGGCAAAGTGATCTTAAGGAATACATGAATAAAAATGACAAAAAAAATATTCTTAGCGTTGATTGGTGAGCTCCTTCCCGAAACTTAACTATGACTTCCCCCAACTCAAAATCTGGCCTTATAAATATATGAATATTTATATATGAATAAATATATATGAATATATATTTATAATGAATATATATATGAATATATATTTATGATGATAAAGCTTCATCATAACCCAAAATAGCCCCAAGACTTATTTGAGGGGAAGGCATTTATTGATTTATTTATAAGATTTAGGTGCTTCCCGACTTTATAGACATCAGACCTACAATCCAAAAGAACCCAAGAATCCCACATACAGTGATCCGGTGGCCACAGCATAAAAGAAAGCCATGTTCCAGCCGTGTTCTGTAGACTTGCACAATTTTCCTGAGATAAGCATTAAGGTGAGTCAATCAAAGTGCAAGAACAGGGAGAGGTCCACCTTCTTGTTCCAGCAATCCCAAAGGCAAATTTGGCTAGTTCAACTAGTACTAAGAAAATAATGTAAAATGATGTATAGCTGCACCCTTACTAGTTCACTGGGGCAGCCTTTTTAAAAAATAGTGTGGTCCCAGGCCAGGAAGTTGGAAGTGATGGTGAGGAAGAAACAACTCCCTATTGTCAGGTTTTTGCTTTTTGTTTGTTCAGGCAAGGTGATAATAGGGCAGCTATGAAAAGGGGTCTCACAGAAGATACTAACCTTGGAGCAATCTCATATTTCATGGCACCAATGATGGGCAAAAGGCTGCAATAGAAGTATCCTTTGGGTATGCAAAGGAACCCCATTCTGACAAGAGCATCAGTCATGGTAACTTTAATACAATCAGCAAATATCTACATTTTCTATGTTTCTGGAACCATGCAAACAGGATGAGAAGCACTGATAAATATCCACACTTCTCAGTGGTGACAGATAGCATCCAGCCTTCTGCTGAGCCTCCCTTTGGAGAAACACTTCCACTGGTACCAATGCCTTGACCTTGACTAAGATAAATCTAGAAAAGAAAATCTGCTTTGAACCCTTAGAAAGACAACCAGGAATCACAGTTTCAGGTGGACCTGGTGAGGTATGCAAGTTTCATATCTATTCTAAAAATTAGGAAAGATAGGGTGGCCCAAAGCTGCCCAAGAAGTGTAAGCCACACAAATTGGTATTGTGAGCCTGGTAACTAAAATGTGAAATACCGCTGATTTTTTTTTCAAAGTTACTAAGATATTAATATGCAACATATTCCAAATATACAGTATATACTCTTGGGGTGGTCAAGTGGCCTGCAGAGTATCCCAAATCTATTTTATTTGAAAAGGCTAGTTAATTACCAGACATAAAGCTGGTTCTGCGCTGCTAACTGACCAGATCCTTAATGTTCTGTCTTCAGAAGACGAAACAAGCCAGTTGTTGTCGTGGCTCCAACCAACTGAGGTAATAGCACCATCGTGTCCTAATGAAAATAAATACATTTCTGAAAACAAAATTGATCATAAAGTCTTGAGAAATCACAAGGTAAAATCTCATATCAGCTGTACTTCTGTGGGGAAAAATGGGATGTTGCACTGTTCTTTTCCCCTCCTCCCTCTAAAACTGTAGGATGTTCTGAGGCATCAAAAGAACATCCAGCATTACACTCCTGGATACAATCCAAGGTATTTTTATACAGAAATACTGATGTTCTCTTGTGCATACTCATAAATTCATATAGAGACTATCTAACAAGGGTGTCTGGGGGGAGAGGGGGGCATAAGTCAAATGGCAATTGTGACTGCATGACCAAATAATATCATTCCTAAAATTGGTGCTTTTTTCTTTTCCTAGACTACATTTCATACAGAAGGAATTGAAAAGCAAATTTTATAAAGAAAAATACCCATATGCAGACCTGGGGCTTTAACTCAGATAATTTTCAGTATCCAGGGTAGTGGGACATACATTTTCTTATGCATTGGGGTGGGGCAGCCAAGACATGCAGTGGTTGACGTATTAATTGATATTATTTTGCAAAGGAGAGAAGGGGAGGGGGTACAGGTAGTTCTTTGGTGTTTTCCTTTTCTAGGTATGAAGCCTACCAAATAGTTTATAGGCGTCTGTTTTGTTCACCAACAAAAGTCAGTATAAAACTGTACTTCCATGTCCTGGGGGTTTGCTTGAATTTAAACAGCAGAATTTCAGGGAGCATGGAGCTGCAAAAAAGGGAAATATGGTCCCTCTGGGGCTTATAGGCTGCCCATTCCTGCTCTACCTGAAATGGAGATATCATGAGAAAAAAATATAAATAAAACCCTGATAGAACATCCAGTGTCTATAACTTCATGTACGTTTAGTTGAAATTGCTAATGTTAATATACTTAAAGATCCCAGGCTGTCCCCTAGCGCTCAGCAGTGATACTTTACTTACCAATTCCATTTTTTTATAAAAAGATTCTCTGTTTTAATCTTAAGAAATCTCTGTCAGCTAAGAATAAATGGTACAAGCCTCACTTTTTAAAACCTCTCCTGAGAATAATTTTTGGAATAAAGGGCAAACTTTCTTCCCTGCAGAAAAACATTTCCTTCTGGGGGCTACCACCTATGGAAACAATTCTGCTGCCATGAAGGTGAAATATGTGTCCTTAAAATAAGGGAGCCAAGACTGGGTAATGTTCTCCCTATGCCTTTATTTAATGTAGAATAAAGTGGAATTATTAATCCTTGTGACCTGTATAACGTGCTTCTGTTAAGACAACATTTGCCTTTTTAGCAGCCAATCACGTTACTGGCTCATATACATATTAAGCTAATTAGTTAGTCATTCTCACTTGGCCAGCTCCTAACTAGTTCTTCTCTAGTTTGTATTTGATTCTTCTATTTTTATTATTGTTTACATAAATGCAAGAAAATTTGTTGAATTTCCTCTGACCATTTCAGTCCTGTTCTTTGGAACTTTGATTTTGTCTTTATCATGCTGAATCAGAGGACAAAGAAATAAGGATAGCTAAGAACAGAAAAGATTACAATTAATTTACCTGAATAAACAGTTGGTTCTCCTATAAGGTTTGATTTGAATGCCAGCAATGTTTTGTCAGCTAAACCACAAGCCAATAACTCTCCATTTCCTAGAACAATGGGAACAGGAAATTAATCTAGTATAAATAAAAAAATACCAAATAATATAGACAGACAGAGTCCCAGGCCAGACTTGGCCATTATGGAAACACAAAACTGGCTAGCTTCAAGGCTACCAAGTGCCACATCGAATATCCATTAAAGTTTATAATCCATCGAAAGTTGTTATTTTCCTCCTCATACCTGAATATTGAATACAGCATACAGCAGTTGGCTTATCCATTACAGTAACTTGCCTCTCACTTTTGGTTGGAGGTGATTTTCCAAGTGGATAGTCTTCCTTATTTCTTCTTCAATAATAATAATAATAATACAAAAAATAGTAAAATTAAAAAGGTAAAAGAACAAGTAGTGAAGCATGAATAAAGAAGATTTAGTATTTCTTCTTATAGCACTAGTTTTAAATTGTGGCAGATATACCACAAGTTATAAATTGCTGAAACAAATTTAACACTTTTCTTGCTTATGTTATACTATAACTGCAGGATAATGCTAATATGTTTTTGGAACCATACATGCTTTTTTATTCATTTAACAATTGTACTACTTACCGTCTGCAACTTCTCTTGCATTCTGATGTCAACCTGTTTTGCTTTACTTTTGTATTTGGAGAGAACATGATCATGCTACAACAGAAAAAAAAGGCTCTAATACAGATGATAATATTTAGTACTTTATTACCCAGCAAATCCCAGCATCAGAAAAAATATTTTTTTCAGGCCCATATCAAAGAAGGGAGAATTAATACCTGCTCCATTCTCTATCAATGATCAACTCTTTACTCTAATGCAATTTTATTTTTAAAAACTTGCACATCAAATACATGGGTGAATTTAATACAATATATAATGTGATCCTTGGACATGGACATGGATCCTTGGACATGCATAAAACTAGGAGGTTTTTTTTATTATTATTTAGTCAACTACTACTTTCTATATCAAGAATGAGAGTCCTTCTTGTATGTTGTACAATAGTCTCTGGAAATTTGAAAGTGTGTGTAAATATTATAACAGCATTACATAAAATTTCTGGGCTGCCCCACTCCAAATAACTCTCTCTCTCTCTCTCTCTTTCTCTCTCTCTCAAATGTCTAGGCTACCCCCACTCCAAATGACTCTAGGCAGCTTCACAGAATTAAAAATAACAGTACAGTACAAAGGAAAGCAGCTGTAAAACAGCGACTGTGAGGGGACAAAAACATTTGCCATATGACTAGCAATTCATGGAGTCTGTTCATCCATCTCAACCCAATGTCTGAGGGAAAAGCCAGGTTTTTAGAGAACACTTAAGGATGGCCAAGGTGGGAACCAGGCAGATCTCCAAGGGAATGCTATTCCAAGGGGCAGTTGCAGTGACAGAGAAGGCCCATTTCTGGGTCCCACTAGATGAAGTTACTTAATTGACGGAACCTGAAGCAAGCCAGCCCTGTCAGAACACACAGGACAGGCAGACTTGACAGAAGATAGACAGTCCTTCAGATAACTAGACCTTATGTCATGTACAGATGAATTCTGGATTCATTTTGACCATTGATGGAAGAGAAGGGGGGTAGGATTAGCAGTAACAGAGTCACAATTTGAATCTTTTAAAGGTTTTATCCTTTACAATTACAAAAATATGCTTCAAAGTATATAGGCAATGCCCCTTGATATCTCAAAGATACCTAATTCAGATTTCAAGTGGTTGAGGATAGAGCTTTTGTGAAACACTTCATTTCTGGCTCTATTCCACCACTAACAAAACCAAAATAAAATATGCAAAATAGAAAAATGGGTTAATATACAAACATTGTTCTATCTGCAGAACAGAATTTTAAAAATTCAATTGTTTTAGCATCAAATCAGAATTTTAATTTTATTTAAAAAATATTAAACATTGCTTCAAATGTGGTAGTTGGACTCAGCTTTCAAAAATAAAAGTGTGAATAGTGAATAAAATTGCAATTTTATTAATGAGCAAGTCATACAAATTAATTTATCATTTTAGGCAATCATAGTATTACAAAGTTTGAGACTCATCCACACGGCACAGCATTACAGAAAATATGCCAATTCTCTAAACAAACTTTTCTTTACACCTTAGTTATGTTAAACTAGTATTTTAAACTCTTTGTTCTTTACCCTTCAGCCCATTTTATGTTACATATACCAAATCTTTTTTTCAATTAAAAAAAGGACAATTGTTATTAGAAGTCTCAAACTAAAATTTACCAACATAATTTGCACTCACTGTGGTGTTGATGTGTACCCTGATGATTTAATTTTGTTATGGAAAACCAATGGCTGGTCTTTTATTTGGCTTTTTGTACCTAAATTAAGAAACATCTATAGTTAATATAAACTTCATAGCCAAGTGTCAAGGAATACATATACAGAGAGAAACTAGAGATATACCTTGGATATCCTGAGCCACATACATCATGTAAGAGGACTTCCACTAATGCAAAGAGCATCTGATCTGTCAATACTGTCCATTCCAGTGTTACATGGACACAAATAGATATAAGTATGTTTCTTCACACTATATTCATTAGATTAAATAATTCTGTTTTTAAATAACCATTTTAAGCTAATCTTAAACTATTTCAAAAAATATTTCCATAGAGTTTTAGAGACAAACAATGTGTAACATCAAAAGGCATGAGACACAACAGAACTGAGTTCTTAAAATGTTTTCTAAATTTAAGAGCACTTCACCAATGGGACCTGATAAGCTGAGCTCTCTTTCAAGCAGAGATGGGATACTTGTTTGTCAGAGATACTTTAACCTGGATCCTTATAGTGAGATGGTTGGACTCGATAGCTTAAAAACCTGTTTCAGCTATATCGTTCTAGGCATGAGGATTGGTACATGGACCTCCTGTGTACTTTCCATTGATTTCAATGGAGAAAATACATTCAAGTCTATTTGCACATATATTCTCATTGAAAAGAATGGGGCATTTCTTGTTGGTAACAGGGTTCTATCTGAATATCTGTGATTGTACAAAGGATAACCAAATACAGAGTAACATTTGGATGCTAGGCTGACGTCCTCTGAAATATCTTTCTATTTATTTCTCTGGGTTATAAATTTCACATTTTAAGACTTGCAGAAGGAAAGTTGTGCCTTGCAAGCTTGTCTGTGTCAGAATGTATCCAAAGCCAGTGACAGGGCACTCTTACTGCATATGAAATACCCATTCTGATGGCTCTTCATTCTCTTTTGTCAAGATGAGGATGGCTAAGGGGGAAAAAATGTAGGATTTTTTTTTCTTTTTTTAAGTCCCAACTGGAAACTCAAAAGTAGCTGGGGAAAAAAATCTGCCTTTCAACAGGAGTTAGTAGGAAGATCAGTAGATAGGAAGGGCCTCCTTTCCATGAAGCATAGGTAATTTATTGCCAGTCCTGCCTCTGATCTGAAAGAGGAAAAAGAACAGTCTTCTCTGCTGTCTTGCATACTAGATACCCAACATCCTAGGTTTTTAAGAGGAAAAGATAGTCAAATACCCTAACATTTAAAATGTACTAAATACTATAAAGGCATGTTAATATAAGAAAAAGAAATGGCAAAAAGCAAAAATAGTTGTGTTAAAGTTTAACAAGTTTACCTTTTTTATTTACAAGTTTGGGTTTTTCCTTCTTCAGATACAAGGGAGAGGTCAGAAGAAGAGGACATCTAAATCCACAAATCAAGAGACATAGTTACATATCTATCACTACAAAATACTCATAAACCATTGACAGAAGAGCAATACTAGAGATATTCCTTTCAGAATAAATGGTTAATTCACTATAGACAATATTAGATTTTTGGTATCGCAATCACCCATAGTACGTATCTGTGAACAGCTCAAAATGCACCATCAGAATAAAGGATTTCCCTATTTGATACATTTTTGCAATCACATCTTATCTGATATATGTGTGCTACACTAGAGCAGGTTAATAGCTGAGTGAATGAGCAATGAATCAGGAAATCTGCTGCCATAAATTGACAAGGTGATCTTAAGTAAGCAACTTTCTTGGATTCAGGTCCCTATCCACCAGTCATTTACCTTACTTGGATATTGCAATCTAAATACTACAATTTTATAATTAGATAATCTGAATCAGAGATAACCTACATTAAATATATTCAGTGATTTAAAATGCTGTATAAATGGCACTTACTGTTGTTCTCCAGCAAACACTAAGAATATTCTTACAGGTAGTCCTCGTTTAGAGACCACAATTGGGACTGGCAACTTGGTCATTAAGTGAAGCAGTTGCTAAGTGATCTTACTTCAGCTTTTCTTTGCTTTACAGACCTGCAAAGGTTGTAAATGCAAGGATTGATTGCAAAGTTACTTTTTTATCACCATTGTAACTGTGAATGGTCACTAAACAAGGCAGTAGCTAAATGAGGACTACCTGTATATTATGCCATGAAAAGATGTATTTTCTAATCTTACAGTTGTGAGAAAAGATGTTTTACTATTCCAATATTTCTAAGTAAAAATTTTACCTAGATACACAATTGCTTATGTCTGTTAGCAATTCATTTCATAAATATGAGTGAAATTAGCCTAAAGTCTCACTTCCACAGCTAGGAAACAAAACATAACAACAGTAAACAGTGTCAATAATGATAAAGAAAAGAAATCATTTTAAATGTTAGCTCCAGTACTTCAGTGGTATAAGAGACTTTGGGGATGCTTTAGCTGGTGTTTACAATATTCTGTCATCCATAGTGGGCTATCTATGGTTTAAATGCCAAAATTATTAATTTCAACTAGCAAAACCATCACCAACATCCCAAAGAAATTGCTTGTTTCTGTTTTCTTCACTTTGGGTTACTTCTTTTAAATGTGTAATAATAATGTTTAATTAACACACATTTTAATCCTATATTTTGGTATGACATGGGTCCCCCCAAGACATGGCTCCCAGTCATAAACTGTAACATTATATAGGAGAAAGCAATGTGTTTTGTGCTAGAAGCAGTACTTTGTTGTTTTTATTTTTTAAATTTCATCTCAGCCTTTGAAGGTCACAAAGATCCTGGCAGTGATATAATATCACATGACATCACAAAACGGAATAGCTGAGTTGGTATGTACCAAACTGTTCTGCTAATCAGATTTTATTTCAACCTGTTACACACAGTTCTATGGAACAATTCAAACTACTACTACTGCTACTACTACTACTACTACTATTATTATTATTATTATTGCTACTATTATTCATTAAATTTATATGCCACCTGACTCCCATTGACTCTGGGAAATTTACAAATTGTTAAAAACATTTTAAAACAAGGAAACTACAAAAAAGAATAAAGATGGCAGAAATAACATCAACAAGTAAAGGGAACTGAACTTTAAATGAAGTTAAGTAAAATGATCCTTTACCTTGCAACAGTGGAAAGGCCTTCCTCCCTTCCACTTAAAAGGAGGCCATTCTGTTGGCATCTCAACAGAGCAGCAACATTAACTTCCATTAAGGCAATCTCGTTCTCGAACATGGAAGTTAGCAAACAGAAAACCTGCAGAAAGATAGTCATAAAGCACTTCTCTCTTCAAATCAAATCAATCCCTCCCCAGTAAAGAAGTTTGTATCATGGAATGGAATTCTATTCATTGAATGATGTTGTCTTGTTTCTTCCTCCCTTCTGCAATCCCATGAGACCCTTTAAAAATTGGGGATTCCCTCTCTGACAGTGTGAGATATGTCATGCAGGGATGAACCTGCAGGAGGAAACAGGCAAAAATAAGGTATTTTCACAAAAGGCACTTTTGTACTTTGTGTTTCATGTATCTCTGTCCTTTCAGTGTCATGATGATTTTGTAAAGCATCGTTGTTATGAGAAATAGTTGTTTTTGCTTCATTACACCTTCCATCTAATAAAAGGTAAGTTCTAACAAGTTATAACAAGAAGAGTTTTTCTTCTTCAAAACTGTTGCACTCTGTTCTGTCCATTGTAACATTACAGAAATGAAGATGAAGGAGCCTAAGCTGTGTGTGTGTGTATGTATACCATATATATACATATACATACATACATACACACACCATATTTACTATATATATACACACACATGCACACACACCCATATACAGTGTGTGTGTGTGT
Organism: Liasis olivaceus; assembly: GCA_030867105.1. NCBI lineage: Eukaryota > Metazoa > Chordata > Lepidosauria > Squamata > Pythonidae > Liasis > Liasis olivaceus. Next base: position 260,158,161 of record CM061349.1, read on the forward strand.
ATGTATATGTATATGGTGTGTGTGTATATATTGATATATATACAGTACTGTGCAAAAGTTTTAGGCAGGTGTGAAAAAATGCTGTAAAGTAAGAATGCTTTCATAAGTATATATTGTAATTGTTTATGTTTATCAATTTACAAAATGCAAAGTCAGCAAATAGAAGAAAAATCTAAATCAAATCAATATTTGGTGTGACTACCCTTTGGCTTCAAACCAGCATCAATTCTTACACTTGCATACTTTGTACACTTGCAGAAAGTCAGGGATCTTGTAGGATTAGAGTCAGGTGTATGATTAACCAATTATACCAAGCAGGTGCTAATGATCATCAATTTCATATGTAGGTTGAAACACAGTCATTAAGTGAACCAGAAACAGCTGTGCAGGAGGCTTAAAACTGGGTGAGGAACAGCCAAACTCTCCTACTAAGGTGAGGTTGTGGAAGACAATTTCATGTCACAGGTCATACACCATGGCAAGACTGAGCACAGCAACAAGACACAAGATAGTTAGACTGCATCAGCAAGGTCTCCCCCAGGCAAACATTTCAAAGCAGACTGGGGTTTCAAGATGTGCTCTTCAAGCTCCTTTGAAGAAGCACAAAGAAACGGGCAACGCTGAGGACTGTAGATGCAGTGGTCGGCCAAGGAAACTTAATGCAGCAGATGGAAGACACATCATGCTTACTTCCCTTTGGCATTGGAAGATGTCCAGCAATGCCATCAGCACAGAACTGGCAGAAACTAGTGGGACCCAGGTATACCCATCTACTGTCTGGAGAAGTCTGGGCAGAAGTGGTCTTCATGGAAGAATTGTGGCCAAAAAGCCATACCTCCGACGTGGAAAGAAGGCTAAGCGACTCAACTATGCATGAAAATATAGGGACTGGTACAGAAAAATGACAGCAGGTGCTCTGGACTGATGAGTCAAAATTTGAAAGATTTGGCTGTAGCAGGAGGCAGTTTGTTTGCCGAAGGGCTGGAGAGCGGTACCATAATGAGTGTCTGCAGGCAACAGTGAAGCATGGTGGAGGTTCCTTGCAAGTTTGGGGCTGCATTTCTGCAAATGGAGTTGGAGATTTGGTCAGGATCAATGGTGTCCTCAATGCTGAGAAATACAGGCAGATACTTATCCATCATGCCATACCATCAGGGAGGTGTGTGATTGGCCCCAAATTTATTCTGCAGCAGGACAACAACCCCAAACATACAGCCAATGTCATTAAGAACTATCTTCAGTGTAAAGAAGCACAAGGAGTCCTGGAAGTGATGGTTTGGCTCCCCAGAGCCCTGATCTCAACATCACGGAGTCTGTGTGGGATTACATGAAGAGACAGAAGGATTTGAGGCAGCCTATATCCACAGGAGATCTGTGGTTAGTTCTCCTAGATGTTTGGTACAACCTACCTGCCGAGTTCCTTCAAAAACTGTGTGCAAGTGTACCTAGAAGAATTGATGCTGTTTTGAAGGCAAAGGGTGGTCACACCAAATATTGATTTGGGTTTTTCTTCTGTTTGTTCACTTTGCATTTTGTAAATTGATAAACATAAACAATTACAATATATATTTTTGAAAGCATCTTACTTTACAGCATTTTTTCACACCTGCCTAAAACTTTTGCACAGTATTGTATGTGTATATATATACACATACACACACACATTTTAGAGAACAAGGATTGGAAAGATACCTGTGTTGGACCCAGAATAATTGTAGAAAATAAAAATCAGCAGGACAAATCTTTCCTTGATTATAATAGTATAATATAATAATTATAACATAATCAGTGTTAGATTATAATGACTCATGGGCATTTGCATAGCTATCATTACCTAGCTCTACCATGTGACTAACATCTGGTACTCTATAGTCATGTTTCCCAACCTTGGCAACTTCTAGAGATGTGGACTTCAGCCTCCAGTATTCTCCGCAATAGTCATGATGGCTGGGGACTTCTAGGAATCCAAACATCAGAAAGGTTCCCTGACTGCCATTAAATGAGCAATGTTTTTTAAAAAATGAAATATTCCTTTAATATATAAAAGATTGTACCAAAATGTGATGGTGTATTTTAGCTTCGGGGAGAATGCTAGATTAGGCTGTTAGTACTTTGTATTATCAGGTCAGAAATTTATTCCTGGGAAAATCCTAATAAGAGGGGGATGATAGTGTTGAAAAGGATTGAATGTGGAAGACTGAGCACTGAGGAAAAGAATAGTAATTAAAGAAAAAAATTGGAGCTGGATGTAGAAATCAGAGGGAAGGCTGGGTGCTCTTCCCTGCTACACTGCAGAAGACTGGAGGGAGAGCAGGCAGGCCTTGCAATGCTATGCCACATTGGGTGACTGGAGGCAAGCAAGTACAACACCAAAGAACTGAGTCAATAAGTAATTGCATTTGCTGTGGCTGTGGATGAGTGGATTTGTTTGGTATGAGAGGCAGGAGTTGGAGCAGCAATGATAGGGGAAGGATTTATAGCCACTGAGAGATCAGAGGGAGGGAGGTCTCCAGAGAATTGTGCCAAGACAGCAGGAGAGAGAAGGTGGAAAGATCAGGCAAAGAGGTTTTATAACTGGGAACAGATAGGATTTGCTTTAGAGCAGGTGGAGGCAAGAAGGACAAATCAGAAGAGTCACACCCAATGTTACAGTGCTTGAGTAGCTAGAGTTCAGGACACTGAAGTGATAACTGGGAAGATGGATTGGAGGGTGAAATGGTTGAACTTTGGTCCAAGAACGAGACACAAACCAGAGAGGAATGGGCTCTTTCTGTACTGAGAGAACAGGGAGGGGGAGGAGAACTAACTCCTAGTCTAGGTGAGAGTTGGGTACAGGGGTCTATGGGGAGAGCTTGTGAATTGGTGTTGGTGAAGATACTGGCGGAGTGGGTAGGTTAATTGTAGGCTATGGGTGTGGAATGATTTTAAAGGTGTATGTTATTGCTTTGGTCAGAAGATGATGTCTATGTCAGTGGAGAGTCTCAAAGGAAGTTTGAGGGGGAAGGCTGTTGGAGTAGCCAGGAGGGAGCATAGTTGGGAGGGGAGAATTACAGTACTGATGGGCAGAGATAATATGACAGGAGGTAAGGGTATGTCATTACAGAGGAAAAGAGATCGGAAAGTTTGCAGCCATTTTCTACTTTTAGCCCCCCAGCCTCAAGACTTGAGCCAGGTAATGGAATTGCTGAAAGTCTTGGGCTCAAACTGATGCTGTAAAACATTAGGTCTGTTGAAAACTGTACTGTTGGATGATGTATTTTCAGTCTAATTTTTATTTTTATTATGTGTACTTGTAAACCACTTAAGGGTCAGCTAATTTGAAGCAATATAAATCACTCCATAAATAAAATAAAATTAATTAATCTACAGTTTTTAAATTAGAAGAGATAGTCTTGAATATTTGAAAATCAACACTTTTCTCACCTTACCATTGACTGCCTTCCTCATTAAAGCACATGATCCAGCAATCTGAATACTAAGACCACTGAAATCTTCACATGCACCCATACATAAATAAAACAGACAAACAAAAATCACTATAACAGTGATGAGATACTGAATCCATTTCATTTCTTACATGTGTTTTGAAACAATAGACAAATTATTGTTAATTTCAACATGTCTGAGAGGAAACAAATTAATATATTTATAGTGCAATAATCACAAATTTAAAAAACAAATAAATGTTAATAGACTGCTGATCTGCATATCATTCACTGGAAACAGAAATCAAAGTCTTCCATATGTGAAGTTAAATTAAAATTTATTTATTAAAAGAGAGGAAAAACAAAGTACTGATTATCTTTAATAAATAAATATATAGTACCTTTGTAATGTAAAGCAGCTTCCAACTCAAAGTTTGCTGTGTTAATTATGAATAAACCAGTAGAGCTTCCTATCCACAAATAATGGGCGCTCACATCATGAAAACTACATTAAAACAAAGAAAATGTACTTTTAAAAAAATCCTCAAGTATCATCATTTCAGATATAATATGGCATTTTTACATGTCATGGCTTTTATCCAAAGGGTATAATTTACTATGTGAACTGGAAATTATATACAGATAGAGTTTCTAACATTTAGGATCTGCAGCCCACTTCCAAAAAACATCTAAATCTCTTTTTTGATAATTGCTTAACATCTCAAGAGAATTACCTAGAATTAATGATCACGGCAGGGGAAGGACAGGAGAATCAGGGTGGCTGTGTGCCTAACTGTGATACAACTCAAACAGTGATATACCTCAGAATGCAAGATGAGATTTTTCTCTGTTTTAAGTGGTTTGTCTGATTTATAATTTGCATATTTTTATTAAAAGCTTTGTTATTCTAAATTATTTAATCATCACAATACCTTTTACAGTTATTGTAACATTTAAATAATCATTACCTACTACAGAATATTACATTATAATATATAAAAATAATCAGACAGATGTATGTAACAGAGAAACAGTGTATTATAAAATATTGCCTGCGCTTTAGCTGAAGAACCCACTCACCTAGGTTCTTCATCACCAAAATTTGCTGGCTTGTCACAGTGTTCAATTCTAAGGATTGGAAAGGTAGTTTCAACCATATCCTCTTCTTCTATATCATTTGGAGTATATGTCTGAGAAATATTCTGAATCTGATCTGGAAAATGCAGAGACATGATTGTGCCTGAAATAGATTACTAAGATATTCAGTGAAAACTAAAAGAAATCTGTTCATAAATTTAATTAAGGGTGGATTCATTGGACAATTTCTGTGGTGAGATTTTCAGTTATTTTACAGTGAGATATAACACATTTCTTATTTGTAGTTTTGGAGCAATGTAAAGTTTAGCTTCCGTTTTGGAACAGAAAATATGGTATAAACTCAGTGAAGCACGTATCTGTCCCTCACCTACCATGCCATCTTCACTGACCTCATGCTCTGGTAATACTGGCATAACAAATTTAAATAACATATTGCAAGGATATTTCAAGAAATTTCTTAATTTCTGAATTGTCCTTAATTTGTTTACATGCATTATGAATACATTTCATGTTAGAAAATTAGAATTAATGTCTTCTGATCAAAACATCTAAATAAGAACAAATATTCAATTAAATTATTAGCTAACCAGTAATATTTTAAAATGTTTTTGCAATATTAGGTTACCCAAATGTTCAAACTTTGTTGTTTTGTTGTAAAACTTCTTTCTCTCTTTCTTTACATTAATATGAACAACACAACGATATTGATGACCACTAATCAAGCTGAAGATCCACAGCTGAAAGAAAAAAATACAATCACTGTAGCTTACTTTTCCATTTATCACTGTAAAAATAATGTTTTTAATTTTATTATCTCAGTTCAGTAGTAAGCATGTTACCATATACCACATCTTTTCAATAAAATTATTACAAATAAAATTCTCAGTTTCTTAAACTTCACCAATGCTTTGGCGACCAATTTTTCTATACAAAGTTTAGTTTGGGCTAGACAAACTACAGTAAGAATAAAGGAAATAACTATTCATTTTGACTGGTTTTTAAAGTGCACATGAAGTAACTTAATTCACTTTTCCTGACATTGCAACTGACCTTTTATAAATGCAATATAAAATTAGTGAAAATAAACAACCACCGTGTATGCAAGAGATTAATACATTTAACTTGGAAGACAGTATTTAAATATTGAAAATAGCAGTGAATTATTTTCCATATATAAATGATATTTTGGGAATTCCAGGCTATAAGAGACCAAGAAATTAAAAAAAAAAAACATCATGGAAGAAGGTAATGGTAAATTACTTCTGTTTGTCAAGAAATGTACACAGACAGAGTCAACAGGAACTCACCCTAAATGCATATTTAACTTTTCAGTACTTAGATTGCAGATCTCTCTACCTCAGTATTGTGTCCACATTGTTGCGGAAAAGGGATTTCTCAACCACATTTGGAAATAAATTAATTTGAGATTTCTTCAATAGAAAGTGTGTGCTGTACTATTGAGCTGTGACCTAAACAGGCTTATCAGTAAATCAGACAATATGAATTTTCTGTCTAACGTTATAATAGTAAATTACAAATAGTCAGAATGTGCATACACTTGTTACCTGTCCATCTGCACATCCAGTGATAATCTGCTTATTTACTTCATCAATGAAGAGACTTAAAAGAGGAAATGCTGTAAAAAAACAAAAACAAAAAACCTCTTCCTTGTTATTAATATATTATACCAAAAACTATAGCACCACCTATAGTTCATTTAAAACTGTTCTATAATACACTGGCCATTGTTCTACTAAAAGTGTTCTATAAAAGTTCTGAATGTTAAGGGTAAAACACTGATTCAGATCTCAGTTGTATAAAACTGACACAAATGACTGTTGAAGGTATTGGTAAGGGTACAGCCTTAAAATCCACCATCAGCTGACCCGAATTTAGCAAAATGAACAATATGATGACATAAGCATGTGTGTGATATTCAATATTTGTCTCAAAAAAACCTGCACTATTTTAAAAAGAAAAATATAGACTCTTGTTGGAAATTATGATAATGAATCTCAACATCCACAGAGTTTACAAATCATATATTGAAGAAGGGAGGGAGGGAGGGAGGGAAATGCTTAATCTTTAGTGAGAGATCTTCTTAACCCTTTATTTGTCCATACATTTTCAATCTCGATTAGTGCAGTTAATGAATCCCACAAAATGGTCATATTATTTGAATTCACAGTATTCAAAGTAATGTTTCTATGGAAAATAAGGTAATTGGTTCCAGCTCAATGGAAATAGGAAATTAAATTTTTAAACAGAATTGTTATATGTTTATTAATGAAATACTGTAGAACAGTAAAAGAGGATAAACCCATATCCAAAGTGTACCTGCTGTCTCCTGTATTCTGCTGTAGTTCTTCAAAATGAGCCTCTTCTTTTTTGAGCTTTCCTTGAACAGAATCTTCCTTTCCTCCGTTTTGCATAAACAATGATTAGTGTCTAAAGCCCCAACAGCAATTGCGCATACCCTAGCCTCAACTGGCCGTGCACTAGCCTCGCGCCAATTGACTTTTGGCTTGCATTAAACACAACCTGGTATCAGTTTATAATTTGCACTAAATCAAATATTGCACTATTCAAACTTGCACTAATTGTGACCTACCTGTATTGCAGAAAGGGTGCTGCAGACAAGAGCATGGGTTAAGAACATTCTTTCTTTCCTACTTCCCCCACCATGCAGCTTCTCCATTTCAAACTCTCTCCAGAAGCTGCCTTTCAACATTAACTTTAGAGGCCTCTCTTGTCTGCATACTTTATTTATTTCATTTTATTTATTAAATATATATGCCACCTGACTCCCAAAAATTCTTCATTCCCATGCAATGAATTTCTTATGGAGATAGGAGCACTGTTGAAAAGATAGCTGCAGCAATTGCCTATCCTGCCAAGCAATAATAGTAACATACACTGTTTTATAAAAAGTACATAGGTTGGTGATTGAATCATATACAACTAAAACATACCTGTTATTACTGCTGATTGATATATTAACAATCCAGTACAGTAATCCCACACCTTTTGAAAAACACAGTGACATTAAATAGTCAGTTTATATCATAATGAAAGCGACCAGTGTGATGCCCTGTAAATAATACGCTGTATAATACAAGGCAAAATTTCAAATAAATTATTCACTATGCTTCTTGTGCTCCCAATGTATGGAATTAAAGATAGCTCCTGATGTTTACAAAAAATTACTGACATCTACAACTCACCCACGAGGTTTAAATGGCCATTCTCTTGAGAGTAAAATATCATTATCCTTCAACCAGATATAAAACAAAGAAAGAATTTTTCAGAGGAGACTAGATTTGTTCTACACTCCTAAAATCCAATGAGTTTCAACTGATTTCACAGTAGGGAAAATACACAAAACAAGCAATACAAAGTATAACTATGACCAAAAGTTAACGATCATTCTTAATATTGCATAGTTCAGGTTTATACTACTCTTGCTAATAGGAATGGCCTTTCATAATGTTTATTCTAGTAGTCCTCTGATTTAAAAATCTCCATTTTATAATACTGTATTTGTTTTTACTTTTGTAAATCTGGAATCAAACAGATTTTTAAAAAGACAGAAACAGTGGCCTTACCTTAAAACTTCTATCTTCAGAAACAGATATAAGTATATTTTTCTCCCAAGTACAGAACTCAGCAGCAGTTACTGGTGCTAAGTGGCCTTCTAGTTCAGCAAGTATTGCTTCATCCTGCAATCAATACAGGAAAAAAGTAGATGGCATTTAAAAATGTTCTATTTGATAGAATTCAATCATTCATAACATGTAATAGATTTAATAGATATGATAAATTCTGATGTTAATATTGTAACAGACAAATTTAACAACTTTGATTTATTTAAGCCAATTTCAAAGCCACCTTTCATATAAGAAAACACACACACATACACACACACCCCTTATAGCACGATATCTCCTAAGCAAGGCCACCGAAGCACAATTCTGTTCTAGTGCCACTTCCATTAATATTAAGTGAAATTCCATAGCCACTCTTAGAGGTTTGTCATCCATGTCTTCTATGTTACCTTTGCCCTCTATTTTTAATATTAGATCTAATTTCATCCAGTTTATTATTATATATATCATCCTGTTAATTTCAAAATGCTTACAGGTGCTTTGCTTTGTAACCATTCACATTTAATTAAATTACAATCAAAATAGTTCACATGCATATTTGAAAAGCAACCACATCATTGAAAATATAAATAGATCTGTAATTTATACACTCCACTGAATCTAGTGAAGCTATTTCACTATATGTTTCAATTGTTTTACTATTTTTTGTTTCCAAAACAACCTTCACCTAAACTGTCAGGTCTGCGGTAAACCATTCATAATAAAGTTTAAAGAAGACAAAAAGTGATGCTGGCAGTGATCTGTTTTAAACACAGATATATAATATCATAATTTTGGCAGTTTCACTGGCTATAGAAATGGGAGAAATCCAAGTAAGTGATTCTTGCTCTGGTGTAAAAACTCACCTCTAAAGAAAGCCAAATGACTGGAGAGAGCCAATACAACTGGTATATTAAGCTAGCAGAGATACAATTATCACTGGGCTCCCAGCAAGCAAAGCCAAGAGCACCAATATCGAGTTGACACAGATCTTATATAGTTTACATCACATTCTAAGTGTAGGCTAATTAAATAATTGTTTTACAATAATCAAAATGAGGATATAGAGGGTGCCATTTTGCAAAGCCAGGGCGGGGGGGAATGCATTCATTCCCTTAGGCATTAGTTTATCAAAGGCATAAATACCACGCAAATTACACATAGGCATCAATTAATCAAATACATAGATAACCTGTGACTTAACCTTAATGTTATTATTATAGTGTGATTCTTCTTATTCTATGAACATGTGGAAGTCTGAATGAGTTTATTAACTTTATCCTTGAATAAAGCAACATAACCAGAGACATCTGACTTATACAGTGGTACCTCGGTTCACAAACGCTTCTGTTCATGAACAATTCGGTTCACGAACAGCTCCAGTCACAAAATTTTGCCTCCGTTCGCGAACTCCGCATCGGGTTACGAACAGGATCCGCAGCCATTTTCCCTGCCGTGACACGTGGTCGCGGCTTCCTGTAGGGAGGGGGACTCTCCCTCCAAGCAGTAACCGCCTCCCCACCCGCCTTCCTGTCCTCCACGCCAGAAGTCACGTCGAGCAAGGTTAGCTTTCTCTCTCTTCGTACTGTACTTTGTGTCATATTTTTGTGGTTTAAAAAAAAAAAACATATGGTTCAGAACGGATTAACCGTAATTACATTGAACCTTATAGGGAAATTTGATTCGGGACGCAATCAAAAATCGGTTGGCGACCAAATTCGTAGGGGTCAGAACGGATTAACCGTATTTACATTGAACCTTATGGGAAAATTTGATTCGGTTCATGACCAATTCGGTTCGCGACCAGAGTCGTGGAACGAATTAAGTTCGTGAACCGAGGTACCACTGTAGTTCAGAGCTTCCTTTAGACTCAGGGAGGATATTATATAATAAAGAATGTGGGTCTTGCTAGTATCATGAAGCTGGCACTTGGATCTTGCTTATGCATAAGGTAAGAAAATGCTGCATGGTAAAGCAAGCAGTTTTATTGTTCTATGGGGCTGCAAAAGTTTATTGGGAATACCCTCTAATACTACCACATTGTCTATCACTTGAAAAAATATTCCTCTTTTGTAAAAGAATAAAAACTGCTTTCAACTTCTGCTTATTCTATGAAACAGTATATGTAAGTATTTACTTTATATACTACATATGCAATAGGGCTGTGCAAAGCATTTTAAAATAAATCTACAGTAGGGCCGTGAAAGGTATTTGGAATGGAAGCTCTGCAAAATCACACCGGTGTGACCTTTCCCACTGCATTAAAGCAGTGGAATCTGCTGGATATGACTTTTTCAAAGGCTATTCCTGGTTGTCTATGTATGTGTGCATTAACAGTCATGCTAGTGGGAATTCCAGTGGAAGTATTTTCTAATATGATCTTACCTTTGCATTTAGCATGTATATTCGATTACCAGCACATACTGCCACAATCTGATCATCTGGACTAAAGCGAACATAAAGCACCATCCCCAGAAGTGTTCCTATTACAATACCTTGTGGCATTAATCCTGCCATAATTGAAACAAATAATTAAATTGTTAAAATTATTCCATAAACTGAAGTGTCAACAGTGATATGTAACTAATAAACAAATAGCATACAAATGTTCATGTTTTGAAAAGGTAATTAATATAGTTATATCTTAAGGAACTTCTGGCAAAATCCTATGTGTCTTCTCAGAAATATGCCCCATTGAGGTCAGTAAGCTTATATCCAGGTAAGTGGATTGAAAGGTACAGCTAAAGCATCCAAATTGTTCATATTGCCCTTCTACAATACAAAGAGTGATACAAAATGGATAGAAATTCAATAAAAACTCAAATCTGCACATTCCATGCAAGCATGACTTTGGATATATTAGGAAGTTAATAATCATACATGAAATAAAGACTGATCTACAATTTTATACTGCTATATCAGTCTCTTTTCTCTGAATGCAACCTATGTTTGTATTCAGATATCACATACAGGACCCTCACAAACTATTATTTGAAGGGGCAAAAATTAACATGAATCTCTTAATTACTGGGGAAGAAATGGTGAACTGAACAACCGTGGCAGAATGAAGAGCCAGTGAGTAGACTGGCTCTTTGTGATTCTTGCCCGGACAAGGTCAGGACTTGAGATTGCCCACAAGTGCTCCCAAGTTAGTCTCTGCAAGGAGACCACAAGACAGCAGTCTACAGTGAGTTTAGAGCTCTGGGAGACAAGGGAATAGCCATCTTGCTCAAACCACAGTTGGCACCTTTAAGGATACTGGGTTTGCATACTTCCTTTTCTAATCACTTTCAGAAATTGCTTGTTAACTGATTTTCAGCTATTAGGAACCTTTGTATCAACAAGTTTTACATACCGGGGGAGTTTCCTTCAATCCTTAGCAAAAGAAGTTTTAAATACAAGTTTAAGGACTTAAAAAAATGATTTTGGAATAAACAGCAAAAGGGTGATTAGAAGTTTGATTTTGGAAAGTTATAAATGGACTAAGGGTCCAGATAAATTTGGAGTAAGATTCTGGAATTAATTATAAGAATCCTTCCCATGGGAAAATGCTTCTTTTTTTTTTAATTCTTTAAAAAAAAAATTAAGACTTTAAAAAATGGACACTAGAGGGAACTAGAAGGAACTAAAGATTACAGTTAAAGGAGACGAGTACTCAAACTTGAATTTCTAATACAGAATGAAGCAAAAAAAAATTAACATTGGGCATACTGAAGGATATTTTCGAATAATGGACCCAGAAAATAATTTGAAGAGTGTCTACCTCTATAGATAGACTGTGTTTAAAAGATGCTATGGAAGAGGAACAAGTATTACCTGACACGATGGAGACTGATTTGAAAGTGGATTTAAAAATGATAGGCTACAAGAATGACATGGAAAAAGATGTTACACCGGACATACAAAAGAAACTGGGTGATGTCTTAATAATTAAAAAGGATATGCAAATAACAAACCAAGAGAGTGACCCGGATAATTTTCCCATATTGGATTTACAAAAGAGGCTTGTTAAAGCTTTGAAGAATTATGTGAGAAGGGACAAAGAAAAAAATGAAAAGAAATCAAATTCTAGGACATTATTTGAAGGGACTGAAGATCAAGATAGTTAAAAGAAAAAGGAAGGAATATAATGTTGGTTTATTTGATCAAGATTAAAATGGATAAGCTGTTATCTCTGGTAACTCTTAACTGGACTTTTGCTGACATCAGGCTTGAAATGACAAGGTTTTATGCATTTGTTTATAGATAAGAGATCAGATATGGGAAGAAGAGAACATTTGTTGTATTTTAAGAGAAGGTGATAAGTTACTAAAATTGTTTATATTAGTTGAGATAAAGCAAGATGTCACTTCTTTATATATTTTTTTCTTTTCTATTTTTTCTTTTTTTCTTTCCTGTTCTATTTTTTCTTTATTTTATTTTTTTTAGTTTCTATTAGTTTTTATTGCTGTAAATTGTAATCTTTAATAAAATTACTATAAAAAAAAAATCTCTTAATTTCTCGTTCTCCTTCCCTCCTCAACTTGTACATTCAGTTTGTATAATTCTGCTACAAAGCCTCAACTGGTAAACTATTAATCCAGGTGGCAAGGCAAAGCATACATTACAAATTCGTAAGGTTATTGTTGCAGTTATTTCAACCACGTATCTCAATGTATTCCTATTATCTGAATGAAGCATTCATTTTTTATGTATTATATGTATTGAATATGTTTTGTTCAAATCATAATGCAAAACTTTTAGTATATTTTCTATTATAAAGAATTCCAAAGTGTAATGAATGTATCACAAAAAGCAGACCTTGTAACACCTTCTTTGTACATTCATCCAGATTCCAAACTATCACATAATCACGTGAAGCAGAGCAAATAAGGAGAGGATCAACTTTGGACCCAAATGCCAGTGCAGTAATCGAGTGATGATGACCTATTAAGTGTAATGGCTGAACAACAAAAAAAAAATGTTTAGATTATTTTAAGACGGATGCAATGCACAAAATCAAAACTTGTGAATTTCTTCTGAAATGTTCTTTTTAGGCCTTAAAGTAATATGCAGTATAGATAAAATCATTTTAGATACAGCAGATACATTTGGACACATTTTGCTTTATTGTTCTACCCTCACTTTAGTTTTCAGTGACTGCTCTGGAAAGTGGGGAGCCTTCAGAGCAGATTTGGGGACCATGTGGTGTGCAAGCATATTCCATCCATCGTCTAACCACTACTGAATTCAACTCACAATAAAAAAGCAACTACTCTAACATAAACCTTATGTAGTAAATATCAGTCTAGGATCAGCTTTGGCAGGCAAAGTCCCAAAATAAGAAAAAGAAAATAAGAAAAGTAATAATTTTCTTCCACAACAGATTTGTGGGGAGGGGGGGGGGTGTTTGTAAAAAATAAAAATGGGAGAATAAATTTAATAATAAATAAATAAATAAAGGAAGGTTTACAAGTAAAAGATGATGATGACTGAACCCCAATAAAATTCTGTGAATGTGACAGGGCAGTGCTAGGGTGAAAGCTTCATCTGGAATTGCACTAAGAAATCTGACATTAAGCAAACACAAAACTATGTTCTGTATTTGCCATAATAAATGATATATTATCCCTTTAAATATGAAAAGTGGACTTTAGATCATCACTGTTGTCATATTTGCTGTTCCTGGACATGCTTTTAACCACTTCTATATTCATTTCAAAAGGATGGGCACATAAGTGATGCCTGTGGACTGCTTTCTCTAAAATGCTATTTTCAGCATTAATGCCCACAAGGAAACATGTATCTAACCTGACGGTTAGGATCATCACTCGTATTCCAAATACAAAGTTCATTTCCATTTAAGGGAAAAGCACAGTAATGGAGGCTACAAGCCAGCTGAACATGTGATTCTGGTACTTTTGATTTAAATACTTGTTTTTCAAGAATAATGCTGCTGCTATTATATCCGTCTTCAGTGAAACAGAGGTCCACGGGGTTTTCCATAGTATACCTGAGAGATAACAAATTGGATATAATTATATCACTCATTAACATTATATTTAAAGGTATTGTGTATTTACAAAAATCATTCATTATATTGTGTACAGTACTTCATCCTTAGTGAAAGTAGTCAAAGGTCTAGTTTATTTAGTCTCCCAAAGTTATAAAAATATAATGGGAATAGTCCTAATTTAAATGGTTTCTTAAGAACGATATAAATATATTATAAAAATATGAACGTATTAATATTACACTAAAAATGTATAATTTCATAAGGGTAAATATGAGGGACTACAGATAGAGGTAGGAGTTAGAAAAAACTTCCTCCCCTTGAGTGGGCTATATTTCTGAACTCCAAATTCCAACAGTTCTATCAAATACAACCAATGATGGGGATTGCAGTCAAACACTGGCTGCTTTAAAATAAAGTTGGCTTCTCCAAAAAACAGGTTGTCAGTTGCAATTATTTTTGCAGTTTACACCAAAACAATCAACACTTAAGAGCCTTCTCTGGAAGCATTCTGAGACATTTGCTTTCTTTTTCCATCTTTTTCCGGGTGTTTGCTGAATAGAGAATTCCTAGTGCTGACACTCAAAAAAGACTGCACAACTACTGTAGCTGTCCCTCCTCAGAGGATTTTTTTTTTAAAGAAAGATGGTAAGAGCAGTAAGGAAGTTCATGAAGTTCGGTGAATGACATACAGTAGTTACTCAATAAAAGCTCTGTTTGGATGCTCCCCAATCCTATGCAATCTGTGGCACAGAATTCTGTGACTTCATTAAAATTAGTAAACAGATTTTAGCATAGGATTTTATGGACTACATTCCCTTTTATTATAAAAGTATGAAGCATACTATATCTTATGAAAACCTAAACTATAATAATCTTTTAGGTGCCATTTGACCCTTTCAGATGTCATCAGAAAAAATATATTTATTATATTTTTTTACAGTTTAAATTAAATACAGTTTAATTTGTTCCTGTTCAGAAAGAGGATATTGGTATTTCATAGGACGATATAAATGTGTCAGCCCTCCGAGGTAATCCAGACTAGAAAACAGACCATTACATAATGTTACAGGGCTTATTTTAAAACCAAAGAAAGAGGCTGAAAGCCCCATTTCTGGATGAACCGCAGCTGGTTTCTCTCTGGTAGTGTTGCTGAATGAAAAAACAAAACAAAAATGCTGCAGCAAAGAACTGTGTGCATCTCTTTACACTAGATAAGGAGATGTCTAGCAGGCTCACTGTTGCCTTACGAACTACAGTTCTTACGGCCCTCACAAGATCACATTTTCTTGAAGAACCTTATCAACTATGCTTGTTTAACGTTTACCACCTTATGTGAACCCAGCCAGTCGTTTATGAAAAGCTTCCAGATCTGGGTTGCAAACTTCTGGTCAACCACTAAACAGTAACAAAGAGCTCGTTTTTTGTACCCCATTGCTGCCGTCTAGCAGTCCTCTGGGTTTTTGCGGGTCAGATCTGGTACCTCTAGAATATCATTTTTAGTTTTGCAAGCTGCTTGAACCCAAGCAGCTCTGCTTTGCCATAGTGGTGAAGCCAGCAATAGTGCAGCCTGTCGTTGGAATCCAGCCTGGCCTTTCTACGAAAAAGAGGTCCGCGAAGGAAAGAGAATGAATTCTGGGGAAGAACTGAACTTCGCTCAGGCTTTCTGCCGCGAGGATTCCACGGTTAACAATGGGGCGTGGAACGCCCACGACTGTTGGGGCAGAGGTGGAACGGAAGCGCGAGCGAGTACAGATCCCTGCAGCAGGACAGCCCCCCTCGCCAAATAAGCAGCACGCGTTTATTTCTTTTCAAACGTGGCGGCAAACCATGAGGATGTCAATCCCGAAGCAGTTTCCTACTCGGGAAACTGTCCTCGTTATTTTCTTTACCGTGCGTGGCTGTTACGAGTCCGGGTCGCCGCCTTCCGTATGCAGGATTAGGAGATGAACGTAAATCCTTCCCAGCTGAGCGTCCGAATGTGACGGCCACCTGGTTTCCTAGGCAGCAACGATGCCTACGGCAAGGCTTCAGAGCCAATTCCAGACGTTGCTTTCGTTTCGTTCAGGCGGTTCCGAAACGCTGGAAAGAGTTGCGTTGTTCTGTATGGAACGGAGATAAGATTGCTATTCTCCTCCCTTTTCCAACCGGTCTCCTGAAGCTTTAGGGGTAATATGCCAAGCTGATTGGCATGTTGTGGACGATTTGTCTGATATCTCATTTTCCTGGAGAGAATTGGATCTTTGAAAGTTTGCTTGCAATTCCAGAATTGATAAATTGCCACCTGTTTAGATTATGGACGGTTCAAGAAAAATAACTACCTTCTTAAGGAACAAGTAATCAGAGCAAAACGACATTTACCAAACAAACAGTATTCAAGGGTGTTACTGTACTATATTTACTTTACATAACAAAACATTACAGTAGAGTTAACTACATTTTTCTCTGTAAGCAGTTGTGAGTGCCATACATAGTTAAGAAAACTCATTTCCAAAAACGATGACATAAACAGTTATGCAACTTAGATTTTCACTACTATTTTATTGTGAAGGGATATTCTCTCCATCAAAATGGTCATTCAGTTCTGACTTAATAGATAATTAGTGCCCAGTTTTGTATAGGCTGCTGTGTAGGGTTCCTGACCTCTGTATACTAAACACTATGTTACATGTATTGCATGGAATTCCTGCCACCTAAGCAGCTGATTTTCTGTACTGTAACAGATTTATACATGCAAAATTTCATATTTATAACACATATAAACACACATACACGCACACACATATACACAAATACATATATATGCCTAGACACATAGACACATATATGGACTTCAGGCTATTTTATGCATCCCACTACTGCTGTTGATTATGATTTTATTGTCCTAACTCATTTCAAAATATATTTTTTTCAAGGTCTTGAACATGTATGTTTTGGGAAAAAAATGGTCCAATGAAATATTTTTGTGAAAGCAGCTAAGTCTTGCAGTAATTTAAAGACACAAACACACATATATATTCTGGCATAATTTTTTGTTATATCATATGCAAACCTCAGCTTCTTTTACTTGCATCCTGATATCAGACTCAGGTACTTAAGTCAGAGAGTTTGCAATGAGACATCACAACACACTTTCTCTTATTTGTCTACTCCCACCCCCAGCTTCCTCTGTGGACACCTTTTTGGCAAAGGCAAGGTTTAGTGTGTGTGCTCAGACAGCAATAATAAAGGAAAACCTAACCCAATATCATGTAGGCTTCTGGTCCCTTAGAAAGTAGGGAAGAAAATAATCATAGTTGTTGCTGGTAGAACTCATGCAACGTTACTTACAAATCAGTTCAATTATACATATATTTGTCAGCTGCTTTGAAAACTGTTGCGGCAGATTTTTTTTTTTTTTTAATACCTCGTAATTGGAGAGTGTTATCGGCTCTCATCTCCTTGTCATGAATAAATCTCATTTTCATGAATTAGTTTCATGCTTTGAGTAAAGTAAGAGAACGAGGGGTACGTATCTATTTCAAACTATTTCTAATAACAACATCAACAACAAGTACTAGCAAAGTTCCCTGCAGCCAATGGTTGACCACTCTTCGGCCTCGGCGCAGGACCCATTTTCTGTTGCCATGGTGATAGAACAAGGCAACTTCTCCGGATAGTCCCTCCCAGCCATCGCTCCGCCTCCTTTTTTTCTTCCCAGAGCAAAAGTTGGTGGAGCAGCTCGAGTCGAAATCTCGCGAAGCTACAGAGGAGTCTCGTGCTGAGAGCTGAGTCCCTGTTCTGTCAAGGGTTGTGGCGGCCTCCTCAATGGTGGCTGGAAAGCGAGCGAAGTGCCTCTGCGCTAGGGTGAGTTTGGGGAACGAGCGGCGGGGAGGAGGGCTTCGGGATCTCTTGCACGAGGCTGGCGGGGAGGGCGAGGAGAGGCAGGCAGAGTGGCCCCTCTCTTGGCTGGCAGTCTGCGCGGCGCTGCTGAAGCTCTCGACTCGGGCGGCGTTAGGCGAGAGATTCCTTTTACTTCGTGCGCGCGCGGCTCTTCTCCCCGCCCCGGGAGGCTCCTCACGAAACCCTTAAGAAGCGGGCGAGCTGAGGGGAAAGCAGGCGGCACGCGAACAGACAGAAATCTCCCTTCTGGACCGGGCTTCCAAGTTTCTTTACACTGGCTGGTGGGCCTTCACTGGCTTCCACCCAGAGCGCGCTCTCTCTCCCCTCTTTCCCTTTGCTAGGATTGTAAATCGCCTCGAGGCGATGCATAAAATTTGGTATAAATAAAGGAGCAAGCAGGCACTAGCTCCGATTCGGCAGGTGAGTGGACTTACAATCCAGGTAACTTCCTACGTCGAGGCTGAACCCGGTTTAACTTAACAGCGAAAGTTACCTGGTGCCCGGTGGTAACTGTGGTTTCATTTTATTTTTCTCTTTTGCCCGCTCCCGAAAAAAGCTCTGCTTAACAAACTATGGCTAAGAGGAATTAGTAACTGTTACTTTTTAGATTGTAGTAGCCTGCTTGTGACTGATGAAAACGGTGTGTATTGTTCTCCGTTTTCAGGGCGCTGGGAAAATTGCTATTCCAGAATACCATAGAGACTCTGGGGCTATTTTTGCCTTCAGAATCTATAGACAGTTAAAATATATGCAGCAACTGTGGTGTTTATTTCAAAACATGCTGCCTCTGTGTATGTTTAGAAGGATCCAATCTATGATTAGTGTGTTTATAAAATTATAAGTATGAGGGGAAATGTATATGAGTCTAGGACAATTATGGCAAACCTATGACACATGTGCCAGCATTCACCAACACCTGACAACTATTCTCCCTGTTTGAGTTACCAAAGAAACGGAGTTTGCTTTACTTGTAATTCATTTTTGTAATTATTTGATGTTTCTTTATATAATACATAGCACCATACATGATTGGAGTGTATTTTTTTTAAATAAATGAATATGTAAAGAATTGTTTCTCTTTTGTTTGGTGGGGTTGCTGACACACCAGCAGTCAAGTTAGGCGTTTTCGGAATTTTTGACACACTGAACCCAAAAGATTCGCCATCACTGGTCTAGGATATCTGTAGCAATACAGAACCACTGTGTAATTATTTAATAAAAACAAAACTTCACATTGCACAGAAAAGCAGATCTGTGTGCTGCTGTTTACATTTAAATAATTCCTAATCTAAGTTGGTTATTTCTGAGGCCATTTTCATGCAAAATAGCCTTTTCCTGTCATGTTTACAAAGGTCACATGTACTACTACTAAAACATTAATGACAAACACACGGTTTAGATCTGCTGTAACAACTTGGTCCTGACATCCCACTGGTATTAACTTTTTCAAGAGAGTATCTCTGACATATTTTTCTGGGGGGTGTACCTTTGTATATTTATTCAATAATAATAGTTGACAAGGGTGATAAAATATGGTAACTGGAGGTTACTGCAGTCACAGAACAAGTTTATTTTATATCCAACACAGGTGTGATGGCCACTGACTACAAGAAGATACTAGCAATACTGTTTACTTTTCAAGGACTTCTGATAACAAGTGCTTTTAATGAGGATGAGGATGTACCTGAAGAATGGATTCTCTTGCATGTAGTTCAAGGTCAGATTGGTGCTGGAAATTACAGCTACTTGAGACTAAATCATGAAGGGAAAATAGTGCTTCAGATGCAAAGTTTAAAAGGTGATGCAGACTTGTATGTATCTGATGTAACTCTTCACCCCAGTTTTGATGATTATGAATTACAGTCTGTGACTTGCGGCCAAGATATGGTTTACGTGCCAGCACACTTTCGTCGCCCAGTAGGAATAGGAATTTATGGCCATCCCTCTCATCTGGAAAGTGAATTTGAAATGAAAGTGTACTATGATCAGACAGTTGTAGAATCTCCATTTGGTGGTGGCTCGTACAATCCAGAAGAAATGAAAATGAACCAGAAGAAATTTCATTCAACAGAAGATGAATATCAAGATGAAGAATCAGTCTTCTGGACTATATTGATTGGAATACTAAAATTAATACTTGAAATTCTCTTTTAGATTTATAGTTTTGGGTGTGAACAATCTGTACAACTGATTGAATCCTATTCTAAGCTGTGGAGGGGAAAATAAAGCCATAATTATTTTTATATTGTAAACTTTTCCCAGTGCTATATTGTAGCAGACACAGTATTTGTACAGTTTTCTCTTAACTGATCAGGGTGAATATAAACGGATGCTACAATTCACTGTGATTTTCAATAAAACATAAAAATTGTAGAAATATAAATTCATGCTCAGTATTTCATCACATTTGTTAAATATTTATATAACATTATTTGTGAATATATTAAGAGAGAAGTAGAATATCTTCTTTAGCCAAAATACAAATACTTATAAGAGAAAGCTCTTGAGGAACGAATTCTGGAAAAGCCTTCATCTGCTTTTCCAGCTACCACTAAAACCCATTATCTGAAACAACATGAATACAGAATTACTCATAGGTAAGCATGAACATTTCAAACAGGGACCATTAGAACATTCAGCACACCCTCATTTCAGGTCACTTTCCACATTGGAAGCCCATCTGCCTAAAAATAATGTAATTATAGTTACTTAATTTTATCACTGACTAAGAGATGGAAAAGATCTTAAAGAGGTGCCTATGTACTGGCAGCTTCAGGGAACAATACCTGAGCTTCCTTGTCCCAGAACTCCCCAAAGCTCTGTGAGATTCTTTCCCAAGTGATCTGGAAAAGATCTTAAGATCACTGGAAAGGCAGGAGAAGCTGAAATGTTTTGCAAATGAATACAATACATGCAAAAAAAAAAAAAGCCTTAAACAAGAAAAATACTAGAAAAAACTATGTTGTACCACCAGCAAAGGGCATAAGGAAAAAAAGCACTGAGCTAAAATTTTGCCACGTCTCTACTAATTTCAAGAAGCTGTTTGGGGACTTTGCACTACATTGTACTAGAAAGGAAAGTCACTTGTCACACTTGGGACAAAAATGGAGTTTACAGCTTCTGTGTGGAACACTAGTGTTTTTCCAAAAAATGAGTTGCTGTCTTAAAATCTTGGCATGCTTTTCTTACTACCATGCAGAAGAAATGAAAGAGTATTAATAACAGGAAACTAGAAGAATGATAGTTTCTCAGTTCAGCTATTTTCTTTTTAAATTTAGAGCCCTTCTTCTAATGCTACTTTAAAAATTGTGTTTTTGTTCCAAAGTGTGTGACAGCTATCTAAACAGCTAGAGCGGCCAGAGACTTCTTGTAGATGGAAACAGAATTATTCAAGAGTCCACTTGACCTAAGTTAAGCTTGGTTCCTGCAATACACTTTGTATTTAATTTCATAATAATAGCATCATATTCAAACAGATAAGATGCCAATCGATTATGCAAGAAACTTGTATACTTAATGCCCCCTCCCTTTTTGGTGATTTCGAGTGAATTGTTACTCTACTAGTACTCTTCAATTTAATAAATCAGTATTTTCCTTTGAATAGAATGGAGGACAAAAGTAATTACTCTGCAGTTGTTTTCTATAAAAATTATTATTATGTAGAACGTAATCTTCAAGGCAAATTATAAAAGTACAGAATACAGATAGTATGTTCAGCTCGGTCTTTAATGCAACAAAGGATAATGAATAACTTTTCCCACCATGTTAAAATTAAAAATTTTATTTGGTGAAACTGTTCTGAGTGGTGTTTTTCCTTGTACAGAATGTTAAGTAGAGTAGCACCAAATTTAGTATTGTTTTTGTGCAGTTAACATGCAGTTATCCTTCTTTGCTGCTCTTCCCTCTTCTTCCTCTGCCCCTGGGAATTGGTGGTTGTCTTTCACAACAGTCACAAATCCAGCGACCTACAAAATTAGAGCTGTCAATTAAAAGAAGACCAATTGCCAAGTAGTCTAAAAAGGCTACTGCAGGTATATGTGGGAAGTGGGGAGACTAATGAGTAAGTAGCATATAGTACTTAATAAAATTACATTTGTAATTCTGTGTTTTTATGCCTCTTCTTTGAAAGAAAGACAGTATACTAAATTGACTCAATAGTCATATTCCAGCAGTGAATGTACTCAGATTCAGATAATACATTCATATTAATTTCCTTAAATAAACCTAAGAGAAGGTGCTGAAGCACTTTGCTAGAAGGCTTTCTCTTGGGAAAATTTAGCCATAAAGTAATAAAATATTTAGCTACACTCAGAATGTCAATAAAATGGATAAAGTTATCATACAAGATCACTGTCCACTTTACATAATGCTCAAATTTTAGATGTACAATTTTTTCAAGAGAAAAAGAAAAGCAAGACTCTTTAATCTTGAATTTTTAGTTCAGCCTCTGAACAAGTGTAATTGATATAATTACCTGAAGGGATAGCACCAAGCCCCACACAAAATGTATGATAGCCACGATCACACACATCACAGAACATCATTTCTTCCTCATGGTGAGGTTGCCCACATATAATGCATGTTTTGCACTCCATACATTGCCAAGGATAGGTCTTAATTATTGCAACAAGCTCTGCAGACATATCCAAACAGGAAGGATGTCCTAGATCAAAACCAGTATCATTACTAGAATGGTCATATGAAGGATCTTGGCAAGACTAAAATGATTATTTTATAGATGCTACTTTCATTCAGTGTATCAAATATGCTATTTAAACTTTAGAAACTGCAAAAAATGTTAGTTTGATTCTGGGTTTTTTTTTGTTTGTTTCAGTTTAAATATATAGACACATTCAAAGCAGATTTGTTACTTACCACTGTTTTCACATTGGGAGCAGTGTATAAGTGCTTCAGACTTCCCTTTCTTGTTGGACTCCTTACCCTTCAGACAAATTCCACATATAGCATTTGGAATGACCTTTGGCTGGAAGGGTAGAAGAGGGCTATAAATTCATTCCAGAAGAATTGATACAGGTTTTTGTTTTCAAAAAATGTGTCGTCTTATTTAAATTTCTATAAATTAACAAACCTTCTGGGTGGTGTAGAACACAGGGTATGATTACAAATTGACAGGTATTGATTACATGAAAAACACGGAATAGAGATAAATAAGACTATTTTAAACACATGCAAAGTGAAATTTCTGTACATTCCACAAAACATATCTTTAGCTCCAGTAAGCATGTGTAATCAACTCAAAATTTTCCTAAAAATCACAACAAATAAATCAATGAATTTTTTAAAGGATAATTGAATTTCTAACCTCCTTATGTAATATTAGTGTGTATATGGTATATGAAAATCAGTAACACATAACTCTTAAGATGTAGCTTAAGATGTATTAGCACTAAAATTTTCCATATAGTATTTAAATTATACATTGAAAATTCTGAATATATATTTTTGTCTGATATACAGGCTGATTAAAGCCTATTTATTTCATCTATAAACAAAATATAGTTTTATGTGGATGAAAGCAAACAAGCTGAAATTGGCACTTCTTTGTCAGGATAAAGAACAACATCTACTGATTGCAAGCAGTTTCTAATATCTGCACACAAAACATGTTATGCATATACGTTCATTCTGTAGATTGCATCCATTATGCTCTGCCCTCCTAAACTGAGCCTGTATGTTCAATTTGTATAATAATACATTGTTTCTGACAAAATATGAAAATTATAAGGAGTGTCTCATAGTAATAACATCATTATTAGAATTCCAAGTATCTGCTGTAATCGTAAATTTATACCATTAATGTCAACAAGTGCCTTTTCTGCATATGTAAGCAACTACTATCATTTGAAAGGAATCTATCATGTCACTTCAATTCCAAAACCCTCTCCCTGCCACCACTTGCTCCACATCTTTGGGGAATCCTAAAGTGTAGATTTGAGATCAATGTTGGAGGGAGAACAAAGACAAGTTCCTCTGAAAAACAGCACTGGATATACCGAAAGTACTCTAAATACTTAATATAAAATGTTTACATTGATTGTAATGAAAGCATTTTTGTAAATTATAGAAATTTACTTTGAATAAATTGCATACTAAGCTTAAATACGTAGCTCTCAATTTGTTTGAATTGCTATAAGAATTGCTAAAATATTATCAAATAGATTGGTGAAATTATTTGAAGAACTTTTCTTCTGAATTTAGGTTCATTTTCATATAAAACTTTCATATGTTACAGAAAAAAATGCACACTTAATTTGTATAACATTCAAACTGTGTAGCTGGAAGCACATGTATGCTACCTTAATAGTTCTTTTCCCCTCTGAATATCTGAATTTGTAAAAAGCCACAAATATTATTTAACTGGATAATACTATAAACAAAACTAAAATAATATGTATAAGAATTTATATCTTTTAATAAGATAAATTTTAATCTTATTCCTCAGGTACAGTTTTCCCTGCATTTATGTTCAAGGACAACATCTCCTGTCTTTATGCGATATTGAGGAAGAGGGTACCAATGTTTAAGATCAACAATCAGAACATGTAGGAAACAATGCTGATGAGATTCTAGACCAAAGAGTAGATGCTTTTTTAGCTGAGTCTGGCCTTAAATAGCCACTTATTGTTGATGCTGTAGCAGTACATTTTCTGCACTGGCAGGAAAGGGCACTAAATGAATCCAACGCAACTTCTAACTCTGATAACAAATTTCTTCTTGTATTACATTGACAGGATGGAAACATGGGTGAATGGTTGCTTACTTTATCAGAATGGCTACAAATTACAGGTAATAATTGTTACAACAGTTTACTCTTGGCAGAAAAAAAATGGTTTATCAAAGAAAGAACAAAAAACATTTCTGAAAGAATGAAAAGTGTGTGCAGGCATCACTGCTATACACATCTCTATCAGGAATATTTTATTTATGCTGAGAGAAACAATAGATTTCAATTTTTCTGATTAAAAAAAATAAAATATATATAGTTATAGCAAATTACAGTTATTAAATAAGTAAAAATAAATTTGAAGGAGTTAATATGTGTTTACTGTGCATTAGCCTAATTTCAGAAATTATTTATATAACATGCTCGGCCTCCAAAGTTTTGTTTAAACACCCACAAGGCATTTATAAATAGCTCTTTTTTAAAAGATGACAGAGGCATTCAATATTTTTGCTTATTTATTTTTTTAAAAAAATCATAGTCCACCTGTTTTATACATAAATATAATGAAATGATAAAGGAGTCTAACATTCACAAATACCTCTACAAAATAATAAATAACCATGGTGGAAACAGACATATATTTTTTATTTGCTATTCTAGTCCTACTTGCATACTTTTTTATACCCTGCTCCTCCCAATAAAAGGAATAAACCCAATTCCTGCAGCGTTCACCTTTTGTACTGCTACATTCCATACAGTTCATTGTGTTTTAAGCTATATCAAGACAACAATCAGAAAATACACTTGCTGTTTCTTTTATTGTATGCATACTCTACTGCTACAGTACACAGCAGCAAGCTCCCTCTCAAGCACCCAATGCAAAACTACCTTTCTGTTGCTATACCTGTGCTGAGTTAAGTGCAGTTAATATTTCTATGCAATCTAAACGCTAAGTACTGCACCAGTAGATGCATTTAATAACTGCATTTCCCAAATCTCAATTCTATAAATCTAGGAATAAAACAGTCACAACATACTAATTTAAAAGAACATCCAAAAAATGGATGTTTCTCCTATAAAAATGAAATACAAAGGAGTTTAGTCATAGTTAGAAGCAATTCTAAAAAGAAACAAAAATGACTTTTGGGGATCATTGGAAAACATTGCCTGCCTGATTTACTACTGTTCTGGTCATCTTCAAGTTAACAAGCAAGAGAATAATAAGATTTTCGGCCCTAATGCTTCCAAAATTCATTTTAGACTAAAACTGCAATCCTGTATGCTGGCCAAGTTCATATTCACCTTTCCATTCTAAATGAGGCAAGGGCAATGAGTCTTAATGCCTGGCTTCAGTGACTTCCTGAGTTGTTAAGCCAGTTTCTTGATTTGCATGAAACTGATTCAGTAAACTAAGAAGTCTCCTCCAAAGCTGGAGAAGCAAAAAGAGGACAGAAAGTCTCCTCTGAAGCTAGAGAAGCAACAGAAGCAAACATGTTCCATCTTCACAATTCAATGAAGCTTTGTGTATTGGATATAAAATGATATGTCTGAACCACACAAATGGAATTTGTAGCTTACCCTCAAATACATAAATAAGCATAGTGTATTTCCAGAAATTACATTGCCTGAAAACAAGCCTTTCTTCTTTTCTAAGCAAATTAATGTAAATCAGAGAATTATGGAATGCAAAGAAAGCGTGGGATAAGTTAACAGAATTATACTTCAGTCTTCTGTTGTATATTGAAATGTGCATACATGGATATCTTCCTTACTCTGAGAATACTGCCATGTGCAATTATAATCATCAGTCCTTCATCTTTTAGAACAACAATAGCCATTGAGGAAGGAAAATAGGAATGATTTCCTCATTAAGAAAAGCAGATGGTTTAACAAATTAATAAAGATCAATTTGCCTGCTTGAAAAAGGTAAATATAAGAAACCCATTTGTAATACTTGCAATATATGGTGTATTAACAGTTTGCTTATCTTTCCTAAAAGCTCTTATAGTTAAATTTTAGTTTTAAAATGTAAATAGAGATTCCTAAAAAAATCTAATATATGGGGTGAATACTATGCAATAATGCCATTGTAACTATTAATGATTCCTGGGGACATTTAAAGCCCCATTTATAGGCTTATTTAGGCACATGATGTATCAAATACAGTTAATAATGGACAAAGATGTTCATATCATATTAGTTTCATAACATACATTGTATTACATATTTAAAACCAGCTCTTACACAGAGTAAGTTGCTCTGAAGTGAAAAAAATTGCACTATTTTATTTTCTAATCAGTCTGTATTTTCTTCTTGGGACCAAATCCATCTGTTAATTCTCCTATTCTAGCCTCATTAAGATTCATTTTGAGGAGCTTGCCTAAGAATACTTCTCAGTAGATCAATTATATAATATGGATGGGTTTGAACCAGTGACTGGTAATCATTTGGATTCATTTTTAAATCTAAATTTTGAAGAATATAAAAAAAAGACTATCTTTAGCAATCAAAAGCTTACAAATTGGTTTTTGATATAGTGCCGTCACAAGAAAGTAGCCAGGCATTGCTGTATGCATGGATTTTTCTCACATAATACCTCAAGTTCAAAATATTATAATGCCTTCCTAAGCTTCATCTTTGGATTTCATAAGTTAATTATATAAATTACTAGCATGCACTTGAAGCTGCAATGAAGTAAACATTTTGCAAGGCTGTTATGTAAAAATAGACATGTTCTACAAAAAAATTAAACATCTTTTCTGTATCAGTTAAAAAAATTTTTCTCCTTAAAAGAAATGATTCCTAACATTTAATATTTTTGTACTAGTGTCTGAAATCATGCATTTATGCAGTCAAACTGTACTTGGAATCCTTTTTTTCCAAACAAAGCTGCACAACTCTAACTGGAAAGTGATTGGAGTACTGTATTTTGAATGATTTTAGTAATACATTCAATATATAAGTTATGAAGTTTGAAAATGGTCTATAGTATTTTAAAATCAGGTTACTTGCACTATACAACTTCTCAGGCTTGACACTACATAATCATGTTTTTGGCAACAGAATTATTTCCCTTAACTTTCTTCCTATAAGCTTTCAAACACATATACATATGCCTTATTTTGTGTAAGCAAAATTTACTGGTAAGCAAATTTTATTGGTAAACAAATAGCTTCCAGCTTATTCTTTTTATCCTCAATATGAAATTCCAGTTTAGAATTTTCGTTAATTCTAAACTGAAGTTCACCAGTAATACTGACAATTAAAAGATGTTATATAATAATCACTGTTTAAAATATAACTCTTAAGTCCTGGCAAGCTTAAACCACTTCCTCTATGTCATTTGGTTGGAAATACAAAACAAAAACTATACCAGAATATCTCACTTGTAACCCACCATATCCCCAAACCCTCTGCCCCCAAACTATTTTTTAAACTGCAAAATGATGCTCTGTTACACAGGTTCTATTCTATAAGTTTAGCACATCCTTCATTCAGATAAATTTATCTATCTTCTCATTTTGGCATTCTTCATAAAATGAAGAGAGAAGTAGGGAAAAGAACCTAGTCCAAGACCAGCTTATGACCCTCACTACACCTAACAGTGAGGGTTTCACTAGACTATGTGGATATTTCTTCCTAAAAACAAACACTGCTCAAGCCAAAGCTCATCCTTCCAACTTCCTATACATACACAAGGGGAACTGTATTAAGATTACCAATACCAAATCATATTATAAACAGTTTACATACTTTTCATCTGGAAAAAGTTAAGAAAATATAAATATATATACAATATTCTAGCTGCATTTTACAGTGCCAGTCCAGTCCATACTGGTCAGCAAGCTATTTTAAACTAAAGCGCAATTTTATATTTGATTTGTAACTTATTGACCTTCTGAAGCCAGTAGGAGAACAAAGCAATATTCCTCCACCCTGGCAAAATGAGGGAGAAAACTCATCTTAATAATGAATCTCATGCTGCAATTGCTCAGGAACCACTTAGGTACAGAAAACAGAAGCCACTCCACAGCCAGGGTAACAAACAGTAAGGCCCCAGGTAAAATAAAGCAACAGGAAGTAAGGAAGCAAACAGGAATGCACAACAGGAGAGCAGCTAGGCAAGTATAGTAAGCAGACATTCCATATTTTGAAAAACAAAGTTAAATATTTCAGGGAGAGAAGCTGATCAGTAAAGAAGCTGAGTCAGGGGCTTTTTTCTTCTACCTTGTACCCAGGAACCGATTTGGATACAGATCGTTTGGAACCCTCTTTTCTTGGAGTAGAATTTCTCTCTCTTGTTTTTTGTTTTCCCTGCAAAGGTTCTTCCTGGTTTTCTGCTGTGCATTCACCTTCAGACACATTGCCAGATGAGTTGTCCTATAACAAGAAGAAAAACCATTCTTTTGCTTCTTTACATGGGATGAGCAAAGAGAAAATAACACTTTCTAAACTTAAACATTAGTATATTAACATATTCTTAGTACATTCTGTCCAATCCCAATGATTCCACACAGCTTATACAAAGAAATATTCAGAAAACACTATGATAAACTCCTTAAATAGTATAATAATACAACCTAAAATATAATAAAAAATCTAAAGAGACCAGTTTGAAATTATGTATTTTGAACCTGCTCCTAAGCAAGCAGCAGCTTGCTTCAACTCCACTAGTTTATTCTATAAAATAGACCATACCACAGAAAATACAGCACTCGCTGTTGATATTAAATGTATCTTTGGCAGGACCTTCAAAAGATGTGCATTAATGACTTAACAGCAGGGGGCAAATTGTGTGGGATTAGGCGGACCTTAGGCCTAAGCCATGTAAAGCAGGCAGCTATGTGTACTCCAAGACCAGTGCACGTTACACCTCTGCTCTACGAGCTGCATTGGTTGCCAGTTTGCTTCTGGGTTCAATTTGAGGTGCTGATATAACCTATAAAGTTCTACATGGCATGGGGCTGGGTTATTTGAGTGACCACCTCTCCCTGGTTACATCTACTGTCCCATCAGGTCTGGCAGAAATGGCATGTTACAGGTCTTGTCTATTAAGGAGTGTCATCTGACCCAGGAGGAGAGTCTTTTCTGCTGCAGTGCCCACCCTCTGGAACATCATCCCACTGGAGGTTAGATTGGCCCCAAACCTGCTTGCCTTTTGAAAGGCTCCAAAAAAATGGTTGTGTCAACATGCCTGGGGATTTGGTTATGTTTCAGAGCCTGCCAGATGGCTATACCGATTGATCCATGACTTTCAGCTGCCTGCTTTTTATGCTTCTTGGTTTTAATTGGGTTTTAATTAGGTTTTAAAGGGGGCTATTGTGTTTCTTGATTGCTGTATTTTGTTTATTGGTTGTGTTATTTGGTTGTTTTTAAACATGTGAGTCACCCAGAGTCACAAATGTGAGATGGGCAGCTATACTAAACGAACAAAGTTAAAATGTGGTACCTCCAAGCCGTAAGATATGTAAAGCTACAATATGGTACCTCAAAGGGCTACCTCATAACATGCATATTGCCTATTACTGCACACTCCCAAAGGCATTTGGGCCAGGAGGTTAAGCCAGCCCCGTTGTCTGGTTGTCCTTAGCGAATGGAAGGGGAATTATAGCATGGTTTTTGAATACTGATTTTTATGAACTGTGTTACTGTTTTTTCGTTTTAATCTCTGTACATCACCCAGAGTCACCTTCCTAAGATGGGCAGCTACATAAATTGTATGTATGTATGTATGCATGCACGCATGCATAAATAAATAAATAAATAAAGTTAGTCTTGGGGTATCTGTCCTGCATCCTATATCAGCTGAACCTTACAAATGGTCCCACATAAACATCAGAACCAGGAAGGCTCCCAGTCTGCAAATGTGATCCTTTGGTGGAATGTAACTCCATCAAAAACAGGCTTATCTCTTGAATTCTGAAGACCAGCACTAAAAATGTGCAATAATGCCATCTTATTTAGATTCACCTTCAGCTTGTTCTCCCACATCCAGTCCTTTCGAACTAAGTAACACTTGAGATATCCAACGCTGCATTCACAGGAAAAGAGAAGTATTGCCTGTTTTTTCAGTTCAGTGCTTTATTGGATCCAGGCATGCAGATAACAGTAATATACAGGCATTCCTCATTTTATTGAGCTTTACTTAACTGAGCTTCACAGATATTGCATTTTTTTTTACAAACTGAAGGTTTGTGGCAACCCTGCATCAAGCAAGTCTATCACATGATGATTCACATTTTTTAGCAATAAAGTATTTTTTAATTAAGGAATGTATGTTGTTTTTTTAGACATAATGCTATTGCACACCTAATAGACTACATCATAGTATAAACATAACTTTTAAATGCACTAGGAAACCAAAAAAAATTCTGTGACTCTCTTTATTGCAATATTTGCTTTATTCTGGTGGTCTGGAACTGAACCCACAGTATCTCTGAGGTATGCCTGTAATCAAAACCAGCAATATAGCTGCCTGAAATAAAAATACACACATGCACGCACAAAGCCACACATATAAATACAGGACACACACATTTTGGCTTACCGAATTGCCTTTGATTTTCCGCTTTTCATCAGCTCGCTCTTCTGCATCATCTGAATCTCCATCACTGTCCAGCGCAGGCAGCTCTGGATCTAAGGGGGGCTCATAAAGAGCCGTATTTAGCGGCAAATATCGAAGTTCATCTGGAGAGTATCTAAAGTTAAGTAAACAGTTTTAATCTTGTATTTCATATTGAAATATATGTGGTGATACAGAAAAATACAGAGTTTAGTATTTTACCAGTCATATACAAAAATTTAACCATAAAGTAGCAAGAACAGCATAAAGAATGTGAATATGTATATGTGGGTGTATGTTTAAATATCTATTCAGAGTAAATAAATTAATCAAATCTTATTTAAGAATCAAATGTTACATCTGAACTAGCACACTTTTCCAATCTATTTAAACATAAAGGGTTAAAGATTTGAGACTGTCAAAGGAATATTCAGGAAAGGAAACTGGGAGTTGTTCTCACATAATGAATTCAATATCATCTTTATAAAATGAAATACAAATGGAGTTCAGTCAAGTTCCAATTAGCATTATCAAATGGATTTATTTTTTCCTTTCATTTGTGTGCAAGAAAAATCCAAAAACTTGGCACGCAGGTTTTCACAGAATATTACAAATTACTCTTCTAAAATATTCTTCTAAAATCATCAGCTTAATCACAACAAATTTCTGGTACCTTTTATAGTACTCCTGAAACTGGCCTGGTATGAGAGCCACTGGATAAGGACTAACTCTTGTCCTTTCTGTAGGTAAGATTTTATATTTTCCTTGAGGCACCTGGATAATCTGTATTGTTAACACAAAAATAAGAAGCTCATTGCCCACACTTCTGAATGAATTTGTTTTTCAATATAATCATGAAATATTTCAAAAGACTTATCACATCCATGGATTTGCTATACATACTTCCTTTAACAATACATTATGTAACTTAAGGCATATGTTACAATGATCCTATTATACCTCAAAGACTAGATCATATAATTGATTTAAAACTCTGTATGTATTGCGGAGCATCTGAATGTAAAAACCAGACTAGTTCAGAGAGTAGTGTATTTGATTTGAAAAAGTTCTGTTTGATTTCCTAACCTAAAACCTTATAAGTTAATTCTGAACTGTAACTGTAAAGCAGAACAAAGCAAAACAAGATGCTTGCTTTGCAATCAGAAGCAAGGAGGTCACACGGTTTACCGTAGCAGCTTTGATGGAATGGTTCACTCAAACCTTTATCAAAGCAAAGCAGTCCTTAAAAGATTTCTGCAGCCCTGCATTACACTGCTTGCAGAAAACTCATTTTTCATTCTTGCATAAATATCAAATCCAATGTTATTTTGCTTCCACGATATATTGTACCTGGTCACAAATAATCACAACTTGACTTTACTAGTTCTTGTTAGTATTAGTTGTACCTCTAGTGTTTGTGCAAATGCTTGCAATTCACCACTTCTTACATTTTTTTTTCTTCTAATGTTACATTAGAGACAACCCTAGATCTCTCAGGAAATTTCCCACAAATAGACACCTTTACTACAGACAACAATATGTTTATAGTAATTTGAACAAGAAAATGAAGGCATCCTACATGTGTTTGTAAATCAAAATAGGCCCGTCTTTCTTCCATTCGTTCACGGTTTAAGTTGCTGTTGAACTCTGCAGCTTTCTTGGCAGCTTTCTTAATATATTCCGGAACTTTACTTGCTTCGACTTTTTGGGTATTCTGCTGTTGCAGTTGCTGAAACAATTTTTTTCCATTAGTTCACAAAAGCTGCAGAAATTTTATATCCCAAGGCACACAATATCATGTTCTGTATTTTTAAAATAATTCATCATAAACAGTACTTACAGAATACTCCTTATAGTGGTCAGTTATTCGTTGACGTTCTTTCTCTTGAAGTATAACAGAGTACTCTGCATGTTTGGCAGGGTATTCTTTAATCATCAGATCAATTACTTCATCACTGCGCAAGGCAGTTAGACCTAAATTGTATCAAAAAATGATAAGCGGTTTTGTAAAAAAAAATAAAAAATAAAAAACAGGAAGGTAAAAGTAAGATCTTTGCTTTTGTGTTTATCCTTTTTAAAGGATTGTGGCAATCTAAAGTTGTCAGATCAGTATAAGATACAATATGATTGGCAACTGCATGTTAATCCAAGAAATTGAATTAAATATGCATTATAAGAATTAAGTTCTTAGAATCAAGATGTATATATTCTGTCTACCTGGATGTAGCTCACTTCAGAAAGGGGCAATGTAAAGCAGAGAAGCAATGGGGGAAAGAGGTTTCCATATTGATTCTATTCCAATTCCTCCAAAGCCACTTTCTATCAACTCTTGTGAAATTCTAAATACCTTAGCAAACACGTTATATTCTAGGAATTGCATTTTCTCTAAATCATGGGTATTAGAACAAACTAAATTTAAGCATCTTTTAAAGGACACGTTTCAGATTATCACAACAATTTTAACAAAGAGAAAATAAATATTCTAACCTCCAAATATATACAAATGATTGCATATTTCATAAAACAGATGTGCCTTTCTTCAGCCCTTACCTAAAGTACACTGTGTTTCCGTAATGACATTTAGTTCTCTGAGGTAAAGTTTCTCTTTGTGAGAGAGATCTCGTCTTTCTAAATCTCCAAGAAAACAATGGGAAAAGTAGTAAGAAAGCGTAAATAATTTTTGCAATTTCTTCACAATATGAAATATAATTATATTAAAGTTATGTTTCCATCAAAAACTTGAATTAAAAGGCTAATGCTGCTTCTGTGGAAAAGAGTAATGTCTCATTTGAATTGAGTTTGGCTCCTAGTGAATTCATGGATAAATCTATCTACGTAGTTTTCTCGGCTGCAGTGCAAAAGTGGTTTGACGTGCCTTCTTCCAAGTTCTTTTTTTTTTCAACTTCCCAGTCTAGCTTACAATCCTTGCTTTTCCTCCTAGTTTCCTATCAAAGTCCTAACCAGGTCCAACTCTGTTTAGCTTTTCAAGATCAGCTAAGATTGGAAAACCATACCAGAAGAACTAGTGCAGGAAATAGCATATTTATTGCAACTGCCAAATCTGAAAAACATGTTTGTGTGGAATGAAAACAGTACTGTTTATTCTAGCCCTCTTTCCCACAAACTAAAGAACACAGGCTAGTCCATGCATACAAAAATAAAAATCAACTGCAAGAAAGCCCCAAATTCAAATCAGGGGTGATTTCAAAGAATTAAAGAACAGCAGAGGTTTGAGTGGCTTAACACTGATTGCGTTTTCTCCAAAACATACAAAGTAATGACTCGCACAACATCCTTATCACAAAACACACAGCTTCCAAATATATGCTAAGCTCTCACATCTGAACACGGAGCAGATGTGAAATTCTGCACTATTTCAACTGTGTCTGTTTCACTGGTGATGGCTTGTTTTAACCAGTTGGGACAGATTTGGAGAGGGTCCCCTTCCCCCTGCAGCCATTTATTGAATTCAAATCTATGAAGTGTGGGAAAGTCAAAAGGGTTCTAAAGGTCATGGGAGTACCAGTCAATGGGTGCACCTAAGATGCACACCTGCAAGCATTTCCAAACAAAAGCGACCAACCACTAGGCATTTTATCATCTATAAGCTTGGAGGCACTTTTAAAATTTGTGAACATTTCAAAATCAATTTACAACATTTCATGTAAGCATTTGTAACATGAGTACCTGGATATTTTCGCTTAAAGGAGGTCACCCCCAAGTATTCACTAACTTGTTCTTGAAGCATATAATATTCTCCAGTTTCATCAGGGGGCCATTTGTATTCTATCAGGTTTTCAGCTGGAAAATAACTAAAACTAAACACATAAAAATCAAATATTAAATTATGAGGGTTTAACACCACAGTCCAACACAGCATCCCACATTCAATGCCATGTGCTCCGTAGTAACACTTTTGCACATGTATATTCTTAATCACTTCTGGGCTCACTCAGGTGGAAAAATAACATTTCCTAATTAAAGCTATGAATTTTATTATGGACAAGTTTTGTGTATGTGTTCGAGCTGTCTTTACTAAGAACACAGATTATTTAATCATTCTGAGGTATGCTTTCTGTTCCCCATTTTGAAGTATCAAAAAGTATAAATGTCCTCTTTTCAAATTCTTCTGCTGGCTATCTTTATTATATATTGGTACTACATTCCAGAGTTCTAATTCATGAAGTTTCTGTAATACCATCAGAACCCTAGTAAATAAGACAGTGAGGACTATGCATTTAATTTTTTTGTTGAAATGAGATTCATAGTATATCAAACTAGAGAAACTTTAAAAAAGAATGGCAATACCTAAGATCTTGACTTGAAGTCTCACAACTTCGCGAGCTGTCTCCTGAGCCCATGCGGCGTCTTTTAGATGGTTGGCTGCCATCATTTGAATTTTCTTCTATATCATCCTGAGATGATACCATAAGGTCAAATGTTGAACAACAAAATGCCAAGACCTAGAACACACTTATCATAGGTCAAGAGTATGAAGTATCTGGATTTGAAATCCTTAAAGAAACCGTGAAAATCTAAATCTCGCTCTGGGATTTTCACTGTGGTTATCTAATTTATTCAGAAATAACTCAAGGAGTTACATGGGGCAGGGATACCTTTAGGGAAACCAACAAAGCTACTCTAGAATCTCTGATAATACTATACAAAATGTTGGGGATGGGTGCAGTTCTTGGCTCACACATAGATAAGAATCACAATTTAAAAAATAACTCTGAAGGCAATCCTAAATAAATTTAAACCTGAAAAAAATCTCTCTGAAATCAATGAGACTTATGGACCTTAATATTCTGTAGGAGAAATGGCTGCTAGCTACAATAGCTTTCCCAGCATTACACTAAGGGAATGGGAGGGAAGGAGGTTTGGCCAGCCATCAAAAGCTCCATCCCCATAATCAAGCTGAATATACTGTAGGTCCTCTTTCTTCTTAGATGAGTAGGCCTGCTGCATTCTCAGAGGAAAAACAGTGCAAAGTCTCTTTTCATCGACCTCAAAGATCTACATACTTGCAATTCATGTATCAAATAAAAAAAAAAATCAAGCTCTCCAAGAGGTACCCAGGAGTTCTGAAAAAAAAACCCTCTTCTTCAACCCAGGTGCCCCTCTTTCTATGGCGAGTGTTCTTCTATATTCTTAATTTCCTTTAACTTAACTTTCTTTAACTTCGGATGTGCTCATATTATTCGGCTTCTGCTCGGTACTTCAAAGGGGAGTAAGTGGGCAGGATCCAAGGAGCCTCGCCCCCACCAGCCATAGTATATAAACCCCGGTGGCAAAACGGTTTGACTTCCAGGTGCCTTCAGAGAGCGGTACTAAGGGCGGGAGATGATCATAAGAACAAAAGCATACGCGAAAGGGCCATCCCTGCCGGGAGAAGCGTGAGGGAAAGTAAACGAGGCTGCTTCTCCCGGGAGAGCTGCCCCGGGCGATGCCCAGTCCCAGGCGGCGAAGACAGAGGCGGAGCCGGCGGAGCCCCTTCCCGGGCGGCTCCTCCTCTCCGCGGAAGGTGGGCGAAAAATTAAAATCGCCGGCACACGCGGGTCTCGCCGCCCTCCACGGAGAAACGGCCGCCCGGCGCCCCTCAAGCCCCGCGAGAGGAGGAAAATGGCGTTCGCCGCCCAGGGTATCTTCCTCGCGGCCGGCGCTAGGCACCCGCGGAAGGGAAGGGAACGGGAGAACCGAGAGAGGCTCCGCGGCCGGAAAGAGCGACTTCCCTCGCTCTACCTGCGCGCCGCCTCACCTTTAAAGATTGGGCTCCGGGCGTGGCCGGGTCGCTGTCGCACACCCGCGGAGACAGGACCGCCGCCATCACCGGCCACGGCTGGGCTGGGCTAGAGATCACTTCGGCCCCTCCTCCCCCAACCCCCGCTTCAGGCTCGGCGCCACCTGCAGGCCCGGAGATGGCAGCGCAGGCGCCGAATCGCTTCTCCTTCGCTGGTGTCGGGGACTCGCGATCCTTTCCTCCACGGGCGGCGTCTGGCTTGGGCGGCAGCGCCTGCTCCTTCAGAGGACGGGCGTGAAAGGCGTGATTTAGAGCCTGCGC
This sequence comes from Liasis olivaceus, assembly GCA_030867105.1. Taxonomy (NCBI): domain Eukaryota; kingdom Metazoa; phylum Chordata; class Lepidosauria; order Squamata; family Pythonidae; genus Liasis; species Liasis olivaceus. Next base: position 260,195,510 of record CM061349.1, read on the forward strand.
TGCAAATGCATCCCTGTACTCAGTCATATCGCGGTTTCATTACGAATGACAGCCGTTTTCTTAGAGGCGTCCGTTATCTGGGGGTTTGCTCAGTGAAGTCAGCAAATACTGTATGTCGAGTCAATATTTAAAAAGACATTTGTGGAGTCCTTGGGGTTCTCTGAGCTTGGTTGTTTTCTTGCAGACATTTTATTACCCGACTAGGTAACATCTTCAGTACATCTACTTGAAGAAGCCTGACACAGTCAACCCTGAGCTACATATATTCTGTTCTACTGGCAACAGACATTTATTCCTTCTAGGTAACCTGTGGCCTCCCAGATGTTTGCTGAACAACCAGCAGTTGGTGCATACAGTATACAGTATGTACGTGGAGGTAAGACGTTGAACTGGAACTGTGAGACTCGTTCATGCCCACGTTTGGCCGTGGAAGCTAACAGAGCTAGACGCTTTTGCAGTTGCGAGATCTCGGTTACAAACCTTTTGAAGCCTTAATCGCTCAGCCCAACCTACCTTACAGAATGGTTGGGAGGAAACCCAGAGAAGTGATCCTGGAAGAAAGGCAAGATACCAGTCTAACAAATCAATGTAAAGCGCTGCATAAAATAGGGCTACCACATCCAAATGACTGCAAGATGATAGCAGATACAGAAACGTTTTTCTGCCATCTAGTGGTTGCCTAGATTTTTAAAGTCCAAATAAGAGGTATAAAACCCTAAACTGGAGCCAGCTGCTTATAGGATCTCCTACTCCCATATGGCCTGCCCCACTTTCTTAGATCACTGATGGGGCATTTGTTATGGACGGTTTGGACATCAACAGCCAATTTGGCTTTCTCCGGCAGGGCCCTTACGGATTAAATTGCCACAGGAACAGAAGTGGGCCCCTTCTCACTGGTAATTCAAAATGAGAGGATGGGATCAAAATATTTATTTGCACAGACTTTCCAGTTGTATTGTTTTGCTTTTATGTTTTATATCAATTGGGATGCAATATTTTTAATGACTTGTTTTACTGTACCCTATAAGCCTCCCAATTTCCAAATACATAAAACACCTTTGAGTATTCTTCCCATTGGACATGCTCGATGGCCCTGGGCGTTGTTCAGAAGTATCTGAAAGAAAATGGGTTCACAACCATTTTTCTATGTAGTGTAGGGTCAAGCAATTGCACACACACATCCCTTTTCCCTCTTGGGGAAGGCCCAAAATAATTGAGAGTGCTACACTTGCAGGCACTTTACTGGGATACTTAGAAGCAGAACTCTGGCCATACTTGGGGAGATGGGACAGGATAAGGAGCCCCATTGCCAAGATGGGTCAGGCACACAGACTAAAGGTTCCTTAGCCTGGTCTAATCAAACACTAGATTCTCATTATATTTTAAAGTTATGTGGCACAATTACTGCCCCATATCACAACTCTAGGATCAGTCTAACATTCCTGGTCTTAATTGATTATATATATTGTGTGCATAAATATATGATCGAAGTGTAAATTGAACAGGGAAGGAGAATATATTGAAAGATACTTACTGAGTTTTTAAAATTTCTATCCCATCTTTTGTTCAGAAGCTCAAGGAGGCATACACAGATCTCTCTTCTCTCCCTTTTCCCCATGACAATGTCCCTTTAAGGGACACTGGACTGAGAGAGAATGACTGGCTCAAAGTCAGTGACCCTGGAGATTACTCTCACTCTGAGAAGATTTCTGTAACGGGACTGAAGCCAATAAACCTTGTTGGATTGAATCTGTACTGTCTCCTGGAGTTTCCTGGGCTAATCCTGACATCCAATGAGCTATGCCTGAGAATAGACTTGAATCAATCATACAGAAGAGAAAGAACAGAAATGTTAATGTGGAAATAAAATCAACATTCAGCAATGAATGGATTCATTACGGTCAAAAGCTAACAGGTTAAGATAGCTTACAAGCATCAAATAGTCCAGGTAATACACAATGAGATATATTAACATAAAATGACATAAAAGAAGTGAGACTGCTATACCTGTTAAAGAGAGCTGCATTACCAGTTTTCCTCAATATCTGTAGGCATTCCTACAGGCCACCAAGCAAAATGTTACTACCTTAAACACTAACAAGGTGAGCAAGAATTCACCTGAATGGCCAAGGAACATTGATGACAAGCATAGGAAGCTTACTTTGTAGATCCCTATCATACTGTATTCACAGTACAGGTAGTCCTTGAGTTACAACTGCAATTGGGACCGGAATTTCCAATGCTAAGTAATGCAGTTGTAAAGCATGATGTCATGTGACCGCATCGCTTAGCAATGGCAATCCCTGAAATCCCTGTTGCTGTTGTTAAGTGAGGATTGTGGGTCGTTAAGCAAGCACCTCCTCGCAACTTCCTGCTGGCTTCCAACAACCAAAGTCAGTGGGGAAGCTGGCAGGAAGTTGGAAGTCTCAGGTGGCTTGCAAACAGCCTGGCAGGCAGGTAAGTGACTGCTGCTGACTGAGAGAGGGAGCAAGAGGGGCCATGGGTGGCTGGAGAGGCACCATATAACTGCAGCAGGGCTTGGAGTGGCTGGTGCCAGGTGAGGGAGGGTGTGTGAGTGGCCGGGGAGGCGCATTGTGAGTGCAGCGAGGCTCAGGGAGGGTGCACGGGTGGCAAGCGAAGTGCAGCAGGGCTTGTGGTGGCTGCTTCGAGATGCACAAATGGCCAGGGAGATGCAGCATGAGCACAGTGAGGCTCAGGGAGGGTGTATGAGAGGATGTGGGTGACAGGGGGGCCACAGCACAGGCACAGCAGGGCTTGGGATGGCTGCTGCTGGGTGGGGGAGGGTGCTCAAATGGCCAGGAGGTGCGGCATCAGTGGCCAGGGAGGTGCGATGCAAGTGCAGAGGGGCTGGTGGATGCTGCACAGGTAGACAAGACTTACCTGAGCAACTTGCAACCTTCCTTGCTGGCTTCCCCATTGACTTTGTGAGAAGCCAGCAGGGAAGGTCACAAATCTCAATCATGTAATCACGGGATGCTGCAACCATCGTAAGTGCGAGCTGGTTGCCAAGCACCCAGATCGCAATCATGTGACTGTGGGGATACTGGACAGCCAGAACTTCAAGGACTGGTCATAACCACCACTTGTTCAGCCCCGTCATAACTGAACAGTCACTGAATGAGTGGTTGTTAACCGAGGACTACCTGTATACAGTAACAGGGCACGTCCAGTTGTTTGGTTACCAATTACTCAATAGGTAGCAAGGAATATCACTTTGTTATAAATATTATTTGGCAAATAAATGTCACTCCAATAGCATGGTTGCAAAAAAAAAAAAAAAGTAAACATTTATTTGAGCAAATAGAACTAGAAAATCTAAATATATTACTACAGTGTTTCTTTGCAAGAAACTATTCATAATAGGAAGCAACTATTACAGCCACCATAACATACTTCTCAGTTTCACATTCAGCTTGAACCCAAGTGTCTCTTGTGACATCCCAGACCCATCTGCTGGCAATCTGGAGGGAAAAAAAAAGAACAAGGTATCAATAAATTAGCTAACAAACATTTTAAAATTATAATGCATACAGGTAGTCCTCACTTAACAATCCCAACTGGGACCGGGATTTAGGTCGCTAAGTGATGTGATCATTAAGTGAGACATCACATGACCACTTCACTTGGTGAGGGCAATCCCGGCAATTCCCCTAAGCAAATTTTACCAATTGTTAGCCGAGGACCCACCCCAATCCAAGACATTCCAGGCTTGGTTCCTCCCACCCCCGAGCCTCAGTAAGGTAAAGGACTGCCTCCAACTCCCCCCATCTGCTTATCTTCCCCCATCTCTGCCCTTTTGGCTGCCCTGCACCCACGTGGTTCTGGGGCTGCTTGCCATGCCCAGGAAGCCGCAGCTGCCCCAGCCCAGTCCCACCTGCCTATCTCCCCCCATCTATGCCTTTTTGGCCCCCTGCCATCCTGTGTTTCGCTGCCCCAGTTGACCTTGCCGTCTTCTTGCTCCCACTGCTGATGAGGCATGCCCAGCCTGGCTGCTGGGCAGGCTGGGCTAGCTTCAGCTGTGGAACAAGAAAAAAAATGCTAAAGGCAGCCCCTCAATGGCAGCTTCCTAAAATGCCCCTTTTTACTGCACTCTTGAGTGGGGCTGGAGCTGGCTTTGGCTGCGGAGAAAGGAAAAGAAAACCCAAAGCGGGACTGGGCGTACCACGTCAGCAGCAGGAGCAAGAAGATGGCAAGATCAGCTGGGACAGCAGAGCGCAGGGCAGCAGGGGGCCAAAAGGTATAGATGAGGGGGAGATAGGCAGGTAGGGGGAGTTGCAATGCCCCTGCAGTCATAAGTGCGGGTAGGCTGCCACACCCCCAAATGTTGATCACGTAACTGTGGGGGCACTTCAATGGCCATAACTTTGGGCGTTGGTCATAAATCACTTTTTCAGTGTGTTTGTAACTTTGAGCAGTCACTGAACTAATGGTCAGTAAGTGAGGACTACCTGTAATCACATACCAAATTTATTGCAACAGCTGAGACTGCTGGATTATTGCCTGGCCAGCTTAACAGAATTATCTACAAATTGCCAAAAACTAAAGTCAAAATGCAAAAGCTGAAATAATTTCTACAGTGCCACCACATGAATATGTAGCATAGTGGCATGATTAGAGGATTCAGCCTTTCTTTCCCCTCCTGGGAGGAAAAATCTCACAGGAGATAAAGTCAAACTTTATTAAAGAAAAAAATGTAAAAAAAAAAACCTTTTAATTTAACAGCAAACATTCTATATCAGGGTTCCTCAACCTCAGCAACTTTAAGATGGGTGGACTTCAACTCCCAGAATTCCCCAGCCAGCCAAGGAATTCTGGGAGTTGAAGTCCACCCATCTTAAAGTTGCTGAGGTTGAGGAACCTTGTTCTATATGGGAGAAGATAACAGGGCTACCCAGATCACAGTAGCATAGCAAAGTTATTGCAAATTAAGAAAGAAAAAACATCTAAAAGAAAATGAAATGTTGTGGTCTGGTACAAATGAAAAGCTCTGCCTAAAATGTCAGATGACACTCCTTAACAGATGGGACCTGTGTTGGGACCAAAACCTGGCTCACCAAAGGCAACCAAATCACTTTGAAGGTACAGTGAAGGTACAATTCTATTCACACGCATACAAGCAATGACACAGTATATACTGGATCCCCAGCAAAGCTTTGACACTAGCCATACTATCTTTGAAATATGGTCCCTCCTTGTCACTACTCAGGGTCAGTTCAGCTTGCTGTGAATGTTTTCTTACAATGGCATTTTCAGCAGTTCACATGTACTGGGGCGGGGACATCTCATAGGTTTGGTATAGAATGCAGCTTATATGTGTATGGAGGTGGAGGTACCTTATACCACCATGCCCTTAAGTGCCTTTTCTGTCAGACCTGATGGGACAGCTAGATGTAACCAGTAAAGTTGTTGCAACAACTCTAGTCGCATTAGTTTGTGCAAATAAAGTGCTTTATTTCATCAAGTGAACTGGAACTGGTTGGTTATAATATGTGCGAAACCATTTATTACAATTTTAATACCTTCAGTCAGCTGCAGCTGAATCTGAATGTGAACCTAGTAACAAAATGAAAGTTTCAGCTATGAAGGCCATTACCTACATGCTCTGCTTGCATTTTTCCATGTGCATCTTTCTAACTGTTCTTGAAAATGCTGGAATACAAGGCCTTGCGTGTGATTTAGCAAGGTAGTTCATTCCACTTTGGCAATCTGATATGGTCCCATTTGAAAAGCAATATTCTGCACATCTGCAAGAGGCAAATGTCAGCATTTTTCAGAGAACAGAACAGGCTAGCTTATCTACTTACGTGTACTGACTGACCAGTCTTTTCCACAAGAAATGCTTGAACTATATACTTGTAACGATCAAACCCCAGCTCCTTGACACCTGCTAATAAATCTTCTGTGACAGCTGTACAAGTGATGGCACCATTGTATCCAGTATATTTGAAATCTTGAAGTTTCTGCTGTTAAGGAGCAAACAAAGTTGCCAATAATTGTTTTTCTATAGAAGGTCCATACAGTATTCATTTAATATTGAAAGCTATTCCATAAGTTTTAAATATCCTACTGGTATATCATTTTTCAGTAATAGTATTCAATAGTATATAGTATTCAATAGGGTTTGTAACTGAGGATTTTAAATCAAACCTATAAACAGTAGGACTGTACTCAGTTTGAAGGCTTGGTCCATTATGATTTAGAGTTTGGAGCTTCAGTTTTAAATGGTTTTTACACTATCCCACCAATTTTAGAAAAACTGCTGTAAAACTGCTGTATTTTGGCAAAGCACTATTGCAGTTTATTAAAAATGAACCTTTGTTTTAAAAGATGGGAACTATTTTATTAAACCAGTTAAATATAATTTCTTCTCATTTTAGACTATATTTGTGCTAAAAACTTTTTTTTTTAGTTTCAGACCACTTTAGTTTTAGATATTATATTTCCCAAAGAATTCTGGAAACTGATTGTTTTGGAGGTGTTTACTCCTTATTTTTTTATAAAGTAATTTTAATTTAAATTAGTTAAATATACACACACACACACTTCTCTAATACTGCTGATATTTCTATTAGTGGATGAGGATGATGAACAGGCTCCATTTACTTTAATGAGTTATTTGCCATAAACTCCATTTTGAGTTATGATGTACTGTTAATAGTGAGATGTAACAAAAAGCAAATTCAGCATTAGGTAATATAACATGTAGATTTGGAGCCTAATTCTTATTAAAAAAATACTTTACCTTTAGAATATCTTCAGCTTTCTTCCTTAGTATATGAGCCTCACATTTTCTATAAGGTTCCATCCTGTAAGTGTTAGCATATTTTGGTCTTGCAAAGCTAGCCTTCAATGCTAAGAGCTCAGTTTTTGTGAAATCTGTGACGGATTCCTCATCTCCTTGGTCCACGCCTGATATTTCATAGCTTGAAGCTCTGTGTTTTCCTGTCTGTGAAGACTAAAACCCCCCAATATGTACAGCTTTCTTTTAGTTCACTCACCAAATTAATATAACACTTAAACATAATAAGAGAAGTTAACTGAATGTTCTGATTTGTAACCACTGCCAATTCTAAACTATTGGCTAAACTTATTTTAGAGTCTAGAATTTCTATTACTGAAATCCACAAAATATTAATTTGTTGTGTGCAGAACCATGGACTTTTTAAAGCCAGCTGTTAGCTCTCATAGGTACTGAAATAATAAAACTGAAGATGGGAATGGATTTCTGAGCTTCCTAAGGAACAATGAAATAAAATGAAATAGGCTTCCATTTTGAGCTTTGGAATTTACCACATTAAGTTATTCAAAGAGATGAAAGTGAGGAACAGAACCACAATTGCTGGTGATGTACACATACTGTATATGTGACTTTTAAATCCTTTGCAAAAAGAATATCCATTCTTCAGTTTCACATCAGAATTGTTCTCAATTAGATGATCTTTAATTGAATGGATGAATACATGTAATACAGAAAATACTGCTATACCTGATCATACCTAAGTAACTTTATCAATTACTGTACTGCAAGAAAATGTCATTTCATTTTTTCTATAGGGCATTTGAATATGTCAGTATTCAAGGATCTTATAAACAGATGTTCTGCAAACATATTGATTGTTTGGAACACCTTTAAGTCAAATATAAAAATAAATTTGTGCTTTCAAGTTTTTGACTCCTGGCAACTCCCCCTGCAGTTTTCTTGGCAGCCTTTTTTGGAAGTGGCTTGCCTGTTCCTTCTTCCTAGGGCTGAGAGAGAGCATATGCCTGGTCATATTATGCTTCATGGAAAAAGAAAAACCAAAATCTCAGGCAAGAAAAGGGGGCGGGGGGGAAGGTTAAGGAATTTTGAGCACATGCCCAAGATGATCTACACCAGAATTATATAAAATTTTATGAGCACTAAACAGGGATGTAATACTGTACCTTCTATGCACTTGAAACAAAATCTGCATTGAATCATATAAAGAGCATGAAAACTTAATGAATTACTAAATTACTAAAAGTTGAGACAGTGTAATATCTCTATCATGTGTGCCAAAGGTAAAGGATATAATGATTCTTGACTCAATACCTCTACCATTTTTAAATGTTTGTTCTTGATAAAAATAATTGTGGAAGAAACTAATATTTACGCACAAAAATTTATATGTTTTAAATAATCTCCACCCAGACCTTTGGAGCGGGAGAGACCTCTCACTTTATCATGCTTGCCATCTTTTATCTTTATCTTTTATTGATTTTACAGCATTGTAATTTCTTTGATTGTTGTGAGGGTCCCAGAGTTGTTGAGAGTCGGGGAGAATACAAGTTTAATAGATGATGATGATGATGATGATGATGATGATGATGATGATGATGATGATCAAGCTGGCTATTTAGCCGCAGGTTTCTCTCTCAAGAAGTAACAGATACCATTAAATCTATGAAAATAGGAAAGTTCCTTAGCCAGATCCCAGTAATCAACAGTGGGTCAGCACATTTACCTGTTGCTATACCATGTATGGTCTGTATGGCACACTGACCTGCCTTCTACCAACAGCACCTACTGAGCAAGGTGCCTGACTATCGGTCCACCTGGACTCAGAATAGTGGCACTGGGCTGATAAGAAGGGACCCACACCAAACTTCATTGTCCTGGCTGTTCTGGCCTCCCTTTTATCACCATTATGATGAATGTTTGAAATTAATGCTGTTTTCACTGATATGGTTCATTAGTAATGTTGTTTGTGTTTGTATTGGTTTTTTCTTTCTTGTTGGTTTAACACAATAAAAATTAACTTTAAAAATGAAAATACAGCTTCATACTACAAGTAGTCCTTGACTTATGATGGCAATTGGGACCGGAATTTGTCACTAGGTGGTGCAGTCATAGAGTGACCGCATCACTTAGTGATGGCAATTCCTGCAGTCCCAGTTGCCATAGGTCGTGCCATCAAAGTTAGTCCCAGGCCTGCAGGCATGTAAGTGGCTGCTGCCAGATGGGGGATGAAGCAAGTGGGTGTGCGGGAGTGCAGGGAGGGTTGGCAAGGGTGCAAGGGGGTGCGCGAGAGGCACCGCGTGAGTCAGGGAAGGTGCATTAGTGGCCAGCATGGCACAAGTGTAGAGTGGCTGGGGGAGGGTGTGTAGGTGGAGGTAACTTACCCTAGTGACCTGCAACCTTTCCTGCTGGCTTCCCCATTGACTTTCTGGGGAAGCTGCCAGGGAAGGTTGCAAATGGCGATCATGTGATCGTGGGGTGCATGGCAACTGGTCGTAAGCTTGAACAGGTTGCCAAGCACCCAGATCGCAATCATGTAACCGCAGGGGTGCTGCAACAGCCAGAACTCTGAGGACCGGTCATAACCACAATTTGTTCAGCACCATCGTAACTTGGAACAGTCGCTGACCAAATGGTTGTAGGTCAAGGACTACTTGTACCTATATTCCACAGAGTTCTAGGTGATTCACAAAGTTAGTTAAAACATTGTCAAACACAAAATCGTCACTGAAAAAGAACAAATATATTTAAAACAGTGACTACAGCAAAAAGGCATATATAATGAACTGCAAAGTCTTCAACATCCAGAATACTTGGAAAGAATGTGAGAGAAGGGTCTGATTTGATAAAGCTATCGTGATAATTACTTAATAAACCATATTCTGTCTAAATTACTTTTAAATCCACCTAAATTACTGCTGCATTGTATACATTCTGTTTTGTCTACCATGTATCTCCCAAGTTGTATTTTTATGACGAAAAACAAAACTACAATTTATTTTCTTCACATTCCCGTTTCGTCAAAACTTCCATTTTGGACATAAACCTTGCTTTTAAACCACATTGATATCCTTTTGGCCTTGCAGTTGCTTTTCTTAATTGGCAATACTCATTCTAAACAGATTTCAGTCCTCGGCACTTTATATAGTCCCTAAATGTTTGGACAAACATTGCCTCTCCCAAAGGCAAAGATATTCAATGTTATTCACAGGCTCAAGGTAGAAATCATTTTGCCTTTATTTTTGGCACACCAAAGATAGCAATCCTATGAATACTTTCCAAGTTAGGTGTCCTATCTAATTCACTACGTCTTACCTTTATTTAAACCAGTGTTTTCAAACTTGGCAACTTTAAGATGTTACACTTTAACATCTTTAACACATCATAAAGTTGTCAAGTTTGAAAAAACATTGATTTAAACAAAAGGACTGAACTGTAACCCTGGTAAATTACTGTATGTCTCACATCTGCTCAACTTTCAGTGGATTAAGTATTCATTATAACAGCATACTTGATGAAAAACCCAGACAGGGTGGTGCTGATCCAAAGGAATGTCAAATATTAGTTTCTATTATGTCATCTGTGTGATTGACACTTGAAGAATTTGTAAAACAGAAATGTTCCAATTTGAATGTTGATAGCATGATAGATAATAAAGAGAAGCAAAGATAATAAAACATATAGAGAAGCTAGAATGGCATACATGTAAGTTATTACAAGCAATAAAATGTACTTCTTTACAATAAACAATCAGAATATTCTGAATAAAGGCTCCTTAGGCCTACAACACGCTTGGTATGGACCAGTGTTTCTCAACTTTGGCAACTTTAAGAGATGTGGACTTCAACTCCCAGAATTTCCCCAGCCAGCATGCTGGCTGGGGGAATTCTGGGTGTTAAAGTCCACACCTCTTAAAAGTTGCCAAGGTTGAGAAATACTGGTATAGACAACATTATTATTATTAACAGCAACAACTCCTCGTGCATCATAACACCACTTTGGAGTGAGCACACATCTAGACAGCTTTTTAACCGAACGAAGGCGTGGGCTCTGGTTTTCAAAACCCATCATACCAGCAAAACCGGTGCAACGAGGTACCCCGCGAGACCCCGACACCGAGCGTTCTGCTCCGCCCACTCAATGGAGAGCCTCTAACCTGCTGGCCCGCCCCAAAGTTGCTCCGCGCAGGCGCAGATAGAGGAGCGCCCGCCTAGGCTTACTCGATGGAGCTGCTCTTTATCTGGCGAACTCTGTTTTCTTCCCCAAGCCTGCCCGACATGGGAGGGGGTGGCGCCCAGCTTTTTTTTGCCTTTATCCATTGGGGGCCCCCAGCTTAGGCAACTGCCTGGGGCAGACGGTGAGTACCCGGCGCAGCAACAGTCCGCGCGGACCCGTTACGAGCAGCCCGTCGAAAGCGCGAGGCTGGTTTCTGCCCGTGACGTCAGTAACAGCGAGCTAAGCAACCCAAGAACCAGAACCGAACAGAGGTAAATGCCGCGGATCAGCCTCCTAGAATCTGGTCGCTCTCCCAAGGGGGATTGAAGGATTCTGGGAATTGTAGTTCAATTATTGGGGCGCGACGGTAGGTGTAGCGAGGCCGCCTTGTACTGGTTCAGGCCGATTTCTTTGCCTGGTTTGCTGTTTTCTTCTTTTGCTAAGCGCCAGGCAAAACAGCTTAGGGCAGAGATTCCTAAACTTTTTGCCATCACACCTCCCTTTAGTGTAATCTTAATGTGCACACCTCCCCTAAAAATACAAACACCAAAATTAACACAAAGGAACAATGAAAACAATACAATGAAGGTATAAGGTGCACCTCACAGTTTGGGAAACCCTGGCTTAGGCCATCTGCGTTGGAAAGGGTAGGACCCTGGCCTGGAGACATAATGAGCATATCATCTTCCTTGCAACTTGCGCCCAGTGTTCTTGTTGCTATTAAAACTCTGGTTTTCCTAAGGAAAGAGAAGGTGCACAAATCATGGTTATAATGGAAACTAGATACCATTTCACAGTGGCAATAGAAAGTTTTAATTTTGTTGGTGACATTCGAGACTCGTGACTTTTCACAAGTTAAGTGCTTTCATGCGGTTAGTTAGGCAGAAGTGCATCTTAAATGCAGGGGTTCTGAAACTGCCTGGCAAAATTAATATTAATGTTGAACCATTTGCTTAATCATGGCCTTATTTTGATGTATTGTTCTGGGATTGATTGTGGGTGTATACTTTTTTAAAATGTGATATCTGTGTTAGGGCTACCAGTCTGGGCTGCAAAACTATGAATAACAAAGCAAAGTTTTCTGTTTCTCATACTCAAAGGCCATCTGTAGCTTATGTGGATGAGAAAAACTTGTTCAGTTTATCCAGAGGAATTAGAAGCCTCATCCATCGCCAATGAGGAAAGCAAATGCATGCATTTATGCAGTTCCATCACAGCTTCGTTACAAATGATTGCTATTTTCTCCAAGTCATATATTACAACCTTAGTGAAGTCAGCAAACATTAATATGTTGGGGCCAGTATTTGGTGAAATGAGAAGGGCAACCTGTGGCCTGCCAGGTTGAACTGGATCCCCATAGACTCTGGTCAAGCCCACCTTCAGCCATGGAAGCTGCCAGATCCAGATGATCCCTACATGGCCACAAAGAGTTGGGATTTCAGTATTTTTGCAACTCATGACTATTATCATCTACTAAATTTTAAGACACCCTCTGAAACCTGGTAAGAAGAAGATTGTTGGTTCAATTACTTTGTTATGATAATGCTTGACTAAGTGACAGAACAGGAAGGCATTTTCTCAGACCCAGCACATCTCTGATCTGCCATACTGATATTTAATTACACCAAAGCATTGTTAACCAATTTTATTCAGTCCTCCTACTGACCTGCAGAGTGCGGGCACATCAGCAGGGTGTGAAAAAAGTAGCTCATTGCAGGATTGCTTTAAAGGTATTTTCAGCTCCTGAAATATGGGGATAAATGGCCCACTGTTGACACAGACAGAGCAGTTTTTAAAAAGTTTTAATTGGTAATAGAAAGCATAAAAAGCATCTCTGCTATCTTTGGGCTGACAGCTAGGGAGGAAAATTGCTATTGCACTACCTACCAAATATCCATGATTTTTCTCTTTACTCTAGACAGCATTCACTTTCATCCTATAGGGAAAAAGTCCAAAATATCAAAACTTCAAATCTCCAGATTTGAATTGTCAGCATTAGAATTTTATTTTCATTTTTGCCACTAGGTATAAACCATGGGAGTTATCCATACAAAATATTTTAAAATTGTGTAAAAGTAATTCTGATAGTAGTAATTCTGTTCACAGAAAAAGCAAGTTAGGCTGTAATAATTCCCTTATTTTTATATCATCACCTGCCTTTTTATTTCATTTCAGATGTTCTTAGCTGATCCACCATCCACTTGCCTTTCCTCTACAGTGCACTACATGGTTTGTGAAGCTGGATTTGAGATGAAATCAAGCTATGCTGTCAGTAGTGTTATATGCAGCACTGGTGAAATAGATTGGGGATTCATCGCAAAACATGTGCAATATGGAGAGCAAGGTCTCTGTTTCTTCTAAATGTTGCGGCCATACATTGCTATTCTCAGGACAGTAAGACATGCTTCTGAATTAGCATAGACGCTGGAGATCTTTTATTTGTATTTTGGAGGAAAATATTTTTGTTAAAAATAATAGAATTAGAATTCCTATTTTTAGTAATTTAGCTTCAGTGGTCATTATTTAAGATTACTGCAGAAAAAGGAAATGTTTGCAGTCCTTAAGGGGAAGCACTTTAGGGGAAAATATTTTTGAACCATATTTTTTATATTTAGTAGTACTTGACAGTATTCTTGACTCAATGCTATAGTTGGTGGTTTTTGTTTTTTTAGATTCAACACTGGATTATATCAAAAGTGTGAGATCTCTAGGTCCCTTATGTGAATCTATTCACTTGCATTTGAAATCACTTACAGTGGAGCAATTTGAAAACCAGTTTGTGATGTGGCTTCAATGGACAAACTGCTCAGAGGTAGGAAAATGTTGGATTGGATCCCTATTCCAAATATATTTACTGTAATACAGATCACTGTATATGATTCTTTGTTAAGTAATATAGGTAAAGAAAAGCAAGGAAACATGGCAATCATACATTTCACAATGGGGAAAAAACAGGAAGCAAGGATAATAAGAGATTACATTGTATGAATATTTGGAAATCTCTAGCTAGCTGCAAATACATTTTGGAAGGAGAAATTAACTTTTGAGAATACAGCAGCACAGTGTTCTCCAAACAGGTGATATTCCCTCAAAAATGTGTTTTTACTATTTGCCTCCCAAACTCCTATGTAGTCTAGGATGTCTTTTCTGACAATGTATAGTTCTGTGGCTTCTCCACACTGGGAATTGTGCCCTGATGCAGATATGGTTGCCCCAGATTTAGAGCTGTGATAAAATTGTCCATCTAAATCGAAGCTAATTAGGAAGAAGCAAGGCTAGCAAATCATGCAGGCCTTCTTTCCCATGTATACACAGTCAATCTAGAACAATTTTTTTCTGCAGCTACCTCATGGATTGTATAGGTTAGTTGGCAAGGATTTGGTGGGTGATTGATTATATTTCTTTTGATAACTTTTTGGTCATTTCCAGTTCTGTGGAAGAAGCATGTAAATGCTAAATCAGCTGGACAGCAGGCACTTTTATGACTCAGTGTAACTGTTTCCATTATAAGCAAAGTGAGAGATGTGATTTTGTATATAGCTGGAGAAAAAGACAGGAAAAAGAGCTAATTTGGGAATAGACCAAGCATTGCATTGTCTCCTTTAATACTGGTATTTCCAAAGAGAAGCTCAACATTTCAAGTTTGTAATTTCGTGATTTTTGGATTAAGCATTTGTTAAGTAGAAGGAAGGATTTTCTTTTTATTATATATCAAAATATATTGATGATTGGCGATTAAAAAGAAACTGTTAAATGTTCTAATTCAAATTATGTATGTAACCTTATTGAGCTCTATTTCTTCCTAATATAAATACACTGATAAAAATAACATGACTACACTTATTTTTTTCTATCTTTTAAACTACAGATATTTCTTGAAATGTTTGATACTGTAAGGAGTCCACGTGATGCAGCAGTTACACTCAGTTTAATGAAGCTTACATCATGTTTGGAACGTGCCTTGGGTGATGTAAGTGCTAAAATCTTGGAATCTGCCAAACCTAAAGTCACTGAGATCCTTTTTACACTCAAGAAATCAGTGTTTCACTTCCTCGTTTAATAATTAGAAGGCCACAGGTTCAGTATACTGTAATTACCAGTTGGTTTCTCTGCCTAGGCACTGAGAGTGGTTGGCTTAATGTTTGCTGATGGAATGGACTTGAGAAAAAGGCTGATTACTTACTTTAGAGACTTATCCCTCTCTGTTGGATATGCAGAACTTGAGACCTCTTGGAATCATAAACCCTGTGGTATTAATGGCTTGATCCAGAGCATTGTATTCTATATGACTAATGCAACATTCATCCATAAATATTCCTACAGTACATTTATGGAAAGCTAGGCAAAGTCAGCTCAGTTTTGATATTTAACAGTTCATAGGCATATTTACTTGACAACCCATGCACCAATCTTAATGGGGCTTATTCCATGCTAGGTGTGCCTTGCGTTACAGTGCAAATCCATTGCACTGTCCCACTCTAGAAGCTTTAGGCCAAGAAGCAAGGAAGTCAAAAAGGAACAATCTTCTAATTACACCTCATTGCTGGGTTTCTAAAACTGTAATTTAGCCATCATTTTGCATTTTTCAAATTTTTAGCCTGAGCTTTTTTAATATCAATGATCCAATGAAGAATTTTAGTTTTCTGGTGTATGATAAACCTGACATCCTACAATAGGAATTGAATGAGTTTGTACAGGGCTTCACTTTATGTGCATTTGGAAGTAAAGGCAGCAAGACAGTCATAGGATTCACAGAACCAGCAGCAGAATTCACAGTGAAAGATTATTGGGCAACTTTCCCAATTGCTTCAAAACCTTTCAACCAAAAATACTGCCTAACTGTACCAGTCAACTTACATCCTTGCGTGTGGGTTTGTGCTATCCTTGGATGTGTCCTCTTCCAAAAATCCAAACAGGCAGGCATCAGACATACTTCATTATGCTTTGATCATCCAAGAACTGATGTGAAGTTGCTTCATAGTTCCTTGCCTGGACAATGAAATTAAAGTTTCAGTGCCATTACTTTTCTGTGTTGCTTTGTTTCAAATTGCTCTTGTTAAGCATAAATGAGAAGTTTGATATGATGCTTTTAACAATTGACTGGGAAGGGCAAATATTCAGAATAAAATATATTGCGTTCTAGGTATTCTTATTAATTGGGAAAGATTGTCCTTTTCTTCTGAGAGATTTGCTTGCATCTCAGGAACTTGTTTCTATCTTTGGGCAACCAGTGGTGAGTGTTAGATTTTTAATTTCAAATTAAAAATGTTTAAATATTTAGTATATATTTATTTAAATAAACATTATTTTTATTCAATGGCTGACTTTGAACAATATTAATATAACAGGGCTGTTAGTAAGTATTGAATACGAGGGTGGGATAGGGGATATTTAAACAAAGGTTGGAAGTTGGTAGCCAGTGAGCTAGTGAGGTTTTGTAGAGAGGTTTTACAGGGTAGGAATTTTGGGTTGTTCATTTGTTTATATATAGAAAAATATATAAACAGTATATTGTTTTGAAGTATTTTTGTTCAAATTAGATGGATATTCTGAAGGTGTTCATTGGCTCTCCAGATGGTCTAAATCTTCGTAATATTTTGTGGCATGGATTTGTATCAGCTGAAGAAATTCCTGTCAAGTAAGTGAAATTAATTGTGATTCTTTTTCTTTTGTACCAGTCTCAACAGAATTAGAAACATAACTGTACAATAATTGAAGGAATATGTATTCATTTAAAAAGGGATAGGCTACTCACATCCAACTGACATGTCAGTTAACTGTGAACAGGACTGTAATTTATACTTTTATAAGTATTTTCTTCTGTTTCAATTACTTCAATATAGATAACCCTTTCTCTCAAACATTATTGTTTGGGAATGGTTGATGTGTATTATATTTTCTAACTGCATTGAATATCTTATTTTCCATAGATATTTCTCTATGCTACTTTTTTTAACAGCTGGATTGGGGCAACTGCTTAATAATTACTGCCTTCAGACTCAGTCTACTTTAGTTCATCGGCCTTATGTATCTTTCACTAATCTGAAAGAGCTACATATTTTTCCAGGTATTTGTTTTATGGTTTACTGTTGAAGATGGTTGAATCTAACATATACTTCTTGAAGTATTTCTGTTTCACTTTTAGCCAGATTTAGAATTTGGAACATTTATATAAATGAAGCTGCCTGTAGTTAAAGCATATGTTCTAGGTACACAGAAAACATAAAGTGTATTATTTTACTTCATTTCATTTTGATCTGATGAGCATTTGCGCATAGAAATCATCTAAGGCCAATTCTGTATCTTTTTCAGATGCAAGATGGGTTTGTCCCAGTGATAGATACAACAGGCAGGGTAGCCAGCCATCTTCCCAAGCCTGCTTCCAAATGGGAACTAAAGAGTTGTCATGTGTGTTCCCATGTGGGCTGTGCCAGTTGAGAATTACTGGAGAGCACTAAATTAAGAAAAAAAACTACAATACCAGTTCAGTACATGTATAAGAAAGCATTTCACAAATGGGGAGAAAAAACATACTACAATTACAAAAATACGTCTCTTCCTTGATAGGCCTAAATTAGTTTCTAATCAATAATATTAAGTAGAGTCTGAATAATTGGGTTTACTATTCAGTTAAAGACTGGATACTGAATATTTATGGTATAGAATGCAGTTTGCCACTCCTTACCCATCCTGACTTGAAAGGGAATGCACTGCTTGCTAGAACTTATTTAAGCCACAAGTTTATCTAAAAGAGCTAGATAAATTAAGTCTAGTCTTAGGACAGTCTTTTCCAAATAGTGTGTGGGAGAGGCTTAAAGGTGTTTGTTTAGTTCTCTTACCTATATTTTTAACACTTTCTGTTGTATAAAGATTCATAAAAATAGCACTTCATTGTTGCCATTCATGATCAGTAGTTAAGTTGTCCCATTGGTATCTGTAACTAAGCTGGTACCTAAGTTTTCTTTGTATCCTTCTCCCCCTCAACCCATTTTCCTTTGAGTCATATCTTTTAGATTGTAAATCTGAGAACAGGAACTATCTTATTTCTGTTCAGCCTCTGTGGGAATATCTTTTGTGAGGAGGAGGGGTAAAATGAGGATAAAAATGCTTCAAATACAGAATGCTTTGTTTTCATTTTTTTAAATTTGCTGCTGCTCTAGGAAAACCTACTTGGGAAAAGTCACTCGTAGTGAATAAACTTGCACTGGACTTGGCAGTTAAATCTTACAAGTGGTGGTAGAAGCATTATTTGAACTGATACTCTTAACAGACATTTATTATAGTTTTTCCTCCATAATAAATGTTAAAATTCTTTTTTCATCATGCAGCGAAAGCTCCATCCCAGTGCATGTTCCTTTCTTCTGTTTCATAGATCTTAATCACAAACTCTTGTCATTGGCTGGAGAATTAGTAACAAAATCCAATATTGTACTGAAGACCATGTTACCTTTTTGGACTGCTGCAATAACTTCATTCCAGCAGGGAAGGTAAGAACTTGCCTCAAAAAGATATTTTAATCTTTTTTAAGCAGTTGCAAAACTGATTTTACTCAATTGGAATGCAGAGCATCATTTATTAGAGGTCATTTGCTTATTGGCCATAAGTTGCCATTCCTTGCAATCCTTGGCATAAGATTCCATAAACTGCCATTCCTCAGTGTAAGAATTTACAAGTACCATACCATAGAAGCAACTAAAGAAGATTGTTCTTTTCCCATAAAATGCCCAGCAAGTCTATTGATCCTTAATTCACACTAGAGCCTAAGGGCTTCTTTATTACACCAACTAATAGTATGCTCCAAGCATGGTAAGATTCCCTGTTATCATAAGTTATGGCATCTGAACAGTTAAAGCCATTTTTTCCACATAAAGGAAGAACAATGTGTGATACAACTCAGTCTCACAATAATATCTCTTTCAGGTATGCAGACTGTGTTATTTTGCTACTTCCTCAGCTGGAAGGTGGGCTTAGAGTACTCTTCACAGCAGTTAATAAATGTCCAAGCAGACTAATGACAGCTGAGGTAATTTATCATTACAGTCGATCATTTTTATCTGTTGTAATCCAAATGTTTTTAAAAAAACAATGGATTTTGTTGAAAGTTATACATAGTATACTATATTACAGATTGGTCTTTAATTTATACTGTATATGAATGGTTTTACATTGATACCATTGTTTAAACTGCTAAGTTGTTTATACTGTAGATCTTTGCTTTGCAGTCCCCTTTACAAAGGCACTTATGTAATGTGTGGGGCTTTTACCCAGTAAAAATATGTCCACTGGCACTTGGGATATTCTCCCTCTTTCTCTCATGAATCTGTACATGAATGTAATTTGAATCTGTTCAATTATTGTTCCTCTTAACAGCTCAGTGAAGTGTAAAGTCTTCATCGCTAAGCCACACTTTAACATTCAGAAATTAATGTTAGAATTGTGTGCTTCTCCCCCTCTTTACTTTCTCCTTTCTGAGCTCACTGATTCTAATATAGTGTCCCATAATGTGTAAAAGAAGTAACTTTGGGTTACTGTCCATTTAAAAACAAAAATCTTAAACCATAATATATAGTGTATTATTATGTCTCTCTGCCTCCCAGCAGGGCACTGGTATCCCATTTTAACTTATAATCTTTGCTGAAAGCTTGGTGACGTTGGGCCAGACACTCTGTCACAGCCCTTGGAGGCAGGCAATGGCAAGCCACCTCTGGAATCTTGCCAAGAAAACTGCAGGGACTTGTCCAGGTAGTTGCCCCGAGTAAACACTGACTTGAAGGCACTGAAAAAATAGAAATAAGTACTTTATGCAGCTTGCCAGCACATCCAAAACTCTATTTATTATCAACTTTGCTGCTTTTTTCTGTAAGTTGAGTTTACAGCACAGACAAATAAAAAAGGGAACATAGGCTATTTCACATTCCTAGTGCTCCCTAGTGCAGAATGCTGAAAACATTTCAAGGTTTGGTCCATTAGAATACAATCTATTCAAAATGAACAGGATGTTCAGAAAGAGATTGTTTGTTCCAAGTTCAGAATAAAATAGTTTTTTTTATGATTTTACATACTCTGGGTAGGATATAGATGGAGAAATATCACTGTAAGACAGTGCAGTCCAGAGAGCTGAACAATGTTGGACCCTCCAAGAAATTCACAATTCTGCCAGTATAAAGCCCACAGGTCATAATAAAGAGAAAAGAGGCATTTTTAAAACATTTCCACTCTGTTTTTTATGGCTGCTACTGCTTCCATCTCTCTAATAGCAGCATGAAAGAAATCCACATGGGGTGGCATAATTCTCCTTCCATTCTGTAGACATCTTAAAACCTCAAAATTCATAGGATTCCAGCCTTTGCCAGCATACAAACAGAATATTCCCAAACCTACCCTTTGTTTTCCTCTACAGCAGTGTTTTCCATTTTTGGCAACTTTCAGGGGTATGGACTTCAGCTCATACTGGCCAAGCTGGCTAGGGAATTCTGGGTAAGGAACGCCACACGCAAGGAAGTTGCCATGGTTGGGAAATACTGCTCTACAGTAACAGGGCTGAAGAGGTTCCATAAAAACTGGGGGATGCAGACTCAACCTTCATTTTTCTCCAATATGAAATTCCCTCTCTGGCTTTGGTGGAGGAATTTTAAAAAAGTCTTACAGTCTCTGATAAAGAGCCCACAGGATTGCAGCTTTAGCATATTTGGGGTTGGAGAAATGGCCAGGTGAATATAGATTTTAGGTGATTTTGGGTTGAAGGAATGGCCAGGTGAATATAGATTTAGAATAGTCAGAGAATATAGATTCTCTGCACTCTCTTAGAGAAAAAGGGGAAGTTAGTAACTTCTTTCAATATTATGCAGACTGTTGCATTGTTTCCAGCAAATATTTATTTTATTTATTTCTGGTATTTCTATGCAGCTCTACTCTTATATGATAGTTTGGTAGAAACTTGTTTTTATTAGTTAATGTCAGAATCGTAGTATAAAAACGCATGACCACACTCTAGTCTGTATATAAATATTATTTATGATTATATGTAAAGTATGTTTCCCTTTTCTTCTGGAAATGAAATGTTACAAATAGTAATGTTTTACTTTTATTATTTTCTAGTCATCTTCTCTATATACCACTTTTGATGAAGTAAGTTCCTTAAGAGATTCTTTGAATTATGTGATATAGCTGGTCAATTGGTCTTTTAATTTTGGCATGCTAATTATAAAATTACAGTATGGGAAGTACAATGAAGACTTTCCTTTGAATATTTTGTTGTGATTATTAAACTTTGTATTACTATAACAGCCTGTGTTTCTTATGAGAAGAGGTAGAAAACATTTCACAAATGGGGAGAAAAAACATACTACAATTACAAAAATGCATCTTTTCTTTGATAGGCCTAAATTAGTTTCTAATCAGTAATATTCAGTAGAGTCTGAATAACTGGATTTAATATCCAGTTAAAGTTTGGATACTGAATGTTTATGGTATAGAATGCAGTTTGTCACTCCTTGTCCATCTCGACTTGAGAGAGAATGCATTGCTTGCTAGAGAAGAAATAAAATTTTGTGGCCCCATATAAAGGCTGTGGTAGGACTACTATTTTCTTTAGATTCTATTAATATGACCAATTTCAACTTACCTTTATTAGACAGGATATACAGGTGAAACTCGAAAAATTAGAATATCGTGCAAATGTTCATTTATGTCAGTATGGCAACTCAGAAGGTGAAACCAATATATGAGATAGGTGCATTACATGAAAAGGGAGATATGTCAAGCCTTACTTTGGTATAATTGTGATGATTATGGTGTACAGCTTATGAAAACCCCAAATTCACAATCTCAGAAGATTAGAATATTACATGACATCAATAACACAAGGATTGGAAATAGAACAATATCGGACCTCTGCAAAGTATAAGCATGCATATGTACTCAGTTCTTGGTTTGGGCCCCTTTTGCAGCAATGACTGCCGCAATGCGGCGTGGCATGGATGCTATCAGCCTGTGGCACTGCTGAGGTGTTATGGAAGACCAGGATGCTTCACTAGCGGCCTTCAGCTCCGCTGCATTGTTCAGTCTCATGTCCCTCATCTTTCTCTTGGCAATGCCCCATAGATTCTCTATGGGGTTCAGGTCAGGCGAGTTTGCTGGCCAATCAAGCACAATAATCCCATGGTCACTGAACCAGGTTTTGGTACTTTTGGCAGTGTGGGCAGGTGCCAAGTCCTGCTGGAAAATGAAGTCAGCATCCCCATAAAGCTCGTCTGCGGAAGGAAGCATGAAGTGCTCCAAAATCTCCTGGTAGACGGCTGCGTTGACCCTGGACTTAATGAAGCACAGTGGACCAACACCAGCAGATGACATGGCTCCCCAAATCAACACAGACTGTGGAAACTTCACACTGGACTTCAAGCATCATGCATTGTGTGCCTCTCCATTCTTCCTCTAGACTCTGGGTCCTTGGTTCCCAAATGAGATGCAAAAGTTGCTCTCATCAAAAAAGAGAACTTTGGACCACTGGGCAACAGACCAGTTCTTTTTTTCTGTAGCCCAGGTAAGACGCTTCTGGCGTTGTTTGTTGTTCAGGAGCGGCTTGATGAGGAATACGACATTTGAAGCCCATGTCCAGGATCCGTCTGTGTGTGGTGGCTCTTGATGCACTAACTCCAGCCTCAGTCCACTCCTTGTGAAAGTCCCCAACACTTTTGAATGGCCTTTTCCTGACAATCCTCTCCAGGCTGCAGTCATCCCTGCTGCTTGTGCACATTTTTCTACCACACTTTTCCCTTCCACATAACCTTCTATTGACGTGCTTTGATACAGCACTTTGGGAACATCCAACTTCTTTTGCAATTACCTTTTGGGGCTTTCCCTCCTTATGGAGGGTGTCAATGATGGTTTTCTGCACAACTGTCAGGTCAGCAGTCTTTCCCATGCTTGTGATTCCTACTGAACCAGCCTGAGAGAACATTTAAAGGCTCAGGAACCCTTTGCAGGTGTTATGGATTCATTAGCTGATTAGAGGGGGACACTTTGAGCCTAGAATATTGAACCTCTTCACACTATTCTAATTTTCTGAGATTGTGAATTTGGGGTTTTCATAAGCTGTACGCCATAATCATCACAATTATACCAAAGTAAGGCTTGACATATCTCGCTTTGCATGTAATGTGTCTATCTCATATATTGGTTTCACCTTTTGAGTTGCCATACTGACATAAATGAACATTTGCATGATATTCTAATTTTTCGAGTTTCATCTGTATTATGTTGAAAGCCCAAATAATAAATTATTTGGGGGTGAAACTGTTTATCAGGATTCTTTTCAGTCCGGCTTCTAACATGATTTTAAAATGTTAGAAAATCAAGATATTACTCTTGATTGCCCTTATGTATTGTCTGTGCCAAGAATGAAAGGAAGGGCATATCCCTAACAATTCTTCTGGGACCACGTAGCAGTTTTTTTATATACATGCATGTATACTCATATTGGTATGGAATGAGATATGGTAAATTTGTAGTATGCCACAAGTGCAAGCAAAGCCTAATTTAACTTCAAGCCTGCTCACCCTCTTGGGTACAAGCTAGGTTCTGTAAGCCAACATACTGCGGCCTGCATTCCACCAACTATGAGATACGTACCAATAGAAGAGAATTAGATGAGATACGTTCCATGTATTGTCATATGATAGGTGCCATGTATTGTCATACTTGGAATATGCAGCTTGAAGTGTTGTAAACCATATTGTTCTAGGCAGAAGAAAAATACAAAGTGAAATCATCATCATCCATATTGTCCCTCTGATCACTTTGCAAGGATGGGACTGGGAGGTACTATTTTGCATTGTCAAGTTGTAGATTGCATTGGCAGAATCTAATGCTTCCAAGAAAGATATAGCAAACATGTGAGCAAAGGCTGCAGCAGCCAGACCATAGTCAATTCTGCCTGATTTTCCTTAGATAAATTACCAGAGTTCCATTGCAAGCCTCTGCTCCCATTAAATTAAAAGCTGTTCCATTAATTCTGAAATGTCTTTCACACCCCTTACTTTTCCTACGTAGATACTAGCAAAACAGTTGAATAATGAAGAAATGAATCAGCTCCCCATAGTCCTTGGTGAATCAGCAATGGTAATGCAATTAAGTTTTGGTTTTTTGCGTTTCAGTTGGGAATGCTGAATGCTTCTAGGTTCACAAATCCATGCTCTATACACTTTTCTGACAATAAGCTTAGTTGGCCTTATAACTCTAAAAACGCATTAATATAATTTCACTATTAAGTGCAAGATATCTTTGGTCAGTCTTATATGGAAGACAGGAAGCTACATTGGTTTCTATATTCATATGCAGCATTTAAGATTGGGAATAAATTACATACTGTATTATCTTGTTATTAGGCCACAATTTTAAAAAAAGTACAATTATGGACATGTGAGAATGCCACACATAGTTTGCATTCATTTTTCATTATCAGAAAAGAAACATGATTTATGGAGTTTGTATCCAACTATTGCAGAAAATGGCAACTAAGGTCCAACTTAAGTTTTGACTTCCACCAAGTTTCCTTTGATGCATGACTGTGAACAACTGGAATATTTGCAGTAGAACAAATCTAATGATAACAGGAAAAAAGATTTTTAACAAGATGGGTGGTGACAAATTTTATATACAACATATAAATGATTTTTCATCTTATTGGCACATTTGGCAGGAATTTCTTTGGGATTTTTTGAACCATCAAGAAGGTCCACGTGTTAGAGACCATCTGAGCCACGGAGAGATCAGCTTAAGTCACTTCCCAAGAGAAATAGCAAATTCAATGCTTTCATTTTCTATTACACTCCTCTGCAGATTTTCACAGGATGACTTGGCTGCCATTAAGGTAGGAACCATGCTGAACTACATTAAATTTTAAAATACATTAATATTATGCTGTTGTAGCTTTCAAATCTAAATGTTTATGTATTTAGAGCATATGGTCTCCCTCTGTCTCTTATAGCGTATCTGTATTTTATGAACCTCTCTTTGTGGATACAGAACAACCAGGTGGCCTGGCTGAAGTCCAGCGTTTAAGATGGCCACGTGTCTGTCACATTCCCTGAAATGTTATTTCTGAAGGGGAGATGACCATCCTGAGTACCATTTAATGTAACATAAAGGCATAAAGCCAGAAGTAAATTCAATAGTTTATCTGTTTATATGACTTTTTAAAGAGAGAGGCAGTGTTTGTTCTCCTTCCAGTTTTCTATTATTCTTATTGGCTGATTTATTTTTTATAATTGAAAGATATTCTCAGATTAGGTTTACATACATGCATATGCAGTATTCATCACATTATTCCCTTTCAAGGTAAGCAATGTTATGCAAAGTTCAGAAAAGGAATATGAAATAATAAGCCAAAGAAACTAAGGCATAAGAAAAAGAAAAGGAAAGATTTCATATGCATATATCATCATGCTATTCCATTTTAGAATAAGCAATGTCATGCAAAATGCAGAAAAAGAGTAGAAAGTAGTAAACAAAAGAAATTAAAGGCACAAAGTAAGAAAAGTAAACACAGCTAAATAGTTTAAATCAACACTATTCACTATATAAATACCTTTCTATCCTTGCTTCCACCACATCCATTCACCAGTTCATATGTTGCCTTTTATTCTTTAAAATTCTCACCTCTGTCTTTTTGAGGATTATTTCAGCCCTATCTAACCACAACTTTCTCAGTCTTTCTCTTCCTCTCAGACGATTGATTCTTCATATGTTTGTTTTGCAATTTGATCCTCATTCATTCTGTCTGCATAATCAAATCACCTGAACATTTTCTTCACTTTTATAATAATTCAGCACCCATTCATTCTTGTTCCTGGCCATTCTTGTTTTACCACATACACCTTTAACACTTTTATGTTTTTCCTGAGATACTGAACTCTCACTTCCCTAGAACGAGTGGGCAGAAGCAAGCTCTTATACATAGCAGCTTTTACTTGTTTTTACCCCCTCCCTTTCTACCAGCATTTATTTATTTATTTTTCAAATTTATATATGTCACCCATGTCACTATACAAGTGACTCTAGGCAGTGTTACACATAAAAAGCTATAAAATCCTAGAAAAAATATATAAGTTAAGAACTACAAAAGGTTAAAATTAAGCTAAAAAGTTAAAACTACAGTGCAAACTAAGAAGGTGGAGAGAGCATCCTCAGCAGTGTTTCTCAAGGTTCTCAAGGTTTCTCAACCTTGGCAACTTTAAGATATGTGGACTTCAACTCCCACAATTCCCCAGCCAGCAATTATGATATGTTTTCCCATAATATATATAGTGCCCAAAGTGCCAAAACTGATAGGTATGCCCTTACAATTAGCATGGAATGTTAGATGTGGTATGGATGTCATAAGACTGGTAACCTCATCTACATCTTATCTACCTTCCTAAAAAGCGTTATGTGAAAGTTCAGAAGAGAGTAGTGGCCATCCATGCAGCCACAGTCTACCTAGACCTCAGGACAACTTTACATGTTCCTTATATTACTAGCATCTAAGATTAAAACATATGTATAAATGGGAGAGAGATTCTTTAATACTTTTCCTCTTGGTATTTCTGAGGGTAACCAGAGGAGGAGAAGGAGGAATGATGATGGTGATGGTGATGATGATGAGGATTAACATTAGGAAAATAGCAAACAATAAAAGATTAAACAGCTCTTGCCATGTATATAATTCCAGCTATAGATTTTCTGCATCATATATGTTTCACTCACAAAAGCATCTAGTCCCATAGGGCAGACCTCTTAGCTATACCAGTTAAGCTCTATCAGAATCAGTAGCAGTACATTGTAGTTTGCACAATTGTTTTTTAGACTTTTATTTTGTAATAAGCCTGTTAAATCCAGTTCCTTAAAATTATTTCAGTGCATTGCCCTTAATTTCAACAGGAAGTTATTTGCAAAAATGCTTAAAGTAGGATTGAAATCTATTTGCATTTTATTATTTAATTTGTTTTTAAACCAGGACCATGAATTCTTAAAACTGCTGATGACCTGTGCAAATAATTATTGTACCAAGTTTCATCCAATAACTCAGCTTAAGAAACAGGTATGTAGTAGTCTTTTTCCCTTTGTTGCTGCTGGGTAGTGAATTTATACTGGGAGCCTTCCAGATACTTAAACTGAATAGCCATATTAATTGACACTGCTTTAAATTATGTCAATGAAAGAGTGAGATGTGTGTATATAAAAAAGTCCAGCATGTTAAGTGAATGTTTGACAGCACCTGAGGTCCTGTTGAAGATTACAAACTGCCAAAGAAGTTTAATCAGGAATAGATTTATATTGTTTGTGAGTTCTAGTTCAGAAGATGCATTAAAACATCGGTAGCAAATCCGGGCATTGGCATGGATCCCAAAAATTCAGGAGGAAAATTCCCTTTGATTGCAGCCCAGCACCAGAGAAAGTCGTCAGGATCAGGGGACTTTTAGGAATGGTGAAAGATAGGACACTGTTGGAAAAACTTTCCCACTCATCCCTAAGGCAACAAAAACCAGCAGCTGAAAAACACTTTGACATTTTTCAGGGCATTCTCAGTAGGAGAAGGCAAAAGTTAGAAGCAAGCAATTGGCAGTGGCTTTTAGCCTGTTCTAAATGTAGCTTTGTTTTTGTCTGTTAAAGTTTGCTGATTTGGTGGCCCTGTAACACAACATGTTTGAGACTGTGGGAGTTTCTTTAATCATTAGTTTAATGAAAGTAAGATAGTTAGATTGTTCTGTAATTCTTGTTTTTCTTTCCAGATACTGAACTGCATAAAAAGTTTCACCTCATGGCCAGATTTTCCTGTAGCGTCTGAAGAGCAAGATAAGGAAATGACAGGGTAATACCTTTTTCCTCCTTTCCTTCTCAGGATCAGAACCAGGAGACTGAAATAAATGGATGAGGAATTTGATACTTCTGTGTATACCCACCAGCTTCCTTCTTTTTTTCTCATAGTTACAGGCGTTTATTAATTCCAAATTGATTATAATGAGGGGAATGGCATAGGGAGGTGTTTGAAATGCCAGACAATTTTGTGTGTGTGTGTGTTTGTATACATACATAGGTACATACACACACACAGAGTATGTATTTCAGTTGACCATCCCAAGTATCCTCAACCACAGGCCCCATGTAGCCCTCCCCATCTCCAAGGCATTTTGTGCCTCCTTCAGTCCACTTCTCAACTACTGCTGATTTTGCATATACCTTCTTCCACTCCCTTTTTGGCACTTGCTGGTTTTCTTCTATCCCATTGCACTCTGCTGTCCATATTTCCTTATGGATCCAGAAATGGCAGAGCGCAAGAAGACTATTGCCGCTATTAGTAGAGATTGGCTGCTGCTGCCAGACTATTCTTCCCTGCCTTCTGAGTCTGGAGGCTAGAGTGTCCCACTGTAAACCCTCTGATTTCTACACTCAGAGCATTCTGTCATCAACAAAGTAACTTAAGTCAAAAAAGGAACCACTACTGGCTTCCTGTGTGAGAAAAATTAGCACAATGTCTCATAATGTTTACAACATTTAGGCCTCAGAATTTATAAAATATTAAGAATCCCAAATAGCAGTTGGGATTATACAAAGTACAGGGATTAAAACCGGGGAGAGACCTATAAAATTGGGAGTTTAGGTCCCTCTTTCTGTCCTTTATAGATTAGATAACTTGTGTTTGTTTTTTAAAGCCCTATTGTTTATATTTTTATATGTCTATGATAAAAATTCATAAAAATGGCAATTTTAGTTTTAGGATTTATCTTGTAGTTCTTAGGTGGAACAGCAAGGAGTGCCAAAATGGGTCACTGTAAAAGTATTTATTGCTTGTTTATTTTCATCATAGACCAGCAAAAAACTAATAACAATCACTCTAAAATAGAAATTAAAATATCACATTGACAGAATAAAATAAAGCAAAAATAAAAATTATTAGCATAAATCCCTGCAAATTACAGGGATTAAAACCAGGGCGTGACCTGTAAAATTACAATCAATAGTCTGAATGTTATTAAGGCAGATAAATATAGATAAATATACAAGAAGCACTACAATTTATAAGACGCTACAAGAATGTAAAGCTATGCTAACTTATATTGTGCCTAATACTTGCTGAAGCCCTAGTAAGGTTTGTTGGGATTATGACAGTTATGGGTCATATCTCTGGGACGTTGCTTGAATGATGGTTTGGCCTGATCAAATCCCAATGGAATTAATACACGCTGCCTTAGAGTGGCACTAAGTAATTTCCACTAAGAAGTCTGAAAGAAGCCAGACAGCTTGGGCTGAAAATTAGTTTGAGCCAGTAACTAACATGATATTTGGGCATGAGTTTTATCTGGAACCATTCCAGCCTCGGCCCAAAGGGTTCAGTTAGGAACACAGTGAAGGACCCAAAACAGATTCTTTAAGAAGCTTGATTGTACAGCTTCTAATGGTTCTAAATTCTTATATGCATATATTTGGAAGCCCTAAGACAGCTGCACTATTTACTTTTAGTCCACCAGGTATATAATTACCTCCTATTGTGCAAAATAAATCTTAGTATGGCAGCTACACCATTTCTGACCTTCTCTTTTAGAGATTGAATTTGGGGCCTCCACAAACCAGTGGCATGGAAAACAGTTCCAAGGTATTTGAAGGCCTGAACTTGTTCAATTTTATTCCTATTTCTTTGCCACCTATAATTGCATCCAGAAGGCTTCTTTGAAAAGAAGATAATTTTTGTTTTTTTTTAATTAATAATTAAATTGCTACCTATGTAGTAAGAGGCAATTGATTTTAGCGCTCTCCTTAAACTAGTCAGTAAAGTAGAGATGATGGCTGCATCATCTGCATATAGGATCTACCAGCCAGTACTGGAGGAAGATGTTCTAATTTCATGAGTCTTGTACTAATATATGGTTGCCAAGTCTTATCTGGAAGTAAATGTTGTTAATGCAGCATTTTAATGAGTTCTAGCGAGCATCTGTCAACAGACGATCTCTTCAGTTCGGACCACAGTCATTCTCTAGAGTCAAAGGCTGTTTTAAAATCAATAAATGCCACAAACAAGGCCCCCTTGGTAGGGATATATATTTCTCAATTAGATGCCAGGCAGTGTGAAAGTACACTGAAAGACTAAAATATCAACAGTCTTTTTGGCAGACAAATCATCTGGAAATACTGTAAAAACTTTTTTTTTCTTTTTAAGGGAGCAATTCTACTACTACGTCATCATATTTTAGGGCAGAGGTAAACAGTCTGAGGTCTGTGTAAGGCATTGAAAGCCTTGGCTGCATTCTACAGAGAACATGAAAGTAAATATTATTAAATTGTAGATTTTAATATGACAGAAGATAGATAAGATTAAATGCAAGATTGGAGAGGAATCACATTAATTATCTTTCTTTTTTCAATGTAAATTGAAATTAAATCTAATTTAGGTTTTGTTTTGATTCCATTCACTGTTTTATGGACCCAGCTAGTTCAAAGGCTCAGTGTAGCCCTCACTCCCAAAAAAATGCTATACTCCTGCTCTTGGTTTTCAGCTTAAGAAGTGGGGATTGTTGAGATGTAAAGTACTTATTTCAGTAAAATTAATCCTTATTTGTGTCTTGCATAAAAAAATAGGAAACAACGTCTTGCCTGAACTATGATTTGTGTTATAGTACCTTGATTTTATTTTTAGGTCAGGAAAAGATAGTGCCCCTTGTATTCTTCTGATCAGTGATATTTCCTCTCAACTGCAACCCTACTTGTCTGTGAATGTTACACTGTTAGGTGATCCTGTAAACAATCTGCTAACTGAGAGGTAAGTTTTATAAGATGTTCTGTGCCCTTTTTCAAATGTGAGAACACGTTTTATTCTATTAATGCTTTCTCATTCTTTGGAGTTTCATTTCTATTAAAAGTCATAATATAACATTCAGCTGTTTACTGGACCAAACTCATGCAAACAGCGTTTTAGTTTGCATGATAGATGATTCCAACCATTTTGGAATAAGTTGTGGCTTATTCAATAATCCATGAATAAATTGATGGATTAATGTGATATATGAATGCAGCCATCATGTTACCTAGCTTGCATTTTTCATAAAGCATGGCTTGAGTTGGCTTGTCTCTTAACGTTAACTATGAATAACTGCAGTTCAGATTTGGATGACATTGCAAGCTGCATTTAACAAAAATGGAAATAACTTCTAAATTCCTTGTAGTTACTCTAGAGAGGTATTGAAAAATGCTTGTTCTTTATTTAATTTGCAAGTACCTTTGTTTACATTGCTAGAAAACAGATATTTGCCATAAGTGCTAACTAAGTTCAGTGCAATCTTTTGTTCTGTTCAGGTTGCTGACTGAACTTTGTAGCAAGCACATTCATACCCTTTTCTGTCCACGATCTGTCCTGGAAATCATTGTGGTGCTTCGCCAAATAAGCACCCAGTGCCATCATGTGTCATGTCAAGTCATTTCAGTTTGTGAAACCAGATATAAGCAGTGGATAAACAAGTCACTGAGATCACGCCAACGGCTTAACTTTCTGCGCATGAGAAGAAGGTAGGAAGTATCTTATTTTTAAGGGAATGAGAATTTAATGGAAGATGGTTTTAAAATAAACTATTTAAGAAAATAATTTCATTACTCTATAGAACTACAAATATGATACTGATCTCATCCTTTCAAAGTTAATATCATTAGTTGTCATGAAAGGTTCTCATTGAAATGAGTGAGATTTAGCAGTATGATAATGTAACTAGAATATCAGCATAGGACTAGGGAAACCTGGGTTCACTCAGAGGTGAAGATGACTGGCCTTGAGCTAGTAAACAAATCTCAATCTGATTTTCTTAGGAACAGTATAATGCCTTGAACGCCTCCTAAGAAAAGGAAGAAAAATGGGATATAAATTTAAAAAATGACTAAATTCTTGGCTAACTTGGATCAGAATACGAGCTTAACAGGGATAGCTAAAGGGGGAAAGAGGAAGAGATTTTCAAACAGGAAATATATATCCCAGCTAACTTGTATTCCTTTAGCTTCTCCCTCTATATATGTTCTCCAGATGTCCTTCCTCACTTCATTGTTTTGGGTCCATGTAATATTATGTTAGTGTATATTTTTTGATGTATATTTGGTTGCTTGTTTTTTTTTCTTCCAGTATTAAATTTCTATCTCCAGTTTTGCAACTAGTTTTAATCCTGATTACCCTGGAGCTAGTGAACATTCATATGATTTGCAAAAAAACCACTTTTGAATATCAACAGTACTTAAAGTGAGTATATTCTGGCTTTTTGCAGAATATTCTAGCAAACACATTAGATGCTTTTCTCCACTGATAATCATCTAACTGATAATTCCCAGTGATTTGCAATTCTTTGCATTCCTATATCAGAAGGTAATAGACTGAAGACCTGCAATATTTCTTTTGGTTATAATTTAGTTTTATAAAAGAACTCTGTGTCTGAAGATGCACATTAAGGATGTCATTGCACTTAACATATCTTGATTCGTTTATTGTTGCTGCTGCTTTTTAAAGTAGCTGTCTGGACTAATTTAGGTTTAGAACCATGGTATATAAAACATGGGATTTTTAAAGCTATAAAATTCAGTGCTACAGTGTTAAAGCTTCAGTGTTAAAGCTACAAATTCAGTGCTGTCACAGTTTTTATGTAGTATTTGAGCTTGGTGCCCATTGTCTAAAACTGCAGTCTTACACACATTTTAATCAGGAGGGGGAGATAACAGTGAGAAACTGCAAACTGACTGTTCCAAGGGTAGGAGTACAAGCCACTGGCTGATCTCATTTTCTGTTTGCAGACTAAGAAAACAACAGTAGCTCTCTAACCTAAAGTCCCTGCTCTTAAATGCCAAGTCAATTACTTTTACCAGGTACATCAGCATTTTCCAGTCTGGGCAACAATGAGATATATGGACTTCAGCTCCCAGAATTCTTAGCATTGACCTTATTGGCTGGGGAATTCTGGGAGTTGAAGTCCATATATCACAAAGTTGGGAAACACTGAGATATATAAACAGATATCCAAGATTTATTCCTATTGAGACTGGCTGACAGAAAGGGGAGGGGGGTATTCTGCATATTCAGACTAGATAGCAGGGAGGTGGGGCAGAGTGTGGTCTGTAGGAATTCATTCTTGCTAACCAAATATGTCATCCACTGTGTGTAGGCTATTGCATTAGAGTGTCTGGGACAATGTAAGAATACTGATAGTGTATTGTCTACCCCACAGTCTAATATTTTGTCTTCTTGAACGAGTAAAGATGATCTGACACATGATGTTGGTGGAGCTTCTTAGGGTTTTTGTCCCGCAGGATTTCATTGTCCATGTAAAGTTTGCTGAGTTAAGGGTGACTAAGGATTTCACATCCTGCATAGTGATCAAGGTCCTATTACAATTGATTATCTAGTCTCATGTTTGAATGTAGCATATGTACCACAGATTGCCAGCCTCCTGATCTGTGGTGCTCTATAAGGTTCTATCTTACCCTACCATGTACTTCAACATCTACATGTAGCTTCTGTGGAAAGTTTGGAGGCATTAGTATGCTAATAACACCAGCTCTATTGCTATTTACCACACAGCCCCAAGGAATCAGTCAATGGCTTTCTCTATTATCTAGACTCAGTAACAATTTTAGAAAAGGAAAGTAACAAAATTAAATCCAGGCAAGGTGGAGGTGTTGGTGAATAAAAAAATGGATCTAGGGATGGAGTTTCAAATTGTCTTGGATAAATATACTACCTCTAAAAAAGTAGGAGAAGAGAAGCAGCCTGGGAGCATTCTTTTGCTTCTGCTGTTGCTGGATCTGTAGATCATACCTGTGGTAAGAACATTGTTGTCAGTGATGCATATCATCCCAGCTGGGAATGTTCTTCAGTTAATCAGATTTGGAGATAGTCACTTCTCTTGAGAACCGCAACATGCACGATGTGGGGCTGTCCTGGAAAATGGAGTTTGCAAGTGATGCAAAATGCTGCAGCTAGTCTGTTAGTGGCATAAGGATCACATGATGCTTGTACTGAAAGATCTGAACTGATTGTAAGTTGCTTACCGGGCAAGATTTAAGGTGTTGGTGTTGACCTTCAGTGCTCAAACAGCTTAGGATCTATGTAAGGACCAGTTCTCCATTACACGTCTGTCTGACTATGAAGATGTACAGGCAATGCTCTTCAGAAGATGACCTACTCTCATAATTGGGTTTATCTGGCACGGGAAGAAGGCCTTCTCTTGAGTTGCTCCCATGATGTGGAGTTGCACTGGTCTCCTCTTTTTCATGGTTTATGAAATCTGCAAAGATGTATTTCCTCTGCAATGTATTAGCTAATTTACAGTATTTTAATTTGTTTTTAACTTTTTGTACTCTGTGTTTTAATTTTGTAGCTAGTGCTCACTTGAATAGAAAACAGGTTTATATATTAAATACATACATAATGAATGGGGGTGACTTCTGATTTAACATCCAAAATAATTGCACAGGATATATCCATTACTCCATCAGCAAAAGCAAAAACGAGTTAAAAGCTGACAGATTTATTATGGCATAAATGAATTAAGGCTATAGGGCATTGGATTGCAAAAATGATGGAATAGCTGACCTTCTGGAGGAAGCAATATTTGCAAATGATTACAAATGACTTATTTTTAGAAAAGCTTTTTAATCAAATGTATTCTCATATTTTCATTTTGTTTTCCTCCTAGATTTCTCAAATTGATTTTGCAGTATATTGAGAACTTGGCAACTTACACAAGTCCAGAAAAAAATAAATGGGATGAAACCATGGTGCTTACACACAAATCATTGATAAAAATCAAAACTTTTGTAGGAAGAGAATTGATGCTTGTACAGCTAGCTGAAACAAAGAATGTAGTTAGTCCTCATCAAAATTCTGTAGGTTTAACTTAAACAGACATTTCTCATTTTTCCCCCAGTTTATACAGATCAAAGTTGGCAAAGACTACATGCATATGTTCTCCAATGCAGTGGGTGTGTAGATGTGAGTATGAGAGAGATTTTCTGGGCAAAAAAATAAAATTTGTAGCAAAGCCACTATTACCTTTTGAATGCGAATGAATGAATGAATGAATGAATGAATGGGTTTGATCACCTTAATATAATTAATATTGTTGCTGCTATAAATATAATTTTATTTTTATAGGAGTTTATTAAAATATGTTACTGTTAAAACAATCATGTTTTATTAAAATAAACATTTGTAAATTATTTTTTTTAATTTTCTCTGATTAAGATGAATAAATTGGGAGAAATGAGTTACCATTATAGATTGAAAATGTTGTCTCCTATTTCTCAGAATTCATTCTGAATCCAAATTAACACTTGATTATTATTGTGATATTTTGATAAGTCATAACAAAGAAATTGTACAACTATGCATGTGTGGGATAATCTCATAAATGCTTTATTAAAAACAAGCATACAATAGTGTGTCAGTTAAGGTAAACTGCAGTTCAGGAAACTAAACACAAGGTGACAGTGTAGCACAACATAAAATAACAGAAGATGAAAGCACAAGGATAGAAAGTTAGAAATCGTATTGCCTCCAAGGGGCCCAGGAAAGGTGTAGATTTTAAATAAGGGAATACTAAAAACGTAGGACTAAGCATGCTCCAGTCAAATGCATTCTTCCTAGTCTTAAACATGCTGGGAATCCATCCTTCAAATAATACCGACTGTTGCCAAAAACCAAATCATTCCCATCAGCTGGTTGCAGTATTTTTTCCTCTTCGTTTGTCTTCCCTGGACTAGAAGAATACGCCTGAGCCCTCAGATTCTTCATTTGTCTCAAAATCGAGTGATGCAGGTGTAGCTATTCTTTATGCTGTCATTTGTTCCAACTTGAATGAGCAAGAAGAAATACCTGTCAATGGACTTGATGAGTTTGGGTGGCTGATCTGTCCTTCCTTGGAGGACAAGTTCAGTAAAGTCCCATTATCAGGGTTCATGTCCATGTGCATTTAGAGAAATTGAGTCCTTAGAGCATGCCTTTGTATGATTTGTGTTCTACACTACTCTAGTCTTTATTTTTAAAAATGCCTGACCAAAAATATTTTATATATAGAAATAAAACTTTTTAGGAGAGAGAAACCACAAAGTTATCTATTTAATCATAAAAAATTGTTCCTTAGCATACATCAGATAAATGACAAGGGACAAGAAAGACTAATATTGGTAATAAATTATATGCATGCAAATATTTTATTGTTCTTATGTCAGTTTGATTCATCTGAATTCTGGTATGTGACCATAAAAATTTGCTGCTGTTATTTTTTATTAAAGATTGTATGAATTTCTTAAGAACAAGTGTTTTCACTCTAATCTTATCTATTCATAAAAAAACCTTTCTTAATAGATTGTGGGAATGCTGTGGATATAATATATCTTGACTTCAACAAAGCATTTGACGTGATATTTCGATTAGCAAGTTCAGTGTGGGCTGGATAGGCACAATTGGCTTGATAGAAGTACTCAAAGAACATGTGGTTCTACATCCAGTTGGAGTGAGATAACAACTGGAGAGTTCCACAAGGGTTCTTACTTTGGAAAATGTAATCTGTGAAAGACGCTTTAATTTGGATTTTTGTACTGTGCAGAAAGTTGGACTCAGCTAAGTGGCATTTTCCAGTCTGATGATGCTTTCATCTGATTAATGTAGAACCATGTCTGTTTTATAAGTATACCCATCAGTATGAATATTGTAATGTAGATTTCTCACCTGTTTGAAGACCATTCACATAAACTAGCGATAAAGATGAACTAATCACCAAATACTTACAGAGGTAGGTACAAGTTATGACCACTCATTCAGCAAGTGTTCAAAGTTATGACAGCGCTGAATGAATGGTACTTAGGACTGGCCCTCAAAGTTCTGGCCGTTGCAATACCCCTGCAGTCACGTGATCACAGTTCAGTTGCTTGGCAAGCGGCTTGCACTTACAATGACTGCAACATCTTATGATGTGATTGCCATTTGCAACCTTCCCTGCCAGCTTCCCACAAGCAAAGTCAGTGGGGAAGCTGACAGGGAAGGTTGCAAGTCACTCCCACCACTCTTTCTCCCGAGGAGCCCCACCATGGAGTACGAGATCCAGTACTCCATAGCACCCCCCTGCCTGCCAGCACTCTGTAGCATATGTCTGCCCACAGCACTGTCCTCACCTGTGCTCCATAGTGCCAATCCACTGCCCCCGTCAGCCTGTGTGCACTCTGTAGAGCTTGCCCACAGCAGCAGCATCTCTCACACATACCCCACGCTTCTTGCCTGGGACTCCCTCATCTTCCTGCTTAACAACCCACATGGTCCTGTGAGTACGACAGCTGCCAGGATTGCCTTCGCTAAGCAGGGCAGTCACATGATGTTGCACTTTATGGCTGTATCACTTAGCAACGGACGTTCTGGTCCTAATTGCTGTCGTAACCCAAGGACTACCTGTATGAGGTTGAAAGGTAGTATCAGGTTGTTTTTTTATGAGACTTGATCACCACAGCTATGATCCAACAAATATTTAAATGGAACCAGTGTTATTAGAATCCTATTTTACCCCTTCTCTTATTCTTTGCCATGGGAGAGGATTTAAAATACGCCGTCACATTTTTAAATGTATGAGTGTTCTTGAGAGGACTGCAAGTAAATAAAGGAAAATGTTTGATATCCTTGGAATGGCTAGTCCATGCTATAGCATTGAGTAACGTTGGGTGTGCACACATGAAGTGGCATGAAGGTATCACAAAACAGGTGAGGAAATGTAGACTTGATTGTTGGTCTTTTAAAAAAATGAATCTGATGATAAACATATCTCTGGGGAGGTAGCAAAGGAACAATTACAGACACGATAGCCATTAAATTGATGACATGTCCAGCATCCCTAGAGTGTTATGCTATAAAAATAGATAGGATATCTTTCAAGTGATGAATAATGGCTTGTGGGGTGGAGGATAAATAATGCAGAGTGTGCAGATGTGGCTCTGAACTGCCTTTCTAGACCCACTATTTAGCGAGGTGCTCATAAAGTCCCTTCTCCATCTGAGGTTAATTTCCATTCAGACTAATAGTGGCTTTTGGATAACAGGAATCCTAGCTTAGGAGTTTTAAAACACTGATCCTTGTATTTTTATCTGATGATTTCTTGAGAGCAATAGCTGGTTCATTTGGCCTCCATTATTCTAGCTGCTGCTTTTTAGATGAATGGGAGATCTCAAAATCATTGTTTAAAATACTGTTT
Organism: Liasis olivaceus; assembly: GCA_030867105.1. Taxonomy (NCBI): domain Eukaryota; kingdom Metazoa; phylum Chordata; class Lepidosauria; order Squamata; family Pythonidae; genus Liasis; species Liasis olivaceus. The sequence goes on from CM061349.1 coordinate 260,233,739, forward strand.
CTCGATCAGAATTCATCCTTATTCTGCCTTCCAAGAACTTTTTCATATTTGATATCTAAGATAGGTAGATGGATACAGTCAAAAAGACAATATAATCAACTATAAGTTTTATATTTTTTTCAAACAGAGCTAAAACAATGTATACCTACATTGAATGCTACAGGCAATGCCTGACTTTATTATTTCCTTCAGTGCACATACAAAGTATATGTTAATAGTTGTGTGCGTGTATCTTGTAACCATGCATCCCAGATGGTTTTCTGGAAACCTTTCCCAACCTGGGTTCCCTCCAAGAATTTTATCTCTTCAATTCTCATCATTTTTAACATGCTGGCAGGGTCTGATATGAATTGATGTTCAAAATGATGGGTAATGTACCATCCAGACAATGTATGTTGTAGGGCAGAAATAAAATTGATACATTAAAAAAACTGTAGTAGAAAAACCCAGCTTTAGTGCGATGCACGCTCCACCATTCCATTGTTTCAGAGCTCACTTTCTTCTCCCATGAATATATTGCTAACCTATATAAACGGACATCAGAAAGATTTGTCTATTTTCCTATTTAACCTTAACCTTATGTGGAAGGGTTTTCTTCTTTGCACCCCATCCCCAGTAGCATGTGCCCTGCCCTGTGCTGACATGATGCCATATATCCCAATTCCTTCACTGGAATGTTTAAACAAGGAAAAATATGCTCGCTAATGCCATGGCTTCAGTGTTACAAAGGCCAGCAGGTGTGCTTGCTTGGAAAGATAACCTGTTTCCCCATCTGCTGATAAGGCTAAATGATCTAAATCTTGTGATTTGGTTAATATTTCCCTCTTCAGCCTGCTGTGTACACAAGGCCTACTGGATAAACTGTCTACAACGGTAGGCCACTGTGTGCATAGTGCTGTTTTTTCCTATATTATCATCCTCTCACCTGGTGCCTTTAATTAAACATCCCTTTAATCATTGCACAAGAGTTACCAGAAGTTTATGGTTCCACTTTTTTTAAGCGATATCTTTAAGACAAGTAATAACCAAGTCTTAAAGTCATATGAGGAAAAGTAACTATTGTGGCCACTAAAACACACACACAACACACACATACTTTTCTATTTTTAAAGTCAATTACAAGGATGAGAAATAATGTGCAACTTTTGAGTTGTCCAGACGTACCCATCTGGCTAGGACAAAAAAAATGTAGGCTCAAAAGAGTTCCAGAGAAAACTGAAAAATTTCACTTGAGGTGATATTTTTGGTTATATCAAGGACTACTGAACAAGAAAAAGCACCCCAGAATTCCCAGCAACAAGAGCTTTTCTGTACAGGTAGTGCCCAGTTTAAGAACAAGTTCCGTCCCCAAGGTCTGTCCTTAAGTCAAATTTGTATGTAAGCCAGAACAGTATTGTTGTATAATACTGGATAAGTAGTATTGTGCAATGAACTCGAACTATTGTGTATTTAACTCAAATTTGGCTACAGTAGGCTCCGTTCTTAACTATGGGTCATCTGTAACTTGGGCATTCTTATCCCGGGGACTACTTGTATTTCCTCTTTCATATTTCTCATCTCAATCTAGCACCTCTCTACTACCAACATCAATGGCTTCTCCTACTGGATCATCTTGTTACTGGCTCCTTAGTTTTCTTTTACCTTGGTCTACTCTACTGTTTCTCAGCCTTGGCGGCTTTAAGACGTGTGAACTGCAACTCCCAAAATTCCCCAGCCAGCCTGCTTTTGTTGTTTTGTATTGTTTTTCTTGTGATCTGTTCTTCTAACTCCACACATTAAATGGGTGGAGAAATTGATTCATTTATTTAAAATATTTCTCCCACACTTCTATTCAAAAAGCACTCCAAGTGGCTAGCATGAGTGAAAAGCAATTAAAACACAACCCACTAAAGCACCACATATAGATTAAAATGATTGATCAATCAAAAGGTTGAGCATCAATTAGACCAGTGTTTCTCAAACTCAGCAACTTTAAGATGTATGGACTTCACTTCCTAGAAATCTCCAGCCAGCATAGACCAACTCAATAAAGCCAGTAAAATTCAGGAGTGGGTGGGGGAATCATGTCTTCACTTATGCAGGAAAAGTAAAATTGTTGAACCTAGTGGAGTCATAAGGAATTCTACAAAATGGGACAACCCATCAAAAAGAGGTCCTTCCGTGTAAATTTTAGAGAGAATGGGAATGTAAAGGGAAGCCTCACTAGCTTTTCTTACAGTCTGGATAGAGTCATGTGGGAGCGAGGAGATGTAAGGCACTTTGTTCCCCAGCTGTTTAAGGCTTTAAAGATCCCAACCAGTGTCTTGAATTGCACCCAGAAGCCCACTGATTACCAGTGCAGCTGGAGTAAGAGTAGCATTATATACAGTATCTGATCTTTTGCAGCCAAGCATAACTTAGCCTGTCCCAAGTAGAGAATGTTATGATAACCTAATCAAGGGTATGAGTTAGTTTCAGCATGCTGGAGGAATGGTTGCAGCTGGTGTACCAGCCAGAGCTGGAGAAATGGTCCTTGTGCTATACCAGTTATTCTTCCATACCATCCCTTCAAGATTTATGTATGGTCAGTGCTCTTTTCTATACGGTCTGTGCCAGTCTTTAACTTTGTAGATCTTGGATGTATTTTTCTTCTTATCTAGAAGACCTCTTAATTTTAATTTTGTCATTTGTCATTTTTGTTTTTCAATCAATGCAATTAAATGTGGTCTCTGGGCCTTTCTGTTCTAACCCCTAGCTCACTGGAGCCATAAGAGAATTAGTTATCAATTAAGGAGCCTATGCGTAAAGGTTAAGCTGGGAATCATGAAGGTCATCCAAGGACACAGACACCCACAAGAAGATGTTGTTCATCAAGCAAGACACAGGTCTGGAAGTCTTCTGATTCTTCGTTTGATCTGGCAGCTAGTCTAAGCAGATAGAGTGACATGAGAGTAACGTATTGCCCTGAGAATCATCACTGCATGGGATAATTTTTTCTTTTTCAGATTACAGTTCAGATCCTATTCAAGCAGTATCATTGTTAGATATCTGAGGTATGACATATTGGATACCTTCTGTAGCACAGTAGAATTTCTGCCAATCCCTTTTAGCCAGAGATCACAGTTTAAAATTGCATCCTAGGGGCTTTTAACATTACACAACAATCAGTGGTCCCAACCTGTGGTCATTGTGGTGTTCCTGCTCCAAAACCTGAAACTTTTCAGACAGAAATGCCAAAATCTCACAAGTTTTAGTAATCCTGCAAGATTTCAGTCATTTAATCTTAAAAAAATAATAATAATTTTGGGATCCCGCTGATGCTATGGGAGTCAGGATCATGTGTGCTGGCAGGTACTAAACTGCCCACCCCAATTTACATGTTGATCCTCAAAAGCTTCTGATGATGCAGTAGTCTTTATCAAGGAGAATTGGAAGCCACTGCGCCCAATTTCTGGCTATCCGTTCTCATCCAATATAATGGAGGTATTTTCTAACATCTGCTGGCAGGAAGGTAAGATAACTAGAAGTCCAAAACAGACAAACAAACAAACAACCAAACAAATAAAACAACACTTTTTAAAAATGCAAGCTTTATACCTAGGGTATTGTATTTTTATATATTTGTAAATAATACCCACTTCTTTCCAAAATCTTAAAATTTAGATGTATTATAATTATAAAAATTACTACATTAATATCATATGCATTGATGAGGAACATACTATACCTGAACCTATACTAGGCCATTTATCGGGGGGGGGAGCTAGTTTCAAATCTATATCGCTGTCCGTTAATAAGGGTAAAGATAAATAACTATAAGCTTCAGCATTCTCCTTTTCTTTAGCAAGTTAGCTTATGATAAAGATGCAGGGACGATAACATGGAAGGTTTTATATACATATGTATCCAAACTTCCTTAAAGTCCGGGAATGTCAGGGAAACTTCTCTCCTTCCCAAATAATAAATGTAGCAGGAATGTGAGGTGCATTTGTAATGTGTAATCTCTGAGGGGATTTCTCTCCTAAGTATACTATAAATGGAAGCTTGTTATGAATGTAAATATTAATTATACATTGAGAACCAGGAACTGTTTTTACTCAGAGCTCGTTAGCTTGCTAATTATCATAATTATCATACAAGAGAGAGAGGAAGAAAGCAAAAGCAAGAGACTGTGATTAGCGTTGGTAATTTGCCTTGTCTTTTCTCTTCGGTGACCGTTTTCATTTGAGGAAAATTAATTCTGTAGAATCATCACTAGACTCTTTATGTCCTCCCCCTACACACACGCGCACACACATCTGCATGGGGCAGCTTTGTTCCAAACAAATGCAAGGCTAATGCGGACCTGGCATCTTTCCCATCGCTCAGTAACTTGCCCTGTTTTGAATCTGAGGGGCAAAGGCAAGCTGTGCGTCTCTCTTCCCTCCTCAGAACCCATGAGAAGCCAGTTCATTGCCATTTGCACGGGTAGTGTAATGCACGGCCCTCGCCTGACTGTTGCAGACCCCTCTCCTCCTGGGTGAACAGCCAAGACTGGGGTATTCAGGTGTCTTTCCCTTAGCTTTCTCGTTCATTCTGGGGACATTATTTTTTTTTCCACTCGTAATCAAACTACAGATTGATGGGGAAAGTGTAACTTCTAGATGCCAGATGTGCAAGGTGGGAGAATAATTTAAAGTTCTCAACAGTCATGTTAGGAAAAAAAAATACTTGCCTCACTATGTATAACTTATATCACAGACTGCTGGTGGGTAAAAACCACTTTTGCAGGAGAAATAATACAGCACTTTTGTACTTTTTGCTAGTAAGCATCTGGGCCTTGTCTGAAGTGCTGGTTGACTCCTAGCACCGGTTGAGTGAGGCATTGCCTTACCCAAATGGTTGTGTGCCCTATAGGAGCATGGATGGTGGGTTTGCACAGAATCCCATCATTGTGAGAAATGAAAGCGAGGTAAGTCAGAAGGTATGCCTTATCTGAGGTTGTCCTGGCAAGCTACTCCCAGAGAGAAGTGGGGCTCCCTTACTCTTGGCATCCCAGAGAGTTGTGAAGACTCCCTTTTTAAGTGGGCATCTGACTTCCAAATGGTGATTGGCTAGCTGTTTTAGTTGTGCTATATAGGGGCAAGGAGGCTGAATTTCCATTTATGGATTATTTCATGTTTTTATTGGGTTTTTTTAATAATATTTTATTGAATTTTTAAAATTACAAAGTTAAAAGTTAGAAATGAAAAAGAAAATGAAAGATACAAATTATAAGGAAAAGGAAAAGACAACGTGAGATAAAGTAAAGAAAAAGAAGAAAGACATGAAAAATAGATAGCTTCCAATCTATCTCTGGTCTTGAGAATAATAAGAATGTCATAGGTGCTAGTTTTTAATGCATTAAGCAGGAATAATTCTTTGTCAAAACATATCCCATTACATTTATAATCTAATCTTCAAATCCCCATGTAAGCTTCGCCCCGCCTGCATTTTGCAAATAGTCCATCAATGGTTTCCATTCCTTAAGGTAATAATTATTTGATTTTTCTTTTAATAAAATCATTTTCTGCCATTTCCAACAGTTGTAGCAACCATTCTTGTATTGCTGGTAGTGTCTGGGTATGTTTTTATTGTTAATTACCTAGAGTCAATTACCTGGAGTCAATTGGAACCTTCTAATAAATAACAATAAATTAGAGCCAGTTTGGTCTAGTAGTTAAGGCACCAGGCTAGAAACAGGTAGATTGTGAGTTCTAGTCCTGATTTAGGCATGCAAGCCGGCTGGGTGACTTTGGGCCAGTCATTCTCTCAGCTCAGCTCACCTCACAGGATTGTTGTTGTGGAGAAAATAAGAGGAGAAAGGAGAATTACGTATGTTTGCCACCTTGAGTTATTTATAAAAATAAGAAAGGCCGGATTAAATGTATGTATATATGTGTATACATATGTATGTATGTATGTATGTATGTATGTATGTATGAACATACACATCAACCATATTAAGTGGTGTCCATGCCATCACAAATACTAAGAAACTGAACCCTTCCTCATGCCTGCTTTGTGATTCTTTGGGATCTAAAATACTGGCCTGATTCATAAGCTGTAAGGTGGGTTGTTTATGGCTTAATGTGAGGTATGAACTCACAGATTGTGACTTGGTGTTGTGTGTGAAACAGACCACTATGGTTTGTTCAACAGTGGTTAAAAAAATCTGGCTTAGTATTATTGTGCATAAACGTAGCTTATATAGCCAGCATTATTGCATGATAATCTGCTGAAGGCATAATTTGTATTTTAAAAGGATATTCACTTGTGGGAAACCAACAGCCCAAAAATGTTACCATAGATCTGCCTTCCCCACCTTCACACTTCCAGATGCATTGGGTGACAGATCCTAATATCCTATTTTACAAGGCCCATAGCTATAGATGTAGAGACTAGAGGATATAATCTGGTGCTTCTGGAGGGGACTAAAATATGGTGATTTGGGTGATAAAACAAGGCAGATAATTGTATTTTACTTAGCAAAAAATATAGTTGTAATAATTTGAATCATGTGGTATTCTTCATAGCAGACAGAAGCCTTCTGTGCACATGGAACTTCTACATATCCTAAATGCTACAGTGTTAGCTAAAGGCCTTAATGAAATTTTAGTCTTAGAAAATACGCTTCCCTTGTGACCTGAAGAGATAGGAAAGATAAATAAAGGGAAGGCCCAACAAACAAACAAACACACAACCCCAGGTTAGATGTTTTATCATAGGTTCTCTGGCGGGCTCACTGCAAAAACGAGCCCTTCAGAAATGGGACCGTGGCAAGAAACAAACCCGACATCTGGAAGATACACCACCCTCAAAACTAAAGTGGCTTTGTTATAATTTAATTGTGTTTGATAATTAACCAGGGTGTAATTAGATATAATCGCCCTGACAACAATGTGCACCTATTTCAACAGACAAGTATAAGGCTTGTCATCCACCTGGGCCTGATCAAAGGAGACCAGGAGCAGCAAGCTGTTCACCAGGCACATGGCAACAGAGCTGGAACTGCCTTCTCTTTGAAGGCTTGGTAATTGATACAGCCGAACATGGCAGGAAATAACTAATTCATGCCTTAAAAAGGGACAGTATCAAAACAACCTGCTCTTAAGCTCAGCTTTCAGAAACTGGCCTTTCTGAATGTAACTGAAAGGGAATGCACAAGAAAGAGAGGATACTTGTTTTAGAATGTTTCCATTAGAGGTTGACCCAACTACCCTTGGACTTCAGGGATCTAGGAATTCCGGTCATACATTATTCCCTTTTGAGAGCTAATGACACCCAGGCAGATGCGAAAGCTCGACTTTAACCATTGAAAAGGTGACCAAGCCAAGGCTTGTAGAGTGTTGCACGAGGCGTGTATCCTGCCTGTTCTCCTGTGCTCTACAGTTTGCGTTATTCTGAAAGGTTCATGGAGAACATTCCATGAGCTCTAGATGATGCCTGGAGTGCAGCATGTAGGCAGGACCACTGTTGGGAAAAGATGTTCAGCTGCAACCAGGTTTGTCTTCTTCAAATATCATTTGCCTGCAGTAGACTGGCAGTTACGGAATAACTTCTCTCACAGTGCAGCCACATCACTGACAAGCAGAGTTTTTGTAAAGGTATGTGGGAATGAGCTTGGGAGATAGGAAGAAGAGCCACAGACTAGACAATGGTCAGACAAGCGGCAGCTGAGTCTGCAAAAGGAACGGGGGCCTGGCAAACATCTCAGAAGGGACCCTCCCTAGTTTCTTGGACTGTAAAGGCAAGCAGGGAGAGATGTACTTTCAGACTTGCAAGATTCTGTTAATGCAACCTTGAAATAAAGTTAGAGCTAGTGCTTCTGGGTATGCTTCTTGTCTGGACTTGCAAGACTGACATTTTTGAAGCTTTGTTTTAATACTTATCCAGCACACCAGTTGATAGTCAGAGGAAAACCAGTATCCAGAGTGGCAACAGGTTGCAATGCTTCAGGTCATGCCCAGGCTTCTTACCATGTATCAGGGAGCAGTACACCCCTACCAATGCATTTGCCTCTCTAGACAGGAACACTGAGATGCGCCAGGCATCTGATTCATCTGTTGATGGTTCTGGACTCATTAGATCTTGTAAGGCCTAGTTTCTGCTCAGTGTGCACACTAGATCATTGTCAATGCATGGAAGTCCTATCCCCCCAATCAGCTGTTTTCGATGAGGGTGCTCTGGGTCAATTTTCCTTACAGGCCCAAGCTCTGGTGTCCATCAAGAGTGTAATATACTTTCTTAGCAACATTCTGGTAAAAGGAAAAGTGGAAATAGGAGCAAACATTGGCCATGTTGTAAGCCTTTGTCTAGATCCAGAAAAACTGGACAGTATCTGAGAAATACAATGGGGATGGTCAAGAGATCAGAAATGGAGTACAGTGAAAACAGATGGAAGGAACAGGAACTATTTTGCTTTGAGAAGAGCAGATGGAAGGGGTGGGGTATGATAGCACTTTTCAAATATCTCAAGGGTTGCCACGGAGAAGAAAGTCAGGCTCTGTTTTGTACTATCTCAACATACAGGACGCAGAATAATGGATTTAAGCTACAGGAAAGCAGATTCTAACGGAATAGATAGGACATCTTTCTAGCAGTAAGACCAGGTCAACAGTGGAATAAATTACCCAAAGATATGATGGACTCTCCTTTATTGGATGTATTCAAAGAAGATTAGACACCCACTGTAACATGTAATAGTGAACAACATGAACACATCCATGCAGGTTTTTGGCAACAGAAATGGTTTGGCATTACCTTTTCTTGGGATTTTTTTTTTTTCCACTTCCCAATCTAGCCTACAGCCTTGGAATTCCCTCATGGTCTCCCATCCAAGTACTAATCAGATCCAACCTAGTTAGCTTCCTGATTCAGACAAGGTCAGTTAGGTTCCATCACCTGCTGAGACAACCATCTGTTGAGTATGCTTTAATATGGATTTTTGCACGGATCAGGAGGTTGGATGCAATGGCCTAAACAGCCTGTTCAATCACATCCTCCATTTCTAATCCCTATCCTCAGAGGAGTCACCTGCAGCACAAGTAGGAGCTTGACCCTTTCTTCAGTAGAATGAGCCTAGCAATGCAGCTTTAGGTCCCTTGGCAGTTCACAAATGGAAAGCCGAGAAAAGGCAAATCAAATCTCATTCCTTCTCCCCATTAAGGACACTGCAGTTTCAGCTTCCCCACTGGCTGAGTCCCTGGATGCTTTGCAACTTCAAGGCAGGCCAAGACCACCAGTGCTCCTTGATGGTTATCCTGGCTTCTATTCCAGACTCATAACAGATTCCTTTGAAGGGACTAAATAGTCGGGTGCTTCCTGGAAGCAATTCTGCTACAAACCAAGGACAAGAAGAAAGACAAAAAGCCCCTGGATATTATATATTGAGATCACTATAAAGATAATAACAATCAGAATTCACCACGGTTTGTTAACAAACAATATACTGAAGATTGCAGGTTGCCCCAGGAGAGAGCACTGGGAGTGATCCTTGTTATAACATCAATGGTTTTGACATGCAAGTGAATCAGAAGATATTCATTTTCATTTGTGATATACAAAGAGGGCTGATACGATTATTAAAGGTGGATAATCTCTCCCCTACTGGCGTCTGGAAAAAATGTTGAAAGTCAGAAATCAAAAGTTGCCATATCTACTGCCTGAATTGGTGTTTTCCAGATACGTTGAATTTCTTGGCTATCATAGCCTTTTGGGGAAACTAGTTGGATTGCCACAGACAAATCATTTTGATCTCGACCTATTTTAACAGCAAGAATAAAAAAAACATAATGCTGTTCTGAGAAGCTAAAGGACATTCTTTCCCCCTCTAATATCCCAAAATGATACGAGCTAAATTCTGAGCTGGTTGAAACAATCACATGTCCTCTATAAAATCATATGCTGGTTGTACTGCCCTTTGATTACAGTTTGCTCTACACACATAAGAACGTTGACTTTCTAATCTCCAGGATATACCCAAATGTTCAACTATTTTCTGCAGCTGAGACTGCTTTAAAAAGAAAAAAAGAAGAGTTGACTTTTCGCTGTCAATTGCCACCACAGATGCTACTCGATCTGATTCTGCTGGCAGAAGTTGCTCATACGATTTCAGCATGATGCGCCATTATATAGATAGCCTACTATTTATTTAACCTTATGATTGCTGAATCATACTGTTTTCTTTCACATATCTCTTTTAGAACAAAAGCAATATTGCTGTAGGGCAAGAAGGTCAGGTATAGATTTCCTTTTTCAAGAAATAGGGCTTGGTTTGCTTTAGAGAAGGTTTTAATTTTAATACATTTAAAAATATTTTATTGCATTTAAATTTATATTTTTTAAATGAATGTTAAAAATGTTACTAGGGCTACCAGTATGCTGAGTATGACTTCTCCTGTTATATAAAAGCATCACAAGACTGATGTGCTAAATCCTTGGTCCCCACATCATGTAGAAAGAGCAAAAGTTTAACTCAGACTTATTTTGTATCCAGCTTCATCATGACTGAGGTGAAGTAATTGTTGACTTGAGTCCTCCTGAAATGTGTGAAATGTCTGTATCTGTTTGCTGCCATCTAGCAGTCATCTGGGGTGCTGCAGCCAAGATACCTTATGTCTACCTAAGCACAATGTATGAAGCCAACCTCATCCTTCGTGAAATTTGCCTCACCCTTCTTGAAAGCCATGTATGCAAATGAATTATAACTGCTGTGTTAAGAAGCTGCTTTATGACCATGTTTTCAAAAGGAAAAGTTGAGAGCCAGTTTGGTCTAGTGGTGAAGGCACCAGACTAGAAAGCACGAGGCGGTGAGTTCTAGTCCCATCTTAGGCCTGAAAGCCGGCTGGGTGACTTTGGGCCAGTCACACTCTCTCAGCCCAACTCACCTCACAGGGTTGTTGTTGTGGGGAAAATAGGAGGAGGAAGAAGAATTAGGTATGTTTGTCGCCTTGCGTTATTTATAAAAATAAGAAAGGCAGGATAAAAAAGTCTTTAAAAAAAAGTGGGCCGTGGAAGTGTGAGTACCTACAAGTTGGCAGGATGTAGAGCTATCGAATCTGGCTTGCAAACCTCTGGATGGCCACTAGATGGCAGCACATTCTAAAGGACTTGAGCAAAATGTAATTTCCATGCAGATTTGTTTCAGAGGCTGGGAATGGAGAAGCAGAAGAAGAAAAAGTAAAGGAGATCAGAGCCAGATCATTGTGTCGCAACAGGCTCCTGCCTCCTCCCACCCTTCCCTGGCTGCTATATCTCCTTTCCCGAGCAGGCACACATATGCCCCAAATGTGCTACACAAAGGCAATTGGTCCTGACTGCATTAAGAATACTTCTTTGGGACTTCTTTCTCCTCTCTCTTTCTTTTCCAGCATGTGACATGCACGGTGGGGGTGTATGTGTAAATATGGACAGATGGCGACACTCCGTTCCAGCTCAGGCAGATTAGTAAGAGAACTTAGTGTTCGTAGGACCAATTACCACTCTGTCCCCTAAGGGGAAAGCATATCAGGTGTTTACTGGGGGGTTAATAATAAATGAACTACCAAAAAAAAAAAAAATCCTCGCCAAACACCATATTTGGTTTATTCATGTCAGCAGGTTGTAATTAGCTAATTAAATGCCTGGCCTGACAGAATGGCCCCTATGGAGGGGAAGGGGGAAGCATAGTTTGTAGCACTCAAGGCAGCTTCTGAAGTTCAGCAGGAAACATCTTGGAATATGTTCAGGAGAGCAGCGAACACTGATCATTTAATGGGATGCTTTTTCCTGTTAAGGATGCAGGGAGAAACGGGAGGAGATCTTCAGCTGCAAACTCAGAAACTGGCCAAGTGAAAGACGAGGGGGCTGTATTTGTAAAGGAAATAGCACCAATTGAATAATAACAACAACAACAACATCGAGCAACAGCATCTGCCTATCCACTTCATAGGTGGATAAAAATGCCAAATCCAGTCTAAACATCTGGCGGACTGTGCGACCAACCCTAACAACAACAACAATACAGTGATTTTCAAAGATGATTGGAAGCTAGACACCAAAGCTCTCCTTGCATAATAATCATGTAATTTAAAAGGACAAGTAGCAGAAATGTGCCCCATCGTTTTTCTTAAAAAAAAAAAAAGTTACCCTTGAGTCACTGAAGCAGCAGGAAATGAGCATTCATGACGACTCAGACAATTTCACATTTCCATTTAGCTTATGTCACATTGCTTTTGGTGAGGAAGAAACTCTGAATGTATAAATGATCACACTTCTTTCATGAAACTACCTGCTTCCTTAAGTGCAATATTACTGCAAGAAAACTCTTCTTGTGGAAGAATAATCACCAATCCTAAAAGGTGGGAATAAGGAACTGGAAGGCCTGTTGGCTTAATCACAGTTGGCCTGCCATGAGGCAATTGTCAGTCTTTCACCCTGCGCTCAATTCCTCTCCTTCTTCAGTAGAAATTCACATTTTATTAAACAGTTTGACTCTCTGATGTGGGGGGAAAAAAATAAAGGGTGCCTGATGAAGCAATGAAAGAAAGAAATTCTTAGGTTGCAGATCTCTCTCAAGAAACTGAGGGAATTAAGGCTGGGAAGAAGAATTCTTTACTGACCAATTCCATACTATCCTTACCAGAAGGAAGCAAATCAATGTATTTGGCCATGTTAACTTGGACTCCTTTTGCCCTGTTGACTCTGACACAGTGAATAGGGTCCTTTCCAGCATGACCTCCCCCAACTGTGGGGAAAATCCAGGCCCCTCCTGGCTCCTGCATGGAGGGGAGGAGTTGAGGAGTGGGTCTGGTGGCCTGGATTTGGGAGGTTATCAGTGCCTCGCTTTGTGACAGGGTGCTGTCTGCAATCTTCAAGGAGGCTGTGGTGTGCCCGCTGCTTTAGAGACCTTCCTTGGATCTGGCCATTTTTGACAACTTGCCTGGCCCATGCTGCAGAGTACCTCAGGGTAAGTGGATTACATATCTGACCTGTCAGCATTCACGTCTGGGCACATGTCAGCCTTGCAAGGTAGACCAGACAGGAAGCACGACCAGATGAGCTAATTCTACATTATTGTAAGGTTACATTAGCAGAATCTTGCAAGTTAGAAAGTACATCTCTCCCCCGTTGCCTTTACAGCCCAATAAACTAGGGAGGGTCTCTTTTGAGATGTTTGCCACACCCCAATTCCTTCTGCAAGCTAAGCTGCCTCTTATCCATCTGTTCCCCTAGCTGTGACTCTTCCCCCTCTCTCCAAAGGTCATTCCCACATACCTTTACATCATCTCCCCATTCAGTCCCAGTCCCCTCTCCTGAGTTCTCAGGGTAAACTGATTGCAGCTGTGAGAACAAAGTGCAGCTGGGTTGCTCCCTTCTTCTACCGGTAACTCTCCCAGATTACACAAGGTGTCCTGCAACCCAGCTGTGTCTGTAGAGGTGACTTCCGCCCTTCAATCAGAAAGCTGTTGCCCCCTGCTTCATGTCCTGCATGCCTGATGTGGAAGGAGCTGGGTCATTCTTCCTGTCCCCTACTTGCTCTCTTGTTTGCCCCATAGTCCCCTACACCCCATAGAAGAATACCTCTTGCCCTTTTTGGTCAGCCCCAAACTCCTGCAAGGCTGGTAGTTCTTGAGGGCAGGGCTTGTTGGTGCCAGTTATGAAATGGTGCACCAACTGTGGAGCGTGCATGTTCTTTGCTGCCTCCCATGACCTCTCCGACTCTGGGTAGCCCTTCCAGTGGATCAGGCATTCTACCCATTTCCCTCTGCATCTAGAATCTAGCACTGCCTCAACCTTGTACTCTTCCTCCCTGTTTACTAGTGGGGGGGGGGGGTGCTGTCTGTGAACACAGAGTGTAGGGGAATACCCTTTTCACTAGTAAAGACCAATGGAATACAGATGAACCTTCGTTGATGCTGGCAATTGCAACTGGAATGCTACTAGGTTGATCTGTTTGATCACCAGGAAGGGGCCAATAAGTATTTCCAGGAAGTGAGGCAAGTTGAATTCCAGAGGCATTTCTCCATAACTGCCCCAGCTCTCTGGCATGGCCTTTTCCTGGAAGCAAAATTGGTTCCATCAGACTGCCTTTCATTAAACACAAAAGTTTGTTGCATTATTGTCTTGGTTTGCTTGGAAATCACACCTTCCTTATGGTCAAAATGATGGGAACTGATGAATGTGTGCAAGCTGAGTTCTCCAGAGCAAATGTGCGTTAGGTGCATACATACAGTATAAGTTATGTGCGCACATAGGTGCATATTATTTGTATAAATAATATACAAATCTCGGGATGGCTCAACTCAAAATGGGAGATAGGGCTGGCATCATGGAGACTATGACTATGAGACCATGATCTAGCCTTCTCCAAGCTGGCATGGTCCAAATATGTTGCTGAAACGATCCAAGCCAGAAAAGGCATCTCTCTAGATTTCTGTTCTTGTCTGCGTTATGTTGGCAACTTTCATACAGTGTAGTCTGGAACAATTCAGAAGGTTTCCAACTTAAATGAATTCAAGATAAAATAGGAAAGTTATTTAACCTAAAAATAATCACATGAGTCAACTTGAAGGGAGATGGAAACTAAAGGTAGTTTGCTCATAGCTACCGCTTATCTTTAAATTCTGATATAAGTAATTTAAGTGTTCAGCCTGCACACCTCTCATTTTGGTTAGATATATAATCTTCTCTGCAGAATCAAGCTTAGAAAAACTGGGTAAAAGTTGTGCTTCATGCTTAAGAAAAATTGGTTGTGTCCAGGGCTGACTGGCTAGCCTCTGTTTTGTCACACAATATTTCTGAGCAATTTTTCAAAATTAAAAAGTTCTTTAACCATAAATGAATAACCCAAAACACTAAACTGAATTAATTATCAAGGATTTAAATGGAAGAAAAGGGCAAATAACTACCTGAGTATTTTAATGGGATAAGGTAGAGGAAGTTTCGTGGAATCCTCCCCTATTTTTAATACATATTATACAAATAATATAAATACAAATGAGTAGAACCATTGCATGTGGGGGCATCCAGAAATGTAGGGGAAGATAGCCAAGGGTACCCAACAAAAGAAAAAGAAGAGTTTTCACTGATTTTGTTCATATTCTATACATACCTTGAATTCTATACCACAACAAAGATTGGAATTTTGCTTATAGCAAATCAACTATATGAAGAGAGACATGCTCCAAGTAACTAGTGTTTGCATAACCTGCTCAGGAATACCTATGAGCCATACACTAAATCTACCCATATCTGTTTTTTTTAAAAAAATAATAAAGTGTCAGTTATAAAACCCTCAGAACACTATCAGAGGCGTCAGGTGTTTTTCTTTGTGCAGCTTGTAGATCTGAGTAATACTAGAGTATTTGTGTTTTAATAAGTGAAGTGTGATGTTGAAGAGGATTCCATAGGGATTAGATTCTCCAGATAAATTACTCCATACTTATACTGTGTGTCAGCCGGGGTCTCAGAAGCTCATTCATAGCAACACTAATCCTGCTGTCTTCTTCAGTTCTGGATAATCCATTTTTGAGCTCAGTTATTGCTTGTTAAACAGATTCTACTTTCCATAAACCTGTGATGGTGAATTGTAAGGATAACTGTTTCCTGTCTTTAAAAAATGGAGGTTTGTTTTGATATATTTTAAAGGGAGGACTTGTGATCATTTCACAAGAGGAATCTAGCTCTATCTGGCAAAGTAAGGAATTAAGGACAACCTGTGATCCAGCTTGTGGTCATAGCATCATCCTCACATGGATGTAACTTCCCAGTAGTATCATAAAAGTAGGAACAAGCTGTGCAAGAAGGGAAGAGAAAGAAACAGTGAGGCTCTTGTAGACTCTTCTTTTTCTCTCTGTGTTATTCTGTAAATCACTAGATGCCCAACTAGATGGCAGTGCCTAGCTGACCTTGGATGATCTTGAAAAGCTAAGTAGGGTCAGATCTGGTTAGTACTTGGGTGGGAGACCACAGGAAATCCTGTGGCCTTAAGCTAGACTGGTAAATTGAAAAAGTGCCCCAGGAGAAGGCAGTGGTAAACCACTAGCATATTGTTGCCAAGAAAGCTGCATGAATGTGTCCATGAAATCATCAAAAGTTGAGCTTGACTCAAAAGAGACATTTTAAGACACTGTGTACAGCAATTTATCCAGTTTTCAGTCTTGATCCACTGGCTTTACAAATGTTCACAACTTAAACAGGCTCTCTTGGTTAATTTGCAATTCAAGACTTGTAAACTAATTCAGTTCTAATCAAGACACAGGGTTGCTATTGGCAAAGTGGATTTAAATGGGAAAGTAAGACCTGATCAGACTGTACCCAAGCACAACCAGTAACTTCCAGTCTCAATTACAGAACCTCTCCCTATGTTGCCTATAAGCAGTCCTATTCATGCTATGAACTTCTTCCTGCAGCAAAGCATTCCTTCTATCTTCTAACTCTCTACTTTAAATCCTTTGGCTCTTCTGCAGGCCAGATACCTGCTGTAATGGTAAGTGGGAATGACCTTGGGAGACTGGGGGAACAGATGCTGCCTAGGGAATGATCAGATAAGAGGGAGCATAGCCCACAGACGCATAACGGAAAGAGAAAGAAACTCAGAAAGGAACCTCCCTTTTCCCAGGCTGTAAAAGACACAGCAGGAGATTTGCACTTTCAGCATTACAGCCCGATAAGTTAGGGAGGTTATTTTCTGAGTTTCTTTCTCTTCCCGTTATGCAGCTGCAGACTATGTCCCCTCTTATCTGATTATTCCCTAGGCAGCATCTCTTCCCCCAGTCTCCCAAGGTTATTCCCACATACCATTACACCTACAGGTATCTAATTCAAGATCAGATTCTATGGAGGCAAAAGCCAAAATATTATCTGATGTAACTTTTCAGTCATGATGAGGCCTGAGCCCTCTGTATCAGTGCTGATACTAAGGACGGAGTTCAGTGAAAAAGCTTGGCTATAAGCCCATTCCAGTTCCTCCTCCTTGCGTGAGAAGCCATCATAAGCTGCAGCCATGGCATTTTTTGATATGCTTCTGTCATACTGCTTCTCTTCTAGCTTGCCTATGTTTTTGCCACTGTCCTAAATTTTGTTAGCCTCATTTTCTTTGCTACTATCAAGACCTTCTTTTGGGGTAACCAGGACTGCATAGTCTTTTTTCAATATAAAACAATTCTTTATAATGCAGTCTACTCTGTGAATTTAAGAGAACTTACTCCCAGATAACCAAGGATTAGAACTGACATTATACACAATATATTAGTGTGTTTTACAAAGCAGTAACATACTGACCCTTTGAGAAATATCAGCAGCATTTCTAGTACTATTACTGGTAAAAACTAATTTAGAATCTAATTCATTGTTTGTTCTCCACCAGCATCAAAGCACACATAATTTTCAAATTATCACCTTTGGTAATTTGTTGTTGCATTATTAATCATATGTGTTCTTATGGAACTCCTGTCTACTACTAACCATTTTGAATTGTTTTTCATCATTTCAAATTGGGCTAGTTCAGTTTCCACTACATGATTGAAGAAATCTGACAAATAAGTGAGGGTTAAAATGAATTACTTCCTGGCAGAAAGCTTTAAAATATCCTACAGGAGAAGATAGAAAGATGTCATCTCTTAATTCTAAAGTTGTTCTGAATAACAAAACATTAGAATGCAAGGTGACAACTTCTGAAGCTGCTTCTTTTTAATTTTCTAAATTTAGTGCACATTTGATCACCACATAGGTAAAAGTATATTTTGAGTAAAGTTGACCTTGGGCTTGGTTGATTCCTCTTCCTTTCCTATTTCTGACTGATGCCAGTCATAAAACAGGTCAGAAGATCTCTTTACATCTCTGGTTCCTCTCTCTACCCACTGCATCATTAGCAAAGATTGTGGGTATTATATGTAAGTAGGAGGCATAGGGCAAGTTGCTAGCTTACACATTAGTGAGAAGGCAGAATTTTAAGGCATAATGTGGCACTAAGGGAGAAGTTCTGAAATCTTAACATCCTTCTGAAATAGCAAGTTAAGAACAATTTCCAGACAAGAAAGACATTGATTGCCATAAAAATGCCCAGTATGACTTCTGATGTTACAAAGAAGAACCAAGTGAAGTTCTAGATCCATAGTCCACACATCATACAGAAAGAGCAAAAAAACAAAATAAAAAACAACTGGACTTGTTTTGCATTAGGATTCACCAAGGTTCAGGGGAGTTTATCTTCAACCTGAGTCCTCCTGAATCCAGAAAGATGTGAAGGATAGGGCTACCACATATGGACTGCAAAACTCCTGATGAATGCTAGATGGGAGCAAACAGTATTGTCCATATCTCTTTGCTGCCATCTAGCAGTACAAGAGACACATTAGCACAATGTGTGACTGCATACCCATCCTCCATTAATTTGCCTTACCTTCTTTGAAATCATTTGTAAAAATGAATTATTGTTCCTATAATATGAAACTGCCTTATGCTGAATCACAGACCAACAGTTGATCTAAACTGGCATTGTCTAAATCTACAGGCAACACTTCTCCACGCTATTAGGCAGAAGTCTTCCTCCACTCATCTTCAAAATCAGTCTGCACTTTCTGCATGGGAAGTGTACGGTGAATACTCCATCACCGAGCTTACTGATGATATGACGTAACAGTTTTATCTGCTGAATGAGCCCTAGTGGTCTGGTTCACACATAACATACACTAAGCTACAGACAGTAATTTGCAAATGACAAATGTTTAGCATTCAGCAAACCATAGTCAAAACAATCCATAGCTTAACACAACACATGAAACCAGTCTCTGTGTGTGGTTTTTGGCACTTTATTAATACAAGTAGTCTGCAGTCTTATGCATACATCTCTGAGAGAATGTCTCATTGAAGTTGGGATTCTCATTACTGAGTCAACATGCCAAGAGTACATTGCTAATTATTTCTGAATACTCTAACTTGGGATTCATTAGTTAAATCCTGAGATTTAGATCTTAATGACTAGATGCATTTCTTCATAAAATTTGCCTTGGTACTATTCAGGATATTCTTGATCATCCCAAATTAGGCAATGAGAGGTAGGGATAGAAAAGGAGCAACATGTGGGATTATTGGTGGAGCCCAGAAGCCCAAGAAAATAAATTCCTTGGCTATTAAAATCAGGCTAAGATTAAATTTGAAGATAATATCCCCCAATGTAGCTTTAGGCCATATATTTATTACTTCTCTGCCCATGATTTTCGGACCATCATTAAACAGGGCAAATCCAATGTCTCCTCCAATAACCTGAATGGCAGTGGCAGGCCCAGCATGCAGAGTTCCCATTCGTTTGCCAAGGGGTTTATTCTTTCTGAGCACTATTTGTACAATTCGATGCATGCTGACCAAAAGCAGAGCAAAGCAAAATAAAAAGAAATCCCACCAGTGTGACTAACACGTTAGTTGCTGCCTTAAAAGCTATTTTTTTAGTTAGTGCAAATTCTTTGCAAGGAACTAAATGGAGAACAGACAGAAATGTGGCACTGAGGGTTGATCTTAATAAGGAGGTAGAACAGGGAAGAGGAGATATCAATTGTACCCAAAGCAATATCAACTGTTGCTTTGATCTGGCAAATAGACATCCTGCTCTGGAATGCATAGGCCAGGTAGCCTTTTCATCACTATAGCACTGACCACTTATTTCAATGGGTTCACTATTTTTAATGGGTTTTCAGCTGCCATGCCCTTTGTACCACCCCCAACAGGCACATACATGCATTCCACTGACATACCTTCAAAGAGATGGGAAAAGGCAGCAGCATTTTTCCTGACAGGTTGTAAAACAAAGGATTCATCTCCTGTCATCTTTGGAGATGCTCCAGAGGTGCTCAGGGGATAAGGCCTGTCCTTTTCTATACTGCAGAAACAGATGATGATGCCTCAGCATCAATTATGCCTATCGTGCATCTGCAAATGCCATGACTTTCATACTTGTATCAAATGTCAAGACACAAATGCATAAGAGAAGCATGTGGGTGATGATGTCACCACACACTTGCCCTCCTTTACACATCATCAAGGTTTGCTATGGATGCCACTGGGATTATGTGTCCTACTTTCCATAAAAAAAGTATTCTCTTTGAAAAGATTGGGGTGGGGGGAAATCCTCTATCTGAAGCCGTTCTGTCTTTCAAGGGCTGTTCACTCTAAATCTCACATGGCCCTTTGTGAACTGAGAGTGGATAACGCACTACATATGGGGTGGGGTGGGATGGGGTGGGGTGGGGAAGTAATGACATTTTGTAGGAACCTTGATTTGTGACTGATCTTCTACACTTCTGAGGAATTCACACTACCCTACTAATACTATAAACGACCAACTGGGCTTGTGCACTAGTTATGGAATTGAACTTAAATAGCATTCTGTATCAGATCCCTTTCTTTTCCAGACCTTGTGATTGGCTGCTAAAGGCTGGCACCGAAGCAGTCTTTTAATTGCATATCTGTTTCACTATGAAATGATTATATAATGGAATTGTAGCCAGAAAACTAGCCCTTTAAAGTCTCCTTAAAAAGCAAGTCCAGTGACACTATACACTTGTTTCTCGATACAATGTCTTAAAAAAAAAAAGCAAACACTGGGATGGGTGAAATTCAGCTTAAAAGGTTTAAGACTGGGCAGTAGGTCCTAGAGGGAATTCTTGGACCAGAAAGTAGCATTTTGCATTCAGGAGTTTTAGAACCTGCTCTGCATTTTGGTGCACCTGATGCCCTTGAGGTGGTGTCAGAAAATGATATGCGCAAAGGACCCAGTGCTTGGTTTGGGCTAACAGCAACAAAATGGCCAGGCGAAGCTTTTCAAAGCAAGACATAGGCATCCTCAGCTGCTGATGTCAGTCCATCATACAGCACAGCCACCAAATTGAGATGAATATTTGGCACCCTGCATTGGGCCCTGTCCCAAATGCCTCCATCCTGTTTCTCATGGCAAGCAAGGCAGAGAAGGGAGTGTTTAGGAGAGGATAGTTTAGAGGATCGTTCGTGATCATGCTGATCTGCTCTACAGAAAGCCTTTGGCGTGCCTTGCAAGGATGCCTCGCCTCGCCTCCCCCACCCCACCCCACCCCACCCCCCGCACTTCCCAGCCTTTTCTTTCTTCTTCTTTTTCTTCTCCTTGTGCACAGCTTGAATGCCCTGACTCTTTGTGAGAGATAGTGTGACAGATGCAAAGCAGGGACCCAAAGTGGAGGCTCCAATTATTATGGCCTTGGGGCTCATTACAGGCACTGGCCTTCTTCATAAGAGTCACCGGTGTTTGGCCAGCTCCCCGATGGCTTTGCACATGCCTTTTCTTTCCCTGAATGAAGGCACTAATCTGGCTGCAGGGCATCTCCAGCCCCAATGGCCTGTTGACTGCACCTGCTCATTGAGGATTGCAAACACCTGCCATGGTTGCAGCTTAGCTTAGCATTTAAGTGCTGCTATTTGAAGACAAAACTTGGGTTGTTGGTGGGATGATTTTTTTGGTCTGTCCAACTCTGTTTCCTCATACACACACACACACTATTTTTCTGATCTCCTCTTTCATGTTAGAGATATTTACAACAGGACAATTTTCTGTTTGCTTTCTTATTTGCAGAGATTGATATGAATGATAAGGACAGTCTTACTCAAGTCCCAAAGCAAAGAAGAAAGAGCTGTAAATTTATAGCTTTGTCAAAGATGAATACGTACCTGGAATTCTTATATCTGGCAGCTCTCTCACTGTTGACAGAGCTAAACCCACTTTCCTTTCATAAATCTTTATCTAAGTTCTGCTACGGAGACTTACTTGATCATCACATTTCTGCCTACTGGCAGCTTCAGTGCAACCCAGTTACTTTCTTTCTTTAAGCAGTCTAAAATAAAAGCAAAATCAAAGCATTCAGTTGCATAAAACAATACTGTATTAACATTCCTCAGAGTCCATCAAAGATCCAACAAAATGATACATTTTAAACATGGTTATGTTTAAAACAGGGGGAAGCAACCTGTGGCTCTTATGCTACTTGGGGCACTTGGCTGGCCTATCAAATCTGGGGTGTAAAAAATCCAGGCAACCACTACGTGGCAGCAAAGAGATACAGAAAATTCGACTTCTTCACTGGTATCTTCTGGTTGCCTGGATTTGTGTAGTCCACGTCTGGAAACCCTAGCCCTAGGCTTCCTTTTTTTTTTTTTTTTTTAACTTTTCCCTGATTCCAGACATCCCTTCCCACAGTGACATTCAGTGGCGAATCACCAAATGCAGATGTAATGATTTTCTTCCAAACTTTAGTGGGAAATTAAGCAAAGTATCTAAGCTATAGACATTTGTCCTTACCACAGTGATGCCAAGATAATGAAACATGTGTCGTGACTTCATCATGACCTCTTTCTTTCTTGTATCACAACATGGCACAAGGTTATGTAAGAAGCAGTGTTTGGGTTATAGCAGTGCAATGTATGTTTTGTCCCCTGTCTCCCCCCACTTTCCTCCCCATGGATCCCTATGGTTTAAGCCTCTGGCTATGCAAATCACTCAGCATAGCAGTCAAAACTCTCATTATTTGAATATAGCTTGGAATGAAGACAAAACTTATGAGTTGCCCAACTATTATGGATGAGGTCTTTATTTTTTTTTTAAGTAAGCTAAATCTCTTTTTAAATAAATACTGGTTAATATCTGTCTGGGATAGTGGTATCCAGTGAAGTCTTCTTTAGCAAAGATTTTACAACTGTCCTTTTTAGAGCAGTTAGAACAGAATCTACTTTAAGAACCTTCATCATATAACTGGCCAGATGTACTTTGTCACTGTTTTATTAGTAAAGGTGGACACCTGCCCAAACATTTGTGGAGACGGAATGTCAAAAAAGTCAAGATGGGGTTTGTGGCAATGTGACTGAAGCCACACCCATTTTTAAATCAAGCCCTTTGATCATGTGGCCACAGCTAACATCTTGATGTTTTTAACCCCCTGTAGAGAGTATGGAAGATGATCTTGACAGACTTTCACAAAAGAGGACCCTAGCCCAGTATTGCAAGGAAGACTGCCTGAAACTCAATTATCAGAAAATTGAAGTCATGGCATTTGCCAAAAGGTCCAAGAACCATTCCTGGGCCATAGACAGCCACAAGATTGAACAGGTTTCCTGGTTCAAATACTTGGGGGTAGTCCTTCATTCTGCCAGCAATAGGGGCCCACAATGGTGAAAATGCACAGAGAAGTTCATTTGCCTTCCTTAACTACTGTAAGACTTAGTTATTATGCACCCATAGCTTTCAAATTATATGAAGCCAAGCTGTTAACATTGTTAACAAATTAATATTGAAGCCAAGCTGGGTCCCTTCTCCAATTTCACACCATTAGAGCTCGTACAATCCAAATTTCTTCAAGTCCGTAATTGTGTCTCCAATGCCACCCTGTGAATGGAGACAGGCTTCATGAAAGTGGAGGTTAGAGTGTGGTTGTTAATATTCAACTATTGTACCCCCCCCCCCCCGGCCTTATGTTGTTAACTATGAGCGATGACTTCCAACACATGTGGGAAGAGGCAGTGGCAACTAAAATCTCATCCTTGGGCCTCACTCCATGTCTTCTATTCAGCATGGGTTATGATTAGGCCAAAGCACTTATCAATAGCATGTAACAGCTATATTGTGCCCATCTGAACTAGCTAGGGCCCCAAACTTTCTTGCCAGTGAATCCATCAGATATTCCCCATGGCATACCTAACTAAGCTGGAAGTCCCTAAGCACAGAAGGGCCTCCCCACTGGCAAGTTGTTATGGCCTCCTCTCAGCTGTCCTTGAGGGTCAATATAGGAAGACTCCCTACTTGGAATGGCAATGCCCTTGCAATTTTGGACTTATAGAAACAACCAAGCATGTGCTTCTTTAATGCTCTTACTACAGAGATATTCTTACTACTCTCATCCTACCATTATTACATAAATATCCATGGCTTACAGGATAATTTTGCACCTCTCTGTTGCTTTCAGGTATTAATCCTGCCACAGTATTCAGCATTGCCAAGTTCTATGCAGCAGCACTCAAAATTCAATGGATGATGGATACAGTTACAGAGATGACCTTGGAGTAATTATGCAAAAAAAACCCCCCAAAACATGTGTTAAGCCTGGGAAATAGGGACAGTGGTAGAAGATTAACTCCACCCAAATTCTCTGGGGTATAAGAGGCAGGGAAGGGAAACACAGTCAGGCTTTCAAGATTCTGTTACAATAGCCTATACCAATGGGGTACAGTTCCAGTCAAGCTTGTGGAATCTGTTTCCTGACCTGGCCTACCTTGAAGGGCTGACAGATGATGATTTCTGGCTTGTGTGTGGGACTCAGTACTATACATTAGACTCAATATGTATCTAATTTGCCATATTAGATGTAGAAATAATCTCACTATATAAGTGGATGTTCCTCTATATCCTTCTAATGCTCCCATCCCTCCTTTTTAGATTCTGATTTTTTATATTTTTTATACCTTCTATACCTCATATATAGATATATAGATATAGATATAAAATCCCCTCTCACTCCTATGGGTGGTATGTGTCTACCTCAATTTCGGGTCATCTACCAGAGGCCTGGGAGTTTGAGGGTTCTGCACAGTATCTTAGCTGTTCCTAGCACTGCACTCTTCTGCACAGAGAGCCCTGATTTGTTCCTGGGATCTGCTGGAGCCACTCTCCCAGCTTAGGAGTCACAGCCCTGAGTGCTCCTACCACCACTGGGACCACTCTTTCCACATCCTGTCTAGTTCTTCCTTCAGGCCCTGGTACTTCTTCAACTTCTTCAACTTCTCATATTCCTTCTTCCCGATGTTGATGTTACTTGGCACTGCTACATCTATCACCACCGCTATCTTCTGGTCCTTGTCTACTACCATGATGTCTGGTTGATTGGCCAGTACCTGACTGTCCATCTGGATCTGGAAGTCCCACAGGATCTTAGCCTTGTTATTCTCCACAACCTTTTGTGGAATCTCGCATCTGGACTTGGGAGGGTCTAGCCCATACACTGTGCAGATGTTCCTGTATACAATGCCAGCTACTTGGTTGTGCCATTCAGTGTATGCTGTTCCTGCCTGCATCTTACACCCTGCCACTATGTGTTGGACTGTCTCTGGGGCCTCTCTGCACAGTCTGCACCTTGGGTCCTGTCTAGTGTGGTAGACCCCTGCTTCTATGGATCTGGTGCTTAGTGCCTGTTCTTTGCTGCTATGATCAGTGCTTCAGTGCTGTCCTTTAGTCCAGCCCTTTCCAGCCACTAGTAGGATTTCCCAGTGTCAACCACCTCAGCTATTTATTGATGATACATCCTATGCAGGGGCTTCTCTTGTCATGGCAGTTCCTCTGCTTGAGCTTCCTCCCACTGCTGCTGCCTCAGACATTCTCTCAGCAGCTCATCTTTGGGTGCCATCTTATTGATGTACTCCTGGATGCTCTGGGTTTCATCCAGGACAGTGGCTTTAACACTCACCAGACCCTGCCCGCTCTTTCTGGCTAGTGTATAGTCTCTGGGTGTTAGACTTGGGGTGGAAACCTCCATACATTGTGAGGAGCTTCTGGGCATTCACATCGGCAGCCTCCATGTCCTCCTTTGGCCTGGTCACTATACCAGCAGGGTATCTGATGACTGGCAGGGCATACATGTTGATGGCATAGATCTTGTTCTTCCCATTGAGCCGGCTCTTCAAGACCTGTCTTATTCTTTGGTGGCACTTGGATGTTGCTGTCTTCCTTGCCTCCTCATTGTGGTTCCCTTGTGACTGGGGGATAACAAGGTACTTGTAGCTGGTCTGTACGTCCACTATGTAGGCTGCTGGTAGTTCCACTCCATCACTCTTAACTACCTTCCCTCTCTTTACTACCACACTTCTCCAGTCTGAATGACATCCCTGTATATCTGTGTCAGGTGGATCAGTGAATCATGTCTTGTTCACTCTTAGCATATAGCTTGTTGGCCAGCAGCTAGATAGAGTAGTGGTTAGAGTGCCACCCTTTGATATGGGAGACGAGGGTTCGAATCTCAGCTGGTACCTACCTTACCAGTAGGAATGCTTGAGCAAAGACCCCCTAATGCTTCACCTGCCTACCTCAGATATGAGAGTGACATGAACTATGAGAGTCATACTGGCTCTGACATAGCCCAGATTAACAAGATCAGTGCCAGATGTTGGGGAACCACGATAATCTAAAGTGGGCTACTGGAACAAACCGTACATGGATGAGACAAGAGAACCTGGAAATGATAGAATGCTACTACAACAGTAGACCTAAGGAGAAGAGAAATATGAAATATATGGGGAAACTATGGATGGACAAAAGACCTACATCCACCCTATCTGAGGAACAGCTAGTTACCCAATGCTTCAACATAGTGAAGAGGAAGCTGCTCTTACAACTTGAGAAAGACCAACTACACATTACATCCCAGACTCAAGAAGACCCGGAAGAACAACTGGATGTGCAGCCAACACCTGAAGCTGGAATGTCATTGCCACCCCCTCCATTACAGAGCACAGCAGCTGTTATGAGGCATAAGATCATGGATAAACTAGCTATAGTTGATCCTCGAGACCAATTAGCAAGGTCAGTGGGGACATACCATTAGATAGTATGCTATAAGATGCCAATAGAGCCCTCGCAACAATTGCCACTATCACCATAAATCAAACCAATCAAGTGGTTTACACTACAGCTGCTGTAATCCTGGAGATGCTTGGCTACACAATCAAGAACAGCAGTACATACCCCCCCAGAAAATGAGATTGGAGGCTAAGATCAAGGCAACTCGGAGAGAAGTCAGTCAGCTGGTGGAACTACAGAAGGGTATGGAGATTAAGGATAAGACTTGGGTACTAAAAAAATTCATGGGCCTGACTCCATCTGAAGCCCTAGAGACTGCTAAACAAAGGCTCATAGCACTGGCTACCAAGTCCAGATAGGAGATTCCACAGAAGGTCATGAGAATAGCAGGGCTAAAATCCTCTAGGAATTCCAGATCCAGACAGACAGGCAGGTACTGGCCAATCAACCAGACGTCAAGGATCAGAAGACAGTGGGTGCCAAGTGACAGCAACATCAGGAAAAGGAGTATGAGAAGCTGGAGAAGTACCAGAGCCTGAAGGAGGAACTAGACAGGATGTGGAAAGTAAAGGCCAAAGTGATCCCAGTGGTGGTAGAAGCACTCGGGGCTGTGACTCCTAAGCTGGGAGAGTGGCTCCAGCAGATCCCAGGAACAACATCAGAGCTCTCTGTCCAGAAGAGTGCAGTGCTAGGAACAGCTAAGATACTGCGCAGAACCTCAAACTCCCAGGCCTCTGGTAGACGACCCAAGATTGAGGAAGACACATACCCACCCATAGGGGTGGGAGGGGATTTTTAATATATATTAACTTGTTACTTTTTAAATTTTATATGGCTCTTAGATACAACTTTTTACCTATTATATTTTTATGTTCCTTCCTAATGACTGCACCCCATTCCTTATGCCACTCTATGACCATAATAAAGATTGATTTGATTCGACCAGCCTATCATATGACATGAGCCAAATGCAGGAAGAAAGGAAATTCACTTTGCAGATGACTAAGAGATCTCACTGAGTCATTAAGCTGCTACTTCAGTATATAAGTTAGTGCTGATGCATTGGTGAAGATCTTAGATCATAACTGGGATGCAGAAGTTTAAGTCCACCCTCAGCCATGGAAGGTAACTGGGTGATCTTAGACCAGTCACTCTCTTGCAGCCCACCCTATCTCACAAGGTTGTGTGGAAAAATCAAAGGACAGAGTGCTATGTGTGCATTGTGGAGCTCCTAGAAGAAAGGCAGATTGTAGATCTAACACATAACTTATAAATAAATAATGCAAAGTGGTTTTAAAGAGGGGAAATTAACATGTATAGTTGACTTGGTGGATGTTCCATTATGAAAATGGAGTAGCTATGAAGAAAAAGAGAGAATCGTTCATAAAGAGATGCAAGATAGACCAAAATGCAAGAGAAAATAAAAGGTTTTGAATTTAGTAAGAAGGCCATTATTTATTATTTATTTATTTATTTATTTGATTTGTCCCCGCCCATCTCCCCTACAATGGGGGACTCTGGGCAGCTTACAGTCACTAAAAATGTATTTCATATAAAAATTTATGCATTTTTATTAAGCAATTGAAGACAAATACCATATTGGAACATGTTGAAAAGGGATTTTCAGCAAGAAATTGAGGCACTAAGGAGAAAATTATAGTCAGCTTGGCAAAAATATGCTCCCCCATTTACATTTAAGTGCTTGCATTTGGGGGGCATTAAAACAGAAAGGACAGCCGAAGGCTCATTTACAAAGGAGGGTAGTTGCTCTGCCCTTCCTTCAGCCCCTGACTCACCCTTATTAATGTCCCATCTGTTGTTCTTTCTGTGTAACTTACTTCCCTTCAATTGCCCCTCCACAAATTGCCTTAGAAGAGATTCATAGAGTTTCCCTTGTTAACGGGAGTCTATAAAGATCAATTTAGTCAGAAGCTCTGAATTAAAGTAATTAGGAGAAATGTCATAACAACTAACATAACATGACAACCGCTAACTGACCCTGGCTCATCTTGACAAACTAAGCAGACCTGGTTAATACTTGAATGGAAACCACTAGGAAATCCCAAAGTTTAAGCTAGACTAAAAGGCATCCAGGAAGAAGACACTTTGACAATGTTGCTGAGAAAACTGCATAGATGCCTCCCACTCTGCATCCAGACAGCTGCTGAGCTCCCCTCCCATCCTGAGGCCAGAAAGAAATGATGCTGTCCTAAATCTTGCTGCCCCACTGTATGCCCTTACCATGCATCCTTGATTTACCCTGATTTACCTTTTTTAATTCCTTGTAACTGTGGATTGATTGTGTGACCACCAGGCGGCAGCAAAGAGTTAGAGGCTCTTTTTTAAAAAAACGCTCTTGGCTGCCATCTAGTGGTCACCTAGGTTTATCTTTGGATAAGAGTTGTTGAAGAGTCTATAGGGCGTTGGTTTCTTAGTCTGAGCTACAATAGGCCTGACATCTGTATTAAGCCAGGCAGAAGCTGATCAGATGCAAGGCCTGGCTCTTGCAGAGATGACTACCCCATTATAAAAGAAGAGCAGCTGTGAAAGGCAGAGTTCCAGTCTCCCTTGCAGCCAGATGATGACTGAAGAGCAGGCAGAGGTCAAGGACCACAGTGAAGGCAATAGTCCAACAGCCAACCAGCAGAACCAGTTGGAGCCACAAGCTTGCTGGCACACAGATTGCCATTTTAGGCCACCTCCATGATGCCCATCAGTACACTTTACACTGCCTGCACACAGCATCTATTAGGGAAGAACCACTTCCAGAATGTAGACCTTAAGCTGTCTTTGGGTTGGCTCAGTTGCAGGAGGACACTGAGATACAAGTGGAGGCATGCAGACGGATGCTTGGAAACAGTTAGAGGCCCATCCTTACCCTACAGCAAGGAAGATGTGCAGATCTGCCCTTCAAAAGATGCACTCTTTTGGGCATCTGTTTGAAAGAAATTCCAATGAGTCTTTGTCTGAAAATGTTTCTAATGTAGTTATGTTCTTTTTAAAAAGGTATCAAAAGATACTGATAAACTGAACCAAGGAGAGTAGAAGGAACAACAGAGAGAAAAGAATGAATCAGACACAGCAGTGGAAGAAAAGTGGAATTAGAATTTAAAAAGGAGGGGGGAGGAAACATGTAGCTGAAGAAAGCATTGTTAGGGAAGAGGAAGAGAGGGAAGAGATAGATAGATTGACTTCACTGGCAAAAGTCTGTGAAGAAGTAAGGAGAAATGAAGGAACTAAAGGAAACGGATAGACAAGAATTGCTTTCTTAAATATGGTGATTCCCAGAGGTGTTTGGACACCTTCTCCTTCTTCCTTCTCTCCTCCTCTTCCTTCTCCCCCCCGGCCTTGGTCTTCTGCAACTATGGTACAAGAATAAGTGGAATGAATGAGACCATTTAACCACTGTGATTTTTCTCCTCTGTGGTGGACATAGTAAAACCGCAGCTGCCAGTTGTTTTCAACAAACACCCCACTTACCAAGGAGGGAGGAGATTATCACCTCTTGCTGTCTGCTTGTGGTGTATTCCTCCCTCAAATCCCATTCTTGGATGCTTATTATCAAGCTCTCTTCAGTGCGGTTTGCCATCTATTTTTGTACCACCCTGCATTGCCTCTGTAATTATGGTGAGAGTTTCTATAGTTACTTAGCAGAGGTTGCTTTCTTCTTGACAGCAGTGGCCTGCAGTTCAGGATGAGTAAGGAGCCTTGGCTGGCTATCCACACACATGGAGCCACCAAGGCACCAGCCCAGGGACACAGGTTCTGGAGCAATGAGAGGAGAAGCCTGGCATTTGTATGACTGCCAATTGGCCCTTTGCAAAAAGAAGTCACTGGATATAGTAACAGAGCAAGGTATGCTGAAGCCCTAAATAAATCTGCCCTGTCATGAACCCTGCCAGCGTTTTGCTGTGGCTCAGTGTTTACACTAACCACATGGTAAGGTGGGAAGCAAAAATGGCTTTTTATAGCATGGCAGGGCTGAGGAACAAGCAGAAAATCAAAGCTCTACTCTTAGAAATGCTACCCCCAACCCAGTACTCTCCAGATGTGTCAAACTTCATTTCCCATAATGTACAGCCATCTTAATCACACCAGCTGCAGATTATGGGAGCTGAAACCTGGACAGCATCGCATTTGGGAAGGCTGCACCAGAGACATAATAAGAGCCAATGGCAATATAGTTCAATGCCCATAAAGAGAAAAACATGGAGGTCAGTGTGGATGTGGCTGACACATTATGCTAAGCCATGCTTTCTATAGCATGGTTTAATTCACTAAACCTCAGCTGACTTGATTTGCACAACATACTAAGTTACAAAGCCAGTGTTTACAAGCCATGATGGAGGGTTCACTATACTAAAAGCAAATAAACCACACTGTGGCTTACTTAGTGCAATGTGTGGATTCAGCCATACAGTCCTGCTGTGGATCAGACCAAAGGTCCATCAAGGTCTTCACCCTTTTTGCCCATGAGAAGTCGAAGAGAAAGGCAATGTTTTGTTTCCCAACAATTAATTTTCAGAGTGGGTTTTCCCAATTCCTATAGCACATAACCAGTAGGCATTAGCAGCCTTGCCTTCCATGCCTTTTTCTAAACTCTTCTTAAAGCTGTCTAATCTGATTACCATCGCCTCAGTCTGCAGAAGTGACAACATAACTTGCATGCATTATGTGTACTCGTAAAGGAAAGTATGCCTTAAAAATCAATCTTTTATTTGACTTGTAGCTTTCGAATTTTTCATTGTCATCTTTCAAATATCATCGTCTTACAGATTTCTAATATGTGAAATAAACAAAATTCTCTGTACAAAGCTACCTAGAATAGGACCACTTTCCAAAAACAGTTTTTTAAGAAACAAAACAATGAACATAGACCATTTCTTCCCTGCTGAACTGATGGGCACTGAGCTGCATAGGGCTGCAATATTCCTGCATTCCTACTGCCATTTCTTTTGTGGCATTTCCCCTTCAGTGCATCTTGGTGGTAACAACAGGGGTAAGTTCTATTCTGACAAATGAACTGCTGGGATTAACACTGAAGCAGGAGATACAATTTTTAAAACATTCCTCACCTTTTCTGTATCTAAGCCCAGGTGGCCTGCCAAAGCGTTGGTGCCATCCTTCAGGGCTGGCACACTGGGCCACCAAACACTGGTTTCAACCACACTGCATAAAAAGCAGTGCCCACATTATGGGAAGGAGGAGGAACCCTGCCAGTTCTCAGGAAAGGCACAATGGTTCAAGCAGCATCAAAGAGAAGTGAGACTTCTTTCTCGGCTATATTTTCTCTCACCCTCCTGAGCTGTCCCCACCCCCTTTTCCTCATGGTCTGAATGGCCTGGAATTGAAATCACAGCAGCCCCAAAGTGGTGGCACTTAATGGGCAAGCAGCTGAAGAAAGTGGAACACATGTTTCTTTTTCAGCTTTCATCATCGTGCTTCACAAACCCAGGAATTGATGGATGGATTTTTTTTTTTATAATAATCATCATCATAAGAAGAAAACAGCTTTCTTGAGGCCCCATGCCTTCTTCTGTCAGCCACATTGAACATATGTCTACATATTCCCTAGGGCAATATTCAAATGGGGGAATCCATGTGGCTGTATTTGTTTAGTGTGTACTTCCACTGATCTAATGGGACCTTTCTCATGACCCATTGCTTCCTTAAGTTGGCCACTTGCTGCTGTCAAGTGAGAAAGTTGCTTTAACTTGGAAGGTTGGTGCTGGGAATGAATGGGATCATCTCTTTCTGTCTCTCATTCCCTCTCTTCCTTTCTACCTTTAGCTATGAAACCTTCCATTTAGAAATCTTTCAGAAAAGAAGCCAAACAGACCCCATCAATTATCCTGTGCTTTTTGCTCAAATGAGGGTTACTTGTGTTCTTTCAAAAAAGGAAAAACTCATTGGAACTGATATGCACAGTATATACCTCTGACTCTGCATATAAAATCTGTTTGGAAACAAGTTATTTTGGGACAGAGCAGAGAATGTAAATAATAATCCTGGAAACTTCCATTTAGAAGCAACTCCTGTTTTGCTGAATTGCCCTGAAATAAACAATTGACAACTCAAGCTGAGCCTTCTTTCTCAGAAACTGAGCAGAATTGGGTTATTCCTATTAAATACATGGGTTTAGGATTAGGCTGTCAGCAAGAAAGTATAGATATTGCACAGATATTGTATGAGCCTGTGAGCTGACATTTACTGCTTCTTGAAGATATCTCCATGCACAAAGCCTTGCTAATTTATTTGCTGCATGTGGATTATGTTATAAAGATTGTTCTGTAAGCTCCTGTGGTGAAATGAAAACAAAGGCAGCTGTCAGGTTATCTCTTATTTTAAAGAATGCCCTGAATATAATTCCCTAGTCCTGGCCAGAGAGTCCCTGTGTGTTGCAACCATTCCTGGTGGCTGAATTTTTGAGCTGACAGGTGTTACACTGAATGCTTGCAGAGAGATCATTAGGACACTGTGAATGAAAGCAGGGCAGCTGACAAAGATCATTTGCCCAAGGGTGTGTACAGAGATGGCTCCAGGTTTGAAGAGGCCCTTTGGTGGGCTTGCTGAAGTAGGAAGTCACAGGAATGTCCCAATGCCTTAAACATCTGATCTGTCTAGAGAAGCCTCCATTGTAATTCCCATACTTCCCCCAATAAAGGGTCACTTTGAAGGTTGCAGATTTGACATTTATTTACATTGGTGTGCCAGAAGGAAAAAAATTGCAGGGGATCCCAGGAAAATTATTTACATATATCCGTAAGTGAGTGGGAATTATGGCTGAGAACTGAAATGACATTATTATTTATGATGTCCAGGACAAAAGAGGATAGTAAAGGGTTTCAAAATATTTCTGCAGACTAGGGGAATAGGCATTAAAACAAACTGCTGTACTGACTCAGGACTGTATTGTTCACATGTTGTGTTGGTCACCTGACCAATGATCATTCTAGGAAGAAAATGAACAAAGGAGAATAGTTGTGCTGTTACAGGCATACGTGAGGGCTTTTAAAAATTAAAGATCATTGACAGGATTAAATAGTCCCCATCCTCTTCCCTCCCCCCCCTTGAATTCACCCCCTCCTTCACGAATGGGGCAAATTCAAATCGGAGCAATGTTGAGCACACCAATATTGAAAGTGCAATGTCAACAAGTATAAAGCAGTGCACTTTGGAACAATGATTCTTCACATGTACATATTTCAAGTGTGAACTAGCAGTGACTGGAGGGGATATTAAGGCTGATAATTTGGCTGATAATTTGGAAATGTCAGTCTGGTGTGGTCCTGCTGTGAAAATAGCAAATTCCAGGTCGATGGTAGAATTACTCTTAGAAATCTGTGACTGAATTATACTTGGAATATTGTGTACAGATTTGGTCACGATACCTCACAGGGCATTGTAAATTAGGAGAAGATGTAGAAGAGCATGCAGATTGATTAAGAGGTACATTCTCCAGCATGATTCCTTTGGGCTCCATAGGGTGCATGGATATTTTCTTTGGCTCCTATCAGTGCTCTTGCTGTCTAATGTTCTAATTTCTAATCCTATCAGGGCCATTCCTGACTTTCTAATTTTTTAAGTGATTCTTTTAATGAAAAATATAAAATGGGAAGCTGTAAGTAGCATCTTGGAGAATTGGAGGAGATAGTATGGAACATTAATCCCAGCTTATTTTCTTATAAATGAATATTCTGTGTAATGACAAGTCCCCTTTCATGGCAGTTATTCTGCAACATGCTCTAAAACTTTTAATAGGGGCCAGTAGTTCCCCCTTCCCCAAAATTTGAGATTCCTGAAATAGGGCAATTCCCATATGAGAATAATGTACAAGATTTGAGGGCAAGTTCTTTTTTAGCATAGAACACAGGTAAATTGGGGATATGATAAATGTGTATAAAATGAAGCACAATCTAAAGGAATTGGACAAGGTTTTTTTTTGCCACTTTTCTCTATAATACTAGAATCCAGGATGGTCCATTGAAGCTGAATGGTAGGAAATTCAACAGAAAGAAAATCAAAGTGCTGGGCATTAACTTTGCCATACATATGGATGATTCTTTGCAGCTGAACTGATGGCTGAAATCCACACAGCATCCATTTGGGGTTTAATGGCTGAGCCAAGTATAAGACTGAGGATGCTTCACACATACAACTTGGTGTGTGAGTCACTCCTACAATCATTCTATTTCCAAAAACCACGCATATGGCAGGATATCCATGAATTCAGGTAGCTGGATTCTGATGAAATGCCATCCTCTTATTTCATCCTGAGAAAAGATAAGCTAAAAATTTATTTTAAGCAATTGGCATATACGTCACCATGTTAGTTTTCTCTCAGTTGTTAGAGTTTCTATTGACAAAAAATGATCTAAATACATATTGGAGGTTGCTTCTTAAGGAAGAGAAAGTAATTTCAGCAAGGAAATAAGGAAGTTATATTGGTAAAAACAGAGAATCCTCCCCCACAAAAAGTAGAGATAAATGGAGAACTATTGGGGAAACCTAGCAGGAAGGAGCTAGGAGCACCTCTATTTTACCCACTAATTGGATATATCTTCCCAGCTGCCTCTCACAGCCTGTTTACTTCCTGTTTACTTTTCCTTGATGAAGGGGAGGAGGAATCAAAACTATATAGGAGGGCATCTGCAAGGGGATTTTTTTCCCCCAATTCCCATGTGAATGTAACTGAGGTTAGAAAATTAATCTTCACTCACCTCCTTGTTCTTCTATAATTATGAGCCAATCTATTGTCAGGGGTCAGTGATCTGCATCCCATCTTCAAACACTTCCTTTCTGATCATGTTTCTCCATGAAGACCAGCAGATTATCTACATGTAAGCAGAATTCTAATTCTTAGATTGCATTCTGAACTACTTCAAACCACAAGTAGTAATTTATCTTATAAGTAAAGTTGCCTAGAAACTCCAGGAGAAAGATCCTGGTGCAGTCCCTCCCTCCCTTTTCTTTCTCCTGCTTACACCTTCTTCCTTCTTTTCATCTCATTATGCAGAGCTACACTTAAATATATGATTCTGCACCTGCAATTTGTGCACTCATATAGCTTCATCCACTCCTATTACAATTGTATGTTCCATGTTCCAAGTGTGTAGATGTTTTAATTTTTGAAGCCCATCTCAAATCAGATCAGCTTCATAGCTTGGGCAACTCAGCTAACACCCTCACCTATCACTGCAGTCTGTTTTAGCCAGGAACATTTACAAAAGGAGAGAACAGGAGGGCAGGATATAAATAATAGCAATCAAATCAGCTGAAAATTGTTTGGACAATTTGCATCCGTTCGCCTTCTTAAGCTGAATAGTTCAGTACATACTATAATGTACACATTACAAGCCTTCGTTACCAAAAGTCACTTAAAATATTTAGATCCCGGACAAACAGTGCCAAGTATTTCCCTAACAAATGTAGCAATTTAATAAACATATATTGCAATGGAGAATTTCTGATTAAATGCATGCTGTTGTCTTTTCCTGAGAAGAAGTGAAGACACTAAGTAAGTGCTTCCTTCCACTCCCAGAAAAGCTAAAAAGGTCATGTTGAGGGTTTAAATAGGGGTTGGCAGGATAGCTATGGAGAACTGCTTTAAAGATCACTATGTGACAATTGTATTTGTGTGGATAAAGCTGACCGCACTGTGACAGATTTCATAAAGTGTTCCTCTAAACAAAGATATTGATGTGTAGTATATATTGGAACAATAACAAACAAATACATCCTGTTACATGTGTAGTGTGCAGCATTTTCCCTCTATGCCAGTGTTTCTCCCAGTAAAATGCTGGCTGGGGAATTCTGGGAGTTGAAGTCCACACATCTTAAAGTTGCCAAGGTTGGGAAACACTGCTCTATGCATATTCTTTAATACTACATGGGGGCAGGGACATTTCTCAAGTTGGTAAATGAATTTTTCCAGCCCTGTCTGGAGCTGCCAGAGAGGAACTAAAGACTGAGTATACAGAGTATGTGCTTACCATGGCCCTCTTTAATGAGGTCTCACCTTTTAATGTTGAGATGGAAAACCTCCAGTCCTCCTGATGTGGTTGATCCATAATTCCAGCAAGACCATTAGCACAGGTAATGCTGATCAATACTAAGAGCATGTTCCTACTTGCACCTATTTAAACATGCTCTAGCCAAATCTTTTCTTCTGTCGTATCTTCATGCCACTGCTTTCATCTTGTCTCCAGAACATGAGTGAGATAAGCTTTAATCATCCTTGGCTGTACATGTGGCAGAAAAGTATGTTTACTCTTATTCCAACACCATCCAAGGACAATCCCAGGGTATAACATCTGTTAGGCTTTGTCACCCATTATACTGGAGGGGAATCAGGTGACTGCAGTAACTGGAAGCAGAGGCCATAGAGGCAGGATAGGGAGAGGCAGTGGGGACAGCAGATATGTCTATAATTTTCTGCTAATGCAGTGGGTGGAGAGCATCTCAACTCAGCAATGGAGAAAGGCTCTGGTAGTCATTCCTCACTCCTCATTTCATAAAAAGCCTTGGGGCTCTTTCAATGATGAGTCTTAAATCAGCTTTTCTTTTCACGTTATCAACTGAATCTAAAGCCTATACTGATTTCAAACTTAGATATTAAAAATCAGATTACTGCTACGTTACTTGTTACACATTCATCCCAGACATGAACCTTTACTTTACAAAAAACAAAAACAAAAAACTTGCTCTGGGTTATAGAGACAGACAGAGGAAAGATCTCTGCTTTCTGACTAGGTTACATTACAGTTAAGGCATCTTTCTTTGTGTGGCATAAAGAAAATTCAAAACTTTTTTTTTTCAAATGGATTGGAGTTCTTTCTTAAGATACATGGTTTAGTATAAGGTATTATTAGATAGCATTTGACTATTACTTCCATATGCTATCTTGAATAAACACATTGAGCTGGTTGTTGATTAGCAGTATGTTTCATTAGCTTTATAGCTTTAGATGTCACATCAGGGGTCTACATCTTCATTTTGCTGGGATTATAATAAAGGGACTTTATTATAATAACAAAACTTTTCCCTTTAGATTTATTCCCAGTCCCGCCTGCATTAACATGAGTGTCTGTTGGCCACAGAAAAAAATCTTTCAAAGTTTCCCATATGAAATGTTGGTATCAGGTCTGTTTTTGTTTTATTTTACATTGATGGCATCTTTAACAAAGGTGGTTTGAATGACTTCAAATATTAGTATACCCAATTTGGAGCCTATTTAGTCTATCCATTAAATAATGGAAAGTGGTTCTACAGTAAGAGATTCTTGTAAAATTCTTCTGCATAGTTTATGCCCTGAATTTATTGAGTCTTATATGTAAGAAGATAGCACATATTGATTAGCTGAGTATTCTGAATATTCTTAGATTTTTCATAGCAAAGCTGGTGAAGAAAACAAGTATCTTGACCCTACCACAGAAGGCTTTAACCAAACTGATTCCTGTTAGGGTAAAAAAAAAAAAAAGTCAACTTCTCTGAAAAGAAAATGAAAATGAAAAAGGAGTTAGAAAAGGCAAGGTTATGAGTGAAGAAAACATTAGTTGTGTGATACAATCAACTGTCGATTGAGAACCTTTATTTTAGAGATGCCTTTATAGAAAAGATAAAGCTTTTTATCTTTTCTTAAAGGAAGCGTTTAGGAAGTTAAACTGCCCTTTTTCATGAATGATCTGTTTTACAGAGCTTAAACCTACGTCAAGCACTGCTGCAGTAAATCCTTCTCTCGCCATAATGGAGTAATGTAAGCAACGTTGGGCTGCCGTTTAAACAATTCCCAGTGTGTGGCATAGCCGGTGCAGTTTGAAATGCCTCTGTCTAAACAGAAACAGATGTTTGAACAGCAGAGCTGTGCAGAAGTAATTCTTCAAACGGTAGATTAAAACATCTGCCTGGAGCATCGGATGAGGCCCAACAAACAGCAGCCACCTCAGCTGGGCCTGCCAATCATATAGCCCTTTCGGAACTAGCATGGAGGAAGAGGGGAGACTCTTTGGGGAAGGCATCCTCCTACCAACATCCTTGCTCCTCTTGTCCGTTTCCTTGATTTAGAACATAAGCCAACTTCCATTGGCTCAAGGGCTGCACTAGACTGTGTGTGGCAGAGCAAAGGTCACTTTCCCAAAGCGGAGGAGGCCAGAGCCCATTTAGAGGGGCTAAGGGATAAAATGGGTTCCTTACCTTTCTAAAAAGCTTTAAGGTACTTCTTTGCCCCTTAAACCACCCCAAATCCCAAAAACACAAAAAGGGGGGCAACATTGTTAGGCCCACCTACTCCAGAAGAGGGAGCTCTGAGGGACACAAAAGGGAACTAGCCGCGCTTTTTGTCCTCCCAAACGATTTAGAAGATTGTAATTTCAATTTCCTAAAATTCTATTCACTATAAATTACACAATTTCTCCTTTGCTTTGTGGCTACAATTTTATTTATTAATAAGAAATGCCCTTTTTTCACACTGAAGGACTTATCTATTTTACATCATTCCATATTACTGAAGCAGATTTGACTTTTGATTACTCCAAGAACCTATACTCTAAGTCTTAAGCTATAGCTCTTCTTACTTAAAAGTCAGGCACTTTGAAGATAAGGTATTCAGCTCAAGGCAGAATTGATCAACCAAGTTCATTTACAAGTTACTTTGACAGCAAAGTAACTTGCTGGCAAAGTTACTTGGTTGGGAGCAGGCAATGTGGTATTCCCAAAACTAGAGGTGGGCAGGCTTCAAATCTTTTGTGTGGCTTCCAAAGGGTCCACTGGCCACAACAGCCAACAACCAATGCACCGTTTTTCACCATTTGGGAAAAACTTCAAAAAGTTGTGAAAGTCCTAAAATAGGCTTATCACTTAAAAAGAAAGAAAACCACTCAAATTCCCCCCACCACAAACTCCCCCCAAAAGAGGAAGTCCTAGATATGCCCATCTGTATGCCATAGCTATGCCCACTTTGCATCATTCACTTCCCCAAACGGTTAAATGCAATCCCCAACCACAAAACTTTGTGCTGTTTTACTCACAATTCCTGGCATTATTGGCGGTGACAATTAGAGCTGAGGGGAGCGACACAGCATAACTATCTAGAGATTATAGAGATTTTTGCAGGCCAGATATAGGCTAGAAAATACCAAATTAATTTTACACATTTTGAGGGTGACCTTGGATGGTGTCAGGGGGAAAGGGGAAAAGTGCTACTCCAATACTGGTGCAGCTAAGGACAACATAAATCTGTCTCACTCATGGGCTGGGTAGGAGATGGAAGCACATCATGAGGACATGGCCCTAAAAAAAGGTTGCCAAGCCAGGGCATATTTGTTCCATGGTTAGGTGCAAGGGGGACACAGCCTAAGTTGGTGCCTGCTGCAACATATTTGAATAACACAGAAGGCAGACAGGCAGGCAAGACCG
The DNA here is from genome assembly GCA_030867105.1 of Liasis olivaceus. NCBI lineage: Eukaryota > Metazoa > Chordata > Lepidosauria > Squamata > Pythonidae > Liasis > Liasis olivaceus. The sequence continues at coordinate 260,273,712 of CM061349.1, forward strand.
TGTCTCCAAAAGTGCTATTCTATTAACAGGCAACAGTATGGATCTCTAACTGAACAAGTAATTGATTAATCAAAAGTAACATGATTAACTGATTGACTTTTTACATCAGAAGACAGCTATAGATGAAATACATGAAACATTACTTCATTATTTATTTCATGTGCCTTAGTTCTCCAAGTGCTGACCAATGTAAGGGATATGGGACTTATCTTATCTCCTTTGGTATTTTGAGCATAGATGGAAATGCAGTGTTAGGTACTTTGACAAGTATCTCTCCCCTTATGATTTCTATGGGAATAGCCAGCATCTTGGTAATGCTTCTAGGATTTTCCAGAATTCAACCTGTGGATTCACTTCTCCATTCTGACTTGATCTCCAGCCCAAAAGAGGAGGATGGGAAGGCACATCCTCTTTTATAACTTGGCTCTCCCATTCCATAAAACTAAGTGTTGCTTCACTTAAGGTCTGGAGTATTGCCCTCTCCTCATCTATATGATAGGCCAGTTTGGGGCCCTCCTGGTCACTGAACTAGGTGGGATAGTGGGCTTCTACTCTACATAGATGATGCCAGTGGGCAAAGGACATTAAGGTAGGAAATGAGGAAGAAGGGACAACAAAGGGAAACAATGAAATCATAGGCTACAGTCATAGGAGTAAGGCTTTGGGAAGCTAAAAAGTCATAACGATTGAGTTTAGAAAGGCCTAGGAAATTCTGTTGGCTCTCTCCCTCCCTGCTGTGACCCGTCTATCCAAGGGCCTTAGCATGAGGCACATGGTAGTGGGGGGAAGGATTGGTTGTATTAATTATTTAAACTGGCAGTCAGCTTTTCATTCCTAAGAAATGTCCTCAATTTCTAAAATCAGGCTCAGTATATCTATATTTCATGACCATAAGTAGTTTCTTCTGACATAGATTCAGTTGACCATAGCAGCCTTCCAAATGGCTGAGCTGAATAAACTCATTTATGCTAGTGTAATAATGGTCTTTCCTTGTGTACTCTCATTGTGAAACCTTCGGACTGTGTACAGCAGTTGATAAACAAAGCTGCTTTGGCTTTTGGAAAAAGCCATTTGTAGCTGCTTATTTGCTGCCCTTGCCAAATTGAACTGGATTCCTTTTTTTTAGAGAACAGGTGCCCTCATTACTGAAACCACTTAGCCCCAGTGGCACTAAATGGACTCCTTTGCGGCCTCCACAAAAAAGGATGCAGAGAAGTTGTTGTTTCTAGTTAATGGAAGGGGGGTGTATGGAAGTGCTGGGCAACACTGGTGTGTGTGTGTGTTTGTGTGTATCCTGTAGTAAAATCAACAGTTGGCTTCCATCTAGGGAGCTAGAAAAGAAGATCATAAGTGCACTCTGTTGATGTATTTTTCTCCTTATGGGTTGAAGCTTATATCAAAGAGTACTATACATGAATAATTCTGTTATATATCTATTAAAGAGAAGTAGTAGCTGGTATAAGAAAAACAAAAACAAAGCAAAAAGATCCAGGCTTACCAATAATCAAGCCAGTCAATTATTTTTAACTCTGAGTTTGTGGCTATTTGTACTTCTGCTCTATTTTTTTTTAATGATATCTCCCTCTTTTACAACCTGAAGAGCCCAAACATGAAACTGCAATCATTTAAATTAACTCACATACATGCACACTCGTACTCTTATTACTTTTTCAGACATTCAGTAATAATTTGGAATTCCTAATCCATAGTTTGCCTGATAAACAAAGCTGGGGTATCAGGTGGCATTTACTGCGGAATAAACTATGATTGTGTGAGTGAGTGAGTGAGTGAGTGAGTGAGAGAGAGAGAGAGAGGAAGGAAGAAAGGGAGGGAGGGAGGGAGGGAGGGAGGGAGGGAGAGAGCACTTAGCTTTTTCTCTTCTCAACCCTTTTTCTTGGCAATTTTTCCTTCCCCAAACACTTCTTAGCAATTCTGGCTCTGAGCTTCCAGGAGAAGATTCCTAATACCATCACTCAAAAGACATTGTGCAACAACTCCAGTTATTTCTTTTTTAAAGGATTTTTGTTTTCTGGAAAGCCAGTGAGGGAAGATGTGGAAAATGATGACTAATTACATATCAAGGACCAGGATATTAGGATCGCTCAAAATATGTGCAAAATAAAACAGGGTACTAGTTATTATAAAAAAGCCTGATCACCCACTGACTTGATCAAATGGAGAAGCAATCAGGGATCAGAACTGAAGATGAAAAGAAGGAAAATTAGGCATTTCTGCCTAATGTTGCTTTTCCTCTACAAATGCCCGTGGTGGTTCAGAAATCCCATGTTTGTTGCTGAATACTATTCTACAAAACCCATCCATTTCTATAAAAATACAAACCAATTTTAGACAATAGATTATAATGATGTGTGTAGCCCAAAATGTTTAGGGCAAGTCGTTTCACTCACAACGTATTCATTATTTAGTTCTTATACAATGAAACTGCCTCTTTCTTTCTGGGTGAGTCAACATACCCATTAAGTCAAAATTTAAAAAATCAACTTTTAACCACACAATTCTGAGAATAGAGAGGAGGGAAGTTGATTTATCACAGCAGTGTAGGACTTCACCAATTTTTATAAGAGATATGACTTTTTGGTTATCTTCCTCAAAATGGCAGTCTGATCATACCACGTTGTTGGTTGCTCTACCCCACGTCGGCCATCAGTGGCATCAAGAGGCTCAGGGAAACAATAATTACTTTGTTGTAATGAAGCACAACTGGTGAGAGCTTTGAAATTCTAGAATTAACTTATCAATCAAAAAGCGTTTAGGGAATTGGTATCTTCTTCAGTCACAACAGTTGGTGTTGATAGTTTTTAACAAGGAATAAATCCATCGATTCCCATAGCAATTGATTTCTAACTGTTCTGATGCTCACAGTTCCAGAATTTTTAGAGAATCTATCTGCATGACAGTATCCAATCTCAGGAATGGTGTCTTGATTTAATGCCAAGCAAAAATTACAAAGTGTGTAACTGGGTCCAGGAAGTGTGGATTGGATAGCAAGGGGAGGGTAATGATAGATATGGAAAGACTGACAATAGCAATGATTTTAAGGGTTGCCAGAAGAACAGTTATGTTAATCACTGGAAGCAAAAAGAACAGCAAGTCTTGATATATGTTAAAATCAGCAAATATATTATGGATAAATGTATTACAGATAACTATCCATCATTTTTACATATGGGCAGTGCAAGAATCATAAGTACTTTGTTAGAAATTATTTTAATTAAACAGAAAGTCCCTAGTTCAATCTCTAGCTCTGTTCACTGATTTGTTTGGGTTTGCAAACATGCCAAGCCATAAACCACATAGGATTCATGCAATGTGCCAGGCCAAAACCAACCAGAACACATTAGGATTTAGCACAGTGTGAGAATCAGGCCTCTACATGCTCATGTAAAAGGAAATACAACATTATAACAATATTGTTTGTTCAATTCACTATGAATGTGAATTGTGTAATGAATAAACTGCATCAGATTAAGTAGAATAAAATCATCGCTGTTTTCAGTGTTATTGGGGTTGCAATGTTTATGATTATTTACATAAAGGGTACACAATTTGAGGCCTGGGGTCTCCAGAGCCTCTCTAGAAGTGGCTGTCAAATTTTAAAGTTTAATGTGAGAGAAGAGAAGGTACATTATATAAATGGTCAATTATCATAATCTGTTTCCTGCTGACTGATGTAGATGAACATGTAATAACACTAGTTGCATTTGTTTGCAATGGCTTCAAGGAAGATACAAATGCAGATGTTGAACAGATAGTGCTGTTAATTTTTGGCAGGTTGAATCGAACTGATATGGATTGTTGTAATTGTACATGACGTTTGCTTAAACCTAAAATAAAACCTATTTATTTTGCAAATAAATGTACTACTACTACTACTAATATTAACTGTTGATGACTTAATATACTATATAATAAAGCAAATGGGGTTATTTCCTTGGCTCCATTCAGTTGTTGAAATGTAATCTTAGCATGTCATTCAATGATCAAATGAGGCCCTTCAGCTAGAAAAAGGTGACATGCTGCTGATGCACTCAAATAAGTGAAGTGAGAGAAGTAAGTTCTGTTAGCTGCTTCATTTCTGAAACATCATTACTTATATCAAACACCCTTAAGTCAAGGGCAATGCCTGGGGTCCCTGACCATGCAGTTTTCTTGGTAGCATGGTAGATCAAGCCTTTTGACATGGCTGTTCTCCAAGGTATTCTTCTGACTTTCCAATATCACTTGTCAAATAACCATTTTCAATCTCCATTGATCACAAAAATCTCCAGCAACATAACTGTTAATTATGCAACTACCCAGCGCTAAGACAGCTACCCCAAATGCTACCTTACTAGCTCTTCAAGGTTATTATGAGGCCCAGCAAGAGGAAGGGGTTAGGAACAGAAACAGTTTGGAAGGACAAACCCAGCAAGTGGTATCTGAAACTTCCATTATCTCTGCTGTTGCATTCTCTGCAGAGTTAATTACAAATCAGTTTAATTGTCCTCTCACTCAATAACTTCTTAATCTCTCCAAGATTTGCTACTCAGCAGGCTGCAAAGTTATATTTTACCACTCTGGTTCCATTAGCCACATAGGGTTTGCTTGAAACCTGCTTCCTCCTTTTCCCTTTAGTTTTAATAATTACATTGATTCGAACTGACTCCAGGAGAGACTCCACTTGGAGCACCCCTCATCTTCCCTCCCTGCCAGTCTGGTTCTCACACTGCAAGGTCATACGATGGCAGCTTCTGTGCCTCTGTAGTTTGCCTTCCAGTCACACCATGACAAATTGTGCAGTGAAACATGATTGTGCAAAGGACAAGAAAAAAGTGATGGGGGAGGGAGATTGTTACTGATGAAAGAATAATTGTATCCTACTACAAAGTACAGTAAAGAAAAAAAAAGAAGAAGAAGAAAAAAAGAAAGCTTCTTGATTTATATGAAAAGTAATTATGGAACCTAGGAAATCTTACCTAAGTGCCAAAAAATAAAAGGAGTTCTGGTAGCACTTTTCTAACTAACAAATTTTATTAAAAGGCATAAACATTTATAAGCTCCAGCTCACTTCATCAGATGCACAGAGTGGCTAGACTGATGTAGGATTTAAATTGGGGGGAGGTGGGGGGAGGGAGGGGAAGATAGTTTAGTTATGAAGATGCAGATTACATGTGAGACAGATTACAAGTACCTTATGAATTAACAATTGGGATGTATTAAAAACCCATTATGTTTGTTGAGACCTTCTGAGATTGCCCAACACCATTTGATGGTTTCTTGCTGAATGGTGCTGTTAAAGACCCACTTTTCCAAAAAGTCACTTTGAAGTCTGCTATGGAGGTGCCCTGGGAGGTTGAAACACTCCCATGTTACTTTGTCCTTGTTTTGACTCCCGATGTCAAATTTGTGTCCATTAATTATTTTGACAATCCATTCATATTATCAAGTGGAAGACCTGAAATTTAAGAATGAATTCATTTTGACTTGAAAAATAGGTGCGTCTACACCACCAGCTTCTAGTTATAAATAATGGGATGTTTGTATACTTGAATACATATGAATAACGTATACAACACCAGTTCCTGAAGACCTGTCAGTGGGTTGTTGGTGGTGAGAGAAGTAGCTTACTTTTCCTGACACAGTTTTCCATATAAGATGGTATATGGTTTTGAAGGTCCTGAATCAGAGAATGATGTCTGAAACCAGCTGTCTTCTTTGGTCCTATCATCAGAAATGCTGGGCTTCTTTCATCCTTAAGAGAATGAATGGTCTGATACCTGCCTTGAATGGATGCTTTTCAGGAACACCAGAAAGATCATTGTTGTTGTTGTTGTTCAGTCGTTAAGTCGTGTCCGACTCTTCGTGACCCCATGAACCATATTGCGCCAGGCCTTCCTGTCCTTCACTGCCTCCCTGAGTTTGCTCAATTTCATGCTCATTGCTTCAGTGATGCTATCTAACCATCTCATCCTCTGCCGTCCTCTTCTCCTTTTGCCTTCAATCTTTCCCAGCATCAGGGTCTTTTCCAAAGAGTCCTCTCTTCGCATTAGGTGACCAAAGTATCTGAGCTTGAGCTTCATTATCAATCCTTCCAATGAGCAATCAGGGTTGATTTCCTTTAAGATTGACTGGTTTGACCTCCTAGCAGTCCAGGGGACTCTTAAGAGTCTTCTCCAGCACCACAGTTCAAAGGCATCAATTCTTCGGCGCTCAGCCTTCTTTATGGTCCAGCTCTCACAGCCATACATTACTACTGGAAAAACCATAGCTTTGACTATGCGGATCTTTGTCGGCAAGGTGACATCTCTGCTTTTTAATATGCTATCTAGGTTTGCCATAGCTTTCCTCCCAAGGAGCAAGCGTCTCTTAATTTCATGGCTGCAGTGTCCATCTGCGGTGATCTTCGAGCCCAAATAAATGAAGTCTGTTACTGCTTCCATTTCTACCCCTTCTATTTGCCAGGAATTGATGGGCCCAGATGCCATGATCTTAGTTTTTTTAATGTTGAGTTTCAAGCCAGCTTTTGCACTCTCCTCTTTCACCCTCATCAAGAGGCTCTTTAGTTCTTCTTCACTTTCTGCCATTAGGGTGGTATCATCTGCATATCTGAGGTTGTTGATATTTCTCCCTGCAATCTTTATTCCGGCTTGTGATTCTTCCAGCCTGGCATTTCTCATGATGTACTCTGCATATAGGTTAAATAAGCAGGGTGACAGTATACAGCCTTGTCGTACTCCTTTCCCTATTTTGAACCAATCGGTTGTTCCATGACCGGTTCTAACTGTTGCTTCTTGGCCCACGTACAGATTTCTCAGGAGACAGGTAAGGTGGTCTGGTACCCCCATCTCTTTAAGAATTTGCCCTGCCTTTTTTCCAACTTCTGCTCTTTCAAATTTATTAAAGTGAAATTGCTTTTGAAATATCTTGCAAAAGAAAAGAGGATGTTGGCAAAACTCTCATGGGCAGAGTGTATGTCCTTGCACTTAATTAGGTATGAGGGGATCAAGGGTGTGTATGCATGTCCTGTTTTCCATTATCAATGAATCTCTCCAGTAGCCTGCACCCTCCTGTGTTTCCCACACTCCAATTATAAGTGGCTGCACAACAAGACATTCTAAGGGAACATTAAGCTTTTTCAGACTGGCCAGTATGGAAGTCAGGGAGATTTCAGAGTGATGGGAAGATGTGTAACACACATGATCACTAGCACCTCCACACCTCCAACAAACTAATAAGCTCAAAATACTATCAAGAGCAATTCAAGACATTTGCCTACAATCTGAGAATAAGGTAAAAAAAACAGAAACCCTTTTTTGCAGAGGAAGAAAGTTTATAAGAAACTGAAAGATATATTTTGGCACAGCATTAACATAAAGCCATTGAGCATTTTTCCATATATGGAATTCCAGAATGGTTTCCCATTGAATTTCAGCCTGCTGCTTCATACTGGCCTCTTTGATTTAGGGGAAAGCAATCCAAGCTATCGTTTTGGATGCCAGCTCTATTTATTTGCTTATTTACCAGCCAGTCTGTTTATACCATCCTTGGGCTTGTGGTACATAAGCAGGTTTTTGGAGCTCAGACTCATCAAAACATATTTCCATTCAGCAATGATGGCCAACAAGAGAGCAACATAATTTGCTGTTTGACCCACTGAAAATGGCATTCAGTCACTGGATCAATTTTTTTTTAGGCTTCAGTTTGGGAAGGCTATTTAATACTGATCCAATCAATGTCAATGCACAGTTCTATTTCTTAATGTCAAGACATTTGAATTCTTTCTAATGTTTCAGGGAATGTACAAAGAAAGGAACTGTCTGGAGCTGCACAATCTTTGGGAGATGCAGAGACATGGGCAAGGAAGTGAGTACTGTGGTGACCTGCACGGTGTGTACCATGTTTGTGTTTCTGCCTGAGGAGGACTCCAACTACACTTGCACCAAGTACAGACTCATTGGGTAGATGGAGGAAAAGGCGGAGGATTTGGACGCATGTCCGGCCATACTGAGACTCAGTAGGGAAGATGAAAACTTTCTGGACAAGGCAGAAGGAAGTCTGCACAATGAACATAGGAAGAAAGAGACTACTGCAAAGAAAACAGGAGCCCTGGAGGAGGAAGGCTAGCAGCATGTAACTTGGAGAAGCAAGAGAAGCAAAAGACACTTCCTGTCATTGGAGCTGCACAATCATTTTCAAGTAAACCTGGACTTCCATAGAGGTAAGGAATCTGAAAATGACATATTCAAAGCCCAAATATAAACAGTACCAAAGAGAAAGAAAAATGTGAGACACCTGATGAAACTGGTATGGTTGCATAAATAGCTCTCTAATAAACTAAGAAACAAAAAGGACAAGTTTTTTAAAAAATAGATATATAATAAAAGCAGAATATAAGGGAATAGCCTGAATGTGTAAGGAAGGGGTCAAGAAGACTAAGGCTCAACGTGAACTGAGGCTTGTAATGAATGCCAAAAATAACAACAAAAATGCCTTCTTTGGAAATGTGCAGAACAAGAGGAAAGTCAAGGAAATGGTCAGTCTGCTGATTGGAGAAGATGGTGACAGACAACAGGAGGGAGTCTGAACTGTTTAATTCCTATTTTTCACTTATCTTTTCACAAAAGGAAAAAGTGGTCCAATATGTGAGAAGTCACACTAAGGGGGGCAGAAGAGAAATACAGGTCAAAATAGGTAAGGAACTGGTGAGAGAACAACCAGCTGCTTTCAATGAATTCAAGTCTCCAGGCTGGATGGATTATATCCCAGGGTGCTAAAGGATGTGATCTCAGACCATTGACTGTAATCTTTGAGAACTCCTGAAATACAGGGGAACTGGCAGAAGATTAGACAAGAGCTAATGTTGTTCCAATCTTTAAAAAAAGGGAAACAAGTGAACCTCAGGAAAATACAGGCTGATCAGTTTGATATTAATACCTGGCAAATCCTAGAAAAGATCATTAAGCAGTGGGTCTGCAAGCACTTAGAAAGAAACAAGGTGATTACTAAAGGCTAGCTTGGTTTTGTTAAAAATAGGTCATACAGACTAATCGACTAAGAGTCGCTTTGTGACTAAATTAATAGATCAAGGGAATGCTGCAGACATAGTGTACCTAAATCAGTAAGGTGTTTGATAAAGTTAACCATAATCTTTTTCTTGATGAAATGGAAGAATGTGAAATGGATGGCTCCACTACCAGATGGATTCACAGTTGGTTGAAAAACTGTACTCAGTATCTGGCCCTTAATGGATCAATGTCTACAGGAACAGAGATATGCAGTGGGGTACCTCAGGGTTCTGTCACAGGCCCAGTGCTCTTCAACATTTTCATAAATGACTTAGATGAGAGGACAGAATTGGATGCTCATCAGATTTCCAGATGACACAAAGCTTGGGAAAACTGTTAACACCTCAAAGACAGACTCAAAGTTGAAAACATTCTTGATAGATTTGACTATTGGACCTTATCCAACAATATGCAGCTTAATGGCAAGAAATGTAAGGTTCTGCACTTAGGTAGGAAAGAACCAGATACACAGATATCAGATAAATGATACCTGGCTTGGTAGTAGTACTTGTGGGAAGGATCAGGATGTCTTTGTAGACCACAGAATAAACATGAGTCACCAATATGCTGCAGCTGCCAAATGAGCCAATGCATCAACAGAAGTATAGGGTCAAAATCGCAGGAAGTCATAGTTCTGCTCTATGCTGCACTGGTCAGATGAAACCTGGAGTACTGTGTCAGTTCTGATTGCTACAGTACAAGAAAGATGCTGAGGAACTAGAAAGAGTACAGAGGAGAGCAACAAAGATGGTAAGAGGCTTATGAAGAATGGTTAAAGCAGTGTTTCTCAACCTTGGCAGCTTGACGTTGTGTGGACGTCAACTCCCAGATTGCTGGGGAATTCTGGGAGTTGACGTCCACACAACGTCAAGCTGCCAAGGTTGAGAAACACTGGGTTAAAGGAACTGGGTATATTTAGCGTAAAGAATAGAAGATTCAGGGGAGATATGATAGCAGTATTTCAATATGTGAGGGCTGTCATGGGGAAGAAAAGGTAGATTTATTTTCTAAAGTGCTCAGTAGTAGGGAAAAAACCAATAGATGGAATCTTTACAGCGGGAGATCCAAACCTGAACTAAGGAAGAATTTCCTTCCTTCTGAAATCATGGAGGTTTTCAGGCAAAGCTTGGGCAGCCATTTGTCTGGTATGAGGATTGCTGACCTGGGCAAGGGTTGAACTAGAAGATTTCCAAGCTCCCTTTCAACCCTTGATTCTATGAGAGATCCCTAAGATAATATCTTTCAAAAGTTTTGGAGTATAATGGCCATGTGGGCGGGTATGAATGGGAACTGTGCAAAAGAACTGGATGGGTTCAACTTGGGTTAATGGGTCTGAAGCCTAGGCTTATGTATTTTGATGCCAAGTAACAAACTTTTCCAAAATACAGGTAGCCCTTGTTTAGTGACCACAACTGGGATCAGCAACTTAGTTGTTAAGCGAAGCCACCACTAAGTGAAACCATGACTGTGCTTACAATCTTACTTCAGCTTTCCCCAGACCTGCAAAGGTCATCAATGTGAGGATTGGTTGCAAAGTTACTTTTTCATCACCATCATAACTGTGAATGGTTGCTAAATGAGGCAGTCGCTAAACAAGAACTAGTTGTATATTCCTAGATTTTTTAATTTGACAAAATATTTGATTTTGCTTTTTTCATTCTCCCTTTTAACTTATCTTTAATATCTTTATTGCTTTATCTCTTTTATATATGAACTATCCTAAAAATTCTAATTGAAGGGTGATGTAGAAATTTATTAAACAATCACACATTGACAACAAAAATGAGTGGTTTTGCTGCAGCTGTTACATTTTCTATAATGTAGAAAAGGAAGTAAGATCCATTATGGACAAGACTGGTCTTTATTTTTTTTCTTTGCAGACTGCTGACTAAGGACAGGATAGGGTGGCAGAAAAATGAACTATAAGTATGCTTTCTATTCCTTATCCATAATGTGATGTGCTGAAGGGGAAGAGTTGATGTTTATTAGCACAGATTGCCAATTTTTAAATTTTTCTTGGTTTTAACCCAAACAGGCTCCTCACCAAGACAAACATGCTTTGATGTAATGCAGTTGTGACTAACAGCGTTTATATGAAGCTTCCCATTTCTGCTTCAGAAGAGAAAAGAAAACCTTGAAAATATTCCAGGGGAAACACTGTGTGCTCTAAAGTTCCTGATGGCTTCTGAGATACAGGAATCCAGGGCAGGCCATTTTGCCAAATGTACCTTAAATAAATATGTCCCACAACTGCAGTACAAAACTGACATTCAGATCATAGTGTCACTTTGCCTTTGGCATATAAGCAGTGGAAAGAGGAAAAAAAATACATTTCTGTTCTCTTTTCCTCATACACTTCCAAGTACAATAGAAGACTCATTATTTACAGTTTTTCAAGCATAGGGCAGGGGCAGCCTGCACCCTCAGGACTTGAGCTTGCCATGCCCAAGTGCCTTTTTATGACCCCTAAAATCCCTTCTGGTTTTACTGCCAAATTCCAATGACAGAATTGCAAAAAATTAGTAGGATGGTTTGCTGCCATGGTGAGGCAGGAAACATATAAAAACTGTAGCATACTCCCTGAAAAAGGCTTAATTTGGGTTTGGGTTTTTTTTTGAAGACCTTTGGTTGAACCTTGGAAAATCTTGACTAGTTCATATGTGGGATATTGCCTCATCCACTGTTGCTCTGCACATCACTTTAAAGATTGCCCATCTCTGTTCCTCAGGATGTTCATACATGCCTCCTAACATTCGATGCAATACTAATTCCTCTGGCCATGGTGAGGTGCTACATTTTCATATCTTCCCCAACCAGCACCTTCACACCACAGATATTTTGCCTAAAAAAAGTTAGCCCGTTGGGGTTAAAACCAAGAAACGTCCACCACATCCGATCTTTATCCATGACTTCCTTGATTTTATACTGGGGAGAATACTCTCACTATTGTTCTGTGACAGTGGGGCTAGGTGGGCATGACCACAGCTCAGTAGCTGAGCATGTGGCTTAACTGCAGAAAATCACCCATTCTCAGAGGAACTCCAGGAAATGAAGCAGCAGAAGAAACATCTAGAGTGCCGCTGGAGAAAGATGAAGAACAAATCTGACCAAACACAGTATTATATTCTAATTTCTTTTTTAGTTATTATTTTCACTTTTTAATTGCATATGCCACCCTGAGTTGCACATATAGTGGAAGGCTATATAAACTGATTTAATAAATAAAAAACCAAAACAATTTACTGTTTAATAGGGTTTCTTTGTGTGTGTGTGTATGTGTGCCTTCTAGTCAGCCTTGACACCTGGTGACTACCTGCACTAGTCCCTGCAGTTTTCTTGGCAAGATTTTCAGAAGTGGTTTGCCACTGCCTTCTTCCTAGGGCTGAGAGGGAGTGAATGGCCCAAGGTCACCCAGCTGGCTTCATGCCTAAAGTGGGACTAGAACTGAAGGTCTCCCGGTTTTTAGCTTCGTGCCTTAACCATTGTACCAAACTGGCTTCCTTAATAGCTTTTTGAAGTATAATTTCCATTGTATTCTGCTTGGCACATCCAGTGCCTGCCACAGAATTCTGCTTCCCAGGCCAACTTTATGAAGACCAGTTTAAGCAGGAAACCTGCTTAAAATAATTCTGAACTAAACTCTAAATTGTGTATCTTGTGCAACCCTAAGCATGTGCATTCAGATTTAAGTCCTATATTGCACCAGAAGCCCGCCATCTTACTGATGCCTTTGAAATTCAAAAGAGGCCCAGATTTCAAAGAAAAAATAGAAACAAAGTGTTAGTTATCTCTGCTACATGTACTTCTACAGTTGGAAGGATTTAAGCTGCAATTGGAATACATAGATATATGCATAATTTTAGGTTATTAATGGATTTGGAGCAAGAGTCATAGATTTAATAGTTTATCTCCTTACTCAACACGTCAGTTGCTGCTATCTTGTTCATAAAGATCCTGTCCTTCTAGCAGGCAGGAACTGCTGAATGGAGACTTCCTGAACAAGAAATCAGACAACTGGGAAGAATCAGTCAAAGGTTCATTCTTTATCAATTCCAAGGCCTACGTAACATTTCACCTGAGAAATCCCTTAGCTGCTCCTCTGTTGTTGTGCTCGGATGAGACACTTAACAGTGAATGAACTAGCAGATGCACTTGCAGAACCTGCTAAGCTTGGTTAATTTTAATACTTAGTTAGTTAGATGGTTGGTTTGCTGCTTTTTGCACCTTAGCAGGTTGTGTAAACACTTCTGCATAGGTTAGCTTATAATCCAACGTCTTGTGAAACTTCAGAAAATTAATCTGATTCGCCAGATTAAGCATGTTGAGCAAATGCATGCAAAGCCTGACAGATTGTCCCTCTCTGGCTGTCTCTGCCTCAGGCTTCTGTTTAATTGGTTGCCGTGTTCATGCAACAGATTGAACCACAAATTAGCCAATCACAGTTTATCCTAGCTTGCTGTGCAAATCCACCTACAGTTATTAGTGTTCAAGGTGCCAGGCCAAGCCAGAAAACTTGGTTAACTGAATAAGCCATACCTAAGCCTATCTCAAAAAGGCAGCCATCTCTCTTGTTTCTTAGATCTCAGTGGAAGACGTTATGCACATAAAGCACCAGCAAATGAAGAACTGATCCTCAAACTGCCTCCGCAACGTTCACAGTGTAGCCTGATCCATTTTGGTTCCAAAGTTCCTTTTTAAGACAAGCTAAGTGAATTAAAATGTTACTGAGCCGCAGAGCATCGGATACCTAAAATATTCTAAGTTGAGAAGAATGTCTTTGTCTTCGCCAGCCGTTGCGACGGACAATGATTAATTATCAGCCTTTCACCACTGGCTGTTCTACAGTCTCCTCCCTGCACGAATAAGTTTATTAATAGAAAGCTGCTTTGTTAGGAAACAGAGGCCTGGTGTCTTTTGGTAAAGCCTGAGCTGTAAAAGAGAGGCTTATAAACGTCCCAATATGGTTTGGATTACAGCCAAAGGATTTGTGTCCTTGCATAACAGGATGCCTCAGAAAAGAAAAGCTCCATCTTTAAACAAACAAACAAATAAAAAGACAAGAAAACCCCCAAGCCCGCAGTGAGAAAACACACACACACACACACACTTGGATCTCTTTTTCAGTGGGATATATGAAAGGCTGGTGCAGGGTTGTATAAAATGTTCTGACAAAAGTTTGCATGAATGAATGTTTGTGTGAGTTCAAGAAGCAAGAATATTTGCTGTTTTGTGTAACTCTATCTTTTTGTTACACCCCGAATCTGGTTAGGGATTTAATTTTTATTTTAATCCTGTCTTTTTCTCCAAAGAATTCACATCAGTAGATTTCACACAGTTATTCAAAGATCAGAGGGGCCTTGGATCTCCAGTATGAATAGATTTTATTTCTCCCTTTTTTCATCTGAGGTGGAAGTGAATGTTGCCCATAGAAATCTAGGAAGTAAGCCAAAAATTGACCACGTATCCGTATGTGATGGTATAGTTGGTGTCCTCCGCTCCAAACTATAAAGAAACAAGGCAAAGAAGTCCATTCTCTGTTCAACTTGAACGTTGTAGCACTTTCTGAGGACAGCTTTGAGTATTTGCACATTTAAGACACAGTGTAGCTCCATGCACACTTATGCAGTGCAAGCCTTCTGCAAGGAAATTTGTTTCAGAAGGGACAATTTAACTATAACTGGAGGAATGTTAAAAAGCTAATAGGCTGCATGTATGATGGAATTGGAAATACTTATTTTTAATAGTGAAAATAGAGAAAACCAGTCCATCATTTTAAATCAACATTTTTACATGAAATAAGATTTGAGTTGGAAAGAACAAGAATTCAGTTCTTTGATGCTACTGTTTTGGGGAAATGTAGCACTAGTTCTTACTTGCATTCCTGAGGAATGTATAAAAGTGGATTTTAAATGAACCAGATGTTGCAGAAACAGACAATGAGAGTATTCTCTTTTATATTTTTGAACTTTTCTTGAAGCTATACTAGGTTTTTTCTTTCCGCACCAAAAAATCTGGTGATATATTGGTAGATAGTAACAGCAACTGTCCTTGTTAAATGGGAGTCATCCTATTCCATGTTCATATTCCCTAACCATGCAACACTTCCTCTCTCAGAGGGTCTCATGTAACAGCATCTCTATCTCTCTCTTATCTATTATTTATCAGTTCCTTGCTGCTGAATGGGACAACTAACACATTTGAAATTCTACACTAAGCTAGACCTTAAATCATTAGTTTGTTTAAATGTAAAGAAGCTCCAATTCATCGGTAGATTGAACAGCATTCTACTGCATTAAGCTATAATGTATCAGAGTTCTGCAATCAATGGGATTTCAGTGAAGTGGTTTGTATTTGACACTGGGGCAAAAAGGCATTGAGGATTATGAGATAGCTTGTCATTTAGTCCACCATGTTTCTAAGATTAAAATGTGTGTGTCTGTGTTTCTATGAAGTCTGAATGTTATGTACAACACAGCACACTTAAAACCACTAGGCTGGATTATAGAAAGTAACTTAATTGAACTTTGTTCCGATGGGATCTCATTTGGCCACAATTAATTTTTACAATGATTGGTTCATACATTGTGCTAAGCTAGACTGTAATTTATCTGGGTTGACTTAGTGTGTTGAGTGAATGCAATCAGTTGTGGTTTATTCAGTCAAACCTAAGTAAACAAACCATGACTCAGGGCAACGTGTGAACCTGGCCATGCATTTCAGTAGGATCTAAGTCCAACTATTTTACATTGGCTCCATCTCCTTACAATTAATGAGCTCTTAAATTTGCTGGATTGTAATTTAAATAATACTGCAAGCTAGTACAGGTAGTCCCTGGGTTAAGAATGCCCAGTTTACGGATGACCCATAGTTAAGAACGGAGCCTATTGTAGCAAAATGCGAGTTAAATACACAATGGTTCAAGTTAATTACACAATACTACTTATACAGTATTATACAATAATACTGTTCTGGCTTACCTACAAATTCAACTTAAGAACAGACCTTGGGAACAGAACTCATTCTTAAATTGGGACTACCTGTACTAAATAATACAGTAATTTTTCTTGTACAGACAAGGACTACAACTTTAATAACTTTATTAAATTAAAAAAAAGAACAGTAAAAACTAACAAGAACTAATATTAAGAAAAAGAATGTGAAGAAGAAAAGAGAGATAAAAAAGGATAGTAAAGATTAAGAGTGCAGAAAAAAAGAATTGACTTCTGACCCTCCTTGCAACAGAAAGTAACAGTATACATCAAACTCTTGCTCTAAAATATAGAACATAACTTCCATTATTTCTATTAACCCATATTATTTCTAATCAGCAAATCCATACAACATAATTTCATTTTTTTCTGTTTCCCACAAAAGTCCAAAAAGGGTTTCCAGTTAGCATTAAAAATACAGAGTATCTTATCTTGAATCAAAGCCATCAATTTCACCATCTCTGCCAGGTCTATCAGCTTCACCATCCATTCTTCCACTGTAGGTAGTATCTTATCTTTCCACTTCTGTGCATATAAGAGCCTTAGCGCTGTTATCATATATAAGAACAAAGTTCCATAGGTTTTTTCCAACTTTTATCTATCAAGCCCAAAAGGAAAGTCTCTGGTTTTGATTTTGGTTTTGATATTAATATTTAAAATCTTCTGTATGAAAACATGTATCTCGTTCCAATTTTTTTTTTTTTTTTTGGTTTTTTACAAGTCCACCAGAGATGATAAAATGTTTCTTCTTCTTGTTCACATTTCCAACATACATTCCAAGTACCTTTGTACATTATAAATAATTTTTATGGCAACAAGTACCAACGATACATCATTTTATAAAAGTTCCTTTTAAGGTTATAACACAATGTGAATTTCAGTCCTTTGTGCCACACATTTTCCCATTGTCCCATCTGTATATTATAGCCAAAGTTTTTAGCCCATTTTATCATACAGTCTTTAACTTGTTTGTCTTCTGTCTCTAGTTTCAATAAAAATTTATACATCTTTGCAATTTGTTCATCATTAGTACGTAATTCTGCTTCAATTCAGTCTTACCATATTCAAAACCATAAGTCCTTTCACCTATTTTAAATCTTTCTTATAATTATACATAGGAAAACCATTGACACATGTGTCCTTCTGATATCAGTTCATCTCTTGTCTTTAATTTAAAGTCCCTTTGAGAAAATCCCAATATATCACCATAAGTTAACCATTTACTGTATGTTTAGTTATTTCTCTTCTATAAAAAGCTTCTTGTGGTGACAATCATACAGGAACCTTTGGAGACAACCTAGATTTATATCTGTTCCATATTCTCAATATGGCACGTCTAATAAAATTATCTTTAAAATCTATATTAACTTTAATTTTATTGTACCATAAACAGCTGTGCCACCGAAATCTTAGGCCATGCCCCTCTAGTTCCAGTATCCTCCTATTTCTCAAGGTCACCCACTCTTTCATCCAAATTAAACAACAAGCTGCAAAATACAGCTTCAAATCCAGGAGACCTAAACTTGTTCTTTCTTTAGCATCTTGTAAAACTTTGTACTTAATTCATGTTTTTTTGCCTTGCCACCCAAATTTAGATATGCCAATATATGATTACTATTTGTCAAATTCACCCTCAAATATTTAACCTTTTTTCAATCTCAAAACCCATTTTATTCATCAATTCTTCTTGTTCTTGCATCCTCATATTTTTTGCTAACATTTTAGTCTTTTGTTTATTCATTTTAAAGCCAGCCAAAATACCAAATTCTTTCAATTTTTTCATTAAAGCTTCAATCCCCTACAAGGACTACAACTTCAGAAGTACAGCAAAGTTCACATACTTTATAATAGGAAGCTGTTTTTAAATGTTTGCAGAATTAAAAAATGAGCTTTATTTATCTCAGAATATTTCTTGACAATTTATTCAATTTAAACATTTGTTATTAAGTTTATTTGGTCCAGATGTTATCATTGCTCCAAAAGTTCCACAGCACTTAGAGGTTTTGGAGGAATTAACTCTGGCTCCTAAACCAGTAGTGCTTTTTTATACAAAGTTAAAGGCAGCTGATGAAACTGATATTAGTGTATTTACATGACCTCTGGAATAACAAGCCTGAATTTCCTGTCCTGATAAACCAAAGGAGGGTTGCTTTAAACAATTTGAAATTAATTTCCTCTGATCTTAAAATAAGGTTACTATGACCAAAAACAGTGCTTCAGGTATATGGGATTTCCCAGAGAATGTTTAACAAGTTTTAGTTTCAATTGCCATGCTTTTGGAAATGCAACTCAGAAGTTGGAATATTTACTCATCTGGTTTGGTCTTGTCCTATTACAGTGTTGGCAGACATCAGCCAGATTGTTAACATTACTGTGGATCAATTGCTGTGATCCACAGTAACTGGAAGAGATACATATATTTTTCTTGGTTATATGATCAGTATTTAGAAGCTATCAAGAACTGTAAATTGTTCAGGCATCAGAACTAGCTAAAACAATTACCATATAACACTGGAAGGTGAAATCAGCCACTGATTACTGATATATGTTATTTGTCAATATTTGAGTTAAGACTTGTTTTTTGTGGTTTTGGCAAAAGGGCAAGGAAAAAGACTTTTGAACAACATGGTCAGTTTTGGGGGAGTTGTTCTGTTTATAATGTAATTTTCCAGGCAATTTCCTTCCACCTTCTCATGTCTTCTTTTCCTTTATTTTTAATTTTGAACTTAATTATTTTGTTAGTACTATTGTATGCAACTACACTTTTTATGTTAATTAGTTTAACTTTTAAAAAAATCATAATGGGGAACATTCTTACATGATAATTATTAGGTAGAATATACTGGTGTTTTCAAAGACACTACTGTGATAATTTCCCCCCCTGCTTTTAAATACATATATTTGTGAATAGTTTGGAAAGTAACCATAGTATATTCTTTCAAGGGTCACCCAGGTCAGCCACTGTGAATTCAAGATAAAACTTCATAGCTTAAAAAAAAAGAAGTTGAAGCTTGGAGACTTGGGCTGAGATAAACAGTCATCAGAGAGATAACAGATTTGTCTGACTTCGTGGTATTCAATAAATCATAACAAAACCCCAGAATACTGGAAAGAGGCCAGAAGTTGGTGACTTAGATTATAGCTTCTACAATATTTTTGGAAAAGCAATTACATGTTTCCCTGTGACATTAATTCATACTTAACCAGGTTGCCTCAAACATGACCCATCTCCCTTTTTTCTCCTATGTTAGGACAGCATGGCTTATTATTTCTGTCCAACAACTTAACTAGTTTCCACTTTACTCTGATAATGGCTGTAGTTCAGATGCTGTCTCACTAGAAATCTTGAGGACAAGAACTGTATCTTCCCATTGATCGATAAGCCACATTGGCAGTTTTTTTGGGTAAAGAATATAGATATATTAACCATAAGTAAAATAGATATTAACTTTTGTTTCTACATAAAAAATTAGGGGTAGTTAAAGGTGCCACAAAATGACCAGGTTCAAATTATCATGCTTCGTACACATTATGTGAAGACCTAGCTCTCTGGAGAAAGCTCTAATGCTAGGAAAGGTGGAAGGAAAGGGAGGGAGAGGACAACCAGCAGCAAGGTGGATGAACTCAATGACAGCAGTGAAGGGTGCACTGATAGAACACCTGAAGGAGAAAATCCTTCTGGAGAAAATTTATCTATGTGTTTGCTAAGAATCAACATTGATTTGATGGCACATAGTCAAACAAAAGGTGCCACACTCAGTTTTTTGACCAATTGTTTCTTGGTAGCCAAGAGCTGCAGGAAGTAACAGAACGGCATGATGACATTATTAGATGGGTCAGTCATTTGAGGGGAAGATTGTTTCAAATAAATAAAATAATATAAAATATTAGGCCTATCAGAGATTTGACATTTATCTTTTCCCCATTTTTGGACCAAAACCCACTGAAAATCCAGTTTGCTGCTGAAATTTGTTACTTAAAGGGCACTGGCAGTTGCAAAAAAGGGGTTGGCTGGAGACAGACATGAAGATTGCAGGTTGCTGGACACATGCACATTTAGTATCAAGAGATACCTATAACAAAAATTCAACCTATAAGGGCCTATATGGCTTAGCACCAGGCAGCTGCAGGACCACCTTCTCCAGCCAGAACTGCTGTGTCCAATTCTGTCATTCCAGGAAAATCTTTGATGGCCCCTCACTTTCATGAGGCCAAGGAAACTGAGGCTAGCAGGAGATGTTTCTCCATCATGGCCCATATACTATGAAACAGCCTTACCCTGCTGAGAGTTGTGCAGATATTGATTGCCTTCCAGACGTTGAGGAAGACAGAGCATTTCTAGAAAGCATTGGTTCAGCTTAATGGGATGATGCCACTATGTTCCTGTTTTTGGATATTGCTCCAATCATCTTAGGGTGTGTGTGGGTCATTTTAGTTATTATTCATTCTACCATGGACCTTTTAATATTTGGTATTATGGATGTTTTATACTTATTGTTTGCACCAAGAGTCTTTTTACTGAGACAGTATAAGAAATGAATAAACAAAACATAAATAATGTTCAAGGCATTTGACATGATTTGGTGGATTTGTGACCTGATTTTTTTCTGAGCAATGAGTAGTGTCCTGATTGGATCTTAGCAGAAGCACCTGTCTAAAAATATAAAAATTCTGAACACACATCCTAACATTTCACACTGAAAACATTACCCTCATTAATAAAAAGTGTGTCAGCAAACTGAAGAAGAGAATCTATCTTCTTAAGTCTATCCAATTTCATGGATCAGAACTCCCAGTGTTAGGCTTTAACACTTAATAGGAATTGTAATAGCTCTGTTAAACATTTCCTTACATTATAATCAACCTGAATTGTAGTTACAATGTTACTGGACAAGCATTCTGCTTAGAATGCAGTTATAAAATTCTAGGCACACTAGAGTTCAGTATAAGCAGCTGGTGAGTCAATATTTATATGGATTATAGAATTAAGTGTCAAATGTTCACTCTTCTTTGATGAAACCATGCTGTCCATCTTTGAAAAAAAATTATCAGGGTTGTAAAAATAAAACAGAACCCATGCAATGATGGAGCTCTCGTCCTTAAGGTATCATATAGACCCAGCAGTTTAAAAATAAACAAATGAAGCCAAGGAAAGAAAGGAAAAAGGGATGATATGCCAAGCAGTTTTTCAAAAACAGCTTTTGTCATATCAGTCAATCAGAATCATCAGTATGGCTAAATCCAATAGGGAATAATTTTGCTTCACTGTTATATAATCATAGCTTTGTTCAATTATACTGTTTAAATTTTTAGTGGATATTAAGGAATATAGAGCCATGCAAAGTTGTGTCAGTGTTGAATCATTAAGGTACAAAGTAAGCCATACACTGAATTTCATTACTGAATCATTGCAAGAGGGGCTGAGATCTTTTTTTCTTCCTAAAGCCACATGTCTCTGTCATCGTCCTCCTCCTCATCACCATGTTCTTAACTTTCAAGGGCCACAGAGGACATAGCCAATTATATCATTTCAACGGATAGATTTTTAGGAGGAAGTGGAAGGTTCTGTTTGCACAAAATTAGGCATATTAAGTTTTCAGAGGGTTAATGTTCCTATTCTACTCCCCTCCCCACCAAAAAAACTAATCCTACCACCAAATTTTGGCACTAAGCCCTTGGAGGTCTCTGGACTGCACCTAAAAGGGGCTTGAAAGCAACACATGGCCCTGAGGTCTTGGATTGACTGCCCCTGATATAAATCAACAGCCTAAGATGAGGCACCTGATCTAACTTGTTTCCCAGAGAAAATAAACAAACCCAAGGGCTGAACTTTCTCCTCAGCATTACATGTTAATATACACAGGGATATTTTGTAGGGGAACATTCAAACACACAAATCCGTCCACACCACACCCACATCTACCCAAGATGACTTGGCATGGAATTTGTAGCATGACAGCATGGTCAAACTATCTCTTTAGAAACTCATTTCAAAATGTCAGAATTCTTCATTTTTGTTCACAATGTTCATGGTGTATGTTTTTGGAGAAGAGTGGGAGAGGAAGTGCAAGCATCATCTTTTGTAGAGGCACTTTAACTTTTAACTTTTTGAAACCAAGTATCTAGCAGAAACACAGATATGTTGAACATCGTGCTTTTTGAAGATCTCCTCTTTTCCTGTTCTAGACATAATAACACCCCTCACTTCTACCATGGCTTCCTACTTCAGAGATGAAGGAGAAGAAAACTCTCTTTCTCCAGGCATCTATTATGTTCTCCCATATATGACTGTGTTTTGGGACTTCCTGGCAAATAGCAATGATATTGACCCAACTGCTGCTTAACCTCATTTATTCACAAAAAGATATTATATCAAATGTATCCTCTAATACATCTAATTAATATTAGATAAATTTCCCGGTTCTCAATTCTCATATATATGGTGACACTGGTAAATATTCTAATTCCTAGTGGCAGAGCATTCATAGGCTTAGTAGGTCGTAAATGGGTTCATTCTTCAAAATGAAGTTAGATTGGCCACTGTTTCTGTCCTGAATTCAGTACAGAAGAATTTGACTCCCTGCCCTTGTTGCTTCTAAATATTTTGTACCCTTGTGGATATATTTGTAAGTATTTCAGCAGTTGCTTGAAGGGAAATCCTGGCTGGACAGTGGAGAATAGGAGATGGAATTTGTATTACTGCTGCTAATTTTTTACCATTTGTTTAATCTATTGACCTAAGGTCATTTGTCAAATGAGTGCTCTTGTTCCCACCACAATGCATTCTGTTCCCCTTCGGAGGTGATAGGAGAATAGATTTACAAGGAATAATTAAAGAGGAAGTGTAATCTGTAATGGCTAAGTGAAAAGTGAAGGAAATGCCTCTGGATCAGTTCACAGGATGGTAAAACTTTACCAAGCCAAGGAAATTAGTCTAATGACCAGCA
This sequence comes from Liasis olivaceus, assembly GCA_030867105.1. NCBI lineage: Eukaryota > Metazoa > Chordata > Lepidosauria > Squamata > Pythonidae > Liasis > Liasis olivaceus. The sequence continues at coordinate 260,296,713 of CM061349.1, forward strand.
GAGAGTGAAAATCTGCCCCAAGAGTCAACTCTCATCATTTGATAGAAGTACACCCAGGAATGTGCTTTGTCCTTTCTTATGGGACAGATGGACCTTCTCCAAATGGTTTTACACTTATTTCCCCTGATTATTTCCCCATTTGGTTTTGAAAATGCTTTTTCTTAGGAAGTTGTATTATTATTATATTTTGCACAAATAAATAATTTCAGCAAAGTTTGAAATTTAGGGAAGTTCGTGAAACTGGGTTAAAATCGAGGATTAATGTTCTTTGCAATGAAATAGTCACTGTCTTCATCACTGTTGTTATAATTACTATTTCACTTTTCTCCAGAAACTCAAAAGAAGTCCTAAAGTATCTACACTTCAAGCATTATATATACACAGACCAACCTCATTGCAGTGACATGAGTGTGTATATATGAGTGTGTTGCAACTTGCATTTGATATTGCCTTGTATAGAAATATTTTTCATACTTCCTGTTTGATGAGCAATTTGTGTACAAGTATCTACCAGTAATGCTTTTTGTTCTCTAAACCATCTCTTGTTCCCTAGTGTTTGTGTGACTGAGTTTTCAGATGGCTTTCTGCTAGGACTGGTGCCATGAGGATGAGTAGGATGTTAATTATCCTGAAGAAGAGTTCCCCAAAAACAGTGCAATAAAGTGTATTCCATTACAAGATGGATGAATAGAGAATAGAATGATCAGTTTCCCTTGCATTAGCTATTTTTTTATTGTTGTTCTTGTTCATATTAAAGAGACACATGTCAATGGTTCCCAAGTTAATTGAAAAGTCATATTACATTCATTTTTTAAAAGCACAATGATGTAATTTTAGTCCTTGGGTCAGGGTCCAAACAGTATGTGAGAATTAGCAGAGAGAGAAAAAACATAAAAAACATATTATAGCAGGAAACGGTGGCTCATTGGATTCTTGGTATTCTCTGAACTTGGTTGTTTTCTTGTAGATGTTTCACTACCAGGATAGGTAACATCATCAGTGCAGCTTAAGAACACCAAGAACCCAACAGTTCCACCCTGAGCTATGTATATTCTCTACTACTGAAACAGGCATAGTAAGAAACATGGTTTATTGGATCAAGAACAAGCTTAGTGCCTTTATGCTGATTCCTTTATTTTTCTTCTCCTTTCTCTCAAGCACTTTACCATGATATTTCCAGGTTTTGTTAACTCTTGAATACTATGCAAACCAGAGTTAACCAGGACTTGAGTTTCTTATTAATAGATAAATCAGACTTCGATTATAAGGGGAACCATGGTTTAGCAAATTTTGGAAAGCACCCCTCCCCTGTCTTGGGCACACTGGATGTGTTGGACGACAATTCCTAAATTCCTGTCCCCTTAAACAACATAAGATGCAGTTTGGTACATCAAGAAGGGATGAGGTTTCACCATGGCATGCCAGAGAAGCCAGGAAGAAAGAGGCAGAAGATATATGAGGACACAGCATGTGTTCTTGGGCACTAAACCATGGTTTATCCAGGCCCAAATTCAGAACGAGAAAGAAAATAATGTAATTCATGATTTAATACACACTTGTTTAAAGTGGCATTTTCAAAGCAATATGCATACTAAAACTTTATGATTCAAAAATCTATTTTTCTGAATTCACCAAGTTTCTGTGTGTGTGTATATATATATGGATAGATATACACACATATGTTTGTGTGTGTATGTGTGTGGTCTAATATTCAGTTTTAAAATACATATTCACAAAAATAAAGTACAAAATATTAGGGATTTAAAAAATCGAAATATTTAAGAATATTGCAAACCAAATATAATTGCAGAAGCATGAATCAAAATGTGTACACATTTCAGTGTTGACTTTAAAAAAATGCTGATATTTGGCAAACTTAACAATTTGTAAAAAATATATAAAATCAAGAAAAAACTAGACATGACAGAATCTTAGAAATAAGAAATTGAGAGAAACAGAAATTGATAGGTTTGAATGTTTCTTGCCCAGATCATTTTATGACCTTGGCTTCTAATTTAATATCCCAAATTTCTACCTATTCCAACTTTAGTTTGAGGAAATCTACCATTTAAACTTCTGAACAAAACATTTTGAGATCTTAAATATTTTGAAACATATCGTTTATAAATATAAACTTTGGGGGAAGGTTATTTTTAACATTCAAAAGGAAAAGTCAGCATGTCAATTGTTCCTGTCAATCACATATGGTTGATGGCTGCTCAGAACCCTTTCTTCTTCCATACGTATATTTGGGCACACTTGAGAACTGTGACCCCACAAGCATGTGTTCCCACTTGTACTGCAGGGTCAGAATCAATCATTTAAGCTCAACGGGGAATGTACACTATTTTGTGGGAAGCAGGAGGAGAAAGGAAAGGAAAGGGAAGGGAAGGGAAGGGAAGGGAAGGGAAGGGAAGGGAAGGGAAGGGAAGGGAAGGGAAGGGAAGGGAAGGGAAGGAAAGGAAAGGAAAGGAAAGGAAAGGAAAGGAAAGGAAAGGAAAGGAAAGGAAAGGAAAGGAAAGGAAAGGAAAGGAAAGGAAAGGAAAGGAAAGGAAAGGGAATGGAAAATGTAGATGAAATATAGAGGCTGTGAGTCTGTTTTTCAGGAAATGTGTCACAGAAGCATTCCAAGGTATGGGACAAAACTCCACCTGAAAACACATTGACTAACGCATAACACACATGGCTCTAGTCCTGCCACAGGCTGAGTTAAATAATACGTATCTAATGTGATGACAGCTTCATGGGGGGATGGGCTATCATTGTCAACAGGAGAGGCCTCCAGCAGCACATTAGCTGGGAGGAGACACTCCGATTTGATTTCAGATATTAGCAACACTTGGAGTGACTGGCATGTGATGAAAGAGAAAACTTAACCCTGCCTTCCACGGTGGATTACTCTAGCACCAATGGAGAAAACTGCTTTTGCTTCCTGACTTTCTCCTAACTACTTGAAATGACTGGATGATTTTTTAATTAAATGATATGAGTATTAACCACTGGGATAACTGGAGAGGAATATGCATGAGATGTAGCCCAAAAACAGATTGTTGTTTGCCCCATCAAGGCAGTTTTTTTTTTAAAGTGTGGAGTTTCTTCTCCCCATCTCCCCTTAATGCATCTGTGAATTTAAGTCTACAATTAATGCAATTCTGGCTAGAACAGGGGTGGTGAAGTATTTAGTTCCCATTTCAAATCCCACTTTATCCATTCCTAGTGAAATGGTCAAATGTTCTGCTTTATACAGAACAGCCTGCGTATAAATGCTTCCTCTCTTTTTAGGGCTGTCTATTCCAACCCTACTTTAAAGACCAAGAACCATCAGAAAAAATGGTCATGAGTAATTAGCAGATGGACTTCAAAATGAACAGATACATCAGTCACCTGGTCAAAGTCTAGTCTACCTTGGTGAGAAGTATTGTTTTCTAAATGTATAGTAGTTATTCATATCTTGACATCTATCTGTATCTTTGTTTGCAAATGCTATACCATTCAATACTCCTTTTGTCTTCTTTTCTGATTATATCATTCCTCTTTACGAATGATGCATAAGTAGCCACTCTATACTCAGGTCATGAATCAGCAGATGATCTTGAACAAGCTGTCTCTATTCTCTCATCTGCAATGAAAGGGCAATAATACAGGATTAGATTAAAGGCTACTAGATAACATACATGAAGTCTCTTTTACAGTTGGAAAGAACAGTGCATCCGTGGTAGGAAATATAATAGAATATGACAAAACTGGATGAGGTTTTTGAATAGGCATCAGACAATGCTAGTTATTCTGGATTCATGAATCTGGAATAAAACAAATAAAATGAGGTTGTGAATGCTTGCTTGGAAATGTGAGGATGGCAATAGCAGCTGGGTGACCTGTCAACTGATTTTGTATCTGAAGGGATACCTTTCTATAAACCCCTATATGGAAACCAGCAGCTTTTTGAAACTGGAAGGCTTCTTTATATACCATGTTGCTTGTGTCTTTTAGGTTAGATAGTAAAACACAATCACTTCTAATATGTCTCCATTCTGAGGTGTTATGTAGAATGATGGCCATGTTTCAGAGAAGTCGCTATATTGGTGTATTTTGACAAAAACAAAAGATATTCTAGGGTGTCTGCAGGATATAGTAGAAAAAACAGATCAAGATAGTGGCCACAACAGTGTGATCAAAGCTGTGCTTCATCACATAAAAACAAGCACAGCTTTGATCACACCATCGTGATGATGATCTTGACACTTTTTACCATAACCTTTGGACACTTGCAGCACCTTAAGGATCAATAGATTTGTTGTGGCAGAAGCCTTTTTGACGTGGATGTAGGTATTTGGTATTCTTTAGGAGAAGACTTCTTATTGAATGTATTGATTTTATTGTGGCAGTTTACAAACCATCCTATCCTAAGACTTAAAGCAATTTGCAGCACATAAAACATAGAATAAAAATGGCTTAATCCCAAAATATTCAAACGATGCTAATGAAAAAACAACCATAATATTAAAATATAAATGAAAAACCAAGAATCCAAATCCAATATAAGGCAACCCCAACATCACAGATTCCCAAATGCCTGTGGAACAGAACTGTTTTTAAGTCCTTCCTAAAACTCAGCAAGGTGGGGACCAATCAGACAATGGGGCAAGCAGTTGCATAGCAACTGGACAGCCGCAGGGAAGCTTGCCTCTCTATTGGAGCAAATGGGCTTGGCCATGCCTCCCTCATAATAAATGAGTGGAATTGCTGACTTAGGAAGGGTTTGGGTGCATTTTTATGTCGCCTTGGGCTGCACTTGTACATCGTTGTTGCACTGCTGTCAGGCTCTGAGGGCCGATTGGAATGGGCTGAGCTTACGTTTCAGACCCATTGTTTGTGTTGGGAGGGATGAGGAGGAAGATAGGTGCATCTTGTTGTTTATTGTTTTACTCCCTAGTTTTGAAACAATATCTCCAAAAGCAGTGTTTTTGGTGCTAAATGATGGCATGACTGAGAGCTATCCAAATAGTTCTGGAGTCCTTCTGAGCCAATGGTTTTGGGATTATTCACTCCAGCTGGCAGCAGCCCTGAATATAATTCTAAATCCTCTTCATTCCGGAAAATGTGGGGAATGAGGAAGTATAGGTACTGGCCACAATAAAACATGTTAATGGACACCCCTAATATTTGTCACCTCATGGTCTTTGTAGATGCTTACTGAATATCCCAGTAGAAATGGGGGAGTGGAAGAGACAAGAAAAAAAAATGAGATGAGAAATATGATTTATGAGACTGAAACATTTTGCCCATATAAGAAAAAGCCAAAAAGCTGATTTTGTGCAGTTTGTACTACTGAAATGGCTTTGTATGGTAAGACAAGTTCTGGACTATAACACCCATGTTTCTTCTACAGTGATTTGAGTATTTGAAAAGCAATGTCAGGGGAAATGAGAGGGGAAGCCTTAAGGAAGGGCAGAAAATGGAAGATTTAATGACATATTGATGCTCACTCAACCCCCTGTTCACAGCCAAGATTAAAGGCTGGAATAACTTCCTGGACAAATTTTGGTCAGATTCCACCACACCCCTCCCCACCGCCTGCAAAAGGATGTACAATTTGCAGTCTCTTTTGCATGGTCTGTGCCTTTCACAAATGGCATTGTAAAAAGAATAGCTACCAGATCTCTGCACAGACTGAAGCTCTTTATTCTAAAAAGGGGGGAAATATATTTTAGAATATTGAAATAGTTGTGGATTAAAATCCAGTGTAATTGTAGTTAGACTAGGAGCAGGGACACCCAGGGCCTTATCTACCCTCAGCCATGGAAGCTAACTGGGGGACTTTGAGCCAGACACTCTTTTTAAGCCCAGCCAATGCAGGAATCCAGTACTACATGATCTCCCATAGGTGATCACCCAGCCTCTGTTCAAACACCTCCAGTGAAGGAAGATTCCATGTTTTGTTCCACTGTTGAACAGGTCTTATCATTATGACATTTTGTTTGATGACCATCTGAAATCTTTCTATAATTTAAGCTCATTGTTTCTCATCCTGCATCTGGAACAACTCTAAACAATTCTGCTTCTTTTGTACCCTTCAGATACTTGAAGACAGCCATCATGTCTCCCTGCAGTCTTTTCTTCTCCAGGCTAAACGTGCCCAGTGCCTCCAACCATTCTATATAGGTTTTTCCTTTCAGGCTGTTTATCATCTTGATTGCTGTTCTCTGGATATGCTCTAGTTTGTCAATGTCCTTCCTAAAATGTGGTACCTGTATTTTGATCTGATTTACACAGAATAGAAAAAATGATATGGGGGAGTGGAAGAGCCCCCACACTACACTGGCTCTTGACCTTGACATCATGCTTCTGTTGATGGAGCTCAGGACTACATTTGCTATTTTGCAACTGCATCACACTGTTTACTCAGTTTCAGCTTGTGATCTTCCAAGTAAGTCAGAAATTTTGCATGCATTGCTGTTTACTATCATCCTACCCTATCCTATACTCGTGCCTTTGATTTTTTTTCCTACCAAATGTAGGACGTTGCATTTTTCCTTGCTGAAACTATCTTGCTGTTTCAGCCTTTTATTCTAACTGGTTGAAATTCTCTTGTCCTTTAAGGTATTTGCTATCCCTCCTTTTCTTTGTGTTGTCCACATATATGATAATTCAAGTTGTTTATAAATTTGCTGAATAGCAGAGAGTCTAGAATGGAGCTTTCTTTCCAGTTTGATGCAGAGCCATTGACATACATTTACTGGGATGATATTCCAACCAGTGGAATAGTGGAATATTCCAGCTCCCATTCTGCCACCTTCTTTATGAGGATTTCATGAGAAAATTACACAAAGATGTCTACCCAATGCAGATAGCCCTGGTGGAGGTTGAATATGATGAAAGAACAAAGCTTTTACCTGTCAGAAAAAAGCCAGCCTGATTCACAAAGAGAAAATTGCCGACAATATCTGCCACTCCTTCCTTAACTCTCAGTTAGCAAGTAGGTAGGGTCTAGAAGTAGAGTATTGCACCTAATATATTAAGTCAACATTATAGAATGCATATATATCCAGATAGAATTAAGCTATATACCATTAATCCGCTATGCTATATAATATTAAATAAAGAAAAAAAGTTCAGTCACTTTGCCATTTAGAATCACAACTAGCTATGCCTTATCTTGAAATGGGAATAAGGAAGCTGCAGACTTTGATAGCTGTAGCTGTAAATAACCGTTCTTGTTCTGCTAAGAAATGTGGCTGGGAAATCAAAACTAGATGCTGACAAATTTGCATTGAGTTTCTATCAATTCCTGAGAATTGACGAAAAGTCCCGGTAACACAGCTGGTCCCATTCCTTCCTGAAATTTTGAGTTTCGTTTTGCTGAAGCTGTTTCCTATTTCATTGCAGCACAACATAGCTAACCCAACATTTTGACAGAAAGTTTCAGGTTGGGTTGCTTTATTCCAAGCTGAAAACAATGCACATTTTCTGTTTCATGCACACTACTATTCTAGGAGACCTTTCCTAATCATCATCATCCCCCCAAGTCCTTGAAATTACAATAAAACAATCAAAAGGATAAAAGATAAAATATTTTATGTCCTCTGATTTCTCCTCTTTTTTTATATGAACAACTGTGGATTCATTTAGACTTTACAGTGCCAAAGTTTCATCTTTTAGTAACTTATACTAATATTGATATATCCATCTGTTATGGTTACCACTGTGTCTTTGTAAAAGCACCCCAAAAGTTGACTTATGAATGCTTGTGATAAATATATACTATATTTTTAAGTGTTTTATAGTAAGAAGAAAATCAGATATGAAATCTCTCCCCATTGCTATCTGATGGTGAAAAGATAAATGTAAATCTGCTATTTTTGCCCTTTAGATCAACACTGAGGCAGAATAAAAAGGAACTGATTTCTACTGAATACTGAAGCTTGTGTCTGTACATCTCTTCAGCCTACAAAAATATTTTTTTTCCAGGCCTTTCAGCTTTCATCCTAAGGCAGGACTAGAACTCATGGTCTCCTGGTTTCTAGCCTGGGTCCTTACCTGCTAGACCAGACTGACTTTCAGTGTCTACAAAATGAATACCCACTGAATAATTAGGTCATGAACTAGTCAAAGGTACATCACATATTAAGACATGTTACTGTGATATGTTACTGAATTCAGTAGGCGTTACTGCCCAGAAAGTGTACTGCTTAAATCACATGTTGATTTAAGGTTGAGCCAGGAGACAGAAAATTCTCCCACTGAACTTCAAATGCTAAACTCTAGCTAGATAATGGCTTACTGTAAGATACCTGTTTGCCAGAATTTTAATAGCAGGCATATTGCCAATTACAAGATATAAGACAAGTGATGTTCAGGAGTCCAGAGAGAAATCCTTTCCCTGTCCCAGGATATTCCCATCAATACCATTTTTTCATTCCCCTCTGAACCCCTACAACAGAACACTTAGCATTCCATAGCAAAGCTCTCATTGGCATTTGATGTCCCCTAAGTATATGGATACCTCCCTCTTCTTTCTTTGTGGCCATCTATTTGTAACAATCCTGTTGGCTACTCATCAGTTGAGTTTGTTACTGGAGGGAGTAGCTGAAATTATATTTTTGTTCTGACTTTCCTCCAAGGAGTTAAGTGCTCCATACATGAGACACATTGGGCTCAAAACTTCCACCAGGAAGATTTGCGGGTGAGTTAGATTTTGAACTCTGGTTTCCCCAGTCCAGCATTAATCACAATACTACCCTAACTCCCATAGTGATTCTTTGGCAGATTCTGTCTTGTCTACACATTTCCAATAAATCTGTTGTTGTCATCTTACTTCTCTAGTTTGTTTGCTTGCCCTTTGCTTAGATTGACTTTAGAGACATTTCCAGAAAACCAGCTGACACAACTTCCACATACACAGAGCTCTCAATTAGCTGAATGTGTAACAGCAGCACATTGTTACGCGGTTGATCATCCATTTGAAAGACTGTCACAAGTGGTGCCACACTCCAAAATGCATTTTGCAGGCATCAGAAGTGGTTTTCCCTGCTCTTTTCTCTTTCCTGTTATATCAGTCCTTTCTGGCCAAGCCTCTTGGATGACTGGAAGCACTTATGTGCAAAAAGTTGCAAGGTAATATATGATTTTGCAAAGATCCCAGGTAGTTTGCAGAAGGATAAAAAACAGAGGGAGAAAGAGAAGAAATATTCCCATGTATGGAAACCACCGGAAAGAGGTAACGATGGCTAAGGTTGTGACCTGTGAACCTTGCTGTTAATGTAATGTGATCTTGGGCAACGCAGATGGGGGAGAGAAAAAAGTCTGGTGTGTGGACCGCAAATCACAGGTTGTGATGACAAGGGAAGGCCTAATAAAACCTAGCACCCTTCACTCTCAAATGACACAAGAGCAGGGTGAGAGATTTATTGTCTCAAAGACTGCTTTCTTTGAAATGATTTTCATTTATCAATGGAGATGTACTGGTAGAGTGATCTGTTCTTTCTATGAGTTTAGCATGAGGGAGAAAAGGAGAAACAGGTTTCTTGTGTTTGCTGAAATCTCATTGAAGCAAGAAGGGACTTGTGAAAACTTCTGTTCAAAGCACGACTGGGAAGTTCAGGTAAAATGGGTTGCTGCCAAGAACGGGAGGTCCATGTCAATGTCTATAGAAAAGCTCCAAGGTAAAAAGAAAGCTCTGAGGTATAATGTAAATTACACACATACCCAGCTGCTATAATTCTTCCCTTGGTAAGTTCCAGGTTATAATATTGTGTTGTGATCTATACAGTGGTACCTCTGTTCATGAACTTAATTCGTTCCACGACTCTGGTCGCGAACCAAATTGGTCGTGAACCGAATCAAATTTTCCCATAAGGTTCAATGTAAATACAGTTAATCCATTCTGACCCCTACGAATTTGGTCGCCAACCAATTTTTGATCGCGTCCCGAATCAAATTTCCCTATAAGGTTCAATGTAATTACGGTTAATCCGTTCTGAACCATATGTTTTTTTTTTTTAAACTGCAAAAATATGACACAAAGTACAGTACGAAGAGAGAGAAAGCTAACCTTGCTCGACGCGACTTCTGGCGTGGAGGACAGGAAGGCGGGTGGGGAGGCGGTTACTGCTTGGAGGGAGAGTCCCCCTCCCTACAGGAAGCCGCGACCACGTGTCACGGCAGGGAAAATGGCCGCGGATCCTGTTCGTAACCCGATGCAGAGTTCGCGAACGGAGGCAAAATTTTGCGACCGGAGCTGTTCGTGAACAAAATTGTTCGTGAACAGAAGCGTTCGTGAACTGAGGTACCACCGTAATGGGAAAGTTCTTGAAGAAAGTGTGCAATCTTCTTGGTGTTTGAATGCTGCCTTTCCATTTTTGAAAGGTATGGACTGATGGAAGTGTAAATTTAGATGGCTTGGATATTTCCAGCCCCAAATTCAAGATGCTAGTTTTGACATATAAAATAATACATTCTGAGCCTGACATTTCTTAGGATTCAAATCTCCCATATGAATCCTCCATCCAATCTGCTTTAAGTTCACTTGAAAACGGCCTGCTCAAGAAGCAATGTTAGCATCCCTCAGAAATGGGACTTTCTTAGTAATGATCTCAGTTTTCTGGAAAGCTCTCCTCATTCTTCTGGGAAGTTAGATCTGCTGTTTGTTTTCTATTAGAGGCAGGCATAAATACTCTTCTTTTAACTGAGACTGCGGTTTCTGTTTTATCCTGTTGCAACTTCATCTCTTTATTTCATTGTGAACTTGTTTTAAACTATGCCGTACCTATATATGTTCTGAATTAGAAACTGCTTTGAAAATGATATTTTAACAGTAATGTATAAAGATAACTCTGGGACACACAGTCCCCTTTAAAATGCTTGGAGCACAATCCTTCTGGGTTCCCTCTTAGGAGACTGGGAGAGAAATTCAAGGAAAAGTTGAAGAGCAGGGAACAGAAAGACAGGCAGGTGGCATTAACCATGTTGAAATCTCTTATGAATAAGTGGGTTAGCTCTGCCTTCCAAATACTAATGTGTGCTTTTTGCTACATCTCCTGGCGAATACATGATCAGCGTCAATCTGAAGCTGGGTTACACATGTGCAGATGTATGCATTCTCATCAAAGAGAGATGTGAATTCCTAGATATGTACACAGGCAGGTCTTCTTCAGGCTGATGCTAATTGCACATTATTCTGAGAATATAACCAATATTTATGTGGTAGGACTAGTGATTCAAGGTGCTAGTTGTCACCTTTGAAATCCTAGATGGCTTAGGACCTGGGTATCTTCAGGACCACCTGCTCCTAATGGTACCTACAGCCCAGTAAGATTGGGGAGCATGGGTTCTCTTTGAGTCCCTACTATGAGAGTGTATGAAAGTCATAGACTCAACAGTGGGCATTCCCTGTTGCTGTTCTGCTCCTATGGAATAACATTCCCCTGTGATTCAGCTCCAATCCTTTTGGATTTAGAAAGGCCACTATGACCTCATCATTCCTGGAAGTCTCTGGAGACTGAAGTGGACATAACCCCCTGAAGTTTGTGATGGACTAGAGAGTGTTTCCTTTACACAACAGTACTAATAATTATTAAGTGTTATCATTATTTTCTGTGTTTACAGTATACACCGCTAAGGGTCAGTTGGGATTGAAGTGGCTTATAAATCTTTGTAATAAATATGTTCATGTAGTTGGAATAAATAGGATCCCCATAATGACTTTTACATCTTCTGGAGTAACTCACCATTTTGTACCAATATAAACAAAATGAGGATAGCCTTTTTATATGCCTCGACAATGGCTGGATAATGCTAGAAGGCATTACAAGTCGCTAGTGGCAAAACAGTCTGCAGGAGGCCAGCAGTCCACCACAAAGGGGGACGAAAAAGAAGAGTGACAGACTTCCACCTTCACTTTCTGATCATCCACCGCAGCATTACAGTCAAGGGAGTATCAGAGACTCAGGCCTATAGTTGCACTGTGTATCAAATTGAGGAGAAAGCAGATAGGAAAACATTTGTTCTGTCCCTTCTAATACTTGAATGCTTAGTCGTCCAATGAAACAGAGAGATGGGGTGAATTCAGGATGGAAGTTCTTCACATCATCAAAATGAAGTGATTGCAGAAGTGAAAACTACTGGATGCATAATTTGAGCTACATAAATTGATAGAGTATAAAGCTATTCCTCTTGATGGCTATATTTTATCTCAAATATTGGATGTGATATGCCTCTTTGAATACCAGTTGCTGGAGAACATGGGTAGGAGGCCTTATTGTACTCATTTCCTACTTCAGGGCTCTAGTTGATATCTTCTTGGCTCTGAACTAGATACGTCTCTACACTGATCCAGCGGGATTCTTATCTCCTTATTTTGAAGCACCACTACAATTGTCTTGAACACCCATTGCAGTTCTGGTTTTTCCAACCAGATTATTGAATCAAAACATCCTCCTTTTGAATTTATTTCTCCTGAAGAGAGGTACACATACACATAGCATACACAGAGAGAGACCATCATACTGCGTGTTTTCCTGACTTGCTGAGAACCACAGTGATCACAAATGAAACCTAGAAAACAGATTTTGTCATAATTTTCTGGGTATGAAGTGAGATGAATTAATGTAAGGGAGTAGGAGAGAACCCTTGTTTGAAGGCATTAAGATAAATATTTCTGCCCTAATAGAGCTTTCTTTTAAATACTGCACATAATAAACTACACAGATTTTATTCTGAGCTATTTAAGTTTGAGTTCTGTTAAAAGAGAAAGAGAACCAGAGTTTTGATCCTAAATACATTTATTTGGAAGGAATTATTTGATGGTTTCTATAGACTTCAATCACATAAGCAAGTGGCTAAGGTTAGAGCCTGGGAGAACTCCTTCTCTTACAGGATCGGCATCCACAACAGATGTGTCTCAGCATTTTGCCTTGTTTTTGTCATTAAAATAAAAGCAAACAGAGTAGTAATGGATGATCCTCTGAAATTTGATTTAGCTAATTTACCTATAAGTTTCTTTCAGATCTTCTGGAATCAAAAACAAGCCTCATAGTGGAAAACTGGAGTTTTTCAAGAGCTCTTTCCAAATTAGTTGCCTGACTTGCTAATTGTCCAAAAAATCTGTTTTGCTTTTTTGTTTTTGCCTTTATAAGGGCACTGTTCAACTTATTAGAACTATTAGCATATGGCTTCCTTGTATATACAGTAGCTGTGATTTGGTTAATCATAATTGCAAGGCATGACTGGCTATCACTTTTGGACCTCAGGTTCTTCATCAGTGGTAAGTTTGGTTCTCCAGTAATGCACATGAATGTTCTCAAATATGTACCCCATCCCTGCCAATGCACTTATTACATACATGCTGATGTACATTTCCACTTTTGCTGGAAGGAAAGGGAGAAATTTGAGGCTTTGTTTTTTCCAAAAAGGGAAAATGATGCAAAGCAAAAAAAAAAAAAAAAAAGTTTCATTTCTACTGTGAATGGCTTTAAAAATGCAACAGTTTAACTCTTTGCTGAGTTGGTAGTAGGTTTATAGAAATGGGATAGTTGAAATATGTTTATGCCCATTATGCCTTTACCCACATGGGATGAAGCAAATTTGCAAGGTTTAGAAACAGTTTTTAATGTTTTGAATCCAAACTGCGATTTCTGAGGAATAAATCTATTTTTATTAATAGTTTTCTAAAAGGATCAGAGGATTTTTCATCTCTTTATATATTTAAATTGGCTGTTAGCTACATATTTCTCTTATGTTTGTAATACTGATTCTATTGTTTTTAGGTAGAGGAAGGAAGGAAGGAAGGAAGGAAGGAAGGAAGGAAGGAAGGAAGGAAGGAAGGAAGGAAATTTTAAGTAAGAAATAAAATGTAGCATGCTACATATTTACAACAGTGTTCCAAAAGGAACGGGTATTTTTCTAGTACATCCATTTCACACAGCTATATGGCAATACTTAAATGATCTCATTTAATTTTGAAAAGTTAAGCAGGGTCAGATCTTGGTAATTACATGAATCAATATATAACAATTTCATTTCCTGGCTTATGAGCAATTAGATATATTTGGATATAGATTGGATTTTGATGCTGAGTATCAAAAATAAAGTGTTAAATTTATGGAAGAATTCTACTTAAAAATAGGTGATAAGACATTATATTTGAAAGCATGGACAGGGCCTGTATTAGTTACTCTAAATCAAATACTTCAAGTAAGTTCCAAAATTACAGATAGAATTTTCTTTACCTAATACACAACAGTAGAGAGCCAGTCTGGTGTAGTGGTTAAGGTATCAGGCTAGAAATCAGGAGGCCACAAGTTCTATTCCCATGTTAGGCATGAAGCCAGCTGGGTGACTTTGGGCCAGACACTTTCTCTCAGCCCTAAGAGGAAGCAGTGGCAAACCACTTCCGAAATCTTGCCCAGAAAACTGCAGGGACCTGTCCAGGCAGTTGCCAACAGTCAAGACTGACTTGAAGGCACCAAAACAAACAAACAAACAAACAAACAGTGGTAATATAATCAACTTAAATATGATTTGATATGGACCAGACACTTCAGCTGCCCCAAAGAAGTCTAAGATGTTTTCATATTTTTTCTATGCAGTTTGTTTCTGAAATCTACATGGTCATATCCCTAAAGTACTAGGAATCAAGTTTGACTTGAAAGAGATATTCAGTCAGTCATTTGTATGACCACCCATCTCACCTAAGTGACTCTGGGTGGCCGGATAATTATTTCTGAGGATGTAACTAATGTTGCCTTCTCTTGTTTCTTCTCTTTTAGAATGAGCATGTAGAACATGTGGCCATCCAAACTGTATGTAATTCACTACCAATACAGAATGGCAAACCAAAGACTCTTTCTTTGGTTGCATGGTTGGCACTGCTTAAAAATTGGACACTGTTAAGCCCTCAATAGTCCATAATAAATCCTTAGTGGATTATGCACTCAGTTCCAGTGGTAAGCAATTCACTAGAACTGGAAATACACAGGAACACACTAGAACCAGGAACACCTTGTGGTTGAGATGAAACAGGAAGTCTTTTGTCATCCTTAAAAGAAATAACTGCCATCTTGAATTAGTAGGGACAATCTAGGATCTGGGAATGAATTGCTGCCAATAAGATGCTTCCTTTGCAGTTTGGAGAGGCCATTATACAGGACACCAGCAGATACAGCTGAAAGTTCATTGTTTTCGCTTGTGACAGTCTCCAGTTGTATAACCTCAAAATAGAATCAGTATCAATTTTATCTTTGATTTATAGGAAATAAAACTCTGTTTTTGTTGTGAACTGTTAAGGTTAGAAAGCTTGTAAAATAAACATTTCCTATCATTCTAGGGTTGGAACATATGGTCCTTCAGGTTTTGCTGATCTACAGCCTCCCGTAGCCTCAAATCTCCTATGCATATTCATCATTTAATGGCTTTCAGCAGTGTCCTGAATGTGTGAAGGAGCTATTTTAGGTAAACAGTTCCACAGAGCTGTAATCTCATGAAGACATTGTATTTGCATAATGTTCTGTTTGCATAATTAGCCACTAAGTAATATGGTGGCATTATGGAACGAATACAGTATTTTCACATTAAGATTTGGAAATTTGGATGAGCCTTTGAAGGCAGCAATACTTATAAAAGGGATTATATTAGCAATTAAGTTTGAATTTCTAGATATTTATTAGGGATGCAATATGAATGATTTGGTTGGCCTAGAAATATAGTTTATTTTGTCCTGCAATGATAGTAGGTCTTCTGCCTTTTAAAACCAGATAGAAGTGCTATTCAAAAAGAAAAGTAAAATTGCCACCTCTCATACCTTCTTATTTTATTTCAAACTGATGGAATACTGGCATTGCTATTATGGTTTACCATCAGCCCTGTCTTTGAGGAGAAGAGAAAAGTACAATTTTGTGAAAAGTTTAGTAAAAAATCTGCTTCATTCCAGCATTATCTTCTACCATTGTTTCTTTTAATAATTGTTTAAGGCAGTGTTTACTGTCTGGAAAAAATATTTGCAGTTTACATTTGCATCAAATGGAAACATGCTTTCAAGAAATATAGCCAATTCATTTCACACAATCCAAGATGACTTTAAAAAAAAAATCATCCTTAAGGACTGCTTTCCACATTTTTTTTAATCTGCCCAAGAATCTGTTGTGGATTCTTGAAGACTGCTACTTGTAGACATTGGAGGATGAGAGTCGTGTTAGTTTATGGTGCCAAAAGTCTGGTAGTACCCTTTCTGACTAACAAATTTTATGAAAAGGCACAAGATATCTTTTAATAAGATGTGTTAGAAAAGGTGCAACCAGATTCCTGATTTTTTGAAGACTGCTAAAGACTCTTAAGGCAGTCTCTCAATTCATGGCTTGGCACACTTGATCTGTTATCCAGTGCCAAGGGAATAAACCTTCAAATGTGCCTACTCCTTTTCTGTGGCAATGAGTTAATTATCAGATGTGCTACTTTCACATTTCAGTGTCCTTGCCAGTTGCCTCACTGGGAAGCTGATGACAGGCTACACCCAGGAATGTCCCAGAAACACAGTTTAAGTTGAAATGCCCAGTCCAAACAGCGCTTCAGACAGAGCCAGGGAGCCATCAACACAGTGTATAATGCTGCTGCTTTTACTTTTGTGTATTGGTTTGCTTATTGTGTATTTCTATTTCTGGACTGCTGATTCCAGCCAACATAGCATACATAAAAACAACAGTAAAATAATCTGAGAATTGCAGAGAACTTCCATGGGTCAAGAAGAAAAGTAGGTAAATGATTATAGTTGGCTAAAAGAAAGAAACGTGGTTCCAAGTAATGGTGGTATCAGAATAGGTCTTTGGAGCCCCATTGAACAGAAGAAGTAAAAAGGTTCCCTAAAAGGTAGCAGAGTGGGCTTACTGTATGTTGAAGTAAGTGAAATAAAATTAATACACATATTATTTTAAAAGACTCTTTCCATGAAAGACCATTCAGTCCAGACAGGATAATTAAATTCAGAGATTAAACTGTGCTGACTACACTGTTGTCATCCAGGCTAGGCCTTAATTTCATTCTTGGGCTGGGAGCAGGTAGAGTACAAGACAAGAATTGAGAGCTGAGTGTGCAGGGCATGCAGTCTGATTGAAAGAAAAAGATTAATAAAGGGTTGTTGTTGTTGTTGTTATTATTATTATTATTATTATTATTATTATTAATTAAATTTATATGCCACCAGACTCCCCATGATTCTGGGTGGTTTACAAATGGTTTCATCCATGAAAACAAGACAATAAAAACAAAAGAAATGAAAAGGCGTAGAGATGGCAGAATAACAAACTGGGTGGAAACAAAAGAAAACAACCTAGGTTAAAAGGTTTCAGTCATCCTCACCAAAGGCCTGGGTGAAGAGCCTTCTGAACTAGTGGAAATTTCGGGGTGGTCTTCAAGGGCAGCCCCACATAGAGTGCATTGCAGCAGTCAAGCTGTGAGATGACTAGGGCATGACTGACTGAAGCCCCCCCCCCATCTAGAAAAGGGTGCAACTGGTGCACCAGATGAAGCTGTGTAGGAGCTGTGAGTCCAGGAAGACCCCCAAGTTGCACACTACCCTTGAAAGGGGAAGTGCCACCCCACCCAAAGCCAGAGATGAAATATCCCTGATGTTGGTCCACAACAGCATCAAACAATGGAAGCAGAAGCAGTGGCAGGGGATATAAAGCACACCCCAGTGCCTTACACCCTTCTTTGCCAATCAAGGAAATAGGCTCCTTAAAAGGCCTAAATGAGTAGAGGAAAAAGAAGTCATCTGTTTGCAGTTTCCTGCTAGAACCCATGCAGCCAGGCAGCTCAGTGGCATGATACTATAGATAGCATTGAGCGATTTCTGTAGAACATTTGCAACTTGTTCAAATAAGGAAAAGCACTTTGACTTATGCCAGCCAGCAGGGGGATGTGCTGCAAGTTACGGGCAACTCATCGGCAGTTTTGTTTTGTGTCTTAGTCAGCATTACACGTTTTGCACATCTGGCTATGTATATTGCCAGAGGGGTGGGGGAAGGGAGTTTCCTTTCCTCACCAGCATCCTGTCCAAGCCACTGAAAGAGACAGAATATTTGGACAAATTCTCCCGCCCGAAGTAAGGTTACCTCCATCCCTGTTCACGTTCTGGAGGTCCCTCAAGATTGCCTATGTCATCAAACCTGGGGCCCCAGGGCACTAGTGAAATTCTAAGATAGCTCCATTACTGTGGCTAGTATTCACTCTCTCTTGTGCCTTACGTTGTTTTTTTCATATTTTAATAATGACCTTTAATATATTTATTGTTTTAATTAATTGTTGCATGCCACCCAGAGTCACTTTTCATGAGATGGGCAGCCATATACAAATAAAAATAAATAAATAAATAATCCAGTTCAGGGATGGGATCTTCTGTAGACATAGCAAAGCTGGCAGGCTCCAACTTCTTACAACATTTCTGCTAGCAACATCCAAAGCAATACTGAAGATGGCTTTTCTTGCCAAAGCTATTTTGCTCAGATGGGTTCTCATCTTCCTTTAGCCTTTATTATCCACAAAAACAAAACAAAACAAAACCACCACCCACAACAACCACCACCACTGAATTTTAAGGAAAGAGAGCCAGTGGATGCTAGAAATGAAAATGCTTCACAGAACACTAAGATTGCCCTGTCGTGGAGGATCAGTTTCAGCGTTTGATATCTTCAGGCAGCTGCTAAGCACTTTAATCCTGGTAGGATCCATTGCTGATGCTGATCCCGGAGCCCTATGCCAGAAGAATTTAAGATGGAGATTACAGTTCCAATTCAGAAAAGATGGTGCCTTTGGAGGTAGACCAGATCAGGAAATACACTCCACAGGATGACCCAAACTATACCTAACTGAGAGAGGCTATAATAACAGAATCTTGCAAGTCTTCTCCTCTTATATTCTAGTGAGTCAGGAAGGAGTCTTCTTCTTCATGCTATCTGCCTTCTTGGGACTGAAGGAATGCTTCTGTGCTCTTTGTTTACTGAATATTTGCTTCAAGGCTGTCTGCCCTGCTCTCTACAGAAGAGAACCTTTCTGGAAATAACAGCACCAATAAAGAATGGAGCCTACCAGAAGGCAGCCAGGTCAAACTTAGTTCTGAAGCTACTCCTGGAGAAGGCCAGTTTTTGTAGATGTCTTGGGGATCAGTACATTCTGCAAAAGCTAGCCTAACATTGGACCAAGCCAAGCACTCCCTTCTAGGTGGTCAAGCTCTATTCAAGATAACATGCACTACTAGGAAATTGTTCAGGACAACAGACATGCCCAGCATTGCATTGTCATAAAGATGCTATTTATTGCAGTTCAAATCTGGAACATAAAATGTTACATAACAAAATATAAATGAAAGTCATAGGACTACAAGAACCATGCAACCAAGAACAGAACATTTCATTATAGTTTTCTTCTTTTTCTAATGATACCACAAATTCTCTGCTGGTTAGCAAAATAGTCAAATTTCTTACGAAGTAAAGGAATCTGATACAGAAATTGCTATATCTATACAATCATTATATTAATTATATTAGAACATACCTTCTTCAAATAAAATGGTCCAAAGGTTTTCTTCCTCCTATTGTTACTAAAGTAGATCCAGTAAAGCTTTAACCAGATGTGCTTAATATGCTGATTAAAATTAAAGCATTACAGCTCTATCAGTACTTAAAAGAGTAATTAAATTTTGAATCCCAAAGTTAAGAAGAGACACTGTGACTTTGCTGGATTGGAGATGGGTAGGATATAATGTGACAGAGGCTGTAATGTAGTCTCGAACTTCCAGGAGGATCCAAAAGGCTATCCGATGGAGTGTCCTTCACACCAGAAGGAGTGAAAGTGATTTTTTGGCTTCTTTTTATTTATTTATTTATTTTTTCAAGGGAAGGACTAAAAATGGGAGAAATAAAAAGGACAGGAATAAAAATGGGAGGCTTGTGGGAGGGGAACTGCTCACATTCTCCCTCTTTCTCCCCCTTTCTCCCCCTGACCCTTGAAACCTAATTTCTGATTATTTGAAGGGAGTTTGTTCAGAATTTCAGGGGGAGGCACTTTGTCACCCAGTAACCATCTGCTCCTATTCCTACTCTTTAAATCCTAAGTGCCAAAATGTTGAGTTATTTTGGGTGGATCTGGTGGGGTTAGAAATGAAAATGGTGTCCTGCTCATTCCAACTCTTAATTTTGGGGAATGAAAAAAACCCAATGCCCCCCCCCCCCCCAAATAATGCACGGTCAGAATTTGGTATGAATTTAAGAACTTGGGAAGCTTGTACTGTATATCATCAATCTGCTAGTCTTTAGGTGTTTTAAAATGATAACATTCATCTAACACGGTAGTTCTGAACACACCCTCCTGACATTTTTCCCTAAAACAAAAGCAATCTATTTTTACCTTGACTATTTTTATGATTGTTCTTTTGGGCAGTGATGACTTCAGTGCATTTATCAAGTGCAATCTGTTTCAAAGTGCAGCTATTACCTGTTTCAATGATGAGACGTTTCTTATATACAGGGAAAAACCAAGCTGAGGAATTTTCTATTCCTATTGTGAAACTAAGAAGTTATGAAATGATGATGATAAAAAGAGTGAGTAAAGAAGCTGGAGAGTTATGTTATAAAAAGAACAGCCCCCAAGAAATTGATCATAATGCCTGAAAATCTTCTTCTTTACCCTTTTGTTGCTCCATCTCAAAAAACTGATTCACACATTCACCCATTTCTGCAAATGATTTCTCTTTCCAGTGTTATTTAATAATTCTGTTGTGAGCCCCATTCCAGAAGAACCCATGATTTATACAGTCTTGTATAAGATTTTAAATTGTGGGAATATAGTCAAGAAGAAATTGTGGGAATATAGTCAAGAAGAACAAATATTTATTTATTTATTTAATTTGTATAGCTGCCCATCTCATATAAGTGATTCTGGGTGACTCACAACAACTTAAAAGCATCAACAAGAAAAATACAATCGAGATTTAAAAAAAAGCAGAACATATAAAGCCATGTTAAAACCATATTAAAGTACAGCCATAAAACAAATGCAGTGGACAAACTACAAACATTCACTGCATTCAGGATAACCATTGAACAAGATCTACACCACAACCAGATCCCCAAGCCCAGTGGCAAAGCCACATCTTCAGTCTTTTGAAAGGCCAGTAAGGTTGGGGCCACTCTAATCTCTAGGGAGATGATGTTTCAAAGGGTGGGTGCCATGGCAGAAAAGGTTGTCTTCCTTGGCCCTGTCAGATGACACACCCTAGTAGATGGGACCTGGAACATGCCTCTCTTGCTGGGTCTGATGGGACAAATAGATATAACTGGGGAGAGGTGGTCCCTCAATCTATCTTCAATACACAGCAATCAATCCAGAGTCATATTAGTAATATCAACCAGAATGAGTAAATAATAGGCCAAAATATATGAGTTATTGTTCCAATTCCAGCAGTAAATGATTGTAACCAACCATCTTGTATTAAATATTCCTCTAGCAGGAAGACAATTGTAACCAATCATCTTGTATTAAATGTTCTCTAAGGTGTCCAACATACATGAAAGAAAATCTCCCAAACTTCTATCCACTATAGGACTTCAGAAGCAGTGATAACATCAAGATCAAATATATCAAATAATAAATGCCTAAGTTGAATAAACTGTCAAAAAATACTCTGTGGTAAAGTTTTTTTCCCCCCTCATTCTGTAAACATTTAAGAAACAGCTACCACTGAACTGAGCTGATCCAAACTAATAATGTTGTGAGGGACCCAGTCACCCCAGAAACAGGGTTTTAAACTGATACTATCTTACAGTGTAAGGTTTTCATGGGTAAACAGTCAACATTATACTGACATCTCAATAATTAGTTGACTTTAATAAAATATCATCAGAATTAGTATTTACTAGATTAGGTTCTCTCTTAGGATCAAGTTATGAAATTCACTAAAGCACAGGCAAGTGGGCACAGGAAAGAGGAGACACATCAAACTCTGGTTCTCCAAAAAGATTGGAGCAGGAAAGGATATTTTTAATTATATCAAATGCATAACTATTTGAACTTAAGCATATTTGCAGACAGAAAATTGGTCAGAAGAAACCAACATGGTTGCAGGTGGAGCCTGAAGCTACAATGCTATTGGCTCCCCAGAAAGAGATGCCCTTTTAATCATCCTTTGCTTCTTTTATTATGTTCGCAACAAAAAGGATGTTAAAGTGGGTAGTTTGTTCAGCAGCAGTTATATTTTGGAAAACGGCTACCGCCATGATGCCTCACACACAAAGTAAGTTTCTAGGGAGACCCTGCCATAATTCAAGAAAGAGATTAAGCTAAAGGGGAAAGTTCACAAAAAATAATTTCCATTATCTGAATACTGGTTATGCATTAGCATTTTTTTTTTTAAATGTGAAGTATCAGCAAACATAAACATAGCATGTAATAATGTACAAGTTAAAACAGACTGAAGACCAGTTTCCAAATGAGCATCTGAGACAGTGTACAATTAGGAACCCTTTCCTGCCCACCATTACTATGAAACACAAGAACTGTTCCCCCCCCCCCCCCACACACACATTTATTTTGCAAGTATAGAATTACAGCTGCTGTGATGCTAGTGGATAACAGTAGGCCAGTAGTCATAATATCAAGCCCCAAGTAACTGGCAATAGCAAGGAAGTAAGAATGGCATGGATTTGAGGAAGGCCTCTTTAATGTTCTTTAAAGGGCTACATACAGAATCTTGAAAACTGGAAGGGTAAATTCCCAACCTCAGTTACAGTGTATTTGAGCCCTTCTCAGACACTTTCTTCCATGTTTCTTGCAGCTAGCTGTATGACCTCTTCTCAGATAAATTCAACTCCTTGTCTCCCACTTTTCCACCATCTCTCATACATGGGAAGTTTCTGCTTGCCACTAGTAAACCTCATATCTAATGCCATCACTGGTTCCAGCAACCAAAAACTCCTTTGCTAAAATTTGGGTGTAGATATATTTAAAAACCTTCAGGGAGGTGGGAAGGAGCATACACAAATTTTCCTCTGGCAAATTTGTGCAATGCTTTGTCTTTTCAGCATGTACAGGAGCTAACCATTTGATAAAAAGCACATGAAATACCCAAAGGGATTTGTTGTTCCCTTTCCTGACCAGAAAAATGTGTCTTTTTACCACACCTTGATTACATTTGGCAGAACTATCAAGTCCAGATACACTGGCCCAAGAGGAAGTAGGTCCTTTTGACTGGCCTGCTTTGCATTATTCCACCTTCTTTCCCCACTAAATGATTTGAAAATATTACATCAACTTTCAAAAACATGGAGGTAACTTTAAAATATATTTCAATTATTCAGTCTTCCTCGACATCACTATATAAATTAGAGCCAGCCAGTATACAGTTCAGGGCTTCCTGTGACAGTTTTATAAGTACTAAAACAAGGAATGACTTGGTGTCCCCAAAACACACACACACACACACACACACACACACAGACATTTTTATAATCTGCAAAAATGGCGACTATTTCTCTTTGCAATTCAGTCTGGCACTAGCTGTGATATTCTTGAGTGCCAAGTTTGTTTCCTCTCATTGACCTTTGAATATTAGTCCTTACAAGAATTTGCATACAACTGCCATTTTACAGAACATTTCAGTAGGGAAATGGGACTTCACTGTTTATCAGTAGCACAGATTAGCTAATGCAAATAACTTTTGAAGAATGACTAATTAATCAAAGGAGTGGCCCACGGGTGGAGTTGGCAAGAGTCCGGGCACAGCCGTTCTTACGTAGGAGGATGCCATAATGTTATCATGGAGGAAATCCACATTTTTGACCTGATTACTAAGCATGTCACCTCTTGTTCCTGAATTTAAAAGGTTGTTTTGTGTACTTGTTTAAAATACAAGCCATAAAAGCCAGTCCTGATTTTCAGAGGGCCCATCTGGATGCATGCTCTCTTATTCACAAATAGGCAAATTTAGGATACTGTGGATTCTGAGGGCTTCCTGATCTGAGATGAAGATTCAGATACCTGAAGCTTTGGTGATCACAGAAAGCCATAAACAAATATATGGTTTGGACTGCAGTCCATTTCTCCTTTTTCAGTTTCTCATCACAGTAGATCTGTACAACTTTTGGGTGCAATTTAGGGATGGGATTTTAGGATGGGAAGGAGTGGGCTACAAAGTGCTCAGTGGGTACAGAATTGAAAAAGGACAAGTTTGATAAAGAATTGGGACTGTTAAATAGGAATATGCAGAACTTATAAGAAAAGTTCTCAAAAAGAGAAGAAGTTAGATGTGAATGAAGATCATTTTAAATGTCAGCAGTAAATCAACATTTGGGGGCTGGACATGGGACATACCAGCCATAACTTTGCTTCTGTTTTCTTAGTTCGAAGGGCCATATGTGGTATCAGGTGATGGATTAAAACTACCTCGATGTGTCTGTTTGCCCATACACACAAATTCACCACATAAAAGAATACAAAATCTCCTCCCCCTGTTGAGCAGATGTTGTGAAGATGATTCATTTTATATGTAGTGGCAGCAACAGGGGCACAGGCAGAGAACAGCATATACCAGGGAACAAATTCTTGCTATTCACTCTCAGCTTTTGGGATTTACCTTGTGGTGGGCCTCCATGGAATGAATCCAATAAGAAGTGGTGGGCCTCTTAAGGAATGAATCCAATAAGAAGTGGAACTGTGGGTTTGTACAGAGGACTTTATTGCAAAAAGTTCACTGAGAAATATGTCACCTGGACATTAACATTTTACCATTCCAATGGACTTTCCATTTGTTTTATAAAGAGCGGTAAGAAATATTAGAATTTGGTGTTGGACCTTCTATGTGTAAGTATGGAACAGTTTACCAAAGACCCAGCTAGGCCCCTTTGATGCTTGCTCTTAGGGATGCACTTAAGGTAGTTTAATTACAGCTCGCCTTTTCTTTTTAATATTTGTGCTTTCCCTATTTCTGTTATTTCATTGCTTTTTTGATCTGAAATTGGTAGTTTGGATTCTGTTCTTGTTTTTAAATACAATAAGTTGTTTTGACCTGGTGCAAAAAAGGGGAGTTGAAAGTTGTAAATTAAACACCATTTCGCAGAAGATGTGGTAATTTGCAAATGTGAGTAATTTTCTGGTTGCATCTACTTCTGTATAATGGTCAAAACCAAGGAAAAGAACAGGATTGAGCTGCATAGTCTCTGCCCTGAGCAGAATGGTTTCCCACCAGACCTACCCATCTCTGAGTAGGACAAGATATTGAAAAAGTGATGATGTATCTTGGTCTTTGCAATTAGGACCAATCTATGATAAGCTGCTCCACCTGGAGCATTTGTACGTTTTCACAAGTGATACACAGGAATCCAGAGTGGGACTAAAGTGACAAAATGACACTGGAAATTAAAGCTCCTGCACTGCTTAATAGGGCTTTAATTCCCAATCATGACATACATCAGATATTCAAGTGTTGGAACATATTGGAAATCACTTTGTGAGCATCCACCCATTTCTGGCATGCTGCATAAACCATATGTCAATCACAAGATAGAAATTTCATCTGGCACCCTCTTTTCTTCTTTTCCTGTAATCTCAGGTCTGTAATTTGGTAATGGGGGAAAATCAGATAAATCTTGACCCTTCTGGGGCTGTTAGAAAGAGAAAGTCAGGATGGTAATAAAGGCACACCTGCTTCCTTTCACTTCTACTAAAAGATTTGATTAAAAGATGACCTATTTAAAGAGAGAGAGAGTGAAAGAGAGAGAACAATTAGTCTGGGTCATTGTGTCATTGAAATATTCACTTAGTTGCAAATTTGCCTTCTTCCTCCCGATGGGCTGCTGTGAATATCAAGTAGTCACCATGGACAGCAGCCTTGACATGTTAAGAGGGTGGGCTGAGCTGCAAATGCCTCTAAATAGAGACAATGAGGCAGAAATAGTTGTCCTTTCATCCCACCTTTACCTAGTCTGCATCTAGCTTATCTACAGACCTTCTGCACAAAAGCTTTTATTCCTGCAATTTAGTAGAAAGCTCCATTTATTATTTGGCAATAGTAATTACAAATAACAGAGCTTTACTATTCTGCAATTCTTCCTGATATTCCTGCTGTCCATGCTGTTCCTAGGAGATCCTGACATGGGGCGTGGGCAAGGAAGGATTGTTTTATAACTATATCATTCAGGCAGCATCCTGGAAGAAGGAAAACTTGCTTCAAGTTTTAATCCTTGTGACATAATACTTAAGTGGCTGCCTAATCAAGGAAAGAAAAGACTTTTGTTTTGACTTCTTTGGATGTGATGTGTACAGTTGAATCAATATAACTCGATACAGACAAGAACAGAATGTTCTGTTCAGGTACCTCAAGTCTTATACCAAGCCTTATGGAGAGATGGAACCCTTTGTTCACCAGGCTTTCCTATTCCTATTCAGTTGCAGTTAGCATGGCCCAACTGGCTGGAAATGATGTAAATGGCAGCTCTTCAGATTTCTAGACTGAGCAAGGCTGGGTGAGCAGCATTCATTCTTCACAACTTGACTCTTTAGTAGTGCAGTTCAAGTAGTGCTTTGGGACAAAACCTAAGGCCCATTCTACAGGACACAGAAGAGGACTTTGAACATAAGCTAGCTGTTTTCCAAATGTTATGAAAAACCAGAAGAACCTTGCTGGATCAGGATGAAGAGTCATCTTGTCCAGCATCCTATGTTCATCAATAGCCATCTAGGAAGCATGTGAGGCACCATAAATATCCAGCTAGTATTCAATGGTATGCATTTGGTGTAGTGGTAAGGCTAGAAACCAGGAGACCATGAGTTTTAGTCCCACCTTAGCCACAAAGCCAGCTGGGCAACTTGGGGCAGTCAGTCTCTCTCAGCCCTAGGAAGGAGGCAATGGCAAACCACTTCCAAAAACCTGCCAAGAAAACTGCAGGGACTTGTCTAGGCAGTCACCAGGAGTCAGCACTGACTCAAAGGTTCTCTCTCACACACACACTTAATGGTATAGTGATGCTGAACATGGTAGTTCCAATTTAATATTGAAGGAAATAATTATTAATAGCCCACCCTCTATGTGTGCATCTTAAGGACTTTTTAAAGCAATCTACACTAGTTGCAAGAGTATGTAGAGTAGTAATGAATTCCATAAATTAATTACACGTTGTGTTGTTGTTGTTGTTTAGTCGTTAAGTCGTGTCCGACTCTTCGTGACCCCATGAACCATATTGCGCCAGGCCTTCCTATCTTTCACTGCCTCCCTCAGTTTGCTCAATTTCATGCTCATTGCTTCAGTGATGCTATCTAGCCATCTCATCCTCTGCCGTCCTCTTCTCCTTTTGCCTTCCATCTTTCCCAGCATCAGGGTCTTTTCCAAAGAGTCCTCTCTTCGCATTAGGTGACCAAAGTATCTGAGCTTGAGCTTCATTATCAATCCTTCCAATGAGCAATCAGAGTTGATTTCCTTTAAGATTGACTGGTTTGACCTCCTAGCAGTCCAGGGGACTCTTAAGAGTCTTCTCGAGCACCACAGTTCAAAGGCATCAATTCTTCGGCGTTCAGCCTTCTTTATGGTCCAGCTCTCACAGCCATACATTACTACTGGAAAAACCATAGCTTTGACTATGCGGATCTTTGTCGGCAAGGTGACATCTCTGCTTTTTAATATGCTATCTAGGTTTGCCATAGCTTTCCTCCCAAGGAGCAAGCGTCTTTTAATTTCATGGCTGCAGTCTCCGTCTGCGGTGATCTTGGAGCCCAAATAAATGAAGTCTGTTACTGCTTCCATTTCTACCCCTTCTATTTGCCAGGGATTGATGGGTCCAGATGCCATGATCTTAGTTTTTTTAATGTTGAGTTTCAAGCCAGCTTTCACACTCTCCTCTTTCACCCTCATCAAGAGGCTCTTTAGTTCTTCTTCACTTTCTGCCATTAGGGTGGTATCGTCTGCATATCTGAGGTTATTGATGTTTCTCCCTGCAATCTTAATTCCGGCTTGTGATTCTTCCAGCCTGGCATTTCTCATGATGTACTCTGCATATAGGTTAAATAAGCAGGGTGACAGTATACAGCCTTGTCGTACTCCTTTCCCTATTTTGAACCAATCGGTTGTTCCATGACCAGTTCTAACTGTTGCTTCTTGGCCCGCATACAGATTTCTCAGGAGACAGGTAAGGAATATGCAAACCTATCTCACAGAGTTGCTATGGGAAAAAATAGGAAAGAGTGCTATATATGCTGAGCTTCTAAATGAAAGTCAGGATATAAATGAGAGAGAGAGAGAGAGAGATCTTGCTTTTATTTACTGGATAATCTCTTTCCTGATTTCATGTTTAATCCAGTTTGGTAAAGTAATCTGCTTTCTAAAGATATTCTGAGGTGACTCTGAATCAGTCCATTTCTCTACCTCTTTTATCACTTTAATTGCCTTTTTAACTCTGTTTTTCTCCTAAAAAAAAACTTGAGCAAAATTTGATAGGGCTCTTCCTGCAGCTCCTTCAGATGGAGAGACTATTGCAACATCAGTTCCTAGGGATGCGCATCCAGGTGAATGTGCCCAATGTTGAATAAATGAAAAGTCTGTGTGTCATTCCACATTAAACTGATGAGATGCTCACAAAGGCAACTTGAGAAGATAAGGCAGAGTTTTAACTTGCCATGGATTCCTGAATGCAAGCACACCTGGAGCTTTGTCATGATGCTGTTCCTGACTGAACATCAACCTTTTCCTCTTTTAACATTTCCTGAATGCCTGTGCTTCATAACTCTTGCCAATTAAACTCCTCTGCTCCTTCTTTAGGTGAACACCAGCTCTGGCTTCAGATAGTGAAGAGTAGTGTTTTTCTGCTGTAGTGTTCTACCGTCTGTGCACAGTCATGAGGGCAAAGAATTTGGGCAGTTGCTATCCTAACATATCTGGAGGGTATTAGGCTGAGGAAAATTCCTGCACTCATTCAGCATCTTTAGCACTCCTCCGTTAACATACGCTGTCAAGAAATCTCATCAAGGAATGTGGGTTCATCTTCATCTTGGCTCTATTTCTGAGCCTGAAGTTTTGAGGTCCTTAAATTTCCACTTCTTCTTGTATTTCTGTATCTGAAATCTTTTCTACAGCCATCAGGGAACTTGCACTTCTTCAAGATATTCTCTGAGGCCATCAGGTTTCTGAATATCTCCATTCTTCTGGAATTTGTCTGTGTCACTCTTGTACTGTATTTCAGCTTCAGACACAAACCAAATCTTCTCTTAACCATGAAGCCAGCACTATCTCCCCACCTGCTTCCTGATCTGCTGTGGAGCAACCTCCCTGCGATGGATCCTTCAGCAAGGCCATGTTTTATTCATACGTGAAATTAGGATTTGTTGCTGTTCTTGTTGTTTGCTTGTTTGAGAAGTACTGCATTTCCCCCCATCAATTGTCCTATCAGTCTCACAAAGGAGAATTTGTTGATGAATTATTTTTACAGGAATGGATAAATTTGGATAAGTTCCCAATTTGTGGGGATTTCTTGCAGTCATTGAATGATGTGCATGAACAGCTTGTCTTTCATCGTACAATAATCTCTTCAGAGGTCTGTGTCCTTCTGTTCAATATTCGACCCCAAGTGAAGACATCCTAAGGGAAGTCCTTGCAGAAGAGCTTTTCCAGTAACAAGATCATTACTATAGTTACGGAGGAATGCTGCTCTTGAGAAATTTTGTCTGGAGAAATTTGGAGAAACAGCCCACAGCATTGCCTTGCCTGTACATTTGGTGCAGAAAGTTTGTTTGTTCATTTCACTCTTGCTTACTTTATGTATTATATCTATATTTTGACTTTATTTTGTACAATTTCAGGTGGTGTGCATAATGCTCTCACTTCTTATTTCCCCCACAACCACAAACCTTTCATGATTAAGGGAGGACTAGAACTCACATTCTTCTGCTTTCTAGGTCAGTACCTTCCCCACTGCACCAAACTGGCTCTCTGTTTTAAAGTGTCTTTGCTATTTTAGTGCCTACCTTGCAAGTGGAGACTTTTTTTTGACTATTACTTTTTTTTTTTAATTGCTCAATTTGACCATCTTAGAGCTTGCTCTGTAACTAAAGATGGTTTATGAAGATGTTTAAAGAGACATCACGCATAATATAAATCCTGGGAAGGAAAGAAATATTGTTTGCACTCTACTTTTGTAAGAACTGTCCAATCATTTTCTGCTTTCCATTCTTTTACAATTCTAGATTCATAGGAAGAACCTTGCCATGTATCCCACGACTTAAATTGCTTGCAAGTCTTTGGTGGAAACTGTTGTGAAAAGACTTTTGAAAGTCTATGTACATTTTATCCATTGGAACTCTGCTTCCTTGTTCATATCGTCAAAGGATTTTATAAAATTAGTAGGACAGCTCTTACCTGTGGAGAAGCCATGTTGATTTTTCTTCAGCAAGTCTTGCCTGGATGCATGTTTTTCTTATTTTCGGTAATGCCTTCTACCTATATACTTCAAATAGATAAGGTCACTGTGTTTCTCTGGATTTCCCTCTCATACCCCACCACCCCCTGAATCCCATCTTAAAAACTGGCAGCATCTTGATCACTTTTCAGCTGTTCATTATAAGAGTTAATCTTGGAGTAATTTCACGTTTAGTTTGTTACAAAATTAAGAATAGCAAATGAGGTTGATTTCTTGGATTCAACACCTCCCCCCCACTTTTTTTCCCTAAAAAATTGGCTACCTTCCAATACTCTGGCAAGAAAGTCAACTTTAATGATAAGCTGCATATTTTGGCAAAAACAGCAGCAGTTTCACATTAGTGTTCTTTAAGAAGGCTTGAATGACAGCCAACTGGCCACAATGACTTGTTAATTTGTCATGTGCCAATTATCTCTACATTTTCTTCCATTCTTACCATTATTTGACGCAGCTCTTCACAGATAGCTCTCCTCCAATGCCATCCTACCCTAAAAAACTGTGGTTTGTATCTGATTACATGTCGAACTTCCCACAGTGAAGACAGAGGCAGAGTATTTATTTCACTCTGTGGTGATTTATTAGTCCTCTTTCAATAGTACTGCTTTCAACATACACTGTTTAAAGATTTTACTGTCTCCCTGGATGTTTCCTTGCTCTTGACTGAAGAAATGTTTGCCTCTATATCTTTAAACATTTTGCTCCTCAAATTTCTTCTGTGTTTATCATATGTTTGCCAAAGTTTGTGCTTTTCCCCTTCCCCATTTCTGTAAGATTTCCATGTTTTAAAGGAAGCCTTATCAGATTTTACCTTGCTATTTAACTGCTTTGGCAATCTTTTGGATTTCACATTTTCTGTTGTGTTTGAACTCAACCTGTCTTTCTCATCCTTCATTCCTTCTCTTCCATCAGTGATCTGGCTAAGCAGTACTACTTTACTTTTCCACTTAATAACTATTTTAGCTTATCACATATATCTCTTGCCTATATTTCTGCACCCATTTTCTCCTTCCCCACTGATATTACATTTTAAGTATGTAACTTTTAAATAAACATAAAATATAATATTTTAAAAATGTAACTCTTATGTTTTTGGTAAAAATTCTTGTCCAGCCCCTGGTAGTCTCTTGCAGCAATCTTCTAATCTTTGGTCTTCTGTCACAGCCCATCTAGCACATTGCTGCTCAAGTCATACATATTTCTCTAGTTGCACTATGATACACCTGTGTTTAAAATCTGATGCTGGCTTTTTTCTGACTACCTCCAGACTGTGTACAAACATTTGGGAGTATCGTCAAGCTCTTTCTACTACTTTGCCATTTTGATCCTTCTAGTCGTATATTTTGACCCCTCCCTTCCTGTAACCTTCACTTATCCAGCTCCATTACTCTCAAATAGCCAAGAATTTTTTGTTCCTCCAAACAATTCTCCCTTCTTCCTTGCTGCTTTTATTCCTTGAACTGGTCTTTAAGAACAACTCCCTAATTTATTTCAGAATGCTCCCTCCTTAAAACTTGCCTTTTCCAGAAAAATGAAGGGGAAGAAAAGAGAAGAGATTGGTGAAGGACTTCCTCAAACTGAATTCTCTACTTCAACTCTCAAAATTCCCAACCAGTAAGAGAATTCTGAGAATTCTGGGAAATGAAATCAGCATATCAGAAGAGCATCCAAGTTGAAGAAGGTTAGTATAAGAAATAGCTAGTGCTATGAAAAGTTCATGTCTTTCACAGGACTTTAAATTTTCCAAAAGGAAAAGATGGAATCTTGCTTGAATAAATAAAAAGGAGTGCTGAGATTTTACCAATTTCTGCACCAAATTCCTCTTGCCCTGTTATGCATAATAACTTAAATTCACAAAGAACTGTATATGCTTTAAATCAAGATTCTTGAATATACTTCTGATGTTTGAAGGCTTCATTTAGAAGCTATTGTATATTGAATTAATACCACTTGGTTATTGAAAACACATGCAATGAGTGTTAACAACAAAGTCATAAATTCAGAGCTTCCCCATTCCTGTCCCATCGAGACCAGATTCTTTGACTCTTGCTCTCCCATATAGTCATCATTCTGTTGGCTTCTGTCAAAGTCCCAATTAGTTTGTTGGACTGAGCCATTCCTCCCACAGAAAACTAATCTGAACAAAACATGTTTGTAATGATCAACTAATATATCTACGGAACATAGTCTTGTTTGAGTAAGCACAGATGTGCATGCCAAAGAAATAAATACCAGCTCATTAGTAATAATATGTTAGTTGCTGGGGGTAAATTATTATAAATTTGAAACAGCTTTTTGACAGGGCACATTTCAAATACATAAAACTTAAGAAAACTGAAACGTTGTTAGTTTTTTCTCCAAAGTAGAGCAGAATTCAACATGACAATAAACACGGTGTTTTCAATAAAAATTGCAATCTGCTGTCCAGTTTGCCCTCTCCATAGTGTGCAGCAAGCCTGACTGGAATCCACCCTTGTCAGCAACAACCAATGAAAATAAAAAGGGCAAGGAAACAATAAAAACCATATTGCTGGAAGTGAAATCTCTCCCATATATTTATTGCAATAAAATATTTCATCTGTAGGACAATCATAAGAGGAAAAGCTTTATCATGCACTATGGAATTGATGTGATATACAGCTACTAGGCTAGCACACTGGATATTTAATCCATGATTCATTTTACCTAAAACTAGTCATTCCTAGCAAGGAAAGGGATCTTGGACATAAAGAAGAAAGCTCATAGAGAATGCCATCATCTTGCTGCAGTTCACCAGTTGAGATTGTTAGGAGAGGGAAAGGACACAATAATTCAGAGAATTCTCTAATTATGTATACATTTTGCAGTGTATTTGGAATATTACATGAAGTTCTGGTAATCACATCTTTTTAAAAGAAAAAAGAGAGAGAAACTAGAATGGAAGATTCAAAACTGATGGATATGCAACTTCTGTACTGAACAAAGCTGGTATGAAAATATCAAATGACCAATGCATTAGAATTGTGTCCTCCAACCTGATGTTTTCCAGATGTGTTGGGTCTTCAACTCCCAGAATTTTCATCCACAATGAGTCTGCTTCATACTTAAGCTCAGGCATTTATTTTTTAATACTTTTAATTAAAAAAAACACATTATGTTTGCCTTTCATAGGAGGAATAATCATATTTGGAGTGCCCAAGGCTTCTGTGCAAAGCTCTGACTCTCACTTTGCAGAAGGACTGATAACAGAGAAGAGGGCTTTGAGGGCAGGAGGAAATTTCAGGCATAGGCTTGAAAGCACTAGGTTGGAATGGAAAGAGCAGAAGGATTGTAAATGCTATCTTAGTGTGTCAGTGGTGGGAAACAGTGAGCAAAACAACATACAGCCTGCCAAGTGCTTTGCAAGTTGCAGCATTTTAAGAGAAGTTAATTTAAATCAAGAGAAGACTTTCTTCTCTCCCCCCACCCTACTCCCCTTTGATGAATGTCAGTGGCTATTTTCAGAATGAAACCCAGAGTTCAGGAAATATGCAAAAATGAACAACCCCATTCTTCCAATTAAAAATATGCTTTAAATTTTATTGCATTTTCTTTTCTAATATCCAATGAAATGGTTTTATTTTATAAACTCATAAAGCCTATAATTGTTTTGATATTCAGACTAAAATTTAACTATTAAAAGAAAATGCTTTATCTTTGTCTTGCTCAACCCACAATGAAATCATTAATTTATTTATGAGGAAGTCATACAAATTCATTTTATCATTTTAGAGGCTCACAGCACTGGAAGGTTTTGAGATCCCTTCATATACATGTTTATCTGAGATTATTCTTATAGAGATGCATCGGACTGTGATGCTAAATTCAGATTATTAATTACATGCATTTCTGGCCAGTTCAGAAATAGGTACAACTAATTGTAAAGATATTCCTCTAGTCACATAGATTATTTGGCTTGTTTTGCTATTTCTGTGTAGCTTATTGACTGAAATGCTCCCAAAATAGTTCCCAGTTATTACTAACAAGTTATAGTTAAAAGAAGAATGCTGTTCAGAACTCAGGAAACACTAATACATGTAATGTGAACTATAGATTTGAAAATAATATAACAGCAGTGAACAAATATATGGTGAAGGGGAGAATGCTGATAATGGATAATCAAAGGGAAAAGCACATATGTAATATGTTTAAAAAATCAACAGAGAATAGAAACAAAGCTGTGGAAGAATAGGAGGAACTGAGCAGGTGAAATAATGAAGTAATGAAGATGAAAGCTGAGAAAGAAAAACTAAGAAAACTGTGATGCCATCTATTTAAAAAGCTGAAAGAAATGTCATCCAGTCTAAGTTCAGTTTAAAGATCAGGAACCATCAGAGGACAGAACATCAGCCTTGAAGTTGCTCATCAAGAGTTTGTCCTCAGACAGTAGATTGAGCAGCTGATAAGGAACTTGCCTAGTCACAGACTTCCTCACAATGATGAAATGTCTATATTTCTATTTAAATGTTCGGCAGCACTTCTAAATATGCAAATATGCACATAGGTTATTTTGTATCATTTTTAATGCAGATTGCTGTCTTCCTTTGTTCTCTTTTGGGATGATGTAAGTGGTCCCCACAGCAAGAATAGGGATAGCCTCCCTCATGTCTCACCTGTTGAATACATCTCTTACATTTAGAAATGTAGATCTTTACCCCATCGCTAAAAGCAGTCAAGAGAATAATAAAGTTTCCATCTTGAGTAGACCTCTCTGCTGGAGTGAGTTTTACTACTAAGCTGATTGATTTTGGGTAAGTGGTGAGGAAATTCATTTTCAAAACTCAAACAGGGTTGAAAGCATTATTCCAAAATGTTCTCAAACAACTACTTGTGAAACTCTTCTCCAGGCTATGAACTAGTGCTGGGTTACAGGAATCTTGTTTCCTTCTTCCGGGATTTATTTTTTCCTAATTTTATTTCAGCTGAAGTCATCAGTGATCCTTCCCTGATGCCATGCTGATCTCTCCTTTGGTCCTCTCTAAACTGAGAAAGAAGAGCAAAGCAACGTTATCACAGGTGTTTGTGGCCTTGACTCTTGGCCTGTAACAAGAAGTCTCTGTGTGTGCACATGTGCAGGGCCAAGTAAACAAAAAGTCAAGTTGTATTTTTTTGTCTGAAGAGTTTTCTCTTTTGTACAAACATGCAAAGAAAAACATGCAAGGAAAAAAAAAGCCAAGAGTAGGAGATAGAACATAATTATGCTGATTATAGTTTGATTGATTATGTGCCATCAAGTCATTTTTGAGTCCTAGCGTCCACATAGATAGATCTTTTCCATAATGATCTATCCCTAACTTGTTCTTTCAAGTCTCCCAATGGTGCACTCATCACCACCATAACTGAGTCCATCCACCTTGCTTCTGATCATCCTCTTTAGTCCTAGTTTAGTGTAGGTCAATATGGAGTTAAAGTTAGTTCATTCAATATCTAAGGGCATCTAGGAAGAAGTATTAAATCTAATGAGAAATTTATGGCTGTATCTAGCTATGATTTACAATGATAATAAAGAATATATTGGTTAATATTTTACATTTCTCCCAAGGGCATAGATTAAAACCCAGTGTTTTTGGGTTTTTCTGTGGTTATAAGACAAAGAGGACAGACTGAAGAGAAAGCTCTTTCCCTCTGCTTGATATTTCTTTGATCCAAATCATCCCACCCTCATCTATCATAACCTTTTTCTTCCATCAGGCTTTACAGGTAGTCCTTGCTTAATGACCACAATTGGGACTGGCAACTCCATCACTAAGTGATGCAGTTGTTAAGTGAGACATCATGTGACTGCAACAGACTTACGACCTCACTTCCACAATGGTCATTAAGCAAATCTTGCACAGTTGTTAAGTGCGACATCACATGGTTGCCATTTACGACTTTCTGTCCGCTTCTCCATTGACTCTTGCTTGTCTGTGAAGCACACAAATGGTGATCATGTGACCATGGGATGCTGTGACAGTTGTAAACACCTGACAGTTGCAAAGCACCTGAACCTCAATCACATGACCGTGGGGATGCTGTGACAGTCATAAAGTTACGTTTTCAGCGCTGTTGTAACTTTGAATGGTCAAAGTTCAGGGCAGTTGTTAAGCAACGACTACCTGTATTTTCAAATGTGTACAGGTGAAACTCGAAAAATTAGAATATCGTGCAAATGTTCATTTATGTCAGTATGGCAACTCAAAAGGTGAAACCAATATATGAGATAGACGCATTACATGCAAAGCGAGATATGTCAAGCCTTACTTTGGTATAATTGTGATGATTATGGCATAGAGCTTATGAAAACCCCAAATTCACAATCTCAGAAAATTAGAATAGTGTGAAAAGGTTCAATATTCTAGGCTCAAAGTGTCCCCCTCTAATCAGCTAATGAATCCATAACACCTGCAAAGGGTTCCTGAGCCTTTCAATGGTCTCAGGCTGGTTCAGTAGGAATCACAAGCATGGGAAAGACTGCTGACCTGACAGTTGTGCAGAAAACCATCATTGACACCCTCCATAAGGAGGGAAAGCCCCAAAAGGTAATTGCAAAGGAAGTTGGATGTTCCCAAAGTGCTGTATCAAAGCACATCAATAGAAGGTTATGTGGAAGGGAAAAGTGTGGTAGAAAAAGGTGCACAAGCAGCAGGGATGACCGCAACCTGGAGAGGATTGTCAGGAAAAGGCCATTCAAAAGTGTTGGGGACTTTCACAAGGAGTGGACTGAGGCTGGAGTTAGTGCATCAAGAGCCACCACCCACAGACAGATCCTGGACATGGGCTTCAAATGTCGTATTCCTCTT
Organism: Liasis olivaceus; assembly: GCA_030867105.1. Classification (NCBI taxonomy): domain Eukaryota; kingdom Metazoa; phylum Chordata; class Lepidosauria; order Squamata; family Pythonidae; genus Liasis; species Liasis olivaceus. The sequence goes on from CM061349.1 coordinate 260,333,950, forward strand.
GTCAAGCCGCTCCTGAACAACAAACAACGTCAGAAGCGTCTTACCTGGGCTACAGAAAAAAAGAACTGGTCTGTTGCCCAGTGGTCCAAAGTTCTCTTTTCTGATGAGAGCAACTTTTGCATCTCATTTGGGAACCAAGGACCCAGAGTCTGGAGGACGAATGGAGAGGCACACAATGCACGATGCTTGAAGTCCAGTGTGAAGTTTCCACAGTCTGTGTTGATTTGGGGAGCCATGTCATCTGCTGGTGTTGGTCCACTGTGCTTCATTAAGTCCAGGGTCAACGCAGCCGTCTACCAGGAGATTTTGGAGCACTTCATGCTTCCTTCCGCAGACGAGCTTTATGGGGATGCTGACTTCATTTTCCAGCAGGACTTGGCACCTGCCCACACTGCCAAAAGTACCAAAACCTGGTTCAATGACCATGGGATTACTGTGCTTGATAGGCCAGCAAACTCGCCTGACCTGAACCCCATAGAGAATCTATGGGGCATTGCCAAGAGAAAGATGAGGGACATGAGACCGAACAATGCAGCGGAGCTGAAGGCCGCTAGTGAAGCATCCTGGTCTTCCATAACACCTCAGCAGTGCCACAGGCTGATAGCATCCATGCCACGCCGCATTGCGGCAGTCATTGCTGCAAAAGGGGCCCAAACCAAGTACTGAGTACATATGCATGCTTATACTTTGCAGAGGTCTGATATTGTTCTATTTCCAATCCTTGTGTTATTGATGTCATGTAATATTCTAATTTTCTGAGATTGCGAATTTGGGGTTTTCATAAGCTGTACGCCATAATCATCACACTTATACCAAAGTAAGGCTTGACATATCTCGCTTTGCATGTAATGCGTCTATCTCATATATTGGTTTCACGTTTTGAGTTGCCATACTGACATAATTGAACATTTGCATGATATTCTAATTTTTTGAGTTTCACCTGTATTTTCAAGGACAGTAGAAAAGTCTCCACCAGCCCTCTGCATTAAAGAGGCTAGCATCTTTAGGAGAGACAGCAACCTGAAGACCCAGCTTTCTTGCAGCTCAGTCCTTTTTCTTTTATAGTCTTGGAGAACAGCTACACACTGTTCTCCAACTGCCTTTTGAAATTCGCCCACAAGGTTGAGAACAGAGAAACTGGCTTGAAAATGTTTCTCCAGGGGAAGGGGAACTCCTTCAGCAATTTCTCTGTTAATAAGAAAATGCTGGTCCTGCTCATGTTTATATGTTTATAAGGCAGCCCCATTTAGGTTTAAAGCAGTACATATATGTGTGTAGTTGGTGCTGGGTGTAAACCAGAAGCAAGTTACCATATCTGAGAGATAAGATGAGAGCAAAACGAGGAAACAAAAACTGGTTGGCAGGTTCAGACAGTGCTTGAAGGAATATATTTGTTTGAGTTTGGTTGGGTTATCAGCAATCACAGTTGGCCTGGCTAATTCTTGCTTTTGCTGGGCAAAAATGAGGACAAAAACATATCAAGTCAGAGGTCGCCTACTAATATCTACAAATCCAGCTGGTAGTAAAGGCAGAAAACAAGCCCTAGTAAAAATCAAGATGATTCTTATAGGTAGCATCTGAGCAGGCCCTTACTATCAGAATGCTATTTCTTCTAGGATGAAGATTTGTTTCCTTCTCTGTTAAGCAGTTAAAATGAAAAGGTTTCAGACCTTAGTCTTACCACTCAAATAAAACTGTATGGCTCTTTCATGATTCATTCCTTCATGGGGTTTTTTTCTGGTAAGTGGATGGAAGAAGCAAAGGGAAAACATGGGAGGCAGAATTTCCATGTTGATGGTATCTGGAGATGTAAAATTTCATGAATAAATGTGGCAACTGTATGAGAAAGACTTCATTTGGAAACACCCCAAGACACAATCAGCTTTTGAGAAGCAGCCTGTAGATACAAAAAAGCATTTCTTCCTGAAGCCAAGATTGACTGTTCAACTTAATTAGTCCTAATTTGTTAGAACAGTCTTTTCTCCACCTCCTTCTTAGTCACAAGAAAGTGTCTTGGATACTTTGCATCCCCTTTTTAAATAAATTAATAGCATATTTCTGAGTAGCATTTTTTTTATTTTGCAAAAAAATGTTACTCAACCCTATTAGTAGGAAAGAGGCATCATTTTGAAAGGCATGCATAGTTTCAGGCCATACAACTTCCTTTTTACTACTCAGTGAAGTATCACAATTTGCCATCAGCTGAAGACGTTATCTGCCTGTAGCCAGAATTCAGGAGTCAGCTGGGTTGTGTATCATAATTTAGTCATAATTTAGTCACCCTTGTATCTCTTCAAGGTGTGGCTGAGGTATATGGTATTGATATGCATCGGAAAAATGCACTGGGGGTATATTTTTTAGCTTCCCAATGTTGCAAGTCCTGAATGGTGTATATTATGAAATGGTTTCAGAATTCTGAGCAAGAATCAACGAAGTGCTGGAATTCACAGAAGTACAGTGACTTCATGCACACATGATGACAAAACAAGCATTTAAATTACAGAATGTTTTCTAGCCTTCCTTTTTCTCAGAATGTGAAATCTGCAATCCAGGATAAAAACCCAGAATCTATAAAGTGACTAAATTAGGATCTGGTACCAGAAGTTCAAATTTTCTTTCAAAAATGGATACATTGAGAGTCAAACTACATGAGTCTTTATAGTATTTGCTGCAGGGGTTGATTTGACTGCAGCAATACTATTTAACCCAATAATGTTAGTTTTCTAATTAATCTTTCCTCCCATCTTTTTTTATTACTGCCACAGCACAATAGCAAGTGGGAACTACTTTCCTTCATCCTTACTGCTAATTTCACCTGAATGAGAGATCCCAGCCGCTGATTTGAAGCAAAAGCACTAACGCAGACATGCCAGAGGTTCAATGAAAGATCTTCAAGTCTCATGCAGTTTGGCTTTCAAAGGTCTTACATGCCAATGAAGAACCTCATCCCTCTAGGCATTGAAATGAAACAACAATGAGATGAAAGGTTTACACACATTTTGGGCCTTATCAAGGGTACAGTGATTATAGAGTATGTGTCCCACTGCTGCATTCATGAAATCCCCCCCCCCCCCCCCCATCATGATGATTTCAGAATTGACTCATATTTCCCCTTGTACTTTCAGTCTTGATCCTGTTCCATGGCAGGTCTGAAAACATTAATGCTTTGAAGTCTAAAAAGACACTAAATATGTAGCTGCAAGATGTACTGCAATGGGGGATGGTACTTTACCCTTGCTGATATACCAAGCATTAGTCTGTGCAAGCATTTTTCTGTAGGGAAAACTATAATGTCTGTCATCTATATATTATCACTACCCTGGTTGCTCCCATGATGCTTCTGATAGCATATAGTTGTCTTTCCATTGAAGCTGGCAGTGCCTAGTGACTTAACAGTGGATGGTGGATGGGGATGTCAGCAATTTCTCCACTCCAAATGCCACTCCTCCACCATGGACACTTTCCTCTCGGTGGTTCAAAGCAAAGCCTTTGCAAAGGTTGTTTTGAGGACTTTCTATTTCTTTGATCATAGGAAGCAGGGGGATTGGTTTGGGTGTGTATATATGTGGGTGAGGCTAGAAAGTGTTTTAGCTCAACTTAATGACTACTTTTTTAATCAATTCAAATAATAAAAATCTAGTGATACATATTTTTGTTACTGCAGACTGAAGTGGAGAAAAAAAATCATGTTGGAGTACGAATACTAGAATTGGGCTGCAAAACTTCAGATAACCACTAGGTAGCAACAAACTGTGTTTTCTGCATTTCTTTGTTGTCATCTAGTGGTCATCAGGATCTTTGCAGCCTAGATTTGATAGCCCTAATTTCTCTGCTTCAAAACTTCCCTCCCCAATCTGCTTTTCTTTAATTTTTTCAGAGCACTGGGACTCTGTTACCTGAGCTTGTGAGCATGGAGCTGGCCCCTCCATGATGTCTAAGAAAAGAACACTAGTCACAGGGTCATTTTTCTGTGGCGTCATTAAATAAACATCCAGCCAGGTGTACCACAAAGGACAATAGACGGAAAAGCACATGGGTGTGCATTCCTTGTTTTTGTTAAGGGTCTTCATATCATTTGTAGCACAGCCAGTCCTAAGCGGCATGCCATAATTAGTCCCCATTCTTGTTTTCTGTACAAATGCAGAAGAAAAGCAGTTACCAAAAGATCCAATTTGTAGGGTAAGGGTGGGGGAAGGAAAAATCTGTGCAAATCAGCCCAGATGAAATCCATTCTCTAAAGGGGTTTAGGTAAATTGGCTCATGAACTTACATTGAACAATGGAAAAGTCAAGGGAGAAGATGAATAGAGATTGGGGAGGCTTGTTCTGAGTCCAAGAAGAACAGTGACCTTATAATTATCACCATGTCTAAGCAGTTTGTGTTTTTCTAGTCAATACTCTATTCTAGGAAAGAGCTACAAAAGGACTGAGTTTAACCAAAATGAGTGCTTTGAGACACAAGGCAGCACAAAGACTCCATACCCTAAATGTTACCTGCTGGATAGACAGTGAGGCAAGCTGGAAAAAGATGTTTATAAAATTATTTTTATAGCAAAATCCTGGGAATTATATATTCTCTTCATAATTTGTAGACTGTAACAATCCTCCCCCCCATTTTTTTTTAATCTTCACAACATTTTTCAGCAGTTAGGTTTTGCCAGAATATATTTAAAGACACAGGCCTAAAACTGAATGTTGTAGTTACTTGTCATGGCAGGTTCCTTTAGGTCTAAAAATTTCTCAAAAGGCTATTCAACCAGCATAGCACAGGCCAGTCTTCCTCACCCTGTAGGCTGAGGCACATGGATAATGGAAATTGCAGTCCAACACAGTTGGAGAAGGCTAGGTTAGGCCATGCTGGAAAAAAGTGTGCACCCAAACCTTTAGCTGAGCTGAGGTTTCTCAAGATATCCGAGAACTTTTCACTTTGGAAACAGACTAACTTCTGTTTACTTTCTACAATGCCCTGGAATGAGGCTAGGTCCAGAGCCTTGTGGAAGACAGGAAATGGCCAGGCTACTCCTGACACAAGAATTGCTATTATCACCTCTTCACCCATTTAAAAAAAGAAAAAGAAAAAGAAAAAGAAAAAGAAAAAGAAAAAGAAAAAGAAAAAAGAAGGAAGCAACATCTCTCTAACAGTAAGATTTGGAGTAGACATCTTCCCTGGAGAAATTTGGTGAAATGGTTTCTTCCTGTATTATTTACTCCCCAAGATATAGAGAGAATTTTGAGTGACCCTTTGCATGCAGTTTGAAAATACTCTGTAGGAATGAACTGATTTGGGGAGGTATGTTGTTAAATCCACCCAAGCACCCATCTTTAAACTGGTTGTGATCCTAGCAATGTGTGAAGCAATCTATTGCAAGAGTAATCTCTCCTTGTGACCAAGACTAAAGGAAAAGGAAATTGTTTACATGCCCTAACAGTTTAACCCACTGGGTATATATTCATACTTTCAAGCATTCAAGGACTTGAATATTGGTAATAATCCTTGTCTATATCCATGATTGTGTGTACCACAAGTCCTTCTGTCACCCCTTTTTTTCCCAATTTTTATGGCTAAGTAGCACCCAGTTACAGAAGTTATTGCTCAAAATGGATAGATATTCCTCACAAATGTCCAGAGGAATGGGACCCTCCTGATTTTAGTGACAGCTGTGAGTTGTGGCTGTCTCTGTGGAAGCCATCATCATCTCTTCATGGAAGTGAGGTAAATTAGCAATTCCCCCAGGACATCAGTAGGGATTTCTTTCCCAGGATTTCCCCCACCCACCACGGCCTCCAGAGTGGGAAGGTAAGTATGTTCCCCATGTGTCTCCTTCATTCACCGATCTCTTATGCCTCCAGGAGGGCAATATGAAACCTTGGTCGGAAGCTGTAGCAAGTGGTGAAATAATTCAGAAGGAATTTAGATCAAAGGTCTGGAGTTACCTCAAGAGTTTAACAGGCTGCAGGGCTGACAGGCAGTGGGAGCAAGGGCAACCCATGAATCAAGACTGCAGAGATGCACAAGCTAAGTGGGCTGGCTAATAGCCTAGGCACTTCCCTGATTGATAGCTGCTTCGCTCTTCCCTCGTAGCAATTCCATTCATCAGCAAAAACAAGAGCAGCTTCCGTGGTCTCATGAGACACATACAGGGATATTTTCACTCAGGGAAAAGGCAGCTCAAATGAAGAAAACCCTGACATTTTTCTACATAATAAACATCATCATCAATTGTTGTAACAATTGTATAAACATCTAATAAATACATAAGTAAATGAAATTTTTATTAAGTCTTCAACAAGAGGATATCTGTATCTGTATCTGTATCTAGTTTGTGCATAGCATATACACTATTAAACTTGTGGGGGAAGTATAGGGAAAACAGAACAGATTATAAGTACTAGAAACATGTGTATGTTGAAATGTTGTTTGGTTGGAGTAGAAAGGTGAGATAACAACAGGGTGGCATGAAGATATAATAGCATGGATCATGAAACCCATCACATTTGTGTGTGTGTGTACGCATGTGTGCATATATGTACCTAGGATGTTTTCCAGTCAGTGGAAATTAATAATTCCACTCCGTGAAATGCCTATTGACGTTATTACCATTCACTGCGGCACAATGGGATCGACACTGGGGGTGGTGTGGACATGGCATTCACTAATTTCCCAGGAAACATTTGAACTCTTTGCTCAACTGCCCATGTGTTATAGGAGGGCGGAGGCTGCCAGTCACACCTTGAGAGAGATTTTGTGCATTATATACTTGCTGTTTTCAGGGGACCATATGGTCCTCTTAAAAATAAATCTATTCCATTCCGCCACATGGCTGTCGAGAGGCATTTTCAGCCGGAAAGTTTGCGTTTTTATCTGCCATGTCATCGTAAACACAGGGTGATTAATCACCATCCGAGACCAACACCTAGTCATTTCCACTTCATTGCTATTGGCAATTTGCATGCATTTGATTAAACATGCTAGAAATGTACTTTCCTGATACAATTCACCAGGGTTTCCTTCTTGAAACAGATTTAAATTTTAATTAAAGTAATATTGAAGGAAACCTGAAAAAGTCTAGAGCAGCTTGTTTTGTGTGGTTATAAAAAAACACACACACAACAGCCCAAAGAGCCATTTCCTGGAATGACTTGAGGTCATAGAATTTATTATTTAAAAAGTGGGCATTGATTCTTTTCTGGCTCTCTAAGCGTTTTTTGTTTCTGCCCTTTATTCAGTCTATTAAATAGAAGGCTTGGAAAATGGACCCTTGGGATTAAAATAATATTCCCTCAGCTATGTGGTTGGTTGGATCAGTTGCTTTTCTTTCACAGATATCTTCCTCGTGTATTTTGAATGCAGAAAATCCCAGTTTCTGATTGCCACAGCACAAAAAGGATATTGCAGGGCTGGAAAGATGCAAAGAAGGAGAACCAAAGCGATGAGGAGCCAGAGCAGTTGACAGCAAATTGGGAAAGAGAAACACAATAAAGATATTTAAAACAATGCATGGCACAGAAAATGGAGACAGATGTTTTTCTCCTCTTCTCTCACAATGTTAGAACTCAATGACATCCATTAAAACTAAATTGTGGGGAGATTCAGAGCTGAAAGTATCGCTTCGGCAAGTTTTTAATTGCTAGAGATGATTTTAGTATTGACTTTATCAATTTGCTCCAACCCTTTCATAAGGCATTAAAAACCTGGTTTTTCCCCTGGGCATTCAGGCCAGGATGTTAGATATGCCTGTCTTGGGATTTGATGGCTGGATTGTATGTCTGTTTTTTATTTTTATTATTACTTTTGTTGACTACTGTTTTTAATGCCTTGTTAGCTGCCCAGAATGGATTAAATTGAATAAATAAATCAATGGAGACTTCAGAGAGGAATAAAACTACCCAGAGTAGAGATTCATAGTTAAAATATAGACTTTTGAAATATAAAGTGTGTGCAAAAAGGATGCATTTATGTTTTAAAAGAAAAATTGGCCCAAACAAAATTATGTTATATTATACATAGTACGGAAATATCCTAGGATACCATTTTGTAGATACTTCAATCAAGACCTTTTGTTTTAAATCATCTGCCCTCCCCAAATTGGAGAAATTTTTATTGCCTGGATGCAAGACAGATTTAATTAGAGCAACACATGGAAAGGGCTAAAGGGATTCCTTTCTCTTTCAGATACTTTCAGCAATTTTGAGGAATATATATAAAATTGGTGTTCATATTTAAATAAACCCACAGAGTCCTAGGAATTTGTTATCCATGCAGTATGTAATAAATGGAGCACATTTCTCTGATATGAAGCGACATCAAACTGTATATGGATCAGTGGCACATTTTCTTTGTCACGGGTATGTGGAGAATCGGTGCCAAAATTAGCATCTCAGTTATGCTTAATGGAATTGGTTCCCATCTGGGTTTCATCAGAGGTGTGTACAACATTTTGGGCTTTTGAATTTGGTGCCAGTATTGGGTGAGCGTACTCCAAAAATGCAGGCACGGACACCTTTGTTAAATCAATTAAGTTTGATTTAATTTAGCTTTCAGTGTAATTATTTAAATTGAATTAATCGAAACCAAAACATTCTTCCCCCATTCTTGACTCTCCTTCTGTAAAGTTGAAATTAATGTAATTGAATGCCAACTTTTGAGACCCTCTTAGAACCATATCTAAGGGGTTAGGAATCTCATTTGTCCCTGGAGTTACAGCTTTTACATTTCTTATGTAGATGTTCCCTTAGGGTTAAAACAGAAATATTTATGTATATTTTGGCCTCTGGTTCCTGAAGTTGTCAGCACCTAGCCAATTGCTAAGTATTGTAGAGTGAGACCTGCTTAATACTCGGGTAGAAGATCACCACAAAATATTAGGACTGTAGAGTATAGCAGGAAGTCAGAACAACAACAACAACAAACAACAACAACCCAGTAGAAGGCAGTGGCAAACCCCTTCCATTGTGCTGCCAAGAAAACTACAGAGATGCGTCTGTAAAGTCACCAGAAGTCAAGCTTAACCTTATATTTAACCTTTCACTTTTGCAACCTGCCCTATCTGCAGGTAAGAAGTAAGAGATGATTCAAACAATGAAGAGAAGCAACTATCATACAAGATTCCTGGATATTGATGGATTGATCTGATGCTTCAGGCAGGGAAATGTTCATTCCTGGAGATTGGTATGAGTCATGAGAGGAGCTGTCAAATATCTGAACATCTTATCCTTCAGAGCAGGATCATACTAAGGTTCCATAGGTACATGTGGCGTGGAACAGGTGACAGACAGGCCTTCTTTGGGACAGTCCTCACTCTCTGGAACACCTTTCCCCTGGAGGTCTGTATGACCCCAAAACTCTTTGCATTTCACAAACAAAACTAATATTATTCCAGTGTGCCTTGAGCCCAAGCTGGTTGTTGGGTAGCCCCCATATTGTCAAATAGTTTATTATTTTTAATGCTTGAGACTGTTTTCTCCTGTTCCTCATTTATTTCTGTGACTTCTTTTTAGCTACCCAGAGTTCATTTGGAGTGGGGCACATTACAAAGATGGTTAAATTAATAAATAAAGCCACAGCACTGCCGTTTCTTGTCATATTGGTAGCAACCTCCTTCAGGGATCTTCCATGTGTACAACATATGTATGGAGAAGGGGGAGCAAAGCTGAGAGTCTGGCTGCACCCTTGACATCCTGTGTGGTCCTAGCCACTTGCTTGGACATCTGTACATTGGCATACGCATCCAGGGATGTGGCTGACATCATGCAGACCACCACAGATGCAACCAGCAATACAGTCTTGCTGCCCCCCTCTCAGTTTTTACATATAAAGAATGAATGAACATCTTAGCAGAACATCATGGTGGTGATGGGTAAGGGAAGTTATGGCAGGAGACTGGGGGTAGGCCACTGTCAGAAAACAAGGGCCCAGTGACAAGTACTGATTCCTTGTTCCAGCCCCTGGATCTCAACCCCAGTTCCTGGTCAGCAGGTTTCCTGTGGCCTGTCCTTTGGCTGTTGCTACTAAATGTCAGGTCAGCCTGTAATAAGGCCTCCCTCATCTGTGATTTAATCACAGATAAGAGGGCTGACCTGGCATGTATTACTGAGACATGGCTGGATCAGGAGGGGGGGTGTTCTCCTCTCAGGAATATGCCCAGCTGGGTTTCAGGTATGGCATCAGCTGAGACTCCAGGGCAGGGGTGAGGGAGTGGCAGTTGTCATCTGGGAGTCTCTTATGGTTTTCAGGGGTGCTCCCCCACAGGTTGCCAGATGTGAGACCCTATTCCTTAAGTTGGGCTCTAGGGATCAGTTGGGATTGATGCTACTGTACCAGTCTCCCTGCTGCATAGCAACCTCGCTGCCTGAGCTCCTCAACTCTGTCTTGGGATTGGCTGTGGAATTCTGCCTTCCTTGGGAGCAGGGTCTGATGTGGCTCAGGAGTTCATGGCCACCATAACAACCACAGGCCCATCCCAGGTCATTCAGAGCCCAACATGGAATGGTGGTCACACCCTGATCTGGTTTTCCTGTCAGAGAAAAGGCAAAGTGATCTGAAATTGGAGAAGTCCCTATGATTCCTTTGCCATGGTCAAACCACGCCCTGGTAACCATGAGATTCTCTGGCACTGCCTCCCGCCACGGGGAGGCAGGACCTATTAGATCAGTTGACCCCCAGTGACTGATGGACCTGCAAGGGATCTGGGGGTTGTTCCTAAGGGTCTGCTGCATAGTCCGACAGAGGCCTTAGTCGCTGCTTGGAACAAGAGAGCACTGTGGCCTTGGATCAGATTGCACCCGTGCAATCTTTCCCTTTGCGCCAGTGTCCAACCTCCCTTTTTTAGGGAAGGTTGTGGAGAAAGTGGTCACACAGCAGCTTCACCAGATCCTGGATGAAGCAAATTATCTGGGCCCCTTTCAGTCAGATTCAGGCCTGACATGGGACAGAAATGGCATTGCTCGTGCTTTTGGATAATCTCTGGCAGGAGCAGGATGGGGGCAGTGCATCCATCCTGCCTCTACTTGACCTCTCAGTGGCTTTCAATACCATCAACCATGTGGCTTTCAATACCATCAACCATGGTATCTTCCTTCCTCAGCGGCTGATACCAGTCAGTGTTGATTGGAAGTGAGAGATCCTGCCTTCGGCCCATACTGTGAGGAGTGCCACAGGGTTCGGTGCTCTCTCCGCTCCTGTTTAACATCTACATGATACCACTGGGGGAGATCATCCATCACCATGGGGTGAGGTATCATCAGTATGCTGATGATACTCAACTATATATTTCTTCCTCTGGCAAAGTAAGCGATGCTGTGGATGTGCCTGGAGCCTGTAGGGATCTGGATAAGGAACAACCGGCTTCAAATGATTCCTGGCAAGACTGAGTGATTTGGGTTTTAAGGCCTTCTGGATCTGGGACTTTATCATCTTTCGTACTGGATGGGGTTGCACTGCCCCAGACAGACCCAGTTCACAATCTGGGGGTCCTTCTGGACTCATGACTTCTGCTCAAGGAGCAGGTGGCAGTTGTGGCTAGGAGGGCCTTTGTGCAACTTTGTGTTGTGTGCCAGTTGCGCCTGTTCCTAGATTGTGAGGCTCTGCTTACAGTTACTCATGCCCTAGTCACCTTCTGTATGGGCTATTGTAATGTGCTGTACATGGGGCTGCCCTTGAAGAGTATCTGGAAGCTACAGCTGGTGCAAAATGCAGTGGCACAGGCAGTTATCCTGAGAGGACACATGGTACACCTCTGCTTTGTCAACTGTGTTGATTACCAGTTTGCTTTGGGGTCCAATTCAAGGTGCTGGTTTTGACCTTTAAAGCCCTATATGGCTTGGGGCTAGGTTATCTGAGGGACCGCCTCTTCCTGATTACATCTACCCATCCCATCAGGTCCAGCAGGAGAGGCATGCTGAGGGTCCCACCTGCAAAGGAGTTCCATCTGACGGGACCTAGGAGGAGAGCTTTTTCTGCTGTGGCACCCACCCTCTGGAACATCATCCCTCCCAAACTGAGGTTAGCCCCAACCCTCATGGTCTTCTGGAAGGCCCATAAAACATAGTTTTATTCAACAAGCCTGGGGATCCCCTGGTAATAGGAAGTCTGCATATTGGTTGTATTATGTGTAATATTCTCTTGCTTGTGATTCTGTTTTCATCTTTGCTTTGATCGGACAGCAGGACACAAGTACATAAATTGTTTTTTGTGATGACATAATTGTGTGTCGTCATGCTGACATCATTGTGGTTTGCTCTGAACACATTGTCCAGTGAAGACCTATGTTTATTATTTCTGGGTTCTTATTATTGGGACATAAAGCAGCATTGGTTGTTCTAGTAGATTACCTTTGTTGGAACCTGGATAGAGGCTGTATGCCCTTTTTGATTCTGTTAGACGTTTTGATGACATTTAATATCCTCAACCATAATATCCTTCTGGATTGCCTGCAAAGTTTGGGAATGGGAGACACAGCTTTTTGGTGGTTCCATTCCTACCCAAATGGGTAGTTCTATTCAATAATCATGGGGGTGAATGATCTAGCTTTTAGTTGCTCTAGTGGTAGAGTGCCATAGGGCTTGGTCTCCTTCTCCATATTTTTAGCATCTACATTAGGACACTGGAAGAGGTCATCCATTGGTTAGGAGTGAAATATCATAACTATATTGATGACACTTAACTATATATTGCCAGCTCAGGCCAAGCTGGAGCTGCTCTAGGTGTCTTGAACTGGTGTCTGGAAGTTGTAGGGTATGGATGGGAAGAAAAAAGCTTAAACTAAACTCTAGCAAGAAGGAACTGCTATCCAGTAACTGTGGCTCTTGTAATTACTCTTGACAGAGTAATCTTTCCCTGAAGGAGCTGGTCCGTGAGTTGGGGTCCTCTTGGACTCAGAGCTCAAGCTTGAGTAGTAGGCGAAGTCCATAGCAAGAGAAGCCTTTCCCCAGCCCCAGTTGTGGCCTTGCTTAGACCACAATGCCCATGTGCCAATAACCATGTTTTGATCTCTTTGCAACTGGACAACCTCAATGTGCATTATGTAGGGCTGCCTTTGAAGAAGACTTGAATGCTAAAATTGACGCAAAATATGGTGGTCACATTATTAGTAGGGAAAACCCATCACTGCAGAATCACCCCTGTTCTGAGGCTACTGCATTGGCTACCAATGGACTTCCAGCTCCAGTTCAAAGTACTGGTTATTACCAATAAAACTTTTTTCAGAGGGGCGCCAGGATATATCAGGAATTGCCTTGCCAAATATGAACCTATCCATCCAACCCAGACATCAAAAGTGCCTGCTAAAGATTCTGCCCCAGGGAGAAACAATGGGGTCTTGAACTAGGAAGCAAGTCTTTTCAGTGGTAGTATCCGCATGGTGGAATATGCTCCCCCAGAAGTCGGTTCTTACCCACTCTTAAAACAGTCCTATTTTGGCAGGTCTTTGGCACCTAGGATATTTGCAGGACATTCATCTTTTATTTTTATTTATGATGTAGCTTTCTACCATACTTTTTAAATTTTTGAGTTATATTTTATTTTGACCTGCTCATGTACCCCACACAGATTTGGTCAGATTAGATCTGTTCATAAACTATGTAAAATAGAGTGGAACCAGCTTCTCTACAAATAACAATTAAACTGACATTCCTTCAAAGCTAGAAGAGTATCTAAGATGATACAGTTCTACAGCCCTTTATGCTGGAAAGTGACCCACCATTTTGCATGTCAGGCAGGTGATTCCCTTCTTTTCCTTTTCTGGCTGCTGCTTTTTTTGGTAAGGGACATCAGTCGTTAATGGCCAGTTGTGTGAGCCAGGAAGAACTGAAGCATCAGGATCCAGAAAGCCTTCCAAATAATGAGAGAGGCTTCCTTTGCTGAGGAAACTCCTCCTTTTCCATGCTTGCTGGCTGAGAGATAAGCAACATATAACCCCATGTCAACAGGGAAAGAAAGAGCACTTAAAGGAACCGGAATGAATGAATGAGTGAATGAGGAAGGAACGTGTAAAAGTACAATGTAAAGATTCATAATGATCCACAGTGACTTTTAAAAGCAAGCCTTCTTTCTCACTCTCTCTGGAACTCTTCAAATAAAACCGATGGCCTATAAGCCCCCCTAGCATGACAATTCCATAAATACAATTCCACAGAACACATTTCTTCATTTGTATCTTGTATTGATGACTGCTGATTGAAACTCATTTGTACTCAGTGGCTTTCTTTTGCCCACCCTGTTACTGAAGGGTACCATATAAGATTGCACAATGGCAGGCTTCTGGTGGAGGCATGGTGAACTAAACACGTCTTCAACAGAGCAGAGAATATGACCGTGGCAAAGACTGAAGAACTGGTGAGTAGACCAGTTCCTTGGAACCTCTCTGTATAAGAAGAGGATGGGAGATCACCCACATGTGTTCTGGATGGCTGTTCCTCAGAAGAAGAACACAGGATAGTGGTCTCCTGCAGGTTTGAGCACGAGGAGACAAAGGGATCAGCCATCATGCTCACAGCCACAGTGGAGCCTTTTAAAAGACACTGAGTTCACTAACCTTACTTTTGGAAATGGCTTATTGAACTATCCTAAGGCTATTAGAAATCTTCGGAATGACAAGTTTGAAAAGCCATCTGGTTTACCTTCCTTCTTGAACAAAAGAAAAAATAACTATAAGTAAGAATTTAAAGAATTGGAAATAAATGGTAAAAAACTAAATAAGATTTTGATCTAACAAAGTTATAAATGAATTAAGGGTCCAGACAACTTTGGAACATTGAGACTTTTACTATAAGATTTTGGAAATAATTAAATAAAATAAACAGCATTTCGTGGGGGCTAGTATGTTTTGTCTATCTTAAGTCAAAACAGAAAGCTGAGACTTTATGATTTTAGAAATTGGACACTAGAGGGGACTAAAGATTCCAGGCAGAAAAGGGGGAAAAAATGTAAGCGCCTTTGGTTTTTGGGTAATGTAGGGATTTACAAAATGACACAAAATGCTGTAACATTAGAAATACTTCAGGAGATTTTTGAAGAACAGGGCCAGACATTAGTAGTTACAATATCAGAAATGTCAGCAATGATGTCTGCTTCTATGGATAGATTATATCCAAAAGATGTTAAATCTCATGCAGAAATACTAGAAACAGAAACACTGGATAAAAAAAAAGTGTGGATTATAGAATACAGAAGGCAGTTAAAGTGGAATTACAAATGGCAAGCCAAGAGAATGACCCCAATAAGGACTTTTTACCAGATACACAAAAGAAGCTGGTTTACACTTTGAAAATCAAAGTAGAAATACAAATGACAAACCAAGATACATTATACCTGGATAATGACTTTTTACTGGATTTACAAAAGAGGTTTGCTAAAGAAGACTCTGCGATGGGGCAAAAAAATTGAAGAGAGACCAAATCCTACAACATCTGAATGAATTAAAGATCAAGATTGTTAGAAGTAAAAGGAAGGAATATAAAGTTGGTTGGTTTGATCAAGGTTAAAATAAGACATGTTTTCATAAAACTCTGATAACCCTTTACAGACTTTTTGCTGAAACCAGGACTGAAAAGTTGATGATTTATGGTTCTGCATATAGATAACGGATGGATTATGGGGAGAAGAGGTATATATTTGTAACCTTATGGGGTGAAGAGTTATCAAATTTGTTTTCACTTGTTGTATTGAAGATTGAAGTTCACTTCTTTATATATTTCTTTTCTTTTTCTTCGTCTTACTTTCTTCTTTTTTTTTCTTTCTTTGCACTTTTCATTCTTTTTATCTCTTTTTCTGAGTTTAGTTTGTATGCACATTTACTATTGTAATTAAAATTTTTAATAAAAATTATGAAACAAAGGTTGCACAATAGCATCCTATTTTAGAAACCTGGAAATAAGATTAAAGAAAGAAAAATACATTATCTTGGAAACCAGAAGAGACAGGCAAAATGGGGAAAAGATGCATATTTGTGATATCAGATTTTACTTGA
Source organism: Liasis olivaceus (assembly GCA_030867105.1). Classification (NCBI taxonomy): domain Eukaryota; kingdom Metazoa; phylum Chordata; class Lepidosauria; order Squamata; family Pythonidae; genus Liasis; species Liasis olivaceus. The sequence continues at coordinate 260,349,914 of CM061349.1, forward strand.
ATCCACGGGTTTGTATGAGTCAAGTGCTATTAAGTCTGGATGAAAAGGTAATCTACAGGCCAGCCATATTTTCTTTAGAATGTAGTTCATGACCACCAAGCTGGAACTCTTATAGCCTGCCTGGAGTTTGGTTGTTGTTGCTGTTGCTGTTGCTGTTGTTGTTACTATTATTATTATTATTATTATTATTATTATTATTATTATTTTACTTTTAGGTATTGATAGTCTAGAGTCAGATCTGAAGTTCCAACTTCAAGTCTGAAGCAGCCCTGTAAAAATGATCTTCGATGTCTGTGGACTCAGGCAAACATAGTTGACTGTGATGGCAACACTCCAAGCAACAATAGTTTGCTTTGTAATTTCTTACAAAGACCTTGGATGTCACAGTGTGAAGGACAATGAGAGAGATTAAAAAGGTGGCTAGTACCAGCCACCTGTTCTGCTGAGTTCTATGATAGAATACTTTTAAAAGAAGACCAAGATCATTAATAAGATACATTAAGGTTATAGGGTCCTGACAGCTACCCAAGGATGCAAACTAACTACTTTGGCCCCAGTCATAGCCTTTGATGACCAAGAGATCCAACCCAGCCATTGAAGTTGGTACCATATAATATAGTAATATACTAATCCAACATTTCTCTGATATTTAATAACATAGTAATCCAACATTTCTCTGATATTTCCTGATGTAAATGTTTAAAATGATCAAATTCTCTGATGTGATATTTTCATTTATGCAAATCCAAAGAACTATTGTGCGTGCTATTTCAGACAATACTTCAAAAGGGTATCACGAACAAAATTTTTAAAATATCATCCATTCTACTGACAAGACTTCTTTGGCTTGGTTGAAATGGTTCACATGAATATCCCAGATGGCTAGTCTGGAAGAATGCATTGTGATTCAAAGAGCAAAGGAAACATTTCCTAAGGACATTTGGATGCCTTGTACAAAGCAGATGCCATTTCTTAACAGCGTTTGAATCTTAGTTCTTTTGCAGTATTTATTTGTACTGAAGAGAGCTTCGCTTATATAATATTGGCACTTCCTAGCAGTGCTAACCACTAACAGAAGTTTGAAGAGAAGAATTTGGGGCCTAATGAGAATAACAGCTTGGCCTTTGATCCAGAATGTGAAGATAGTTGTAGGATTTTAAAGACTGCTAAAGTGGAGAAGGAAGAGGAAGACGAAAATATGATGTACCTTATACAAATTCATCCTTTTTACTTCCTAATTTGACTTTTTGTCAGATCAGTTCATCAGGTTTTGGTTAAATTCTTAGACTAAATGAAGAAAAAGTTGATTGTTTCTCCAGTGTTAATTGCAGGAATATGTACTGGTTGACTTCACTGACACCATTCACTTGCTTTCCCACCAATTGTTTGAACAGCTTAAAAAATGACTAGCTGAAGTTTATATGCCTATATAAATGATCGTATATACATACAAGATGTGTACACCATAAATATCCTTAAAGATGTGCATTCCAGTTGAAATTTGTGAGGACGGCCAATAATATGGGCTGACTCCCTCAACTGGTATTGTGTTTCTGTCTCTTTAGTTGTAAAGCCAGGTCCACACTGAAAGTCAAAAAATCTCTCATGACCATTCATAAACTCTACTTCTTGAATCCTTCTTCACTGCCATTTTGAGAAAGGCATCAATAATATGCAAAAAAAAATGTATTCAAATGTTAAGCATTTTGTACAACTTACGTGCCAATATCAAGAGGGTTATGAGGTTTCTGAAATAAATATTCAGCAGTTTGAATAAACTTTAAGTGCATTTGTGTGTGTTTTCAATTAGTATAATTGCATTAACTGAGATCTGTAATGTGGACTTTCTTGTTGTTCCTTGTTTTAGTAATGCTTTTTAAAATGAAAAGTATCTCCAGGAGATTGCAGTTAAAAGCTTTCCATTAGAGGTGTTGGATTCAAGTAAACCTCTAACAGGAAAGCTGATTTGGACTGAAATGATTGCTACAGAAGGTAAAGTATAACCCCTACAAAGCACCCCAAACTTTATTTAGTGTCATAAAGGCAGACATCATGCCTGTAAGAATAAATGGATGACAAACAGTTCTACTTCAGGTCACAGGGAACATTTTACCTACAACTCCTGACACTCTTCCTCTTCCAAGCCATATGCAGCAGAAGAGACAGTGGCACTCCATGTCGCTAGCACATCTATTCCCCATCCTCAAAATCAGATGTTATTAACAAGTCAAAGTTGGAACATATCTGTGTATATAAAATCTCAGGGGATAAGGAGTTATAACAGAGAGGAAGCAGGATTTATAGGGAATACCTAGAGAATACTGGATAGTTGGACTAACCAATGATGACCAATGATGACTATTGCAATCATCTCTATGGTTGCTTACCACTCATCTCAGCTACTTAGATCTATTGCAGCCAACCACCCTGGCTATGACAGCTGCTTACCCCCTCCTCTGCTGCTTTTGTTCTCCCAGAAACTCACCACAGACCAAAGCTGAAATTTTGTATGCCACTGTCAAACCTTTATATTACCAGTGGTGGATAAAATTGCAAGGTTCAGCTTGTGGTGAACAATTTCAGATAATCTATTGGCATGAGGAAGAATGGCCATGATGGAAAAAGTTAGGAAAAGAGGAGAAGCTGCCTTAAGCAAAGAGATTCTGCTCCCTCTTCTTCTATGGAGTGGGGTTTACTTTGATCAATTGTTTTGCTTTCCCATTGTTAATGTAATGATCACCATAACATACACTTAAATTGTATGCCTATATAGAGAACATGTGTGGGTCTGTGTGTGTGTGTTAAAAAAAAGCAAGCTTCCTGTGTCATGGGGAAGTTTTCTGGTCCATGAAGCTACTCATTTTCTGCATGGCGTTTGCTGTCATAAGGAGAAAAAGCCCCATAGATCTACTAGGATAAGCTTACAGTACCTGCAGTCACATTTTTGAACCTGTGGAACTATATCTAAAGAAAGTTAGATCCCCATGGGCTGTTGAGGGGAGATAGCAATGAGGTTGAGAACAACACTGACGATTGTAGAGTTAATTTTTTTAGCCAGTTTGGGGAGGTTCATAACTATCTAATTTAAATTTTCAGCAAAAATTGAGCCATGTTTTGTTTTAAAAAGCTATCAACAGCACGGCCACAATTTTAGTAGCCCAGCTTGGGGAGTCACACCAGAAAAATGGGGCTGCAGGACAATCCATGGTTTGCCCACCCATGTACTAAAAGTTGAACATTTTATAAATCTGAGAGATGTACCTGCATATTCAGTCAGCTTCAAAGCAAAGAATTTTTTAAGCTGTTGGCGAGAAATTCTAACAGCTGAATTGTAATCCCTGTGCCCATAAAAGTGCCAGACTGAGGGAAGCTCTATTAAACCACATATCATGCACAATCATGTATATGTCAAGACATGCTTGCTTGAACACAAATGTAATTCTGGTAACTTTTTTTTTTCTACAGATGCACTGACAACCTTCCCTCACCCTCAAATTTGCCGAGCATTCTGATCCTACAGATCCCAATCCCAGATACAAAATGCAAGGCTCCTGATGAGCGGAGCACCACAGAAGTCTCGTAACCAAAATAAACAGTGGAGTCCAATTCACATGGCAATGAATAAAATCCACTTTCTGAAATCAGGCTTGCATTTATGGTTTGATCGCAGCTGGGGGTAACTTGAGAAGCCCAATATATGGCTCTGGATAGCAGAAATTGTTGCAGAGAATGAAGCCAAAGCGCCACAGAACCACAGAACCTCTAAAGAGAAGGGTGGAGGAAACTGGCTTCATCCAATTACTTTCTTGCTGTAGACACCATTTCTTTTAGAGTTTGAGTACAGACAGAAAGCAGCATTACCTTTGTACCTCAAGATTCCTGGTTATCCTCTGAGAAGGGTCAAGAGCTGACAGAGCTCAAATGGGGAATCTTATCTGCTTGTATGCAATTGCCTGCTCTAATTAGTCACTGAACTGCATCTGCCTGCTTTCTCTAGCCACCGACTGCCAAGGCCATTATGAAGTAGAGGCATTCCTGTTAGTCCTTGCTCCAGCAAAAATATCTGGCCAAGCTCTGGTGTGCCCTGGACCCTTGGTTTTCTTTGGTGTGGACATCTTCCTTAAACTTGCTTCTAGTTTGTCCTTCAGTCCAGAATCCTAACTTGTCCATTTTTTACAGTGGCAGAGTTGAGGAAACTCTGGGCAAATTATAAGGGTGGGAAAGAGGAAGGGGATTAGGCCCTTTCATGGGAGCTCTAAAATCAGTTTCTCTCTGCCTAGTTCTCCCTCCTGGTAGAATCATCAAATCATCAAATGTAAGGGTAGAAAGAGAAATTGGAAACCAGTCTGTCTATCTGTGTATCTGTGCACTAATACAGCATTCTTAACAGGTACCCATCCCACCTCTGTTTAAACATCTGCCAAGAAGAGTCCATCACCTCCTGAAGCAATATGTTACATTGTTGGACACTTAGTTGAAATCTACTTTTTTCTTTTTTTTAATATATATAGAGAGAGGGAGGGGAGCATCTCGGTGCCATGATTCTGGGTGGCTTACAAAGTTAAAAATCCAAAAACCATTCAAAAACAACCAAAACATAGCCACAAAAATCATTAAAAACATTAAAAAAAAAAACAACTATGAAACCATAAAAAACCATAACAAAACTTCCTTATAATGTTACATTTCTTGGCCTGTAATCTGCAGAACTCTCTGCACCCTTTTTCATGTCAGCCCCCAGGTACTTGAAGCTATTATGTCTCCCCCTAGTGTTCCATTCACACAGCTAAACATGCCCAATACTTCCAACTCTTCCTCATAAGTTTTTCCTTCCAAGGTACTTGTCATCTTCGTTGCTCTGCTCTGGACATGTGGCTTTTAAAACAGGATGCTGTATTCTAGATATGGTCGGACCAGTGCAGAATAGAGAGGAACAATGGCTTCTCCTGATCTTGACATTATATTGCATTGGTTATTTTTGCACTTTGCTCATCTTGTATCCACCAAGACGTGTGCATCTTTTTCACAGGTAGTGCCATCCAATACAGTTCCCTCTATAGTAGTCTTTTTCTGTTGTGTTTTCCTACTCCAGTGCAAGACTTCACATTTGTTCCTGTTAAGATCATTTTGCTGAGTGTTGCTGATGTTTCAGTTTATCAAGGTCCTCCTGACCCTTAATACTGTCCACTAAGGTGTTTCTGTTCTCCCTATATTTGTGTATAACTTGATAATCAGATTTTCTAATTCTTCGTCCAAGACATACAGAGCAGAACCTTGCAATATGCCACTTAACATTTCCCTCCAGTTTGATATGGAGATACTGGCATACATTCATTAGCTATAATTGTTCAACCAGCCTAATGCAAGCATAAATCAGATAATCTTTAAAATAATCCCAAAGCAGATGTCCAGCACCTTCCTTCTCTGAAACATGTCTGCAAGACAACCACTGAATATCTGCAAGTTGTTCTGCCAAAGCCTTTAACAATATCATGATTAGGCTTGGGTTGACCTGTAGGGTTGTGAAATGGATATTTAGTGTATTTTTTATTGATATTGAGATATGTTTCTTATCTACCCTTATTGCTTTATAGCAATGCATGATATTATACTGCATGAGAATTTGGTACCTTTAAAAAAAGAAAAGAAAAAAGAATGCTGCTAAACTGCCAGAAGATGTGGACCAGATTTACTTCAATTAAACCACATCTTGATACCTTTAAATACATTTTCTTAAACTTGACTTGAATATAATGCCAATGATGTAATACTCCATAATGGTTTTCTTTTCAGCTTAGCATGACTGAATAGCTTGGATCCTGCTTAGGGTGTATAATGCCAGTTATTCTTTCAAGCCTAAACCCTTTGTTTTGCTGTTCACTCTTAGTGGGATAAGAACCATCAAGCTCTTTAACATTTTTTGCCCTTGTTAATTTCTTAGCTAGATGTTGAAGATGGACTTACCTCTGTGTTTTTCCTTCAAATGACTGAGGACTGTGCTTAATATCCGAGGACTGTGAAGGAGCGTGGTGGGAAGAGTGACGTGGTGATCTCCCATCAAGTGCGAAGGGTTATAAGAATGCAAGCAATAACCTGCTGGATTAGACCCCTGGCCCATCTAGTCCAGCAGCCTGTTCTCACATTGGCCAACTACCTGCACAAGGAAGCCCACTGGTCTCCCAGCCAATGCCCTCCAGAGACAGTCACACTGCCATCAAGACTAATAGCCATGGATCCTCATAACTTCTTGGTTGACGCTGAACTCATAACTTGGTTCAACCCTTTTCGGAAGCCAGCCAATCTGTCAGCCAGCACCACATCTCATGGTAGCAAATTCCAAAGCTGAATTACACATTGGGTTTTGTTTTTTCCTTTTGTCTCTCCTGATTCTTCCAGGATTCAATTTCATTGAGTGACCTCTGGTTCCAGTAATTTGGAATAGGGGAAACAGTTCTCCTTGTCCACGTTATCCACACCATGCATAATTTTGTACACCTTAATCATGCCCCCTCTCATTCGCCTCCTTTCTAGATTAAAGAGCCCCTAATGTCACAACCTTTCCCCATAGGGAAACTGCTCCAGCCCCTTGTTCCTCTTAGTTGCCCTCCTCTGAAACTTCTTTAGTTCCACTCTATCCTTCTTAAGGTGCCATGGCCCAAACTGCACACAATATCCCAGATATGGTTGCACCATTGATTTATATAAGGGCATTAATAATATTGGCATCTCTATTTTCAATACCATTTTTTATTATCCCTAACATGCTATAGGCCTTTTTTTTTTTTTTTTTTACAGTGGATACACACTGTGTCAACACCTTTATTGAACTCTTTCCTCATCAGCCACTGCTAATTCTGATCCCATTAGTTTGTATGTGTAGTTAGGATTTGGGGCATCACCTTACACTTGCTCACATTGAATGGTATCTGCCATTTTGACTCTCACTCCCCTAATCTGCAGAGACCCCTTTGGAGCTCTTCATAATCTTTTATTGCTTTTACCACTCTGAACAATTTAATGTCATCAGGAAACTTGGCTATTCCATTAGTCACACCTGATTCCAGATCATTTATAAATATGTTTCAAAGCACCAGTCCTAGGACAGAATCCTGGGAGACCCCACTAGTTATCCCCCTTCATTGTGAGAAATGTCCATTTATTCCCACTCTTTGTTTTCTTTTTAGCCAGTTGCTTATCCACAAAAGGATCTGCCCTTTTATTCCAGGCTGTTAAGCTTACTGAGAAGTCTTTGATGAGGGACTTTATCAAAGGCTTTTTGAAATTCTAAGCAGATGATATCTACTGGCTCGCCCTTATCCACATGTTTATTAACATCCTCAGAAAACTCTAGTAGATTAGACAGGACCTTCCCTTAGTGAAGCCATGTTGGGTATCCTTGAGCAAGGCCTGTGTCTCCAAATGTTTGGTAATTTTATTTTAAATAGCAGTTTCCACTATCTTCCCTGGAGCAGATGTTAAGCTGACAGGCCTATAATTTCCTGGATCTCCCCATGAGCCTTCTTAAAAATTGGAGTTACACTGGCCCCCTTCCAGTCCTCCACTACAGAGGCCCATCCTGTGGGTGGATTTTATTTTTTATGTGCAAAAAAGTAAAGACAGCCTCAAATCAAATTTGACTCCTCATAAAAGCATCTGTGCAGTTTTCTTGGAAGCAGTACAGAAGTGGTTTTTCATTGCTTCTTCCTAGCATATATGCTTTCAACTTCCTAGTCTAGCTTACAACCTTGGAATTCCCCCATCCAAATATCAACCAAGGCTAACCCTGTTTAGCTTCCAAGTTAAAGTCATCCAGAGCCTGCCTCTTGTAGAGGGCATGGTCCTCTGATCAATATAATGAAAGCAGCATTGTGCTGTAAGTCTGCTCCATTTGAATATTCCTGTGACATCACAATGCATATATAAAAAGGAAGGCCTTATGGTTTGACAGTGCAATGATGTTTTCATCATTCTGCCTCCAAAGCCCCTCCATTCTGGCATGGTTTAGGGGCACTAGAATGGAGCAGCTTATAGGCTGTGAGTTTCCTATTCCATTCTGGTTTTGGAAAAATATTTGAATAAATTGTGCTGCTGAAATTTGGCAATATTGCTACTGAAATTCGGCAGCACTTTCTCAGGCTGGAGAACATGAAGCCTATAGGCCACAGTTTGCTCACCCTGGCCTAAAATGGCACATTTTTTAAATTATTACAGGTGTTTCCTGAATCAGCCACATTACCTGTAAGAATGGGGATGAAACTAGGAAAAGTAAAGGTAGCCAAGAATATTGTATTCTTAAAGCTGTTCACCCCTGGTTAACTTTCAAATGCCAGTAAAATATGACCCAGTTAAAGAATATACCAGGATTTCACTTGCTGAATTTTGTCCTCAATTTCCAAGAAGTGAATCCAATACAAATAGACATTATATGTGCAGGCTTTGCACATTTGATGTACTATACCAGCACCCTAGGAATCTGATGTTGGTGGTACTTGCTTAATGGAAAACACTTGCCATCAGTTTAATTTATTTTGTATACCTGAAAATAATTTTTAAAAAAAGTTAAATGATGCAGCTAACTCAATAATCTTTCAAAGGAAACTCTGTAGGGTTAACTTCTAAGGGAAATAGGAAGCACTTAACATATCTGTCTTTTTATATCAGCTAGATATAATGGTCAAAATCTGTGATTTCCCACTGATGAAAAGGAAATCATAGTTGACCAATGATAACATGTAAAAGATATAGCTATCTCATCTTTTTTAGATGATGATTTTAAGATGATGATGATGATGATTTACAGCTGCGCATTTCAAAAGACTTTGGGCAAATTATAACTTATCAAATATATAGTTAAAACAGTTCAGAACACAGCAACAAAACATAACAGCCCCAACAAGAAAACAACCATAACAGTCAACAACGTGAAAAGGGTTCCACAAATGTATTAACTCCAGGCCTGGGAACAAAGCCTGGTCTTAAGAGCATATTGAGTTATTCTTAACACAAGAGTGTCACCATTGTCTAGACAGATTGGATCAGGCCAAGAGCCATCTTAGAATCATCAAATGATACTACAGGTCACTAGCAGGAAACCATAGTTTGCTCCCTGAAGTAAAAAAAAGATGACACATTCCATGTTTCTAAGGTGATTGGATTAATTCAGTGTTTCTCAACCTTGTCAACTTTAAGAGGTATGGAATACACATTGAAAGGAATGTGCTAGTGCATTCAGGGAGCTGCAAGTGTGCTAGGCAAACAGCTGTCACCAGCACATTCCTTTTGATGGGTATTTCCCATTGTGTGCCTGCTTACTCTTTTGTAATCCCTTCCTCTCAAATGAATGAAAATACAAACATTAATTTGCTTTTTACTAATTATCCCAGCGCTGGGATGAGCATTCCAAAGGGCAGGGGAGTGGGGAAAAAGGAAAGTTGAAGTAAAATTGTAAGCACAGTCACAGTAATGTGATTTTCCACTTAGTGACCACATCACTTAGCGACCAAGTTGACAGTCTCAGTTGTGGTCCCTAAACAAGGACTACCTGTAATTGAATTGAATGACTGAGTAGCAGCATAAACTCAGACCTTACACATCCAGCCTACCACCTTCTCCATTGCCTCTCAGCATGGTGGCTGGGTAGATCTGGCATTTTCTTGGAACATCTGATTAACTGGTGTATCACATGTTGGCGATTGGAGCAATCACATGGAATTCCAGCCTGCCAGTTATTATATTGTGGAATGTGGCACTATCTGAAGCTTGCACTTGACTCAGACATGTGTTCTTTGATCTTATGCATAATTTTGCTGGCAGAACAATGGTATTCAGTTTAATATTTTACATAAGTATATACCAGGCTGCCAAGCTGATGAGCTGATTGAAAACAGCTGTCCCCTTGAAGTCATGAAAAAATATTATCAGTGTATTACCGTCCTGAAAGCTTTATGACAATTGGAATACTCAGTTGTTAAGGTGGCAAGATCTTAAAGCAAATTTGTTTCACAGCATTGCTAATTAATTATGATTAACAAGGTTATTTGTGTGAGAGAGATTTTACCTCCCTCATAGGTCCACTATCAATATAACCATATTTAAGGATAATAGAAATTATATATAAATTTAATAATGTATAAGTATATACATTTAAAATAAATATAAGATCACTTATATATCTAAATTATCTAATAATTGCACTTCCCTGGGTGCTGAAAAAATCAATTAAAAGTCCATTATGCAAAGTAAAGCAATATAAAATCTTCATAGAAAACAGTGCAAAACATAAATGCAGAATCAATAGTAATATTAACAACAACAAAAATGCCATTATTATAAGACCATCATAATAAAACAGTATAGAGTTCTAATAGCACTAACTTGATTTGTAACTGCATAAAGAAATATTAAGTTCTTCCCATGGCATAAAAAAGACTATGATAGGCACTAGGAAAATCTTTCTAGGCAAGGTGTCCGCAAGTGGCCCCCATCAGTAGAAAGACACTTTCTCTTAAGGCCATCCATCTTAATTTATTTGACAGGAACCTGTGGAGAAAACCCTCAGTGTCTTGGTAGACAGTTGTATCTTCAGGTTGACCACTATGTGTCATAGAATGCCTGGACCAAATGAGATTCTGGTCTGATTCAGCACAGCTGTTTGCATGCTATGCTCCCCAAATTCTGCCATGATGGAATCAAGTACCTTTTATAGTAGTACAATGGAACTTGCTCTTGAAAATGACAAGACCGGCATGGGAAGTCTTGACTTTTTCTGATGTTGCTGATGGGGTGCATTTTATAAATGAAGGATTAATATTATTTCAAAACTCAGCCTCCTAAATAGCCCATAATACAGACACATAATTTCAGAGCAGAAATAATTATAACTAGAATCTCTCATACTTAGCAGTACATTAGTCTAATACTGTAGCTCCATTGAAAAATTCTTGAATTGTTAAAACAAATTAAAAAGGCATTATTCTTTTTCTTTCTTTTCAGTGCTGAATTCTTTCCCTGCTAACTATTTTTCTTCTGGACAGCAACCCTCCCATCAGCTATTCATTTCCCAGGCATAGATCTGGACCTAGGTTTGCTTCCTAAGTAGCAACCCATTTCTCTGTAACATTTGGCTGAATCAGTCTAGCAAGAGCTGGACTGGTACTTGAACTCATAGAGGATGATATGAGGGATCATAAGCCAGATCTGAATCCTAGTAAAATGGAAATGTGGTGGACAAATGGTTATGGTCCCCAGTATAAAGAGAATTGTCTCTCTGGATAGTCGCTCTACAATACTTGTTAGGGTAACTTCAAGATTCAGTTACTATAATAACTGTAGTGCTCCTTACAGCATTGCTGTGTAGTATTACTGAAAGCCACTTCAAGCTTTACATAGATGAGTAACACTATCCAGACTTTTAACAAATAAAAGCAGGTTATGTAGGAACTCATTTGGGAAGGAGGAAACAACTCACACACACATTAAACAGAGCATCCTCTTCTGGCACTCGCCAATCTTCTAGTTTACCAGGGAGAATTGGTTTTGGACTTAGTCATTCCACTACAAAATGCGCCCCGAGAAAATCCCAGATACGGGGTGGTGTGGAAGTGCTTCCACATCAGAAGAGGCAGTTTCTTCCCTACCATTGTTGTTGCTATGACAATCACCAAAATGACACATCCACTCAGGGCTTACCAGAAGGAACTGGGGTGCAGAAAAATGGCAGCAGGTGCTCTGGACTAATGAGTCAAAATTTGAAAGATTTGGCTGTAGCAGGAGGCAGTTTGTTTGCTGAAGGGCTGGAGAATGGTATAATAATGAGTGTCTGCAGGCAACAGCGAAGCATGATGGAGGTTCCTTGCAAGTTTGGGGTTGCATTTCTGCAAATGGAGTTGGAGATTTGGTCAGGATCAATGGTGTCCTCAATGCTGAGAAATACAGGCAGATACTTATCCATCATGCCATACCATCAGGGAGGTGTGTGATTGGCCCCAAATTTATTCTGGAGCAGGACAACGACCCCAAACATACAGCCAATGTCATTAAGAACTATCTTCAGTGTAAAGAAGCACAAGGAGTCCTGGAAGTGATGGTTAGGCCCCTACAGAGTCTTGATCTCAACATCATTGAGTCTGTCTGGGATTGCATGAAGAGACAGAAGGATTTGAGGCAGCCTACACCCACAGGAGATCTGTGGTTAGTTGTCCAAGATGTTTGGAACAACCTACCTGCCGAGTTCCTTCAAAAACTGTGTGCAAGTGTACCTAGAAGAATTGATGCTGTTTTAAAGGCAAAGGGTGGTCACACCAAATATTGATTTGATTTAGATTTCTCTTCTGTTGGCTCACTTTGCATTTTGTAAATTGATAAACAATTACAATAAATATTTTTGAAAGCATTCTTACTTAACAGCATTTTTTCACACCTGCCTAAAACTTTTGCACAGTACTGTATCTTACATTGATCTTTTTAGGGCTTGGAGGTTTACCGCTTTGGTACTGAGTAAAGGAATACTCATTACCATGTTAGACCAAACTCTAACACTAACTGCACCACTGATTGGTTTACCAGAAGCATTAACACCAGTTGGGTCAAGGATGCAATGTAACTCCACCGACTAATGAAGGCAGGTGCGCTAAGGAAAATAATTTTTCACCACATCTAAGAAGATTACATTGGTGTTTGGTATGGTGAAGATGGCAAATGTTAACAAAATCACATCAAGGAAAGATGGAAAGTAAGATGGATTAAGGAATTACTGGATGTGGGAAGAGGAGAGGGTAGGTTACAGTTAATAAGGCCAAACTTAATAAGGTCCATATTTGTAGCCCTGAACACAATCATAATGCTATTCTTCACATTTCGTGCATGGAGGCTCCTCCTCTGAGCCCAACTGAATATCAATATCTTGCTTATTGTGCAATAAACTCACAAAAGATTATCCTGCTGCTCAATCCTACAGCAGGAATTCTGCTTGCTCAGCACAGCACCCACAATGGCCACCTGACTCCCCGCCTTTTTCCATTTCTAACTACAAGCAGACATTTTTCACAGCTGGGCAACAGATGGGACTGAAGTGAAGAGCTCAGTGGCAGCACACAGCCACAGAGTTTCTCTTCTGGAGGTGTTGCAGGGGCACATGGTTGCCAAGAAGGGCTTTGGGAAATTTGTGCTCCAGGCAATTCAGTGTGTGTAGCACACTCAGACGCTTTTGGAGAAATTGCAGCATCTGTTCCTTCCCCCCTCCCCCCAATTCCCACAAACAACCCATTCTGTAAGCCTGGGTCTCTGTGTGTTTGCAAGGAGAGATCATCAATGCAGCTGATAGAAGCCGACACATATTTCATTACCATCTGGTCTTTGACTACTCCAGGAGAGAACTTCGTATTCTCTTTTCTGCTCAGTCCTTTCTCTGTGAATTTCTCCCATCCCATTGTTTTGTCGATATTGACATCTTTCAGCCACCTGTCACGTCTTGTCTAAATGTGAGTTTCTCAGTCATTTTGAAACAGAAAATGCACACACACACACACACACACACACACACACAAACCCTCTCTTCTTCAGTTGCTTTTGAAGGAATGATACCCATCTACCTCCATATCTCAACACTGTATCTTGAGTTATTTGATGATAAGTTACCTGTTTTTCATCTAGGAAAAAAAATAGCCCAAATTGGACAGATTTTTAAACAGGGTGATCGCTCAGAAAGGGATGTTACTTGTGCCCTTTTTTTCTGATCTGTGGAAATAATTAGTCTTTGATCAATTTGGTGCAAAAAAAGATTACATGTAGAAATTGCTCAGAGTTGGGATAGAGATCTTTGACTTAAATTCTGACATAGCCAGATTCTTTACAGTGATTAAAGCAGTTGGGAAAACTCAAGTCTAGTGGTTGTCATGCATGAAGCAACTGTAAACAAAGCAGCTGACCTTTGAATCTGAATTTACTTTTTGCTGCTTTGGGGCCATGTCTGACCATCAGTGAGCTTGTGCCTGTGCTTCCTCATGGCCATGCTAATATGCTTTCTTCCTGTCCTTAAGGCAGAAAAGAAGTATGCCATATGCAAAGCATTGCTTTCACAACCTACGTTTACCACACCTCAGCAATAATGCCAGTCACTACTGTTGCCCTCACATTGTTTAATGCAGGGTAGATTCAGGGCAGTGACTGGAAAGTTCCTTGCCTTTTCCCCTCTTTCTGCATCCACCCAATGTCATTAACTGGTAGGAAAACGAACCACCAGTTGCTCTCCTGAGGGTGTGATAGGCTGGGGTTGGGACCTTGGTCAGAAACGGTGGTCTTACAGCAGACCTGTCCAGTCAATTGAAGCTCAGCTATTTGTCAACATCCAATAACTCCTCCTTCACCCTCCCTAGAATGTCCACATGGGAGATCTTATGCTGTGGTATCAGGAAAAGCTCTCCTTTTCTCCTGAAATAACCTACACTATCTCCAGTCTATCTCAGCAGTGGACTAGTGATGAGATGGAGGCTATGTTGTGAAGACATGACCTCAGTGGTAACTTATTAGCCAGATATCTTTGCAACATGGCAAACAGGACTTGTGTATGAACCTACAAATATACAAATTCTTTAGTGGCATTCCAAAATACTTTCTTTTCATGTAAATGTTTCCTAGAACACTTTTAAAAGGAAGAGAAGTGTGACCTGTGGTATAAATCAACTCCTTTGGTTCTATTACAATTGCAAAAAAATAATGAAGTTTAAGACAATGCTGCACTCCTTTCACTGCTTAAGCCTTAATTCTTCATAACAATGTTATAGTAAAATCCACTGAGGCCCTATTGCTTCAAACTCTACCTACCTCCCCTCTATCTCATTTCTAAGTTACCTCTTTGGGTTTTACTGGGTCAGGTATGAATCCATTAGTAGAGATTCTCAATCAGTGTTGACTATCCAGTCCTGTTTCAGCATCTTTTCAGTTTCAAGCAGGCTGATACTGCCATCCAACTAAAACATCATTCTGCATCTCAAATGGGATTAGTTCTCACTTCCTTAGATCTCTTTGGGCCATACACTCTGTGCCACTGCTAAATGAATGTGGAGGTTTGTCAGATATGTGGTACTATGGTCAGATCAAGAAGATCTAGTATAAATTACCAAGTGTTTAATTTTGTATTAAGAGCAATTGGTTCCTTTTTATTTTGATACAGCAGCAATTTGATATGATCCATATGTCAGCTTTATTCATAGTCAATTATATTGCATAATTTCTTGATTAACTGAAAGGTTATCAGAATTACATAGTTATTTCATGATATAAGCTTCAGCTTCCATTATTCACATTTCCTATTTAAGTTAACACTGACACTGTGGCTGTGTTTGCAACACATGCTAACCTATGATTAGTTTTTTGTATTAACCCAATTGCCTGGGTGTGTAGATCAGCACTACTATAAACTAACCATTGTGACTAGGTTTATATTTTTAAGTGGTGAGATTTGTGGTGGTACAACCAAATCTGTTAGAAGGGATGTTAGATTTGCCACTTTTTCAAATGAACTAGAGGATGGAAACAGAGAATGTTCAAATTTAAAGAGCTAGTGAGTATATTATCAGTCTAATGGATGAGTGCCATTGTAGTGTGATAGCAAGAATATTGGTTCAGATCTCCACTAAACTAGTAGGAAAATCCTCAGCAGTCACTATCACTCATAAGTATTGTACAGTTCATGTGGGGAAGAATGATGTTCAATGCTCTAGCTCAGTGTTTCTCAAACTTGGCCACTTTAAGATGTGTGGACTTCAGTTCCTAGAATTCCCCAGCCAGTTGGGGAACATCTTAAAGTGGCCAAGGTTGAGAAACACTGCTCTAGCTACTCAGAAGAAATGCAGGAGATAAATAACAAATACACAGATAGCACTTTTATTATTGCACTTAACAGTCATTTATATTATTCCATTCCTTTTGGAGTTCAAGACAGCATATGTGGTAGATCTCTCCTCATTTTATCACCACAATAACAACCCCGGGTGGTAAGTGGGTCTGAGAAAGATTGGCTCAAAGTCATCCAGTGAATTCCATAAACAAGTGAGGACTTGAATATGGGTCTCTCCAGATCCAGTCTAATACTTCAGTCACAATGCTACACTGGCTCTCAGCTCAGTAACAGTTTGAAAGTAAATTGTGATACCATTGCATGGATTGGACCAGCTGACTTCAGATGGCTTCAGAATGGATAACTAGGAGCAGATTGCAGTGGAAGTGGAAGTGGAAGTGGAAGTGGAAGTGGAAGTGAAAGTGAAAGATAGGGGCATTCTCCTCTGCCCAAGTGCATTGGCCTTTATCTTTCATAATTCTGTGCTGATTGAAAATTACGGGGCTGGAGGACACAAGGATGGGGAAAACTGTGTTAGGCAGATCTGTGTACAATTTTGTTACTTAACTTTCTGTCTCATTTTAAGGAAATTGAATACGTTGTATATATTTCAAAGGCAAGATAAATGACAGGTCTGGCTTACTAAATATTACAGTAAACAAGTTTTTAAGCAAATAAAAACTTTTGGACATCTTGATCACAGCTGTTGGAGAAGTCCTCCTTGTGCACTTTGGGAAAGCAGCCAGTGAACTCATTATTCATAATTGACAGGAATCCACATATCTGGTTTTCATGCTTGAAAGAGTGTATATTTATTAGAAATATGCTGAACATTTGTATTACTGCATGGAGATGCAGATGTTTTTGAAAAATATGTTCTCTTTAACTACAAGAACATGTTGCAAAGCAAATGTTTGTAGCTCCATTCTATCTTATATGCATCTATATGTTGTCCAGCACTGAAACAAGCTTGTTTCATCTGGGATACTATGTCTGGAACACCAAGAATCTCTTCCAATGTGAAGAATCAACTTCCAGAAATCTGCTGGAGAACCTTCAGAACACTTGGGTCGCCATGATACAGAGGAGAAACAAAACATGCCAGAGTTACTTGGAAGGTTCTATTTCCAGAACTTTAGGTTTTGCAAATACCTACTGTTAGGTATTTAATTGGTAACATAATTACCATTTGCATATGCAGATATATCCATTTTGATTGGGCAGCTGAAATACAAACAGGTCATTAAGTAAATAAATCATTTGAATATATATAAGAAACATAGGAAATTGCCTTACACTAAGTTAGACCATGATGTAGACCTTGGTTCATCAAAACTATTGGCCCATCAGAATTGTTTACTTGATCAAGGAGTAGCTCCTCATATTTTTAGACAGAATTCTGCCCATCCCTGCCTACAGATACTCCTCTGAAATCTTCCGTGTCAAAGCCTGTGCTGTCTACCATCCCACAACTCTTCCCAAATTATTTTGTTATACTGTATGTAAGTATGTACTCATACGTGTAAAGTGGGAAAGGCTGCAACAGTTTGAAATGAAAACTGCATGGGGATCCAACAGAATGACTGCCAGTAATTACTAGGGTTTTTCCTAGAAGAAAAAAGAGGAAAACCCCTAATGATTGATTGTCTGTATACAAAAATATGTTTAAATGTATGAAGAACAGCTTTCCTAGCACAGTCTCAGATTTAAATTGATAAAAGCAAGTGCCACATGCATTTTCTTTAACACAGAAAGCTAAAACACATATTATCTATAAGCAAGTTCCACAGAGCTGACTTCTTAAGGAATTATAACTGCAGATTCACTAAAAAAATCATCATATCCTTCACATCACCACAGTTTTCAGATGGTCAGATGATTAGGCATATATTCTTGATTTCACCTTATTTCATAAGAATGACCCTGTTGCCTCTGGTTTTTTAAAGAAAAAAAGTGTTTCTGAGTCCTCCTGTCTAAAGTTCTTTCTTCATTGGTGTTGCTGAGCTACAACAGAGACAATGGCCACTGCTCATTAAATTAATAATAAAGAGGCCTTGGCTTAGCTCCTTTCACTCTCTAATCCAAGAGAGGAAGCCAGCTAGGAGTGCCAACTTTTCAATTAACCCCTGCAGCTGTGCCCTTAACAGTTGCTTGATCAGCAGGAATTCGAAGGTGAAGCATCAAGATCAATATGACCATATTTTATATGACCATCTTTTAATGCCATGACTGAAATGTTGGCAATCCTAAATGCAGCAAAGGGAAATCGGAATTGGAATTAAATATATATGTTAGAAAACCAACCATACAGTTTAAAGCTGCAAAAAATTCCCCTCTCACCCCCATGGGTGATATGTGTCTTCCTCAATCTCGGGTCCCCTACCAGAGGCCTGGAAGTTTGAGGGTTCTGCGCAGTATCTTAGCTGTTCATAGCACTCCACTCTGCTGGGCAGAGAGCTCTGATGTTGTTCTTGGGATCTATTGGAGCCACTCTCCCAGCTTAGGAGTCATAGCCCTGAGTGCTCCTACCACCACTGGGACCACTTTGGCCTTGACTTTCGACATCCTGTCTAGTTCTTCCTTCAGGCCCTGGTACTTCTCCAGCTTCTCATACTCCTTCTTCCTGATATTACTGTCACCTGGCACTGCTACATCTATCACCACCACTGTCCTTGTCTACTACCACAACGTCTGGTTGATTGGCAAGTACCTGACTGTTCATCTGGATCTGGAAGTCCCACAGGATCTTAGCCCTGTTATTCTCCACAACCTTCTGTGGAATCTCCCATCTGGATTTGGGAGGGTCTAGCCCATACACTGTGCAGATGTTCCTGTACACAATGCCAACTACTTCATTGTACCATTCAGTGTATGCTGTTCCTGCCTGCATCTTACACCCGGCCGCTATCTGTTGGATTGTCTCTGAGGCCTCTCCATACAGTCTGCACTTGGGTCCTGTCTAATGTAGTAGACCCCTGCTTCTATGGATCTGGTGCTTAGTGCCTGTTCTTGTGCTGCTATGATCAGTGCCTCAGTGCTGTCTTTTAGTCCAGCCCTTTCCAGCCACTAGTAGGATTTCCCAATGTCAGCCACCAAAGCTATCTGTTGATGGTACATCCCATGCAGGGTTTATCTTGCCATGGCACTTCCTCCACTTGAACTTCCTCCCATGTCTGCTGCTGCCTGAGGCATTCTCTCAGCAGCTCATCTTTGGGTGCCATCTTACTGATGTATTCCTGGATGCTCTGGGTTTCATCCAGGACAGTGGCTTTGACACTCACCAGACCCTGTCCACCCTCTTTCCAGCTGGTGGACAGTCTCTGGGTGTTGGACTTGGGGTGGAAACCGCTGTACTTTGTGAGGAGCTTCTGGATCTTCACATCGGCAGCCTCCAGGTCCTCCTTTGGTCAACTCACTATACCAGCAGGATATCTGATGACTGGCAGGGCGTACATGTTGATGGCATGGATCTTGTTCTTCCCATTGAGCTGGCTCTTCAGGACCTGTCTTATCCTTTGGCGGTACTTGGATGTTGCTGTCTTCCTTGCCTCCTCATCGTGGTTCCCATGTGACTGTGGGGTACCAAGGTACTTGTAGCTGGTCTCTATGTCTGCTATGTGGCCCACTGGTAGTTCCACCCCATCAGTCTTAACTACCTTCCTTCTCTTTACTACCATCCGGCCACACTTCTCCAGTCCAAATGACATCCCAATGTCCTCACTATAGACCCATATCAGGTAAATCAGCAAGTCGATGTCTTGTTCACTCTTAGCATTCAACTTGATGTCATCTATGTAGAGGAGGTGGCTGATGGTAGTTCCACTCTTGAACTTGTACCCAAATCCAGTCCTTGTGATTCTCTGGCTAAGGGGGTTCTAGCCTCTGCAGAACAGCAGTGGGGACAGTGCATCACCTTGGTATATGCCGCACTTGATGGCCACTTGTGTGAGCTGTCTTGAGTTGACTTCCAGTGTTGTCTTCCACAGTCCCACTGAGTTCTTGAAGAAGGTCCTTAGTGTCCTGTTGACTTTGTATAGTGCCAGGCAATCACAGATCCATGTGTGTGGCACTGAAATTGTAGGCTTTCCTGTAGTCAATCCAGGCTGTGCTCAGACTGGTCTGCCTAGATTTTAAGTCTCAGGCGACTGCTCTATCTATGAGCAACTGGTATTTTGAACCTCTGTTGTTGTTCCCAATGCTCTTCTGAGCTGTGCTCATGTACTGGCCCATATGGCTCTGTAGCCTGGTGGCTATGATGCCTGATAGAACTTTCCATGTTGTGGGGAGGCAGGCTATTGGTTGGTAGTTGGATGGTGCTGTTCCCTTGTGGGGGTCTTTCATGATCACCACTGTCCTTCCTTGTGTTAGCCAGTCTGGGTGGGAGCCTGCTGCTAGTAGCTGTTTCATCTGTGCTGCTAGGTGTTCATGCAGTGTGGTTAGTTTCTTTAGCCAGTAGGTGTGGATCATGTCCGGGCCAGGCGCTGTCAAGCTCTTCAGGTTCTTGACCCACTGTTGGATTTCTGCTACTGTGATGGTGACTGGTTCCTGTTCTGGGAGATTACTATGGTCTGCTTTGAGGACCTGCAGCCACTTTGCACTGGTGTTATGTGTCTTTTCTTTCTCCCATATGTTCTTCCAGTACTGTTAAGTTTCTGCAGTTGGTGGCTCTGCTGTTACTGTGTTGTTACATTGCAGTTGGGAATACACCTTGGATGGTTCTTTGGAGAATAGGGCATTTATCTTCTTGGCCTCTGCTTCTGTAGTATATCTCCTTAGCCTGGCAGCCAGTGCTGTGAGCTTTGTTTAGCTGTCTCTAGGGCTTCAGATGGAGTCAGGCCCATGTATTTTTTCAGTAGCCAAGTCTTATCCTTAATCTTCACACCCTTCTGTAGTTTCTGTAGCTGACTAACTTCTCTCTGAGTTGCCTTGATCTTAGCCTCCAATCTCATTTTCTGAGGGGCTATGTACTGCTGTTCTTCTTGATTGTGTAGCCAAGCATCTCCAGGATTACAATGGTATACCAGTTCATTGGTTTGAGTTATGGTGTTATTAGGGATTGCTGTGAGGGCTCTATTGGCATCTTCTAGTATACTATCTGATGGTACTTCTCCACTGAGCCTTGGTAATTGATCTCAAGGGTTGACTGTAACTAGTTTATCCATGATCTTATGCCTCATATCAGCTGCTGTGCTCTGTAATGGAGGGGGTAGCATTGATGTTCCAGCTTCAGGTGTTATCTGTATATCCAGTTGTTTTTCCAGGTCTTCTTGAGTCCAAGATGTAATGTGGAGTTGGTCTATCTCAAGTTGTGAGAGCAGCTGCTTCTTCACTATGTTGAAGCATTGGGTAACTAGCTGTTTCTCAGTTAGTGTGGATGTAGGTCTTCTGTCCATGCATAGTTCCCTCATATGTTTCATATATCCCCTCTCATTAGGTCTACTGTTGTAGTAGCATTCTATGAATTCCAGGTTCTCTTGTCTCATCCATGTATGGTTTGTTCCAATAGCCCACTTATCATCAGATTGTCCTGGTTCCCCAACAGCTGGTGTGGACCTTGTTAATTCAGGCGACATCCAAGCCAGCATGATTCTTTTAGTTCATGTCACTTTTATATCTGAGGTGAAGCATTAGGGGGTCTTTGCCCAAAGACCCCTACTGGTAAGGTAGGTACTAGCTGGTATGTTTGTGCATATGTGTGTGTGTGTGTGTGTGTAAAACCAAACTAGCTTAGAAGCTAAATCATCATAAGAAATATTCCACTTGTGCAATCTTGGGGAAGAAATTTTAAGGATGGGGCACAACCACAAAGAAGGCCCTCCCACAAGTTGGTGCCTGTTATTTAGAGAAAGTTCTTAAAAGATGTTCTACAACCTATTGAATATGCCTTGTTTTGTGTACAGAAATCAACCAGGCTGCTTAGTTCAGTGCCATCAAATCAGGCTTGACTCCTGGTGATGATCTAGACAAAAGCTTGCCAACCCTACCTGACCCCAACAGCAAATCAGAGCTTTTCCAAAGATATTCCACTAATGACTCTCATCCTATCGACTCACCTTATCTGTCGTCTTCCCCTTCTTCTACTTTCCTCAACCTAGCAAGCATAATTATACATTCCAGCCCATCACAAGGCCGAAATATGTGAGTTTTTCCTTTCTTATTAAGGGAACAGTCAGCCTTTATTTGGTCCAGAATGGATTGATTGGTTCTTTTTGATACTCCTAATAACTATCTCCAAATCCATAATTTGAACATATATTTGAAAAAAAAATCTATATTTTCTTCCTCTCGTTTTTTTTGCTGTCCAGCTTCACATACTGTAAAGTACATTAGCACTGGAGAGACCGTTGCTTTAACTATTCTGATCTCTATTGTCATTGGAATGTCGTTATTCTTCTTGATCTTGTCTGAATTTGTCACTGCTTTCCTCCAAGGATTAATTTCCTCTTCTCCAACACATAGTCCATCTGTATCTATTCTTATGCCTAAGAAAACAAAACTATCTACCACCTTTCACTTTTTCAAGTGCAAATTCATTAAGCACACAGGATGACCTTACCTTTGTCTTCTATTATTTAATACGAAGCTCAATTTTTCACTTTCCATTTTCTTTTCATAATGAGCGGTCATTCAGTGCTGATGAAAGGTAACATCCTCCATTGTATATAAGGACAGCAGACTCTTTTAACAAATACAGAGCAAGCTGCATGGGTATAGTTCTGTTTTCCATTACCTCATTGCCATTCACTGTCAGTTAGAAAAAGAGGTTTTAATTTTCCATATTTAGGTTTATATCATAAAGCAGGGTTCCTCAACCTTAGCGACTTGAAGATGCGTGGACTACAACTCCCAGAATTCCCCAGCCAGCATGGCTGGCTGGGGAATTCTTGGAGTTGAAGTCCACGCATCTTCAAGTCACCAAGGCTGAGGAGCCCTGCCATAAAGTATATCTTCTTAAGTTAATGAATGGCATGTTTTGCCTACTGGAAATTTGCCCTCATGGGCCATGCTGTAACTGGTATATTTGCTACACAGTATAAATAGGAGGATGTAGAGACTATCTACCTTGGAAAATATGGAGCTTATTATCCTCATTCTCTAAGGAGGCCAGTTTCAAATTCCAGTTTGCTTCTTGCAGTCCCATTAAAAGAACCTTGTGGGGGAATCCAAGCATGAAAAGAGTAAGGTTAATTTTTGTTGGAAAACTTCGGTGCTGTCTCTACATTTCATCAAGATTACAGTAAGATTAGATTACAGTGTTTGTTTGTATGTTTGTTACTTGAGAGGCAGAATGGCAATATCTTCAATTAAAACACTTTTTGATATCGCAAAAAATATTCCTACATATTTCAGAACCCCTTCAAGTACTGTAGGACTCAATATGCTCTTTCAATGCCATCCTCAGGGGGGCCACAAGACAGTATGCAAGATGGCAGGCTTAACATCACCATCCAAGCTTCACCCCTTTTGAATGGGTGCTGACCAATCATGTCCAAAAGGAACAGTGCTTGTGCCATGACACCCCACCCGCTACCTTGTAGATCTTGACCCACACTCTAGATGTCCATATCTCTTTACAAATAGTAAGCCTGTAGCAGCACACACTAAACTGAATGTATTAAACCGAAGAGTATAAAGACTTACGGAATGAGAAATTGAAATATCCACTAAATGAATGACAGGGGCAAACCACATCTCTATATCATATTTCTGTAGATTAAAAATGACAATAGATGCAATAAAGGTATCACTTCACGTCTGTTGGACAATGTTGCATCTTTTCAAGAAAACGGCTAACTGTGGAAAATGAGGTGCTCATTTGCTCAAAATGCAAGGCATGTTCAGATGTTGTAGTATCGTGTTTTAGGGTTCCCCTTTTGAATAAATGTTACTTCATGTATAAATTTTACAGTATTTTGAAAGACACAATAGCTTTTCAAGAGCCTTGCGTCTTTTGAATCATATATCATTGCTTTGGAAACTTAGCAGAGGACAATGGAAATGGATATCCTGTGCTTTTTAATAGAAGAAAAAAATACTGCTAAGTGGGAATACTGGTGAAATTGCAACTGGATAACTTTTTCAAAATGTGGTCGGCATACGCTAGTTTGTATGTTTCTTTTCCCATTATTTCCTATTATTAAGTAAATAAATTTAAATGTTAATCATTTTATTGAAATACAAGACATAATTATAAATGTAAGACAACCTTTGTTTCGAATATAAGAGAGATTAAAAAATCCTTTTACTCTTTTACGTTTGCACATGCCAGTAAACCAAAGAAATAATCTCACTGCTACTTCCACCTTCAGTGGAAGAATCAGTCTCACCCAGTACCTTGAAAGGAAGCCAGTATCAGGGGCATCCACAGGAGAGGTAAAAAAAGTCAAGATGTTTAGCACAACAAGAAAACCAATCCCTTTTTAATACACATCATATTAAAAAGGGGTGAAGCTGCTACTGCTGCTTACTATTTTGACTCTCCTACAGATGCCTCTACCCAGAAAAATAACAGATTACAGTTTTTGCTGTTCTTTAATATAGCCATTCATTTACAGATCATGAAATCCTCCCCCTCCTCCTCCTCCTCCTTTTCCTCCTTCTTTTCTGCAGCTAGAGAACCAAGTTAAATCATTCTAATGTCTAATGCATGTGGCTTAGAAGGAAAGACATACATTGGAAATCTACAGTAAAATATAGCATGCTTCAAGTGAAACAGCTCTATTGGCTTCCTCCTTTAGATTGAAGCCAGGATAAAAACAAAACCCTGAAGTATTTGTTGTAGATATTATCAAATATCTGATGCAATGGCAAAAAAGTAGTTGAATGAAATGTAGCTGAATTAGACTTTAGTATATCAGTCATGTAGGACTCTCGTGTGGATGAAAAACATTGGTGTCTGTTCTGTAAAATAGGCTTTGGATGAAAATACATTTGTAATTGTTGCATTGGCTGTGAAAGAAGTATACTGTAAAGTTAGAGAACAACTTCCAAAGACATCTGGTCTTTGAATAGCATCTGGAATTTCCAAATGTTGGCAGTTGCCTATGCAAGAAAAGAATGCCACATTTTTATGGCATATTCCACCTGCTAGTTTTCACTTGGGGAAAAGCGATTGAAAGCACATGTGATGGAGGCAGATGGGCCCCAGTTCAGTCTCTGGTGGAGTCTCCTATGAGATATCTAGGAATGTTGCTGACGCTGTGGATCGTATCCTCTAGTGATCATGTGCAAACACAATGCACAACATTGGCAGAAGATTCATCTTCCCACTCACATCACTCTACACCCCACCATGCATGCCCTCAAATCCATTCTAGTGGCTTAGAAGATTAAAGGATCCAATCTGGGGATGCTTGTAGAGGGCCATAAATGAAGAAGTAGAAATACTACTGCACAAGCATAACACTGGACATAGCTAGTGGTGCCCTCAGCAAACCACAATGATGCCAAAATGGCAACACCATCATATTACATCCATGCATCCCAACATCTGACACAAGTCACAGTATTCGCATGATTATGTCATTTTCTTTTCATTATTTGTCACCACCACCCTGCTCCCCTTGAGGATGCCCATGTCCATAAGCCCAGGTGGAGGGAGTAGAAGGAGTCAGATCACAAAAAGTGAGTGACATCAAAACTGAGCTCAGCAAATAAATGTCCTAAAGTATCTTCTCATGTTTTACTGATCTGCAACAGAGCTCTGCCATGTTACAACCATCAAGGCTTCATACCAGTTACAGCAATTAGACAATCTCCTTGCTCAGTGTCCCCAAGCAGACTCAAGTAGACTTACTACAGAAAATTAAGAAGCCATTCATATAAGAAGTTCTCCACTTAACGACATTCAAAAATCCTGTCCTTTATAATTATTAGCCCCAAGGTTTGAATCCTGGGATTCCTCCCTCTGCCTTTTTGAGTCAACAGCCATGTGGCTTCCCATTTTCCCAGCCTTGAAGATTTCTGCCATCTGTCCCTTATTTACAAAATGGATTTCTCTGGCATAAGAATCAGAGATTCCTGCCTCACCAGCCAACTCAACTCTTACGACAAACTCTGTGATCTGCAGCTACTTCTGAGAGTGCTGTATATCCAATCTGTTGTTCATCCTGTTGCCCTCATCTTCTGAAGATGCTTTTATCCTCTTTTCCTCTAAACAGCCTGTAGAAGGCACTTTAATTGTATTATTGCTCAGCCAATAATAAGTGCAATGGGTGAATTGTTTCCGTGAACTACAACTCTTTCTCTATATAGTTGCTGGTGAAATTTATTTTCTCTACGCTTGAGTTGCAGGATTGTTGGCTTTCATGTTAGCACCACACCATTCAAGAACTTATGCCTGGGTTTGTTTTTGGGAAAACACAAGTTGTGAGTTGAGGGGATCTGGTGGACTGACCCAGCAGTGTCTGCAGGAGGAAGATCCAAAGAGGCAACATAGTGGTTACAGCATAGCAATCAAAGCCCTGTCATTTTTGTACACGCAAGCAAAATCAACACAAGTGCAAAAGGAGTGGGGCTTCAGCTGCAATGCCATGACCAGCACCTTTGCCTCTTTTGACAGCCTCACCCCCCTGTGGATGCTGCTGGGTTGATCACCACAAACACTGGAAAAATATAGTGGAAGTAAGAGAGGAATAAAAGAAATCTCCTCTCCAAGAGGTGTCATCCCAGCATATTTGAGAATTTGCAGTGTCTTATCGTTCTTTAGCATCCAGAAATGTTCAGGTGGTAGGAGAGTGTCATGCTGCAGAGAGAGAAAAATTCCTGTGTGGAACAGTCCTCAAAAGTCTTTTGGACTTTGACAACAGCAGAAACATGATTCAGGCAACAGCAGACGTTGATCTTCTCACCCCACATATTAGACATCACAGGAACATGTTCATTTGCTGCAGGTGGAATAGGTATCAAAGCTAATTATTAATTTTTTACATTTCTTTTTTTTTTTCAGATTAGTTCATGAATGGAATCATTTATATTTTCTCTTGCAGTGTGATTGCTTTGATGATGACGACTTCTGATTTGGTCATACACTCCATGAACTACGTATACTGTATTATTTTTTTCTTTATGGATCTAAATCATATTTGTAACAAAATTTAGGCTATAGGATTCTGAATAAAATTATCAGTACCAACAATCAAATGCAAATTTTAACATACCACATTTGTGTGTGTGCGTGTGTGTGTGCCTTCGAGTCAGTGTTGGCTCCTGATAACTGCCTGGACAAGTCCCTGCAGTTTTCCTGGCAAGATTTCAGAAGTGATTTGCCCTTGCCTGCTTCCGAGGGCTAAGAGAGAGCGACTGGCCCAAGGCAGCTGGTTTTGTGCCTCAGGCAGGACTAGAACTCATGACCTACTGGTTTCTAGCCTAATGCCTTAACCACTACAGCAAGCTGGCTCTACCACATCTAGAGGTACACAAATTCATTTCCTCGGCCTTCTCCACCCTGTTGCCCTCTGGATGTGTGAGATTATAATTGCTAAAATGTATACTATAGACAACATTTGAGAGCCACACTCCAACCCACCTGGGGAGATCTGGATTGGAAAATGCTGGTATTGAAACTTCCTAAATGTTCAGATCCGTTTTCTATCTGGAATCCTTCAATCCTAGTCTATCCTATGATGGAACAGTTATCTGCAAAACCCCAAGGCTGCCAGCTAAACTTGATGGCAGCTGAGGGGGGCCTACTCCCTTCTCTCCTACTGAGCACCACTAGACAGACAGAAGAAAGATCCTATCAACAGGCAGGAAAAGGATTCTACTGTCTTGGGGGGTGGGGGTAGGGACTCCAGCAAGGATGATAAAAGTCCGGATGGTGCCCCTCTGACTTCCTTCTCTTCCGAGGCCGCTCCACTTTCTTGCATTCACTTTATCTCCCCCCCCCCCCCCCCACCGCCCCGCTGCCCGAATA
This sequence comes from Liasis olivaceus, assembly GCA_030867105.1. Lineage (NCBI taxonomy): Eukaryota > Metazoa > Chordata > Lepidosauria > Squamata > Pythonidae > Liasis > Liasis olivaceus. The sequence continues at coordinate 260,377,663 of CM061349.1, forward strand.
CAGAAACAGGAGGAAAAATATATAGGCTATTTTTATTTATTTATTTATTTGATTTGTCCCTGCCCATCTCCCCTACAACTGGGGACTCTAGGAGAGGAAGTAGAGTTCCTCCTTGCCTAGTCTGATGAAAATCCTGCTCCTTAATCCTGCAGGTGCTATGTACTTGTAGGCAAAATACTTGAATTCCATCACAGTCCCTCACAGAAAGGGGAGAAAAGGGGTCTTCTTGTTCTCCTGAAATCTGCTGTCTTGTATGAGAAAAGGGCCATCTGTGGATTCTGGCACATACTAACTTCAGGCCTTGATTCCTTTCTGTGCAAGGGTTCTTTCTAACCCAGAGCAACAAATAACTGCCAGATTAAGTGCAGCCATGCAAATGTTACTGATTGTACTCGCTTTGTAAAGGCCTCCCTTTGATGTGGGCACCCTCTTGAATCAGGGCAGCCCTTCTGTGAGCCTGACTTACCCGGAGCCTTCCTTTCAGCGCTCGGAGTCGGATGGACAACTTGCTGGGAAAGAGAAGCCAGGGCAGTTGGGAGGGTAGCCTGAGGAAATATCGTCATGGCCATTTCACTGCACACAGAGGCTTCCTACAGCCTGGAACTGGGTGGCAGCAAAGACCAAAGATGCCACAAGGATTCTGTGAGGAAAGCCTCTACTTGGCGTTGCACTTCACAAACCCTTCTTTATTGTCCCTATCAGAGTAGGACAGTATTAGTCATTCCTCATCTACTCCAGCTATCTTGAGTGGGTGGGCAAGCAGCCCCATGGATTGTGAGCCACACATTTTGTTTTGCAGGGAGAAGGTGCGATGGAATGTGAGGGTGACTTTGGAAGATGGAGGAAAAGAGATGCTGCCTAGAGAAGGATCAGATAAAAGAGAAGGGAGTCCTCAGCAGAGTAAGATTTGTACTTTCAGACTTGCAAGATTGATGTCAGCCCTCCCAGGTAAACCAGACAGAAAACACAACTAGATGAGCTCATTCTACTTTATTGTAAGGCTACATTACCAGAATCTTGCAAGTCTGAAAGCACAAATCTGAAAGCACCTAAGTAGTTAGAACAGGTCCTTCCTAAGTTTCCTTCCCTGGCCGTTACTCTGTTGCAGACTCCTTCCTCTTTTATCTGATTGTTCCCTCAGTGGCATCTCTTCCCCTGTCTTCCAAGGTTACCGTCACATTCCATCGCAGAAGATGCCACCCTTTTCCTGTTTGGCTCTACTAGTAACCAGGACGCACGAAATCTTGGAAATAGGTCCTGGATTGCAGCTTTGGTTCTCACTGGCCTTCAGATCTTCACCAGTTAAACACCTGTGCAATATATATATGCTTCTATACCAGTGATGGCGAACCTATGACACGCGTGTCAAAGGTGACACGCCACAACAGTTTGGATGACACACCAGTATTCACCAACACTCAACAACTATTCTCTCTGCCTGAGTTACCAAAGAAACTGAGTTTGTTTTACTCATATTTCATTTTTGTAATTATTTGACATTTCTTAATATAATACATAGCACCACACATGACTGGACTGTATTTTTTAAAATAAATGAATAAGTAAAGAATTGTTTCTCTTTTGTTCATGTGTGACATGCCAGCAGAGTCAAGTTAGGCATTTTCTGAATTTTTGACACACTGAACCCAAAAGGTTCACCATCACTGTTCTATACAAACAGAAGCAAAGAGATCAAATCATTGGCCTAGCTATCTCTGAGACCGTGGAGTCTTTGGTGCTCTGAGCTTGGTTGTTTGCTTGCAGATGTTTCATTACTGACTAAGTAACATCATCAGTGCTCATGATGTCTGCAAGCAAACAAACAAGCTCAGAGAACACCAAAGACTCCACAGTTCAAACCTGAGCTACAAATACTCTCTTCTATTAGCTCTGAGACTGTCTGCTGCAAGAGTCACTGTCTCTAAAAGTCTTTCTCTTCTCGCTTCCCGAAAACCTTCTGCCAAGAAACTTTCCCAGGAGCTAGAATGCAGTACACATATTCTTCCACTGAATGATTCTCCACCTGATTCTTAAATTGTCCTAGCAGGTCCTGAGACTGGAAAAAGTATCTCTATTTTCTGCACAGTTTCTGTCAGCCTTTCAAGGTAGACTAAACTAGGAAAACAGAGTTATGAATGTTGATACTACTTTTATTATAAAGTTACAGTAACAGAATCTTGCAAGTCTGAATGCCCTTCCCCCCTCCCTTTGTCTTCTTGAGAACTAGGGAGGGTCATGTCTGAGACACTTTCTCAAATTACATTTCTGCCCCAGTCTCAGATTTCTTTTATCCGATTATTGTCTTGGCTGTGACTCTTCCTCCTGTTCCTCAACATTATTCCTACTTCCCATTACAGTTTCTTTGGGATCCAGATATCATATGGATGCTCCACTGAAGCTCAATGTATTCTTAATATGTTGAATGGGTCATGGCAAAATAAGCAAACATTAAAGCAAATTTAAAATTATACCACACATATCCACATTGGCTCAGTTCAGGTGTCATGATTTGCAGTAGCTATATTTAGAAACAAATCATAGTTTCAGCTTCAAAACATACAAGCCATGGATGATTTAGCTACTTATTTTCATGCTCTGCTTTCTCAACATGACCATCTGGTGCACCAACTTTGACGATGGATCTTAGTGAAACAAGGTTTGTCAATTCATTATGCCATTCCATAATAAGCATAACCCATAGCTTCTGATTCTGGTTGACCAATCAGTAACAAAGCATACTTATTTCAGCCAACATCACATACCAAATCACAATTAAGCATTAATTATGAATTGTTTTGATGTCTGAACTGTTACATCTGGCAAAATAGCACTATTTGAATTTTTTATTCTATTCAAATTAATTAGAAAAATAATAGAAGCTCTTCCATGAAATTTCAGGAGCTACCTTAATGATTTCTAGGATGCAGGCAGCCAAGAATATTTATTTATTTATTTATTTATTTATTTATTTATTTATTTATTTATTTATTTATTTATTTGGCTTGTATGCTGCCCATCTCCCCCAACGGGTGACTCTGGGTGGCTCACAATAAAAACACAGCTCTCACCGAGATGGCTAAAAACTATAAATAATTAAAAACATATTAAAAAACCCTAAAAAACCTCCTCTGGTTTATGGCCCTAAAAAACCTGTAAGATGCTGGGGGGGGGAGACAACCATCATCCCACCAGCCATCTCCACAGGTGCGGGCCCCCCTCTGGCCCCCAGGCCTTCTGGCAGAGCCAGGATTTAATACCTTTCCTGAAGGCCATGAGGGAGGGGGCACACCGGACCTCAGGAGGCAGGATGTTCCATAGGGCGGGCGCTACAGCAGAAAAGGCTCTCTGCCTCGACCCCACCAATCGAAATTCCCTGACTGGTGGGGTGTGCAACTTGCTGGACCGAGTGGGACGGGCTGAAGTGACCAGGGCAAGGCGGTTCCTCAGATAACCTGGTCCTGTGCCATAAAGGGCTTTAAAGGTAATAACCAACACCTTGAATTGGACCCGGAAACAAACCAGTAACCAATGCAGCTCGCACAACAGCGGTGTTATATGTGCCCTCCTAGGGGCATTAAGAACTGTCCGCGCCGCTACATTCTGCACCAGCTGTAGCTTCCGGATACTCTTCAAGGGTAGCCCCATGTAGAGCGCATTACAGTAGCCCTAGATAGGCCAGCTGATCCTTTGTATGATATCAAGCACAGTGCATGTCTCTTTTTGGTGAATCTGATCCCCTGCAGGAAGCTGAGCTGTTAATGACAGTCCCTTTATGACTGGGAATTATGAGGATTCTTAGCAGCCATTACCTCAAACAGAGGACAAGACCACTTTGCAGACTGTCAGATTCACCTGAAGTTTATCAGAGGAGCTCCTGCACTTAGTCTCGGAATGATCTTGGCATCTGACTGTTTTATACTTCAAGGTTACTGCTCTTGCAGAGCTGAACAACCAGACTATCAAAATGATGCTACTGCAGCAGGAAATAAAATAATGAAGACAGAGTATCTGAAAAGAGAAAGAGAGCACAACATAGTCCCACAACATTCAGCTGGTCAAATTTCTTCAGGAGAGTTCAGGTAACTGGAGGTATTCTGAGAGGTGGGGGAACAGAAAACTCAAGGCCTGCAGTGCCTGAAGAGAGGTGAATTAAATCTTGCCTGCTTAAACCTGCCACAAACATTGTATGAGGCAGGAAGGGGTGTTAATGGGAATTTGAACAGGAAGGATACCTTTGCATATTCTTTCTAAATGTTCTGTCAATAGTTTCTCAATATATGTTTATAACAAAACCATAGCACAACCTTTCCCATCTTCAGACATGTGGGAACTGCAGTTCTCCATTTGCTGGGAATACTGAAAGAGCAGCAGGCTAGTTAGGCATAGATTTTCAGTGGATCCAACAGTCCATTTCACCATTTCTGTTTCTATTATGTGATAGGTAGGGACATCGACAAAATAGGAAGTTGCCTTTCCCTAAGCCAACCCATTCTTTGATCTAGCCCAGTGATTGGTAATGCTCTCCAGAAGTTTTGGAAGGAGATTTCTAGCCCTACTTGGAGGTGAGGGACTAAATCTAAAAACGTCTGCATGCAAGGTCACCAGTGAATCACAGTCCTTTCACATCAGCAGCTAAACACAAAGAAAATATCATTTGAAGGTAATACTAGTTGCACACAAACAAAACCCTATAGATGTTTTAAATTCACATCAGTATTTAGCAAGATTTTAAATTCAGTATCTCTGATTAAACTGGTAAAGTTGGCTTACTTCTGCGTAATTTAGAATACAACCTTTTACAAGCAGCCCTGTAATAATCTCTGAATAACAATCAGAATATTCTCCAAGTTAAGAGGTTCATCTGTCTAAACGTCACTGATTCGGATAATTTGCCTGAGATTAATAACTGTAACCCAAGATTCTTCCAAGGAATGAATAACCAGCTGAGAGGAGTTGATGAACCAAAGTACAGTCAAGGATCATTAAACTGGGCTTGTCATTAATTTCAAGAAAATGTCCTATGCCCAGATCAGGAGGTCTACTATAAGGTGCCAATGAAAAACAGCATAAATGCATGACATTTTTAAGCAAGGTAGTACCATTTTAATTTCCATGCACACATTATGAATTCAGTATTTATGGTATGCATTTTAATCAGCCAATCATATTGCTGAAATGTCCTGTAACATATAATTTACTTTGTAACTGAAATTTAAGACTTGCTTATGGCATATTATGAATTACAGCTGTAATTTCTAGAAGACATTTCTCCAAACAAGTTGTGTTCTACCATCTTGAGTTCTACAATCCTTTCAGTGTATAACCCATTCCTAACACACTGTAAAACCAACTTAGTTTTTCTTTTGTTCCTTTCAGCTGCAAGATCCTAAATAGCTTTCAAGAGCTTACTACCATTGGTTGACTGAATGTGAAGTGCAAGCTGGAGATGGTGTGGCAGGCAGGCAGTCTTGCCAATGGAAACCACAGAAGTACTCACTCTATTGCATGTTCTTCTACTGCATATTCTACCCAAAGCAGATGTGCAGGAAAAGCAGATTTTCCAGGGTTCCAAAGCAGCTGAGGTTTTTTTGCTGTTGCCACATGCCAAATGCTAGTGCTGATTTCTAGCCAGTATGTCTGATGGAGAAACGTATTGTAGATGCAAAGAAGTATCCTCTTATGGGAAGATTCATGTATACAAAGATACCTTAGGGTTTATTTATGTGCAAATGTGTGCATTGATACTCTGATAGATTAGAATACATATGTATGTATCTATATGGTGTGTGTAAATGTATGTGCATGGTAAAAGGCGTCTTTAGGGATGAGAGGAGACTTTTGAGCTAAAAAACCAGAGGAAATAAAGGCCTGCGTAATAATCTATTCCTTGTTCAAAACTTTTATCTATCAAATGGTCTACTTTTTAAAAAAATCTTTGCAACAAAAAGAAGTAGGAACACTTTAAATAACAATATAAATTGCTTCTAGCCCATAGGGTGCACTTATATTTTGTTTTTCCCAATAGGAAGAGAAATAGCTTGGGGAAGGACTAGAGAGACTAAAAAGGGTTAAGCACAAAACTCCTCTGCTGTTTCTCCTATTGAAATGGTCCATCTCCAAATCTAATTTTTCTTAAACATAAATTTTATTTATGTATTAATAAATTTTAAAATCTGCCCTTGCTATGCAGTTAGTTTGCTTCCTAATTGGCATAACATAAGTAAATTTCTCTCCACCTTTTCCTTCTGTTTTCAGCTACAGTTTCCTTTCCTTCTTATCTCTACATCTTCCCCCTCTGTGCAAAAAGGAAGTGATGAAATCCCACATCAGCTTTCCCCATCCAGACCTCTTTCTTTATTCATAGATTGTAATTCTTATCATTACCAGACAGCATGACTACATTGGCTGAAAAATAATAGGAGTTATGGTCCAAGGTATTTGGAGAAAGCTGACCCAGATCATGAACACAATTTTGTTTTTAATGGTTGATGGCTGCAATGGTACTATAGCACTATTACGATTGTTGTGTTGTGGATGTAGAACTGAGCCTGAGAAAATCCTGCCTTGCTTGAAGCCACCTATGGCTGAACCAGAGGCCATCCTACTAGCTGGTGAAGAATACAACAGCCACATTAGACATAAGGGAAAAATGACAAGATGCAACTAAGATCTAGTTGAAATTGCTTTGAAAGCAGAGAGTAATAAGATTGAAAAACAGGATTAGCAGGTTTAGATATTGTGTATACATGTTCACTCACATAAAGATGAACAAACACATAGCTATCACCTTCAATATTCCATTTCAACTTCATTACAATTCTCAGTTGTAGACAACAGACAGTAAGTTCTTACAGACTTCTTCACTGTAAATGGTAAAATCCATGCTACAAATCAAATATATCACTCAGATTGTTGATTACCATTCGCCCCCTTGGAGGCAAAGATTGGAATATGTTTTTGGTGGATTAATTAAGGATTAGCAAGGTATTGATTGTTACCTTGTAGTTGTGACGGGGTTTGTTTGCACATGAGCAACGGCATTGGAAGTGTAAACTCCCAGAAGGAACCCCCAATGGGCAGGTCATAGGTGAGGAAACAGACTAAATACAATCCAATAGTAGAGAATACTGTATGTAGCTCAGGGTTGAACTGTTGTGATGTTGGTGTTTTACATTTTATTACTAGGCTGGGTAACATCATCAGTGCAGGGGAGGTACAATCCACTTGAGAAGGAAATGGCAACCCGTTGCAATATGCTGCCCAGAAAACCAAATGAGCATTTACAGCCAGGACAATGACAACATGATACTAGGCTCATGATACTGGAACAAGAATCCCTTGTTCAGAAAGTATCCAGAGAGTATGAGTAAAAGTAGTGCTTATGACATAGCTGGATTAAAGCCAAAAGGATAACCAGCTGCTGATATGCCCAGAAGCAAAAGGAAAGCTTGATACTGCAAATATACCCTATACCATTCATATGTGAAATGTCAGAAGCATAATCCAAAGCAAACCTGATGCTGTCAAAGCAGAAATGTCAAGACTGAATTCCAGCATTCTAGGAATCAGGGGACCAGAATGAGTCACTTCATACATCAAAGGAACATCAGATGTTCTACTGCAGCAAAAAATCTTCAAAGAAATGGTGTAGCCATCCCTGTTAACAAAATGATGTCAAAGTCAGTGTTCAGATGCAACCCCCAAATGATAAATTATTATAATTTAAATCCAGGAGAAGCCTATCAATATTGCAGCAATCCGAGTCTATGTTCCAAGCATGGATGCAGAGGAAATTTTATGGAGACTTGTTGACATTGCACCAAAAAAAAAAAAAGCTAACTATAGGTGACTAGAATGCTATATAAATGACTGAAACGCTCAAGTTGGAAGTAAAATAGCATGGGGAATAATGGGGAAAATTGGCTTTGGTGTACAAAATGGAGACAGATTAATATTCTGCCAAGAAAATTCATTATTTATAGCAAACTTCTTCCAACAAGCTAAAGATGATTCTACACATGGACATCACCAGAGAGTCAACAATGAAATCAAATTGATTATATGTTCTGCAAGAAAAGATAGAGTTCTGCTCATTCAGCAAAAACAACAACTATTGTTGATCGCTGATCAGATTATGAATTTTTTCTTGCAAATTTACAGCTGAAACTAATGAAAACAAAATCATCAGACCAACAAGATACATCCTCGGCAATATCCCATATTATTATGCAGTAAAGGTATTTAAGGGGTTACATTCGATAAACGGAGCGTCTGAAGAACTCCGGACTGAACTTCATGACATCAAGATGAAGCAAACAAACAAAAAGATGTGAAGATGCAAAAAGCAAAAAAGGCAAATGATTTGCTTTAATTCAGTTGATTTGTTAAAATAACTGAAGTAAGGCAGAAAGCAGAATTCTGGAACTGAATGCAGAATTTCAGACACAAGTCAGAATAAACCATACAGTTGTTGGTTATACCTATACAGTAGTACCTCGAGTTACGAACTTAATCCGTTCCGTGACTCTGATCGCAACTCGAGTTGGTTGCAACTCAAGGTAAATTTTCCCATAAGGTTCAATGTAAATACGGTTAATCCGTTCCGCCCTCCGAATTTGGTCGCACCACAAGGCAAATTTCCCCATAAGGTTCAATGTAAATACAGCTAATCCGCCCTCCGAATTTGGTCGCACCACGAGGCAAATTTCCCCTTAAGGTTCAATGTAAATACATACGGACTTCGCCATCTTGTACTCCGAGGCCAGATCAGTCACACGAATACCACGATCGTGCTTTTCTATAATGTCCTTCTTCAGTTCGATCATCACTTTTTTCTTCAAAGCCTTATTCTTGCCAAGCCTGCTCTGCATTTTCTTTGGAGCCATGCTGACGAGCACACCAAAAACCTTCCAAACGCCACAAAACACACCACAAGCCTCACCGAACGTCTCCTTGCTACCGCGATCTCGCCCACAGGAAGCCGCGACCGCGTGGCAGCAGGGCAAATGGCCGCGGATCCGGTTCGTAGCTCGAGGCGGAGTTCGCATGTTGAGGTAAATTTTTGGGGCCGGAGCTGGTCGTATCTCGAAAAATTTGTAAGGAGGGGCGTTCGTAACCCGAGGTACCACTGTATAAGCATGTGAGGGTTACAGTGGGCAATGCAATGAGACTAAGAATAAAATTGGGAGGGACAAAATATTTATTTCAGAAAATTATAGAAATCAAGGGAAGCTTTTGTGCAAAGATGAACATAATAAAAAACTAAGAAGGCAAAGTTCTACTGGGAAAAATGGTGCAAACATATGGAACAACTAAAAAAAATCCAAAATCAATTATACATACAAGGGTTTAATCACTGAACTAGAGCCAGACATTCTGGAAAATTAACGGTGCATAGAAAATAATGCTAGCAATTGAACAGTATAAGTTGATGAAATACCAGAAGAAGTATTTAAAATCTTACACTATTATTCAGTTAAAGTGCTCCTTGTGGTTTGTAAGCAGGTATGAAAAATGCAGCAGAAGTCAAGGAACTGGAAAGGATCTCTTTATATTCCAATACAAAACAAACAAACAAAAAAGGAAATGCTGAAGAATGCTCAGACTACCAAATAATTGCACTTATTTCATACGCAAGTAAGATAATGCTTAAGATTTTGCAATCTAGACTTCAACAATACATGGAACAAGAATGTTAGATGAAAAATCTGGGTTCAGAAGAGTAGGAGCACTTGATATCACATTGCTATCTAATGCTATCTGACAGATAAGAAAAAGGCAAGGGAGTTTTTAAAAAAATCTGTTTTTGCTTTATTGATTATACAGTAATCAATAACTGTGTAGCTAATAACAAACTGTGGATAGCCTTTAAAAGTATAGGTGTACGCAGGCCACATCATCTGCCTGTTATAAAATTCATATGATGACCAGGCAGCAACATTTAGAATGGAATATAAAGCAACTAAATAGTTCAAAATTGGAAAATGAGTGTACCAATATCATATACTGCCATCTTATTTTTTAAAAAAATTCTATGCAGAATATATTATTACTGCAGAACTAAAAGAAATAGAAATTGGAAATAAAACTGAGAGAAATGTCAGCCACCTTAGAAATGCTAACAATGCCACTTTGATGTCTGAAATAGAGGATGACTTAAGGAATCTCTTGCTGAAGATGAAAGAGAGTGGAAAAGCTTTAAAAACAAAATATAATAAAACCTAACACTATGTCAATAGTAATGACAAACCACTTGAACTAATGTTGTTGTGAGCCACCCAGAGTTGTGCTCTAAGATGGATGGCCATACAAATCTTTTGAATAAATAAATAAACCTGATGCAGATAGGTGGAGAAGAAGCTGAAGTGATAACCAACTTCATCTCCCTAAGCTCAAAAATTCACAGGGGTGGTGACTGTAATCAAGAAATAAATAGATGTCTGCTACTTGGAAGAAAAAACATGACAAGTCTAGGCAAAATATTAAATTACACTGATGCCAAAGGTATGCATTGTCAGGATTATGGTTTTTCCAGTTGTAACATGGCTGTGAAAGCTAGATCATCAGAAAGGCTGGACAAAGAAAAATTGATGCCTTTGAATTTTGGTACTAGAGAAAATGGTTGAGAATATATTGGACTGTGAGAAGAACAAATTATTCAATACTAGATGAAGGAAAACCAGACTGTTCAGTGGAAGCACCAATATAAAGCTGAAGTTAGACCTTTTGGACCCAAAAAGTTAAGGGTCATTGGAGAAGATCCTGATGCTTGGCAAAATCAAAACCAATTGAAAAAGAGTCTATCGGAAGAAAAAGTATTTAGATGCTGTCACTAATTGATTCAAGCAGAAGCTTACAAGAATTCAGAGAAGCAGTTACTGACAGACAATTCTGGTAACATGGTACTACAAACAGTCAAAAGTGACTGAATGTGCAAACAACAGTGAATATGCAATGCCGATGGCACAGCTGTAAACTTGGTCAGGTGCACGGTGTATACACATGTGCATCCTTTGCAAAGCGTCTTTCTAATTGCATCCTTTTGCTCCATCATGAGGCATTCATTTGGAACAATGTCCAATGCCAATCACTGGTTTTAGGATCAAGGTGTGCACTGGGTCTAGATTCTACTTCCAGTGGCCTTCTGAGCACTGCTGATTTCCTAACCAGCTACAGTCTTCTAAGGAGTATGAAATCATTTCTGTTTCAAATGCTTGCGGTTCACATGGTTTTATTCTAGCTATTAATCAGGCGGCTTTTGAAAAACAAAGGAAGGGCTGATAAGAGCTGTATAATGTCCTTGAGTCTTTGTTCATGCAACAGATGGAAAGCTGCACAATTAAACAGGTGCATTGAATAATGGTAAAGGTTAATACCTGGTGTACATTTTATTGTGGAAATGATTCCTTTATCTCCACCCCTAGCAAAATCTGAATGCTCAGTCTCACAGTGCAATTTTTATTTGGGAATGGGAATAGATCCTTAAGTGCGAATACTTCAGTGGAGACACACATCAGCACAGTACTATTTTGCTCCCCAGTACCTCCAAATCATTCAAAGTCAACCATGCAATGATCTTTATCTCTGCTTTCCTCCAAGTGCAGATACAACTATACTCCCACTAGCTAACCAATAGAGGAAAAACCACCTGAACTAGTGTGGGTTGTGGAGCAGCATTGATCTCTCCCTCTCCCCTCCCCCCCATTTCACACCAAAAAGGAAAACTTTAAAAAATGCTACTATCTCATCTTGATGCCTTCCCTTGTTATGCAGTATTTAGAAGCCCAAGAAGTGAAATGACATATCAGGGGTTTAAAAGTTGGCACTCCCTCCCATATTCCTATTCATGGTTTCAGATGGCTGGATGAGGGAACAGGGAAGATAAAGATATGCTTCAGGCTCCAGGAAGGGCATATTGAGCTTCTGTGGGAAGCGGCTATGGCTCACTTGAGCCTAGGGCAACAACGTTCATCTGGGGGCTCAAAAAAAGTCAGGATGGTGATCAAGCAGTGTGATATGAACATGGGCCAATAACACACATATGTACGAAGGGGCAACACTTTGATTGTGCTACTGCATCTACCATCTTAACTTTTTTTTTAGGAGCTAGGAGGTGGAGCAAAGCAGGATTTCAGACCTATGGAACAGAAACAGCCCATAAACTCGGTATAGCTGCAACACTGTAGAATAAAATCCTAAAGCCAGTTCACCAAATGAATCAATCTTGTGTGATCTGGAAGGCCCCGGGTTAGCTGCAAACTGTGTCTAAGTTATCTTGAGGAGGAATTCTCAAGCAGGGCCTTTTCATCCTGGATTTTGAGCGAGTCTGAAAGTAGCAAGGGAGAAATTGGAAACGTGTTTCCCCCTTCCTCTTCAGAGCTGGATGTTCTGTGTGAAAAGTACCAGTTTTTTTCTTTTCTGTGGAAGGAAAGTAACAGGATTTTTGCTCCGTGCTCTCAGCCTTTCAATGCCGCAGAAGTGAAGAAGAGCACATGTTGCTTTTCCAGCAGCTTTGAGTTGGGGATTGAAAACAGAGACACTGTGGAAGTGCCCTTAGTTTAAAGCAGTGTTTCTTAAAGTGTGGTCCTGGAGGGTCCCCCAAGACCCTCTCAGGGGTCCTTGAAATCAAAATTATTTGCCAGCCTATGTTGAAAAATAATATTAAAATCCCAAATGCATCAATTTTAATTTTTAACATGGTAAATACTGATAAATATAACCCATACAAACAAACGTTCTTTAAAAGTGGGAAGGGGTCTTCAGAGAGAAAACTTTAAGAAACATTGGTGTAAAGGAATGGAGTGAAATCCTAGAAGTTTGAGGAGCAGCTGAGTATATGTTATGCTAATTGGATGGCAATATTTTGATGTAATAAATAATTTCTTTCCAGCATTCTGTTGGATTGGGTAGAATAGAGAATGATGAAACCAAGCTATCTCATTGACTACCATTGCAGAAGGAACTAGACTGTATAGTAGTAGTAATCTTTACAACCTCTGGAGTCTGTACATCCCCAGCAACCTTGAAAAGTGGCTTTTCTCTTTGATTCCTTATCATCATATTAATAACAAAATACCCTTGGGAAGGTCTGATGATTAACCATCTGATCTTTGCCCTCACTTTCTTTTATGGACAAATGGCTGGTTGCCATTTGTCCTAATGGCACTCATTAGTTTTGGATCTGGTTCATTCCTTGACAGTAGCCCAGCGTGGTCATGTTTTTCAGTGGAAAGGACAGGTGGGCCCAAACTGGGTGGTTCCTGCTAAGGAATCTTTCAGCCAGAAGTGTCCCCACTGCCTTTTGTATGGGAATTGTTCCCACTCTCCATCTTCAGCAATGTCATCGGTCCTGTCACTTTCCTGCAGGGAATTACTAATGGGCTGAGATTTTGCCTCCTTCCCTCCCTGCCCTTTCAAGCCAGTCATGGCCATCCACATAAATCTGCCAAGGAGCTGACAGCAAGACTGTGGGCTCACAAGAGCTAGAGAACCTTTTGAGTGATATTCCTTCTGTTCCAGTGCTTCCCCAGACAGCCATTGATTTAGGAGGAAGTGCATCCCTTTCTTCAGTTGCATTAAACAAATAAAAAGGGGAAGAGAGAGAAAGTGGTGACTACAATGTCTGACTGGGGTTTCTGGGGTTGAAATTGTCTCTAGCGCCCTGGGAGAAAAAAATGTTGTGCTGTAACAGATGAAACACAGAAAAGGAGGAATCCAAATTCCGTGGTTTTTTTTTTTTAAACCTGGAAAGCTCTTGTAAGCAGGGTTGGTTATTGTGCTGATGACTTGGGAAATAAATTCACTTTGACATAGCCTTCCAAAACTCAATGCCCCTCAGGTTGGGATTACAATACTTATCATCCCCAGGGGATTTAATTCTGGGAGCTGAATTAAAGGAAGCAGATTTAATTCTGGGAGCTGAAAACTGAACAGCTTCTGCTGCTACGATCTGCTGGGCCCAAACTGGTGCTATCAGTGTTCCCTGCTGAGAAAAGTGGAACGTGATTACTTCTGTGCCTACAACGTACACCTTTGGTTCTCTGCTTGCATTGGGACAAGTTAGCTTGGTACTCCTGATTTGAGTTTAATGAAGGCCACAGTCTCCAACATATACTTTTCTGGTTAGTTCAATTCTTTCCTGTTCTGACCTGTACTTAGGAATGTAGCTGTCTTGCTGAGTTGTTCAAGCTGACTGCCCAGCGTGCATACCCAGCAGTCATAGTCTCTTGGTGTATTTCATCCTATTACAGCATGGCCTTCTCAAACAGAGATCAAGCAAATTGCAATTTTATATGTATCTTCAAAGATAGCTGTCCTTGGGGATTACTCAGTTATAGGAAGTTCTAAGAGGAATCCCCCAACTTCAACTAGGCGATGGCTGTAATCACATGTAACTACAAATCACATTGTAGTAAATCCTGGCTTATGGTGAACAAGCTGTGGATTGGTGCATGCAGCTCATTTGCTCATGCTTGGTTCTTCCTGATAGCATAAACAGTTAAGAAACCAATCTAGAATCTATACCTGGAGCTCCCTTTGCAAGCCAAGATTTTAAAACAGGATTTGTTTGGGGGCCGAAGTCCTGCCTTATCTGGTAGCAACAAGGCAGGGTTCTAGATTTGGATGACATATGAAACAAACCATGTTTGAGTGTTGTGATCCTTTAAGCTAACAGAATATGCCAAGTATTTATTTATTTATCATATTTATATAGCCGCCCATCTCACACAAGGTGACAAGTAGGCGTCATACCCCTTACAGAGAGCTGTGTCATCCCAATTCCCACTGCACATGCAAAGTATCTCAATGGTATCCTTTTGCCTGGGTTGAACTCACCATTTATAATGCTAGATGTATTTAGCATTTCACCAAATTCATAGGGGGCAGTTATAGCCTACCCTTCCTTATCCAAATTAGCCAGTAGATAAGTGTGGAAACTGTTCAGCCAATTAGTATTGTCAACAAAATTTCCCAGAGCTCTCTACAACCCCAGTTTGGAAAAAAGCATTGCTAGTAAACCTTTTTTTTCCCCCTTTATTCAACTTTTTATTCTTTTCCTTTATTTATTGAAGCACAAAACATTGACAGGACAAGTTATATATATATATGTATGTATGTATGTATGTATGTATAATCTATATATAACTTGTAACAAACTTCTCTCTCCCATGCGCTGATGATGTTAACTAGTCTGGTAACAAAACATCTGCAAGAAAATAATCAAGCTCAGAGAACACCAATCCTGAGCTACATATATTCCCTAGTAGTGGAAACACTTTGTTTTGTTCCGTATCTGTGGCAGTGTCAGCCTTGCAGGGTAGTCCAGACAAGAAGCATGCCCAGATGAACTAATTCTACTTTATTGTAAGGTTACATTAACAGAATCTTGCAAGTCTGAAATTACATTTCTCCCTCGTCGCCTTTACAGCCCAAAAAACTAGGGAGGGTCCCTTCTGAGACATTTGCTGTGCCCACATTCCTTCTGCAGGCTAAGCTGTCTCTTATCCAACCTTTCCTCTGGCTGTGGTACTTCCCCCTGTCTCCCAAGATCATTCCCACACACCATTACAGGCAGATTGGGAAAATGATCTGGTTACCAAAAAGTGTTAAAAATCTGTATTTTGAGACATTTTTTGGTAGAGCATTAGTGATAAATTGCTGTAGGGTCATGTGGTAGGTGGTGGCTTACCTGAGCTCCATAAAAATTCTTATCCTCAGTAAATTGAGATTCAGTGGATGACTTGCCCACGATTTTGTGCAGAGATAGCCACTGAATCAAATGTAGCATTTTGTTGACGCACCTAATTCAAATAACAAATAAATTGGTGCTACTGTGATGAAACAGTAAAAATAACTATTCACTTTGTGTCCTACTCCAAATCCACTCCAAATTAAGGATATCTATAATTAAATTAGGCTTTTCCAACTGTATGCTATCTACTGTCATGGACATCTACAAAGGGCCAAGGGGCAAGTGACATTACATGTATCATGACATCATCACATAAATGATGTAATGGCCCATGTGATATTATTGTGGCTTGTACCACAATAACCCTGTGCCATCCAGATCTGGCTGCCTTGTAGGGTAGTCCAGACAAGAAGCATGCCCAGATGAACTAATTCTACTTTATTGTAAGGTTACATTAACAGAATCTTGCACGTCTGAAATTACATTTCTCCCTCGTCCTTGGACAATCTTATCCAAGGCAGAACCAGTTTGGCAACATGGCATAAAAATGGTCTGGATGTTGTTTTTTGTTTTTAATTACAAACCTATATCATCAAACTACAGCTCAATGTGTAATGCATAGTTTGGCCCATGTTCCTTCCATACCAATATCCTAGTGAAACATCCACATGTAGACACATACACATCATGTTGGTCTTTGAAACAAGATTGGTGCCCATTCTTATAACACTGAAAAAATACACACCCAATAAAAAACCCTAGACTCCGACTTGGTCTTTCTTTAAAAATCTGTCTACCGAAAAGAGTAGAAATCCAGTGTCCTGCTTACGGAATCCTTTTTTATGCAGACTCAAAGATTTCCAATTCTAACCTAACTGTTAGAATCCAAAGGCATTTTCTTCAGAGGCTTGTAGACTTCTATCTGCAGCTTCCCCTGCGCACATACAGATTGAGAAGGCAACAAGTAGATGGCATGCCAATGGGCTGCTGTGAATAGGATGAAAACAGGTACACAACTCAGAAGGATATGCCAGCCTTAAGAAGCTCTTTGAACAAGGGCCGATGCTTCCGCCAGCATCAGGCTGCATGCATTGCCCTTCAAGCCCTCCAAAGGAAGAACATTTCACTGTTGGGAAGGCCCTGTGATTCAGAATCAAGTCAAGCCAGCCCTGTTCTGAGCCTCCTATTGCAGCCATCAAGACGAAGCTTCCTTTATGAACAGGCCCAAAGTGATAGGGTGCCATCCTTCTGATTTTGTCCCTTCTACACACATTGCAGTATATAAAATGCTTTTTTGTTTTGTTCTGAGGAGAACAAAAAACACAAAGAAGAGCCTGCAAAGCAAGAGAATTCCTCAGGACATTCCAGTGGCATTTTCTGAAAGGATCTGCAGGGGAGGCTAAGGAGGCATTGCTGGCCAAAGAGGTTCTGGTGGTCCAGAGAACCTGCAGAAGCTCTTGTTCTCATATTTTCCTGCCTCTCCCCTTCCCACACATCCTATGCCTGACACTTTTTTTTTAAAAAAGAAAGAGCATAACATGCACAGACCCTTGTTTTGTAGGAAGGCAGCAGAAAGTGTGCAGGACAGATCGATTTCCACTTGGGACAGCCAGCAGCCTTCTAAAAGATTTTTCTGAGCAGTTTCAATATTGGTAATGCTAAGATAAAGTTCCCCTGGCCAAACCCTAAGCATGTCCCTTGCCATACTCATTTTATTATCAATGCAACTTTATTTTATGGGAGAGAGGCATCGATCTGTTTATTTGAGATCAACGGAAAGCTGGCCCTTAAAAATGCAAGTCTTTGAAAGGAAAGGCTGACAGAGATGAAAGAAGGGCTAAACAAGAGGGAACAAAAACACCCCCGCCATGCTGAGCGGATGGTTACAGAGCAGCAATGGTGGGGGTGGTCCCGAGTAGGGCCTCCATCTTTCAAGGCTAAGGCGGTTTCCACAAAGGCAGATTCCTTCATTCTTTAGCAACTGGTATCAGCTTTACTTCTTTCTCTGTGCTACCCAATGGCCAGAGCATCGTTGAAAAGGATAGAGCTTTGGGATTTATGTTCCCTCATGATCCAGGAAGGCGTGCAGAACATGTCCTTGCCTTCTTTTACCCTCCTCCTTCTCTTTGGAAGAAATAAAGCACACAGACAAAAAAATAAGCTATCTAGGAGTAGCTGGGAGCAGAATGCAGGCAGTCCTTTAAAAAAAGAAAAAAGTGTCCTATTGGGGGGCCCCGTTGGTTAAAGGCTATGGCACAGGCACTCTGAAGTGAGGGTTTAATGAAGTAGCCTGTGAGAGAATGGAAGGGACAGTCCCTGCTGTACAGATGGCTCTTTGTCCCCACTGACACCTGCCATCTGCTTGTTTATCTAAATGATGTTGGAGGGGGCATCACAAGCTCCCAATCTGCTCCACTGCCTCCACCAGACTCCGGTGACCCCCTGACCTCTGTGTCAGACAGGTCCGTAGAGTTTGTTCTTTCAGTTCAATGGGTTCTTCCTTCTCCATGTTTACAGCCTCTTCCCAGCCTCTGATATTCGCAGCAGCAGCAGCAGCAGCAGCAGTTCTGCCAAGAGAAGGAACAGCAGCTGCCTTTGGTCTAACTAGCTGGGGGTTTCTTGGCCTCCCTCCCTCCCTCCAACCCCAGGGAGAAAAAAAAGCCTCAATCCAGTATGTAGGTAGGTATAAATCTCATCTTCATGCATATGAAAAGCCAAGAACAGGAGTTTTTTGTGGGGAGGGGGGAGCAGAAAGAGGGAAAACTTAAAATACATGAAAGAGGTAATGGGGCCTACATCACAAAGGAGGAATTTGTACTTTGAATTCTGCATACAGAATCCTTCAGAAAAAGTATCCATAAACCTACCTGGAAAAGAACACGAGAAATCTTCATTTTAGATCACAAATGGACCTGGGAAAAATGAAATGTTAAAGAAAGACTCAATACCCCAACAACGCTATTGTAGAAAATTTACTTCACACAAAAAAAACAAGCTTAAAAATAAAAAATAAAAGAAGGGAGGGAGGGAGGTTGATAGATCCATAGATAGGCAGGCAGATGTGTATGTGTGTATAATTTGTCCAGTACATAATCAATTATAATCTTTAGCAACTTTCAGTAGTTTCTTTCCCCTCAAAATGACACTTTCAACTTGTTCAGACAGTAACAGATCCCATCAATATGATGACAATACTGAGCTTTCTGTTGCAACTGTAGACACAGGTCGAGATGCTGTCAAAATCTTGTCCTGGTGCCTGGTGGCTCTCAGTCGGAATGGGAAGAAATAGGCGAACTTGTTTGAATTCAAGCAAGACTAAGTTACTATTTGCTCACTGAAGTTATCTGTCAACACCAGCGTTGTCTCTCAAAGAGGTGGCATTGCCCCTCAGAGACCATGACTCAATGGTCCTCCTGGACACTTGTGACTCCTGCTGGAAGGGCATGCGGAGACCGTGGCCAGGAGAGCTTTTGACAGCTTCAGCTGTGGGTCAGTTGCAGCCCTTTCTGGACCACGAGGAACTTTGACTCCTGCCTTTATTGCCATGCAGTTAGGCTTCTGCAATGTGCTTTACATGGTGCCTTTGAAGACCACTTGGAAAGCACATTTGGTACAAAATGCAGCAGCCCACTTGGTGCTAGTCACTATGACCACTTAACACCTATCTTGTGGGTTTCTGCATTACTTGCCAATAGGTTTCTGGGTATAATTCAAAATGCTGGTTTTGACTTATAAAATCCTATATGGCTTTGCAGCAAGGTGGTTGCCGGACCACTTACTCCAACCAATGTTAACCCATCTAAGGAAAAAGCTGCTGCTGATGCCTCTTTTTCATGAAGTGAAGTGGGCTGAGGCTAAACTGCTTCCCCTGCCCCCCAATCCTTGTGTCCTATACTTTGGAACACCTTCTTTCTAGAAGTTAGATTGACTCCCTCAGCAATGGCTTTCCAGAAATAAGTGAAGGCTGATCTGTTTCAGGCTTTTGGGATGTGATTGTTCACCAGCTTTATGTTTTGTTTTGTGTTATTATTTTGATTTGTAGATCTACAACTATGGTGTTTTCAAAATAGTGACCAGGTCCTACCATGCTTAGCTTTTCGGAGAACAACCAAGTTTGATAAGCTCATTATATTTTACAATATACAATGATTTTGATTTAATGAACTAGCTCAACTCTGGCAAATGTTGCATGGGTAACCTTAATTAATGTATAAATAGCTTAATATCAGTAGAAGTTCTGGACTGCTTTTTAAAGCGTATATTGCTTGTCAGTTGGACTGATTGGAAAGCCTCAGTGAAGCAATGAAGTCCTTATAGATTTTTTGACCAAATCAACCAGATTAAAATCAAGCTACCAGGTAGTGCACCTGATTGTCTTAGGCAATCAATCAAATATCCTGAAAATGGCAGACTGATTATCCTATCTCCAGTTCTCATAGATGGAAGGGGGCACTTTGATCAATGAGGAATTGAAACAATCCTGTGAGTTATCCAGTCTCTGCTTGAACACATATAGTGTAAGTGAGCTCACCATTTCCCTTGGTAATTTGTTTCACTATTAAGCTTACTGTTGGGAACGTTTTCCTAATATTCAATCAGAATCTGCCTTTCTGGTTATCTTATTTTATTACCTATTTCATTTTGGTACTGAGGCTTACCTAAAATGACCTACTGGGGGACATGAATGATCCAGGACAAAGATAACCTCTACACACAGTCAGCCATAAGATTTTATCATGTCTTTTCATTGTATTCTGCTATATGGTTTCCACCATATGAAATGCTGGCATTACTATCACAAGCTGTTAATTGAGTTGGATTTTAGTCATGCAGTAAAGAACACACATATATCCTTTTAATGGAAACCATCTGCTTGAATTACTACATCTCCAACTTCTTTTGGCTTCTACTGGAAAGACATGTACACACACACACATGCACACACACACATACTTTACTCTTCTGATTTAGGCTGCCTTGCACAAGCCTGCACTCATATCCCGCCCTAAATTCCTAACCACAAATGTACAGGTTGGACCCCCCATGCTCTTTTCTGCCTTTTGAGTATATTGAGTGTATCTACATATTGATGCCAAGACGGCTCATTTTCACATACGATGGAGAACATTCTCAGCTTCATACTGTATGAATTTGACATATCTTTTTCTTTCAACTATAACATCTTGAAATGATGTCATATCAGAAGGAAAGGGGCAAACAACTGCACATATACAAGGACCAATACTGAATATCTGCAATTGAGGTTATTACCTATATTAGGGAACACTTTTTTTTACCTCCTGGTTCCCTTTTCACCAAAGTAGCTAAGCTGAGTATGTAGAGTTTATGTCACAACACACCTCATCACTTGCCCTCTCCCTGTGCCCCCCACATCCATGGCAGTAAATATGGGTTGATATGTGGGGTGCACTAAGTTAAATCCACACTTGGGTTCTGTTCTGTTCTGTTCTGTGTGTGTGTTTGTTGATTTTGCTTTTGTATGTGAATGTTTAAAATCTGCACCGTGCTCCATCAGTACTAAATGCAATGCCCTGTAATATGTTGATAAATTGTTTCAAAAAGAGAGCTTTAAATTGTAACCAGCCATTTCCCCAGATGTTCATCATCCAAACAGCAAGTTGTCATCCTTATAACTGCTGGCTGCTCTTCTCTCCAACTCAGTGAGACTCTTTAAGTAAGCCAGTTCATTAGGGAAACGTATCATTGCTAGCCGTATATTCTAACTTTTATCTCTTTATGGAGCATACAGTTTGTAATGCTATTCTACACTCATTTAGCAATAAATAAGGTCCAAGCTATAGTAGCCAGAACATGTCATAAAACAAAGAAATGCCTATAGTGCCTTTAATACTCATAACATGTATGGATTTTTTAAATTGATGATAAAAAAGCTGTAGTTTGGTGTCATTGTATGACTGATCTATTCACATCGTACAACTGATTTATGTGTTGCTTTGGAATTACCCTTTTAGTTAATTGTTATATACTAGTACAAACTCAGCATCTAAGGTTACAGTAGTATAACTTTATTGATTAGTTAATTGACCATATCAAAACATCTAAGGTTATAATATATCTGGTATTTCCCAGACAAGTCCAGGGTTTAGATTCTGAATGTTGCATCCAGTCAGGAATCTAAAAAGAATGAAAAAGTTACAGGTTTGGTTGTTCAGTTTTAAAAAGGCTGGAGATCCCCCCCACCCCACCCCCACCACACACACACACACACATCAGAAAACTTTTTTCTGCTTTCTATATCCCAGCATCTTCCTGCTGTTCTTTTGGTTAACTGCTTCCTGCCTCTCACACATCTAATCTTCCCTGTTCTCCACTTTCTCCCCATGTCCCTACCCTTGTCTTCCTTTTCTTTCCACCCCTGTAACATATGGTTCCTGTGGGTTCTCAGGATTTGATAGAAACTCAGTACAAAACACCATTTCAGATTTTTCCCCTTTTATTCAAACAACCAGACAGAAAACAAACATTCTTTCAGCTTTTACTTTAAGTTTCCCAACCTGCATTCTTAGCAGAAGCAGCAAGATCATTTACAGCTGGAGATGCCAAGCTTGGACTGTCCACCTCTTTCTCCCCACTTCAAGATAAATGCCAGCCTCTCAAGATTCTTAACTGCGGCATAACTGAACTTGTCTCTTTACTTAATATTACAGAGCATAACTTTTTTTTGCTTCAATATGGACACACTTTATATAATGTTGGCTTAATGTGCAAGTGCAATGTTTCTACATCCTACCTACAGTATCTCCTAATTTAGAGATAAGAAAGGGGCTTACAAACATGGGTGGCATTTTTCCTTCTGTGAGTCAGGCTGACAGCTGGCTTTCTTCAGGCTGGCAAAGCCTTTGTTCTTCTATCATCTTCAGTACTTGAGGGAACATCTGAACTGAGTAGCCAAAGTAGACTGGTGGTTCCTCTCTTCCATCTTCACCAATATTCCCTGTGCTTACTTTCCTCCACTTTCTGGATTACAGCTAAGAAGTCTTCAGCAATGCAAGCACTCCCCAACTCAATTCAGGTCTGTCAGACCACATTGTTCTTCATAAAACCCATATATCTTCCACCAGCTAGGTTCAATTGCCATCCATTACCTTCATTCTCCCAGTTCTCTTTCCCAGAGTTCCTTTGATAAATTTAAGACTCCTTCTCTAATGCTAGTCCAGCTTCTGCTGCCTCTGCTTCTCTATTGTAAGAGAACACTTCCTATGAGAAAGTAAACTATGCTCCTATTCTCAGCTTCTCTTATCTGTAAAATAGCACAAAAGAATTGCTTGGGTTTCTGCCTGGATACATGAACACCAGCAGGAAGTCATCACTGAATGCAAGCTGTCACACCCCCTTTAATCCATTGCTTTCCTCTGATCCTGTCCAGTCATCACGTTTCTCCTGTCTCTGTCCACTTTGCTACCTTCCTACCTTCTCACTGGTATGACCAACCTCACCCCCTCTGGCCCATTTCCTATGGCCTAAACACTCCACCCAGAGGTAAGAAAAGAATCCAGACCAGTCCCAGTAATGATAGTGGGTCCCATAAATCAGAAATAAATCAGAAAAACAGATGAGGATAAACTCTTATCTCCCCACTGCAGAGACAGCACAACCCTAATTTATGGCTTCAGACTCTCCTTCTTCCCAAAGAATAATGCAGAAACCAATAACAAAACAGGCTGTCACCCTGACCCTCACAAGATTAAGCTCAAATCACTCTTTGGAGAAGGGCAATAATGGAGATAACTCCCTTATTAAAAGCTCCAGCAGAATTTGGCCACATTAACATTCCAGCAGCCTGCTCTATGACATCAGTGGGGCACAGCCAACTACTGTTGTGTTCTAGGGAAGAAGCTGCTCCTCCTAGAAATCCATCAGGCCTACAGATGACCATGGCTTCAACTCTTAAATTGTTACGATAGATCAGTTGATCTGAAAGATTTTCACTACTTACATAGTCTAAGAAATGTTAAGTGCATTTTCTGTCACTCTCCCTTATCACCAGCCCTGGTACCCAGCCCAAGACCTGTCCCTCCACCTCTTTTCCTGTCCCAGAAGCCACTTCTTTTCTATCTGATATTGTTGTTATTATCATTGCTAGTACAATTATTAGAACTATTACTAGCACTATTGACAATGAATTTACTTTTTCACATTCAGACATTCCTCAATGATTTGCTAAGGAGCAAAAATCTGTGACATAAAAGTTTCACTGCACTTCCTGAGTTTTGTTCCTTATCAAACTCTCCCAGTCAGAATTCTGGAAAATATCTTCCCAGGCAAGCTTAAAAAACTAATCCCCCTATATTTTTTTTTCCATTCTCTCCTGTTGCCTTTCTCTTTATCTAAAGGAACAAAAACAACATTCTTCCAGTCATTAGGCACAGATCCAATCTTCACACACATGTTAAACTAGTTGCACAGCCAATCCATAAGCAAACCACATCCATAGTTTAACATTTCTCCAGTTACACCATCTACACCTGCAGCCTTATAATTTTCAACATCCTTGTAGCATTTGTACCTTGATTTTCATTGGTTTCTTTTCTTGACAACTAATATATATAGTACTTGTTTCAATTCTACTCTTCAGTGTATATCTAACATTCCCATCTAAAGTTCTAAAATGCTGTTTTCAGTACTGTCTCACTTCAGTGTCATCCTAAATCATTTCATCACTTTATAATTAATTATGATTCTCATTTGTAAATACTGTAAGAACAACATGTTTATTAGCTCCACAAATCTAAAAGTGCCCCCAATGTCTAATTATTTGCTGAATCTTGGATTTTCCCATATGTCTACTAATTCATTAATGCATAGAAATAGAATTGTGAAATCATGTCCAAATGTGTATGTGTGTCATATGGAAATAAAGATTCTTGCTACTGGACATGGCATTCTTGGTCAATTTTAAATGCAGAGTTCCCACTGCTTCAAAAGGTGGGTAAAACAGGACATTTCATTAGGTATAACTCATTCTGCATAACTTACTAAAAGCTCTGTCTTACAGGGGACCATTATATCTCCTGCCATGATTGAGTCTACTAAGCTGTGAATTGATCAGACAGAAAATGCATTCATGATTATTGCTTCCCCCCCGCCCCCCAATTAGCCAGAAATGAAATTCCTATCCCTGTTTCCCTCCAATAACCTCTCAATTGTTGTTGTTATTGTTATTATTATTATTTTTATTTATGCTACTTTTCTCTCTGAAAGCACATCAATTCTTTTTTTAAGATAAAAGCATTTAAGCCTTCAATGTAGGGAAAGGTAAAATGGTTGGAAATAGGCAAACTAAGTTGTTTATCTCTAGGCTAATTTCATTTACTTTCCCTAGGGGCTAAGGCTTAAGCTAAACATACCTTCACTTTGGGCAGGTGTGTTGTACTGAGTTTGTCTGACATATTTTCTTTGAGAAAATTCAGCTTAAGCCACATATTCCAAACTGGCCTATTTTGAAGTAGATGTTCAGCATTTGTATTTATTCTTGGATCTCTGAGTGGCCCATTTTTTCCCATATTCTCTCATCTCATTCCCATTCACCTATTTATCTAATAAAATAATTTTGCCCTTGAGCATTTATTCTGAATGTTGCACAATTTTTCCCAAACTTCATCCCTACTTTTCCATTATCACCATAACATAACATGCAACCATCACCAACCTAGGCATTCCTACTTTCATATGCACCCATCATTTGGTAGTTCCAGATATGGATCTTGGGGGGAAAATGGACCATTTAAGGGAAAATACATAAAATAAAATCTACAGTGGAAAGAAAGCAACTGCAGGAAGAGAATTAGAGTTCTATTTGAAAGCATATGAGAAGATACAGCAGATTATTTTCCAAGCAGTTTGACTAGAAAGTCAAGCTTGGTATAAGGAAAGAGATATGGAAGCTCCTTGGGATAGATCAAAAAAGAATTATGCTGTGGAAATGTGTGGAGTTTACACTAATGGGAAGAAGGAAAAAAGATGCTTGATGGAAGGATGAAGTGAAAGAGGCTGTGGATATACTATACAATTATGCAGCAAAAATTAGTCTGAGACGAAGATATTGTATGAAGAGCATAGAGAGAAAATGATAGTTGCAAAGAATGTGGTAAAAAAAAAGCAAGGAACGGTAAGATTCAAAGAGGCAACTGAGAAAAAGTTAAAATATGGGTGCAGTTTGCTTATGAATTGACTGAGCTGTTTGTTTATCAATAACAGTAATATACGATGGAAAGAGAGCATGCATGAGAATAAATAGGCTGCTTAGCAAATGGTTCAACAGTGAGCAAGAAGGATGTGTGAAGTATAAGGAAAGCTTGTGGTAATGGTAGAAGTGTGTTTGGTTGGGGGATGTGAATGTATGTGTACTTCTCTATGGAAAAATTGCCATATTGTTTATTGAGAATTCTGTTTATTTGCAGCAGATGTTATATTGTGTAAGAGTCAATGAAGTGTATTGATCTGAGGATTAAAGTAAAGACCAAGGTGCTTGTGTTTGATAGGGAAACTGGAGGGAATAATTGCAAGCTATACATAGATGTCAAAAAACTAGAGCAATTAGATAAATTTGTCTGCCTTGATAAATTGTTTACTAAAGGTGAAAAAATGGATGAAGAAACTGTAAGAAGTACGGATGCTGGCAGAAAGGTAGTATGCAGTATGTGTCTTGTTGCAAGGAATGAATGTTTTTGTCCAAGGAAGTTAGAAGGGTTGTATATGAGACCAAACTTTTGCCCACTTTATTATATGGAAGTTGGGTATGTCAGGAGAAACCTAAAATCAAGATGAAGTCAATGACAATGGGTTAGTTAAGACATTTTTATCGTTTAACAAGAAGAGATAGGGACAAGAATGAAAGTGGATTTAATATTCAAGTGAGTGCTCAGTATGAAAGAAGTAAAATGAAGTTGTTGGTCATCTGGACAGAATAAATTAGGATTGCAAAACAAGTAGAAGAAGGAAGAGTAAAAGCCCATGAAAGTTGTGTTTGGATGGAGTTGATGGAATCCCAAAAAACAAAGAGAGTGAGCAAGTTAAAGAACACACAGCACTGTATGGAGGTGATAGAAGCAAGGGTGGTTCAGAAAGGCAGAAGGCTATGGAGAAGCATAATGATTGTTTTGGTGTAAGCTAGATTCAACTGTATTCCCTTCTCTTTTTCTTATTTATTATTGATAAATAAGCCCCCAAGACTCTTACCTCATGCCTTAATGTCATTGGCTTACTATTTCTTCCTTCTTTTCTTCACTTTGCATAACATTACTTACCCCAAAAGGGAACAGCATGATAGGTAGGAATACTATGAGAATTTTACAAATGCAGTATTTGATCAGCAAACAGATTATTTCAACAATTAGGAAAATGTAAGAAGGGCCATGCAGGGTCCGACTCAAAGTTCAATCCAGCATCCTGTTACAATGATCAGCAAGATGAGATTAGGAAATCCACACCCAGGGCAGGAGGGCCCTGTTCCAACTCCCAGCAATTGGTATTCAGTACATACATAGCCGTTAGTGCCATTACCCATTAAATCGTAGTTAACATTTGAGTTTTCACATATATAAACATGAAGAGGCATATAGGATACAAAGCCATGGGTTTGAATAGATAGAGCAACACAGCAAAATGCAACATTTGTTATGCTCAAGCAACAGCAGCAGCAGCAGCAGCAGCAACAACAACAACAAAAGGAACCTTCTAAAGCCCCAGAGCATGAGAAAAGGTATCAGGCATTAAAATGTCTGCATAGATTAAGAAGAACTGAGAACACAGCCTAGAAATACAGCCTCAGTATTGAAATGGTATTGCAACCCTTCCTGCCTGGGTGAACGTTTTCCCTTGCCTTTGTGTTGTCCGAGTCACTTTTTCCATCAAGGCAACGACAAAGAGCTCATGTAACCAGCCAGTGTGTCAATAATGGGAGCCTTTGACTCAGCTAGGATAGTTCCAATAGTGATCAGGAGAGCCAGAAAAATCCAGTACTACTAAAATTGATTCAGTAGGACAAATTGGATGCACTTGTTAGAACTGGCTTATTAGAATATACAGGCAAGTGGGAGAAGCAAGAAGGCAGCAGATACCAATGGAAAGATAAAAAATGACATTTATATATGTGCATATTCAAAAGATACATTATCTAGGTGGTCACAAAGAGTTGACACTGACTTAATGGTACATAATCAATCTATCAATATTCAGAAGTGAGCTCTATGAAATTCAGGAGGAAGGTTCATTGATCTTAAGCACTGCATGTGACATGTAATTTGCCTCTAGGGCACCAGATCGATGAAACAGAGGAATATAGTCAGAACCAATGACTGTGTTGCTATTATCTGAGCCTCACTAGGCTGTCAAAGACATTACTGATTTACAAGCCTACAGCCTGTGCAGGCCAATCTCATGATTGACAGGGCAGATTCTGGACATTAGTGGAGGACTGCTGGTTTGAGGATATTATCTGGTTAATCCCTTACTTCCAGGTTCCATTTTATTTGGATGTATTCTCATGTAACATTTGGCTCCAGCTCTAGGATATATTGTTTAATAGCTTGGAAGAAGTGGGGCTATATAGATAAAAGACAAACTATGCATATATGTGGCAAAGGTTTCGCAATATTCTAAAAAGGAGCATTGCCATTTATATACATAACAAAATTATCTGCTCTTTTGTTAGCTATGTAAAGTATTTACAGATGGGTGCTCTGAGTAATTGGAAAGCAGTCCAAAGATAGCTTAATGAACAACACCTCACACAGACAAGATCTGTGAAATGGGGCCTTGATTCAGAAAAAAGTGTTAATGTTTTGAAAATTCAAAACATCACAGCTAAATCCTGCCTTGAACTGAAACCTAGCAAAAAAAAATTATGCTATAAGCAAAGTACAACTCTGGTTTATCAGTGATAGCATAGCACATGTAAAAGGTGCCTTCAGATCATACTCAGGTGAATAAGTTATTGCTGCATTACCCAAACTCTGGATGTATGGTTGATCACAAGATGGTTCTTTTAAGAGGGGGAAAAAATAATAATAAGACATGTCTTTAAATAATTGGAGACATGCCTCTTCTATATTGCATAATCCATCTTTGCTAGCTCCTACTGTATGTACCAAGAAGGGAGATGACCTACAAGTGTTTTTTTGTATGTGATTATATTAATAACAAACATGCATACACAGATTTACAGACACACAATGATAGATGATAGATGATAGAGACAAACTACAAATAACATTCATTACCTATAAAACAAGATTGATTGATTATGTGCCATCAGGTCACTGTCAACTCTTAGCAATCACATAGATAAGACTTCTCCAGGAGGATCTGTCCCCAACCTGGTCCTCCAGGTCTTCCAACAGCACACCCATCACTGCTGTAACTAAGTCCGTTCACCTTGCTGCTGGTTGTCCTCTCCTTCTCTTTCCTTCCAACTTTCCCAGCATTATAGAGCTCTCCAGAGAGCTAAATCTGTACATATGTCCATACTGTGCATGATAAATTAAACCTTATTGTATGTGCCTCAAGTAAGAACTCTGTGTTCATTTGTTCATTATAACCATTTGTTTGCGTTCTCAGGTATCCATGGTATTCTCAGAAATCTTCTCCAAGTTCCAAAGCATTAATACTTTTTCTATCCCACTTCTTCGTAGTCCAATTTTCACTTCTATAGAGTGTCACAGGGGAAATTATTGCCTGCACAATTCTGATCTTTCTGGGGGATCGACCCATTTATTTATTTAAGCAATTTATATGGCTGCCCAACTCACTCACAGTGACTCGGAGGGGGGGTGCTTACAGAAATAAAAACCCCAAATACAAAACCCTACATCCCCCCACCCCCCTAGTGACAACAACACATTTACATTAGCCATTTGATGGGCTCCTTCACATCATGGCATCTGAACACGTTTTCCAAATAAGGGGAGAACATACAACCCTGTCTCACTCCTTTGCTAACCTGAAACCAGTCTGTTTCCTATGTTCTGTCCATACTGTGGCTTCCTGACCTACATATAGGTTTCCCATGAGGACAGAGAGAAGTTTTGGGATTCTTTACTATGCCTAAATTGTGCTGAAGGTCTGACTGAGGCCAGCAAGAAAAAAAAGCATTCATAGTACAGCATAAATAACATTGTCGTACTCTTTGCCCCAAGAGTTTTCACCATAAATGTTTAGATCTTACTTTAACAGTTGCACTTGCCTATTTTTCTTTCATTAAAATTGCTCTTCTATCTTACTGTTTTAATACTTATTAACTACTTCAAGTGGCATATAAGTACTGGAAAGACTGAATATACTATCTGGTATCATAAAGCAAACATAAAATAGGCCTAAATTCAGCATGTATTTTGATTTTTTTAAAGATAATATTTGCTTTTCTGTTTTTCATTTAATATCAGAAACCTAAGCCTGTTTAAACATCACAGCTCTGGGTAGATCTGGTATGGTATCAGACAGATGCACCAGATGTACGGAACAACAGAGTTTGACTACGATACTCCCTCACAAGGCATAAAGGAGCAACTGATATGTTCTATCCAAGTCATCCAGAAATATACATACTACAGATAATTCTGCATCAGAGGCTCAGTTTCTCAAGTGTTTTGTAGAAGGAACAAATGCTTTAATTATTTGCTCTAATGTATACAGTTGACCATATCAATAAATGTATTATAGAAATGAGTAGAGAGTCTTTTCCTCCCATGAATTTGGGAGCAGGCCTTCTTCTGAAACAAAAATAACCTTACAAATAATACTGCAGATAATATCAATGCCCTTGTTTTACTTTCCATACAAAATATCTCGAACAATGAATTGATCTGCCCCCATAAAGATGATACACTGCAAGATGTGACTCCAATTTGATTTTTTTTTTTTTGGTAATGTCAATATACAGATGGCCCAGAAATATCTAATTACAATTGTCACAAGATAAAGTTATGGTCTTTGTTTTTGTTTTGTTTTTAAATTGCACTTTGTAATTTTCAGTGGGTTCAAGGATACATTTGCTGCTGGGCAGATAAATGGGAAGATATACGTCAACCGAGCATGCTCACAGAAAACACATGCTGAAAATGCTCAGATATTATATACCTACCAGCTATCTCAGTTAAGAAGGGCAGTTTCCATTTTTTCATATCAAAAGATTTACAGTTGTTCTATTCCATCCTTTCTTCTGAAGGCTGAATGAAAAGTAATACCTCCACCTTTATAACCTTTCCTTGAAAAGGAATATTTTAATAACTGAAACAGGAAAATAATCCTTGAAATTAGCTCCTTTCTTACCTGTACTTACTTCTCCACATAATCACCATCATTTGTTACACACTTTACCAATGAGGGACAAGCTATTCAAAGCTATCATAAAAGAACTCCACGCTTTGTCTCTTCAACCAAGTCCTGACAAACCTTTCCACCTCTTCATTGGAACCAAAAACGGATGCCCACAAAGGTATTCCTTCAAATTTGGGAAATGGTGGAAACTCATGGAACCAAGTTTTGACTGTATGATGGGTAGGACAAGATGGTGAGATCCAACTTTGCAAATGCCTCTTGGATGGCTTGCAAAGTATGAGGTATAGCATTGTCATGTTGCAGCAAAATTTTCTTCTTGTGCTTAATGGTTGTTTCAAAACTTTGAGTGTTACAATATAGCTCTTTGAGTTGATAGTGGTGCCAGGTTCATGAAAACCCATGTGAAGAACACCATCAACTATAACAGTGATCGTGCCAAAGGCAAGGTTTGATGACTTTTTTTCCCACAGGTGAAGCTTTGTGATGGTATTCCATGGACTAACATTTTGTTTCTGGATCATATGATGTGCCCAAGTTTCAATGGCTGTCATGATGCTGTGAAGAATTTCCTCACCTTCATCCTCATAGCATGGCAACTGTTGCTGGCAAATTTCAACTCCTGAAGCTTTCATCTCTGTCACCAGCAGTGCAAGGAACCTATCTTGCACAAACCTTCTGATATTGAAGAACTTCAATAAAGTAACCCACCCAAGCTTGAGAACAATTTCCCTTTGAGTGGTGTGCCCATTGTCCATCACCCTTTCTTATGTGAAACTTGTTGGCAGCTGTCATCCACTTTGTTGTTGATCACACAAATCAGGTCTTTTAGGTTCACCTTCTTTATATGTATTGGCCCAATGATGCACAGTACTCCCGTCAATACAGTCATTACTATAAACAACCAGCATTTGGCAGTGAATTTCAGTTGAAGCTATTCCTTTGACAGACAAAAATTCAGTAACATCTCACAACCAAAGTGAAAGAACAGGTGCTAAGGAACACATCAGAGCTTCTAGCATGTCAGTACTGCCATCTGTTAGTGACTTATAGCATTGGAAGCATTATTTTACATTCAACCTTTGCACTGATTTTCATGAGAGAATTTTTGCTTCAGCCAGGTTTAATTCTGCGGTGCTAGTCAACCCTTCCACATTCTGAATGATATTTCAGCAGACATTGCAATAGAATTAAGAAATATATAAATGAAAGTTGTGTAGGGATAAAGGTAAAGTTGCCCTCTAATCAAGTTTGGCTCATGATGACTCCTGAACACAATCATACAGTCTGCTTGGCAACAAAGACACAAAGACATCTTCTAGGATGTTTATTCAACTTCCCAGTCAGGCCTATAGCCCTGAGATTTCCTTGTGGTCTCCTATCCAAATACTAAGACCAGTCATATACACTGGTCCAGTGTTATCTTCTTCACTAGCTATAAGAGAGGTAGGGCTTAGGGTTATATTTATATATTTTTTTATGAATGTTATATTTATAACATTTATAAAACATATATATGTTTTAAATAAATGCCTCAAATAAATAAATTCGCTTGCTGCATGTTTTCTCCTTGTATATCAGATTTTGTTTCTTTGTTTTATCATAGTGAGACAGAAGAAAAGCCTCACCATTCCCCAATAGTAAACATTCAAAGAAAAACGCAGCTTGCAAACAGAAAATGCAAACATGCATATGGAAATAGAGAGAGATTACCCTGAAGAAAGCAGAGAAGGAAAAAAATCCTACACAAAGGGAAGGGAATGCAGAGAATGGAACAGGAAAGACAACATGGACGAATACTCACACACAGAATCCAGAGCATCTTCTGCCTTTTCAATGCCAACAGATTGGGTGATTACTCCATTCACTTGCATAGCAGGAAGTGCATTGCTAAAAACAGTTAAAGGGTAGGAAGAGAGACATTTCCTCCATCCACCAAAGACCCTGAAACCCCAAGAATCCATAGCATATACTAGTTGCTGCTTAGCAGTGTGGATCTCTCTTCCCACCCCTATCAACGCAAGCAGAGAAATGAATTCTGGAGGAAAGTCACAGTGCAAACAGTGGGTGGGTTGGGGAGCTCATGAGAGATAAGTTTTTCTTCTCCTTCTCCTTCTCCTTCTCCTTCTCCTTCTCCTTCTCCTTCTCCTTCTCCTTCTTCTTTTTCAGAGATCATGTTGCCCACCAACCATTTTTCAGTTGGGCAGCTTTCAGTTTATGCAAGTACATCTTAAGTGTTAAAAGAGGTTAGTAGATTTGATTGAGAGCCACAGCTTGGAGAAGCGAAGACATCTGCAGACCACTCAAAGCAACACAGAAATATAATTGGCCAGAAACCCCCTGGAAGTGCTAGCTCTTCATAGCTTTGCAGAGTTACAGCAGTTTGGTAAGTAGTTCCTGAGAAGGGCACTTGCCTGCTCCACCACCATCCCTGCCTTCCTAATTCCACCTCAGGAGTGATGGCATTGATTTCCATGCTCTGCCACGTGGCCTCTTTCTAGTACCTTTACCTCTCTTGTAGCCCAGCTTAGCCTTATGCTCATTATTGGGTGTGAACAGCTATAATTCAAAAAATGGTTATGCTCCATTGGAAACTTGGAGATTAGCTGTCAGGGCATGGAGCAACTATTTCATAACATAATGAAATTTAGTGGAAAAAATACAAACTACAAAGCGGGTGTCCTCTTTCAAGCAGGTCCCAAAGTGATGATGAGGGGAGGCAAAAGAACAAATGTAAGAAGGCGTGGGGGAGGAGGGAAGGCACGGGGCACACCTCACCATCACAGCTCACAATTTTACATGTCATATTGTGACTTTCTGAGGGAAAAAGCAATTAAGTCAGACAATCACTTTGCTTCCCCTAAGGGGGAGTAGAACTTCCATTAGGGGAGATAAGACCTCTGCGTGTCCATCAAAAGGCAGCCCACGAGGACATTGTCCTTGTATGCAATATTAAACTGCACACAAAGATAAAGGTTCTCAGATAACTGGACTGATTTTTCAATTTTGTTACTTTGAAAGGTCCAGCAGAAAGAAAAGCATTCATACAGACATATGCCCACACACACATACACACTTCTATTTGCAAATGGTTCCGCCCCCCCTCCCAATATATGCCTGAAAACCATCCACCTGATACGACCGTTTGTGGGAAACTCTCTGAATTGTTCTTAGGAGGAAATCCTAAACCCACCCTTCACTCAAAATATTCTAATTGTGATATTTCATTATATAGTTAAAGGTGTGCTATTACATTCTATATTAATAAAACCTCATAACTCCTTTATAAGAGGATCTCACCTTTAATATTTTGACAGTCGTGAAGGTGCCTTATAATATTTAGCCTCAGATTTTAAGCTGTAATTTAGCACACCCATTTTCCTGTGATTCATTGTTTGCAAGTCAGAAAAAAATAAGATAAATACATTTGCTGTCTGTAAAGAATAGGTCCCCAAATGTGTAACATTTATGTTGACAAAATCAAACAAAAAAGCCGACAATGCATGAAGTCACCCTGTGTCCTGAACTGGGCCTACCAGATGTCTTGGTCCAGCACTGATCCTGTTCTTTTCTAGAGACACTAAATAACCTCAGAACCTCATCCTTATCTTCAAAAGAGAAGCCCTGGGTGGAGACTTAATCACAGGTCATTGTCTATTCTGCACGCATTATGAAGATGAACAATTACAGCACTTGAAGGAAACCTATTATCAAGTGAGAGGAAAAGACTATTTTTCTGAAGCATCTGAATTCAGTCTTTTATGACTAAATGACTACTTCAAGCTGAAAACTCTAATCATCACCACTGGTTTTCTAAAATGTCATCTCCCCTTATCCATATATAGAACAGAAAAGAAGACACAATGCTCTGGAAATATTTTTATGCTTCTCCTCTCTCTAAATATGATATATTCAGATTGTGTACATGGTGCCTGCCTCTTGGCCAGGCTGCTTAGAATTGTGGGAGCTGACTTCCCAATACATCTGCTGGATGCCAGGGTGACAAAGTGCAGTGGTGTGAGGCAATCGGTTAATCAAATTGGCAAGTTTTCAGGAGGTGTCCCTTTGCATTCCCCAGTTGTGTTCTGCACCCCATCATTCCAGTTCCCTACTCAAATAAATCAATTAGCCTATCGTGACAGAGAAAAGGCTTATACCACATTGGACTCTTATATCTGTTGGAGTGAGCTGCCAGATCTCAGTTCATTAGAGTTACTAAGACTTTTGGGGGAACATTGTTGGTTCTGTTGTCACAATCATAAATCGAAGTAATCTCATGGGCTGTTGTGGGTGAAAGTGAAATTAGGCCCTCCTCTTGATAGCAGAGACCATCAGTGCTGGAGAGGATATATGCTTGCACATTATTCATGCACTTAACAGCAATATCTTTTCTTACAGTGTCTTGGCTAGTTATGGGAGCTGATTTAAAGGAAGGACCCAGGTTGTCCCAGGTTTCTTTTATCATGCATGGAGAAAGAAGGGCATAGTATTGGAGTAAAATGTCCTATAGGAAGTTTTAAAAATTAACTAAAAATGCCCTCCAAATCCTCACTGCAATGTGAGGTTATATGAAGAGGCAACAATGGGTGTTGGCTTTAGTCTCTCCAATAAACTCTAGAGAGCTGCATGGTACAGTAGACAAAGTGATGGATACTGGTCCCAAAGTGAGGCTTCATATCCTTATTCAGCTACAGCAATGTTAAAGGACTGTGGGCAGACACTGATCTGGGTTTGTACATTTCTCTAAGCTATGGCTTAATCATGATTTGTTGAATAAACCATATTGGTTTTGTTTACAATACACACTAAACTGCTATCCTGGTTTACAATTACACCGCTGAAGTCACAGAACATACTAAGCATTGGATCCACAATATTCTATAGACACCTCCGTTCTCGACTGGCTCTATGCTGGTGCTGAAGTCTACTTTCTCATTTTTCAAAAAGCATATTTTAATTCTAAAGAAAAGAAAAGCAGAATTGTTATGCTGTGAAACAAGAGTTACTTTTATTTCAAAGAATCCCCCTAGTTCCACAAATATTGCATAGGTATTTTTAGAAAATTGAAATGATGAATAGTATAGTCCAGTGTTTCATTTGTAACTTTGATTAATTGATTGTTTGACTGATTATGTGCCATCAAATCAGTATTGACTCTTAGTGACACATTGATTGATTTTCTCCAGGATCATCATTGATTGATTTTCTCCAGGATCATCTATTCCTAACCTGCTCCTTCAATGGTGCACCCACTGCTGCTGGTCATCGTCTTCTTCTCTTTCCTTCCACCTTTCCCAGCATTACAAACGTCTCTGAAGAGCTAGGTCATCACATAATTGTGTACCAAACATGATCATGTGAGCCTGGTCATTTGTTCCTCAAGTGAGAACTCTGGATTTTTTCTATGATCCACTTGTTTGCTTGGCTATCCATGTCTTCTCAGGAGTCTTCTCCAATGACAAAATTCAAAAGCATCAATACTCTTTCTATGTGGCTTCTTGAAAGTCCAACTTTCGCTACTATAGAGTGTCATAGGTACATTCTCTTCTATTGGTGTCATAGGTAAAACCACTGCCTGCAGGATTCTGATCTTTGTAGCTATAGACTCATCCTGGCATCTGAATATCTTTTCCAAGGCCGTCATAGCTATTTTACCAAGTGCTAGTCTGTGGCATATTTCTTGACTATTGGTTCCTTTACTGTTGACAGTCAATCCCAAAAGACAGAAGCTATCTACCACTTCAGTTCTTCATTATCATTTCTAAGGCTGGTTGTGGTACCTGTTGTAATTACTTTGGTCTTCTTTATCTTAGTCCCATTTGTTCACTGTGTCCCTTGACTTTCATTACTAGAGCTTGCAGATCGTTTGCATGTTCAGCTATCAGAGCTGTGTCATCAGCATAGCCCAGACACAAATCAAAGTTAAACTTGAGGTTAATAGTAAGCATGTAGGATAATTATTTATTCATTTGTTTGGTTGTCTGTTTGTTTGTTTACTGGGGCTTATGTACCACTCCAATTCAACAGAACTCTGAGAAGTTAGAGATAGTAAGGAGAAATCTCACATGTCTGCCTAGTCATTTGTGAATGGGCAAAATCCCCTTGGCAGCCATTTACCTTGAGAATCCAAGACATGATCTCAGAATATCAAATGAACCATTAGCCTGAAAAATTTAAGGAATCTATTTCTCTGAGAAATTGAAGCCATATTGCCTATGTTTGCTATTGAATGGTTTCACAACTGCATGTGAGTCCTCCTGATATATAAAAGGAATCTTGTGCTCTCTCTTGCATTGATTGTGACAGGACAGACACTCTTGAGAAGATTCACAACTGTCCCAGATCTTCTTAGTTCAAGACTACAGGCACTCTTTATAATGTCATAAGAAAGAAATGCACAGTGTTCATACAGTATGCATTTCTCCCATCCTTGACTCAATAGGTCAACATAAATAGTGCTGCCTGCTTAGCTGAGATTCACTGTGCTTCAGCAGTAAGGCCAGGAAGTGATACTCTTCTTACAGATTTAATGCAGGAGAGTTTCAGGGCAGCAATTGGTGGATCCCTCAAATTCCTTCCCATCCAATATTATCTGCTGGCAGGAAAAACAATCACCACTCAGTCCCCATAAAACATGAAGGGGCCAAGTTGGAGAACTTCAGATTCTCACTCTCACTTCATCCCACATCTCTGCCTTCCTGCCCAATCACTAGTATGTATGTGGGTGCATGTAGGGACTGGCTCTGACTGCAGATGGATAGGCATCTATGGCTTTTTTATGAAGGTCCTCAGGTTTTTTATTTTTTGTTTTGGGTTTTGTTTGTTTGTTTGACTGTTTTGGAGTATTTCTGAGCAAGGCATAAGATACCTCTAGAGTTTGTGTGATGAGAATTCCTCTGTAATGAATTAGTGGGATTTATACAGGGCAAGGCTAGTCTAAATCCGTCCTGACTATTTAATGAAGTACTTATATACCCAACCCCAGTTATCTCTTTAGCTGAATTCTTTAAACTAGGGGGAGACATGATTACTTGTTCATACTGATGTTGGAAGACTTTGTTATAATGAAACAAACACCAAACGTTGCTGATATTTGTTCACCCAGACTCCCTCTATATATCAGGAAGGCCCAGATGAAATTCTGATAACATACAGTGACAAAATAGGCACAAAGCTCCAAAAATCTGAAACTGTACATTCAACAAAGCAATTTCTGCTTATCCATATGCACTGGGGTAGCACCCATCAATCTGTTACATCCACATATTTGTGACTATTGGAGTATTCTGAACCAAACCCTATTTTTGAAAAAGGTAATCTTTCTCTCAATCTCATCCTTGCCTCACAACTCAGCTTGATTCACATCAACCATGGCAACCTAAAAGGAAACCAAAAGCAATCTAAATATGCTTAGCTGTCTTTTCCATCTTGCACTTCTTCCTTTTCCATCAGGAGTGAAGGTTCCTTTCCATTTATGGAAAAGACAAACATGTCAGGAGCCCTCCTATCTGAGCAAAGGCAAGACTTCAACAAGAATGTGCCGCTTAAGATTGGAAGGTTGGGCTCAGGAGGATATGGGTGGGAGTGGTAGCAGTAAGGAAACCCCTGCTCACAGCTTCTTCCAAGAGGAAATGGGCACAGATTCCAAGGAAATTGTTTTGTGTTCCTAACTAATCACAGGGGCAGGGCAGCTCATGAAGTCCAGCAGTTTCCCATCATTAGAAACCAGCTCAGCTGTATCAAGCGGGGGGGAGGGGGGGACTTTATATGCTATTTGCAGGCTCTGCCATTTCTTATTATTCATCATTAACAAATCTGCCTTTCTCCCTCCCTCTCCCAACAAAAGGTAGACAATTTGTTTCTTTGCTGGAGTCTGTTTATTCCATGAATTCAGGGAAAAGTGACAAGGTGTTGGAGGTGTTGTCACAGCAAGAGCAAGTCGCATAAGCAAATTGATATGGATGGGGTGGTCAGGATTGGGGGGGGGCAGGCAATTGTTCCAGTTGTTCAGTCTTTCAGCAGGGGGAGTTGTGCACAGGGCATTTAAGCTGGAGAGATTGGGTGGTTGGAAAACACAACTCCCAGCAAGACCACAAACTTGTCTGATATC
This sequence comes from Liasis olivaceus, assembly GCA_030867105.1. Classification (NCBI taxonomy): domain Eukaryota; kingdom Metazoa; phylum Chordata; class Lepidosauria; order Squamata; family Pythonidae; genus Liasis; species Liasis olivaceus. The sequence continues at coordinate 260,416,779 of CM061349.1, forward strand.
TGAAGGGAGAGAGGGAAACCACCTGCAAACATCTAAGCAGAGGCTGGTGGGGAAATCAGAATTCTGTGGAAATTAAGGTCCCTCGGCTAGTTTCCAGGTGTTGCCAAATGTGATGAATCAAAAATGTCAGGAGATTCACTTAATCTGGGCAGCCAGAATCTCAAAGATGGGTAGGGAAGCTTCCTTCCTCCATTCCTACTTGAACTAATTTCTGACAGGTTGTGTGCCACTGCTGGACTAGGTCAACATTTCTTGGCCAACCCCTCCCCAACACCTCTGGGTCAGCCCCATACTTGAGATTTAGATTCATTAGACTGAGGAAAACCTAACCGTCATACATTGGGGTAACTCATAATCTGCTAATGTCATCTATTTGAGTAAACAGGAGAATCCCCACAGTGAATCATCAGTATATTTCATCTTCTCTTTCTTATTTGCCCTAATGGGGTGATGATTGGTTGTACTACCATTATACAGTATCAAAGCATCCTAAGAAACAGCATGGTCTGAGGCTCACCCTGGGTTCAAGTGGGTCATTCTAGCCATTCCAGGCTCTGATTGCTGAAGGCTATAGACTGGCCTCCCCCAACCTAGCACTTTCCAAATGTGTTAAACCACAGCATCCACCACCCTCAGTCAGCACCCTGATAGCTTTGTTGGAGAAGGATGATGGGCTTTTATTTATTTATTTAGTACAAATATTTGTAGGCTTTTGATTATGTGCCGTCAAGTCATTTTCAACTCCTAGCTACCACATAGACAGATTTTATCCATGAAGATCTATCCTTAACCTGTTCTTTCAGGTCTCCCAAGTGCACCCATTGTCACTATAACTGAATCCATCTATCTTGCTGCTGGTCGTCCTCTTCTTTCCTTCTACCTTTCCCAATATTAAACCTTTTCCAGAGAGCTAGGTCTTCACATGATGTGTCTGAAGTAGGATAATTTTGAGCCTGATCATTTATGACTCAAGTGAGAACTCTGGGTTGATTTGTTCAATGATCCATTGGATTGTTTTCTTGGCTGTCCACAATATTCTCAGGAGTCTTCTCCAACACCAAAGTACAAAGGTGTCAATACTCTTCCTATCCTGTTTCTTCAAAGTCAAACTTTTGCTTCTAACATGTCACAGGCAATACCACGGCTCGCATGATTCTGATCTTTGTAGGTATAGACCCATCACAGCATTTGAGTATCTTTTCCAAGGCCTTCATGGCTGCTCTACCAAGTGCTAGTCTGCAGTATATTTCTTGACTGCCTGTTCCTTTACTGTTGATGATTAGAATTGTACAATTCTAGACACAATTAATGAATTATATATATTAAATCACCCATAAAATTAATCTAGCATTAACTCTTTAAAACAATTTCCATTATAGTCTACAATTAACATTGCTGCAGTGGAAAAGAACCATTTTTAACTATCTTCCAAAAAGATAAAAGGGAGGGGGCTGTCCTAACGTCAGGGAGTCAGGTGTTCCAAAGTGGGGGGACTGCCACTGAGAATGGCATTTTTTATCTCTCTGGGGTGGGCCCCCATAGCATCCTCTCTTGGCTATACTGTCTAGGGCAGTCAGATTCTACCTGGAAAAGATGATCCTTATGGTAGGAAAGGCTCAGTACATCTGAAAGTCACCAGACTAGAAGGCTCTTATAGCACTACCACTACCACTCTATATTATCTTTTATTTCAAGATAAGACAAGAATCTTTTCAGTAGGCTTTTAAAGATACCTAAATTAAATCATAGCAAGGTTCTGTATTTGCCCATACATTGGTACAAGAGTGGTCTATTTTCCAAAACATGAGAATTGAGATTTCTTTATCACCAGAGTTGGGGAAAACTGCAGAGCACCGTCACTTGTTTGGTACCTAACGGTCCACTGGAGAGAGGCTTCTTTCTGAAATCTTGAACAGCCATCATGCGCTGTATGCAGACCCGCAGTTGTGCTACTGAGAGGATGTGCCACTGACCTGAGCCATTATTTGTACAAAGAAGCTGGTGGATATAAAGTCTGAACTGGATTTGTGCCAGGGAAAGAAAGGACAGTAAGAGAAAAGGAAATATCAGCCAACTTGCCGCTATGTTCTCCCAAGGGTGATGGAGCTAAAATATCTCCTCTTAACCAATTAGCTTCTGACATAAAATATGGTTCTACACATCAGAGTTGCATATCACTAATGAATGTTTATGGTTTCTATGGTGACCCGTTTAGGAGCCTCTGGCCCCATGAGAAAGCAGCCCATTTCAGTGAGGATTATGCAAGGGTCGGTCCTAAAGGGTTTTTGTCTCTTAAACAGGAAAGAGAAAAAAGAAAAAACACGGTGTAACAGGCAAATCTGCAAGCACAGGGGTGAGGGGAGGGTGGAAGGCCTAGACATCTATCAAGGAAATATTTTGTTGAAAACAAAATGTTCAAAGCTGACTGAAAATAGATGTCGGGCACTGGGGCACAAAGGAAAAGCGAGAGGGCAAAGGGCTGGAGGCGGGGAGTGGGGGGAGATCAAACAAATAACGAGGACACCCCTGGGGAAAGGGGAGCACAAAAGTTGCAAAAAGATTTCTTTAAAGCCCGTTTCCTGTAGCGGCAAGAGGAGGACCAGGATGGCTGAAGCAGGGCTGGGCCAGAGACTCTCCAGCTACCCTGCAAGGCAACCTTTGCCTCGTTCAAAGTTGAGGGCATTGTTAGAACTTTAATTTGCCTCTTAATTGCCGTCCTCTTGTTTGCCATGAAAAATCATTTGGTCATAGAGTTAATTTCTCTTCCACTCTACCCATTCCCATACCCCACACACACACACATATACACACACACACACACACACACACACACACATACATTCCAGGCAAACCCTAGACTTCTTTGATTGTATACATAATGAAAAGATTTGGGACTGTTTCTATTTAACTTTAAGGAGCTTGTTAACTCGTTAGCAGCTTTAATTAAAGATGTTTGCCCTGCAATAAAGTAACTGTTGCTGGTCTTGACTGGGACAGGAATTTCTTGGGGATTTCTCCTTGTCATTAGTCTCTCTTGCCCTTTGTTATTGTTTGTTGGTGTCTCAAGTTTTCTTCTCCACCCTCTTTTTATTTCAAACATACGTCTTTATTTGCTTATAATATATCAAACATTCATACTCCTTCAAACCTCTTTTGATCTGATGTTGTTCAAACTTTTTAGTTGTCATCATCATCACCACACCATCATCATCACAACAATAATATGTTTTATGTTAAAGAGCCTGAGAAAACAATAGCAAATGAGATTGAGCAGCAATTAGTGGAACAATTAATGACACCACACAATTACATTAAAGTTTCATATTTCATGATGAGAAAGGAGGAGGAGGAGGAGGAAAGAAGTTGGGAAGAGTTGAGAAAAAGTGCTGAGGAAGCAGGATGTTGCTTCAAGGAGGTCTTAAAAAGAATGTGAACTAGACCAAACTAGAGAAAACATCACAAAGATTCCAGTATATTGAGGTAAATGTTGCCAGTGCTTTCCCCCCCCCCCCCTACAATGAAATGAGATACAGGCATTTAGTGATGTAAAAAAAATGCTGTTTTATTTAAGAGCATTTGCCAGGTAACCAGAAATGGTAGGAAACTACATGCAAGTGAGCCTGTGAGAAGCAGGCAAGTGGAAGAGAGACAAGACATTTTGCTCCTTGTGTATTCCCAGTGGAGAATTTTCTTGTTCCCCTTCTGCCAGTCTTTCTGCCAGTCTACATGTAAGGAACTTCTGTAGGTTTATTGTCAGAGCTCTGTTGAGACATTTCTTGCAGGAACAGTTCTCTTATGTGATCACTAGCTGAAGAGGCTTCTGAATTGCATCAGCTCTGACTGGGCCTTAAGATTTGCAAACTGCTTAGCTCACAGACTAGGCCACTTCTATGGAGAGACCCTGTGTAGCTGGCAGCATTTGCTAAGGATGTTGAATGTGGCTAGATAAGTAGTTTTGGGTGTCTTTTACCTAAATAATTCATATCATGCTTCTCCAAAAAGGACACGTCTACTAACTAAGCAAACAAAAAGGTATATACAAAAATACAAATTCTATAATAATAATAATAATAATAATAATAATAATAATAATAATAATAATGGAATTAGAGCTGCAAAGTTCAGAATTATTCCATCATCCCAAATATAATAAAAGCACTAAGAGTTGAAGCTCTTCCTAAAAATATATGTTACTCAGGTGTGAGACTAACCTCTGATTCAGAGTGGGGGATAGCTACAGTAAATGTTTTGGGTGTATGGCCAAAAAAAGGTGCAGCATTTGTGATCAACTAGTTGTTTTTTCAGCTGTATCCCTTAAATAAGGAGATCCTCCAGAAATGGCCAGCTACCATTCCTAGAGCTAAACCACTGGGTTTCTCACTACACTGGTTAGGCTTTCATTCGGGAGACCATGTGCTACCAGTCCTTGACTAGAGGTGATTTTTTTTTTGTTAGTTCACATGACAAATGGCAGTGGATTTGAAGTGCAGATGTACTGTGTGAGGCCCATGATGTAAATCAGCAGCCCAACACTAAGTAGTCCAAATAGCTATGGTCCAGGTGAGATAACTTTAGGCAGGATGAAGGAGCATTGAGTCCAAGATGATCTAAGACCTAAATCCAAGGGTTTTTCTGAACTCTGATTGGATTCAGTGGTTATATTCCCATGCCACACAAAGTCACAAAGTAGACAACCACATTTTAACATAGCAGGCTGAACAAATGTGGTGACTTGTTAATTCAGTATCTTATGGAAACACAGGCATTCCAATTAACTGAGAAAACCATGAGTAAAGCACTTCCAAGCCAGTGTCTGAAATTATTTAAGACTGCCTGGTTTAATTTTGGGTTGGCATTGTGGGCATCCTTAGTGTAACTGGGGTTGGGATATATTGTTAGAAGATAGTTTCCCTTCTACCAGCTCTTCCCCTTTTATAGTTCTTCTACTAGGAATTTTCTCTGTTCTGTTAACTAAACTTTGAATCAGTGGTCAAAAAGTGGTTTCAGCCAGCAGGAGTTTGATATAGCAGATATAGTTCTTTTCAGCCAACACATTTTAAAGTTAGCATTTAGTCTTATTGCAACACAGTAAAAATCTCCACATCTCAGCTATGTCTCAAGACCTACCTCTATAACAAAATCTCCATTTATCCTAGTTTTCCACTTAAATCTATCAGCAAAATATGGGCAGCAGGGATTCTTTCAGTACTGTGGAAGGCAGACATGGGAAGTATCAGCACAAAGCCAAGGATGATATAAAAATAGGACAAACCCAATGTTTCTCCCCCATCCTCAGCCAGGCTTGTTTTCTCAGAATATTGCTGATATGAACTAGTCAATAGTTTGCTTGATCACATGGAGACAAGGCATCCATTTATTAAGCAAAGATTCAAGTTCCCAGGACCTCCTTGTTTTTCTTTTCTTTTCTTGTTTATTAAAATACATTTTATTGCTTGAAAGAAAATTAACATAATTTCTAATCCCATGAACTGTAAATTTAAGAAAAGGTTAAAACCTACTGTTTTTGTCTCCTTTCTTGTAATCTTGTAAGGGGTGGAGGGAGGTCTGTGACAATTTGACCTTTCAGGAAATTGAAGTATCTTTTCTGCTGACTTTTTCATTGCCCTGGAGAGCCTTTGGTGATGAAATCAGGCCCAGAATAAGCAAGCAAAGAAGAATTATGACTTTTCTTCTATAAAGGAGGATGGAAACAAAAGCAAGCATTACAGTGGCCTGTAAAGCTATTCTTGGAGTATTCTATGAATGCATTGTGGGCTCCTGGAAGATGTTTTGTTTATTAAAATCAATAGAGTCAGCTGTCCAGAAGAGCATCTAGCACAACATACACATGGCCCCTTATAATTCAGTAGAGGACGCTTTGGCTAGATATATACATCAAACTAAGCTACACTTTGCTTTTCCACCATTTGTTTATTTAGTCAGATTTGGTCAGATTCAATACACTAAGTGTATCCCATGATTGTAAAAACACGATTGTGAATTTACAGCACGTATGAAGTCAGAATCAAGCCACACCATGTTTTGGTTTAGTCTGAATACAGACAATGGCTCAGATGTGGACGCCTTCTTATTATGAACCTCTGAAACATTAATATGCATAATTAAGTTTGCAAGCTTTATTTAGGCAGAGTACTATTATAGAAATTATTCCCGCAACTATACCACTTAAATCTGGCCATTTAAAATGGTGCTCTGATGCCTCTACTGTCCTACTTTTTTCAGTTACAACAGTCAATAAATTATTATTAAAATTGTGGGTGCCAAAGCTAACATTTAATGAAAGTCAGGATAAAGGCATGCTGGAAACAAGATTGATTCCCATCATTAAAATCAAATAAATATGCAATGATCAATGAAACATAAAATATATATATGACAAGTATCAACAAATAAAGACTACACAAGAGCAATAAATAAATACATAAATAAACCCTACTGCATAATTCAAAAGTACATATCAATATATTTGTAATTTTAAAGCAAGATATAACATTTTAAACATCCATAGTCAATACTATATGTCTATCCAAGAAGAAAGTAATCTACTTGGAATTTTTGTTGATGTAATCAGAGAGCGAATACAATGTGAATAAATTAATCTTTAATTAAAGGATTCTTCAAGGCTCTTGGCTATTGTGTTCATTTTTTTAGCAATGCTATTTTCAGACTTTTAAGTACCAGTGACCTAAAGAAAGATGTACTTTTAGTTTCCCATTGTTTTGCTATAGAAAATCTGGCAGCTGACAACAAAAATTAAATTAATTTCCTGTGTTGCCCTCTTTTATATGTCCTCGGGAAAATGGACAATAAAACCACACTGACATTAATTATTAAAGACTGTTGGATAATCTTTCTAATTATTTTTCATCCACAATAACTAAGTTAAATGAACATTGCCATGAGAGATGATAATGTGTACCAGCTTGATTACAATCCCTTCATCATAATCTAAAAAAGACTTTGATTAATATAAATGCAGTTTTAAGGAGGTAGGGTACCAACCGCAAATTATTTCTGTATTCCATTCTTGATGACTTGCCAAAATAGATTAAAAAGTATTTTAGACCATGAGGGGTTCCAAGTTGAATTCACTCAGTTCAAATCCCAGATCTGTTTATTCATACTTTGTTTTAAACTTGTAGGTATTGGATATGAGTTTTATATATTATTGAAGAAGTTACTCTGATTTTCAAATGATATAGACTAGAGACTTCATTATTAATGGGAAGCCTGTTTCTCCTGAATATATTTTGTAGAAGAATTCATCTTAAATTCAAACATAGTTTCAAATGAAATAAGTGCAATCTCCTCTTTCTGAGAAGTTAACAGTCAAGTATGTTAGCACTGTTGAAAAATGGTGCATTTTTCCTTGGGCCAAGCAGTTTCTAAGAAGTGCTTTGCTTTGTTGAAAGTTCAAGCAAAGCACTAATTCAAAGCCAGAAGGGGCTGGTCAAGCAACCTGAAGCACCCCAAAGAGGCAGGCTGTGCTAGTGCTCTCCCTTAGTAAGGTAAAAAGTGTGGCCTGCATGGCACAAAGTGGCTCATGGAGCCCTAATAGTCATTTCATTTTCTTCTGAGTGGCTTTCATGTATGGAAAGAACAAGTAATCATAGGTGTTGGTCCAAAATTATTGCCATCTTTTCCTTAGACCTTATTCTATTCTTTAAAATGGCAATTTGCTGCATTACCTGGGCATTCAATTATGATGGCTGTATTATTAGATAGTAACATCCCTGCATCCCTACCTTTTGCATATTTGTTGGCAAGTCTACAAGTTCATGACATATCCTTAATTTGTAAAACATGTTCCTAATCATCTACTTTACAGGGTGATGAGGATGAGGGAAAAAAGAGCTCTATACATAAAAAGCAGTTTCATCTAAATTACCATTGTAAACATTTCTACAAATATCATCACACAGATAAGTCATAGCATCTAGTTGACCTTGGCTGATTCAAAATAAGTAAGCAGGGTCTGACCTGGTTATGTCATCCTTGTGAGGTAGTCCAGACAAGAAGCACACTCAGAAATACTAGCTCTATCTTTATTGTAAGGTTACATTATCAGAATTTTGCAAATCTGAAAGTACATCTCTCCCCCCTCACCTTTAACAGTCCAAGAAGCTGAGGAGAGTCCCTTCTGAGATGTTTGCTACATCCCCATTCCTTCTGCAAGCTAAGCTGCCTCTTATCTGACCATTGCCTTGTTTGTAGTTCCTCCTCCTGTCTCCCAAGGTCATTCCCACATACCGTTACAGGTTAGTACTTAGATAGGAAACTATTAAGAAAAACCAGGTTTGAGGGCTAGAGAAAAAAATTAAATCATCCAGGAAGAGGGCAATGGCACAGCATTTCCATATTGTTAACAAGAAAAGTACATGGATACATCCATGAAGTCACCATGGATTGAGCTTCCCTCAAAGCTTGGGTTTTGATTGATATCATCATAGAAAGTTATTGAACGTGTCCTTCTGCTGATACTGGATACCATCTACTCCAGCATCTCAGCTCATTGCCCATCCAGCCTTTGCTTCAAAGCCTCTAACAAAAGAAAATGCTGATCTATAATATTTCATTCATCACCACACTTATATCCCTATATTGCTTCTATTTTAATGTAAGTTACTGTAATGGTAAAATGGTTTAGTTTGGTATGAAAGTATAAGCATTCAAGATGTTCCCAATTTACTGTGTCCAGTTCTCTGCAAACCACTGTGTGGTTTGATATTAAGAACAAAGGTGGTTCAAACCAACGGTTAGAAGCTAAAGTTAGCATCAGAAGAACAGTCCTAGAAAATATGTTGACTCAGAGATTACCTCTGGGTCACAGTGTTTCCTCTGTTTGCCTTTAACTTCCAAAGGGTAGTAATTTACTCCTAGCTATATATGCAGCAATAATTACACTTCTGGCATATCAGATCAACAACCTTGGCTATGTGTGTGCAATGCAATCAGGAAAATTGAGTAGCTCTGATCAAGTAAAGCATATCCAAATAAATTTTAAAAACAGTACCAAGGTACCACTTTAAGAGTGCATGTTTCAAAACCGCATGCTTGGATACCAGTGGACACAGAAATAGCCCTCAGTCTCTCAAAAGAGGTCTTTGAGGTCTCAGATGTGCATGGAACACTTTGCTTATGCTCAGTGGTGTTTTCTATTATATATTATGTAGCAGTAAGGCTTTTCTAAGGGGACACCAATCCAATGGGTGGAACTAATGAGGCAAAGGTTTGCTTGTTTGTTCATTATGTGCAGATCATAACTTCTTACTCCTAATTTTTGTATGAGCCAAGAACTGCTTGCGATAGAACTGTGGCCTCAAGACACCACTGAAAAGATGGATGGTTGATTTGCAGATCATAACTTCTTGCTCCTAATTTTTGTATGAGCCAAGAACTGCTTGGGATAGAACAGTGGCCTCAAGACACCACTGAAAAGATTGGGATTTTGAGTGTTTCTTTTCCTTTGGGGTGAGTGATACTTTAAAAAAAAAAGTAACAGGTGTATTAAAACTATTTAGTTTTTGACTGAATATAATTAAATTTTGCATTGTTGCAATTATTCTAGTCACCCTGGTTCTTATTAGTTCAGTTTGTACCCCACCTATCTGCCCCCAAAGCAAACTATGTTTGTTTGAAATGGCATTTTAGCAGTGTGAACTTGGGTGATTCAGGAAGGCATGAAAGTGGGATTTGGGGGCTGCCTGTGGCTCATAACCTATAAGTAACTCCCTTTCTTTTAATGGGTGTGAGAAGCCACAGAGCAATATTAATGAGCCAATACTATTTGCAAGAGATTTTTTTCCTTGCTTCTAGACTCCCCGGACATGATAGAAGAAAAGTTCTATCCCTTGTTATCCTGCAAGATAAGACACTGAGATATTATAACTGACCTGTCATTTCCATGGGGTCATCTCCCCCTGTGCCATAAAGGTAACTTCTGATTTGGGATTATGAATTTCTTCTTTTTCAGACTTGTGCTCCATCATAAGTTATGAGTTCAGTCTTCTGAATGCTCAACTGATAAAATTAAAACAGGCATTTGGGTGACTGAACTACCTGCTCCGTGAGATCAATACTCAAATCAATACAGCCAGATTGATCCACAGAGAGGGTCAATTAAAAGACAGACCACAAAAACACAACAACAGAATCCCACTGGTTGTCATCTACAGCTGAAGGTCCCATCCCAACATGAATTTAGTGCAGCATAAGCCCAAAGGCAATCCTTCTCAGTGGTGGTCTCCATGCTCCAAGGTACACCAGGCATCCTCTCATCTGGCCTTCTACAAATTGTTGAAAAGATTATGTTTGAGGAGGCATTCAGGGTTTAGTAGTCTGGCTGATAGTGTGGGTGACTATTTTATTCTATGTTAATTATGTTATTTCCATTTTGATATATTATGTAAAGTGCCAGAAGTTATTATTGAGATGGGTAGCATCAATAGACTCTAAACAAATAAATACATGTATTAATCCATTAAAATAAATAAAATAAAGTGCTTCACTTAGGAAAAAAGAAATCAAATATAGAATAGGGTTGTCTCAATGAGAAAAGGACCCTAGAATTGTAGCTGATCACAAATTGAATATGAGTCAACCGTGTGACATGGCTGCAAAAAAAAAAAAAACACTAAATTTTAAGTTGCATCAATGGAAGTATAGCTTTTGAATCACCGAAAATAAGATGTCTGTGACATTCTGCACAGGTCAGACCTCATAAAAAATACTGTATCCAGTTCTGAGCATTACACTTCAGAAAGAGTCAGACAAACATGTGCAAAGGGTGATCAAGATGATCAGCGGACTGGAAATATAAGTCTTTGAGGAGAGATGGAGGGAAATTAGTCTTTAACCTTTAGGAAAAATAATTGAATAGAAATATGATAATGCTGTTTGGGTACCTGAAGAGGTCTCACACTGAAGAAGGCCTTTGACTTCTCTATTGCATCAGAGTACAAGATACAGAATGGCCTTGAGTTACTGAAAGGCAGATTCTAGTTAAATTAGGAAAAATTTCCTAGCAATAACAGTAATTTGACCCCTTAACCAATCCCTGAGGAAAATGGTAAACACCCTTTCACTGGATATCTATCCAGGATGCTTTCATTTGGATGCTTGAACAAACCAGGAGTTGGGCTTGATGATCTAAATGGCGCTTTCCGAATCTAAGATTCTATCAACCCTAAAAATGCTTTGACAAATGCACTCATCATTTTAAAGTCTGCAAAGTTGGGTGTCCATTGTGCTAATTTCCACACACATGAATGGCATGAACAAAGAATCTATATGTGGTAACCTGCTTCAAGTAACATGGCAGTCAAATAGCTTCTTTTGGGAGACACTTTATCCAAGAAATATGCTAGGAAAAAAGGTTATTTATATGTGGGGCAAGGAGGCCAATACATAGAAAAAGGCATACTTCATAATATTTGTTTAGGGCACATATAAAAATGCAATCCACCAGCCCATGACCAGCAGAAAAATTATTCTGACATAACATTTGTTGCCCTGACTGGTGAGTCCTCTTCTGCCTCTGTAATGAGACCAGCAAATGGTATTGTCTTTAGAGCAGTGTTTCTCAACCTTGCCGAGTTTAAGATGGATGGATTTCAATTCCCAGAATTCCCCAGCCAGCCATACTGGCTGGGGAATTCTGGGAGTTGAAGTCCACCCATCTTAAACTCGGCAAGGTTGAGAAATACTGCTTCAGAGGTGTTCATACTTGGCAAGTAAAGAAAACTGATGAGTAGATTCCTCTGGGTTCACCTGCCTCTCATCAAGTCTCACGTGTTGATAAGATAAACACCCACTAATGTGGGGTTTGCCAAGAGCTGGTGGGGGGAAGTGAGTTTTAATAGATAGCTAGGGTCATAGGTTTAGCTCTGTGCCAAAAGCTGGACCTAAGACAGCTGATCCAAGGGTGGGTGAGGCTGTTTTCCTCCTTTCTTGCTCTGCAGATCACGTGATGGGCTGGCAGCAGATACATGGAGTAATGGAGGCTACCCAATAAAGCAGGGAAGGGTGGCAAGAGAAGCACAGAGACATGGCACTTTACCCACCAGATTGCCAATCCCACCAATCAAAGACCTCATGGGTGAAGAGCAGTCTTTCCCAGATTCTCTTGCCATTCCTCCCAGTAGGTTGCTAGGGCAGATCTCTACATCACTCCCCAGTGCTTGTCAGCTGTTTTCCAGGCTACTTGTGAACTAAGTTTTAGTGTTCTTCCAGAAGAGTGCTAGACCTACATTTTGGTTGCTTTTCAATATGAGTATGCCGCTTTTGCAGAAGAATGCTAAACAGCTGACAACAGGAGCTTACTATAGTGGGAGATCTCCTTCTGCCACTCACCTCCACCCCTTTTCTGAGCTATTTTTAAACATGGACTTAGTGCTTTTCTGAAAGAGCATCAATCCCGTGTTTAGATGTAGTCTGGAAAAGAAATGACTGGCACTTGGGGATAGTGCAGTTAAGTGGGAGAACTTGTGCTACCCCCCATATCTGTCAGCTGTTTTGGGGACTGGTTGCCAGGCACTGGCAAGTTGACTCCCCACTTTTGTACTGGCAAGCAGGAAAAGCAGGGAACAGCTCCTTATCTGCCAGGTCATCAATCACAGGAGAACTGGAGATAGAAGGAAGCCAACTCTTTGTTCATTAGGACTCCAAGGCCAGGTAGCTGATCAGTGCAATCAAAAAACTGGTGGATAAAGCTCCATCTTTCTTAGACCCTTCTGCAGTTGGAGACCTGACAGGTGACTATTAATAATTAAATATTAACACTTAATGTTTAATGTTTAATATTAACAGCTGACACGTGCAGGGGTGTGGTTGAGAAAGCTGTCTCTCTCTCTTTCTCTCCCCCATTTCAACATGCAGTCCCCCACCCACCCACCTCCACCAGATGTTGTTTGGGCAGATCTAGGTCTTCAAGCCAGGAATGGGGCCAGCTTGGGGACCTGGCAGGTACAGAAGGGAAGTCTGGTTTGAAAGAACTGGACCCTCTCCTTGCCCAAATGAGAATGGCTCTGAAATTTAGTGCTAGGGACTAAAGGGCAGGGGGCATACCCACAGCAGCTCAAAGTAGCCAATAGGAGCTAGGTATATCTCACACCTGACCACAATGGTAATCACATCATCACTGGAGAGTGTAGATCATATTCAGGGCAAAAATTGTGATGGGAGGAAAGGGAAAACACTACTTTCAAGTGGAACCACTAAAGATGGCTTAACTCTGTCTAAACTGTGAGTTGGAGATGAGCTAAAGCAATATCATGGGGGCACATCATATAAAAATGGTTACTGGGGCATATTTGTGCCATGATCAAGGGGACTGAGGATGAATTATTAATTTCAAATATTCAAAATGCAAGAAGAAATGGCAAACTGAAGACAGCTCTGCTAAAAGTGGAATGAAGAGCTGACAAGCAGACCAGCTCTTCATAATTCCTCTCTGGACAAGGATAGGACTTTAGATAACCCACAAGTGCTCCAGACAGTTGCTCCTTGTGAGGAGACTGCAAGACAGTAATCTCCGGTGGGTTTAGAGTTCTGGGAGACAAGGGAATAACCATCTTGCTGAAACTTCAGTTAGAGCCTTTAAGGACACTGGGTTTGCATATTTCTTTTTCTAATCACTTTCAGAAATTGCTTGTTAACTGTTTTTTTAGCTATTAGGAACCTTTGGGTCAACAAGTCTGAAAACATCAGGTAAGTTTCCTTCAATTCTTAGTGAAATAAGTTTTAACTACAAGTTTAAGAACTTTAAAAAATTATTTTTTTGCAATAAACAGCAAAAGGGTGGTTAGAACACTGATTTCAGAAAGTTACAAACAGACTAAGAGTCCAGATGGATTTGAAATAAGATTTTGAAATTAATTATAAGAATCCTTCCCATGGGAAAATGCTGTTGTTTTGAATTCTTAAAAAAAAAAAAATGATCGGATGAGACTTTGACGGTTGGACACTAGAGGGAACTAGAAGGAACTAAAGATTACAATTAAAGGAGAAGAACACTTAATTTGACTTACTGATACAGAATGGAGCAAAATACTTTAACATTGGACATATTGAAGGATATTTGTGAACAGTGGAACCAGAATTTAATTTTTCTCTGCCATTATAGATAGGCTGTGTTTAAAAGAAGTTATGGAAGAGGGACAAGTTTTACTGGACAGGACTGAGACTGATCTGAAAGTGGATTTAAAAATGCCAGGCTACAAGAATGATATGGAGAAAGATGCTACACTGGATATACAAATGAAACCAGCTGATGTCTTAATAATTAAAAAGGATATACAAATAACAAACCAAAAGAATGACCTGGATAACTTTCCCATATTGGATTTACAAAAGAGACTTGTTAAAGTTTTGAAGAATTTTGTGAAAAGAGACAAAGAAAAATTGAAAGGAATCAAATTCTAAGAAATTATTGGAAGGGATTAAAGATCAAGATGGTTAAAAGTAAAAAGAAGGAATATAAAGTTGGTTTATCTGATCAAGGTTAAAATAGATATGTTGTTATCTCTGGTAACTTTCGCAGACCAGGACTGAACTTTAAGGATTTGTTTGTAGATAAGATATAGGAAGAAGAGATAATTTGTTATATTTTAAGAGAAGGTGATAAGTTACTAAAATTGTTTATACTTGTGATGAAGGGGGAAGTCATTTCTTTATATATTTATTTTCTTTTTCTTTTTTTCTATTTTTCTTTCTATTTTTTTCTTTTCTGCACTTTCTATTTTTTCTTTTCATTATTTTATTTTTTAGTTTACATTAGTTTTAATCTTTTTATGGTAATGTTTGATAAAATTGCTGTTAAAAAACAAATGTTCAAAGTACAGAAGCTCTTGTTTGTATGGAGTATTACAAACTAGACTAAATGTTTGTTTCAGAAATGCTGATTCAAATTAATTGCAATTGGCTATTTCCCCTTTCTGAGTGCAACTTAAATAATAGCATTGGTTTTTATGAGAATCAGTCAAATTCAGTGGGGAAAAGCTGGACCAATGCAAAGAAAATATTAACATATAACTATAGTATGAGATATAATTAATAGTGAAATGAATCGGGAGGGACTTTTGATTTGAATCATTTGCCATTACTATTATGGATTTAAGACTTTATATCTCACTCTGTAATAAACTCACTGGGGCCAAATTAGACTTGACATGACCAGATTCATAGTTGGGTCTTATGTTTCTTGTTAAACACTAAAAGCAACTCCCCTTAATGCAATGTTTACAATTTAAGTCAACACAATGACACAGGCACATACATATATGCCTCGTGCACAAACACAGGATGTCCTGTATGTCACACCTTCCCTGGCCCTTAATCTCTATGGTTTCCACTTAAACTCTGTCAAAATGTATTCGTTGTAATGGTAATTCCTAGTGAGACGGGTAGTGACCAAATTTGAAATATAAATAAATAAATTCTTTAGAAAAATGATAGAAGATGAGAGAGAGAGTGAGATGTGTGTAAGGGTATGTCAATGTCCATGTGTACATGTATGTCTCTATCCCTCTTTCTCTCCCTCATGAGGAAAGATTTTGGATTAGGACCAGGGAGACCCAGCTTCAGGACAATGGGAGAAGGGAATGCTAGGTCCCTGAGCTCCTGGATAAAAGGCAGGATATAAATCTAACAATCAACTGCAGCAGCATCTACAAAGGAGGGAAGAGAATGTGGGGTGGGGAGTGCCAGACTGACAGTAACAATATTGTGGCATAATGCTGCAAGCCCTGATCCTCTACTATGTCTGTCATGCCCCAAAGGGGAGGAATTCGTGTCATAACACTGCAATGCTGCTTTCATCAGATCCTGAAGAGGCCGCTCAACTGCACTACAAGGCACTCATGATAACAATAACATTCAATTCTGCCTGGATTTTTTTGCTCTCTGCATCACTTGTAGAGTAGAAAAATGGGTGCTGTGTATATGCCAAAATCTTTTTGGTTGGCCCAAACAGATGTCAGTACCAGCAAGAGATAGATGGAAGTGCTGCCTTGACTACAATGCTGCACCTAAAGCTTTACTGAGAATGACCCAGGGGCAAGATGGACCTCTTCCAAATATATTTCCAATTGCCCTTTCTGCTACCCCTTTGAGCTAGCAAGAAACCTGGCATGGCTTCTCAAAGCACTCCAAATTAACTGTCAAACTACAATTAACACCTGAGCTTGGGCTAAATAAAGTATGTAATGCATGTAGTTCCAATGAAGGGAAAGAGAACTTCTCTGTCTGCAGGTCTAATGCCCAACGATACACTTTCACAAAATCCTCCAGAGGTAGGTGGCATTTTTGTGGTGGTTCTTTGCAGGGTGATCTTCCTCTTCTCCCCCCCTCCCCAATTTTCACAAGTTCCAGGTTCCTCCTTGATCAGCTGATCTGGATAGCAAACTGAACAGGCACAAAATAGTTATAATCTTCTCCACTATGATGAGCAGTACTTTTTAAAATTACTGGAGGCACAATTTCTAAATGTGCCTCCAGCTGATAAATATTGCATGCAATTCCATCTTCTCTTTGGAGGGTAGGGTGCATCTGCACTGGAAGAGTGGGTGCAATGCATCTGTAACCATGCTACTTGTAAGGAATTCAGGGCAAACAAAACATGGGGCCAATCATCTGGTTTGCTTAAATAGTCAGATCTGGAAGAAGAGAAGACTATGGCTGCACAGGAACTTTCTCTAAGTAACTGATAATTTGCAGGAGTGTTTGGTTTGGGGAAGCCTCAAAAATATAAGCTTTCCTTCCCTAAATTGTGTGACTGATCTGAGCATCTGATAGGCAAGGACTTCAGCCAGAACAGCATTCTCAGGCCTTCAGCAGTGAACTTTTATCTGCTGATTTGCTCCACAAATGACCTGTTAAGGACATATTGGTGCTGGAAATCCTTGGTTTTGAGGGGCTTGTGGTGGGGAATGTCAACATTTCAGTATCCAAAGAGATATATTGATACTCTTGTTCTTGTTCAGAACTACAACAGTATCCAGGCTTCAATAAGATAAACAAATCCATCACTATTATAATCCCTGTCATAAAAATTATGGATAAAGTGTAAAAACATAATCCTCCTCCAAGAAGATATTATACTGTAATTCTAAAATTGTTGAACAAAATATCCAGTAAAATCTGTACAATAGCCTGCCAACTGTTTTGTCATTTTTGGCATAGTTTGAATAAAGGGACCAAACCTTGTTAATACAGTGAACCTCAGTTTAATGAAGTTGGGGGAAGTTGGGGGAAGGGTTGTTTCTAAAATCAAAGAGTGTGTCATGGTGGTGATTTTTTTCATTTGTATGATAAATTGGTTTTTTTTAAATAAGCATTTTTTTTGGTCCCTTTTCATTACAAAATCAGTCATTATAACCACAGATACAGGTGCCAGACATGGTATCATAATATATCCACATGTGAGCCCTCTGGAGAAAGCTCTAATGCTGGGAAAGATAGAAGGAAAGAGAAGAGGATGACCAGCAGCAAGATGGATGGCAATGAGTGCACAGTTGGAAGACCTGAAGGACCAGATCCTGGAGAAAATTGATCTATGTGGTCAACTAGGAGTCAAAACTTGATGGCACATAATCAATCTTGATGGCACATAATCAATCAATCATATAGTTCTTGAGAAAGCAGATCTCTTTCTGTGCCTCTTGCTTTTTGTCCTGGGATATCTATTTGCCCTCTCTATAATCTACCCCCATTTTTTTCTCCAGCATTTGAAGTTTTTGCCAAAGTTTATACATGCCACTGTAACTGAGTCCATCCACCTTGCTGCTGGTCATCCTCTTCTCTTTCCTTCCACCTTTCCCAGCATTACAGCCTTCTCCAGAGAGCTCACATATGAATATTATATACAAACTTTTGTCAAAGATAGATAGATAGATAGATGATAGATAGATAGATAGTATTGAAAGTTTTAACAGCAATAAAAAAAACTAATACAAAGTAAAATAGAACAGAGAAAACAAAAAAGACAGAAATAACAGAAAAAACTAAAAGTGCAATAAGAAAAAAAGGAGAAAGTAGGAAAAAAAGAGAAAGATATAAAGAAAGATACAAAGGTATAAAAAAGTGACTTCTGATATTCTTCACAGCTGTTGTAAGTACAATCATATTTTAATCTCTCTAAAGTTACATCACAACTCTTCTCTCTATAATCTATCATGTTTAATCATCAAAACCATGAATCACAAGTTGTTGTTTTTTTTACGCAAAAAGTCCATAAGGGTTTTCCAGTCACCAATAAATGTAGATATTGTCACTTCTCTAATCAAAGAAGTCAGTCTGTCTTTCTCAGCAAGTTCTGTCATGGTGGGTAATGCTGAATCTTTCCATACATTTTTGCTACAGTTTTAAGCCCACTTTTCAAAAAAGTCTTCTTCTGAAGCCCGGTACCTTTTGCAAGAGATATTCAGCTCTAACCTTGAACGTGATGTCCCTGAAAGCCATGGAGCTGAGCAGCGTCAGGACCTGCAGAGTGGAAGAAGAGGAAAAAATGGGTTCAGCTGTTTGAAGTCCCACTTTTTCATTGACCCAGCAGCTTACACAGTGAAACTTCAAATAGCAAGCTGCTTCCACAGTGCAAATAAGAGCACTAGCAAAAGGAAACTGTTCTTTTGGCACTCTGTTGATAGTGATACTGGCTTGGATGCCAGTGTTACTATCAATGGAATGCCAGAACAGTTTCCTCTGGCATGGACACCAGTGTTCCTCAGAAAAGATCTGGCAGTCCTTGTCAAACTGCTTCTAGCAAGCCATCAAGAGAGCGAAGGCATTTGATTCCTTCAAATGAGTCAGTGCTTTATTTTACCTCAGTGAAATGCACAAAAGGGCATATATTGGTGTAAACCAGTGTTTTTCAAACCTAGCAACTTTTAGAGGTGCGGACTTCAACTCCCAGAATTCCCCAGCCAGCATGGGAGTAGAAGTCCACACCTCTTAAAGTTGCCACGTTTGAAAAACACTAGTGTAAACTAACTGAAAACTGGAGAATATCCTCCCAATCAGCTGTAGCACAATTCAAGTAAATTGTTCCTATATGCAGAACACAACAAAACAAAAATCAGTTTTCACATTCCTGTGCCACAGGGATAAATTCCATATCTGAGTTTACTTGGCCTTAGTAAGCCAGTATAGATGGCCAAGATTTTTGACCATGCACACCATCTCTTTTCTCCTACATGAGTACTCTTGGTTTGGTGCTGCATAGAAACTTTTGTTATCAAGCCAAGAGAAGTTGTGTGGCCAGTCTGCCTGGACAAGGGTAAGTGGGATCATTTCGCAGCTTTACTTCAAAGGCCCACTTTGATCATAGCCTTGATGAAGCAAAGCACCCTTTGAAGATCTGCACACTCCTGACTTGTTCCTTCCTCCAAGTCATGCCTTTTGCCCTGAAACTGAAACTAATGTGCTAAGCTATAGTTGGTCTGGTCAGATGGAATGAATATTTTTGGTGAAAAAAGATCAAGGCAACCCGTTAAATTGCTGGGAAATTAATGTTGTCCTTGACATTTCAGCTGTAGTATATTTATCAGATTTTTAACTTAAATAGAGATGTAATGTTGGAAGAATATCGGGAGAAAGTATAGGGTATCTTTTTTTCTGAGATGCAGAACCAAAAACAATAGGAACTTTTAGAGGGGAAATGGAGGCAGCCTAATTTAAAAATTGTCTTATAGAATGAGTGCAGTGGTTCTTAAAGCAATCTTTTTAATAATGTTGTCACAAGCCAATACATACTACTGCAAATGTACAGGATTCAGGGTTAGTGATGATAACATTCTGTTGCAGCAGACTGAACTGCTAAACAAACCACATTCTTTGGCTTGATATTCATTTCATTCATTCATTTATTGGATTTCTCCCCCGCCCATCTCCCCCACAATAGGGGACCCCGGACGGCCCAATATTTTAAATGTTGCAGAACACAGATAATCTTTTAAGTGTTTTACCTAGACTAGGACTCAGTCAAACATACAGATCATGCAACATGCTAGAACTGAGCTGAACTTGACCCCTGGGGAAAAACCAGCAAGCCCTGAAGAACTCCAGTTTGAGTTGACTCAGCCTTCGGGACTGAAAATGAAAACGAGTTCGACTATTCAAATGGAATGGGCTAGAAACAGATAATAGGCCAAAAGTAACAGATGAGAATCAGCCAAAAAGGTCAAAAAGCCACCAGAGATGTACATGCTAGAGATACTTGGAGAAGGATGCTAAGTATAGATGGTTTTGTGGTATAAGCCCCAAACCGAGGTGAGAGAATTTAAGTGTTTGGTTTCAAAGGTGAACCTGTGGTTTCTTTTATGAAATTAATGTAAGTTTCATTTTAAAGACAGAAAGAATTTCCCCAGTAGCAAATAATGGTATATTCTTTGGTATCAGAGCATTCCTTAGTGGCATATATAGCCTGCATATACATTTCTAATACTTGGTATATAGTTGTTGCTTAATAAAATTGGAAAATCTTTTTTTTATTATTATTTGTTTCACGTAATTGCAAAGTCATTTCAACCTTTATAGAAATTCATGACATATATCTTTCAGTTTAACCCTAATTTTTTTCATTTGTTTTCAAAACCTCCTATTTCCCCAGTGGTTTAAAAGTTTCTAGAATCTGATTCATGAATATGAGGTTGCCCCAGCTGTATCACTCTTTGTAGACTGTAGTTCTCACATATTAGATGAACCCAGTAGAATCATCTCTCATAAGATTGTTAAAGGTTCTTCAGAATCAGTTATTCAATTGCTACAAATATGCTTCCAACAGAATTTCATCATTTTAGCCATAGCCAGAAAGGGTTTTTTTAATGCCTTTTTCATTTCTTTAAGTTTTGTTTTGTTTTGTTTTCGTCTGGCAGATACATGCACTCTTCTCTGATGAGAATAAATAGCTGCACTTTTTTTCTCCCTTAGAACGCTTTAATCAATTGCATTCCTAAAACAATACACAGAGGTTCCCAAATACATATTAATCATATTTTCCATTAGTGACAACATGCAACATGGAGAGATAAATTATCCTTTCTACAGTATAGCAATAGACAAAGTTAGCCAAGTATTGTGGTCTTTTTTGGAAGATAGGTGATTGTGGTTGGATGATAAATACATATTGCTCCATTTCAAGACTGCAGAAATTGAAACAGGAAAGGGTGGTCATTTTCTGATTGGAAAAAGCAATACAACCTAAGAATCAGTGGGGAAATAGTAACATTAAAGTCTTCTATCAGAATAATGTTTTACCTTAAAGAAAACATTCTGTCCACAAAATAGCGGGGGGAGGGAGGGGGGGAAGAAAGCCCTGCAGGAATATAATGTGAACAGGCCCAAATTGATTCCTTGGATTTTAAGTGGAGAGGCTTAATTTTAACAAAGAAAAGAAACTGTAGAATGTTGGTCTTTATATAACTGTATGCCTGCACTTCCTGATTTGAGACTAAGATGGAACCAGAACCGCTGGGGCAGTGTGAGAAAGCAGCTGGGCCTGTTGTATTTTCCATCAAGCTGACCACTTGGTATCTTCCATCATACCTTTTAGCCTAGTTGACTGAATTTGACGGCTTCCAGTAGTAACAAAGGCAGCCCGTTATTTTCATTAACATTATACTAGCATAGCCTTCTCCAGCATGGCTCTCTTCAGGTGGTGTGAGGACTGCATATCTGGAATTCCCAGCCAATTGGTGCCCCATTGATTCTGTGGCACTGGCCATTCGATAACTGGGCAGTCCTGAGTCGTTGATTTTTATTGTCATCTGGAGGGTGTAAAAGACTCATAAAGAGGTGCAAAAAGAAAAGGAGTCTCATTTCCATTGGTCGTTCACAAAATCTTTTTGCTGAACTGAAATTACCTGCCTCCCCTTGCCTCCCCTGACTACCGTGGCAACAGTTTTATCTTTGTTTATTTGTTTTAGCTGGCAGGGTTCACTCATCATTAAATAGAAGGAGTCTACCACTGTTGATTAGGCAGAAAAATGTGTTTGGTGAGACCTGCGCAGGTACATAGGAATGAAACTGGGATTCATCTGGCAGTGAAAGCAAAATCAGAGTGGAAAAGGAACCTGGAAACCACAACATCATTTTTATTGATCTGTAATAGGAAAATGTCCAAAGAGGAGAACAGACCATCTTTCAATTCAGCTTAGGGCCCCTGAATTAAAAGTAAAAACTGTCTGTACATTGTTCCATGTGTCTCCTGTCCCCTATATATGAAAAGAAGTCTCAGCATTTTGAAAATTGCGTACTACTGTACATCATGGGGAAGCCTGATTTTTTCCCCTTTTATCTTGCTGTCTCTCTCCTCTCATTTCATATCAGCCATTGTTCCTGCCTGCTTGGCTGCTCTGATGCTCCTGGCTGAAAAATCTAAATAAGACAATATTTCCAAGATTGACATTAAAAAAAAACAAAAAAAACCTGATTGAGAGCCTCAAGGCTGCCCACATTTATTTATTTGCTTGCTTTCATGATGGGTTATGTAGATTCTGTTCTTTGCCTAAAAGACTCCTTAACCTTAGATCTATTTCATCACATCTGCATATGAATAAAACTATTATTCTGGAGCTAATAATTGGTTATTGTGGGAGTGTGGAGTCGAGGTATGAAACATGGACTCTCATCCCCAGAAGAGCGAACACGAGATAAGAGAATGAGACTGGCCCCTCCCTAAGGAATGCAGGGGATGTTTGTGGGGTGACCCTGGGAATTGCTCTCACTCTGAGAAGATTCTGTAACGGGAGTTGAGCCAATAAACCTTGCTGGGTTGAATCTGTATTGTCTCCCGGAGTTTCCTGGGCTAATCCTGACAGTTATAGATGATGCAGAAGGCACAACTGAATAAGAGGCAAATCATCCTTGAAAGAGGGAAAGTGGAAATTGTGTATTTCTATAATGTTCCGAGATTCCTCTTTATTAAGCAAGATGCTTCATTAACTTTTAAAACTTCCTAAAACGCTTACCTAAACTTTTGGTTCACCCAAGAAATTTCATTCCTTAGGGGGAAAACAAAAGGCAGATAATAAGTATTTGTATTTTAAAAGCTGCTCAGTTATTCATCCTTTTAATGAATCAAAAATATTTTTAATCTAACTAATTGCTCACATAAATAGCGCAGCCCTGTTTTGATTTTTTTTTTTTTTTCATCTCAAAAGCAAAAATGCCTAAAGGTTGATACAGGCCTGGGCAATTATCCTGCCTCAACTCATCAGGAAATTAAGCTTCAGCTTGATGTTTGTGCAGTGTCTTCAGGTATTCCTAGCGTATTTATTCGACTTTATAAACAGCTGAGTTGGCTTCTTTTTTTTCAAAAAGTCATGTTAATTCATTAATTTCACTTGCTGATTGTATAATGCTAGTCTACATTGGAATTATTTAAATAAATTGGTGGTGTAGACTATGGCCCATAGTGACATTCACTATGAATGAACAAGTGTGTATATTTCTCTGGGTGTAAACCAAGAGAACAGAACAAGCAAAAAATGTGATGGGAATTAATTCTTTCTCAGCAGCGCCTCACCATGATAAAGTTACAGGATATTTGTAACAGTGGGAAACATAACCTTTAGGTGACATTTATTTTAGGTAATAGTTGTTGATGTTTTCTCTGTGACCTACTTACCAAAGCTTTGTAGAGCAATAGGAAGCCAACAATCCATACAGAAGGCTCAAGGTATGTCCATGGCCCATCCTGTATCCTAAAAATATAGCCAGATTCCTGCTACAGTTATTTTAGTCACAGACGATGAACTACTTCCTTCAGATGAAAAGGCTCCACAACCGGTACCCTGAGCACAAACAGGATCTTGGCATATAGAGATTAATCAGACAATTTAGGCAGCTCGGAACTCATGTAGACATAAACCCAACCATGTACAAACACCAAGAGATAAACAACGTAAACTGAATTTCAGACGGAACAAAAACAGAAGAAAAATTGCTTTTGCTTTCTGTCATTTCCTTCTTTTTCTTTATTTTACTGTTACTGGTTAGAACATGATCCACCTTAATTCTGACCTTGAAATTCATGTGATTTGTGAGATGACAACATCAAATCAAGAACAATATATTTACAATAGCTCAAGGTGGAGCACAGATAATAAAAGCAATAAAACACAATTACTGAAAAAAGTACTCAATTTGTGAAATGTTAGATAGTCATGACACCACTGAGGTTACCTCAGCCATTAACCAAGAGTGAGCCCAACATTAAATCCTACACAATCCGTGGACAGGTTCCCAAATCACTAGATACCTTATGCTCCTAAAACTGTATGAAAAGTTAACAGCATTTTTTAATGTTAACAGGGAGGGACCCATCCTAACCTTAGAGGGCCACCATGAAGAAAGCCTTCTTTCACCCCTTAATTTCTAAGAAATATCTGCAATATGTGCTCTTATCTAGCCTATACTGGACCAGCACGTTCTACTAGACAGATGGTCCTGAATATAATCAGAACCTAAGCTATAAATAATGAGAGGCAGCAAGAGAGCTATCAAGAGTTTCAGAGTTGGCCTTCCATAAACAGAAAGTTCCTGCTATTTTCAGAAAGGACGGATAACCAATAAAGTTGTCTTCTTCAATTTTGCATGTACAGTGATCATCTCCCATACTATTCCCAGGGTCCCCCAACTTTCTGAAACAAATTATCTGGGAAAGGAGTAAGAAGGAAGGATTGCCTTTTCCTCTCAATTTTCTTCACGAAAGAATTCCATGAAGTACTCAGGATGCAAAATAAAAAGTCAGTTTGGGGAATATCTGCATTCTGAAGCTTTGAATATTCCCTTTCTGTTTCTAAATCATTCAGTTTTGCAGCAGTTCAAAATGTGTACTTCAAAGCATAACTTAAATTCCCTCACTTTGTGAGAATAGTCAATTACATTAAATAACAGGTGAGCTACTTAGGTGAATGAGAAGGCTTACCATGTAACCCTCTAGTCCAGAATGGTCAACATGTGGCTCTCCAGATGTTGTTGGACTGCATTCCCTACTCATCATTCACCACTACCTATGTTGGGTTTGGTGATAGAAATTCAGCCACATTTGGAGTTCAGTCACATGTTGCCTCTCCTTGCTGTGCAAGCTACTTTAAAAGTTATCATTGAGCTTAATCCAAGAGAAGTCAGTATAGGATTGCAGTTGAGATGAACAATTCTCAGTGGATAAGTCAGGAATAAAGTCAGGTTAGGTGAAAGAACTGGAGTGGGGATATTATTAACCAATGGAGGAGTTTGTTTGTTTTTTTGATTTCCTCCAATCAGAGCGGAAAGGAATTTCCCTAACCATCTCTACAGTTGGTACATGGGACAGGCCCAAAATGAGCACATCCAAGTAGAGTAGAACAGCTCTGGAGCCAATGGATCCAAATCTGGTTCCTTTCTATCACATCCATGGAATGCTCCACTTCAAGGCTTTCCTTCAGCAAGAGAATTACTGTGAGCAGCTGACTGCCCACTTGAACGTAAATATGGCCTTCATCTCAAGAGAAGTCTGTCTTTTACCTGAGGCGCCAAGGCACCATCCTCATCCCTCCAGCCATAACTGGAGACAGGGGAAGAAAGTAAGATTGCATAATTTGTCTTTTAGCAATAAGAGTCCCTGAGGAAGAAAATCCGTGTCTCTGAATAATACTATTAGAAAAAAATGGGACTTTTTTTCTGGCGTGCTCCAAGATCTAGTTTATCAGGCTGCTCTGCCAGGGAGGTATGGGCTCTTTCTCAGAAACTAGAAAGAAGCCCAAATAAGGGGGAAATAGGGCTGCATTTTCAGGATATAATTAGTGGGGTCCCCTATTCTTGCCAGTTCAGGAAATGTGGGGTTCACGAAGCATAGCTGCCAACATAATATTCTCTGAAAAAAACAGCATTCCTTCAAGTGAGCAATCTATCATTCTCTGTTTGAATATGACTAGACTTGCAAAGCTACTGCCCTATTTAACACAGTATTTGCAGACAAAATATTGGCCAGGTCACTATGCTACACAACACCCTTCATTTTTACAACCACTGTATTTTGTCTCATCATTCAGGAGCTGCCAACACAAAAAATGTTTTTGAAGTTTCCTTAGGCATAACTGGTTCATCTTCTGAGTTGAACAAGTCTGATCTAGCACTTTCCGCACCCACCATTTCTGCCCTGGAAATATCTGCCAAAGAAGTCCCACCCCCACAACTGCCCCAACCATGATGACTTACAGATGCAGAACTTGGTTCTGCAGAACAGAGAAGACAAATAAAACTGATAAGCTGCTCACAAAAGGAAATGGCATGATGAGGTGAAGAATTCAGCAGGTGTGGCATACGTTTTTTTAGTGGCCTGGCATGGCTGCAGTTCTGCTGGTGTGAATCAGCATATGGAGTGAGAAAAAGGGAGGAGGAGCTCAATTCTGGCCTTGAATGGCAGCTGTGCTGTCATGAGGGCTGATGAGCTGACCTGGCTGCTAACCAGGGTTATTGTGGGGAGATGTAGATACAGCAGTCCCATTGGTCCAGCCTGGTATATAGGTGCTGGGGACTAGAGTCTGAGGGGGGGATACCCACCTTCTCAGTTGCTGGGGAACATGCTGTCAGTCTGACCCAAAACTGGAGAGGAGAGAAGGAGAGGAGAGAAAAAGACTTTGAAATGGAGCAGAGCGGCTGGAGAGAAAAGTTGGAGAGTGAAATTACATGAGTGTGCAGAGCAGTTGGTGGTTCCTGGTCAGGGAGGGAGAAGAAAGATCTATGGGTGGCTTCTCTGAAAGAAAGGAAGTGAAGACCCAGAGAAAGGACATCGTCACCCAAGACATCTTCACCCAAACCCAAGACAGGAAGAAGGGACCCAGCTGGCTGCAGATGACATCTTTACACAGGACCCAAGACAGGAAGGAAGGTTTTGTCAGTCATTGGTGAAGCTCTGTTCTCTGGCTAAGGACTGGGCAGAAGACCAATGGAGAAACAGTAGGTGTTCAGCTGAGCAGATCCAGGAGAAAATCAAACTATGCTAAGCATGCTACAGTAAATCCAGCCCATTCCTTTCTGTTCACTCTCTCTTGATAAGAGAGAAAAGGAGGATGAAGCAGGAGAGCTAGAAGGGGATAGCCTCTGACAGGGAGACTTAGGAGGAAATCTGACACTAGGTAAACACCATTTTAACTTGTAAGCTGCCTAGAGCCACTTACACTGTGAGATGGGCGGCATATAAACTTTATGAATGAATGAATGAATGAATGAATGAATGAATGAATGAATGAATGCATGCATGCATGCATGCATGCATGCATGCATGCATGAATGAATGATTGCGTTGTATATGCCTGTTATAAATGCTTATTGTAAATTGCTTCACTGTAAAGAGTAAAAAGCATAAAAGCTCCCACTGGCTGGTTTTCTGTTTCAGTTGCCAACCTTGCAAAGCATAATACACCTCCACTTCAAAAAGAACCCCATCACATTGTGACAGCAGGAACACCTCTTATCTGCTTGATGTCTTCTTCTGCTACTGTATCTCGCCTCAGTACTCTTCAATGTCACACTGTCTGGAAATGATAGGAGATAAAATCTAATATGCCACATTGGAAAAAGCTGTAGGGTCTAGTGAATCTCTCCAGATTGCTTTCTATCATCTTTTCTTCCTGAAGTTGCCCAAACTCAGCCTTTCTTCAGCCTTAAGGTCAAATACTTCAACCTTTGAAATCTACAGGTATTCACTTGATCCTATCAGCTGGTGTTCTCTCTCGGAATATCTGCATGGGTAAAAGAGGTGGTCATGTAGTTTTGCTGTAACAATGTTTTTCCAGAGTCTTGGATGAATGTATTGACTGGAGCAACGATATGAGGAGATAGCTCTTAATCTTATCCAAACCAGTTAATTCATGCCTACATTTAATATTTGGAATTATATAATCCCATTTGTATGCATTTTTTATTTTAATACGGTGGCATCTAACCAGGCTGCCTCCAAGCTAGAACTGCCACATGCTACTACATATCCTTTTTTTTCCAGCTTTCTCAGTCAGTTATGGGTAATCCCGCTTCTACATTTTCTTATCCTATTGGAGATCTAAACCAAAGCAAAGAAAGAACTGTAGGCCTTAATTCAGTGGACAGGTTATAGCATTTTCTGTCTATTAAAATTCCAATGTAGAAATATCTCTAGATTTCAACCCCAATTCCTAAACTATTTTTAAGGGTGCTCCATTAACTGCACCATTTTAGGCTGCAAAAAGTGGTTGGGTTTCTACAAAATATTTTTACTGGGCAAGACTACATATTTGCAGTTTTTTTTCTTGGGAGGGCTTCATACTTTAAGAAACTGTCCATCATCTCACTGCAAATGTCTTGGAAATGCAAAGCAGTTATAAACAGATACATTAATTTGTACCAGTTATGAGAGAAGTTACAACCTGAAAAAACAATCTTTAGTGTGGCAGATCCCGAGCTGCTGCAAGCTGGTGGATGGGGAAGGTGGTGGCAATCTTGTGTTCTGGGCCCCTTTGCTGATTCCTGGGGAGGTTATAATCAGTAATAGTCTGATTTTACTGATTTTTGATCAGGAATCAATTTTAACCGAACTAAATATGTTCATTGCCTGCCAGATTTCACGGTCAAGTTCCACTGGTCAGTCTTAGGCCGTGGTCACCAAGTACTGTACTGTATATCGTCATAAGATGGAATTTGGGCAACTTTAAGAAGCAGATGGTTGGTGGATAGACTCCCAGGACCTTAGGAAGTATTATAATTTCATCCACCATTTCTTCAACATATTCTTTATGCTTCTAACTTGCACAATAGACATACAGAGAAGTGGCGCATAACCCGAATCTCTATGACTGCATGTGACCTCTGAAATTTTTTTTTATGAAATATTTTAATGTGACAAAAGAGGAAAATTAATAATTATATTTAATTTATTTGATTTCAAGTAATAAAACTTAAATAAAATTTGGTTTGGGACCTGGCCATATGTACTATTTTCTTTTGGCTTTTGGGTGGGATGCACCCACTCAATGCCAAAGATGATCTTTCGCCCGAAGGCTGCCCCCAGTCCTCTCTTGCCCTGCCAAAAGAAAGTGTGCGTGAGAAAGAATGTGGTGGGTCTACATAGATTTTTCATACTTTATTATATAGATGTAGATTTCAAAAAAATTCATTTCACCAGAACAGAGACAACAGGCAACCCAACCCTGAAACAGCAGTGCTTACACTATAGAATATACCTTTCTTTTTATGAATCAGTTGGATTATTGCTATTTAACTAGTCCTTGAGCCACTGATGAAGAACAATGGGGGAGGACCCAGTGCTGCCAAAAGATTGTTAGGAGGCCACATACTGTACTTTGCTCATCTTTTCTCTGAGACAGACAATAAAAAACATAAGTGCTGCCCAGAGCACCCGTTGGGGGGAGATGGGCAGCATACAAATTTAATAATAAATAAATAATAAATAAATAAGTGTACAGTCCTACAGTTAGACAGCATTATCCTCTTAGTAAAAATTATATAAAAATGCTAATACTATATCAATATTTAAAATGAAAAATTATAGCTATACTATCTGGAGGCAAACAAATTAATACCTGCAAGTGTTCTGTTTTAATAATGTAGGGCTCACAAGAGTTCATTGGCTATTTCACTGCATTCACTGTATCTCATTTCATGGGGGAATGCAACTGTTTTTCCCATGCAGCAGTGAAATGTCTTCAGACTGCAATAATGAGTACAGTATATCCAAAGTTTATTGAAGTTGTTAGCTATGAGCTAGGACATGTCCCTTTTGCTGTTCACAAATATCTAGAAGCCAAGAAATTTGGGGCATTTGTCATTCACTAGGGCACCAAGGTTGAACATGGACATCCAATCTAGTCATCACTGCTAATATCTTGTCATTGCTGTGTCCTCCATGAATTACAGGTGAAACTCGAAAAATTAGAATATTGTGCAAATGTTCATTTATGTCAGTATGGCAACTCAAAAGGTGAAACCAATATATGAGATAGACGCATTACATGCAAAGCGAGATATGTCAAGCCTTACTTTGGTATAATTGTGATGATTATGGCGTACAGCTTATGAAAACCCCAAATTCACAATCTCAGAAAATTAGAATATTACATGACATCAATAACACAAGGATTGGAAATAGAACAATATCGGACCTCTGCAAAGTATAAGCATGCATATGTACTCAGTACTTGGTTTGGGTCCCTTTTGCGGCAATGACTGCCGCAATGTGGCGTGGCATGGATGCTATCAGCCTGTGGCACTGCTGAGGTGTTATGGAAGACCAGGATGCTTCAATAGCGGCCTTCAGCTCCGCTGCATTGTTCGGTCTCATGTCCCTCATCTTTCTCTTGGCAATGCCCCATAGATTCTCTATGGGGTTCAGGTCAGGCGAGTTTGCTGGCCTATCAAGCACAGTAATCCCATGGTCATTGAACCAGGTTTTGGTACTTTTGGCAGTGTGGGCAGGTGCCAAGTCCTGCTGGAAAATGAAGTCAGCATCCCCATAAAGCTCGTCTGTGGAAGAAAGCATGAAGTGCTCCAAAATCTCCTGGTAGACGGCTGCGTTGACCCTGGACTTAATGAAGCACAGTGGACCAACACCAGCAGATGACATGGCTCCCCAAATCAACACAGACTGTGGAAACTTCACACTGGACTTCAAGCATCGTGCATTGTGTGCCTCTCCATTCTTCCTCCAGACTCTGGGTCCTTGGTTCCCAAATGAGATGCAAAAGTTGCTCTCATCAGAAAAGAGGACTTTGGACCACTGGGCAACAGACCAGTTCTTTTTTTCTGTAGCCCAGGTAAGACGCTTCTGACGTTGTTTGTTGTTCAGGAGCGGCTTGACAAGAGGAATACGACATTTGAAGCCCATATCCAGGATCTGTCTGTGTGTGGTGGCTCTTGATGCACTAACTCCAGCCTCAGTCCACTCCTTGTGAAAGTCCCCAACACTTTTGAATGGCCTTTTCCTGACAATCCTCTCCAGGCTGCGGTCATCCCTGCTGCTTGTGCACCTTTTTCTACTACACTTTTCCCTTCCACATAACCTTCTATTGATGTGCTTTGATACAGCACTTTGGGAACATCCAACTTCTTTTGCAATTACCTTTTGGGGCTTTCCCTCCTTATGGAGGGTGTCAGTGATGGTTTTCTGCACAACTGTCAGGTCAGCAGTCTTTCCCATGCTTGTGATTCCTACTGAACCAGCCTGAGAGACCATTGAAAGGCTCAGGAACCCTTTGCAGGTGTTATGGATTCATTAGCTGATTAAAGGGGGACACTTTGAGCCTAGAATATTGAACCTTTTCACACTATTCTAATTTTCTGAGATTGTGAATTTGGGGTTTTCATAAGCTGTATGCCATAATCATCATAATTATACCAAAGTAAGGCTTGACATATCTCGCTTTGCATGTAATGCATCTATCTCATATATTGGTTTCACCTTTTGAGTTGCCGTACTGACATAAATGAACATTTGCATGATATTCTAATTTTTT
Organism: Liasis olivaceus; assembly: GCA_030867105.1. Classification (NCBI taxonomy): domain Eukaryota; kingdom Metazoa; phylum Chordata; class Lepidosauria; order Squamata; family Pythonidae; genus Liasis; species Liasis olivaceus. The sequence goes on from CM061349.1 coordinate 260,448,281, forward strand.
GAGTTTCACCTGTAGATTAACCTAAATTCTCATAACCTCAGTCAGCCTGTTTTAGGTATGACGAAGCCTAAAGTCAATCCAGTATGTAACTGCAAATTTTTAAGAAAGTGGGAGAGAGAGAAATACGTTGTTTTCTCTCTATCATCTAAACCTAAAAGACGGCGAAAAGAAACATGCTTACTTCAATGTTTGTGCCAGTAATAACCTTCTTAAGGCAATGCCTTTTCCCTCCTCTCCCCATTTAATTCATACAGCTTGCCTGAAGCAAATGCTTGCTAAAACACGATGTAAAAATCTGAGACTTCCAGAAAAAGAAAATAGAAACTTTAACACAAATACAAAAGTATATTTAATTAAGAGCCATGAGCAATGCATATGGTTTCACAAACCTTGTAATTAAGTAATAATCTTAATCAGCAGTAATATCTTGCCTTAACCACCCTGGCAATTTCATATGAGTTGAGTACAGCTGTTATCATCCGCAATCCAAAGTTGTAACGTGACAAGAGCAGTCATCCAGCAAACAGGAATATCCACAGGAATCAAAAAATCCAAGAAGGCGAGGGCAACGGAAGCTCCATGACACACGTTAAGAAAATGTGGGGCTTCAGTCAAGTGATTGTGGATGCTGTCTTGACTATTTGGACACCCCTCCTGAAAAGGCCCACGTCAACCAAACTGTGAAGCACATGGATCAGGAAAACTGCCATAAACTGCCCTAAAATAACCACTTAATAATAACTGTTTATGCTGTATAGGAAGAATTGCATGATGATTAATCTTTAGCCCAGACTTCTGTCTCTGCAATATTTCTGCTTCGCCACTTTAACATTCTCTTTTCTGGAGTAAAGTAAAAGGCAATTACACGGAATTGTTGCCTGTTATGTTCTGCTCTGCTAAGGTTAACTCCCAATCAACTTACTGTAAAAAAAAAAAAAGATTCTAGTTTTTCAAGGCCTACTGTTCAGAAAAGCAGTTCTATCCTATATTCGTGCTGTTGTTTTTCAACTCTTCCTTTATCCTTTATTTCAGTCTAACTCACCATTTCAAAATAATTGCTTAGGGCAATGGTAAGCAATAGCATGTTTACTTAAAAGAACCCAGCATTGCTTTCAATGAGGCTTATTCCCAAATAACTATGATTTTGCATCCATATTTTACAGTTCAGGTGACTCATGAGTCAGTGAGCCACATTAGATGTTACTCTTAAAAAAAAAATAACGTATGGAAAACCCTGAATTGGAAAAGAGCCATGGCTGAAGATGCTGAATCATTTCATTTTCTTTTCATAATGATCACCAGCCCAAACCACCCAACTCAGAAGGGAATGGTTACAGCTGTTTTTTTCACCATGGATAGAAATGCAGCTGGGAAGGGAAGATGAGAAAGAAAAGTAGCTACAGGAAATGATTTACACTCTCTTCTCTCTTGTGGCTCTTCCAATCAACTTCTGAATACCCGGGGGCTTCATGAAAGAGAAACAAACACTGTTTCTGTATCAGTTTCCCAATACAAGTCACTCTTTTCCAGAGTAAATTTATATAGCCACCCATCTCACAAAAAGTGACTCTGGGCAGCTTACAAGCAAAATAACAATTAAAACCATATCAAACACAATATTAAAAAAAACATCAGACATAAATAACAACAAAAATAAAACATAAAAACATAAAGGAATAAAACATAAAAGAACCCCAAGATATAGGGTAGTCCTTCAGGTTCGAAGAAGACGCGCTGTTGTGCAGCTCATCTGTGGACATGGAGGTGGCTCTGCAGTCCCAATCTGGAAGTGCAGAGTCCAGCACAATGGGGGCACTGGAAGTCCATTGTTGTAGTAACTGTGGGTGTTATTCTGTGATGCCACTCATGGTTTTCCATCAGTTTTTGGCAGTGCCTGACTTCAAAGTCAACAGAGGCTTCATAGCACAGGGCTCGCCAGCAGGTTCTGTCAGCAGCCGCAGCCTCTAGTTCCTTTGGCTGGATGTCACAGTGGTGTCAGGTTTCTTTCACAGTATCTTTGTAGTGCTTGCATGGTCGACTTCACGGTCTCTTCCCAGACTCCAATACACTATAGAGCAACTGGGGAGGCATACGGTAGACATCCATTCCGATGACGTGACCCACCCACCGCATCTGGGCTCTGATAATCAAGGACTCAATGCTGGTGGACTCTGTGTGATCCAAAACCTTCAGGTTGGAGACACTGCCCTGCCAACAAATGTGGAGTGGAGAGTGCACGTGTGAAATTTCTCCAGTTGTTTGATGTGCCTTCGGTACAGAGTCCAGGACTCACATCCATATAGGAAAGAAGGGATAACCACAGCTCTGTGACTTTCAGCTTTGTGGAGATATGGATATTGTGTTGATTGAGCACTTTAGTACACAGCCACCCCAGTGCCTGGCTGGCCTTGCTGATCCTGAAGTTAATTTCTTTATCCAAAGACCCATCACTCGAGATGATACTTCCCAAGTATTTGAAGCTGTTTACATTTCTCAGCTGGGTGTTGTCAGCAGTGATTTTTGGTTCTACAGGGTTGGTATTTGGCACAGGCTGGTAAAGTACTTCAGTCTTGTTCAGACTGATAGCTAGGCCCAAGAGCAGCATCTGAGAATTTATTCAGCATCAACTGTAGATCACTGTCTTTGTGTGCAGGCATGCACAGTCATCAGCAAAGAGGGTTTCTTGGATGAGTATATGGAGGCACCTTGTCCATGCATTCAAGTGGTGACGGTCAAAGAGAGAGCCATCCAATCAGTACCTGATGTACACTCCCTCCTTCAGACCCTGGACAGTACATGACAACATGTAAGCAAAGAACAGATTGAACAGAACTGGGCTAGCACACAACCCTGTTTCACCCCATTGGAAATGGCAAATGCAGCTGATGTATCACTGTTGTAAAGAACCTGTCCTGTCATTCCACTGTGGAGCAGATGAATCAACTTCATAAATTTCCTCAGGCATCCATAATGTCTCAGGATGATCTAGAGAGACTCCCTATTTAGAATGTCAAATGCCTTTGTCAGGTTAATGAAGACAGGGTAAAGAGGCTTGTTCTGCTCAGTGCACTTCTCCTGGACTTGTCTCACAGCAAATATCATGTCTGCTGGACTCCGTTCTGGCCAAAAGCCACACTGTGCCTCTGGGAGGTTCCTTTCCAAGACAGTGACAAGTCTGTTCAGGAGAATGTGGGCAAAGGTCTTGCCTACAGTGGACAGCAGTGAGATACCCCTGCAGTTTCTGCAATCTGATTTGCTTCCCTTATTTTTGTAGAAAACCACAATGAGGGCATCGCAGAAGTTCTCAGGCATCTCCTCTGTGGATTGTCTTCCAAGATGTCTTAGAAAGCCTGTAAGGCACTTGGGTCTAGTGCTTTGTAGATTTCAGCACGAATGCCATCTTGTCCTGTTGCTTTATTTGAATTCATCTGCAAGATCACTTTCTTGATATCATCAGCAGAGGGAGGCAGGTCTAGGGCATCCAAGACTAGCAGCTGAGGAATCTGCTGTAAGACATCATGATCAATTGTGGACAGCCTATTGAGTAGGTTAGAAAAGTGTTCAGACCAGCAGTTTTTCAGTCCTTCCTGGTCTTTGATCAGGCTCGACCGATAAGACGACAGCAGGGGGGAGCATCCTGATTTAGAAGGACCATAAACTGACTTTATGACACTGAAGAACTCTCTGGTGGCATGCATGTCTGCATAGCATTCCACCTGCTCAGCCTTTCTCTGCCACCACTCATCCTGCACTTCTCACAGTTCTGTCTGTACTTTGGACTGCAGGTACTTAAGTTTGTCTTTCTTTCAGACAGATGATGGATCATTCTGCCAGTCTGCATAGGCCTTGTTCTTGGCCTGGAGGGCTGCTAAAATGGTCTTGTGGTTTTCATCAAACCAGTCTTGATGTGCCCAGGTTTTCAGTCCGAGTACAGTTGTTGCAGTCTGCATGATGACATCTTTTAACTGAGTCCACTCTTCAGAACAGGTTCCTACAAGCAGTAAATTGCTGGAGAGTTTTTCATTAAGTACATCTTGGAAACATTGGACTCGGCTGGGTCTTGCAGTCTGCCAATGTTGAATGATTTTCTGACAGTCCTTGGTCGCTTACAATGTAAAGGGGCTATGTGCAGGTTGAGGACCCCGCATGGCTCAGGTGATGGTAATATCTTTAAGGTTGCACTGGCGTACTATGACAAAGTCAAGTAGATGCCAGTGTTTGGACCTGGGATGCATCCAGGTAGTTTTAAATTTGCTCGCAAGTCTAAGCATTGTGTTAGTGATGCACAGGTTGTGTTCGACACATTTGCGCAGAAGCAGCAGGCCATTTGTTATTTAGTTTTTCCACCCCATGTCTCCCAAGAACTTCATCCCAGTCATTGCTGTCTGTCCCCACCTTAGTGTTGAAATTGCCCAGAATGACGAGTTTATTGGTGATGGGGGTTTCAAGAGGACAAGATGGCAGGAGGACAACCATCAGTGTGTTGCTAGCCACCCAAGGCAAAATGGACAACCATATGTGGGAGCAGAAAAATTTTCTTTGAGGAAATTGCCCAACCCAAGCTGGGATGAAAAGATTACAAATGTTAGTATTATTGCTATTAGTATTACTATTATTCCATATGGAAGATCTAAAGTCAAAATAAGATGGACACTATAATAAATTATTACCACAGGCTAGCACCAAACTGAATCTTCTTCACCCTCTTGGTTTTGTGCTGTCTCTTCCTCCCATTGTCTCCTCTGTTGGTCCAACATCCACAGCTTCATTTATCACATTCTTTTTATTATAAAGATCTATATCCTTTCATTTTCATACATATTTTCTCTTTCTATATTTAAACATATTTTATCACCACAGATATCAGTTGGAGGACTATTTAGAAAGTTGGCTGTCACATAATATATTATTTAATGTTCAAGGTAGACCAGGTCAGGAAACAGATACCATAAGAACTACTGGAACTCTACTTTTTTGTTATAAGGTATAATAACATAATCTTGAAAGCCTAAGAGTTTCCCTCTCCCTCCTTCTTATACCAAAGAGAATCAAAATGGAGCAATCTTCACTTTCTTCCTTATCCCCTCTTATCTTTCTGGGCTAAACTGATGTTTTTGTAACAGCTGCAATGCCTACTTAAAGGCCATCTCTGTAGTCCTCTACATTTAATTTTCTTTTTCTTTTTGTTAAGTAAACTGACTTAAATCTGAATGGTTTAATTATGTAATATGGCATGATTATATATGTAATATTGGTTTTTATTAGTATATAAGAGAGGTCTATTTTACAGGGGGGCCTCGCTCTTTTCCCTTTTTTAATTCTTTTCTGCAAGTAAAATACAATAAATGTTATATATACATATGACTCAAGGTGGCTTACAGTAAATAGTACCTCAAAAGTAATATATACATACAATAAATGTGTAAGATAAACAGTCACAGCAGATAAGTCAAAGTCTTCATTAATTCAAAATAACCTAGCAATGAAAAATCTTGCTAGTCTTTTTTTTAAGATAACTTGTCCATTTATAATATTATAATTTCCTTTTCTTTCCTTCTTTCCTTCCTTCTTTCTTTCCTTCTTTATTCTTTCCTTCCTTCTTTCCTTCTTTCTTTTTGAAGCTGTCTATGTCCATGGGCTTTTTAAAAAAAAACCATCACATAATGTCAGAAGGCAGAGAGGTAGTCATTCAATCTTTAGGGGACAAAGTGTTCCACAATATCAGTGTCATCTCTGAGATTGTCTTAGGCACTCCAACTGACTGGTCTTCCATCTTGGATGAGTCTTATGTAAAAAATAATTAAAGACTAATACCCTCATTTGAGGTACACACCTGTGGAAGGATGGGTTGTAAAAAGTGTAGGCAACTGGAATTGCATACCTTCCCCTTTATTTCTAAAGCACCTCAGCATCCAGATGGGGGAGAGATTGTTTAAAAAGCCCTGTGTTTGGAACAGCTGGGTGTGGTGTTGTAGTAGTGTGCTGGGAGAGGGAGAGGGAGAGGGAGAGGGAGAGGGAGAGGGAGAGGGAGAGGGAGAGGGAGAGGGAGAGAGAGAGAGGAGAGAGAGAGAGAGAGAGAGAGAGAGAGAGAGAGAGAGAGAGAGAGAGAGAGAGAGAGAGAGAGAGAGTGAGTGTGTGTGTGTGTGTGTGTGTGTGTGTGTGTGTGTGTGTGTCAAGGTTTGTGGAAAGGCCAGGAGCATTGTCCTTTTAAAGGAGCATTGGTACCTGGGAACCGTAACAGATATTCTAGGCATAGCAGTAGTGTTTAATAGTTAGAATAGTATAATAGTAAGTTGAGCGATAGAATTATAGGTTAGGTGACAACTGTATTATTGGGACACCTGGGTAGAAAAAAACACTTTTGTACTGGGAATATTGGTTTTCTAAGTAAAGGAACCCCAAAATAAAAAGGGGAGAGAAGTCTGTGTGTGCAGTGTCTCATTGGGAATATCTTGGTGAGTCTGGGTAATCTACCCTTGGATGTTAAATGAACCTGTGACAAAAGTGGTGGCAGAGATGGGATATCCAAATTAACTGGGATATCCAACTAACTAGGATTTCCAATCCAGATTTAAAAAGGGGAGTTTGTTCAGTCTCACAGGATTCCTTGGACACTATAGATGAAAAGGAAGGCTTTGGTTGTCAAAGGAAGAGAGTTTGGGCCTCGCAGGTCAGACTGTACAAACCTTAGCCAGTATATTAGCTGCTGAAACCAGACCCCTTACTAGAGCCTTTAAAAAACACAGAATGGAAAAGGCAGAAGGGGCTAGAACCCCTCCACCCACAGAGGAGGCTATCACCACAGATACAGGGTAAGCCAGAGGTAAACCCAAGGATAAAATGGAAAAGCCAGAAAAGGGGCTAGAAACAGAAGCCTGGACAAACCTGGTTGCTGAAATGTTGCAACAGGAAGACAGGCTCTTGAACGAAGGAATCAGCTGGAGTGGGAAAAAGCTGAATGAGAGGCATGGAGTGAGGAATTTAAAGAGCTCCTAGATCTCTTTAAAGAGATACAGTCCCCAGGTGGGGCACATATACCTACACATGTGGAGAGGGGGAGTAGAGGACCCAAGGATATGAAGATTCCCAAATTGACTGATGAGGAAGACGTTGAGGCTTATTTTACAATGTTTGAGAGGGTGGCTATGTCCTGTAAATGGCCGAAAGATGAGTGGGTAGCCAGGCTGTCTCCTAGTCTGTCAGGGAAAGCTTTGAGAGTATTTAGTAGTCTCCCAGCTAAAGATATATTGGATTATCAATATGTGAAGGAAACAATTTTGTACAGATATGGTGTGACTCCATATACATATAAACAAAGACTTAGAGGTTATGTATTCAACTCCCAGGAGGGTGTTTGGGAGTTATGGGCTCCTCTGGAAGATTTAGGAAAGAAATCAGAGGAAAAGAGTAAAGAGGAAGTGGTGGAGGAAGTCATTCTTGAGCAATTTCTTCATGTACTCCCTTCCAAAGTAAGGTTGTAGGTACAAGAACATCATCCTAAAACAGGTCTCAAGGCAGTTGAATTAGCAGAGGACTATGTGGCAGCTAGCAAGGCAGAGGAGGAATTGAAAGGTGTAAGGAAAAAGAAAGAATGCCTGTACTGGAGAGTAGGAATGTAATGGTGCAGGAAGGGGCCAGAGAGGAAAGTGTTAAACAAGCTTTGACTCCTACTAACTTGAAGGAAAAGGGTAGTAAGATCAGCGGTTGTTATAATTGTGGAAAGAAAGGCCATTTGGCTAGGGAGTGTTGGATTCAGAAAAAGAAAGGAGTATCTGCTGTTATTCATGCACCACTGGGAACCAGGTTAAGGGTTCCAGTAGAGTGGGTATACCTAGAAAGATTCTTACGGATCAAGGAACCAACTTCCAATCAGCATTACTTAAATATCTATATGCCGAGTTAGGAATTAAAGAAATTCGTACAGAGAAATACTGCAAGCATCCACAGGTTTTAGTCCATTTGAATCATTGTATGGAAGGCAGCCTAAGGGAATTTTGGATGTGATCAGGGAAGGATGGTGTGAAAGGACTGAAGGGTCTAAGAATGTCAAAGAGTATCTCCTAGTGCAACGAGAAAAGTTGAAAGTATTAGGAAAGCTAACTCAGGAACATATGGTAAGGGCCAAAGAGAAACAAAAAAAAACCCCTCTGTGATAAGGGTTTGAAGGGAAAAAACAGTTTAGGGTAGGAGAGCAAGTACTACTATTACTACCAAACAAGGAGAGCAAGTTGCTGGTGAAATGGCAGGGTCCCTATACTGTGACAAGGCGCACTAGATGATAGAAATATAGGTTAGGTGACAACTGTATTAGTGGGACACCTGGGTAAAAAAAAGAACACTTTTGTACTGGGAATATTGATTTTCTAAGTAAAGGAACCCCAATATAAAAAGGGGAGAGAAAAGTCTGTGTGTGCAGTGTCTCACTGGGAATATCATGCCAAATCTGGGTAATCCACCCTTGGATATTAAATGAACCTGTGACAATACCTGAGGCTCCTAGGGTGCATTTTATTTGTTTGTTTATTTGAATTTATTAGCCACTCAGCCCCAATTCTTGCAAGCCCATGGACATAGACAGTGGAAGGAAGGAAGGAAGGAAGGAAGGAAGGAAGGAAGGAAGGAAGGAAGGAAGGAAGGAAGGAAGGAAGGAAGGAAGGAAGGAAGGAAGGAAGGAAGGAAGGAAGGAAGGAAGGAAGGAAGGAAGGAAGGAAGGAAGGAAGGAAGGAAGGAAGGAAGGAAGGAAGGAAGGAAGGAAGGAAGGAAGGAAGGAAGGAAGGAAGGAAGGAAGGAAGGAAGGAAATTATACATGCAGACACCAGCTCGACTCCTGATGTCTGCATGGATGCTGTTATCTTGGCAACGGTATAGCAGTGGTTTGCCATCAAAATGAAATTTTGTTTTTTGTCCTGGTTCTACCCCCTACTTTTGGAATGAAGTCTCCAGCATATTGCTCAGATGTCAAGAGTGGCCCTGAGGTGATAAAAAGTTGTGTGTTGTTGCCTTATGTTCAGTTGTTCAGTGTGCATGTAAGAGATTGGATTGGATGGATAGTAGTAAAACCACCCAGTAGCAAAGAATGTGGATTCTAAACAATGGGGGAGGTCTTCTTGTAGGCTTACAGTAGAAAATGCTAAGAAAAAGTTCATCCATTTGGATAAGTGTATCATAGAATCAGATACATAGGAGTAGACAACAGCCATCTCCATTTATTTTAAACTGTATCTAGATTTTACAATATATGTTGAAAGAACCAAGACCTCATGGCCCTATTGTGTATCAGTTCTGATCTTTAAAAAGTTTATGTAGTATAAAGTTGATAGATTCCAAACAAAATTATTCAACTGAGTTCAGCTTTGCACAGCTGCTAATAGAAACAGATTTAATTCTTTCAAACTAAGCGTTCTGATTTATCAAAGGCAGTTTACCCAAATACCAATGAAAACCAACAGGACCTGGGTTGAGACAAACTTGGAATGCCTTAATATCAGAGACCTAATCAGAACAAATCCTGCCACCATTAACATTGAAATTTAAACTATACCACATAGACATACTAGTAATTCAAAATACTGAGAACAAGATTGTGCCACGTTCTTGTTTTGCAAGTTTTCTTTCCTGAGAAAGTGGTTTTTGGTTTTTCTATATTATTCTCTGGGTACTTGAGAATTTCTTTAGAATTTCTCTTGGAGATATTTTTTAGCTTTCTTTATTGGGAAGATGGTGTAGGGTGCTTCTGTGTTACTGTTTTCTGTTACACATTTTTCCAACTCCCTGGCTAAACAGTCCAAAAAAGTCCAATGGGAAATTTTCTTTCATGATGTCTCCCATTGGGATATATTGAAAGTGCGAGAAGTCAGGAATGCTGCAGACTGCTGGAGAGATGATTGTGCAGTGAGAAAGAGGTCATTCACCTGTCCATCTTGACTATTGTAAACTAATAAGGGCAAGAATACCATGTTCCACCTATGACAATTTATCTTAAGTCCTGTCCCTGAAAGCAAGGAAATTTGAATGAAAACTAATTAAAAAATCTGGAATTTTCACTGATACATTTACACCCTTTGTCTAAACAATAATATGAACTATTGGGGACAAATTTATAGGGGCACACTTATAATCTGGTCCTACAGCATATGGTGGTCCTGAATTCTAGTGGCCAAGTGCAGTCCTAATGGCTTATCTTGAGCTGACCTTCCTTGTAGAGTAATATTCAGGAAAAGCTTCTCCATGGTGGATTTTATTTTACAGTGCTTCCACTGAGAATCTGACAAGATCCCCTCACCCCAAAGCACAAAAAAATAGGAGGAGTTCTGGATCAGACCAGCCATCCATCTACTCCAGCATTTGGGGTCTTACAATGACTCAACAGATGCAATGAGAAGCTCATAAAGATGGAGAGGAAAGTGATAGATTCCACTGTAATTCCATAGCAGCTGGTATGTATGATATATTGTTTGGGAGTCCATAGGCAGTAAGCAGCCATCAAGACTAGTAGCTATTGATAGCCCAACACTACAAATATTTGTCCAGTCCTTTTTAAAACCATCTAAACTGAATGTCATCACCATGTCTGCAGCAGCAAATTCCACAGTTTAACACCATGTCATCAGCAAGGCAGATGCTAAATGCAGACTAGTTTGCAAAAGGGAGCCTAATAAACCACAGCTTTAGAAAAGGAAAAAAAAATCATGCATATTCCTCTATAAATCCCCAAGAAATGCTGAAGGAACATTATTGGGTGTTCTTCAAGGGAGTATGACCAGAAGATTGAGTCATGTGTCATTCTGTTAAAATATATACTTTATTTATTTATTTATTTATTCATTCATTCATAAGATTTTTATAGCTGCCCATCTTGCATGATAGCAACTCCAGACAAGATATATCAAATAACACTCCCACCCCACCCCCCAAAGACTTTAAAACAAATAAGAAACTATGTAACGTTAACAAAAAATAAAATCCCAAACCAAAATTAACAACATATAACCAGTCTCCCCAACTGAAAATTTATGGGCTCTTCTACTGTTTTGGCTTAAAACTCAGGGGAAAAGCCAAGCTTTTAAAACTTTCCTGAAGGTGAATAGGGACCATCCAAATCTTGGAAGGGGGAGATAGCTCCAAAAAGCAGGTGCCACAACAGAAAAGGCCCAGCAGATGACATTGCTTCAAAGAAAGGACCTGCAGCATTTCCCTCCTATGACATTGTGTGGAACAGGCAGAAATAACCAGAAACAGGTACTCCTGTATGCAGTATATGCTGGTCTTATGCCATGTAGGGCTTTGTAGGTGATAACCAGTCCCTTGAATTGCACCTGAAAGCCTATTGGGAGCCAGTACAACTTGTGAAGTAGTGGCATTACATGGGTGGAAAGTGCAAAGGACCTCCTGGCCACAGCTGCCACCTGCTCCTTAAGGAGTAGCTGTGAGTCCAGGAGAACCCCCAAATTGTCCATTGGTCCTGAGCTGGGGAGTGCAACCCACTCCAGAACCAACAGTGGAAAATCTCCAGTTCCTCATTCAGAGCCAATTGGTCTTGCTAAGATTGAGCTGAAGCCTGTTCATTCCTATCCAGGTCCATATAGCCTCCAGGCATTGGGAAAGCACTTTGACAGCATTACTTGGTTGATCAGGGGTGGAGATACACAGCTGAGTATCATCAGCAAACTGACCCTGGAGGAAGAAGGAGAACCACCACAACACCATAATAACTCCCACTCCCAACCTCCTGAGTGCCTCCAGAAGGATTGATTATATCAAAGGCTGTTGAGAGATAAAAGAGGGCCAGGATGGATGAGCTACCACCATCCTGAGCCCAATGTAAATCACCAACAAGTGCAACCAACACTGCCCAGTACTGTGTCCCAGTCTGAACCCAGACTGAAAGGGATCCAGATAATCTGCTTCCTCCACGGCCCTTTGGAACTGCAAAGTGACCACCTTATCAACAACCTTCCTTAAAAAGAGAGATTGGATGAAAATTCTCCAATTCTGTTATCTCCAACAATAACTTCTTGAGGAGGGGGTAGACCACTGCCTCCTTAAGAGCCAAGAGAACCACCCCCTCTCTCAAGGATACATTTACCACCATACAGATCCAACCACATAACCTCTCCTTGGTGGCCTTGATCTATCAGGAAGTGCATGGAACTAAAATACAAGTGGTCACACCAACAGCTCCAAGGACCCTGTCCTCTTCTTCAGGACTAACAGGCTCACACTCATCCCAGATAACTAGGAAAATTCATGTCGCAGTCAACATCATGGACCTGCATAGCTGGAATCCAACTCAGAGCAGATCTAAGCAACTTTATGTGCCAGATGCTGAGCCTAAACCTCACAGTAGTCCTGCAAATGCTTCCCTGGCCCCTCATTACACAAGAGGAACTGGGTTGCCTTGAACAAGGCTGCTGGCCAGTAATCAGCAGATGCAACAAGAGCAGAGAAATAATTATTTGACCTCCAATCTGTTTCAATATATAGATTCTCTTGATGTTACATATACACAAAATTAATATCTTATATTTCCTGTATTTATATATTTACATATTTACTTCCTCAGGACTATTGAAAATGGTTAGGATTTTAAAATCAATTGTCTAGCTCAAGAACAATGACATTCTGCAGAATTAGAAGACTAACCCAAGATGACAGACATCTTGGCTTTTGTCTTACAAATGCAGAATAAGAAGAATGTGCCATTCTACAAAGCAAAATTTGGTGGTAACACAAGAATATGCAGATCCTATATTGCGTATTCCAATTTTTTTTTTTCCTAAACCATTTTGACTGCCAAAGCTTCATTGAACATTTATATTGGGAAGGAGGCATTACATTTGTTTGAAGAACCTTCTTGGCAAAATTTCAGTGACAATTCTAGACAAGATACAAATGTAGCTACAACTCCTGAACATTTCTTATATGAAAATAAAAATTCTTACAGATATTCTGCTGTCTGGCATGATTCTAGAATCCTATATTTTTGGGGGGAAAAAATTTGGGAGTCATTGTACTAAAAAGAAATCTTCCCATTTCTTTTTAGAAATGGGCAGATTTCTTTTTGAAGAAAATCAGAGTTACGTTGCAGATATGAAATCTATTCGGTGCTCAAACTTCTATGATTTGAGCAATGACAGCAGCTGCTGATACCTCTTGAAATCAATAATACAGCAGAATAGATCAAAAAGCTAAACAGCTGTTCCTCAGCTTACAGTAGCATGGCTTCTGTTATACAGTTAAGCAGGAAATATTTGAATCTATCGTGAATTATATTTGAGCTGTGTTTTTGTCACTATAGCATTATTACAAATTCTACATCCAGAAAATCTGAAAATATAGATGTTCATAGTTGATTTCCATTTGCAAATTTCTTTCAGTTAATATCACAATAAAGATTATGAGGCAACAGTGATGAGATAAAAGAACAATGGCTCAGTCATACTATCTACCATCATATTTTTCTTTCTAGAAAATTTGGTCTTTGCTTCTTAACCTGTATGCAATATAGGAACCAAATGTGCCTGTCTTTTGTGTTACAATATTACTATTGTGTAAGTATGGTCTGCTTAGACATCCATGGTCATTTATGAAAAGCTTTGCAGTATTGTATTGTCATTATGGGTCCATCGAGTCAACCCTGACTTCTGGTGACTGTAAGAACAAATCCATGCAGTTTTTTTGGGCAACATTTTCAAAAGTGGCTTACAAGTAACTTCTTCCTAGGGCTGAGAGAAAGTGAGTGACCCAAAGTCACCTAGTTGGCTTTTGTGCCTAAGGCAGGACTAGAACGCATGGACTCCCAGCTTCTAATCCAGTGCCTTTAACCACTGCACCAAACTGGCTCTCTAATATTTTATTAATATAGCTAATATTTGTGTTTGCACTATGTCCTGTGACAACCCTTTCCTGAAGTCCCACTGGCACAATGAATAGTGAGATCTGCCTGATCTAAAGGTGGCAGCCCAGAACATTCTTCATCCTTATGAAACCTGATTAAAATTAGTGGCCTTTTACATTCTGAGCTTTTTCTGAATGACTGCTTTAGCAGCATGAGGTGAAATTATAGTGAAAATGTGGGTACAACTGCCTGGTGTTATTGATTCCAGTCAACAAACCAGGCAGTGTAATCTGTCGGCTTTTGTTCCATTCACTTGGGGGTGTGTTCTCATTAGCCCCCCACAGACAGTCAACCTGTCAGCAGGTCTGCACTCCAACTGCCTGACCTCTGGCTTCAGCTCATTCTTCCACAAATTAATTTCCCAAATTGACAAATTAAAGTGCATAGTATGTCCAAGGTCACCAAATCACACTGGGTTCTGGTAAATGTCAAGCAGCACCAGGCAGAAGAAGGAAAGGAAGAATGAAAGCAGAAGACTGGAAGAAAGGTTGGTAGTCAATCGATTTGTCCCTTTGACATAAATGCGAAGGAAATGCATGAACCTCACTATCAAGACATTTAAAAATATGATTGCATAATACATATCCTATCAAAGTGACTGACTCTTGGTTTGCTCTTGGATTGCACTTGGTTTCATTATTTTATTATTATTCACATACTATGTTTTAATATATGTGCATCTTTTTAAAGAGTCTTCCATAAACCACATTTGTAAGCCGTTTTGAATGCTCCATGGAAAAGCATCCCACAATCACATAAAATGCTAAGTATTCTTTCTTCCCAGTGAATTGAGGGAATTGTCGTCTTGTAAGTCAGGGTGAAAGGGGAAGCAGAGAGTTCACATTTCAACAAACTAGGATTCTCAACAAAGTAGGATTCTTTACAGGATACAATCACAGTCCTGAAGTTAGAAACCCTATTTATAAGCCTGTCTGTATCTCTGTCTATCTATCATCTATACCATCCTTCTACAACCAGGTACCTTCCTGATGTGATGGATTTCAGCCCCCGTAATCACACAGCCCCCATGGCCATTGGAAAGCACCAGAATGAGAGAGGCTGATTCTACAGCCTATAATTTTCCCTTAAATTGCACATAGGGCTAGCTTTCTTGAAGTGCAAATAAGAAAACAATACCAGGTGATGTTTGGCACATTTATTTAGGTGCTTCCTGTAGCAAATTGACAAATGCAACAAAATCAGCATTATCCAAATCAATTTATCTGTATCTTTCATTGTATTCCATGGAAGTTGGGTTCCTTTAATTCAAGAGGCAACCTTGAATTAATGCTGGATTAACTGGGTAGTATAATTCATTATATGATAGAATCAGAATTATATTATACTTGTGCTACATAACAAACAAGGTTATAATCTATAAACCATGCATACTGGAGGACTTTCACTCATAAGATAGCCTCAGAGAAGACTGTGGCAATGCTTCAGACATCTATGGAGCAGTATAAAATAAAGATTAAAGACAGACAGAACCCAAGAATGCATTACAACAACATGGAGAGCTGTCCTGTTTCAAATTTCAATCATCCCACATTTTTCTGTGATGGGCCTCAAGGTGTGATTTCTGGTTTTAACCCGATGTCCAGCATATCTGGAGGAAAAGTACTGGAGGGATCTGATTACGCAGCTGACCTTAATCAATAGGGTTGCCAGTGCCTGGGTGGGCAATAGTAACTTGCTTGCATTCTGTAATCTGATCCATGGATTCATGCTGCTTGCACAGGTGCCACATCCAAGTTTCTTGTGATAGCAAAGGAGTAGATTCTTTGATAGTTTCATGTTTAAAGAATATTTATATCATTTGTGCAAGAGTATGAAGGAAGATTTCCACTACTGTATATTGTACAATTCTGAAAGCTATCGGATGCTGATTTAGAATTACATAGAACAGGAGATCACCTATCCCACCTCCCCCCACACACGTACTTTGGCCATTTCCTTTATAGTCCTTTATACCCCTCTAAAAAGATTAGACAATCCTCAAAAAAAAAAAAAAAAAATGCAATGGACGTTTTCTTTTATAGCTTTTCATTCTCCTTTGTGGGTTTTTTTTTTCCGGCAACAATTAACTCTGCAACATCTTGCTGTATCAAATATATTACACTACCCTGTATAACATTTCCTCCTTCATGTGATCACACTGCAAATGTCTTATTGTTGTTCTTTAAATTACTAATTGATTCTCCTGGCCCAGGATCTACTTGCAAGGCATTCCAGGGTCTTGGGAACATTAACAAGCACATGCTCTGGCACCAGCTGTCTTTAAGCCTAAATCTAGCCTCGACCAGAAGGCTGGCATTAGATGGCTTCTCACTTTACATGTTATCATTTCTACATCAACATTCCAAGGCTCTGAAGCTACTGTTGGCTTCTCAGGAGCAGATCTGAGGAATGAAAAACTAAATCTTATTTCAGCCTCAACCTTTTTTCATTTTCCTTTCCTTTCCTTTTCCTTTCCTTTCTTTTTTTAATAAGATGGTGGTATAAGCTAATCATTTATTGTAAATGTGTTTGCCTAAATCTTTTTATAGGGTGATAGGGCAATATCATGGATTTATCTTGCAAGCTACAGATACGAATGTATTGATATTTTATTGATTAAGAATGTATTACTTTCTTTCCAGTTAGTCCTTAAGATGATAATGCAATTTTAGTCAGCATGTTTAGCAGCAGTTACCTAATTAATGAAATGACAATGCTAGTGAGGTTGAGGGAAGGGGAAAGAGAAGAAGATAATGGATACAGCTGATGAATGCAATCAAAGAAATTATAAGAAAGTCCTTGAAAGAGGTAGAAGTTATTACTAGAAATGGATTAAAATGGACAGCATTTATCCTTCTGGTCACCAGGAGTTGAGCCCGACTCAGTGGTACCTAAGTTAATTAATAATACAGGATCCATAAAGTCCATGTCTATAGCAAACAACTAATGTTTTCCAGGTCTCCTGCTCTCCCAAAAATATATGTGCTGCACTGGAAAAAATAAAAAGATATCTCTTTAAATGATTGATTTCCAAATAAGGAGATGGTGGAATAGAGTTTAATACATTTACACTGAGACAGAGAGAGGGAAGCTTCAGTTATGAACAGAAGTACTATAAATCAGGTAGAGCACCACCATGAATTTGTAAGAGATAATTTAATAAAACACTCCTGAAAGATGTCCAGGACCCTCATTAAACACTGAATCAGAGTCCTCAGACTATATGACTTCTGTAACAGATACTATTTCTTTTTATGTTAAAGCATGCTTTAAAAAATATGCTGGAACCTAAAGCTATTTTCAGGCATTTACCAGAGCATTTGGAGGGGAGACCGAGACAAATGCTCTAGTCCTACTCTCTCCACTCTGAAAATGACTGAAGAGGATTAAAGTATTACAAAAATGTATTTAAACAAGTGAACAATACCTAACATTACACTTCAGGTCTACATAAGAACTCTCAGTCACTGGTTCCAAAATGCTACAGTATCTATCTATCTATCTATCTATCTATCTATCTATCTATCTATCTATCTATTAGAAGTTTTAAAAAGGAAGATAAAAACTAATACAAACTAATATAAAGTAAAAAAGAAAAATCAAAGAAAAAGCTAAAAGTGAAAGAAAGGAAAAAATTAGAAAAAAGATACGAAGAAGTGGCTTCCGATCTTCTTTACAGCAGTTATAAGTACAATCATAAATTTACCTCTTTCTTTAAAATTGTCTCTCTTCAACATGTCTCTCTTCTTTCTATAATCTATCCTATCTAATATCAAAACCATAAATCATAAGTTAATTTTTTTCTGTTTTCTGCAAAAAGTCCATAAGGGGTTTCCACTCAACAATAAATGCAGATATTGTCTTTTCTCTAATCAAACAGGTCAATTTGGCCGTTTCAGCTAATTCCATAGTCTTCACCAACCATTCCTCCATTGTAGGTTTTGCAAAATCTTTCCATCTTTGTGCACACAATAATCTCGCTGCGGTTATCATATACAAAAACAAAGTTCCATGACTTTTTTCCAACTGTTTATCCATTAGCCCCAAAAGAAAGACCTCTGGTCTCAATTGTATTAATACTTAAAATCCTCTGAATCAATGTATATATTTGAATCCAAAATTTTCTAGTTTCTTTACACATCCACCAAGCATGATAAAATGTCCCTTCTTGTTGTTCACCTTTCCAACATGAATTTGAAGTGCCTTTATACATTCTAGACAATTTCTCT
Source organism: Liasis olivaceus (assembly GCA_030867105.1). NCBI lineage: Eukaryota > Metazoa > Chordata > Lepidosauria > Squamata > Pythonidae > Liasis > Liasis olivaceus. The sequence goes on from CM061349.1 coordinate 260,466,407, forward strand.
GGTGACATATACCAAAGGTACTTCATTTTATAAAAATTCTCTGTACGATTATAACATAGTGTAACTTTTAATCCATTCAATCACATTTTTCCCATTGTTCCATCCATATATTAAAACCAAAAAATTTAGCCCACTTTATCATATTCTTTCACTTGTTCTTCTTCTGTTTCTAATTTCAATAGAAGTTTATACATTTTAGCAATTACATGTTCATCATTTGTTCATAATTCCATTTCAAACTCAGTCTTACAATCTTCAAAACCATAAGCTCTTTTGTCTACTTTAAATCTTTCTAATAACTGTAGATAAGAGACCCATTGGCAAATATATCCCTCTGCAACCAGTTCTTCTCTTGATTTTCTTTTACATTCCCCTTGGCAAAATTCTAGTATCTCACGATTGGTTAGCCATTTGTATTTGCCTATTATTTCTCATCTATAAAACGCTTGTGCTGAGAGCCACAAGGGTGTTTTCAGGCAAGACCTGGATTTATATCTATTCCATATTCTCAATATGGCACATCTAACAAAATGATTTTTAAAATCCATATTAACCTTGACTTTGTCGTACCACAAATATCCATGCCACCCAAATCTCAGGTCATGTCCTTCTAACTCCAAGAGCCTTCTATTTCTCAGCAGCACCCACTCTTTCATCCAAACCAAACAAACTGCAAAATACAATTTCAAATCAGGTAAACCCAATCCTCCTTTTTTCTTTGCATCTTGTAGCACCTTATATTTAACTCATGGGTTTTTTCCCCTGCCACACAAATTTAGAAATATCCTTCTGTCACTATTTAAATGGTGCATCAGTTGTCAAAACAGGTATTGTCTGAAACAAAAACATCATTCTAGGCAAGTCATTCATTTTTATCACAGAAATTCTCCCCAGCAATGACAGTTCTAGTTTCTCTCTTCTTAACATGTCTTTTTTAACTTCACTCCATGTCTTAATATAGTTATTTTGAATAACATATAGTTCATATTTGTCAGTGATATCCAGATATTTTACCTTCTTCTCAATCTTAAAACCCATTTTATTCATCAATTCTGTTCGAACTTCTATTTTCATATTTTTTGTTAACATCTTCATCTTCTGTATCTTGAAACCTGCCAATGCACCAAATTCTTTTAATTTGCCCATTAATGTTTCAATTCCCTGCAGATGTTCTTGAGCATTTGGCAACTTTTCTGTAAAACATCTGAATGCAACACACAGACTCCAACCCTAAGAAAATGTAGTAACAAGTAATACATGTTAACAGGCTTTAAGAAGATGCCAGATAAAGAGGACATTGCCATACAATAGTGGATCATTATGCTGAACATTTACAAATAACAAAGGCTACATACAGTACATAAAAAAAAAAAAAGAATATAAGTTAAACAGAGACATGTACAACTTTTCCTTAGCAATGCTTTTTAGGCCTGAATTTCAAAGGAGAGAACAATGGAACTGGCCTTAATTCTGGAAGTCTTGGGAAATAGCATGGATTTAACATTAAAATGGGTAAACTACATCTTCCATGTTAAAATGATTTTATGACTGTTTTATTACCAATAAGGCAGGTGAGAATCTGTGGAAATTTTTTTTAAAAATCCATCCATATCTTAGAAGACAACTGTGCAATTTATTCCATGTTAAATTAAGATTTTAAATTGTTCAAGGCAGTCAAATAAGGGATTTCAGCATTATTATTCAATTATCCATGTGTAATGTAAGATCAAGCAACATGTATTCATCTGTTTACATAGAAATTACTCACTCTGGTTTTGCTCTTTTGATTTAACAGAATATGATCAGCAAAGCATTTCCAGTCAGGGTGTCTGCAAGGGAAGGGGACATAAAACATGTGAAGATGGCAGATGCTACTGTGCAACCAAAAACCTGGAGCTTTGATCATGTGATAAAAACCACCATCTTGACTTTTTTTGACATCCACCTCCTACGGGCACCTTTGCTTCCAATATATGTGGTCTGAGAAGGCATGCTACAGGTTGCCACTCTCTAGTGGTAGAGGGGCAAGGACCCATGGGTATTGGCATTTTCAACTGCAGTCCTCTCACTCTGGTGAAAGCCAGTTTTGTGTAGTGGTGAATGCATCACACTAGAAGCCAGGAGACCTTGAGTTCTAGTCTTATAGGCACGAAGCCAGCTGGGTGACTTTATTGAGGTGTGGCTGTTGAGTTGTCCAACATGATGCTGCATAATTACCATCTTTTTTGTGGTGCTATAGATGTTTTATTATTTTGTAGGTATAAACTACCTAGAATCTATGGAAAGGGCAACATATATGTATAAATAAATAAATTAACCAGCAAGTAATTATTTGTGATTTATCAAGCTTTGGAAACTACCGTGATTCACCTCATGCATTCAGTGGGCTCATACATGCCATTTCTCTTTCTAACTTCCACATTTTGCTTGCCAAATGCAAAGACCTAATTTAAGTACATTGCATTCACATGGGACATTGCATGATCAGGAAGCACTTTCATGGATGTGGTTGCCTAGTGTGAAGATTGGGGTATTGGGACTGTGGCTTTGTTCCCCCTTCCATGCATTTGATATCTGGTCTGCAAAGCATTACCCTATGCCCCAAAACATATCCATGCATTTCAGTGGAGATAAACAAACACGTTTATTCTGCACAGAGGATGATCTAATTAATTATACTGAAGGAGCAAATGTTCGGATGGTGGATTTCGATATCTGAACTCAGATTTCTCCAATCATGTAAAAAGTCTGATTTAAAGAGCAAAATGGGGGAACTCACTCTCCTCCCCTCTCATGCAGGTAACCATCCTTCAGTCTATTCTCAAGACTTATTTCCCAACTTTGCAGAATTATACAGTACAGATCAAGCTTTATTGGGAGTAAACAGAATAAGCTTACAAATCCAATTGATTGTATTATGTTTATTTTCAAATTGTCTCATGGGTTATGCATTTTTTAAAGTCATGCCTATTCATATATAGTGAACAATATTATTGCCTAAAATTCTACAGGTTCTGGATAGAAGCAATCTTTGTTTTGGTTCAAATGGGAAGGAACAATTCTTCAAGCGTTTATTTTCTCATTTTCCTTTCTGTTTCTTTTCTGTTCAGGGAAAGTCTCATGTTTTCATAATGCTATTCAGAGACATGTAGGCCTTGGTATGCTTTTGCAAACCCTATTAGAAATAAAACACAAGTATGACTTTAGAATTACATAGAGCATTCCAAATTCAAATGTCAGTACTGTTTAAGTGCACCATCTCTATCAGGGGAGTTTTATGGATGAACCTACATTCACAGGAGAGAAGGGAATATGACACACACCTCACAGCAGGTGACCGGTTCTCCTTTATTATATCAACAGAAAGCTGGGGAATTCAGAGATTGACATTGTGGACTGGTTTAGTTAAGAGCTTTAGTTATTCTGCTGCTGGGGAAGGTGCCTGGTGTGAAAATGTCATAACTGGATCATCATTAGTCTCAGCTTGCTGACAGCATGAGTTATGGCTGACATAACTAATGGAATTACACAAAAGAAATGCGTAGAGGAACCACGGGGAACACACTGCCACAGAAAGAGCCTGAAACAATTCAAATTCAAAACAGGGCTTCCTATTTCAAGTACTAAACTACCCAGGCTTTGCCAAATAACATTTGTCAACTTTTTCCAAAACAAAGGCATTATGTAAAATGTTTGTTTCTCTTAACCAGCTAACATTTCTTCAGATGAGCTCCAACATCATTAAGAGTCACAAAAATCACCTTCTTTAGTTCCTAGGGTGAGATTTGCTCCAGTAAAAAGTAAAAAATAAAGTAAAAAATAAAAAGCTCCAGTAAATTCAGCAGCCTTATATCAGAAAAGCTAAGTCTTTTTATATCCTCTGAGTATCTGGCTGCATTTTCCAATAACATTTCTTATTTAAATGTGAACAGCTCCATCAACATGGAACCAAACTAGGCCTCTTCTTAGCCCCCCTGGTCTGGCTTGCTGGTGCTGTCTCGCTTTTATGAAATAGCATTTCAGGAACCCATTATGTAATTACAGAAAGGCTCTGCTGTTCAGCTCAACAAATGGCTATTAGCTGTTTTCGTTGTGGTTTTTTTGAAAAAGAAAAAAAGACCAAGCAAAATAGGGATTGTGAAACAATTGCAGGAAGCCCAAAAACAAATATGTTTGTTATCATTCACTATGGGGTAGGTGCTCTAAGAGTGAAAGAAAGGCCATTCATCTTTCAGATATGTTCCCCTCAGCACCAAGTGATTACACCTTGCAGTAAGGCAAAGCAAGGTCCTTAATGTCCTCATCTAAGAACCTTTTACCTTCTATCCCAGAGTGTCTCCTGTCCATGTTGCTGCCTTTAAAAAGTAGAAGGCACCTATAGTCTGTTTATGGAACTACATTAGTGGGGAATTCATATAAATTGCCTTATTGCTGCCCAGGAGTCATGAAGTAGGCATTCAATGGCCTTTAATCACGACTGCTCCATCAGGACTTTTCCCTTGATAGAAAGAGGGCAATGTGTTGATTTGAAGAGCCATTGGAAGTCTGGAGAGCCTTCTGTTGGAATGGAAAGTACCCCCAGTTTGAAAAAGAATGTCCTCTATACTAGAGCTGATATAAAGATAAATAATCATAAGAACTTGGAAGAGTTGGGATCCTAGAGTTGCCCATCCATAGGTAGTACCTTGATAAGAAACTGAAGACACTTACGGGTCACCTGGTCAGTCTTCCCCACTCTGGTGAGAACAATTGTTATCTCTATTTATTTTATACTAAAGCCATAATGTACGTATTTTTATACAATTTAATGACAGCTTGCACATGTTACGGATAAGCGCATCTCCTATTTCGACAATATATAAGTCACCTTACTACTGTTTCAAGGGCCATCTGAAGTCTTTGTAACAATAAATCCCTCAGGCTTGCCTTAACACTGCCCTGATACTGGGCTACAACAACCTGGAATAAATATAGACATATGAGAGCCAGTTTGGTGTAGTGGTTAAGGCACCAGGCTAGAAACTGAGAGACCATGACTTCTAGTCCCATCTTAGGCACAAAGCCAGCTGGGTGACCTTGTTTTAACTGCCTCCTCCCCCCAGGTGCACCTGCTGTGGAATGCACAGGGGACATAAGCATAGTCCCTGTTAGCAACTCCCTAAAGCAGCCATGCCTTTTCCTGGGGTTAATTTTGTATAATCCTCATAACAACTTCGTAGCATAGGTAGGAATAAGCAATAGCCATTGCACTAATCTTAATTTATTTTACAAGTGAGGATTTGAAGTCTTTCTGGTCCAAATCTGGTGTATAAAGTTGTTTTACCTTCTTTTAAATACTGTTTAAAATGTGAAGTAATTTTCTATGACAGAATACAATCTCAGGAATGTTTTGCTTTGACTATTAACCCAAAACAAGCTCTTTGTTAGTTGAAAACTTTCCTATAATTTTGGCTTGGGTTATGCAGTGAACTCCTGACTGCCTTCTCAAATGAGAAGGCTCAGCACATTATCTACTCAACCACTTAGCCTATTGGGAGATCTTTTCTAAATTAGTACAAAAAGAAAATAAAGCTCAAGCCAGTCTGGGAGCCAGGCCAACGCCACAGACAATCCACAAAGGGAAGTGTGTAGCTTTGCCATACAAGGTACTAGCAACTATCTAGTGGGAAGGAAGCGTAGAAATGAAGTTTCCATGACAGTAGGCTTCATGCTTACGAGGATTTGGGATGGAGGAAAAGTGTCTAAGGAAGGTATGTTACCAAACATTACATTACTTGTTCTATAACAAAAAGCATCACTATCATCACCTTCGTCATCACTGCAGCCATCTTCATCTTTATCTGAGAATGCATAACTTTTTTGCGTAAAAAGCCATTCGTAACCTTGAGCTTTGTATAGGGAGGGAGCATACTTTGAAATGATGTTGAGGTCAGGACAAAGAAATGGATTGGACTAAGACAAAAACTACATTTGGTTTAATTTAGTAAAAAATGTGAATATGGTTATTCCATATTAACTTTATATCTCCATGGAAACCATTGAAAAGTTTGGAGGGTCAGCCCAAAACATGGAGACCATATATGGCTCTGAGGCTGCAGACTGCATATTTCTGTCCATCACACGCATATACATGATAAATGTATATGTAGATGAATCTTAGTTGTCATTCGGTTGCAAGTAATTGTAACGATGCTTTCTAGACTTGGATTGTGAATCAAATAGTAATTTTTTCCAGTGAAAGAATGCAATCTTTAAGTCTCACGATTAATGAGACCTAAGTCAAGCCATGATTAATTTCTCCTATGGATCTGAATATGACATATGTTCAATATCCTTAGTCTGTATCTGTCGGGTTTAGCCCAGGGAACTCCAGGAGACCAAGCAGATTCAATCCAGCAAGGTTTATTAGCTACAACCTCTATCAAAAATCTTCCCAGACTGGAACCAGTTCCCAGGGTCAGTCAGTAAACACCTCCTGCATTCCTCAGGGAGGTGCCACTCTCATCCTCTTATCTCTTCCCCTCGCTTCGGGAGACGAAAGAGGATTCTTCACTCCCTGACTCTGGCCTCCATATTTCCATTCCACCACAGTATCCAGCTCAAATGCAAATATTTCAGATTATTTCTTTGAATTCCTTGTCTTTCGAGCAATTGCTCAAGTTAATTTATTTATTGGAAATATAGTTAGTAACTTAAGAATAAGAAAAACTATCAGTTTGTTTTTTGACATGTCTACAAATCAGTACACTCTCTCATTCTCTCTCTCTTTGGTATCTTCAATATGCTTTAGATCTTGGAGCAGAATTGTAGGTGATCAATCGGATCATTTCATTTGACACGTCACCCCACTGGGCATTTTCCCAGTCTGCCCAGTAGGAGTCAATAATGATGGCATAAGAGAACTAAGAATACTTGGGAAAATTTGCCATTTTTCTACCAAGCAGAACATATAAGATGAGGTAAGATGAGGTAATTCTTTGATTTCCAAATGCCAGTACTGAGTGATTTACTATGATTCAAACTGAAACTTCCAGTGTTAGTGCACTGGTTTCTCAATTATTCAGGCTTCATTCCATGTGATAATCCAAAAAACTGTTGCATTTTGTTCTTTCTCTCCCTCCCTCCCCCCACCTTTACTTTGAGACTAATATTCTTGCTCTCCAAAAAAGAAAAAGACCTCCATCATTTATCAAACACTGCTCCAACTGAAGCCAATAAGTCTACAGTTTTAATGAGAAATGTTTCCACTGGGTGATAATATGTGCAAATAATAAATTTTCACATGCTCTTCACTTTTGATGGCAACATAGTCTATGACTGATCGATTCTTCAGAGTTCAGCACATGGTCATGCATGAGCTGACCTTGCAGAAGGCTGATCATTATCCAATAATAGAATCACAGGCCTAGTAGAAACCTCTGGGGTCATTGTCCATCCCCAACAGTGTGAAAAGAATCACTAAAGTTTAACCCTGACAGATGTTTATCTAACACAGAGGTGAGCATACTTTATCCATTGCTAGCACCCCACAACGTAAATAATTCTTTGTAAGTTGTTTTTATTGATGTTTTTAAAATAGAATTTCTGTCCCTCAAAGAAAAGTTTGAGAATGTGATGTCCTAAAGTTTCTGAACCTTGGTGACTCTTTTACAAATTACAGCCCACAACTGCAGTTTGGTAGAAAGTTAGGCACTCTGAAAACAATAACAGATCTGGTGTTTCCATGTACAAGATAGAACCAGGGAAGTCATAAGGCCTCAGCTATTTTACTCTTAGTTTCCTACAGTTCTCATCAAGTGCTATAAAACATATACATGAAAGCTTCATGCTAACATCACTATTATAATTTCCATCCAACTGTTGTACTCTATCAGAAGACAAGACTAGATATTATCTCAGCAAACACATGGTGAGGAGAAGGGGAAGGAGGAGACGTGAAGAGCAGAAAAGACTGACAGGAGCAAATTAAAGATTTAAGAGTACTTAATGCTTCTTGGACTTGTCTGCTGCAAATGTCTCCTTATAAACCACACATTAGCATTACATCTCTGGACTGAGAGCTTCTTTTTCAGAACATAGAGCTTGGTCATATGATACTTATTTAAGGACATATCCAGACAACCAGCTTAATGTAGTTTGTTCCAGTGTGTAAGGGGGCACAGCCTAAATTTGCTCTATTTGTATAGCCAGTCTCTATTCTGCCAGAATAATGAGGCTAGCAAGTGTCACTGTCCTAATATTTTACTGCAGGGCCAAGTTAAGTTACAGCAATTGGTGGATTTCTCAGCTACCAGGAAAAATATCCTTCAGTTGCTCCACCTACAATGAGGTGATGCTAGAACTGAGGGAGAAGGTGAGTTTTGATAGGTGGCTAGAGCGGTAAGTTTAGCTATCTGTCAGAACCTTTACAGTTTGCTCTAGGAAGGTTCAGGTATACAGCTTAAAGAGGTCCTAATTTACTGTTTTTTCCACCACTAGAGAAAGCAGTAAATCAGGAACTCTCTACTACTTTCTTTAGTGATCTTGGTACCACTAATGAGACAGTAAGCACTGAGAGAGAGCTCCTGGTCTAGCTCTAACAATTCTAAGATCCCTAGAACTAGTAGTAGACCAGGACACCTCTATATCATTAGAGAAAGTAGTAGACTTGGACCTCTGCTTGGAGAGATCCTGTGCAAGAATAGCACCAAGTACATGCAGAAGGCTTGCTCAATCACTTTCCCTAGTGAGCCTGGTATTACTCTTTCTCTCCTAGTATCATATCAGTACCAAAATAATCATTGAAAAGAAGGTAATTATGACCAGAAAGGAGGAGGCATGCTCACAGTAGTCAAAAACAGTCAGTGGGAGCTACACAGATTGTTCCTGCCACTCCTGCATCATCACCACAATTGCCACCATAGTGTCACAAATCATACTTATAGCAAGGTGTGTGTCAGGCAAAGATGGAAAACACTATTTCCTTCTAAGGTCAGAAAAAATGAAGTTAGCTATACTCAGCTATGGATTGAGGATCAGAGGAAGGATGCATCATGCATACATGACTTTAAAAAACAGATAGGAAGGTATCTTTGATCTGTAGTTAAAGGGACATGTAGAGGTGCTCTCTGAAAGTCTTTAGAAACATGAATGTGGGTAAGAGACAAAGACCCATCAACCATATTCCGTTCAACCTATCAAACTACATCTCTTTTATCTCCATCTGACACACATTCACATACCACTATTATTGCCTCTGCCTCTTCCTTCCTAGCTTGGTTTATTATTCATGTATTTAATGTACTTATACTGTGTTTTTCAACTTGAAAGGCTCTTGTAATGGCTTTCAGAGTGAAAACCAGACAGTTCCTGCTGTTAGACACAGTACAGAAAGAAATGGGGAGAAAAAAGAAAAAAATAACTAGACCTAAAGATGTTCAGAGAAGCCTAGACACTATGTTATTCCCAGAGGAGAATGACCTAATGCTCTTCTCCACAGAGTGGTTGGTTCAGGGGGACTGTGGAAGAAGGTCATAACAACCATAAGTAAAAAAGGCAGTTACTTGTTCTGTATTTCTTATCTCCTCTTCCTCATGGGGTATTTGAGTCTAATTGCCATCCTGAAAGGAAAATTGCCTAGTAAGCAGTATGCTGTCCCCAATTTATTTAGGGACTATCATCATCATCATCATCATCATCATCATCATCATCATCATCATCATCCCAAATCAATCTACTGCAGGATGAAAGCTTCTTCATTGAAGATTATGGTCTGTAATTTACCACACTGGTTCAGTGGTAGGTAGATAGTTTTTGGTAGATAAATAATTTTTTATTTCCCAGTTAGGGATGAGAAGGAGTGACTTGACTAGCCCAAAGACCACATAAACTACCTTAACCCAAATACTTTTTCCCAAGAACTCCACAGGACTGTAGTTCAGGGGAGCTATCAATTTACAGGGAGTAAACAGCATCTTCACTGAATTACAATGCTTAAATTCCTTCCAAGGGAAAGACCTGAAAGTCTGTAGATGATTTCTCAGACACTGATCATTTTTGTCTCTTGATTCTTTCCCTTTAGGGTGGATTTCTGATTTAATATATCTTTTATAGCATGATTCCATTTCTTTTTGAAAAGTCAAAATACATTTGTTTGTGAAATCACTGTTTCTTTTGGCCTTTCATTTTGGTTTCCTCAAGCTAGGTTTCCTGTTCACTTGGCTCTTCCTGGGAGGCATGCTCCATCTCAAGAGAGACAGGCACGTGGCCATGGACATCCATATCCTTTCAAGTACAAGCTGAAGAATTCTGTCTTTGATATTTGCCTGAGTCTGCCTTTTGTTCAGTGCCTAATTTTGGTCTCTGCTTGTCTTGCAAAATTTTAGAGAAAACCCTTTTGAATCTGGTAACTATCTATGAATGTGGCATATTCCTTAGTGGACTGAAATTGGAATGGACCAGGAAAAAAGCAAGAAACAGAGAAATAATAAGAGGAATTTAGACCAAAGGGAAAGCTGCAAAAATAATTGCCCTTCAAGCTGAGCTAGAATTTGGCAAATGTCAGTTCCAGCTGGCTGTGCTTTGTCTTCACTTAAGATCTCCATTAAGGTCTGATTTGCAACTTCCTAAGTCCCTTGTCATTTCTCATAATTTATTATGACATGCTGAGGAGCTAAACTGAACAAACAAGCTATGCTAAATTACATTTTCATCCTTCATCCCTTCGTTGAAGAAAATAGAGACTAATTGGAGTTCTTCTGCACTTCATCTAAGAACATTTAGTGATCTAAATAGAGTACAATCCACTATCCTCTTTTTATGAAGATCAAATAGAACATTTAACATGGCCAGTTTTTCAGCAGTTGGGTGGATGTCTAGCTGCTGCGTGTGTAGAATTTAGGCAATTATATCATGAGTGGAGTTATAACATGACATTTTAAAAGGCTGCAGTAGAAATTGTTTATAAGGGACATCCATTTTGTATGAAGTTGGAGCCAGAACACTTTTCGGGCACACTGTTTACTGCAGTGATTCCCAAGCAGTATGAGCTCTGACCTCTAAATGAGCTAAAGCAATTGTATAGAACCTGATGCCCACCAGATGCCTGGCTTGGTCATTGTGACAGTTTTGTAAAGCATTTTGTGATAAGTTTGCTTAGTTCTGCTGAAGCCTTGGTTCTTTCTCGGTAGAATCTAATGTGGAAGTATGTAGGGTGATCTCCTGACATAAATTTAACCAGAAATGCACAGTGTTAATAAATGCCTATGGAGTAGAAATTGAATAAATCATATCAATCCAAAATAAGTCAAAACCTACCTCAGAACTTTCCAAGAAACTAAAGGGCTTTCTCAACATCCAAATACATTATAGTTGCTAGGTTTTGTCTATTCAGAGTTCAAGGAAAAATATCAATTAAAAATCTGATACTGTCAGAAATCTGACGGTCTTGTATAAATCTAGCCTTATCTGGATGCATAATAGTTGAAATAACAGAGTGTAAACTATGGGCCAAAATAGCTAAAATCTTAGCATTCACAGCTATCAAAAATGGTCCATAATCAGAACACAGTTAATGTAACTGCAGTATTTGCCTCATTAAAATTAAAAGGTAGAAATTGATTTGAAAAAGCTTCACCATACAGTATATCTCAAGAAAAATAGAAGTCAATATTTTTCATTCACAATATTTTTATACAAATCTACTGGAAAAATATCAGGGCATTCATTTCATAGATTTAATTCTAGTAACAATTGAGTGAAGCAAAAAAGGTGAAGTAGAATTAGTAATAAACTAACTTTTTGTAAAGAAAAGAAAAAATACCAATCTATTCTACTGATGAAGAATGGCTGATATTCAGATTAGAGTAAAATTTTTAAAAACGGTTGATTAATGGATCTGGAATCTATGTACACTTTTCCATTTGTATCCTGAACACATGGTATAACATTATGTTTATTTTACTTAAGTCTGAAGGCTAATAATTTCAGAATTATCTCTCTTGTTCCAATATCACTGCCATGTACAATGTAATATATTTTTGTTTAGAAAGCATAAAGATAGTTAATTTCATCATTAGGAGAGACTAAAGACCTACGGGAACCAAAGATCTACTATAACTTTCTCCTGTAATTTTAGTCAACTGTTGTTTCTTTTTATACAAAGAAGTGAAAATTTTAATTTGAATAAATGCTTTAACTGTGTCCCATACCAAAGAGAAGTCCCTATTAATACCCCAAAGTCTGCTATATCCCATTCAGTGTTCTTAATAAAATATTTATGATTCAGCAAAGGTACATTCAAGAATCAAATAAAGAATATATTTACATTTTTGTCACATAAAACAATACAACTCACAGGACCACGATCTGCAAATATCACATGCTTTAAATTTAGATATCAAAGAATAAGAAAGCAGGAAACAACTTGTCAAAAGCAATTTCTATGTGAAAAAGAAATGAAATAATATTCCCATTGGGAAAGTTTAATAGAATGCCAAATATTCATGAAATTACATTCAGATATGTACTCTTGCAAAATATTATGAATCTAATAAAGTAATTTGGGTGGTGTAGAGTTATATCTAAGAAAAATCCATAAGTATTATATGGTCCACTGATCTAGTATACAGATGTTGAAAACAATTATGCATTGATTCTGGAGAATCCATGGTTGGACCCTATAAATTCAGAAGTGCTAGATGTTGGTCACTCAATCTGACAATGAGCATTACAAAATGACCTTATCCATTTGGTATTTCTTCTTCAACGTTCACCTTAGAAAATCTACTAATTAAAATTGCAACACCTCTTGCATGTTAAGAATTAAATCTCCCCCACCCAAGTTTTCTGTAAAAACTATTTACAGTAAGAATATGTGTCTCCCTCAAAAAAACAGTTTCACTTCCGTCTCTTTTAATGCATGTCACCATTGAGTTGGATACCCCAACCATTTAGCATTTCATGTTACAAAGGATACTTCCATTAAATATTGTTAGTATAAAAACAGTGAGCAAGAAAAAAGGCACATGCTATGTCGATCCATACCATATTCGGATTGTATCAAAATTACCAAAAGTGATAAAAATAAATTGATAAAAGTAATACAGTAATAAAGTAAGAATAGAATCTATAAACTATCATCATCAATAATCAAACATTACACAATGCACCTCTTCTACATCTTACATAGATTAATAAAACAACTAGGTGACTATTATAGTCAACATTAGGTAAACTAATGGGAAGGGGAAAAGAAGAATGATTTAAAGAAGAAAGAAAAGCAAGGGAGTAGGGATGAAAGGAGTGGGGGTGGGGGTGGGGGTGGGGGTGGGGGTGGGGGAGAGAAACAAAGTACAGGAAGAGAACACAGGTATGGAAGAAAATGCAATTTATAAAGTTTTCCTGCAGCCAAAGGCATATGGATAAAACAAGCAAATGTCCATTTTTGACCCAGATATAAAAGGTTTTAACAGTCTGGATACGCATAACTATAATATCAGACCATTAAAAAATTGATCCCTCACTTCAATAAGAGTTTAAAAAAGGGAGATATTTTTCATTATCATGAAATGTTTTCTGGATACCATTTGATTATTTAAAGAATCTTGACAGACTATAATAAGTCAGATTTAGCTACAGACCTCCCAAGGTCTTCCAAATAAGATGTTTTATTCTCAACTATATCTATTCTAGAACTTAGGTAATAACAATATCTTAACAGCTTTTATATTCTTTCTCTTTTCTTTTTTCCTTTTTAATTATATGTCTTTATTATAAAATGCTATATACAAGCTACATTAAGTACAACAAATAATATAGAAGATTAAGATCTACAAACATAAATCTGACAAGGGCATATATAAGAAAAAAAGAAGAAAAAAAAAGAGGAAAAAGAGAGGAAAAAAAAACATTTAAAATGTGGTTTCCAACTATCAAACATTGTAAATATACCAGTAATTATATTACTTTTAATCTCTTATCTTTGTTTTACCTATTTTACTATTATTTCTATTAAAACAATTCTTTAATATACAAAACCAGTAATCAATATGTCATTTTTTTCCACTAACATCAGATAATCAAGAATTGGTTGCCATATCTTCTTAAAGTCTGCCATATTTTTATCTTTCATCAAATCTGTTAATTTGGCCATTTGTGCTAAATCCATTATTTTAACTGTCCATTCTTCTATCGTTGGTATCCTTTCCTCCTTCCAATATTTCAAATACAGTAATCTTGCCGCCATGATCATATATAGTAATAATTGTCCGTGTCTCTTTTCTAACTCTTCATCTATCATTCCCAATAGAAATAATTCTGGCTTTTTTGTTATAGTCATTTTTAAGATATTTTGTAAAGTCTTATGTATCTGGTTCCAGAAAGTCTTGGCTTTTTTGCAGGTCCACCAAATATGGTAAAACGTTCCTACCTCTTGCAGACATTTCCGGCATTTGTTTGTTACATTTTTAAACATTTTTGACAGTTTATCTGGGGTTAGATACCATCAGTACATCATTTTGTAAAAGTTTTCTTTCAATTTATAACTCAATGTAAATTTTAGACTCTTTGACCACATCTTTTCCCATTGCTCTATCGTTATATTATATCCAATATACTTTGCCCACATAGTCATGCAGTCTTTAATTTGTTCGTCTTCCTGTTTTATTTGTAGTAGCATTTTATATATTTTCGTAATAAGGTGATCATTGTTCATACATAATTAGTTTTTAAAACATGTTTTTTCATTTACAATCTTATAATTCTTTTGGTCTAATTTAAATCGTCCCTTTAATTGTATGTACATAAACCAATGACATATGAACCCTTCTGCTTCTAATTTCTCTCTTGATTTCATTGCGAATTTATCTTCTTCAAAATCTAATAAGTCCCTGTATCTTGCTCATTTTACTCTTCCTACAGTCTCCCTTCTTGCAAATGCCTCTTGTGGTACAATCCATAGAGGAAGGTTGGGTGCTAATTTTACTTTGTATCTTTCCCAAGTCTTTATATATTCTCTTTCTCTTGAAGAGAGTAGCCATCATAACTTTCTCAGATGTTGCCAAATCCATCACTTTAATGAGAGAAGATAGTAGTGGAACTTTCTTGATTGCTATCCAGGCTGATAATGAACATGCCCTCTCTGCTCATCAAAATACACACTAATCAACTCTTTCTGTTTCCAGTAGTGTCAAATAGCATATAAAATAAATAGTTTTCAGGATGAAAATTGTAAGGGATTATGACAAGTGCCAATGCCTGTCCAACAACAGCAGTAACCTGGCCAGAAAACCTTTGTTTTTATGGTTGCAAGCTTGCAACAAAAAGCTGTAGTTATAGAGTTGGTCAATTGAGTATCTTCCTGGAAACCAGGCTGAAGACTATATTAAAACATTAAAATCCATTCTAAAGAGATAGAACCAACAGGAAAAATTATCATTGTCTGAGATATCATCTACCAACATTATTAGTCTTTACCCCAGAAGTTAATTTAGTTAATTGTTATCATCTAACAATCATCTAAGTAAAATATATGCTAGACAGCTTTACACAAAATTAATGGATTGGCCAATTCAAGAAAAAAAAATAACAACTGTAGCTTTGGGCCAGTTTTCTCAATCTTTGAACAAGGCATCACCTTGCAACATCTAGCTGAAAAATATGTCTCCCACAAGATATCCTCTGCAGTACCTTCATTGACCTGAAGGCAGTTTTTGATACAATCCCCCAAGAATGACTATAGTAGATATTAGGTGCTTCTGCAGGTTATTATAATGTTATGTGAGTACATGAACATGCAAATTAAAGGCAACGGCAACAGTACTCTAATAGCACCAATCACCACACAAAAGTGTGTCATTCAGGCCCCTTTTTTATTTAGCTTGTAAATTAATGGAATTGCTCAGATCTTCTCCAAATGTGGATTTCACTCTGCCCCCAATTAAATTACAAGCTAATTTCCATATTCCTCTATGCTGATGACATAGACTGTTTCTAGAATCACTTCTGCTACACACAGAAGAGCACTAATGTCAGCAAGGGTCAATGTCATACTTCCAATGCTGACATAAAGGAGATGTAATAACATACCTTATGCAGAATGCTTCTGCATATCTTATGACTTCGCTATTAAATCAATAGGTCATATTTTAGTTCTTTGCCCACTATATTGCTCTTGATATGCAATCGATAGCCCCACTTATTAATCATTGTGCAGGCTGGTCTTCAGCTATACCTATTTGTCTTCTACTTGCTGACTTCTCCACTAAAATGTAGTAAGGTAGGAATGCTATTGCTATTAGAAAGCTCTTGGTTTGATCCTAACACCTGAGGGCATTGAATGTCCACAGATACATATTTTATCTTAGTTTAATTATATTCACTTCTATTTTATTTTATTTTATTTTAAGTAGAACTATTAACATTTTACCATCAGTCTTCTTTTCTAACCTTTTTCCTCTGGTGCCCTGTAAGAATTTGTTTGTTTGCTTGTTTTTGTCCCCAGCAGTAAATTAATCAACATTTAAAATGATTGCACTAAAATGGCTCAGAAATTTCATCCAGTCCATATCTTGGCTATTCATGTATTGCTATATTTAAATATAGGTACTGGCTGAGTTTCCATGTCATACTAAACCAAAAACTAACAAGCCACTTTGGGGCTTGGGATGGAATGAAACCACATTTTGTGGTTTCTAAATCATGATTATATGAACCCAGTTAGTTGTGGTTTGTTCAAGAAATAATATTCAGCAAACCTTGGCAATCATAATGTAGGAATTAGGTCACTTTTCCAATGTGTAATATGATTCAAATACATGAATTCAATTTCAGTGAGCTATCCAGAGCCAATATTTTAAGTACTTCAGCCTTAGACTTTCTTCACAAGTCTGTGTGTAGGACAGAGACTTTGCAAAAGGGTTTGTTTAACAGCCTTTTGACTTCAGTATTGGGTGTACACTTCATAAATATTTTAGAAAGGTGCTCTATTACTAGAAGGTTGCAGAGACATAATTACAGTAACAGGTTTTCTCTAGATGTGGTAATCATATATAGCTTCCCTTGATTTGCTAGGCTGGAGAGGAGAATGTGGCTTTCTGTTTCCATTATAACATTTTAGAGTTAGGTGACATTTTCCCAGAAGAGTAACACATGCATTGGGCTGTTTATCATGGCCACATGAATGTGCACTTCCCCCATCCTTGACTGGCAGAAAAGTATGCTGGCAGTAACTGCATCGTCCTGATGGCTAAGCTTTAATTTGCCCCTCTAATTAGGCCACTGAATGATGCTGTCCTTACAATTTTGATGCAGGACTATTTAAGGACAGCAATCGGTGGATTCCCTGGCTTCATTTCTGCTCCCACTGAGCAGTAAAACGATAACATGTACTGCATGGTCACTTGAAGCCCCAGAAGAAGCAGAAAACCTGTGATGCAGCCCCCAGGGCGGAACCAGCAGCCCCCAGCAGGCAGAACCGGCCTTTCTTTCCCACCTTGCATTGTATCCTGGTCCTTTCCTTAAGAAAGTGCTCTTTCAAAATGCTGCTAAACACATACATTTAGCAGGACATGAGGATGAACCCATTACAGGCATACTAGGATGGGTACCAGAAGCGTCATATTTAAGAATTTGGTTGAAAAAAAAACATACATGCATTTTGAAGAGAATGTGTTTCTAATTCTCCTGATTTATCAGACAATGAAATAGGAGCTGTCACGTAAAGAATTCATAAGCTATAAAGCAAAGGAACAATAAATAGTAGCCTCACTGACAATAGTTAAAGAATGTTTATAGCTGTTTAAATTCTGGGTTCACTTATTTTTCATTAGCAATCCAAAAAAAACCCCAAATAGGTAGGAAAACAGTAGAGAGCCAGTTTGGTGTAGTGGTTAAGATACTAGGCTAGAAACCAGGAGATGCTGAGTTCTAGTCCTGCCTTAGGCACAAAGCCAGCTGGGTAACCTTGGGCCAGCCACTCTCTCTCAGCCCTAAGAAGGAGGCAATGGCAAACCACTTCCAAAATCTTGCCAAGAAAACTGCAGGGACCTGTCCAGGCAGTCGCCAGGAGTCAACACTGACTCGAAGGCACATGCATAGGAAAACAGGTCAAACTGCCATGTGAACCTTGTGAATCCACAAGGCCCAGATCTGAGATGATAGCAATATATGTGTTCTTAAGTAGCAGGAGTGCCAAATGCAGCTAAGTCTGAGAATAACTCTTTCCAAATAGGGCCACTGGCTTGGACTGAAATGCCCATAGGTGGAGCTCAAAGAAGAATAAAATCAATCATCTAAATCTTCAACCAGAAACTGCTCCCCCCCCCCCCCCCATTTGCCTGTCTCTGGAAATGGGTCAAGTTTAACCATGGTAAAATGATGTATGGAAAATCCTTCCCTGGGAGGATCAGCTGGAAAGTGGGATTCCTTCCGCGGAGGTGTCAATTCATGATAAACGTCTCTGCCGGTGTGGAGCCTGAAGAAGTCAGGAGCAATATTTCCTAAAGTGAATGGAATTACAGAGGTCTACATTATTAGGAAAAGAATTAGAAGTAACTAGATTTTGCTAAATTGAAATGCTAATGTTTTCTCATAGACTTCTTCCCTCACCCTCACAACCCACATCCCTATCCTTTTCAAAATATGGGTGAGATTAACAGTCTACGCCGCAGCTCATATCATTAATTTGTGATGAATATGCACGTTTTATCTCCTTCCTCCATCAGATTATGCTACCGCTTTGCATATTTCTTTTAACTAATGAAATGGAACACACTGATAATTTACTGGCCAGCAATTTGCATGGAAAGTAGTAGCAACTGCAGTAGCTAGTATCATTCTCATTCTAAAAAGAGACGTCAAATCCATCAGGTTCTTTAACATTTGAGCTAAATCTTGGACCACATATGAAGTGTTTCTTAGAGTGAAAGAAATCACTGTGCAAAAAGCCTAGAAATTCACCAGTCTAGCTGGGGGATTGGAAGGGCAGGAAAGAGAATGTTAACTAATGTGGGTTTCTTTTTAGCCCTATTAATAACCCAACTGAAGGTGAAGATTTCCCTTGAGGTTCTAGATTAACGACCAACTTGGTGATGCTGACGGCATGAGGCACAGACGATAGCCATTATCCATTTCAAATAGTATGCATGGAGGGCATTTGAAGCGAATTAATGCCCTCTGCATTAACCAATTGGGTTGCTGGCTTCAGCTTGCAACATTCCATCTATCTTACAGCCTCTTTCACTATCCAAGCTGACGGGGAGACATGTAATTAAAATGAATTAATGATCTGAAGCAGAAACTGTGTTTAATGAAGCTCTGCTCAGATGTGAGATGTGAGAGTCAAAGCTGTTTGCTTACAAATGTTTACCAATCCTCCATGGATAAATGGCTTTGCCACCTGCTCTTTCCTTCCATCCTAGTCAGTTGTTCAGCAATTGTTAATTTCCTTAATATAAACTTCTCACAAGAGCTTCATGTTTTCAAGTCAAAATGTGCAATCATTTAAACCAACCATCAAGTATTTACATTTTGCAATTAGGTTCTGAAGGAGCTTTAGGAAATGCAGGATGATGCAGTAACAACCTGATTATTTAATAATTAAACAGGACTACCGCTTGATCAATGTCTCTTTTTACCAGTGGCACATTGTCAGCCTATCAATAATTCCTGTCTCTTCTTATTTATCTCTGCTCCTGAGATTGACCTTTGTCCTAGTAGCTTTTAAGTTCTTTTCCTCATCAGCCACCTTGCAACTCGTAGTCTTTTTTTTTCACTTGTCTCTGTCGAAGTTTTTCATTATTTCTAACATAGCTATGCTCTTGCTCAGCATTGTGCAACTGACCCTTCTTCAGCAATATACTACTACAACAGTCAAGAATGGTTGCCATAAGCATAGCAGCTTCCTCCCAACATATCAATCAAATCACACAGACTGGTTCTCTTTGTTTCCTCCATGACCCAAAGGTCTTCATATTATAATGACCCAGGCATCATCTGAAAGCTTGCCTGCAATATACCACTATCACTTTGGCTCATTTCACCTCTGCAATTTCCACACTGCAGAATGATTTGCTGACTCTTTCAGGAGAGCCCCTTTTGTGACACTGCTGCAAGCTGATTATACATCAAGTGGTGAGACATTTCCAATCTCCAAACTCACCAGGTGCATTAATGCTTGCCTTGGCACTCCTGTTGAGGTATACCTGAATGGCAAGGTGGCCCACAGGTATTGACTGAACAGAACACCAGACTTACAGTAGCAGTCAAACACTTTCTTCATCCCTGATGAATTAGGAGTTATGGTCTTCCTCTTCCTCTTAAAGTTTAAGCAGGTACAGGAGGGAAGAACTGATGGAAAGGAGAGAAACATACTATTCATCTAAAATATTCATATACTGCTTATATTAAACATTCTACAGCTGTTTGTGGCAGGAATAAAATATACCATAAAAATGATGCAAATTGAATAAAATAAAATATTCAATAAAATTGCTTTTATTCTTTCTTTGTTTTTTAATTCAATCTATGGAAAACAGGCAACAAATATTGTGGGGGGAGCTTACTGATTGGGGAAGGGTCATAAAAAGTTATGTTTTTAAAAAATGTCTAAAGCATCAGTGTTGACATCTGATGTATTGTATTCCCTGGCATATGCCCACTCACATTGATTTTTCCCAGTGAGGCTCTGAAAGCTATAAGCCAAGCAGATGCAAATGCAGCTGGAATTAACCATTCTCTGGGAGTAGTTAATTCTTACTCCTTCCCATCCTTCCTCCTCTCCATGAAATGCTTCCTACCCCTGTTGGATGAAGAACCACTAATATGGGAACATAGGTTTACAGAGGTCCACCCTCAGAACCTCACCATTATCATGTTAGGAAAGAGATGGCAATGGCCATTACTTGTGTCATGGCGTGGACTCCATGCTGGAGTTGCAGGAGTAGGCAGCCTACAAATGTGGGTAAATAAATAAATATATATAAATACCAGATCAAGCATGTGACAAATATGGATTAATTTGCAATGTTGTCTGGAACTACTACTTGGGACATTGGACTAGTATAAAATTGTAGCTTCCTATCTTATATGCTAAGTACACAGTGACATGGTTCATACATACTACTAAGCCATGGTGTGATTTGTTTGTTTTTGACATGTTTTGTAAACCCAGCTTTTGTAGTTTGTAAGCCATGGCTTATGGATTAATGCAACATGTGAACCTATTCACTGGACTTTATTAAACAAATTACTGGTTAAATAACCCATGATTCAGTTCCGTATATGGACCTAAACATTCATAGGATTATGATGTCAGCTTTATAAAAACATTCTGATTTAGATTAAAATAGGAAGAGAGAAAGATATTATATTTAAGACTATTTTAATGTAAGAATATTAATATGAATCTTATATAAGCTGTTTTCACTCAGTGTTTAAAATTAATTCAGGTTATATAAACAATATAAAACTAGTGTCAGTCAAAAATCTAGGATAGTCCTGGGGGGGAGGAAGCAAGGGGGGCAGTAAATGACACTATCTCCTTCATGACATGGTAATGGAAACTTGTACTACAAGGCAAATTCAAAATTCAAATTCAATATCACAACACACATTTTGTTATTTTGGCATCCCCATGGTTAGAAACAAGTTAATATGCACGTGAATCTCTTGTAACAACTATAACAATGTCCTGTGGGGCTTTTTTGTGGATTACAACAAACTTGTCCAAACAAACCTCCGTGCAGAGATGTATCTCTTTGTAGA
This sequence comes from Liasis olivaceus, assembly GCA_030867105.1. Classification (NCBI taxonomy): domain Eukaryota; kingdom Metazoa; phylum Chordata; class Lepidosauria; order Squamata; family Pythonidae; genus Liasis; species Liasis olivaceus. The sequence continues at coordinate 260,488,148 of CM061349.1, forward strand.
TATGCAAAGAAATTAATAGGAAATAAGGATTTAAAAAGTCATTACAGAAGATGTGCTGGTGCTGTCAAACTATTTTTCCCCCCATGTGTCTCTCCAGTCCTACCAATTCCAAGAAGAAACCTATTACCCAGGGTCGCCCTCAGCATTTCCTCCATCCTGCAAGGGCAACCAATAATAGAGTAGAGATAGTGGGATGTAGTTATGCCAGTTCATGCATATCTTGTTCAAATATTACTAGGAAGCTGTGCTTTTCCTCAGAAAGGCCCTAAAGGTTTAGGAAAATATGAACTTAGGAGGCATAACCCTTATTTGTGTATGAAATGTACTTGCCTCTTCCTTCCATGGTAAGAGATATCTACATTTATACTGTTTTCAGTTGGGTTTCCAGAGAGTTGAGGCTGGCATTATGGCGAGCAGAGTGGGAGAAGATGCCAGCACAGGCCAGCAGTTGCTAAGGCAAGGCCACAAAAATGCCTGACATTGTATTAATGATGATGCTGGCCATCTGGCCATTCAGGGTAAGCTGCTGCCAGGGTGTCTCTTTCCATCTTCTTTGAGGACTCCTGGAGCCTGGGACAGAGATCCCCAGGGATATCCTTTCTAAAGATCATTTCAGCATCCCCCTACATGGTTGCACAAAAAAAGAGAGAAAAAGGAACTGATAAAAACTGGAAACATGTTGCTCCATTGAGTCGCCCACACAGAAACAATAGCCACAGAAATATTAATAAACAAGGAGAAAGAACGAGAAATTGTCTGCTGTGAGAAAAGACTGGGGGGGAGGGGGGGATAGAAAAACAGCTAAAAGAAACATGCATGACATAATGCCCACACAACTGAAGGAAAATAAAGGGGGAAATGGGGGGGGGGGAATATTAAAATTAATAAAGGGGAGAAGGGAGGAAATTAGCAAAAGGCAAGAAATTAATTATTTAGGGAAATACAAATGCAAAACTTTTCTAATCCTCCAAGTGTTACAACAGCCTAAATCTCATTACACACATACATTCCACATTGTAGCATTGCCTGACAGTGTTTCTTGTCAATGAACAGATAAGGAAGAATGTCATTCATTCCATAGTAGTCTATGCATGGTTTACAGTCTCCCTCTTGACAGTGGGAATTCTCATTTGTTTTGTGGGGTCTAAAATTAGTTTTCTGCTCCAGCACCCATTTCATAGCTGATGAGGCTTAGAAATGAGACGTTTGGCCAAAAAACTGAATACAAGGCCAAAGTGGATCTGAACCTCAAAACCAAGTTCCTCACAATACAGGTACCCATTACCCAAAGCGCAAACTGGTGGTGATGATGAAGATGATGTTGATGTACACATACAAGCAGAAGATTACTAAACCACCCCCATGTATGGAAGCAAACAAAACCAAATAACACACTGAAGAACCTCTCCACATTACCCTCAAAAACCACAAATCACAAATATGATGCATTAAAAAAGCGTGATATTTCTCCTCACTACCCTTTCTGTTCTCCCTGCACATACTAACCCTCCCTCCATTCTAGCTTACCTTTTATTATGGTAATGCTCCAGAGTAGCATTTTTGATCCTGGAGGTTGCCACAAAGCTTTATCCCAGGTTCTGGGATCAATCTTTAGAAAAGTATGTGAAACATTTATTTTCTGAGGTTGCTTATTCTAATACGGAGTGTGAATTAAATTATCAAGTCAACAACAACAAAAATCAGCTTGATTAACTGGTTTTTGAGTCTCCCTTACCCTGTCCATGTGTGTGTATATGTGTGTGCGTATCTGGTTTGTTCCACCCAATAACTCTTTCTAGGACTCTTCTTCCAAATGAGCGTTACAACTATTGTGGAAGGTATATTGTACTTTGGAGCTGTCTGTCTGCCTGTCTGTCTGTCTATCTATCTATCTATTTATCCCATTTATATAGCTGCCCATCTCAAATATATGACTCTGGGTGGCTGACAGTTAAACAATATAAAAACACCCAAACAATACAATGATTTAACAACAATAACAACAACAAATGTTATTGATTAGTTGTCTGACCATATCAAAAAATATAAAACAGGAGTAATGGTTGGTGAAATTGATAGAACTTGCTGAGATGGACAAACTGACTTTTCTGATTAGGGAAAGGACAATACTTACATTTATTGGTGACTAGAAACCCCTTATGGACTTTTTGCATAAAAATGAAAAAATTAACTTGTGATTTATGATTTTGATTATTTGATTATTAGACAGGATAGATTATAGAAAGAAGAGAGTCATGATGAGACTCTTCTTTCTATAGAGAGAGGTTAAAAAATAATTGTACTTATAACTGCTGTGAAGAATATCAGAAACTACTCCTTCATACTGTTATACCTTTCTTTATATCTTTCTCTCTTTTTTCTATTTTCTTCTATTTTCTTTTCTTATTGCACTTTTAGCTTTCTGTTATTTCTCTTTTTTTTTCATTTTCTCTGCTCTAATTTAGTTTGTATTAGTTCTTACTATTGCTCTTAAAACTTTTAATAAAAATTATATGATAAAAAAACAATAAAACCAATACAGAGAAAGCAATAGGACATTGTCATAATAAATCATCATCCTTGCAGTCAACCCCAATCTGTTCTAGGTAGTCTATTCTCTTCAAAATGACCTTTGATACTGATTTAAGAACAATGAAAACAATATAAAAAACATACAACAAAATTCAGTCAAGGTAGTCAACACCCATCAGTAACAATCAATACAGCCACTACACGGCTCCACCACACTCCTGGGTCCTCACACCCATTGGCAAAGCCACCTTTTCAAGGCCCTATGAAAAGCCAGCAGGGGCAGGGCCAATCGGATCTCTGGGGGGATGATGTCCCACCTGGCAGGAGCCACAATAGAACAGTCTCTCTTCCTGGGCCCTGCCAGAGGACACTCCTCACTGACGGGATGTGGGACATGCCCCTCCTGCAGGACCCAATGGGATGGGTAGATTGATTGGAGAGAGGCAGTATTTCAAATAACCCTGCCCCATACCATAACAGGCTTTATAGGACAGCCCCAGCGCCGTGATGCAGCATGAATGTTTCTGCAAACTTCCCATATGGTTTTTTATGTGATGTTGAACTACATACCCAAAATATGGAACTTACTGATACATGATGGAGATTTATGTTCACTTTTTACCAAGGAACCTGTTTTGTATCAACATAGAGGAAAAATGACTGGGATCTTTTTGTACAGACAGTGTTGAATTTATTTTTTTTAAAAAAAAGGTCCTTGAGTTATTCTGTGATATAAATATGATTTTTCATTTGTTGTTTTTCTCTTTGTTTTTGTTGCATTTTAGTGCCTCTTTGTTTCTGTCTTTTTAATTTCTGTATCCAAAAAGCAATAACATCTTTTTTAAAAAAGAAAAGGTATTTCTGCAACCAACTGTGAGTTTGATTTTGAGAGATATTTAAGCTCCACATATAGAATAGGACCAGTAAAGAAGACAAAGGAAATGATCATAATGAAAAAGTACAAGAAAATACAAAATCTGGACTGATCCAGGACCTTGCATTAGAATAATGAATTGCATTAAAAAGTATAAATACAATATCATAAATGCAATGTGCTGCTATACATTGTTTTGTTTTAATGTTGAGCCTAGGCAAAGAATTAAACACAACTCAAATAGCAGAGATACTACAACTGAATAGTAGAGTATGCTCCATCTTCTATCTCTGGCACTTTTACATACAACTGAGACAGAATGGTCTCTGAAATGCTACAGAACTGCTCCCAGTAAGTTCAGCTGTATAGACCAAAACTACACCAATAGCCTGCCACATTTATAAGATAACATTATTCTAAGATGTAGGGAAAGGGAGGGGCTAAATTGATGCAGTGGAACTGACTATTCAAGGACATCTGGCAGATGAAGGAAGAGATAACAGGAACCGCAGATGGGTTATACAGTATTGAAAGCTTTGTTTTAGTATTAATGGGAACGGCCATCCAGAAGAATTCAGAGCAATTATAATTGAGTAGAACTTTATCATATTATTTGATCATTTTGTCCCAGTCTTAATTTGGTAGATTGACTTCTTCCCTCTCCAGAGAAGTAGCTATGTAGATGTGTTGCAGAAAAACCAGGAGTCTCTTGGTTCTTTAAGCACTGCACTAACAAATATACTCCAATTTAAAGATTAGCGTGGACTATAGTGCACATCATGCCATGAAAGTTTATGGAATGCTAATACATTTGTAAGGCTTTGCTTTATGGTTGAATGAGACTTTTTTTTTATCTACCTGTCTTTTAAAAAAAGCATTCTGTGTAAGCAGTTTGGGCTAGAATTTAAGTTTGCTTCTGGATATAAATGTTTTAGAAACATTTTCAGTTCCTCCAAAAAGGACTTGACAGGCCATATATCATTGTGCCTTCTTTGCCTTCTGTCTAGAACAACAGCACATCAAGAAACAATGTGCTTTAGGGAAAGAAGAACCATTTGTTATAAACTAGGAGTCACCATGCTGTTGAGATTTCTCACCATGCAGAAAGTAGAGGAAATGTGATGTGGGGGTAGAAAGAGAGGGATGGGTTTTATTTTTGATGTCTGAGATTATTCAGTGAATCAAATATACTTGCTGATAGCCTAACTATGGTTTGCTATCCCTCAACTGGATCAGGGAGATTCTTCCACAGTTCTGCTGCAGGATCACCATTCTTGTTTAATGGGCATCTTATGGGGTTGTTTGCTGTGAACATGAAATGACTGTCCTGGTGCCTTTATAAAGTATGAAACAATGTCTGATGCCTGCCATTCATGGCAGGGGGCTAATACCTTCTCGGTATTTGATGGCACAGATAGCTGATCCAACCACTGATTCTAAGTACCACTTGTCTCTATTATGTCTCTCAAAATGTTGTCTTGCTCAAGGGTGAAAGCTGTGATATTGTTATTCCATCCATGTGGGAAGTCTAGATTAAGAACAGAATTGCATTCTTAACAAATCTTTTCTTTTTACAATACACTGCTTTATTTCACCCACTTTTATGCTGTTCTGTGCACTTAAAAGAAGAATGTTGAATAAGCATGATGCTATTTCCCTACAAATTGCACTGTAAATTAATGGTGAGAGAAAAGATGCTATGCTGATGTGGCTTCACTAAAAGTTGAGAACTACAACACAATTGATCAGAAATTCAGATTCTGAGATTTGCTTCTCATTTGGCCTTTGCAAGTCCACAGGGGGTAGTTCCGATACTGCAAAGTCTGATAAGCCCTGTAATAAACAGATTAAAATTTGGGGTGCTGGCAAGATGGTGAAGTGGCAATATACACTGTAAAGAGCTCTAGCAATTCCTTTAGATATTTCTATTTAACCCACTGTAGAATATAAGCCGTTGTTAATTACTGTTCAAATCCAAACTTCCCCGCCAGCAGCTGTCAGATGGGGAACAGTTCTAACAACAGAACTGTTGTTCTGAAAAAGCGAATAACAAGAGAGAAAAAGAAGGTACACCAAACCTCCCCCCAAAAAGACGATGAAAATACTCTGGACTAAGAAAGAACACTGACCCTAATCAACTTACACTTGAAAACTTTCTACCCATCAGTGCCTCTGTAGGTGACTCAAATTCTTATGTTTTGTCATCCAGCATCTTGTTTATTGGGAAAGCAAGGAACTTACACTCCTCAAGGAAAAAAAGCAATTTGAGACCAGGGAGGAAGAAAGATCTGAAACCCCATCCACTGAAACAGATGAGGAGCTGCTAGCTAAGAATTGTTTGTTAACAGCTCAGACTGTAATTTCAATCAATGACCAGCTGCTGACAGCTAATAACAAGATTGGTGAGCTAAAATGTCTCCTGGACAGTATATCTTAGATATGGTCACATATCACAGCTTTCTGACAGCACTAAGATCCAGCTGTATAAGGATGTTAGGAGGGAGCAGAAAACCAATGCACCTGTGAATCAATCCTCTGACATTAAGACTTCCACTTTTACCAGCTCAAACAACCCACATATCTTACAACTTGCACAGACTCATGCTTTTGACTGCAAATAACCAATTTAATTCCAGCAAGTGGTAGACAAAGAGAGCTGTAACGCTCTCCTGCTCACAGGCTCTTCACTGCCCAGTGCTCCATTGTGACCTACTGGATTTGGGCTGGCTCCTCTCTCCAGCCAAATATATTAGATTGGTGCTTACCTTTAAATCTACCCTCTATCCTTTCATGTTAATCAGAATGAAGGATTAAAATAATTTGAAATAATTCCTATTATTTAACGACGCCTCTATTCTTCCACTATTAGAGCACAAGATTCAGCCTCCATCTGGGGGAGTTAGTAAAAAAGCCAGCTCACAACACTTCAACGCTGACTCCCTGCAACTGATAAGGAGGACTGATCAGCCTCCTGATCAAGGCCAGCTGCAACCAGGCACTCTTCTCTGACTCAGAAAACAGATGAGTTACCCCCTCCCTCCATATCCAGGAATGGACTTGTTTCCAGCTTAAATTAAGTCCAAATGAAGTCCAAGGCTCTTCAACATCTGCCATATCCTCAGCAGGGACACTTAAAACTTTTGCCCTGGCCTCTAGCAGAGAAACTCAACCAACTGATTTATTTACCTCTGCGCCTCAGTCTCACACAAAGTTTCAGCTGTCCCTATTAGAAAAACAGGAGGTGTAACAGTACACTAGTAACGTTTGATGTTACTGATCAAACTGATTCCACTACATCCTATGCTGTGGATCACTCTGTTCCTTCATTCATGGAAGTGAAGAGACACTCCTCTTTACTCATTGACGTGACACCCCAAGAGCCAGACACAGTTAGGAAGTCTCAGTCTTCTAACTGAGACCTTCCTGCTCCATTCGAGACTTGTTTACCATCAGACTTTTGCCCCACAGACAATACTGCCAAAATCTCAACAAATAGCCATTTGGGGCTTTCTGCTAAAACTAGCCCCCCTTGTACGTGTCCCATTTAAATGTCAACATCATCCTGATTTGGCATGAATGTAAGTATATTCAGACTGCTCATTCACAGGGTGACACAGTAAACTCTTATGGCCCAAAGCACCAGTATTCTGCCTCTCAGCAAGAAATGAATACTTGCCCTCCTCCTGTTGCTCCAGGAACAACCCTAGTATGTGATCCTCACTTTTTTGATTTCACTGAACTATGTGCACCTGGCTATATGGACAAACTACTAACACGCAAGGCCCCAGAAGAATCCAATTGCTCTTCAAGGGCAGATTTCACTAACAATGACAAAACATTAGTGCTACTCTTAAAGCCCCCTCCACCCCAAGGACAAAGTTTGACACCAAGGGTTCCCCCCCCCCGTCTTCCCCTGAAAGATCCAGCTGACTCAAAATTCTACCAGAATCACTGTTCTTGCTCTCCTGGAACATTGCTGGATTGGAAGTTAGAACTAGAGACACTGTTTTCACAAGTTATATTTCCCAATTCAACATTCTTTTGTTTCAAGAGACTTGGTCAGCCACCAATTTGTTTACTGAGGGATACAATCCCTGTCCCTCCCAGCAACTCCTGATTTTGGATGAGGGAGATATTATGCTGGGTTGAACATCCATATTTCAATTGCTCTCAACACTGAGGCCATTTCATTAGATTCACTGAGAACTTTGCACAAGCAGCCATTCTTATTCTCCCAAGAAATTTCTCCTCACTAACTTCTATATACTGCCCAACATCACTTGTCCGTGCATTGCAGAAATCTGGTCAAAAGCAGAAATTTGCATTAACAATCTTCAGCTATGCTTTCCAACTGCCCATATTGTCATAGCGGAGGAATTTAATGCTAGATTAGGTCCAAATGATTATCGGCTGTATGCTAAATATCGGCAAATTCCACCTACTTTGTGGGCTGTCCCCCACTTTAGAAGAAAATTTAGAGAATTTAAGGACAGTGTTGGAGACTTGGGGTCTACATGTGTTGCAGACATTTTACAAGTTAGATCTCCAGATCATGCATGGCATCACCATAACTGACTATCTGACAGAATTTTCACACTGGGCTGGCACAAGGCCCTCTTTGATTGATTACACTGCCATTTCAAGAAAGCTATGTTCCTTCTTAGATTTCATATTGACAACTGTCCCAAGAGTGACCATGGTCCCAATGTGCTGTTTTTGAAACCTTTTGGTGCTCTTTTCCTGCAAACATACCCTATTCCATCTGAAGACATCCTCAGAGGCCCAATGCACATGAAATGGATAGCCCATGTGAAAGATAACTCAGATGCTCTCCACTGAAGAGGCACTTCAGCTACGCACAGACATACTAGGTGGAAGGTCTTCTGACCCAATTTTGTCATCCTACACCCAGCTAATTCTGCTTCTCCAGCCAATTCTCTCTACTTGTCCATGTGGTGTTAACAGGAACCAGTTCTTCTTTAACCAACCATGATTTGACAGTGAATGCCATGCAGCCAAGAAACAACTGATCATCTGCCTTAAAGAATACAAAAATAATCCCCTTTCCCATTCAACTCAAGATTTGTTGCTTCTCAAAAGTCAATACAAATAGCTAATACAGTTAAAGAAGAGGCAGGTCTTGAAAGAGTCATGGAACCAACTAATTTCTGCCTCTAGCTCCAAGAATTCAGCTTTATTTTGGAAACTTGTAACTATCCAGACAGCTCACTCCAGTCTTCAAATCCCATCTCTTATTTCTGCTTCAGTCTGGGAAGACCACTTCAGATTGCTGTACACATAGGAGGAGCCATCCCACCTACAGAGGAGATTAAACTGCAATGAACACTTGGTCCCCTATGTCAGGCTCTGAGATTACTAAACTGATCAAGCAACTGAAATTGACCAAACCTCCAGGCTATGAATTCATCTCTGCAGAGGTTTCCACAATAATCTATATTGGTAGGTATCTGTCCTGGCTTCTCTATTCACTTTTATAGATAACAATGCTAAGATCCCCGATGATTGGGGTCTAGCCTTGGTGATTCCGATCCACAAAAAAGGAGGTAGAGATTTACCTGCCAATTACCGTCCCATTAGCCTTCTCAGTGTGGTCAGTAAATTATATGCTAGACATCGGTATAATAAGTTGTTGGACTGGATCATAACCAAGAATATCCTGGCTGTGAGCAGGCAGGCTTCAGAGAAGGCCACTTGCTCCTTGACCATGCTTTAACTCTTCAACATTTAGTTGAGAAATACTCCTCCAGAGCCCAATCAGCACTCTACGCAGCCTTCATTGATCTTAGATGTGCCTTCAATTTCATCTCTCAATCTAAATTATGGAGAAATTGAACTTTACTCAATGGATAGATGATTACTTGTACTTATTTACAAACTCCATGAAAATTCCCAGATGGTGCGATGTTATATGCACAGACATTGCACCAAGGAAATCCCAATCAAAAGAGGTGTGAGACTAGGGTGTGTCCTAGCTCCCTCCTTTTTAATCTATTCATCAACTCCCCCATCGACAAATTGAACAGTCCATCTCTCTCTCTACAAAACTGGGAAACAGACACATCTCTGTTCTTCTATACACAGATGATGCTGTGGTGCTCTTTCAGACACAGATTGGCCTGGAAAGGGCAGGCACTTTATACACTTGCTGAGCACTGTAAAGAGGTACTACTAGAAATTAACTACTCAAAACCCAAGTTCATGGTATTTGCCAAGCACCCTAAGGCACATGTCTGGTGGCTAAACAACCATCTAATAGAACAGGTTAAGACCTTCAAATACCAAGGGATTATTTTCCATGCCACAGGCAACCACAAATCCCACACTAACGATGTCAGCTTAAACGTGATAGATAGATAGATAGATAGATAGATAGATAGATAGATAGATAGATAGATAAATAAATAAATAAATAAATAAATAAATTCTCTTCGAACATCTCCTAGATATTTTCTGTTCGGAAACACTTCAATGCAGCTATCCATTTAGTTTCTACTTTTTATTAATGTTTATGTCCTTACTGTTGATTGAATCTTATTTCTGTCTTAATTTCATTAGCTGCCAGAGTTATTTTAACAATATAGATAAATAGTCACTATAATTGGACTCTAACTTTTAGTTTTGAAAGCATAATAATTCTTTATGTATTATCCTTTCTTATATATTACATCTAGATATAATAATAATACATTTTTCTGGATATGATAATATGAATTACAACTTTTCCATAGCTTTTAGTATTATAATTGGTTGTATATATTTCAGATCTGTAATTTTACTATTCTGTTATTCAAAACAATTATTTAGTTGTAAATTGTATCATACTTTACTATATTAATTTTTACGCTCCAAATTCTTAAACTTTAACTTACAATTTTACTTGTATTGTTATATGATTTTACAGCTTGTTTTACTCTAATCAATTGTTAGTTTTTTGTATTGTTTTGCTGGTCAATGACTGAAATAAAATGTTTAAAAAAAAGCAAACGATGGATTTTTTAATTATGTTTTATAATTAGTGTTGATTACAATTCTCTAGAAAGGAAAATGTCATGCAATATACACAATAAAAGATACAATACAGTTTCTTCATTGTCATCTTGTTGGGCTGTCTTTAAAGAAGGGGGTTACATTTCATTCTTTCACCATGTTCTGTTACTTTAAAAGAATATATGGAATGCTTTCATAGAAACTGGCTGTTACCATTTTGTACAGAATTTAATTAAATTTGTAGGATACCTTTATGGGTTTAATTTATATTAAAGTCCAATATAGGTTTTGCTTTCTAAAAGAAGAATGTAGCTTTCAATTGTTTGTGATTTGATTTTGTATTAATATGATTTTTTTAAAAGAAAGAAAAAAAGGTCTATTTTTAACCAAGGGCCAATTAGTCCATTTTTTTTTTTAAAGACTAGGGCACATTTTGTTCAAATGAGACATTTTTACTGCTTTGAAGTATAGTGGATTTTAAACCGAGATTCTCTCCTGCTGTGCATTGATCAGCTATTGATTGGAGAGAGTTTGAACTACATTATCCCTGCTAAATAAAAGGCCTTGAGGATGAAGGAATGGAGCGGTACAGAGGCCTATATAAAAAAGCAAGCCATCCCTTTGTGGTTGGGTTGCAAAGGCCTTGGTCACTCTTGAGGGGAAAAATGTTAATTGAAAAATTCCTTAAATAGGTAACAGCTCTGCAGTCTGCTTTACATAAAAGGTATGAAATCACAATCAGCCAATAGTGGGGAAAAGGATCCTGCAATTCAAGTGGGAGTTTTCTCCCTAATGATGCTGATTAATTTCTCATTCATGGATGACATGGAGTGATGGAAATGAGTCCTTTCAGAAGAAAGGACTAATGACAACTGGACCTGTGGGTGCTTATGCCAGGGGAAGGGCGGTTTCAAGGGAGGTTGAATTAATTGGCTCATTGACACAGAACATTAAAACAAAAGAGTTTCCTATTGGGTGGAAAGATTAATTCCCAATCAGGAAAGGAAAGGAAAGGAATATGTGGGCTTGATCAAAAGCCTGGTCATTTTTGTTCTGGTTACTCAAAATGGAATAAAAGCATAAACCTAAACTGGAAAGAAATAGATTTATCATCTACCAAAAGCTACATAGGCCTTAGAAAGATTCCCATACTAATTGCAATCTTTCATTCAGTCCCTGTCCATGATTCAGTCCAATTTGCAAAATTACCACATTTTCCAGCTATTAGGCTTCCATGACAGTTCAAGAAATTGAATACATCACATACAACATGCATAGTTTAAAACTAGAGATTTTAAATTGTACTTGAACTTGGATTAAGAGATTCATGTGTGTTCCAACATGTGCACAGAAATGCATATTTGTACCTGCTATCTGAACTCAAAGTCTCCTTGAACATCCATGAACTGGGGAATTTGGTTTGTACATTTGGCTCCTGAGCTCCCAATAATCTTCTGGATCAGTGACCTCATCTATCATCTCTTACACAGTGTTTCAGAAAGCAAAAAGAGAAATAGTCAATCTACATTCTTACTAAACATATATAAAATAACCCAATATTTATATGATTGTACATGTTTACTTTCACAGAAAGTCATGCAGCCTAAGATTAATTAATAGAAAAAATGTTCATGGAAGAAGTGTTTCCTTCCCATCCTCCCATCTTGCACCTGCCTTTCTCCCTGAAAAAGCTTTTTTATCTTAAAATCAAAACCAAAATAGCCATTAATTCACAAGAAATGTATGTATCCTTGTCTAGGTTTCACTTTATAAACAACTGCTAAAACTCTGAAACATCACTGATAATGTATTATTATATTGTTGTTAATCATCTCCATTGTTCCTATATTACATATGCATTGCATTTCTCTATAGATTAGGTTCATCTAGAACACCTAAGGGATTCATGATCCTGAAATGTCCACATTTCAGACTACAATTTACATCAGCCCCATCTTTTCTGCCAAACATCTGGAAGGAACATCTTGGGAAGGCTGTTCTATCTAAGGCCTCTCAGTGGTCTTTTACCAGGGCAAAGAGAAGCAAGTTCTCATTATAGCCAGAGAAACTAGAGTGGAATAAAACAGCTGAAAAAATATTTTAATCCAACTCAGTGGGATTCATGTTTGGCAATTACTGTACTAATATCACTACTATGTGTACAATAATAGTGTATCATGCCTTGTGCTGTTATTCGCTGATATTCCTTATAGCAATTCTGTAATGAGAGGTTGTTGTTGTTATTCATTTGGACTGTGCTAGAAAGGATCTTTAGATGTAGTGTTTTATCCAGAACAGAACAATAGTTGTGTTGGAAATTGCTTTTTAGGTTTTATACATACATACACACATACACGTTAAACTTCTACAGCCCACCTACTCACACATGACTTACTTTAATATTAAATATCATATTTTTCTGTTAAAACAATAATAAAATACTCATTAATGAAAACTATGAAATGAAAACATTAACATTAAATGAAAACATTTCATTAACGCTAATGAAAACATTAAGATTAGTTTATGGAAGTACGCATTGGTTTTTGCCTCTGAATACAAGTAGGGAGTTTTTATGCCTGCACATGCATCACAGGAGGTTCACACAAATTGTAAAGGTCTACAATAATATCTTTAACAGAATAACAAGGGGAAGGGAAGGGAAGGGAAGGGAAGGGAAGGGAAGGGAAGGGAAGGGAAGGGAAGGGAAGGAAAGGAAAGGAAAGGAAAGGAAAGGAAAGGAAAGGAAAGGAAAGGAAAGGAAAGGAAAGGAAAGGAAAGGAAAGGAAAGGAAAGGAAAGGAAAGGAAAGGACAGTTCACAGCAATAATACAAGGTAGTAAATGGCACACAAGACTGCTTTGGACAATGTGACTGTATTAGCACGAGGCTATAGAAATTCCCCATTTAGGATGAGCTGGATTTATAAACACAAAGTGAATTAACCAAAGAATTTAATATATTGTCTGTTAAACTCTCATGAATGTGTTCATATAGAAGATCTATTTGATTGTATTGGATGTGTGTGTTTTCACATGAGAAGGCAAAAGGGGGAGGGATTAAATAAAACATAAAAATGGAGGTGACTGATTTAATGCTGCATTCGTAGTCTGAAGTCTCAGTTCCCAGGAGGGAAGAAGGATTAATGCCAGTACCACATGTATACCCATATCTGACCCTGATTTCATCAAATCCTCCTGCCACCATCTGCTGGTTTTAATTCCTCTGCAATATTTGTATTTGCGACCATCTCCCTCCCACAAAGAGAAGGGGAAATGGGAGGGGGAAATGCTTCCCTGCTTATGAATAGTGTGATCTGGTTGTAATAGCTGAACACTGGCCAGGAGGCATCTGTTGCTTATAGTCCTGACAGCATCTGCTACTATTTTGGACTTTTCCCAGCGCACCGTGAGATATGGTTTCTCCCAAAGGTGGCCTTTGTGTGCCCTATTGTCAATTCCATCATTGTCTCTCTCAGCCCGTTCCCACGATGCAGCAGTATGCTACGCAGCACAAAATCTTGCTGCCTAGCCCTTCCTATCCTAAAACAGTGAGAGTTCTGCAATTAACCTTCCTTTTTAAATCAAATCGCTATCTTGTCTTAGACAGTTTAATGAAAATCCATTCATTTTGCCAATTGTTCTTGTTTGTATGTTTATTTGCTTTAAAATTAATATAGGTTGGCCTTAGCAAAAAACATATAATAGTAGAAATATAGTAGAAAGTTTGCTGGGGGACAGACCTATTTAAGATCTGACTCCAACATAACAATAAAGCAAGTGTGTTTCTGTCTGTCTGCTTCCCTCTGTCCTGATTTGTGCTATGGCTGTTAAGCACTGTAGCAAAATGTGTGTGAATGCTATTATTTATGTGTCTGATCTTTAAATACCCTTGGCTAGTGGGATGCAGACTGATACTTTTGACGGATGCAGGCATCCCAGGCTGTCATCTGGCCGCCTCCTTCTGTCAAAGGGAGAATGTGTCAGGCGCTTCTCCTGGGAACTTTGAGATAGGAAGGCATTCTCAGTGCTCACAGGCCCCTTCTCTGGAGAGTTACTTATAACTCCTGACAATATCCTTGATGTCAGCTCATAATAGCCCACTGTGAGTCAGGGAGGGGAGGGGGAAAGTACAACAGATGTTCCTAGTAAAACACATATTGCACTCTGTAAAGTTATCGCCCTTACACACTGCATTGTTTAAAACTGACTTAAAAGATGACCAGGTCAGCTGCTCAGTGCACTGAGTTCCCCTACTCCCACCTCAATTTTATTTGGCTTATATCCATTTTGCTGGATTAGATCAGTTCAATAATAAAACAACAAACTTGTCTATAAAGTCCCTTGATTTCCCTCTTTAGAGCACCTATTGGACATTTTTCCTTTAAATTTGTAAGATCAACTACAGTAACATTTAAATAATAAATACATAATGGTCTCTTTCCAAATGATTTTAAAGGAATATGCAAATCATTGGCAAATTCATGCAAAACAGGGTTTTTTTAATTGCCTTAACTCCTTTACCATCTCTGCCATTATCTTAACCACAGTTATCAATTCCTTCTTAGGCAATATAATATATGAGGGTTTTTTTTTTTAATTTAACAATTGTACAATATGAGAATTATAAAAAATAAAAGCATGACCATGCTTATGCTACAGTTTCTATAGAGTGACATAAAGGCAAGACTGTCTCATAGTCTTGTGGCATTTGCAGTTTCCTATGCAAAACTTCAGAAGGAGTAAGAAACAACTTTCAGTTCCACAGAGTTAGCAAAGAAGGGTGCTGTTTAATATAAATAAGAACAAAGTATTCTGGTCCATAATAATTACTGTGGTGATCAAAATGCTTTTCAATTTAAGGCTATGATCCCATACATATACCTTAATTAGGAATAAACTCAACTGAACTCACTTCTGACTGCGTAAAACATTACACAGCTGTAAATCTGCTGGCTTCTGGGAGAGGGTGGAAGGAAGGAAGGAAGGAAGGAAGGAAGGAAGGAAGGAAGGAAGGAAGGAAGGAAGGAAGGAAGGAAGGAAGGAAGGAAGTTCCAACATCAAATATAATTTTCCAGCCATTGCAAAAATGTCTTTGGCAATTCTTTTTTTGACATCAACAGTCCAGATTTGGAAAGGAGGGAAATGGAGACTTTTTGAAGGTGCAACAAGAGCTATGCTGGAAGAGACAATGGATCCACAGGGTCTATAGCCTATTTCACCCTTATTTTAATTCCTAAATATGGAATTAAAACAGCCACTGACTTACATTTTCTTGCATTTCTCCTATGTTTCAGTGTACTAAGATATGAGATGAGATGAGATGAGATATAAGAGGATAAGATCAGATCAGATCCCAGAGGGCAGGGGGGGCTCTTTCTCATCCATCCTTCCAAGATTGTTGTTGACAGCAAAATCTTGGATTCATTGGAGGTTCCAGTACTGGAATTCTCCATACCAAGAGGTAGTATTTCACTATTAATTGCACAAAATTGCCCCTCAAGCATAACAAGACAGACAGCTAGACAAATATTAAGTATAAGTTACTTCCCTAAGAATGGTCTACATTTCATTTTGCCTGAGATCATCTTCAAATAGGGATGGGAAAGATTTCAGTCATAAATCCTAGAAAATCACTGTCAACGTAAGCAGTAGTTTGCTAGATAGGCCAACAATATAGCTCACTAAAAGGCAACTTCCTATGAGATTCAGATTCAGATTCAGATTCACAGTTTATTACAGTCTTAGACCAGTACAAGAAGTGTGTTCATAAGTGACTTCCTATGAGAAAAATCCAAGAGCCAAGCACTTATGTGGATGCCTTGGGGACCCTTCTTGATGCTTATGTTAACACTTAGAGGTCAGCAAGATAGTTTCCACGGGAGTTGTGTCCCATGAATAGTTCCCCTGAAGATCTGTTTAATTCAGTACTGCAAAATAACATCCCAGCTTCTAGCATAATATCTTCTTAAACAGTGACTAGCATGTGCTATCAAGTTGGTGTTGATTCTAAGCAACCACATAGATACTTTTTCCATAATGATCTGTCCCTAATTTGGTCCTTCAGGCCTTCCAACTGTGCGCTCATTGCCACTGTAACTGAGTCCCTTCACCTTGCTGCTGGTTCTCCTCTTCTTCTCTTTCCTTCCACCTTTCCCAGCATTAGAGCCTTCTCCTGAAAACAACAAGGGTCTAGTCCAATGTTTTTTCAAACCTGGCAATTTTAAGATGTGTGGACTTCAACTTCCATGCTGGCTAGGGAATTCTGGGAGTTGAAGTCCCCACATCTTGAAGTTGTGAAGTTTGAAAAAAAAATGGACTAGACCATTGTCGTTTTCAACAGAGTGGGAAAGAACAGGCACTCAAAATTGCATTGATGGCATTCGACATATATTCTACTGGATCTCTAGATTTGATTTCATATAACATATGCAGATTTGTAGGTCTATAGTCTGATTATTCATCTGATATTTATATTGTGGGACTTTTATTGGTAGCACAGAGATTGTGTCAGATGTAGGACAGATCCACACTTCTAGGTTCTCCCCACAGGAGGATAAGCCACCACCTTTTCTAGAGGGCAGGAATGAATTATATGGTTCTCAACCAACTCCAATCAGCAACAAATGCAATCTTCACCCATGTTTTCTGGATCTGCATCAAAAGTAGTGCTTTCCACCCTGATTTGGCCCAAGTTGTGCTGTCCAGTTTGTATGCTGTGGTTCAATAACTTGGAAATAAATCCATCTACTCCAGGTGGCTACTGCGGCCAGTAGCATGAATGCCCCCTACACTCCAGTTCCCAGTAGCTGATCTTCCTGTTGAATGTTTTGCAAATTTACCAGCAGACTGTCTTTTTTCGAATATATACAAGTTTGTTGTGAGGAAGGATGGACCTGTTTTGGTTATTTTTTGTTTTTAACCCAGTGAAATTGACAAGAGTTCTGCTCCTAGCCCAACTGACAGGAAAAAGTGTAAAATTGTGTCTTCCTTATCCTTCCTTCCTTCCTTCCTTCTTCCCTCCCTCCCTCCCTCCCTCCCTCCCTGGTTAGGGTTAAGAAACAGAGGAATCCACTAAGTAGGGCCCATGGTAAACACATTCAGAACAGAAACAACAAGCCATCATCATGGCCAAAATGGAAGAGTCGAAATCTAGAAAAGGATATCTTAAACTAGCTTCATTTCCAAACGGTTTACCCAGAGGAATCAAGCAGTTGAAGACTACAGGGTGGAAAAGCCCTTAACACATTAAAGGTTCTTTAATGCATAACAGTGAGAGTAGAATGCAAATCATTCTATTCTGCATTTCTAGTGGAAGTGTAGAAAGTTGTTTTGCTAGCAGAACATGGGCTAGGCCTTTTTTAAAAAAAAAATTGGACATGATTAAAGTTATGTTTCCTCTCTTTACATCATTGCTCACAGCAGCTCCAAGCCACAGGCCACTAAAAGTTTTAATTAAAAGTAAAATATAGTTAAGGTTAAGTTGAAATGGAGAGTGGAAAACTGATTCAGATGAAGCACTGAAGTGAAAAAAAAAATGAACAAAACCCATTTAGTGAAACTGTCAAGGAGCCAAAATCAGAGAACTGAAGATTAACATAAAATTAAGAGAGACATACATGGTGTTTATTTATCCCCACATGCCCCAGAAAACAAACAGCCAAAACATATGGAGAACCAGCATAGTGTCATAGTTTCACTGTTAGATGACAAGTGGAGAGACCCAGGTTCTATTCCAGACTAAGCTTCAAAAACTCACTGGGTGACTTTGGGCCAGTTACTCAGTACTGCCTGCCTCACAGGGTTGTTGTTGTAGGAAAAAAATAAATCTTGTACAGGTAGTCCTTACCCCTACAACCATTCAGTCAGCAACCATTCCAAGTTACGATGGCGCTCAACAAGTGATGGTTATGACCAGTCCTTGGAGTTCCAGCCGTACGAGCACCCCTGCAGTCACATGATCGCAACCTGGGTGCTTGTCAACCCATTTGCATTTATGACCAGTTGCTAAGCACCCCATGATCACGTGATTGCCATTTGCAACCTTCCCTGCTGGCTTCCCCAGAAATTCAGTGGGGAAAGTGTCTGGGGTAAGTCTCCCAAACTTGCGTACCCTCCCCCAGTCCCTCTGCTCTCAGGCCATGCTGTCCACTTGCACACCCCTGCGCACCCTCCCCGACCCTTGCTGCACCTCCCTCACACCCCCACGCACCCTCCCCACCTGCACCGCACCCCCTTGCATCCCCTTGCACCCTTGCACACCCTCCCTGACCCATGTGGCATCTCTCGCACACCCCCTCACACTCTCACACACCCTTCCCAACCCTCCCCCATACCCCCTTGCTCCCTCCTCTACCCAGCAGCAGCCACTTGCCTACCTGTGGGCCTGGGACTTGCAACTTCCTGCTGGCTTCCCCACTGACTTTGGTTGTGGGAAGCCGGAAGGAAGTTAGTTTGCCTAATGACCGTGGGATTCAGTTAACGATGGCAACCGGGACTGCAGGGATTGCTGTCACCAAGTGATGCAGTCGCACTTTGTGACTGCATCGCATAGCAAATTCCAGTCCCAGTTGCCATCATAAGTCGATGATTACCTGTACTTCGATATAGATATAAATCAAATACAATACAGTAAAAAGACTAATGTTTCTGTGAGTCCAAGGGAAAAGTTTATATCTTTATCCCCAAAGTGGGCACAATTTGTATGGAGCAAAATGAACCACCACTTAACAAACAATGATGTCGTTTTTAATTTTGCAGAAGCCGCCTTAACAGGAAAGCACATGCAAAGTCAGATACCCTTCCTCTCCTCCCACCCAACAAGTAAGCTGTGGGACAATCAGAGGTGTCAGCCATCATTATCAAGCCAGTTGTCCCTCTTCTGCAAACAGAGCAACAGCACTCTCTGAGTTTCCGTACTGTGTTACTGTTTTTAAGTGACTTTTGACCATTTTTTAAGGCATTCGCACCGCCTCCCCTCTCCTCCATTTTCTGTCTCTTGCAAATGAGGCCACATGGAGCTGAGAAACTTGCCAAAAGAATTACCTCCCCTTTGTCGTCCCCCTTGCATTTTTAATGGGGTGATTTTTCTCTCCCTTCCTCACACACACACACACACACACATATGCATGCATGTGAGAGTGGGTGCACACACGCACGCGCACACACACACATGCCCCTCTTTTCAAATGAGAAGGGGAAAGCCCTGAAGGGGGGGGTCTTCCCCAGCAACCACTCAAACATGATCTGAGCCAATCAGAAAGGTTTGCTAAGGTCAGGCTGAATCAGGGAAGGAGGGAGCAGGGTTGGCCCATTGCGCTCTCTGGCAGGTGACCACTATCTGAGGACAAAGAGTGGGTCAGCGCTGGAGCCAGATCTTCTTTCTCAGGCCCATGTTCTCCACTCCTCACAATCTGTCTAAATTTAACTTGCCATTGAGGGTCCTGGCTGTAGAAAACAGCTTTATGTTGACCAATCCAGGCAGAAGGAAGGACAGACACAGAGACAGGCTTGAAGGCAGAGGCGCTGGCAATGCTATTCGGATTCCTCCCCTCCCCTCTGCCTCCGGTGAAAAGTTTTGTGAAGGAAAAAAAAAAATTGCGACAAGATTAATCAACCTGTGGAGCCGAAACACATGCTTGACTTAAACAACTCTTTTGCTGTGGTTAACAATTGCTTTACTATAGCTCTTGTTATGTTAAGGGAACAGATTAGAGTAAACACCAATAGGGCAATAGATGGTGCTTGATCTCTTCTCTCACGCGGTCTCTTTCTTTTCCATTTTTCTTAAGGGTTTTTTTGTCTTTGTGGATTTTTTTTTCAATCAAGAGCAATAGCAAAGAAAAATGTAAGTAGCTTTGTATTTACAAATGTGCTTTTACCATATTTGTAAATATGCTTTTATGCTTAAAAAATATATCTACCTAATTCAGTGAGAATTGCTTCCTTGTAAATGTACAGCTCCAGCCTCCATCCCTCTCTTTCAAAATTTCATCAATTTAAAACAAAAGCAGATATTAAATGACAGGTGCCTCTCGATGTAACAAGCCTTTTCCTACAATGATTTACTTTTGTAATTCCATGGAAGGCAAGCCTCATATTAGGCATGTTATACAATTAAAACGGCAAACACTGTAACAATAAACAATGCATCAACATAAAAGCCAAGCCCATAAGACCACATAAAGCCTATAGCAAACTATAATTCAAATTAATATAGGTATAACATATATAAATAAAATAAAATAAAATAGGCAACCTACATGTATAAGAGTTTAGTTTTTGGCTGGCTCATTGTCAGAACAAGGATTTGAACCCAAGGCCCCTCAGTCCTATCTGCTATATCAACATAACAACCTAGGGCTACAATAACTGGGCTGCAAAAGTTTGCAACCTCAACATTTTCTGTATTTTTTTCCTATCATCTAGTGGCGGTCCAGATTTTTGCAGCCTGGTTATGGCAGCTGTATCCCCAGCACGCATGCTTTCACTAGCAAAGTAATTCACAAACATTGTTCACAAAATAAGCAGAGGGAAGAAAGAGAAAGGTGCTGAGTATCCATGAAGGATTATGCTGGAGAGTCCGTGAGTTCTAATTCTCCCTTAGGCATGGAAGACAGCTAAGGGACTTTGGGCCAGTCACCTTCTCAACCCATTTCACAAGCTTGTGGAACAGTATAGTAGGCAGAGGACTGTACTGAATTTGTTGGTGTTACGAGGATCCTATCCTACAAGATTTTGAGAGAGACATAAAGAGGTGTTCTAAGACAAATAGAGAGAGCCTTTCCTCCAGTGCTGCCAGTAATGTTAAAAAGTTATTTTACACATGATACAGAAATTAAACATGGGATTGCCACCCACTATGTCCAACATGAAGTTTTATCCAATGATTAGTTTTCTTCTCCACGATATTATACAGTACAGTATGTGATCTTCCATCCCACAAATATTTTAACTTCCCAACAACATTGGCTACATTCATATACTATGCTAAACCATGAATTTTAACCATAGTTTAACAAGCCATAAACAAGGCAGAATCTTTCTTGTAGATGAGCAAAGTAATAATGATGAATTCCTTTTACCCTTATTTTCCTTGCAACACTAGGAAACAGAGGTTTTGGCAGGTCATCCACAAACCAGTAACAAACTGGGATAGCATAAATCAATCATTCTCTCAGGAACTGTGATACATCCAAAGTCACCATCTGAGTTCCATATCTGTGTGGGGGTTTGTCTCATCGCATCCTTCCCATCCTAATTCAATACACTAACCACAGTATCATGCTATTTCCTTGTGTCCCTTCCATGATACATCTGCACTGCCGCATTTTCATTCCATACATTTAGCTAAACAGCACTTAAACATGCCATAAGCAAAGCAACCCTCATATTTGCCAAGTTAAGTATTCTGAGAAGAAATTGCTTTAAGATTACTAGCGCAAGGGAAAGATTAAAATCATAAAAGGTATTAAGGCTTGTATAGGTAACAAACTATTCAAAGGTCCTCATAACTGCCAATGGAGCATGTATACTGTGTGTGTGCACGCGCATAATTCATATTGCTACATGAATATAATAACAAACTATTCAAAGGTCTTCACAGCTGGGCCAGCCAAACATGTTATGTATTGTATGTACATATCGACGAATATAACAAACTCCTTTGCCTCTTTTTCCACAAAGTTTTGAAAAGAAAGCATAGACCACACTCTAAGCGTACAAATATGGTTCCTGGTCTTTGCCTGTTCTGTGATGGACTGGCCGGCAGTCTTACAAAGATGCAATCACCCCAAAGGAATCACTTATTATGGGGGATTCATATGATAATGAACGACAGAGGTGAAGATACAGCTGCTGATGAGGCCAAGTAGATTACTGTTCTCACCAGAGTCATAATGATAATAATCAATTGTTAATGGAAGGATGACAAATTTGGTCTTAAAATAGATAATTAGCTAGAATGAACTTCTAAAATTGCCTTGATAGTACACCTTGACTGTCCGCCTCAAATGCATGAGCAGCTTTTATTCTGTGATCCTTGAATATAATGTTAAATAAAGAATAAGGGAGAAGGCAGGGTTGAATGCAATCTCCCCCCGAAAATTCGCTTTGTCATCAAGCTCTGCTGGCTTTGAATTGTATGGCCCTGAACCAAAGCATTGATTAACTGATTGGAGATGGGGAAAATAGATTGTCTGAAATGAGTCCTCACTTCCTCTAATTATAAACATTCCAACCTGGCACCGTCTGGATCGGCTGGACTACAATTCTCACAGTTCCCAGTTAGCCTGACCATCTGGAAGGCACAAGATTGAAACAGGCTTCAGTAAGTAAACAGTTGTCTCCAAACTGACTGTACAGGCTCTTTCTTTTGCAAGGCAGAAATAATCTTAATTGAACATTGCATGCACAGAAATGATAGCTTTATTTGCCACACAGAGCACTCTGGTTCATGCACTGAGCTGAGCCACTGTTTCCTGGATCATGTTTCTGGGTTAATGCACAATTGCTTTCCCAAGTTCACAGAACATAAATTAGAATATACAAGCCATTTGTATTGCCAGATTAACCCATCCCAAATGAAACAAACCACTTTATGGTTTAACGGAATTTGTTAAGAAGGAAACAAACACTAAGAAATGAAAATATAAATAACAATTATCACCATAAATAGTAATTATACATTATAATTAGAAGAGATACCTGGAGTGCTGTTCAAGGAAAACTTGAAGCAAGTCTGACCAAACATAGGTAAGAGCCCATATTAGGGACCACCTCATAGCAATAAGAATGGCAAAACATCAAATTTTCTGTCCTTATTGTGTCTGCTGATAGCCATCCAGCAGTCCTGTTCAGGGTGACCTGCTTCCTATTGGATAAGGAGGGCCCCTCTGAACATCTGCTGGGCCACTGTGAGGATTATTAAGGCTATGTGGTGGATAGTCACTCAGATCCACTCCAACCTGGACTCTGACTAGGCAGGGCAGGCCAAGGTACTTAGAGCATAGTCTGGTGGTATGATTTGGGATGAGTTTGAGCCAGTGACTTCTGAGAAAGTGGACAGGGTCCTCTGTGCAGTTAGCTCAGCCACTTGTTTACTGAATCTGGCCCCCTTCTGGGTTGTAAAACTAGCCAAGGCGGTGACCCATAGTTGGGTCTGTGCTGTGGTGTCAGCTTCTTTGATGGAGGGTACTTCCTGCCTTGAAAGAAGTGGTGGTGTGCCCCTTCCTCAAGAGGCCATCCTTGGATCCAAAGGTTTTCAAAAACTATCATTCCTTTATCATACCTTTCCTTTCTGGGGACGTTTGTTGAGAAGGTGGTTGGTTTGCAGTTGATGAAGATCCTGAAGGAAATGGATTATCTAGACCCATTTCAGTCAAGTGTCAGCCCAGGATTTAGTACTGAGACAGCTTTGGTCACGCTTGTAGATGATCCTGTGGCAGAGCCAGGATGCAGGTGCTGCATCCCCCCTTGTGCTCCTTAATCTCTCAGTGGCTTTTGATACTGTTGACCACGGTATCCTTCTGAGCTGGCTCCGTGAGCCTGGGATTGGGGACACCATCCTACAGTGGTACTCTTCCTTTTTCTGGGGGCAGTTCCAGTTGGTGTTGGTTGGGAGGGGGGCTGCTCCCTTGGTCCCTCCTTTGTGGGGTGCCACAGTGCTCTATTCTCTCTACCCTTCTTTTCAACATCTACATGAAACCGCTACATAAGGTCATTTGCTGGTTTGGGGCTTGGTATCATCGGTCTGCTGATGATACCTAATTATATATTGCAATCCTGGGCCAACAGATGGGACTGTCAAGGTTCTGTCCCAGTGCCTGGAGACTGTGTGGATTTGAATGGGGAAAAACCATCTCTGACTCAATTCTACCAAAGCTGTGGGTGTTTGGGCCATCCAGATCTGAGGATATTCTATCTCTGTCCTTGGATGGGGTTGCACTTCCACATTCAAGAGTGGTGCACAATCTGGGGGTCTTCCTGGTTTCACAGCTCCTGCTCAAGGAGCAGGTGGCAGCTGTGGCCAGGAAGGTCTTTGCACAGATACATCTGGGGTGCCGGTTGTGCCTTTTCCTAGATCAGGAAACCCTTCAGACAGTCACACACACTCTGGTTCACCTCACAGCTTGACTACTGTATAACACTCTACATGGGGCTGCCCTTGAAGACCACCCAGAAGCTTCAACTGGTCCAAAATGCAGCACACAGGCAGTGATAGGCAGCCTTGGAATGCTCATGTAACACCTCTGCTTCATGAGCTGCACTAGTTGCCAGTTTGCTTCTGGGTTTGATTAAAGGTGCTGGTCATTACTTATAAAGTCCTTCATGGCATAGAGCCTGGTTACTTGAGGAACTGCCTGTCTCCCATAGTATCTGCCTGGCCAATTTGATCTGGCAGGATTGACACACTGGGTTCCTTCAATTAAACAATGCCATCTATCGGGACCCTAGAAGCATGCCTTCTCTGTTGTGGCACCTACCTTCTGAAATGAGGTTCCCACTGAGATCCAGATGGCCCCCACTCTATGGGTGTTTCAAAGTGATTTAAAGATCCGGCTGTTCACCCAGGCCTTCAGCAAGGATGAGTGAAGGCCCCTCAGATTGAGTGGGTTTTGGGTTTTTTTTCATTCCTGTCTGGTTCTTGTCATCTTTGCCAACTTTTATTATTTTGTTTTTGTCTCTTTTTTAATGCTTTTACTTGCGAGTCATTGAGAGTCAGGCAGAATAATAATAATAATAATAATAATAACAACAACAAGATTGCACAGACTGACTACAAACAACAGCATGACAAAGTACCAACAATGGTGCCTTGGAATATCTGCAAGAAATACCACTTGCCTGCAAGCAAGAACTGGTGGGATCACAAAACCGACGAAGTAATAGAAAATGAAGAAGCTAAAGTGCTTTGGGACTTTAGAATTCAAACAGACAAGCACCTGCCACACAACACCCCAGACTTAATAATTGTTGATAAGAAAGACAAAAAAAGTCTGGATAGCGGACACTGCAATACCTGGAGACAGCAGAATAGAAGAGAGAGAACTGGAGAAAATCACAAAATATAAAGACCTGCAAATAGAAATAGAACAACTGTGGCAAAAGAATGCAAATATAGTACCAATAGTTATAGGCGTCTTGGATGCAATCCCAAAACATCTGGAGTACCGCTTGAAGACTATCGGAATTGATAAAATCACCATCAGTCAATTGCAAAAGGCAGCTTTACTTGGAACAGCTTACATCCTGAGACGATACCTTTAACACCATCAAGCAACAACATCTGCCTATCCCAGGTCCTTGGAAAGGACTCGATAGGTGGACAACAATGCCAAATTCAGTCTAAACATCTGGCTGACTGTGCAACAAACAGTAATAGTGTTAGAAGAAGTCATATGGGCTATCAAATGCAACCCCGTTTGGTGCAGAATCTAAAGTAAAGCAGAGACAGACGGTTGTCTAGCTTCCCTTCAAACAGCTATAATGAAGGGGAGCCCATCACCTCTTTGGAGAATTGGTTCCACTATCAAACTACTGTTATTGTTAGGAATGAATACACATGCACGCACATACGTGCACACACACACACACACACATGAATATATATCCTGGTAGAGGACCCGAGATTGAGGAAGACATATACCACCCATAGGGGCGAGAGGGGAGTGTGTATATATATGTATGTGTATGTATGTGTGTATATATATATATATATATATATATATACACACACACACACACACACACACACACAAACACACACACACACAATCAGAATCTGTTTTCAGTAAATAACATCCATTATTAATTGGACCTGCATAGATCTACAGAAATTTGCATCTGTTTCTATATAGAATAACACTGCCTTCTGAAAAGAGGTTAAAAAATGACTTCTGAAGCACCACAACTTTGCTGTGTTACTTGTTTAACTATTTTAATGCTAAAGATAATACTAAAAAGTCAGCACAGATATTCTCACTGGGGGAGAAATTATGATGATCCTTTTTTCTTCTTCTTCTTAAAATGCAGTGTGGCACAGATTTTAATCAGTTTGAATTCTCATTTACTGCTCCATGTAACAGCTGACAAAATCAGGGAAGTCTTGGAACGTGGCTCCACTTTGATGGTCTGACCTGGTGGAACCTGCTATCAAATTCACGGGGATTAACCTGAATTACATGGCATGGCCCAACTTAATGCGGAACGTCTCTCTGTTCTACTGCTGCCAGGGCCAAGTGAGGTCTGCCCATAAGCCTCTAGTTGCTGAAGCAAATAATCAGGACAAAACTGATATAATGGGATTCTGCATTATTTTTTAGATGTCCAGACATACTCAGAAAAGTAATCCATCAAATTCAAATTTGAACCAGAAGATTTATTCTAGGCTTATCAAGATACCAGCTCAGTTTAAGCTACACAGTTGGCAATGGCATTAATGCTAGCACAAATTTGACAGCTCTTGAAAGGGATTAGACAAATAAATGAAGGATAAGGCTAGCAATGGTCACTAATAATGATGGTGGCATATTATCTCAGTATCAAAGACAGTATGCCTCTCCTAATACAATTGCACTCAATTCTCAATTGTCAGTTTATCCAAACAGACAGTATCTGGTTGGCTGTTACAAGAGCCCAATGCTGGATTAATCAAACATTTGACCTGATGCAGCAAAACTCTTCTTGTATTCTTTTATTCTTAGCTTTTCACAGTGATATAATATACAAGCAATATAAAGAGGCTTTTTTCTATGGGTTCCAGAAACTAGAAAATGTCAAATGATTCCAGAATTTTGGTAATCTCAGCTACAATATCTACTTTTTCCTACTGTCTCTCAAGAACATTTAGATTCCACAAGACCTGCATAATTTTGTAGTACATCAAAAAAAACATGACAGTTTTCAGAATTTCAGAGTTTAGTAGCTAGGAACATGGCCAACACTTGAGCATGTTCGCAAAAAGATTTTCTTGCATTTCAAACAGCAGATTCCTACATGCAGTATCACCAGCTGCTTTGGAATGTCTATTGAATTTGGAAAAATGAATTGCCAGCAGGCATGGGAAGATGCTCAAGAAACAAGCCTGACATGTGTGAAACAAGTGTGGTTCTTTGGATCACAAACAGTTATCTGGTCAGCCCCCATGAATAAATATGCTACAACATTCTGCTTATCTGGATTTCTGATCATGTGATATTTGTTAATAAAACAAGATGAGGGTGACAGTGACCCAATGCCTATTCTTATTTAAGGAACAATTAATTTATCAGTCAAAGCTAGTTAAAGTATTTCCTGGGGCTCTTCCTCACTGCTGAGTTAAAGTGCTATTCACCTGTCCTTGAGCCAGCAAAAAAAATATGCCAACTGGGCACAACTTTAATAAATGGTGCTGACTTTATTTACCATTTATAGAGTGCATTAAAGACAGGGATTGATGGATTCCCCCAGCTTGGTTTCCCCCTTCCCACCAAAAATCACCAGCCAATGGGAAAACATTCACCAATTATTCTTCTAAACGGGAGCTGGGGCTGGGGGAAGAAACAAGTTTTGACAGATAGCTAGACCAGCATGTTTAGCCATCTGTCAAAACTCATTCCAGTTTGGCTCAAGGACTTTGAACAGGTGTGTTCAAAGGGTGTGGTATCAGCTGATAGTTGGACTCCTTTTCAACAGTGATTGAATACTTTGTGTCCAAAAGAAACTTGACAATCAACTGATCATAGTGCTCCCTTTGAGTGCACCTACAGAAAACATTCCTGTGCTAAACCAGAACAAGTGTTGACCAATAACTAAATTGTCAGGTTTTTTTGGGTACATGTTTAGCAGTATTCCAGAAAAGCGCTAAACCCGTGTTCAAGAACAGCCCCAACAACAGCTGACAAGTATATAGAGTATTTATTTCATTTATTTATTTATTTTATTCAATTTCTATAACTGCCCATCTCAGACAAGTGACTCTGGGTGTCAAACAATCATAAAAACAGTTAAAACCAATACAAACATTAAAAAAAAAAAATTCCCTCTCACCCCTATGGGTGGTACATGTCTTCCTCAATCTTGGGTCCTCTACCAGAGGCCTGGGAGTTTGAGGGTTCTGCGCATTATCTTAGCTGTTCCTAGCACTGCACTCTTCTGCACAGAGAGCTCTGATGTTGTTCCTGGGATCTGTTGGAGCCACTCTCCCAGCTTAGGAGTCACGGCCCCGAGTGCTCCTACCACCACTGGGACCACTTTGGCCTTGACTTTCCACATCCTCTCTATTTCCTCCTTCAGGCCCTGGTACTTCTCCAACTTCTCATGCTCCTTCTTCCTGATGTTGCTGTCACTTGGCACTGCTACATCTATCACTACCACTGTCTTCTGGTCTTTGTCTACTACCACAATGTCTGGTTGATTAGCCAGTACCTGCCTGTCCGTCTGGATCTGGAAGTCCCACAGGATCTTAGCCCTGTTATTCTCCACGACCTTCTGTGGAATCTCCCATCTGGACTTGGGGGGGTCTAGCCCATACACTGTGCAGATGTTCCTGTACACAATGCCAGCTACTTGGTTGTGCCATTCAGTGTATGCTGTTCCTGCCTGCATCTTACACCCTGCCACTATGTGTTGGACTGTCTCTGAGCCCTCTTTGCACAATCTGCACCTTGGGTCCTGTTTAGTGTGGTAGACCCCTGCTTCTATGGATCTGGTGCTTAGTGCCTGTTCTTGTGCTGCTATGATCAGTGCCTCAGTGCTGTCTTTTAGTCTGGCCCTTTCCAGCCACTGATAGGATTTCCCAATGTCAGCCACCTCAGCTATCTGTCGATGGTACATCCCATGCAGGGGCTTGTCTTGCCATGGTATTTCCTCCGCTTGAACTTCCTCCCATGTCTGCTGCTGCCTGAGGCATTCTCTCAGCAGCTCATCTTTGGGTGCCATCTTACTGATGTACTCCTGGATACTCCGGGTTTCATCCAGGACAGTGGCTTTGACACTCGTCAGACCCCGCCCGCCCTCTTTGCTCCTGGTGTACAGTCTCTGGGTGTTGGACTTAGGGTGGAAACATCCGTACATTGTGAGGAGCTTCCGGGTCTTCACATCGGCAGCCTCCATGTCTTCCTTTGGCCAGCTCACTATACCGGCAGGATATCTGATGACTGGCAGGGCATACATGTTGATGGCATGGATCTTGTTCTTCCCATTGAGCTGGCTCTTCAGGACCTGTCTTATCCTTTGGTGGCACTTGGATGTTGCTGTCTTCCTTGCCTCCTCCTCATGGTTCCCGTGTGACTGTGGGACACCAAGGTATTTATAGCTGGTCTCTATGTCTGCTATCTGGCCCACTGGTAATTCCACTCCATCGGTCTTAACTACCTTCCCTCTCTTTACTATCATCCTGCCACACTTCTCCAGTCCGAATGACTTCCCAATGTCCTCGCTGTAGATCCGTGTCAGGTGGATCAGTAAGTTGATGTCTCATTCACTCTTAGCATACAGCTTGATGTCATCCATGTAGAGGAGGTGGCTGATGGTGATTCCACTCTTGAACTTGTACCCATATCCAGACCTTGTGATTATCTGGCTGAGGGGGTTTAAGCCTATGCAGAACAGCAGTGGGGACAGTGCATCACCTTGGTATATGCCGCACTTGATGGCCACTTGTGCGAGCTGTCTTGAGTTCACTTCCAGTGTTGTCTTCCACAGTCCCATTGAGTTCTTGAGGAAGGTCCTTAGTGTCCTGTTGACTTTGTATAGTGCCAGGCATTCACAGATCCATGTGTGTGGCATTGAGTCATAGGCTTTCCTGTAGTCAATCCAGGCTGTGCTCAGATTGGTCTGCCTAGACCTTGAATCTCGGGTGACTGCTCTATCTATGAGTAACTGGTGTTTTGAGCCTCTGGTGTTGTGGGGAGGCAGGTTATTGGCTGGTAGTTGGATGGTGCTGTTCCTTTGTGAGAGTCTTTCATGATCAGCACTGTCCTTCCTTGTGTTAGCCAGTCCGGGTGGGAGCCTGCTGCTAGCAGTTGGTTCATCTGTGCTGCTAGGCGTTCATGCACTGCTGTTAGTTTCTTTAGTCAGTAGGTGTGGATCATGTCCGGGCCAGGTGCTGTCCAGCTTTTCATGTTCTTGACCCACTGTTGGATGTCTGCTACTGTGATGGTGACTGGTTCCTGTTCTGGGAGATTGCTGTGGTCTGCTTTCAGGTCCTGCAGCCACTTTGCACTGGTGTTATGTGTCTTCTCTTTCTCCCATATGTTCTTCCAGTACTGTTCAGTTTCCGCTGCTGGTGGCTCAGCTGATACTCTGTGGTTGCACTGCCGTTGGGAGTACACTTTGGATGGTTCTTTGGAGAACAGGGCATTTATCTTCTTGGCCTCTGCTTCTCTAGTGTATCTCCTTAGCCTGGTAGCCAGTGCTGTGAGCCTTTGTTTAGCAGTCTCTAGGGCTTCAGATGGAGTCAGGCCCATGTATTTTTTCAGTAGCCGAGTCTTATCCTTAATCTCCACATGCTTCTGTAGTTCCACCAGCTGACTGACTTCTCTCCGAGTTGCCTTGATCTTAGCCTCCAATCTCATTTTCCAGGGTGGGTATGTACTGCTGTTCTTCTTAATCGTGTAGCCAAGCATTTCCAGGATTACAGTGGCTGTAGCATATACCAATTCATGGGTTTCAGTTATGGTGGTAGTAGGGATTGTCTGGAGGGCTCTGTTGGCATCTTCTAGCATACTATCTGATGGTACTTCTCCACTGAGCCTTGGTAATCGGACTCAAGGGTTGACTATAGCTAGTTTATCCATGATCTTATGCCTCATATCAGCTGCTGTGCTCTGTAATGGAAGGGGTGGCAGTGACATTCCAGCTTCAGGTGTTGGCTACACAACTGCTTGTTCTTCCAGGTCTGCTTGAGTCCGGGTTGTAATGTAGAGTTGGTCTATCTCGAGTTGTAATAATAACATAATACAAACAAACAAACAAACAAACAAACAAATAAATAAATAAATATCAGCTGAGAAAATTATAATCTTAGGTATCAATATAGCCAGGAAGCAGGGCCCTTAACACATATGGGGCCGCAGGCCTGGGCACATAACCAGGTCTTCAAGGCCTTACAAAAGGCCAACAGGGTCAGGGCCATCCTAATCTTTGGAGGGAGAGTATTCCAAGGGGCAGGGGCTACAGCAGAAAAGGCACACCTCCTGGTCCCCACCAGCCAACATTCCTTAGCTGACAGGACCTGTAGCATGCCCAACGTGCCAGACCAAATTTTGCCTCTTTTCACCAAACGGCCTCTCTGCTGCCACAGCTGGTCAGCTGCTGTTCAGACTGATCCAGGTCTCCAAGCCAGGTATTATCTCAGATACTTCACAATTACGGGGGGGGGGGGGGGGGGGGGTGGAGAGACAATTTAAAAGAACTGGACTTCCCTACTATCAAAAGCAGAATGGCTGTAGAAATAGCATGCATTGGCCAGAGAGGAGGGACCATGCCCACACCAGCCTAAAATGGCCATAGTTGGTGAGGTAATCCTACCCTAACCCTAACTCTGAGGGGTCAGTTAATTGCGACACTGCCAAACAGTTAGTGAAGTACAGTAGATTGCACCCATGGTAAAAATGTCACAGTTGGTTGCCTGCTTAAAGAGGAAAAAATCACTTTAGCACTGAAACAGGCAAGGCCAACTTTAAGATGCTTCAGGCGTGGGTTGAAGATGACATGAAAGCAATGTCATGAGGATATCGCAGAAGAAACGTGTTGCCAGGCAAGTTCATGCCAGAGTGGGTGCAAGTGGGGAAAGCCTTTGGAATACACATCTCCTGAAAATTCAGCAACAGTATGTGCCCTATGAACATACCATAAATGCATATTTGTATTTCTGATTAGAGTGGGTAAGTACTGTTGCTTTGTTTTATAAGGCCAGACGATTCTCAATTGTTTAGTCATTAGAATTCAGGCTGTTCATATTTATCCCACTGTGCACAATATGGGATTTGATTTTCAAAAGACAAATAAATTTTGATGTTCATGCCACCAAGGGAGTCCACAGGAATGGGGAGGAGAGGGAGACTGACAGAAGCAGCATCATGGATGTCACAATGCAAGCCTTGTTCCTTTTGTATGTGCATCATGCACACGTACAAAAGTGGCATAGCTTGCAGTGCGGTGCTGCAACACTGTTTTCCTCATTGCTGCTGACAAAAGCAGCAAAATCCTGCAGATGCTGCTGGATATCATCACGCTCTAAATTGCTGGGTGATCTCAAGAGCTGCCTTTAGATGTCTTCCTAAATATAAGACCATTTGAGGAGAGGAACCCATCGCATGTGACTCAGCCTAGCAAGTTCTGCCTTGGCTTGGGAGGATTGAGTTAAATGACCCCTGTGCTCTGTCACATGATTGTGATTTCTAATGATCCCTGGATTTGCTTATGGGGACAGTTGTCAACCGAGAAGGTGGCTGACTTGACCATTTCATTTCACATAGGTCAGCAAGCAGCCATCAGAGGAAAATGATTTTTGTTCGCAATCGACCTGGGTTAGATTGAAACCAGTGACCCAGAAATAAAAGACTGAAAGGGAAAGGGTTCTACTTTGTGCATGGCCAAACACCACTTCTGTCTCCACCTCACTCATTATCTTGCCACAGCCCACATCTCCCCTTTTTCCCCCAGTACCTCTCTCAAAAAATTATTAATCCACCCGGTGCCTTTTTTTTTTTTTAATTGCAAGGCACCATATGGAGATCTGTTGTGGTTTTGTTAGAGCCTCAGTAGTACCCACCCCCTCTTTGTGCGACGATAGATTCATCCTTCAAGAGGGATGCATTGACTTCTATACTTCAGCAGCCTGATAGATTTTGGAGTAGACTTTGTGAAGCAAAGCCAGACTTAGGCAGAAAATCAATACTAACAGCCTGCCATCATCTGAAGGAGAATGATCAAAGAGCTCTTCCAGAAGAAAAAGCTGGGGGGCGAGGGGGGAGAGATATGGATTTTGTTAGCCTCAGTCTCTGTGCAGGCTGTTATTATACCGGGGTAGAGGATCTGGGGGGGATGTCCTTATTGTATGGAGATCTTCTGCTCAACTACTCTAATTTAGGAGGTTTAATCACATAAGATATGACCAGACCTCTTTTTACAAAAGTGAAGATTAATGGCTACGTAGAATAGCATTGAGTACAATCTTGCTGGAATTCTCAGTTTTGTTTTACTTTTAAAACAATAGTGCAATATAGTGATACAATACAAATGTTCAGCAATTAGAGAGAAAACAAGAAAACATGCCACATTTTGCTATTGGGAATTCCACAGTTTAACAATGTGGAGTATGAGGAAACAGTTCTTTTCAATCTGTCCTGAAACACTCATTGCTCTGCCTTATCAGCAAAGCCAAGATTAGTGTTTTATGAGGGAGAAAGAAAAGCTTATCTATTTTCCCCAATCTGTACATAATTTTATATCATGTCTGCTCTTGTTCATCATTTTCTAAATTAGAAGGTGTCAAACCTTGTAACCTTTCCTTGCAACGATGCTACTCAGTCAACTTTATAATATTGTTCTTCAAATTTGTGGCCAAACCAGATGTGCCCCACACATCATAGATTTAAATATGGTATCTTGATCTTGGCAATCTTATTTTCAGTGTCTTTCTAATAATCTCCAGCATGGAATTTTTGGCAATAGCAGATTTCTGTGAAGTTAGGTTTGGGGTTTGGGGGGTGGAGAATGAGAATACCCATCATCTTGGATTTAACTACACTGAATCTCACTAGACTATTTATGCTCTTTCCCTAGAGATGTGCAAAACATTTTATGTTTGAAACAGGCTGCTCCAGCATCAAAGGAAGTTGTTTGATACTGTTTTGATCTTACTGGAAAAAGGACATGTTGATCTCCAGGTCAGAAGACTTCCAATAAGATCAGAACAGAACATTTCCTCTAGGGTTGAAATAACTGATTTCAAATTCAAAAAGGCTGTTTTGAGCTTGAAGGCTGTTCCGTATAGCAGCACAAAAGTGCTGTTATCCATTCCAGGAGCTGGCCCAAAATTTGCCAATTCAAAGAACTGTTGCCCCAGCAACAAAGCAAAATAGGTGTTCTATCTCACTGAGATCTTAGGCAAAGAGAGAGGCCAGGTGGGAAATGTTTCCTTTAGTGCCTGAGAGCAGAAGACCCATCAGCATCAAAGAAGCCATTTTCCAGCACTTCTGTTACCACTCAAGAGTATTAGCAGGGAGAGAGAAGAGAACCAGTTCCCCCTTTCTTCCCCTCTGCTTAGGGTTACCAGACATCCGACAAAGGAGGATATGTCCCCTTTTGGTCCTCATGTCTCCCGTCCAGCAGGCATAGCCTTAAAATAAAATATTGTCTGGCTTTTTGAGCGTTGGTTTAATTTTAGACTGTTTTCACAACAGTCTGTTTCCTGATCTGGCCTTATCTTGAAGGGCTGACAGTCCTTGACACATGACAATGGTCAACCAGTACATCACTGTCACATGTGAACCAGGGACATGTATTAAAAAAAACCCTTCCCTCAGTTTAGGCATTGTAGCACCTAAGCCATGGCAGGGGGGGGGGGGGAGTCAATTGGCTGTGCATTGAGGGAAGCATTTTTGCAGGTGCCCCCCCCCCCCAGAGTTAAGTGGACCTTCCATGGGGAAGCAGATCTTTTTGGTGCCAGAGCAAGTGGCAACAGATCCACTTCCCTCTTTCTTCCCTTCCCCAATCCATGGGTGGCAGGAGAAGGAGGAGGAGAGTGGCTCTTTTGCTGCCAATTCGTTTCATCCCACAGAGATCAGAGAAGTGACAGTAGTAGTCCCTTTTGGTTTTGAGAGAAGTGGTACCCAAAACACCCACCTCCTTCTCTTCCTGCTTTTCCAGCCATCTATACTTCAACGAAAGAAGTAGAAGTGTTGGCTTTTTGATGGTAGGAGAATCCTGACTCTCCCACTGCCAGAAGGTATAATATTCTGCCAGACCAGAATTGGGAATCTATGGCCTTCCAGTGGTTAAACTGAGAGGAGCTGCTAGGAGTTGCAGTTCACATCTACACTCAGTCACAGCCAGAAGACTGTCATAATCAAGATGTGGATAGGAATGAGTTCTATCATTCTGAAGACTACAACACAGAATTCAACAGAGGAATGGGTGGAAAGCAATTTCAGGTTGATGGCATATTGAAGATCAGGTGTAAGGGACATGACTCATTATAGAAGGGCAGTTGTGAGGTCTGAAACCAAGAAAACAGTTGAGTGTCAGGAGTTTAGAGGGAGGAAAAAGAACACAAGCAAAAATTGTGTTGATATTGCTTCAGCACTGATATTGCTTCAGCACTGATTGATAACAAACTCACATTTAAAATAGCACATATCTAGGAATGTAGCATAGCCCAGTCTTGGTGTCCTGTCGAGATAAGAAGATCAAAGCTTTTGCTTCTGAGTGTGTTTTAAAAGGTAGAGAGGTATCTAGGGCGATTAGTATAATAGGAATCCTCAGTCTGGATTTCCTAACCCCTCGTTGATCTTTTTACCACACTGAGGTGTTAAGGGGTTAATCATGATACCCATCTTTGTGTCATGTGACTAAGACTAACCCCACCCCTTCATGACCTGGATTTCTGTGGAGGTGAACTGTGTGTGTTCTATTTAGGACAAAATGGCCCTGTAACCAAGGCACAGAAAAATCTTGATTTGAGCACCTCATACAATTTTAAATTTAAAACTGAAATTATCTTGGGCATAATGGGGAAAGAAAACATTCACTGTCTAATGCAGATGCAAGAAAAGGGAGGTCTCCCTGTGTATGTTCAAACAAAAGAATAAGAGGAAATAAAATCCAGATTCAGAGTAGATTATAAAAGACAGATGCCCTGGGGACTATAGTTTTAATTATGAATATTATTGGTGTTTTCAAGAGCAGCTGATACCTTTCCCATTAATATTGCTTAATTATTCTACAGAGACAGGCTCCTTTCCTTGCACCAATTGATGCAGGACACAGGAACATCAAAGTTTTTGCACTAAATCAAGACCTTGGCTACATAATAATAACCTACTATGTTTGATGGTGGTTATATGTATACAGCACATAGTTAAAAACAGGAAAGTCATGGAGCATTATCAAAGATCCATGATGCAGTCCAGTGGCCTGTTGTGGGTGTGGGTATGCTCAATGCACACAGAGGGTCCCTCTTCTTCCCCATCTGCAAAAAATGAATTATTTAACTTACAACAACAGGAGTTTCATTGTAAAATGCTTTAGTTATCTGATCTCTAAGCTAAGCTCTTGGATTTTGATAAACCTCAGGACAGTCAAGTAACCTGATGAAAGTAGAACTTTTGTTTAAAAGCACTGCTTTGTCAATTTAGCTGATTTTTGCTAGATTTGGCATTCAGATCTAAGAATTTGCTTAGATTTATTGTCTGAATTTAAAGCAAAACAACAGCCAGGTTCACTGACCATATAAATAGTAGTTTGATTAATCATGGTTTATTGAACAAGCCATTATTGGTTGGATTCAGATAATATTCTAAGTTTATAAACATGCTTCACAAAGTTTAATGGTTGAGGTCGTGTACTAAACAAAACCACACAAATCAAATTATGACAATAGTGCACGTATGCAACCAACTAGCATAAACCATTTTTTCTAAAATTATCTATTTAAATATTAAATATGTACTACAGTGGTTTGTTGGTCTGCAAGTACAAGAGCAATAACATAGTAGGAGCAATAATGTGGTATTTCAAGATATGGAACTAGAAGAAATTGCCCTTTTTTGGAACAATATAAAGCTGATAAAAATTCAGATTTAATTTAATTTAATTTAATTTAATTTAATTTAATTTAATATTTGCCTTACACATCGCAATTCTTCCAAATGGGTTAGACCTCAGCTTCCATAATTCTCAGCCTTTGGCCTTATGGGTGCAGCAAAACTAGGGAAAGCTCTTCTAATATTGGAAACAAACTTAAAATATCACAACATTAATTCTGATAGTAATTTAGCTCTTTCAAATACAGAATGATAAAGGATTTGAAGATAGCAAACAGATAGACCAATATTTAATTCAGACAGCTTTGACAGACAGAGATGAATTCACACCCTTATTGCTCTTGGGATCAGATAAATGGAAATTAAGAGAACTACAGAGACAAGACTGAATGTTTTTAGCTGGTTTTTTTCCCCTAGTTTTGTACACTGCCCAGAATCCATTGGAGTTGGGTGGCCAATAAAATAATAATAACAACAACAACCACCACCCCATTTTTGCAGGGCCTCTCTGAAATTTCCTCAGTCATGGACATCATCTTCAGTGAGTAGTTTGCATGACAGGGGATGGTGGGAGTTGTTTGGGGCTATATCTAATTATTTCTGGGTTAAATAGCAAAGGTGTTTAACTCAGTTTTGGAGCTTGCACAACACATTTAGCCCACCTCAAGCAGTTAAATGTGTCAAACAAACTGAGCCACCATGTCTCAGCTTATCCTGGAGGAAAAGCACAGTATGGATTGTGTCGATATGAATTTTTGTCTGTTAGTGACACTGGACTTAATTAAATCTAGGTGGAGTCAAGAGTTTCCTGTGTCTTTTCTGTTCTTGCCTGAGAAAGAATAAAATTATTGTCTAAATTCTTGGCTCTTGTGATTTGTAGGCCTTCCTTGGCAGGAGGAGTATAAACAAAATCCAGCAGTGTCTGCTTTACTGATTTTGTCAAAACTTCTTTTTCTGAAGGGTTATAAGTCACTAATTGGCATTATAGAGACTACTAAATTCTTTTAAAAACTGCTAAGTTCTTTTAAAAATAAGAAAACAAAGATACCCACCTCAAAATATAAATCTTGCCATGCCTTTCAAAAATGAGCAGTTCCTCAGTTCAGTGTTTCCACACTTTAAAGCTTCAAATGTTTCCATTTATAAACCATTCCCTATTCCAGAGATCAGCCTGAATTTAACTGCATTACCGTTGTGCATGATGGCTTGTCAATTTGCATCTCACCATACTGAAATTCAACTAATCGTAATGGTGTATTATTCCAGGAACAACATACACACTTTACTGTTGTTTAATTGTATAGTTAAATGGACACTGACAAACAATCAATAAATTTAGCATCATCTCCCAGTTTTCCCCTGATAAATGTGTGTGTGTGTAACTTGCTGGAATCTGGGATGTTTTGCACTCTCCCTCTTTCTCGAAACACAATCCTTTCCTTTTAAGAAGAGAAACAAGACATTCAGTGAGGTAATAACAGAAATGAAACAGGATCTGAGCTCATATATACTTTTTCTCTCTAGGGACACTTGGTCCACGCTAATAATAAGGGGAATCTGGCTTTCACCGGATCATCTGCTTTCAAAGCAGCAATATCGCATGCTACTGTAAAAGGGGGAAGTTTGATCTATTGGATAGGTTTTATCTATTACATCAGCTACATCTCTGTCAGGAGAGTTGAAAATCCAGCCTTGGTAATTTGATTTCATCTTTGGGTGGCTGCGGTCAGCATACTTTACCTGGGGTTGCCCATGAACAGGGCCCACAAATTTCAACTGGTTCTAAATACTGCAGCCAGATTGTAGTCTCATAACAGTATGCTAAACTATCTGGGCAGGTTTGGGCGCCTGATTTGAGATTCCCAAAATAGGCCAGTTCAAGTCACACCTGTCCCTCCTTCCATCTTTTTTTTTTTTTTCTTTTTCTCAGATTAGAGAGAAATATATCTAGACCAGTGTTTCTCAACCTTGGCAACTTTAAGATGCATGAACTTCAACACTCAGAATTCCCCAGCCAGCGTGCTTAAAGTTGCCAAGGTTGAGAAACACTGAACTAGACCATTCTTTGAGAAATTAATTTAGACCATTCTTTACTCACTTCAAAATGCATTGTTGTGAAACTGAGAATAAAATGAGATGGTCAGTAGGATTAAGACTGTCCAAATCTTTCTAGCAAAATTGGCCAGTCAATTCCTTCTTTTCCTTAGAAAGATTAATCCAAACAACTGACCTACTGAATAGTGTGAAAATATACAAAAGAAGAGCAATTCTCCTTATGAAGTCATCCCTGCATATGCCATGATCTATGTTTCTGCCTGTCTAGGAAAACTGGCAGTTAGAATCAGACATTAAGAAGGATAAAACCTGTATTTGGGGTCTTCAAGTAACAGCATTTGGGATTATGATGTAGAGGGTTATGGATTTTCTAAGTTTATTGGAGTTTTTAACCTGTGTCTCCTTTATTTACTCATATAGTGCTCACCGTCTCTTATCTGTAAATGAAGTGAAGTACCACAGAGTACCAAATGCTTGCTCTGACTTTCTTCAAAGAACATTTAACCCAATTAAGTACTGGGAAGAAATAAAATAATGATAAAAATGCTAAAAACACAAACAAGATGCTAAAAAAATGTGTTTTGTTTCATCAGGCTTTTAAAAGAGGCTTCAAAATGCAAATATTTTATTGTGGCTCTGGTGATGATTTTATGTCTCTTGTTAAGACAATCTTAGGACTTTTCTGGACAGCATTGTTATTGTACTTTTCATCAGTGAGTTAGTTTACGCACTAAGGGCAGAATATCTATATACATTCTGAAATATCATCTCTCATTCACTCCCCCATTTCACTCTTTTCAGAACAACCAAAGATCCCATATAAGGCACAATCTTACCTGGAAAAGGCTTTCGTACACCTTATTCTCTTTGAAGAAGGCTATCCTTATCTTGGAAGGATTCGTGGAAAGGGTCGAAAGTATTCATTTTGCTTTCAGGTTTCACACCCTTGCTATAAATTGAGATTGGGCTTACACATTGTGCTGAACTCAAATTTGTTTATTTGGAGTATAGGACATTGTTTA
Source organism: Liasis olivaceus (assembly GCA_030867105.1). Taxonomy (NCBI): domain Eukaryota; kingdom Metazoa; phylum Chordata; class Lepidosauria; order Squamata; family Pythonidae; genus Liasis; species Liasis olivaceus. The sequence continues at coordinate 260,528,387 of CM061349.1, forward strand.
AATCCAGCCATTATGATCTCTAAACTGTGGTTTATGCCTTAGCAAACAGTGTAAACCTAGTCAGTTTTGCATGGAGAAGACATCCCACCAAACCTAGCAAGTATAGCTAAGTTTATTGTGGATTTCTACATGGTGAAATATGGAAAGTATTCCAGGTTCAGTTCTCCCATTTCTTTTATAGTTGTATAATTTTGTTGTATGCACTGCTGTCAGTCAGGATATCTGGGGTGTTGCGAGGCGGGGGGGGGGGGAGGGGGAATCAAGGAGGCATCCACACCATGCGATTGAAACCCTGAAGTTACTTTAATTTTAATTTTAATTTTCTCTTCTGTTGTTACTTTAATTTTGTTTCACTTTCATTTCCTTGTAGCTGTTAGGTGGTCTAAGAAGGACTGAAAAGAAACCTTGTCTCCATTCATTTTTTCTCAGCTGAGTGCCCATATGTTGGAACCACAACCCCCTAAATGTCCAGCTCCATGAGTGTTCATTTAGGTACACTGAACCCCATCTGATGGAAGAAAGTTCATTAATCAAATGGCATTTAGTTCTCTGAATATAAAACATTAGTTTATTCTAAACTAATTAAATATTACCCTTACTTATTGTCCCCACTTCATTTGCAATACCTGCTTATATAGCATTTAATGTATTAAAAGCCTTTAAAAGTAGCATGACATAATTTTAGAATTATAATATATGTATTGGTTATTCTTTGGTTGTTAAAAAACTGAGATAGGAGAGTCAGAGGCAGCCATTCTAGAGCTGAGCCTGAAATCATCCCAGAATTAAGGTGATTAAGGTATTGTAGGTGTCAATGAAACATAACATTTGAACCTGTTTGAACTCTATCCCAAGAGATGGAACTTATGCAGCAAGGAGGTGTTATCTCTTCTGCAGATATTCATTCTTCACAGTAAACTGACCCCAAACTTGGCACTTTCCAAATGTGTGGCCATTCTGGTTAGGGAATTCTGCAGTTGGCCCCTAAATCTGGAGAGACCCCAGTTTAGACAAAACTGCTCTAATAGATGAAAAATAGTAGGGCTGGGCACAGGGACATGATGAAGACACGGTTAGACAACAGATCCCATTATTATGTTTGTAATTTTAATCAGGTGTAGGAATGCCCAGATAGGATTCCTATGTGCAGAAACTCCTGGAATTGCTGGGATATCTCAGTTGCTTACCACTGCAATCACTGAAAGTCATACCAGCAGCTTTATGACATACATGTACTGTATTGGCTGCATAGCAATAGTCTGTATGTATGTTGGAAAACAGATGTGGGGAAGCATGGAGCAACAGACCAGCTAGTCAATCATGAATGTGCTTCCTATTTATATATCTCTGATCAGTATGACCTGCAATAAAATGCTTTAGGTTGGATGGCTACTATTCAGAGTTCCAGCCAGCTATTCCTGCTTCTCAATTCTATTTCCCTCATCCTAATTTTCAAGCTCTTCCTAGCGTTCAACAATGTGTGGTCACTCAACATGTTGAGTAGTGAAGAGCTAATATTATTTATTTATTTGCTAACTTTGGAGGGGAGTTATTGGCTTAGGTTATTTTTCCTGGATACTTTTAGGAATTTTTTTTTGCCATAACTGGGGGCTTCCCAGAATATGGTGATGTCTGTTATTTATTTTCAGTAGTTCCATTTGGGGCTCAATTTGTCAGTACCTACTACCTCCAATCATTGTGTGGTAGAACTATTTTCCCAAATATTGTCCTTAACTCAGAGTGACGCACACATGTACAGGCCACCATAGTCATGATGTTGGAAAGCAAGAGGAAATAATGGAATTGAACTAACCATTGACAGCTTACAGAAATACCAGTGTGGAAATAAGGCAATGCAATTCAGGGGGCTTTAACAAAATACTGGTTTAATTCAAGAAGAAAATGATCCTATGATTCTTCTCAATAACTACATTCTGACTTCTCACAGCTCAGCTCATGGAACTTAAATGATCTGAACGGTTGTTTTATGTTCATAGAATTGGCGAATGTGGAGTTACAGAAGGGACCTGCCATAAGGAGTTATCAGGATCTGAAAAATGTGGCTTTGTTTGCCAAAGATATCAGAGCTCTCCCCAGCTTGATTCCCTCCAACATTTGGGAAGTAAAATGCCCAAAATCCAGAATTATCTGGAGGCTACCAAGTTTGGGAAGGCTGCTACATGAATTCTTCTTTTGGGGGGTTGTTTTCCTGTCATGCAAAGCCAGAATAAACTATTTGGCTCTTCCTGGTCCTTCAGTTATTGAAGTACAAAGGCAGACACTTTAGCTTGTAGCAAAACCTGAGTTGTTTCAGTCCAAACTTTATATGACAAACGTCATCCTTATGGATTTCTCTATTACTAAGCAAAGATTGTTTTCAAACTGTTTTTGTTTTTCTCTTGGAGATGTGTGCTTTTCCCATGTGTCATGAATCAAATACCTTGTTTTTATTGCTTGAAATAATTTAAAATAGCTGAGACAAAGGGTAAAGCTAGTAACTCTCCTGTCAATATACTGATATTAATAAGCAGTAATGGTTGAGCCATAAGTTCTCTGGAGGATTAAAAGTCTGAGATTCATCAGGAGGTCATTAACCCCAAATTAGTCTTTAATCCACAGGAATCCCTTTTGGCTGATTGGTATTGCTATTATCTTGAGAAATATTATCAAGGAGTTGTATTTCACTGGTAGTAACAGAAGGAATAATAGTAGGAATATTATTGCTGTAGGCATAAAAAAGCATAGCAATCTTTTCAAATGGAAGATTCTCCGTGAGGCCATTTGGCTAAAAATAACAACAGTTCTAGTAGATTGCACAATAATCTTTCATTGTTGGGATCACAGTTTGGTGACTCTGTGGTTTCATGTGCATGTTGATTTTTGCTTCTCTGAGTTCTGCTTATTTAAGTAATTGTCATCTCTTTTCCTGTCCTTTGTTGACCTCAGGAAACAACTTTATTGAAAAAATAAATCTTGTTTCCATTTTGGGATTTTCATTATCTACTGATTTGAGCCGCTTGGACTTCCGTGAAACAGCCAGAAAGAGAAAGGCAAGCTAAGTTCAATTTAGCCTTGAGCAAAAGTCAACATACCTTCCAGCTGAAGAGCTGGGGAGGAAAACTAGAGAACAAAAATATGGCTTTTCATCTTTTCCTTTGAAAATCCTAGTCCCTTGTACCAAGAGTGGCCAAGCTAAGCTGTAGTTTGAACAACAACAAACACGATTTTAACACTTAAAAAGAAAGGTGTTTATTAGTGATATTGTCTCATATTCTGCGAAATTGGAAAGAAGGTGAAAAAGGAACTGGGAAGCCAACACAGAGCAAGAGTTGGGGTGAAAGTCTTTGCGGCTAGCTGCTGAGCAGGAAAAAAAGAGAATGATAGGTGGGTAGATGCAGGATGAAGGAACAAAACAACTCATTCTCTGCCTGTTTTCCAATATTTTCCAACCCAGCACAAAAAAAAAAAAAAGGGAGGGAGGAGAAATCCATTGAGTAGTTTGACAGAAAAAAAAGCTACATTTGAACGTTTACAGTGTGAATGCAAATGCTTGCATTATTTAATATGAGCCAAGGTAATGTCACCATTTCTTTGCTATCAGGTTCCTATTAACATTACAGCGATTTTGATTCCATGTCAACACTTTCACTTTTCAAAAAGAGAATGCGGAGCCAATACTTGGCAGCATCTCTTATTACCTCCTTTTTTCCAAATCTCAAAACAAATAGTTCTATTTGGAAACATCATTGTTAACCAGATGTCAGTGACCTTACTTCCCCCTTGGGTTTTTTTTTAATATGTCCCCTAACAGCTGGCAAGAATATCAGCTCCAATTATTCACTACAAGCACATCTTTTTGTTTGTCTCCATATAAAGGGATCAAAAGGGAAACACTATGGGATAGATTTATTGCAGACAAAAGGAATGCGTCTTTAAGATCATTAGCCAATGGCCAATAATTTCCATAGTCATCAACAGACCATCCAAATGACCTTTCTTACCTTTAGATTTAACATCTGTTCTTCCTGAAATAGAAATCTTTTTAACAGAGTATATTTTTCCAACCATTTTAGATACTACAAATATACAGTATTCCTAAGGTAGCCCAAACTGAGGAATTCACAGTTGATCTGTGGATAAATGTTTTTGGTAAAGACATAGGACAAAATGGGAAGCCTTAGGACTACCTTTTGCATAAACATCAAAAACATCTAACTCTTTGCAATATGCTATTTTTCCAGGATTTTAAATTAAACATTGGCTCAAATGACTTCGTCAGCTTTCAGATTTCTAGGAGTTGCAATCTCAGCATATCTCAAAGGCACTAGATCAGTATTGTCCAAACTTGGCCACTTTAAGTTGAGTGGACTTCAACTTCCAGAATTCCCCAGCCATGCTGGCTGGGGAATTCTGGGAGTTGAAGTCCACTCATCTTAAAGTGGCCAAGTTTGGACAACACTGCACTAGATTGAGGAAAGAAGACTTATACATTTATTAGTTTATTCTTCATTTTGAAAATGCTGCTTCCAATGAAGCATATGTCTAACAAGGCAGAAATGCAAGAATTCAGGCTAAATAAAACCTATCCTCTAAAGGTCAATTAAATTCATCATCATTCTAAATGTGCTAAAGCCTTAGCCACTACAGTATAGGATCTCAACCATTTAATTACTTGGTAACTCCTGTTTGTGCAAGTGGTTGTTGAAGCATGCATTCTTTTTTCTCCACAGTTTTTATGACAGAGAACTAAGGATGGTGTTTCCAGACACAAGCATTTAAAATCACAGGAGTCTTCCTAGTGTGAATGGCTATGGTCAAACCAATGCCCATCAGATGTACAGTATTGTGACTCCATCCTGCCTTAGTTCCAGTCATCATGGTAGATGGGAATTGTCTAATACTATATGTATTGTGGGCAGTTGAGAAAGTTGGCCAATGGCCCATGTTATATTGACTGAGTATAATAAAGGACAGTTAGTGAGGTGGTTAAAATGTTGAACCAGAAGTAGGGAAACCCAAGTTCAAGTTCACCCTCAGCCATAAAAACTAACTAGGTGATTTGGGGCCTGTCATTATGTTTCAGCCCAAATAGCTTATAGGTGTCATTATGGAGAAAAAGTAGAGGAGGAAGTACCCCACCCGGAGTTTCTGGAGGAAGATCAGGGTATAAATCTAACAAATAAATAATAGACGTTGAGTATTTCAGCACAATGCTGCATGAGTGTAAATGCTATGGTTGACTATTTCTTTTTTACAAACAAGTACAAGTAGTCCCCAGGTTAAGAACACCTGGTTTACCGATGACCCATAGTTAAGAACGGAGCCTATTGTAGCAAAATTCTAGTTAATACACAATAGTTCAAGTTAATTACACAATACTACTTATACAGTATTATACAATAATACTGTTCCAGCTTACATGCAAATTTGACTTGAGGACAGACTTTGGGAACAGAACTCATTCTTAAACTGGGGACTACCTGTATTACAGGAACATGGAGATCTGCAGTTGTGTTGTGAACTAGAACTTTGTGAATGTGTGTGTATTCATATACAGACTGAAAATATTAAAGTCCTGTTTCATGTTTTAATTCATGAGCTGGATCACACAGTTCTGCAAGTCAACAACATGGCAGTTCCACCCTACACACCTAGACAGTCTCCTAGACATGGGAATGGTATGATACAGAAGAAAAGGACAGAAGGAACAGGAATTCTCTCAAAACAAACAAACCATTTTTCTTTGCATTTTGTAGCAACCTTTCCATGTCTGGTGCCTTCCATATGTTGGATTTCAGTTCCCATAATGGTTGGAAATTATGGAAGTTGAAGTCCCATGTATCCAGAGAATACCAAGCTGAGGAAAACTATTTTACAGTTTTATAACATTTTCCCATCCTGAAGAAGGACAGTATGAACTGTCCTGAAGCCAAACAAGATTTCCTTACATTTGACAAGTGTTGACACCAGGCTGTCAAAACTGCCAGTTCAGCCCTAATATTCTAAACTCCATGTATAAGTAACTTCATATTTGAACATACACAATTTTTAAGAAAAAAGAATTTACCATGCCAAGTGTAAAAGAAACTGGCATAAATTTTACCCATTTTGATTTTTTAAATAGTGTTCATTTACACTGTCTTAGTTATAAAGTCACTTATTCTGTTTGTACCATCTTGTAGCACATCTTAATAATGACATGGAAAAAAAACATGATAAAATGACTACAAGAAGTGACACTTGATGCTCTCCCCCCCCCCCCCCAAAAAAAACCCCCTACTGCTCTTACTAAGTCAATTTTGGCATTCATTTTCTGGCAAAGAATGGTAGTATGTTTCGTTACTTCCAGCTCTGTTAGAAGCCATGGCACTTTTCCACAGCCTTCATTTCACATTTTGGATTCCTGATATTTGGTCCAACAAATACTCCTTGTAAATTTAATTACATTAACTGCTACTCTCCGTTTCCCCTCCTTAAAATGATTGCGTAAAATTGCTGGCATGGGCCTATACTTGACTTCTTTTAAGCCATTGGCTAGTAATTCCTAACCAACTGAGTGGCATCTAACTCAGTGGAAACTAATTTGGCAAAAGTACACCCTTGCCTGCACATGTTTTTATCAGGGAAACTAAATCTCCTCTAAACCACAGCTCAGCATGGATTGAACAGAATACATTCAATAGCCAGGAAATGTTGAGTATCAGTGAGAAACAAAAAAATGAACAAGTGGAGGGAGTGATAGAGTAATATGAAGTATACCAAAAATAGGCATGGTAAGTAACTAGCTGTAACTCTGAGCAGGAGCAAGATAATAAGGAGGCAAATTATATACAGCAACATTTTTTCTCTGATCAAACTTTAATAAACCAATTGTGAGGTGATATTGAGAGGTGATCCAGTGCAGTGCAATGGTTAAGGCATGGAGTAGGACTGAGGACCAACTGAAACTTTCTAAGTGGTTTTGATCTGATCACTATACTTTGGCACAATCTTCTTCACAGAGTTGTGAGGAATGCTCCCTTGAGCTCCTGAAGGAAAGACAAGGTATCTAACAAATTAGGGAACATACTTGTATTAATTTCCCCTCTTGCCACTCCAGCTGTGATTCAGTTGGAATATAGGGCAATATAATCAAGTAAGCCATTATCCATTTGCAAATTTGGTTGCATTAAATTTATGTTAATGTTTGTGTTTCGTAATGATTCTACGGTCTTTTTATGGCAAGCCATCAGAATTCTTCTGTAGGTTTCCAAAGGATATATTTGTTTGGCTCACATGAAGAAAAAAGTCCATTAAAATTATTAATTTTGCTGAAAAGTTATTGCTTTGAAGGCCACATGTTAACCAAATGAAGAATGGCATTTTTTCCCCTTTCCTGAATTTTAAAAGCCAAGAAAGAAACATTCCTTGAATATTTGATGATGAAACCCTATGGAAAAAAATAGATCTTGATCCCTTAACAAAAAACCAATTGAAAAAAGGCAACTTGTGGTGCATTAACAGCTGTTCACAGCACCTGTTATCTATCCTCATCGTTACACTTCCTGTAAAATTTCTGGAAAGGGCTAAGAGAGTCTCTGTCTCCTGCAAAAGCAGTGGCTTCTTTACAACGGCATTTCCATGGTAATTGATTGACATATTTCAGCTGTGAAAGACATTTTTTAAAAATTGCTCAAAGAAAACCTTTCTCACAACAAAACAGAAACAATCCAATTCTCCCTGCATGGTGTTAACACCATTTTTATGCTATAGTTTCCATGCAGAAGTTGCTGGGAAGTCTGTCAACAGGGCTGCTGTTAATGGTTTCATATGTACCAGCTAGTACTTTAGCTCACCCCTGATAACTTAATTCAAAGTTTGGGAACCTGTAGCCCTCCAGTGGTTGCCGAACTCCAGATTCCAGCATCCTTCACCATTGTCCATACTAGACAGGACTCTAGGAATCTGAGTTCAGCAACACTCGAATTACACATTTCCCTGCCCAAGCTTAGTCTGAGTGTTTCCCCACATCAAGTGAAGTTTTTGTTAGGAATGTTTAGCGGGAGGGCATGGGTTGAAGCCAAAGGAATGTATGTGAAGTAGCCAAAGAAAGCTGCCATTAAGCCAAACAGTGTCCTGGGGGTTCCTAACATGGTTTTATCATGTTTTATAAAGTGCAATTAATTGGCAGAATTCATTGCAGCATCTTAAGCAAGATAAACCATTCCAAACATAGCATTGTGGCTGCAGGATTTTATTTTATTATTTATTTTAAATATATTTTTTATTCCATTTTCCTACTTGAAAGGCACTCAAAGACAAGCCATGGATGCCTAGAGCACTAATAGCTGAACTATTAGTGAGCAAAGTCCTTAATCAGATCTCCTTTAAATTGTTGTATTATCTGGCTCTTGCAGGTGGGTGACACCTTCCAGAAAGCCATGATGGCAGCCACATCTAATAGCCCTAAACGAAAAGATTAAAAGATCTGTAGCATACATAGATTCTGGGGTGGGAACAATCCAAATGATCTTTAGATGGCAGCATCTAGTGACTGCCCTGATTTTTCATCCAAGTCTGGTGGCCCTAATCTTAAAGATTAATAACTCTGTAGAATACATGAAATATGGTCATTAACATTTACAATAAAGTTGTTGTAATTGGAAGTGCTACACATCATTATCATCAGTATCAGAGACAGAGTGAAGCTTTTAGAATTAAGATTATAAATGAAGTGAGAGAAGTGAGGAGAATGAAATGATTTAGTGTTAAGCATACATTGGTCATTCCACAGATAGTTCCACAAGTAAAGCTGGAATGAAGCCAATGTCAATTCTGCTCTTTATGGGTTATTGTTATTAATATTGTTATCATCAAAATTATTTTGTCCCTTTTCCATTGGTTTTATTTGAGTCTTATGAGAAAGGGGCATTGTGATGAGTTCCTTGGCGGATACAGGATTTGAGTGACCTGAAATCTTTATTATTTATTATGGTACTCCTCAATTCTAGGAACATGGGATGTAAAAAGAAGACAAACTTCTAATCATGAAAATATGCCCCATATGTGTAAAGCCCAAATAGGTAGATATGATTCAATTTTTGTTACAAAGCTTTTAGAATGGTCAGATTTTTCTAAGTCAGGAGCTAAGACCTGTTTCTTTCTACTTTAAATTATAGTTTTAGTTTTAGATGTTATCAAGATGGAAGACCTTGTATTTAAAAATTGCATGTAAAAAAATAAGAGTCCTATAATAATTCCTTTAGTTTCGTCCTAAAAGAATTCCTTTAGTTTAGCTCCAACAGCATTTTTAAAAATCTAAATGCTTAATTTGTCACTTTTATGAATTGAGATAAATGTGGAGCCATTTTTTCTGCCAGTCTGAATTATAAATTTATTAGTTAATCATACTAAATGTATGTCAAAAATAAAAGTGCATTTTTGTTAAGGTAAGCAAACCCATTGGGATTTTTTTCCAAATGCTTGTGAAAACAGTTCTGTTCATTTGAACTTTATAAAAACATGTTGTTACAAAATTATACCACAAGACAAATGTAAGTGGACAACAATTCTTCAACAGCAAGTTTGAACAAAGCATGGCATTGTCTTTCTCAAGAGGAAATGTCAAAAGAACTCTTGCATTTGACAGATAGATAACCTAGATAAACCTGCCCAACTCCTGGATGCTCACAGCTGCTGTTCAAATAGATAACGCTTCCTGGAATTAATTCAAAGCCAACCTGGGCAGCATTACACAAATAGCCTGTCAGTATCTAAGGTTATATTGCTTTCCCCTTCATTAAAACTAGAAAGCAAGGAAAGCAAGATGAAGTCTAAAACAACTTCATCAGATTAAATGGCCCAAATCTAACACCAAGTGAGACATGGAGGAACCCACTTGTCAATGGACTTGAGTGAGCTTCATCCTGGGTTAGATTTTAAGCATTTCTCAAAGCATTTCTTGTTGTTGGAATGCCCAACATTAACGATTATCCCAAAGATGTATCATGAGTTGGTGGGCTATAGGTACTTGAGAATTTGAGTTGCATATCAATTGATATAATTTTGATCTTTTTGATGATACAATTTAGGGGAAGTTGTATGTAAACTACGATAATCTGATCAATTACACAAAGTTTGAAACAATCCTTGAGCCACTGTCATTGGTTTGGAAATTGCATTTAGTTGTTCTCCTCATTCTTATAATAACCAGTGGAAAAGTAGACTATTATGATAACAAATCATAAATAAATGAGCTAAGAAAGCTAAGGGAAACCATTTGTTTCCAACAGCTTTGAGGTTAGCTGGTACTTAACCATTTTACTGTTGTTAGTTGTGCTTTGATATTTTTTTAGTCTGGCTATTCATGCTTTTACTATTGGGTCTCTTAATCATTGTGTAAAGGGAAGCTCATATTATCAGCTGTTTCATCCATGGGTTACAATTGCTAGGTAAATGACGAGCTGGCTATCTGCTAGGACCAAATTAATGAAACTGAAATGCAATAAGATGATATGCTGAAGTATCCCTTGAGGAACATGTGATGTCTAATGATTCTGGAACTGTGATCAGGAATTAGAATGCTAAAGCTGTGACTATCATATCAGCAATGCGCTGCTATCCCACAATGTTGAATTGGGCTGACTCTTGGTTGCATGTGAAGTAGGGTCTTCCTGGATAAATGTATACTATACAGGTATACTTCATTTAGCGACTGCCTCATATAGTGACCATTCACAGTTACAACATTGATGAAAAAGTAACTTTGCAACCAATCCTCGCATTTACAACCTTTGTAAAGGACCTTTGACCTTCAGCAAAGGACAGCTGAAGTAAGATCGTAAGCACAGTCATGGTTTCATTAAGCAGCCCCTTTGCTTAACAACTAAGTTGTCAGTCCCAATTGTGGTCACTAAATGAGGACTACCTGTATGATGCTGCCTTGTACTGAGCTGGGCCATTGGACTATGCAGTTAGATTGTAATGCTATTTACCTTGGCAGCAGTTCTGTTCGTTATCAGCAGATGTTTTCCCACTTCCACTAAGAACCTTACTGGTTTGGAAGACCAGTGATTCTACATGGAAGACCTGTTCTCCATCAGTGAACTACGCCTCTTTCCTTTTGAAAAGTATTTTCCTCTTTTGTCCAGATTAGGGCCTGTATCACTAATGTAGCCAACTGTAGTCTAAGTTCTTTTTACTTTTCTCTGAATTAAAAAAAATAGTGCAGGTTCCAGCTCTGGTGTAGAAATTTTCTGAGTTAAGATGCAGATCTACACAGACATTGCAACACAGCCTTGAGAATCCCAGAGCTTGCATAAAATTACTGGCAGTGATATGCCAATGCAATTCTAATTAAGGTTCAGTTTCCTTCTCTCTGGCCATTTTTGTTACTGATTACTAAATTTGGTGTTGCACAGCTTAATTACATTCCTTTGTGTAGCTGTGACACCAGCAGTAATATTAAAGGTAAAATATACATCTTTCTCATTTTCCTTCTTTTTTCTAGTATTCTTTCTTGTCTTTTTCTCCTCCTCCTCCTTCTCCTCTTTTGGTTTCTTTCATGTGGTAAAATTGTTTGAACAGTCTCTTCACAATCCTGCTCTCAGAGTACTATTCAGTCAAGTTCCTTGGGCCCATCACATGTTGGCATTGCAAGAATTTTGAGGGCACTTTAACTCATATATTATGGTCATGCTCTTCCTTACCCTCCTTTGGGAGTAAGGCTATATAATATGTTGATAGAATTATTGAGAAAACTCTCATTTTTAAAGACAAGTATATTGTACTGAATTGTACTACTTGGAATTTAACATATTTAAAACAAAGATGGGTTTTTCATGTTCTAATAATAGCAAAATGAATAATCCTTAAGAGATGAAAAAAATACTATAATTCCACATTTAAAGACTGGATTTCAGAAATCCTATTTCACATGCAACCAGTGACTTAACAATTTTTGAGAAAATTATATATTAGGTTAATCAGCAAATGTCTTTCCCTTTGGAAAAAAATCTTGGATAGGCTTGGTCAACACTGAAAGCGTAATTGTTTTGTTTTTTAAAAAAAAGACTTAAAAGATCAGATGAATTAAGGATATAGTAGTAATTAGTTTGTTTGCTTTTGTATGTATTTTCTTGTTATGTAATGTTTTTCTTTCCTTTTGTTTTTGTGTATTTAAATTATTTTTATTTTACATTATTTTATGTTTTTTAGTATTTATTAATCCATATTTAAACAATCTGGTTAAAATATATATATAAACAAGGATCCTTGCAGAAGACAAGACCAGGATTTTTAGAAGTTTTTCTTTAAAGAGAGAAGCTAAATTATGCACACAGGATATCCAAAAGTGAGGCTGCAGGCGTCCACTTATGATCCATGTTTATTCAAAAATAAATCCTGTTTACTGCCATGAACTGCAGTTTGGTACAGATAGACATATTAAACACTATTTCAAAACAAAACAGGATTTAAAGAATCTTGATTATATATAGGAAGTTTCAGAAGTATGGCAAGAAGAGAGTCTTAATTTTATCTGGCCCTGTTAAAATTAGAACTCAGAACCAATGTTGAAGGACCCATTGTCTGAGAGAAGCCTTTACTATGTGCAGAACATGCTTTACCCACCAGTCTGTAAAGTGAGCTTGTCATCACATGGTCTAGCGCAGCATTTCTCAACCTTGGGAACTTTTAAGATGTGTGGACTTCAACTTCCAGAATTCCTCAGCCAGCATGGCTAGCTGGGCAAAATTCTGGGAACTGAAGTCCATACATCTTAAAGTTCCCAAGGTTGAGAAACAGTGGTCTAGTGTTAGGTCTTCCAGAAACCTTCCAGAAAGTATCCACTCCACTTGCTAGATATTAACAAGAAATTGAAAGGCATTAAATTTTTCCGATAGGTTCAGTCCGCTCACTTACTCCAATGCATGTCCTGTGATTTTATAATGATCTTACTATGAGTTAGGCAGTCAAGGAACATTTTTGTAGCTAAAACCCCAAAATCCATGAGAACACAAGGTTCTTTTTTCTTTCTGCACAGTGAATAAGTAAAATAGCAGTACTCCATGAATGGACAAGTTTTCACTTTCTACTTCCAAAACTGGGAAAATCCTAATTGAATGTTGTTTAATAATAATAAAATCATAGAATTTGGAAGGAGCCATTGAGGCCATTTAATCCAACCTCCTGCTCAGTGCTTTATGTGCTTCTTGGCCCATAACACTCATTTAAATGTAAGAAACTGCCTATATTCATATTGTTTATAAAATTGATCTATCTAGCCCAGTGTTTCTCAACCTTGGCAAGTTTAAGATGTCTGGACTTCAACTCCCAGAATTCCCTAGGCAGCCATGCTGGCTGGGGAATTCTGGGAGTTGAAGTCCAGACAAGTTGCCAAGGCTGAGAAACACTGATCTAGCCTCAAGCTAGGCTGATAGCAGCTAGCTAAATCTCAGTTGGTCTTTCCCAATGCCACAGAGTGCCATTATAGCTTTGCCCTTTCATATACCCCTTGCTCTGCTTTTCTGTTGATTACCGTCACATGGGAGCAGAAAGGGGCAAGGCTTTGATTGCACTACACAGCTACTATCTTGCACCTCCCCCGTGGACTGCTAAAGCCATTTAAATCCTAAGATTAGTTATCCCTGGAACATGGAATTTCATACACTGCCAACTCTATTTCCCTTGAAGTTGCTGCTGTATCAATAACAGCTTCTTGCTGTGAGTGGGCAGAAGTGTTTTGCAAAGAAAGCATATGCTTTGGATATCATTAATAATATTTATTTTGGAAAAATATTTTAAAAATGAATTTCTTCATTAACAAAAACAGTAAAAAAACCCTCAAATAACATTTTGCACAATATTCCATAAATACATTATATACAAACCAAAAAATAGTCACATAGACCCGAAGTGCCTTTGTACATATTTACCAAAAAAATTAAATTATTAAAAAAAAATCACAAAATACTCAAGCTTTACAAATATCGTGAAAATAATTTTTTTACAGATTAAAAAAAATAACACGCTTTCTTTCCCCACCTAATAAAAACACATTTTAGTATAAAAAAGGACAATAAAGGCAGTGTCTGTATCTCGAGAATCGACTGGCTCGTAAGAATCCAAAATACACACTCCAGGCAGTGCACACTTCTTATGTAGGAATTCAGTCCGTTCATTTAAATACATATAGGAAAAAAGCAACTGGCCATAGTGCAATGATAAATCTTCATAAAAGGCAGTGCAACAGGTATCTTTGAACACAGAGCCTGACCTAGTGTCCACCATGTATTATTTGCAGTCCCTTTTGCTAATTTCAGTAGAGAACCAGCTCAGCCTGAATTTAGTTTCTCAGCAGCAGTCAGTGAAGGAATCTTTCTCCCTTTCCTTGTTCAGCAGCATTCATTGGGGCATATCACCTTTGAAAATTGTTCAAAACAATAATTTTGCCGTATCATCTTTCTTTTACACCTGCAAAGAGTTCAGAAGGGAGGCGGGGTGAAAAAAAAACATCCAAGGACACCCGTTAAGACATAAAAAGGTATTCATTTGATCACTGGGGCAATCAAGAATCTACTCCAGATAATGCACTTTTAAGGAAAGTGGTTTTATTTCCCCCCGCCCACCCCATTCAATTCCTGTGTGGACAGGGGTCTAATATGTTTTATCGGGCTGATCTGGAAGACTGAGGAATTTGTTAACCAATAAAAACTTTGGTGGTGGTGATGATACCACCACATATTATTATGGGGAAGTTTCATAGTCTCATGGGCAGTAATTTTGAAATTGCCCTACTAACTCACCCTACAAAGCAAATAAACCATCATTAGGGCTTCCATTGGAGCAAATTTAAAGAACAGGATTGCATGAGAGGAAATGATCCAATTAGTGAAATTAGGTGGGAAACCTGATCAGCAGACTTGGGTTTTGAGCCTGGGAGAGAATATACCCACCTCCGTTGCTATGATGCATTCATCTTTCTCTTCCGATATGACATACACTGACTGGTACTTTGTGTCTTTTGAAGTGGAATATACCGATTCTGGCCGTTTCCTTTCAGATGTTTCACTGCAAAGAAAAAAAATCAGATGAGGGGGTGGTTTTGCGACCCATTTCAATACGCCCCCACATTTGGCAAATTAAAGCCCTGGCCCATTCAGCCATGCCCCTTCGCTGCCCCCGTACCTTCTGGGCTGTACTGTACTTTTCTCTTCTGCTTCCAAATCATACGTTTCACCCTTAGCTTCACATCTGCCATGATCCTCTTTGACAGTCTCCTCGTGCTTGAGGTCATGGACCAAATTGTAATCCACTGACGGGTATCTGGCTTTGTAGCCATTTTTGTCAGCATTTTCGCTGTGGAAGTCTATTTTCTTATTAGTGTTCTTAATCTGGGTGGCACCAATGACACTTATGGAGATGTCCTTCTCTCGCTGACAGTTGGCCAGGTTGTTCATGGTCTCAACTTCGCTCCTGCAGGCATCTTGCTGAGGCTGCCGCTTTTGTGTTTTGAGACGAAAACAGACGACGATGGCGGCACAGCCCAGCAGGAGCATAAGGACCAGGATAATTCCAGCACAGACTGCAATCCAAGGGAACTGGGAACTCTGACCTTCTACGTACTTCTCGGTGATGTCAACGACGACCGCCCCCTGAGGCGGTTCGGGAAGCAAGAACTGGCAATTGAGGCCCCCGTACCCACGTGCGCATTCACACACGTAACGGTTGTTTCTTTCATGGCAAGTAGCCCCGTTGTGGCAGGGACCATGTTCACATTTGCTGACAGGAGTGCTACAGTTCTTCCCATTGTATCCGGGGGGGCAGGTGCAAGAATAGTCGTTGACTCCATCTTGGCAGGTCCCTCCGTTTAGGCAAGGAAAGGAAGCACAGTCGTCCACGTTATCATCACAGTGTCTTCCCGTGAAGCCAGCTTGACATTGGCATATGTAGGAATTCATAAGGTCAACACACTGAGCTCCTGCACAGTATTGGATAGGACAATGATAAATAGGAGGGACTGGTCACAGGGACTGACAGTGCTATGGATGATCTATTATCTTTGCCTCCTATCCAAGGAGGAGGAAAGTGCTGCCTATTTCATCTTTACAACAAGCCTACAAAGAATAAGAGACAGCGGCCGCTTAAGGTCATCCACAAATTTTTGTGGATTCACGAGGACCAGGATTTACAAAGTAAGTACCTCACAGCTTACTGTTATAGTGCTTTTCGCTTTTGGCACAACGTAGGTGACTCTTCGTAATAACAGACCAGTCAGGAATGAATAAATAGATGGCACGTCTTTCTAGTCAATCATATTGTTTGTATGAAAATCAGTCTGAATTTTTTGATGGCTATTTCTTTAAAGGGAGGGTTCAATTATTCTAACGAAGGAATGTTTGGTGTATTTAAAAATCAGGTCACTTGTCAGGCTGCTTTTATACGTTGCAGGGGTTTGTACTTGATTAACATAATATTGGACAGGCAAAGAAGAGCCAAATAAGTGACCAAAAGCCTTAAAACAGAAAACAAAACCTTCAGGTTACTTTAAGTACCCAGCAGAACCACGTGGCAGCATTTATCCTGAACTGTGCTACCTCAGGCTATTTTTGCACACAACAGAAAAGATGCTTTTTTTTCATACATGAAACAAATAAAACAAAATTCCCAGGACCCTGCAAAGACAAGATTATCTTTTTCCCTTAACTTCTTGTTTTCTACAACCTGTTCCCACAACATTCTTAATTAGATCAGTGGGGTTTAACGTGCTATGGGAACACCAAAAAGGGGTTAATTGAGTCATTTAACTAACTCCAAGGTTACATTTAGCCCAAATCAGACCCAGTCTTGCATAGGGTTAAACTAATTCCACTCCATTATCACACTGTGGGAAGACCAACTCCTGTTCAACTGCCCTATTTTGCACAACTACCCTGTAAACAAGAGTAGGAAGGAACGTGCCCCTGAAAAAGCCAACTTCTTCCTTACAGACTGCACCATAAATGCCAGCAGCACACAGTATTCCTTCCAAACATTGACCAACTGAAGTGCCCAAGCCTCCCTCACTGCTTCGTCTCTAGGCAAAGGGAAAGGAACACAGCTTTGCCAGTGGCCTTTGGGTTCCCAAGCACTTCCTGAAGGCACTGGGTGGGATTCTGTACTTCTCAAATGTGACTGTTTGCTATGAGAACCGACCAGTATACTGTGGGGAAAGGACCAATGTGTAAGAAACTTCCAAATATGTAACTTTTCACCTACAGATTGAAGCAGAGAATCCAAGAAAACATTGTTATTGCTTGCTTTAACGGAAAAGGATGAACTGACTCATCAAGTCAGTGTCAATGAATCTGGTACTTCAGGAACAGTTGACAAGTCTCTTCACCAATCAGATGGCCTGAGACACAACACATCTAGTGGGCTCTGTGTGGGGACTGGTGGCATTAGGCATCACACTGATAAGCACAATATTTTTGCTGGAGAAAAGAGCTATGTCCTACAAAGGCTCGCTTAAAAGGAAATCTAGGAGTTATTCCCACATATAAGGGGGCATACAGGACTAAAATCTTACAAACATGATTCCAGGCTCTCGTGGCATCATTTCACATGTTGGCTGACAAATAAGGCTGCAGACTTTCAAATGGCAAGTTAAAAAACACAGAAGCCTCTAGGACTATTTCAAACAAAGGGGTGGACAAATTTTAGTCTGGGTGTACACTACTGCACAATGATTGGAACATTCCGGCTGGCAGTTATATTGACTTTAGTTTTCATATTGACATTTTGTATTTAGGGTTCTTTTTGGAATCTGCCTTTAGCCTAGTTCAAAAAGGAATAAAACTGACATATAACTCAGCTTTTCTGAAACTGATGCCCTTCAGATATGTTGAACCTCATCTCCCGTAATTCCTCAACCAGCATGCTCAATGGTGGCTGAACTGGGGAACTATCAGAATTGAAATCCACCATGACTAGAGGAAGCTGGGGAAGGCAGATAAAACTTCTCGGGAATGTTATCACAAAAATGCCATTCATATTAAACGCATCCCTCTCCTTAAGAAATGCCAAAGTCAGTTCTCCAAACAGGAAAACACTGGGTTGGTTTCGGTTGCATTCTTACTAGTTTGGCAGTTTTATAAAAGGCTGCATAACAGTTTCAGAATTGCTTAAGAATCACTGAACAGTGTGAGGCTTGCTCTGAACTGAAGACACCCACCCACAAACTGCTGCTTCTCTCCCACAGAAACCAGTGTGGCTTAGCAGTGTTCAGCTCTGCTTGGATCTCTCTTCCTCCATTAAATCAAGACCTCACATTATAGCATGCCAAGTGAACTGCAGTAAAAAGTTTACTCACTTCCCCTTAGAAGTTAAGTCAACTGCAGCAGGAAGGTCATTCATTTCCCATGGATGTTTATGGCAAAATGACTATTAACCTGAATGGGTAATCAAATACAGGTACCGGTTTGGCTTACCATTAGCACAAGGACTGGAGCTGCAATAGTCAATTTTCTTTTCGCAGTTAAATCCAGAGTAACCCACTGGGCAACGGCAACTATATCCACCTTCAGGGTTGTCTGTACATCGTCCTCCATTGAAGCATGGCCCATCAGCACAAGTCATTGCACCCAGCTCACAGTTTTTACCATAAAAGCCAGGTGGACAGGTGCAGGAATAGCTGTTCTCAAGGTCCTGTTGAAGAAAGACCCACCCTATTTAGGAATCTTTATGGTGTATCTTAACAATTGACACAAAGCCCTCTTTTCAGACTAGTCGTAGCAGTAGTGTTAACTTACAGTACAACTTCCTCCATTCTTGCAAGGACTGATGTCACACTCATTGATTTCAATCTCACAATTGGAACCAGTGTAACCAGGACGGCAAGAACAGGTGTAACTTCCTTGGCCCGTGTTGGTACAAGTGGCACCATTTTTGCAAGGCTTATGGTGTGTACAGTAATTAAGATCTGTAGGAGACAAGAAAAAAAGTTACATCCCTAGGAGTGCCTATGGCTCTGCAAGGACATTGCATAGTTTAATTCAAGAAAGATCCAAACCTAGAAAACTAGACTGTATTAAAGTTAGAAATGAAGGACTTACCCTGGTTACAGAAAAGACCACCCCATCCTTCCTGACAATTGCACTGCCAAGGTTGTTGACAGGTACCGTGAAGACAACCCGGGTACCGGATGCATTCGTCACAGTAACGCCCTTGCCAACCAACACGGCATCTGTGAAAATAAATTTTAAACAATTCTAGTACAGGCAGTCCTGTCACAAACTGCAAATTATTTGAATCTAAACAAATATCAAACTTCTTAAGTACATTATACTCCTTATGGTGTCATTGATCTCATTAACCTCAGATGCTTTTTCACTACCCGAAACACTTGTAGGTATGTTAACAAGCTCTTTGATTCTTGTTGTCCTTATTCCTGAGTTCAAGATCCTTCTGCTGGTAGCCTTCGTTTATTATCTATCACTTTTATAAATCACCCTTCTTCCAAGAAGCTAAGGATGCTAATCCCATTTAATCTCCACAATAACTCTGTAAAGAAGATTATGCTGGCAGAGAGACCGACTTCCCAAGGGCCATATATTTTCATAGTTCATCAGAGAGACATAGACTTTCCTGCTCCAGATAAAACACACCCCTCACACCCACAAACCACCATCTAATTATTCCATCCAATTAATTATAAATCTTCCATGATTTCAAAAGGCTAGATACAAGGCACAGTGCATCCATTATGGCTGAAAGCTAATGTGCTCCTACTAGACAGTAAGCCCCATTCAACTCCTTCTTCTAAATATCCATAAATCTGGACGGATGCTTTGGCTCCCTCTTATTTGACCTACACTGCCATTAGGTAAGAAGTAATGCAGGCCTGAAAATAATCAAATCTGGGATTCTCAAATCAAGTTTACAGGCAGAAGGATGGGGTGGGAGCAGGAGAAAGAGAGGTCTGGAAACTTACTTGCATTCTCCAGGCTTGTCACAGAATCCATGCTGGTCATCACACCCTGGCAAGCAAATTGCTGCAAAACACAAAGAAACCAAAATATATGCATAAGCCTTTTGGAGTCTTGCAGGCTTAGGTCAAAGTCCTTTCATGACAGTCGAGTTGGTGACAGCAGCAAAATGAATCTCCGGAGCTTGCTAAGAGTATTGGTTGTGCTTAGTAACTGAGGGCTTTACTTATCACCAGGAATGAACATTCCCTTTAATACAGTTGCACACAAACAAAAGAGAGCACACAATAATTCCCTTCCGCACAAAATCCCATCCGCCTTTTCTTCCCAGTAAGGGTCAGAAGTCCTATTCCCCCCACCCCCATTCAATACCACAGCTCCTCCTCTTGGTATCCTCAGCATCCTCAGCAAGTATATGAGAGAGAGAGAGAGAGAGAGAGAGAGAGAGAGTGTATGCATGCACAGATAAGGATAGACAGCTGGTGTGCAGGGTGCCAGCCGGGACAGCTGCTCCATTGTCTATTCTCTCCCAGCAGCTGCCCCACTGCAACAATACCCCAACTCCTTACAGCCAATAAGAGCCAAGATGTGCTTTCCCGTCAGCCTATCCCTGCCCAGATCTAATCTATGGCACGCGCATGATTTCTGTGCAAAGGGGGAGGGTTTTTCTTATTCAAATAATTAAGTCTAAAGTTCTTTCACACACACCCCCAAAAGGAAGGAGGGGGAGTGGAGCCTGAAGAACACAGACGTAGGAAGGAGGTAAGCAGGCCAGCAGGAGGGAGGTTGGGAGCAGGGTGGGAGGGAAGACTTCTGCTCATTACTTTGCCTGGTTATGGAACTCATTAAGCAGGCACTGTGAGTTTTAACCCCACAAAACAAGCCAGAGACAATGACAAGCCCAGAAGGAGAAACAGAAGACGAAGAAGAACAGGACTGATCATCAGATTGTTAAAAGGGGAGGTGGGGAGAGAGAGAGTGAGAAGGAATGAATGGGGGCAAGTGTGCAGACGAGACAAGCCTGCCAATTTTGGGACAGGCTTTTGGGTTGACATCATTTCCCCCTCCCAACCCCACCAAGCAAATGCACCATGCATTCTAACAACTTGCTCACAAGGCTCAGAATTTTAGAAAGAAAAGCAGGAAGGGTTCAGAGGGATTCCTTTCTTCAATTGCTTCCAACGATATCTTATTTCTCATCTCCTCTAAATCTAAATTAAAGGGGACAGCAAGCACTGGATCATGTTACATGTGAGTTTTCTTACTAACTTAACCCATAAGCAGTTCAGAATCATGTTGGTCCTCCTGCCAAAAGGTAGACATTGGGCCTGTACAAGGCTGTTTCTCTGCACCTTGAGGCATCCCCTTGATCTGGACCTTTGCAGCATTCATTAAGGCAGCACCCTGATCTGGAAAATCAAGTGGCTCCACTTTGACACATCAAATGGAAGCACCCAACCAGGCCAACTCAACTCAGCTGGCTGCTTCCATCCATCGGAAAGGGGCCTCTGCATAAACAGAGCAGGTCCTTTTAGAGCCTGGATTAAAATGGCCAACTGTTCTGATTCATCACTTTGAAGAACAGAAACATTTCAATTCAGTGCTTTGCCAAAGCACTTTGATCAAAGCTTCATCCAGCTGAAATTCCCCTTCAAATCTCTGCACAACCCCAGTAGATGTTGGACCTATGAATCCATACACTGTTTTATTTATTTGTTGTATTTCCTCCAGGAGCTCAAGGCAACATACATCACATATAACCCTTCAGCTTTTATTCATAACAATAACTGTGTAATAGGAAGAGGTAAGAGACAGTGATCAAAGTCACCAAGGGTATTTGCATGGTTCAGAATAGAGTCAAACCTGGATCTCTCCAGTTCCTCATCTAGTACCTTACCCACTATGCCATGCTAGCTCTCAACAGTGACAATTATACTGGATATAGCTTATCATAGTAGCCTGAATCTAGCTGGCTGGGGAATTCTGGGAGGTGAAGTCCATACATCTTAAAGTTGCCAAGGTTGAGAAACCCTGAACTAGAGAGTTACTTGAGGCACACAGTAAAGACCTGAGATGTCCAGTGAGGTTTTTTTTTACTTATTTCTCCTGCCCTGACTACACCACTACCTCTTAAACACTATCCTACCAGGCTAGGTATCAAGCAACTTTCAAACCCAAGGGACTTCCAGAAGGAAAGAGACTTATTTCTCCTGAAAGAACAGACATTTTCATGCTAAATCATAATCTATTTCAGAAAGTCTGAGAGTTCAAAATGGTTGACATCCAGCTTGAAGGAATTCTTTTTAAGAAGCAATGATACAAGGATAGCTCCAAACACACTAAGGCTGGCTGTATACATCTGAAAATTAATGAAATAATATAGGACTAAATTGGGAGGAGGGGCAAATTCCATTAAGTCCAGATACAACATTATTTCAACTCTGCTAAGAGGCACAAACCTAAAACCTCTTGAGAATAAGAATTAATCATACAATTCCTTGGATTCTGGCCAATATAGCCCCTGGCTGTTTTCCATGTTATTTATGATCCACCCTGGCTGGTTAAGTATATGAGTGCTTACTTGTTCTCTTCCCCAGATATTTATATTTGCAGCTATGTCCCTGTAATGCAGCTAACGTGTGACTTTGAACGAAGAGAGTCTAATTCAAGGTTAGGCCACCTGATGCCCTCCAGATGTTTTGAGCTACAATCCTTATAAACTGCAGCTAGCATAGAAGATAGCCAGGAATTCTGGAAGGTTTCATCCAAATTACTGGGAAGCAGCTCTGGATTTAATTGGATATAATTTGTAACTTTACTTTCCTGAGTTTCACTATCATTATTGACATTTAATAAAATTGCCAGAACGTAAGAGATTTCAAAAAGCCTTTTTGATTTTTAGAATGGCACTACTGACAATTTACTGAAATCAAGGGCCATTGATTTGGGGGATCTTCCCTTTTATAAGTCAACCCCCTTCAGCACTTCTCTGGTATTCACCTATGTTAGTTTCCTCTCCTCCCATTGTTATACTGATCTGGTCTTTCAGAAAGAGATGACAGTCTTGAATAATACTGAAATACCAAGTGCAGAAAATGGGGGATCGGTTGGGGTTTTTGTTGTTGTTTATAATTATTCCAAATACCAGATTGCAACAATGCACTTACTAAGCCACCCAGATGTCACAGAACTATATGCTAGACAGTAAGTGAGGAAAATGAGTGGGGAAGGGGGGATAAAATTATGAAAAGGGGAACATTTAGCCACCTTTTTTCTCTTCCTCCCCACCCCCCCAAATATCTTAGATTGTTTGCTATCTAATCTACTGAGCAATTCTTGAGAACCTGAAAGCTTGAACAGCACTTTGTGACATTTTTCATAATCTAATAAACGTATCCAATAGAAGTATTGGAATGCAGATATAAGCTGGAATGACTTACTGAAAGAACTGCCTTCTTTGCTAATAACAGAAGTAAATGCTTGCAAGAGGAAAAAACTGACTGGACAGTTAAATTATGATAACCATTTTGATGCATGTAGCTGTTCAGTTTGTTGGATATACTCAGTAAATAATAGAGGGAATTAGATCTATTTGGCTTACATTACTAATTAATTAACATATAGCCCTTTGAAGGGTTTGTAAGCTTTAACGTCAGGGTTGTCCAAGACATTTTGCCATCTGAGATGAATGACAAGATGGCATTATCTTCCTTTCCCATATACAGAAGCCAACAAGATGCCTCTTTACTTTGCTTTTGGCAGGGATATTTGAGACAGCAAGTTAGTTTCATTTAGTATTCAGCACCTCTCCCACAGAAGAAGAGAGCAGCTGAGGAGTCTGAGAGGAGCAGCAGGGATACTGGCTCTCTTGCTCATCCCCACCCCCATCCCCACTGGTCCCCACTTGAGGAACCTCCTCACTATGCCTATGGTATAGCTAGCCTCGCTTAATGTCTGTTACAAAACAAATGTATTCATATTTATTCAAGAGAAAAGTTAAGATCTTCAAGAGACTTTGTTCTATAGCAAATTTGTTTAAATTGTCATTGAGTATTTGTGTGCCTTTCTTTACATTTTTGCATTCACTGAGTAATAAAGAACAGTCAGGCCCTCAAATAAAATAATTTGACTGAAGCGTTACTCTGATTCACCAATGGCCATTGTTCTACTGACCAAGACAGAAGATGAGATTCTTCATTTGTTGAAAGATGGAATAAGAATCCTAAAACACTCAACTTTTTCCAAAGCTTCTGTATCAGCCTTCCCCAATGTAATGCCCTCCAGATGTGTTGGACTTCAAATCCAACAATAGCTATGATGGTTAAGAATTATGGAAGTTGAAGACCAAAACTGCTGGAGGGTACTAAGCTGAGGAGGCTGTTGTACATAGTTTTGCTGATGTGTTGTGAAGAAAACCTTGAATTTAAGACAGGATCCTAAATTTTGCAGAGATTGATTTTGTTTCACTTGCAGTTTCAAAAGATAGGATCCAGCCAGCACTGATGTTATGCACTTGCAATTCTCACAGATTTTAGTGGGAGAACACAACTCTCCCAGCAAAAACCATGGGAATTTAAACTGCTTAATAGGTCTGTACATATTTCAAAAATTACAAAGAATTGTTTTGGATCTTGTAGCATCTCTCTGCTATTCATTATAGTAGCTTGACTTTTTTCAGGGTTCTATGAAAATTTGAAAACAGATGTTTAAGGAATCAGCTCACTGCAGTTAAGGCAACTCTTAAAACAATGAGACCTTTTCTTCAAAGTCAGGCTTTTTCTTCCAAATCACTCTTAAAAACAAACACAGCCTTAAAACATAATGTTAGCTGGACTGTGATCATAGTTTTGTAAATAATGAAAAGATCTTTACAGGCCTTTAATCTTTAGTCATCAAACTACTGATATAATTAGTATGATATAATGATATACTTTTTATCATTAGTATGTGTTGGTTTACCTCATTGCAGGATCAAATGCTATTCATGTTTCATTTGATCCTTGCTCCATGTATTCATGAGTACAAATTCATGGTTATGTGTATATGTGTGTGTGCACGCACGTGGGGGTGTTGTGTGTGTGTGTGTATCTGTGTGCAGTGTTTATTTGCATTGGTTTACTTCTTAGCATTTGGATATGGAAATGGGCTATACCAACACACAATCTCCCACAGGCAGCAACCATCATTTTGTCCAATAGGAAAGAGAGATCATTTCACTGATTCATTGAATGGGGCATGTTTGGATTTATGCAAGAATAATCAGAATCAACAGCAGCTTAGAAAGAAAGGTGAAGTTTTCCTTTGTGGATACTCACGGTCAGTGCAGTACTGTCCCTTCCAGCCTGGGTTGCAGACCTTCTCCCCGCGCTCTCCACAAGTGAAGTGGCCAAAGGCATCATCTCGAGGGCGACAAAAGACAGAACAGCCTTCTCCATAGTAATGCTCATCGCACACAAATCGGTAGGAGTACTTGAGGTCAGTGCGACCACTGCTATGCAGGTCACTGGACCATTCTTCCCCAACAGTCAAATGTCTCTGGGTAGCCAGGCGGCTAATGAGACGCTCTGGATTCTCTGCAGAGGGTGGGGTGGGGTGGGGTGGGGTGGGATAGGGAAATGGAATAGCAACACAGTTCATTAAATGAAAAAGGGGAGGGTACCACTGGAGACTTAGAAGACCTTTGGGAGGGATGGGACATTTTGAAAGTATGTGTGCAGAAGACACCAGATGTTTAGGCACACATCTAATGGGCTTGACCTCTAGCCAAGGGGCTGAAGAGCACAATGGAGAACAAGCCCACTGAATAGGCAATCAGATCTGCAGGAATGTGTAAAACAGCCTTCCCAACCTGATACCCTCCAGGTGTGCCACACTGTTTGCCCCATCATGGAAAGGCAGCATGGAAGTCATGAGGTAGGAAGGCACCAGGTTAAGAAAAGCTCCAGAATACCACTTGGGAAAACACTATTTACCTGTACTGAGGTCATCAGGGGAGTCAGTGTGCAGAGCTTCAATGATGAGAGAGAAAGTGCCCTGGACAATACAGAGAAAGGAGAAACAATGAATGTGAAGGCCTGCAGTCAGCAGAAAAATATGATCACAGGAGACTCCAGCCACAACAGCCAGCGTGACTCTCTGATCCCCTGACTCAGGCCTCTTTTTTTTTTTCCTCAAGGAAATGGCAGCACTTTTTGAAAACTTGCTTCCTGGCCTGTTTTTTCAGCCTGTTCATACAGGATATGGTGTTAAAATGGAGCAGAGAAGGGAAATGGGGAGGGGCTGGGAAGAGCCATGATTGCCAATCCTCCCCCTCTGCTTTGCCTCCCAGCACTGAGAAGTAATGAATAGCTATGAAGGATGGCAGGGGGAGGGGGGGAGCATGCTAGAGGAGTATTGTGCCGAACTGGCAACAACACTGGTATTTCCACAGTGGGCAGACAAGGGGAGAGGATATGCTCAGATAATCCGCCAGTCCTGCCTTCATCACTCCCTTCGGTGGACTCGCTGTGGCTGCTAGTGATGAACAGACATCAACTGTCAACTTGCCACTGCCAAACTGCAGGCTGCAAAAGCTTTTGCATGTCTAGTGGCAGAGTTTCAGCATGCTATACCATCTAGAGAAGGACAGAACTGCAGAACAATGATGCTCCCTTAAAGGAAAGAACCACCTCCTATCCAACAGCATTGGTAAGCATCAGCTGCACTGATCTCTGAAGCAGCCACCTAGCTGAAGGTCCTGAGAAAGGCAAGGGCCAAGTCACTTGTTTGCAGGGTGAGAGAGAAGCCTTAGGTTTGTGAAAAAGAGACACCCATTTTGATTTACACCACTGAAAGCAACCTGGTGCCCTCCAGGTATTTCAGATTTCAACTCCCATCAACTGCAGTCAGCAAGGCCAATGGCAGTGAACTGCAGGAACTGTAGTCCAAGACATCTTGAGAAAGGTTCCTCAATCTCAGCAACTTTAAGATGTGTGGACTTCAACTCCCAGAATTCCCCAGCCAGCCATGCTGGCTGGGGAATTCTGGGAGCTGAAGTCCACACATCTTAAAGTCACCAAGTCTGAGAAACACTGATCTAGAGGATACCCTATTGCCTGCTCTTACATTACAGCACCCAAACAGGGGGCTTCTAGCATTTAAAATGGGTGCACAGCTGTTCCTTTTTACTTCCTGCCCTTTGGCAAAAGGAAAAATAGAAGAGGCAAAAGAAAATCAAAGGGAAAAAACAGCACGGGAGGTTGGCAGAGGCAAAATGACATCTGAACCCACATAAAATTCTGTGAATGAGGGAGGATAACTGCACAATAAAAGCCTCACGTAGAAGCTCCTTCTGTATTACTTGACCTAAAATAAATTGGATCCCTTGGTTCTGAACCCAGAATCTCCACATTAAAGGCATTTTCAAGATTATCATTAAAGGTTCCAACCTCTGGAAAGACTAAAAATAATCCATTCTCTCCAGTCTTCTGGACTATGCATTTTCCATTGTGAGCATCCGTTTCCTAATCCAGATAGAATGGCATTCCAAGGCAATTTCCTCACTAGTGATTTATAGCATCTTGCAAGGTAATCCCACTATAGACCACCAAAGCCAATCTATCAGTAATGGGCAGGCTTTTTATTACTGCCTAGATGGCTGAGTTAGATCATAAATCGCTACTGAGAAGATGGTTCTCATCTATATCTGTGACAGAAGAAACAGAGAGGCATTGCCATTTCCAAATAATTGAGTATGCTACCCTTGCACATAAAAATGCCACCTGATTATGGATTAGTAATACAATTTAAGCCTCTCTGATGCGGCCTTCCCTCAAGTCCACCCTCTTGCAAGCAAACCTCCCCCGCCCCGGGGCCCTCCTAACGGGCTCCATCGATCTTACCGGCCAGGTGAAGCCGAAGGGGAACCGGATAGGGTTGCTGAACGACGGGTCGCTGCTGCTGCTGCTGCTGCTGCTGCTGCTGGCGGCGTTGTCGGGAACGCTGAATGAGTTGGCTCCAAGAACCGGAGTGACGGCGCTGCCGTAGGTACAAGGAGGCTCTGGGGACACGCTAGCTTGGTAGTGCTTAAGGCACACGCGGAAGAAAGTTTTGCAGTCGCACTGTTGCAAGCCAGCCGGAGCGCCGGCGCCGGGATTAGCGGAGCCCAGGCCCTCTCGGCAGCAGTTGCGGTTGCCCAGAAGCCCTTTCTTATTGACAAATTCCTGCAGCTTCAGCTCGAAGACACCGGAGCTCCAGACCTGCGGAGAAGGGGCGCGGGGGGGATGACATACGGTTAGAGGCTGGAGCGGCGAGGGCTGCTCGGAGGCAGCGCCGCGCGTGGGCCAGGATCGCCTCGAAGGGGCGGAGCCAATGGATCAATGAAAGTTCTGCCGCCGCGGCGCTCCAGGCGGACAGCGGCGCTCGCTCGACGCGCCCCCCGCCGCGCGTAATAGGCAGCCTCCCGCCGAGTCGAGCGCGGAGGCCGAACCGTCCGTGGCTACGCGCCCAGTCGATGGCCACCCAGCACCTCGCGACGCTCCGACAGGGGGCAAACGCGCGGCGGAGCGCACGTGTCCCGGGTATCGCAGTCCCGGGAATACCCCAGGCCCCAAGAAGCCGCCCGAGCCGCACTTTCCTCCGCGAGAACACGGAAGCTCCGCGTGCGGAAGCAGCTCGCGCTCCCTCTCTCCCGAGGGAGGAGGACAGGCGCGGTCTTCCGACGCTTCTCTTCGCGCATCCTGCCCCGGGGCTGGAGGGGTGAGCGCCGCCGCGCTCCCGGAGAGGGGCCGCCAACTTTTCTTTGGTGGTGGAATGCCAGAGCCCCGTCGGCACGCGCGCCGCCTGCCTCCCCCCACCCCGAGGCTTACCTGGCAGGAAAACTGAAGCACGCAAAAGACAAGGAAAGCCAGCGTGGACCGTCCTCCTCCCATGTTGGCAGGGCTGGTGCAGCGGGGGGAGAGGTCTGGGCTTCTTCCCTTCTTGCCCCCTGCCCTCCTTTCCAAAGGAGGAAACAGCAAACCAAGACGAGCTTCTGTCAAGTCGAGGGCTCCGGACGGTTCTCTGCTCCGAGCCTGGCCGGAGGGGGATTAGAACGAAGATTTATTCGTTTGGAGTCTCTCTCTCTCTCTCTCTCCCCCCGCGACCCCCCTCGTCGATGCGTTTCAGATACGCCCTTTAGTTGACTGACAGATCTTGTTTTAAAGATGAATTAGGCGCAAGGGAAGAACTACCCTCCTCTTGGCTTCCCGTTCCAGATTCAGTTCTTGGCGCTTTGGTTTTTCTTGTTCCAACCAAAGCAAAGGAGAGAAAAGCCACTTAATTCCCAGGGACGAAGAAAAGGCTTCCCAAAGCAGATTAAAATAATCAACGATCTGGAAATCCCCCAGGGGACGAGAAGATAATTCCCGGTGGGTTCAGGCGAAGAGTGGCGACTTTTTTTTTTTTTTCTGGCGTGCGTGTTTAGTTTTGCGGAGGGATTGGCGAGCACGCATAAGCAGCCGTTTTCAAATCCCCCAAGGTTTGCTGGTCGCCACTTTCTGGCAATGAATTCCGATCGACGTGATCCTTTTTTTTTTTTTACAAAGAAATCCAAGACTTTCCCCCCGCAAAAAAACAAGCAAAATGTTATTGCTTCGTTGGTTTCCCAAGTCGATGGCTGGCGGTGCCCGCGTTAATGTCTGCTCTCCGCTTTAGTCATGGGTGAGCTTTGCTTTCGCCTTGGAACTGCCTGCTGGATTGGGGTGAAATTTTTCCTTTTTTTTTCTTTTTCTTTTTTTTCGGTTTTTTTTTCGTTTTTTTATTTTTTGCTCGCTGGCTTGCTCTGTAGCGCTAAGGATCTGCCTGTGTTCGGGCGCCTGCCTGCCTTATATCTCGCCGGCCGCCTGCATGGCTAATGAGATGCAAATGAGCAGCCCCCCAATCTGGCTAGAGCGGTCACAAAGGAACCACTTTTCCAAGCCTTCCTGTCAATGGATCACCAAATGGTCAGTGAGCTGTAAAATGGGCAACCCTCGTCCTCTTCCCCTCCCCTCCATCTCCCACCGAAAAAAAAAAAAATGGGGGGAGCTGATTTACATTCCTGCAAATTTGGTAACCGCAAGAATCAACCTTTCCTGCCACACGCACACACTTGCTCTTCGTCTTTCCGAGCGCTGCGTCTCGCTCGCGCGTTCTCTCCTCTGAGCATGAAAAATACAGGAAAACTTACGCTCCGAGCAACGAAAAACGCCGAGATATGGAACATCTTAAAAGGTGTTATGTATTAACGTGCGCACAAACAACTTTTTCTTTCCGGTTCTTTTCTTAGCCATAGTCTGATGGGATGCATAAACCTACGCATTGCCCTTTCCAAACCTCTAGCTTTTTCGACGTTGTAGGATTAGAGTTCCCATCACCTTGACCCAAAGTGATGGGAACTGTAGTACAGTGCATCTATATAGCGCAGAGGAGCCTTTTCCGCTGGGAATCAGAATCTCTTGAACTCTATTTTTTAGGTTTTATAACATCCCAGTCTGGGAGAAACAGGACAAGGGGAGGAAACGCGAATTCGGGAGACGCGGACGGAGTCAGACTCCAAAAAGTATCGGAGTACAGGCTGGTGGTTTTTCAAAGGCGCTTCAACCCTCGGCTGCTTGTGCTATGAAGTTTGGGGAGCCCAGAGGCAGGGATGGGGCAGTGGCTGGATGGAACGGTTCCAAAAAGTCCCTGCTTTCCTTTCCTGGATCCTTACGCGTAATAAACCCAGAAGACTTTCAGTTGCAAACAATCCGGGAAAGACTCTTGCGTTGTGTTAAGTTCCAAGAGGGGGAGAAGTGGGAGGGACGGAGGAAGTTTGGCTGGGTAAACAGTCTTGCTTTTTAAAGACCCCAAAAGAAGCTCTTTCAGTCCCTCGCTCCAGCCCCCCTTCCTTTTCCCTTTCCCCTGAATTCTTGGCGAACTTGCAACGTTCAAGGCCCCAACTTCGTTTCTTCTCCCCTTCTCTCCCCGTGCCTTTGGCTGTCTCTTTCTGCCTTTTTTCTTCTCCGAGCGCACTTTTTGTGTTGTGTGCGTGTGTGTGTTTAACGTGAGTTCGGTGTGGGTCGTTCGCGTGGCTGTCATTAAGGCAGTTTGTTATTATGGGAGGCCTGCATCAGTTGGCGCTTTGTGCCCTCAGCTGTATGATAATGTGGACAAGCACCTGCTCTTTGCACAATGCAACCGAGAGAAAGAGCTCCCCTCAGCGCACGCTACGGACTCTACAACAATGTGCGCCCATTTTAAAAAGAAATCCCTTTCCACGGCCTTCCTTCCCCTCCCTACCTTACCCGAAAGGAGGAAAAAAAATGCGTGCCAATCTTTACCTTATTTTTTCCTTCCCCCTCCCCTTTTAACACATCTATCAACCCGGGAGCTTTTATGTTGGTTAAAGTGCACGCGCGTAGAGAGATGAACGCCCTGCTATCAGAGCAAAATTTAGTAAGTCTCCCTTCCTGGAAGCAAGAACGTAGAAGGAATTAAGCAACAGCAATGCCCGGAAGTTGGCGTTGATAGGGAAAGGAAAGTGGGCCTCCTTGCAAAACCCCTCCACGAGCAGGCAGGTTCAGGGCAGCCTTAACTGTCCGCGCAAATGGCATTTGAATTGCTCCAGATTCCGGGGCATCTTACGCTGGTGAGCAAGAGAGATTTGGCTACGAAGCGCTCCCCGTAGGTACGGCCCGCTGGAAATCTTTATGGCCGCTTTATGAGATGGAACGGCCTTTCCCATGATAAAATGCGACTTTCATTGAAGCAGATGGCTTGATCACAAATTACCTTACAATGTGCATGTTGGGCGCGCGGGGCGGGGGGGAGAGGAGTGCAGGAAGAAGAAAAAACAATCTAAACCACTTCATCAAATCCAATTGCTGGTGAAGGTCAATTAAAAGAAAATCACTAATTGGATATGCATTGGAGAAGACAAGTCTATCTTTCCTGGTGGCTTATCAGAAACCTGAAGTTGAATATAATAGCTGGGTTTACCCAGGATGGTATGCCATAAAATAGTTTGGTTTTCGATTATCCACATTTAGTCAATTAAGGGGCTTGGGGGGGCACGCAGACTGTTAACAAACCTTGGTTTAATGCAGGGTGTCAAACATAGAAGGTACATTTTCTGCAAAATATTGCCTCATTCTGATGAAATATCTTAGCTTCTGGTTCTTTCTGCAGAGAGTTGCACTGGAGGGAATAAGAAAGTAAAGCATGGTGCTTTACAAGCAGAGGCAACGTCCAGCCCATGGCTTGGTCTCTGATAGGAGTCCAGGATGGGCTTTTGCCTGAATAGCCTGTTGGTTTGAAGAGACAGTCTAGGCTAGAGGCCTGATGATCTGATTTTGGAAATTATGTACTTATCTTTTACCAAGCGGTCTGGGTTCGTTTAAAGGCAAACTCAGGAAGTCAACCAGGTCAGGAGACTATAAAATGGCCTTCATGTCTTCTTCACCTCCAACTGATCTCCTTAAAATGGCACAGCCAGTGATTCTTACTCCAGCCACGTGAATGGGCCACTGCCCGCTTTTAAAAGGTCCCATATTTGAGAAAAACAGGCTGCTCCGTTTCCTCCAGTAAAATAAGTGATCCAAATATACCATAGAACCAGAGTGAAGGAATGTTGCTGTTTATTGAAGTTTGCTAGGCAAATACATGGAACTAGGGTTTGTAAATGTAGCTTCATAGTTGTCTTCCTTTCTTCTTCCAGGCAGAGAAAGATTCTTAAAAAAAAATTCCAATAACTCTGGGAAGTAAATTAGGCTGAGAATAATGATAGGTTCTCCATAGCTCAGGAATCTTAATCTGGGTGTCTTTTGAAAATTCACCTGGTTACTCTACTAACCTATACCTTACAGTAAGCTTTCTGCACACAGTGCTTTTCATGTATGTTGGCCTACAAGGATGATGGGGATTGTAGTCCAACAAAGCAAGAGCATCTGGGTGGGGAATACTGAAGAACAAGTTAAATGGCAGGCAGACTGATCAATGAGAACTAAAATGAGAGGGGAAATGCCTATGATAAAACACAAGGAAAAGAGCAGAGAAAGAAATTCAAGAGTGTAATAAATTAAACAAAGGATGCCTGGGTAAGTGCATTTCCACAGAAGCGTAAATTATTCTTTGCTACACAGGATAGCAAAGCAGCAAATTTTCAGTAACAAAAACAGCATATGTGATTGTATATATTAAAATATAGATGCTCTCTGGAGAAAATAATGCGCAGTTGCACTGCATTCTTGGCCTGATGCAACCAGTTTAGAAAAAAAAGGAATTCTTTAACTACTTGAAGTACGTTAAAGTAGGCAGTGGGTAGTGCATCCTCTTGAACCCATTGAGTGAAATTTATTTATTTATTAAATTTGTATGCCACCCATCTCCCCCAACAGGTGACTCTGGGCAACTCAATTAAAACCAAAAACCCAAGCCAAAAAACAATACCATATAAATAATTAAAATTAATTAATCAATTTGAAATCCGACTATAAAACAACCCTATACATAAATACTAAAAGGAAAACAAAACATTCAAGGTGATGGGCGGGCAAGGTCAATTACCCCACAAGTCACTTCCACTGGTGGGAGCCCCCATCCAGCCCCTAGGCCTTCTGGCAAAGCCAGGTTTTCACACCTTTCCTGAAGGCCATGAGAGTGGGGGCACACCAGACCTTGGGAGGTAGGTTGTTGCAGTGTGGGCAAATTTTTCCAGAGTTTGGACACATTTTAATTTTATACCACTGATTCATGCGAAGACTCATTTAAACATGGAGTATCATCTATTATTCTGTAATTAGTTCTGTACATTAGAGTAAAATTATTTCTCTGTTACTCTCAATTATCTGCAATTTTGCTAAAAGCTCAGAGGTTTTCTGGGATAGTAAATGGAAAGGGTCAGTAAGATGGTGCTTCTCAAACATCTTGGGTTCCCTATTGGTCTTTGAGGCAATTTTCAGAGAAACCACCATCAGATAGGCATATAATCTACAACAGCTAAGAAATATATTGGAAATGCCCCCAGAAAACTGGGCCAGAAGCATTTCTGTCACCAGCTGCTATCAAAAGAAAGTGGAGCTGGAATACAAAACATAAAAACCACCTTTTCTGGATCTCATTAATGCCAAAGGCATTTGTGCAGGATGTGCCCTCTGGTGCAAGAGAAACCCTCTTATCTGTTTTTCATACACATTTGCCAGGGCTGGAGGGTGAAGAGATGCAAAGAGAAATTTGTTGTGGTGGCATCTTTTCCTGGGTCAGTTAAGTCAGGGGTGTCGTAGAATAAAAGAGTGGTAGATTTAGGATCCGTGGTGATTTGATCTTGGAAGCCAGACTTTCTGGAGATTCATTTGACATTCCTGTTATGGGAAGAAGTGTGAATCAAAGTTAACGCGTGCAAGGGCTTAAAAGCCTGCTTCCCCTGGATCAACCCCTGCCCCCCCATAAAAAAAAAAGTCTCTCCAAACCTTTTTGACCAACCTGCCTTTGCTCTCAAGGATTTGTTAAATTGACGCGGCACAGATTTCTCGATTAGGTCTGCAAAGCGGAACTGAAAGGCGTCATAAAATCCATCAGAATCCTACCCAAAGCGCTTATTCTCTTCCAACTTAATTTATGCCACGCGATTCTATATTGAGGAAATCAAGCAGAAAGCTCTTTTTTCTTGACTCTCCCCTTCCTCTTCGCTTTGCTCCCCCCCCCTTCTTCTCAGATGCTTCTGGGCTAACGGGGAGACTGTTTAACTTAAGTGTTTCTATAGGAGGCTGTTGTAGTTTAACTCCTGCCCACCAGTAGCTGGGCTGAACAAAGAAGAGACTCGAGGTCTCTCCATTCATCCTTTCTCTGCGCTTTAATTTTCATTGATTTTGAAGACAAGGGGAGCCCTCAGGGATTCAAGCTGAAGGGGGATGACACGCCTTTAGATGCAATCCACCCCCCTGGCCAGCCATCTGCTCCTAACCAAATGGCGTTTTTTCATCCTAGCTCCTGCATGTCTCTAGATTCCGCTCTCACACTTTCAGCTTCAGTCTCTCTAGCTGGCTCTTCCCTGCCCCCCCCCCCAACTCAATGCAAAGGCAGCTTAAGTTAAAGTATGTTGAATAGAGTGGGGGGGAGAGGAAGGTGATTGGAAAGAACCCCAGCCAGGAAAAAAAAGGCGATAAATCCTTACCTTTTTCATTAAGGCAGCACCACAACCCTTTTTAAAATACTTTTTGATTCCTCAGCAAATTTACTGTACTATGTTGAGCTCATTAACCAGCACAGACAAAACATTAGAAGCAGAAGACAAGGTGAATTTGTCCCTGTTTAGGAAAAAAAACGAGAGGGGAAGGAAGCAAGATCAGAGAGGGTGGGGACTTGAAGCTTATTCTGTGGAGGGGGGGCAGAGAAAAAAGAACCCCTGTTCTTTGAGCAGCCTGAGGATCTGCTTAGTTGGCTCCAAAAGACCTTGAAATAATTTTGGATTGGAGGAGTAGGGTGGTCTGGGAAGTGGAAGATTTGCAACTTCCTTTTGGAGAGGATGCAAAAACCTTTGTGGTTACCCATCTCCAGCGAGACTGTGAGCGGCCTCAGAAAGGCCGGAAATAGCCAAGACAAACTATAGGAGCAGATCAAGAATGTATCTTGCTCGGTGTTTCCTCTGCAACTTAAGGGTCATAATTAAGGGGCAGAGAACTTGTTTGCTCTGGAGAAAGTTCAGCCTGTGGCACCTCCAAGTAAGAAGCTCTAGGGAGCCCTTGGTCAAGTGGTAACTGTGCTGGATATAAGCGATAAGGGGGCTTCCTGGATTTCACTTAATGTGATCTCTAAGCTCATCCTCTCTATTCCTAAACCATGAGGTAGTGTGAATCTAATCAACTGAAGCTTATTCAACAAACTAGAGTTAAGCAAAAGATAGCTTCGCACAATACGCAGACCAGGGTCCTTTGTTTATAAGCATCAAGGCAACGCATCTGTCCTTTCCCATTTAGTTCCTTTGAACACAGAGGTTCAACTTAATATCCCATAGATATTGAATTTGTATGGGTCTGTACATAGCCAGAATTAAGGTAGCTATGTACACAATACAAGAAGGAAGCACCAGTGGAGGGGAAAAAAGGAAATAGCAAAATGTGCAGATGTTAAAAAAAAACATAAAGAAGAACTGAGTTAAGGGGCACAGGATGCAGACTGTTGAAGGGAAATGGAAAGGAGGATGGAATGGAGCATTCTAAAGAAGGGCATGGCTGGCCAGCTAGCACCCTGAGTAAGATGACTCAAAGCAAGATCATATCACATTGTCACAGGTCTCATTTCTCCTAGCTAATGGAGAACTGAAGCCCCCAACTTCAAGAATTGCCACTGCTTGCCATTTGGGGGAAAATAAGATCAGGTAATCTTTTGCAGGATGTGATCAGAAGTGTAATGCAGGCACATGGTCAGCTACTACCACTAGGTTAATGACCAGCAGACTGTAAGAGTCATGCCACTAACTGGACATTGAACAATCATTGACCTGAAGATACTGGAACATGAGCTGCAATCTGGGTAACTCAGTTTTGGCATCACCTCTATTTCCTGATACAATATGGATTGGATGGATATTAAACCATTTTGGAGGAAAGGTCTTACATTGTGTGGCTATAGCAACAAGTTCCATAAGTCCACTAAATTCCTTGCAGAGTGACTCAGTAATTCAGTTTGGAAACTCCTGACTCTTAGGACTAGTCAATGTCCATTCCCCCCCCCCCCCCCCACACACACTTGGATGTCTATCCATTGAATGGGCAAAATGACATTATTAAAAAGGATGATGTGGCTAACATTACTTACTTAAGGTACTGATTTTGTAATGGTTCATTCACAGATGGGAAATCTTCCCTTGATGTTGGGCTTGCCTAAAACGTCCAGCCTTCCCAATTCCAGTGTCTTCCAGAAGCATTAGGCTGCAACTTCCATCATCATCCCCTATAGACACTCAGCTAAAATAGGATCAGACAGTTTATTTGTAAAGATGATGGCAAAAATCAAACCAAAGGATTTGTTTTTAATTTGGCATAGCATCAAGTTGCCATCAGTTTCATCACCTGGAAGGCTCCCCGCCCACCAAAGATAACCTGAAGGCGTGATGCAAGCTAAAGCAGGCTTTCACATGGGAGGAGGTTGCTTTGGGGTCCAAGCTATTGATTGGTTTAACAAGCTAGATATTTGCATTTACACTGGCTAGGTGAACTCTGATTCAGTTCAAGGTAAGAAACATCGTGCCTTCCAGCTCTTTTGGAATTCCCCAGCAACATGGCCAATGGCAAGAAATTATGAGGGTCATAGTCCAAAACATCTGGAGGGTTCCAGTTTGCCTATCCTAAATGGTTTTAGGGATCAATCCACAACCAAGATCAAATATTGGCAAAATTCACCTTGGGTGAATGGATGTGGCTTGAATTGTTCTTCTCAGAGGTAATGTGTCCCATTCATTTTTCAACTGTATTTACTTTCAAGTGAACTCAAAGCATTTGCATGAGCTTGAATGGACCATGAAGGCCTGTATGCCTGGGAATTCAATTCTGATAAAATCAACATGCATATATAGAGGATCAGAATAAAAATACTGAATTATTGAAAATCAGACATCCATCATTTACATTCAGAAAACATGGAACTGCAAGCAGATGCTCCACAATGTTGTCTTAAACATGTTTGTAATGGGTCCTCAAATGTTCATTTGGGTTGAGCACAGTGTGGAATATTTGGCTGATATTAATATGAAAACAGCAAGAGGAGGTACCTACAGTGGTGGTCCTCTCCTGTGGCAAAAACTATGAAGGGACCACTAGAGCCTGCAAAACTAGCTGCAGGATGAACCAGACACTTCCCCATGCGGTATGCAACTTCTGAGAAATGTTGATCTTCCAGCAACTCTCCTTTACCTCTGTGCATTCAGAACACCCATCTGGCAAAGCCCACCCCTGCCAATCTGGGAGTCCTAAACATGCTAAAAAGCTGTTAGGGGATTTCATACCAAGTAGCATTCTTAGTTGCTCTGTAGCCATAATAATTCTCAGGGCCAGCTCTGCCGTTAGGCAAAGGAGGCCTCAGAGAGATGAGCTTCGGTGTTTCTTTGAAAACAGCTAATCCTTGGTTATTTCACAGCTTGTTATGAATGATAATGACTAGGGAGCGGTATTTGTGTGATTTTTTTCTGCTTTAGGTACTGGCATTACTTAACTGGAGAAAAAGGCTCCTGCAGGTTTATCTTCATACATCAGCAGGTCTTGGGCCAGCCCTAACAATCACAGTGACTGACAAGATTTACAGGAAACCAAAGATAAATTTATGCATAAAGATCTTACCGTTTCACCACAAACACTATTTTAAGCAACTGTATATCCAGATTGATGTCTTTTCAGCTGCTCAGTCATATAAAAAGCCCAAACATTGTTACCAAGATTGTGTTTTTGTGACCCTGTCTAACACTAAATCATCTCCAAGTTTCAAATCTATTCCTCAGAGTGCTCACTGGAAGCTACTGCCTCAGTTCCCCATCTGTTAAGGGGACATTAGAATGGTGTGCCCATCATAAGATGGCTGCAAAGACAAACCCAATGAATAGAAGCACTCCACGTTCACATGTGGTCTCTGTGAGGAAGTAAGTCCAAAGGGGAGTTAACAGGTGCAGTTCAAAGCACACTTCACTTGAGAGTAATCCCAATTAAATGCAGTGGCAATTAAACTTCCCTGATTTGTGCAGGATCTGGCTTCAAAGATGCAATATCATTATTAACCGTATTGTTTCTTGGCTTCAGGCAACCTCTTTATCTTTTCCTGCAACAACCCTCAATCTTCCTCCTCCCTCCCCCCCTCTCCTTCTGCTTCACATGTGCAGGTCACTGAGAATTAATGTGGGAAAGGAAGCCTCTCCCGAGACTTGGTGCTCCTGCAACTCAGGACTTTCACACGCTGGAAAAATGAAACGGGTGAGAGAGAGCTGGGGAGGGGAGAAGGGGATCACAGTGAGACGGCACCCATTGAACTAGGGTTCCCCCCTATACACCCATGTTGGGAAGGTTGGAGCCCATGTACTAATTTCAAGAAAGCCGGGTGAATAAGTTTCGCCTGCTCTGCAGGTTTGTCGAAAGTTGTAAAGGCATGTGCTGATTAGAATAAGAAAGGGCGGTCGCGTGGCTCAGCTGGCACACAGAGAAGCCAGATGACAGATAAGCACCAGCTCCCTGCGACCCCCACCCCCGCGCGACTTCCCCCGGCTCCGCTTCTCCCTCTCCCCGCCTCTCCCTCCCGGTTTTCCAGTCGCAAATCATCTGCTCCTCTCCTCTCCTCTCCTTTCCTTTCCATAATAAAGCGGGCGTATTTACCTGGGATCCCAGAACCGGCGGGGCATTCCTTTGTTTCCTCATCAGATTGCTGCCGCCAGCTGCTCTTCCCAGCCCTTGCTTCGGCAAATCTGATCGGGGGGCCTGTCTAAGAGCGGGGAAGGAAGGAAGGAAGGAACGGGAGAGAGAGAGAGAGAGAGAGAGAGAGAGAGACCGATTGGCTAGGAAGTCTCGCTCTCGCTCTCCTTCCGAAGTGTTTGGTTTCTGGCAAACTTGCGCCATTGCAGAGCCTATTTGGGGCTACCCCCACCCCCACGTTCCCCAACGTGGAAAGGACTTTTGGTTGATTTTTTTCTTTCTTTCCCCGAACCTGAAGTCAGTCGCGTGCCAACATCGACCCAGGGAGCACCTGCCGGGTCTGCTGAGCAAATGCAAAACTAGTTGCGGGGGCTGCGAGAAGAGACCTCTGTGAGCTTTAGCAAGCCATGCGGATCCGCCTACCAAGGCAAGATGCTATTTCCCGCAGGATCCCGCTTCAGCCTCCCCCCAGATTACTTGTAGGGCTGCCCGGCGGAAGACGAGGGCACAGGTTTCTTGGTGGGTGGAGAGTAAGCGGATGCTCGGAGTTTGTACCAGACATATAACTGACCGAAGTTTTAGAGTTGATTCCCACGTGCTTTGCGTTCGTTTTCTGCCTCCTATCCAATACCCTCTGGGTTGATTCCCTGGACTGAACGCACATTAGCCGCCTAATAGGGAAATGGGAGAAAGGCAGGATAGAAATCAAATAAATAAAATTAATAGTTGGAAAGTACTGGATGCAGGGAATGGTATGAATGCTTCCTCTTAGAATGTTTATTTCAGGACATTTTGCACATGGTGGGCAGAAATGTGGTGGTAAAATCTGAATTGCAGACTTTTGGGGGACACCTGTTTTTCCAAGTCCAAATTACATATGAAACAGTATTTTTCTTAGCCCATTTCAAAATTTTATCAAATACACATTTTCAAAATTTAACAAATACAGTGGTACCTCGGGTTACGAACACCCCTCCTTACGAATTTTTCGAGATACGACCAGCTCCGGCCCCAAAAATTTACCTCGACATGCGAACTCCGCCTCGAGCTACGAACTGGATCCGCGGCCATTTGCCCTGCTGCCACGCGGTCGCGGCTTCCTGTGGGCGAGATCGCGGTAGCAAGGAGACATTCGGTGAGGCTTGTGGTGTGTTTTGTGGCATTTGGAAGGTTTTTGGTGTGCTTGTCAGCATGGCTCCAAAGAAAATGCAGAGCAGGCTTGGCAAGAATAAGGCTTTACATTGAACCTTATGGTGAAATTTGCCACGTGGTGCGACCAAATTCAGAGGGCGGATTAGCCATATTTACATTGAACCTTATGGGGAAATTTGCATCGTGGTGTGACCAAATTCAGAGGGCGGAACGGATTAACTGTATTTACATTGAACCTTATGGGAAAATTTACCTCGAGTTGCGACCAACTCGAGTTGCAATCAGAGTCACGGAACGGATTAAGTTCATAACTCGAGGTACCACTGTACGCACTTACAATCTACTGCCTTCATTAACTAAAATATTACCTGTACAGAACTTATGTAAAATTATAACTCTCATTCTCATTTCTCCACTTGTACTATAGAGGGCCTATAACTTTAGGCCTTCAAGCATAACCTAAAGCAGACTATGATTTAAAACTAAATCAAAATTAAACACATTTTAGGAATAATTTTCTTTTTGTCATATAAAAAATAACTTGGCAACAATTTTTGCTTGTAAGCCTCTTCTCTAGAACATCTGTGATGTCATGATGGGATGGTGTTTGTTGAGGCTTGATCTTTGCACCCATACTAATTAGACATATAATATGGCTGGAATAAGAACAAAAGCACTGATTTCTTGTTGGAACATTTCACTAGCAGATGAGCTTGTTGATTTACCATATTTATTATCTAAATGAGGGATGGGCTATAGACCATTAAATCTAGAGCCCCCAATATCTTAAGAAATCAATGGACACTACAGCCAGATCTTATGCATATCATTAGTGTAATCATTAGTATCATTGTCTTCCTCATCTAGGAACCCAGAGCGAGGTACAATCCCCCACCCAATAAAACCAAAAAAATCAGTCAACAATAATATCATCTGTTATAAACCAAGATAAAAACAAGAATACAACAAAATAAAGTTCACTGTAA
Organism: Liasis olivaceus; assembly: GCA_030867105.1. Classification (NCBI taxonomy): domain Eukaryota; kingdom Metazoa; phylum Chordata; class Lepidosauria; order Squamata; family Pythonidae; genus Liasis; species Liasis olivaceus. Next base: position 260,569,832 of record CM061349.1, read on the forward strand.
AAGGCCATCTGAAGGGCAATCTGTTCATGGAACCCACAGAATAAGCTGCATCAAAATCATACCTTCCACATTGGACTTGCTTTGAATAAAGTATGTGCAGAGGAAATACATTTAGAATTGTGCAGCACTATTTAGGCCCCAAGATAACATAACCAAATTGTGACTCCTCTCTGGGAATACACAAGACACTAGGAACACTGTGGGTGAAAAAGTCCTAGCCAGCCACTGTGGACAATGGAAGTTGTAAACCATAGCTTGGCATAACTTGTGAACAAAGTCAGTAACTAGAATGATAAGAAATAAGTGTGTGCAGGACCCATCATTTATGTGCAAGTGTGGCTCTGGGGTTTTTAAATAGTCTTCATCATCCCTCTGGGCATGTGCTTGTATCTTGCTTTTAGAAATGAGTAATTGCTACTAGCCCCCAGTATCTGTCTTAGAATGAATATCTTTGTAAGATACAGTGATGCACATCACAAAAAAGAAAATGAAGATGGGGTTGTGTGCTTTTCAAAATACTTGCCATGCAGTTCTGTTTTCTACCACTTGTGATAGAAATGTAAATTTCCTTTATCAACAAAATGTTATCTTAATATCTGGAAGATTTTTTTAAAAATGCATCAGTAAAAAGATATTTCCATTTGAAGTTATATTACCCCACCCAAGTCACCCTGAAAAGTCAAGCTCATTATCAAGAACATTTAGTGTATTGTATTACTGATGTTAACAATCTTATCACATAACATATCACAATGTTATCTATGTAACTTATTGTATTAGTTCCTTAATGTCTGTTTTGACTTACACTTCAAAAATCTCATTTATTTTTTTATTAAACTTTAGTTTTAAATATTGGATTGTACCAATGGTGTTATTCTGCTTATACAGACATCATTGTGAAGTACATGCAAAGGTCATATCTAGGGATTTTTTTATACAGCGTACTTCAACACGAAGCTTCTAATATCAGATGCAGAATATGATTCACTAATGTTTGTGCAATCAACTATGCAATGAAATGAATTATTAAGAGAATATCTACTTGTCCATTTTTTTCTGCTAATATAACTTGAATATATTACACTTCATTCAGAATGCACTGGAACTATATTCAGAGTAAGTACACTTAGCATTGCAATCTTACAGAAAATCACCATTTGATAATAAATACTCAAGAATATCCCTTTTGCTTCTGTCTTTTTTGCCATTTGCAGAATACAGTGGTACCTCGAGTTACGAACTTAATCCGTTCCGTGACTCTTATCGCAACTCGAGTTGGTCGCAACTCGAGGTAAATTTTCCCATAAGGTTCAATGTAAATACGGTTAATCCATTCCGCTCCGAATTTGGTTGCACCACGAGGCAAATTTCCCCATAAGGTTCAATGTAAATACGGCTAATCCGCCCTCCGAATTTGGTCGCACCACGAGGCAAATTTCCCCGTAAGGTTCAATGTAAATCGTCACTTTTTTCTTCAAAGCCTTATTCTTGCCAAGCCTGCTCTGCATTTTCTTTGGAGCCATGCTGACAAGCACACCAAAAACCTTCCAAACGCCACAAAACACACCACAAGCCTCACCGAACGTCTCCTTGCTACCGCGATCTCACCCACAGGAAGCCGCGACCGCGTGGCAGCAGGGCAAATGGCCGCGGATCCAGTTCGTAGCTCGAGGCGGAGTTCGCATGTCGAGGTAAATTTTTGGGGCCGGAGCTGGTCGTATCTTGAAAAATTCGTAAGGAGGGGCGTTCGTAACCCGAGGTGCCACTGTATCTGAATATTCCACTTCTATTACTTTTCTCATAGCTGTGTTGTTTTTCATTTAAAGCAGAAGTCCTTTTCAGAAAGTGATTTTCAGTCCTTTTCAGACAGTGATTATGAAAGAGGAGTTTGGGGATGATATAGATCCTCTGCTTCTGGAGTGGGGGTTCTTTTTTTCTGTGAGCATCTGCCTGTAGAAGAACAGATGTGGGCACCTGCAGTGACAGGCTGCACATGTTCCACACTATTCATAGGCATTCAGATGTGGCTACAATGGTAAGCCTTTGTGTATGCAAAGTCACTAAATATATTAATCTGCATTCCCCTGAGCACTGCTCCATTTAATTTTTTCATTGGCAATAACATCTGATCTAATCCTCCAATTGGCTCCCTACTGTGCCCCATTTTTCCCTAGAAAGATACGTGAAGTTATTCAAGTTTCCACCTGTTGCCTATTGGACTGGAGTTAGTTATGGGATCATCACAAAGTTTCAGAGAGACACTCATGGTTCTGCTATGGCAAGGGAACAGAAGGCAGCATATTTAATATATCATAGAGAGTATTTTCAAATTTAGTAAAATATATTAACCACCAATAAAGAAACTTGCCAGAGAAATTCCTAATGCTCTTCCATGCAAAATTCCTGTAATACCAGGAGGACAATGGTGAAGGAACAAAACATCACTGAGTGCACCTTTTTTGTCTTTCGCAAATGGTCACAGAAAGTTCCTATATAAGATTTTGTTTATTAAACTTGAGTACTGTAGTTATTAAAAACTTTGGTCAATAGGCCAAGCAGCTAAAAAGTAACCCAAATCTCAGGTGTAAGACTTCAATTCTAGGGAAAATTTTGTTGCACTACTCTTTTCTCTGATCATCGCTTCCTCTGTTCTGATTTGTTTTCACCCACAATGCATCCTTTAGTTCCACTGTAGCCCACACAATACCCATGGATATCAGGCTGTGAATGAAAACAGAAGCAGTTTAAACAAACCAGCCTCTTTCTTTCCTCTCTGTCTATTGTAGAATGAATGGGCCTTCTGCATTCTGCTGCTAGGAAACCATCTTTTTAAAGCCTAGCTCCAAGAAAGGGACAGACCCCCCAATAAAAATAAAGCAAAAGTAGTTTTCTTGTTGCTGCTGCTGTTTAAACAAGTCTTTTTAAAAAAATCCTATAACAGCACAACATTTGAGGACATGCATGATTTTAGAAGTATCACCCAATCCCTCACCTCTCGCATCATCAACTAACATCAAAACAGACAGCCTTTTCACATTAAAGCTCTTGCGCGCCTAACTACTTCACTGTGAACCTTAATTATAGCGTATAATTGGGATTAGAAATAACATTTGTAAGCCTAAATTTATTGTTTCAAAAGGAAGAGTGGAGAAAACAGTTATATGTAGAAGCTAATCCTCGGTTCTGCAAACAAGTTGTTTAAGAGAAATACAAGATGAAAATAACATTTATGTCCAAACAACTATACTAAATTGTAACAAAGAATAAGTATAGAGCAGAGCCATCTTGGGCTCTCACTTTGTTTCTATAAGCTGCTGTAGCTGTCAGAGGAGGTTTAACCTTCACACTCTGTAGTCGCATGTAACAGGGATACACACCATTATTTTTTTTTTTAACTTAGCCTAACCCTGCATTTTGTGTTTATCACCCTTCTCCTCGTCCGCCTGCTCTTTATGCCATACGCGCAGAGACGGCGTCTGGTAGAGGATCACATGACCGCCGCCGATCCCGTCTTCCTGGGGAAAGAACCATAGAGACGTAACATCTGCGCATGCTCCGTCAGCTCACTGTAAAGGGATATATTGAAAGGAGTGTTCAGCGCAAACTCGGCATCTGGTCCTGAATTGACGCCTTAATATTCCGGCCTAGAGTCCCGAGAGTTAAGAAAAAACAAGGTACAACCTCAAGGCTGCTGTCCTAAGAGCATTTATTAGACTGTCAGTTCCCTGCAACAGATTTATTTTTGCATCTTGAATTTTGAATAAAGGGCCGTGAAACTGTTCTGAGTATGCTGTAGGGTGGCATTAAAACTCTTCTCTGGCAGGTCTCTGGGAGGATCATGCACTCAAGAGTTGCCCGGGAGGCTGATAGGATGTTGCAGCCCCCGACAAGGACTTTGCTGAGCACCTGTCCAGGGGGAAGCCCCCCCCTTGCAGGGTGTTGACCCCGTTCCTTCCCGGCTCACAGCGAAGCCCGTTTCCTCGCGGCCTCTCGCAACAGGCATTTTATCAATGGGGCTCGTGGGCTTTGGGGCTGCTGAGAAAAGAAAGGAAACCGAGCGTGGAGAACCTAATTGCTGCTGACATGGGAATAGCTGGGTTCATACGACACGGAGCCACGTTTTAACTGACTGTGTTGTAAGGATCCGGCCATCTGGTCAGTTTACCCTGCAGTGGGTGGTGGGGATCCAGAAAATGAACCCAGGCTAATTGAAGCAAGTATTTTTCGGTGAACCACGGATGAGCATCGTGTGCAAATGCAGCCTATCAAATCTGATTTGATTTACTGAAGGCAGTGACAAACTGTGCATCTTGGACACCGAGATGTTTCTCCCTCTTTTTGAGGGCAGAAAAACCATGCAAGGGGCCGAATGGAGGGCAGTATCTCAGGTTTCAGGGACTTCTGCAGGGTGTGATCAAAGAAGTCAAGATGGCCATGATGGTGTGATCGAAGCTTTGCGTGCTTTTATGTGCAATGCACGTGCAACACATCCCAAAACTGGCAGAACTTCAATGGCACCATCATGGCCACTATGCTGACTTTTTTTGTTTTTGTTTTTACCATACCTGGCGGTTTGGTTATTCGTGCAATGGTGGGATGCAACCCTAAACATATTTGCTTTACTTTTTTAGTAGTTTTCAACATAAATATAAATAAGATGACATTTCAAACTTAAAACCCTAAATACATTTTCAGGTTTAATGAGGGTCCCTGTATTGGCGTCAGTGAAAAGCTGAAATCTTGTGCTCACTTACTGTACCTGGTAGTAAGCATGAGAGTATGTCAAATTAAACCTAGTTGTCCGTACTTTTGAGTAATATAAATGAACTGTTTTATTGAATTCAGACATCACATTACAATAAGCTATAATGTGGTTCATTAGCTTCTGGCATAATGTGGTGCATGTACATGATCCATTATAATCTGGAAGCCATAGTTTATAGTTTAATGCTATGAGTGAGCCAGGCCTTTATGCCCAGATGTTTTCAAAAATTGGAATTAAATCCTGATTTAGCGTGATGTGAACTTAGTGTCCTTGTGTTGGAACTGAAATTAAATGAAGATCAAGGATTCACCAACAGTATAATGATACTGTATATGTAAAAAAAAATACAGGTCCAGATTCCTCATTTCTTTACTGTATTTCCATTGCAAGAGGAGAATTGCACTGATTGAGTTTCTGGCTGTCATGCATTCCTGAATGTGGTAGGAAGTCCTGCCCTATCCTATTGACCTTATTTTAATATTATGTAGCTGATTTATTCATTTGTTGGGGGAGAGGACATCATCTGTACTTGGCAGCTCAAATTACTGTGCCTTTAAATTTGAGACCAAAGATAAAAGTTCAACAAATGAACAACAGCATTTTGTTCCAAATATTTCCACCTTTTAAGATTCTGCCTGCTATGAGACTAAAGACCAGAAGAAAAGTAAATGCCATTGAAATAAAATATCCTTAGGTAGGGCTGAGAGGGGCTGGCATTTTGTTTGTTTTTACTTTTGTTTCAAAATGCTACTTGTTTTATTTGAGGTTTTACATTTAAGTTCTGTGTATCTCACCACACATGTATGAAAGGCAGTCAGGAACCAGAAGTCTCTAGAAATACATGCAGACTGGAGCCCTTCTCATCCTATTAAAGGAAAGGAAGTCGAAGAGGCCCTTAAGTCTGGTTAGTACTTTATCAGGGTGTCAGAGGGTGGAAACGAAATGGTAGTTGCTCATAATATTTTCTGGGTTGTCTTGTGTTCTTCAAGTGGACAGATGTTTTAGTGCAATTGCAGAGCTGTTTTTATGTGCTCCATCTCCTTCTGACTGGCTTGATGGTCTCCAGTGGACTATTAGCAAGACATTTCTTCTTTTAACTTAGCCCAGGTGCTTTCAACATTAATGTTACCATCAGCCAAGTGGATGTCTGACCAAGTGAGTTCATTGCTGATGTAGATCACTACACAATCTCTTATACTGCCTGTTGCTCAAAGCCCAGTGTTCTGCTGGCAGGATTTATCTTACCGTGTTTTTGTAATTCCCCGTATATTATACTTGCCTTTGTGTTTCATGACTTTCAGCTAGCTTGTTGTTCATACTTTGTGCATTAATGTAGAATAATGGGTCAAACTTCCTGTGTTCAGTCTCCCTTTCCCTTGCACCTCTGTATGCTTTGTTAAACTAATAGTTTCTAGAACAGCTTTGCTGAATTTTATCTACTAGTTGCCAGTTCTTACTCACCACTGGTCTTACATTTCCACTCCCTAGTATTTGAGTTCGAAGTCTTCCTGACCAAGTTAGGCAGCCATTTTCCAAAGTTATACTTTATCTCCTTAGTGAGATGAATTCCATCTAACATGGATTAATTCTATTCACCCAGAGCACACTAAATGCCTTTTTTTTCCCAGTGGCTTTTTTGTAGAGATTGGAAGTGAACCAATCCATTGACTCTTCTTAGGCAAAGCATTCTGTTGAGAGAGTGCCAGGAAAGTCCTTGAGTTTTTGTTTAATGAACATGTACCCCACCTCTCCATAAAAATGACATTCAATGCAGCTAACAATCATAATGGAAATGAACCATATTTAAGCATACCAATACATTATAAACATATGCAACAACAAGCCTTTGAGAAAAATCTGTTTGTGTGCAAAAGGTTTGAAGCAATTATTTCATATTCAGAATGAGTTGTTTTGACCATTCTGGAAGGTTTTTGAGTTTAGAATGAGCAAAACCACAATTTTGAGTGTAAGCAACTATTTTGGACTTGAAACTGTCTTGAACTGAAAATGGGGAGTTTTCACATTTGAAGTGAATCATATTTAAAATGTACACACCACTACAGTACTTGTTTGATATTGCTTACAGAGGTAACCTCTATTCTGAAATGCTGGAAAGGAAGAAAGAATCAGAGTGTTACTATCTAATGGCAGCAACATGGTGCAGTCTATCATCATATGAGATACTTGAAAGTTGTTGAATTGAATTAAGGATAGGCAAAATGATGCAATGCAAATATTTTGGACTATAGCTTCCACAATTCTTTATCGTTGACCATGTGGGCTAGAGTTGTTAGAAGGTAATGGTGGAAACATCTGGAGAGTGTAAGAACATAAGCACTTGCTTGCTGGATTGGATGCCTGGCCAGTCTAGTCCAGCAATCTGTTCTCACAATGGTCAACCAACTTCATAAGGAAGCCCATTAGTCTCCCAGTGGATGGCTTTCAAAGGCAGTCACGCTGCCATCAAGACTTAGCCAGCGATCCCTGTGACTTCCATGAATTGGTCCATCCCTTTTTTTAAAGCCAACCAAGTTGGTACCCAGCACCACATCTCATAGTAAAATCCTGGTTATTACTTAAAATTAAATCAGGTTATCTACTGTATCTTGATCAGATTTTAAGAAAAACTCCTTATTCTCATATTTTCCCTTTATGCATTTTTGTATATAAAGAATCAGCTATTCATTAAGACCATTGTGACACAGACTAGGTTCCTAAACAGTGCTCAGATTGCAGGAAAGAAGACAGTGTTCCCCAAAATACATTCAATAACAGCTTTTTGAATCAGTAGCTTCATGTTACTTCTAGATCGGTTGAAATATTTATTTTTGCACTATAGTAAAAAGGAATGTGTAAATAGCACATGAGAGATAGAAATGATTAAAGAAAACCTAGAGGCATCTTTTAAAGTTGCAAGTTAAAAATCTGTAATCACCTTCTTGAATAGAACATACTGAATATAACACTTCAGAGGTAGTTTGTAAAGAAAATGTGAGAAATCAGCAGTGTGAAAGAATGATGCAGGACTAATTAAGTGCTGCTAATTTCTACTCTCTCTGTATTAGAAATGAGGAGACTTTATTTTCAGTAGCATAAAAAACAAAAGTCTTTTGTGATTAAGAACCAGAATTATAAGGCTTGCTTTTGGGAAAATATTTTTTAAAAAATGAAATATATTTTTAAATAATGGTTTTAATTTTAATTATTCTCATTGTACATAGTATGAAAACTTTTCTGTACTTGCATTATTAAAATTTACAGTTACCTAAACATAAGGAATTAAGTCTTTTGATAGACATAATGTAACCAGGATTGGATTCTACGTCTATTCAGATGTTTGAGTACAACCTAAGACTGATGCAAGGTGAAAGAAATCAGGGAGGTATTCACATGAGAAGTGAGTAAAGGAGTACTTAAATAATCCTCATGTATATTACATAGGGCCATATTTAGGCAATGAAAAATAAACCAACTTTTAAGATATCTACCTCAGAACAGTTGGTCCTAGAACTGATCAGAGATGAGGCAACCCTAGATCAGGGGAAACTTGTAAATATTGTGGAATTAACAGGAAACAATAATCATTGGAAGGATTGATAATGAAGCTCAAGCTCAGATACTTTGGTCACCTAATGCGAAGAGAGGGCTCTTTGGAAAAGACCCTGATGCTGGGAAGGATTGAAGGCAAAAGGAGAAGAGGACCGCAGAGGATGAGATGGTTAGAGAGCATCACTGAAGTAATGAGCATGAAGCTGAGCAAACTCAGGGAGGCAGTGAAGGACAGGAAGGCCTGACGCAATATGGTTCATGGGGTCACGAAGAGTCGGACATGACTTAACAACTGAACAACAACAACTGTATGTGTGCAAATGGGAAATTGCCAGCAGGGTCCAACACAGTCATGTTTGACTGCAAAAGGGGAAACCTCATAATGAGTGGGTTGATGAAAAAGAAATCGAAAGGAGAATTTAAGAGGACCAAATCTTTCCATAATGCCTAGAGACTATTTAATACCATAACGGTATTGGTGGAGATAGGGAGCGAGAGGTCCCATCCTCGGCCCCTCCTCTGTGGGGTGCTGCAGGGTTCGGTTCTCTCTCCGCTCCTTTTCAACATCTACATGAACCCGCTGGGTGAGATCATCCATCATCATGGAATGAGGTATCATCAGTATGCTGATGATACTCAACTATATATCTCCATCCCTGGTGAGGTAAGTGATGCCGTGACTGCCCTCTCACGGTGCCTGGAGGCTGTGAGGGTCTGGATGGGGAATAACAGGCTCCAGCTGAACCCTGGCAAGACGGAGTGGCTGTGGGTTAATGGCTCCTCTGTATCCGGGACGTTGTCATCATTGGTGCTGGATGGGGTAGCACTGCCCCAGACAGACCCAGTGCGTAATTTGGGGGTCCTCCTGGACTCACGGCTCCTGCTCGAAGAGCAGGTGGCAGCCATGGCCAGGAGGGCTTTTGCACAGCTCCGGGTTGTGCACCAGTTACGCCCTTTCCTGGATCGGGGTGCCCTTCGAACAGTCACTCATGCCCTTGTTATCTCCCAGATAGACTACTGCAATGCGCTCTACATGGGGCTACCCTTGAAGAGTATCCAGAAGCTTCAGCTGGTCCAGAATGCAGCCACGCAAGCTATTTTTGGGGTCCGAAGAAGGACCCATATAACACCATTGCTCCGTGAGCTGCATTGGGTACCGGTTTGCTTCCGGGTCCAATTCAAGGTGTTATCACCTTTAAAGCCCTACATGGCATAGGGCCAGGCTACCTGAGGGACCGCCTCTTCCCCACGATTTCAACCCGTCCCACCCGATCACACAGAGAGGGCATGCTCCGGACCCCCTCGGCAAAAGAACTCGGACTAGCAGGGTCCAGAAGGCTACAGCCCCCGCCCTTTGGAACATCTTGCCCCCGGAGGTGAGGCAGGCTCCCTCACTCCCAGCCTTTCGGAGGGACTTGAAGACCTGGCTCTGCCATCTGGCCTGGGTTGGGGAGGGAGGTCATCAGATATGGGGTTGGCTAGCCCCCTAGAGGCCTGGTGTTGCTTTCATCAGCCTCCTGGATTTTTCCTTTTCCTTTTATTCCGTGTAAATGGGTTCTCTTATAAATTTTAACTGTATATTTATTTATTGTTTTAATATGTTGTAAGCCGCCCAGAGTCCCCCATTGGGGGGAGATGGGCGGGGATAAGATAGATAGATAGATAGATAGATAGATATTGAGGTTTAACTGGAATATCTTCCGTAGCATAAGAAAAGGCAACCAAGTCCAGGAAGAGACCATCATGCCTCTCTAGTACTATGTAGGAAGCTGTAAAAAATATGTGATTTCTTTTAGGAAATGGGAAAGGCTGCCCTGCTTAATACTATATTTGTACTGGGCAAATTGGTAGAAATGGTAATTAAAGAAAACACAACTAAGCTCATAAGCTTCCCGAAGGAAAAACATTAGCAAAGTCTGCAAGGTAAATTCTGTATCACCAATCTTAGTTGTTTGACAATGTTAGGAGACTCACAGATGGAGGCAATTCTGTCAACATGGTATGCTTGGATTTTCAAAAAGTCTTTGACAAAGGTTTGTCTCCTCTGCATAAAAAGTACCTGGTTGTCCATGATGAGAAATTGCTGGAATAAAATGAGTCTTGATCTAATTCAGGATCTAGAAGGTTACAAGTTTCCAATCCCTATTATACATAATAGGTTCCTTTCCTAAACCCATGGATTTAATCTTATGAACTAAATTAACTAAACATGAATAAGTATATCCTTGCCATTTACTAATATTAAAAAAAAAAATCTGTTTTGAGTTGCAAGATTTGGTTCCTCCCACTGTCAGTGCAAGCTAAATCCTACCTTTCATCCTTTTTGTTATATATTAACTAAGTTTGGAGAGTCATGAAGCAGAAAGACTATTTGAGTAGAAATAATCACACTTCATCATTAATTTCTTCTTCAAAAATCCCACTGACCTGAAGAATACAGTTTTCATGAAGTCATTTTTGGGAGACTTTCCAGTGGGTTTTGTTTTTGCTTTGCTGTATGTATATTATGCAGCAATATATTTTAATAGCACACAACCCAACAACCTAGTGTTGTCCAGTTGCATTGGCAGTAATACTGGCTGGGGGTTCTAGAAGTTGTCCAACTTATCTAGAGAGCACCAGATTGGAGAAGGCTGCTTCTATAAATCAGAGGTGAATAAGAGCACCCTTACACCAAGGGTATATTTCTGAGATTCCTCATTGCTAAATTGCTGAAAGCATTTCTCAAAAATAATATATTGTTCCCAAATTAAATGTATTTCTGAAAAAGTAAAGGCACCTTGATCTTCTGTGGTACTGCAAATAAAAATGTTTTTAATGCCCCCAAATCTGAAGATTTGTGAAAATCATTTGTATTTTAAAGAGTTAAAAATAATGCTGAGACATCATTTTCAGCTTAGTAGAAGACTTCTTCAAAATCCTAGCATCTTATCTCTCCTTATGATGAAATTGAAATTGATTAAAATTGCACTTAGGAAACAATTATGACATACTATTCTCTTCTTTTTCTTTTTTAGCTGGGAGAAGAAATAGGATTTTCCGGGTAATACAAGTATGGGTGTTAAAGGCTTGCATTCGTTTGTGGTCAATGCCTGTCTGGATGGATGCCTAGTAGTAAACCTAAAAGAAGTGGCTGAAAACCATTGTAGAACCTATCCTGGATCTGTTCCTGTTCTTGTAGTAGATGCTATGTCTTGTCTTCGACAGTGGTATACACCACAATCTTGGGTCTGTGGGGGCCAGTGGTGTGAATATCTTTCCAACTTGGACAGTTTCATAAATCGCTTTACAACTGCTGGTATCAAACTAGTATTCTATTTTGATGGCCTTATAGAGCAAAAAAAACGAGATGAATGGGTCAGACGAAGACTGAAAAATAACAAAGAAATAGCTAAGATCTTTCAGTTCATCAAAGCCAATAAGCAGCAACCTGGGAGAAGAATGTTCTTTATACCATCTGGGCTAGCCACATTTACACGCTTTGCCTTGAAAACCCTTGGTCAAGAGACTATATGTTCATTGCAAGAAGCAGACTATGAAGTAGCATGTTATGGACAAAAGAACAATTGCATGGGAATTCTTGGAGAAGACACAGATTACCTAGTTTATGATACTGCTCCTTATTTTTCCATTAATAAACTACACTTGGATTCACTGGAAACAGTAATGTTCTCAAGACAAAATCTCTGCCATTGGCTTGGTCTCAGTGTCCCAGACCTTCCCCTTTTTGCTTGTCTCCTTGGCACAGACATTGTCCCAGAAAGTGCTATGGAAGGTTTTCGGAATCAATGTTTATCTTCGTATCAGGTAAAAAGACAAGCCTGTGACAAAAAAACAAGGATTATTCTTGCTGTGGCAAATTATATTTCAACTATTCCACATGTACATGAGAGTTTGATAGTTCTGGAAAAAATGCTGCCTTTGGGATCAGACAAATCAATATTACGCAAAGGAATAGAATCTTATTTGCTGCCTGGACAGCATTCTCCATGGCTTCCTTGTGACTTTACATCTCACTCAGCAGCAGAGCTGAAGAAGGATATCCCTCTTTGTTTGGATCAGGAGATCTTTCAGGTAATTCCTCACCTGAGTTACCTGAATTCAGGTAATTACAAATAGCTGGTACTTTGGCTGTTACAGATGCACAGATGGATGTTTTATCAAGTGCATTGGGTGCTAGTACTTCCCTATATTGTTTTCTTTGGAGGGAATACGGGATAATTTGTTCTCCTATTATATTAAATACTCACTAATCTCCGAATGATATGCAACAAAGTTGGATTACTCATAGTCCACCTATGACCCTTAGATTCATTTTTATGGCCTCTGGAGCAGTTCAAGAATGTGCTGCTGAAGGTGGCAACAAAAGGTGATGTTGGGTGGAATGCTTTTCCTTTTTTCCAAACATCAGTGAAACAAAGGCTAACACAAGTACAGCAAATGAGTGCTAGGTTTAGTCCATCTATTTTACCTTACTCCTCCATATCAAAAAGGCTGAAAATTTCACTCCCTCCAAGATGTCACCACATCACTGCTAGGCTCTTTGTGGCCCTCACAGGCAGAAAAAAAGAAAAAGAATTAAAGATGTTTTCTGAGGCTAAAAGGAGTCTTAAGTATAGAATGACAAGAGCAAAAGCAAATAATATTTTTTTATTCTGCTTGTGACAGATAGCTAAAGGGCAGCATGTACAAGCTGAAAATCATATGGTGTACAATGTCCTAAGCTGTGGAGAGGTTGAGTGCAGCAACACATTGGAAGATGAACATGATACATCACTTCCTGGACAGGCACTTATCTATCGCCCTGCTCGCCAGCACATCTATTCCATCTTGCTGGAGTCTGCAAAAGGTAAAAGGTGCAACGGACATTTACTATTGAATCCTTGAAGCTGGGAGGAATGGACTGCAGTTGACCCACATCCTTATGCATGAGCTTTGGAAAAGTGATTTGCGCTCACATAGGTACACAATTTAGTCCTTGATACTGTAGACAAGCCACATGTAATTAATTAAGAGAAGGCTACTGGAAATAATTGAAGGGAATGGTGTACACTTGAGGGATGGTGCATTTTTGAACCTTTTAAGGAGATCTTGTAAAACCTCCATAATCAAATACTCATGAAAGCTGTTAATAATCAGAAAGCAAAGCAAAACAGTTTCATTTGGCCTATTTTAGCAGATTTTTTTAAAATGGTATTTTAACAAAAATGTGTGTTTTCCTCCCAAGTGTTGAAATAATCCTAAATGAGTTTGGGGAGTTGTCCCTAAGGTGTTAACTCTTTTTTTCAAAATTACATTTAGAATAATGATGGAAAATGAATTTTGGGAGAAATTTAACAGGAAAAAATAATACAACTAAGGTGAAGCAATTCTCTAAATGGATTGCATAGTCATATTAGTCAGCACAAAACTTGGGATGAAACAGCAACAATACGTATGATTTTTTATTTTTTGGAAGCATATATTTTTATTCTAGGCATACAGAACACGACTACTTGATCTTTGAGAGATTAATTTTCAGATCGAAGCCTCTCTTTGCATCATATAAGCTATCTAATATTCGCTGCAAATGATTCAGGTTATCAGTTAACATGATATCATCTGCTACAAAAGTACCTGTACTTTCATGTCCCCAGCCAAATACCTCCAATGTCACCAAAAGTGTTCCTTATAAATGTACCATATTCATAAATATATTAAAGAGCCAAGGGAATACCACACATCCTTGTCTTACTCCCTGCTCAGTATTGAACCATTCATTAATCATTCTACTCTCATACATACTTTACTTCCATCATATACCACTCTTACCACATTCAGCAACCAATTACATTTCATAATGTAAACCTATTTGCTTTATTACTTTCTCTAAACAAATATACAATAAACTTTCTCACATTCATACCTTTTTCAGTTACATGCTTGAGTCCAAAAATGAGTCCTGCATACCCCTACCTGATGTAAAGCTTTTTTGCACGTTACACATTTTGCTCACTTATCCATTCTGTTACTCTTTCGATCAGATTTCTGCCCAATACATTCCCAGGTACAGTTAACAAACTGACCCCCCTTTACTTTTTGCATTCACTCGTGCTACTTGTCCTTTTGTGTACGGTGTTCTTTCCATCATGAGGCACAGGCGCAGTCTTCCCACACACATTAAACAACCTGCCCAGCCGCCCCGTTAGAAACCACACCCAGATTTTAACATTTCTCCAGTTGCACCTCTGTAGCTGCAGACCTTAACATTTGTCAACACTCTGATAGCATTTATGACTTCCTTGTCATCAGTTTTTTCCCCCTTGGACACTAAGATTTATGGTATTTGCTTCAGTTCTGCTTTTGATATAGCACTATAATTCTGATACAAGTCTCTAAAATATACCATCCATCATTCCTTCACTTCAGTTTCATATAATTTCATTACTTTTATTTTTAATTCCATTCACTCTGCTGGAGGCTCCAGGTTTAGCCTACTTCACTTATGTCCCAAAAAAAGTTTTTACATCCATCAAAATCATTCATTCAGCAGTTTCCCTGACTCTTTTAATTTTAGCCATTCCTTTCTCTCTTTAATTATATTTTTTCAACTATTTTTTTTGTCTCTGTATACATTATAAACTTATTTTTCATCCTCATTTTTTTCAGCAATCATCCTCTGATGTAGATTTTTCCCCTCATTTGCAGCCTCTTTTTCTCCATCGTTCTAACCAAGCATTCTTTCACGTAACTCCCATTAAAATAGCTCTCCGCATTTCTGTGGCGTTCCATAACTTAGTTCATTTTACTCTGTTCTCAGCAGCTTCCCCTCTTTTTTTCTTTATTTCCACATTCATTCTGTTGGGAAATTAATATATTTTTTAGTATAGTACTTTTCCATACAATAATTATACTTTATCTTATTATACTTTATGCTTTATCTTCCTGCAGTTATTCTTTCTCTCTTGTTTCTGTCACTTTCTTCCATTTCTGTTTTTTCAGAAGATCCATTCTTGACACAACCTAAATTTTATCGGTTCCACATTCAGAAACTTTGTTTCCTTCACTATTTCTCTTAATCTTCCATCATAAACAACAAAATTATGCTTTTAGACTTATATTCATTCATTTGCCACATGTACATATGAGTACATAGGTTTATGTTTAAACCTACTTGGAGCAAACAAATCCTTCTCTAAGCAGATGCTCACTGAAGAGCCTCATTCTAATTCATTCTAGGGTCTTTGAATAGTCCAATCACTTTTTCTTTATTCTATCATCTCATTCCCACTCATCCATTCAGGTCACTTATAAGATTCTCCCCCCCCCCCCCCCCCGGATCACATACATTCATACATTGTCACCATTGACTGAGATTAAGCTGAGGATTGCATGCAGCCATGAGGCTGCAAACTGCTCACCTCTCTGCAGATGGAGTAACTACTATAAGCAGTACTTAATCTGATAAAGTTGCAATGAGTTCTTTACGGAGTTAGGCAACTTTGCACAAGAGACTCAAAGATATTGGAGTTGATACTTGCACATAGGCAAAAAATGGGGTATCTGCAGTTGCAAGCAGAATGATACCACCTGCAAAGTGTAACTAAGACTGAAACCTTATTGGCAACTGGTATAGTGCAAATGGAAGGTTCCCATTTGCAACTCAGCTGTTGTTGTTTTGAGTTGATGATCAGCCATCAATGCATTTTAAATTAGAAACATATCTATTGCAATTTGACTTGTATAGGATAACCTGATGATTCAGTGAACCCTCCAAGCTGCAAAGTTATCTTACCCCTCTTTCCTCACCATCCATCCAATAATACTTTTCTGGTGCAATATATACTTCTGTATTTTCAGTTGTTTTCAAATATTCATAGCATTTTGAACCACAAATTAAATTTAAATTAACACATTTTTGATCTAAAGGATGCTCTAAGAATAATTTCCAAAGCGATGGAGGTGGTATTTTTGCCACCCCTTGCTTTTCTGTCATTTGGCTCAGAAAGTGGATTTTCCTCAGGTTTGATTTTCTTTCTGTTCTGGTTTCATCTGGACCTTACCTTATCATCTTCACATTGGAAATATTTTAGTTTGAACTGCTTATATCCTGACTCCCGGGGTGCTCTGCCCTTTTAAAGGATTCTTATTCATATTTGTCAGCATGCGTAGTATGAATGTCAGAAGGCTTTTCATCCTGGGCTAACAAATGGTTTGCTACAAATGGTTTCCACGCAATTCACGTAGCATGGCCCTGTGCCCCGGCCTGTGCCAGGGAGGCTCCTCGTGGAATAGTGAAAAGGGAAGGAGGGGTTCTAAGGCTCTGGCGTGCTCTGAAGTTAAACTTTGTTCAGAGTACCCCAATAGTCCCTCAGTTGGTAAGAGTTTTCAAATGCTGCATGCATGAATAATCCTATCTTTGATACGAGCTGCAGACTTTAGCAGCTAGTAGCAACTTTGTGAAGATTTGATTGCATCCTGCAAAAGCACATGGAACTTTTTCTAAGGGCAATTTCCCAGTTCCTTTGTTCCTGATGTAGGACTGGAGTGAGCATTTTATACTCAGGACGGTATGCAGCCCACTGAATCTTCTTTTTGGTCCCCTGGTGCCCTTTCAGATCATGACAGCTGAAAGCTGATGGCAATTTTGCACTATTTTTATGTGGGGCACGCAAAAACTATTGACGTGCTTAATTCAAATAGGCACAATACAGATTTTTCCTGTTTTGAGCAATATGTGTTTGCAAGTGACACTACCTGAAATTTACTTGGGAGATAGGACCAGAAATCTACAAAGCGGTGCACCCTATTCCTGTATCTCCAAGATGATCAAGAGAGATACCATGTTTAATGGTATTGAAAACTGCAGAACAATCAAAGAAAATCAGTCGAGTTATAATCCCTGGGAATCCATGTTGATTATGGCAGTACACAATACTAATAAGCAATCTCAACTCATAGCTTATTTTGAAAAGCCAGGGTAGTTTGCTTCCTCAAGGAGTGCTTGGATTTTTCCCAGGTTAACAGGAACAATATTGGCTCCTGAAATATGGAATACTGAGTCTGTTTCTACTATCTTTACCCAACGTGATACTCTGATTTTCTAGAAGTGTTAGAACTAGCTCCTAGGATTCTCAGTCTAGGAGAGTTCCATTTTTCAAAATATGTTGAATTTTTATATTGAATTGGAAATGATCATGTGGGAAATGGAGATTAGTTAAAGAGCAGTTGAAACATTTTAATTGAAATCTGTATGTTGCAATTTTACACTGTATATGTCTCTTACATTGAATTTAGATGATGTATTTTATAATTTAAAAGGTCAGTGCAAAAATGATACTGTCGTTTGAGTATAGGCAATTATAAAAATGGTGGATTTCCTCCTTTAAGATTGGCAGTCTACCTGAGACCTCAGAAGACAAAATCTGAGCAAACCTATAAAGGAGCATTCAATTATGATTTATTTGACACATTTATATGCTGCCAACCTCTGAATGGTTTTGTGTGGCTGATATGTGTATGTGTGTGTGTGTGAGAGAGTGTGTATTTAAGCCACCTCCTAAACTGAAAGAAGGAAAGGGTTTTCTTCAATTCCAACAGCAGTTTGCTCAACAGTGAAAGTTGCAGCATAGAAAAAATAGAACGTACTGTCAGTATTACATGACAGGACTTTCTGGTCTATTTAGTTATTTTAAATGGATTAAAGAGCATTTATTTAAAATAATTGTATACTGCCTTTCTATGGATCATGCCTAAACTAGCTATCAGTAATAATATAATTATTGTTCTTTCTCGCTCATTTTTTCTAAAGGCAACTCTGAATTGTTCACAGAAAATCAAAAGCAGGAGCTTATGGGTGAAGGCATGCCTGGGGAGAAAGGGGGATTTTTCAGATGCTGCAGGTTTGGTGCAACTAGACATATCTGAAATATGGAAGACCCCTAATACAGCATGGCAATTTCATTAATCTTTATCACAACAAATATTGCTCACGGTCACCCAAAGTGCTGATAGAGTTGACTGAGCACATAATGTATTCCATATTGTCACGTTGTGGCTGTGTAAATCTGTATGATCAAGCTATTATTTTTATTTTCATTTCTAAATTATTGAATTACTTGGTTTATTTGGCTCTAAATCAGGGTTTTCCAAATTGTGAGACAGGTCCAGGGGAGTCATGAAGAACCTTTTAGTTATGTTGTTACAATACATCCACCTTTCCCAAAGTTTCATTGTACTTTTTTCACTGTTCATTTGTGTTCATTTTGGTGTTGGGTTTTTAGAGGAGGTGTGTACATTTAGATTACAGTAAAGAGAGGTGTGATGGCAAAAAGTTTAGGAACCCCTGCTCTAAATGTACCAGCCGTGGGCTTGAAAGTTGGTATAGGATCTATTGGATTTAATCTTTAAGTGGATATGAAATTGAGCCTAAATCTTCATACCCTTGTATTTAAAGGATTAAAAATTGTACAATGTCTGTTCTCACCTAAGCTCATTGAACCAATTCTCTATTCTTTAGATGCCAGTGGAGGCTATCCTGTAGTCAAGGAGTGGTTTGTGTATGCTGGAAATTCCCTGCAGCAGCCAGACCTAGTACAACCCAAACAACTTCCAGGTAGAACAAGATTTCATTCTGTATTAAAATATGAACTAAATATAAAATGTTTGTTAAAAATATCCTATAAGACCTTTTAGTTTTGGGAACCAGACATCTCTAAAAAGTCAAGTTACATAAATACATTTATTTTTTAAATCTGTAGCATGCCAAGATGATTTTGTAAGCCTCAGAGAGGCTTGTGACTTGTAAAAACAATAAACATCAGTAAAATTCCACTCATCAAGAACCAGAAGAACAACTTTATAATAATTTTTTAAAAAAACATATCAGCAACCAGCACTGTTTCCAAATAAAACATAAGGGCAGGAAGCAAGAAAGATTCAGACTGGGTCAATTATCATAGGTAGTTAGATTAAAATAGTCATCACTGTCCTATTCTAGAGTGAACAGAAGAGTCAGCTTTATCTTATCCAGGGATGAAATTCATAGTTAAGATGCCACTTCCAAGAAAGCCTTCCCTTTTATGAGGCCACCCTGCTCTAATTTAGTACTCAAGCACATTTGATAGAAGCATTCACTGCAGTATCCTGAACATGACCCATAAGCTCTTAATTACCAAGAATCAACTCTGAACAATAGATTGAGAGCCAGTACAGTTCTTTCAGCATAAAGATGCTATCTGCAAATCATTCTTCCTAGGTTACTAATCTTGATGGATGCTGCTTCCAAGCATGGGGGCAGTCCACTTCTACATGTTTGGTACATGTGAGAGGAGGACTTCCTGTATACATCAGGTGGGCCACTGGGTGAGACAGAATGCTGTTTAGATATAAGCCTGATCCAGCAAGGCTATTCTTGTATTCCTAATAAGTAGTGTGCTCTGTATGTGTGTATATGTGCACACGTATCACACATTGCTAGAAGCAGCCACAATGAAGTGTGGACCAAACTTAAGAAAATATATTAATTACTATATGCTAGATCCAAAAATACTCCATGACTGTATTTCTACTCCTTTAAGTAGAATGCAACTCTAATAGTTAATAGTATCAAACAATAAGGAGAAGTCAAGAGATTTTAATGATGAACAGCTTGTCTGTTTCCTGGCAGAGATCTTTATTCAGGATAAGTAATACAATTTCCGTTCTTAATCAAGTCAGAAACTAGATTGCTCAGGATCTAGATCAGTCTTCCCCTGACCTGTTGCCCTCCAGATAGGTTGAAATTCGTTTCTTGGATTCCTGGGGCGCCAGGTTAGAGAAGGCTGATCTAGATAATTTCATCCAGACATTTCTTATTACTTATAATCTGCATATTTATGATACTTCTAATTCTGCATTAGAATAGGATTTGAAATGTTTTTGCAAATATATATATTTTCAAGAGGTTTAGTCTATATAAATAGATTTTTTTTTACCTTCACTGTTAACAAATATAGCATGACATACATTTCCCAGAATAAGAGCCTAATTTATTAGATGTCATGGGACTTAAACTTAATTTAAGTGGTTGATCGACCTTCACCTTAATGACATAGGGTATTCTGTCCAATAATTTTATCTGATAAGTTCCATTCTTCTCATCATCCCCAGGGAAACCAGTATAAACAAAGAAGTACACATTCCAGGAGTTATAAAGTAAATCCTTCCTATCTAAATGAAAAGAAAATGCTAATTAACATATATTTGAGGAACGACTGTATTTCAGTAGTAAAACAGATGCTTTGCATGCCAAAGGTTTCAGGCTCTGTTCCTGACATTTACAGGTAGAGCTGGGAAAGCTTGAAATCCTGCTAGGAGTTAGCATCAATCACATGAAGTAGATGGCCAGTGGTCTGATTTGGAATCAGACCCCTTCCTATCTCATACCCAGGACTGTCAAAAAGATACTGTAGGAGCATCCTTAGGGCCCTTCGTGCTGCTTCATTCATTCATTGCATTGATAATGACAATGACAGAGAAAAAAATGATGAAAATGAGGAGAGATCATGTACAGTGTCTGTATGGAGGAAACAGAAGCAATAGAATCAACTTCTTGATAAAAATTCAGGGCAGCTGAACTCTTAATTTTATCTCTCACTTTTGTTCTGAATGCTCTGGCTGAATAATTTACATGAAATTAAGAAGTCTTAAAATCTGACCCTGCTTCTCTTGTTGGGCCAGCTGCATATTAGATATATACAAATACCCAGACCACTCAGATATGGTCTTTTCTTTGGGTGGGAGTGACTCAATTTCAGTTATGGTAGAAATATCTGCCCTAAATCTGGCGTGAGGATTGGCATGCTAAAAAGAGGGATAGCCCATTTTTAAAATGCTTTTTATTTGCAAACAGCACACAGCATTTGGAAAGAATTTTGTACTGTGCTGTTTCTTCCTTCTATGGATGCAACAACACCAAGCAATCTCTTATGGAATTTGCTTGCAGAAAATCATATTTAGGCTGAATATAAGTATGAGAAATTTCAGTAAAACATGCCCTCAGAAGGAGGATTTATACTGCAGGTTCCCTTTGAGCAATGTTTGCGACTTCCTCAGAAAGGAAAGTCTGTTCTATTCTATTTCAGACTAGCCAAGAAGAGTTCCAGAATTTATTTTTAGTGCAATATTCCAAAGCAATATTCCAAAGCAATTTTTCTAAAAAGTGAGCAGTCTATCTTTGTAAGCTTGAAATTTTCTCATGCATTTTTATTTTCTGCAAGATGAAACTGTAGCTCACCAAATAAGGAGCTTGGCACTATGACACTTTAAATCATAAAATGCTTTGATAGGCAGTTACTGCATTTCAGTCAAAGTCAAATGGAGAAAAACAAATTTAAGTTCACATTTGTTCAAAGAATCTTTTTCGAATGAATGCATACATATATGCATATACATATAGTTGCACCCATTTCTTGTTTATAAGGCAGAACAAAACTAGGTTAAAATCACGTTCCATTAAATGTTGCTGCTATTTAACAATGAGCTCACACCTCATACTAAATCATAGTTTGGTTAATAATTGTTTATTTAATAAGCCAACATTTTTGGCTCACGTAAAATACTAATCCATAGCAAGCAAGCCATATTATGACTGGTGAGAAACGAGTCATCATTCATGCGGCCTTTACTAAATTACTGAGTTCAACTTGTAATTAAATTGGTAGACATAGTAAAATTTGGTCTGATTTTTTGTTAATTTAATAGAAAAGAATCCTTTGCAAAGTATGTGCAAATGTGACTACATAGATGAGGTATTGGCAGTCAAGGGACATCCTTCTTCAACCTGAGATCAATGTCAGGAGCTGATTTCCGTGTCTGTATCTATATCTATATCTATATCTATATTTTATGTAATTCTTTGCTGAGGGTACGTTAGGATGCTTGCAAGGAAGATTGTCTGGCAGCTGTGTGGCAACCTACAAGGAGATGAGCATTATTTAAGGGTTCTAGAATCTATTTTGCTTTTTTTGCTTTTTTACTAAAACCCTGAGGTCTGCTAGCCAAAATCAGATTCAAAATGATGATTTAAGAGTCTGAATCAGTTATTAACATCCATGAAAGATCAGGGAGATCTTTCTCCCTCGCCTAAAGATCACATTCTAAAATTTTAAACGTAGTATCAGAACTCCTGATCTTGATCTCTCTCTCTCTGAATAAAAAGAAGGATATGCTTTATTTGGTCCTAAAAAGTAGAGACACCAGGGATTCCATCTAGGACAGCATTCCAGAACCAGTGTGATACCCCTGAAAAAGCCCAGTCCTTAATAACCACTTGCCTCATCAGATTTATCAGTGGTATCTGGAAAAGGACTTCTAAAGAGTTTGAGTTGGTTTATATGGGACAAGATCTTTGTTCAGATAACCAGGCCTCAAGCTGTTCAGGGACTTAAAGGTTTGAGATTTTATATATTATTTTAGTGGGACTTACTCCTAAATAGCCTAGGGTTGCAATATTAAATATACTGATTAGAAAGAAAGCCCCATGGAGTTCAGTAAGGCTTTTGAGTGAACACATTTAAGGTCTCCTAAAATAGTTATATTATTGCCACCATTATTACTGTCAGTGACTTGTAGAGGTTACCTGAAGACTGTAACATTGGCTCCTAATGATAAACTCCTTTTTCTGTTTTATTATTTTTTTTCTCATGTATTATTTTGCTAATTAAAAGTATTTCTAAATTGCTCCTCAGTACAAAGTCTCCTGCAGCAATTTGCTCATATTTGTTCTTTCAGGGAAGAAAAAAAATCACAAGCAATTTATGTAAGGTGTGAAAGAGAGGGAAATAGAAGTGCCTTTTAACTGTGGGATATTTAGATATTCTCGCAGCAGAGCATGCTGTGGTTTTGTTCAACTCCATATAGCTTTGGGTGGGAAAGTACACATTTTCTCTAAACCTGGGGCCCTAAATTTAAGAAAATTCACACTTGGAAAGAAACTAGTCTTAAAGGTGAAGGACAAAATATTTATTTTCTGTTTTGTATCTTCAGACAAAAGTACCATTTGGTTAAGTGAGTTTTGTTTGCTAAATAAACACTCTTTTTTCACTCACTGTTTGATACCTCAACACTGTAATCATTTATAGTAGCCAAGTAGTTTACTCAAAGGAATGCAACTTCTGTTTGTAATGATAAAAAGAGGAAAAAAGACATGCTACCAACTTAGCTTGATTGGATAGATCTTAAAATGGTATCTGGATTTATCTGAAAGATAGAATTAAAATACTGTCTGCAAGAATTTATCCACTTACTAGATGTCAACTGTTCATTTCATATTCATTATTATCTTGGTAGTTAAGTAAAAATGATAAAAAGTAACATTTAAATCTCTCTTTTTTTCTTTTCTTTTCTTTTTTTGATATCTCATAAGATATATAAAATGAAGTATAACATAAGGGACTAAAAAGTGATCTTATTAAGCATTGTATATAGTATCTTCATGGATGTACTCTGGTTTTGCATTCTCTAATGTCATCCCTTAGATAATAATGAACCACTGTTTTGAGACTACAATGGTACCTCGGATCACGAACTTAATTCGTTCCACGACTCTGGTCGCGACCCGAATTGGTCGCAACCCGAATCAAATTTTCCCATAAGGTTCAATGTAAATACAGTTAATCCATTCTGACCCCTACGAATTTGGTTGCCAACCGATTTTGGTCACGACCTGAATCAAATTTTCCCATAAGGTTCAATGTAAATATGGTTAATCCGTTCTGAACCATATGTATTTTTTTTTAAAACCACAAAAATATGACACAAAGTACGGTACGAAGAGAGAGAGAGCTAACCTTGCTCGACACGCTTCTGGTGTGGAGGACAGGAAGGCGGGTGGGGAGGCGGTTATTGTTTGGAGGGAGAGTCCCCCTCCCTACAGGAAGCCACGACCACGTGTCACAGCAGGGAAGATGGCCGCGGATCCTGTTCATCACCCGATGCGGAGTTTGCAAACAGAAGCAAAAGTTTGTGAACAGTGCTGTACATGAACCGAATTGTTCATGAACAGAAGTGTTCGTGACCCAAGGTACCACAGTGGTACCTCGGGTTACGAACTTAATCCGTTCCATGACTCTGATCGCAACTCGAGTTGGTCGCACCACGAGGCAAATTTCCCCATAAGGTTCAATGTAAATACAACTAATCCACCCTCCGAATTTGGTCGCACCACGAGGCAAATTTCCCCATAAGGTTCAATGTAAATACATACGGTTAAACAGTTGCCAAGCCTGCTCTGCATTTTCTTTGGAGCCATGCTGACAAGCACACCAAAAACCTTCCAAATGCCACAAAACACACCACAAGCCTCACCGGTCTCCTTGCTACCGCGATCTCGCCCACAGGAAGCCGCAACCGCGTGGCAGCAGGGCAAATGGCCACGGATCCGGTTCGTAGCTCGAGGCGGAGTTCGCATGTCGAGGTAAATTTTTGGGGCCGGAGCTAGTCGTTTCTCGAAAAATTCATAAGGAGGGGCATTCGTAACCCGAGTATTTCCTATATGCAAATAGGATCCTCTTATAGTAAGACTAGATACTCTTATAATGTAAATGAAATGCCCTGTCCAGCAATTTCTGACACAAGGTGCAATCATAAAGCTGGATGGGTCCATACATGAACACACATGTGAACAAGTGGTTTGCTACTTTAGAAGAAAGCAGGATGCACAGTCCCATTCTTTAGTACTCAGTGATCAGCTGCTTTTGAAATGAATGAGAAAATTGATCTTGTCAAAAGCCATTCAGTAGGATGCAGCAGGGACACTTTTCATTCAGTTACATTTTACAAATATATGTTATGACCATCCTGCATCAGCAGAATGCCTAGCTGCATTTGACAGTTCATTCTCTTTCCTGAAATGACCTCTTCCATGCTAGAGGAATAAAGTCACATTGGGGTGGAGGTGAGGGGTGGAACCAGTTTGCAGATGCTGTAAATACGACATCCGTAAGATTCTCTATTTCGAGAAAGAAGACTGTCGGTTGCACATATTTGAAATTGTAGCTGCGTGCAAAATACAGAGGTGATTGACAAGGAAAGAAGTGTCTGGTGGAGAAAAAAGAAAGATTAAAGTGGATCCCTGTGACATCACTCCATAAATGATTGGATTCCAGCTCAAAATATTATGAGAAAGGTCAGAGTGGCTCCCTATCTGCTACATATTTGCTAAACTTTCAGCAGGGTTATGTCATTTACACATGCCAACACATTTATTTTAGAAATTATGCAAAATATTTCAGCTTTCTAATCCTGTGCGCTGTAAAATATAGCCTCACCCCACCAGCGGAGCAATTCACAAAGAACCAGAGCAACTGTTCAGATGTCAGCAGCAGCACTCTATCTTTTTCCTAAATCTGATACTCTTTGTAGCTCGTTACAATTATTCCAAACTTTAAGTAAGTCATTGTTTCTTATTGAAGTGCCATGGCCCTAGTTTTCCATAGCTTGCTTCTACAATGGTGACACCCATAATGGATTTCTTTCCTAGGTGGCAACCCTAATTTGAGATCACTGTGGCTCAACAGGGGGGCTGAGGCTGAAAAGCAACGTCGTTGGACATTTCTGGCATGCTTTCAACTTCAAGATACCGCTGAGGATCTCCAGGCTCTGGAAACTCCTGTCTTTGTTGTCTGCTCCTTGTTACTCTACCTTGTTTTGCAAGTAAAGAGAATCCTAGTTCTGTAACTACCTTCTTCTTTGCATGTTCAACCTATTTCTCTATATACTCTAGAATTAAATTAAATTAGTTCTTGATGTCTTGGACTGTGGCTGTCTCTAATCATAAACTGAATTATTGGGAAGGGCCTGTAATGGGATTTCCCTGTCTTGAAGTTATCGCTCGTGCACCTTACATCTGTGGAAGGCTGTGTAATCTGAGATTATGGTTATGCTACAATCTTTTTCCTGAAAGATATCACCTCCCATTTTTTATTACTACTTTAAGCTATGTATTCACATCACATCTTTGGAGCATGGAACAGGGTTGGAGGAAAATAGTTTGTGAGGATTTCATTAAGGGGTTCCATTACTACTTATGTAACTGAAGCACTGGCAGACAAATACCAGTCTGGATTCAAATAGTCTCTGGGGGTTACAGTTGAATTTTTCATATGGGAAACCCATTGGAGGGATAGTGAAATAAATGTTGAAAATGTAAGCTATGCCTGTTCTGCAGATTATTTGGCATTTATTTGCCATACCGCTGGGTTACAATTCTTAGCATGTAATTGTATTTTGACGTCTGCTTGTATTTTTCATCATCATCATCATCATTTATTAAATGTATATGCTGCCCATCTCCCAGCTGACAGTCCCAACTGGGTGCTGTATAGATAGGCTGGAGCTGTGAATCCCAGAACTCTTACCCATCATGATATTCATACTTGCTACTTGAGAATTCTGCAAATTGCAGTTCCAATGCATCTGAAGGATACTAGACTGGGGAAAGCTAGATTCTACTTCAAGGCTCTTGTGGTTCACATTCTTATTACCAAACTGTAAATTCCTGTAGCCGACAGCAAGCGAGCCAACTAAAAGAAATTGCTGTGACACGAACCTTTGTTCTTGCCTTTGTAGCGAACATTCTATTGCTTTCATCCCATCACCCTTCGGTCATGTGTCTATTAATTTAGTCAAGACATGAAGGGAGTTATTTTTAAAAGGTAACTCCATTGTTTAATGTTGTATAAAATAACAACTGATTAACAAAGACCAAAACAACCTATTTTAAAATAGAACTACAATTGAGCAAAAGTAGCCTTAGATTGATTTCTAAAGTGCTTAATGTTGGATTGTACTTCTCCAGATTCCCAGCCAAAGTGGCGAGTGTATGTATGTATGTGTGTCTCTCTCTCTGTGTATAGATATAGATATATAGTTATAGATAATTAAATTTTACTATGATTGGAGGAAAAATGAAGGCACGTACAGCAGGGTATGGCAACTATAGCTGCAAAAGCCTCTGCTGCAGATTCAGATTTTAAAATAAGCATGTACAAATAAAGACATGGTATAACACTGACATTCCCCCAAAAGGGAATGTAGATAATGTACAAAAGCATGAATGTTTTTGTTCACATCTAACGAAAGCTAAACTTCTGTCTGAAGACTCTCTCTATCTCTTAGGTGGACAGCCTCTCTTTAGAAGATCTGCATGCATTTATGGCTCAGGCTCTGTGCCTTGAGGAGAAATCAGCTGCTCAGCTTGCAGACTTGCAGGTATAGACTTGACACAACCCTTAATGTAATGCTCATGATATCCCTAAGGTGAATGTTGTGTGGTGTTCTCTTTGACTTAACTCAGATATGCAGGAGATTAGATTTGGGGTCAGGAGGTCTATTGTCTCTCCTGCTTTATTCTGCTGCTGAACTATTTATTAGACATTCTTACTTGACTTGGACCTGGCTAAAATTTTATAAAGAACTTAGAGCCCTTGCTTCTCAGTGACTACTATCCAGATTGCTGAGTTGGAAATTAATTCAGATTCTCATTTCTCCATTATTTGTACAACATCTTCTTTTGGCAGATCAGATATATCAAACTATAGAAAGTTCAAGTACTTTCACTTGTGTTCTGATGGCACTGTTTTCCAAATTTTTCATCATCCTCTTAAGATAGGTTGATCTATTGGGCTTGTCCTGTAGAAGCTTTCCCAATTTTATGTGTTCTAGATGTATTGGGTCTTGGTTCCCCCTTACCTGCACGCAGTTCTCGGCTGACATGGCCATTAGCCAACAGAATCATTAAGACTTCCTAGGGCAAATATTACTTATGTCGCCTTTAACACGTAACTGAATTTTGGGGATTTCTATTGAATGGCATGAATAGCACTTCTTTGTTGATAACCTGAATTCCCTCTGGCTGGGTTTGCACAATATATTAAGCCAAGACGTGGTGGCTAGCCTGTAACTCACTGTGTTGCAGAAACCCAACTTACTGATTATTATTCCCAGTGTTGTTCCAACTTAGGCAATTCTGTAAACTGTGGTTCAGTTTAAGCATGTGTATATGTATATGTGTATGTACACCACCTGTATCTATAGTACTTCCCACTCAACATATGCAAGTACAGTTAATTGTATATACCTGTATGAAAAATCACTTTGCAGTCACAAGCTAGTTTGTCGGGGTTTGTGTTGCAGTTTTGCTATGGTTCAAGCAAGCTATTCAGTATTTATTTAAAATATATCCTGCGCTCATGAGTCACTTGTCTGGTAAACAGGGTGTGTGTATGCATTTATTTTTTGTTTTAATGTCTGCATGTTTAGTAGCTTCAGGCATGTGCTACTTCTTGGGGAAGACAGTGGGTGGGGCATCTTTACCAACGAGCCTCGCTTCTGGAATGTTGGGTTGCTTTGAACTGACTCTTCTTTCTCTTTTAACACTCCCTTGTTTGACTGCAAGGTAAATGAGCCTCTCGCAGGTCGTGTGTCGATGCCATTTCCCATTGTTCTCTGGTATATTTACTCTGAAATTCCAAGCATCCTTTGCCTTCCTTCTATGTCCTGTCAGTACTTGTCTTATTCTCGACAGCTAAAAAACATTTTTGTTGGGTTGTTTTGTTTTTTGTTTTAATTTGGCAGCTATACCTGCTCAGTCCAACAAAGAATTTAAGTGTCACATATCTGCATCATGCAAGAGAGATCAAGGGTTGTAATTAAAGCAATGTGGCTTCTAATTTAATGTTTCTCCTTGTAGGGGGGAAAGAAAAGCATGTGTCACACAGCCCAGGATTTTACATTATAGAACTGTTAACTGCCTGGCTTTATGGCCTTACACTGTAAAAAACATAAAGCAAATAGAATGTGAACATGTAATGTTGACATATTTTATTGGCGTATTTATGAGTACTTTTTAGATAGGCTTACAGATTGCTTGGAAGCAGCTGTTCCTAGATGACCATTCCTAAAGTCTATACACAATTAATGATGCCTCCCACTAAAATCAGAAAACTGAAGAGTTTTCCTTTTTTCTCTGTTTTACATTTGCTATTGTGATTGTAAATGAAAAATCATCAAATAATGATAACAAAAAGTAAATGAAACATTATCAAGTATGCCTGGGCAATTTCTGTCTCATCCCAGCTGGGAATTATGGCTAAAATGCTTCTATTTTCAGCACAAGAATCACATAATCAAATATTGTGTATTTGTATTCCATAAGTTATAGAAATCATGCAGATATTTACAGAAGTGAATTATTTATGGAGTACCCTGCTAAAATGCATATAAAAATGAATAGCTTGGATTAAAATTGCAGATCAGTACTAAGTTTCATTGAAAAGAAAATTATCTTCAATTTAAGATGACTAAAAAAGTAACATCCCCTTTTCATCTGCCTTCAGTGTACATAAACTTACTAAATAATTAAAGAAATACATTGAAATAAATACATACATACATTCTCAGTGAATGTAAGGCAGGCCTCCTATTTTAAAAGAAAATTGGGGAAAGAGACCTCTCTTTCTTTGTACAATATCATCAGACATAGCATTTTAGCTTAATTTTGCTTTTTCCTTCTACTTACCTAAAGCAAGAAAAAAATAGACCAGTGAATATACAAACATATTTATACATCATACTAAGACATAAGAATAGTTTATTGTTTTGCCTTAATGTGATAGGCGAATATAGACATTGTGGTTTGTAGATTATGATTTTTGGAAGAGCATTCACATGTAAACCCAGCAAGTTATGGGTTATTAAATAAATAATGGCTTAACCTGAAGTATTCAATCTCATTAACTAGTTAATTTACATTGATTACTGCTGATCACTTAATACAATGATCAGAAAACCATACAGAGAAGTAACTGAATCTACTGCATTATTATAAATCCAAAAAGCTTTTGGAGAGAATAGAGATCATGCTTCTTTTTTTTTTTTCGTTTGATTAAGCTTTTTGTAGAATTCTAAATGGGTACAAAAGAAAGAACGGGACAAAAGAGAAAAGTCTCTTCCATTAAATAATCTTACCCCACAAAATGGAACCTGGGTCATTCCCCAAGTTTGGTTCATTTTATTGTTTAATTTTCTTATGACCCTTAATAAGTTCTCACTGTATATAGAAGGACTGGTGTGTCTGACGTTTTGGATTGTTTTCAATCAAATACAATAATTCTGTAGTCCCAAACAGCCCTGAAAACACAGACTTTGGTGTCTAATAAACGTTTGGAAGTTTCAGCTTCTCCTCTCCTTCTTTTCCTTCCAGTCTTTGCGATAGTTTTACAAATTCTTTTGATTGATATTTTCAGAATGCATCTAAAAATGTTTAACACAATGGAGAAGTATTTAGATATTTTCCTTGTTATTTAAAATATACTTCACCTTGGAATTTTACTGATGATCCATTACACTTTCCTTGAATCACAGTGCATCCCTTACATTTGCTTTCCAGAGTAGTAGATACTATTTTTTATGCTATGCCTAGGTTCTGAAGTGTATGACAACAAATGGAGAGGGATAACTTTGCTCACCTGGAATAATTCATTTGGCAGGCAATGCTAGGTTTAGCTAGTCAGAAGCAAGTTACATTTTGTTTAGTTAGACTTACTCCCAGGTCAATTTATTACTGTACTAGAAAGAAAGTTCTGTTGAGCTCAGTAAGATTTATTATAAGTAAAGAGATTTAGGATTACACTCTTAAACTGGGTTTGAAAGCAGAGCATATGTCAGATTTTTCTTTTTGTCAACTCCCATCAGTAAAAAAAAAAAAAAAAAATGGAGGAGAGTTTCCGAAAACTAGTACATAACTGATGGACACAATTAACAACTGCATATCAGTTGGCATTACCTGTTAAATATTATACCAACTTCTGGTGTATAATGACTAGGTAGTTGAGAGTCTGAAATACATTCTTTCTTCAGGCTAATCTGAAAAGGGTTGGATAAAGAGAGAAGATAGCGTTTATTGGGCTAATGTATACTGCTCCAGTGGTGACCTGTGCTTGGCAGGTGTGGCATGGGGGAAGGGAGCCAGTAGTAAGCAAGTCACAGCAGGCACACCTGCTTGTCATCTGCTCTTGCGCTTCTCTGCACCTGTCTGCCTATCTTTGTTACACAAGAACAGGAATGCAAGTTTTCACATCTGCCTATGCTTGGAGTGGGGGTGATAGTGTAGAAGGCTAGTGGTGAAACTCAGGAAGATCAAGGATATGTATGGCACATTCTTTGTATTTACTGGCAAAGGTTTTGTTCCGACAGTCAAAAAAACAACAGTGTACAACTCTGGATTTTACAACTTAAAACAATTATATAATCTTAGTAACAATTAAAGTCCAAGTAGGAGAACATATTTGCTGAAAAGACAGCAGTGTAGGGGGGAGTGGCATTCCTGTGAAGACCATGCTCATACCAGATAGCTGCCCATTTTTCTTCCAATGATGGGAATACCTGAAGTATGACCTTAGATTATCATCTCAATATGCAGGAAAGCATTCTTTCATGTACTCTTGTTCCATATTGGTCATGGGCACAGCGTTTCAGGTTAGGCACGTTGTCAGGTAAAGGCTGTGGTAGGCTTGGAGCTACAGTACTTTGTTGAATTGTGTTGAACTGAAATCAGAAGATTAATTAATCATCACTAAAGGCAATATTGTTGCTACTACGTCTACACTCAAACTATCCTTATACAATGTCCCTGTGCTATCAAGCCTCTACTGTCCAATCTTTTCCCAAATGGTGCCCTCCAAATGTATTGGACTTCAACCTTCCAGCCAACATAACTAATGTGTTGAATGCTAATACACCAGGATGGCTCCAAAGTGCGGAAAGTTGGACAAAAGATTGAAGTGGTGATTTGCATTTGCCAGTGCAAAGTAATCACAGTAAGTATGCATTCACATCAGTGTTTTGGAAGTCTTTGGGATCAGCTCTGGACCCAGTTGATCTCACTGTACTGTCTGTTTTGGACAGCTAAGTCAATTTATTTGTATTTGATATTGCTGTTTATTGGGAACCACAACAAAGCTGGTATTTTCTTTGGAATTGCTTTAGCTCTCCATACCTTGTGAATGATCCGTTTTTTCCTTGATGGGAATTATTTCACCCTACCTCCCCCGGGCTCAAACCAGTTGTTATTAATAACTACCACTGCTTGATAGGAGTTTAGCATCCTGTTCTTGCTGTGTTAATTATGTTCCTCAGTCCAGATGCCATAACAGCATATCCCATGGTCATAACTGTTGGGAAAAGTGCTCAATTGTAAAATTGCCAACTTGCTATTATTTCATTTTCACCATTCCTGAGGTTTTTTTAATGCACCAGAAGAATGACAGCATGACAGCCAGGAAGACCTTTGGATTTTTCAATCCTTTTGTTTACATTTTTTGCAATCAACCCAACATTTATATAGCTCCCACTCACAGTAACTTCTCAGATGTTTTATTAGCTAGCAGATGAATATGCACAAATACATGTTTATTAACAAATAAGGATAGGTGCTAGAATTTTCTTTTCTTTCTTTTCTTTCTGTGTGAAGTGGAGATGAGATGTTTATTACTCTGTGACTGATGGTAGTTCAAGAGCCAAGATACTGATTTGATTATGTTTTTTGTGTCTTTCTGTTGGCCAGCTGGAGGGAGCGGGTAAGCAATGATTGGTTCATAGTGTTCTCTGTGTTTCAAGGTCAGGAGAAGTGAAGGTTGTTGCAGATCAGTTTCAGACTACTTTGTGAAAGATTGAAGGGTGAAAATTTTTGGTAGTGTGGAACTGCCCTAAGTCGAAATAAGGAAAGAAATTACAGTGGTACCTCGGTTCACGAATTTAATTCGTTCCGCGACTCTGGTCGCGACCCGAAATGGTCGTGACCGGAATCAAATTTTCCCATAAGGTTCAATGTAAATACGGTTAATCCGTTCTGAACCATGTTTTTTTTTTAAAAAACCGCAAAAATATGACACAAAGTACAGTATGAAGAGAGAGAAAGCTAACCTTGCTCGGGAGGGAAAATGGCCGCGCTTCCTGCTCGGAGGGAGAGTCCCCTCCCTACAGGAAGTCGCGACCACGTGACATGGGAGGGAAGATGGCTGCACTTCCTGCTTGGAGGGAGAGCCCCCTCCCTACAGGAAGTCGCGAAAATGGCCGCGCTTCCTGCTCGGAGAGAGAGCCCCCTCCCTACAGGAAGTTGCAACCACGTGACACGGGAGGGAAAATGGCCACGCTTCCTGCTCGGAGGGAGAGCCCCCTCCCTACAGGAAGTCGCGACCACGTGGCACGGGAGGGAAAATGGCCACGCTTCCTGCTCGGAGGGAGAGCCCCCTCCCTACAGGAAGTCGCGACCACGTGACACGGGAGGGAAAATGGCCACGCTTCCTGCTCGGAGGGAGAGCCCCCTCCCTACAGGAAGTCGCGACCACGTGACACGGGAGGGAAAATGGCCACGCTTCCTGCTCGGAGGGAGAGCCCCCTCCCTACAGGAAGTCGCGACCACGTGACACGGGAGGGAAAATGGCCGCGGATCCTGTTCGTCACCCGATCCAGCGTTTGTGACCGGAGGTAAATTTTTGCGGCCTGAGCTGGTCATGACCCGAATTGTTCGTGAACAGATGCGCTCGTGAACCGAGGTTCCACTGTACTTATATGCCTCCATTTCTCACTATTGTTGCAAATTGTTTCATTTTTCGTTCTCATTTTAGTTCTAATGCTAACTTTGTGAGATTAACAAAAACGGAGGACCA
This sequence comes from Liasis olivaceus, assembly GCA_030867105.1. NCBI lineage: Eukaryota > Metazoa > Chordata > Lepidosauria > Squamata > Pythonidae > Liasis > Liasis olivaceus. Next base: position 260,603,834 of record CM061349.1, read on the forward strand.
GTGATTGATTTCACACTTTGTGCTAAACCATGGATTGTTTAACTATGGTTTATTGATTAAACCACACTTGACTGTGTTGCATAATATACAAAGTCAAAAATCAAATCATATTACGGCCTAGTACAATACGTAAAACAAGTTACTGTGCTTAGGCATTGTTATTTTACAAGTTGTTACCTTGTTGCACAAACCTTCTGAGAACAGGCCTAAGGATGAGGAACATTTTTAGCACTCCACATTCATTTGCTCATGTGTTGGGTATCTTATTTTTAATGGCATTTTAGCCTATTTTACAGTTTTGATTCATAGTGTGCCTGCATGATTTATCCAAGTTATATAAGACAAAATGACTTGTACATTGGGATCTATACGTTGATATGCATTTATGCCATGAGAACTGCTTGGGGTGCGGTTAGTTCAGTAGATAGTCTGTGAAAAATGACCTCTAGATTTTATTCAGCATCCCTGCTAGCCTAACAACATAATAATGATGTAGTAGTATACAAAATGATTTCACAGAACTTCTGTGCCAGCTTGGTGGCATTTCCTAAATAGCACGTATTATACTTATCCATCCTGCTTTGAAAAATAGAATCTAACGTAGGCACACTACAGGGGAAAAAGATTCGTTAGCATTCTGAAAAACATTAATTTGATTAGAAATACCATTGCATTTATGAGGTTGACCACAAAGGCAGAGACCTTAAATGCAACTAAAAATTGCAGGATGGAGCAAGATCTGCAAAGATTCTCTTTGTTCTTAGTTTTGGTCTTGTCCGACCTGATTAATGCTGCATTTTATGTCTGCAACTATGCTTTATTTGCCAGAGAATGTAGTATCATATCTGCGGAGAGTGAGGTATCGTTAAATAAAATAAAATAGACTTTGCAGGATAATACTTAAAGATGTGTCACACCAAGCAGATGTCCACCTTGCTTAGTATTTTTGAGAGATTGTGCTAGTGCATTATGGATGTCTACTGTGATTGCATTAGTATTTTATGGAAGTTTGCTGTTATGTCAACTGGCATTTCCTCTGCCATTTTAAAAGCAACTGAGAGAATGCAATGTGAAAAAAGATTTTTTATGTCATTCTTTATTTCAGCAGTCAGTGGACAGCATAGCCTGTTAGAAGCCTCCATTACAGCCTACCACAGGGGCTAAGGCCTTTTAAATTTCCCCATCCACTGCCCCCATATTCTCCCATGATAAGGGTAGCATGTTTGTAATGTTTGACATACACAAAAGGAAGAGGAATATATCCTTTGCCCTCCTGTTAGTTTTTCTTTTCTCTTGAGTACGTATGACTTTGTGGGGAGAAGCATAACTTTCATGTATCTGACCTCATGTGAAGTACTGCTACAAATCTCTGTTCTCCAGAAGCCCAACCCCACAATCACGAATTAGATACCAGCAAAAGCTTCAAAGATTCGACACTGCTGGGTATGTTGCTTTATTGTAGAAGTCATAGATACATAGAAGAATTGCCCACTATAGAACACAGAACTCTAGCAGATTAGGTAGGTAGGTAGGTAGGTAGGTAGGTAGGTAGGTAGGTAGGTAGGTAGATAGATAGATAGATAGATAGATAGATAGATAGATAGATAGATAGATAGATAGATAGATGACTTTAGCCCATTCTTTTCCCATTCTTGAGACTGGAAGACACCTATTTACAGAACAATTCTGTCTGACCCAAGGAACACTGGTTCCCTCCTCACCAACTTCAGCCCTTATAGCATGGGTGTGTAAGGGTATGAGAGAATGACAAGGGGAGGGAAGCAGTTTGTGTGGTCCCACTCACTGTATCACCTACGGTTGCTCTGGACACGCTTAACCCTAAGGGAATAAAAGGTTGTCCATACCATGGGTATAGCTATGATGTTAAATATAATTGACTGCTTTTTTTATTTCTACTCTGTTTAAAAGTTAATACCAGCATCTTAAATTGTGCATGGTAAACAACCAATGCAGATCTTTAATTTCATGCGTTATGTGATCCTTGTACCTGCCCCAGCTAGCAGCCTAGTTCCCATATTTTGCACTGTATTCTGAACACTTTTCAATGGTAGCCCATTGCAGTAAAAATTACTGCTGCTAGTACACTAGGTGTAATTGTGCAGAAGCACTCCTAACTACAATTCCTTCCTATGAATCCAGTAACAACTGAGGATCAGGGAACACTCCCGGACTTCAGACCTCTTGGTTTGGGTTGATCCTCAGTCCCACCAACACCTGCCTTCAATTCTACATTAAAACTGATTATATTATAGAGTATTTACATTACTCTATAATGTTAATAATGCTGATTTTTTTTAAGAAATGGGTTTTTCAACTCTGGACTCCAATTTTTAATTTTACCTTTTGTTCCTAGGTATACAAGCTCACATACTAAATGTGTGCATGATCCATTGACAATGCTATATATGTAGTATTAGAGGTATGCCTAATTTTTTAAAATTAGGAGTGGCATCAGAAAAACAAAGGCTTCAGTTTCTGAGTTTCAGAAAACAAATACATAAATCTGTAGCCATGTGCTCTTTGCAATAACAAAAATAGCCTTTATTTAGCAGATCTGAGTTTCAGCATACATAACAAACAGCCCTATCAGATTAGTATTTTCCATTCCGTATTTCAGAAGGAGGGAAAGGAATTTGTTAGTGGGAGGGCCTTTCTAAAACACATGTAGCGACTTCATAGCACAAGGGTTTGAATTGAAAATTGGGGATTTGTGATTTCTGCATCAGCTTTCTCCGATCTGGGTGCCCTCCAGTGTATGAATTTCAGTTTCCAGAACTCTTAGCAATGGCCATACTGGCTGGGGGATTCTGGGAGTTCACACATCTGCAGGGGACCTTGCTTAGGAAGGCTGTTGCAAACTGTATGTGTATGAGCACCATATGTGAGATCCAAGGGAACTGGTTTTAAAGAAATGTCTACACAGGTCTAATTTAGAAGATAATTTAGCATATACAGTATACCGTAATTACTATTGGGTTCACTGGAAAAAACGCTTTCGACTTGGGCTGATCGGCAGCTCATCCGAATGGCAGGTGACGTGCGGTGTCCTCTTTTCCTCGAGTGAAAAGCAGCCCAGTCCTACCAGAGCTCCAATATTCCACCCGCCCATTTGCCCCTCTTCTGCATTACCTTCGGTCAAAACAGGCACGCAGGAAACTGCTCTGTGGGTTTGTCCAAACAGAAATTCCTTTGAACTTTGGGAAGGAATTTAATTGGCTTGGGTTTGATGAATAAACATGGTTTTATTTGTAGTGAGTTTCTTGCTCTGTTTTGATTTTTGAATTCTTCGTTGGGACACCGAAATGTAAAGCGATATTGGGATGTCTGTTTAGGTTCACTCCTGAGCCTTGGCTTACAGTAAATATGAGTTTTGTCCTACCAAAGTATCACTTTACACAAATCTGCTTTTGTGAAGCTCAGCAAATAAACCTTTTGTAGTATATAAACCCCAAACTGCTGATTTGTTTACTGTTAAATATTTACTGTGAAGCTCTAGGGAGTTTTAAGAACTGGTTATTCTAGTTTGTCTCTTCCAGCAAATGCTGTCGTTTGTAAGATCTTTCTTATTTTTAGCCCTCTTGTCTTGATTAGGCAGGAAGAACTTAACATAAGCTCTAGTCTTCTTTTAAAAAAAAAAGTATTAATTGTGTTTTCAAAATAAATAGCACTGCATTCTGGTGGGAAAAGGATACACAGGACTGTAATATTCTGTATCTTTGATTGATGTCACTTAAATTGACTGAAGGGAACTGAACCTACCACCTCTATGGAGGAGCAGGTCAACGAAATATATATTAATAGCCTACAGTTTTCTATGGTTTTAGGCAATTGGTAGCATTTTTATTGAAGAGACATTAGGAAGAAAATAATTATTTTAAAATGTTATTGACCTTTCAGCACAAAGCAGATGAACAGTACCATAAAACTTTCTATCACCATATCCTTGCTTCAGCATTCTCCTTGGATAACATGCTCTTAATAAATTAAACTCAATTTGTTTAATTTTACTAGACAATTCTGTAAGATAGAGTTAAGCTGTGTCCACCTAGGGAGTTTCATAGCTAAGCAAGCATCTTAATCCAATTATTGGTAATCAAAATTCAGTTCTGCCAGCCATACCATGCTGGTGCTGCCAATAACCTTTAAAACTTACAATCTTGTAGTAGAAGTTCTTGTAGTGCTCCTCATTCTATCGCTGTCTGATTGCATTATGTTGACTGAAAGTGGCTTTTATATCTACCATTTTGGGTCAACACAACTCTTTTTTTTTCCAGGCAGAGCTAGATGGGTCTGTGCCACCACTACATGTACTCTTGATTTGGAAACATTCATATATTCTATGGTTTTATTAGGAACTCACACACTGACATCCAGAAAACTAGAGAACAGGGACATAGGCCATATCACGCATAACAGTAAACAAGTGTTCCTACTAATACCAGGGATTCTGACTGGAAGTCCACAAACAAAACATGAGCACAATGGCAACTTCCCTGTCATGTTCCCTCACAGTTGGTGTACAGAGGGTTTGCTGCTTTGCTGCTGAAGATAGCATGTGTCTGTCATAAATAATAGACACCAAAAGCCTTTTCCCCCATGAAACTAACTTCATTTGCTTCTGTTAGTGCCGTTGAATTGTTTTGTTATGATCCAGATTTAAGAAAGTAATTTTTTCCTCTTGTTTTTGGTTTGAAGGGCAATGTGTGCTGTTACATTTAGCACATTTGGCCAATAAAGAGAATGAAAGAATTTATGCTATTATGAATGCATCGGTGTAATTTAGCTGTCCCTAGTCTGGTGTCCCCAGATGTATGGAATAAGATTATGGGTTCTGGCATGAATTATCTCTGGGATATTTCAGGAAGGAGTGGGGGGTAGATGGCTACCAATTTTGTGCTCCCCTATCATTTAGCTGGAGGGGGCTGCAGGCCAGCACATGAGCCATTCACAGCACTGTAAGAACAGTAGCAGTGAGGATAATTGTGATATTTTATTACATTTGCGGGGGGGAGGGGAGGTAAAAATAGTGGTTGTGTGAAATTGATCATAAAGGAAATGTTTAGGAGTTAGTGACTTAGTAAAAGGTAAACCTTTCTTCCAGCACTCTGGATACCATCACACCAGGATGATTAAAATTATTTAAGTTTTATTTTGTTAAAATTATATATTAAAATTATTTGCATTTAGTATTGTGCTGGTCCAACAAATATGCTTGCCCCTCCTCTTCACCCCATTGTATCCACCACAAAATACCTAACTATAATTGTAATTATTACTGTTATTAATATCATTATTAATGGCATTTTAATGCTCCCATTCCACTAAAAAGGCACTAACACCTTACATAACAAATAATAAGTAACAACAAAAACCAACAAAAAATGGTATTAACAACATTAAAACAATTACTTTACAGGCCAAATTAAAATCTGTCAAGTTTCCTAAGTGCCAGGAGAGTGGGGGCTGCTTATAGTTTTGAAGTTGTGAGCGACAGAGAAGTCTCCCATATGCGCAACAAGTGGGCAACAGCAAGCAACAGTGTCTTAGAAGGGGCCTCTCCTTCAAGTGGGACATCTACTGAATAACGCAGGAAACCCCTTAGGTAACCAGAGTCTACATTATTTAGATTCTAAAGACTGAAGCCAACATCCTGAAATTTTCTGGTTAGGGGCCAGTGCCGGATTTAGGCATAAGCTAAACAAGCTACAACTTTGGGCCTCACAATCCGCAGGGCCTCACAAAAATTCAAAATATCAGTTTTCTGATTTTGCAAACGAGTTCATTATTACTTATATTAATAAAAGTGATCCTGATTACTTATTTTGTCAGCATTTTGTATATATATTAATGTATCTTGAATTTGTTTTAAAAGTTACATTTAAGTATTGTTTCCAGGGTATATTATATATACTATATTATAATCTATGAGAGAGATCAAGCCAGCCAAATGATAAATATGTAATCATTAAATGCATTCATTTGAAAATAATTTGTATTTTTCTGTCAGGTTCAGCCCAAAGACAGTACTGATCTAGTCAATAGCTTTTATTAGCTTCTGGCCACAGGCAGAATCCTGCCAGACTGAATCTAAACTCATCAAGCCAGCAAACAAAACCCCGCAAATTCCTTAGGGTGGTACCAGTCTCATCTTCTTAACCTTCCCACGCTCCTGCTGGCGGCTAAGGCAATGCTTATCTCCCCGAGTGTGGCCTTCATCGAAGCATTCCATCACATTTTCACTTTAAATACCTTGCTATTAAATGATTAAAAGGCATATATATAAAAAATTCCCTTCACACCCCTATGGGTGGTATGTGTCTTCCTCAATCTCGGGTCCTCTACCAGAGGCCTGGGAGTTTGAGGGTTCTGCGCAGTATCTTAGCTGTTCCTAGCACTGCACTCTTCTGCACAGAGAGCTCTGATGTTGTTCCTGGGATCTCTTGGAGCCACTCTCCCAGCTTAGGAGTCACGCCCCAAGTGCTCCTACCACCACTGGGACCACTTTGGCCTTGACTTTCCACATCCTTTCTATTTCCTCCTTCAGGCCCTGGTACTTCTCCAACTTCTCATGCTCCTTCTTCCTGAAGTTGCTGTCACTTGGCACTGCTACATCTATCACTACCGCTGTCTTCTGGTCTTTGTCTACTACCACGATGTCTGGTTGATTGGCCAGTACCTGGATCTGGAAGTCCCACAGGATCTTAGCCCTTTTATTCTCCACGACCTTCTGTGGAATCTCCCATCTGGACTTGGGGGGGTCTAGCTCATATGCTGTGCAGATGTTCCTGTACACAATGCCAGCTACTTGGTTGTGCCGTTCAGTGTACGCTGTTCCTGCCTGCATCTTACACCCTGCCACTATGTGTTTGACTGTCTCTGAGGCCTCTTTGCACAATCTGCACCTTGGGTCCTGTCTAGTGTGGTAGACCCCTGCTTCTATGGATCTGGTGCTTAGTGCCTGTTCTTGTGCTGCTATGATCAGTGCCTCAGTGCTGTCTTTTAGTCCGGCCCTTTCCAGCCACTGATAGGATTTCCCAATGTCAGCCACCTCAGCTATCTGTCGATGGTACATCCCATGCAGGGGCTTGTCTTGCCATGGTATTTCCTCCACTTGAACTTCCTCCCATGTCTGCTGCTGCCTGAGGCATTCTCTCAGCAGCTCATCTTTGGGTGCCATCTTACTGATGTACTCCTGCATACTCCAGGTTTCATCCAGGACAGTGGCTTTGACACTCATCAACCCCACCCGCCCTCTTTGCGGCTGGTGTACAGTCTCTGTGTTGGACTTGGGGTGGCGGCAGGGTATGTGATGACTGGCAGGGCATACATGTTGATGGCATGGATCTTGTTCTTCCCATTGAGCTGGCTCTTCAGGACCTGTCTTATCCTTTGGTGGTACTTGGATGTTGCTGTCTTCCTTGCCTCCTCCTCATGGTTCCCATGTGACTGTGGGACACCAAGTTATTTATAGCTGGTTTCTATCCCCTGGACTGCTAGGAGGTCAAACCAGTCAATCTTAAAGGAAATCAACCCTGATTGCTCATTGGAAGGATTGATAATGAAGCTCAAGCTCAGATACTTTGGTCACCTAATGCGAAGAGAGGACTCTTTGGAAAAGACCCTGATGCTGGGAAAGATTGAAGGCAAAAGGAGAAGAGGACGGCAGAGGATGAGATGGTTAGATAGCATCACTGAAGCAATGAGCATGAAACTGAGCAAACTCAGGGAGGCAGTGAAGGACAGGAAGGCCTGGCGCAATATGGTTCATGGGGTCACGAAGAGTCGGACACGACTTAACGACTGAACAACAACAACAACAACAATGTCTGCTATATGGCCCACTGGTAGTTCCACTCCATCGGTCTTAACTACCTTCCCTTTCTTTACTATCATCCTGCCACACTTCTCCAGTCCGAATGACATCCCAATGTCCTCGCTGTAGATCCGTGTCAGGTGGATCAGTGAGTCGATGTCTCGTTCACTCTTAGTATACAGCTTGATGTCATCCATGTAGAGGAGGTGGCTGATGGTGATTCCACTCTTGAACTTGTACCCATATCCAGACCTTGTGATTATCTGGCTGAGGGGGTTTAAGCCTATGCAGAACAGCAGTGGGGACAGTGCATCACCTTGGTATATGCCGCACTTGATGGCCACTTGTGCGAGCTGTCTTGAGTTCACTTCCAGTGTTGTCTTCCACAGTCCCATTGAGTTCTTGAGGAAGGTCCTTAGTGTCCTGTTGACTTTGTATAGTGCCAGGCATTCACAGTTCCATGTGTGTGGCATTGAGTCATAGGCTTTCCTGTAGTCAATCCAGGCTGTGCTCAGATTGGTCTGCCTAGACCTTGAGTCTCGGGCAACTGCTCTATCTATGAGTAACTGGTGTTTTGAGCCTCTGGTGTTGTTCCCAATGTCCTTCTGAGCTGTGCTCATGTACTGGCCCATATGGTCTTGTAGCTTGGCAGCTATGATGCCTGATAGAACTTTCCATGTTGTGGGGAGGCATGTTATTGGCCAGTAGTTGGATGGTGCTGTTCCCTTGTGGGGGTCTTTCATGATCAGCACTGTCCTTCCTTGTGTTAGCCAGTCCGGGTGGGAGCCTGCTGCTAGCAGTTGGTTCATCTGTGCTGCTAGGCGTTCATGCACTGCTGTTAGTTTCCTTAGCCAGTAGGTGTGGATCATGTCCGGGCCAGGTGCTGTCCAGCTTTTCATGTTCTTGACCCGCTGTTGGATGTCTGCTACTGTGATGGTGACTGGTTCCTGTTCTGGGAGATTGCTGTGGTCTGCTTTCAGGTCCTGCAGCCACTTTGCACTGGTGTTATGTGTCTTCTCTTTCTCCCATATGTTCTTCCAGTACTGTTCAGTTTCCGCTGCTGGTGGCTCAGCTGTTACTCTGTGGTTGCACTGCAGTTGGGAGTACACTTTGGATGGTTCTTTGGAAAACAGGGCATTTATCTTCTTGGCCTCTGCTTCTCTAGTGTATCTCCTTAGCCTGGCAGCCAGTGCTGTGAGCCTTTGTTTAGCAGTCTCTAGGGCTTCAGATGGAGTCAGGCCCATATATTTTTTCAGTAGTTGAGTCTTATCCCTAATCTCCACACGCTTCTGTAGTTCCACCAGCTGACTGACTTCTCTCCGAGTTGCCTTGATCTTAGCCTCCAATCTCATTTTCCAGGGTGGGTATGTACTGCTGTTCTTCTTGATCGTGTAGCCAAGCATTTCCAGGATTACAGCAGCTGTAGCATATACCAATTCATTGGTTTCAGTTATGGTGGTAGTAGGGATTGTCTGGAGGGCTCTGTTGGCATCTTCTAGCATACTATCTGATGGTACTTCTCCACTGAGCCTTGGTAATCGGACTCGAGGGTTGACTGTAGCTAGTTTATCCATGATCTTATGCCTCATATCAGCTGCTGTGCTCTGTATTGGAAGGGGTGGCAGTGACATTCCAGCTTCAGGTGTTGGCTGCACATCTGCTTGTTCTTCTAGGTCTGCTTGAGTCCGGGTTGTAATGTGGAGTTGGTCTATCTCAAGTTGTGAGAGCAGCTTCTTCTTCATTATATTGAAGCACTGGGTAACTAGTTGTTTCTCAGTTAGTGTGGATGTAGGCCTTCTGTCTATCCATAGTTCCCTCATACGTTTCATATATCCCCTCTCATTAGGTCTGCTGTTGTAGTACCATTCCATCAATTCCAAGTTCTCTTGTCTCGTCCATGTATGGTTTGTTCCAGTAGCCACTTAACATCAGATTGTCCTGGTTCCCCAACATCTGACGCGGACCTTGTTAATCCGGGCAACGTCCGAGCCGGCATGACTCTCTTAGTTCGTGTCACTCTCATATTTGAGGTAGGCAGGTGAAGCATTAGGGGGTCTTTGCCCAAGTACCCCTACTGGTAAGGTAGGTACCAGCCGGGATTTGAACCCCAGTCTCCTGCATCAAAGGCGGTGTTCTAACCACTACGCTATCCAGCCGCTATATATATGTTTTCAATTTTTACTTTCTGGTGTAACTTTTTAACAAGGGGCCTCCAAGCTTTATAATGTATAGCTTAAGGCCTCACCAAGTCTAAATCTGGCACTGCTAGGGGCTGCCACATAGAAACGTATTGGGCATCAGCAAGCAGCAGTGTCTAAGGAGGGGCCTCTCCTATATCTGGTGTTGTAATCATAGAGCAGGAAACTTGCCAGATCAGGCTGGTTCTTGACCAGTTGTAGATGGACTACAGATCTGGATAGTTGTAACATCCTCAGAGTTCTGAGATAGAGAGAGTGGGGGGAGCAAGAGAGAGAGAGAGAGAGAGATTTTCTTCCTTAGTAGCCTTGAAATTCTATGTGATGTATTCCAGCTGCACTCAGTCTCATCTCTCTGGGAAACTGAAGATTTTCCTCTTCTTTTTCTTGTATAGAATTATAGTGGTAGCCCCATGACTCATGCTTGATGGAGGAAGCCAGTAAGACAAATTATTACATTTCTTCCAGACCTTGTTGCAGAACATGTGGTTACCGCATTTTTCATTCATGCCCAACCATTGAGATTAGAATACGTTGTATAAGAATGTAACATTCTACAATTCTTTCCTGTAGGAACCATATTAAACCCCAATAATTGCTTATCTCGCTTTCTCTTTTCAACAGCTTGCCCACATTGATTCAAGAGCAGTACAGCTTGGTTCTCTCTTTATCCGGGGCTTGGGTGTGCTGGTGATGGCCAACAGTGCCTGCGGGTTCCCCTTTCGAATGGATGACTTAATGCCATGGCATGTATTTGATGGAAAACTTTTTCAAGAGAAATACCACCAAGCTCATAGAGGATGCCCTTTACATCAGCTCCTGGAACACGATGCAAGTATACAGTCTTGGCTATACTTAAAAACTGGCCCATCCCACCCGGTCCGGCAGGAAGGGTATGTTACAGACCCCGTCACCCAGAGAGTTTTGACTGACAGGGTCCAGGAGGAGAGCCTTTTCTGCCCTGGCTCCCGCCCTCTGGAATATCTTGCCCCTTGAGGTGAGATTGGCCCCCACTCTGTTGGCCTTCTGAAAGGGCGTTAAGACCTGGCTCTGCCAACTTGCACGGGGACCCAACAGGGGTTTGCAGCACTGGGGTGGCTGGTAGCCTGTGGACGCGCTCTGCCTTTTTAGTTGCACTGTAGTTTTCTCTTTTTAGTTTTAATGTTAAGCTTTTGCCGTTTTTAACCTGTATATTTTTTATAGTTTTTTACTTGTAATGCTGCCTAGAGTCACTTGTATAGTGAGATGGGTGGCATATATAAATTTGAAGAATAAATAAATAAATAAAATCAATAAAACATGTATGTATGTGTGCATGTATTATGCATATATTATATTTAGCTCCTGCAACTTCCCAGACTTTCCTGTCTAATATAGAGAAATGGATCCAGCTTTAGTCATAATTAGAGTAGACGTAATGAATGCAGTGGGACCTAAGTTTGCCATGATCTTCTCTGATCATTACTAATCATGGGTCTAGTTTTAGAAGTGCTGTGCAATCATGGAATATTTGGAATCTCTTTTAAGTTCTTAGAAAAATTATGTTTCTAAAGGATGGACCGGATAAATGCCAAAATGTTGATGCAAAGATAACTCTCCACTGGAGAGCTGATATATTGATATTTCAATGTGTTTCATAAATATGAACAAAATGCTCCTATCTGAAATAAGTGATCAGTTGCAAAAGCCCAGGCTTTTATAAATTAAAATTAGCCTTTAAGATACCAGAGGCTGTGTTTGCACATAGTTCTAAATCATGATTTAATAGCTCACGGATGAGTCTAAGATTCATGCTCACCATTTCAGTCTTTTCCTCATGTACAAGGATGATTAAAAACTGTTGAGTTTTGATTAATTCACAGTTAGACAATAAGCCACTTTTTAAAATGAAGGCATACCCGGAATTGGACGTGCTGAATGCTGGAAGAGGAAAGTAGACAAGCTATTTTAGTCTAACCATATTTTGTCCGTCTCTTTGGATGGACTAGGGACGGACTGGTAACTATGGTTACTAGCACATACTTTTGTGTTTAATATCTGAACCAAACCTTAATGATTTCATTTTAATTTGCCTTAAAAGGAGTGAAAATTTGTCAGAGTTACCAATGCTTCTTCACCTACAGGAATTACGATGCACAAAGTTTCAGAATCTGATGACCCTTATTTGCAAAGCAGGCTCAGCAAATGGAAGGAAAATCCAGAGCAGACCACAACCAAACAGCTTTATGATAAGTACGTGTTATCTGAATTCTTCAGAAAATCCACTGCGTGTCACTATTTGTCACTCATGAGAATATATCCTCCTTTGCCAAAACATTACAGTACTGTGCAAAAGTTTTAGGCAGGTGTGAAAAAAAGCTGTAAAGTAAGAATGCTTTCAAAAATATATATTGTAATTGTTTATGTTTATCAATTTACAAAATGCAAAGTGAGCGAACAGAAGAAAAACCCAAATCAAATCAATATTTGGTGTGACTACCCTTTGGCTTCAAACCAGCATCAATTCTTACACTTGCACAAAGTCAGGGATCTTGTAGGATTAGAGTCAGGTGTATGATTAACCAGTTATATCAAGCAGGTGCTAATGATCATCAGTTTCACATGCAGGTTGAAACATGCTGGCTGGGGAATTCTGGGAGTTGAAGTCCACTCATCTTAAAGTGGCCAAGTTTGGACAACACTGACTCAGAGTATTCCTAATCCTGCTTATACAGAAAATTGATCAATCTGAACTTGCTTGAAACATATGCACAACAAACCTCACATTAGTTGCCCCATCATTGCACTCAATATCCACTCTCTCCTGTGTCTTTGGTTTTTTATATTTTAATAATTTTAATAATGATTGTTTTACATTTTAATAATGACTTTTTAAATATATTTATTGTTTTATTTAGTTGTTGTACATTGCCCAGAGTCACTTTTTCATGAGATGGGCAGCCATATAAATTTGATAGAAGGAAGATAGGTAAGAGGTAGTAGTTACATGTCTCCATTTTTTTTTATTCTTGCTTAAAAACAGGATGCTAACTGTTTCATCTGCAAGGACTTCATTTTAGATGTAAATATGGGGCAACTTTTTCATTAGCGTACTATCACTGTTGAAACATTTTTTTCAGGGAAGCACGAAAGGGGCAGAGGTTCTCACCTGCATCTTCAGAGCAGAATGCAGTCTCGTTCTTATCAGCACCGGTACAAGGAAAGCCAGTGGAGAGGGCCTCAGCAAGCTGGTTTCTCCTCTGAATCGCAGCCTCCAGGTAAAAATCACACATTTTACAACTGAAATACCAAGCTACAATCTTGAAATTATTTATTACCAACTTTTTTCATTTCACTTTTTTTTTTTAAGTTAAGATATGAGTTAGAGTCTTGATCTTAACCCCTGACAATTGTTAATTGATTTTATACAATGAAAACAGTGAGTAAACAAGAAGAGGGCTCATTTTAATTATAAACAAAAACTAATTTTTCTAAGAATGACAGAAATAAATAACCACATGAAAACAAAGTTATCTTATTCCAGCATATCTTTCTTTCTCACATATCTGCAGGATTTTCCTGTTTGAGCAAAGCCATTCTGTGTTTGTTTTGTATCAAATTCTTAAGGAATTTCACTAGCCAGCACACCAGTTGCCTGTCCTCTCTTGTTCTAATTTGTTCCTCAGTTCAGTAAAGCTTTTGTACAGAATCTCTGTTGAATGGTTCTTGGACATACTTGAAAGTGAGCTCCGAATTGCAATAAAGGCGGTTCCTGCTTTCAAGCTTGAGTTTTCTTCAGTTTTTCAATGGGACAATTAAAATATCACACTTAATTGTCTGCAATTTGGCTCTGTAATTGTCTGTAGTTGGCAGCCTTGTATTAGTCCTCTTAAAACATCAAGCTTAGAGCATCTGTTAATTTATCAGCTGAAATGACAAAAGTGTGATTTACCATTTTAAACAACTGTCTGATCAAGTCTCTAGCACTTCTTAGCTGTTTAAGCCTTGTGAGAGAGGCAGAATAGGATACTAGTGAAAAAAAAAATTTTTTTATGCTAACATTAGGAAGGGTTTTTTTTGTGGGTATCACTTTTTAGCTTAATTTGCCAGGAAGCTCCTTGGAGGAACAATAGAATTCACCTGGAACTACTTTTCACTCAAATCATTCTGAAAACAGATCATCCATCTACAATATTTTTTATAGACATTTATCTTACTTTTTCAAACAAAGGCCACACTGATGGCTAATTCCAGGAGTTGCAGTGCCAATATGCTTGGAAGGCCCCAGAGTGGAGGAGGATGGTCTAGAGAATCTTGCTCTGTAAGAAAGAGACTATATGTAGAATATTAGCATTATTGTTTGTTATGTTACTTCCTCCATCTCTCTCTCTCTCTCTGTTTAAAAATGAACATCTTTTCCGCAGACTGTAGATCATATGATCCATGATAAAATCTAAAAAATAATCTTCCATTTCTTTTCCCACTCCTGTTGTTATAGCTCTGAGATGTTTTGTGACTGATTGACAAACCTTTCAATTGCACATGAGCTAAAAATAGCAAGGACTGAAATAGAAAGACTGTATGGTCAAGCATGGACATCACTCTGGGCATTTTGGGGTATTAGTTCCTAAAAGATATAAATTGTATCTGAAATGTTCTAAAGAAGGTGTTTCTTTCTTTTTTGTGAACATTATAAGATAATCTGTTCCCAAACCACAGGTCCACAGTATAGACCAAGACACCAGTCCTTGAGGGGACAATTCCAGCTTGCTCCTCGGTAAGTAAGTTCTGAAGAAAAGAGATAAGGGAAAGAAACCCTGCTTTAACATCTGTATGAAGAGGTCATCTGTTAGTTCAGGTGAGATATCATCAATACCCTGATGATACTCAGCTGTACATCTTTACCCTGGGCCAAGCTGCAGGTGCTATGAAGTTCTTGACCTGGTAGTTGAAGGCTGTTCAGATCTGGATGGGATGAAACTAGCTGAAGTTGAACTCAAGCAAGATAGAGTTATTGTTTGTACAGAAGGGATCTCTGTCAGCTCCAGTGATAATTCTTGAATGGGTGACACTCCTCCAAAAGAGCAAATCCATGACTTCCAGATCCTCCTGAACTGATGACTATTGCTAGATAAATACATGGAGGCTTTGGTCCAGGGGCCTTAGCCCAGCTTCAACGGGGTGGGAGGCCCTAGCCATAGTAACTTTACTCCTTTATCCCTACATGTTGTCTTACGCTCTACATGCGGCTGCCCTAAAGACCACTCAGAGACTGCCAGTAATACAAACTCTGGTGGCCTAGATGTTAGAGCAGTGTTTCTCAACCTTAGCAACTTTAAGATGAGTGGACTTCAACTCCCAGAATTCCCCAGCCAGCCAAATGGTCCACACATTAAAATTGCTGAGGTTGAGAAACACTGCTCTAGATACTAGTTTGGCCCCCTCACTGTTACCATTCCAGAGGCTTTTAAAATGGCTGTTCCTGAGAGTCTTTGAGGAGTGAATGGTCACCATTGCACCTGTTGTATTATGGAAGATTTGTTTTATCTTGATTTGGGGTTTTTACTATGTTTTATGCTTTTATGATGGAAGAGTTGTTTTTTGGGAAGGAAGGAGAATTGTTACACCTCTTTTGCAAAGGAGCCCTTCGTTTTCATTATTTTCCTTTACTTTGTGTGGAAAGAGCATAACAGAAGCACAAGAGCATAATAGGGACACTGTCTGTCAAGACAAAGATTAAATAATACTGCTGTCCTGGGGCTGTGCAATTCCTGTAAGGAGATGTTTCAGAATATGTGCAAAGCAACTCTTTTCAAATTGTTGAAGCAGCTACCGTGCATCTTTTTTAGGCTCACGTGGCTTTCTCAGAAGCTGCTTCTAGTTGCCTCCACTTTCATGTGCATGCACAGCCAGCTGAAAGTACCTTCCAAAGGAACTATACAAGCCTGGGAAAAGACATAGCTGCTTTAATGATCATGTTCTAATGCTCCTCTTTGAAAGCATTTGTATAGCCCTAGCAAGAGTATCTCTCATTTGGTTTTCCTTGCCCCATCTACTAACAACCTTGGCTCAGGCATTCCATCTAGGGAGCCTTTTTGATTCAGTTTATGGGACTATGGATAATAACAGAAAATATGATGAACAGACCAGGGTAGATCCACAGTGTCTTTAACGTTACTTCCTATTGTTGAAAAGCAGGGATCAAATTCTCTTACATATGTGTTTGCATTGGAGAGAAAAGACAAGAAAACTATTCAAAATGTTGCTGAATTATTTTTGATGCATTATCCCACTAAACTGTTTAACAGCATTATAAAAATTGTTCCATCGTAGAGACTCAACATGCTTTCCCTACCCCTAAACTTTTAATAGTTGATTTCTCTTGCAGATGGTTTAATCTAGATCATAAAGCAATTTTAAAAAGTTGATTTCATAATAGCAACCCATACAAAGCAGAACTTTAAATTAGATCCAGCTACCAAGATAACAGTATCAGTGCTTTTGACATCCAGTCAGATTCACTATCTGAATCTGGAATGTGTGCTGCCGGCTTTTGAAACGAAGGAGACAAATATAGTATAGACATGTAAAATGTTTCATTTTATTTCTTTTTATTTGCAATTGTAAAGTAACAGAGATTTGTATATGCAATTTGGCTAATGTAACAAATTATTGTTGTTGTTGTTGTTGTTGTTGTTGTTGGTAGTTCGTGTTTAGCAACCATTCGCAGTTATGACAGTGATGAAAAAAGTAACTTTGCAACCAATCCACCCATTTATGACCTTCGCGGGTCTGTAAAGCAAAGGAAAGCTGAAGTAAGATTGTAAGCACAGTTGCGGTTTCACTTAGTGACCAAGTCGCCAGTCCCAATTGTTGCTAAATGACAACAATAATAATAATAATAATTATTATTATTATTATTATTATTAATTTTCTATGCAAATGCTTCAAGGGGAGTGGTTCTCACTTACTGGAATGAATTGTTCATTTTTGCTTCATAACTATTTACTTTTGTTTTTAGATGGCCAAGATGACACTCCTCAAGGCTATAAATGAATAAGACAAGTCTGAGCAGAGGAGGAGTTCTTATAATATATGTAATTAATTGTTTGATTCGTTGAATTGATTGGTTTCTGTAGTTTGTAAAGCATAACGAGGCACAATATATCTTTTCCGAAATAAAATGCATGATGCCTTGCTCTTTAAAACTGCTTGTTGTCATATTGTCCCACCATTGACAACAGGGTTTCTTCTAAACATGCAGTTTCAGAATCTATGGTTCAAATATACTATAGTTAAGATTAACCACAGTTTGTTGGGTTTGGATTATATGACAACCTGGACTTATTTGAAGACAATCCAAAGCTGCCAGAACCTCTTCTTGTGACTGCTAGAGCAAACATGGGAAGGAACGGGCAGGCGCTACTTTCTTTATTATCTTAAAAAAAACATGGTTTATATGACATGTGAACACAGACATCAGGAAAAAAAGGCCCTTTGAAATCAGTGGGATTTCTGAATCAAATACACTAAATAGTATGGGGGGGGGGTTCTGTTTTTATTCTCACTTGCAACAATCAGTCACACATAACTGACCTTTTAGAAGTACAGTACTACTCTCATTTTTTTTTCTGCCAAGTCTCTCAGGAAATAGCCATGCCATTTGTAAACACAATCGCTTACATGTCTATACATTAACATATCCAGAAAGCATCTTGGATGAATGCCAGTTGGCAGTGCCCAGAGATCAAAGAGGTTCAAATGCAGACTGTGTCTACTGTCATTTTTTTTTTCTGGCATACTGTAGCTGATCTCTGGCACGTGTCCATGCCAGCATGGCCTGTACATAATACCTGTTCTTGTGGACAGTATCCCAAAACAAGAATTTAAACTTGATGTCACTTGTACAAAAGCAGCACTTGAAATTAATTAAATGAACTACTCTACAGTTATCAAATACTGTAGATCGAACTGAAGGTAAGTAGGGAGTACTCAATTCAGATAAACTGAGAATATTCATGATACAAAACTTCATAGGACTTATGTCTGTAGTAGATATATTTATATTCTCTAAGTACATTTCATGGTGATTATGGCTTATTATCTGAAGTATTCTTATCTGAATCCTTGAGAGCCAGTCTGGTCTAGTGGTTAGGCACCAGGCTAGAAACCAGGAGACCATGAGTTCTAGTCCCACTTTAGGCATAAAGCCAGCTGGGTGACCTTGGATCAGTCACTCTCTCAGACCTAGGGGGAAAAAAATCCCCTCTCACCCCTATGGGTGGTATGATTCCTCCTCAATCTTGGGTCCCCTACCAGAGGCCTGGGAGTTTGAGGGTTCTGCGCAGTATCTTAGCTGTTCCTAGCACTGCACTCTTCTGCACAGAGAGCTCTGATGTTGTTCTTGGGATCTGCTGGAGCCACTCTCCCAGGTTAGGAGTCACAGCCCCAAGTGCTCCTACCACCATTGGGTCCACTTTGGCCTTTACTTTCCACATCTGCTCTAGTTCCTCCTTCAGGCCTTGGTATTTCTTCAGCTTCTCATAAACATTCTTCCTGATGTTGCTTGTCACTTGGCATCACTACATCTATCACCACTGCTGTCTTCTGGTCCTTGTCTACTACCACGATGTCTGGTTGATTTGCCAGTACCTTGGAAAAAATAAATATTATATTTATTAAAATGTAATATTTATTATAATATAAAAATAAATTCCTTACCTATCTATAGCACATATTTTGTGCTATTTTGCAATGAAACTTTGTGGAAATATCTATTTATTTTATTCAGGATCTCCAGTATAACCTTTAGGATCAACTCAATTTTTTGTTGTTGTTTTTATCACTTTTGTTTTAATTGTCCTTGTACTTCAGGCCAAATTAATTTTTTTTTATATTGAAATCCCACCCTAATTATGTAATGCACAGTAGGTCTTTGGTTTGGTTTAATTATAACTAGTTCATTTTCAATTAGTTTACATATTTAAGATGCCTTTATAATTTAACATTTACATTGTAAGCTGCCACGGAAGGCCAGGGTCTTAATAGGTAGCTAGGGGCACCTCTAAGTACCCCAATTTCCAGTTCCAATTTTTTTCAAAAACCATTTGAAACCAACCCACCCTCAGTCATTTAAACAGTTCTCAAGTGCTGGAGAGTGAATGCCATAAATCAGCCATTGCTCCCTCCATCTAACTTGGAGATCACTAAAAACAGCATTCAGTTAATGTTCTGCTTCTACCCCATCTTTATTTCATGTTGTGTGCATTTGCCTGGTATTTTCTCAAAAGAAAGGAGTGGCAGGAATGGGAAGGGGCTGCCAAGGCATCATCTGTTTGTTGCATGTTAAAGAGTGGGGAGATAATGTCTTAGCACGAAAGATTGTCTGATTTTCTATGGCGTTAGTGCATAACCTTTTGGTAACCAAGAGGTGCACTAATATTGGGGGGGGGGGGGGAACAGATATGCAAAGTGGGCAAGGCTATCACAGAAGTGGGTTTGGGGAGAAATTGGGAGGGTCTATTAGCCCTTTGAGGTTGTCCAGACAGGAAACCCAAACCGTGAGTACCAATACTGCCTTTATTGTAAGGTTACTGTAAAGAATCTTGTAAAACTGAAAACTCTTACCCTCTCCCCTGCCTTTACGTTCCAGAGAGCTAGAGAGGGTCCTGTCTGAGGCACTTTCCTTTCCTGCTTTGGACTCAGATTTCTCTTATCAGACTATTGTCGAGGCTGCGGCTCTTCCTCCTGTCTCCCAAGGTTATTCTCCCATCCCATTACATGGTCTTTGTTTTTAACTGTAATATGCTAGCTTTCATCTGTCCCCCATCTCAAAGGGCGGGAAAACAGTACCATCAGTTTTCAGCTGTCATGATCCAAATGGACGCCATGGGACTGAAAAGAAGATTCAGTGGGCTGCATGCCGTCCTGAGTATAAAATGCTCACTCCAGTCCTACATCAAGAAACAAAGGAGCTGTGAAATTGCCCTTAAAAAAAGTTCCATGAGCTTTTGCAGGATGCAATCAAATCTTCACAAAGTTGCTACTAGTTGCTAAAGTCTGCAGCTCATATCAAAGATATGATTATTCACGCATGCAGCATTTGAAAACTCTTACCAACTGAGGGACTATTGGGGTACCCAGAACAAAGTTTAACTTCAGAGCACGCCAGAGCCTTAGAACCCCTCCTTCCCTTTTCACTATTCCACGAGGAGCCTCCCTGGCACAGGCCGGGGCACAGGGCCGTGCTACGTGAATTGCGTGGAAACCATTTGTAGCAAACCATTTGTTAGCCCAGGATTCTGACACTCGTGCTATGCATGCTGACAAATATGAATAAGAATCCTTTAAAAGGGCAGAGCGCCCCAGGAGTCAGGATACAAGCAGTTCAAACTAAAATATTTCCAGTGTGAAGATGATAAGGTAACGTCCAGATGAAACCAGAAGGGAAAGAAAAGCAAACCTGAGGAAAATCCACTTTCTGAGCCAAATGACAGAAAAGCAAGGGGTGGCAAAAAGACCATCTCTATCACTTTGGTAATTATTCTGATTTTTTTAAATCCTCAATGGAAAAATGATAACAGTTATTAATTATATATCAGCTCCACTGTAATCAGAGAGTTTCAATTCAGAAGAGAGGGTAATTGTAATTTTGAGTTGCTTTGTGCAGTGAAATAGCATTAGAATATAATACATTAGTTTACTACGTAAATTTACAATCGGTTCCTTTTATAAAGAACAAAACTCATAAATTTTTACACCACTTGAATTAAGCAGTCAAATGTAAATGCACATTATTTTCATCACTGTTGATTCAATGCACTCATTTTTTTAGAAAATTAGAAATTAATATTAAATAAAAAGATAAAGGGAGGAGAAAGAGATGCAACTTCAAGTACCTCTGCTTGTATGTGATACGGCCCTTAAATAGGAGGAACCAAATATCAGCGGTTTCGTGCTGATGGACTCAGCCTCCCCGATCACTTCTTTCTTTTACGCAGCTAAATGAAGAGTATTGTTTAGCACATTATATAAGAACAACAGAAATACCACATGTATACTTATATGTATGAACATTTTATTAAAGGGAAAAAAATCTTTACTTTGACTACTTTTGTGTGACTTTTTCCTAGTTAATATCAACACTTTCCTAAACTACTTCTAGACCTTGATTATGTCCTTATATCCATATGTGTTCAGTAGAGCTAACCACCAAGTTGGTAGCCTTCCTATTTAAATCATTTGGGTGTTTATGAGTTTATGTTGCCTTTCTACTGAATTTGAAGAAATCTCTCTTCCACTGCACCAGAATCCTAAAGTTTTCCAGACCTGTTTTATGACAGAGCTTTTATTTCCTATCAACTTTAGCTATACACTCATTGTAGGATCCAAATCAGCTCTCATCTGCTTGGTATTCAGCAACTGGCTGTGGGAATTGCACTGTATTGAGCTTGGTAGAATATAGGGACGTAATGTTTGTTCGGTATCAGGTGTGCTCCAAAGAAGCGAGCAGCACGGCTATTGAACTGCCAGTACCCATTATGGCATTATACAAATTGTTTCATGAGATCTATATTATAAAGTGAGGAACAAAAAGAATTATTTCCATAATCCTGGAAATGCATAAGCACAGGATAATAACTAGAACTAGATGCCAGTTGGATGGTGTGTTACACTCCATTGATCTTTTTTTCCTCTTTATATCCAATTTCCTTATCATGAATAGATTGTACTAGGCCTTGTGCTCACAAAACCTGCAGGAAAAATTAAACATTGTCCTCAGTGCCAAGCTAGACCTCATTTTCAGTTCCTTTGTAGCAGGATTTTATATTTCTGAGTGTGGTTAGCATTAATTCTCTGGAAAGCAGTCCATCTCTAAACCCCAATGCCATATGCATTGTATGTTAGACAGACAGCTCCCTTATTGGTGAGCAAGGGTACTCTGAAATACAGCATTATCACATTTAAATCATTCTAGCAATACGGCCTGAGATAATTTGTTTGAATCTGAAGTACTGGTCTTCATTACTTGGGGTTTTGGGTAATGTGTATGACGAGCACCATCTACATCATATTTTGGGTAAGCTCAGCAAATGTGGCATGCAACTTCGCTTAATTTACACATGAACTTTGCAGCTTCTAAATGAGGAAGAACACAAGATGGTTGTGTGGAGCTATTTTCATGCCCAACAGAGGTCTGTTCCCACCTCACCTTCTAAAGACCACTACTGATTCCATTATAGAGTGAAAAGGCTATGGGGCCACTTTCAAACAAAGTTAAAGAGATGTTTTATTATGATGCACATGAGCTTTGACATAAAAATGGTTTGATTAAAATTGGGCACCACTGATGTCCCAGCTTATGCAGATAAGGCAGCTGTTTCTCAACCAGAGGCTGTTCAGATATTTTAGGGGTACAACTGGGCTACTAGATCTGGACTGCAAAAATCCAGATGACTGCTAGGCAGTGGTATTTTGCACCTCCCTGTTGCCATGCACGTTTTTGCAGCTTAGGACGGATAGCTACAAATTCCAGCTGTTGGTGGAGCACTGGAGGACACCAAGTTGGGAAGGTTGGTAGAAGCTGCTGAGGTTGTCTCAACCTTTGTGTCACACTGGTGAGAAGAAACATTGAACACTGCAAATACCAAGCAAGAGCTGTGAATTCTTTTGTTACCCATAAGCCAGGAGTACTTCTGAATTTGGGAAAGTTAGCTATGTAAGATTGGCACATACAGTAAAACTGGATCAGACCATGATTAGAAATTGTACCAAAAAAGTGGATGTAACTGCTTAAAAACCAATTTGGGGAAAGGTGTTGTTTAAAATCCTTTCTGGAGCCCTGGAAAGTGCAGCTGGTCTATGGCCTTTATCTTGAACAGCAAAGGATCACTCCCAATTTACAATAACCCTCCTATTTATCTGGGCTCTACCAGTAGCAATTTGCAACAATGGAGGAACAAAGCTGCCATTTGACCTAGAATACAATTTTCAACTAATTAATAAAGTGACCATTAGTGCCCAAGGGGATAATAACAGGAGTAAGAGCAAATTACTGTGCTAACTAATGCTTGCTAAGGGGGTGCAAAGGAGACCCTGCCATTGTATTGCAAATGTCTTGAGGCTCTATTCTTCTTTTCTCTTCCCCCACCCCACTAATACTCTTAAAGTGCTCCCACTCAACACTTGCTCCTTCTAGGACCCTTGCAAAACTGTGTAAGAATTAGCTCTTCAAAGATCAATCAGGATCTAATTGTTGCTAACAAAGTGCCACCTGGTGAGAAATGTTACAATATACCTTCATTACAAAGCATTCAGTCTCTTAGCCCTATAACTACAGTAAAGAGCTGGTTGGTGGGAGGGAGAGACTCTGTTCTCCCCCCACCCCCCACCCCCCACCCCAGTTGTTTTCAGGCACCTGCAAGGCTTGTAAAAGGACTTCAAGGCAACATGCTTTTTATAGGACCCGGGCAAAGTCAGCTCTGTTATGTATGCAACATCTAGGAACAGTTATTCACAAGGCTCAGATGCATTTAACACCAACCAGCAGTTGGTGATACAGCATAGCAAGCATCCCCCATTATCAAAATAATTGCCTTTATCTCTCAAGAATTAAATAAACAGTCTTCTCTTCTCTTCTCTTCTCTTCTCTTCTCTTCTCTTCTCTTCTCTTCTCTTCTCTTCTCTTCTCTTCTCTTCTCACCAATCCTGGAAAACCTATAAAAAAGGGAAGCCAATTGCAGTATTATCAGCAAATATATCTGTTAGGTTTTCCAGATGTATTGCGCTGCATAGTTACAATTGCTAATAATACTGGTATTTTAAAAAATGGGAGAGATTAAATTACGAAGGAGAAAATTACATCTTTGCATACAATATCAAATAACATAGGGTAAGCGTGCCTATAAGCCTACTCCTTTGAGATTAAACCACAGAGGTATTTGGTGTATATACAGAATGAAAAACATAGCTGTAACTCACTCCAAAGTAGTCCTAATACCTTCATTATCTAGTTATCAGCCCCATAATTACCTTTTAAGCAAAACGCAATTGTATTTTCTCCCATGTTGCTGACAAGGAGACTGAGGCTGAGAGGGGTAGCTTAACCTAGGACCAGCTAATGAGTTCAGGGTCTAGATCCACAGTTATATCTTGGACAGTTTGTATTGAGAATGTCAACAGACTTCCTGTTTGTTGTTACTTGTATTTTAGATTTCTCTGTAAACATCTACCCTGAGTAAGAATAATGGGGAAATTCAACATTACATGGGCAACCCTTTCATAGGAACTTCTGGGGCATAACATTGGCATAGTTTGGTCAAGATCTTAGTCCCCAAGAGAATTCTGTAACAGCCGTGTTTTATTTGGCACAGCATACCACAATGTCGACAGTCATTTCGCCAAGAATTGCGACTTTGCAATAAAGAGAAGAGGCATGTAGAAAATGAGTCAGGCTCATCAAAAACCAAATATCTACATGATGCTGGGAATATACCAAGACTTTGCCCCATCACAAATGGATGTTTTCTCCCAGGCATAAGAAGGAAAGAGCAGAAAACTGCAAAGGCATCTTTTGGAGTGGGATACCCTTTCATGCCTGATACACACAGTGCTCAGCTAACCTTAGGACAAAAACCCATGGGTGGAAGAGTTACAGAGAGAGCCAGACTTGAAATAAGGAGGAATATCCTAACCATGAGAGCTGTTAAGTGGTGGAACAGCCTGCCACCTGGAGTTGTGGGTGCTCCATCACTGGAGGTTTTCAAACAAAGATTGGAGAGCCATTTGTCTGGCATTGTGTCAAGGTTCCTGCCTGGGCAGGGGGTTGCACTAGAAGACCTCCAAGGTCCCTTTCAACCCTATGCTGGCTGGGGAATTCTGGGAGTTGAAGTCCACACATCTTAAAGCTGCAAAGGCTGAGAAACACTGTTCTATGATTCTAATTTTGACTAACTAAGGGAAAGACATTTGAACAGTACATTAGACATATAGGCAGCTTGTGCAAGAAAAGCACTTGTAAAAAGATTGTTTCCCTGTACTTAATTCCTGCTGGACAAACACTGAAAAAAAAAACAAAGAAAAAGGAATACATGCAAATTTACTCACATAAACCTAAAAAAAGGAATATCCAATCAAATTTTCTTGTAAAGTGAATTGGAGTTCTGTGTTCCCAGCTCACCAATGTAATCTCTTAGCAAAGGAAGATCTAGCAGGATCTCCAAAAGATGTGAGGAGGTAATCTAAACTACTGATAATTTTTATCCAGATGCCAGCGTACTGAATGTTATTATCTGAACAGGGATATTACTAATCCTCGGAATATTTTCTTTTTATGTCACATTTCAAAATATTACAATAAAGCAAGCAAACATAGAACTAAAATATCTTCAGCTGTTAAGTCTCATGCCAAGAAGAATTATGAATAAATCACATTTTGAAGATTCCCATGATTGTGCTTGATTGATTTATGATGGCAAAGGTGGGTGTATCTTCTACTTGAGATTCTGTCTCTCCCACTTTCCATTCTTTTGTCATGATCATGAGTGGAGATTAGAATCGCCCACTTCTATTTTAGATTAACCACAGTTAAGCAAATTGTCCAAACATGATAGATTTTATTTCAAGTCTACTGGGCACCCCAAAGAATGTATTTGGAATAATGGACATCAGATTTTCTTTGTTGGTGATGTAAAAAAATTGAGGTTTCATTGACTCACATGATTTGGTCTTGTGACTCACTGACATCTTTCTGGAACACTATTTTACCATACATGGTAGCTTTACGGGGAAATCTTTTAATGTTAAAGATGTTAATGTTATGTTAAATTATGTCCCCAAACTTTGGAGTCTGACTATTTTGAGGAATTATACCAGGCCTGGGGCATTGCTAAGAGAATTATTTTGAGAAACGGGAAAAGTAGTATTATTCCTGATATTAAGGATTGGATTCAAGAGATGTGTAATTTATCTGGTTTTGAAAAGCAATTTTATCTACTAGTCAAAAAATGACACATTGTGTTTCCCTTTGGCACAGCTTTCATGATATTTTGCAGCAACAGAGTATTATCATTTATTCTCCTTAATTTAGAAACTTTTAAATATTGTTTAATATTTGATGGATATGTGACATATATAGTTTGTAATCCCTTTTTTGTTATTTTTTTCTTTCTTATATCTTTTGTTATTGCTCTTTCTTGTTCTTTTTTATATGCTTTCCTTTTTTCCTATTTTTGTGGACTTTTTTAAAAAAAAGTGGTTAAAATTAAACAAATCAGTACTCTAAACTGTGAATAAAATTATAAACCAGCTTCATAAATGTGAAGTTGGCCTATTTCTATTCACCAGGATTAAGATGAAGCATAATTTGTCCAGGCTGAAATGAGATGACAAGCTGCAGTTAATCAACAAGGTAAAGGAAGCAAGCAGAGCATGGCTTTTTCAATTTTTTCCAACCACTTTACCACCAGTGGTCATAGGAGACATCTGTATTTTCTTCTGTGAAACAAATTAATTTGTTGTTTCAGTTTATGTGTTCATGTTTCTGCTGTCCATTTGTACTGAGTTATGTTTGTGCACTGGAAAGTCTGGGTAGGCTTTAGGCCAGGGTTTCTCAACCTTGGCAACTTTAAGACGTGTAGACTTCAACTCCCAGAATTCCCCAGCCAGCATATGCTGGCTGAGGAATTCTGGGAGTTGACATCTATATGTCTTAAAGTTGCCAAGGTTGAGAAACCCTGCTTTAGTCACTACAGTTTGGGTCACATGATCAGGGCTTAGAATGGAGCAGTTGCCAGCATTCCAAGCAGCTGTCCAACAACCATTCCCATAAGGATATACTGGAGGGCTTTTTCAAGTACATTTTTATTCTGCAGCCCCAGCAAAATCCAGCCCAGTTTTTGAACTTGATTTTTTTTTTGTCACTTTCTTCTGCCATACCAAGTTTGATCACATCCCGTTCTGTCTTTGGACTGTTCTGCTGAAAGAAGATAGACAGCCCTGAGACCTTCTATAGGACTTATTTCCAACGTTCTGTTGGGTTGAAAAGAATAAAAGTAGAAACCAAAGTTCTCAACTCTTTCTTGCAGATGGCAAGATTAGATTCATTTCCATGACAATAAACGATGGTTTATCATGGTATCTGAACACAGCCATTGGTTTATGATTGATATTATCATAGAGTTTCCTGGAGAAGGCACACAAAAGGGAAATACTCCTTTGCAATATAGTTTCCTTTCCATGAAACAAGAGGAGGTGGGTCAGGTTGTTGCATCTAGACTTGCCATGGTAATAGAATGGTATACTAGTATCTCATATACAGTATGATATTCCCACAGTTAACACAGCTGATACTATCATTGATTCATTACATCAGTAATTTTGTTCTTCAATAAAAATCATAGTAGCATTCATTGTAACAACATCCACAATAATAACATTGGTTTAGCAGATCCTCTACTCTCCTTACTTATAGTTAATGTCTGATGTAAGGGATAAGGATGACTCGAAATCATGGCTGAAAAATAAACTTAGTCAAGAAATTTCCTCATATATCTTGAGGAGAGTGAAAAAAATAATACGCTCTGTACCACAATTACTGTAGTCTGACTGAAAGTTTCAGATACCCATCCACAGACTGAAACATATTTTTGTGAATAGACTGGT
Organism: Liasis olivaceus; assembly: GCA_030867105.1. Classification (NCBI taxonomy): domain Eukaryota; kingdom Metazoa; phylum Chordata; class Lepidosauria; order Squamata; family Pythonidae; genus Liasis; species Liasis olivaceus. The sequence continues at coordinate 260,631,503 of CM061349.1, forward strand.
GTTTCTATCCAAATAATTTATGGGGATTTTGGTCATTGCACTCTCAATGCATGGAAGAAAGCCAGTTTGGTGTAGTGGTTAAGGCACTGGGCTAGAAACCAGGAGACTGTGAGTTCTAGTCCCACTTTAGGCACAAAGCCAGCTAGGTGACCTTGGGCCTGTCACTCTCTTTTAGCCCTAGGAAGGAGGTAACGGCAAACCACTTTTGAAATCTTGCCAAGAAAACTGCAGGGATTTGTTCAGGCCGTCACCAGGAGTCAACAAGGACTCGAAGGCACGCAGACAATCTCAATGCATGGGGAAGGTGCTAGGTTGGAGAAGGCTCACCATGTATTCTCTGTACCTTTGAAAGAGCAAGTTTTTATTACTATGTAAACAGTCACCACTTGGTCAGCAGCTCATCAGGTTCTCAGTGTCAGCCTAACACCAAATATCCTTTCCAGGGTTGACTTATTAACTGCAGAGAAAGCTGCGAACTTTGGGGTGAATACAGGTATGGACAATCGTCCCTGGCCTTTGCAGAATGCTCGCCCATATCTATTGATTGTCTCACTCTGTCAGTCGTCAATGCATTCATTCCATAGGGGTCCCAACGTTGGCCCATTGCTAGGCTGTGTGAAAGCGCCTTAGGTCTGTTCCCCGACTGACATAAAGAAGATGGATGGAAATGCAAGTCTCATTAGCATTAGAGAAAAGCGCCTGTGAAAATCTCCCACACACTGAAAGGCACCACATACCTCTTATAGCATATCAGAGGGAAGCTACATGTGAATATTTTACTTCTTTTCACCATTATTTTCTCAGCGTGTTTCAGCTTTGTTAGGAAAGGGGAAGCACGGTGGCCAAATAAGCAACTTGTTTTCATGTTTTGAAATTATAAAAGGTTCAAGCATGTGTGTGTGTCTCTAACTCTGGGTTTCTTCAATCTCCATTGACTACTGCTGATATGCTGCTGCTGCTGCTAATGGTGTGTGGTGCGTTTTCTGTCTTTCTGATACGGAGATTATATATTGTAAGTTTGCAACATCTTTTCCTATTCATTACACTTTACATCTTCTCAGATCATTAGCAGGGCTTGATGAAACCTTGAGGAAAGTGTTGTTGCCCTTAACATTTTTAAATAGTGATATTCAAGCTGATGACTTTTATTACGTACAAAGAAGAAACCAGAACCAAAATTACAGGCCAAGCTGTAACTTATAAAATGATACTGTTCTCAGACCAGCCCCTGAAAACTTGAATGCAAACAATCTGATGTGATCCCAAGTTCTGTGTATGGTTTGGGTTTAAAATTAATTAATCTAGGAAGAGCTAGAGAGAGAGAGAGAGAGAGAGAGAGAGAGAGAGAGAGAGAGAGAGAGAGAGAGAGAGAGAGAGAGAGAGAGAGAGAGAGATAGATGAATAGATAGATGATAGGGTAGGACATCTAGGATTTGGCTTTCCCCGTTAATTAGTGTTCCTGGGAAAACCTGCCACGGATGAAGATAAAGGCCCTTCCGTTAAACCCACTGCATTTCCTTTTGTGCAGCTGAATGTTGTTAACAATGTTGCATTCTGGTGAAGTAAAAAATCTAAAACTGCATTGAAGTGTGAGTAATTGGTTCTTGAGCAGATTCTCTAATGCTATTCACTTTTCCCTGCTAATCTTCCTGTGTGAGCTATAACAATGCAGCACCAAGTGAGAAGGAAATGTCAGGTTATGTTGCAGGGCCAGCCTCCTGCCCACCCTCCATCTGTGCTGATGTCAGGGCTTATTGGAACATATGCTGCCTGTTGCTCACTGGCCATCTGTTAGCTGAGCTGATGAAGTGTTCCGGTTACTGGGGCAACGGAACCCTTGTTTGCGAAGGGCACCACAAACATTCTCTGCTCTGGTTTCACTTTTATCCCTGCTAAGGAATGGCAGAAAGGGGAAGGGTTGGGTTGCCCTGCTCAAGCTCTCCTCCACCAGCTCTCTTCCAGAGATGGCCAGGTTAAAATAGCCACAGGGATTTAAGGTTCCAGTCCTCTAGGGGCGTCCTGGGAAATAAGTCCCACTGAACTCAACCGAGGATCGTCCTATGCGGGTCGTATATGCAATATAACTGCATTGTTGTAGCTCCTTGGTTTATCAATGGAGGCTCCTACAGGTTTCCTAGCTGCTGTAATCACCCTCAGATATGTTGCTGTGATTGCATTGGAAATATATGTTTCTTAGTTTACATTTACTGGGAAGTAAGTCTCACAGAACTCAGGAACCCAGATCAGTTGTTTTCTGAAAGTCCTGTTTTCCTGGGTCCTATTATAATCCTCAGATGGCCATTGTAATTGTATTGGAAATTTATCCATTTATTTGAGAACAGGAAACTTGTCTTTCCTTTATGAATTCAAAGACATTTTAGAATCACCTAGTTTATGTGTGATGTGGGTCTAGTTTGAAGGGGGGGAAATATGTCAAATACAAAAGATTCATTATGGAATCCTTTCTGTTCAGTGGACTTTTTGACAAAAATCACTTGGTCTAATTTTAGGCATTGCTACAGAATTGCAATGGCAATGGCTGACAACTTCAAGAATTGTGCAAATAAAGGCTTTCACTTTTACTCTTTTTCTTCTTGTATTTGGTTAGGAAAGCTTGTACAAAAGACCCCAGAGACTGATAACAGATAGATTTTTGAGAATACCTTTTTTACATTTTTTAACTTTTTTTTTTTTACATTTGAATCTGTAAATGTTCAACTTTTAATAAGAATTTTTCAACAGTTGATATCAGGATGGAGTTATACAGGTAGTGGCAAACTGGTGTCTTCAAACTGGGATCACCCTAAACACTCTTTTCCAAAAAAAGCCTTCCTTGATATGCCTCTATCATTAAGGCATCACCTGGTTTCTTTTGTACGTCCAATGTAACATCTTTTTCCATGTCATTCTTGTCATTTTTAAATCCACTTTCAAATCTGTCTCAATTTTGTTAGGTAAAACTTGTTCCTCTTCCATAACATCTTTTAAACACAGTCTACCTATAGAGGCTGACATTTTTAAAATTAACTTCTCGGTCCATTGTTTGAAAATATCACCTTTAAAGCCCTACATGGCATGAGACCGGGTTACCTGAGGGACCATCTCACCCCCATTATATTGACCCGTCCCACCCAGTCAAGCACAGAGGGTATACTGTGGACCCTGTCAATGAAAGAATGTCGACTGGCAGGGCCCAAAAGGAGACCCTTCTCTGCCGTGGCCCCCACCCTATGGAATACTCTCCCCCTAGAGGTGAGGCAGGCCCCTACTCTCTTGACCTTCCGGAAAGCAGTTAAGACCTGACTCTGCCAACTTGCATGGGTGAGAAAAGGGGCAACCAACCCTGGGGGTGGCTAGCACCTTGAAGATGCTCCTGGATGTTAATATCTTTTCTACCAGCAACATCTTGGAAGATATTATTATTTATATATGTATTTGGTTTTTATTGTATTTTTATACTATTTTTATTGTATTTTAATTAATATTTATTTGTTGTTTTTATTGTAAACCACCCAGAGTCACTTCTTCGTGAGATGGGCAGTGACCAAATTTGAAATATATATATATATATATATATATATATATATATATATATATATATATATAAATAAATAAGTACGTGCATATAACCTCTTAAAGATGATGCCAGCTATGGGGCTACCAAAGACCATATCAATGTACAATTGAAGTCATAGGTCCACCACCATCATATTATTCTTCCTAGTGACATAATGGGAATATTTGATATCTCTCAAGAGTTTTTCCTCTCTGGAGATTCCTAATATCAATCAGCCCTAAAAGCAAAATAACATCTTGCTGACATGTTTTCCTGACTCTAGTTGCTGATCCCAACTGGCAATGAGATGTATTACATCCCATGATGGTGATAAGAAGAGAGTATGGATGGGCTAATGACTAGCTAATGACATGTATTGCCCATGCAGTCTGCTAAGATATAATCACTTCCAGTGGCTGATCAAGGCTGGTTAGCTATGTCAGCATACATCCTCAAAAGGGGCGAAAAATGGTTGGTTTTTGTGGTGCGGGCAAAAAAGACTGTCTAAATCCTGGGCTAGATGTGAGATAATGTAGTGGAAAAAATAAACCTCATACACTAAATGGAGACTGCACCTTTCCCCCCTCCCCCCCATCTTTTAGATATGCCCAAGGTCAAACCCAGTTCCTCTCTTTGCCTAATCCCATCAGACCCAAATTGACCCTCCCTGCCCGAGACAAAGTCCCCTTGCAATGCCATCTAGACCAAAGAATAGAAGCTTCCCCACCAGCTCACAGCCCAGCCCATGGGCAACAAGAAATTGCAACCTAGAGAAACCCCAACCTTCCATCCACTATCAGCTGATGACCTCAACATTCCATCTCCTTCACAGTGAACTTCCCCAGCTCTGCTGCCCTCCTGAAAGGCCCATTTTGCCTAACAATAGAACTCACCCCAGGTACACTGACAAGGACCTGCCTGGCTTCCCCAAACTGCCCAGCCAGTCAGATCCCTAGGATTTCCTGCCTTGTAGCCCTCAACTTCTATGAAAACCTTTGCTTTTCCATTGTTCAGGGTCCCTCTTTCTTCTGAAGCAAGCACCCAATGATCATTGCAATAAACATGGTTCTTCTCCTCAGTGTTGTGTTCCTTACTTTGGCAAAATTGCACAACAATAAAGCCAGTTTCCTGTGATCAAGGGGGAACAGGGCAAATTAGTTGTCCTCAAACTGTCACCCTTGAGATGCACTGGAATCTTAGGCATCTACAACTCCTGCTGCTTTTCTCTAAATGAAGAAAATAGGGTCACACTATCATGCTGCAAGCTCTACCCCCTTTCAGGTGCATCCCCAGTGTGATGCTACTTTTGTCAGATTGGCTGGTTTGGCACTCGCCTACCCCAGCCCAGCCCAGCCCAGCCCAGCCCAGCCCAGCCCAGCCCACCCCAGGGATGCTGCTGGCTGGTATTTTCAAAGTTCCTCAACTTTCAGTTGTTCTGACTGGGAATTCGAGGAGTGACAGGCCAATACATCTCAAAGGCTGTGTTTAGTTGTCTGACGACAGGGAAAAAAGAGAGAATGGCATATTTTATGAAACTGCCTTGCTCATTAATCTAGCTGACTGGAAAATATTTTCCATGTATTCTGGGCTGGTGCTTCTCCCAGCATTCATAACCATCTCTTTTTCTTCTGCACTCCTGCTCTTATGGTCTTTCCTGTCATGACTTTATAGTAATCAATTCTCCTTCCCTCTTTTCTCCTTTTTTTCTCCTCCTTATCTTTTCTTGAAGGACTTGTCAGACTCCTGTCCAATAGTCATGCAGAGGTTCTGTTTTCACCTTCCTTGCTGACCTGCACCATTAAGGAACAACCATTTATTACTAGGTTAAATCCCCTTGCCACAATCTGCTGTAAAAAAGGGGATGCCCAGGAAGATGCTGGATTTATGCAAGATAGCAGAAACTGCATCTGAGAAGCTGTACATAGCAACTATGTGGAGAGTCAAAGAAATTATCATCTGTGTGAGCTATAACAATTGCTTCAGAGAAGCAAGGGTCATATATTGGGCACTTTCTGACTGTATGAGCAAGGAGAAAACTGACTTTAATACAAGCCTCTTTTCCAATCCCATTGGGACATCTTCAATGATATGGTGGGATGGTCTAAAGATTCCTACTCTGGGCAAGGGGTTGAAGTAGAGACTTCCAAGTTCCCCTCCAACTGTAGGATTCTACAATTCTATGGTTCTGTATTGCCCAGATGACTGTAGAGTTTTTGGTTTGTGAGGTACTGCTTAGCCAACTTGGACTGAACTTTAGAAATGCAGGTAGTCCTTGACTTATGACCACAATAGGGACTGGAAAATTTGCTGTTAAGTGGTGTGGTTATTAAGCAAGGCATCAGAGTTCCCCTTCGACAGCATGCTGTTTAATTGAATGTGTGAAAATATTGATGAGTTGCAATTGTACAGTATATACTGATCCTAGCTAATGCATTTAAATGAAATAGTCAAACTATTCAGTGGGAACCCCCCCCCCTTTTTTTTAAAAAAAAGCTTTGCTTTTATAAGTTTGAGAGCAAATCCTAACACCAGAAAGAATATTATGATGCATTACGAAGAAGCTGAGGCTATTATTCAGTCTTGACTGATGCAGGCAAATAGTTTATCTTCACTGACTGCATTAGAAATGAATAATGAACAGGAGAGCTGTAACTCAATTTGTAATGTTGTCCCAAGGCTTCATGTTATTTGCAAAATAGTTCCATCCTGCTGCTATGCTGGCAAACATACATTTCAATGCAAATCTATCCACTTCTACTCAGAAGGAAGGGCCACTGAGTGCAAAAGAAAATTGAACAGATACAGAACTGTAAACGTGGGTTGAAATTGTAAGCACATTTATTGGGAATTAAATCCCACTAAACTCAGTGGATCTAAATAAACATGCATAAACCATGAAGTCAGGCTACAAACATATGAACACTAACCTGGAAGTAAATTCTTTGGGATCTATCAGAACTTCTGTTTAAGATAATTAGCAAAATATGCTGGCATTCATATCTCAATCTTTCTGCTTCTCTGCATTTTATCTCTAGCTCTACTTTATTCAGTCACAGCAAATGGCAGCACAGCTGACCTTGACTAACCTCAGGAAGTTAATCAGGAGACACCATTAGGAAACCCTAGGGAGAGAAGGGAAGGGAAGGGAAGGGAAGAGCAGAGCAGAGCAGAGCAGAGCAGAGCAGAGCAGAGAAGAGCAGAGAAGAGAAGAGAAGAGAAGAGAATCATTGCATAAAAAAGCAAAGGCAAGCAACTTCTGCGCTGCTGCCAAGAAACCGGAATGGATATGTCCACGCAGTTGCCATAGTCAGGTTTACCTTGTGGGCACTTCTATCTTACCCACCTACAATAGCTGCTAAGCAATCTTGCTATACCTTTTTTTGGAATTGTTGGAATTGTAAAATGACACATGTCATATGCTTAGCTGAAAAAGATCAAATTGCTGTAAAAGGAGACTGGTGAAACCCAGAACCAATTTCTTTCTCCAGTCTCTTCTCTATCCTAACCTATGTCATACATACAAAATGAGCAAAAGTTCCAAACAAAACTATGGGTTCCCATCATCATCTATATTTTCATCATTTCACCCTTGCAATCATGTTAAGAGATGGGCACCAATATGTGCTGCTGCATTGGTTGCTTAATAGACAAGTAACATAGAAATTAATAAAATATGAATGTGGCCCTACCCAGAAAGGACACGGATATTTCCAGATGCCTTGAGCAAATTTACAGCATGTCAATTTTTGACATTTTGGAGTGACCACAGACTAACTTGAGAATTACACTGGGAATTATAGGAGAGCCCCTACTATGGAGAGCAAAGGATGAATTATTCTTGCCATTAATGCTCCATTTGCTTGAAATCCAAGGACATTTTAGAACTGGTCTGAAACTGAGATCTTTGATGAATTTGGGCATATAGTATTTGCTGGTAGACCTCTTGCTGGAAGATTGCTGTGCAGTTATAGAAAAGTAAAAAAAAGTGAATTCTTATATAGTACTCCTTTCTAAGCATCGACATAGGTAGGTACCCACATGCGAAGTCTTCTGTACCTGTGGTCTTGGGAAACCCCCCCCCCCATTATTAAATGTATATTGTAGTAATCAAAACGTAAGCACAATGATCATGATCCAGTTCTCCAGTTGGTAGCTATGGCACATTATATGTTCCTCAAGTTGGGCAACAAGAGGCACGGAGACTCTTACCTGCCAAAGACATCAATGGAAAGTGTCAGTACTGCTTCAACCTTGTTAACTTTTTGCTTGCTGCAATACGAACTAGCAGTTTTGTAGCCACTGTCCTAAGATGGCTGACTGTACTCTTCACTATTTAGGGGTGTGGCCTCGGATCTATTGATGAGTGTAGAATTCAGCTACTAGATAAAGCTGAGGCATCTGAGCACTTCCACACAGCCCCTGGCCTCACTGCTTTGCTTTCCACTGCTGTTGAGCATTTCTGCGCAAGTGTCCTCACGTCTGTTCTCTTAGACTTCGATCGATGAGGAGAGGAAGGAAGGCCTATCCGGTTGGCCAGCAGGAGAGAGAGAAAATTGGTGTCCTCTAATTTCCTTGATGGTTTTTATTTCCCAGCAAGTGGTGGCGGTGGAGATGACTATGCCGGGGGAGTGTCAGAGCCATGAGTGCATGCATTCTTGTAGTTGGGGAGGGGGACACCTAGTAGCCAAGACATGGGGTGAAACAGGAGTCCCCATCAATGCCGTGCTAAGCTGTCCTCTCGGCATTTCTCTAGAACAGGACATGAGACAAAGCAGGTGCCAACCTCATATTGTGAAAGCAGGACTCTGTTTCTAAGGTCTGAAGCTCAGTTGTGCCACTGGCTATTGCGTGAGAAGTGAACTAATTCAATGGCTGTATGTACTTCTTATGGATATATAACCCCCTGTTTGATAACAAATCGCAGCATGCTTGTGCAGTTCCTTGTTCACTAGCTGGCCAAACACATTAATGAACATATTTGGGCGGTTATAGCTATTTTAACTACAGAGGTCTCCTTGGCAATGAATAAATGAAGCAAAATAGCGTCTGATAAAACATCCAGGAGATTTAGTCTTGGGTTTTAGCTGTTTTGTTTTTGTTGTGAAATAACAACAATCATCCTTGATTAGAGTGAGAAGAGGAATAGATGGAGCCTCTCTGCTTTTTTTGTTGGTTTTCTTTTTTTTAACTATCTGCCATTCAGTGCCATCTGGTCATTGCAAAGAGAAGCAAGGGGGAGAGGGGGACTCTATTCATACTTCCTCACCAGCACAGATGCTTTGCTGTTATCCTGATGTGAACTCCATCAGCACTAAATTATTCCAGACTTACCTGGAACAATGCACACCAATTGTTTAGCTGCGTGACAGAGAACTCTCAGCTGCAAATATATGGGGCAGTGTGTTTGGTATTAGGCATTTATATATTGACATGTACACTTACTTCTGCACTGAAGGGGAAAAAAAGACTTCTGGCAGAAGTTGTGTTAATTTTCCCAGAGGTTGCCCTGATTCTATTTAAGCTTCATGATCTTTCTTATCCCTCAGCCAGAGTATGTCTTCAAGCCATCCTTAGAAAGTGAAGTGTGAAACCAAGTGTGATTTTTTTTTGGTGCCATTTGCTTTTAAAAGACTTTTATGGCCCTTTTCACAGCAGTAGCAGTGTTAGCTGGGGTCCTCTTTTTTTAACCTAGTCCCACCTTTGGGCTATAGGTATTTACATTCCCATGCTGCTTAAATTCCTTCACTTCTCCTGGTGTATCCACCAACAGATGAGTCTGTTATCATTCTGATATTCTAGTGGCAACAGAATGGCTCCCTGGTTTACTCTTTTTCACAAATTTCCAAATGGATACTTGGACCTCTCAGTGTAACCTACACAGATGAATGCAGTTGCCTTGATGATTTGGTAGATCAGGCATCCCCAGCTTGACATCTTCTGGATGTGTTGCACTACAGCTGTCTTCATCTTCAGCTACCATCACGGAGGAAGATAAAGGGAGTTGTGGTACAGCTTTCACATATGAGGGAAGAGGAAGGCATCTCACCTTATCTTAAGGTGCTTTTGAAACTTCCTTTGTTTCAAAAGCAGTTTGTTCTGCAACTTGAGAAGCTGTTGTTTAAGAAACTCACACAGACAAAAGAGCCATGGCACATGGAACTTATTGCACAGAAGTTACAAACCTTGGGATTTTTATTATTTAGATTTAGATTTAAGAATATTTAAATCAACAATTATGGCTTCTCATGAGTGGAATTCTGCTCACAGAATGTTCAGATTCTTGATAAGAGATAATAATTTTTACCAATTCCTTTTTTTTATGAAAATATACTCAATAGGCTTGGTGTTGGAAAGTGAAATAATGTGGGGACAAGACAAGGAAGGAGGCATTGGCCAAAATCACTTCCTTCAGTTCCATTCAAAGAAAAAATGCTCTGGATACAGCTTACTTTTTAAAAATACAACTTTCCAAAATCAGGTAATATGAAACAAGTGTATAAACTATATATTCATAACACAATGCTTCATTTTCAATATGGTATCTGATTCTGACTGGCCATTTTGAACAAAATTCTGAGCCATTAGAGTGAAGGGAGAATCACCTGGCCATCAAGATGTCATCCTTCCTGCTTACAACTTCCCACTGAAAGCTGTGATAATTCGATGACACTGTAGTGTTCAAGCTAAGCACTTTTCCCAACAGCTAAAATCATTGTTATAGCTTACAGTGCAGTGCTTCTAGGCATGTTCAGAGAGAGAAAGAGAATTAATAATTTTCTTGACCCTTGAGGCTTGAAAGCTGTGGTCAGTGCATGCTGCTTACCTAAGTGGGGAAATCAATCTCTACATTTTTACAGGGATTTTGAAATTGATTAAAAACTGTCTAGAAGAATTCAGATCTGTTTTGCTGATAGGACTGTTTGTGAAATTTACTGGACAGCTCCAGGTTCATGCAGCAAGAGGCAGAGTGGTGTCTCAGAGACAAAAGCAGGAGTATCTCAGAGTCGTACATGCACTTCACCTTCCTTTAAGTTCTTCGAGCAGAGTGATTCGGATGATACATCATGTCACGTCTCCATGTACAGCATTTTTCATGATTTCCAAGATTTCTCTATTTTTACATAGTGCATATCCTGTGTGGTGTTTTCAGTTACAATGACCACCAGGAGACACCACATGTATGTGTGCTGGCTGTCCTGAGCAGGCACTATCAGCTGACAGCAGCAGGACTGGCCAGGAGCACCATGAGGTGCTTAGCTTCTGTCTGCTGACAAATCTCACACCATGTTAAAACAGGCAAGTGGCACCTTCTTCTTCCATGTGGAAAAGCTCTGAGCAGAGGAGACGCTCTCCCACGTCTATGCCTAGCCTGCTGCCCATGGTTGCTTAAATCCCGTGTCCCACCTCTGCTACTCTGCCTTCTTGGGCTCTAGTATTTGTACAGCAAATCTTAACCTACAACCCTTGCAGAAAAGAGATTTCTGGGTTGGGTGCTAAGTAGCCGGTCTGCCAAGGCCTCAGACCTCTGTGCATGGTACCTGTTGCTTCTGTGCCTCAGCCCACAAAGGGCAGGAACCAGCTTGGGTTGTTGGCCAACCCAGCCTGAGTAATTCCAGCACTGTCTGAAACACCCCATTGTGAGACTAAGGGCACAGAATGGCTTCCCCCCATCATCTGGGCTGATGGTTGAACAAAGACGTTCCTTCTCGGCATCTCAAAGGAAACCATCTTCCCCCTACAAAAGTAAATGGCAGTGGTGTGGATGATCCTGAGACTGGCTAAGAAGTCTTAGGACCAGGGAGGCTGCTGCAGCAGGAGACCAATATGTCCAGCTCCAGCAGCAGTTTGGCCCCAATCTGTCCCCCAATGACAGCAGCTTCTCCATGGCTGCTGCCAGTCAGGTGGGAGACTGAACGATGCCCTTCAAACTGGTACCATGCTGGCCCCTACTAAGAGTTTGTTTGCAGAGGTGGCTCTCTTCTTGGGTCCTGGAAGAAATGGTGTTGTCAGATTTCATTCCCCAGATTTCTTGAGTAAGCCAGGGAAAGCCAAAGTCAGTTTGAACATCATCCCACCCACCCAAATTTGTGACCCTCTTCCAAGTTGCTCAGAACCACCCAGGGGGTTGTGACCCACAGTTTGAGAAACCCTGGATTGGTAGCCAGCAGTAGTTCTCACTTGCTGGAGAGATGTATTTAAACCTTGAGACATGGATGGATTCTTCTGAGGACAAATCACATTCTCTCCCATTAAGCTCTCCAACTCTTAGTTTCTAAAATGCAATCTTATTGAAGTCACTTACTTAGGTTTACCCCATCCTCTCAGTAGACCCAAATAAACTTGGCATTTCCCCCTCCCCCCTCATTTTTCTTAGGTTACATGGTTTTTCCTATTCTGAAAGTGAAAGCCAGCACTATTTTCTCCTAATTCTTCTTCTCCTAGAAATGCTAAGGAACATTTGGAAATCTAAGGATAGGTTTTGCAACATCTTCCAACTTGCTGAAGTGATTCAGTTTCAGATTCCTGCAGAAACCCCCAGAATATTGCCACTACTGCTAACTGTTAACATGCTTTGTAGCTGAAGTCTTTTTAAGAGAGAGAGAGAAAGAGAGAGAGAGAGAGAGAGAGAGAGAGAGAGAGGGAAGAAAGAAAGAAAGAAAGAAAGAAAGAAAGAAAGAAAGAAAGAAAGAAAGAAAGAAAGAAAGAAAGAAAGAAAGAAAAGAGAGGGATTGCAAGATACCTTTCCTTGGGGGCACTAGCTCATATTGCAATGAGGCAAGTGTTTGATAAAAGACCAGAGACTCTAGAGAACATTGGCTGGGCTGTCACTGAGATGCTTTTCAAAGAGGCATCTGTGCTTAGCATATGGCAACTATTTATTATAGCTGTTGCACTGAGAAACAACAATTCCCATGACAATTGTTTCTCATATATCAAGATGCTTCCATTTCTGTTTCCCACAACATTCTGCTAGTCTGGGATGCGTGTGCCAACTTTACCCTGGTCCTAGCAGACAGTCGTCTACATTTTGTCATTATTGAGAGTAAACAGACATGACTTGAGTGGGGAGGTGACCTGCTAATTTAGTCTGGCTTTAATAACGAACTGTGAATGGGGTATTTGAATAATTGGTCTGCAATATTTACCAACCACCCTTTTCCTGCCACCACCCTTTTCTCCAAAGCACACATTGTTTCTCAACCTTCATGCTTATTATTTTGCCAGAATGTGATGTAGAGGCACAATTCCAGAGGGAATCTTTCATGTGTTAAGAGTTTTTTGGCAATTAATCTTAGTAGTAATTTCCCACCCAGCCCCAATATGTTCCACTGTCTCCAGAATACTCAGACATATAGAAAATATAAACAGCTATGTTCCAGCTCTGGAGATCAGTATGTGCACCTTGTTCATGCAAATGCACATTACAACTACTTTTGGATCTTCTCAGACCAGATGGGGCATGCACTGTATATCTTTATCTAGGCAAAACGTTATACAATCCTGATCCAGGGCCATAAGCAAACCTAAAGCTGGCCAAATCTAATCCATGAGATCAAAGATTCAAAGATACACTTGTCTTATTAGGGAAGCTGTTTTGTTTCTAGTGGGTCTGTAACAAGTCATTTTTAAAAGGGAGAATTTTAAAATTATCCTCTTTTGCTAAAGGGGTATATACAAAGCACTTATACTGAGATTTTAGTAAAATGGGTAATTTTGGTGATGCCATGCCAAAGGATATCTTTGTCCTTATCCTCAGTTTGTGTTTATATAAATGTATTTGTTCTATGCAATGTAAGCTTGCATTTAGCATCATTTTTGGCATTCTGGTCAGCCACACAGACATTATCTTCCATGCATCATAGCATGGGGCTCCTTCGTGATTTTCGGTCAGTCACTATCTTGTAGGCCAACCCATCTCGCAGGCTTGTTATGTTATCCCACAAACACGTCCTTGAGCAATTTAGAGGGAAGGCAGGTTGTAAATGTACTAAAGAAATAAATCTGTCATCTCACACTTTTTTTCCTGTCTTCCACACCACAATACTGAGCCAACAGACAACACTAAATGGCCACTGAACGTCTGTGGTCCTTCCTGCAGTGCTTGGTGGTAAGTTTTTCTCCACTAAGAATTGCTCAATGTTCCTGATTTCCCCAACCCCGTTGAAATCTCACTCGTGCACGTGGTTGACAATAAGCTACACTCACCTCTCAGCTTTGGAAGGGATGAAATGGTAATTTGTGGAATTTTCAGTACACTGCAAATTAGAAATCTTTGGTCCTAGAGGCCTCATGTTACTGTCATGACTAGTAGCCATTGATAACCACTGAACACTTGAGAAACTATGATTATTCTTTCTTCTTAGGAGAGGTAATAGTTGTATTATTTAGAACTATAATGTCATGTTTACAAGAATGCTACGGCTACTGAGTAGATTCCATCCTCACTGAAGACCTTGAGGCTCCCCTTCTGAAATTACTATCACAGAGGACACAAAGCAAAACACTTCTTGGCAGCAAAGACCATTATAATCAAAGACTGCATAGTTTTGCTTGTTCGAGTTTTTTGTACTGAGCCTTTAGGACAGCAGGACTAGGTCTGCCTGTCTTATACCGAGTTAATCTGCTAGCATGATATCGCTTAAGCCCATTCAGCATCCATACCTTTCAGTGCAGGGGACTGTCCACTTTGATTCTGTGTCCCATTATGCACCTACATTCATCATTAAAACTGGGATTTGAAGTCAGTGCAGCAGCCATTCCACTTGGCACAGCGTAAATAGTTTTCACTCGAATCAGCAGCAAGGCTGCTCCATGAGGCGGGATGAATATGTAATCAGTAGAAATAATGAAGCAATAGTCAGCTGTAAACTGCCGCTCGATCTCAATATGCACATGGCATTTTGTTTAGCTGGCACATTGCTGAAGTCTATTAAGTTAAATTATGAGAAGTGTTTGAGGCCTTTTAAACCAAATGATGAAGCTTTTGACTCCTTATTTAAACATGACAATATATGCACGGAAGATTTTCAACCCATGAATTATCTGCTGAGGAAAACAAATCACAAAATAGATCTCTCCCTCCAAAGAGACTGGGTCAGGATTATTTTGCTTTGTTTTGATTTTTTCCCCCTCTAATCCTAAAGCAAAGACACATCCTCATAGAATTTTCAGATTAATTTATTCAAACAGCTTAATTGATGTATCACAACAGGCTGGCCTAATTTACATAGCAACCAAAAATGTAATTGCAGAGTTCTTCATACTGACAAGTAAACCAGCTGAGCAAATGGTCTATCCCCGTCTTCTCAACCTGGTGTCCTCCACTTGCATTGGCCATGTTGGTAATCGGATGATGAGTTCTTCCAAAAGTCTACTCGCCAAATCCTGTTCTCTTTTATGGATCATTTTATGAAATCATTATATATGCCACTATTCCAGCTCTGCTCTGTGCTGTGATTTTTAATAGCATATGCAATTTAACAGGCCTTTGTTCAAGTGGAACTCGGGTTCGTTCTATATAAAAACTATTTTTGAGGACAACAGTGAAAATCAACCCCCCAATATATTTGATGCAACTATTTATTTTATTATGCTTCTTAGTAATACTCTTTAAGCAAGAGTTTCAATGGGAATGCTGAAGAGTACATAACCAACTTTATTTGCTGCTTAGCACAAAAAATAATGTCATAAGAGATTGCATAGAGTTCCACAGATTCAGGAGGAGGAGATTCAGCTTTTTTATAAAATAGAATAGTTGTCTTGGACATCGTACATGCTAACACAAGATACAGAGAATTACACTGATTTTTTTCACTCTCCAAACTAGCACAAAATAAACCTTAAAAGTATATTTTAAGTCATATATTCCCATTAAGTTCATTCTTAGTTTTATACCATCTAAAAGACAATTATTGTCACAAATGTTATACTTTTCTCAGCTCCTTATTTAAAAAAATGGAAAGGTACTGTTTTTATTCAATTCCCACTTCAATTCCAGAGCATCAAGACGCAAACTTGCCTACCCATCTAGAAACATTTTGACAGCAGACTGATCCTATAACCAGGGGTGCTTTATTTTTACTGATTCCTCATACTGACGACTACATGATCCCTTGTTCCATGCCCCATCTGAAGAGTTTTCCAAAACAGAGCACCCAATGCATTTGGACAACAAGGATCATAACCAGTGAAGTAATACTTTTGGTGTTTAAAGCATGATGTTGCTTTGTTCTGGCACTGGATTAAGACTTTGCCATATTTGTTCCCCTAAGATTTATTACCTGAGTATTGATCATTCCCTTCTGTTTAAAAATCATCATCATCATCACCACCACCACCACCACTTTGGTTGCGGCTTCCACAAACCTGCAAAAGCATTACTTCAAAAGCCACATTGAGAAGCACTCAGACAAGATCTTCTGTCATGAGCTGAAATACATTTGGATTATACAGGGCCTATGACACAATAGCTAGAATGCCATCTTTAAAGATGGGGATTCCAGACTCAAATAATGGCATGGGTTAACTACAAAGCAGTATAAAATGGCAACTATATCTGGGTGCAAAAATCCAGATGACCACTAGAAAGTAGCAAAGAAATAGAGTTTTTTGAATTTCTTTGCAGCCTTCTAGTGGTGATCTTAATTTTTATGGCCCAGATTTGATAGCCCTAGTGTGTATACCTAAAACACATTAATTAATCCTGTCTATCTTTCTTTTAGGAAAGATGCAATTGAAATGCCATTCAGTTTAGCACTAGATTATATGACCCTACACTATATGTTCCAATCAGTTACTCATAGTTAGCATCAAACAAACTTAACTGTTTTCTGCCATTACTTTTTGGTGTAATTTGTTAGGTTATACCTATTTATTTTTGGACCTTGTTCACATCTGGAGGAATTAAAAACAAATGCACAAGGAAACAGACCTGTCCTTGGTTTGTGTCTAAGTTTGTGGTGCAGATCACCATTGTTGGAAGGTGTTAGGATAACATTGTTGTGCTGATGAATTCTTTTTGTCCTTTGGACTCACACCAGTGGAATAGAGGACTTCCGGGGCTTTGAAGTGCTCCCAGTTTCGCCTCCCATTACCCCAGGGCAAATTGATTATTGGAAGTGGAAGTAAAAAAGTTGGTAGCATAGAACTGAATATCACACCTTCAAAAATATAATGACATTCTGGCCTAGACAAGATACACCAGAGCTTAAGCCACACAAAGAAGCCAAGTATGCACCTGAAGCCAACTCTTTCTTTCAAACTTTTCTCAAAGAGATAAACAGGGGAAAAAAAAGCTTGATCTGTTGAAATATGCTATTACCAGAAGGAGACAAAAATGCTCTGGGAAAAAATTGAGAAAGCAACTGACACAAACTGTTATTGTCAAATTACATTGGATGGTGCTGGTCAATCTACTTGATTTATCAGCTACTGCCATAGTGATATCATCTGATCTAGCAATACTGTAAATAAGCCTTTTCCCCTCTCTGAAAACTCAAGGTAGCTTGCTTATTTATTTATTTATTATTTATTTAAAAGATTTGTATGGTCGCCCTTCTTAAAGCAGAACTCGAAGCATATATGGAAGTCTTCTTAATGTTACCCACAAAACAAAGGTGCAACGAGGCAGCCTGCACTGAGAGAGAGAATGAATGACCACAGAATTCAACCGATACACAGAATGAAATAGAACATTTAACATCGCATGGACTCAAACTGGAGGACTTTAATTGACCTCACTCATGTACAAAAAAGCCACACTGTGGAAAATTCCATCCTACAAGTAACTAACTTCTTTACCTTCTATTACAGCTGACTCTATTTTGAAGCAGAAGAAGGTAAAACCTAAAACATGTCGGGTTTAGATTCAGATATATGTTAAATTGTGCCCACAATAAATGCTTCTAAATTGTTATACGCCGCCCAGAGTTGCTTCCTGTGAGATGGGTGACCTTATAAATGTGATTTAATAAATAAATAAATAAATAAATAAATAAATAAATAAATAAAGTACACTAGTGGGATTCAGAATACTGCACAGTAGCATTGATAACTGGATTTCTCTTTTCTTCTTCTTTTTAATGACACATAGGTGGAAATAGTATTCTTTCTGGGATCACCTGTTGAAAGCCATTTCTCCGTAGCTTTCCATGGTAAGACCTGCACTATCTCTACACCAGTAGCATTTCAGAACAAGAAATAATGCTTTCTTACCTCTACTGGGACTTATTTTCTTATTCTACACTAAGATACAGACGAATTTCTATACAGCAGATGTATGATAGTCAACTGGCCTTAAAACCCCAATTTCATATTGAAATGAGAAATGGGAAGCAGAGTACTACATCTAAATTTAGTAAAAGGAGCCTCACACCAGCATTAGAAGGACTGTTTTATCTCTTTCAATATGTAATGAGGCTAACACAGGTTCATCCATTCTTCACTGTGTGAATTTCAAGGGAGGAATGCAAGCTGAAAGAGGTGTCAGGGCATTATTAACTTTATCCTGACTTTCTAACAACATAGTTCCCTGCTGTGGGGCTGTTCTCATATCAGTGTGAACAAGCAACATCTCATCACCTACAAAGCTTGAAGGTGAGATTCTGGTGACCCTTCGCTATTCACAACTCTTCTTGGGCGAACCAAAGGGGACAGTGATGAGGGAAGGAAGAAACACAGAAAGAAAAGAAAGGAAAGGAAAGGTGCAAGTTAAACTTTCCCCTCTTCTTCTTTTCTTAATAAAGGAAAGATGGCAGAAACGTTTGAAGGGGCACAGAGTAGTTTCACATGTCATATCTCCCAAAGTTCTTTCGAGCAATTCAGCTCTGGAAATGAAACGTGGTGGCACGCAATGGGTCCTGCCATATCTGAGATGTGAAACTGGCAATGCTGGTGTTCAAACCTTGTCTTAGCCAGGAGAAAGCCATGGTCTACCTTGACTGGGGTTGGAAGAGGAGGAGGAAGAGGTGGAGGAGAATATTAAATTCATGCACATTTATAACACTGTTTTAAGGAATTGTTTCTGGATTTAAAAAAAAAACTAACTAAAAATTCAGAAGGAAAAAATCCCAGCTGTGTTTAACATTCTAGTTAAAGAATAAAACAAGCAAATATAATAAACACAACCATTAACAAACAGAACCAGCTAGAGTCAAGTGCCCGGAGCACAGGAGGCTGAATACCGATAAAGACATTCTGTCATTTGAGGGTTACAAATGAAAGGGCCCTGCTTCTTTGTGAACGCCACATTACCATCCAAACAGGAAAGAGCTTGAAGCAAAGCCTCATTTGCTTATCTCAAATTTCAGCCATGTGGGACTAGCTTAAGACATTTTGCTGCCAGAACTGGGGCCCCAAGCAATGCTCCAATTGGCATAGCGCCAACCATATTCAACTTACAGGATTGCCTGAACCAAGTCACTTCAACTTGCTGCCAGTTGGGTGTAGGTATTTTTTTCCCCCCAAATTCATTTCAGGCACACAATGTTTTACAACATAAATGTTAAGATTTATAGTTTAGATTCTTTTTCCTTTAATTTTTTGTAAGGAAACAAGGAACTTCACCGCGATAGACGTTGAGGATACTTTTTAAGATGTCTAGTTATCTTCATTTTCAAGGTAAATGTTAACTGCTTTTTTTCCTAAAATGAAAATCCTGTTTCCCCTCCCTTCATCCTTAAGCATCTATTTCTCATGCCTTTCTCTTCTTCTAAGTGTGGGAAAAAAACAAAAAAAACCCCTTAGTTTGTCAGGGTACCGCTTGCATTGTAAAAAGTAATTCAATTTTACACCATAGCAATGACATGATCAAGGGAACTCATAGAAAGCTTTGTGGTCTGAAGCATTTAACAAGGATGTGAAAAGTTCTCCAAGCTCCTTCAAGAAAGACTGATTATGACAACAGTGATAACTAAGCAAAGCTAAAGAGAAAGGTTTATGGGAGAAAACCCAAGGGCTTTTTAAAAACATGGTATTTTTATACAATTATTTTGCCAAAGGCCTGAAGTCCTGTTCTCAGCTCATCAAGTTTGATTAATGAATTTGCAGGGTGGGACTCTGTGTCCCTCAGCTTACTCTTTACTGATAATCTAACCTGATAATGGAGACCAGTATAGCTCAGTGCAACTATTTCTACAGGTTGAATGTACACTTCATGTAGCCTGTTGCATGACTGGTCTGAATTAGAGGCATTGGGAGAGTAAGAGCTAGTGGTCAGTGTCTTGGGACTATATATTATAAATATCAGAGAAATCCATTGGTGTGAGGATTAATAATGAGATCCTCAGCATGCTCATCCAAAAATAGGCACCATGCCTATTTGGTGGAACCTTCTCATAGAAAGATATTTAATAGCCCAGTGTTTCTCATCCTTGGCAACTTGAAGATGTGTGGACTTCAACTCCCAGAATTCCTCAGCCAGCATGCTGGCTGGGGAATTCTGGGAGTTGAAGTCCACACATCTTCAAGCTGCCAAGGTTGAGAAACACTGCTGTAGCCTCATCCTGAGATGCCTCAGAATTAAGAGACTAGAAACAGGGAACCAAACCTTTTCAGCTAAAGACAACACAAATCTGCCCACACCCTACAAGATATATGACAGCAAACATGCTATAATTCTGTTCTTTGCTAGTGAGCTATGGAATAAGTACACATAGCCTCAGAGAGGGCAAACAAAAGTGTTGATCAGATCATTCAATGCCCTAGTTAGGATGCCAAATCCTCTTGCTTCAACCTGGATATGCCAACATAGTTGTAAGCAAGGGTCCTTAAATTCTACAGGAAGATTCTGAGCCACTTTGCTAGTTAGGTCTGAACCTCTGTGTTAGAAAGCTAAGTCGATTTATTTCTGGCTAAGCTGCATTGGGCTTGGTGTGGGTTTTGTTTTGTTTTTAAAAAGACTGTATGTTCCTTTTGCTATTGGAGGAACTCTTGCCTTACCCTTCTTTCCAGGTCCTGTAAGGGAAATGGTAGCTTGATGGTTTTGCAGACTCCTCTCAGTAGCCTGGATGCAGCAAGCAAAGGTGAAAGTAACAAGTGTGTTGTGAGTTTCTTCCTTGGCTTCTGCAAAGGCACCTGCCTACCTTGCATGGAGTGGAAGTGAGGGGATTGGGGCTGGTACAGCACTTGCAGCAGCTCAGATTCAACTTGGGTTTGGACAGAAAAAAGGTGGTATGGAGGTGCTCTAAATTATAGAAATAATTTCATCCAGCTACATGAAAAGATACTTTCTATCATATATTTTAGGTCTTTCATTCATAATTAAAGCATCACCATCACTTTCCTGCATGTATTTGTCAACTCCACTCCATAAGATCAGACCTCCTTCATTCAGAAACAATACATTTCTCTTAGTTTCACAGACACATAGCACCTCTCTTTTTCTTTCATTTCTTTCATATGTTGAATCATGCTCTTTACTCCTCATACATTCCAAGAATTTTTTAACTGCTACTTCAGCAGTGATCTCATACCCTTTAGTCCTACTGAACTTAATGGAATTACTATTCAGTTGACATGAATGTGCTTCTATCTTTCTATCCTTGCAGACCACTTCTATCACGTTCATAGATTGTTTCTTACATTGACTTGAACTTTTCACCTCTCTGTTTGAGGAGTTCATCAACTTGATCCACCCACAACTTCCTCTGTCTTATTTATTTTATTTATTTATTCGCCTTGTCCCCGCCCATCTCCCCACAACGGGGGACTCTGGGCGGCTAAGCGGCTGGGAGGTGGTCTTCCCCCTCCTCTTGGGCTTCATATATTTATTTGGAGAAATATGCCTCTTTCACTGTTTCTGTATAACCAAACTAACTCATTTGTTTTTTCTTCCACTTTCGTATTTGGTCCACGTTCATGCAGTACCATTCCTTCTTGACCCTATCTCTTCTTATTTTTCCCTACATGTCTTCAGCACAATAACCCCTTCCCATTGCGTTCTATTTAATTCTATGTTTCTCCCGAAATACCCAGATTTTACTTTCCTATATCAAAGTGAGAAGAACCACACTCTTATACCTAGCCAATTTTGCCTCTTTCAGCAAACACTCATTATTCACAAAAGACCCACTACCTTTCTACCAGCACCTACATATCTTAACATTTCTCCATCCATTGTCCCATGACAGAAGACTTAAATATACACTTACTCTTTCACATATAAATCAAAGAAATAATATTTTAACTTGCTCTATGGTGTGCCTTTATGTTTTTCTTACCATACTATTGCTCAGTCTTCAGACTACGAAATACTGCTGCATACAAAGAAATTAGATTAAGACTGGATCATTTTCTCAAACCTAGGCATATGTGGAGGGTATCATATCCTTTGATATTTATTTCATTTGGTATAGAAGGCTTTGCTCAGGATGGGAGAGGGGAACAGTTTGGTTCAGAAGAAAAGCAGTTTACCACAGGACAATGGATCTGACAGCGAAGGACTATTTTTAGTTAAATCAAAGCTGCAACGCCTTTGGTCCTCCAGATATTGCTGAATACAGCTCCCAGAATCCCTCGGTTTTGGCCATACTGTCTGAGAATCCTGGGAGTTGAAGCTCAGTAACATTTGGAAGACCAAAGGCTTCTTACTCTTGAGTCAAATTTTACTTCTTCTTGATGATCAGGGAATAAAGCTGAACTAGTTTCCAACACTGTTGCCTGATGTAAATAAACCAAAATTGCATCATCATTTGGGGATCTATATAATGCTTTGTTTTTTTAAAGATTTGCTTAGTAGTACCATGGTCCATTTTGACTATGAGAATAGATTTCTCAGGGCACAATCCACCCAGGCTTTTGCTAATTATTATGGAACCCTAATTCATATATTGTAAGACAAATTTCTAAGAAAACCATTTTTCTTCATATCAATGATTGTCAGGGGTAGCCCAAGTATTACAGTATAAAGAAAGTAGTGCTATTGTTCTGTCTTTTTAAGGAGTACAGACCCAAGAGTTTACAAATTATTTACACATCCACCCTTCCCAGAGCCCATTAACAATGTTAATGCTGGGCTGGTCTTTGTTTTGTAAATATTTTCCCTCTATTATGTTCCCAGACTATCTGAAGGCCATCAACACCTAACTGAGGATAAACTGGGAATCTCACCTTCTAAAGCCATTGCCTCTCAAATGAACCATGAAAGAGCCTTTGGAGATCAAACGATCAGCTTCTACCCTTCCCCCACCTTTCATACTAATTTGACTGAGATACTGATGGGATTTAGCACCCATGTGGGATATGGATATGGCCCAGGAGCTGAATGATCTGAGAGAGGGATGGCAAAGGAAAGGGTGTTGGATTTCTTAGGATTTCCTCACAACATAGCTAAAAGCCAAAAGAGAAATCTGTAATGAACTCTAGGTACCTTTTGTTCATGCGTCAAAGGAATATTAGTCCATTTGTGAGGTGGTCTTGCTAATTAATAAACCAAAATTTCTCAGTTCAAATACATCATTCACATATAAGCTGATATACATGATTTATTCTCCACAGTTTAATATTTCTCTGCCAGAGGATTTCTTTCTCCTTTGAGAACATGATCACATGATGCACATTTTTAGAAGATTTTTTTAGAAGGGAATGTGCAATCTAGACCTATTATATCAGAATTTTATAATCCTAGTTGACTACTAGTTGGAAAGGGATACAGAATACTTTTCCTCTTTATAGCTATCTAGAGATTGTATGAATTTTTGCACCCCAGATAGGGTAACCTAGTAGAATTTCCTTGCCAGGATGTTATGAGGAATTATCCTTCAATGGCTTTACTATAATGTAATCTTTTAGGTAGTTTAACTGATATAGGCTTTACAGAATTCTGCAAGGGTACTTTTAGGAGAATACCCTTAATGTTCATTTTAGGGATTGAAAAAGAAATGCACATCACTTGAAGCAAATTTCCCTAACTTGGCATTCTTCAGATGTGTTACACTACAGCTCCTATCATCCCCAGCCACAGAGATCAAGAGATGTGGAATGTGAGAACTATTATCCATCAGAGCTGCAGGGGCAAGATGAGCTGTAGAGCTGAGAAGACTTGAGATAAATGTACAACAAATTCAATTCACACTTAAACTGTAAGTTATTACTTGATTTTCACAGAGCAGTGTTCACTGAACAATAAGATGAAGAAATTACTCAGATGCATTTATTCAGGGTAATTTAATCTACCTGTTTTGTAGAGAAAGAGATGTCTTGGATTCTAGAAGAATACAGGATATCCCATTCCCATTAATCTGGGATAAATTCCAATATGTGGGATTAAATTGGAATTACTGTACCTGTCTGACATATATAGGATTATATTGTTACAGAGCTGGGAAATCTGAAATAAGGAGCCTACATCGTCTTTTGCAAAATTGCCATACTAAAACCAGTCTACCAACTCAAGGAAAGAATGACTGAAAGGAAGAGAAAGATTATCTCCCAAGTAAAGATTTAACTGAAGAGAATTGAAGGGATAAAAATATTAGGGACTATATTTTATAAGGCTGGGTAGGAAGCCTTTGAAAAGAAATTATCAAATGTGCAGAGGGATTTTCAGATTGCTAGAAATTGCTGAAAGATTGCTGGGAACAGAGGTGTCCTCTCCAAAATATTCCCTTCACAATGAGGGCTTTCCATGGGCTTTTCATTGGAGAATGAGAGAGTGAGAGCAATTTCATTTCCCAGCCCAGCATGTTATTTTTTTGGTATGTGCCCTTACCCCTAAAAGAGGACAATGGCCCTCTTGCTGTGAGAATCCCTGGTGACTGACAATTCTGCCACAAAGCTGTATTTTAAGAAGGGATTCATTTAGGAGTCATCCATTTTTGCCACTTTTCCTTTATACCATCCTCTTCCTCATTTCCCCCACACACTTCCTCCCTCCCCCCTTTGTTGGCACAGGGTTGCCATCTACCAGCTGTTCACAGTTCCTTCACCCTTTTGCCTTTCAACTACCATGAAACACAGTTAAGAGAAATTGCTTCCAGCTCAGCAGGCCCCTCTTTTCTCTGCCTATGTTGCTGATTTAATAATAAAAAGTTTAAAAAGCAAACCAACCTTTCTAGCTTCAAAGCTGCCTTTCCCAAAAGCCACTTTCTAAATTGCAAAGGAAGCTGTTATATATGCTATCCCACAATTCAGATTTGCCAGTCAGTTGCCTTCTAACTGATTTAGACTGAACTCTGAAGTGTTTTTCGCAGTCTATCTCTCACTATGAGTTAATCTTACCCACAAAGTGAACATTAGCATTTTCTGGAAAAGGTTTTGTCCACCAAGTAATAAAATACCAATACTTTCTTGCAGTAACATTTCATCCCTTTTTTCTCCCCCCCCCCCCCCCCCACTTTCCAGATTGCTGAGCACAGTCAGATTTGGATCCCAGCTAATGCCATACTCAGCTACATGCATTCCTACATCTCAATCAATCACATCTAAAGAACAGTGTTTTTTTTAACTAAAACTCTGTCTTCTGTTATAGATGTAAACAAAATTGTGTTACTTGCAGGCACAACAGCTAAGAATGTATAGGAAGGCTAAAGTACCATCTGTCATTCCTTTTTGTAATAGTTGAATTAGCCTAACATGGCTAGGATCCAGATAAATGTGTTCCATGCTGGCCCTACCATTGAACAGAATGAAGTGACTACCTCAGACTAGGGTTGATGGGTAGCAGGGAGAATGGGCTTCATGAAGCCTTGGAGAACAGATCTGTATTTTCCTTGGGCCTGCCCTGCAGTCCTTCAACTGCAGTGGAGGATGTTATCTTCTGTCAAAACCAAACCAAGTTTCAACTGCCAGTCTGGTCAACTTCTCTGTGTGGAATACAGAAGTGGGGTTAATGGGGACTCTTGTCCTTCACTTCAGCCAGTAAAAGGCCTTACCTCCATTTTGCCCATTCCACATGACAAGCCACTCCTCAAACTGCAGTGAGATGACTTCCAAAACCCGTTTGTCACATGGCAAAGGGGTCTGCTGTTTAACCAAAACAATAAAAACCTAAACCTAAAATGGTACAGAATTGAAACTATCCTTTTCTCATTTTAATTCTATATTTCCTTCCATCAGTTCAGGGTAGCTTAAACAGGATCATCTCATTTTGTTGGAACAAAACTCTGAGTGTCAAGTAAAGGTAGGCTGGGACTTGGTTAGTAGAGGAATGCTATCAAATAAGCTTCAGAAGCTCCTTAGAAGAAGATTTAGACCCTTCCCTCCCACACTTGGTTTATTCATGGTTTTCTATTCACCTGGGTAACTATATGTAGACAGTAATGTTAATAACAAGAAAGAACGTGGAGTAAGCAGCAGCATTGTGGAAGAGCACAAAAAGAAAAAAGGAAGGCGATTCACCCACATGCCTTAACCGTATAATAGTTTCATGTCAGTCATGTGGAACTCTTAGCTAGAAATGATTATTATATGGCATTTCCACAATGTGGAGAACGTCAGTGTCAATAAAATGAAACACTAAGTCTCTAAACTAATGAACAAAAACATACCAGGAAAGAAATAGTTATTCACATCTGAGTGCAGAAACAAATACATTACTATATATAGCTAACAAAAAAGAGAAAAGCAGTTCATTTGGATTCAGCTTCTTTCTGGTAGATGATTTTTAATGCAGTGGAAGTCAAAGCGGATTTCTTTTTCTCTTCCATAAAGACTGTTCTAGTGGAATTTCATAGATTTGTGTAAGATGCTTGATAGTCTATTATTCTAACATATAAAATTAAGGAAAGATTTATTAAAGATTACGACCTGCTGAACCTATTACATTTTTCTATAGTAGGAAAGGATTGTCGGTAAACACATCTGAATAACCAAAGTTTTGATCTTACAAACTTTCTGACTGAGGAAATGTGGCTAAGAAGGATTGTGTTGCAAAAATCATCATCTGTCTTGTTTCTAGCTATAAAGCTTCAAACCTTCTTAAAAGAGCCTTGCTTTCAAATGAAAGCAAACGTCCACACATCTGAAATGATGAAGGGAAATGTATTTTCTTTGTAAGAATATATGGAAATAGATTCCCAGATATAGTGGAGAAAATATCCAGGGCAACTGAATGCAAACTGTTTAGAACCATTGGTTTTTTGAAAGGGAAACACCAGACACATACACCATTGCAGTTTCGGCAAAGTAATCAACTTATTGGAGGTAAATTTAAGTGTTCAAAACCATGGAAGGAAAGGTTGCTACTGTTGCCAACATTAAAGTATGTGTAGTAAATCTCACCTTAGACTGTGAGACTTGGCTTACATTTAAGAAGGAAATATGTGTTGCTATCCCTAGTAAGAAGTTATATCAGCCTGATTCTAATGGTCTATTCTGCTGATTCTGCACCCTTGGCGGCTACCGTTGAGTTTTGCAGCTGTTCTGAACTTCCCGACTCTGCTCCCCTTTTTGTCCCTGCTTTTGTCTTAGGGTAACACCATTTGGCATTTCCCGGACAGCCTGGACTCCATAAGGCTGCAGAGCTCGAATGCTAGGATGACTTGAACGTTGCCTGCTGAGACTGAAGAAGAACTTGAGTGAAAATAATCCTTTCCTTTGTTCTGCTCGGCTTGCTTTTTGTTTGCCTGACAGATGTTCAGCCTCTGTGCAGATACATGGAACAGCTCTTCCGAAGAGTCGCCAGGCCCTGTGATCCGTCGGCTTATTGATTTCTGAATATCCCTGTGCTTCTTCTGGCACCCACTCAAGGCAGGCCTGGCTTCGAAGCCTGTAATACCCTCTCTCTCTCTCTCTCTCTCTTTTCTCCTTTCCCCTCCCATCTCCTCCCTTTTTCTGCTCTCCTTGACATCTACATATTGACACCTGAACTGGGAGACCTCCTACTGTGAAGCTCCAGAGGAAACCATATATTCTTTTACTTGGGCTGACCATGCAACTTTAAAGGGCAGTGAGTGTGGGGGCAAGGGTAAGCCCAGATGAAATTCTGTCAAAGGCGCAGATGTGATGATGTGTCTTGATGTGTCATGACATGTCATTTCAAACAGGAAAGCCTCTAGGGGCAAGAGGCCTTGCAACTTCTTGAATCTGGTTTTGGCTTGATCTGAATAATAGATCTAGGGATGGAACAAAGGTATACATCTGAATGTGACTGTGCACACCACACAGACGTTAGGCTGGATGAATCTGTATCACATTTATTTAGTTGTTGGCTTCTTTAACCTGGGGTGCTTTGTGTTACTGGCTCCCTTATATGGTTTTTATCTTTCAGAAGCACAAGAATAATTCTGCTGGATTAGACCTGACTAATCCAGCATTGTGTTCTAGCAGAGGCCAAAAGATCCCTGTATGAAGCTCTAAGTGTATTGACAAGCAAATAATGTGCTGAGCTTGGAGTGTATTAACAAGCAAATGACATGCTGAGGGATGAACTAGCATTTAGCATGGTGTGTGAACCCAATTTGTGTGCTTACTTTATTGTTCATTGTAGGAGAATCAAAGAGTAAACATGAGTTAAATTAACCTTGGATACACATGTTATGTGCAAGGGCTACAACCAGCCACAAGATGTATAAGGTTCAGAAAATCTATTAAGATACTGAGCAAGTATCAGTAAAGTCAGGCAAGTTACGACAGTATGAGTTATCTTTATACAAATTATCTTTGTAGTGCTGATGGAGGGGAGGTTGCAATTCTAGTTCAGTCATCTCAGTCAGTACAGTTGATTTAGCTTTGCATCCATATCTGTATTTTACCTTCTCTGCATAGTTTTTCCTTGTGATGCTGTCTCACAAGCAGGTTACATTTTTGTATGTCTGATATTGTAGGAAGACATTATGGTCACCATGATTATCTGAAGCCTGGCAAAGATTATCTCATGGACTCCCAATTACTCATCTAGCCTAGCATGCTGGAGAATTCTGGGAGTTGAAGTCCACACATCTTAAAGTTGCCAAGTCTGAAAAATACTGATCTAGCCAAATCAGAGTTGGCTCATACATGCATGTGATTACCTGATTTCTCTACACTGGATCACTCAACATTGCTCACTTCCTGTGGAATAACTGGGTTGAATCTATTGACAATAACTATACTGTACATATTGATTTGGGTATATCCACTAGTTCAATCTGCAGTGATTCATCCATGTGCGCAACCTTTACCTGATCTTAGACTCATAGAGTGACTCAGATTTCAGAATCTGATCAGGTGAAACACTGGGCTTGACAATCCCAATACAGCTGAAGGTTGTATATCAACATGTGAAAAAAGCACACTTTATGTTTTTTATGGGGAAAAAAAAACATAAAGAGAGAATTGATGGGCAACTGTTCAATATCCCCATGACTACTGCTGCCATTAAAAAAGGAGCCACCTACTTACCATGGGTACAAAATCTGAGGAAATTAATAATTGTGGAAATATATCTTTCACGCGATTGCAAACATACCTAGTTCTATTATTTTTTACATTTTTATTAATTTGTTTTAAGTCCCTTAAAACAAATTCACCAGTTCTACTCTTGATATCTGAAAGCTGGCTCACATACTCAAGCCTGGGCATATGATGAAGTAATTCATGTGCCATATCCTGGCTGTGTTGAGGGCCTTTTTATGATTCTCTGACTGCTGGGTGTTTTATTTCTTATTTATGTTGCATTTGTATATATTTTGATTTGTTTTAATGTTGTGAGCCACCAAAGTCATGCACATAGATGGCTGGCAATATAATCCACATACATACATACATACATACATACATACATACATAATTCTAGGTAGCTAAATAGACTAGCATGTTGCAAGGTATTCCCACAGCAGCAAGATTAGAGGGGCTTATGGATCGAAGGGTATATGGATATAACTCTTACAGGGCCAGCTCTTCCCAGCTACGTCTACTTGTCTTCTCCAATCCGGCAGGAGGCATGTTGTGGGTACCATCAGCCAAGGACTGTTGGCTGACAGGGCCCTGAAGAAGAGCCTTTTCCGCTGTGGCACCCGCCCTCTGGAATATCATCCCTCCTGAGATTAGGTTGACCCCCACCCTGCTGGTCTTTCATAAGGCTTTGAAGACCTGGTCCTGTGCCCAAGCCTGGGGCCCTGGATGTGAAACAGAGCCCATCTCTTGGCTATGTTGAGGGTTTATTACAATTCTCCGGCTGCTGCATGTTAGTTTTTGCTTTCTTTTCATATTTGTACATATTTTAATTTTTTTAATGTTGTGAGCTGCCCAGAGTCATGTACCTGAGATGGGCAGCTATATAAATCAAGCATATAAATAAAATAAACAAAATAAGATAAAATAAAATAAAATAAAATAAAATAAACATGGTTGCTACAAATCTCTATTAAAATATTAGCAGATACTAACTTTCCCTGAATATCCTGACTACTTCCTTCTCTAAAACAAATATATCTATCTGGTCTTTCTGGCTGACAGCACTAGAAGAGTAATTCCTTTGACCTTGAGGGAAGCTGACTTTTTTCCCCCTCACACCCTGTGAGGCCTGAAAAGGAATCTAATTTTAATGTTGCACAGTAATGTAAAAAAGGGTGTCATGAGAGTTGTGAGGAGAGTGGCAGAGAGTTTCTAAAGTTTCTTTTAAAAATGTATTCTACCTACTCAAACTTCATGGAGGTTGCCACTGAGCGAGGACATAGGGAAACTTTTAGTCTGAACAGCTGTTAAAACTGTCCATTTCACTCTCCATTTGGCTGAAGGAGTAAATGTAGCACTAACAAGATTGTGAGTCTGCTCTGCAGCTAGCAAATAAACACCTATCACGCTGATATGTTTGTTGCCGCATCTGCTTAAGGAATAGGATTAACTATCTGCTTAATGTCACACATCATTATCCTGCATTTAAAAGATCCTTCCAGCCAAACTTGAGAGAGAAGGGAAACCAATTGCCAAGCATGAGACTTGTGAGAAGGGTGGCTTTCCTGAAATCTAATCGGAACAGAAATACCCCATGCATGGAAGGTACGGTAATAGCTTTTGTTATTGGCGTGTAGGCAATATCAAGTTCCCCCAAGCCCCTTCAGAATAGAAAAACAGCTTATTCCAAGTGATGGCAGAGATAGAGATCAAAACTGGCCAGGATCTGAAGGACTGAGAGCTGACATGGCAGGGGGGTCATTTCCTGTAACTTTCAATACCTTCCATAGTCATTGTGCAGGGTAGCTTAGAGCTCTGGTTTCCCCTTAATCTATCTGCATGTTTGGATCACATCCTCCCATGCTAAGATTTATGATGGGGCTGAAATCACTGCAATTTACTATTGTTAATAAAAAATATGTAGAGAAAGTCTGTGAGAGCAGGGGAGAAAGACTAAAGGGGAAAAGGTGGTGGTGGTGGTGGTGGTGGTGGAGGAGGAGGAGGAGGAGGAGGAGGAGGAGGAGGAGGAGGCGGCGGCGGCGGCGGCGGCGGCCTCTACTGTGGAAACACAACAGTCTCAAAGGATGCTACATCCTACCTCCCATTCTCAGTTCATCTGAGTCAGTAGTCATACTTCTTGATCACACCAGTACTTTATACACATGAGAATATGCCCTAAATATATGTTCAACCATACAGAAGGGAACATGACTCAGTGGCATAGTACATGCTTTGGAAGTTGAAGATTTCAAACTCAGTCAGTGACATCTCAGAGGTATTTCTCATGGTACCCAAAAGGATCTAGTAGCAGATGACAGGGACTGTTAGCCATGGAACTATTCCTAGTCTGAACAGGCAAATCAAGTTTTCTGCCTTGAATATGGCAAGCAACAGATAAATTGTGACAAATGCACTGCTATTTAAGAAAAACCTAGCTGTTATGATACAGCATATATAATAAACTGAACCAAATGTACATGCAAATAGAAAATAATTTTTTTGTGTGATAAATTTGCAAAAAAAGTATTTTTTTCATTCTATAGCTGAGATCAAATAGATTGTGATTCTAACCATCCTACCCTGTAAAAGACCTGCCATGAGAGCCCTATTTAAGAATGAAATTAGAAAAAGTAAAGGCATTTTTACATGAGATCTTTAGAAGTGTCTTTTATGTATCAACATAATTAATGTGGGGTGAAACAGGAAGAGAAACCGAATATGCGTAACTGGGTGATACCTTAAGATCAAACAAATTAACCCAAAAGGAACAGTCAGCCTTCAAGTTCTCTAGAATCTGGAGATAAAGATACCAAACCACTATAGATTAACATTTTAGATATTTTCCCCACCAACAAACATGGTTATGACTGCTTTTTATGACCATATATGCTCACTCATTTAGTTGTCAAAATTGCATGAACACATTTTTTTCTGAAACAAGTAACAGCAACACCTAAGCTCAGTTAGCCCATATCACTTCAGATTCAGCTAGCAGAGGAGTTGCTAACTACTATGGCATGGTTAAAATACAACTGTTTGCTCAGTCAGCAAATAAATACATTTTGAGAGAGAGAAACAGAGAGAGAGAGAGAGAGAGAGAGATACAGAAAGGCAGAGCATGGCTCCATCTTCTGGCCTACTGAAATCCCATCAGCTGAATGGCAAAGGGCACACTGGGCTAAACGTAAAGGCTCCATCCCCCAGAATGAACCACAAAACCCTGAGGAGAATTGAACAATGAAGAACACAAATGAACCCATTCATTGCTCTGCATTGTTTTCAGATCAAATTTAAAGTGGTCACTGCCTCCCCATTTGCGGTGACTGTGGCTTTCAAAGGCTGCATTAAAGTATTCATATTCCCTTCTTCCCATGTATACCTAGAAATAAATGATAACCTATGTTCCAGCTGTGGAAAAGGAGTGATAGGCTACTGATTAAATTGTTAGCTGGCATTGTACTGAAGCCCTGATGTAGGCTTCTGGGCACCATAAATCATGTATATTTTAAGACTTGTGTATTATAAAGTTATACAAAATATATTGAGAACAATGTTTAATCCTGAACATATCCTACCTAATCTATATGATGCTGAAAAACTGTACATTTATACTTAGGATCAAGGACATGTTATGCAGTAAAAGCAAGTTGATTTCAGTGGCTCTACTGAGAACATCTGGATCCAACTCATGGTTCACAGTGAGAACGTAGTCAAAGATAATGACAAGTCCACTACTTTTCAGCATTCTAAAATGTGCACTGATAACTGAACATTCATATGCTTGAATGAAAACTACTTAGAATCAGAATTGGGTATCTCTGTGGGCAGATATTACACGAACATGAAAGAGCATTGTATGATCGCTATACCAGATGGCCTACTTAGGAAGATGATCCATTAACAAAAAATAGACTCATTATCCAATTAAAATGGGGGATTTCTGAGTCCTCTGTTTCAGAATATGATGACTTTGCCTTGGTGTTTACATAGAATAGATTGACTGCTGAACTTTCAGTCATTCAGGGGCTATTAGCTGTGTTTGATGACCATAATGGCTGGGCTTGTTTGAGGAGGGACATTACTAGGCGATGGAGCTTATTATGTTTAAGGCTTTATGTCAGCAGCAAATGTTAGCTTTAAATCTTACTAAATAGTATGCGACAAATAGACCTTTACAAATATAAAACAAAACCAGGCAACAATATGACTGTATAAATTGCAAAAAGGGAATCTGCCTGAAATATGTATACCAGCCTTTCCCAACCTGTTGTCATTTGAACTGAAAGCTTAGTTGATTTGCATTCACAAGGCACCAACTATATTTAACTTGGGTAAGCAGCATTTACAATTTTTACTGTATGTTCTTATTGCACTTCTATTCCAAATAGCTTACACGTACTGTGTATCCTTGCCCCGTTTGTCTTTACAACACTTCTGTAAGACAGATTAAGCTGGGAAATAGTAACTAGCCTAAGGTACGTTTCGATGGCTGTACAGGTAGTCCTTGCTCAACAACACTAATTGGGACTGGAAACTCTATCGTTAAGTGACACGGCCGTAAGCCAAAAAACCATATGACAACAGGTTGGGAAAGTTGGTATACATATTTCAGGCAGCCCTGGTTGCCATCGTAAAGCAAGGAACTCAGGTGACTGCAAATTCCTACCAGCTTCCCCTTTCACTTTGCTTGTGGAAAGCCAGCAGGGAAGGTCACAAATTGCAGTCATGTGATCACAGGATGCTGCAACAGTTGGAAGTGTGGGCCAGTTGCCAAGCACTTGAAATGCGATCACGTGACCACAGGGGACACTGTGATAGCCACAACTTTGAGGATCAGTCATCAGTACTATTTGCTCAGAGCTGTCATAAGCTTGAACAGTTGCAGAACAAGTGGTCATTAAATAAGGACCATCTGTATGAATTTTTGAAAATGGGTTTCTCTTCTCTTAGGCTAATAGTCTAGTCCCACCTTCCCCAACCTCTACTGTGTTAGGCCTGCAATTGCCAGAATTCCCAACCAATGTGAGAATTAGAAGGAACTAGGTTGGGAAATACCGTTCTAGTCACTTCCTCTTTGCCACTAATGTCTTTTACCTTTCCCTTAGTCCCCAGATATTCAATTTTGTTAGAAAGGAGGATTTAAACCTGTCAGGAGACTGCATTCTTGACTGTTTTGGCTAGGACTGGGAGGAGGTATAGATCAGCAACATCTGGAAGACAACAGATTTCCCACCCCAATTCATATAAAAACTTAGCTCTCCGTGACATCAGAGCAGATAAAGCAATAACCACTGTAAATATCACTAAACCTTAGGGAAAAAATCACAAGACATTATTGCCAGAGTAATTGGGTCCTTCATCAGTGACCAGTCTTCCTATGTTCCAGAATGATAACTTGCAGCAACTTCAACCACCAAGAACATAGGCAAGGGATGTTGGGAGTGTAGACTAGCAACATCTGATAGTCCAAAGGGTTCCCACTAGTCAAGAGGTGGGAGATCTAACTCCTGAATGTTGCCTAAACTGTTTCACACAAGAGACATATGCTGCAATCGTAACAGCAGGATTTAGCATGCAGAGGAAATCTGCAAGAAAGCTGAAGCTGACTAGTCTCAGGTATGATGGAGGACACCCTGGTGAAAATCCTTGTGTTATTCTGGTGAACATGAACTGACTTAGAAAATGTCATATTAGATCAGGTCCATTGGGGTTTTCTAAATCATTTGGAAAACCACTTATCAGTTTTTCCTCCCAGCACCTTGAATTTATTTTTTTTCTTTTATTTTTACAACGCACACAAAGCACTTGAACTAATTGTGATAACCAAGTTGGGGAAGAAAACCCAATATAAAGTCATCTTTGAAGTACTGTGCTCAATTCTGGGTTTCTCCCAGAATTCTCCAAATCACCAAAAGATAATAGAACTAACAAGTAGAGAAAAGAACAAGATTTAAAGGCAACATCTAGAAAGAAAAGGTTGGAGAATCTATGATGTTTTTGTTTTTAGACATGTTAATAAGAGAATATACAGCAGAGGATGATAAAATCATAGACAATATTTAGGCAGAAGGAAATTTTGACTTCCATTGCCATATTGAAACTTGGGGTCACCAAATAAAATTGGCTGGTAGGCAATTCAAGGCAAAGCTATGCAGTATTTGTCATGTATGTATGTATGTACGTACGTACATATGTATGAAAAATAAAGCTATCATCTACATTCTCCTGACAGAGCTTAATACCAGGACGAACCTTCTCATACTGTGAAAGAACCTGCCTAGGAAGATGTTAACAGTGACATAGGTACATAATATGTTTATTATCAGCTATTTATTCTGTTTAAATAACTATCATTCAGAAAGATTTTCCATGTTTCTTAATCATAGGACCTTGGAAACTGTTCTTCACTTCAAAATAACAATGTTGCCACCTAATGGCCACCATTGCAAAAGCTTTGCCAATCTCTTTGGTAGAAACGCATTGCCCTTGAATAAAGCATGTTCATTAAAGTAACACAAGGCCTTAAAATTAGTCAAATATAGGGAACCTAGCATTTTCACATTCATAACTTATAACCAATAGAAAAAAATCCAGTGATTACATCATGGTCTTGAGACATACCAATGTACAAAAACTGCGCACAGATTACCTACTTTACTAATTTTAGTACACAAAAATGAGTGCACTTTCATCATTCCAGGCGAGCAAGCGAAATTGCTATGACATGTGGATGAAATACAGGTTCACTTTAAAAAAGATTACCTAGCATCAGACGAGTCATCTTTTTAGACCAGAACTTCTTTCTGGTTTCCATTTTAATGAAAGAATCACCTTTTTGGACACAGGCACAGATCTTACTCTCTTCTTTCATGTAGAGTATAATGGGAGAATATAAGTTGACGATCCAGGCAAGATTAATGAATTCCATTCATTTTTTACTTACAAAAGCAGACATAAACAAGATGTTCCTTTCTGTTAAATAAAGAACCATTTAGCCCAATATTATCAACAGTGATGAGTGATGGCATTCAGACCAGCTGTTCAGCTATGTTCTGGAGATGCTAGAGACTGAATTTGGGGTTCTTCTGAACACAGAGCATGTCCTATTGCCAAGTTGCAGCCACTACCATATTATCATTTAGCTACAATTAGCAATTGGTGGGCAACAGGTCATTTATATCCACATTCCTTAATAAATTACCAAAGATGGCATCTTGACCTCATAATCAGAAGTTTGCTGATATCTTGTAAAATTATTTTGGAAAAATTTCCAAGCCAGAGACTGAATAAGATACATGATGGTACTGTACGTGGGCATCTGTGGAGTGGGGGAAGAAAAGACAAATGATGAAAGACACTTTGTAATATCACAATGCAAACTCTATTCCTTTTGTACCTGCTTCATCACAATGCATACAAGTATGTATGGGATGGAGCTTGCGTTGTGACATGATTTGAGTTTCATCACTTTGACAAAACCATGGCTTTCTGCAGACACCCCTGGAACTGTCAGTTTGCTGAACTTAACTACACGTTAGGAATCAATATTTGAATAATTACGCTTACACAAATTTCTCTTTTTTTATTTTAATCTTGCCCATGAACTGAGAGGATATTTCATGGAAAGACAGGTATACTAGACACCTTAAAATATAAATATTCTGAGCCAACCAGATACAACATTAACATACACTGCATTTATCAGAGGTAAATGCATTTTAAAATGCAAACTTATCTTCTGAAGGTGCTATTCTGTAGGGCAATGCATTCTTTGAAAATGATTCAGGAGAAGTGCTGAACCACATCATAGCACCTTTCCTCTATACTACTAATTAAAGCGGCCATATCGTTATTTAGGCTCCTGTAAAAGCCTAAGAGAGAGAGAGATAACAGAGAGACACTGCACTCACACACATTCTAAAGCACTTCCTCTGAATCATTTTCAAAGAAGGCGGTCTGTATTTGAGAGGAATTATCCACTGATAGTCTCAGCAAGGGGCATCATCTGGTTGACATCTATGCTTAGAAGCTAAGTGGGGTCAGGCCTGATTAGTTACTTAGATGGGAGCCCAGTAAGGAATACCAGGACTGTAGTTTAGACCAGGAAATTAAAAAAAAAAAAATCCCAGAAGGCAATGCAATGGCAAATCACTTCTACTGTATATTGTTGACAGGAAAACTACATGACATCCACCTTTTTTTTAATAAATGAGCTGATACCAAGAAATGTCAGTTCCTCAGCTGCTACTATTTCAGTTTTTAAAAAATGCTTGTTATATATAAAGATGCATTTAACATCATTGTTGGCATGGCTGCTTTTAAGAAGGAGCAGCCACAACAGGGTGCCCTCCAGAAATGTTGGGATTTCCAGAATTCCCAGCCAGCCTACCTACAGAAATACATCATGAGCTAATCCTGTGACCTTTAAGAAATTCCTTTTATCCTGCATCAAATAATAACATTTTAGATTTTACAAAAGAATTATCTCCACAAACTAAGATCATGTAACTCAAATTCTATTTGTAGCACAT
The DNA here is from genome assembly GCA_030867105.1 of Liasis olivaceus. Lineage (NCBI taxonomy): Eukaryota > Metazoa > Chordata > Lepidosauria > Squamata > Pythonidae > Liasis > Liasis olivaceus. The sequence goes on from CM061349.1 coordinate 260,668,901, forward strand.
GCCATGAAACATTAACAATGAAGCGTTATTTCTTTTGATTCCTTATTTTAATCCATCAAATGTTAACATGTTACCAGTAACAATCTGCATAAAAATGACTGTTAGAGACCAAACATTTTAAAATGAACAGTGCAGTGATTAATCTCTTCTCAATGAAAAGGTTTCCTCTTTAATTCCATCTTTTCTGATAATGCAGATCTTTAGTGAATCTCCTGTATATACATCTCTTTCTGCAGCAGAAACGAAGACATCCTTTACCAGCTGCAAAGCCTTTTCCAAAGACAAAGACACTTGTTCCACGCCCTGCATGTTCTTGAGGCCAACCTTTTAAAGAGAAAGACATTTTAAATAGTTTATAGCTTGGTAGAGCAAGTCTACTGTGTTGATTATAACAGTAATAACTCATCATTACATTATAATAATTTCACCTGTTCAGATGCATTAATTTACAACTATCATCTAAATGAAGCACATCAACATACTGCAAACGAAGGTGTTCTTATCATTTAAATAAAAATAGCATTCAGATCAACAAGGTGTATCAAAAGGGATGAGGTTGCTCTGTTCTTCCCTTGTACATGAGTAGCCTTCCAATGTCCATAGCTGAACACAGTTCATCAGACTGCAGCACTGCTTTGTAGAACACACACACCGTCAAACACACTTCTACTACAGAAATGATTGTCCTCCCACTTATTCACAGAGAACTCAAAGCTAGTAAGCAAGAGAGGGAAAATCTAGGTTGCATAAAACTATTCAATCTAGGCTTATAAAGCTCATTTTTGATTGCCACAAGCAAAGTAGCAATGAAATGTCAGTGGTTAAGGATTTACCTTTTTTATTCCTAGGCTGTGTTTACAGGATATATTACATCTCAGTATACAGGTAGTTCTCGCTTAATTGCCACAATAGGGACTGGAAAATTGGTTGTTTAAGCAGTGTGGTTGTTAAGTGAGTCACCATGTGATCAGACCTGATTTTACAACCATTTTTACAACGGTTGTAAAGCGAATCACCGCAGTGGTTAAGCAAATCACATGGTCGTTAAGCAAATCCAGCTTCCCCAGTGGACATTTTTTGCCCGCAAAAAAGGATGCAAATTGCAATCATGTGACTGCAGGACGCCGCAACCAGTCATAAATGCAAGCTGATTGTGAAGCACCAGAATTGCAATCATATGACCGCGGAGGTGGTGCGATTGTTGTAAGCACGAGTACAGGTCATAAAGCACTTTTTCTGAGGTCATCGTAACTGTGGACCATCGTTAAACTAATGGTCGTTAAGCGTGGACTACCTGTACCTAGCCAATTGGATGCATAATAAATCCAAAACAAACAAACCACATTATGGTTTAAGGCGCTGAATAAACCACATTATGGCTTAGGGTGAAGGATTCTTTCATCTTCTGAAAAAGAATTGTTTTGATAGCTCCCAAATAATTTCAAATATTTCAGATAGAATTAAGACCCCGGACATCAGTGTATCACTAAATGCGTAATAATGGAAGAACTCTTACCTGATTGTCCAGCAGGGGCTGCAGCATGGCACTAGCTGATCCACCAGCTACAAAACTATCTCTCTGGTAGGATCCTACTGGATCAAAACTGTACACTGCACCCTTCCCTAGAAAAGTAAAATAAATTAGTAATAATGTCACATGCTGAAACAAGGGGAATTGACAGTTAAGTACAAACAGTGTAACAAAATGTATTCAAAATTATAACCACCAAAAGATAATACTAGTAAGATGAGAACATAGTCCAAAATAATGAACTAAGTTAAACCACCTAATGTAAACTGGAAGATTTCTGTTTCCTAAAAGGCCAGGAGGACTGCTTTAATTTAACCCTGCATTTTTTAATTTATGTATTTTCTGAACAGGTATGACCACTAACTGATTGCAGCAACAAAGGCATACAAATCTGTAACGGAGTAAAAGTTGTATACTACATAAAAGCATAATGTAAAGCCTGTGTCATATTTCCCACATACTTTTTGTTCCACAGAATTTATACTGCTAAAGGGAGAAAATGAGATAATAAGAATCTGTTTGCTTCTTTTCTTAACACATGTAAAGCACATTAGATCAGGAAGACTAATCTTCCCCCAACTTTTAAAATCAAAGACTGGTAGCAATAGTTAAGTGCACTAGATGCTTAATACTCAATTGTAAATATTAAATGCTTCTATGTTTGGTTCTAGCTCTTTTGCAGACTCTAGATTTGCTTGTTTACAAAATAAAAAATTGGTTCCAAAAAGGAATCCTCATATTGATAGAAAGAAAATTTTGCATCTGCCCTTGTGAATGTATAACAATTCTAATAGAAATCTTTGTCCCATGTTCAGGCTTCTCCTTTAGCTCCCTCTGTTACAGGACACTCTGTAGTTCTTCAAACTTGGAAGAAGCTTTTCAGGAAAGAAAAGCTAGGGAGAAAAGCCAGCACACAAGCTTGTCTTTTGATCTAACCAATTTTTTTTTTGCATGAACTGTATTTGTTTCTAGGAGGATGAAATTCTCTTCAAGAAAACAAGAAACTCCTCCTTTGATAACTGAACATAAATATACAGAGGATTTTTTTTTCCTGGAAAGTCAAGGCTACAAGCCTAATTCCACCCATGGAATAAGTTCACCTATGGAATAAATTCACCACAGGCTGTCCAAGCACCCTCTGCACTTTAACCACCAACTGTGATTTTTACCACTAGTATATACACATACCACTAGTGAAAACTATTATGGTGAAATCATAAGCCAGCATTCATTTTTAACTGCTCTACCAAAGAATTATACATTTATAAATATACAATTATAAGTCGAAAACTCACGTGAGTAGATAAATAGGTACTCTCACTCCGGTGGGAGGAAAAATGCTGGCAGCGCCTTGCACAGAGAGACGGGACCAGTTGCCGGTAAGCGTGAAACCGCGCTCGCCCGAAAAGGGCGCGAAGCAACAGAAATCCCGCCTCCTGCGCTCACCAGCTGGGCTCTGCTCTAGGAAGGAGGCCCTGGCAAACCACTTCCGAAAAACAATTGCCTTGAAAACTGCAAGGATTCGTCCAGGCAGTCACTGCAGGGTCAGTAATGACTGAGCGCAGACAAAAAAAAAAAAAATTGTGTTTGGGGAGGTGGGGCTGTCATGCTTTGTTTTAATGGTTATTTTTAGTCTAGTCTGCCTTGTTCTGTTTATGTTTTTAATTGTTTTAATTTAGTATTACATTTTGTAAGCCACCCAGAGTCCAGTAGAGTGGGCAGCTACAATAAATTTAAATAATTAATTAATCTTTATATTAGTGTCTGTACTAAAACAAATACTGCTATATTCATATTAAAATACAGTGCACATCAGAAATAGCTTTCACTATTTAAATAGTAACTTCAGAATCATATTACAAGAATTGCTTTAAAGGTCAAAAGCTATTTTCCAACATCTCTGGAGAGGTGATTTCCTTGCACTTTTACAGGAATCCAAACGGTACTTTACCTTCCTCATCCAATCCACCAATTATGTTGTAAACATAATAAGGGAAGAAGCGTCGGGAATACAGAATTGTAGAAAGCATAGCTGCAATAGCGCCTGAACTCATGGTCTTGTTATTGGAATGTTTGTACATCTGGAAGAAAATGACAACATTTTTACAATAGAAGTAAGCAAATGTTCTTGCTGAAACTGTTCCTAACACAAGCACATATCAGTTGAAAACATAAAAGAAAAACAGTACTCATTTGCTGTACCCAGGAAAAACAGAATTTATTAATGAAATAATGACAAAGCTGATAATTTATCTATTATATTACACTCCCAAGGTAGAAGATTAACTTTCCTCTTCTGCTACAAAAATACGTTAGCACTGTACTTCTAATTTTGGCTACAAATTCAGCTCTTCTATACAAGTTTGCAATAAGCTTTTCTAATAGCCATGATCATCCATTATTACAAGTTTCCTATATCTCACTTATACAGGTGAAACTCGAAAAATTAGAATATCATGCAAATGTTCATTTATGTCAGTATGGCAACTCAAAAGGTGAAACCAATATATGAGATAGACGCATTACATGCAAAGCGAGATATGTCAAGCCTTACTTTGGTATAATTGTGATGATTATGGCGTACAGCTTATGAAAACCCCAAATTCACAATCTCAGAAAATTAGAATAGTGTGAAAAGGTTCAATATTCTAGGCTCAAAGTGTCCCACTCTAAGCAGCTAATGAATCCATAACACCTGCAAAGGGTTCCTGAGCCTTTCAATGGTCTCTCAGGCTGGTTCAGTAGGAATCACAAACATGGGAAAGACTGCTGACCTGACAGTTGTGCAGAAAACCATCACTGACACCCTCCATAAGGAGGGAAAGCCCCAAAAGGTAATTGCAAAAGAAGTTGGATGTTCCCAAAGTGCTGTATCAAAGCACATCAATAGAAGGTTATGTGGAAGGGAAAAGTGTGGTAGAAAAAGGTGCACAAGCAGCAGGGATGACCGCAGCCTGGAGAGGATTGTCAGGAAAAGGCCATTCAAAAGTGTTGGAGACTTTCACAAGGAGTGGACTGAGGCTGGAGTTAGTGCATCAAGAGCCACCACACACAGACGGATCCTGGACATGGGCTTCAAATGTCGTATTCCTCTTGTCAAGCCACTCCTGAACAACAAACAACATCAGAAGCGTCTTACCTGGGCTACAGAAAAAAAGAACTGGTCTGTTGCCCAGTGGTCCAAAGTCCTCTTTTCTGATGAGAGCAACTTTTGCATCTCATTTGGGAACCAAGGACCCAGAGTCTGGAGGAAGAATGGAGAGGCACACAATGCACAATGCTTGAAGTCCAGTGTGAAGTTTCCACAGTCTGTGTTGATTTGGGGAGCCATGTCATCTGCCGGTGTTGGTCCACTGTGCTTAAGTCCAGGGTCAACACAGCCGTCTATCAGGAGATTTTGGAGCACTTCATGCTTCCTTCCGCAGACGAGCTTTATGGGGATGCTGACTTCATTTTCCAGCAGGACTTGGCACCTGCCCACACTGCCAAAAGTACCAAAACCTGGTTCAATGACCATGGGATTACTGTGCTTGATTGGCCAGCAAACTCGCCTGACCTGAACCCCATAGAGAATCTATGGGGCATTGCCAAGAGAAAGATGAGGGACATGAGACCGGAGAAAGCAGCGGAGCTGAAGGCCGCTATTGAAGCATCCTGGTCTTCCATAACACCTCAGCAGTGCCACAGGCTGATAGCATCCATGCCACGCCGCATTGCGGCACTCATTGCTGCAAAAGGGGCCCAAACCAAGTACTGAGTACATATGCATGCTTATACTTTGCAGAGGTCCGATATTGTTCTATTTCCAATCCTTGTGTTATTGATGTCATGTAATATTCTAATTTTCTGAGATTGTGAATTTGGGGTTTTCATAAGCTGTACGCCATAATCATCACAATTATACCAAAGTAAGGCTTGACATATCTCGCTTTGCATGTAATGCGTCTATCTCATATATTGGTTTCACCTTTTGAGTTGCCATACTGACATAAATGAACATTTGCACGATATTCTAATTTTTCGAGTTTCACCTGTATACCAGAGGTTAACAGCAAACAGAAAATGCAGCAAATTTATTTTGTGACTAGCACTGTTTTTTAACAGCACCACACAAGTGAAGTATATCTCAGGACCTTCTTGAAAGGAACATATTCATTTGAATGCTACAGGTCACTTTGAAAAGGTCTCCCAACAGTTTATAGAATAATAAAACAAGATAGTTTACAAAATAAAAAATTTTGAAACTATCAAATGAAAATTGGGGGGAAAAAAGAAAAAACTGAGACACTTATTTGGAGTATTTTCTGTTTTTTACAAGGGCTTACTGTGATGCAAATTATATGTAACACAATGCTAGCAGAAAAAGTAAGTTGTATGTAAAAGCACTTAGTAACAATTTGAGCAAGTAGAAATTAAATACTGAATTTGTTATGTGTACAAAGATGAAAATGGGATTTAAATGTCAAAGTATCAAATTAATGTAACAACTGAATACAATTCCAGCACTGAGGCATATACAATGACCTACCTTCAACCTTGCTTCAAGGATTTTAGTAAGTGTAAGACAGTCTCCATGAAATCCACTGCAGCCAATAACTGTTGTTTCTGTCCTGTACAAACATTGTACAGTTGATAAAGTTGGTAAGTTGTAGCATTGATAAAGTTGTAAGTAATCTTGACCCACTACAATAATGTATTCTCCTAGGGTTATTTTATTTATATATTTGTTTCTATACTGCCATAATCTATGTCAAACATGCAAAATTTCGCCACCCTTACGGCCCAAGGTAGACTCCCACAGTGGCTCTAGCCTGTGTTCAATTGGGTTGGCTCCTTGTCATCTACCAGCAGCGCTCTAGGCATCTCTTCACCCTCATCTCCCTCAGCTCTTCCATAAACCATGGAGAGTTCCGGGATCTATGGGTGTGGAGAGGCCACTCAAGCACAATCCATCCAAAGCCTATTAGTCGAGATACATCTTGATTAACAATATGCTACTAAATACCCTTTACCGGGGATAAACAATACAGAGGACTATTTTATTCTATCCTGATTAAGAACTACTCAGTGGCATTTCACTGGCTACCATGGAAAAGAAATGTTGAACCCCAACTAGCAGTCAGAAGACATGATGAAAACTCCTTAATCTCACAACACGTGGACAGACTCAACCATAATTTCAACTGCGAAATTGTGAGCATCCTAGACCAAACTAAATCCAAAAACACTAGGGAATTCCTGGAAGCTTGGACACACAGAGATAAACCACATTTACACACCATTCAAGAGACAATAAAAAAGCTAAGAAGGAAACAAAAAGACCAGAATACATCCTCTCCAGCAGCCTACACCCAGATAAGCAGGGATTTACACCAGACAAACAATCAAGTAGAAAACAATACCCTAATCATGGAAATAACCAAGGGGAAAACCGCACCCTCACCAACACTGGCAGGGCAAGCTACTGTATTATAAACAGAGAGCAAACCCCACACTCACTAGCACTGATGATATTACCTAGTTGGATAATAAAATGTCTGCAAGAAAACAAGTAAGCTTAGAGAGCACTATGGTCTCCACAAACATGATTTATTATTTATAATGACATGCAAACTGGTTCATAGTTTTAAAACAGAAAGTGAAAGGCCATAGATATTCAAATATAAAACAATTCAAAATACATTTTTCATTATTAAAAATGTACAGAAAATTTAGACAACTCTAAATCAGGACCCACTGACAATACAGCAGAAGTTGCTCTGAGATTTTCATATCTTGGAATACAAATTTGGCAACGGAGTTGTATCTATAAGGTTGTGTTTCCATGCCAAGAAAGGCCATTCTAATAATTTTCCTGGAAAAAGAGCAATCATAGAACCAATAAAAAAATGTATAAATATAACCTGAATAGTATAGTTTTTAGTTCTTCACTACTTGCAGACATTTGCAGATTTGCAAATTAAAAGTCTTTCCAAAATAACTATACTCCAGAATCATAGAATTAGACGGGGCCATTAACTTCATCAAGACCCATCAGTCACATGCAGGAATCAAACAACCAAGCTCAGAGAGCACCAAGGACTCCACATATTCCCTTCTATTGGAGACACTGAAATAAATGGTTTTAATGGGTTTGTTCCAGATATGACTAAACCTGGATCAAACTCATCAAAATATTTACTGCTTTAAACTTACAGCTTGTAACATTTAGGGCTGTTCCGGCTGTGAATTGCATATTCTTCACTCAGTCGGGTGTCTGAGGCGACAACAACAAAATCTTCACCAGCAATTGCCAATATGGTCCTGAGCAACAGAAGAAAAATAATTTACTTTTTTGTAATTGTTTAGCATTCATTCATTTAAATGACTGTGGAATCTTGCATGTGGGATTTTAGTTTTAGCTGTGCACTTCTGACTTTTTTCAAAAAAGTGACAGGATTATTCTCAGCTGTTCACAGCCACAGAATGTAAAAATCTGTGGTTTCAGTCAGGGTTCAATAACTTTTTGGTGGCTGGGGCATTACTTTCCACTGGTGATACATATGGGCACAGAACACTGGGAGAGAGGAGGGTTGTGTCAAGAAGTTTACTTTTTAGAAACATTAAGGAAGTCCTCCAACATTCATCCTATTTTAAGGCTTGCCCTAAAGTGTGCATTTCCCACTCAAATTGGCAGGAAACTGTTCTTCCAATTTACCACAGCTATGCCTGAATGGAGATTTCGGGGCCTCTTTCCACTCTGAGGCCTCAAGATGCCCTCCTTTAGTTCAGATGCTATTAACTTAACTTGGAAATTTTCCCTAATCTCTTTCTATCCGTATTTAAAAAATAGAGCACTAAGACTGCAAGCTTTCAAGGAACACTGTTTGTTGCCTTGCTTTTAAAATGGAAGTGCAATATTTATTTATTATATTTTAAGGTTTCTGATATTTGAGGTTCCCTAAATAACCTGGATAAAGAATAAACAAGCAGTAGCACATAAGAAAAATGAAACTGAAATCTGAAGGAAACTTCTCTTGGAGACTATTGAGGCCTTTGAAAGTCAAAACCAATACACTGCACTGGGCTTAGAAAATCAACCGTGACTTATAGCCCTGGCACAAGGTAACTTCAACCAGTTAATACTGGTAATTCAGCCTTGCTGAAATCTCTGGGTTGCCTTTGGAAGAAACCCTACATTTCATGCATCCCTAAACCAACACTGTTATGCCCTGCTGCTATTTCTAATGTCAGGGTAAGGCCTTTGTGGTTCTAAGAATCTTTCTTACTGAGTTTTACCATCATTTCTATTCATTTAGTTAGAAGCCACCCTCGAGGCCTTTCCAGGGTTTATAGACGGGTTTTAAAAGTTATTAAAGAAACGGAGCTTGAGGAGAAACAAGACAAGTCATGACACCCTCCTACTGCACAGGGAGCTGAGGGGGCAGCGCAACTTGCGCACGAGAAAAAGAAACGAACCCCGCTCGGGGAAGGTTTGCTGAAAGGCAGGGATCGGTCTAATGGGAGAGGAAGTATGCGAGGGAAAGGCAGCGGCGCACCACCGACGAAACGCTTACCCGCCATTGAAGGTATAAGGGGAGAAGCGATGCTGCACCGAAGAGCCGTGTCTAACCTCTCCGTGCAACCCGAGCCCAGGATCAATGTAGGCAGCGGCCGACAGCATCGTTTCTCCGAATCCACAGCTTCCCCGCTCGATGCTGATTCACGGCAAAATGGTGGAACCAGAAGCGGAGACGTCGTTACCACCACCCGGCGCCGGCCGCCCTTGCTCGTCATAGCGCCCCCTCGGCGAGGCGGGGTATGAAAAAGCTCAGCAGGTGGGCGGGCCCTCGGCTCGTGCGTGCGGTCTCCCAATGCTGCGCACGCCCCGCCGTGGGCTGGGTTTGCGCGACACGCTGGGCTGAAGCGCGGTCGGGCGGCTGGAGCTCTCCAGAGCGCTTGCCAGCTGAAAGCTCTGGGGTCGCGGTCCGGGGGGACGGCGCTAGCCAGGGTGGACTCGAACAGGGCGTAATTAGAGAAGGGAGTGATTTTGGAAAAGGAGGAGCACGCACCTGGGAACATGTTGATGAAGATTCTCAGTCATCCAGGTGGAATTATCTGGAGGTTGAGTCATGGCAACTGGACTTCTTTTGGTTTGATACGTTTCGCTGCTTGTCCAAGCAGCTTCTTCAGTCCAGAAAGCTGGTTAGGAGGGACCCCATAAATGTCTTCCAGGGTGGCTGTGTTTCTCACTAACATGATGGGCTCGTTGAAGGGACAATAGGAGAGTGATTAGTAAAGTCTTTGGGATGTGAATGTCTTGCTCCTAATCCCTCACTCATCCCCAAGTGGGTCGTTAAGCGCTGCCTCCCTGGTGAATTTGTGAAGTGGTCTTAATCTTCCTGGGGACTGATGAAAGAGCAGCATGAAAAGTTGTGTCTGAGGCCTCCCCCTCTATTGAGGGGAGGATTTTCCACTTTGGCATAAGTGGATTCCTTCACTCCTTTCTCAAACCACCTATCTTCTCTGTCCAAAATGTGACCTGGGAATCGCTTCCAGTCTTTCCAGCAATTGTTGGCTGGCGAATAGAAAGGATGTGATATCTCCCCCCACCCCGGATGGAGATCTGGGCACGGAGGTTACGTAAGCAGAGCCAAGTCGCCCCAAACCTTATATTTCTCTGAACACTGAAAGCCAGCCAGCCTGGGATAAGGAGTACAGAGAGAAGAGGAGGCAATTCTGCCTGCCTGTCCCCGGGATCTCTGCATGTTCTGTGCCTGCCTTCATCATTCTCCTGAACTACTGGACTGCGCTTCAGCAGCCCGTCGGCATCGGGGTAACCGGGCAGTCAGCGGTGCTTAGAAACCCAGGGGATGGGTCTGGTGGTCTTTTCTGCCACTTTTATCTTTTTTTCCAAACTGATGCCTCCCCCTCCCCCCATGCGTGAATTAATATATTACTCCCATTAGACGCACAAATCGGCTGGCGCGCGGCGCTGCAAAAGATTTCTTTGAGGCAGAACCTTGGAATGCGCCTGCGCATTCTCGCCTTCTTCGCCGCCCTTAAGAAAGGTGGTGCCCGCTGTAATTGCCCGTAAAGGCTGTCAGCAACTGACTTGATGACGCGTAAGAGATGCGCCGCCGGATGAGGCGAGCGCGGGGGCACGGCTTTGGTCGGGAGAACTTCTGGAGCGGTAAGTCGCCGGGCCCGCCTTTACTCCCCGCAGGTGCCTCAGCCTGCTGTCCTGGGGCCGCGGGAGAGAGTCTCCGTAGGGGGCTTCTCAAGAGTGGAGGAGGTCTGGCCGAAAAAGGTCGCCAGCGCTTATCCGCCCCACTCCCCGTCCCCGTCACGTCAGGACGTAGTTAGCGTGTCCGTTGAGCGCTGCTTGGGCCCGCAGGGTTGAGTCGCTTTGCCGCTTCAAGTGGAACCGCGGGAAGGGGCACATTGCTTTCTATCCCCCCCTCCCCTTTTTCCTCTACCAGTGCGGTTCACCAACCATGAAAAGTCAACGCCATTGGTGTTCCTGTAACTCCTCGGCTTGCTGTTGTGTGTTAACACAGACCGATCCTGGAAATGTTTATCTGGAAGCAGCACATGCTCTGCTCAATAGGGCTGATTTGCAGGGAAGTGGGCACGCTCGCCTGTGAAAGAAAATCCCTTGTGCAGGCTGCAGTGGTAGGCTTAGTTCTGCATCTTTTTGAACACGGGGAGACCAAAGAGATGTAGAGTAGTTAAGAATACGTCTCTGAAACTCATTCGGTGCAATTTGAATTGATCTTCAGCTCTCTTGAGATGGTTAAAGGACTCTTGCCAACACGGATCTGTGGCACGTGTTCTTAAGAATGGAATAGTTTTGCAATTTTAGACTTTGCACTTATGGTCGACCCCATATTTAGATGGCAATGTATGTAATTCTGTTTATTCAAAACATGGTGAGACAGCCTCGCTGCGTGTGTTAAGTGGAGCCCTGGAATCTTGCTCCAAAATGCTTCCCCAATGGCACCAGTGGCCATGAATCAGTTTTCAGTGGATCTATACTAGTTCAAGTACTTGATTTAAATGGATCAACCAACAAAAGAACTCAGGTAATGTTTTTATATTGTTATTCTAAACTTATTAATAGGTAAAGGGCATTTGAAGTTCAATGTATCAGACAAATCTGTTTGATGCCTTTGAGAGCCCCCACTTTGCAATTTCCCCCTAAATGCTGTTCAAAAGGTGTAGTGGCATTTATAGGCACCATATCCCCCACTTAAGCTTATATTCAAGCTAGGATCTGCCTGTTGTGGCTGCCTATTTGTATTGGGGAGGAGAGGAAATCTTACACCAAAAAAGGATTTATTGATGGAGAATTCACCTCCCCCCTCCCTCACATGATAGTTCCTCACATTTAAGTCTGTAATAGCTATATTAAGGCCTTCTATTCTCTCATATAAGTGGTATCAGAAGAAAAAAAAGCAGGAACCTTGTGGTTGGGCCCACTTCTGTTGTGATCCCTTATCCACTTCAGCTATCCTCTTTCACATTAGATATGTTCTTGTAACCTTCCTATAATATTTTAGAACCCACTGCAAGAATTGATCAAAATGTAGAGGATTCCATGGAAAAATGGCAGAAGGGGTGAGTTATCATCAGTGAGCTTAGTCATGCTCTGATGAAACTGAGAATAACAGAATAATAATTTTATATACTATTTTAAATGTAGCAGAACTGTAGACTTAATTGTAACAGTGGCAGTTTAATATTTGTTCTGTCTTTGTGTCTGATAGGAACTGAAGAAAGAAATGAGATTTCTTAATCCCATTTAAACTACTGACACATTAATTTAAATATTAATGCCAATACATACATTCTTCCAAATATAGATAAAATGTAACCATATGTAACAACTCTTTTTAAATTTCATCCCCCATTGTTTACAGTTCAGCGCTCTGCATGTAAATTCTATCGTTGATGTGACTTATAGACACAAAACCATACATAAACCACAAAACAGGAAATAAATTCCTTTGAATTTAGAATATTTTGCTGGTTGTCACACTTCCTTGTACTATATCTGTCCTGATTACAACTTTTGCAGCTAGAAATAGTTATGGAAAAAGAATCTTTTAATGCTGATTCATTTATGGGTTTTAGCTAGATAGTTTTAGGCTATTGAAGTTACCCATTCAGTTGAATGAGCATTAAATTTGATATTCCATTTTCACTACTGCACTGTTAAATCACAATTCTTAAAAAACAGCTCCTTCTACTAGTGGGAGTGACTACTAGTGCAACTTGGCTTCTCCCATTAGTGGGGGTGACTAACAAATTACAAAACCTCCTGTGATTTATTTAGTGTTTGCAAGTAGAGAAGTCTTGTGTTACCTTTGTGACAAACCAGAATTGATAACCATGGTTTGTTCTTGATTTATTTATGACTTGTTTTATGGGGGGGAAGAGACAAGGATCCTCTTTTCCATGTTGTGCTAAATATGCCATGAAAGGAGATTTCAGAGGTCCTTTAACAGCTCCTGCTAGAAGGAATACCACAGAGAGACTGTCATTGTAAAAGTGATGAACAGATGCAGACATTTAATTGAACTCCGTACAATAATCCAAAGGCCTGGTTAATCATTTTTTGTTTATTAAAATGTTATTAGAATCATAGAGTTGGATGGGTCCACATAGGCCATTGATCAACTCCTGATTTGTGCAGGAATTCACATTTAATCATCTCCAATCATTGGTTATTTAGGTTCATCTTAAAACACATTTGGTGAAAGGGAGCCAACAGCTTCTCTGAGCAGTCAGTTTCCCTGCTGAACTGTTCTTACTATTAGGAAGTTTTTGTAAGAGTCAAAATCTGTCTTCCTGTAAATTAAGTCTATTATTCTGTGTATAGTACTTTGGGCTGTAGGTCTTGACTTTCTTCTCTGTGATATACTTTCAGGTTTTTGAAAAGCAGTATCTGTGATGGAATGGAATTATGGAGGCCAGACTCAGGAGATGAAATAACATGTTTTCCTCCCTGAGTCTGGCCTCCATAATTCCATTCCATCACAGTATCACATTCTTTTGTAGTCCTCTCACGGCTCCTTCAATCTCTCTATTCTAGTCAGTCTGAATCATTATTTAAGTGTGCTATCCAGTAGGGGTCACAAAACTCAAAGCGGAGTCTGCCTCCTGCAGAATAAAGTAGAACACTTACTTCCCTTGGTTTGGAAACTACATTTCTGTAAATGCAGCCTCAATATTCATTTGCCTTTTTGTAGCTATATTTATTTATTCTTATTTCTGGACTGTAATCTGGGGGTAATTCAGCATTTTCAAAAAATAAATCCTTCAGACCAGCAGTGGTTCATTGTGTTCTGGGAGTGGTCTAACCTCAAAACAGGCATTTTTAGTCCAGAACACTGTGTCTTGAAACAGTTACTGCTAAGAATATTTTGATGTTTTGCTTTACTCAGCATTTGTATTTAAGTTCTTATCAATTACATGGAACAAGCAAGCATTAACCTATGAGCCAGTGTTTCTCAATTTTTTTGTAATTGAGAATCACTCAGTTAAATAAACACTCCTTATATTTTTGTCTTTACAAGCATATAAGTTCATATTTGGGAATAAATAATTAGTTGCACTTATGTATATTTTCCCATTTCCTTCATTTTTAAAGGCCTTTTTAAACTAAATTTGGTACCAAAAATTTAATCCAAAATTAAACATTTATATACTATTTCAATTATTTTATGACATTATAAGACTTTCTGGTCAAGTATGTTCTTTAGTAAAATGTTGGGATACTAAGGGTCGAGGGATGAGTAGGTTTCTATTCCAGTGTAGCCCTGTTTTTGATATTCATTATCCTATTTCCTATTTGCACCTTTCTTTTGGGGTTGCTTGTGCAAAACCACAGTACCACCTAACCCAGCACATGTGGACTCATTGTCAGGAGCTGTGCTTGAGACCTTTTTATTGTTATCCGTTTTCCAAATGTTAATACAAGTGGTAATGTGAGTACTATCTCTTGTATGCTTCACTAAACTGATTTTTAGCCACTGATCCATTTTTGCAAGCCAATGACTGGTGCTGAACATGGGGAAGTGGGAGCTGAGGTGATGAACACACTCTGGTTTGGCCAGCTGACTTGCAGTGAACAAGGAGGCAAGGGGCTGAGGCAGTGAGCAGGCTGCCGCTAGTGAATGCAGGGAGGCTGCAGCAGACCACCTCTGTGGAACATGGTTGGAGAATCACTGCTATTAAGTAGTTGGCACCAAGTAAAAACTGTAACAATGTTTTGTTTTACCATAGTTTGGCTATGCTTGCCTCATCTGATCAAGGTTTCCTCTTTTTAAAGAAGATTTTTGTCTTACATAAATATTTTGACTCCGCTTGTTCACTACTGCATCCTTTAGAATGTGAAAGTTTCTCCTCCTAAAATAAAGCGTAACTATCCTGATTTTTCTGAGCAACTTTCTAGCTAAATGTATGCAAAGGAAACAGGCATATGCAGTGATACAAATGAAAGAGCTGGACAAGATTTTTTCCGTCTAGAAATTTTCTTCAAAAGAAGATAGCTGACAGTCATGTGAAATAAAAGAATAGGACAAAACCAGTTTAAATTCAAGTATGTTTTATTTCACTCATAATTTCTGCTTTTTTCTTTGGAAACAATCTTGTAACAGTTATTAGAAACTTACTTCATCCTTTTTTCAGGCTAGTTTGGTTGGTTCTGAGCTTCTTAACAGTTACAATGGAATATAAAAGTAACAAGCTGATTTGCTGTTGCTTGTTATGCTTCCAAAATGTAACTATAAATTATTCCTTAATTCAGAGTATTACTGAGGCAGGAAGAAGAAACTAAATGTTAAATCTTTTTTCTATGTGTATAGTTCCCTTTGTTTTCAAAGTTGAGTAAATTGGGTAATAGTAATCTCTTTTTTTGCCTACTCTGAAAAAAAAAACCCACTACCAACAGGTGACTCCCCTCATGTACCTTTTGCTATAATTTTAAATGTAATATTAGACTAATCAATTGTTTATTTAAGAGAAAGCTTCAAAGACAGATTTATCACTCCAAATTTTTTTAATTGACATTTTGTGATCAGCTATTTATGGGACTAACTTCTGAATCCCATGCCTGTGATGCTGGAGACAGCAAACGTGATAACATTGTTTGGTCTGTGAAAAATAGTTTAAGGATAGCTATGCAACACAGCAGTAATATATGTTATGAATTTTACTTGAACATATTCATGTAAGACTTTTTCTCTCTTTCAGGTCTGGAATCTTTACAGTATTTTATATACTTGATGTTTCCCCAAATATGTCAATACAGACTACAAAGCTAGTTGCTGGGATGCTTTAAGGAAAGCTACTTCCATAAGCCAGATGTTGTGAAGCTTCATTTCTGGATTTAGTTTCTGGAAGTAGTCATTTGACTGGACACCTGATTGCTACAATGGATCAAAACAACAGTTTACCACCCTACGCTCAGGGCTTAGCATCCCCACAGGTATAAACAATGAACTTATTGAATAACAAAACTTTCAGAATGTTTTTAGAGACTTGCAGTGTTGGATGTGTTGCGGACTCCACAAATGGTTCACCTTACTTTGATCTCTCCTTGCCTTGAATCTTAAAACAACCTTGTGTATAACCTCTTTGTACCTCAATATTTGATTAGTTGCTACTTACAATGCCAGCTTCTCCACAGATCAGGACAAGTTTTTGCTAATTCTTATCTCTATCTTTTCAATGACTTAAGTGATGGATATTAAAGAAAACAGTAACAGTTGCTTATTTTTGTACAGCTTTCCACTCTTGAGACTCCTAGTATGGACACAACAATGATTGCTTGACAGACTTCTTTCAGGTTTATCTGCCTGAGTTATACATATGGATATATTTCTTGGTTTGCCCCTCCGTATTAAGGAGTTTAACCTTCTTGTTGGAACCAGAACTAAAAGCATTGGAGATATTTTCCCCTCCTTTAATTCTTTTTAGATGTGGTTAGGTGAACCATTAGGAATAGCTACCTACCTAAAATATTTTCTTTTTTCTGTATCTTTGATTTGTCTTCTTAGAGTGGAAAAGAGAGTGGTTTATTTTTCTAATTTCAGAAAATATATTAAATTAGAGTTATTTAATAAGTAATTTCAGTAATTTGAAATCCTGTTCCCTCCCCCCCATCCCCCCCATTTGTCCACACATTAACTAAGCCAAAACCAGCACATGTAGCTTTCACAGTTCAGTTTTTTTAATAGTAATTTTATTAAAGATTACAATTACAGTAGTAAAAACTAATACAAACCAGAAGAAAAAAGAAAAAACAAGGTGCAGAAAAGAAAGAAAAAAGAGAAAAAATAGAGAAATAGAAAAGAAAGAAAAATAAGAATATAGTAAAGAAAAAGAAGAGAAATATATAAAGAAGTGACTTTCCCCTTCATCACAAGTATGATTTTAGTAACTTATCACCTTCTCTTAAAATACAACAATTGATCTCTTCTTCCCATATCCTTATCTATAAACAAATCCATAAAGCCTTGGCATTTTAGTCCTGATGTCAGAAAAAGTCCATTGAGGGTTACCATAGATAACATATCTATTTTAACCTTGATCAAATAAACAATGCTATATTCCTTCTTTTTACTTCTAACAGTCTTGATCTTTATTCCCTTCAAATAATGTCACAGAACTTTATTTCTTTTCATTTTTTCTTTGTCCCTTCTCATGAAGTTCTTCAAAACTTTAACAAATCTCTTTTGTAAATCCAATATAGGAAAATTATTCAGGTCACTCTCTTGGTTTATTATTTGTATATCCCTTTTAATTATTAAGACATCAGCTAGTTTCTTTTGTTATATCTAGTGTAACATCTTTTTCATATCATATTATTCATATCATTTCATATCATTCTCGTAGCCTATCATTTTTAAATCCACTTTCAAATCAGTCTCGTCTTGTCAGATAGAATTTGTTCCTCTTCCATAGCATCTTTTAAACACAGTCTGTCTATTTATTTATTTTTATTTATATTTCAAATTTAGATACTGCCCATCTCAGAAAAAGTGACTCTGGGTGGTATCTAAATTTGAAATATAAATAAATAAAAATAAATAAATAGATAGACTGTGTTTAAAAGATGTTATGTCTATAGAGGCAGACACTATTAAAATTAACTTCTGGGTCCATTGTTCAAAAATATCCTTCAGTATGCCTAACGTTAAAATATTTTGCTTCATTCTGTAATTGTAAATCATTGAGTATTCTTCTTTAATTGTAATCTTTAGTTCCTGCTAGTGTCCAATTTTTAAAGTCTTAAGTTTTTTCTAAAAAAATTCAAAACAAAAGCATTTTCCCATGGGAAGGATTCTTTATAATTGATTCCAAAATCTTGTTTCAAATTTATCTGGACCTTTAGTCCATTTGTGACTTTCTAAAATCAAAGTTTTAATGACCCTTTTGCTGTTTATTCAAAAAAAAAAAAAACCCTTGTAGTTAAAACATCTTTTGCTAAGGATTGAAGGAAACTAACCTGGTACTGTAAAACATGTCAATCCAAAGATTCCTAATAGCTGAAAAGCAGTTAACAAGCAATTTCCAAAAGTGATTAGAAAGGAAGTATGCAAACTTTCAAAGGCACTGACCACGGTTTGAGTAAGATGGCTATTTCCTCATCTCCCAGAGCTCTAAACCCACTAGAGGCCGCTGTCTTGCGGTCCCCTCTCAAGGAGTAGCTGTCTGGAGTACTTGTGGGTGATCTCAAGTCCTCTCCTTGTCTGGAGAGGAATTATTGAAGAGCTGGTGTACTCGCTGGATCTTCATTCCACCGTAGATATTAACTCCGCTTTTTGTGGAGCCATCTTCAGCCCATCATTTCTTCTCTGGAAGTCCCTTTCATAGTTCAATTTTTGTGGTTCCTAGAACACCTCTAAATTGTGCCATTTAAATTTGGCAGCAAAAGTATCTGTTTTCAGTAGCACAATGAATTATTGAACTAGAAATCTTGTGCATAAATTCCAAATGAACAGTGTAATGTGAATGTCCTATTTTCATTTAACAGGGCAGATGTTCTTGCTAGCTTCAACTTTAGAAATATTGATTTAAAGACATTGCAGGATTAGTTAAGGCATATTTGGTAAAATCAAATTTTGATTGTATGTTTTAACATTGAAAATTCGATTCTGATACTTATGAATGTGAATTATTCATACAACAGGATCCAAAAGTAAAATATGGTGGCAAAAGCAGCTTGGTGAATATTCATCTTGGCTATATTTTGCTTTGGACAAAATCCTCTGCATGGTTATTCAGAAGCAGATTTCTGTGTAATTGGACTTACTTCCAGGATAAATGTGCATTGGATTGCAGTTTTGAGATCCAGAATGTAACAGCAGTTCTTTAAACAACTCCATGCATTCCTGATCTTGTGCATGATAGTTCCTGTATGTTGTAGACTAACTTTTAAAAATTATATTCGTTTTGTAGAGTGCAATGACTCCAGGTATCCCTATTTTTAGTCCCATGATGCCCTATGGCACTGGGCTCACACCCCAACCTGCTCAGAGTACCAACAGTTTATCTATCCTGGAAGAACAACAGAGGCAACAGCAGCAACAAGCAGCAGCACAGCAGTCCACTTCACAGCCAACACAAGGAGCATCTGGCCAAACCCCACAGCTCTTCCACTCACAGACTCTTACAACTGCTCCTTTACCCGGAACCACACCTCTCTACACCTCTCCAATGACGCCCATGACCCCAATAACACCTGCCACCCCTGCTTCTGAAAGCTCTGGGATTGTACCGCAGCTGCAGTAAGTGCAGAGTCTACTCTGCTCCCAAATGCTATCCTTTAGTGATGGTACTTTTTAAGAGTGAATGTTGTATTGAATTTTTTTTTTTTTTAAGACCAAGGTGGTCAGCCTGCACTCTGAGTTCGTGCTGCCAAATGGCTGTATTTCAGCAGCATGTGTTGCTGTGTTGAATGCTTGGAGAAAAAAGTCTGTGAAAATGGATGCCTTACAGGCATTTATTCAGAGTGCCAAATGCATTAAATTGGATTTAAAAATACTTTCTTTCAGTTGTTTAAAATTTCCTCGGTGTCTCTGGGTTTCTTTAGTTTAGATTTCTACCAGTATTGTAGTTTGTAACTAGTGCACTCACAGTTACTGTTGTAATCAATATTTGTAAGACGGCTTTATTTGAAGCTTTTAAGCTTACCTAATATATATCTAAATTGTCTCTAGGAATATTGTGTCTACAGTAAACCTTGGTTGCAAACTTGACCTAAAAACCATTGCTCTTCGTGCTCGAAATGCTGAATACAATCCCAAGGTAAGGGATAATGGAGAGGTAACAATTACTCTTCTATTAGTCAGTGATGATTGTTTGCTACTTATGCTTCGATTAGACCATGTGTCTTCAGTTATCGCAAAGGAGATTTCTGAATATGCTTTGCAAATATAGCCAAGAAAAAGGTCTTTGGAGATCTTTGGAGCTGCAGTAGTAGCCTTAAAGAACAATACCGCTATGCACTCATGTTGTGTCAAATCATTTGATGCTAAAAACTTTGCAAACCTTGTTCTGAAATGTGAAATAAATTATTTCAACATTTTTGGAAGTATTTTGGACTTGGAACAGTTCTATTTTGTTTGCAAAAGACTGTTTTTGAGCCCCAAAGTGCTCAAAGCTTCCTGTTTATATTGGAATTTCACGAGGGTTTGTGCTTGAAGTGGTTCAAATTGAAAGGTTTTGTACACCGCTACAAACCTCCAGCCAGTTCAAGGCTTGCTGTGCAAGCATGTAAGCATTTACTGGGATACATGGTAGCTTTGATAAAATAAAACAAAAAGTGAAACTTGGCAGAAGTACTAGGTCCCATATTTACTCAGCCATAAAGAATGGTTTATAAAGCTGGCTGGGTTCATACCTCATGCTAAGTCAAAACCAAGCAACCCATATTGTGACTTTCATTTCCTTGATAGCAATGGTGGGATGAAGATCTTGTTAACCTCTCTGTAAAAGAAGGGATAGGAACAAGGGCAGAGCTTTGCAATTTAAAAAAAACTTTAAAGTTCTACAAAGTAGTGAAGCATTGCATGAAAACAAGCAATTGTATTCTTGATGTTTACTACTTAAGCATTCATAAAGCAATCTCTTCTAGAATCAATTTGAGGAAAAAGCACTTTCTGTTCTACTTGTATTTAATTTAGACATGACCCTCAAACCAAACTTACTCCAACTTTTTGACTACCAAAGAAGTTTGAGAAATGTGTTTTCCATGAACAGATGAAAGTAACTATTATTATATTACATTACATTTTATTTGTAACTATAGTTTTTTTCAGATTTTTTTAAAAGTAATTGAAGAATGGAGATGATTAATGCAACTTCAATATTATTAGCTAATGTACATTAGGTTTTTTGTCATAAAAGCATTTGTTCTTTGTGTTTCAGCGTTTTGCTGCTGTAATTATGAGAATAAGAGAGCCACGTACAACAGCCCTCATATTCAGCTCTGGAAAAATGGTGTGTACAGGAGCTAAAAGGTATGCAAGCGCAAACAATTATCTGTACCCATTTAGCTTATTAGCATTTGGCCTTACAGACATAGTCATTTGACAAGAGTAATCAGTTAAAGGCCAACTAATAGGTATGTACGTTACACTACTATATGTATATCATTTAGTGTTTCCTTGATGAAATACAATGCATCCTATACTTTTTCAGTGAGGAGCAGTCCAGGCTGGCTGCGAGAAAGTATGCTAGAGTTGTACAGAAGTTGGGCTTTCCCGCAAAATTCTTGGATTTTAAAATTCAAAATATGGTGGGCAGTTGTGATGTAAAATTCCCTATCAGACTTGAGGGATTGGTTCTTACGCATCAACAGTTTAGCAGGTAGGTCAAAAAGTTTTGTTATCTTAAATCATGCATACTGAAAATATTCTTTTATTTTTGTGTTTCTCAGTTTTATTTAAAATGTAACATAGTTGTTTTGGGTCATTTATGTACTTCTGTGCATGCAAAAGAGATGCAGCCATGGGCAATTCTAATATATCTGTCAAGTATAGCTGATTTCAGACTATTTTAAATCTGTAAAGTTCTATAACATTCTGTGCTTGATTCTCCAATACTGAAATAGAAAAAGTCTTTTGGTTTAAACAGAAAAATAGTAGCTGTTTATTGTTAATATGTATTGGTGTAATTTAAATCCTTAGAGTAATAATGGAAAGCAGATAAGGCACATTGCTAATTGAGCAGCTCTAGAAATGAAATTTGCATTTCACACTAAGCCCAGCATCTTTAAAATGTTCTTGGCCTTACATAGAGTGTAGAATTGGATATGGTTCTATAATTCTTATGTGTAATCTTGTATATTTGGTCTGAAACCTTTGAGTATACACCCACTTGAGGAATTAGCACTAATAATGAAAAGTACAGATAGGCCGGGGCCCTGGGGTACATAAGACATGTCTTAGTATCATCTCAGCTTAATCAACCTGTGGCAAAGAAGAAACAATGATTTCTATTTCTAAGCAGATACCTTAATCTATATTAGCTTTCCGTTTAACTTACTTTGAACTTTTCTTTCAGTTACGAGCCAGAGTTGTTTCCTGGTTTAATATACAGAATGATCAAACCAAGAATTGTACTGCTTATATTTGTTTCTGGAAAGGTAGTTTTAACTGGTAAGCCATATTTCAAATTACTGCACTGATTGTAGCAAACTGAAAGGCACCAAAGAAAAATTTCAAATGGGTAATGACTTAACAAATCCGAATATATTAATTTGTTGGTTTGTGCCTTTCTTGTGCTTTATACTATACTGTTTGGGTGCACTCTTTATTATTTTTATTTGTAGTGTTAATGTGTCACAGCAATTAATTCTGTTAATGTATCTTTAAAGACCACTCAGATACTACAGTTGGTACAAAATGCAGCCCCCTCATGTGCTAACTGGTGCTGGATGCCATGAATATATTACTCGTATGCTGCAGGCCCAGCCTTGGTTGCCTGTAAGTTTCCAAGGGCAATTTAGAATGCAAGCTTTGTCTGATGGTCTTGTATGGCCTGGTGCTATGGAACCCGTGGGGCTGCCTCTTTCAACACAATCTGTTTGCTGGTAGCTTCCCACTACCATGAAATTGAGAAGAAAGTGCTTCTCTATTATGGCTCCTATTTTGTGGAATAGACTTCCACTGTAGGTCAGATTTGCCCCAACTCTGTGGGCCTTCTGGAAGCAGGTTAAAAGAGAGCTCTTCCAGAGGGCTTTTTGACTAGTGCCATAGAATTGTTCATATATTTCTCCAGTTTTAAACTAATGTTAAGTATTGTTTTATCATCAGGTAGTGATGAGGACATGAGTTATTGTCACAAGGTCCTCCTGCTTCAGATGGGACTGCAGCTGGTGCATCAGCTGAGCAAAAGCTCTATGAATTCAGTGCACAGGCTTGAATTATGAGCAATTTCCACATATACAGTCTGTTACCACATCTTAAGAAAAACAGACAACTAATGACATTGGTAGCCACAGAATCTCTGTAGTATGTATGTACATAGTGGTTAAATATATTCATATTTCTTTCTAGGTGCAAAAGTCAGAGGTGAAATTTATGAAGCATTTGAAAATATTTATCCTATTTTAAAAGGATTCAGAAAAACAACGTAACAGTTCCATGTGCTTATTCATGAAGCTGGAGCACATTTTAAAAGGTATTGATTATGGCACAGCGGTAAAACACACATCAGGACTTGGAATATCTTCCCAGATAGTGCCTGTTTCCGTTTTTCACGGGAAGGGGATATATCATTGTGTGTTTCGTCTGCACTGAGTTACTGTGCATTGCTTCACCATGTTCTCATTGGAGAAATAACTGAGCTTATTTATATTTCTGGCTCTTAAAATGGATAATTTTTAAAATCTGAAAAGCTTATGCTGGCAAGTTGGCTAAACTGTATTACCCAACATTTAAAACCTTGGGGTTATTTACAGTATTCTTTCAACCGTGGATTTTATAACCAGACACTTTAATTTTATGCTTTTAGACCTACTTCCACATTCCCTATATTTCCAGTGTTCAGCAGGACAGAAACTTTGCTAGCGAAGACAGATGGCTGTATATATTTCTCATTTTGTGAAGCAATTCTAAATGTATAATTAACAGTTTATGAAACTTGACTAAATAATTTGATAGTAAAACTTGTGATCAATCTTTGCTTTTGCTGTTTTAATGTGCTAACTGCATGCGTATAGCTTAAACATCTTGATTTTTATAAGATTTTTCTTAACAATCCAGTATTAAAGTAATGTTTTGCCATTTAAGTTATTTCTGTGTTTCTTAGTAGTGACTTAGCTTGAGGTCCTTATCTCCAAGAGGACTTAGAGCTATAGGATTTTTTCCCTCCAATATTAAAGGGGGAAGAATATGCTAATGATAGAAATAGCTTCTTGTCTCCTGCAAAAGCTTCGGAGATCCATTCCTTCCACTATCCAAAAAAAAAGAAAATGAAGCAGGCCAGGTGCTGTACTTGAAGGGGACATGAATTCTGTATATCCAAAGCCCTCATGTCAACCTACCTGCACTATTTTATTTCTGTTGGTTTGGGGCAGGGGGGGGGATTTATGCATATTTAAGTGCCAGAGACAAAAACATTTCTTCCTCACCCCTCCCCTATTAGCAACTAGGTGAATTTCAGCAGATAGATAGAATGTTCTCCTCAGATATCTATTCTTTCTTTGAAGTCCCTTACAATGTTCAGTTCATGTAGTAAAGGAAGAGGTTTGAGCCATTCAGTACCAAAATAGGCAAGAATTTTATTACACTTCCACAATTGGGTGATCTCCATCTTACGATTTTAGTGTGAACTGAGCTACAATTTCAGTAAACCATAATGAATGTCAGAGCACAGCCAATAAAAGGATAGGAGGTACTATATTCAGAAATATACCTAGCAGTGTTTCTTTTAAAATGTTATTGAATTACATTGTAAACTACCATTGAAATTTAAACCTCAAAAGCAAAACTTCCTATCCATTTGTACTTCAAAACTCATCCCATAGGTTTATTTCCACTGTACTGACAACTAGACATTATTTATTTTGTGACTTACCAGCTACAAGCCAACCAATTTCCTAATGAAAACAACCTTGTCCAACAGAATGTATGTGAAGATTCTAGATTCTGAGTGAATGCCCTGTCAGATATGAATGGCATATGCCAGCCAATATACTGAAGAGTATTGTTAAAAAAATCATGTTTTGTTTGCCTTTTTACTAACCTATGTATGTTTCAGAGATGCTAATCCTTCTATTTCCATTTCTCATCAAAGGAATTAAAGGATCAGTACCTGGGTGGGATAATCCCGCTCTAATATTCCATAGTTTATCTAATGGAATAAACCATGAATTCCATATTTCTAATTTCCTTCCACACCTGGTTTTACCAAAGCTTTCCTGGTTTCTTAAATCTTATTTCAAAATAATTAGTTTTCCTTTGAAGCAGACTATATTACTGTTACTTACATTCCACTTCAGGATACAAATCATTCTAAGGCAGCATCCAGAATGAAGAGCACAGTAAACAGTAAGTGCTGAGGATCTTCCCCACAAAGCAACTGATGGTCATGGTTATGGGATAGGAAGAGACAGCTCATCTGGAGCAAATTCTGAAAGGATCTTTGCCTGCCTTGCCTCTCTTCTGGGATCCTTCACCAAGGGTCGCAGTGGGAACAATCTCAGGAATGGATGGAGGAAAGGAGACAAGGGAAATCACAGTTCATTTATCACTTGATTCTTTATTATAGTGAATCATGGGTCTATTATGAGTTTGAAAATGGTGAGCATCGTTGTCAGTTTGAATATAAAGGATGAGAAAAAAATGATGCAGAAGAAAATTATCTCGCTGCTTAAGCTCCACAGAAATTAAACAGAATTGGAAATGTCCTGCTTCCAAACGAACTCTTCAGCATAGTGGTTGCCTAGATTACAATTCTCAGCACATGTGTAGATAGCCAGTGTTCCCCAGTCAATACTTTCTCCAAGACTGTCAACATTTAAGTGAGCTAGAAGCTGTGGCATAACCTTAAACATACAAAATATTTTAAGTGAGCTTTTAAAACAAAATGATCAAATCACTTTAATCTATAATTTGCAAATTAAGTGATTAAATCATATTACCAATGTCCAAGAGAAAAGTAGGCAGAGAGAAAGTGTGTTAAAATTCAGCTCTACTACCCTTTTATGTGTACTTTTGCCATATGACCATACCTGGAATTCAAATACTCTTTTACTACCACACTGACAGTGGGGAATATCTGTGTCCTGAGGAATATTTATCCCTGAAATCCAGATGGGCCCTTCTCCATTTCTGCAGTATCTGATAACCTGAAATTCAAGAAGAATCATGGAGTTGAAAATAAAATTATGCAGGCTTTGTAGGAGCATATATCATATGAAATAAGAGAGATGTCTTCTAGTTTCTGAATGGACAGGATTAAAGAACCTTTTAGCAAATGCCCATTTCTATGTACCATGTACAGTGGTACCTCACGTTATGAACTTAATCCGTTCCGTGACTCTGATCGCAACTCGATTTGGTCGCACCACGAGGCAAATTTTCCCATAAGGTTCAATGTAAATACGGCTAATCCGCCCTCTGAATTTGGTCGCATCACGAGGCAAATTTCCCCATAAGGTTCAATGTAAATACATACGGCTCTGCATTTTCTTTGGAGCCATGCTGACAAGCACACCAAAAACCTTCCAAACGCCACAAAACACACCACAAGCCTCGCCGAACGTCTCCTTGCTACTGCGATCTCGCCCACAGGAAGCCGCGACCACGTGGCAGCAGGGCAAATGGCCGCGGATCCAGTTGTAGCTCAAGGCGGAGGTCGCACGGCGAGGTAAATTTTTGGGGCCGGAGCTGATCGTATCGCGAAAAATTCGTAAGGAGGGGCGTTCGTAACCCGAGGTACCACTGTAATTACATACTAAAGATGCAGGATTTTATGAAGTATGCTTCCACTACAGTGAGAATAGTAGCACAGCACTAAAGAGCCTTTATGCTCATATCTTATCTGTAATTCTCCCATCCATATCCCATCATTTTTCTAAACTGAAAAGTCCTAAACATTGCAACTTAATTCTTCAACCCACCATTCCAACAAATTTAGGCCCAAATTTCCAGATTTGGATTTAAAAAAAAAATTGACTAAAACTCTGCCCACTGTTTCAAATGTGGTCGTAGGACAGTTTGGTAGAAAGGCATTGAGATAGTTTTGGTTCCTTTCAAAATGAATCTGTTTGCAAGTATGGTGATCTTGTGGCCTTCCAGATATTACTGAGCTATTAACATCCAGCAGCTAAGGTAGTATAGTCTCTAATGACTGATGCTGAGAAGTATAGTTCAGCAACATCTAGAAGGTCATAGTTCATCATTCCTGATGTAGCTTGGAATTAGTTTTCACAGCTGCCATTTGGTTAATATTTTTATTCAGCCATCCACCAAAATTCCTGGACCTTTTTCCTGGAAGGTCACTGCCAGCTCAGACTTCATCATTGTATATATAGCATATGCACTGGAAGAGACCTTACATGTTATTTAGTCCAACCCTCTGCCCGGCCCAAGAATCCATTCAACATTTCCAGCAAACAGCCATTCAGCCCATTTTAGAACCTCCAACAAGGGGATGTCCACCATTATTCCAGGTTTGAAGCTCCTTTTCATTTCAACCTTTTGGTCTACCCTCTCCTGCACATAACAGCCTGTGAGATATTTGTGACTATTAACATCTCTACCTTCTGTCTTTTGGCAAATTAAATATGCCCAGCTCCTTTAACTGTTTCTCATAAAGCTTGGTATCCAGATCATCTTGGCTCTCCTCTAAACCTGTTCTAGTTTCTAAGCCATTGTAAAGGGTTAATAAGTGCATCACCATCTTGCATTCTATCTTTCCATGTGCATGGCTTAACAGCCAAAGATGAAACTTGTATCACATGAACCTGGACCATCTGCTATTATCTATCTGCAAAAACCATACTTTGAAACCAAAGCTTCTGGGTTTTAAATTCCAATTTCTGCAAATGGAAATGACCGCTAGTCCAAGTTTGCATGATTCATATGACTTCCTTCCCTGGTGAAAGAGTTACAACACAATTGAAGGATGAGGCACAGTATGCACACATTTGTTAACTTTTTACATTGACTTAGCATGTTGTGAATATAGCCTTTGTCTTTTAGTATTTCTGTGCAGAACAGTACTAATGGCTCTTTCCTAATCTGGCCCTTAATTCCCAGCATTCAGCTCTTCTACTCAGGTTTCATTTAATCTGTTACTTGTCCCCATCTCACATCTAAACACTTCAGTAGCACAAAGTAGGAAAGGAATTTGAAGTGACAAAATTCTGGGTTAGATTATTCATATACCATTCCCATAGTAATAACCCAGTGTAAAGCATTAATGGACATGAAAAATGCATTTAAAACACCTGTTCTGGTTCCAAAGATATTCTTTCTTTGAACATTTGAAAAATTCTATCTTCTTGAGTTTCACATTTTGCCATTGTCTCCAAGGACAACTCTTCTAAGAATTCAGAAGCTTCATCTGGAAAAAAAAGTATCGTGTTTAAATTGTAACACCGCATTTTTGTAAAAAGGTTTTATTGGTTTAGTCTGTCAGGGATGAGTCAGTATTTATGAAATTTGAATTAAAGAAAATTCCTATCAACAAAGAGCAGTATTGTGTTCATCTTAGAAGCCTGCAAAAAAAAAAGGGGGGGGGGGGAGGCAGGGAATGAGACTTCCACCGTGCAGGGCAAGAGTGCAAATTGATGTTACAAGCCTATGTGACACAAGAGTTTCCTCTTTTTACCTGAACCGGGGATAGGAGAATTTGGTGGTGCCTTTTTAAACCACTGCTAAATCCATTCTAGGGCTTCTGTTACAGTGGTGTGTATTTTCCATGTCAAAATGGGGGGAAACTGAGCCAGATATTTTTAGCAATTACACTCCAATACTTACATGTCTGAGTTCTCAGGCTAACTCTTGCTTTAAAGCAAATTCTAACTAAAAAAGCTTAGAATTTTGAAAAAGAGCTCTGTCATTTGGAAGCCGAAGCACAAATCTATACATTCTTTAAGGCAAGATGTATTTCAATTTAAAATAAATGTTAATTTAAAAACAGCCTTGAAATATGGACATTCATTCACACTACTTACCTAGATTACCCATAGTCATTGCTTCCTCATTTTTGTCTAAATCCTCCTGCTCTGTATAACTGACAGCAGCAGAATCTAATTCCTCATGCTCTCTTACAATTTCATACTCGGGGAACAGAAATTTATGATCCGGAATTACAATATTCGTATCTTCTACAAAACAAGAAGCCAGTATCTTCATTTACTTTCTCCTAGATTTTATCATTATACATTTGACAGAGAGAGGGAAAAAGAGACAGGAACTTTCCAGAGACCCCCACCCCCTGGTTCTTCTCTACTTAGTGATATTTACCATATACCATGGTTTAGCTTAACAAACTGTACATATACAGCCTTAAACAGACAATTTCAAATGGAGCTTTTTACAGTATCTTATCTATTCACTCCCTCTCTCAGCTGCTTTTTGCACTTCTATTTCTGGGCTCACTTCTATCCCAGGGAGGTGAATGAGAAGAGGGTAAAATAACTTGATTCTGAGGTTCCAGCATCTTTGTCAAGCTGTCTTTGCTGGCATCTGATCTGTTCTCCAAAAATGACAGTCCTTTCCACCAAAGTTTGCTTATCAGATCTGAGTCCTGCTTATTCCTGCTGAGTCTCCTCCTCCCTGACGTATACAGTATTGCCAGTCCACACCATGCTCAACAATATCCTCCTCCTCTACTCAATGTTTCTGCCCTTTAGAGTTAGGAGGCAGATGTTTTAATTAAGCCTGAAGCTTCTTGGTGTCTATGGGGGAGAAAATCCTTTAACCTTGAGACCACTGCATCATCCCACATCCATCAGGGCAACTCATCCTGACACAGATATGCCTTAATATATAGACATTTTAGGGGCTGTGAAGCAAACCTTAGAATTACTAACAAATGTGGACTAGATTCAGAACTGTACTACCCACAAGGTGGTTTATTTGGGTTGGACATAGTGGTATTATG
The DNA here is from genome assembly GCA_030867105.1 of Liasis olivaceus. NCBI lineage: Eukaryota > Metazoa > Chordata > Lepidosauria > Squamata > Pythonidae > Liasis > Liasis olivaceus. The sequence continues at coordinate 260,698,545 of CM061349.1, forward strand.
ACCCTTGTAGCTTATAAATGATGATTTATGCCTAAGCATGATATGTGAGCCAAGTCCAGTATGGAGCACTAAAAAAAGCCCCACAGTACACATATTTAATTGAACAATGGATTTATGTTTTAAAGAATGAAGATTCTTCCAAAAAGCTTCAAAGCAAACCACCGTTTTGGCTAAGGCTCCAAAATGGATAACCAAAGCGCATAATTGGGACAGCAGCAAATAGGATCTTGTGACATGGCAGGGCCAACTAGAGTTGACAATGCTTACCAGAGCATTTTTCCTTTTTTTAAAAGTAAACATATTAAACAAGGTTATATTTATAAAACTAGTAGCTAAGCCACTAGCTAGCCATATAGACAATTAGAGATATTCATTTTATTATTTTCCTTTAGAAATCTTTTTTTTTAAACAAAACAAACACATGCTTATTCTAAGTAAGATACTAAAAAGGGCACTAGAAGGACACTGCTATTTAAAATTATTAATCCATCGCCAATTCTTTAGAAATAGTAACATTAAAAGTAAAGTCTCTCAGAATCAGAATGCTAATGAACGAAACCAAAGTGCTATGCATTTTCCAACATACATTCTTGTATTTATTCTATAATATTATTCTGGTGCACTCTTACAATTCAAAAGTATTTCTCATTACCTACCAGACTGTAAGCACGATACCTTATGTCCTGCTTTCCAATCTCTAATCTGATGGTCTTTGCTACAATAATGAGCCTTATGACATTTGGAACATGCTTTGGGTCCCAAGCAACCACAGACTCTGCAAAGCATAGCTCCACATTTTAGCTGCAGGTTCACAGAAGGTAACTCTTCCAGAGGTGGTTCTTCAGGTGGTGGATTATAAGAGTAAGTGTCATTCTTTCTTGGAAGCTGATTCCTAAAAACTTGAATGAGAAAAAAAAATATGAACTCTCTCAGAGAATAAGCATGACATACTTCTCTTATGTAATTCTAGTTTAGTCTCTGCCCACACTGTGCCAAAACAATACACTGCAGTGCCATGGGGTTAACCCTTATGCATTTTAAGCCCATTTAATTCTTGAAGGCCCTCTAGAGAAAATGTTGCCAAGAGCGCAGTACAATAGAATATGTAGCATATACAGGGAATGTAAAAAAAGTAGTTTTGCCCCTCTAAACATAATAGTATATTTATTTCATTCACTTCCTTGCTACGTTTCTACACAATGCTTCATGTTGCCCTGAAACTTTTCCCTGCCTCCTATCTGTCACTGGTCAAAGCCAGAAGAATCTTTGGTGGAGCCTTCTGCTAAGGGCACGCAGAAGGGGAGGTCTCTAGCACGGCAGGTCAAACCTTGGGGTGAGGCAGCTGGCAGAGGGAAGCTGTGCATCCTTGGTGGGGCTGGCCAAAACTCTTGGTCAGCAATCCAGAGGAGGCAAGAGGTGGGTCCTCCACTGCTTATTAAAGCCTGGCCAAGCTGCAAGACCAGTTGCAGAACATGTGATCTTATTGCTTTATGAAGCAGTTTCTAGGCAGCGCTTCACTCAAAGTGCTCCTTTGAAACTTTGCATAGACCTGTCAGCTCTTTTTTTGCCCTTTCAGATGTTCAATTTTGATATATATCCAAGACATACTGTACTTTCATACAATTATTGAAGTTTTATGCATTTGTATTTACCATATATTTATATTACAAGGCAACATCAATCTCATGGGTGTTGAGCTTTTAATGCCACAAACTGTGTCCCACTCCAGACAATTCACTTCCGGAAAGGCACACAGAGCAGCATGGTTTGGGAGAAAAATCAATGATCCAGAGTGTTTTGGGTGGATCTCTACAATGGGATGTTTACCACATAGCAGTAAACATTTGCAAACGAATCCCCAAAGTGATCATGATAATCCACTGTTGCACCTGAGGAGCTGCAGTATCCTCCTTCAACATGCTCATATTGATCTAAGTCGATAGTCTGTATTTCAGAAGAAAGCTGTATTTTTATTAGGAAAAGGCTATTGCTGGGTGGTAGCAATGCTCTGCATATAAAAGGTTCAGGGTTCAACCTCTGAGCACAGCACGCGGGATTCCCCACCTTGATAAGATGCCAAACTGAAAACTGGTTTACCAAAAACAAAACAAAACAGTCCTGTGGCATTCTAAAGCCGAACTAATTTGATTTTACTACCACCTCTTGCAAGCGACTCCCGCAGAGCACGGCTGCTTCCTTCGCAGAAGGCAGTCCGTTGCACGCTCACTGGGATCTAAGTGTAGGAAGTTATTTCCAAGTGAACGTGCGGAAGATGCTTCGGCTGCCCCCCGCCCCGCCCCGCCCCGCCCGCGCGGGGAACGTTCGGGCTGCGCCGTAACCGTCGGGCAAACGCGCAGAGCGGCTGCGCCCCCGACTCTTTCCCGGGCGGGAGCGGCCGCCTCTTCGGACAGGGCTGGTCCCCACCCACGCGCAGCGCCCCCTCACCTCTCAGGCTGCCCGGGGCTGGGCCGGCGGGGCGGTAGCAGGAAGGCCGGCGGCAGCCGAAGAGGAAGAGGGTCCTGTGGAAGGCCTCAGGCCGCTCTTGCGCCGGCGCGTAGAGCTGCAGGAGGAACGCGCGCGGCTGCCCACACACGCCGCACCGCAGCTCGGACGGCCCCGGCAAGCCGGCCTCGCCCAGCCAAGCCGGCCTCCCGCCGACCTTGCAGGGGAACTGGTCACTGCGCAACCGCCAAGGGGCCGCTTCTTCCACGAAGCCCAGCTCGACCTGCGGCGAGCACATTTTCTTTTTTAGCGATCGGCAGCCGCCGCCGCCGCTCCCGGAAGCCGTCAGCAGCCCAGCAAATCCGCGGCGAGAGGAGTGAGCGCCTCTGGCGGGGCGGCGGGTTCTCTATCCCGTCCCGGTTCCGCTGCACTTCGCGGTCGGCTTCCAGTTCAGCGTAGAGCGGTGTTTCTCAACCTTAGCCACTTTAAGGCGTCTGGACTTCAACTCCCAGCATGGCTGGCTGGGGAATCTGGGAGTTGAAGTCCAGACGCCTTAAAGTGGCTAAGGTTGAGAAACACCGGCATAGAGGAAGGCTCCGCTCTGTATTAGAGCGTTTTCCAGATCAAAGCTGAAGGGTAATAGCACGTCCCATAGATGGGGTTTGTGAATTGCACAATCAGTCCGATACAAGGACTTTTGCTCTCTTATGCTACCTCTCCAACTCAAGTAGCACTGCAGATTTTGCAGGGGGAAGGAAGACGTTCTCCTCACAACGGGAGCGGAACGATCTTCCGTTCATGCCGAGTGGATTCTTGCGGTCGCTGTATCTTGAGGCGGAGCTTTCGTGATCATCCTAAGACCGTGTAATTTAATCAGTGTGAATTCTTTTGCACTTTTTTTTTGCAGTTCTCCATTTATATCCAATTTATATCTTTTTAAAACAAAGAACTTCGTGGGAGGAGAGCCGTGTTAGTCATTGGTAGCAAAAAAAAAAAAAAAATCAGAGGGAGCAGACTCCAAAAAAAGTAGTTTCCAAATTCCCAAGCACAGGTGTTGTCCTCACATCTCTAAGTATGGGAAATACGGATAGTACAGTAGTGAGCAGCCATTCATTTTATTTCCCTTTTGAATAGATGGTAAAAGAATGTTTATTTTATTTCCCTTTTGAATAGAGTGAGAGTACAAGAATATTTACTGTTCCACATGAGCAGCAACTCAGGGCCTGGCTGGCCTTTTTTGCATTCTCCTCATCAGCTGGAGAGCAAAGTACTCACACACCCAGTTTTCAACATTTCAAGGATGATTCTATGTCAGCTTTAATTCTACGTCAGCTTTAAATTGTTTATAAGGACTGGAGTGAGAATTGGGGGATTGAAACAGCATGGCATGGAACACTTCTGGGTTGCAGTATTTCTTCATAAAGGACCTGGAGTGTGCTACTTTTTTACAATATTTAGAATTCTATTTACTATTTCTGTTTCTAAGGCTTATAAGCAACCCCAGTCAACGTGACTCTGAGCAGCATCCACTTCCCCAAATTTGTAACTTGAGCTAAAAACAGACAATATACCATTATTTACACAATCAGAATCAAAACTACAACTATATAATAGAGCCATACATAAACTGAGAATCTAAACTTTCAGAACCAAAAAGTAACTCATTGTGCAGAATAACACTTGGAAGATAGCATATTCTACCTACCTTATACTTCTCCTGTATTTATATTTGCACAGGGGAAACTTTATTTTGGTAATACTATAGGCAGAACCACAAGATTTGCAATTCCAAAAATAGCATGCAGTTCCAAAACCTCTTTGTTTTTTTATTTTTGTCTCCAAGTCAGTCTTAACTCCTGGCAAGTGCATGGACAAGGCCATTTCCAGGTAGCATTTTCAGAGGGTGGTTTGCCATTGCCGCCTTCTTAAGGCTGACAGGTCACCTAAGGTCACCCAGCTGGTTTTCATCTCACAGGCAGGATTAGAACTCAGGTTTCCCCCTCATAATCCAGCACTTTACCACTAGATCAAACTGGTTCTCAAGACTGTTACTGAAGAACAAAATTCAAGTAATGCAAAAAGTTGTATTTTGTTATCTGATTATGTATAATTTGGGGGGGGGGGGGTTAGTTTGATTTTTTAACTAAATTAATGTGGATCTCTATATTTTTAATTGTTTTTGAGGTTTGATTTTAAGTGTGAGCCACCCAGAGTCACTCTCTGGGGGAGATGGGTGGCATATAAATTTAATAAATAAATAATTTTTTTTTAAAAAAAGCTGTTCAACCATGTAAAAATAAAGTGAGCTCCAGACCCTGGCCAAGTATATCCATTTTTCCCCCTTCCCACCGTATCAGACATTTTTCATAGACACCATTGTCTACAGAATGCCCACTGTTTCCAAGATGAAAGAAGAGAGCTGTTATTCTGTGGCAGACCTCTGTTTTGCATGGAGAAAGTCCCATGGTGTAGAGCAGTGTTTCTCAACCTTGGCAGCTTCCAGATGCGTGGACTTCTGAATTCTGGGAGTTAAAGTCCATACATCTGAAAGCTGCCAAGGTTGAGAAACACTGGTCTACAGAGTAAGAAAGATGACCTTGCTGGAAACCTGCAGGGACTGTTACCTGGGCTAAAACATTTTTTACATCCAGAACTACGAGATAACATGGAGAAGTGGCTCAGGCAGACGCCTGTCTAATTCACTGGGGTATAAGGAGGAGGAGGAGGTAAGGCACAATCAGACTTGCAAGATCTGTTATTATAGCCAGTCTCAAGAAAAGTAGTTTTAGATTACCTGTGGAGTTGATTTCCTGGTCTGGTCTACCTAGTGAGGCTGACATATGTTCAATCCCTGACCTGTCCAAATTCTGTTCTGTAACACTAGAAAGCTGTTGCCAGTCAGCACAAATGTTACTGAAACTACATGGGCTCAATATTAGGCAGCTTCCCATACTTCTATTTTAAAACATGATAAAGCATATGAAATTGTCTAAGATACGAAGAAGCTGGTTCTGTCAAACGCACCCAAGATTATTATGACGCCAAGCATCAAAGTGCATACACAGATGCACCGTAGCAGCAGCAGAAGCAGGCATTGCACACTCACATGACAACATGGCCTGTGTTATAACTCTATTTCCACCTCCCACTCTTTAAAAGTTACAGAAGGCACGATGATTCTGAGCAGAAATCAGTCAACATGGGAGGACAGCTCAAAGTCATCCGACCTACCATTGTGATGGGTTCCATTTTCAAAACCTAACAGCGAGGAAAGAAAAAAAAAAGGCACTGCACATTTAAGTCTGTGGGCAACAACTGAGAACAGCAAGCAGCACACATTCTTCCTATGTTAGTTTTTAATATTCCAAGAGTTGCAAATATGTTCTTTTTAAAATCAGTTACATCATTAACATTTTGTGAGAATTAATGTCCATGAAACAGAGCAATTTCTTCATAAATATAATGGCAACCAATAATATTTTTCTTTAAATATTGCTTTCAATGTTATAACCTTAGTTTCTTGGTTACATTTTTTTCACAACCACAAAATAACCATATTAAAACAATCATTTTGTTATCATGACAAACATTTCAGATATTACCTTACTATTCGCTCAAATATTAATATCTGGGTGAAAGGAAGCGGGATTTGCTGAAGGGAACTTGAATGTACAAAGCATTAACGCTGATAAAGTTCTTCAAGTGGTGGTGTAAACAGTTTGACCCTTGGAATTCTTCCCCACCACTGTGTAGCAAAAACATGTCAAGGTGGAAAGTGTATTTTGTGGTCTTCAGTAACATTGTCCCCACTGTGTGCTTCATTTCCAGCCAGGCTGCACCGTTAACAGTGTACGTAAGACGAGCCATTCTAGCCTTCTCCAGTTAAAGCCTTGCAGCCACTGCTTTCCTTACGGGTATCCTAGATTCTAAAAAAAGAAGGAATGTGGTGCACAAACACTTCTGAGACAGAGAAACGGAAAAGGTCGCAAGCAGCATTCCAAAACTCTTACAGAAATACTGTGTATTGTTCAGTGCGCATCTGAGACAGAAATGTCAGAAGTGGTAATATTTTAAGTACCCATAAAAGTCACTGATTCCTATAGTGTGAGAAATTAGGGGAGTCACAAATAATCATGAATAGATGAACTTTTGTTTAGCAGAATGTATTCTCTGTACGCTTTTCTTTAAAAGAGTTAATTATGCTTCTGTTACTTATGGTAGAACAATGAGTAACATCCATTGAAGCCTTAATGGAGCTCCAATTCCATAAGGTTGCAACTAATGGAAACAGGTGGTTTTAATATTGTACTTTGAAAATCATAAAAAATACTAAATTATAATACATTCTGCTTCCTGTTTTGAAAAACATAAGAGCCATACATACATAAGATCCCTTACTGTATAGGATCAAACATATGTAGCATCAAATAATAATTCAGGATGAACAGTATCATAGGAAGCTAACCATTGGTTCATCAGCTTAGTACCTTGCCTGCACTGATAGGAAGTGGATTTCCAAGATTTTATTTGGACTCTTTCCAGCTATGACGAGCTTACAATTAAAAAAAAATGCATCCATAGCATGGAAATCCACTATAGCTGGATACAGACCAACAGCTCCTCCAGAATATCTGGAACTCTTGATTCCTGCTAAGATCACTAGCATGTATAGATCCAGGCCCACTATCAATTCTATGAATTGTTTAGCTGCTTCATCGTAGAAGTCAAGTACTGTTAGGAAAATGGAATCATCTATTCAGACAAATTTCGGATTGCTATAAGTAGTCAATGTTGCCAGAGAGCAAGTTTCGCCCACACAATCTTCTCTCTCAAGGAGGAGGCTAGCCTTCGGAAAGCTGTGCTGTCTTCAGAAAGCCCTTGGAAAGACAGCGCAACTTTCCAAAAACAGTGCAGCTTTCTGAAGGCTCAGGGAGCCACGTGTAGGAAGCATTTGCCAGAGAAGCTGGAGCGCCTGGGGTAGCATGGCAGCCGCAGGTTCGAAAAGGAAACAGCAAAGGCAGTGAGGTGCTTCTGCTTCAGCCACAGTGGCTGGGTGCAAAAGGCAAAAGGTCAGTGTGGGGAACTGGGAGAGAAGACAGGTAGGAAAACAAATACTTGCTGGGGCTTCCCGGGTGCTCCGGCTTGCTGGCGCTTGCTGGGGCAGGCTAGGGCAGCTGAGGCTTCACACTGCAGTGTAGATCAGGTGCTTCTTGCAGGGCAGCCAAAAGGGCAGAGATGGGGGGCAGACAGGCAGGTGGGGGGAGTTGAAATGCCCCGTGGTTGTAAGTGGCTGCAAAGCATCCAAATTTTGATCACGTGACCGTGGAGCACTGCAACGGCCGTAACTTTGGGGACCAGTTGTAAGTCCGTTTTTCAGCACTGTCGTAACTTTGAATTGTCACTGAACAAATGGTTGTAACTTGAGGACTACTTATAGTGAAGTTCTTTCTTCTGAGCCAACACATGCCTTTGACTATTAATTTTTCATATCATGATTGTTAGCTTTATACCTTTTAAAAAGGTATTTTTCTCCCTAAAATTCTTCTGATAGAATAAGCTATTCCTTACAATCTAAGTTCTTTGGAAGTTTTAAAGTTGCTTTATAAAAAAGTACTTCTGGAGCTGGGTTAAAAAAGCCTTGTCAAAATGGATAACACATCTCCCTACAATAACCAAGGTGCTTCATGCCATATCCAGGCTATCTGTGGCATGCCATCACTACTTCAGGAATCCACTACAGAAAGACATTTCCCTGCTTTCTGCCATCAGTTCAGCAAGCAGCAGTAATAAGTTTATTACAATTTAAAAAAAAAAAAGCACAAATGGAACAAATAAGCTGCTTGATAAAATAAAAGGTGCAGGAGGTAACATCCAGTTTTTCTCCCAACTTCTTTGTAATTCAGTATCTCCTACTGCATCCATTTTCAAATCAAATATTTACATCTCTTATTTGTAGGGTTTTTTATCAACAACAACAACAAAAAGTTTAAAAATCTAGACATTAGAGTATATCAGCAAAATTATCTTAGGTCCTGGTTCCCATCCCCAGGTTCCTATACATCAGGTATGCAGGTTTACCTGCTAGGTCTTAAAATATGACCATCCTAAACAACAGAAACACACGCAAAATAGAAAGAAGATTTTGTTTTGTTTTAATGATAAAATTCCACCCATCATCTAATTGACAGGAAAGGAAAAACAGGACAGACTAAATCAACGTAAGAACGTGCATAGTATGGCTCTGTGAATATACACAGGTAAGACTGTTGGGCATTGGCAATTGCCAACAAGGTTTCCACCCCTAATTTATGTGAATGACATAACAATTCAGTTAAAACTTTGGTTTTATTTGCATGGAATAAAATGAACAATCTATATAAACAGTGATGCAAAGAAAAGTCCTGCATTTAACTGGGGAGAGTGAGGATTTCTGTTAATTTATTAAGATGCACACTTACCAAACATTCCTGCAGTCTTATTCAGAGACTCTTTATTTACTCTGTAAGTGAATCCATCAGTCCTGGGGATGGAGATGAGAAAGAGAAGAGGAAGAACTTGAATGAGGTTCTATAATGTCCTAGCCTCCATTAGGAAAAAAAACTATAAAACGAATTCTATATTCTGAGCATGTAAACAACATTAAAATTATTAATCCTCTTGCCATCAGTATGAAACCTGAACATTAAATGCTGAGGCACGTCATTTAGCACACTCATTTGACAAAGTGCTGGCAATACTTCTTACTGTTTGACAGTTCAGAGCTTCAGGGTTTTTTTTAAAGGAAAAGTAATAACAACCATTGTAATCTGGATGATAGTAATTAATTTATTATCTAAAGAACAGCACAAAAATCATTTATCCTCTAACTATTTTATGAAGTCATCAGAATCTACATCATACTTGTTGGTATGGTTGAGGTCGAGTGTTGATGTCATTAGTTTAACTATGCAAAGTAATTACTGGATCAGTGTATCAAAAATCATACACTAGCAACCTTTAAGACTAACAAATTTTATTATAAGACATATGTTTATGCAGTATAATAAAATTTGTTAGTCTTAAAAAGCGAAGCAAGATGTTTTTGGGTTACCATAGACTAATACAGCTCTCCTACAATGTTGGACTACTAACACTTGCTCCAGACATGTATTTGGCCACAATGCTCTGTAAGTACAACTCAGTCTGCAGAAGATATCAACCACTTAGTTCTCCACAGGCAACATTTGCTACCTGATTTAAGGGTTTGGAATACCCCATCCATTGTGCAGATCACCTGAACCATTCTATCAAGTGTCATCTGCAATATGGCCCATATTTGTGGGGAATATACATGTCAACTCCCTGAATTTTGGCCTTCATGCCTTCATCATATGTCTGTCAAATAATGGACATTTGATCTCATAATCTGAGTCATGCATTATTTAAGAGTTTGCTCTTGCCTTCAAATTAGGACCACTGAAGAGAGTTGTCATATTCATAGATTTGGAACTCCCAGATTCACTACTACATCTGGTATTCCAGATTGTGGTAACACCAGTGGTGGTAAAGTCCACAAGAACTTTCCAGCAGTTCTCTTTTCAGTTTCAATCCTATTAGGTGTGCAACTGTGCCTATAGGTACAGGAACACCTACTCCTCCTACATACCCAGGTCATTAAGAGGGAAGAGCACACTGAAAGGAGAACTTGAGTGATCATGCTACATTCCAGTGACTAAGCTGATGGACACAATAAATAATCATTATAAAGCCTATGCTACACTAATCAGAAAGGAACAGAAACAATGGATTGTCTCTGACTACATCTGCAGAAACCTAGCCAACCTTTTAGAGCTATGAACTAAATGACATGGCCTTTAGTAGAACCAGCTGGTGCATCTTTTATGGGTCTTGCCATGGATTTGCATTTAGTATCAACAATAATTGTGTCTCTTTCCCATGATACAAACCATGCTGTAAGACAATTTGCCAGGAGATGAAGCAAGCCCCTCCCTACTACAGTTTAAGATGGGGCTGAAAGCCTTATTCACACATCCTTTTAATGTTTTATTGTAAGTTTTATATTTTTATTTATTAAAATTGGAATAATCATTTTCATGGACACTTGATTGTACGGTAAGCTACTCAGAATCACAAAGGGAATAGATGGAATATAAATCTTTACAGAAAATAAACATATACAAACTTGCTACCTAAGCTCTCTTATGGTTGATGTATTGTACTGCAAACTACAGTATCTCCAAAATTGGGTGGCAAGTGAGAACAGGACAAGGGAAGCTCCCGCTTCATGGGCAACAATCTGCTCATGTGATTTTAGCTACAGCTCTAGGGGCCCTGAGCAAGGACATACTAGGGGTTTTTATGTTAAGTAGTTAGTACTGAATGCTTTGTAGAATGGTAATAAACTTATACTCTTTCTTCTGAATATTTTTACCATTAGAACATGGATAGTAATTCAACTTCTTATGTGAGTTCCAGATATTTACTCACGTTTTCATTCTTGCCACCATGCCTAATCGCACAAGAGCTGCCAAAGCATTTTTCTGCATATCCGAGGACAGGACCTCATAACAATGAGTGCTCCCTAAACAGAAGGAATGGGAGCAATGAAAAATTCAGTCTTTCTATTTAAGAGCTAACATCAATATAGCCCTGGGAGGTCCAAATCCCCACTACCTGTCTCCAGAAGCTGTGAAGCAAGGCTTCTGACTCCAAATACAAAGTGCTTCTCAGTAAAGGCTTCATTTGTTTCATTAGAAAGGTATCTGCAGATTATCTAAGAAAGACATTTAAACATTGGAGTTACTAAGCACATTACAAAATAGCCATTGTTCTTTTCCCTGGAAAGGACAACATGCAACAAACTGAAAACATGTGAGCTGAAAAATACTTCCCAGTATTTGAAAGCGTTGAAGCTGGAGGTTAAGACCTATTTCCAAAAATTCAGTATTCCCAGTAAAATTAGTTTGTTTCTTTCTTCTTTGAATGGAAATTTTCCCATACTATATAGCTCAATCTGTTTCTGGAAATTTTATAAATAATTCCAGTTTTATCCAAAAACTGGAATTGTTTGCATCATGAGTGACATAAGGATAAGTAAAAAAAACCAGGAAGTCCTATAGGAAGAGGCTTATTTCCATAGGTAAGACAATTTCAGCCTTTCCATTCAATACTCATTTCACTGGATCATGAATACACTATAATGCTATAATATAATAATGTTCAATTATATCTTAAATATCACTTAGTGAGGTGATGCAACCTTACATAAAAGGCTGTGTGTGTTTCATTTTCCTTTTAACATATCTAATTGATTAAATTAAAGCACATTGGTAATACTAAAGTTGCCTTTGGTACTTGCTTAAAGTAGAAAGATTGGGGGTTGGGGTTATCATTCAATAAATCAACCCAGGTTTTAACCATTAAAGCCCTAAACAGCTTCAAATAAAGCCAGAATAGGCAACATGGTGACTCCCCAGTAGTACTGGAGTTCAACTCCAGTACTACTGGGCCCAGGCAGCCCAGCATGAAATTGTGAGAATTAAAGACCCAGCCATCCGAAAAGTAACAAAACTACCTGCTTTCATTTGAACGTACTGTAAATCAAGGTAGTCCCTTGGGGGCCCTTCTTCAGGTGCCTTTGCCATCATAAATTAGGCAGAAGGAAAGCAAGCAGAATGCCTTTTTCATGGTATTGCCCTCAACTCTTCCCTAGGGAAGCTCATGTTATCTCCTAACGTGATAAACTGTAATTGCTGACAAAGACCTCTTTACTTGCCAGGCGTATAACCCAATGCTAGATAACACTTGCATTTTATCACTAATTTTTTTGTTTCATTTCTTGTATATAGAAACACAGAATCACTTTGTGTGAGATGGGTGGCTATATAAATGTGACATATAAATAAAATAAAAAATAAATATACATAAAGCACTGCAATCTTGTTTTAAAATGGACTTTGAGATTCTTCTTCCTTTTTACACTCAGCAAGCATACTTGTATTACAGACACAAAAACTACTGGAATTAAGAAACAGGATATATTTACAACAAGACTTAAAGACAGAAGCTCAGCACTGGCATGTAATATTTATTATCACTCCCAACAACAGAAAAGGATGACCACTAGTGAAAAGAATGTTGACAAACTCATACCTGGTAACCTTCTACAAATGGCTTAAACATTGCATTCAGGAAAGCAATTACTGTATTTCCTTTCTCTGTGACAAAGATTTGCTGTGGAGTGTCTTGAATTGCTCCACATTTTGTAAGCAAGAAACAACCTTCTTCAAAATCCTAGAGGTTAAATAAAGTTGGTTATATTTTTTAGTGGATGTAAACCCAAATGTAACATCTATATTTTGTTCTAATGTCAATCAATATGCTCAGAAGAGTGAAAAACAAATCTACTGATAATGTTAACATGCTGTCTAAATATTATTCTTCTATTAAAGTGTTACTTCAATAACTGGAGGGAGGGTAGGGAATCAGGAATGTCATCTTGAAAATCACTGGCAGCATTTACTGTTCTGAGAGCCCAGCTGGCTCATTTGTGAAGTAATACTCTAATCCAATGGTTCTCAAGCTTGGCAACTTTAAGATGCATGGACTTCAACTCCCAGAATTCCCCAGCCAGCATGTTGGCTTGGGAATTCTGGGAGTTGAAATCCAAACTTTTTAAAATTGCCAAACTTGAGAAATACTGCTCTAATCTATCACAAACAAAGCCAGACTTCGGACACTTGAGGCAAAATAATATAGTGGAAATGGAGTCCAATTATAGAACTCCAAATCAAAACCTGCTTTTCAAGATAAAAGACACTAGGCATGATATGCATCTTGACTGGTATAGTCCCTTTGCCAGAAGATTACAACCATTTTTTAAAAATTCCTGTTTCACCTCTGCTAGGTTGTGAACAACTTTCAAATAGGAAAGGGAGGTGCAAGTTACATAGCTACTTCCAGTCTGCCACACAGCCTCATCTCTACACTCAGATTAGATAACACTTTTTGAATAATTATTACACCTTGTATATATACAACTAAAGTCTAACAGCACCTTAAGTCTAACCAATCCATCGTGGGCTCAATTCAGTATATTTTTTGAGAGAATGGAAATACAGCATTACAAAATAAGCCCCAAAACTCAGCAGTGCAATACAACTGTGTTTCACATGACATGAAGAATTTATTTTTATTTATTTATTTTACTGGGCTTATAAACTGCTCCAATCCCAGCTGACTCTGAGCAACCTTCATAAGCTGCCTTAAAATGGACAATACACATTCTAATAAAATAGCAGGAACATCAAATCATAAAAATAGCAATATATTGAAACACACAGCACTGGGAATCTAAGTTAACCATGCAGAGATCCAGCCCAAAGACAAAACCTTCCAATCAGAATGAGTATGAACTACTTTCCAAACGAAGTGGGTTGACAACAAAAAAAGGAATAGTGTGCAGACAGATCAGAGAATACAATCATATTCCTAGCCTCAGTGGGGCCTATACCACTCATTGTATGATCCTGGGGAGGGGAGGGGAGGGGAGGGGAGGGGAGGGGAGGGGAGGGAGAGAGAAAATGTGTACGTGCTGCTAACTGACAGAAAACCTGCTGGTAATAACCAATTGCATTTCAAATGTCAAACTACATCTTCCAGAAGACCTCACTCCTAGCGAAGTTGAGCTGCTGAGAGTTGTAGTTCAGCACAGGTTCTCAACTCTGACTTAAATGATACATAGTATACAGATCTTTAAGAATCCTCCAAGCATTTATTTTCTATTGTATTTATTATTGTAGACACAACTGTTTTATAGCCAATTATTTATAGCCTTCTTCAGTCAGAGCTATTGCACTACAACATTCTTCTTTCCCAACTAACACTGATTGAAGAATTGTAAGCCAGAATGCATCTGACCAAATTGGAATGACCTGCTTTACTGGGACAGAAATGAGCTCCAGAAAGGCTAGGACCACCTTCTCATATGCATCACCTTCTCTGATACAGTTGCAAGATGGTGACTGAGAGCTTTGCCTGCAGCTTTGATTAACTGAAGATTATCAGTTCAGCAGATTATTTATTGCTTATTTGAAACAAGTCCATTTTAATCCAAAATATAACCAATGAAGGTAGTTTGCTTCAACTAACCACAATTAAGAATATCCACACTGTAGGGTTTGCATGTAGTTAGAAGGTTAATTTTCCATTTTCCCCACAATTTCATTTGTACTCTTTCCTTGTCCATCTCAATCATTATGTAAATTGTCTAGATTTAAATCGCCAGTAGTCAACCTTTTTGCTCCTGGAAATCATGCTTGCCCATCTAGTAATTTTTGCAGCCCCTCAAAGCGGCAGGGGTGTAGTTGGTAGCCTTTTTCTGCTTGTTTTGGGGATGGGAGGGGGCTAAAGGAGCAAAATACATACACTAAACCTCATGGAAGCTTAATAATTTTATTTTGCACATGTATTTTTCTAAAATTGTGGAAAAATCATATAGCTGAAAATCATCAGTGTGATTGAGGAGTGCTCTGGAATCACCCTCATTATCAGATCACCTGCCCCACCCCCATTCCTAGAATTCTGGGTCTTCCATTGGGAGTTTTGCTCCCAGCTACTCTGTCAAGCAAGTGCAAACAGTTTGTCAGGGTGGAAGAGAAAGAGTTTGTCAAGAGTTTTCTATATCAAAATTAGAAAAGAAAGGGGCATAGAACTTGAAAAGGCATCACATGGATATTTTAGAACTGAGCATTCTGTTCTGCTTTGAGGATTCTTGAACTATTATACCGAGACAAGATGAAGTGCCTTTTCAACTTGAAATTCTGAAGAGGCAGAGTAACTGAATTGCACCACAATGTATCCAATCCATAGCAAACAGTTGTGGCTTGGCTTATATAAGAGCAAAGTGAAGGACTGAATATGGCACAATAGCAACACTTGGAGAAAACTTGGGCTGAAGGAACCTCTCCTGCTTTTTTTTTTTTAAGCAGCTAAATTAGACTAAGCGGCTGTGCACGTACTTTTCTGCCAGCCTGTTTGTGGTGGCTTTTCCTCCAAGTCAAAATGGGTATGAATTAAATGTGGCAAGGCCTCAATCCAAGCAGAGCAGTGGAAAGAGGAGGTAACACCCCAAGATAAGAGCAGTTGTAGTGGAAATGAGTAGAAAAAGAGGATGGATTGTTAGGAGAGAAGAAAAAAGTTACAAAACTAGAAAGTTGCAGAGATAGATGAGGGCATGCAGGAAGGGGGACAAGTATGTTAGTCTACCCATGTAAAATAATCCTACAAACTGCTAAGCAGCTCTTGGCTCTTTTTTGTTTCTATTTTCTAATCTTTTAAATATATTTCTATTTAAAACTGTTATTATAACTGGAGCAATTAGGTTAACTGAGAAACACTCGTAACTGGGATATGAATGTAAGCAAAAATAATTTGGAGTTGTCTGGACAGAGGCTATAGGTTTATTTAATCCAATGAAAGTTCAAAAAACTTTGAATGGCAATTGTTTACCAAGAGATTATGATTTTTTTAGGTGATTAAAATAAAAGGGAAGACATCTGGACGGTGGTTGGGATGTGCAAAATGTTTTTTCTGAACTGTTTTGAATCTGAAATTTCATGAGAAATGGGAAGCTCTGAGCACTCTGAAAATGCTCTGAGCTTGAAATCCAGTATTTTGAGTTTGGAAATACTTTGTTTCAGGCCCAAAATACTCAAAATAGGGGATTTTTTTTTTGTTTATATGTTTGTTTATATTTTGTTTATATTATTTTTTCATTGAAAAGAATATCAAAAACTAAAGTAAAAAACAAATCCTCCAACGTAAAGACCTGCTTCTAGTCTTAATCTCAATTAAGTCATGACAAATTCCCCAAAATATTAAGAGGTCAAGACCAGAAAGTTTACCTTCAGGGATATTCCAGGAAAGAAGATAAACTCCTCAGAAAAAACATCACGCCAGAATGAAAAATGGTTATAGACCTCCTCTGGAAAACATAATTTATTTATGAATAGGCCCTTTCTTCAAAGTATTTTGCTATTAAAAGACAACATGTGCAAGATGTTATTTTAAAAAATATATACAGTGGAACAATTGCTACATAAACTGAACATGTACACATTGTGGACACAATTTGGAAATGCATTCAGAGGCTTCTCTTGCACAAACTCCACTGAAATGATTCAGAATTCCAGAAAAAGCAAGATGATTGTTTCAATGGTAAACAGTACAAATAAAATTTCTAGCTTATCCATCAACATCTCCAGCAAACAGTTGTTGCAGAATTATGGTTTGACAAATAAAGCCTGGAATCCTGTTCAAAGTTGCACAGGAATTATTGTAGCTGAATTCACAAGGCTTAGAAATACTTCAGCCCAGAGCCCCAGTTATTCAGGCTATGGGAAGAGCACATATGGAACATCAAATCCTATCAATGCCACCTTCATGAAGTTCAAACTTACCTAAGCTTCACATTTGACTTACACTAAACTAATCTGTGTGCATAATGAATACTAGGGCATGTCAAACTGTTTTACTGGACATACTTGATTTGATACCATTTATTTACTTCCAGAATAAAGAGAACAAAAAGATGAGAGAAAAAGAAAGATGATGGATTGTGTCTAACTGTATGCCTCCACTATTGGAATTGATACCGCTGGTGGATTTATTTCCCCTACTCCCTGCAAACCTGCCATCTGCTACAGAGGTTTTAAGAGGCCCACCAAAGCAGATCTAAGGTGACAGACAGGGTTTGCTCAGAAAGGAGCATGAGCTGAAATCCATTCACCAAGTGTTGGTTAGCTCACAGGCCTAAAATCCAGCACAAGGAAGATTTCCACGTCAAAAAAATTCTTTATAGCTATTCACAAAACATATTCATCTGGTGCACCTGTATTCTCACCATGCACTGAGCTCTTGAGCCCAGGGACAGCACTAAAGGTCAACACTTGTCTACTTAGTGATTTATGCAACAGAGCAATGGAGTTTATCTGTGATTTAGATTTTAGCTTTGTAATTACAACAGAGAAGTGAAATTACCTTTTCTGGAACTGTGTGTAATTTGCAGTGCAATTGCTACAAGAGCTGGTCGCACAAAGATGTTAAGCAACTGATTCCTATAGGAGCCACAGAGCAGGATGAAGAGGGCTCGCCTAAAAATAGGTTCCTCTGTAGTAACAAATCCCATTTCTTTGTCATTGAGGATCACTTGCCCATTGACCAAGCTTGCAATGTTGGAATGTAGCGCCAAGGCAGATCGTACAGCTTTGCTGGCACAAAGATTATCTAATAAATAATGATGATGATGATAGTAATAATAATAATAATAATACTGTGGCAAGAGAAGGCAAAGATAGTACCAATAGTCATAAGCACCTTGGGTGCAATCCCAAAACATCTAGAGCACCACTTGAAGACCCTTGACACTGACAAAATCACCAACAGTCAATTGCAAAAGACAGTTTTACTTGGAACAGCTTACATCCTGCAACGACAATACCTTTAACACCATCAAGCAACATCTGCCTATTCCAGGTCCTTTGGAAGGACTCGATAGGTGGATAAAAATGCCAAATCCAGTCTAAACACCTGGCTTACTGTGTGACCAACCATAATAATATAAACAAATGTAAAGGAATATCAATATCTACAAAGGTACTCTTTTTGCTCTCTGTTTTACTATGAAAATAAACCGGGGGGGGGGGGGGGGGCGGTGCCTGGCAGAACAATTAACACATTTCCACAAACAATGGGCAACAGTGGCCTCTTTTGCATTCAGAATGGACTGAGCCTTTCTGAGCCTTGGGGAAAGTTCTCAGGGAAAAAACAATTTGGAAAATGTCCAAAAGACCCAGCTTGAAGGAGCTCCTCTGTTGTCCCTAGCCCTTAAAAAAAAAGAAAAAAAGAAAACCCTTCCCAAGTTTACCAAAGAATGAGGAAAGGAAGGGAAAACAGCAGACAAGGCTTCTGGCTAAAGTTTTTCCTAAAGTGTCCAAACTTAAAAAATGAGGACTTATCCAAAATAAACATATTCTTCGCTGTTGATGGCATTCTGGAGAAGGACATTTTCAACCCGACTAGTCAATGAGCTAGGAGATTTTTTTTTAAAAGGTTCCCAGACTTTATATTAGCTAATACTAGAACAACTTGGAAGCAACTAAGCCACCTCTTGCAAAATCTAAGAAAGCGCAAGGAGGAAAATCAAAGGCAAATGGGAGGGGAGGAGGCAGCACTAAACCCCTACAAACAGAGGCAAAACCGGAAAGGAGGACTGCATTTTGGGTACATGGAGGCAAAATGTCTGAATTGGGAACTTACTCATAAAGTAATGGTGATTTCCCCCCACCCAACCCCAAACAACTAACAGGTACAACATTATACTGTTCCCTGCCCTCAATACCTAGCAGAAATATCTATAACATTGCTTGGTAAACTAGCGAAAAAGAACAAAATCTCTACCCAACTGAGAACTGCAGCTAAGCATCAGGTAAAATGGAATTGGGAAAGATTTGCCCTCCTCCCCAAGTAATATTAATTCTGCCTTTCTGAACCTTATTGTAGTGACAAATTGAGAAGGGCTTATGGGGGAAGGATTTTGCTTAAATTTGCCAGAACATTTTTAAAAAATTATTTATAATGTGTCTTCTACTTTTAAATGATAATATTTTATACATAATTGAAGGTCAAATCTACTCCTGAACAAGGGCTGGATAAATTCATCAAATCTTATCTCTATTGGCATCTTAACTAGGACACAACTCAATTTTTGATGTAGTGGTTAAGTTGCTGGACTAGAAACTGGGAGACCATGAGTTCTAGTTCTCCCTTAGGCCCAGAAGCTCTCTGGGTGACTTTGGGCCAGTCACACTCTCTCAGCCCAACACACCTCACAGGGTTGTTGTTGTGAAAATAGGAGGGAGCATGATTACTACCTTGAGTTGCACAAAATAAAGGCAGGATTTAAATCTAATAATTTTTTTTAAAAAAATGCAAAAAGTTCTTTATTCTCCATGACAGTCATCTAGAAGGATTCTGCAGTAGTCTTTTTTTTAAAAAAGAAAACATTTTCAATTGTTACAATCCTGTATTCTTATTCTACAGTAATGTTCATGCAATCTTTCAAGGGGATCAGAACAGTTTTAGAGCTCTAAAGGAAAATGGTTCAGAAGCAATTCCAGTCTTTGACTACCCTAAAATAGAAACAAAGAATAATACAAGCTATACTGCTTTCAGAAAAGGAAAGTATGTACAAGTATGGTTACATACCAGGCCAATCTAGGAATCCTCCAAATATCTGAGTTAAATTTTTCAACCAAAGTGTTTTTTCCACTAGAAGTTCAAAATCTATAGCTGGTAAATTCTGGAGCAGGATAGCAGAAATTAACATCCATGGATTCAGTACCATGTTTTCTATTTGTAAGAGCTCCATTTTATAGGCTACATCACTGACAAATTTCTGTATTTCTTCAGATGGCTTTTGTGGAATATGCCTAGAAGAAAATGTACAAAGAGCAAAGCATTTATAATGGGCATCTTGCAACCCATTTTAGCTTTAACTGAACCATCGGAAAGTCTTTGGTTTTTTGGCAAAGGATTTTTCAGCCCTTTGAAACACATACACACACAAACACATGCATACACACACACACACATACACACACACTGCTTAGATCCCAGTTATCCAATGATTTCAGAATTTAACAAAAATAGAGCTACCAGATCTGGGTTGCAAACATCTGAACAATCACTAGAAGCCAATGAAGAGTCACAATTTTAGTTTCTCCACATTACCATTTAATGGTTATCTGGACTTTTGCAGATAACCTAGGAGTCCTATAGAAAACAGATACCAAAACCTTTTTTTTCTTACAAACTATTAAAAAAATAACCAAGCATGTAATGTATACCTTGGAACTAAGTTAAACGGATACCTATTCATTCTCCCAGCTTCCAATGTTCTAAGTGATACAGGCTGCCCAAAATACACATGTATGCTTCCAAAATCTTCATTCAAAATTTTTCTGGCTTTCAAGAGTCCCTAAGGAATAAGAAGAAAATGTAACACAGATACTTACAATCTTGAAGATTGATTGATTGATTTTATATAGCCACCTATTTCACAAATGTGACTCTGAGTGGCATACAATAAAAACAAAACAATAAAAATACATTTTAAAATAGCCATAAAAAACAAGAAACATGATATAACAAGACTACGGGAAAGTGTTTAAGAACTCCTACATAATAAAGCCATCTCATGGGCTCCCTGTTCCAAAGGGATCCCCAGGCCTGCTGCAAAAAAATCCACATCTTTATATACAGATATCATATCATATCATATCATATCATATCATATCATATCATATCATATATATTATAGATATATTAAATTTATTATTTATTTTCTCATAATTTCTGTAGTACTACTTCTGAAATTTTTACAGCTTTATGATTCTTACCTCTTTCATCCTCACAAAAAGTCTATGAAGTATAATATTATTATTTCTATTATTTTACAGAAGTAAAACTGAAGCAGGTCTGTGAAGGGTGGTACCCTAAAGAGAGTAACCAACTACAATTCAGTATAGTAGGAATTAAAAAAGAAGGCAACAAACTCTCTTTTCTCCCTTTTCTTCTTAAGTGTAACTGCAAGGAGTTGGGAAGTTTCTGCCTTTATTTTAGATTAAACAGTTTTGTGTACTGTTCAGACTCCTAACTAAGGCCAGTTGAAATAAATCAATTTCATAAACTATGGTTTAAAGTTGGCTGCAATTAATCTAAATTTTCAGTTTCCTCTAGCAGCTGCACTGGACAAAGAAAAGGGGAGTGTATGACTCCAAAATTCACCCCAACTTATTTTCATAATGCTGATTTACAGTTTAGTATTACAACTACTCAAGGCCACAGCAAATGACAAGGCAAGGTTTTCAAACCAGCACAGTATCCAACACTTCCCCCACAAGGTACACCAATCTGATTCCTTACCGATGTAGACTCTTTTGGTTTAGGGACTCCTAAAAGTTCGTATGCATAAAGCAATTCTTCCAACACCCTCTCATAACTGATACTGACTGGGACAAGATATATATCAAAAACTTCCCTTTTAAAAAAAGGATCCATCACAATATTGAGGAGACCTGCAAATACAAGGAAGTCTTTTTTTAAAAAAATTAAAAAGTACAAAAAGCCTTTTTTAAAAAAATCAAAATTAATACTTAATCTTCATGGAGGAATTCAATCGTAGATTTTAGGGCTATGCAAAAGGTTCTGCATGTGAATTGTTTTCATGCGCAGAACAAGCAGTTCTTGGCAGTCCATGTCCAAACAAGTCATTTTTTTTTTTAAACACAGACCCAAAATATATGTGTTAGTTCCAGGCACAGAATTGGAATACACATACCTTGGACAAAGGTGTTCCAGAATAGATAAAACAACAAGTGCTGTGCAAAATGTAGGAAAGGGATTTTTAAAAGGTAAGGGAAAGGAAGAAGTGAGAAGAGCAGGAGAGGGGCGGTCACTACCTGAGCATCTGCAGCAGGGTTAAAGAGTGACAGCAATGAGTATCTATGAGTGTCACGTTCAGCCCAAAGAACTCCACGAGACAGTACTGGTCTAGTTCAATAGCTTTTATTAGCTTCCAACCACAAGACAGAATCCTGCCAGACTGAATCTAAACTTCTCAAGCCAGCAAGCAAAACCCCGCAAATTCCTTAGGGTGGTGCCAGTCTCATCTTCTTAACCTTCCCACGCTCCTGCTGGGGGCTAAGGCAATGCTTATCTCCCCAAGCGTGGCCTTCATCGAAGCATTCCATCACAATGAGTAAGGTAGGGAAGGGAAAGGAAAGGAATGGGAAGGGGAGGGGGGAATGAGGTGCACAAGCCTAGCTTGACTCACCCAGACGCCCCTACCAGATATGTCTTGACCCAAACCAGGAAGAAAGATGTTCTGGGTTTCAGTTTGACTAGACCACAACCTAGACTGGAATGGTCTGGCTAAACTTCCAAGCCACAGTGTATTTGTTCCATGTGCAGAACTAAACACATTTTTCATTTCATACACATGTCAGTCCCTAGCAGCTATTCATAATAAGAAGGCTAGATTCTCCCAAAGTTTGTTAGCCAGATTTACTGTAGGGAAAAATAGGCTGAGGTTACAGAACCTTGAAAATTAAGTATCCTTCAGCATCTCATTTATCACTAAATTCATTATGGTAGGGATTCATTTATCCTAATGCTGATTGTCTCTTGAAGCAGAGGGAGATTGCTACTCGCTTCCCTGATATGGGAGGAAAATGCAGATATTCTGGCCCTGTAATGTTGTGGAATCCGCCAGTCTCTAAGAAGTCCACTAGATTGTTCCTATCAGATTTCTAATATGAATTTAAGTGTTCACTGCTACATTGTACCAAGAATAAATCATCTGCACCTGCAGCAGCTATAACCTTTTGACCAACATACCAAACTTTGGAGACAATGTCTTTGCAGTGCGGCTTCTAGTCCCTTCAAGGTAAAACTCAACAGGGGCATATCCATTCTTTAGCAAGCAAAAGAGAGAGAGAGAGAGAGAGAGAGAAAGTCAACAATTAGCAAAATAAGTGAGATACATACATTTTTTCAAACAAGCAGTCCATAAAATTAAGAAACAATCTGAAACAGCAATAACCATAAAATGTAATTAGGAAGAAAACATTTAACTCTGATTAATCAAAATCTAAAATTAAAAGCAATCCCTTGTTTTACAGGACAGAAATGTATTTACATATTGCAGATGAAGTAGCTACTTTTAGCAAAAACCAACACAAAATTACAGGCAATTTTAAAGTTATTCACCTTCAAAATACTCTTGACATATTCAGCAAACACTGCCCAATATAGCTTGTTTCCACCAAATGTGCGTCGCATAAAAAAGGCACCTGATTTTCGTAGCAGCTCACCAACTATTTTCATTCCAAGGAAATCTAGCAAAAACATAGAATGTAGAATAATGAAGTCAATCAGTGTCAGCCTTGTGAAGTAGCCCAGATAAGTCCAGAAGTACTACCTTTAACTTTATTGTAAGGTTACATCAACAGAATCTTGCAAGTCTGAAAATACATCTCTCCCCCCTTGCCTTTACAGCCCAAGAAACAAGGGAGGGTCCCTTCTAAGCTGTTGCCAGGCCCCCATTCCTTCTGTGGGCTAAATTTCCTCTTATCTGACCATTGTCTAGTCTGCGGCTCTTCCTCCTGTCTCCCAAGCTCATTCCTACATACCATTACATCCAGTTTCCCTAAAGTGGTATTTAGCTCTAAACAGAATGAAAAACAGTTCACCACTCTGAGAAAAATGCCAGTGTGAATCATTTACTGAACAAAAAGGGAAATATTTAAAACATAAATTTTATTAAGAAGCCATATCTGTACTGCTACTGTGCAACTTCTAGCCCATCAAGGAAAGTCTATGTCAGACTCCCTGGCTAGATCTCAGCAGAGTTTCCTGGATACTCTGCATGGCTTAATTAGACGCAAGGCTTTTACTCAACTTAAGGGTCTCAGACATAAGACATAGCATGGCTAATAAAATTCAAAGAAAATAAAGATCAAAGTAATTTCTGAAAATGGATTATTTTCAGTCACAAATTTCAATTATGAAATTCCACTATAATTTCCTCAAGACATGTTATTGTGTTTCCTACAGTGAGAACAGGAGGGCTGTGAGTTCAGCCTTTTTGAAATGTTTTTTATTTTATTTTCAGCAACAGTTTTTTTGCCCAGGAATATATGATTTGTGATAAACGCACAAAGACCACAAAGAAAGAAGAAATATTTCAATCCAATTTTATAACAGTAAGAGCAAGCCAGCTTCAAATAACACAAAATTCCGGGGGGGCCCTGAAAGAGCAAACTTTAAAAAATTAAAATGCTTACCTATTCCTGCTGCAATGACAGGCAAAGCCAAGTCATAGGTATATGACACATACGACAGTAAGAGAAAATCCATGTAGCTTCGATGGCTGGGCAACAGGACAACGGGATGTTCTTGAATTGCCTGTTGTAACTAATAGAATACAACATGTTATTTATTACTGTAAAGTTTGAGAGATTTTGAATGGCCTTTTGTTTAAAAAGGCAGTGTTTTACTAAAACACGTTCTGTAACTATCTCATTTTTTTCTGCAGAGAAACTAAATTGAAATATAAACTAAAATGCTAATTTTATTTAAAAAATGTGCATTTTGCATTGAAGTCCATGGGCTACATCCACCTGCAATCTTCTACCATAATGATGCCAATGGATTAAATTTCCTACAACCCACCTGCAACCTTCCCCCTACCCTACCCTAAAATCTCCCTATCCCCTACCCTAAAATCTCTAACATGGGTTAGAGCTGCTATTAAGGCCTATCTAGTGGCAGTAAGGGCGGCGAAACGCCAGTATTTCTCCGCTCTTATTGCATCCTCAGAGTGTCGCCCAGCAGCCCTGTTTAGGGTCACTCGGTCCCTCCTGGGTAGGGAGGGCTCAGAGGACTATTTACAGGGCTGTGCAGAGGAATTTGCTGAACACCTGACAGATAAAATCACTCAGATCAGTTCTCAGTTGGAGGCCAAGTGTGAGGCGGGTCCAGCGGAGTTGCCCAGGGAATGTTCTTACCCAGTTATCTGGGAACGGTTTGATCCTGTTGGCCCTGAGGAAGTGGACAGGGTCCTTGGGGCTGTTAGTGCGGCTACCTGTATTCTAGATCCTTGTCCCTCCTGGTTAGTTAAAGCCACCAAGGAGATGACCTTGGGTGGATACTGGCAGTGGTCAATTCATCCTTGCAGGAGGGGGTGTTCCTGAAGCCTTTCAAGGAGGCTTTGGTCCGCCCCTTCCTCAATAAACCATCGCTAGATCCCACCCTTCTGGACAATTTTCGTTGAGTCTCCCAGTGGTCGTGCGGCAGCTTCAGAGGATCCTGGAGGAAACGGATTATCTGGACCCCTATCAGTCAGATTTCAGGCCCGGTTATGGCACAGAAACAGCATTGGTCGCACTTTTGGATGATCTCTGGCAAGAGCAGAATGGGGGTAGTACATCCGTCCTTGCTCTTCTTGACCTCTCAGCAGCTTTCAGTACCATCAACCACGGTATCCTTTTGGGTTGGCTGCAGGAGTTGGGTCTGGGTGGCACAGTGCTGTGCTGGTTCAGCTCCTTTCTCCAAGGCTGAACCCAATCAATGTTGATAAGGAGAGGTCTAGCCCACGGCCCCTAATTTGTGGGGTGCTGCAGGGTTTGGTGCTCTCGCCGCTCCTATTTAACATCTACATGAAACTGTTGGGTGAGATCATCCGGCATCATGGGATGAGGTATCATCAATATGCTGATGATACCCAATTACATATCTCCATCCCGGGTGACCTAAGTGATGCTGTGGCTACCCTCTTGCGGTGTCTGGAGGCTGTGGGGGCCTGGATGGGGGACAACAGGCTTCAGCTGAACCCTGGTAAGATGGAGTGGCTGTGGGTGCGGGGAGCCTCAAGATCTAGGAGTTTATCATCTTGGGTTATTGACAGGGTTGCACTACCCCAGACAGACCCGGTGCGTAATCTGGGGGTCCTCCTGGATTCATGACTCCTGTTCAAAGAACAGGTGGCAGTCATGGCTAGGAGGGCCTTTGTGCAACTTCATGTTGTGCAACAGTTACACCCCTTCCTCAATCAGGAGGCCTTCCGCATGGTCACTCGTGCCCTGGTCACCTCCCAGCTGGATTACTGCAATGAGCTCTACATGGGGCTACCCTTAAAGAGTATTCGGAAGCTACAGCTGGTGCAGAATGCTGCAACACAGTCTTGAATGCCCTTAGGGGGGCACATATAACACCATTGTTACGCAAGCTGCATTGGCTACCGGTTTGCTTCCAGGTCCAATTCAAGGTGTTGGTTATTACCTTTAAAGTCCTTTATGGCACAGGACCAGGTTATCTGAGGAGCCATCTCGCCCCTTTTATATCAGCCCACCCCACTCGGGCCAGCAAAAGGGGCATGTTGCAGACCCCACCAGTCAAGGAATTTCGACTGGTGGGATCTAGGAAGAGGGCCTTTTCTGCTGTGGCCCCCGCTCTATGGAACAACCTACCTCCCGAGGTGCGGTGTGCCCCCACTCTCGTGGCCTTCAGGAAAGGTGTGAAATCCTAGCTGTGCCAGAAGGCCTGGGGCCGGATGGGGGCTCGCACCAGTGGAGGTGGCTTGTGGGGTGATTGACTCCCCCCCCCCCATCATCTTGAATGTTTTTAGTATTTATGTATAGGGTTTGTTTTTTATAATTGATTTTAATGGATTAATTATTTTTTATTATTTATGGGGTATTTTTAATTGTTCTCAGGGTTTTGATTTTAACTGTGAGCTGCCCAGAGTCCTGCGTTGGGGGAGATGGGCAGCATACAAATTTAACAATAAATAAATAATAAATAAATAAATAAAATATTGGAACACTGGAATTGGGAGGGCGTATAGGGAATAGATGTGCAAGAACATGCCTGCATAACATGGGATTTAGCCCTATACTTTGACAGGATAACAACCAATGGGGTGTTTATAGCTCACAACTCTTTTCTCCCATCTTTCACTGATAAAAATTCCTTTTATTAGATTTTTTATTTTGCTTTCCCCCAAACCAGCATGCAACATTTTTTGCATTAATTAATTCCCAGTTATTTCTATCTGGGAAAAATGGTGGCTGACTTCAGTTGCATCGTCAGTTTATTGAATCTTCAGTTGAATTATATAATGCTTAGTACCAATCTGTCATATAACAACAAAAAGTTAACTAATTGATCACACATTAATTCATATTAACATGCTCCTGATTTGAAGATGAGAGAAAACTAGCTATTTGACAGTATTCTGGGAAACCTGGAATTGGAGTCATTGAGTCTACACAACCTATTGCAAAGTGCCATAGGTAAACATTGTGGCAGATAAACAGATGCCATGTGGGAAAAAGAAAGGCCCAGAAACAGAATTTTGTGTTCATTCATATAAACCATGCATTTTTGGGCAAACACATTCTGCCCCTCTCTCAACCTTGCTCAAAACTCTCTTGAAAGCCATGGAGCTAAATATATTCTTCATCTGGAGATTGATCAAGTACCATGAGATCTGACAATTTGCCTCTGGGACTCAGATCAAGAGAATTCGTTGTGGGGACTATGTTTTCCATCAAAAGCAGTGTTGTGAAATCTAATTTGAACAAATTTGTTTTAACAAGCTTTGCATTACCCCCTCAGCAAATTTTAAACTTAGCATCTCCCATGGAATTAACATGTAGTTTCTTACCTACATTTTTGCATGTTTATAACAGAGAGCAAGGGATCTTTATTGGAAGAGTACTTTGAATACAGAGGGACCAAAGACTAGCTGAACCACATAAAATCCATGTATGAATGGAATGTAACCTCTTTGCAGACCTGTCCAGCACATAACTTTTTCTACTGATATTGAGCTTAATGAGCCATATCATGAATATTCAAGTCTAATGAAGCACATAAAGTCCAGGTGCATGGAGCACAGAAATGCAATAGCATGCTAGGGTGGACTAAAACAACAATACAAGGTGGGGGAAAGTGAGGGGAAGTCAGGGTGATTATATAGATGCAGGTTACATGTGAGACAGAGCACAAGTATGTTATCAATTAACAACTGTAATATGTTAAAAGTCCAATATATTTGCTAACCGTATTTGAGAACAATGACCTTATGTCAACATTTTACATATGAAAGTGACAATTTCCACCCAAATCTTTGATTACCATGATTGTCACACTTCTAAAACATTACCAGTGTTACCAATCTGCCCCCATTCCCTTCTTTAAATACCACTGTGAAAATAGGAATATGAAACCAATCAGCATATATTGCAGCTTGTTTTGACAAAAATACATGATCAGATAGATAGATGTGCTTGAAAAGGAATTATTTGACAAAACACAATGGTTTCCATCTTTCAACTCAATATCATCTGTCAGTTTATTAAACTCATCTTCCACATGCAAATACCTGTGTCCTCCCCAGCAGATTCTGTGTTGGGGTAGGGAGGAAACAGGGAATTGTGAAACAGAGAACAGAGAGATGCCTTCTGTTGTGGAGGCATAAACCTAGTTATGGTACTCCAAAATTAAACCCACAGGGAGCCATATCTGCTCGTTAGGTGTGGTTAAATAGAACAGACACACCTGGTCATTTTCTTCTGATACTATGACAGACCTATTTACCCACATGGAGATGAAATCTAGTTTATTTTGGAGAGCAGCAAAGAGAACGCAAAAAACTTGAGAGAAAATAAGATCAGTTTCAAGATGTAAATTAAGAGGTCAAACAAAAAAGCAAAAAAGAAAAGAAAAGAAAAGAAAAGAAAAGAAAAAGCTGGCTGTTGGAAGAAACCCTCCTAAAGTATCAATTTATATGTCAAAGCACATTTCCACATAATATTAACATTGCTTCAGTCATATGATGCAAGCATGTAATAATTACATACTTCTAGAATACATCTATCCATTGCAACAACTGGAGCAATGTGACAGAGCTATCGACAGACACTTAGACGGTAACTGCTCTCGCTTACCCCATCCCACCTTTACAGTTGTCTTCATTTTCCAACCCAACTCCTGCTTTTTTCCCACCTTAGAACACCTATTATTTTGCTGATGCTGTGCACATAGAGAAAAAATTTAGGAACTTTAATACCATTTATCAGGAGCAATATCATACAAGCAAATTTTGTTTGCATAATTGTCCTTGCTCCTCTCCCACTATACCCATTCCTATGTACCCCACCAAAGTAATCTAACAGTCCCTCAATGCTGAGGACAATTGTGACACAACCAATACATCTAATATAATGAAAAATCAGAGTTTTTCACTAAAAGATTGAGCCGCATAATTGGTTACTGATGTTCTCTCCCACTGGACTAATGTTCTACCACCTGGGTAAATCTTCCAAGTACCTACCAACTAGTTACACAACATTGAGCAAACAAAGACCTGCCTCCAGAGAGCTATTATACTTGGCTATAGGAGTTTGATTTGTTTATACCTTGAGATTTTCCCTATTTGGGATAAAGAAATCCATCTTAAGAATAATTTCTGCTAAGTTATCTTTTATGGGCAGAGAACATACTGCACTAAAATGGAAGTGTGGTGGAGTGAAAATAGAATTCAGTGTTTCACCTCTCAACTATCATTTCTAAAGGTAGGAAAAAGCTAAGCCTACTTAGCTTTCTAAGTCAAAGTTAGCTAGGCCCCTTCATGTAGCTGGGCAACAGCAGGAAAGAACTCATCAAAACAGGAGCCAATCTCTGTGGGGCATGTCTAAGAACAGCAGGAAGAGATGTTGGTTTTTTTGGCTTTTATTGATAGTTAACAAAGTCTGGTAAACAGGCTGATGATATGATGCCACTTTCTGGCCCTTTATTTTTATTTTTGTTAGCGGGAAGATACACAATTTTAAAGAAACAGCAGACCCTTAGAATTATTTTGCAGTTTACTCTAATCCCATATTAAGAACTGCATATAATTTTGTAAAAATTAATATTTATAAATAGTTGCATGTGGGCATCTGCAGTCACACTTTTTCCAGTCCCTTGTTCTGCATCCTGGTGTAAAGTTCTGCAACAGTTTCTAACTTTCAGTGAACAATCATGTTAACGGGTAATAGATGCACAACCCAAGGAATTTGGAAAGTTTACCTCAAGGAGAGCTAGTGTTTTAAACTGCCAGAGTTTCACCGAAGGACTGTAACTAGAATTCTTGCATTAATTCATCTGATTGCATTTGCCTAAAATGCTATTTATTTTCAGGAAGTATTCATACTCATACTTACTTTTTGCATACCATCTTCATTCACACAAACACTCTTGAAAAGGCTTTTAAAGATTTTGCTCAGTGTGAAAGCAAAAAAACGAATAGCTCCCATATTCATGCTGTGTCCCATCTCATCCAGAATTTCTGCTGCCTCTTCTTGTATAATATCAAGGGATTCACCAGTCTCTTTCGATAGCTAAGCATAAAAATTAAGAGCCATAATGAATAAAGACATTCCTCAGATATTCTGAATTTCTGAATCAGAGCAAAACCTTTCCAGTCTAGAGTTCTGCCCCATAGAGGCCCACCAAATGTCTGTTAAAACCCATAAAGAGGGCATCAGACTTAACAGCACTTTCTGCTCATATTCCCCCACAACTAGTACCGAAGGACAAATAGATACATAACCATCATGAAAGGCAGCCATTGATAAGCTTAACCTCCATTAATTGGTCAAACTGTAAGGCCTCTTTAATGCATTTATTTATTTATGAATTTATAAACTGCTTCAGTTACGGCAACTCTAAGTGAGTACAAAAGTTACAGTCAATGCAAAAACAGCAACAAAATTCAATCATATACAACAGGAGAAATATGGTATGTAATAACAGTTAAAAATTACAATTAATATAAATTCCTGGCAGTAGGAGCTGAATGGCTGTCACGTACCAAAGGTACTCTCTTTTTATTAAACAGAAGCAACTGTATGGATGTGTGTATCCTGCTGAAGAAAAGAAG
The DNA here is from genome assembly GCA_030867105.1 of Liasis olivaceus. Classification (NCBI taxonomy): domain Eukaryota; kingdom Metazoa; phylum Chordata; class Lepidosauria; order Squamata; family Pythonidae; genus Liasis; species Liasis olivaceus. The sequence continues at coordinate 260,729,536 of CM061349.1, forward strand.
TGGGACTAGTTTCAGCTGATTAACAAAACATCAAAATGATATGCCCTTGAGTAGTATATCTCCAAAAAACTTTCAAACAAAAACTCAATAAATTACAATAAACATCAATCAAACAAATCTCCCTGATATGAAAACATGAATCCAGGAGCTACAAAATTACAATGAAAAAGCACAACTATTTCATGAAAGATCTCTATCACAAACCTTGAAGAGAAAAAAACTTAGGGAGCCAGGATAAGACTTCATAATTAGCAAATTGGTAGGTAACAAAGTCACTGGTCAAGTTATTATAAACAGCAACTGACAAATAAACTGAAGGGGGAAGCAGATAAAAGTTTGACTCACCTGCCGGATGACATACTGAACTTGTTCAGACTGTAGAACAATACTTTTAATGGCACTTGGCTTACAGGGAGAAAGTTCTTTATAAACAGCAGGAGTAAAACATTTCATTGCATATCTGAGGTCACTGGACTGCCGTCGTTCCTCCAAAATATCTTCAAATTCATATTTTTTCTTTGATGTGAGATTTTTCTGCTGGGAATAATACAAATGAAGACTTAGACACTGGTCACTTTTGCTTATTAAAATTACTTAAAATTAACACCCTAGCTTATTAAATTTTTATATACAGAAACACATTGCTCGTTTTTGCTTTCCCACCTGCATGAGTGGGCAACCAAATAAAGCACAGAGAAGTAAATGTTTTATTTATTTGTTTGTTTGTTTGTTTGTTTAGGTGCTTTCAAATCATTGTGACTCTTGGTGACTACCTGGACAAGTTCTGCAGTTTTCTTGGCAACATTTTTGGAAGAACCCTTGCCTTCTTCCTAGGGCTGACAGAGGGTGTCTGGCCCCAAGTCACCCAGCAGGCTTCGTGCCTAAGGCGGGACTAGAACATAGAGTCTCCTGGTTTCTAGCCTGGCGCCTTAAACCATTACACCAAACTGGCTCTTATGTTCTAAAATAGAGTTGCGGTTTATTGTATCTCCCCAAAAGCCAGGATTTGAAAGCCAACCTATAAACCTGAGTTTACAGAATTACCCTGCATGTTGTTCATTTGATGTAATAAACCATAATCATGGTTTTGAATACAATATTAAACTATCTGTGCCTAATTTATTTATGTAGGGAGGAATTGATAGCTGCATGCAACTTGTATTTAAGACAAACAGAACACAGGTTTTAAGCCATTTGCTGTGCAATCTTAGGCACATCTACTTCAAAGTAAGTCCTAGCAACCACAACAGATTTATTCCCAGGTAGGTATTGCAGCTTTAATGACTTTGTTCAGCTTGTAAGAATTATAGTGATTGTTATGTAATACTTTTGTAATATTTGCTGTTAATTGTAAGATGCATTCAGCCCACACAAATGAGCCACAAGGCATAATTATTGGCATCTACATGTTCTAGAAAACATATCCTATTGATGCTGCCATGTCTTCCTTTTTTCTTTTGAAGCTACATCATTAAACACAGCTAGTAATAATATAGTCACAGGGTGATCCTACTCGCAAATTTGAAGAACTCCAACTTCAAAGGTTCCTGGAATGTTAAAGTCCTAATAATGTGACCCCAGCAGAAGTGGAAAACCTTTATACAAGCTTCTGGCATAAATATTTTTTTCTGAAGCTGGAACACTATCAGACTAAGGAGTGGAGGTGGGGGGAGGGAGGCACAGGATCCAACAAATATTACACTCCAAAAGAAATATTCCTGGGATCATAACCATCTCTCTACCCACTTACCTGATAGTAGGTGCCACTGAACATAATGGAACTTATGCATGTATGTATGTACATAGAAGTGTACATAGAAGATTGCATTATTAGAGTCTAAGTAAAATCCCCAACATTAGTAGAGCTCCTTAAAAATGTTAAAACACGAACAGAGATGATAGAAGTGTGAGAAACAGGACTCAGAAATGATCACGCAAGCCTAGTGGAATATATTTGATGTATCTGATGTATCTTTCAAACAATTATTGTCTCCTAAATCAGTTAACAAAGAGATGGACCACACCCCCAGGCTTATAATATAATCTGACAAGATACATAAAAAACTGGAATTAGAAATTAGTTCCTGAAGGTAAAAAAGAGTGGTGAAAAGATATTGGTATTTATATAGACTTGAGGGTTGGAATGCTCTTCTGTTATTTTTACTTGAGCAATATCTTAGGCTTTTTTTAAAAAGCCTAAGCCGGGCTCCAAACAAAAATCAAAGAACCATCTTATAGCATTGCCTTTACTTCTAACAGATTTCCCCCTGTTAAAAGGTAAAAGTAATCCCAAAGTGGGACTGAATATAACAAACTGATGCACCAGATTCCTTCTTGGCATCACAGAGCTTAATGGAACATCAACACAATAAAACCTAGTTTTAACTGATCATTGGAAGTAATGGATGTCTATTAAATAACTACAAAATCCAAATATCTGTGGTTGATCTAACATGCATCATTTGTGTCATGCAACTGGCACTTTTAGTCCTTTGCATTAATGTATGCCATTTTCATAATGACACCAATGTAAATACCCATTTTATTAATTAATTTTTATTATTTAATTTATATCCCACTTTTATTTGTACAACTCAAGGCAGTGTACAAAATATTCCTGCCTATTTGCCCCACAACAACAAACCTGTAGGGTGGGATGGGCTGAGAAATAGCGACTGGCCCAAAGTCACCCAGCTAGCTTTCATGCCTAAGGAAGGACTAGAACTCACAGTCTCTTGGTTTCTAGTCCAGTACCTTGGCCACTACACCAAAAGGTAGCATCTACATCATTATGCAAATTACATAAATTATGTCAGTAGTCTACACTGCTTCATAAACAGCCTGTTGTTTGTGGGTAAAGTCCAAATTAAAATGTTATGGCTTCCACTGAATGGAGGTCTGGAGAATCAGGGTTTTAGTGTACTGTAAGTTGTCTGAAGATGTGTCCAGTAGCCTAGATAAAGAAAGAGGTCATCTAGAGTAATAAGAAACATCTTGGAAGGCTACAACATCTGACAGGACATAATCTCACCAGTGTGCATTCTAGTACATGGATATTTATCAATGTGACATAATTATTGAAATGCTGGATTAGAAGTGGGAAGACTTGATTTCTTGTCCTCTGTCAGCCACAGTTTATTGGCTGACTTTGGGCCGGTCACTCTATTTCAGCCCAATCTACCACGCAGGGTTGTGCTTGTGGGGGGGAAAAAGGAAAAGGGAATGCTGTATTAGCTGCCTTGAACTTCTGAATGGAAGGCAAGAACTGTCTCTAACAAATAAATATTTTTGGCACCAATTTGTGGGAACATCTATGGAATATTCACAAAATTCCAAATGTATCACTCATCCAACAAGATCAATAGAAACCTTGCAATACAGATCCAGGTCATTTTCATAACTTGACTTTTTAATTTCCTGCCAGAGAATATCATCAGATGAATGGACTGGCCCTTCCAGAAAACATCTGCTAACTTATCAGCAACTGGACAGACTAGCTAGAAACTTACTGCCAAGGAACTGGTTGGTTAGTTCAAATTATTTTCCTCATCCCACTTTCTTTGCTTCACTGACTATAAAACAATCCAATCATAATGCTGTCATGACAGTAGAAGGGACAAATTTCTCTTGAATTTGAAACCGAGGCCCACAGCAAACTTTGCATTAAAGGCCTGCATTGCAAAAGTGGGCAGACCCAGGAACTGTTATGGGGGTAGAGTTTTAAGGGATGAAGAATGTCTTAAGTTTCTCCAATCCTTTAGGCACCAATTTAACCCATCAAATTTCCTTCCAACATGCAAACTAGACCCTACATTTTGGGGCTCATTCTGAAGTTGCCTTAGCAAGCTTCAAAAAGGATTCAATGGGAAAATGTGGGGGATGGGCTGTATCTTCAAAGAGCAAGAGAATGTAGACAATAGACTTATCACCTTGGCTTCTTGACCAGTTTCCCAACCTTTTCCCCTTTGCACAATACAGTCCCTCCTGTTTTACCTCTGCTCTCCTTTCAACTCAGTAACAGAGTACACAACAAGACATGGAAAGTATCTTTATTCAAATCCTGGCATTTCCAGTTTCAAATATCACAGACAGAAAGGGTGGGGAAGAACTGCTGCCCAAAACTTTGAAGAGCCACTTTTAACCAGAATAGACAGCAAGATGATCCAATACTTTGACTCCATATAAAAATGGTTTGATAGATTCCTTAGATATATTTTCCCACAAAGAGATGCACATGTGGTCAAAATACACATATTTGTCACTATGCTGCTTTGCCCAGAGAAACTTTAGTTTTGTACTAATGAATACCCACACAGATGCATGGTTCTGTTTGCTAGAGTAGCACTATTAAATCTTCTTGTTTTGACAAGAGCTTTGTTTTACAAGAAATTGGCAGGACGTAATGTGCTACAATACAGAATTCAACTTCACTTCTAAGAAAGAAAGAAAGCCTCTAGCATAATATGCATATTAATATGTGAGAATGTAAGATCTGTAAGAGAATATAATATGTGAGAATGTAAGTCAGTCTAGAACAAGAAATCAGTGAAAGCACTATCATATTGCCATTAGCACTGAGAGGAGGAAGGGGGGCTCTGTGGAGGTATTTACACATTTTCCAGCTTGCTGCAGTACAACCCTTAAGTATTTAGCTTCCCTGTTCTACAGGGACAGTTATATATGTCATATACAGATTATTAAAGATACTCTTAATAAACTTATTCTGTAATCTTTTTTAAAAAATAATTAGCTCTAAAGATACAGAAGCAATTGTCAGGACTTCAAAATTTCTTGGTTGCTAGAGATTCTTCCAAGACCACATGGATGCAGTATATCAGTTTTGTGACAGCCCATCTTTCCTTATTCCTACTGTAATTATTTCTGATGTGTGGTTAGTAAATGTTATTTTAGGGTATCTCCAAATTGTAAGCATTACTGTATCCAGATACTAACCCCTTCTACATTTCAACAGAGTCAGCAATCTATTATCTTTTGATAAGGCAAGTATTTTGATAAGTCACATACTGTTCTAACAAGAGGACACACATGCTGAAATGCTGAGTGAAAAATAGACTATTACAAAACAATGCTATCTAAACTAAAGATTTGTTTTTGGTGGCAACACAGAGAAGTACAAAGTAGAAGTTTATTAAAGTATCTGTTGAGATTTATTTCTCACCTTTTCTTCAGTAGCTGAAACCAACATACCTAACACTCCCCTCTAGTATTTCCCCACAACTCTGGGAGATAGTTGGGATAAGAAAGAGTGGCTGGCCCAAAGTCACCCTGTGATTTTCCATGGCCAAGGGTAGATTTGAACCTGGTCTTCCTAGTCCTAGTCTAACATCTTAACCACCACACTAAGCATTATTGCATCCTAAGATACTATTTTCTTTATGTCCTAAAAAAGAAAAAATAAATACATTCAGCATATTATGAACCTTTAGGATCAAAGAGGAAGTCTAGATCACCCTTTATCAATCACAGTAATATCTGAAATTAAAGCATTATTCAAGTCAACTGTACTTAAATTGCTCAAATTTATGTGTGGCACAAACTTACACCATAATTATTATTGTTCTGGAGTAGACCAAAGCTCTACCTACTCCACCATTTTCCAACTATACAATACCCAACCAGATGCCTCAGTAATTCTCCTTTAAAGCCATAATTACATCTTTTGATAGTAAATTTTTTGGTCTATCCTTCACTTTAGATTAGGAGAACAGACATACAGCTTTGCAATGGAGGAGGTGTAACAGGAGTGGGCAAGTCAAGTGACAGTTCATTTCGTGCTTAATTTTAAGGAATCAGAATGCATACATACTGTCATCACATTGAGAGCTTATTTTCATGTTTTATATCAAAAATCGTAATATTTTAAAGCCCCTATTACACTTTCAAGGTTAAGGTTGTTTCTAATGTCATAATTCCAATAATCAGGGCTGCGTTACTCCAGAATAAGAATATGGGTACAAAGAAATACAAACAAGCAGGTTTGGTTCTTGAATCCATGCATGTAAGAAGTCCCTGATCGTGCAGAGCACGTGTCTGTGCCAGCCTTCCCCAGCCTGATGCCTGTCCGCAGTGTTGGATCAGAGCTCCCACCATCCCCAGCCAGAAAGCAGAAGACAGCCTGCTTCAAGAACTGGCAGGCAGCAATACACTCGAGCCCCTCGCGGCCGCCGGGGAAAGAGGCCGCTACTACTGTAAAATGCTGTTCGCCAGGCAACCATTATCCAGTTCTTCTAGCCCCAAACAAGGAAGCGGCTGTCCCGTTACTGCACGCGCGAGCACGCCTGTGAAGGGACGGAAAAGAAAAGCGAGGCCCTCGGCCGTCGGAGCCGCAGGGCTTCCAAGCGTGCCCCATCTCTCCCTTCTCCCCGTCCCCCCTTCAGCCTGCGAGAACCAACCCCCCCCGGCTTGTGCCGCGGCCAACCCCATGAGAAAGAGGCAGCTACCTACCGAGTACACGGGGGGAGCCCGCCGGGGGGCGGCCCCGGCCGCTGCGGCCATCGCCAGGCTCCCTTCTCCTGCCGGTGCCCGGCTGCGCTCACTCCTGGCTGGCTGGCTCTCTCCGTCGGTTACCGGCGGCAGCACCCATCAACCCGCCCCTGCTTGCCGACGCCCTCGCCGCCTTGCTCTCAGCCAAGCCCGAAGAAGGGAATCTGTCACTCGTGGGAGAAGGGCGGAAGTACCCGGCCGCCGCCGCCATCTTGGGCACGATGGTATTCGTGCGGGGCCAAACCTCCGCTGGGCGGTGATCGCCTTTGGGGAAGGGGCAAAGAGAGGCGCGGCATGGTTGGAAGCGTGCGCGGGCAGAGCCCGCCGGCCGAAGACGCGGACGAGAGGGAGGACTCCGCTTTTGCAGAACGGCTGCTGGACACCGTCCTCGGTTCCCTGTATGACTTCGGTGGGTGAGGAGCCGCGCGTCTCCGAATCTGGCTTTGCCAGGGCCCACGGGTTTCGGTATCGCTTCCCCCCCCTTCTCGTGCCACCCCCTCTCCTCTTGTTTCGTTCCCGTTCTGGGTTCTTAGCCACCTCCTGCTGCAAATGCTAACAACATTTCTGCGGGGCAAAGGGCTAGTGCAACGAAATGAATGCTGGAAACAAGGGGAGTTGGTAGAAATGAATGTTGAAGGACTGGGAAGCCTTCACGTATTAGAGTTTTATTAATGGTTTTAGTTCTTTAAGCCAAGGCGAAGCCTACTTAAAGCACTTTCCGGCCATGGAAACCAGCCAGTTTTGACTAGACCCATAAAACTAAAAGAACTTTCAAGCAACAAGATAACAGATTTTCCATGGGATCCATATTTTACTCATTCTGTACAGAAACCCTGTTCCAATCCTTACCCCAAGGCCCTAATTTCGGTATCCTGGCAGTTCCACGCATGCAAATTATTTTTAAAGAAGCCAGTCATACAGTTACTGTTTTCATGTTTGGTGTGTTGCCTGAGCTCAGTGATGTGTAAGGCGATACAGTAGGTGAATTATTCTGAATATTCTATGAATTTAGATCTGTATAGATCCCATTTAAGTTCCTACGGAAAGTTCTGTGTTCTTCACTGTTCCAAGCGCCTACATCGACAGTGTCAAGGCTATAAAATACTTTTAAACAAATTAAAATGTTCAACTGTAGAGTAACACCTGTTAATATATTTAGCTAAAGCTTAAACACAATACAATTAACATAAATATGAATTTATATGTATCTGAATACATATAAAAAGAAAAGGTCTTATATTGGTTGAGCTCAATTCCTAGTGAGTACACAAAAATGCTTCTGCTTTCATGGCAACTATATAGAAGTGCCTTTCCATTGGCTTCTCCCAGTATGCTTTTTAGTTTAGCCTAGAAATTTCCTGGTGGTCTCTCACCCAAGTAGTAACCAGATCCAAGTCTGCTTAGCTTTTTCGAGGTCAGCCAAGCACAGCAAGATGTTGGCATCTGCTGTGATTCATACATTCGTTAGTTCATACATATGTGCAAAATGTTCACTGTGGAGTCCTTGGGGTTCTCTGAGCTTGGTTGCTTTCTTGCAAACGTTTCGTTACCCGGCTCGGTAACATCTTCAGTGCTCGCTATACAATGTTCACTATTCATGGCACCCATGATAATACTTGTGAAAACATTCTGCATAAAAGTAGAATCTATCACCTGTGCCACCCAGGCTAGTCTGCCCAATTGTTTACAGTAGATAACTTTTTAAAATCCTTACCAGAATCAAGAATTTTCTAACAACATACAGGACCGTATAAGAAGTATATTTAAAAGTAAAACAAAATGGCTTAGCGTGATTTGTGGGAAATTGTGTTGGAAAAGACTTTTGAGATCACCAAAAATAGCCAAGAAAACAAACAAATAGATCATAGAACAAGTCAATCCCAAGTTCTTACTTGAGGTACAAATAATAATAATATCCAGCTATAATACTCTGGGCACATTACGTGAAGACTCAGCTCCCTTGAGAAGTCTGAAATGCTGGGAAAAGTGGAAAGAAAGAGAAAAAGAGGCAAGCAGGCAACAAGGTGAATGGACTTGATTACAGTAGCAAAGAATGCACCATTGAGAGTCCTAAAAGGCCAGACTGAGGACAGATCATCCTGGAGAAAATCTTACCTATGTGGTTGAGACCATATTGGTGGCACTTAATACTGCAATTTGTGAATATGAACATTGAATCCTGAAGCTATCCAGGTTTGAGCATAAGATAAAGTGAGGACATTGCTACCCACTTAATTGGGAGGTGTTTTGTGTGATTTTTGTTTGTTAAAAGTAAAAAATCAGTCTAATTTAAATATTCAAAAAAATAGGATATTTAGATCTTTCTGGGTTGAGCTGAACAAGGAGATGAACACATGTTTGCTTTTAAACTATAGGCGAATCATCACCAGATGAATGCAAAAAGAAAAGCAGCGAGAAAAGACGCTCTCAACGGATAACAGCAGCTGCGGCCAACCCTGCTGTATCATTTGTCAGTCCTGAACCTGGTATACCTTTTTCAGGCAAGAGGAAAAGTGTCTCCAGCTTCTTTGACAATCTGAAAGATGAACTGGCAGGTGTTAATCAGAAAAAGTGTGTCTCAGGATCCAGTTCCCCTAATCCTCTCCCATTCAAAAGTGCCCAAGAAGAAAAGGCAGCACAGATTGAAGTTGTGACATTTCATGGTCGGCACAGAAAGAAGAAAGCTAAACTTGAAATCTCTGAAGGTGATGAGTCAAAGGTAAGGCACTCGTATTTAATTCCCTCACGTTTAGAAGTAGGACATTCAGTTTCTAAAAGGCGTTTCTCAAAAATAATTGCAAATCGCCTTGAAAGCATTACTGATCTGCCTGGCTGCCTACATTGTCACCAGATAACCAGAGAGAAAGAAAGGTCTTTTCATTTTGTGAATTTACTTTGCTGGCTAAGCAAATGACCATTTACAAGCCTGTTTTATTGTATCAGAATCTTTCAGTACACAGTATTCGTAAATAAATTTATTCAGTGTTAAAATTATACTGTGGTTTAGTTGCAAGCTGAGGTGTGAATAAACATTTTGCCTCAACACACAGCCCCTTTTCTCTTTGCAAGATGAAACATCATCAGGAAGCTTCTGATTAATTCATAGCTTCCCATTTTGTTTGAGCTTGAGATGCTGTACCGACTTCAGAACAGCTCCATATGTTAAGTCAGCTTGGAACTGTACTACCTGATCTGGTCTGCAGAAGTCCACATGACCACTCAGACAGCAACAAAACGTGTAGATGTTTATGTATCTTTTTGCTTCCATCTCTTGACTGAATGAATTTTTGCAGCTTAGATTTGGTAGACCTAAAATTATTTTCTTTAGAAAAAGCTAAGTTACTAGTCATAATTTTCCATATCAAATAAAGTAGGAGACTTTGATTAGCTTGTGCTTGCAAACAAGATGCGTAGGTAGGCAAAGCTATCCTTGTATTTCAGCTTCTTAAGACAAGGTAAAGTTTGTTCAAACCAGAGCACTCAGTGGAGCTTACTGGACTTCCGTGGATAATAGCAGCTGTGGAAAACTGAAATAAAATACTCTTCTTTTCTTCTACATTATTGCTCTATATGTGTATACTGCTCATATATGTTATGATCTCTCTCCTGGCTTTTGAGGTCCAGTACCGAATCTAATCAGTTGACAGGAATTTTTCTGTTTAAACATTCTTCCAAAACCTTGCTGACAGGAGATGATGAGAATTATCAAGGGATCAGGCTAGTCTGGTTCTTAATTTCTAGCCTATTCTATCCTGGTATCTATTTTAAATCTAGAACTGCAACATGGGACCCACCTGTTAAGAAACTGGTTTGGGGCTGACTCATAAACAGGTAGTTCAGTAGAATTCAAATGATTGTTGTTGTTGTCAAATACCAGTATTTCAAAAGAATTAAGACTTTAATTACCAGAGTATTACCATCAGCTTCTGGGGCACAGACAATTTTTTTTAATTATGTTTATTAAGAATTTTACATAGAATAAAAGACTAATCAAAAGAAGAGAGAGAGAGAGAGAAAGAAAAAAGTACAAGAAACAAAAAAAAAGAAAAAAAACTAAAGTTTAGAAATATATGAATGACTTCCGACCTTCTTTTCAACAGATAATTACAATCTTATTAACCCTCCTCCCTCTTAGATGTTCTGGGGCACAGACATATTTTATAGTCAAGTGTTTAAAGCTTTGGAGCACTGGTTCACATTATGTAAATATTCCAAGGAGCGTTATAAACAGAAGAATCGAAATGGAATAATAATTAAATACTTGTCCACAGTGATGACTGTTGCTGTATTCCTTTAATCTATGCCAGTTTACTGACTATAGAATCACATATGTTTAATCATTTATAGAACATGTTGACAATCATTAGAGGCTTACACAAAATGAAAAAAATATTCATCTTAAGTAGTAATCCATGATGCATATGACCTACTACCTACCCTGATGCAAAACTAAGTTAATTATTCTTCATTAAAAATAAATACATTTCTGTAGCAAACAAGGGAACACCAGTTAAGCACACGTATGCACACAGCCTGCATAAACAGCAACAGAACTGAGGCCAGCAATGGATTCACTTCAACAACACAATAACCAAAAAAAAAAAAAAAATCAACCCTCCTTCCTCAACAGTATATTGCACTATGTGTAATACACTTGCACAATGCACACTTTTGCATTTGGCAACCTGTTTGGAAAAGAAGCACAACACAACTGCAACTTTTCTTTAGCACCCAAGAAATGTAACCTCCCCGAAGGAATGAATTTAAATGCATCAAAATCTCAACCTCTCTGGCCGAAAGGCAGCAGTTTCCTTCTTAAAGCCAAAATCATTCTCAGTCTGTGAACATGTACTTATTGACTCTTCCTCATTCTCCAGCTTTCTCTTGCTTTGGGTACTGTAATTAATGGCAGCAAGATTGAAAGTATTGCCTGTTTTATTGCCTAACGCACTAAGTCTTCCTGGCTTAGAGAACTTAAAAACAAACAAGGCACTCAAAACAAGTGAAACAGCATGATATAAAATGCCCCATGTTGTTCTGAGCTCAGGATGAAATTCCAGAATGTGGGTATTTTGTTCTGAACTAGGAACAGATGCAGTCAGGTTCAAGAATGTTTTGAGCACATGACATTTTGCATAAACATAAGATCCATAAGTGGGACTCATCCCGTCCCCCTGAGCCATTTTATTATTAGTAGGACTGGGGTACTTCTATTGTATTTATTTATTACCTATCTCATTCCAGAAACAAAAAGTGTGTTTTTAAAGCAATTGTTATAAAACCCTTTTATAGGTGTATACGTTTCACAAGCAAGCACAGGACTGCAATCACAATGTGCCTCTAGCAGAGTAGTATCTCAGCCTTCATCTTTAAAGGCTTCCAGAGCAGGTCGTACTGTAATAAGGGACAGATCAAACCTGTCCTCATGCTTACAAAGACATCACAGGGCAGGAGAAAGGAAAGGAGGAATTGCAGATGGTACAGTCCATGTCAGTAGCACGCCAGATGTTGCCCACTAGGTTTACTAATGAAAACTGCAATTCCTCATCTCCACAAAAGCTTTGAAATACACTGCAGGTATGTTTCAGTAGTGCATTCGAAAGAGATCTGATGCAAATCATGGTTTACCTTTATGCAAGCAAGCCACCAAGAGCTAGGGCATCTGCTTCCCTCTCAGATCTTTAGGTGTGGTCAGAATGAGGCAATTCAGAAGATTTTGCCCTTTTTAGTTTAACTTGTCATGCCCAAACGTAGGGCAACAGTTTGTCTTTAGTGCAATTAGTTTAAAAAAAAAACACAATTTCAAGTTGGGTGCGTTTTCATTGCTCCAATAGGAGCATCCTGCAGAAAGAGCTCAGTTCAGTCAAAATGTTCCCATCATGGAGAAGCCATTTTTCACAGATTTTTCTCTTTGGCTCCATGTCTCCCACTGTACTGGAGAGGGAATTGGTCTCAGAGAAAGGAAGAAACTGGTGAATACATCCATGTCTTCTGTTCTACCAGCAGAAATGCCCTACTATATTAGAAGTTTTCCTGCAGTTTTCTCTAAGGAGGGTTTATTCTAGATCCAGCCTGTGTGGTATGATATTGCCGTGTTTGAATTGACCAAAGTTAAGGTTAATTATGGTTAAAAGTTTGGGTTGTGGTTAAAAAAAATTGGAAACAAAAAGAAGTGTTTCCTCATGCTGTACCTGAGGAGGGGAAATGAAGATGTGCTAGTGAATATTTTATAGTTAATGTTGGTGAAACACTAATACTTAAAATGCTGATACCTGATTGCTACATGTAAACTGGGCCAGTATCTGTGTTGTCATCCTGCTTGGTGTTACATCCTAGTTGCTAAACGAGTCCTCTCTTTTCTGATCAGATTTGGTACAGGCTGGCCTGTACCAATTATTAGCATACTTGAGATTTCCTTTAGATTGGGATGTGACTGGTTGAAGAGCTATCACCTGAATTGAGCATTGCACAAAGACTTTGATATTAGTAATGCTGTTCTCCCACATTCAATGATATAGTTCATTTTTCACCATGCTCTACAATCCCCAATTATAATAAGATTTGGTGGAAGGGGGGGAGTGCCTTCAAGTCAGTCTTGTCTCCTCAGGACTGCCTACACAAGTCCATGCAGTTTTCTTGGCAGCATTTATCAGAAGTGGTTTGCCGTTGCCTCCTTCCTAGGGCTGAGAAGGAGTGGCTGGCTTCATGCCTAAGGCAGGACTAGAATTCACAATCTCCCAGTTTCCAGCCTAGTGCCTTAACCACTACGCCAAACTGGCTCTTGTAATAATAAAACAAACTTTATATGAGGATTGTTATCTCTCCGTTTTCCTTTAGGCCCATCCTTTTAAACCCCATTTGCATAATATGTAAGTTCTCACGGGGAAAATCAAGGCTTTTGTGTGTACATAATTACATTCCAGTTTCTTCATTTTTCAGCAGACCAAGTTAATATGTTTATTTTCCCAGGTGTCAGGTGTTAAAGAGCATAATTCTACAAATTTAAGCGTGTAATTATTCAGTTTAATATAATAAAGCATATTACATGCTTTATTAATATTCCTGTATAAGTTCTTAAGTTCTGTAAGCTTAAATTCTGTTTGTGTATACTTGTGTTACAACTTTGCATCAAGAAAATTCAGCTTGCAAAAGCTATAAAACAATAAAGAAAACTATTAAAAATTAGTCTTTATACATACGTCATTTAAGATTTTTAAGATCCACAGCAAGTCTATTGTATATGTTCAAAAGTCCCATTGAATTCAGTGAGACTTACTGTCAGGAATATATCTATTATAATAGCATTCGTGTGTTTGTTTAAATAATATAGTTTTCTATCTTAAGAGTTTTGGAACCATTATCATATTCAAAAATCTTGCTGTAGTTAACAAAGTTGTAACTTAAGCCATTGGTAGGAAATAATTTGAATAATCTTACTGAATAGCAAAACATACTATTTTATATTTTAAATTGTATCTAGGCAAAAACGGCTGCTGAAGAAACATGTATGGACACCCAAGAATTTAACTTGGAAAAAGTAAGTTATTTTATGTGTGTTTAAAGGTACGTAGGTGGCATGGAATGAGATGGAGAGGAGGTAGAATTGTCCCTAGATGAGGAAACAGATCAATGACCAGGCCCCAAACCTACAGGTGTTTTTTTTTCATGAAGCAGACTTTCCACAATGATTTAGGAAAGTCTGCAATATTTTAGGCCTGAAACCAGAACCATGTGCTCATGGACCCCTTGTTAGATTCTTGACAGTAGAGGGTTTCCCAATGGCAAATCTACCACATGCTTCCTGTTTCCCAACATTCCCAAGATAAACAAAGACAGGGTTAGGGTTAGGGTTGGGGTTGTCTGTAGCTGAAGTGGGTGAACTGTTGTATCAAGAATCTGGATGGAAACCTGAAATCCTGCATAGAATACCTCCAGAAAAAGGAATTCCAGTCCTTGCTGAACCTTCAGGTGGCCTACCCTCACATCCCGTATCTGCCCATCACACAGAATGTTCCTGAGCTTCAAATAACAGGATGCCCACTAGCTTGTCAGCCTATAATCATCTCCTAGAGTGTTCACTAAGGTGATGCCATTGCTTTATAAACAATGAAAGCTCAATTGGGTGGGTGGGGGGAATGTGTGCCTTTACAGTCCAAGAAACTAAGGATGGTCCCTTCTGAGACATTTGCCACACCCATATTCCTTCTGCGGGCTTGCCTCTTACCTGACCATTGTCTAGTCTGCAGCTCCTCTTCCTGTGTCTCAAGGACATTCTCACAGACCATTACAGTACCTGACCTTTTTATGTAATGACCCCAATGACATAAATCAACACAAATAACATAAAAAGATCTGTTATGATGCAGATTACACCAGATGTCCAGAGTGTATCAGTTTGTCCGTTATTCAGGAGTGAAGTCTAAAATAACATTTTGCCATTACGTTTGAGTCTGATGAATGTTGACTTGGAGACTCAAGTTTTTATTGTCTGTGAAACCAGGTATAGAAAATTTCTTCTGTTTACACAACATGGTGTGTTATACAATTCTTCAGATGAATTTCCTATGACAACCTCAAATTGTATGTTTGTATTTCTTGGAAAGCAGAATTACAAAAGGCCAAAGAAAAAGTTAACTGTTTTTGAAATGCTTTAGGCCCGCTTGGAAGTACACCGTCTTGGTATTACAGGATTTACAAAGAAAGAACAGCGGGGTTTGGAGCAAGAACGTGCTGTCATGTTGGGGGCAAAGGTATGACACTTTATTGTCAGTCAATAGGTGATTTAGAAAAGAAGAGACTTTATCCTTAAAGTTTTCCTGTCTACCAAACCCTTTGGCTGTTTTTCCTCAAATGGACATGTACCCAATCACAGGGTCCTTGGCGGGGGGCAGATTTCAGAAGTAAATTGTGGGTGAGCAATGTAACATTCTTCATCCAGAGTTTTCTATATTAAATGCCTTTTAAGATTTGAAAACTAGTAGTACCAAATATACAAGCCAACCCTTGAATTTTTAACCAAAGTATCATGAAAAATGTGGCACCCACGGGTAAGCCGACCCACCATTTTTTATGGAACTTTGGTTAAAAATTTAGGGGTGGCTTATCCACGGATGGGCTTATCCATGAGTATATATGGGAAATACAGTACTTTAAAATACTTTTTAAAAATATTACCATATATACTCATGGATAAGCCCATATGCAGATAAGTCAAACTTGATTTTTTGGGTGAATTGGCACCTGATATTCTCAGCTTATCTACAAGTATATATGGTAGTTCTTAACCCAGAAATGTGAGTCATGACATGTGGTGGTTGCGTAACTGTTAAAAAAAATTTGTGTTTGTATTAAACATATTTACAAATCTTACATAATACAGCTTTGTGCTTCTTTGAATTTGTATTGCCAGCAACGCATTCACATCAAGATTTAAGAAATAGGGAAGGTGGTATTTGCATTTCTGTCAAAACAGTGTCTACATAATGTTGTCTCAAAGCATCCCATCTATTGAAAGAAGTCAGAACAGTGATTATGAATTGCTAATCAACTCATAAATAGCCATATTCCCAAAGATCATAGCTACATCATTGATAAGACTTATTTTAACCACCTTCCTATTGAAAGAATCAAGATATTTTAGCATTTAAAGAACCATTTTTGTACATGGCTGTACTATCAGTATGAACTTTTTTTTTTACATTTGTTGGTGTATTTTTTAAAAATTTCTGAAATGAGTTATTAAACTCTTGTTGCAGCCTCCGAAAAAGGAATATGTGAACTACAAAATTCTCCAAGAGCAAATCAAAGAAAAGCAAGCAGCAAAGAAGAAAGAAAATATGGTGGTTTGTATGAAATGTTTCAGATAAAAATCAGATGTAAAATTCAGTAGGAAAGCCCTCGTACAATACTTTCTAGTGGGACGTGGGCTATACCTTTACCTACAGGACAACTATAGCAACAGATCTGTAGTACTCAGCCAATGTCCACTGCATTTGGGAGCCATGTTTGATTAATGCAAAACGTGGTGAATGACCAACTAAAATATTCTTATTGCTGTCCACTAACAGGAAAATAAATCTGATTCACTCAAGAGGAGAAAGAAAAGAGGGCACGAAGAGAGGTGAGCCAATATTTTCAATCTTATATAAACAAGGTGTAATAAATTGATTTTTTTTATTTTTGTTGCTTATTAAGCTTTTCCACATCTAATGCTAAACAAGACTGTAGTTTTGACATTAAGGGACTGAACCTTTAGCCTCTCCTTTATTACTGTGTGCAGAGTGTAAGGAGAGAATAGCAAGTGTCTGTGGGTGAACGGTACTTGATAGTTTTGGCAAATGTAAACAATGGTTCAGTTTTAGGGGGATCTCTTGTTAGTTTGAAAATGCAGGCAGATGGCTGTGACTTCCCTACTGCAGCGCCAGAGGGAAGGAAGGGCATTGCACACATTGGTGCCTAGCATTGCACACAAGATAAGTAAATATCTTTTTTCTTGGAACATCAGACTGGTTGCATACAGAGCTGCTATTTGAGTACAAAATCCAAATAGTTTATTGGATTCTGATTTTAGTTTTTCATGAAGTCCTACATACCAAAACAGGATTCAGTTTTGAAAACACTTCAGTACAAAATGTTGAAATAATTGTTGTGATTAAAATATGTATTTGCCAAACTCTAGAAACAGTTATGATTCCATTTGTTTTGTGTGTGTGTATAAAAACATACCATGGAGAAAATCTATCCATGTGGTCATTAAGAGTCAATGCCGACTTGATGGCACATAATATAAAATCAATCAGTATATAAACATACACATATACATACACACAAATGCATGTTTTCTCTTTAAAAAAACAGAAAATCCAAGAAGACGACAAAACAGAACATATTGCCAACAGGACGAATGGGAAAATTTAAAAATGGAACTTTGATTCTTCATAGTTGTGACATAAGGAAGATCAAATCTTCCAAGTTGAGTAAATGAACTTACGTTGAACACAGAATAGGATGAACAAACTCTGTAACAAATTAACCCCTTTTATTAAAAAAAAAAATCTAATTGCTCCTTTTTTAAAAAAAAATAAAAGCTCATTTAAAGATTCCATGTGTAATCTGAATTTAGTTCAATAGTGTATTGTTGATTAGTGTGCAATAATGAGAATCACATCTGAAAACAAAACTTTGCAAAAGTTATCTGAACTGCATAATTGTGTACCACTGAACAGTTACCAACATATATGTTGAAGAAAATGGGCAGAGTTCATCAGAAAGTTTTAACCTGAAATTAGTGTATACACAAGGAAATATTTTGATTAATTGCTCTGAATTCATTGCATTTTCTACAGTTCTTTCTCTGAGGATGACTCTTTAGGGCTTCATCTGGATTCCTCTATGATACTCTTGATCTATGTTTAAAACTTTGCCTGCAGCATTGACCTTGAGGAACAATCTAGTGTTTAGTATTTAGGTTCCCATTTCAGAGGGCTTTGGTACATCTTAAAATGCTGGCAACATTCCTGTTTCACTTATAGCATTATAACATTTCGTGCTAGGAGAACCAATTTGGTGTAGTGGGGAAGGGGCTGGCCTAGAAACCAGGAGACGGTGAGTTCTAGGCCTGCCTTAAGCATGAAAGCTGGTTGGGTGACTTTGGGCCAATCACTCTCTCAGCCCAATCTACCTTGCAAGGTTGTTGTTGTGGGAAACATAGGAGGCAGGAGGATTAGGTACGTTCACTGCCTTGAGCTATATATGAAAAAGGTGGGACCAAAATATAACATTTTTTTTAATAAATTCTTAAGTAGAACTTCTCATTGTTTTGGGGGGGAAAAACAAGAACAACCTAGAAAAAGGTTACGTGTTCTTGACATAGAGCTGAGTGCCCAACAGTTTTGGACTGAAGGCTTTGCTTGGCCTTTATCTAGTGTGTAGGTGGCTGTGCTCCCCAGAGTAGTAGATGGGGCCAGAACAAAAACTAAATGTGATCTAATTTTTAATAGGATTATTCTCCAGTTAAGTATTTAATAAATTTTCCTTTCTGACACATTAAAAAAATACATAATTTGACAATAGTCTATGGAGTTCTCAAAGGGGATATTACTTCCAAGTCTTTTGGGCATCTACAGTCCTAGGGCCTTTGTGTACCTCAGTTCTAGTATGGCAGTAGATGATGCCCAGACTGCAAATGAACTCAGAAAAAGAGATCTTTTTCTGCTTCGAACCATCTCAAAGAAAAAAGGCAAGCAACATTTTGCAGAAGAGAAGTTATTTTTTGTTATTATACAGATCTGTTAAAATCTGTAATAATTAAGGGAATAACTAAACAGGGCACCATTTACTCAGATCTGCATCCTCTTAAATAGTTATTTAGTGGTGCAAGGTAGAAATGTTACTCAGTTTGACTATTATATGTTGCCTTTGTGCTTTAACACTCTCTGGGTATGATAGAAGTTCAACATCTAGACAAGAAACAGATTATATCAAATTTTTATGCACCTTTTTTACAAGGTAGTAGAGAATAAGTCTATTAAGAAACATTGTTTTCTATTTCTGTATGCCAAACCTTTCTGCATTTTGGGTCCAAAAGTAGCCAGGTTAACTTGTCTACTAAAGAGTAAAATATGCTGGTTCTCAATAGAAAAGGTTCTTCCTTTCTAAAGTTTTCTTGATGAATATCGGTGAGGTATTAAGATAATTATTCTCTTCCACAAAGAATATAAACTTCAGTGTAGTCTGTGCCCCACATTGGACCTGAAGATACAGAATTTCTCTGTCATTTCTCAGAAAGATTTCATCATTTCAGACTTGCAATTTGGGGAAACTATTCATTGTAGTTCTAAATATAATGTTATATATAGTTTCTGTCTCCCTAATCCAGAAATTTGGACAGGAAATGGCCATGTGTTTGTTTTTTCTCCAAACCAAGATCAAGATCAGTTCATGCTTAAACCACTGACATTTCAGAACGGAAATACTTTTTTAGTGGAAGCCTATCAGGTGCTTTACAGGCAATAGGTCTGCTGGATTTGAGCTGCAAAAACAAGGCTACTAGATGGCTGTGAAGAATTTGAATTTTCTGTATCTCTTTGTGGCCACCTAGTGGTTGTTTGTTACAGCTCAGATCTGGTAGCGTGAACGGACATTTGGAATCCTCCCTCCTTTGTGATGTTCTCTTTTGACTAAAAGTGATGTTGAAACAAGAATCCAACGTAGTGGTTTTCAAGCTTTCATAGGAATGGTGCTCGCGGCAGCTCCTTGGAATCATCACAGGAAACCCGGCCACCCAAAGATGACTTCCTCTCTCTGCTCTGTTCCTGGACCTTCTAAGGCAGGGTTCTTCAACCTCAGCAACTTTAGGATGGGTGGACTTCAACTCCCAGAATTCCCCATGCTGGCTGGGAAATTCTGGGAGTTGAGGTCCACCCATCCTAAAGTTGCTGAGGTTGAGGAACCCTGTTCTAGGGCATGAAACCTGTTCACGCTGTAAAGTTGCATGAGGCACATCTCAGTAGTAGAGCATCTGCTTTAAATGTGGAAGATCCCATGTTTTATTCTTTATCCCTCCATTTGGAAGGACCCTGGATGGAGCCATTGCCAGTCTAGTAAATAATGCACTCAATAGGCAAATTTATGATCTAAGGCAGCTTCTAGATGGCTGAATTCTGCCTCCTTTATACATAATGCAAATAAGCATGATGTTTTTCTTACTCTTAAAATTCTGGCCTCATTTATTCTGCTTTTGTTTGGACAAAGAACCAGAGCGTAACAGTGGGAAATCTACTACAGCCCTCTCCCCGGCAGCTGAGGCTCCACCAAACTTTAAGCAATTCTTTTCAGATATATGGGATTTACAAGGAGCCTGCTTTTCTTATTTCTGTATTCATGATGCAATCCTACCCATGTCTAAAACAAGAAAGTCCTTCTGATTCTCCAACTGAGAAGGTTGATCTGCACTCCCTTTAGAATTGTATCCTGTATACTACCTGGTAACAATGCAACCAGTCAGGCTGAGCAAAAAATGTATGGTATCCTCAGGAATACAAACTTTAAGAATGGTTCCTGTGTGAACTGTACAGAGTTAGGTAAATATTGTAGAGGTGTGAAGGCAACTAACACTTGGCCATTATAGGGGGAACGGGAAAACCTTTCTGTGCTGAGTCTACTTTTAAAAACAGGGATGCAGATGGAACAAACCCATATTTTTAAAATTATACTTTCATTATACGTAACACAGGCACTTTTAGTATATGAAGACGAGCTGCCGAATGCTACAGGGCTTGGATCAATTACAGCTGCTGAGCATGACTGACTACTTCCTCTTCTTTTGAATGGGGTCCACAAAGAAATTGGCGGAATACTCTGTCTAGACCAGCATTTCTCAACCTTAGGATTTGAAGATGTGTGGACTTCCAGAATTCCCCAGCCAGCATGACTGAGAGTTGAAGCCCACACATCTTCAAGTTGCCAGAGTTGAGAAACACTAGTCTGAACCCTTTGGGGGGAGTACAGAAATGCAATTACATCTAAGCAAAAAATAAGTGAGACAATGTCTGGATTTGTTGGCAGTGTAGTAAGAATTTATTTAAAATCTGTAAAACAGCGTAAACTCATACGTCATGTTTTCAAAAAGGTAGTACATAAACATCTGACTTGGAGACAATAAGGCAAAAACATTTTGCTTCTAATTCAAAAAATACAAACTTTGCTACAGGTAAAAAATTAGAAAAAATTTAATTTTTTTTTTCTGAACTCCTTTCTTGATCTGGTGACATAGAAGATGTACATTCCACCAGGTCTAAGGATATAAACAAAACACGTGATTAGGGATGAAAACTAGTGCAAATAATGTTTTTCTTACTTAACCAGACTTGAACTTAACATGTGACTTCCTTTTTTTTTCTTTTTTTTTTTTGCCAACATTTAAGTTAACATCTTCCATGCTTTTATAACTTGAGAAAAAACAGCATTTCTACCTCATGCATTAATTCTAGAACATTTTCATCATACCATGTCTCTGGGCTGTGCTTCCGTTCACTATTTTTACAACATTATATTTTTATTGACAGTATTTATGTAACACAGGGTTAGGAACACTTGTGAAACTCCAAAAGGAATCCTGTATTTTTAATGTTGAAAATATAAAGACATCCTTTTGATTGACATTCTTCCAACAATAGTTTATAAGGACAAAGCCCATTCTGTGGCTTTCTACCATTTATGATCAAAACTGCGGGTTACTTTTGGAAACCAGCTATCGATGCTACTTTCTAAGTAGTTCTTTTTATAAAACCAGTGTGAGTCTCTGTTCCAGTGTTTCTCAACCTTGGTTGACTTGAAGATGTGTGGACTTCAACTCCCAGAATTCCCCAGCTGGGGAATTCTGGGAGTTGAAGTCCACACATCTTCAAGTCAACCAAGGTTGAGAAACACTGCTCTGGTGTATAAGGAAAAAAAAAAAGAATGAACCACTTTGTATGGTGGAATCTTCCTTCCCACCTGGTCCCTTCCCATCATACTTCCCTGAGACAGATTGGGTAAGTGCAGCAATCCAAGCAAGATTTTGGCAGTTTAGGAGCAAATGCTTGGCATCCCATGGATGAATTTTTTAAAATAGTATCAGTCAGCTGAATAAAACATATTTGACTGGGTTCACACAACACACTGAGCCATGGTTTGACTTGGTGGAATCTGGAAACCCAATCAGGGCTTGACTTTCTTCCTGTGCAAAAGGGAAATGGATGATGAATCCTGAAATTAGGGCAATTTATGAGATACTGTTGTATGAATCAGATTTTGCCAACTGACTGTTTTTAGATAATTATCCCAGTATCTGATCCCAGTACCACTCTGAGAGCTTATTCTAGTGCTAGACTGCATAGGGCTGATCATGATTGACTTATGTGTACTTGATTGGCAGTCTCCCTTATCACATGATGCTGATCATGAGTACATGAGAACCAAATTATATGAGGGTAAAAAACCCCTATTTGTAATGTAAGTGTGGCTAGCTCATGTAGTCCACTGTAATTTAATCCAGCCCTGGTTGCAAGCATAACTAGACCCTTGTTCCTTCTTTACCCACCAAAAGGTTTTTGCCCACCAGTGAGTTTCATGCACCAATTGATTATATCTGCTTATTTCATATAATCTTGCACTTTTTTCCCCACCAAATGGTTTATAGTTAGGGTTATCAATCAATGGTTGACGGTTACCTCTGCAAATGTATGTATACCATCATCACAACAAGGATATCACAGCAATCGATTATGTCCACAGTGAACAAAAACTTTTTGGTTGTGAGATTTTAACACTCATGGTGGTCAAAAGAGGAACAAGCCCATGCATAAATAAAACACATAATTATTTCCATTCCAATTTTGGAATGAAAACACAGATGATTTGTCCAAGTGTTCTCCGGAATTTTGAAGAAGCCTAGATGTGATTATTTCACTCTAAATAAATTTCTATTTGGCTTCATTGTTCTCTTTGATTCTCAAATATTGTCAATAAAAATAATTGCTCAAATGAAAAGTTAAACAACACCAATAATGAGCCACCTTTTCTATGTTGTTTTTTTCAAATTGATTCATTCTCTTAAATGGGAAAAAAACTGAGATTATGAAGTTACTTTAATACTATGTTCTGTTTCTGTTTTCATATATTAATACCACCACTTTCTATTCAGGTTTCTGGAAAGTTAGTAGAAAGCCAAAATAAATTTTTTTTAAGCTGGACCATAACTTTGTCCTACCAGCTACCATCAGCTTCACAATCAAACTCTGCAAAAATCCTAACTGGGATTTTTGTTTATTTCTGTTCCGTACCTTCAAAATTCTTAACAGTAAAACTAGAAGTGCAGTTAATTGCAAGAATGCAATTAATATATATGTCATTTATTACACATATGAATTTTGTAACTTTGGGATTATGGAAGGTGGGGTGGGGGGATATAACTCTTTCCTTCTCCATCATGACTGAAATCAAAATGACTGCCCTGGAGCTTCTGTTTTCATTTTGTGCACCATCCGTGCTGCTGAAGTGCCTTCAAAAATATTAGAAGCCCTTTCAGGGTGGTTATGTCTAAGGGAGAGGAAAGAGCTAACAAACAAACAAACAACTCTCCACATCTCCATTGGTTTCAAGGCTGTTCAGGCTTCCTCATCGCTGCTGTTTACACAGTAAGTTATGGGGCATCATAATGATGGGATCTTCCACTTCATGAGGTGGCCCCTTTTTTGTGGTTCCTGACCCACTCACTCTCCCCTGAAGATGATCTGCAATGGACTTTGATGTGTAAAGGCCTCAGCACCGAGCACGGCTTCACATGTTACATTGCAAGTGGAATGGAGAATTTCCAGACATCCATCACACGAAGAGGACTGATAGACCAATACATGCATGGTCCAGGCCTGCTACAGGCAAAACACAGCTGTGTTTGTGTACAACTGAATCAACCTGATTGCAACAGCAAGCACAATGCAGTGTCTTGAACTGCAGTGGATAACTCCATCTCTTTAAATAGTGGCCATATCAAAAGCAGATGGAAAAAGTCAGAACAGCGCATTTCCTCATGCTCTACACATCTAAGTAGCTTGAAAACCAAGTACTCCTTTTCTTTTTTGCTGAAGACATTTAAAAAACCTACAACACTACAATGGAACTTGACCACTGATCAATAACAGACTACTTCACTACATTACGATGCATTATTTACACTAAAATGGATTGGTATGCATACATTAATACATTACATGTGTAATATGAAATATTAATGTCTCCTCTTAAACTCTGTTATAGCTCAATGACTACAAACCTACACAAAATTAGGCACACTTGAAATCTATGGTCTCAAGTATACCTATTTGATGGATCATGGCCTTTCTATTTTTATTTTTCATTTTACAGTGGGCGTTGGCATACTTGTTATTCTGTTTAACCTGGCCAGCTCAATTTTCATGCAGATCAGAATAAGCCATGCAACCCCACTGTTCTTTTACCCTAAAAAGAATGTTTTTTCACTCCCAACATCAGACTAAATGAAAGACTGTCAGACAAAATTACATCAACAAAACTTCAGGGTTTTCTGTTTTAATCTTTGAATAGAAAAACCACTGAGCAACTGCATAGTCCTCTGACATGTTATGTCATAATTATTGTCCATATTAGTTGCAAAAATATGGGAAACAAGTTGTCGATGGAATGAGCTAGAGAAAGAATGACAAATGATCATTCTTTATACCAGGGTTTCTCAACCTTATCAACTTTAAGATGCGTGGACTTCAGCTCCCAGAATTCCCCAGCTGGCTGTTATGGATTAAAGATGTCAATGCATCTTTCCCCCTGTTAGTGAAAAAGACAATCTAGAGTTGTGGTTGTAGGGTTTAAGGCTTTTCTAAAAGCACTAAAAGGGTGGCTTTGATCTTCAAGCCCCTTCTTATTTACCACTAAAGCCTGTGTAATGTTTGTATAACCCCAAAAAGTACACAGAATCTCTTCTTGCTACGTTTGATGATGATCTACAGGGGAACTTAGCAGAAGAACAAAGATTAACTCTTTTCTCTGAGATTATCAAGGAACTAATCCTCATACCACTCTGTTGCCGTCTTATTGTTTCTCCAAAGCCATATTGACATGTCTTTTGGTCTGAACCTTCTGCAGAAAGAGTTTTTGGTGATACAGCTCACAATGCTAAAGTTACATTGAATTCCATGTACCTCTCCAAAGGTTTATGTTATGAAGTTATGGAAGAGGTACCTGTCTCTTAACAGGAATGTAAGAATACTAAACATGCATTTAAAAATGTAAGAAAGGAGACAGATCATGGGGGAGCTTTGTAACATGACAAAATAGGATCGCCATCTGACCATGTACATGCATGGTGTTTTGGTTGGTGGGTGGATGTCATCCCTGAACCAAGAACAAGAGTTACCAAACTGGTTGTAGCAGCATTTTCCATTTCTGCATGGTTTTGGACCCCACACTTGCAAAATATAGCCTCAGGATGTTCAACTGAGAGCCTCAGAATCCTGTTTTATCTGTTGTGGCAAAGGCTTACACATGTGATTCCTCCATAGCCATCCCACTGCTTAGTTTCTACTAAGTCGGGTGAAAAAGATCAGCAGAAAGCAAGAAAAAAGAGGGAACAGCTGCAGAATAGCATGGTTTTATGTTAGTAGCAGCTGTGGGAGACGGTATTTGCATATGTTTCCTGGTCAGATCCAGAGAAACAAAGTGCAGATTCACAGAAGTAAACATAAAATAATTGATACTGAGTCCAAGGCTGTCCAGTCTACTATCATGATTCTTTCCTTCATACACAGTTGGATAAATCTGAAGGTGGCATTCTTACTGAATTTATTTATTCAGTTTCTGATGGCAGTCTAAGGAGAAGACTTCTAAGATATCCTTATAAGAGATCTAGAGTCATAATTAACATTTTGCATGAATGTTTGCTCTTCCTGGCATTATGCTTTGGACGTTTTCCACACTCTTCCCAATGTATGTTCAAAAAGTTAGGAAAAGTAATCTCAGAAGCAAATGAATAATCAAGGCAACAAAAAGATGTTGCATAATCTCTTTTCAACCCAAACATACAGCCTATTCAAAAGGTCTCTGGATGGTCTGTCTCCTGCCAAACAGATTGGCACCAAACTCACTCAAGGGATATTAGCGTTTTCATAGACATACCTGAGATTGTTACTAAAGTTTACTGGAACACAGAGAAAATATATTCAGCACAGCTTAATCTCCATTAAAGAAGTAGCCAAAAGGCACCAAACTTCATTTATTTTGCCAGATAATTCAGTCCATCTTTGTAAGCTATTTTCCTTAGTCTACTTCACTAATGACGATTTTTTTGTAAAAGTAAAACAGACATATTTCCACTTGGGTCCATCTAAATCTCTTACCCTATTACAAGTTGCTTTGATTTTGTTTTGTTTTATTTTAATTTAATTTATTCAATTTAATATGGCTGCCCATTCCAGAAGACTCTGGATGGCTTACAAAATCCATAAAAAGAGTAAAACAATTAAATCAATTAACTCCCCTCCCCTCCCAAAAAAGCAGGCAGCCTGGACTAAAACAAGTAGACCAAAAAATACTACCCCCCCCCTTTTTTTTTTTTTTTTGCATTACTGTACATTGACTCTCTGTTGCCCTAAAATAATGAGGGATAAAAAAAGACGAGAAAAAAATTCAGATGGACTCTGAAGAACAGCTGTTCAATCTGATTTGTTTCTATACCCCTTTGTTTTGTTTTTTTCATTTTTGTGGTTTGCAGCACCTCCTGAATGTGTATATCCAAAACGTTCATGTATATCAGCCATCTAGCGCAGTAATCACTTATCTATTATTAGTGTTTTTTAAAAAATCCATATTACTTTGTGCATATACCACATGATATTGATTGCTTTCAAAGGAAAAAAACTAAAGTTTTATTAGCTACATAAATCAGTTCCTGTTTCCTACTCTGCTGATAGGTATCTGAATATAGATGGGAGAGGTAGATTTAATAAAATCATCAAGAATCATAATTAAGATCTGTATAGTGTTTCAAGCATTCAAGGTGCTTCACATGCATTATCTGGTTTAAGTCTTACAAATACCTCTGTAACCACAGGCTGCTTTGTTCTAACAGCTCTTTTTTAAGGATTTCTTCTTATGTTAAGTGTTTTAGATCCACCTAAGAGCGGATCTCCTCTACAAAATATGAAATGTGAATATAACAAACTGATATTTGAAAGCAGCATGTCATCAGAGAGTTGCTACGTTGTTGTGTGAACATGCATAGCATCTGTGAATTTGCTAGTAAAATGGCCCTTGGTTTTGATAAAACGATGTCCGAGAATTTATCCCACTGGATTCTCTCTTTGAATCATCGTTGGAGGAAACACAGAAATGGATGATTCATTTGTTTCTGAACAAGAATGGAGAATTCCAGTATCTAACGCACACATTTTCATTTGGTTTTTCATTATCTCCAAGAAAAACATAGTGCAAGTGCATACAATATGAAGTTATACAAAAAATATATACCCAAAAAAAAAAAAATTTGCAGCAAGAGTATAAAAGCGATTTATAAGAATTCAGATTGCTGGGCATTAATTGAAGAAAAGTTCATAATGCTTCAAAACAATTTTGCTTTACTCCAAATAAGAAATGTTAATTACTTATTAATGCCTAGCTTAACAAGCCATACCATGCTAAACTGCAACATCCTACTAATTACTACTAAACCCACCAGTGATTTTGAAGCATTTTATTACATCTGACAGCCATCAATAAGATTGTAGCCATCGTGTGTGTGTGTGTGTGTGTGTGTGTATGTGTGCATAAGCCAAGAATTGCTTACCCATGGAACCCATGCTTCATTCAACAAGCTAAAAATGTCTGGGTTCACACAACATGCTTAGCTAAGCCAAACAGTTCACATTATGGCTTAGTGCAATGAATTATCCCAGGTATGTCTTAGCCTACATGTTGGATTGGGCATGGGCTTTGAATCAGAAGTGGACCATCCTTGCATCTATTTGCACCATTCACTCTCCTAACTTCCTATGACCCTACCCATATAGCTTTGGGGTTCACAGAAGCAGAATGGATCACTGCCTATAGAAAAGTACTTTCGATATCACTGTTCTTCCTACCAAGCCTCACTTCATACAAGGCATGTTCACAGTGAGCAGGGTCCACAACATGCAAAGTTGTTGAGGTAGGCTTGAAGCTGACTCTACTAAATATTAATAAATTTAAAATCCTGGACAAATATAGGACACATTTTAAGCAAGAAAAAAACCAGAGCAGTGCCATTTGCTACTTTAAATGTATCATAATTCTATAAATATTTAATAATTAAACCACTCAAAAAACCATTTCTGCACTTCACAAGGAAATACCTTCAGCCCGTGCAAGATGGATTCATTGGAATGTTTCTTTCCTCCAATAGAAAGCATTTTCTCTAAAAGAGTTTTCCAGTTAAAAGAAAGAAACATTCACTCCAATTTCATTTGCTCTTCCCTGTATAAAAAGAGTCTCAGTCTATGTGCTTCTTGTCTTACTGGAAACAGAAGCTGGAAGAAATAGTAATGATATTGCGTTATGCTATTTTTCCTGCCCTCCGGTTGTCCTAATATCCTCCCTCTTTTTACACAATCCTTTTCCAAGAACTCATCACCGCTATAGCACTTCCCCTGGATACCGACAGAAGGGATGTTTGAATTCCAGCTGGTGTGTTTTATGCTATGGAAGAATTTGGATCAATTCACATAAAAAACCATTTGTGTCATTATAGCAGCTGTATTGCACCTAGACTTCAGAATCTAGTGCTGATGTAAACACGGCAATCACAAAGTCACAGGTAGATCATATATCAGCCTCCACCTCAAAATGAAGACACAAAGACATACTTCAGCATAGATTCTATGTCGTAGAATCGCAAGATCATTGACTTAATTAAGAGTAATGACTAGGAGCCAAATATGTACAACTTTGGTGATTTGCCTAATTTCTTTGATTCTGAAAAGCTGATCTAGATTTGCTGAAACACTTCTAACTTTATCAGAAGTTGTCAAAGCATCAGTATCTGCAAAATTTGAGCTAGGAGCTTGTTCTCTAATATAGCAACTGATGCACAGAATATATACTTGGAGATGAAGGATTTTGCAACTACTGATATTTGTAGGTTCCTCATTCCCACACATTATTGAAATAGATGCTAAGAGAATTCTATGAAGTTCTAAACTCTGACCTGGCCCAAGGTCTATCTTAAAAATATTATATGGTCACGTCTGCACCATCATTGGAATTTCAAACAAGACAGAACATATGATTTGGGCTTTTAAAAGTTATTGGGTCTAAATCAGTTAAGTAGAAGCCTCTTTACTGCAAAATTTAGGCTTAAATTGAAGAATGTAGGGAAAACCACTAGACCACTCAGGTATGACTTAGATCATATTCCATGTGAGTACACAGTGAAGGTGATGAATAGATTTAGAGGATTAGATTTGGTAGACAGAGTGCCTGAAGAACTATGGACGGAGGTCTGTAACATTGTACAAGAGGCAGCAACTAAAACCATCCCAAAGAAAAAGAAATGCAAGAAAGCAAAATGGCTGTCTGATGAGGCTTTACAAATAGCTGTGGAAAGAAGGAATGCGAAAAGCAAGGGTGAAAGGGAAAGATATAAGCAACTGAATGCAGATTTCCAGAGAATAGCAAGGAGAGATAAGAAGGCCTTCTTAAATGAACAATGCAAAGAAATTGAAGAAAACAATAGAATGGGGAAGACTAGAGATCTCTTCAAGAAAATTGGAGATATCAAAGGAACGTTTAGGGCAAAGATGGGCATGATAAAGGACAAAAAAGGCAGGGACCTAACAGAAGCAGAAGAGATAAAGAAGAGGTGGCAAGAATACACAGAAGAACTATACAAGAAAGATCTTAATGTCTCTGATGTCCATGCTGGTGTGGTCACTGACCCTGAGCCAGACATCCTAGAGAGTGAAGTCAAGTGGGCCTTAGGAAGCATTGCTAACAACAAAGCTAGTGGAGATGACAGTATTCCAGTTGAGTTATTTAAAATACTAAAAGACGATGCTGTTAAAGTGCTGCACTCAATATGCCAGCAAGTTTGGAAAACGCAACAGTGGCCACGGGATTGGAAAAGGTCAGTTTACGTTCCAATTCCAAAGAAGGGCAATGCCAAAGAATGCTCAAACTATCGCACAATTGCACTCATTTCACATGCTAGCAAGGTTATGCTCAAAATCCTACAAGCTAGGCTTCAGCAGTACGTGAACCGAGAACTACCGGATGTACAAGCTGGGTTTCGAAGAGGCAGAGGAACTAGAGATCAAATTGCCAACATTCGCTGGATCATGGAGAAAGCACGAGAGTTCCAGAAAAGCATCTACTTCTGCTTCATTGACTATGCAAAAGCCTTTGATTGTGTGGATCACAACAAACTGTGGCAAATTCTTAAAGAGATGGGGATACCAGACCACCTTACCTGTCTCCTGAGAAATCTGTATGCGGGCCAAGAAGCAACAGTTAGAACCGGTCATGGAACAACCGATTGGTTCAAAATAGGGAAAGGAGTACGACAAGGCTGTATACTGTCACCCTGCTTATTTAACCTATATGCAGAGTACATCATGAGAAATGCCAGGCTGGAAGAATCACAAGCCGGAATTAAGATTGCAGGGAGAAACATCAATAACCTCAGATATGCAGACGATACCACCCTAATGGCAGAAAGTGAAGAAGAACTAAAGAGCCTCTTGATGAGGGTGAAAGAGGAGAGTGCGAAAGCTGGCTTGAAACTCAACATTAAAAAAACTAAGATCATGGCATCTGGACCCATCAATCCCTGGCAAATAGAAGGGGTAGAAATGGAAGCAGTAACAGACTTCATTTATTTGGGCTCCAAGATCACCGCAGACGGAGACTGCAGCCATGAAATTAAAAGACGCTTGCTCCTTGGGAGGAAAGCTATGGCAAACCTAGATAGCATATTAAAAAGCAGAGACGTCACCTTGCCGACAAAGATCCGCATAGTCAAAGCTATGGTTTTTCCAGTAGTAATGTATGGCTGTGAGAGCTGGACCATAAAGAAGGCTGAACGCCGAAGAATTGATGCCTTTGAACTGTGGTGCTGGAGAAGACTCTTAAGAGTCCCCTGGACTGCTAGGAGGTCAAACCAGTCAATCTTAAAGGAAATCAACTCTGATTGCTCATTGGAAGGATTGATAATGAAGCTCAAGCTCAGATACTTTGGTCACCTAATGCGAAGAGAGGACTCTTTGGAAAAGACCCTGATGCTGGGAAAGATGGAAGGCAAAAGGAGAAGAGGACGGCAGAGGATGAGATGGCTAGATAGCATCACTGAAGCAATGAGCATGAAATTGAGCAAACTCAGGGAGGCAGTGAAAGATAGGAAGGCCTGGCGCAATATGGTTCATGGGGTCACGAAGAGTCGGACACGACTTAACGACTAAACAACAGAAGCCTCTTATGCTGTATTTGGGCTGCAACATTCAGGTGCAGATAAGAAAATGGTTCTCCACAGAGAATATTCCTTATATATGTGAAACAGCATCTCAGGGAAAACATTCTATCTAAACTAACTTTTTAATTGACATGCTAGCTTTCTGTGTATAAGGAATATATTAAGTGGGGAAGCATTCAAGCGTTCTTCCCACCACCACCACCCACAGTCTGAAATGGTAAAAATTCAGCAACAAGAAGGCTTTTGCATACCTGATTTACTGTTTGACAAAATTAGGGTGTGCACATGTATCTTCATAATGAGAAACATATCTAAATAGTATTATTAGAAGGATAATTATTAGTAAGCTAATAGTATCCATAAAGTTATTAATTTCCAAAATGGGAAACCAAACCAGTTAATTCAAATCCTGACTTTTCTTTGCTTTAACTGATGATTAAACTAGATTTTCCTGGTTTGGATATAACAAGGAACTCTAGTTTAATATAAACCAAGAACTGAGCACTGCTCAGCCAGTGCTAATTCCTCACTTCTGTTAGGAAAAGGTGTTCAAACCAGCACAGGGAGAAGAGGATTTAATATTCCCTTCTCTTGCTGCAGGCTTGCTAAAATCCATTACAGAAATTCACTTGACTAGCATCAGAAAAAGCTAAAAAATTTTACTGCAGGTCAACAAATATTTAAATATATGCTTAACTTGTAACTTAATACTGCTGAATACAGAGGTAAAGCACATTTACCTCAGTTTTCTATTTGATTAACTGCTGTTCATTTAGAATATTAAATGTATTTTCAATAACTGCTCCTGTTGTACATCTTGGGAGAGATCACTTAAATTAGCAAGTTCAGAATTAAATAACTGATTACACTACTATTTCTTGGTTTAGTGGTGAAAAAGATAAGATACTTATTAGGGATGTATTAGCAATTTCCAACTTTTTTCTGGGAAGAAAAAAGATTAGCTACCCTTGATCACATCTTAACTTTGCAAGTGTGTGATTCACCTCCACGGAGATTAGCTGAAGTATATATAAGTACAAGCTGAAGTTCCTTTTGCCAGATGAATTCAAATGGAATAATGACAAAAAGGCAAAGAAGGAAAGCATGAGTATAGAATTCATCAAAACACTAACGATGTGTTATCATTGAACAGATATGGATTCTGAGCTTCCTTTGCTTCATATCCCCAAATATGAGTGGGTCTTTGGTTTCTTCTACACATCTGCTCTGGCTGAAAATTATGTGATTAAAATGTGGTATACAAAGTCAGCACAAATTACAGGAACACAGTATGACTTTTGTGTTGTGTTGAAGGCAGAGTTACCAGAACAGATATTCAAAGAGAAAGCTGCAATGCTCTGGATCAAACATTTGGGGATTTGCAGTATATGTTGTTTTAGAAGTATAATCCTTACTCACAGCAGAAGGAATGAAAATTACGTTACTGAACCCAATCCATTCTATTTCTATTCTGTCATGCCCAAGTCTATGGAATCAAAGTAATCTAGATATCGCTTAGTCCAAGCATTTGCACAGAGACAGCATCCTCTATCATACCTAAACTCCTTCAAGCAATTAGGCCATAAAGGATATAGCTGTAATCCTCTATGTCAATATATCATAACCACAGACCAGGATCAAGCAAAATGTGCCCAGAACGAATGTGATCCAGAGAAGGTTAAAGATGATTAACTCCAGCTGTAATCAACAGCACTTAAGTACTGTCAATTTCTCTGGCATGTGTCACATCAGTCGCTGTATAAAAAAATGAAGTGTGAAAAGAAAATGAAGCGTTAAATAAAGTTCACTTATGTGATTGCCTTTAGAGGGGCAGATCATAAGCTTTCACACAAGGATATAGCCAAAATGCACAGGCAGTTCGGTGGTATAAGCACTCTTGAAACAATATAAAATTGTAAAAGGCATGTAGAACTAAGAAGGAAATCACTGAGTTATCTAAACAGGGGCATCCACTGGGGTGGGGGCTAAAATAAAGTCAAAAGGGCATCTGCAATGGCAGATTTGAAGCCCACCCCTTTTTTATGTGTGTTGCATACATAATGCATGTAAAAAAGACGTGGGTCACAGAGGCCATCTCGGCTTTTTTGACCTCCCCCTAGACACCCTTAAATCCAATAATCAATTTTTATTATTTTGATTTCAACTATGAATATGTTTTTTAAAACTGATTATTTAGAAAGATTATAAAATCTAGCTGAGATATAAGTAGCAGGAGCTCAGTTGCTTGGCAGCTTTGGTGGTCTTACAGTCTGAGGTACCTCCAGACCTGTGTGTAGAGTCACCTGCAAGGGAAAAGATGAAGCAAGAATTTAGAACTAAAAATATGTCCACAGAGTAGGGAACCATTAGCGTTGGCAGATTTTGCAGGAACCCATTGAAATGGAACATTTTTCTAGGACTTCAGAGCATAAAAAAATAGAAGTAACTTTCCCAGCATCCACTAAATCATGATACAGGTAGTTCTCGGGTTAGGACAGCAATTGGGACCAGAATTTCCATCGCTAAGCAATGCGGTCGTAAAGCATGATGTCACATGCCCACATTGCTTAGCAACAGCAATCCTGGCAGTCCCTAGGTTGCCATGATAGGTTGCCATCATAACCCTAGGACTGCACAGGTCATTAAGCAGGAAGAGGTGAGAGTCCCAGGCAAGCAGGCCAATGGGTGAGAGCTGTGGGTGAGAGCTACTGGTGGGTGGGGGATGCCATGGGCAGGCATTATGAAGCACAGTTTGGTGTGTGGGTGCCACGGGGGGTAGGGGTGCTGTGAACAGGTGCTACAGAGTGTGGGTGGGTGCACAGTTGCTAGGGGCAGGCGCTATGGAGTGTGGGTAGATGAAAAAGCGGCGGGAGCGGGAGCAACTTCCGACTTTCTGCCAGCTTCCCCATTGACTTTGCTTGTGGGAAGCTGTCAGGGAATGTTAGAAATCTCAGTCGCGTGACCATGGCTCACTGCAGTGTCATAATCATGAGCCGGGCACTGAGCACCCAGATTGTAATTGTGTGACTGCAGGGACACTGTGACAGCCAGAAGTCAAAGGATTGGCCATACATCCTCCCTTGTTCAGCGCTGTCATAACTTTGAACAGTCATGGGTCAGGGAGGGTGCACGAGGGTGTGAGGAGGTGCACAAGAGGCACAGCGCAGGTCAAAGAGAGTGTGTGAAAGTGCAAGGGTTTCACAAGAGGCATGGCGTGGGTCGGGTGCGCAAGGGTGCAAGACAGGCACAGGTTGGGGAGGGTGCATGAGGGTGTAAGGGAGGTACAGAGAGGGTCAGGGAAGGTGCGTGGGGGGGGTGTGAGTGGCCGGTGCAGTGCAAATGCAGAGGGGATGGGAGAAGGTGCATGGGTGGGGAGACTTACCCCAGCGACTTGTGACTTTCCCTGCCAGCTTCCCCACTGACTTTCTGGGGAGGCCAGCAGGGAAGGTTGCAAATGGCGATCACATGATCATGGGGCACTGCAACCAGTCATAAGTGTGAGCCGGTTGCCAAGCACCCAGATCGCAATCGTGACTGCAGGTGTGCTGGGACAGCTGGAACTCCAAGGACCAGTCATAACCACTACTTATTCAGCAGCGTTGTAACTTTGAACAGTCGCTGAACGAATGGTCGTAGGTCAAGGACTACCTGTACATATCTGTTGTTCTCTGTTTGTTCAGCTATTACTTTGACCTGATCTAATCCACGGAAGAAAATTTTACCTGAACATTTCGGTTGAGGCTTAACGCAGGCATGAAAACACCCTCCACATTCTCAAATGCTGGAGGGCCCTGCTGCTGCCCATTTATGTAAAACGTTAAGGAGTGCTTGTTGAGGTCCAGAAGAACACCTACAGTTGCACCCTTCGAAACACCCCCTTCTGTCCTAAGAAACAAAGAGGCAATAATGACTGCATTAACAACATCAAACTGTCACATTGTAACTTTCTTAATGCAGGAATCTCTTAGGAAACCACAAGAAGCTAAATAACTAATCACTAGGGCTCCGCAGGGCTTCAGATTAGATTCCAAAAAGGCAATTTACAGTGTATATAGAAGCTATCTATGAATGTAGAACCAATTTGCACCTCTTCAAAGCAGCTATGTCTTTTCTCAGGATATGTGGCCACTACGCAGTGCAGACACAAGATCCCCAGAAAAATGCAGCTGCTTTAAAAAGTTGCCAATAAATACTGTTTGTGCCCTGAGTGCTCCATAGCACTTGTTCTGAATTATTTCTGAAGTGCTGAAATAGTTACACCTTGCCCACGCTTGCCCAGAGATCTGTTTCAGAGTGGCTCTCCTGTATTTCCAATATTATTAAATGAATGAATGAATGAATGAATGAATGAATGAATGAATGAATGAATGAATGAATGAATGTTATGCATCAGCAGCCTAGTTCTATTTTGCTTCAAGGGGAGCCCAACAAACTAGGTTTGGCTTGTCTCAAAACATTTCCCAGGGCCCAACAAATCTGAACATAGTGTAACAGATCCAACCATCCCCCCTCATCCACATACTGAGAGCCTAAGCTTTGCCTGCATAGCTGGCTCTAGGAAAAAAAATTAATCAGGCCAAAGGAATGGAAACAGTCAATGACTTCTGAAAGACACAATGGTGACTACAGAGCTATACAGAAGAAGCGTCAGGACTTTTCCCTGTTACCTAGTGACAGTGTACTCCACCCCTCTTTGCACTGGCAGAAAATTACATTGAAAGATTACTTCTAGCATAAATTACCACAGTTTAGGGAACAGTTCAGTTGTACGAGCTTAGTGAAAATGTTCAATTGACAACTAACAGAAAAATAATAGAAAATTAGCTAACAGCAATCTTTTACTGATTGTTGGGAAAAGTTGGCCAGAGGTTTGCAATCCAGATAGGGTAGCTATAGCCAGAATGGAATGCAAATTTATAAGGTTTTTTTTTTAAAAAAAAGTATGCTACATTCTCTCTATTTCTTATTATCCAATTATGCCAGTGTAATATACATATTCTCTAGAACAGTTGACAGATGAATCATAGAGAACCGACAAGGTTGAAGCCATAAAGGATCTGCAATATTGAGGAGAAATACCAACTTATATTACATGGTTGCTGTAAGGTTTCCAGTTGAGTAAGGAAGGTGAAACACTTCCATTAGGTATTTTTTAATCAACAGGCATTCTTATTTCTTTCCTTTAGATAAATGGTCATTA
This sequence comes from Liasis olivaceus, assembly GCA_030867105.1. Classification (NCBI taxonomy): domain Eukaryota; kingdom Metazoa; phylum Chordata; class Lepidosauria; order Squamata; family Pythonidae; genus Liasis; species Liasis olivaceus. The sequence continues at coordinate 260,766,246 of CM061349.1, forward strand.
AGCCCTCCCTGATATAATGATGAACAATTCACTGTTACTTCACTGACCGATACTTTAAAACAAATCTGAATAAACTTGAGAAAAGTCCATAGTTCAGTGCAGGTTCATGGCCACATCTGAATTCAAGTCTACACATAGAAGCCATAGAAGTGACTTTGGGCCAGTTGTCATATCTCATCCTAAAATTTCCTGACTAGCCTATTGTGGGGAGAAAAGTTGGAGGAGGTTGTATTATGTATTCTGCCTTAAATTCTTGGAAGAAAAACAGAAGCTAACTAGGAAATGAATGAATGAATGAATGAATGAATGAATGAATGAATGAATGAATGAATCATATGACATAAAGAATCTAAAAATAGGAGACAGATTCAGAAGCAGTCCAGCCAACATAATTTTGGATATTATATTTTCTTGAAAGAACAGTGAGGAAAGAGAGGCAGTGTAAAGCTAACACTTTGATTGATTTGGGAAATTCCACTTAAATGCCTTTTTGCTGTTTTGCCTCTTCAATCTTTTGCTTTATAAGTGACAGGAGCAGGCCCAGGTTAAAGCCAAGTATCTGCTAAATGCCAGATATGGCCCATAAGCATAATGCTGACAAATGTCAACACAGTTGTTGTTGCTCAGTCATTAAGTCGTGTCCGACTCTTCATGACCCCGTGAACCATATTGTGCCAGGCCTTCCTGTCCTTCACTGCCTCCCTGAGTTGGCTCAGTTTCCTGCTCATTGCTTCAGCGATGCTCTCTAACCATCTTATCCTCTGCCGTCCCCTTCTCCTTTGGCCTTCCATCTTTATGCAATGGCAATTCTGATTTATAAGCTACGCTGGCAGGGATTAGAATTATGATAAATGTTTCTGAAATGATGGGGTGGAAGAACCTTCACCTCACAGCTCTTGGAGAACAAGAAGGAAGCCTGGCTTAAGCCTGAGAGCACCTTCTTGAGTGCTTACCGATTAGTGTGGGAGTTGCAATGCATGAACCAGCTGCGATTGTTGTCAACATACATGGCCCAGGCTTTGTCATCCTTCCCCAGCATCATGTCCTTGACCACATTGATTCTAGCAACCCCAAAGGCTGGGTCTGGATGGTTGTCGTAACGGTCCACGTGCAACTCCCAGTAGTGGACTCCCTTTGAGAAAGCTGCAGTGCCCAGAACCACACGGTCGTCATAGCTGCTGCAGGTAGCAGTCTGGTTGTCGTTTGAGAGGACTATGTCTCTATGGGCCGAACAGGGGTCAAATGTAAACCAGGCCACTATTAAAAAAAAAAAAAGTATATAGATTAGAACAGTGCAACAGCCAACTGGATTGTGATGGGCAGCAGCACTGTATTAATAAATGAAGATCAATTATGATTCAGCAACCCTGAATTTCAGGATGTATGAAAAGGACATTGCCAAGGTACTAAGGAACTAAATCCCATTTAAGCTCTATTGGGTTCAGTAGCACATTAGAATATAGCACTTTGAAATCTAGAACCCATATAGACAGCTTACCTTAATCATCTTTTTAAAGTGTTGAGATTATTACCATATAGCCACCACCAAAACATGAAAAAAAAAATGTGATAACATGCACGGTGAAGTAGTTGTCTGTATGGATTCAAAAATTTAGGGGCTATGAATATGTGATATCATTTTCAGATGATCATCTGCTGCATGGTCTCACTGAACCCATGATCTCAAAATTCGACATGCTTTCTCCATAATATCTAAGAATTAGAAAGTGTCACGTGACACCATTCTTCTGCAGGTTTCCCTGTTAGTAACATGACTTCAATTTGTCCAAATTTCCCCAATGAGGTCCCCTACAAATCTGTTGGACTTCAAATCCCCAGATCATCCTAGCCACTCTGACTGTTGGCTATGCTGGCTGGAGTTTCTAAGAGTCAAAGTCTAAGAGACCTGCAGAATTGCATGTTTAGAAAAGATCCACTATATTTTATGAGGAAGCCTGATATCAGGAACCTTTTTTTAGCAATATCTACAGACCTAATGAAATAATGAATTATGGACATAGCAGTTAACATTTTAGTGTGATGCTGATCAAACCAAGGTGTGTCATATAAATAATATATAAAAATATTTATGCTTGGAGACCAGACTTCGTCTTACACAATGCCAACTTACTCATACTGAGAATATAGATACAAATTACTCCTTATATCAAACTGGCACATTTTAACATTGGTGTTATATATTCTTCTTTATGTGTGGGTAGGTTTGTTACAAAAGTCTACTATTCCCTGTAGACTTTTAAAGAAAAGATCATGGAGAACAAATGTCTTTTCTCCTGATCTAATTTGACAATGTTAACATAAAAGAGAGAAGAAGATTAACACGTGTTTTATGATTCATAAAGTTAATATCATTAATCAATATTAATTTTAAGTTTAATTATATGGAACTGAGGCTTAAATTGAGATCCATATTTTATAAGATGTTATAGAAATAATTTCCTAGCAGTGAGGGGAAAAGGTAATTAAATTCTGAAATTCCTCACTGGAATAAAATGGAGGTAGGGAACTGCAAATACATTGAAGTTCTTGATCAGCATCATTCATTATTATCAGCAACATTGATTGATTGGCCTTTAAAAGATCTCAGGAAGTAATTCTGTCTGCAAACATTCACATCTCAGCTTATTTCAGAAAACAGAAGGATCTTCATTGGCAGATTGTCCTAAAAATAATTCCCCTCAGACTTACAGTTCTTAAAGAATATCTACCTATCTACCTGTTTGTCCATCTCAGAATCCATCAGAAAACCCAGCAAATTCTGAAATATTTTCAAGTCTTGAGAGAGGTTCTGCCATGTAAAATGCCAAAACCACTTGTGTATTATGATATACATTATCCCAAAACCCAAACTGAATCAAGCTGGTTCAGAATAAATAAATAAATAAATAATATCTGAAACTGAGATTTTCTCCAAAATTATGAGAATAGAAACTGCTTTTGATCCTTAACATTCCGGAAACCAACAAAATCTAGAAAATCCAGCATATTCTCATTGTAAAGGACTTTCAAGAAGGAAACAAATATATGTTAAAGAGAGTTGGTATTAAAAGATTCAGATACTTACTTTGCAGTCTTACTTTCAGAAATCTGATCTGGAAACTCAAAGCTACTTTTGCAGAAGATACAATTTCCCAGACTAATTTTTAAAGTTCAACTGATTCCAAATATAAAGGAACTTCAGGAAGGAAAGGTATGTATTTTTAAAAAAAGACTCACCATCAGAAGTTTGTAAAACAACTGTCTTGCTATAAGGGCCCACCCCAGATGAATTAAAGGCTTTCACTCTTGCATTGTAGGTACTATTGAAATGAAGACCATCAATTGTACACAGGGTTTCCTTGCCCACATACACTTCCTAAACAACAAAAAAGGCACAGATGTCCATCAAAAGGTCTTCAATCGCTTTTGGACAATTATCACCATCAGATACAGCAATACGAAGACCAGGTAAGAAGAAATGATACTAGAAAGTTATGCATGATTAGAAAAGCCTCTGAAGGGAATGATTTCATTTTTTAAAAAACAACTCTTTCCCAAGAAGAGAGATTCATTGTTGTCTGTCTGGAGCCAGTAAGGGCTGTCAAAGTACATGCATGGAGGAGGGAAATGAAAAGGCTCCAGACTGGAGCAGCATGCAGAAAAACCACAACCGTTGCATTGGCCAAAACCTGCAGAGAGACCCTTTAATTTAGGACCCTTCATTCACCCCATCCAACCTTCTGCCCTTGAGTGGAATTCTTCTGTAACAGAAGGAAACTCTGGGTTCCCATTTTCAATACTAAACTTGCCCATCATAGAGCCGGCACGCTAGCATTTGCCCAAGAAAGCCCAACATAAACACAAGAGGAACAAAAATCTCACTCGAAACTGGCCACCATCTCCATCATCAAGCTCCAAGATGTATCCCTCCACTGGGTTGTGGCTAAAAGGCGGCATCCGCCAGGCAAGGGTCACACTGTTGTTTCGAGTGCAGCACTTCTCCAGCTGCAGGAGTGGGACTGGAGGCACTGAAAGAGGAACTAAGCACAGATTAGTGCAACTCTGCCCTTACCCTTCGGGCTGGGCATATAGCAAGCAACACAACGTTCACGTGGCAAGGAAATCATAACGGACCCTCTTAGACCACTCAACTTTCAGCTTGACTTCTGAAATGTCAGTCCTGACATCTGCAGTCTCATCGTGGCTGTTTCATATTCCCTTTATCCTTATATGGGGAAGAGCTGAGCAATCAAACACGGAGAAAGTCACCACGATGCCACCTTGCAAATTCTGTCTGGGCATATAATGATTCAGCTATCAGTGTTTCTCAACCTTGACAACTTTAAGATGTGTGGACTTCAATTCCCAGAATTCCCCAGCCAGCCAATCTTAAAGTTGTCAAGGTTGAGAAACACTGAGCTAGATAACAGTTTTGGTGTACTTTCAATGCTGTTCTTTAAGTAATCTACATGCCAGTGGATTTAGATCTGTGAATGGGAACTGTGTTTCTTCAGAAGCTGTTCTGCACTGCAGCACAATGCAATTTGTCTATGGGCCCATCGTGTCAGCTAATCTCTCTATCATATTAAAATTCTTTGCCCTATGACCTGCAATTTTAACAAATTTCCTTTTCCCCTGTATCACATCCCCTGCAATGGGTATTAAGTGTGAAAAAAGTAAAAGAAACAGAAACAGAGCAGTAAGTAACACATTTAACATTCCTCTAATAAGTCATTTGCTACATGGCAAGCACATTAATTTCTGAGGCTTCTAACTGTTGTAAAATATATTGCCATTCCATATCTGTGCGATCTATGTCACATGGCAATGTTAGAATAGGAGTGGATGATGGTCCTTAGATCATAAGAGTTGTTCCTGAGCACACATGCTAATGGTTTTTCCTAAATTTTGTCCTAACATTCAATTTTGTTAAGCTGAAACTACTGTATAGTAGTAGTGTGCAATATTTCTTACTTTTCCTATTCCCCTAGTCTTCTCAATGCCAAAACAATTTTAGTCTGTCACTCCATCATTTACATCTTCTTTCATCAATGTTATTGGAGCCTTCTACGAAGCTCTGCACAGCTCTGCAACTAACCTGATGTATATTTGATTTTTTTTAAATTGCACAGTTGTCCATAGCTGCACAGAGCAGAAAGCATATATTGAAAACATCAAGCGTATTTTTTTCAGACATTTTAAGAGCCAGGCCAAGGAATGAAGGCTAGGGACTGAGCAAAGTTGCTGGTTTCCTGCTGTTTGCCCAGCCACAACCAGACTCACAAAAGTAACAAAGGGGAGAAAAGCTGCCAGTCCAGTTCTGGTGATTAAAATTATTCCCACTTTGATCCAAAAAGAGTTTCTCAACTGTCCACCCAGAAAACTCCTGTGCAATGAAAATACAGAAGACAGAAAAACATCACCGTTCAGAAAATGCATACACACATACCTACAAAATAAGGAGATGGAAGTGGTGAAAACTTGGGCTTGGAAGGGAAGGGCCATAATAGGAAGAAAAGGCTAGAGCCCCACTCTTACACTGCCTTCCAATATGAGCACAGAGCCCAGCCAGAATGGCACAGGGAGCAGTGAAAACAAAACCATGGCCAACTTGACTTGCAGCAAGGATGAACAACAGCGATAACTCTTACAGATAAGAGAAACTGGACCAATTTGTCAGATATCCAATTGGTTGAAGAAAATGCCTGTCTTGAAGTGAGAAATCCAGTTCTGGAATTCATCACTGCCCCCTCCCTTGCAGCTGGCTCCTTCCAAGATCAAAAAGCTGAAAAGGAGACGTGACTGCGTAGATAAAGGCTTTGGGCTCACTGGATCCTGAGTGCCTCTGTCCCTCCATGATAGCCCCAATTTCAGAGGAAATTTAAATCAGCCATTGCCCCTGTATTTAAGAGATTTGCTCTCTCTCAAGCTCTCTCCTCAAGATATACAATAGGTTAGACAGAAGTGAGGCTTTTCTATCACATATTTCCTAATTCTACTTTTTCTTAGAAAATGAATGTTGGTTAGCATCCTTTATTGGCTGGCTAAGCCCACACTTTGCATCCACATTTATATTGGGAGCATTTTATTTTGCTTTCAATGAGACATATTGCAACTTAATCATTCAGTATTCCTTCAGCACTCCAACAAGGGCTTCTGATGAATTTCACAACGCTGGGTTTGGTCTCAAAGGATTAGGAGGTGGTTTGAAAAGGAAGGGAACACCAAGACAAAAAAAGTCTCTTGAGTTTCTCGGCAGGTCTGCTACTGGTAGAGCATAGATACCATAAATCTCAAACAATGGAATACTCTGCAGTTGAGGAGAAGATTGCTCCATAAATGTAATTCAGTCAGGCAATCCCAGTGGCAAGCAATAAAAGTAAAAAGTAGGGCTGCTTTAATGAACAGCAAAGAGTTGCTGACCCAAAGCATTTACAAAGCATTTTTGAAATGTAAAAGTCCTAGTATTTACATCAGCACATGTCAACTGTCCATACTGTCAAATACTAATTTCTGCATGTCAGGAATGTTAGGCATTTAAATTTTCCCCATACTATATAATCAGAGTCTGGAGCTCTATTTCTCCCAATGTGTAGTCCAGAACTAGAAACAAAGAAGATTGGGCTACATCTGGAGCTAAGAATCTGACAATGAATGAGTAGGATGGTCCTTGCATAACTCTAGTAAACACATTCAGACAAAGCAGTATAAAGGTATCAATGTGTTATGATGTCTACACAGAACCCTTTGTTTCAGAGCCACTATCATTACCAGCTCTTGGGAAGCAATGGTGGAACTCTGCTAATTGCTCTTATGGTGCTTCCACTTAAAAGCATTTAATTGGCCTCTATGGAAACAGGATGTTGAATGAATTGAGTCTATGGAAGGATTATCTGGAAGCAATGATAACATACAATGCATACACATTTCATAAGCAGAACTAAACTGGATTGGCAATTGAATACTACTTCAACATTGATGACAGGATTGCATCCTCTGGTCTCTACTACACTTTAGGAACAGTCTAGGTGACAAGTTCATACACTGGCTGGATTCACAACTGCACTAAGCGATAATATGGTTTGTTTGGCATGATGTATAAATCCAGCCATTCTGCTCTGTAAAGGATAGATTCTGGCTTAGCTTCATATGTGCACAAGGACACTACGACTTGTTCAGCCAACCATGATTAAAATAAATGATGGATCAACATGATATATGAACCCAGAGAGTCTATCCTCTGATGAGGGTAACAGCCAGGAGGAAAGAGCAGAGATGGTAGCTCTCTCTGCCGTTGCTCAGTGTTTGTAACCTTAAGTAGGGGGGCTGTCTCCATCTGGCTTTTGATCCGATCCAGGAGGGCTCTTATATCATAAGTAGCAGTTTTGGAGTCAACTTCCATCAACCCCAGACAGCTTGGCCATTGGCAAGAGATTTGGGAATTTGTTATCCAAAACACCTGGAATCGTTAGGTTGTCTATCCCTATCATGCTACCTAAGAACATGAGTAAACATGATGTTCTCCATTTGTAGTTGATTTGTATTTACTGCTATATTGGATATGTTGTGCTTTACTACAGAGGAAAGCTTTGGAAATTCTAACTTAGTTAGCATTGTTTTTTTTGCTTTAAAGAAACACATATAATTCCTATTTGAAGCTTTCTGCCTTCAAATAGAAAGGTATCCAACATTAACTAAGATATCCAACATTAACTAAGATTGTTGTTTGAACTTCTTAGAGTCATGGACAGAGAAATGGAAATTGTTCAACATCTAAAAAGTGGCTTTCATCTGGAGAATTGAGTCCTAGCTCTTGGTTTAGATGTGTCTCCCTCTCCCAGGTATTCTTTGGAATCCCATACAAAAGGAAAGGAAAATCAGCCTACAAAAGCTCACCCCTACATTTCATCTGAATGAAGTCCAGCTGATGGATTGACTGCAGTAGTGGTTCACTGTCCAATGTCAGATCAAATTCAGCGGATACTTTTGGTTCCAGGGCTCCTTTGACCCACTGTTCCTGAGATACTTGAACACGTTTGATTAAAGCATCTGAAATCTGAAAAAGAAAACTTTTAACAGACTAGACAAAGCTATAGAAGAATCAGTTCATGCAATTGGAAGGCAAGGATTTGTGATCCCAGTCATTCAAGGGAATGGGCCTCCTGGGGCAGATGAATCAATTTTTGGAAATACTAGGTCTCAAGACTTCCAAATCAAGTAGCAAATATCTTCAGCTAACTTCTGAAGGTGGAATGCATGGTGGACACTAAAATAATGTCAGTAGACTAATCTATTTCAAATGAGTCTTACAAGAGTCCACCTGTCTCCATCTTTGTCGCTGAATTGGATGGAATAACCCATACAAAAATATATAAGGCAGGTATGTCAGCATTTATCACTTCCAAATTAGAATACTTCATAAAAAGGTTGCTCATTTATCACTAAGACAAAAGGCAACTTACCTGTAAAAAACCAGAAGGGTCATTTTCTTTGATTACTTCTAGACAATATTCCATAAGCCCTGTTGACTGTCGCAGTTTCAGAGTACAGTGGTTTATCTGGTCCCATACAACCTAGGGAGGAAAAATGCCTTTGATCTCTCCAGCTCTCACTGAATCGAAGAAATATTTTTGGAAGCACCAGCAGAAGGGAGAAGAATTTGATGGAATACTATTTGCTTGGACAAGCATATTGATATTATCTCTCTTTCAGTGGCTCCAAGTATAGGGTCTACATAGGCTCTGATATTAGGGAGGCCAAATGGCATTCAAGTAGTCCCCGGGTTAAGAATACTTGGTTTAAGGACAACCCATAGTTAAGAATGGAGCCTGCTGTAGCAAAATTCGAGTTTAATACACAATGATTCAAGTTAAATACACAATGGTTTGAGTTCATTACATAATACTACTAATACATTATTATATAATAATACTGTTCTGGCTTACATACAAATTTAACTTAAGGACAGACCTTGGGAATGGAACTCGTTCTTCAACTGGAGACTACCTGTATAGGACATGTTTCAATTTTCAGAGGAAGATTTAAAAAAGGTTTAGGATCCATTTCTGTTCATGGCTGAATTATTTGAATCTCAGGGGTGTGTGACTTGTGGCTTTACATACATAGGTTGGCTACTGAAAATTAGGACCCTGGACTGTACAGGATTCTTTGTATGCTCTTGTGCCCTTTTTCTCAGAAAATTAATGATGCTGAATAATTAACATATAGCTTTAGGACTATACATTCAAAACATTGGTTTTCTTTCTGTTTTTAAATAGAGCTTACAAATCAGGGATGAGAAATTCATGCCCCTTCAATGTTGCTGAACTATAAGCCCAGCATCCCTCACCATGGATCGTGCTGACTGGGCTGTAGGAATAGTAGTTCAGCAACATTTGGAGGACACCAGTCCCCACTCCTATGGGTCCACATTTAATGACAACAGACCTCCATATGTACTAGGAACAAGCACTCGGTTAGGACTGTGTCAAGTATGTCTCTTTGAGCAATTAACCAGCCACTACTGGAAACATGGAACTTGATTATTTATAGATCTTTTCATTTTTACCACTAAACAAAAAGATAGAAAAGACAATAAAGTGATGAGGCAGAACAGTATTAATAATCTGAGGATATTCATCATATAATCTTGTAAATGTATGGCATATCATTTGAACCAATGAGATTTACCCAGTTTTTAGCAAGATGAGAAACAAATCAGGACCCCCAATGTAATTGCAGACAAAATAGACCAACTGGGCTGTTAATATCACCTGACAAAGCCTAGCAACCACTTAGGGACTTAAATGACACTTAAATGAGACACAGTCCATAATTTACAGCTGACGGTTTAGCAGACCCACGAGGAGAATGGATTATGCAGGTAAACAAGCAATATTATGCAACTGGAACATGAGCAGGTTCTATAGGAAGAGGGAACTACAGGTCTCATGCTGAGGTGTTGGGGTCACAAAAGCAGGAGATGTTTCTGAAGCATTTTATATATTTTGACATTGTGCGTGCTCATGGTACCACCCGCTGCAATAAAGCATAGTAAGCATGAAATAAAAACTTTAGGATTTTGCCAATTATTTTCAGAGGGGCATAAGACATTTCTTTGCAAGTTGAAAAAAAGAAGAAGAATCTTTGTTCTGGAACAAACACGGTCAACTCTCCTTGCTGGGTTGCTCAAAGCTCATAGTCTTATTTACAATGAGGTTCCTTTTCCCCATTCTTCTCTGCACACGCACACACACACAAGCCAACTCAAGGTCTTCTTTCTCCAGTAGAGCCTTACTCAAGACTGTGGAGAACCCAGAGATCCCAAGTTACTCTTTCGTCTGGAAAGCTAATGTTGAGAGCAATGGCATTTGTAGAGAAAGCTCAGCAAGGGAGGGAGGTATGTTTAATGCTTTGGTCCCAACGATGCTTTCCTGCAAATGTCTACAAGCCATTTTGAATTTTCCTACCAACCCAGTTCCAAAATAATATGTCAACCTGGCTAAGTGGGAGAGCTGGTGATCAACCAGAAGAAATCTGCAAGAAGAAAAGGGCAATGAGATAGACTCTATGCATGCCCAGCATGCCGCCTGGGGGATTCTGGGAGTTGAAGTCCACGTATCTTAAAGTTGCAGAGGTTGAGAAACACTGAGATAGAGGATTAATTCACAAGTGCCATTCCTTCTCAATCACCAGAACCTTCCTTACCAAAGGTGTAAACTTCTTAGTCACTAAATATATATCCTACCTTTCCTCCAGGAGCTTGGCATCCCTCTTCCAATGTTTTCCCATCACAGCAATTTGGTAAATTAAGCTGGCCATGTGAGAAGGTGATTTGATTAAATTAATCCATAGCTAAAGGAACTTGTACTTGAATCTCACAATCCTAACTAATCACATTGTACTAGCTCCATGTATCCATCTATCTAGCCTTATATATTACACTTGCTATACCACTGACCACTGAGGTCTCTTGTGGTTTACAAAAAAAAAAAAAAAAATCACAATTAAAAATCAGCAAAATGCCATTTTAAAAAGTGTATTTTAAGGCCTTTTTAAAAAATGATCAGGCTTCTGTACCCAGCAGGTATGAATAAAGTTTTCACTCACCTTTAGCTTGTGCTCACGCTCTTTGGTAACTTTTGTGAGCAGTTTGGCCTTCTGGCGAGTCAAGGCATCAACTAAAGCATCACACTGAGCAACTAGACAAGCTTCATAGTCCAAGCCATTTTCCTAGAAAAAGAAGTAGGAGCATATTTACCTTTATAGTCATGTCCTGAGAACACCAGAACTAGTGTGTGTTGCCAACAGTTATTTTTATGCTCTTTTCTAAACACTTTGGAATCATAGTCTGTCTTTTTTTCCCCCCAATAACTAGTTACAGCTCTGAAAACAGTTTCCTATTGCTATAGAATGTCTGCAGGTACACTACTAAGATGATGATTCTGCCAGAAGATAGAAATATCCTTTCCTAACCTGGTACCATTCAGCTTTTAACATTTTCCATGCTAGGGGCAATGTTTGTATAAACTCTTGGGTGTTATCTATCAGAATTGTTTCTTGTGCAAATCCTGCTGATATGTTGAAATTGAAAAGCCCAGCCATTGGAATACATCCATGATTATGCACAGATCCTGTTCATTTCAGTGGAATTCACACAGGATAGTGTGGATTTTTGGTACACTGATTCCACACTAGTAAGGCAGCACAGGATTTGAGCTGAAAACATCGTAAGGCTGCAGGTTTCACAATCATGCACATCTAGATGTAAACACATGTGCATGTATTCTCACACCATACAGTCATTCATACAAATTCATTCTTCTCTCTCTGATATATAAGCCGACATAGTTACTCCTGATGCCCATGTCTTGCATATCTGAACCTGCTTCCTGAAAGTAAGGAGGAAGCAAGATTGCCGAAGAAGAGAAAAATAATGAATATTCTCCCTCCCAGCAACTAGCCTGAAGATCACTGTGGAAAACAATGTGTTTTGATTTAGCCTCCTAAACAGCACCATTGCAATGAAACAAAAAATTGCAAAGTAGACTTGCCATTGTTCAGTTTAGTGATGGCCATTCAAGACAATGGGCAAAAAAGCTCAAATTCTATACACATTACCTGTATCTGCTGTAAAATATTTTTCAGCTGAACCAAAAATTCTTTCGCTTCCTTTGCTTTATCTGAAATGCCATTCAAAGCCTGGGATAGTTGTGCCTGGAAGAAATAAAAGATGAAATTATCCATTACAATTAATGCCTGCCTGCCTTTCTATCTCAAGCCCTTGCAATTGTACTTAAAAAGATTGGGATTGATCAAGACTGGGTATTCGACTAGGATCACAGAGACCCAGATTCAAGTCCACCTTCAGTCATGGAAGCTCAATGGATAACTTTGGGCTACTTTTTCTCTCGGTCCTATACCTCTCACCAGCTTGTTGTGGGATAAAATGGGAGAAAGCAAAACTATTATGCCCCCTTGAGCTCCTGGAGGAAAGGTAGGGAATCTAATAAATTAATAAAAAGCATCATTGCCTTTATTTACTTACATACTTATCTGCAAAACGTATGGGCCACTCCAATCTGCTGACTCTGAGGGGCAAACAACTCCCCAATATGTAACAGGAATTTAAAGTATACATACAATTCATTTTTTTAAAAAAGCAGCAACCAGAAAACATTTCTCCCAGTGAAACCAGTGAGTCTCAATACCTGTATTCCATGATCCTGAATCTTGGAGCATTATGTCAAAGTATTTGAAGCTCCTCACTTCTTCAGTGTCCTGCCTTTCTATTCCCCATTGTAGCTGTCCTACATTTTTAGTAAATACCATCACTTTAGTCTCCTGAAAAATGATTACAAGCTGATCTTACCTGCAACACTACACTAAACTTTTGAGTGGAGGTCGAGGCCAGTTGGAGTCCTTGAAATAATAGTTGCATCATCAGCATATAGCAGAAGGGGGGACATTCATACCTGCTATTTTAGGGGGATAAGAATTTAAGTCTGAATGGGATATATACAACAACTGCATTTGAAAGTGAATTATGTAAGTTACATCTTACTCTAGTTCTAGAATTATACAATTTCTGAATAAAGAATAGCAACCAACAATTGCTGATCAGTTCTAGAATCCCTAAGTTTTTCTCATAAAAGGGGCCTCAAAATTAAATCAAATGCTGATTTAAGTCAGTAAAGGCCACATAAAGGAAGACTCTACATCTTCAGGGTATTTTTCATAAAACTAGAATATGATCTAATGTGGAATGGACACATCTGAAGTCTGTCTGTTCATGGCCTAGGATATTTCATTCACTAACCATCTTGTAATTTCCATTCTAAATGCCAAACATAACTCTTACTGAAAATGCTAAGGGAGTTAATAGGTCAATAGCTGACAGGATCACCCCTTTCCCCTTTTTGGAAAATTGTGACAACTAATTCTACTCCGCAATACTAGGGTATATATTGCCAGATTGGTCTATATATGAAAGAAGTGAGGCTAAGCCAGGAACCCACCAATCAACATTAGATTTCAACATTTCAGCTAAGATATAATCACACCCAGCAGCCTTACCTAACTTTAGAGTGTTAATCTTCCTTACTTCAAACTCTGAGACTAGCAGACAATCAGGGAGGGTCTTGTTATTTTGCTGTAAACCCATAGCTTCCTCTGCTGAAACCCATAGACAGTTCTAAAGGAAGCTTCCCAAACAACTACTGGGGACTAGCCTGATAAATGAAATTAGTTATTGTTAGCCCATCCAGATACAATTTGCCAAATTAAAAAGGGAATTTTATCTCTGGTTGCAAGGAACAGAGGCTGCCACAATCTCACTGAAGCCTCTCTCTTCTGAGTGATCTGTATTGTTTTTTTCAGTTCTAATAACACTGGACATTCTTACCTCTCTCCATCTGCAGAGTTTTTGGAAGCTCTGACTGAGGGATATGCAACATCTGAGTAACTGGTATTTATGCTGGCATTTAGCATGGTTGCATGGTTCTCCTTTATCTTGGGAGCATTTAGAAGTTTCAGGGGTGAAGGGAAGTATTCTAATATTCATCCCAGGTAACACACAGCATCTTTATCTGGGCCTCTACAGATAGAGGCGGCTGGGAGAAAAATGTCATGTCTGGCTAGGGACCAGAGAAGAGCATCGTACTATTTTTTATTTTTATTTATTTGTTTGTTTATTTGTTATTAAATTTATATGCCACCCATCTACCCCAGAGGATGACTCTGGGCAGCTTACAATTAAAAACCAAGACAATAAAAACAATAAAAATATAAACATCCCCCGATTAAAATCACAAGTAACATATCTATAAAAGCCAGTATACAATTCAAGATGATGGGGGGAGCAGTATCAATCATCCCACCAGCCAGTTCCAGTGATGTGAACCCCCATTAGGCCCCCAGGCCATCTGGCAGAGCCATGTTTTTACACCTTTTTGGAAGGCCAGGAGAGTGAGAGCAGCCCGCAGTTCATGTGGCAAGCTGTTCCACAGGGCTGGGGCCACGGCGGAAAAGGCCCTCTTCCTAGACCCCGCCAGCTGAAATTCCTTGACTGGTGGGGTCCGCAACATGCCCCTGCTAGACCAAGTGGGGTGGGTGTACAGCTCCTCAGATAACCTGGTCCTGTGCCATGAAGGTCTTTAAAAGTGATAACCAACACCTTGAATTGGACCCAGAAGCAAACTGGCAACCAATGCAGCGCACATAACAGAGGTGTTATATGTGCCACCCTAGGGGCATTCAAGACTGCCCACGCCACTGCATTTTGTGCCAGCTGTAGCTTCCAAATACTCTTCAAGGGTAGCCCCATGTACAGCGTACTCTTCCCTCCCAATCTTCTCAAAACATACTTCTGAAGACACCCAGAACTGGTCCTTCAGGGAAATTGTTGCAAAGCATAACAGATTCTACACACCTTGAGGCTGTCTTTGGATGGTGTTGGAATAAGGGGGAAAGCATTACTTTCATGTCAACAGCTAATGATGACTTAAGCCTGTCTCTCTCATGGGTTAGGATGAGATTAAGGCAATGCTGAGGGAACAAGGCAGAACACTGGTGATGTTACAGCATGATTATCCCATGGTTAAGTGCAGGGGTTGTCAAGGCCAAACATACATGTACCCACACACAGTATTCTCCTTTAAATATGCAAGCTGTCTCTTACCAGAGAAGCTCTCAAGCCTCTTGGCAGACAGTCAAGATAAATATTTAACTACACTTTTGAAAGTCATGGCCAATATTCTCTGCAGCCCACCAGCTCTTTCACAATACACTGAAAGGTTTCCTTTGAAGCTAAATGGCCATGTTGTAAATGACATGGAGGTTCCCCACATCTGCACTCAAGCAATGACTATAGCAGGGCTGAGATATTTTTCTGAGATTTTTCTTAACCACTTGTGCCTAAATCTGTCAATAAAGTGCACGCAAAAACAGGTCTTCTATTGATTCTTTGAATAAGCATTAATTCTACTATTCCTTTTCAGACAAGAGTTCATTGTTTATCCTGTGGGTAATAGCTGCAACAGAAAATTATTGATTTCCCTCTGATCTGGTTGCTGACTGCAGTTTACAAGTTGTGGGACTATTGAGGCCAGCTTTCCAAGGCTGAGACCTGATTTGTAAACACAACGAAGGCTAACTCAGAAAAGCAAACTAATGGCATTGTCATTTCTATAATAACTACTTTGCAAGATCAGAGCAACGTCTAGCCCTCAGAAGCCACCCAGATGCCTCTTCAAAGAGAAGCATGAAGGAATGGCCATCCCTATCTGTGAACTGTGGGTTCTAATTAAAATAATAAAAAGCTGCTGGGATAGTAACCAATTTGGCCTGCTACATTTTTGGCATTCTTGAACCCATGTATCCATCTAGGAAACATCTATTTATTCAAAGAGGTAGATATCTTTTGTCTGCTAGAACAAAGAGTTTGTTAAGCACAATCTATTGTTAAATGTGCAAGTCACAGTAAACAGCATGACTGAAGTTGATTGCATTAACCGATTGCCTTTGTACTGTATGTACTATAGGCCCCCAATTATTTTGCTGTTGTCACAGTGTGTGGGTACTAGCTGTTACAGAAAGGGAAGCTGCCTTTTTTGTATGTTTGTTTGTCTTTTGGAATGGAGGGTGTGCTTACCCCAATTATTTCAGTTCTAGTCATTTCATTGCCTTTAAAATGCAGTAAAAATATAATTCTAAGGATGCAAGCAGAAGATAGATCTCTGCCTATAGCAACAGATTGGCACTTATGCTGGTATCCTAACTCCCAAGGGTTTCATAACAGCATGCTGAATTTCAGGGAAAACAGATTCTCTGCCACGGCCAGCCAAGAGAAATGGCTTCAGCCTCATCAGGCTCAATGTTCCATGTTGGTCAACTTTGACCATTTTTTTTGAAAAACCCACAGTGTCATTTTTGAGATCTTTACCAATTCAGATACAGAACTATAATTGTTTATGTGGGTGGTCTCAGAAGATAGGGTTGCCCACCTTTGGCTTTTTAAATCAATTAAAGAAAGCATACTGGTTTGCATTATTGTAACACTAAATATCAACATATGACTTGAAGTAACAGAGATAGGTGTTCAAATGAATGCTCCAGTCCAACCTATCTAAAAGGCAGCAGTTGAAGAAGGCTACTCAAAGGTGTGGTCTGGGTGATAATGATAGTCACCTAGCTTAACTGCTGACCCACAAAATCGGAGACTCTGCACCTAGCCTTTTTCTGTGGCTGGGTTTTTCAAGGTAATATTTGTAAGGGTAAACAAATGTCTCATAGTACTTTTCGTACTGTTTAGCGCTCTATGTAAGTTTCTGAGAAAACCCAGATGCATTGTTTTATTACTTTGAATAAATTTCAGTCAACAATTTTAGTTATGAGAAATTTCCTGTATCCTCAATCCCCTTTTAATCTTTGTACCTCTTTCATTAAACCTTCTGAAGACTAAACGTACTGAATCGACTAAGAATATCCTTCATCTGTGTCCTGCTATGAAACTTCTCAACCCTTGTTTATCATCACATCTTCTGGTCGGGCATTCTGCAAATTAAGTATTCGCTGTGTTTGGAAGAGGCCCTCTATTTTACCTGCTGTGAGTCTACTGCCAAGCAGTTTCAACAGGAATTCTAGTATTATAAGATAAGTTGATAGTGAGGATGGGAAAACATCTTACATCCATCTTTCTACATTTGATATGGTGGCTGGGGAATTCTGGGAGTTGAAGTCCACATGTCTTAAAGTTGCCAAGTTTGAGAAACATTGCTTTAGAGCATCTTTTCGGAGCCTGGAGTCTTCCCTGGTATTGGATTATAAACATCCTAACAGGCATCTAGGAAAATGGCAGTCCATCAGTCTGGAGAGCGCACAGTGTTGGAGAAGGCTGCTTTATAGTCTGGTAGATTAAATACAAAGAATCAGAAACAAGAACTGGACCAATACCACACTGCACAAGGCTGCTTCTTGCTTTGAAGTAAAGTTTTCTTGTAGAGAAAACAACTAAAAAATCATTGGGTTATTAAATAAATGGAAGCTTCTATTGGAACAACTTCTCAAGACCAATCAAATGGGTAATGCCTTCTTCTTGTATAGTTCCATGAGAACTCAACTACTGTCATTCTGTCTGTCTGGTGTTTTTGATTGCCACTTCTTCAGCAACCACCTATATTGCTGAACAGGCATCTGCTTTTACGTTCAGGTTGTAAGTACAGAATTCTGAGTCCACTTGCCTTTTCGGAAAAGGATGGAAACGTCTGGCTCTTGATCATTTCTCTTCTGTTGTTTTTATGACCAGTCAGCAATCTCTTGGAAAGGGCACATGAACACAAAAAAGAGAGCTATTCTTGCCATTTTCTAAAAGGCCCCGATCTGGCTTAACAGCCAATAGTCTCTTAACCCCAAGCCATAAGTTTTCAGTCTCCATTTTCAGACCAAAGTGTGCTCAATTGCACAACAATCTAGAGCAAGTTTCCCCATGGGAAAGGTCTACGATGCAATAATTCAATAAACTGGAATAGTTAAATCATTTGCTTTAACTAGACTTCTTGATTATTTCTGCATGACTAGACTACATCGTGAGTAGACTTGACACTTAGATTTGCTAATTCAGTGGCTTCCAAATTATTCATAATGTAATTTAAGTTCAAGAAGAAGCACTTCCACATTTATGGGCAGAAGGCGAATCCATCTGCAAAACAGTTGCTGCTGGCATATGCTTAGGTAAATATTTACCACTACCTCCCACCTCCAGGCCAAACATCCATAAACGCTGATGAAATGTACAGCCCAGATCAACACATGGCTCTTTCCAGTTATGTCCCAGCCACTACAGTTAAGTTGGAGAGTCTGTCAGTGATGGAGAACAGCACCATGCATTCAGAATGCTGTGAGTTTTACACATGTGACTTTCATATGCAGTTTATTTGAAACATAGCATTTGGTGAGAGTGCTGTTGCTTCCTTGACAACACAGTGAACTATTCCAAGTATATCGTACAAGGATAATTAATACTTGCAGGAACACCAGATAATCACTATTATCACAAAAATTAGTTAATTGTATGTCTATTTTCTCAGAGGCAAAAAGAAGACAAATCTATGCATTATACTGATTTTCTCTTTGGATGGGTTCATACAGTTTGGTAAACTAAAATAAAATCAGATTTGATGGTTAGTGGTGGAAATCCAACTATATTGTCAGTTTATTAAATTAAGCAAGTTTATTTACTTGGGCATAGCTCTGTAAAATTCAGGTTAACTATTCTATTTTTGTTTACTGATTTATTGATGCAACTTTATTAAACTTCAATCGCAGATGATTGTAAGCAGTTTGTAATTCAGCATATATATCATAAAAATCAACAGACTAAAACACTACAGTGGTAATTTTAAAATCATCGTCATCATCATCATCATCATCTATTGTCATTTATTTATAGCATCACTTTTAACCAGTGTGGTCTCCAAGGGCCTTCTAGAATAACCAGGTTTTCTTGAACTTCCAGAATACTTCAAGGGAAGGGACTGTTCTTGCTTTCAGAGGGAGACTATTCCATAGGAGAGGAGCCCCAGCAGAGAAATTACAGCTCCGAGTTCCCTCTCTTTGGATCTCCCAATACTGGGGAGTCCCAGGAGGTACTCTTGTTTGCAAGTGCCACACAGGCAGATTCTACCTAGAACAGGTGTTCCTGAAGATATTCAGGCCCCAAGCCATGCAAAGCTTTACAGGTAATGACCAGCACCTTAAACTGCAGCTGGAAACAAGCTAACACCCAAGGCACCCCAGGAGCAGCGGTATTACAAAGCATTAGCATAACTGCTCTGTTACCATCCATGCAGCCAGATTTTGTAGCACCTGAAGTTTCCAGGTGGTGTTAAGGGCAACCTCATGTAGAGTGAGTTATAATGTAATCAAGAGGTGTTAAGGTTGTGAGTTACTATCTTCAGTGCATCCCACTCCAGAAGAGTTTGCATTTGGTGCACCAGCCAAAAACGAGCAAAAGTCTTCCTGTTCATGGCCTCCATTTGCTCCACGAGCAAGAGTTGTGAGTTCAGGAGGACCTGAAAGTTGTCAGCCTGCTCTTTTGGTAAAAGCACAATCCCATCTATATTTCAAAGTTGGCACAATCCTGGAGTCATTTGGTTTCTGAATTATCAGTCACTTTGTCTTGCTTAGGTTGAATCTGAACCGGTTTCTCCCCATCCATGTCCTGATACACTGGATCAGGACTTCCACTGCATTTGCCATATGGCTGGTGCTGCGCATTGATGATATCTCACCCCAGACCTCACCCAGTGGCTTCATGTTAAGATTCAATTAAATGCAAGAGAGAATCAAGCCTTGAGGCACCTTATACTGGAACATCCAATAGCTTGTCTTCTCCTTCCCCAGAATTATCAGCTGGAAACCTCTGTTCAGGAAGGAGTAGACCCCATGCCAAAATGGTGCCTCCAACTCTCAACCCTTGCAAGCATTCCAGAAGGATATTGTGACAAACAATATTGAAGTGTAGAGAGCAGTGGGAATGGCCTTGAAAGACAGGAGGAAGAGCCACTACCAAGGCAAGAGTCAGATAAGAGGGGCTTGAGCCTGGGCCAAGAAAATGATGTGAGAAAATGTGTCAGACAAGCCCCTCCCTAGTTCACACAAAGAGTAAGTGAGGAAGGGGGAAGCACATTCAGAATTGCAAGATTCTGTTACTACAGATGTTACAATGAAAGTAGTTCTGATCTATATAGCATTGGTTTCTTAGTGTGGTCTACCTTGCTGGGCTGATATGAAGCCTGCTAAGAGAGCTAACAGGTGAAGGATGGTGGTCTCAAGGTCATCCATGAGAAAGATCAATGTCATTTCTATCTTATGCCAATGCTTGAAACATGACTGCCAAAGATCCAGATAATCGATGTCTTCCAGAGTCCTTTGTGGTTGCCATGCTACCACTTTTTCTATCACCTCCCCCCAAAAGTTCATTCCAGAAATCCAAGTTTCTGAGTTGAGTTTGCCAGCCTTGAAGGGATTAACACAAGTAGGCCAACACCTCTTTCAAGATCATCAGACTTCTCCCTCCCACAAGGCAGAATTGATTATTGCCTATCTCTTTGTCACTTCCCTGGCTGTCTAGGCCAGTGTTTCTCAACCTTGGGAACTTTAAGATGCATGGACTTCAACTCCCAAATTCCCCAGCCACGCATCTTAAAGGTCCCAAGGCTGAGAAACACTGGCCTAGGACAACCTAGGTAGGGCAAAGATCCAGCCAAGAGGTTACAGACCTGACTTTTCAAAGGACCTTGTCCACTTCCTCAAAATCCACAAGCTCAAAAACCACTCAGGTAAAACTGCAAGCTTTGAATGTGCTGGGTGAACCCAGTCCTTGCATTTAATTATGTCATTAAAAGGAAGGGATAATTTGAAATGCTGCTTCTGTTAAAGCACTTTGTGACAAATTGCTTTTAACAACCACTACTTCAAACGTAATTTAAATTGTTCATATTTTTCTCAAATGCTATTTACTCTAGAATACCTTTAAATATTTGATTAACAGATCACTCTATTTTAACCATGCATAGCGCACCTTTGCTTTGTATGTATATACTGATCCACTTCCAATTCCATTTGTCATCATAGTATTCCAGGGGAATAAGTATTTATAGGGATGACTAATATAATTAATGACTAGGCATCTGATCTCCAACCAAATGGAATCTGAGAAAGAAAAAAGGAGTAAATGGAGCTTTCCCATCTCTTACAACAGAGGAGGATTCCAGCTCCCATAAACCTTAGCCAGAATGGCTAATGATCAAATCTGATGGAAGGTGTATTCCACAAATACCATTCATGCACTCCTATAACACGGTAATGTTGTACTTTCAAGCATTCAGAGTACTCCATGTTCATTTGCTCAGTAATTTTTACAATAACCCTGTAAATAGGTCAAGATTATTATCCCTGCATTATGGGAGGAGAGGGCAACTTAGACTATAAATAGTAGATTATTCGTGGTTGGTGAGTTTATGACAGATGGAAGTTGAATTAGGGCTTTCTGATTTATAGGATGAGCTTTTCATCCCGTATCAATCATTCTGGTGTGTTAAAACCAAATGATTTAACATTTTTTAGGAACAAAAGGAATATTTTACACTACTAATACCTGAATTCATACCACAGAGCATTCTGGTGAAATTCTACTTAAATAATGCTATGCTTACCCGATTTAATTCTGCATTAAAAAAAAAAACACTGCTGTATCACAAAATGAATATATTTTTATTAGAATAAATAGTGCAAGCACACAGCTGTAGTCCAGGACTGTAGCTTCATAAAAAGCATATGCCTTGCAATGGATAAAGTCCCAAATGTAATGCCTGACCTCCTCACGAGGCTGGAAAAGACATCTGAAATTCTGGAGAGCTGCTAACAACCTGTACAGACAACGCTGAGTTAATTAGATGGATGACTTGTTCTGCTGTAAAGCTACATTCTGTTTTCCACTCACTGATGGGACTGTTGGTGGAGATCCCATATATCTGTCTTTGAATTCTTCCAAACAACCAGATTTTCCATCTCTCCTCCTTTTTCAATCCCATTCCAAATGAACCTGAGATTGATCTGGGCAGTCCTGATTGATTTGCACGTTTATTCAAGCAATCAAAATGCTATTAGCACAGCAACGCTTTTATGTTTGCGAGTCTGGAGCTTGCAGGGAATGGTCAACCAATCAGGGTTTGCCCTTTAAGGCCAATAGCTGTGCCCAGAGAACAGCCAGCCAATCAGCGCTCACGTGCTATCCTTTTCAGCCTGACAATAACTGAGCGACTTTGTCTGCCCCTCTTAGATTTCCCTGGCTCTGTGCCTAATTACAAATAGTCCCTTGTCCTCTTCCCAAGCGGAAAAGAAAATACGTTGCTAGCTTTCCCCCAGCCCATAATTCATGTGCATGTATGGCTGAACATTTCTCTCTTCTTCTTTTGCAATACAATCTCAAAGGCAATTGGAGGAGAAGCTGTGCAACGGGAAGGGGACAGTTGCAAACATAAATGCATGGCTTAATCCCTTCAAAGCCTTCCCACTGGTACGGCTGCAAATTCCTCTCAATTTCCAAATGTTGGCATCCTGGCAATTTTCCTAACAATTCCAGCAAAACCCTCGGAGCTGGGAGATGAACTGAGCCAAGAGTCCCTTTGAAAGGGGAGCCAGACAGCCCCCAATGATACATTTCCATTCTGAAGCAGCATTCACTAAGGCAATGTTTCTCAACCTTGGCAACTTTAAGATGTGTGGACTTGGACTTCCAGAATTCCCCAGCCAGCATGGCTGGCTGGGAATTATGGGAGTCCAAGTCCACACATCTTAAAGTTGCCAGGGTTGAAAAACACTGCACTAAAGCCTTGAGTTGGCATTATCCTGTTCCTGATCCCATGCTCCTGGCACAAGGATAGGTCACAGTGTCTCAGGGTCATTTCTCCCCATAGCAAAGCCCTGTGACCCACTAAGGGGGTTCACCTCACCCTACCAAGTGAAGCTATACCTCCATCTGAAAAACCTCTCAGTAGTTTTTTGGAGTTGGAGAAAATACAAATTTCTTTTTATTTTTATGCAGAGAGGATAGAAAAGTATTGTTAGGATAATAGTGTGGATGAGGGATAGGCTGCATATGGGCACACCCCGGACAAGGAAATAGATGCTGGGTTGTCATGACAGACTGAAAAGGTGGGAGCCCTGACTTGCTACTGGAACTCTGTTGAGAAGTGAGTGCAGACATTTTTTTTATTGCATGGCATGTTAAAAAAAAGCTCCCTAAGCAAACTTAGCCCATAGAAGAATGACCACTTTAACTGCTTTCTTTCAGACATGTTAGTTTTTCAGGTAAAAGGAGACTCACACGTGGTGTGCATGTATCTGGGTGGGTATGCAGAGTCAAGCCAATCCTACATCTGAATAAAGGAGCTGATCTAATCCCCTGAGGGATGCACATGGTATAAAGCATATATTATTTAGCAATCAAAAGCATTTCACTGAAGCACAAAGTGAATCATCAATAATCTTCCTTCCCAGCAAGGGCAAATGGGCTTAATTGGTTTTCAAGTCAATCTCAAGATCTGCTTAAGAGTAAGGCTAGCGTAGTTGCATTTAATATAAAACATATGAACATCATTCTAGAACTCCATCTATGAATAACATACTTTTAATTTATTGTCATAACCTAAAATCATTTGCCGCTAATGGTTAAGTGCTCCTGAATTTTAGTAACAAATAGAAAATAAAAGGGAAGCAAAAAGGAACATGGTTATGGGCAAATGATCTCATTTCCAGTTCTTTACTCAATTCATGATTATTTGTGATTTCAGATAAGAGATTCACCTTTCATTCAAAAACACATCTTGGATATGGGGCTGATCACAGGGAGCATGTGACTCCTACAAAGGTTCACTGGTGACCAATCTGTTTCCATGTACAAGATTCTGACCTGTATATGACTATCCGTTATTTGAAAAACCCTATTCTTGCACAGAAATATGGGAGTCCACCTAAGTATTAGTGTTTTGGGGAAGAGCCTTTTCCTTGGTCTTACTATCATCAGAGTGGTATGCTTGGACGGAACATGAGAATGTGCCTTTTCCATGGCTGATCCAGACTTTGGAATTACCTGCTAAGGAAGGGCAGACTGCTTTCGTCTTTTCTATGTCTGCCGGCAGGCAAAAACACTTGTATTCAAATGGGAAAGTGTTTGCTACAGTCAGTTTTAATTGGCTGCTGTTTGTTTCTTTTTACTGATGTTTAATTGTGTTTTTGTTTATAATTTAATCTTTATTTCTGTAAGCTACTTTATATAGCATTTTGGATGCAAAATCAAGATTGTTTTAATCAACTTATTATTTTAAACAAAATGTTGAAAAATCTGTAGGGTGATTGGTTGCAAACTTCTTCCTCACAAAGCTTTGCTCAGAATGTCTCTTCCCCAAACCTCAAAGAATCACAATTCACAGTGGCCTGAGTCTTTGGCTCACAAGGGTCACTAGTGCTACAGGTAGTCCTCGTTTAGTGACTGCCTCATTTAGCAACCCTTCGCAGTTACAACAGTGATGAAAAAGCGACTTTACAACCAATCCTCACATTTACAACCTTTGCAGGTCTGTAAAGCAAAGGAATGCTGAAGTAAGATCATAAGCACAGCTGCAGTTTTACTTAGCGACTGCTTTAGTTAACAACCAAGTTGCTGGTCCCAATTGTGGTCACTAAATGAGGACTACCTTCCTCTAGAAATTGGTGGCTCTGAAGCTGCTGTGAGAACTTTGCTCAGGGAAAAGCCAAACCATCCGCCTTTGTGACAGATGGCTCAGGAGATGAGTGAGGGCTGTTGAGGCAGGTGGTCCTGATACTGAAGTAATTTTCAACACTCATTAAGTCACTCCTTTAAAAGGTAAATAAGATCTGTTGCTAAGACAAGCACAAGAGAGATTGTAAAGAACTGTATAAGCATCTAATCATTAAAAAATGGGAGAGTGTTAAAGATGCCCATTCAAAATCAGACAATTTATCCCTGAATACACCTTATGTATGAATATATTCATAAAGAGAGTTGTTTAAAATTCTCTACTTTCTCTTCAGATCATGTAAATCTTTTGCTTTTTACTAAAAAGGCAGAACTTTTCTAAAAGGAGAAGAACCAAAGCTAAACTCAGCCTGGAAACTGCACAGAATGCAACAGTGACCCCGCTTTCATCCTTCCCAGCATGACATTGGATATGAACTCTGCACTTCCTCAGAGACACTCTTTGGAGCCCTTATCATGTCTGCCTTTTCTTCCACTGATCAGCATTGTGACTCTTATCTGCAATCACAATGCCCAGGAAAGTTTTAGGAGGCAGCTATTCCCCCTTAGGAAGTAACCGCCAGCAGAAGAGGGGCGTCCGTGTCCTCGTTTGGCAGAGGCTGGGGTCACACGCCACAGCCTTCACCAGTAGGTGAAGCAGGGCAGGAAGGCAGCGGGCAAGGCTTACCTTGTGCTGTTTCCACATGGCTCCCAAGGCCTTCACCTCGTGCTTGGAGTGTTTCCCTTCTTCCAGACACTGATAACAGACGGGGGTCCGGCAGGTCACACAGTACATGCTGTAGTTCTCCAGTTCATGGTCCGCGCACGTTGGTGACTTGCGGGCCGCTCCCGGGCCTTTGCTTCCTCCGCCGCACGCCCCGCCCGCGCCGCTAGGGGCGCTCTGTTGCTGGCTGGGCGGAGGAACCAAGCGGTGCTTGGCGAAGGGCCCGCGGGACGGGTGACATTTGACCTGGCAAGCCGAGCAGTAGAGCACCTCGCACTGTTCGCACAGCACCGCGGCCGCCTCCGGAGGACTGCGGTCGCACAGCTGGCACTTGGCCGTGGCCGAGGCTGCGGCCCGGCTCTGCTGGTAGCGCTGCACGATGGCTTCCAAGAGGCGGTTGCGCTGGAAGCCGCGCAGGCCCCGAGGATCCAGGGAAGCGCTGCGATGGCACTGCGGGCAGGTGAGCGAGGAGCTGGTTCCGCTCCCGCGGGGGCCCGCCGCGGCCGCCGCGGCCGCTAACCCCGGAGGCGGCGGTACCAAGGGCAAAACTCGCACCCCGTTAGGGGATTTCAGGCTCGGGGTGTAGGAGCCGTAGCCGCTGTCCGTCTCGCTGTGCAAGCTCACCTTGTCGGCGTGGTCCCCGCCGCCGCCGCCGCCGCCGCCAGCGGTCCCGCTGCTTCCGCCAGCGCCACACTCATAGTCCAGAGACGCCGGCCCGCTTGTAGCTCCAGTACCTGGCACTGGCACTGGCACTGCCGCAGGGCCCCGGGGGTGCAGCATGGCGGGCAGATGCTGCTCGGACTCCGGCGTTTGCACAGCGATGGTGCGGGCGCAGGGCAGGCAGACATTGTGCGAACATGGCAAGATGATGGGCTCCCGGAAGAGCGAACCGCAGACGGGGCATTTCAGCTCTTCTTCCATAGCTGCAGCTGCTTTGTGTCCAGACAGCGGAGAAGGGCGGATGGAAGCGATCAACACGAAGGCGGCGAGCTATGGTCAGGCTTCTCGCTGCTCTTCCCGCCACCTTTTCGACCCATATTCCACCTCGCAGCCCTTCTCTGCTTTCAGTGGTGCATACACAGTCGAGGCAGGGGTGGCGGCCCGGAGAGCCTCTGTGGTCCGCTGCAGGGCCAGCGCGTGCCCATAAAGGAGCTCAGGCATTTGCTTGGGGCGGCACGATGGGTGGGGGCGGCACGGCAGGTGAAAGCGCTTTGCAGGCGAGCGTGGCAAACAGCCTCAGTGCGCGCTGATTAGGGCGACCACTAGATGGCAGCAAAAAGGTACGTAGAAAGCTGCATTTCTTTGCTGTCATCTAGTGGTTGTCCAGATTTTTGCAGCCCAGATCTGGTTGGCATCGATTGCCCCCACCCCCCACCCCCCACCCCTTTCCACAAGAATGCCTCGACCCGCCGCCGCTGCCGCCGCTGCTGCTATTTCTTGCGTCTTATGTGATGCAAGGCCTGGGCACCAGAATAGGCTTGCTTCCCATTGTTAGGTTGTGGGGCCCGTCTGAGAGGTTTGCCTTGGGGCCCAGAGAGCTCTACTTACGCCCCTGTCTATTCTCCTCCCCAGAAGGATGTCGGAAAGGAATCCGGTTTCAGCACCCAGCAGGTGTTGGACAGCTCCTCGTGGCACAGAGGGCGTCGAGTTCAGCACCGCGGCGTGGATGGACAGCGTTTTCGGCGGCGTTCCACTTGCGCGGTTCGGCAGGGAGAGGCGGACGGACAACTCCTTTAGGCTGAGTTCAACAGCGGCAATGGCCGGATCAGCCTGCCTGGCGTTGCAGCTGCCGCGCTCCAAGCAAGAAGGGAGGGCGGGGGGGGACGTTTTTTCTAGTCTCCGCAGCTGCTGCCGCAGCGGGACTGACCTTGCCTGATGGTGGCGGCCAAAGACATGGAAGACGAGTCGACTATTGTTTATTGCAAAGGAATTTCCTTGCCCTTGGTGTTTACTGTACCGTTCGTATGGTAATCCACTTGCTTGAATTTCCATTGCATGGGGGGGGGGGGAAAAGGTGGGGGGGGGAGAATATCGTAAAAGGGGCGGGAGCAGTTTTTTCCAGCAAATAGATGAGCACTTGCTATGTGACTGAGAAGGAAGAGCAAGTTTTATTTAAAGGGAGATGTCTTTATACCTTATGTTTATGCCTTAAAAATCCATTACTTATAGTCCAGATTGAGGATGCTGGGGGGGGGGGGGGCGGGATTCTTTATCTGTATTAGCTTCCTTCTCCCCAGAGGAAAGGAGAGTATGTTCTAAACGAATAAACTGGAAAAGCTACAACAAAACCTCAACATAATTGTTATTTTGGTTTTTCAGGTCTCTTATTGTACTGAAGCACCGATTCAGATCACAAAATCAGGCACTTTAGCTAAAAGAATGAAAGATAAATGTGGCTTTTTTCTTTATTATAGGTGGCACACAGACTGAATGGTGATTGGATGATGGCATTTCACACACACAATCATACACAATGTAGGAAACAGAAATGAAGCACATCGCTGGCAACCAAATCCAGATTTGCTTCAAAAATAAATCAGAGTTGACAGCTGAATGTGTGTGAGTTGGAAATAATAATTATTACCAGAAAGCTCTCACAGTGGTAAACCCCATCTGTTTTTCCTTTCGTTTACATATGTTTTGGAAGAAGGAGAAATGGACTGTTAGTTTTTTTTTTTTTTAAATGCAGATAAAAGAGCCATTGTTTGTTTTAACTTTAGAGAGACTATAGAGGTACTGCAACCCAAATGTTAACAGCATGGAAAATAAATTAGATATGCTATTTGAAACTCTTATCAGTAAAAGATAGTGTAGGATTTCTTGTTTTAAATATTCATGTATTAGAAACAAAAGCAGAACCAAAAGAGGAAGAAACAGCATAAAATCAGAATGAAGTATACTGCTGTTGTAAATACAAAATACTGCTTTTCTTTAGCATTTTTTCTTCTTCCATCTGGATATTATCAAGTTATATTCCATGTATGAAGCAACACTTGTTTGGTTGGTTACTAATAAATTTCATATCTGCCTTCAAGACCAAAGCCTTGAAAGTTAGGACTGAAAGTAATCACTGTGCTTCAGCCCAGAAAACAATTAATTTCAATCTGGAATCTTAACAGTTTATACTTAAGTATGGTCTTTTCAGAACATGGCCTTCACTACCCTCTTTTTCTGGCACATCACTATGAGCACGGCAATGAAAAAGAAATGGGGCATTCTCCTAAAACCTTTAAGAATGTGTCAAAAATTAATTATGCACATACTGCAGTTTCCATCCTCACCATATTAATTCTGCATCACTCCAGTGCTGCAAAGGTTACATTCAGAAGAGAATTCAGGAATCTCTACAACCATAAACTGTTCTGACTCAATGTCCATGGGTTCCCTGATCAAGGTTCTCCTCCAAGAATGAAATTAAGCACTCATGCATCCTAAAAAAACCAATTTCTCTACCATACAATCAACAAGAATTTCAACATATAAAAAATAATAGAACAGGATGCCTCAGGTTCCTGCTAATATCTAAGAAAAATCAGCATATCACCCATTGGAGGCTGTATCATTGGCATCCACCATTGGAAGGGAATAGAGTTTCATGACATACTTTGGGAAGCAAGCACAAAAAAGTGGCGGTATTTCTTCACCATGTTTATTTATTTATTTGTTTATTTATTAATCAAATTTGTCTGCTGTTGCAATCACAAGACTTGGTGGCTAAAAACACAATAAAATATAAAAAGCTTAAGATAGATAAAACCCAAACAAAACATGACATCATGCCCCTAAAACCCTCAGGAAAAACAAGCCTTTAGTTTTTTCTATCAGGAGATCATTCCAGAGAGTTGACCTCATCACAAACAAAACAAAACAAAAAACACTTCCAGGTTTGCCCCCCTCTGCCCCCCCCCAAAATGGCAGACACTTAGATGCTTCTTTTGGCATGTGGTTTGGCTGATTCTAGTGGGGATATGAAGTCCTGCAGATAATCAGGCACCGAGGCATATTTTCCTAGATGTTATGTTCTTAGCATGGGCATCTGTAGGCAATGTTGTTAACATGAGATCAAAAACAAGAAATCTTTTTTCAGAAAAAAGTGATATTCCAAATAAAGTGGACTAGCAGACAAATAATAAGATGTAGATATTTTCATATTTTTGTCTCATCCTGCAATAAATCCAGGGATAGCTTAAAGTATGTATTCATATTTTAATGACACTAGAAATAGAACTTACGACATAATGAATGCATTTTGGGGGGGGAAAGCTCTCATGCTGTCAGAAATTTTAATCTATATTTTATGCCTGTGTTCTTTATTTGAGGCACTTTCCAGATGTCTGAAAGGTCAGTGTCATACATTTAAGCCATTGCAGATGACAGCTAAGGGTAAAGCAACTTAACACAATGCAGTCTCTTGAATACAGTTGAATAAAGTTGCTTGTTGAATTCTCAGGGATACCTGTGTCAGATGAATTCCAGACACTGTCACTTAGCAAAATGAGTTGCAATGGAAGTAGTGTGAGACAGTGGAAAAGAAATTCTCCCTTTGGGCAATGGATTCACAATTATCCATAGTTATCATTCCTTGTAGAAGTGAAGGATTACCGTCCTGCTGTCTTGCTTCAGAGGCAGAACAGACATTAATAATGCCAAGGAACAGGAATGGTCTTCTGGCCTAAAGCAAAGTTGCTTGCAGTTGGCCAGGAAAATGGTCTCATACCTTTACAGTCACAGTAAGAACCTAGAAGTCAACTTTCTTAGGCAAGCTTATACTAGAGCCTGATGCCACGATAAAGATTGTCATTTTCTTCCTTCATTCTACCTACACCAACATAGCAAAAAGTGTGCACAGAACACAATCAATCAGATAGGAGAAGCAATTTTCCTGGGCACCCTGTGATACAGAAAATGGTGTTTCATGCTCTGGAACCATTTCTAATTGTCCATGTCACTGATTAATTAAAGGTAAAGTTTTAAGATGTGCTCAAATATAAGCTCATGCTCATTAAGCAGACCAATTAATTGACTGAAGCTTGAATCTCTACATTTTACAGATGAGTTAAGGTAAAGCTGAATGGGAAAAGAAGTCCCTGAATCCAAAGAACCCAGACTGAGAAAAGTTTAAATGCAAACCTTTTTTTATTCCAGCGAGAAGCAAGGAGTGGGTTCCAAATTGGGAGAACCAGGCTGAAGGATTTTTTTTCTCCTGTGAAGGGTTTTTTTTTCTCCTGGGCTTCAAGGCCAGAAAGCAGTAAGGCCTGAAAGAGTAGGCTTCCTAGGCTGGAATGCAGGCCCTCTGCCCCCAAGCCCTTGGAGAACCGGAGCCTCCAAGGAAAAATAGACAGAGAAAGTGATAGAGGTTTCAGGGATGTTTTATTTCTCCTCAGCGCTGCTCCATTATATAGTTTTACCTCTTACTTTCTCTTCCTTTGTCTTGTTTTTTTTTTAATTTGTGTGCAAAATAATGATTAAATACTGTTTTTGTATGTAGATCTAAAGCTCCTATAACTTGGTACAACTATCATATTCCCTAATTATTTATTTTCTTTCTGTTATTCAAATAAAAATTTTCTATTAGAAGAGTGTTGAGTTTATATTAGCATCGGGCATTCCAAAACTGCTTAGAATTGGTGTCCATGGTTAAAAGGGAAAAATGGAGTCATTAATGTGAAACTTCAGTCCTGGGGAAGGAAGATCTTCTGTTCTGCCCCAAACAGTTTTAGATTGAATGGCGGTATCTCCCCATTCAAGAGCAGGTAGTGGCAACTTAACCACCTGCCCCAGATGGAAGTCTTTCACACAGGGGAACAACTACACATTGCAGAATTCAGGCAGAGTAAGTGAGAGTGTAGAGTTTCAGTATGGGATCTGGCAGGCTTGCATTATGTATGATAGATGCCCAATTAAAATGCCTATGACTTCTTTGTGTAACATCTGTTTCTTTTATATATTTTCTAAATCTAGAAATGTTTTAGGTGGTTTTTCAGAAATAATGTTTCATTTAATGACATCTTTTTCCAATAGCACAATCCACTATTTCCATTCCATATCATGATCTTGAACACCCTGATTTGCTAATGAGGATTTTAAAAGTTTCATTTCTTAGCTTTCTCCAGTTCTTCTCTCCCTGGACCATATGGCATTATCTTATCAATTATAAAGTGTATAAGTGTCATGGAATTTTGCCAAAGTAAGGAGCACAATACTGAGGAGAAGAACCACGTTTATTGCAATGATCATTGGGTGCCTGCTTTAGAAGAAAGAGGGGCCCCTAACAATGGAAGAGCAAAGATTTTTATAAAAGTTGAGGGCTACAAGGCAGGAAATCCTAGGGATCTGATTGGCTGGCCAGTTTGGGGAAGCTAGGCAGGTCCTTTTCAGTATACCTGGGGTAAGTTCTATTGTTAGGCAAAATGGGCCTTTCAGGAGGGCAGCAGAGCTGGGGAAGTTCACTGTGAAGGAGATGGAATGTTGAGGTCATCAGCTGATAGTAGATGGAAGGTTGGGGTTTCCCTGTGTTGCAATTTCCTTATAAGGCTATCCTTGGGCTGTTCTGTGAGGCTTCTATTCTTTGGTTTAGATGGGATTGCAGGGGGCTTTGTCTACAGCAGGGACGGTCAGTTTGGGTCTGATGGGATTAAGTAAAGAGAGAAACTGGGTTTGACCCTGGTCATATCTAAAATGTGGAGTCTTCATTTTGTTTGTTAGGTTTATTTTTTTCCCACTACGTAAGTTGTAAAATAATTAAAAATAATGCTTTAGTGTATAGCTCTTCTTTGGAGAACCATCTTTTCTGTTTCAGAAATTTGATCTGATCTCTTGCCTAGAGACATTTTTTCTGGTGATCAAAGCACTGATCCAGGGAGAGGAACAATTGCCCTCTGGACAAAAGGCCAAACACATCACAGATTAGATACATACAAAGAAAGAACATAAAGGACAAAACTACTAAGTCTATTTTTTTTTAAGGATTCTTAGATTTTTAAACCCCAGTTGATTTCGCCTCATTCTGCATTCTTTTTTTCTTACAAGAATTTAAGTGATTTTTTTTTCTCATTATTGCAGTCTGACAAAATCTCAAATACCAATTTAATATGCATGCTTCTTTGCTAGTTACATTTACTGCAAATTCATTTAGGAGCTGTTAGGTTAGCATTTTTAAGGCAATTCACATAACAAATAGGATTTAGCAGGTTTCTGCTTGATCAGCAATGGTTTTATCATTTATATGAGATCATTATCACAGATTATTACCCATCAAGGAAAGCATTGGACTGAAACAAAAGGAGAAAAATTAGCTTTGATATGCAAGAACAGGGTTTTGTCAAATGCCAATATTTTGTCAAAACTAGGTTGGAATGAGCGGATTTGAAAGGTTGTTCTAACAGTTTTAAAAACATGACATATCTTTTCAAGTTATCTATATGTAAAAATATCTGTGTCAACTCTAGCTAAATCTGTTTGTTTGTCTTCTCAAGTATTTTCTTTGCTTTTCATCCTTTAATATTACTTGTTAAAAGTTGGGATGTACCCCAAGTGGGTCCAAGGAAGCATATAACAGGTAAGTTGGTTGAGGGTCTCTCCCTCTCTCTCTCTCTTTCTCTCTCCTTCTATCTGTTTAATATTTTCATGTCACTCTTTAACCCAAGTTTCTCCAGGGTGAACAAATACAAAATATTAGAAACATCCAATAAAATTCCAAACACAATAAAGGATAATAATTAAACTCCATAACATTAAACAATAAAAGCAGCAGTCAAAAAAAAAATCTAGCAGGAGATATGTTTAAAATTAAGACATTAGTTTGTTAGGATGACAGAGAATAAAAACATGTATTAGCCTTATGCCAAGAAAACAATAAATCTGGTGCCAGACAACTATTCACTGGGGAGAGTGCTTAATATTCTCAGGAGTCTTCACTGACACCAAACTTCAAAAGCATCAATAATCTTCCTATCCTGTTTCTTCAAAGTCCAACTTTTGCTTGCATAGAGTGTCACAAGGAATAGCATGGCTTGTACAATTCTGATCCTTGTAAGTATAGACACATCACAGCATTTGAATATCTTTTTCAAGGCTTTCATGGCTGTTTTACCAAGTCCTAGTCTGTGGCATATTTCTTGACTGCTTGCTCCTTTACTGTTCATAGGTGATTCTAAAAGGCAGAAGCTATCCAAAACTTCAATATCTTCATTGTCAATTCTAAGGCTGGTTGTTCTACCTGTTGTCATTAGTTTGGTCTTCTTGATATTTAATTTTAGTCCCATTTTTTCCACTGTGCTCTTTTACTTTTAATACCTGGGCTTGCAGATCCTTCGCATTTTCAGCTATCACGGTAGTACCATCAGCATAGCGCAGGTTATTGTTATTTCTTCCTCCAATTTTATAACTACACTCATCTTCTTCCAATCCATCTTCCCTTAATATATATTCTACATACAGGTTGAATAAATAAGGGGAGTGTATGCAGCCTTGTCGCAGTCCTTTGCTGACCTGGAGCCAGTCTGCTTCACCACATTGTCTCTGTATTGTGGCTTCCTGACCTGTATATAAGTTTTTCACGAGGGCAATGAGATGTTCTGGGATTCCATTTTTCTGAGCACTTTCCACAGCTTGATCAACACCGTAGAAGTCCTTTCTATAATCAACGAAGCACCTACTGACTTCTTGGTATTCTTTGGCTTTCTCAATTAACTAGCACGCATCAGCAATAAGAAGAGACATTACCAAAACAGATCTTAATGTTTATATTGACTTTCATCAATCTACTCAGAGTTGTATCTCCTTCATTGCTCTTGTTTAATTTCTTTTCCCATTTTTGATACTGCTTTTTTTACTGGTCTGAACTTGCTATACTGACTATGATACCCTGCAGTGTACATGCAGTGTCACCTCATTGTTCCATTGTGATTGTAACAAGCATCCAGTAGATTGTTATCTACACAGTAGATGTTATGAGTGGGACTATCGAAACTTGTATTGCATGTGAGGGAATGTCCTAAGATCTTGATATTATATAACTGGCATTCCCCATCTGATCGTCAACTACCTTCATTCACAGTCCAAGTGGGAATAATGAGAGTTGACACCAATGTATCCCAACCAGGTAGGGAAAGCTGTTTACAGAAATTGTTTTGTGAGATATGTTGATACTTAAGCATTTGTGATTTTTCAAAGAGGGTATCAAAAATCAGCCATTCATATGGCAACACGATCATGATTTTCAAAATTATAATCTACTGGATTTTTCATTAAAAAGGGTGACAGATGCACAAGATCACTACTGGAGATATGCCCGTTATATAATCTATGGCATACATCCATGTCAGTGGTAGGTAAATACACGTTGACTGATTATATACCTTGTTACAAGGATTAGCTATTCACTTTGCTTTTTTCTTAAATAAATACCACCATAATATCTCCCTTATTTTGTTTTTTATTCAGTTCTTGAGTAGCATCAGCTGTCTTTACATGGGGTGAAGCATGAAATCTGAACAGGGTTGGCTCAGATTAAATAGCTGTTAAGGGACAAATGCAGATTTTATTTATTTATTTATATATCACATTTATATAGCTGCCCATCTCACACAAAGCAACTCTGGGTGGTGCACAACAATTAAATAAAATATCAATAATAACAGCAATCATTATAAGAGAAAAAAGTGATTATTAAAATACAACATCATCACAAAGTTTAAAAATTAAAAATTTTAAAATATACAACCCCTACAGAGAGCACAGAATATCAATCATAGTGGAGCCATCTAAGAATGTCTCTGGTTCCCAAAGATCCCCAGGCCTGATGACATAACCGTGTTTTGAGGGACTTCCTAAATGACAACAGGGAAGGGGTGAGCCTCACTTTAGGGGGGGAAATGTTCCAAAAGGAGGGAGCCACAGCAGAGAAGGCCCACCTCCTGGGACCCACCAAATGCAAGTCCCTGGCTGTTGGAACGTTTATCATACCTTCCCTGACAGATCTAATGGGACAGGCTGATGTGATCAGGGAGAGGCGGTCCCTCAGATAACCTGGCCCCATGCCATGAAGAGCTTTAAAGTCAAAACCAGCACCTTGAATTGGACCCGCAATCAAACTGGCAGCCAATGCAGCTCGCAAAGCAGAGGTGTAACATGTGTTCTTCTAGGAGCACACATAACTGCCTGTACCACTGCATTCTGCACCAGTTGAAGCTTCTGGATACTCTTCAAGGGCAACCCCATGTACAGTGCATTACAGTAGTCCAATCTGGAGGTGACTAGGACATGAGCGACTGTGGGCAGAGCCTCCCGATCCAGGAAGGGGCGCAATTGGTGTACAACATGAAGCTGTTCTTCTATTGCTTCATCATGTATCTAAATTACTCCATAATTTAACAATCACACCAACTTTGCTGCATGATATACTGTCTTAGAATAAATGGCATGAATTATTATATGATGTGGATTTAAAGTAATGTTATATATTGTTCCCTGCCAAATATTCTGCATTCTTATAATGTTGCAGTTCAGGAATGTTGCTTATTCTAACCAAAAATGTTTCCAGATGGGGCTTTTATTGTACTATTGCAATGCCTCATGGAATTTTAGAGGCCCAGATGACAGCATGGCCTATCTGTAATCAGCTCATGTTTTCCTATTACATTTCCATTTTTGTCTTAACTCCAACACATTGTTCAAGAAGAGAAGGAAGAACATAGGTGGGAAGGTAGATCATATTTGGCGGGGGGGGGGGGGGGATATTACCCTTTTATCTCTTGCCATGCATTTCCATGGTTTATCTCATATTCTGCAAAGAAAGTTAATCTCTCTGTTCCAAGTCTTCTCCAAACTTACTAATGGGAGCTATCCCACTAACACATCAGCAATCAATTCTGAATAAACATGTGTAAAATTTAGCTAGAAGGCTTCAGTCCTTTTGCTGAAATTCGCCTGATTATTTTCAATTTTTAAACAATGCAAAATTTTATTGTGCTGGAATAAAAAAATTCCAAAAGTGCAGAAAGATGGTCTCTTTCATTAAAAATTGCAAAGATAAGAAACTGGCAAAGAACTTGTCAACGTCTCTCTTCCTTTGAAAACATTGAATAAGGAAGTCCCTTTAAGGTAAGGAAAGGAGGAATTGAGAATATAATTTGCCACTTGAGAAGTTAATTAGAAAAGCTAGAGGGTTTGAAAATTAGTAGAAAGAAAAGCAAGTGGACGTGTATTGTAGCTGAGTTTTAGAACTAACCAGAAAAAGAAAATTTAAAATTGTCTACAAAAAAAGGGAAGGAGGGGGGGCAATGAGGAGTTTTCTAGTAGAAGACAAAATGTTCAGCTTCACTGTCTTCACAGAAATAACATTACTATCCATTTGTCCTGCTTTGCTTTTCAAAACCAGTATTTTTAAACACAGAATGCTAAATAGCGGTGTTCAGGAGTAGGGATAAAAAAGTCAAGATGGCAGAATTTGAAACTGCATTTGAAGCCCTGCCCCTTTTTAAATGAATGCTTGTGTGAGTGCAGTAAATGTAAAAAAAGGGGGGGGAGGGGGGTTCAATTGTGTGGTTGTGGCCGCCATCTTGACTTTTTTGACACACACAGACATCGCTCATGCTAATAGGGTGTGAATATCACCTTCTTCAGATTATGAGGAAGAAGGCTGTCAGGTGATTGTGGCTTCACACATTTGAGAGCAAAGCATGAGGTTGTAGAACATGCCCAGAGCATCTAGCTCAGTGTTTCTCAACCTTGGCAACTCTAAGATGTGTGGATATGTGGATGTGTGGACTTCAATTTCCAGAATTCCTCAGCCAGCCGTGCTGGCTGGGGAATTCTAGGTGTTGAAGTCCACACATTTTAGAGTTGCCAAGGTTGAGAAACGCTGAACTAGCTGGAAGCTTCTTATGAAGATTACTGAAAAGAAGGCTTCAGCTAGATAAACAAAGTCTCCTTTGAGTCAAAATTGATTCCTGGTGTGTCAGGATGATGTCTATATAGCTTCTTTGGCAAAAATATGGAAGGGGCTTACTGGATCCTACAGAAGCAGGTCCAATCCTGCTTAGTTTTTCAAGATCAGCCAAGTTTTACCCAAAGCTTCATCTTTCTAGCACTCCCTAACAAACGAATAGTGAGTGTCAAAAGCTATTCATTCAACACAAGGACTAAGGCTGAAACCTTAGGCAACTTTATTTGGAACAATTTCCCACTGAACTCAAGGAGGCTTCCTTTAAAAAGAGGAAAGACGTTCTTCCTCATATCTCCACCTATTGTTCTCATTGGACTTTTTCCCACCTCTCCCCTGTTCTCTGCATGGCATGCAGATGGCTGATGGTGCTTATGAATGTTAGATTATAATCTCTCCCATTGCTTTTGCAACTGCAACCACCGATTGTTGCCCCCTCGTGTTCCTGTTCTCGTCTCCTGCCATCTCTCTGTGCAGCTCTTATTCTAGCCTTCTTTGCTGCCTGCCTGTTCATTTTCTCTTTCCATCTGTAGCTGGGATCTGTTCTTACCAGAGGCAGAAGAAAGGTGGGGGCATGTGTGGAGGGATGGGGGTGGAGGAAAGAAACAATGAAAGCCATTTCAAGCTTGCAGATGGACATCTGCTCCTTAGCGATAAATCCTCATCCTTGTGAATCCGAGAGCTGTGGAGCAAGGGCAGTAAACTCCTTTAGGGCCTGACCCAGCCACAGGCAGCCTTATCGGCCCCCTGAGCTTTGAAAGAGCAAGGGCTGTTTGAGAAACAACCCCTGTGTACTGCAGAGGAGGAAGAAAGGCCTGGCTAATATAGACCTGGGAGGCTGACCGATTCAGAAGCTGGGATCGATTGTTGTACACTGATCATAGATACTGGCTGTTTTATTTGGAAAGGCAAAATAGGGTGTTTTTTTTAATGTACCTAATGTATCTTTAGGTTCTTCGGGGCTGACTTTATTGGCCTACTGATTACTGCTATGTGATGGATGGGTGGAGATGTGAACTTTGGACGAAAAGAAAAAGATGACCTGGGAAAGCATTTTGCTTATGTACAATCATTCCCCAAGTGTCCTCAGGAATTAGTGCCAAGAGAGCTTCAAGCAGCTTTATTGAATAAGATTTCAAGGAGGCTTTCTTGAGTTCTAAAAAATAGTAATAAGGCCACTTTTGGAACTGTGGCAAATGGCTGAAATTAAAGAAAATGAGAAGACAGGACAAGCAGGCAAAGAAAACAAGTTATTGTGATCTTATTTCAGTGACAGTACGCAACAACCACCCTCAAAGAAGAGCTTATTTAGCTCCATCAGCACCGAATGCCCACAGAGAAACAGTATATTTATTTGAGCACATACCAGGAAAAGTGGGGGAGACAAAGAGAACCCCTGGGAACAACTGTCCAGTGTTAGGAAGTCACAATCACAACTGCACCATCTGCACTAAACAAAGCCTCAAATAGAGGCGTGATTATCTGAGGAGATGGATTCATTTGGAAGCAGACCATTGTTAAGAGATTCCATTCTACTGGTACTTCTTTTTCTCTGCTTCATTGTGCAGAGCTGGTCGTATTTATTCATCGAAGAATGTAAGAAAAGCGGAACAGCTTTGCTCCACTCACCTAGTCGAGAATTAGTTCTAGCCATGGTCACCAGATACTTTTGGGAGTCCATAAGTATACAAACAGTGACACCTTTCCCTCACATTCCTCAGCAAATGGTCCTCTCATACTGTAGATCAGTATTTCTCACCCTTGGCAGCTTGAAGATGTGTGGACTTCAACTCCCAGAATTCATGTTGGCTGGGGAATTCTGGGAGTTGAAGTCCACACATCTTCAAGTTGCCAAGGTTGAGAAACACTGCTGTAGACAACATATGGTCCTCACAATAGCTATTGGTATCTTTCTCTGCCCTAATTTTCTTATAGTCATCTCCATTCTGATGCTTCCTGGAAGTGTTCTCTGCAGCACTCAGAGTTCCCAGATTTTGGTCATGTTGCTTGGGATATCTGGAAATTGTTCCAATATGTCTTTTTTTTTAAGCATATATGTTTATTGTAAAATGCTATGTACAGACTACATTAAATACAACAAATAATATAGAAAATTAAACTCTTCAAACATAAATCTAACAAGAACATATATAAGAAAGAAAAAAAGAAAAGAAGGAAGACAAAAAGAAAAGCAAAGAAGAAAAAAAGAAAAAAAAGCAAAGAAGAGAAAAAGAAAAAAAATCATTTAAAATATGGTTTCTGACTGTCAAACATTGTAAATATACCAGTAATTATGTTACTTTTAAACTCTTATCTTTGTTTTACCTATTTTACTATTATTTCTATTAGAACAGTTCTTTAATATACAAAACCAGTAATCAATACATCATTTTTTTCAACTAACATCAGATAATCAAGAAATGTTTGCCATATCTTCTTTAAGTCCACCATATTTTTATCTTTCATCAAATCTGTTAATTTGGCCATTTGTGCTAAATCCATTATTTTAACTGTCCATTCTTCTATTTTGCCGCCATGATCATATATAATAGTAATTGTCCGTGTCTCTTCTCTAACTCTTCATCTATCATTCCCAATAAGAATAATTCTGGCTTTTTTATTATAGTCATTTTTAAGATATTTTGTAAAGTCTTGTGTATCTGGTTCCAGAAAACCCTGGCTTTTTTGCAGGTCCACCAAATATGGTAAACCATTCCTACCTCTTGCAAACATTTCCAACATTTATTTGTTACATTTTTAAACATTTTTGACAGTTTATCCAGGGTTAGATACCATTGGTACATCATTTTGTAAAAGTTTTCTTTCAGTTTATAACTCAGTGTAAATTTTAGACCCTTCGACCACATCTTTTCCCATTGCTCTATCATTATATTATATCCAATATTCTTTGCCCACATAGTCATGCAGTCTTTAATTTGTTCATCTTCCTGTTTTATTTGTAATAACATTTTATATATTTTCGTAATAAGGTGATCATTGTTCATACATAATTGGTTTTTGAAACATGTTGTTTCATTTACAATCTTATAATTCTTTTGGTCTAGTTTAACTCGTTCCTTTAATTGTATGTACATAGACCAATGACATATGAACCCTTCTGCTTCTAATTTCTCTCTTGATTTCATTGCAAATTTATCTTCTTCAAAATCTAGTAAGTCTCTGTATCTTGCCCATTTTACTCTTCCTATAGTCTCCCTTCTTGCAAATGCCTCTTGTGGCACAATCCATAGAGGAAGGTTGGGTGCCAGTTTTGCTTTGTATCTTTCCCAAGTCTTTAATATAGCTCTTCTGATTGAGTGATTCTTAAATTCTTTATTTACTTTGACTTTATCATACCATATATATGCATGCCACCCATATCTCAATTTGTGACCTTCTAGATATAACAATTTTTGATTTTCTAATGTTATCCAATCCCTCATCCAGATAAGGGGCATAATTCATAATATAATTTTAAGTCCGGTAATCCTAGCCCTCCTCTTTCCTTGGTGTCCTGCAGTGGCTTGTATCTAATTCACGGTTTCTTGCCTTGCCAGATAAATTTGGAAATGAAATTGTTCCAATATGTCTTGAGGTTGATTGGAGAAAGCTATAACAAAACTAAAGGAGAATTTCACTACTAGGAGAATTCCATATCCTTACCTATTATGAAACAGCTCTGGACACTACAAGCCACAACTTGAAATTCTAATGACTTCATTTTGGTTTCATTGAAAGGTTTAAATGGCTACCACCTACCTCTCTTAAAGAATATTGGCTAACTTTGCATGACATGCTAAGCCATTCTTAGATTTACTGTGTCATCTAAACACAGTTTTGGGGGAGGAGATACAATTTTGGGTTTGTAACCAAGACTTGTCAAGTGTGCATGCTAATCAGACTGAGAACTATCCTCACTGAAATCTTTGCCATTTCAGAATAAATTTTAGGGAAGGTGGTTGAGAAGGTGGTGGCACTGCAGCTCCAGGGGATACTGGATGAAACAGATTATCTGGCCCCTTTTCAGTCAGGTTTCAGGCCCCGATATGGGATGGAAACAACATTGGTTACACTCATGGATGATCTCTGGTGGGAGCGGGATGGGGGCAGTGCATCCATCCTTGCTCTTCTTGACCTCTCAGCGGCTTTCAATACCATCGACCATGGTATCCTTTTGGACCAACTTAGGGAGTTGGGAGTCGGCAATACAGTTTTGTGCTGGTTCACTTCCTTCCTCCAAGGCCAGTACCAATCGGTGTTGATTGGGAGCGAGAGGTCTGGCCCATGGCCCCTCTGTTGTGAGGTACCTGTATTTATGTATGTATGTATGTATGTATATTAATGTTTATTCTGTTTTTACTGTAAACTGCCCAGAGTCACCCCACAGTGAGATGGGCTGTGACAAATGTGAAATATAAATAAACAAATAAATAAAATAAAAGGGGACTCTTGAAAAATAATTTGGAACTTACTTTCAGATCTAAAATGAACATGGTCTTTGATATTCAAGAATTCCCCATAATATCTGAGTCTTCTGGAGACTTCTATAAGCAAGTACATTTGCTCTTGCTCTTTTTTAAAAAAGACTTTTTTATCCCGTCTTTCTTATTTTTTTAATAAATAACTCAAGGCAGTGAACATACCTAATATTCCTTCCTCCTCCTATTTTCCCCACAACCACAACCCTGTGAGGTGGGTTGGGCTGAGACAGAGTGACTGGCCCAAAGTCACCCAGCCGGCTTTCATGCCTAAGGCGGGACTAGAACTCACAGCCTCCTGCTTTCTTTCTAGCCTGATGCCTTGACCACTAGGCCAAACTGTCTGTCTGTCTGTCTGTCTGTCTTTCTGTCTCTCTTTTGCTCTTTCTTCGCTATGCTAGTTGGAGAGATGGCAATTGACCACTCATTGGAGAAACCAGCATGAATTAAA
Organism: Liasis olivaceus; assembly: GCA_030867105.1. Classification (NCBI taxonomy): domain Eukaryota; kingdom Metazoa; phylum Chordata; class Lepidosauria; order Squamata; family Pythonidae; genus Liasis; species Liasis olivaceus. The sequence goes on from CM061349.1 coordinate 260,808,660, forward strand.
TCAGACTAACTGCTCACTGGTAGGGGCAGAAACCTTCTATGTTTACTCTATAGTGACCTGCTTATACAACACACTGAACTATAGGATGAATTCATACACCATGCTAAACAAAGTTGTGTCTAGCTAGCTTACATTTCATCCTATTGTGGGAATTTACCGATCAACTGATTTCAGTTTATACAGCTACCTATCTCAACATCATGTCAAGTGGTGTGGATCCAGCCAATTGTAGTTAATTCAAAGTTCGTAATTAAACCATGGTTTACAGTCATGCAGTGTGTGAATTCAAGTGTGTTGCTTATGTTTTTTCCTGCCAAAGGAAAAACAATGAGTTGCCAGTTTCATATGATTACTGTGCTGTGCACATGATGAAAAAGATTAGGAAGAAGAACTTGGACCCTGTAGGAGCACAAGAAAGAAGCTGACTTTTTTCAGGCTTCTGTATCAGCCCGCAATAAAAGATGCTGCTGCATTAAAGAATCCAGTTCTTAAACTGCTTACCAAGCATTTCTTCCAAACAGTTTTTGAAGTGAGCACAGCCCCAATGACAACAATCCTTGAAAGAGCAGCACCCAAATAATTGTAGCATTAACATAGCACAGCCAGCCTTTTCCAATTTGGTGTCCTAATCAGGGCTACAGTTCTCAGAATTCTGGGCATTGTTCGGTTAACACGTCTGGAGGGCCCCACTTGAAGAAAGTTGTTGTAGCAGATGGATTATAATTGAACTAGGGCTACATCTGGGCTGCAAAAAACCAAATGGCTGCTAAATGGCAGCAAAGTAACACAAAAGACTTTAAGTCATTGCGGCCATCTCATGGTTGTCTGGATATCTGCAGCCAAAATATAGTAATCCTACTTTATTGTGCAATGACTTTACAGATCTGATTTTGTTAGTTCTTCCATCAAGCTGTGCAATGCTTCAGATTCAAAGGGGAAAAGGAGCTTTGGAGCATGGGGGGACGACTGGCATAGCCCCACTGGCAACTCCTTCAAGTAGCTGAGTTTTTCTTGGGATTCTGTGCCTGTAGTTTCAGAGTGATGTTAGAAAAAGCTGTGTTTAGTTTAAGGAATTGCCTAGAGAGCTAAGTGTGCCCCAATATGCACTCTAAGCATCTGCACCTCCCTATTGGTTAGTGAATTATTGCTCTATGTCACAGGCTGCTTTCAAATCCTGGAACCCCTGATCAAGAGACAAAGCTCTAGAGGTAGAAAATTGGCTGCATTTGAGTGAACTTTTTGCCCTTAGTCTCTGATGGAACCCCATCACATTCTTATGAAGATCTAGAGTTCTGCAGAACACTGTCTGAAAAACCCTGCCTTGAGTCACTTTCAACAGTGGTTAGAAAAGTGATTCGTTGATTTCTATCAGAATGTATCCATCAATGTTCCCCTCCTTCATAGAGTGATCAAACTTTATCACTGATTACCATACCAGGGAAGTGTTTCTCCTTGACAATGAAAACTGACGAGAGATAAGACAGGCAGGTTACATCAGTAGATTGCAGAGCTGTTAAAATGATATTTTGCTGAGATTGCCCAAGGAGAATTGCACTTACACTGAAGGGCTTTTAGTGACTGCTTTTACAGAAATACTGGCTAGAAGCTGCATCAGAAGGAAACATTGCTGTCAATGCTTGCTTCTTCTACCATTAAAAATCCCAAGATTGCTGCTAAAGCTGCATGGCAGAATTTTCCTTCAACATAGCTCCCCTCCACTGAAATAGATCTGATATGTAGTCCAACCCTATTCGTGTGGGTTCAGCAATTCCATTGTCTTCATCTGCATGTGTGCATATGTTTGTCGTTGTAACACCCTGAGCACAAAAATTGGAGAAAAAGATGAGATCATTTTTGGAGAGAAGCCCAGAAAAGGAAGCACAAATCAAGTGTGCTTCCTGTTTCCTCCGCATACAATTTCTAAAATTCCTCTGCAAGGACAAATGTGTTTTTCACCATTTCAATAATCAATATTTTGTGCTTTCTGAATGAATGGAAACATCAGGTGCCTTGTAAGATTTTAGGATCAAGTCCATTACAGTATAGACTAGGCCTGGCTTTGCCTACAGACCCTCCTGAAGAGAAAGGCCTGCTAGGTTTTGTGGGATAATGAGACAAGTACCATTTTAAATCTTGCAGCTCTGATCTCCTTCGTTATCTGCTTTCAATAATTAGATTCCTACCCAAGGGCTGCTACTGTAAGTCAGCCTACAGTGCTGACTGGAAAATGTGCTTGCTGCTGCTGCAAGACCTCTCACTGCAACCATAGTGAAGACTGCCTCCAGCTGTCAGTCTAAAAAAGCCACTGGTTCAGGGGTGTCTGCATGATACAGTTAGAAAAAGGTCAAGATGGTGGCTTTAAGGGTGCGATTGAAGCTTTGTCTGGTTTTTATGTGTATCAGCCTTTCCTGACCACACCATCCAGCCACCTCTGAAATAGCTGGGTTTTATCCAAAGCAGACTGCCTAAGCTGGCACTCTGCAGATATGCTGAAAGCCAGAATCCACAATTCCCAACTGACATCGTGTCCAGCATGGCTGGGAGTTTGGGGAGTTGTAGTCCAAGACACCTGGTAGATACTGTATAGGGTTACCAGATATTTGAACAGGCAAAAGAGGACACAGACAATTGGAAAGGAGGACAAATGGGGGGAAGGAAGACATCCTCACTGTTTAACTTTCTTGGCATCCGCAACAAACATTACAGCAAAAAAATGTACTTAATCCTGCATGTATATGAAATTACTTTTTCCAACATCAGAAAGACTGATTTTTCAATTGCAGTATTTTTCCAACAAATATTTATTTTCAGGAACATATGCTAGCGATGACACAGAATTGACAACGACATGTTTTTCAAATTTCGCCATAGAAACATTGAACAAGTCATGCGATCTACAGACTATACTGATCATAGATCTGAAGGGGCTGGATTGAAGCCAGCTGCTGGGATTAGAAAATAAATTAAACAGCGTAAATCTAGACTGTCAAGTCTGTTGATGGATGAGGGAAAGAAAGAAGCAGACAATTTACAAGGTCACAATACACAAGTTTCAATGACCACTGTTGTGAAAACAGTAGAGAAACAACAGCCCCAAGACACTCAAAAAGCTGGACAATATTTGATTTTAAGGCTATGTCTGCCAGACAGAGGGCATGAGGACAAAAGGAGGACATGTCCTCCTTTTGCCAGACGTCTAGTAACCCTAGGTGGATACCACATTGAGAAGGCTGGTCTGGAACGTACGGAAAGCAGAAGCAAACTTAACCTCTCAGTTCTGCATTTTCAAAGCAGCACTATAGGAGGTTCTGGGAAAACTGTCAAATAACCAAACACAAGGTTATCTTACCTTCTTCCTAGTGTTTTGTTTAGACATAGTTAAAATCTATTATGTGCAATGTTCTCTTTTCTAAATGGCTTTTTTCTTTCCTTTAAAAGGCCCAGAGCAGTGCACACATGATAGCAAGCCCTGTAACAGAATATTCTTAAACACAGTAAAACATTAACAGAAACCAAGCTGAAATCAGTTTTTAAAATTCCTTGTAGTAAAAACTTTATGACTAGAGATTTTAGCAGTTAGCTCAGCACATCTGGACACCAGGTAAGGAAAGTCTAATATAAGGAGAGAAGGAATTGCTACAGATGGAGAGTTAAGGAAAAAGAAAAATATGGATTGCTGATATTCCCTTGGGACCTTTTCTGTCAGTTCTGACAAACTCATTTGAAATTAGGTCCTTTAATAGTTCACTTGTTTCTGACTCTCAGCTCCAGTTAACAAACCACAAGTTGCTCCAGTTGGTTCTGAAGATCTTCCACATTTTGCCGGAATGAGTGCAGTAAAAATAATTAATAGTACAAAGATGGCATCTAAACTTGCATTAAAGTTTGACAGGCCCTTGCAGAAAGAACATTTGCAGTTCGAGCTTTACAACAGAAAGGGATTTGCTTTGGATTTATTATGGTCAGAGCAGTCTGTGATCCTTGAATACAGGGAGTAATTCCAAAATGGATTTCCCTGTGTGACCATGATTGATAGCTTGATGCAAGCTACAGTCAGAGGGACTCTCTGGTCACCAAACGCTGGAGAAAAGCAACAGGCATTGGTTGTCTATGTGTAATGCCTGTTTTCATGCATTCCAGGGGCATCAGAGGCCAAGTCTGATCCAATTCAACAACCTCTTTCTTATGATCTAATGGTAAAGAAGGCCAGTTACATGCTGGGAAACGGGAAAATGCAATTAATTCATTCTGCATTACAGTGAGATGCCTAGGTACTTTTAGTGCTAATTAAAGGTCTGCTTCTCTTCATGTAAAAAGGGGTTACAAATCAGTGTATCAAGAAAGAGGCATTAGAAACAGCATCTTTCCTAATAATAGTCACTTAAGGGATGAAACCAGTTATATTTAGGTCACATAAAAATATAAGGTAATTTTCCACTGCCTATTGCCATCCAAATGATTTGGCTACAACTCCCATCTCTACCACTATGCATCAGGCTGGGGGAAGTTGACTTAAGTCAGAGCTCTGCGTGGTGCAGAAGACATAACAACACTCTTGGGCTTTTCTAAGCTCTGTGGACATCAATATGATGCAGTAATTGCTAGTCTCCTCTTGCACTCAGTGGAGAAAGCTGACGTAACTCTTGCCTGCAAAGGGTTCACCGCATCACGCTTACTGCTACTAAAACGTCAGACAAGGAGAAAGCTTTGCCTCACAAGATACAGAGCACAATGCGGAACAGTATTCCTTTTCTTTGCCTTAAGGCAGAACTGTATGACTTTTCAACAAATCTGTGTTTCAGAGCTGTTCTTGGGTAGCTTGAATTTTATGGACAGTTACCAGAGGAGATTTGGCAGGAAGCAGGTTGCAGCTGTAAATTCTTCTGACGTCCACTGATATCCCTCTGCAATATCTCCAGGCCATTTTAATTCTAGATGGACTTGGAAAACACTACTTAACTGGAACAGCTAAAGGCAAATGTAGACTTCATTGTGGACTGGAGATGAGAAGAAGGCAATGTCATGCAATGAAGCTTAAACCTGTCTTTAGCTGTTCCAGTTTTAAAGTAATGCTGTTCTTCTCCCAACACATTTTGCTGCAGAGCGAATCTATGAAGCTTCATTGACAATGATGTTAATGATGATGATGTAGTCAGCGGTTGCCTTCTGCTCAACTTTTATTGGCCGCTTTAGGTTGCTGAGGTACACCTCCACCCCTCTGGTCACTGCCCTCCATGTCCATTTTGGCTAGGACTGCAGAGCACACTTGCCACCCGACTTCCACAAAGGTATGTAATTACAGTGGTACCTCGGTTCACAAACTTAATTCGTTCCACGACTCTGGTCGCAAACCGAATTGGTCACGAACTGAATCAAATTTTCCCATAAGGTTCAATGTAAATACAGTTAATCCGTTCTGACCCCTACGAATGTGGTCGCCAACCGATTTTGTTCGCCAACCGAATCAAATTTTCCCATAAGGTTCAATGTAAATACGGATAATCCATTCTGAACCATATGTATTTTTTTTTAAACCACAAAAATATGACACAAAGTACAGTACAGTACAGTATGAAGAGAGAGAACACTAACCTTGCTTGAGGCGACTTCTGGCGTGGAGGACAGGAAGGCGGGTGGGGAGGCGGTTATTGTTTGGAGGGAGAGTCCCCCTCCCTACAGGAAGCCACGACCACGTGTCACAGCAGGGAAAATGGCCATGGGTCATGTTTGTCACCCAATGAGGAGTTTGCAAACGGAAGCAAAATTTTGCGAACGGTGCTGTTCGTGAACCGAATTGTTCGTGAACAGAAGCGTTCGTGAACCGAGGTATTACTGTACTTAATGTCTGACTGGCATTTCAGAAAGTGTTGACTAAGCATTATCTTTATATACATGAGGGTAGCACTTATCTGAAAGTGCTATGAAAGAGTGCTTTCATGTGTAAAAAGCATGTGTAGCACTTCCTCTTGAAAGAACACTAGTCCTTCGTTGCACAGGTCAATTTAATCTGAGAAACAAAGTCAGGTTCTGCCTGTTGCATGTTGCTGGTTCTATCCAAAAGAAATGCATTGCAGGTTTTTTTTAACTGCTTCTGCCAAAATGGATTTCATATTTCTCATTCCATATCAAAACTGCATGGGCAGCCACTCACTGGCCTTGTGACTGAGGCAGATGGTTGGCACCATTTATGATGGCATACTTGTCTGCTGACTTAAGGAATGCATTTTAACGTGATTGTCTGGCTGTGCTCTGTAACAATCCTCAGAGAACCATAGAAAGTAAGTATTGGAAGGGACCTTCAAGACAACTCCTTCCTAGTGCAGACACCTGCTCCTAGAGCATTCTGGACAGATGGCCAACTTCTGTTTAAATATTTCCAGTGAAGGAAAATCTACCACCTGCCGAGGAACAGCTTTTGGTGTTAGGAAATTGTTCCTGATGTCCAATCAAGATCTGTTCCATTGTTATTTCAAGCCATTCTTTTCTTGGCTTGTCTTCTGGAACACTGCACAATTTTTTTACATGCAGGCTCTTCCAATACTTGAAGACAGCTATCACATCCCCCCCCCCCGTCTTTTTTTCTTCTCCAGGCTAAATATACCCAGTGCCTCCAACTGTTCTTCATAAGTTTTTTTCCCCCCTTCCATGCTCTTATCAACCTGGTTGTTCTCCTCTAGACATGCTCCAATTTGGATGCAATATTCTAACTGTGGTGCCCACAATGCAGAGGAGGAAATTCCTCTCTTTTTAGAGAGGAAGAATAACTTAGTGCAGCCGAGCAAATTGTATTTGCTTTTTCCCCGCTGCATCTCACTGCTGGCTCATGTTCAACTTATGATCCATCAAAAACCCAGACCCTTTTTGCCTGCATTATTGCCAAGTATGTTCCCCCTGGCACGCATGCCTTTCATTTTTCCTACCCAAATGAAGGACTTTTATTTGTCCTTGTTGACATTAATCTTGCTGGTATCTGCAGCCAACACGAGTGGATTTTGTAACTCATATGGAAGGCATAAAGTTAGGGAAGCTAGATGGTAATGGCATTTTGAGAAAGAAACCAGCCACTGGGGGGGGAAAAAACAGCACCCATATTTGAATGCACTTTATTTGGAACTCAATACAATCCTCCTGTATTGGTTTCACATGTGATTGTCTCCAGATCTTTCCTCCCTCCCCAGTTTAGGGTTCCAGTTGCATGCCAAATACATCATGATTCACAAAAAAGAAACCCAATCTGCATTGCTCTTGTAGAGCCTGCACTGAATTAGAAGAAATGCCGGAGCCAAGTCAGGCATATGCTGTGCTGTTTGGAACAAAATATACTCCAACCTCACCATCCTTTGGACCGTCAAGAGCCATTTGTGGTGAAATGCCTTTCCTTCTTTCTTCTTATAATCAAGGAATAATTAGAGATGAAACGGCCAGGCTAAATCCACAAAAATGGTGATGCTTTGCAAAGCTCACATAAATGCTTTCAGAGAAAAACTACAAAAATAAATGAACAAAGGGCTGGATTTAAAAATAACCATTCTGTTTTGAGCCCTCCCACTTTGTAAAAGCAACACCACACCACCACATCTCAACAGCATGAACTGAGCACTTCTCTATCTCTGTTGTGACTGCATGGAGTGGGACTGGGAAAATATAATATTACCCGTGCATAAAGATAAATTGTACTCAGTTACTCTGCGTACAGGTAGAACTGTAGTATTTTTGCTCCAATCACCGCTACGTCTGACAGGAACAAAGCAGAACCCAGAGGAATGCATGCATATAAGATGTGTGTTAGGAACATTATCTTGGCATTAGATTTGTGGTTTATGTGCCCCCAAAAGTTAGCAACTGCTACAAATATCACTGATTTGACTTCCAGTAATAACAATGACCCTTAAAAGCCAAATGACATGACTACCATTTACCTTAGCAGCCTCACCTTCTATTTCAAAACACTGGCCTCAATAAGATATGCCACTACGCCGCTAGATATATTAGCAACACTATAATATGACACCATAATACCCCATATACATCAGTGGAAATCTGCCAAGTCAACTGTTGGCCTGACAAAGCTATGGTAGTAGAACTGCCAAAAGCAAACGAAGTGTGTATTTATATATCACATGTATATAATTACAACAATTTGTATACAGCCTACTTATGGGTAGGACAGAGAAAGAGTTCATTTACACCTTGTCTCATGGGGACTCAGGCTGGCAGCTTAACTTTACATTAGATCCAGTTGGATCATCTACATCTAACAGAATGACACACACATGCCCCCAGACAGACAGTTAAGCTCTCTGTTGGTAAGGACCAATCATTTTGGCCATAGCTAGCCAAAACCGCTACTCTGCAGCACTACTGTTCAGGTGCATGTAGCACAAAATGTCCTTACATGGAGCCCCGTTGGGACCCTGAAAGGAGAAGGATAAGAGTTACAACTCTCTCCCCACCTCTATCCACATTAAGGAGGAAGGTAGAGGCATGACATTAGTTCTATATTCAATGAAATCATTAATTTTTTTCTTGCTCAGAAACATCTACTATGCCTCCAGGTTTTAAGACTGCGGGTGACTGTTGCTTTTCTCTGTTCTTTCTTTAAGTATCCATCACTGGGTATAAGCTCCATCTCATATCTCATTCTATGCAGACCACAAGTTCTCATCAACAATGCCAGTAACCAGGATGCTCCTAATAATTTTTTCCATTTTTAGGCTTTTCAGATTTGAATTGCAGAAACCTAGATGACCACTGGATAGCAGCAAAATGAGTTAGGGTTTTCTGTAGCTCTTTTCTGCCATCTGGTGACTATTCAGAATTTTGCAGTCTAGATCTGGTAGCCCTATCCATCTTGATACCACCTACTTGCTCGACAGGTAGTCCCTGACTTATGACCACAATTGGGACTGGAACTTCCATTGCTAAGCAATGCGGTTGTTAATTGAGTCACACCTGATTTTAGACTTTTGCAGCGGTCATTAAGTGAATCACCATGGTCATTAAGCAAATCACATGGTCGTTAAGTGAATCCAGCTTCCCCCATTGACTTTGCTTGTCAGAAGCCCTCTGGGAAGGTTTTCACAAATGCTAAGGCAAGGTTTGCCTAACTCCATCAAGCCACAAAGAGGCAAACCAACTTTTGGCAGTGGGGGTGCTTTGGTGTTGTTCCATTTGTGGAAATGAAGCACACATCCCTATTAGCTTGAGTTCATTAGATCTCTTAGTATGCAGGTAACATGGATGTTTAGCGTAGTGATGAGGTATTGAATTTGAACTTGTTCAAGCAGCTCATCAGGTGACTGTGGGCCAACCTCTCTCAACCCAATCTATTTCACAGGCTTGTTGTTCTGGGGGATAAAATTAAGGGAAATCCTCTTACATGCTGCTTTGAGCTCCCAGAGAAAAGATGGGATACAAATGCAATGAATGAAGAAATAAGAAGCAGATGGATGAAAGGGAGTGTTTAATCTGTTATTTCTTCTCCAATCACAAAGTCTGAATAACCGAAAAAATGGTGACTGTCCATTTCATAATGGCCACGTCATATGGAAAAACTGCATGTGTGACAAAGGAACTTATATGTCCTACAGCTCTGTTTTTTGGGGGGGGGGGGAGTGGGGAGTGGGGGGGGAGATGGAGAAAGGGGAACTCCTTCCTCAAGCAGAAACTCCTGGCAGGTTATTTACTGATACATGATAACCAATCCTAAACCATTCCTATTACTTCTTTCACATTCTTTCAACTCTTTCCTTTTTTCAAATCAGTGTCTTTCTAGAGTTAGATATTCGTTAGACTACCTTCATAAGTCTAGCTATGCTGAAATAAAAATTAAAAAAAAACCTCACCCATTGTTGATGTTTATGCTTTTTTTCAGACTAGAAAATAAGTTTCCTAGATTTGTATCTGTTTCCTATTATAAGACACCTAAGTTCATTATGTGTCATCGAAATGCTGTTTCCTCTGCTTCCTTTGATGAACACTGATACTGCTTCCTTTCAGTGACTTCATCCATCATCATTTCTTGTAGGGTAGCTTTCTGAATTAAATCAGACTTGGTTTCTGCTACAGTAAAACTATCCAGGCAACTTTTATTTATTAAAAATGAATGTCCTGCCTGTAAGTATGAATACAACTATCAATAAACAAAAGCAATCCATAATTAAACCCACTAGGTTTAAAAGCAAAGAAGCAGATAAAAACAATTTTAGGCAATTTGTAAACAATTTTTTCCTCATGCTGAAAGAGTTTCAGATGCTTACCAATCTCCCTTTGTTTCTGTTTTAAGTATTTATTTAAATACATTTTTATTTCTACAAATTCGGATACCTAATAATCTGTTGCATTTGTGTATGTCATGATCTGCTCTTTAAAAACAGTATTTACTATTTTTTAATTTAGTATAAATATGTATTGACTGTCATGCCATGCATCTCCAAGCACTGAACCAGATAACAAGCTTTTGTGGCTATTAAAATACCATAAAACCTATACAGCTGTAAGAAGTATAACATCTATAGACCAGCATCATAAGCAGTGAAACAATACCTTAATTAAATTAAAATTAACTTTCAAGCCACTTGCCCTCCCCATCTACTTTTATTTCCAGGAAAATACTACAACTTTATAATACCTTATTTCTAGTCACGCGGCTTAATGACGCTGAAAGTTGCCGGCCAGAAATGGCTGACGCTTCGGCGGTTCGAGTCCAGCCTTCGCGTTAACAGGGTGAGCTCCTGTTTCTTCCCCAGCTCCTGTCAACCCAACAGGTCGAAAACTCACGTGAGTAGATAAATGGGGACTCTCACTCCGGTGGGAGGAAAAATGCTGGCAGCGCCTTGCACAGAGAGACGGGACCAGTTGCCGGTAAGCGCGAAACCGCGCTCGCCCGAAAAGGGCGCGAAGCAACGGAAATCCCGCCTCCTGCGCTCGCCAGCTGGGCTCTGCTCTAGGAAGGAGGCTCCGGCAAACCACTTCTGAAAAAAAACAATTGCCTTGAAAACTGCAAGGATTCGTCCAGGCAGTCACTGCAGGGTCAGTAATGACCAAGCGCAGACCAAAAAAAAAAAAAAAAAAGTCATGTTCAAAACAATGAGTTACTCTGTGATGAAGTACCCTGGGAGATTAAAAATATGCTCAGCTGTGACCTTTTAGTTATTGCTTTCCCCTTACTCAGTTTTGTGAGTGGATTTAGCTTGGCAGTATATAAATATAATTAATAAATCTTTCATTTCAGCTCTCTTGAAGCATCTCATGCAACTTTATTTTCTACCACTACTTTGTGGTACCACTATTTGTGGTCACAGGCCTCACTATTGCTTCCCCCAGATGCCCCCCCATGGCCTACTTAGTTGACCATTCTGTTCCTCCAGGGGCAACAAAAAGCCCACGAGGTTGTTTTCTTCTTCCTGTTCCCCACTATCATTGATAGCCACATTGCCTCTGACACAGGAGGTAATGAATGGGCTCACACATCATGTTAAGCCATGGTTTGCTAATCCTTGTTTTGCTGACTACACTACAATTGACTGGGATCACATCACTCCACAAGCAAACCACATCATGGCTTAGTGCAAGGTGTGAACTCAGTCTATTTATAGCCCTGAAGAGTAGTAGCAATTGTCACGGATAGTCTTATTGTCCATGAATTTGTCCAATTTCCTATTAAAGCTGTCCAAGTTGATAGTGGTCACTACAACTTAAAATCAATGCTCTACTGAAATCTGTCCTGCAAATTCTTTAAAATGTTCTTTCCTGAACAAAAGTCTCCTGTTTTTGTATCTCAGGACACTTGAGAATTTGTACTGATTTTTTAAATGCTGTTTGGAGCTTATTTTGGAGATGATGGAGGACATTCCTGCTGGTGTTGATGGCTTTTATGCATCGCTTCCTGACTGCCCACATTTCCCAGTCTGAGAAAAAAGCCCAATGGGAGGAGTTTCTTCAGAATGTCTTCCCTTGGTATTAATGGAGGATGTCAGGGTAGGCTGCCGGCTACTGGAGAGATTGTATAGGCATGCACACCTACCACACACACATACAGGCCCCCACATCTTTACCAAATAAGTGGAAGAGCACCACTCCGCACTCATGAAGATTTCAATCAAATTTTCCCCCCCTTTGAAAGAAATTTCAAAACCAATTTCTCTTCTCATCCCATTGACGAATGGCCTGCATGCCACTATTCGTACTACCAAATTCCAGGAATTAAGTGGGTTGCTTGAAGAAGTGTTTCCTTTTTTCTGTCTAGAATCTCCCACCATTCGGCTTGGATTCTGGAACTATATAAGAGGGAGAAAAGCATGTTCTGCTGTGTAACACCACTGACCAAGCTGAAAAGCTGCTCCACCATTTCTCCTGGGATAAGCTACTCTACTCTTTGTTAATTTTCTTTCTTCTTCTGCAACTTTCTTCAGCACCACAATATCCTTTTTGAAATGACTTGAGGAGTTCTGTGCTTGCACCGAACATTTTTATCATCTATCTGCCTGTGTATCTTATTGTTCCATTTTGTAAAAATACAATTTTTTGTGAACTGTCATAAGTAAAGTTTAGATTCTCTCTCCTCCCCTTTTTAAGAAAAAATGGAGCTCCAGGTAGAAATGAACATATATGCAATATTTGGTCATTGGTGCCACCAAGACAGGCTTGACTCTTCTTGACTGTATGGACAAATGGGTGTTATCTGGACCTCTCTTTATATGTAATATCACTTTGCTCATCAAATGCAATTTTATTTATTTATTTACTTTATCTACATGATGCCCCATCCTAAAGGCTCTAGGCTGCTAAAAATCTCATTAAAAAATGAAAGCCCCCATAAGAAAAAAGAAGGAAAATAACTTGAATAAAAGACAAATACAAAACTACAAAAGTTGTGTGCTTGTGAACCCCATTTCCAGTCAAAGCATCCCCTTGTCCTGTGCTAAACAGGACAAGTGGGTCTTGACAGCTTTCCTAAAGCCCCCATTTTAGCAACATAAAAGTATTTTTAATAAATTGTACTATTTGACACATTTACAAAATTAATACAGTTCTGTTCATGCTTACTTCAAGGAAAGACCTAATATATTTAATAGGCCTTACCTCCAGTTAGTGTAAATAAGATTATAGCTTCAAAAGTACTGTATAAACGCCCTCAAGTGCAATTTTAAACCTGTCTGCGTCTCCTGGGTGGGAGCATCTAGCCGACCTTCTGGCTTCAGCTGCTAAGCAGGGTGGGGTCTGGCTAGTTCTGGGATGAGAGATCACTAGGGAACCCCAGTCTGTAGGCTAGAACGGAAAGTAAAAAAAAAAACCATTCTGGATGAAAGCAGTGGCAAACCACTTCTGTGGCGTTGCTATGAACAGAACAAGATGCATCTGTATAGTCCACCTGAGGGAATCTTTATTTACTCAGAAATAAGCACCACTACAGTCACTAGGCCTTATTCTCAGGTCAGTATACACAGGCCACATTCAGACCTTTTGCTAGGCCCAAGCAAGCTGGGTAATATAATGATGCCATTTGATTTCTCCTGCCAGAGGGAGCTCCTAAAACCCAAGGCCCTTCTATGCAGAGAACAAACTGTATTAAATGCATGCTTTATTCCCAACACATCTAGTCCACATGGCGGTCTACATCCAATGACCATCTCTGGTAAGATCAGGATTGGGCCCTGTATGGCCCTCCAAAAGCAGGAGGATTGCAATACCCGTCATTCATTACCACTGGCACTGTTACAGCATTTCTGTAGTAACAGCCATTAAAATATATATAAGAGTCGACCCTCTTAATTTGTGGATTCTGTATTTGTGAATTTGCCTACTCGCTAAAATTTATTTGTAAACCCAAAATCAATACTCGTGCTGCTTTCACGGTCATTCATGGACATCTGCAGAACAGCAAAATAAATTAGAATTGTCTGATGGGCACGTTTCTAGCTGAGGTTTGTTCCAGCTCTCGTACTGTAAACAAGTGTCCTGTATTTCCCCAAGGAGCAATGGTTCGGTACAGTATTCACTAATTCTTTGTTCGTGGTGACTTTATAGAACATAATTACCACAAATAAGGAGAATCAACCGTATTTCTGTATCCATCTTTCAGTCAGTCTAGATTCCTGGCAACCTTCTGGATAAGTCTCTGCAGTTTTCTTGGCAACATTATCAGAAGTGGCTTGCCATTACCTGCTTCTGAGGGCTGAGAGAGAGTGACTGGCCCAAGGTCACCCAGCTGGCTTTGTAGCCTTTAACCACTACCCCAAACTGGCTCTCTCCTATAATTATTGCAATAGTTCCTCATTTCTCCAAGTGTTATATTGGAAAAATGGAGAGGAGCTTTGGAAAAGAACCCAGCGAACGCTCCACTTTTTCACCTGGTACCCCTGTTGCTTTTAAAAACAGACAACCAGGTGACATCCGAAAACCTGATAGGCCAGGTGAGGGGTAGATCGTCACGAGGAAATCTAGCTTTGTGGTCGCTAAGAGTCGCCACCGACTGGAGGGCACATAATCTATCAACCCCCTTCTCCATCCTTTTCAGCCTCGCGCTGCCTCGCTGACTTTGCTCGGCGGAGCTCACCGGCGGCCAGCTGAGCGGTACCGTGTAACGCGGGTCACGTTTCGGCCGCTCCTCTTTCGGGGACCTCCTCTCCCCCTCTCGCTCGCTCGCTCTTCGCTTCCTTTCAGGGCCGGTCCTGAAAGCGAAGGCCCGGAGAGGGCGGGGCTGGGCTGGGCGGGCGAGCCCGGCCACAGGGGGCGGGCCCCGAGCCGGACAGAGAGAGGCTTTTCTCAATGCAGGCTGGAGCGGAGGCGGCGCGGCGTTGTTTTGTCGCCTCGGATTAACTCAGCTGCGTTCGAGCGGACGCCCCTCCGAGCACCATGAGCGCGCCAGGGCTGCCCGGGAGCATCGACAGCAGCGGCGGGTCGGGGCTGCCTCCGCTGCCCAAGAGCCTGAGCGGGTTACTGAATTCTTCTTCCAGCGGAGGCGCCCCGGGCGGAGCCGGGGGGCGCTGGCGGGACCTGGAGCGGCTCTACGCGCAGAAGTCTCGGATTCAGGACGAACTGAGCCGGAGAGGTAGCGGCGGCGGCGGCGGCGGCGGCGGAGGGGGGCGAGGATCTCCCCGCCCGCCGAAGCCGCCTAACCTAGACGCCGCCTTGGCCCTGCTCCGCAAAGAGATGGTGAGTAGGCGGCGGCGGCGGCGGCTGCCAAGACCACCCGGGAGCTGCTCGGCGCACCGCCGCGAAGAAGCGACGCGTTCCTGGGCCGGGAAAACTGTGTCCTTGGGACATTTTTGGATCTTTTTTTCTTTAGGCGTTCTTTCACAAAATGCCGTGCCCCGAAACTCCTTCAGCTGAGCCAGAGCTTAATTTAGACCCTGAGGGCTAGTCCAGTCTTGGCTTTAGCGAGAGAAGCGAAGAGAGAAAATCAGGGCTATTGAACCTCTTATTTCTGACGGCTCCCGAGAGGGCAGCCGTCTGGGTTCGCGGCGGGCACCTCGTGCCGATTTCTGCTCCGCGGATGTGTTGCCGGCACGAAACACATGGCTGAATAAACAAATTTGTTGTAACTTGTCCCCCAACTTAAAAAAAAAATAAAATAACTGCACCTCAAGTGGGTATCTGACACGCTAGAAAGTATGATCCCGCCGTAAGGTCGCTAATGATGTGTTTCTGGCTTGCAATTTTTGATGGTTAAGCCAGATGGTGGGTTGCTGGGAAACTTTTGTGGCAGTTTCAGATTCCCCGAATGTGAGATGTTTAGTGAACTTTAAGCCACGCTATGAAAACGAGGGCCCTTGCCCAGTTATACTGCTGCCGTTGTGCCAATGCTGTTTTTTGGGCAGCACAGAAGAGCTTTCAGCAGGGAAGTTGCAAGCTCCAGTCACGTTTCTTCAAGTTTACATTGGCACAGGACTGTGGAAGGGAGGTACCTATATTACAGGACAGGCTGCTTTAGAGATTACTCAGAAAGTAAGTGAAGTGGTCTAATTCCTGAAATGCGTTTCGGTATATAAATACTACCTGGGTTTTCAGGAAATATCAGGCAGTGCAATTTCACCACACTGACAATGGCAGCCCCAGCTCCTGTTTTCTACTGAGATAATATAATAAAACAAGATAGTCCCCTGACTGTAGAACAACTTCCCTGGGAAGGTTAGATTACTTTCTACTTTGCTGTCTTCTAAAACTCTCCTAGTTTGTTGAGCTTTTGGTGTGTGTCAGTCTTGGATGTTACAGGCTTTGCTTTTAGCTCCTTTTTTTCCCATCTATAAAATGGAAATGATTATAAACTGCCTTGAGAGCAGCTGAGAAATTCTGGGAGTTGAAGTGCACATATCTTAAAGTTGCCAAGACTGAGAAACACTGCTTTGGTGCAAAGAAACAAAAGTGGGCTAAACCTTTTAAAAGTTTAATTAAGCAAAAGTTGCTTAAACAAAATAATTATGGCCAGACTTGGAAAATTACTTGGCTGTATTGAAGAACTTGAGTTTAATCTGTCTGTGAAGTTAAAAAAAGAACACACTAAATTAACTTGAATGTCCCATCAGAAACTATTAAAAAAAAAAAACACCCTTCAGATATGCAGGAGCCTTGGCAGGAGGACAGAAGCTGTTGTTGGAAAAACACAACCCAAAGTCTCCTTGTGTCTGTGGAACTATTGTATTATTCTCCGGCCTGTGGTAGTTACTCAGGTAGTTATTATCAGCTCTAAAAACAAATTAGGGACAGTGACTGTAATGTTCTGCCTGGAGTTCAAATAAAGTAAAATCCTAATGCAAGAATCTCAACAGGATGGAAAATCTTAGGTTTCTGATGTCATCTAAAAGATGTTTTGAAAAGGCATCCTTTCCTCTTGACTAGCATGCTTGCTATTTTTTTTTCCCATTCTCCAACCTTTCCCCTTCTTCTCTAAATAGGAAATAGGAAACTAAATAGGAAACATAAGCTCAATTTCCTCCTAAAACAAAGGAATGTAGTTTTATCTATCAGTTCCTCTAGAAATTCT
The DNA here is from genome assembly GCA_030867105.1 of Liasis olivaceus. Taxonomy (NCBI): domain Eukaryota; kingdom Metazoa; phylum Chordata; class Lepidosauria; order Squamata; family Pythonidae; genus Liasis; species Liasis olivaceus. The sequence continues at coordinate 260,825,644 of CM061349.1, forward strand.
GTTCCAGGTGGAACTCATTTTTCATCCTGTCTTCTTCCCTAATGGTGTTAGTTGCTTATTGTGAATACACAATCTGTCCTCACTGTCTTCAGCTTTTGAATTAGAATCATTTTATTCTGCTTCAGAAAGTGGAGTGTGATTTCATGGACATCTTTGGTTCTGCTTTTTGAAATGTGGTGTATTGGCATAGTGGGCTTTTGGTTCATGCAGGAATGGTCCCTGGGCTGAACGCTGACTCCTGACAGCTATAAATTTACATTGGTTTTCAAACAAGCAGTTGGTTTACACACTAAAGTATTAGGGGTATGCCATATTTCAGAGTATATACATGATGGAAGACATGACTTAACTGTGAATCTCAACCCTGGCTTTTCATTTGGCTGAAAATGTACCTCAATAACAACGAATTGTTTTATTGTCATGAAAAAACTTTTCAAAATTCTAGTCTAAAACATTTTCTGTGTCTTAAATGTGTTGCTTTAACAAAAGGGAAGTTCCAAGGTAAACAAGTTTTTCACTTACAGTGAAATAGGATTTAATTATTAGGTACCTGTACTTAATGCCTTTGTGTTGGATCTATGACATGAAACTCCTAAAGGCAACAGTGATTTATTCCTGCCTGGCACACCTCTGATTAAGCAGTCTTGAGCAGTCTTTTTTCTTAATCTATGGGAGGAATGATACATGTCCCTACATAAATATGCACCATTCATGATCGTTTTAAATCTGGCTAGCTCAAAATGTGACTAAAAGGCATTTTCTATTTGTGATATTTGTGGTGTGGTGCTGTCAGTCCATAGATAGAAGCTTTTGGAAACATAACCTGAATGTATCATGATGTGGTGGAATGAAAGAAGTGACAGAGCTAATACATACTATCTCTGCACCAAAACCCACCCTCATGACAGGTCTGTCAAAACTCACCAGTCACGGTCAACATGCTGATGACTTCCTCAATTTCAGCATAGTTGGAGAAATATGCCTAGGACATCACACTGCTTGTATACTCAAATAAAAGACACAGCCCAGCTTTAGGTCCAGCAGAAGCTGATGCTACCCTGGGATCTCTACAAGTGCAGGTCGGGGGTCATCACCCTTATACCTCACCCACAGTCTGCAGCCAACTAGTTTTGAAACAGGAAAACTGTACAGATCAGGAAGGATGTGCGTTCCCAGGAGATAGCCCAGTCTCACTTGAGAGACGGTGTGCATGAAGACCCCATGACCTTCCTTGGGTGGAAGTTCACATCCAGTGCCTTTTGAGAAGGAAGGATCTCTTTTATATGGGAGGGGACATAGAACACAGTGAAGTTCCAACTATAATTTGCCAAAAAAATGTCTCTCTAATTTCTCCAATAGCTTAGCAGGAAAAGGCATTGAGATGGAAGAGAAAAAAACTGGAGTTTGGAGAATCAAATCCCATTATGAGGAAATTCAGAATTATGGCAGTCATATCTTGGGACTGCAGAAAAGAAGTGGGAGCAGACAACATAGAACTCAAGACACAGAGCAGATATTTCATGATAGAGAAATGATGGATACTTCATATGAGATAGCTAATAACTAAACAATCACTTTTTATACAGGATTGTAGAAGCTGTAATTATGTGGCATAGTGTAGGTTTAAACACATGTGACAGCTCAAGTTCAAATCTTATCCAGCAACTGAATGCTACCAAGAATCCCATATGCAAGAGTTATAAGTATCCTTGAGGGAATGCATTGTAGGAGGAGAGCCATGCTAGTGATCTTACATCAGTTTAACTACTCCATGCATCTGGTGAAATGAACTACAGTTCACAAAAGCTTAGGCCTTTTAATAAAATGTTATTCTGAAAATCAGAATAATCAAATCAGACTCCTTCTGATTTCGGGGAATGCAATTTTTCTTTTGGTGTACTTATTGGGATACTACTTAGTATGGCCCATCTATTGAGGGGATGGGAGCACTTAGAAGATCTAGGTAGTCTTCTAAAAAAGCTAAGCAAGGTCAGGCATGGTTTGTACTTGGATGGGAGGCCACCAGGAAATTCTAGAGCATAAGATTAATGTGGGAAGTAAAGAAAGAAGTGGCAGTGTTAAATCACTTTTGTATTGTGGCCAGGAGTTAGCATGACTCAAGGGAATATTTACCTTTTTCTTGAGAACTCTGTTTCTGCTCTACAATCAGTCCAGGAATAGTCAGTGGAATACTTCATATTCCTCACATGAGGGGTATGTGTTTCTTGTTATCATTCTAGAGTAGTGAGAGTTTTTTACAAATGGGGATTCATCAGCATCCCTTTCTATAGAGTAGATACTATAGTCTATATTTGCTGTAAAGAAACAAAGACACTGAAGATTGGCAAACCAAGGCCTGATCTGATAGAAATCTATTCACAGAATCCTCTACGCTTACTTTCTCATATAAGTAACATCCTTCTTCTTTTCCCACTTAGAGGAACGGAGTTAAAATTCCTCTTGGATGTTTGTTTCTGGAGTCCCATGGCAAGAATGATGTGTACAGATAAAAATTTCAGATATAGACATAGAAATCTATGTAGTTATGGGCAATGGGTACTTCCAGGGAGTCTGTTATTTGTGAAATATGTCTCTTCTTTGTACCAAATGCCCTTTCACAAAAGTATCCTCTTGTGTATGTGAAAATTTCTGAATGTAAAATGCTGTATTATTTAAGACAGATTTTTTTGCAGGAGACTAGAAAGTTGAATGTAAAATAGTATCTGGCATAATGGGAAAATTCGCCTTGGTGTACAAAATGAAGCAGAGACACTGACAGAGTCCTGCCAAGAAAATCCAATAAAAATTCAAAGTTTAAACCAGATACCTTCTTTCAAAAACTGAAAAGACAGCTCTACACATGGGTATCACTGGATGGACAACAGCAAAATCAAATTTATATATGTGCAAGCAAAAGTGCAGAAGCTCTGTTCAGTCAGGAAAAAAAGACCTGGTATTGACTAGGGCTTAAATCATGAAGTCTTTCTTGCAAAATTACACAAAAACAAATACAATCCTCTGACCAAGAATACACCCTCAGCATTCCCTATGGTTATGCAGTGAAGATGAAGAATAATGTGAATGGATTAGATTTGACAGAGTGCCTGAATAATTCTAGACTGAAATTCATGATATTAAAATGAAGCAAACAAAACTATACATTGAAAATAGCTGAAAAAAGGTGGAAAGCAAAAGGTGACACAAAGAACGGGGAATTTACCCAACTAAACACTGAGTTCCAGAGAAGAGCAAAAAGAGACAGAGCTGTAGTTCAGTATGTAACACAAAGAAATTGAAAATAACTTCCATTGGATAGAACAAGAAAATTACAGAAATCAAGGGAACACTGTATTAAAAAAGATGGTCATGTTAAGAGATAAGGCAGTAAAAAAGAAGAAGATAAAATGAAGAGGTAACATATATGAAAGAATTGTACAAAAAAATCCCCAAAACTGATGTGTAGGAAGGTTTGATCACAACTAGAACCAGTCTGGAAAGGTAAATAGGCGTTCGAAAATATTGCTAACAACCAAGTTGCAGGAGCTGATGAAATACCAGTATAACTGTTTACAGTCTTATAAGATGATGGAGCTGAAGTGCTGCTTGTGGTTTTTAAACAGATATCAAAAACACAGCAGTAACCAAGGGACTGGAAAAGATAATTTATATTCCAATACCAAAAAAGACTAGTGCTAAAGAATGCTCTATTTAATAATTACACTTATGTCAATGCTAGTAAGATAGTACTCAAGATGTTGCAATCTAGATTTTAACAATACATAGAATGAGAACTGCCAGATGTACTTGCTGGATTCAGAACAGGTAGCTGAGATCACATTGCTAATATCCAGTAAATAATGGAAAAGGAAAGGGAGTTCCAAAAAGATGTCTGTTTTTATTTTATTGATTATACAAAGACTTTTGATTCTGTAGACTACAGCACTTGTGGATAGTTCTTAACATCATGGTATACTGGGCCACCTCAGCTGCTGATTGAAGAAGACCAGAAGCGCAGTTAGAATAGAATACAGGTAGTCCTCAGGTTATGACAGCAATTGGGGCCAGAATTTCCATCACTAAGCAATGTCGTAAAGCGTGATGTCACATGACTGCATCACTTAGCAATGGTAATCCCAGCAGTCCCTGTTGCCGTCATTAAGCAAGGATTGTGGGTTATTAAGCGAGCACTTCACGTGACCATGACATGGGAAGAGGTGCTGAAACCGTGTTACAGACAAGCAGGCTGGTGGGCGAGAGCCACGGGCAGGTGCTATGGAGTATGGATGGGCGGGTGCCACGGGTGGGTGGTATGGAGTGTGGGTGGGCAGGTGCTGTGGAGTACAAGATCCCCATGCTGCCCAGAGGCTCCTTGGAAGAAAAAGCAGTGGGAGCAGGAGCAACTTGTGACTTCCTGCCGGTTTCACCATTGGCTTTGCTTGCGGGAAGCCAGCAGGGAAGGTAGCAAATGGTGATCATGTGACCATGGAACACTGCAACTGTCGTAACTGTGAGACAGTTGTCAGGCACCTGAATTGTGATCATGTGACTGCAGGGAAGCTCTGATGGCTACAACTTTGAGGACCGATTGTAAGTTCCCCTTGTTCAGCGCCATCGTAATTTTGAACAGTCACTGAATGAGTGGTCATAACCCAAGAACTATCTGTATGGAGTAACAAAATGGTTGGACTTCTGGTGAGTGCCATGGCAAGCTAGACGTCCCTGCCAAAGTAGGATGGCATTTGCAGTGGAGATTAGCAGCAGGATGCTGGATCCTGGCCAGTAAAATCTCTCTGGAGAAAGGAGAGATTGTGAGATAGCCCGTGCGTACTCCAACAGCTGCTCCTTGTGAGTAGACTGCAGGAACTGAGGTTCTATGGTCGGCCTATGAATCAAGCGGCTGGGAGTTGAGGGATACCATCTAAGCTCACAGTTGTAATGCAGCCTATTATGGACAAAATTTCTTAATCACTTTTGGAATTATTTTTTTAGTGCTTTTGAAATATTAAGACCCTTCAGAGTGGCAAGTTTTTCTGGCATTCACTGGGTGAGTCTCCTCTTTAGAGAAAGAAGTTTTAAATGCAATTTTAAGGATTTGGAAAAATAGGGTGTTTAGAGTTTTGATTTTGGAAAGTTATAATCAGGCTAAGGGTCCAGATTGATTTGGAATAAAAATTTGAATTAACTATAAAAATCCTTCCTGTGGGAAACTCTGGTTCTTTGGAAAAAAACAACATGATAGTATGGGACTTTGAAGGTTGGACATTGGAGGGAACTAGAAGAAAATAAAATTTACAATGAAAGAAAAATACTTAAATTCGACATGTTAACAAAGAATGGAGCAAAATGCTTTAACAGTGGATATTTTGAAGGATATTTTTGACAATAATTTTTGACTCATTAATTTTAAGAATGTCTGATACCATAGACAGATGGTGAGTTAATGATGTCACAGAAGAAGAACAAGCTATACTGGATAAGACTGAAAGTGATTTGAATATGGATTTAAATATGACAAGTTACAGGAAAGATATGGAAAAACACGATATACTGGACATACAAATGAAACCAGCTGATGTTTTAATATTTAAAGGGGACATACAAGTATCAAACCAAAAGCGTGATTTGGATAAACTTTTCTTACTGTACAGAAGAGATCTGTTAGTCTTGAAGGATTCTCTGAGGAGGGAGGGAGGGAGGGAGGGAGGGAGGAAGGAAGGAAGAAAAAGAAAGAAAGAAAGAGAGAGAGAGAAAGAAAGAAAAGAAAGAAAGAAAGAAAGAAAGAAAGAAAGAAAGAAAGAAAGAAAGAAAGAAAGATCTAAGGCATTATTTAAAGGGATTAAAATTCAAGATTGTTAAAAGTACATGGAAGGAATATAGAGTTGGCTTATTTGATCAAAGTTAAAATAGTTATATGGTTACTTCTGGTGACCCATGATAGACTTTTGCTGATGAGGAATGAATGATGAGACTTTTGGATGAAGAGAGTATTTGTTGTATTTTAAGAGATGGTGATACATTACTAAAATTGTTTATACTTCTGATGAAGGAGGAAGTTACAGTGGTACCTCGGTTCATGAACTTAATTTGTTTCGCGACTCTGGTCGCGAACCAAATTGGTCATGAACCGAATCAAATTTTCCCATAAGGTTCAATGTAAATACGGTTAATCCGTTCTGACCCCTACGAATTTGGTCGCCAACCGATTTTTGATCGCGTCCCGAATCAAATTTCCCTATAAGGTTCAATGTAATTACGGTTAATCCGTTCTGAACCATATGTTTTTTTTTTTTAAACCGCAAAAATATGACACAAAGTACAGTACAAAGAGAGAGAAAGCTAACCTTGCTCGAGGCGAATTCTGGCATGGAGGACAGGAAGGCAGGTGGGGAGGCGGTTACTGCTTGGAGGGAGAGTCCCCCTCCCTACAGGAAGCCGCGACCACGTGTCACGGCAGGGAAAATGGCTGCGGATCCTGTTCGTAACCCGATGCGGAGTTCGCGAACGGAGGCAAATTTTTGCGACCGGAGCTGTTTGTGAACCGAATTGTTCGTGAACAGAAGCATTCGTGAACCGAGGTACCACTGTACTTTTTTTATATACTTTCTTTTTTCTTTTTCTTTTCTTTTTCTTTTCTACAATTTTTATTCTTATATTTTTTTTGTAGTTTGTATTAGTTTTATGTTTTCTAATTGTAATTTTAAAGGAATAACTAAAGGATTGAACTCTGGGAAATTAATGCACCAAGAATGTATACTGTCACCTTATTTATTTGATATATACGGAGTATATCATAAGAAATGCTGGACTAGGAGACATAGAAATTGGAATTAAAATTTGCCAGGAGAAACGTCAACAACCTCCGATATGGTAATGATGACAAGGAAGACTTGAGATAGCTTGAAAGAAAATAGGTCAAACCTGCTCAATAGTAACAAAACCAAGATTATGTCTACAGGCAAAGCCAATCCAATGCAAATAATTGGAGAAGTTGAAGTAGTAACAGGATTTATCTTCTTAGGGTTAAACATTCACAGGAAAGTGACCATAGCCATGAAATCAAGGGATATTTGCTATTAGGGATAAAGACTATGATAAATCTAGAAAAATATCAAAGTGCAAAGACATCATCCTGACCACAAACGTATGTATTGTCAGGGCTATGGTTCTTCCAGTTGTAACATACAATTGTGAAAGTGGGATCATCTGAAAGCCTGAACAAACGTAAATTGATGACTTTGAATTGTGCTATTAGAGAAAATAGTTGAGAATACCTGGATTGCAAGAAAAAAACATCATTCAATGCTAGATGAACTAAAATTAGACTATATACCCCAAAAGCACTAATAATGAATAATGAAATATATTTTGAATAGATAATGTGAATGCAAGAGTAATTGGAGAAGACCCAGATGCTTGGAAAAATCAGAGCCTTTGGCGAGGCTGACAACAGATAAGGTGGCTAGGTGTTATCACTGATGACACAAGCAGCACCTTACAAGAGGTAAAAAAAAAAAAAGTTTGAAGAGTTGAAGTTACAGAATGACTGAATAACAAAAGGCAACTGGTATCAGCCAAATGTTACCATAGCCAATAGTCAGGGACTCTGGAAATTGCAGTCCAAAACAACTGGAATAAACTAGGTTGCCTATCTCTCATCTAAGATATGTTACTCAACAGAGTTTTACATAGTACTGGAGATACTGTCTTTAACTGGCAGCAATTAAAACCAAAAACACACATTTGTGTTTTCTATTCCCCACCCCCCTCAATGCAGTCACTGAAGCTATTTGTTTAGATGCAGATTCCTCCCAAGACAAATAGTCATTTTTAACAAGCAGTGGAAAAACAATGGGACTGCAGTGTTGGGTAGAAAAACTTGAGCTTTCTTTTCCTCATAGTATTGTCCTGATTTTAGCGGAGGGCCGGGGAAGGGAAGCTTGTGGTATTATGGCTACTATTTTAAAATGTGGGCATATAATATAGCGTGCAAATTGACTTTCATCAGAATCCTTTACTCTGATTTTAATGTGTACACAGAATGAGGAAATTTATATAAACAATAATACATTACTTTAAATGTATTATAATAATGAAGGTAGCAAAGATATATTAATAGGGATCTGGAGCTTAGCTGTGTGATTTATGTTTAATGATGAGATTGTATCTTAGGGATAAGAAACTAATTAGATGGAAGCACTATTGTCATAAATTTTTCTTGTATCTTTTGGATATTTGTTTTTCCTTTTGCCACCAAAAGACCCTTTATTATTTAAATTACTTCTAGCCTGTATATGTCTTGCAGCCATTTCAAAACTTGTTTACTGGGATACAGTATTTTCTCTCAGTTTTGCCTAATGTATACCTATCTATACTATAACAAGCTTTACTATACCGAGGCCAGACCTTCACATTAACTTTAACATTGCCTTGTAAAGATTTGATTGGCAAATGAAGTCATAACTTGCTCCACCTAAAAGCAGAAAAGACAGTGGCTTTCCTTTTCCTTTTTTTCCTTTTTCTTTCCCTTTTTTCCTTTCTTTTTTCAATGGTTCCATTAATTTTATCCCCTCCTGTTTTGTGTGTTTTTACAGTTTTTTAATGTGTGATTGTTTTTATGTATTTATTTTTTAATTGTTGTACGCCGCCCAGAGTCACCTTGTGTGAGATGGGCAGCTATATAGATAGAAAGAAAGAAAGAAAGAAAGAAAGAAAGAAAGAAAGAAAGAGAAAGAAAGAAAAAGAGAATCTGGAAGCAGCTAGATAAATAAAATCTGGAAGCAGCATTATCACTGTTTTGTTCTTTTTTGCTAGTAAAATAATCTTGGAACCTGCAGTGTGGAAATTTAAATGCAAAAGAGACATATTCTGTTTTTTCTCTCTCTTTGCTTCAGACGTTTGCAAAGATGAACAGTTGCTTTAAAGGCAGGAGAGAATGAGATATATTGAGCATTCTTCCTTATCTTCCCACTCATTACAGTTTATTTCATATCCTGCTTTTTAGAATATCATTAGATAAAAGAGCCCACATGGGATACAGGTAGCAATATACAGTTAATAAAAATGTACATCAGACCATCCGTTGTGGTCTGATGCACTTGTGGCAAAAGGAATATTCATGCTATGCTGTAGATAAGATCGACTTTTCCCTTTCACATGCATACAGTCCTCCACGCAGAGGTAATTTTTCTGCAGAAAGTAAAGTGTAGTGTAATGTGCAAAAGCAAACTTGAGAATAAAGACTATAAAATACCATAGGCTTCAGTTATACCTTGGGCTCCATTCAATGACAGTATGGAAGTGTTCAAAAGATCCAGACCATGTTCTTCCTACCTTCCTTAAGAAAAAAAAACAGCTAGTCCCAATCTGGCCCAGGAAAACACTTAAATGTGAGAAATAGTATAGTAATAGGAACATAAACATTGTAATATGCAGCTGGCTTCCACCCGCATTGCAGAAAGCCACTATCAGTCTGAGTGCTCTTTAAGGAGCAAGCTAAACTGGATTAGGTTTGCTAGTTTGCCAGAATAAGGTTGTGCTGATTTTATGAAAAATGGATTGGATTTAATGTGCACCATGGAGGAAATCCAACACTAAATGCTTCCCCTGCTTGTTTTCCTTCCCATTTTCCCATGAATTTGCTTCTTCCTGCAGAAGAATATTTTTACTGAGATCCCATTAGGAATAAAATAGCTGGAGAATTGATGAAGGAGATCTAGTCCTGCCATCAGTTATAATGACCCAGTTTTAACACATATCTGTTCCATCTAGCCTCCCCAGAACACAGCATATTGGCCTAGAATTATATAGGTCTGTCTCCCTTAGAGAGGGCAAGCTAGTGTGACTTAAACATCAGGAATGCTTTCCCACAATGCATTCAGTGTACTGCACCATTCCCAAGAGCTGCTGCTTCTGGTTAATTCAGTAGGATGGAATTTTCCAAGTAATTCAATCTTCCTGTATAATTGTCAGGCATCTTATTTTTATTAATATTGTAATTTTTTTTGTGGGGGGGGGGTAAAGTCATTGTGGGAGGAAAAATATGCACTGGCCAGCATCTTATAGATAAAATCAAGGCATAAATATTAACATGTGTTTTCTTTCCTACTAGGTTGGCCTCCGGCAGCTAGATATGTCATTACTGTGTCAACTCTACTCTCTTTATGAGTCAATTCAGGAATATAAAGGTGCCTGCCAAGCAGTATCGAGTGCAGACTGTGCATATGCGCTGGAAAACGGCTTTTTTGATGAGGAAGAGGAATTTTTTTAAAAAGAATATTTCTTAGTAGAGCCATTTTTTGAGTTGGTAGTTAAGAGATGAGCACTGTTTAATTGGAACTCTAAGTGCATTCCTGCTTCTGCTGAAGAAGAATCGTTCCATTTATTTCTGGCACGCTGTTTAACCCAGGTTACACATTACATGAATCCTGCTTTAGGAAAGTAAAGTGCAATGAATTTTGAAGCATCCTGAAGCATGTTTGACAGGTCATGTCAGTATAATTTGTGCACGGGGTGTTTCTAGATGGCAGATGTTGACAGATATCTTTTTATAAGCAGTAGCGTGGCATCGTACATGAAAGCAACGTCATCTCAAATATTCTGACATGTAAAGTGGTAGTTAAATAGTTTGTGTGTTTGTAACCATTGAATAGATCTCATTACCATAAACAACACCACCTTTTTAAAACCTCTGATCTGTGGGAACAGAGTTTTACCTATTCTATACTATATTGGATGAATTCTGTAACATCTCAATATTTTAAACCTGTTCCAAAGTTTTTTACTTGTGTTCGTGGTCCAGTTTCCTTTCTTTCTAGATAATGTCAGGATGACTTTTATTTAAACCAATGCAATAAAAATTGTGTAACACCCTCTCTTTTTACTCAAGTGCAGCAAGAGCAAATCAGACTAGCTCATTGTATGGCTCGCAGCTCCATTAGCTTACACAACTGTAATTTAGTTGCTTGCTGTTCAGTTAGTAACTTTTAATTTTTACATACATGGATTAACAGCAGCATTTGTAGTACTAAAAATGCTTGGAAGACAAATGGTAAACTTGTTTCTTACAATCCAAAAGGACCTTCATGTGTAGGTTTTTCTACAGTATGCAGTTTTGTTTTTTGTACTATAACAACTGAAAATTTAAACTGGAACTGTAATTTGTTAAGCTTTTTAATGGATGTTTAAATTAGTGCTTGGAGGAATCCAAGGAAAGTTGCATGGCTGCCTTTGTGGACTAAAGCAAATTTAGAAACCCACAGCCTACCTCACATGAAGAAGTTTATAGGAACCCTGAGCAGAAGACGGAAACTTCTGAACTGATCTTCCTTTGTGTGGAAGTGGTGAGAACCTGACTGGTTTCACCTTCCTGGAATATTTCCATAAATAATATATGCAGCAGAAATATGTTTTGCCATGCAAGAATATGGTACCATGTAAGCAACTGATTTGTTTTCATGTGGAAGGCCTATTTTAGGATCTGGAAATGTATTTTCAAGGGGAGAAGTGAGAGTATAACAATAAATAAATAATAAATGAAATCCTCAAGCAATGTGAACTTTAGATGTGCCTATAAGGAAGAACCAGAATGTGTAAAAGGGACAGTCATATTCATACACTGATAATAGCAGCTTCCATCGGCTATTGTGTTCTTGCATTGTACAATATGCCCATCCCTATTATGTAATATCCTGCCAGGTCTGTTGCCCAACACTTGTTCCTCTGTACATTTAAAGAGATCTCTGCTTTCATAATCTAGGGAATGAGCCTAGCAAGCAGCCCTACCCACTCAAGATTCCTCTGGTTTGGATGGTTCCATCAACATCTTTTTGGAGCAAAGACTATTTTACTAGCATTTTTTGTGCTGATTGATTCTGTCAATAAAATTGGGGAAATTGGAGAGAACTCCCCTGTTACTGTAAATCAGTGGTAGAGCTGCTCTCTAAGTTTGTTGTGGGTTAGCTTCCACTGAAATCAGTGGGACAAAACTTAGCTAATTTAGGCTGAAAACCCAGATTAAAAAAAAAAATCTGTTATCCTCCAGAGATTGCTGAACTGTAACTCTTAGCATGCTCACTATTGAACATGCTGGCCAAGTATGCTGGCACATATAGTTCCGCAACTTATGATAGGCCATGTTTCTACCCTGGCAAATGTCATGTTCCATACTGCTGGCCTTGATTCATGACATATAATGATTTCCAGACTGGTAAGAGTTCAGAGACCCTTCATTATGTAAACAATAAGTTGCAAGCCCCTTTGTTACCAGTGAAATGGTTATTGGTCTGCAAGAAGGCAGTTAGAAAATAAAGAAGTTTCCACACCAATGTGTTTTGGGATATATTGGTTTAAGAGGGAGAATAGTTCAGTTGCCAGAATTCTTGTAACCCTGTCCCTTTTATCTAGTAACTCTTGTTAAAGAAACTGAGACGTGTACATGGAAAAGAATCACTTTTGATTTTGGCAGATACCAAGAGCCTGACATAAAGCTGTTTACAAGCAGCAGCTATGCCAGTTACACTGACTTGAGTTAAGAAAGGCTGGTAATATCTTCATTTGTTAGAGTAGTTTTCCTCAGTCTGGCCACTCTCCAGATGCATATGCTAGAAGGTTTAGTCAGCACAGACAAAGGCCACTTTACCTGAAATTCGGGGAGCTTACATTTCAGCAAATATGGTCTTCCCACCCTGGCTTCAGATATTTGTGTCAGAGCAACACAGAACAACTCTTGGTGTTTTAGGAGTTGCCCAACCATATGCCTAAAAAGTATGCACAACTGAAGCTTAAGAGAATAATGGAAGATTGTGGTAATGTAGCAATTCTACAGTAATTGCTTGTCTGTCACAACCAAACCCAAACCTTCAATTATACCAAGCTGCAACTATTACAGAATGTCTACTGGGGGATATGAACCCAGTAGAAGATATCTTAAAAATCACTGATGCAGATCATAATACAGTCTCAAATGTTGAATCTTGTTTATTGCTTTTGATCAAGAAGCTGATATTTGACTGCATTATGTAGTTATACTCCAATAGCCTCTGTAAAATATGAAGTGACATTCCAAGAAATGGTAACATCACAACCTAATTTGCATAAGGATTTTAAGATTACAGACTGCGATAGTCTTCAAGTCTAAAGATGAAAAATACAATTGCTGAATATATTTCTTTCGTTTTTAATACGTTTCTCTAACAGTATTATTGTAGGAAATTAAGATGAGAGAGTTCAAATCCATATCCTATTCTTTGAACTTTGTGGAAAGTTCATTGTGCATCTGAAAGAAGCCTTGAAAAGTTGTATTAGCCCTTCCTGTGTCCATTTCTCTGACACAAAAGCAGCTACAACTTCCTGCTGGTATGAAATCCAAAAAGGAAATGATCTATAGCTTGGTCTTGGTATTCAGAACAGCTGATTTAAAATAACTAAATGGAGGGCACAAGAAACAGATTGAAAATCACAATTCACAGTCCAATGGGCTGCATGCGCTATTTCAAACCTATCTGTGTTATGTGATTACTTACTTCCTGTTCTTCCAACTTTTAAAGACAGTGTTATGCACATAACTGAAACAACAGACTTTGAATTCAACTATTCACAAAACTGAGACAGATTAAACAGAGATGAGCTTGCTATACCAGTGTTTCTCAATCTTGGCAACTTGAAGATGTGTGGACTCAACTCCCAGAATTCCCTAGCCAGTAAGCACTCGCCCTCCCTCCCTCCCTCCCTCCCAGTCAGTGCTGACTCCTGGAGACTGCCTGGACAACTCCCTACAGTTTTCTTAGCAAGATTTTCAGAAGTGGTTTGCCATTGCCTTCCTCCTAGGGGCTGAGGGAGTGACTGGCCCAAGGTCACCCAGCTGGCTGTGTGCCTAAGGCAGGACTAGAAGTTACAGTCTCCTGATTTCTAGCCTGATGCCTTTAACCACTACACCAAGCTGGCTCTCATATTGTCTCTACTGAAGTGAAATTATTATAGCCTAAATGCTGTAACCTATGTACTTCAGAAGAGCCCCAAAGTATCTTTTGTAAGACTTTTTTTCTCTTTCAAAGACAAACAGCTGTCTTTTTTAAAAAATGGTTAGAAGCAAGCAACCTATCATGCAAAATGTCTTATACGATGACTTGATTCCAGGTACTTAAAAGAACACATTTTTCTTTTTATACGTGCCCTTGCCATGTATTTTCAGTGAAGGCCTTTCCTGGAAGGCCCCTTAGTCTGAAATTCAGAGACGAGCCACAGAAAAGGTCCCTCTCAAAAGTGAGTCATTTCATCTGCCATCCAGAGTAATATTTTTCTATTCTTCCAGGATCTGAGGCATCATTTTATTACACTCTGTTCTTGTTTAGCGACTTCAATTCGTTCCAGTGAAATGGCAGCTAAGTGACATGGTCACTAAGTGAACCATGTGTCTGAGAGAGAGAGACGTTGCAAAAATTGCTGGTTGCTGCTACATTATTCTCACTCTGGTGTGTGTTGTTGTCAGGTGCAGAAATTTGGGCATAAGTGTGCACGCTGTTTGGAAAACAATTTTTTTACTACCGTTTATTATTGTTGTATTTGTAAACAGTTGCTAACTGAGGTAGTCGCTAAGTGAGGATCAGCTATATTAGCTTCTGTTGCTTATAATTTTACCTCTGCTTTAAACTCATTTAGGTGAGAGACTTTTACTTGTAAAGGCGTTTGTTTTATTTTTTGATGGTGGACATATTTAGAAAAAACATCCAGAATCATCTGTTTAATTTGCCTTTTACATTACTCTTAACAGAGCAATCAAATGCTCTCAAGAGCTCTGTCATGTCCAAAGTGCTGCTGGCAGCAAATTCTCATTGTTCCTTCCTGTTTTGCCAGCAACAGTAAAACTAAAAATTCTGCTGCATACAATGGGAGGAAATACATCTAAACCAATTTGGCAGTACAGTAGAGCCAGCAAATCTGCAGGTCTGTGCTTCCCCAACATTATCACATCCTCTTTGGGAGATTTTCAGAGTTGTAGATTCCTATTCTCAGCAACTGATGGCCTTGGACAGGAAGGAAGAGAGGGAATCCCCATTCTAATCGAGCCTATGGCTTCTTGGATGCTACGGCTGTAGGGCTGCAGCACTACATGCTTAGTGCTTTTTTTGGTTTCAAATCTTTCATACGGTTTTATTATTGTTGTTATAGTTGTAATGATTTGTTGCATATTGCCATGATTAGTTTTAGCACAAATGCAATATCAAAATAAGGAACAAGTTGACATTTTTATTTTTCTAATTATATTTTAGATTTGATTTTGTGCCTTGGATGAAAATTATATTTTATAAAGCAACTAATAAAGGTATCAAAACACAGATATTTAGTTATATATAAATATTCAGGTAACACAGAATCCAAGCGAATAGATGACCCTTAGAGACCTCAGTAGGAACCTTGATAATTATCATCAAACAGGCCGATAAAGATGCACGGTTTGAGTTCTCTAGAATTCTTTATCAGCAACAACTTTATTAACAAAACCAGGGGGATGAATATTAAAAAAAAAAAAACTCCCCAAAAGAAGTAAGATATACTGGTGCTCAGATGTGCTGTTCGGGCAGAGATCTAATATAAATGACTTCAAAGGTCAGTTGGTCTGAAGACAGTAGACTAGAACATGTTACTGATGATCTGAAACCGTGAAGGCCAGTTCATCTCAGATCTGCCTCCATCTGGGAGGAAATACACAGGTATCTGAGCTGTGAGAAGCACACCAAAGCATAATAATAATAGCAACAACAACACACACTAACTGCTAAGCCAAACACAATCAAGCAAATTATTAAACAAACTTTGATTTTAGAAATTTCTATAACTTGGAATCCATGGTATGCAATAATTGCAGGTATTAATACAATAATAGGGAGCATACCAAGCCATACCAACAGTAACCTCAAATAATTTGATACTATTTCAGTTAACTACCTATAGAATTATTAGAAACAGAAGAAGAGCATCAAGGTACTTCCAATGATAATCATTTTTATGGTCTTAGATATGGAGTACCTTTCTGCACAACTTCCCCAGCTTGGTGTCCTGCAACTCTCAGAACTCCCAGCCAGCGTGCTTTATAAATTTTTAACTCATCTGGAAAATACCAAATTAGAGTAAACTGCTTTACACAACAACCAATACAAGGATGGATTAAGAACAGGATCAAATGTTATTTGTTACTTCTGACAGAATATCGCAAGTAGCATTCAAGAACATTTGGCTACTAAGATATTTTAACTAATTGAGTTTGTCTGCTCTGTTTTATTTGATTCACACACACCCCTCCGTTTTTTTCATGATGTAACTTGAATGCTGTATAATTTTAAAGTTCTACTTATAAACCATTCTGGCATGCTTAAAAATAAAGGACACTTAAATAAATTTTAATGTGTAAAAAAATATAATTTTTCTACTATATTTGCTCAATAAATTATATCAGTTTCTTTTATTCTTTGCTGTGTGCATTTTACATGCCTATAAACACACATATACTTCTTATATATGAATGAGATGGTTGTTATATTTTTGTTTTAAATTACCCAGATTTTTTTTCTACATGGGAGAGTTAGGATCTAGTCTGACTAAACTGTCTGGATGTCCAAAGCACATCTCTGGAATTATTTTATATTCATATTTTTTTACAGGAATATATATCCAATTCTTCAACTTTGACATTGTTTCTGTGTCATTCTTGTCAGAACTGATTAACAAAGTGTTATCTATCAATTTTTCAATACATGAGTTCAACAAATCTACAGATTGAAACCTTTAACCCAATCTTTATATTTTAGGCTATGCTACATATTTGTTTACTCAGCAGAATCTTGGACTAGCTAGTGGCTTATGTATTGCCAAACAGAGAAAGTATTTTCCCCCCTTAATGACATATCAGCTTATCTATAAAATGTAGATTCTGCTGCTAGGAACACATTCCCATGAAGCTACTCAAAGTTCAGATTGCTCAACTTGTTGTCTGGTGTTATTTCTACAGTCATCTGGCATTCTTTTCCAATTAAAAAAAAAACTATCTCAGGGAAGCCAAGGAAATGGCTTCCTGTTGTGGATTTCCCTCTGTTCTCCATAACTCTTATGTTAGTCCAAATTTCTTTGGGATGAGCTATGCTTAATTTTATTTTTGTTTTCTATACCATATTTAAATATTATGAAAGAGTACAAATTTGATTTAAATCTAAATGCATGATTTTTTTTTTCATTTTTCTAACATAAAAGCAAAAACAGTGTAGAGAAAGGTATCATTCCATTGCAATTAACTTTTCAGGAGTGGTTGAGAGTTTGCACCATCTCTTCCGTCCCCCCCCCCCCCGCCATAATGCCTTAGTCTGAAATCTTGTATATTTTCCTTAGGGTAACCCCATTAAGAGAACCAGTTTGGTATAGTGCTTAAGGCATCAGGCTAGAAAGGCACTGGGCTAGAAACCAGGAGATGGTGAGTTTGTCCCACCTGAGGCACAAAGCCAGGTGGGTGACCTTGGGCCAGTCACTTTCTCTCAGCACTAGGAAGCAGGTAATGGCAAGCTACTTCTGAAATCTTGCCAAGAAAACTGCACTGACTCATCCAGGCAGTCACTAGGAGTTCACAATTACTTGAAGGCACCAAATGCCCCCCCACACACACACAAAAACCCCAAAACCAACCATTAAACACATTTGGGGTTTTTTTGAATAATACATACAGGTTTGTATTGTTACATCAACAGCAATATAGCACTCTATAGGAAACAACTATGGACCATGCCAAAGAGCAGGCATATTTAGGGCCTGATGGCCTGTGGATAAAGCACTGAGATGGTAATTTCACTATTTTAATCCTGTATCAGCTTCTAGAAAATGCAGAAACTTTGCCTCTTTATCTCTGACGGCTCTAACTTTCCTAAGGGTCTGGCTTAGAGACAAGAATCTGCCTCTTCATTCCTCCATTTCTGCAGAGCACTGAGAAAGTAACAGGAGGAAGTACAGTAATCCCTTATGTTATGTTAAGCTCAAGGTAATGAGATTCTGACCTAGACAGACAGGGTGTAAAAGATTAAGGCAGAAAGGCATTTCATTCCTTCACAGGTTATATTCATTCATTCATCATTAAAATTCACTGACTTGGTGAATTGGCCAATACTCAAAATAGCTCCTGCCTCCTGCATAGTAGCTTATTAGTTGTCCAGGAAGAAGGAAAGTTCAATACTGTATTTATCTAGTATCTAGACTTCACCTGGTCTTGTGAAACTTAAAAAAAAAAACAAAAAAACCCCGACACCCCTGCTTCAACAATTAACTTTCAGAATAAAATTAATTATAATACTCCCTCATTTTCATTACTTTACATTACAATACATTTCAATCCCAGCACAGGAGTTACAACACGGAATAAATAACTGAGCAACTGCCATTTTCAGAGGCAAACCCATGGTAAAAAACAACACTTAAATAAATGAACTAGTTCAATTGCTCCTCACAGAATGAATGGAGGTGTTTTGGCCACAATCTCTGTCTGCTATTTAAGATTGGTCAACACCTCCATCAAGATGAGTAGGTTCCTTAACTCACAAAACCGTTCTTTTATCTGGGTAAAGTTTCAACTTATTTAAGGCATATTACAATGGCCCTTGATTTTATAGGTGGAAAACAAAGGTGCCAATTACACATCACCCATATATGGTGATACTGCAAGATCACAGGGTGCAATAGAAATCCTCCCCCCCCACTGCCTCTACCTTTGGAAACCAACCATTTCAATATCTGTATTGCTGCTTTTGTTTCATCTTCTGTAGTGTATTTTGTTTAAGAAGGGCTTCCTATTGTTGATCTGTAAATTTTGTGAACTGTATTGCATTTAGATACTCTTCAATTTGTCCTGGATTTTATATTTGTTTACTGTATTATCCAGAATAATTTTTAATTGCTATCTCCACAAGTATTTTTGTTTAGCTGTACTCGTACAAACTCTAGACATTTTCATAATCTTTTTGCCATCCTTAGTTATAAGGCCAATAAGATAACTCCGTATCAGAAGGATATTTGAGAATGAGTATAATGGTGGCATATTATGCTAGCAAAATAATGCTTAGAATCATCCACTGCACATTAGAGCCCTACCTGGGAAATGCCAGATATTCATGCTGGCTTTAGAAAAGGCCGAGGAACATAAGATATTATTGTTGATAAATGGTGGATAATTGAAAAAGCCAAAGAATATCAAAAAGAACTTAATATGTGCTTTGTTGATTATAGAAAGGCCTTTGTGTTGATCACGTCAAGCTTAGAAAAATGGGAATCCCAGAACATCTCATTGTCCTCATAAGAGACTTATATACAGGTCAGGAAGCCACAGTACGAAGAGAACATGGCGAAACAGACTGGCGCCAAGTTGGCAAAGGAATGCAACAAGGCTCACTCCTCCCCTTATTTATTCAACCTATAAGCTGAATATATATTAAGAGGAATTGGATTGGAAGAAGATGAGCATGGTTTTAAAATTGGAAAAAGAAAACAAACAAATAGATCATTAAACAAATTAACCCAGAATTCTTGTTTGAGGCACAAGTGAACAGGCTCAAATTATCTTACTTTGGACATATTAAGTGAAGGCCTAACTGTCTGGAGAAGCCTATAATGCTGGGAAAGTAGAAGGAAAGCCAGGGTGGATGCACACAATTCCAGTGGTGATGGGTGCAACATTGGAAGCCCTGAAGGAACTGACTGGGGATAGATCATCCTTGAGAAAATTTCTCTATATGGTTTCTAAGAACTGACACTGACTTGATGGCACATAATCAATCAATCAATCATGATGGCAAGAATAATCTTCCAAGGCAGAAATCAGTGGCTTGATAAATATATTGGTGAACACTACAGGATAATCTTCCAAAGTTCAGTCTAACTTTCTGAATTAATCAGCCACTAAAACCAGGAAATTACAATAATCTGATAGTCCAGCTAGTTTAGGAAACAGTCTGACCATGAAAACAATGCAATTTCTGCCATTCTTATTCACAGATCATTCTAGTTCTGAACAGAACAACAGTGACCCCTCTCCAATAATACCTTGCAAGATCATCACATCTTATTATGCTGAAAGCAGGAACATCACCTTCTTGCAAAATTTGGCAAGTGTCTGTGACTGGTAATTTTAAAAAATGTTTTTTATATTTTTCTTCTGGAGCTTCCATCAGGGAAACTTGCAATAACTTCAGGGCCACCAATGGTCCCCAGACCTTTGGGAATCCTTGGTCTAGATGATTTATTATTTATTTAACAGATAGCTTCAGATCTACTTTATAGTACCAATTCCACACAAAAAGTACAGTATTTCCTGCATATAGAAACCTAAACTAAAAACCTCCAAATCTCATACCGGACCATCACAACCAGTCTTCAGAGAAAATTACACAGTTTTTAGATCCCAGACTAAGCTTCTAAAGTTAAACATTGAGGAATACTCCATCTGCTTTTTATTGTTAACTTTACACAGCATTCCTGTTATTTTGTTCAGACTGTAAGTTTTAAAAAGTCAGTGCTCTGCACTGTATTATCTATTTTAGTTGAAATGTAACATAGAAAACAAGCAAATATAAAAAATAGACATAATTTCAGATGCCATATCCATAACACTGCAAAATCAATAATCAAGTGCAATCATATTGTAATCAAAGAAATCAGGAGGCATTTGGTTGGTTGTTTAGTTATTAATCCTGAAGATTCATCTTACCCACCTTTGTTTCTTGTATTAGTACTTGTGGTATTACTTAGCAAAACCACACTTACTTTTGACAAAGGATAAAGTCCTTGAATTCGAATGGTTATATGACTATAATTTAAATATTTTAAAATTCTCTAATATCTATGCACATAATTTAATGCAACACAGTTGCAAAGCCAGATATGCTTTCTATTCAAATTGAGTGACAGCTTAGCCAACTTGCATGGTTTGGTGACAACAGATGAATAGGAAATTACTTTCATAGTTAATAGTTTTCTATAATTATTCCTAATAAACTCTGTTTCAGGTGCCTCTGATTACTTTCCTCCCAGTAAGAATGGTATTGACTAAACTTTAAGTGCTAAAGAGAGAGAACAATCTACCAATAGTTTTACACATCCAAAACCTGCTTAGCTTTAAAATAATTTAAATCAGACAACATTGCCTCTTATTATCCTGTACTGGCCTAAACTGATTCCAGTTTGGAATTGGAATTAAACATTCATATACATTAGAACTTTTCTTCTCAGTGCCAGTCACACAGTTTATTTCCACTGGAGCCATTTCAAGAGGGGATAATTTAAAACTAACTTTCAAATCAGTTTTAGTGCAGATTCATTTCATGCTCAGGGCAGGTAACTTGTGAAGCTCAGAATAAAATCACATACTATAGGCTTATATTTACTTATTTGAGATTAAGTGTAATTCAGTGTGACTTTTTCTGAGTAAGCATGCATGGGATGATATTGCCAAGCTTACTTTTAAAGAAGCAATAACAAAATTAAATAGTATTAGTTCAATCCTTTGCATACTTCTCTTAACTTGACTGCCTTAAAGCTTACTCCTAAACAAGTGGGTACAATCCTAATTCTGTTTCTTAAAAAAAAGGGGGGGGGCTTTAAACCTAAGAAACCTAAAGATTTACAAACAAGTCCACAAAATTATACTTATTCTTTAGAAGATCTGTAAATATCAACTTAAAAGTATGATTACTCCACAAATAAACATATGTTTCTAGTGTTTCCAGCAGCATAATTGCCAGAGACATCAAAGCAATATTTCTGCAAAGCCAGCTTAATGTTATTTTGTGTGTGGTGTGGCTGTCAGAACACACCTGTGAGTCAGGCTGGCTTTTTTCCTGTTGTTTTAAAGTCGTTTTGTCTCTTTATAGTATGATCATTTTCTTCTTTGTTCTTTATAATGAAACAGTCACACAGCTTTTTCTTTTAAATACGAAGTCATGCAGGAGGAAAAGAGAACACAGCTACACAGTCTGAAACTATATCAAACAACAATATTCTTACTTTAATACAACGCCATCCACATCAAAAATAACAAAATTAAATTATAAAAATTAAACATCAGTGCATCATTCCTAAATTAGTATGGGTTGATTGGTTGGTTTGGTATAGAAAGTTTCATTTACATTCAGCATTTCTTTACCTCTTTGTTTAGAACTATCAGGTACTGACCCATGATGAAGTGAATGAAATATTGAAGACAATATTTTCTACATCTTCAAATATTTCCACCAGCATCATAAGGAAACAGGATTGCCTCAGACATTCCATCCTATTTTCTGGAACAAGTAGATGATGCCATTTTCGAAAATTAATCCGTTCAAAATGACCATCAGACACAGTTTGCGGCTGGTATTCAAAGTAACTGCAAAAGAAAAGAAAAATAGAATGTGGTATGGTTCCCAATAGGTTTCCATAATGATAAGAAACAAATTAGCATGGACAAATGTTATTTCTCGTTAATGAGATGGTTTTAACCTGGCTGACCTTGTTTGGCCTCAGAAGCCAAGCAGGGATGGGCCTGCTTAGTACATGGATGCAAGATTACCAAGGCAATAAACCTGACAGGGATGTTAAAAACCATCTTAGAAGAAGGTAGTGGCAAACTATTTCTGTACTGCTGCCAAGAAATCTTGATAGATGTATTCATGGAGTCACCAGGAGTCAAACTCGACCTGAAGGAGATTTTGCTTTTGTAATGAATGAAGTCTACAGGGCTGAAAACAATATGTGATGCTAAATTAAACTAGTAATTTAATTCATAAAAGCTCTAATGAATCGGTAGAGCTCTAGCCTAGTCTAAGTCTAAGTCTAAGTAGGGGGGTTGATGTTTATTTTACCAGGCTCTCTTAGTTTAAGTTAGCCTTTCCTTCTAATTACCTATGATAGATTTTTTAAAAAAATAATTGCTCAACAAAGGGAACAACTCCATGTCCTTAGGAGGTGATAGTGGGGCTTGTAGATGCAGAGGACCAGTAATGATAAAGGCCAGCAGGCAAGGCGGCACATCTGTCACTGAAGGTTGTACAATATGGCTTAGCCTGTTGTTAGAAGCCAGTTAGTGGCTCAGCAACACATTAGATGAGGAAGCTGAATGCCTTGGAATCTATTACTACTATGGAACTGCTTATTAACCTTCCTTCTGTACCCGGAAAGGCATTATATTCAGTTTTTTTCAAAGCAAAATTTGAAACATGTAATTACCACAAAAATGAAAAGGCAAAGGAAATCAGATCTGAATTCTGTAACTAGTTGACAAATTAATTGTAAAATCATAAGAGTGTTGTATACATAATAAGCCTTTCCTTGCTCAGCACAACTGCTCGTTAGTATCCTTTGTACATTAGGAAAATGAGTAATCCAGTAATATTCAATTCTGGTATTCTTTTCAAATATAGCTATTTAATATTAATAGCAATATTCAAGATCCATTTACACCCAAATGAGTATTATTGGCATATGTAAAATAGTTATTAAATTTTGTATTAAAAACTTGACATTTGGAAAGGAATCTTTCTCCTTCTCATGCATCTGATGAAGACAAAATAGGAAAACAATTATTCAAAATTACTGGCCCAGAAATGATATTGTTTGGGTTTCTTAAAAACTCAGTATAGAGAATATAGAGCTTAAGAACTAGAAAAATAAACAAATTCCAGGACAGTAAAGGATGCTGCATATGAATAAAGTCACTCTTATTTATTTTTCCAAGATAAAATTAACAACAACTTCTTAGATACGGAAACTAGTTAAACATTTGTTATATACTTAAACCACTGTTTTAATTATGGCTTTTACTAGAATCAAAGATTATGTTTGCAGCATTTTCTGTCTTTTGCACACTATATAAATTTCAATGTATTCAGGTCTATAATAAAGAAATCAAATATCTCTCTTTCAAGAGTTTCTGTTCTCTAAATACAATTTCCTTCCCTACTGTTTTAAATCTTATTGCTCTATGTCTCTATCTGTTTCAAGCAGTGGAAACTCAGCTGGAAAATCTACCTCCTGAACAGCATTACTGAAATTGTGAAGATACATTAGAAAAATACCTCTAATTGCTTGAAAGTTGGATGTCAAGACAAACACTTTAATGAGTTTGAGACATAAATTAGTGTAGTCATGCTCCCAAATAACTGCTGGAATCAGTAGAAGTTTTCCATAGCTGGATAACAGCAATGCTTTCAGAAGAAATATGAAATTTGCCTTGGTTTTCAGGACAGCAGATCTTACTAACCACAAAGCAGTGAAGATGCCAGTCAAAAAGGCAGTTTGTTCTGAGTGGGAGATGAGTATAAGTAGAAAAAAATCATTTAGAGAAGCAGTTGAGATCATAAAAAGCTCCTTAAATAGCTATACAGCATTTCACTACATCTACTCACATACTTTTTAATTTTCTTCTGGAAGGCATGCATTTTGGTTTGGATTAGGCATAGAAACTAATAATTTAGATATTGTAGTTTCAAGCCATTTATCACGCTAGCTATCCAACACAAAAGGCTTCTTACTACCTAGAAAGCTTCACTGACCAATTTTGGATTGATACAAGCTAGCTGAAAAGTTAGGACTACTATATCTGGGCTGCAAAAATCTGACAGCCACTAGATATCAACAATGGTGTAATAATTTTCTATATCTCTTTTCTGCCATCTAATGGTCACCAGATTTTTGCAGCGCAAAGAAAAATAGGCTCTCTTGCTGTTATAGCAGTCATTATATTTTATATTATATTTATTAATTTGTTTTATTACTGGTGCTTCTATCCAAAACATTTCCAAGCAGTGTACAAAAGAAATAAAGGTTAAAAACATCAAAGCAGTATCAATATATATTACTGTAACCAGTAATAACCAGTAGAGATAGATCATATATATCTACCATGAGAGTTATATATCAGAATCCTTGATTTTTACTAATTCAAATAATTGTATTTTACACAAATATAAGAATAAGTATTTTCTGAAAAGCCATGGGATTTAGGATTGAACAAGGATTTGCACTTATATCTCCTAGGCCCTTTCTAAACACTATCTCCTGGAAAATATTTACATTCTTAAACACTACCTTTAGACATGCCTATTCATTTAAATTGATGGTATGCTGCAATCTTTTGACTGTCAGATATCTTCCAGCCAAATTCAATGAAAGCAAGAGAAATAGTGGCTACATGAATATATATCAGAACACATCTAAGAATTTTAGTGCACTTGAAGCAACTATAAATGTTTAAATGCTGCTTTTTTAAAAGACTAGACACAATATTTGGCCACAGCAATTATTTGATCTTACCCAAAGATGCTATTCCAAACATTCGATAAAAATCCCATTCTTTGGCATATCTAATTAAATCATCAGGATCAGTGCTTTGACTTGAATCCTGTAACTGCAGCCACCTGAGATAAGCCTCACAAAGTAAACAGAATATGCAAAGCTTTCCATGAATCTGCAGTAGGAAAGAATATTAATGTCAGATGCAAATACATTCAAAATAATTCATCAACCACAGAACTATAAGCATGGTGGTCTTATGACTTGTTATTAGTACAAGCATGAAGGCCTGTATAGGTCATCCCCTCCATTGAAGAACAACTAACCAAGCTGTAGGACATGCTTTGATGAATTGAATGTCTTTAATTCATACATTAAAAATGAATCTGACACAGAATTCAATTCAGAATGGAAACTAGTCCTAGACTACAACTCAATTAATGGATTTGTACCAAATCCAAAATTTGGGTTTCTCTACATATACAGCCTATGTTTTAATTTTACAGGATACCTAAATTCTTAGTGATATGGATTGAATTCATTATAGCTTGTAATTCTGCTAGATTCATTGTACACTGTGTTGACCATGTTTCTTGATATTCATTCTTAGCTTAGAGCATAATGGTGATTTTTAGTCTTTTAAAGCAATACAATATATTCAATTATTTATAGCTAACTAATGATGTATTGGAAAACTATAACAAAATCCAGCTTTATCCCCCAGCAAAATTCCAGAGTTCAATCCTCTAGCAGGGCCCACTGAAGTGACTACCTTGCCCCCCTGATACCCTGCCATCTCTTATCATGCTTCTCTTTTGACATACTTCCACCACAAGCTCCTCCCCTAGGCTTATTGTGATAGACCTGGCCAGAGTGTGATCAGCTATTCAGAAGCCAAGTGCCTACTAATCACTGGTTTGAAGATGGGCATAAATGTGATGGTGTTAAGAATCATATTGTGAAGTATAAATACATGTTAGCTATCAAACACTAAACAGAAACAAGCACTAAGTTGACTTCCAACTGACTGAGTATGGTATAATAAATCCAGCAGCCCAGGCAGATAGAAAGAATGGAAAATGTAGAAGCAACAATAAGAGATGTCAGTGGAGTGGCTGACAGTGGAGGTCAAAGAATCATTCAAGCCAGGAAAGTTCCAGTCAGAAAGTTCCAGTCAAAATAATTAGCCTACTAAACAACAACATTGAACTGCAATGCATAGATAGACCTGCAGAAAAGGTAGATTTTATGAAGGTCTCTCTACATACCATGTAGTTCTCAAGAGCCATGCTGTTTTAAAGTGGCTATACTTTTCCACTACAGCTCTAAAGGGTGCTAGAAGTATACTTTATTTTGACCAATCCCTTGAACAGCACAGAACTACAAAACTGAAATCAAAACCAATACACAACTTTTAGAATGGGAAGCCAATTAAAGTTAATATTGCCAGGTCCAGAACAAGTTAGCTCTTTCATTAGCCTGGAGCAAGATCGACAGATCCTACCGCAAATCAAGACAAGAAGAAGACACAACAGGAACTTACATTTATCTTTGTATTGAACAAGATATGTCTGTAAGCTTGTGCTTTGCATAAAATAGCATTAATTAAGATGATGACAGGATCATATTCTATATATTTGTCCACTGGCTTCTGGCAGGATTTCTGAAAGTAACCAAGCAAAAGCAAAGTTTAAGAATCCAGTAATATTACAGAGATGAAAAAAATATTAAAAGTTCTTAAGAATGTTTAAAGTTCTGTTATGAATAAAGAGTTATCTAAGATGTTATTTTAAAGTTTATGTTGTAGTTTTCACAAAGTAACTTTTCTGTCAGAACAGCAAAAGTAAATAATGAATAGTTTATTATTTTTTACCCAGAATTAAGTTTAGCGAGGGTAAAATTCAAGCAGGAATGGCTCCCTGATGTACAACATCAAGGCAAGTTAAGACACCTAGAGTCTGCTTTTTGTAAATAAAAGAAATGATTTTAAGAAATAATTCAAACAATTCAAACAGAAATAAGTAATAGTCTCAGAAATTTATGGCACACTATAAAAATATTTAAGTGACAGTGGTTGGGGAAAAAAGAATAGAAAAGGAAGGAAACAATTTTTAAAAAAGGCAAGGCTACTTGCATGTTTTTCTTATAGGTACATTTTTTCTTTTGCCTTTTTTAAAAAATGTTTTATTATTTTTAATAGCTATATTAAATCTGTTTTTGAATTCCAATTTCAAACCTCACTTCAGTGTTCAGCTTATGCAACAGTAGTAATAATAATAATTTTAAAAAAGATAAATAACATAGGTGTATGTATTCTATTCCTCCCCCCTTTTCTCTGTTTTGTTTTTCTTGTTGCTTTTTATTTAATTAATGAAAATAAAAATTATATTTAAAAAATTAGCCAGGGTACAGATTTAAATACTTCAGGCACACAACAAATGCAAACTGTACATTGAATTGCAAGAAATAAAGGAATGCTCTAGAAGTTTCTGAAGTTACATTGCTAAGATTGAAAATATGCATTCTTGCGAAGAATTTTAACTTTAGTGCTTCATTATATACTATCAAATTATATGCATTTTAAGCCTAGACAAAGAGAAGCTTATGGTTTGTTTACAAGATAATCTATGAGGATCATAAAAACATGATCTGGTCTTTCAGCACAGGAAGGGCAGATGCATTCCAGACATACATCAGTCATAGATCATGAGGGGGTTCTATGCTGCAGCAGTGGAAGAGGCAATTTTAATACCGGGGGTTATTAGGAAATGGACTGCAAATCTGATCTTGCTGCTATATGTCTATTGCACAATCACATATTGATGTACAGTTCCTGATGTTTATCTTAAAATTAATACAGAGCTGAAAAAAATAACGATTAAGAAAGGATAAATCATCTTTGGATGGCTGAGAGCTACATTTTAATATTTGGGGGAATTTTAAGGGATGCAGAGGTTGGGGTGATTATGCAGGATGGGCATCGCTATGTTATAGACATGGACAGGAATGAGATTTCTTCCCCTCTTGGTTTGGAGGCTAGCTTGGTCTCCCCCTCACCCCCCCCACCCCCCATTAAGCCTATTTTAGTTCTTAGACTAACATTAGTGTGCTTCCTACCTCAAAATGGCAGGGAATTGTCTCATCCAATTTTGGCAGTCATGACCGTTTCAGGGAGCACAAAAACTGGCTTGGAGTCCACTTGTAGTGGGCTTAACCAATCCTGGGTTAACACAGCACAGCTTTTTAAAGCGAAAGTAGTAACAGCAGTTAAAAAGAGGTTGAAAACATTTTGAATGATAGAAAAAGAGGACAAGTAGAAACAAATGATTTTTCAGTGTAGAACTCTGAATGAGAAACTGAAATTGTTGGGCTAATGTCCACAAAGGCTATCCCAGGTTGCTATCAGTGACCAGAAATTTAATTCTGGTGATCAGCAGGGAAAACAGCCAAAGCAACAATGTTATGTGTTTTAATTCTTGTAAGTGGCACAGAGTCACTTGTGTGAGATGGGCAGCTATATAAATCATATAAATAAACAAACAAACAAACAAATAAATAAAGCATAGAGTCCATGACAGAAGTGACAATTTTTACAACAGCAGAAATCACCACTACTTTTCAAAATGGCAATTAGATTTTCTTGTGCTAAGATATACTATTAATGTCATGATTGAAGAATTGCTCATAATATACTGCTTACAATTCTTCTTGCTGATTAGTAAATACAAAAGAGAAACACTGCTTCTGTTAAGTAAGAAACTGTCTATTTCACACTTCATGCTAACACATATTATTTATTTTGGAGTTGGTATGTTGTGTGATTCAACCTGTTATGATTTTTGTAAGAACGAAGCTACTGTAATTTATGAAAAAAGCCATGCATTTAAAAGTCCTGATTTAGAGTAATGTGTGAAAACAACCCATGAAAAAGCCTTAGTGGTTACTAAAAATTATTAAGTGAAATTCAGATAAAATCTGTCCACTTCTACTTATTGTCAATAGGTTCAGAACACCTAGAGAAAAATTGTTCTTTTAGAATTGCCATAAGAGCCTCTAGCTCCCCTGCATTAAATTAAATACTGTACATCCACAGATGACAGATACATATACAAGACAGGGACTTCTTTCCATATGTTGCTCCATCATGTTTTAAGCATTTCAGGACTGGTGTCTTCTGTTTCTGGAATTCTATTCCAGCGCCACACATCTTTGGAGGCATTTAAGGAAGATTTTAAATATACCTGCATAATAATGCCAACTGATTGGTAGAAGTGGTTATGAGCAGATGTTGAGAATGGCAGCTGGTAAAGTTAGGTGGTAGGGCTGTTTTGTTGTAAGTCTTATTAGCACAGTTGGGCAGCAGGGGTAACAAGTTTATAGCTTTAGGGTGTTATTGTTGTTTAAGTGTTACGTTTACTGGAACTGGAACTATATCATGGCACATACTGATTTTATTGCTTTCATATAATTTTAACTGATATTAGTTTTTACTTGTTCATTTTGACAGTGGTTGGACCATGCCCTGGTGGGTGACGCATTACAAATTATCTTTTTGTTGTTTGGTTGCCATAGATTTTAAATTACAAACTAATTTGTGAAATCTTAATCCCATGACTATATAAAATTACCCTAAACAGTTTATTTGTATTTTATATTTCATAAAATATTTACTTGTATTTACTCAACATTTATAGATTATATAATGGAATCATCACTGTTATATGTACATTTTTGTCCCCTTCCTTTTATCTTGTTTGGAAAAACCTCCATTGTGTTTATAACAAATATAACAACTGCCAGAAGACACCATGCTAGTAAATCTTAAGACATAATGCTGAACTGTTCCATTAGGCATAAACCTGTTCTTAAACCTGAAATCATGGCCACTGTGAAAAATCCCAAACTCATGTTTTGTTGAAAATGTATGGTTTAGGGGAGTTTCTTGTTCAGAAACCACAGCTTAACAGTATTCTGGGACAAATTCAAACTCAAGTCCACAATAAAATGTAATGTATATTTACCTGAACATTTTTCTGTTTTGCTACTAACATATGCTTTGCTCAAGATCTGAAACTATTCAGCACTCTCCAGAATAAACACAAACAGCCACTTCTAATCTATGGAAAATATACGATCAAGGAAAAGGATGGTATCTCAGATTTGGGCTGGCACCATTATATAAAATATATTCCAACTGTTAATTATTTTTATACAAGTAAATATTAACTGCCATGTTTGATTGCATTCTTGCTGAAGAAATTGCTTCAATAAAATAAAATAAAATGGAGATTATAACCAAGAACCTCCATTTTAGTTTTTATATAAGGAAAACTTGTTTTATTAGGTTTGAAATAATACCCTGCTACAGAAGGTTGACACTGGAAATATATGACAGTAGTTAAAACATCTTATATTTGCTCTTCCCACTGCAGATTTTCTATCTAGTTCAGTGCTTCCCAAACCTGGGTAAATTACCCAAAATTGGGTAAAAGTGATTTTTCTTTGGGTAAAACACACAAACCCATTACCCAATCACAACAGGGACATTTAAATTGACTTAAAGTGTTTTACCTACATTGGGTAAAAAGGACTTTTTGATAAGTGGTTTTGGGTAATGAAGGAAAAAATTTGGGAAGCACTGACCTAGCTCTTCTAGTTATACTAGCTGTCAGTTGCCATTAGTGTAAAAACAACTTTTTTTTTTTTTTGGTTTTCTGTTTAATGAGGGGTGTGCATCTTATACAACTGATATTTCCCTTTCTCCCTGAAAACCTACCTGAAAAAATAAAGGAGGCTGAAGGACACTGGCTGTGTGCATTACATTGTAGTGAAAGGGAGAAAATAGCAGAAGTATGAAAGAACAACCTTGTACCAGAGAATCTCCACTACTTACTTTTGCTCAATTACAGGTATTTAATTCCCTTG
Source organism: Liasis olivaceus (assembly GCA_030867105.1). Taxonomy (NCBI): domain Eukaryota; kingdom Metazoa; phylum Chordata; class Lepidosauria; order Squamata; family Pythonidae; genus Liasis; species Liasis olivaceus. The sequence goes on from CM061349.1 coordinate 260,856,859, forward strand.
AATTACAATTCTGTGTGACAGTCTATGCCAGGCCTCCCCACCCTTTTGGGGTGACTGGGCACATTAGGAATTCTAAGAACATGTCACTCTCTTTCTCCTCATAAGACCTAGTTTCCAATCCCCTAATTATCCTTTTCTTTTTTATCTATTCTATTTTCTCTTAACAGTTTGGTGCCCAAAAATGAAAATAATACTTGAGCTAAGTCAAACCAATGCTGAATATAGTGGAATTATTGTTTCTGAGATTTGGAAACAACACTTCTATCAATGTACCCTTAAGTTACATTTGCCTTTTGAGCATGTCTACTGCTGACTCATGTTCTAATTGTAATCAATTCCAAGATAATTTTCATATATGCTATTACTACTTCACTTATATAGTGGTGCTTAAAAGTTTGTGAACCTTTTTGAATTTTCAATGTTTCTGTATAAATATGACCTCAAATGGGATCTGTTCTCCACATACAAGTCTTAAAACTAGATAAAGAGAACTCATTTAAACAAATAAAACATCAAAAACGTTATACTTGTTCATTTATTTATTGAGGAAAACGATCCAAGGCTTTGTATTTGTGTGTGGCAAAAGTATGTGAACCTTGGCTTTCAGTAACTGGGGTGCCCCCATTGGGCAGCAATAACTGTAACTGTTTCCTCTAACTATTGATCAGTCCTGTACATCGGCTTGGAAAAATTTTAGCCCATTCCTCCTTACATAACAGCTACAAGGGATGTTGGTGGGCTTCCTCGCATGAACTGCCCGCTTCAGGTCCTTCCACAATATTTCTTTAGGATTAAGGCCAGATCTTTGATTTGGCCATTCCAAAACATTAACTTTCTTCTGCTTTAACCATTCTTTGGTTGTACCACTTGTGTGTTTTGGGTGTTGTCTTGCTGCATGACCCACTTTCCCTTGAGCTTCAGTTCATGGACAGATATCCTGACATTTTCCTGTAGAATTTTCTGGTACAATTCAAAATTCATAGTTCCATCAATGATGGCAAGCTGTCCTGGTCCAGAGGCAGCAAAGCAGGCCCAGTCCATGATACTGCCACCCCCATGTTTCACAGATAGGATAAGGGTCTTACGCTGGAATGTGCTGTTTGCCTTTCACCAAACATAACACTTTTCATTCAAGACAAAAAGTTCTATTTTGGTCTCATCTGTCCACAGAACACTCTTCCAATAGCCTTCTGGCTTATCCACATGGTCCTTCACAAAGTGTAGACAGGCAGCAATGTTCTTTTTGGAGAGTAATGGCTTTCTCCTTGCAACCCTGCCTTGCACACCATTGTTGTTCAGTGTTTTCCTAATGGTAGTCTCATGAAGATTGATAATGGCCAATGCAAGAGAGGCCTTCAGTTCCTTAGACGTTACGCTGTGTTCCTTTGAGACCTCCTGGAGTATTACTCGCCTTGCTCTTGGTGTGATCTTAGTTGGTCGACCACTGGGTAACAGTGGTGTTGAATTGCTTCCATTTGTACACAGTCTGCCTGACAGTGGACTGGTGGAATCTAAACTCTTTGGAAATAATTTTGTAACCTTTTCCAGCCTGGTGAGCATCAACGACTGTTTTTCGAAGGTCCTCAGAAATCTCCTTTGTTTGAGCCATGACACACTTCCACATACCTGCGTTATGAAGATCAGACTTTGATGAAGACCCAAAGTTCTGTTCTTTAAATAAGGCAGGACCTCCCACACTCAGACCTGATTATCATCCCATAGATTGAAACATCTGACTCTAATTTCCCATTCAAATGAACTGATAATCCTAGAGGTTCACATAGTTTTGCCACACTCAAATATGTAGCTTTGGATCATTTTCTTCAATGAATAAATGAACAAGTATAGTTTTCGACTCATTTGTTTAAAGGGGTCTCTTTATCTAGTTGAGGACTTGTGTGGAGAACAGATAATGTTTTAGGACATATTTATGCAGAAATATTGAAAATTCAAGAGTTCACAAATTTTTAAACACCATTGTATTATTACCAAACAGGTGTCCTCCATCTTGTATCTGTACATTTGATTTCAACAAAACACTAAACACATTTATAAAAAAAAGTTTCTAAAAATATATGTAGTCAAGGTAGATCACAAAAAGCCAGCTGAATTAAAACTCACTAGAATAATGCTGGAGTAGACTGGACTAGAAAAGAAGTAATTACATGGAGGAAACCAGGTAGCCAGGAGTTTGATAAGCATGAGAGTGGCATCAGAGACATGAACAGTGGAAATGTTTAATCAAATATTGTATGAAATCTATTAAGGAACAGATTGTTTTAACAAAATGTTAAATGATATACACAGATTTCAAAACAAGGAAACCACAAAGCACATTCTAAAAATAATAAATCACATTCATATTAGGCTCAATGAACTTTCTACCATTAGAGTTTCACATTCCCTAATAAATCTTACCAACACACAACAGGACATTTAGGTTAACCAAGAGTATGTTGAGCATCCCCTACATGTTCTCAGACATACAAACACTAGTCTTGCTTTAGGATGAGAAATCATCTGAACAAATGTCCTGCAAGGTTGGAAGTCTCTAAGCCAGGGTTTCCAAAACTGTGAGGTGTACCTCCCTTGGAGCAGTGCAGAGTCCAAAGGAGGTATGAAGAAACTTTTAGTTACATTGTTACAATAAATCCAGCTTTCCCACAGTTTCATTGTATTGTTTTCATTGTTCATTTATGTTTATTTTGATGTTTGGATTTTCAGGGGAGGTATGTACATTAAGATTACACTAAAGGTGTGACAGCAAAACGTTTAGGAACCCCTGTTTGAAGGCTTTCAAATATCTCCAGGCTGCAAAGGACTGAATGTTGAAGAGCAATAAAAACTCACTGTGAATAAAACGGAATTAATACTAAATCTGAAGGTAAGACTTCAGAATTCAGGAGGAATGGCAAAGCACTTCCCCTCAAGGATCAGGCTGCAATTTGAGGATCCTCTTGGACCAGGGACTGATGCTGGACAACTACATAATATCAGCGTAAGGTGGACCCATCAATTCGAGATTCCTGTTGCTTCACATAACTCACGCAGATAGAGATCCGCAACACACCACGTTGATAATCCTTGTACAGTTCAGTCGCTTTTGTACTGCACTCAATGCACCGGTAATAGCCAGGCTCCTCCATCTTCCCAGACAGAACAAACCCACAAATGCTCCCTCGGAGTGTGTTTTATTTCGTTCGCTTCCGGGTTCCGCTCGCAGAGCCGAGAACCCGCGGAGCATCTCGGTATTCGTAGTTTTGCGCTCGATACCCAGCACAGCAAAAGTCTGGGCGCAAAACTACCATTCCCAGAAAAGAACTCGCTCGCCCACTAGCTGCCAGGGCTCTGTGGGAGGGAAAGGCGAAAAAGGTAGATTAATCTGCGCAGGCGTGGTAGGAAGATGGCACCTGCTTGTGGCGCTCGGGGCTCCTGGCCGAGCGTCGCGGTGCCGAGGCTGTTTTGGGCGCTGCTGGCGATTGTCCGGCCGTTGCTGGTTCTGGCTGAGCAGTACCCGTCATTGTCTCTGCGCCACCAGCAAGGGAGCAGTTGCTACCCGGAGTTTTGGGTGACTGACTGGGATGGGGAGCAATATGCGGCAGCTGCCGGAGATGGTGGTGAGTAATGGGCAGAAAGAAGGAGCCGGAGGGCCGGCCAGTTTCTGGGGAGAGAAACGTAGGACAGGCTGGGCCGGTTTCGACTGCAGAAGGGCGAGTCCGTGGTGGAGTTGCATCTTTTCACCCACAGGTCCAGCAGTCAGGGAATGAGCTACATCAGCGTTTTTCAAACTTGGCGACTTTAAGGTGTGTGGACTTCAACTCCCAGAATTCTTGGAGTTGAAGTCTACACATCTTAAAGTTGCCAAGTTTGAAAAACGCTGGGCTACATGATGCCTGATGAGCTGCTGGGGCTGGAATCCAACAGGAGCTTGGGGACGGCTGAACAGTTCTTCCCAGCTGCATTTTTCTAGGGGCTGACATGCCAGAGGCCATCTTGTCCAATGAGGGGATTGCAACCTTACAAGGATGAGGCGGTCAGTTGCAGAACACTTGAAGATAAATGGGCTTGCATCCATGACAATAGCACTAGGCAAGACAATGAATGGAGTTTGCTATCTGGGCCAATTGTGTGGGATGAGTTTCGGTTATTAGGCTTGATGAAGACAGGGCAGTTGGTTATGTCAGGCTCAACCTTAGCCCTTCCTGGTTTTTTTCGCCTTACAGAGAGAAGCTGGGTTGTTGGGTCTAAGAGGTTGGAGATATCTTTTTGAGGGAGGTGGTGGTAATAGCCTCTTCAAGGGAGATGATTAGGCTGCTATGAAGAAACCTTACCTGAATCAGGAAGATAAAAACTATTGTAGGGTGGTTGCTAATATTTCCTTTCATAGTATGGTACTTGAAGTGATCTTGATGATCATTTTCAGGCACACTTGGATAAGACTGATTTTTTTTTATCATTTCCATCCAGTTTCAGGCCTGGCTTGGCAGATATCACCTTAAATGTCCTCACTTGAGAAAGCAAGGTTGGGAGTGCAGTTGTGTTGGCTGTTTGGGGTCCCTCAATATTTTTTCACTATCAGTGATGATATCCTTCTGGATCAATTCAGAATACTACGATTAACCTAAAAACTGCTTAAATGGCTTTGACTAGGTTGTCTAAAAGAGAATTGCTTTCTGTGTTTATTTACCAGGCTCCTAGGATCCTTCCCTAGGCCTTTCTCTAGCTACTCTAGCCCAGTGAGGTATGAGAAATCATGAAGAGGTTGAGAAAGTAATGGGAGAAACTCTAGACATAACCTGCAACAGATGGAAGAGGAGTTTGTTGGTAGCTCATTTCATAAATGGCAGCTCAGTCCAGGTTGCAAAAGCCTGGGAACAAGTGATGCAATTTTTTTAAAGAGACTACTGTACACCTCAATGAATTCATTAATATAAGAGGGCTGGAGGTTGAAGTCTATTATTGTGTCCTTCAGTATGGGGCTAGGTTGGTGATAGTGGTATGTTATTCTTTAATGAATGATGGTAATGGAAGAACCAGAAATGAGCTTTTTATTTTTTAAATTGTACACTATTCTGAATGAATGTGATCAGAGGAAAAATGTATTCTGTTAGGTGTCATGAATGGGTGAGGGAGATCAAGATGAGAGGGAACAGAAAAAGTGATCAGGCCATTCAGTGACCCAAGAATGACTGAAAATGATGAGTGAGGATCTCCTTAGAAAAACTCTGTTCTGAATACTGTATGTGACTTAAGCATATGTTTACTCATACATATACATGCAAAAGACTGCATATAAAAAGCATAATTGATTGTTTATGATGAAAGACAGAGATAATTTATGAGGGACACAATGGTGAGGAGGGGTTCTGAATGTGGGACAGAACTTTTTTTTTTTATAGTGTCAAGACCGAATCTTTGGAAGAAGAGGAAATTAATGAAAGAAACAAGAATAAAAGTAGAACAATTGCACGAACAGAAAGTGGGGCCTTTATGAAAAAGTATTACAAGATTACTCTTCCCAATAAAATGAAATGGACTTAAGGAAAGAGGATGTGGAAGTTGGAGCAGCAAAAAGAATTATGATTATGGAGAGCTGCAGGAATGTGTGGAGTTAATGTAATTGGACGTGTGAAAAATGATAATTGGAAGTATGAAGTGGAGAAAGCTGTGAAAGGAAAACATTCATATAAGAATAGATGGCTGCAAAAATGAGAGTGAGAGAAAGAATTAGTTGCAAAGAATGTGGTCAGAGAACAAGGAATAGTTAAAAGAGGCTGAGAAAATACAGAGCAATTTGGATGAAAATAAAAAAGTATTTTGAAGTATGTTAAGAGGACTAAGCAAGGAGTGAATGAAATTAAAAATAAAAGTGGAGAATGATTTGGAATAAAAGTGAAATGAGTGAATGTTGAAATGAATATTTTAAAGACTTGTGTGGGGAAGATAGATAGTTCTCCCATAGAGCCAATCTACTGTGATAAACTTGTAATTAGGACATTATTCAGTATTGGAACAATTGATCTAGAAATGTTCTTTCCATGTCTAAACAGCACTACTCTCTTTATTTAAATTCCCCTTAAGTTTGTAAGTTGAATGTACCAATTAACAGTAACAATATTTCCATTTTAGACTCATCATTTTTGCACTTTCATGATTCAGACTGTGAACTACAAGGGTCTTCATCTTGTGAACCTCAGCTTTCTTGCACTACAGAAAAACTTTTGGTAGGTTTATTCATTGTGTTCAGGAAGAAGAATGCTGAAAACAACTTGCAGTATAACTTCAGTTGAATTGTTCCATAGCTTTTGCTTTGGAGTTGTTAATTTAATGCATTAAAACATTTTTTTTTTTTTGCAGAGCCAAGCAAAAACACTTGCCAAAGGAAAAAAAATTCCATTTGCTACAGATGATGATTATACAAATGAAGAATTAGGTAAGATACAATACGAGTATTTTCTAAGTTGGTTTCATTTGTAAGTGAACTGAGCCACAAGGAACAATGAACAAATCCTATAGATCACCACAACTGAAGGAGGTGGGTTCCTGTGTATGATATATTTCTAAAGAATAGCATGAGCTAAAGCTAGTATTGAAATCCTTTTCACTATCCATTTCTGGATGTGTTCATGGGACAAAAATTCAGTATGAAATATTGATTTCAAATCTTAATTTGTCAGTTTGACTAGAACAACAGAGCTTTGGGGATACCTTAAAGACTAGAAGCACAATCTTATGTCCTGCTGAATTTAATGACATTTATTTTACAATGTTGTATCCAAAGGGATGCCTAGGACCAGTGGTATGAGTACTTAATTAAATAGGGCTGATTTGGGCCAGTCTTGTACCATATAAATCTCATAAGCTTTGGCTCCTCATCACAATGAAGTTCTCATAACTTATATGAGGCCACGCTCCAAGTTGTTTTTTAATCTCTGTAAAAGCATCCATTGATTTTATTTTATCCATATTCTGCTTTGTGTTCAAGTATGTTTCTTGAACTCTACGTGGAATTACGTGAACTGTAGATTGAGATGGAATGGCTCTCTTGAAGATAGGATAGCCCAATGGTTTCATTCAGAGGAAAGAAGTGCATACTTTTCAACCCCCTGTGATTTTGGGATACCCTCAGACCCAACCATCCCACAAGATAGCAGAACACTTGATGTATTTCATCATCTCATAGCTAAGCTCCAACCTTTTATAACGAAGGCGAATACCAATCCTATCAGGACTGGATGCCATTCTAAGAGTTGGTTTGACAAATCTTGCATCGCTGCCAAAGCAGCATTATTGGAATCGTATGCTACCTCACTGAAGACTAATTTACCAGATTCTACCCAAATTCTAAAGGAGCAGAAAAGATAATTTAAGGCTCTGCTCAGAAAGAGAAAAACCCAAGATCAGAAGAAAAGATGGTGACAGCTAATTGAAGCTACAAAGTCCAAAAATCCTTCCCTAGTCTGGCATACTATAACAAATCATTCCCATAATGGCATTACACAACTGCATTGTAGCATCCCCTCAAGTACCTGGGTACATCACTTCCAAGCCCTTTATTGTGATCTGCACGCTAACACCTATGTGATGGATGTACCTTTATCCTCACTACTGCAGTGGCCCCCAGTCACATGCAAGGAAGTTAAAAATCTCATTAACCAGCTTAAGTGTGGTAAAGTCCCCAGGATGACTGTATTCCTCCTGAGCTAATAAAATCCAATTTAAATTGGTGGGCCCCTGTATTGGCCTCTTTCTTTTCATACATTAACCACACAGCTAAGATTCCAGAGGACTGGGGAAGAAGCTATAATTGTATCCTTATATAAAAATAAATGATAGGAATGACCCAGCTAATTATAGGCCAATTAGTTTATTGAACATCATTAGCAAACTAAATGCCAAGTACTTATTCACCAAACTCCAATGTTGTCTTAAAGCTAATGTGTCACATTAAGGCTCAGGTCTGGACTCAGAATCATGTTTGACCCTACAGGCCTGTTGCCTCTGCTGTTGTCAGACAGCTACCAATCTCATTGGCACCATACCTGTATAGAAGAAATTTGCAGTGTTGGCCTTTCTCCTGAACATTTAGGCTAATTAACCCTTGAGAAGGCCAAATCAGCTGTAAAAGAAAGAATTAGGGATGTTGATTGCCAAAATGATATCACCAGTACTCCTAAATTGTATTGCCAAATGTTAGATAGCTGCAAACCTTCTACTGCAGGGTATCTATACAATCTAACCCTAAGCAAATATAGATGGGCCTTTTCCAGAGCCCGCTTTCATGCCCTCCCTTCAGCACTACTGGTGGGAAGATTTCATGGGACTCCTTATTTACAGAGACTTTGCCTTTGTGGATCCAGGGATGTAGAAACTCTTGTCCATGTCCTTGTAAGGTGTCCTTTTTATGATGCCCTAAGATGTGCTTTGATCTCCCCAATCATCTCTAAATTTGAGGGTCATACTGATAAATTTTATGTTTATTATTTTTTAAGGGATGCTAACTGTACCCTCAGATACCAGGTGGCCAAATATCTTCATCAAGTCATACAATTGTGCAAAACTCTTAATCAGATATGTTGTTTACTGCCTTATTGTTTTCTATTTTTCCCTGACAATGAATTGCTATACCAAAGTATTTCTCTTTTCCTACTGTAAAGGCTGGTCAAAGACTGTAATAAAGATATTTGATTTAATTTGATTTGATTCAGATAAATATTGTCTGTCCACATCCCATTCATGCTGTTTGAGAGGGTTCCCAACCTTCTGAAGCAGATTTATGGAGATTGCAAAGAGCTGTAACGTAAAAGAAGAATGAGTAAAAATGATTTCTTCCCCTTTCCCCATTCTGTGAGCAAGAACTTCTTTTGTATCATAGGAAGCTGTATTATGCTGAGTCAGATCATTGCCCTGTGTGGTTCATTAATATCTTCACTGATCAGTAGCAAGTCTTATGCAAGCAATGCATTGATATTTTACTTACAATATGGCATTCTGTTTAGGTAATTTTACTACTTTGATTGGTATATTTATTGGCTATTGTATAGTAGTGTTTGATCAGGAAATTGGGTCATCCCAATATCTGGTTTTCAGGATTTACAGTTCCTTGTGGGATTTTCAAGAATCCTTATATATGTAAATGTGTAAGTACAGAAGCTTGATCTAATAACCTAAAATATTATTTTGGCAGCTATTGCTTATGTATTGATTGGCAATGGCCTTTATGAGGAAGCAATACAACACTTTTCAAAAATGCTTCAGGTAACTTTTCTTTTTTACATTTTTATTAAACTTTAGTAAAAGAGTTTCCCCAAAAAGACACTTTCTTCCTTGGGGAAGAGTGGCAGAGAGTAATATAAACTTAATATGCAAAACAGAGGCTTTTAGGGTTGAATTAGCATTTAAAGTGTAATGGATTCTCATATTTGGGCAAAAGTCATCGTGTGCTGGAGCTGCTTGTATTCAGTCAGAGAAAATACAGCTCAGAGAAAATTACAGGAAACAATTTCTGTGGGTGAAATCCAGTGACATCTTTCTGTAGATGAAAGCAGTTTTCACTTGTGGAATTGAAGTCTCCATTTATGTCTAATCCTCTGGAGTAGATTTTGAAGATTTATTTGGAGTTACAGGGCATTTCAAATTTAGGAGAGAGTGAAGGAAAGTCCTTTTGTATAAGTAGATGTCTTGGAAACTGCCATATATGAATATACAATTGTTTTTGACACTAGGAGCACACATTTGGGGTATCACGGGTGGCATGCAGTGGTGGATAGTGGTTTGATATATGCACATCCATGCATATAATGTCTCTGTTGGAGTGAAAATCAGTCCTCCCCAGTTGTGAAGCAGCTTTAATTAGCTGATTCCAAGAGACATCAGATGAACTATAGCTAGTCCTCGCTGAACAACCAAAATTGGGACAGGTAACTCCATCGCTAAGCAACGTGGTCGTTAAGTGAGACATCACGTGACTGCAACTTGCAATTTTACTGCTGGCTTCTCCATTGGCTTTGCTTATCAGAAGCCGGCTGTGAAATGTATAAATGGCAATCACGTGACCATGGGATGCTGTGACAGTTATAAATTCCTGCTGGTTGTGAAGTACCCAAATCTTGATCACATGACTGTGGGGACGCTGTGACAGTTGTAAGTGTGAGGATTGGTTGCAAAGTTACTTTTTCAGCACCATCGGTTGCTAAACAGGGCAGTCGATAGGTGAGGACTACCTGTAGTCTGCCAGTAACCAGAGTTTTCTAATAGAGATACAAGGTTACTTAAATCATTAAAAGCTATCTATACAATAAATTATTATTGTCTTATTATTTGTTATTGTTATATTAATAGCACAGGAAAGTTATGAAAATAAAAATCCATTATGGAGGCCTTTAAAATCAAAGCTAAATGTAACAATGTGAGCAAAAGTTGCAAGTAGTTCTAGAACCACATGCATCAACCCTTAAGTGCAGATACATTTTTTTTTTCAGTTTGAGTTAAACATTATAGCCTTCTTAGTTGTAGAATTTGCTGTAAAAATATATGCGTTACAATCTTCTAAAGATCACTTTACTTTGCTCTGCATAGGAACAACCAGAGCTCATCAGTGCAATTTATGGGCAAGGGATAGCATATGGAAAGAAAAGGCAACATGTGAGTACTTAATATATTTGAAGCAGCAGACAATAATTTACAGTGCAATTTTGTAATTTTGGAAGTGTACAAACTCTTATGAATTCAAAACATTTCAAGCTTGAAATGGATTATTCCGCACTTACTAGAAATGTTCTGACACTTCCAACTATTCTGGGAGTGTTCCAAACTTGAAGCACCTGTTGAGCTCCGGAAGACTTCTGGGGCACTCAGAGCATTTCAAGTAAGGTCAGAACAGCTATTTCAGACTTGAAACGGGGGTTTCAGGCTCAACATACTTCAGAATAAAGGTTTGGTGAGGCACTACATTAATTGACTTAACATATATGCATTAGCAGATCCAGGATAGGGGCAGTTCTGTTGAAATCCTAAAAAAAAAAGGCTCATTTTTTTTTTTGTTTTGCTTGTAAATAGCTTAGGCCAATATCTAAATTTTGAACATCAAAATTTTAGAACAACATTATCGCCCTGAGGTGAGATTGGCCTCGACCTCGTTGGCCTTCCGGAAGAGCCTGAACACATGGCTATGTCTGGCCTGGAGATCCAGTGATCTTGATGGAGACCCTGCTAGGTGGCTGTATTGATAGGAAAATGATTTATGTTTTTAAGGTTTTTAATTGTTTTATTTTTTTTAATGCTTTTAATGATTTTTTGGTGGTTATTTTTGGGTTGAGTTTGTATCGTTCTCTGGATTTTTAACTTTGTAAGCTGCTCAGAGTCACAGTAGTTATCAATTGAATAAATAAATAAACCCTGACTTAGTATAATTTCGAGTTTATATGGTAAGTATTCTCAGTTGATTTTTTGATCAACACTGAATTAACACGAAGGCTTTAAATACAGTAGGATTAATTAGCAAAAGAAAGGGAGGCTGCATAGCGTAGTTCAGTTCAGCCTTCAGGAGTATTTGCCTCTGTATAGCGTAGTTCAGTTCAGCCTTCAGGAGTCCAGAAGAAAATGCAGAATGCTTTTAGTTTACAGCTCTGTTATCTCTGCATGAAAAGATAGTTGTCTGACTTGATGCCGCCTTGAATTTGAAATTGTCACGGCATTGCTATAGAAACAGCCATATTTTTATGTATTCTTTTCCTTTTAGCAAAACCAAAATCATTCTTCACCCCAGCTTCTGACTTCAAAGTATACATGGAAGTTCTGTTGGAAACAGCCCAGTGAACCATTCTTTTCTCTTAGCATATATAGATTAGATTCACCCTGTGAATTTAACTTCATTTTAATTAAACTAAATATACTAAAGCTTACATCCATTATTTTCCAGGATATTAAAAATGCAGAGCTTGCTTTGTTTGAACTAAGCAGAGTAATTAGTCTGGCACCAGATCATCCTGAAGTGTTTGAACAGCGAGCAGAGGTACTTTTCCCCTCTTAAAATACTCTTTGATGTCTGTATTTTTCCTCCATTTAAAATATTATTGAAAGTTCTTTATTGTTGAAAATTATTGTCTTAAATGCAGTGTAACTACTATATGCATTTTATGCCATCTGTATAGTTCAAAGGGTAGCATATAGTGTTTATTAAGCTTTGTTATGCAGTACTCTATCCAACTATCAATACATTCAGGGTAGTGACAGTTATTTGGGTGAAAAGCAGGCAGAACCCAGGGTTAGAGAAGATGGGGGCCAGCTAAAGCTGATCTTTCCCCATTATTAGCTTTAAATACACTAAGGGCATTCAAACCTCATTAGAATTGCTTTGCAGCTGAGCAGACTGTGTATGGTTTACCTTGGTATTTATTTATTAGATTTTTAAAACTGGTATAGTCTTGTGTCTCTCAGCCGTTTACAGAAATAACATCGGCAATATCACAATATAAACTAAAATAGCGAGACCTTAAAAACAGGGGAGTAGGTTACTAGGTCAGTGCTGGGAGAAGACCATTCCTTACTTCCATCCCTATTCTTCAATTAAACCGGATTTCCCTCCCTACTTTGAAGCTTGCCTCAAAGGTTTTAAAGTGAACTGATTGTGAAATAATGGTTACATGCTGAAAACAGTTCTGTTATGCCAGTGTTGTACTTAATAGATAATTGCAAAACATTTCATTTTATGTGTGGCAGTGGTGAAATGGACTTCTTGTGTAAAACTTAATCCAGAGTCTTTTTAGTTGCTATTGGGAGTCAGATACTGAAATAACAAATTTCCAATAGAATATTTAGGTGTATGGAAGATATTCATAAAGTACAAAGTAGCTGTCCTTGCTGCTATTAAATAGTTTTTTGTTTTTGTTTTAAATTTACTACCAGAATTTTGTGATACAACCACAGGTATGAAGCTTGCAGCCTTTTTTCCATTATTTAAAAGAACAAGGCTAAATTGGCATGCAGACTGTACTGTTATCAAACACGAAGCTAGGTTACTTGTGGGACCTTGCCTCTCCTCAATAGTTTCTGCCCATGCACCAGATCTGGCAGAGTGGGTGTGCTCTGGATCATCTCAGTGAGGCAACGTCGCCTTGTGGGATCTAGGAAACAGGCCCTTTCTATCATATGGAGAACCCCAGACTTATTGGCCTTTCAGAGGACTGTGAAGACCTGACTTTTCCCCAGGCATTGTGGCCAGGCTGTTAGTTTGGGAGCTTTGGCGTGGATATTGTCAGGCCTAGCCCAAGGAACTCCAAGAGACAATGCAAATTCAGTCTAGCTATGTTTATTAGCTACAACCTCTAGCAAGAATCTTCCCAGACTGAAACCCCAGCTCCCAAGTCAGCCAGCCACAACATTGTGAATTCCTCAGGGAGGTGCCAGTCTCATCCTCTTGTATTTCCCACGCTGCTCCTGTGAGCTAAGAAAATGTTTATCTCCCTGAGCCTGGCCTTCATAATTCCATTCCATCACAGATATGTGGTATAGGTATTTTGTGTTTTTAATGAGAGGACCTATTGTTGTTGATCTTTTATTTGGTATGTTTGCTGCCCAGAGTTTGGTTGGATAGATGGTCGGCCTTACAAATGTGATTAATAAATAAAAAATAAAATAAATAAGGGAATTCCAGACTGCTGGAGCACCAGAGCAGCCCTCTTGGTCTTTCTTGTTAAAATATGAAACAAGAATCATGATGCTATCCTGTAAAGAAGGAAAGACTTACTTTAGCTTTGTCATCAAAAACCATTGTTTGCTCAATATTGTAAAATGACAACATAAAATCTTATTAACAAACAGATATGTCTTAAGTAGCTCAAAGGAGCTATTCTAAATGGAGCTGTGGGAATCAAGCAGAGAATTCCTCCTGGACATTCTGCTTGGCTTAGTCTATGAAGAATCCTGTGTATATAATAAGGCAGAACCAAGATGGCATGATAAATCAAAGAGGAGCAAGAGTGGTCAATAAGTAGTACTGTTGCTGAGGAAGAAAGCCTGAAAGCTAATTGATTTGGAGTTGAAGCTCTGAACTTGTGCAGTACTGATGATTTGTTGTGGGGGAAGGGGTAGTGGTCAGGGGTGAGGATGTACTTGGGCTCTAGCAGGCAGGAGTGGCCTGCCCACTGTGCTTATTAAAAAATATTCTCTTATTAAATAGGAACACTTTCATCCATCTAATCCTTTGATGATATTAAAACTGTGTTATTGTGTAAACAAACCTGCCTTCAAAGAGCATGTAAATATAATTGATTCTTTTTATGTGTCTGTGTATATGAAGTTGTGTGTGACAAATGCAGCATTTTTTATAATTTTTGTACACATGGACTTGGAATGCTATGAATAGAAATAAATGCATCATTTCAACATAGCCCCAATATCTTTTTCTTCCCAAAACCTGTCTAACAGTAAATATCTTCTTTTAGAAGGGGAAATAAGAAGTAAATAGCCTTGTTTTAGAAAGGGAGATAATAATATATATCTCTTCACTGCACAATGATGAATTATCTGAATATTACTTGTGTTCTCTTGGCCACCAAAGATGGAACTGACAGGAAAGGGTTAACACCACCTCTTCTAGCTAGAAGGCAGATCTTAAGTTTATGAAGAAAACTTTCAATTCAGTCGCATGGACTAATTAAGTGTAGTTCAACATCATGTTTATTGAATAATTCACTGCAATGGCAAAAAAACTTGCCACTGGCAAGAACATATGGGGTATAGAAGAACAATATTAGCAAACACAGTACTTAATTATTTGATCCTGGAACTGATTGCTCCCAGATGCATATGTAAGGAAACTTCAATGAGAAGGCCTGATTGCAATGTGCAAGTAGGCCTCTGAGATGTCTAACTGAGGTGAGAAAGTAGACTTATATGTCTCCATTCTCAAGACTCAGTGCCTTATGTAGTTGTTCAAAAGTCTGAGATTCAGGATGGTTCTTCAGGTCCTATTTTTGTTTGGCACAATCAATTGAAAGGAAAATACACAAGATAATGCCTTTTGTATGGGTATACATTCTATCACACCAATATCCAAAAAGGCAGAAACCTGCCTCTTGGGTTTTTTGGAGCAAGTTCAGAGGAGGGCTACCAAGATGGTGAAGTGTCTGGAAACCAAGCCCTGTGAAGAGCAGTTAAAGAATGTGGATATTTATTTTATTTATTTTTATTTATATGTCAAATTTATATCACTGCCCAAGTCCCCCACAAGGAGGGACTCTGGGTGGTTCACAACAAAACAATTTAAAATCAGTAAAAACATAAATAATACAAATATAAAATACAATTATTAAATACAATAAATATATCTAGCCTGCAGAAAAAAGGACAGAGGGGAGAATACATGAAATGTCACACAGAAAAGGGAATGGACCAGAACCACCAGGTTAAAACTAACTACAAGGAAGGAAGTTCAGGCTAGACATCAAGAGGAACTTCCAGGCTATACAAAGCCAGTGGGTCCGGTTACCACATTAAGTAGTGAGTTTTCCTTCACTAGAAATCTTCAGAGTCTGGATGGTCATCTATCAGAGATGTTCTAGTGGATCCTGCACAGAGCAAAGGATTGGACTAGTGACCTCTAATGCCTTTTCTAACTCCATGATTTTATTATTTATCTACTGGACTATCACCTGCACTATTTGTCCCTGCATGTGTGCTCACAGGCGTGCCAGAATTTTTGCAATAACTCCCTCACCTGGGAGGTGGTTGTGTCAATCTGAAAGACATTTGCTTTGGTTTTTGCTTTCTGTGCCTTAGGGGAGTCACATTTGCATTGGTGGACCTGGGAACTCCTGTGGTTGTTTTCCTGTATCCTGCCCAAAAAAGGATTGAAGTGTAGTCTCTGCCAGGTTTTGCTGTGAGATTGGCTCTTGATTTGTGGTCTACCCCCAGTGCTTGAGCCACAGGCACTGCCATGCCACTACTGCAGTGCTGCTGCTTTGTGGGTTTGTTTCAGATTGCAAATAGGTGGAGGATGGAGAAAAGCAGGATTTACTTGATGGTTTTCTGAAAGTAAGAGTGATTGGCTCCCCTCTCTTGCCATTTGATCTGGAACAGTCTCTGTTCCCCATGAAAGAGTTCAGCGTTGGCATTGCCAGAGTAGCTTGTGTCTGCCCTGCTCAATCAGGGCTTGTATAACCTCCAACATTTTGTTCAGGTATCTGGCCTATCTCCATCCCCAGGTGAGTCATCTTCCAATATCACATGGCCTCTTGGCTGGGGCCTGTTTTTGGCAAGCTGAATAGTGAGATGGTGATTGCCAGAGTTGCTTCATTTGATCACCTGCTATTTGTAATGCTGGCTCTTTTTCTTGGCAAGGCTATAGACTGAAGGGAGGAGGTTCCTCTATGGGTCAGAAGGAAGTCTTAACCTCTGCCTTCTAGCTAGAAGAGATGGCATTAGCTATTTCTTGTTGGCTCCATTTTTCAGTGTCCAGAAAGGTACTTCTTGATTAAGTCTAACTACCATTCCTTGCTAGGCTAAGGTGTTATTTTGGATTTATAGATACTGTCATCCCTGGGTCGAATTAGTGAAGCACTGGCTGATGTCACTAAAGCTATTCAGCTGAAACCTTCAGCACAACTTTATTACCACAGAGGTATTCTTTACTTCATTTCTGAGGTAAGATTTCAGTCCCTTCTAGTGACTTCAATATTGAGCATTAAGCATCAAGAAAAAGAAAGAACACAACCTCCAGACATGTAAGAAAAGTTTACTTAAGCTCAGTGTGTTTTTGGATTGAACCCTCTTGAATGCAGGGGCTTCTGTGGGGTCTGCAACTGCAGCTACCATCTTTATTTATTTGACCTGCCTCCCCCAGATGCCCCTGCTTGAATTATCATTGTCATCCTGGTATAAAGTTATTGCTACAACCAGACATTAACAATATTATGACATGCATAATATTAGTAGACATTGTTCAAGAAGTAGGACAGCTCTTCCACTCCTCCTGCCTTCCATGACCTACTTCTTCCAATGAAACTAGCTCATGGAGGCTCCACAGGAACCTGCTTGTAAAAATGGGGTTAGGAAGGCTAGGAGAATCAACCCAATCCCTCTTTCTGCAGGAAATGTATAGAAAAAATGCTTAATGCTATGGCATCTTTTTAAAAAATGCTATTTTAGTTATTTGGTTATTTAAGGCATTTATATTCTGCCTCTTTATTAAAATGTTCAAGTCTACTTATATTTTTATATACAAAGAGAACATAGATATATTAGTTTCTGGATTAAAAAAACTTGATGAATTAGATCTTGGTATTGTTATTTCAAAAGTTTACTTAGAGGTGAGGTCATTCCCACAAAATGTCTTTGTTATTAGTGTAATTGCTATAAGAGCAGATTGTTATTTTTTTTCCTGAGCCCATTTATTGGATTAAGTTGGACAATCTATTCTTATGCATGCTTTTTCACAAGCAGTTCCTGCTACATTCCACTGATTTTTACTTGGAAGTAAGCCTTACTGAATTCAATGGATCTTAAGATTAAGAATATGTAGTTTAATTTTGCCTAGGTTGGTGTGCAGTTGGTAGTTGTGCTTCTGATTTATGAATTAATAATATTGTGCAAGTCATTATATGAGTATTACATGATCTATTTTGGATTGGTTCCAGTGTTTTTCTCTGTCCAATGAAAGCTATTTTTCTGCAATAGGACTATGCAACAGCCCATGAAGATTTTCAGAACTCTCTTGAGCTAAACAGAAACCAGCCCATTGTTATGCTTTACAAAGGTTTATCCTTTTTTCACAGAGGGCTTCTAAAGGTATAGAATTCCTATCCTAAGTTTTCACAAATGCATAAAGTTGCAATTATGCCACTTCAGGTGGGTTTGATTGGGGATGGGTGGGGTAGAAATAGAGAGAAAGAGAGAGAAGTTTTTTTTTGATATGTAGTCATACCGGTGCTTAATTTAGCCCATTGTTGTTTTTTCCAAAAGTCAGTAGCTGGGTTTGCTTATCATTGCCAAGCCATAACTTGGCCTATTTGGCTTTGCCTTATAACTACATATGAACCAGATTACAATAACTTTTTCAACAAGTCATAGTTAACATCAACAATGATTTAGTGTATGTATCAACTCAACCCTTGTTTCTTCTAAATATTTTCCTAATGTTCCTTGAGTTCATCTGTCTTAGAAATCCTAGGGTTGAACCTGGAACCTCACGTTTGCAAGCATATATTCTGATTTTGAACTATATCTCTTGTCTAGTGTTTAATACCAAATTACTATCTATATCCATCTTTGTAAATGGTTTTAATTGTGACCCGCCCAGAGTCACCCATTGGGGGAGATGGGCGGCATACAAATTTAATTAATTAATAAATAAATAAATAAATAAATAAGTTCATCTGAGGTTAAAGGAATGTTTGTTAGCATTTATAGGAATATTTTAATCTTGCTTGTTTTTTTCATTTGCGACTTAACTCAATCTAGACTTTTATTTCTATTTTGATCCTCTATTGACTGATTTATTGAAATGTCATCAGTATCTTTCCTCTTTACAAACCATTGAAATTTCTGCAATTGAACAGGCTGATTAAAGGCATGCTACTTTACATTTTTTCTTTGTACTCAGTGAACTTAAAAAGGCTTTCATTAGTCCGGGCTGTCCTGCTTTATATTTAACTATATTAGTTGTAGCATGGTTGGGAATGAAACTGGAAGGGATCTGAAATTTTAGTAATTATTTTAATTTGTGCCTGAGATTTATTGTACCAATTTTTTAAAAAAAGACTAAGTTCTCATCTCTATTTTTGTGTCTGAGGTACATCATTAAAGTATTTCTGACAGATAAATTTAGAAATCTGTAGGGAGATCTTATTATCACTTAGACAATGTCCTCCTTTCTAATTTTAATCATTTGTTAAGCTTACCGTGTGGTTGCTAGACTACATGATAGATACTAGTCTTGCAATCTGTATTATAGTGCTTGCTTGATATGGTTTGCACACATTTTGAAATTTCTTGCTTTATATTAAAACTAATTCAAATGTAGTATATAGCAGGAATTATAACCTTCCTAATAATTCCTGTGGGGAAGCCATTGTTCAGGTTTTTCATCAAATATGTATGTACTCATTCTGAAAGGTGAATAGAAGTAAGTTTAATAAACAGAAATAGTTCAGTGTTATGCTTTTCACAGGAAGCTATTGAAATATTTAAAGAAGCTCTGAAGCAGAAATCAGATTTCATAGATGCCTATAAAAGTCTGGGCCAGGCTTATCGGTAAGCAGCTTCAAAATTCTCTTAACTTTAATGTTTCTCCATTACATGTGCATAGTGCAAAGAAAATATAATATAACAAAGCAAGAAAGGAACGTTTTTGAGCAGGGGTGCATTGTACTGGCTTGCTAGATGTCTCAAATATTACAGTGGTTTTTCTATCAAATCTTATGTCATGAGGCTGTAACTTACCTTTAATAATTTAAAGGGAAAGTGGAGGTTTATTAAGATTACAAAATAATATCCATATGGTTTATATTTTTAAATAATGTTCTTGTTGGATTATTTGTTTTCAATATACTTATATTTAATTCACAGTATAGTATGATATTCCATTCAAAGTAAACACTATTGAATTAAGTGGGAATTACTCTTAGGTAACTACATAGATTTGCAGCCTGAATGAATTATCTAATATGATATTGATTATTTTAAGTCCTATGTTAATAAATCTCATTTAAAAACTTTACTAAATGAAAGTACTAATTTACTGTTGCTTTTTAATCTTATCACTTGATAAAAAACATTAGAGAACTTGGTAACTTTGAAGCTGCAATGGAAAATTTTCAGAAGGCATTGATGCTTAATCAAAATCATGTTCAGACGATACAACTTAAGGGAAATATGTTTTATCATCATGGAAACTTGGATGAAGCCTTGAAGAACTTTAAGGTAATCATTGGCAAAATTAGAGTATGTTATAAAAGTTCTGTCATGTATGTTTGTAACATCTCTCTCTAGAAAAACTGCAAAGGATTATAAGAAACAACATTGGTGTTATCCTGCAATATTGGGTTTACTCATAAACAATCTGGATGCTGTATTCTGCACTAGCTGCAGCAAAGGCATCTCCATATAGAATGCATCACAGGAGTCTAGCCAAGTAGTGATTAAGGTGTGAGTTACTGTCACCAGGGCATCTTACTCCAGTTGGAGCTGTAAGTAGTGTACAAGCTGGAACTATGCAAGGGATTTTCTAGTCATGGCTTCAGCCTGCTATTTAAGCAGGAGCTGTGATTCCAAGAGAACCCCAGAGTCACAAACCGCCTCTTTCAAGGGGAGCACAACCCCAGCAAGTAACTACTGGAGCCAGTGTCGCCAGATTGCCCAGGTGTTTATTTAAATCTGGGTAGGATTTAGTCTAAGCTAGTTTTATTTCATCCAGACCCTGACAGCCTCCAAGCACTGATTCAGCATTTCTACACCATTTGTGGCTCAGCCTGGAGTTGGGGAGTGTAACCCAACTCCCAAATCCCCACTCAAACAGCCTCAACTTGACCTCTTTGCAGAAGGCTAATGAGTGTGTCAGATGCACCTCCTGGGGCAAGTGCTCCAGAGTGTGGGGGCCTTAAGAGAGTATCCATATTCCCTTTCACTTTGTGTGGGGGTGGAACCCTCATCATTCCCTCCCTTCATGCATAGATCACACAAATTCTACCTGGAGGAGATGGTCCTTAAGGTACCCTGGAGCCAAGCCATCTACAGTTATGTATAGAAAACTTAATCAGTGAAGATAAACAGGAAAACGGCCTGGTTGAATTATCTGTCTGGGGAAAAAAGAGCTTTTTAAAAAAATCTGAGAGTAAACTGTAGTTGTTTGATTTGATCTGTTACACGTATCTTGGATTTATTATCCCTTTTCTAGAGGTGTCTGCAAATAGAGCCATATAATGAAGTATGTCAGTATATGAAAGGTCTCAGTCATGTTGCCATGGGCCAATTTTATGAAGGAATTAAAGCTCAGACTAAAGTTATGCTAAATGATCCTTTGCCTGGTCAAACAGCCACTACAGAATATCTGAAAGTGAAATACCTCAGGGGTAAGTTGCTGATAACAATATAATTAATGTTTTTATACAAATCTCTGTATACTTAAGCATTGCATTTTGTGGACAGTTTTTCAAAAGAAATTTGTTCATTTCTCATTGTATCACACTGTGTACTGTCTTCATCAATATCTTGGCTGTTACAGAACAAATAAGAAAGATAACTCAAGGCTTGTATATGATTCTTATAAATCCCCTTATACACAGCTGTTTAGACTTGAATATATTTCTTAGTTGTGTTACTTATTTTTAAGGATAACTTTGCCTTGACAAATTTTATCCTTGACTACAGTGGACAAAGAGTATAGCCAAACAGAATTCTCTGCATGTTTCATTTCAAATGTATCCCTTGTAATGATAATCTGTGTGCATTTTCTGTAAATATATGCTGCTTCTTGTAGTTACAGATGCAACATATTTTTTTAACGAAGGCTGGATTTGTGCAATTTTCTGTATACACATAAATTTGACACTGTTTAGCAATAGGAAATATTTTGTTGAGGGAAAGATTTTGAGATATGTCTTTGAAGTTAAAAGGTGTAATAGTTGCAGTAGTACAAATTTCTAAGTAAAAGGGTCCCACAAATGGAGGAAACACTAGAAAAATGGCCAGGAAGGTGATTTCATTTCTATGCTGGTTTTAGTTCTTTATTTCAGTCACTGACCAGAAATCTATAAGTTAACAAGTAATTAAACAATTTATGTTTCAAGTGAAATAAAATACATTAAATTGTAACTGGAGCTTCGAGGCAATCAAGGAATGTTGACTATTACAAAACTTTGCCACATTCCTGGAAAAAGATAACTTCTGGTCTGACAGAAGTATTATCTATTTTATATACAGTAGCTGAATATAAAATAGGTAATAATTGTCTGGTACTTCACCAAATCCAGAGTTATAAAATGGACCCTTGTGTCCTTACAGGAGGCTTTTGTCTTCTCTACAAAAGCCAATCTTAGCTTGTAAAGAACTTTCTTATATTTGCCTTGAGAACAGCTTTTGGGAAGGCATTAAAATGTGCTAATGTTAGTACTTTTCAGAGTTTGGGAAGTTAGATGATTTAAATATCTTGCTGGCCTGAAAAAAAGGGGCTTGACTACTGAGAAACACTCCTTGGGTAGAACAGATCCAATTGGCTTTCCAAATATCTAGCATATATCTGTAAGTGCTGTCCCTCTTTTTTCTTCAGAACAAGAGACTGGCATAAATCCAGCAGCAGGGAGTGATTGACAAAACCCCCAAAGCAGATAAAACAGTTTAAGACAATTGAAATTATTAACAGAGATGAAAAGAAACTAAGACATCAGTTAAAAAGCCTGGCTATAGAAGTGCATTTTGAAGTCCCTCTTAAGGGAAGAGCCAGCAGCAGCAGCTGATCTCCCCTGATGACGTGCATAAGAAGGTAGACACTTACCAACTGCACAAAACCGTCTGCCACTTTGAAAAAGAACAGTCCTATTGTTTGGAGAAAAAATTTTCAAATATGGCACAAAAACATTAATAGAATGAGTATGAACAATATTGCTTTGCATTTTGAGGGGGAGAATACATCAGCTGAATTTCATCTGGAGGTCTTTTGGGGTATTTAGCAGGGGGGGAAAATAAAATTTATCTCATTTCCTCCACAGAATATTCTCGCTATCTTCATGCACATCTTGATACCCCAGTTACAGAATACAATATAGATACAGATCTTCCTGAAAAATTTAAAGATCACTGGGCCAAGAATCTTCCTTTCCTGATAAAAGACTATGAAGAACAGCCAGGTCTACAGCCAAATATAAAGTGAGTGACTAAAGTACTATTTTCTTAGCATGCTATGCTGAAAATGTTTAAACGTTTAATCTAGAGCAACTGGCATATGTCTTCATGCATGTTTTTTTTTAACTTGTAGAAATCCATGGTTTTCTGTTTCACATAAAATGTAGGGCAAAGAATTTTATTTTTTTTTTCAGTCTTGCTCAATTTAATACAATTTTACAAAAGCAATAGCAGCTGTGATATTTTGTTTCCAAAATAAAATATGGGCCTTTATGTCAATAACCTTAGACATTCAAAACATGAAACTATGAAAAATTGATTTTGCAATCATTTATTCAACAATTAACAAATATGGCATTTCCTTTTGTGGAAAAAGTAAGTACACTCTTGGCGTTAATGCCTGGTATTGCCCCCTTTGGCAGAAACCTCAAGTAGGCATTTCTTATAACTATCTACAGCTTAGACATTGACTGGGAGGAATTTTTTCCCATTCTTCCATGCAGAATTTCTTCAGCTGTGCAATGTTTGAGGGGTTTCTTGCATGGACAGCCCATTTCAAATCACCCCACAGCATCTTGGATTTAGGTTGGGTTAGATTTGGTCATTCCAGAACCCTTCATTTCTTTTTTTTCCCCAGCCATTCCTTCGTGAATTTACTGGAATGTTTAGGGTCCTTGTCATGTTGCAAGGTCCACTTTCAGCTGAGCTTCAATCTTCTGACAGATGATCTCACATTATCCTCTGCTACAGTGAAGAATTCATAGTGGATTCTATGATGGAGAGCTGGCCAGGCCCTGATGCAGCAAAGCAGTTCCAAACTATAACATTTCCACCACCGTGTTTTTCAGTTGGTATCAGGTTCTTCCAGTGAAATGCTATTTTTGGTTTTTGCCAAACATGTCTTTTGGTACTGTGGCTAAATAATTCTATCTTTGTCTGTCTGCAGTGCATTGTTCCAGAAGTCCTGGTCTTTGCCTAACTGTTCATGAGCAAACTTTAGTCTTGCCCTGATGTTCTTTCTTGGCAGCAAAGGTTTCCTCTTCGCACACCTCCCATGTAGATCTAATTTGTATAGCTTCTTTCTAATGGTAGACTCATGTACTTTGACATCAATAGTAGCAAGAGCGATCTGTAGGTCACATGATGAAATTCTGGGGTTCTTAGAGACTTCTTTCAGCATCTTTCTTTCTGCTCTCGAGCTGAACGTGCTGGGATAGCCTGGCCTGGGCAAATTGGTGGTTGTTTGAAATCTCCACTTGTAGATGATTTTCTGGACAGTGGAATGATTGATGCCCAATTGTTTGGCAATCTTTTTAAATCCCTTCACAGATTCATAGACATCTACAACCTTCTTTCTGAAAGCCTCAGAGAGTCTTTCGATCTAGGCATGGTGATACCACACACTTCAACAACAAAGAGCAAATCAAGCTAAAATGTCTAAAGTTAAATAAGACAGGTTCCTCCCAGATCATCTCTAATGATTTCTGATCATTTGCACCTGAGCTGGTGCACTTGAATCTAATTTTAGGTATTTGAGGTACTGATAAATGTAGGGGTGTACTTACTTTTTCCACATGCAAAATTTGCATTTATGTTTATTTAAATTAGTACAAAATGTAAATGGTGCATGATATTTGTTTTATCCCCATTTATTAGTATTGTTGAAATGAAGATCAAATATCTGTATGTTGGAATGTGTTGGAAAAAAAATCAAAAATTTCAGTGAGGTGTACTTACTTTTTCACATGACTGTATGTGTGTGTATATATATCTACATCTGCATCTACATCTCTGTCTACCTATCTATATCACGCTGATGAAACTGTCTTGGAAAACTAGCTGATGTTATTTCAATCAGAAATTGTGAGACCGTTTTTTAAGTAGCTTCTTATCCATTGGCCAACCACATAGCACTTGGAAATTGAGAGTTTTGCATGCTTGCTAGAAGGAGAATGTGTAGCTATTGAAACTTCTTTAATATGCAGGATTAAGCAAGATCCTATCAGTAAATAAACTGCCCCAGAAAACAGTATTGAATTGCCTAGCTAGACAATTAATTATTAATGTACAGGTAATCCTCACTTAATGATGGTTATTGGGACTGGAATTTCCTTCAGAAAGCAACATGGTTGTAAAGCAAGATGTCATATGACCTCGCCGCTTAGTGATGGCAGTTCCAGCACTTCCAGTGGCTGTCCTTAAGTGAATCATGCAATGTCATTAAGTGCAATGTGATGTGGTCGCCATTTGCTATCCCCTGCTGGCCTCCCCATTGCCTTTACGTTGACTTTGCTTGGAAGCCGGCAGTGAAGGTTGCAAATGGTGCAGGACGCTGCAATGTCATAATTGCGAGCCAGCTGCTGAGTGCCCAGATCGCGATCACATGACTACGGGGACGCTGCAACCGTCATAAGTATGAAGATCGGTTGTAACTACCACTCGTTCAGTGCCGTCGTAGTTCAAACAGTTGCTGAATCGTTAAGTGAGGACCACCTATATTCATAAATAAGAAAATTGCCTTAAAACCTACTTTGCTGACAATCAATGGTCATACCTTATTTCTAATGTGGTTAATACTTAATATTTACTATCTGTTTATGACTTCATAGAAACCCTCTTAATATTAATATAAACTTTATTATAATTTTTGATAATTTTCATAATTTTAGAGACGTGCAACTTCAGAAATTTGAAAACTATAAGTCCTCAGTGCAAGAGATGATATGTGTAGCTAATCATTTGGGTTCATTAATGCAATATGAGACTGTTGGATTTCTTCCAAACAAGAGAATGCATAGAGGTAAGCTAGGAAAATATAATCTGAATATCATTTCTCTTGCTATGATTACAATTGTCTATTTTAAAGTATAGAACTATAAAACATACCTTCTTTGTAGTGCAGTTCATTCAGAGATTAAGCAAAAATGCTCAAGTATTTACAAGCTGTTATTTCTAATGTATCAAATCTATTGAGGCAGCTACGTCCAGTGATATCCAACACCAGCTATCAATTATTTCATTGTTTCTCTTAAACTACAATCTGAGCTGAGGTAAACCTCACTGAACACAGCAGGCCTGAGATTCAAGAAATGGTGCAATTCAATATATGAAGAGAATAAATGTGAGTGGGCTGAACTTATGCCTACTTTGTTTGTTCTTCAGCAATGGGGCTAGCGGTGCTAGAAGTAATGCAAGCTGTACAGCGAACTTGGGTAAACTCAAAGGTGCGGATGAATGGAAAAACCAAGCTGATGCAATGGAGAGATATGTTCGACATTGCTGTGAAATGGAGACGGTAATAAAGGAGAACATCTATTAGGACTGTGCAAACTATTTGGAAAGGTGCTGTGGTGAAACAAAGTGGCAATCATGGTGGAAGCATCTTCTGTGTATGCACACATATTCTTAGAAGGCCAGAAATGGGCCTCACCAAACTTTTGAGAGATGTAGAGATGTTTTGCAAAGCTCTCCTCCAAATAGTTTCTACAGTCCTAAAATATATTAAATTGATACTCATGGATTTTGCTAACTATCACCATCAAAAATTCTAGCTAAGCAGTCCTAGGTTTCATAAAAGCAAAGACACAGTAGCCTGAGAAAATTACTTTATCTGATCTCTGTGTGGTTTCTATTTCATTAGTTCTGGTTGGTGCACCTCAGAAAGAATTGGAAAAGATTCAGAAAAGAAGAGACAAATTAAAGGACAATGAGACTTTTAAGATTCTTGGGGAAGATTGCATAGTTTAGAGCTTTTTAGTTTAGAAAATAATCATTGTAGAGATTTATTTCTTATTCTAGGAATAGAAGCAATGGGTTTTTGAGAATTAGTCTCTGGGGAGCAGAGATAGAGAATTAATATCTTCATAATTGTGGGCTTCCCAGAGGTAACTGGTTGCCACTATGGAAAACTGGATTTGTACTAAAATAGATTCTGGTTGGCTCCAGCAAGGCTATTCTTATACGATAATACTTTCTAAGGTACAACAAGGTTATGGTTATCAATGCACCCAGTTGGACCAACTGATTTCTCCCTCAGCCGGTGCTTTTCTTTCCTGACTATGTTGGCATTTTCAGGACTTGTTTAGTTGCCAGTTTACTTGCACCCACAGCTTGGTTTAGTTTTTTCCACTTCTGTTATTAGTGGGAGAAAGTCAAGGTAAAACCTCATAAAAAACCCTAAACAAAACATTGAGGGACAATGGAGAGGAGCTGGCTGAGACATTTGGGTTTCATTCATGATTTATAGTTAGGTTGTTGTATTGTCCAAAAACAGTCATAATCGGCTATTGTTTAACTCTGTAATGAACTATAAGAGCCCCCAAAACTCTTAGTACTTTTCATCTCCAATTTAATCTCATCCAGACCATTCTAGAAGTTAGTTCAATACTGTAGTTGGAAAGAAGCAATAAAAATGTCATATTAGATCTGAATTGATATAACTAATTTTTAATGGGATTAATACAGTGTCTCTTTGCAGGATAGCTGATCCAGACCAACCAGTACTATGGTTAGACCAAATACCAGCTCAAAGCCTTAGTAGAGGTTTTAATAATCACATCAGTCTAATCAGGTATGATGTTTCAGTGAAATCTTGTTTACTTCAGAAGTTGTAACAGAATCATATATTCTATATTAGGAAGTTAATTCATAATATAAACATTGGGATTTTTAAATTTCCCTTACACATTTTTCTTTCACTGTATTTTATATTTTAATATATTGCAAAACAAAATATAGCCCCTTTCTTTCTCCAGAGGATCAAGAGACACATAACAATGTTAATCTGGAGTCAAATAAATAATCCTCATATCTTTCAAAAGTGCCTTCTGCTCCCAACTAAGGTTGTTGTTTTTCCTATACAGAAACCTGGAGTAGCTCCTAAAATATTAATAGTGCCTTTACAAAATAATGCTTCAACACAGTCCTCACCATCTAAGAATAGTTTAAGTCATTGTTGTATGTCCCCACTTCTGCTCCAGAACAAAACAGGATTCCATGTTGGAGTGCAGAAGTGCAGGAAAGTACATGGTAATACTATTGTCAATTACAGGTGTTTGAGCTGAGGTTTATATGCATAGGCTGGCAAACTTTTTGTTTCTCCTTGAATGAGAAGTATGTGCTTTCCCTAGCTTTATCTATTTTGGAGAGTTGTTTGAAGGATGACAGACATCATATGGGCTCTGTAAGTGCAATCCACCTAGTACAAAAACTATCTGGCTTCCCATGACTGTGTGGCAGTATTGCTTATGGATGATCCAAACGAATTTTGTTTGATAGAGTAACGTAAAATGTTTCTATCTTTTATAATTTTAATCTGATTTTATGATGCTTCAGGAAGATACCTTTTCAGCTGCCTGCACTGTAGCAACTGAGTGATTGTTGTTGTTCAGCGCTCCTGATGCTGGGCACCTTTCATCTTTGGTCCTGAGTGGAGTGGCACTGCCTCTGTAGGGAGATTTACCTTGAGATGACCCTGGTGAAACTATTCAGAAAGTTAAAACAAAATGTGCAGAAGCATGCTTTGAACCCTGGGAAAATAAAAAGTATTAGGAAGACACATAGACTTATTTCTTCCTGACTCCCTGGTGTATAAGATGGAGGGAAGGGAAAATGCAATCAGACTTGCAAGAATCTGTTACTATAGCCTAATTCAATAAAGTATAGTTCTTGTGGAGCCTGTTTCCTGATTTGGACAACCTCAAAGGACTGAAATCCCCCTTGGGACTGGTATGCAATCTGGGGGTCTTCCTGGACTCTCAGTTTCTGCTCAAGGAGCAGGTGCTGTAGCCCAAAAGGCCTTTGCACAGGTGTAGCTTCTGTGCTAGTTGCACTCATTCCTAGATCGAGAGACCTTTTTCATGGTCACTCATGCCTTGGTTACTTTGCAGTTGGACTACTGCAATGGACAATCCACGTGGGGCTGCCATTGATAATCACTCAGAAGGTACAGCTGATCCAGAATGTGACCACATGAGCAGTGATGGGCAAGCCTCACTATGCCCATGTAACACCCCTACTATGTGAGCTGTGCAGGTTGCCCATTTGTTTCCAGATGCAGTTCAAGGTGCTAGTTATTATCTATAAAATCTTATGTGGCATAGGACCTAGCTGTCTGAAGGACCATCTTTCTCCTGCAGTATCGGTCCACCCTGTGTGTTCTGCCAGGCTTGTTTTGAATTCCCTTGATTAAGCAATATCTTTAGTGGGACCTAGAGGTGGACCTTCTCTTTCTCAATCATGGCATCTGCCCTTTTGAATAATATCCTCCCAGAGATCCTCATGGCTCCCACCTTGCCCAGCTTTAAGCATTCTTTAAAAACCTGGCTTGGTGTAGATGACTCATGGCTTGGCCTATGAGTTATAAAGAATATACAGGTGAAACTCGAAAAATTAGAATATCGTGCAAATGTTCATTTATGTCAGTATGGCAACTCAAAAGGTGAAACCAATATATGAGATAGACGCATTACATGCAAAGCGAGATATGTCAAGCCTTACTTTGGTATAATTGTGATGATTATGGCGTACAGCTTTTGAAAACCACAAATTCACAATCTCAGAAAATTAGAATATTACATGACATCAATAACACAAGGATTGGAAATAGAACAATATCGGACCTCTGCAAAGTATAAGCATGCATATGTACTTGGTTTGGGCCCCTTTTGCAGCAGTGACTGCCGCAATGCGGCATGGCATGGATGCTGTCAGCCTGTGGCACTGCTGAGGTGTTATGGAAGACCAGGATGCTTCAATAGCGGCCTTCAGCTCTGCTGCATTGTTCAGTCTCATGTCCCTCATCTTTCTCTTGGCAATGCCCCATAGATTCTCTATGGGGCTCAGGTCAGGCGAGTTTGCTGGCCTATCAAGCACAGTAATCCCATGGTCATTGAACCAGGTTTTGGTACTTTTGGCAGTGTGGGCAGGTGCCAAGTCCTGCTGGAAAATGAAGTCAGCATCCCCATAAAGCTCGTCTGTGGAAGAAAGCATGAAGTGCTCCAAAATCTCCTGGTAGACGGCTGTGTTGACCCTGGACTTAATGAAGCACAGTGGACCAACACCAGCAGATGACATGGCTCCCCAAATCAACACAGACTGTGGAAACTTCACACTGGACTTCAAGCATCATGCATTGTGTGCCTCTCCATTCTTCCTCCAGACTCTGGGTCCTTGGTTCCCAAATGAGATGCAAAAGTTGCTCTCATCAGAAAAGAGGACTTTGGACCACTGGGCAACAGACCAGTTCTTTTTTTCTGTAGCCCAGGTAAGACGCTTCTGACGTTTGTTGTTCAGGAGCGGCTTGACAAGAGGAATACGACATTTGAAGCCCATGTCCAGGATCCGTCTGTGTGTGGTGGCTCTTGATGCACTAACTCCAGCCTCAGTCCACTCCTTGTGAAAGTCCCCAACACTTTTGAATGGCCTTTTCCTGACAATCCTCTCCAGGCTGCGGTCATCCCTGCTGCTTGTGCACCTTTTTCTACCACACTTTTCCCTTCCACATAACCTTCTATTGATGTGCTTTGATACAGCACTTTGGGAACATCCAACTTCTTTTGCAATTACCTTTTGGGGCTTTCCCTCCTTATGGAGGGTGTCAGTGATGGTTTTCTGCACAACTGTCAGGTCAGCAGTCTTTCCCATGCTTGTGATTCCTACTGAACCAGCCTGAGAGACCATTTAAAGGCTCAGGAACCCTTTGCAGGTGTTATGGATTCATTAGCTGATTAGAGTGGGACACTTTGAGCCTAGAATATTGAACCTTTTCACACTATTCTAATTTTCTGAGATTGTGAATTTGGGGTTTTCATAAGCTGTATGCCATAATCATCACCATTATACCAAAGTAAGGCTTGACATATCTCGTTTTGCATGTAATGCGTCTATCTCATATATTGGTTTCACCTTTTGAGTTGCCATACTGACATAAATGAACATTTGCATGATATTCTAATTTTTCGAGTTTCACCTGTAGATGGAAGGATTTTGTTCCCTAAATGTTTTTATTGCTGTGATTGTTTTGTACGATATTTTGTTTTACTTCGGGAAGCTGTCCAGAGTCACCTGGAATGGGATAGCCTAACCATTCAGTAAGTAAGTAAGTAAGTAAATAAATGCCTTGTGAGGCTTGGGTTGGGGTGTTTTGTTTTGTTTTGTTTTTTGCCAATTAACCTTTCAGTCATCTGTAAAGCATCTTGGTTGAACTCCAGTTAGTGACCTGCTGATCACTAATTCTCTTCTATTGGGACCTGCTATCAGCCCTCCCAGGTAAACCAGATAGGAAACAAGACTACATAAATTAATTCTATTTTCTTGTAAGGCTATATTAACAGAATCCTGCAAGTCTGAAAGCACAAATCTCCCGCCCTCCTTATTTACCGGCTGAGTAATCAGGCAGGCCTATCCTAAGTTTCTTTTTTTGCCTGTTATCCTGTTGCAGACTCCTTTCTCTTGTATCTGATTGTTCCTTAGGCAGCATCTCTTTCCCCCATCTTCCAAGGCCATCCTCACATTCCATCACGCCTGCCAACCAAAGGGATTTTATTAGGTGAACTGGATTGGTTTAGACAGTCTATCTAACTGTAACTTGAAAACTGTTCAGAGATTAAGTAGCTTAATGTTGTTCACACTATTTAGAACTCAAACACGACATTATTAAAAATATGTTACCTAGGAGTCGAACTCATCTCAAAAGAGACTTCTCTTATAAATTAAATACTATTAATTTAATTACGTCATAACTTGCATTTATATTACAAATTTAATATACTTGAAGAATAAATTTACATTTATATTATGAATTTGATAATTTATAATATAATTGTTCATAAATTTCTCCTCTTGCCATATTACTGTACACACTTGATTCATATGTGGTAATAACTAAGAATAACCTAAAAGTGAGTTTTGTAATGTGCTCAGAATACTCTATTCATATACTCCAGGTTTCATGGCAAGTAGGTATTGAAAAAAAATGTCTTGGGAGCAGTTCACAGTCGAGTGTCATGTATAAAAACTGTGCATGTCCGTTAATTAATCATGTATGAATGCTAACTGTCTCTTTAATATCCATTTTTTAAAATGTTTGCATCTACAGGGGCCAGGTTATTAACATGAGATACATGGAGTATTTTGACAAGATACTTCATTTTATAAAAGACAGGATCCTTATTTATCATAGGTACACAATTTTTTATCTTTTATTTTAATAATATAGTAATTCTTGTTATTTATAAAGCATTTCAAGACTAGGTGCCCTGTCTGTGTATATATATCTATATATGTAGTCTGGCTGCAGGTTTATAATCTGAATAAAACGAGATCACCATGATGAAAAAAAGCAAATGGTTAGAGAGTAACTTAGTTGCAAAAACATATGTACAAATATCAGGACTCGGTGACTTTTAGACAATGGGTTTAGAAAGAGGAGGAAAAAAAAGAACAGAGGCAGAAAATGGGAGAAAAATATTTTTAAGTTCTTAGGTTGGCCAAGAGGAAAATATCAGCTAAAAGTGTATGGGAAGATAGGGAAAAAAATAAAGAAATGCAAGAATCAACAAATTGGTTCTAATGAGAAAAGTTGATGGCTAAAGGGGGAGATCTAGAAAAAAAATGAGGTGAGCAGCAGAGGAAGAGAAAAGAAGATGATACAGTGGTACCTCGGGTTACGAATTTAATCCGTTCCGTGACTCTGATCGCAACTCGATTTGGTCGCACCGCGAGGCAAATTTTCCCATAAGGTTCAATGTAAATACGGTTAATCTGTTCCGCCCTCCAAATTTGGTCGCGCCGCGAGGCAAATTTCCCCATAAGGTTCAATGTAAATACGGCTAATCTGCCTTCCGAATTTGGTCGCTCCGCGAGGCAAATTTCCCCATAAGGTTCGATGTAAATACAAACAGTTCTGAAACATGCATTTTATTTTTAAACCACAAAAACATGAAAAAAAGTACGTACAGCACAGTATGAAGAGGGAGAATGGGGTGGGGAGGCAGTTATTGTTTGGAGGGAGAGTCCTCTCTTCTTTGCCTCTTAGCTGCAGGCTCAGTTCTGGGGAAAAACCTGTCTAAAGTCAGTTGTTTTTTCCTGCACTGCATAACCCTCCGGAAATGAGAGACCACATTATCGTTCATCATGTTCAACGCTCTGTTCGTTACAGTTATGTTGGGGTGGTGGTTCTCAAAGAAGTCCTGGCACGCATTCCATTGTTCCATAATGGATTTAATCTCGGCACTGCTAACCTCCTCCCTGTCTTCCTCTTCCTCAGTGGAATGCTCCTCACTAAGCGCTTTCTGTTGCTCACTCTGGAGCTCAGCAAGTTCTTCCGTGGTCAGCTCCTCCTCATTGTCCTCCACAAGCTCCTCTATGTCTGCACCATCGACAACCAGACCCATGCTCTTGCCCATGGACACAATCTCCTCCACTACCTCTGCATCAGACCCTTCACGGTCATGTTCAGCAACACATTCTGGCCACAGT
This sequence comes from Liasis olivaceus, assembly GCA_030867105.1. Lineage (NCBI taxonomy): Eukaryota > Metazoa > Chordata > Lepidosauria > Squamata > Pythonidae > Liasis > Liasis olivaceus. The sequence goes on from CM061349.1 coordinate 260,890,174, forward strand.
TTCCTCCAGACTGAGTTTAAGGTCCGGCAGGTGACATCTTCCCAGGCTTTGTCAATGAGGCTGATGCGGTGGAGGACATTGAAATGTTTCTTCCAAAACTCTGCCAGAGTCGAGGATGTTTCCTCAGTGACATTGAAACACCTGGTGAAGAGCACCTTTGTGCAGAGCTTCTTAAAATTGCAGATCACTTGCTGGTCCATGGGCTGCAGAAGAGGTGTCGTGTTGAGGGGGAGGAACTTGACCTTTATAAAGTCATACTCAGCGTCCATATCATCCACCAAGGATGGAGAGTGTGCCGGGGCATTGTCCATCAGAAGAAGGCACCTTTCAGGCAGCTGGTTCTCAGAAAGATATTTTTTAACGCTGGGTGCGAACACCTCGTGCAGCCATTCTATGAACAACTGCCTTGTGACCCACACTCTCGCATTGGCCCTCCACATGACAGGCACTCTGGCCTTGTTCACATTGTGTTCCCTGAACACACAAGGGGTCTGGGAATGGTACACCAGTAGCGGTTTAATCTTCAGGTCGCCGCTTGCGTTTGCACACAGCAAAAGCGTCAGTCTGTCCTTCATGGGCTTGTGCCCTGGCAGTGCCTTTTCCTCCTGCGTGATGTAGGTTCTGTTTGGCATCTTCTTCCAGAAAAGCCCTGTCTCGTCGCAGTTGAACACTTGCTGAGGGACGTATCCTTCGCCTTCACGAAGTCCTCAAATTCTTCCTTGTAGGCTTCTGCAGCAACCTTGTCAGAACTGGAAGCCTCTCCATGTCTTGCCACATTGTGGATGCCACTTCTCCTGCGGAATTTCTCAAACCAGCCTCTGCTGGCTTTAAATTCCTCACTTGCTGCGCTGGTAGAGGGGTTTTTCTGCAGTAAATCACTGTGCAGTTTCCTGGCTTTTTCACAGATGATAGCTTCACTCACGCTATCACCTGCCAGCTGTTTCTCATTCAGCCACACTAACAACAGCTTTTTCACCTCTTCCAGCACTTGTGTCCTCCTCCTCGTTAACATCGTTACTCCTTTTGCCACATCAGCTTCTCTGATGGCATCTTTATTCTTCAAAATAGTCGAAATGGTCAACTTTGCCATCTTGTACTCCGTGGCCAGATCAGTCACACGAACACCACGATCGTGCTTTTCTATAATCTCCTTCTTCAGTTCGATCGTCACTTTCTTCTTCAAAGCCTTATTCTTGCCAAGCCCGCTCTGCATTTTCTTTGGAGCCATGCTGACAAGCACACCAAAAACCTTCCAAACGCCACAAAACACACCACAAGCCTCACCGAACGTCTCCTTGCTACCGTGATCTCGCCCACAGGAAGCCGCAACCACGTGGCAGCAGGGCAAATGGCCGCGGATCCGGTTCGTAGCGCGAGACGGAGGTCGCACGGCGAGGCAAATTTTTGGTGCCGGAGCTGGTCGTATTGCGAAAATTTCGTAAGGGGGGGCGTTTGTAACCCGAGGTACCACTGTAATTCAAAAAGAAGAATGACAGTAGTTGAACTGGAAAAATAAGAAAATAAACCAATATCTTCCAATAAAAAGACACAAGAAAGTGTAACAGTCCTAAGAAGTTGGAATGATGTAAAGTTGAAATAAAAACTCAGAAATAACAATGATAAATGAATAAAAATGATGGAGTAGTATTGACAAGTAACTGATTCCATGCAGAAAATAGAAAGAGTAGAAACTTTAAAATGAAGATGATTTCTAAAAAATAGTACAGGAGTTATGCCATTGTACTAAAGATCCTGAGAACAAGATTGAGGAAAATAAAGGAAAGATAACTTGAAATGATGTTGCAGATCAGGTAGAGTGATGGCTGAGGATAGGAAATGAGGGTTCAAATCACTATTTAGCTATGATGCTGACAGAATAGCCACAGACAAGTCATAGCCTAAGAGAGCCTAAGAGACATCACTCAGTTATGGCGGGAGAAGGGGAGTTCACCCAGATGGTTCTAATCTTCTTTAATGAAAGATGGGATTAAAAAAAAATAGTTTCCAAATGAGACAGAGGGTGGAATTCAAGCTTCCTAGAGCAATGTCATTTGTACAATGGATTTAATGCATTCTCCAGGACAGATTTTGAGTGGGACTACAGAATTTCTGCTTCATATTCCATTGAGCTGAACTTATTTCAGTTTACCAAAATCTACTCTGATTCCACCTTGGAAAGGGAAACAACCAGCCAATAAGTACCATAATAATCAATAAAGAAATTATCCTAAATTTAAGTCTAAACAAATGAAGAATTGTTTCGGAAGAGAACGTTATAGTACTATACTGCATTTTAAGGTTTCAGAAAACTTCATGAGCTTCCTTCAGACATAGTGAATGATCTTGGGTAAGCCTTAAGTTGTACACTCTCCCTTCTCTCTTCACTGGCACAGTAACGAGGAAGAGATTGGAAGCCTCTTTTTGTTTCATTTTAATGCTTTGTTCCTGATCATTTGAACTATGATTTATCCAAACAACCCAACTACTAACCATAGTTTGTTCCAGTACAAACATAATGACATGGTTAGCTGTAAATAGAAACAAATGCTTCTTGTTTCTCACTGGATGCAGGTACTGTGCAAGCCCAAAGCTTGTTGAAGTTTATTTTCTTAGCACTGAAATATGATTTAGCTTTGCAATTGAATACAAACATTTCTGGGTTTGACTCTCTCATTAGGCTATAAAATGGGCATTTTTGTCTTAGTCTGATGTAAAACCCACAGCTATAGAGGCTTATTAATAGTTTATAGCTTAGCATTATGTGTAAACCAGACCACTATAAATAAAGGGTTTATTGTAATTATAATTTAATAATGGGAGAATGGGTGTCTGTTAAAACCATATGACTTTTTCAGAGTTTATCTAACCATTTCAACAAGTAGGCATCTATCTCTGATCTTCCCACTGCCTTTCCTTCTTTCCTTCCTCTCAGCTTCCCCCTCCAGTGTGGCATAATCCCACCAATTTGCCCCCTCCCCAATCTTCCAGTGCCTTTCCTCCCTCTCCTTAGATGGCTCTTCCTCTGCTAATGTCTCAGCAGGAATTTTCCTTTTCAACAGTCTTTGTCTGTTAAATCCAGTCTACTGATCCAAGATCTGTTAAACAGGGGGATTACTGTGTACATATGATACTGGATTACTGTATAATTATATAATATCATTTTTTAAAATGATGGATTAAAAGTGTAAAAAACAGGTTTAGTAATAAAATTTATGTAATCTGACATATATGTTATGAATTATCCTATTTCTGTGCTAAATAAATAAATAAATAAATAAATAGAATCCAATGATGAAATATTTAACTGAAATCGTGTTAAAATTTATGTCTAACTACTTTAGTGCTAATAACCACAAAGAACTATTAGAAGTTCGCGAAGCATTGGAGCAGGTACATAAAGTAGAAGATCTTCTTCCAATTATGAAGGTATTTTTCCCTTTAACCTGTGTTTGTTAATATTAGAGATAAGGTCATTCAAGCATAATAGTGTAGAAATGAAAAATAAAAACTCACCCAGAACGTTATAATTAAATTACCATATTATCCCATATAGGCTGTATGTATGTATGTGTATGTGTGTGTGTGTGTGTATGTGTATATATATATATATATATATATATATATATATATATATATATATTAGTATGTATATAAACTTGGTTTGCTCTGTAACAGCAGAGGGGAAGAAGATGCAAGTATCTCATCTTCCTATACAAGTAATGTAAAGGTGCCAGATTTTGAGGCAAGGTCTTGCAAATCATGTTATGGAGAGTTGTGTTGCCATATGTTTCTGGGATTATATTGGAAATAAAATTAGAAGCACATAGATATTATCAAGCCATTTTTTCCTGTGTCCTCTAGAATTTATCTAAATTGGATGACACAGTTTGTAGCACCATGTGACTTAATATTTGTAATCTGTTTTCAACTTGTATATCATTAATGTTAGTGCTTTGACTGCTGTCTTTTGGCTTTATACTAAATAAGAAACGTAATAACTATATTACAAATAAAGCTGTTTAATTTAACAAATACATCATAAGTTTCTCAAAATGGAAGACAATTATACTCTTGGTAGAAAGAAACCACTTTTTTCCCCCTTCCAAAAGCTGCACTCCGTGGGAGCAGTCAGATGGGACTGCAGATCTGCAAAAGTGGTGGAAGGGCCAGAAGGTGGGGTTCGAGCCAAAACTGGGTGGATTCATTTATTTTCTCTTCTTTCTACTCCTCGTTATTCTCTTCTTACTCTGCAAATTTAGGTAGACTTCAGCGTCTCTTGCTAGAAGTCAGTTACTTGCAGGGTGTCTTTAAATGAGGTTTATAGCTGTAACCACATCTTGCCTAGGATGATTCTAGTCCTAACATGGTAAACTTTTTGCTCTTTTAAAGAGCTCTGGGAATAGGAAGCGAACATTTTCTAGCACTGAGAGGATGCACCAGCTAGATATAACCCTGATTCAGGCCTCTTACAAGGAAATAAATCCTGTCCTTTTGGGATTGTTGTAATTTACATTGTGTAGCATAAGAACATTTCAGCCTGTTTTGAACATTTCTCTTGGCGTTTTTTTTGAAAGCAGCTTAATAGTAAAACAAGAGATGGTTTTACCATCCACACCAAAGTCCCAAGCCTCAAAAATCCAGGAAAGGAGTATGATGGATTTACTATTACTATAACAGGAGACAGGTAAGTTATGTCTTTCTTTTATGTTATAACATACCAATCTTTAATATAACTAACATGTCAGTAAATTGAAGCCTGAGATTCAGAGACTAGAGAGGTTTCAAAGATACTAAAATATTTTGTTATTTGTCTGCAAAGCTGGATTCTCTGAACTTTAATTACTTTACAACCATGTACGTTTTAGCATTTTATCCAAGTCTGACATTGTCAGGAGGTCACTATCCATTCACTTATGCATGAGAATTGTGTAGACTGGATATTATCTACAGTTGTTTTTACCATTCAAGAAATGTACTTGTAGAGTTTTTTTATATTATCTAGTGTATGTTCATCAGTATATAGTAGTGTACATTCCTAATACAAAACAGTTATCAGTTAGCATTTACATAAGACACTAAAAACCCCTCTTCAGTGATCTGTGCATAATACTGTACAAAGTATGTGGTTGCTGCACTCCCACCGTTTTGTTTCTTTCCTTTTCTGACATGACCAGAATGTCAGGTTTAGCCCAGGAAACTCCAGGAGACCATACAGATTCAATCCAGCAAGGTTTATTTGCCTTCAACCTTACAGAGAATCTTCCCAGACTGAGAGTAGTTCCCAGGGTCAATCCATAAACATCTCTAGCATTCCTCAGGGAGGTGCCAGTCTCATCCTCTTATTTCTCCCTCACTGTTTGGGGGATGAAAGTACATGCTTGACCTCCCTTGCCTGGCTGCTCTCTGTCCATACCCTCACATCACCCCTCCCTCCATCTTCATCCTTCCCCTCAGAGTTCTCAGCAGAATTTGGCAAGGGCGGGAGGGACGACATGTCAGATGATGAAGGGCTCTCAGCACCTCCTGCCTCCTCCATACCATCTTCCACTGGCTCCTGAAAAACAGCTACAACATTAATAGAATCAGCACCCTGAAAGCTGTGACAAAATTCCGGTAGTTGTTGAGTATTGGATCTCCTGTCTCTATGAGGGGAGTAGCCCACTTGGCCGCAGAGCCCTTCAATAAGCTCATCACAAAAGCCACCCTTGTTCGATCTGTAGGAAATTCTCCCAGTCTACCGTCCATGAACAAGTCACATTGTGCCAGGAAGGTTCTCATCTGTTCCACCTCACCTCCGTATTTCTCAGGCATGCTGCCAGGTGAACGCAGTAACACGGGCGGTGGAGGAGGTGGTGGCTGGACTACCAGTCCGAGTTGCTGTATTAGTTGTCCCATAGCTGCCTGCAGGTTATTAATCTGTGCATCCACTTGCTGTTGATGCTGTAACAGTGTGGCTGCCAACATTTCTGGTGTCAAATTCGCTCCCTGCGGATCTGTAGCCATGATGTATCTCCTTTTTCTGGAAGGTAGTAATGAGTCTGGGAAGATTGATGTCAGGTTTAGCCCAGGAAACTCCAGGAGACCATACAGATTCAATCCAGCAAGGTTTATTTGGCTTCAACCTATACAGAGAATCTTCCCAGACTGAGAGTAGTTCCCAGGGTCAATCCATAAACATCTCTAGCATTCCTCAGGGAGGTGCCAGTCTCATCCTCTTATCTCTCCCTCGCTGTTCGGGGGATGAAAGTACATGCTTGACCTCCCTTGCCTGGCTGCTCTCTGTCCATACCCTCACACAGAAAGAGAAATAAGCTAGAATTTAAGGCTGATGTGGGTCTTCTGGGCTGTGTGGCCGTGTTCTGGAAGTTTTGTTTCCTAACGTTTCTCCAGCATCTGTGACCGGCATCTTCAGAGTGCAGGAGCACAGACAGGAGCAGTTCTCTCTGTGCCCAGGATGATGTGACCCTTTTGTGGGTATTTATAGAGATCAGCCTGCAAAAGGTCAACGAACTCAGCTCAACCACCAGGACGTGAACAGTTCACACAATGAACTTGCTAATCACCCTCAGCAGCCACTCATTAACAACTCAATAGAGGAAAAAACCCTGCCTAACCCCCAGGAAGGTACACACATATTCTGACACCAAAACAAGCAGCCACTTGGTAACCCAACCCCCCCCACTCCCCTAACCCCCCCAATCCCCCCAACCCCCCCTCCCCTCAGATCTCTATAAATACCCACAAAAGGGTCACATCATCCTGGGCACAGAGAGAACTGCTCCTGTCTGTGCTCCTGCACTCTGAAGACGCCGGTCACAGATGCTGGCGAAACGTTAGGAAACAGAACCGCCAGAACATGGCCACACAGCCCGGAAGACCCACACCAGCCTTCGTATGCCGGCCATGAAAGCCTTCGACAATAAAGCTAGAATTTAGTTTTGTTCTGGCACATTTCTGCTTTCTTACCTATTAACAAAGAGCTGTGTTTAAAATGAATGCTGGATTTGTTTCTTTACTGTTTCCTCACTACTTTTCCTTTCCTTTCCTTTCCTTTCCTTTCCTTTCCTTTCCTTTCCTTTCCTTTCCTTTCCTTTCCTTTCCTTTCCTTTCCTTTCCTTTCCTTTCCTTTCCTTTCCTTTCCTTTCCTTTCCTTTCCTTTCCTTTCCTTTCCTTTCCTTTCTCTTTAAATATGTATTGTTTTTACTTTGTAAATGTTTTAAAAATAAAAGTTAATTAAAAAAATAAAATGAATGACACAGGCTTTGTTTTTGCAGCCTTATATAGTAATTTACAGAACTGCTTTTAAACCATGTTTCTGAAATCTGGACTGTTCTTTGATTTTATCTTCCTTCCTAGTGAGCAAGTGGAGAATGAAGGAGCACATGAGCTTGACCTTTGTATAAGCTTATTAATATGATGATAAATCATAGGATGGCCTGACATGCCAATGCTCTGATATTCTTACATATTTTCCCTTTTGGGTTACACCTACCAAAAATCATGGATATAGCAATCCATTAAACTTTGCTTCTATCCTTTTTCTTTGGTCTATATATGTTGCAAGGTTTTGGGATAGTTATTTAAACATATTTTTGGACAGTAAAAAGAATTCTGCAAAAGTTACATTTTGTTGCTGTAGTAATCTTGACATTTCTATGTGTATTTGAACATGTTTGAAATTATTTCTTTTTTGAAGCACTCTTTTCCTCTCACATACTTTGCAGGATTAGGAACCTTTTGTTTTCAGTTGAAACACAGACAACAGAAGCAAGAACACAACTTTATCATACAGAAATAGATGCTCTTTATAAAGATTTAACTATAAAAGGAAAAACATATATTTTATCTGCAGAACCTAGGGTAAGATATTTCATTAATTATTTTCAAAACTAGTTTACAGGAAATGTTCAACTAGATTGGGGTGGACAACCTCTGAGGGGTTGGGGGCTAGAGCTCAGTTTCTCATTCTTTCAGGGGGTATAGGGAAACCATCTTATCATGTAAAAAAGTCACAGGAAGGAGAGGTAGCCAATTTTTCTACTTTTTTCCCAGAATTCCAGAATAAGAATGAAAGTGAAAGGCTTCTAGGAATCAAAGTTTCCCATTACCATCCTTAAAATCCACCCAGCCTCTGAAAAATAGGTCAAAATTGTCCTTTGGGGGAACATTTTATAGCTGTTTTAAGGGGATTGAAATAGAGTAATAGGTAAAGATGGGCAGAATCTTCCAATTTCCATCCTTAAATCTCTTTAAAAATGGCCCCCAAATGGACCACAATCACCCAGATTGTGATTTGTGGTTCTCATCCCCACCATTAATTTTGAAGTAGAAAAAAAAAGATTGTGCTGCTGATATTTTAGCTACCAACATTTTGTGGTTTGATCTCATGGAGCAGGGGGATTCTATGTGGCTATGTGGCCATTGGTTGTCTTGCCTAAATTAGTTTAATGAACAAAAGAAAACTGTTTTCCCCCAAAATTAGTCATTATTCTGCATGGTAAACTATGTTTGTAAGTACGTCATGATGTAGCAAGGAGCTTAGACCCTGAAAAACCAAGCAGAATATTTTTACACTCTAGATTCTGATAGTAATTTGCATATCCATAAACCAAATTCATTATGTCAAAATGTATTCATCTCTGTTCCATCACTATAATATTACATATGCTTTTTATGTAAGGGTTGAATGAAAAATAATACCTCCACCGCCATTATTTTACCTAAAATATTTTAATAAATGATACAGGAAAGTAATCCTGAAATTAGCTTTTTTTTCATTACCTGTATTTACTTTTCCACATAACCACCGCCATTCATTATACACTTCTGGCAACAATGGACAAACTTTTCAAAGTCATCATGAAAGAACTCCACACTTTGTTCTTCAACCAAGTCTTGACAGTCCTTTCTACCTCTTCATTTGAGTTAGAGATACCCCCAAAGGTATTTCTTCAGTTTTCAGGAAAGCTGACAGTCACATGATGCCAAATCTGAACTGTATGGTGGATAGGATGAGATAGTGACTTTCAGCAATACAGCTGCCTCTTGGGTGGCTTGTGAGGTGTGAGACCTAGTGCTGTCATGTCACTGCAAAATTTGCTTTTGAACTCTACTTAATTGTTGTTTTAAAATTTTTGAGTGTTGCAGTGTAGCATTCTAAGTTGATAATGGTGCCATATTCAAGGATATCAATGTGAAGAACACCATTTGTGTCCCCAAAAACTGTAATCATGAGTTTTCCTACTGAAGCTTGGGTTTTGAATTATTTTTTGCAGATGAAATTTTTGGATGATATTGCATGGACTGATGCTTCATTTCATGGTCATAAATGGTGAGCCCATGTTTTGCTGGCTGCCATGATGTTGAGAAAAAATTCTGCACCTTCATTCTTATAGTGTGATAACAATTGCTGACAAATTTCAACTCTTGAAGCTTTTATCTCTGCCATCAGCATGGGAGGAACCCTTCTTGCACAAAACTTCTGATCTTGAAGAATATTAATAATGTGACCCACATGTTCCTTTGAAAAGCCAAGCTTGACAGAAGCTTCCCTTGAATGATCTGCTGATTGGCCTTTATCAGTTCATCAACCTTTCTCATATTAAACTTGTTGATTGCGGTCACAAATTGTCCACTTCATTCTTGATCACACAGATCAGCTCTTCCTGATTCACCACCTTTACATGTTATTTTGGCCCAGTGACACATAGTACTAATGCCAGCACAGTCATCATCATAAACAATCTGCATTCAACTGTGAATTTCAACTGGAGGGATTCTTTCAGCTGCCAAAAATTCAGTCATAGCAAGTTGGTTAAAGCACACTGACAAATACTCACTGCAGGCTTCCATTTCATGAACAACAGCAACACAACTTGTTCTCACAGCAACTTTCCATCAACTGAAGTGAAAGAACAGATGTTAAAGAACACATCAGAGTTTCTAGCATGTCAGTACTGCCATCTGTCGGTGTCTTATAACATTGATGCATTACTTTTCATTCAACTCTCATAATGTTATTTCATGCTATGTTGCAAGTACTTTTTTCCAATAAAGAAACATACCTTTATTTACCTTAAGAAAATGCTACAAATATTTCCAAATGCAGGTAGTCCTCATTTATTGACCACTCATTCAGCAACCATTCAAACTTAGATGGTGCTGAAAAACAAGGCTTATGACCAGTCCTTGAAGTTGCAGCTGTTGCAGCATCCCCATGGTCACGTGATTGCAATTTACAAGTTGCAGTGTCCTGTGGTCACATGATCGCCATTTGCGACCTTCACAGCTGGCATCCAACAAGCAGTCAACGGGAAGCCGGCAGAAAGTCACAAGTCGCACTCACGTGACATTGCACTTAACGACCCGCAGTGATTCACTTAACAACTGCAGCAGGAATTGACATTGAAGTCAGCATGGTCACATGATGTTTCACTTAACAACCATGCCACTTAATGATGGTGTTGCTGGTCCCAATTGCAGTTGGTGAGGATTACCTGTATGCCATTAGTCAAGGCTTGTCATTTTGTATGATTTTTTTTAATGTCATGTACATTCTTTTATTTTATTTTATTTAGGAGACAGATGTCATATGCAATCTAATCTTGTCTGTTCTATACTACTTCTGTAACTTAATGCCTCTGTCGAGAGGTTCCAGGTTAGTACCTATCTTCTTACATAGTATTTGTATTTAAGGCAGGTTTATCTTATCAATAACATAAATAACTGTGGTGCTATTTATATTATTCCCTGTTTTCCCCACTCAATTTTTAATTTTTTATGCGTAGATGGTGGTGTTTTATTTATTTATTTCATTTCTCATTCTCTACCCTAGGTTATAAAAATAAATAATATAAAAAATAGATTTCTAATATTTTGACAGACTAAAATTTGATGTAGGGTACAGTCTGATATATTAGATATAAGTATACTTGTACATAACTTTTTAGGAGCCTGGTGAGTGGCGAATATGTGATAATTTGAAGAAAACCAATGTACAAGAAAAAATCCTTAAAGAATTAATTTATTTGCCCGCAATTGTATACGGCCTAGTCCTAGGGAGATTCAAATTAGTGATGGTTATTCTATCAAATTCTGACAATCTGCAAGTAATGGAATTTGTTAGTGAGAGTCCGTATGCTACAAAATGAGTTGTATGAGAAACAGAATGGCTCTGTCTCCTTTTTTCTATCTGTTGAGTCTTGCAGAAAGAAAGCAGTTCTTTCTTAGTCAATTGCTTTCTCTCCATTCTTGTTTCTCTTGCCTTCCTTGTTTGTAGGAAGCTGCAAACGTGTGGTGCTGAAAAAGATGTTACTGTTTCTGTGTTGCCGGCTTGCTGGGTTTCCATGCTATGCACTAAGAACGTTGTTGTTGTTGTTTTAGTATAGTGGCTTATTCAATCATCATGGGAGCACTGATGGCAAGTGGAAAGGAAGTATCAGGAAAAATTCCTAAAGGAAAGGTACGCTATGCATAAGATATGTTAGATTTAGATAAGAACAACTTTTGATCATATGTGTAGGATACCCAAATGTTACTGCATCTTACTCCTGTGTCCAAAATGCTCCTTAAAGGATCCTGAACCCTGTTTGAGGATACCTTCAACATTGCAAGGGCTGATATGTTTTGCTACAACAGAAGCATGCCTCTTTCAGTACAGTATTGGAAATAGTTCTATGAAAAATGGGAGGAGGAAAGCAAAATCATTAAATGAAATGCTGGGTAGTAAATGCATGCTGGGTAGTAAATGCGACTAACTTCCAAGGAAGCATGTTTCCCAGGAGCGAACTCTTTGGAGCTTGATCTTGATCCTGATCCAGTAATATTTGCAACTTTTCACTATCATGCCCTGTTTTTATGGAGTATTCCTGTTATTGTTTAGCTCTTAGAAAAAAGTAATAGAATGTGTAAACTTGAACTACCTCCTTATTTCTTTTTTTAAAAGAGCATTGAAAGCTCATATGAAGATAATGCAGTTGTATTTTCTTTTGATTATCTTGGGTATTGTCCACAATTTGGTATTTCTAATATACAAGAGTGAGTTATATGGTCAATAATCTTTCCTCTGGGCCTTGTAACAGAAGTTGTGTAAGTAGACCAACTTAAAAAGTAAACACATTTAAATACACTTCCTTTCTATTTATAACTGTGGTGGTTTTACATTTTCCTCTGAATTGTGTGGGCAGGTTGAGATTTTCAGTGTTGTATTACAATTGCCAAAATGGCAGCCTCTGTGAAATAAACAGGTCAAAAATATCCAGTGCTACTCCACCGGTCTTCCTAATCATATGGCTATGCCTTTTGGATGATTCTGAATGTTTGGGTATGTTCTGGCATAACTGGAAGTTATTTTAAAAGATTCCTATCTTTAAATTCATTTCTTAATGTTTTCCAGTTGGTGGATTTTGAAGCCATGATTGCATCTAGTTCAGAAGCCTTTAGTAAAGTAGCAAAAGGCTGGTTGAATTTGAAAAGGTAAAAATACTATTGCTGATATATATTATACATGAGTGTGTCCTAAGGGGAAAAACAGAAAGAAAAGAGGAACCCCTGCATCTTCTACCAAATATGTAATCTTCACTCACCTTGTGGTGTGATTTTTCTAAGAATTATCAATCATCACTTTGCTTTGCCCGTATCAGACCAAACAATTGTCCTGCTTAACTTTCTGCATGTATATGCATGCCACATTAAACACAATGTAGTCATTCTTAAAATAATCACATCTAATAAAGGTAGTTGTTACTATAATTAAGGTAGTTCAGTACCAAATATAAATCAAACTATGGACTGACTTAAATTGAATTGGGGTATACAGTAGAATCCTGTATATGTGAAACTATTATTAATCGAAAAAATGTAACCAGTTAAATTTATTTATGATTTTCCAGATTAGAACCACTTTAACTAGATTTCTCTGTTGCTCTTAAATAGTCTCTTGAACAGAACAGGCAATGAAGTCTAGGCTTATATCTAAATATTAAATAAGTATTTTTAAAATGTTATACAATACAAGCTGTTATTTTTATTGTAAATAGGCATAGGAAACTATGCTTCTATTAATCTTGCAATTTTGCATTTTCAGCATTTCACCTTCTTACAAGAGTCTTCCACTGGTATCAGAATCATTTCCAACCTTACGAACTATGATGGAAGCGTTAAGTGCAGATTCATCACATTGCCTTAAAAGGCTTTAGTTGCTATGTAACTTAATAACTCAATAAAGAGCACTGACTTCCTCTTTTATATGGGTTTTTTTTCCCGACATGATCATGAAATGCTTTTATATCTGATACTATTTTTTTGTGGAAACCAAAGACCTATGTCCTTTATAAATGCAGAAGAAAATAGAAGCCTTTTCAGCAATTGAAACTATTGGAGAGAGGATGATGATTTGATTTATTCTATATATAATTCTGTGCCTCTATTGTTTAATCAATGATGTACTTAAAAAGATACTCTGCAGAATTAGGTGTTCTGAAGCCCATTAAAATCAATATGCACCAAATTGTATAAGATCATGCTCAGTTCCATTAGGGTTTCTGAAAAATTGATGGATGTAGGATACAAATAATTGAAAACAGGAACTTTAAAATAGTTGCAGATACTTGTTTTCAGAAAATGTTGATTGATTATGATTATCACTACTCTAATTGAGTCAATCCACTTCAGAAAATGTACCCTTCTAAAAATATAATATCCACTCTTTCAATTATGCATTAAGATTATAAAAGATAGCTATGAAAATATGTGAAGTATATACAGGTAGTCTTCGTTTAGTGACCACAGCTGGGACTGGCAACTCCATCGCTAAGCAAAGCGGACACTAAGTGGGAAATCAGTGACCATGACTGTGCTTTCCGGCTCAAAACTGACAAGACTAATCAGTTTAACACCTTCAGCTTTTGTTTGCTTCCTAACCACTCCCCCACCCTTTGGAATGCTCACCCTGGCATTGGGATAATTGACAAGAAGGGAATTAATATTTGTACTTACATTCACTGGAGAGGAAGGGATTACAAGGGAGTAAACAGGCACATAATGGAGAATACACATCGAAAGCAATGTACTGGCGCCGGCAGCCACAAGCATGCTATGCAAACAGCCCTGTGATTTCACCATTGTGTGCCTGTCTATTCTCTTGTAATCCCTTCCTCTCCAATCTCTCTGCTCTGTGAGGTGGGGGGAAAATGGGTTAGACACAGGAGAAATTGCCTACAGAAATAGCTTGTTTTTTTTTTCTTGCCCCCCTCACAGAGCAGACAGATTGGAGAGGAAGGGATTACAAGAAAGTAAACAGGCACACAATGGGGAATACACTGGGCTGTTTACATAGTGCGTTAGCAGCTGCTAAAGCCAGCACATTGCTTTAGATGTGTATTCCACATATTTGATGTGCCTGCTTACTCTCTTGTAATTCTTTCTTCTCCAATCTCTCTATTCTGCAAGGGTAGAAAAAAAGAAAAACAACAGGTCAGGCACAGGACAACGCATACTGACTGTAATGGTGATCATGTAACTGAGGGACAGCACCGTTGTAACTTCAAACAGTCGCTGAACGAGGCAGTCAGTAAGCAAGGACTCCTTGTACTTAAGTGACATGAACGGGCATTCATATATACACCCAAATGTATTTTCCCACCCACCATCTCCCCAATATATAATCTGTTTACTGTGTAGATTTAGACCTGGATTCATGTGGGAGGAGCACTTTGAATACACATTACTTACAGGAAATGAAATGGCCAACAGAGCATGGCAAATCAGGTAAAACTGGCCTAGTTTTCAGGGCAATGAATATTCATTTCCCTTTTTCTGAATTTTCACCCTACCCCATAATTCAGAGTAATGAAAGGAGACATTTTTCTTGTGAGGTGATAACAGTTAATCAGAATTGAAGTCATTATTGCTGTAAAATCATCCCTGATAATGACTGTATCCCTGATTGCCTTCTCAAGATTGTGCTGATTTTTGATGGCAGAGTTTTTCCTTTTGCATCTGGAGAAGGGTGGGGATTATACACACATAGAGGTCAAGGGCAATTCTTATTGTAATTCACAGAACCATTATTATTATTATTATTATTATTATTATTATTTTGATTTGTATGGCCGCCCATCTCATCTAAGTGACTCTGGGCGGCTCATGACAGGTAAGAACAATCCAATAAAAACAAGTTAAAAACCAATATACAAATATATAAAAACTGCCCATAATCAATGAAAAAACCAACAGAAAATCACAATCAGCAGCAGAATTCATTCAACATCAACTCAGTACAGCCATTGTAAGAGCTCCCCACCGTTGCCGGACCCCCAGGCACAGTGGCAGAGCCATGTCTTCCGGGCTTTCCGAAAGGCCAGGAGGGTCAGGGCCAATCTTAAGTCTAGGGCAGTGTTGTCCAAACTTGGCCACTTTAAGATGAGTGGACTTCAACTCCCAGAATTCCCCAGCCAGCAATTCTGGGAGTTGAAGTCCACTCATCTTAAAGTGGCCAAGTTTGGACAACACTGGTCTAGGGAGATGATGTTCCAGAGGGTCGGTGCTCAGGCAGACAAAGCTCCCTTCCTGGATCCTGCCAGATGACACTTTCATAGACGGGACCATAGCACGCCTCACCTGCTGGTCCTGATCGGCCGGGTAGATGACACCCGGGAGGCAGTCTTGAGCTCCGGTGACTACAGGGCCGTGCCCATTCTTCCAAGTGATGCTATTCCATCTCGAGTGGGGGTGGGGATGTGTGTGCGTGGGGGGGGGGGGATTATTCATGTAGCAAACGCAGGATATTCTCTGCTCCACCGCACGATTAGGCAGCGTTTCCTCAACAGTCTCCCGCGGGGATAGGTTTTCTCTTACTCATAAGGCAACAGTCTGTTCGTGAACCAGTCCATCTGGAAACATAATTATATCAGGCGGCTAAAGTATTTACTGGGAGTTCACTGGGATCCAGATTTGAGTAAGCACGTTTAGGACGCTTCTTATCCAGATTAAAGGTTTTAAAATGATTGTGCTGCCACGACGACGATGACTAGGTTGATGGTTGGTGAAATACGCCTGGAAAGGTTGCCATCGCGGGTCCCGTCCTATCGAAATCATTAATGCAACTCTTTCGACAACAAAGCCGCAGAAGCAAGCATGCCTTCTGCTGGCAACGCCTCGAATTTCGCAACCCGCTCCTCGCCGGGACTAAGCGCTGCGCCGGCTGGCGAAGAGGAGGAGCGAGGCGCGGGAGGAGCCGCGGAGGCGCTCCTTGTGCAGCAGGAGGAGCCAAACGGCTGGGGAAGGCGGAGAGCCGAGCAAAAGCGCCGAGCGGAGGGCGTGGCGGAAGACTGCGCTGGCGCTGCCCCCTCGCCGCGCCGAGTCCCGGAGCGCCGGGGCGCGTGAAGCAGGGACAGGTCGGCGATGGCGTCCATGGCGGCGGCGATCGCTGCCTCTCGCACGGCGGTCTTGAATGGGAACCGGCCGCTGGACGAGCGGGAGCGCAAGCGCTTCAGCTACTTCTCGTCGCTGAGCCCCATGGCTCGCAAAATCATGGCGGAGAAAGAGCGCATCCGCGAGCGCTACGGCCCGGACTGGGAGCGGCTGCCGCCCCGCCAGCAAGACGAGATTATTGACAAGAGCCTGGTGCAGCCCCACATCCAGGCCCGGTACGCGGCTCACCGAGGGGCCGCCCGGGGCAGCCCGCCCCCGGTCTGCTACCCGAATCTGCGCCTTAATACCGGCCAGAAGGTCGTGCGCTTCGGGGACGAGGTAAGCGGGTCAGCAGCGCTCTGCACGTGCACAGGGGCGGGCAGCGTACTGCGTTTTCTTTCTGGGCCCGGCTCGGACGGGCCTCTTGAAGCAGTCGTGAGTCACCTTTGCGTTGAGGTGGGAGCGGGTGGCAGCAAGGAAAGGCGGACAAGAGGTAAACGCGAGGCAAGATTTTAAAAAGGCTAAAAGTGTCTGGGAGGAAGGCCTTTCTTTGACACGTGTGCAGAGTGCCGGTTTCCTTTTACCTTTAGGCATACCCGGCGCCTATAGTAAAGTTAATTGGGCTGACGTCGGCGTAGGTAGGCAACAGGCATGATTTCGCTTTAGCCTGGAGCTTTCCGGTCTTCCCCTGACCAGGTCCAAACACGGTGGAGACGGTTTTCTTCCAAACTCAGTTCTGTGGGCACACTTCGACCCCAGTCCCTCTGTGTTCAGTGGGGTTTATTCAGCTGGAAGAGCGCGCCCACAGTGCTGTGATGTTAAAAACTTCTGGAGTCTGTAGGTTACAATTGTTTCCTTTCTGCCTCTGCAGGAATTAAAATTCCTCTAGATTTCCAAGATTGAATAAATACAGGAGGAACAACCCTCACAGTTTTTAACTACTTACCCCCCTTCCTGTTCCTGTTGTTATTGGTGAACCTTACTATTTATCACACTGGGCTTACTTTTTGGGGCAGCCCAGTGATAGTTGTCACCGCTAATAAAATACACTATTATTTTACTGTGAAAAGGGGAGTGCATGAAATCTAACAAAAACATTGGCAATGGTCAGGACACTCAGGGTAATTTGCCAGGGCTGCACGGTCTTTCCAAACTAGGTATGTGTTCAAGAGCTGCCACTTCTTCCTGAAAAACAGTTAGGCTAGTTTGCATGTCTGAATACAAGCCTAATTTAGAGATGATGAACTGGGGCAGACCTTTGACACCCTTAGAGTTTGCTTGCTTCTTATTTTGATGGAGGGGAGGAGAAGCACACTTTTGACGGCCAATCTCCTGGCTCCCAAAGCCAAGTTGTCAAATCAGTAGGGGGGACTGTCCAACAGTTTCTTTTCACACTGACTCCAGTTCAAGCAGCGAGTGCTATCTCTGTGCATCTGACTGGATTCAATTCCAGGCACAGATGCAACAGAAATCCCTACATATTGCTATTGCTATGGCTGTCAAAGTAGTTTTTAATCCTTTCCCTGCCCATCTTAATAGAATGTAATATTTGATATTGATATTATTATATGTATCAGATTTGCTTTGTTGTGGTTTGCACTGTGTTGTTTTCCCCAAAAGAGAATCATGTGATGGAAAGCTAGGTATAATGTAGTCTTTCTCAGCCTGATTAGGGAATGCTGGCATATGGTTCATGCCCTACACTCCTGTAGTGTGGAAATTAGAGATTTGCTAAGCTTTCACTGAGTGAAAGTCACTCTCTCTCAACCCAGGTTATCTTAAAGGGTTGTTATTGTCAAAAGAAAATTAAAGGAGAATCTCTTGGAAACTGCCTTGAACTCTGCAGAAAAGGTGAGATAGGTAAAATATTTATATTTATATAGAGATATAATATGTAGATATAGATATAATATGCATATTTATATAATAAATATAAACTAAGAGCAAGTATAAATGGTCATTATTTAGTAAAAATATTTTACAATTGTGTTATTTTTCTGCTAACAGACTTAATGTTTCTTATCTTTCATTTTACACAATTGCTTTTCTGTGTCTCCATTTGGGCGCATTTAGAAATCTATAGGGTTTTTCTTTTCTTTTTTTAACAGAGAGTAGACAGTATGATGCTTCTGGGTACCACTGTCTGCCTTTCAGCTCCTTCTTTTGGCATTCAGCAGGCTCACTTCTCTATCTGACTTTTAAAAGATTCTTCTATTTAAAAAAATAGGAAGCTGGCATGACCCTCAAATATTATTCATAAGAATGCCTCTAGGATCCACATAGACTCCATAAGTAATCTTAGAAAATAAAAATAGTAGCCAGCTGCAATCAAGTATTTGCCCACCTCTCCAGAAAAAGGCAAAAGTATGAGGTGCTAAGGAGTACCGTGAACAGGAAGGATAGAGGAGATGGAAGAAGGCAATTTTACCAGTTTGCTTTCTGGTAAACGGGTGTTTTGTGACTGGTTATATTTAACCTTCCCACTATTTCCTGAACAGTAAATTCTCCCCAGGAGACCAGCCATGGCATACTCTGAAAATTCTAAATCTGCCCACTGATCCCAATACCCACGGAGTTCATATGTTGCAGAGTCTTTGATAAGCATCAAGGTGCCTGAGGAGTCTTCATCTTTTCTGCAGCAATAGGCCAATGTGATTGTCCAGAATAACTCTATTCCAAGACATTAGGTACTTCAGACTTGATTCAAGATAACTTGGCGGCAGGGTGAGGGGGCTCCTTTACATTTCAAAACAGCCTCTCCCAATCTGGTCATGCTGGCTGGGAATTCTGAGAATTACAGACCACAAACATCTGGAGGATACGAGATTGGGGAAGGTTCTTCTAGTGAACTCTGTGCTTCCCCAAATGCCTGTTTAAAGCATACAGTGATAAGTAAGAGCCCTGTGTATATGTTTGTTGCACCATTGAAGATCTACTTATAGTCTTTAAGGGATAGAAAGCCAAGAAGAATGGTACAGTTAAAAATAATTGGAAAGAATGCTAAAGAACAAAAGGCAGTACTTAACTAGCCTGCATATTCATCCACAAGAATAAAAAATATATAAAAAAGATCTGCAAACTACTAACTTGTTAACAGCAGGTGGTAGGAAGTTACTGCTAAAATTAGCATTGAGGAATTGTTTACATTTGACTACAGGAAACTGGCAATCCTTTTTGTGCTTCTCCTGTAAAAAATCTTGGAGCAATTGTGAATGTTCCAGGTTTGGATATTTTTAAAACACCTTCTAAAAATGTAAGTCAGGTTTTCCACTGCTACTGCTGAAGTGGGAAGACCAAGGGTGTGGAAAATAAGTTACAGTGCTCTGAAGTGGAAGGTTTTTTTAATTGTTCCCAGTTTTTGATATTTGATACTTGTGCCAGAGCCTTTGGAAAAGGGAAAGAAATTGCCTCTTAATAAAATAGAATGGTCTCAACATGCTTACGTAAAAGACATGAGCATAGCTGCTGAGATATAATAGGACCAGTATGTCAATGTTTACTTTGATCATTTAGGACAACTCTGTGGTGTCCAGAGGAACACTCTAAGGACCGTAAGATAGGTCAGTACCAGACTTTTGGATAGTCTCATGATGGGAGTGTATATTTATATGCATATTGCACAATACTGGTTTCAGTGTTCATAATTCTGAGAGGCCATTGTCTCAACTTGGTTTCTCCATTCATGTAAAAAACTAATCTTCTGAATGTTTCACTGTACAGGTAGTCCTTGTTTAATGACCACAATTGGGACCGGCAACTCGGTCGTTAAGCAAAGTGGCCGCGACTGTGGTTATGATCCTACTTCAGCTCTCTTTTGCTTTACAGACCTGCAAAGGTCGTAAATGCAAGGATTGGTCATAAAGATACATTTTCATCACTGTCATAACTGTGAGTGGTCACTAAATGAGGCAGTCACTAAATGAGGACTACTTGTATAATATTGGGATCAAGTAGAACCTGATTTAACTGCAATTGGCATAAGTGCCTAGATTGTTTTAAAGTTTTAAAAGATTGAAACATTTAGGTGAAAATATAATTCCTGTACTTTTAATCTCCTGTTTGAAGAATCTGTTTAGAAATGTAGTATATAGGTATTAATCTTTTGTATTTCTGAAGCAAGTCAGTAGTGTTGAGCTTTTCTTCCCCTTTGCTACCAAAAATTTTGAATCACATTCCTTATAATTTCTCAGAATTCCATTTCTGATTCTACAAAGTTTTGAATATTTGTAACAGGAAATACAACTTTGAATTTGCTTGCATCAGGTTGGTATTTCCTTTGTCTTCATTTTTTTTTACAATTTGTTTAAATTTTAATATCTAACAACAAAGATTCTGCAGCCAAATTAAAACCATTTTCAAATACCATGTGGCTGGAGATTCCAAGATTAAAATCAGAAACATCAGCTAACCTCTCCAAATAGAAACCTTTTATCTGCCAAAAGAAAAAGAAAAAAAAGAGTTTGACCTCCTCCAGTTTTCACAAGAAATCTGCCATTTAACTTGCAGTAATAAGTTTGCATCCATCCTCTGGTAGGTATATTGACCTTTCAAGTTTAAAACTTTGGAAGTAGTCAAAGAACTTGTTCGCTTCCTGGCTTCAAATCTGGCAGAAAGTTTGGTTTTATTACTTAGACCTGCAGACAGTATTGCATTAGAGTAGCCACATTTACAAATTCCCTGTGGATATTGCCTTAGTTTTTGGGGTTGTATTTGTGTAACAAATAATCTTGGAGATTATGAGATGATTGTAATGTCTTACTTCCATACTTCATGTTTGGCACACTCTTAGATTATCTTTCCTAGAAGTAAGAGAATAAAGGAACTATTTTTATGAGTTACATACAAGAAATAATTTAGTCTGCTTTTCCAACAAATCATATCTTCACCATACAAAATCTTTCCCATTACGTCGATAAAGAGCCACTTCAAATACAGAAAACAAACACCTATGTGTAACCTAGGGTTATAAATCATTCAATATCTTATCAACATTGAAAAGTCATCTTTTTTGTTGTCCCCAGCTCAAAAAATTTGTAATTCTTGATATAAAGTTTCATATTTTTGGTATATGATTCACAATTTTAAATTGTATTGATGTTTGGGCACATCGACAGCTGGTTTGACAAGCTGCCCTCCAGTAGGCATTGTGACACAAAGTATGTCAACTTAGCCAAAACGCATCTTTCTTCTTGCATCCTCATTGGTGTTGGTCCTCCTTGGTTGCAAGGACATCTTGTTTGAACTGTGCCTGCCTTGTTCACTCAACAAAGACATCAGGGCATGATGTGACAAGGAGATTGTTTTTCAGCCGGCTTGTTGCAGAGCCTGTTCCTGTCTTGGGATGAAAGAAAGTGACCGGCCCAAGGTCACACAGCTAGCTTCAGTGCCTAGGAAAAGCCTAAAATCTCATTCTACCTGCTCCTAGTCCAGCCCCTTAACCACTAAACCATGCTGGCTCTGTCATAGTCAAACTCAAGTACGCCTTATTTATTGAGGCTGCTGAAAAGTGCTGTTGTAACAGTTTACACTAAGATAAAGTACAGTGGTTCAAGGATTTCCTAGCCAGTAAAGGAAAATTCCCATGAATCACTCTCTCTAATGTGAACTGGGGCTGGGGGGGAAGTGAGTTCTCACAAATGGCTAGAGCAGTGTTTCTCAAACTTCGCAACTTTAAGATGTGTGGACTTCAACTCCCAGAATTGCCATACTGTACTGCAATCATCACCGCCGCCGCCACCACCACCACCACCACCACCACCCTCATTTTAATGTATGTAGATTTTTTTCCTTGTCTTACCATAGCAGCCTTTCCCAGTCAGCCCAGGAAAGACCTAGCTTCTTTAAGGAGCTGCCAGCAAATGTGACGTGAGTGCCCACGTGCATGCATGCTGCATCAACTCTACTGATTAGAGTTGGGTTTGTTAAAAGAGAACTAATGCAGGGAAGTGGATAAAAAAACCCTGAATGTCTGTAGGATCTAAATGCTTTATACCATTTGTGGTTCTTTTAAAAGTTTTATGACCTCTTTGTGCTGCTCGGTTGGAAACAACTATGGAAGCAAATTATATATACTCAGGGAAGACTGTAGAAGCTAAGAACTTTTAGTTTTGATTTTCTGTGTATTATGGCTGGGTAAATAGATTCTTTGGTGCTTTTGAGTTTGTGTTTAGTTGAACTAAGTAAGAGAAATTATGGAAAAACTGGGTTGAAATGACATTTTCTGAAAACATTGAGCATGGAGGAAACTTGATTGTGTGATAGCTTTAACTTGTGCAATGAGTTCTGAAAGATCCAGCAGCCAGGGCTGAGATGTTTCCTATGGTTAAGATCTGTAGTAGTTTTAAGACTTCTCATCTGGGTTTGGAAGTAGTTTTAGTTTAGGTGGATCAGTGAAAATGTAGTCAGAAAGTGATATCAAATTTGGCCACCTATTGTCTGTCTTCTTTTATATGTCGTATTGCTGTATGCATATACAGAGTGTTGTTTGTTTAATTCAATTTATATGGCTGCCCATCTCATCATAGTGACTCTGGGTGGCTAACAACAATTAAACGCACAAGATAACAAGAAAAATAAATACATAACCAGCAGCTGAGATAAACAACAACCAGACATCAACATAAACTCTTCATGGGCACTGACTTACACTCTGATTCCCATGCTCAGGATCACAGCCATGACTTCAGAGCCAACGGTATTAAGGCCAATCTAATCTTCAGGGGGATGATGTTTCAGGGGGCAGGAGCCACAACAGAAAAGGCTGTCTTCCTGGGTCCTGCGAGACAACATTCTTTAAGTGATGGGACTCATAATAGGCCTCTTCTGCCAGATCAAATGGGGGTGCTGTTATCGGTATTAATTAAAGACAATGAGAATTTTCACATTTCCAGGATCCAGTATCAATTATGCCACCCAGGGGAGGGTGTTCTTATATTTTGGGGCTGGTGAGCACATATGGCATTCTGAGAACATGTGGTGGGTACTCTCAAAAAAATCTGCTAGGACCTCCATGAGGGAAGAGTTGCACACCACACTGATTTAATGTTTCTCTACCCTCTCCCCCACCATGTATACTTTCCAGATACTTTTTGCTATCTTTGTTTACCATAATCTTTTGCTGGAAAGGCAGGCATTCTTCCAAGCAAAGCAGTGGGTGGCAGCTACCTGTCTCTTTTATTTTCAAAGAAAGTTTTGGCATCTGTTTGAGGCTCAGATGTATTCGTGGAAATACAGATGATGGCAGAGGCTGGTGATTTGCATGCAACGTGCCAGCTTCCCATAGTCTGGTGGGTCTTCTAGGCTTGTTGTGGATCCTTTGCCCAGGATATAAGTGGTTCCCAAATCCCTGTTTGTATGGTTAACAGTGCATGCATCAGTGTTCACCAATCTTCTCTAGATATCTTGCATCCTCACCTCCAAAATTCCTAGCCATTGGTCTAGCCCCAGTCAACCAGAAGGCAGTAAAGCTGGATAAAAGTGGGATAAGCAGTGTCTTTAACAATTGAAGACTGTGTGTGTACAGTTTGGGAAATTACAGAAACTCAGCACAGGCGATGATTTTCTGGAATGTTATATAGACAGTTATTTTCTCATACAATTTGATTACTCTGAGAGCACAGAGAGGCACTAGCTTCCATTGGCATTTCTGTTGTTCGGTGGGGGCAAGACATTTGCAGAGGATGGTTGTTTGCACCTTTAGACTTCTCATGCATTGGGGAATCCTGCCCAGTTAGAGTTCTGATTTTGTGGAAAGTAAGGAAGATGACCTTACTGGAAATATGCAGGACCTGTTACCTGTGCAAAAGGGGCTAAAATATTTTTTTAAGTTCAGAACAACAAAGTAACATTTGGAAGCCGCTCAGACACCTCCCTAATTCACTGGAGCAGTGTTTCTCAACCTCGGCAACTTTAAGACGTATGGACTCAACTCCCAGAATTCCCTAGCCAGCACAGTGTGTGGAGTTGAAGTCCGCACGTCTTAAAGTTGCCAAGATTGAGAAACGCTGCACTGGACTATAAGACTATAAGAAAGAGGAGGAGGTACAGCACAGACTTGTACGATTCTGTTATTATAGCCAGTCTTAATAGAAGTTGTTTTAGCCTTGCAATGGAGTTGATTTCCAGGTCTGGTCTATCTAGTGGGGCTGGCAGATTTGTGCAGGAAGGCTACATCAGTCCAGCAAACTCAGTGCTTCAAAAGTTGCCTTCCAAGGCATGGAGGGCCAGCTGCAGAAACAGCAGAGGGGTGGAAAAGGGTCATGAGAGGCTAATAAGCATGCTCCTTTCAATCTGGATAATTGCATGGGGTGTTGTATTTTTTTCCCCAGCCACAATTATAACTGTGTTACACACACACACACACACACACACGAATATGAATAGTTAGCAAGAAGGGATGGGTTAAATTTGACCAATTTTTTAAAAGAAGTCAATCTCTTTCACTTCTTTCTTCATATTTTACCAGTGTTATTAAAATGCCTCTCATAGAAAACTTAGTGCTGCTGCTGAAAGGCTTTCATAGTGATCATAGAAGAATCTTTTGTGCTTTCGCTAACAGAAAAGTTATTTTGGCTTTCTACCCTGTGATGGATGGTCTGCTCTTGGCGTATGCCGTGTACTATCCAAAAAGAAAGATACCAGTGTCTCTTCTGTCGTCCTGTTCTAATGCCCCTATTGTAACACTCTGCCTGGGTGACTTGGTTAGATGCAGACTTCTCTGTGCTTGATGCTTCACTGCTGCTGCTGAAACCAGCATCTGACTGTCATTTGGCTTAAGGGATGGCATTTTTGTCATGGATGTGCAGAAGCCAGCAGAGTTGTTCCAGTTCCTGCACAAACAAAAACTTAATTCCACAGCATTCGCTTTAGGGGAGCATATCTTTCTATGTCATGTTAATTCCCTGAGGGATTTAGTCTAAGTTGTCTTTGAATGTGATTCAAAGACATTAGCTTTTTCCCTCTTCCTGGTTTAGCTGCCTCCCTTGTTAAGTCTCAACAATTTTCTAGTAAATTAAAGCAGAGAGAGCACTTCTGCATGACAGCCAGCCACATCATAATCAAGGGATCCTTCTTAAGGTTATCATGCATGTGCCAAGCAAGCCACCAATAATGGATTGGGGACATTGACATTCCTCAGTGGTATGCCATTGCCTGAGTGTGTTCAGAAATTGATGCAATTAATTTTTTTACATCCGAGAATAGTGTAAGATGAGGGCTTGGGGAAATAGGGCTTTATGATTAAAGTCTCCAAGCCATTAGGGAAAATATCTTGATAGATCTCTTCTGGGAGGCTTTTTAAAAAGACTCTTGGTTGTTCTGTGAAAACAACATTTGAATTCAGCATGCAAGCTTAGTTCTGTGCCCTTTCCCAAATTCAACGTTTTTAGCCATCATCAGCTGTTTAAATGAACTAAATTCCTCTCCAAAATAATCAAAAAATGCAAAATATTCAGGAGACATGCTTCATAAAAAAATTAAGGGATTAGAACAAACAAAGTGCCCAAACCAAGTAATCAACCGTGTTCCTCCACTGGAGAAGGAGAGGATGAAACCAAAATGCCAACCACAGCTCTTGAATCAGGCTGTTACTGAGAAAAGGATTCCAACCCAATCAGAAGTTTGTTTAAAGAACTCAGACAGAAACTGAAACTAGAATGGGAGAAGTCCTTTGCTTTGATAAAAGATTTATCAGATATGTCTGAAAGAATTAACAAATAATTTTAAGGCGACTATTAGACATTTCTCAGCTAGTCAAGCTTACGACTTACATATTAAAAGTGCCTCTTGTATAAAAATGATTGAGAAGGATCTCACGGAAGTTAAACAACTCTGGCAGATGTTGAAGATCATGACAGATGAAACAATCTCTGTGTCAGAGGTATTAGCAAAAAAGCTGGGAACAGCAACATGATGGATTACCTAGTAATGAGACTTAATGATCTCTTCTCTCAATTACATTTGTCTGAAAAGGACAAAGTTCAAAATTTCAGGCTTGCAAAGTTGAATAAACTAAGTGCAATTATAATTAAGTTTCTTAATGAACATACTGGCGAGAAAATTATTCAGGAAGCTCACAAGTTGAAACAGGTGAATTGAGGAGACAGTTGTGATTTATCAAGTGATTAATCAGATTATTTTACAAAAAAGAATTGCATTTAAGCCTCTTACAGAAGTGTTGATAAAGATGGGTATTTGATATAAATTGGGATTTTCATTTAAACTTATAATATTCAAACTACATGGAACAGAAATAATTTATACTATCCAGAATATGAATAAAACTTCGGCGACTTGAAGAATACACCCTGGAACATGGAACTACCTTGGAGATTAGGCCACCAGATAGCTACAAAATGAAAATGACATGTGAAAGAGGATTCCAAGAGAAACAAGAGCAAAAGGGGAAATAACAATAAATTGAATTTCTTAGACTGAATAGCTAGAGATCTAGTTCAGTATTAATCAGATATTTGTTTAAGAAGAGGGAAGCAGATAGTTAATATGGATATTATTATGAATATTTGAATTCTAGAAGTTTTAGAACTATAATTTATTGCATCAAGATGAGAATGTGCCTGCACTTGGTGAAAATCTAAAATTGCACATTTTAAAGCTAGGGGAAAATCCACAGGTTACTTCATATAGGTCTATTTCATTGTTAAACACTGTTTATAAATTATATTCAGAATTATTGGTGAAGCATATCAGATCAATTATAGGTAGAATTATAATAATGGAATATGTCTAGCTCAGCAGAAAGATATTATATTATATTTCATTTTTGCAAAAGCAGTTCAGCTCCTTTAATCATATGTTCTTTAGATATATGGAAAATCTTCAATTGCATAGAAGGACTTCAGTATTTATTAAAAAAAAGTAATTTGGCTCTAAATTCCAAAATAGGGTAGGCAACATTTACCAGCCTACAACAGCACAAGTAAGAACCAATAATTATGACACAAACAAATTTATCATCATAAGAGACACCACAGTCTGCTATATATCTTGTAAACCTTTAATGAATTGTAGGCAAGATTGTAAACTGAAGGAAACATTCTTTCATGTTTTGTGGGAATATGATAAAGTTTCAGGCTTTTGGAAGAAAGTTTATAATGAGAGGACATATATAGCTAAACGGAATATTGAGTTTTCTCGAAAGTTACATTTACTATCTATATTTGATGGTCAGATCAAGAAATTGAAAAGTAAAAAAAAACCAGATCCCCCAACAAACCCTCTTTAACAGGAGCTAAATTAATTACAGTATTGCTAAAATAGAAATAGCTAGGGAATATCTCAGTGGGTATGGTAAGGTCTGGCCTATAGCATTACTTAAGAAAGTTTCTGATAAAATCCATTGTTTGACAATGCAAAGTAGCAAATCACTGTTCTCCAAGGAATGGTGAGATTTTATTGTTTATACAAGAAATAAGCATCCTTGTATCAGCCTATATCAGAAATTATGAACGCTAAACTATACCAGCGTTATGTAAAATTTAAATTTAAACAATTAAAAATGTTTGGGTTGTGTGTGTGTGTGTGTGTGTGTGTATTTGTGTGTCTATCTATCCAATTACCATATTGGGTATATGTGTTGCCCAGAATGTCTTATGCTTGGAGTGTCTTCAAACCTGGTTGCCCAGTAAATAAATAAATAATAAATAAGCAATTCCTGAGCTAAAGCAACTTTCCTCCAACAAGTACCTGCTAGATTTAGATGTGTTGGGACTATAACTCTCAGAATTCCCAGACAATCCTGAGTAAGAAATTTGGGAGTTGCAGTTCCAGCACTTCAGGGGAGAAAACAATTTGGGACTTACCAAGCAAAGAGTATCTCACAATAATGGGCCTTTGAAGTGTCCATTAAAGTAGAAGCTTGCTGGGCATAGCCAAACTACAAAAGTGTTCTTCAGCACTTTTTTCCCAAGCTTACACTGGAGTTCTGTGACAGACAGAAAGACTTCAGTATGCTGGAGAAAAAGAGCAGTCCTGTTTTGTTAAGGGTGGCCAAAGTCATGACCACCTTCATAACTCTCATGCAAGTGATAAGTGAACCTGAAATAACCCAGGTGGACTCTGCTTTGAAGGGGTTAAACATTTGCGGGGCAGGGGAGAAGGGAGAATTTTCTCAGTTAAGGTTAGGTTTTGAATGGAGCATCTGAATCTGTGAATGTGGAATGATGGCGTTTTAAATGTCCTTATGTAATAAAAAAGGGGACGCGGTGGCGCAGCGGCTTAATGACGCTGAAAGTGCCGGCCAGAAATGGCTGAAAGCTTCAGCGGTTCGAGTCCAGCCTCGCGTTAACAAGGTGAGCTCTTGTTTCTATACCCGCAGCTTCTGCCAACTCAGCAGATCGAAAACGTACGTGAGTAGATAAATGAGCACTCTCACTCCGGTGGGAGGAAAAATGCTGGCAGCGGCTCAACAGAGAGACGGGACAAGTTGCCGGTAAAAAGTGCGAAACCGCGCTCGTCCGAAAAAGGGGCGCGAAGCAACGGAAATCCCGCCTCCTGTGCTGCCAGCTGGGCTGACGCTCTAGGAATTAGGCTCTGGCAAAGTCTAATTCCGAAACTAGAAAGATGCAATTGCCTTGAAAACCGCAAGGGGGCGGTCACTGCAGGGTCAGTAATGACTGTTAAGCAGATTAAAAAAAAAAAAATGTAATAAAAAAAGTCCCACAGTTCTGGAGTTCAGAAAATGTGTAGATACTTTGTCATTAATCACATTTTTGCTGTGGATTAATTTTATAAGACAAATAATCATATTCATGATCGAGCTGGAGATTTAGTCCTCCCATTGACTTACTTTTTGGGAACATTTGCTTCTTCCTTCATACCCTTTTATTTATGCTACCTTACTTGGTGAAGAATTCCATTTGACTTCAGTTTTAAGGTATACTGGGTAATTCTGTTTCTTTTGCCTTGAGGGAAGTGCATGCTTATTTCTGTGTTTTTGCTTTCATTTCAGGATATCACCTGGCAAGATGAACACTCTGCTCCTTTTTCTTGGGAAACTAAGGTAACTTTGTGAAATTGTTATATTTGCCTGTGATAATTGTCAGGTTTGTTTAGTTTCAGAATAGAATGCTCCTTTGGGGCCCAGGGGCAATTATGCATGAGCTTGTGGAATATAGGTTTCAACAGCAGAAAAATTGTGATTTCTCAAAATAAATTTCAAACAAGGATAATGATAAAAATAATACATTTTACCCTTTTATCTTCCGAGGAACAAATAGAAGTACAAGGACCCCTTATTTCATGCTCACAATCATCTTGTGAAATGTGACACAATGATAACTGGACCAGTCACTAATGAATTTCATGAAAAAGCTGGTCTACTAGTACAGGTATGGGAAGCTAATGACTTTCCAGATGTTGCTGAACTCTAATGCCCAGCATCTTTCACCATTAGCCATGCTAGCTGAGACTGCTGGGAGTTGTCATTCAGCAGCATGCTGGGCCAGACAGGTCAACGATCTGATTTGGAACGAAGTAGCTTCCTGTGTTTCTGAGGTCCAGCACTCTGAATATTGGTTCTCAGTATCGAGTTTGTAGGCATTGACTTGTTTATGTTCACCAAACCTAGACTTTTGACAGATGCATCTAATAAGCTGTTGTTAGTGAGTTTTTGTTCACTTGACCTCGGCAAAAATATTAGTAAGTTGTTAGCCATTTCAAATTAATAGTTCTTAAGGCTACAGTGTCTGAAAGAAAACAAGTCAAGCCGTGTTTAAGAAGTAGTACAGAGCCGCAATGAAACATTTTACATTGCCTTTCTTATTTTCCTAGGTGAAATTTTGTTTGAAAGACTGTTCCGTGGAATGCATGGCCCACTTAGAATTGACCTTTGGAACCTCAGATATCACTTGCATCTGTTTTATTTTTTCCCTCCATCTTCGATAAGTAGCAGTGTGTGTGTGCATGAGCTCTGAGGCTAGTGTTGTACCATTTTCTTTCTTGTACTTGACCTGCCTTAATTTTGCTTGAGGAAAAGGGCGCAGCACATTTCGAATTCTAGAACTAAACTGTATATTACAAGCAGTTGCACGCTTGTTTCTGCTGAAGATTTGTTTCCTAGAATGTTTTGAGAAATAGTTGTGGGTAAAGAATAGAACGTGGTAAGAGAGAGGCCACCCTTCATCCTTTCCCTTTCATGTCCATTGTAAGGGCTATTCTTATTTGAGTACTTCAGAACCATATATAAAGTTCTGAAACATGGGGGTTGGGAGGCAAAGAGTCATAATTACTTTCTGGCTTTCTTTATTTGGAGACTTACTATATTACTAAATCAGCATCTTCAGAATAGGACTGTCTAAAGATAGAGCACTCTCTTTCTCTCTCAGAAATTTTGCTAATGGATTTTTGTTTCTTAACAATAGTTGTTTGTCCTTACAGTTCTCCCAACAGAGCCCTTGGCAGCTGGCTGTTGATTGTAGGTCTATGTTGGGGAAGATCATGTTTTAAAATGAAGTAGAATGATGCTTCAGGTGTGAAACAGACACACTGATTTAAAAGTTGGCTCTGGTGTTCATTGGTAGAACTTAGCTTGGTGAGAGTCCTGGGATCAGTGGGATCAGCCATTCCCAACCTGGTGCCCTCTAGATTGTTTCAGCTACAGTTCATATAATCCTCAGCCATTATGGCAGAGGCTCCCCTAATAACCCAGTTAAAGCAGGATCAAGTAGTGTGTGGCCCTCCCAATCTTGACCTTGTGTTTCTCCTCACCCTGCCCAGCATAGTTAGTTCTGAGGACTACAAGGAGTTGCAACCCAAGAACACCTGGAGGGCCGCCTCTGCTGTTCACACCTGAATTATGGTAGCAGGTGAATTTTCAAAATTTATGCATAAATATGTCCTAAACATGATCCGTTCTCCACACAAGTCCTAAAAGTAGATAAAAAGAACCCAATTTTAAAAATGAGTCAAAAACATTATATTTATTCCTTTATTTATTGAGGAAAATGATCAAAAGCTTCATATTTGTGTGTGGCAAAAGTATGTGAACTTTGGCTTTCGGTAACTGGGGTGCCCCCCTTGGGTAGCAATAACTGCAACTAAATGTTTCCTTTAATTGTTAATCAGTCCCACACATTGGCTTGGAGGAATTTTACCCTATTCCTCCTTAAAAACAACTTCACTCAGGAATGTTCAAAAGGGTTCACAAACTTTTAAGCACCACAGTATATCCATATATAAACCTCCTCCCTCTCTCCATGTACACATTTTTCTATGGAATTCAAACTTTTTTTCTGATTCCCTTAGCAAAAATGTATGCAGAGCAATTAAACACAAGAAAACTGACTGAAATAGATTGTTACATTTTTTGCATATAGTTTTTAAACCCTTTTCACATGTTCCTTATAGCATATGAGGGCTAAAGTGGGAAAGAGATGGAGTCTCTTATATGCTGTTGCAACCCCCTGTGTCCTCTGTGTGTGCCTGCCCCACCTGCTCACTTTCAGATTTTGCCATGTTGAGAGGCAAAATCTGAAAGGAGTTTTGATTCATCTTCAGCTGAACATGGGTAAAAATTTCCTTGGGATCACAACGTTCAACTGAATTAATTAATTTCAGGCTTTGCTACTCAGAGCTGGAAGATGTACGTTGAATGGTTTACCCCCTCCTACTCTTGCTCACTGGCTTATCTGAAAATTTGTGAAGAGGGCTTTCAGTATCTGTGGCTGTCCAGATATTCCTAAACTTACAGCTTCCAAGATTCATTATCCCTGTCCTTGCTGAACATTGTAGTTCAACATTTGGAGGGCCACCAGTTCCACATCTTAGCTTTAGAGGCTAAAGAAAGTGATTTATGGCTCTTGCCCTAGTAAAGGAAGGCAAGACCAGTGCATTGCCCCTTCTATCAGTAGCAAGAGTGCAGTATGCCCAAGCCCTTTTTGAATGGAGGACAAGACAAGCTGTACTGTTATTTGGAGCCCATCAATCAGATCATGATATTGGAAAGTGTGAAGCCCATGGTAGTTTTCAGAGGTCTCCCTGTGATCTCTGAATCATGACTTGCCCACCCTTGTAACAGAGACTGACACACCCAGCCATATGGATTACCTTTCACTTTATGATTTGTCAATTTGCCAATACCTATCACTCCTAGCAATGGCTGGGAGCAATATGGAGACAGGTTACACTGTTTATTTCCTTCTCAAGAGGAACTGCAATAAAAGGATTGTTTATACTGGTCTCAGCATGATAGTTGTATTGTTAGAAGCAGTATTTAGATTCCCATATGTATGGAGATCCATAGTTATGGATACCAGCCCTGTCTTCTCTGTCCATTGCCATTGGCAATGGAAGGAGGAACTCTTGAACCCACTTCAGTTTCTGGATCTATATAAAAATAGTTTGAAGAGTTTCACCATCCCTAGGAACATGGTTGATTGAACTCCTCAAGGGTCTTATCTTTGGTACAGAAAGAAATTCTTAATTGCTGAAGAAAGTAGGCTAGGTTCACTTAAGTTGCTTAACTGAACTTGGATCAACTTAACATAATTGCTATGTTCACATAATATGCTATGCTGAAATAAATCATATTATGGTTTAATAAGGTGGTTTACTTCAAGACAGCACATAAGACAATAGCTGCATGCCACTGAACCACAGACTATTCAATCCCATTTTAGCCAAGTATAAGGCACTGAGTAAATACAGCTATAGAACAGCTTTCCCTAGCGATATGTGCTTCAAGGGTATCAGTGCAGGCCTGTTGTAGGTTCTTACTTAATGTCTTTTGAATAGAATCTTGCTTTGTGAAAGTCTATGTTCTACTTAAAGTTAGGGTTTTTGAACATTTTTGTAAGCTCCTGTCCTACAGGTTTGTTTGACTTACTTTTCCACCCCCACTATTTTCTCTTCTGTTTTGCAGTTGCCAAGCCAAACAGCTTGTTTTGGCTCTGCATGCTATCTACTTCATGAAATACTCCACATTCCCCACAAGTGCATAAGATATAAAAATAGCTCTTTGGATTCTTGTGGTATTCTCTGGTTTTAGTTCAGAGTTGAGTATGTGTCAGTTCAGATCCAGCTTGATCCAGCATGAAGGGAGTCAGCCTTATAATGTAACCCATGCATGCTGGGAGGGATGGTAGTGGTTGGGTTTGGAGCCTGCAAAGGGAACTTCTGGGAGAGCAGAAGTGCAGCTTCCACAGTCTTTCTTCTGGTCCATGGAGCATCTTTCCCAACTTGGCCATCTTTCCTGTAAGTCTGGCTGGTATTGGGAATTGTGAGAAATCTGCAAATCTGGAAAGTGCCTAAGTTGTTGAAGTCTGTGATACAGCTGATGAGAGGTTTTCAGCTGTAAGCTACCTTGAAATGAATTTAATTAAATTTCCTGGTAGAAATGGGAGAAGAAAGAACTTCACATATACTTCCATCCCTGATGATCAAGCCACAATACAAACAAATGTGACTGGTGGTATGATTAAAAGATCCAGGAGTAGAAAAGGAGTATTTGGACTACAGCACCCTTTCCTGCCTGGATGCCTGTGAGTTATATGCACTTAGTGTAACGAACTGCCACTTGTTGATCTTAAAACCAGTAACTCTCCTTGCAACCAATATCGATTCAAAAGAAAGTTCATTTATTAAGAATAAGTGTACAGATCCAAAGCATTGCTGAGACTGAATAAAAGCGCGCCAAAAACTGCTTTTCTTTCTTTTCCCCCCCTTTCTTCGCCCTTAGTTCTTGTCTTCTGATTCCCTTGCTGGCATGGCCTTGAACATTCTAGGGCTTGTGATAAGAAACCATCTGCATCAAACGGTCTCTCCTTCCTACTCCCCCTCCCCTTTTCCAATGGCAGAACCGCAGCATGTAGAAAAAATCATTTTTTTTT
This sequence comes from Liasis olivaceus, assembly GCA_030867105.1. NCBI lineage: Eukaryota > Metazoa > Chordata > Lepidosauria > Squamata > Pythonidae > Liasis > Liasis olivaceus. Next base: position 260,924,427 of record CM061349.1, read on the forward strand.
TTTTTAAACTAGCCATATAATAATCTACTATAAAATCTTGCGAGGATTCTGACATACTGCCCCTCCACAGAAAAGGATGTCAGTCAGATGATTCCTCTTCTTCACTCTAAAAGGAAAAGCAAAGATACACATAATACAATAACCAATCTAATTGTTAAGGCTTTGTAGGATAAGCATCATAAAATTTTTTAACTAAACGTGGGGCCTTTACATGTTTCTTGTCAACCCATTCAGCCATTGACTTGGGAAAATGTTTCCACTGAATTAAAAATTGAACCCCCCCCCCTGTGCTTTCTGCTGTCCAGTATTTCTTTAACTTCAAAATGTTGTTCTCCTTCAATCATCAATGGTTTAGGAGGTACTGGAGAGGGATGCCACTGAGAAGACTCCTTATATGGTTTAAGCAGGTCGCAGTGGAATACTGGATGGATTTTTTTAAAGGTGGCAGGCATCTGTAATCGTAGTGAAACTGGATTAATTACTTTATCGATGACAAAAGGCCCTATGAATCTTGGAGCGAGCTTTCTGGAAGGTTGTAATGATTTAAGATGTTTAGTAGATAAAAGAACCTTATCTCCTACTTTCCAGTCTTTTTCTGGTGTTCTCTTAGCATCTGCAAATTTCTTGTATGTAGCTCTGGCCTCCTGCAACGAGGCAGCAATCTGAGGCCACACTTGTGTCATCTGCTGGATCCACTCATCAACCGAAGCGACTTGAGTGGTCTGCTTAGGCAGTTCTGGGATGGGTACAAAGTCTTGTCCTGTAGCTATTTTAAAAGGGGTGAGACCAGTGCTTTGGTGCACTGCATTATTATAAGCTACTTCAGCGAATGGTAACAGTTCATCCCAATTGTCTTGTTGGTAGTTAATGAAACATCTCAAATATTGTTCCAATACTGAGTTCAGACGTTCACATGATCCCGCTGTCTGGGGGTGGTAACCCGAACTCAAGCCTTGCGATGCCCCCAGTAGTTTTAGGAACGCTCTCCAGAATTTGGCAGTAAACTGGACCCCGCGATCCGAAATTATCCGTTCTGGGACCCCATGAGCTCGGTAGACATGTTGTATGAATAATTTAGCCAATTTGGGTGCTGATGGAATGGCTTGGCATGCCACAAAATGTGCTTGTTTGGAAAAAAGGTCTGTAACTACCCAAATAACAGTCTTTTTGTTGCTTTCAGGCAGGTCTACAATAAAATCCATGCTTATTTGCTTCCAAGGAGCTACAGGGTTTGCTACTGTCTGTAGAAGCCCCATTGGTTTGCCCCCTCTCTTTTTGGCCATAGCACACGTGGGGCATGTGGCTACATATTCCCCTACATCTTTTCTCATTGTTGGCCACCAAAATTGACGTCTGATCAGATGTAATGTTTTCACAAAACCAAAGTGCCCAGCTGTTTTGCTGTCGTGACTTCTTTGCAAAACCCACTTTCTAGCATCTGAAGGGACATATAGCTTGTCTTGCCACCACCATGCCCCTTGTTTGTTTACTAGCAACTGGCTGTTGCTTTTGAACCACTCATCCTGAGCAATCTGGGCATTTAATTTTACCAATAACTCTCCTTCTGGTTGTCCTTCACCCTTTTTTTTCTGAGCTCTAGTGACCACTCTTAGGGCTGCTTGGGTACATGGAATTACTGGAGCGACTACTTCCTCCCGTTTGCTATTGTGTTGAGGCAACCGAGATAGAGCATCTGCCAGAAAATTTTTTCCCCCAGGAATATACTTCAGGGAGAAGTTAAATCGATGAAAATATTGTGCCCATCTCATTTGCTTTGGTGACAGTTTCCTCGGTGCAGTCAAAGCCTCTAGATTCTTGTGATCAGTCCAAATTTCAAATGGATGGGGTGACCCCTCTAACAAATGCCTCCAACAAACTAATGCCCAGCGTACTGCGAACGCTTCCTTTTCCCACACCAACCAGCGTCTCTCAGTCTCTGAAAATTTCCGGGATATGTATGCACAAGGAAACAGTTCCCCCCCTGCCCCCTTCTGCAACAACACAGCTCCCACTGCTACATCCGAAGCATCTGCCTGTATGACAAATGGCTGTTCTGGATCAGGGTGTTTTAAGATTGGTTCAGCCGTAAACAGACGCTTTAAACTTTGAAACGCCTCCTGGCACTCCTTAGTCCAGGCTAAGGGGGCTCCAGGTTTTGATGCCTTCGCCTTGTCCTTGCCCTTGGTTTTCAACAAATCGGTAAGTGGGAGTGCTACTTGGGCAAAGTTGGGTATAAACTGCCGATAGAAGTTAGCAAAGCCCAGGAAACTTTGAAGCTGACGCCTGGTTTTGGGAGCCTCCCAACCTGTAACGTCCCTCACCTTTGCTGGGTCCATTTCAATCCCCTGATGCGAAATTCTATATCCTAAATAGTCAATTTGCTGTTTATGAAATTCACATTTGGAGAGCTTGGCATACAACTGAGCTTCCAGTAGCTTTTTTAGCACCTTCCTGACTAATTGCACATGTTGCTCCATGGTTTCAGTGTAAATCAGGATATCGTCCAGATAAACCAACACCCCCTGGTATAAATACTCTTGTAATACCTCATTTATAAGTTGCATGAATACCCCCGCCGCTCCTTTTAATCCGAACGGCATTATTTCATAACGGAAGCACCCCAGAGGCGTGTTAAAGGCGGACTTCCATTGGTCTCCTTCACGTATTCGCACCCTGAAGTACGCCTCCCTTAAATCCAGCTTGGTGAAAATTTTCCCTTTGGATAAATGTGCCAACAGGTCTTTCATTAAGGGGAGTGGGTACCTGTTGTCAGCAGAAATGGCATTTAGCCCTCTATAATCCGTGCACAAACGTAGGGAGCCATCCTTCTTTTCCCTAAATAGCACCGGTGCAGCAATTTGAGAATGCGTAGGTACAATAAAGCCCCTCTTTAGATTCTTGTCAATGAACTCCCGCAATGCTTCCAACTCTTTGGGTGTCATTGGATACATTTTCTTCCTTGGAAATTTAGCCCCCGGCTCAATCTCTATGGCACAGTCACTGGCACGATGGGGGGGTAGCTGATCTGACTCCCTTTCGCTAAACACCTCCTGCAGGTCGCGGTATTCCTTGGGAATCTGGATTGCAGCTTCCACTGCCTTTTCCCCACTCACAGCACCCATCTCTTCATCTGACAACGTTTCGGTAATTCCTTCAACTTCCACTCCCCCCTCCTTCGGGAAACGCAAGATCTTCTCCTCCCAGTTCACTTCTGGGTTTTTCCTTTTTAACCAGTTCATGCCCAGAAGCACTGGGTTGCATGCCATGGGAGTCACTAGGAATTTAATAGTCTCTCTATGGTCCCCCATAGTTAGTTCAAGCTCTTCTGTACGATACTCCACCGGCCCTCCCCCCGCTGGCGATCCGTCCAGCTGGGTAAAAACCACAGGGGTTTTGAGTCTCTTTAAGCGCAGTCCCAAACCCCGGGCCAGGGCGGGGTTAATCAGATTTCGGGAGCAGCCAGAGTCTATCAGCGCCCGTATCTCTGCCCTCCGATTAGTCCTCACCACCCTTAGTTCCACCCAAATTTTAATGGGACTCACCCCCATCTCTTCGCTCTCCGAGTCCTCCCGTGAGCTGCTTTCTTTCTCTGGAAGAGCAGCCGCCTGTCGGAGAGAGAGCGGAGCTGACAACTTCCGGGTTTTGCCACCGCCGCGTGCTGCCGCTCTAGCTCCCGTCTCGCTGCCTGCTGCCGCTGATTCCTTCCTGCCGGGCTTTGAAGACTTCGGCCCTTTCCGTTCCGTCTTCTTGCCTTCCTGCTCCGTCTTCGCTTTAGGGCACGCAGCGGCAAAATGCCCCGGCTCCCCGCAGTTGAAACAGACGCGCCGGCCCCCGCTACTCTTCGGAGCGCTGGTCTTCGCTTTGGGCGCCGCCTTCTTTGCACCGGGTAAGGGCGGAAGTCGGGTTCTTGCTTCAATGGTACGCCATTGCTCCTCCACTTCGCCGGCCATAGCGACCCATTCATTAAAGGTTTTCGGGAAACCCCGGCACAGCACACGCTGCAGCAATTCGGGTTGCAAGCCTCTCTGGAAAAACTCAATTAGCAGCTCCTCCGGCACGTGAGGCAGCCTTTGAGCCAAGCCCCGAAATTCATAGGCGTACTCTGATACCGACTTGGACCCCTGCTTCAGCCTTTCCAGGTCGCGTCGTGCTTTGAGCGCCACACACGGGTCTTCAAAGCGCGCGCAGAGAGCCGCCATGAAATCCTCCAATTTTCTTAAAGCCCGGTCCTTCGCCCTATGCAGGCCAACCACCCATTCCGCAGCCATACCTTCAAAAAAACTGGACACATAGGAAACCTTCTCCTCCTCGCTGCGGAACAGACCCCCGTAGCCCTCCATGTAGATCCGGACCTGGGTGATAAAGCAAGCCAGCTGCTCAGCATCTCCCCCGAATTTCATGGAGATGCCCCGCTGCTGCATCGGGCTCTTCTTGGCTCTGCTAGGTGTGATATCCTCCTCCCCCTCGCTGGAAGTCTCATCTTCGGCTGACAGCTCTGCCACCTCCGTGCCTCCTGGTGTGGCGGCCGCTTCTCGTGCGGGAGGTGTAGATCCCCTTCCAAGCAGTTGGTCCATGGCTGCCTTTATAGCTCGCATATCATCGGATATGGACCCCATCTGCCCTTCCAACTTCCCCAAGCGATCTTTCAACGAAGGAGCCCGTCCTTTCGTCCCCGTTGCTTTCATCCCCGTCCGGTCTGGGCGTGATGATTGCACCGGCTCCCCCTGGGTTATCACCTTTACTTCCAATGGAGGAGGGACTTTTCTTTCTTCTTCTTCCTCAATAACATCATCAGCCATCCCGTTGCTCGGTTGGTCCCGGTTAACGTGAGGCTTGTGACTCCCCTCAGGGTAATGTCCCTGGTAGAAGTCTGTACAGGGAGTCTCAGCAAAATGTAACGAACTGCCACTTGTTGATCTTAAAACCAGTAACTCTCCTTGCAACCAATATCGATTCAAAAGAAAGTTCATTTATTAAGAATAAGTGTACAGATCCAAAGTATTGCTGAGACTGAATAAAAGCGCGCCAAAAACTGCTTTTCTTTCTTTTCCCCCCCTTTCTTCGCCCTTAGTTCTTGTCTTCTGATTCCCTTGCTGGCATGGCCTTGAACATTCTAGGGCTTGTGATAAGAAACCATCTGCATCAAACGGTCTCTCCTTCCTACTCCCCCTCCCCTTTTCCAATGGCAGAACCGCAGCATGTAGAAAAAATCATTTTTTTTTTTTTTAAACTAGCCATATAATAATCTACTATAAAATCTTGCGAGGATTCTGACACTTAGGCTCCCAGAATTCTCCAGCTGTTGTAATAATTGCTGAGAATTCTGGGAAATGACGTCCACACTTCAGAAGGGTTCCCAGGTTGATGAAAGCAGGTCTGGGGCAAGAGAAGAAAATATCTTAAGATATTTAGCATTTGTGAACGGAGTGAAAGCTGCAATAGATAGGGCACATTATGAATTATTGGAACCATGTTGCAGACATGGGCAGAAATGGGATTTCCAGAAATTGAATTAGAGTTTTGGAAGGAGGTTGGACATAGTCTTTGTTTTTTAATTACATTATCTTACTGTAGAACTTACAGTAGAGTTTTTGTGTTTCCTTGCCTGTGCCACAACTGGCATTTGGCATTATGGTTGGATGGGATTCCAATGGCCATAGAAGGAAATATGGGGAGGAGGGGGCTGTGTGGGTCCTAGGACTACTGGTTCCTCACCTATTCTAAGTGACCATTCTCTGACTGATGCAGCAGTGACAAAAGGGTGTGGTGTTAGATTCTTTTTGCATTAGGTTTGTGTTCTTTTTTATATCCATTAAGGATTAGGGTTTAATCTTGACTACTGAATGGATATTTAATTGGGCAGAGTTGGGAAGGAAAATATGCTCTGTGTTGTCTTTTGGAATGAGGAAATATGTGAAGCATTCAGTATGGCTTTTGACATGACTGAATATGTTTACATTTAAAAAGTCATCTCCTAAAATATGAAAGGAAGGGATTACATTCTTAGTGAAATAAATGTTTAGGTTGGGAATATTAAATTTAAATATTGTACATCCGGGCTAAGCAGCTTGTCCTATTTTGATTCTACCAACATTTCCCCCATCTCCTTGTCCGGTCTAAACACAGACTGTCATTCCATGGCATAGCTCCCAACAACCAATTATTCTTTTAAAAAAACCTTGGCCTGGCCAGAAGATTCATATGGCAAGGTATATATTACATCCTACTGCCTTGAATACACAGCAGGAAACTGAAAATATGGTTTGTGCGAGAGGAAATGACTTGCAGATATCTTGGACCAAAATTATTCTTCTAGGGAGTGTGCATGGAGGAGAGAGAACATCTTCAGTACCTTTTGGTCGGGCAGAGTCAATTGAGGGCTGTGTTGCCTCTTTTAACCTCACTGTTAGGGTGTTTGGGTTTTTTCCCTTCTCCAGAACCACTAAATGATTGTTTCCATTTGAACATTTTCTTCATTTTTGTATCATAGCATCCTATAATAACTCTTAGAGAATGTGTACTTTGTACTTTTTTTTTTTTTTTAATCACTTGGACCGGGGTGGGCACTCCATTTCCCAACAGCCTTAGTCAATATAGCTGATGGCGAAAGATGACACAGTCCAGCAGCATCTGGAAGACAGTATATTGCTGACCTCTGATTTAGGTCATTCTTCAAAGTAAGCAAATTCTTAAAACGTTCAACCTCTTCTCTGACAAAGCTTTGCTTATGTCTCTTCCCTCCAGTGAAGAAGAGGGAAGAATGTCTCTTTCCTCCAACCTAGCCTAGAATAAAGCATTGTTCTGCCTTATTTGCACTACTGCAGAATTGCCATTTTTAGCACCAAATGTAAGCTGCCCTACCCTACAAACATCAGGGCTCTGTATGAGATGCCAAATACTGTTTATGACTGAAATGAACTACTCCTGTGTCTTATTTTAAATACTGTTCATCCATGGAAAAGAACCAGTGTTCATTGTTTACTTTTAATCCCCCAACAGAGTCAAATGGAATTCAGTATTGCTTCTCTGTTGATCCAAGAACCAGGGAATGCAGCACCTCAGCACGAACAGAAACAGCCCAGCAAAACCGCACCTGGGCCCCCAGCCCCCAAACCTTCCCAGGGGGGTAAACCACAAAACTCAGATGGGCTTATGCCAGCCAAAAAAGAGGAGGAGTCCTCATTTTGGAAGATCAATGCTGAGCGCTCCAAGCATGAAGGGGAACAGTCTGAATTTTATTCACTAACCCCAAGCCAAATCAAATCCATGGAAAAAGGAGATAAAACCCTCCAGCCTTGTTATAGGCAAGAATCTGGTCCAAAAGAGGCGACTAAAGCAGAGAAGCCTAATGCTGCTAAGCCCGAAAAAGTGATCACCCCAGTTCTTCCCACCACATCTCTAGAATGGGAAAAGCCTCAGTCCAGCCAACCTGCAGTTAGTGCCTTTGATGCCCACTCTGAACCTGCAGAGAAATTGTCATCTGCTGCAACCCAAAATGAAGGTGCCCAAAGCAGTTTTGTTCCAGATTTACAAGGATTTGGCCAGGTAAGGGGTCATTCTTAATTTCTTATCTTACCTGTTAGAGCAGTGCTTCTCAACCTTGACCGCTTTAAGCTGTGTGGACTTCAACTCCCAGAATTCCCCAGCCACACACAGCTTAAAGTGGCCAAGGTTGGGAAACACTGTGTTAGAGTATGATAGGTAGAAAGAACTCAAGCAGAAGTAGATGAATAAAAAATACAGCTTTTTTTCCCAGACATTGCCCAAGAGAATGAGTTTTGTAGAGTGCTAAAATCTTACCACTGATGTCCTTTCTTTTTCTCCTGGAGATCAAAGGTTAAAAATCTAAGATGAACATTACTATTCCATATCTTAAAATGCTCAGCATATGCTGGTAATGAGATTGCCTAAAGTCCTGCACATGTTTGCATAAACATAAAGTCGATTATCTCCTGCAGATATTGCCTGTACATGTGAGAATTGTAGCAGTGGCTCCAGTGTGCAGAGTGTCTAACACATGCAGTGGAGGAGGGAAGGTAGTTTCTCTCCATTCGTGAGGGTAGAAACCAAAACCGATTATGAAGAGCTCCCCTTAAAGTGAGTGAGTGTGCAACCAAATGAGCATGTGTTCAGTTTAAGTACATGTAAAATGATGCACTTCAAAACACACACACGAAGTCTGAGCTTTTTGTAACTAAACAGGAAAGGGAGATTGGGAGTGGGGGTCAGAATTGATAGCTCAGTGAAGACATCAACTTGGTGCATGGTAGCTATGAAGAAGACACCTTTTATGCTCAGGATCATTGTGAAAGGGATTGAAAGCAAAACTGCTGGCATTGTGATACCTTCTTTGCCAATCTATCATGCATTCACATCTGGAATACAAAGTATAGTTCTGATTGCTGCATTTGAAAAAGGATATAATAGAGTTGGGAAAGGTGCAGAAGGGGGCAACCAACATGCAAAGGGGACTTGTACACCTGCCTATGAGAAAATGATGGGACTCTTTACCTTGGAGAAAAGGTGACTGGCAGGGAACATGATTGAGATGTATAAAATAATTAAAAATGATAAAAATCATTAAAATATAAAAGCAAGGAGGAAGTGGACAGGGAGTTTTTCTTCTTCTTTCAAAACACTAGAATCATCCAATGAAGTTGATTCGAAGGATATTAGAACAGAAAAAAGGAAGCACTTTTTCACACTATGCATGAGTAACTAGTAGCTTTCATGACTTGAAGATGTGGTCATGGCTGGTTGCTGTGAAAGGGTTGGATGAAATCACGGACAACAAGTCTTTCAAAGACTGTTAGTCCCGAGACTCAGCATTACTGCTGGGTTGGGAGCAGTAGTCATCCAAATGCTGCTTGCAGAGAACAGATGTAGAGGAGCATGTTTTTTGAAAGCTGCCCAGAGTTGCATTGTTCAAGTTTGGGAGCCATATAAATTCTTTATATAAATAAAAATCTATAAATGTATGTCTCTATCTCTTGCTTGTTGACCATCATGAGAAACAAAATGCTGGCCTAAGACAGGCCTTGGCATGATCTAGCAGGGCTATTACTATGTTTTTATGCACATGTCCAGATAACAATTGAGCTTGTATAATGGATCATTATGTAGGTTTAGTCCATATTGAATGGAAGCAGTAACAGACTTCATTTATTTGGGCTCCAAGATCACCGCAGATGGAGACTGCAGCCATGAAATTAAGAGACGCTCCTTGGGAGGAAAGCTATGGCAAACCTAGATAGCATATTAAAAAGCAGAGATGTCACCTTGCCGACAAAGATCCTCATAGTCAAAGCTATGGTTTTTCCAGTAGTAATGTATGGCTGTGAGAGCTGGACCATAAAGAAGGCTGAGCGCCGAAGAATTGATGCCTTTGAACTGTGGTGCTGGAGAAGACTCTTAAGAGTCCCCTGGACTGCTAGGAGGTCAAACCAGTCAATCTTAAAGGAAATCAACCCTGATTGCTCATTGGAAGGATTGATAATGAAGCTCAAGCTCAGATACTTTGGTCACCTAATGCGAAGAGAGGACTCTTTGGAAAAGACCCTGATGCTGGGAAAGATTGAAGGCAAAAGGAGAAGAGGATGGCAGAGGATGAGATGGTTAGATAGCATCACTGAAGCAATGAGCATGAAACTGAGCAAACTCAGGGAGGCAGTGAAAGACAGGAAGGCCTGGCGCAATATGGTTCATGGGGTCACGAAGAGTCGGACACGACTTAACGACTGAACAACAACAAAAGTCCATATTGAATTTGATTATCCAATTTGAGGGCAATTGAACAAAAAGGCTTCTATATCTTAGAAATTTGTTATTTCTGGCCCACATTATATCTCATGTATAAAATCTGTTTAGTGGCTGAAGGGACAAAGAGATGAGTGACCCCCTCCCCATTCATTTTCTGGGAATAGTTCTTTAAGGGAATAGTTGCCATGGGGAGCAGGGGGGAATAATGTGTAATGTTCATTTTTGTGCAAGCAAAATTGGTACCAAGCCCTTGTTTCTGGATAACCCAGCCTCTCCATTCATGCTGTTATTCCTACACATCCCCCATTAATTTTAAACGTTACTTGGATAGGAGACATTTCTGGGAGCTGGGGCCTTCTGAGAGAAAGTCCAGTGAAGAGCCAATGATAATTTGCTTATATTCAGAATATCTGAAATAGCAGAATATTTGAGCACAGCATATGTGGCTGTGGACCACTTTGTGGAACTGGCCTGTGAAACCTTTGATAGCCATTTCTGCCAAACAGGATATATGGAATTCTTTTCTAGCTGGTAGTAGGGGAGAGGCAATTCTGTCATATCCTTCCTTCCCCAGCCCTCTGGGGTAAATTTTTGGGAAGCCATAAGATCTCCAGAAGGAAGGGAGAACCATGAAACCCATCTCTTTCCAGCTGGAAACTCTTTATTGGATCAAAAGCTTTCCTAATGCAGTGTTTGCAGAAGGCGAGGTCTAGACCCAACCCATTGTGCAATATTGTTGTAACTCTTGCCTTGATTAGTATTGATTTTATACCTTTTTTTGAGTTTTAACTATTCGCTTTCTTTTCTAACACAGATTTTCTTTTTTTCTTTCTTTCTACAGAGTAATGCAAGTAATGTTATCTTGAAGACGGGATTTGATTTTCTGGACAACTGGTAGACCAAACAACACTGTTGGGTTTTGGAGAAAGAAAAGGAGCATCTCTCTCCATTTTGTGTTTGGTTTCTGTTACTGGTTTCTCTGTGTTCTTTTAACTTTTTTCCCAGTTCTTTTTTAATGTTGCCCTTTGTACTAATACTTTTTGTAGAAACCTGATGGATATTTGTATTTTGAAATGGTCCGGTGTTAGAAGGGTCGTTTTTTTGTTTGTTTTTTTTTTATTTTGGTCTTTTACTAATTACTGTTCTGCAGGGTGAATAGTCATGTTTGGTGATGAACAGGATACATTGTCTAATATTTGTGTGTATGCTAAGGACAAGGTGTGCAATCTAATTAAGAGAGAAAATGAAGCCATCTGACCGAATACCCATATTTATTTTACACATTAATGCCGACAGCTAATGAGCTACCATCTGTATTATTGCAAGAAGACAGCCATTTATGCCAAGTGGGGATAGGCAACTTGTTGTCATCCAGATGTTTTTAATAACTGTCAGAACGTTAGCCAGTGGTTGGAGATTCTGGAGTTAGTAGTCCAAAACATTTTGTGAGTATCGTATGGTCTTTTCCTAATAGAGGGAAGATGGAAGCACAGAATTCAAATACCAAAATCCAGCACATCTCTTTCAAATATATCATACAGGATATAAATCTGCAGATGTGTTTATTTTTACGCTGGCCTATGTCACTTGACCTGGTTGCAAGAAAAGAAAAATTGAGCAGCATTAGCTAATAATGAGGTGTGTGCTTGGAGGGGGGGGGGGGGTGTTTGCTTTTGTTTTCTTTTGAGATCTAACAGGTACACAAAATAATTAAGATCGTTTGTTAAAATAAGACATATTTAATAAAATGTATTTAATAATATGTTTTATTATAACAAAACATAAAAGGAGAAGAAAGGAGAGAACAGCTTGGAGAAATATCAAATATGTGGATGGAGCTGCTTTTTACCGATTAAAAACTATCTGATAAAGGGATCTTTGGAAGAAATATAACATGAAAAATAACTGATTTGTTTGATCCCTTTTGGCATAACAGCAATGAATTTTGAAATGTAGCCCTTTGTTCTCCACCCCCCTGCCCCCAGTGTTACATTACTCCAACATGTTGACTGCAAGGCATTGTAACAATGCTTTCTTTAAAAACAAAGCACTGTATTTTTTAAAAAACGTTTCATGATATGACTGATTTCTGGTGCTACTTCCCATAGTGGGAATAGAACTTGAGTGTATCACATATGTCCTGATGTATTAGATTTTCTGTTGTATTAATATTACACAGAAAGTCTTTTATATGGAGGAACACTTTAAAGATGACATCCTTCACCTGCACCTTGAAATGCTCCAGGGTACCATCTTTGGCTGCACACACCTAGACCAGCCTTGTCCAGCATCTACAATATCCAGAAATAGCTATGCAACTGACATCGCATTTCTGTAACTTTAAAAGGTAGTGTGGATTTCTCTCCCCATCACCTTCAAGCCTTAATTCCCCTTTCTGCACAAATTGTGACTTTTCCAACCAAATACCAAAGGTTATTAAATTTCTGCTTTTGACCTTGAGAACTGGATTTCTTGAGAGATGACCCAGTAACAGACACACTGTACATATATACTTCTGATGCCATGTGGAATTCTCACAAAGACTATTTGGGGCTCTGTGTCTGATGTCAGGCCAGCTACTTGTAGCCTTCTTCCATACTAACCACAGATAAGCGGTTCCACCCTCAGAGTTGACCGTTGTCCACACCTGGAAGTGGTGTGAACTCAAAAGTCCCATCTCTACAAATCATGTTTTACTTCAGACTACTTCCTGTTCCCTCTGCTACTGTCTTTATATACTCCATTGACAATATCTGTGACTAAAGTTAAGAGGCTAGTTCTGAGTCTTGCCCTGAAAGATATAATGGAAAATAAGACTGGGTAGTGCTTTGAATTCTGTTCTAAAATGCATGCTTTGCAGTGCGTGGAGGCAGGAATATACAGCCCTGATATGCAGCTCTCCCTTCAGTCTGGATCACCATTTTGGAATCCGATCCAAAGCATTGCACAGCCCTAGAAAATAACACGGAATTAATTGTAAAGAATTAAGGAAGATGCCCTTTTTGAGGGGTGTTTTAGATGTCATCATACACACTTGGATATTTGTGCTGAAGATGGAAGTGGGAAACAGCAGAAGGCTGAACCATCTTCAAATGCTTGGCTTTGTTTTAAGGCATTCTGATTAATTGGTTGTTCCTAGTAACTAACACCATACTTTATATTGTGGGGCTGTTGCACTAGGTTTCCTGGTGCACACCTGCATGGCAGCACAACTGTTTGTGTCATAGCAATGTGGATTGAGTTGGAATAGCAAATTCAGATAAATGGCATTTCTGGAATTGCTTAACTTTTGCTGCTGAAAGAGAGGGAGGATTTGCAAGAATGCAAAGAAGCGCCTGAAGTTTGGTGGGCCACATGGTTATTTGCCCTGTTTTCAGTGTTTTTAAAGACACTATATTTCTAAAAGTATTTATAAAAGACTTTCAGATAGTTTTTATTTAAAGAAAAGAGAGCCTGTTTGATACTTTAAAAAGAAACAAGCTTTTAAAAAGGAATCGGCATAAAGTCCTTCAAGCCGAAGATGTTTCTGAGGTATATCTCTGGATTGTAAAAGGGAGTCTTTTCCAATCTTGTCAGAGCTGAATGGTGTAAAGTGCTTTTTCAGTTCAGGGTCTCTTGTTCAGGTTGACCAATTCAGGAGTTTAAAAAGTGCAGTTTGGATTGACTAAAGCTTTCCGTTATTTGTCAGCTGATGGGGGATAATGTCCTGAGGTCACTGAAGCATCTTTTTTAGATTGCTGCTCTTAAGCACTGAAATTGGGTAAACTGGGCCTAATCCTCCTACTAATGTGTTTATATCCAGTCCTGTTTATCATAATGAAGTTTTTGCAAAGGAACCTCTTGATGGATTTTACTCATTGGAACACGCTAACAATGTATATCGCCTTTCTCTTTAATATAGTTTCATGGATAAACCTGATGCTTCTCCCTTTCTTAGATGTTTTTATTGAGGTTTTATTCACAATTGTATTTGGCTACAGTTCATACCTGATTCTTAATTAAAAGCACCTGACATGAACCACTGTTGGTTTTTCCCTTGTTTTAATGTCTGTCTCTTCTCATTCTTTATAGTCATGTTGAATTTGTGATGTGGTCAGCACCATTGAGTCTGTCTCTAAGATTACAGTCCCTTGTAAATCTTTGGATGCATTAGCACTTCTGAATTGAGAATTAGTTTATAGATGAAAATTTGCCAACACTGTAGACAGCAGTGTTACAGGATCTTCTCATATTCATCCAACCAATGAAAGCAGTGTCATGGCACAAGCCCCACCCCTTTGGGGGCATGCCTGCCATGTTGTGATGTACATAAAAAAGAGTGGGACGTATAGCAGAGCACTGCAATGCTGCTTTCATCAGTCTTACCTCTTTGCTCTTCTCCCAGTGGACACCACTAACTATGGAAGCTTTTTTATATTAGCGTGTTAATGGTGGGTAAGATTGAGTTAAAACTAGTTAGAGATGCTGTCTTACTATATTTCTCATAGAAAATGATAATCTGATTATTGGACACAATAAAATATGAAATATTGTGCTTAGAAGACAGTAATTTTTCAGTGGTGAAGCTTCAACATACATTCACCTTTGTGTTGCTTCTACATGAAGGGCACAGCTAGAACTATTCTTGTGCCACCACTGCGCTTTATAACTTCACACAAACATACACATATATACACCAAAACACCCAATTGTTGGAAAAGTAATGGTATGAGCAAATGTAGCTTCACGTTTCAAAATATTTAGCATGTCTCCAGTATCTCAATAATTAAAATATATCTGGAGTGTATGTCAGTACACGGCATATATCTCCCAGTTGGTGGGATGCAGATTACAATATATAGACTCTCAAGGTAGTCTCTAGCTAGAGATCCTAGCTTGCACAGAAGAGCATGAGCATGCTTGTTGTGAAACCTGGCTTTGAGTTTGTGGTGTACATCTCAAAGTGTGTCTAACTTTGTATTTGTACCATCAGGATATGCTGCATGTGGCATGGTTACAACTAAGGCTTGTATATGCCAATCTTACTCAAAAGCATTACATGAAAGCCTCAACAGACTGAAGCCATGACAACTATTCCTACTGGAATAAATGGCAATTCAAACAAGACACTGCAAGGGACTATTAAACACTGGACAGGAGAGTGAAGGAGTAGCGTTAGAGGTACTGGTTTCTTCACTCTCTTTTTGAAGGATGTGGCCCTTGAAAAGAGTACTAAATGTGAACCGTTGGCTATCCAGATGGAATCCGTGGACATGGTTTGGATTCTTGAATGTGTTTCTGAGATAAGGCAGGATAAATCAAATAAATATGTTTGGAAAGCACCTGGAAAACCCAATACTGTGTTTAAATAGAATGCTGGGGGGAGGAGGGAAGGCAAATCCAGAAAATAGTGCAATGCCAATACTGGGAATGGGATTGGGAGGGGTGAACAGCATGGGGAGGCACCTAATAATTAACATGCAAGTCCAGGAACATAGATAAGTTGCATGATTCTAGGGTTCCAGTGTGTACACAATACAGAGAGTGTGGGGAACAAAACGGGAAGGTCAGAATGATGTAGCAGACATTACTGAAATTTGGGGAGATGAAACTCACAAATGGAATGGAAGTATTGAAGGGAAGAAACATTCAAAAGGAGGAGAGGCTTGGCATTATATGTGAAGGAAGCACACACATGTATTGGGATCCAGGAATCGGAGCACGAGCGCCCAATAGCATTTGGATAAAAATACAAGGGAGAGGAAATAAGCACAGTATTGTGCTATAGATCACCAAGCCAGGCCAGAAACTCTGGACAGTTTCCAGGGACATGTGTATCTCAGGTATGTCATGATACCATTACCCAAATAATGCAAATTTGCCTCATTTGTGCAATGAGGTCACAACACATGACATCACACTGACTTCTAGCAACAGCTACGCATGTTTTGGTGCATATTGTGCAGGTTTCAGTTCATGCATGGACTGTGAAACCAGCTGTTCCAAGCAGAGAATGGTATCTGCGTGAAACATTTTGTGCATCCTTGATAACCCCTTATATGTGCTGCAAGTAGAATGTATAGAAGAAAAACAAGCAGAGGTGTAATATTTAACTATGTGTCATTACGTGTATTTCTCCAAGAAAAAGCTGCATGGCTTCATGGGACAACAAATACTGGCCATGCAGAAAATCAATAGTTTGAAGAGCAATGCTTTGTCTGCCTCTCGTTCACAGACCCACCCAGGATTGGTATCCTGCCTATCCACCCAGGCACGCATATCCAGGTGAGCCGTCATGACCTATCTTTTACAGGGTTGGACTGATTCATGGACATCATCAGGATCAGTGGTTATTAGCCTTGATAGCAGTGTGACTGCTCTGAAGGCCATCTGCTGGGAGACTGGTGGGCTTCCTTGTGTAGTTGGCTGGCCACTGTGAGAACAGACAGCTGGACTAGATAGGCCAAGGGACTGATCCAGCAGGACATTGCTTATGTTATATACTTATGTCTACCTAGCAATAGCCAACGGTTACTAGTTTTTAAAATGGAGGTGCATCACCAACCTTCAGATAGCAAGCATTTACATTCCATTGCAATCCATATTTACTCCTGGCTATTTTAAAGCATGGATAGTGAAGTTCAGAGGGAGCTTTAAGGTAAACCAGAATTATGAGGAAAACAAGGTAGGGGAAGAGGTACTCTCTGCAAAGATTAATGACTAAACTATGAAGAGGCTTACAAGTAAAAACAAAAAACTGTGTTGCCAGGAAGACAAATTGGGAGCCAGAACAAATGTTGAAGTTAGTGCCTGAGCAAACTTTCTTAAAGGATGTGTCCTGGGTTTAAGGTTCTGATTAATGGCAAAAATTTGCTCTTTTCAACAGATGGGGCCAGCCTTTGCGTTAATAAGAACACAGATCCACAAATGCAGCCAGCAAGCCTAACATGAAAGTAAGCAGAGTTCTCCTCTACTGACTATAAATAGATTGGGCTCCTTCTGTTCTGAGGCTCTGTAGAAGCATACATCTATGAATTCATCCCATTACCAATCATGAAAATAACATTAATGGCCAAACTGATTAAACTCAAGTGGAGAAAACCCAGACAGGGCTTTGCTTACATTATGAGAAGACAAGGTTGGATTTTATCTGTCAGCTTAAATTTCTTGGCAATATTTTAGCCTCACAACAGTAAAAACAGAATCTCCAGCTCCCTTAGAGAAACGTTATTACATCTTTTCCTTTAAAGGGCTTGTGCCCAGAATTAGAATGGGAATTTCCATAGCTCACTGGGAGAGCAGAGCCTGCCTAGCATGTAGAAGGCTTTGTATTTGGTCACTGGTATGTCTGGGCAGCCAAAACGATCAGACTGGTGATAGAAAAGACCTCCACTGAGATCTTGAAGAACTCATGTCCTTCATATTAAGTAATGCTGTCCTAAATTCACAATCTAAGCCAATATAAAGCATTTTCCTTTTATTCCTCCTTAAGTGTACTTGTCTTGTATTGATTCAAATTTGTCAAGATTTTGCTAACACCTGATTATTCTAAGGATTTTTCTGAACTTCAAACAGAATTTGGCTCCCTAATTCACAATAGTGTCAATGTAATCAAGTCAAGCACATCTTGAGGGCTCAAGATAGACCAGATGCTTTGGCTATTTCAAAGAACCTTAGATGCTTTCATCTCTGATGGAGTTGATATCCAACACTAAACCCACGTCATATTTGAATGTTTGCAAAATTGTTATTAATGACATTTACAACGCATGGATTAAAGAACTGAAACATCCAATAATAGAACATTGATGGTTGCAGGTCTTAAAAGATGTCAAATTGGTTTCATCAGATTTAAGATTTAAATTGATTCATCAAAGGATTCTATTTTGAGTCTACTGGACATCCCCAGGAATGTATTTAAAAGGATGGATATCAGATTTTCTTTGTTGGTGATGTAAAAACATTGAGGGGTCATTGAATCATATGAATTGGTAAACTAAATATTCTAGATGGAGATTTATAACTATACTTAGATGAGACCACACAGACTCTGAAAGAGCAAGTGCCCAGATGGACTCTGTGTTAAATGGACAAAGTCAGGATAACTTTTCCACCAGGATCTGGAGCTCCTCAGCTCAACTGCTTTTACTCATCATTGCCATACCTCTATTTGGAGAGGACTAAATGTATTTTAGTTTTTCATACATTGGTATGTCCAGGTTAAATTATGGTGATATAGTCTACATAAGGCTGCCTTTGTGGGCCAGTTTGTACTTGCATGTGTGAGATAGAGAGACCTGCCATTGCCATTTTCTCCCCTACAATACTGATCCTGTTGCCCAGAAAGATCGATGGAGTCTGTACTTCTGGACCTCTTAATCTGGACTCCTTTGTATTTGTTCCAGTTTTATACAAAGCAGGAGGCAAGTAAAAGCTGACTTCTTTAGTGGGCACTGTGGTGCAGAACCAAAACTACAGCCATGCTAATCTTTTAGGAAGTGAATCAGATCAGTATTGCAAATCTATCTTTTAGATAAAAGGCAATGTATTTCCAAGTTTAAATGGACTTTGAAAGGATCGTCATGTACCTGTGTTTCAAGGTCAGTTAATCAAGGAGTAAAGAAGAAATTAGGTATTTCATTTTCATTTGCTGGAGCCCCATTAGGGCAATGTAGATAATATTAGTAAGTCATAGGCAGCACCATCACTGCAATGTAAGCTCAAAATAAAGACACAGCTCTCAATAATCTTGTAAATGGATATAAAAGCATATGGCTTTTTACTACTCTGCAAGCAAGTCATACATAAAATCTTCTACCACATCATATTGGTTCTTTTTGATCTTGGAAAAGGAGTGGGTTGGGCTGTATGCAACAGACTATTATAGAGCCAGTTAATCCTCTTTTATTGCTAAGCTATGATGATGACAACTGAAGATTAGAAAGGAGAACCTAAACACTGAGGGAAGATGTTCTTCTCTCCACAGTTTTAATGTACAAATGAACTTTCATTCTTCATCTGGATAGAATCCAGGAAAACCTGAATAATTGCACAGAACTTCTAATGCACTTGCTACATAGATGTAGAGTCAAACAAGTTGGTTTGTGTTCTCCATAAAGAAACACAAAACAACTAGCAATGCCAGATGGAGATGCTTGATACTCAGCATTCCTGATCTGTTTAGAAAAAGGAATAGCAAAGCCTCTGGGACTGAAATGATGAGTAAAAGCAGTTGAGCTGAGGAGCTCCAGATGTACAAAATGAGATATTGAATATTTCTGGAATTAAAGGCCTCTCTCAGAACTCCCGGGTCTGAAGTTAAATGAAGCAAGATGCAAAACCAGTGAAAAGATGCACTTCTTTGTAATATACATCAACTGTGGAATTCTCTGGCAATGCCATCATATGAGAAATTGGCCCAATTTAGATGACTTTAGACTAGCTGGAGACAAATAAATAGAGACAAAATGTTTATTGGGAACCAACATAATTATGTTAAATCAAAAGACAGTGATTGCTTAGGGCTATTCACTTATGTTGTCTAAACAGTAATTCATTATGTATTCATATGTATTGTGCAATATATTCATATACAAATAAAAGTTAATCCCAACTTCCTCAGCTTACTGCCCTCCAGATGTTTAGGTCTTCAGATCCCATTATCCTTCCATTATCCTGTGCTGGCTGGAATAATAAGACTTCAAGTCTAGAAAATACCTATTTGTATTTGAGTTCTAAAACCACATATTCATGATAGGTGAGTATAGGAAAAGGTAGACAATACAAACATTATCTGTAATTTTCAATGATTTGGGGAACAGTCTGAACTCAGCTCAACTCAGAAGCATGTTGGAGACTGGCTGAAATCCACCTTCGAGGCCTTCAGATGTTCATAGTCAAATTAATAAACTAATGAGAGAGAGAGAGAGAGAGAGGGAGGGAGGGAGAGAGAGAGAGAGACTAAGTGTTACAATTGATACCTTCCAATTTATCAGGAGCTGGGGGCTTTCTGTCTCTTCATATTTTGAATGGGTACCCTTCTGTGTATGTCTATTCATGGGAAGCACTGTCATTATGCAAAGTATTCTCTGGTTGAATAGGAAAGTAAGTTAGTGCTCTCTCCCCAAAAATTATCTTTCCTTCCCAGACACAGCAACATAAATGGGGGTTCTAGCAGCTGGTCACAATGGATTTTTTAAAAAATTATACTTAGAGAAGCACAAGACTGCAAATATTCCTCCCCGTTTTGTCTTCACATCAAGCTTGTAAGGTAGTCAGACTAAGAGATAGTGACTGGCCTAAAGTTAGCCAATAAACATCATGGCCAAATAGATATTTGAAACTGAGACTCCCAAGTCTTACTACAATCCTGAGGCTATTAATACATTACCCATGAAATCATTTATTATGACAAAATATAAGGGGGGGAAACCCTTACTGAATAAACTGTGATATTAAACAAGTCATCTTATATTTTCCTTCTGAACAGCTGGCATGTCTGGGAGTGAGCTTGCTGTCTCATAAATGTGTGTGATGCGTGTGTGCCTGTGTGTGGATAGCTAACTAGCATTAACTATCATTCTGCTGGAATAAAGGAAAATATTTCAAAATGTTGGAAATGGCCAGCATATCATTTGTTAGTCTGACATGAAAAAGAAAAGATGTTGAAGCATCTCTCTTCATCTATGCAAGGAAATATTTGAATTGGTTTAAGTGTCTCTTCATCAGAATTTGTTTTAATTTGCATTTGTGTCCTTTGTAATTGACTTGGCTGAGAAACTGAGGTAATAGGGTGATGGCTTTGCCTAGTATTATGCGGGACAAATTTCACCGATCTGCCATCAATGGTGTCTGTGCAGCTACGACACCAGTTTTTATTGTTTTATTTTTAATATATCATTGTGGCTATTTTGGGAGCAGTGATAACAATAAGCATCACACGGACAGAGCCATTTTGATTTCATTAAATATTGAACAGCTGCTAACAGTGGCATCCACAGGGGTAAATTAAAAAAAAATCAAGAGGTGATGCCCGTTAAAAGGAGTGGGGCTTTGATGATATAGTTGTAGCTGCCATCTTGACTTTTTGGATTATGCCCTGCAGACACCCCTGGCCACTGACACACTCCTGTATGTATTCAGGCAAGTGAGACTAGCAAGGAAGAGCAGCTCTGGTAGGGCTTTACCAGTGTTAAATAGTTCAGCCCTTCTGTCAGTTTCTGCAGACTTTGTCTAGGCTTGGAAACTAAACAGGATTGGGCCTGGTTAGCATTTGGGTGGGAAATGGCCAGGAAATGCCAGGGTTGCTGGCTAAACTGGGAAGTTCAATACATCCTGAAAGAAGGCAATGGCAAAAGACTTGGGTATGGTTACCAAGAAGCCTGTGGTCCATGAAGGTTTTTTGGGGGTTTTTTAGATTTTTTATCCTGCCTTTATTATTTTTATAAATAACTCAAGGCGGTGAACATACCTGGTACTCCTTCCTCCTCCTATTTTCCCCACAACCACAACCCTGTGAGGTGAGTTGGGCTGAGAAAGAGTGACTGGCCCAAAGTCACCCAGCCGGCTTTCATGCCTAAGGCGGGACTCGAACTCACTGTCTCCTGCTTTCTAGCCTGGTGCCTTCACCACTAGACCAAACTGGCTCTAGTGTTACCAGAAGTTACGGATGACCTAAAGGAGACTTGACTGTTCTATCAGCCATTCAGCTACCTTCACCTTCCTGTTCTTGAGGCAAATAAGGCATGAACTGTGATGGATAACTGGAGACTGTTCATCCTCTGTATATTATCATTGGCAGTTTACACTGCCATAGCAACAGCTGGATCGTGCTAACCACTACTGCTGACGTTCTCTACGTTTTGGTCTGAATGGTAGAGAGTGGTTAATTATTTAATTATTGGGATTAGGGTTTGGGTACAGGCTAGATGGCAAGCCTCTTGAGTGGCTTAAGTTCCAAGTCTCATCCAGTTGTGAAACTCTGTAGCCTTCAGAAAGCAGAATCTCTCTGTTTTGCTTAGGGGTAAGCAACATGCCTGTGGATGCCTCCCTTGGTGTTCACCAGCTAGTTGCTCCACCTGACATTTTTAAAGATTCTTTTAATTCAAAATTTTAAAATAATTAATTTAATTAATTCTTAATTAATTTAATTAAAAGCTGGTGGGCAGCAATGCACCAGCCTCTAGCATATTTATTTGCCGCAATGCCTTGGGCCATTCTTTGAATAGACAAGTCTCCCACAGCTAAATGTCAAACATATCCCAATTTCAAAATAGTTTCACGCTCTTGGTCAAGCTTATATTCCAGAAGGGCATGATCTTAGGTCATTACAAGAAAACATCTAAGAGCTATGTGGTGCTACATTTATTGTCATATAAACTTCCATGAACTTCCTTTATTTTTTAAGGCATCATAGAATCCTAGTTTTGTATTTTGAAAAATAAATGTATTAATGTTGATTTACTCTAAAGTAGATTTTGGTTCCTTGGCTATGACAAAACACTTTTTTCATTTTTTTAGTCTGAGAAATGTGAACCCTTTCTGCATTTTATCACAAACTTGACTTTAAGCTATTTAAACAATAGCTAGATTTGTAAACTAGATACAGTGAAATACACCTGGTCTGTTTCAGTGACCATATTCGTAGTGCAAAATGATGCTCCAATACCCTGGTTGCTGCCATCCCTTCCCATCTTGCTGTGTGTATGTTAAGTGTCGTGAGACAGCTCACACAGCATTGCAGAAGTTCCCAAGGCAAGGTATGAGGACCCAGTTTGAACACATACATAAAAAGCAAATATAGGGGAGAGGTAAGTGAAGTGAACCAAGCCACAGAGGAAATGGTTTGACACATGTTGAGTGGTCTTCCAAAAGATTGCCATACATGAGTAGGACCTTTTGCAATACTGTTTCAGGTTCCAGAAGATTGTTGGATGCTGATTTCATGGGTGTCAAGCATACAACCAGAAGGCTGCGGGACACAAATTAATATGCATATCCAGCAGTTTTTTAGAAGACTGCATAAAAGAGGTGGAAAAAAAAACCCTGGAAGTTGGGGGAGTGAAACAGGCAATTTACCTCCTGATTTAATCCCATCTATTGAAGAAATAGGCAACTAAGGTGTATAGCACTCGCCCCTTCCCCCAAGACATTTCCCACAGTACTGGGAGTGATTGGTGGGCTGGCAGTTGAGGCAGAGTGGGAAGGGGAAAATAAGCTGGAAGCTCCACTAATCGCTATCCTTAAACCACCCCACGTTGTAGTTGTATAGTGGTATGTAGTACCACTTCATGGCCTCATTGTGGAGGCAGAGACAGTCTTGCATTTTATGTGGCCCTGCTTTTAAGCATCTGAAGCATACATGCTAACATGGCAGGCCGTGAAGAACAGCCTTAAGTGACCACCTGAAAAAGATGCAGGAAACCAATCTCTTTAATTAGCTTCATTATGTCCCCAGTGTAATATGTCTAGTAAAAAGTGAATTGAGGAAAGTAGAATCACAATTGACAAACAATGTTTGGCTTTTGTGCTCTTAAGGGTTTACCTCGTTTATATGAAGGTTAATGAAATCTCTGTTTTCCACACATAATGCCTGGAATACTCCTGCAAGAAGAATGTTAATGTTATTTTCAGCTACTGAAATATTCAAAACCCCTTTTTCAATAAAATGTCAAACATAAAGTAAATGTTAATATTTACAGGTAGGATTCCAGAAGTCCCAGTGGGAAACATTAATGATGTCTGCAAAGCTGAAGATTGTTCTGACATTTCTTTATGCTGGGATAAATATTCTTTACTGGTTGGTGACAGAAATGAAGGTGACATTTGGACATTTTTGGAACAACCTAGCATGGCTTTGAGATGCATTGATTAATGTCAGAATTTTCAAACATTTACTACTGGGACTCTTCAGATCTTAAGAATGACAGGTCATATTGCCATTCATCAGGTTTTTATTACTTATTGCAAGGATTCCATAGACAGATACATAGCACAGTTGTAGAAATCTGCCTTTCATGAAATGATCCCATATGGATATAGAGTCACATGAAATGTACAGTGAATGTATGGTTTCTAACTTGTATTCCATATCTGTAAGCCATCAAAGCTGTAACCCTACAGACATTTACTGAAATATATTCATTCTAAATTTACAAGATTGTTATAAAACAAGCAAAATAGGGACATGAATCTTAAATTTTAATTAGGTCCCAAAGGACGCAGGAGGGCTTATTTCTCTGAAGACATATACAGAATTATACTATTGTTAGGATTTAACTGATTCAAAACCAAATTTTGAATGAAGTTGAAATAATTAGAATGGTCATTCATGGTCTATCACATACTACTGAAGATAAAAATGCATTCAATAAGGAAACAAATAGTACCACGTGAAGATACTCACTGCTTGCATTTTCTAAGCGAATTAGGCAGTTTAAGAAGTCATCAAATTCAATCTGATGCTGATCATCAGAGTATCTTAACACAATCAGCTGCAGCAGATAGTTATTGAGTTGAAATCCTTAAAGAAAGGTAAATATGAGTTTCTTTAACAGTTCAAGTCTGCTAGTCTTCAAGCCAATCATTTGAAAACCCACTTTTAAATGATATTGTCATTATCAATGCAAAGTTTGGCAATCTGAGAAAAACAGTTTTTATCTGAAAAACAGATTTTTAGCCTTATAGGTGGGTGATACAGATCCATTCCTAGCAAGACAGGCAGGTTACACACATATTTTTATCTCATCTAATGTATAGAGTATGCTCCTAAGGAGAATTATGTGTATACACAGGTATATTATTTTGAGAGGAGAGAGAGAAGGAAGGAGTTCCTCTCTACTTTTACCATTCTCCCCTGTTGCACAACCTGTTCATTGCTGGATCAGAAATATATCCGAACTAATTTACCTTACTCAGGACTTCTTAAAGCCCACGTCTGAAAGGGATAGTTGAACAGAAGGTACTCTCTTCCTTCTAATCTCTGGCACAGAGATGGGAAGCCAGAGTGGCTGCTCAAATTGGGGCTGCTTTCAGCTCTGCTAACTTTTTGTTTTTCTTTGCACCACTTACAGGGGCAGTTGTATTTGTGAAATGGGAGTAGTAAGGGGATGTAGAAGAGTCCCCATCCCGCCCCTCCAGTCTTAATCAGGCCATTATGGATTGAATAAATTGTGGATGTTATTAGCCATAACAGTGGCAGAAATAGCATTCAGGATGGCTGCACCCCATTTAAGTGGGGTTGATGTAGATTCCATTGGTTGCCTGTATAAGCTCCAAGAGATGATCTCCAAGCTGTGGGAATGAACATTAAAATGGCAAATGCGGAACACTTTACTGCATCAGCATATGTACTGTATGTATGTTATAATCTAATAGTAACTGACTTAGCCTTCCACCTTCACATCTCTTCTAGAGAAGGATGTGCAGGATGACTGCAGCCTGGTGTGGAAATTGCCCTGCCCATTCCATTGAAATCCATTTGTCAGTAGGACAACTCCATTGTAACTTCACTGCCAATGAACTGAAGGAGGGGAGATTCAGGACAGAAAAGAAGGGGGGAAGAAGATAGAGAGTAAAAACATTTGCTCCTATGCTATAACTTTTATGGGAATTATAGTCTGGCTAAATTGTCTTTGTTTTCCCCTATTTATTGTTAACAGTTGTTCATGAAGGTGGGGACATTCCCTCAGCAGGAGGCTAAAGTTAATACCTTTCTTCTAAAGTCATTCTCCCAGGGCTTCTCAACCGTATCAACTTTAAGATGTGTGGACTTCAACTCCACACATTTCCCAGCATGCTGGCTGGGGAATCCTGGGAGTTGAAGTCCACACATCTTAAAATTCCCAAGGTTGAGAAACACTGCTATAGAAGAACAGATTCTGACTGTATTCTTTATCATATGTCTCAAGCAGTGATTACCCTTGAAAAAAAATTGGTATAGCTGTGTCAGCAAAAAAAGGGGACTTGGCACAAAATCTGCCTTAAGGAGAGTAATCTGGAAAGACTGGGGTAGGATCCTTCCCAATAATCCTCCTTGCCTTGTACAATATACTGTCCTAAGTTGTCACCTATTGCAAAAACCATTCAGAAAATTGGTACCTGCTGCTTTTAAAGCAAGGCGAAGTTCATAGGAAGACATTGTGCCAGACTGATCAGAGTCAAAATGAAGGTAGAGGCTCTGAATCAAAGAGAGAAAAATACACAGCAAATAATAAGCATGGATGTCGTAAATTAATCACTGAGTTAAGGAGATTTTCTTTTTGAAGTCAAAAACTGTGAATTCAGCAAAAGCTTAGCCTTTTAATAAAACTGATTAATCTGAAAATGTACGATCAGATTCCTTCTGATTTTTGACTATATAGACTAACATGGTTCTCTGTCTACAATTTCTTTTGAAATAATGTTTTTGCCAGTTCTTGCAAGTTAGTTTGAACTGTTCTGTATAAGAATATATGAATATGTGACCTTTTGGATAAGTATATAGTATTGGGTTTCTCTTTAGCATTGCACTTAACTGTAGACTATAAACAATACTTACATTATGGGCACACATTTATAAAGTTTTTTACTGTTTTAAATTTTCAAATACAAAGCATTTTTGAAACTCCAAAATTAGTAAATCCACTTTGAGAAATAATAGGCAGAAGTATGGAATATGATTTCTAAAAGCAGAAATACATTTAGATGCAATGTCTCTAGTCTCTAGGTTCATACAGCCAATCACTATCTATTTGTTTTTGCATAAGTGCCTCTTTTCAGTACATGAACTTCAACATGAACTAGCTTACAGTTACTCAGGGTACTATGGATTCTTGTACATTAATTTTCTTAATTGATATTCTTATATCCTGCCTTATTTGATTACATCAGTGGATACTTTGCTAGTTTTAAAGAAATGGGTAACATTCAAAAGCAGTTGTAATCTGTATATATTTGGAACCCAACAGGCTTGTTAATGAGAGCCAGTGTGGTGTGGTAGTTAAAGGCACTGGGCTAGAAACCGGGGGACCATGAGTTCTAGTCCTGCTTAGGCACGAAAGCCTGCTGGGTGACCTTGGGCCAGTCACTCTCTCTCAACCCTAGGAAGAAGGCAAGGGCAAATCATTTCCAAAAAACGTTGCAAGAAAGCTGCATGAACTTGTCCATGTGGTTGCCAGGTGTCAAGATGCACTTGAAAGTGTGCACACATGTGTTTGCTAACAAAAGAGATGAGTACATGGAACATTTCCCTAATGCAGCTTATGGAAAGAACAGAGCAAGAACAAAGAACTTGGGGAAGAGACAGAGGCCTCTGCAGGGGGGTAAAAAAACTCACGTTGACAACTGTGACACATGTGATACATATAAAAAAGTAATAGAACTTTGTATGGTTGTGGCTACCATTTTGACTTTTTTGCTACAAACACAACACCCTGCAAACCTCCCTGGGAAGAGCACTAGACCTTTGTTTCTCACCTGCTGATGCATCCAGCTAAGTACACTAATTTAGATTGGAATAATATTGTACCACAAGCCAACTGCGTACAGTATTTAACCCTCAACATCACTGTTTTGACTGAATCTGGAGTAAAGGATGGTGGCTAGCAGGCAGCAAATACTCAGTCAATAGAGATGTAACAGGAACCCAATTATTGTAATTTGCTAAAAACATGCCTGGAGTTGAAAGAGAAAAATAATACTCTATCATGGGTAACTTAATTATTTTAGGAGTTGTTCCTTTAGATTTTAGGGTTAATGTTCTTGTGGATCTAATAGGCCATTTCAAATTACATTTGTTGATAATTGGAGGAGACAGCATCAAAATCACCAGTGGAAATTGAGACATTAAGCAAGATTTTTTTCTTCTGCTCATGAATCAGCAGTTTTTTCTTGCAATGTGTCAACAGCAAGAGTTATTTCACTTGGCCTTATCCAGAGGAACATTTCTGGCATTCATTATTTCAAAAATAGATTTTTTTTTATTTAGTCAAAAGTACTGTTAAAGTTCCTGCAACAGTGGTATGAATAACAGAAAAGAAACACAATTTCATAGAATGATTGTTTTTTTCTTTTAGAACATTCTTATTAAATTGTAGTGGTTCTTAATAATTTCTGCTCTAAAATACCTTCCAAAATGTCTAATAAAACAGCAGATAAAACAAAGCGACTGTGTTATCAACTTACAATCCACTTCTTCAGTTTGTCCCAGAAAATTTTGAATTCGTTGAATTCCAGTTTTCCATTCCCACTGGACTGATGCAGTTCCCATTAAGGAAAACAGTAATGGCAGATTAAATATAATATATAATCTCAGTGTCCTATTCCATGAAGAGGTTTATTTAAACAAATTAAACCTGTTTAATTAATAGGCTGTTCCCATAGATTAGCCTTAAGATGTTTTTTGTAGCAAAGACTCTACTGATAGAATCATCTTTCTAGACTCTCTTTGCCAAAGCCAGAGCTCTACTATAGAGAAACATTAGATTAAAATCGAGTCACTGCTCCCAGCGCCCGGTTCAAGAAATGCCATACGCAACTGAGTGCAATAGGCTATGACTAGACTAGGCCAAGTTGGGCAGACAGTAGTGCTGAGACCCACATGCCATGGCTCAGGAGCTCAGAGAACCTAAAAGTTTGGGAGCTTGTTTAATTTTGACCCAAAATATCCACCCAGCATCTTCTTCTCTTCCTCCTCCCTCTCCTCCCGCAATAATCTCTGCTATTATGAGTTTACCATGCAATCTGTTATTTGTCTGAAGGCCCTCGGAATCTGTTGAAACAATGCAGTGAGGCAGCAAATCTAATATGTATATATTTATATAGCAATATATATATTGTTATGGAGAAGTATAGTGAACGGTGCCGATGTAGATGTTTAATTAGGCTTCCTTTGCTTTCCCTTATCTTCTGCCTTTAATTTATTTTGCTCATTACTTCTTTCCCCTTTTCTGTACTATATATAGGGTTGGCCATGAAAGAAAACAAAATATGATGATGAATATGTATCTGTACAGTATGTATTTTACTGTAAAATAGTATGTTCTGACCCTGATAGTCTGTACTTAGTAACAACGAGGAGGAGGAGGAGGCAGCGGAGGAGGTGGTGGTGGTGATGGAGAAGCCAGCTAGGTCTATGTTCAGAAAAGGAGCTTATATCTACTAATGTCCATTCACCAAATAGCACTGGCAGAATTGATTCCTTCTCCTCTGTGGCCCCCTCATCTTCCAAATTGATTCCAGAAAATCAGGAAACTGCCAAAGATTTGGAAGTTAGCCTTTGGGAGGAGTGAAAGGGGAAAGGGCCATTATGCAATTGAATAAAATGCCTTTTGCAAGATTGGATGAAAACTATTGATTCCACCTTCCTTGAACATAACTTCACAAATGATCTGTAGCCTGTTACTGGTTCTGCTTCATGTCCATATTTTTAATAATGAAAACTGAAAGTCTAAAATGCCATTTTGTCTTCCTTCAATATCTGACACATCTTTTATGTTTGAGATGGCAAAGTCTCATAGAGTTGACTGTAGCATTTTCATCACATTCACTCAAAGAAGTCTTCATGCTCTATTTAAAAGGATACATCCATTAAGGAAATTATATTTCTACATGACAGGAGGCTTATTTTCTTGAATTTGATGTTGCCTGCTGGAATTTAAAAACAAATTCTTTGTCTCCAACAATTTCATCCCAAAACTAAAAGCTAAACAAACATTTAGGGGCTTCGTATACTGAAGTTTGGCACAACATATATTAATCTGTGAATGCGTAAGTTTTCCTCCACAGGGCAATGTGATGATGTAAAACTGAAATATGATTCCTCCTGTCCTTCCCATGTAGTGGGATCACAACTCAGAAAATGGTCAAGTAAGCATCATCATATCAGCTCTACTGAACTATTCTTTTGGACATTAATCTCTGTATAACTCCCCGCTAGAATTAATTATCTACTAATACTTCCGATAATTATCTACTAATTATCGGAACCAGGGTGCGTATTTCTGATTCTATTGAAACACTTTTATTCTTGTTGTCTCCATCCTGCCATTATGTTGCTATGTTGATAATACAAATCCCTAATAGCATTTACACATCTGTTTAGAATTTCTGCTTAATATAGTGTAGCCGGGGTAAACACTGATAAATTGTCATTAGACCACTGTGGATACTCTGGTTCTGCTGTCAGGGCATTTGGTCCAAAAGCATAGCCTTTTTTCACTATGGTCAAGTTTGCCATAAAAATTAAGGATTAATGTGTCTATATGTGTCATCATGAACTCACAGAGACTCCCCCAGATTCCCTAAGCAATTTTGCTATTATATTTTTAAAAGAGTTGTTTTGAAAAGGGAGAAAGAAAGATAAAACAGGGTCGAGGCAGAGAGCCTTTTCTGCTGTAGCGCCCGCCCTATGGAACATCCTGCCTCCTGAGGTCCGGTGTGCCCCCTCCCTCATGGCCTTCAGGAAAGGTATTAAATCCTGGCTCTGCCAGAAGGCCTGGGGGCCAGAAGGGGGCCTGCACCTGTGGAGATGGCTGGTGGGATGATGGGTTGTTCCCCCCCCCCCTCCCCAGCATCTTACAGGTTTTTTAGGGCCAAAAATCAGAGGAGGTTTTTTAGGGCATTTTTAATATGTTTTTAATTATTTATAGATTATTATAGATTATTTATAGATTTTAACCATCTTTGGAGAAAACTGTGTTTTTTATTGTGAGCCGCCCAGAGTCACCCGTTGGGGGAGATGGGCGGCATACAAGCCAAATAAATAAATAAATAAATAAAATATAAGCACACAAATGAGAAAGCCTTATATGGCTGTAGAGAGAGATTGGCAGTCTGTAAGTAGCCAAGAGGATGGGGGCCAGACCGATGAAATGTTCCATTTGTTAGACTAGATGTCTATTGCAAATATTTAGCAAGAACCATACATGACTTTTTCCTTGAATAACACATCTGTCTTTATCCTGGCATGAAAGAGTGAACTGACAGATCTCAACCAGACTTACTTCTAAGAAACAGTGCATGGGGTTGGACTGGGATTTGCTTAATTTGTTTGTGTGCCGGTTTGCCCATTTCATCATCATACAGGACATGAGACTATTTGCCAGCTGGGATAGAGGTGCTGCGGCCGTGTTGACACTTACTTTTTTTCAACACAGCATTCAGAATATATTCAAGTTCCTCTGCATTGATCTCCATGTCCTGCAATTGAATAAAGGAAAGCAGTGTTTGTGGGTTTAAAATGCACTATACTTAAAAATGATTCCTTTGTTTGGAAGAGTTCACCGTTTGAAAGACAAAAAGAAAGCAACAAGGACAACACCATGAGAGAACTTAGAGAACTTAGAGAGGTATTTTGTTTTTGTTTTCCCTAGCCCAGGATAAAATCTGGATCTTTTATATGAAAAGCATAAATTCTGCCAGTAACCATCCAAAATTCTAACAGGATCTATCATTGTTATTAATTGACTTGCCGGTCCTGAAATCTGCTTGAACAAGTCCCGGAACTGCTTTTCTTCTTCTGTTTCTTGTTGGGGTTGTGTTGGCTCAGGAATCTGAAATTACCCAAAGATTATTAATGGAGAAACAAACAAAAATCCTTAGTATTTCTATTTACCACACTTCAGGTTAGATCCATTTTAGAAAAGGCATGTATTAATATACTGTTTGATAGACTCTGTAATTCTTTAATTTAATTGGTATTCTATAATCTTTAAACAGCTGAAAAGGCAGTAGAACAATTATTTAATGATATGATTGATTGATCCTTAATTAAACTTCAACATACCTCTGGCAAATCAATGTTCACATTTCCATCCATCTCCCTATAAAACATGAATCCAGTTTTTAAAAATCTGACTTTCCACTGGAATTTCATAAGAGAAATCAGATCATCAGGATTAGTTACAATAGAAAAGCACTTGTAAATTTCTATTGTGCCATTTAACATCAAAAAGTCATTATGGGCTACTTTAAAAGAAATGTTAACAGCAGATGCCAGCAAGGTTGTTCTCAGACGATCTCACAAATCTTCTATATTTTTACATCAGGGGATGCAACTATGGGCTCATCCTCCATTATCTCATGTCCTACATCCTGGAACAGTGGAGCAAAGTCTTAACAGCTGGTAGAACTTAGTAGCCACTGAGACAAGCCAGCTTCTCTTAGGAGCTAGAGTGGCCTAATTATTCCTGGAGCCTTCAGATATAAATCTCTATAGCTTTTCAACGGGGATCAGTTGCTAATGGACTTTTGTACTCTGGTTGGGTGAGATGCTTGGTGTACTTACTTTGTAACTGCTTTCTTTTCAGAAAAAACCCTTAGACAGAAGTTAGCCTCCTGATTTGGCTCATATGTGGTTGGAACAATAATGTAGTCCCCAGGTGGTAGCGCAAATCTGTCAGAAACTTCCCTTAAGTTGATATAGGTTTTGCTCCTGGCTTTGGACGCATGGTAGCGAAAAAACTCCTTTGTCAAGTGTTCATCTTTATTGGGACTCTGAAATTAAATGTTCAGATTATTTCTCAGCTTGACTGATACGTCAGATGCTCTTT
Organism: Liasis olivaceus; assembly: GCA_030867105.1. Taxonomy (NCBI): domain Eukaryota; kingdom Metazoa; phylum Chordata; class Lepidosauria; order Squamata; family Pythonidae; genus Liasis; species Liasis olivaceus. Next base: position 260,956,694 of record CM061349.1, read on the forward strand.
TGTTGTTGTTGTTGGTTGATTGAGGAATATATTCATGCCCTTTGGAGTTCAGCTTCCAAATTCCAATACTGATTTATCATCCCACCATTTTGTCCACACTTTATATATCATGCTATACCCCGGCTACACGTGCAGCATGACAGCTACTAAATGCAGGAGGCCGCTACATATGGAAACCCAGTATCTGTACTGCCTAATTGTTTTCTGGAATTTTTTGTTTGCTGATATTTATTATTTTTATATTTTTAAGAAATAAGACAACCAAAAGGGGCTTTAGACCAGCACCCCATTGAATCTTAACCCAAAGACATATGCATTTTACTCTCAGATCATGGATTAATTTGAATGTCATGCCATTTTAGCCTCACCTAGTAGAACCAAGCACTTTTATTTTACTGGATACAACTAGGTGAGATAAAGCAGTTAGCTGGGGGACCCTGCCTTAAGTATGAACCCAGTTCAATAAGGTTGAGGCAAAGCCTGCATTTACAAATATAAAGTGCAAAGAAATGAGCCACAGATAAAGTGGCTTGATTCCAAGCCATTCCTAAAGGGGAAGGAAAGACTTTGGGGCCATTATCACATGAGGGGTCTGCCTGGGAGGGCTCATTGTAGATAGCTTTCTCCAGCCAGCACGTCTCAGAAAACTTCTAGGACTTGGAATTCCTCAGGAAGGGACCAAGTTGGAGAAGGGAATACCTCATAGATAGCATATCCTATTGTTAGCATTTCAGCTCCGAGTTTCTTGAGTTTACGGCGATCATTCTGCATTAGGGCTGCTATGAACGTACATCCCTCTTGACCCTCATCTTTTTCTGTCAATTGGAGCTTGAACTGGGGATTGGTCCAAAACGTTTCTGAAATCAGACAGCAAAGAGGAGATTGTTGGCTGTTTATTTTGCAACAACAGGATACTGGCCCATCACCAGTGCAGGCTACTCACCACATCCTAAGTGCAGGGACAGATGATCTCCTCCTCCTCCTCCTCCCACTCCCAGCCCCTTTTTAATTGTTCCCATCCAGTTTTGTTATTTCTGCCATCTTAATTCTTTTTTGTCTTTTGTTGCTCCTCTGTTTTTAAATGTTTTTAACAATTTGTAAACTGCCCACAGTCACTAAGAGTTGGGTGGCATCGACACTTAAAATAATAATAATAATAACAACAACAACAATAATAGGATAAACATGCCAAATCCAGTCTAAACCTGGCTGACTGTGCGACCAGCCATAAATAATGCTGATACATTACAACATCCTAGGTTCTTGGGAAGAACTTGATGCAAATGAAGGCCAACACCAGCTAAAGAATTGGCAGCTGTGATTTCATGCTGTTGTGTATACAATAATACTAGCCAATGCACCCTGTACCCATGTTGTCCAGCTTCAATTCAAAGCTGCTATTTTATGCCCAGGAGCTGTCTTAAGCCTTTCCGAGTGGATGGTCTTCAGCATTTGATTCCATTCTAGTAGCAGCCCCACCTCTGATTGGCTGCAGTGCCAAGCATGGCCCCGTCCCTCCAGCAGCCCTGTGCTGCCAAGGGCCTGGGTTCTCAGCTTGCTGGCAGTTGCGTTTTCTTTTATAATCTTGCAGTTGATCCAATAATGGTCCACTAATCGAATGAACTATGCTCAACCTTAGAAGCTCATGCTTCATTCAACCCTAACATCTTCCAATAGGCACATTTTTAGTTTCTGCTCAGGCTGGGTGGATACATTTCTTGATTATGAGAATAAATTGGGGGAATGCATGGGGGGGGGGGGCGGGTAAAAAGCAGAGAGAATCCATTGTACCCAAATGTCCATTCTGCTGGAGGCCAGATAATATACATTTTAAAACTGCTGTGACCAAGGAAATGTTTGCTGGCATAGCTATGCGTTTTCTTTACATTGGCACCAAGGAAAATCTAGAAATGATTACATAAGCAGTTTCAGTTAGAACTAAGTTCTAAGTTCTGTTAAAAGTATCATCCACCATTTCAAAGTGAGATAAAGTAAATGTGCAGACCTATGAAGTTTCGGCATCCCCCAGCAGTGGCACCTCTGACCCAGCTGCCTTGGTGAACTGACACTTCCCATTTATGGACAGCATTATCTTCAAGGGCATCAGGGGTGAGGTTACAGACCTCAACTTTGTCAAAATGGGACAGGAAATCTTCAAAATCCATCCTATGCATGACAAAAAGAGAAATCATTCTGTGGATTATTTGAACTCCAGCCAAGATTCATATTCAAGCTACTTTTGTATTCACTGACTTAGCTGCAGCTCTTTACAGCAGTTTTAAGTATTTTAGGGCAAAATGGTGAGAACTGATTTGGCCTCTGCAATTAAGGATGCATACCTGGGCTGCAACCACTAGATGGCAGCAAAGACTTATGGATCCCCTATATCTGAGCTGAGCTGGACTCTGGCTGTGCAGGTCCAGTTAAGGTGACTGAGGCATGGGCTGGATGGAGTACCTGGGAGAATTTGAGCTTGCAGATCTCAAGGAAGTGGACAGGACCACATGTTTATTAGATCCATGCCCCCCACTGATGAAGCAAGGCCTCCTAGGAGGTGACATGTAGTAATGAATTCATTCTTGAGTGAGAGGGTGGCTTTGCCAGCTCTTAAAGAGATGATAATCCATTCCCCGCCTCAAAAAAGATGGCTGGATCCAATGGTGTTGGATAATTTCTGACCAGACTCCAACCTTCTCTTTTGGAAGGATGAAAGATAGTTAGGTTGCAGCTTCAAAGGTCCCTGGTGGAATCGGATGATCAGGACCTCTTTCAGCTGAGATTCAGGCCTGGGTATAGTGATGAGACAGCATGGATCATGCTTGTGGATGACCCCTAGCAGACTAGGGATGGAGGTAGTATATCCATTCTGGCATTTCTCAATAATGTTGGATACCCTCAAACATGATATTGTTCTGACTAGCTCAGCAGGTTGGGAATGAGGAACATGATGTGGTGGGTCTCCTCTTTCCTCTGGGGCTGGTTCAAGTCTGTCAGCCTTGTGAGGTAGTCCAGGAAGCATGCCCAGATGACCTAATTCTACTTTATTGTCAGATTACATTAACAGGATCTTGCAAGTCTGAAAGTACATTTCTCCCCCGTCACCTTTACAGCCCAAGAAACTAGGGAGGGTCCCTTCTGAGACATTTGCCACGCCCACATTCCTTCTGCGGACTCAACTGCCTCTTATCCGACCATTGCCCTAGCCCGGGTCATTCCCACATATCATTACAAAATCATGTTGTGGGAGGGGAGACTCTAGCTCTAATCTCTTAGAATGTGGGGTGACCCGCAGCTTGATGTTCTCTGTGCTCCTGTGAGGCTGACAAACTCAGAAACAAGAATCCTTTGAATTTCTGGAAATATCCTTATTGCTAGTAGGGCAGTGTAACAGAATCTTGAAAATCTGCCAGAGAAATTCTTTAGTACAGCTTATGTCTAGTGTAATTAAGACAGAGTTACTCTGAGTCTCTTTCTTGTACTTCAGTCCACTCCTGGATTCAAGAATCTCTTCTGTAATGGCTGTTTCCTCTCTTAACTGACTTGCTGCCTCCTCTGTGCTCCAAAGGTCTGTTAGTACTCCATCACACAGTGTCTGGAGGCTGTGGGCGTCTGGATGGGGATGAACAAACTTAGACTCAACCCTAGCAAAACCCAATGGCTGTGGGTTCTGGGGCCACCCATCTCTGTGATCTTTGATAATTATTTCTGGGTGGAGTGGCACTACACCAGAAGGACCTAGTATGCAATTTTGGGAGTTCTCCTAGCTTCCCACTTCCTGCTGGAAGAGCAGGTGGTGGCTATGGCTAGGAGGGCCAATGCACAAATCCATTGTGTGCACCAATTATGTCCATTCCTAGATTGGATGGCCCTACTCATGGTCACTCATGCCTTAGTCACCTTCCATCCGACTTATTGCAGTGCATTCTACATGGGGCTGTCCATGAAGACCAATCAAGCTGCAATTGGTCCAAAATGCAGTAGTGTAATTAGTTATGTGTGTATGTTCATGTCACACCACTACTCTAACAGCTACACTGGTTACCAGTGGGCTTCTGGGTGCAATTCAAGATCCTGATGGTCACCTATAAAGCTTTTCATGGTACAGGTTCTGGTTATTTCTCTGATTACATGTGGCCATCCTATACAATTCAACAGGGCTGACATGCTTCAGGTCTCGATGATCAAAGCCATCTTATATGACCCAGAAGCTGTGCCTTCTCTGTTGCAGCACCTGCCCTATGAAACAACCTCCACTCACCCCACCCCTGAAATGTGGTTGACCCCATCCCTCCCTGAAGACTGATTCCCCCCCCAGCTGCTAGGCCAAGAATTTAGATTAGTCTGCTGCACAATGTAAGTTGTATATCTGATCTCTGGAATGTTTTACTTTATTATGTTTTATTATGTTTGTCTTTTTTCTTGTACTGGATGTTTTTAACCCTTGGTAGCCACTCTTGGTAGCAACATTTGGAAGTTGCTGGCGCTCTCTCTCTCTCTCTCTCTCTCTCTCTCTCTCTCTCTATATATATATATATATATATATATATATTATTTTATTATAAATAAAATAAAATAAAATATTATTTTGTTGCCATCTACTGGTCATCCAGAATTTTGCAGCCCAGATATGGCAATACTGCCTAAATGTAATAAGGATAACATCTCTCAGTAGCTATGAAATAAAATTGTTTTTCTTCTGTGGGAATAATTGATCTGAAGGAGAAATTATGATGATTTGCATTTGTTAAAACTAAATTAGAACCACTAATTCACATTTGTAAAGGATCTCCTCAGCATTGATTAAATGATGATAACCCATATTTTACTCAATTTACCAGTCTTAGGACTCAACATATATGTACTTAAGGTATGTTAAAAGGGTATAAACAATGTTCTTGAGAATATCTCTGCAATATAGTATGTGTTGGTTTGAATTAACTGAACATTTAAGGTTTCATAATGACAAAAAAAAAAAAAACCCAACCCACATTATTTTAAGGAACTTTTCAGTTAAAACAAGAACTAGTCAATACAATACAATACAATTTGTGCTTGCTTTAATAGACTTAGGATTACAATCAGCAACTTCACTTACCAGAACTCTCCATCATCTAATGCTGTATGATGTAACTGTTGTTTCTCTGATGGGCTGACGGAACGCCACTCTGAGGAGCTTCAAGGGAAAGAAGTAAGCATTATTTATTTATTTATTTGCAAAGAACAAGAAATATACACAGATATTCTAGAAACATGGATAAAAGGAGGGCTACCATTTATTTTGTTTCCTTTTTTTGCCTGGAGTGAGGAATGAAAGGACTGTTGTCACTCTAGGGCCTACAGTAGCTCGGAGCACAAATGAATGGTATCTTTTGCACCCTATTGGTCTGCTGGGAGGCGAGCGCTGATTTTCCCATGTTGTTCCCTGCTTGCTCTGCAAAATTACCCAGGCAACTTTGAAATTGTTCGGAGGAAGTGAAAATGGGGTCATATGGAACTAACTTTACTTGCAGTTTAAAACGTGCTCATGCAGTAAAGGCTGTCTTTTCCCCCACTGCTATTCACTGATTGATTGATTTAATGATTTGCCAGAATTCAGTACAGCAGGACTCTGTACTGAGTGGCATAACTTTCCTTTCTTGCCATAAGAAGATTAAAATAATGAAAAAGGGTAATAAAACAGTAGAACTATAATAGCAAAAACAAAGACAGAAGTCTACAAGGAACAATAACATCCATGTTCCATCCAGAGTGGGGGCTTCTGAATTAGCTCCCTCTAGAAATGTTGGGACTGGAAATATATTTCATGCCTTATTTTTCTGATATAAATGAATCCCATTGTTTTTGACAGTTATTGTTAATCATTTCAGATACTTTTTAAAACAGTTTCTCAGACATGATGAACTTAGAATATTTTTACCTCAATAGCAATTTTAACATGTGCTTACATTGTTAATAATTTGGGATTCTTTTTAACATGGGCATATTATAAGTTCCTAGAACAGAAAATACTAACTTGTCACTCCAGGCACCATTCCATTCCACTTGACCCCACGGATTCCTAACTCGAATGAGCTTCACTGTCCGCCCTTGGTAGTTGACCTATTAAGAAGCAAAGAAAGCAAGAGAAAAGAAAAAAATAGAACGACTTTCCGTTTCAAGAAGACTGCACTTTGACTGCTTAATCTAAATAAGATCTACTAAATACAGTACCATAATCTTATTTTATAAATTACATAGCCTGTACTGAAAAGCTATAGTTTTTATGGTCACCTCAGCCTCTGAACGGCATATAAACAGGTTGGGCTATGCACATTTTTTATACAGTTTGATGGGAGAATAACAATTAAATTAATTTATTATTAGCATTGTCACTTTTAGTTCATCATTTAACTGTTTGACCCTTCGTTAAATGAGCAATGGACAAACACGGAACATTTACGGTATTTATCTCCTCTCATATTAACTGATTCCCACTTTAAAATGAATTAAAAAGTGTGTGAGTGAAAAAGACAGCCCACCCGACTCACGGCAGATAGACAAGGATGTACATACACACATAGACAAAACATCTCATGAACAGAAGAGGTAACAGGATAAGAACAGGAGGTTGAGCTGGGTTGAGGACATGCTGTTGGGAGAACGCACAAGGATATAAGAGGCTGCTTCTGACTGCTCAGAGGGCCTCAGGTGCGACTGATGCATTAAACCAGTGTTTCTCAACCTCCACAACTTCAAGATGGGTGGACTTCAACTCCCAGAATTCCTCAGTCAGCATGGGGTATTCTGGAACTTGAAGTCCACACATCTTAAAGTTACTGAAGTTGAGAAACACTGTATTAAACTATTGTATAAGCCATTTGCTTTTACAAACTGCACCGTGGCTTAGCCTGGAGTAGAAGCTTGTCCCCATGTGCCTTCTAATAAGCATGCTGCCACATCTTACCAGTGCAACAAAATATCTCCCATTATATCACACCTGTTCCTGAGAATGGAATGAGCAAGCAAGCTCTGTTTCCAAACACTGATTTTCTTTCCATTGAATTTAGGGCTGCAAAAATCCAGACAGCAGTAAAATAGAGAGCAGCAATGATTTCTGTACTTTGTTGCTGCCCTCTAGGGGTGGTGTGCATTTCTGCAGCTCAGATTCGGTAGCCCAAATATATTTGGGATTAGACTGTTTTCTAGCCATCCTCTTTCTGGTGAGAAGTATCATAACGAGAAGGCGCTTACCTCATCAAGATCAGTGACTGAATATGCATGACCTTTTATGAGACCATTTGGGGTTCGAGCTTCTGACTCAGCTGCACTGCTGATCTAAATAATGGAAACATTTTTAAAAAATCAACCTTTTTGCTTTATTGAAATCATGCTTGTTTTCATAAGTATATGCAGGAATGTGTGGCACCTCTTGAAAATAAGATACACCTATGGAATACAAAATGAACAAAAGATTAGCACTGCCATCTAATGCCATTAAAAGAACACCTACAAATTATTTCCAGTGCCTTGTTGTGCCCAAGTTGAAACCCAGTATTGCATGTGCAGACTTCCACTTATCCCTTTTTTCATTTTCCTTGCAGCATTCCCATTCCCAAATTTGTTTTACAAGATTCCCAATCCTCGGAGCAGGTTGTGAGGCTACAGAGGGAGCTGCCGAAGAGACTCCGAATGGAAGGGACTTACTGCAAACAATTTCCAATGCTTGGCTGGGAGGAATCAAAATCCCTGTTCCGCTCTGAATCTATCTAGAGCCCATTGTTCTCACTCAGCCTCACTTACCACACAGAATGTATGTGAGTCTCAAAGTTCCAAGGTATGATTCTGAGTTCCTTGTAAGCCACAGCAAGATATAAGCTGTAAGGGCTGTGAATTGATTTATATGTGGATGGGACTGAAAAGGTGAAATTAGAAATGGTTGCAGTTCAATAATGAAGGAGTCAAGAAATTGTCTCCCAAAGCCATGGGTGCAGTTCTCAGAGACTGCCGTATGTAGTTATACTGAATCATGTGATAGAAAGGGGGACATGATTATATTCGTGACCACAGAGAACTCATATGATTGTATTTATTTGAAAGAAAGACAACTCTGAATGTAAGATTACCTGTCCTCCCAGGAAGATTAGACAGAAAAAAACCCTCAGCTGTCTCCATTAATATACTTTTAGTGAATCTAAGATGACATCTCCACATTAAAAATAAAACATTATTTGGGAAACAGCTTATGGTCATCTCAGGAAAATACAGTGACTGTAGTTATTTTTAATTCACTGTAAGGGCAAAAAGAATGAAAATGATTACCCCTGCTCACTACTTTGGGGAGCATGCTCCCTGGTGTCCAACTAAAAGACCAGATGTGGCTCTTTGCTGAAGGCATGTTATAAATGCCCATACAGTAAGTCCCACTGAAATAACTAGGATTCCCTACATACTAACATGGTAGGGCACAGTGTGCATTGTTTAAACTATTGACACTTTCACATTTAAATACAATTAATATGGAATGAACAAAGCAGCCAGTGATCTGGCTCACATTTTGTCATGGTTCTAAACTGATAGTCGTAAAAACATTTTCTGCTTAGAATTATATGGAAGCTTGAGAAATTGAGTTTTCAGCCCTCTTTCTAAGCAAAGCCTGTATGAAATGAATCAAGGGTTTCTGTGGCTGATTTCTTAAAATACTATATCTGGAACACAAACATTATGGCCCCCAGGCTAAATTAAATCATGGCAGATCCAGTTCAACTCAGAATCTCAACACTATTAGCAGGAGGGATTAACTGAATATAACTCAATTCCAGGTTTTGCTAAGAGAAATCCTAACAAAGAATCCCCAGCAGGCTAGGGAAAAGGAGCTGAAACCTACATCATCATTCTCTAACGGTTCTTTGTTTAATATTAGGGTAGACTTCCTAATCTAAGGCTTTCCAGAAAATGCCAGTTTAGAAAGGCCTTGTGGGGAGCCCTAGGATGATTGCTGGCTGACAATTTGGAAGAATCATATAGAGAAAAAAATTGTGTTGAAGCTGCTGGCTTTTTATGAACCGGCCCACAGTTAACCATAAACACATGCTCGAGTGAAAGCCCCATAACAGTATTCCAAAACATATTCCTACATATTAGGAGCATTCCCTGATAATATACTCCAGAAGCAGCCTTCTGAAGCCCTCCACATGTTTTGGACTACAACTTGCTATTAGCTATGATGGCTGGAATTGACTGGAATTGTGCAAAGCAACTTAAGGACAACATATTCTTTTTCTGTGCCCTATTCCATATCCTATTTCCAAAGCTGCTTTGGGGCCTGGTAACTTAAGGAAATATCCTGTCAGAAAACTCAGACTCATATTTATACTTCTACTTACATCAATAGAACAGCCCACCATTGAGCCTCTCTGAAGAGCCCTCTGCAAGAGTTCATAGAAATTTTTAGGAGCCTTTTTAACCTCAAATGTTTCTCCAACTCCACCAGTGAAGTCTTCCATGGCTTCAATTGAACTTCCACCTTTTAGAGCTTCATAACTTCCATTCAGCCTGAGATTGACAATGAAATACACATGCACAGAGACAGTGACGTCCTGTCGGTCAACATGTTCAGGTCCTCTGAAAATGTCCTGTTGGCATTTTTAAATATATACTGTATATACTTAATTCATTGTACAGAGATGTTAGTGTACCATGGCTTGCCCACAACATGCAGAAACGTCTATGGGACTTAAGTGGTGTAAAAAATCAAAATATACTCCACTGAAACCAGTAGAAGTAAAGTGTTGTAACTCAAATTCAAGATTAGTGGAACTCTGACATTTTGTGTAGCTGTTCCAAAGATTTGTTTGGATTCCCTTGGAATCTCTCAAATGTTTTGGATCAACGTTATTTCAATAGAAGAGAACTTTCAAACTTGTTTGAAATTAGCCCAAAACAAAAAAGCAAGTCAAATTTGAAAGGAATTTGATTTCATTGTGCAACTTTCTATCAGCACAATTTTGACATCATTGACATAGTTTACTATCACACCAAAACCAGTTACAAAATACATGTCTTCCTCCCATTCCTGCCCCATCCCACAAAAATAATGACAATCCATATGAAATAAGGAGAAATTAATTGCATATTCCCATTTTATTTAATCTACCAGAGTTCCTGTGTACCTCCAGGGACTTTAAGCCTTCTCTGAGCTAAGCTACTCTAGCCTAATCATTCTTGCCCTCTGAGATGACTTGTTGCTTTAGTGCCTGACTGTTTTTTATTCTTGATGTGTCTATCCTCTTGTGTCAATCTTTTCCATAAAGCTTTGATGCTGGGTCTGTATCCCTTCCTTGTACTAATCAGAATCTGGTGCACTGACAATGATCAGTATTTAGCAGCAGAAGTTACACTCTCTGAAACAGCAACCTTCCTTTGATTAAACAATGTCATTTATTGGGACCCTGGAAGCACACCTTCTCTGTAGCAGCACTTGCCCTTTGGAATGAGGTTCCCCCCAAGATCCAGATGGCCCCCACCCCACTGGTGTTTTGAAGGGGCTTGAAGGCCTGGCTTTTCGCCCAGACCTTTGGCGAGGGTGAATGAAGCCCCCCTGGATTCTTTTTTCCATTCCAGTCTGTTTTTTTGTCGTCTTGCTATCGTTATTCTTTATTTGTGTTTCTGATTGTATCTTTTTTGTAATGTTTCTACTTGTGAGCGTTGCCCAGAGTTATTGGGAGTTGGGCAGCGTACAAATGTAATACTAAATAAATAAACCTCGATCAGGTCAGTCTACGCTCAAAACACACATGATACAATATTTATAAAACCGGGACTGCAATAACAAGGTGATAAATCACGATGGCTGAGGAAGCCAAGGACAAGATCAAAATCAAATGATCTACCTACTTGGCATAGGCTTTTTCCAGCAACGCACTCCAGAATTCATTGAGGTCAGCTGAGTGCAGAAAAACCAAACGGTCTCTGAAGGTGGGCAGGCGGTCGTCAACAACAATATCCAGCCATTCATTGTGCTGCCAAAACTATCTCGGCAAAGACAAATAGAGAATCATTTAATAGTAGTAATAAGCTGGGGATAATTGAAGTAGGGCCAGGAAGTCCCAAGACAGCTTTAGGCCTTGGGGGGTGGGGGTGGAGGTTAGGAGAAACTTTTAATTTTATGGACATGGTGGAACAGCACAGAGAAAGGACAGCAACATTAAAGCATCTCTCAGCTGCTGGTCTGAACATGAGAATGATGTGTACTGAATCATGCTCCAGTACCCATGCATTTGATAGATACAAAAGCTTATGACCTAAAAACATGCTGCAAGAGTCTTTGCTGTTTCAGCCATGCCCTTATAATTACATGAAACAATTACATAAAAGCAAGGGTGGTGGCTACAGATTGGCTCTAGGGAAACGGTTCTAGTCCCCCCGCAGCCATGGAATCTCACTGGGTAACTATGGGCCATTCACTTTCTCTCAGCCCGACCTATCACACAGGATTGGTGCTGTAAGGGAAAAAGGGAGGAAGGAACACCTTGTACACCACCTTGAACTTTTGAAGGAAAGACAGGATATAAACCTAACAAATAAATACAGGTAGTCCTCAATTTACGACCATTCACTCAGTGACCATTCAAAGTTACAACAGTGCTGAATGAAGGGACTTATAACCAGTCCCCAAAGTTATGGCTGTTGCGGTGCCCCCACAGTCATGCAATCACGATCTGGGTGTTTGGCAACCCATTCGCATTTACGACTGGTTGCCAAGCACCCTGTGATCATGTGATCACCATTTGCAACCTTCCCTGCCAGCTTCCCCAGAAAGTCAATGGGGGAGCTGGCAGGAAGGGTCATAAGTTGCTGGGGTTAGTCTCCCCCATCCGTGCACCTTCCCCAACCCCTCTGTGCTCATGCCACACCAGCCACTCACACACCCCTGTGCAGCCTCCCTGATCTGCTCACACCTCCCTCTTGCACACTCCCGCACACCCCATGCACCCTTTCACCCCTGCTGCATCCCTGCACGCCCTTACTGACCCACACTACACACCCAAGCATCCTTCCCAAACTGCATGGCACCTCTTGCACACCCCTGCACACCCCCTCACTCCCTCTCCCACCCAGCAGCAGCCATTTACCTGCCTGCCAGCCTGGGATTTGCAACTTCCTACTGTCTTCCCCACTGACTTTGGTTGTGGGAAGCCAGCAGGAAGTTACCTCACCTACTGACCATGGGCTTCAGTTAATGACAGCAACCAGGACTGCAGGGATTGCCGTCACTAAGTGACATGGTCTCACTTTACAACTGCATTGCTTAGTGACAGAAACTCCAGTCCCAATTGTCATCATAAGTTGAGGACTACCTGTAAATACATTTCATTCTAGGCTTGATTTCTGGTTTAGGTATGCAACCCATACTGTCAGATTGTGAAACTATTGCAGTATAAACCTCAAAGAGAAGGGTATTAAAGTTCTGACCTGTCATAGATAATAAAATGGCACTAGGTTCATATGTTTTCCGGATGTGCTAAAATCACAGTTCCCAGCCACGTCGTGTAGCAGAACTAAATATAAAGGATGCTGACATTTGTAATTCAGTAACATCTGGATTTCCCAGTTCCCAGGATATTCAACATTAATTCATTTATTCATGCAAGAGTGTGTGGAGGGGTTACCTGGAAATGAAATATTCCGGCATAACCTGGCCCAAAATCTTGATTCTGTGGCACAACTCTGGCTAATATTTTTCCATTAAGAGTAAGAGATGCCAGAGCTGCTAATAGCCAACAATCACCTGAAAAATTATATAGAACAATGAATTGGTTATACTTTTTATCTAATTATAAATAAGAAAAATATTTCCCATTAAGTAATTCCTTCTTGTTTTGCTTGGAACTCCTGGTTCTACTCTGGTAGTTGCACATTTCAAAGGGCATCTTAATTGTTTTGGTTGATTTGCAAAATGGAGAGCTGGTATGGTATAGTTAGTAAGGTGTTGGACTAGGACCAAGAAGACTCATTTTCTAGTCCACCATCAGCCATGGAAATGTCCTGGATGCTCTGGGCCAGGCATTCTCTCTCAGCCCAATCTACTTCACCAGGTTGTTGGAAAAATAGTAGGAGAGTGTACTATCCACGCTGCTTTGAACTCCTGAATGAAAGGTGGGCTATACATCTGATCAATCAATCAATATTGTATAATATAGCAAAGATTTTTAAATCAATTTGTATCTTATTTTGACTTCAGTCTTCAGCTTTACTATCCAGGAATTAATTCAATAAAGCTTATTCATGACGATACATTGGATTGAACTGCTAATCTGCTTTTTTCTTCTTTGAGAGATCTACTTTTTTACTCACTCCTGATTCTGCCAATCATCGCTGTTGCATGGTAGAGGAATTATGCTCTAAAGCAATTGGTGCACATACAAACACAAAATGTATTTCATTAGGTGAAAAAAAGCAGATTATGAAATGTAGAATGCTGATTGCTGGATGAGGTTGTTGAAATGCAAATATTGCCTTGGGCCTTTCTGATGGAATCCTGTATTTAGCAGATAATGAGAGAGGATGACCTCCAACATCCCTTTCAGCCCTAAATTTCTGTGATTCTATCAGATTTGTGTACATGTGGTACTGCATATGGTTTCAGCCTGTAGTAGACTAATAATGTTTTCTTCATTGTCAGTTGCCTGCTTCAGCTGGTCAGCTGAACACATGGTTTGACAAGAAGAGAGACATATTGGCCCTGCTTTCTTTCCCCAAGCCTCCATTGGTTCCACTAGATATCTGAAGGACACCTTCAGTGCAAACTTCATTAGGGTTTTGGAACACAGGAACAGGAATGTTGATCTTGTGGTCAGCCTGAGTTCACCTAGGCTCCAGGTCTCCAGCTGAACACAGGGAGATTCGGGAGAGTGAGGTCCCAGGCTCTATCCACTTGGAAGCCTCCACACATTGAACAAAATGTCTAAATAGAGATACCTGAAATGCTTTGTACCAAATAGGACAAACATCGTCCCAGTGGAAAAATACTCACCAAGGTCTCCTTGACAAATGTCAGTTCTTGTGGCTCCTCCAAGAATAAACTGTGGGTCTTTAACAATTTCCTTGAAGAAGATAGGAAAACAAGAGCAGTGATCTGATTAGAAGATATGTTGCGGTGACCTTCTCATTATTTTGAATCTCTTCTCTCCAGAGGCAGTCTGACAATTAACAAATGTGAACTTTATGTCAAATTCTATTGCACGCCATAACATAAAGTTTATTCATCTGATCTTTTTATGGCATTATGGAGTTACTGAAATACCCAGATATGTGTTGCTCCTCTGCTCAAGAAATTTTAAAAAAAACCTCTTTCCTTCCCAAATCACCAGATCTTCTACTGGGTATATCACCAATTGTTCTTTGGTAAAGGGGATGCAACAGGACTGTGGTGCAGAAACAGTTAAGATTTGTAAAAAGCAGCCATCTGCTCACCTGAGGCAGCCTGGTTTTGTGGTGCTGCTCTTAAAGTGCTGTTGAGAGATAGAATCTCTAGGCTACATTTCATACTAAAGTAAACAGTTTAACTCAATTCATAAGGTGCTATGTCTGTTCTTAGTGGAAGCTAAATAACCTTAGATTTCTATTCTAATATAGTAAAGGGATTCTGTTTCATGCCCCAGACAAGAGAGCTTCTAAAAATAAGAGGTTGAAGAGCAAATCTTTGAATGCAGCGCTTTCAAATAGTTGTTCCCTTAATTTATAAATGAATATTCATTTTAATAAAACATTTAAATAGAGAAAGTTTCAATGTACATCTAACAAGTAGGTATTACACCAGCAGATATTCCAGGAAGGCAGGCATAAGCAGAGAACAGTTTGGAATGCAAAAATAGTAACTTGTAGAAGAGTACATGAAGTGAAAGCCCTTTCCAGGGTAAAGGAAAGAAAACAGTTTTAGCAATCAATACAGGATTTGCTTCTTTATGCATTTATTTAAATGATTTCCAGAGCTGCCCATTTCATTGCAGTGACCCTGGGTGGTGCACAAAGATTAAAACCATCACAACAACATATAACCAATAATGCCACCATTAAAACAACACCCCCCAAACAAAAAGCCACATCATCAGCAGAGCTCACCTGGCCAAGATAAAGGGATGTCCAGAATTAGAGAGCAGGGTAGGCCTGGTTCATGCTGTATGCAGCCAGTGGAGACGGGCCAATCTTCCACTGATTGCAACCTCCAGTGACGATCCTTACTGGTGGGGATTCAGTTGCAGGCCTCAGGCCTCCTCTGATCACACTTACTGCTGAGGTTTTGGACACTTTGTTGGCTTAGTGGAGTTTAGGGCATGTAAATAAAGTGCATAAAACTGTGCTCTATTTACAGAGTAGGAAGTAGGATTCTATCTCTACTGTATGTAATCTCGCTCTATCTCTAATCTATCTATCTATCATCTCTGTCATCTCCATCTATATCTATCTATCTATCTATCTATCTATCTATCTATCATCATCATCATCATCATCATCATCATCATCATCATCATCATCATCTACACCTTTTTAACATGTATTTAAACTCTATTTAAAACTGTTTTCTGGATGGCTGTTCTGTGGAGCAGAAAGTTCTTGAGGGTATCTTTTGCTGAGGGGCTAGTATGTGCTATAATGATTTTTATTATGGTTTCAGGCAGATCTGGAAGCTTCGGGGGAGTGTCCCTAAATATCCATGGGTATTTCATCCTTGAGATGGACCATGGGTTTTCCATGGGAGATTAAATATATAGGAAGAATTCAGTTTCTCCAGCTTCCACTGATGTGAAGAGATGCCCACTTCTAAGCATTGAAATGTGGGGTCATCCAGATGGTGGTACCTGCAGCACTGTTGACCTTGTCCTAAGGTTCCTCTGTGTTCTCAGCAACCAAGCTAAGGTCATTGGCATAGACAAGATGCTGACTCTGTTTCCAGGAAGACTGATGCCTTTTGTCCTATTGATGATGGAGTGAAAAAGGGGGACAAGGGCCAGGTTGAAGATGTGAGATTGAAGGAGTGAATTTGCTTCTCTCCAGTATGCATTTGGATCTGAACATTCTTCTCAAACTGATGGCTTCCAGATATGACGGATTTCAATTTCCATAATCTCTGGGAAGGCATGAGGTTGGCAAAGACCGATCCAAATGCCTTTTGTAAGTCAAATTAAATCAACTGAACAGAAGCTGCCATTTCTTATAAAAAGGGGGAAATAGACCTGGTCATTCAATCCTAGCTGAAAATCTTGAGGTAACAGTGTCCATTTTTCCTAGCTCAAAGTATAATTGGGTTGCTTGTGTTATACTGAGTAGTAAAAAAAAGATAATGTGTACAGTATATGCTCAATTTGAAAACAATCATTTTCTGATCAGTTTAGTACAACAAAGTATCAATTTCACTTTGACAATACAACCCTTCTCCTAAACAATTAGCCCAGTCTTTCCCAATTTCACACTTCCAGATGTATTGTACAATTCCCACAATATCTATAATGTTGACTTAGAACTGTGGGAAGTGAAGTCTAATTGTGGGATATGAAGAGACAACTTGTGGGAAAAGGCTGCTTTCTAAGAGGTCATGCATGCTGATGAATTTTTAAAAACCCTGTTCATAAGATCTGTTTGGAAGCTGCAGGTGACAAGATAAGCAAAGACAGAGGACAGGGAAAGCAAAATTGAAAATGCCAAGAGATGTTTCTGCAGACAGAACTAACAGAGGAACATGCTTGTACAGCAAAACTTCCCTCCTGATAGGTGACCTGGAAGTCATTTATGATGTCTACACAGCAGGTAACATTGAGAAATGATGACTGGCATCAAGGCATATATTGAGATTGCAAGGTTTGCAGTACAGGTAGTCCTTGCTTGACAACCATTCGTTTAATGATGTTCAAAGTTATGATGGCCTCGTAAAAAGTGCTTTACAACCTGTATGTTGTCACGTGATTGCAATTTTCGACCTTTTTTACAACAGTCATTAAGCGAATCACCACGGTTGTTAAGCAAATTCTGACAGAAAACATCCATTGGGGAACCTGGATTTGCTTAATGATCATCTGATTTGCTTAACGACCATGTGACTTGCTTAACGACTGTTGTAAAAATGGTCGTAAAATCAGGTCTGGTCACGTGGTGTCAGGCTTAGCCCGAGGAACTCCAGGAGACCATGCAAGTTCTATTCAGCAACGTTTATTAGCTACAACCTCTATCAAGAATCTTCCCAGACTGAAAACTCTGTTTCCACAGTAGCTATGAAAACAGAGTGAATTCCTCAGGGAGGTGCCAGCCTCATCCTCTTATCTCTTCCTCACTCTTCTGGAGACAAAAGAGGATGCTTGCCTCCCTGAGTGTGGCCTTCATAATTCCATTCCATCACACGTGGTGACTTATTTAATGACCATCCTACTTAATGACCAATTTTCCAGTTCCTATTGCAGTCATTAAGCAAGGACTACTTGTAATTATGGGTAGTTTAAAAATTCAGTATTGGGCAATAACCTGCCCGTTCTTTCCCCCACTCCCTCTGTCCTGATGACAAATATTTTATGTGTTTCAGAGAAAATATCCAAGAGCAGGTGACCTGATTAGCAACATTCCAGCTGATCTTGGACATGCCTTTCCAGTGTGTTGTGATTAGAAAGAACAAAATACAAGGCAAACCAGGAGCATCCTCACCAGCACCACCTCTTATTCAACCTTCTGGTCATGTAGTTCCTGTGATGGAACGGAGTCACACAAAAGTTGCCCATCGAATATTGTAGCACAGAAACCAAGGGCAGCCTGATGGAAAGATTTAGGCCAGCTGCTGCTCAGTCCAGGAATTCAAATTACAGCATCAAAACCAAAAGAGTCAGGATAAAGAAGGAATTTGGGGGGGGGGGGTTGTATTTTTATAGTTTCTAACATAAGCATTTGTAGGGAAGCAATAGACAGTAGCCTCCATTAACAGAGGTGTGAAAACAAATCCACTGTGCTAAAAGAACCAGGTGAGGGAAAGACTAAATCTGCTTTAACAAAATAGTTCCATTCATCCATCCATCCATCCATCCATCCATCCATCGCAAAATGTGGACTTACTTGCTTAGGTGCCTATAATTTATTAGTTTCTGTTAATCAGGAAGGAAGATAAAAAGTTATATAGAGGACTGATGCTCCACTCCCCAAAAGTGTATCCCCTTCCTGCATTTTACTAAGCTAGAAAGTGACACTTGACTTCAAGTCCTCAAATTATCTGAATTCTGTGTTCTGGAACCACTTTCATATCAACAGAGTACACTGCAGAATAATTGCACGCCCAGAAAACTCTGAGTGAAGCCAAAGAGGTAAGATGTAGACAGGGTGAAGAGACAAAAACAGTGGTTTGATGGGCAACTCTGAGTTTCTAGCTTATCTAATGCTGTTTATCTTTTTTAAAAAACTACTGAGTGGTTTATATAATCCATGGAAAGTAGGAGACAGCATTAATAATAAATATACCAGCACATTAAAGTAAAATAAAGAAAAACAAAAAACAAAACAGCATGAGCTTTTTGAAAAAAAATACTTGGAATATTTAAGAATATGAGACAGAAGACATCTGGGAATTCAACAAATCAAATCCTTTAAAAACAGCTGAAATAAAAGTATTCAAAGCAATCACCCAAAAATAGACAGCAAAGAAGCCCAGTATCCCTGGGATGGAACCTGGCAATCTAGGTTGACCTTTCCCACCTCAATTATACTAGATGTTTTGGATAACCCCTAACCAGCCTGGTGCACTATCTGGTTTTATAGAAACGATAATCAAACACATTTGGAGGGAACCCGTTTGGGGAATGCTGACTGAAGACCGAAAAAGTCTACATGTAACAATATGTAGAGATGTGATAAAGCAGATCAATTCATATGGGAACAGGGAAATACGTCATGAAAGCAAGTCTTTAAACCCCCAGAGGAGTGGGGCCGTATGGACCTCAGAGGTGAAGGTGTGCTCTAAGGACCCATAAATTGATCTCTGTTTTGTTATAGGACAGTCAGAAACAATAGAACAATGGATTTGTTTGGCTCTCACCCTAATTCTGAAAGGTTTTGAAAACTTGGGGTTCTCCCAGCTCTGTGGGTTGTTTCCTGTTGTCAGTCCCACCAGGTAGACCAGACCAAGAATCAACCCCACAAGAAGACTAAGACTACTTTTATTGAGGTGGCTATAATGCTAGAATCTTGCAAGTCTGACTGTGCTGTGCTGTGCTGTGAATTAGGGAGGTTTCTTTCTGAGCCGCTGACACATACTTTCTGTTTGTTTTGGCCTTAAGCCATGTTCTTCTCCTCATCACTTTGGAAACAGACCTGGCCTATCTCTGTCATCTTCTTTACTCTTTACAATGTTATAGGTGTCCATATAACATGTAAATGTCCATATAATATAAAATTGTTTTCTACATGTTTTCTACTTGTTTACTACTTCTACTGGATGCCTGAAGTTATTCTGAAGTTGGGCAGCCCCCAAATCTTGCTAAATAAATAAATTTGAAATTCCCATGTTCAGCAGGTAATGAAGAAAGGGTATGCTTCTCTGCCTGTTCTTTTGTTAACCCTCCTCTTCCCTGTTTTCCTTTTTATCCCCAAAGAGAGGGACAAGGATTACAAAGCTAGAAAAAAAATAGCAAGAGAATCTTACTGTTGTGAACTGCCCTGAGTCATATGAAGTGGCCGGATTACACATAATGTAAAATAAATAGACATACATGAAAACTACACCCATTCTTAGAAACTGTATGCTGATAGCTGCATCTGGAAGTAATCAGAAAGTCAATATATATCTTTCTTAACACTCTGGACTTCAACCTATCAACTTTTCTGTATTCTAGGGTTAGCATTAACCTTGCCTTGCCTTGTTAGAACCAAGTAAAATTTGTCATGACAATGTACTTAAATTTAACAAAGGGAAATATTATCATGCTTAGAGTATATTTCTTTAAAAGTATTGCTTGTTTTTCTATGGAGGGAAGAGCAAAAGAAACAGTTTCTCTCTGTTCAGTTATCTGTAATGAATACTCAGAATGAAATGCTATGACTTAAAATAAATTTAAATAAATTTTAAATGCTTTTCTTAATATTCTCGTGCTAGCATAGGGCATGCCATACATAAGCTGAGTTATGTCTACCTCATGCCAGGCAAGTGATGCCGTTTAGGGGCTGGCTCAGGGGCTGGTGGATATTAGGGCCTCCACAGGGAGAAACCAGCTGCAACTCAACCCTAGCAAGATGGAGGAGTTGTGAGTTTTTGGCCCCCCAGGGTCAGGAAGGTTGACATCTCTGACTCTGGACAGGGTAACACTCCCCTGTACAGATCTGGTCCACAATTTGGGGGTCCTCTTGGACTTTCAACTCCTGCTGGAAGAGCAGGTAGCAGCCATGGCCAGGGGGGCCTTTGCACAAATCCATCTTGTGTGCCAATTGCACCCATTCCTGGACTGGGAGGCCTTGCTCATAGTCACTCATGCCTTAGTCACCTCCCGTTTGGATCACTGCAATGCACTCTACATGGGGCTGCCCTTGAATACCATCTGGAAGCTGCAACTGGTTTGGAATGCAGTGGCAGGCACAGTTTTGGGTACCCTGTGGTTTACCCAAGTAATATCACTGCTGCGTGAGCTGCATTGGCTCCCAGGTGCTTTCTGGGTGCAGTTCAAGGTCCTGGTTGTCACCTTTAAATCCCTACATGGCACAGGGCCGGGTTACTTGTGGGACCACCTCTCCCTGAGTTTATCTGTCCATCCTACTAGGTTAGATAGGGTGGGTGTGCCCCAGGTCCCCTCCCTTAAATATTGCCACCTGATGGGACCTTGGAGACATGCCTTCTCAGTGACCGCCCCAGCCCTTTGGAACAGCCTCCCACCTGAAATGCAAGGGATCCCTACCCTTTTAGCTTTCCGGAGGGCCGTGAAGGCCTGGTTCTTCCCCCAAGCATTGGGCTAGGATGGGGGTTGAGCTGGGAAGCTGCTTGGCTGGCATCTGGGGGTCAGGGGGAAGGATACTTTTGTTTTTAGCGAAGTTTTTCTGGATTGTTGTGAGCTGCCTAGAGTAATTATATGAGATGGGCAGTCATATAAGTCCTGTAAGTAAGTAGGTAGGTAGGTAAGTAAGTAAGTAAATAAGTAAGTAAGTAAGTAAGTAAGTAAGTAAATAAGATGTATGGGAGAAATCCAAGTGAAAATTTTGTTTCCCCAGCCCTTACAAAGTGATTCATAAGGAAGTAAAAATAATCTATAAATACAAGTTTAAAAACTACACTCAACTAAAATAAACCATCACTGACAATGTTCTTGGGGTTTTTTGGTGACAGTTGTTAAAAGTGTGATTCAAAGGTTTTTCATTTTTCTGACCTAGAAGAATCACAAGCTATGGATTACAAGTAATTTATATATTGAACAGAGCTTAGATTTACTTATGGAATGTGTAGAGTAAGAAATCACTTTGGTTTAATTAGGTGTATAGGTGTGTATTCTCAAAAGTTATAATTTGGGTAAGACACCCCCTTATTATAAATCATAGGAAGGATAAGATGGTGTTCTGAATCCAAATTATACATGGTGGGAAGGAGAAAATGAAACACCTTTTTGTGTGTGTATTCTGCGCAACTTGCAATGGCTACTTGGAGAAATATTTATTTTATTCATCCATACAAGGAATTCAGAGTGAATGACCCTATCACCATTTTATTATCACAATATTCCTATGATACGGATTACACTGAGATTTGGGGATTGATCCAAAATCAGTTTTATGAGCATTAGGACTCAGAGGGGATTTCAAGTTCTTCACAGTAGGCTTTGCAGATCTTAGGAGGACCATCTTCCTCCTAAGATCTTAGGAGGACAAAAAAAAATGTGATACCTGGAAACAGTAGGCTGGTAGGCTAACTGGAAACAAATATGCACCCAATAAAACTAGAATTCTAGTGTAGAAATACTTGTGCTCATTAAGCGAGCCAGCAGACGTCTGAAATACTAATTGGGCATTACTACTTGAGAAAAGATTTGCTCATTGACAGCATGACAACCTTGTTCATTATCCTTGCATTGGATTATTTCTCTTTGTGTGTGTTCACACCAGATAAATGAAAATCAGGTAATAGCTGAAGAAGACAAACAAAAGACAGTGAATTATGAAGCAGAAATAAATGAAATGTGACAAATGCATTAGGCTGGCTTTTATTTATGCATCCATTTTTTCTACCTCTTGATTCTTTCTTGAGCATTTCCAGATATACTCAATGCCACTTTCATCCAAAATTCATAACCCATGCCAGGAAAGCTCAATTCCTGCACTTTAGCTTATGTGGATCAACCTTATCCGAAAACAAAATAGCAGGGCATACATTTAGCCAGAATAGAGGGTTAGAAGACTAAAGGGTAAGGAAACCCAGGAGCCCTGTAGAGGAGCAAGTTGTGAGTCACCCAAGAAATATCAGCTGCTTCTTGTAAAACCTATGGAATATTTATCAATCGTCCTGAGGGAGAGAAGCTTGTCCACGTTGTCTGATTTTGTACAAATTTCTGCTCATGGAAAACAAATTCTTGATTTAAACTTACCCCTGGTCTTTTCCACACAAATGGGACTGGTGGTTTCTCACTGTAGAACAGGGAAGAGTCGTTGGCTGGAAAATCGCAGTCCTCAAAGAGGGTCCCCTTCTGCTGGCATTCAAGCTTCAGCTCCTTATATGTTTGGCCAGTGGAATGGGTGGCACGAGCACTTTGGGGCACAGGAGGAGCCTGTGGGCTGGGATCCCTGTAGGTGTATGGCATTGCTCTGCTTCACTTACAGCAATAGCTGAGAAGAGGAGTGGGGAGTGACAAACTAAAGGGGAAATTCTACAAATGGCAGCCCAGAAAATAACAGCAAAAAAGAGACCCAATCAAATTGCCCTTGCCAGAAACAAGACTATCTTCACCTTCAGGAAAGAGTTTAGAAGGGGAAAAATTGCCTTTCCTCTTTCCACTTGCCTAAATGGCAGGTTGACTGCCTCACACACCGAGAACAATGTTTAAAAAGCAACACCCAGAGAACAAACAGTAAAGAAACTTGTTTGGCTTCTTCATGTCCTCCTCTAGCTGCTAGTTGCCTGCCCTCTGGGATGTTAATTTGTACAGAGGGTGGCCAAGAAAATCGCTTGGGACTGACCAGGTAGTAAGGGATCTGCTGCCACCAGAGAAAGGGAAGGGGTGTTCCCAAAGGCTGAAGGCTGAAGACTAAAGGGAAGCATGGGGGCCTGGCTTTGCTGCATGGTTGAATCTGAAAAATGTTGTAGGGCAGGAAGATCTCATGGCATGCATACATATGTGCTTCTTGCTGCTTTTCATTTTCCATCAGATGCACCAGTGCCCAGTAGAATCTATGCTATAGGTAGAAACAGCTCACCAGCATCAAGAAATGGGTTGCATTCAGGGCAAAATATGGCTCTGGAGCAATCATGACACACATTTAAACTGTGTTGCTTCAAAAGAAAAAAGGATTTTCTTCACACGTGAAACAGCGTGACCAAATCCCTCCCACATAAACATCTTTATGCAGTCTGGTCCATGTTCTTATAGAGAAAAAGTACCATGTGGCCACAAATGTTTATACACACACACACACACACATTCTCATCATTTATGCATTAAGTTAAAATAATGATACCCCACTTTCCAACTTTCTGCACTAGCTTATAAACAGCAAAAATAGTAAATTGGTGTATTACTATAAACTGCTATTAAAGGCAATAACAGCAAGGAAAACAGATATTGGCAATAAAGGCCACCAGAAGTGATTTCTACCATCTTCAGAGCCCTTCTTTCACATGAAGCCATTGCTTAACCTTGCAAGTTCAGATAACTATCAGGCAGTCTCCAACCTTTTCTTTTTGAGAAAGATTGTTGTGAAAGTAGTGATTCAACTCAGCAATTTTGGATATTAGCTGATCTCCAACCTCCCCTTTTTGGGTATGTTTTTTAACAGAGTGGTAGGGCTGTATTTTCAGAAGGATCTGAAGGAAATTAATGATCTTGTTCCTTTCCAGTCAAGTTTCAGGGGCAGATATGGGACCAAATCCACAATGATTGATCTGTAGCAGCACCAGGATAAGGGAAGGACAACCCTCCTGGTTGTACTTGATCTCCAGCTGCCTTCAGTACCATTGATCATGGTGTCCTGGACTGTCTACAACATTGTGAGTGAGGGGCATTGTGTTGCAATGCTTCTCTTTCTTGAGTGGGCAGTTCCAGTTGGTTGGTATTGGGGAAGAGAGGTTGTGATCTAGGACCTTCTATTGTGAGCCCCACATTCTCACCTCTCCTATTTAACAAGCTACTGGGGAAGATCATCCACCAGCACAGAATCAAGTATCATCTACATGCTGATGATACCCAGTTACACATTTTTACTCCAGCCTGAAAAGGAAATGTGGTTGAAATTCTATCTTAAAAACATGGATGGAGAGGAACAGGCTCAGACTCATCAAGATGGAGTGGCTTTGGATGCAAAGGCCCTCTGATTCCAGAGACATTCCAGCACTTTGTCAGATGTGTGATCTTGCCCAGGAAATATTGGATGCAATAATATGTGTACTCGTAGGAAAATTCTCATGAATCTGGTTTTAGTAATACTAGAATAATGATGATGATGGTGGTGGTGGTGGTGATGATGATATGGATATGTTTTGCTATAAAAAGGGGTATTCAAACAGTTGACACAGGGAAAAACCCAAACCAATTGAAACATGTTTAAAATAACATAAAACAACAATAAAAAGTATTTTTAAAAAGTCATTCTAAAAGCCAGTATGAAATGATTCTAAGAAGAAAAGTAGGCAACATTTTAAAGGCAAAAGTAGGAAAAAATAGAGAAAATCTGGATAGGGTAGGAGAGGAAGGGAGGAGAAAGGCCTTGTTAACTGCCACAAGCACAGACAAATCTGAAAAGGTCAATACTGACCTTTAATTTTAAATAAGAGATTCCAAATAATTCCAACCCACATGAACTCAGGTTCCACATGCAGGTTGCAACTAGATAGCCATGTGGACCGAGGGAGTGGGCAAATGTTCTGTGGCCAATATTCTTAGTTAGGAAAATAATGGCTTAATACTACAACCCCCTCAAGATGGGAAAGATAACCATTTTGGCTCTCAAAGGGTAACTCTCAAATCAGCTGGTGAAACTTTCGTATATATAACAAAACAAGTTTTGATAACATCATAATAGATATTATCTGCAGAGTAATCCTTAAAAAATATGTAAATGACAAGATAAAGTTGCAGTCATGTCACTGCATCCTACGAAATGTTAGTCATACTTGTAACTGTCAGACCAACCAGTCCTGTGTATCTTCATCCCTGAAGTGAAGTGAAAAGTGAATGTTTCATACCTGCCTCATATATTTTTATGACACATGGACAAAGAAATTAGAGACAAATGCATGACAGTTCTTCTGGAATACGTTGTTCAAAGTCACTGACTAAATTCTTCACGGTAAGAATTTAGTCAGTGACTTTAAGCCATCAGAATAATCCTTGTAGAGTTTCCTTTCACTTTTGATGTATGTTTGAATAGTGGTATTTACATGTTGAAGTTCCAATATAGTTAATTATGCTGCATAGCTAATGACTGAAGATAATGGTAGATGTGACTTAAGCGTTTTTAGGTTAGCTAGGCTTCTTCATCAGCTACATTTAGGTCACACACTTACATTTTATTTGTTGACAGGTTTGTTTAAACCTTACATTCAGTAACTCAAAACACGAAGACAACTGTATTTCAAAATTTTGTTCAATTTCTTCCTTCTTATATGGCAGTAGGGCTTTTGGTGTGTAATGTGTTCATTTTTCAAAGTTATTATATAATTGCCTCCTTGCTTCTAAGTCATAGGCATTTTTTCATGATAACTTTATATAACTGAATGAATCCATGACCCTAAAATGACTTAAACTGCTAATACCTGCAAATTATTACTGCACCAGAAATGGAATTATGGTTTGGGGATTTCTCATTTGCTTTGAGTATTTAGAAAGATATTGAACAAGGTTTTGTGGGATATGGGATTAACATGCATTAGGGTGGAAGAAATATCGGTACTATTGTGAACATGGTAGCGAGTAGTTTTCTTAGCCAGCAAATTGGCTTTGATTTCTTTGCAATACTTAACATGCTACAATAAGACAGTCCTATTTGTAAAACATTGGAAGTCACACAGTGCTTTGAAGCCTTGTTAAAGAAACAGTATGATGATTATGATACGGTAGGTATCACATGGCATACAACAGAGTCATAATTTCATGCCCGCTTGAAGTCTTTCATGGGTTTCAGAGATGTTCATAACTGATCCTGAATGGTGGTGAAAGCTAGCCACACTTGCCAGTTTTATGGCTGATACAGTATATAATTATACCTCTAATATTTGTCATTCATGATCACAAGGGGGCAGTACTATCCAAGAAGAAGGATTCAAACCCTCCCACTCCGATTGGAACAAAAGAAAGAAAGACTTTTCATCTATGAATTGATTTTGTGTTTGCACGAAGTGGGGAGTGGTGGTGGCTATATGGACCTGCATGCAAATTAATTCTTCATAAATTCAGATGCTGGGTTTAACTTCCCTGACATTATATTTTTGTTAAGTAAAGTGCCATATTTTGGGGATTATTTAAATAGATAAATAAAATTCATTTCAGGTGTAATTTATTTTTCTAACCAAAAACCCCTTCTCTTTTGTTAGTGGCTGAGTAACCCAAATTGGCAAACGAGATTGGATGTAGGATTCAAAGAACTACAAGGTAATGTCACAATTGGCCTGCGTATAATGCAATGCTGTGGTAGAACAGAGTGATCTGGTGACACCCATTTGATGGTAATTAGATGAGTATATGAGTTCTGCAGGCAACATTTCAACATGTCCAGTTTTTCTCTGTGGAATATTCCTTTATCCATGGTTTCCACTCCAAGTCATGCTTATTTAAGAACATAACGTAGCCTTGATGAATCAGGCCAAAGATCCATTTATTCCACCATTCCTGATGAGTTATTCTGAGTAAGTTTAAGTTAACCTGTTAGCTTTCAAGATCTTACATGACTCTGTAGCTTTTTCTGCAACGGGCTAATACGGCTATGTCTGTGGAATGTTCATACTGTTATATGTCAGTGGAATTCCCCTTCCTTTGACAGAAATATTACTGCAATCAGAGGCACAAAGCCTAGTGCTAAGGAGGAAGGGGACAGAACTACATTATAAAAAGAGGATAAAGGAAGAAAAAAGTTGCTCCAAAGCTACTTTGAAGAGTTCTTAGAGAACAATCCTCCCTTTAAATTGCTGAGGAAAGAGGTGTGCATGGATGTTTTCCATCCAAAGTTAACACCTGGTCAAAAGAACCAAGGAGTCTCTGGTCTCAGTTTTTTCCACTATAACATCTCAAAGGATGCAGCACTGTTTTCATCAATTTCATTTAACACAAATATATTACTGCCAATATATAAACCTATCATTCATGCCTATGTCTTTTTCTGTTTCCTTTCCTGTTTATAATCTGCAAAAATTGTCCTGCAGAGACTACTATTTATGGAACTTCCTATGATCTCCATGACAATTGTTTGTATTGGAGAATGAGCCTTCAGGCCACCTTTACTTCAGGAGAGGCAGAACAGTGGAGGGACTAGGACTAGGACTAAGACTAGGACCAGGTCTAGAAAGCAGGCAGAACTCTGATGAAATGACCTCCTGGATCAATGTTTGCTCTTCTCCTTGGGCAAGGAAAAAAAAGCTGTAATTACCAATACATGGAAAAACACATTTCCCAGAACATTGTCCACCACAGTCAGAGTGCAGAGGGACAGCTAATGTGTAACTGAGGTTAGGCAATCAGGGGGATGAAATAGGAACCCAAGTGTTCACTGAGGATTAGATCCTGAGCACAGAAAATAGTGTGAGGTTCTTGCCCAAGGGACAGAGATGTGAGTACCACTTTTCTGCTGCTATTAATGGTGAGGGAAAATAATACCTTAGTTTTAATCCTGTTGTGGAGCAGTAATTTGCTCTCTTTTTCTCAAAATCATTGATGTTGTGGTACAGTTTGCTGGCTTTTCCTTATTTTCCCCAAAAGGTAAAATACAATAACAATTGGATTCCCATATTGCATGAAATGCCTTACCTATTTGTTTGTGGCACAGTATATTATGGTTATAAACATTCTGGTTTGTAAACAATGGGACTACCTGATCCAGGCTGCAAAAATCCAGATGACCACAATATGGCAGCAAAGAGGTACAGAAAACCCTAAATCTTTGCTGCCTTCCATTTGTAGTCCAGTTTTTTGCAACACAGTTGAAGCAGCTCTAATAAATCATGGTGTATAATAGTATTATGTGCAACCTTGGCCACTGCAGCATATTCAAGAAGCCTGTTGAAAGTAACTACAGTTTAATGTGATATGTGAAATTCAGTTCATATGCAGGTTTTATTACTTAAACTTAACCTTTGGTAAGAAACAAATTTATGCATACAAGTAAACAACGGGATTTCATATAAAAAAATATGTAGGGTCACTAACCATCAGATGGCAATACAAAGCCTGTCGGCATTTGATGGACCACCACCACAGCACTGGTGGAACATTACTATAATTGCTAGTGTGGGTTGCATACGGGCTGCATTTTACAGATCAAGGACAACGTCCACAATCATTTCAAATTGCCTCAGTTGCAAATAAGTATAAAGAGAGAGCAAGTAAAGATGCAAAAGGAGGAAATAAGTAATTAGGATCACCAGACATGGGCTGCAGAAATCTAGATAATCTGGTAACCCTAAAATTTAATGGATTAATGAGACGAAGGATACCTGTCAAAGCAGAATATCCATTAAATTCAAATAGGATTTTATGCACACAGAAAATGGCAAATGGGGTGTGTCGAAGCAAACAACATAGAGCAGATTTGGCCAGTTGTGTTCAAAGTCCACTAAATGGAGGTCCATAAAACTGAGGGATTCATGTAGTGATGTAACTTTGTAAGGACCAGATAAAAAGTCAACAGAGAGCAAATGCTGGTTTTTCAAACATTTGCAGTAGAAATGGCTTCTGGAGAGATAATTCCCAGAGCTGCTAACTGAAAAGAAGGAGGCCTGAGTTTTCTATGAAGAAAGTATGACAATTGAGATAAAGGCTCAGTCCTCTTGCTAGAATACTGGGTAACAATACAGTTAGCTGTCTTTTCTCTTTACTGATTTACTTTCTGTGTGTGGAAAGAAAAAGAGTAAGAAAATTAGTGGAGAAAACATGGGAAGATATGGACGAAAGCCTGTTCTTGGAACATTTGGGAAATTCTGTGAACAAGGCAGTGTGATTTCAGAATAACACCTATAGAGAAGGACCTCATATGGAATAATCAAGAAATATGTATGAAGAAGAAAAGGATGTTTGTGGGCAAGATGAAAAGTCCCAGTCATAGGTACCTGGTAACAAGCCACAATGACATTGTGTGTTTGAGTGCCATTATGTTATTGGCACCATCTGTGTTATGACACCATCACATATGTCACTTTCCCTTCTTGTGTCCCTTGCCCTCCTCCGTGGATGTTGCTGGTCTCCATCTCTAGCTGGATTAATTTTTAAAAGGGTAGAGGAGGTGTAAGACACATTAGGCAGCTCTGCTCAGAAGAAAAGGGCTTGGTACCCCTTAAAAAATCTTTACAAAGCAATGCTTTGAACCTCAAATCACCCCTGGAAAAAGGGCGCAGGTGCTTAAAAACTCACATTAATTTTAATTAGCGCTGCAGATCAGGGCTGCTGTTTTCTTTCCCAATAAGCAAACACTGCTCCAGGAAGTAGAAGCAACGTAAGACCTTTTTGTGCATTGGAAGCAATGAGCTGTGTTGGATCATAGGAAGCAATACAAATATTAGTCACCACAGTTTGAAGAATGTAATCTGGAAAGAATGACTTCTTTTGACAGAGATCTGAATGAAGGGGCTATATACTGATATTCATATTTTTGTAGAGGTGCAGATTGAGAAACATTACTATAATGTCTTGCCATAGTAGATAGGATGGTTACCATGTACTCCTTCAGTCCATTGTCTAGGTGCTAACTTTGGATGGATACCATCTGTATCACCACCACCCCAGCCCTACAATGAGAGGGTTGTCCTATATAAAGAATGACATATGGTCAATCTAGTTTTATTTTTTATTCTTCTCAGAGAAAACACCACCTCAGGGTTCAATGACTAAGCCAATGCATTTTATATAAAATAAGATTTTATACAGCATTCTTTTAGTATTGAAGTGCTTCATTAGATTTACTTTATCTCGGCTGCAAAGCTCTGGATGGCCAACTCTTTGCTGCTACTGTATTTAGTGCCATCCAGATTTTTTTGCAGCCCAGGTATTGTAGCCTTACCTTTATGAACTGACTCCTTAAGGCAGCTATATATTTTCCAAGGCTAGTATGGAAAAAAAGAGGCTGCTTTAAAGAGTAAATTGCTTCTTCCCAATCATTTTCAAAGCATGCACAGCCCTAGAAAGGTGACGTTTGGTGGGACATAATTCCAGATAAGCATGTAAATAGAATTGTAATCTTAATTAGGCTAGTCTATGCTAGGACTACCTTGACAGATATCCACACTGAAGATGTGGCTGTTGAGAGGAAAGGTAAATGTTCAGCTAAGCAGATCTTCAGTGTTTAGTGCTCTTCTGTGCCATTCACCTGAGAGAGAGGCTAATGTATAACTGAGTCTTATGCAAACTGAGCACATTTGGCTAAAGGTTGTGTACAGGAAGAGCTCTAGAAAGCCGTACTTTAGGTCTACCTGATCACCACCAAGCCCTTATCTTCCTTTTTTATCACTAGATGATGCAAGAGCACAACATTAGAAGGGATCTTTTAGGAAGCATTGTTTTACATATTGTTTGAGGCACATTTAATACTAACTCACACACCATGATTTGCAAGCCCCCTTATGTGAGCACTTAAATAAGTTGAAAGGAAGGATATACATTCAATTAAAAAATAAACCATAATCAGCAGGGTTTATACAGCATGGTAAGCAAAACCTAAATACAGCCTATTGTTCTTTAGTAAGATGGTTGCATCCAGGTAGTTGCTTTTGGGTCTATGAACCCAAGCACTGTATATGGCCGCTTCATATTTTCAGACAGCAGTTAGTGGGAAAAAATGTTCTTTTTAAAGATGCCCCTATCAAACAGAGTCTATTTTTAAAATGCTCCAAGACTGGATTAACATGAAATAATATTGCAAAGGGAGAAAGGAATAAAGTCTTGCAATTGTCCACCTCTGGAAATGCCTTCAGGATGAGCCAATATAGCTACTGAACTGCAGGATGTATTTGCTGAACATGCTTATCCACAATTAAACCCAATTTTATAACCCAATGCAACACACTACAGTGAAATGTGATCAGATAGTTTGTGGTTCAGTGTGTTGTGTAAACGCAGCTGGATCTTGGCAAGCTTCCCATGTAGGCTCTGATGCTACCTAAGTACCACACATTAACTTGTTGTGGCTTGGATAGTTATGTTGTTTAATAAAAGTAAAGCCCCCAGCAAACCCATAAAACATCCATTGATGACAATTGTATTTCTTTCTTTCTGAAATAGACATTGGTGAAGATCCACATCAATATGAAACTTGGAGTCAGTTTGCTATGTGTCCTTCTGTACCTTACCACTGGAGGCTGTGATCGGGTATACGTTCACCCCTTTTTTCTGGTTTCCCTTAATAATACTGATGTCAACAGCTGCAAGGAGCTGGAAGAAAGAGAACAGCTGGTGAAGATGTTTGTTCCCCTCTCAATTGAGTCCCATTTCACTTCAACCTATGAAGAGAGTTTGAGGAACAAGAGTGAGGAGGAAGAGAGACGCCTGGGTGTGAACTTCTTGAAAGACCCCATTTATATACTTGGGGCCCGTTTTTACAAACAGCTGAAGAAAATACACAGAAGCAGCAATATTATCCTCTCTCCTGTATTCATATACGAGTCTTTGTTGTCCATTTATTTAGGGGCCTCTGGACAAACAGCAACTGATTTGCAGATTTTATTAGGGTTTGACCCGCCGTCCAGTGGCTCAAGCTGTACTTTCAAAATAGATGGACGTAAAGTTCTCTTTGCCCTGAAGATCATCCTAAATGCCCCATTACGCTCCAGGGATGCTGAGGGACTGATTTTCTCTAAGCTTTTGTGTCTTTTCTCTGCTCCTGGTACCCATTTATCAGAGTCTTTTGTCCATGAATTGGCCTTTCCGGATGTTAATTTCTACGTTCGAGCTGTGGATTTCACCAACCCCACAGAGGCAGCAAAACAAATAAATGCCTTTGTTGAAAGGAAGAACACACACAGAAGCAAGGGTTTGCTGGCTGACATTGATCAGGAAACCACTCTACTGTTGACAACGTACACTCATTTCAAAGGTATCTGACAGGAAAAAGGGAATTGCCACAATTTAGGACCAGTGATAATCCTAGAGAGGAGCAGATCAAGGAGAAAAATAATAATTTGAAACTTGTAAATGCAATAACTACATTGTTCACATGTTAAAATGGGGACTGTAATGAATATGTGGAGTTGGATCTCCAGACATTAATCAGGTCTGTAACCATATTATTAATTCCTTCTGGCCAAAATTAAGTTCTGGCAAATTGGATGGGTGTTCAGGTAAATGCCTATCTTTAAAAAATTAAAATATATTCCCATTCCTTACGGTGGAATCCCAGGGTGGGGAAGAAAGTTGATTGGAAGAATTTATATAGTTCTGCAACTACGGGGACACGATCCCTTTTTCACAGTTCCGGTTTGCAATGACTAATTCACAGATGAAAATACAACAGCCACTGTGAGGCTGACAGAAGCAATTTAACAACAGTGAAGAAAAGTATGCAGCAATCATGGTTGGGACAGGACCAAGGCACAGAGATTAAAGACCTCTTCTTAAAATGGCAGTATATGAATCAACTGCTTGGTTCCCTGCTTCATCCCACCACTTTGATAAGATTCATTTGATTCTCTGAGTACTGTATAGATGATGACTATGTTTGCATGCTTGACAAACCGTAACATAGTGCGAAAGAAATTTGGCAATGTGTAATATGTGAACCCACTTGATCTGATTATCACTCATGCCAGAGTCAGCCATGTCTGTTTTTGTTTTTGTGCCTTCAAGTCAGTGTTGACTCCTGATGACTGCCTGGACTAGTTCTCGCAGTTTTCTTGGCAAGGTTTTTCAAGTGGTTTGCCTTTACCTTCTTCTTCCTAAGGCTGAGAGAGTGACCGGCCCAAAGTAACCCAGCAGGCTTTGTGCCCAAGGCAGGACTAGAACTCATGGTCTCCCGGTTTCCAGCCTGGTGCCTTAACTGCTACACCAAACTGGTTCTCCATGTCTGCTTATAGGATACTAATGTAGAAAGCAGTCATGCTATCTTTAAATGTTACCACTGTAGTGTGGGAAACCATTACAAGAGAAAAGTGTAATTGTTCTACTCCTGTAACATTATACCTTCTGGAGATTCTTTGAGTATCTAATATGGTTTCAAGGATTCTTGTTGAAGATCAGTTTTCTAAGCAGGCCCTTAGCTTTCAATTGCTGGGGAAATACAGGGCATGTTTTCGAGCCTTTTAAGGTTCCTTAATTCATAATCAAAAGCAATAAACACAATTAATTAAAATAGTACGTCACCTAAAACTTGCTTTTTCATCTAATAGGTGTTAACAATTTTTAATAGAATAAACTTTATACAATTATGAATTTAGCTTCCCTACTCCTATATTCTGCCAGTCTTTATTGCTTTACGGCTTTATAAGTTCCTTCAAATGTATGTAATAACCTTGAATTCTGTCCAAGAAGAGTAGAGGATAAATGGGTAAATTATAGATTGCATATAGTACCCAGCTGGATCCTTTTTATGCCAAAGAGGGGGAAGCAATTCGTTTCCTCTAACCACATTTCCATTTGTTTTTCAGCTGTAATAAATGGAGCATCCCTACTGAAAGAACCTCAAGAATTCTGGCTTGATTCCCACACTAAGATCTTTGTTCCTATGATGACAGTAACTGGAATCTTCAAGCATAAACATAATTCAGGCCTTTCCATTGTCAAAATTCCTGTCAGCAAGAGTGTATTTCTGCTGCTTTTACAACCCAGTAACAGCAGTGAGCTGGCTAGTGATAAAGAACAATATTCTTTGACACCTTCTTTGGAATGGCTTCAAGGTTTGCAATCAAAGTACGTTGTATTTATGGAAAATCAGACACTCATAAGAGCACTAGAAACTCATAAAAAGCTTCCTAACAGTATAGCAGTTTGATAGTAGGACCAATTACCCAAAGAGGTGGTGGGTAATTGGTTCCCCTTCAAGCAGAGGCGAGACAGTCATGTGTCTCTAGAATGCTTTAATTTGTATTCCTGCACAGTGCAGAACGCAGGACATGATGGTTGAAATGTTCCCTTCCAATTCTGCGATTCTAAGTAAGATCTTTGTAGAATCAGTGAGAGTCCAGATGTGGTAGAGTTATTAGATTCTCCAATAGATGGAGCATCTCCAAGTTAAACTTTGGTATTCATCTCACCAAACATACACAAATATTCAAGTACAGTATATACCATGGATAGGCAATTTGTGGCACTCAAGTATCCCTCATCGATTGGGCTAGGTGAGGATACTAAGAATTATGGTTCTAGATGTTGCCTGCCACCTGCTGTATATTTTCTGTATTCAGTACTCACCTCTGGCATCTCAGAATTCAAATATCTTCATCATATTTATTTTTATTCTTCCAGAAAAAAAAAATCCAAACCATATCCTACTTTAGGACTCAAGCCCTAGTATTAATTAAGTATCCACCCAAATTTGGCATTGTAATCTCTGTCCTGTACTGCTCTCAGAACCTATTCACAAGGAAAAGTTCAATGGCACCAGAAGATACAAAAAGACCATCTTGTTAGGTGGTGGTAGCTTAAGGTGATATGACTACAAGAGAGAAGGGACCGTTAATACACAACTATTTGTGCACAACACAGAAAGGGAGCTGTGTAGCATTTCTGTGCAGAATTCCAAATAGACGTAAGATCTAATCAAAGTAGATGTTTCCAAAACTGTTGTTAGGGAAAGTGTTCTTTTTGTTCTGGACATCTGGGTGAAAAAGGACTCTTTTAGTGGACACTATGAAAAGATCTGATCAAACATTTGAGTAGAAAGGAGCAAGCATGGGTATCGTGTCTGAATTTGGAGGTGGCTTTTGTTTTTACACACACTGGGTAGAGGCCAGCTTCCTTGGACAATGACATGGGTTCCATTACTACAGTGTATATCTAGGATAGGGCCACCCTCTCTCTCACCCCCGCCCCCAGGCTGAGAGATAACCACCATCACCACCTTTGTCAAGACAGAGAAGCAGCCAATGCAACCAGTCCCTCTGCCTTCCAAATCCAGCCCCAAATCCTCCAGAAACCTTTCACCAGCACTTTTTGGAATTTATTTAGAGACAGCTCCTTCATAATCATTTGTGCTTTCCCCCTCCCCCTCCCCTTTCTTTCTTCTTTCTGCAGACAAATTCACTTGACTTTCCCAAAGGTGTCCTTTACAAGCATGCACGATCTTCTGGACCTCCTTGTGAAACAGGGGATGCCTAACCTGCTTGGAAAAGAAGCCAATCTCAGATTGCTCAGCAGTAGTAATGTGACCATTGGAAAGGTACCTGTCTTTGGCATTTGCTCTTTGTAGGCATGTAACTCTATTGGCTGGACCATGTACTCAGAATGCAAGGATGGATGATAGATACAGACACTCATTTTTGGTGATATTGGCACAAACTACATACGCCTTCTACAAACATTATATAGTTTTTTATCCAAGTTTCTAAATCCCTTTATTAGCACTTTTAAAATACCTTTTCATTTATTGGACTTTTTCATTTGTAATCTTACCATCACGTCCTACTGACTTAGATTTACTACCTTTGTTTCTGCTTGCAGATCATAAATCAGCAACTCTTTGAGCTTAGCCCAGGTGAACCAGATCAAGTAGAAGCTAACACAGAAGAAAATGCCAGTGAGATGCTCAAAATAACACTGGACCAGCCATTCCTGTTTGCAGTGTATGAAAAAGAATCGGCTGCATTGATTTATTTTGGCCAAATAACAAATCCCCTAAAAGAAACATAACTTCTGGATGGGGGGAAAATAGTTTTCTTTAATCCTTTTATCTTCTTCCTATTTAGTAGGTTTTTATGATGTTACTGAGTTTTTTGTTTTGTTCTGAAAAGAAAACGAATGCATCTTTCAAATATAGAATTGACAAATTGATCAATAGAACTTCCTAAAAAATTACTCCTGTTTACACATGATTAATAAAGTGCTCAGGTCTCATAAGTCTATTATAAGGTAAAGTAGATCATTTCCCATTTACTGAGAGATTCCAGTGTGTGCTGGGTTTACACATCACACTAAGCCAAATATATAACTATTAGTTTTTAAACCATGGTTTATGGTTTAGCAAACCCAACTATTTTGGCTTATTCAACAATACATGTGAGTCTAATATTCCTTGTAAAAGAACTCAATCAGTCAACAATATGAGGAATAATATACCCAGAATAGAGAACTAAGTAACCCTTTTCCCCATTCAGTTTAGACACTTAGCCATGTCAGTGTTGAGTTGTCACACAACTATCTTTAGCTAAATTGGGACACTGTTACAACTAAACACTATTCATGTTACTGGGTTTTACTTCATGAAGATTGCATATACTGGCCATGTTTGCATGATACGACTGAGAAATCTCATTCCCCAGCAAACTAACTCGACTCTTTGGGCTAATAGTATATGACCTGTCTTGGTCAGTAATCCTGCTGCCTGCCATTTTCTATGTCTTTCCATGCTTGGGTCATGGGACTGGGCTTAGCAATTTGCATGACACACTACCTACCCATCACTCAATTTGGTGTGAAGAGGGCCACGGAGTCAGACCTTTGCTCTATGTCAGGAGGGACAAGGTTGCATAACTTTCCAGGTCCAGAGCAACATGTGGCCATTTTTGGTGATGCAATTCAAAAAAGAAAACATAAATTAAGTTGCTTAATCTGCAAGGTGGTTTAATATACCTATTTTGTGTCTAAAAATCATCTCCCACTCCCCAACCATGGAAAAAACCTCCAATCATTACAATTAATGCAGACCTCAGGCTGAGTTGTTTGATCCATACACTCCAGTGAAATTCCTGAATATCTGGTCATATCCCCTGGGACACACATTGGCTGGAAAAAAATTGGTGGTGGGGTGCACTTCCTGATCACAATAAGATTCCAACTCCTGCTTTGAATCAACGGTGGGAAAGATTTCAGGTTTGCTAGAGCAGGATGCCAAACACAAGCATTTACAATTGAAGTGTTTATATACTTTATACACTTGTCTATACATTTATTCTGAGTGCCAGAACTTCCACACAAAAATCCATGGGTTTGCTTCATACTTGTTCCCCTTTTTTCCCCTGGCACCATAATTTATAGGTTCACATGCATTCCTTCAAAACAGGACCCAAACAAGATTTTAAATATGTAAATCCTGTCCCTATCTCTGTGCTCTATCCTAGTAATAGATAAAGAGATGGAGAAGATTTTTCCTGCTGGGGATCACATGACTTCAAAGATAGTTTGTTTGATTTGCATGCCAGTAGTAGGTAGAGATGAAAATAATTTATGGCAAAGCCACCCCCTTTGTTGTCCAGTGTTCGGATTGGAAGATTTTAATATCAACTAAGAACCACAGTGACTCCAGGAAACTTTATCTCCTGATGTCATAACATTGTGCATTTCTTCAAATACAGAACTTCTTCCTGTCAGGACTCACCAGTGCTTCCAAATTAGGTACTGGCCACATCTGAACAGCCAGGAGCCACAATTCAGCCTCCCAACCTTCCAGGGATCATGCTGTGTCATAGTGACATCATGGAGGAACCAACCCTTTTCCATCACTTTGTTTTCAGAGTTTCATTGATGGAAATAGGGATAAGCAGGACTTTGGGAGGCAACGTTTCCATGCTCACTCTTAAATGCCTATCAAGCCTGCAAAAACCACCCTATATATAGCCTTGAATGCAGAGATTATGAGATGATACAGTAAAACTCTATCAAATAAATACTAGTTCTGTCTCTGTCATACACTCATTGCATACAAACAGATGAAAAATGGCAGGTAGACAGAAAGACAGATCTTCAAGGAAATGAAGGGAAACACTTATTTTCTTCACAGAATTAGGGAAACTTTTGTGACTTAGAATAAAAGATGCCACCCATTTGAGGAAAAGGTTCAAAATTGTTTTCTTTTTAAAAATGCAAGAATAGTTCTTTATAAACTCAAAGCAATATGATACAAATGCCACAAAGTTACTATTCTTAATTTTTTGTTACTATTTTGTAACAAAATAGTGACAAAGAACACACGTCATATGAACATACTTAACATCATTTTTTGATTCTAACAAAATTTACAAAAAAGACAAAATCCTTTTGTTTATTTTAATAATATTAAATCCATTTTCCTGCATGATAATAATTTACAATAAAAATAAAGAGATTTCCATAATCCTATGGCAGAATATGTAGAAATATATAAACTGCCTTCCATATAATGGAAAACCAAAATAAATGTTCTCTCCTGTGTTTCTTTATTTTAGTGAAATGAGTTTTTCTATTTTGAGACACATTTAATTTGCTGCTGAAGCTGCATTAGGAAGCACTTTGTTGCTACACAGTATTTGGCAAAAGAAAAGTAAAAATAAAAAATAAACTCTTTTTTTTTTTTGGAAGTTAGGTCTCTTCATTATAAAGCTGGAAATTACGTTATGTTTGTTCGGTGGCTATCTGATCTTTAGCAGCTTGAACAAGCTCCAAAAGAGCGGAAAAACTTTTAATGTTGCTCAACTGCATCCCCATCTTCTCCATCTAAAACAAAATATCAGATTTACTCATTATTGTTTTGTAAGCAATACCAGAAATATTTTGAACATTATATAGTCAGAGGATCTACAATACGAGCACTGAATTTCAAGTAGTTACCCCCCTCCCTGGAAAAAACCCCAACCATGCTGTAACATTAACAGGAGCAAGAGAGAGTGACTGGCCAAAAGACATCTAGCCAGCTCTGAGACTGAGGAGGGACTTGAACTGAGGTTTCTGAGGTCAAAATCGAATATGTTAACAACTCTATTTATGCAGCAAAACTTACTGTTGCTGGCATCTGGGTTACCTGCATTCCAAAATGTTCCACATCTAGAGCTAACTGTAGGCGGATTTTGTTATCATCACTCATGCCCCCATAAGGGGAGGGGTTATTTGCAGTCACAGTTTTTCTGGCTTGTTTCAGCCTTTTCAAACTCTCTTCCATTTTCTTTACAGAATTCAGAATATCTGATACTGTCTCCAAGTACCTACATAAGAAGGAATTAAGGGATTAGATTATTAGTTCTTGCAGACAAAACTTCATTTAGAGGAAAAAAAAGTCCTATGGTAATTACATTGTGCCTAAAGGATGGAGCAGAATATAAATAAATATACAGAAATTAAAACATGCTCTTTTTCTCCCATTTAATTCAACAGCAACTGAAAACTGCTGATTTTAGCCCGGAACATGCCCTATTTTAATTATACTTTGGCTTCTATCTACACAATAAGATGATCAGAACCATATATTCACATCTTCCGGCAAATTAATAACCTTTACTTTTAGAATGGGGTGGGGCTGCAGCCTGTGAAGATGTCTCTTAACATCATCTATTATCCCGACCTTAAATCCTACAACATCATCACAAATTCTGATTTCTTTGTACATAGTATAAACGAAACAATAGCAACAAAATACTCCTACTGTACTTCAATGTTACAGAACTTCAAAAGCCACAGAGACTTAAATCTCAGAAACAAACTGAAATATCACATTTTTCTCCGAAATAAAGAGTATTCACCACATGAGCACTGATAGTAAGCCCACTCCTGACAAAGTGATTCAAATTATGCCAACCTTCCTAGCCTGTGTATGCATACAACATGGACCTCTGCAGGGATAAATCCTTCACATACGTAACTGTAAATATTTTGGTTACTACACATCCCAAAAAACCCTGGGTGCTACCAAAGGCCTGCTTGTGGAAATGGCAGTACATGTATAATAATACAATTTGATAAACAAACGAACAAAGTAAAATGTGTAAAGATTTTGACTTTGCAGATGCCTATATTGGAGATTCCAAGGAAGCTTATGTCATTTTAATGGAGCTTATCAGGAATGCTTTTTGGTACATAGTAATGAGCTGTGTATGTGAACAATCACTGAATTTTCAACAACTTCCTACTGATGTAAAGTTCTACTTAAAATGTCACTTACTTCTGTGTACTTGTATTGAGGGCTCCTTCAAGCCATTGCTCAATCACAGCTGGCTTTAATGTATCTTTGTAATCGTTCTTCAGTTGATGGAAAGGTTTAAGGGCACTATCAACATAGGGCAATGCCTTGGTTGGCACCTCCTGATTATTGATGTATGAGATAAGAGGAGAACAAGAGAAAACCTTATTAAGTGTCTACAGCAAACCTTAACATGTGAGCACAACACGACAGTTTAGAAAGATGAACGGTAAACTGCTCACGCACAGCAGTCCTAGAAGTATTCAGCAGTAGCAGAAAAATGTTCTTCTGCTGAAGAATAATAATTTGTGATAAGATTTAAGGCAATTCTGGTTTCTAGAGAAAAATGGCATAGCATGCCTCACCTATGTGATCTCCAAAGTAAACACATTTCTCCAATCATAATTATCACAATTTGTATCAGCATTAACACATGTACAGGCCAAATAAATAACTGGCAAAGAAATAAAATGTGTAGTCAAATGATTTTATAACACTGAACAATCAGGTGTACCATCAAAAAACCTTAACAGTTTCAGTAGCAGTTAACTGGAATTAAGTAAGTATGACAGAGATCGAGCCACATTAATGGCAATACTAGCTTTCTTCCCCTCTAGGTGGATGTAGTAGGAAACAGGAGATCTCTGATGTTGGGCCTGTCTATTTAATACTTCTGAAATAGATCCTTGTCAGCTGCAAGGACTAATAACCATTTATCTGAAAAAGAGATGCATACCAACAGAGGCAATGGCATTGATGCACTGCCAGATGCTGCTTTAGAAAATCTGAGGTGAGATGGAGCAGAGAGGATCCAGAAGGGTACTTTAGTTTTTACATCACCATATTATTCCTAGGTGCTCATGAAGTCAACAAAATGGAGTGAGAAAAATATTATGGGAATGGATAATATGAACATGATACGACTATATATAGCTTCTCTTTTAATAGCCTTTGAGAGACTAACACTTGTGAGTTTAGTAGGGTACAGGCAGTTTTGCAGATTGAGATTTTATTTATTTACAAATATGTATATACTACTCAGCTCAAAGGACTCCATTATAATAATTATTATAATGGCCATCTATATAGACTGTACATATACACACATATATTTTCAAATGGGAAAAAAAAGCACCTTGTTAGTTCTTCTATACAGCCGTGGGATTTCCAGGGCACTTTTCAAGCAGCTAAAGCAAGAATCATTTAAGTCTTGAATAATCTTACTGTTTAAGGTTGGCCAGCAACCTAGTAAAGAATTTTTTGAGTCTTCTAGTGCTCCTATTGAAGAAATATATACATTAATACACAGCAAAATCTAAACATTCCAAGCCAGCCTTAGGAGTATGGATATTTTCCAACTCCTCTAAAGTACAACTGAAAACAAATAGAAAAAGAGATGCCATGTATTGTGCTACTTAGCATTGTACATTATACAGGTAGTCCTCAACTTAGGACCATTTGATAAGCGACTGTTTAAAGTTACGGTGGTGCTGAACGAAGGGACTTACGACCAGTCCCTAAAGTTACGGCCACTGCAGCGTCCCCATGGTCATGTGATCAAAATTTGGGCGCTTGGCAGCGCGCATACACTTACACCCACAGGGGCACTTCAACTCCCCCCACCCACCTATCTCTCCCCATCTATGCCCTTTGGACCTTCTGCCACCCTGCGCTCCACTGCTCCAGCTGCCCCAGCCCAGTCCTTGCCGCACTAACCCTCACCACCCTGCACACCGAGACCCCTGCCACCCTGTGCTTTGCCGCCCCAGCTGACCTTCGCTATCTTCTTGCTCCCACTGCTGACCAAGCATGCCCGGCCTGGCCCTTTGCGAGGCAGCTGCTGGCCACACAAGTCTTTCTTTTCAAGGTCACATATGGCAGTTTTCTCATGAGACCTGAGGAAGATGGCCTCACGTGGCCAGCAGCTGCCTCATGAAGAGCCAGTCTGGGAATGCTTCGTCAGGAGCAGGAGCAAGAAGATGGCAAAAGTCAGCTGGGGCGGCAAAGCACAGGGTAGCGGGGGTCTCAGAGTGCAGGGTGGTGAGCATTAGTGTGGCTGGGACTGGTCTGGGGCAGCTGGGGCTTTGCAGAGCCGCAGCACACCAAGAAGCCCCTTGGCTTCACAT
Organism: Liasis olivaceus; assembly: GCA_030867105.1. Lineage (NCBI taxonomy): Eukaryota > Metazoa > Chordata > Lepidosauria > Squamata > Pythonidae > Liasis > Liasis olivaceus. The sequence continues at coordinate 260,999,221 of CM061349.1, forward strand.
TGCACTGTGGCTGTGGGGCTGCAAGAAGCTCCTGAGCCACCGTTCAGTGCACTGCGAAGCCCAGCACCAGCCCAGCCCAGCAGCGTGGCACAAAGGGGCTTCTTGGTGCGAAGGGCCAGGCCAGGCATGCCTCATCAGCGGCAGGAGCAAGATGATGATGAAGGTCAGCTTGAGCGGCAGAGCACAAGGTGGCAGGGTCTCAGAGTGGAGGGTGGCCAGGGTGACTGTGGCTGGGATTGGGCTGGGGCTTACCAGGGTGGCTGTAGCTTTGCACCACACTGCTATGCTGGTCTAGGGCTGGGGTCCATGCTATGAAGGGCTTTGACTGCACTGCAGCTCAGGGGCTTCTTGCAGCCCCAGAGCCGCAGTGCACTAAGAAGGCCCTGAACCACAGCGTGGTAAGCAGTCCAGAGCTGCATGGTTCTGGGGCTGCTTGCTGCCCTGCAAGGCAGGGTGGAAGGTGGCCAAAATGGCAGAGATGCGGGGGGGAGATAGGCAGGTGGGGGGAGTTGTAGGCTGTCCCATACCTTACTGAGGGGCTAGGAGGGACCAAGCCTGGAATGGCTTGGATTGGGGTGGGTCCTTGGCTAATGACCGGTGGAATTTGCTTAACAACGGCACAGGAAGTGCCAGGATTGCCATCACTAAGCAATGCGGTCACGTGACATTGCGCTTTATGACTGCATCGCTTAGTGGTGAAATTCTGGTCCCAGTTGTGGTCATAAGTCAAGGACTACCTGTGCTTCATAGAGTAATAAAAGAGCAGGTAATAAAACACCGCCTGCTCTCTTAACTGTACTCAGCGAATCAGATGTGTCCAATAACTCTTCAACCCTCCTTCTCTCAGACCCATTTATTCCCTCTTCCATTTCATTTTAGAATCAAATAGTTTACAAGTATAATTGAAAGTAGATTTGCAAACACTAGTGGGGAAATATACTTAAGAATCAGTAATGCTTTTACCCCCAAAAGAAACAGGGAGGAAAGAGAAGACTAAGTAAGCCTATAGGGAATTACATAAAATTCAGTGCCTTTTACTAAACCTTCAAGCCCATTCCCTCAAACACTGGTAAAATTTCTTCAATTCCAATTTTCCTCATTCAGTGTAACAGTTTCCCTGCATTAACTCTTTGCAAAAACAGTGCCTGGTAAAATACACACAGAAAGACACACACACATTAATCTTTACCTGAGATGCAAGCTATATTCTTGAAGCCAATCATGTCAAGTTTTGGTTTGATCATTTCCAAAAGTTCAGGAAGCTGAATGAAAAATATGCAAAACATTATGGCTACATAATCTTCAGATGTCTGACACACTGAAGAGAAGTTCTTGTGTACAAGTCTGTAATGTTTCTGCAATTCTCTTCGCTCAAACCCACACACCAAATAAAGAAAACCTCAGCTACATCTTACAACAAAGGATTTTGAATTCAATATCTGTGCATGCCCCATGCCAGCCTTCCACACAGTTTCTAGAATTAAACAGGTGTACCCGAAATAATATATTTATTCTCGGAGCTGTTTAACCAACTTTGGGAAAAGAATAAAAGTAACACTTAAAACAATTTGATCAGAACACCTGGAAAGGTTCTGTTTCAAAGATGCAGGTTAACAGTTTAATTCTTTTGAACTGTTAAGACTAAGCAGTGAACACATCACTCATACTGCTTCTACCCCAATGATAAGACAAAAACCCAAGGTAAAAAGTTGAAAACCAAAGCAGCAGCCACAAATGTAAAAGAATAATTTTCTTCAGGACACATCACATTCGTTGGTTGGTTGTGTCAGAGAGAGCTCATTTAAGTCAGTAATATCTACAAACCCTTTCCTGAAGTTGATCCAGATCTGCAGCAGCAAACACAAGCTGAGTGGTAGATATAGAAGGTAAGGGCTGAGTATCCGGACAAGATTCATTTCCTTGATCTTCAACGGGGTTCAGCGGGGATTCCTTGTTTGCCAATGTTTTTTTATGCTCTTTCATAGTTTCGTTAGAGACAGGCCTAAGCAGAAGCTATTCCGTTTTCAAAAAAAGTGACAAAGAGCTGTATTAGAGACAAGCCCAGGAACATTCGTCTTGAATGTGCTATTTGTTAAAGATAGATGCTGATCTTATCATATCAGTTTAATTTCTCAATGTCCCCAGCATAAGGCCTGGTGGAAGAGACCCATTGTTTTTCTCACCTCATTAATGAAGACTGAGTAGCGGGCTAGAATCTGCAGTGAAAGCTTCCACAGTCGATCAGTTAGCAATGGCAAAAAAATCTGAGCTGACCAGCATTTCTGTAAGCTAGCCCATGTCATGTGAGTTGCCAAAAGGCAGTATGAACTTCCAGCTGCCAAGAAAGAATAAAGGTAGTTAAATTATGATCAATATTACATTTAAAACATTGTCCTATTAACTTTGCTTTTATTTTCTAATCTCCACTCTTGGCTTAGTTCCTACTCCAGAGGAAACATTGCAACTATACGTTTTACAGCATTTCTTCTGAAGTTGCTTATGGGATGTCCCATTGGTGGAAAATCTGTGCATCATTCTGTGACCCAGAATTTCCTCTCTCCAACCAGAGGCAAGGGGAGATGGTTTCGCCACTCTTCCCTCATAGCTGCTGAAGGCTTGCTTGCTTATTTAATTTTTCCCCCCAATATAACATAAACCACAGCAAGGGAGGATTTGCGGAAGGGGGAAAGGCTTACTGTTGACTATTGTGGCTTGCACCTACTTACTGGCCACCTAAAGGGATGATTAGCTGGGAGGATGGAATTGGGAGCACTTGCCCAATGCCAGGAAGTGGCTACACAAAATAAGAGATGAGGCTGGTACTTGTGTGGAAATTCCCTTAAGAATCCCATGGTAAGCCTCCCAGTGGTTAAGATGGTACAAGTCTCAATTCCAGCCATCTTTTAACCAACTTTGTACTTGCAAATAAAAGGTAAGCACAGCCTGCAGAGATTAAGTAGCAGAGAAGAGGGAACAAAGGGGAAACTGTTGCTTCCTTTATAACCAGTTTATTCTGTAAAAAGAATACTGTCCAACATTACAAAACTATGAATGCCGACCGCAAGCTACTAAGTGCATTTTCTCTTTTGTTTCATCAGCACTACCCAGAAATAGTTCTTGTTTGTCAGTGGGAAACCTTGCTAGTCAATTCTGCCTTCAGTCAAATGCTACTAATAGAAACAACTCTATCTCAACATTTAGACTTATGTTTCTCCTTTTCGGTTCAATTCATTTGGTTTCGTTCTAAGCAAATATTACACGGATCATGATAATGTGAGCTTATCACTATCACAAAATTTTGGGTCAGCAGAACCGACCAAATTTCTTCTATGATTATTGACTAAAAGCCACAAACATCTCTGAGGAAGAGAAATAATCATTCCTTAGCTTTCTTATTCAGGAAAAGCCTGTGAGTGCAGGCTTTATATGAAGATTTTTTAAAAATCCCATGGCAATGGAAAATAAATATTTGTCTTGTGTTATCAAAACACAAAGGCATGAGATACGCATACTAAATACAGAGAACTTTACCTGGAGCCTCTTCTAAGCCATCAGAAAGAGCTGCTTCTAAAGCCCCTGCAATTTCTCTAAATCTAAAATAATCACAAAATATTATCAGAGGTTAGAAATTTAACATCTGGCAGTTTAATGATGCAAGCCATCAATCTAATCCTGCCAATCATATCTCAAATCTGAATATCATACAAAACTTGTAAGAGGATATTTTTGGTGAATTCACCCGAGTTGTGGAATCCCCACTCTATATAACCTCATTTAGTTCCTCTGTTGCGGTTTTCTGGTACTAGCTGAAGACTGGTTCACTTTTCCAGATGTTTTAATCTTAAGAACTCTTAGTACCTTTATCATATAAATGTTCGACTCATGGTGGTTTTACTTAATGAATTGTTAGTGATGTATTTATTTAATTTTTTCCCTTTTCATTATTACCCTGCTTTTCTACTCATAGCATACTCAAAATAAAATATGAAACATTAAAATCCAACAAAAAACTAAAATCATTATTAACCTAAATAAATGAACTGCACAAGAGATTATTTTGATGAGATAGATTTCTCACAGAATCTATCAACCGAAAGTACTCACGCCTATTGCTAAATAAATCCTGTGATCAGAAAAGATTAGGAGATGTATGAAGTTTGTGGCAGGTTTTTGCCTCATCACTGCCTATATGCTGAGAGACAGACAGATATCCAGATAGGTAGATAAATATATTGCATCCAACATAGCTCTTGATTGTACATCTGGATTGCTAGTCAATTTTTGACTGTGAGATAAAAAGGAAGTCTGGCAGATTGCAAGGACTAAGAAAGACAGGCTAGGCCTAGATAACAGGAGAAAGGGATGAGGAGAAAAGGGGGAATAGGAATTTCTGGACCTCTGAGGCCTCCTGACAAGGTTCGGAACAGGAGATTTTCCTAGCCTCTCTTATTTTCATTGTAACTTTCCGTCTACTTTAACAACTGAAGTTTTGTAATCTGGGACCAAATTCAGTATTATTCAAGAGGAGCTAAATTATAATTACTATAGGAATCTTAGAAGAAAGGAGAACAATTACATCTTAGTTATGCCTACCATCCCCTGTTCTCCTTCGGAAAGATACCCTCTTTATGCTACAGCTGGAAAAAATAGAGCATAAAAACTCATAGATTTATTTCAGATGACCTACAGCTAGGTCTTTTGTCCAAAACACCATCAGTTTTCCACTTATTTGCTAATGGACACTGGCACAAAGTTCTGCAAATAATTCTAGGGGATAGAAATCAATAGTTCTTTCTGATACCTTGAACACTTTTGTTTAAAAAGGAAGATAAACTTTTAAGAGGACTTTTACAATCAGACTCATTTCAGAAAATAGTTTAATGCTGGCAGTGTGTAAAATCTTATTTCTGTTTAACTGAATTCATGGTAATTACTACCAATTTTTCTGGAGAAATGCCACAGACTGCAAAGTGTTACAGTTTAGATTAAATTATTTAAAGACTTCTTTTCTTAGATATAGCTTCATTTTACTTCTAAACTGAGTTGTCACAGACTACAGAAATCCTAGTCATATAATTTTTACTTAATCAAACTGATTCATAAAGATTGCATAAACATGGGTAAGAAATAAGTGTTCTAAAATAAGAAGTATTTCTTATTTTCAGATGACAAATGCTGCAGAAGGCATAATTGTAGAAGAGGTATTCCCTTATATTTGGAGGGAAAAAGGGGGAAGCCCATTTTTAATGGAGCTTATCACCTGCATATTTTAAAATGTTCTTTATATCCTCTAAGAATAAAACCAAAATACTGACCTTATTTGAAAATAAACTGGCAAATTCCACTTATCATTAAAGCTCTGGTAGGAAGGATGTAACCTCAGTCTTTTTACACTGGCTTGTGAACCACACTGCCGTTCAAACTTCCTTACAAAATCCATACTTATATTGTATTTCTGAAGATGAAAAGTATACATTAAGCTGTGTATCAAATGTCTTTACAAGAGAAGTAGCATTATTTACTCCTCTATCCAACCACTTTATCTCATTTTGAAAACTGTGAAACTAGAAACAACGTCCTATTAGCAATGGAGATGTTTACAGTGAAGGGAGGATAACATATTTAATATTAATTACTTTGATTACATTTGCATAAAACTGCATTGAAACAGACTGTTAAAGGTCTCACTGAGTTAAACATATACAATGAAGCAAATTTGATATGCAGGCTTGCAAAGCAAGTTGAATGGGATAATAGACCTATAGAGGTTTCTCTCTTATTTCCCTTGATAGCCATTCTCCCGTCCCATCCATCTTGAACAACTTTAGATTAGAAGAATGTGATATAGTATCTTCCAAGCTGCCAAGATAGAACTTTTAGTTATTACTCAGGCTCAGAAACTTGAAACTAAACCAAATGATGAGCTATCTCAGCAATTAGGTGAGCCTATTTCCACCTTGCTACATATGCCACAAATTTGCTCTGAATTTTCTGGAGCAGATCTAGGGAATATACAAGATGTGAAAATTAAGAATCTATTTCACTGGCAGAATGGCATCTGTCTCTGAAATGACACTATTGGATAGAACTTGATATTTGTTCAGGATGGGGAAGATGTTGAATGTGAAATACCCTTTTCAGCCTGAAATACCTGTTTTAAATTTGAAGCAACTGATTCACACTTGACAAAGGCTGCCTTGATTATTTCAAAAGAGTTTTGAGTTTAAGACCCAAGTGTTTTATATTTGAGCATCCCAAACATAAACACAATTGTTTCAAAGCTCGAAAAACTATGAAACGATTGAGACAACCCATTTCAAACATAATATAGCCTGCACAGAACATGAAATAGGTGTTTTGAACTTGGAGTGAGGTATTTCAAATTCAGAACAATTTGAATTCAACATGCTTTGGCCACCATCCCTCAGGTTCATTTCATATTACAAAATACAAACTTTCCTTTGCAGGTAGTCTTTGACTTACAACCACAATGGGGATGGGAATTTCTTATGCTAAGTGATGTGGTCATAAAGCGAGTCATCACATGACCACATCGCTTAGCAATGGCACTTCTCACACTCCCCACTGCAGTTGTAAAGCGAATTTTGCCGATTGTTAGCCAAGGACCCACCCCAGTACAAGCCATTCTGGACTTGGTCCCTCCCAGCCCTGAGCCTCAGTAAGGTAAGGGACTGCCTGCAATATCCCCCACCTGCCTATCTCCCCCCACATCTCTGCCCTTTTGGCCACCCTGCAACCTGCCTTGCAGGGCAGCAAGCAACACCAGAATCGTGCGGCTCTGGGGCTACTTGCCATGCCCCAGGAAGCAGCAGCCACCCCAGCCCAGTCCCAGCTGCAGTTGCCCTTGCCACGCTGTACTCCAAGACCCCTGCCACCCTGCGCTCTACTGCCCCAGCTGAACTCTGCCATCTTCTTGCTCCCACTGCTGACGAGGTGTGCCCAGCCTGGCTGCTGGGCCAGGCTGCGACTGGGCTTTGCATTGCGCTTCCTCAGGTCTCACAAGGAAATGCTGTGTGCAACCTGGGGAAGATGGCCTCATGTGGCCAACAGCTGCCTCACGAAGGGCCAGGCCAGGCATGCCTCATCAGCAGCAGGAGCAAGAAGACAGCAAAGGTCAGCTGGGGCAGCAAAGTGCAGGTTGGCAGGGGTCAAAAGGGCATAGGTGGGGGGAGACTGGCAGGTGGAGGGAGTGAAAGTGCCCCTGCAGTCATAAGTGCAGGTGGGCTGCCAAGTGCCCAAATTTTGACCACATGACCATGGGGGCACTGCGATGGCCGTAACTTTGGGGACCAGTCATGTCCCTTCGCTCAGCGCTGCTGTAGCTTTGAATGGTCGCTGAACGAATGATCATAATTTGAGGACTACCTATACAGTAGTATTCATCTGTATAGAATATGAAGAACATATGTTAGTTGCAACTGAACAAACTATATTAAATAAATATATATTTATTAAGTAACAATCTGTATCCCTTCGTTCATCATGGCAAACTGTGGTGAATATATGAATTTAAAATTACCTCATGAAATAAATCTGGGTTTCCAGGATTAAACAGCGATGGTAACTTAATTTCTAAACCACGAACGATTTCTGGCCATACAGAATTTACCAAGAAATCATATCCAGGAACTGTATTCCCTCTTTCACTGCAAGATTAAATCAATATTCCTGCTATAAATATCTCTAATAAAAAATTCAGAATTTACAAAGATTATAGCATACACTGCAAGACATTTTATAGAAACAGATTTCACAGCCTAGTTCTTGAACACCGCAGATTTCTAGCAATTGTAAGATATATTGGATTCTAACATCATAATATTTGTGACACTCTTTTATCAACTTATACCTCTGCAAAGAGATGGCATTTGAGTACAGGAACCATAGGAACAACCTGGGCATCATAGGCAGGTATTTTATGCCATATAGTAATATATAGCACAGTGGCAACTAGGCTATATTGCAACCCACACTGTTCTTATTGCAAATGTAAGTTATTTTTTCTGAAATTCATTCCAGATGCATAAAGAAGAAAGCATGCCAATAAATTTCTGGAACCCAAATAAAAACTATAATGAACAACATCACCCCAAATTGAAGACAAAGAATGCTTCCAGATAGGCAGCTCTTAATGTTATCCTTTCGTTGTCTTCCAATAAAAGCCAAGTGTGGGACTGCAGTTGACTTACTGCAGTGCCAGTGGTATTGTGCTTTGTGAGTGTGCTCATATCCTGTCCATATTCAGAGGTTTTCTGGCATGTTAGTCTTAATGTAAAAGGGTTGCGAGAACCTAAGAAACAAAAATGTAATCTTAGCCTAATTAAAATGGCTAAGGGCAGACATTGCTTTTTTACAGGCAACTCATTTAATGGAACAGGATAAATCTTTATTAATGAAGGATTGGGTGGGACAGATTTACCTCGCAGATACTTTGACAAAAGCTAAAGGTGTGGCCATTTTGGTTTGAAAGGGATTTTTAATTGATGTACAACAGATTATTACTGATGTAAATTTAATTTCATGTGCTAAAATAGAAGGGACTGTAATAATTTTGGTTAATGTTTATGGATGTAATTTAGATTCTCCTATTATGTTTTATGAATATTTTCAACATTTGAATCAGTATATTTATGATAAAGTGGTAATAGGAGATTTTAATGAAACATTGGATCCTGGACTTGACAGAAATACACTGGTATGCAAAAAACAATCATTAGTGAGGGAAACAATTAAGTTATATGGAAGAATTGAATTTAATAGACCCCTGACGTTTGATGCATCCAACTAAAAGAGGATATACATTTTATTCAAATGTGCACCAAAAATTTTTTAGGCTTGATTATTTTTTAATATCATCAACTTTATATCATCAAATTCAAGAATATAACATTGATGTTTGTTATGTATCAGAACATAGTGCAATTATTCTGAAATGTGTTTCAAAAATCAGTCAAGGTATTGAGAAATTGGTATTTCAATGTCTCCTTATTGAATGATAAAGAATTTGTACAACGAATGCAGGTAGACTCTTTACAATACTTTGATATGAACTCAGAAACATCAAGTGCTCAAATTTTTGAATGGGAAGCATGTAAATCATATATCCAAGGTCGAATTATTGCTTATGCATCATGTAAAAATAAGATTAAAAATAAAAAGGAAAATAATTTGAAAGAAGAGTTGAAACATTTATGGGCTCAAATGGTTAGATGCCCATCTACTACTCTATATAAAAAAAATACAGAAAAAGAAATATGAACTAAATACTATAATATCACAGCAGACAGAATTCATGCTAACACGTTTACAGCAGAGATACTGGGAGAATGATGAAAGACCTGGAAAGATTTTGGCTAATTGCTTAAAGCAAAAGAAAGATAGGGCAATGATTCCAATTATTAGAAGTGGAAGGATTGAAAAATATAAAACTTCAATGAATATAAATTGTCAATTCTTTAAATTCTATTCAGAATTATATAGCAAGCCAGATAATGTATCAGATGAAGATACAGGGGCTTTTCTAAAAAAAATTAAATAAAATTAAGATGATATACAAAAACAACTTCTATTTGCTCCACTATCTGAGCTAGAGATTAAACATAATTTTAAAAATGGCAGGTGGTAAAACACCAGGATTGGATGGATTCCCTACAGAGTGGTATAAACATTTATAGATATTTTGGTGCTAAAACTGTCAATTGTATGATGATATATCTGACAAGGGAATTTTGTCAGCAGCATTTAATCAAACTTATATTACAGTTATATCAAAAGCAGGTAAAGATCACACTCAGTGTGCTAATTATTGTCCAATCTCATTGATTAATGTTAATACAAAGATCTTAACAGCAGTGTTAGCAAACAGACTGCAGCAAGTGATATCATTCATTATTAAGAATGATTAAACAGTGTTTATAAAAACTAGGCAAGCAACAGATAGCATTAGTTGTAGATTTAATTGACTCGAATAAAAACAAAGATCAATTTGTAATTTTATCATTAGATGCTGAAAAAGCCTTTGACAAATATATAAACAGTACATGTTTGCCATACTAAACAAGTCTGGATTTCCTTTGGAATTCATAAAATGGATTAAATTATTATATGAGTTCCCCACATCTAAAGTAAAGGTTAGTGGCATGTTCTCGGCTACTTTCCCACTATTGAGGGGAACTAGACAAGGATGCCCACTTTCACCCTTGCTTTTTAATATCTGCATGGAACCTTGGCTTCTGCTATTAGGCAACACAGGGAGATCTACATAGTAGTACATAATTCAGCTGAATATAAATTGGTTTTATTTGCAGATGTCATTCTTTTATTTCTAAACCTCACACTACTATTCCAGTGTTGATGCAAATAATAGATGCCTTTAGTAAAATAGTAGGTATGTGCATACTGAAAGATATATGTCAGTTAGTAACATGCAATACAAATAAAATATATAGAGAGGTTTCTTCAGATATTGATAGATGGGAGTCATTAAACCTTACCCTTTGGGGAAAGGTGAATGCTTTTAAAATGAGTATTATTCCCAGATTAATTTATATTCTGAGAGGAATCCAGTTCATATATCTGGAAAATATTTTCAGAAAATAAATTCTTTGTTTAGAAAATTTCCATAGAAATTGCTGAAGAAAACTCTATCTGGGTTTGTAAGTGTATATGAGTAACTAATTATTGATAAATATCAACATTTATTTATCAACAGACCCAGTGCGTAATCTGGGGGTCCTCCTGGACTCACAGCTCCTGCTTGAAGCGCAGGTGGCAGCCATGGCCAGGAAGGCTTGTGCACAATTCGGGTCATGCACCAGTTACGTCCTTTCCTGGATCGGGATGCCCTTCGTATGGTCACTCATGCCCTTGTTATCTCCCAGATAGACTACTGCAATGCGCTCTACATGGGGCTACCCTTGAAGAGTATCCGGAAGCTTCAGCTGGTCCAGAATGCAGCCACGTGAGCTATTTTTGGGGCCCGAAGAAGGACCCATATAACACCCCTGCTTTGCGAGCTGCATTGGGTACTGGTTTGCTTCCAGGTCCAATTCAAGGTGTTGGTTATCACCTTTAAAGCCCTACATGGCATGGGACCAGGTTACCTGAGGGACCGCCTCTCCCCCACGAGTTCATCCCATCCCACCCGATCACACAGAGAGGGCATGCTTCAGACCCCCTCAGTAAAAGAACTTCGATTAGTGGGGTCCAGAAGGCGGGCCTTCTCTGCAGTAGCCTCCACCCTTTGGGATATCTTGCCCCCGGAGGTGAGATTGACCCCCTCACTCCTGGCCTTTCGGAGGGATTTGAAGACCTGGCTCTGCCATCTGGCCTGGGGCGAGGAGGGGGATCATCAAGTGTGGGGTTGGCTAGTCCCTTAGTGGCCTGGCATTGCTGCCTTGAACCATCGGCCTCCTGGATTTTTTCCCTTTTATTTTTGTGAATGTGAATTGTTATAGGTTTTAATTGTATATTTATTTATTGTTTTAACGTGTTGTGAGCCGCCCAGAGTCCCCCATTGGGGGGAGATGGGCGGGGGACAAATTAAATAAATAAATAAACAAATAAACAAATAAATAAATACATTTTCTGCCACATTCACACACATACATACTTACTGGAATTAAAATTTGAATCAAACAATAACTATCCAAACCACAATAAAAATATATTAAATAAAACCCTATAGCTCTCAGCAGTATTATTTTGGGGGATATATTCAGAAGTTGGCGAGAAAAATTGGTTGTAGAATACTTCTTAAAAGTTAGAAATGAATCCTTTGTGAAAAACCTGGATATAGGACTGAAAAGAAAAATCATTAAGCCAAGTAAAGTAAGGATAAAATTAAATTTTCAAGATGAGATATAACTAATGTGATTTTTTGAATGATAAATCACACAGTTTATCTGGGACGAGAAAAGAACATTGACACTATTTTTTCTTAGTTGTTAAAATTAGCTATATTGCAATAAAATGTAGTCAGTAGGTTATAGCATATCTATTTATTACTGAAGCTAATGAATACTAAAGATCTCCCCGTGGCCATCAGAAATTATGTTCACATAATTTAAAGTAAGACTACCTGTTAACAAAATTTAACAAATAAGAGATTTGAATTACCTTGAAATACTTCCTCCTGTTACCTCACGTAAGAGACGGCAATGGAGAGGAACAAACTCCAGCAATTTTGAATACATAGTCTGGAGACCATTTGGGTGAGACTGAACATACTGTTCTACAATCACCTATGAAAAAGCATCAATGTCAAACATCAAGCAAAAGTTCAGTTTAAAAAAAAAGGCACTTTGGACCTACAGTATTACTGCATTCATACAGCATGCTCAATATGTTAATTTCATAGAAGAAGGATAGTGGTTAATTCAGCCTTAAATATATATGTGCAATTTTTAATACACATAACACAATTAACAGCCTTCTTTTATCACTGTTAACTTCAATGCTATCAAGTGATAATTACACTGCTTTCTGCTCTAACCTTTGGAAAATCACAGTTGGAGGGACCATTGAGTAAAGCTGGAAAGGCCACAGAGTCCAACCCCCTGCTCAGTGCAGGAATCCAAATTAAAGTATTCCCAACTTATATCAATCCCCAACCTATGTCAATTCAGTCTCTGCCTGAACACTTGCATAAAAAAGGAGCCCACCCTTTTCCTCCTTTCGAGTAACTTTTGAAAACAAAAAGAGCCCCAGATATGGACAGTGACCTTTCTTCCATCAGTCCCCTCTAGCTTCACTTACCTCATCTATATATGGTTTCACAAGGACTTCACCAACTAATGCCTCAGCATCCCGTGTTTTGTCTATTGTTGCATAGGTACGTAGGCAATGTCGTATTATGTCAATGTTAGAGGTCTGAAGTCCTTCTAACAGCAGCCCTTCTAGAGACTGCTGCAACGTTGCCGTTATTCCAACTATACGCTGTGATTTTCAAAACAGAATGAGGATAATTGTTAGCTGTATTGGAAGAATAAATGAGATTCATTAATATGGTTAATTTATTTAAGAAGTGCATATTATTCTCAAGAATAATATAATATCAGATTAAAGAAGCTGAATAGCAGTCATGTTTTGCTGGCTAACAGTCCACTGAGACTTAAGTGACGAAGCATTTGTTAGTCTTTAAGGCGTCATGAGACTTTTTGCTGTTTCTGTTGCAAGCAAGAGAATAATGTAGCAACAGATAGAGAAACTAAGATTCTATCTGATTAATATTCTCATCTAACAGTTATCATAACTTCAAGCAATTACTTTTTAAATAGCATTCCTTCAATATTTGAAACATCTCCTTATTTAAATATATTTAATAACGAAAACAAGAATGTATTGTTTTTAATTGATTTAAAGTTAAATTCAAATGTAAACTGAATTAAATATATACATTCCCTTGACTTTCCCTAGGCGACCATGAATTTAATAACCAATATATTTTATATTTTTCAGTTTTGTTTTGATCTCAAATATGGACCAAAGACTGCACATTCATTTGGATGGCATCATCTAAATCAAACTTATTTAAAGTTGACTAGTAATAAGATTCACAACAAAATAGAAACCAATGCCATTGAGACAGGGTGTTTTTGTTGGGGGGGTATAAACAAGGCAACATACTTACTGGTTTCAGCTTATCTAAAAGAGGCATTCCTTTGCTCTGTACTGCATGAAATTGCAACTGGTTGAATTCTGTAGCGATTCTCTCTAAAATCTGTCCAGTCAGAAGTGGACTTAAATTGGCACACAGAAAGATATAAATTTAATATAGAAAACAGCACATAATTTATTTTCACCATTTCTCTTTCCCTGTGTTTGAGTATGCGTGTAAATATGTGCAAAGCCAATTTCTGAAATCTGTTCTGAACTACCAGCACTGATTCACAATATAGCATGACCAAGAAATAGATCCAATAACAAGGCTCAGCAGTCAGGAAAGAACAGCTTTGAATTTTAATGGTTGAAATTATTCAAGTAGGGAACAGACCCAGATCCCACGATTACAGTGGCCCAAGCCACACCTTCCTTTTCTCCTAGGTAAATAAATGAATGACAGTCTTTTATTTACATAGGGAAATAATTCCTCAAGCACTGAAAGTTGGGCCAGTCTCTAGCAACAGGGATCATGTGAATTACACAGTGTACCTGTGGCTGATCATATGCATCTAAATTAGTTCTAGAATAATAAACGCTATTTTTCCTGCAGAGAAAGCCTTCAGATTTTTCTTACATGTGTATCACAGTTTGAAAGCATACACAGCACATCACGTGAAGAACTCATACATATTTCAGAAAGACTGGACTAATTTTAACTCATGTATATAGGAATATAAAAACATATATCTGTAGTCATTAAATTGGATGATATGCATACAGGAGTAATAGCGATTCAGGGAAAACTTTATGACTATGGCTGCGTTTTCTGAAAACAGTTTTAAGAGATCCATAGTCTCAATATTCAATTAGTTTATTCTGGAATAGCCCTGGGAAAATAAGTATATTATCCCATAATGGGCTTATGGGCAGCAATGTAAAAGCTCTTCTAAATGTTTAATGGCACTTGCTATTTTATCATATAATCATAACAAGACCAAATATACTTTAATAGGAAACATATCTGAAGAAAAATAAATTGGGGAATGAAAATAAAATTCCAGTGCCATACCTGCTTACTTCTAATGATGTTTCTTTTGAGTTTTGGGAGTGCAGAATTTTCTCTATTTTCTCAACTGACTTAATAACTTGAATAAGTCTCAAGACACACATCTAATTTAAAAAAAGTAAATAATTGTTTTTAATGTTGATTTTGATCTGCCTTTAAACCTAAAATAGTCAGGCTCTGCTATACCAATTTTCTCTGAATCTACTGTCTACTAAACACCAGCATTTCTGAACATAGCAAAAAGTATGTTGAACTGAACTGAGAGAATGAACGAGGATTAAATTGCAAAGCAATATATAAGGGTAGAGCAAATGGGTCAAGAGGAAGGAGAAGACTGAGAAAGCTGTAATTGGAGGGAGTTGATGAGATTCTTAAAAAGAGAGGACCAAGTAGCTTAAAAGAAAAGGGAGTGTATGAAGCAGTGTATGGATGTGTTGGAAGCAAGGATAGAAAGGCATGGAGAGATATAGTGAATGGGGTTGGGGTAAGATAGATTTAGTTGTATTTCCCTTTCTTTTTTCTTATCTCATATCTTTACTTTCTTTGGCTAACTATTTCTTACTCTATTTCTGTACTTTGCTTACCCCAAAAGGAAATAGTAGCATAATGTGATGCATATGTATGCAGGTAGTCCCCAGGTTAAGAATGCCCGGGTTACCAATGACTTATAGTTAAGAATGCAATCTATTGTAGTAAAATTCAAGTTAAATACACAATGATTCAAGTTTCATTACACCATACTACTTATACAGTATTATACAAAATACTGTTCCAGCTTACATACAAATTTGACTTAAGGACAGACCTTGGGAACAGAATTTGTTCTTAAACTGGGGACTACCTGTATTTGAATGCATATTATATAGTACAATTAGGAAATAGAAACTATATTAGAAATAACAACCTTTTAGTTTTCTAATAAGGTAAATCTGGAACTAGTTAACCAACTTTTAATTTTGCTGTGCTAAAGGACAGCACAAAAATTATTTATTAACTAGCATGTATATGATGCTCCAAGCAGAAAAGACTCTGAGCAGTTACCTACCAGTCTACAGTAAGAAGATCAAAAGCAGTAAATCATAAATCATAAGCATTTACAAAAGAAGTTTGTGCCAGAGAAATAATCAAACACAAAACACATGCCCATCACAGGAAGGATCTCCATTTATAGCAATCTTGCTTTCAAGACCCTCTGGAATAGCTAAGTTTCACTGGGTTTCCGAAAAACCAGCATGGTGGGGATCAGTCTAATGATTAGGTTTCAGCAGAGAAATACATTTTATTTTCATCTATCTATGTTGCTCTTTTGATGTACAAATGCAACCAAATACCTTTTTTCTCCTGATATCTTCTTGTTTAGATAAACGGTCATCAATTGCACGTATTTCTTCACTAACACATGACTTAAGACTCTATGGAACATCAACAAAAGTGTAAGCTTCACAACATTTGTTTTATGAAACAGCAAAAAATGCACCAATTAACACAATACATTTTGCAAATGGAGAGCAACAGGCATCAAGAAAAAGGCAAGAAATTTCAGCAAAAAAAGTGTCCGAGCAGTACTTCAACTATATAATCTCATGGGACCTTGTAGAGTAAGAATTGTCCCAGTATCAATAAATTATAGTAGTTATCTTTGTGCATGGGTGGTTCATATTCATTCCAACAATTTCATTTCATTTCTATCATTTCAATTTATGAGGTCAGTCAATTATGCTTGCATGACCTCCTGGGTCTTAATAATAGTCCTTATTTTTAGTTTCATACAAACTAAAACTAAAAATAATTAAGCAGCAGAGTCTTACTTAGACTTATTTTTAATTGACTTTACTAGCATTATCTGCATTACTGAATTCTCAAAACAGAAAAGTCTTAACTTACACATCTGAGAATAAAATAAATCAAAAGAAAATAAACTTGAGCATTTCACTTTCTAAAATCTGGTCTTTCTAATGATACAGATTATGAATATCTGCAGTGGAACACTAAGTCAGCACAATTATCCACATTGGCTCCCTTAGTAGACCACCTATTCAGATCCACTCTAAAGGAAACAAAAGCACAGCATCATTTGATAGGCATTCTGAATCCCTTTTTGACTGTTTTATGCTGAATTGGGTTGGCCGAAGGAAGGAAGGAAGGAAGGACGGATGGACACCACAGTCTCCTCCTTGAAGAACAGGAAAAATGTGGGCTGGGTGGTCCCATTACCAGATGGATTCATAGTTGGCTTAACAATGGTAGCCAACACGTGATCCTTAATGGGTCTACGTCTACATGGAAGAAGATATAGAATGGGGAACCTCAGGGTTCTGTCCTGGGCCCAGTACTGTTCAACATCTTCACAAATGACACAGATGAGGGAACAGAAGGTATGCTCACAAAATATCTGGATGACACAAAGCGGGGGGGGGGGGGGGGGGGAGGATTGCTAATACCCTGAAGATAGGCTCAAGATTATAAGGATCTTGATAAATTTGAATATTGAACCCTATCCAACAAAATGTTGTTCAGTGTTGGGATATGTAAGGTTCTGCACTTAGGCAGGAAAAACCAAATGCATAGGTACAAGATAGGTGATGCCTGGCTTAGCAACAATACTTGTAAGAAAGATCTGGGCGTCTTGGTAGACCACAGATTAAGGATGAGCCAGCAATGCCCTGCAGCTGCCAAAAAAGCCAATGCAGTTTTGGGCTGCATCAATGGAAGCATAGTGTCAGGATCACAGGAAGTGACAGTACCGTTCTATACTGCACTAGTTAGATCACACCTGGGATACTGTGTCCAGTTCTGGCTACCACAATACAAAAAGGATGCTGAGAAACTGTAAAGAGTGCAGAAAAGAGCAACAAAGATGCTAAGGGGCTTGAAGGCTAAATCCTATGAAAAGTGGTTAAAGGCACTTGGTATGTTTAGCTTACAGAAGAGAATGCTGAAGGGAGACATGATAGCATGAAGAATAACACATAACACATTAGAAGATAACACATAAAGGGATGTCATACGGAAGAGGTAGCAGATTTAATCTCTCTAGCACCTGAGGGTAGACAAGAACCAATGGGTGAAAGCTTTATAGTGAGAGATCCAAACCTGAACTAAGAAGGAATTTCCTGAATGTGAGAGCTATTAAACAATGGAACAATCTGCCTCCTGATGTTGTGGATGCTCCATCACTGAAGGTTTTTAAGAAAAGACTGGACAGCCATTTGTTCAGGATGGTCTGAGGATTCCTGTACTAGGCAGGGGGTTGGACCAGAAGACCTCCAAGGTCCCTTCCAACTGTACGATTCTATGATTCTGTCTTTGCTACTACCTAATTTCCATCCAATGATTATTTCTTCTCTAGAGACTCTTTGTATTTTTTAGTCCAGTTCAGTCTTTCTTCTTCAGTAAATGAGTGTTAAACCAAAGTACAATGAGTGGGACTATAGTTAAAATTGCTTAATTGAAAAAACACAGAGTAAGACCCAAGAAACAGAAATCATTTGCTGAGCTCTCAACCAAGCTATTTTAACTTGAAAAAAATCCTGTCTTATATGCCTATCATAACATCCCAGAGTACAGATTTATTATTTGCTCTTATTTGCTATTCAATATAAGTCAAAGTTTTGGCTTAGGAACTTTTAAATTCCAGCTCAGCAGAAACAGTTGATTTCAACAGACCTATATGCTAAGGAAATGAAATACCATGCAGACATACACAAAAGCATTATAAGTAAATGTGTATATTTAATACAATGTCTTGAATTAAGTTTACAGATCCAACTGTCTACTCTTCTAGAAGAAAGAAAACAAATTATTTATCCAGGTACATAACTTTGGAAAATTTAGCTGTTTTTGAATAACTGAATAAGTATAATTAAATTCTCTGTTCCACTGGTGATATTTTCAGGGTTTTTTTTACCATCCATACAGAAATATTCTTAAAACGGAATTAACACTTTGCTCCAAATAAAGGTATTTCGCTTCTCCACAGAATTCTCAAATTCTAACCTCCAAATAAAATTTGTGCATAAAGCTTTATTTATAAGATTAAGAAATATCCCTGAGGCAGCTATGGCTTTTACACGAGAAAATATTTCAGAACATACCATAACTTCCTCTCGCAACTGTCCCAAAGGCACTGAAAGCTGATTAAGGGCTTTGTCCATGCCAACCTAAAGAAATTCCCAAAACATATTACTATTAATGAGCAACTGAAAAAAAAAAATCAAAGGAATGTTTTAGATATTTCTGTTTTCATTTTTTTTCTGTCACTTCTTTACTGATATATTCTGCTGCTGTTGCTGTTTTACTGTTTTCTAAATTTAGATTTTTATGTTAAAACATAAGCATTGTATATGTAAAACAGATTCTGTAATGTATTCTCTTTCTACTGAGAACAAATACTTAAAACTGTAACTACAGTTAACATTTTTTCCTTGTATACTCTATATTTCTAGGGGTTGCCCATTAAAGTCATAACACTAACACTAGCTTTATTAAACAGTCAGTTTGCAGAGGAAGGTAATGGGGGGCAAGTGATAAAAACATGTGTTGCGATGATGTAAACTCCGCCCCTTACATACAATATAAAAGGTAGAGTTTGCATGGTGGTATCAACACATTTTTTGTCATTTTGGTGTGATTGTGGCGAGCTGAGAATGCTTCTACCTTTGGGGAGCTTGTACCTCTTGGCTGCTTATTTTTAGTACTTTGAGATATTTTGGCTTTACTGTATGTCTCTCCTTTTCTATTAATAGATGTTTCCTATGGCATTATGCATATTTATTGTGTGATACAAATCTTTCAGTGCTTACTTCTGAAACCAAATGCTTACTGACAGACAAAAAACAGGCAATATAGAACTTGGTAACAAATCATTTTAATCTTTTTTTTATTCTTTTTTTAAAGTCACAAGCAACTGTCTGTTCTGGAGAGCCTACGTGCTAAAATGTGCATCCTATCTCTGCTATGTACAGCGTGCTCTCTTCTCAGCAGGGTACATTATCAAACTGCAGACAGCCCATCGAATAGGCTGGACCTGAGCCAGAAACTCTTAAAGTCACACTGAAACTAATGGGATAACTAGTCACATAACTAACTTAACTACTGTTGATTTAAATTGGACTTAATCGTAAATAATTTTCTTTGCACTGGCATTTTTTTCTGCTGGCATATTTAATCTTAGATGCTTGGGGAATGTATAATATAAATGGTATAATATGCACTAAACACACATAAGGCAATCTGTCAATTTACCAGGTTGGTGGAGAGATTAACAAAGTCTGCATAATCCTTGTTTATTAATTCAATCATGGCAGTTTTAAGAAGTTTGTAGTATAGTTCAAGATCATCACGAAGTTCTTCCAGCTGAACACGTTTTCTGCACTCAGACACAAAGTGATCAACATCAAAGTCTGGCTGCAAAAGAGAAAAGTATAAAAAGTATAATTGTTGAAAAACTGCCTATCTTAGAAAGTTTAATTCTTTGTAAAAAAGCAGGATTTACTTATGGCCATCCCAATCCGCTACAACTCTGGGTGGCTTGCATTAACAACAATACAAAATATAGTAAAAAAAAAAAAAATCATCAGAAGAGAAAGTCCAGTAAAAAATCAACAATCATTTAAAAACCAAAACATCACACAAGGGTCCATCACCCACTCTGACTGTGTGGACAGAAGCAGGTTCTAAGAGCTCATCTGAATAGGGCCAAGGTGGGGGCCATATGAATCTTGGGGGAATTACATTCCAGAGGGCAGGCACCATGGAAGAGAAGGCCTGCTTTCATGTTTCCACCAGGTGACACTGTTTAATTGTTGTTTAACTGATATGCTAAAGTAACTTCCTGACATGAAGAGATAAGACAATTTTTAAAAATGAACTCATAATCTTGGTGCCCCTGTTGTACTGCTGAAGAACAGGGATGAATGATAAGTAATTTTTTGATTTGACTTTATTCTAGGTTATTTTATGTTCATTTTAGCAGGAGAAAAAATTACATACGACAACTTGGGATGACTGTAAGGAAGGCCTTGATCCTCATTCGCGGAGGGGAAACCCCTTGGTGGTGTGAAGAAATGGAGCACAAATCTTCAGGATTTGAGCTCCGTTCCTACCCACCGCTGAGAGGTTTCAGTAGTGTGAAGGGACAGAGTTCCTTCACACCGCTGAGTGGAATAGGGAAACCCCTTGGCAGTGGGAAGGAATGGAGGGGTAGGCAAACCCTTCAGTGGGCTTTAGGAATATCTGAGAGTGAAACGGCTGCCTGCAGGGAGGATTTCAGCTCTACGGAACTGAAACCGTCTGGCAGGCAGCCTTTTGCTCTCAGAGCTGCCTGCAGGGAGGATTTCAGCTCTGCACTGAGCTGAAATCCTTCAGCAGACAGCTCTTTCACACCATCCGCTTAACAACCCAGGTGATTGCTTAACGACCTGAACCAGGAGTGCCCAGATTGCGGTTGCTGAGCGAAGCAGTCACATGGGTGTCTTGCTTAATAACTCCTTCGCTTAATAACCGAGATTCCAGTCCCAATTGTGGTCCTTAGGTGAGGACTACCTGTATACCAATACAACGTAACAATTAACATGTTGGTCTAGGCTGGGAACATGAATGAGGTATATAAAATTTGGCATGATTGGAAAAAATAGAATCTAGAGTCAACAAATGAAGCTAAATGGTAGGAGATTTTAGATATCAATACTTTACAAATTAGAAAACTCAATACCACAATATACAATGATGGCCACCAATCTGGGCAGTCTTCAAAGAAAATTATCCAAGTTCATGGAAGATAACCTATGAATGGGTATGAATCACTACAACTATATCTCCAGTACTAGAGTCAGTATGATTCTAAGTATCAAGAATGTCCTCCTTTTGGCCTTCACACAGGCTTCTGTTTAGCCACTCCAGAAATATCATATTGGGTTTAGGTCTAATACAGCATTGCTCTACTTATATTTATACTGTTCTTTTCAGACCAAATCCATCTGTAACCAAATTCTGCAACATCCTACTTGGGCTGCATATATTTAGTTATTTGAATATTTCTAACATACTCTATATTCCAAGATCTCAGGACTGGGTATAGTCAATTAGGTTAATGTAAAAGAAACAGGCATATCAATGACCCAGAAAAAGATACATGATTGCATGTAACAATTAGTAATCCAAATGTTTGGATGAATAGCTAGATGCTGAAATAAATTTCAAGC
Organism: Liasis olivaceus; assembly: GCA_030867105.1. Lineage (NCBI taxonomy): Eukaryota > Metazoa > Chordata > Lepidosauria > Squamata > Pythonidae > Liasis > Liasis olivaceus. Next base: position 261,021,112 of record CM061349.1, read on the forward strand.
TCAATTTGTCTTCCATTTTCTGAGTGTGTACACACTATAATCTTATATTAATTTCAAGCTAACTATCATGGCTTCCCCCAAATATTCCTGAAAATTGTTGACTGAATTATAGAAGTCAATCAGTTACAGAATTAAAATGTATTAATGATAATCCACCAAGTCTGTAGTGTAACTGTGTCTTCTCTTCCCTTTGCTCAAAGAAATGGTAATACTATCTAGCAAAGTTAATATGGTTTAGGGCAGGGGTTCTCTTGGAGGAATCATAAGCAATGTAAATGGTTTTCTTTGGGTGGGGAGGCAAAGTCTGGAATAAGTTTTGACAACACTCCCACTATGTCTGTGCATGCAAGTAGGGAGTAAAGTGGGGAGTAAAACCCAAAGCAGCGTTCCCTCCCCGCATAATAATTTCAGTATACAGACAGTAAGAAAGATAACCAAAAGATTAAATTTGTAGCACAGAATTGTAAAATCCTTATAGGACCAAAATCTACAAAGAACTATTAAGTAAGTTATAATCAATATTAATATATTATCTATATAGGGCAATATATTAAAGCTAACTATATACTATCATAAAAGTAATAACATATGATAAAATATTCAATACTATTTATAAACAGAATAAAAATGAAAGTGGTAGAATACTGCTCTATGCTAACAGGCTAGAACAAGGAAAGGCAATAAGGTGACCAGAAAACTAAACAGATAGCAATACAACTATGTAATTGCAGGTTTTGTTGGGTGTGTTTAACTCTTACTAACACTGTATTCCTAGTGAACTTGACAAACTACTGCACAAAACCTAGCATCATTTTACACTACAATAGGATTACCATCAGAAAGTAAGTTGAAATGTAAAATTGGTAAGTACAACTAGACAACCTTGTAAGTATTGGAGATATAAGAGATTTTTGTAAAATCCTCTGTACAGATCCTCTGTAAAATTAGCATAAAAAAGGACATGTAAAGAAATTGGAATAATCTAAAATCTGGCGTCGTATCTTTCCTCAATTTTTTACTATTTAGAACTAAAGGTACATAAATAGAACCAAATGATTAATTCATATAATCATTTTTCCCATTATTCTTAAACCATTAAGTTTTGTCATTATAACAACTTTCCACAGCTAGCTTAAATTTTTTCTCACTCTTGAGGCACTTTTTTTCCAAAATTGCACATACAATGTGCTGGGCTGCAATAAATCATGTAGCAAATCAACATTTTACTTAGGCAAGAGAAATTTTGTAATCAGGAACTTCTTGCATCATATCATTGATTTTAACTCAGTATATTTTAAATCAATTTGCGATATCCTAATATGTTCATGGAACTCTGTGTTTTTAGATAACACTTTTGGCACCTGAGTTTATTTTACTTAGGCCAAAGGTTTGTGAGATTTTTTTTTTTACTGGAGCTTATGACATCCATCTACCAGAGCCTGGTGCTAAAGGCATACTCTTAATTTTTTTGCTCAGCAGTTTGAATACTGAAACTGGGTTGCAACTGCATTATTCTATGCAAAAATCTAGCTCCAGCTTTTTTTCACTTCAGCAGTGGTTATTTGGAAAGGAAGAATCACCTTATTGGTCTTATTGTTAAATAACTAGGAGTCAAAAAATCTTGGGAGCCAAGGGATAGTTGTGTTGGATATTCCATCCCAATGCATACAAAATGTTCTATAGGACCATCCATTCTATATAAAAAGTATCTTGATGCCAGGATCTAGATTAAGGAATATAAAACTTGTGTTGATTCAGACCAAAAGCCTACTCACTCTTAAAGCTACTGTGGTGCAATGGTTAGGGTGATTAATTATTAGGAATCCCGCATTTAAATGATGCTCACTGGGTAACTTTGGACTAATTACTATCTCTTAGCCTAATTTACCTCATAGGGAAGTTGTGATGATTTAAAAAAAAGGGGGGGGTGACACAGGAATTTATACATATGCCATCTTGACCTTCTGGAATGCAAGGAGAATATAATTTTTAAATCTACTATTCTGTAACACAATAGTTAATTTTGAAACATTTATTAAAAGAATTTATATGGCAGCCCAACTCAAACAATGCAATTTTGAGAAGCTTACAAGAAGTAACCAAGATCAAAACAGCAATCAACAATAATATTACTGATTAATCAGAGATCTGTAGGAATTTCACACATAAAAACTTTTATGAAGTTTTACAATGGTCCAGCAATAGTGGGGAGTTTTTACAATGGCTGTATTGAGCTGATGTAAGGATGAACTCTGCCACTGATTGTGGTTATTTTTGTTTCAAAGTCACTGATGGTTTCATATGTTTGTATATTGGCTTTTTAATTTGTTTTTAAAGGTAGTCCTCACTTACTGGCCGCAATTGGGACTGGCAACTCCATCACTAAGCAACACGGTCGTAAAATGAAAAATCATGTGGCCATGCCCGACTTACGATGGCAGTTTGTCAGGACTGGCTGCAGTCATTAAGCATGATGCGCCATGATTGCAACTTGCTACTTCCTCATTGACTCTGCTTGTGGAAATCCAGCAGGGACAGTTGCAAATGGCGATCATGTGACCATGTGCGTCAGTTACTAAGCGCTTGAATTGCAATCACATGACCATGGGAACGCTATGACAGCCGCAACTTTGAGAACCAGTTGTAAGTCTGCTTATTCAACAACAACAATCCAACCTTGCCTATGCAAAGCGCATACACACATCAAATCACACATTAGCAAGGCTATGACACATTAACAAGCTAATTTATTTAAAAAGACAAAAGTATTTTTTGAGGCTCTCAGCTACTTCGTGGATTCTTTCTGGCGGTGCAGAAGTGGTTTACTCTTACCTTCTTCTGCGCCATTTCCCAATCCTAGCCAACAGCCCGGGTATTTCTTGGATGTCTCTCACCCCAACTTTAACCAAGCCTGGCCCTGCTTAATCCTCCGAGATCAGCCGGCCAGGTGCTGCCACCTAGCTGTCCCCCGTGGGGCTTCCCACACCAAGCCGACCCCTGGCAAAATCGTGAACGCGTGTGCAGGGCGCAAGCCACCGGGGCGCAGGTGTTCCCTTGACCGGGCACGGAGCTCCTGCCTCCCCCGACACACCCACAAAATATAAATAAACGACGCGCTTCTCTGCCCTGAAGGAGAAAGAGAAGCTGTTCCGCTCCTGCTTTTTAGGGGGCCCGAGGAGGAGAGCCGCCTGGGCGGGCGCCCCGCGGGGGACTCGGCCTGCGCTGCCCTCCAGCCTCCTCCGCAGCCCCTTGCCCCTGTGGGCCAAATCCTCTCCTTCGTCCCGGAGCCGCCGCGCCTCCCGCCGCCAAGGAGCTTCGGCCCAACCCTCCGCCGAGCCCCCTCTGGTAGCGCGCGTCGCACCTTCATAAACTCATCCTTATCGAAGCACAAGTTGTCGGGTCCCCGCGGCAGATTCATCGCGCCTGACGGGGAGTCACCCGCAGCCGCCACGTCCCCGCAACCCGCCTCCTCAGGGGGACAGGCGAGGCACTTCCGCCAGACGACAACGGCGGGATCCGGCCTGGCCTTCTCGGGCGCTCAAGGGCGGCCTCTGGAGGCTTCCAGGCCCGCTGCAGCCACGGAAGAAGCGAAGCCGCCGCCTTAGGTACCGGGAAGCCGCGGGACGGACGGCAAGGCGGCGCCTGCCTGCGCGGAGAGAGAAGCCGGTTTGCCCTCGCCTCTGCGGTTAGCTGACTTGGAGAGCTTCCCTCCCGTGCACGCAGGGGCTTGGAAGGAGAGGAGACCCGCTATCCTCTTGGAGCCCGTGCATCTGTATCTGGGAGCCTTTCTCTGGTCCCTCCACCCATCCTTGAGTTGGCCGAAAAGTTCCTCCCCTGGCATCATCATCATCATCATCACAATATAATATAATAACAAAGTAATAATAATAGCAATAATAATAAAGTAATATTATTATTATTATTATTATTATTATTATTATTATTATTATTATTTAAATTTATATGCCACCTGACTCCCAGTGACTCTGGATGGGTTGCCGCCCCTGTTGGCGATCCCCTTTCTACTTCTGGGCAAGACACAATTCATCCCCTACTTTCCTCCCAAGGAGGCAAAGCCCGACAGAGCTTACAGATTCTTCTGTTTCCTGCCAGGGAACTGATTGTTCGTTCCTTTGCTAATTCTCCACATTCCTTTTTTATCATGACATATTTCTGATTTTCCTTCCCGAAGAAGGCCTGTGTGTGCTTGTATCAGTAACCAATTGTCACTGAAGTCGAAAGAATGCCAACGCTTGGCAAAGGGGATCATTCTACAATTGGTTCCATAATTGGGCTGATAAAAATTGGAATATGAAATAAGCAGGCCTTTCTACAGTTGTGGGGTTATAGCTTTTAGCTCTCCCTTTTGCGTTATGCTCAGCTGCCAGAATTCATACATAAGAAAAATTCCCTTAAAGAGACCTTAAGGATAAATACTTTAATATTTGCTGTCTCAAATCTCCAGGTCTCAAAGAATTAGGGATTGCTGCATTGATCTTTGAATGTAGATCAAAGTCTTTGATCAGCCAGCATGGTTTTTTTGTTGTTACCTGAATCACTGTTACTGATTTTTATATGCTGCTATCAACAACAGTCTAATTCTGCATGAGCTGCAGAATTTACTTTACTTCTGGGGACCAGTGATGTCAGTAGGAGAGCAAGCGAGCACACACGGGTGTGGTGCTCAAAGCCTGCTCCTTTTGTACATGCAGCTATATTACACACATGTATGAAAGGATGGGCATCAGTCACAGCACCACACCCTTTATCTTGCAGATTTGGACACTCTCCCCTTGCTTGAAACACAAAATGCTAACTTTTCATCTGTTAGGTGTATATGGTCTCATTGCTTTCAACTTTCAGCCCCTGTGGATAATTATTTGCGGTTGATGGCAGCATCACATCTGGCCCTGAAAGTTCCTTATCACGCAGATCATCCGTCATGTGGAGACTCCTCACACTAAAGAGTGGATTTGTCATGTTTCATATTTCAAAGCTTCTTTTATTTCCTTTGGCTTCTCAGTATAAGCTTTCTCTTCCTTTTAGTAATGATAATATCTCTTACTCTGCTTGTTTGATGCCGGTATATTTTTGTACTGAAATCGCTGTGTGCTTTTTAAGAAGGAAAGCATGGTGAGAGAAACTTTATAATTTAACTTATTCCTTTTGAAATGTGAGCTGTTCCAAGATAATGGCTTAATTATGGGAAGCCCTCAGGAAATAATGACTCAGTGGATTACCATAGGAGTGATTTTATCACATCAAGATAAGCATACTAAAGCTATGTTTCTTATAAGCATCAGTTGTATTCCAGCATCATACAAAGGACTGAGGATAAATTAGAGAGCAGGGAATTGAGTGGTAATATGGGCTCTTCTGAAAACCTAATGGTTGGGTCAGACATTTGTTGGAATGAAAATATTGTACCTCCTCAGTTTATGCTCAACCTATACATATGTGATTGTAACTAAAAATATCATAGAAATACCTTCGGCCTCCAGTGGTTTTCTAATGAAGCTGACTCTTGTACAATCAAGATATTGTAATGTTCCCATTGATTGTGGTTAAATTGATTACTTATTCCTGATTTCCCTTCCGGAGGAGGCCTCTATCTCCTGTAATTCTTAAGCCTTTACAATGTAGTGCCTGATGAGCTGCCCCATTTCTTTCCTCTATGCCCTTAACTTCCAGTCTCACTGGCTTGTCCCCCCCCACCCCGCCCACTTATTAACAATGGCTGTATTTTTGTCAATTGATTTAGCAATTAGCAGTCTCTTCAAAAAGGTAGTGTATTGCATAATAGCAATTTTGCTTCTTTCACAGAACATTATGCTCAGAAGAGCATCAAGGAACATGTATTTGTCAGCCAAAGGCACAAAAAGATAGCATACTTCTTGTTCCAGAACAAGAAAATATTGCCTTCGTATGTGAACAAAGGTTGTTCTTTTAAAGGTAACAAAATGAAACCTAAAGAAATTGTATTCTGGTAATCTTATCTAGAAGGCATTTGGTTTCAGCTCCTAATAACAAAGGTGGCTGTTCTCTTCATTCCATTAATTTAATGTTTGTTACACCTGCACAGAACTTGTGCTAACGGGGTCTGTGGGTAAATCGATTAGAAACTGGAATATTAGATATTAAGTATTATATGGAGGATTCTTTTACTGATCCTTAGCAGTAATAGACAAAAGCTATATTGCTGCCTCATTTTGAGTAGTTTAGTGTTTTGTCAGTGTATGAAACTGGGAATCTTCCATAGCCACTGAAAGTATAGTAGAAACCACAGTGTGTGTTGTGGCATCTTACAAATTTGCTGTGGAATAAACTTGCAATCTGCTTTATCGTGGGCTCTACTTCATGTAACACTAACTGGCAATAGAACAGGTTCAGGTTTAATGAATTATGTTTCCTGCATCAGGCTTAACATAGCGCTCTTGCAAAATCTGAAAATACTGTGAATATTGCTGGAAATGCCAGCCTCCAAAGACAAGAAGAATTTTTCCTCATATTAAGATTTACTTGAATTAAAGTTTAAGTCTTTTTTTTAAAAATAATCATGTTCTTCATATGTACTCATTAAGATCTCCAGCAATGAATACACTTGTACATGCAAGTAATAATATAATTATTTTATAACAAGGAGGAATGAGAAATTGTCCAATTATGTGGCACAAATTTTGACACAGAAATCCATATAAACCTCAAAAAGCGCAACAGCATTCATGGATAGGCTCTTTTATTTTCCTGCTTAATTACCTCTGTGCATATTAATACAATCCTGGTACTAAAAATCAAAGCGCACAGTGAAAAAATGGGACTAAAATTAAATATAAAGAAGATCAAACTAATGACATCAGGTAGAACAACCAGCCTTAGAATTGGCAATGAAGATATTGATGGATAGCTTCTGTCTTTTAGGATCAACTATCAACAGTAAAGGAATAAGCAGTCAAGAAATACTCTGCAAACTAGCACTTGATAAAGCAGCCATGAAGGCCTTGGAAAAGATATTCAAATGCCATGTTGTGTCTATACTTACAAAGATTAGAATCATGCAAGCCATGGTATTCGCTGTGGCACTCTATGGAAGTGAAAATTGGTCTCTGAAAAAACAGAATAGGAAGAGCATGATGCCTTTGAACTTTGGTGTTGGAAAAGACTCCTGACAGTAACATGGACAGCCAAGAAAACAAACTGATGGGTCATTGAACAAAAATTCCCACTCAAAATTCTCATTCTAGGCATAAATAACCAGGCTCAAATTATCCTACTTCAGACATATCACACAAAGACACAGCTCTCTGGAAAAGGCTCTAATGCTGGGAAAGGTGGAAGGAAAGAGAAGAAGAGGACAACCAACAGCAAGGTGGATGGATTCAGTTACAGTGGTGATGAGTGCACCATTGGGAGACATGAAAGAACAGGTTTGGGATCGACTGTCATGGAGAAAAATCTATGTTGTTGCCAGGAGTTAAAAGCAACTTGATGGTTCATCATCATCATCATCATCATCTTAATACAATAAAATAAAATTGCTATATTTTGAAACCTTGGAGATTGTTCCATAAAGAACAATGCTCATCCAAACTAACAAAAAGCCCAGGAAGTTAACTTATACTGCAGAAATAATTTGTTCATTTAGCCCAGAGTGGGTCTTTTTGACTAAAAATGGCTCTCTGGGGGGTCTCAGAAAGCACCTGTTCCTTGATCTTTTGACAGGAAGTGCCTGAGCGAATTGATGCCCTCTTATCAGAGCATTTATCTGGTTCATGCATGTTTAGTGCTCTCAACAGAATGTTAAAATAACATGCAATTTTATACCTATTGGTCCAAGATCTCCTGAGAGTGGCAGCCTCTTTCCACATTATTGTCCCATCAAACTCTGCAGGGGGGTGAGCCTTCTTCACCATTTTCTACTCACTCTGTTTTACATGTGTATGAGTTCAGAACTATAACCAAATGTATTTAGTTAACATTTCAGAAGCAGTTTGGAACAAAATGTTCCTTGCCCCAGTGAAAAGTTGCTAATCACTTCAAGACAACTTTTTAAAGGAACTCCTGATCACGAGCAAAAATATGAATAAAAATCATTCTAGTGCAAGTATCTGTTGATTTCCCATCTACTATAATTCAAATTATAGTCTGAAGCTGCTGAAGAGGGTGAACTGTTGTAGAGGGAAGTAACAGAATTATTTGTTCATTGTAAATGTTTTTCCCCAGCTTCTCTATTTGTTCCTTCAATGAATGCTGCCATTTAAAGTTGAAGCAGAGAAATCAAAGAAAACAACATTTCTAGCCCAATCTAACATAAGACCTATGCTGGTTCAGACCATAGGGCTGTATCTTTATTTCTATCCTTTTGGTCTCTTCAAGTCAGTGTTGAATCCTGGCGATTGCCTGGACTAGTCCCTGCAGTTTTCTTGGCAATATTTCAGAAGTGGTTTGCTATTGCCTCCTTCCTAGGCCTGAGAGAGAGTGACTGGCCCAAGGTCACCCAGCTGGCTTTGTGGCTAAGGTGGGACTAGAACTCACGGTCGCCCAGTTTCTAGCCTGGTGCCTTAACCACTACCTCAAACTGGCTCCCATACCCAGCATTATATCTTGTGCAAGCAATTTCCACAGTTTAACTGAACCCTAGCCATTAATAGTTTAGCATGTCTTGAATTACCCACCATTTTGGTTTTGTTCAACTTCTAGAACATTAAATGTTAGTCTTTAGGACCAACATTTGATATGCATAAGCTTCCCTTCTATATCACAGGAAAAGTTTATACAAGCAAAAGAAGCTTTCTTCTATAGATCTCCAAAAGCATGGATATTTTAGAGTATGGAACAGTAAAGTCTCAATGGAATATAATAGAATATACTCCCTCTCATGTTCCACGTGACTGATTACTTGGCATTGTGAATCAAAAACACAAAGTCAGAGAACAAAACTCCACAGGTTAGAACATTATTATCCAATGGGAGAACTTGCTTATAGTTATCAAGGATCCAGGCCCAATTTTTTTTAAAAAAACCTACATTTATTCATGAAAATATTTCTATATATTTTCCATTAAGGCAAGCTCAAGGAAAGCTGAAAGGAACCAAAAAAGTTCAAGGAAGCTCACAAAAATAAATATCTAAAAATATGTTTAAAACCAAAGGATTATCAATAAAAATAAAGCACTTCAAAAACACAGCTTATTGGATGAAGCTAAAAGGGCTTTTCTCACTTGTTTTAAGCATGGAACATGCATGGGTAACCACTTGACCTGCCATGTCCTCATGACTTTTCCTTCAATTTGTCCCTGGCCCATACTCCAGATTGCCTTAAATTGTTCTTGGTTCTTCCAGTATTAAAATAGCCTTTTTCCTCCAAAGCAGCCAACAAGCTTGGTAGTTTTACTGTGAGTACGACCTGGCATATTTTATTGTCCATTTGGTCAATGTGTCAGGATATTCTCATGGGAAGAAATGCAAATCGCTTATCTCCAAACAATTGTTTAGACTACAAAAGTCATACCATCTGCATTGTTTTGATCTAGTGTGCACATATACTGCTATTTACTGCCACCTATTGGCGTCTGTATGCTAGTTACCCAAGAGGAGGTGCATAGTGTCAATAAATTGTGGGTGATTACATGCCTCACTGTCTTAGTAGGATTTTAGTCATCATGTAATCAGTTTTATAGGTTATGTAGTAGTGTTGTAGTAATGGTGTTGTCAGGGGACCCCTATGGGATGGAATCCACCTGCCCCTATTAGCCGTTTGGCCATTGTCCCCTAATGCCATTCTTTTGAATTGGACTCTTGTTCTGAATTCCCAGCTCTGAGATCTGGATCAGCTTGAAGAGCAGCAGGTCATTGGTGATGGTGGAAAAGTTAGCCCACACAGTGAAGAGAGAATGAGAGAGATGGCTTCATGGGGCCTGTCTGCTGTGTGTGGCCTGCTTTTCCTGATGAGCAGTAAACCTATATTCAAAAGAAGCCCGATCCGCAGCTGACAACTGGGACAAAGTGGCAGAGTGCACTACACTAGTGCTCCAAAGCAGCCTGAGGAGCAACTGAGAGGAGTGATGGGGTTATGCTGTGAAGCAGCAGAGAGAGAAAGAGAGAGCTGGGTCGCTTAATTCCCCCTTGACATCTGTTCAGGCAGTTGTTTGGGTCAGCTATTTGGGCTGATCCAAGTCTCAAAGCAGGGGATCAGCTCAGAGGCCTGCAAATCTTCTCCTTTGCCTGCCACTTCTCTGAGCCTGGCAGCTGATCCCTAGGTGCCCATGGCAGAAGTGGGAGGTGACTTAGTGACAGCTAAAGCACTGCCAATCTGAGCAGTGCTGGGATTGGCAAATGGTTCCCCACTTTGGGAAGATGGGGAGAGGAGAGAATGCAGGCAATTGGGATTGGCTATAAGGAAAGCAAAATCTTTGTCAGTTTTCTGCTGGTTTACAGTCAGGAGGAGAGCACTAACTGAGCAGTGTGGAAGAGCCCTAAAAGATCTTACAATCTTTGTTAAATGAATAAGCAAGATGAATAATAATAATAATAATAATAATAATTATTATTATTATTATTATTATTATTTTGACTTGTCCCCACCCATCTCCCCACAACGGGGGACTCTGGGAGGCTTACAACAAACTAAAATTGGCAATACATAATTAAAAGATTATAAAACAAAAGTTACAAAGAGAAAGATAAAAAGGCTAAAAAATCCAAGAGGCCAATAGAGGCCACACCAGGCTGCTAAGGGGCCAGCCAACCCCATTTTTGATATCCTCCCTCCCCGCCCCAGGCCAGATAGCAGAGCCACGTCTTCAAATCCCTCCGAAAGGCCTGGAGTGAGGGGGCCTGTCTCATCCCCGGGGGCAAGATGTTCCAAAGGGCGGGGGCTACAGCAGAGAAGGCCCACCTTCTGGACCCCGCTAGTCGAAGTTCTTTTACCACGGGGATCCGGAGCATGCCCTCTCTGTGAGATCGGGTGGGACCGGTTGAAATTGTGGGGGCGAGGCGGTCCTTCAGGTAACCTGGTCCCATACCATGTAGGGCTTTAAAGGTGATAACCAACACCTTGAATTGGACCCGGAAGCCAACCGGTACCCAATGCAGCTCACGGAGCAAAGGTGTTATATGGGTCCTTCTTCAGGCCCCAAAAATTGCTCGCGCGGTTGCATTCTGGACCAGCTGAAGCTTTTGGATACTCTTCAAGGGTAGCCCCATGTAGAGCGCATTGCAGTAGTCTATCTGGGAGATAACAAGGGCATGAGTGACTGTTCGCAGGGCATCCTGATCCAGGAAAGGGCGTAACTGGTGCACAACCCGAAGCTGTGCAAAAGCCCTCCTGGCCACGGCTGCCATCTGCTCTTCGAGCAGGAGCCGTGAGTCCAGGAGGACCCCCAAATTACGCACTGGGTCTGTCTGGGTTAGTGCTACCCCATCCAAGACCAATTCCTGACTGTTTCCAAAAAAAGTTTAAGGTTAGCCTAAATTCCGCCATAGAATTAGCTCAGAGAGTTGGGCTGACTGTCAAGAGTAGTAATTGGTGGGTAGAATCATAAGGGCAAAACAAATCAAAATTTTCACATTAACTTTTCTCCCAGCCACCTGTTCGTGTACATGAAAAATACAGTATATAAGCATTTTGTTTCCTTTGGAGAGCTGGATCACACCACTCAAATAGAATTTATTTACCTCATAAAGGTGTTTTCTCATGCTTTTGATAGAAACTCACTTGCAATATTTTTATTTGTTTGGCATAATCATTATAAAGTAATCTATCTTCCCCTCTAAGCCGAATCTCAGGATATGCTACTGATTTAGACAGTCATTCTTTCCAGAGAGTTTATGTAATTCTGTTCACACTGAGAGAATATACATCTCATCATATGCTTCATTTTCCACGATGTTCTCCAACTGACATGCAAAAAAAGGCACGTAGGCTTATGCAGAAAAACCATCTCCCTGTTTCTTTAGAGCAGTGTTTCTCAACCTTAGCAACTGTCAGATGTTTAGACTTCAATTCCCAGTATCCTGGCTGGGGAATTCTAGGAGTTGAAGTCCACACATCTTAAAGTTGCCAAGGTTGAGAAACACTGTTCTAGAGGATGATGATGGGAGTAAAAGTCCTGACTGTTTAGTATCAAGACTTTCTCAATATCTCTCTTCCAAAGGTCTTCTGGTTGACAAAATGCCTGCCATTACTCTTCATGACTGGCATTCCCATTAGTGCCTTAAAACAACAGCAAGAACAACTCAGAGTAGTTTAGGAGCTTGTAGATGCCTATCTGTTTCCTGTGAGATATCATGACAGTTTGGTGGATGGAACCCATAAGCATAACTGCTGAAAACAATTCATTAATTTTTAATAAGGTGGTTGAGAAAAGTTCTTGCAATTAAATTGTATTTATTTTTTTAAATCTCTCTGGGGATTCAATTGTTATCTTCCCCAGCAGTATCTTGTCAATATCTTCATACCGAAGACAAACTACTACATAAAAACAGACTTTCTCTGTCCCTACAACAGGGTACTCTCCATATGCTGAAATATTGCTATTAGAATTCCCATGGGGGTTGTACAAAAGTTTTTTTTTTTAATTTTATTTTGTGTTTCACTGAAAGTATCCATTGATTTGTTTTTTCGTTATAAAACAGTTTCTTCTTTTCTGAGCAACTGCATAGCCAGGGCATAAGGAAATGGTACAGTGGAACCTTGGTTCACGAACGCATCTGTTCACGAACAATTCGGGTCACGACCAGCTCAGGCCGCAAAAATTTACCTCCGGTCACAAACGCCGGATCAGGTGACGAACAGGATCCGCGGCCATTTTCCCTCCCGTGTCACATGGTCGCGACTTCCTGTAGGGAGGGGACTCTCCCTCCAAGCAGGAAGCGTGGCCATTTTCCCTCCCGTGTCACGTGGTCGTGACTTCCTGTAGGGAGGGGACGGGGGCTCTCCCTCCAAGCAGGAAGCGCGGCCATTTTCCCTCCCGAGCAAGGTTAGCTTTCTCTCTCTTCGTACTGTACTTTGTGTCATATTTTTGCGGTTTTTTAAAAAAAAAACATGGTTCAGAACGGATTAACCGTATTTACATTGATCCTTATGGGGAAATTTGACTCGGGTCGTGACCAGAAATCGGTTGGCAACCAAATTTGGGGTTGGAACGGATTAACTGTATTTACATTGAACCTTATGGGAAAATTTGATTCGGGTCGCGACCAGAGTTGTGGAACGAATTAAATTCGTGAACCGAGGTTCCACTGTATATTAGTGAAAGGAAAATGCAAAAAGGGAAAGGCTAAATATAAAAATCTACCATGCATTCTTCATTTACTTGTTCAAAAGGGAAAAAATCAGTTTAGTTGGGGAAAAAAATATTTTGGGCAACAAGAGACCCTCAAGGCATGGAAAATATGGAAATGTAGCAGATACAAACCTGATGCTCAGGAAAAGCTGAAGCTTGGGGAGGACAATTTTTACATGTAAACAGATTGGAAAATGAAGCCTCCTTGAATCAAATTAATATCACTAACCCAAGGAGAAAAGAGTAATCAAGCTGCCTAGTGGGAACTGAAGGACTAGATATCTTAACAACAAAATGTTAATGCCTAATTACAAAAAAAAAAAAAAAAAATTAAAACATGTTGCAGTGCATCTTTTAAAAAGCCTTTCCAATGTTGCACTCAGAACAATTTATGAGAAATAAGTCTGGTTGAATACAGTGACAGATTAGACAATACTGTACGTGGGCATAATTGATGACTGGATAAGAGAAAGATGTCAGAAGGATTCAGCTTCATTATAGAGGTCCATAATGCCTTCTTTTAAAGATGGGAAACCAACAAAGAGAAATGATGGGACATTAAGATCTAGCAGAATACTTAGGGCAGTGTTGTCCAAACTTGGCCACTTTAAGATGAGTGGACTTCAACTCCCAGCATGGCTGGCTGGGGAATTCTGGAAGTTGAAGTCCACTCATCTTAAAGTGGCCAAGTTTGGACAACACTGACTTAGGGGGACAAAAGGTTAGGAACTGGATCCAAGCCTCTAATGATTTTAAAAACACAGATTAGTTTCTATGGAAATAGGAAAACTCCATCACTTTCCACTTTATTTATTTATTTAAAATAATTATAGGGCCGCCCCTCTGAAAACCAGAACTCTAGGCAGCTCAACCATAAGATAAAACATCAGACAAAAAGTAAAAACAAGAAACAAGGAAACCCAAAATAGAAAACCTGATGGCACTACCAAACTCCCCAATGCAAACCCACAACACTCTCCTCCAGCTCCAACTTCATCCTAGCCCAACATTTGGGTATAGTTCATATTTATATCAGGAAGCATTTGGTTCTTCATGTTTCTCTAGCTCAGATCAGCCGTCTTTCTTCGCACAGATAATATCCAGCATCGTTTTCAGCCATGTGATACTGTGTGTTTAAAGTGCTTCAGTTTTATTTATAGCTCCTCTAAAATGAACATCAGCTCATCATTTCAGCATGGAATAGAATATTTGATCACTGAAGCTAATTTAAAATTTTCCACTGTGTTTCAATCTTTCTTGGAATTACACTGAACTATCAGACACAGTTACAAACGTACATGGATTCCAAATTAAGAGTTTTTAAATTCTCCTTGCCGTAATTTGAAGGAGACTTTTCATGTTTCACACTTGGCTTTTTAAAAAAAACTTAGAGGCAAAGGTAAGGAAATGGTATATGTAGGTCATATCTTACCATTTATTTAATTTATTTATTTATTTTATTGGATTTCTCCCCCGCCCATCTCCCCCACAATAGGGGACTCTGGGCGACACCATCAGTGCATGAATGGGAATGATTTCCCATATTGTGTCACCTAGTTTAATGCAGGGTTTCTCAATCTTGGCAACTTTTAAGATCTTCAACTCCCAGAATTCCGCAGTGGACTTCAGCTCCCAGAATTCCCTAGCCAGCACTTTGGAAGCTGAAGTCCTCACATTTTAAAGTTGCCAAGGTTGAGAAACACTGATTTAATGTAAAGCATTGTTACAATTTGTTGGGTGGATATGCTGGCTGCATGGCTGCAAAACCAATGGATTGGGCACAAGGGTCTTGCAAGTTGGGAGAACTGGAATAATAATTCATCTTGAATTAATTATACTATTTTATAATAATTTCTTTTTAAACAGTGACTGATTGATTATGTGTCATCAAGTTAGTGTTGACTCTTAGCTACCACATAGATAAAATTTCTTTATGATGATCTGTCCCCATTGCTGCTATAATTGCAACCATCCATCTTGCTGCTGGTTGTTCTCTTCTTCTCTTTCCATACCAATATACAGATATAGCATTGCATATATGTTTTAGTTGTATTTTTCTGGTAGCTCCTTTAAGTAAGGTAGGTTGCCTGTTGGTGATTAAATGCTTATGCAATTTACACCTTGAGTAGAGGCAGTAGATTCAAGGATGTACACTGCTGTGCTTCCTTATCTTTGCCTCCTCCCAGGATCAACTTGTCACAATAAGAGTTGGAGCCATGATACCTCTCTTATATTAAAGCTGTTACGTTGCATTCGAAGAATGCATCTGTAATGTCTTTACACCATGAATAATATCCATTTCTCCTTTAGAATCATCTTGTATTCTTATCCCTTGTAAAGTAGTTCTTTCTCTATTGGGGTCTCCTATTCACTGTTATTCACTGTAACCTGCTAGCTTTGGAAAATAACATGATTGTGTGGATCCTCTTCAGTTGTTAGCATGGATTGGGTGAGATTTTTTTATCAAATGGTCTTAAGACAAGAATCACAAAGAAGTTGCTCCCTGGCTGGGAAGCTGACCAGGAGCAGAGCCATATCTTTGTGTGAGAGCCCAGTTTAAGCCAATCTCTCATACTAGACTTCCACTTGCAGCTTGTTTCAACTTTACCATAACTGCTACTGTCTCCATGATTGCCATAAAAGTTCCCAGTTATTCAGGGTTCCTTCTCTTTCAATCTCTATCCTCAATAATGCCTCTAAAAGTTACAAATCACAAGAGCTATTGCCTTTGCTACTCTCTCTAATCATGGTCTGGGATAATTTGATGTTCAGTTAGAGATGATGCTGCAACTATCAAGCAATGTTCCAAAATGCAAGGACTTCAAGATGCACATTTAATTTTTGATGTCTTTACCACTTAGTCTTAGAAGATTTTTTCTCCTTATTCTTTCCCTTCATGAAACATTCTCATGCTGTAGCATTCATCTTAACAAACTTCAAGGCTGCAAGATTATGCCTATCAACATGACCAAATTATCAGCCACATTTGAGATAAAACGTCTGTAAGAAGTCGCCTTTCCAAAGGGGTCAAAAAACATCTGCTCTAAAAAACAATCTGGAATGTGATAACTAAAAATAAAAGTATAAACTAAAAGAATTAAAACTATAAAAGGAGCTCACAAGACATACAGCCTACCACATTTACCATCTTGAAAGATGGTTATCAGGATACCTGCATATCAAAGGAAACCTGGAACATGGATTTCTCAAAAAGGCATTTCCCATAACAGAGATATTTTTACAATCTTACCACTGCATTGGAGAGAGAGAGAGAAACAGAGAGAAGGAAATGCAGTTGCCACATAATGAGGCCATATGAGGAAAAATACACCTTGACTCCCAGAGGGGACTCCCAGAGGAGAGTCAAAAGGAAGGAAGGAAATTACTTTGCAAATGAAAAGAAAGCCAGGAAGCAAGGGGCATTCAGAGAGAGTAATTGCTGGGCAGTCTTTCAACGCTGGGAATCCCATCTACTTGGGGAATTAATCCTGCCAGCCACTGGCATCTGGCCCTTGAAAAGGCCCTTCTTGCTTCTAGCTCAGTCAGTCAAAAGGTGTTTTGAAGCAGTTTCCATCTCAGTGCAATTTTTCTGAATTGTTTTTTTCTTGTGGAGGAAATGGTGGGAAAAGACATGAGAACTGTACATGGAGCATGTCACTGTCTGGACCCCTCGTACAATTTTACGCACAAGGCTGGATGGCTGTATAATAAAGCTCAGCCTGGAAGCATTCTGACTTACTAAAGGCATTACATTAGCTTTATCTCAGAGTCAGGAGCTAAGAGTTTCCTGTTGCTATTAAGAGAGACATAAACATTCTTGTCAAGGTTCTTTAATGAGAGCAACAATATGGGTAGAGCTAATTATTTATGTCCTTAACCCACTGACAATTTGAAGGTAAGGATCTGTGCATATGACCCTGCTCATACAGTTGGAAGCTATTAAATGCAATTGCCATTTCAGGAAATGAACTTGCAGGAAAGTAGCTTCTGCACTTTGACCACAATGCTTGAAAGGCATCATCTTCTGTTCTTAATGAAGAGAATGTTAAGAATAATTTGTACAGTAAATGCCATTTGGGCCCATATTGGGGAAAAGTGTTACATCCTTGCATTTACTTTTATTCTGCCTGTAGTTCTTATGCACTGAAAGCAAACCAGCCATTTTTCTTCTTCAGTAATCAGGGCACAAATACGATTTATTCGGCTCATAAAAGCTAAAGTGGATTCTTGTGTTGTAGATAGAAGCTAACTCATCACTCTTATTCCTTGGCATAAAACCATGACACAGTTTCATACCTTTCTGTAGATGCCTGTCCCCAGGGGTTATTGATGATGGCTCAGTTGGTCAACCCATACTGTGGATTTCACACTGCCATTTTCAAACTGTGAGCAAATATATCTTGTATCATGCTTTATTTTCCATCAGATGTTTCTCCATCAGGCAAAAAGTCTTTCCTTGGCTTGAGAGACAGGAGATACAAGACCCCAATAATACTTTCATATTTAAATCTCAGAATGAGCTTTAGACTTAAGAGGGAATCACTTCACTGATATTGACTTTCATTTGGCTAACTGCAGGTACGGTAGTCAAATGATTGATTGGAAAAACCTGTGCCAAGTAGCAAACATAAGAGAGTAACTTCAAAAAGCTGGCTCGTGCATTAAACCCAAAGAAAGCATTTGAACTTGTTAAAGTGAAATGGTGCAGTATAACAATCCCATTCCCTTGATCCTCATGGTCTGAAATGTGTGTATGTCATCATTCCTATTGCACTCAAATGAAATTCTCTGTGCAAACAGGGCCTTAATAATGCAAAGTTAGATGCATGGGGAGACAAAGTTGATCTACTGAACTAACCCAAACCAGAAAGCTTTACAGTAGCTAAACTTGATATCTTGCCTCCTCTGAAGAAGAGATTTAACAGCACATTGAAATAAGAATGTGTATGTCCATGTCCACTGGGAGAAATCAGATCAATGTCATACATTCTCCTTTGTTGCCCATTTTAATCCAATTGGCCCAAAGATTTAATTACATCTCTTTTTAAATACGAGGCACAGCAAAAGTGATGGTGATCTTGTTTCTTCTCCTTTTAATGGATACATTAGGGAAGACCTCCAGGCCAGCTTGATTGCAATTGCTCTCTGATAGTGTATTTCCTGAGTTAAAATGTAAGTATTTTAATATCTTTATATTTTAGCAATTCTGTAGTCACTTGCCTAATAGTTCTAGTAAATTAGTAAATTACTTTTGTGTCTTTTAAATAGCCTCTAATAACTAATTTTATTTATACAATATTTTAGTTCATTTTATTCTAATTTCTGTATAAAACTGTATATAATTCTGGTCACTGGCTATAATAAAGAGAACTGAAAACTAATTCCCCACCACAACCAAAAAGTGTCTTCTTTTGAGGGTTTTTTTTCTACATAACAAGTGTCCTTATAATATTGAAATAATTTTTTAAAAATGGCCTCCATTGGTGAAGTTAATGCATGGCTATATTAATAATGGAAAAAGTGCTCCTTCAATTCTCAAGCTATTGGGAATTGTAAAGGGAAGACTAGACTAGGAAGTTGAAAAACATCCTGGAAAAGGGCAATGGCAAACCATTTCTATAGTGTTGCCAAGAAAACTACATGGTTGTGTCCATGCAGTCACCAGTAATCAAGCTGAACTCAAGGGCACCTTTTACCCTACTAATGCCTTGAAATTAGAGTTTGTAGTGAATGGTTTTGAGCCAGTGGAACTTCTTTAATAATGATATGGTTCCACCAGAATTTGAGCACTAGAATTCTGTAAGAAATGGAACTTCTGAACCATTTTTAGGGTTGGCTCCATGTTTATGGCATGATAGTAATCTGATCTGGAAAGTGCTGGAAAGTGGATCGCTTTAGCAGGTTAATTCAATTCAGGAAAATCTGCAACTAGTAACCTTGAACCTCAAATGACAATTTGGATTCAAGAGTACCTGTAAGCTGCTCATCTGTTCCTTTAGGAGGAGTGCAACCCCATCTAAACCAGCTTCCCAGGAATAGCTTACCCCAGATTCCACCATACTGACAGAATTCAGTGACAATTTATTGGCACCTTGCTGAAGAATGAAACCCACACCCCACTTCATGTACAGGAGTCTTCTTTCAAGATTCAGTAGCATCCTCCATTACGTTTGTGATCAGCCTGCTCTCTACCATATAGTGTCTGGATGTCTCTTCACTATCCCTGCAGACACCCAGACAAACTGTGCTCTTCGTGAACAACTGTTCCATTTGTTTCTTGAAGGCAAAATTGTGTTAGGTTGTAGTCATTGCTTTCCAGAGCTAATTTCCACTCATCAGTTTTCATTGTCTCTCTTAGCTCATGAGTTGCATCATGCTCAAGCAAGAGAATTGTTCCATTCCTCTTTGCAGGGCAGCCGAGTGCAAACCTGTAACAGTGTAGTCAGGTTCCCTAAGGAGCAGACCAGCAGTTACTAAAGGTAGAATACATTTTTCCCTTGAGCTCTCAGATTACATCCGAGCTCTCTTTTTAGCGCTCCCAATGTACTTTTCTTTCCATAAAAGCAACTGTGTTTGGGTTTAACAAAATGAATTCCACAAAGCTGGTAATCATGCAATGTCAGTTTGCTCAAGTTATGCATGCCACAGAACGTAGCTGTTGGTGGAACAGAATTTTCATTATCCAAACATAATTTTTTTTCCGCTTGCTTATAAAGTGCAGAAAGCACCAAGCTCCACTGACAACTTATACCCTTAACAGCAAGTAACAGTAGGTATTTATAATTAAGAAAATAGATCAGTTATAGATACAGTTGTTGATAGACAGAGAGAAAGTCTCCTATGGTAGAAGGGAGAAACTTCAGCCCATGAATATCTAGTCCAGGGGTAGGAAATAATCAAGTGATCAGTTTTGAGGGGGGAGGCCTTTCCAATGTTAAACTCTCAAATCTGCAATTCTGAGAACCACAATTTTTCAAGACAATGTCAGGCTGTTCTTTGTGGGTTTGGGGAGTTTAAAGGTAGGGATGGAAGAAGTTTGCACCCAAAGACCTTCCATTCCCATCCTTAATTTCAAAAAAGAAAAATACAGCTGAACTTTAGTAATGAGATCCCAGTGCCAGGGGGCTCATAGGAACAAAAGGCTGGATATAGTTCTAACAAGAAATAAATAAAAGGTAGAATGTTGGAAGTTAGGAAATTCTTGGTTTAATTTTTTCTGGGAGATAAAGGCACTAACATCTGTGTTCATATATTTAATTTTCACCAGATTGGAAAATGTAGCGTGTGTTTATTCCTAGAAACGTTAGCTGTATCGCTTCGATGCTATAGCTCATTTCCCCATTAGTGACTTACAGTGTCTTCTTAGCATCTCCCAGCTGTCCCTCAAAAGGTGTAAAGACTGTCCCCATTCCTGTTATCCAATGCTTGGATGACTATAAAACAACAACAACAAACTGCTAGTGGGAAAATAATCACAGGCAATTTCACACTCTGAGTTTAATTTTTTTTTTTTTGCTTGGGATGTGGATGGTGGTTTGGGTGGTAATTTGTATCCCCATCATCAAGCCTTTTGCTGAATGTGGGGACTCTGGTGCTATATAACATGCAGGATTCCACCCCAACATCTTGCTGTCCTGGTGCCAAAGTATCTTTTAACTATTTATCCACATTTTCCTCAAGTGAAACAGGAGTTGGTGGCAGCACGTGAGTCCTTCCCTCCTCCTTCCATTTGCCTCAGTATAATTTGCTTCTGTCTTCTGTTATGTAGTCATGCGTGTTGTAGCTCCAGCTGCTTCATTCCAGTTTAATAATGCATCCAGGCAGCATTCTGGCATAACTTCAATTTAATCACCGTAATTCCTTCAGCTTCCAATACAGGTCATGTTGTGTCTGATTCAAAGCCTTTATTAATCTGATATGATATTAATCCATTTTATTTTAGTACAGTGTGCCTCTGCTATTCCGTTTGTTTTACACACTGGTGCTTTTTGTATTGAATTCTAGTAAAAGCCGAATACTTATGTCACACAGCCGCTTTATGAAAAGTTCCCTATTGATTTTGCCTCCGTAATTGGAGCCGTATAGATGCTTTTTCGTATTTGAGTCATTGCCAGCTGGAACAGTGATCCATCCTAGTTGTCTGACCAGGTGGCTCTGTGGAAGCCCTGAAAGTTTCAGAGGAAGTGCAAAAGAACCGATAGACTTCATTTCCTGTCATTCAGTCCAACCTGTAACATTCTAATGTATAGAGAATACCATAAATTATATGTACCGTATCTGGATTGCAAACCTCACAGCAACCCCAAGATGGCAGCGAAAAATATTGAAAATGTTTTGCTACCAACTACTGGATTTCCAGGTTTTAGTGGACCAGATATAGTATGCATTCATAAATTGAAGTCTGAAATCTGATTAGGCCTGATTTCTCAGAAATCATAACTCTAACTTCTTCTACATTTAATTATTGTCCACATGAGTCCTTTTAATAATTTTTTTTCCATGAATGAAAAGACGGTGGGAGAATTATACCTGCTACCCCTGCTTTTATCTTCTGCATGTTTATGTGAAGGTTGAAATAGAAATAGAAATATTTCTGTGAAATCTGATATATTGATTTTTCAGGATTTCAGATGTTGTGAGGAGAACACAACACAGTGCGCTGATGATTCCATAGCTGAGCAGAATTCAAGGAGGTTAAGATCTAAGAAGACTCCCTCTTCTCCTCTCTTCTCCCCACCTCCTCTGAAAATGAAATCAATTTGGAAGTATGAAAGGGGAATAGCAATACTGTAATGCTTATGTTAAGTACTCTTTCATATCACCTGAGCTTGAAACAACTAAGTGAAAGGAAGACTGTTTACTTTGCTAGCCACATTTTAACACAATGAAGGAAATGAAATATGGATGTGTACCTTCTGTCCTTCTTTAAAGACTACTGAATCCTTTGACAGAGAAATCATGGTCAGCAGCACCAGTTAGTATAACTATATGTGCTGAAAGTTTCAGTATGAAAGATCAGACAATGTTCAACAATAGGAACATTTTAGCAAAATGCTAGTTTTCAGGTGGCTGCTACTTGGTGTATTTATTTGTCTCATATAGCTGGAAAGTTTGTCATCAGTTTCTTCCAGATTTGAATCTTGAAATAACTTTTAGCTAGTGTCATGTTTATTAGTAATTGAGGAAATTACTAATTATTACTAATTAGTAATAGAGGAAAAGATGGAATTTATTGTTGATGGAAGTTTATGGTGTTACTAAGATAGATGTTAAGATTCAGTGTAGAATGTTTGCACCCCAAGTGTCCTAACAAATATAAAAAATGAGAGATGGCACTTTTGGCCCAACCATGTTAGTATTTGAAAAACTGAAGTGTAATCAGGCAGCAGTGTCCAGCAGTTCAAACCTATTTTTCACCTCAACTGCATAGTCTTTAGCAAGATCAAATATGGGGGATGGAGTGGGAGCAATAAGATGAACAAAGTCTCCTTTTCTCTTTTGTGTTTCTTAACACGAACAAAGTAAATAACTTTACATTAGATTTTTTGCATTTAGTTGTTTGCATTGCTGTCATAATAGCTTTTTCTCAAGTGAATCTCTCAGGTTCCCTGAAGGATTTTTTTTTTTTTAACAATGGATCTGTTAGCATTCCACCTGAGACTAGATGGACCATATTATTTTTGGCCCTGGAATATGAAGTGCAGCTCTAAACCTGCCAGAGCTGTCTGCATGCCATGGGAAATTAATGTAACGATTGTCTGAGACGATGCTTCCCTTTCAGCTGATCCTGATGAACATTCTGTCACTGGGTAACAAAGCAACATGCTGATGTAATTTCCTATATGGATGAGTTGCTGGGTTTCATTTGTTCAGTGATCTGTTTGCTGGATGATACCTTCCCATGGCATTTGTCTGCTTTCATTTGAAAGTTCATCCGCGTAAAATACAAAAGGCCTATCCTCTTGTCTCTGCTTCCAAATATCAAAGTTATATATTTCTAAAACAGTACCTCCAGGCATTTGAGGCACTTCCAAATTCTACCAGGAAGATGTTGCTGAAGCAAGCAATTTAAATAAAATGGTTAGGGCTGGGATTCTAACAGCCAGCAAAGCAGAAACTAAGAGCTGGGATGAATATTCCTCAAAACGTTGAGTCCTGGAGCAGAACCACTGAAAGGAGAAGCCTTTGTAAAGCTAGGTCTGCTTAATACCATTTCACTGATCAGAAGAGATCAGAAATGGCTAATTATAAATACTTCAGCTGATTCCACTGAGTTGAGCCAGTAGTGGCACAGAAAATAAGAGCTCTTTTAGATAAGGATTTGAAATTGATGTATGAAACAAGACCTAAAATTTTGCCAAGGGCAGGGTACCTGTCTCCAACCTGGATAGAATCTGTGTTGGAAGCTCTTTTTGCTTCCTTTCTTTGGAGATGCTACTAATAGCATGGTATCTTTTACCCAAGATTTACTTGGTAATGATTCTCTGCTATATTTATGTATGTGTGTACCTTTAAGTCAGTCTTGACTCCTGGTGACTGCCTGGAGTAGTCCCTGTAGTTTTCTTGGCAAGATTTTGGAAGTGATTTGCCCTTGCCTCCTTCCTAGGGCTGAAGGAGAGTGGCTGGCCCAAGGTCACCTGGCTGGCTTCATGCTGAAGGTGGAACTAGAACTCATGGTGTCCTGGTTTCTAGCCTGATGCTTTAAGCACTATACTAAACTGGCTATGTAGTCTAGTGTCAATGTATAATAGTGGAATTACAGAAGATGGAAGAAGAGTTTGATCTACCAACAATGGATAGATGTGACCATCTGCTTTGATTAAACAATTGAATAGTGTATGGAAGTTGTACTCAATAATATAGTACAGTACAAAAATTATTCTTCAAAGAGGTCTAGAAAAAAAATATACTGAAGGAGAAGTGCAGTTAAGAACATAGATATGTTGTGTGCATCATGGGAAAATCAGACCCAGCAGTGTCAAGGATAGGCTTGGTACACCTTGGCTGCCATAATTATCAGATAGGAAACACCATAATCTCCAGCCAGTGTAGTTTAGATCAGTGTTTCTCAACCATGGCAACTTGAAGATGTGTGGACTTCAACTCTCAGAATTCAAGCTGCCAAGGTTGAGAAACACTGGTCTAGATTAACAAAATTTAGGGGAGATCTGGGTTTTTTAGATTTCTTCAGCCCTGACACTTGCAGTAAATCCATATGTGATCATGTGAGAAACCTTGATAGGACCTTTCTCTGCTTTCTGTAAATTTATTTATTTATTTATCAAATTTATATAGTCACAAATGTGACTCTGGCGGCATATAATGAAACAGTTAAAAAGAAATCTAAAATAACCATTAAAAAGCAAACAAATATAAAAAAGACCACAGGAGAATGGACCAACATCCTACACGCTGTAACCATCTCATGGGCTCTCTATTTCCATGGGATCCCCAAGTCTGCTGGAAAAACCAAATTTTAAGAGATTTCCAGAAGGCCAATAGGATCTCATCTTGGGCGGGGGGGGGGGGTGATGCTCCAGAGGGCAGGTGCCACGGCAGAAAAGGCTCATCTCCTGGGTCCCGTCAGATGGAACTCTTTGGAAGATGAGATGCCTAACATACGCCTCCTGCTGGACCTGGTGGGATGGTTAGATGTAACCAGGGAGAGGCAGGGGTGATTGCAATGCATGTAAAAAAAGGTCCAAGGCTTTGATTGCATGGTTGTGGCTACCAACTTGACTGCATTTTTATTATCCCCTGCAGACACCACTGGGTTGGAAATTTTAGTACTAAATAATGAGCAAAGTAAAGAATTCCCTGCCTTGATGTTTTTCTCTTTCTTTCTCTCCTCCTCTGTGGGCCAAATATGTCATAGGGAGACACATGCTGGGAATATTTATTTATTTATTGGATTTATAGGGTAAAAGTAAAGGAGAACAATACTGAGGAGATGGTTATTTTCTTTTTCTTTTGGTGGAAAGAAAGGGATAATATAGGACACTTCCTACTCCCATAATGTTGGTGGTGTTTCATTCCATTTTTTGATGCATTGGTTCAACAGCTAGCTGTATTTTCTTGATCATGAATTCAGGTTCAACAGTTCTCTAAGGAACTTTTCTCCCTCTGATAAGTAAGACAACAAGATATTTCAATTTATTTGCTGCCTTTAGCTGTTCTTCTCCAGGGTGGAATCAATGACTGTTTATTTAAACTCCACAGAGCTAAGGTTCTCTATGCCAGGCTGAACAGATCAAGAAGCTTTGCAAGCTTTTAAATCTTGAAAGAAATACATTTGAAAAGACATCTTGAAGACAGACTTTTTTTTTAAAAAAAGATTTTTTTTCCTCTTTCTACCTTTGTGTGTATTTCAAGATGAAGAAGTTTTACTGGATCTGAATTTTCTGAACTGTCGAAAAGGGGGGGATTATTATTGTAGGCAATATAGAAGAATGTGAATATTATTCATTCTCACATTGTAACAATTCAGGAAAGGGTGTTGAGATGTTCTGAGACTTAATCCAGAAATAAATTTTAATAAAATGTACTGCATCTGATAACTAAAAAGTGATTGGAAATATAATAAAATACAATAAAAAGTTCAGAAGGAAGTTGAACAAAATAATGATATCAAATTAATGGGTAGGGAGAAAATTGGCTTGCTGTTGATATGCTTAAAGACTGTTCACAAGGGTGTTAACCATTCCAAACGAAAGGTAATTGGAACACTATTCTTTACATAGAGGTAAGCACTATTGGAAGACAAATGCAAAGGGATCTGGGTATATTTCCTGAAAAATATCACTGTACTGATTTAAAAACAGGCAGTAGATTTAATGATATTATTGTAAAAGCCCAAGATACAGGAAGAGCACAAAAGTGATGCTAAATATAATCTTTCCCCCCCCAATGTTTGGAGGAAAAATGATTTCGGCAGAGACATTTAGCACACACTGCAGCAAACAGTCATTTGTATAAAGTGTTTAGTGACACTTCTAGGGAATGATTTGGTGGGCACATTAGGAACCTGCCTATACAGTACCAGGTCAGAATTTTTCTCTTTACCAAGTCCAGGGTCTGCTTTCAGTAGCCCTCTTAGGACTATATTTGGCCAGAAGTGGAAAACCATTTTTCTATCAAGGGCCCCATTCCCTCGGGAGTAAGCCATGGAAAAATAGCTGGTAGCTGCACGTGCTTCACCTTGTCTGGGCCGGGCTGGGCCAGAACTGGTTAGTGCTCGTCTGGGAAACTTCCAGGACGAACCAGAGTTGGAGGACAGACTGGGGGAGTGGACAGTGGGGGGAAACACCAAAGAAAGTGATGGCAAACCACTTCTGTATTGCTGAGATGAAAAGTTCATGAACGTGCCCATGAAGTCATCAGAGCAGAGTTTCTCAGCTTTGGCAACTTGAAGATGTGTGGACTTCAGCTCCCAGAATTGGATGAGGAATTCTGGGAGCTGAAGTCCAAACATCTTCAAGCTGCCAAGTTTGAGAAACACTGCATCAGTCCCTGCAGTTTTCTTGGTGATAATTTTAGAAGTGGCTTGCCCATGCCTGCTTCCTTGAGCTGAGAGAGTGGCTGGCCCAAGGTCACCCAGCTGGCTTTGTGCCTAAGAGTCGGAGATGTCAGGAGCAACATATAAGTAAGTTTAATGCAGTGGGAATGGGGTCCTTAAGAAGCATGTGTGGCGAAACAGGAAGAGAAAAGATCAGGAATGAATAGGTGCTGAAGAAATGCAAAAGTGAATGGCCACTACAAAAGAAATAGGTTACGGTGGTTGAGTCCTCCAGACAATGAATGAGCATCAAATCAGAGAACAAATACATGTAGGAGTATATGAATGTGTCAAGAGGAGGAGGAAAACTAAGAAAGTTGTGGTTAGATGGAACTAAAAGAAGAGAGGGTCAACATTTAAAGAACAAAACACAATATGTGAAGCAGTGTATGGACATGCTGCCATCAAGGATGATTTGCAAGGACAAAATAATATGGAGAGGTATAATGAATTGGGTTGGTGTAAAGCAGATGTAGCTACAGTATATTTCCTTTTCTTTTTTATTATCTTATATCTTTATTTTGCTTACTGTTTCTTGCTTCTTTTCTGCACCTTGCAGTGGTGCCTGCCCTGAAAGGGAATAGCCTGATGGTTATGTATGTGTGTGTATGTATGTATGTATGTATGTACGTATCTATGTTAGATAGATGATAGATAGAGAGACAGACAGATGTGAATAGTTTAATAGATCTTTTCATTAAAAAAAAAAGAAAGCAAGTGGGTAGAGGATACAAGGACATAAAATGTTGCATGGTGCAAAGAAAACTGAGAGGACTAATATTTTCTCCCTTTCTTAAAATACCATATGCCTTGAGATTAGTGATGGAGAAAAGACTGTACTACTTTACACAGTGTTTAAGTAATTTATGGAATTCTATACCACAAGATTAGTGAGGGCCATCAATCTGGATGGCTGTGGTAGGAGATTACACAAATTCATGGAGGATATGGGTATTAATAGCTATTATGCATGATAATTGCATGTTATCTTGAGCAAGATAGGCAATATCCAGACAATCATTCTGTAGACTGACCTGAGATTCAGCTGTTTTTTTCAACAGCTGGGTACAGACAACTGTCAGCCAATTAGTCTTGCTTGCTATCCTTGGTCTGAGCCAAAACAAACATCTCTTTGCTCCTCTTCACAAAAAGGACACAAAAGAAACAAAATGGCAAGTGTCCCACCCTTTCTGCATTACACGTATCTTGTACACGCAATGCAAACATTTGTCTATTGCTTTGCAAATAAAATAAAATAAAAATCCAGAAGTAGTTTAAGGAGAATCTGTACAACAGGGAAGATGATAGTGAAAAATATAAACAAATGCACTGAAAAGTTTCAAAGGTTTCCATGTCATCAAGGGAGCAAACTTCCATTGCCTTCCAAACTCCATGTGACCTCTAATACTATTGTATCAGCATATCTGCATTCAGGCACCTTTGCTAACCATGCCAGCATTTTGCTCTAATTGAAGCCCAGGAGCTGAAGGCAAGGCAAAATCCACACACCCCTCCCTGAAGCCCAGTGCAGTGATACATTGCCATTTCTGAATTGGTAGTTGCTACCTCAAGGTTTGATCAGCATTACCAATCGTCAGTGGCATGAAATTGCTAGGTGGGGGTAGGGAGCAGGAAATGACTCTCTTGGCTTGACATAATAGAAGATGTAGCCCACCCCATCCAGACTGGAACAGATTGGGAGAAATAGTACAGGGGAACAGATGGCCGCTCAAACTGTTACTTTTTCATGCAGCATCAGAATTATTGAGCTAACACTTAAATTTCCCACTCCATGCCTGAAGCTGCTGCAGAACCCACCAGGTCCAGTACTTTCTGAACAATCCCCATTCAGGTCATGCAATAAGAACTCTGAAAGCTAATAAACCACTATCCATGATGGATTGTTCCAACTGATGTGTGACTGTATCTTTCCTGAGAAATTATACTTATGTACTTATTAAAGCATTTGTACAGTGCCCTTATCAAGTTTGCACTTCAGGACAGTATACAATTTAAGATTAATACAATAAAGCCCAAGACCAGTAATTGAACAACATATAAAACTCTTAAAAGCAGATGGGTGAGATTTGCACAGATTAAACTTCCTGGTAAATATAAACATTATGCCAAAAAGATTGTAATGCTAATTAGATGAAACTCCCTAAAAAGCATATTCCACAACTGGAAAACACTTTCCTATTCCATTCAGGACTTTAAAAGAAAGGACTAACACCTGGACTGACTTGAAAGAAAAGAAGCAGTTTACTATTCTGCCAGCCATGTTCTGTAGCAGCAGAAGCTGCTGAGATCTTCAGCAGATTATGTTATCTCCACACATAATTCATTGCAGTAACCAACTGGGAGGTTACTAGATGAAGAATGGTGACAGTCAAATTCTTCCTGTTCCTAAATGGCTGTTCAAATAATTGAAGTTGGAAAAAGATGTACCATGTCACCAAGTCCATCTGGGGCTTCAGTGACAATGTTGTATCTGAGAGTGAGAACCAGTTCTCTCCAGCCCCAGCCAGAATGGTTAGTCCCCAGATTCAGAATTATAAATCCACAATTCCTTCATTGCTCTTGCACTCAGGCATTAGTTTACACCTCCATAGCCTCATACAACTTGCAGGACAAAGTGAAGTCGATTTGAGGGTTACTGTTAGAAAATCCTGGCTTTATGTTTTTTTTTAAAAAAAAATTCTGATGGGCAAGAATATGTTTGCTTGCTTGCCTCAACTTCAACCTCTTCTTATAAAACTATATCTCCTCGGTCTTCTGGTACTGCAAATCAGATTTATAGAATTCTATGGCCCTGCTTTGTATTTGGGTCCTATTTCCAGTATAATGACTGTTGGTGCTCATGTTCCCATTTCACTAACCAAGGCACCAAATATGCCTTGTTAACCAGTTTTAGAAGATCCATCCTCATGATGTTGCCTTCATCTCATCTCCAGGGCACTAAAGAGGCAGCCTGAATTCATCTTTAGCTATTCCAGTTTTAAAGGAGTGCTTTATAGTGGTCTACAATACCTCATTGATTTTGTTGGTTATGAGGCAGTCAGGGGCTGGGAACTGCCTAGCTCCTATTGGCTACTGCAAGCGCACACACACACACACCCACACACACACATACACACACACACTGCTTCTGTCTGGTTGCCAGGCACTGCTCCCTGTGGCCATTTTGGCTGGGTCAGAAATTAAACACTTTGGCTCCACAGATGCCTCTGTCCATATAGCGCTGACTGGGCATTATACGGGCTTCTTATATACAACGGTTTGGTACTTTTTTGGAAAAGCATAGACCTGTTTTAAAATATGTGTTTGGCAGACTTTTGAAAGAGTGCTAACCCTATCTTTGAAAAAACTGGTGCTGCACTTGATTTTACCCAAGAAAGAGACCTGGGTTCTGTAGCTGTGTGTTGCTGGTTTTGTCACCAATGGAGCACATTACCGCTTTTCCACTGCAACGGCTGGCGAGGGGTTTCATGTAGCTGTACTGTTTATAGTTTTTATTACTTTTATTTGCTTAATTCACATGGCAGGAATGAATTATGCAAATACATAATGAAACTGAGGAGCGATTATATGCTCATGAAGATACATTTTATTTCCCTTATTGAAATATAAGGTTACACAGGTCAGACTGAAAGCTGAATCTGGTATCTGTATGGAATGATAATTAACTTGACTCAGGCCTTTTTTGATTTTCCTAGAAGTCTTTGTAAAGCTGTGATCCATGTATTTTCCCCAGGGAATACTGGCTTGTCAACACATGGTAGAAAATGTTACTTCAGAAACTGGACAATCATCCATCTCAGATGGATGGCTTGTGAAATAGAACTGACTGATTAGTTGATTATTTATGAGAAGGAGCAAATGATGACTCAAACTCTATGTTGGAATGTAATATCTTCAGTTTGGGAAGCTAAAATCTACAGGCTAAGAGAGTAGGATGGTTCTGGGGGGGGGGGATATGGAGAGATACTTTTACAGCAGGTTTGCAGTTTAATGAAACAGACTGAGGAGGGGGTGAGATCTATAAACAGGCAAAACTTGAGACATCTGTGGGGGGAAAATTATCCTTTTGAAGATAAAATGAGAAAGTGTTTCTACAAACTGCTGTGCCTATTTATTTTCAATATACTCTGCTTGCAAATTTGTAAATAAAATGACAGTTACAATGAAGCTCTACATTGTCTCCAGTTTCTCTCACTCAAATTAAACTAGGCTTTTCAGCCAACTTTTCAACACTCAGAAAAGTGGGAAGAACTTAAAATTAGGTAGCCAAAGACTGGCTGAATAACAAGCAGCTACTCTTTTGGATAAAGGCTTGGGGAACAGTGTTGGGCTTCAGGGTTTAGTGACTGTGGTCTAGGCAGGAGATCTGATGATTCACCAGCTTCTGTGGCTGACATCTTCAGAGGCAAGGTGGTCTGCTATGTCAACTTTATAGCCAAAGCTATAAAGACAGGAGCCCAGTCAGTCCCCGCTCAGTTGCTCGCAGTCCGCCTAGCAGATCGCTTTGCCTCTGAAGATGCCAGCCGCAGATGCCGGTGAAACATCAGGAAATCTCCTGCCTAGACCACGGTCACTAAACCCTGAAGCCCAACACTGCCCAACAGATACCAGCCATGAAAGCCTATTGCTTGGGTGACAGTTACCTCCCATATTTATTTTTTTTAAATGCCTTTGAAGCATTCTGGTAAATAAAAATTATTATTTATTATTGTTCATCACAGAGTCAGCCAGATGTTTAGACTGGAACTGGCATTTTTATCCACCTATCGAATCCTTCCCAAGGACCTGGGATAGGCAGATGTTGTTGTTTGATGGTGTTAAAGGTATCATTGCAGATTATTATTATTATTATTATTATTATTATTATTCTGGCAGCATTGTAGATCCCCATTTGTTTATTTTAAAATTGAATATATATTTTATTTCTAAAATGTTTAAAAAAAAAATTTTTTTTTAAAGAGTAATTTAGGGCAGAGAGCCTGCTGGAAGATTATTGGAATATTGATGCCCATCAGTATCACGTAGTCTGCTTAGGAATCATGTGATGGATGTGTGAACGTTCTGTGATTAATTATTGTGTGATGAGAGATAATCTGTAGCATAATCAGAGCCAAACTGGGAAGTGACCTAGTTTGGCCATCATTACCAAGCTCAGAAAATGAGAAGGTAAGTCATACTATAAGGAGCCAAGTCTCAGTTCAGAAGAGGAGTGGGAAACCAAAGCTGACAGTGATGAAAAACTGCCTGCTCTCTCGGCTGATCTCCAGGCATACTGTTATTACAGCCCCTGGGACTCAGTGTGGCCCCCATCCCAACTCTCCTGCTTCTTTGAGAAATAATCATTTTGCTTTCCAAACCAACCTTGGTTGATTCTTAAAAGCAGAGTCAGACTAAGTTAATGCTTCCATGAGAGACACCAGGAAATCCCACAGCTCTAGTTTAGGGCTGGGAAATTGAGAAAAACATCTGGTGCCTAATCAACAGTGTCTGATTTCAAGAAGCTAAACAGGGTCAGCTCTAAGAAGGCTGTGCAAACCACTTCTGCATAGATGTCAGTATCCATGTGATTACCAGGAGCTGAACATAACTTAAGGGAGTCTTCATGTTTACCTGCTTTCAAAATTGCCCTTTAGGTGGCTCTTGAGATAAATCAGGATGAATAATATTTTTGGACCCTAAGGTTCATGTGATCTCAGATGATGTGAGCCTTGCAAGGTAGTCCAGACAAGAAGCATACCAGGATGAACTAATTCTACTTTATTATAAGGTTACATCAACAGAATCTCTCCCGTATTGCCTTTACAGCCCAAGAAACTAGGGAGGGTCCCTTTTGAGGTCACCCACATTCCTTCTGCTGGCTAAGCTGCCTCTTACCTGACTGTTCCCCTGGCTGTGGCTCTTCCCCTGTCTCCCAAGGTCATTCCCACATACCATTACAGATGATGAGGCATTAGGCTGAAGTATAGTAGTGATGGTCTCAGCATTACCCAGTGAGCTTCCTAGCTCAGGTGTGCGTGTTTAAACTTCGGTCTCCCCAGTTCTAAGCTGAAATTCAAGACTTGCCTTCTATTGAATTGATTAAAGTAGCAATTTTCTTCAAACTGGCTTCAAACTATATCTTTTTATAGCACTCACTCTGTATAAAGAGCAATCTAGTAACAGAGTCATCAGCCACTCTTCCAGATCCCCTCTATTGTGATGGTGAGATGTGCAAGGTGCTCTGAAAATGTGAATCTGGGTCTCTGTAGATAGAAAGCAGAAGTAGATTCTTCAGATCTGCTGCTAATTCTTTTCAAAGATGAATAGATGTTAGAATCCTTGAAAGTAGTTGGAATTTATCACACTGCAAATTGTTGTTCCTGACCAGGGTTTTAAGATACTTTAATTTTATATTTTTGAGAAGTTATATGTAAATGATTTGATTATCTAAATTGTATTTTGTACCCCTTCTTCCATTTTTGGGATTACCACAGTTATAATGACAAGAAACATAAATACTATAAATAAATACATTCATTCCACCTCTTTTCTGCCATCCCATCTGTGTGGGCTTCCAATCGCTTCTTGTTTTGATGAGGTGATACTTGGGGTACTAGGACCAGTTCTGTACAGCATATTTTAAGAATAACATTGACAAAATGGAGTGTGTTCTGAGGAGGATGCATAGCATGGTGAGGAATCTATACTAAGCAGGTTTGTAGGGAAGAATCTGGACAGGATGACTACATGACTGAAGTCCTGCATCCTTTTTACATGGGTCATTATGCACATTTTTTTAAAAAAGGGTGAGGCTTCAATCATAAAGTCACAGCTGCCATCTTGACTTTTTGGACTCCCCTTCCCCATGGACAGCCCTGGAGCTGGGCATGACTAACATGCAGAAAAGTAACTTGGGGGAGATACAGTACCTGTCATCAAACATCTGAAGGGTTACTACAGAACAAGAAAGTTGTTCTTGGCTGCTTCAAAGCACAGGAATAGAAGAATGGCAAGGGAACAGATTTCAAGGATGGGATGGAGGGAGCTCACAAAGCCAGAAACAATGATATCATCTGCCAGGATACCAGGAAAATTGAAGAATCTCTTTGCTTTGACAAGCAAATGAGATGATAGCAAGTCTACAGATTTTAAATGGCAACACTTTTTTGCAAGATTGTAAGTGTACTTTAAAAACTAAAGTTGCGTTTCAGCTGGCAAGAGTTATTTTGTAAAATTCAGAGTGTTTTACAACTTTCGACAGACAATAGTTCAAAGAGTTCAGTGGAATTTATTTCCAGGGAAGGATATAGAGTATTGAAGTCACACCCTGTAAACTTAAGTGAAACATTATTTATTATTTATTTGTCTATTTGCACTGGGTGTCTGTGTGGTTACGCTGTTTTAAAGCCACAGTACTAGCTTCTTTGAGTATAAATCATAGAAAAGTAGGATCTAGCTTAGTAAGAGGAACATGTACCTTCCTTGCACCAAAATACTCATTCAGAGTATGAGAACTGAATACATTTCATTTGCCTTCATATTACTATCATCACAAAGCTGACTGGCTGCACTGCATGGTACATCATTGTATTCACTATGTAGTCCTTTATTGGTTGGTATCTTGTAATAAAGTAGGAGGACCTAAATATTACATGTTGATTCAGCAGTAGAGCTAGCCTATGAGAAGCATGAAAAAAAGTGAATTGTCAGAAAGGTAAGATTAATCCATTATACTATCAGTGGATTAATAAAATTGTACAAGAAGGAGCACATACGCTGCCACTGTCAGCCTTACAGATTACTTAGGTGCACACAGGGACATTTTACTACTCCTCTATCATACAAATTGCTATCTGAATCAGTCCATAGACATGGAAGATTGGAGGACTATTTCTGAAGATTTTGTTCTACCTCTCATCCTATGATTGTATCTGGTTCCATTTGGAATCAGGCTTTTCTCCAAGCTATCCTGACTGACAGTGAATCAAGATCTAAGACCTTAGGTTGCATCATATCTCATCCCTACTTTTTACATCTTCTTCTATCTTGAATGGATTGATTTATTTCATTCATATCCCACCTTTCTGTTCAAACAACTACTAACAATGGCTAACAGTATAGAATCATAGAAGGTAAGGGTGGGAAGGGATCTTGGAGATCATCTTATCCAACCTGCTGCCCAGTGCAGCAATCCAACTACTGTAGCATCTCTGACAGGTGGCCAATCCAGCCTCTAAATACTTCTGGTGAAGGAGAGTCCACCACTGCCCAAGGCGGTCTGCTCCACTGTTGAACAGCTCTTACCATTGCCATTTTTTTCTTGATATCCAACTAAAACCTGCTCCTTTTAAGTTTAAATCCATTCTTTCTTGTCCTGATTTCTGGAACAACTCTGAATAATTCTGCTCCATTTTCTACAAGACAGCCTTCAGATATATCTTGCAGTCTTCTCTTCTCCAGAATAAATAAGCCCAGTGCCTGCAACCATTCCTTATAAGGTTTTCCTTCCAAGCCCCTTATCATCTTGATTGTTATCCTTCCAGCATGCTCCAGTTTATCAATATCTATATATACTACTAAAACTCTAATTGTGTTTATCTGTTTGTCTGATTGTACCCTCAGGTTAGCCCAAATGGTGCATTATACCACAAAAATTTTTGAATCAAAATACCTAAAATCTGCTAACTTAAAGAATGCATTAAAAATCTAGAACCCATTACTCCTGTGGAATTGAAATTTCCATGATGTTCACACCAGTTTTATTTGCAAAGTTGTGGCTGTTGCAGCATCCCCATGGTCATGTGATCATGATTTCCAATGCTCATTGCTGGCTTCCCACAAGCAAAGTCAATGGGGAAGCCAGCAGGAAGTCAGAAGTCGCTCCCACTCCCACTGCTTTTTTGCCCACCTGTGGTCTTTCTGTTTATTTGGTAAATATTGACTTATTATTGAAGTTTGTTTCCCACTACAATTATTTTTCTATTTATGGTATATACTCTTCTTAGATGATCATGGGACCATCCAGCATTGGGGTGAAAAAAAAAATGGTCTGCCTAAAATTTAATGTTCATTCTGGTCACATCAGACTGCACTGCCTTTCTCTCAAAGGATGACCCAATGGGTCATGGTATTGTCTAGTCCCTCCTAAAGTATGATGCCTAGAACTGGATGCAGTATTCTAAATGCAGTCTGACCTATGCAGAATAGAGAGGAAAAATGTCTTCTTTTGATCCTGATTCTATACTTTGTTTATGCAGACTGGGATTGTATTTGTTTGTTCTTACAGCTGTATTGTATTGTTGATTCATGTACAGCTTGTGATCCGCCAAGACACC
Source organism: Liasis olivaceus (assembly GCA_030867105.1). NCBI lineage: Eukaryota > Metazoa > Chordata > Lepidosauria > Squamata > Pythonidae > Liasis > Liasis olivaceus. The sequence goes on from CM061349.1 coordinate 261,057,285, forward strand.
TGGATCCTTTTCACATGTATTGCTGCCCAGAATGGTAACTCTATCCTATACTTGTGCCTTTGATTTTTCCTTTCCAAATATTGGACTTTGCATTTGTTCTTATTGAAATGCACCTTACTGTTTTCTGTCCATTATTTCAGCCTATCAGAATCCTCCTGAATCCTCTAAGATGTTCACTCATTGCTCTATCTTTGTGCCATTTGCAAATTTGATAATACTATTTTTAACCCCTCACTCTAATTATTTATGAATATGTTGAACCGAACTGGGCCTACAATACAAACCAGTGGTATGCCACTCAGTATTTCCTTCCACCTTGATGTAGAGCCATTAATGTACACTCACTGAATACAATTCAAACACAGAATTTTAAACAAAAATATTATAAAACTTGAATAAAAAGTAATACTGAAATTAATAAACAATTAAGCACATGTAAGTAGGAATTTCCAACATAGGTTTTTTTGTTTTAATTTAAGATGTGTTTGTTTGCAGAAATGGAAAGTTATGGTTTAACGTATCTTTGGTTCCTAGAAATCAGTCTGGAATTCTGGTCCAAGAGGAGACAATATAAAGGGGAGGGAAGTGCTTTATATTTTGGGAAAGTTACAGCCTGAGCTTGGATTGCCAAAGATATAATTATGTATTTACTGTTTTAATTTTGTATAAATATTTATAATTTGATATTACTGAGTCAGGATCAGAGTTGACTGTATGGACAAATGCTTGGCAATTCTCCTCCCTGTCTTTAGTGATAATCTATAGCTCTTCCAAGGACATTCCAGTAATCCTCTTTATTCATCCCTCTTATCTTCCCCTTCTTCAACTTCCCTCAGTGTTGCTAGGCATGGTTGTTTTTCTAGTCCATAATCTGCTTGCATCATATGCCCTAAGTGTGTGAGTTTCTTCTTGTTGATCCACATCCCAAGGGAGCAATCAGTCTTTTACTGCTGGTGGTTGTGGTTTACCCTTAGCTTCACTCTTGCCCTTCTGACCTTCCCAGCAAAGGTAACCATACCAGGAGCTCATGCTCCCACCAGCATTGCCATTGGGGTTATTGAAGCTTCTGAGTCCTTCCACCACATCAAAGTGGTAATTAAAATATGGGCATAATATAATTATGAAGGCAAGATGCATTCATCAATAGATCTGGATTTGGATTTAACTGAATTGTATTAGTAATCTTACCTAATTTTGAAGTTATTTAAATTTTAATTTAATTATTTAACTTATTCATTTGTTTGTTTTTATTTAATTACTTAAAGTTTAAATTACTTAAATTTCAATTGTATGTTATGCAATGTTGCTCAACAATAAATTGTGTGTGGGGGTCTGTGAGTGTATATATTCTTAAAAAGCAAGACAAATAGATAGCTGGAAAGTGATAACCAAACTGCCAGTATATGCGCAGACTTGAGCAACCTTAGCAAAATGCACTTATAATTGTATCCTGAAACAAATCAGGTTTGTTTCAAACAAATTAATGTTCACATTTTTGTCCTGGTCTGGCCAAAAGAATAATCAAATAGTCTTTGGCCTGCATTAAAAATACTAAAAAACATCTTTAATGTTATAAAAATAGGGCAGTATTAAACATTCTAATCCAATATATAATAAAAATAATGAAACTTAACTCTAAAAGTAGGAATGCATAAAACTGATAAGTCGCATGGATGAGTTTGAGAGAAATCACTATAAAATGTTCACATAAAAAGTCTGAACTGGACCTAGTCATTATGTAAGTGTGGAGCTGCAATAGATAAAACCCATCCATTAGGTTGTTTTATAATGTACTTGGAAAATACTTCCTCCATGAATATAAAAGACAAGCTAATTGATGTAAGTAGATATATGTTCACTCAAGCCCTGTATAAAAGTCTGGATGCCTCTTGATATGAATGGAGATACACCTCCATGTCTAGGACCAAATATTTTTTTAGGTAGCAGGACCAAGTCTTATTTCAACCTGGAATGGCTAGAGACAAACATCTGTGGCTGCTGCTGCTGCTGTTGTTGTTATTATTATTAGCAATTGGATTGATGCTGAACATTCATTAAATATTTTTATGCACATACATTGATTTGTAGACCAGATCTATGGTTGGGTCCCTCAGTAATTTCTAAGTAATTTTTTTTTTAAAAAAATTGAAAAATGTTTGAGAATTATTCAGTTCCTGTACCATTGAGGCAACTTCAGAAAGAACTTAGCAGCTCCCTATAAAATGTTCCTTTAACCCCCACTCCCAATTCACATTTTATATATTTATTCTGTAGTTATCATATAGTAACACAGAGATGCATATAATTTTCAGAGAATCTAAAACTAATGAACCATAACTTTTTGTAGGAAAATTCAGAGCAATTTGGAATGGGAGCTCTCTGATTCATTGCAGACAAGTAGCTGTATCTATTCCAAAGATCTGAGCTTCATTCATTGCAGCCAGGAGTTGTTAACTACTAGCATTGTGTTACTAAGGTATAGACCATTATATGACATAATCATTGCCCTTCTTGAATATATTGATAGCTAGGATAATTTTTTCCCTAACCATGGTCACTTCCAAGGTCTCAGCTTCTGTGGTCACTTCCAGATCTCACTTTCCCTCTTTGTAATCTTTTTGTTGTTGTTGCTTTAAAGTATGCTCTCGCACTCTATCATGATGGTACATTAGTGCCACTCCTATTTATGCCAACATGAAAGTAACTTGAAGACCCTAAATCATAGCTGAGTGCAGTATGCTTGCTTATAGCTGCTTTTTTTCGACGAAGTGGATGTGACAGGATAGTTATTATTGCCAGGCTAGTGTCTTACGTTGCTGTTTATGCAGAAAGACATGCAATTTTTCTAATTCCTTCCTGGCTGTTGGCATGGCTCCTGCTGGGTCCTGCTGCTTGTTGTCTTCCTACTCGAACATGTGCCAAATCTTTAATAATCAGTGGTGACCGCAGCCTCTTCTTACTGTAATTACTGCCTTAATTCATAACCCGAGGCGTCTTGCGGTGGAACTTCAGGAGTTGGTGGGCTTCAGCACCACACCGACGGACAGCTCCTTCGAGTAGAGTGAAAAGCAGGACGGCTCCTAAGCTGCCTTCCCAAGAGAGATCCCGCGGAAAGCCGGGAAAGTGCTTGAGTGAGAAAAGCATCAGGGCACCTTAGCGCACGACCCGGAGTTAATTAGCCACTTGCAACCTTCTCGCGTTGGATCAGTGGACTTCATGCAGCATCTCGTCTTTCTCAAAACCAGCCCTGTGATTTTAAACGGCGGAGATCCTCCCACTTAGAGGCGGGGAGTGGGTGGTCTCAGGGCGTTGGGAGCGCTTATAAAACCCCACCTCCCGTTTTAGGACTGCAGCTGTAATTGGCTAGATGAGGAGGCACTGGGAGAGATGTTAAGCTGGCTGCTTCCACCCATGGCTCTGCACACACACAGGGGCGGGTTGTGCCGGGGAGAGCGGGAGGCTGGGCTCCGAGGTGGCGGAGGCGGTGGAGGAGGAGAAAGCGGTGGCGGAGCCGATGTTTCCTCAGCCTGCCTGCCTCCTTCGGTAACCGAGCCTTTCCTGCTGCTGGGTTGCTGCCTGCGGCCGGAGAACCCGACTGAGCGAGGGCGGCTGCTGACGCCGCCGGCCGAGATGATGGCGGAGGGCGGCGGCGGGCAGCGACTCAAGGCGCTGTCCCTGCTCGAGGCAGCCCGCTGCCGATACGAAAGCCTGCAAATTTCCGACGATGTATTCGGGGAATCGGGCCAGGACAGCAGCGGCAACCCATTTTACAGCACCACCGCGGAGTCCCGCTCTGCCTCCGAGGAGGACGAGGAGGTGGAGGGCGAAACCCCCGAGGGAGGACGCAGCCATCGGAGCAGGACTGGAGGACGCCAAGGCTCCAAGGCGTCGGCAGCGGAAGAGCAGGAGGAAGAGCAGCCGCCGCCGCAGCAGCAGCAAGCGCGGGGCGGCTTGGAGGCGAGTTTCCTGGGTCCCGCGGAGCAACAGCAGCGGGAGGAGGAGGAAGGCGAGAGGGGCTGGAGCCAGAGCCTGCGGAACACCCCGACCCCTTCCTTCAAGGATAGCAGCGGTAAATCGGCTCGTGTCTGCGAATGAGTTGGCGGGGTGACTCAGGATGTGTGGGTCTCTGTGCGTGCGCTGCAGAAGTAGGGCTCCCGTTCGGGTGGAGTGCGGGAGAAAGTGGGGCTCACGAAACGAGGCGGTGAAGGTCGCCCCTCCCCGACCCCCACCCCAGGACTTAAGAAGAATCCCGGAACTCCATCTCAGAAGAGAATCTTTGGGTTAGGAAAGATGCCGGGGCTCCGTGCTAGGGTGAACTGCTCCTCCGCATCGGGTTAGGAGAAGCAGCCCTTTCCCTAAAGCCGTTTTCCTCACTCCAGTGCCTTCCAGATGCTTTGGACTCTAACTACCGTCACTCTTGTGATCAATAGTCATGGGGGCTGACCGTTGAGAGTAGTCGTCTAACTCATCTAGAGGGCGCTGGGTTGGGGATGGCTGTTTAAAGGATTGCATTCACTTTATTTCCACAGTAGTGCAGCTAGCTCTGGTGACCCCCTGTTGCATTGGGATGATTGCGTTGCCTCTGCTCTTTTTCTCTAAGTGGAAAGAGTCAAGAGGGAGTTCGTGGAGAAGCACTGCTTTGTGGAAAAACAGGCTCCTCAGTTCTAAAATTCTGGGGTATGAATGGTAGCCCTTCAGGGCAGACTTCTTTATGATAGAAAATTGTGCAAGCACAAGAAGGAGGCAGATCTCCTGCCAATGCCAGTCACTGTTATGACTGAAATTTCAAGTCAAAGTGAATTCAATTCAGTGATAGAAAATGGGGGAATGGGAAATAATCTATGCTGTGCCCCCAAATCAACTTGGAGGGCAGATCCTCTAAAGTAATTGCAAACATATAATGGGTTGGGTAGATTCTGAAATGCAGGGGTCCTGGGCTACTGAGTGCCTGGTCTAGATATGTTTTTTTAAAAGGTGCCTTGGAATGTGACACTATAGACAAAGGACAGCTGTCTACTACAACTTCTTGCTGTCCTCCAAATATGTTGGGACTGCTGGCAATTCTGATAGCTATAGTCCAAAATATATTTCAAATAATTTGCATTTTCCAAGTAATATGAACTATTATGGTAGATCCAGGACTTTCTTACTGCAAGTGCCTGGGTGTTCAACTGCTGAGCTGTGCCAGCTAATTGCATCTTGCAAAGAACTGGGCAGTAACCATAAATATCTGAGTATCTTTTGGGTGTCTGCAAGAATTTTGGATTCTCAGGATAACTGTGACAGCCTAACTCTGAAGGTCTAATGTCCTCTAGCTTACAGAACAAATTCATCTTCATTCTTTGTCATTAACCCTTTGAGAGCTGGGGTCAGGAAAACAACTGCAAGTAGCTACTTTTCAGCTTAAGTTTTCTTTGGTTTCATTTTAATGTTGTCGATAATCTTGAAAGGTTTGCCTTTGGAAAACAGTTTGGATAGTCTCAGAAACTGACAAGTGAATAACTTTTTCTTAGTATAGTCAACATGCAAGTAAAACAGGGATACGTTTGAGAGTAAGTAGTTGTTGCTCATTGCCTTTGACAATTTGGGGTTAAGTTCTGCAGTTGAATGTTCCTCATTTAGTTGCCAGAAAGATTCAAGATGGTCATATAATATACACCAGAGAGTCAGCTTTTTCCTAGCATGATCTGGTTTTCCTCTAGAAAAAAAACCATATTCAGCCAAGAGTCATTGAATAATGAATTATGAATGATATACATGCATGCATGAATCAGCCCTAAGGATAATTTTGAAAAGTAGATGTTGCAGGATTCTAGCATTTCTGCAATACTGCACAAATTGTAGGTCTTGGTTGTTTTCACCTTGGCTATGTCTAACAATTATTGAATTAATTTATGTAGCTTGTTGACTGTCTACATCAGATGAAACTTCCAATGACACCAGTTAGGAAAGTCAAAGTTAAACCAGAAGCCTATGCACAATGCTTAACTGGGTCTAACATATATGACATCTTACAATATGTGCAAGATCAGATGTCATTGGAAGGTGATAGTTTGGGTGAGTGACATTTTTATTTTTGTGTTTTGCCATTTTCATAATGTAGAATCCCATAATTATGCTAAGCATTCATTCTGCTCAGTTATAGGTGGTGAACACTTTTGGACCATAGAAGATGATAAAAAATAAGCAAAATAAAGCCTCCTTTGAATTGTGTTTGACTCCTGGTGATTTCATGGATACATCTGTGGTTTTCTGGCCAACAAAGTGATTTGCTACTGCTTTCCTCTGGAAGTTTTTCAAACTTCTAAATCTAGCCAACAGATCTGGAAGACCTGATAGTCTCTTCTATCCAAGTACTAACCAGGCCCAAACCTGTTTAGCTTCCATGCCTAGACAAGTTTAACCAGGTGCTGCCACCTGCTGAGGTATACTAGGCAATAGATTTTTAGAAATTCCTTGCATAAGCCTCTTTGAAGCTGGTCTGGTATTTATTAGAATTCTGAAGGGGAATAATGCTTTGTTTTCAGAAAGTTCTCCTCTAGACTGTAATATTTTGCTCTACTATTTTTAAATTAAAATATCCAAGTGTGGGCAGTTGCCTCTCCTAATTTAATTTAATGTATTCTGTTTGATTTGATATATTTGATTTAGGCACCACCCGACTTCAGATTGACTCTGGGTGGCTTCCAACATAACAAATAGAATAAAATACAATATGAATAAGGTTAAAAAACAAGTGAAAATAGACAACAAAATGGCAAATCTGGCCAACAATACTGAAAACATATACAGACAAAACCCACAAAGGGCTCCAGCTACCCTAGTGTAGGACCTGGGACAACAGCCAGGTCTTAAAGGCCCCCTGGAACACCATCAAGATGGGAATCACCCAGATCTCAGAGGGACCCTCATTCTAGAGGGCAAGCACCATGACAGAGAAGGCACGCTTTCTGGGTCCTGAAAGATAACATTGTTTAATTGAAGTGACTTGGAATGTGCCAACCCTGTTGGATCATATTGGCTGAATAAACAATTCAAATAACTGGGCCCTCTGCCATGCAGGGCTTTATAGGTCATAACTAGCACCTTGAATCACACCTGGAAGCAAATTGGAAATCAGTGCAGCTCATGGAATAGAGGTGCTACATGGGCATACTGAGGCATGCCCATCATTGTCTGCACCTCTGCATTCTGGACCAGTTGAAGTTTCTGAATGGTCTTCATGGGCAGCCCCATGTACAGTGCATTGAAGTAATTGAGCTGTGAGGTGACTAGTGCATGAGTGACTGTCTGAAGGGCCTTCTGATCCAGGAAAGAGTACAACTGGAACTGTGCAAAGGCCCTCTTCCCAAAGCTGCCACTTACTCTTCAAGCAGGAGCTGTAAGTCTAAGAAGACCTCCAGACTATACCACCCTTGAATAGGGAAGTACTACCCTATCCAGGTTAAAAATGGAATCTCCCTGGATCTAGGTGGTCCTAATAACCATTGGTTAGATTGAGCTGGAGACAGTTCTTCTCATCCAGGCACTGGGACAGAACCTTGACAGCTTCACTTGGCTGGCCTTGGGTCAAAAGATATAATTGGGCATCATCAGCATACTGTCGATAGCAAACCCCAAACTGGTAGATGACCTCCCCCAGTGGTTTCATGTAGATATTGAATGAGGGGGGATGGTCAAGCCCTGTGGTACCCCACAAAGGAGGAGTCTAGGGAGAAATATCTCTCCCCCCTCCAATCAACACCAACTAGAACTGACTGGGAAAAGAAGAGAGAGAACCACAGTAAGGAAGTGCCTCCAATTCCCAACTCCTGGAGCTGGTCCAGAAGGATACCATGGTTAATGGTATCAAAAACTGCTGGAGTGATCAAGGAGCACAAGGATGGATGCATCATCCCCATCCTGGCTCTGCCACAGATCATCAACAAGTGCAACCAAGGCTGTCTCTTCTAAATTCCAGCCTGAAATCTGACTGAAACAGGTCTAGATAATCTGCTTCCTCCAGAGTTCTCAATGGCTTCAGTGTGACCACCTTTTCAACAACCTTCCCTTTTGTATCTGTTTTGTGTTAAGATGCATTGGACAACATGTTTTTTTTTAATGCTCCAAGGAACTTCATATTTGGTGACCCCTAAGCATGGGACATAGCTCAGGAAACATACTCCCTGACTTTGTCCGAGGAGGCTAACTCAGATAAGATGAAGCTTGTGTAGGCTAGCCTTATATCCTCTATAAACTTTCCCTATTGCCCCCATGATTGTCAAGAGTCCAATCAAAATATATAAAGGGAGTCTGTCTAGACATTTTGGGTAGGTTCCTTTAACTCAGCCAGGCAAATTCAGCAGTTACATAATTCTCTTGATTGCAGCAAGGATGTAGAGCAACAGCTCAAGAACTGTACAGTCCTATGAAAGCCAGCCTTTCATTGGAGTGGTAACTTGAGGCTCTCCAGATGTTGCTGAACTGTAGCTCCTAGAATTCCTCACAAGTGGCCATACTGGCTATTGCTGCTGGGGGTTGTGACTCAGCAACATCAAGAGAGCCACAGGTTTCCTACCCCCACAGATTTTAGACAGCTTAGTTTGTGTTATGCTTTCATGTCCTTAGAGCAGGAGTAAACAGAGAGAAACACAACCCATTTCTGAAATTTAGTTATAACTCATTCCTTGTGGATATTAAAATTTTCCCTCTGAACCTCAATCTCTGTGTTTAGAAGAAATATAACCTGTTGATTTCATTGAAACTTACTTCCAAGGAAATATTCTTCATAAGATAAAACCATGGGGTTAGAAAAACAGTTGAGAACTGAAAAGCATTCAGGATAGTATGAATTTAAGAGGTGTAGATTTTATATTGTTTTTGTCTGAAAAATACTTTGGAATTGATTTTTGAGTCACACGCCTTTTATCTTTTCAAATGCCTCACTGAATGACAAAATGGTGTTTATATTCAACTAATATTTTCCATCTTTATACTCCTTTATGCCTTTCAGGACAACTGTCTGTTACAGCATTTTACACCAGAGTATGATTTAATAAAATATTTATTTATTATTTATGAAACTTATATGGCCACTCTGCTTATGTACCGTAACTCTAGGTGACTCCCAGTGAGAACAATAAAAACATAAAAGAAACAATAAAAACCAGCATCCAAAAAAGCCCAACTCCCAGTGACCTAAAACAACACTCCCCACTACGCAAACAATCACAATCACCGTTGGGCTCCTGCCTTACCCTATCCCAATTCTTGGGGGAGGAGCCAGCTTTTTCAGGCCTTCTGGAAGGCTAGAAGGGTGGAGGCCTGCCAAATTTCAAGGGGGAGGCTGTTCCATAGGCCAGGGGTCCCCACTGAGAAGGTGCATTGCCTAGGTCCTGCTAGATGGCATTGTTTAAGAGAAGGGACCTGAAGGGCCCACCCTATCTGACTAAATCAGTTTTAGAAAGCAGAGCAAGCTAGAAGTACTGCAATAAATGAGCAAACCAGAAGTCACACAAAAAAGGACTGCATAATGAAAACCTTTGTAGAAGCTTCTGAAAAATGAATTCTATATTAGGACATTTCTATTCAAGAGGAATTCAGTGTGGAGATTTTAGCTTTACAAGTCTGGGGGATAGGTGGTGCTGAAATACAGTAGTCAGCCTTAAGTTATCTGATGGCTGTGTTTGCACTCACTTGGGGTAAATATTTACCCAGGTATGCTGGCATCACCCATGTCCTGCCAGATGGGAAGCTGCCATTTTCTACATCTTTCCCAGCATCACAGTGGTGAATGGGAGGTTGTTACTTACTGCTGTTTTGCTTGCTTTTACTTTTGGGGGGAAATAAATACTGTAATGGAGGTTGCAGGTGTGTACTGTGTGTAAACAGTAAAAAGAAAAGAGATTGTTTCTACACAGCTCCAGTGTCACAGGGTTGCTCTAGGACTTAGTGCTGGCAGCAGGAAGAAAAGGTTAAACCTGTGTTAACCCTTGCATCCCTGGTTACATTAGCTGGCAGGCTGAGGTTGGTTGGTTTCACCTCAAAGAACTCAAAGGACTCAAATTAACCTCTTCTAATCCCAACACTGACTGAATGTAACTATTTGTACCACATGTTGAAAGCCAGTTTGTTGTAGGGGCTAAAGGCACCAGGGTAGAAACTAGGAGACTCTGGTCCTACCTTAGGCACAAAAGCCAGCGGGGTGACTTTGGGCCAGTCACTCTGTCTCAGCCCTAGGAAAAAGGCAAGGGCAAACCACTTCTGAAACCTTGCCATGAAAACTGCAGAGACTTGTTCATGTGGTGGCCAGGAGTCAAGATTGTTTCAAAGGCAGCCCCACCCCCAACCCTATGTTAGCTCTCCTTGAGCCAGTTAAGCATGTTGTATAAACTGGCCCATTGACTAAGTTCACCTATCACATTTAATTACAGGAGGGCAAAGACCAAGATGGCAGCATGAGCATCCAATGGAAGCCCTACCACTTTGACCATGAATGTGATGTATATACAAAGGGATGGGAGGCTTTGACCATGCAGTCATGCCTGCCATCTAGGCTTTTGCCCCACCCCATCTGTGGACATCCCTGCTTTATCATGAATTAGTTAACCATAGTCTTATTGAATAAATCAAAATGGGCTTGGACTGCACAGTAGACTAAGCCAAAGCTAAATAAAACACAATTTGACTTAGTGTGCATGTAAATCCAGTCTCTGGCCCTTGATAATGAAATGAACAAGAAAATTCCAGCTAGTCAAATCTTCAAAAGACAATAGGAATACACGGAATATACTGTATAGAATTGAGGCCTTATTGTCTTGTAATGACTGAAAATCTATGGGTAGCCTTAAGAAGGAGAATGAAATCTAGATGGTAATTAAAGGAGAAAATATCATACTAAGTGCCTTCAGCTAACTTCACATTAAGATATTTGTTACCATTTGCTTTGTTTTGCTTTGTAACATTTCTGGGCATTTAACTGTATAATTTAAAACCATACTCATAGAACTATAAATTAACAAGCTTCAGCAAAAGATATATTATCATCATAAACAGACAAAGTTCATTGAAGCAGTTAGCCATGGAGTCATTTACTCCATGATATTGTCATTAGTCATTCTCTTACTAGAAAAATGCTTAAAATAAACTGCCAATTTTGTCTTAGAGAGAAAAGTCAGGGATTTTAAAATTGAGCACTGTGATTCCAGGAGGGTTCGATGAATCTTTTTCATCCTTTTACACAAATTGCAAGCTTCATGCTCCTATCACGATAGGAAAGAAAGCAAATATTTAAACATCAATGTAATATAATATAATATAATATAATATAATATAATATAATATAATATATAATAAAATATGTTTTATATCTAATTCAGCTCATGCTGAAAAAAGATGGCTTTATGATTCAACAGGGGATAGGGTGAACAGACAGGGAGAACATACTTTTTGCCCAGTTTTCTTCTTTCATACAGTCCCTCCCACTTCACTGCTTCTGATCCACCTCATAGAATAGATGACTCTTCAGGACAGTGCTGAGGTGGCCAAAAGGACTGAAGGTGACAGCAGCAAGGGTGAAGAAGGAATCAATAAAACTCGCCTCCCTCCCTTTTTTTTCTGACCAACACTTCTGTGGGATTAAAGAGCTTTCTGTTAATAGAAGGATAATTGCTGGATGCAACTAAATTGTTAAGACAAATGACAAAGGAAGTTACTGGGATTAGATGGAATGTGAAACTGGTAATCTTCAAATTAATACTTACAAATTGCCCCTAAACCAAATCTTGCCAGAAGACTGGAAACAAATATCCCTTGAAAAGCCTATTTTTCAAGAAAAAATTATTTGCAGGGGGGAGGGCATAGTCAAATGGAAGAACAAGCTTCCTATGAAAAAAATATCATGACATTTCAAAAAGAATGCTGTGCATCCCCAACTTCTACCACTTCTTTGAATATTCACAAACTTGTAAAGAAAGATAGTAATAGACATTAAATATTTGGGGGTTGTTAGCCCTTTGAGATGGTCCAGACAAGAAGCACAACAGTGAATACCAGCTCTATCTAGGGAGGGTCCCTTCTGAAACACTTCCCATGATCCCTCTGCTTCTGTGGGCTGAGATACCTTTTGAATGACAGTTGTCTAGTCTGCAGCTCTTCCTCCTGTCTCCCAAGGTCATTCCCACATACTGTACCATTACAGGGATTCACCAAAAGCTCTTACTTACTTACTTGGACCATTCTCTTTGGTTAAAAGGAAAGACACTAGGAACAAAAGATAATTTCCACAAAGAAGTAATGGGGACTGGCTGAAAAGGTAACAAAGATGGCAGATGAAATCAAATATAAAAGGGATACACTTTCACAAAGTGATAGCCATTGGAGAAAGCACTATCAACAACAAGTCATGTCATATGTAAATAATGGGGAAGTTCTGGCTGATTGTGATTTAAGCCACTAAAATAAAATAATCTGGGGTTTTGTATGGCAAGGACTTCTGAGATTATTATACCTGGGAGAATTCTAAAACAAACACTGGGGGACACTGAGAACAACATCTGAAGAGATAATGATATAGCTTCGGGTTGGATCAGGACTGAATCTGCCTATCTGGTGAGAACATCTAAGGAAGGCCTGTTAAGAGTCCTGCCTCTCTCTGAAGTGAGAAGGGTGTGGATGAGATGACAGACAGATCCCCACCCACCCCCGCTCATCCTGGATTATAAAGCTGCATCCCTCATGGATTAAAGCACAGACTGTATTTTTAAAACCTGTTAATGAGCTGCTAGGAGGATACTCATCAAGAAATTATTCCTCATCCTGGTGCCACCAGTGAAAAAGTCCCATTTCTTATGTCTACCAGTCTCAAACCCTTTCTACATTTCCACATTATTCATTTACAGATTCAGTCACAATAGGCTGAACCTGGGAATTAAGCTGTTTGACAGGAACCAGCTTTTCTGCTTTGAGAGGAAAGCAGAAAATATTCTGCATTCAATATTCTTTTGCAATGTATACATAAATACACAACCACCATAGTTTAGTCTCATTAAACAGAACAGATGTTTTATGTAGCACAGGAAAGTAGAGAGCCTAAGTGGACCTTGACAAAGTAACCAATGATACAGGGATCTTCAAAAGATAATAAATAGATTTAGAAAAGGAAGCCGCATATTCACAAGACATCACAAGAGCATCTGTGCTCATTATTTTGACTTCCATCAGTTGAAATTACATAATGATGGGAACTACATAGTACAAAAACATCTAGCCACATTTTTTAGTCTCTGATTATTATCTTGCTATCCCTCTGTACATTTTTACTGCAAAAACAGGCTTGCTTTATTTATTTATTTATTTATTTATTTATTTATTTATTTATTTATTTATTTATTTACTCACTCACTCACTCACTCACTCACTCACTCACTCACTCACTTGATTTTGATGCTGCCTGACTCCAACAACTCTTGGTGGCTCACAAAATAAAGAACAACATAAAAACAGCAAGTAAATAGGAATACAATAAAAATTAATCCAAAAAAGAATTACATGATAATGTAATGGGAAGTAGGCATAACCTTGAGGAACAGGAGGAAGAGCCGCAACCAAGACAATGGTCAGATAAAAGAAATGTGAGTCTGAGGCAGAAATGTAATGTTATAATAAAAATAGTATTAGTATTCATAACTTTGGTTTCCTGGTCTGGTCTACCTCAAAGGGCTGACAGTGACAAGTTGACAGTCCAGATGATACATCAATACCTATACAGAATATGACAACACCTCACACAGGGGGTCCCATTCATCCCACCTCAAGGCCTGGGAGAACAGGCAGATTTTCAAGGTCCTCTAGAATGCTATCAGAGTGAGAGCTGCCTAGATCTTGTGGGGGACTTCATTCCAGAGGGCAGCATTGCTACAGAGAAGGTGTGCTTCCTGGGATGATACTGTTTAATCAAGGGGACCACAGCATGCCTACTTTGTTGAATCATACTGGCTGGGCAGAAACCCCAGGAGACAGGTGATCCCTCAAATAACCAGAGCTATGACATGTAAGGCTTTATAGGTGATGACCAGCACTTTGAATCACACAGGGAACCACACTGGCAACCAGTGCAGCTCGTGAAGCAGAGAGGTCAATGTGGGCATGCCGAGGCAAGTCCATCACTGCCTGAGACACTGCATTCTGGATCGGTTGAAGTTCCAACTGGTCTTCAAGGGCAATCCAATGAGAGCACATTGCAACAGTCAAACTGTAAGATGACAAAGGCATGAGTGACTGTCTGGAGGGCAGTCTAATCCAGGGAAGAGTTCTACTGGTGTAACCAGATGAAGCTGTGCAAAGGCCCTCTTGGCAGAGCTGCCACCTGCTCTTCTGAACTTTCTGAGATAGTTGCTTCTAGTTTGTTTACTTAAAATTATGTTAAGTAATGCTGAGGATATAAAATTGTACTCTGCACCTAAATTATCACAAAATAATCTCTTCATGGCAAAGGACCTGGCTATTTAACGCAGAGAATATGAGTCTCCTGTAGTTTCTGCTCATCCTGCAGGATCAGACAGAGTTGGTGTGCTTCAGGTCCCATCAGTTAAACAATGCCATCTGACAAAACCCAGGAAGTGGGCCTTCTCTGTTATAATGTCTGCCCTCTGGAACAGCATACCCCAAGAAGCTCATATGGCCTTTACCCTGACCTTGTTTAAAGGGGCCCTAAAAACTGGCTTTTCCACTGTGTCTCCTATAGGAATGTTTTATATTCAGGTGGTGGGGTTTATTGCTCTTTGTGGACATTTATCATTCTTTTTATTTGTTATATTGTTTTGAATTTGTTTTTTTCATGTTGTACGCTGCCCACAGTCATTACGGAGTCGGGCAGCCTCAGAAATGTGATACATTTCAAATGGAGGTAAGATCAACCCAGATTTTGAAGCATTCAGAAGTGGTTCAAAGTCAGAAACATACCCTTCCTCTTGGGACGAGTGTGTGGATAGGTGCAAATCAGTGTCTTGAAAAATGTGTGCATGAGTGCAAATAATGAAGGAAATTTTAACAACATGGTGGAGTTTTATACAGGGTGAGAAATTATATATTTCTAAGCAGAAGTAAGGGGGCATAATAGGGAGATTATTGCTAATGAGAGATCTTTCATGTAGACTGAAAACAAAAAATAGAGTGCTGATCATAGCACAAAATGGCTCCTTTGTCTAGCTTTAGTGACATGTTTCCCAAAAATTAGTTAATGCAGCTCTCGGTACATACTGTTTTTATTCTTTTCTGTTGAGGAATTTGAGTGGTGTCGCATGAAGATGGATGAAGGGGATGAATTGTTTGCTTCAAGAAATCTTTTGCCAATTACTGGGAGATTATGTGCAAAGTCAACATGGCTGCATGATGAATGGGCTTGGCTTAGTGGTTCTTCCTTTATATGAAGTAGCTCTCAAAGGCGAAGAGAAAAGGAAGTTGTTGGTTAATTCTTGATCTTTGCAAAATGCTAAGGCTAGGCAGGGCAGCTTGGTGATCTCCAGAAATATTGGACTGCAGGTCCATTGTGGAAAGTGACTGGGGACGGAGGTGTCACATTGTCTCATCAACACTGACTAATTTTGTCCTGTTTCACTTTCTGTGTTTTGGATTCTGGCTGAACTGAACTAAAATAATAGAATTCCCAAAAACGTTAGAATCTGCAAGGACTCATTTTAACATGCCTGTTTTATTTGTAACTATAGTTCAGAGCAATTAGCTGAAAGGTTAGACAAATCATATCAGACACATGGGTATTGTATCTTTCCAACTTGGAGGAAATAGGAGCAGTTTGCTAAACTTCTGGAGCAAGCAGGGACAGCAGCATTTGACTTTGCTACAGGGAGAAACTGTTCTGCTTGAACATCGCTGTCAGCTTTATCAACTATTTTGTTAGCCTGGGGTCACTTAAAACTTGTTTCCAAAAGATGCCTTTTGTCCTCGCCTATCTTGTAAGTTTCAGTAAAGGCAGTAAATCTTTCAGAAAGATTTTGTGCAAAGGCTTCCAGCTCACTGTTATTAATGAGTCCAAGTTCTTATTGGTAGAAGCGAATTGCTCAAAAAACAAACTGTTTGAGCTTACTGAACAGTATGAGGAAGCATTGCTTGGCCATCAATTCAGTGGAGCCACACCCTGTGCAAACATCCTTTCCCAAACTTCTTTCTGCATAGCTTGGTTTGCTTCTTCTGTAGGTATAAAATAGGAGTTAAAATAGAGGGGTGGGAGAGCAAATGAAGAAGCTGGGAGGGAATTAGACCACTTACAATAGGTAGGTCATATTTTAAGGAAGCCAAGACCTCTAACAGATATTGTTTTTCTATTTCTATTTGAAGGTCCCATTCAAGCACCTCCATTTTATTGGAGGTGGAAATAGTGAGAGAAGTAGAAGTTGGGCTTTCTTACAGCTTCCTTAGATAACAGGAATCTCTCTATTTTTGACTGCTTGGCTGACTTAGTCGTGGATTGTTGTCCAGGAGTTCCTCCATGATAGTTCTTCCTTTGGGCCATCCTGCTCAGACAGATTCCGCAGGCAGGCTATAATTCCTTTTCCCCGCTTCCTTCCTTCTTTCCTTCTGTCAGCAACTGACAGCTATTACAATAATATTGCCTATATTGCCATTTAAAAAGAAATAAAAACAAAAGCTAATTGCTCATGAGAGTTGCTGCAAGCTGCTTCCCATCTTGCTTTGCCCCTTCTCACAATCTGCTGAACAACGGGCTTGCTGAGGCAATGTGGGATTGCATTTCGGGGGGAAATACTGAAATAGATAATATTACATTAACTCACAAATACTTTCCTAAGTTTTGTTATGACTGTTTAAAAAAACAGGAAAGTTGCCACGCTCTCTGTTTTACTGCAAAGGGTACTTTGGGGGAGAAATAGTAGAATGGATAATTTCTGGCAGGAATCTGACACAACACTCCAATTTAAGGTCCATAATATATTCTAGATTCCCCCCACCCCATCCCTTTGTTTTTTATTCAGTATAAAACAGATCAGCTTTGGCACACCTTTAAAGAATTGTGAATAATGTAAGATCTAGTTTGGTCTTCAGAGTTCCTGATGTATCTAAACTGGATATAAACATATCAGGGCAGGTGTTATGACTAAAACAATTATTTTTTATTGGATTAGGGACAATAAAGTGACCAAAATTCTGAATCTAATATTTGGACATAATTAAATTATTATGTAATTATAAGCAGTTTGGAATTCTGTTCTTTGAATCAGAGATGAGCTAGTTTGTTATTGGCATTTGTGATGGAATTGCCAATGGTATGCTGTGTACAGTATCTGTTCAGTAATAAGTTGCCGTATTTTAATGCTGTGTGTTACTGACAGGAAACAGTTACCTCTTGTGGTTGAAGGTATGTTTGATGGAAAGGTGGTTGTCAGTTAGAAACAATGAAACCGATGTGCAGGGTAAGTATTTAAGTGAACCAAGCCTGCCTATGGATGGCATTTTGAGAGGTTTTTGGCCAAAGACAGCTGGTACACTTTGGTACCTAAGGAGGCAAGTTCTAGTTCATTTCCAGGCACAAATCATAGTGTTGGTTATTACTTTTAAGGTCCTGAATAGCTCACTACCAGCTTATTTAAAGGAACTTCTCTTCCCAGGGTATCTTCCATCTTACTCCTTCATCACCAGAAGGCTTGACCGTGTGTCTCAGGCCTTAGAATCTAGCAAGCAGCTTCCCCCTTCTCTCCCCTGCCCCCCACAGACAACTCTTTCATGGCCCCTTCCGGGAATCCTAATCCTAACCTATTACAGAGTTATGGAGTGTGGATTCAAGTGAGAAATTATTTACTCCCCCTTGCCCGATGGGAACTCTGGTTGACAGCCCAATTCAAATGGGAGATTCATAGAGACTCCTATGTTTACACTAGAAAATCCATCTGCTATTATTTGTCACAAACTAAACAATTTTAAGACTTCAAATAATAAGCTTTAACGGCTAGAGACATAACTAAAGGGATGATATCTTGCCAAGGAGCCTTGGACCATATCCAAGGTCAAGAAATCAGGAGAAAAACCTGTTCACTCAACTTCTCTTATTTACAGAATAAAGAGACTTTAATGGATGCCATTAAAATGGTTTTTGGACCTGTTTCAGATAGATTGTGCTGAATCTATTAAGGTAGTCTATTAGCTGCCATCCAGATACAGGTCTTCACAGTCCTTCTGATCCCACCGTGACTGAATTTCTTTGGAGAGCTGATCAAAATTAAAATACTACAAGGAGATAGAATGGCAACAGATTTGGAATAGGAGGAAAAGAGGTTCATATTGTTTTCAGATCTTCTTTCAATGTGATGCAAATGCACAGAGAATTCCACCCAAAGCATGTGAAACTTCTATATCCTGAAATGTTTGGCTTATCCATGAAAATTGGGAAGAGGAAATTTTATAACTCTGAAAGGCTGTTAATTATCTCAATTCACTTAGAAATGTTATTAGTTTGGAGGGTCAGTGGACCTATTCATCATCATCATCTTTTCCTCTTTCTTTTTCTATTTGTAGCTTCAGAGAGGGACAGAGAAGAGGAAGGATTTTTGTATGTTTTGATTTTATTTTTAATTTTTAAATAGTTGGCCTTTTAGGGTTTTAGGTAAGTAGTTTTGTTAATAGACATCAATTTGAATTTCTAACGAATACATTTTGATTCCTTTTTTTAATTCTTGATTTTTATTATATTTGTTACGTCACTTATAGAAAAAAGGCATTTGGGGTTTTTTTGTTTCAAATAATGAATTATATAATGTTTAAGAATTTTTTAAACATTGAATTTTTAAGTTTCTAATTTAGACCTGAAATCTAGTTTTGTTACCACAGCAATAAACAATACATTTGTGATTATTATTTTTTAAATAATAACCACATCTGTGCAATGGAATGTTGAAAGGCTGAAAAGGATGATTAAAAGAAGATAGGTTTTTTAATATGTAAACTAAAGTTGATGAAGTTGGTTATTTTAAGTAAGAAACATATATTCTTGCAGGTGAGAACAATTTTTAGCAAGAAAATTAACTGAATATATTTAAAAGTAAACAAATTCAAATCTTCCAGATGAGTTGCAATTTCAGTGAAAATCTCTTTGAATTTTATAACTGAACAAGAGATTGTAGATTTCAAAGGTATTTATACAGTTGTAATAACTACTAATAGACATCTTCAGATGACACTGATAAATGTTTATGGCCCAACAAAAGAAAAATCTAATATGTTATATAATTGTTTTGCTAATCCCTTTGGTTTACAAGTAGATCAGATAATACTTAATTTACAGGTAGCCCTTGACTTATGACCACAATTGGGATTAAAATTTCTATCACTAAGCGATGCAGTCATAAAGCGAGATGTCACATGACCACATCGCTTAGCAATGGCAATCCCAGCTATCTCCCTTGCTGTTGTTAAGCAAATTTCAACAGTCGTTAGCTGAGGACCCACCCCAATCCAAGGCATTCTGGGCTTGGTTCTTCCCAGCCCCGAGCCTCAGTAAGGTAAGGGACTGCCTCCAACTCCCCTCACCTGCCTATCTCCCCCAATTGCTGCCTTTTGGGCAGCCCTGCAGCCTGCCTTGTGGGGTGGCAAGCAGCCCAGAGCTGTGCGGTTCTGGGGCTGCTTGCCATGCTGTGGCTTAGGGGCTTCTTGGTGCACCTTTCACATTTTGCACCCAGCCGCCATCACTGAAGCAGAAGCACCTCGCTACCTTTACTGTCTCCTTTTCAGACCCAGCTTCTCCGGCGATATTTCTTACACATGGCTCCCCAACCCAGCCCAGCAACATGGCACAAATAAGAATGCCAGCCAATGGGGAAGGCTGGAAGCGGTTCCGCCCAATCAGAAAGCATTCAGAAAGACAATTCAGCTTTCTGAAGACAGCACTTATCTCCCGCTGTCACTTTTAACAGCCTGATATGTTAGGGCAAATCCTTTTAAGTTTCTTTCTTTGTCTGTTATTCAGCTGCAGGCTCCTCCCCCTTTTATCGGATCATTTCCTAGGCAGCATCTCTTCCCTTCATCCCTCAGGGTCATTCCCATATTTGTACTACATCTCCTAGGACCCCTGGCCAGGCAGCACCATAAATGGGACAAATGATAGAAGAGACATGGAATCCGAATTTCCAAATGGCTACAATACATTCCTTTCTATTCTTGAAATAAAAATAGAAACTTAATCATGAGCAGGTGCCTGGAGAACACCGTGTAGTCTTTATATGCCCCAAATAGAAACATAGATATGATAGAGAAAAACTGATTCACTGAAACATAGTGTGGCTCATTAGAATAATCTGCTGGGAACAGGCCAAAACAGGCATATCTCAGCCTAGCAGAATGGTATTCTGTCAAGCAAGCAAACTCACACTAACAGGTGGAGAAAAAAAACTAAGTCAAATTGTATAAATGCTTGCCCTATTAGCTTTGCCTCTTGTTTCCTCATTTTCCTTTCATTCCCTTGGTATTCTCCTCTCTCAACATTTAAATTGCTGGCTTCACAGACAGGGCTAGCCCTAAGGTTAGACAGAAAGAGAGGTGGCTACTTCAGGCATCAGGTACTGAATGGGACATTGTAGCGCAATTTTGAAATGTAGACCATGTATGTTTTCCCATGAGGACAGGATGTGCCTTTTTTTCCCCCTGAGGTGAAGATTAAAATGGCCCCTGTTCCCACCTCTAGCTTCAGAAGATAATTGGAGTGGGTGTTGAATATTATTGTTGGATTTAAATGTTGATGGGTCAGCCATTTTTGTAACATTTAGATTGAAAGCTAAGAAAATTTACTGCATTTTGAACCAGTTGAAACTTTTGAGATGTCTTCAAGGATAGCTCCATGTAGAGTGTGGTATAGATGTACTGTTACCAGGGCATCTTGGTCCAGAAAGGCTTGCAAATTAGCTGGAGTTGGGCAATGCCCTCCTTGGCCACAGCTTCCACCTGCTGCTCTAGCACAGCCATGAATCCAAAAGGACCCCCATATCATAGACTTGCTCCTTCAGGGGGAATGTGAATGTGTTCAGAGACAAAGTTGGAGATCAATCAACAACAGATAGTGGCTCCATCTTGTAGGGATTTAATCTGAGCTTGTTTTGACCTATTCAGGCTCTTACGGCTTGAGATACTGGGCTAGGACTTCCATACCATCCCTGGTCTACTCATGCATGGCAGTGTACAGCTGAGTATCATCAGCATACAGATAATATTTGTGTGTGTGTGTGTGTGCGCGCGCGCCTTTTTGTCAGTGTTGACTGCTTGGACTAGTCCCTGCAGTTTTCTTGGCAAGTTTTTTTCAGAAATGGTTTGCCATTGCCTCCTTCCCAGGGCTGAGAGAGCATGACTGGCCCAAGGTCACCTAGCTGGCATTCTGCCTTAGGTAGGACCAGAACTCAGAGTCTCCCAGTTTCTAGCCTGGTGCCTTAACCACTACACCGAACTGGCTCTTAATACTCAATGCAGATAATACTTCACCTAAAACTGATGGGCGATTTCCCCCAAAGGTTTCAAGTAGATGTTAAACAGCCTGTTTAATAAGTCATGTGGAACCCTGCACTAGAGTAATCACAGGAACAACTCTCTCATCACACTGACTAGAACTGCTGCTTAGAAAGGAGTTCAGACTCTGTAATAAGTCCCCCCAAGCCCCAACTCTTGGAGAAGGTCCACAAGGATACCACAGTCACTGATATTGGCCATGAGAAGTCTAACAAAATCAGAAGGGGGCACAGCCTGTCCCAACAAAAGTCATCCAATAGTATGAGTCACTTGATTGTAAGATGGGCGGCTGTATAAATATGACAAATAAATAAATAACCACTGCTGTTTCTGTCCTAGGCCAGGCCTGGATCCTGGCTGCAGAAGGTCTAAAGACGCTACAGTTGGAGCCTTCTCCAAAACTTTCTCTGCAAGGAAAAGTTGGAGATCAGCTGTTATTTGCTTAAAATGACTGTATCAAGAGATGGTTTCTTCAGGAAGAAATACCCTACTGCCCTCTTCAAGATAGCCAGCACCTCCACCCCAAAGAAGCATTAATCTCTAAATGAAAAGTTGGGTAATTTTTTAAAAAGGAAATAAACAAATGACAACTGATTAACAAGCCATCCCCCACTCTCCCCCCTTGCTGTCATCTAACTTTTCAGGGAGTAAATGCTAGTATTGTCCTTATTCTGACATGCTGGTTTATACTGATAGAATTTCAGGGAAGGAAGGATGAAGTAATAATAGCAGCAGTGTTGAAGAGCTTGATTTACATGGTCACGGAGACAAATGAGTATAAGCATTTTTATATCTACACATTAGCAAGCATTCTGTTAACAAATGGTTGTTAAAACTGGGGCTGGCATTCATGTTGGGGGGAGATGTGCAGGGGAGAAATTTGATAAAATAAATAAAATAAAAAATGTTGTAAGTCACACATTTTATTCTGAAATGCGAGAAAATACGCTAAATATATTAGTAACTGTATAAAGGAAGTTGCTTGGAAGCTACTTGTGAGCTGTGTACTTTATGAGTCGACTTACATTTATGCACTTAAGTTTTGCACAGATGAAGCCCTATGATTGACATTTCCAGCTGGATACCTCCCAGATGGTGGTTAGGATTTCTGTAGAGATCTTGGAAAATAGGCCTGATCTGTATCCAAATACCTGGCTTCTTGCCACTCCAAATGGGCATTCCTGAATTAGATGGATCAGCCACCTGCTTTTGTAACAAACATTTTCTTATGGAAAAAAAATGGGTTGGCTCGTGTTGTTTTTTAAATTAATGCATATCTTATTTAACCACCGCATCAGACAAGGGCAAAACATCCAACATACTGTATAATATGAGAAAAAGAGATGATAACCATCATTGGTTGCATTTGATGGATGGCGGTTATGGCAAACAACTAGAGTTATTTCGTCTTTATTTATTACACCTCCATATTATACTATATATAGAAGTTATTGTGTTACCATACTTATTAATAATGTGCAGAAAGACTGAGACTGAAACATGGATTCTGGCAGCCTGGGCAGAAGGCACAGAAATTGGGTGCAAATGGGTGCAGGATCGACCAGCTCCCAACATTGCCAGATGGATGGGTCTCATCCTGAACTTCTTGTGTGAAGCAAAAAGCATTGTGTTTGAACACATTTAGAGTGATCCTGCAGCCTGGTGCCCAGCATTATTAGATTCCCAAGGACAAGGAGCAGCCAACCCCCTTCACTATCAGTCAGAGATGGAGCAGAGAGATTTACACATTGCTGTTCTGCATATGGTTTTGGTGAGATTCTATAAGTAGCAAACTTGTTATTTTTTTTTTCTCTAAAAAGAGAAATCAGTTACTGAAGCAAAGGAAAATAGGACAGTGTTGCTGCTTTGCTGAATTATAATTATTGGGTTCATGAGCACAAACACCCTAAGGGGAAAAGAATATTAGAATTTGTTCTGTTGTTTATATTCTTGCTGATTGCATTCCATTTTAACTTAAGGCACCAGAAGTTTTCTTAGTTTTTCTTTTTTAAAGAATAGCTCCATCAAATGAAAAGACCCTATTTATTATTGTAATGTTTATCATTACAGTGGTGAATGTAGTTAATTTTTTTTAAAAACCAGCAGTTTAAAGTGTTGCTACGCTATCGTTGTTGTTAGAGACAATGTATGTCATATGTCATAAAACAAGTCGTGAAAATGATGTTCCTGCATTTTCTTGATCAAACCCACAAGGCACCAGTTAGGTTGCGCATCTAAATCCACTTGGAAGTAATGCTAATTGCCAGCTGTGGAACTGTATCCCAAATGTATACGTTCAGAATTGGAAGTGTAAAAAAGAAACAAGGCACGCAGTGAGAAAGGACATGCAGGTGATGGCAGAAAAAGGGTAACAGATGCATTATGCTCACTGAAAAAGGCCTTATGTAACCTACATTCTCTTCTATCTTAGTTGAACAAAAATTATCTTTCATAATTTCCATGCTTTAGTGGAAGAGCAGTGGTGAAGGGGAAGAATTTTGCTAAATGATTTCAAGAATGAAAATTTCCATCTGGCTTGATAATTAAATTCTGCAACAGTTTGGGTCTAAGAAACTGTGGCCCTCTTATTATGGAATGAAACTTCTCTCAGTTCATCCCTTGATGGATAAAGGGAAGCATTGAACTAAGAGAGAAATGGTTTGTGGGCAAAGCTATTGTTTCCTTCAATAGTATCAGAAATACTAATAAAATGTGAACTCCTATTTATAGGAAAAGAAATGGGAGGGCATTTTGCCAGCTGTCATTTTAAATGGTTGGAGGTTGAAGAATGTTGTGGGTGCCTGCATGAGCCTGCCTGAAGGTGGGAATTTAACCTGGGCATGGATTAGTGAAGCAAGTTATAACAGAAAGGAGATCTACTGGTACGAAGTATTCAGTGGTACCTCGAGTTACGAACTTAATCCGTTCTGTGACTCTGATCGCAACTCGAGTTGGTCGCAACTCGAGGTAAATTTTCCCATAAGGTTCAATGTAAATACGGTTAATCCATTCCGCCCTCCAAATTTGGTCGCACCACGAGGCAAATTTCCCCATAAGGTTCAATGTAAATACATACGGTTAAACAGTTCTGAAACATATGCATTTTATTTTTAAACCACAAAAACATGAAAAAAAGTACAGTACAGCACAGTATGAAGAGGGAGAATGGGGTGGGGAGGCAGTTATTGTTTGGAGGGAGAGTCCCCCTCCAAAGGGACATCGGGAAGATCTCCTTCAGGGGTTTCCTCTCTTCTTTGCCTCTTAACTGCAGGCTCAGTTCTGGGGAAAAACCTGTCTAAAGTCAGTTGTTTTTTCCTGCGCTGCATAACCCTCCGGAAATGAGAGAACACGTTGTCGTTCATCATGTTCAACGCTCTGGTTATCACAGTTCTGTTGGGGTGGTGCTTCTCAAGGAAATCCTGGCACTCATTCCATTTTGCCATGATGGATTGTATCACTTCACTGCTCACCTCCTCCCCGTCCTCCTCTTCCTCATTGGAATGCTCCTGGCCAAGCGCTTTCTGTTGCTCACTCTGGAGCTCAGCAAGTTCTTCCGTGGTCAGCTCCTCCTCATGGTCCTCAACAAGCTCCTCTATGTCTGCATCATCGACAATCAGACCCATGCTCTTGCCCATGGACACAGTCTCCTCCACTACCTCTGCATCAGACCCTTCAAAGTCACATTCAGCAACACATTCTGGCCACAGTTTCCTCCAGGCTGAGTTTAAGGTCCGGCAGGTGACATCTTGCCAGGCTTTGTCAATGAGGCTGATGCAGTGGAGGACATTGAAATATTTCTTCCAAAACTCTGTCAGAGTCAAGGATGTTTCCTCAGTGACATTGAAACACCTGGTGAAGAGCGCCTTTGTGTAGAGCTTCTTAAAGTTGCAGATCACTTGCTGGTCCATGGGCTGCAGAAGAGGTGTCGTGTTGGGGGGGAGGAACTTGACCTTTATGAAGTTGTATTCAGCGTCCATATCATCCACCAAGGCTGGAGGGTGTGCCGGGGCATTGTCCATCAGAAGAAGGCACCTTTCAGGCAGCTGGTTGTCAGAAAGATATTTTTTAACGCTGGGTGTGAACACCTCGTGCAGCCATTCCATGAACAACTGCCTTGTGACCCACGCTCTCGCATTGGCCCTCCACATGACAGGCAGTCTGGCCTTGTTCACATTCTGTTCCCTGAACGCACGAGGGGTCTGGGAATGGTACACCAGTAGCGGCTTAATCTTCAGGTCGCCGCTTGCGTTCGCACACAGCAAAAGGGTCAATCTGTGCTTCATGGGCTTGTGCCCTGCCAGTGCCTTTTCCTCCTGCGTGATGTAGGTTCTGTTTGGCATCTCCTTCCAGAAGAGCCCCGTCTTGTCACAGTTGAACACTTGCTGAGGGACGTATCCTTCCACCTTCACGAAGTCCTCAAATTCTTCCTTGTAGGCTTCTGCAGCAGCCTTGTCAGAACTGGAAGCCTCTCCATGTCTTGCCACACTGTGGATGCCACTTCTCTTGCGGAATTTCTCAAACCAGCCTCTGCTGGCTTTAAATTCCTCACTTGCTGTGCCGGTAGAGGGGTTTTTCTGCAGTAAATCACTGTGCAGTTTCCTGGCTTTTTCACAGATGATAGCTTCACTCACGCTATCACCTGCCAGCTGTTTCTCATTCAGCCACACTAACAACAGCTTTTCCACCTCTTCCAGCACTTGTGTCCTCTTCCTCGTTAAGATCGTTACTCCTTTTGACACATCAGCTTCTCTAATGGCATCTTTATTCTTCAAAATAGTCGAGATGGTCAACTTCGCCATCTTGTACTCCGCGGCCAGATCAGTCACACGAACACCACGATCGTGCTTTTCTATAATCTCCTTCTTCAGTTCGATCGTCACTTTCTTCTTCAAAGCCTTATTCTTGCCAAGCCCGCTCTGCATTTTCTTTGGAGCCATGCTGACAAGCACACCAAAAACCTTCCAAATGCCACAAAACACACCACAAGCCTCACCGAACGTCTCCTTGCTACCGCGATCTCGCCCAGAGGAAGCCGCGACCGCGTGGCAGCAGGGCAAATGGCCGCAGATCCGGTTCGTAGCTCGAGGTGGAGGTCACATGGCGAGGTAAATTTTTGGGGCCGGAGCTGGTCGTATCTCGAAAAATTCGTAAGGAGGGGCGTTCGTAACCCGAGGTACCACTGTAGTATATGGATAAGCAAAGCCTATCACCTGCTTTACTATATCCTACCAGGAGGAGAGAGAAGAGCATGTGTTTTGTGCATGTTTGCCTAGGAATAAAGGCAGAAGGAAGTGACCTGAGATTAACAATCTCTTAGACAAATAACAAGCAGAGTGATAGAAGAAGAGGCAACACTGAGTAAATCCTTAGCCCTCTACCTATACTCTGTTGCTTCCTTGTGGTTGGTAGGTCCTGAGGTGCTAAAGAAGCACCCCCATCATAAATACCCTAAAATGTTGAATTTACTGGGTCAACATGCAGTTGAGGTCCACAGCTAAAGAAGGAGTCCCAGGGATCCTCTCAAACCAGCTGGCCTTAGTAATAGGTATATGTAAAGCAGTGTTCCTCAACCTTGGCCACTTGAAGATGCTGGCTGGGGAATTCTGGGAGTTGAAGTCCACACATCTTCAAGTGGCCAAGGTTGAGGAACCCTGATGTAAAGGACAACATTTCTGGAGACGTAAATGCACCAGTCACAGCGGATTAAATTTAATCCTACAAACCTTTCAGCCATGGGAATCCTCATCTCCTATTTACTTGCTCAGCCTAGAAACCAAGGGCCCGTGATTTTTGTGAAAAATAAACCCACAAGTGAAGTTGAGCACATGAAAAATCTGAAAGGCTTACAACAGCATCCCCTAACTTGGCATTCTCTGAATATGTTGGGAGTGATTCACAGAATTATATGCCAGCAAAGAATGAAAGGATTTTGGAATTCTGGGAGCTGCAGCCTTCGGAAGGCCTTAAAGACCTGGTTCTGTGCTTGAGCCTGGGGCCCCAGCTATGTGAAGGAGCCCATCTCCTGGCTATGTTAATGGTTGTTGTGGGTTTTTTCAGCTGCTATGTATTTTAATTTTTGTATACAGGTAGTCCTTGCTTAATGACCACTTGTTTAACAATGGTTTGATGTTACAGTGGCCTTGGAAAAAGCGATTTACAATCTGTACTCACACTTACAACTTGCTTACAGACTCCAGTCTAAAATGGGGATTCGTGTAATCATTTCCCAGCATTGCCATTTTATGTTATCTGGTTAGAAGCAGTAAGAAAAATACATGAGAAACCAATAAAATTGAAACAAAATATAAAGTGAGATCAATAGTTTTTTTTTTTTCATTTTAAGGATAATAATCAGTGGCTGATACCCACATCTAGACATTATTGAATAAATAATTGCTTAACCAACAAAAATTATTTGAACATCTCATTGAGAAGCTCAAGAAAAAGGGAAAATGAAAAATATTTTTTTCCAAAAAGCGATAACACAGAAACTTCAGAAATATAGAAGGTAGTATGAAAAGCCTCTGTAGAGTTTTGTCTCTTCTTTAGTTAGCACAATTTCCTTGTGATGCTTTTTATATAAAGGTTTCCTTTATTTGTGGAAAGACTTGAATCTGTACTGAAATCTGATTGAAAAACTCCTTTGTTCAACTTGCTGAAGAGAAAAAAAATCCAACAGAAAAGATGTTGTTAAGCAGCAGCAAAGCAAATTTTGAGTTGGGGCAAGTCTCAGCACAAGCTGCTTACAACTGAAATTCCAGAAAGCAGATTTTCACTGGTTTCTCTTTGCAAGATATTTTTATTTCTTTTCTGACACTTGTCCCCATGTGCTTAGCAGTAGAAGCCAGTATTTTCTGATGTGCATTGAAAGCTCTCCTTTTTTTCAGTGTATGGATCACTGTGATTTATGGTTTTCCCAGCTCCTGCTTATATTTGCTTTTTAAGACTTGGGTTATGTTTTTAATTTCCATTTTCCCAACATTTTTGTTGGAGATTTCAATATACCTAGCTTTATCTCTATCTCTATCTGTCTACATCAGTGTTTCTCAACCTTAAAGTTGTAAAGACATGTGGACTTCAACTCCCAGAATTCCCCAGCCAGCATGCTGGCTGGGGAATTCTGGGAGTTGAAGTCCACACATCTTAAAGTTGCCAAGGTTGAGAAACACTGGTCTGCATACTCTCTTTCATTTTTCTGTCCTGAATAGTTTTGCTTTACTGATATTCTCCCATAATGTCATTTTTTACTGGTCATATCTTAGAATCCACAGAGTCAGAGAGAGCCTTTACAGTCATCAGAGGTGAGAGAACTGCTAGGGAAAAGTCTAACCCAAGTCTTACTTATCTCTTTAGCCAAAGGATACCTTATCTGGAGTTTTCATAGAAGAGTTATCAAGGCAGGCATTCCCAAGGGGTAAGGAGACTTGGCTTCCATGTGCTTCTATGTAATTCTAGCATGCTGTTGACTACACATATCACAGAGTAAGAGAGGCAATTGTGAGCTGATAAATTAGTCTGAAATAATTTAGATGGAGAAGGAAGGAAGGAAGGAAGGAAGGAAGGAAGGAAGGAAGGAAGGAAGGAAGGAAGGAAGGAAGGAAGGAAGATCCAACTTCCAGCACTCTCAGAGTAACAATAATGAAAGTTGTACGTTAACATGTATGTTCATCTTTCTGCCCCCTCCCCCCTCGAATAAGGTTGGTGTACCTTACTTCTCCAAAGCTTTTAAACATTACCAGAGCATTAAAGCATCATCCCATTATATTCACTAGCAATATAAAAGACAGTGCATCCCAGATATACTGAAGCCATTATTATAACAAGATCAGAGACCTAGTCAACTCCTGCACAAATCCATGATGGATGAATGATATCTTCCAGTTGAAATCTAGTTGACAGGATACTTTATTTAATGGTAAATTTCTGAATCAGCATAAATATGCATTGAACCAGTTTTCTGAATCAGTGTAAATGCTTCCCCCGCTGCTCGTTTTTTGTTTTATTCCTAAGAGGCTATTTAAAGAAGTCTCAATCTCAGGTTGAGAATGGGAAGCCCCCAAAAGGAGTGACACTAGAATCCTTGTGATGCTGTCAGTATGGAACAGTTCTTCTCCTCCACTGTGTTCAAGAAGTTCCCTTTGACTTTCTGGAGAAGTTTGATGGAATATAAGGAGCTGCAGAGGAAGGGAAGAGAAAGATCTGTTGTGTGAGCTTGCCTTCTGCTTGCAACATACTGGATATCACCCAGTATTTCAGTAAATAGGGCAAGCAGAGAGAAGACAGATGGGCAAGAGAGAAGTAGAAGGAAGGCAATAAAAATAGAGTAGAATTCAATAAAGATGCAGATGAAATAAAGATCTGAATAGGAGGTAAGAGAACAGGGACATAAGGAATGTAGGTGGTGGGTGATAAAAAAGAATAAAAAACCTGAATGGGACACATTCACTAGCTCCCCTTCCCCTTTATTTCTTTCACTTCAACCACAGCAATGTACTTGGCTCTCTGCTCATCCTCATCACCCAATTAATTTTCACACCTCTGCAAGGTACAGTGTTCTGAAAGATGTTGACTTAGTCTGAAGGTTGCCAGGTCAGTAATCCTACATATATTACTTGGGAGTAAAATGCCATAGTCTCTTCTGAATAGGTGCCCATAGGACTGAGCTCAAGTCAGTACTGTAGACAAAGGGTGTTTTGAACCTGGATTCCAAAATACATTATGAAAATACATTACAATTCTCCACTGTGCCGGAAGTATGAATTGGAGTGCTGGAAATCTCTGTGGATGCAGATCCTATTCAAATGTTCAAACATGGGGCTGGTAAAATACTTGGCAGAGAGTGGTCATGTTTGACATACATATTTCAAAGTACAAGAAAATCTCAGTAACCATTTTTGAAGATACCAAACCTGCAGTTTTGAGATACTGACATAGGGAGGCAGACCTTTAAGCTCCTTAGTTTATTTTCTGCTCCCTGAAACAAAGAGGAGTTATTTAGATTTAGTTATTAAGTTGCTGAATAAGCACAAGCATAATTTATGTAAGTGCTTAGGAAGATAGGGATCCAAGATCTTGAGTAAAGAAAGTATGGGTCTTAGTCCTCTATGGGATTTATCAGGATACCAGTCTGAAAATACCAGTCTGAAATCAATCACTTCAGAGAATCCCAATAGTGTAATAAACTTTCTGTATAAAAGAGGCAGTGTTTTAATACAGCCGCAAGAATGGCATCTTAACTGGTATTGAATTAATCAGAAACTAATTATATTCCCATTACAGCGTGTCTTGCATGTTAACTTCTCTGCTCCTCATTTACATGATTTGCATTGCTAGGCTAAGGAATGTAGAAGGAAGACAGCATCAGAGATGGGTTGCAGCTTTCAAAGGTCCTTCAATATTCCTTGAATTGATTTGCAGCCTCTGTGCGTATAATGCTGGTTCTAGGATTGGGGTGTGGGGAGATCAGCTCAAGCAAGATGCCTTTAGGTGGGCCTCCTTTCTGTCCATAATCATCCATTAATCTACCAAGACAGCAGACAGTAGCTCTTTCTGTTTGTCACTGATGTGTTCCCGTTTTCCCTCTGAGCAAAGACAGACAGAATAGGTCGGTAGTGGCAACTGGAAGAGGAGCAGCCCCAAGGTTGAAAAGATCTAAGGATCAGAAGTGGGGCTCCTTCATAAGCACAGTCTTGGCAGTTGTTCAAAATACTGATCTTTGATGCTGTCACTCCAGAACAATATAATGACTTACCTCATATATTCTTTTACTCCCACAATTATCAAGTAGTGCAGTATTGATTTCCTCACAATTATTTGGTGACAGATGCTTTCTTGTATGCTTCCTGAATGCAGGCACCAGAGAAGAGTTTGCAGAGCTGGTATTCTACCGCCCAAGAATTCTTATACCATTTCTAAACAAACTTCCTCATTTGTTGGCCTGCAGCGACTAGTTGACCACAGCTAAGTATGAAAATGCTAACTCAGGTTGGATTTGGTTAGCATTTAAGTGGGCAATCATGAGGAAATCCCAGGAGTGTAGGCCAGACTTGGGAATTGAAAATGCATTTCCATACAGTCTTTGTGATTGTTTTTTGCATACATCACTAGTTCAATCCAAAACTAAAGAGCAAAACAAAATTCACCATCTCCATCCATTTTATAATTGGCTACTATGGCCAACACAAATAAAAGACTTATGGTCCTTATCCGTCAGTTCGAACATTTGGTAGAAATACATTTTGCCTGCAACCAGATCTAAAACTATGTAAACTTGGATATAGGTGCTGCTTCCCAAGTGCAATTTATATAAATGCAGTAATTGTAAACTGTTTTGTTTGGGTCAAATTAGTGTTGGTAGCTCAGAGGCAGTATGGACAGCATGCCAACTGAAGAATTTTGTTGTAGTTTAAAAAAATAGGCAGAGCCAGCTCTGAACTTTGGAAATTACCTTTGTGGGAGGCATCTCTGGAAATCAAATTCGCTCAGGGGATATGCCAGTGGCATAAATTTGAAACTGAGTGGTTCCATCTATGCTCAAT
The DNA here is from genome assembly GCA_030867105.1 of Liasis olivaceus. Taxonomy (NCBI): domain Eukaryota; kingdom Metazoa; phylum Chordata; class Lepidosauria; order Squamata; family Pythonidae; genus Liasis; species Liasis olivaceus. The sequence goes on from CM061349.1 coordinate 261,089,318, forward strand.
TTGGAAGTAATCACATATGGTAAATAACAAATTATTCCTCTGGGGGACCTCTTCTTCTAGAGCATAGGTTCTTCATCTGGGGTCTCCTGACCTCTTGGGAGCCTGTGGATAGATTTCAGAAGTTCCATGAACTTGGATGGGAAAAAATACATTATTTTCACTAACTTCTAACTGAAATGTATCTTTTCATTAAATAATGTATATAGACAATGAAGTAGTTTAGTCCCTACTTCAACAAACTAGACTCCAACATTTGTTAAATCCAGTAAATCTCACTATCTAAAATTGATTGATTGATTATGTACTGTCAAGTTGGTGTTGATTCTTAGCAACCACATAGATAGATTTTCTCCATAACGATCTGTCCCTAACTTGGTCCTTCAGGTGTCACCACTGTAACTGAGTTCATCCACCTTGCTGCTGGTTGTCTTCTTCTCTTTCCTTCCACCTTTCCCAACATTCTCCAGAGAGCTAGGTGTTCACATGATGTGTCCAAAGTAGGATAATTTGAGTCTGGTCATTTATGCTTTGAGTAAGTACTCTGGGTTGATTTGTTTGATTATCAATTTGTTTGTTTTCTTGACTGTCCATGGTATTCTCAGGAGTTTTCTCCAACACCAAATTTCAAAAGCGTCAATATTCTTTCTATTCAGCTTTATCAAAGTCTAACTTTTGCTTCTATAGAGTGTTACAGGGAACACCATTTCCTAAATAGCAACAACAACAACAACTACCACCCTAAAAGGGTATTGTCTTGTTATTGATTTAATGGATTAATAAAAATGTACATACAGTATATTACTATATTACAGATTTGTTATATTTAAATACTTTGATAACTATATTTAAGCATGACTGGTTTCCTTCTTAATGCAATCTGTATCTATGTACAGATAAGGGATCTATGGCATGGAAAGGTTAAGAACCTCTGTTCTAGAGAAACCTTAGATATTCCCACTAAGGAAATAGATCATGAAGGCAACAATTTTATGGGAAGATGTCCCTTTTTCCCCTTTAGGTCATTGGAGGAGGAGCAGGATAAAAATCTGGCTAACATGAATAATCTGAGAAAAGCTGGTTACTTTCTCCATATGGTTACAGTATATGCTAGGAGTTCATTAGTGCATAGCAAATGGCAGATATTTGCCCTTATCCAATACCTTCTGAGAATTGTGAATGGAGATAGAAGACCCCTTCCTATAATATTTACATGGCTCTGATTTAAAAAAAAACCCTAATTTTCAGAGATTACTGAGGAAGGTTTAATAAATATTTAATAAAGAGATTAGGGCAGGCTACACTCTTCTGTTTTCTTAAGAAGTTAGGGACATTGACTTGTAATTAAGATTACCTGAGCATCTAGCTTTCCACTTTCCACCCAATACTTAAAAAACCCTTTCTTTTGATTTTTTGCTTTACGGGTAGTCCCTGGGTTAAGAACACCCAGTTTAAGGATGGCCCATAATTAAGAATGGAGGCAATTGTAGCAAAATTCGAGTTAAATACACAATGATTCGAGTTAAATACACAATGGTTCAAGTTAATTACGCAATACTACTCAAACAATATTATACAATAATACTGTTCTGGCTTACATACACATTTGACTTAAGGACAGACCTTGGGAACAGAACTTGTTCTTAAACTGGGGACTACCTGTAAATTCAAGATCAATTGATGAGCAAAGCACGTTGACCAATGTTCTCTTTGTCTGTATACAGTTTGTGTCCAGTTGATAAAGCGAAAGGCCATTTCCCTGAGGAATATGCCTGTTGCAAGTCAAGTGGGCATTAACACACGCACACACACACACACATACACACTCCTTTTGTGAGTTGCACTGTAGGAGTTAGCCAAATGGTCAACTTCTATTTCAGCATTTTGATTGTGGTGCTGAATTGTATGACTGTCATGGCTTTTTGTAAAGTAATAGCCAAGGAGAGACTGGATTTTTTTTTAAAGAAAATACTTGAAAGCAGCAGGAATGTTAATCCATTCATTCAGATTTTCTCATTTGGCCTTTGCAAAAGTACTTTCACTAGAACAATGGAAGTGATACTTCCACAGATGGAAGTCAGGAAGTTGGGAGAAGACTCATTCTAATTATCCTTTTTTTTTTTGTCCATTTCCTTTCTTTTTGTTTCAATATGGGAAATCAGTTTCTCCAGAAAGCGGCGTAGAGTTTGATAATTACTGGTTCACTTTACTGTCTCATCTGCACTGTAAACTATGGTTATTAGTGGAAGCCAGCTTGTTCAACAGTGATTTAAAGTTGGCTTATTTCTATAAATCACCATTCAGATTAACTTTTATTAGAATCAGGCAGCATGAAAAGCTATAGCTTACCTCAAATGGAAAAAAAAGCCTATCAACTTTTTATTGCAATACCATAAGACAGGTGGGCAAACTTTCTCAGAGTTGGAAAGGTTGCATTTAACATTTGAATGAGGTATTTTTCTATTTTTTAAAGGGGATTTCCGTGTTTTTTATATATTTTTTTCACCATGTTAAGCCTCTTTTAGAACTCATAGTTTCCGCATGTTTACTAACAGAATGGTAGGAAAGCGCACCGCCAGTTTTTGGCCACCATGGTCAGAGGGGGCTTCAGAAGGGAATTTAGGGAACACATAGCTTTGAGGTATAGGTTGCCAGTCCCTAATGTAAGAGGAGGGGGAAGCCTATGAATTTGAGACATGAATCTCCTCTGGATGTTTTAGACTGCAGTTCCCATCGCTCCTAGTCAATAAAGTTGCTGGATAAGATAATGCAAGTTGTAATCCCAAAAATCTGGAAGGTACCAAGTTGCCTTTTCTTTTGTTAAAACTGCAGTTGAACTTTCTCCCTAAAATAGTTCTGTGTATTATTGTTTGGAGCTCTATTATACCACTTCCAGCTTCACAGCATGTACATCATGCTATCCATAAGGCACTAGCACAAAATGTGGGAGGTGAGCATCTGTTTGAGTGTCAATAACAGGGGTTGACACAGCTCACATTAGATGCCAGCTATACTTACAATTAACATTGCATATACTTTCAATTGTGGGGTTATTTCTTTTGTAAACATTCACTAGTCACAGGATAAAGTTTTAGTCTGTGATATGGAAAAATGTAGATTATGGCTCAGGGTTTTTTTTTTCCTTAAATCTAAAAAAGAAAGCTTTGAAGAAGATTGTCAGACCTATAGGTATGAAGGGAATGGGGGCTTAGCAAGATTATCCTTTATGTGTCCTCAAATCTCACTGGGTCACAAGGTCTTTATGACATCACAGAGATAAGGATTACAGCACTGAGCCTCAGGAACATAAGAGAGAGAAATGATACAGTTTTAGACATCAGATTCCAAATCATTTTATTATTTTTATTTTTTCCGATCAGCCACTGACTGTGCAAGATTATTGTAAATTTTCACTAATCAACTTCCTGCCAGAACAGATTTGATGGTGGGCAAGATAAACACATTTGCTTAGATGTTCTCTGTGCATTCCCATTAGTAATATTGATGTGTGAAAATGGAAAGTGCTGTGATGGTTAGTCTTCCTTTTGCAAGCCTCTAGAAGATGCAAGATATCATTATAGAGCCCCCCAACACAAATTTTAAACTGTGGCATGTTTTATTATATTATATTTATTTTACATTTATGTATGAGCTTACTGCTTTCAGTAATGTGCTGTTTTAAGCACTGCACAGTCATAATACAGGCACTTATATACAAATATATTACATAAGTTCCAACTGATGATACGATACAATAACTAGTCTGTGTGTCACTAGCTTAGCTATACATTACTGTTAATGAGTAGGAAGATTTACATTGGCATACACTATTATAATGCATTTGTTATAAAAAGATTTCCAAACCAAGGGACTCCTGAAACGCCAGGCACAACATTTTCATTTTTATTGTAATACCTACTGTGCTGTTTTTCTTTACTGTAACTGTTTACCTTTATGCAGATGTCAACTGTTTTCCAAAATGTTCCTCTCTCTTTTTCTCCAACCCAGTATTTCCAGTAAATGTTTGAAAAGGTTGTTTAAAGTCTTGGAGAAACCTGCAAATCAAGATGGGAAGGTAGTAAGCTGGTATCTTCTGGGTGTTTTGGACCTAGTACTATGAACCCTCCCTCCCCATCACTGGGGGAGCTGATGGAGTTGATGTAGGTCAAACCATCTGACGGTTGAACTAAAGGTTATCTAAGCCTGTATATGTTGGTAGAACAATAACCCTATTTAATGTAAGGCAGTTTCTTGTGTCCCTTTTTTTCCATATTTCTGTTTTTTCAAAAGGTGGTTAAGATGATAACATTGTCATAATATTGTATTCTGGTGCAACCCACTGGTCAAAGATTGGTTTCAACTAGTATATTTGTTCAGTGTCCTTTTTGATAGAATGATTGTGAGAATTGTTGAATCATGACTGCATGCCCAAACATATTGTCTGGAATATATTGTCTGAAAATATATTGTTGCCCTTTCCTATCTTCCACTAAATTCTTTTGCTTCTAAGGCTAGGAATTCCTACTACATTGTACGTGAGTCACAGCTTTTAGATCCTATTCTTCTGCTTGGATACTTCTTGAGCTTTTGCCCACTGGGAAAAGAAAAGTGGAACTTGAAAATTGGTGGTGTTTCAAGTATTTCAGAATTTTTTTTTCTTCTATGGTACATTGCCCATAGGAAAACTTCAGTTGGACAATTATTTTCTTAATCCCACTTTGTTCTGTATTGCCCATTCAGCCTTAATGATCCTGAGGATTTCTCAATTTATCTTCTACAATTATAATCACATTATCTGTCTGTTTCTTTTATTTTAGAAATATACTTACTCAGCTTAAAATTCAATGAAGTATTGTGAAAAGCTGTTTTTAATTATTAGTAAGTGAGGTGGTTACCAAACAGAACAGTCTAATGGACTATCAAATGCCCATTAACCATGGTCAAGGCAATCACCCAAGAACCCTTTCCTATCCCCACCCACCAGGTTTTTATGGGGTAAAGACTATAGTCAGTACAGGAAGATTAGAATATGGCCAAGCATATTCTTAGTGCATCATACTCATACCTTCAACTGATACCTCAAGCCTCAAGTTTAAGGACACGCTTTTTCAATTGTTGAAATTTGTGTAAGTAAGAGAGACATCACTTTGAAGAACTCATTGAAGACCCCAAAAACCAAAAACATGGGCTTCTGTCTTCTTAAACTTCTGTATTGAACCCATTAGAGCCCTGTATCATCAAAGAAAACAAGAGAAAGAAGGGATTAAAAAAAAAAAACAATATTTAGGAATAATATTCATAGATGCTCAGCTTTTTTGAGGAGATAGTAGACAGTTATAAAGGGGTGTGGATCAGGCAAACATTTATGCTCTGACTTCTGTGAATGGAAACACTTTCTATAAGTCAGGCCACCGCTGGAGACAATCCAGGAAAAATGTTTTTATTCTCATTTTGGAGACCAAATGTCAACATTGATGTAGGTATTGACCATAAAAATGGACTACATGTTTGCAGTAGTACTTGCAGTAGTTGGTATTCCGTTCCAATCTGGAAATTGTAAGCCATGCCTAAATCCTGCTGAAATCCATGATAATTTAATGCACTTCTCTTTAATCATTGAATGGAAGCTAAACATGGATGAATCTTCCTTTTACCAGATTAGGTCTCTGTCATCCTTTTGAACCTGAGGGCCTTTATTGCCCTTTCAGCAGTGTGCTGGGGATTTCATTCCAAAAAGAACGGGGCAGCGATGGAAACAAAGAGAAGAGGGGACAAGACAAAAAACCCTACATTTAAGTTTATTTACATTTAACATTAAATATCATTTATTAGATTAATTATATTTAATTAATAAAATTAAAGTTATGTTCAACTCTTGGAAACTTCACAGTCAAGTCCATAGCAGGCTTGCTATTGGCTTCTTGGATGTTTCTTCTTCCCAGTCTAGCCTGAAACCCTAGTGATCTAGGGAAGTACAAACCAGCCCTAACTCTGCTTATCTGAATGAAGCCAGCCAAGAAGCCAACATAATAGTGAACCATCTCTGTAGTACTTTTCCCCTTCAGTCTTATTAAAAATTACACTTTCTTGGCAAGTTTGGAAAGGGCCTTCACTGCTTCACTCCAATATTTTTCCCTGTGTTAAACTGGGAGTCTGAAATAGTGTTGAGTCGCTTCATTTTCTTTTATTTCCAACATGTTTCCATCCAAATGGGGTGAAAATATGATGTGGTGTTCAATCTGTCTGTCTTTCCAGTTATTTAGACAGACTTTCATTGTTATTTCTAGGAATATCACTGAAAAAGGAGGGTTTCCTTTTTAAAAGGAAGTTTTATTAATATGATTTAAAAAACTAGGACTCCCAGGTTCTTTTAGAATCTACAAGTCTGTGGATTTGTTAGCATGGCAAAGAGGATAAATTTATATAAATGGAAAGAAGTTTATCCTCCTGATATTAAGGAATGGATTCAGGATATGAGTCTGTTATCTATTTTTGAAAAGTCTTTGTGTTCTTAAAATGAGATGGTGAAGCAATATAATCTAGATTTAATAACAAAGTAAAGACAGAATTAATTTTACATCACTACCAATGGATGTGACATGGATATTTTTTCTGCTAATCAGCCTGTTTTCTTCCTTTTGTCATATTTAGTTTATTTTAATCCTCATAATATATCTAGGGCCCTTTTATTACTGTATAACCACTATTTATCCCCCCCCCCCCCCCCCCAAATGGTGTTGTAATTTTCTATATTTCACTATTGGAAAAAAATTAAAGGGCTGTGGATTTCTTTTTAATAAACATAGATTGATGGACTCAGTAGCAAGGAATCTATGAAATAATCCATTATTTGCAAGACTCTTATTTACAAAACGGGGCAGCGTAGCATTGGCTTGATTGATTGTGATGATATGTGAGTGTGTATCTTTCTAAGCTGCCTATAATGCACCAAATTCAGTGCAGTCCAGCTGGCAAACTGAATGTGCAAATTGTTCCCCCCACCCCACCCCACCCCCATTGCCTCTGCAGGCTCGATCTAGTAAGACTACAGCAGTGAGGAGTCTTGTTTATCAGAGCTAGAACACAGTATTAAAAATATGTTCATATTAAGCTCTTGTCATGTCCCTTCCTGAATTCTAATACTGGCTTTACAGTGGACAGTGCACATGTGTGTGTACGTGTACATGCATATATATGTGCTTTTACAAGAAGTATGGATTTCTTTTAGTGTCTAGTTTCCTTGTTCAATGGCTTGAAAACACAGCTTTACTTGCATGATTTTTTCCAAGGTTGGCCAAAAGAAATTCAGCAATAGGAAGCACTTGAAAATACAACAAAGAGGGGCATATGTGGATCTCTAGCTTTAGAGATATTTCATAGAACCAAGGTACTGCTCTGTTTGACCTGACAGTATTAACTCAAATATTGTTTGTGGAGTAAAGTGCATAACTCCAAAATGCTCAGGTTTGTTGCAGTAGGTTCTGAGATATATTGTTACTTTAGCTAGGTGACAATTTCTGGTGTGGAAACAACCACGCTGACTACAACATAGCTATATCTGGGCTAATATTTCCTCTTTTTCTTCACACTGATCTAGAACTTTACTGAATCACCTAATTCTAAATGACTGAGATCAACAATGGGAATAACAAATCCCATGCTGGTATAGTTTTTCCGCCAACTCAAAATGAGTGGTGAGCAGTTCAGCTTAGGCAGCTTAGGAATTTGTGGCCTCCATAGTAACCATGGACCTGTCCCAGGTCATCATTGGCCCAACACGTACATACTAGGAGCTGCACGTTAGACCTGGTTTTGTTTCGGAGCAAAATGTGATCTGGTTTTGGAAGACATTGTCCAGTCTATTGCTGTGGTCAGTTTACTTTCTGGTTGCTTTTCAGCTGGCTGTGTCACCCCCCACCTCATGGGGAGAGAGGGCCTGTTGGATCAGCCCACCTCAGGCACCTAATGGACTCTGTTGGGTTTCAGAGGGAGTTGGGGTTTCCCCTGAGGATCTGGTGGCAATCCAGCTAAGGCCTTGGTTGCAACCTGGAATGGGCAAGTGGCTGAGGCTTTAGACTGCATTGCCCCAATGTGGCCTCTCCTCTTGCCCATCCTGGGGTGCTCCTTGGTATGAGCAGCTCTAGGAGATGAAGCACATAAAGAGACACAGAGCATTGGAAGAAGACGAAGAGCAAATCCAAGCAAATATAGGGAAGAATCCATATTAGCATTTACATTGTGGTGATAAGGATGGCAAAACTATGTTATTTCTTCACTCTTATTGCATCTGCTGATAGCAATAATCCAGTTCGAGGTGACCCAGTCCCTGCTGGGAAGAGACAGATCACAGGATTATCTGCAGGGCCACTGTGAGGAATATTCTCACTATTTGGCAGATAAAGTCACTTGGGTTCACTCAGAGTGGGACTCCAGCTGGGCAGGTCCAGAAGTGGTGCCTGAGGTACAGCCTTGTAAGATTATCTGGAGTACATTTGATTCTGTGAATCCTGAGGAAAAGGACAGTGTTCTGTAGTCTGTTAGCTTGGACATCTGTTTGTTAGATCCAGGCTCCTTCTAGAGAGTTAAGGCTGTCCAGAAGATGATCTGCAGTTGGGCCTGGGAGGTTAACTGCAGTGGTATCTGTTTCTTTGTGGAAGTGGGTAATCCCCTCAGTTTCAAAGGAGGCTATGTTGTGCCCTTTTCTTAAGAGAACATTGCTAGACCCAACCACCATGGACAAATTTTGCCCAGTGTCCAACCTCCCCTTTCTGAGGAAAGTGGTGGAGAGGGTGATTGGGCTTCAGTTGCAGAGGATCCTGGAGGAAGCAGATTATGTAAACTTGTTTCAGTCAGATTTTAGGTCAGGGTTCAGTATGGAGACTTTCAATGACCTGTGGTGGAGCCAGGATGGGGTGTGCATTCAACCAGGTGTTCCCTGATTTCTCAGAGGCTTTCAATACCATTGACCACATTATCCTATTGGGGTAGCTTCAGGGGCTGCAAATAGGGAGCACTGTTTTGCAGTGGTTCTCCTTCTTTCTCTGTGGCCAGTTCCAACTGGTGTTAACGGGGGGTGAAATGGCCCCTCATTTGTGGAATATTGCACAGCTCAACTCTCCTTCCCCTTTTGTTTAACATCTACTTGAAACCACTGGATGAGGTCATCCGTCAGTTTCAGGTCAAGTATCATCAATAGGTTGATGATACCCAATTCTACATCTTGACCCTGGTCTGATCAAGCGACACTCTTGAAGTCCTGGCCCACTGCCTGGAGGCAGGCTTGGATGAAGAGGAACAGGCTTAGGCTTACTCCTGACACGACAAGCAGCTTTGTTGTTTGACCCCTCTGATTCCAGGGACCTAGTCTTTAATGGGGTTGCACTTCCACATATAATAATAATTTATTAAACTTGTATTCTTCCCAACAATCTGGAGGTTCTTTTGGACTCACAGCTCTTGCTCAAAAGCCGGTGACAGCTGTTGCTAAGAGGGCCTTTGCCCAGGTTCATCTTCTGCACCAGTTTCACCTGTTCCTGGACCGGAAGGCCCTTTAAACAGTCACTCATGCCCCAGTTACCTCTCAATTGGACTATGGTAATGTTCTGTACATGGGGCTGCCCTTGAAGACCACTCAGAAGGTACAACTGGTCCAGAATGCAACAATGCAGGCAGTGATGGAAATGTCACAGTATGCCCAGGTGTCCCCACTGCTTTGTGAGCTGTGCAGGTTGCCAACTGGCTTCTGGGTGCAATTCAATGTGCTGGTTATCACCTATAAAGCCCTGCATGGCTTGGGCCTGGTTAGTTGGGGTACTACCTATCTCCATTTGTTCCTGCCCATCTGGTGGGGTCAGCTACAGTGTTCACACTCCAGGACTCATCAATTAAGTGGTGTCATCTTGCAGGACCTTGGAAGTGCGCCTTCTTGGTGATGACTCCTCTCTTATGGAATGATATCCCCTCCTCCAGTTTGTACGGCTCCCACACTTTTGACTTTCCACAAACCGCTAAAGACCTGATTGTTCTCCCAGACCTAGGTGATTGAGTCCCTTTGATTTTTTTTTTTTTTTTTGGTTCTGACTTCCAGTCAGTTGTCTTCTTCTTGATATATTTTGTTTTCCTTTAATTTTTTTATGTATAAGTTGCCCCGAGTCAGCTTGGACTTGGGTGGCCTCAAAATTGAAATAATAAAATAAAAATAATGTGTGCTTTGAAAGTAGTCTTTAACAGAAGAGCTTTGGACATGGATTTTGTGAGAGAAAAAAATAATTTTGGAAATAAGTAGTTTATTTCTCACAAAGATTCATTTAAATATATGCATTTAAATAGGAGTATAATCTTTTTTTTTTTTTAAAAAAGATGCAGTTTAATGGGGAATTGGACTGAATCGGCCTTACAAATAAAACAGATGCAAAACTGATATTGAGCTGGGAAAAGGCTGATTTGACTATTTCTAGTTTAGGCTCTGTGAATTTTTGTGCAAACACACAAGAGCTGCCCTCTTATTTTTCCACAAGTGATCATGATCCAACATCAGCTGTGGCCTTTCGAATGGGCAGAGAGAAGGGTGGGGGAGGGTGAATGAGAAGGCGCCACTGTTACTGGCACGCTTTTCAGTGCTATGTCAAAACAGAGAAGATAAAAGATGCTACAACACTCTGGCTTGGAATTTCAAATCAAAGCCCCCCCTTCAAAGCTTCATCCAGATCTAATACCTGTCTTGGTAATACACATGAAAAGGATTTTAGGGTTAGAGATGATCATAAGCTGAAGATGAATCAGCAGTTTGACAGTGCTGTTAAGAAGGCAAATGTCATTTTGTGCTGCATCAATCAAAGCATTGTTATAACTCCACTCTATTCTGTATTGGTCACTGGGCATCATTTAGGAAGAATGGTCCTCATTGCTTCTTCCTAACAGATGCCTGGTGTGCATAAAGCTAAGGCTGAAGTAGGCAACCTTCTGGGGTTGAAGTCACATTTCGAATTCTGAGAGCATCTAGTGGGTACCTTCAAAAAATTGCTGCCATGGGACACTTGCCTACTCATAAAATGATTGCAACAGTGATCTTGGTTAGTTACAGAACACCAGTTTATGAGGAGATAACTTGCTTCCTATCCCCTTCCCCCAATGCGGAAATATGGGACCTTTCTGGGATCCAAAGGCATTGCAGGAAATAAATATGAGGAGAGAAGCTGGTGTTTTGCTTTACCATATACCACCTTCCTATTTAACTGCGTTGTACAAAATGATATATGATGATGCAGGATGATGATGATGATGATGATGATGATGATGATGATACTAAGATAATTAAAAAAAAAAAAAGTCAGGTGGGGCAAGCAGCCTGGTGGACACCAAAGGCAAAATCTTGGAGATATATTTTTCCTCCAAGGCACCATGTTGCCTTTCCATGAGCTTTGGGGCAGGGAAAATGAGGCCTCCCTTGAGCTTTAGGTTGATTCCGCCCCATGGATTATGTTGTGCCCATGGTTGAATGGATCATTCATACCCCTATTTTGTTGCACAAGAAAAACATCTTTTGCAAATAAATTGAAAATGATTGTATGCAGGAAACATATCTGTGATACAAATAAGAACCACCAACATAATCATTTCTCAGAAAAGAATGGCATTTTGTTGAGCAATAAAAAATCCCACATTTTAAAAAAATGGGGGAAATGGTTTTATGCTTCCCACTACCAAGCTGTTTTTTAATGTTTTAATAAATATTAGCTACTTTTTATACAGAACTTGTGGAACTACAGATCCTAGTAACCCCATTCATTACGTTCAGTGATAACAAATGCTAAATTCTGTAGTTCAGCAACATCTGGAGGGCCAATTCTCCACCCCATTCTGAAGGAAAGGAATTGAATTTATCTCATAATAAGTGAGCTAAATTGTAAGTTATACGAATATAATCATATAGAGTAATCAACTTCATTATTTTTCATGAGTGAGGTTTTTCCCTCTATGTGCAAAGCAACCTTGTGGAAAAAATGCTGGTGTTGGAGCACAGGCTTGTCTGAATTTACTTCTGGCTCAACTATAGTACAAGAATAACTACTCTGAAGCTGCTTTTTAGCTGGGAATGCTTGAGCTCTTTAGAGCTCTGCAAATGGGGTCAGACTGCTTCCCCATTTGAGGGTACCCTTGCCTCATCCTTCTTCCTGGCTCCTGAACTTCCACCATCCTAGAGGTCCTGTAGGAAGAATGCTGACTAGAGAGCTTTGCACCTCCCCTCACAATCCAGGAGCAGCAAGCAGGTGTGAATTTCTCCCAACTCAACAAAGGCAACCCAGTGCACAAAGCTTCCCTCCCTCCCTCCCTCCCTCCCCAAAATGTGAGTGAAGGAATGTTTGTTCGCACAGGATCGGTGGGAGTTTGGAAGGCCAGCAATTTTGCTCCTCACTTCTGAATTGACAGAAGTGAGGATGCTCATGGGTCATTTTCAAACTGCTTTTGAGAAAGTGGGGAGTGGAAAGAGTTGGCCTGTGCCAAGTGATGTAAATTTGCTTCTGCAAAATGATTTCAGCTATGGGGGAGACAATATTACCTTCACTGAAGCAACAAGGCCACCTGGTTTATCTCAATAAATCTGTTTGTATGGCCTCAAATCGCTTCAGGCAGTGCTGCTGGAGAAGACACTTCTCGCTGTTGGCCAAACTGTTTCCAGGGTGGACGGCTGCAGAATTGCCTACAGTGTGATTGGAGCTGAGTAACTGGAACAACTGTTTGGTGCACTCCAGTGGGTGTCTCCAGGCTGGATAGTTTTGCTGTGCACTGTGGGATTGCCCATAGTATGTGCCATAGCTGCTCAGCATGAGCATTGTGGGAAGAAGTTGAGAGGGGTTCTGAAATGAAGAAAGGGAGAGGAACACGGGTGCTTTGTTTCTTTCTTGAAAGAAAAAGGACTAAGTTGCTTCATGAGACAGCTTAAAGAGGTGCTTCATTTGAAGTTTCTTCAAAGCTTCTCACGGACCTAAGAAAAATAATGTGGAAGTGGCCAAAGTTTCTACTCCAAAAGTAGTCTATTTAGTCCTAGAATATTCTGTAGTCTTAAAATGTCTAGTCTAGCTGAAAAGATACAGTACTTGGGAATGAGTGTTGAAATCTCAAAAATCCAAAGAGGCTGTTTTGATTACTATTTTGCTGTGAACAACCATAGAATCAGTTGGTAAGCAAGCCATATACAGTGCCACTGGTATTAGGAAGGAAAAAAAAGATAATGATTCCAGAAGTTTTTGGAACTCAGACTTAATGCATTACTTCACTTAGTTTAAAGTGAAATATGTAAAAACCATTGAAGCCTAAATAAGCCTATTTAATAAACTGCCTCATGAACAGATTATAGTTGCCTAGGAAAATGTAGAATTATTAAGAGAAAGGATGAATGAGTGAACACTTTCACTCCCATATTAAGTTTGATTCCATTAAGCTGATCTCTTGTCTCTGCTTTTTCACCTTTTTCATCTTTTCTTACTTCAGGATTTCCTAATCTGTGCAAAACTGATTAGATTTTTATCTACTTATCTCTTACAGTCCTTTCTCTTAAAGAATAAAGCAAGACTATGAAAAGAGTTCAGTTAATAACATTTCATGTATATCATTCTAATAATGCAAACGTACCTTTTTTTTTACAAGGCAACCATATTGGGGAATAAAAGTATGAAACTCAACTCATATTTCAGTGTGAACCTTGTTAGAAACTGCATAATGAAGAGATGTGGTATTAGATAGTAATGCTGAAGTTATAAACTGAAGTTCAGATAATTCATTGTTTGGGAGTGAGATTCAAGGGCACTTTTCTCATTTGGGATTTTCAACAAGCAAACAGTATTTCAGAGTGTAAATACAGAAGAAAGTCAAAGAACAGGGAAGTCCTTTCACCAGAAACTCCCTCACTCTTCAGTTAGGAAAATTCTATACTGTCACCTTGATTTCTTTTCTTCTTTGAGGCAGTTTAAAAAGATACCTTTGGGTAAGAGATTCTGGTTACTTTTAATCAAAAAGTTAAGTATATTGGTAGTTTACAGAAGTGGTAGATTATTTTGTGAAATATTATCTTACACATGTGAAATAAGCCATTTCCGATTTAACAAAATGTTCTCTTACATTTTTAAACATGCTTATTTATACTCCATACAAATGCCTGTTAGATCACAGCTAAATGCATTTTTAATGGAATCAATTCAATGTTGAGCTAATGGGAGGGAGGGGAGACCTTCTCTTAAAAGGACTAAAAATGTGACCAAAAAATGAATACGTGTACCCTTCTAACTAAAATAGTTCTGGATCTCAGTAGCATTTTCTTCTGAATAGACAGGAATAGAAATGCACTATTAATTAAGCAGATGTTTTGAATCTTGACAGCAGATATGGGTTGCCTTATCCTGCTAGCAATGGGTATAATGTAACTCTGGGTACCAATTAAGAAACAAATTGTAGAAAACAGTGCTTCATTGAGTGAGATGGACTCAGTAGCCTAATTATACTTTTTCAGTGTTCAGCTTCATTGCTAATATTCTTAATGTTTAGAAAAACGAGCTTCATTTCTACCTTTTTTTCCTTTTAGGCCCTACTCGCAAAATGCCACCCACTGCCAGTGCCATGGACTTCTTCCAACTCTTTGTCCCTGACAACGTGCTAAAGAACATGGTGATTCAAACAAACATGTATGCCACGAAGTACCAGGAGCGGTTTGGGAGCGATGAGGCTTGGATGGATGTCACCCTGACAGAAATCAAGGCTTTCCTTGCATACATGATATCTACAAGCACTCACCATTGCGAGTCGGTCCTCAGCATCTGGAGTAGTGGTTTCTATAGCAACAAGAGCATCGCATTGATCATGACTCAGACAAGATTTGAGAAGATTCTTAAATACTTCCATATTGTGGCCTTTCGTTCGAGTCAGACTACACATGGCCTCTATAAAATCCAGCCCTTTCTGGACTCTCTGCAACATAGCTTTGACTCTGCTTTCAAGCCTTCCCAGACACAGGTGAGATTTGATTTTTGGGTTGTGGAAAATCTTAGCTTACTCCATTCTTGCACTAAAACTGTAAAACATACAATGAATCAGCATGAAAACCTAATCTGTAAAGGAAGAGCATGGAATGCAAAATTAAAATGGAGCATGTGGGAATGTATTTGCATGTTTAGTTTCTCAGGGGCACATCTAAGATTTTTCAGGGCAAACCAACTCAAATGTTTAAGATGCCTTTATGGTTCTACTTCTCAGTGGTGTACAAATGGTGAAGGTGGACTTGATGTCTGCCTTACAGGTCTCAGATACGAGGGCCCACCTTCCCTTGTGCCATGTTTCAGTAGGAACTGCAGCAGAAGAGTGTTGTGGGCTACAAAGAGATGTCTCAAATGTTGTCTCAGGGATGTTGTCTTAGCAACGTACAAAGTCCTTCTGAGGCTTTCCAGGGGCCCTACGGTGTGAGGCCAGTGATGGTTACATTGAAGGAGTGCCCTCTGAGTTCCAGGCGTCTGCTAAAACACAGCCCCTGGACTGGAAAATCCTGCAGTGACTTCTTCTCTCCTGAGTCTTCGTAACCAGAGTGGAGGAATTAATCTGATAACAGAGCATCTACTAGAGATATATCATGCAGTGATTCAATTGACATGATGAAACCAGTTAGTTTTCCTTCTGCATTTTTGAAATCCAGGGTGGGACTAACATGATTTCACAGTTCAGTCTTCACATACTTCTTTAGCTCCCTCAACTTCATAAATGTTGGAGGCAGAGAATTTAGATATAGAGGTGAGACAGAAGATGCTGATGCTTTTGAAGTGTGCCATATAAAGTAATCTCAGGGTCTTTTTTCTTATAGTTGTGGGAATGATGATAAGTCCATGGGCCCTGCCTCCTCTGTTGTATGTTGGGACTGTACTCATGTGGGCTTTCTGGAAGATTACTGTGGTCTCCTCAACGCCCCAAAGGCTGCAGAACTGGCCACAGGAGAAATATAGGATAAGAAGCTTGTGTTTGTGTGTGTGTACGCATGTGCATGGACATGAAGAATGACTGAAGAAAGATTTATTTTATTTCAATTGAGACATAATGTGACATGCTGAAATACAGATCTCCCTCACTTAAAAGAAAAATAAGAGCTATAGGAATCAAGACCGTGGTGCTGAAGAAGGATATGCATGACAAGTCCTTGTCTGCTGTATAAGGGAAGCCATACAGGTGTTGCATTTCATTTGGGAGTGTGCAAAAGTGAGCAGGCCTTTAATCATTAAACTTTACAAATGTGCTTAACTGATAGAAAAGAACTAAGACAGCAACTTATCCTGGCTGTTGAAGACAAAGATAAGAATGACAAAAATAAGTCAAGCACCTTAAGGAAAAATATAAGGTGATATATTAAGAAAGAAAAATATGTAATATTTACTTTAACCTTCCCAACCTGTTTCCCCATTGTTCTCCAGTTTGACTAGATTTCAGTTCTCATAATCTGCTAGGACATTTGGATGTCAACAAGTGGAAGAAGCTGGCATAGAACCCGATATTTGCCTGCTAATGTTATTTAAAAGGTTCTCTGATATACTTAAAATGGATTTGAGATATGAATCCTGCATATTGCTTCTATTTCCATGCTTAAAATGGAAATAACTTTGGCAGATTGGAGCCCATGTGAATGACACATCATGATGTATATGCAAATCCACCCTGAGTTTAGGCAGATACATAATTTGATTACAAATGAGCCTCCCTCTTAAGGTTTAAAATTCTTATGTTTATTTTTGTAAGATGGTTGACTAATTCCAGTAATGTAATTAAGATGGAGCCAGTCACCAATGAACAGGATAAACCTGCACCAAAATAATTAGTTGGTGGGAGCTACAGATTTTAATTTTGATAGCCATAAATCACAAGAATACTTATTTCAACATCAGTCTTCTAATTATATTATTTCTTTTTATCACTAGTTGCTAAACTAATTTGAAGTTATGAAACCCCTAACATCACATAATATGCTTTTTCCAGTACAACCAACATATTAAATTAAAAATATGCTTTGAAACAGACTCTACAACATGCTGTCCCCAGATTTATGGACTTCGGTACTCATCATTTTTATTCTGCACAGCCACTGGCTATGGAATGATGGAATTGAAGCCCAACACACCTAGAGTGCAATGACTTTTCTCAAATGGTTACTCTGAAAGCTAATGGTAAGACCAGGTAGCTATTTTGTTGAGACAGAAGGAGTCATACATGCCCTCCTTCACTCAGTGGTTGCCATATAAAAAGATGGTTTCCATTTAAGAATTAGATTCCACTGTTACAGAGAATATAGGAGAAGAGCCATGTTTGTCTATGGAGGCAACAAATTAGGAACCTGGTACAGTAGTACTTTTTCCAATTAACAACATTTATTATAGAAAAGAGATTATTAAATAATCTTTGCCAACTTAATGGCCATGAGTAGCCTCATGTATGACTACTGTATATATCATTTCCAATATGAAGTTATCAGTGCACCTGGTAATTGTATAAAAGTTTTCTTGAAAATGCAGGAGCAGAGAGGTCTCCCCCCCCCCCCCCCCCCCATGTAAAGGGTACAAGTTGCATCAGGAGCAAAATCTCATTAGTATCAGAGAGCTTTTTTGCTACTTCAGATACTACTGCAGGAAGATGGTAGTCCCAGTAGGGATTATGGTAGCAGCAGAATTAATATTCTTCCTTCTATGCGCCTTGCCTGAATATTTGCTTAAACATAATATACTTAGGGCAAAAGATCTGGGCTGCAAAAATCTGTATGATCGCTAGATACTATAACCCTTTACTGCCAATGTTGCTTTGCCTTAACCCTTTACTGCAAATGTCTGGATTTCTCCAGCCCAAATCTGAAAGCCCCAATCATCTCTGCTTTGATTCTGAGATTGATAGAAATCAGTGAGTTTAGTTAAGACATAACCTAGATCATTGTGGTGAGATACAGTGCAACAAACGTGCTGAATTAAATCAGCATTTTTCACTGGTATCAATTCAGCATTTAGATTCTTCTAGGTGATGGTAACCAAGTGTTGAGACCTCAAGTAAAGCATGTGCATGTGTGAATGTATTGTACATGAGAGGCTTAAAAGCTTGATCACACCTCTAGTTCTGCCTTTTGGATAATCTGAATGAGTATCTTTCTAATTCAAAGTTTCTTTTGCTATGAATATTTTTTTTGTCTATGGACACAGTTTGAATAGGAATTGTACAACGTTAAACAACTTTTAGAACATCTGGTTCTTTCTACAAATCTGTATTTGACTGCACCTGCAAAACCGCTACAGCTTTTAAACTGGTGTTGCCTCTTGGCTAGCCTCTCTTTCAGACTAATGGAAGAACATGGATTTCAGACTGGCAGATGCTAACGTAGCCCTTTTGCTATGGTTTAATACTGATTTTGAATGAATTATTCAGAATCTTTTAGGTTTGGCACCTCATTCTGTTGACAGTGCTCTGGATATTGAATTTATTTCCTAATGTACCAAGTGTGACAATTATTTTACAGTGGTGCATAAAACGCTAAAGAGAGCCAAAATAAACAGGATGGTATTTCAATGCTTTCCCTAATTACAGAAGGCAGTAACTGGAATAAATTTTGTATTATATGTAGCACGTTGGAATGTAGGAATTAAATATTCAATAATATTGATAGTCTGGAGCTTCCTTTTGCTTGGATCTTGCGAGTGGGATTTCCAAAATTCCACTTGGAAACATGGAAAAGTAGTACATGGGATGGATATATTATTCATTGGACATGGCATCCTCTCTTTCTACCTATGGGCCTTCCCAGGTAGATTGGGATGGGATCTTCACATGCTGTCCCTGTCTTTGTTTCTCACCTGCCTGTTAGCTAAATGTCTCTGTACTCAGGGGAAAAAAGGGAACTTCCTAGTTCTGTCTACCTCTCTCTCTTGCTTCCCTATTCAAGATGTAGTTTAGATAGAAATGAAGCTTTCCTATCCCACATATTTCTTAATAAATTACTTCAAATCCTACCAAATGTCTGCTACCTTTCATTGATAACTGGGCTAAAGGCCAAACTCTGCATCCAAGACAATATTATGAACTTTTATTTATTCTTTTTAAGTGGGACCTACTGCTACTTAATTACTCAGTATTATTTTAGTATTCTGCACATGCTCGGGAGCACATCCTCTAATAAGGACTGCCACTGAATTAATATCTCCAACATTATTTTTGTCTTCTTTCATAATTCTATCCTGATCTAAAATGGTTGCCATAGTCTCTTTTAACGTCCTTACTGGAATACCTGGGTTTGTTGATTTACATATTCTTAAACAAATAAGTGGTTTGATAATGTAATAGCTTTGGGGCAAAATTAAACAGGTTATCTACAGACTCAGTCAAGTTTTATTTAAAGCAAGGGCTACAATCACCTTTTAGGTGTTCAGTGACATACAGGTTGCTCCATTTATCAGTCTCTAGACCCTTCCACCCTAATTATTTCTTCCTAGCCAGCCTCACTCCTAATACTGAAATTCATCTGAGAAGAAAATTGCCTAGATACAGATGAGTTCAAAACTTTATAGAAGTCAGCTATTGGTAAAGGAAAAATTCAAAACCTCACTGAGCCCTTTTCCACTTAAAAATTAGATTGTAATTCATGGTGGCCACTTCCATGAGACCCTCCATCCCCATCCCAGAATAATCCTCAAAAATGAAATGCCTTCTCAAAAAAATGGGACAAATGGGGATATGGATTTGCATAACAGGATTAGCAGGATTTGCTAAAATACCGGCACAGTCCACATTATATCTAACTATATATACTAGGAGAACTAGAATAACATGACTTCCCCCCAAAAGAACTCTCCTTAATTTATAGTATCTGCCCCATCCCCAATTCTTTCTACTACTCAATATGTCCAGAACAACTCTCCCATTTTTAAGGTTAATTATTTGAGGAGAAACCTCATCTTCCTTTCAAAAAGAGAAAAAGGAAGCGAATATGAGCTGCTCAGAGAAAATATAGAAGCATAACAGAAAATTTAAAAAAAAGATAGAATGACTCAATTCTGAGTTTGGTGTAGTCTTTTCTGAGAAGAAGTGGTGCCTGTGTGAGGCAACTTAGATTTGCCTCAGCAAAGAGATTCGTTCCACAGAGGCAACCTGACTCTCTTTGTTGAAGCAGAGGTCCAACATTTTGCTTTGATGAAGCTCTTTGTGTTGCCTTGAAATTTCTCCTTGTCTGCTGCCTGTCCCTTGCCAATGTCTTACAAAACTTCTTCCAGCATTGCTGAAGGCCTATTACAGAAAGCAAAAAGGCATGTTGTCTTGCATGGCTGCCTCTCCTTTTCAGTGCTGGAAGAAGTATGAGTTGTGGGGTAAGCAGTGCTTGAAGAGGCAAGTGGTAAACCTCTGTAGCACTTATCACTCTTTTTGGTAAGTAGGGCCAAGGGAGCTTCAGCATTCACCAGAGCTTGCTAGATCTGCCAGCAAAACTGTGACAGGTAACAAAGCAGAACAACATGGTTGCTCTGCTCTTAGAAGCAAATTGCCATGTTGCTTGGCAAAATAGTTTGGGGCAAGGCTGTGCTCATTGCATCAAAGCAGCTTTTGGCTGGGCAATTGTGATGGGCAAGTTAAAGAAGGGAGGGGAGGAGGAGGAGGAAGGACACAACTCTAGTTGCTTATGAGTTTGCAGTGTGATACATCTGTTAAAAAAGCAAATGCAATTTTAGGCCACATCAGTATAAATATAGTTTCCAGTTCACATGAAAGAAGAGTTCTACTCTATTCCCCATTAGTCAGACCCCATCTGAAGTACTCTGAAATAGGAAGGGAGGGAGGGAGGAAGGAAGGGTGCAGCAAAGATTATCATGGGACTAGATCTTACAAGGCAAGATTTAAAGAGCTGTGTATTTTTAGCTTTGATGAAAGATGCCAGGAGAATATGATAGCACCTTTCAAGTACATAGAGGGGTATCACAGAAAAGGTCAAGACCCGTACTCAGAATCTAGGGCATGGAATAATTCAACAGTGGAAACAATCACCAAGGAAGGTGATGGGGTCCCCTCTACTGGAAGCGTTCAGAAGTTGGACAGCCTTCTGTTAGGGATGCTTCAGTTTGGATTATTTTACCAAGCATGGGATTAGTCTCAGTAGTCTAAATAGCTCCTTCCAACTCTATGATTTTGTGCTTTTCCCCCTTTTAGTCTGGATCCATGGACCTCTGCTGCAGATTCTGCCACCCCCTACTACTGCTTTGCTTGCAGAAGGAGCCTAGTTGGGCTGTCAGTGGAAATGACATCACAAATGGGGACCGTGAACAAGTACAGAGAGAGTGAGATGGAAAGGGATAATAATAGAGAAGTGGATGAGAACAGAGCCAGAAGGAAAGAGAAGAGGGAAACTAGAAAGAAGGCAGAGAAGACTGGAATTGACATTTACTTCCAAAATAATTCTAAATGCAGGAAAGGCTGCCAAAGATACTAAGCGACCCAAGGCTAAGTTGCAGAGAGCTTGGAAGAGAGTTTCAGATGGAGAGGATTGTGAATTAGAGGATGCAGAAGCAGAGAGGTGGTGACAGTTGGGTGAGGGGGGAAGCAGAGAGAAGGTGACAGTTGGGTGAGGGGGAAGGGGAAGGAGAAATTGACAGAAATAGAAGAAAAAGGGAAGGTAGTCTTAAGTGTTGGTTGCTCTGAAGCACAGTGGAAGGGAACTGTTGCCTTCCTGAGCAGTTTTGTGAGCCATCATCATCATCATCATCATCACCACCACCACCACCACCATCACCACACCTTTACTAAGATATGGAACAAGCAACCACCACCACAACACAATAATTATAAATGAAAAGAATAAAATTAGAACCCAATAAACAAATATTAACCCTAAAACAACCAATATAACAATACATGTAAAATAATGGCCCAGGATAGGACTGAGTGTGTGTATGTGTGTGTGTGTGTGTGTGTGCACATGTGTGTGTATCCATAATAAAGTTAAATTATTATTAAATAATTTTAATAATATGAAATTGGTGTAACCTCCAACAATCCATGTATTCAACACAGAGTGCTGAACTGGATAGGAGCTTAACGTGATTCAACAGGACTCTTCTTATGTTCTTATCTACCCTATATAGACAGAGTATCAGCTCATACCCACCCAGGCTCAGAGCTTGCAGTCTCCTTCCAGAGCAAGCAGTCTCTTTCCAAGGAGTGGGAAGAAGCATTCAGCTTTCCCGGACTTCTTGTTCTCAGACCACCTTAAAGTCAATCAGATAGATCTTAGCTACTGAAAACTTAACCTGTTCAGCATAACTACAATCAAACTTTGGGGGGCAGGGGCAGGAAGTGTCAATTCAGCCAGAGAAAGATGTAAGAGAAGCAACAGAATAAAGCTGTCCCAGGAGCTTCAGATACCTTTGATCTATATATGTGTCTACTGAATATTTCTGATGAATGAGAGTTGCTTTGAAGTATCATTCCACATAGAAGGGTTGTGTCAGCCAACAGGCCCAAAAGTTTCAAAATTTTAATCTCATTCTGGCTGGAAGTAAGGAGGAATCTCCTTTCTACTGAAGAATGGAATAGGTACTCAGGTCATCTAGCGTAGCTTCTGGGTTGGAATGTTAAATACATCTTACACAGCTCCCCATATCTGTGGTTGTGCTCGCTCTCTCTCTCTCTCTCTCCCCCCCCCCTTCTCTCCCCCGTGTACACTGTGCTTTTCCATGAGGTTGTGAATCTCTGATGAACCAATAAGAACTGTATCAGTGAAGCTCTATACCACAGTTCTGGCATGGAGGGGAGGGGAGGGGATTTGATTTGATTTGTCATGATATACATGACATCATCATGGCTTCTTACAAGCTCCTGTGGTTGTGCTAAAGAGTTTTAACTGCAAGGTTGGGGAGCAATTGCAAGGGCAACAAGGGGAGGCAGAGAAATGGTAGGTGCATTAGGCATGCTGTGCATAGCCTCTATGGTAGGAAGGGACTGCAAGAATCCCCTCCCACCATGACATGCGTGATAGTGTTTATTCGATTTTTAAAAAATGGCAAAGGCCAGATTAACAAACTGTTCTAAGCTGTGGTGTACCGAACAAGCCACAGTTACTTGAGTTTGTGCCTTGTTGTAAGCCATAAACCACAATGAACAAATCACAGTGACTGCATTCACACTACATGCCAAGCCAACTCAATAAACTGGTTTTTTCACAACATTGTTAGTGTAGGCCAATTTAATTTGAATAAAACTTTTTTTTTTTAACTTTTGTAGAACTTAGACCATTTGGTTGACTTCTTACATTTTATTCACCTTAAGCTCTTATGGTTTGAGCAGTTTAATCCTGATAGCATAACTGCCTCATAAGTTGCACAGTTGTTATAGTCTTTGGAAGAATAAGTTGCAGCTTGAAAGCTTTTTTTTTTTTAAATAAGTTAAAGGAAGCTGATTAACTATGCAAACTTTGGAACAACAAGGTTAAGTGCTCTGTAGCCAGTAGAAGTTCACCTTAAAGGATGTAAAATTAATTCTCTTGATCTTGACATGAGGTTTATATAATGGAAAAATATATTTTGTGTACCTGGAGATGCAATCCAGAAGTTGAAACATTAATTCACATGGTCTAGACTTGTTTTATTTTTGCTTCATTCCGGACAATTGTTAATGCCACCCTAGATCAATCACTGCTGGCTATGGATACTTAAGTCTTGCTGGCTGTTTGCCCAGCAGTTGCAATCTATCAAGGCATCAAGAACTGTGGACCTTTTATGCATGGGGGATGGGCCAAGGCATGGAAAGGCAAATCTATTCCTGCCTGACAACCAATGGATATTGCTGATATGTAGCCTGTCAACACTGGCATTAGGCTATTATTGACAAAGGGACAATAAAAAAGATTTTTTAGTTACCTGGTCCTGTGATGGAATGTATCTATGAAGGGGGAGGTGATGTGATGGTATGCAGTAGAGATCCAGGTGGGCGACAAGAGGCAACCTAGTCCAGAGCAGGAACGTGGGAAGAAGAAGAGACTTAAGATTGCCACTCCCTAGATTCTCCGAGAGTATATTTATTAGGTTAGCATAGTATAGATTTAGTCTGGCAAGATTTTGTCTATATGGTATAAGCAATAAAGAACTGAACTTGGCTGGATTGCTTCCCTGTTGTTCTTGGGCTGGGCCTGACAGGTCCCATTTTTTGTAGTTGTTTTGTTTATGAATTAAACTTCCAGGCTGTCTTTGTTATATTATTTTGTTAATTCCATGTATGTAAATAATTTCCTTATTTAAAAAACTGCCTAGTTTAATGCTCTCTCTCTCTCTCGCTCTCTCTCTCTGTCTCCCCCCAAACCAAGCAATCCTATTATAGTTTAGTGTGATGTGTGAACACTTAGTGATTGGAATCTAAGAGCTGTTT
Organism: Liasis olivaceus; assembly: GCA_030867105.1. Taxonomy (NCBI): domain Eukaryota; kingdom Metazoa; phylum Chordata; class Lepidosauria; order Squamata; family Pythonidae; genus Liasis; species Liasis olivaceus. The sequence continues at coordinate 261,113,720 of CM061349.1, forward strand.
ATCGAGTGTGGCCTCTGTAAGTTAAACAGGCATAACAAGGTTCATACCCATTTGGGTAATCACAGAGGAATGCTGATATATTCCAGACCCAGTTAAACAGGGATTAACACCAGACAATCAAGCAGAACAGAATACCCTAATCAAGGAACTACCAAGGAGAAAACCACACCCCCACCAATACTGGCAGGCCAAAGTACTGTATATAAACAGGGAGCAAACACCACACTCACTCACACTGATGATGTTACCTAGTCAGGTAATGAAACATCTGCAAGCAAACAACCAAGCTCAAAGAGCACCAAGGACTCCACAGTTAAACTCTGAGCTATATATATTCTCTTTTATTAAAACAGTCCTTTGTTTGACTGGGTAACCTTTTGTTTGCTTTTTAAGTGCTCATTTAATAGTTTTGATGCTGTTGGGTATCTGGAGAAGCAGAACGCAATTGGCAAGAACCAACATGAACTTGGCCAAAGTTTAACATTCTGGTGGGAATTATGACTACCAAGCTGGGTCCTCAGGAGGAAACAAGTTCATTATAAGCATTTTACAACTTTGTCAGTGCCAAAGAAAACATTGCAATTTATGATGGTGAATTTTCTGTACAGTACTTAAGATGCCATGGTCAGGTACTACAACTGAATTTTCTGATCTACATAATTAGAATCTGTATTCAGCAATCAGAGATACACTTCAACAAGAATTATGATTTGAATAATTTGTAATACCTGATTAATGCTTTTTCTAGATATTGTTCACAAGCTTCTTTGTTGCATGGAGTATTTACTGTGAGAATTGAAGCCATGTTACAAATTTGATGGGTGGGGAAGAGAAAGGGGAGGGAACTTTAAAAAAAAGTTATTTAATGATATCTCTGGACTACTTTCCCTCCAACTTGCTTAGAATCATAGGTGGCATGACCTTAAGTTATTTCCAGAATAACCCATTAAGTAGGATAGACCACTTGTATAAGAGATTCATTCAATTTTGGCATGCTTAAGGGGATTTCTCAACATTGTTTTCTAGCCTAGGACCAAATAACATTACCATATTATGACTATAGGTACTCCATGAGCCTCTGATTGATGAAGATCCAGTTTTCATTGCCACCTGCACAGAGCGAGAATTACGTAAGAGGAAAAAGCGGAAATTCAGTCTCTGGGTACGGCAGTGCTCATCTACCGGTTTTATATGCCAGGTAAGTGCCAGAAGAACGGATCTAAGTTCCAAGCCACTGTTGAAAGAAGCTGTGTAGCCTGTTGTCACTTTCAGTTAGGCTACAGGGTAGAACTAGCTTCTATCCTATACGGAAAAAAGCATAGATCCAAGTTTATAGATGTGTGATTCATGCCCAGTAGACGTTTCCCCAAGATATTGAGTAGGAAGATAAGTTTTTTTAGTGCATCTTCCCTAGCAACAGATCACTGCATACAACAAGTGGTGAAGCAAGAAAAAATATTAAATAGTCCTAAGAGATTTCATTGTCATGGGGATGTATAAGCCAGTGTTGCAACACACCTTTCCAAAATGTATGCTTTTGGGGGCAAATCTGTGAGTACAAATCTGATGAATGCTACCAAATTCCATTCAGTGATGTTAGTTCATACTATGGCTATGTACAATTTGATGGAGTGTAGCAAATTGCTTCCACTGAAATCCTGACAAATTTCTTTTGTGTCCAGTCCTTCTGCTAGTTTTCTCCTAAGTGAATATTACATTATCCATGGGAAGTTGTAATTTCCCATTCTTCCTGATTCAATTAACTAGGTCAGAAGGCATGGAAATATATCTCTTAATCTCACCGAGGGGCTCTTATGCATCCAAAGGGCAAGATATAATTTTTAAAAATATAAATAAATATAAATAAAATTCTCCTGAGCTTAAGGAGGAGGCCAACAAGTCCTGCTGTCTCTCCAGGAAGTCCATCCTGCAGTCAGTTTTACCCAACACATGTTTGGATTCAGTTACAGTAATGATGAGTACACTGTTGGGAGACCTGAAAAAACAGGTTAGGGATAGATTGTCATGGAGAAAATCTATCTTGAAGGCACATCAATCAATCAATATACATGTTTAAGTCAGGGGAAAGAGCTGGCAGGGAGGGCTAAAAGATCCATCAAGCTACATACAGGAGGAAAGTTTGGGCTTGGCTTATAACGGACCATGACTTTCTGAACGGATATTCTGAAATTCCCTCCTTCTACCTTCTGAAATCTGTCATGTTTGTCAATTCAGTTATTTATTGCATTTATATATTTCCTTCTTTCTAGGAGCTAAAGCTAGTTCCCAAGGGTCATCCCTATCATTTTATTCTCAAAACAATTCTACTAGCTTAGGTTGAGAGAAAGTGATGGTGATCTTTAAGGCTGAGCCCAACCTCTCCTATGTTTGTCCAGGATTTTCACCATGACACCACACTGTAAGTTGTTTCCTACCCTAGCATTGATCCCAAAAGCTTACAGAGTAGCTGCGTTTTCAACTCCTTCATTACAATATTAGGTTTCATCCATGGGAAAAAGGCACAATAAAGCAGTTCCCATGCATTAGTGTCTATGGGGGCAAAAGATGCAAATGAAATCACATGCATCATGATGTCATAATACATTATGCAAATTATGTCAACTTTCATGATGCTACTGATGCAAATTGCATCATTTGCATGACAAAAACTTAAAGCATGTGACTTCATTGTGGTTTGTACCAGATGCTTACATTCCCATATGGCTGAGTGTGGCAGAGACCCTTGTAGACAGAGAGGTGGGGAGCTGACTAGTGACAGAAAGTAAGCACTGGACTCTCCAAAGATATAAAAAACCTGCTGAAGTTTATTCTCCCCTGTCCCTTGAGCATTCAGTAAGACTATGGAGCAGGAGAAACGGCTCTCTTCTCTGCCTGGACAATGAGCTGAATCCTGGCCAGGCAGCACAGAAGGTGTGGGTGTTTATTCATACAGGCCTGATAAGGGTTATCTGGTAGAGCACTTTCTCTATAGGCTTCTCTTTGTCCTCATCTGGCATCTCCTTCAGGCTTCTTCCTCAACCCCCACATCTGCCCTTTCTTTGGAGCAGCCTTTATGCTTAGTAAGCACTGAGTCTGCAGGCACTCATTGTCTGATGTTGTGCTTACTCACAAGGAGGCTGGTGTTTTCCCTACACCACACTGAGTTACTATGAATGCAAGTTTTTTGTTTAAGCAATGTGCTGTTTTGCTTTGTGGGATAACAGGCACAGAAACATCTATAGATTACAAAGCAGATCTGTTAAAATTTAGCCATTTCAAATATATCAGGCTATACAGGTAATTTATGTTCTGTTTATCTTCATTAACATATATCATCCTACTGTTGGGTCAGTGAATATGGATGGTATTCAGCACATCATGAGATCAACCTCAACAGCTTAAACAAAGAAAGGCAAATGACACTTGCGTTTGCCTCCAAATAACGTTCACAATAATCTCAAGAGCTTTTGTTTATCAGCGTCCTGAGAGCACTTTCTTCATATTGGAAAAGGGACATGTGAGAAAGGATTTTTATGAAATTGTGAAAATGAACACTTCAAAGCATGAACCCCTTAGGTCCATGGCTGCAATGACAGATGTGGGATTTTCCCCCCCTGTGACTATATACTTAAATACATATTTGGCTTTATGTTGACGACCTCCTGGGTGCATTTATACAAAGGCGAAGTTGAAGTCAACCACTTATTTGGAGAATGCCTGCTGTTCTGTGCAGGAAGAAAACAATAATTTGCTCAGTATTATAAAAGAAGCTTTAGTTGTGGGGGAATTATTAGTCTTAGCAAGAGATATAATTGAATTAAATGAGAAGAAATGGTTTTATCTTTGCTGCTATCCTTATGTATGCATATTCCCAAAAAGGAATTTGTACAAACCTAGGCTTGTTTAAAAAACTACTTGGAGGCTAAGTTTGAATAACACACTATACTTTGTTTAAAGTTGATCTGGGTAATTTGTAGTTCAGTATGTTGGAGATATCAAGCCATTGCATTAAACTGTAATATGGTTTATTTGTTTGGATATGATATGTTGCATGAACATAGCAACTGTGATTTATTAATTAGGATTTTGTGTATCATATGAGCCTAATCCTGCTGTGCCCTAGGGTACCAGCATCCACAGAGAATGCTTATTTTTAATAGCAGCCCACCCCTCATTGATCAAAGGATAGAACCTGCAAAATGATCTCACATGAAACTGAAGTTTGTTAACCTCATATAGGACATTCACATACCTGTGATCTAGTAACTTTTAGAGGCCTGTTTTGATTTAGAGAGAATCTAATAATACAGCTGTGCAGTGATAAAGATTTAGCTTGTCTGCCTAGGTAGCAGACCTCACATAATTGGGAGAATAAAGATCAGGGTAGAATTTGGAATTTAGATCTCTGTAAATTGGAGTTGCACGACCTTGAAGCTCCAAAAAATGTGGTCTTTGAATACTTTGGGTACAGTCCCAGAAATTCCCACTGAACCGTAATATTAAAGTTGCAATGGGCCAAATTATTAAATACAAGGGAATACTGTATTAAGCTTGACTGTATTTAAGTTACATACATAATTTAAATTAAATTAAATCAAATCAAATGTTTTTTGGCCCTGCTGTGCCAATCTTATGCTCTTTTTTGGCATGCTGTGTTTCAGTGCATAAATCAAAATCAAGTGCAGGTTTCAAGCCATAAAAAATAGTTGCCCATCCTTTTATGTAGAAATGCAGGAGAATAGGCAAAATTCATTTGATCTGCATTTGAAAGTAAACTAGTCTAATTTTGACCAAATATATGAACTTAGTTATTCTTTTAAAGGCACTTCTGTGAATTTGCTGATGTAATTATTTAATAAAAATGTGTACAAAAATGACAATATTAATGTAAATATTGCTGTCCTTGGGAATACTTTGCAAAAAAAAATGCACATATGAGACAATACTGTTTACAAAAGTATATATTAACAGAAATGTGCAAAAATGCACATTCCCCAACTGAAACAGAAAAGGGATAAAGTAAGTTTCAGACTGGAAAATAAGAAACTGGAACAGATGTATCCACTCCCTCTCTTCCAAAAGAGAATCAATTACAAGCCAGAATCCCTATCATGAAAAGAAACTGGATGGAGGAAGAATGCAGTAGATAAGTTAACTAAAAGAACTGAGAGGGAACCAGGCAGGCAAGGAGAACAAGCAGTGGAGGAACAGCCAGTCAGGGCTTCAAGAAGAAAATTAGCTTGAATTAGTGAGTTGTGCAAAGCTCTACACACCATAGCAAAAGTATTTATCACTCTATCAGGACAGAAATTATTAGAGGTCTATCTTGGAAGAGTGATGAACCCTGGAAGGCAAAGCTTTGATTGCTTTCTCCATGATTAAGGAGAAAGGCAGCACAGCAGACACTGAGGAGGTTTCCATCTTCTGTAGTGTAGTACCCAACAATCCAGGAGACCATGCATCAGACAGGAAGAGAAAAGGAGAGAAGCAAAGAAGGACAGAAAATGGAGAACTGTGGGAAGACTATTCCAAAACTGTTATGTCATAAAGAGTTTTCAATTACACTGTTCTCTGGAATCTATGTCAAGAACTCTCCAAGAAACAGGACAACATTCTGGCAGGACAACATCGAGCTTGGAAACCCCAAATGGACATCTTCTAGCTCAGGGTTCCTCAACCTTGGCAACTTTAAGACGGGTGCCAAGGTTGAGGAACCTTGTTCTAGCTGAGCCCACTGTTTCTGTGGTTGATAGCTATACATTTAATGCTGGATCAGATTCTGTCCTTTTCCATTCAGGAAATCCTTCACCCCTTCTAAAAGAGCTCTTTCATTCCTGCTTCTTTCCCAGGGAGTGGAAGAAATATTTAATTTTGGGAGAGGCGACCAGGGGGAGTCTGCTTGGTTTGTCTTGCTTCTCATTTCTTTCACATTCTTACAGATATAGCTTTGCTTCCTCTAGCAAAGTGCTCTTTTCCTTCCTATAGTTACATTTTCTATCCAGTAAGGAGGAGAATATGGTATTACCATGTATGTGCACAGGGGTCTTTTTACAGGGAACAGAAGGAAACAAAAAACTAAAGGATGCCTTAGGCTACTTCCATTGGGTGTAATAAAGTCATGCAACCTCTTCTTTCTCCTGTCCTCTCCTATCTCCCCTACCCTAAATATATGCTCTGCATTTGTTTTGCTCTCCTGTTACTTTTGTCCTTTCCTTGCCTAAATGGGAAAAAAAGAAAGAAAAAACAGTGGACATGTTGGCTAAAGGCTATTATAGCCTGTAGAAGGGAGTAGATGCCACAGTTTTCTCCCCTCCAGTTTGAAATGGTTTTGTGCTATCCTATCTTTGTTGGGCAAGGATAAGCAAGTTTTGCCTATGCTTTTCTAGCTTGATTGTTGTTTTGGTGCCTTCAAGTCAGTTAGGACTCCTGGCAACTGCCTGGACAAGCCCCTGCAGTTTTCTTGGCAAGGTTTTTCAGAAGTGCCTAGGAAGCCTCCTTCCTAGGGCTGAGAGAGAGTGACTGGCCCAAGGTCACCCAGCTGGCTTCATGCCTCAGGCAGGACTGGAAGTCACGGTCTTCCCAGTTTCTAGTCTGATGCCTTAACCACTACAGGTAGTCCTCAACTTACGACCACAATAGGGACCGGAAAATTCATCATTCTTCAGTGTAGCTGTTAAGTGAATCATGTGACCACATTCAATTTTACAACTTTTTTTGGTGGTTGTTAAGCAAATCACATGGTCATTAAGTGAATCATGCAGTGTCCCACTGATTTTGCTTGTCAGAAACTGGTTGAGAAGGTCACAAATGGCGATCATGTGACCCCAGGACACTGCAACTGTCACAAATACATGCCAGTTGCCAAGCACCCGAATTTTGATCACTTGGCTGCAGGGATGCTGCAATGGTCATAAGTGGGGCCAGGTTACCTGAGGGACCGCCTCTCCCCCATGGTTTCAACCCATCCCAGCCGATCACACAGAGAGGGCATGCTCCGGACCCCTTGGCAAAAGAACTCTGATTAGTGGGGTCCAGAAGGCAGGCCTTCTCTGTTGTAGCCCCCGCCCTTTGGAACATCTTGCCCCTGGAGGTGAGACAGGCCCCCTCACTCCCAGCCTTTCAGAGGGACTTGAAGACCTGGCTCTGCCATCTGGCCTGGGGTAGGGAGGGAGGTCATCAGATGTGGGGTTGGCTAGCCCCCTAGAGGCCTGGTGTTGCTACCATCGGCCTCCTGGATTTCCTTTCCTTTTATTTTTGTAAACGTGTCTTGTTATAAATTTTAATTGTATATTTATTTATTGTTTTAATATGTTGTGACCCACCCAGAGTCCCCCATTGGGGGGAGATGGGTGGGGACAAGTTAAATAAATAAATAAAATAAAGTACAAGGACTGGCCATAAGTCATTTTTTTCAGCACCATTGTAACTTTGAACAGCCACTAAATGAATGGTCGTAAGTCGAGGACTACCTGTACACCAGACAGGCTCTTTCTAGCTTGATACATGCTCAAATATTTGACAACGGTCTTAACATTTCTTCTCTGAAAACTTTTGGTTTCATGGCTCTGCTGCTCAGATGGCAGCTCCCATGCAAAGCCACAAGGTGAGAAGTGAGCCAATTTAGGCTTTTCTTTTAGACTGTCATTGATACTGAGTAGTACAAGTTTCTTGCTTTGCATTTTTACATTTTCTCCTGTTGATATATATGATCAACACCTGTTTGATGAATGTGGTTGATCTTCCTTCCTTCCTTCCTTCTTTCCTTCCTTCCTCCCTCCCTCCCTCCCTCCCTCCCTTCCTTCCTATTAAATTCTTTGTAAATTTGTGGACATTTTAAATAGAAAGCTACCTGGTAAGTTACTGCATTAAACTTGGGACAATGTTGCCTGTCCTCATTTTGAATAAGTTTATTTGGCTCTCAAGTCTTAATTGATTTGCTAGCCCTGCATTTTTTTTTTTTCTTCCTAGCATTTTTCCTGCAGGTTCAGGGTCCACTTTTTTCAGATCAGTTGAATGTTGGTCCATTGGTTGTAACAGGAATTGACTGACCGGCTTGTCGCCCGAGCCTGACATCGTCTTTACTAGCTGTGCATTGAGAGTGCAAAATATAAGCCTGGGGTGAATTTCCTTTTCAAGGGCAGGACTGTAGGAGAATTAGCCATCTGTCTTTTTTTTTAATCAAGCAGCATTGGAGAACTAAACAATCCTTGTTATATAAGCCCAGATTCAACAGCCATGTCTCTCTGAAGAGAAAAAAAAATCTGAAAATGCAACAAATAAAAGCTGAACATTTGTATCATTCATGCTTCTTCGCTTCTTTCCACAGTGACATATTTTACATAACACTTGCAGCTTTACTTTTTTTATGTATTGGAGCTTTGAAACATTTGTTTTACTGAATACCCAATCACGAGGGTCAGGTAGGAATTATTCCTTAACAGACAAGGGGCTCAAACATCAATTTAAGGATAGATAATGGCTGCAATTTTAAAGCTAGCTTGAACATCTGTAGCTCAAGAATATACCTTAAAATTATGACTCAAGACAATGCTACTTTCCAGGCACTGTTTTCTATGGGAGCATTTTATGCTAGGGAAGTATGGCAGGAATCATTCTAAAAATAAATGCAACCATAAAGGCTGCACTTGGGCATAACGGTAAACTATAGTATATTATGATGGAAACAAGTATCAGATTCCCCTTGAAGTTACAGATTCCCCTCTGCTTCAAAAAAGCTATAACGAGTAGGTTGGATTTCAGTTATGTAACCAAACTCTAAAGTTAAGACCTGAACTGTGATTAATTTTAGATCTGTTTTGTTCAAAACAAGTCAGATGAATAAACCATGATTTAAACTGGTATAACCACAGTGTGAAGCTGAGCTGGCTGATTTTAGACTAACCATTCTTAAGGGTTTAGTTCAGCCAGCATGCCAACCTGCAGTTAGACTACAGTACAAGTGAACCTTTCTGAATGCTTATGGCCATAGTGTTTGTTTCATTGCTTGAATGGAATCTTTGACCATTTGTTGACACCTTCTCCAGGTTTGAGGTGGTATCAGCTATTGACTCAATATGTGGGTTTTCTTTGAGAACCTGGGCTACAGAGTAAAATGATTGGAAAGGCTGATCCAAGGAGAGAAGTTTAAAACCTTGCTTCTTGTCAGGGATCTTGAAGTGGTGAAGTTGTAACCTTTCCTCTACTGCAGTCAGGAATATTGTTTCTTTTGTGTTATTGAGAGCAAGGAAACTGGCAAAACATTGGTAAAGGACTATCTAGTTAAAATCTCACCTTACCCCACTCCCAGCAGGCATAGTCAACTGGGAAATGAACAAGATTGGAGATTGCAAGAGTTCAAGTCCAACGCATCTGGAGGGTTCCAGGCGGGAAAGGGTTGGTCATTAATCTCTTTGTACATTAACTTTTTTCCCTGCTGTTTTCTCCCCCCACCCCCCTTCTTGCTTGATGATTAAGATCTATGCCCATCTGAAAGAAGGCAGTGGGACTGAAGGTCTGGATGCTTTGAAGAACAAAGCTCAGCTTCACAGCATAGTGGCCAAAAGTCTTTGTCAGAATGTCACAGGGAAAAACTGCATCATCTTCACCGGCCCCAGCATTACCAGCCTGAACCTCTTTGAAGAGTTTGAAAAGCAAGGTTAGTGCCAGGCTGTGCATGGATCTTAGAACAGCCAAAGTCCTTTGCAGAGCCTCTATTCTGTTAAACCTGAAACCATAATTAAGGATGCTCTTATTTCACTGCTAGATAGAAGTATGGCTCCCCCAGTGTGACATTGGCTTTTGAAGTGTTTCCTTTTCATAATGAGAAATTGGAGATCATTCAGAAATGTCTCACTGTTGAGCTTTGGGGCAGGGGAGAGTAGCAAAACTATGGATGAGATAGCATTTCTGGGTCAATGAAGGATGGTTCGTGCATGTTCTTGTGTTTGGCCTTCTGCTAGCCTTCACCCTGCACTATTTCCAGGAATCATTATTACTTTTCCTCCCTTCTAGTCTTTCAGCTTGTGTGATTGGATCTTCCAACTCTTAAATTTAATGTTTAAATTTAATTTTAAAGCAGATGGTAGGCATTTCACTTTTGACTGGGTCAGAAGCACTAAAAGGTTTATTTGTTTTTTTTTTATTGTTTATTTATTTAAATGATACATTTTTCCTTGATCAAAATCACACCTATCCTGCTTCAAAACTGATAGTTTGCAGTAGAGAAATGAAATACCTGTTTTGTTGGACCCAGATAGGTAAGTGGGGACTGGGGAGAGAAAAAATATCACCCCTTCACCAATACATTTGCTGTGAGCCATATTGAATGCTGTGGGGCTGCTTTAAAATGTTGGGAGATCCCATTACCATTTTTTCATGGTGATGTTTAATTGAGCCCTTCAAGAACCAATTAGATTTGGCCACTTTGCTGCACATTTCACATTTACAAGAGTGTTCTGCTGGTGGAAGTGTTACAGCGGGCATGCAGAGTGGTAACTTGTACAATACCATGGCAGCTGTTTGTAACCAGCTAAGAAGCTCTTCAAAAATTATGTTACAATTTCCCCCTTAAGTTTAAACATTGGGATTTGTGGCTTCTGGAGGAACAAATGGTGGACTGAAGATGGCTTCACGAAAAGTGAAGCTGATGACTGCGGCAAAGAATGAAGAGCCAGTGAATAGGTCAGATGTTTGAACCTCTCCAGATAAAGAGAGGATGGGAGATCACCCACAAGTGCCCCAGATAGTTGTTCCTCATGAGGAGACTGCAAGGCAGTGGCCTCTGGTGGGTTTTGAGCACTGAGAGACAAGGGAACAGCCATCTTGCTCATGGTTGGTGCCTTTAAAAGGACACTAAGTTCACATACTTCCTTTTCTAATTACATTTGAAAATTGCTTGCTAACTACTTTTCAGCTATTAGAGACCTTTGGATTGACAAGTCTGCCTTCAATCCTTAACAAAAGAAAAAAATTAACTACAAGGTTAAGAACTTAAAAAACAATTGAAATAAACAGCAAAAAGTTAAATAAGTCTTTGATTTTAGAAAGTTATAAACGGATTAAGGATCCAGATAAATTTGAAATAAGATTTTGGAATTAATTATAAAGAATCCTTCCTGTGGGAAAGTGGACCTGTTTTGAATTTTTTCTAAGACATAATAGAGATAAGCAATTTTAAAAACTAGAGGAAACTACAGATTTTAAATAAAGGAGAAGAATACATAAACCTGATTAACAGCTACAGAATGATGCAAAATATTATAACACTGGAAATACTGAAGGACACTTTTGAAAAATGGAATCAGAAGTTAATATCAACAATGTCAATAGTGATGTTTGCTTCTATGGATAGATTGTGTGCAAAAAATGTTATGGAAGAAATGGCAGAAGAGGAACAAGTTTTATCTGACAAGACAGACAGAGTTGACACTGAATGTGGATCTACAAATGACAGACTACAAGAATGACATGGAAAAAATGTCTCATTGGACATACAAAAGAAATTGGTTGATGCTTTAAAAAAGAAATTGCTTGATGCTTGAATTGCAAACAATAAACCAAGAGAGTGACCTGTATAATTCTTTTATATTGGATTTACAAAAGAGGTTTGTTAAAGCTTGTATGAATATTGTGAGAAGGGGCAAAAAAGAAATAAAACTACATCATGTTCTATGACATTACTTGAATGGACTAAAGATTAAGATTGTTAGAGGTAACAGAAAGGAATGTAAGGTTGGTTTATTTGATCAAGGTTAAAATAGATATGTTATTATTTCTGGCAACCCTTAATGGACTTTTGCTGATATCAGGACTGAAATGGCAATGCCTTACAGATTTAGTTATAGATAAAAGATGGGACATGGGATGAAGAGATCATTGGTTGTAAATTAAGAGGAGGTGAAAAGTTATCTAAAATTGTTTACTTGTGATGAGGTTGGAAGTCACCTCTTTGTATATTTCTTTTCTCTTTCTTTCTTCTTACTTTTCTTTCTTCTTCTTTGTCTTTTCTCTACTTTTTTCCTTTTCCTTTGCACTTTTTACTCTTTCTACTTGTCTTTCTTTCTTTTAGTTTGTATAAGTTTTTACTATTGCAATTATAATCTTTAATAAAATTATTTTTTTAAAAAAGTTTAAACATTGGGATTTGTAACTAGCATTTGGAGCATGAATCTCTCTCTCCCTCTCTCTCATTCTCTCTCTCTCTCACACACACACACAGACCCATATATTCATGTTCAGACCAATTTTATGCTTCTCATCCAGAAGTCAGGTCCATTGGTATCAAGAGGACTTTTCCCCCTTTTAACTCTGGAGAGGATTGCAGCCTCATTCGTCTACTTCGGTCACCATTTTTTCCAAAATAACAGCTCCCTTGCTTTCTCTGGGAAAGATCAGTAGAAGCTGCCACCAATCAATCCTCTTCCACCTACACACGCACGCACACACACACACACACACACACACACACAAAATCTGAGCCATTGCTCTTGTTTGAAAAAAGCCATTTGCTATTTGCTTCAGCGGCAAGGCCTCTCAAGGTGGCAAGTGGCATGAAAACAGCTTCATTTCAAAGATCACTTCAGCTATTGAAGATGGGACCAATTGATGAGTAGAGGGTATCACAGCGGTAGCTTCCCTGTTTTTTCTTTCTTTCTTAGACGGAGTGTGAAATAAAGGCTTTGATTCTGTGCATGGACACATCGAATGAACCACATTAGATGAAATACGACTTGCATTTAAGGAACCAGCACATGATCAGACTGTGATCACTTGGACTGCCATCGTGCAGACCAATTTCTGCATTGTTGTATTGTGGCGCAATATAGTTTTGGATGCTACATGTGATTCAGACTTAAAAACAAAGAACAAGACAATTGGTTCAGACAGAGTTGATTTTTATTGCACGTTCTCTTAGTAACCATGTGTTTCCCTTGCAGTGTTAGTTGTTTAAGTGTGGTCCGGCCAAGAAGCTCTTCAGAAGATTTTATGCTATAATTTTCCTCTTAATTTTAATGAAGAATCAGAGATTTGTCACTTAGAGCGGGGTGTTTGAAGCCATTGGCTTCAAAACAGTGAGTGTGACAGCCAATCAGAACCCCACCCTTGACACATGTTAAAAAGGGGTGAGGCTTTGATTGCCCAATTCCACCCGCCATTTTGGAACCAGTTACCATTGCTGCAGATGCCCCTTGGTCAGATTATGGGCCATAAATCTCTCTTTCACACATGCACACATACACACACACACTGCTTGTGATCAAATCATATGTTTACCTGGAAGTAAATCCTACTGCTACCATTAGATTTTTTTTTTCCTTTTAATGCCATTAGGCTATGCTAAAATGGTTTCATTAGATATGTGAGTTCTGTACAATTCTCATCCTAAGGTGATACTCTTTTTGCAACTAGTCTGAACTAAGGAAAGGTGCTGTTTTAATTACCTCTGGTTTATATTGTGGTTGTACTTTTCAACATGAAGGTTAAGACATACTTGATAAGGTATATATTCCATATTGGTTGTGTATCATTGTTAGGGATAATAAGTAAATAAATGATCACATTAGCTGTGTCATCTTATCCTTGGCATGTCATACTTCCCTCTGAAAATAATAAACTATATATCCAGTTCTTCAGATTTTAATACTTTAAGTGTGGAGGATAATTTGACAATGGACTAGAGTGTGAGTGGGTTGCAGGATTTGGGGCCAGTTTTGGTAGATCAAAATATGACTTGGTTCATATTTTTATGCTAGAACCACAAGATAGTATTCTAATATAAATGTTTTATCATCTTCCAACTGTAGACATTTATTGCTGTGGATTGCTAAGTGCAAGAAAAAGTGACTGCACAGGGCTGCCTTCCTCAATGCTAAACAACCCAGAGACCTCTCAGTCTCGAGGGCATTACAGGATAAAAATGAAAGGAAACATGTCCTTGATCTGCTGGTACAATAAAGGCTATTTTAGATTTTTGACCAATGCTTATTCTCCAGTTCAACAAGGTGAGTGGTTTGTTCTAAAACTGACTTCTTTCTATGGGAAGGGGAATAGGTAAGGTCTAGATTTTAAAGAAAAATGGATTATCTAGATCAGCATTTCTCAATCTTGGCTGATTAAAGATGCGTGGACTTCAGCTCCCAGAATTCCCCAGCCAGCATGCTGGCTGGGGAATTCTGGGAGTTGAAGTCCACACATCTTCAAGCAGCTAAAGTTGAGAAATGCTGATCTAGATTCTAATCCTAGAAACAAAACAGAATTAAGTTAACTGCATCTTTCAATGTAATTCACATTTTTTATAAATTTAAATTGCAGAGTCTTTGAGCAGTAGTTTGAGAGGAGAGGAAAAACCTTTCTACTGGCACTTGGGACACTAGTAGAAAAAAGGGTTAATCATTCTTTCTTTCTGTCTCTCTCATGCACTTACACATTTGTTACTGTTATTTGCATTTTTTTAAAAAAAACTTCAAATTAGAATTAGGTATGTTAAATGAGAAGATGCATTCAAAATTAGGCATATTATGGTGCTATACCCTGCTGACTTTAAAAGGGTTAGGAAGCAATTCAGTATATATTAAATTAAGGGCAGTCTTATTGAACTCAGTGGGACTTATGAGTTGGTGTTTATCAACTTTCTACTGAAATCAATGGGGTTCAACTATACTTAGCTTTAAGGAAATTAGACTCCTCTCTATCAGCTGCCTGATTATTTGAATGTCAACAGGTTACTGCAACAGTCTGTTCTGCATTAAAAAGTAGCACATCTTTAGAACCTGCCATTGTAATGTGGCCTGATTTACAAGTATTTAGCAACTTCCTTGAAAACTGAGAAACCCTTAACAAGGAGCTTTCTCTCTGCAACCAATTGGTAAATACTCTGACAAGGGGTAGCAAAAGGGTTACTATACCTTGCATCCAGGAAATAAAAATTGTCTTTGGGTAAACAAACAGAAGAAGACTTTGAAAAGTGTGCGTGCTTTTCCCTCAATCACATCCATAAACATCTCAAGAGGAAGAAGGCTAGTAAATCTAGCCTATTTACAGAGCTTTTCAAATCTATCCCTTGTAATTAAAAATGCCTCTTCACCCTCCTTTCTAAAGATTTTCTAAATATTTGGAAACAAATGCTGTATCCTACTTCCCCTATATTCTTAGAATACCTGAGACAAGTAGGACTTTCTTCTCAAAAGGTTTAAAATCAGGATGGTATGACCTGGTGCCCACTGATTCAACAAATCTAGTAGCATTTTCAATCAACAGTATGATGTGATGGTATTTTATGTATCTTTGTTGCAACAGGTGTTATCATTAAGAGGAAGAGTGGAGAGATCCCGTGCCCTCTGGCAGTAGAAGCCTTTGCTGCCCATCTTAGTTATATTTGCAAATATGATGACAAATATAGCAAGTAAGTAAACAACAGGATGGGCAAGGATAAAGCTCGTAGGGTTGGAAGTGTGGAACTTTTCTTAATTGTTTAAACACAATTCAGGACCCAATATCACTTTTTCTATATGGCAACAGAATGATATAAGAAATGTGCTACCAACCTTTCTGAAGATGATCTCTGACAATTGGGCAGATGGTTTTGTTTTGTTTTTTAAAAAAAGTAATTGTTTAAGTAGCTACTTTAGCAGCTTTCAAGTATTTGGAAATAATGTGGGTCCAGTTGTTTCCAAGTCATGTGAAGAAAGAATTCCATCTATTCTGCACTTGTCAGATCTCATCTCCAGTAGTGCAGCACTTCAAAAGATTCAAAGGAAATGCATCTAGTTTAGACAAGGGTAGTGAGGACCATTACAGGAATGAAAACTTAAGTTCTAAGAAAAGATTGGGGAAACGAATATGATTAGCCTTAAGAAGAGAATCTGGGGGCATATGACAGCACTCCTGAAATAACTGAAAGGCTGTTACATACAAAACAAGACCACAATCTGCTTCCTATTATTTCAGAAGGCAGATAATAGTACAGGAAGGGAGATTTCAGCTCTTCCCAACAATAAGAATAGTTTGACAGTGGAATCACTTACCAAGCAAAGCGATAGATACCTCTTTGTTCTGTGCATTCAAGTAGACTCTGGATGGCCCTCTGCCATGGATGGTTTATTTTGGATTCCTGAACTGAATTTGAATTGGAGTGGAGGGTTGAGCTCACTAACCAGGCAGATGTCTTCCAGTTGTATGATTCTGTGGACTCGTGCTAGTTAATAACTGCAGTAAAGATTGATTTGATTCTGTAAGCTGCTATAGATCTGTGACCAACAGTTAAAATTATACTTTTACATATAGAAAGATCATATTATAATATGAAAAAAGTAGCATTTAGACCAGCCTCTTCTGGACAGTATCACTTCACATGGCAAGTGGGGAACTGCACCTTTGAATGTTCTTCCATGTGAAAAGAGAGCCAGTTTAGTGTGGTGGTTAAGGGATCAGGCTAGAAACTGGGAGACTCTTGAGTTCTAGTCCCGCCTGAGGCACAAAGCCAGCTGGGTGACTTTAGGCCTGTCACTTTCTCTCAGCTCTAGGAAGGAGGCAGTGGCAAGCCACTTCCGAAATCTTGCCAAGAAAACTGCAGGGACTTGTTCAGGCAGTTGCCAGGAGTCAACACTTATTCGAAGGCACACACACACACACACGTGCACCATGTGAAAAATGTATTGTGTTAGGAACATAATTATACCAGTATGGTTTCTTTAATCCTCTTTACTTTTTTTTAAAGCTGATTTTAAATTCCCAAGTACATTTCCACAGAGATTAAATAATTAGGGATGATTATTTAACTTTTCTTTTTCACATGAAAACAAGAGTAGAGGACTCAGTTCTGATGAACCTGTGGGTGGTAGTAGCTTTGGAAGGGCAGGGAGATTTCTAGCATACAAGAAAAGATTAGACCTCCTTCTTTGTGTCCCTGTCCTATCCTGCTCTTTAACAAGTGGAAACTTACATTTTGATATTTAATATATTAAGTCTGGGCTTGAAGAGACACCAACAGGGCATGATGACATCCCTGTTCCCAGGATTAGCCAATCATTAGGCAAAAGGAGAAGGCTGCTTTAAGCAGCAGATTTTGAGTGGGTACATTCTGGCTTTGGGTTCAGTGTGCCTTGGATCAGCTCTACCAGTTCCAAAATGTCTTCCTTTCAGCCTATTCCAAAATGATTTCAGCCAGATGGAATAGCTTCAACTCAAATTTGTATCTGAAGATGGTATATCCGAAGAAGGTATTGGAATTCACAAAGGGAGAAATAGAGAAAAGGTATTTCTGGCACGTCTTTAGGGGGAAAAAATCTCTTATGTTCTTCTCCCTGTCCCTCAGATCCAATGGACTGAGCAGAGTTTCCCTAGCATGACCCCCTGTGACATGACCAGAGCACTGCTCCCATAAAAAGAGCTAGGGCCTGCAAAACACCAGTGACAGCTGGTCAACACATGAATCACATAATGCCTCAGAGCTGAGCAAACAAAAAAATCTATGCCTGGCAACAAACCTGGGACATTTCCCAAGCATTTTGACTGGGAATGTCAGGAAGGGAAAGGCAGAATCTGGCCACGGTTCTCAAGCTTGCTTCCTGGCAGGCTTGAGACATTAGTAGAATTGCCAGTTTTTCAAAGACCATTGGCTCCCCAAATGGACTTTGGCGCTGTAAAATGCCAGCAGCCAAGTCCAGAAAATTCAGGTTTGTCACAGAGGGAAGTTTCATTTACTAATAGATTTTTCAGCTGTCCTTCAACTTCTGTCTTGAGGACAGTTTCTAAACAGACATTAGCAGTCTTAACTCTTGTGCAGTATAACAAGTAAAGGGATTTGTGGCAAGCTACTGCAGTAAGCTGGCTTCTCATATATAGGCAATGTTTGGGGCTGGGGAGCATGGAAAAAATCATTTCCCCACTCTTCTGATATAATATGGCAGTTTTCCCTAGCCTGGTTTGGACTACAAGGAGTCCCAGTCAGCATGACCCATAGCTTACCAGCTAGATATCTGGGAGTTTGAGTTCCAATGTATCAGAAGGATATCAGTTAGTGAAAGTTCATTTATGGGAAAATTGGCTCAACAAATATGATAAATTGTATATAGTTTACACCGTAGAATTAATCTCTAGTTTCTCTTTGGAGAACAATAGATCTTTCATCTGAGCTGATGATGTGTTAACCATAAGGGCTTAATGGAGTGCATTTCCTAATTGGCCCACATAAAAAGTTCTTAATCTGAAGAAAAACTAAAAAACCTCAGTAGCTACATGTTCATTATACAGATTTTTTTTTTTTTTGCCAAAGAAAGGAGAAGAGAAGAATATTGGTATTTAGTCTAACTGCAGATAGAATAGATAGCCTGACCTAATGTCCCTGCACACTCTTATGGAGTTTTAAATTATCTACAGCTTACATAAAGTTTTAGAAATGGTGATGGACTGATAAGAGCCAATTATATCACACTGTCAGAAAACCATATCCTCTTCTGGGTGGTATAATAAAATATAAGTAATAGCATGTGTGACTATAGTTAATAGATTATAGCTGATGTTAAATGAGGTTTATTATATTAATGGGCATGGCTGGTCAATTTTCATACTCTTCTGGAATGATAAATTCCAAGATGACAATAAACACTAGGCCATTTGTGTTCTAAGTAAATCTTGACCAATTTAATCCATTATTTTATGGAATGAAAACGGCTAAGTGAAATGAGAAGCTACCACTATCTTGTGCCAAGAAAAAACAAAAGCTGAAGACATTGTTCCATTTAAAAGACTGGGAGAAAAAAATGTTCATTAAAAACAGACACAGGGAGTTATACTACAGAGATGAGAGGTACTTGCAGTACCCTAAAACTATAAGGGCTAAAGCTTGGCAAGGCAGGGATCAGCACTGCTTAGAATAGACAGAACTGCTCTGTTAAAATTAAGCAGCCACTTCCCAGTCTGAAGATGTGTAAAAGAATGACCAAGAATCTGCTAACCTAAAAGGATAAGAGGAAAAGGCTTAAGGTTTAAACCTTGGGACTGAGATATAACGTATATGTCCTGGTTTCTGTTGTGCAGCAGACAAATCTTCTGGGGATATATGACTTCTTGCAAGCAGTAAAGTAACGTATCTAGCAGCACTGAGTCCTTGAAGGTTTCTGTGGACATCCAGATTGTGGAACTGAATTTCTGGTGGAAGAGAGATTTATAGCCATTCCTGTCCTGAAGTCCCCCAAAAAACATTGTGAGCGGAGTGTACCACAGGCTGGGATGGGACTAGTTGTGCTGGCAGCTTCCTGAGCCTCTACAGAAAGAGGAAAGAACTTGGCAAAACCAAGCTTAGGCATCACTTATTTAGGCCATTATACAAGAGTTCATTGAAATTTATTAGGCAGAGCTCTTAGAAACGGAAGCCCAGTTCAGTTTCTAAGGTAATACTTGTGTCACTTGCTTTTGCAAACTTCACAGGGGTAGTTGTAGCATCACACTAGTCTTGCTTGTGCAAGTAGTAAAGTAGCCAAGTTGGATGGTGTATTACTGTGCACTAATCAACATCCAAGAAAAAAGCAGAGCCATTCTTAAAAGTGAAGTGTAGCCTACTTTAAAAACAGCAAATCAGAGCTTTCATAAGGTCATGATTGGTTTCCACTCATTTTTTGTTGTGATTTTGCTCCCACCTCTGGTGTATTGATACACAAAGGCACTTGGAGAGCAATGGAAAACTAATATAAATCTGGGACATCGGTGTTTCCTGCAAAAGCACTATGAAATGTTGAAATGAAGTTATAGTGAAATGCATCACAGAAATCCACTGGGAATAAATCAATCACCGATCTTAAGTTTAAAATTAAAATTTGTAGTAAATATAACATATAATTGGAGATTTTCATTTAAATGAAAAAGAAGGGCCAGGCTGCTGCTTCACCTGCCATCCTATTTCCCTTATTCCTCAAAGTCTGGGGGGCTTGAGGCATTCGGCATAGGAAGATCCCAATAGTACAATATGAGGAAACGTCGTGAAATCAGTAATCAAGTTTCTGGATCTCTGCCATCTCCAATTTAGATTGCCTGTTGGTCTACAAAGCATTAGGATGACGTGCATTCACAAAATTGACCCACAGCTGAAAGAATTCTAGATATTGAAGCACTAATAGGTTTTGGAGGGTGACAGGTGGGATACCATTCTGTGTCATTCATAAGTATCTTGTAAGATGATGCACGTTTAAGGGGCAGCAGCCCCACCTTTGGATTCTGCCACTTTTAGGACATATCCTTTCCGTCTTGACTTAGAAACATTTTAAAAATTCATTTCATGACCCCACCGTTCTCTCTTTTTTGGGTGCTTTCTAGGTATTTCATTTCTCATAAACCAAACAAGACCTGGCAACAAGTCTTCTGGTTTTCCATCAGCATTGCCATAAACAACGCTTATATCCTGTACAAAATGTCTGACGCCTATCCCATGAAAAAGTACAGCCGAGTGCAATTTGGTGAGAGACTTGTAAAGGAGCTGCTTGGATTGGAGGACCCCTCACCAGGTCATTGATGGATCCATCTTCATGGCTTAGGTTAGGAGTTGGGGAGAAGGAGGAAAGAGGAGAGAGAACTCTGGGATGCCAAGATGGGGAACTTGCTACTCCATGTGACAAAATAACTAGGGAAGCCATTAAGGATGTTGGTGTCTTCCCAATGACCTTGCTGATGTTGAAAGGGCCCTCAAGAGAGCACCATATGAAAGCTGCACATGTGAGTGCAACTTGGGCACCGGTGCATCAGAAGTGAATTTATGTTAGCTATTGCTCAATCTGATTTTTCAAACAGGTTGTTAGTTGTCACACAAATCCTTTTTCCTATCCCTTTCCAAGCTAAAAAGGCTCAACAGTTCCAGTTGGGCATGTTATTTTTTTTTTTTAAATCAGTGCACGATGTGTAAAGATATGCACTGTTGTGTGGCTGAGAAGAGATTGCTAGAAGAGAAATATTTAAAAAAAATGTACAAATCTATTTTGCAAGCCAGTGATTAGGCAATGGCAGATGGACAGTAGACTGAAGATTTTATTTTGTTGCAATGCTTTTAGATTGTAAAAGGGGGTATAATTTTGACAGAAAATGCTTTTTTTAATATAAATGAACAGTCAGAAACTGAAAGGTTTACCAAACTAAGTTCATTGTGCTGTCTGAAGTTAGTTAAGCTCCAAGTTTAATTTCAGTTATGCCATAACAGAAGCATAAGAGATTTAATTTAATTGCAATCATCCTATATTATTCCCCAGGCACTGAATTCCTCTACACAGTGTGAGAAATATACAAAACATCCTCTGAGGAACTAGTTTCTCCTTAACTGTAGCTGGATCTGTGCTTTTTTCACAGTACTGCATAAACTTATATGCCAAATCCAGAGATAATTAAAGGTAAAATTAAAGGTCCCATACTATACTGGAAAATCTAAAACCAAATAACATAAACAATGTGTTGCAGGTTGATAAGTAATTTGTGAAATTGCTGACTGAGGCACAATATGTTTCAAAGCGTGTTATTTTCCTTTGTCCTTTAAAAACTCTTACCCAAAGCAATTTAACATTTTTAGATGCTGAGAAATATCTCAGGATTCTTGTATTTGAGGACTGACCTGAGCTATACATCTTGCCATTCTGATACAATAGGGCAGTGTTGTCCAAACAAGTTTGGACAACACTGCAATAGCGGAATGAAGACTGCTCATGAAGTCACTGGCCAAAGGTTATGACAATGTTTTCTTCTTTTGCTCAGTTAGCAGTCTTCCACAGGGTCAGACTCCTCGGCCAGCTTTCTCTCAAAGCATTTGCTTCATTCTGACTCCATTGTTTTGGCCATCCTGCTGCCTTGCAGTTTATGACAAACTAGACATTTTTCAGACAAAAAAATCATTACTAGACAATCAGAAACATTTACATGTTAAAACTTTATTATGAACCAGTTCCAGAGCATCCGAAAAATTGTCATGCTTCTACTTCAGCACAAAAAGTACTGAGTATCACATGACTACTAGCCGCACGTGGGCATGAAGAAATTGCACACAATGAAAATACGGAGTTCAAGTAGAGCATTCCATGGCGTGATACCATTTAAATATACAGAGATGATGTTCCCTTATAAAGCAATTTGTCAGACATGTGAAGATGTGTTTAAGTACTACTTTCATGATCCTTTAATAATTACAGCCTAGCATATCTAGGAGGAGAGATTTGGGAAGGCCACCACAGATGATGTCAATGTAAACATCTTTTATATAATGATCTACAGTATATCTCCTCTGTAGGCTGATGAGAACAGTTGTTTTCATGCCCATCAAGCCAAAAATCATTACTGGCCAACCTTCTTGAGAGACAGGGAGAAGTGGTCTTTTTCATGATCAGTCAACAAGAATCTTCTCCAGTATCACATATGGGTGTCAATCAATGCAGGATTGGAAATAACAAAACTATCCAGGTTTTGCATGCCACTAAAAATGTTGTTTAGGGAGACTATAAGAGAAGAGGGCAAAACAGCGACCTGTGTTTAGTGAACTACTTTCATCTTCTAAGCGGGCTCTTCGCCAGATTCAGAAAGACACTTAAATGCATAGATGCATCCAAGTGTATTCAAGTATCATGGATGTAACTAGATACATCTTTGGATGCATGGACACCATCCCTCTAGGATTATCAATTGCTGCTCACAACATGACAGCCATGACCAATTGAGTCAAAGCATTCATATATTGCAGCTCTGCCACACCATATTGAACAACTATCAAAGTAATATATAGTATAACCCAGCCTCTACACCACTTTTCTAGCAACCTGGTATTGGCCAGATATATTGGATTATAGTTCCTGTTCTCTCATCCAGTAGGAACAATATTGTCATGTGGGGAATAATGGGAGTTGTAGTCCTAGACATCTGGAGGATTCCAGGTTGAGGAAGGCTAACAACACTTGGGTTCTCCCTTTCTTTGCTGAGAGTATATATTGTTTCTATCATTTTGTTAAACAACTGAGATGTCATTTAGAAATCACTGTTATCTACAGTCCTCTAGTGACACACAATCAGTTGTGCAATATCATTATTTTACTTGTTTAATCCATACCATTAGATACTTCTGCAGAAGGACAGTAATTCAAAAAAAAAAAAAATCCCCAACATGCTGGCTGGGGAATTCTGGGAAATGAAGTTCATACATCTTAAAATTACCAAGATTGAGAAGCACTATTTTAGAACCTTTGGCTGATGTTTCCATATTATGGAAGGTTTCCTAATCTGGCAGCTTTCTAGTTTATTTCTGTTCCTGGAAGAAGCATGGATTATCAGCATTTGTATAGATTTTAGTGGTTTCGGCATGTCACATTTAATGGATGGAAGGTATGAAAGGCCTTATTATAAAAGTACAAGAAATACTTCCTGCTTTGCACGAAGGAAAGGAATGGCCAAGCTGAGGCTTGTGGACACACTTTAAAGCCCCAGGCTTTATTTATTTATTTTCCACATTTCTACCCCACTGGAATCCAGAGACTCCACAGAAACATCCACAATAGAACAACAATAAAAACAGTAAAGCAGGATCATCCAAACAGAAAACTACAAGCTAAAAATAGAAAATGAAGATGGCATAATAAAATTAGGAGAAGGCTCTCTGGAACAAGCTCCATTTTAAAAGCTTCCACGATATCAATGAGAGGCCTAATCTGGTCTCAACCAGGGGGCTGTTCCACAGGACTGGCACTCCTCGCTTCAGCCCCCTTGACTTCTTGAAAATGTGGGATCAGTAACAGTTTCTTTCTGTTTGAAATAATTGGTTGGGGTGGTACTGGTTGGTGTAGGTGGTCCTGCTGATATCCACCCACTAAACCATAAAGGGCTTTATAGGTTAAAACTAGCACCTTAAATTGTACCTGGAAACCAACTGGACACCAATGCAGGGGCTGCAAAACCAGTGTTAGATGCTCCCAACGACAGGAGCTGGTAAATATGCTGCATTTTGGACCAGTTCTATTTTCTGAGTATTTTTGAGGGCAGGCCCCAATAGAGTGTGTTACAGTAGCCTAGCTGGGTGGTGATAGGGGCATGAGTTACTGTAGCTAGATCTTCCTGCCCCACGTAGAGTTGCAAATGATATGCCAGCTAAAGCTGGGTGTAGGCACCTCTGACCACAGCTTCCATCTACTGTTCTAGCAGGAGCTGTAGGTCCAGAAGGACCCCCAAGTCACAAACCTGCTTCCTGCTTGGTATTGCTTGTCCATCATGGAATCACTCTGATAATGACAGAGAACCCCAGTGTATCCACAACCATTCAGGCTTACTGATTTGGCAATCAGGAATTTACAATCCTCCAATGAAAAAATCCATTCCTAATTCTCCCAGGCTTGAACCTCTTCACTTTGGCATTGAAAGTTAAGGAAATAAGGCATGGGTCTGCACCCATGTTTCTGCATTTAATAATGGGGAATCAGAAATTTGCACATCACCCTGTGATGTGTCCACTGTCATTCCCCGCACTATTGAATTTCTCATCATGATGTCTATGAAAAAGGAAGTGACTTAACATTTTAAAGCAAAAAATAACTAATTAATTTAAAACAAAGAACTTTAACAAGGAGCCCTCAAAACTGAATATTAGAAAGACAAAGATGCATTTGTGAAACACCTGTATAAGCAATCCAGCTTAAAATTTATCAAGTCAATTTTATCAGAGTTCTGAGGAGATGTAGTAACCGTAGAGTTCTATGACACCTCATTTTTACATCAAAAATTGCATCCCATGCAAAAGACTACAGCAGCTGGGATCGTAAGATCAGATGTGAAGCCTATAGCAAATTTACCATTTGGAACTTTGTCCTACTATCTCTTGCATCCGATTAGAAAAATTAGGGCTAGAGAGCTCAATGAATCCTTTTTTATTTATACCAGAGCTAGGTGATGTTTGGTGGGTACACTTTAAAAAAAGAAAATAGAGTAGCCTCAGCTGGGTGCATAGGATAATACCAGTAATACTTCATCCGTACAAAATGTGAACTTGTATTGCATTCTTCCTTGTACTTTTCTTGAATTTTAGAATTTCTGTGCAAGGATCCCGAAGTGTGCCAATTTTTCCCCAGTTTGTCACTGATTCTTAACAGCAATTTTTATCTTACAGATTTATAGACTGCCCTTGAATTCTCCTGTCAGTGCTTAAATTAGGATATAGCACCCTAACACATAACAGCAGACTACACAAGTATTCAAGCTGACAATGTATTCATTCCTGAACACTGAAGTTGGGCTTTGAGTTATGCATTCATCTGTGTAAACACCACCCAGGTCAAGACAGGGTATGTTGATGGAAATCTCTGGGACAGTGAGCCTTCCGTAGAGCTATCCAACGGGACATGTAGACCCACCCAAAAGGTGTCAGACATAGCACACCCACTGTGCTTTTCATGGCACACTATATGTTTCCTGTACATTTATTGTTGCTTAGTGGGATCCTGGTATATGATAATGATCATTTCACTCAGTGACACTAAATATCACAGATTTTGTAAAAATTGTGTAAATCTACATATCATTATTTATGAAGAAGAGAGATAAGACATTAAACCAGGCAATGTAACATTTTAAATGTAAAAACACCATTCTTCAAAACTGTTCTTACAAGACTGGATATTGGTATCATTCTGTACCAACTAGATTGGCTTAATCTAATTTAAAAAAGAGAATTGTCATCCCGATTCTTCTCAAGTGTTGAGATACAGAGCTCAGGCAGCATATTAATTAGTTGGATGAAATGAAAATAGCTCTCTGCTGGGTGGTAATGTGCGACTTAGGAAGCTGAATAGGCGTGGATGTTCAGAATACCAACTTCTTGTTTCTTCTGTGCAGAAGATTAGCTGGACACGGCAAGATCTGAGGAGGAGATTTTTAAAAATTCTCTTCTCTTGAAAGATTCCAGGCAAGAAAATTATAGGTGTAGGTGGGATGCAGAGTAGAAAATAACATTCCTGCACAACAGATGGAAGTGCACCTGCCTTTCTGATCAAGGATCAGTATATTTTGTAGCCATTCTGGTAAGCAGAAAGGTCAGTGGGAACTGCCAACTTCCCATTCTTCTAGGAGTTCTTAACTCCTATCACTTACTCTCAAAATAATTTTGTAATGGCATTTGCAAATTAATCTGCATTAACATGTACAATTAACAAAGATCTTGCATTCTACCACAAAGTGGAGTGGGATGAAAATAGTCGTGGCAGTTTAGCTTGTTTATTGTTTCATGTTTTGGCCTTTTCCCTTTTCCCTTTTTGTTTTAATCTGACATAGTAGCAGGGGGAAAAAGCTTCAACCCTGAAAACAGAAGGAAAATGTAGAGACGACAAAAATAATCAGCCTAGGTCAAGTGACCTATCTATAGTATTACTATTAAAATTGGTTTAATTGATTAGGAAAAGTAAAGGACAACTTGAACTAGAAGCATGCAGAAATCCAAAACAATTTAGAGCCTACACCTTTGTAGAAAGTGGTATGAATATCTATCTTATACTGGTTTAGGAAATTCTGTACTTTTCTGGTTACTGAGACATCATTTTTTTTCCTCTCCAAAAAAGCAATTAACACAGGAGGTCTTTGATAAGCTAAGCCAGGAATGGCCCAGGTCCACTCCATCTATGCATACTACAATGTTATGGCTGCTGCACTATCAGTCAACACACAACAGCAAGAGCTCAGGGGCTGATTTCAGTAAAACAGGCCAAGCCATCATGCAGGAAACAAATGGTATATTTGGAAGGGAAGTCCTATGAGCTATAATTTTTTTCCTTTCCACTTTTGCAGTTTACACATCATTAAATGAAGTAATATTCAGTACACTAGTGTAGTGCTGTTATTGTGAAAAGTGTGTTCAGCAATTTGTGTGTGATCAACTCTGCTCACAATACACCCATCAGTGGCTGAAGTTCAGTCATAAGCTTCCTTCCCAAAGTGTGTTGAACAAGAGGTTTTGTTAAACCATGTCAATGCCGGATTAAATGTGCAGTGCTGTTTTATTATTTGGGTTGAAAAAAATAATTATTGATTTTATACATATGCATTTATTCAAGAAATGCTTGTGTGGAAGCCCCTACACATGAGTAAGGTTCCCATCTGTATTTCTGGCTCTTTGGTTCAAGTGAGGACCTAAATTTTTGTGACTGTTTTTTGTTCTACACAAAAGCACGCTTGCAATAAATTTTTAGAGGTTTTCTATACCATGAGCTAAATTCTAAAATGTGAAATGTGGTAACAACACAACTCAATGGATTTATAATATCACTCTGATGTCATGTAATTTTTCCTTCCTTCCACAAAGTTTGTCTTACAGTCAACAACTTTGAAATACAGTCAAATATAAATTACAGATTATTTTTCCTTGTCTCATTTTTCCTGGGGTGAAGGAGGAATTTGGGTCACAGAAAGAAATCTAAGCCACAAGGTTATGCCTCAGGTACTGTATAAAATGAAATGGACATGCAGCAATATTTGTATTAAATGACATCCTTCTTATGTGAGACTTAATTTTTTAAATTTATAATAGTACTTAATATCAATCTGATATCAATCTGAATCAATATGCTATCAATAAGAAGTGGCATTTACTCATTGAGGCCAATCTACACACTCATCATGCTATTACCTCTCAGGATAAACAATGTTATGTAAATTGCAGAAAAAGTAAGAAGTGAGCAAAAGAAATGAAAGGTAGGTAATAAGAGAAAAGGAAATCTAATTAAATGTACTTTACACCAAATCATTTGCTATATGTCTTCCTATCTTTTTGTCCTTGCAAAACTGTGAGAGTCAGGACGAGAGGAATCAAGAACGTGCTCTCCTCCCCGTTGCTCTGGTGATGAGAGCATGTTCTTGATTCCTCTCGTCCTGACTCTCACAAAAACACTGCATTACATTTAGAAAATTGCCAAGTAGCAAAAGCACTCAAAATCTCAGAAATTGATTGAGGGGAAGTTTTTAATTCAAAAAGCTGGAATTTCATCACTAATTTCATTCAGTTAGGAACAAAGTTCCATTCTCCCCTGAAATAAATTACATTTGCCCCTTTAATAATAAAGTAATAAATAAGTTGACAGCTTTAACTTGGAAATATCAAGTCAACAGCTGTGCTAAATTATGACTTTTGAATCCAAAAAGTGGTCGCTTGAAGTGCTATTACAATTTTCTGATCCATGCCAGCCAGCTAAAAATATCCTGGGAAGAAGCTGAAAATCTACATTCATAATGAACTTCTATTGTTGCCAAAGGCAATAGCAATCATGCATCACATCTGAGAGTGCAATATGGATATTTCACTAGAAAATGTCAACAAGGCATGATTTCCCCCTCCCCACTTGTTAAATAAGCACTATTTATAACAATCACAAATAGAGTGACCAATACAAATACAGTGGACTGGAAGTGTGGCTTTTGTCTAGCGGAATGCACTTTTGTTATACTATGTGGGAGAATCAGTTATCTCCTACCTACTACAGCATTTCAGCATTGTCCTAATTGCAGAGAATTGGAGATTTTGGAATAACAATTATTTTAGATTTACATTCCGCCTTTCCTCCAGAAGCTTGAGAGGTTAAATGAAGATCTCCCTTCATTTTATCCCTATAACAACCTTGTAAGGTAAGTTGGGCTGAGAGAGAATGTCTGGTGCAAAGTCACCCAGCAAGTTTCCATGGCTGAGGATGAACATGACCCTGGGTCTTCCTGATCCTATTCCAACACCTTAAACCATTATATTTACAAAACTACAATGCATAATAGGAAATGGGGAACACTGGATGCCCTGCCTTCCATGAGCAGAAGCCCTTTCCATTAGCATGAAAGCCAGCACTAAATACAACTCATTATCCTAATGTAACAAAAGAGATCACTCAAAATATCATAGCAGGGAAACATTCTCAGCTGAACTTGAAAAAGGTAAGTAGGATCAGGCGTGGTTAGCATTTCTGGAGACCTGGAGACTAGGCTGTAGGGCTAAGTGATCCCGGAAAGTTATCCTGGAAGAAGGCAATGACAAACTGGTTACCATGAAAGAAATGTAGATGAGTCTGTGCAGAAGTCAACCTCAACTGAAGGGAGGTAACTTTATTTGGACCGTGATCTTCTTTTGCAGATAATGAAGACCTTCCTCCAGCAATTCAATTCTTTTAAACTTGACTTGAGACTTTATCCTAGCTCTCAAAATTTGCCTATTATATTTGGGATGAGAAAAACTAAGTTTCATCATTTGTTACTTGCGATTTTATTTTTTTTTGCCTGTAAGGTTCAGATTTCTCAGTGAGATGCACCAGCCTGAATGCATGTTGAATATACAACACTGCAAGCCTCAGAGCTGAAATCTGATACCAAACCAGACTTCCAGGTTGATCGTTATTAAGGTTTGAGCTTATAACAAGTTGTATTTCCAATTTGTTTCTTGTTCCTCTTCATTAAAGTTTACAATCCCCACTACCAATGTTAATTGCTTCTCTCAGATATAGCCTGCTGTCCCTTTCAAACTCTTGAAACAAAATATATCACACTAACAAATGCAGAGGTAGCAAATCTCCATCTAGACATAAACATCTAATGGAAGTGGAGTTGCTCCAGGAGGAGAAACCAACACTGCCTAAATCCTGACATTTCTAAACAAAGTCAGGAGGTACCATTTACCACTCCCCTTTTCCTTACTCATCTTTTTCCTTTTCTCAATTTGTTCCAAGGATATGGAGGTTGTACCTTTTTCCAAGATGAGTTTGCGGTTTGCTTGCTTTTTTAAATTTCCCAGTCAGGGATATAACCCTGGGATTTTCTCATCCAAGTACTAAGCAGGTCCAATCCTTCTTAGCTTTCTTCAAGATCAGCCAAGGTCAGCTAGGTGTTACCACTCACAGTGATTTTTCAACATTAAGTGAAGAATATTTACCTATATGCCTCATCTACATTCGAAAGGAAATCTCTGATGACTGGGTGTGAGAGAAATCTACGATCCTGAAAGGAATAATTCATTACTGGTATTACTCCTTCCCTATGTTTATGTAATTCAGTTTCAAAATTACAGATCTCAGTACACATAAATATGCTTCAAAGAATTTTCAACATAAATAGAATCCTTGGATGTAAACCATTCTTGCCTGGTGCATTAAACTTCTACCTTTATGATTCTATTACAGGTAAACTAAATAGCCACAATGGATTATAGAAACAATAATTATTTTTTCAGAGTTAAACACAGGAAGACAGTTTTTACAGAACTGAAAATGAGCATTTTAGGAAACAAAACTACTGAACCTTCAGAGAAAAAAATAACATCAAGCTGTTTAGATAAGAAGATTAGACACATAAACCAACAGGATAAATCTCATTCAATACCTTAAGTAGGTTGTATTTCATGCCAATAATTCTTTGCAGTCTTAAATACTATACAGCAAGGGGACTTTGTAGAAGAACCAGGTTAGTCTTTGGTAGCCAAAAATCAAAAGGGGAGAGGTAACACTTTTCCAAACTAACAAATTTTATTAAATTTGGCAGATGATTGCATATATTACATTAGAGGATGTGCCAGCAATGCCCCTCTTGATTTTATGTAGGATTAACAGGCCAAACTTTGTGCAAAAGAATTAATGGACTCAGATTTGACATCTGGCCTCTAAACAAGGACCAAGTAGCATCAGAGCATTTCAATCTTCCAGGATACTCCATGACAGATCTCAAAGTAGCCATCTTGGAAAAAAGGAAGTTGAACAAGTGATTGCTAAACTCACATGCATCAAAAGGTTTCAGCCTATCTGAGAAGGTCTCAACAAACCCAATGGATTTTTAACACACTACAACTGTTAACTGACAAGGTACTTGTAATTTGCCCCACATGTAACCTGTATCTGATACAACCATCATCTTCTTTCTCTCCTTCCCCCACCCCTGCTTCCACCTTATCTCAATTTAAATCCAATATCAGTCTAGTCACTTCATTGCATCTGAGGAAGTGAGCTGTGGCTCACAAAAAATTTGTCTTTTAATAAAATATATTAATCTGGAAAGACACTACCAGAATCCTTCTGTTTTATACAGTAAATGGAAATCCTTTGATTTCCATTTCAAGAAAGCATAAAATAGAGCTATGTTTTGGTTCAAATAGTATCTTACCTACAGTACGTCAGCTTAGTGCTGTTGGCACTCTGTTCCATGTTGATTCTGGATATAAAATAGCAGAGCACTGTCTAAACTTAATGATACATATACTAGTAAAGCCTATTTGCATATTTAAGGATATGTCATAATGAATATGGGGGTGGGAAGTACTTAATCATTATGAAACATTTCAAAAGACCTTTAGAGAAATTTGTTTCATTTACAGTATATGTATCATTGCAACTTGTTACAGTGATCTCTGAGGATACCAGATTTCACTAAGAGTGAAGATTTATGATGCTTTTAGGAACAAAAAAAAGTAGATTTCCTCTTTGTTGCAAAGTTTTCAGCTCACTGTTTATATAATTCAAAATTTATTCACCTTATATTCCAATACATTAATTCAGTAGGCCATGAGTAGTATGTCTACAATTTTTGGTTTAGGAGCTCCATTACAAAACAGCCATAAAGAGCACCCAATTCTGGCTTAGACAAGAAAAAGTACAATTATTCTTTGCTCAACCACATAATTTTTAGAGCCAGAGGGCAAAGCTCTTTTGTGCCTGACACATTAATTTCCTGCTTGTTAGAAGGAAGTGCTACTAACAGGTTACTGAAGGACAATGGCTTTTCATTGAAGGCGCATGAACATGACACAGCTGCATAAGAAGTAGGGTGGCAACAGCGAAAAAGGAATCAGTTGTAACTATGAGGACTTCCTGCTTAGAAGACCAGCCTAACATTACACCACTGTCCTCTTATTTTGCTGGATTCCAATTACTGTTTTCCATCCCACTTCCTTGAGCCAAGTTATTTTTAATAAATTTATAACACTTTAATTTACAAAAGTAGTTCACCCATACCAATTCCCTAAGTGCAGGATTCAATTGCTGAAATCTAACATGCTTTCAACAAGAAATGCATACTTATATATTTGCATTTATAGGGTCAAAGATGAACAAGTTAGTAACTCTCACAATGAAATAAAATGAACAAATCAAATCTTGCTTTATGCTTTGCAGTCTGAAACAGAATTCAGTTGCATAAACAAGCCTGTGTCTTGAAATTAATTTTTTTTTAATCTAGGAAAAGAAGCTTAACTGAACGTTTTTGATAAACCAAATAATCATGACAGGTAAACAGCTATGATAGCGTGCACAGAACTTAAGGCCCACCATGATTAATCTAACATCTATACTAACATAAGAATATATGTTAAATTAAAGCTCTTTCATTTCAAATCTCAGTTTTGCCCATTTGTTTTCAAAATTATAACACTGAGATCAACTTTCTTAAATTTGTACTGGCATAAGTGATTGAAGAGTATACCACATTTCACTGATCATTCTAATCTTTAGGAAATAAAAATGACTTTTGGCTATATTTTAATGCCATTTAAATTGCATGCTGATATTTAAGTACCTCTTAACTCAGTTAAACAAAATCAAGGTAGAAATAGCTGTATTAAGAGGGGGTTGTGCCCACTCTTTTAGAATTTTGCTTACAATATAACATTTGCATTCAGCAGTAAAACACTCACCTGAATCCGTTCTGAACTGGGAAACATGGAATTGGTGAAATGGAAGAAAACCAATCACAGGAGATCCAAATATTGCCACAGCTTGGGTTTTCAAAGTCCCCGCCCCCAAAAGACTACTTGCTAACTATTTGTGAAGCCCGTGTAATACAACATTGTTCCAAGTTCATCATTAACTGAGGATATTATTGCAGATAAAAGACAATATGCGAGAGCTGACCAACCAAGGAGATCAAGAGGTCTTAGCTGAAGTTCACATACTCTGACCAGGTCTTGAGCACACACAAAGACAGAATGACAGCAAACCTTGCTATCTTATCTATAAAGTATTTATTTTCTTAAGTTAAACAAACAGATTTTTCAAGGATGGTTTCCATCTATAAAATGAACAAAGTACAAGCTCTGTACAGCAGATTTTAAAGAACCAACAGAAATAATTTTCTAAACCACATTTAATCTGTAAAAGGAAATGTACATGTACCACCATTATTTTTGCTTTAAAGTAGCTAAGATTAGAACAGAGATGACATGGTAACTGCTTATTAAGTTTCCTGGTAGTTTACAATAAAAAAGATCAAGGGGAGGGTTTGACTATTTTCTGTATCTAAATTCAATACCCACCACTGACTGCCTCTGCATATCTTTGATTCATTTCAAAATCTTTTTCAACAAGGTTCTTTAGTATGTTGCACTGACAAGGAGGAGTGCAAAAGCAGTGCTTGATACAATACACATGAAATCCATAGTTGTTTAAAAAAACAAAGAATGAAGTCACAGTAAATAACTTTGGCACACTGTGTCATGTAAACATAGCTAGCATCACATTACTGTATTTTCTGATCCAGCGTCCATACCTAATTATCACTTTCATCCCTAGAACTTGAATACAACACATAGCTAACATTTAAGACTTTTGGAAATCCTGCTAACACATCTGCTTACATATTAGTCAAGATAGTAGCTTTTCAGAATTCAGAATCAGCTATTTGCTGGATAGTGTCTACCCCCACTCCAAAAGAACCCTTTACAATTTAGATTCCTTTCCGCCCAAAAGTTCTTCCCCAGAAGTCTTGGATTATAATTAGATGGCTACTTAATAAACACTTCAGTACTC
Organism: Liasis olivaceus; assembly: GCA_030867105.1. NCBI lineage: Eukaryota > Metazoa > Chordata > Lepidosauria > Squamata > Pythonidae > Liasis > Liasis olivaceus. The sequence goes on from CM061349.1 coordinate 261,147,469, forward strand.
TGCCCCAATGCCCCAGTTTTACAAATGAACATTACCTTCGTCTCACAACTTGGGCGGCCTTAAAAAATGAATTTCAAAAAAGACAAAAACCGTGTTTATCTATTTTTCCTGTCAAGGACATAATTACATGAGAAGTTTTAATCACAGGGAGGCAAATTTAGTCTGGAAAAGGGTAATCTTCAACATTCACCCCATCAACGGAAACATCACTCTTAGTTAAAACAATGTAGTATCTCAATACAGTATTAACAGAAACCACAAGCATGCCATATAAATTCAAATGTTCACCGGCTTATCTGAAACACTGCAAAACTAAAGTCCTCATTTGAGTGGAAAGATGCCCATTTTTTGCAGCAAATATTGTAGTCGTCATGGAAAAATGCACTTTACAGAATACTCTCAAATGCGCGTAGCAAGAAGATGAACACTGTCAAGAAATGATTGCATAATAATTTACCTTTGTCCTTTTGTAACCATTTGGAGGGTGGGCAGTATTTTATGAATGTTTTCATTTCTCTGTTTAAAATCTTACATACATTGTGTTAAAAAAAGTCGATGTGGAAAACACATGCAGAGATGACATCGCTATGATATAAAAACAGCAGAATGAAACAATCACTTCCCATGTTCTACTTCCGCTCCGATTATTTTCTACAGTTCCATTTTGAGACATCGTGAAAAGACATAGAGAAAAACCTCAAACCATGATACCCAAGAGCAGATGCATAACAGCTGCAATGCTGATCATTAGTAATAGGCTGCTCATAGTTTCACAAGAAGGCTACTTGTGGTCTTGTGCTATCTGTCATTCTGACAACTTTTTAAAAGGAGTTAAGACACCGCAAAGAAGAGAAACCAAGAACCAAAGCTCCAAAGCTGCATTTTTAAACCTAGTTTTAAATGCAAGGTAGTCTAGAGTTGCTCAATACAAATATGCTGAGTTTACAGGTATCCAGAGCACACGGCATGTATTCCTGAACTGAAGATGACAATGCTGGTGAGATGAAGCATACAAGCCTCTTCCTGCCATTCCACTAACCTCTTCAACAGAGGTCTGACCACTTTCAGGAGAACGAAGTGCAAAAAAAAAAAAAAAAAAATAGGCACACTTTACAAAGCAGAAGCATCCAGTGTTTGCGTGAACACAATGCAGCGGCACAAACTTGCATCTTCACAAAATGTTCCAATCTACTTTCCAGTCAAGTGTTAAAATGCTTTGTTGATAAATTACAGAATGATGAAAAATTGATAGAAAGTTGTAAATTTTGACAATATATATTTTATATATATATATTTATATTTATATATAATGTTTATATCTAGAGTCTCGTCATAGAAAAGTCCATGGTTGAATATACCAAGTACACATGGCAAAATCTTCCAAATGATGCTTTGACTGCTGGAAACCACAAACACCTATTTTTATATAAATGGAGACTTCTCATGAGATTCTTCAAGCCACTTCCCTCCCAAGTACGCCCTCCCCTCCCTGTGTTGAAAGCAGGTTCCTACTATATATCTGTGGTTTCTAAGGATGTAAATCATCTGCTCTGGAAATACTAGGTTGAAGGTGGAGTGGAGCCAACGAGCCTTGATCGAAGAGGGGTCGAGCACTGCTTCAGCAATATTTGATCAGATGATGGCAGGATCCCCAGTTCCTTTGATATCCTTACGTTCACTTTAGTTGTTGCCCACTTTCAGACAAAGATGGAATACTGAGGTATATAAAGTATCAGTAATGCAATCAAAATGTTGCCCAAGGTTTAGGAAATGAGACAGCACTTCTGTGCCAGCCCTTCTACTGCTGTAGATTAAGGGTGAACTTCCACTGCTGCGACAGTGAAGGACTGCAGGCTTCAACAGTCAGACCACCATTTTTGGCATTTCGGCTGTCTAAACATAAGTTACTGCCCACGTACCGCAGTTTGGCATTGCTTTCTATTTGTTCCCATTTCTAGAAAAAAAAGTTATTCAGATTAGATAAATATGAATTTTTAAAAATTATCAATATTCCTAGGGTTATTCTGTAAGATATTTATTATGGGGCATATTAGATGGGCTCCCAACCATCCAGCTTTCCTTATAGGAAAAAAAGTTTCAAGCTCTCAAACTTTAAAGTATCTACAAATGTAACACAGCTTTTTGTCACCTGCTCTTTTTCTTCTTCTTCTTCTTTTTTTTTACAAACACACCAACATTTTTCATTCCACATCCATAGTCCTTCTTATACTTAGGTAAGGCAAAAGTTTGTAAAAACTGTCCAGTTTGCAATTTTCTTCTTAGATTCTATAGTATTATTTATGAAAGAGCAAGAATTGACTCAAAGGCTAGCAACAGGGCATGAATGGACACTGGACCTACGTAAGATGACACGGACAAAACAGAGATGATCTGCCTCTTCTCTGGGGCCACAATCTTACATAATACAGGAAGAAAAGGGTTGGAAAATGAACCTACACATTCCCTGGACAGTTTTTACAATTTACTAATCTGGATGAGTACCACTGTTGTACCACTTCTAAACTTCAACCTGTCTTGCACACGGAGAGGAAAAAAATCAGTATGGTAGAACAAAATTAAGGGCTCAAAAATAAAAGGAAATTAAAACAGCAAGGAAAGCTCATCCTAGGATGGGTATACAGGAAGAAATGAGGCACTGGTGGTGAGTGGAAGGAACAGCTGGGATATGAGTAGAGAAATTTTAATTACAGATAAGCTATTTTTAAATATTTTAAAATATTTGTTTATTTAAAATAGCTAGGGATTCTAGTTCTTCAACAGCAGCTAGAAAGGACTTCCCCCCAAACATGTCAAAACATAAAGCTACCAAAGATAGCTGAAGACACTATTTTTTTTTTTTTTTTTACAGAAGGCAACAAACAGAATTTATTTGGCAAAAATTTGCAAATAATTATACATTACCTGATAGGAAGACTAGAGACTTTCTTTAAAAAAAAGTCTTAAACTATGAAAAGTCTATCTTACTTTTGCATTGAAATGCAACTAATAATGTGACTGTTAATAGTCTGGAGTTAGAGTCCATAGCTCTGATTTTCCAACAATATTTCTTGCTGCAATCCAGCAATAGGTAGTTGTACTGGTCAGAAAACCTGGCAATTTAACCTCTGCAGTTTACTTAACAAAATAGTATGATTAGATTATGCTAAATCATAAATATATGCAATCCACGCATACAAGCAGTAGAAAATTCTAAAGAAAAAATTAGCCTGGATAATTAGAAGTAATCAATAAAAGTCATGTAGCATAACTAGAACAAGAACAGATATATAAATACAGGTGCCAGCCAGCAGCTTGACTGCTATTAACAACCTCCACCATCAAACTGATGGAAACTGAAGTAGAGATGTGTCTCTTTGGGGAATCTGAAGGTCACAGTCCTTTGAACAATAACCTCCCAAAAAGTAGGCTAGCCCAGAACTTAAAGGATGCAACCAAGACAAAATCTAGATTAATTTCAATTTGATATTAGTTGAATTTTAATTAAAAACTCAACTCAGATTAATTAAACACAGTTTAATGACCAGTCTTTGTGCATTTAATGTGTTCTTTGATCACTCTGAAAATTATAATTTTGCAGCATTTCTTAGAGCCGCTTTAGGGGCTGCACCCCTGGTTTCTGGGAGCTGTATGCAGCCTTTGAGACTCAGGTTGTGCATCCAGACTATAGTGGGATTGTATTATACAAACAGGCCAGAAACTCAGCAGTGGACAGATCACAAGAGTTCTAAGTTCACAGGGAGGAATCAGGTTGTTGGAAGGAGGTGTATGTCTAGAGCAATGCTTCTCAACCCTGGTTGCTTTAAGCTGTGTGGACTTCAACTCCCAGAATTCCCCAGCCAGCCATGTGGAATTCAATTCTGGGAGTTGAAGTCCACACACTCCTGCACAATTCTGGGAATTGAAGTCCGCACAGCGGCCAAGGTTGAGAAACACTGATCTAGAGGGCCACATCTCATCTTGGAGAGCACTCAAAACTATTTGTGTGTGGCTGCACTTCAGGTACTGACCTGTCTACTGTCATTTTCTCTGCAGCCCTGAAGTTTTATGAGTGAGCCAGCAGCTCGATCTACAACCGTAAGGCACAAATCCATATGTTTCACCGACTTGTCCTTTGTTAAGGCCCATTCCTGGAATACAAAGCAATGACACAGAATTACATCCATGTACACAGTGTCTGCAATCATTCCATCTTTTTTAATTTATTTATTTATTTATACATTCGATTTATTGTCCGCCCATCTCCCCCCAATGGGGAACTCTGGGCGGCTCACAAAGTACATATATATATAATTCTAACAGTGAGACAGTGAAATCTTACAAATCTTACAATTATACAATTAGTGCTTGTTATGCTGTGTGACCAGCAGGGGTCGGTAGGGGGTCATCCGGGCTTTTCCTCCTCCGTAGATCTTCCTCGCCACTCGCATCGCTCGTCGCTCACACCGGCTGCATTTGGAGTTCGGCCAGCACGGGTATTTTGCTCCCCCGCGCAGCACCGCCAGTTCCTCCCATCTAAACGGGAGTACCCATTTATCTACTCGCAGATGGAATAGCTTTCGAACTGCTGGGTGGGCAAGGAGCTAGGACAAGGGACAGGAGCTCACCCCGTCCCGCGGAGCCGGGCCCGAACCGCTGGAGCGCCGATCATTTCTGACCAGCAAACTCCAGCGTCATTAAGCCCTTGTATGTGGGGAAACCTCATTTAATCTATGAAGAATGAAATGTTCAAGAAGTAAAGGGGGAAGTTAGAAATCAAATACTTTTCTACTATTCCAAGCAGCTCCTTTTTTTCCCCTTTTTGTCTTTCTTTTAACATTTAAAAGCAATACAAAATAACAGTACAGTGGAGACCTTAGTATTAAGCATTAAACTCAAAGATAGAAACCTTTTTTATATTATAAAAGAATTTAATGCATTTTGCAATTCTCTATCAATGCCATACTTAGCTTTAATTGTACAGTTCAAACAACCTTATGTTTATTAACATTTTAGTAACTATATTTAATATTGATATAAACTTATCTTTAAAGGTTTAACTTATCTAAACCATTATAGCGTTAACAATTTCTAGTTTATATTTCATAAATACCACTGTACCCAGCTAATATCTGTATTTTATATTATTTGCATCTTATAATGCAATAAAGCAATCACTTGGGGGGGGAGTAAATGTCTGACTTCATCTGACAGTGTGGGTACCTTGCATTCTTTTTTCCTTTTGGGAGAAAAAGACATATAACATCTTTCTTTGGAAGCTCAATATCAGATCTGAATTTGTTTATATTTATGTATTCACCTCTTTATGGAGCTGCAGCAATCTTGTGAGGTTAACTAGAAACAATTGTCATATACCACCATCTGCTGGCGCTATGGCACAATAGCATCCAGTTATAGTTACTAGTTAAGATAAGAAGATAAGCCTAAATTGTCTTCCCTTCTAGTCACTCACCTCTCTCCAGAAGAAAAGAAAGAAAACCAAGACAAAAATCTTACGCAATGCCCAATTTCCCCCATGTCAATTTAGTTTGCTGCTCCAGTTGAAATCAATCCATCCACCCACCCACCCAATAAAGGTCTATGAATGTGACATACTTGTATATCTGTGTGTGCATACATCTATGTGTGTATATATACCTAACAGAAGCCACCCTCCAAAATAGGGGAGAGACAGAATGATAACTTAATCTTAATTGAATGATCAGCTCCTGGTTAACATTAATTGCCCATAAAATAAAATACCCCATATATAAAGTTACTTGATTCCCATTTACAATCACCAACCAGAAGCCAATTTCACACAGAGGAATGAAGAAAAATACTTAGAAGCACTTTCCTCCCTCTTCCCAGCCAAAATAACAGAGGAGGAGGAGAAGGAGGGAGGATAGCGGGAAGGGGAGAAAAAGGAATAGCAGGGAAAAAAATGGAGATGTGGGGAGGGGTAGATGTAGAAGTAGCAGGAACTGAACAGGGAAGGAAATAAACAAGGAAGAAGTGCTATTTTGATGTCAGAAGCTAGGCAAGCAGTAGGGATGAGCCCCACCTTCTTAAGTAAAAGACATCCAAGCTGGAGAGAAGCCTACAGCCATTTGCTCTTCTTCAGAGCATCTGCTCTTCCCAGTAAAAGTAAGGTGTACTTCCCCTTCTCAAGAATACATAAAGGGGAGGGGCTCATCTTCCTCTCAGATAAACATGGTCACTCTACCTCTTTTATTCAGAGAAGAAATAAATCCACGCAACTGAGAAGTGCAGGTCAAAAGAATGTTTGTATTTGCTTCATCAATAGTACACTAAGAAACAGGACAGGCCTGGAGACAACTGTTGTTCTTTCTTTCAAATATAATATTCACTCTCCTGTGAAAACTGTAAGATATCCCAGCATACATACAAATCTATTTCTACTGAACATTCTCTCCATCTCTAAAATACGCATAGAAACGTATGCTGATATTTCAGCCCTCTCCATCATGTCTTGATTGCTACTTGTTATATCAATGTCTACTTATCTACTTCATCTCAGGCCCTCTGGACTTTCTTGGGAAAATGTCAAATGTGGTGCAATGGGTAACATTTCACCTCAGTATTTTTATTAGGTGTGATCCCGGAGAATATAAATGAAAACCATCACCATTTATTAAGATATATGCTGACAGCATGTATCTGGCATAGCACTGGAGAAGAAAGACTTTGCCGACAATACAAGATTGGAAAACTAAAATTGGAGAATATGCAGCAAAAGAAAAAGTGACTCTGTAAATTCACAGCAGAAGTTTAACCAAATTCAGGCAGGAATGGTTCCCTTATATACAATATATTACACAGCAAAGCAAACTGAGACACTTAAAATATGATTTTTAAAGAAAAAGAGAAACTGCTTAAAAAACAATCAAAACTAACCAAATAGAAATGAGCAATAATTGCTGATGTCCAAAGCATAGTATAAAGATATTTAAGTAGCAATTAGTGGTTGAGAAAAAATAAAGGGAGAAAAATGGGGGGGGGGGGGCGCTACTAGAATGCTTTTTCCTGTTTCTTTTCCTCCCCTATGTTTCTTCTTTTTTTTAGTTTTAACCTTTTAATTTTTTTTTCATAATTATTATATTTTCACTTCAACCTTTGCTGTATTATAAAGTGTATTTTATGTAATTACATATATTCCTTTTCCTTTCCTTTGTTTTTGCTTTTTTGTTGTTTATTCTTTTATCTAATTAATGAAAAAATTAAGAAAAACAACAACAAAAAACCACATTTCTCTTTAAATGAAATCTGTTCTTTAGTTAAGTGTTAATTTTATCTTTTAGCCCCTTTTAGAAGCATGCCATCATACCTAACACGCAGCCCAAGTAATTGTATTCCTCCTATACCAGAAACATTTACGGCCCACGTGAGATACACGGCTGTTTAAAAATCATCATGGTTTTTCAATAGGTATAGCAATCAAGCTTAAGTCTCCGTCCCTAGGATGACACCAAAATGAGGAAGCACGATGCAAACTCTGCTCTTTTTACTTGCGTCACGTCACATGCGAGTGCCGAGGGAACAGAGTTTGTCATAATATACTTGTGTCAGAGTCACCTGGCAAGTGAGCAGCCATGTAAATTGAACAAATTAATCATTTCCCCTCATCATCCATGCTTAAGAATTACTTTTTTTTTTTTAAGTTAGCATAAGTTGGGTATGTACATTTACTGATTTATCAATATGTTTAGGTTCCCCCTCTCCAAACAGTATTTTTTTTATTAACACAAAAAGCACTATTTCTTAATGAATCTATTTTCTTTGGGGTGTTATAAAGAATTAGAAATCAAGCTGATTTTTCACTGCTATTTATGAACTAGGTGATCATTTCTTGATTTACTGTTATACTTGCCTGATTTCCCCCAGCATTATGACATTCATAAACACCAACAACACCATCTGCGAAATGGCCTAATGTGTCAAGGCAATTGGTTCCTTGCTGCAAAGCCCCAAACGCTATATCCTGGTGATCAGGTACCCTGAGGAAAAAAAGGAGAAACTTTTTAGTTCTAACCAAATTGCGACTTTAAAAACTCATTCTACTTGATATCAATTTTAGATATGCATCTATGCAATACAACACAATTCTCCAGGGTTCCAGTATTAGTAGCTCTCTCACCAAGCCCCAAACGTCATTCTAAGCTCCCCTCAATGTACAGAGCATTGATATAGAGTAGCCTGCAATTACGAAGGCAGTTTCCCAATCAGCAGGTCCTCACACCTCAACAGATTTACAATCACAGTTGATAAAGAAATGATTAGCAAACAATTAATTCTGCCATAATGTACCTGCTGATTAAGCTATGAGAAAATTATATTGCACTGACTGGGTTAAAAGTATTACCCATATACTGTACATACCAAGTTACGAAGACATCAGGGCAGATGGAAAAGAGATGAGCAGGAAGGCCCAGAAGACAGAAAGTTCAGAGTATGTTTATCAGCCTGGCATTGGTTAAAACAATTTTATACAAGCATAAAAGACTTACCTTAATTCAGGATATACATTTTCAAGGTACCACTTGAATGGCTTGCAGTTAAGTCTCTTTCTCAACTCCATTCGGCTTTGAATACTATTGAGAGAAAAAGCTTTTCATTGCATCTAAAAACAATCCCAATCCAAAAGCTATTTTTATGGGCAATTTATTATTTAAACAAGAAGCTGCAGGTTGGTATTCTCTGTAACTTTTAGACCTCAATTCCCATCATTCCAGCTGCTCTAGCCATTGGCAAGCAGCAGTAGTCCAAAAATGGGCAGAGCACCATCTTGCCTTCTTCCGATTTAAGCAAAGATTAAAGATAAGGTTGTGTGCTCATTTTAACACCATTTATTTCCACCCTGCCACCTCCAGACAGCAGCCTCATATAGCTGAAAGCAATGATTGGACTTACTTGCCATAAGGTACATTTCTGGCAGAAGGCACTGCTGCATAATAGAAATTTTTGTATTCATCCATCCAGACTTCTGCTGCTCTGCGTGTATTTCTGGAAATAATTTAAGATGCAGTGTTAATTTTGGCCCCTGGTATTTCTTTACTATTTTGGATAGTGAAAAGCCTTCCACTTTAAGGACACCACTATGCAGAATAAGATACAGTGATACCTCAAAAAGCACAACAATTTCTCGGTTTGGCACTGCTTAGCTCCTTTCTTCAGGGTTTGTCTTTGTGGAAGGAAAACGGTATGAAGGACCGCTAATTCATCATCATTCTACTTTGGCTATGAATCAGACGACAAAGTCCCTACCCTTGACTAAAGAGTACATCTAGCACTGTCTCATACTCCAAATTCCTGGCTAAATAGGAGTAATAATTTATCTTGTACAGAGACAATTATCATTTTTTTAGACACTGTGACCTTATGCCTTCAGCACATCTGTGCTCTCAGGACAGCTCACGTTAAAAAAACAGATTATATAGACTTTTCTAGCCTCTTCCATCAAGTCACTCTAAAACCACTGGAAGAACTGGGAGTAGAAGGGAAGTTTCCTCATGCATTTTTAACTTCTAAAGCCTGAGGAGCACATTTCTGGCTATTCAGAAGATTGCTGAATTTCCTTTGCTCAACTTGATTTCCTTTGTTTGTAGCTAGCCCTTAGCATGCCCCAAATCCTATGACTTTCCTAACCAGGATGCCTTCCAGATACATGAAAGGCAACTCCCAGATTTCATCAGCCACATGCCATCTTATTAAGCAATTTTGGTAGAGAGACTAACATTAGATAATTAATCTATATAGAACTTGAATATATGTTGGACAGACACTGATTCTTTTTCTGTTTTTTAACAGAAGAAAAAAAAAAACCTGCCGGATCACCAAGGAATATGTTAACACATGGATGCTGTATAATAAATGCTGTTTCTAGAAACAGTTTCCAGATAAAAAACACAATATATTAGACCACTTATAACACCAAGGGATTTGCTATATTCTAGTTCATTACATTATTCTGGCAGTTTATTTCCATTTTTAATGATAATGTTGAAGTTTTCAAATAAACTAATCAAACACTACTTGCACGCTTTTGCTGTTTGATAAGCAATTTTATAATGCAGATAAATAACCTGCAAAAAAAAAAGCATCGTACATTTCTGCCAATTGTTATTTTTCTGGTTAAGGTCTTGGCTTCACTATTTTGTGAAGGGTCCTGTCTCCTAGCTGCGCTAACAACCATTGATTGTGACACCCTCCTTGTCTGCTATATATTTTAATTTTTGTTATTTATGATGGAAATTTGTTTTTAATTAAATTTAAGATTTTTTGCCACCCAGAGTCACTTGCTGAGATGGGTGGCCATACAAATTGAATGAATCAATGAACGAATACATACATACATGCATACATTTTATTGACTCTCAAAATTACCTTGCAAAAACAGTACCGCTTCCTCCTGGAAAGGTGTAAGGATGTTGCTTACGGAAGACATGGCCAACTCGGCTGCATGGGATGATTTCAAGACTCCCACCACACTGCCACACACGGAATGAAATCTCTGCATTCGGAAAATAACCAATAAAACCGCACAGAAGATAGAATCAGATAAAATTTTTTAATCTTCTTATGCACCCTTCTTTTCCATCTAACAAGAACACGTTTAAAAAATCCCTGAAAATTCCCCTGCTTTTAAGGGATAGAGAATGATGTTCACCTTTTAGCTGAAAAATTAAGCAAATTTATGTAAACCATGAAGTTATTACATTTCTCTATCCAAAATGGGCCACTTTTTGTATTTGTAGTTCAAATAAGTAAACCGTGGCCTAAAATCCAGTGTTTAGCAGATAACCACAATACTAGGGACATCATACAACTCCTTGGCTTTTATATGAACACCTGTCAGAATGAGAAAATGAATTTGAGATGCTATAATTAAGTATAAAATCACAAATGATTTTAAAGTATCAATTTCCAGACGGATAATCCAAAATTAGCTTAATTGGTTTAAAGTAAATATCCAGATGATGACTATGCCTATGAACTACATGCCCTACTTTTCAGTATTTAAAATGCATGGAATATCTTTACAACCTTGTTAAATGAAACACTTTGGCAAGTATTTTTTTAATTAGCACAGAATGCATTTCAAGTTATGTATGGCTTTTAAAAAGATAAAAGATCCTGTGACTGCTTTCTTCAAATATAACCCTGACCTTCTTCATACTTATTTTTGACAGAAAACTCTAATTTCACAATGGAACCCTGCTGTGGCTGAATGTTTGCCAATAACCCACTTAGAGTATTAACTGCTGTTTTAATTCATTCCAGGCAGAGATCTAAAGGCATGGCCTGGCAAAAATGAGGTTATGATATCATCTCCTATACTTCAGAAACAATGCTCTGAGTAAAAATTCATACCTAGATTTTCTCCACCCCATACATCCATCATCATATCATACTTTCCTAACTCTTCAAAATAAAGCTTGTCCATCACAAAGAGTCCACCGGCTATCATTGGTGTTCTAAAAAGAAAGAAGGGATAAGAGCAGATATGGCATATTATGTACTTGCACAGGATCTTAAGATTCCAACTATTTTCTGCCTGTATTTTAAAACTATTCGGTTCAGTCCTCGCCATCTATATTGATTGCTGCAATGGAAAATTCTATCACATGAACTCAAGATTTATTTTTGACCAACTAGGTCTTAATTCCTTAGATGTGTAACTGGTTACAGAAAGTTTCTGAAATGCTTTACAAAGTAATACACAGTAATATCCTATTTAAAAACAAGCCATATCTATTCTGCACCACTGTCCAGTTTAAACAGATACCCTGCTACCTTGTAAGCTTTCAAGTCTATCCTTTTATAGTTTAAAATTTACTTTTAGTGAGAGCAGTGATTCATGCATAACAGAATTTTGTAGCAGTACCAATTTTGGTACTTGCATGGAAGAGAAATGATTCCTTTTGTAATACTGGAAAAAATTAAACTTCTGCCTATTTGCATATAATCTATTTACATTTTTACTAGTAGCAAGAATCAAATTATGAACACAACAAAAATATGTATGATTTTATTTTCTGTTACACCTTCTTCTTGGTATCAGCACACTAAAGTGAGAGCAAGTAATTCTCTATTTGCTGATCTGACACCATGCTAATTAGAAAGCCTTGCATCATTTGTTCTACTTCCCAGGTATGACTGCACAACAAGAAATCAATCCAACACATCAAGGCTCATACAGAATAGATTTCAATTCCACACATGCTGTTAAGCATTATCATTTGCTTTTTGGTAATTTATACAATTGCGTCTTATGCAGTTACTATTTTGCTATTTATTATTTGCAGTAATAGTTTCATATAATAATGCAGTATGTTAAAAAAGAGTGTCAATGCAATACATTTGCTGTAATATAAGAAAGTGACAGAAACTAGTAATGTTTGTCTTCAAGTACTAGTGTGCAGTATGTTGAAACATCATTTGCATTTGGCAACACTGGATTTTGTGTTTTATGAGGCATCAATTAATTCAACAGCAGTCTGCCAAGTCTAACTTCGGAGATGGTAACTCAAAGTTGCACTTACTAAGAACAACAACATTGTTTTGAGAGGGGAAGGGTGTTGGCAGGAACATACTTTATGGGAGCAACTGGGTTTCCTTGCCGTGCTCTTCTTTGCTCAGGTGTCATGTAATCCCACTTGAATACCAAATTCCAATCAAAGCCTAAGAGATTGCAGGAGGGAACAGAAGGAAAAAAGGGCAAAGTCACAATATACATGCTGGATATTAATAATACCTTTTGCCTAAATAAGTGGTCCTTGAATTATGGATTGTTGATATGAAGCTTTTCAGATAGGGCTTTAGTGAAAACCAGCTGGATGTAACTCCAGGCTCACTTTATCTGCTATTTCTTTACTGTTGTAAGACACTTTCATAAACAGATGCAATAGAAGATAAGAGGACATTGGTAAAGTCCTAAAACAAAATTGAGTGCTTTTTAAGTAGAAAAGTGAGATTATAATAATTTAATCAATAAAGTAAATAATGTTCAGTTTATAAGAAAAACCACACTAGCTTTTATTTCCTAATTCCCATCCTCTTTTATGTGATTGCAACAAAAAATATTCTTCAATAACAACATAATTTAGATAGCAAGAAACCCTGACAGGTTTCTCAGTTTTGAGACATCAACAGGCAATCTGAATTTTTATTCAGTTTGATTTTTGATTTGCAATACTTTGAAACTGTTTTGACTTATTTTGTGCTTGGAGGAAATCACAAAAGGAATCTGCATGTAAGCAGCAGGTATCAGCAGATCTGATCAGGAGATGGCACTGAAATCAGAAGCCAGGATTTTGTTTCTTGCCTTCCCTGCCAATTTTTCTACCTCCAGCTGCTATTTCCAAAATTGTTATTTTAGCTTCTCCACTCCCACAGCAGATACCATCTGACTACATTTGAAGGAATGGCAATCCACTAAGACCCCCTCAGGCTCCATGGGAACCATCTGTTGCTTAAACTTCTCTTTTCCAAGAACTGTCTTTGGCAGCAACCATTTTTCCAGCTATCGTACAAAATCAGAATATAGCAATTGGGGGCGGGGGGGGGGATGCCTGGGTTGGACCACCTCCTGCCAGCTATCCTCCTGCTCATATTGTCTAGCAAGTAGCAACTTTCCTTCAGTACTGCAGGCAACAGAAGCAGTCTGCTATTATGATAGCTTTCCCCTCTGTTCATTTGTCAGAACGTAGGCTGCTGGGCCCTTCCATAAAAGGTGGATTAAAAAATATCTTCCTGTTTAACATGCTAAGCATCCTGTAGCATGGTCATTTCCCAAAGATGCCACAAGTGCTACATTTGCACACAATTTTTCAAAAGCTGTTTAGTTGCATTCTTAGCATTTTTGCACATAGGACTTTCAGGCATCGAGCAGCACTTTTCATGATGGGTGCACAATAAATAATCTTTCTCTTCCACACTTCAATATATACATGAAACCATATGGGGTAATCACCTGAAGTTTAAATATACGTATGTGCCAGAGTAGATGATTTGCATTTGCACAGGCCCAAAGCCAACTTGTTAAGCAACATTGTTATGTAGGTCTACCACAAATACACAAGCATTCACATATCCAAAAGCTGGGGTACAGATGAGTATGGGATTTTAATAATTTATATATGTAATTATAAGACTAGTATAGTAATCTGAAACTGGATCTGTATAGACTATTTATTTTAGAGACTTGAAGCAGGTCTGTATGATGCCTTCTCAGCTGGTATATATACAGGTTTCTCAAAAGAAAGATGAAGGCAAAAGGAGAAGAGGACGGCAGAGGATGAGATGGTTAGATAGCATCACTGAAGCAATGAGCATGAAACTGAGCAAACTCAGGGAGGCAGTTAAGGACAGGAAGGCCTGACGCAATATGGTTCATGGGGTCACGAAGAGTCGGACACGACTTAACGACTGAACAACAACAACAACAACAACAAAAGGAAGAGCCCACTATATGGGTTGGCTCAAGTCCAAAACTCCAGGGGCATTAAGATGATACTGACTGACCACAAACTAATCAATATTTATTAGCCCAGCTTACATTATAGGATTGTGGGAACAGAGATGCTGGGCAGGTGGAAGGAAAGTAAATATTCACCAACAGTGGCAGGATATAGTATACAAACTAACTGGATTGTGCAAAGGGATAGTGGAAATTGCTCTGATTAGACTTTTCAGAACAATTAATAGATTTTAGAAGCAAATGAAGCCCAAAGGTAAAACATTATGAGAAAGCTGCATAGCAGAGCAAGCTTTTAAATGGCATTAAAACATTTTTTTAGTTTCCCCCACACCTAAAATTCTTATAAACTTTATTTTACTGTCCAGAGTTGCATGCTAATGGAACATACTAAAGAAGATCCAATTTCCAATGTTTGCATTAAACCTAACCATTTCATCTGAAAAGCATGCTTCATTTCAATACTACACTGTAGTGGGTAATAGGGCAACATACTGAGACCATCAAGTCTTCATTTAAAGTAGAAAGATTAAATTTCACTGTATTTCATTATATGAAATACCATTAATTTATGTGTGAAGATAAATGCAATCGTGAAGGCAAAAGCTCTAAGTGATATACACTACAGTAAACATTAGGGGGCTCCTTTGGAACACGTATCAATAATAGTGCACAGGAAAACCTGAAGTGTCAGTGGTATTAAAGAAATACTACTGACACGAATACATGACATGAATATATCAGCCCAATTTGATTAGAGGTTAATAGCAGACAGTGCAATGAGATTATCTGTACACTCCAAGGCTACACAGATGTCAGCTTTTTATTTTTTCATACTGAAATAAAATCATCACCATCTAGAGTTCAGTATCTCCTTTTTCAACCCATTCACAACTACATTTGATCCCAAATTGCATAATTACTGTACAGTATGTAATTATGCTGAGAATGGCAATATATGAACTGCACTCTCATACTCAGAGATTCTACCTATTATGGCACCTCAAAGTAGACTGCTATGATCATCAAATATCCAGAGCAACAGTCACAACAGATACTATATTTCAGCATGCAACAGAATACCTAGGAGAGGTGATTGATGATGTCAAGAATACAAATGTGTTCTTAATCTTAGCTACCACAGACTTTGACAGCAATGCCTCTGAATATTATTAGTGTTCCAGATTTCCCTCTTTGCTCTTCGCTTTTGAATTCTTCAAGAAAATTCAAGTCTAGGCTTTCCTAATTCATTTTACAAAAGAAAGCTTCACACAAAGGACAAAATATGCAAACCTTATTTCAAAAATCAATGCTGTGTGTTCTTTCTTATGTTCTTTTATATCCTCATTATTATGAGACTGGCCATTTTGCCATTGCCATTGCTTTTTATATTGCAATTAATTCCTTTCAGAGAGCTAAACAGAAAGTGCATTTGTTTAGCCCTTCACATTATGCCAGATTTTAGCAAAGCACATTTACAATGCTACAGGTGAAACTCGAAAAATTAGAATATCGTGCAAATGTTCATTTATGTCAGTATGGCAACTCAAAAGGTGAAACCAATATATGAGATAGACGCATTACATGCAAAGCAAGATATGTCAAGCCTTACTTTGGTATAATTGTGATGATTATGGCATACAGCTTATGAAAACCCCAAATTCACAATCTCAGAAAATTAGAATATTACATGACATCAATAACACAAGGATTGGAAAGAGAACAATATTGGACCTCTGCAAAGTATAAGCATGCATATGTACTCAGTACTTGGTTTGGGCCCCTTTTGCAGCAATGACTGCCACAATGCGGTGTGGCATGGATGCTATCAGCCTGTGGCACTGCTGAGGTGTTATGGAAGACCAGGAAGCTTCAATAGCGGCCTTCAGTTCCGCTGCATTGTTCGGTCTCATGTCCCTCATCTTTCTCTTGGCAATGCTCCATAGATTCTCTATGGGGTTCAGGTGAGGCGAGTTTGCTGGCCAATCAAGCACAGTAATCCCATGGTCATTGAACCAGGTTTTGGTACTTTTGGCAGTGTGGGCAGGTGCCATGTCCTGCTGGAAAATGAAGTCAGCATCCCCATAAAGCTCGTCTGTGGAAGGAAGCATGAAGTGCTCCAAAATCTCCTGGTAGACGGCTGCGTTGACCCTGGACTTAATGAAGCACAGTGGACCAACACCAGCAGATGACATGGCTCCCCAAATCAACACAGACTCTGGAAACTTCACACTGGACTTCAAGCATTGTGCATTGTGTGCCTCTCCATTCTTCCTCCAGACTCTGGGTCCTTGGTTCCCAAATGAGATGCAAAAGTTGCTCTCATCAGAAAAGAGGACTTTGGACCACTGAGCAACAGACCAGTTCTTTTTTTCTGTAGCCCAGGTAAGACGCTTCTGACGTTGTTTGTTGTTCAGGAGTGGCTTGACAAGAGGAATACGACATTTGAAGCCCATGTCCAGGATCTGTCTCTGTGTGGTGGCTCTTGATGCACTAACTCCAGGCTCAGTCCACTCCTTGTGAAAGTCCCCAACACTTTTGAATGGCCTTTTCCTGACAATCCTCTCCAGGCTGCGGTCATCCCTGCTGCTTGTGCACCTTTTTCTACCACACTTTTCCCTTCCACATAACCTTCTATTGATGTGCTTTGATACAGCACTTTGGGAACATCCAACTTCTTTTCCAATTACCTTTTGGGGCTTTCCCTCCTTATGGAGGGTGTCAATGATGGTTTTCTGCACAACTGTCAGGTCAGCAGTCTTTCCCATGCTTGTGATTCCTACTGAACCAGCCTGAGAGACCATTGAAAGGCTCAGGAACCCTTTGCAGGTGTTATGGATTCATTAGCTGATTAGAGTGGGACACTTTGAGCCTAGAATATTGAACCTTTTCACACTATTCTAATTTTCTGAGATTGTGAATTTGGGGTTTTCATAAGCTGTACGCCATAATCATCACAATTATACCAAAGTAAGGCTTGACATATCTCGCTTTGCATGTAATGCGTCTATCTCATATATTGGTTTCACCTTTTGAGTTGCCATACTGACATAAATGAACATTTGCACGATATTCTAATTTTTCGAGTTTCACCTGTATTTTACATGGACACATAAACACAGTTCTTTTCTTACATTAGATGGAATGAAGAATCATGGTCTTATCTGAATTGTCAGGGAGCAGTAGCTAGATATCTACATAACATGAGTACAGGTGTGAATGGAGGGGAGAGGTAAATGGCAAATCATTCATCAAAATGTAAAAAAATGCAATTTCTGTACTTGCATCAGATGTTGAGATACAAATATGTAAGGGTAGAATTTGCATCATGATGTCATGATATCATCATTTTGATGCAAACTTGGCTTGCTGTAGACGCCTCTGAGCATATTATCCTGCAGCAGTTGATGGAAGCATCAAGAGGAGGAGGGTGCAAAATATTCTGAATTTGAAACAATTGTTTTGATTTCAAAACAGGGGGTTCCAACAACTCCAGGAGTGATTTGAGTTCAAAACAGCTCTGGATCAAGTTTGAAGCAGCCATCTCAGGGTTCAAATAAGAATGTTTAAAGATCAACACACTTGTAGAATAGCTCAAGCAACCCACTTCAAACTTAAAGCAACCACTTTGAAATGAGATCAAAATATTTTGAGTACTCATGATCAAGGGGTTTGGAATTAATAATCAATATGCTGGCATTCCCAATCTATTTCCTCTTTTTCATCTACTTAAGTAAAGCAATCAACATTCTGCTAGATGAAATTGACTCCTGATGACTGCAGAGGCACAACCATATACCTTTCTTAGCAGCAAGGCAGATGTGATTTGACACTACCGTCTTCTGGGATGCTCTTTCAACTTCTCAGTTTAGCTGATAGGCCTAGAATTTTCATGGTAGTCTCCCCCATCTAAGCGCTGATCAGGTCTGATCTTGCTTAGCTTTTCTTGAGGTCAGCTTGATGCTGCTAGCTGAGCTGAATGAATGTTACCACAAGCCCAAGAATGGCAAACTGATAGTGGCTGATCTGATGCTAGAATTTGATTTCATCCTAATCTGGATATAGTTGTATTTCTCCTTTATGGACTAGACTTGCAGCTCCGGAACCTAAATCTGCTCCCAGATACTGAACTCACGCATCACTTATGAGAGAGGATATTTTTATCATTTTCATCATCTGCTGCACCCCTTCCTGTATTATACAGGAATGCTTTAGAAAGTGAGGAAAGGAAAACAGATATTTTATTTCAGTTTCCAGAATCTCCCTGACAAAACTGACACACAAACCTCACAGATTCAGAACTGGCAGTTCCGAATCTGAGCCCAACGGTGCTATAAATACGTGGACAGTTGTTTTGTACTGTGTCAGGATATTTGTATGTATTTTCTATAGCACCTCTTCAAAACCTTAGGCATAAATGTTTTCCATGCCTTGCATCTGGTTCTTTTAGCAGGCAAGGCTTTATTTTCCTGCAAGATTTCTGTTGCACACTGATTAAGACATGAAAACTGAAACAATTACTACCTTAAAGAATGGAAACCATTGGTGGACTATTTGCAAAATGCAGGTGGGGTGAAGCTTACATGGGGATTTGAGGATTAGATTATAAATGTAATGGGAAATATTTAGACAAAGAATTATTCTTATTTAATGTATTAAAAACTAGCACTTATGATAGCCTTATTATTTCTAAGACCAGAGATAGATTGGAAGTTATCTATTTTTCATACCTTTTCCTCTTTTACTTTACTTCACTTTTCCTTTTCTTTATATTTTGTATTTCATATTTTCTTTTCTATTTCTAACTTTTAAATATGTATCTTTAAAATTTCAATAAAATATTATAAAAAAAAACATGAACATGATAATTCCTCTAAGGACTGGAAGCATGCTCCGACATTTTACTCCATTTATATAGAGAGCGATATGTAGCTATACATTTCTCAAGTTAGTGTTTAGATATTGAGACACATTTAGAGACACTGGAAAGACTTCGTATTCCAATAAAATACATACCCCCTTTTAAATCAGCTGAGGCCCCCACATATTGGAAATTGTCCATATTAATTACATCAATTATAGGAGACACAACTCGGGTCTTGTCCTAAAATAAATTTCAAAATAAAGGTTAATGAATAATAGCCTCTTGTGTTTTGCATGTTACAAAACCCATTTTCTTCTTCCCTGGAAGGCTAGATTTTAAAGAAAACATATACAGTAAATGGCATTGAAAGTAGTAGCTCCCCACCAAAAAAATCCTCCCTGCCAGGTCTGTGGCAATTAAGCACAGTAAGACTTACTGGGTGCTTTGCTAACTCAGTCCAACACTCAAGGAAATTAAACATTTTAAATCATATGGGGACAGATCTTAAAAAGGCCTACATGACATAGGGCCTAGTTAGTTGAGGGACCGCCTGTCTCCCATAGTATCTGCCCAACCAGTTTGATCTGGAAGGGATGGCGTGCTCTGGGTTCCATCAATTAAACAATGCCACCTATCGGGACCCTGGAAGTACAACTTCTCTGTAGCAGCACCTGCCCTCTGGAATGAGCTTCCCCCCGAAATTCAAACAGCTCCCACCCTACTGGGATTTCAAAGAGCCTTAAAAGACCTGGCTCTTCACCCAGGTCTTTGGAGAGGACAACTGATGCCCTTTTCTTCCTTTCTGTTCCCCTATGCCATCAGTGTCCCTCTGTCTTGTGCTGTTTTTATGTGTTCTGTACTTTTCTTTGTTTTTTAAATGTTTTAACAATTTTAAACTGCCCAGAGTTGCTGGGAGTTGGGCAGCATATAAACGTAATATATTATTGTTGTTCACACAATCAACCAGATGTTCAGACTGGATTTGGCATTTTTATCCACCTATCGAGCCCTTCCCAAGGGCCTGGGATAGGCTGATATTGTTGTTTGATGGTGTTAAAGGTATCATTGTCACAGGATATAAGCTGTTCCAAATAAAGCTGCCTTTTGCAATTGACTATGGTGATTTTGTCAATACCGATGGTCTTCAAGTGGTACTCCAGATGTTTGGGATTGCACCCAAGGCGCCTATTACTATTGGTATTATTATTATTATTACTACTACAACTACTACAGTGGTACCTCGGTTCACGAACTTAATTCGTTCCGTGACTCTGGTCGCGACCCGAAATGGTCGCGACCTGAATCAAATTTTCCCATAAGGTTCAATGTAAATACGTTAATCCGTTCCGACCCCAAATTTGGTCGCCAACCGATTTCTGGTCGCGACCCGAGTCAGATTTCCCCATAAGGTTCAATGTAAATAAGGTTAATCCATTCTGAACCATATGTTTTTTATTTTTAAACCACAAAAACATGAAACAAAGTACAGTACAGCACAGTATGAAGAGAGAGGATGCTGACCTTGCTCGAGGCGACTTCTGGCGTGGAGGACAGGAAGGGGGGTGGGGAGGCAGTTATTGTTTGGAGGGAGAGTCCCCCTCCAAAGGGACATCGGGGAGATCTCCTTCAGGGGTTTCCTCTCTTCTTTGCCTCTTAGCTGCACGCTCAGTTCTGGGGAAAAATCTGTCTAAAGTCATTTGTTTTTTCCTGCGCTGCATAACCCTCCGGAAATGAGAGACCACGTTATCATTCATCAGATTCAACACTCTGTTTGTTACAGTTATGTTGGGGTGGTGCTTCTCAAAGAAGTCCTGGCACACATTCCATTTTTTCATAATGGATTTAATCTCAGCACTGCTCACCTCCTCCCTGTCTTCCTCTTCCTCAGTGGAATGCTCCTCACCAAGCGCTTTCTGCTGCTTACTCTGGAGCTCAGCAAGTTCTTCCATGGTCAGCTCCTCCTTATGGTCCTCAACAAGCTCCTCTATGTCTGCACCATCGACAACCAGACCCATAGTCTTGCCCATGGACACAATCTCCTCCACTACCTCTGCATCAGACCCTTCACGGTCACGTTCAGCGACACATTCTGGCCACAGTTTCCTCCAGGCTGAGTTTAAGGTCCGGCAGGTGACATCTTCCCAGGCTTTGTCAATGAGGCCGATGCAGTGGAGGACATTGAAATATTTCTTCCAAAACTCTATCAGAGTCAAGGATGTTTCCTCAGCGACACTGAAACACCTGGTGAAGAGCGCCTTTGTGTAGAGCTTCTTAAAGTTGCAGATCACTTGCTGGTCCATGGGCTGCAGGAGAGGTGTCGTGTTGGGGGGGAGGAACTTGACCTATATAAAGTCATACTCAGCGTCCGTATCATCCACCAAGGCTGGAGGGTGTGCCAGGGCATTGTCCATCAGAAGAAGACACCTTTCAGGCAGCTGGTTCTCGGAAAGATATTTTTTAACGCTGGGTGCGAACACCTCGTGCAGCCATTCCATGAACAACTGCCTTGTGACCCACGCTCTCGCATTGGCCCTCCACATGACAGGCAGTCTGGCCTTGTTCACATTCTGTTCCCTGAACGCACGAGGGGTCTGGGAATGGTACACCAGTAGCGGCTTAATCTTCAGGTCGCCGCTTGCGTTCGTACACAGCAAAAGGGTCAGTCTGTCCTTCATGGGCTTGTGCCCTGGCAGTGCCTTTTCCTCCTGCGTGATGTAGGTTCTGTTTGGCATCTTCTTCCAGAAGAGCCGCGTCTCGTCGCAGTTGAACACTTGCTGAGCGACGTATCCTTCCGCCTTCCTGAATTCCTCAAATTCCTTCTTGTAGGCTTCTGCAGCAGCCTTGTCAGAACTGGAAGCCTCTCCATGTCTTGCCACATTGTGGATGCCACTTCTCCTGCGGAATTTCTCAAACCAGCCTCTGCTGGCTTTAAATTCCTCACTTGCTGCACTGGTAGAGGGGTTTTTCTGCAGTAAATCACTGTGCAATTTCCTGGCTTTTTCACAGATGATAGCTTCACTCACGCTATCACCTGCCAGTTGTTTCTCATTCAGCCACACTAACAAAAGCTTTTCCACCTCTTCCAGCACTTGTGGTCTCTGCTTGGTTAACATTGTTAATCCTTTTGCCACATCAGCTTCTCTGATGGCATCTTTATTCTTCAAAATAGTCGAGATTGTCGACTTCGCCATCTTGTACTCCGAGCCCAGATCAGTCACACGAATACCACGATCGTGCTTTTCTACAATTTCCTTCTTCAATTCAATGGTTATTTTCTTCAAACCCTTATTCTGACCAAGCTTGCTCTGCACCTTTTTCGGAGCCATGCTAACAAGCACACCAAAAAGCTTCACAGGACGTCTGTTTGCCACCGCGATCTCACCTACAGGAAGCTGCGACCACGTGTCACGGGAGGGAAAATGGCCGCATATCCCGTTCGTCACCCGATCCGGCGTTCGCAACCGGAGGTAAATTTTTGCGGCCGGAGCTGGTCGTGACCCGAATTGTTCGTGAACAGATGTGTTAGTGAACCGAGGTACCACTGTACATGTTTCAGTACTAATTCTTCAATTCAGAATCTAGTCAACAGACTGATTTTTTTAAAAAATGAAAGTACTGTTTAAAATTACATGAAGACTAATACTTTTAGTAGCGCCAGTTTGATGTAGTGATTAAGGCATCAGGCTAGAAACTGGGAGACTGTGAGTTCTAGTCCTGCCTAGGCACAAAACTAGCTGGGTGACCTTGGGCCAGTCACTTTCTCTCAGCCCTTGGAAGGAGCAATGGCAAACCACTTCCGAAAAACCTTGCCAAGAAAACTGCAGGGACTCGCCTAGGCAGTCTCTAAGAATCGGACACAACTGAATGGATGGGGAGGGGGGGACCTACTTTTCAATGCAAAAGAGAATCCAAGGCCCATTCTTAGGGACAATTAACAACGCTCCTCATAACTAACCTCTGCTACTCTCTCCAGAAGAGGCTCCAGCCAGTGTTCATTGCATTCACAGTGACTATCCAAGAATGTAAGTACTTTTGCTTGTGCTGCATCTGCCCCTCGAACACGAGAACGCATCAAACCTGAAAATTAAGACACATACTTTGCTCAATTGCATTTTGTTTACCACTTGCCTTCTGATGTTAATCCAGCTAACAATTTGATAGGGAAGACTGGTAAACCAGTCAGAAGTTTTCCATAAAAAGTACCTAGGAAGAGTTCACTACAACTGAAACAATCTTCAGGCACTTTAACTTAGAGCAGTACAAGAAAGTAATTAGAAAAATCAGATCTCGCTTCTGAAGCTGTTGATTTAAGAAAAGCCTCCAGGAAGCTGTTGATTTAGGAAAGCACTTAAAAAGTGAGCTGGAAAACAGAATTTAAAATAGCTATCAGATGAAATACCCTGCCTCCATTGTGCAACCTACTTCATCTACACTCAGTGTGTGCAGAAAGAGCAGACTGCTCTGACTTTTAACCAAAGCTGAATCCTCATATTGTTTCTAGTTCTGTTAAGAATGCTCACCTTCCCGGCGATCATTTCGAAGTATCCTGACTTTCTCAATTTTACCTAATAGAGCACCATCTTCAGCTAGAAAAAGAAAATGAGATAACACTAGTTAATTCTTTATCTTGACTCAAGAAACTCTTGTGAAGAGTCTTCCCTCCTTGGAAAATTCCCAAGTTTCAAAGCTACGGCTCATCTGACTTCCTTCAGTTTTCCACTGTAAGCCTATTTTGCAAGTCTGATTGATGACAATTTCATCTTGAAAAGACAGAAGAGACAAGTACTTAAGGCAGGCTATGTCATTAACCTTGCCAGAAAGTAAACGCTTTGGAAACTATAAGCAATCTAGGACCCTGGACAAATATATGCCCCAGCCAACTCAGAGAACTCCAGCAGTTTCATCCCAGTGCAGCAGAGTTCCCTCCAGGCAGCATGGATTAAAAGTCCCATAATCCTTGGCCAGAACAACATAATATCCCATGTATTGCACTAAATATTTTGAGATAGGCTTATGAAAGTACTTACGATCATTGCTGTAGTCATCTACTAATATAATTTCCTTAATAAGATGTGGTGGGCTTTTTTTGAGAACACTAAAAAGAAAAGAAATCAGATGAGAATAATCATCTAGTTCAATGAGATGAGAAAAATCCATGAATTATCACATTGCGGTAGCTCCCTGTGGTTTCAGAAATATGTTTCAGAAATACCTGACAACAGTTCGAAGAAGAGCTGATCGCGCCTCGTTGTGAAAAGTGATTATTACACTAGTAGCTGGTAAGTCTACCCACCACTGTTTCCGTTGACACCTTAAAAGGAAGGACAAAAACGGTTTCAGATGTTAAACCTCTGCTCCATAGTGCCACTGATACAAAGACTCTCATTAAAGGCTGATACTAGACACCCACATTATATCTTGCAGGGAAGGAGTAAGAGCAGAGGGCTCAAAGGGAAGAACATCTGCATTCTCTAAGCCAGTGTTTCTCAACCTTGACAGCTTTAAGATATGTGGATTTCAACTCTCCCATACTGGCTGGGAAATTCTGGGAGGTGAAGTTGGCATATCTTAGAAGCTGTCAAGACTGAGAAACACTGCTCTAAGCTGTGATTCCATGTGCCCAAATGAGCCCAGATGACTGCTTAACATTTGGTTTGAAGATTTCAGGGTAAATGTCACAAGCCTGTCACTGAGATGATCTGGGCTACCTTGCAAGTGTGAACTATATTCATGGGATACTTATGATTTACCAGTGAGAGTGACTCTGGGTGGCATACAACACTTAATTTAAAAAAACCCAATAAAACAGTCATCATTAAAGACTACAAAACTATAAAAAAGCACACAAAACAAGAGAGGATGGTATTAACCACAATAAGGGAGCCATCGCAAAATCTCCTCAGTCCCCTGGGACCTCCAGGCCTGATAATGTAGCCAGGTCTTGAGGGACTTGTAGAACGTTAAGAGGGATACAGCTAACCTCACTTCCAGGGGGAGAAGATTCCACAAGGTGGGCGCCATGGCAGAGAAGGCCCACCTCCTGGGACTCACCAAATGTAATTCCCTGGCAGATGGGACCTGCAGCATGCCCTCTCTGCCAGACCTGATGACACAGGTAGATGTAATTGGGGTGAGGCAGTCCCTCAGATAACCCAGACCCATGTATTCCTGCATTTCTGATCCTTATTCGTTTGGTACAGATCTTTCAGTTTATAAAATAGTACATTTGTCTATTGTTCTTCTTTCCAAAAATATAAAACCATATTCATATGTAATTTGCTATACTTTTAAAATATGCTTTTAAAATGCCTGAAGGGAAAATCTTATTTTCTGAAATGCATTAGAGCTTAATAAATATAGGCATTTCTAAGAATATTTTCTTCCATGATTACTTACTGAGAATAAACTATCAACCTGAATTACTGCTCAAATATGCTACACCATATTTTTCCACTTATAATCCATGCTATGCTAAGTTTTATCAGTCCTGGGGGAGAGGGCCCTGTATGGTGGCAGGGCATAGCTATTCAAGACTTCATAAAAAGTTCAGCCTGTATGGTTTCTAAAACAGCTAATCAGGTTATTAGGTATCTACACCCTGCTTCCTTAAGAAACAGACAACTTACAAGATATAATAAAGAAAAACATGTAGTTCAACCTAATTCTACCAGTAAAAATATAAATGATCTGCATAAAGCTGATCAAAATTTAGCAGTCCAAGTTGAATTTTGGGCTAAGTAAATCATAGCCCAAAATTATAAACTACGTGGCTCATAAAATTGCCTAAATGTTTCACTGACAAAAGGACTGCAAAGCAACATTAATCTTTTGTTCATTCCCAGAATTCCAGAATTCATCAAATTCCCACACCTCTGGACCTCTACTTAATAATAAGAAATACAGGTAGTCCCTGAGTTAAGAATGTCCAGTTTAAGGATGACCCATAGTTAAGAACAGAGCCTATTGTAGCAAAATTTGAGTCAAATACACAATGATTCAAGTTAAATGCACAATGGTTCGAGTTAATTACACAGTACTACTTACACAGTATTATACAATAACACTGTTCTGGCTTACATACAAATTCAACTTAAGGACAGACCTTGGGAACAGAACTTGTTCTTAAACTGGGGACTACCCATAGAAGCAATTTTCAAATGTTCTTGTTAACTGCATAACAAGCAAGGAACTTTGCATCTGTGTTTGCATCTGATCAATTCTAATTTTAGTCTGAACACGGGAGACCAAATTTAGAACTGAAGGATGCTACATTTGTTCCTGTTTCCAGTACTTTTTAAATTTCAATAACAAATAAATTCAATAAATATTTAAATTTATTTATTTATTTATCAAATTAAAACAATTAAACATAAATAAAAACAAGATCACAAGAGGGAATGTGTCAGAATATTACATGTGATGCAGCCAGCACGCGGGCTCCCTGTTGCTAGGGGATCCCCAGGCCTGTTGAAAAAAACATTTTGAGGGCTTTCTGGAATCGTAGATAGCGAGAGGCAAAAAGTAGCCAAGGACTGAGAAATATGTATCTTGATTTTGCCTTATGTGTGAGACAATTATCTCGGGTGTTTATTTTTTTAAATTTTAACAAGCCAAATTTGTTTCTAATAAGTGTTTACAAGGTGTTAGGTAAAACAAAACATCAAAATAGATTTAAAACAGATTAACATTAACATAAAAACCAGTAAGAGTGGAATTAAATCTTCAGTTTTGCACATTCCAAACTACAGCATCCCAGTTAGGCAAGATTTAGAAACCATAATGTCAGGCAGAGAAATAAGTAAGATGCCAATACTGGCACAGTACCAAGGATGTTGCCTTTCTAGCATACTTCAAATCAAGCAGGTCTTATACACTGTGTAATTTATTCTTGAATTGCTTTGCATTGTTTTAGAATTGTCATTCAGTACTATGAATTAATGCAACTCAGCAGAGAATGTTATGACAGAAATATAAATAGGATCAAACAACTCTGTGCTAACCACAACTAAACTCTTGAGAGCTACAGCTGAGCAGTTTGCTTATTATTTATTTTCCAGTACACTTTTCAACTTAGATACTATTTGCTACAAGAAAACTATTTCTAAAGAAATTTGATACTTACTGATCATGTCTTGTATCCTGAACATTTCTGTCCATTCGCAGTTTATCACTCTCCACTTGATTAAACTTATTGCGGGCATATGGGTCTTGACCAGCTTTGACCATAGTGACACCAACGTAAGTATCCTGGTCAAAGTCTTGCCACCTAACTTTTCCTAAGGAAATGAAAAATTGGTATTAACAGAACCTAGCATAACACTCTGGCTTTGGTTAAACACTTTTCAGTATACAGACAGATATAGCAAACTTTCCAAGGACTAGAAGCAGATGACATCTCTCTTTCAAACCCACTCAAACACTACTGTACCTCCTACACTCATAACGTTGCTCTCCCTTTTTGAATTCTGGATAGCGTCTCCATCATGATCTGCTATTTGCTTTGTTTTGAAGAAAACACATGCTGAACAGCTGATGTATGGTTCTATCTCTTATCTTGTGAAAAGCAAACAGGGTCACCACTGCACTACTGAGGATAGCGTGACTCCGTTTTCAATCTAATCTTACTGGAGTAGTGAAACTTGAGCTCTCTGTTTCAGCAGCTACATGTAGATCAACCTGTATCTGTCCTCTACTTACCTATTAGCAATGCAAACAGGTTCCATGCTCTACAATGCTGTTTGAAATACTAAAAATCTTTCAATACTAGCATTTAAAACACATACACACACAAAACTAAATGTTTCCACAGAACAGCTTCTGAAGGCAATATGACATACATGTTAGAATCATTTTTCCTTTTGTAGTTGCAGAATAATTACTTAATAGACCCTCCACTAAATGTTATTTATATAAGCTATTTACAGTGGTACCTCGGTTCACGAACACATCTGTTCACGAACAATTCGGTTCACGAACAGCTCCGGCCGCAAAAAATTGCCTCCGTTCGCGAACGCCAGATCGGGTTACGAACAGGATCCGCGGCCATTTTCCCTCCCGTGACACGTGGTCGCGGCTTCCTGTAGGGAGGGGGACTCTCCCTCCAAGCAGTAACTGCGGCCATTTTCCCTCCCATGTCACGTGGTCGCGGCTTCCTGTAGGGAGGGGGACTCTCCCTCCAAGCAGTAACCACGGCCATTTTCCCTCCCGCCAGGAGTCGCGTTGAGCAAGGTTAGCTTTCTCTCTCTTTGTACGGTACTTTGTGTCATATTTTTGCGGTTTTTAAAAAAAAAAACATATGGTTCAGAACGGATTAACCGTATTTACATTGAACCTTATGGGGAAATTTGACTCGAGTCGTGACCAGAAATCGGTTGGCGACCAAATTTGGGGTCAGAACAGATTAACCGTATTTACATTGAACCTTATGGGAAAATTTGATTCGGGTCACGACCATTTCGGGTCGCGACCAGAGTCGTGGAACGAATTAAGTTCGTGAACCGAGGTTCCACTGTATATCCCACCTAAAAAGCCCTTGAATATTCTTACATATACCTGCAAAGATCTTTCCCCTCAATTTCCTGGTACTGTAACTCTTAAGAAAACAGATATTTGATTCCTAGATTATTAGAAAGACTGTGACAAGCCTGCACTGAACTATGTCTTCTTGCTGGCTGGTCAAGTATCAAGGCTTCCACACAGAAGCCCAAACAAATACTTTGTGTTGGCTTGTACTATCTTTACTGATAAGGAACATTAGTGCAGATTCCCGTAGGAAAAGCTGCTCATAGGAGATAGTGGGGTAGAGCAGGCATCTAGGAGAAAAACTTGAAACATTAAAATATCAACTCCTGTCCACCCATTCACTTCATATATTTGTTTTGTGATTCCATTCATATTCATTCTCTGTATATGTTCAAATCACTTCTATATCCAATCCATATTCTTGCAATACCCTTTCATTCTTGATCCTAACTCTTCTTGTTTTACCACCCATGCTTTAATAACCCATGCCCACTGTGTTCAACTTTATTTTATGTTTTTCCTTACATATCCAACTCTCACTTCCATATAACAAAGGCAACAAAACATTCAGTTATTTTCCACTTTGGACACATGGCAAAGAATGCTCTATCCCACATTTAGAAGCTCTCACCTTTGTATCCATCTCAAATTCTCTCATTCATCATAAATCATCAAATCAATTTTGCTTTTTAGATTTAAATTCATTCTTTTACCATGTGTTTGTCCAAAGCAGCTGAGATGGGGGGAGATAAGCAGGTGGGGGGAAATGAAGCACATTCTGTGGTTGTGCCGGCAGACTGCCAAATGGCCAAATTTTGATCATGTGACTGCAGGAGCACTGCAATGGTCATAACTTTGAGGACTGGCCATAACTACCATTCATTCAGCACTGTTCGAACAGTCACTGAACAAATGGTCATTAAATGAGGACTATCTATATCACCAACTTATGGATTCCTATACTAGATTATTCTAGATGCTACCAATTCATACTTTTGGACATACATTTCATTCATAAGTAAACCTATATCTTTATTTCCTGGCACATATTCATCAATTCCACTTTATAAGATCAAACCACCTTCATTCAGGTTGATTACATCCTTTCCCCTTCTCTTAGTTTCACAGATATACAACATATCTATTTTTCTGTCATTTGTTAATTCATTATCTTAATTATTTATTCCTCTTATATTCCAAGTCACAATCTTTCATATGCCATGATTATCATCAGATGGGTCCACAGAGACCACTTATTCTGCCACATTGTGGCTTTTACATATTTTTAGTAATATACATAAAGTGCAGATTAGTTTGGATACTTTTTGGCCAAGTACAGCCAAAGTCCAATTCTACTCCTAAACACTTGTATATTATTCTATGGCTCCCACCCTGATAGCATTCTGGAGGGGTTTAAGACCTGGCTCTTCTCCTATGCTTTGGGTTTGTTGGGTATGTCATATGTTGTGTTCACTAGATCTGCCATCTGTTCACTGCTATGTTTTTATCTGGATTGTATATTTGCTGGTCTCCTTTTTACGCTGTAAGCTTCCCAAAGTTGATTTGGGCTGGGTAGCATCTAAGTCAAATAAATAAATAAGAAGGCAAGCAAGCAAGTTACGAGACCACCTTGCAAGCCAACATATTTTTGCCTTCATCTCACCAAATTCCAAATACATGAAATGTACTGACATCCATTCAGGATGCTATTTAACCTAATTTACAGTTTGGTGTAGTGTTTAAGGAAGGCATCAGGCTAGAAACAAGAGACTGTGAGTTCTAGTCTAACATTAGGCACAAAGCCAGCTGGGTGATCTTGGGCCAGTCACACTCTCTCAGCCCTAGGCAGAAGACAAGGGCAAACCATTTCCAAAAAACCTTGTCAAGAAAACTGCAGGGTAAAGTAGTCAAGCAGTTGCCAGGAGTAAAAAATTGACTCAAAGGCAATAAATAAAATAAATAAAATAATTTCACACCTTTTCATATGTATAGCACACAAGAATATTTAATTTATATCAAAAGGATATAATTAAATAAACTGTTTCATTAATACCTATTTGGATTTATTGTCCACTCTACAATTATTATGGATATAAAATCAGGAAGTAATTTTAATACAACAGTGAGCATATTCAGGCATGTTACCTCTATGTCTAGTGAGAACTCAAAGTCTTTAAACAGCCCTGAAATCAGGTGACACATTAATAATCAATTAAATAGATAAAACTGGCTGGCTTTGCTAGTTGAAGAGAGTCATGTTAACAAATGGGTAACATAAACATTGAACAAGGGGGAAAAAAACTTTCTTCACTTTTAAGACTATTTTTCTGTGCAAAAACATCTGAAGGTGTGTTTGGAATAAATATCTCTGTTCATATCTTTTCTAAAATTCTGTTTTGTCTCATTACAGGTAGTCCTCATTTAGCAACCACAACTGGGACCGGCAACTCAGTTGTTAAGTGAAGTGGTTGCTAAGTGAAACCACAACTGTGCTTATGATCTTACTTCAGCTTTCCTTTGCTTTACAGACCTGCAAAGGTCATAAATGCAAGGATTGCTCGTAAAGTTACTTTTTCATTACCATCATAACTGCAAATGGTTGCTAAATGAGGCAGTCACTAAAAAAGGACTACCTGTATTGAAATTGTGTCTCTCTAGATTTGTAAATCCTAGCATCTGAATCAAACAGAGATTCTAACTTTCTGAAGTTACAGGTGAAACTCGAAAAATTAGAATATCGTGCAAATGTTCATTTATGTCACTATGGCAACTCAAAAGGTGAAACCAAACTGGTCTCATGTCCCTCATCTTTCTCTTGGCAATGCCCCATAGATTCACTATGGGGTTCAGGTCAGGCGAGTTTGCTGGCCTATCAAGCACAGTAATCCCATGGTCATTGAACCAGGTTTTGGTACTTTTGGCAGTGTGGGCAGGTGCCAAGTCCTGCTGGAAAATGAAGTCAGCATCCCCATAAAGCTCGTCTGTGGAAGGAAGCATGAAGTGCTCCAAAATCTCCTGGTAGACGGCTGCGTTGACCCTGGACTTAATGAAGCACAGTGGACCAACACCAGCAGATGACATGGCTTCCCAAATCAACACAGACTGTGGAAACTTCACACTGGACTTCAAGCATTGTGCATTGTGTGCCTCTCCATTCTTCCTCCAGACTCTGGGTCCTTGGTTCCCAAATGAGATGCAAAAGTTGCTCTCATCAGAAAAGAGGACTTTGGACCACTGGGCAACAGACCAGTTCTTTTTTTCTGTAGCCCAGGTAAGATGCTTCTGATGTTGTTTGTTGTTCAGGAGCGGCTTGACAAGAGGAATACGACATTTGAAGCCCATGTCCAGGATCCGTCTGTGTATGGTGGCTCTTGATGAACTAACTCCAGCCTCAGTCCACTCCTTGTGAAAGTCCCCAACACTTTTGAATGGCCTTTTCCTGACAATCCTCTCCAGGCTGCGGTCATCCCTGCTGCTTGTGCACCTTTTTCTACCACACTTTTCCCTTCCACATAACCTTCTACTGATGTGCTTTGATACAGCACTTTGGGAACATCCAACTTCTTTTCCAATTACCTTTTGGGGCTTTCCCTCTTTATGGAGGGTGTCAATGATGGTTTTCTGCACAACTGTCAGGTCCGCAGTCTTTCCCACGCTTGTGATTCCTACTGAACCAGCCTGAGAGACCATTGAAAGGCTCAGGAACCCTTTGCAGGTGTTATGGATTCATTAGCTGATTAGAGTGGGACACTTTGAGCCTAGAATATTGAACCTTTTCACACTATTCTAATTTTCTGAGATTGTGAATTTGGGGTTTTCATAAGCTGTACGCCATAATCATCACAATTATACCAAAGTAAGGCTTGACATATCTCGCTTTGCATGTAATGCGTCTATCTCATATATTGATTTCACCTTTTGAGTTGCCATACTGACATAAATGAACATTTGCACGATATTCTAATTTTTCGAGTTTCACCTGTACATGCTAACAGGAATGGATTAAAAGAGCACTAGCAAAGGTGAGAGACCACAGATAAGATAATCAGTAAAAAAAAAATTAAATTCTTCAAGGATGTTAATAGGATAGCCCATGTTGGGATAATAGCTGAACAGGAAAGATTAATTATAAAGGATGAATTAATCTTTGTTAGGCCCAGCATTAGTTTTATTAACTACTTTTTAATTATTTTTCATTTAAAAATTAATCCAAATATTACAATCAATTAATTATTCTTTTATTAAAAGGAGGAAGGAACCATGAGTTTTTAATTTAAAAAGTATACACTCATAAATTGTTAGAACAATTTAAGACATGAGCTGGGGTTGAATCAAATTTATTTAATGAGTCAATGAATATAGATGCCCACTCAATATACAACTCAGGGCAGAATACAATTGAAACAATAAATACTATAAAAATAAAATATAGTAAGACACAAATTACCCCAGAGGCAATTCAATAACCAAAACAGTAAATGTGAATAGTACAAGATCTCCCTACTTAGGGAAAAACCTGATCTTCAAAGCTTTATAGAAGGCTATCCCAAATTAAGAGCCTAATCTAAGCCGAATATACCATGCTACTTAAGGTTTTCGTTATTTATGTCTGCACATTTTACAGTCTGTGTGTAATATATATAAAAACTCTATGTTGGTACAGCTTATCATAACTACTCCAGAACTGCCCTAGAGCCACTTAACTAGTGTTAAAATTTATTTTTCACAGATTGGTCCCAACAGTGATTAAAATTCTATTCCACAGTAAGCTAGTATGAGAAGTTTCTACTGTTATGATTTGCTTACTTTAAAAGATGAAAGGAAGCATAGTCCATTTGATGTTTTGGTACCTCTGACTCTTCAGGAAACATTCCCATTTCAGATCTTTTTTTTTTTTTAATCAGTCAGGAAGATTAGAGGCTTTCAATAAGAAGACAGTAAGGTTTCCAGAATCCTAATTTTGTTACAAAATGATTCAGGATGGATTGGTTTAAAATCTTTTCAGCAGGTTAATAGTTCTCTTCTTAACAGCACTGTACAGTTCTATAATGTCTACTAAAAAAATATGCCTCCCTGAATACAGTAAGTTTTAGGTTGAGGTAACTACACCTTCAAAAGTTCTTACATTTTATCATTAGATGTCAAAAATATGAATACATGAAACAAAACACTTAAATGTATGTCTCACCCATCACTGTTTACTTGAGTTATAATACTCGTGTTAGAAAAGTATCTTTTCTGCTGGTTTAATAATTTTTACTCCTGAGAAATACTTTAAAAGTAACAAGCAACTATTTCAGTACCTGGAGGCAAGGTCTCCATGTTTTGTGACTTTTCATCCCCATTATTACTGTGTTGATCTTTCTTTTTTAATATGTTAATATTATTTGGATCCTCCTAGGGAGAAAAATACAAACACAGACTTGTCATTAAAACAGGACTTAAACTGTTCCACAAAGATAGAAATGGCAATTTTTACTTTTTTGGAACCAAGGTGTCTTTGACATCAATTAAAATGACAATGTTAACAAGAAGAATCAATAAGCAACGGTACTGAGTATTCACTTGTATTGTGCAAAACATACAGAGCTTGAAACATCCCATTTCAAGTTCAAAACAGCTGTTCTAACCATTCCAGATTTTGAAATAAATTTTTTTCACAACCCTAGTATTCATTCATTTCAGGCATTTTCTCCACAACAATATAACATATCAGACAAAGTCTTCATATAAATGAGTTCTCTTTATCATTTATCCTTGCTTAACAACCACTTGTTCAGCGATCGTTCAAACTTACGACAGTGCTGAAAGAGTGGTAACTTATGACTGGTCCTCAAAATTCCAGCCATCACAGCATCCCTGTGGTCAATGACTATGAACTGGGCGCTCAGCGATCAGCTCGCAATTACAATGCTGCAGTGTCCTGCAGTCACATGATCACCATTAGTGACCTTCACTGCAGCTTCCAACAAGAAAAGTCAATGGGGAAGCTGGCAGGAGGTCGCAGATGGCGATCATGTGATGTCGTGTTTAATGACAGGACAGGATTTACTTAACGACGGCAACTGGAAGTGCTGGAATTGCCATGGCTAAGCTGCATGGTCTTGTGACATTGCACTTTATGACCACATTGCTTAGGGATGGAAATTCTGGTCCCAATTACTGTCATTAACTGAGGACTACCTGTATTAGGAAACTGTATAAAATTCCTTTGATTGGCCTCACTTCATTAAATATCCAAGGCAGAAATATCTATACACATACAATGCAATGAAGATATTTCAATCTTATTCGCTATAATGGGGTTAAAAAACCTAACCTGTCAATAAAAAGTTGAAGGAAGTAGAAAAAGTGGAAGACAACCAATAAGGTGGATGAATAGGATCAAAGAGATAACCAGAACATCTCTGGAAGAATTACAGATTATCATCAGGGACCAGTACAAAAGGAGGGAGGGGTGGAACATTTGTTCATAGAGTCACCAGGATCAGATCCTACCCAATCACAACAAATTAACTAACCATTACACAAATCACTACCTAGCTAGAGCAAATTATTTTCCTGCCTTGTCAAACTGCAGCTTTTTGTGATGTTCCACTTCAGGTAAAAATACTTTTTCACTTTTCTGAACCCATATTTGTTATTCTGTACTAGAAAATTCCCTAAGTAATACTTATTTAAGATTCAGACAATTCTAAGAAGCAGGACTTGTAAAGGGCTTCTTGTTTTCTATGTCACTGCACTTTAATTTGCAATCAAGGGATTAGACAACAGGCCTTAAAATATCTTGCAGTTCTAAAATGTTAATGTCTAATTGCCCGGGACAAAGCAGTAGATTCTCAGCACTTATGGGAAAGTCACAATTACTTACAGGCTCCCATTCTAGTAGAGGACTTTGAAATACATAGAACAAAAAACCCACTTTATGTTCAGAGAGAAGCCTTTTCAGACCAAATGCAGATTAGGAATTGGTCAGGGAATTGCAACACAACATACAACTGAAATCATGCTGGAGCTAACCTACTTACAAGGAAAAAGTCCTTCAAGAATTAATATCGAACTCTTAAGGACAGCTTTAGTCCAAGAATTTGGACTCCTGCTGTGCAGGTCCTGCTGAGTTAGCTAAGGCATGGTCTGACATCGTTCTCTGAGAAGACTTCAAACCTATTAGTCTTGAGAAAGTGGACAGGATCCTTGGAGCTGTGAGTACAACTACCTATTTATTAGATCCATGTCCCTCCTGGCTGGTCAAAACCTCTTGGGAGGCAATGTATGGCCAGGGTCCAAGCAACAGTGAATTCATCCTTGAGTGAGAGTGGTTCTGTCTGACCTTAAGTACACTGATGATACCCAATTATGCATCACAGCCCCTGGCTGCACAAGTGATGCTGTCAACATTGTGACTCAATGTCTGGAGGCTGTGGGGGTCTGGATAGGGAGGAACAGAATCAGGCTCAACACTAGCAAGACTGAGTAGCTGTGGATTTCGAGGCTTCCTAGAAAATCAGATTTTCCATCTCTAATTCTGAATGGGATTGCCCACAGTGAGAAAGATCTAATGAAAAATCTGAGGGTATTCCTAGATTCATGACTCCTGCTTGAAGAGCAGTTGTCAGCCATGGTCAGACAGCCTTCTCACAAATAAATCTTGTGTGCCAGTTGTTCCCATTCCTGGATCAGGAGGTCCTATTCATGGTCACTTATCCTTCGGTCCTCTTTTGTGTGGATTACTGCAATGTGCTCTGCATTTGAAGATCCCTCAGAAGCTACAACTGATCCCAAATGCAGTGGCATGGGCAGTTATGGACACAGCTTGGTACATCCATGTAACACTGCTAATTTGCAAGCTAGAACGGTTGCCAGTGGGCTTCTGAGTGCAATTCAAGGTGCTGGTTATCATATTAAAGGCCTTCATGGCACAGGACCTGGCTATTTGCAGGACTGCCTATCCCTGATTATCTGTGACCATCCATTAAAATCCAACAGGGATGGCATGCTCTGGGTCCTGTCTCTTAAGTAATGTCAGCTTATGGCACCTAAGAGGCATGCCTTCTCTGTCACCGTGTCTGCCCTATGGAATAATATTCCTTCCAAGAGCCAGATATTCCTGACCCTGCCTGTCTTCCGCATGGCTCTGAAGACCTACTGTCCCCCCAGGCATTAGGTCGGGGGGTTCATATTGTTTTAATTGCTTCCAGTGTAATTTGTTTTATGCTTTAGTATATGATAGTTCATTTTAATAGTTTTATTGCTGTTTAAATCTTACACTGGGCTGAGTCGTTTGCTGTGAGGATGGCTATATAAACCGACTAAATAAATATATTTATTGCTATTTTTAGTTAGGAAGTCGGTGCTCCCACTGAACCTCATGAGGGGAACCTCATATGTATACTATTTTATTCTGAAAACATCAGAACATTGTATGAAGCTAACCCCTGTTAGACTTTTCTTCTGAAAGCAAATATTAGCCTAACCGTTTTTGAGGAGACAACAGGAGAAAGAATTAACATTAAAAATAATACCAATAAAGAACTAAAGGATAAATAAAGCTACTGTTATCTATAGGTCATGATGGCTACTTATTACTTTCATTACATGTATCTTCAGTTACTGATTTCTGGAGAACATAAAGGAGAAGGTGCAATCACACTTTTGTTCAGTTTGTGCACTTCCCATAGGCATTTGACTGGCAAAGAAAATGCTGGTCTAGGTCACTAATATGATCCAGCAGGGCTCTTCTTAGGTTTTTGAATATATGCAGTCTACTTCAATCCTTACCTTCATTTCATATGTAAGCCTGTATTTTGGTCTAGAGGTCTAACTTAGCTTAGAGTCCTATTTAATTGTGGTGACTGTGAACAACTTACAGTATTCACAAACCACAGAAAAAAAATTAATAGCTTTACTACATTTGATATAAACCAAATATAATAGAAATCAGTATGTATAATACAGTATAATGGAACTCAATCTGATTGAATTGAGGTCACTCAAGATTTACCCAAGTAAAGAAAATTTGACAGATTTTTCTTATGTTGGTGAGCTTGCAATATAATTCAGCAAGCTGTGTAATGCTGTTGGTTCAAAATTAGCTATACTGTACTAGCTGGCAGCTGTTCCTAGTTTAAGCAGGAGGCTTTTCCAGTTCTACTTGGAGATGCCAAGAACTGAACCCAGACATTTTACATACAAAGTATGATCTATGGGAGGAGCAGAGGAGCATAGTTACGTGTATATTATCAGAGTAGCTCAAGTTTAAAATCAGTAATAAAGCACCTTAAAGTGAAAGATGAAATAATGCTGCATGAACTCCATCAGAGGAGAGTTGAAAGGGTAAAGTGAAGCCAATCCTGTTGGTGTTCTTGCAGAAGTGTCAGCAAGACTGGCTTCACAAGAAGACACATTACTCATTCTTAATTTTAAAAAAAAAACGGTTTAGAGACTATTAATGATTGTATTTATTTCTATTAGGTGAGAAACTGAAAAGTTAGAAATCAGTAGTTCTGGATGGAAGGAAGGATGGACAGACACAGAGTTTTAACAGGCAATTAATGCATTAGAGTTGCAAACAACTCACACATTAAAAAGGATAATAGCGGAGCCATTTCTTAATAATAAACTTCAATACACAAAGAAATTGGCTTATGTAATATAAAGTCAAGGGAAAGCAAAAATATAAAAGAAGTTACAAATATTTAGATTAACTAAGATAGCATGACGCACAAACTTCAGAGATTGAATAATCCCTCTCCTATAAATTCCTCTTTATTTACAAGAGTTGACATAAAAACTGGTAGATTTAGCTATGCAAACAGTAGACTATTCACATGTTTACAAATGAA
The DNA here is from genome assembly GCA_030867105.1 of Liasis olivaceus. Classification (NCBI taxonomy): domain Eukaryota; kingdom Metazoa; phylum Chordata; class Lepidosauria; order Squamata; family Pythonidae; genus Liasis; species Liasis olivaceus. Next base: position 261,186,191 of record CM061349.1, read on the forward strand.
GAAAGTCACATTATTTAGGCATGCAAAACCGTCACATTATCTTTCTCCAACTATGTAGGACTAAGTAAATGTAAGATCTACTACATAAACTTCAATTATTATATAAAAATGTACAATACCCAAACAAATCAAATATGGTTCTAAATTAGTTGCCATTTTGTAAGGAATTTAGAGGAATAACCTGTAAGATTACTTTAAATTCTCTGAATAACTCAAAAGTTTAATATTTTACACTTAACAGCTATAAGGTATGGCAAAAGTGTGAAGAGCTGTTCTGACTCACTATGCTTCCCAGTTTAATACAGTACAGGCTTCCATATCTGTGCTGTAGAAATCCAGATGACCATTAGATGTCAGTAAAAAGATAAAACTAAGATTGTACTGCCATCTAGTGGACATCTGGATTTCTGTAGCCCAGATGTAGCAGCTCTAGTTTAACATAACAGAATTTTCAGTTGACAGCTGAACACATCATACACTATAACAGTAAATGATAATCCTCTTGTACCCAGAGCACTGGGTCTGCACCAATGCCTTTCTTCTGCCTGCTTGGAATGCCAATTATAAATCAAGGTGGGTTTCTATAAACTATTTCATGCAAGTTATTGTTTTTTTGAATGAGGCCTAATTTTGAGGATTGTTAAGGGAAACATTCCCAATGGATTTTAAAAGCTGATAGTAAATTGAATCTGGAGGTATCAGAGGATGTCACCCACACAAGAAAAAGCACTATTTAAGAAAGTGCTTTAATAAAACTAGAAATGCAAGCTCTAGTTAACTAATTCCAAGCTCCACTATGTAAGATCATATAGCTTGCTGAATAGCAATTTTATATATTTTTTTAAAAAGGAGGCAAAGAGAAATGGGGAAAAAGTGGAAAGGATAACAAAATACAATAATTAGTTTTGACTTAAGTTTACTTTTACCACAGAAAGTCACTGTGTCAGTAGTAATTACTTCTCGACCCTACTTCAGGATGTTTTGATGGAAAATGGAGAGATTACTATGTATACTGCCTTGACTTCCTGAAGAAAAGACAGGATATACATATAACAAAATATAAATTAAATATATGCAAACCATGAAATAATTCAAGTAAACAATGAGGAAAGGATGGATTATAAGAACAGTTTCTGTAGTTTAATAAAGTTTAAAAATATACAATTTTCCAAGATTTACTCTAGAAGAGATTCTTTGTTTTAAACTGTCCTGTAGTGGAACATTAGTATTGTAATCATCTTTTTTAACTGAACACATTTTTGATGGTGATAGCGAAAGTAGTAATTCATTGTCAAGCTTTCCAAACAAATATATGCAAAATCATTAAATGGGCAACTTTAATGAAAAAAATGTAAAGTGGACTGTATTTATAGGCTAGTAATAACTATTAGTATCATTACTAAGTCAGTTGGAAATTAATTCTAGCGTATTTCTGTGTGAAAGAAACATTGCAAAATCATGAACAGCATTTAGAAAACAAACTATAAGAGACAAGAAAAAGGAATTCTAGTACTCCAGTTTAAATGCAAGCATCAATATTCTAGCAACATACACTTTAAATTCTTTCTTCTTTTTCATCCAAAGCAAATAGTTTTGTTATCTTTTAACCATGTGTGTGGTGCCAGGAAAATAGATGTCATGATTATTAACTATTAATACTCCACCAATTGGATGAACTTAATGTTTTTATAACCATTACAAAAAAGAAAAGAACTGAATGAGCCAGAAAAGTCTGTGATTAACTCTGTAGATAAATGACAGTAGGAGGTAGGTGCCATCTGTGAAATTTAGTGATCCTGAATTCACTACAACAGCAGCTACTGTTTATTCAGTAATTACTGAATAAAGAGAGGAGAAAGATGAAGAAACAAGATCATATGCCACCAATTAAGTGTAGGGGGAAAATCTTGTTTATCTAAGGAAACAGCATTTACACATCTAGCACAGGCAGGCAGATAAAAATCAACTGAAACAGATTTAAAAACTACCTTACCATCTCTAACCTATCCTACAACTTGGAAAATACACTTTGAAAGCTTCTAAGAGCTGATGTACTGGTATGCGGGAATCACCTTGCGAGATGGGAAGAGATGCAGCCAGAGCAACGGTTGGGTAAGGGGAAGCTTAGCCTGCAGCAGGAATGTGGCAAGAGACTCAGAAGAGACCCTCCCTAGTTTCTTGGGTTGCAAAGGGGATGGGGAAAGAGATACACTTTCAGACTTGCAAGATTCTGTTAATATAACCTAACAGTAAAGTAGAATTAGCTCATCTGGCTGTATTTCCCTTCTGGTCTACTTCGCAAGGCTGACAGTTAAGGAGGAAAAAAAAATAAAATCAAACATTTAAAAATTTGCTAAGGAGACATATTATGTAGTATTGAGAGGCTGCACAAGACATTTCGCACAAACTCACAAACCCACCCACAGGTCAAGAGCTTTCTGCCTGATTCTGAGTGACCGTCTTTCTAATTATAGCCAGGTAAGATGACTGGTCATCTGGATAATTTTTTCCAGACACAGAAGGAACTGCAGAGAGGAAGAGCAGGGAAAGATAAAAGTGCAGAAGCTGCTCAAACAACCTTGTGCTGATGCAGTATTTCAAAGCTACTTAAAAGTTGCTATTAAATCTTAATTATGCCTATTTTGGCTCACTTGTACAGCACCGTTATGGACAAAGTACTTTACAATATTATAGCAATTGCAGAGGGGAACTGAGTGAACTACATAACATTTTCAGGTTTTTTCCCCCTTAATATTAGGGAGTAGTGCTAGAATAGAAGTTTATAATGATCATGAACTACAGACCACAGAAAGTTCTGCAAGCACACTGTGATCTTTCTGCCCTCCCTCCTGCCTACCTCTTAGGACTGAGAAAATCTGTAGCACAGCATGTAATCCTAAGTGTGTCTGTGGGGAAAGGGAAGTAACTTTTATTCCTCTTGTATGCACAGAAGTGCTTTATACTCATACATGGGGTGGGAGGTGGGGATTCTGACCCTTCCATCAAAAGCTAAGTGCAATTACCATGTGAGCACCAACCTTGGCAGCAGTGACAACTAAATGAAGATAAATCAAAAGCAACCTTTTCTATTCGTAGCTAGCAGAACAAACCACTGTGATAGGGTTGAATTTAAAGATTTCACTAGCTGTTTCTCTTAATTGAACATCTGCTCCAATACTCTTGAAGGGAGAGGCATTTTTTTTTACCTCTTCCCCTTTAAAAATCTGCCCCAGAAATTTGGTGAACTTTCCAGAATGACATGCTTAGAGGCATGCAGGCCAAGGGGGGAGAAACACTGGCAAAATGTGCCGTTCCTGGACCCACTCAACAGAAGCCTCTGGTAGATTAAATGTACTTCCATTCACAGGTGTCTTTCTGTACGTGGAAGGGATCCAATCCACAGGACTGCAGGACATGAATAGTAACAGAAGAGGTAAAACTATTGGCTTGACAGCCTCAGATTCTATTTCCCCTGGAGGGCAGTCAACACAAGAAAGAATTAGGAGGTCACTGCTCACAAAGAAAAACAGAAATATTACACAAACCAAGTAGCCATCCCCCCTCCCCTCAATGGAAGCAAATACATTTCAAAACACTCTAGCTTTTAAAGGCATTACTCAGTCTTGGCTCAAACCATCTCCCATCTGCTAAATGTGCTTTGACTCCTAATTAATACAAATACATTCAGAACAAAAAACTGCAAAGAAAGCTGTAAGAGCCTCAAAAATGAGGAGGGCTGGAAAAGTATAATAGTAAAGTGAGCAGAGTTCAACTCCAGATGATTAAATGGACATGTCCTTTATTTCCCTTGACAGAAATATGAATGTGGTTTGCTACTGCTCTCTTCTGGATTTTTTTTTTTTTAATTTCCCAATCTAGCCTATAGACCTACAATTGCTCGCAGGTCCCTTCACTGGTAACAGGGAAGTTGCAGCTGGTTATTAACATGACTTTGGGCCAGGCATTCTCTCTCAGCCAACCTATCTCATAGGGCTGCTACTGTGGGGGAAATGGGAAGTGGCAGCATCAGTATGTGCACTGCATTGGGCTGGCCAAAAACAAAAGTAGGATAAAAATTAAACAAATAAATAACAGCCTCTCGGATCTCTATCAGAGGACCAACTCTTGCATATATGGCTATACAGCTATAGTTGTTTTTTGCAATATCATTTAGTCTCACATAGATTACTGAGAAAGACTAATTGTCCGTGGACTTGACAAATCTTGGAAGCTGCTCAGTCACTTCTCTAATCCTTTCAGACGGAAGCCAGTGGGTCTGGTTGGCACACATTTGTTTCAGTTCCTCATAGTGGCAAGTCATCAATTACTACTCTTTTCTGCAGTTCAGGGATATACCATCCTGTCTCCTGTTTTGCAGCATCTCTTTTTCTTCCTCTGAGAGGAAGACTCAAAGCGTGTTTCCTCTCTGAGAGCTTAAAGGTTGTTTTCTGAGTTCCAGTTCTGAGCTTCTGTTTCTTCTGTATGTCTTCCTTCTGGTTGTCATTCTCATCCATCCACAGCTCTTGCTCCTATGATTGTCTTCTTGTTTCAGCTCCTATTGTAGCACTTTTTAAAAAATAAAAATCGGGTAGATGTTCAACCTCTCTCAGCAGCTGAAGTGCTATTAGCCATTCACTGCTCCAATCCATTGACTTTTTCAAGCATTGCTACAAATTTGTATTCACTGAAAGTATATGCTAAGTTATTTCAAGCATCAGTACAAACATATCACAAGCAAGCCAGAACTACCAAGTCTTGCTTGTTCATCTTCATTTTTGTTTCCTAAGGTATCATCAAATAGAAATAGCTAGCTAGCTTGCTTTCTCAGGTAATTCAAGTGAATATTATTATTTAGAGGGAAAACGAGTTAGGTATCTCTTCCTTAAACTGCCCCCCCATCAATCTCTCCTAGCAATGTTCTGTTTACTCTCCCTGGCTACCTTATATTCCTCCTGCAATCTCTGCTTACTCATCAGGAAGTAATCACTAAATCACTCATAAAGACAATCAGCAGCTGTCAGTACACAGAACTTGCAACCAGCAACTCTTCAAGATATGTCCTTTTTACTCCTCACAGCTAACATGCAGTCCCCCTCTGCTCAGAATGCTCTCTTCCTTATCTCTTCTCCCTATTTATTTTCCCTGTTTACATATGAGGATAAAGCACTGAAAATATTCCATCTGTTAGTATTCTAGCCCACTATATTGGAATGAGTTCTGGTCAATAGCAACTTTCACATGCTATGTATTAACTTTTCCCAAAATCAAAATACATAAATTCTATACAGCTGATTCACAACATTCATATTATTTTAATTATTAGCTAAGAGCTGACAAGCCTAAGGCATATTGCAACTCACTGGAATGACATATGTTTTGTATTTCACAGTTTTCGGTAGTCATTTCAAGTCTCCACAGCTGTAATAAATTATGATGGTAGCGTAAGTAAAATTCTTATGCTCCTAGGAATATATTAGAGTTGTGCAGTGCTTCAAATTCAAACACAAAAAGGTACTTCAGACTGTGTGGGAGCACTCCCGTAGTATGTGTCTGCAGCTTTTTCAAGAAGTGGCATATTTTCCCAGGACTGTGTGGCTGCTTTCCACAACTGCTGCATGATCCCGGGAAAAAATGGTTGAGAGATGCTATGCAAGTACCACTGAACACTCCAAAGCACCTTTTTGGAGTCAGGTCTGAAGCACTGCACAGCTGTAGATTATGTACTGGGCATCAGGTATCCAGATTAATCCAAGGACCTACATATGATAGCTGAAAGAATTAACCAAAAGATGCACACATGCCAGCTACTCCCTTCTAGGTAGGCATCCAAACTTTCTCCTCAAAGTCCTTTAGAACCTGGGTCTCATCTGTCACCATTATGTTTGACAATTTTATTTCAAATAATTTTAGCTGATAACGATGAGGGATATTGCTTAAGCAGCATTGATATCTGCAGCAAAATGCTGCAATCTTTGTTGGAAAGATAGAAGACTAAGCTAAATCCCCTTCTCCCAACAAATCCAAGTTCGGATCAATAAGCTATTCTTACGTTTTGAATGAACCAGATAAAGGCAATAATGTTGAAGTAAACTAAACATTTCCTCTTTTAAGGAATGAAAAAGAATGGCACATTTCCATTTCCAACTATATGAATTTTAGAATTATAACTGATTTTGATACCGTGACCTCCTATGGTAAAGAATTCTATTAAACAGCATGAAAAAACCCTCAACTTCTTTCAAACCTTCAAGTATATATTCTGCTATTTGTGAACTACTTACTATTCTGCACATTAATTTGCTTTCTGTGCTATCTTCAGTGGCCATCTGCAAAATAGCATTTCTTTTTTAAGGAACAGGCATGTCACTAATCTCATTAATTTTTTGCCATACTTCATCTGCCCATATTCCCATTCATTTGGGGATATTTATTTTAATGTTATTCTTCAATTGTTAATTATCAAAGCTTAAAAGATAATTCATGTAATTTTTAGGAGTTATTGAAGCATAGCTCCCAGGGAGATTGGTCATTATTCTTTTGTAAATTTTAGGCAATGGGTTAGGAATATTCTATCTTACTGAGCCATATTTTACCCCATGCGTTACTCCATGTTACTCTTTTCTTAAGCCCATAGTTTTACTTACTTCTATTCAGAATTAACTATTCGGTTTCTGCAATGCTTTTATTGGGAGGGAGGGAGGGAGGGAGATTCTGCACCTGTATTAATGAAACACCCTGTAAAAGGTGTGGTGAAGGGGGAAAATTCCATTCCAAGAGATTCAGATAATGAAAGAATAAGGAAGGAAAAAAAAAACTGACCTGCCAATCCAGCTTGCAGATAGAGTCAGTCAAAGCCCATGAAAATAAAATACTAAGGAGACAGCTGATAGCTCTCACTATTTTGTTTTTAAAGAGGACAGGACAATCTCCCTTTTCCCCTTTGTCTTTCACAGGAAAGAGTAGGAGCTGCCTGGCTGAAAGCAGGATGAGAAAAGCAGCCCAAACCCTTAGACATCCAGGTTGAGAACAGGAAATTAGACAATTGGTAAGAATCAGTGAACACTATTTACAATATACTTTTTGCTTTATTTTATAGGCAAGAAATTGGGCTGCTGTTTCTTTCTGTTGTGCGTTGTGTGTGTGTGTGTGGTGAGAGAGAGATCTTGGGCTGACAGAACAGGTAGCTGAGATCAATCCCTTCAGAAACTATTCTTTTCTTCCTTTCTCCTTTTGTATCTTTCAACTTCTTTCTAGTTTTTTCACCTTGACATACATAATAAAGATGTAAACTCTTATTGAAACAGTGACACTCATTCTGGAGAAAGGAACCAATCTAAAGCATCCGGTCAGTTACTAAAGGATCCAAGATTGCCACTTGCTCCTGCCCAACTAAACCAAAGGAGAGAGGAATCTCTCTAGAGAAAAAATGTCTGGGGACAACATTATAGCGTGTTTCCTAGGATTGCAGTAAGATTGTAAATAAAGGGTTTGGAGACTTTCTTGTGGGTCCAGTGGGGCATAACCCACCACATCACATGACCTGTTACAAAAAGGAAAAGTGTACCAAGTAGCTTTGCAACAGACTCAGTAGACTGCAACTTTAATATACAAGGTAATTCTATGATATTTACACACAAGCAAATTTAACTCAGTTCACTGGGAGTCCCCTCCCAAATAAGCATGTGTAGGACTTCAGTCTAAAACTGGACAAAATATATACAAAGATCCCCAATAAAACAGGAACCAAAACATACAGATTTTACAGCTACTTAATATAAATAGATTAAAATACAATCCTCCCAATGCACCACTGTCATTTTTAGTATGCTATGTAATTAATTAATTCGAAAGTCTAGCTCAGGGACCAGCGACATGGCATTTCCTGTCCACGCTCCAGAAATAAATGAATACACAAGATGAAGTATAAAATACTATATCTCATCCATTTTGAATGTAAGTATGTTGGTATCCAAGACATATTATCATGGTCTCCAGAGCCAGAAATAGGTTACTGACCATTGTTCTAGCTGCAAGGACTCTTAACATAATTTACTTAGGTATCTGAAGTTATTATGCATACATATGTTCACAGTTATAGGGATATTAATCTTATATATATATTATTCACTAAAAAAATTGCATACAATGATCCCAAAAGAATGTAAACCTCTGGGGGGAAAGTGAAACCCACCAAATATTTGCGTATGTCTGTAAGGCTAAGTAAAAAATAAAAATTGTGTCGAGTCTGATGAAAATAAGATAAAAGTCATTGCAATAATAGAAAATCCAAGCCTTCATTCAAACCAGAAATCATTCATTCAGAAAACCATGAAAATTCCTTTCATTTCTGAACATACCCTTGCTAGACTATTGGGGCTTTTAAATGACATGCAGGACAATATTTAAGCAATATTCTCAACTCTTGTAGATCAAAGAGCAGCAATCTAGCTATTCAAGATTTTTTATTTTGAATTACTAAAAAGATAAACTGGATTTGAAAATGTACTTCTCATATTGTTAATGCTGGATGTTTACTTTAAACAATATATAATATATAATCTGTCCCAACAGATCAAACTGTTTAAAGATCCATGCATTCAGAACAAACTGGGACTAGCAGATGAGAAAGGGAAGAGAACAGAAAGAAACCATTTTAAATCAGGAATGTTACTTGACTAAAGATAGGATAATACTAAGCTCATTGAGCAAATGAAGGAGGAGAGCAAACAGGTGTTTGGAAGGGGAGTTTAGATGAGCAGAAAGAGGAGGAAGAGAGACTGCTGAATGATTGCTACTGTGAACTGTTTCCCCACTGAGATTTTCTAAGTATTGCTGATTCCTTATTGTATGTGACTGAAGCATTCCTTGCTGCTGACCTTCTTAAGGCATCTTCAGGAGACATATAAGGAAACCAGTTTTACAGAGAGCAAGGTCATTAAATGAGCAAGCAGAAATTTAGCATGGAGGTTAAGAAGCAGGAACTGTTTCTGTGGTTTGTTATTCATCAGCAGAACATGGAGACAGAGAAAACTGCTCTCATGACCTGCAGTGGATGTGCTATCTTTATATATTTTTCCCCCTGAAGACAAGAACTACACATGCTGCAAGGGCAGGCAGATTGTTCCCATGAAAGATGAAGTGAAAGGACTAGAGGCAAAACTGTCTACTTCCCAGCTTATCAGGGGAGATGGAGAATTGTTGATGAGACCTACAAAGAGCTTGTACCCCAGAAGAAAGCCAAACAGAAGGGATGAAAAGATGAAGTAATGTTCCCCTAAGACCCAAGTATGTCAAGAAGAGTTCTTTACTATGGAATCTTAGGATAAATTCCAGGGCCTCATTACTGATGTTTCCAACCCCTGGATGAAGAGCAACTACCACAAGCATCTGCCCTGAAGCTGAAAAAGCAACTATTGGTAGTAATCAGAGACATCCTATTGAGTGGAATAAAAGTAGCAATCTGTTGGCCAAATGATCTGTAAAGAGAAGTGTGCTGCTTCCCTGGAGTAACATTCAGGACTTAACAGAACACCCACCCACACACACACACACACACCTGACAAATTTCTATTTTTGATCCACATGGAAACAAACAGTAAAACTTTGAGGGTATCACAAAAGATTATGAAGTGCTGGACAGGAGGGTGAAGATGCTGCATTTTGATTCAAAAGATTTTGAAAATGGATTTGCAATTGAAACCAGAAACCTTCCTTTTAGGTATGATGGACAATATGGAAATGTATTTCTTTATATGATAACTGCAACAAGAGTTTTATATGTACAAAAATGGAAGGATTTACAAATACCTACAGCTGAAGAATTGATAATAAAATTAATGGAAGTGGCAGAGATGGCAAAATTGCTTAAAGAGAGGACGTTGTCTAGCTTTGTTTCTAACTGGAAACCACTCTTGGACTTTTTGCTTGATACTCAAAAAAATGCAATTTTGATTTTGGGATTTAATGTATTTTATACCTATAGAAATAGTTTGTATAAATCATATGTATTGTTGAAATAGATTGACTTTATGATTTTTCTGAAAGTTAGATTAAATATTATTTTTATTACGTAAATGTTTAGATATTAGAGTAAGAGGTGAACGTATTTTACATTTATATCTGTACCAAAGAAAGTTGGAAGTAACTCTTCCTTTTCTATGCTTTTTCTTTTCTGATTTTTTTTCTTTTTGACTTTTTTGACTTTTTAAAATCTTTCTGAAATTTAATAAAATTTATGAAACCAGGAGGGTGAAGATGCTGAACAGTTAATGTGGTGTTTCCTTCATTTCTTCCTGTCAAAGAACATGACCCAGGAAAAGAGAAAATTAATACTGCAGGAGACCAACTGACTACACAGGGAACAGCCAGATCGCAAAGTAAAACAAATGGGAATCTTGGGGTTCAGAAAGAAAAACTGAAACATAGTTGTAAAAGCACAACAGATTTCAGGAGAGTCTATTTCAATAACATTAGAAAAATACTAGATGAGATGCCATGGAAAAAAATTCTCAGGTCAAGCGGTGCGTACTAGGGTTGATCCCCCCCCCCCCAAATAAGATGCAATAAATACAATCACATGCCATTCCAATTAGGGAAAAAAACAGGAGATAATTTAGTAAACCATGTAAATGCCTAGGGAGCATTCAACTGAACCAGGAGCTAAAAAGGACATGTATTGTAAAATGGAAGATGAGGTACACCAACAAATAGCTAATCTGCAGATCAAAAGTTAGAAAGACAGAAGCCCAAAGGGAACTTAGATTTTCTAGGGAAAGTAAAAGCAACAAAAAGGCCAATTTTGGTAATATAAGGAAGTAGTGCAAGGAAGAAACAGGGCCAGTGCTAAAAGGAGATAGTAAGAGAGTAACAGGTGACAGAGAGAGAGCAGAGCTCCTCAATACTTACTCTACTTCAGCCATTGCATTCAAATGAACTTAAGCAGAACAAGTGGCAGAAGGAGAAAATGGCAGCCCAGAACAAGAGCAGAGCAAGAGTAAAGCAAGAGTAAGGGAGCACCCAGCTAGCATGAATGAGCATAAGTCCCCAGACAAGTCTTAAAGAAGTTTATGAATGTCATCTCAGAGCCTCTTTGTGATCTTTGAGAAATCATGCAGGATGGGCATAGTGTCCAAGGACTGGAGAAGGATAAATATATTTCCTATCTTCAAAAAGGTCAGTGGTGGTGGTGGGGGGAGGGATAGCTGGATAACTACAGGCAGATTAGTTTGACATCAATATCAGGTAAAACTCTAGAACAGATTATTAAGCAATTGGTTTGAGAGCATTTAGAAATGTATGCATTTCTTGGCAGGAGCTAGTGGTGCTTTATCAAGAATAAATTATGCTAAACCCATCTAATCTCCTTTTTTGATAGAGTGGCCAGTTTAGATAATCAGGGGAAATACAAACCTCAGCTTCAGCAAAGCATTTCACAAAGTTTCCCATTAGATTTTGTATGGATGGATGTATGGATGTATGTATTCACATTTAGTCACCGCCCATCTCACTCAAGAGCAACTGGGTGGTTTACAGTAACATTTTAGTACAGAAGATGACTGAAAGTGGACTGGACTATCCTACAATTAGACAGATACAAAGCTGGTTGAACAATCATACTCAAACATGATATGTCAATGGCTCCAAGTCAAAGAAGAAGGAAACGTAATCAAGCATAGCAGAGGACTCCATTTTAGGTCCTGTGCTGTTCAACACTGAACAAATTAAAAAAATATGAGTATCAAATTTGTAGACAACACAAAGATGGGAGAATAGCCAAAATGCTAAAGAACATCATCAAGACTCAGAATAACTTTTTTTTTCTTTTCCTTCCTGTTGAACAGCAGTTAACAAACATTTACAAGTAACTGAATAAATATATCCATAATGCACAGAAAAAAAGAAAAGGAAAAAAAGGAAAATCTACCAAAAATAAAAAGGAGAAACAGGTAATAAACCCCTTCATATTTGTCACATACCAAGTGTATTACTGACAGTAGGTTTGCTGTAGTTAAGATAATCCATAAAATCCATCCAGATTTGATAGAACTGTTGTTCCTGCCTCTGATGTTTTGCTACAGTATTCTAATTTTATCTGTAATCTTTTCTAGCACGGCAATTGAAGAAATCTTATTGATAGGCTAGAATAATGGACAGAAATCAGACAGATTAATGTCAACAGGAACAAATGTGAAGCTCTTCATTAGGGCAAGAAAAATCAAAGGTAGGAGTACAGGATGAGGCAGCGATACATACAAGGATATCGGGGCTGGTTGGATTTTGCATTGTGTATTGTAGTGTTAGCGATTATGGATTTTGTGTATCCTTGTAAATGCTGAGAGTTCATGCAGAATCAGCAGAATAACAAACATTAAAAATAAATTTTGAATATTCCTAATTCAAATATTGTGGGTTATGTCTAGCTAATATCTCTCCAAAGATAGAAATCTCTTTAAATCAGCAAAAGCTGATATAGGAAAGTAATTTTTAGAGACTGTCTCCCTGCATCTGCCCCGTAGCTCAGCACCTGCCCCCGACTCTCCCCACCCCCCAGGCCACCTCATACTGTTCTCAAAATTTCCACAAATCTCCCAAGCAGATTTGAGAGGAAAGAGAAGAAAAAATTACCAAGGATTACTTCCAACCAATTGTTCCACTTGTGGAACTCTTCACTGGATGAAAGAAGTTTTTTTTTTTTAATCAGAGAAACACAAACAGATATGATATTTTGCATGCATGTGCCAAAGCTGTCTGAAATTAAAGCAAAAAGATCTTGGAGTCATAGTAGATTCAACTTCGCATACAGCAGCTTCCTCTACCTATAAATCTATCGACCACTAGAGTAATAGATGTAGAGGCAGTTAAAAGAATTGTGTGCTTTTATCTCCTTTCCTTGTCTAAAGAACTTAGCATGCAAGTTCTTATGCAGCTTGCTTCCTATTGGTGACAACTGTGTACTCAGGGCTTTCATCACCTCCTTCCTCTATCAGTTCATCTCTGTTTCACTTCTAACCCTGATCTGCATAGTTCAGGTTTTCACCTAATTTGCTCTGTCTCCGATCAACTTGAGTAACTTAGGCTTTCCTAACATCAAGTTATTTCCTCAATGAAGCATATCTTTATTTTCTTTCATGCAAGCACCAGCCTCCTTTATAAGAAGATTCCTAAATAACTCTCTCCAAGCATTCTTTCCACTGTAAAAAAGCAATCTGCTCCAGCAGCTAGTTCAATGAAGATGTCAAGTCAACGTACAGCATCTGTGAAAAGGGCAAATTCCACAGTAGGAATCACTAGGAAAGGGACTGAAAATAAAACTGGCAAGATAGTAATGCTCTTAGCCAAATCTATTGTACATCTGTATCTGGATTACAGTGTACAGTTTTAGCTGCCACATTTAAGAAAGAATATAATAAGAATTGGAAAAGCATAGAAGAAAACAATCAAAATGATCAGGGGTTCAAGAGCTTTCTTTAATAAGAAAAGGTAAGAGTATATAAAATCACTCCTAACACAGAAAAGCAATTCTCCAAGCATTGGCACCCACGCTTATGAGGCTGACAGGAAGGAGAGTTAGAAGAGCCAAAGTACTTTTTTTTATACAGCACATAATTAATCTGTAAAATTCATTATCACAAAACAGGGCAATGTCTACCAAAGGCTTCAAAAGGGGACTGAATAAATTCAAGGACAGGTCTATTGAAGACTATTAATCTTTAAAACTTAATTATACTTCTGCATTGGGCCAGCATGCCTCTACATGCCAGCTGCAGTTGCAGTTGAGTTGGAGAGAGGTATGTCTCCGTATTTGGCTGGTGAGTACCACAGGGGCATTTATTTGGCTACTGTAAAAAACAAAACGTTGGACTAAGATGGACCTTGGTCTGATCCAGCAGGACTGTTCTTATGTTCTTTTCAGTTGACAAGTTATCCAGCATCACTTCAGCTTTTTGACATTAATATTTCAGAAGCTGAACTGCATATGCTACACACTTTTAGACTGACTACCACAATGTATGTATGAACAGCTGTGGGATGTACTGATGCAAAACTGGGGTAGAGAATTCTAGTCCTGGTTAGCATTAATAACAGTACTGTGATTTACTGCTTGGGAGTACCCCAATTCAAGAGACAAAAATAGCAAGAGGGTGGCAGTTCAGCTCATAAGGCTAAGCAGGTCTATGAGTCCATGGAAGACATTACACACTATTCCACATGTCCCCATGCACACTGCTATGCTCTTCAGCAAGGTCCTGCTTATACAGAGGCTGTTGCCAGAATCTCCTAATTTTTTAAAAGCATATGATGGTTAAATAGCAATTTCTTATGTTTCAATCACTAATAGTCTAACTGCCATCTAACAACAGGAGTAGGTTGCAGATAAAGCAGCTCCTTCAAGCAAAAATTTTTGCAACATCCTGCTGCTGTTTGGAGAACTGTAGGCATCTATTCTAGTACTAATGAAAATGGAAACTCTTGGGGCAGCTGACTGAATTGGTCAGTGGGTTTACCGTATGCTCAAGAAATGAAAAGACAGAAAACTTTCCTTTGGTAAATGTTAGTTAAGTAAATAACCGGCTGCTGGACAGAGCAGAAATATAAAAAAATATGAAGTATCTTAGAATTCAAACCTACAAGTTGCTTTAACAAAAAAAAAAAAAAGAGGACTTAAACTTGTTTTACCTGTTTTGAGTCAAAATTGTCAAACATAAAATCCTGTACAAATTAATTTCTCAAATAACTCATAAAAATCAAAGAATGATAAGATTCAAAAGGACTTGAAGGTCAGAAAGTCTTGCTGCATGTCTTAATTCCTGGTACAGGTTTCTTTTTGATCTGCCTTTCTGGCCTGGGAGCATTTCTTTCTAGAAATGATGCTGTTTTCAGGAAAGAGATATTCCAGATAATAGTTCTAAAACACTATTGTTCCACCTAATTTCTGCCCTACAGATACAATTATATCTCCCAACTTTTTCAGATTGAAATGAACTTACTCTGAAAGTTGCCTCAATTAGTTTGTCATTTGAATCTGCTGACTGAAGAGATGGCGTTGGTACAATGTCAACGTCACTGGTTATACCAACACCATTTCTTCAATCAGCAAATTCAAGTGATAAACTAATTGAGGCAAATTAAATCCCAAGGAGATCAAAATGATGAAAGCATAGGACGCAATGTGGAATCTTGGGTCTATATGACTAAATGTTGCTAATGTGAACAGTTAGAGTTTCAGTAGCTTTACAATTAAATGCCCACGCATGATTCCATTCAGATCCGTATTGAAGGAACCTGCACCTGCAATTTCTAAAAGAAAAGCATCAGTCTTATCACAGTCAGCTCACGTCACATGTAATTTGATAGTTATACAACTTCAAAAGCATTCAGCTTTGATAAAGCAACTATGATATATGATTAAATTAGTTATTTGGGGCTAAGAATAAACAAATGGGAGTATTTTTGCATTTGCATGCAAGCAGCAAAACATTCTGTTTGAAAGAATGAACCACAGAATTTTAAAAATGAACCCAATTTCAGCAAAAGCAAAGTCTCTTTCAGGTCAAGTTCAACTTATGGTGACTTACGTGGACATATCCATGCCATTTGCTTGGCACAGTCCCAAAGACTTTTTGCCATGGCCTTCTGGGATTCTTTTTCGTCTTCCTAGTCTAGCCTACAGCTCCCAAATGGTCTCCAGCCAAATTAGGGCTGACTCTGCTTAGCTTTCTAGTTCAGCCAAGTCAGCTAAATGCTGTCATCTAGCTGGGCCATATAATATCAGGCGTTTCACTATTAAATGTAACAGTTCATCTGGTTCAAACACTGAACTTGGACATGTGAAACTAATATTAGGACTGGAATTCATCAGAAAGCCACTGCATGGAAATGGAGAAATCTTTTTTTGCTCTCTAGTTCTGTGTTTCTCAACCTTGGCAACTTTAAGATGTGTGGACTTCGACTCCCAGAATTCTCCAGTCAGCCATGCTGGCTGGGGAATTCTAGGAGTCGAAGTTCACGCACTTTAAAGTTCACGCACTAAAAAGAACTTTAAACTGAGAAACACTGCTCTAGTCTCATGAGGCAAAATGAGATTGCTCCACTCACTGCTCTCCAAACTGGACTCTTTGAGAAAAGGGCAAGATAGAAATCTTGCAAATGTAATTATGGGGAAAAGTACTTGTGACAAGCTGTCTTTATGCATAATGTAAAAAGGAAGCTTATAAACTTGTAAAACTAATTTCATCTTAATAACTTTAATACCATTTCAAAATTATTACACCTTAATCCTAATCCTTCCCATAATCATTGTAACCACGGTCACCATCTAATACATACATTTTCCATTTCTTTTTACAAGAAAACAAGCAAGCCAGCATGCACACTAGTTTCATAGCCATTTTTTTTTCTAATCTTATCTTTCTATAGTCTTGTATCAGCCTTACCAATCAATCAATCAATCACAGAAGAACAGGCTTAGAAAAATAACACAAGATCAGCCCAAGCTTCTAGAAGCAAGTACTATGTATGCAGCCATGTTGCCAAGAAAGGGGTGTTTTTGTTTAATCACAATCTCTCACAGAACTCCAGTTGAGAAAGGCTGCTCTAAAATACCCATTGGCCATATGCAATACTTTGTATGTTCTAACATTAATTTTAAAATGAATATTCCATTGGAAAAATGGTTTTAGTGAAGTTATGGAGATTTTGAAAAACAGTTTGCTGCTCATTAAAATATTAATTATTTCTGCCTGCTTTGTGGCAAGAAGGTTTCCCTAACAATTCTTAATGTTGTTTCTTCCCTAGTACAAGCAGATGACATGATTCTGAGCACTCAGGCCCTAATGCTATCGAAAATGCATACCACATATGTGTCAGCTTCTTTTGTTAATCCATAAACTGGAACATAGGAGGGAGGAGCCAAAAAAGGAAGTTACAGTTTAATAATACTACAGTGGTGCTTAAAAGTTTGTGAACCCTTTTGAATGTTCAATATTTCTGCATAAACATGACCTAAAACATGTTCTGTTCTCCACACAAGTCTTAAAATAAGATAAAGAGAACCCAATTAAACAAATGAGTCAAAAACATTATACTTGTTCAATTATTTATTGAGGAAAATGATCCAAAGCTTTATACTTGTGTGTACTACGTTCAAAAGCATAAGGAACGGTCAGGGTTTGACATAATCTCAGATGACAGTGTGTCTCACTAAATGAAAGCCTGCCAGTCTTCTCAAGTCTCTTCATCCTGACTTGTCAAAATTGCACCCAGTAGAATAATCCCTTTCTTCATCTTGTACACCCTTCTGTTGGGCTTTTCGTACACATGATGCAAAGACTGAAATGGGGGATGGGGGAAGAATAAGTGTCAAAGCATCTTTAATTTCCATTTTACAGCACTAACAGCTCATCCAAATTTTCTCATTAACCACTGTAAAAAAGTTTGCCTGCTGCTTTATCTAATTCTATAATCACAACAGTACAAAGCGTTCCACATAAGCACAATATCACTTTCATCTCGAGTTACTACAGGACTGGCAAGATTACCATTCCTTCATGATTGCAATCCAAGCTATTCTGGCAGCGTTAGAACAGTAAATTATGTGCGTGAAGCCCAGCAATGTGTTTGTCTGTTGCCTTAGCACCAGAAGAGGAAACAGCAGCATGAGAAATCAAAGCATCAACCTTCCCACACGACCTTACTGCTATCAGAACAGCATGAGAACATTACCATAAAGAGTAGCAATTAACCATTCGTATGATGCATAAAACCTTGGTCTTTTGCTATGTTCAGATCAATGGCTTTTAAAAGAATGCTATTCAGGACAGCAGAACTATGCATTCATTTTAGAACAGTGTAAGGTGAAAAACGAGACATAAACTTATTAGGCAGACTTGAAAATGATAGTTACGGGGGTTGGGGAAGAAACAGTGAATATAATGTGGAAATATACAGTTCATTCCTACTTTAGATTAAGTTTAAACAAATATTGCACCGGGGGAGAAACATCAAGCATACATCCAAGGCTCCTAATTCCAAAAGGATGTTGCCAATTTAACTGAAATCTGTAGCAGCTAATGAGTAACAGTACTATAATATCTCAGAAACATCCACATGTGATAAATTATTTTTTCCTTGGACAATATATAATTTATGTAAAGCGGTATATAAAGCTCATAGGAATCTAATAAAATCAGCCATTGATCATGAAAAATTCAAAACTGGATCAGCAATTAAGAGCATTACTGGAAACTTCACTAGATGGAGAAATACCCATTTCTACTTGTATACAGGTAGCCCTCATGTAGTAACTGCCTTGGACAACGACAGTTCGCAGTTACAACAGTGATGAAAAAGTAACTTTGCGACCAATGCCCATATATACAACCTTTTCAGCATCTCTCTCTAAGTCATGTTCACCATTACAGTAAGTTAGTATGTGTTGGCCTGTGCCTGACTCATTTTTTCTCCCCCGCCCCCCATAGAGCAGAGAAATTGCCTAAACAAGCTATGCTTCTTGAGCTGCTTTTCTCTGCAGTGCAGAGTGTCCCTAAAAAGTGCTAACTGCAAGTTAACAAGCTCAACTCTGTGACCTTAATTAGTTGATCAGAACCCTCTGCCCAGTTGGTGCTGCTGCCTGACATTGACAAGACTCTAATCAGTTTCACACTGAAGGCTTTTGTTTGCCTCCTAAGCAGCTCACAGCTGCTCAACAGTATGCTAGGCAAACAGCTGGAGCTAGTGCATTCTTTTTGATGTGCATTCTCCACTGTGTGCCTGCTTACTCTCTTGTAATCCCTTCCTCTCCAATAAATGTAAATGCAAACAATTTCCTTTTTGCTAATTATCCCAGCACCAGGGTGAGCATTCCAAAGGGCAGGGGAAGGGGGGGAAAGGGCTGTAAGATTTGCCCTTTCACCTGGCTTCCTCGTGAGTCAAGTTCTGGAAACCTTCCCTGCTGTTTGGGCTCACCCAGCCATTTGGGGTCCATTCTTCTGATGCTGTAAAGCAAATGAAAGCTGAAGTAAAAACATAAACACAGTCACAGTCATGTGATTCTTCATTTAGCGACAGCTTCGCTTAACAACTGAATTGCTGCTCCCAATTGCAGTTGCTAACCAAGGATCACTTGTACCTCAGTAAGGGCTCTTAATGGATTCTATGTTGTTTGTCTTTTTTATTCTTCCTTAAATTTCACCTGTTTTTAACCAAAATCTGCAATCAAGGGAAAATCTAGTCATAAGAGGGTTGGGGGTTTTTTTAAACCAGGTTTTAGGAGCCAAAACAACTTATAGCATATACAAAGTCAGCAAGATCTCTTACAAACTTTCCTTGACCACTTCAATTTATAGTTCTATTTTTTATTATTCTTAATGTACATGTTATTCAAATTAATATTTCAAATAAAAAAAGCTGGGAACTTCATCAGTACTGCCTGGAATATCTGAGTACACACACACACACACACACACACACACCTATCTCAAGTATATTGCCTATCTGAATATGTATCCAAGTTGTCGGGAGAATGTATGATGCTAAACCCAGTTAAAGTTTAGAGTCCTAAATTGCAATATACTACAATGGCTCTTGAAGGGAATATTATATGAAACTAAACAATATGCTTTCTTTTCTAATCATTTTCAATAACATTCAATAAAAAGATCCCTATTCCTAACTCCAGAGTACAAGGCAAGCAAATTCAGACAACATAAGTACCTTGCATATTTTTTTGCTTTTTTTAAAGAAATTGTCATATGTATTCCTTATATAAAAGTAGTATGATGATCTGTACTCTTGAAAAGCTTAAGAAACATCCATTAAGAAAGTTGCCATTTCTATATACTGCAATAGCAAAGCAACAGTTGAAGTGTCAAATATAGAAGAACTATATGAAAGAACTAATATGACCACAGCAAAAACCAAAACAGCCCTTTTTCCTTATTGCTATTATTTTTTACTATTCTCATATATAGAGACTATACTTCTTTACTGACTGCTAGTTCCCAAACTGTCTGACATAGTTCCCTGGGGTACCATGGAAGTATTGCAAAGGGTCTACAATAAGCACGAAACAAAAACCTCACTCATACAGCTCCTCCTCTGGCAGAAAATGACCCCCAAAAGCCTTCACTGCCAGGGGCAAGGCACAAGAGAAATACCAGTCTGGCCTAGATGGGAGGCTGAAAGAAACAGTGCCAGCTGATGCCAGTATATCTCTCCCTCCCACCAGGTACAGTTTTTCTCACAGCTGGCACACTCCCTTCATTCTGCCTTGCTGCAATTCCTACAAGCATAAATGCTCTTGCTCTATAACTAGCCCCACTGCACTGTATGTGCGCCTGTATGCTGACAAAATGCAGTTATAGGTATTTTAGTGTACATCATCTTTCTTTTATTCTAGTTTAAAGAATGTTTGGAACTGAACTCACACCATTTCTTTTTATATATCATTAACCTAGCTCAGTGGTTTTCAAACTTGGCAATTTTAAGATGTATGGACTTCAACTTGCAGAATTTCCCAGCCAGCATGCTGGTTGGGGAATTCTGGGAGTTGAAGTCCACACATTTTAAAATTGCCAAGTTTGAAAAACACTGACCTAGCTTTTACTAACTTTTGGCAAAGAAGCTCAAAAGCTTTTTGCAAATCCATTATTTGTCACTGACACAAATTCATACTTGAGATAAGCTTCTCATCAATAAAGACAATGAGTGTCATCAATAAAGAAAAGCTAATGAGTGTACTGCAGAATGATGCCAGTTAATTTCCATGTACTACTCCTTAAGTCTACATTTAATAAAGTTTGGGGATGGGGTCCAATTTGCCCATAACACTGGAAACTGTCAGATGAACAAACATCTACCTATATCAAAGTAGCAATTCCGATTTTCTAGAAATGCTGGGGCAGGTTGAGTTGACCTTGAGGAAGAAATGCCAATGGGGTGTTAATGCTAACATTGAGGATACTGTTGTGGTTTACTACAGCTTTATATCTCTCTGTGTGTTATTCACTGTATGTTTTAATACAATTACTGCAGTAGAACTATAAGCTACTGAGGGTCAGTTTCTGATTGGAATGGCATATAAGCCTAAGAAATACATTCATAAATGCTTTGCACAAAAAGTGTCAAGTAGTCAGATTAAATTGTTTATATCAATTACTAGCCAGGGGCTTGGCATAAAAACCAGTAACTAATCTGATTGTTCTGATGGAATGTGAGGGTGGCCTTGGAAGATGGGGGAAAGAGATGCCGCCCAGGGGGAAAGAGATGCCACCCAGGGAACAATCAGATACAAGAGAAAGGAGTCCACAACAGGGTAATAGACAAAGAAAGAAACTTAGGAAGGACCCGCCCTAACTACTCAGCCAGTAAATAGGGAAGGCGAGAGATTTGTGCTTTCAGACTTGCAGAATTTTGTTGATGTAGCCTTACAATAAAGTAGAATTAACTCATCTAGTCGTGTTTTCTGTCTGGTTTACCTGGGAGGGCTGACAACTGTACACATTTCAAATATGTCAGTCATTTGCATAACTAGAGCTCTTTGGTGGGAAACTATATGTATCCCTTGCCTTCCCCAAGAGAATCTAGTGCATCAGTGGCGATATACCACACACAGCTTGGTTTACTTCATGTCTTCACAGACAACCATTTCAAAAAAAAATAGCCATGCGCAAAGAATAGAGATAACTGAAAAATACACTATGATGCAGGAAATGAGGCTAAGCTCTCTAACAGAAGACACAAATTATCAATGGTGGTGGGCAGCCCAACAAGGCAGAGAGATGCTTGTGGGATTCGGATGGAACAGATCCAGCAAGTCCAAAACTGGTGCAGTAGGAAGCAAGCACTGGGTTCCAACCAGAAACCAGAGAACTCAGAATCATTCCAGCAGATCACACCAGGAACTGTGGGTCTGCATGGGTCAGTGGAGATGGAAAGGAAACCTGACGGGACTATATGTCAGTGTAAGTAAAAGAACAGAAATACAACATACAATTTAGCTTAAAGTATAGTAAGACACAAAGTAGAGATAAGCTTATATTGCTACTGGTAAATACCAGGTCTGTGTCTAATAAGACCACATTAATTCAAGTCCTAGTGGACAAGTGAGCAGACCTGGTATGACTCTAGATGGGCAGAATATTTGGAGATAAAGGTGGCCATCGACTTACGACCATTCGTTCAGCAACCATTCAAAAATATGACAGCACTGAATGAACAGTAGTTACGACCAGTCCTCAGAGTTCCAGCCATCTCCCTGCAATCACATGATCGCAATCTGGGCTCTTGGCAACCAGCTCACACTTATGACTGGTTGCAGTGATCACCATTTGCAACCTTCCATACTGGCTTCTCCAGAAAGTCAATGGGGAAGCTGGCAAGTCACTGTGGTAAGTCTCCCCCACCCGCACACCCTCCCCCAGCCCCTCTGTGCTCGTACTGTGCTGGCCACTCATGTACTCCTGCTGTGCCTCCCTCGCACCTTTGTGCACCCTCCCCAAGTCTTGTTGCGACTCCCTTGCACCCTCACACACTCCCACAGACCCTCCCCGAGCCTCCCTTGCACCCTTCTGTGCACCTTCCCTGAGCCTCAACGCGCCTCCCTGCCATTCGCACACGCTCCCTGAGACTTGCCATGCTTCCCACGCACCCCCTTGCTCTCTCCCCAATCTGGCAGCAACTACCCCAAGTCTCGCTGCAGTCATGCCACACCAGCCTCTCGCACCCTCCACCTGGCAGCAGCCACACCATGCCACTCCGGCCACCTGCACACCTCCGCACAGCTCCCCCCCCCGGCAGGAGCCACTTACCTGCCTGCCGGCCTGCTTGCAAACCACCTGGGACTTGCAACTTCCTGCCGGCTTCCCCACTGACTTTGATTGTGGGAAGCCAGCAGGAAATTGTGAGGAGGTCCTCGCCTAACAACTGGTACGATTCAGTTAACAATGGCAATTGGGACTGCAGGGATTGCCATTGCTAAGTGATGTGATAGCACTTTATGACCACATCACTTAGCAATGGAAATTCCGGTCCCAATTCCTGCCATAACTCGAAGATTACCTGTAACAGATGTACAACCTTGCAATATTATCTGGCATTCCTTTTATCTTGGGGATTCCAAGGAAGTAGATAGGTGTCAGCCCTCCCAGGTAAACAGACAGGAAACACAATCAGATGAGTTAATTCTACTTTATTGTTAGGTTACATTGACAGAATCTTGCAAGTCTGAAAGCACAAATCTCCCATTGTCCCTTTTTACCACCTAATTAGTTAGGGCAGGTTCTTTCTAAGTTTCTTTCTCTGCCCATTACTCAGTTGCAGGCTCCTCACCCTTTTATCTGATCATTCTCTAGGCAGCATCTCTTCCCCCTGCCCCCAGTCTTCCAAGGTCATTCTCATAGTCCATTACAATATGGTGCTGGACAATACAAGGTCTGTCACTTGTAAACTGGACCCCTGCCCAACCTGGCTCCTTTTGGGTGGGTGGGATAATCAGATAGATCAGGGAAGTTATCAATGCTTGGTTGGGGTTAGAGGTAGTACCACTTGTTTTGAAGGAGGGGGTGGAGTACCCCCTCTTGAAGATATCTTCCTTGGACCTGACCATATTACATAGCTACTCTCCACTATACTACCTTCTGCACCTGGGGAGAGCTGCTAGTCATACATAGCACTAGTAATCTGGTTATCAGTAGGCTTCCAGGTATTTCTTTTTTATTTATTGGAATATCCTTGCTATTCCATACCTGCAAGCTCTGAGCAGTGTACATTCATTAAAAAATAAAACAATACAAAATTCAACTATATAATGGCAAAAACAATACCAGCGCTATCCTCTGAAGCAGGCACGGTGTACAATTCAAAGTGCTGGTTTTAACATTTAAAGCCCTACATACCATGGCAGCTGGATACCTACAAGATGGTTTACTTCAAGTCATTATTTATTTATTTACTTACTAATCCCATTTATATCTGCCGCAATCATATAACAGACTTTTGGTAGCTTACTTGTGCAATATATACCATTCAGGTACTGTAGTGTGTTTAAGGTTCCTCCCCCACATGAGACGCGGTAGAAAGTGAGAAACTCCCGTTTTTCATTAATAGCACCAACCCCATGTAATAGTCTCCCACCAGAAAACCTGATGACTTCACCACTATTGACCTTTAGAAAAGCTTTAAAAACAGGGTTGTTCAGAAGGATGTTTATTTAAGACCCGACATCAATACACTTATTACTTTTTGTTACAATAATTTATGATATAGTTTGATGGTTTTAAAAACTATTATTTTTGTATTATTTCTACATTATTATTTTCACCATGGTTTATTATATACAGCCATGTCTCCATCTGGATATTGATAGTACATAAAAATCCTGAACAAATAAATAATGCATTAGGAGCTCAGAAATCATAAATAGGACTCATGCAGACAGATTTATTTAAATGATAGAAGTGTTATCCACGAACAATTTTAACACAAAAACAGGTATTTTATTATTTCATATGAAAGAAAAATTGTTATGATTCTACAAAATTTTAAACTTTTTTGAGGCTGTCAGTAATAGTAATGAATTTACAACTGTTTTGTCATTCAGCCATTACCTACAGAGATCATTGGAAAACAACCAGCAAGATCTTCTCGTGACTGAATAACGACAAAACTGTTAGCAGGTAAATCCAAAATTATTAAATATATAGTTGCACTAATAATTAATGTAGTTAGAAAAATATCAGTTGCCAATTTCTTAAAATTATGGCCAAAAAGCTGCCTATCAATAGAATTTTTGTGATAATGCCTAAATTTGTTAGAGGTTTTAAAGGATTTCCTATCATATAACACTGCTTCAATAATGATGCAGTGACTGATGTAGTATGGTAGGCTACATATATTTAAAAGATACCACTGAATCTGAATACCACTAACAGTTCTTGTTTAAAAATCACATTTTACAATAGCTGAACAAAATTTACCTATTAAAGTCTTCAACTACACGTAACAAGTTCAATTTTCTCCTGCAAGTTGCTTTACAAAATAAATTGGAATAGTAATTTCATGAGTTGTCATGCAGACCAAGCTTTCATCATGTGATTATGCACAGTCAGCTAAGTCAAACTAGACTGGCCAACCACTAATATAGTTTCTATCTTCTGAAAATAACACTGGCAAACAGCCAGCAAGTATGAAATGTAAATTCCTAGTACTAACTAGATTTTGTGCAGATTTGCAAGAATGTAAAAGACAAAATTTGTCACCATTTTAGGGACTAAAAAGCTGATATGCAAATAAGTTCCATTTACAAAAGAGCAAGCTAGTTTTTTTTCTTTTGCCAGAATTATAGTTTACCTGTCCTACTTGCTAACGGGTGCCTTAACATCTGTAGCTTGATCAAGACTGCAAAAGTTATACAAAAAGCAAAGGAAGCTCTGTTTCTTCATATAAAAAATCCACATTTAGACACATTTAATTAGGAGCAATCAGACTATAACAAAATTGTGAGCAAGCTTTTGGGTTCTCCAGGACTTTTCCAGACACTACTTGTTAAACTAAGCAGGAAATAAAAAGGGGAGGAAAGGCTTCCTGTTGTAACCAGTCAGTGTTTAATCACAGTATTACAACAGAATGTGGGATGAGATTGCTTACACTTAGATTAACTCTACAGTATTAGGTGTCTGATTCCCTTTTGTGTGCATTATCTATTTAGACCGTCAGGTCTATTACCAATTTGGAACATGGTACTGTAGGTATGCTGAGGCCACCCAGCCCTATTTCTGAAGTAGGAGACTGTGCCTTCCCTGACAAGTCCCTAAATGCAATGGTAGGCTGAATAAGGGACCAATAAATCTTTATTTAAATCCTTTGTTAAACCCTGATAAGACAGAGACATGGCAGACAAGTCACTCTATGGTCTAGGAATCAGGGAATTCACCCATTCTATAGCAAACTGAAAAGTCTCTGAAGGAATCAAGTGTAAGTGATCTACTTCCACAAGTGTCCAGGAAGCCCAAACAGTCTTCATGATAAGGACCATGTATCACCAACTCTGCTTGCTACATCAGCTATGAATTTTCACAGACAACCTCATCACTGTGACACTTATATTTTAAACTGTAATGGGATATGTGTGTACATACATGAAGTGGTAGATTGGGCCCAATGGCTCCCATGAGAGATCTCTGAATCCTCTACTCACAACTATACTCCACCTTCCTTACAACACCTAGGAACTCAGTAATGCTGCTACCAGTCACTTGATTCCAGAGAAATCCCTGTAGTTTGACCTAACAAGTAAACATGTGCTAAGACATACATCTTTATTATCTATATCAAGGTCAAAACACTAGAAGGAAGTTGAAAGAATCAAAAGGAGAAGAAATGAGCAATTACTTCTGAAGAAGGTATTTCAGTCAACTGTTCCCTTGGCCAAGGATCTCCCAAAGTCACACATGCACAGCATAAAGTCACTCACGTCACAGTCCATAAAGGAAAGTAATTCTCTACCACCTCTAGCTTTCGCTAGTTCCTAGCTTGCTGTCTAATTTCCTGATCTCCAACTTGTACTTCTTTGACCTGGGACTACCTTTTCTTATCTGGCATTTACCCAGTCCCAGAACAATGCTCTTAAGGGAAAAGATAAAAAAAGAAAAGCAAAATGGAGCTAGCCCCCTCCTCTTTTAAGGCCCACCTGAGAGAGGGAACTTCCAATTCCTGATTCAGTATATATAAAGTATCATCTGCTTTGTCCTATATAAAGCTGTATGCTCTCCCAGATGTTACATTTTGTATTTATTGCATTGAAATGTTTTATTTCTATTTATTTCATCATTTTAATAAATCCCTTTCCTTTAATCACTAGAAAATTCATGTTTTATTTCTATTGTGTACCTAACAAGGGTCCAGTGTGTTTCACTACAATTGAAGGCAAATCTAGGTAACTGCTGAATTTTGTATTTCATGGTGGGGGGGGGAGGTCTTCATCCCATCAGTAGAACTACATGTAGCAACAAATCCTAATCCAATTAAATCTGCAATCTTCTAAAACTGTAACTAAGGCAGGCTTTATAGTTGCAAAGCAAAGTCATTTTTATTATCCTGCCTCACTCTACAAAAGTGATGAAAAACGCTAAAGGCCCTGAAAAATTGTTCACTATGTGGTAACATTTTATTTGATCCTAATAAGGATATTGCCTAATTCTGGATCTTAGAACACCGAGTTATTTTTCAATGCAACATGCTTCTCTGAAACTGTGACAACTTAGCCACAAAATATATTTGTCTTTTAAAACAAAAACATTTTTTTAATTATCACTCACTTGTTCTCTACTCAACAACTTGAATTAAGAGTTCTCCTACCAGAGACTACTATATACTAAAACAGTATGAAGTAAAATCCATCTTTGCTACTTTTTAATGACTATATTTCTTAGCAGAGAAGACTGTAGACCTGCATATCCAATTCGGAGCTAATGACCTTGAAAATCATTCTAAGAAAATACTTTGATTCAAATATCTTGAAAAAGGCTAACAACTCTAAAAGGTTTGTAAAATGACATATGATAAAGAAGGGCCAATCAGTCTATTTTACTTTTTTATTTTATTGACAACAACTTTAGCTTGGAAGCATTACCACTTCAATGTATGAATTCAGCAAAAAATCTACACAAAATTTGTACTAATTTTTGTGCACACTTTTCTTAATGTGCATATTCTTACATTTTTGAAGGTGCCAGATCTAATAAATGCATAACATTATTTTCATATACATACTTCTGTTCATTTGCCCCCATGTGCAGATCAGCTAGCCACACCTCAACAGAGAATCTAGCTCCAGGAGGTGAAAAATTTCCTTCAGTGTGTTTCAAAAGGTACCCTGAAAAACACCAAGATGGGACTTGTTTATATCAACAAGATATTTTGCTTCAACATCAGGTTATGTGAGTCAGTTTGGTATAGTACGGAAGGTAGTGATCTAGAAGCTGGGAGATTGTGAGTTCTAATCCTCCCTTAGGGATGAAAGCCAACTGGGTGACTCTGGGGCAGTCACTCTCTCTCAGCCCAACCCACCTACAGGATAGTTGTACGGAAAATAGAGGCAGGAGGATTATGCATGTCACCCGGAGTCATACAAAAATAATGGCAAAATATAAATCTGATAAATAAATATGCAAAAGTTTCTGTAATCCATCAAAGCTAAGTGACATGGCTATTCTGCTCCAATGTTTAGAAACAGGGCATTGTGTCACGTCAGTTTGGTTTGAAGGAGTGCTCTGTCTGAGCCTTCAACTAAGTGAAGCACTCTTTCAAAGATGCATAAAGACAGCATAATATACAGTAGGTTTACTTATGAAACTGTTAAAATAACTCAAAGGAGTCTAACCTAAATGTTTCCTCAGCAATTTCAAGTAGCACAGGGTTATTCCTTAGACCATGACATATTTTAAAGTATTAGGAAGGAAAAAGTGAAAAAAGGAAGGGGAGACAATTCAACTGTTTTTACACATCACTGAAAAACTGCCAGGAACTCCTCATTCAGCAAATCCTCATTCACCTGCATAGCAAAGAGCCACATAAAAGTGCCACTTAAGTAGCACACAGTAATAATTACAAGTTATTCATCTTCAGTTAATTAAGTAATCTACGTTTTACGCAGATGTATAATTTTTTTTTATGCTTATCGAAAACTTTTTAATATTATTTAGGACATGATTCCATTTTGTATAGACTAATGCCTTAGAGAATACAATATTCCAAAAGGTATCTTTAGCATATCCTTAACACTTCGTAAAACATGAGTTTTGGAAGGGAGGCACATTATCACATGCCGCAATATTATATAATGCTCCAGGTGACATGCTCTTGATTTTCAGGCAATAAATGGTATTTGGAGAGAAAAATGTTCTAGTTTCTTCTACAGTACTGAAAAAAGACAAAGGGCTGGGATCCAGATTTCTCATCCCATAAATAAAAGAGCTTCAGTTGCCCAGAAAAGGCTTTGATTTGATTGTAGTGCAACAATCAGAGGAGGGAACAAACATTATCAATTCCCCTGCCTCCTCTTGCACCTTCTGAAAGTTTATTTCACAAATTCTCAAGCCTCTGGAAGATGTGAGGAATAACACAGGTGCAAGGTTTGTAGATAGATAAAGTGCCTCATTTTCAAGGTTTGTAGAAGTGCCTCATTTCCATTAGTAGTAGTTTTACCTGAATAGAACTAGGAGATGCTCCTATTGGTAGGAGCAGCACTTCATATGAACTGAAGTACTGATGTATATTTTGAAAATATAGAAATATTAGTTTAATTCATAGAATTAGAAATATAGAAACATTGTTTAAACTTTTTTTTCTAATACTTAAGGATACTGTCTGAAACAATCTGAACATATTGTGTGATTACTGTACTGCCTTCAATTTAAAAAGCCACAGTTGTCATATAAATTGCTACAGACTCTGTATTTATTATAAATATTTTGTTTACTTATAGTGAATGACATGAAGCATATACAGTACTTTAAAATCTGAATCTTAAAATAATGAAATTACAAGTCTAACAATAATGTCTGCATTGTTTTATACATCAAAACAATACAATCTTGCCTCAAATTGCAATGACCAATTAACAAACTTTTGTGACTCTCCTAGAGACCATCATTAGCTTATCAGTTAAAAGGAGAAGAATGGAGTGTTAATTAATCAACAGAGGTGTCATTAAGTTCTTGTGCCTAACTGAATTAAGGAGAAGGATGTGCACAACTGATTCTACTTCTCCCAACAGACAGAGGCAAAAGCATTTTTGAAGATGGATACCACTAAATCTCCCTTCTAATAAAACCTGGTCAACTTCTCTTAGAGTTGGACAAAGGATGTTTGGCAAAGTAGAAAGCTAGTGAGAAAGGTCTTCCAAATAAACCTGAACTATACAATTTTGGGCTAGAATGTACATCTTTCTATAAACCTATATCAAAAACTCATTTCTTCAGCTCCAACAGGGCTTTCTCAAAGCTAATCAAATCCAGGTATTGGACTGAAAGGCCACAGAAGTTTAGATCCAATACTACTGAAGTTATCCTGAAGAATTACATGCTCCTTTATGCTACATAAATATTCTTCAAATTCCTATCTTAAAGTAAAAGGTATGTTGGCTTTGGCAACAAGAGAACATACTGAACTTGTCCCTCATCCTTCCTTCTCTTACTCACTGCTTTCCTCCCTACCATTTGATTCAAACTGGATCATTTTTCTTTGTATTTATATAGAACAAAAATTCTTAATCAATTAAAGTAGCAGGATAAGCTTGCAGCACAAGGATATTCAAGCCATCTTATGAAAACATTAGCATACTGAATAGGTAGAAAGAAAGTGAACTGGAAAGAGCCACACAATCATTGAGAAAGCCCTATGGAAAAAAACTTCTAGGATCACATAGAGAAAAAGACAACCAAGTTGCTACTATGAGATATAAGAGAAGTAGACAACCTAGTGCCTGTGAGATACCTCCTTTAGAGTCCATCAAGCCTTCTGACCCACCTGACTTTAATATTTTTTAGTTTCTTCTAATTAAATAAATGGGAAGTTGGTATATTACAAAGCAATGATCCAGCCTCTCGCATTATTTTTATTTTCCAGAATGCTTCTAAACCTGCAACCCTCCTACTGACATTCTTAGAAAATAAAAACAGGTGGGTCCACAGTTCAGTGATGCATTTGGAAGAGAGTCTACCTTCCCAGAAAAAAAAAACAGTGGGAATGCAGGATATGGACAGTTTCTAGGTGGGCTAGAGAGGATAATCTTACAAATCTGTCTTAGAGTAAATGGTCTGCTCACATAACTGATAGCAGCTGCTATGACAGCCATTTGTAAGAACATACATGGTATGTTCTCAAAAATATACTTACAACAATCCAAGAAAGATTACCTTCACCTGAGTAAAAACTATCTCTTATAGCAGAGGTTCCTGAACTTTCTTGATTCATGGCGCCCTTAATGACTCAATAATTTTTTCACAGCATCCTTAGCAGTTGCCAGACTCTGTGCTGCGGCACTCCAGAGACAGCTAGGACAGTTCTGTTTATTAAGTAGTAAAATATATTGCAGCGACCCTTTGAGTTCGCTGCAGCACTCTGGGGCACTGTGGCACACAGTTTGGGAACTGTGGTCTTACAGCAAGATCTGACATATCTTTTCATTATAGTTGTAGTTCCATAATTATAAGATATATCCTGATACTTCTTCTCATTTAGTTTTATATTTATGCTCACATATCCAAATAACATGTTTTCTATAAAAACAAAGCTTTACTTCTAAATGATATAAATTTACATAACATTTGATAATCCAAGCAAGGTATGAGCTTGTCCCCACAGCCCCACTCTGAAGGTAAGCAAAAGTTAATAGAAATTTATTGTTCTCTTTTAATCTGACTCCCAAATTTTTCAAATCTGACATTCCACTGAGACTAGAAAGTGTTCGCACCAGGCAATAACTGATTTATTGCTACTTATTTATTTATAATCCAAAGTAATACAATTAAGAATTCAGATTTTCTACCCAAGGTGGGAAAATACCTCAATCTGTAATACACTAATGTGCAGAAACTCTGCCTCCCACAAATTCCTTGAGTAAAACTGAGATTTTTTTTCTATCATCACAAAATACTCCATTTAGCGTGACAGTCCTTAATTTATGGAAAGAAAAGTCATGCATGGACAGCAACAATGTTAAGAATCTAGACATGTTTTCTTCTATTTGAATATAAAACCAGTATCCAATGACCAAAACAATCTATTTTATGTAAATATGTCAGGGAGAACAAAAATGTGTAATTTACATTTTTCTGAAACTGTTAATTGATGACATGGTATTGATATGTGGAAACTCAGAAACAATCTGCACTGAAGAACTGAAATTAGTAAAGAAATGCAATGAATTTTAGCTGCTTTCTCTGCATAAATGAGGGATATCTTCCCAAAACAAATCCAGCTAACTCTAAATAAGAATGAAAGAACAAACCTTACCTCGTAAATCTAAGTAGTACTGCCTACAGTACTGTATTTATGAAATCCAATGTTATCTAAGAATTAGTACAATGTAGCAGTTAGTGCTGAATGAGAGCCTTGGAAGAAAGATACATGAAGCCCACTTGGTCACCCATTATCTCAAAGTCTAATCTATTTCAGGGGGCTACTGTGAGAATAAAATGAGGGAGAAAACCAAGCACGCCAAGTTCCCTGGAAATCAGGGACAATAAAAATCTAATAAATATTCCACCAGGTCAGTTTTGTAAAGATGACTGTAAATATAGCCCAGTAGGTTATTCCTTCATTTTCTCCGTAATTCCTATGGCTTTTAAATAGGCCTGCACTGTGCGCTTGATTTGAAGACAAAAGCGTGTTTCAAAGCCTATATGGATTCAACTGTAACACCTGTCTGCAATTCCTTAAACTAAGAGCATATTTTCCCAAGGATTTTGCAGCAAGTGCTGAAGGCAAAGCTGTTTTATAGAGTTGCAAACATGTGCTAGGTTCATACCTCTGCGCACTCCAAGGCACCATGCCTTTGCCTTCAAATCCAAGCCCTGCATAGTCCTCTACCTTTAAACAGGCCAATCTTCTTATTTTTGAAAAAAAAAATTAAATGCATCCCACAGTATTAAAACTAACTTAAAACTAACAAAAAGGCACAATTCAAGAAGAGAGCAATAAAAAAGAAACTGGCTAAAACTAGCACTCAAGAGTACTTTCTGCACATAAAAAGACCCTTGCAAACTCACTGAAAGTTTATCTGCTGTTATACCTTGCAAACTAAAACTACAATCTATTAAAATTGATTTTTCAATCTTGTAATCTTTTTTATAAGTAATTAAATAGAATATATTCAGTGAATGTCCTAAATGTTCTAACACCAGGATTTTTATTCACAAAACACATAAAATGCTTCATGTTTTCTTTCAAGGCTTGGCATTCCATGCTAAATGAGCCTTTTAGAACAATTTCAAAAGCCATTACACTTACACTCTTCTTCCTATGCTTACAATTACTAAGCCATTCTAAAAGTTGGGATTAAATGTTATGCTTCATTGACAGAAAATAGAATCCTAAATCATCAATCCATATATAATTGTCTATTTCCCTCATTTGTAGTCATATTCCTTCAGTGCCACTGGTCATTACTTTAGGATTTTTTTTTTCCACTTCAGCTCTTTAAGCTGTTAGTTCAGTTTTGTGAACATTTTCTATTACAGTCCCCATTTTCTTTACCTGTAAAATGAATTGGTATCATATTTATGCTAAATATAAAAACAAATTTGGCAGGCTTCATTGCTATATTATAACACTAACATCTGCAACAGTTTTTTGGGCACAAGAAAATTAACCATTTGTTAATTTGTTAATTGTTAACCTCTGGAAGCACACAATGAATCACCATTTGGACTGAAGATCTTGATTCTCAAAATAATGTAAGATTACTATCAATGCCCATTTTCCTCACACAATCAACTGAAGAATCAAGATGAAGAAACCCTACCCTAACATTTCCTCTGAATACAAATAGAGCCAAAAATATTACCTGTCCACTGAATTGTCATGTAAATCCATAAAAATAGAATACTTTGTGTATGTGTATATATATATGTGTGTGTGGTAATATAGATAATAAGCAGCCATTTCCATGCTCACGTATTCACTACTATCTCAGACAGCTACACTAGGAACTATTGGAGAAAAACTATAATGGAAAGGAGGAAGTATTCTTTATTCTTGAGAAGTCTGAGCAACATGAGATTTCTTCCTCAGATGACTTTTTTTTTTTAAAGATAGGTAAGCAGGAAAGGGGGGTATTCCAGAGACATGTCAGCAAATGAAAAGTATCCTAGCTTTCTAATTCCCTGATAGGCCCTCAACTTGACATTAAGTTTATGCCTGCCTTGGACCGGCTGTAGTTTAACTCCCTCCCAATGAAACTAACGGGAGGGAAGAGGAAGAGGAAGAGGAAGAGGACGCGGTCGGCAACGGAAAGATATCAAGAAAGGGATGAATACTCCCCGGGACTTCTTTACTAGCGGCAGTAGTAGGATTACTTTACCGAGCTAATTACACTGAAACAAAACGACCCTAAAACATTTACAGAAACAGCGGCAAAGATGAGGAAAGCTGACTGAAGTGGCTGCAATTATATATTCAGGTGGACCTGCCACAAGAGGAGCCGACTTGACAACTGGCAGGACACCCCATTCATGACTGCTCCAGACAAATGAGAACAGAGAGGATGTCTACCAGCTTTCCCCATTAACCTAATAATCTCCCTCCCACGCTCATTTTCCCGCAAGCCGCGACGTGGCTCGCTCCAGTTGGTTTGGACGCGGCCCCGTGCAATGACGAGTTAGAAACCAGACTGAAGTCCACAAAGGAGCCATCTGCTTTTTCAAAAGAATCCGCTGAGAAGGGACTCAGGAGAGCGCGCATCTTCCCTCCCGCTCTGAGAGAGAGCCAGAATGAGGCAGCGGAGCTAGAAAACCTCTCCCGCTGGCCGGGGAATTTCTTCGCGCCCCCCCCCCCGCACCCGTCGTGGAAGGCGAGGAAAAGCAGCAGCAGCAGCCTCACCTCCACTTCTCCAAGGGGAGGCGGCGGAAAGCGGAAACGTAACGCGGATGGAATCGCGCACACCCGCACTGCACCGAGGCAGGCGGGCGGGCGAGCTTCGCCTTCTCTTCCCGGAAAGATGAAAGCAGCTTTCACCCGCTGAAAGCTCCGCAGTCCTTGCTTTCCCCGGGAAGGGAACAAGCACCCCGCCGCCAAACCCCCGCTCTACAGTATACGGAGCTTTCCCCACCGCTTCTCCTCCGGGCGCGCTGGACGTCGACGCCCATCATCCGCAGCCATGCTGCCGGGGATGTTGGGAGCGACTCATCCACTCTCCCGAAGGGTCGCTGACTAGCCGGGGCAGGTTTTCCCTCAGCGCAAAAGACTGCCCAGACGCCACATCCATTTCGGGGAGACCGAAGGGAAACTCGCAGGCGGGCGGGCGCCACTTCTCATGTGGGAAAGCGGCCGCGAACGAGAGAACCGCGAGAGGACGGGCGAGCTGAAAGGAAGCTGCTTCCCACTCGCCCGGGCGAGAAACTAGTTCTCCGTGCACACGCGCACACCCACACCCACGAACACACACCCCACTCCGAAGAGCAGAGTTTGGACCCTCCGGCTGAGCCGGAGAGGCGGCGGAGGGAGCGGCTCGAGCAGGGTCCCCTCCGCCACGCAGGAGTCCGACAGCGAAAGCAGCAGCCCGCCCACCCGCCAGCCCGGCCGGCCGGCCGAGAGACCGCGACGGCGCCCGGGGTGAGCGGCTCGCTCGTCCTCGCCCTCGCCCTCGCCCTCGCCCTTACCTTCCTGCCGCCTCCGGCCAGCGCGGCGCTTCCCCCAGAGTACATGTAGTAGGCGATCCCCAGCACCCAGAGGAAAGCGAAGCAGAGCAGCAGCCGAGACCTGCGCCGCATTATTCTCCCGCCCGCCCAACGCTGAGCAGTGGCACCAGCCGCCGCCAGGCCAGCAGGAAACGGGCGGCAGGCGCTGCTGCTACCTCCACCGCCGCCGCCGCCGCCGCCGCGCAGGGTCAGGGGGCAGAGGGCGAGCGCCCACCCCCTGACCAATCGCGAGCCGCGCCGCCCCGCCTCCCAGGGGGGCGGGGCGGGGTGAGGAACGTCGCCCGGGCTGTCGCACGCTAAGCCTCCTGGGGTCCCTCCGGGTTGGCCGAGACGGACTCGGCCGGGGTGGGCGCGGGGGACCCGGCGTCTGGCTCCGTAGCCTGGAAGTTCCGGCAGGCGCTGCTGCAGAGCGCCATCCGCCTTGCAGTGCTGCTGCTTCAGTTACCACAAGCAGTTGGGAGTGGGAGAACCCATCTTTCCGTTGCAATTTGCAAACTGCCCTTGCAGGCACGGCAAGCAAAGCGGGGCATTGGATTCTCCCGGGGGTGCGGGGGGGATACCAAGTGGGGATTTCGACAACGTGGCTTCAAGGGTCGCGTCGCATCGAACGGGAGCTTCCGGGGTCTGATCCG
This sequence comes from Liasis olivaceus, assembly GCA_030867105.1. NCBI lineage: Eukaryota > Metazoa > Chordata > Lepidosauria > Squamata > Pythonidae > Liasis > Liasis olivaceus. Next base: position 261,222,237 of record CM061349.1, read on the forward strand.
TAAGAGCAGCAAAAATGAACAGTTTCCGACTTTCTAGGAGAGATTGTAAGATCAGTAAGAAATGATGTAATACATGTTTTCCTCGCTGGGTTTTTACTGTCAAGGAACTCGGTTTAGGGGCTGCAGTGGGAAGTTGCACGGCACTTTTGTTAGATTTGCCCTGAATACAGCAGGACCTAATTATTTCCAAACAGACATGTTTAGGATTGTACGGTTCCTAACTGGTTACTCATGGCAGGGATGGATGGAATCCTGTACAGTACAGTATACTATATTGCAAATCTTCAAACTGCACTCATTGATGGTTCTGTGCAAAGATTTGGGCATACAGGAATGCAGCTACTAATGACTGGGCCTTATGCCACTTACCACCTGATTTGATAATTTGACTGATTTGGTTGTGGGTTTAATATTTGATATTTTGATTGATTTAGTTCTGGGAATGTTATGAAGAAATAATACAGTTACTGGGCTGTATTTATTAGAATGATAAATAAGCATAAGGAATGCCCTATAAAACGTAATGTACTATAGCCTATATTTATGTATTTTTGTATATCAAAGATGCTATTTTTAAAACTAAGGACAGAATTATCTATCGTGATTGGGCAGAAGAGAGGATCCCTAAACTGGTATGTGCCAGTGAATCATAATGTTAACAAGGAAAAAAAAAAAATACAATGGCTAGTGACACCTTGCATTAGGAATAAGAAGCACATAACAAGAATTGGTAGGTGAGCAAGGTCCACCATAGTAGGAATAATATGGAGAAAACAACAGTGAGTATGGACAGCCTAGTTGAATGGAGTTGGATGGGCAAAAAGCAAGACGCTCTTTGGCATTCCCTAATGCCCATATTTAAAAAAAGAAAGAAAATGAAATGAATAAGCCTCATTAGTTTAATTCATTGTAGTTATGAATGGCTGTCCAGCTGTGCATGGTACATGGAAGGGGCACGAGGGAGAAATTGAATGATACGATATTGTCTGCCATCACTGTGCATCAGTTGGCACATGGGCAACATGGGGACACACTTCATACAATGGCTACCCTATATTATGAATGGAGAGCTTCCCACAGGCCCAAAGTGGAATCATCACTGAATGCAAATTGTCCAGAACAAAAAGGATATGGAGCTGAATGCATCATGGCTTCATGAAACTTTAAATAATAGGCTATAGCCAATATAGGGAATCTTAATTCCCAAGACTGTCCCAATTTCTATTGTTCTCTTTGTAATTTTTTCCATGCTCTATGGTCCTGAATCATTTGATCTCATCATTTTTCCTCATCCCAAACCAAGCTCTACAAATTGGGTCACTTAAGGAGCTCATGTTAAAGAGGGTTTTTTTGTTTGTTTGTTTGTTTGTTTGTTTTTCGTCATTCAAGGAGGTGATAGATGGTCCCAAAGAAAATTTCAATAGCTCTAATTTGTTTTACCAGATAGAAAGAAAAAAAAATGAGTTCCGTGTTATCACTGAAGCTGCCACTGGAGATTCTTCAGATTGTTGCCTATGAATAGTTTGGGGATGAAGAGAATGCTTGGAGAGCATTACTTTCTAGCTTGCTAAATATAACTTTTTGTGTTTGTATGTACTGTCCTGTCTAGTCTGTGAGTGACAGAGTTTTTTACACCATTATTTTAAACAAACAGCTTAAAAAACTTGAAAAATCTGGCCACTTAGTAACATCACTGTATGGAAATGAACTCCTCTGAAATAGTTTTCTCTAGTCTGAAAAACTATTGCCAACTTTCTATGTATTGTCATACTGTTGTGGGATACAGTTAAATTGGTTATACAGTGCTACAATCAGAGGACACAGACAGCTATTTTGACAAGCACTCAAAATTGAATTGTTTCCCATATATTGGCTCAGTCTAGTTAAAAACATTCCAGCATGAACCATATAACAAGCAGCTGCCCTATATAACTTTTTATTATGCTACTTCTTCCTCTCCCCTGTCCCACAATGCACACACCAAGGGAAAGGAATGTGCCCCTTATTGCTGCTTTGCGTTATATGTTAGCTCTTCAGCAGGAGATGAACTTAGTGATCAAAATTTGTGCATTATGTAGAAAGTCTAAGCATCATTAGAATAATGTAATTTGGATGCTTATACTCTTAAACTAAAAATAGGATTAAGTAATGATTGTACCATCCTAAAATTACTTAATGATGATAAACAGGCCCTAACGTATCGATGAACATGAAAGGTGTACAACTCATAGCATACAGTATAGTTTTGTTAAATAAGCATTTCGTAAGTTAGGAAGAAGTTGCTTTTTTATATCCTCCAGTATATTCTGAGTGTTCAATCAGATGTGGCCATAATAGATCCATAGGTTTTAAAACCCCAGATTTATATGAGAAAGGCGGCAAGAAGAGATTAAATAGCAAAAGAAAGGTACATATAGCTTCAGTCATGGCATACATATGCTGAGGTTTGTCCTGGGAAATTACTTTCTCCCAGTCAAGTTCGGTTCCAGAACTGGAGCCATTTGGAGAAAACACACCACAGAGAATAGAAAGAGGAGAGAGAAACCAGTATGGGGGAGGCCTATGTACCTTATTCATTCAAAAGGTTGCCTCCCCACAAAAGGAAGAGTAGAAATTAAATGTATGTATGTATGTATGTGTATATATACATATACATATACATATACATATACATACATACATACATACATACATATATATATATAATAATCACAAAGTCTTGTGTGATGCTCGGTGTCTCAAATCAACCTAGGATTTCCAATTTCAATTTCAGAAATTTCTTCTCTCCATAAGTGTATGTTTGTGAGATGCCTCTATATGTGTATGTATAAATGTATGTGTTCTGCACCAACATACCTGCCAGAAGCCATACCCTGAAAAGGGAAGGCCAAGGCACAAAAACATCGTAATAATTGTATTAATAATTTATTGAAATTAATTGCTTGTACGCCTCACTTACAAAATTAATTGACCCCCCCCTAATCATTCCCTTTCTTACATATGCAAAAATATAGAAGCACATGCAGACATAATTGTCCCTTTTGGCAGAAGCAGAGGAAGGAAGGGAGGGGAGGGGAGGGGATGAAGGGGTAGCTCCACTGGGAAGGATAGGAAAGAGAAAAGGGGTTAGATAACAGCGAAAGTAAGAGGAAAAGTAACTGACATGGTGGGGACGGAAAGAAAAGATTGAAATCTATTTAAATGTTACATAAGGTTTATTTATTTAACAAATTTATATGGCTGCCCAAGTCACATGTGGTGGCTCCGGGTGGCTTACAGAATTCAAATCCACAATACAAAAAGCCCATCAACCACCCCACCCCTGCAGCAGCTACAAACACAATCAAATCAACCACTTGATCAGTCTGTATCAACCTGGGGTCCCCAGGCCCGCTTGCAAAACCATGTCTTCAGGGTCTTCCGGAAAAGTATCAAGGGGGGGTCTTATCTCTGGGGGAATGATATTCCGTAGGGAGGCAGCCACCACAGAGAAGGCCCTTTTTTGTGGTCCCATAAGATGTACTTCCCTCAACGATGGAAGCCTGCCTCCTTGCTCTGGTGGGCCGAATAAATGTAACTGGGGAAAGGCAGTCCTTCAGATAATGAGGCCCCAAGCCATGTAGGGCTTTAAAGGTGATAACCAGTACCTTGAATTGGATCCGGAAGCAAATTGGAAACCAATGCAGCTCCTACAAAAGAGGTGACATGTGCACAAATCTAGACTTGTGCAAAACTATGCAGGCCACTGCATTTTGAACCACTGAAGCTTCCAGATACTCTTCAAAGGCAGCCCCATGTAGAGTGCATTCCAGTAGTCCAAATGGGAGGTGACTAGGGCGTGGGTGACTGTGAGAAGGGCACAATGGTCCAGGTCTACTTAAATTCACTATACAAACAGCACATCCTGAGGAGCAGCTACTCTTCTGATTGATCTCTCTCTAGCTTTGCACTAGGGAGATTTGACCAACTGCATGTCATTGTTTTCTTTTCAACAGCTTGTACTATTCTTACCAGGAATGTGAGCTGAATTTACACACTACTGCAGTTGGACATCACTTTTGCTAGGTTAAGTCAGACCCTACCCTGGCTATCTACATGATCAGGACAAATCTTAATTTCAGCATACTAGTCTGCTGCTGTCACTCTGGTAATTCGGCTTTCACCTAGCTGACTGTGATGTTTAGAAACGATTGGGCGTCTTTTTTGGGTGGGGGAATTAGCTGTCCTGGATGTTCATGTTTTTATAACAAGGGGCCATGCCCTGGAGTGATGCGTCTGAAATTCAAAGCCGTGTCCTGAATCGTAAATCAAGTTGTTATTCTTTCTCTTTTCAGTTATCCCGTGTTTTTAACACACTGATCTCCTTGAGAGTGAAAAATCCTACTAATCTAACTGGTGAGCTGAAAGTTATTGTTGCAATACTTTGTAATTCAAGATGTTAATAAAGAGACCCAAACATTTTCAGCCAAACTGGAGTTTTTAAGAATGAGCTCATTGCACTTTTTGCTGGATCACCACAATGTTTCTTTGGTTTTTTACAATGTTATTGTTTAGCAAGGCTGACTGCAATCATGTCATGCCCTTTTAGTGACAGTAATAAATGTGGGGGAGATACGCGGAAGTAAACAGACTACATACACAATAATATAAGGGTGTTTCCAGATACAGGATTTCTTATGCAACCAATCACAGTTCTGCAGAAAACTAAAAGCAAGGATTACCACTGTTTGTTTATTCTTTAGGGGGTCTATGCTATTTTCTTATCTATATCTCATGTTTTGTCTGCAAGACGGACATGACGTGTACAGTAAAACCTTGATATAACAGACCTCCATTTAATGAACTGCAGATGCAAGAAAGTGCCCCTCCAGGAACATATCATTCCCAGAGCAGCAGAGGTGGTGGTATTAAAAGGACAAGATGGCCACTATGGCACTGAGTTCTGCCAGCTTGAAAGAACCAGGAAGCCTGAGGCTTTTATGCATGCGTGTAGTGACAGATAGGCTTTTTACATACATACAAGAGTACCTTTTGATATTAAGGGACATCCCTTCCCCCAAATGGTCTGTTAAATCAAGGTTTTATTGTATGTGTCCCTTTTAAAAAATGTTTAAAAAGTAAGCTTTTGCCTTTTGGGGTGCAAGACATGATTATGATGCCAGAGAATGACCACTGAGTGGCTTAAGTTCCCCTCATCTCTGGTAGGATTGGGTTCTGTTAGGGTTGTGGCTTGCTGCCATTACTCCTACTTGGTTAACAGAGGCAGTAAAAGCAGGCTGGCCCAATGACATGCAGTGCCACAGAGTTGGCCACAGAGAAAGGATCTGGCAGAGAAAAAGTAGCAATTATAGCCTTGCCCAACTCTTGCCTTAAAAACAATTCTATGTTAATCTGATAACATTCACTTATTGTGGAGAACTGAAACCTGGCCGAATCATGTAGCATTTAATAGTAAGACTGGACTCGAGTGTGCACTGAAATGATTGGTCTTGAGCCCATATTCAATTGTGTTGAGGATTGAATTGATTGCCCAGTTGTCCTGGCAGGACCAGCACAGAAATACACCATTCCATGAGCAGAAGAGAAAAGCAAGTTAAGCCTTGTGGCTGGCTGCATTAAAGAAGCTGAAAGTTGAGAAAGTGTAAGAAGTCCAAAGTAATGCCAGCCTTCCCACCCCAAAAGAGCTCTGATAGGTATAGAGCTTTTAATAAAATGAGAGAACTGGATAGTTTCTCACATCAGTCTCAGAAAGCGTCTCATCACTCAATTTTCCCACAGTGTTCTCCACAGATGGAAGTGAAGATGCAACACTGTATATTATCTGCAATAATTCTAGAATAGAAAAGCCTTTGCATTTCTAAAGAGTTATGAGGTATTAAGAAAGGCCATATTCAATTTGCAGCAAAGCAGGTTTCTTTGATTCATGAATCTGCTTCAGTAGGGTGATTCAGTCAGAGCTTTGCCCAGCTGAAACATCCCTTCAAAGTATTGCATACCCTGGATATAGATACCAGCAGAGTGCAGAGAACCCAAATGGTTTTCCTTCCCAAATTATTATAACCCAGAATTCTAATAAAGTTAAATTGCAGGAGACTCTAGGCAGAAAAAAGAAGCACCTTTTCATGGAGCAGGTGATTAAAATATAGACTTTGCTTCCTAAAGATGTAATGATGGCCACTAACTGAAATAGTTTCAAAAGAGGATTAGACAAAGTGATGGAGTAGAAGCCATTCAGTGATAAAGAGACAAGTTGGCTACATAGTGCTGCAAGTACCAGAAACAACCTACCTCTGGCTATTCAGTCAGATGGTGCCATTGCTCTAATGTCCTGTTCTGGGCTTTGCACAGGTCTTATGTTCTAGGCTTCTAGGTCTTAAGCAGAAGCTTTCTAAGGGTAGCAGTTTGACAGTAAGACCAAGTTACCCAACCAAACTATATGAATATAGGTCATGGGTGAATGGGATCTCATGCCAGTGGCAGTGATAGGAGAGGCTGATTCAAACTAGGACTATCCTACTAAGGAATGGGGCTGGGAAGAGTTAATCCCCCGCCCCTTAGTTTCCTGTTGAATATTTCAGTGAGTTGCTATTTGCCCCAAATGTACCAAGTACCATACGTAGATTTCAGTGGCTGTACTTCTGTTACAACAGCAACCATTCCTAGCAATCATGATGGGAAAGAGGCTTTAATATTTAAAGGAGATGGTGAAAACTTCCCCACCAAACCCCATGCTTTATTGCTCTTTTTTTCTCCTCTCAGCTCACGTCTAGATTGAAACTAAGGTGTGTAGAGGAAAAAAGAAATCTTGAAGTAACAAATAATAATAATAAAAACAATACCTTTAACATTATCGAACAACAACATCTGCCTATCCCAGATCCTTGGGAAGGACTCCACAGGTGGATAAAAATGCCAAATCCAGTCTAAACACCTGGCTAACTGTGCAACCAACCCATCATCGTCGTCGTCGTCATCGTATTAAACTGGTATGCTGCTCAACACTCTGGAGGGGAGAATTTTCATTCCTAATCTCTCTGCTCATTCCTCCTAGTGCTAAAAAATGAAGCCCACCTCACCTCTATTTCGTTTTTATACTTGTAAGCACATGTGGCTGGTTTGGGCTTAACAGTCTTAGCAAAAACAAGGGTCCTATTGTGGCTTAGGTTTTCAGTGGTGGCTCTCATTTTCCCAGTGAACTTTCATTGCTAAAGCCGGGGATGTTACATACCAGGCTAAGCAGCAGTTGTTCAGAACTGGCCGTTTTTCATGCAATCCAAGTAGACATGTAATTTGAGTGCTGGTATTTTAATAGTAATCAACCATTCTTCCTTGAAATCTGACAGTACCGTGTTCCAAAATTTTAGAGACTAGGTTCATCCATCTCAGAAAGCCATGGTTTGTGTTACCATGATTTTGTTGAATAAGCCATAAGTGGCTGTGTTCACATAACATGCTATGCTATAAACCCTGCTTTGCAAATCATACTGGCTGAGTCATATTATACACCAAGCTAAAACCAAGCCAACCAAATTATGGCTTATTTAGTAACTATTTTTGTTTCTGACCTTTGAAAGTGGATCTGAGACTTGAGTGACACACATTTCTTGATGCATTAAATAACTTCACAATAAAAATTTATTATATATGGTAGTCCTTCAGGTTCGAAGAAGACATGCTGTTGTACAGTTCATCTGTGGACATGGAGGTGGCTCTGCAGTCCCAGTTTGGAAGCCCAGAGTATAGCACAATGGGGGCACTGCAAGTCCATTGTTACAATAATTGAGGGTGTTATTCTGTCATGCCACTCGTGGTTTTCTATCAGTTTTTGGTGGTGCCTGTCTTCAAAGCCAGTGGAGGCTTCATAGCCCAGGGCTCGCCAGCAGGTTAAAAGTTTATAAAACTTTTATCTCCACTCTTCCAGGATCCTTCTTTTTAACAATTGCAGAATAAACACTGAATTTGCTAGTTTAGGAATTATATCAAGTTAACTGAGAACAAATGGGTCAGCTTTGAAAGTGATTGATCTACCAAAGATTATATAATTTCCATGTTAATCATTTTTTGCATCTCTTCCACAAATAATGATGTTGTCTTCACATAAGTCTTCATTTTTTATCCAGTGAACTCCCAAGTGTCTTCAGATTCTCAAATATATTTGTGAAGTCTTTGAGTCAGTATTTTACCAGAACCCCTGGGGAAAGTTGTTTATCTATGAATCTGTAATGTTTCCACCTCCCAAGCAATTGCACAACTCAAGCACTTGATATGTAACATCTGTATTTTCTACATTGTCCAATAGAACTTTTCATGCATTTAAAACTAAAGCTACCTTGTTGACTTGGGGCTTGTAGAAATTAAGGGTAGCAACTTTGGGGCTCAGCCAATCAACCAGGAGAACCAGGGAGAACCAGAGTTTTCCATTAGTCTTTCTTCCCGAGGAAGAATATGTTCTGGCCTTATCCATCAGTCAAAAAGGAGAACTGTGACCGGATTGTTTCTCCCCACTTTTCTGCCAGGAAGAACACATGGCTTCAGGTCTCAGAGGTTTTGGGCCTCATCCATCAGTAAGAAGAAGAATCCTGGGCTAAATAGGTTTGGGAAGATGTGTGCATGGTATTGCATGTTACCTTTGGTAAGCCATCTAGTTTGTTTGTTTGTTTGTTTGTTTACTTACTTACTTACTTACTTACTTGCTGTGGCCTGCCTTGCCAGTGCTGGTGGGGATGGGGGTTTTAACATATGCTAATCAAGGAACTACCAGAGGAACAAAACAAAACCCCTACCTCCACCAGCACTGGCAAGGCAGGCCACAGTATATAAATAGAAGGCAAACCCCATCCCATTTTAGCACTGAAGATGTTACCTAGCCGGGTAATGAAACGTTTGCAAGAAAAGAACCAAGCTCAGAGAACCCCAAGGACTCCATAGTTCAACCCTGAGCTACACATATTCGCCTCTATTAGTTTAGTAGAGAGTGAACAGTTCTACTCTCTTTCTGGACTGCACTAGACAGATAGTATATGTATACAATCTATCTAAAGATGATTCTATAATCTCTGTAAACTATCTGGGGAGGGAATTTCTGTGATGAGTATGGAATCTTCACTATCATTTAGAAATCTCTTGTGTCTCTGTGTTTAATATTTGTGTGAGTTCTAAAAAAGATAGGTATGTGTAATTCAAGGCAATGCGGATGAAATGGTCTGGAGGAAAGCGGTAGTGGATGGAACCTCAATGCCCCCAACAAGTTTTTCAAGGATAGTAGTGACCTTGGATTGTCATCCCTTCCTTTACAATGGTCTTTTTTCAAAATGCCAAATATATATGCATTTCTACCACCTTTCAGAATCAAAACAGTCCTTTCAAAAGCATTGCAGAGCACATTAACAGTCAAATAATGGGATTCACATGTTTAGAAAATTATGCCAGAATCAGCACTAAAATATCAGTAAGAGTAAAATCAGTGTCTTGGTGACATTCCTGACAAAAAGTAGATATAAATGAGCAAGTGTTTATTGCTTGTTAAAATCAGTGACAAAGCCAAACATGTTTCCAGTGGGAAAGAGCTGAACAGTTGCAGGGCTACCACCTAGAAAGGTTTTCTCTTGTGCCCACAGTCTGACGTTCCATGGCCTGGCTACAAGGCCTTCGTTGGCTGCTTTTAAGGCTCATAGCTGAGCAAATGATCCTCAGAGACAACGAGAACTTGACCTTTCAACAGGTTGAGGGTTCTTGGCAGGAAACTTACCCTGTTATAACCAAAACACTGATAGTCTCCAGGCCTGTCGAAGTAAAATATATACAAAAATGTGTATATTAAACAAAGCTGCGTTCAAAATATTCATACAAATATTTTCATGTGAATATTTTTGAAACATTAATAAATCAGTATTATACTCCTTGCAAATAGCCTCCATACAACTAAGGGCTTTCCTGCAGTCATTCCACATAATGTCAGCTTGGACTACAAACTGACTTAGTCACATATTGTACTAAGCCATATTTTAATCTTGATTTATTGAAAAATACATTGGTTTTAAATGGCAGCCCTGAAGAACTGGTTTTCATGCAGAATTGGCTGGGTTTACATAGGCATAAACCCAGACATTGTAAGCAGTAGTGTAATGTATGAAGCTTGCCATGAAGCAATAGATTGTTTTAACTATGGTGTATGAATAAACCACAATGGTTAGAGTCACACAATGCATTCAGCCAGAATCAAAGAAACCATATTATGTACTAACACAATGTGTGAAACAGGTTACAGCCCTAGGGGTATATCATTACTGTGCTTTCCCTATTTCTTGTCTTCGTGGCTTGCCTTCAGTCCAGAGCAACTGATAATCCGAAGCAAGCCCACATCATTGTATATACTAGGAATGCAGCCTCCCAGCCTCCACTCTATTCATTAGCAAAATGGCTGGAGTGTGATTCTGGGATGGTTTTAAGCCTGGGGATGGCAAATTGCCCTTAGGTGGCCTTGCATTCCCCTCTTCTCTTTAACTTTGTTTAAAGTTAAAAAGTGGATAGAAAAAATTGGGCACATCCTTCTGGGGCATCCTGGTCACCTCCTGATTCCCTTCATTAGATTGGGGGGTGGGGGCATGTTACAGTCTCCACCTCCTCCAGCATTGTCCAGCCCTGTTTCTTATCATGTAGCCAAGCATCTAAGGTTCCAACACCCTCACTGGCTTAGTAGGAAACCACTGGCTGAATTCAGACATGACACGAACCATTATGTAGCATGTTTGCCTTTGGCTTATTGAGAAGCCATCCAACTGATGCTTATTTGGCAAACCATGATTCATGGCTTAGCATAACGTGTGAACCTTGTCTTTCCATATAAATCTGAACCAGCAGTTGTGGGTCTCCAAAATCATTGTCTTCTGCCATTTTTACATCTATTACAAAGTGTTCTGTCCCACAAGATGCTGGGAACACAAACCATCTCCTGCTTCTCCCCTTGGATGATCAGAGCCAATGTAGCTCAGAAATTGCTTTTTGTGGCTAGCTGGCATAGGTGGGTAGGGAGAGGCAGCTAATAGGAAACTGTCCCCACTCCCCCAAGCAGAGCCAGGAGCAATGAACAAACGACTATTGTTTTTCCAGCCTTAGGGAGAACAACAAGAAACATTTCTCTAGAGGAGCAATTTGTGCTGCTACAATGTGTTTATTTATTTATTAATCATATTTACAGACTGCCAAATCCCTAAGGACTCTCAGTAGTTTACAAGATAAAATACATAAGAAACAATGTACACAATAAGGAATAAGTATAAAAGAAAGGTCCACAAATTAATGAAAACATAGCTTGTTGCAGTTGCTTTGCGGCTGCTCCTGTGCAAACACCCAAGTGGGTTATCAATCTTAATTGAGCAGGATTCCTCATATGCAGTTGCGCATGATGATCTGTCGACTACAAATGTAAAGTAGGTCTCCTGGACATTTTCTTCTAGATTGGTTGAGTTCACACATTGCACTAAGTCGGAATATAGTTTAGCATAATATGTGGACCACATAATATGCCTGCAGAGATTCCTCCCCACCCCAACATGTCTGTGCACTTATCTTAGAGGTCACTGGATGGATTACTATGATCACTTTTCTGCCCAGGCTTCCCTCACTTGTTGCCCTCCGGTGCTGTGAACTATAATCTACCTCCAGTCCAGACACATAGCTGGAAATAATAGAGTTCCAGGGCTAAACTCCTTAGAAATGTTCAAGCAGGAAAAGGGTGCTTTATATGAATGCTAAAGATGCCTATTGAGTGTTAAATGATGCCCAGTAACTCACTGATACACAATCAAGGAACATAATTTACATGATGAGTAACTGGGAGATTCCCTGCAGTATGAGGGAAACTATACATTTGCAAACTATAAATTTGCATGAACTTGCTTTAAATTTTGAATGTAAGATTTTCATAGCATTTCCTGGAATGAAGGAAAACAGAAAACACCAATAGGAAGTTTCAAATATGCAGGCAAAACTTTAGCCCTTGTCTTGTGAAGGTCTTAGGTTCTCCTTGCTTTGAAGCTTCAGAAGCCATTGTTTGCAGAATTCCACTTTATCCCAGAGTGTGTGTGTGTGTGTGTGTGTGTGTGTACACACACAGTATACACACATACACACACACACTATATAGGCCTTCTGATTAGCAGTCATTCAATTACTCTGAAGCCACTTGGGCTGTAGATCACATTTTTGAAAGAAAAAGCTGAATGTGTCCCAAAGGTAAGAATGTACCCATGTTCTGTCGGAGACCCGGTTTTCATTCTTCTGAGCATAATCACCAAGTGCAGATTGCTAGTAGTCTCTCTGGCAATAAATGACTCAGTTATTGCTGGATGCTAATCAAGATTAGTTTTGTTGCTAGGAAAATGGACTGTATTAGGCAACAGGGAAAAAACAAGTATATTTTTCAGATGCGTCCTACTTACATGCCAATAATTCTAGTATTTTTTAGAGCAACAAATGTTATGAATTAAGCACCTTATGTTCATCTGCATGCCTTGTATGTATGTGGTTCATTGCTGGTCACAACTCTACACGATACAATCTAAGGCAATGTTTCTCAACTCAGCAACTTTAAGATGTATGGACTTCAACTCTCAGAATTCCCCAGCCAGCATGCTGGGAGTTGAAGTCCACACATCTTAAAGTTGCTGAGGTTGAAAAACCCTAATCTAAGACAAGTTCATGCCTTCATTCACTCAGACAGACAATGCTCTTAGCTTTAAAGTTCTGGCAATAGCCCATCCCACTAACAGAGTCAGAATTGCATAGCCCCCTCCCCCCCACTTCCGCCAAAGAGCCTGATGTCCCATAAACCTTTATTTACTGGGAGCCTTTGCACTGTTCCCTCACTAGCAAGTTTAGCCAACTCACAATTGCAACCAGTTCATCTTCAGTTAGAGAGCTCTGTAATGGAGAGACTTGGTTTTTAGCCATATTTTTCTCTCCAGCTCTGCGGGAGTTTTTTGTTTTATTTTTGCTTGTTTGTTTTTTGGTTCGTACTGACAATAAAAACCATATGAGAGAGAATGGCTGGCCCTAAATCACCCAGGGAGGTTCCAGGGCTGGGGGTGGACTTGAATCTGGTCTCCCTAGTCACAGTCCAACACCACTACACCACACGACCTCTTCAGCAAGGAAACTGTATCATCAACAAGCAGTTGCAGCTTCCAGAATTGCCAGAGAATGTGGCCAACCCATTGACCCAATAGATTTGGAAAGGGACAGTTGAGGGAAGGCTGATTTATCTTTTCACTCCATGCCATGTCACCAGTCCTTCACAGCTGCTTCTAGCAAAGAGAAATAAAGATGACAGACATGCATTATACATCTCCTATACCACATCTAATTGGGCCCTTTGACAGCCTACACTCACCATTCTCTCTCAACCATAATATGGTTAGTTCCATTTTGGCTTTGTGTATTCTATGAATCCCAGCACTGTGGCTCTTCATCGTGGTTTATGACTTATGTGTGATCTAGGCTATTATGGCTATTCATTAAAAACTGGGTTTAAATGAACCATGCCTTAGGGTGGAGTGCAAACCTAATCCAAAAGTCCACAGTCTCACCAGGGGCTTCATGGCTAATAGACTGTACACCTCTTTACATTTTTGACATATTTTACATTTTTTAAGATTTTTTTAGATGTTTTATTTGTTTACATTTTTATATTTTATATAAAAATTATATATATATATATATATAATATTTTATACATTTTTATACATTTTTATACATTTTACATTTTTATTTTTATTTTTTTACATTTTTGACATATTTCCTTTCTACCCCAGAGATCAGCCACAGGGTGTAGGTGTCCATCTCAAACTAAAGACTGGGATATATTTCTTCTATTTTGCTTTTATATCCTGCCTTGGGCCTGTGAACTCAAGACCACATAGACAAGAGTCAACAATAATTAATAGTGTTTAGATGTGGATCTCCCCAGTCTCAGTCCAACCATTACACTACACTGGTTCTCTCATTAGTTACCTTACTTCAGTAGGGGAGAGACCAAAAGCCTTTTTGGCTTCCAAGCTGGTTTTTACCAAGTATTCAAAATCCAGAAAGAGAAAATAGATATCACCAGTAGTTGCAGCTAGTTGAATGGTTATGTTGTCTTCTTTACATTCTGTTTCAGTTACAATATATTTCTGCACTCAGCACCATTCAAGAATCCATTTTACTCCCCCCAAAGGTTCATATGCATTCCACAGAAACTCAGCTTGCTTGCTGAGTTCAAATATAAAGAACAACAATAACTTAAGGAAGAACTGAAGTGAATGAGTGCAGTGAGTCATACATGGAATTTCTGCATCTCATTAGTCAAAGTCTTGGCTTTCAGAAACATCAAAAACACTCATGAACTTCAGTTATGTAACAAGGAAAAGATTGATTTCGATAAGTGGCATTAATGGCCTAAGCTATAACGTCAAACAAGGTGAGATTAAATAATATATTCAGTGATAAAAAAGTAGGAAGTGCCAGACCTGTAAAGGAGAACAGTAATTCTCTATAAACTGTGACTGCACTGTAAATACTTCTAAATTAATTTAGCATTTTTTTCCCATCTCAAATATCTACCAAGCCTACTGTGCATCATTTAGAAATCTAATGGAGCCTGTCAGAACAATATAAAGAACATCAATGAATGGAAGGCATTTCTCATACACCTTTGGCTGCATAAAGCTCTCTTAATAGATTTCCTTGATTGTTTGATAGACTGATTGTAATTTTATACCACCAGACTTCAAACAATTCCCAGCCATGTACAAAATACCCAAAGACAATAAAAAATCATGAAAACAATGAAATAAAATGCACTTAATAGCAATCCACAGAACAGTGAGAGTTTCATTTTATTACCAAGGGCCCACATGCAGAGCTATTTTCACAAATGGATCTCCACTACACATCTGGGTGGGCTGGTATGCAAAATAGGGTGGCCACATCAGTGGCGTTTGAGTGGCTATCAAACTCCACTTCATTCAAAAGAAAGTGAGCTTTTTTTGTTCTTATCCAGAGAGATCCTTCAAACCAGAAGCATAACAAAAGTAAACTTAAAAAAAATCAGAGTTGCTACTAGAGAATCAATAAGTCATAGAATCATGATATGTCAGTGTGCTGCATGGAGCTCTCAGTTAATGAGGTATGGGCAACAATTTGTTACTTTGCAAGTAGTCTCTACTTAAGATACTAGCTTATATAGTTTGGGCTTAAACTGGGGTTTGGTTGCATTTCCCATGCGGGCTGGGAAATTCTGGGAGTTGAAGTCCACACGTCTTAAAATTCCCAAGGTTGAGAAACACTGAACTAGATAATAAATAGTTCATTGAAACATGCAACTTGAAGTATTCTTACACTCCAGAAGCCAAAATATCTATGCTTCTTCTGTACCTTGTGGAGAGCTTGCTAAACCTCCCATACATTTTATTCAGTTCATCTGGGTAAGTAATGTCTTTTCTTGCTTGCTTGCTTGCTTGTGTTTATATCCCACCACAATCTGGCAACTCTTGGCAATTCACATGATATAAGAAAATATATGTATATCCACAGTACTTTTAAAATTATAATAAAACAACTAAATAAAAGAAATCAGAAAACCTATACACAAGGTCACACAAATATCAAACACAAAAATTAAACAATATTATTATTTACATGCAGTATGTAAACATCAGTTGGAGTGCGCTCCAAAATAGCTCAGTTTTGAACACCATCCTGAAAGCTATCAAGGAGGGGGATCATCTGATCTCCTCCAGGAGACTATTCTAAAGCACTCGCATTACCACTGAGAAGCAGCACTTCCTAGCTTCATCTCCCTTTAGGAAAACAACCACAATTTGATGGGCTCACATATTATGGTAAGCCATAAGTCATAATTTATAAATAATACTGGCTGGGTTCACCCAGCCCCTTAGACCAAACTAAACAAATCTTATTAAAACTTAGCATGATATCTAAAACCAGGCACTGTTGATGGTACTCACTGTAGATAATTGCCCTGTATTTGTGGTCAGCCATTTCTTCAGTAACAATATCAGTGTGATTTAGAGAGGAAAGTGGTACCCACTCGTCTCATCTAAACACTATTGATACTGGCTAACCAAGGTATAAAGAGCAGTCATGGATTTTGTGCCAATTATCATCTTTTCCCCCCTACATTTGCATACTGAATGTTGTTACACAATACTGAACCACAGAACAAGTTTCTTGTTTCTGCTGACATCTGCTCTGATCGGGAAAAAAATGCATTTTATTTTTTAAAATTAGGATTGTGATTCCTAAATTCATTGAAAAGACGGAAAAGAGCTCTCTTCCGGAGCTACCTTTGAATACAAATTATTAGGATAAGTTTGACCTTCTGATGATCTTCTTTGTCAATGATTGCAATAATTGCTTGAAGAGTTCCTGAGATAATAATCAGCTCTTTCCATGTAAACATTACTTGATATAATTGACAGAGGAAGTCAATTATCAGTGAATGAAGTATACTGTAATAATAGAATTAATAGAATAGAAATGTCAAATTATAGGGGGAATTATGGAAATACACAAAAGACCTACTGAGAGAGAAAGTGACATTGAGCCAAGAATTCAGCAAACGTGTGTGTGTGTGTGTGTGTGTGTGTGTGTGTTTATTCAACTCATGGTCATGTCCTGGTTCAAACACAATTCACTGCCCAGTGCACCACACCTCTGGAATCACTTCAGTAATGGAACAACTTAAATACAACTGACACTAGATTGCTAATTCATAAAAACAGGATCAAGCACATTAAGGAGTCTAACATTACAACTGAAGTCTCAGCTCTGAAGTTTATCCACCATAAAATAAGTATAAAGCATGAAATAAAATAATAACAACATTCAAAATCAAGTGAGTAATGTATGTATATAGTGAATTCCAGCCTTAAGTTTTAAGGGAGCATTTGTTGTTCAGTCGTTAAGTCGTGTCCGACTCTTCGTGACCCCATGAACCATATTGCACCAGGCCTTCCTATCTTTCACTGCCTCCCTGAGTTTGCTCAATTTCATGCTCATTACTTCAGTGATGCTATCTAGCCATCTCATCCTCTGCCGTCCTCTTCTCCTTTTGCCTTCCATCTTTCCCAGCATCAGGGTCTTTTCCAAAGAGTCCTCTCTTCGCATTAGGTGACCAAAGTATCTGAGCTTGAGCTTCATTATCAATCCTTCCAATGAGCAATCAGAGTTGATTTCCTTTAAGATTGACTGGTTTGACCTCCTAGCAGTCCAGGGGACTCTTAAGAGTCTTCTCCAGCACCACAGTTCAAAGGCATCAATTCTTCGGTGTTCAGCCTTCTTTATGGTCCAGCTCTCACAGCCATACATTACTACTGGAAAAACCATAGCTTTGACTATGCGGATCTTTGTCGGCAAGGTGACGTCTCTGCTTTTTAATATGCTATCTAGGTTTGCCATAGCTTTCCTCCCAAGGAGCAAGCGTCTTTTAATTTCATGGCTGCAGTCTCCGTCTGCAGTGATCTTGGAGCCCAAATAAATGAAGTCTGTTACTGCTTCCATTTCTACCCCTTCTATTTGCCAGGGATTGATGGGTCCAGATGCCATGGTCTTAGTTTTTTTAATGTTGAGTTTCAAGCCAGCTTTTGCACTCTCCTCTTTCACCCTCATCAAGAGGCTCTTTAGTTCTTCTTCACTTTCTGCCATTAGGGTGGTATCATCTGCATATCTGAGGTTATTGATGTTTCTCCCTGCAATCTTAATTCCGGCTTGTGATTCTTCCAGCCTGGCATTTCTCATGATGTACTCTGCATATAGGTTAAATAAGCAGGGTGACAGTATACAGCCTTGTCATACTCCTTACCCTATTTTGAACCAATGGGTTGTTCCATGACCGGTTCTAACTGTTGCTTCTTGGCCCGCATACAGATTTCTCAGGAGACAGGTAAGGTGGTCTGGTATCCCCATCTCTTTAAGAATTTGCCACAGTTTGTTGTGATCCACACAATCAAAGGCTTTTGCATAGTCAGTGAAGCAGAAGTAGATGCTTTTCTGGAAAACTCGTGCTTTCTCCATGATCCAGCGAATGCTGGCAATTTGATCTCTAGTTCCTCTGCCTCTTCGAAACCCAGCTTGTACATCCGGTAGTTCTTGGTTCACGTACTGCTGAAGCCTAGCTTGTAGGATTTTGAGCATAACCTTGCTAGCATGTGAAATGAGTGCAATTGTGCGATAGTTTGAGCATTCTTTGGCATTGCCCTTCTTTGGAATTGGAACGTAAACTGACCTTTTCCAATCCCGTAAGGGAGCATAGGTCTGGAACTTCTGCATATCAAGGAAGTGCTCTGCTGTGATCTTTCTTTTAAAAGGCTGAGATACAGGAAAATGGGTAGAATAAGGGAGCATAGGTCTACCCATTTTCCTGTATCTCAGCCTTTTAAAAGAAAGATCACAGCAGAGCACTTCCTTGATATGCAGAAGTTCCAGAACTGGTCTCTGCCATCTCCAGTTATATGGGTGATGAGAAACTTCTCAGACACATGAGAAGTGCTACATGAGTCAAC
The DNA here is from genome assembly GCA_030867105.1 of Liasis olivaceus. Lineage (NCBI taxonomy): Eukaryota > Metazoa > Chordata > Lepidosauria > Squamata > Pythonidae > Liasis > Liasis olivaceus. The sequence goes on from CM061349.1 coordinate 261,240,800, forward strand.
ATTACTTGATAAACAAATTGATTTGTATAAAGCAGCATCATATTTTCAAAATAACAGAAATAATACTAAACCCATTCCAGTTGGGATTCAGACCTGGGCATGAGACAGAAACTGATCAATCTTGTGGATGACCTGCAATGGGACCTACATGGGGATGGTGCAGTCCTCTGGTCCTATTAGATCTCAGTGGCTTTCTACACCATCAACCATGGTTTTATTTTGGACTGCCTGTGAAAATTGGGAATTCTGCAGTGGTTCCACTCCTTCCAAGCTGTTGGTATTGGTAGAAGAGGAAAGATGCCCTTCTACTGAAATAGCATTGGGCATTTCAGTGTTCAGTGACCCAGAATTCAGTCCTCTCCCCTACTCTTTTTAACATCTATGTGATGCCACTGTGAGAGGTCCCCCATCAGCTGGAGAACCTAACTGATATATATCTCCACCCCAGGCTGAGCAGAAAATATGTTGGAAGTCTTGACCCACTACTTGGAGTCTTTGAGGGACTGGATGGGGTGAACAGACTCAGAGTGAATCCTAGCAAGACAGAATTACTCATGGTGCAAAGTCCTTTAAGTGTCAAGGATGTTCCATCTATAGGTCTGGATGGGCATGCACGTCCCTTGAAAAAATAGGTACACAGTCTTGGGCTGCTTCTGGACTCACAGCTCCTGCTAGAGCAACATACAAAGCCCTATGAAATCCTACTAGTTCTACCAGTTGCAACCCATCCTAGATCAGGATATGCTGAACTTAACATTCTTGTAACTTCTCAGTCAGACTATGGCAATTCACTCCACATAAAGTTGCTCACTGAAGATGTTTGGGAAGCTATAACTGTGGCAAAATACAACTGCCTGCTTGCTGACTGGTGGAAACCAGCTTAGCAGAGTAACATCTATTTTGCAGAAGCTGCCCTAATTGCCATTAGGTTTCCAGGCCCAATTTAAGATGTTGGTTTTGGCTTTATAGCTCAGATCTTTGTTACCTTTAGGACTGTCTATTCTAGAAAGAGTCTGCTGCCCATCTAATCTATCTTAGCCACAGTTAGTCTCAGAAGATAACCTTGGTAGTAGTAGCCCCTTTCCTCTGGAACAGCTTGCCTTCAAAAGTCAGGATGGCCCCAGCCCTGTTCACATCTAGGAAGGCAGCAAAAATTGTGCAGTTCCGCAGGGTATTGGGTGAGGAGAACCCAAATTAGGCAGACAGCAGCATAACAGTATAGTGAAATACTGATTGTTTTAACAAATTTATTTGTTATTTATGTTTTTTGTGACGCTGGCTCTTAAGTTCTTCTGTCTTCGTTCTTAACAAACAGCATGTTTTAAAGATAATATAGAAAAAGCATGATTACACAGAGTGATTATACTTTCTGGATCCTCCATAAAATATTGTAAATGAGACCATGTGATCCACAATAAAAAATTCATTTAGAGCTTACCTAGAAGTCTGACCTTTTCAGAAACGTAGAATAGACATCTCCATGGAAGTACATATTTTATGTCTTCTTAAAAGGGCAGGTTATTTTGATGCAAATAAAAATATATCTGACATGCAAATCTATTACAGCTTAACATATGTTTCCTATAAACAGGAGCAGACAACCTTCAGATAAGTTAGCACAGGCAAGTAGCAAGGCATTGAGGGAACCAATCCTAAACATCTGAAGGATAGCATGCTTTTTGCGTCTCCATTATGACATGAGCAGTGGGCACCATTTTATTATTTTTATTTTATTTTATTTTATTTTATTTTATTTTATTTTATTTTTTTATTTTATTTATTTTATTTTATTAAATTTAACTGCCCAGAGTCACTGGGAGTTGGGCGGTGTATAAATTTAATATATTATTATTGTTGGGCACACAATCAGCCAGTTGTTTAGACTGGATTTGGCATTTTTATCCACCTATCGAGCCCCTCCCAAGGACCTGGGATAGGCAGATGTTGTTTGATGCTGTTAAAGGTATCGTCGCAGGATGTAAGCTGTTCCAAGTAAAGCTGCCTTTTGCAATTGACTGATAGTGATTTTGTCAATCCTGGTGGTGTTCAAGTGGTGGTCCAGATGTTTTGGGATTGCGCCCAAAGCACCTATTACTATTTGCATTCTTTTGCCATAGTCATTCTACTTCTATTTGCAAGTCTTCGTATTTTGTGATTTTCTCCAGTTTGTCCTCTTCTATTCTGCTGTCTCCAGGTATTGCAGTGTCTTTCTCATCAACAATTATTAAGTCTGGGGTGTTAGGTGGCAGGTGCTTGTCTGTTTGAATTCTAAAGTCCCAGAGCACTTTAGCTTCTTCATTTTCTATTACTTTGTCTGTTTTGTGGTCCCACCAGTTCTTGCTTGCAGGCAAGTGGTATTTTTTGCAAACATTTCAATGCACCGTTGTTGCTACTTTGTCATGCTGTTGTTTGTAGTCAGTCTGTGTGATCTTCTTGCGGCAGCTAACTAATGCTGTGGTCCACTGTTTCTTCAGCTTCTTTGCAGAGGCGGCATTTGGTATCTGTTGCTGTCTTCTCAATTCTGGCTTTATATGCATTTGTTCTTAAGGCTTGGTCTTGTGCAGCCAGAATTAGCCTCTCTGTCTCTTTCTTCAACTTTCCTGCTATTAGCCATTGCCAGGTCTTGTTGCTACCTGCTTTTTTGTGTGTATGTACTGGCCACGTAATACTTTGCCTTGCCATGTCTGTTTTCTATTCTTCATTTGGTCTTTCTTGTAAGCCAGTTTGGTCTCTTCAGTATTCAGTAAGCCTTCATGGTGTACTAGCTTCCGTGCATGTCCTTCCTGTTCACTGTCCTTCAGATATTCTTCCAACACCCTTTTTTCTTCTTCAACTGTATGGTGTACTTGCAACATTCCATGCCCACCTATGCTCCTTGGTAAGTAGAATCTGTCAACGTCACTGCATAATTGAAGGGTGTGATTATTTGTCATTATTTTTCTGTCTTCAGTCTTCATATATATGCAAAGGGTAAATAACTTTTCTTCCAGTAGTCCTGCAGTTGCTGGCCCTGGTTCCTCAGCCAACAGTCCTGAGTCCTGCAGCCCACTTGTTACCAGAAGTCCAGGAACTAGGACACCTAGCATGGTCCTTGTTGACCTGGGTAATGACTGATCTGATACAAGGTTCTGTAAATTCAAAATCACCATGTTGTTTGTTTATTTATTTATTTATTTATTTATTCGACTTGTCCCCGCCCATCTCCCCTACAATGGGGGACTCTGGGCGGCTTACAATCACTAAAATCACAATTAAATTAAAAAAGTTTTAAAAATTATACACATTATAAAACTAGAAATTTACAGAGATAAAAAGCTAAAAACTCCAAGAGGGCAAAAGGGCCCCACCAGGCCGCTAAGGGGCCAGCCAACCCCATTTCTGATATCCTCCCTCCCCGCCCCAGGCTAGATGGCAGAGCCAGGTCTTCAACTCCCTCCGAAAGGCCTGGAGTGAGGGGGCCTGTCTCACCCCCGGGGGCAAGATGTTCCAAAGGGCGGGGGCTATAGCAGAGAAGGCCCGCCTTCTGGACCCCGCTAGTTGAAGTTCTTTTACTGCGGGGATCCGGAGCATGCCCTCTCTATGAGATCGAGTGGGACGGGTTGAAGTCATGGGGGCGAGGCGGTCCTTCAGGTAACCTGGCCCCATGCCATGTAGGGCTTTAAAGGTGATAACCAACACCTTGAATTGGACCCGGAAGCAAACCGGTACCCAATGCAGCTCACGGAGCAAAGGTGTTATATGGGTCCTTCTTCGGGCCCCAAAAATTGCCCGCGCGGCTGCATTCTGGACCAGCTGAAGCTTCCGGATACTTTTCAAGGGTAGCCCAATGTAGAGCGCATTGCAGTAGTCTATCTGGGAGATAACAAGGGCATGAGTGACTGTCCGTAGGGCATCCCGATCCAGGAAAGGGTGTAACTGGTGCACAACCCGAAGCTGTGCAAAAGCCCTCCTGGCCACGGCTGCCACCTGCTCTTTGAGCAGGAGCCGTGAGTCCAGGAGGACCCCCAAATTATGCACTGGGTCTGTCTGGGGCAGTGCCACCCCATCCAGAACCAACGATGACAACGTCCCGGATACAGAGGAGCCATTAACCCACAGCCACTCCGTCTTGCCAGGGTTCAGCCAGAGCCTGTTGTTCCCCATCCAGACCCTCACAGCCTCCAGGCACCGAGAGAGGGCGGTCACGGCATCACTTACCTCACCAGGGATGGAGATATATAATTGAGTATCATCAGCATACTGATGATACCTCATCCCATGATGGCGGATGATCTCACCCAGCGGTTTCATATAGATGTTGAAAAGGAGCGGAGAGAGAACCGAACCCTGCGGCACCCCACAATGGAGGGGCCGAGGATGGGACCTCTCGCTCCCTATCACCACCGATTGGGATCGGCCCCGGAGAAAGGAGGTGAACCAGCACAAAACCGTGCCGCCCACCCCCATATCCCTGAGCCGTCCCAATAGGATACCGTGGTCGACGGTATCGAACACCGCCGAGAGATCAAGGAGAGCAAGGATGGTCGCACTTCCACCATCCCGCTCCCGCCAGAGATCATCCATAAGTGCGACCAATGCCGTTTCCGTTCCATAGCCGGGCCTGAAACCTGACTGATAGGGGTCCAGATAATCCGTTTCCTCCAGGACCCTTTGGAGCTGCGAAGCCACCACTTTCTCAACCACCTTCCCCAAAAAGGGGAGGTGGGAGACTGGGCGAAAGTTGTCCAGTACCGTAGGATCCAGGGAGGGCTTCTTGAGGAGGGGGTGCACCAACACCTCTTTAAAGGGCACCGGAAACACTCCCTCCTGCAAGGATGCATTAACCATCGCCTGGATCCAACCACATGTCACCTCCCGAGCTGCTTTCACAAGCCAGGAGGGGCATGGGTCCATATGACAAGTGGTGGCCCTCACAGTCCGGAGGATCCTGTCCACTTCCTCAGGAACCACAGGATCAAACCGTTCCCAGACAACCAGGCAAGAACGATCCCCCGGTATCTCCCCAGACCCTGCACCACGCTCGGAGTCCAACTTGGAATGAATCCGAGCAATTTTATCCTGCAGGTGCTCTGCGAATTCCTCCGTGCGGCCCTGCAAGTGAACCCCCAGATCCCCCTTACCAAGGAGGGACCTGGTGATCCCAAACAGGGCCGCCGGGCGGCACTCTGCAGATGCAATAAGGGCGGAGAAGTATTGCCGCTTCGCCGCCCTTATCGCCACAATGTAGGCCTTAATAGCGGCTCTAACACGTGTTCGGTCGGATTCCGTCCTTGTCTTCCTCCAGCGGCGCTCTAGGCGTCTCTTAACCCTCTTCAGCTCCCTCAGCTCCTTCGTAAACCACGGGGAGTGTCGGGGCTGACGTGGCAAGAGAGGCCGCAAAGGCACGATCCTATCCAAGGCTCCGGCCACCTCTCTATTCCAGGCAGCAGCCAGGGCCTCCGCTGGACCGTGCAGCAGTTCCACGGGAATATCCCCCAGCTCCCTCTGAAACCCTGACGGGTCCATCTGGTGCCAGGGGCGGACCAATCACATGGGTCCAGCCTCCCTGCGGAGGGGGATGGCATAGGAGAAACTCAGGGTCACCAGGACGTGATCTGACCATGACACCGGGGAAAGCTGTACATCTCCCCTCAGATCACTTTGCCATTGCTCAGACAAGAAAACTAAATCCGGCATGTGGCCACTATCTCGGGTTCGGTCCCGCACAATTTGAGACAGGCCCATGGCTGCCATGGTAGCCATGAACTCCCGAGCTGCCTCCGAGGACCGTCCCAGGGATGGCAGGTTGAAGTCCCCCAGAACCATAAGCCTGGGGAACTCCACCGCCAACCCCGAGACGGCCTCCAGCAGCTCAGGCAGGGAGGCTGCCACGCAGCAGGGAGGCTGGTACAGTAGCAGCACTCCCAACTGTTCGCGGGCGCCCAACCTAAGAAACAGTGTCTCACAGCCAGGCACTTGTGGAGCAATGCGCCTGAAGGCCACTAGAGAGTCTCGGATGACAACAGCCACCCCTCCTCCCCTGCCCTGGTATCTTGGCTGGTGCCACACCGTAAACCCAGCCGGGCACATTTCCGAGAGGGGCACCCCCCCTCAGGCCCCAGCCAGGTCTCGGTAATACATGCCAGGTCTGCCCCCTCCTCAGTGATTAAATCACCTATGATGGGGGCCTTGTTGTTAACTGACCTGGCATTAAGCAGCAACAGCCGGAGGCCAGGGCCCCTATGAACCTGCTGGCCAGGACCTGGGACTGAGCAAGGAGGGCCGGAACACGCCACAGGCAACACGCACCGGGGGTGTCTTCCCCGAAGATGGCCTGCCCCCCTGCTCCCACCATAACGTCCCCTACCCATCACCACCTCGATACTGTAGCCCCCCCCATCATCCCCGGGGGTACCAGGCCCAAATACCTCCAGTCCCAGGCCCTCGGAGTTCCTATTCTGGGGTAGAGATCCCTCCATCCCACCATACATCTCCATTCAAAACCAGTCACTCCCAAATGAGGGGAGATCTCGCCCACGCACCAGCTCACGCTCTTGGCGCAGGCTGAGACCCACCCCTCACCAACCACATATCACGATCACACTCTGCCCCCCTGCACAACCCCTCTCACTAGTCAGCAGGGCGGGCATCCATACACACGCTCACACCTCCTGGCTCTCACCCAGCAGGTGGAGCCTCGCATCCCCCATACGCTCCCAGAGTCCCCCCCAGACTCTCACTACCAGGGGGGAGTCCCAAATAACCCACTGGAGGGACCCCACGGCTCTGCACTGGGCGGGGTTGAATAGGGGTGGCTGGATCTTGGAGCCCCAATTCACCCCTCTTAAAGCAAGGACAATTGGGATGCTGTCTTGCACCCCCCTGCTGCCCCACTGTTCCTCCAACCGAGGGATCTTCCTCTGCAGTTAGGCAGCCGCCTTGCAACGGGACTTGTTGTAGTTCGCCGCACCGTCGGAGGCTCGTTGGGGGCTGCTGGTCTTAATCGGCCTGGAATCCGCTGGGTTGATAGGCCCAGCTGGGCCTGGGTCGGGAATGCCGTATCGGGCCCCGCCAGAGTTCGTTGCATTCTACTAGAGTTTGCCACACTTGGAGTTTGTGATTCATCTAGGCTCCCTGCTGCTCACTGCGCCCCACAGGGGACAGATGAACTAAAAACTTGCCGCTGGTCGCCGCCCGGCCAAACTCTCCGTGCCGGCCAAACTCTCCGCGCTGCTCCAAAACTCGATGGGCCTACCACACCCCACCGGCGTGTCCCCGGGCCCGCCGCATCGACCCCACCCCACTCTAGGGATAGATGGGGCCAGGCGCCCCACACCGGCCCCGCGCCGAAAACAGCCAGGTCTGTCACCCGTCACTTGCTCGATGTTGCCGCTCTCCGCCGTGCTTGCTCTCCGCCGCGCTCCGCTGCTCCGCTACCCGTCCCAGGGCTTGCGCCTGGGGGGACCCATCTGAGAGGAAAAACCCCTCCTAGGTCTCCCCTCGCACCCAAATCAGCCCTAGGAGATGGAAAAAAGCCCCGGGGGGGGGAATAATCTTACAAACTTCCCCCTAAAGCAGCGTCCGCGCCCGGTGTTGGATGGCGGCCGCCATCTTGGATCTATGGGATCTATCTATTTTCTATTATGGGAGAGGCACTCTTTGTCTGGCTCCTCTGATGAGATCTGTCCAGTATGGTTGAACCTCTGGCATAGCTCTCATCCTCCTCATGCAAGCCCCACAATCCCATCAAGGTAGTGCTGGGGGGTGTTGTTGTTGTTCCCATTCCAGAAGATTCTCAAAATTTTAAACAAATGGTAAATTCTTCAGCTTCTTAGTCATTTCCATTTTTTTTTAAATCCGTTCAATCATGTCTGATTCTTGGAGACAGCCTGGAGAAGTCCCTGCAGTTTTCTCAGCAAAGTTTTTCAGAAGTGGTTTGCCATTGCCTCCTTCCTAGGGCTGAGAGAGTATGACTGGCCCAAGGTCACCCAACTGGCTTTGTGCCTAGGCAGGACTAGAGCTTATGGTCTCCTGGTTTCTAGCCTGAAACCTTAACCATTACACCAAACTGGTTCTCATAATTTCCATGATCTAGCCTGTTAAATTGAAAATGACTGCAAAGCTTTTCTTCATTTCATTTAAAAATAAAAAAATAAATTTTAAAATAAAAACATTATAATATTAATATATCATAAATGTGTTTAAAAATAATTTTCACTAATACAGGCAGTCCCAACCCTCTTGGCTTTCAGGAAACAAATTGGGTGACTATCATAGTTAGTTCAGTGCTATTATTATTATTTCAATTGCTTTTTAGCATATTAAATTTGGAACTATAGTATACTGCCAGAGTCTGTATGGATTCAGGCAGGCTATAAATATTGTTAAATAAATACATGATATATTTTAGCATTAATTAAAACATTGATTTTGAAAATTAAGCAGTGAAAATCAGTCATCTGCAGAAGTTATAATATTACACAAGGAGAAGAATGTTGGCTTCCCCAACCTTTGTTATCCACAGAAAAGTCACATATAATAAGATGGGTCTATATTGTAATCTTTCTAAAGTAGGACTCTCCTAGTTTCCCTGGAGCTGAACATTTTTCCGAGGGCTCTCCTGGGATCCCCATTAATAAGATTTCTACTTGACTTCAACTAAGTGTTTTTCTTCTAACTCTGTGCAGGTGCAAGGAAAAGTACTTCCTCTGCTTTCAGATTTGGACCTGTTCGTCAAAACACACACAAGCCCCAGTCCATTCTTCTCCATTTTTCCAACCTTTCTAGACATCCATAATAATATTTACCATAAAATATTGGCTGCTTTAAGGCAAGAAAAAAAGGACTGCATTTCCCCTCCTCTTCAACAGACTATCAATTCTATTTCCTAAAATGACTTCTTCAGCCAAATGGACTGTTCAGGGGAAACTGGCCATGGAATAGGGAGGTTCGCTGACTTCCACTCTCCTCGCCACTCTACACTTACCCCAAACAGTCTGTCAGGAACTGGTATTTGGTAGTCTGCTCAGGATTGCTCAGCCAGAGAAAAAAATAAAGCAGTGTCATGATTCATCTTATTAACATGTCATTGTTTCATGGTAGATATTTCAGAACCTCATTAAATTATCCCAGATTTGTAGGAAGATAAGGGCAAACAGGAGATTTGCCTCTCTTGCACCTCTCTGTGTAGGAACCGTTCCATTCATGTGTAGGGGTCATTCCCAGCATTTTAAAAACCAGAAGAGAAGCTCAGGCTGGTTTCTGCCCAGCTTACACTCTTCTACTACTTCCTTCTCTATCTTCAGCTCCCCCTCTGAGTTTGGAAGTGTCAGGTTTTCTCCTCTTCTTCTGGTCATGGGCAACTGGAGGACATTGTGCCCCTCTTTCAGGTTCATTTCTTCATTGGCTGGAGCTGACAAGAGTTCCCTCATTCAAGTCCTTTCACCTTTCCTCCTCTTAAGGGCAGGAAGAAGCTGGGTATTTCCATCTCTTCTACTTCTTTATGAAGAGCTATCTCCATTCCAGAACGTTCCTTCTCTATAGTGGCTCCCTTCCTATCGAACAGATGGATCTCCAAGGCAAGGATGGCTCCAACTCTTGTGGCTTCCAGAAAGCTGAAAAGACCTAGCATTCTGGATGGCCTTTTGTAATTGATTCTGCAGCTATCAATGTGAGTTTTAATTTTCATTATAGTTTTATTAATAGCAGTAGTATATTTTATTGTATGCACTGTAGACAGTTTAATAAGATATGAAGAAACATAGGATTTGATATCTGCTCTAAGATGAAGCCACCAAAAATAATGGAAAAGGAGATGGGTAATCTTAAATACTATAGGCTGCTGATTGTCAGGGCAGACCGGTAACATTTCTTCCCTCAAGAAAGGTAATCCAGCACTGTGGTGGTGTTGATCTAATGATGGCCCCTGAAGACTATGGAGCAGTCTCCTGGACACCATGTTTTCCCCACCTCTTCTGCCCAGCATACCTCCATTCTACCACTAATTCACCCAGTGATCATCCTTTCAGTTTCTGTACAGCTAGGTGATGCATACTCTCCTTTCTTTCCCATACTGCACCTACAATCAATAAGTTTAAATGTAGACATGCTTCTGTGAATCTGAACAGTTCCTCGTTGCCCCAAAGTTTCTATGGACCTACAGTGGAATAAATTGGCAAACTGCTTTGATCTTTGTAGCATCAGAGCAGTGATGGCACCATAAGTGGAGGTGGGGTGGTGGTGGAAGAAAGGAAGAAATATTAGTGAGGGGGGGGGGGAGTGAAGACATCTATGTGTGCAAACACCTGGGAAAGCAAAGGACAAGGGAAGGGATTAGTGAGGAGGGAACAATCCCTAGAAAGGAAAGAGAGGCACTAGTGGAGGCATGCAGAGTCCAGCTAATTAGATTTGCCTTCCCTGCATGGAAACGGGAACAGCCAATAGTATGGACTAAGCATTGCAATCCAGAATGGATTTTTTAAAGTCAGTTCCAGGAACAGCTAGGAGCAACACAAGAGACAAAGAGCTTAGGTTCTCATGTGGAACTGCCCAAAATGAGCAAATCATCTGGCTACACAATCAAAAAATTAAATCTCAAATCATAACAATATGATTCGTAAACCTTTGGAAGGTGATACTGTAGTCTGTTAGTTGGTATATGAAGTGTATTCAAACTTCCCATAATGAAAATCATAGGCCATATATATTGATGACTCTTTTCCATGCAAATTAGATTATAAGCCCCTTTGAGGTCCAGTTTGGTAAAATATCTGCTTTTTGCAATTATTCTAAGAGTTCAGAAATGAGAGGAAGAGAGTAGTAATCACTACTGGTCACAGAGTTCAGGAGCTAGTAACCGTGGACTACATGTAAAGAGCCATCTTTCTTCTTAACCAAAAGGGCAGAAGCACTAGCTAGGGAGGAGGAAAAGGAGATAAAACATTTCTGTAATTTCCCATTGATAAATCATTTTGGGTAAGCCTATAGGAGTTATTTTGCAGGAAACTGGTTCCAGGAAGAATTGTGCAGCTGCAGAACTGGTGATGTGAGCAGGGTCAGTGCTTCTCCCTTTCCAAATACAACTACCTACTCCATGGATCTGGCAGGCATCCTAGGAGGTTATTCTTGCTGTGAGATAGGAAGCAATACACGTTTGAGATGCTACAGACTCTGAATCTGTGTCAGTACCTAGCTCTACCTGTGTGGGCACCACTTAATTTCTGGTTGTCCCAGTCTCAGAGCCCATCGAGAATGGGACTGCTTTATTTCCCAACAAAACATTTTGGACCATTCCCCCTTTCTCAACAAGTAGAATACTTGGTTGATGTTTTGGGAAGGGGGGATTAACAGAGCACTCATGAGCAAAGCAGCCAGATTCTCTACAATACTTCCTCTCCTGCCAGTATTCTGCCCAGTTCCTGGAGTCTTCCATCAAAACTCAGGCAGACTTAGATAAATGCTATCATAACCTCTGGGGTCCTTGACAAATTTTGTCTGATAAGCTCTCTTTGAAGCCATCAGTTATGCCCTTTTCATTCCAGCCCACTTCCTGAGCTAGCTGCTGAAAGTCAGCAGCATATTCTTGCTTACTCTGTCATAGGTCATGGATTTCACAATTGATATTCACTTGCTTGACTGAATTCTCAAAGTTTGCTCTCAGACAGGCCATAAAATTAAAGTAGATGTCCAAGTCCAAGCGGTTCTGAATCAGAAGAAGTTTCCCATTTTATAGTCATTTCATTAATTATAAATTCTACACAAGTTTGGTTAGTGAGAAAATCATCTGGACTCAGTGAGAAATATATTTCATATTAGACAAGAAAAGCAGCATTTGCTTGGGTTCCATCATATTTATCAGGCAAGAAGGATGGTACTTTGTGCCAAAGGGCTGAAGCTACAGCAGCTGCTGCAGTGACAGCTGTAGGATATAAGGCTGTTACTGATATAGGGACTGCCAGAGGTGGTAAATTCCATCCTACTTGCTGATTAGTCTGGTTTATCATCTGGGCTAACTGGTCCATCTGGATCACCAGTTGGTTCTGACACTTGAGCCATGCATTGGCAACTTGATCAAGCCACGTTTTAGTCTTTGATATCTAGTGAGGGTTTTCCTCACTAGTGTAGGAACAAGCAATCAAACTGCCAGGTTCAGCAGTAAACCACAGCTCTCCTAATATTCAACCCTTATTCAGCAGCAGCAGGAGGCTGGACAGCAGACTCTCAGACAGCTAGATTTGAATCTTTGTTGTATGCAAGAATGAAGCAATAGTTGATTACCTACTGCTGAACAAAGAATTCAGAGCTATTATGTATCAGTGTTGCAGAGTTTAATAGCTTGGATTTCTCCTCCCACCTTTCTCCATTAATGGATACTTGGTGCTTCACTTGGTGGCCTAGGGTGGCTAAAATATATTTACATAGCTGTCTTCTCTAGCCTGGGAACCATTGGTGCCCACCTCACCAGCTTCGGCCCTTACAAAACTGGTGATAGAGATGGATGTCTCTTTAGGACTTCAAGATCTCAGACAAGCCTCAAATACGTAATGTGCATAACATCACTGACCAGGGATAATTAGTTTATCCCCAAACAAATCACATCTGCTTGGGGGGCTAAAACTAGCATACTGAGGGATAACTGGCTGGATCAATTAACTCAATTTAGGAATTTCATGCTTACTCAACAGCCAGGAGCCAGTTAAGCATATTTTGCCACCAGTCCACTATAAGAATGTGGTACTCTGCACTAAGGTCAAATAAATGTTTTCCTTTTTTCTCAGAAGAATGTTGCCACCTTCTGGGATTCAGTCATTTGGATTTATAATCCCAAGTACAACTGCTTATTCACACTCACCCCTGCTTTTCAGCTAGTATAAAGGGAGCATGAATATATTACCTTCACTTTTCAATCTAGCCCAAATGTACCAAGAGGCTGGTGTTTCAAAATGCCCCAATGACCTGATTGTGCCATTTTGACTGCCACTATCCTCAGCACCTTCAAATAATCTCTATAAAGTTTGAGTTTTTATCTTCTGAACAGATAAAGCAGATTTCCACTTGGAATCTGTTGGATTAGCTGCATCATTTAAAGTTGGTAAATTGTGGGTTTCTATAATGAAATTGTTGGCACTGATGCTCACCGCTTCCGTGAAATAGCTAACTGATTAGCTGCAATTTCCAAACCTTGTCTGGGCTTTTCTTTTTTTCTGAATAGCAAAACATTCTATTAAAAAAAAAGAGGGGGGGGGATTCTGTTACAGCCACTCCAGGAAAAATCTACACTATGACTATGTTGTGCAAGATAATGATATTTCAACCATGGGTATTTCTTCAATGCAATTATTCTGAAAGAAGCAGCAATCCATTACTAAATAAGGACCAGAACATTAACAAGGCTTTTGCTACACAGTAGTAGGCAAATACTGCCAAAAAAAAAGATTTAATACTGATAATATGTGGGCTAGACTGGATTCTAAAATTGCTTTATATAATATTCTCCAACTTCCACTTAACCTGGAGGTTAAACTGTTCTGGTGTTTTGAAGCTAAACTACCCAACCATCTATGTCATGCAAACCACTTAACTGAATATAAGTGTGATTTACTTAACTGTAAGTCTGCGATCAAGAGAAAGCCCTTGAGACCACCCATTTTAGTAACTATTTTGATTTTCACATATACTCCTGAGGCCTTGAGAGAGAGGAATGAAAAATGGGCAGAGATGAAAGGGGACGCCTCCCCCAAACGTGTCATTAATGCCACTGACCCAGATCACAGTATCATTTTTTCCTCCTTCTCTGCTGACTTTTTTTAAATCAGAGAAATGCCAGCCTCCTCATCTCCTTTGTGGTAGTTAGGAAGTCTAAAAAAATGGCTGTGAGATAACAGATTGAGTTATCCAAAACTGGGCTGCTGGTGCAAAGAGATCGCTGAGTCAGCCACATCATGTGAACACAGCCAGTAAGGAGTATCAGGGGCATCTCCAGGAGTGTGTGTGTGTGTGTGTATGTGTGTCAAAAAAGTCTTGATGGCAGTTGTAATCATATGATCAGAGCCCCATCCTTTGTAATGTGCAGGGCTTCAATCACGTGGAATATTTTTAGGCTCAAAATGGAATTATGCTTCAAAAGGGGCAACCACGTAGACAAGGGCAGGCATTGCAAGAATTCAGTGCCAGAAGCATTTCTACCTTTGGCCAGTGAGTCAGCACAGCCAGCATGATGCTCACCAAGTCCTGATATGTCATCTGGTTCCAAAAGGTAGGTGGCTGAGCTAAGTGAAGAAACACCTTTAGGGATGGGCGGAGAAGTTGCACTGGATGTTTCAAATTTCAGAGCTGAGTTCCTACACTGAAAGAATGACAGAAAGACTTTGGAACTGAGTCAGAAAAGAGCAGATTTCAACATAAAGACTTGGGAACAAAAACGGAATGAAAACAGAGGCGTAAGAAGCAAACGTGAGGTTCATTCAGTGTATACTTTGAATATGCTTTTCCTGCAGGCATACATTTTTCTCAGCCTCTTTTTTCAGATTGAACTGTAGTTCCGTGCACATTTTTTCTTGTACCAATTTTGTGCAATTTTTGCTTAGAGGTGAACCACCTTGCAAAATTCTGAAAAATGACAATTTTGACATGTGTCAGAGAAATCTGAAATCGGCGAATTCAAACAAAAATGTTCATGCAATTAATTTCTCACCATCTCTTTTGTGGTCAACAAGTTCTACCTTCAGTGCTCCTAAAAAATGACATCTTGATTCATTTGAGTATTGAACAGAAACTGGCTTGTAACTAGAGGAGGAGCTGGGGGCACCACACCATTTTTCTCTTCACCGCTACATTTTAAGTTATCTTTAAAAGCCCAGGTAAGCTTCCCATCCTGTTTTCTTATCTCTATTCTTCTTCCTGCCCATCAATATTTAGAATGGACGCAGTCTAGATACAGACTAACTAGGATTGCTAGCTATTGCCTGACAGCAATTCTGTGCTTTTGTGGGCTGATCCCTAGGCAAACATTCAGCCACAGCAATCAGTGTGGTGAAGTGATGTTTCTGGATTGGGCAGGACAGACTTCAGATCACCCCTCAGATTTGAAGCTCATGGTCAGTGCAATCCAATGCAAGGGTACTTCACAATAAATTCTAATTCTTATCAGTGTCAAAGGGAGTATGTTTTCATCTGGATTAAAGCTAAAGACAGAGAGAGGAATTTAGGCTTCAAGTACATCAGTGAAATCCTTGAACAGCCAGCATTTTCTTCATATGTGCACATCTGCAATTAGTAGCATTTATAGTTAGCTGAGATACCTGGGGATCATGGGAGTTGGAGTCCAAAACATCCTGGGATCCCAGTAGGAAGGGTTGAACTAAATAAAACAAATATATAGCCATGTGTTACCTATTCATAGACTTTGGCTTGGTCAATATCTTATGGGTGGGTTTGTGCCCACACAAATATATGCATATCATTACCAAATCTCCTTCTACAAATATCTAGTATGAGCTAGTTTAGCACAATTACCCTCAACAATATGTGCCTGTCCAGACAGACATTCTTTTATATTAAATTTCTGAGCTAAAAACACCAGATGCTACATCCACCATGTACTACTGCTATCCCTGCCAAAATGGAGTCTCTGTTGGCAGATCATGTTATTCAGCTCTAAAAGAAATCTGTGATGGAGCTCTTTTGAATCTTGAACCATGATTTGTCAATCTAACCATGCAGTGGTTGGGTGAGTAAATTGGGAAGACCCTTCTGCATGAGACAAATTACCTTGTATGTCATCATAAATCAACAGTTGGCAAGTACATTTGCTCCATATTAGGAAGAACTGTACTTCTGCTTGCTGTGCAGCTATAGGCACGGAGATCCTCATTTCAATATTTATTATTTATTGTATTTCTTTATGAAATTTATCTGCTGCCAGAAACCAGCTGGACTCTAGGTGACTTAGAGAATTGATGCATTCAAAACAAGGTGCCAAACTGAAATAAACCGATTAAAGCAATGGAGGAAAAGCTGCCAATCCTAGGAGAAACATCCAGGGACACTGCTATGATAAAACATTTTGGGCAGCACAGAATTAGCTCTGTGCACAGAGGTCTGTGATTTGGGGGAAAGAACTTTTTAGAATGAGCCAGTGACAGGCCATGCAACTGTATGATGTTGCCTGGCTTACCAGATGTAGGGGAACATCTCTGCAGCTGCATCGGCACAACTTACTTTGCATGATGATAGTAGTTATGACTATATGCATTGTATGAGTGCTGTGCAAGCTATAGCATCATACTAATTAAGCTGAGTAATAATTGAAACGTACAGTACAAAATGAGAAGTTTTCATAGTCAATATAAATAAGCCCTGAGAAATGTTTACTTACATTACTGCTTAAGCTTTTAAAAAGAAAAGAATAAAGCCTCTTCCTTCTTGATATAGTTTAATTTTTGAGTTCAAGGAGGTTTACTTTCAGGTGGGTGTCACAGACTTCCCCAACCTGGTGTCCACTGAAACTGTTGTTTGTAATTCCAACAACCTGGCTGAGGAAGAGTGCAGTAGAGGGCTGCAGCCAAAGAATATATGTTCTGATGTAAAATAAATAGTAATTTATAATACACCTATCAGCTGTAACTATTTGGATGGAGATAAGATATAAGAGAAGAGAACCATGAGCTGGGTCAATACATCATGCTAAGACATGGTCTGCATAACTGAAGTTTGTTAAATAACCCTTAATTGGTTTGGTTCATCCAACATGCTAAGCCCCCAAAAGAAACCTTCATTTTGATTTAGTGCCTTTTGTAAATTCAGCTATTATTGTCTGATAAATGGAGACTGGAAGCTGACTGCTATACAAAATATAGCAGTCAACTTCCAGTCTCCCTTTATCAGATTGTAAAATTGGATAAATGATCTCAAGCCTCTCTATCTTACAGAAGAAATCAGCAAAGACCTGTCCAGCACTTTGTCCAAAAATTAATTCTAAAAGATTAATGCTACACTTTTGTTGATCAAATCCATTGGCCTATTCAGGCCAATAGTTTTAGATTATACATCTTTCAGAGGAAGATGGAAGTTGGATCTAAAAGCTGGAAGGCACAGATGCCATCTATTAACCAATATAAATAGAGCAGCCTCTCTTAGTCTGTCACCATACTCCAATCTTGGTCAACCTGGCTGGGCATGATGGATACTATAGTTCAATGGATCTGTATGGCATGAAATTTGGAAAGATCTTTTGAGAGTCAGTTCTACTAGGCCAGGGTTCTGCTTTTGTAAAGTAGAATAATCAAGGAATGGGTGCCTCCATCATGACATTTAGCTATGATATAATTGTAGCTCAAGAATTATCCAGCAACTGGGAGTAGTTTCTCTCTGAGAAATATCACATTCACCCAACCAATTCCTTCAGTGATATTGGCACCAGGGGTAAAACAAAGGCCCTTCTTATTGCTGTGCTCTTCTCTCTCTCTCTCTCGCATTTTCTTTGATGGCTATTTGAGAGGGAAGCAGAGGAGACAGCAGCTGCTTGGCACCCCTCTTTGCTTCTCCCAGCTGTCTGGCCCAAATCCAATAGAAATCCAAAATAAGGCTGGGATTGAGGCCGTGGCAACAGCCTTTGGAACATGGAAGTGCTGGGCTTATTGGGGCTAGAAGACTGCAGTTATGGGAGGAAAGTGGGGAGCAGCAGGACTGAAGTCAGAGGCTAAGAGCCAATTAAGAACAAGTAGCTATAGTGGCCAGTTGGTTGGTTGGGAAAGAAGGGCTGGAGCGACTTAGGAACTAACCAGAGCAAGAGTCTGGAGGGAGGCTGCCAATTAGCTTAGGCTAAGAGAGAGTAGAATACAGTAGATGAGTTAAGATGATCAGGCACATAGACCAATGGAAGTTGTGTTTCCTCTGTCTGACGTGACTTCCTTTTCATCACATCTTGACATCTTTGCAGCATCTGTCCTAAGCTCCATATCTGGAGGGCTCTCAAGGGGAGCCACGTTGCCACAGCAATCCCATTCATATAAAGGGGACATTTTCTAACCTCACTAGGTTTGGTTCTGCAGCAGTTCTAAGCGTTAGCCATCTTCATAGAAATGGCTTATACCAAGGAAGTGTGCCCCCATGCTTCTGGAGGCCAATATATAGCCTTCCAAGTCTGGGGATATCTCATATATAAGGAAGCAATTGCTATACCAATTTTGTCCACCAAGGAGATGACAGACATGGAGATCAAAGGTGTAATTAGCCTGGATGATACTAGTAGGCTGTTTGCTTTTTGCAGACTAATGTAACATAGCACATAATTAACTTATAGAATTCATTGCTACAGGATAGCAACTAAATTGTATGCCTTTAATAGGGGATCAGCTACATTTATGAAGTATAGGTCTACCAAAGGCTATTGGTCTTGATATCTCAGTGTTACGATCAGGTTGAGGGCTGTAAACTTCCAAATACCAGTTGTCGGAGAAGAACAGCGAACATTATGACTCCCTCACCATTTAAGAAGCACCTCAATGTGTCTGGTTGGCTATTATGAGAAACCAAATGTTGTTCTACTCTGGATCTTGGGCTGATCCAGCAGAATATGCATAGAAGCTCCAACCTAGGTTTTACATAGTGGCAGTGGCCCTGAAACTAAGGCTAGTATGGATGTAGCAGTAACAGGTTTATATGAGAGACATGTTTTGTTTCTCATCTTTAGGCTAATTTATTTCACCAACTATATGGATGGCTAAATTTTCTTGTAGCATATATAATATTTGCAAGCAAATGCAAGTTGATGTAAATTCATAGTCATCATTCAGTGGCAGAGCCATTTTGTTTGTCCATTAGTGGTTCTACCAAATAGCAAAAATTTTAAAGAATGGTGCAATCAGCAGCACACTTTATTATCTCTTTCATTCTTTCTCTCTTACAAACACTGTGAGAAAGCTGTGCTTTTTCCTTATATGCAAGTCATGGCAGATGTCTCTCCCTCTCCCTGGGTTTACTTCAGCAACATCGTCATCAAGTTATTATAGAGCATTAATCTGAATATAGTTCATTGCAGGCCAACCAGTTGAACTTCCAGCATACATATGTGCAAAATGGTCCAAGCTGTGCTATATAGATCAATGGCACCTGACTGAATTCAGGGAGCTTTCTATGCATACTACATAGCAATTTTGAAACCATTTCAGAACAGAGGGTTATACAGATTATGGGTTACCAACTATAAATCTCTGTTTTTGGATTTCTTCCAAATGAAGTCATCCTCAAGCAATCTCAGTTTAAATAAGCATTCATTTGAATGAGTAGAGCAATGGGAAGATGTGTGGAGAATGGCCTCCTTTTGATTCTGTCAACATTGTGTACATACAAACACACACATACCCACACACAGAGTCTACCCTACACAGATTTCAGTTGTGTCTATGAGGGTCTAATCAGAGCAGGTGCTTAATGCGTTGCTTCTGTGTGTACGAGCAGGTCTAACCAGAGTGAGTGCATATGTGTTGTCTCTATCTGTTGTCACCTTCTGGTCACATTTCTGTGTGTCAGTGTGCATGTTAGTACTGGGAAGCACAGGGCAAACTACATGCGGAAAGCATGCAGGGCACGGCTTCTGGAATTCTTTTCAACTCCTTAATAGCATGTGACCAAAAGAGACGAGGAAAAGGGGGCTTAAGAATGGAACATCTAGCAGCATTTTGAGACACCACCCAACTCACCTTCCATTTTGCCAGTGTCTCCTACCACCCCAGTTTTGGTCCCATTCCATTCTGGGTTTGGATAGTTATCCTGCTGATAGATAGACAGATGGGCATAGAGTCCCAGCCCCTTTACATGATTTCTTTCCAACATTTTTGTTGAATTGGAAAGAATTAAAAATATATATTCCAGAAGAAAGCAGTTACAAACTATGTAGTTCAGGTAATCATCAGAAATCAAGCTTGACTTGAGGGGGACAATCATACAATCCTTTGAATGTTTGGGGTAAAATAAATGTGATTCAGATTATTTTAACCCCAAAGTTGATTTTCAGAGGCCTTTCATTACATTAATTTAAACTAATTTAAGTAAATGTATTTGGCAAGGGCAAATACATTTCCTGAAAATGTCATTATGCAAGCACTTGTTGGCAAAGGTAGATTTAACTTTCTATCTCTGGGGGGTTACTTTAGATTTTAGTAAGTGGCTGGAACCAGGAACTTCAGAATTCATTTCTTCTTTGAATTTAATTTGAGCATCATATTAAATCTTGGTTAAGTACTGGGGTACCTGTCTGTGCAGGGATCTGTTTCAATAACTACATTTAATACTGTAAAATACATCTGGAAAATATCAGGTCATGGTTATAATTCCAATTTATTATCCATGAAAAGCCTACAGTGTGGGATAATTGCAGTTTAAAAATAGGTAAAACTGTTTTTTGAGGTAAAATGGGTTTCTCATACTATTATGGTGGATGAACTCAGTTTGGAAGAATCTTTTGCAGATTTTTTTTTTTTTTAATGAGCTTGATTTACCTCAGAATGCATCTTGGCAGTTTTAATCAACCCAAGCATTTTTTATTCTGCCTATTTGATCCAGATGTTGTTGCTGCTTTCATAGTGCTTGGAAGTCTTGGAGGAATTAACAATGGCTTCTAAGATGGTTGAAAGAAGTTATAAAATACAGTAGATATTGTTTATTCAGTCTCTGGAATAATAAGTTTCAATATCCTGTCTTGGTAGACCATTGGAAGCTCACTTTAGATAATGTGAAATTAGTTTTCTATGACTTTAAAAAGAAATTGACAGCCAGTTTGGTGTAGTGTTTAAAAGCATTCACGCTAGAGACTGTGAGTTCTACCTTAGGCATGAAGCCAATGAAGTGACCTGAAGTAAAGCCAGACATTGTCAGCTTTAAGAAGAAGGCAATGGCAAACCACATCTGAAAAATGGTGCCAAGAAAACGGCATGGAGTTGTCCAGACAATCACCTGGAGTTAAGATGGACTCAAAAACAAAAAACAAAAAAGAGGTTAATACAACAAAAATCTTAATGAATAACAATGTTTAGCTACAACTATCTTGATATTGAAAATGCAACCCAGAGGTCAGAACATTAACTCAAATGGATTGGATCTATCCTATTGTCACAATTTGGGCTGAAATCAATATGGCTTGAATATGAATCTGTACACTGTTTTTAGCTATATTCCTATATTTGGATTCTTTCAGCAACTATTGTGGATTTTTCAGGCATGGAAGCTAGTTAAAAGAATTATCATGCAATACCTGAATGAGAATTCAAGACCTGATTTGGATTATTTTGTTTGTCAATTAGCTTTTTCAAGGGAAAGACAAAGAAGAGGATTTTTGAGAGGTATGGTCATTTTTTAAAGAATTGTTCTATTTAATTAATTTAGTTAAATTAAACTATTTAATTTAATTCTAACATAATTTTCTATACTTTCCCCCTTTATTTTATATTATTAATATCATTATCATGATGATGATGTATAGATACCCATCATACTATTCATATGTACCCACCATGCATTTTGTATAATATTCCTTTGCATAAAAAATGTTACGCAAAGTGCAGAAAAAGAGTAAGAAAAAGATAATTGACCTCTGGAATGTATTTGTGGCTTTAGTCAACTGGAACTTTCACATAATATTATTCACCATGATTAATTTTGAGATTATATTGTTAATATATTGTATCTTTCTATACCATTTTTTTCTATTACTTTTTTTTTAATTTTTAACTTTTTTAAAAAATAGCACAATCCTAGGCACACTTTTGAACTTTGTTGTTGGAGAAGATTCTTGAGAATATCATAGATAGCCAAGAAAACATACATATGGATCATAGAACAAATCAATCCAGAGTTCTTGTTCAAGGGAGAAATGACCAGGCTCCAATTATCATATTTTGGACACATTACGCAAAGACCCAGCTCTCTTGAGAAGTCTATAATGCTGAGAAAGGGGAAGGAAAGAGAAGAAGAGGACAAACACAACAAGGTAGACAGAACCTATTACAGTGGTGATGGGTGCAATGCTGGAGGACTTGAAGGTCAGGTTGGGGACAGAACATCCTAAAGAAAATCTGTCTGTATAGTTCCTAAAATTTACAATTTTTACAATGACTTGATGGCACATAATCACTCATGAGTCTATTCAGTAGTACGTTTGGCTGTGTCCAATGGGACAAACTCCCAGATAAGTATGTATATGTACATTGCGGCCTCAATTATCTTTTTCCCCCTTTATCTTTCCTAATAATTTAGAAGGATGCACAGTGCCAGAACACATTGGGGGTATTTTCATCTTCTAATTGTCTCTTTTCCTATGATCATCTGAAGGCTCTACTTCTTTAATTCCACTGAGGCCACCTCTTTTCTTTCTTGCTAAAAAAACAAGATCCCCTATTAATCAACTAATGCATAAATTCTGTACTTTTAGCCACTTTGGTAAAATCATGGCTACTTAGTTTTTCCCTCTGTTTCTCCCTCTTCCTACCAAGATTCCCGCCTAAGAATGGAGGCAGTTTGTTTCCTTCTGTAAAGGTGAACACAGGGCCACCTTAGGCAAGTGGTAGTAGGTGCCCATGCCTCCTAAATGGTTGAATCTTAAATGCCAACTAGTGCCTCCTTCTATGAAACAAAACAACCAAATTACAGCACACCTCAGGCCAATCTGATTGGCACATAATAAAAGGGGCAAAAGCAGTTATTGTTGCCCAGTTGGGCATTGCTATGGCTAGAGGCGAAATTGGACTAAATTAAAAGACTTAGTGGGGGCTGGGGATATAACATCCTAGCAGTTTGTTAATTCTCTCCCTTTTTTAAAATTTCCTTGTCCCCATTGGCTCTTCCTTTTGCTTCTTCCTTTCTTCCAAAGTGACAGTTGCCTGATAATATAGCAAGTTTAGAGAGTCTGAATTATTGATTAAAAGAAAAAGACCACTTGCAAGATAGCCACTCAATAAATTCTAAAAACCACTGAATCCCCAATGTGTGTACTTCAGCTGGTTTTATAGACTGGCATATTTGAGAGAGTGAAAATATGGCTCCATCGTGCCATAGCACCGAGGAGTAGATGTACTTTTAGCGTCCACTTAAGCTACACTTAGGATTGGGATGGGGGCACTGAAGGCTTCAAAGTGAGTAGAAACTAAAAGTGGAGTTGAGGTTTGCAGATGTCTGTCTGTCTGTCTGTCTGTCTGTCTTTCTTTTTCTTTCTTTCTCCTTCCTTCCTTCCTTCCTTCCTTCCTTCCTTCCTTCCTTCCTTCCTTCTCTTCCTTTTTTCTTTTTTTACACAATGATGTGTCTATTTTAGGGCTTGCATTACTTTTCATGTACTTCCTAGGCAAAATGATGGGCTGTCAGCAATCATGTTCAAAGAGGGCTCTAAGGGCCACCAAAAGGGGACTTGTTGATCACAGATTCCCTATCCCTACCCTAGAATGAGATATATTTGCTTGGATGGGTATAGTAAGTGGTGAATGAGTAATGGCCAGATCAGGTGAGCACAGATGGTGGGACCAGGCAGGAACTGATGGTAACACCTTGGCCAACAATAGAGCTTATGACACAAATAATTGCATGTCTGAACTGATTGCATGTAGTCCTGTTGGTATACCATCAATAACTGGGTTGATATATAGCATACATTCCTTCATTAACTATCAATATCATTTTTATATCCCATTTCAGTTCATTCTGTTCATTTCTGAAATGGTAACTGCTGGTGGAGGTCTTCCAGAGTGTTGGAGTGGTATGTCATCAGTATACTATTGAGATTCAACTCCAAGGAAGTAATCAGTTTCCTTGATTGTTACCTAATTTCAGCAATGGACTGGATGATGTGTTATCCACTTCATTGGAGGTCATGATGCAAGTGCTGAACTGGCTTCCTCAGTTAAGATCAGCCTGGACTCAACTCAGATCTGGAACAAAAAGGAATTTATTATATTGCAAGGGCCATACCATTACTCCTCATAGCGTGAGGAGGGTCAACTTTTGATAAATGCCATAGATGAAGGAAAAGAACATGAATGTTAATCCTGATAAATTAGAGGTGCTGTCAGAAAATATGAAAGTAGTATTGGAGGATAGATGCTCAGTCTGGTTTGGATGGGGGTGCATTCTCTCTGAAAGAGCAGATTTGCAAACTGTGAATGTTTCTTGATGCTCAACTGCCACTGGACTTGCAGATGGCACCTGTGGTGAAAAGTGCTTTTGTACAATTAAGATTAGTGCACCAGTTGCAATTGTTCCTGAGATTTTTGGATTTGGTAAAATTACCCGCACCTTGGTTACATCTGATTTTCATAACTGTAACCAGTGGGGATATTTCATTTGCAGGCATTTCATTACCAGCTTGGTAACATCTTCAGTGCTTTGTTCTTGGAGAAGTGAAGTTTGTTGATCATGGAATATATATATTTTCCTGTTCTAAAACCAGTGTCTAGAAATTACAATTGGTGTTAAATGTGTCAGCTAGTTTGTTATCCAGAGCAAAGTGCAGGGATCATGTGATGCCTGTACCAAAAGATCTGCACTAGTTTCCAATTGTCGGAAAATGACTGAGGGGTCATTTCCAGTTTAGTTTGCACGCAGAACAGTCCCAGATCAGAGCAAGCGCACACACCTCTCAGATCACCTAGCAAAAATATTTAGCGTGATGCTTATTTATTCAGCATCAGCAAACATCAAAAACAATTAATTGGCAAAAATGACACAAAAGGCAAGCAAAAGCAGGAAGAGAGAGAGAGAAATGAACAGTTGAGAATTTACATTATCTATCCATCTATATGCATCTATCAAAAAGCTCAGAACATTCCACTACTGGAAACAATACTGTGGGTAATTAGCATAAATATCCCAAACTTTGCCTATGGTTGCTCCAGTTTTAACCCTTTTGTGTACATAATGTTGATATAAGTTGCTACTCATTTTTAAAGTCTTAAAGGCTATCTGAGGGATCACCTATCCCATTATGAACCGCCTAGCTTTCAAGATCTGTAGAAAAGGCCCTTTTGCAGATATTCCCACTGTCAGAAGTCCATCAATTTATCTGACATTTGTAAGAGGGCTTTTTCTTGTATTGGCCTTAGGCTATGAAATGAACTCCCTTATGAGTTTCACTTGGCCAAACTCTTGGTGTTTAAAAAAAAATCTGAAAAGACTCATTTTTTTTCATCAGTCCTTACTCATTTCAGTATAAATTTTAATATTTTAAAATCTCTGAGTTCTGTAGGGGTTTTTTTTTTAAAAAAAACTTACTTAGGCATTTTAAGTAGTCGCTTGAGCAGAAAGGCATCGTATCAATAAAATAAAATAAAATAAATAAAATAGATGTGTTCCTACTGATCCAGTCTGTGCATATCAGGCACTGAACAAAAAGACCTCTGAGTATGGGGAATTGAATGAATACCTCACTATTCTTCAAAAGCTACAAAGGCAGGCAGGACTTTTTTCTAGGCTCAGCAGAACCTGTCTGAAGTGATGACTCAAGGAATAAGATCTAATGACCCACCAGATGGCCTTCTAAGGTATCTGCAGCAGGCTTGTCAATTTTAGCCTTGGAAAAGCTTTAAAAAGAAGAGACAATCACATCTACTTATTCTATAGCTCTACAGATTCCTTTGATCTTTGCTTCTGCAGTCCAACATTTCCAGTATCAAAAGCCAAGCGAGATTCTCCTTCCCCTTTGCCTGCTGTAGTCATTCAGGCTGCGTTCTTCTGCTGCTAGAAGGTTTATTTCCACACAATAATTAACTCACCAACAGAGTTAAGGGAATCACGTGTTTTTTCTAAGTATTCATAAAGCAAACCGCCAGGGAAGCCTGGAAAAATTATTCCGACTGGGCCTGCTTTTAAGAGCTGGAATGACAATTGCAGCTGCCTGGCATCAGCCCCATATTCTCTGTGCTTCCTTTCTGCCAAAATAGAAGATTGGCTTTGTGCTGGGGAAGACATGGTCATAAAAAGAAATGAAAACTCCAAACATCTGAAATCTGTTTACCAATTACAGTGAAAGATGTATTAAACACGCTGGAATTCTTTAGGCCATTTGAATTGAAAACTGTCAGGCTGCGGGAAGCAAGAGGGCCAGAGAAAAGCTGCTGGAAAGAACATTAAGCCAGAATGGGATACTATTGAGGCCAATATCAGTCTGCTCCTTGTTTCTGGCACCGATTTGCTGCAAGTCTGGGGTAGAGACAGATGACAGTAAAATCCATCCATGACCATTCATCAGATGTAATGCATATTCCAGCTGGCTATGCAATGAAATGGTTGCCTGGTTTGGTGCCGTAATGATTGAAACAGTGTGAGAGAAGACTACCCCTTTGCAGATGTCAATAACATTCATGGAGATCCTGTCCCTTGAGGTCTCAAGCAAATCAGCTGGAAAACATATTTTTCCAGTCCTTTTGTTTGGTCCTAAATAAGTGAAGGGATGGGATCCTACTTCTACCATACACAGAGCTGCTCTATTCTCTGCAATCACACCACAAAAGAAGCACCTGTTGAATGACAATTACATAAGGAAAACATCAAAATGTTCCTGTTTGATCAAACTACTCCTGAGTACAACATATTCCCTTTCCAACATTCCCATTTGCACCCAACCATGACACAAACGTGCCTTGGTAACTTAATTTTTTGGTCCTGTTCCCACAATGCTCCCTTTCTCTGGTCCCCAGTCCATGACTGAATGAGGCTTAACTAGTCCTTAGCCCTAGTGGTATTAACGTAATATTTTCCTCCTTAAACCAGAGGCAAGTCAAGTGACTGCCATCACTGAAACAGAGGCAACAGGGATGAGATAGGAATTGACATTGGAGAGAACAAATGTCCTGCTTTGATCACTCTGTCTTGACTTTTTGACCACTCCTGTGGATCCCCCTGCGTGTATAGAAGCATCTTTATAGATGCATCTTTATATTAAGCAATCTTGTAAAAACAATTTTGCAGTCAATTTCACATCTATTTTTAGCAAAGTTATTTTAACTGTCTGAAAGATGAAACTGAGGAGTGTCTTCCATATTTTCGAGTCATGAATGAGATTGTTCATTGCAACCCAAAGCACAAAGTAAGCATGAACAGCCTGCACTAACGAAGACAAACGCCTTGACCTTCAACTTGGAAATGTTCATATTTATTCAAGATCTTCATTTCCTGTGTCTGCTAATTCCACTTCCTGTACTGCATTAAAGTATAGAGCTTTTTGGAAATCTTCATGCAGGCGTACCAGAGGAAGAAGAGAAGGAAGGGATGTGTTTGTGGAGATACTAGCCCTCTCAGACCTTTCATTTACTGGATACCATTTGCCTTTCAGAACAAAACACTCACCAGTACTGGCAGGCATTCATTTTTCCTCTGCTTGTCACATCCAACTTGAAAGGAAGCCTAATAATTGTAATGGAGCACCACCAATTTTAAAGGTGACATTTATATATAACTCAAATGACAAAACCTGTGCTCCAAATACACAGGCCATGTCCTCTGCACATTATGGGGCTGCCATTCACAAGTCTGACAAATAAGAGCAAGGCATCACTGTTCTATATCTAATGTTCTCATTGTCACTGGGATTCTAATTTTCCTATTACTTTGCCAATAAAATGTGCCTATCATTCTAGTCAAATAATAGCCTCACTTCTCTACCCAAAAAATGCATTGATGCTGCATGCACTTAAAATAATTGGCTAAATTTAGATTTAACTACTTGGCAGTCTTGGTGGTTTGATATCTATAAGATGCTATGTGTACATTCCTAGGCAAGAAGTAAGGTATAGCCTTGGTTCTCCTCAAGCTGTTAACAGTCTAGAACAAACGAGGCACTTTTGACAACTGAAAGAGAAACAGAGCCAGTGGTTCAAGCCATATGTTCTGCTTTATGGAAGGAAATCTCCTAGGTGAAGGGCAGGCAGAAAACTATTTTTAAGCACACATCCAGTTTAAAGATAAAGACCTTATAAAGTAGAGGATACCATTTTGGAGGACCTGAATTTGGCCTTTGAACTGCACTCCAAAAAGCACTAGGTGGGGTCAGGACCAGAATTAAATTTGTTTTCCTTTCCTGAACATGTTATTAAAATTAAATACAGTTAATACAATTGCTCTGTAGTTCTGAATGTTCCCCTTCTTTCACATGAATAATTAATAGTTGTAATTAATAATTATACCTTTGTAAGAATCTTTGGAAGGTGCAGCACCTGAGGTTGCACACCTCTGCTCAAAGGGGCCTTAAAATGGTCCATTCACAGTCAAAAGCTGAACTTCATAATATGCAGGAGACACATCACTTGGACATAATCTTCCATACTGTGGTGACATGCTGTGTTTCTATTTTCATTATACTGTACCTATATACATATAAAGAGCATTTATACCTATATATTAATAAATGCACAGTTTATAATACCTATGTTCTTTTTTCTCGTGACATACAAGTGGCAGCTGTAACTGGGAAAAGGTTAAAGGAACAAAACCTGTAGGAGTGAATTTTTGTAAGATTTTGGAAACTGGTTGTGATGATAAGAGAAAATAGATGATAGATGCCTCTGGAATCAGTTTCCTAGAGCCCTTTTGAGCCTCCCTTGAAGTTCTCCAGCTGCCATGTAGCAGGCTAAGGTTAGGTTGCCTATTATTATGGCTTGCAGGCATCATAGCATGGTTCATAGTTTGCTCATATTTTGCATAATGACAATATATACTTGAATATATACATAGCTCTACCTGTGAAATATTTTATGTGAAAATCTCTTTTTATCTATGGATAGTCTGGCAAATTTAGAATGTATCTTTTTCAAGAGGGTGTCATGCCTCAAGGAGTGGCAGACTGGGATGCAGAGGATGCTAAAGAGATCTCTGGATGCTTGAGCATGGAGGCCTCCCCAGCTGACAGGAGTACCAGGCAATGTGGCAGATCGCCCCAAGCACAACATGAACTCCCTGTCTCTGCAGAAGTGGGCAACTTCTGAATGAGCAACAAGCCTCACCTGAACTTGACTGACTGCCAAAAGGAGCTGCAACCAGATCCTGGTTTTCCTCAGTCCTGTCCAAGGGTGCCATGATATTCCCATCTCATTCCCCTCTCACCATTCTCTCCTATTAATGACAAAAGCAGGACAAAAGACATTAAAAAAAAAAAGCAGTCAAAAGACATCATACAGCAATTTTGTCCTTCCATCACTAATATGTTATCTGTGGTAAGAAGACAGGTGGAAGAAGTGGTGGGATCATATGGGAAGATCACAAATGCAAGAAGTTACTGTTCAGGAATGTCTAAAATTTAGTGAAGAAGCCAGAAGACCACAAATATCTTCCACTGAATAATTTAGGGTAGCTCAAGCAGGGGTAAGTAATCTCTGGCTGAACTAGAAGCAATTCCCAAGAATGCCAGCATCTCCACTGTCAGCCATAACAGCTGGGAAGCTGTAGTCTGGGGGCCACAAATTGCCTATTCAGGTATTCAGCGAATCTTACATTCAGTTATGTGTAACATTTCCAATTTATCTTGAATGAAAAATATAATCTGTTTTCAGCTATATGGCTGAATTTATTATTTTTTTACCCATGACTAAATAACAATGCATTGGAACATACTTTGGAGGTAAGCGATTACCTCCAAAGTCCATCCAAGTCCATCCAAGACAGTTTCTCCTTCTTTATTTCCCTCTTCATTTTAAGCATATTTCCTGTGAAGGTCTGCCCATCAGCACACTAGCAAACACTGTTTTCAAATGTCAGATGCCCTTCTCTTCCAGTATTTAACAATTTATGTATCAGTCAGTTGCATTTAATGTTCTGCCGGCTGGCATTTAAAAACCCAAGATGCAGCTCCTGGGATCGGGGACCACCTGACAGCACAGAAGCACAGTCATTCAGAGAAGCACAGTCATTTTATCAACTCTCCCCAGTAAAAGTCAACATAGCAAAACACAGTTTTAAAGACCAACAGAAACTGAAATTGCCAAGTGAGGGAAAATGAACCTTCAGAAGCTCATAAGCAAATAGCAAATACCTTCTGCAACACAGGAGAAATTACTGATTGTACTCATGCAGCTAATGTGCAGTACAACCATTCCCAGCCTGGTGCTTTCCAAATTTCCTATCATCCCTGGGCAGGAGGGCCAATTAGCAAGCTAGTGGAAAATAATGGAAGTTGTGGCCCCATGCACATAGAAGACACTAGAGAGGGAAAAGCCGGCACAACAATAACCCATGGTTATGAATCTGGCAGGGTTCTACCCATGGCTGGCCCTTAGAATGATTGGTCAGGAATTAAGAGTCAGTTTAGGCATTAGGTTGAACACATGAAAGCTAAAATATTGTATGCAGAATGATATGGGTGCATATGAAAGTATCACCCACATGCAGGCAGAAAACTCTAGATATATTCAGCTGAAGACTCAGTTGATATTCCTGCCATATCTAGGTTTCCAAGCACACAGAGACATCTAAATGTCTTAAGAATATCAGACAAACCTTGCAGGATCAACCAAAAACCCACCTAGTTCAACAATCTCTTCCCATATCAGCCAACCAGACACCTATGGAAACTGAAAGTGCTTCAGAACTTTACATCAGAATGGTCCATTTCTCCATCCCCCCATTACATAGAGGTAGTCCTCATTTAGCAACTGCCTCGTTTAAGACCATTTGCAGTTATGACGGTGATGGAAAAGTAACTTTACAACCAATCCTCACATTTATGACCTTCGCAAGTCTGTAAAGCAAAGGAAAGCTGAAGTAAGATCATAAGCACTGTTGTGGTTTCATTAGCGACTGCTTCACTTAATGACCGAGTTGCCAGTCCCAGTGGTGGTTGCTAAATGAAGACTACCTGTACCTTGAATTCTTGTACTTTCAGGCATGCTCAGATCATATTACACTGCCAGCCTTAATGGCACTGACTTCAAATTTGGTTCCAGGTTCAAGATGAATCACTGGTGCTTCCCTATATGACCCAACATAGTCACTCCTGGGGTGCCTATTGTATTTTTTTAAAGCCTCTAATATAATTGCTAGTATGCAGTTTGCATAGCATCTAATTTCAGCCTGTAAGAAGATATCAAAAGTTTATAATAAGACAAGCAGTACTTTATGTCCCTTAACTTGCATGTTCAAAGGAGGGTACAAGCTGAAGATATCCTGTCCTTTTATCTGTCCTTGCTAGAAAATAATTATCAAAGAAACAAAAACGTCTTCCCTAACTTGGTTCCTGTAGAGAGTAAGGAAGATGACCTTGACAGAGATATGCAGGAGCTGTTGCCTAGACAACAGCTCCTGCATATCTCTGTCAAGGTCATCTTCCTTACTCTCTATGGTACCACCCCAATGTCTTTTCCCACCACCTCCACTGACCGTCCTGGCTGGGAAGTGAGGTGACTTGCAATCCAAGCTCATCTAAAGATTGCCAGCCTCATGAAAGGTGAACTGTGCAGAAGGTATTTAGAGACATTTAATTCATGATCCTTATGTCAGTAGACATGTCCTACCTGCACAGGTTCAGAAACGTAGGCTTGGAATTAGTTTTGTTCTACGAAGTGAAAGGAAGCATTGCATATAAAGGTTTTGCACACCCAAATCATAGGTATGCACAGGAAGCAAAGCAATAATATTGAACCTGGGATTGGAAGCCTTCAGTGCTAGAAAATGGGAAAGAGCAAAAATTAATATTTGGTCTGCGCTCTCAGCAAGGCAGCCCTATCCTATTTACCTTTGCCCTTGTAATATTCATGGTGGATGCTGCAAATACCAGAAGAGTCCTAAGCAAAAGCACCTCTCTGAATTAATTTAGCTCTTTCCACGTTTCCACTTTGGGTGTGAGAAGGGTGAGATGGGCTGGTCCCCTTTCAAATTCTCTTTTGGCTTGCATTTATTTTGCAGATGCTGTTTCAAATATCTGATTATTCAATCCATCCGTTTTATTGAACTGTATTTTACAGTCCTGAGGGAGCAGGCAGGGGGACATTTGTTCTTAGGGAAAAACTGAGCATAGAACTTCACTTGTTTCCTTGCACATACAAACAGAGTTGCCACATACTACCACATACTACAAGGGCTGCCTTGTAAGCTGGCCTTCTGGTGTCACTTACATTTTGGCCATAAATAAATACAATCCTAAAAGCTATTTTATGAGAACCAGTTTGGTGTGGTGGTTAAGGCACCAGGCTAGAAACCAGGAGACCCTGAGTTCTAATCCTGTCTTAGGCACGAAGCCAGCTGGGTGACCTTGAGTCTGTCTCTCTTTCTCAGCCCTAGGAAGCAGGCAAGGGCAAACCACTTCCAAAATTTTGCCAAGAAAACTGCAGGGACTTGTCCAGGCAGTCACCAGGAGTCAAAAACTGACATAAAGGCAAAAAAAAAAAAAAAACACCGCTACTTCAGGTTTAAATGGTGGGTACTTGCATCCTGAAGGGAGACAAACAGCTCCGCAACTTGTTTTCAGTTCAAGCAGCCTTCCTCTAATAGGGGCTATTCAGATCTGTGGGGCTGAAACCCCCTGGAAGGTGCCACTTTTGAGAAGATGAAGCTAAGGCAAAGAAGTTGTTTGGCTCATCGATGGCGGCACCACCAGTTTTCCTCCAGAGGATCAGACTGAGCTTACAAATGCCTTTCCTTGGGATTTCAAGTTTGACTGGCTTTGGGAAACAATTACTGAAATCCATAGAACTGCAGTTGCATATCTTGGCGAAGGGCAAATGTTCCACACTGATGGTGTTTGGTTAAAAGGGAGGATTAAATTGACTTGTGCCTAGAATGGGAAAAATGGGTGTTCTGGAGGTTTGGGACTTGGGTATATAATCTAGGCCAGAATGTGAGTTGTAAGAATGTGTTAACTACCCAGGAGGGATTCTGGCCATCTCCCTGTAGACTGGCTACATCCAAGAAATTCTTTTCTGGAAGTTGGGAGTACCCTTGAGAAAATGGGTGCTAACCAGAGTGAAATATGTATAGCAACTTCTGCACTGACTTTTTGCTTTAAAACATTTTTTTTAATTCACTAGAAATGTCAAAATACTACAATTTTCCAATTTTGGGATTGCCTCTATCTTCTTTCCCCGTTGCCCTATTTTGAGAGTGGCAGAAACATATTCTTGTCCATGAGATAATCACATCCCTGCACTTCAGCACATATTAAAAAATCTTCTGTCTTCATATGCCCACATAGGATGTTTTTCTCATCTAAGGAGGAGAAAAAGTACAATCATAATCCTTCTGAGGACAACCTCTGTAGCATCCTCTCTAGGGGCCACTCCAAATTAATCTGTTCTAGCTGTTCACATGATTCCAGTTCCCATATGTCCGGCTGCAAATAACATCTCCTTTGGTTGTTATGAAACTGGAATGTTATTACTATGAAATTATACTAGGAAAACTCATCAACCGATGACCCAAAGGGCATGTAGTATTTAGAGAATGTAGAATTCCAGAATTCTGTGAGTTTCTTTAAGATGGGGCGTGCAGCAACATCATTCTTCACAACCATCATTCTCTTTGGGACATGTGAACAGGTTGAGAAGTGGAAGTGAAGAGAGGCTGAGGTAGAAGGGCAAGTATGTGTGACGTCCGAATACATCCCTTTACGATTAGCTCAAGCATAATGCAAGGATGTTATACTGTAATTCCACAAGCAACCGAACATGTAAAAGCAACAACTCAAAGCACAAAGCAGTTCCTTAATACAACACTAAAACAAACAACAACAACAAAAATAGAAAAGTTGGCTGAATTATAACATTCCCATACCTGCCTTAGTGAATCTGTGACACAGCCGGGATGCTTTAAATTTAAAATAATTATAGGGTAATTTCTTACTTTTCCTTCCTAGCCAGAATCATGGAGGAGATCATGGACAGGCAGCTGCAGGTATTTCTGAATGAATCGTCAGGATTCATTTCAATCTGGCTTTCACTCATATTTCTCAGTGAAGATTGCTTTGACCATCCTGACAGAAAGAAGTGAGTGAGGGATATACTCTTCTGGATCTCAGTAGATTTTGATACTATTAACCACACTCTCTTCCTGGATTACTTATAGAAGTGATGGTTTCTATAATGTCCTTTCCTGAGGACAAATTTCAGAAAATGGCTTTGGGACATTAAGATCAGTCTAGGTGAGAACTACACTGTTCCTTTCCCCCTCCCAAATATGTCAGTGTTAATGTCACTGCAAAGCAACATTATAATTATTTGGTTTCCAAATGCCTGCTTAAAGTCAATTATGGATAAGATGAATAAACTGAAGGTCAATCTAGGCATGATAGAATTGCTCATGATAAATTGGCTTAAGGGACTGAGAAATTGGTACATTTACTTGCCTTTGATTAGATTGCATTTCCTTTGAAAGGCAATGTGTCAGAATGTGGGATGCCTCCAGATCTAACTTTATTCATTGATTCACTGGTGGCCCAGAGGTTGTTCCATCAGTTTCAACTAATGTAATAGTATGAAATGCAATAATAAGGGTTTTGTAGAGTATTAGTTGATTCCATTATTCTGATTAATTCATTTTGTGTGACTGGGCCATTGGAGACAATTCTGGAAACTTTAGCAAGTTCTCAACCTGACATTTACAAGGAATATAGAACAAGACCTCCAATGGCTGGTTGTTAGTTTTTTGGAAAATAAAGGATCTTATTTTTAGAGTTTATGAAAGGCCTACACCAAAGTGGTGATATCTCCCCTCAAGTGATAACTGCTTGATTTGCATTCTCAAGCATTTCAGATGCCACCAAATCTGTTTTATGGTTTATTTTGTTTCAGGAGGTTTACTGTATTTAAATATCACTGGTTGTTTTATGGTTTATTTTTGATGTCTACTTTAAAATATTATTATTAGGATATTCTTTTCAGTATTGCAACTTCACTGGGTTTCAGGAAACTTTCTATTATAAGAGGCTGCTACATCGGATAAACCATAATCAAATTATTTGCTGCAACAATTCCAAAATTATGACTCATATTGTTAAAATGTTGATGAAAGCCTTAGGAAGAGCAGAGTTTTAGCATATGCCAGATAGTGATAAATGATATATTTGATAAATACAGATAATTTTGATCAAATTCTAGAATCAAACTATTATTTTTCTGGACCTTTGGCACACTAGAGCAATTGTCGGGGGGATTTTTTTTAAAAAAAGAAGTAACATACTAAATAAAATGAAATTGTGTTTGTATGTAAGAAAGGGAAAATCATTGTATCAGATTAACTTTTCACAATAAATTACAATGACATCTCTTTTGCTCCAACTTTGTCCAGATCAAGTCAAGGGAGCCTGCGGTGTTTTTCCTGTTCTTGCTCCTCCTTTTTTTTTTTTTTTCTGTCCCAAGAAAATACTGTATTTATTTGTCTTTTCCCTCTATTACATCATAACCATTTTACTCTTAAAGCTAATAGACTAGTGAATTGGAGACTGAAGCCACAGCCTAGAAGGCAGTTTCCACTCTTCTCAATTCTCTTTTTAGATAGTGATAAAATTGGTAACAGAGTGTATCACTGGGCCACTTTTACTATTTCCAGAAAATGCGGAGTATGAAAAATGAGGCAACCTGAACAGCTGACTCTGATCTAGATGAGAATGTGCTGATAGAAGTCCTAGCTGGATTCATAATATGTGCTAAGTCATGATGTGGTTTGTTTGATTTAGCAGCCAGTTATGACTCATTTGGCAAAACACGGTTAAGTAAATTATGGTTCTCTTCCCACAACCAGGTCAATGGGGAAAATTACACACAACATTAGAGGCTCCTTCACATGCTCTTTCTCTGATGTGATCTATGTCATCATCTGCCAACAATGCCCCTCTGGATTCAACGTTGAACAGACAGGTCAGACTTTGAGCAAAAGAATTAATGGACACACGTCAGGACTAGAATAAGGCCAAAGTAACATCTGAGCATTTTAATCTCCCAGGACACTCAATTACTGATTTCAAAGTTGCCATTTTAGAACAAAGAAACTACCGTCCACCAACATCACAGAGTGAGAAACTGCCGAACTCACATACACCAAAGCATTTCAGGCTATCTCAGGTCTGAACAACTCAATCAGTTTTAACACAATGCAGTTGCTAATTGATAAGGTATTTGCACAGTAATTGATAAGGCATTTTGTGAGCTTTAGATCACAAAAGCTTATGCCTTTTAATAAAATGTGTTAATCTGAAAAGGTGCTACCACACTCTTCTGATATTTGGCTTTCCTTCTACAATGTCTCCAATAAATTTGGTAATCGTTGTTCCTTGATGTTACCTGTAAGACTTTATGATCTTGTGACATATGAAGATTGCAAACCCCATCCCACCTTCCAGCTAGATTAAAAAATAGAAAAGGGGGAAAGGGGGGATTACAGAGATGAAATGGGGTTGTGCTGACAATTTATCTCACTTTGTGCTGTAGATAGAATTAGAAGCTGGGAGCATTCCCGAGAATGTATCGTTTCTATTCATATTCTGAAATATGTAATAGCAGAAAATATCTCTGGGAAAAGTTGAGCAATGATTGTAAAATTAATTTAATACATCCTAACTTGAACCTTTATTTTTCTTTAAATTCCTGCTGAAATATATCTGCACAAAATATGCTGTATTGTTTGTATTTTGCTTTTGAAGATCATTGGAATTATTTGTGAATTGTGTATATAAGGTTTAAGATAATGAACTGGCTTTATATTGATCTTTTTAAAAAGAAAGAAGATGGCTAGTTGATAGGCTGGTGTGCTATTTTTTTATCATTCTTCAATAGTGAGATATTGGGCCAGAATATTATAAGAGAGCCAGTTTGGTCTAGTGGTTAAGGCACCAGGCTGGAAAGCAGGAGACCATGAGTTCTAGTCCCACCTTGGGCATGAAAGCTGGTTGGGTGACTCTGGGCCAGTCGCTCTCTCTCAGCCCAACCCACCTTACAGGGTTGCAGTTGTAGGTAAAAGAGGAGGCAGGAGTATTAATGTTTGCTGCCTTGAGTTGACTAAATATATATATATATAAAAGTGGGATAAAAATCTAATAATAATAATTTGACTGGCACATTTACTCAATAGTGTCTCTATCTCACATCTAGGATTCTTAAATAGGACAAGCCAATGGGCATTTTAAAATTCTCTTTGCTTCAAGCCCAGGTAATCTTGCTTTCCCACCTTGTAAGTGCTATTCTACCAAATAAGGTACTCAGTAGTGAAATAAATGTGAATGTAGTTGGTCATTACCAACTGAACAAAAAACCTGTTTGTCCAGTTTCCCAATTTTAACTGCAATTTGACTCAGAAATAGCAGTGGGTAGGTTTTACCCCTTGCTAATGTCTAGAGCAAGTGATTTCTAAGACCTTGAAGTCAAAAGTTTAAAAGTCTTTGTTTATAGAATACACAGGCAGAAGCAAAACACATGTGCTGTGCTACATCATACATCAGCTCTTACATGTCATATTAATTACATGCCGTCAAGTTGGTGTCAGCTCTTAGTGGCCACATAGATAGATTTTCTCCATAACAATCTGCCCCTAACCTAGTCCTTCAGGTCTACCCATGGTGCACCCATCACCGCTGTGACTGTGTCCATCCACCATATACCATATAATGACATGGAAATCTTAAGAAAGATTCTTTGATCTCTTGAGATCTACCAAAAACTGCCAGGATTTAGGCTTTAGAAAATATATATGCTCTTCCGCTTAACTTTGGAAGCTTCCACCTGAATAAGTACTATATCTACTTCTGCTTATCTTGCTTTCCTTCACAATCACTTTATTTCACAAAAAACTACCATGTTAAACTATTGATGTAAATCAGTGTTTCTCAGCCTTGGCAACTTGAAGATGTGTGGACTTCAACTCCCAGAATTCCCCAGCTAGCATGGCTGGCTGGGGAACTCTGGGAGTTGAAGTCCACACATCTTCAAGCTGCCAAGGTTGAAAAACACTGGTATAAATGTTCTGCATACTTTTATTTTGAGGATAAGGAGAATGCTAAATATTAAAAAAGGGGAGGGAAGTTTCCCTCCCTCTTTGTACAATTCAGCATATCTATTTTACTCAGACTGTTCCTTTATTCAAGAAAATACTTCAGTAGATATATTGTATTATATATATTTGAATTCTGTTCCCCAAACGAAGACAGTATATTATTAAGCACTTCTGCTTAAAGCACCATTGAAT
Source organism: Liasis olivaceus (assembly GCA_030867105.1). Lineage (NCBI taxonomy): Eukaryota > Metazoa > Chordata > Lepidosauria > Squamata > Pythonidae > Liasis > Liasis olivaceus. The sequence continues at coordinate 261,278,912 of CM061349.1, forward strand.
CCACACCTATATTGTTTTTCCTGGGGTGACATTTGTCCCAAACATTTGTTCTTTGGGAATGTTTGGCCTTGAGAAGAGTATCCTGAAGGAGGATGTGATAGCACTCTCCAAGCATCTGCAAGGCCAAGGGAAGGGCAAGACCTGTTCTCTGTTCTGTAGACTCAGAATATAGGATGTGGAATAATGGATTTAAAGTTACAGGAAGGTAGATCCCAACTCAATGATACCAAAAGCTTCCTAACAGTAAAGGCAGAATGACTGTAGAACCAAGGACCCAGAGACATGGGGGCTACTCTTCACTGCATACCTTCAAGTAGAGACAGACAGAGGATTCAATGGTCCCTTCCAGTTCTAAGATTCTATGATGTCATGTTTTTTAAACCAGCCCTTCCAAATCAGGTACCTATCAAACAGCATGGCTATGCCATCAACCTCAGCCAGCTATGTGCATACAAGCTGAGGACGACAGAGTCATCATTCAATACATGCCAAGGACATGAGAATAAGGAAGACTTAATTAAGTCATCATTTTATTTAAAATATTTATAAACACACACACACATGGTGTATGGGTGGTTCTCTCTTTTGTATTTCTTTTTGCTTCCAACTTTAATTTTGACATCTAAGAAACTCCTGTTTGTTGCAGTGCATCTTTGATTTCTGTTGGTAGTATTAACTTGATATGGGAAGCAATGTTGTGAAACTGGAACTCTTAGTGTAATTAAAGTGGAGGACTTTGTTTCAGGTTAACTCACTTTATCAGTTGTGTCTCCTGCCTTTGCTTTATCTTTACTTCCCATGGGTAGGAATTGCAGATATAAAGGGCTGAAGGTGGGAAACAAGCACAGCATCAACTGGTCCTCTATCTACCAGAATAGTGGCTGAAATACAGTCAACAAAGCAAAGCACCAGCTGGCTACCGCTCATTGTTTCATCTGGCACGTATTTGCTGGGTAAGTCAAATGCCAATGTGTATTTCACGTATGGGGCAAATGGACTCATTGTAAGGATATGACGCTGGAGCTTCGTCACCCAGTTATTTAAGCAAGGCACATCAGATTTAATCAACCTATGGTTGCACCATTAGGGTACAATTAGATCTGATGGAGCAAATGTGTTGCTTTATAAATACCACTTTTGTCTAGTTGTCCCCTTTTCTGCTCATTCTCTTCAACCATTTGATATCAGACTACAAGGGGGCTTTTCCTGGCAATTGTAAAAAAGTAGGAAACATAGGAGCATTCTGTGTTTTATAGTACTTTTTAAGAAAAATCTCCTATTTCATCCACATATTCATAAAGCATTTGTGTATACAAATCATAAGTCCACAAATCCATATTAGAGCAATACTTTTATTTGCTCAACTCAGGGTAACAAAACTATGTGCCAGCTTTCAGATTCTTCATAATTCTTGATAAATTTCCTTGGGGCCAAGCGATTTGGGTTAAGCCTGCTTCACATTCAATTCCAAATTCCATTGATTTGGAAGGTGTATCAGTGCCAAATACTCATTCTTTGCTCTCTCATAGTGTACCAGTTTTGGCATTAAGATCCTGGTTTGTTTTAAGCCAGAAATTCCAGTTATATCTGCTGTAGAGTCCTTGGTGCTCTCTGAGCTTGGTTGTTTGCTTGCAGATGTTTCATTACCTGACTAGGTAACATCATCAGTGCGAGTGAGTGGGATTTGCTCCCTGTTTATATACAGTCCTTTGCCCTGCCAGTGTTGATGGGGGTGTGGTTTTCTCCTTGGTAGTGCCTTGTTTAGGGAATCAAGTTTTCTTCTTAATTGTTTGCCTGCTTGATTGTTTGTCTCCTTAGTAGTTCCTTGATTAGGATATTGTTCTCTGTTTGATTGTTTGTCTGGTGTCAATCCCTGTTTATATGAGTGTTGGCTACTGAAGAGGATGTATTCTGGTCTTTTTTGTTTCCTTCTTAGCTCTTCTATTGTCTCCTGCGAGCAGTATGTAAACATGGTTTATCTTTATGTGTCTGTTGATGGCGGATTTGTTTGAGTGCCAAGCTTCCAGGAATTCCCTAGCATTTTTGGATTTAGCTGGGTCTAGGATGCTCACACTTTCCCAGTTGGAACTATGGTTGAGTCTGTCCATGTGTTGCGAGATTAAGCAGCTTTCATTGTGTCATCTGACTGTTAGTTGATGTTCATGGATGTGCTCTGCTAGTCTTTTGCCAGTCTGTCCTACATAGTGGCTGCTACAGTCCTTACACTGTATGTTATAAATAACTCCTGTTTTTTCTTCTTGGGCTACTGGGTCTTTTGGTTTGTTTAAGATGTTTTGGAGGGCTTTAGTTGGTTTGTGTGCTACAGAGATGCCATGTGGTTGTAATAGTCTGTTGGTTGTTTCTGAGATGTTTTTGATGTATGGCAGTGTGATCTTTTTCATAGCTTGTGTTGGTTGTGCTGTAGTAGGTTGAGTGGCCAGGCACTTTTTGATAAAGTTGCATGGGTATCCATTTTGTTGGAAGATGTTGTATAGGTGGTCTGTTTCCTTTTTCTGGTGTCCTGGGTTGCTGCAGTGTGTTTGTGCTCCTCATTGTGCTTATTCAATGTTCTTACACAACTCCTCTTGTGGGAGGTTGGGTTGTTACTTTGGTAATGGAGCACTTGGTTAGTGTGGGTTGTTTTTCAATAGACTTGTGTTTCCAATTTGCCATCATTTCCTCTGCTGATGAGGATATCCATGAAGTGTAGTATGTTGCTGTTTTATTCTTCCCTTGTGAATTTTATTCCTTTGAAGATGTTATCGGTTGTTTTATGTATCTTCTCTAGTTGTTCCTTTTTTATGATAACAAAGGTGCCATCTACATACCGGATCCATACGTTTGGTTGTATGTGTGGGAGTGCTACAGTTTCTAGATGCTGCATCACAATATCTGCTATGAGTCCTGAGAGTGGTGATCCCATGGGTGTGCCTCTGATTTGTTGGTATATTTGTCCATCAAACTGAAAGTAGGTTGTGAGGCAGAGGTTGATGAGGTCCATGATTCTGGGTATTTCGATCTTAGTATAATTGGTTAGGTTGGGTGTGTTGTGTAATACTGCTGCCATGGATTCTTTCACTAGTTCTGGGTCTATGGATGTAAAGAGTACTGTGACATTGAATGAAACCATAATTTCATCTCTTTCTATTTTTAGGTCTTTGATTTTCTGGAGACACTGTAGTGGGGAGTTGATAGAATATTTGCTCCCCTCTGTGAGATGTCCAAGCTTTTTTGTAAGTTCTTTGGCTATGTTGTATGTTGGGGTCCCTGGTAATGATACAATTGGACAAAGAGGTATGTCGGGCTCTCCTCTTGGTGGGGAAAAAATAAACTTGATTCATGGCAATAGTAGAAGCAAGCAATTTTGTTCTAATTTCTTGCCCTGAGGGGAAAACAGAATTCTAGAAAGATAAAGCTGTGCCAGAACATACACTTTTCTCAACACACCCACATATGTTCTGGGGCTCTTTTTCTCCATAAAAATATTTTAAAAAATATTAAAAGGCTGGAAATGAGATGCTTGATCTCATAATTTTAATCGTAACTGTATGATTTGTTGTCAGACTAGGATAATATAGTGTGTGCCCACAGTTCAAGCACAACTGCAGGGTATAAAGTGACATTTTGAACAGAGCAAAGGAATGGATCAATCAGGACACTCAATGAGAGTTTTCAGGTAAGGAAAACTCGCTATTACCTTAAACTGTACGATGTTTCATGCCTTCACAAGAAAGTACTGCTGTGAGTAACCACTAATATAGAAAACAGTTGCCTGAAATGGAAAACCTTTTCTGGCCTCCTCAACCCCACTTAATTGAATTTCCAGCTATAAAGAAACCACGTTTATCATGCCGCTACCTGCTCTAGCCAATTGCTGACTGTTAATTGGCCCCTTGCAGCTATCATTTTAGCTGTTCCAGCTCAGAACTGATACTGCTGACTTTCTTCCTTCACTATTTATCATGTAAAAGCTTTTTTCAAAACTTCTCAGAGTATCTCACTTGTCTCATAACAAGCAGGGTATCCAATAGCAAATCATGAGGCCTCTAACTGGAACCATTTAAACTCTGGATTCATGATGCTGTTAAAACAAAGGTCTGCTAATGAGGGTGAGAGGTGAATGGCATGTTAAGTACCTCTGAATTTGCAGATGATTGATAAGCGTTGTCAGGTCACTGAAATTGCAGGCCATGTACTTCATAGGCATTTTCGTTTGCATATCACAGATTGCAAAACAGCTTGAGAGACGTTGGATTTCCATATTAAAGGCAAAAGTTCCAGCACTGGTTTAATATAACATTTTCCTCACTGATGTGAGGGGGAAGAGAAAAAAGACAAAGAACCAGTTAATACAAGCCAGTGATCACACAGCTCGTGTTTGGAAGTAAATCCATACTGAAGCCTTGGCTCAAATACACTGGCAACTTCACTGGGGAAAAAAAAACCTTCAACATTTACAAATATAGAAAGTTAGCAAATTAAGTTATACAGACACGTGACTGAAAAACTGCAGTGTCCTTGTTCAACACGGGTTGTAACTTATGTGTGAGAGTGGTTTGAGTTGTAGGTGTCAACAAGTGGTGTTCTGTTTCTGTGGTCAGTCTTTTAATAGCTTCCCCCTCCCCTGAGGATTGATCTGGCTCTATCTACACCTGCATTTCTTCTGATCCACTTGATGGAAATGCTCAGTGGATGGAATTAAACCAGGCATTTGGGAGAATGAAACTATCTACCAGTGAGATCAACAGACAAATCAATACGTACTGGATGAGAACACTCCATTTTCTCAGGGTGGCTGACTCATGCTTGCATACAGACAACCACCCAACCTGAAAAGCTTCTTGCAAGCAACAAGAAACAACAGAACAATTATGCTAACATGGGAACCAGAATCTGCAATATACCCAGATGTCTACTTTGCCCCCATATTTACACCAACAGCATCACAGGCTTCAACAACATCACAAACAAGTTTAGAAGTGTCTTCACACACTCTTCTTCCAATGTGATGTGTGCCATCATCTGCCAGCAATGTCCTTCTGGATTCTATGTTGGACAAACAGGTCAGACTTTTAGCAAAATAATTAATTGAACAAGTTTCTTGTCAGGGCTGAAAATAAGGATAAAGTAATATCTGAGCATTTTAATCTGCCTAGACACTTGGTTACAGATTTCAAAGTTACCATTTTGGTGTGAAATCCAGGGCAAGAAGCCCCACAAATTTTAGCTGAGAAGTATGTTGTCTATATTATCTAAGAGGAAAAAAAATCTTCTAATAATATGTAAAACAATTCATGGTCATATGAATATTCTTATTGCTGAACACACACATATATATGCCTATATGCACACACAAGTAGGCAGAATAATTCTATGGCTACATATTCTGACTGGTATGGGAGCAGTAGAGAGACAAGTTCTACCATTAATAGGGTCAAGGTACGAGTTCTTTCTTCAATAAGCCCTGAAGCTAAAAATCATCATTTGGTTGAAAGTCCAGTTCAGCAATTCATTGTAGACTACATCAGAAGCAAACAGATTCAACTTAGTTATGAATAAGAATGTTGCTTTGGGAAATTTACATCTTCATCACATTGATCAGCAATTCCTAGAAAAAAAAGCGCCTTCTTTCCCGCCTGCCTGACAGAATGGATGAATTTTACAGACAAAATAGGTCCTCCTGTATGAATTAAACCTGCCAGATTTCAAGCAAATCAATTCAGGAGTTTAACGTTTGTTTGTTTGTTTGTTTGTTTGAATGGAACTGCTGTTTTTTTTTTCCTTTCAGTTTTTTTTTTTTCTTTTGGAAGAACTGGATGAAATTTACATCCATAGTTGCCCCTTCTAACAAATTTCAGTAGGTACAATAGTGTTTGAACAGAGAGCCAGTGTGATTCAGTGGTTAAAGTGTTGGACTAGAAGTGGGAAGACCCAGTTCTACTCCTCCTTTAGACTTGGAAACTAGCTGGCTGACATTGGGCCACTCCCTCCCTCTCAGCTTTAATGTAAATCAGACTTTGTGACAGCCAGCTGATAAACAAAACTCCTAGTTGCATCATGCATTGATGGTTTCATTGTAAGAACTAGGTCTGTGCAATTAAAAAAAAAATCAATAAGATCCTGCAGCTATGCAGAACAAATGCCAAGCAAAACAATCATAACATCATGGTAGTATCTGTATAATAACAAGCTTTACATTTGGAGGAAGCATTTTCTTATTCAATGCCTACTTTCAGGCTGGGAGAGGATGGAAATAATCAAGGTTCCCTAAGAAAAGGGAACCCACATCACTTCTTTGGTTGCCAGCTGTGAGAGGGAGGAGATCCTAATGTAATAATATCATGGCTTTGGACAACAATGTAAACATTTATGAAAACAATTGAATAATTGCCAGAAATCAGCATGGATTTGTCAAGAACAAATCTTGCCAGACTACTTTTATTTCATTTTTTTTATTTGATAAGTTTCTCAGTAGATTGTGGGAATGTTATGGATATTATATATCTTGATCTCAGTTAAACATCTAATAAGTATCCTATAACATTGTGATTAGCAGACGAGGTAAGTGTGGGTTGAGTAGTACAACTATTAAGTGGATACATACTGTAGCTGACTTGAAAACTATGTTCAAAGCATGTTCATCAATGGTTCTTCATGAAACTGGAGGGAGGTTCTGCATGGGGTGCCAGAAGGTTCAGGGCCTTCTACTTTTCAACATTTTTATTAATAAAAGAGAAGGTGGAAGAAATGCTTATTATATTTGCAGACAACACAGAATTTATTGGGATCATTAATACCCTAGAAGGCAGAAATAAAATTTAAACTGATCTTGAACAATTAGAGAAATGGGCCAAATACAATATAATGAAATTTGACAGAGACAAATCAAATGTTTTTCATTTGGGAAACCAAAAACAAATGTAGTTACAGAGCCACTATATTTTGTAGCTGGCTCGGCAACAGGATTTGTGAAAAAGATTTTGAATGCTAATAGATTACAGACTGAATATGAGTCAGTTGTGTGAGGTGGCTGCAAAAAAAAGATAAATGCAATGTTAGGTTGTGTCAATAGAAGTATCATTTTGTAATCACAGGAGGTAATTGTTCCACTTGGCTGTGCACTGATCAGAGGCCCAGTTTGTTTACTGTGTCCAGTTCTGGGCACCATACTTTAAGAAAAATTCAGACAAATAGAACATGTTCAGAGAAGAGTGACAAGGATGAACAGTGGACTAGAAACCAGTCCTATAGAGAGAGTTTGGAGGCGATAGTAATATTTAGCCTTGATAAAAGAAGACCCAGGGGGGAAATGATGCCACTGAACAAATACATAAAAGATAACATCTTTTATGCCATATAGAATATAGTTGAGACCAGTTGTTGTTGTTTCTTTTAAATCATCTCAAAGTGTAAGTGACAGAACAAGCCACTGGAAATCAGATTCCAGTTGAATGTTAAGAAGCAATTATCTAGAAGCAACAGCAGAAGCAATTACCTAAGGAGATGGTGGGCTCCCCCTCACTGGATACATTCAAGCAGAGACTAGACCAGTGTTTCTCAACCTTGGCAAGTTTAAGATGGGTGGATTTCAACTCCTAGAATTCCCCAGCCAGCATGGCTGGCTGGGGAATTCTGGGAGTTGAAGTCCACCCATTTTAATCTTGCCAAGGTTGAGAAACACTGGACTAGACAATCATCATTCAGAGATGTGTTAATTGAATTCCTTTACTGAGCAAGGAGTTGGATTTGATGATGAAATAGCCCCCTCCAAATCTATGATTGTATGAAGCATATTTTAATGGGGAGACAGAGAACTGAGGGATCCTTGTATTGCCATATAAAACAGAGGTGAAGCCCCTGGGGAGCCACGTGCAGCGCCTGTTCCAGTTCTGTGACCCCTCCTCCCAAAGATCATGTCAGATGGCAAAAGGCTTATTTTCAGCAGCATGAGGGGAGGGGGGTTAAAAAGAAGTCTGAAAATAGGTATCTCAGGCCACTCATAAGGCTTTCTATTTTCTATCCCTGAACCCAGAAGTCTCTTCCTACAAAATTAGGCCAAAAAGCTGGGCTTCCACCAGGTCTCCTGCAGCTCCCAAAGGCCAAACCATATCCAAAAAAATAAAAAAAATGTCTCAAACAAAACAACGCTACTATTAAGTGGTACAGTTTGGGTGGTAGGAACAGGATCCTTGAAAAACAATAAAATGGCAATGAAATAAGGACATTCAGCTATGGCTAAGGAATCCTATTTTTCTACATTACCAAGGGAACGAAATGCTTAAATCCCTACTTGAAAACCTGTTTAATATTTTGGAGCTGTATCAATGCAAGGCATTGTTTTTGTTTCCTGGAAGCTCTGTATTTCCTGAGCTTTTAAAACTGGTGGCCTTTTTCACTGTCATTCTGAAATGAGAACATTGAAGTTCTGGCATTTCTGTCACCGTAAAAGCTTGCATTTTCCTGGTGTGTAATAACTGTCTGATATCCCTTAGGGAAGTAGGTAATGGTTCTAATAAAACCAGCATCTGCCTCAAAAACAGTCAGTTTGCAGCCTCAGTGTTAAAGCTTAGCACTGAAATCAAAGAATAAATGGGGCATGAAAAGTTAATTGCGTTTCCTCACCAATAAACTTTTGGTACTACACTTTAAAAGTGTCATACCTTTAATTAGAAAGTGTACAGACCCAAGTAGGCAAGGTAAGTTCTCCTTGGAGTCAAGTTTGACTCCTAGTGACTTCCTGGATACATCCACGTAGTTTTCTTAGCAACCCGGAAATGGTTTGCCATTCCTTTCTTACAGGATGTTTTGTAAACTTCCTGGCCTAGCCTACAACCCTTTGTGATAAAGAAGAGTGACCCACAGCAATTAACCTAAGACTTCTCCCAAGCTGTTAGCCCTTTGAGGTAGTCTAGACAAGAAGCACAACAGTGAATACTAGCTCTATCTTTATTATAAGGTTACATTAACAAAATCTTGCAAGTCTGAAAATATTCCCCCCTCCTTTCCTTTTATTCTCTGGAAAACTAGGGGGGTCCCTTCTGAAGTGCTTCTCATGCCCCCTCTGCTTCTGTGGACTGAAATACCTTTTACATGATGGTTGTCTTATCTGTGGCTCTTCCTCTTGTCTCCCAAGCTCATTCCCATGTACTATTACACAAGCTTGTAAGAAAAAACAGGATAACTTTTTTGAGAAAAGGAATGCTTCAAGATGACACCCCTTGAGAGCTTTAGAATATTTAACAGATTCTGTAGCTATAGAATCCCCTCAAAGACATAACAGGTCCTTTTCCCTTCCCTTAGTCCTCCTTTCATGAAAGATGGGTCATGGGATAATAGTGCTTTTAGCCTATGATCCTTAATTTATGAGAACAGCTATGAGAAAGTAGAATTAAGGCAGCAAGTACTATTAATGTCTTCAAGAAGGTTCCCTTGAAAATTGAAGAAAAATCTTCAATTATTCCAAACCAGAAAAGGGACTATTTAATTTTTCTTCAGGAAAAATAGTGTTTTTCACAAAAAAACTAAATGCACTTATAAAAAAAGATACTGGATAAATGTAATAAGACAGAAGCACAGTTTTGGTTTTCTTTACTATATCTTGAGAACACAGATAGCAAAGCCCAGGGAAAATAATCATTTCTTGTAGTCAGAATATTTGTGTCCCATCTGTGGCAGAACCTGGTCTATCTTGCCTAGGTTCAAAAGTCAAGCAGGATTATGCCTAGTTAGTACTTAGATGGGAGAATCCCAGTGCTGTAGGATGAACTAGAAAGTCAAAAAAATAAAAACAAAACCAACCCAGACCACTTATATTGCAGTCAAGAAACTTCAGTGTAAGGTCTGTCTGGAGCTTAGCTCCAGGATTTCTTTCACTTTATTGCCATCTTGATTAGGATGGTAATTTGTTCTACTTCAAAAAATAATCTATTGTAAAGTATCTTCTATTTGAACGATTGTATCCAGTCAATGTCCAGTGAAAAAATAAGGCTTAAGAATTTTCAAGAGTTAAACTAGTTTAAGTTGTCCATTTAAAATTAGCCCTTGGATTGCAGAGCAAGCAAGCATATAGGTGTGTGCAAATCAGGCAAACCTCATATGAATTATTGATTCAATTTGGATATGTGATCTGATTCAATTCAGACTTCTACAAGCTCAGGAAAAAAAATATTGTGCATGTTCAGAATTTTATTTGGAGCCATCTAATTTGATTTTTTTTATTCAAATCAACTTGTTGATTCAATTTGGAAATTCAATTAAATTTAACTAAATCACCTCTAAATCCCATGTGTAAACTGAATATTCATACACCTGTTAAATAATCTGATCTTCTCTTTGTTCCCCATTAAAATGAGGTGTACTATACTTCTAATTAAACCACAGCATATTATTTCTCTATTTGTATCTGCACATTACAATTGCCATTAGGCCAATAAAAATATTTTCTCTTTTTTTGTATTTTCTCTTTTTGACACGCTCCTCATGTTAAAGTTAGGGTGACTGAACCTTATATTTCAAAGAATTGGATTTCTGTAGTGATAAGTAGAGTCGGAGTCATATTTTAATAACATTTGTACAGTGCCAGTTCTGACTTAGTTTGCACATTGTGCTAAGCATTAAGATGATTTGTTTGACTGAACTTGTAGGTTTAAAAACTATGATTTATGATTTCATGAAAAATGTGAACCTTGGCCATTGTAATATTCAATAAGCCATAGTAAAACAAAATATGGTTTAGAATGATGCATGAACCCAATCTTTATTTCAGGTAAGCAACTTGCTGTGAGATTAACATTCCCTCCATGACAGGAATTCTAGATTAATTACTGAAAGTATGAATTTCATTTGATTATAGTAATTTAGATTTGAAATTGAATAAAAGTGATCTAAGAGTTTTCTCTGATACAATTAATTAGAAGCCATCAAATGATAGTGCAAAAGAAGAAATATACAGAATTACTGAAACCCATTAAGAATTTATTTATTTGGTTCTTTGATAAGGATCTACTTTAACTGTGCTTTGGTAGCATATTGTATTAAGAATACAGTAGCATAATTATATAACATGGAATATTGTACAAAGTTTGACATGCAAACCAGTGAAACTGATTGGGACATTTTAAAGAACTTTATAGCAGAAAACATGCACCAAACCAATATGGCCAATGAATCAGCACTTTATGTCATGTCATGGAACAGAAGGCTTTGCAAAACAGTAGAACAGTTGTTTTTATGGCGTAAGAATTTTACCATCAGCAATTTCATCAGTTTTCTTTGCCCACAGCTTTGTCTCTTCCCTCTAGACCAGTGTTTTTCAAACTTGGCAACTTTAAGATATGTGGATTTCAACTCCCAGAATTCCCCAGCCAGCATGCTTAAAGTTGCCAGATTTGAAAAAACACTGCTCTAGACCAAGAGATCACAATTTACAGGCTACAGGCAGGCCCCACAGTTCTAGACCTCTCTCCTATCTCAACACCGAACTTTGATTGGCAAATGCAAAACTATGGTGGTGCGATTGACCTTTTTTTAAATCACAAGTCATACCAAAAAAAGATACATCAAGCTTTTACAGAGTGTAATATGCTTCTTTCCTTACTGTGACAAAAAAGTGACTGAAAGTTTGAGCTCCAGCTCTTCCAGTAGCATCACTGCATCACCACCTGGCCCTTGTAACCGCAGAAGCTATAAAAAAAAAAAGAAGTAGTAATACACACACTCACATACACACAAACCAGGGAAAAATGGTCTCCCTTCTCTAAAATCTCAAAGAATCTATTAGCAATATATAGATCTGTTTGAGTTCACACACCATGCTAAATTTCAAGCAATAATGTTTTTTCATAGTGTTTTTATAATTTTTCTTAATAATTGCTGCACTGATAGCATTTTTATCCTGTTTCCCACTTAAAGAGTCCTAAAACAGATTGCAAATCCATCACTGTAGAACAGTGTTTCTCAACCTTGGAAACTTTAAGATGCATGGACTTCGACTCCCAGAATTCCCCAGCCAGACATAGTTGGCTGGGGAATTCTGGGGGTTGAAATCCACACATCTTAAAGTTCCCAAGGTTGAGAAACACTGCTGTAGAACATAGTGTAATAACTGAAGGCATACTAGTATTTAATAATAACGCTGTGAACCAAAATGTGAGCAACTTCAGGATTCTAATCCAAACTTAAAGGAAAAAACCTTTGCTGACTGTCAATAAAAGTATGACTCTGATTATCTGTTGGTCAGTGAGGGAGGAAAAATTTCCCCTTAATTCATAAGGGCTAACTGGAGGTGGGTGTTTGTTTACACCACTTCCTTTAAAAATGGAAAGCTTTCCCTAAAAGAAACAAAGGTGCCATCCAATTCCTTTGTGCTCTGTCCACAGCTATCAGCAGTCTCTGCCCATCAGTATTAATCACACCCAGCAAACTATGTAATCCAACCAGTCAACAAGAACACCCTATTTTTGTCCTTTCGGTGAAAGTGCTCCTTAAAAAGACAAACAAACCAGAAAGCCACGTGCTGACTCCAAACAGATGTTCATATATGCGTGCAAAGTGATGCTATTTGTTCTGGAACTGACTAGTAGCCAGACTAAACTTGCAGTGCTCCTCCAGAATGCTACTAACAGGCACTACAGAAGGAAAGGCATTTGTTGAATGGCTTTCCTTTTCACTCAGTCTTACCTAATATAATGTAGCATTATGGATGCTACTGAAGCCAAGCAATTCTAGCTTTAGATGACTCATTGTGCTTAGGATCAGAATGACATTTTCTGAGAATTTCCATAGGATATTCAAATGTTAATAGAGCACAAGGACTTAAGATCTGAGCCATGCCCCATTCTTTTCATCCAAATATGGATAAAAAGGAATATCCATTAATGAACACCCCCCAAAAGGCATTACCAGGAATTGCGCTCAGTGTGATAGAGACATTTTTTTTACTTCACGTTAGTGAATCCTACCATGTCTGTTCTCAAGAATATCCAAAGAGGAGGTCAAAAAAGTCAGAATTGTGGCCACAACCGTGCACTGGAAATCTCCCTCTTGACTTTTTTGACTCATACCTGCCTATCCTTCAAAGAGAAGAAGTCCAATTATTTAGGAAAGCAGACAATTCTCAAACTTAGATGATTAGCACAATGTGCATCTGTGAAATACATTAGTGAAATGTTGTTAATTATATTTCCTGAACAGCTTTCCCCAACTTGGTTCCCTCTGGATCTGTTGGGTGATACAGCTTGTTGAGGAAGCCTGATTCAAAGTAAGGCTAATGTGTTATATAGCTATCATTAGTATAGCTGGACATTAGAAGATCCAACCTGGATGTGCTTTAATTGACTCTCTGAAGTGAACTGATTTTCCAAATTGGACTGATTATTCTGTTTGGATTGTCAAATTAAGTAGGGTGCATTTGGACTCACTGGATGATTCGCAATCATATTTTGTGCCCTTTTCTATAAAATAACTCAGAAAATGATTTTCTGAATTGTTGTATCTGATCAAATTGATCCAAATCAAAGGAATAATTCTAATCAGAACTTAAGGCTGAAATTCATGGGGGAAAAGTGCAGGTCTCTTCTGTTTTTTGGCGTAGTGCAATTTGTGGGCTTAACTATTGTGGCTTCATCCGCAAGCCATAAACTACAGCTTAGCGGAATACATGAAACCAAGCTAAGCTCTAAACCATATTTTCAGACCAAAGTGGCTAAGTTCACAGATGCCACTAAGCCAAAAACCAAACAGGCTACATAAGTGTGATGTGTGAATCACAACTTAACAGCATAATTTTATATATGTTTCCTCCTGGACAAGTCCCACCATGTTCACCCATGTAAATACAAATGTATTTACAAATGCAGCATTTCCTATAAGTATAGTACAGTCATTAAACAGCAAAGGAACCACACTGAAGATGTGGTTACAATCAGTGTAATCCTTTTTCACAAAACAGTTCTGTAAAGGCTGAGAATTGTGTAAAAAATGGCCTTTTTAGAAAAGGGAGGTTCTATAATAGATAGAAAATAAATTACCAAAGAAAATTATTTTGCTCCTTTTCTACTAGATTTAAATATAATTACTTGTAGTATAAAAGGCATTGGGGATGTTTCTATTTTTTGTTGTCTTAGGACATGCTATTTTTTCTGAAATCTAATTTCCATGATGCTTTTTTTAATTTTTCTTTTTGCAGAAAAGAAAACGTTTCCAGAATATAAATGCCTTGATAGACTTGCTAATGTGAACACCATGATTCCAAAGGAATGCGAATCTTGTACTGGTGGCTTCTGATGGCAAGAGATTTTATTTCTAAATGACCCATAATTTGATGGAAGATACTCTGCACAAACATGCCACAACTGGGAAGCAGAATGGAAGCAGCATGGGGTGGCCACCTTCTCCCCACAATATCTGGCAATATATATTCCCATGTTTCCTGGGAAATGAATAATTATTGCTATTCTTTGTTTATTTGCTTATTTATTGGGCTTATATCCTGCTTCAATTGCTTATGACTCTGAGCAGTATCATTACTGAAATCCATAAATCAGGTTAAAAAAAATAACAGAATATTACAATACTAAAATCAAAATACAGATAAACACCAGGAATATTAATTACCTTAAACAAATACCCCAAATGCCAAAGGGAACATTATCAATGCTGTATTTTATTTTCACGGCACCGTTCTCCCAATCTGTATGTTGCTACATGTTAACTTATAACTTCAAACCGTCTCTAATAAGATGATTCATCTCAATGTATGTGTCAGAATTCTCGCAAGATTTTATAATAGATTATTATATGGCTAGTTTAAAAAATGGTTTTTTACATGCTGCGGTTCTGCCATTGTAAAAGGGGGGGGGGAAGGAATGAGAAACCGTTTAAAGCAGATGGCTCCTTATCACAGGCTCTGGCATGCTCAAGGCCATGCCAGCAAGGGAATCAGAAGACCAAGAACTAAGGGCGATGTAAGGGGGGGGGGGAGTAAGAAAAACAGCTTTTGGCGCGCTTTTGCTCAGTCTTAGCAATGCTTTGGATCTGTACATTTATTCTCAATAAATAAATAAATATATAATAAATAAATAAATAAATAAATAATAAATAAATAAATAAATATTGGTTGCAAGGAAAGTTACTGGATTTGGGATCAACAGGTGGCAGTTTGTTACATTTTGCTAAGACTCCCAGTGCAGACTTCCACCAGGGAGATTGCCCTGCGGGGAGTTCAAAGCCTCACGTTGACTGGGGCCAACCGAGCAGCGGGATGGCTGACGATGTAATTGAGGAAGAAGAAGAGAGACCAGTCCCTCCTCCATTGGAAGTGAAGGTGATAAGCCAGGAGGAGCCGGTGCAATCATCGCGCCAAGCCCGAGTGGGGCGAAGGCAACGGCGACGAAGGGACAGGCCCCTTCGATGAAAGATCGCATGGGGAAATTGGAAGGGCAGATGGGGTCCCTATCCGATGATATGCGAGTGCTAAAGGCAGCGGTAGATCAACTGCTTGGAGGGGGATTTATGCCCCCCACGCAAGAGTCAGTGGCCACACTGGGAGGTACAGAGGCGGCAGAGCAGTCAGCCGAAGGTGAGACCTCCAGCGAGGAGGAGGAGGATCTCACACCTAGCAGAGCCAAGAAGAGCCCGATGCAGCAGTGGGGCATCTCCATGAAATTCGGGGGAGATGCTGAGCAGCTTGCTTGCTTTATCACCCAGGTTCGGATCTACATGGAGGGCTATGGGGGTCTGTTCCGCAGTGAGGAGGAGAAGGTCTCCTATGTGTCCAGTTTTTTTGAAGGTACGGCTGCAGAATGGGTGGTTGGCCTGCATAGGGCTAAGGACCGGGCTTTAAGGAGATTAGAGGATTTCATGGCGGCTCTCTGCACATGCTTTGAAGACCCATGCGTGGCGCTTAAAGCACGACACGACCTGGAAAGGCTGAAGCAGGGGTCCAAGTCGGTATCAGAGTACGCCTACGAATTTTGGGGGTTGGCTCAAAGACTGCTTCATGTGCCTGAGGAGCTCCTGATCGAGTTCTTCCAGAGAGGCTTGTAACCCGAATTGTTGCAGCACATGGTGTGCCAGGGTTTCCCCAAAACCTTTAATGGATGGGTCGCTATGGCCGGCGAAGTGGAGGAGCAATGGCACACCATAGAAGCAAGAACCCTACTTCCGCCCTTACCTGGCACAAAGAAGGCGGTGCCCAAGGCGAAGACCAGCGCGCCAGAAAATAGCAGGTGCCAGCGCATCTGTTTCAACTGCAGGGAGCCAAGGCACTTTGCCGTTGTGTGCCCTAAAGCGAAGACAGAGCAAGGAGGCAAGAAGACGGAGTGGAAGGGGCCGAAGTTTTCAAAGCCTGGCAAGAAGGAGTCAGCGGCAGCAGGCAGCGAGACGGGAGCAAGAGCGGCAACACACGGCGGCGGCAAAACCTGGAAGTTGTTAGCTCCACTCTCTCTCCGACAGGCGGCCGCTCTTCCAGAGAAAGAAAGCAGCTCACAGGAGGACTCGGAGAGCAAAGAGATGGGGGTGAGTCCCATTAAAATTTGGGTGGAACTAAGGTGAGGACTAATCGAAGGGCAGAGATATGGGTGCTGATAGACTCTGGCTGCTCCCGAAATCTGATTAACCCCGCCCTTGCCCGGGGTTTGGGACGGCGCTTAAAGAGACTCAAAACCCCTGTGATTTTTACCCAGCTGGACGGATCCCCAGCGGGGGGAGGGCCGGTGGAATATTGCACTGAAGAGCTTGAGCTAACTATGGGGGACCATAGAGAGACTATTAAATTCCTAGTGACTCCCATGGCATGCAACCCAGTGCTTCTGGGCATGAACTGGTTAAAAAGGAAGAACCCAGAAGTGAACTGGGAGGAGGAGATTTTACATTTCCCAAAAGAGAGGGGAGTGGAAGTTGAAGGAATTACTGAAACGTCAGATGGAGAGATGGGCGCCATGAGTGGGGAAAAGGCAGTAGAGGCTGCAACTCAGATTCCCAAGCAATACCGCGACCTGCAGGAGGTGTTTAGAGAAAGGGAGTCAGATCAGCTACCCCCCCATCGTGCCAGTGACTGTGCCATAGAGATTGAGCCTGGGGCTAAATTTCCAAGGAAGAAAATGTATCCAATGACACCCAAAGAGTTGGAAGCATTGTGGGAATTCATTGATAAGAATCTAAAGAGGGGCTTTATTGTACCTACGCATTCTCAAATTGCTGCACCGGTGCTATTTAGGGAAAAGAAGGATGGCTCCCTACGTTTGTGCACAGATTATAGAGGGCTAAATGCCATTTCTGCTGACAACCGGTACCCACTCCCCTTGATGAAAGATCTGTTGGCCCATTTATCCAAAGGGAAAATTTTCACAAAGCTGGATTTAAGGGAGGCGTACTTCAGGGTGTGAATCCGGGAAGGAGATCAATGGAAATCCGCCTTTAACATGCCCCTGGGGTGTTTCCGTTATGAAATAATGCCGTTCGGATTAAAAGGAGCAGCGGGGGTGTTTATGCAACTTATAAATGAGGTGTTACAAGAGCATTTATACCAGGGGGTGTTGGTTTATCTGGACGATATCCTGATTTACACTGAGACCATGGAGCAACATGTACAATTGGTCAGGAAGGTATTAAAAAAGCTACTGGAGGCTCAATTGTATGCCAAGCTCTCCAAATGTGAATTTCATAAACAGCAAATTGACTATTTGGGGTATAGAATTTCGCATCAGGGAATTGAAATGGACCCGGTCAAGGTGAGGGACGTCACGGGTTGGGAGGCTCCCAAAACCAGGTGTCAGCTTCAAAGTTTCCTGGACTTTGCTAACTTCTTTCGGTAATTCATACCCAACTTTGCCCAAGTAGCACTCCCACTCACAGATTTGTTGAAAACCAAGGGCAAGGACAAAGCGAAGGCATCAAAACCTGGAGCCCCCTTGTCCTGGACTAAGGAGTGCCAGGAAGCTTTTCAAAGTTTAAAGCGTCTGTTTACGGCTGAACCAATCTTAAAGCACCCTGATCCAGAACAGCCATTTGTCATACAGGCAGACGCTTCGGATGTGGCAGTGGGAGCTGTGTTGTTACAGAAGGGGGCAGGGGGGGAGCTGTTTCCATGTGCGTACATATCCCGGAAATTTTCAGAAACTGAGAGACGCTGGTTGGTGTGGGAAAAGGAAGCATTCGCAGTACACTGGGCGTTAGTTTGCTGGAGACACTTGTTAGAGGGATCACCCCATCCCTTTGAAATTTGGACTGATCACCAAAATCTAGAAGCTTTGACTGCACCGAGGAAGCTGTCACCCAAGCAAATGAGATGGGCACAATATTTTCATCGATTTAACTTCTCCCTGAAGTATATTCCTGGGGGAAAAAAAATTCTGGCAGACGCCCTGTCTCGATTGCCTCAACACAACAGCAAGTGGGAGGAAGTAGTCGCTCATGTAATTCCATGTACCCAAGCAGCCCTAAGAGTGGTCACTAGAGCTCAGAAAAAAAGGGGTGAAGAACAACCAGAAGGAGAGTTGTTGAAAAAATTAAATGCCCAGATTGCTCAGGATGATTGGTTTAAAAGCAACAGCCAATTGCTAGTGAACAAACAAGGGGCATGGTGGTGGCAAGATAAGCTGTATGTCCCTGCAGACGCTAGAAAGTGGGTCTCGCAAAGAAGTCACAACAGCAAAACAGCTGGGCACTTTGGTTTTGTGAAAACATTACATCTACTCAGGCATCAATTTTGGTGGCCAACAATGAGAAAAGATGTAGGGGAATATGTAGCTACATGCCCCACGTGTGCAATGGCCAAAAAGAGAGGGGGCAAACCAATGGGGCTTCTACAGACAGTAGCAAACCCAGGGGCTCCTTGGAAGCAAATTTCCATGGACTTTATTGTAGACCTGCCTGAAAGCAACAAAAAGACAGTTATTTGGGTAGTTACAGACCTTTTTTCCAAACAAGCACATTTTGTGGCATGCCAATCCCTTCCATCAGCCCCCAAACTGGCTAAGTTATTTATACAACACGTCTACCGAGCTCATGGTGTTCCAGAACGAATAATTTCGGATCACGGGGTCCAGTTTACTGCCAAGTTCTGGAGGGCGTTCCTAAAACTACTGGGGGCATCGCAAGGCTTGAGTTCGGGGTACCACCCCCAGACGGCGGGATCGTGCGAACGTCTGAACTCAGTGTTAGAACAATATTTGAGATGTTTCATTAACTACCAACAAGACAATTGGGATGAACTGTTACCGTTTGCTGAAGTAGCTTATAATAATGCAGTGCACCAAAGCACTGGCCTCACCCCTTTTAAAATAGCTACAGGACAAGACTTTGTACCCATCCCAGAACTACCTAAACAATCCACTCAAGTCACTTCAGTTGATGAATGGGTCCAACAAATGACACAAGTGTGGCCTCAGATTGCTGCGTCGTTGAAGGAGGCCAGAGCAACGTACAAGAAATTTGCAGATGCTAAGAGAACCCCAGAAAAAGACTGGAAAATAGGAGATAAGGTTCTTTTATCTACCAAGCATCTTAAATCATTACAACCTTCCAGAAAGCTCACTCCAAAATTCGTAGGGCCTTTTGTTATAGATAAAGTAATTAATCCAGTTTCACTACGATTACAGATGCCTGCTACCTTTAAAATAATCCAACCAGTGTTCCACTGCAACCTGCTTAAACCCTATAAAGAGTCATCTCAATGACATCCCTCCCCAGTACCTCCTAAACCAATGATAGTTGAAGGACAACAACATTTTGAAGTTAAAGAGATACTGGACAGTAGAAAGCATGGGGGGGGGGGGGTTCAATTTTTAATTCAGTGGAAACATTTTCCCAAATCAATGGCTGAATGGGTTGACAAGAAACATGTAAAGGCTCCACATTTAGTTAAAAAATTTTATGATGTTTATCCTACAAAGCCTTAACAATTAGAATGGTTATTGTATTATGTTTTTCTTTGCTTTTTCTTTTTTAGAGTGAAGAAGAGGAATCATCTGACTGACATCCTCTTTTGTGGAGGGGCAGCATGTCAGAATCCTCGCAAGATTTTATAATAGATTATTATATGGCTAGTTTAAAAAATGGTTTTTTACATGCTGCAGTTCTGCCATTGTAAAAGCGGGGGGGGGGGGGGGGAGAAGGAATGAGAAACCGTTTAAAGCAGATGGCTCCTTATCACAGGCTCTGGCATGCTCAAGGCCATGCCAGCAAGGGAATCAGAAGACCAAGAACTAAGGGTGATGTAAGGGGGGGGGGGGAAGTAAGAAAAACAGCTTTTGGCGCGCTTTTGCTCAGTCTTAGCAATGCTTTGGATCTGTACATTTATTCTCAATAAATGAACTTTCTTTTGAATCAATATTGGTTGCAAGGAAAGTTACTGGATTTGGGATCAACAGGTGGCAGTTCGTTACAGTATGTCTGTGTTTGCATGTCCTGCTTACCTGTAAAAAAAGTTACATGGTGATCTTATTGAATTTTTTTTTTTACTTTATTATTATTAAAATTACTATTACTGTTAGTGTTGCTATGATTAGCCCACATCAATCCACTGCAAGATGAGGGCCTTTTCGCTGAAGATTATGGACCATAATCTACCACACTGGTCCAGTGTGGGTTGGTAGTATCGGATACAACCCATTATGATGCACAATGCAGTGCACATCATCCCCGTGCACCTAATTGTTTCTTTAATGATGCAGAATAGAGGGAGGATCATCTGGTGTCCTATTTTCCACCTCTGCTCTGCTGCTATTATGTACATAAAAGTATTAGTGCTGGAATCGCTAAAAGCCACTCTCTTTGGGGTATCCATGCTAATTATCCACAGGGCTGTTTCCAATGGCTCTGAAAGTCTTGAATCTTTAGATGGTAGATTAATTGACAGACAGACAGATAGACAATGTAAATTCTTGCATATTGTTCCTATCTCTCTTCCTCCCTGCTTTTGTCTGCCTTTTATCCCATTTTGCCAGTTAACCGTTTTGATATTTGCTGATCTTTAATAAACAAACTTCAAGCTATATTGTTGCTAGCTAAAAGATTGGCATGTGTGCTTGCTGTAATAGCATGTAGGGATTGACTGGGAGTATGCTGGATGCAACTGATTGACTGATTGATTGATTGATTGATTGATTGATTGATTGATTGATTATGTGCCATCAAGTCAGTCTCAACTCTTAGCAACCACACAGCTAGATTTTCTCCATAATGATCTTTCCCTAAGCTGGTCTTTCAGATCTTCCAATGGTACACCCATTGTTACTGTAACTGAGTTCATCCATTTTGCTGCTGTCCTCCTCTTCTCTTTCCTTCCACTTTTCCGAGTATCACAGCCTTTTCCAGAGAGCTAGATCTTTGCGTAATGTGTCTGAAATAGGATAATTTGAGCCTGGTCATTTGTACCTCTAGTGCAGTGTTTTTCAACCTTGGCAATGCTGGCTGGGGAATAGTGGGAGCTGAAGCCCATACATCTTAACTTGCCCATGTTGAGAAACGCTGCTCTAGTGAGAACTTTGGATTGATTTGTCTGACGACCCATTGGTTTGTTTTTTTGGCTGTCCACTGTATTCCCAGGAGTCTTCTCCAACACCAAAGTTCAAAGGTGTCAATACTCAACCTTCACTTCCACAGCTTGCACTATCCTGATCTTTGTAGGTATAGACACATCACAAGGTATCTAAATATCTTTTCCAAGACCTTCATGGCTGGCTCATTCAAGTGCTAGTCTGCAGCTGATTTCTTGACTGCTTGTTCCTTTACCATTGATGGTTGTTCCTAAAGGGCAGAAGCTATCTACTACTTCAACATCTTCATGACCAATTTTAAGGCTGGTTGTGCTACCTGTTGTCATTAATTTGATCTTCTTTATATTTAATTTTAGGCCCACTTTTTCACTGTGCTCCTTGACTTTTATTACTAGAACTTGCAGATCCTTTGCATTTTCAGCTATCAAAGCATCGTCTTCAACACAGTATAGCTTATTGATTTTTCATCCTCCAACTTTATAACCCTGCTCATCCTCTTCCAATCCAACTTCCCTTAATGCTGGGTATATAATATAATGCCAGGTGCAAACTAAACTGAAAATTTCCCACAATAATTTTCAAACAAATAAGTGTTTTTTGACTTCCCACTCTAGAGCCAAGAGAAAATAACTGGCCTGAAGTCACCCAACTGATGGCAGCCCCAATACAGGTTGTCCTCGTTTAGCAACCACAATTAGGACTGGCAACTCGGTTGTTAAGTGAAGCGGTCACTAAGTGAAATTGCAACTGTGTTTACGATCTTACTTCAGCTTTTCTTTGCTTTACAGGCCAGCAAAGGTCATCAATGCGAGGATTGGTCGCAAAGTTACTTTTTCATCACCTTTGTAACTATGAGCAGTCACTGTACGAGACAGTTGCTAAACAAAAACTGCCTATACATAGGTCAGACCAGGAAATCAACTCCACAAGAAAACTAAAACTACTTTTAGTGTAGTTTTTTAAAACTGTTATTGAGATTGGATATAATATCAGATCCCAAAATGTGACTATGATTTATGGCATGTTAGTTTAGAATTATACCCACTCAGATGACACATTTAACTAATTGCCAAGCTATAGAGAGGAAGCCAAGCCTCTCTGGTACTTCTACATGGGAGGTTCACCTTTAAACCATGCCGTGCTTGCATGTAATTTGCAAACAAGCTCAGAACAACCAAAGGAGTTGGCTTTCTGAATTTGCAGAGGTGTATGGATTTATCCCCAAAGCACAAACTTCTGCAGAAGTGCACAACCCAACCCCGCAGGCTGCATGTCACCCTTGAAAACCTGGGGTTAAGCCTCTAGGCCCCTCCAAAAGTTACCACTGGCACAGCGAAGTCTACCATCTCCAGAAAAAATATATTAAATACATTGGATATAATTATATTGTGAATCACATTAAAATCAAATTTAGTTATGGTCTTGCCTATTTTTATTCTCTTCCTATTTTTGTTGAAAAGCTGTAGCAGTTCAGAAATAGCAGCACCATCCTTCAAAGGGGAAGCACCATTCCTGGGCTTCTGCAAGTAGAGGGTCTGATTGCCAATAGGCTGCCTTATTTTACTGGGGAAGGGTGTTCAGATTTCATCATTTTCCCAATTATACCCTCTCAAGTTTCCCCACTTCTTCCATCTTCATAACTTTGTCCAAAGTAAGAAGGTAAGTAATCCAAATTTGGAAAGGAGAAAAAGAAGAAATAGCAGCACGATGTCTGGGTTGTCCATCTGAAAGCAGCTGGCCCATTTTTCTTCCCTGGTTCTGCCAACTTTGTTGGAATGGTGCCCCCAGCATTTGACACAAAAGCCAATGTGCCCTGGCTCCCCAAATGCTAGACACACTGATCTATTCCAGTCATCCCTAGCTAGATCCACCTTGGTTTAGACTGGAACTTAGACATGTAAGGGAAAAAAAAAGAAAAAAGTATCCCTTTAGGCTCAGTTAGGTTGAGTAGAATGAAAAAGCTTATCCACTCTGCTCCACATACTGACTTTATCAGCTCTGGACTCATAAAAGCAACACTTTTCAAGATCAAGGAGCGGGAAGGTTCAGCTGAACAGCAGAATTGTCTTGTTAATGTTGGATGCCATTATATTCACAACTGTTCATAGTTATTATTGTTACTATACTAGTAATTACTATTATTATAATAATTTAATAACAGGGAGAGAGAATCTCTCCCAAAGCACCAGGCAGTTTTAACAAGGACACATGTGGAAAATCCTTTTTCATAATAAAATCTGTGTTTTGATGAGATGCACTTGATTTTTCCAATTCATGCCCCATAAAACAAATTTGGAATAAACAAACAACACCAGCCAGATAAAAAAGCTGCCTTCTAGACTGAGCTGACC
Organism: Liasis olivaceus; assembly: GCA_030867105.1. Classification (NCBI taxonomy): domain Eukaryota; kingdom Metazoa; phylum Chordata; class Lepidosauria; order Squamata; family Pythonidae; genus Liasis; species Liasis olivaceus. Next base: position 261,302,760 of record CM061349.1, read on the forward strand.
CTTAATGTAGCCAGGCAAATAAGAGAAAAAATAGCAGAGCAAACATCAGAAGGAAGGAAGGGAAAGGGAAGAGAGAAACAAAAGGATATACTGTATTGTAGCAGGAAGAGAGAAGAGTAGAAATGTAAAGCAAACACGTTTTTTACATATTCTGAATTTGCTGCCATGCATGGGAAAAGGGTGAAAAAGTCTACACTGGGAAACTAAATGCAAACAGGAAATTCGGGTTTCCCAGGCTTTGGTACAGGGTCATCACAAATGAGCACAAGGATTCCAGGGGATCTTAATTTCTCAGGCCATCATAAGAATTTCCCTGGAGAAAAACATGGGAGAGAAGTCATAAGACAAACATCCAGCCGGGGGTTTGTCTGGATCACACATTGCACTAAATCACTGTCTAGTTAACTGAAGTTTACTGAATAAACCATAATTTTATGTGCTTGCACAAGATGCCAAAGCATAAACCTAGGATGGGTTTCTGCCATATGTAGCCCCCAAGCCCACAATTGCCTAAAGACAAGACCTCATACCCACAAAACCAGGGGAAAACATGAGTCTGTGAAGGATATGGCCCTATTCACTTTGCATCATTGCCCAACCTTGGGGCTCTTGCCTTTCCAAAAATGTTATGTTGCCCTCCCTTCAGCCAGAAACCATAGTTTCCAAATCACAATGGCTAGGTTCACACAGTATACTAAGCTTAAACCAACCAAACAACATAATGGTTTAGTCCAATACATGAATCCAGCTGTCACAGCCAGTGTAAAAATCAGTGGAGCCATCCTACAAAGAGAAGAGGGATCTCTTGAGCTAAGTGTACTAATCAGTGGAATCGTCCTACAAAGAAAAGAAAGATCTATTGGGCTTCTCCAAGCAGAGGGTATAACTGTGCAATAGTCATGGGCATTCAGACATCACCAACTAGCCATTCATGATGCCCCACTGCTTTTCCCATCTTTGCAAGTTTCCATAAAGTGAGAAGGTAAATAAACAAAGTCAGGAAAGACAGAAAAGAAGGAATAGAATAGCAGCACAGTGGCTTCTGAGCCACTCTAGGAGTTATCCATCTGGAAGCAACTTTGGTCCAGCTGTAAACAGAAAAAAGCTTCCTACTGAAAGAAATTTTCCAGGAGAACCAAAACAAGCCTACACTATCTGGGCTGCAAATATCTGGATGAGCATTAGATGGCAGCAAAGTATTAGATTGGCTTATCTCTTTGCTGCCTTAGTGACTGTCTTGATGTTTGCAGCCCAGATATGGCAGGCCTAAACCAAAACAATGGAGATATTAAAACCACTCTTTGAAAATGAAGTAGCCAACATTTCCTGGATGGTTTAGGTGCTATGTAGAAAATCACCAAGAGTTCCAAGTGTGGTCAGTTAATGAGTGGTACAGTGTCTTTCTGAGTGACTGAGGATGCAGGAGGGATGGACTTTGAATGTCAATCCCTAAGACAGCCAGAGTTTAAGGAATTCTCTTTCTTATATCTTTCAAATATGGCAGCCACTGGTAGTTCAGACCTTTGACCAGGTGTCAAATCCTGCAAGGTTGCCAAACTCAGGAAACAAGAATCACTTGAATTTCTGGAAATATTTTTATTGCTCCTTCTAGCCTGAAATTTATCACCATGCTACAGTGAAATAACTTTTCCAAGGTCTTTGGTGTGCCTTGTCACACACTAATTCATCCCTCAGTTCCTTGGAAATGTCCTCCTGAAATTGGTTGATCAGAATAAATATATTCAGTGCACCTTCCTGGCTGTTGAGGGCATAGAGAATGGCCTTGTAGGACAGGAAGAAGAGCCACTACCAAAGCAACAATTCACATGAAGATAAAAGGAGGGAGGGGGAAGCACATTCAGACTTGCAAGATTCTGTTACTATAGCTGTTACAATAAAAGTAGACCTGACCTATATGGCATTGGTTCCTTAGTCTGGTTAATCTTATAGGACTGACACTGGCATACAACTGAAAATCTGTTATATGTTCCCATACTTGGCATGCTCCTAAGACAATCCTCCTAAGATGATCCTCCTAAAATTGCTGAGAGAGAAGAAATTTTGCTTGAGACTTAGAGCAATCCTAGAGGCTTCTGATGAAGATATTAGAGAAAAGATTACTAAAGTCTTGGCAATTTGGGGGGATTGGAAAGAGGAGGATACAAAGGCAGAACCTGATAGGTTATAGAATAAATTCAAGATTTGTGAGAACAAGAAATGTTCCAAGGGATGTTTTGGTATACTTTGTCAGGAAGAAGACAATGGATCAAGTTTTGCAGCAGCATTTTAATACAAGACTGAAAATTAATAATAAAGATATAATTGTCCTTAAAGAAATTCCTATCAGAATTTTATTTAAGAGAAAAGAGTATCTTTTTTTGACTGAAAGATTAAAGCAGAAAAAGATCCCTTTTCAATAGGACAAACTGAAAGGTGTGATTTTTACGTTTAAACAGCAGAGATTTCAACTGAATTCTGTTCAGAAGGCAAGAGAATGTCTAGAAAAATTCAAGGAAGAATTGGAGGAGATTCAGATGGAGGTACCAGAGGAGACTACACAAAAAAATTCAAACAGATGCAACAGGAAACTGAAAGGGATGATACTGAACTAGGTACTACTAGTATTTTCTAAATTTTTGGCTTGATTATGGATTACAAATGTCTAACATGGAATATAAATGGAGAAAATGCTCCTCAGAGGAGGAAAATTATTTCATTATTTGAAAAAGTTGAAACAAGATATAATCAGAAGAAGAAGAGGAGGAGGAGGAGGCAGCAGCGGCGGCAGAGGAGGAGGAGATGGAGTTGTTTTATATATTAATTCCCAACTAAAACCAGAACTTGTACTGGCTGATGAGCCAGGTAAATTTGTTGGGGGGAAAGTTAATTTTCATGGGACTAAGACTTTGGTACTGGGAATTTATGCCCCAAATGAAGATAAAGTATTGTTTTATAAATAACAGAGAGAGATTAATAAGTTTTTCTTATGAAAATTGGTGTTTGATGGGGGATTGAAATGGAGTGATTTCCCCACAACTGGATAGAACTTCTGAGAAGAATATTAAAATCATTCAAGGCAAATTACCAATTTTTTTTTTTTTAATTTGATGGACAATTTATGGCTGGTTGATATATGGAGACAGAAAAATGGCAACTAAAGAGACTATACCTATTTTTTTCAGAAAGACAGAAAGATCCTTTTGAAGAATAGATATGATTTGAATTTTGAAGAACTTGGCTACTAAGGTTTCTAAAGTACAGATATTACCAAAGACTTTTTCAGACCATAATCCTGTAAGTTTGGTTTATAAAAGGAAATCCAGTTCCTTTAGATGGAGATTAAATGAAATGCTGTTACAGAAAGAAGCAATAGTGGAGGATTGTAAAAAGAAATTAAAATAATTTTTGAAGATAATTTAGGCAAAGACACTGTTTTAAGAATGGTTTGGGATGCAAGTAAATCTTTTATCAGAAGTTATTTTATACAATATAATAGTGAACTCAAAAAGAAGAGTCAATACTTCTAAAATATCTTTATTTCTAGTAGGGTAATAGAAACTTGAAAGCCTACCGAAGTAATTCTCCTGCAGAACATATACGTAACTCCAAGTCTCTTTCTTACACTTCCCCCCTCTGCTGAGCTGAGATGTCTCTTTTGTAATAGTTCTGTTTCTTCTTGAACTGTCTTGTATTCCCAAGGTCTGCTAGGCATTCCATCACATTTGTAGTCCATTCCAACTGCAACACCAAATGGAAACTGGAGACAAAACTGCAATGTCAGATCCCTGATAACATGATGATCTGCCTCGAAGAACAAAACAACAGTTATGCAGAAATGCAATCTGGATTCCAAACCACTAGGTTGCACAGAGTTCTGGATTTAAAGGGCAAAATGTGATTGTGCACATGGATACACACACAACAACTTTTGGAAACCCCTTAGAGCAGTTGTGCCTTTTCCCAGAATTGAAGAGGTGCCCTCTGCAGCTGCCACATGATCTTGGGAAAATGCGTTTAGTTTAAGGTACTGTATTCCTAGCTGGTAATATATGTGTACCCACACATGTTCTGAATCACATCTGGAATCCAAACTTTTGCACAGCCCTACTAACTACCAGACTGTATGTCCCCAGAGCCAGTATCAATCAAAATGACCTGGTTCACACATTACCCTAAGCTATAACAAGGCATATTTGCTTTATTTCAGCATGCTGCATGAATCCAATTAAAATGAGTGTAATGTGTGAACCAGTCCTATGTCAGTATTATGCCTTTTAAAAGTCCCCTGCCTAACTACTTGGAGGAAATTCCTACGTGCAACAGATTACCGGAGAAAAAAATATTTGCAAGCCTTGGACTGTGTCCAGTCTAGCTGTATTCAGTTAATGTTCTTCTTTAACAACAAAGAGTCTTATGGCATTTTAAAAGACTTACAATGTTAATTCTCTGAAATTTCTATTTATTTTCTGCTCCTGTGTGCCTCATTTCCATATCCAGTCTACCCCACATAATGCCCGGCACAATGATGAATGCATGTGAAATAATATTCACAGCAACCAAAAGGGTTTTCAGATGCAAAGCTTAAATAGCTTCCTTTGTGCAATGCTATGTGAATCCATATGAGCACTGTTAACATCTACAGGAAAGGGGAAGAGAAACATTTATGGTGTAATAAGCATCTTAGCCAAGATCACATTTCAAACTGATGGCAAGAAGAACAATTTTAGAACACTGTGCCAGTATGTAAAGCAACAGAAATCAAGAAGGTTGCCAATTAGCCTGGGAGAAAAAAAAGTGTCCGGCCTGTTCCTGGGTTTCTGGGCAAGGGAAGCTTTGTGTGGAAGTTCTGATATACTAACGTTAGGTCATGTTACTACTGCTGTTCAGCTGATTATAGCACAAGCTGATTTTCTTCAGAGAGAATACTAGATATTGTTGGAGGTCCAGATTCCATATCACTGATTCTTCAGCATCTCATGACCATCTGACCACAAGAGATAGAGAGCAAATGATATGCTGTATGTTTCCTCTTTATCTAAGAGTTTGCTAATCTGAGATAATTTTCTTCTGCCTGCGTTCCTGTAAACATCTGCGCAGACTCTCCTTCTGGTAGGATGTAGCTAGCTAGGTGCTAGGTTTTGCCTATCTCTAGAATATATTTCCTGTAAATAAATCCCCTTTCTGTTATAGTTATAAAACCAACTTCATTATTCCCTGTTCTGGTTAGATTCCTGCTTAGGAACACTCACACAGAAATACAGAACACTTCAACTTCCAACAGATATGAATGTCCTAGCCATCTGTTTGTCACCATTGGAAGAGAGAAGTATTGTATATGCCTATTTATATCAAAAGTTATAACTTATCATTCTGCATCACTCAAGACAGATTTAGTCTACTATGCAGTTATGTGTACTAACTATATCTAAGGTACATTTATTCCAGCTACAGTGAAACTCTGAAATGCAGTTCTGGATCTTCTGGAGAAAGGGAAGGTGGGGGGTGGAGGTGGAAATGGGCAGGGTGAGGACAATGACAGGAAGAGATCGGTGCAGCAACAGCTTCTTGGTGCTGAGCTACTGAACAAAATCTAGAATTATCTGCTTAGTTGCCTAGGTGGTTCCTTTCAAAAGCCTTGCGTAGTTTTGACCCCAATCTCTGAAGGCCACCAGAAACATTAAGGCAAGCTTCCAGGAGAGGCTCTTATTCAGAATTAACTCCTTCTGAGTTACACACACATCAGTTTGTAGCCTTAATTAGTTCATCATAGCAATTAATCACAGGAAGTTGTAATTGCAGCTTTTTAAAAAGAAGAAAAGCAGAGCAGTTAATTGGGGGGAAAAACAAGCTTGTTAAACAAGCTAAACAGTTTTATGTTCCCAAAAGTGCTCTTGTTTGAACGAATGGTTGTCCATTGTGAATCGTGGCTGAACAAGTGGCCCTTTTCCTGCTGATCTTTAGAGTGGAACCATAACAATGTCAAGACTTCATCCTGGTCATATAGTCCTGGCCTCAAATTGTCCCCAGCTTCACATCCTCACTCCATAAATTGGAATTAAACTTGTGTTTCCCCTTAATCCAACACTTCCTACCACTTTTGGAGGTGAGGTCAAGTATCCTGTTGCATGGGTGACCAAAGATACATTTTTGGTGTGTTGGGATGTACAGATACTCCCATCACAGTTGGTCACAAGCCCGTCTCCATTGTCCCCATTATTTCCACCCCAGCATCTTCAAATGTTTTTAAACATTTCTTTCATATCTCTCACCTCTCCCCCAACTTGCTATTTCTGAAACCAGCTTCTCTCCAAGCTTCCAACAAGAGAGAGGATTGAGCCTCTGCTATTTTATCGAGGAAAAAAAGAGGAGGCCTAGTAGGGCAACTTTGTATTTGCACAGTTCCAAACTAAAATGTGGAAATGGACTTCTGTTGATCACTTTCCTTTATGTTTCAGTTTCAGTACACTCCGCCCTGAGTGTGTTCTGCATCTAACCCCAATTCAGAAACAGGCAAGTTTGCCCTCAGCCTGGCGGTCAGAGTTATACAGCTCTCTCCAGGACTTAGCTAGCCACACAGGCACAACAGTGTCTGCCTCCTTCTCTTCTAGGACTACTCAAAAGACTGTGTCTAATTATACCCATCTGAACTAGAGTATGTTTGGCACAGCTTCATTAACTTACACATTTTTATTGACACATGATTATGAATGGGAGCCATCAGCTTCTTCATGTCACATGATTTTCAACTTACAAGTGGGTATGTGGGGGAAGGCAGGCAAACCAGCCCATGGAAGCCATGGCAAAGCCCGTAACTGCAGAACTACACAATGATATCAAAGCCTACTTCATTATGCTGCTGTGTCCTAATTCATGGATGTTTAGTACAAGCTGGTGATGTACCAGAGGGGAGGCAGTGAAGCTAGGGAAGAAAACCAATCAGTGTGGCATCAATTTAGAATCACTGGTAGACTTGTAAATCTGGACAACAGTTTGGCACGAAGTAGCAACAGATGCAGGATAGGGACTGGCAATGTAGACAGCCAATGTTATGATGGTATTGTTTTGTGCCAACACAAGAAGGGGCCAATAGCTTTTTAACTTAATAATGGGGAAACAGTGTCTGCCTTATGAAATGAGTTTTATCCCAGTTGGCTTTGCAGCGAACCTGCTACACACAACTCAGGGCTCTCTCAACAGATCAGGTGCCAAACTGTATGGTAAGAGGAAAGATATTACTCCACCTTCATTCATGATTTTTTTGTTTAAATTATCTTCACTGAAAAGAAATTTGAGGAGTTAATAGGAAGGAGGGACCCTTCCTCTCCCACTCCTAATCCCTCCCATCCATTGTTTTCTCAAGTGAAAAAGAAAGGCACTTGGTGAAGATGATTTTAAGCAGATGAATTGTAGGAGGGAAAATGCTTAAGAATCTCCCCTCTTCTGTGCTCCCTCTAAAACTGGCAGCTTCGGATCATAATTTTTAATGGGTATATTTGCTGAACACCCTTGTCCATAACTAACTAAACCATGGTTTATGATTCTAATCTTATTTCCTGGGTTCATCCACCACACTGAACCATAAAGTACCTGCTTGGCTTGGTTCAAATAATACATTTGTATTGTGCCCTACTGTGGGATCAGTTCAAATGGAAAGTGAGCAGGTGATAACCGGAATAAAAAAGATACTTTGTTAGATCAACTCAGCATCCACAAATATGGTGCAAGTTGTTTAGTTCTCCAAAACCCTTCATCAGACAAGGTAGGGCAAAAGAGAAAAAGAGGGCAAACTGGTTAGTGTAGGAAGCACAGAGCCTACTTTTAGTAACTGTTTGAAAAAGAAATGTGGGAGAGAGATGCTGATTAGGCACTACCAGCTGCTACAAGAGGAAGCTTGGCCCTGGTATGATGAAAAACTGCCCAGCAATGCCATCAATTGCTTGGTGGGGGGCTCAAGTGTGCTTCCCACACTGAAGTGAGCCATTGTCTAACAGTACCCTTAGAAAAATATCATAGAATAATGAGAACAGCAGGAGCCTCCATGCAGAATTTCTGGGCACTGTGCTGCTGGCTAAGTCACCAATGTTAGGTTTCATGGGAAAGATCAACAGAGCACAAGTGAGTGAATGAGTGGAAGGCTGGCTCTTAATCCCTCCCAGACACCTGTTTGCTTACAGGGAGGGAATGGCTTGTTCCTGTTTGATTAGATTGATGTACTACATTAGGAAGACAAACACCCTGTCAGATTTTGAATGGCAAAGTACCACCCCTTTTTGTTAGCTACTAGGTCACAACAATTTTAGAAGCAAAGCAAATTTGACATCCAAATCCTGCTTGACACAGAGCAACTTAAGGAAGTTTTCAGATATACATTAGAGTAATATATATATTACTCTAGAGATATATATATAGATATATATATATATATATAGAGAGAGAGAGAGAGAGAGAGAGAGAGAGATATCACCATACATGGACGAGACAAGAGAACTCGGAATTGATGGAATGCTACTACAACAGCAGACCTAATGAGAGGGGATATATGAAACGTATGAGGGAACTGTGGATAGACAGAAGGCCTACCTCCACACTAACTGAGAAACAACTAGTTACCCAGCACTTCAACATAGTGAAGAGGAAGCTGCTCTCACAACTTGAGATAGACCAACTCCACATTACAACCCAGACTCAAGCAGACCTGGAAGAACAAGCAGATGTGCAGCCAACACCTGAAGCTGGAATGTCACTGCCACCCCTTCCATTACAGAGCACAGTAGCTAATATGAGGCAATAGATCATGGATAAACTAGCTACAGTCAACCCTCGAGTCCAATTACCAAGGCTCAGAGGAGAAGTACCATCAGATAGTATGCTAGAAGATGCCAACAGAGCCCTCCAGACAATCCCTACTACAACCATAACTGAAACCAATGAATTGGTATATGCTTCAGCCTCGGTAATCCTGGAAATGCTTGGCTACACAATCAAGAAGAACAGCAGTACATACGCACCCTGGAAAATGAGATTGGAGGCTAAGATCAAGGCAACTCGGAGAGAAGTCAGTCAGCTGGTGGAACTACAGAAGGGTGTGGAGATTAAGGATAAGACTCGGCTATTGAAAAAATATATGGGCCTGACTCCATCTGAAGCCCTAGAGACTGCTAAACAAAGGCTCACAGCACTGGCTGCCAGGCTAAGGAGATACATTAGAGAAGCAGAGGCCAAGAAGATAAATGCCCTGTTCTCCAAAGAACCATCCAAAGTGTACTCCCAACTGCAGTGCAACCACACAGTAAGAACTGAGCCACCAGCAGCGGAAACTGAACAGTACTGGAAGAACATATGGGAGAAAGAGAAGACGCATAACACCAGTGCAAAGTGGCTGCAGGACCTGAAAGCAGACCACAGCAATCTCCCAGAACAGGAACCGGTCACCATCACAGTAGTAGACATCCAACAGCGGGTCAAGAACATGAAAAGCTGGACAGCACCTGGCCCGGACATGATCCACACCTACTGGTTAAAGAAACTAACAGCAGTGCATGAACGCCTAGCAGCACAGATGAACCAACTACTAGCAGCAGGCTCCCACCCAGACTGGCTAACACAAGGAAGGACAGTGCTGATCATGAAAGACCCTCACAAAGGAACAGCACCATCCAACTACCAGCCAATAACCTCCCTCCCCACAACATGGAAAGTTCTATCAGGCATCATAGCTGCCAAGCTACATGACCATATGGGCCAATACATGAGCACAGCTCAGAAGGGCATTGGGAACAACACCAGAGGCTCAAAACACCAGTTGCTCATAGATAGAGCAGTCACCCGAGACTCAAGGTCTAGGCAGACCAATCTGAGCACAGCCTGGATTGACTACAAGAAAGCCTATGACTCAATGCCACACACATGGATCTGTGAATGCCTGGCGCTATACAAAGTCAACAGGACACTAAGGACCTTCCTCAAGAACTCAATGGGACTGTGGAAGACAACACTGGAAGTCAACTCAAGACAGCTCGCACAAGTGGCCATCAAGTGCAGCATATACCAAGGTGATGCACTGTCCCCACTGCTGTTCTGCATAGGCTTAAACCTCCTCAGCCAGATAATCACAAGGTCTGGATATGGGTACAAGTTCAAGAGTGGAATCATCATCAGCCACCTCCTCTACATGGAAGACATGAAGCTGTATGCTAAGAGTGAATGAGATATCAACTCACTGATCCACCTGACACAGATCTACAGCGAGGATATTGGGATGTCATTCGGACTGGAGAAGTGTGGCAGGATGATAGTAAAGAGAGGGAAGGTAGTTAAGACCAATGGAGTGGAGCTACCAGTGGGCCACACAGCAGACATAGAGACCAGCTATAAATACCTTGGTGTCCCACAGTCATATGGGAACCATGAGGAGGAGGCAAGGAAGACAGCAAGATCCAAGTACCACCAAAGGATAAGACAGGTCCTGAAGAGCCAGCTCAATGGGAAGAACAAGATCCATGCCATCAACATGTACGCCCTGCCAGTCATCAGATACCCTGCCGGTATAGTGAGCTGGCCAAAGGAAGACATGGAGGCTGCCGATGTGAAGACCTGGAAGCTCCTCACAATGTATGAAGGCTTCCACCCCAAGTTGAACACCCAGAGATTGTACACCAGCTGCAAAGAGGGTGGGCAGGGTCTGATGAGTGTCAAAGCCACTGTCCTGGATGAAACCCGTAACATCCAGGAGTACATCACTAAGATGGCACCCAAAGATGAGCTGCTGAGAGAATGCCTCAGGCAGCAGCAGACATGGGAGGAACTTCAAGTGGAAGAAATACCATGGCAAGACAAGCCCCTGCATGAGATGTACCATCAACAGATAGCTGAGGTGGCTTACATTGGGAAATCCTACCAATGGCTGGAAAGGGCCGGACTAAAAGACAGCACTGAGACACTGATCGTAGCAGCACAAGAACAGGCACTAAGCACCAGAGCCATAGAAGCAGGGGTCTACCACACTAGACAGGACCCAAGGTACAGATTGTGCAAAGAGGCCTCAGAGACAGTCCAACACATAGTGGCAGGGTGTAAGATGCAGGCAGGAACAGCATATACTGAACGGCATAACCAAGTAGCTGGCATTGTGTACAGGAACATATGCACAGCGTATGGGCTAGACCCCCCCAAGTCCAGATGGCAGATTCCACAGAAGGTTGTGGAGAATAACAGGGCTAAGTTCCTGTGGGACTTCCAGATCCAGACGGACAGGCAGGTACTGGACAATCAACCAGACATCGTGGTAGTAGACAAAGACCAGAAGACAGCGGTAGTGATAGATGTAGCAGTGCCAAGTGACAGCAACATCAGGAAGAAGGAGCATGAAAAGCTGGAGAAGTACCAGGGCCTGAAGGAGGAACAAGAGAGGATGTGGAAAGTAAAGGCCAAAGTGGTCCCAGTGGTGGTAGGAGCACTCGGGGCTGTGACTCCTAAGCTGGGAGAGTGGCTCCAACAGATCCCAGGAACAACATCAGAGCTCTCTGTCCAGAAGAGTGCAGTGCTAGGAACAGCTAAGATACTGCGCAGAACCCTCAAACTCCCAGGCCTCTGGTAGAGGACCTGAGATTGAGGAAGACATGTACCACCCATAGGGATGAGAGGGGAATTTTATACATCACTTTCCCTGATCTGTTGCCCTTCAGACCTCCTAAGCTTTAAGTCAGTATGGCCAAGGGACATCAAGGAGCTCTCCAGATATACTCCTCACACCTTGTTTAATACAGTACTGGAAATGAATCCCACTCCCAGCCCCTATATGCAGAACACACACACACACACACACTTTGGTCCATTGATATTGTAAGGTTCACGGCTACCCAGAAAACTTGAAATCAATCAGCAGCACAAAATAAAAGACTTCAAGCAGGGACTTCTCTAAGCAGATTTTCATTTGGCCAAGCAAAAGTCTGGGTGCTCACACCATGCACTAAGAGAGAGCAGGGTGGCACACCCTTGGAGACAAAACCACAGCCTTTTATAGTATTTTTAAAAAGGCAGAACTTATTACCATTATAATGAAGATGAGTTTTACAGCCAGTCAAGGAAACTTAAGCAGAATACATTATTTCCCACCCTTGTTTGCTTACATTAACTCTATTCCACGCCCTTGTTTGCTTACATTAAATTTAAAGGAGTTCCCCCTAATTCTTATACCTTGTCAGTCCCTGCAGACCCTTGTTCTGGGTCCTCCCTCCTTATCAGGCCACAGACTTAGTCTCTTCAGGAGGAGTTTTCCCTGTTATCTGAGCTAGCTCTTGCTTCCTCTTGCAATTTCGCTAAGTGCTGTTAGTATTGAAGCTTGGCTATAGAGAACTCTGCACATGCTCTAAAGCTGTGAAGTTAACATTGTCAATTTAGATATTGCCAATTTAGTTATTGATCCCTTCAGATATGATTTATTTGATTTATATAGCTCAATACTACTGGCTATTTTAAGATTTAAAAGGTCATCAGCTGGTCCTGCACCATTTTATTTCTGCTTTCTTCGCCATCTGTTTTCCTAGCTAGGTTGGTTGTAATCTTAATTCCTATGCCTTTCTACCAATCAGTAAATTCCACTGAACCCAACTGCATTGACTACTGAGAAAATCTGGATTACCCATCAATATGCAGGAGTTTGTACACTAACCTTTCCCAACTGGTGCCACCCAATTTGTGTTGAACCACAAGCTCCATAATTCACAATTAGCAATTTGGCTCAGAATTATAGGGTTTTTCCATATTACTGTTCTGATGTTTATAAGAGAGAGCAAGGGGTGTCTAAAATGAAAAGATAATATGAATATATAGATGGAGGAAATGGATGGAAGGATGCTTGTGTGAATGGTATGTGCATTAAGCTCAGTTTGAGCTTTGACCAACCCCTGCCTTGACATGTGGCCACAAAAGGTTATTAATAAAGAGAAATAGCTTCCAATCACTGTTGAGAGTATCTCCTGATGTTTTAGACTACATATTCCATTATTCCTTGCTGATCAGGACAAATGAGAGGGTAGTGTGTGAAACAAGCACCACAAATCTCTCTGGGTTAACCAAAAATAAAAAGTTTATTAAAAGCGTTTGCAAAGGCTGGTGGGCCTCACAGTGTGCAAGCGGGAAGCCACACCCACATATAAACTCCAGCATAATTAAATACATTCCCGATCGCAAGTCCCTCCCCTTTTCCCCATTGGCTAAGGTACTCAGGGTGTACACTCTTTCCGGCCGCTCTATGATTTCCTGGTCCCTCCCACCTCATTCATTGCATCTATGGTAATTTTCTCAAGGTTTCAGCTAATTGCATTATACAGTGGTACCTCAAGATACGAATTTAATCCGTTCCGTGACTCTGATCGCAAGTCGAATTGGTTGCATCCTGAAGCAAATTTCCCCATAAGGTTCAATGTAAATACGGCTAATCTGCCCTCCGAATTTGGTCGCATCCTGAAGCACATGTCCCCATAAGGTAATCTGCCCTCCGAATTTGGTCGCATCCTGAAGCACATGTCCCCATAAGGTTCAATGCGTAAGCCGGCGTTGCACAGCTAGGAAATTCCCCAGGCGCACTTTAGTCAGCCCTAGCGCAGAAAAAGGAAGTGCTAATGAAATCTGAGAAAGGCTCCCGCGCACACAGCCGGGAGTGGGAGCTTCCCCCCCACCCCCCGCACCGATTCCTCTTAATTCCTTGCTCTTTCCTTTGTGCATAGCCCTTGGCGCGCGCGACAAAAGCACAGTGAAAGCAATGGGGGGAAGGCTTATGTAGCGCGCACAGCGGAGTGGGAGCTTCCCCACCCCCGCATCGATTCCTCTTAATTCCGCGCTCTTTCCTTTGTGCATAGCCCTTGGCGCGCCCGACAAAAGCACAGTGAAAGCAATGGGGAGGAAGGCCTATGTAGCGCGCACAGCGGAGCAGGAGCTTCCCCACCCCACTGATTCCTCCGCACTCTTTCCTTTCTCCATAGTGACAAAAGCACAGTGAAAGCAATATCAGCGCGCTGGAGGGAAAGGCTTATGTCGCGCACACGCACAGTCGGGAACAGGAGCTTCCCCCCCCCCCCGCGCACTCAGATTTCATTAGCACTTCCTCTTTCTGCATTGCTTTCCTTGGGCTTTTGTCCTCGCACTCAGATTCATTAGCACTTCCTTTTGGAAGCCGCGACCACGTGGCAGCAGGGCAAATGGCCGCGGATCCGGTTCGTAGCTTGAGGCGGAGTTCGCATGTTGAGGTCGTATCTTGAAATTTTCGTAAGATGGGGCGTTCGTATCTTGAGGTACCACTGTACTGATAAAGACTGCCCCAGATTAAATCAATTTAAATTTACATTGTCCCTCACAAAGAGGCGACTTCCTCTCCATCTGCCACTATTTGGTAACCATAACACTTAACACTACTTCCTTATCTTTCACAATCCACCCTTTTTCTATTTTCTCCCTTATGGTTATCACTTCCATACTGTTTTCCCTAAACTTCTGTAACATTATTCTAGCTTCTTTTTCTCTTTTGTTTCTAATACGATGTTGGGTAATGTCCTTTATGATTCTGAGGTCTGGGGCCACTCTTCCCAAGGTACACGTTCCTTCCCAATATGGGGGTATTGCTTTATATGCCCTCCTACCACATAACAACCACCACCCTCCTAACAAAGAGGTGTGCATTTTGGCATGATCTGCAGGAGCTACCACTGACTGGATTAATGATCTAATAGTGGTACATGCTGAACCCCCCATATGCTTGTTACCTGATATCTTTTCATTACACTCATACTCTGATATGTCTTTATACGTAAAGTTAGGATCAGTCATGTTATACATTCCATCTATGTCAATAATTTCATCATAGTTTGAATATGTGCCCAAATCAACAGCATTACTGCTAGTGTTGTTAACATGCTACCAACAATATGGTGCCTTATCCTGTATTCTAGATCCTGTCAATACTATTGTATTATTAATCTCAACTGATACTAACGTTCCTCTGGGATTTTAACCATTCAGTTTTATTCAGTGGTATTGTCTCCATAGGGAGGCCATCATTAGCTTTAGCAGGCATATGCTGACATACCCAGCAATTGGTTATATTACTGGTCTCAATTTGTTGCAAATACTCCTCCACTCTCCTAATCCAAGTGTTTCGTTTCCAAAGTCCTAATTGTATCTCTCTCCTATTTCTTTCTGCTTGAATTACCCATTCTATCTGACAGCAATAAGACCTGCAAACCCCACTTTAGTGATAATCCCATTGTAATTTGGTTCCAAATCTTCAATTATCAGAATATCACACTCTTCCTTGCAATCTGAATGTATGCGACAACAATCCACCCAGTGAGCACAACAACACTCACACCAGTACTAGCACTCACAAGACCAGCACATCCAGAAGAGGGCCGGGCTTCAGGTTAGTGAATTTCACTGTTGAAGCTCTTCTTTCAGGAACTAACATGAGCATCCACTCTTCCCTGTAAAAGTATAGGGCCACAAGCCACACAATAAACAGTAATCCAGATATAACCCCACCCACTATATCCCCTGTATATCCTTAAGCTTTATTGTATCCGCAACTTGAGTTTGAGGGGTTCGTTGGTAGCTTCACTAATCCACTCCTTTGGTTCATCCACCGGTCCTTTCACTCTGGTATAATGGGTCCACCCTTTTTCTTTCGTTCGGACTGCAGTTTCGGTGGTTAGGAGAACCTGATATGGTCCTTCCCACTGGGGTTGGAGTTTCTCTTCTTTCCAACTTTTTATTAGGACCCAATTTCCTGGCTGGAACCGGTGAACTGCAAACTCGAGCAGTGGGGTTTGTGCCAACAGACCCTTTTTCCTGAAGATAGAATTAGATCTGGACAGATCAAGCACATACTCTCTTATGATTTTATCTTTTAATTCTAATGCATTTTCTCCCCTTTCAGTCCACATATACGGAACACCAAACATCATTTCATATGGGGACAATCCTATATCTCTTTGGGGCTTTGTCTTTTTCATTCTTCTTTTTCTCTTTCCTCAAACACTGGTGTTTGCCCTTTATCTTCTGGTAGAGTAGGGGTAAGGTACTTTATTTCTTCATCCTCCTCTTCAGCTCCCGCCTCCTTTGCCTCCATATCTGCTAAATTATTTCCCACTGCTTCAAAACTACCTCCTTTCTGATGCCCACCAACATGCACCACCGCTATTTCTGTTGGTAGCATAAGGGCTTGCATCACTTCCTTTGTCAAGTCCTCATGCACCAACCCCTTTCCTTTACTGGTCATTAATCCTCTTTCTAACCAGATCTTCCCAAATGTTTGTACAACTCCAAATGCATATTTAGAGTCTGTATACACAGTCCCTATTTTCCCATCTAGAAGACAGAGAGCCTGTTTAAGTGCATACAATTCACAAGTCTGGGTTGACCAATGCTTTGACAAACCTCCCGCTTCCAATACCACTTTCTCTTTACCATCAATTACAGCATATCCATTCTGCCTTTTCCCCTTTATTACTCTAGAAGATCCATCTATAAAGAGATGTTCCTCTTCTTCTAATGGTGTTTCCAGTAAATCAGGGTGTATTTTGGTTTGTAAATCTATTACATCCATACAGTAGTGTTCAAGATCTTCCTGTTCTCCCCATTCATTGGCTATGAACTGGGCAGGGTTTAAATTTGGATCTGTTGTTAAAATCAAATTAGGCTTCTCCATTAAAATAGCCTCATACTTAAGAACCCAAGAGTCTGTGAGCCATCGTCCTGCTTTTTGGTGCAAAATAGCTCTCACTTGGTGTGGGGTGCTAACTACCAATGCTCCCCCAAAGATTAATTTCCTGCTCTCCTGCACCAATATTGCAGTGGCTGCCACAGTTTGTACACAGATTGGCCAACCTCTGATTACAGGGTCGATTATTTTGGAGAGAAAGGCTACGGGTTTTCTTTGCCCTGCCCACTTCTGAGACAATACTCCCTGGGCAATGCCATTCTCAGTGCTTATATATAAGTGAAATGGTTTCTCCAGGTTAGATAGGCTCAACACTGGAGCTTGGCTGAGGGCCTTCTTCAAAGTCTCAAAGTTTCCCAATTCACTTCCCTGCCACTTTGAACACCAAGGTTCCTCCTCCACTAGTTTAGCATACAAGTTTTTAGTCAGAGCGGCATAATTGTCAATCCATAATCGACAATATCCAACTAAACCCAAAAATTTCCTCAACTCCTTCTTTGTCTTAGGTAAGGGTTGAGTCAGGATTCCTTCAATCCTGCTAGGAGATATTTTCCTTCTCCCTTCACTAATTAAGTGTCCTAAATATTTAACTTCTTTCTCCACATATTGCAATTTACTTTTAGATACCCTTAATCCTTTTTGTCCTAAAAAATCTAACAACTGGTTAGTAGCCTGTCTCACCTCATTTTGCTTCTTCCCTGACACTAGTAAATCATCCACATATTGAATTAGGTTTATTTGTTTAGGCAGAGTCAGTTCTTCCAACACCTGTTCTAGTACTTGCCCAAATAAGTTCGGGGACTCTGTAAACCCTTGGGGCAAAACAGTCCATTGATATTGTTGCTTTCTCCCTGTATGGGGATTCTCCCACTCAAAAGCAAACATGGGGCAGGAATCCGCATGCAAGGGGCAAGCCTAGAATGCATATTTCGCTTTTCAATTCCAATTTCAGTTTCCCTTAATTTATTCACTAAGAAGGTTTCTCCTTTGACTCCAGAAACTTTCATGGTTTGCCCACTTAGTTGTAGGCCCAAGGGCATGCAGGCTAGAGATGTTCGCGATGCCCCTGTGTCTATTAAAAAAATAATCTCTTCTTCCCTTGGTCTCACTAACAAATTTATCAAGGGCTCTTGGTGAGACCCCAATATCAAGTGCCCCTGACACCCCTAGTCCTCAGTTTCCACTAAGTTATAGATCTGTCTCTCCCTTTTCACTAGGGGGCAATCTTTCTTAAAATGACCTATTTGGCCACAGCCAAAGCACTTTCGTGGGCCTGGTTCTCTTTTTCTGAATGGCTGCTTAGGGAAATTAGGTCTCCCAGCAGGAGCCAGGTGCCTCCGGAAATTACTATTACCTCGAGGCGGAGATTCCCTCCTTTTCTCTGTTGGTTCTTGTCTTTTTACTATTTCCTGCACCGTTGTTACCATGATTTTTCCCTTTTTTTTATTTTCTCATCTTCTCTTCTCACATACACTTTCTGGGCCTCTTTCAACAAATCATTTAAAGGTTTTTCAGCCCAGTCATCTAATTTTTGGAGTTTCTTTTGTATATCTGGCCAGGCCTTCGTTACAAAATGTACTTTTAAAAGTGCCTGTGCAGTAGCCTCCTCAGGGTCCATACCAGAATATTTCCTCATTGCATCTTTCTCCAGGGGCCATTTACCCGGAGTCCATTCTCTGGATCCAGGTCTTTTGTCATTTTGTACGGGGGATAATCCCATCCAGACAGGAGTTTACCAAGAGGACTTTCAGGAGGAATTACTGGCACTTCCCCAGACTTCCCCTTTCTACCTCCTTTTCTGTCTTGGATTTATTATTTCCCATGGTTGGTTTACCGTCCTGTTACCTGAATCTATGAGGCTGTTCACCTTACCACGCGCTTCATCTTTCTCTGGCCAATCTCCTCGCGGAGGGATGGAACCGCGGATCCAGACTCCACACTTGCCTCGTGCTTTACCACAATCCTGGTGATTGCTAGGCACGTCTCCAGACAAGCCTCTTGACTCATACCAGTCCTACCCAACCATACACCCCAACCACCCAGGCAGTACTTCTCGTACTTTACAGTTTTCTTACCTGGGTCCGTGCACAAAGTTACCCGGTTGATTTCTGGCTGAGCTCGTTCCTTCCCCCCCCCCCTTTTTTTTTACTCCTTGGTTAACCTCTATTTGGCGTCTCAGGGTCCTCACGGGTATTGGACCTGGAGGCGGATCCTGTGGAAGGACTGCTGAACTCAGCAGGGCATGCCTTCCTCCTCTGGGGTGCCCCCAGGCTACCCAGAGACCATTGGGATCCCGGACGAGCCCCCAATTGTGTGAAAAAAGTGACACAAATCTCTCTGGGTTAACCAAAAGTAAAAAGTTTATTAAAAGCGTTTGCAAAGGCTGGTGGGCCTCACAGTGTGCAAGCGGGAAGCCACACCCACATACAAACTCTGGCATAATTATATACATTCCCGATCGCAAGTCCCTCCCCTTTTCCCCATTGGCTAAGGTATTCAGGGTGTACACTCTTTTCAGCCGCTCTATGATTTCCTGGTCCCTCCCACCTCATTCATTGCATCTATGGTAATTTTCTCAAGGTTTCAGCTAATTGCATTATACTGATAAAGACTGCCCCAGATTAAATCAATTTAAATTTACATTGTCCCTCACAAAGAGGCGACTTCCTCTCCATCTGCCACTATTTGATAACCATAACACTTAACACTACTTCCTTATCTCTCACAGTAGGCCCAAACATCTAGAAACCTTTCTTTTGGAAACTAATGATTCCTCTATCCCAAGAACCTTCAACTGGAATTACAGGTAGTCCTCAGTTAACAATGGTAATTGGGACCAGAACTTCCATCATTAGGTGATGCAGTTGTAAAGCATGATGTCACATGACCGCATTGCTTAGTAACAGCAATCCTGGCAGTCCCCGTTGCCATCATTAAGCGAGAATCACTCCTCCTCACAACTTCCTGCTGGCTTCCAACAAGCAAAATCAATGGGGAAGCCAGCAGGAAGCTGCAAGTCCCAGGTGGCTTGCAAGCAGGCTAGTGAACAAGTAAGTGGCTGCCGTGGTCCAGCACAAGCACAGCTGGGCTGGGGGTGGTTGCTGCCGGGGGTGGGAGGGCACATAAGCTCAGGAAGACCCTGTGCAACTTCAAGAAGGCCATGTGCAGCCTTGGGAAGAAGGCCTCACACAGCCAGCAGCTGCCTTGCAAAGGGCCCTACCGGGTGCGCCTTGTCAGCAGTGGGAAGAAGAAGACAATGAAAGTCAATTGAGGGCGGCAGGGGCGGTAGAGCACAGAGTGGCTTGCATGCCCTCCTGCCCCTGG
This sequence comes from Liasis olivaceus, assembly GCA_030867105.1. Lineage (NCBI taxonomy): Eukaryota > Metazoa > Chordata > Lepidosauria > Squamata > Pythonidae > Liasis > Liasis olivaceus. Next base: position 261,322,795 of record CM061349.1, read on the forward strand.
CAGCAGCCATCTTCAGCCTGGCTGCTCTTGCAAAGGGCCAGGCCAGGCACTCCTCTTCAGCAGCAGGAGGAAGAAGTTGGCAAAAGTCATTTGGAATCAGCAGGGGCAGCAGAGTGCAAACCAGCCAAAAGGGCAGAGATTTGGGGGGGGGGGGAGAAAGGTGAGTGGGGGGAAGTTGAAGCACACCCCATGGTCGTAAATACAGGCGTGTTTTCAAGCACCCAAATTTTGATCACGTGACCTTAGGGGTGCTGCAACAACCATAACTTCAAAGACCGAGCGTAAGTACCATTTGTTCAGTGCCATTGTAACTTCAAATGGTTACTGAACGAATGGCCATTAAGTGAGGATTACCTATATGCCATTGAGATAACGGGGACGCAGTGGCGCAGCGGCTTAATGACGCTGAAAGTTGCAGGCCAGAAATGGCTGACACTTCGGCGGTTCGAGTCCAGCCTTCGCGTTAACAGGGTGGGCTCCTGTTTCCGCCCCCCCCAGCTCCTGTCAATCCAACAGGTCGAAAACTCACATGAGTAGATAAATGGGGACTCTCACTCCGGTGGGAGGAAAAATGCTGGCAGCACCTTGCACAGAGAGATGGGACCAGTTGCCGGTAAGCGCGAAACTGCACTCGCCCGAAAAGGGTGCAAAGCAATGGAAACCCCGCCTCCTGCGCTCGCCAGCTGGGCTCTGCTCTAGGAAGGAGGCTCTGGCAAACCACTTCCGAAAAACAATTGCCTTGAAAACTGCAAGGATTCATCCAGGCAGTCACTGCAGGGTCAGTAATGACTAAGCGCAGACAAAAATAAAAATAAAAAAAAATTGAGATAACAGTGAAGGGGACCCAAGGGATAAAAGAATTGGTGACTAACAGTAGTGATTTACCAAGCAGTAAATGAAATTGTGTAAATAAAAGAGATGGTAACAGAAATGCTTTCGTGTCTCTCTTCTTCATAATTCCTGAATTCTGTTTTATTTATGTCCTGAAACTAATCTAGCTAGCTTTCTTTTCTGACCAAAAGAATTTCCATTTTAAATCCAGTTTCCCCATTCCTTTGCTTCCTTCTACCCTACTCTTGCAAAGATTACATGGGACCAATTTTACATAATCCTGTCCACGATTCAGACTGGTTAGCCTGGGGCATTACAGTTCAACCACATCCATGTCACTATGGGGAATTAACTATAACCTTGGAGCAGGGAAGGCATTGTTTCCATGCAGGAAAATGCTTTCATATTCTCCAGTCTTTGTTTTACTTGCATTTTTAGATCTTTGCTGCTTTTCTGGTCTGGCTCTGTACAAACAGCCTGCAGGCATTTACTTTTACTCAATCCAGCTGACCCATTAACATCACTCCTTTTTTGAAGTTTCTGTCTTCTTTATACTTTTAGTCCTGGCTGCCTTATAGTCTAATTACACCTTAACCTATGTATGTCATGGCCCTGTAATTAACTGCCAGTTGCACACTTGCAGCTAGAAAATTAACCCACTACTCTCAGAGCTCATGTCATCCAGAAGGAAAAAGGGTCAGCCTTAAAGAGGAAGATCCCAGGCTGCTTTCTCTTCAAGCCGGCTCTCATCCAGGCACATCTCCAGGCAGGGTCTTGCTATGCAGTTTTCTTCAAAGCAAAAACTTTTCTGACCCCCATGTGAGATGAGGATTGAACACGCCTTGTCAGTGCTGGAGTGAACATTTCTATAGAATAGACCAGGGGGTTGCCATCATGGATTTTAACAAAAAAAGATTAGAATTCCCATATTGAATACTATTAATTTCTTTCTAACTGTGCCTGCTTATGGAAAAAGTGGACATCATCACACAGCACAAATAGGCAGCAGAATTTCCTACACATGGGTCTAAGCCATGAGTTTTATGAAAGGCAAGGAGTCCTCTGGAAGCAAAGGTAGGGCAATTGGGTTGGAGCCCCTAAGAGCTAAACTCCTGGCTTGTTTGATGATAGTTGTCCAAATGCAATTAAGGTTGGAACAAGATTTAGCTCTAGCAGTCTTCAAAGGCCAGCAAAAAAAGAAGAGGGGGGAGAAACTGCCATCAAGGCAGGAACAAACGTTATCACTTCAAGTCATTTAAGACCTTTAACAACCCTTAACGAGTCATGGAGATAACAGCCAGCTGCTAAATCATCCAGAAGTGACATGTAGACGTGTTGATTTCTTGCAAAATCCTTCTCCCAGCAAACAGTACTGGAAGATTATAAGCCTGTTCCTCTCAAAGGAGCCAAGAGAGACATCTTTAGCTGCTAGTATAATTGAGGGTTGCATGTTGCATGGGGGTTGCATGTTGCATTTTATTAGTATTACTGTTATTGCCACTGAGCATTATTTTATCCAAACCTTAATGTGCTGCTTTCCATTATTTTATTTTGTATTTTATATTTTGAACAGCGTTGTACACTACTAGAAAACAGATTACTGGGTGGCTTAAAAATCTAATAATAAATACAATAGATCTACAACTACAAGAAAATACTTCCCTAATGCAGGAAGTATGAAGTTGTTACTGGACTCCAGACATCCTTCCTCATCAGAATGCTTCTACTTAGATGAATTGCATTTTTCCTTGTTAAAATTACAGTATTTGGTCACTGAGGTAGAGGGAAGGATACTATTTCTCTTGTCAAATTCAACCATTTTAAAAGGTTGGTCAAATTACCTCATTTCCCCCCACACTATTCTTTCTTTTCAAAAACTGTTTTTTGTCTTTTATTATCTTTTCAAAGCACTGTAATTTGTCCTCCCCCACCACATAAATATTCTGCTCATTAGACAGATTAAAAACAAAGCCATGTGTCAGCCTTCCCAGGTAGACCAGACAGGAAACACGACCAGTTGTGCTAATTCTACTTTATTGTAAGGCTACATTAACAAAACCTTTAGAGGCAAATATGTGTAGCTCAGGGTTGAACTGTGGACTCCTTGATTAGTGTGGTTGTCTTCCAATAAACTTGGGTTTCTAATTTTCAGTTTGATGGACAATATACCAACAAATCAGAGGCACACCCATGGGATCACCACTGTCAGAACTCATAGCAAAGATTGTAATGCAACGCCTAGAAGCTATAGCACTTCCACACATACAACCTAAAGTATGGATCCGGTATGTAGATCACCCCTTTGTTATAATAAAAAAGGAACAACTAGAGAAGACACATGAAACTATCAACATCTTCAAAGAAATAAAACTCACCAGAGAGGAAGAAAACAACAACATACTACCCTTCCTAGATATCCTCATCAGCAGAGGAAACAACAGTAAATTAGAAACCCAAGTTTATTGGAAGACAACCCACACTAATCAAGTACTCCATTACCAAAGTAACAACCCGACCTCCCACAAAAGGAGCTGTGTAAGAACATTATTCAAGCGAGCACAAACGCATTGCAGCAACCCAGAACAGCAGAAAAAGGAAACAGACCACCTATACAACATCTTCCAACAAAATGGATACCCACGCAACTTTGTCAAAAAGTGCCTGACCACTCAACTTACTACAAGCTAGGAAAAGGATCACACTGCCATACATCAGAAACATCTCAGAAACCACCAACAGACTATTACAACCACATGGCATCTCCGTGGCACACAAACCAACAAAAGCACTCCAAAATATCTTAAGTAAACCAAAAGACCCAGTAGCACAAGAAGAAAAAACAGGAGTCATGTACAACATACAGTGCAAGAACTGCAACAAACACTATGTAGGACAGACAGGCAGAAGACTGGCAGAGCACATCCACAAACACCAACTAGCAGTCAGAAGACACAATGAAAACTCCTTAATCTTACAACACATGGACAGACTGAACCATGGTTTTAACTGGGAAACTGTCAGCATTTTAGACCAAGCTAAATCCAAAAATGCAAGGGAATTCTTGAAAGCTTGGTATTCAGACAAGGCAGCAATCAACAGACACACAGAGATAAACAGCATCTACACACAATTAAAAAGAGACAATAGAAAAGAAAACAAAAGACCAGAACATCTCCTTACCAGCAACCATCACCCAGATAAGCAGAGGTTACCACCAGGCACACGATCAAGCAATAAACAACACCCTAATCAAGGAATTACCAGAGGAACCAAAAAAAAACCCCACCCCCACCAACACTGGCAGGGCATGCCACAGTATATAAACAGAGAGCAAACCCCATTCCATTCTAGCACCGAAGTTGTTACCTAGCCGGGTAATGAAACGTTTGCAAGAAAAGAACCAAGCTCAGAGAACCCCAATAACAAAACCTTGCAAGACTGAAAGTACAGTTCTCTTCCCATCTTCTTTATACCACGAGAAATTAGGAAGGATCTCTTCTGCACCTCTTGCCCCACCCACTATCCAGTTGCAGGCTATGCTATCTCTTATCTGACCATTCCCTAGTCAGCATCTCTGGGCCCCGTCTCCCAGGGTCATTCCCACATACCATGATAGCAGAGTAGAACCTACACTTTCAGAAGAAGTAGGTCTCTCCATGCCAGGCAACAATGTGGCTGGCTGGAGTATCATCTTCATATGATCCTTGTACATTTCCTGAAGCCTCTGCTTGTTTGTCTAAATGACCTAATCCCACAGGGCTGCTTCATTGGTTTAGGACTGCTTTTTTCACACACACATACTATAGCCATTTAGACAGTGTTGCGCAGAAGTGATTCTCATATGACTTGACCCTCTCAGAATGGCATATACAGTCCACCTTCCATTAAGATCTCAGAGTAGAAAGAGACAGATATTATATTATGTCATGCCCTCATATAACTTGGTATGCAGGAAGGTGGTTACAGCTTGAAACTAGCAGATTTCATAGCAGATTGAGTGGGAAGAACAACATGGAATTATCTGCTGCAAATTGACGTGCAGCAGAAACATGCTTTCATAGAACAATAGGGAAAATGTCTCAGCTGAAGCAGTTTCCCTGAAACACAGATTTCCAAAAACTAGGCAGCAATTAGGTGGTACTCAGATATTAACAATTTTTGGACTTTTTTAGAGATGGAACTGATATTTTATAAAATCACTCAGTACTTTGAAATTCTCCTTGTATCCTCTCCAGGAAAATAAAAATAGGTCAGAGAAAGCAGCTTATTGAACTTGGAGAAAATTATGTGGCTAGTTGAGAGCAAGGTATGCTTTATTTGTTAATACTACACAAGAAGTTATAGTACAGTGATGGAAAATCTGTGTATCCTCCAAATTAACAATAGGGAAAGGAATTGTCTGAATTCAGGCTAAATTGGGTGGCCAAATGCAAAGGATGGCAGTGCTTCTGCAGTTTTAACAGCTGTGAAGAGGATATTTTAGCAGGCATACAACTATTAAAGAAGCAGAAGTCCTGCACACTGCATTTAGTCATCCCATGCTGAAAAATGACAATTTCCTCTCAACAAGAGTTGAGCCAGTTTGGTGTAGTGGGGAAGGGGCTGGCCTTGAAAGCAGGAGACTGTGAGTTCTAGGCCTGCCTTAGGCATGAAAGCTGGTTGGGTGACAATCACTTTCTCTCAGCCCAACCCACCTCACACGGTTATTGGTGTGGGGGAAATAGGAGGCAGAAATATTAGGTATGTTCACTTTGAGTTATATATAAAATGCAGGATAAAACAATCTAATAATAATTATAATAGTAAAAAATAACAGGAGAGCCTGCTGAGACAATAGTAACAATTCAGTCCTAGGGATGTTTTCTCAGAAGTAAGTCTTATTGTACTCACTGGACTTGTCCTACATTAATGAATATGGAATCAGAGTCTTTGGAGACACTTTCCTTAAGCCTACCAGATATGGGCTGCAAATATCTGGACAGTCACTAGATGTCAGCAAAGATATACAGAAGGGTATATCGCAGGCTGGACTTCTGCAGTCCTGATCTGGAGGACTTAGGCTTCCCTATCCACTCACATATCCCCAAAAAACTAGAAACAAAAGCCTAGAACCTTGAAAGGTGCAAAACATCTTACAAATTGCATCTCATCTCCTCCTAAAGCAAACTTTTAAATCAAAACGTTTTCCTTTGTGTTTTACTGAGGGAAAAGAACAAGAGAATGACTGCCCAAGGCAACACGCTTGGCCACTAGCTGAGGAGGAATCTGAAATGAGAAGCACACGTTTCGAATGTAAATGGATGCTCAGGGACACCTCTTCAAAAGGGCAGTCACATACCCAAAGGGATCTCGCAGTTCTAAACAGCTGTAGTTAGAGTTATGAAGAGGCATGCAAATTAAGTACAGCCCTACTTTTCTTCCACTTTCATTCTAAGAGCAGGAACAAAGTGTCCTGCTTTAAAAAGCACATCTGGAAAAAAGGTTGAGCGTCAGATTAAAATGCTTCTGTTTTCTCCGACATTTTAAGTTTGTAGTCCTCACTATGCTCTTTTGTTAATATTAGGAATTTATGATGTCGTTAGTCTTTTGTGACAGAATTTGTTTTTTTTTTTAATCCTCTTTACCAATCTGGAATCTGTTGGATGAGGTTTAGAATACAAATGTTTCAGTTGAATAAATAATGAAACGTAATCTTCATCACATCTGAGACCTTGTCTTTAAACCTTGCTGTGAAACTCTGTGTCTGTCACACATCCATTATGTATTTGACTTTCTGTTATGCTAAAACTGCTAGATTAATCAGGAAGGCTTTCCTGAGGCCATGATGCAATCCAGAGTTGCACACCGTGTTTATGCTAATTGAAATCAGTGAATTTAAGCTTGCTTAACTTCATGTGGAATGTGGAATTTACTCATTATTCAGAGCAATTTGGTCTCCCTTCTTGATACGTGAACGAAATATATATATATATTATATAGTTTCAAAGGGAAGCTGTCCCATGGTCCCCCACTGCTGCAGTGAGAGCAACCAACACCAGCTGTTTTGCTCAGCTCTGCTCAGCTCTGCTCAGCTCTGCTCAGCAGCCAGCAAAGCATGCCAATGGAGAGCGAGCCATCCTTAGAATACAAAGCACATCAGGAAACCCACAGAAAGACTCTCTTTTGGAAGAGTGAATGGCACATCACAGAATTGATCCAGCAGGCAGACATTGGTCTGTCCTCTGGACAGAGCAGTCAGTGTCTCCTACACTAGGAAATTAAAACAGCCAGGATGATGCCAGCCCAAGGATCTTTAAATCCCTAAGACAGAGATTGTGTCAATGTGACTTTCTTGTTTGGGTTCTACACAAAACAAGTCCCTTTGCCATTCAGAAAGACCTCAAAGAAGGCACCTTCTTTGGACATGCATCTTCTTGACTAACCAGCATACTTTCTGGAACATCACCTTATTTAATAGCTCTTTGCAGGATCTGAAGATCAAGAATAAAAAAGAGGCAAGAAAGGGTAATGAAAAGAATTAAGAACTGGCAAAGCTGGCTAAGATCCCAGAAGTAGCCTTGTGAAGAAATGAGAACACAAGCCATCTAAATCTCTTGGGGCCCCAAACTTGAAAGAATTGCTTGAGAGCAACCTGTCAATTCTGTATTTGTTTATTTTTACAATTACACCTCTCAGAATATAACTCTTACCCAAACAGCTTACACAAAGCATAGTATAAGTAAACAAACAATAGGTAATATTTTTAAAACAAAATTAACAACTGGAATCCTGTCCCCAGGGCAGCTACTAAGAATGGCTCCAATAATTGGGGAGAAAGCAGCTGAACAGGTGATGGGGCTGATTTTCCCCGTCGTCATCATCTTCTTCTGTGTCAGGTGAGGGCAAAGTTTGGTGGCTGATGGTGCCATTTAACATTGGGAGAATAAAGTAGTAGGGTCACATCACATGTGGAGGGACTAGTTTTGGAGTGAGGGGGGAATTTGGAAATTTTCTTTGTATGTTTTATTTTAATTAATATGTCTACTCTAGAGCTTAGGACTACAATTTTCATGTTTCCCATCATAAAATTAGAGGAAACTGCATGCTGTCAATTTTTAATCAACTAGGCCAAAAGGAGCTCTAAGGACCACAAAAAAGAGATTTATTGCCAGAGCTATAAGCTGCCCATCTCTCCTCTGTGCCTAAGCTAAATCAAGCTTTCATGTTTAGTTCGTGACATATGCTCCTCACCTTTGATGTCAGCCACGTGAAGGTCTCACCTTGGAGAATATTCTTCTGAAGTTCTCTAGCTTGTGTATGAGATAATCAAAGCAGCAGGTCAAATGACGCTTTCATCCTACATTTCATTGCAAAAGACATACAGTTGAGTCCAACTATTTCACCTGCTGCTGGAAAAAATTTCCTTTCCCCTGTCCTTCATTACCCCAATTCCTGTTGCAGAGGGCTGCCATGGTGAAGGAAATGCTGAAGATAGAATTTAGGTGGATTATGCTATACACACAAATGACCTTGTACATGATACTTGGGCACAATTAAAGCATTACACTTAAGTATAGCGGTTAAATATGTCTGTAAGAAGTAATTTAGCTATATAATCTTACTGAACGTAATGGCACTTACATGTGTTTAACTTGAGGCAGACCATGCTCTTTCTTTTCAAATTTGAAACAGTGCCATTAACATTCTACATAAAACTAAGGCTATCCTGAACCATTTGAGAAGTACTAAATCTTCATTCCACTGTAGTTGTTCACTCTTTTAAAAACTCTTTTAAAACTAACACTTGCCAGGGAAAACAGGACTTCACCCAGAATGTCAACACTAACCCAATCATAACAGATTTTCCAAATGCAGTGCACTAACACTTACTCAGATGAAAGACAAGTGTTTCTGTAGATATATCTGCAAGGTCAATTTCTATGACTCAGTCCAAAGGCTATAAATCTATTCATATAGAAGCCACAATGATCCCATAAGTTTGGTTTTTAGAGAGCTAGAGGAGCAGCTGTTGCTATTTTTCCTCCTTCTCTTCCTCCTCCTCCTCCATATGTTTTATATCTTCAGTTATGCATTATGAAATTGGATAGAGAATCTTAATGGGAGTGATGAAGTTTTTAATCATTTAATAAGAAAAATGGACTAAATTTTACCTTTCTTTAAAGAATGATGACTTGCCAGAAATAAAGAGGAAGGAAGCTCTGAGGAAAAACGAATTAACATTAAAAATTCAATTTATTTGAACGGGAAGAAGTTATGCTCATTGGCATTAACATTTCAACTTTCAGTTACCAGTAACACTGGTCTCAGGCACAAGGGAGATTTCAAAGGAGACAGCGGAATATGCTAATGTTGCTTCCACATATCAAGCAACAACCTGAATGTGGAATTAGAAAGACAAATGAGTGGTATTTCTCCTGAGGTTTCTTCCTATTTTGTCATAATACTTTAACACCTTCAGAAGGGTATTTCTTCACAGATTACATAATTAACCTATAAAATTTGCTTTCTGTAAGTCCTCAGTGTACCATCAAATTAGAAGGCATTTTAAAGGGGATTAAACAAATTCATGAACACTAAGGCTTTTAATGGGTTTTAGGGATATGCAAAATGGATTTGATCTGAATTATCTATTCAGTTTGGAAAACTGAATCAATTCAGTGCTTTCAATCACATTGTTGAATTGGATCAATTGAATCTAGAAAGTTCTGGGAAGTTGATTCAGTTTGAAAAAAGGTATCTACATTGTCAAAACAAGTCAGAGGCTACCTTTCAGCTTGAAAAGTTGATTTGATTCAGAGATTCAACTGAATTGTCTTCAACCAAATCTGTGAATTAAAATTTCATACAGCCAGGATCAGAGGCAGTTGTTGGAATTTAGCAAAGAGAAAAGGCTATGCTTAGAGTTGTTGTGTTTCTGGTAACAGTCTAGATTGGAACTGGTTAATCCCAGGAATGAGTTTCTCTTGGTTCTGATTAGTGAGATTTATTCTGAAGAACATTCAGTAACAACACAAGAATTCTGACCAATACTCTGCTTTCAGATGAGAAACACATATATAGGCAAATTAGGGCAGGACAATTCTGCTTCATTCTCCTATACTTTCTACATAATGGAGAGGATTGGCTGTTTGTGATGGAGGGGCAGACTGTACCTCTTGATTGGGTTGAAAATGACTACTTGACTTTTATCAGTCTGAGAATCAGCTTTCATAATGAGCTCCCAGGGGCACTATAGGAGTAGAAGACCAAATGATGTTTTGTCAGATTCAGAAAGGCTCATCTTCATTTCTTAGGCTCAGCAAAGAGGTTGTTTGAATGTCAGTAGGTGAAATGATGCTTTTCCACAATAGTGAACCTTAGCTGAATCCAGCTTTTGCTACCTCAAGACAAGGATCTGTCAAGAGAAGGATCTGCCAACAAAATGATGCATTATCCTGACTTTCTTCTTTCTTTCCTCTGTGTTTTGCAAAGAACAGCAGGATACAGCTACCTAAACCCTGGATTGGGACCAAAAAGACTAACATCATGGTGACATGGTAAAATCAGGGTTGCCAAACCATTCTGATGCTGTATAAAATGAATGAGGAAAAGCTTTATCCCCAGAGGTGATATATTTGGGAAGAATTTGCTGTTATTAAATTCTGAGCAAAATCTGTCTGGTGTAGCTGCTTTGCTTGGATTTATTTAAAATCCTTTATCCTGCCTAACTACCTTTTCTCCTTAAAACACTCCTGGGATCAGCTTCAGGGAGATGCATTTTGGATTTTCTTTATTTCTTTTTAACCTTGTTGAACCTCTTTTAGAGCTTACACTACTGTATCTGTATCTGTATTTCTCAACATAGATTGGGGGGAGGCGGGGACTGGCCACTGATTTCTGGCAATTGTAGCTGAGAGTGGCTTCTGGAGTCACAACAAAGAGATCTGGGGTGTGTTTGCAGCCCTGGGCCTTGATTTCTTTCCCCATGCACTATAGTACATAATCATAGGGTTAAATATTTTCTATGGTTTTTTTGTCGATCAACATTCTCCTTGTACCCTACTCCAACCAACAAGAAGACATAATATATTCCATTCATCACCATCTCTCAATATTCAATGCCAGACAAGTATCACTGATCAAAGATGAGGCAGCTTAAGGACCTGGCAATGCTTCTCAAATGCTTTCTTTTAACTCGTTTATGCAATTACTTATGTATACAGCAGAGGCAGTGAAGCTGATCAACGACTGAAAATCCTCAAATCCTGTATCTATTGTCTCCAGGAGTTTTGTGGGCATTTGAATCATAGCAGCATCCTGGGGGAGCAGCTGATTACAGAAATTCCTTTCAAAAGCTGTCATATGCATGATTCTTCTTTCTCAGATCCTTGCTGTGTATAAATTGAGTGGCTCAAAGCTTGTTGTGGAATGCACAGCCCAGCTTTGGGATCATAGGTGATTTGTCAAAGGTGCTACATCTCAGAATGAATATAAATGAGTGATAGATCAAAGAAAACTCTGAGAAGGCTCAAGGCTTTCCTGAAGTGCAGAAACCAGAATAAAATCCTTGGTTACAAATAATGTACCTATGACATTCCTATGGGCAGTTAATGTTTCACCTCGGCCTGCTGCTATGTTTACCAGTGGCCTGCATCCTTGAGAATCAAAGCCTAGTTTGGCATAGTAGGTAAGGTGCTGGCCTAAAAACTGGGAGATTGTAAGTTCTAGTCCTCCCTTAGGCATGAAAGCCAGCTGGGTGACTTTGGGACAGTCCCTTTCTCTCAGCCCAACCCACTTCACAGGGTTGTTGTGGGGAAAAGAGGAGATGGGAACATTACGCGCACTGCCTGGAGCTGTACCAATAAACCATGTACAAAGCTGTACCAAATAAACTATGAGATTCTCTGGTGCCACCCCTCACTGCAGGGAGGCAGGACCTTTTAGATCGGTCCGCCCTTGGCGACCGATGGACCCGCAAGTGCTCCAGAGGGAGCTGGAGGTTGTTCCTGATTGTCTGCTGCACGGTCCAACAGAGGCCTTAGTCACTGCTTGGAATGAGAGGGCGGCTGGGGGCTTGGACTGGATTGTGTGACCTCTCTCTTCCCACGGATCCCGTTGTTCTCCATGGTTTACAGAAGAGTTGAGGGAAATGAAATGGGAGAAGAGATGTCTAGAGTGTCGCTGGAGATCAGCAAAGGATGAACTCGACTGAACATGGGTAAGAGCCACTACTGAGGCCTACCTTGTGGAGGTAAGGGCGGCAAAGCAACAATAATTCTCTGCCTTTATTGCGTCCGCTGATTGCCATCCAGCGGCCTTGTTTTGGGCAACCCAAGCCCTTCTGGGCAAGGGGAACCCAGAGATTCATCTGCAAGGCCGGGCAGAAGAATTTGCAGAGCATCTGTCGGACAAAATTGCTCAAATTCATTCCCAGTTAGATACCAGCCTTGGTGTAGGTCCGGTGAAAATTTATTTATTTATTTATTTATCAGTGTATTTATTTATCAATCAATCAATCATATTTATATAGCCATCCATCTCACACAAGGTGACTCTGGGCAGCGTACAATCATTAAAAAAATAAATACCTGATGCCTGGGGCACAGTTTTCCTGAGGTGAGGCTAGCCTCACCCCTCACAGCCTTCCAGAAAGCCCTTAACACTTGGTTTTCTTCATAGTGATAGGGAGCCCGTGCTGGCTGTATTATGGGTAATATTTTTTCCCACTATGGTTTTGTCTCCATTTAGGTTTATTGTTTTAACTGTTTTCAATAGTTTTGTAGTAAGTTTTAACAGTAGATTTTATTGTACACCACCTAGAGTCACTTTGTATGAGATGGGCGGCCATATAAATTTGACAAATAAATAAAAAAGGCATTGAATAAAATAAAAAAAGATTGAATATAATTTATAATATATAAATATTGATAGTGAATAATCAGCATCCTCCCTACTGAGAGACTATGCTCCAAGACAATCTTCTGGGTAAGACATCCCCCCCAAGAAATCTTATATTACGTATATCATGGCCTGCTGTTTGCGTGATAGTAGATGACTCGAGACTGATTTTGCTATGTGAAATGCAACTCCTTACTGGTACCATAGTTCCAGTCTTGGGAGAGACTTAAATAGGGCTGGGAGATGAGTAGGGCATCCCTGTTTGGGTCATAAATGAAACAGTCTTCCCTTCCTGCATGTGAGAGCTAGCAAAGCCAAATTTTCACTGGGTTTACAAAGTGTGTTAAACTATAGTATAATTTGTTTGGTTTTGGCTTAGCTAAATCCAGCCACTCTGGATTGTAAACCAATAATTGTTGCTTAATGTATTGTGCAAAACTAGCCATAAGTGGTTTATTTAATAAACCATGATAGCAGTGGGGGGAGGTGTTGGATGTCACCAACAGTCTACCAGACCACTCTCTTGGATTTCTTTTGTCCTCTAACTGGGATCTGGGGAGTCTGGGTGTGGTTAATCTCCCAGGTGAAGGAATTACACCTAGACTGATGGCTACATTGCCATCTATTCTTGAATGGGGAAATACCTCCTCCCCCAATATTTGGAAGGAGCAGAACAGGAAATCTCCCTTCCCCTGTTTTGTTCTTTTTTGAATAGAATTACCAGGCCCAAGTAGTTTTGCAGTGTGTGGTGATAGTCACAAACCCAACACAGGACTATTCCAAGGAAAAAGGGGACACTTTGATTGGGAAACGTTTATTGGTTCAAGTTACATAAGGCTGGGATTGGCAAACCAAAGTTAGCTATCAGGAGCCTGAGTAGGGTTGTCAGATATCAGAACAGGCAAAGGAGGACACAAACAATTGGAAAGGAGGACAAATGGGGGGAAAAGGAAGACACCCTAACTGTTTAACTTTCCTGGCATCTGTAATAAAAATTACAGCAAAAAAATGCAAAACAATGTACTCAGGCCTACATGTATGTGAAATTACTTTTCTCAACATCAGAAAGACTGGTTTTTCAATCACAGTATTTTTCCAACAAATCTTTATTTTCAAGAACATATGCTAGTGATAATATGAGAATTGATGACAAAGTGCTTTTCAAATTTCACCGTAGAAATGTAGGACAAGTCATGTGATCTACAGACTACACTGATCATAGATTTGAAGGGGATGGATTGAAGCCAATTGCTGGAATCAGGAAATAAATCGTGTAAATCTAGGCTGTCGAGTCTGTTGACAAACAAGGAAAAGAGAGAAGCAGGCAATTTACAAGGTCACGATACATGAAAGTTTCAATGACTACTGTTGTGAAGTCCAAATTTAAAAGAAAGACTCAAAAAGGCAGACAACATTCGATTTTAAGGATATGCCTGCTGGATGGAGGACATGAGGATAAAAAGGAGGACATGTCCTCCTTTTGGCAGACATCTGGTAACCCTAACCCTGAGCAAAACAATAGAGAGACAGAGAATGAGACGAGATATAAACTACCCCAAACTGAGGAAGTATCACTTAAAAGGAATAAAGAATCCATCACACAGCTAAATAAGCGTTCCCTGCCAACTCTACCTTATCGGTTCAAGTTCTCCCAGTGATTTTTAAGCTTTCAACCTAAATTCTCTGGCTCAGTTGCACAAAATCTGTTTTTTTCAAGAATGTGCTTCCTGCAGAGACCTTCAGCCAAGACCCAAAGAACAAAGACATTTTTCATTTCCTTTCCCCCAAAATACACTCTTTGCCTTTCATTGCAGAAGACGGTGGCTCTGTTTTGAGAATGTTTAAAAGTCTTCCAGCTAGCCTTCAAGTTTAAGAGTCTACTACATATGATTTAGTGCAATACGTGAGCCACCCTAATGAGAACTTGTATTAATTTATGATATTGCAAGATATCACTTCAAACTGGATTAGTTTCTCAGAAATAACCTACATCTCTCCTCTATAGCAAAATTAGATGACTGCCTTTCAGAATAGTCACTGCACTCTGTAAAGAACAAGTCGTTTTTATTTCAGGAGGAGGAGATGTGGACTACAGCTTCCAAAGTTCCTTGCCGTAGCCAAACTATCTGTAGCTAATGAAAGCTGAAGTTCAAAACATTTGTGTGACACCACATTCCCCATCCCCACTTTGGAAAATAATAATCTAACACAAATCTGACATCAGAGAGAGAGGGGAGAATATTTCAGCTCCCCAGAATAGTCCTTTAATTGCATCCTTGAGCAAGGGATTTACAAAAACTTACTAGCTAGCATTCACTAAGAACTTCCCATTATCTCCTATGAATTAAACAGAGACAAAAGGTTCTTGTTGCAGTTTGCTATTTAATCATTTCACAAATCAAGCAAGTTGTTGACATATTCACATGTCATAGTCAAGAAGGTCGTTGTCACTATTCCTTTGGTGGAGTTTGACTCCAAATGACTGGATGGACACAGCCATGTCATTTTCTTTGCACGTTTAAGGAAATGGTTTCTTCTCGCTTTTTTACCTCTACAGACTTGTTGTTCCTGAATAGAATCCCATGCAGGTATTAATCAGGCCCAACCTTACTTAAGCTTCTGATCCTAGACAAGATCAGCCATGTGCTTCTGCCTTATACTTTTTGTGTTGTACTTCTCTTTGAATCTATTTGTTCCAAACCCTTCTTCCAACAATGGTTGTACAGTCCTAATTCAGAATAACACTTCATGATCCATTGTGTGCCATAATAGTCTTTAATGAGCTACAAGATTCTTCACTGGTTTTGTTGCAAAACACTAAGATGGCTTCTCCCCTGGAAATTATTATTGTACATCATTCTTCTTGTGTCATTCCTACAGGCTCTGAGAAATTAATACATATCCAAATTTCAAAGTGGAAAGATCATCTCCTTCTCTTATCTGAGTTTATCACCAATATAACAACTTACATTGTAACAAATTACAATGATTAAGCTGGTCAATCAGAACAATTATAGAAGCTTTGAAATAGCAATTACAGCCCAGTGCAACACAGGAATCAGTGTGTAGAACATGCAGCCCTGAACATTGCAACATAGGAAGCTGGTAAGCTTTGCAAAATGGGCAGGATCACCTGAACACCAAGAATTGTTTCTTAAGATTACAAACCACTGTTTTAGGTTGCCTGGGGTCCAGGCTCTGTGCTCCAATATTGTCACTAGATGACCCTGGACTTAGTTGTATTTGGGTGAAGTCAGCAATTTCCTGTTATTGCATTATTCTTATTTCAGAGAACAATGACATTCTTGTCTAACTTCTTCTCTGATGTGCAGCCTGTAAGCCTTCCTGAAACCAAAACTCACAGAAACCAGAAGCAGACAGCTTTCTCAGAGATTCTTTCATCCATTAGAGGAATCATGGATTAAATCTGGAGCTGTTGTTTTTTAATTTCTTAGAGTTATAACCTACCTTTCCTCCAGGAGCTCAAGATGGTTTACCTGGATCTCCTTTCTTTTTGTCCTC
This sequence comes from Liasis olivaceus, assembly GCA_030867105.1. Lineage (NCBI taxonomy): Eukaryota > Metazoa > Chordata > Lepidosauria > Squamata > Pythonidae > Liasis > Liasis olivaceus. The sequence continues at coordinate 261,339,025 of CM061349.1, forward strand.
ATAAAAACCACCCTGTGGGCAGGGCATACATAGAACACTCCGGGCCCCAAGGCAACCTCTCAATAGGGCTTCCCAATGGTGAGAAAGCTCAGGCCCTGAGCCTGTTCCCCCAATCAAGCTGTGGCAGTCCAGACCACCACTAAATGCTAGGAAAGAATTTGAGTTTTCTGCAGCTGTTTGCTACCATCAAGTGGTCATCTAGATTTCTGCAGATCAGATATAGTATATCTAAGCAGGAAGAAGAGAGCAGCCAGTAGTGATTGCCAGGAAAGATGCCAGGGCCTCTGAGGGATTAATATCTAGAACATGCAGCTGTGACTGAGATGGTGGCCAATTTAGGAGCAACAATGCAACAATTCATCTTGCAGTTTCCAAGATTCTGTATTTATCCGTACTACTAGCATTAAGGACACCTTAGTGAAATCTGGGTAATTTTTACTTCCTCGATCTTGCCCAGTTGTGTAGGCCTTAACACCCTCCTTCCTTCTATGCTGCTATTCTTCTAAAACTTCTACTGGGCCCTGCACTTGGGGTACCTTGCCTGGCTGCAAATACCCAGTTGACTGCTAGAGATGGAAACAGTGTTCATTCTTTGCTGCCACCTAGCAGTCATCCAGATTTTTGCAGCCCAGATCTGGTAGTCCTACCCAACACAATCAGTTTTATTGAAGGCATGTGGTAAGAACTGCGTGTCAATAGGGCCAATAGGGCCCCCTGTGCCTGTGGGCCCCAAGAAAGTTGCCAATGCCTTCCCTGACTTCTCTATATTTATGCCACTTCCGGTGAGATTGGATGGGTTGACAGTGAGTTTCCATGGCTGATATTGGACTTGAACCTAAGGCTCCCTGGTCTAAGTCCAACATTATAGCATATTGGCATCTCTCTACCCATCACTTGAGAGTTCTCAGGGAGGTGGCTCTTAACTGCTCGTGATCTTGGCATAAATTCCATCAGGCATAGTGTAGCCACTGAGCAGGTAGGTGTCAAGCCCCACACCAGGGAGCACAATCCAGGAAGCAAGAGTTACACAGATTTCTGTAAGATATTCTTAATGTTAGTATTGGGTAAATACAGACTCTTGTGACAGGAATTTCCCATCCCCTTTTATAGTGAGTTCATTAAGCTAGAGTCTCTGAATGAATTGAAATGCTTCTTCCCAGGTTTTTGGTCACCTGGGCTAAATTGTTGTTTATGAGATATTCTGTCAACTGACTTGCCCTCTATGGCTAGATTGTTTATGTCTATTCTCCCTTCCATTCCTTTCCCAGCCTCCCCACAACCTCTCACAGTGGGAAAAAAAGACTAAATCAAAGCAACATCTGAGGTGAAATTTAACTCTTACTAAGCAATATACTGAGCATGAAATTGAGCAAACTGAGGGAGGCAGTGAAAGATAGGAAGGCCTGGCGCAATATGGTTCATGGGGTCACAAAGAGTCGGACACGACTTAACGACTAAACAACAACAACAAAGCAATATACACAGGAAAACAAGACTGCAAGCACAGAAATGTTTATGTTGTCTTGGGCCATTTTTCTCATAATAATTTCCCACAAGCCCAATTTGGAGGGAACTACTGTGCTATCATTTTAAATCCTGTTTGTCTAACACAATCTCTCCAGATATTCCTAGACTACCAATGCTGTGATTCTTAATCATTGATCGTGTTGTCTGGGGCTGATGATAGTTTAAGTCCAAACCACCTAGAAAGATCTGATAGGATTTTAAGATATGGAAGCCTTCACAAAAAATTGAGAAGGAAATCTTGCCAGTTGAGTCTGTGTAAATATCTGTTATAAATCTAGTCAATGACATAATTCAAAAAAGAAAGATCAGTTTTACATTGGCAGAAATCCAAGCCCACCAAAAATTTAGAGCATGTAGTATGCAAAAGATGCTGTCTTGTAGCCTCCAAAAAAGAGAATATTTGGAGATATATTTCATCTTTTATTACAGAACCCTGGAAACTCCCAAAGAAAAAATAAATCTTGGTAAAGCAAGTTTTGCTGGTCAGACTTGGCTTCTACATAATGCCTAGACATATTTATCATTCGGAGACATTACCAAACCCCACATTCTTCTTCCACTATGCCTCAGGGGTGATTATGCTGAAGTCACTGATGGTGTATACAGAAAGAAACCATGACATTTCTTTATCACATTTTGTTGTAATATTCATTAAACCACAAGCCTAGTGGGCGTGAATGCTGGGAGTTGAAGTCCACTCATCTTAAAGTGGCCAAGTTTGGACAACACTGCTGTACAACGAAAGATGGGATATTCACATACACCTAGGAGCAACCTTCTAACTAAATAAGTGCAAGGATAGGTGCACTTCACACATCTGAATTTCTTTTTCTTCAAAGAGAATGCAAACTGGTAGGGAAAAGGCAGATGAATTTCTCTACCCAGCACTTCTCTAAACAGTCAGCAAGTTTGTAGCTATGATTTTCTTATTATTAACTCCCCCCCACCCCCACCCCCACCCCCAGAGCTATGAAATGTTGCAGATCAGTAGCTATGCTACTCCATTTTGCCTATCCTGATCCATAGTTGAAAAACAAACCCTTTGCAAAGAATGCTTGCTTCTCTCTGCTCTGCACTTTTCTGTTTTTATGGCTCTTTCAGCACAAATAGGGTAGATGGATAGATGTTGTCATCATTCACAGAATCTGACAAAGCTCGTTCATACAGGTAGAAACTGGGCTCAGAAAAGATAAAACTGTCAGGTGGGATTAGTGTTTCAGTTCATCTTAATAGCTGGGTACTCAAAAGAGATTATGGTGCCTGCATGCTGCTCTGAGGGGCGGGGGGGGGAAGCACTGAAAAGGACACAACGCAGGAAATCAGAAGGGCTTCTAAACGTATTTCCAACAATGGACACGTTTTTAACACAGAAGGAGCCAAGCCAAGCCTATTGCGATGCTTATCAAGATCAATGAAGGAGGAAGGGAATGGATTTTTGCTTTCGATTGCTTCTTTGTAGAATGGAAAGAAGGTCCATTGGGGTCTTGTCTCCTATTTTGTTCATCTGTTTGGTTTTTCTCACTAGAAATGAAGCAACTCCTTTTCCCATTTTTAAGAGGCTTATGGCATCTTGCATGATTTTCCACCTCAGATGCTGCACTGCATTTTATTAATTAAATTAATTAAATATACAATCACTCAATTTAAAACACACACTAAAAAGATGTGGGAAATCTTTTTAGCTATATAGAATCACACAGAATTTATACAGATTATGGAAGGGATCTAAAAGATCATCTATTTCAGCTCTGATGCGAGAAATCTATTTCTATGGTTCCCCTGACAATAATCTAACAGCAACTTCACAGTTCTGAAGTAGAAATGTGTTAATGAAAGGAGCTATTTTATGTTTGGAAATCTGTTCTTGAAAATAAAGTACAGGTAGTCCTCACTTACCAACTGCCTTGTTTAGTGACTGTTCAAAGTTATGACAGTGTAAAAAAACCCAGCTTTATGACCAATCCTCTCATTTACGACCATCGCAGCATCCCACGTTCATGTGATTGCCATTTGCATGCTTCCCAACCAGCTTGCGATAAGCAGAGTTAATGGAGAATACAGAAGTAAAATGTTGTTTTGCTTAACAACCACAGGGACTTGCTTAATGACCAAATGAGAAGTGACGTAAGTCTGTTGCAGTCTTGTGATTTTCTGCTTAGTGACCATGGCGCTTAGTGACTAAGTTGCTAATCCCAATTGTGGTGGCTAAGCAAGGACTACCTGTAGAAAAATATATTGGCCACAAAAAGGTGAATAGCCACTAAACAGTAGCAACAAAAATCCACTTTGCTGCCATCTAATGGATGCCTGAATTTCTGCAACTCAGAAATGATAAGCCCGACAGACCTGCTGCCTTCCCCATATCTCCCCTCCAGTTGTGTTGAACTGCATCTTTGGTCATTCTCAAACAATATTGCTGCCATATTAGCTGAGAATGGTAGGAACTCATGTCCAATGCATTTGGAGAGTGCCAGGTTAACAAAGAGCAGTCTGCCAATTCAATTGCTGCTTTTGTTTGCAAAATGTAGGGGAAAAGAAAGGCCTTATCAATGTGCTGCTTGCGTATGTTTTGTTTATAAAAGGCCAATTTATTTCACCATAGCATTCATAAATGAGTTTTCTTTCATTCTTTTGTTCTTACTGAAGAAAGTAATAGTCTGTCAGTTTTCATCAAGTTCAATTTCTGAAAGGTAAGTTGCCATTCAATCTAGGGACATGTTTCTGATCTTCTACATTTCAGAGTGGATATATCTATATATACAGGCACATATATCACTTGTTGGCAGCTATTGTTGACCAGATATGCTACTATTTCAGCTCCCTTTGTATTACTTTAAAAAGTTTTCTCATTGCATAATCCTAGCCTGTCAGGGATCACATCGCAAATATGATTATATCACTCGCTCTCTAACATTGTCAGCGCATCACTGAGGGCAAATGAAGTTGTCTGATCACTAGACCTGGAAGGGGGAGTGAAGGGAAACATGCCTTCTGTGCCCAGTCAGCATGCCAGTTTTAGCTTTGCCAAGCTATGCTTTTATCTTCACTCCCTACCAGCCACAATATTGAACAAGTTGTTCACCCTTCCCCAGTTTTTGTCAGGGATAACTGTATGTTAGTTAGGAGCAGACTGAGCATTCAAATAACATTGCGGTAAAACTAATATAGTGGAGAAGTACAATACAGGTGACCCTTGCTTAGCAACCTCTCGTTCAGCGACTGTTCAAACTTATGATGGCACTGAACAAGGGGGACTTACAACTGGTCCTCATACTTACAAAGGTCACAGCATCCCGCGGTCACATGATCACCATTTTTGTGACCTTCACTGCCAGCTTCCAACAAGCAAAGTCAATGGGGAAGCTGGCAGGAAGTTGCAAATGGTGACCATGTGACATCATGCTTAACGATGGTGCAGTATTTGCTTAACAATGGCAACTGGAAAGCAGAGCAGCCACATGATTTTTCACTTTATGACTGTGTTGCTTAGCGACTGAAATTCCGGTCCCAATTACCATTGTTAAATGAGGATTACCTGTATTAAATTGTACACTTCTATTCTAGCCAGTCAGTCAACTATTTCAATTGGAGTTTTCTCTTTTTGTCCTCATACCCATTTCCATTTGCAAAAGTGCACAAAAAGAAACATCCCCAAATTCACCCCATTCCTTCCCTTTCCACTTTTCGCTCAAAGCTAGAAGAAAACTCACTAAGGGATGTTGACAGTTGCAAAGATAAAAACACTCAGTGGGAGAGGATTATGGAAGAAACTTTTTCCGCTGTTGTGGCGTAAAAAAAACAAAGCCGGGGAATCGGATCGGCATAATGAGGCACAAGGTAGGTAGTAAACGAACTGATGAAGAGCATAAGCAAGGCAGAAGGGCTTGCTGAAGAGAAGAGCAGATAATGGTTTCTATGGCAATGCAAAACTGAGGTTAAGATTTTTTATCAGCTGCAGGCAAATGTATTTCAAATGGCTAATGAGGTAACAGAGGAGAGGATGGTACCAATTGTTGGAAGATATGATGCAAGTCACCCTCACCCAACCTGATGCCCTCCAGCTGATGTGTTGGACTGCAACTCCTATATTTCTAGCCAACCTGCTGGATATGGCAGCTGGAGGGCACCAGCTTGGAGAAAAATGATGCAGTTTTTACACCTCTGGCACAGATCTGTGCACCACTAGTTACATTAATTAAGCATGGTTCTACAACAAATGTGGCTTAACTTGCAGCATTGAAAAACAAGAGCCAAGGATATTTACAGCCAAATTCCTACTCCCTAGCTGGATTTCAAAAAACAACTGTCAGCTTTTGTTTCCTTTTTACAAAATGGCAGCATTCATAACCTTGCAGAGCTATCAAGACAATGCATAGGGTAGTAATTACAGTAAGCATTCTTTGCTGGCTTTGCAAACAGATGCCCTCCAGATGTTTGGGATTACAATTTCCATCACCATATCATTGGCTACGCTGGAGGAAACTGCTGTAGAGATTTGTAAACAAAGCATGCCCAAAGCATTAAGTTGGACACTTGGTTTGGCATGGTTCGTGTTCCTTCTTTAAGTGGAAGCTGGGGAGGTGGCAGATCGTAAGTGGGTCAATGCTTTCTTACTGCACTGTGTCCCCCATGAAAAACAATCTCATAAATGAAGACAAGGTTGAACAATGTCTTTCCTCTAAAACTCACCAAGAACCAGACCCAGAATTTGAAAAAGAAATGCTTATCAGGAAGGACATGTTGGGGTTTGTGAAATGTTAATACAAAACCCATGAGGAGGAGAGAAGAAAATGAAGGAAACAGGAAAAAAGGTGGGATCCAAGCCCCTCCCACACAAAGCAGCAAAGCTAGGCCACAGCGAAGCCACTCCTCCCTTTGTGCTCATGTAAGACAGGCTTGGTTGAAACCCCATATTTTCCAACAGGACACACATAAACTCCAAAAAGAAATGTATATTATGGGCAGGGGGGGGTAACCCTCTATGATGTCATCGTTTTCCACCTAGTAGCAGGCAAAGGATTGTCTCTGAGGGTCGATAAATCAATGGAGCTGACTGCTGTTATATGGTGATGAATACTGAAATATAGAATACTGAATTCCCATTTAGTCTCTGGGCTCATCAGCTATGTTTACTGTCATGTTCCGTTCTATTCTCTCTCCATTCATCCTGAGATTTGTCCCCTACCAACAATCCGCCAGCATGTTGCGTCCTCAGGTCTCATTAGGCTTTGGATGGGTCTCAAGGAATTTCTCCCTGTTAAAGTTCCACAACAGTTTTAAAACCTTTGTAAAGGCTGGGGTTTCCCAGAGTTTGCTAGTATTTCCCCTTAGTGTACAGATTGTTCCATTTTGGTAATCAGGTAACAGGATGGGCTTGAGCAGTACTCTCAAACTACCTATTCTCACCTTCAGAGAGAGTGTATCCTGCTCCCAAATTGATAAATAGCAAATCCAAGAGTACCTCTACCTTATCTAAATTTCATTTCAGTTTCACAACTCTTATCCAGATCATCACTGCTTCCAAATGTCAGTTCAGAACATGTTGATGAAGATTCTCAGTCATCCAGGTGGAATTAGCCAGAGGTTGAGCCATGAGAACTGGACTTCTTTTCTTTTGGTTTGATACGTTTCTGGTTGGGGGGGACCCCATAAATGTCTTCCAGGGTGGCTGCATTTCTCACTAACATGATGGGCTCATTGAAGGGACAATAGGAGATGTGATTAGTAGAGTCTTTGGGATGTGGATGTCTTGCTCCTAATCCCTCACTCACCTCCAAGTAGGTCCTTAAGCGCTGCCTCCCTGGTGAACTTGTGAAGTGGTCTTAATCTTCCTGGGGACTGATGAAAGAGCAGCATGAAAAATGGGAGACAAGTCGTGTCTGAGGCCTCCACCTCTATTGAGGGAAGGATTTTCCACTATGGCATAAATGGATTCTTTCACTCCTCTCTCAAACCACCTATCTTCTCTGTCCAAAATGTGAACATTATTGTCCTCAAATGAGTGTCTTTTTTCCTTTAGATGAAGGTAAACTGCAGAACTGTCATGTATAGAAGAACGGGTTCCTGAGGGATATTGTAGGGTAACACCCATAGCGTTAAACACACATCTCTCAGCATCACATTCTGGAACTATCTAAGAGAGAGATTTAAACTATAAGTAGTCCAGACCCAAGGGGATATTATGATCAATGGTATCACATGCTACTTAGAGGTGTAATAGGACCAAGAGGGATGCTTTATTCATTTCTAATTCAAGGATAGATCATCACCAAAATGATCAGCATTGTTCCCATAGGAAACCAAAGCCTGAACCTGGACTAAAATAATCTGTTTCCTTTGGGAAAATAGTTGTGATAGAGCCACATTCTTGCATAAACAAGGGAGACTATAAACAGGTTGATAGTTACCCAAGAGGTCAATGTACATTCCAATACTTAACAGAGTGTGCAAACTATCGTACAATATCATTAACTTCACATGCTAGCAAAATAATGCTTAGGATTATTCAATGCAGGTTAGAGCTCTTCATGGAAAGGGGGATGCTACAACTTCAGGCTGGTTTTAGAAAAGGCTGGGAAACAAAGTACATTATTGCTGATGCACATGGGATAATTGAGAAAGCAAAATAATTCCAAAAAGAAGGCAATATTTGCTTCATTGATTATAGAAAGGCTTTTGATTGTGTCAAACATGTCAAGCTGTGGAATGTCATTATGAAAATGGGAATCCCAGAACGTTACATTGTCCTTGTGGGAAATCTGTACACAGGACAGGAAACCATTGTCCAGATAGAACATGGCAAAACAGACGGCTCCAGGTTGGCAAAGGAGTGAAACAAGGCTGTATATTCTCTTGTTTATTTATTTACACTATATGCTGATTATATATTGAAGGAGGCTGGATTGGAAGAAGATGAGCATGGTTTTAAAACTGGAGGAAGAAGTATCAATAGCCTGCGCTGTCCCAGTGACACTACTCTGATAGCTGAAAATGCCAATGGTCTGGAAGCTCTAGTAATGAAAGTCAAGGAGCACAATGAAAAAATAGGACTAAGATTAAATGTAAAGAAGACAAAAATAATAACAACAGGTACAACAACCAAGCCTTAGAATTGGCAATGAAGACATTGAAGTGATGGATAATTTATGCCCTTTAGGATTGACTATCAACAATAGAGGAACCAGCAGTCAAAAAATATGCCGTAGACTAGTACTTCATAGGGTAGCAACAAAAGCCTTGAAAAAGATATGCAGAGGCTGTGGTGTGTATAGCTACAAAGATCAGAATTATATAGGGAACAGTTTTCTTTGTGACACTCTATGGAAGCAAATGGTGGACTTTGAAGAAGCAGGATACAAAGAGCATTGATGCATTGAACTCTGGTGTTGAAGGAGACTCCTGAAAATAACATGGATAGCCAAGAAGACATACCAATGGATCATCGAACAAATCAGTACAGAGTTCTCACTCATGGTACAGGCTCAAATTATCATTTTTGAACACATTATGCAAAGACCCAGTTCCCTTTAGAAGTTTATAATGCTGGGAAAGGTAGAAGGAAACAGAAAAAGAGGACAACTGGAAGAAAGATGATGGATTTGATTACAACGGCAATGGGTGGACCACTGGAAGACATGAAGGGCCAGGATGGGGGACAGATCATCCTGGAGGAGATCTATCTGTGTGGTTGGTAAGAGTGAATGACACATAATCAATCATATTCCTCCATCCTACCCCCATGACTCCAACCAAATTGCGTTTTGGGGAAAGCAATATACTGTAGATCTGCCATGTGAAATACATATGGGTTTTGATCCCCACAGGATTGGGATACAGTAGTAAGCGTTTGAAATCTAAGACATGAGATGCTAATCAAAGAACCATGTGAAACTACTGCATCCTATAAGAAGTGTGTGTGTGTAACATTCAAACCCTACCCCCCCAACAAAAAGACTAGTCTCAATAAAATTATAAAGAGAAACATTTTAACCTCATAAATACTCAAATAGCTATCAATATATCCAGATTTGTCATCCTGTTCCAAATTGCTGTTACCAACAGTAACATTATATTTGCTTATCTTGATCTTACATGAGTTCTTCATCCTGCTGAACGAATGTGTCTGAGACTGGTTTATTCATAAATACTTTACTTATGAAATAAAGGAAGTGCCTTCTCTTTCCATCTAATTAAATTTGAATCCAATAAACTTAATCCAATTCAGGAATTCTCTTGCTCTCTGAGAAACGATCCGAGACAACAGCAAATGTGACGTTGATATACACATAGTACATTAAAGCATTTCATAATTTTGTGCTGAAATATACTGTCTGAATTCCATTATTGTGATAAAGGGGGAAGAAATATGGGACAAACTTTGTTGCATAGTACCATATTAATTCTAGAATTCAGCAGACATCTTTCACTTCTATAGTTGATGGCATCTCTTCCAGAGGGAATATTGTTATTGTAGGAATAACAAAAACTAGGTAAAAAGACTAGTGATCAGTTAAATGAAAAGTTTGGATTCCCCTTACATATTGGAAATGTCAACAGGGCTGCTCGATATTGGTCATAGACAACAGTTGACCCAGTTGTGCCCATCTGAATTCAAAACTGTCCAAATCAAAATGTTTGTTTGGTTGTTTGTTTTTCATATTCTCAGATCTCTTGGCAGCATACGAAAAGTACTGAATGCAAAACTTATATTCACAGGATGTGAGGTCTGCCACTTTAGTGAAAGAAGGACGGGAGCCTCAAGTGATGATCACAACAGTAAACCAGTGGTTCAGAAACCCTCCAGTGCATTAACACAGTTACAAAGAGCAGCATGCCTTGTAGAGGTTGTCATGATCAATCCAAGGGAACTGGGTTATTTACTTAGCTTCCATAAATTTAATGGCATGAGGAATGTTTAATGTCATCTAAAACATCATTGTTTAGAGCAATCAACTCTATAGCCTATCTGGTTGTCTGGCACCTTGATAGACATATACTATTACTCATTTCCCATGTCTTCTGTCCCTATTATCTTCTATTTTATTCTTCATCTTTCTGTTTCTCTGACTGAGAAGAAGAGATAAGGAATTAATGAATGGCCCAGAACTGCCAGAATTTAAGCTTCATTCTTAAACATGTTACCTAAGGACAAATCAGGATTGCCCCACTATTAGAAACTTTTCTTTCCATCAGTTATGTCTCCCAAGGCTAAGGTTACCATACCTGCCCTGAAGTATTCCAGATGACCACTAGATGGAAGCAAAGAGCAAGCGTTTTCTGTTTCACTTTACTGACATCTAGTCATCATTCATGTTTTTGCAGTCCAGATATGATAACCCTACCCAAGACCCAAGGGATCATTTGTTCTGAGTTTTTGCTCTCATTTAAGGTTTAATGCTTTTTCATTTGCTTTATTACTATCTATCTGAAAAATCCTCATAAATAACTGATTGAAAATATGGCTAGTTTTTATTGCAAATGACATTTCTACTTGCCTTCCCATGGTCTGAGCTCCTCCCCAAACACTTTAAAATAGTTCTTCAGCCTCTGCCTGTAGAATACATTTTAGCAGCCAAGTGTTAAATGTGGGCTGTAATCATATCTGCACACATGCTTCAATCAGCCTAAAAAGCTGATTTTTGTGGAGGGGAGGTATGTGCTGATCTCCCAGAGATAATCCAAATGTAAAATTGTAAAAAAAAGGTTCCGTGTGTATCTAAATGTGTTTCTTTTTTTAGCACTGAATAAACTGTTTATCATATGCCTAAATTGAGCTTTGGAGTGGCGCCATGTTATCTGATGCCCTCTGAATTGGTTGGACTACAACTCCCATAATCTCTAATCAGCACAGTCCAACACATGGATGTTAGAATCACAAAAGCTGCTATAAATAATAAGAAATTAAAAAAAACTTCCATTGAACGTGGAATGAATGATGTCTTATGGAAATTTTTATTTTTACTGCATGTATCTATTTTATTATGTGGAAGATTTATATTCAGAGGCAAAATATTTCAATATTTCAATGCTGCATTATTTTTCTTCTCTGGAAAAAAGAAAGGAAGAAAGGAGAAAATGGTTAATGCTAAGCTCTTACTGATTATATGTAATATAAAAAGATATGAATCTCAAGGAAGAGAATTAAAATTTATTGCCATGTATTTCAACACCACACCTATAAATATGTTGTTAGTTATGCTGCATGCGTTTTATTACAGTTTTATGACTTGGGTAGATTTTTCCCAAGGACAATTTCTTAGCAATCTGCAACTTCAAAAATCAATGTCATGAAACATTATAAAAAAAAAAAAAATCCCTTCTCACCCCTATGGGTGGTATGTGTCTTCCTCAATCTCGGGTCCTCTACCAGAGGCCTGGGAGTTTGAGGGTTCTGCGCAGTTGGAGCCACTCTCCCAGCTTAGGAGTCACAGCCCCGAGTGCTCCTACCACCACTGGGACCACTTTGGCCTTTACTTTCCACATCCTCTCTTGTTCCTCCTTCAGGCCCTGGTACTTCTCCAGCTTTTCATGCTCCTTCTTCCTGATGTTGCTGTCACTTGGCACTGCTACATCTATCACTACCGCTGTCTTCTGGTCTTTGTCTACTACCACGATGTCTGGTTGATTGTCCAGTACCTCCAAAATAATCGACCCTGTAATCAGAGGTTGGCCAGTCTGTGTACAAACTGTGGCAGCCACTGCAATATTGGTGCAGGAGAGCAGGAAATTAATCTTTGGGGGAGCATTGGTAGTTAGCACCCCACACCAAGTGAGAGCTATTTTGCACCAAAAAGCAGGACGATGGCTCACAGACTCTTGGGTTCTTAAGTATGAGGCTATTTTAATGGAGAAGCCTAATTTGATTTTAACAACAGATCCAAATTTAAACCCTGCCCAGTTCATAGCCAATGAATGGGGAGAACAGGAAGATCTTGAACACTACTGTATGGATGTAATAGATTTACAAACCAAAATACACCCTGATTTACTGGAAACACCATTAGAAGAAGAGGAACATCTCTTTATAGATGGATCTTCTAGAGTAATAAAGGGGAAAAGGCAGAATGGATATGCTGTAATTGATGGTAAAGAGAAAGTGGTATTGGAAGCGGGAGGTTTGTCAAAGCATTGGTCAACCCAGACTTGTGAATTGTATGCACTTAAACAGGCTCTCTGTCTTCTAGATGGGAAAATAGGGACTGTGTATACAGACTCTAAATATGCATTTGGAGTTGTACAAACATTTGGGAAGATCTGGTTAGAAAGAGGATTAATGACCAGTAAAGGAAAGGGGTTGGTGCATGAGGACTTGACAAAGGAAGTGATGCAAGCCCTTATGCTACCAACAGAAATAGCGGTGGTGCATGTTGGTGGGCATCAGAAAGGAGGTAGTTTTGAAGCAGTGGGAAATAATTTAGCAGATATGGAGGCAAAGGAGGCGGGAGCTGAAGAGGAGGATGAAGAAATAAAGTACCTTACCCCTACTCTACCAGAAGATAAAGGGCAAACACCAGTGTTTGAGGAAAGAGAAAAAGAAGAATGAAAAAGACAAAGCCCCAAAGAGATATAGGATTGTCCCCATATGAAATGATGTTTGGTGTTCCGTATATGTGGACTGAAAGGGGAGAAAATGCATTAGAATTAAAAGATAAAATCATAAGAGAGTATGTGCTTGATCTGTCCAGATCTAATTCTATCTTCAGGAAAAAGGGTCTGTTGGCACAAACCCCACTGCTCGAGTTTGCAGTTCACCGGTTCCAGCCAGGAAATTGGGTCCTAATAAAAAGTTGGAAAGAAGAGAAACTCCAACCCCAGTGGGAAGGACCATATCAGGTTCTCCTAACCACCGAAACTGCAGTCCGAACGAAAGAAAAAGGGTGGACCCATTATACCAGAGTGAAAGGACCGGTGGATGAACCAAAGGAGTGGATTAGTGAAGCTACCAACGAACCCCTCAAACTCAAGTTGCGGATACAATAAAGCTTAAGGATATACAGGGGATATAGTGGGTGGGGTTATATCTGGATTACTGTTTATTGTGTGGCTTGTGGCCCTATACTTTTACAGGGAAGAGTGGATGCTCATGTTAGTTCCTGAAAGAAGAGCTTCAACAGTGAAATTCACTAACCTGAAGCCCGGCCCTCTTCTGGATGTGCTGGTCTTGTGAGTGCTAGTACTGGTGTGAGTGTTGTTGTGCTCACTGGGTGGATTGTTGTCGCATACATTCAGATTGCAAGGAAGAGTGTGATATTCTGATAATTGAAGATTTGGAACCAAATTACAATGGGATTATCACTAAAGTGGGGTTTGCAGGTCTTATTGCTGTCAGATAGAATGGGTAATTCAAGCAGAAAGAAATAGGAGAGAGATACAATTAGGACTTTGGAAACGAAACACTTGGATTAGGAGAGTGGAGGAGTATTTGCAACAAATTGAGACCAGTAATATAACCAATTGCTGGGTATGTCAGCATATGCCTGCTAAAGCTAATGATGGCCTCCCTATGGAGACAATACCACTGAATAAAACTGAATGGTTAAAATCCCAGAGGAACGTTAGTATCAGTTGAGATTAATAATACAATAGTATTGACAGGATCTAGAATACAGGATAAGGCACCATATTGTTGGTAGCATGTTAACAACACTAGCAGTAATGCTGTTGATTTGGGCACATATTCAAACTATGATGAAATTATTGACATAGATGGAATGTATAACATGACTGATCCTAACTTTACGTATAAAGACATATCAGAGTATGAGTGTAATGAAAAGATATCAGGTAACAAGCATATGGGGGGTTCAGCATGTACCACTATTAGATCATTAATCCAGTCAGTGGTAGCTCCTGCAGATCATGCCAAAATGCACACCTCTTTGTTAGGAGGGTGGTGGTTGTTATGTGGTAGGAGGGCATATAAAGCAATACCCCCATATTGGGAAGGAACGTGTACCTTGGGAAGAGTGGCCCCAGACCTCAGAATCATAAAGGACATTACCCAACATCGTATTAGAAACAAAAGAGAAAAAGAAGCTAGAATAATGTTACAGAAGTTTAGGGAAAACAGTATGGAAGTGATAACCATAAGGGAGAAAATAGAAAAAGGGTGGATTGTGAAAGATAAGGAAGTAGTGTTAAGTGTTATGGTTACCAAATAGTGGCAGATGGAGAGGAAGTCGCCTCTTTGTGAGGGACAATGTAAATTTAAATTGATTTAATCTGGGGCAGTCTTTATCAGTACAGTGGTACCTCAAGATACGAACGCCCCATCTTACGAAAATTTCAAGATACGACCTCAACATGCGAACTCCGCCTCAAGCTACGAACCGGATCCGCGGCCATTTGCCCTGCTGCCACGTGGTCGCGGCTTCCAAAAGGAAGTGCTAATGAATCTGAGTGCGAGGACAAAAGCCCAAGGAAAGCAATGCAGAAAGAGGAAGTGCTAATGAAATCTGAGTGCGCGGGGGGGGGGGGAAGCTCCTGTTCCCGACTGTGCGTGTGCGCGACATAAGCCTTTCCCTCCAGCGCGCTGATATTGCTTTCACTGTGCTTTTGTCACTATGGAGAAAGGAAAGAGTGCGGAGGAATCAGTGGGGTGGGGAAGCTCCTGCTCCGCTGTGCGCGCTACATAGGCCTTCCTCCCCATTGCTTTCACTGTGCTTTTGTCGGGCGCGCCAAGGGCTATGCACAAAGGAAAGAGCGCGGAATTAAGAGGAATCGATGCGGGGGTGGGGAAGCTCCCACTCCGCTGTGCGCGCTACATAAGCCTTCCCCCCATTGCTTTCACTGTGCTTTTGTCGCGCGCGCCAAGGGCTATGCACAAAGGAAAGAGCAAGGAATTAAGAGGAATCGGTGCGGGGGGTGGGGGGGAAGCTCCCACTCCCGGCTGTGTGCGCGGGAGCCTTTCTCAGATTTCATTAGCACTTCCTTTTTCTGCGCTAGGGCTGACTAAAGTGCGCCTGGGGAATTTCCTAGCTGTGCAACGCCGGCTTACGCATTGAACCTTATGGGGACATGTGCTTCAGGATGCGACCAAATTCGGAGGGCAGATTACCTTATGGGGACATGTGCTTCAGGATGCGACCAAATTCGGAGGGCAGATTAGCCGTATTTACATTGAACCTTATGGGGAAATTTGCTTCAGGATGCAACCAATTCGACTTGCGATCAGAGTCACGGAACGGATTAAATTCGTATCTTGAGGTACCACTGTATAATGCAATTAGCTGAAACCTTGAGAAAATTACCATAGATGCAATGAATGAGGTGGGAGGGACCAGGAAATCATAGAGCGGCCGGAAAGAGTGTACACCCTGAGTACCTTAGCCAATGGGGAAAAGGGGAGGGACTTGCGATCGGGAATGTATTTAATTATGCTGGAGTTTATATGTGGGTGTGGCTTCCCGCTTGCACACTGTGAGGCCCACCAGCCTTTGCAAACGCTTTTAATAAACTTTTTATTTTTGGTTAACCCAGAGAGATTTGTGGTGCTTGTTTCACACACTACCCTCTCATTTGTCCTGATCAGCAAGGAATAATGGAATATGTAGTCTAAAACATCAGGAGATACTCTCAACAGTGATTGGAAGCTATTTCTCTTTATTAATAACCTTTTGTGGCCACATGTCAAGGCAGGGGTTGGTCAAAGCTCAAACTGAGCTTAATGCACATACCATTCACACAAGCATCCTTCCATCCATTTCCTCCATCTATATATTCATATTATCTTTTCATTTTAGACACCCCTTGCTCTCTCTTATAAACATCAGAACAGTAATATGGAAAAACCCTATAATTCTGAGCCAAATTGCTAATTGTGAATTATGGAGCTTGTGGTTCAACACAAATTGGGTGGCACCAGTTGGGAAAGGTTAGTGTACAAACTCCTGCATATTGATGGGTAATCCAGATTTTCTCAGTAGTCAATGCAGTTGGGTTCAGTGGAATTTACTGATTGGTAGAAAGGCATAGGAATTAAGATTACAACCAACCTAGCTAGGAAAACAGATGGCGAAGAAAGCAGAAATAAAATGGTGCAGGACCAGCTGATGACCTTTTAAATCTTAAAATAGCCAGTAGTATTGAGCTATATAAATCAAATAAATCATATCTGAAGGGATCAATAACTAAATTGGCAATATCTAAATTGACAATGTTAACTTCACAGCTTTAGAGCATGTGCAGAGTTCTCTATAGCCAAGCTTCAATACTAACAGCACTTAGCGAAATTGCAAGAGGAAGCAAGAGCTAGCTCAGATAACAGGGAAAACTCCTCCTGAAGAGACTAAGTCTGTGGCCTGATAAGGAGGGAGGACCCAGAACAAGGGTCTGCAGGGACTGACAAGGTATAAGAATTAGGGGGAACTCCTTTAAATTTAATGTAAGCAAACAAGGGCGTGGAATAGAGTTAATGTAAGCAAACAAGGGTGGGAAATAATGTATTCTGCTTAAGTTTCCTTGACTGGCTGTAAAACTCATCTTCATTATAATGGTAATAAGTTCTGCCTTTTTAAAAATACTATAAAAGGCTGTGGTTTTGTCTCCAAGGGTGTGCCACCCTGCTCTCTCTTAGTGCATGGTGTGAGCACCCAGACTTTTGCTTGGCCAAATGAAAATCTGCTTAGAGAAGTCCCTGCTTGAAGTCTTTTATTTTGTGCTGCTGATTGATTTCAAGTTTTCTGGGTAGCCGTGAACCTTACAATATCAATGGACCAAAGTGTGTGTGTGTGTGTGTGTTCTGCATATAGGGGCTGGGAGTGGGATTCATTTCCAGTACTGTATTAAACAAGGTGTGAGGAGTATATCTGGAGAGCTCCTTGATGTCCCTTGGCCATACTGACTTAAAGCTTAGGAGGTCTGAAGGGCAACAGATCAGGGAAAGTGATGTATAAAATTCCCCTCTCATCCCTATGGGTGGTACATGTCTTCCTCAATCTCAGGTCCTCTACCAGAGGCCTGGGAGTTTGAGGGTTCTGCGCAGTATCTTAGCTGTTCCTAGCACTGCACTCTTCTGGACAGAGAGCTCTGATGTTGTTCCTGGGATCTGTTGGAGCCACTCTCCCAGCTTAGGAGTCACAGCCCCGAGTGCTCCTACCACCACTGGGACCACTTTGGCCTTTACTTTCCACATCCTCTCTTGTTCCTCCTTCAGGCCCTGGTACTTCTCCAGCTTTTCATGCTCCTTCTTCCTGATGTTGCTGTCACTTGGCACTGCTACATCTATCACTACCGCTGTCTTCTGGTCTTTGTCTACTACCACGATGTCTGGTTGATTGTCCAGTACCTGCCTGTCCGTCTGGATCTGGAAGTCCCACAGGAACTTAGCCCTGTTATTCTCCACAACCTTCTGTGGAATCTGCCATCTGGACTTGGGGGGGTCTAGCCCATACGCTGTGCATATGTTCCTGTACACAATGCCAGCTACTTGGTTATGCCGTTCAGTATATGCTGTTCCTGCCTGCATCTTACACCCTGCCACTATGTGTTGGACTGTCTCTGAGGCCTCTTTGCACAATCTGTACCTTGGGTCCTGTCTAGTGTGGTAGACCCCTGCTTCTATGGCTCTGGTGCTTAGTGCCTGTTCTTGTGCTGCTACGATCAGTGTCTCAGTGCTGTCTTTTAGTCCGGCCCTTTCCAGCCATTGGTAGGATTTCCCAATGTAAGCCACCTCAGCTATCTGTTGATGGTACATCTCATGCAGGGGCTTGTCTTGCCATGGTATTTCTTCCACTTGAAGTTCCTCCCATGTCTGCTGCTGCCTGAGGCATTCTCTCAGCAGCTCATCTTTGGGTGCCATCTTAGTGATGTACTCCTGGATGTTACGGGTTTCATCCAGGACAGTGGCTTTGACACTCATCAGACCCTGCCCACCCTCTTTGCAGCTGGTGTACAATCTCTGGGTGTTCAACTTGGGGTGGAAGCCTTCATACATTGTGAGGAGCTTCCAGGTCTTCACATCGGCAGCCTCCATGTCTTCCTTTGGCCAGCTCACTATACCGGCAGGGTATCTGATGACTGGCAGGGCGTACATGTTGATGGCATGGATCTTGTTCTTCCCATTGAGCTGGCTCTTCAGGACCTGTCTTATCCTTTGGTGGTACTTGGATGTTGCTGTCTTTCTTGCCTCCTCCTCATGGTTCCCATGTGACTGTGGGACACCAAGGTATTTATAGCTGGTCTCTATGTCTGCTATGTGGCCCACTGGTAGTTCCACTCCATCGGTCTTAACTACCTTCCCTCTCTTTACTATCATCCTGCCACACTTCTCCAGTCCGAATGACATCCCAATGTCCTCACTGTAGATCCGTGTCAGGTGGATCAGTGAGTCGATGTCTCGTTCACTCTTAGCATACAGCTTGATATCATCCATGTAGAGGAGGTGGCTGATGATGATTCCACTCTTGAACTTGTACCCATATCCAGACCTTGTGATTATCTGGCTGAGGGGGTTTAAGCCTATGCAGAACAGCAGCGGGGACAGTGCATCACCTTGGTATATGCCGCACTTGATGGCCACTTGTGCGAGCTGTCTTGAGTTGACTTCCAGTGTTGTCTTCCACAGTCCCGTTGAGTGCTTGAGGAAGGTCCTTAGTGTCCTGTTGACTTTGTATAGTGCCAGGCATTCACAGATCCATGTGTGCAGCATTGAGTCATAGGCTTTCCTGTAGTCAATCCAGGCTGTGCTCAGATTGGTCTGCCTAGACCTTGAGTCTCGGGTGACTGCCCTATCTATGAGTAACTGGTGTTTGAGCCTCTGGTGTTGTTCCCAATGCCCTTCTGAGCTGTGCTCATGTACTGGCCCATATGGTCATGTAGCTTGGCAGCTATGATGCCTGATAGAACTTTCCATGTTGTGGGGAGGCAGGTTACTGGCTGGTAGTTTGATGGTGCTGTTCCTTTGTGAGGGTCTTTCATGATCAGCACTGTCCTTCCTTGTGTTAGCCAGTCTGGGTGGGAGCCTACTGGTAGCAGTTGGTTCATCTGTGCTGCTAGGCGTTCATGCACTGCTGTTAGTTTCTTTAGCCAGTAGGTGTGGATCATGTCCGGGCCAGGTGCTGTCCAGCTTTTCATGTTCTTGACCCGCTGTTGGATGTCTGCTACTGTGATGGTGACCGGTTCCTGTTCTGGGAGATTGCTGTGGTCTGCTTTCAGGTCCTGCAGCCACTTTGCACTGGTGTTATGCGTCTTCTCTTTCTCCCATATGTTCTTCCAGTACTGTTCAGTTTCCGCTGCTGGTGGCTCAGTTCTTACTGTGTGGTTGCACTGCAGTTGGGAGTACACTTTGGATGGTTCTTTGGAGAACAGGGCATTTATCTTCTTGGCCTCTGCTTCTCTAGTGTATCTCCTTAGCCTGGCAGCCAGTGCTGTGAGCCTTTGTTTAGCAGTCTCTAGGGCTTCAGATGGAGTCAGGCCCATATATTTTATCAATAGCTATCCCTAATCTCCACACCCTTCTGTAGTTCCACCAGCTGACTGACTTCTCTCCGAGTTGCCTTGATCTTAGCCTCCAATCTCATTTTCCAGGGTGGGTATGTACTGCTGTTCTTCTTGATTGTGTAGCCAAGCATTTCCAGGATTACAGCGGCTGTAGCATATACCAATTCATTGGTTTCAGTTATGGTGGTAGTAGGGATTGTCTGGAGGGCTCTGTTGGCATCTTCTAGCATACTATCTGATGGTACTTCTCCACTGAGCCTTGGTAATCGGACTCAAGGGTTGACTGTAGCTAGTTTATCCATGATCTTATGCCTCATATCAGCTGCTGTGCTCTGTAATGGAAGGGGTGGCAGTGACATTCCAGTTTCAGGTGTTGGCTGCACATCTGCTTGTTCTTCTAGGTCTGCTTGAGTCCGGGTTGTAATGTGGAGTTGGTCTATCTCAAGTTGTGAGAGCAGCTTCCTCTTCACTATGTTGAAGCGCTGGGTAACTAGTTGTTTCTCAGTTAGTGTGGATGTAGGCCTTCTGTCTATCCATAGTTCCCTCATATGTTTCATATATCCCCTCTCATTAGGTCTGCTGTTGTAGTAGCATTCCATCAATTCCAAGTTCTCTTGTCTCGTCCATGTATGGTTTGTTCCAGTAGCCCACTTAACATCAGATTGTCCTGGTTCCCAAACATCTGACACGGACCTTGTTAATCCGGGCGACGTCCGAGCTGGCATGACTCTCTTAGTTCGTGTCACTCTCATATTTGAGGTAGGCAGATGAAGCGTTAGGGGGTCTTTGCCCAAGGACCCCTACTGGTAAGGTAGGTACCAGCCGGGATTTGAACCCCAGTCTCCTGCATCAAAGGCAGTGTTCTAACCACTACGCTATCCAGCCGCTAATAATATCACATTCATAATCTTACAACAGTCTTGAAAGGTAAACAGATGTAAAGCCAAATGAGACTTTTCATCAAATATGCAATTCCTGGAGATTATGGGAATTGTAGTCACATATATCTAAATCCAAAAGAATCTCTTATTGTTTTGGATTTAGAAGGCAGCCTTCTATGACAAGACAGTTCATACAGTGGTTACTGCTGTAATGTGCTCTACATGAGACTATCCTTGAAAGCCATCCTAAAACTGCAACTAGTAGAAGATGTAGTGGCCTGCATACTAAATGGGACAGCCTGATCTTGCCATGTAACAGCAACCTTGAGGACTGCATTGGTTTCTGTTTTGCTTCCAGGTGCAGTTTAAGGTGCTGTGATCACCTATCTGGCTTGAGACCTGGCTATTTCCAAGACTGCTTGCTCCAAATAGAATCTGCCCATCCAAGGTGGGTCTATAGAGGGACCTTGTGCCCTCACCACTACACCAGACTGGCTCTCTCTACTAATATTATTACTGACAATAGATAGATAGATAGATAGATAGATAGATAGATAGATAGATAGATAGATAGATAGATAATAGAGATAGTTTTTTTATAATTAGTGGATTATTGTATTGTTATATATTTGTATGCTGTTGCTTGGAATCTGCTTAGAGTCAGGTAGCTGAAGCAGCATAAAAGCATGCACAATAAATTAGATAGAGAGATAAGAGAGCGAGAGAGAGAGAAATGGTTTTGAGTGAACCCAGCTGTTGTCTCCAAGGGTTTCTAACTTGCTATGTTTTCACCAGATCAAATAAAATTACAAGGTTGACTTGGAATTACTGTATTTGTTCATCTCTCAGCCTCAGTTTTCCTCCTCAGAAGAAAGGAGACCTGTGCTGATTGGTTGCTTTTGATTGGGTCTTTGTTCTGCTTTGTTGACCAGGTTAGAGTAGGTTTCCATCAACCCCCACCCTCCCACTCTTATACTTATACGTGGATTTCTATGCCATCATATGGTTCTGCGTATGCTCTGTAATACACTCTGATTGCCTGACGATAGTTGGTTGAGCTCAGTATTCTAGTTCAAATGAAATCAGTATTCTAGTGCAGATATCACTCTTGTCCTAGGGTCTTTCAAGGAATGAGTACAATGCACCTCACCAGCTTTTGGGAAGAAAAGAGAAAGAGAGGCAAAGAGAGGGAGAGAACGGGACATGGCAGACTTAGGCAGAGAGGCAGCACTTCCACTGGACTCCCTGGTGAAGCAAGGTGGCTCTGCAGGCACTGACCTGGACCAGAAACTCAGGACAGCCTGCCAAAGGACACCTCTGCTTTAATGCTTTGAGGAGCACTCCCTTCGCCTGGGCCTCTTTCAAATGCTTTGCACAGCCTGCCCTCAATATCTGTATCTATTTAACCATCTATTTGCGCACAGGAACACATATATATTTTAGAGAATACTAGAGAAAAGTCCATACAAAAATGTACAAAACCAACATTAAGTTGTTGTTAAGTTAGGGAAAATGGAGTATAAAAATAAAGGTTCATTTCTGTCCTTTATGTATGTGTAAAAATCATGCTGCGTTCATTTGATTGCACAAACTTACTGTTAGATACATGTAAACAATAAAAAAAAATTCTATCCTTAGTAGCAACTGCATTAAAAGTAAAATACCCCTCCAGTGCCTCTTTTTTCACTTTCCATTGCAAACGTGTAGCAATGGCCCTTGCTAGTCTTGATCTGCCTCGGGCTGTCTCTCTGAGGATTGTCAAAAACAGCCATGTGTATGTGTGTGTTGATGTCTGGCAAATCACAATGTGTGACTGGTGGGTTCCTTTCAGCTGGATGTCTTGCAGATGGTGAATGACTGTTTTGTAGAAGGCAATAGCTTGGGATTGGCTCTTTCGATTTCCAGACTAGAGAAATCCCTGATTAGTGCATCAGCATTCTTGCTAGAACGATCGGTGGTTTCCTCCCTCAGTTCCTGGCCCAGGGATTGGGAAATCTGTGCCTGATCTCCAGGATTGTCAGGTTAACCCTAGACAGATCTGCCAACTCATGAACAAGAATTAGATTCCCCTACCAGTTCATTACAGAGTGGAAAGCTAGACAGTAAATATTTATTTTTCAGATTTGGCTTGTAATTAAGAATCTTGGTAATAAAACCTTGCATCTTCCACCCCACAAGAGCCTGAAATTATACTGTATAAACAGCAATCACTTCATCCACCATTAAATAAACAACTGCCTTCACCTTTGTCATCAGAAGCATGTGCCGAACAATAATGCTCAAAGCGAGGAAGAGATCCTACTACAGGGCCGCCTCCATTCATTTGGCACCAACAAAATCAGAAATTTGCAAGTACGGCAAATGTATCAACTGTACACTGTCTGGTTTAATAGCCAGTGTGAATGGTTTGGGCAGAAAGTTAAAGTATGTAAGCTACCTACACAGAAAAGAGAACAAGCAAACAGAAAAAGCTAATAAGGTATAGCCATGACCAAAAAGGCAGGATGGGAAAAGTGGAGATGTTACCTTAGATCTGTGGTTTTTAAACTTTGGCAATTTTAAGATGTGTGGACTTCAACTCCCAGAATTCCCCAGCTTGCTTGCTGGCCGGGGAATTCTGAGAACTGAACTCCACACATCTTAAAGTTGCCAAGTTTGAAAAACAGTGCCTTAGATTGAAATGCAAAACCAAAACAAATGTGATGCTATGTAGGTGCAATTCATCTCAACTTGGCCTGTATAACTCCCAGATGAATAGCCCTGTAAAGAGACATCCCCTGCACAAATATAGCCAAGTAGAGTGACTGCTTCTCCACTAGGCAAAGTGAGGCAGAGCATAGTTTTAGCCAATGACTTATTGCTTTCCACAAGAGATTACTCTGAAAACAGTTTCAGTTATTTGCATAGAGGTACTTCCCCTTGTATAGTTATTTTGCTCATGTATCAGTCTGGATACATACAAGACTGTCCCATATGGTTTGACTCTCTGGAATGTATCCAAACCACACATTAATGCCTGGTCTTTGGGAAAGATCGGCTGCAATCAGAGGGTTTCTAAATATGCCAGGAAGATGAACAACATGGGCAGAAGTCTGTTCGCACTTCACTCAACCCTAGAGGTGGCCATGGGATCTAACGCTTTCATCAAAACGCAATGTTGCAATGCAAGCTCTGCCCGCTCATATATGTGTGCAATGTCACAACGATGTGCAGAAGATGGGAGCTTGTGTTGCATTAGTATGAAGCTGCTTTCATCATTTACCCCCCCCCCCCAATCTTGATGAGCCTATGGATGTCTCTGCCCAGCACTCTCCCCCCCCCCCACAATCCTTTTAAATTACTTAGAAGCCAGTGTTGTCATCCTGCCAACTTCCAAGCACAAAGAAAATGCAGAGCACCACAAACCAGTCAATGCTGATTTCCAGTTGACCAACAGGAAAGAGCAAAAAAATGTCACTATTTAAGTCAGTGTTGTCCAAACTTGGCCACTTTAAGATGAGTGGACTTCAACTCCCAGAATTCCCCAGCCAGCCATGCTGGCTGGGGAATTCTGGGAGTTGAAGTCCAATCATCTTAAAGTGGCCAAGTTTGGACAACACTGATTTAAGTGCTCCTTTTTAAGCTACTGCAGGCCTGGAAGTCCTTCCACATCACTCCCATACTACGCAGAATACATTGCTAGCAACCCAGCCATCCTTGTTTATGGTATATCTTATGTGCATTAGTCTGCAAAAAAAAAAATAAAAATCTCAGCAGTTTTATAAAGAGGAAGCTGCAATGGTGCCAAGCCACCATTCCTCTGTTGCACTGAAAAGGGTAGCATGGTGACAATTTTGCCATTAGGCATTTCCTAATATCTGTAACCATGGTTCATCAATAGCTGGAGTGGAAGAGATGCATTCCAAACAATGCCATCAAACAGATACCTGGAACAGGATGCTGAAGGATGCCTGTGGTGGGAAAGGAGAGGGACTGAGAGAGAGATGGTCCTGGAGCAACAAAAATCCCTTGCCTCTGTTCCACACAAAAATGAAGAAAATAAAATAAATTACTAACCTTTCACACCATCTATGCTGGGGGGGGGGGGGGACAAACAAACAAACAAACAAACAACCTGCTTTGTACAGGTGGTTCCCTCCTGGAAAGAAGGGGGGACCAGGCAGATTCTTGTCAGTTTCAGTCCAACTCCCTTTGTGTGGGTTGCAGAGTTTAAGGGAACGGTTGCAAACAGTCACGACAGCCTAGATAAATCCTCACTGCATTTTATATCTTGCATGGCATTATGAATTTGTTTAGCCATATTCCGAAAACCTTCCAAGGAGTTGCTAAAAGGGAGACATATCAAGCTGTCATGCCAATTTGCCCTTGAAGAACCTGTGAATAGAAGACACGGTCAGTTGAAGCCCAGGAGCCATAAGGTGGGTTGAACAACCGTTGTGTCAAGTGGGAACTCAGATCACCTAGAAGCTCTGTAGAACTTCAGCACTGAGGATGGAAAAAATAGATTATTTTTTTCTTCCTGCTTTGGGTTATATGAATCAGCTCAGCTGTCCAACACATAGGATGCCATAACATCACTGAGGACCAAAGAAATGATTCTGGAATACGTAGTGCAAAGACCTTGTAAAAATATGCTCCCAGACAAAGGAGAGACTAAGGGCAATTAAGCTGATGCTGATGCTGGCTGAAAATGAAACTGGTTTAAGAAATTGCTGTCCAGATTTCAAGTTTTGGTCATGTGTTCTGTTCAGATGAGAGTTACTGCAGCCCAAACCTGGAGGCGGGGGGGGCGGGGTGTCTCCTGTTTCTTTAGTCTTCCTACTCATGCCCGGAAAGTGCATGCCAATCACTTTCCTTTTTATGGGTAGGTCTTTGAGGACAGGTGGTTTCCATTTGTGTAAGCAAACAACATCCAGCAGTCACAGAACCATAGAATGACACAGGTGAAAGTGACTTAAAGACATGTGGTCCAACCCGCTGCTCACACTGAGCTTTTTACCAGTCCACTTATGGGCCATTGGGAGAAAAAAAAAACACCGTTTCACCATTCTTGTTTTCACTTGAGCCAGAAGGGGAAACTGCCAAACTTTTACCAATTTCATCCCAGCCCTTGTTCTTAGTCCAAAGAGATATCATCTCTTAGCTCTTGGTTTGGAGGAAGAAGTATTAGGTATGTTTGCCATTTTAAGCTGCTTATCAAAATGATAAAGGCAAGGTAAAAAAAAAATCTAAAAATCTAATCTAATTACTGAACCATATATCTCATTGCTAGTATATTTTCAATACCATACAAAGCCATGATACAATGTCATATAGTTTTACGTCGCATATACTATAGTTTGTGTGTGTATGCACACACATGTGTGTATACACACATGATGATACACATGTGTGTGTATCATCATTTTACAGTTATATGTCATCATTGTATGACTCAGTCTTTGTCTGTGAATGGACTGGAGTGAAAGATGGTGTGTGGAAGACCTACTCAAAACAAGCCACAGAGGCAGAAAGGTTTACTCAGGAAAGTTTCAGCTTACACAGCGTGTGAAAAAGTGCCAGAATGAAGATTTCAAAGAAGACACAATTTATGTTTCCAGCAAAAAAAAAAAAAAAAAAAATGGTGCTTCCCAAAATAACAGATGGCTTCCATGTGACTGAATGAGGCAATGACACTCATGGAAAAGTAACAGGCGGTGTGAGAATAATGCCAAGTGGAACTAGCCAAGTCTTGTTGGGAGATATTAAAAAGTATGGGACCTGTAGTCCTCTGCAAACTTCAGAGAACAAGGTACTGGGCACTGTTTCTGGATCTCAAACCTTGTCTGAGTTGAGTAAGTATGTGTGGGTTTAGGCATATATGAGCGAGTGGAGCTTTCGGTTCACGAAGTAAACAGCACGTGTGGTTAACCTCCGTTTGTTTCTACATGTCAGAGTCTTTGGATAAAGGACAATAACAAGGTGTATTGGAGCTACTTTCCAACCTTCAGAATGACAAATTAATATAAAAATGATTACTACTTCTTGGGTTTCACCACTCTAAGTATCGCTGAACTATTTTATTCAAGTGAAAAGCCATAAGAAAAAAATTTCATAAACTGTTCCAAATTTGGTAAAAAAAAATTTTTTTTAAGCCTTCTGTCTACAAAGAACATGACAGAAAATAAACAGAACGCTTATAATATCACTTTAAAAATTGAAACTCTCTTTAACTCCTCTCTGCCTAATTCTGTTGGTTGTCTACACTAAAGATGATACAATGAACAATTTCTTCCTTCCTTCTTTTCTCCTTTTCTCCTTTTCTCCTTTTCTCCTTTTCTCCTTTTCTCCTTTTCTCCTTTTCTCCTTTCCTTCTTTCCTTCTTTCTTTCCTTCCTTCCTTCCTTCCTTCCTTCCTTCCTTCCTTCCTTCCTTCCTTTCTTCCTTCTTTTTTCCTTTCTTCTTTTCTTCTTTTCTTTCCAACCTGAATTCACATTTAAGACTGACAAAAGGCCCATTGCATTCACAGAAGCAAATCTTTTGCTATGAATTGTACCCAGACCAAGAAACTGAAGCCAGCCCCAACTCCCTACTGATAAGATACATTTACATGCAAACATGGGATTGTTCTTCTCCTCAATTTATATTTTGGGGTTCATGATACAATTACATTTTGAGGTATATGATATTGGTATAGCCTAAATCATATACTATATGTGTGTTCAAACACATTCCTTCTCGCAATTTCAATTTTGGGGTATAAATAACGAAAATATTTTAGGCATATGTTTAAAGATGCATGATATGTTTCACATGTCACTAAGCCATGGTTTGTTTAACCATGATTTGTTGAATAAGCCATAGTCATCTAGAGTCATAGATGATACTACATTATAAATCATGGTTAACAAACTACAATGATTGAATTCACACATTGTCCTCCTACTCATAAAAAAAGACAAAGAGTTTGTAACAGATTGTTGAGCTAGTACGGTAGAAGGCTAGAGATCTCAAAACTCTTCTTCCTAAAGGTCTTCATATTCTGACCTCCTGCTTTGGTAGTTCCTGCTACCATCTTCTTGGGGCACCTTATCTGGCATTCTTCCCTTAACCCAGGTGTGTGTGAAACATAGGGCCCTCACGCTCTGTGCTGCTTTTCTGTCAGTTAAATGGTCAAAATACAAAAAGTAACATAATTTCTGTAGTATCTTTTCCTGGCCATATACCATAAGGCATATAGTTGTTTCTTTGGGATATACAGTAATCTCACAAGAGATAAACAAAATCAATTTTTATTTAAAAAAAGAAAAGTTAAAATATAAAAGCCTTTTTAAACTTTTAATATTAAAATGCAAACATTCAGAGAAGATAATTTGTGGAACTTTCCAGATCATGGTAAAACAGCTTTAAATGAGTTAATAGAAAAAGACATAAATATAAAAGAAAAATCTTAAAGAAAAAATATAATGATCTGAGAAGAACACAAAATGGCATTGATTGATTGATTGATTGATTGATTGATTATGTGCCATCAAGTTGTTTTCGACTCTTAGTAACCACACAGATAGATTTTCTCCATGACAATTTATCCCTAAGCTGTTCTTTCAAGTCTCCCAAGGGTGTACTCATTGCCTCTGTAACTGAATTCATCCACCTTGCTGCTGGTCGTCCTCTTCTTCTCTTTCCTTCCACCCTTCCCAGCATTAGAGCCTTTCCCAGAGAGCTAGATCTTCGCATAATGCATTTGAAGTAGGATAATTTGAGACTGGGCATTTGTGCCTTGAGTGAGAACTCTGGGTTGATTTGTTCAGTGATCCATTGGTTTGTTTTCTTGGCTGTCCACAATATTCTCAGGAGTCTTCTCCAACATCAGAGTTCAAAGGCATCAATACTCTTCCTATCCTGCTTCTTCAAAGTCCAACTTTTCCTTCCGTATAGTGTCACAGGGAATACCATGGCTTGCTCAGTTCTGATCTTTGTAGGTATAGACACATCATGGCATTTGAATATTTTTTCCAAAGCCTTCATAGCTGCTCTTCCAAGTGCTAATCTGTGGTATATTTCTTGACTGTTTGTTCCTTTACTTTTGATGGTTAATCCTAAAAGGCAGAAGCTATCCAGCACTTCAATATCTTCATTGTCAATTCTAAGGCTGGTTGTTCTACCTGTTGTCATTAGTTTGACCTTCTTTATATTTAATTTGAGTTCCATTTTTTCACTGTGCTCTTTGACTTTTAGTACCTGGGCTTGCAGATCCTTTGCATATTCATCTATTGGGATAGTGTCATCAGCATAGCGCAGGTTATTGATGTTTCTTCCTCCAGTTTTAAAACCATGCTCATCTTCTTCCAATCCAGCTTCCCTTAATATATATTCCACATATAGGTTGAATAAATAAGGGAAGAATATGGGGGCTTGTCTCATTCCTTTGCCAACCAGGAGCCAGTCTGTTTCACCATGTTCTATCTGAACGGTGGCTTCCTGACCTGTATATGTTTTTCATGAGGACAATAAGATGTTTTGGGATTCCCATTTTTCTGAGCACTTTCCACAAAATGGCACTAGTCTGCTGTAAATAAAACTTGTCCAGCAGAGTCTTGAAGAGAAACTGATAAGGTTCCAGATTATATCACAAATCACAAGGATAGTCTAAATACAATTCAAGGTTAGTTGGCCAAGCTAGATTTGAATTCTGAGGCAAGAAACCTTCTGTGCATAGTGTCTTGTTCTATGTGATGGCTGATTCTGAAATACTACAGTTTCCATCCACTTTTATAATCTGCTACAAAGTCTGGCTAGTCCCAGCTAGGAACGTTTCTGATACCTCCTGCTTATCTTCAACTCACATGCCCTTCCCTCATCCAGTTCATCTGAGACCTACTTTGTCCTTGAGAACCATCCTTTATTCTTTTTAGCAATCCTCATGTTGATATTTTTCTACAAGATGCATAAGCTGATTTTTGAATGGGCCTCAGGTACTCCATCTTTTGTAAATTTCCATTCATGTTTTGCACAAATGTATGGTGCAAGATTCTCTCTCTCTCTCTTTTTCTCTCTCTCTCTCTCCCTAACTACTTTTTTTGTCTTGATTTCTGGCGACCATATGGATGAATTCATGCAGTTTTCTTGACAACAGATCAATATATATGATATGATCAATATATGTGATCAATATATATGATATGATAAATATGAATATAAATGCCACTTACTAGTACTAGAAATTATATGGTCACAAATGCTGATGCCCATGTGTCCAAGAATGCTATTCAGTTTTCAGTGTTTAGGGTGGTCAATAATAGAGGTAAGTTGCTGGATTCCCTGTTACCATTTTGGCAGAAGGACGTGTGTATTAATCAGAATGGAGTATGATTTCCGAATAATTTGTTTCCAATTCAGAATATTAAGTGGGATCTTACAGAAGTGCAGTGAGCTGATCAAGATACCCAAGCCAGCTTGCTTTCAGTAACATTCCTGCTGATTGCTATGCAATTAAGGTCAGTAATCAAATCAGCTGGTTTGGAGATAAATATACCATAATCTAGAAATGTGAACTTCTTCCTCTTGATGAAACCTTCACTGCTTGCTGTATTATCCAATCAAGCTGGCTTCTGTTTGAAGAATATCTTCAGGTTTCAGGTCACTCTTCTCGATTGTTTCTTTCCAGTGTTTTCTGTATTTTTATCTCCTTTTCAGATTTAAAAAGCTCCTAGTTTTACTTGGACGTACTTTTTTCACAAATGCGAAACTGTAAGATGGTTGGTTTGGTTTGGTTTGGTTTGGTTTGGTTTGGTTTGGTTTGGTTTAGCATAATGTGCAACTTATGACTTATGACTTCTGTTTGTTTAGTATACTATTGTAACTAAACTATGGCTTAGTATAATGTGTGAGCAATCTCAAAGTTTCTCTACCATGACAGCTGGAGAGTGTTAGGTTTGAAGCATGTAAAACCAAATTACAAAATCCAGGATGGGGGTGGGGAGGAATGTAAGTGTGTGTATGTGAGTGAGTGACCTCTGTATGTCAATATTTCAACTGTGATTACCTCAACTTACTGTTTTTTATTTTTTGACACTTATTGACAAAGCTTATAAATGTCAAACCAACCCCAAACTGAGCCAAGAGGAATTCAATCTCCCAGTATATAGAAGATGGAGATATTATGCAGAACTCCCAACTATCCTTCTCCAGCATGGCTAATAGTGAGAGATGGTGGACTTTGGTGTTCAGCCTTCATCTGGAGGTCATAGGTCCCCCACCCCTGATAAATAGGTAGCAATATAACAAAGTATTATTTTACTTGAAAATGTATGTTGAAAACTTTTTAAACCTCTTTAAAATTAATGTAGCCACCTTTAATCTGATGCACTGTAGACATATTGGGACTATAATGGCAAGTACAGATTCCCAGATAGCATAGACAGGCCATGTATGTCTGTATCCAACAATCATTTTAATATTAATTTTACTACATGTTTTGGTATTCTGTACAGTATTTTACATACTATCAGATGCCTTGAGTACTTCAGTAAAAAGGCAGAATATAAATTGAATGAATGAATAAACTGCCAGCTATGTTGAATGGGGATTCTGGAAGTTATAGTTCTCATATATCTGGAGAACCCAGAACATAAAATGCTGCATTATTGTATGGCTCACCAGAATGCAATTGGCCAATAATAAAGTGGTGGGTTATTTTTGTTTGCATCTGTTTCTTTTCTTGGAGGCATTCCCATGGGATACATATGGAGTCTTCTCATCATTGTGTTAGACTATTAAATAACAAATTATCGAAGTTGAGAATGTCAGACTATGGAAATGAGCTAATAGCTGTTCTCATCTGCATACATCTCCTCTTTGGAAAATACTTACACATCCTTGAAAGGCCTCAGAGAAGGCTTAGGCAGCTGAAATAATAAATGGGAAGATTAATGTGTGTGCAAGGAAAAGCATGGAGAGTCTGACTGCATTTTAAGGAGAAAAAAAAACACAGAATGGAAGTTGGGCCATTTCAAAGCTTTTGGGGGTGGGGGCACTCAGCAAGGCTGATATTCTGCAGAGTGAGATGCCACCCCAATACATACACGATCAAAGATTTCTCATATTCGGCGCTGATCAAATATTTTTGGTAGCTAAGGCAGAAAAGGCCTCCCAGGGGAAGTAAAAACACAGATTAAAACTGAGTATTACCCATTTTTCAAAATACCCCAAATCAGCTGCTTTATTTTGCCCAATGGCAGGGCTGGACCTCCAGCTCAGCAAAATCATTGCACAGAGGTACAGTTGAAACAGATGTAAGAGCTTTCTAGATAAGGTGTTCTAGATAAGAACACAGTCATGATAATCTGCCCAAGTTTCACAAGGTCATGTCCCCAACTTGTCCTAGCTTCAGCACAAGCGTGCTACAGCAGCATCATTTTCAGCCTTGTTCCCACCATATTGTCTTTGACTTGTCCCCATTCCATGAGGGAGGCAGGCTCAAATCATTCTTAGCTGTACCAGTGTTAAAGGAGTGTGTGTTCCCTCTTAGGGATGTGTAAAAACTGGTAGGTGTACTTGCCCATTGTCTTGGAAGGAAGTTAGGTGATTGGCAGTGATTAGGAACATAGGAAATAGAGGTAGGGTTAGGGATTGGAAATGGAGATAAAACATTTCATTATGCCCAACAGATCTGGAAAGGGATCAGGAGGGGAGGAAGGTTTCTTTCATCTGTGTATTTCTACCAGTGACCATAAGCAGCAGTATCGGGGGGGCGGGGGGGGGAGGTAAAAATTTGCAAGATGGTAGGTGTGGAGTTGCAATCAAACCCCACTCCTTTTTGTACATATGGCAACTTCACATCTATTTACAAAAGGGACAGGGATTTGATCACAACGTTTTGCCTGCTACCTTGTAGATTTTGACAGCCCCTGTGTGGATGCCCGTGACCATATATTAGACTGGATTTGCATCATATTTTTCATCCCAGATGTGCATATTATGTAAAGGCTTCCACTCTGACTAGCTAATGTGAACTAATACAGCAACATTTTCTCTTTGTCCTACGCTTCTCCTTTACCACAGTAAGTGAACCTGGAGCAAGTCTAACCAGAATTTGAAACCAAAGTCAACTGTTGGTTTCAAACATATTGATTTACTTAGTAAAGTGGTGTACCGCCATAACTTCTAAAGGTCTCCCGATGATTAGCAACATAATAAACCATAACAAACAATAAGATTAAAATGTCCACAGTGCAAAAATAAAGATGATAAATAAGGATACAGGGAACCACAACAGCAAAACCAATAAAAACAAAATGAAAAGCCAATGATGACATTCCACTGAAGCTCAGATCCCGCCAGATGAGGATTGTTTTAACAAACTTTTAGAAATCTGCCCTGGAAGGGGTCAGCTGAGTCACTGGCACCCACTCCACATTCTGATGACACACTTACACACAGAAAAGCCACCAAAGCCTGCAGGATGGGGCTAGAATAGCAGTGTGTATGTTTATGTTATTCAGCCTGAGTGCTTGGTGTGTCTTGTGATAAACCCCATATAGCTGAACAAGGAAAAACGTCTTTGAGTGGGTGAAACCAAGCTAAGCTGAGCCCAGAAGAGATGGTGATTTTTTTCCGGCAAGGTTAGGCTCATAAGCACTTAAGAGAGATGGGCTGGCAGCTTTAGAATATGGTCACAGCTTATGGCAGGCTCAGCAAGCACAAGGCAAGCCATATGACCAGCACTGTTTGGTCCTTCCCTGCCTAACAGTAGCCTTATTCTTGGCCGTGTTGGTTACTTACTGCTGTATCTTTTGGAAAAGCTTTGTACCAGATCTTACCACTTTTCTCTCACGTTTTAGTTGAGTCCGTCCACTTGAAAAATATGATAGACAAGCAAACAGGTTTGTTTTAATGTGTATGATTTTTCAGATTGCTATTGAACAGCAAATGTGATCTTAGATGACACCAAGCATCAGCTAGTTTCTGCAAATGGCATTTATGTAAACCCATGACACAGATCATTTTAAATCTAATTAGTCTGCTATCTGATCTGATCTTTCCTTTGTGTCATGTTGCTCTTTTTCTGCTTATATATTGTTATTAGTTCAACGTCCATTTTTTCCTTACTTCCATGCTGGTAAATAGAACGCCCACAATAAATCAAGGTATGAGCCTTCCTGGTTCCCCAAATAGGAGAGCAGCTACACATTTGCTTTCTCAAAACTCTTTTCATGCTCCAGGACTGGCTGTTCAAGGTGCCTGTCACCCCTGCCTGAAAGTCCTTTAATAAGGTAAGATTTCTCCTTTTCACATACCCTTCTGTCTACTCCCCCACCTCCAACTGCTTTCTGTAAAAAATAAAGATTTCACTGGAAACAATGTAGGTCGAGAAAGCCAGCAGTCTGGAAAGAAGAACGATACTAAGCCCGCTTCCTCAGGACAAGGCAAATGTAGTAAGAATACACAGAGACTTTGGAAATTGCATCCTTAGGGTCCCACAGTATAAGCTTGTCTTGATTTCCAGATATTTTGGACTACAAATCCTATCAAGTCCAACTAGTGTAGTCAGTGGTGAGGGAAGTCTAAATAGATTGCTTGCCCCTGTTATACAGTACAGGTAGTTCTCGCTTAACGACAGTAATTGGGACCGGAATTTCCATCACTAAGCAATGAGGTTGTAAAACGTCATGTGACCACATCGCTTAGCGACCAGCAGTTCTTATTGCTGTCATTAAGCAAGGATTGTGGGTCATTAAGCAAGGACCTCCTCGTGACTTCCCGCCAGCTTCCAACAAATAAAGTCAATGGGGAAGCTGACCGGAAGTTGCAAGTCCTGGGTGGCTCGTAAGCAGGCCAGTGGGCATGGCCAGCCAGGGGTGGCTGCTGTTAGGTGAAGGAGGGCACGCAGGTGGCTGCTGCAGTGTCATGCAAACATGGTCGGGCAGGCATGCACTACAGAGTGTGGGCGGGTGATTGCTGTGGGCAGGCGCACTATGGAGTACGAGATCCCCAGGATCTCATACTCTGTAGCCAGGGTCCTTGGGAGAAAAAGCAGGAAGAATGGGAGCAACTTACAGGAGCGACTTGAGACCTTCCCTGCTGGCTTCCCCAATGACTTTGCTTGTGGGAAGCTGACAGGGAAGGTCACAAATGGCAATCACGTGACTCTGGGATGCTGCAACTGTAAGTGAAAGCTGGTTGCCAAGTGCCTGGTCATGATCACATGACCATGGGGGTGCTGGGACAGCCAGAACTCGAGGACTGTCATAACTTCCGTCACTGAATGAGTGGTTGTTAACTGAGGACTACCTGTATGCCTTCTGGACCTGTCTCAGTTGACAGACCCTTGCAACAAAGTGCTGAACCCACAGAGCATCCATTATGGAGCCACTGATTCAATTGTTGCAGTAAGTTCTATTAACATTGTTTTTGATACTGTCTTCATTCTTTGTTGTTGCTTAGGTGTGATAAGTACCTTTAGTGGAAGAAAAATATCATCTACCTTTTACACTTAAATCATAAAGAAAATGAAAACAGGATAGATATTTTGAAAAGAAAGAGAAACTATGTTCCCATGGCATATTTTATCCGCGATTAACTGGATCGCTACACGTCACTCAGTGAACTCAATTTTCTGGGTTCCTGAATCATAAACTAACTATAGCGGCTGGATTCACACAACACCCTAGTTTAAAATATGACTGGCTAATTTGTGGTTCAGTGTGGTGTGCAAAGTGGCAACGTGTCAGTTGAATATCAGGTCTAGTATTCCTTGGAAGTCTCCCATCCAAGTATTAACCAGGCAGAAAACTACTTAGCTTCCAAGGCAAGACAAGTTAGCCTGTTTGCCACCTGAAGGGTGCTTTAAAAAGATATTATTTGTATGTCAATTTCCTTCAATATTTCTGTGGTTTTTTTAATACTGTGGAAGCTTCACATCTCTAAACAAGACAGTGGCTAATCACAGAACTTGACATTTGAGAGGTAGGGTGGATTATTTTACATCGTAGTTTCTTTGGGTATTTCACCCAGGGCCCTTTCAGGGGGGTACCCACCCCGCTGCCATTCACTAGTGGCTAAAATGCCAACAGAAGCAGAGTCTGATCCTGCAGTGAGCGTATCCATTCCTTTGCTGCATTTCTGCTTGTTATGAAATTGAGTTTTGTGTCTAGATGGACCTTTGACAATAACCCCCTCTTGTGACAGAAAGGTTACACTGCGGCAGGCTTCAGGGATTCTAAATATACGTCGTACCTGTTCTCCAAAAGGAGAAAAATGGCTTTTTTTCTTGTCTTCCTGCTTGGTATTTTTGAGTTACTTATCCAAAGGCAAATTAAAAATTAGCATTTTTGTCCTTCAGGATGAAACTGACAAGGTTTGGGAACTTAATCCTAGAATATCCAATATTGCTTTGCTTGGCAGCTATTTTAACAATCACCAACACTGAGATTACCATATGCAAAGATATATATATATTACAGGAACATTAAAAAAATGCAATATATATATTACAGGAACATTAAAAAAATGCAAACACCAATATAGATTGTTTATTCCACCTGATTTAGTATTGTCTGCGTCTTCTGTAGACAACCTGATAGCCTCCAAATGTTTTTATAACTCCCATTATTGTGCTGGTTGGTACTAATACAAATCATAATTTAAAACACCAGAAGGCACCAGGTTGTCTACTCTTGTTTCAGCTTATTTGCAGCAGTTCTTCAAGAGTTTCTCCAAGGCATGACTGAAGATGGAGGCGAACTAAAGATGAACATTCTGCGTATGCTATGCTGCTAAGGTGTGGCTCTTTCTAGATTATAATAAACACGAAGCTTATCATACATTGATTACATGCCATCAAGTTGATGATGATTCTTAGTGACCACGCAAATAGAACTCCTCTACAATGATTTGTCATTAACCTGGTCTTTTGGGTCATCCAAAGGTGCATCCATCAACACTGTAATTGAATCCAGCTACCTTGTATCATACATATATACATACATACTGTAAAATAATAATCTGATTTTTTGAGGCCTAGCTCCACATACCACTGATGTGTACAAAGCTCATACTTCTCATCTGTGCATTCATTCACTATGTGAAAGGGATTCACTTGTGTTAAGCTCTTCAGTGCAAAAAAGCAAACCTTGCTAAATTACGGTTCCTTTGTGTTTGGAACTCTATAGTTAGTTATTCACTGTACAGTGGTACCTCGGGTTACACACTTAATCCGCTCCGTGACTCTGATCGCAACTCGAGTTGGTCGAAACTCGAGGTAAATTTCCCCATAAGGTTCAATGTAAATACGGTTAATCCGCTCTCCGAATTTGGTCGCACCACGAGACAAATTTCCCCATAAGGTTCAGTGTAAATACGGCTAATCCGCCCTCTGAATTTGGTCGCACCACGAGGCAAATTTCCCCCAAAACACACCACAAGCCTCACCGAACGTCTCCTTGCTACCGCGATCTCGCCCACAGGAAGCCGCGACCGCGTGGCAGCAGGGCAAATGGCCGCGGATCTGGTTCGTAGCTCGAGGCGGAGTTCGCAAGTCAAGGTAAATTTTTGGGGCCGGAGCTGGTCGTATCTTGAAAAATTCGTAAGGAGGGGCATTCGTAACCCGAGGTACCACTGTACTTAGAAGCTCTATACAAAATTGCGGAATTATGTGCCTCAGGTGAGAGCAGACTGGGCTTTATGGCCTTATGACCCCATTCTCGTACTCTTTCAATGCCTGATAAGAGGGGTTGTCTTGAATTGTCCAATGTCAGAGTCCATTGGAGTTGGGTGGCTGAGAGAGAGAGAATGCATTGCTTTTCTGAGCCCTGAGAAATTACCGTCACAAAATATAGTTTCAACATGAAATTCCCCTGTGGACGTTTGAGGTGGGAGACTTAACTAGTAGTGTCAGGGCCAAAATTCCAGCATGGCATGGTGGACTCTCTTGACCAGAAGACCAGGAATGTAGGGAATATAAATAAGCATTCATCAATAAACAATATAAAGGCTAGAGGTGAGGAAATCTTAGTTTCCTGTCCTGAGAGAGTAGTGCAGCAAGTGTAGTGAAGAAAGAGGATGGCCTTGAAGGACAAGGAAGGCAACAGATAAACAAAACTTGAGCCCAGGTCAAGAAAGTAGTTTGTGAAAACAGCTTAGACAGGCCTCCCTTAATTCTCATGAAGAGGGAAGAAAGTAGCACATTCAGACTTGCAAGGTTCTGTTACTATACCTGTTCCAATAAAAGTAGCTTTTGGTCTGCATGATGTCTATTTTTTTGTCTGGTTTACCTGATAGGGCTGACAGCAGGAGAGTTTGAAGTTTCATATAAATTCTGAACTACCATTTCAGAAATTGTCAACTATCTTACATGGCTATTGTTTCCTAGAGTACAGTTTCTAGCTGTGTTTATCCTTGTCTCAGTGGGACTCCAACAATTAATGTGACAATGTGACAGGCCAATAACAGAACATACATGTTCTGTAGAAATTTAAAAAATGCTAAGACTTATGTATCTTTTAACGCTGGCTTTAATACAGCCTCCAAATGTGTACTAGTTTCTTTCAAATGTGGTATATTGCAAGCCTCCTCATTTCCAGCTGGCTCTTTGCTATAATACACTGGTGAGAGATGATGGGATTTATAGCCTAATGCATCTGGAAGGCATCAGGTTAGGAAAAATCTGGCTTAAAGACATAGAAGAGAAACAACTCCATTTTTTAAAAAATAAATACTATTTAGATTTAATAGTTATTAATACATTACATGTATAATACAAAACTTGTTCAGTCTAAATATAAAAATAAGACTCCTATCTCAACAAGAGAAAAGTTTTGAACCCATTATCCCTTACTTCAAAAAGGCAAAAAACGGTGCTTATTCATACCTCAAAATTTTGGGCCATTAATAAATTTATTTTTTTCTTTAGCGAACTCGCAGGGGTCCTTGCAATATACAGTATTTAATACAATTTCCTTCAGAAATGTCTGCTTGCAACCCTGGAAAAGCAGAGGTTTGCTCAAGTCACCAACGCAGAGGAAAAACACCACACAAGCTTGCTTCAAGGCACATGGCTTTCTCATTCCAAATCAAGTGACTTAATACAGAAGAAAAGTAGGTGTTCATCCCATCCAGGTGGAGACTTTTCCCCCAGATCTCAAAAGAATAATTAGTTCATGCTTTGTACTTTTCATCTCCTTGCTTTAAAGCTTTGTGATAATGAGTATAATCATGATAGAGCTCCTTGAAAACTTCTCTCACTCCCGCTGGTAGAGAGACATTTAAGAATTTGATGTCGCGTTCCTTGCAGAGATCTATGATATGATAGATCCCTTCCGTTAGATGTTTCTTTACAGTCGGATGCAAAGTCACCTAGAGCGAATATAAATGAGTTTATTAATGCTTGTTACCAGGGATTAATGACACACAAACACCCTCATTAGGAAAAGCAGTGAAGAGAATCATTCATTTATTATCCCACTTGCATTAAGACAAAGATTGTTGGAGGTATAAAAACTCCAATCTTAACATGATTAGAATAGAGGAAAAGATCTGTGATTTCTTTACCAAACTGTAGCCTATTTTTACTGTCAGTTGTTTTTAATTTATTTTTATTCCTCTGTGTATGCTAGCATAACAACTTGGTTATTTAACAGCCAGAAATATAGAACATAAATAAATATTGCTATAGAAATGCCTGGATTTATTCTGTTTAGCAATCTCCTTTGACAAGACTGCCACACTCAGATACAAAAGCACTTTTCCTTCCAATTTTATCAGTTTATGCCATGAGAGAATGACAGAAATGTCCATATCAAAAGTGCAAACAGTAAAAAAAAAAAAAAATACAGAGATAAAGCAACAGTAAAATATCTACAAGCATATACAATAATCAAATGGTTCAGGTGACTGAGGACAAAACTGGATATGTTATAGACAGACAGGAGGTAGATCAGGATCTAGTAGTAGATCCCTGGGTGATGTCAGATCCCACAACTGAGAAACTATAGCAAAGGTGGGCCCGTTCCTATAGTTCACAATCATGGGTTCTTATGAGCAAAGAAGTCTGCATTAAGCCAATCACAATACTGCATTCAAAACACAGCCAAATATACTTTATTTAAATTAAGCACAATTTGTATGAAAAAAGACAAAAAATTAATCAGGATACTGAACCCCTACCTGACCAATCTACATTTCTTTCACACATGGGCATGCTTTAATGTTATTTGTACTATTTGATGAAACACCGAATAACACACATTAATAACATTGTCACGCTCTTTCAAAAGCATATTTTTGCAGGATTCAGGATTGCTTTATAAAGACTTGCGGGCTATGAGCATGGTGCATCCAAGTATACACTCAGTCCAGGAACTGATCACTGCCAGAACCAGCTCAATTTTTTTTTTCTGCATAAAAATCCATTCCTGGACTTCTCTATCCCTCCAGGCTTTCTTTTTTAGAAATATAATTTTTAAAGAAGCCATTAACTGCTGCATTCTTTGCACAGAAGAACCAAAAGCCCTAGTTAGTCTACTAAAATCATCCAAGGATCTACCAGGAAATCTTTCAATATTAAAAACAAATTTTAAACCAAGAAAGATACATATGCAATTCCCTCCCAAATAAACCACAGCAGAAATACCCCAGATGACGCATTCTTGAAAAGAGTACTTTTTAATAGATTTTACAGTCATCCTTTAAGGTCTAGAAAATACGTAATAATCTAGGATTTCATTTTTCTATATTATGACATAATCAACATGTTAGGTCTTTATCAAGATGGAAAATGTGAAAGAAGGAGTGCTGGGATCTGCTCACTGATGTACCTGCTGGTTGACCACCTTTGATTCCTCCTCCACTCCTTCAGCTTCTAATTCTCTGCTCTAGAGAGTCAGAGGATTCATGAAAGTTTAGGGAGGAAGAAAAGAAGAGGGGGAATCTGCAAACAGTGTGCCAGTTATGAACAAAAGCCCTTTATCCATTCCCAGATGTCTAGCTTGAAATCAAGCCATTCAACTGGGTCCTCATTTGTCTACTGAAAGTCTCCTGCTAGATGGTTATTTTGGACTCATTATATTTTCCTGGATTAACTTTGGTTTGGGAAAAAAATATTCCCAGCACTATGGCTGCACCCACGGTTAGCAATTATCTGGGAATGAAACCTACTAAGTACTTATCTACGAGTGAGTCTACAAAATTAAATCAGGGGGTTTTTTTAAACACCCTTTCCAGTACCAGAGTATGTAAGCATTACGCACACCCTTCTATCTTTATCTGCTCAACTGAGAAAACCAAACATTTCTTACGTAATCCCAAAAAATCTAAGGGTAGCATCACCAGAGCTAAAGACAACCCTGGGAATCAAGCCTTCTTCGTATGACTTCTGGCTGTTCCTTTTGGATTTCATGATTGCTGGCACCATCTAAGTAAAATGCCAGCTCTGGCAACATTTTCTTGCTGTGGCTGTCTCAAGAGGCAATCCTGCTATTTTTACTACCAAAAGTATTCCCTCCTTCTATGTGCCAAAACCCCAGATTAGCCTCATGCTGCCAGACGTGTCATACTAATTTCCTAGGAACAGAAATTAAAGAAAGGGCTGTCATTAACATTAAAGCTTTTTCTCTTTTCTTTAGGCAAGTAATAAAATATTTTTCTAATGAAATGAATTTTTAACTGTGACAGCATAGTGGGGAAAGGGGGAGAATAAAATATCAATATATCATCCAAGGTAGCTATGAACCCATTTATGCTGTGAAAATGGTCCATCTTTCTCATGATTTTTAACAAAATGGTGGCATCCATGTTAACAGCAAACCAGCTTTAAAACCAGCATAATGTTGTGTAAGGAACCTGCTATTAGAGCCTTCAAGCTGCTTGCAGGAAAGCTCAAATGGGTTTAGCTAGGGTTTTAAAAAAAAAATATTTTAAAAAAGTAAACTAACATTCTGCATGAACTACATGCTTTGCTACTAATGTTTAATTAGTAATGCAGGTAATGCATTTTGCTTTGAGTGCACTGGCTTGCCTGCTTGATGCAAATATTACAATTAATAAAAGGGAAGTAGAAGTGATACTGAGAAACGAGGAACAACAGACATACAGTCTATGGGCCTATAAAAGAAGTGCAAAGAGCCCAGTCTTGAACAGTTGATCCTTTAACTAGTGCTTGTGCAGAAAAACTCATTTACTTTCAAGTTCTTTTATATTTGCCTCAGTGTGTGAGTGTTAGAAGTTTGCTCTTAGTCAATGAGACATTATTACTGAATCCCTTTCTTCAAAGTGGTTTTCCAATAGATTTCCAATTTTCCATCATGAAAAACTAGGGCAACTGCAAGTGAGAAACTATGGGAGTGAATCAGAGCACATGACAAAAGGAACCATGCTGATCTGAAGCACATTCCCTCAGGCCAAGGTTTGCCTAAGTTAGTTGAACTGAGTCATTTTCTGAAAGGCCAGTTGAAGAAAAAAAATGTGAACACTACAGTAAGAGGTATGTTAAAAGTCAGAGTCACTTGCAGTGATTAATTTCTCATTTAAAGAAGCATTTGCTGCTCATTAAAAAAAATGACTGAGAATGTCGACCACAATAAGGGACAGAGGGACAACCAGGTTGGCTCCAGCAAGCAAATAAAAGATATTTTGTTTCCCACCAGATGAGAAGGATAAGGAGAATAATACCCAACAGAAAAATCAGTAGAGTGAACGAATCAGAAGTTTTGGAGAAACAGAATTTCCTTCCTCAAAATGATACAGATTTTGGAGTTAAAACAGTGTGTAAGACAAGTGCCTGTTGCACATATCTGCATTCTAACTCTAGGTGCACTTTATGAAAAACAAATCCTACTGATTTTAGTAAAACTGATGTCCAAGCAGTGGGAATGACATTATTTAAACTTCTCTGCTCTAGTCTAAGTATCTTGGAAGTACCACAGACTAAGATATCCAAATCATTTTTAAAACTGATTCCAAGTGTCTTTCAATATTCTAGAATAGCATATTGAACCCAATACACACCATATGCATTGGATTACAGTCACCAATATACCCAGTCAGTATCATGGTCCCCAACAGACATGCCAGTTGAGGATGATGGAAGCTACAGTCCAACACTGCTGGAAGACCTAGACTTGGGCAAGCTGTTTTGTGACATGAGACTCAATAAACATGCTATTGAATTTTGCCCATACATCAGTTTCAACATATTCCTCACTTCTCATTTCTTAAAACTAAAGATTGTTTTCTTTCAACTAAATAGTGGGTCATTACCTTCTGTAGTTCTATCA
Organism: Liasis olivaceus; assembly: GCA_030867105.1. NCBI lineage: Eukaryota > Metazoa > Chordata > Lepidosauria > Squamata > Pythonidae > Liasis > Liasis olivaceus. Next base: position 261,382,120 of record CM061349.1, read on the forward strand.
CATATTGGGCTACAATGAAGGCTGACAGCATAGTGAAGTCTTCTGTTTTTGCAGCAATATAACTATACATCCGCTCCACCAACTGGGCACACTTCAATATAGCTTCAAATTCATCCGTGGTCCCTTGGAAAACAAAAGGTATTGAGATCTAATATTGCATTGGATGGGGGGAAGGGAGATAATTGTCGTCTCTCCATCCCCCAGCAAATCATAGAAGCAAATTTACCGATGGGCATATGAGAGCTTCCTGTTAAGCAGCTGCTCATACCTCTGGGCCAGTTATGGGCTGTAGTAACATTAATAACTTCCCTGGCATGCTGATGTGAGAAGGAAGAGTGTATACTTCTGAGGGTGGTATATGTATAATTAGATCTCCTGTGATGTATTCTTTTCTTGTTGCTGTAATGTTATATCTTGTTGAATGTAAGTTATCCTCTTACATTCATGCCTCCTGGAGTGATACCGATAGGACTCAACTCTGAAACTCAGAGGACATAGCAGTAGTAGTTCAATATGAAATTATTTTTATTGCACCTAGAATCCTATAAGCCTTAGACAGTAAGAATTAAAACACGAGTATTCATAGGAAATATTTAGAAAAAAATAATCATATATATACTGTTATGTGTATGCTTATTTCTGTTCAGGAGCAAATGGACTTGTGTGATGTAGTCACTGGCTTCCAAGTAGTGCCCACATCTTTTACCTTTCCACACTGTTTACCATTGCAGGAAAGCCCTGCATGGTCTAGATAAGTATTGATCCAGTCATATGGACATTCACTCAGGATATATTGAGTGGGCTTATTTCTAAGGGTGGGTGTTAGGATCGCAGCTTTAGGTTCCAATCATATGCATGCTTAACAACAGATGAACTCAATTCAAACTCAATAAGACATACACAAAGAACAACTTAAAACCTCAAATTTGGTTATGTACAGTCTTTCAGACTTGTAAAAACATTTTACACTCAGGAAAGAACATGAGTGCAGAGTAAGGTGAAAATGGAATACAAGATAATATATGTCAAACCTCTGTCTCCTTTTTGTCTCCCTTCATGCATCACAGAAATAACCAATCGATGAAAGCTGTTCAGAAAAGATGGAGCTGCTTTTAGCATCACCTGCGTAACAAGCAAATATAACACTGGATAAATGTACATTGAAGTTAAAATGTAGAGATTCAAAAATCCATACTCAAAGTAAGTAAGTAAGAGATTGAAGGCAGAGTTCAAAGCTACACTACTCTGAAGTCTGCTTTTGAGAATCCAGAAGGAATAGTCTTTGACATATGTAACAATAATCCATAATTGTCTATCATTTCTTCCAAAGTTCAGGACAGGGCCCTACCAACATGCAGCCACAATGGCAGCATCCATATGCAAGAGGGAAATATAGACAGACTGAAGAAATTCTGAGGTTTACAGACATTTAAAAAAAAAATCTTGCAAGGGAGATAATCCAGAATACTCTAAAGCAGTGTTTCTCAACTTTGGCAAGTTCAAGATGTGTGGATTTCACTTCCCAGAATTCCCCAGCCAGCACTGGCTGGGGAATTCTGGGAAGTGAAGTCCACACATCTTAAACTTGCCAAGGTTGAGAAACACTGCTCTAAAGAGTGAAACAGCAGTGATGAGGAACTAGGTACAAGATGGAAGCAGAAATGGAATTGACTTGATTGGTAGGAAAGGACATACAGAAATATTAAGAGGATATGCAAAGAGCCTCCTCATTGTTGGGATATGTCATCTTCTGGCTAACATTACAAAACAATTTTAAAATATCCCAAGGATGGAAACAAGAGATGCTGATAGAAATGATGAAAAACATGCAATATATTTCGATAGCTCTGACTCATTTTAAACTAATTCCTTAATTAACGAGGAGGGAAGGGGAGGCCTTCTAAGTCAAATTACAAAGCAAATAGAGTTCTTAAAGCAATGGTGTTTGGGATGAACTGAAATGCCTTGAGAACTAGGAGATCATGGCTATATAATCTTTTTTTGGATCCAGGATTGCATCTGGATCTTTTGAAATGTGCCAGGAGTCATGGGCATGTGAGAAGCAGAAAAAACAGGTTAAAACAGAAAATGGGTAAGTTCAGAATAAAAACAGTGTTTTTCTTAATCCCCATCCAACTGCTTCCATTAAACTGATTTCCCCCACCCCCAACTTTATCCATCCTTAAAGCCACTAAGTTTAATTTTCAATTATTTATCTAAACTTGATGTCACCTTAACAGGAGTTGAGAAGTAGCACAAAAATCCTATGGTGCCGGGGTGGGGTGGGGTAGTTTTACCACTCAGGCACTAGATCATGTTTCATATTGCTTTTTAAAATTAAGATAATTAAGTCAGCAGCCTGCTCCTTACCTTAGGGTGACACTGCAGTATGGAAAAGAGCACTTCGTGGATTCCCAGGAAGATGCTATTATACACCCTCTGGTCAAGAGGAACAGTCAGAAGAATGTTAAAAACAAGAGAAACATGATGTGGGTTGGAGAGAATCCCTTCTCCATGTCTTAGAAGAAAAGCTGCTGCTTCCAGTATAGGCACAACAAGAACAAGGAGCAGAACTGGATCCTGAGAAGCCTCTTTGATTTGCATCTACATTAGGAGGAAGGAAACGCAAATAGTAGAACACATGCTATATGTGTGGAGGCATGCTTCTCCAGCCTCAAAACTCCCACCGCAATCACACAATGCTATGCCATTTTCAGAAACAGTATGGTTTTCTGCAAAGGCAGCAATGCCGACAGATCCGGGCATATCCACAATCTTTACGTGCCACTGAAAACTTGCTTTATTTTTGATCTCTCTGGCTCTGGCGTATGCCAAGAGAAAAAAGATTATGTACTGGAATGAAATCTAGAACTCTTTTATTCAATCAGCTTTTAGCTGCATACAACTTATTCTTTAGCACAGTTCAGCTGCTTCAAGACTGCATAGAGTTACTGGATGAGTTTACACTTTTTTTTTAACCTGGAAAAGCATCATGTTTCTCCAAAAAGTGGCTACAGAGTTCACTAACTGAATGGGCATCAGAGGAAGCTACCTGAATGGTATGATGTCATTTAATGATTTAATTCTCCTTGTGCTATTTTGCAAAAAAGCAAGCAAATAAATACAATTATACACATAAATAAATATAGTGTAGTCCTATATAACCCAAATAACCCAATCTCACTTGAAAAATAAAACATGAAGACAAGAAATGAGGCTTCTATTTTTCATTACTCGTTTTATTTCGTAATGTCCTTTTCTTTTACACTAAGGAACCCTACTGCAGGGATGTCTTAAAAAAGACAATTTGAAGTTGCGAAGTAAGAAGCTAGTTCCATCCCCAACATCCCTATATTCCATGCACATTACCTTATTATTTTCAGTTCCTTGGAGATGAACTGCTATGTCTCCTAGCAATGTAACATGCACACAAAAATTGAGGGTACAGGAAGAGAAGATACAACATCTGATTTAGTTTCCCACTTTCCATCTTCTGTGCATTAGGGCAGTATTTTTCAACCTTGGCAAGATGTGTGGACTTCAACTCCCAGAATTCCCCAGCCAGCATTCCCCAGTTCACACATCTTAAAAGTTGTCAAGTTTGAAGAACCCTGCACTAGGGAATGGGACAGTCATGTGTAAAACTTCCTGTATTGGAACTTCTGACCTCAGAGTGAACTGTTCCAAAAGTTCTAGAAGTGGTGTGATCCTGAAACAGGTGGTTCCTTGTAATTGGACATTTTGCAAACCACCAGAGTTCCATTCCAGTGGTTTGCAAAATGTCCAATTACAAGGAATTGTGTGCATGAAGTTCTTTGGGTATACATCACAAAATGCCTGCTTGCCATTAACCTGTATACACCAGAGCTTCAAAATCTTCAGTGGCCTACAACATGTAATGAAGCACAGGATATCATTCTACTGCCAAGGAAGCCAGGAAGTCTGGCCATACAGGAAGCTACATACAGTAGCAATAATATCCAGTGCACTTTTGGAGTAACTAGTCTTAGAAAGCATACAGCATTGACATAGTGTTGATATGAACTATTTAGTTCTCAGTCCTCAGACTAAGACTACAATATGAAAAGAGTATGCTTCTTTTCTGTGTGTGTGTTGAGGGGGAGGGGGGTTCAGTAGCATTAACCTAAACCAGAGACCTAAATTCAGTAGCGTAAACCTAATCCAGAGGCACAGGTACTTACAGCTAAAGCAGTGATTATCTGGGGACTAGAAAACCAGAAAACTTTCTCTTTCTCTCCACTTAGAGGGCAGCCAAGTAGCACTTTCAGTAAGGTAACAGCTGATAATACTATCTGCACAAAACACACCAAGAAAATAAGAGTAATAAACACGGTCACTTCAAAAAAGGTAAAAGGTAAAAGATACAAGCAAAATGCAACCTAGAAAATATCAGGCTAACCAAGATTTTATAAAAATAAATGAAATCTAAGCATACAAAATACATGTAGAAACTAGCACCCCTAAGATGTTGTCTGTATAGTGTTATTTTTAAAATATTATCTTTGTACTCTTTTCTCTGAAGCTTACCAATGCATAGGTAATTGGACAGGTAAGCATATTACTTAAGCATTAAATCAACAGACTAAGACTGCAGTTTTAGAAGCAGGTTCTTCTGAATGGTGCAATTTACTCTTGCTCATTCAGAACTAGGACATGCTTTTGGGAAATACAGACAATACCCAGACCACATAAGCCCTGATGTATGTAATTCTGATGTTATGCAAGAAGGAAAAACTGCAGCTATTATGTTTCTGCATGCAGATAATGTGTGATTTGATATGCATGAGAATCAGCTTACACAAGGATTCCTAGAAGACAATCTTCGTGTAACCCAGGAACTACCTATAATATAAGATTTAGGTGCAGAGTATACATTTTGTACTCAGAAGGTTTCTGGGTTTCATCCCCAACTTCTCCATGTAAAAAAAAATACTCCATGTAAAAAATACAAAACAGAAAACCTTGGTTAGGTTACATGCCCCAGTAGAAGTAACTTTTGAGCCTACTCATTTTGATGTCTCTTCTCCCTATGCAGCAGCATATTGCCATTCAGCAGCAATGTAATTCAAAAGCATGGAACTTGATGAAGGCAAATGCTGAGTACCATTGATTCATATAAGAAATTCAAAAGAAAATGAACAACATTGTCCCTACTTCAGGAGTTTGTTTCCAAAGGTTGCAAACATTCAGTCCCTCAATCAGCAGCCTCAACATGGTACAAAAGTCATCAGTGGTACTATTCTCCACCAGCTGGGCAATCAGTTTGGTCAAGGGCACATCTAGATCTTGGATCAACTGGCCTTTGATTTCGGGGCCTGCAATAGTTCAAGAGAAACCATCATCCAAAGTCTTAAGGCCTGCAGACTGCTGATAGATGCTCAACCATTCTTGCACAGAACTTCCCTTCACTTCCCTCACAGAGAGATTTACTAAAATGACAATCCAATATCATATTTATTATTTTATTTGTACAACATTCTTTTTTCTTATAGTGTAATAGACTTGACAGTTTTTCTCATATACCAACAGCAGTATGTATCTCCATTTCTGCATCCAGAAAGCAGGAAAATAATGAAAGGTCTAGCTTCTCCTGTCCTGTGAACTTCCTACCAAAATCTCAAATTGTTTCTATCAATATAACTTTCCTTAAGTTATAAAATACACTGGCAGAATTTCACACAGTAGTCACACAGAACCAGGCAGGAGACATCACAATGTCACCAAAGCTCCCTTTCCATGCCCAACAAGATCAAGGGAAGAAACAGGCAGTTCTCCAGATATTGTTGAACTATCACACTAAATATTCTTCATCACTGGTCGTGATAGAAGGACTGCCAAAAACTGCAGCTCAGCAACATCTGGAGACCCATTGTTCCCCTCCCCCTTCTAAATTAGGCAGGCTGCTACCACTACCAGGTAACTATACCACACAACTCTCTGCTTCTCTCCCAGCTAATATGGTCTGTTTTGGGATAGAGGAGGGCAGAGGGGAGAACAAGAAGCAATATTCTTCATGCCCACCAAAGGGATCTAACTAAATTACATCTCCAGCTCAGTTAGCTGTCAGGCAGCAGTGGAGAATCCAATGAAATCCTACTGCAGTCATCCAACTGGTAGCCATCAACTACACTTTCAAAGAAATTAAAATCTATATGGTTTTAAGTAGGCAATTCTTTTTGGTGGCTTCAATTCTTGTTCCAGAATAGGATAAAAACCTCCAACACCTTACTTGTGGCTCCTAGAGCCCACCCCAGAGCCGGTGGGGACCAACATTTTGGGACCATTTTTTATACTGAAGAGAGGGGATTAGGGTGCCTTTAAGGCAACAAATTTATGCCCTAAATATTCTAGAAACCACAAGAAAATCAGGCAATTTCCCCCAAACTCATCAAAAATATAGAGAAAACTTCAGTGCACTCTGGTGAAATCATATCACTGAATGTGCTTCTATCAGGCCAGGCAGCACACAAAGGCAAAAGGCTATGAACAAGATTCTCAGCTCTAGAACTTCCTCATAAGAGTCACTGGTTTCACTTCTTCACTAACAATTTACTGGACTTTCAGAGTCACCTCACAGCCATGATAGACAAAAACATTCTTAGAGATATCATTAATCTGTGCCACTGCTGACCATTCAGTGGGAACACTGACCTTTCAACTCTTTCACAATCTTTCTCTACTATTCCTGCGTGCTGATTTTTGATCCTTGCTCAACACTGGCTCTCTGAAACTGTTTCTAATCTACCATCTCCCTTCAATATCTAGGAGAGGACTGAGGAAATAAGGATTGCAATTCCTTACCTGCAAGTAGTTTTCTGACAGAATTAAATATGGCAATAGAAGTGATGTGTGGTGGATACAGTTCTGGCATGGAACAGAAAACAGTTAAAAACTGCAAAGCAGAGTGAAGGAACTCGGGGTTGCCATCTGCCAAGTCAAGTTCTCTCAATATTTGATCACAAAAACTTTGATACAGTTCACTGTGAAAAAGTTGCCAGTTTTTGCTTGGTTGCATCAGACCCTCTAGTTCATTCTCATCAGCTGCAAGAACCGTACACTGAAAGCAAGATGAATCTGCTCTTAGAAGAGTAGTAATATGTGGTATAAATGCCAAAGGTAATGGCTGGCCTTTTCTGTTGTTTCTAAGACAGAACTTGACAGTTGCTCCTGTTTGTAACATGGCCTGTTTAAGAAAAATAGGTAGCATTCCTGAAGCCTGTGGTTTTCCATGCTGCTGCTGCTGCAGATATGTAGCCAGAATGTGACACAATGCAATTAGTGCCACTAGAAGAACCTGGTCAGCTGCAGAGCTCCAATCCTCAGACTGTCCAGAACTTGTTGCACATGGTTGGCAAACTGTTATGAAAGACAGGAACTTTTCCAGGTTCAGTTTCACACTCTGCCTCCTTTCTAGAGTTACCTGAAGATATTGTTCCAAAAAGACTTGGAGCTCATGAAGAAATTTGTCCCAAGCAGCAATCTTCAAGACACTGCCAAAGGTCTTACAGATTGCAAACATAGATGTGAGGACAGCTTCGAGAACATCACTGGCATACAGAACCTTGAAGGATGAGTTTGCATGTCTGCCAGCCTGTAGGCATGCTAGAAGATGGAAGCAGGTTGCCAAGAACTTCAAAGATAAGGCTTTGCTGCAAGAAATGCTTGCTCTGGTATTAACAGTCAAAGAAATCAACAAAAGAAAGCATCGTGTGAAGTCCAAAGGAAAGAAGCTGTCGACATTCAATGCTGAAATGATCTCTAGTACACTCAAGAGCTCTTTGATATGCTCTTCTTCCAAGGTAGCATAAGATCTGTCTTTCACTAATGACAGTATATTGAGAGCAACTTTTTCCAAAACTGCCCAGGAGGCTGAAAAGTCATTGCTAGGCCTTATGCTGGTCGCATGACCAGAAGGGACAGCTTCGATCCATGGAACGTCTCCTGCACACAGTAGCTGAAGAGGCTGACTGGCAACGTCGGGAAATGTAGACGAGAGAACACTAGCACAGTGCTGAATTATATGGCTTAGGAAATAACAGTGTAGCATCTGCAGTTCTGGAAGAAGAGAACTGTGCAATAAATCCTTAGACACCTTCTCCACTGTGAGTAAGGAATCGTCCTCATCAGCAATAGCTGCCTGGGTTTGCTTAACCAATAGTGTTTTCAGTAGCACCTCTGCAATATATTCTGTATCCTTCTCAGAAAGATAGGGAAACAGGACAGGAAGATTTGAGACTACCAGGTGCCAATGTGCCACTGGATACGTAAGAGTCGTTATACTACTTGCACTGCCATCCCAGGGTTCTGATTCTTCTTTGTCCGTGTAAGGTCTTCCAGATTGAAGGATGAAAGCCCCAGCAGTCTGCAAAGTCTGATATGATGCCTCTGTCCAAGAGCTGGTATGCATTAGCATCTTCTTCATTTTTTGAAGCACCAGCCATTCAGTACAGTAGCTGCTCATTGAGGAGGAATGTTTCACCAGCTGATCTATTTTCCCCCAACATTCTGCATCTAGACCAGGAAATATGGCTGAGAAGTCCCAGTTTCCTTCAGAAGAAGCATGAAGCAAAGAGTTTACCTGCGTTAATGGAGAGCCATACTGCTTGCAATTTAAGGCAAAAAGAGTATCACTTTCTACCCACACACAAGCAAGAAGAAGGGCTGAGTTACTGACCTCTGTCCAAAGCTCAAGTTCTGCCCCTTCTGCCTCAGAATCTTTCAGCAGGTCAAATAAAACTTGGATGACATTTTTTTGCATTGTCTCCAGCAGGCTTTGAGTGCGATTCACAACAGACAATGGAGTGGAATCATCTAAACTCTTCATGTGAAAGAGAATAGAATACAGCAATCTGCTTATGGACAGAAGCTTCAAGGCCATGTCAGAATCCCCCTTGACATGAGGAATGACAAAAGTCTGACATTTTTCCATACTGAGAGCTACTATGTCCAGCACCTGACTGGATGGCAGATCAAGAAGACACTCACACAGCTTGGCCCTGATACCGGCTGGCAAAAGCGGGAGTCTTGACTCTTCTGCAGCAGGACGTAAAATGACTGATAAAACTTCTTGGAAGAGATTTTGGAACTGGCGCAATTTGGTGTAAGTGGAGAAAAGAGTGCTAACAAGTGCCGTCTGAGCCTTCTTTGTACGCGGCTCAGAGACTTCTGCATCAATCCAAGCCAAGGCCACTAAGTCATCCAAGTCAGGATCCACAATCAAATGATTTAATGAAATCAAGGCCTTGAGACATCTAAACCAGGCAGGTATGGTGGCCTGTGAATGACTCATCAGCAACTGTGCTAACCGGCGGTAAAAGTGGAACTGGACCTCCTTGTGCCGAATCCGATCAGCAGCAACATTATAAATATTACTGCTCAGCACCAAATTGAGAAGCTGCTCCACTGCGAGCAGCTCCGAGCTCCATTCTGATGCTGGAAGCTGGTTGTCCCAAAGATTCCCTTGCAGGCAAGAAATCCGTAAGCAACCAAAAAGTTTGGTAAGCATATGAAAGCAGACCAAATGGTCTCCAGGCTTATTATAAATCTCTAAAAAAATCTTGAAGAGCAAAGGCACAGAATGTGCTACCACTTTTCCATGAAGAGCTTGCTCGCAAAAGGCAGTGTCTCCTAAAGAAGCCTGGATTGTGCTGGCTGGTAGCAGCAGATTTTTCAAGCCTCCTTTCTTTGTGCTGACAGATTCCTTTTCTGGCAACAGCTCTTCTCTGTAGGATGACAAGAGCTCCTGTTGGAAAATACCAGTCTTAAGCAAAGTCTCTACATGATTTCGGACTTCCTTGCTCAGATGTGTACGAAGGCGATCGTCATCTGCTTCTGTCCATACTTTAATTGTTAGCAAGTATCTAAGCAATAGGCATGGCTGAAGCAGTTGTTGGATCACTTGACCAAATACTCGATTTGCATTGGGTTGCTGCCGTTGAATTAGAAGGTACTGCCTGAGGCTCAGTTGAAGGACTTCAAACAACTGGGAGGATACAGCATCTTCTGATGATAACTGCCAACAGGTTAGCCAGGACAACTTACTTAAAAGATGTACCAGCAGTTCAAATTTTGCAGTATAAACTATTGAAAGAGGAGGTTTGGAAAGGATGCCACTACAACAACTTAGCACCACGTTGACGTTCTTCAGTGTTTTTTGAGAGTAAGCAAGAGAAAGCTTTTCATTTATGACCTAAAGATGAGACAAGATACAAAGGAGAAGTAATGTTCAGTGATCTATATCAAAATTAAACTCAGTGACTTTTTGTGTATTTCATTGTTATCAGCTAAATCACTCAGTGTAAACAGCATTTTTACTTTTCTTTCCCTCCTTTTACCTTTGGTCTCCTTTAAAAACTGCATTACCCAAACCATTTGTTCTGTCTCTTTATAATAACAGTGGTTATGGAAATTCAGTCTCATCCTGAGGATCCAAAAGTAGACAGACAAAATGGCCTTTACAAATGGATTATAGGCAAGGAAGGTTGTATAAAGGTGAAAATCAAATCAGGCAATGACTTAGTAAAAATATCTATCACACTAACACAATCTGATTTCCAAAACAACATCTGCCTTAATGGGCCTTGTACACAAAAGAAGCACTTCTTGTCATCAAGCCTCACAAATCTGGCACCCTAGAAGTGAGAACCACACCAGAATTCTGAAAGGCATCTTTAATACAAGTCAGGGGTAAAAATATAATCTTGAAACCTTAAAAATCCCCAGGCAGCCTTTGAAACATTTCCTTCCCACATCCAGGCTGTGCTGTCTTTTTTCACACCAACTGAACTCCTCCACCTGCTTCTCACAGTCTCTCATATTTTTTCACTAAAATACAAAACATCTTTTACCTATTCCCTAAAGCCAAAACGTTATGCTCTGTTAAAAGCTCACTGCTATCAGTGTGATGTTGTTCTTGAATAACATGTAGATGATCAAGTGTAACAAACAATATCCTTGAGCTGGGAAGAAGTGGCATCTAGTTTGAACATTTCAAAGTATAATGCATTGCTTTAGAGTCTCATTTGCAATACTATCTTATCTCATGAAGATTTGTTTTAATTCTTAAAAAAAACACCAAATTATAGCCACAATATTACATGCCACAGTGATACTAAGTCAAAGTTAGTTTACCACTCTGCACATCTCTGTGAACTTACTGGTATCTGACAATATTCCTGTCAGTACCAATATGCTTCCATATGCTAAACATATACACCCACTATACATAAACAACTACAGGATCATAACAGTACTGCCCAAGTTGGCACCTTCCAGATGTGTTGCATCAGCAACCCAAGAATTCCCTTGCTGGAATTATTTGAGTTGCAACCCTAACACAGTTGAAGAGAGCTAAACTAGGATAGGCTGTTGGTAAAGAAATACAGCTTCCAAGGAGTATCAAATTATTAGGGGAGAATTGCAGAGAAATTTGCAGCAGATGTGATGAAAAAAGAAAAGGTTCAGCAGACAATCAGCAAGATCTCAAAGCAATCCATCCACTATTCCCAGAGGAAGACAGATCTATGTAAAAGTTTATATATCTGTAAATGTACCTGGGCAATTGTAAAACGCAGAGTGACTGTTTTTCCATCCTTGAAGAGATTCTGTAGCTTTTTGCTGTGAATGATGTTGTCCAGGTACATCCAAAGCTTCTCAATTATTTCATCTGGCAATTCAAGTTTCTTATTGTAGCAAGAAACCAGGCTATGACTCACCCAGTCAAGTAAGACCTGCATCCCCCAAAATACCCATGCACACATATTAAGAATGATTACTTTAGGTTGTAGGGATAGTTGGGAACACAAAGCAGTTTGAGGCAAATAATGGTGTTTGATTCCTAAAAGCAAGCAGATCTGTCTCAATAACACAGTATATGGGAGAACAGCTCAATATTTATGCATAAATTAACAGGCTCCCAGTATTACAATTAAAGAGATGACAAAATCTAGAGATCCATTCTACTTCCTCATTAACAGCCCTCATCTTCTTGTACGTCTGCTATGTAGCTTGCAACTAAAGCTGCGTTTACCTGTGGGACTATATCTGGGCACACCTGTTCTTTTCACCACAATCAAAGAGACCTCTCCCAATTTCCAACAGTAAGGATTCCCATAGATCTTTAAACTTAAAATTTGGATCCTATGTATATTGGATGTCAATGGGTGAGTGATGTGTCCCTTCCAAAAATATATCAAGGCTACATATTCATGTGCATGGAAATACTAGGAACATCACTGGAAAGGCAAAATACACATTTAATTTTATACGACACAGAGAAACACATGTAAGACCTATAGCACATAACTGCATAGTGATATCCAGTCTTACATTCTAAACCATTTTGTAAAAGAGTATATTTTATAAGTAGTCCACCTGCCCACAAATGAATATCAGTGCTAGTTGGTTGGGACATTTCTTAGAATTTTCTAGATTAGCAATCAGCCTGGAAAATAATGAATTATCGCCCCAAATTACAAATGTTTCCTGCTACTACCTTAACAGACTCTTAATTATCAGTTAGATAAGTTGCTATTTACAGACTTAATATAATTCAGTCCTTGTAAAGCATACTAAATCACATGTCTCTGATTTCAGTGAAAGTTGACCCTGTGCTTAATGTTCCCAGTGATATCAATGGGGCTATTAGGAATCCTTAATCCCAGCCAGACTGTACCTTTATTAACTTTTTAGTTTGGTTTCAAAGGGCAGTGTACACATTTTAAAAATAAAGCAATAAAATAGTAATAAATAAATTTAGTTGCTACTCAGGAAATCTGTATCTGCATGGTACATTGGTATCCTGTTGATAAAATCCAATGTTAGGAGCATATTTCTGCTTGAGCAACAGGTCATCTTTTCCCTCTGCAACCTCCTGCACGTCCTCAAAATCTTTTCTTGGAGCGGTTGCAAAAAGACAAGGAAATCTCCCTCTTCTGTTTTAAAAATCCACCTAAAATGTGGTGCAAAATTGTTGTCCCCCAAATATATTCCCCTTGTGTAGGGAAAGAAATATTTTTAAGAAAGACAAGGTAGCCTAACTTTAAAAAATGGTGAAAGAATGGCACTAGATGTTTACAGAAATATCCAGTATATTTATATTTCCTTCAAAACAATTTCTAATATTACAGAAATATAGTAAGAATGGTCTTGTGATAAAAACAGCCTCTCATGAAAAACAACTTGACATCTGTGCTATTCAAATGCTTCTTCAAATATCAAATTCATTCTCAGTCATTTTCACTTAAACTTGGATAAAAATAGGCAATAAAAAGTTTTGAATAACGACATTCTCTTTTGGTTCAAGAAAGAGTGCCTAGTAGGTTCAAGACTTCCTAATATAAAAACAGTATGGAACACCTTTTAGGGGAAAACATTTAGTGAAATACATTACTTGTTCTTTGTTTGGAAGGAAACATTGATGAGAAATCCATGCAAACCGAGCCAACTTGAGTTTGTCCTCCCAAGATGTCTTTGGGCTTTTCAGCTTCAGATGAATACCAGAGTAAACTGCAGCCATGGAAGTAGCACCTAAAAATTATTTAAAGCTGAATATTAATTATGTTTCTAACCAAATTCTCATGACAGCTCCTTAAAACAGTGCTGCATATCTGTTCTGGTCTGCAATATAGTTGATACAGGTTGAAAAAGGGAAGCCCTATAATTCAATTCTCATGCCTTCTAAGAATTTATTCATGGTAGTCTTTTGCAAGTCTGCCCGCACACATGTCTGCCTGCACACATGTCCACCATTGGAATATTGGAATAAAAACAAAGAACACTGCTGATCAACCCTGAAGGATTATTCTAACACCACTGAGAGACCTGAAATGCCTTTTCTTATGCTTAAGAAATAAGAAGGGAGCATTTGCTAAAGGAAAAAATGATCTCATGTTAGGAGATGCCTAGATATCCTTTCATCAGCAGAATAAATGATGTTTTGAAGGGTCTGTTCTTTCCTAATTTGAGATTCAGCTTACAGATTGATTCTAATTCTGATCTGTCTAATTCTAGACTGATACCCGAGAGAGATAAGGGCAAACTGGCACTGTTTAGAAACAAGCTAGCTAACCCAGTGCACATAAGCATAGTAAATCACATTAAGATTCACCAGTTCATTCTATGGCAGCTTCCTCCTACCCATTTTCCCTGTTCTTATAGTGGCAAGGTCTGTCCACATTGACATTGTGCATGAGAGATTCATTATATACCAAAGCTGTGCAGTATTTCAAATGCGCTCTCCAAAAAGGGGTTGGAGCACCCAGGAAAAGATACTGATTCCTTAAGGTAAAGATAAGTGCTACATTCATGTTCCTGCACACACCAACTGTGCTAGTATGAGGACATAACTGTTTCAATAAAAACTGTTCAAATCAATAAAGTGTGTCATCTCTACCATTGCCAAAATCTCTGTTTACTGTCTTCACATTATTTCCCTCTTTCCCCCTGCATCAACAGGAAATAAAGTTTGCATATGCACATTAACTGATCAGATTCTTACTATCGATTTACTGTAGTGTTTACTTCTTATAGATTTATCACTTATTTATTATAGATTTACTATAGTTCCTTCCTCCGGACATGGAAACAACTTGTTACGGACCTACCAAAATGGTCTCTCATTTCCCAAATTCGTGTAGGAAACACTTCAAACAAGTCTCTGTCAGAAGTTCTCATGCAGCAACCACAATCCCACCTCAATATCAATCAATCAATCCCAATATTAAAGTCAGGGCTTCGACACAATGCCTCACCAAAACACACAGCCAGCTGGCAAACCTGTGCCCTCTAGATGTTTTAACTATAGTTTCTATCCAACCCAACCTTGCATGGCCAAAGGCCCTATCGTGCTGACTTGCAGCAACGTTGGGCTACGTTCTTCGGAATCCCCAGCCGGTCTCTAACAGCACAGAAAGGTGCAGTCTAAAATAACCAGAGGGCATCTGCCCTGCTAAGGGTCTTTGCACCGCAGTCAAAACTAAGAAGCAGGAAATTCAGGGCAGGCGATATGACTTCCAGGAAAGTCTGCGCTTGCCACTGTTCCCTCTATCACAAGAAACAAGGGGGCTTCCCCGTGGTTTTCCCAGAGTCGCTTATCTCACGCGTTATGAAGTTTGCAAACCCACAGCCAGTGAGAGCCGCTTACAAATCAGCCTGCACACAATCGGTTTCTAGCTGCCTTCCAGAACTTGCCGCCCTGCCAGATCACAGTTTCCAGAGTCCCTTGCTGGTCGATGACCGAAATACGGTAAAGAGACTTGGCTTCACTTCCACAGTCCACCCATTGCTCAGGCAACAGTTGCGTTAGTGCGAATGCGGAGGACAGTAGTCTATCAGAGCTTCGAGGCTACTCTGATGGCCGGCACGCAGTTGCACCGTCCGCTGGACACTCCGGCAGGCTTCCTCCGTCCCGCGACGGACACGGCAGGCGGGACGCCTTCTCTTCCCACGAGCTTCCCAGATGCTCCACGCACGTGCTTCTCCTTCCGGCACCTCCTCGTGCTCTTCTCTGTCACCTTTATCCGGATGGGGGGGGGAGGGCTAGCGCAGGCATTCCTAGCTGAGCGTCGAAAAGAGGGAGCGCCTTCCCATTGGCTAGAAGGCTACGCCTGCGCAGTCGCCTTTCTCCCTGGCCCCCGGTTTCTCTGAGTCAGTTCCGTCAGTCATGGAGCGGCGGTTTCCAGCCGCGACAGTCGTCGAGATAACGCCACCAGACCTTGCAACGCGGGACGTCCGAGCCAGCTTAGTTTGCAGAAGAGTCATCCAGGAGGAAAAACTGCTCGCGCCACCACCTGAGTCGGCGATCACCGCAACACCAGCAGCAACCGCGGCGGAGTCGTCTCGCGCCGCTGGGCGCAGTGACTGACGGCGCGAGCCCAAGAATTCTATCTCGTGCCTGCATTAGCAGTCACCCACGTTCGCGGCGGCTCGCGCGCTCTCTCTCTCTCTCTCTCCATTCTTCCACGCCTGCAATGCTCCAGTGAGTGTATTTCTGCCCCGCGGAGCAGCTCCTTTGCTCGGGCGGGTGGAGACTCGGGACGAGCCGAGCTGTGGGTGGCGCGCAGAAGCGCCCTCGGGCCCTCACTGGGTAAAGTCGGACTCTCGTCGTCTGTTTTCCCCTCTTCCCGCCGGTGCAGCTGCCGGAGCGGCAGGAAGAGCTGGCTGTCTTCTCGCCGTGCATGCTTCTTCCTAAGCTTTCCGGTCGTCTCTCTTCTATCCCTCTTTCTTTCCTCCCTCCCCGTGTTTTTGCAAGTGCTTTCCCTGGGGAGGGATGGAGAGGAAAGGCATAGGGGAGATCTTTTGTACACCGTGCCCTATTTGGAGCGTGAAGGAACAGTCCTTGATACTTTTGAATAAGTGGACTCTATATTAGGCCGCCGTTGATTAGGTTACGTTTAATCCTTTGCTTTATTGTTGCCGAGCTATCAGTGTAGATAAGCAAGATAGAAGCCCACTTGGAGCTTAAACAAAATAGCCACGTGCCACAGTAGGTATTAGCAGTAGTTTTAGTTCTGTAGTGCAGTTCCAAATGCCATTATTGCTTATGGTACAGAAACAGTTGACCCAAGACTGTGGGTACTGTCCCATCTCTTTGAGGTAGGGAGATGATGCACCAGGACTAGTACTTAGGGAGACATATCTCTGATTGATGGAGCGAAAATACAACTTGGAAGCTGAAAAATTAGGAGGGGATGCAACAGCCCAGCCAGTATGGGAAGTTATGGTTCAACAATGGCTGGAAAGTCACAAATTCCCCACCTGTGATATCACCTGGAATTCTTATAATCAATAATACTGTATTGAAAAATCATTTGCAAATAAAGATTTCTAAGCAATTTAATATTTGATGGGTGCCATGAAACCTAAAAAGTTAGAATGTCATAAGAAAATAACACTGAGACTGAAATAACTTTTCATATTGTAGACTGTGGAAATAGCGACTTATTCTTTTAACAGCAGTTGTTTCTTAACCATAAACACAGCCATTATGGTTTATTCAATCAGTACTTTACACTGGTTAAAAGCATAGTTTCATGTAATTAGGCCAATGACAACTTGAAGTTTTCACTGACAAAATCCTTGCCCAACATTTTGTTAAGGTTTCATTTAAACATTCATAATCCTAAAAGTACTTCATTGTCATAAATCCCACCCATCTCAAAGTGCTGGCATCTAAATACTACATTCCAATATTGTATCAGGGGTTCTCTCAGAATGAAATATGGCAGAGGCAGCTTACAGCTTTCTAATACAACAACTGTGTCTGAAACTTCTACATAAAACCCATGATTTTACTGTCTCCTTGCAATGAGAATTCTGCTTCTCTTCTTTGAAGGTCATGAAACGTGTACGCACCGAACAGATTCAGATGGCTGTTTCCTGCTATGTCAAGCGCAGGCAGTACGTAGACTCAGAAGGTCCTCTGAAACAAGGGCTGCGCTTATGCCACACTGCTGAAGAAATGGCAGCTAATCTAACAGGTAAGCAAGAAAGGAACAGTGGAATTATTTCTGTTATTTCTGTAGTACTACGAAATGTCTAAGCACGTACTTGGAATATCCTTGGGAAGAGACTGAACATAGATAATCCAATTCAGCAGTATTCGGGGGGACGGGGGGAATCAGAAAAGGTGGTAGCCATGAATGTGTGATCAAAGCCCTGTCCCTTTTTACATGCATTGTGTGAGCAATGCACATTAAAAAAAGGAGTGGGTTTTTTATTGTGTAGTCACAACTACCATCTTGACTTTTTTGACACCCCCAACTGTCCAAGTAGGCAGGTATGTTCAAAGAGTTGAAATCAGTTAATATTTGCAAGGAAAACCTGTTAGAGATTTTCAAATAAGAAAACTTAATGAAACATCTAGTTAGTAGCTGAAAGTTCGAAAGTGACTCATTTGGGAACTGCATGTTTAACTATTACTGTATACCTTGAAATGTTGAGGTAAACTGCACTTTTATTGGCTTAGTTATTGTAATGTTTTAATTCAGCCAGCGTGATTTGTAAACCATCACTTAGAGTTTAGTTTAGCATTATGTGTGAAGTCAGCTATTGTGGCTTCATTATTAAAACAAATTATGGCTTAGTGTGATGTGTGAAGCCAGCCACTGAAATGGAACATAAGGCTTAGAAAGATTGAAAGGTGTTATTAAATACAGCGAAATAAAATTATGGGAAGTTGTGTTCCAGTTCAGAAGTGGTTAATACTTTCTAAACCTATGAGCCCGTACAAACATTATTATTTAAAAGGTAATTCTGGGTTCTGTGGATATATTAAATTAACCTTAATAACTTAAGGATGCTAAGTTTTGTCATTATTTTGGACAGTTCTGTATGACACAATTAAATTTTAAAATGCATAACAATAAAGTGTGCAATTTGAAGTTATGATTTCCCCCCAAAAGAAGTTTTTTTGGAGGGGGAAATACCAGGCACCATACTTATATAAGCAGCTACATGAATTGGTTTCTTGCTTGAAATCAATGTTGAACTACCTTTTCAAGTTATATAAGAGGAGAGCATCTATATGCAAACATCTCATGCAGTTTTTCCATGTATATGTTGGAGGCATTATTAGTGTGTGTGCGTGAGCGTGTATGTATAAAACAGTAAAAACATTTACATGATGTGGTTACTGTGAATTTAAATGTATTCAGGTCATTAGAGATATGTGCTCATTTAAAAATGAAGTCAATCTAACAAAGTTTGTATTGGGTCCTGGCATACTCTTGTAACACTGGAAAATACTTTCTTATAAAGATTGACATTCAGTGTGGTACACAAAGATAATGTAATTCTGACTCAAGCTTTTCTTTCAATAATTAGAGCAGGTGCAGGCAATTTTATTCTGGATGCTTGATGTGCGGGGGTTTGCTTTCCCAAAAGTAGGCAGGCCCCGAACAAAAACTAACTCAGTTTACAATTAAATTAAAGTTTAACTGAGTGCAGCTTTATTGTGAGACTTAATTTAGTTAATTTATTTTTATTTTTATTTGTTAGATGTATATCTTATTTTTCATATAGGAGCTCAATGCAGGATACAGAGAGTGTCCTCCATTTTTCCCCACAACAATCACCTTCTGAAATAGGTTGGGCTGAGAGAGAATAACTGGTCTAAGGTCACCCAGTGAGCTTCCATGGCTGAAAATAGACTTTCTGCTCCTAATCTAATAGCTTTACCGCTACACCATACTGTCACATTAAAAATCACAAGTTGGAGGCAAATTTTAGACTTGGGTGGGCATCCTTGAATTAGAAAATTGGCACTGTTGGTTGAATTAACAGTGAACAAATGTATTTTGTTCATTGGGGGGAAGCTTTTGTTGCAGTGTCATGATGAGCTTAAATGGTACAGAAGCGTGACTAAGGGGGAGTTGTATATGGCACGGTAGAATAATGAAAAAGCTTTCAACTGTTTAATACTGGATGCTCAACTTGTTCTGTAGCAACCTTCCCCAAGCTGGCGCTCTGCAGATACATAATTCAGCTAGCATTGCCAGTGACTAATCATGGTCCATCTTAACCAAAGCATTAATTTTTCAGGTTGTTAGACTTAATACACCAGGATGGAATTGGATGAAAACGATGGATACCTTGATTTTAATTAAATAATTAGTATTTGCTTCTTAGAAAAAGGGTACATGCACTGCTCATTCTTGTTTGTTTGTACTCATGCAGGAATACATGTTAAAATAAGCTTAGCCACATCTTTCGATCTCATTATTTTATTTTTGGATAAATTGTGTAAACCCACAGAAAATGAATGCAAGGTCCTAATTAAATTAATAGAATTTAAATGATGTAGGATTTGCATGGTACAAGCTACTTAAGATATATTACTAAAACGTCTTAAGTTTTTTCCATTGTTAGAACTATTAGGCAACTTAACTGCAAAAGTGGCTTCCAGATTCCTTCTTGTGGGATTTTTATGGGATGCTAATAGTGAAATTGCCCCTTCATGGATCACTGCCTTGTCGTGGCGAAGGGGCTTGCGTAACTCAGTGAAGCCATGAGCTATACCGTGCAGGGCCACCCAAGACGGACAGGTCATGACAGAGAGTTCTGACAAAATGTGGTCCACTGGAGAAGGAAATGGCAACCCACTCCAGTATTCTTGCCAAGAAAACCCCATGGACAATGTTAAAAGGCTAAAAGATATGACGCCGGAAGATGAGCCCCTCAGGTCGGAAGGTGTCCAATATGCTACTGGGGAAGAGCGGAGGGCAATTCCAAGTAGCTCCAGAAAGAGTGAAGCGGCTGGGCCAAAGCCGAAAGGACGTTCAGCTGTGGATGTATCTGGAAGCGAAAAGAAGGTCCGATGCTGTAAAGAACAATATTGTATAGGTACATGGAATGTAAGATCTATGAACCAAGGCAAGCTGGATGTGGTCAAACATGAGATGACAAGATTAAACATCGACATCTTGGGAATCAGCGAATTGAAATGGACAGGAATGGGTGAATTTAATTCAGGTGACCATTATATCTACTACTGTGGGCAAGAAACCCTTAGAAGAAATGGAGTTGCACTCATAGTCAATAAGAGAGTGGGAAAGGCAGTAATGGGTTACAACCTCAAAAACGACAGAATGATCTCAGTGCGTATCCAGGGCAAACCATTCAACATCACAGTAATCCAAGTCTATGCCCCAACCACTGATGCCAAAGAAGCTGAAGTTGACCAGTTCTATGAAGACCTACAACACCTTCTAGAACTAGCACCAAAAAAAGATGTCCTTTTCATCATAGGGGATTGGAATGCTAAAGTAGGAAGTCAAGGAGTAATCGGAATAACAGGCAAGTTTGGCCTTGGAGTACAAAATGAAGCAGGGCAAAGGCTAATAGAGTTCTGTCAAGAGAACAAACTAGTCATAGCAAACACTCTTTTCCAACAACACAAGAGACGACTCTACACATGGACATCACCAGACGGTCAATACCGAAACCAGATTGATTATATACTTTGCAGTCAAAGATGGAGAAGCTCTATACAGACAGCAAAAACAAGACCAGGAGCTGACTGTGGCTCAGATCATGAGCTTCTTACTGCAAAATTTAGGCTTAAATTGAAGAACGTAGGGAAAACCACTAGACCACTCAGGTATGACTTAGATCATGTTCCTTATGAGTATACAGTGAAGGTGATGAATAGATTTAGAGGATTAGATTTGGTAGACAGAGTGCCTGAAGAACTATGGACGGAGGTCCGTAACATTGTACAGGAGGCAGCAACTAAAACCATCCCAAAGAAAAAGAAATGCAAGAAAGCAAAATGGCTATCTGATGAGGCTTTACAAATAGCTGTGGAAAGAAGGAATGCGAAAAGCAAGGGTGAAAGGGAAAGATATAAGCAACTGAATGCAGATTTCCAGAGAACAGCAAGAAGAGATAAAAAGGCCTTCTTAAATGAACAATGCAAAGAAATCGAGGAAAACAATAGAATGGGAAAGACTAGAGATCTCTTCAAGAAAATTGGAGATATCAAAGGAACGTTTAGTGCAAAGATGGGCATGATAAAGGACAAAAAAGGCAGGGACCTAACAGAAGCAGAAGAGATTAAAAAGAGGTGGCAAGAATACACAGAAGAACTATACAAGAAAGATCTTAATGTCCCTGATGTCCATACTGGTGTGGTCACTGACCTTGAGCCGGACATCCTAGAGAGTGAAGTCAAGTGGGCCTTAGGAAGCATTGCTAACAACAAAGCTAGTGGAGATGACAGTATTCCAGCTGAGTTATTTAAAATACTAAAAGACGATGCTGTTAAAGTGCTGCACTCAATATGCCAGCAAGTTTGGAAAACGCAACAGTGGCCACAGGATTGGAAAAGGTCAGTTTATGTTCCAATTCCAAAGAAGGGCAATGCCAAAGAATGCTCAAACTATCGCACAATTGCACTCATTTCACATGCTAGCAAGGTTATGCTCAAAATCCTACAAGCTAGGCTTCAGCAGTACGTGAACCAAGAACTACCGGATGTACAAGCTGGGTTTCGAAGAGGCAG
This sequence comes from Liasis olivaceus, assembly GCA_030867105.1. NCBI lineage: Eukaryota > Metazoa > Chordata > Lepidosauria > Squamata > Pythonidae > Liasis > Liasis olivaceus. The sequence goes on from CM061349.1 coordinate 261,404,141, forward strand.
AGGAACTAGAGATCAAATTGCCAACATTCGCTGGATCATGGAGAAAGCACGAGAGTTCCAGAAAAACATCTACTTCTGCTTCATTGACTATGCAAAAGCCTTTGATTGTGTGGATCACAACAAACTGTGGCAAATTCTTAAAGAGATGGGGGTACCAGACCACCTTACCTGTCTCCTGAGAAATCTGTACGCGGGCCAAGAAGCAACAGTTAGAACCGGTCATGGAACAACCGATTGGTTCAAAATAGGGAAAGGAGTACGACAAGGCTGTATACTGTCACCCTGCTTATTTAACCTATATGCAGAGTACGTCATGAGAAATGCCAGGCTGGAAGAATCAAAAGCTGGAATAAAGATTGCAGGGAGAAATATCAACAACCTCAGATATGCAGATGATACCACCCTAATGGCAGAAAGTGAAGAAGAACTAAAGAGCCTCTTGATGAGGGTGAAAGAGGAGAGTGCAAAAGCTGGCTTGAAACTCAACATTAAAAAAACTAAGATCATGGCATCTGGGCCCATCAATTCCTGGCAAATAGAAGGGGTAGAAATGGGAGCAGTAACAGACTTCATTTATTTGGGCTCGAAGATCACCGCAGATGGAGACTGCAGCCATGAAATTAAGAGACGCTTGCTCCTTGGGAGGAAAGCTATGGCAAACCTAGATAGCATATTAAAAAGCAGAGATGTCACCTTGCCGACAAAGATCCGCATAGTCAAAGCTATGGTTTTTCCAGTAGTAATGTATGGCTGTGAGAGCTGGACCATAAAGAAGGCTGAGCGCCGAAGAATTGATGCCTTTGAACTGTGGTGCTGGAGAAGACTCTTAAGAGTCCCCTGGACTGCTAGGAGGTCAAACCAGTCAATCTTAAAGGAAATCAACCCTGATTGCTCATTGGAAGGATTGATAATGAAGCTCAAGCTCAGATACTTTGGTCACCTAATGCGAAGAGAGGACTCTTTGGAAAAGACCCTGATGCTGGGAAAGATTGAAGGCAAAAGGAGAAGAGGACGGCAGAGGATGAGATGGTTAGATAGCATCACTGAAGCAATGAGCATGAAATTGAGCAAACTCAGGGAGGCAGTGAAGGACAGGAAGGCCTGGCGCAATATGGTTCATGGGGTCACGAAGAGTCGGACACGACTTAACGACTGAACAACAACAATAGTGAAATTGAGGTTCCAGCTTGGCAGGAACTAATTGATTGTGGAGGTTCCATTGTAAGCAGAATCTGTAGTGGTGCTGAGCCACAGATCTAGCATCAAATAACTGAGGAACACATAATGGTCTAGAAAATTATATCGTCAGGGTAATAATCACCGTGAGATAAATCCAAGCCAATGCTCAGGAAGAGAAAAAGGATTTTATGCCCCTCTGACCCTCTCTGTTCCTTGCTTCTCCCAAAGGTGGGGAAGACTTGCTGAATGGGATACACTTCCTAAAAATCAGGCAAAGGTATCTTCTGCTAGCAGGAGGTCTGCTATCATAAAGTTTCTCTCCTTGATTGCCTGAAATCTCTCACTTTCACATCTGTTTCTCATACTACAGTCCCTCAGTGGAATTTCAGAGGATGTGGAAGGTCTCCTTCCTTCATTCCTCTTACCCATATTTCTGTGGATTTAATCCAAATGGGAGGAATACTTTCTACTAAAACTTTTAAAATTGTAAAAGATTGATTCACAGAGTTAGTGATTCCTAAGCCCTCTTTGGCTTTATTAGGATTCTAGATTGTATCGATAGCTATACTCAGGGTCAAACTAGAACAAGTACAGCTCTCCTTCAGACTCTCATAGAGAATATATGGTGGACATTTATTTGATTATTTGATTATTGAATAATCTCCACTTAATTTAGGAATGGGCTGAGCTGAAAAAATAAAGTGTTCTGACATTTCATGTCTCATCAAGTTTTTGTGATAGTGGTCCCTGATAACCAGCTATGCTAAATATTGAAGTCTTTATTTTTATGGCATGTTTAGTTACATATGTGAATTCATCCTGTATCATGAAAAAAGTAAACTAGACTAATAGACATATAGGCAATGTCCTTAAAAATCTTACCTTGTTTGTAAAGTGTATATACAGACAGGAAGTATAGCAAGAAGAGTCGATTATTTCCAACCTAATTTGTACCCCTTCCATTTGTCCTATGAAAATAATGGAAACTCTGGTGTTTGCTTTACTAGATTGTTTTAAAAACGCAGGAGTTATATGTTTTAGTATGAAAAAGCAGAAAGTTATATTGCAACATTCAATGCTTTTGAAAGCCAATTGTCTTTGTTTTTGTTTATTTCCTTAGTACAATCTGAATCAGGTTGTGCAAATGTGATTTCTGCTGCACCCTGCTTAGTAGAGCCCCAACAGTATGAAGTACAGTTTGGGCGTTTACGCAACTTTCTGACAGGTGGGTAAAATCCAGATTGGAGGCACAGATTTGTTAATCTTATCTGACGGCATTTTATTCTCCACCACAATGCGAGAATAAAGTAATGAAGCTAAGTACCTTCTCTGACTGTGGAGTTCCATGGGGAGCATACATAACAAAATGGCATTCTGTTACCAGAGCAAATCTGTTAAAGAAGGACCAGTGTTTAACTGGCTATTTGTCTGCCCACTCCTATTTCTGCCATAGACAGTAGCAGCATCTACAAGGCTCCTATGTGAGTTAGAATTACCCTGTATTTCTTAATGAACAAAAAGTCATGTTGACTATTCTCTGATTTCATTTAAAAAAAATTAATCAAAGGGCTATCAGTAAATGGGCTGGGAGATGATTTGCTTAATTTTCACAATATCTGCTGAGAACTCAGTGAGGAAAAGTGACATTTCTTTATCTTTGATGTTTAGATTCAGATTCCCAGCATAGCCAGGAAGTGATGCCTCTCCTGTACCCCCTCTTTGTCTACCTCCATCTCAACATGGTCCAAAATGGCCTAAAGAGCACAGTGGACAGTTTCTACAGTCGCTTCCATGGGATGTTCTTACAGAATGCCAGCCAGAAAGATATCATTGAACAGTTACAAACCACATTAACAATTCAAGACATCCTGTCCAATTTCAAGCTTCGGGCATTTCTGGACAATAAGTATGTGATCCGCCTTCAGGAAGATAGTTACAACTTCCTCCTCCGCTACCTCCAGAGTGATAATAACAGTGCTCTCTGCAAAGTCCTTTCCTTGCATATTCACCTAGATGTGCAGCCAGCCAAGAGGATGGACTACCAGCTCTATGCCAGTGGTGGCTCTTCACGCAGTGAGAGCAATGGCCTGGAACCTGCTGACATGCCTGCTTCCATCCTGCAGAATGAGGCAGCCTTGGACATCCTGCAGGATAGCATTAAAAGAGTCAAAGATGGGCCACCATCACTTACTACCATATGTTTCTATGCATTCTATAATACTGAGCAGCTGCTGAACACAGCAGAGATCTCACCCAATAGCAAGCTGCTGGCTGCTGGTTTTGACAATTCTTGTGTAAAGATGTGGAGCTTGCGGCCCAAGAAGCTGAAATCTGAGCCTCATTTAGTAGATGTTTCCCGAATCCGCCTGGCTTGTGATATCTTGGATGAAGAGGTCAGAGAATCTTGTTATCTTGAAATTTTTGGAACCATGGGTAGAATACATTATGTTTATGTAGAAATGATTTATGTGAGAGATTTTCAAAATGGTCACGTTCTCCCAAGCAAACCAAAAGCAAAATCTGCCTCACACTGGTGCTTTCCTTCTACCCATTAGTCATAACTGTTGGGTAGGTGAGAAATGGTAGGGTGCAACAATATTTTGCCTGGGTAAAAATTTAAGTGCTCGTATACCCATCTCCATTGGTTTGATAGCAGTAGAGCTGATCAAACACTTGTCCTTATTAAATTGCACACTTCATCAACCATTTATGCCTCCTTATGGTGGCAGTTTCATTCTTCATTTGCATTTACAGTAATACATCTCAACTTCTCCAAGACACAAATCGAGGTGAGTCACAATACTTGAGCCAGAAAAGGAGACTCAGGAGGTGCTTTAAGTTATAATCTCAAATTTGCTCATTAGAAAGAAAGTTACATATAGGTCCCGTCTACCCCTCTATGAGCTCTAAAAGTTCAGGATGACTTTAAGACAGAATTCAACAAGATGCATGGTGAATCCAGCTGCTATTTGTTGCCTATGCTGTATGTGCCATAACTGCCTAAGCAAAGCAGTATTGCAATTGAATTCCTAAAATAATTCCTAGAGTAATCTTGTGTAAATAATGCCTAAAGTAGATTGGTCAGTGATCAAAATAAAGGACTTCACTTACTTACTGTCTAAAGCACATTATACAAATGAACAAAGGAGAAAAGAACTAGGGATAAAGATATAAAATAAACAGAGAGAAGGGTAAAGAAATAGCTTAGGATAGGCATTGGGAGAAATACAACAGTATAAATATGCTATACAAGTAGTCCCCTGGTTAAGAATGCTCAGTTTACAGATGACCCATAGTTAAGAACTGAGCCTACTGTAGCAAAATTTGAGTTAAATATACAGTGATTCAAGTTAAAGTACACAATGGTTCGAGTTCATTACACAATAGTTACACAGTATTATACAATAATACTGTTCCTGCTTACATACAAATTTGACTTAAGGACAGACCTTGGGAATGGAATTCGTTCTAAAACTGGGGAAGAGCTGTATATAATTTTAAACATTTGTAGTAGAATTGAGGGTGATGGCAAGAGGTAAGGAAACGGGTGGTCTATTATTATTCTGATTATAACACAAGCTTTGTATATTTTATTATTTGTTCCTTAAAAAGTAATAGTACAGAGTCTTTCGTACTATACAGTTTTCTGTCTATGAAGACTAATGAAGGAAGACCCAGTTACATGTAAATATACATCCAGCTGTTACCATAATCTAAATAATGTATTTGCACAAAATGCAAAATTCCTCAGGCTGTTTGGGTACATCTATCCAGCAGTTATTATGGTTGAATAAGATTATGTACAGTATTTTTTTGACCTCAGCAGTTTTGATATTCTAGCCATGGTGTCCTCCTGGATCACCTCAGAAATATAGAAATAGCAGTACCTGTTTCTGTCCCTCAGGTACATTTCAGATGGTACTGCTTACAAACAGTTGCTCTTTGAAATAGCATTTTTTACATGGTGTCCCTTTGGGACTCCATATCATTTTCAGTGTTTCTCAACATCTGGAGAGGTCATCATTCTCAAACTGCTGGAGATTTGAAGCTGGGTGTTATCAGTATGCTGCTGGCACCCAGATCTATCTCTCTGTAAAAACATCAGGTAATGACTCATGTAAATGTCTGCTTTCTATTAATAATGGTTTAGATGAAGGTAACAATATTGGATTGATTACTCACGAACAAAGTATTAATTCCATAGAAGTTATAGATTTCTGGATGGGCCTACATTCTCCCAGAAAGAGCAGATAAGACAGGTTTATCAGCATTAGCAGCTGTACTTTCTGGGCCCTTTCTTGGACTAAAATGATGTTAGAACTGTGGTACACAAGCTGATAATTCCCAAGCTTGACTTCTCTAAGTAGGGCTGCTTTTGTATCTGTTCCACAAGCTTTAGTTAGTATAGGATTTGACAGCCAGGTTGGTCTTTGAGAAGAACTCAAAAAGACCACATTATACAAGTACTTGAAAGTGTTTCACTGGCAGCCTGTTTTTTTCTAGCTTAATACTAAAGTGATAGTTTTCACTGTTTTGGTTGTAGCTGGTAAAAATCTGGAACATTTTGATGACAACAAAATGTCATGTTATTGCTTGGATAAAGACATTTTTAAAAGAAAAGCATAGAGAAAGATCATCTGAAGAAGCTGACAAACATCCTTCTTTATTCTCTCTACAGGCTGAAGATGATGATGATGTGGGGACTGAAATGAAGCTATTAAGAGGGCACTCTGGACCGGTGTATAGCACAAGGTTTTTGTCAGACAGTTCAGGATTGCTGTCATGCTCTGAGGACACAACTATCAGATACTGGGATCTTGGATGTTTTACAAACACTGTTTTGTACCAAGGACATGCTTATCCTGTGTGGGATCTGGACATCAGTCCTTGCAGCTTGTACTTTGCTAGCGGTTCTCACGACCGCACAGCAAGGCTCTGGTCATTCGATCGGACGTATCCCCTACGGATATATGCGGGCCATTTAGCTGATGTTGACTGCATCAAGTTCCATCCAAATTCTAACTACTTGGCGACAGGATCTACAGACAAAACAGTGCGGCTCTGGAGTACCCAGCAAGGAAACACAGTACGCCTGTTTACAGGTCATCGGGGCCCTGTATTGTCCCTTGCCTTTTCTCCCAACGGTAAGTACTTGGCCTCAGCAGGTGAAGACCAGCGCTTAAAATTGTGGGACTTGGCATCTGGAACACTTTACAAAGAACTGCGAGGGCATACAGATAATATCACCAGCCTTACTTTTAGTCCGGATAGTAGTTTGATTGCTTCTGCATCCATGGACAACTCTGTTCGGGTTTGGGATATTCGAAACACTTACTGCAATGCTCCTGTAGATGGCTCTTCCAGTGAGCTAGTTGGAGTATATACTGGACAGATCAGTAATGTACTGAGTGTACAGTTCATGGCCTGTAACCTCCTTTTAGTGACTGGAATTGCACAAGAGAATCAGGAACATTAGCCTTTTTAAAAATGGAACAGAAGATGTTATTGAAAACTAGAGTCTATTATAAACTGAGATTATATATAATTGACTGTGAATTTTTTTCCTCTCCCTTTGTTAGACATCCAGAATGATGGAAGTATTGTATCTGAAGGTATCTTTTATTTTTGCAAGAAGAATAGGAAGGGAGAGCAATAGAAGAATGTCACTGTAGTTCTATATTAGTAGTGCAAGGTTAGGAAGCAATGTGATAAATTCAACAGCTCAGAATATTTTAGTATAAGGGTAGTCCAAAACCTGGTCCAAATGAGTAAAATCATCAATGGAGCATTTGCACATAAATATCCTGCATTGATGGGAGCATCCTACCTATCACTACTAGTGACTTGTGGTCTTAATGTCAATTATGTAGTACAGCTGACACATTGGATAGAAAAATGTATTTTCTGAAGATGTTCCCAAATATATAACATTACAGTAATGTTTAAAGTAACACTGAAAGGCAGTCTCCCAACTTATTAGCATAAAAAATGAGGGATTAGATCTAAATTAAAAAAAAAAAAAGCTTCTTCCGTCCCTGGAATGCTTTGATCCAACAAAAGGAACCTGGTGAATGAAGAGGAAAGACTAGTTTCTACTGCAGCCTCCAGTACCATCTCCTGCGATGTCCCAAGGGATCTCCCAGCCTTCTGCAGCAAACTTTCAGAGAATAGAAGGGGCTTACAAGGGGAAGAGAGTGTTGCCATCGTATTGTTATTTTTTAATATATACGGCAGTTGTTGTCACTACCAAATATATAAAGTGGTTTTAATTCTTTATATGGACCATAACATTTGTAGCTATTCCTAGATCAGAAATTTGGGATTTTCCCAGATCTGATTGCACTGTGACGGTGATATAAGATACTAGAAGACTGATTGATGAAATAATAATACATTATCTGTTGGAGGGAACCAGCAAAACATGGCTGAATTTGTTGTAGCACATTTCAACTCCATCTAGAAAGTCAGTTCCCCTCCTCAGAAACATTATCTGCAGACAAATATGAACAAAGATATCCAGGGAATGGAAACTAGAATTACTCAGTCATTAATTATTAGAAGATGCAGCTTTGCCAATATCTGATGTTTTCTACTGAAATAAACATTTCAGTAAGTTTTCATATACAAGTGTGAGCATGCAAAATGGCGTGGGGGGTGGGAACAGCAACTTTAATTTCTTCATTCTAAGAGAAGATTGAATATTTCTGCTTTCAGGAAAGAGATTTTGTATTTTTTTTTAATTAAAATGTTTAGTTTAAAGAGAAAAGTTTGGCATCTCTGTATGGAATTCAGATTTTATGAAGTAGATAAATCTAACTTTGTCACATGGGTAAGGATCTTTTTGTATCTTGTCCATGTCAGTCTAACATACAAAAATCATCTCTTCAGAGTTCTGTACCATTTTGCAAATTGTTTTTTAAAATGAAAACATCTTTGTATGCAACTTTCCCTAACATACTTTTTACACATCTTGTATGCATCATTTCCCCAAATATATTAATTTTTGTATACGTCTCTTTCAGCCAAAAATATTTTAAGCCAGATGTTAACAGGCTCTGAATTTCATGTCTGTTCACATTGTGGACTCTGTGTTGATGGATCACATAACTTTGCTTGAAAATAAATCCATGACAGGTTTCTCTTATCCAGATACATGCTGCAAGCACTATTCATGTTTTTATTCACTTGGTTTGTACATTTTGCAAAGAGGTAGAGGTTGAAGGAAGTTGATTTTAAACAAAGCTAACATATTAACATGTTTTAAATTGATTGCTATTTTTTAAAAAAAATACAGTAAAACAAGCAACCATTTCTTACTAACTTCAATAAAAGTATACAAAAGTTTCTGGTGCTTAAAAAAAAACACAATGCAATGTAAATGTCTATATCCAGGGAGCAAATCTAATTCAGGGATTCTTTCAGTATTATATGGGAATTTATTCCCTTTGCTGTCCTCAACACCCACTGAAACTCTGCATTGTACAATTGTGAGACATTCCAGGGCAGATTTTGGAGAATTCACAGAATTGCAGAAAAAAGCAGAGGGGAATTCTGTTACACAAATGAAAGTACATTTGTACAATGTTGGGTTTTGTTTGTACATTTCTTTAAGATGGAATGCTCAACTTTTGAGGAGCAAAGCGCCTACAGTTTGAAAGGCAGAAGGAACTGTGACAAAGAAGTCATTAAGCTTCATTACATTTAAATTAAAGACAATACGATTACTCGCGCATTTAATTCTTTTCTACTTGTATCACTTTAAAATTCAGTTCAGTAGCAATTTTTGGAAGAGCATGAATAGCACATCTAAAAATAGCCACCACAATATGCACAGTAAATCAAGTCAACATTAAACAAATACAGACAAAAAGAAAAAGACAACAGATCTTCCTTGCTAGGAACCAAAAGCCTGCTGGAAAAGTGCTGTGTTTAATGCCTTCTGAAAAGCCATATGTGATGGTGCCAGGAGCATATCTTAGGGAGGTATGTTCCCCAGTGTGGGGGCTACCACTGAAAAGGCCTCCATTCTGGTCCATGCCCCTCATATCTCTCATAAAGGTGAGACCTTGAGCTGATTGCCTCTAACTGTCCGTACAGGATAGGCAGACACACATACAAATAGAGGAGAAAAAAGAATTTCCAAATCAGAATGGCAGCAAAATTCTTAGAGATCTCCTTAGATTATTGAGATTATGCTATGATTCCAAAGAACAGCAGCAGCAAAAAACCTACAGACACCCACAACAGTAAGAGTACGCCACAGGCAGCAAGAATAAGTTCCATTGATCGAAAATGGCCCAATTGCTTAAACACGTATAGACCTATGTTGTTAAAGAAGCTGAGTTGAATCCTAATAAACACTACATGAACAGAAAGCCTTGTGTTTTGGAGGTGGCTAGTGTAGATATTGTCTTATACAATAAGCTGAGCCTTAAAGTCAAACTGATATCAGATGCTATATAGATCATACACCTTGTGTCTCAATCTATTTTTTATTACCCAGGCAGGTACTCAAGTCCATTAACAAAAAATATGAAAAGTTTAAATTCATACTAAAAGTATTTAATCAATAAAAGTCAGGGAAAAGAGATGCATTTTTGTAGTTTTTTTAAAATATTGAACAAGTGTAGGCCATATGCAGTTTTTGAGATAATGTGCTTTATGCAGAAAAGCGCTCTCCCAAATGCTAGAAACGCCTCTGATAGAGAGGAAGCATCTTCAAAATCTCCCATAAATTTTAGCAGCTTCAAAATCTCCCATAAATTTTAGCAGCCTGGTCCAATAACAGGGAAGAAGTCCTTTAGATAGTCTTTAAAAGTCAGTATCAACACCTTAAAGTGCACCTGATAAGCAACTGGCAACTACAGCATTTTTTTTTTTTAGTACAGGCATTGTATGATCCCTGAACCTTGTACTGGTTAGCTGCTTAGCTGCTGAATTTGGCATCACCTGTGACTTCCACACAATGAAGTGTAGACTCATGTAAAGTACATTGCAATAGGCAAGATACAGAGCCAAGGCATTAATCTAACTGGCTTGAGAAAGCTCACAGTTGGCATATGAGGTATCCAGGAAGACTTTCTTTGGTAGTTTCTAAATCTCAGGAAGTAATATATTCAGTGTTGGTCAGATCCTACCTCAAGAACTATGTCCAGTTCTGGATATTGCACTATGAAAAATTCAAAGAAAATGGAACAGGTTCAAAGAAGACCAAGGAAGATGTTCAGGAAACTAAAAACTAAAGCATATAAAAAGAGATTGAGTGAGGTAAGTATGTTTGGCCATGAAAAAAGATGACCGGGAGGGATACAATAGCATGTTGAAGTGCCACACAGTCAAGACTGTTACCTATAATTCCACAATGCTTGGCACAAACTGATGGATTTAAGCCACATGAAGGCAGATTCTGATTGAATGTTATTAAAACCTCTATAACAGGTAAGAGCAGTTTGACAGTGGAACCAATTCCCTGGAGAAGCAGAAAACTCCCCTTTGTTGGATGTGTTCAAATAGGTGCTAGAAAGCTATCTTCATTTGGATTTCTGTCCTGAGCAAAGCATTGGACTCAGTGGCTTATGCGGACCCTTCCAAATCTGTAGTTTTGTTATTCTACAAGACCACATAACTTGTATAGGACCTAAATTGCATTATCTTTTCATCTTGGAATTAAATTTGTCTCCCTAGTGCAATGTTTCCCAACCTTGGGAACTTTAAGATGTGTGGACCATCTTGCTGGCTGGGGAATTCTGGGTGTTGAAGTCCACACATCTTAAAGTTCCCAATGTTGGGAAACACTGCCCTAGGGTTTGCTTCTGGTTGGCCTATAAACAAATATAAAGGACTCAGAGGCATACAATGAATAAACAGCTGTTTGCTTATGCAACTTGCTGGCCACCTTCCTTCTCTTTCTCATCAACGAACAGCTTTTTAAATGTAGTAATGTTCCTTTGAATCTATATTAGTTAATTCTAACCCATTGCTATCCAAAAATGGTCACTTATTGCAAGCTATGGTTTAGTTTTATGCTTACCAGCATTGTAGATTGTCAATTGCATGGCAAAGGCAACTCCTTTCTAGGAGTGACAAAATTCTCAGCAGTGTGCTTGAAACTGTAAGCTGAAAGACTAGAGTTTTCGTACCTCCTCCCCCCAAAATCCACTGTGTCTACATATCCTAGCCCAATACCCTACCCTGATGTAGCTGCTTGGTAGTTGGTAGTGCCACTATCACTTATCTTCCAGGGAGTATTTAACCTGACATCCTCTCCAACAACGTTCCCACAACCTGTGCTGTCTTGTTAGTGAGTAAAAAGATAAAAAATGGGGGGGGGGGGGAAATGCAACTTCCTGAACAGACTCTCCTGAACAGAGAGCCAGTTTGGTGTAGTGGCTAAGGCATCAGGCTTGAAACTGGGAGACTGTGAGTTCTAGTCCTACCTTAGGCATGAAGCCTGCTGGGTGACCTTGGGCCAGTCACTCCCTCTCAGACCTAGGAAGCAGGCATTGGCAAACCACTTCTGAAAACTTTGCCAAGAAAACTGTAGGGATTAGTCCAGGCAGTTGCCAGGAGTCAAGACTGACTGGAAGGCGCGTGCATGCACACATACACACCCCTGAACAGAAGTGACTGGAGGTTCCAGCTTTTCCTTGGGAGCTACACCAATTGCACAAGAGGCAAATAAAATTAAATGTTACTGAAAAAGTGTGTGTGTGTGTGTGTGTGTGTGTGCGTGAGAGAGAGAGAGAGAGAGAGAGAGAGAGAGAGAGAGAGAGAGAGAACAATATTTAAAACTCTCTTTTAAAATGCAGGCAATCCATGTTAAAAAAAAAAAACCCTAAAGGAAAATGTAATGTTCCAGTTGGAATAACTTGTTTACTGCTCCAAGATCTCTATAAAAGAAGAGATGGGACAGAAAGTTCTAAATTAACATTATAGATCACAAAATATTTGAAAGAAAATATCCTTACTGTATGTACAATTTGAGAATATGCACTAAAGACTAGACTACAATCATGAGATTACAGAGAAATAATAACAAGAAATAATAAAGTTTAAGTAGCACCACAATCAAATACCTAGTGCAAGATCCTGCCTAAATCTTTACCTATTTCTACATAACAATAGAAGACCCCTGAAACAGTTGTTTCTTCTGGAAATTCTTTTTTTTTCCTGGAAATTCTAGTATATTAATTCTGAGGCTATGTGGAGATTTTCAATCCCACTCATTTCTTCTTCAGTCCAGCAACTTCTCTGTTTTCTCCCATTCTGCTCTAGTTCTAAAAGAATACAGATTTTCCCCTCCAGGCAGGGTTGGTGGGATTTCTCAATGCCAAAATAACATACTTGTGTGTGAGTGTGTATTCAGACTCAGACCCTGTCTACTTGTTTGGGAATATAAACTTGATTTTTTAAAAACCCCAAACAACTATGTTTAAACAACTCTGCCATTAAACAGAAATAAAGATTTTTATTATTTGTAAAAATGTTTATTATCTGCTTGCAAATAATGCTAGGCTGTTAAATTTCCCATTCCAACAAGTCAGCACCAGTGTTTCTTCTATTCTATACCATAATATATACAGTGGTACCTCAAGATACGAATTTAATCCGTTCCGTGACTCTGATCGCAAGTCGAATTGGTCGCATCCTGAAGCAAATTTTCCCATAGGGTTCAATGTAAATATGGTTAATCCGTTCCGCCCTCCGAATTTGGTCGCACCACAAGGCAAATTTCCCCATAAGGTTCAATGTAAATACGGCTAATCCACCCTCCGAATTTGGTCGCATCCTGAAGCAAATTTCCCCATAAGGTTCAATGTGTTGCACGGCTAGGAAATTCCCCAGGCGCGCTTTAGTCAGTTTCACCACTCGAGCCCTAGCGCAGAAAGAGGAAGTGCTAATGAAAGGGCCACCTGGCACCTCTTCACTAATCTGAGCGCGCGGGGGAAAGGCTTTCCTCGCGTGCACCACGCCAAGGGCTATGGACAAAGGAAAGAGTGCGGAGTTGAGGAAGAAGAATCAGTGCGGGGGGGGGAAGCTCCCGCTCCCAGCTGTGCACGCCACAAAAGCCTTTCCCCCGCGTGCTGATTGCTTTCACTGGGCTTTTGTCGGTGCACCACGCCAAGGGCTATGGACAAAGGAAAGAGCACGGAGTTGAGGAAGAGGAATCAGTGCGGGGGGGGGGGAAGTTCCCGCTCCCGGCTGTGCGCGCCACAAAAGCCTTTCCCCCTTGGTGCACTGACAAAAGCCCAGTGAAAGCAATCAGCGTGCGGGGGGAAGGCTTTTGTGGCGCGCACAGGGAGCTTCCCCCCCCCGCACTGATTCCTCTTCCTCAACTCCGTACTCTTTCCTTTGTCCATAGCCCTTGGCGTGGTGCGCGCAAGGAAAGCCTTTCCCCTGCGCGCTCAGATTAGTGAAGAGGCGCCAGGTGGCCCTTTCATTAGCACTTCCTCTTTCTGCGCTAGCGCTCGAGCGGTGAAACTGACTAAAGCGCGCCTGGGGAATTTCCTAGCCGTGCAACGCCGGCTGACACATTAAACCTTATGGGGAAATTTGCCTCGTGGAGCAAGCCTTCTTGCTACCGTGATCTCGCCCACAGGAAGCCGCGACCACACGGCAGCAGGGCAAATGGCCGCGGATCCGGTTCGTAGCTTGAGGCGGAGTGCGCATGTCGAGGTAAATTTTTGCGGCCGGAGCTGGTCGTATCTCGAAATTTTCATAAGGTGGGGCGTTCGTATCTTGAGGTACCACTGTATATTTATTTTCCAACTGCCAACTTTAAAGACAAGAGTTTCCCCAAGTAGCTTATACCTCCTTAACGTCACAATATAGAGTCGTGTGAAAAAGAAAGTACACCCTCTTTGAGTTCTATGGTTTTACGTATCAGGACATAATAAAAATCATCTGGTCCTTAGCAGTTCTCAAAAGTAGGTAAATACAACCTCAGATGAACAACAACACATGACATATTACACCATGTCATCATTTATTTTACAAAAAGAAAGCCAAAATGGAGAAGCCATGTGTGAAAAACTAAGTACACCCTTACTGCTTCCATAGGTAAGAAGAGGCTAAGTAGCAGCCAGGTGCTGCTAATCAGATGCCCTTGATCAATTGATCATCACAAGTGTGACTCCCTCTATAAAAGCCAAAGTTTTACGAGTTTGCTGGTCTCTAGCATTGAGGTGTGTGTTAACAGAATGTCAAAGAGTAAAGACATCAGCAATGATTTTAGAGAAGCAATTGTTGCTGCCCATCAATCTGGGAAGGCTTATAAGGCCATTTCCAAACAATTTAAAGTCCATCATTCTGCAGTGAGGAAGATTATTCACAAGTGGAAACATTCAAGATAGTTGCCAATCTTCCCAGGAGTGGATGTCCCAGCAAATTTACCCCAAGGTCAGACTGTGCAATGCTCAGAGAAATTGCAAAAAATCCAAGAGTTACACCTCAGACTCTACAGGCCTCAGTTAGCATGTTAAAGGTTAAAGTTCATGACAGTACAATTAGAAAAAGACTGAACAAGTATGGTTTGTTTGGAAGGGTTGCCAGGAGAAAGCCTCTTCTCTCTCTAAAAAGAACATGGCAGCACAGCTTAGGTTTGCAAAGTTGCATCTGAACAAATAACAAGACTTCTGGAACACTGTCCTTTGGACAGATGAGACCAAAGTGGAGATGTTTGGCCATAATGCACAGCACCACGTTTGGCAAAAACCTAACACAGCATATCAGCGCAAACAACTCATACCAACCTTCAAGCACAGTGGTGGAGGGGCGATGAGTTGGGCTTCTTTGCAACCACAGGACCTGGGCACCTTGCAGTCATTGAGTTGACCATGAACTCCTCTGTATACCAAAGTATACAGAGTCATTCTAGAGTCAAATGTGAGGCCATCTGTCTGACATGACAGCTAAAGCTTGGCTGACACTGGGTCATGCAACCGGACAATGATCCCAAGCGCACTAGCAAATCTAAAACAGAATGGCTGAAAAAGAAAAGAATCAAGGTGTTGCAATGGCCCAGTCAAAGTCAGCTGAAATGCTGTGGCGGGAACTCAAGAGAGCTGTGCATAAACAAATGCCCACAAACCTCAATGAACTGAAGCAATGTTGTAAAGAAGAGAGGGCCAAAATTCCTCCACAACAATGTGAGAGACTGATAAAGTCATACAAAAAATGTTTACTTCAAGTTACTGCTGCTAAAGGTGGTTCTACAAGCTATTGAATCATAAGGTGTACTTAGTTTTTCACAGATGGCTTCTCCATTTTGGCTTTCTTTTTGTAAAATAAATGATGACATGGTGTAATATGTCATGTGTTGTTGTTCATCTGAGGTTGTATTTACCTACTTTTGAGAACTGCTAAGGACCAGATGATTTTTATTATGTCCTGATACATAAAATCATAGAACTCAAAGAGGGTGTACTTTCTTTTTCACACAACTGTAAATATTTTTTGGAAAGTAGAAAGGAAGTTTATACATTTATACAGCATATAAGCAATAGATAGCCACAAGCAACCAGTTAAATGTATCTATGCAACATACATTTTAAGTTCTAATAGATAAAAAATATAAAGATACTGGGAGAATAAAAAAAAGGTTCATAGTACTAAAAAACAGTGGCCAGCATATCTCACTAGAAAGAACATTCAGCCTCGAATGAGCAGCCCTCCCGCATCATGTTTGGAAATGAATTTCCTATAATTTTTAAATATTTTTTACATTTATAACTTGGAAATCCTCTATCTTAATGGCTTTACTTTAGAAATGTTCCTTTGAGCACTTACTACATCCTATAGGACCAGGGCAAAAAAACAGCTCTAGATCTCAACTGTGGATACTTGTAAATTGTGGGTACTTGTAGTATACCTGAGTTGTAAAACTGTATTAACCACATTACTTCAAAGGCTGTTGAGATGGTTGAATTCTCTATATTAGTTTATATCAGCCAATTCTTAGGTCGGTGACTGAGTACCCCAGAATGGAGGAGTCTGTAAATATTTGAGCATACTTAAAGAGCACCATTTAAAAAAAAAACTATGGCAAATATTAATAATGCAATTAATACATTATGTAAGAGAATGTAGTTTTTGATATGTAAAATTTGTTCTATAAACTTAGAGTTTTGCATGCAAACCAATTGAAAGCATTTAAACAAGAGAAGACAGCATGGCTGTTGGTAATTCCTATCTCACAAGTAAAAATCTACTTCATTTGGACGCCCCTCTCACGTGTGGGCGACATTGTTATGGGAGCAGGTTTTGGGGAGTCAAAAGAAAGGTCAGAGAGATGGACTGCCACAATTTACAAGTATCCACAATTGAGATCTAGAGCTGTTTTTTTGCCCCTGGCCCTACAGGATGTAGCAAGTGCTCAAAAGAACATTCCTGAAGTAAAGCCTGCAATGGCATTAAGATAGAGATCTCCAAGTTATAAATGTAAAAAAAATTGTATAGGAAATGTACTGTATCATTTTTTTTAATGGGCAATGTACTATATCATTTTTTACTTTTACTTGTTGGAAGTGGTGCTATACAATCCAATTTAGCAATTTACAGCCTAGGAAGGAAGAGTTTCAAACACGAAACTGACATTCTTATCGAAAAAGATGAGGTCAAAAGCTAAGCAGGATCTTGGAGGGACAGGTACAGGCTAGCCCATGAAATCAAACATTCCCAAAGAAGGCAAGAACTGTGGAGTCCTTGGGGTTCTCTGAGCTTGGTTCTTTTCTTGCAAACATTTCATTACCCGGCTAGGTAACATCTTCAGCGTTAAAATGGGATGGGGTTTGCTCTCTATTTATATACTGTGGCCTGCCTTGCCAGTGCTGGTGGGGGTTGGGGTTTTGTTTTGCTCCTCTGGTAATTCCTTGATTAGCATATGTTTACTGCTTGATTGTGTGCTTGGTGGTAACCTTTGCGTATCTGGGTGATGATTGCTGGTAAGGAGATGTTCCGATCTTTTGTCTCTTTTGAATAGTATGCAGATGCTGTTTATCTCTATGTGTATGTTCATTGCTGCCTTGTCTGAATACCAAGCTTCCAAGAATTCTCTTGCATTTTTGGATTTAGCTTGGTCTAAAATGCTGACAGTTTCCCAGCTGAAACTATGGTTAAGTCTGTCCATGTGTTGTGAGATTAAGGGGTTTTTGTGTCTTCTGACTGCTAGTTGGTGTTCATGGATATGCTCTGCTAGCCTTCTGCCTGTCTGTCCTACATAGTGGTCATTACAGTCCTTACACTGTATGTTGTAGATGACTCCCGTTTTTTCTTCTTGTGCTACTGGGTCTTTTGGTTTACTTAAGATATTTTGGAGTATATAAATAGAGACCAAACCCCATCCCATTTTAGCACTGAAGATGTTACCTAGCCGGGTAATGAAACGTTTGCAAGAAAAGAACCAAGCTCAGAGAACCCCAAGGATGCCACAGTTCAACCCTGAGCTACACATATTCGCCTCTAAAGGCAGGAACTGTACTAGTGCCAAGCAAACTAAGCGGACATGTCTATAAAATCCCTGAGAATCCAAGCTGACTCGGGGACTTTACTTTTTTAAGCCTCTGGTGGGCACATCTCCGCGGGTATTATCAGCGTTGGCTTCGGTTCTTACTATGAAATGAAACTTGGTAAATACGGGTGGCTGACTGGCACTCAACACGCCGCCCAACTCAGCCGCTGTGGTGCGCCAAGCAAGGTTTACGGCTGTCTTGGCTGAACGCTCGGCGAGGCCCGGAACAGCAGAGGGCGCCGCCGGTTTCCGAGCCCGGCGGACGGGTCGCTGGCGGCCGGCTGGAAAAGGGAGGAGGAAGCCTCGGCCGGGAGGCTTATCAGCGGGCAGCAGCGAGGGCTGGGCCCGGCTTCATGGGGCCGCGCCGACCCAGCCCGTGAGGGGCCGCCCACTCCCTGGCCAGAGAGAAGGAGTCGCCACGGGCTCAATGGCGGGCTTGGCTCTCCGCCTCCCCTCGGTGGTGCGGCTGTGGCGGCGGCAGAGCCTGCGGGGCTTCTCCTGGCCTCGGGCTCTCTTCAGCCCGGCGGCCCCCGGGGGCGCGGGATGGGTCTCGGAGAGGTGCAGGGTCGCCGCTTTGCCCCCCGGCGCGCTTCGCCATGTGCCGCCTGTTTCCCGCTCCGCCTCCTCCTGGGCAGCCGCGACGGAATCCTCGCGGAAGAAGCCCGGCGTCCCCCAGGGGACCGAGCCACCCTCGGAGGCAGGGCGCGGCGACCGCGCCGTCTCGGACGCCAAGAGGCTCTTGGCGCTGGCGTACCCGGAACGCTGGAAACTGACAGGTATCTCCTTCCCGGCTCTCGCCGCCTCGGCTGGAGGTCTCGGGTTGCAAAGCGTCGCGCAGGCGCGTTGCTTGGTTTTACTCTCTGATTTTACTCCCGCAATATATCTTGTAGTGGGGTCGTCGCTCCACTCCCCGCATAACTTATAACTGGCTCCCGCAGGCAGTGTGGAAAGACTGCCTCTGCTAGCTGTTGCTTCCTGTCCCCTAAGCCTAACCCTGTCCTTCGCTCCACCTTAGCCTGGGCTGAAGCAAATGCCCACCGTGGATGCCCTCGCGCTGCTCTTGACTCCTTTACTCGCCCTCGCCTTTCCTTCCCCGCCGCGAAGGTGGTTGATCTCCGCCCCACAGTTCTTTGATCTTTATGGGGTTCTACTCAGCAAAAGATCTGCATGGACTTCAAGCCCGTTTCTGTGATCTCCTCGTGTATTCCTGCCCCCACCGAATCTGGATTGCATTTGCAGTTCCCTTCCATTTGCACGCTATAGTCTTCCCCAATTTTGTATCTTCTGGAAGTCTTGGAGTACAGCTCCCATCATCTCTCACCAGCATGGACAAGCCTTTCATCCACACTCCTCAGCATGGTTTGCTTTCTAGAGAGGGAGCTCGGTTTCCCTGTTGGGCAGCTGCTGCTGCTTACTTTTTCTGTACCTCTGTACAGTACAGTAAGAAGACTCCTTATGTGTACTACCAAAGATACTGCATGTTTGATGCGTTCTGTATTGCAAAATCAACTTACATAATATCCACAGCTACACCCACTGCAAAACAGTTTTTCATTTGAGGTTGTGGTGAAACTGCTGGAGGCAAATGCTGCATTAAGAATGGGGTGAAACTTTAATCCCCATGTAATTCGGGAGTTAAGATCTTGCAGTAAAAAGGAAGATAGGTCTCAATAGGAGTTTAGCTCAAGGAGCATTTTTTTCCTTTTGCAACCATACTGGGGCAGGGCAACCTGAGCATAATCAAATCTTTAATGTGAATTTGCTGTAAATTTAAATAGAAAGGAAGTATTATTCATAATGTAGCTTACATTTATGGGATCATTAAAAAAAAAATCCCTTATATAATTTGCAGGTAAGGACATTGGAAGTTTCACAAAAGTGGAGTTTGGCTTGAAGGCCTTTCTGGTTAGTGATACTAGGTTGCTTAAAACAGTGACCTGGGGTACAAATAATGCTAAGGAGTAGTGTGCTTTGTTTGATTTTGTTTTAGTGTAGTGTCAGCCCAGTGCTTTGTAAATTGTGGTTTATGGCTTTCTTCAATGTGTAAATCCAGCCATTATGGCTTATTGGGTAAGCTAAGTTTAAAATCAATCATGATTTCTTATATAAACAAGACCTGTGGTGGAGTCCTTGGTGCTCTCTGAGCTTGGTTGTTTGCAAGCAAATAACCAAGCTCAGAGATCAGCAAGGACTCCATAGTTCAACCCTGAGCCACATATATTCTCTTCTATTGGAAGACCTGTGGTTTGTTAACAAGCCATGGTTATCCCAGCTTAACATGTGAACTAGATCACTAAATTGGAGTTCTGTTCTATGCATCTGATGCATCGGACTCTGGTTATATTGTGCCATAATATATTTGTTAATTTTTAAGGTTCAGTCCTTCACACATCCACACTTACCTGGGATTATGCTAAACTGACAAGCAGGTGATTTTAAGATACCTTGCATTCAAAAGACCAACAAGGCTACCATTTGCAAACAATGTTCAGTTTAATTCATCAGAATAATGTTAACATTCAGAATATTTTTTTTTAAATGTTCCTGTAAAGAGCTTAAGTATTTTATGAAATGTTAATGTAAAACTTGCGTTAATCTTTCATTACTAAAAAGATGGCTTGTTTGTTCTCCCCCCCCCCCCCCCCGCCCCTACCCAGCTGCTGTTGGCTTTTTGGCTATTTCCAGTGTCATCACTATGTCTGCCCCTTTTTTCTTGGGGAAAGTTATTGATGTCATTTACACAAATCCAGCTGGTGAACTTGCAGAGAACCTGTCCACGCTATGTGCCTTATTAACTGGAATATTTATATTTGGTGCCACTGCCAATGGAATACGTGTCTACCTCATGCAGATTTCAGGTAATTGGGTACAAATGTAAATTACATATTGTTGTGAACCATATAGGATTCCATCTAGGCCAATAGTAAATAAGATATTCAAAATACAGAGCCAGATTCAGCAAGAGCTTCCTGCCAGTGGATGGGCAGGCTGCTCCTTTTATCAGAACAAGAGTGAGCCATTTGTGACCCGCAATCCGCATATGACCCTGAATTTTCGTTCCAGCCATAGAAATTGTATCATTGAAACCAGGAGAAACAACAGTATAATTTCTATGGAACAACAAGAAAAAGCACCACAAATTTTCAACTTGAAATGCCCTTTTCTGCCACAAAATCATGTTCTGCATATTGTTACCAAAATACACAAAATATCTCATTTCTTTTGTGTTTTTTAACCAGTATTACTGTTTGATCCAATATTTCATTATATACATATAGCCCCCTGCCTTTCTGCACAACACATTTCTTCCTTGAAGCTGATGAACAGGATCTAGTAACAGTATAGTAGTAATTGTTTTATTTATTAAGAGCTTATAACTGAGTGTAGTACAGACACAGAATAAAATGATATTTGGAACATAATACATTACAATTCAATATATCATAATATAAAATAAGGAACCTTTATATTAAAAGTACATAACATATAATAATCACCTCAGTACAGTTAAATTGACAAGAATTTATTTATTTTAAATCTATTTCATAGAGGCCCATGAAAAAGTAGTATTTTTATTGCTTTTTAAACTTTGAGTGGTCTGATTCCAAACATAAGCCTGGTGGAAGCCTTTTCCATAGAACTGGAACCAGATGAAGAAAAGCTCTTCACCATGATGTGGCTCTTCTCGTAGTAGTAGAGCCAAATGACCCTAGCTAGAGAATTGGATCAAACACTTGGGAATCACAGGTACATGAGCCAACAGATCTTTCAAATAACAGGCTCTGCTCATATGCAGTGTACAATGTGTCAACACCACGAATATTTCTCAAAGTTCCAATATATTAATTTGTGTTAAAAAGAGATGGGGCAAAATAAAGAAGATCCAGCAAAGAACAGGATTCTGAGCACAAATTGGAGAGTGGCATGAAGAGATGTGGGGTAATCCAGTCAATAGGCTGCTACAGTAATCAAGCATGACACATGCTTGGCTGTCTGGTAGTGATGAACTGAAGGATTCTGCAAACATTCAGTAAATGGAAATAATGGCTTTTAACATGTTTTTCAGTGAAAAAAACAGTCTATCATCGAATTGGGATTCCTAGGTTCCTCGTAGCTGGAGAGACCTGCAACTAGTAGCCTTGAAATTCAGAGTGCAGGTAGTCCTCGCTTAATGACCAGAATTGGGACCAGAATTTAGGTCGCTATGCAATGCAGTCATTAAACGAATCATCATGTGACCGGACCTGATTTTACGACCTTTTTTGTGGTGGCCATTAATTGAATTACCATGGTAGTTAAGTGAATTACACAGTTCCCCATTGATTTTGCTTGCCAGAAGCCAGCTGGGAAGGTTGCAATGGCGATTGTGTGACCCCGGAATGCTGCAACCATCATAAATGTGAGCTGGTTGCCAAGTGCCCGGATCGCAATCATGTGACCAAGGAGGCACTGCAACAGTTGTAACTTCGGGCACCAGTCATAAGTCACTTTGTTAGCACGTTCATAATGTCAAATGGTCACTAAACAAACAGTCATTAAGTGAGGACTACTGTAAGCAATAGGAAGGGGAGGGATAAGATGATCAGAGTGGAGTGCAGTGATCTCTATCCTATCCATATTTTGTTTCAGACAATTGGAGCACATCCAATGTGAAATCCTGCTTAGGCAGTTGGAAAAAGATGCTCACACAGCCTCGCCCACAATAGGGACAGATTAATACATCTGAAGGACATCAGAGTATAAGTGGTAGTGAACTTGGAATATTGCAAATAACCTTTGGGAATGGTAATAATGCTAAGTTTTTTTAATATTAAAATCTTTTCTATACATTTCCATGCTTGTTGACTGTTTTAGGGCAAAGAATTGTGAAACGTCTGAGAGAAACAATATTTTCTTCTCTCTTGAGACAAGAAGTAGCTTTTTTTGACACAACCAGCACCGGAGAGCTGATTAATCGCTTGTCTTCAGACACCACTCTCTTGGGCCGTTCAGTCACTGAAAACCTTTCGGATGGGTTAAGAGCTGCCGGTCAGGCCTCAGCTGCTATTGGGATGATGGTATGTGTTTGCATTGTTCTTCCATTTCCGCAGATCCTATGATATAACACTGTTGCCTGCCCCGCTCCCGCCATCCATCTTCATATCTTTACCAGGGTCAGGTAGAAATCAAATAAATAACTAGGTCTGCCCAGTGCATTAAGGGGTTATTATTTTAACAATGGTTTGTTGAAAAATATCTAATTGACTGGGAAGGCAGGTGTGGTGGGTAAGAGGTTGGATTTGGACCAGGGAGACCCAGTTTCAAGTCCCTGCCTGACCACAGAGCTCACTGGATGACTTAGGCCAGTCATTCTTTTCCAGTCCCATCTACCTTGCAGTGCTGTTGCTGTGGGTAAGAAATTAGGGAATGTACAGTATGTCTCATTCATACTATGAGTTCACAGAGAAAAGGGACATAAGTACCGTAACTGAATATAGCTAAGCCATAAACCATGGTTTACAAGCTGTAATGGCTTTGCTCAGCCAAAGGCAATGTGGTTTAAGCACATGGTATGAAATAGGTTGTTATGTAATGCAAATAGTAAAGCCATATTTAATTATATTCTATGAAAGAGAGGATAACTCAATGGACAGAAGTTACAGCATTCAAATTATGCCACAGATTCATAGTTTCCATAATAAAGAAAAATCATACAATCCCAGCTTCCCATCGGTAGCACTAGAACAGGCAAAAAGATTGCATTACATATACATATGTATATGTACATATACATTACATAGAATATCTAGAATCCTTTGGCTCCAAATGTGCTTTTTATATTTAGCAGTAAAAGACTCCCAAGCACTTTGCTTTATATGACTGAAGGTAGAGGGGTCACAAGATATATAAGAGAAAAGCTAATAAAGCTAACATGCATAATTTTTAATCTCTTTTCCTTCTACTTTGAGTTATAATGCAGTTGTATCTTGTGGTTTGGGTGAGGTTTGATCATAAAAGTGAGTGGAACCTATGTTGATAGCTGTGTCCTATACCACGGCTGTTATTATAATAGTTACAACATAGCTCCAAAAGAATAATTCACCAATAGGGAACTAGGACTGAAAAATGAGAACTGGTTTTAAAAAATTGCAAAAAAAATTGAAAGGAAACAGCCCAGCATGACGTGCAAGTTGTCCTCGTTGACCAACCACTCATTCAGTGACCATTCAAACTTGCAACAGCGCTAAATGAGTGGTACTTTCAACTGATCCTCAAAGTTCCAGCCATTGCAGCACCCCCACAGTCACATGATCGCAATCTGGGTGCTCAGTGCCCAGTTTGCAGCGTCCCACGGCCACGTTGTCACCATTTGCAATCTTCTTTGCTGGCTTCCTACAAGCAAAGTCAGTGGGGGAGCCGGCAGGAGGTCACAAATGGTGACCACATGACATTCTCGCTTAACAATGGCGCGGGATTCACTTAACGACAGCAACCGGAAGCAACAGAAATTCCGGTCCCAATTGCAGTCATTAACAGAGGACTACCTGTATTTGAAACATTTGATTAATAAATCTAGCAAAGCCTCTGTAAGCTGTATTAAAAAATTAACATCGATCTTTTTTACTTCTAGTTTTTTGTGTCTCCGAAACTTGCTACGTTCGTCCTAACTGTAGTACCATCTCTGGCTGTCATAGCTGTGCTTTATGGAACATATTTACGAAAATTGACTAGAATGACACAGGATTCCCTTGCAGAAGCTACACAGGTTGGTTCTCAATTGTTCAAATGAGAATGTTGAAAGATAGTGTTGAACTGCCCTGAGCTTTTCTCTTTCGTGCTCATTTCCCACAAGTCCCCACTGTGTTCTGATTGAAGTCATTTCCATATAGCCACCATTGTAATTCCCCAATTTTTCCATACAATCACATCTCAAAGTATCTTATAGCTCGAGGTGCTTGAAGAATTTGTTCTTTTGTGAATTCCAGTGTGAATTGACCTGATCTAATAGCTTGGATTAACAAGATGATTCAAATTAGGCTATCCTTTTTGAAGGATTTTGCCTGTCTCTAAGCTTATAATGCAGTGCCAAATGTATTTAGAAATACATATTCTTAGATAAAATACATTTAAAAACATTTTAAAATTTTGACTGATTAAAAATAAGTAGCTCATTATGGAAATAGATCAGAACAGGTTTGTGAATGAACATGCAAAATTGACCCAGTCTGGAAATAGTGTAATCCATTCTTCCCTAGCCTAATAAGTTGTATTATAGTATGATAAATGCATCTAGGCTATGTAAATAGTTTAGCAGAAAAGATCCTCTGTTAGTTTAATGACAGCATGCACTGAGGGAAATCCAGGAAGGCTTGTGGTAGATTATCTTAATTTTCACATTTTGTTTACTACAGTTAGCTGAAGAACGGATTGGAAATTTAAGAACCGTTCGAGCTTTTGGGCACGAGTTAACTGAAATGGAGAAATATCAGAACAAGATTCAGTATGTGCTACAATTGGCCAAAAAGGAAGCAATCGCTCGAGCAGGATTCTTTGGAGCAGTAAGTATATGAAGAAGGTGAGGAATCATCTGTGTTTTTCTGATGTTGAAACCATTTCCTTGAACATTTAAATTGTTATGTTGATATATCTGCAGTTGCACATATTTTTTATTATGTTTACAGAAATTCATAACAAGTAACAGCTTAATAATACATACCCACAATGTATTATTATAATACATTTTCACGATGTTGTTCCATTTTCAGATAAGCAGTGTTATGCAGAGAGCAGAAAAAAGAGCAAGAAATGCTAAGCCAAAAGAATCAAAGGTTAAGAAAGAATTAAGAAAATGAAAATAAACAACTGAAATTAATTTATATCAACATTTTTCACTATACCTCTCCGTACCTTTCTGCAAACACTCATTGCTTCTACCACATCTATATACCGCTTCATAGGTTGCCTTTTGTTCTCTAAAATTCTGACCTTTCTCTTTTTAAGGATCTCATCAGCTCCATATAACCACAACTTTTTTTAGTCTTCCCCTTCCTCCTAACCCATTTACGCTTCCTCATATGTTAGTTTTGTGAGTCAACCAGCATTGTCTGCACACAAAAGTACACACATGTTCATGTCCTTGACAAACATACTTTTTCCATCACAAGCGTTCCTTAGCCACAAATGCATTAAACAAGCAAAGAGACATCACAGCTGAGTTCATGTCTAAGCTGGAACTAGAACTCACGGTCTCCCAGTGTCTAGCCTGGTGCCTTAACTATCACTGTTATTGAATTTATCAGTCAACCTTCAACTCCGTATTTGCATAAACATTCCATAATTTAAACCTATTGACTTTCTTATATATTCTCTCTAAATCAACAGATGCACAATAAATATTCTTCCTCACATGACCTGGAAAGCAAAAAAAATCTGATCTGTATACCCCTTGCCCTGCATAAAGCCTCACTGTACTTCCCAAAATTGTCATTGTCATTTCTTGAACCCTTTGAGTCAGAATCCTGCCACTTTCCCACCCATATATATGGTAGTCCTTCGGATTCAAAGAAGACGCGCTGTTGTGCAGTTCATCTGCGGACACAGAGGTGGCTCTGCAGTCCCAGTCTGGAAGCACAGACTCTAGCACAACGGGGCGCTGGAAGTCCATTGTTGTAGTAACTGTGGGTGTTATTCTAGGACACTGCTTATGGTTTACTATCAGTTTTTGGCGGCGCCTGTCTTCAAAGCCGGTGGAGGCTTCATAGCACAGAGCTCGCCAGTGGGTACTGTCAGCAGCCGCAGCTTCTAGTTCCCTTGGCTGGATGTCACAATGGCATAGGGTTTCTTTCACAGTGTCTTTGTAGCACTTGTGTGGTTGACCTTGAGGTCTCTTTCTGGTCTCTGGTTCACCATAGAGCAACTAGCGAGGCATACAGTTGTCATCCATTCTGATGACGTGTCCCACCTACTGCATCTGGGCTTTGATAATCAGGGACTCAATGCTGGTGGACTCCACGCAATCCAAGACCTCCCAAGAGTCAAAGACCCATTGGCTACCCTCACCTGCTTTGGCCCATCTGCCAAGACAATTTACCAGGGTGTGGCCACTGCGGGTGTTACAGCTACTTGGAGAGCTGAGTGCTAGGTGGCGACCAAAGGTGAACGAGCAGCCCTAGAAAGTGCACAGAAGCCCCTCCACCAGAGGTGCTACCCCTCGCTGGACACCCCATACACCACCCATGCTTACCAAATTAATCCCCTTGGTTTTTTTTTAAATACTCTCTTCCTACTTCTCCTTTGTATAAAGGAACATTTTTCCAAATATCAGGCACTGATGTAGTCTTTACAGACAGATTAAAAAGTTGCACAGCCACTCTATAAGCAAACCACATCGTATTTTAACATTTCTTCCATTATACTGTATACTCCTGCAGTCTTACCATTTTTCAACTTTCTCATAGCATGAATGTCTTCTTTTTCATCATTTTTTTTCTTGAACAACAATATTTATAATACTGGAGCTTTCAGTTCCACTCCTCAATATGTCATTGTCATTCTCATACAGATCTCTCAAATACTCATTCCAGCATTTCCTCATTTCAATAGGAGTCACTTGTTTGTGAGATGGGTGGCTATATAAATTTGATAAATAAATAAATAATATCCCAGATCATTTTATCTGTTTTATTTTTAATTCCATTCACTCTGATGGATACTCTTTGTTTAGCCTTCTTCACCCACTTCTGAAGGAAAATTTCATTTACATTAAAAGTCCTCTGCATTTCCTTTGCCTTGTTTAATGTTAACCATTCCTTGCTCTCTTGGACTATATTCTTTGCATCTATCTTTTTCTCTCTATACACATTATACAATATCTTTCTCTCACCACCTTTTGCAGTAATCTTTCTATGTGCATTTTTTCCTCATCCAGTCTCTTTCACTATGATTTTGCTAAGCATCTTTTCTCAAATGTCCCAGTAATATAACTCCACATATTTCTGTCACAACTTAAATCATTTTCACATTGTTCTAAACAGCTTCTACACCCTCAGTTCTTATATACACATTCCATTCTTCTGGGAGATTAAGTTATATTTGAATACTTTTTCACATAGTATTTTCATTTGTGCTTGCTCTTCCTGCAGTCATTCTACTTGAACTATTGCTTTTTCCACTTCCATGTCCCTTTTTTTCCCCAAGATCTGTTTTTGGGATTACTAAGAAGTGGTCTTTCTCAAATTCACATGTTCTTATCACCCTTGAACCATTCATTAATTCCCTCAACTTTCATCATAGTCAGTCAAATCAATCATGTTTTAGATTTATATTTCTCCCTTTGTCACAAATCTTTCAATGTTTGTAATGATTAAAGATGCAGTTATGGTCCCCCAAATAACCAAGTTATTTCTGAAAATATTTCAGAATATTTTCTGAAAGTGCCTTCCCCCCAGTGTTGCTTCTGACATACATGTACTTACTAACATGTATTTATTTGTTCAGCCATGGAGTCCTTCAGACAAAGATAGAAACCTGCAAGATGAGCCTAATTAATATACATGCATTGCAATCAGCGCCTTATAATTGCATACAATATCAATACCTCTGGTAGAGCTGAAGCTATGGATGCAAAATGCCATTTCAAGGCAGTGAATGCCGTTTCGGAAATATCAACATAATGCTCCCTTGTTTTTAAAGGGACAGTCTGTGATCTCATTAGAGGGGAACCTTGGTTCATCCTCCTTCCCACGTCCTGGCATCTTGCAATAGCAACATGGTTAAGTAAATTGACTCCTTTAGAAGTTTCGAAGGCAATGAAATTTGCCGCCAAGGCAAGCACAGAAACACATGGACACACTAGTAGTTCATCCTGTTTTATTGTGAAAAGACGGATGAGATACTGTATGTGTTTAGCTATGAATCTGAGGAGGTGGGATGAAGCATTTCATTACTAGCCAGCAAGTGATCACTAATTGGCTGATAATTCTCTGGGCTCAACTATTGGCCAGAAAGGTAAGTACTATTGCCTGGTGGTTCTAGAGTTCTGTAAGCTGTAAATATGCCTATGATGATAGCCTTCAAAATCTGAGTAGAACTAAAAATAATCAAAGCATTCTTAGGTGCATTTGAAACTGGATTCTGGATTGGAAGTTGAAAAGGCTGGTCATCTGAAAGTACCTAAAAGTCTCTAAAATAATCTGGATTAAAGGATAGGTGATTTTAATTATGGAAGTCTAAGTAGTAAGAGTACTATTTTGATACATTTCATGGTCTTATTTTAGACTGAGGATGGGTGAGGGGCGTCTGTTCTTCCCTCTCTTGCAATATTCATCCATAAATCTGAGGACCTTGTAGAAGATGCAGCTCTGAAGAATTATATTGAGAGTCCTGCAATCAGCACTTTTTCCCTTTCTTTCTTTGCAGACAGGATTATCAGGCAATTTGATTGTGCTTTTTGTTCTGTACAAAGGAGGATTACTGATGGGTAGTGCCCATATGACTGTTGGTGAACTGTCTTCGTTCTTAATGTATGCTTTCTGGGTTGGCATAAGCATCAGAGGTAATATATGCTTAAAATTAAATATTTAAAATAGATAGGCAAGATCTCAGATCAGAAGGTGAGATCAGCTTGCTTTTCTCCAGATGTGTCAAGTACATTTCCCAAAATTGCTAGCTTGTCTGCCTAGTGGCCCTGCTGGCTGAGAATAATTCTGGAATAGCACTGGGATGGGAAGGGTGATCTAACTGAACAATGACTCTTAAAGAAACAACTGAGTCCATTAAATTATTTGCATTACTAAATACTTCTGATGAATATGTGGCATGATTCAGTGGAAACACAGGCAATCTGCAAGACGCAATAGTGTTCAAAAATTGAATTCTCTGACCAATTTCAATATTCTTTTTAAAAATAAACATTCCAGGCCCTATAGTGGGAGTGATATGTTTGAAAATGTGTCTTTGAAACCTCAAATGATTGGTGCATTTGAATAATATTGAAATGAATAAAAGTAAATAAGAGCCTTAAGTGCTGTATATAATGCTGTATCACCTTTCACGACTAGGAAGACTATAGCAAAGTGTGCAAAATAGCTTAAAATGGTATGCATTATGCAAAATAATAACGAATATGGAAATGTTATAAATTTTTATAATGGATATTGTAGAATTTTGCTTTTTGGGTAGAAAATGTTATTTGTTATATCATACGTATCTGATACACACCAGATGTCTTTATATTTTATCTTAATAGATTTCATTTAGTTCAAAAGTTCATCTATAGAAGCAGAATTAGGTTCTGTTAAAGTGAAGCACTGTCTCTTTTAGGACAATCACAGAAGCAATGGTCTGTAAAGGAGTATGGGGTGAGGATTAAGGCACGGTAGAATTTCTATCCATTGCAATAACATTAGTGGTAGAAATTAAATCTTTAAAACTTGGTAATATAAGAAGAATACATAATGCTTCTTTAGAAGGAGTTTGTAACCAAATTCAGAATTGTCCCCAAACTATCTGTCTCCTGCCCATTTCTCCTTTCCTGCTGTTCAAAGGTTAACCTCTCCTTACAAAATGCTGCTCGTTGCACCAAACTGACCAAACAATTCTTCAGGTGCTAAAGGGATCAGGTGTCAGCAAGAGCATTCACTGAGTCTTTTGAATGGTTAACAGATTCCAACTCTGATGAATGTGAGAGATAACCTGTCCACAGAAGTTCTGCCAGCCATTTTATTAATGTGCTTTATTAAAAGAAAGAGAAGGAAAGCAGATAAATAGTTCCAGGTGATGTGCTTACTTTCTCTGCTGCTGAGGGTGGAAATGAAGGGGGAAAGGCAGAACCCCTGCCCAGTTACTGTTCCTGCCCTAAACAGTCTAATCTTAGGTTATTCTTTGTTTAGCTGCACTAGTTGGCTATTTCATTTCAACTGTTTGAACACTGATTGGCAGCGCTTATTCAACAAAAATGCAATACCTGTTTCTGAATATGTATAACAATAGGGTTTTTTTCCTTTCCTAGGATTAAGCTCTTTCTATACTGAGTTAATGAAAGGTTTGGGTGCAGGAGGGCGTCTGTGGGAACTTATTGATCGAAAGCCACAACTTCCTTTTAATGGTAATGTTCTTATATTTTGCAGTTGTTTAAGCTGGTAAAATATCCATACATCATGCAATATCATACAAAAACTAACTTTTTCATAAATTAGAAGTGATTCTAATCAAGAATGCTGGCAAATTACACATTTAATGTCATAAATGATCCCAAGGAATAAACTTATTCATTTGATGCCACAAAATACAACAGAATAGGTAAATTTGTTGTGGCACAGTTTTTGTGAGTACCAGCCTTTTAGATGGTTAAAACTCCTGAAAACAGTGGGAATACGTAACTTCTAAGTAAATATGCATGGAAAACACAGCATGACCCACATGTATTAAGCTTTAAGAAGGGCAATAATTATATGCTTGAACTTGCCATGATTGATGATTAACATGATACACTATTAAAGTTTTGTGGGTAATTCATGGGAAAGTTCAAGCTATAACTTTGGTTTTAATAGTTTTATTTGCATAATTTGGTATCTTGTTTTGAAAATATCTTTGGATCTTTTTAATATGTTTGAGTTGTTGGGGGGACTTAAGGCACCCACTTCACCTTTTAGAAACTTCCCCAAACTACTTTTCACATCTTGTGAGAGTTTAAAGTCCAAAATGGTGCCTTATGGTTAGGGCATTTTTCTCCTTAAAATTTTCCCTACAAATTTCCTAAAATGAAAATGATTACTATGTCATTATGTCACTGGCCATGGCCCCTGCAGCCCTGTAAGGCCATTAAAAATATATATATTCCCCCCACCTGCCCCCATTAACATGTCTGCCTATGCCTTACAGGGTGCAGTAAAGCACAATAAAAGTACTACAATTATGACAATTTGAATAGAAATGGATGATGGAGTTAGCACTCTAATCAGTAACACCATACATGCCAGAAAGAGATGATTTAAGACTTGATGGTCCCTTGTCAGGAATATGACTGATAATTTCTATTCTGGCTGTGACATATACTCTGTGTCATTCTGCCTTCTCTTTTGTAAATCATGATCCTTTTGTTTCCCATTCTCTGTCATGATAACTTTGTTGCTGTTATTGAAGACCTGGTCTAGCTACATTATCAGTGCTGGGGCGAAGTGAGAATAAATGCCTTTGGGCCCAAGTCAACCATAACCAGCAGGAGGTCTTAGTGAACCACCAGAGGAGGAGCTGTTGCATTTCCCAAATGTACCAACAGCTGGGATTCATGGTTTGTTCCATAAGCAGACAAGCCCAAATCATTGGACGGCTCATCTTTCAGGATGCCTAGATTCATGTAAATCTAGTCTACAGAATCTTAGAAAAGTATCATATTGATTTTTTTTTCTTTTAGTAAATTTTTAGTGCAAATAATTGGGTTTGTCTTTACTAAAATGTGTTTGAGTGATACACTATTGATGTTATTTTCATTTTTGCATTTTTTCCTATTTAGAGGGAACCGTATTAAACCAGGATGCTTTCAAAGGTGCTCTTGAGTTCAAAAATGTCAAATTTGCATATCCAACACGTCCAGAATCATTGATTTTTCAAGACTTTTCTCTCAGCATCCCTGCAGGCTCTGTCATGGCACTAGTGGGCCCAAGTGGCTCTGGCAAATCGACGGTTGTGTCTCTTCTACTGAGGCTTTATGATCCACTCTCAGGTAGTTACATGTGTTTGTGTGAATATGTTTGAACATCTGTTGCTGGGTATACTTCTGAGTAAAGATGAAAACACAACTTGCTCATGGAGAAGTAGGGCCTTTGTAGAATCAGTTGGAAGCTTATTAATAACGGTACTGAGATGAAATACAGTCTTAGAAAGGAGGCATTAACTGCCAAAAGTAAACGTTTGTTGCCATTTCATAGCTTAAGCCTTTATCCATTACTGAAAAAGGAACAATATATAAAACAAATTCAGATTCATGTTTCACTCATCTTGTATTTTTTTTTTTTACAATTAAGGCAATATTTCAGGCAATCTCTATATAATGTGCCTCTCCTACACTCTTCTAAATTGATTGGAGCTGACATATATGTGCTTGAATCATTTCTTATATTAAAAAGACGTCTCTAGAAATCACTTACTCTATGCAAGGTGAAACCAGTTCTTGCCTAGAATGTTTTTAAAAAACTGAATATTTCTAATGCTGCTATTTGATAGTGTCATTATTATGAATTTTTGTACACTTTTACTCTCTTCACCCTCATCATTGTCTAATATATTATCTAACAACAGTCTCTTAATTTATTAAAGGAAGCATTACTGTTGATGGGGTTGATATCCGTCAGCTAAATCCACTATGGTTCAGGACTAATATTGGAACAGTAAGTCAGGTAAAAGAGAAGCAGAGTTTTTTATAGTATTTGCTTACCTAATTTCTTTGAGGATGTCAGAGGACCTTTTTTTTGTCCTCTCCAGCATTTGAATTTGCCCCATGGCCCCTTAAAGCAATCGTACTTGTATTCATCACTGTTTATGGGGAAAGAAAGTGTTCTCTTTCATCTCTTAGGTCACATGTTATTTATTTTATTTATGATCTTATCTGGGTATGTGTGTAGCTGTGTTGCCATATTCCCTATGCTTTTTCATTCACTAGGAACCCACTCTGTTCTCATGCTCTATTGCTGAAAACATAGCCTATGGTGCAGAGGATCCTTCCACAGTAACTCCTGCAGAAATTGAGAGAGTTGCCAAAATTGCAAATGCTTCTAATTTTATCCAAAATTTTCCAAAAGGATTCCACACTTTAGTTGGAGAAAAAGGTGTTCTTCTGTCTGGTAAGACTATGTCATTTAAAAATCTATTTTTGTAATTTATGGCTATTATTGAACGGATTGCCTTTCCCTGTCTCATTCTGCTGTGCGTGTTTCCCACCACAAATCTGCTCCAAAGGGTCTTCTGGCCTTTCTGAGCAGATTCGAGGGATATGGGTACAGCGACCATACGTCCTGTATTATAAGTCTTTTATTTCAGAAAGCTGTCCTTTAGGTTTATTTATTTTTCAAAAACTCACTTTTGTCCTTTATTTTGGTCATTTAACTTTTACTGTACAAATGGCACAAGTCTTTCACATTCATGTGAAAAATATGGAAATTGAATTGTCTTTTTAAAATAAATGTTCATATAATGTTTGATTTTAGATATTTTTATTAGAATATGCATTTTTGTAAAGTTTTTCTTCGTTTTGCTCTTGAATTTTCTTTTGCAAAGCAAAGTTATAAATATAAACAATTATTTTTTTTTAATCTTTATGAACCTCTTTCAGATTTGCCCCTTTTTCAGGTTTGTCCTATATTTTTTTCCAAGAAAATATGGTCACTGTAGTTAAGGGAGATGGGAAGGAGGAAAGGAAAGAATCTATTCTGTTGACAAATACTATTCTGTCAGCATCTAGATACCTTGTCTTAGAACGGCATGTGCTTGATTATACAGATTTTAATGTCATCCCTTGAACTGTATTAAAACACTTAATCTTGTTGTCAAACTGCGGTGCAATAATCACTCTCTCCATTTGAGTAAGATTTTTCAATGGTGAAAGAAAAGAAAAAAGTAAACCAACCTATAAATCATTTGTTTTGAATGACTGAGTACATTTTTAAAAAACATAAATAGGTATACATAAAATATATACAATATTTACATCATATTTTTATGCATAGGTGGGCAGAAGCAGCGAATTGCAATTGCTCGAGCTCTTCTGAAGGTAAGCCTTTTTTCTTTTGTGCCTTTAAAAAGAGAAAAGGTACAAGGGAAATACGTGACAAAAGTGGTTTAATTAGCTGAATTAAGAGAAATAGGAACTCTCATGCATTCACTGCATTTTATGATAGTTCTCATTTATTTTTGTTTCAATATACTGTTTATTTTGTATATTTTAACAGTCTATTTTTACTTTTCTGTCATTTGCATCACATTTTTTAAACAGTAGTAAAACTTCTTGTAATTATGGAAACTTGCTCTATAGTTTTTTCTAGAACAGCCAGTTGTGGAAACAATCACTCATGAACCCTAGGAAGATAGTAAACTTGATACGGATTTTAAAAGTATCTTTTATTTTAACTGGGATAATTGGCTATGTAGTAATACTATTTAGAGTTTGCAGGTTATTTTAAAAATACATAGTATCTTGGATGTCTTACAGTTAGTAATCTTTGACCAAGTCTTTACATGAAAGAAAAAGGCTTTGAAAAGATATGCCTTTCGTAGCTTGATGCACTCTCTCTCTCTCTCTCTCTCTCTCTCTCTCTCTCTCTCTCTCTCTTTCTCTCGTATTCCGTGATAAAATATTTCAGTGATATATTAGTACTGCTTTAGAAAAAACTTAACACATCTCTTGATGCCTACTAAAACCTATGATAAAAGTGGCATTCCTTTTTTTAAAAAAAATCTGCATAAAGTAGACTTCCAATCTCAACCTTTTTGTTCTCATTTTGTTCTCTAGAATCCCAAAATTCTTCTCCTTGATGAAGCAACAAGGTAAATAATAAAAATTAAGAAGAATGATGGGTAGCTGGGACAGTTTTCAAATTGTTTCTTAGAAGATTAATATTCAAAACCCCTGGGACTTTCTGATATCTTTACTACTGATTTTGTGGTAAAACATTACATGTATTTTCCTCAGCGTGGAATATACTTTTGTAGCTTCCACTTTGTCTGCCATTGTTCAGATACTGCTCCTCTTTTCAGCTGGAATGATAGCATCCTAGATGTCAGAGGAAATGTGAACTTCCTAAGTTTGCTGTATGGTAAATGGTGTTTTGTGACTAGCCATGCCTACTGTGGCAACCATTTTATTAATAGGAATCTGTCCCAGAGCAGCCATTTTGTTCCATTTCAGAACATCCTAACAGAATTCCAAATGTGCCTGCACAAGCACACATGCGCTATTCCAGATGTCTTTCATGAGTCTGAAGCCATGCATCCACATAATGCTTCCAGTCAGCTTTATAGAAGGGTTTGTAAGAGTGTGCTCTAATATGTTAAGATGCTTGCAGGCCAGGCTGGTGAAGTGCTTCACCTGGTCCAAACCAAAAGATACAGTTCTCATGATAAGTGGAAGTTACACAGACCTCATGACTGAATTTGTGCAAGTATACAAACTTCCCCGCTTTCTGGAATACTGCATACTACAGTATGCTGGAAGCCTGTCAAGCTTTCCTCTCTAAGTCATTCCTGTTTCACAGTTCTGTGATACTTCTTATATGCTATAAATGAGTTAGTTCAATTGCAGATTAAAAATGAGAATGTTTTAATTAATTTTTGGGGGCATCATCTGTGAAAAGTTGGCTTCTCTTTAATGAAAGCAAGTCTCTCAAGAATTTAAATAATTGTTTTTGTTTAAAAATGTTGACATCATTCAATATTGTTTTAAAAATTCCACTTAGAAGAAATTTTAAATGAAATGAAAACAGATTGGGCAGACAATTAGCCTCTAGGAAACTCTCTGCACTAAGATTAATAAAGGGGAGAATAACATTTTTTTTTTATTCTGTTCATCAATTAGTGCTTTGGATGTTGAAAATGAATATCTTGTCCAAGAAGCATTAGATCGGCTCATGGAAGGCAGAACTGTTCTTATTATTGCTCATCGACTCTCCACCATTCAGAATACTAATTCTGTTGCAGTTCTGGATCAAGGCAGAATAGTTGAGTGTGGAAAGCATGAAACACTGCTTGCAAATCCAAATGGACTTTTCAGCAAATTAATGAAAAAACAGTCTTTTATCCAAAATATTGAACATTTTGCATCTAATTGAAAAAAATCCATTTTTAAAAAAAGAATGAAAAGGTATAACTAGGGAATGGAAATGTAATATTTCCAAGAATTTAAATTATGTTTCAATAAATGTGTTGTATATATTTTCTAGGGTACTTCAGGTATTTCCAAAAATTGATTATCTTAAGTTTTTTATTCAAAGCATTTAAGTAATTATATTGTGATGCAATCCAAGAGTGAGTTGTTTTCAGATTCTGCAGTTCTGCTGATGTGATTAACACAGGGATGGAT
Organism: Liasis olivaceus; assembly: GCA_030867105.1. Classification (NCBI taxonomy): domain Eukaryota; kingdom Metazoa; phylum Chordata; class Lepidosauria; order Squamata; family Pythonidae; genus Liasis; species Liasis olivaceus. The sequence goes on from CM061349.1 coordinate 261,440,875, forward strand.
ATATTTTCCAGTCCCAGATGTCATTGTATAACCTGGTTACCTCCTTCCCAAATCAAAGAAACTTCAGAAGTTTGCCAAGATTTTGTAAAGGGTCTACTTGGAAGTTCAGTAAGTACCACACTGCTGATCCCTAGATTAATGAATATATCATGGGTGTTTGCAGAATTTAATCTTATGATTTGGCAGCATCTTTGATTTTTCAACTAGTCTATTTTCATGCCAAATGTCTTTTCATGCTTTGTCTTCTTATTACATCACTATGAATTTGATAATGTTATCATTTCTACATTAAGACAATCTTGATTCACAAAAACAAAAACACTCACGGTCAACATTAATGCAAAGAAGGATATTATTAGTCAAAGCAAATTCTACCATATCCCTGACTATGTTAAAATATTTGATTTATTTAGGTTTACAGAGAGTACTCACTTTTGTGTTCCTTCTGACTATGAATTAAGAAATAACTTATCCAGCAAATTATATGTTACTTTTGGTGTGCTGATGTGTGTCTTCTCTTTTGCCTTTCCAATCAATCTATTCCATTTTCCCTTCATTTTTTTTTCTGATCAACATTTTGTAGCACAGAAAACTTACCAGATTTTTTTTCCTTTGAGGACTCCTCTTTAGAGAAAAACAACAACGCTTTAAAAGATTATTTTTAATTATTGGCAAACCTAGTCAGTCTGTTGATATCTAGTCAGTCTACTGATATATAAATAGTGTTATTTTGTCTACAACTCAGCAACATGGTAATACCTGAACTGGAATTCCAAAAATCAGTGTTAATTAAATAGTTTACCCATACAGAAATCCATACTGCTTCCCACTGTATGTACAGATGGAAGGAAAGGATTATCTAGTACTATATTATATATTCAAACAGTTATAGCATTCAGCTATACGTGGGGAAAAGAGTGGGAAGTAGCATGTGCTTAGGCCACAATGTGACAGGTGGAATAGTATTGTTCAGAGTGCCACCAGTAACACACAATAAGTTGAACCTAGGACGGTTCACTGAATAAGCTCATAAATGTATAAAATGAAAGTAGAAAAACTGAATATATGATATGGTTATGGACAGTATTCAAAGAATATTAATTGCAAGAAATGTCTTCCCATACTTCCACTTTGTTTGGTTCATATGATGCTGTACAGTACTATCTATATAACTGTCTTATGTAAGGACTTTTCTCTGAACTGACTTGTCAAGGGTTGATGACAGAGGAAAATGCCATAGTTGTTAAACTTTCTAAATAAGTTGAAGCCATGAATCATACTGACAAAAGGGGGGGAAAAAAAGAATTAAGGCAAGTGTAAATGCACATACACTATGGTATGGTATGAGTTCATACTAGACCAGAGATTAGAACACTGATGTCTACTGGATGCCCAAAATATGTCCCCAGGTTCCCCCAGATTTTTTAAAAATCACCAAAATCTTAGGAAAACATGATTCCTTGTGTGAGAACTCTGAGCTCTTAAGTGAGAATACTGAAGTTCAGTAAAATTCTACTAATCTCACAGAAGAATTTATGGAAATCTTGTGAAAGTTTGTTGGGTTTCCCATTATACAGATCAAACATGGTTGCAGCTCCCCAAACAGATTCATTGAATTCTGTGGGACTTAATCATGTTGAGTTTTATTCCATTAATTTATGTGAGTCTTGTCTAAATATGAGTAAATTTGTATCCAATCCATTAAAAATCTAATACTGTTGATTAGAACAAAATGGAAATCTCATAGAATTACCTTGGCATGTTGGCATATAAATGGAATTTTTCATGATTTTCACAAATTATGGTACTGACCAGAATGAACAGTTATTTTGAAGAGATTCACAGTTACTTTCACATTAACTTCAAATAAGCAAACTTCTGGATTTTTTTTTCACTTACAGACTTCTTTATAATTGGTCCCTCCAATTTCGTGACAAGTAGATGATGTAAAGTTGGCACTGTAATGATTTATGTGATGTTCAATGGCTATGAGGACTATAATCAGCATCATGCTTACTGTTCTGTAGTTTTTAAATCTTACTTAAAGTCATTTAATATAGGGGCTTTTTTGCAGCTGACCAGTACAAAAAGACATAGATCTTTAGTCCTCAAAGAACCAATTCTTTACCATTGTAACTCAAGGGTTCCTGCTGGATGCACAGTGTGATAATAAAGTATTTAGCAAAGCAGAGTCTAAAACAAGGCTATCTAATTTTGATATAAAGAACAACAATTTTTCTACTCTTTGTTCCCCAGTTGTTGTCGGCAATATTTGTATAACAATAAAATGTATTAATAAACTATATATGACATTTTTCCGTTCTTATCCTGCTTTTTAGTAGTTTTTTCAATTTCAGATATTCTTTTTCCTATTTCACCTATTCAAATTTTTATAATCAGGCATAGCTTTCTCTTTTTAAATAAGGAATAAATAAAGCAGCATTCTTTCATAAAATGTTATGTTATCTTTCATTCAATCCCTATTGCCTCCTTGTAGGCAGTTGTGGCAAAGCTGCTAATGTAAATAACGAAACTGTAATGTGTTTTGATGGCCTTTGTTTAAAAGTGAGTAGAAGTAATCCACAAGGACATGTCACTTATTCCCTTATATATTAGTATGCTAAAGCAAAGCTGTACTAACAGAACATAATCATGCTGATAACATTTTCTAATTGGATCAGTTGGCGGGATAGGAAACAATTTGGCATTGAGATTTGCTTTTGTTGCCTAAACTTTATGACCTATGAGAGTTCGGAGGTGTTTCTCTACAAATAGCTGAAAAGATTAGATAATTTGGGTGGGTCTACAATGCAATGAAGAAGAAATTAACTGTTCTTTAATTGATTTTACCCTAGAAAGCACTCTGCTATTAAATACAGAAGGGAGAGTATACACTGGTACCAGTAACAAACTACAATGATATGAAAATTGCAGGACATACAATGTCTTCATGTAAACACAATTATATATGCAAGCTGCAGTATATGTAGGCTTAGCATTTTTCAAAAAAGACAGTGTTCCCTTGGCAGATATTCTCTAGTCTATCTTCCCATTTTCCTGCAATGTTAATTTTCCCTCCTCAAACTTTCCAATAACCTGTCTTTCTGTTAGAGTAGACTCTAACCAGGGGTTTATGAAGATGTGCAAGACTAAAAAGTCATTGTGAAACCACCTATATTTGTCACAACATTTAAAGCAGAATCTCTGAAGTTTAAAAAGAAAATTGATGGAGAATTTTTCAGAGTTTATCTGTGTGCTTTTCACTTCATTCAAATCGTACATTAAAATCTGGATTTAATAGATCTGGAGTGAATGGATGTCTCCTAAATACAAATTTCCCATTGATGTAATTGACATTTTATTAAACCATGCATCAAGTTATATTATTTATTTTACCATGCAAATGACATAAATTTAGCCAAATGATATAAATTATTTCAATTATCTAGAGTGTTTCAGAAATGATGGGGGTTGTCCATTGTTAGGGGGTGAAGTCCAAAGTAAAATTTTGTCCTTTGTATCCAAAGTCTGTTGAATGGTGGTCAGGAGAATTGAGGTTTTAGGGTACATTCCAATTGTTAATGTAAGCATTCAACCCAGTTTATTAGACTCTTATTCCACACTGAGCCAAACTAGCCATACCAGCTGAATTTGTACAATACACTTGGTTAGAATATGTTACTGTTTATCATTTCCCCATTCTGTGTAGCATGTGGATATAGCCAGGAAATACTTGAGTATACCACAGGCAGATGCAATTTTCTGATAGGTTATTTTGGTCTATTAAAAAATAAAATCATTGACAGAGCAGTTATCTTCCACCCAAATTAATAAAGCAGTCAACAGGGTTCAGAGCACTCTTCAGGTTAATACATTAAACAATTTGTACCATGGTTGAAAAGCCCCACTGTAGGCCATAGCATAATTTTAGAAGTATAGAAAACAGAACTTCAGAATTTTTTTGTGAAGACTTTGATTTATAAGCTCAGTCCACACATCTTAAACTATAAACTGTGGTTTACAAACCAGTTTCCTCACATCCATGTAACCACAGTGTAAATATGCTATGCAGAGGTATCTGCAGGATCAGAAGCATCAAACCAATAAGCTCCACCCCCTTTGTATGTGCACATACCACATTGAAAAGGGGTGGAGCTTGGACTTCCAGGGAAGCAATGACGGACTGACTCACGGAGCTGATGGCCAGGAAAGAGGAGCCAATGAATGGATGGGCTCCCCGGAACCCCTCTCCAACTTAAGGGAAAGACCAGGATCACCCACAAGTTTGCTCCGTACAGAGACCCACAAAGAGACTGAAAAATAGCGATCTCCGGTAGATATGCGAGCTCTGGGAGCCAGGGGAAAATCATCTTGCCTAAGTCACAGCTTGGTGCCTTCAAAAGGACACAGGGTTTGCCCACTGCCTCTCTTAACTATGGATTTAACAGAGGCTACAGAAGGGGAACAGATCTTACTAGACAAAACAAAGGCTGACTTGAATGTGGATTTGAAAACGGGTTTTAAAAAAATGCCAGATTATAAGAGTGATATGGAAAAAGATGCTACAATGGATTTACAAATGAAACTGGCTGATGTTTTAATAACTAAAGGGGACATACAAATAACAAATCAAGAGTGACTTGGATAGCCTTCTTATCCTGGATTTACAAAAGGGATGTGTTAAACTACTGAAGCTATTCCTGAGAGGAGACAAAGGGAAAATGATAAGAAATCAACTTGTGGGATATTACTTGATGGGATTAAAGACCAAGCTTTTTAAAAGTAAATGGAAGGACTACAAAGTGAATTTATTTGATCAGGGTTAAAATATATATGTTGTGGTTTCTGGTAGTGTCAGACCCAGCCCAAGAACGATAAAACAGTCCAGTCCAGTCCAGTCCCTTTATTTGCTTACATCTTATAGACAGAATCTTGCCAAACTAAATCTATACTACAGCAACTAGTGAATATACGCTGGGAGATTCTAGGGAGTGGCTATCCTGAACTTCTTTTGCTTCCCACGCTCCCCCTGCAGACTATAGTGTCTCTTGTCTCCTTTCCCCTCCTGGAATGCACTCCCTCTCTCCTGATAGCCTCACATCACTCTCCTCATAGATACATTCCATCGCAGGTACTTATTAGTGGAATTTCTTCTTGACCATGACTGAATGACAAGGCTTTGAAGATTTGTTTATAAATGGGGAGAGATTTCTTCTGCTTTATTCCTGAGAAAGTGATAAGTTGGAATACAAAATGGATTTACTTGATTAAGGTTAAAATATGTATGTTGTTATTTCTGGTAGCTGTTAATGACTTTTGCTGAATAGGACTGAATGATGAGTTTTTATAATTTGTTTATTGAAGAGATGAAATATGGGAAGAAGAGGTTTTTTTATTATTGAAATACTAGAAAAGGTGTTAAGTTACTGAAGTTGTTTAGTTATCTGGAGGGAAGGGAGAGTCATTTTTTTATATTTCTCCTTTTTTCCCTTTTCTTTTTTCCTCTCTCTGCACTTTTTCTTTACTTCACTTTTTATATTTCTCTTAGTTTGTATTAGTCTTCTATCTTTGTATTCCTAAACCTTAATAAAATTATTACAAGGGGGAAAAAAAGGAGTGGAGCTTACAGCATGATGCTGTTCTTGCCATTTATCACCACAGACATCTCTTATGTTGTGACAATGTCCTTTTCCTACCATGTTCCCATAACTTTATTCTGGAATAGCCTCTTTTTGGAGATCAGACTCGCCCCTCCTTACAGTCCTTTAGGAAGTTATTGAAAACTGAATTATTCCAGAGAGCATTTCCCTAATTTTATTTATTGCATGTTTTAAGTTATTAGAGTTTTAATTTTGTTGTCATTTATGTAGTTATTTTAAGTGGATGCTTTCATTGTCATTATAGTATTCTTTGTAAGCTGCCAAGAGGTGGTCAATCACAGTGGGATACAAATCAAATTGAATAAATAAATGACTTTGCCTTCATCTTGTTCCGAGGTCATAAGCAAGAATAAGTTGTTCAACAGAGCTGAACGGGTGGTAGTTACAATTGAGCCTCAAAGTTCTGGTTTGCACAGCGCCCTTGCAGTCACGTGATCATGATCCAGGTGCTTGGCAACTGGCACAGATTTCTGACCATCACAGCATCCCATGGTCATTCATTGTGATTTGCAACCTTCCTTTGCTTCCCAAAAGCAAAGTTAATGGGGAAGCCATCAGGAAGTCAGAAGTCATGGTCATGCTTAATGATAGTAACCAGGGACTGCCAAAACTGCCGTTGCTAAGTGGCACAATCATGTGACATCACACTTTACAACCACATAGCTTAGCAATGGAAATTCTGGTCCCAATTACTGTTGTTAACTAAGGACTACCTGTACAGTATTACTGTTAAAGTAGCTTACTTATTCCAGCACCAAAGTAGGCATCAAAGTCTTGGGCATCTGAAGGACAAACGATAAAATGTTCGTGGCACAAACTCCATCTCCCTCCAAACTTATGTCATGACACTTGCATGTGGATGCTTAAGGGGTAGAATTTACGCTGGAATATCCATGACACCTTTCATCATTTTGACATAAGCTCCGTTTGCTGCAGGTGCACCTAAAGTAATGTCTCTTAGAACTTTTGTCTTGGCTGACAATCAGAAGACTGCGAATGGCTGGGAACAGAAGCAATAAGGATCCAACCGGCACAGAAGACTTCACGCCATTATCTAAACCAAAAGTAAACCACATGTGGCTTTCCCAGGTAACCGTCAGCGTCGCTGTAGAAATGGATCAAATAAAAGCATAACTATTAGGAAGTTCGCACTCGGCTTCTCGCAAAATCGTCCGTGGGTCCAATTAAATAGGTGAGGAAACACCAATAGATACAACGTTGTCATAATGCCAGGATGAGTTTGGCACTTGGAAAGTTTCTGCCTGAGTTCCCGTTTTGAAATATGCTTTAAAATACCGTCCAATATCGCCTCCTCTAGTCTCCCACTACGTTTCCTGCTCATTGCAACGCTGCTGTCCTGCCCTCCAGCTCATATACAAAAAAAGGGAACTTTCCGCCTTTCTGGGCCAATTGGACCAAGCCGAGGGGGCGGGGAAATCATCAGCCAATCACGTCCTTGGGGAAACGTAACGTTATTTAGATGCGCCAGTTTAGCGTTACGAGAAAGGAGACGGCGACGGATCTCGAAAGGGGTTTTATTTTTTTGGTAACGGCTCTTCCCGGTTTTTCGCGTTGAGGCGGCAATGTTTCTTTCCACTCCCACCTCGCCTCATACCCCAGGCGGCGGCGGCGGCTCGGGCCGAAGAAGCCTCCGCCCCGGAGGTAAGAAGAGCCAAATGGTGGCGGCCCCGTCAGTCTCTTCACCAGCATTCTTCTCGCCAGTGACGAGGAGGCATGTTGGTTCTCTCTCTGCGCGGTGAGTACCCTGCCCCGCCCCGCCCATCGGGGGGTGGAGCCTGACCGGGCTTTCCGCGCGCCTGGTGCATAGGCTGCAAAGGGCGTCTGGAGAGGAAGGCGGAGGTACCTCCTCTCTACATGCATGTTTGTTTTAAGGCACAGGTGCTGTTTTAATAACAAAAGAGCAAACAACATCTGTTGCGGTGGGGGGGTTACAATTACTAGGGTCGCCCCAAGTGAGGCGGCCACACAAGCGGAAGGCGTTCCCAGGGAAGTTCGCTCCCCTGAAAATGATGTGTGGTTTCTTCAAATGCAGTGCTGCCTTCAGAGGAAAGGAGGGATTTAAGCTTTCCTCTTGCATGCTGCAATCTATCATTCCCACGTTGGATGGAGCTCATTAAGCTGCCACTTATTTAACAAAAAAAAAGTAGTTGCATTTTTATATCTCCAGTGCTGGATACTCTTTGTCAGAGGGTTAATGAAAATCTACTTTTTATTCCTTGCATTTAAAAAGTACTGTAAGAAATCTTAATGTACCCAAGAGAGAGTACTGTGGGATGAGAGTTAAAAGTATCCTGTTTATCAATTCTGACCATGTGGACAGTTCTCATATTTGTATGTCTGGAGCTCAGTGAAACATAACTTTTTCTGTGAAGTTCTGATTTTCAAGCTTAAAAAACAATAGATTGTTTATTTATTTATTTATTTATTAAATTTGTCCCCCGCCCATCTCCCCCCAATGGGGGACTCTGGGCAGCTCACAACACGTTAAAACAATAAATAAATATACAGTTAAAACCTATAACAATACACATTCACAAAAATAAAAGGGAAAAAATCCAGGAGACCGATGGTTCAGGGCAGCAACGCCAGGCCACTAAGGGACTAGCCAACCCCACACTTGATGATCCCCCTCCTCACCCCAGGCCAGATAGCAGAGCCAGGTCTTCAGATCCCTCCAAAAGGCCAGGAGTGAGGGGGCCAATCTCACCTCCAGGGGCAAGATATTCCAAAGGGCGGGGGCTACAGCACAGAAGGCCTGTCTTCTGGACCCCGCTAGTCAGAGTTCTTTTGCCGAAGGGGTCCGGAGCATGCCCTCTCTGTGTGATCGGGTGGGATGGGATGAACTCGTGGGGGAGAGGCGGTCCCTCAGGTAACCTGGTCCCATGCCATGTAGGGCTTTAAAGGTGATAACCAACACCTTGAATTGGACCCAGAAGCAAACTGGTACCCAATGCAGCTCGCGAAGCAGTGGTGTTATATGGGTCCTTCGGGCCCCAAAAATAGCTCACGCAGCTGCATTCTGGACCATCTGAACCTTCTGGATACTCTTCAAGGGTAGCCCCATGTAGAGCGCATTGCAGTAGTCTATCTGGGAGATAACAAGGGCATGAGTGACCATTTGAAGGGCATCCTGATCCAGGAAAGGGCGTAACTGGTGCACGACCCAAAGTTGTGCAAAAGCCCTCCTGGCCACGGCTGCCACCTGCTCTTCGAGCATGAGTCCAGGAGGACCCCCAGATTACGCACTGGGTCTGTCTGGGGCAGTGCTACCCCATCCAGCACCAACGATGACAAAGTCCCAGATACAGAGGAGCCATTGACCCACAGCCACTCCGTCTGATTAACCCATTATTTAATATAATTAAATATAATATTCAGTATAAAGTCCACTGAATGTGCCAACACTAAAGTACTTTTATTCCGGAATATTTTTGGTTTGGCTGACCCTTCTTGCAGATCTTGTCTATATTATTGAGCATATCTGTGTTTTTATTTATTTTCATCTTTAGTTTATGGTATCGCAGCTTCTGAATTCAATAAACGTGCTGAAAAGCTAATAAGTGTCATATGTGTCTGAGTGTGTGTGTGTCTGCTGTCTCCTGTTTTACTACAAAGGTAAAAAACATTAAGCCCTTGGAGCAGCACTCCCAGTCAGATCACAGCTAGATTAGTCTGTGGCTTGATTTGATGTAAAACAGTTTTAAAATTGCTTAATTTGAATTTTTGTTGAGCTTAGTCTCAATGACATTGAAATGGGTTTAGAAATGAAATTTGTTTTGCAGATTGTGAATTATAGTAGACTTCTTTGTTAATTTTGAATGATTATGCTTAATTTTGTGTTTAGATTATTTATATTTTATAGAATATAAGCATCTATAATGAAAACATCAGAAACATGGAAGTAAAAAGAACACAAAAATTATAATGATACTTGCTGACTTAATGAGTCCTTTCTCATAATCACCTGCCAAATTTTCCAAAATTGCACTCATGTCAGCTTTGATTATTAACCATGCTGCTTTTTCAACAGAAAGGTGGGGAAGTATGTTCTGGCAGTGATCAAGCCACAGTTACATTTTCAGATATATGTGGCACTTGCTCTTATCTGTGATTAACAGCACTCCCTCAATTTAAGCGTTACCTGATCAATTTTTCTCAGCTTGATCCCAAATATTGTTGTATTTTTTCAGTGTTTACCAAAAATCAAGTTTAAGAATGGGAATAGGCAGGAGTAGTACTTGGTTTCTGTGTGCAATCTTTTTGTTAACCATAAGAATGGTGAAGGAAAGCTTACAGAAATGAAATAAAATAAAAGGAAGGGTCTTTGTATAAACTGGTAAAAGCACATTCTATACAATTTGTTTTGACTTGAACTGTTGGATAGCTAAAGAATTCAAACAGTGATGAATGTAACAAAGCTTAAATCAATGCTATTAATTTCATTATTGAATCCTTAATTAAAACTTTTTCTGCTTAGATGTACACCTACAAAGGTTGTACATCATCCATCAGGAAGTGAAACCATCAACTATGATGTAAAAAAGTTTGGCTCACCTTTGCCAGTAAAAGTTATGGAGGCCTTGAGAATGGCTGATGGTAAGGTTTTTTTTTAATATGGTCATACAAATAAATGATAATTATATAATGAAAAATAGGATTTAGAATATTAAATAACGTATGATTTTTTTATAGCATCTGTAAATTAGCAAGACTACAACGTTGCTGTTTAATGACTTATAAAATCAAATTGATTCAAGCTATCCTGGGTGGTTTGCATTTCCTCTTGAAGGGCTTGGCTTGGAAACCTTAACTCATTATTACTATCTGAGGCTCAGATCATTCTGTACCTGAAAGTACCTTCTATCAGCTGTGCTTAATTATTTCTAGTACAGCCATGTAAAACTGTTGTAATTCATTGTACATAGTGCTTTTCAAAAGCATTGAGAAGTTTCTGCAGATAGAGGTAGTCGTCATAACCCAGAGACTGCGCAGGTTGTTAAGAGAGGACCTCACATAACGGGAGTCCTAGGCAAGCAGGCCAGCGGGCTAGAGCTGCAGATGGGTGGGTGAGTGCCACAGGCCGGCGCTACTGAGTGTGGATGGGCTGGTGGGGGCCACTACAGAGCGCGGGCCAGTGGGGATGGTGCTATGGAGTATGAGATCCCTGGGATTTTGTACTCCGTAGCAGGGCTTCTTGGGGAAAAAAGTGGTGTGAGCGGCTTATGGGAGTGACTTGCAACCTTCTCTGCCGGCTTCCCCATTGACAAATGGCAAACAAGTGATCGTGGCTCACTGCAACATAATCGTGAGCTGGGCATCTGAGCTCCCAGATCATGATCACATGACCATGGGGACATTGCAATAACTGCAACTTCGTGAACTGGTCACAAGTCCCCCTTGTTCAGCGCTGTCATAATTTTGAATAGTCACTGAATGAGTGGTTGTAACCTGAGGTCTACCTGTAGAAAATAGAATCAAGCCGTTTTCTGAAGTTGACCACATATCAGTTTTACAAGATTGTCGCTGACTGACAGTTTTTCCATGCTCTAACATTATTCATTGTCAAAGACCTAAATGCCTTGGGTGTCTAATGGAATTCTTTCTGTCCTGTGAATCTACTTTCCAGTTTAGGTCTTCCTCAAAGGTATTAAAAGGCAAGCCTAGATTTTTTTTTTTAAACTTATACCTGTAACTTATTTTGGAATCTATTATTTATTATAGCTGAGGACCATTTGAGTGTGATGCTAGATGAAAGTGGATGGGCTTGGCTAGTCCATAAAGATAGACTAATTATTTGGAAGATTGGTCAATCATCAATTGCTAAGGTAAAGTAATAGTAAGTTGAAATATATTTAAGTAGGCCTAGTTATAATCATATATATGTTCAATATTCAAAAAATATAGGCAAATGAACTGCCTCAAATCACTGTTGTCTGGGCTCCATATGAATACATCTATACTGCACTCTTTCTGGAACATTTAAACCTTACATTAATGAGTAAAATGGCTCACTTTGTTCCACAGTGTTCTGTTTTTCCCTCCTAGAATGGGGCAATATGAATATTTTAAGAGTGCATCATACAATTGGTACATTTTGGGGTGACATGGAATGGAAGCAAACCACGTCATCCAGCAAATAATAATTTTATATTGGATATCTGATCATAAAAGTAAATAGGTTTTCCTGTAACTTGCTATTTTATCTAGTCTCCATAAATTTTTGTTAACTTGTGCATCATAAAAGAAAAGTAATTACACAAGTCTAACCATTCTTAGTTGAAAAAAGGCTTTTTTGACTATAGTAGGCTTCCAAATAAGTATGCTTAGACTGCAACCAGCATGAGTGAGGTTGGGGGCAAAAAGGCTCTGCTGGTAATATTTTCAAAAATATTGAAATATTTTCCAAAAAAAGTCTTTAAAAAGTGAAAGAAATATCCATATTTACTTGTTAGGATCCACTGGCAACAAAACAATTCTCACTTGAGAAAGAGTTCTCATGTGCCATTCAGTGTTTATAGATTTGTTCGTAGTGCTAGGCAGATAACATTTAAAATTATTCTCCATCCTTTTTTTATTTTTTTGCATCACAAACAAAACTTTTGGACATGGTTCACATTATTTAAAGTTACATTTAATGACTGCAGTTCTTTGACATCCAAAATATCTCTTCTAAACATTGAGCTCAGTATTTAATACAGTATCTTATTTAAGATGCTTTAGATTATATTTGTCTTTTAGGGAAAAAAATAACTTAGAGTTCACCATAGAAATCCAAACTTTTCTTTTATTCAAAGCATGAAACGATATAGTTGAATAATATAAATGCAGAATACTAAATTAAAATGTTGCTAAACAACATAAATATTTTTTGTGTTACAGTTGTCTGTATGCAAAGAACTACAGTTGCCACCCAGTGACTATATTTGGAGTGCAGACCTAGTTGCAGTATGTTGTCTTAATGTTCCTGGTGAAGCATCTTCTTTACAGGTTAGGAATATTTAGATTTCTTTTGAAGACATCATTTATATATTCAATTTATGACATTTACATGGTCCACTTGGAAATTATACTTACTGTACAGTATACCACACATATTTGTTTATAACTTAGTTGTACAATTGTTCAATCTTTAAACATAATTTTAAACAAAAAGCTGGGGAATGACTTTGTCCAATATAACAACACAAATATACAAAATAAGCTTTAATGACTGTTAATTTACTACATTAAGTACTGATCAGAATTCTTCCTGAAATGATAATGAAATAGTTGAAAACAGATAACTATTTCAATACATATTTACTGCATTCTGAGGCATTTTTTTCAGGGCAGGAACATTTGTCTGATATAAATTCCACTGAATTAAGGCACTTTGCTCATAGTAAATGCTGAAGTCAGAGTGATTCAGAGCAGTATTCTGGGGAATTAAAATAGTCATTCTGTTAGGCTATTAGTGGTGTTGTGTGGTAAATTGGAAATAACAGTATTAAAAACTTCTTATTCTGAGATGCAAATAAGATACTAGGGTTAAATTAAGCAGATTAAGAAAGAGTTCAGTCCATATTCATCCTCAGGACTTTGATAATTGTTCCACTTTCCTTTTTTCTTTAAATTTGTATTATTTTTATTCTGTAAAAAAAATATTTAATAAGAATTAATTTAAAAAAAGATAATCATTCCAATTTGGCTGGCTTAATCACTGAATAAAAAAAAAAATACAATCAATTTTTGTTCCTTCTCTCCCAGGCAGGCAGGGGGCATTGTAGCTAATTACTTAATTATTTAATTTTGCTTATTTTTCTTGATTTTTTTCATTTTCTCATAGACAAGAACTTCTTTGGTTTTTTATCTCTGTAAAGTTGTTATAATTTGTAAAGCATCTAAAATATGTTTTTCTACATTAAAAAACTACTTTAGCTCAATGGGGGAACAATATCCTGTAAAATCTCTGTTAGGAGACACTGCTATATAGATATATATTAAAGTGAAACTTTATAAATCTCAGACTAGAAATTTATTTCTTGTTATGTTATACTGCAACAGACTGTAGACCTTGAGATTGATTTGAACCCTAACTAATTAATAGAATTAACATGTATATTATCTTTTTATATTTGCAAGTCTCTTGGGGTAATGGCTGCCACTTGTGAAGGCATGATCCGTTACTGGCCCAGCCTCGTACATGAAAGTTCCTATACCGAGACGTATACGGATTTCGGCAGTGCTCTTTGTAGTTTTCTTACAGCTGTAAAGGTACCTTAAAGATGAATGTAAACATGATACTTTGTGACAACTTAGTAAAAGCTCTAAAATCTATTTTTTTCATTATATATAGATAAAATGAAATAGAATTATAATTTTGAGGTGGGTTAGCAAGTCTGTATTTTCTTAAAACAAAATGCTAATACAGTTTCTTCAAAAAGCTGAACTGAGCTTTCTTTTAGGGCGGAAGCTTTATTTTATCCTCATCAAGGAGCCAGTTTATCCGGCTTACACCTGATAGTAATGGCAAGATTTACCAGCATGGTTTACCTCAAGGACAAGGCATGTTTTCTGGAATAGGTAGAAAAGTTTCTTCATTGCTTGGGATTCTGTCACCTAGTAATGATGAAGAAGTAAGTCTTAAAAATAAATGTATCTTAATTTTAATGCTGAATTTTTATTTTCCAATTTATTTCACATGAGAGGAATGCTTTATAACAGGACACAATATAGACTAAATTCTCTGGAACAATTGGTAAACAACTACAGGCAGCTTATGTTCCCGATCATTCTGTGTACAGTCCCTTAAGACCTCAAGTTCCCCAACTGAAATGCAGCAACAAAATGGCCAAATGTCTAGTATTTTTTGTTCAAAATTAAGGCTGAGAAGAAAAACAGTATGCCAATGGAAGTATTTGGCTCTTGTCCCCAAAGGCTACTTTTTTGGACCAAATTCAGGCTTTTGTAGGGTTGTTTAAAGGTGGAGTGGGAGTGGGAAATCTTGGGAAGCAAATATTCCATTAACAATCCTCATCACCTTCCCCTACCCCCAGAAATGAATTTGGCACCAGAACAGTAACAAGGGATCATTTTTCAAATTAGGAAGCTTCAGGATGGGAATGTAACAGTTTGCCTCTGAAAGCCTTCTATTTCTATTCCCATCTTTAAAATCCGGGGGGGTGGGGAGGGGGCAGTAGAATCAGAAAAAGGGTTAAAAAAGTGCCCACACTCCTTCTAATCCTGGTGATGTCGCAGTATCACTGGATTTTGAAGTTCAGGAGCTGAGTTATGGGCCTAGGTTTTCAAATGATGATTTATTTCTGTTCTAGGGAATTTTGCATTTGGGTTGTATGTGGATGGTAAACAGTGTTAAAGAAATTAGCAGCACATGCAGAAAGAGCAAAAGATAATGGCAGTTTTACTTTAAATTCTGGAATTCATAAATTGTAATACAGGAACATCTCTCTTGCCTTGTTACACCCTCCCTTCCTTTACAACATTTTCATACAGGCTTTAAATATATTCCACATCCCTGGGTAAATCTGAAAGTCAGGAGGAAATTATAGAAATAGTGGCAGAGGGAACATTGTGATGGACTTCAGTGGTCAGGAGATTTGAATCATTAGCAGCAAAGAAGGACAGTGCTAGCCGTAAAGATCCACACTACTCATTGAGTCATAGGTACTTAGTAAGCCTTGAGAAGTGTAAATAGGAAGAAATTCAAACAATGCATGCTTATGGTCAAGGCAAAAACCAGGCTTAGATTTGCTCCATCTGAGAGACATTCTCTTTAGTGGCAGGATCAGGGAAGATCCAATAAAGTTGAAAATACATTGCAATACATTAACAGTAGAAAAGCAGTGAAAGTAGAAGAACGAGAAAGAAGAAAAATATGGAGGTGGGCTTGTCCTTTCTAAAACCCAAAAGAAAATGAGAAGAGGCTTTTCTTTTTAACACTAAAGTGGCAATAATAAAATACAACAAATTCTAACAGCCCACCTCCACCTTCAACTGCCTGTTCTCCCCTCTCTATGAGTTATTCAGAGGTGAACTGCTATTGGTATCTGAACTGATCATTTGCAGATGCTTTTGAAATCAGTCTGTAAGTTCAGTGGTTTTACAGTACCCACTTTAAATTCTAGTTTCTAAGAGCATCCCTTCAATATGCTGGTGATATTAATATATATGAGTGTCATGAATTAAACTTTGGATTTTCAAGCTTTATTTAATCTAATAGAATTACACTTGCAGATTTTTCAGTGGTAACAATATTAATATTTGATGCAAGAAAGTTTCTTATTTTTGATACCACATTTTCCCAGCATTTGCGCTGCATTTTAATATAGTTTTGATTGCTGTCTAGAATATATTGCATGATTGTCAGAATAACTGTGCAGTACACTCGTATTTGTGCTATTTTTTATTTTATTCTTGTTTCTGTACCATATTGTTTGTCATTTTTTGAACTGGAGTTTAAGCTTTTATGTTTTCTTAATGTGAATTTCAAACAGAGAATTGCAGTCTATGAAACACTGGTATTTTATCCCTAATTTATATTTAATTCAGCTTTCTAGTGTTCTTTGGGATGAAGATGGTTCAAGGTTTTATGCGGTGACCAGCTCAAATCTTTATAAATGGGAAATAGATGATAATGCAGAGCGTCAAGTTCTCAGCTGGGATATAAACAGAGTACTTAAAGAAAATATCATGGAATCAATATGGGTAAGAAGCAATATATGTGAAATATAAAACTATATATTTGCCTTATTTCTGGCATTTTTAACAACCTATTATTTGCACAGGGATCAGAAAGCAATTATGGGGACATTAAAGGAGATATTAATGTGCAGTATTTGGATTTGCAGCAAAATTGGTAAGTTCCTGTTTAGAAAGTGAGCTCTGTTATGAATTCATGTATATATTTTGTAATTAGTTTGTGTCTTTTTTCTAGTAGTATTACTAATTCAGACACTTTTCTTATCAAAATGCTATTCTTCTTTATCCATACTATTAGGAAGAGATAATTTAGTCAAAAAATAAACACACAGGAATAAAGACTGTTTATTGGTCAAGTAACAGTGAAAAAAATCCTTCAATGTCCATGTGATATTTATTTGTTTGTTTGATTGATTGATTGATTGATTGATTTTATATAGCCACCCATTTCACATATGTGACTCTGGGCGGCTTACAATAAAATAGATTAAAAAAACCCAAATAAAATAATAATATAAAATAAAAACACATAGCAGCTGAGCTTTATAAAATAACCATCAGCAAACCCAAGAAACAGGTTCTATCACACTTCTGGGGCCCCAGGCTTGGGCACAAAACCAAGTTTTTAGGGCCTTGCAAAAGGCCAACTGGGTCAGAGCTAACCTGATCTCAACTGGAATGATGATCCACAGGGCAGGTGCCACAGCAAAAAAGGCCCTCCTCCTGAGCCCTGCCAGCTGTCACTCCTTAGCTGATGGCACCCAGAGCATGCCCCTCCCCACAGACCAGGTCACATGGGGGGGAGAGATGGTCACATAAGTAGCCTGGTCCCAAGCCATGAAGGGCTTTAAAGGTAACTACCAGCACCTTGAATTGCACCCGGAAGCACGCTAGAAGACAGTGCAGCTCACGGAGCAGTGGTGTCACTTGCACCAAAAAAACCAACACCGAAGAGAAGAGAATACTTTATTGGCCAAGTATAAGACATACAAGGAATTTGACTTCGGTGCAAAAAACTCTCAGTGTGTACCTGCGCTGCTGCATTCTGCACCAGCTAACACTTCCAAATGTTCTTTGAGGGCAGCCCCATGTAGAGCGCATTGCATTAGTTCAATCTGGAAGTCACAAGAGCATGAGTGACTGTAAGCAGGGCCCCTGCTATATACCTGCTCTTGTTAAGAAAATTAACATCATAGAATACATTGAATAATGTTTTTGGTGTGCTAGGAAAAGAAGCTATTCTATAATTTAGTTTAGCAATTTAATAAGTAAGATACTGCCCACATTCTCCGAAACACAATTTTAAAATATAAGTTGGACTTAATGCACCATGTAAAAATCTTAAGATAATATCTTCTAAGATAAGCAAACTAAACTAATATTGATTTATTTGAAAATTACTGCTTCATTACCTGATATTTCTGAATATCAATTTGTAATTATGTAAATTGTCTTTTCCAATGAGTAGTGATGGACTGGTTATTTTGGCTGCAGCCTGGCATCTTGGTGACAGTCCCTGTCTCGTTTACTATACCTTGATAACTGTAGAAGATAATGGTTATCCCACATCTGATAACATGATTGTAGAGGTCACCCAGTATAATCCACCTTTTCAGGTAATTGGCATTATGCTTAAATGCTTTTTTGATGCTTCTGATTTTAAGCATGCTCATAGAATATCATTTCAAGTGATTGGTTGGGAAGTTGAAAATAATGTTTGATTGAACTATATCAATAGAAACAGAAGGTATTTCTCTTCCTGTCTAGTTGCCTGTTGTCTCGTAGTGATGCTTAAATATTGCTAAAAATAGTACAGCTAAAGATTTAAAAAAATAGAACCAGTAAGTACTTTAATTTACTCTGTAAAACAAGAAATTGATGCTGCAAGTCTTTGCATGGAACTCTTTGAAAATCCTGAACAGATATGTACTGAAATGTACTATAAAATGACTCATGTGTATCAGATTGGACTTCATGGGATTTAGAAAAGGATTTATCATTAGTCTATTCTATGTACATTAGGAAAAAGTATGTGTGTGTTATTTTTATCAATATATTAATAAGAGTTCAGAAAGAATATAAGAATGATGTGTCATTATGGAAAACTCTAGGTTTGCAATTTATAACCTGCTATTCCTGTCCTGGTAGTCATCAAGCATCAAGTTTGTCAATTAATATTTTGTATGTATGTCAGGCCTACCAAGAATTGGTATTGCTGCTTTTAGTAATGCTTCATTCCTAAATATTGTTATTTCTTGTAATACTTAGTGCCATATTTTTCAGCCTGAAGAACTGATATGTCATTTAATAGTCCCAGATTTTTCCAGCCATTCTGCTTGTCTTTATACTGAAAATGAGGTATTTGCTTGTTCAACTGGAACAGGAAGAACCTCTTTACCACAGGAGAAGATTACTTTTAGTGCTCAGGGTGAGAATCTTAAGAAATTTAAACTGTTTAACACAAGCTAATAAAGTGTTCAGTCTTTCTCCAGAACTTCAGCAAAGATTCTTATTCCTCTTATCATTGACTAGTGACTACGTTTTAGAGGTGACTATGAAATTTAAAAATAAAACTTGCTGCATTACTGAGTGATTCTTATGGGTATAGAATTTTCTTTTCCTAAATGGCACTGTATTTAACTTCATGAATCAAAGTCAAAAACAATGGAGAGGGAGACAGCCACTTATTGCTTCTAAGCTATGAACAAATGAGAAGTTTTGTCCTGTGTGCCAAATTTCTAATAGTGGGAGCATCTTCAGAAACCTTCACCTGCAGATGTTGATGTTTTAGGGTTCATGGTAGAAGAGACAGTTCTTCAATCACTCTTAAGCCATTTAGGCCTTTAAAGGTTAAAACCAACACCTTAAAGTATGACTAGTAAGCAATTGGTAACCAATGTAGATTTTTAGTACAGCCATCATGTGATTCCTGTGTTTGCGCCAGTTAGCAGTTTAGCTGCTGCATTTTGCACCATTTGCAACTTGCAGGCAGTTTTCAAGGGTGGCCATATGTACAATACAGGTAGTCCTTGCTTAACAACCCTAATTGGGACTGGAATTTCCATTGCTAAGCAAAGTGGTCATTAGGTCACGTGACCACACCAATTAGCAACAGCAGTTCTGGTAGCCCCAGTTGCGGTCATTAGGCAAGGACCACGACGTCGTTAGGCAAGGGTCTCACGCTTCTGCCGTGCTTGCCTTTCCTTCAACTCGCCCCACCCATCTATCTCCTCCCCATCTCTGCCCTTTTGGCTGACCTGCACTCCACTGGCCACCCCTGCCACCCCCCACCACCCCCATGAGGCCTCCTGAAGGGCCAGAGCTGCCATGGCAGGGTGTGCCTCAGTATTGGGAGGAAGAAGACAGTAGTCAGCTGGGGGTGGTAGGGGACAGCATGGGTAGGTGACGGAGTGCGGGGCAGCCAAAAGGGCAGAGATGGGGGGGAGATAGGTGGCTATCACGAAGGCCTCGCAAAGGGCTGGCAGCTGTCTCAGGTGGGTGTGCCTCAGCAGTGGGAGAAAGAAGATGGTAAAAGTCAGAGGGGGGCAGCGACAGAGTAGAGGGCAGCCAAAAGAGCAGAGATGGGGGAAGATAGACAGGTGGGAGGAGTTGAAGCATACGCTGTGGTTGTAAATGCAGGTAGGTTACCAAACATCCGAATTTTGATCACGTGACCATGGGGGCACTGCAATAGTTGTAACTTCAAGGACTGGTTGTAACTACCATTTGTTCAGTGCCGACATAACTTTGAACGTTAAGCAAGGACTACCTGTACATTACAATATCAAGTTGGGATACAGTTAAGGCATGGATAAACACTGCTCAAACTGACCAATTTAGCAAGGGTTGCAGCTCACACACTAACCATAATTCTGGAAACTTGTTCCTTGTCACAGTCACTGCTTGAAAATCCAGTGACGGTTGAGGACCAAGGAACACTCAAAGACTGAGGCTCTGCTCTTTCAAGAAGAATGAATTGCCATCCAAAACATACTGAACCTTGGTCAAAACTATGTTGATGATGTGTGTCCTTTTTTTTTTTTTTTTTTTGTATTTTAGGTGATAAAATTTTAGGAGCAGGTTCTTCTGCTCAACTTCCCATTTTTTTTGCTCGAAAAAGTGGACTTGTAGCTATATGTTCCAAGGAAACCACTTCTTTACTTCCGGAAGACATTGAGGATTCTTTAGCCTATTCTGTAGCTGAGCCCAATGACGAGGTAATAACTAATTGGAACTCTGAAAGAGAGGATGGGAAAAGTATTGCCTGGCATTTAATTCCTGTTAGCATCTTTTGCCACACCGTGTTGTTTTTATTATTCTTTTGTAGTTGAATAATCCTTCAACTTTCACTTTTTTCTACTTTTCTTTTTTAGAGCATTGGTTTTGATAGCTCTTCCAGAATGGATATTGTAGCCCAAGAAGATAAAACTAAAATGCTAAAATCTTCTTTCTTACAGTTTTGCAGGTACTAAATAAATATATTAAATAATTAAATAATCAGTGGTGTAAGGAGAATGTTAATATTGCCTTTATTGAGTTTACGATATGCTTAAGTCAGTTGGGAAGATATATCATTTATAAGTTAGTGGATTAAAAATCCAAGATTTATGTCCTAATTGGTGGCACTCTCAAAACCTTAATGTATTACATATCATATAACAAAGGCAAAATCCCATTCTTTGGATAGCCTGCATCTGTATGGGATTTCTTAGTCTTGCTGGCTCCATCAAACCCTTTTCTTTATGTCTTTGAAATAACATGGCTAAGTGGAACATGGGGAAGATATGGAATGACACAATCACTTTTGTAACATTTAAAGAAACAAATTAACTTTTGTTAAGTAACTTAAAATTGATGATTACTAGGTTTACTTAACATTACAATGTATCTATAGTCAATACATGCCTTTCCTGCCACTGGCATACAAATTTAATTAATAAATAAATACATATTCATAACCCACTTTCTTGACAGACAGAGATTTTCCTAAGATAGGACTCTGAGCATCCTTCACATCCCTCCTTCTACCCACACCATCCAAATCCCTCTCTTTGATTCCTTCTCTCTTTTGAATATCCTGGAAGGTGTCCTGCATTGCTGTGCTTTCATTGGCAGCTCCACCAGTCAGTTATCACATGCCTTCTTGCTAACCCAAGCTTAGCCTCATTATTCATAACAGGATATCTCTGAGCTTTGAAAGTATCTTTTTAGAGCTTTATTTTATAGAATAATTTAATGTTATTCCATATATTTACAGTATATGTTCCATAGTCAGGGTTAAATTGCTAAGAAGCAGTTGAGGCATGCAAGCACATATAACTATTACAATTCTCATGAGCTCCCACTTACAGAGTAGACAAAAGGATAACAGCCCCTATCTTATTGATTTATTTATTTATCATATTTACATAGCCGCCCATCTCACACAAGGTGACTCTGGGCCACGTACAACAATTAAAAAATAAATATATAAAAACAATTACACATAAAAAACTGTAAAAACACACAGACATCTTGGCATTTACATGTTTTCTTTTGGAGTAGCAGTCCCTTGCTTTCACTGTAGCCACCCATTTTTCCCTTCTATAGTCTTCAGAAGTTTATTTCTAAACTGTTGCTATTCGTTTTGACATATTTTGGCTTAGTGATCAACTTACATCCTGGAGTCTGCCTTCTGTCCATCTCAAACAGAACATGGACAAGACAGAGATTGTTGTGTTCCATCCTGATCATCCCACTGCTCCTCTTTCTGCTTTCAGGGCTGCCAGCTGCAGACCTCCTCAATGGTGGGGAACCTAGGTATCCAACTCAGTGAATGACTTGCTTTACAGCCTTTCATCAGTAAAACCATCAACACTTGTAACTTCCATTTATTGAATGTTCATAGGATCAGTTCCTTATCACAGAACTCCAATCAGGGCAAAACTGGTTCATGCCCTGATTGTTTCATATCTGGATTATTGCAGTAGTCTTTTGGCCAGATTACCCGATACCTCTCTTTACCCCTGATCTTCAAACTATCACATGGCCTTTCATTAATAAAGTATTCAAAATGGGAAGCTCAACCAGAAAAGAATACTGTTACCACCAAGCTACCCTAGTTAATATCTCATTATAATGATTGACTTACAATGCCTTTTTATTCATTGCAGGAAGGATGTGAAGGGTGCAAATGCCACAATTGCTGAGCTTTTTCCCCAGGAAGCAGTTTTAGGTCCTGATGCTGATCTTGATAGAGCCGTAACTCAAGTCAGTGAAGAATTAATAGATGATTATCCTACGTCTGATCCACGGTGGGCTGAAGCTGTACCTGAAGGTATGGATTCTTATGTATTAAAAGGGGAAACAATAAATATGTTTACGTATATTGGACCTAAGTGTACTTCATGGGTAGCCCTTAATAGGATACATTACAATATTATTGTGGATATGCATGGAATAGCTGTTTGCTAGTGGTCTGTGCCTGAACGGAAACACACATGCTAGATATTTTGATCCATGCATGAAATAGAATAGGGATGTTGCAGCAGAAGTGGTTTGGGATGAGGAGAGTGGGGCAGTGCCAAGAAAATTAATACTGGGGGGGCAGGGGAGCAAAGCTAGCAATCCCCTTCTCCATGCAATATCTCCCAGGATGGCAGTCCAGCTATCCCCAGTTTTCCCAGCTTCTTTAGCTCTTCAGGTAGTCCCAGTGTTCCAGTGCAGGATATCCCACCAGCCTGCCCACTTTCTGATTTTCCTAGCATCTTTCCTTCCTTCCCTCCTCAGCTTTCTTCAGCTGCCATTACTGATGTCCCAGTGTGGCATATCACATTGGCCAGTCTTCCCCTCTCTCACCCCATATCTTCCCAGACCCTTCCTTCTCCTCCCTCCTGGATTGGTGCAGGAGATCATTGGCCATGTTCTGGAATGAACACACTCTCCATTCACTTTGGGCAACAGGAAAATTCAACAGGCCTGCCCTGTATCTCACATAAACTGAAAAGCATATTCCTGAGCAGCCATCCATAGCCTAGTGCTGTCTATATGTGTCAGAGTGCTTTGAAGTATTTCTTTATGTTGCGGACCAGAGTGGAAACTTCACGTGCCAAAAGTAAGAACATTAAGAAAAAAAATGTTTTCTTCCTATGTCATTTATATACATACGTATACATACAGTCACAATCTGTGGAAGGTTTTGTATTTCTTTTTCCCTTCTTGAGGCAACAGCAGAGAATACTGAGTACCAGAATTTTAGGTAGCCCTTTTTACTTTTGCCTTGGACGCTTGACAATTCCTGTGCATTGCAGGATATTCCAAGGAGTTCTTCTACAACAGTATTCTCCAGCTGGGACCTTCTCGGTGTGTTTAAGTATAAATCCAAAAGTATAGCCAATCCTGTTGAATCCTCTTGTTGCCTGAAATGAATTTAGAGTGCATTCTGAAATATGACCAACATTCTCATGTATCTGTCCAGGAGGGTGGGAAGAAGGGGAAAGCGTTGGGATGGTACATAGACAAGCCATCCAGTGGGATATGCTTTGCTACAACACCAGCGATGGCTCAGGGGAAAGGGAAGGAAAGCATTGAGAAGATTGCTGGGGAATATGTTATGGAGGGATGTTGGTGGCTGGGGAAGTAAGGAAGGTGTTGGAGAAATTGGGGTGGGCAGGCCTGTAGACATGCCATGCTGAGAGCCAGTGTGGAAAGAAGATGATGACACGTACCTGGCTTGCCTTACTCACTCTGTTCAGATTTTTGTATCTTCTAAATCACCCAAATGTCCCTACTTTATTTTCTGTCAAGCATTGACTGACCTAGGCAATTTAATGAAATTTCTGAAACATGATGGTTCCATGTTCAGAACAAAATAGTTGTTCAGTTGCATACACATCCTGACCAAATCTGCATTTTTCAGAAATAATGCATGGTGGGCAGAAATAGGCAAAGGCATCCAAAATAGTGCTGAACCCAGAAAACCTCCGTATGATGTATTCCTCTGTTTAAGAAAACTGCCATATCATCCAGTATAGATTGAATATGAATATATTCATGATTAGAGAGTTTATTGACTTCTTGGAGTAGACATCTTTATAGATTTTGATGTGAAATTACAGCTGAGCCTGATCCAAAGGAAAGAAACAAACACATTGTTGTTAGATTCCCTTTATATAATACTGACAAAAATATGCAAAAATCCAAAGGAGGGCAAATAGCTTTTGAAAAAATTGTGTATATGAAATATTTAAGTTAATTGAAAAGTAAAATGACACTTTCAAAGATTTGAAGCAAGTAAACATTTAAATGCTGTTGATCACATTTTTGTCCAGATGCAGCAAATTTTACCAACTCATCCATCATTATTCTTCACCAGCTGGATAATAAATCGCAAGCACATTCTATGTACATTGATTTTCTTCGCCAGGTGAGCTCCTAATGCTGTCAGATAGAAATATGAATAACAATGTGGCATACATTATTTTTATTTACAATTATCTCTATCTAAGGTTGATCTCTTTGGACGTCTGGGTTGTGTTCAAGTAAGAGGCATGCTGATGGCAACTCGGTTATTACTTTGTGAACATGCAGAAAAATTAGCAGCAGCTATTGCTCTCAAGAACTATCATTACAAATTGCCAGATCTTGTGACTTCTGCAATACAGATTGCTTTGAACAAAAGAGAAGATGACATTCCTTCAGGTCTAACACCTGCTGATGTTTTCTTTAGAGAGGTGAGAATTATTTGCTAGCTGGAATCACAATGATTTTCTGCATGAATAAACCTTCAAATATATGAGGATCCGGAAAGCACCCCAGATATAGTCCAAATGTCTTGGAACAGAGAGAAAAAGTTAATAGAAGGCAGTCATGCCTTGATAATGAAAATTAAAATTGTGCAGTATATGCAAGGTTGCCTACCCCAATGTGAATCTTTTAAAAACTCAGCACCCAGTGTTTTCACCAAGTGGAGTATCAGTGTGACACTTCTTTGTTTTTCAGGTTTCTCAAATAGATACTATTTTTGAATGCTTACTGGAAAAGGAAAAACAAGTCTTGAAGGATACATCAGTTCAGTCTGAGGAATGGGGTAAAATAGTTGTCGATGTAAACAATATCATAAAGGTATGGTATTCTGTGTTAATAATTGTGTCAGAAACCAGCAAAGTTGATTATATCTAATGTGTAAACAGATTTCTATTCATGCAGTGAGACTTAACATTTCTCTATCTCTCTGTACTTCTGTAAATCTCTTCTGAAGGATTCTTTACTCCTCTGGACCACATTTATGGAGTGTGCAGGATAGTGTAGGGTGGTGAAGTTGGGGGAATCTCAGCAGCACCCTCCTTTTTATGAATATGTCTGCTTGTTTGATTTACCCAGAAATCAAGCAAATTTTAGATTTACTGAAGTCAGAGAAATAATTTTAGATCTTGTAATTTGAGTAGGACAATTAAATATATGCTTGAATTCCATACACTGAAATTGGTGGAATTTTAAACTGCTTAGTCTACTATTGTTTTAATGTAGTGGTTAATTTAAAAAAGGAGGAATCTGATCAGTCTGTATTCTTTTTGAAGAAGTCAATTGAAGTGTTATATAACATTAAAAAACATGAAAGAAAGGATGTATCACAAAAGCCAGAATAGGTACTAGCTCAAAAAGCAATGTATAACAATATTACATGCCAAGCACCTTGGTGAAGAGAGATGTATGGTTTCTACCAAAAACCTTGACACTTGAAGACCAACCATGATGTGCCTGGGAGATAATTCCATAGTTGGGTGCCATCATCAAGAACCTCCTGTTTTAAGTTTCCACATTATTAGCCACTCTTATAGGTGTGACCACTGCCATCTGTTACCAGTGCAACATATTATATACATTGTAGTGGAAGGGGAAAAAATGAGGAAGATATCTTGGGGAAATTGACAAGATTGAAGTCAGGCAGAGAAAATTTCAATAGCATTTTTTTAAAGGTAGCTAAACTCATTGTCCATAGAAAAATGAAATTAAAAAATTACAAAGTGTCCTTTCTTTTAAAAGCAGTGAGTCAGTTCAGATTTTTTGCCAGTAATTCCATTCAAGCAAAGACCATTCTCAGTATACCTTCCTGCCACTCATGTTCTATTTTTCTTATCCAATTGCCAGTCTACACTGGGTTGTATTTAGGATTTTGCTCCTTATTATATTTTGTTTTCTTATTTGTTCAGGCAAAGTTACTTTTACAGTTATTGTAGATGAAATTGCAACATAATAAAACAGTGAACAGAAATATGAAAAAGATTCTATCAGTAAAGTGTTGCCTATTTAGTTATCAAATACATACATTTGTGGATGATTAAACCTGCAGAATTATTTTCTAATTTTGGATCAAACATCTTATGAACCAAAATGTTTAAAACTTTTCCCTAAACAATCTGATGTCCCCCCGCCCCCCGGAATTCACTGTTGCTGAAAACAAAAGCAGTATATGAAACTGTAGGACACTTTTCCATCTGTTTCCTCATTTTTAAAAAATTCTGAATCCGTTATGATACTTGGCTTTTGTCTAGGGGCATTCATCTTGCAAGTGCATTTTATTTTATTTGTCAGTGGTCTATAATCATTACAAAAATGACTACATGAGTTCATAATTAAGAATTATATTTATGTTAAAAACATGGCAAGCTCCATGAAACTAATTTTGACAAGATATATTTTCTTTGTCATGTTTTCTTTTGAAGGATATGCTAAAAGCTGCTATCCAAGATCGCCAATGTAAAACTTCTTTATATAAAATAAGAGATCCCACTGAAGTTGAACCTGAATATGTACCTTGGACAGGTGAGAATAATTAAAGTGGTATTCGTGATGTATTGCTGCCAGTTTATAACATGGTCCTAGTTATACAGTTCTTACACATACCTAGTATTAGCCTTTAAACAGTTCCCTCCATTTTGTGTATTTAATCAGAATGCTGTTTTCTGATGCCTGTGACAGGTTTCCTGAGGGTAAAACTAAGGGTATTTTGAAAATGTGAATTGCTTTCATTTCTTAACTCCACCTCCTGAAGTTTAATGTTAACATATTAATTTACCTAGCAGCATTTTTATTCTTGATTTGGACACAGTGCAGTTATTCATGCACCCTAACCTATGCACTTATTTGGTGGGGCAAAAATATATTAGGATGCTATTGATAGTATATTCAATGATTTGTACAAGAAATGTAAACCAACCTCATTTGAATGGGTATGGGAGCATAAGTGGATACTTTTGAGCTGTAGAAATTGTTCTTTTCCTTTGTGAACCACAGCTTTTTCTCTGCTGCAGTGGTTTTATGCTCATTCTTCTTCTCCTTGCTGGAAAGCCTGTCTGTTGTTGTACTGAAAAATTCTGCTTTGCTTAGAAACAATTCATTCACATAAGCATTTCCATTTTACTTTTAACTTATCTATGTACTATGTTTGTGTTAAAGTTTCAACTAGTAGAAATGTCATTAAAATATTTTTATGATCTTTTCCAGCATCTGTTGGTGTGCGAACAACAATAGTGCAGCAACATGAAATCATTCTGAAGAAGGTTTATCCACAGGCTAACAGTAAGCTTCGTAGCATAGTGACAGAACAGCTGGTGGCACTGCTGGATTGCTTTCTGGATGGTTATGTTTCGCAGCTTAAATCTGTGGACCAGCCTGATTATCAGGAACGTTATAACAGTCTGCATGTAGAATATGAACAGAAAAGATCAGAATTATTGTTACCACTACGTAAGTGCCGCTGTTTTTCTGCAAGGTGATGTTTAAATTCCTAATAATGGTTTACAATTTTACAAAACATGAAACAAAAACATTAAGACATAAAAGACAGAGGCTTAAGGAGAGCAGAACCTCTTTACGTTTATAGCACCAAATAAAAATGTGGCGTATGAAACTAAAGCAAAGTTTCACAAGGTGTTATTCCCTTTTCAATTCTTCCATTTTTATTCTAGACAAGTTTTAAGTTGCTTTCTCTTTAAAAAGAAGAGATCATGGGGGAAATCATTTACAAGAATTATTATTTAATGTAATTTTGCATTCAGTCATAATTATCAGACCCTATTTTTTTAGTTAGGACAGAGGTGCACAACCTTTTTCAGGTAGATTGCTCATATTGCAGTGATACATTAGGATATGCATTCCCCAAAGTAGGGAAAAACTGCATTTGGTTTGATTTAAATTCAATTAAATGTAACCTTATGAAGCCCAGCAGATGGCAGCATGTATTTGACTTTGGCTTATCTCAAAAAGCTACACAGGCTAAGATCTGCTTAGCTTTTAAATGGGAGAGCCCTGGGAAATCCCCAGCTTGTGGACTGGAAATTTTAAAAAGCATTCTAGAAGAAGATGAATGCAAACCACTTAGATACTGTTGCCAGGAAACTAGATGGACATGTATATGTACTTAGCAGCAGTTAAGCTTCACTTGGGGTAGTTTTTACTTAATGTGATTATTCCCCGTATATTTAATAATTGCCCTCTTCTCTCATATTAAAAGTAACAGTTTGGTAGCCAACTTTGGAAGGACTCTGTCAGCTCCAACAGGGTTTTTTGGAAAGCACATGCAGCTGTGAGGATTTGGGTTATAACTATACAAATTGATACATACAGACAAGACCTCACCTTTGGCAAGAGAACCCTCACCACTTAATTCACTGTGATTTCTTGCTCCTTTGTCAAATCCCAACTTTGCAGTTTGTGCTTGTACAGTTCCCTTGATTGTAATAAAGCTTCCTTTCCACAGGGGAATGCACTATAGAGTTCATGGTATACAAGGATAAGTGAATTGAATTCCTCCTTTAAATTGCATTTCTACTTTGTAAAAAAATAAAATGGCTTGAGAGTGCTTGTTTATATACCATCTCATATATCCTGTTTCTAAAAGTTGTTGAATGTTTATTAATTACCCACTCTGCTACTACCAATCTACCAATCTGTTGAATGTGGATAGAATATTGCACTGATAGCAATCTTGGCTTTTTCGTCTTTTATTTTGATTCATGTTCAGTGTCTTAAGATTGGTTACATTGTTTTAATTGTTGCTGTATTTGTATGCTGCCCAGATTCACATTATGTGAGATGGGTGGCCATACAAATTTGCTAAATAAATAAATTGCAACAGATAAAATCCAGAACTTACTAAAGAAAAAAAGGTATTACCTGTCCACTTCAAGGCAGCGTAACGTCCATGCATCTGGTAGACATTTCATGCATAAAATGTATTGTGAAGATATAGTATTATTTTCTTTGACAATTAATATTATCTAATTTAAAAGTGCTTACAAGATAAACATGTTTGATCTGTTGTGTTTTTTGTTTTGTTTGATTTTTGTCCAGTTTTGCTCAAACAATACCAGCTAGCAGCTGCTCTTGCAGAAAAATATTGTGACTTTGATATTTTGGTACAACTGTGTGAACAGACTGATAATCAAAGCAGATTACAACGCTACATGACCCAGTTTGCTGATCAGGTGAGGTATTAAAGTAACTGTTTTACCGTAGTGAGATTTTGTCATTTAAGTTCAACACCCATCATATAATGTCAAATCATACTTTTTTTCCACATAATTTGTCTAAAGGATTTTCTGTCTAAATTGTCCCGTATTTTTTCAAGTTACAGAGAGAATTGTCAGTCTTACCTTTAACCAGAAAGCTACTGTTCCAGGACTTGAAGTGGAAAAATGTGCATTATTAATTAGGGTGCAAACATGCATTCTGCAGATGTGCCAATTAAGCAAAACAAGTCACATGGGAACATTTAGTATAACATAAGAAGGCAAAGGACCAACATGTGCTCAGCTGCCTTCGGGGTTGCATTATCTACTCGTACTTTAGAAATAACCACTTGATGACTAACATTGGGCAGAGGAGCACTTGACAGAGGAGGAAGTAATGTTAAACCAGGATGACAACTTGCCCTTTGCATGTCTGAAGACATATTAGGCATTTGCATGAGGGAATAAAAAATTTTAGTTTTCAGATTGAACCATAATAGTGGATGCTTGCTAGGGGCCAAGCTTCTCTTGACTGATCAAAATAACCTGGCCAATAGCTATAATAGTTGGTGAATAGTTAGAATACATGATGAGAAGCATCACATATTAAAAAAACAGGAAGCACCTTGGTTCTTCATTTTTCTCAGAAAGCTAGTGAAAGAGAAAAATGAGTAGAATGCAAAAGTGATAGTACTAATAGTTTTATCCCAGACAATCCTGGGAATCCTGTCTACTTCATGAAAGAAAGCAATTAGGTCAAGGAAATAAACTGAAGAATGTTTTTCTATCCATTTAAAATGTTCCCATTTCTTTTCAGAGCTTGGGCAGAAACAAACATGGACACAAACAGGGATAAAATGCATATAAATGATCTGTGTATTCCATGACATTTAAGTGTGGTTTATGCATAGATGGTCAAGAAAGTATGTTGCATTATTATACCAGTGACACATCCAACTTGCCCACTAAGTACTTACATATTAAAGCTACAGCAGGATACAATATATATAATAAATACAGTTTATTTATTTTTATTTATTTCTTCAATTTATATAGCTAGTTAGTTGTAATAAGATGTTCATTTAATATTTGGATGATACATTTTGCCTGTGGCTGTTGTCATATAATCCTTGAATCAGCAAGCTTTGGCTGTAAGATTGTTTCAGCTCCATAAAACATGAAACAATAGGAATGGGCAGGGAAGATTTGGAGCATCATAGATTCAGTCCCCCACCCCTGGCAAAAATGAAAATGTGCTTGGATTCTGGGCCCTTGCATTTTCTTCCAAGATGTGCTACTTTTTTCATTGTCTCTTATTTGTTCTTTTTAATTTGTGATTTTGGAAAAAGGTAAAAGAAGGCTATTTTATAAATTTTCACAGGATTCTGCTATTGGCAGCAGAGAGCCAAAGAAATGCTTCAGTGTACTGATTATCTATCTATCTATCTATCTATCTATCTATCTATCTATCTATCTATCTATCTATCTATCTATCTGATTTATATAGCCGCCCATCTCAAAAAACATGGCTCTGGGCAGCATGTTTAACAAAAAATGTGCGCTGTATAGATTCTCTATTGGAAATCCTGAAAACTTGCTGTGTTATTTATATCATAAACTTTAGGTGATCTTCTGTTCTGGTATTTAGCTGGAATCAGTAATATAGTAATTGTTTTGTTTTGAATGTAAGTTATATGAAAAGCTACTTCATTTGTAATTAATCCTGAATTGCAAAGTGTGTAAAATGAATGACAGCATTTATATATTTTTTCTTTACTACAAAAATAGAAAATTGTTCCAGTGGAAGGAAATACGTGTTCTCCATTTTTAGAGATCTATACTTCAGCTTCACAAGATCATATTTTGTAAAGCAGATCCTTATGCTTATGTAATGTTATTTTTTAGAATTTTTCAGATTTTCTGTTCCGTTGGTATTTGGAAAAAGGAAAAAGAGGAAAACTGTTATCACAGCCAGCTGCTCAGCACGGACAGCTGGCTAGCTTCTTACAAGCTCATGAGCATCTCAGTTGGCTACATGACATCAATAGTAATGACATGGATAAGGTATACTTTAAAATAATACAAACCACTTACTTTTCCCTTAGTCAAGGCCCTCTCGTACAATGAATGCTCTTCTCCCCTCTTCCTTGGTCCACTTGGGAAGCATATGGGAATTGGTAATATAAGGAACCAGTGGGAACATGTGTATGTCATGCTTATTTTTGGTTGGTTACTGACATTTTTTAAAATAATGTTTTGTAAATTGTAGTGGGGCTTGCATTTAGAGAGAGCAAGATTCTTTCATGAGAAAAAAAGAAGTCCAGTCCTCTGCTTGTGTTAGTGCAGGCATAATCAAACTGGATTCGCTGGGTCTAGGCAGAGGCCTTAAATTTGCCTTCAAGACTTGACAGCATTGCTTGTTGCCAAAATTCATTATAAATCACATCATCAAAATTCATCCCAAAATTCCTCTTCAGTAAAATCACCATGGTGTAGAAGAAATTTAAGTTATGCAGTTTAAATTTAGGACAAGAAAGTTCTATAAGATGATTTCATTATTTCAAAATCTGTCACAAAGGAAAAGCAACTATTCCAAACAAAAGTACTTAAGAAAGCACTTTTATACAACTCTTTTTCCCCTTGAATTTATTTGGTTAAATTGTTTAGTTTTGCTTTTAAACATTAACAAAAAGCTTACATGTTTATTCAGTATCATATTGTAGAATCAGCTATCTTAGAGAATGTATGCTTTGTAAAATGTATCTAACCTCCTCTTTCCAAAATACAGAAGCAGTTATTTTAGTGAGTTCTTCATTCTTGTTATGAAACTGGTAATTTGAAACATTATTTATGATGTCTCTTTAGATTTTATGCAGAAACTCAATCAAAATATAAATAATGATGCATGTCTAAAATATTCATAATAGGTCTTATCTTGATAGTTTTCCATTTTTAGTTACTATTTTAATCTTAAAGACTCTTATCCTCTTGTTCTTACTTTTTTATGTTGTTCCCAAATAACTGGAGGAAACTGCTCAGCAGAAAAGAGGATTTTCCTCATCAGTCTCAGAATTTGAATATGTAGTTATGAAATTGTAATTTGAAGTACAACTACTTTGGGAAATTAAGATTTACGAATAACTTTGCAGTTTAGTTCTCTTTATATATAAAAGTTCTTTTATTCTTGCATAACTTTCCTCTTTCATAGCTTTATCTAATCAGAACTATTTGGTCATTCTTAGGCTTACAGAACGCTCCAGAATTTAGCAAATACAGAAACAAGGTACTTTGCGAAGAAGAAAACTCTTCTTGGATTAAGTAAACTATCTGTGCTAGCTTCTGATATATCAGATGTGATGTTAAATGAGAAAATTGAAGGTACTTTTTAAGCTAAATTTTAAAATTACCGTCCATATACAGAGAAACCCCTTATGCTGTTCCTCATTGAAGTGGGCCTGTTGCCATCCTTCTGATATCTACAGTAATTTCTCGAAAAGTAGTTGTGGTGGGAAATGATATTGTTCAAATAAGATACTCTTATCTACAGTGCTATAGCTTTGGATTAAGTTATGTGTTTGTAGATATATGCAGGTGCTACATCTCTAGTATTGGCTTTCTTGTAATGCATCTACAGCTTTGGCTTTATTAATTACCCTTTTGAAAAGTATCTTTTTATAGCAAATATCACTGTAGAAATATGATATGGGAACACAGTCTCCATATCATGAGTACTTATACTATTATCCACATGGTTACTAGGAGCCTGGAATTTAATTAACTAATAAAAGTATATGGCAAAGGCTTACTTACTGATTTTTTTTCCCTGCTCTCTAGAACAGGGATGTTTAACTTTCTTGCAAGTAAAAGCTGCTTATTCTTTCCTTACGAATGTTTAATCACCATACAAAAAATCCAATGGCAGTCTGAGTAAAGTAGTTCATGCCACCAGTTTTCACCTTCACCATCCTCCTCCCTGAAATGTCCTCATCCTGCCTCTAAAATAAATAAAAGTCTGGAGGGAACTTTTCCTCTATTTAATTTGGCTGGTTTTTTTCCTTTGCATTATATCACCATATAATATAATGCTATCTAGAAATGATTTTGGGAGGTAGGGACATTGCAAGAGAGTCTTACTTAAGAACAGGAGATTATGTGGGCTGCTTTATGTTCCCACAGCTGTGGAATGCCACCAACAAAGTTACTAAACAAGTTTGTTTTTTTAAAAACAACTGTAAGCTTGGCTAGGCTATTGATTAGGATTCAGGAAAAGGAAACTCTTCATATGTGAAGAAATTAGTTTGAGTAGCTGCAAGATTAGACTTGGAACTGGCAGTCCTCTTTATAATATAGTTCTTCTGTTTCTCACAAATATTTATTTATTCATTAAATTGCTACGGTTACTTAACTTCAAAACAAGTCTGGGCAACATCCAATATTAAAAACAGTTGAAAATATTATCAGCAGAAAAGAATAATAGATGTCCAGAGAAAGTAATCAGATCATAATCTTCAACCCCATATATTTCCCAAAGTGGTCTGCCATGCTCTGTAACTCGCAATTACTCATAATTGTGTAGATCTTTCTTTGATTATATTAATTTTTAAAATACACTTATTTATTATACCAAATAAATAACCTTTCTGGTCTATATTCATATAATTTCACATTGGCAGTTTTAAAAAAGGCTCCTGGAGCCATGGACTCTTGACAGCATGTTAAATAATTTTGAATGCGAGTTATTTGTAGCTGCTTGTTCTAAGTAATGATAATAATGCTTCTTTCTTCTTTCATGTATACAAGAAATTATTGAACAAGAATGTTTTTTATTGCATCAAGAAACTCTACCTGAACAGTTGTTGGCAGAGAAGAAGATGAATCTCAATGAAATGCCTGTTTTAAGCGCCCCCCAGCTCATTGAGGTATTTACTGTATTGTTTAATTAATTGAATTTTTGCATCTGTACAAAGGGATTTCCATTTTTTGAAAGAATGCAGAAATGTTAACACATGTAAACACTGTAACATATTTTTTAAAGAATTAGATATTATTCTAAAATGTCAAGACTTGAAATCCACTTAAAAAGAATTTGTGTTGAAGCTAGTATGAAACTTGCTCTGTATTTTTGACTTTGAAGCCCGAAAAGTATTATGGTTTATCAGCACTTTGAATATTGTGTGCTTGTTTGGAAATTGGCCATTCCAGGTTACTACTTACTTACTTGCTGTTGTGCTTACTTACCTTGTATCAAAGCAATTCAGCTTAGTAAAGTTCCACTACTCCTCAAATATTAAAACTTCAAATTTTCATTAGTTAGAATGACCCACAAGTTGTGCAGTTCCAGATACTTCTTAACAGCATGTTCATAAAACCATCAATGTATTCAGAGCCCAAGACTGTATGAACACTTGAATGTCTCTTTTCCCATCACATACACGTACACATGCACACAAAAACTTGGTGCAGAATACATCTTGTGACTCGAAATACAAAACATCTTGTGGGTGGATAAATCTTGTTACCCCCAGTTTTATCACACAAATAATTCTTTATTGCTACTACTTCCACAGTATTATATATAATATCTTCAAGATATCCATCCTAAATTGGTTAAGGTATACTTGTAAGTTATTATAGAAGAAAACTGCCAACTTCATGAGTGTCATTATTAAATAATGATTTGACGACTTAAGTACCAGCAATATTTCTGAGACAGATAGTTGTGCTTTTCTGTGTTTGTTCCGTTCATTTATAATATCAATACCTTATCCAATAGATTTTTGTGCATGTGTGCAAAAAATTAGTGATTTAATCCAACAACTGCTTTGTAGCAGTTTAGCTAGCCCAAACTCTTTAAAAGACTGGTATTGCAGAACTACATTACTAAGTGATTTGATTCTTTTAAAATGTAGGGAATCAAGGGATTAGGAACCCTGGGAAGAAACATTTTAGATATAAAGGATCTCTCCTCTTCCCCATTCCATGGATTCAATTCTAAGAGGCAAAAAAAGAGAACCAACTGAATGCACTAAAGGGAAGACAACTGTGGTATTAACTAATAATCTCCCAATTTGAACTATTGCTCACACTTTTTAATTACTCATAGTAGCAAGGTTTTTTCCCTACTTCTAGTTTCATCTGAATATGTTAGAAGACTCATAACCAGGTAGGAAGGAAAAGAAAAGAAGATTTATAAGTCACTCTCTGGGGGAGATGGGTGGCATATAAATTTAATACTAAATAAATAATATAAATAAATAAATAAATAAATAACTTCATTATCCAGTGTCTCAGCTAACTTTCCTTTGAATTTTACTGCTTTTAGGACACTGACTTTGCCTTCAGTAAGCAGTTTGCAGGTAGTGATCTGTCAGTTTACAGTATGCAGTATGCTTAACTGTAAGACTTCAAGAAATTTCACATTACACATTGATGAAATCTGTTGTAATTTGACAGCTTATGTGCCCCATTAAAATGCCCCATTAAAACATGTTTTATGTCAATATTCCTTTTATTTTCATTAAAAGAATTGATCATAATTGTTGCTCATTAAAACAAAAATTATTTGGTGTTCCATGATATTGGGCATCCAAAGCAAGCTGAGATTTTGTAAAAATGATGATGTCAAGACCCAAGCCCTGTCCTTTACATGTGATGTGGTGATACAAATACAGTTGGGGCAAAGTTTGTGTCATGATGCACATTATGTCATTTGCCAGCCTATGGACAACAATGCATAGTCTTGAAATGTTTATAGCCCAATACATTGGAAAATCTGTGGCCTAAAAGATTCTATAACTTTCATATGGTCCTGAAGATGTAGTTGCATTCCCAGATATGGGGGTCAGATTGTCAATTAGAGCCTGTGAGTTAGTGATGTTAACTGTTGTTGACTGGTTTTTACCTTGGTTGAACAGTTATATATTTTATTTTGTTGTTTTATGTTTTTTTAACTGTTGTTAGATGCCCAGATGTACCACGGTGAGATAGACATCCATATAAATTGAATAAATAAAGTTCTCATAAATCAATGTTACACACAATGGCTATAATATGGAACATGTATCTAAAATATTATGCTTCTCCCTTATTCTCAAAGTGACAGTACAGTTGAGGCATATTTCAGTGAAAAGGAGTTAAAATACAGGATGATTTTTCCCCCACAGTGAGTTCTTTACATAATAGTTTATATGTTTTGTAGTCTAAAACTAATTTTGTGTTCATTCTTTCATACAATAGTTATACATATGTGATGAGAACAGGAAAGCTAATGAGTATGACTTCAAGAAGGCACTTGATCTGCTGGAGTATATTGATCAGGTATGAAAATGTTATGTTTTACTGGTTTTCAGTGAATGGGTATAAACGATTATGCAAATTCTCTGTGACAACTGCTAGAATACTGAAGCACCACAGATAATTTTGTTAGATCCATTTTTAGTAATGGAGGACCCAGCTTGGGAAGGCATTAGTATTAGTATTAGTACAGTGGTACCTCAAGATACGAATTTAATCCGTTCCCTGACTCTGATCGCAAGTCGAATTGGTCGCATCCTGAAGCATGTTTTCCCATAGGGTTCAATGTAAATACGGTTAATCCGTTCCACCCTCTGAATTTGGTCGCATCCTGAAGCAAATTTCCCCATAAGGTTCAGTGTAAATACGGCTAATCCGCCCTCCGAATTTGGTCGCATCCTGAAGCACATGTCCCCATAAGGTTCAATGTGTCAGCCGGCGTTGCACGGCTAAGAAATTCCCCAGGCGCGCTTTAGTCAGCCCTAGTGCAGAAAAAGGAAGTGCTAATGAAATCTGAGAAAGGCTCCGGCGCACACAGCCGGGAGCGGGAGCTTCCCCCCCACTCCCCGTGCTGATTCTTCTTAATTCTGCGCTCTTTCCTCTGTGCATAACCCTTGGCGCGCGCGAGAAAAACACAGTGAAAGGAATGGGGGGGAAGGCTTATGTCGCGCGCACAGCGGAGCAGGAGCTTCCCCACCCCCGTGCTGCTTCTTAATTCCGCGCTCTTTCCTCTGTGCATAGCCCTTGGCGCGCGCGAGAAAAGCACAGTGAAAGGAATGGGGGGGAAGGCTTATGTCGCGCGCACGCACAGCGGAGCGGGAGCTTCCCCACCCCCTACCCCCGATTCCTCCGCGCTCTTTCCTTTCTCCATAGCGACAAAAGCACAGTGAAAGCAATCACCAGGCCAAGGGCTATGGCCAAAGGAAAGGGCAAATTTCCCCATAAGGTTCAATGTAAATACAAACAGTTCTGAAACAGATGCATTTTATTTTTAAACCACAAAAACTTGAAAAAAAGCACAGTATGAAGAGGGAGAATGGGGTGGGGAGGCAGTTATTGTTTGGAGGGAGAGTCCCCCTCCAAAGGGACTTCGGGGAGATCTCCTTCAGGGGTTTCCTCTCTTCTTTGCCTCTTAGCTGCAAAGCCTTATTCTTGCCACGCCCGCTCTGCATTTTCTTTGGAGCCATGCTGACAAGCACACCAAAAACCTTCCAAACGCCACAAAACACACCACAAGCCTCACCGAACGCCTCCTTGCTACCGCGATCTCGCCCACAGGAAGCCGCGACCACGTGGCAGCAGGGCAAATGGCTTTTCCTTTTCCTTTTTCCATAGCGACAAAAGCACAGTGAAAGCAATATCAGCGCGTACGCACAGCCGGGAGCGGGAGCTTCCCCCCCCCCCCGCACGCTCAGATTTCATTAGCACTTCCTCTTTCTGCATTGCTTTCCTTGGGCTTTTGTCCTCCCACTCAGATTTCATTAGCACTTCCTCTTGGAAGCCGCGACCACGTGGCAGCAGGGCAAATGGCCGCGGATCCGGTTCGTAGCTTGAGGCGGAGTTCACATGTTGAGGTAAATTTTTGCGGCCGAAGCTGGTCGTATCTTGAAATTTTCGTAAGATGGGGCGTTCGTATCTTGAGGTACCACTGTATTATCCACAACTCTCTGAACTTCTGTTCCAGCCATTTATTTATTTAAAGTATCTGAGACAGTTCCTCCTTGTAAAATTTCCAAAATGGTTTATAAGGGTATTTTAAAAAACACAAAATAAAGTTTTGTAAAATAATTATAATAAAAGATTGAGGAAGGCCAACATAAAAGATGCACACACCTTTAGGATATGGCTTATTCCAGAGGGTGGATCATTTCACAGGACAGTTGCCATCTCAGTGAAGGTATGTTTCTGTGTTGTGATCAAGAAGCAAGCTACTATTTATGGTACAAAGAGGAGAATCTCCTTTGAAGATTGTGCCAGATTTATTGTTTACTGTGAAAATTTGTGTGTGACTTTCTAAAAATAGTGCAAACTTTCCCCTGCATAATGTAAAAGGAACCCTTTTTCACTGCCCAACTCAGGAGGCTGACATTTTTTCATGTATTAGACTTATATTCCACCTTTCCTCCAAGAGCTCAGGTTAGTGTATGTAGCATGTTCTCCTACAACTTTTCTTTATGATAACTACCTTTGAGGTAGGTTGGATTGACCCAGGAGTGGCCCCAAATCACTAGTTGAGCTTCCATAGCTAAGGTAGACTAGAATCTGGGTTTCCCGTCCTGATCTGACACCTTAACCAATACTCTCTCACTGATGGACAATAAAAGAGGCTTAATCTCACCTGATAATTGACACATACATACACACTGCTCAAGTAATCAGAGGTTGCACTGTATAGACATTGTCTGTAGAGCCACACGGACAACTGGGATGGCTGTATCTTGCCTGTGTGTGAGGGGATGCATTGTAAAGGGCCGTTCCTGAAAGAACATTCAAATAATTAACTGTATGAAGCTTGGCAAGAGAACTTTTGGATAATACTGCATTTCATCCACAACCTGAAGTCAAGAATTGAATCAAATCAGTTAGTTCATCTCTAAGAAAAACCTCTTTCCTTAAAATCCAACTGTTCTTTACCATTTTGGTTCCTGTAGAACACTGTGTTCCCAGTCTCTAGCTAGTCTGCTGTTTCATTGTCTTATATGCCATACTATTCAGATTTATCAGATAGCATTGCTCCTTCCTTTGGTAATGCCCATAATGCTATTATGTAGCCTATCCCTTAGTTTCCCCTTCCTCCCTCAGTCAAATCACTTCCCTTCAGAGTTTCTTCAGCATCGTTTTATGAAATACTCTCTTTAAACACACACCATTACAGTATTTTATTATTTTGTTTTTAGCATAAGTGATCAACCAAATTCAGATATGGTTATAAAGCATAATTTCTTTCCTGAAATTTCAAACGCAATTTAACATTATTTCTTTTTTTTAATGAAGGCTGAGCAAGTGGACATAAATTATCTGAAACTTAAAATATTTTGTAAAGCTCTCCTGAGAGATGGGTAGGTAAAAACAATTTAATGTGTTTAATGTATTTAATGTATTCATTTACAACATTTATACCTATACTTAGGCAAAACAGTTCCTAGAGCAGCTTCCATGGAATCAATTGCAAATGAGATAATCTCTCTTTTTTAGTCTTAATTTCCAAAAGATATGGCAAGGGATGAGGGGTAATGAAAAACAGATAGATTTGGATACCAGCTCCTACAGTTATAATACAACAGGCTGAATGCAAGCAGTTCCTGGAGAGGTGGAGCCGAATGAGGTTAGGTCTTCCAGCAGAGTTCATGGATTGGCTCTGCTTTCCATCTCTTCTTCTACTTTTGAGAGTATCTTTGATTTCAATTAATACTTTGTTGAAGTATCCTTCCAATCCCCTCCAATTTCTAATATCAAACTGAATATTAGATAGAACATTCCAAAAGCAGGGCACCACTGCCAAGAATAAATTTTCTTTATGGAAAGGGCAAGTTGATAGAATAATAGGGGTTCCTCAGACTTATGAAAGGCTGGGCAAGGATAGATTTTAGATAATCCTTAACAATTTTGCTATTTTAAGGGCTAGAAATATCCCATTACAGACTGGGGATTCACTAAAAGTGAGCAGTTTCTCTACCAATCAAGATATGTCTAACTTCTCAACTGTTACCTCTTAACCATTATACCATTGCACCCCTTTTTTTGTACAGTCTTCATACATTCATACAGTTAAATGTGGCTCTTCAGAGTTTGCTTAAAATTTGCCTTTCTGTCATTCCAGTTAATACAATTTCTTCCCCTCCCCTTCCCTTCTTAAAAGCTACTCACCTTTCTGAACTACTCATATTTAGTTTCCAGATTTTGAAGGAGTAGAGGAATGGATGATGAAAAGACTCAGCACTGTGTTTCAAACTGGCTATAAAACTGAATTGCAGTGACTCCCCTCAAAATTTTGAAGGATTGTGTAAAATACTTTTTCCAAACAGGTGTATTAACAGAAATCCATGAGTATGGTTCAGGAACAATTTGGGGATTTTTGTTTAAAGTAAGAATCCTTTCATTCATTAGGACTTATTATGAGTAAATCCATTTCAAGGTTAACATATTTCCTGACAAAAGATTACTGTTAATATATGTCAAGCTGTGAGGGAGGAAATCATGAATATAATTATATCCAGGCTTAATCCCAAAATATGGTAGGAATTGATCCTCATTTAGATGGCACCATTTCAGTTTGTCTTGTTGATGAACCTTTAGAATAAATAGCTATACAAATATTATCCTTATTCAGATGTCCTCCTCATTATCAAGGCATCTTCAAATCTCTGAATCAGATACTTAAAACTACCTGCCCTATAGGGATGTGCATAATTTTTTTATGCTGTCCTGCTCTATAACTATATATGGCAATGGAATTGTTGGGTAGTACCCGAGGCTTGTGGGGAACACACAGTGACTTCCCAACAAGGTAA
This sequence comes from Liasis olivaceus, assembly GCA_030867105.1. Taxonomy (NCBI): domain Eukaryota; kingdom Metazoa; phylum Chordata; class Lepidosauria; order Squamata; family Pythonidae; genus Liasis; species Liasis olivaceus. The sequence goes on from CM061349.1 coordinate 261,482,548, forward strand.
TGGATTTTGTTTCTCTCGTTCATTCTGTTCACTATTTCTCCTTCAGGAGAAGTGAATAGCAATTAAAGAGAATGTTATGGAAGAATGTGTATCACTTTACCCAGAATTCCTTGTTTAATATAGATTAGAGTCAGCCACATTAACAATTATAATAAATGCACTAGCAAGAAAAAACTGTTTAAAAATGCACTTAAAAATATATCACTGAAATAGAGGCCTCTTTCTTGCTAGGGACTTTCATTGATTCTGAATTCAAATTCAGAATATAATTTCAGCATTTTCTTGCTTTCACATCCTACAAGGCTACCTTCTCATGGAGAAAGTTTAGGCAATAGGATCAGTTAAACTGCCAATGATAGAATGTACACATTAAGAACTTAGGGCATAGACTAGACCTCCTAGTCATACTAGTATAATGCAGCAATACAGACATATTAAATAATTTGACATCAAAAGCTGATTATTTCAACTGCAGATCACTGCTGACTATTAAGAAAAGTTTACTGATTTTTTTCCTGCCAATCCTACATTACAGAGGCCAGTCCTATTCTAACTCCTCCATCCATATATTTCACAAAGTTATGCATGATATTAATTATAATGAAATATGTGGATAGTGATTTAATATTGCTTAAGTAGATTTCTACCTTGCCTTTCCCTCTACATTGTAGTCTGCTCCAGCCTTCTGTATAGATGTGGGGTGGCTTCAAGAAGACTAAGAGAAATCTGTTTCCTGATGAATGTTTTTCCTATGGTAAAAGATTCTAGTTGTATAGTTCCCAAATCTTTTAAAAGGTCTATCTGTAATTATTTTTTCCTTGAATTATGAAACTTAATCTTTTTATATTCATAATACTGCATTGAAATAACAGACATATAATACTTGCTGAAATATGAAGAAAATAGTAGAGGGTGCAAGAAAATCACAAACAAAAATGAGAAATATAAACAGAAAAAAAAATAGCACAATGGAAATTTAGATTAACACATTGTCTATTATCAGTCTTTAAAATATATTTGTTTGATTCTTTTACACTTTGGGGTTATAGCTGGTCCAGTTCGGAAGGCAAAGATGATCCCATTGAAGCATCTAAAGACAGTATATTTGTGAAAATACTACAAAAGCTGATAAAAGAAGGTATATTTTATTGAAATATATTCAGAAACATAATTTGAGTCCCCTGCTTAAAAATTTGCATTAATAATAAAAATAGTATTAACAGTCATGATTTCAGTATATGGCTGGCCAAATTAAAGGTGGCAGAAGAGAAATACCATATATTTAACATGCAGTGTAACCATAATGTTAGAGGGGAAAATCATTATACCTGTCTTAAATAAGTTATACTGAAACTCAGTATAGATTTCCATAGTTCCATAGTATCTAACAACTATTTCCATTGTAGGAGTTCAACTCAGTGAATATCTGCCTGAGGTGAAGGATTTGATGCAGTCAGATGAACTTGGACATTTAAAATACAATCCTTACTTTGAATTTGTTCTGAAAGCAAATTATGAATTGTATGTTTTCAGAGACCAAGCATGAGAAATTTTGAATTTTAGTAAGCCAGCTTCTTTTTTTATATTGTGCATTGTTTTTGCAATAAAGTCTCAATTTTAAACAATAACATGATTCACAATGATTAAGAACTGAAATAGGATCAAGAAGGTGGTGGTCTCATATAAAAAAGGAAGTAGACTGAAGCATTAAACAATACCCTGTTCTATAAACAGTATGTTTCCAAACACTCTTATTACCCCATCTTCTTACTTGTGCTGCTGTTTTGTGGGTGAATATAATTGTTCATGCAGTGTTGCCTTTTAATCTGAGAAACGTTGACTATTCATCTTATAATCATAATATACACTTACATACTTTAATATATAAATGACTGAATTCAAGTGCTCACCACATAATGATGTTCTACTATAATCTAGGTAATGACACGAAGGCTAGGAAGTAGTTCTCCAAGTGCTTCTCCTGGGAATTTCTCTTCTCTACTTGATATTACTTGGTTTTGGTAATTAACAATCCACAACATTTTACCATGCTAATGCACAAAGAACAGATGGACTAATATAAATCAACTTAGTTCTTTAATCTGACAAATATCACAGTAGAATTGTTCCTACAGCCTGCTCAACATATACAGAGTAACTGCAAAACCAACTTGCATCGTCTTACCTCTTTATGTCTTGGCTAAATGCCTCTAGAATTTGATCCAACAGCTGAGAAGGTCATAAGTTAAATCAGTTGAAGAGAATCCCATGTCTAGTTTTAAAAGTACAACTACCATTCCATGGCTTCCTTTCTTGCTGTGCTAACAGAGCTCTAAGAATGGAAGAGCTGAATACATATGGAAGGATATACTTACCTCAAAATGTTCAAACCAATGTAGAAAAGAAACATACTACCAGTACAGGAAGATTAAACAAAATATTTCAGATACGTTGGGATCTACAAAATATAAGGTATCAAAAGGAACAGGCTATGTCATGCTATTAATACCAAGCTAAAAGGTTGAAACATGGGAGTGAAATAAAGCTGATAAAAGATCACATTTTTATCCTGCTTTCTCAACTAAAAAACAGTCAAAAGTGCTCTGGTCTGGTGAAAGTCCTGGAGCTTTTCATTTCTGTCTAAATTCCAATCTCTATTTTGATATGTATGTACTACATAATCTGGATCTCCTAGAAATTCTTGATTGCTATTAACATTTTCCCCAAAGCTAAGATAGCTTCTATTTAATCAGAATACACAGCAGCTTCTGAGTATATGAAAATGCATTATCCAAACATTTGTTAGAATTTTTATGAGAAGACATAGCCCTGTCTGTGCCAGTTTTCTAAGAAGCTCATATCAGTGAGTTCAATGGAATGTATTCCCATGGAAGCATGTAGTGGTATGAATGTAAAACATGAACTCTGGAAAATTATTTCCCTTAGTGAGCAGCCTCTGGAATGGTATAGATACAGGTATAGGTACAGATACAGATACAGATACAGATACAGATACTTATGGCTGGCAATTTCATTCCAAAATAGTGCTATTTTTATATTTAAAAATGATATATTAAATAGCATAGCTGTTGCATATTTATAATATTAAACATAATGGAATGTATTGACATAGAGATGAATGTTAGATGTTAAATTGATCAGATAGTATAAATGGAATAAGAAAGTTTTAATTTCTATATTTCTCTGCCTATGTGGCTGACATTCTTGATGCTATTTTGTGTTAATATACCTGTATGCACTGGAATTCAGTGTTTCAGCTGCACAGTGTATTTGTCAGTTCAAGGTAAGCCTCTCTACTAAGAACTGCAAAATACAGAAATGAGTAGCCAATTTTTTTCCCTGGAAAATGGCATCTGATTGTCTTAAGTATGTGAAAACATACAAATGTGCTATGGTTTCAGTAGATGTATTTGTTTTGTTGTAAGCACTGGATTGGTTTAATGAGAAAATGGGTCAATTGAATGTGTTCACAGAATATCTTGCAATAACTGCTGTGAGTTCCTTTTACTGGAGAGTCGTTACCTCACATGGTTGTTGTTACAAAAAACAGGAGTCAGCACTTCACTTTGGGTTCCTGAATGAAAAGTGGCATATAAGTAAATAAAATCTATGCATATTTATTCCTTGGCAATTATTTAAACTTACAAAAGAGGCAGCATTTGTAATAAATTATAGTATGCTAATTTATTAACACTTCTGTCACTGGTCAACTCCACTGCAGTGGGAATGAGAATTTCAGCTGTACTTCCCAGTTAATGAAAACTCTGGGTGGAGAGACTAATTTAATAAACACATCCTTTAATTTAAAAAGGAGTGTTTCAGTGTCTAAGTGACACTTATGAAACCATAGTATGATTTTTAATAGACAAAAGTGTAAAGTTGTTACTTGTATTGGCAGAGACTTGAGAAACTACAGTGATTTCTCCTGTGGACATGAGCTTTCCATTTGCCATTCACATATTCCTTAGTGAAAATGTAAATTATAAGGTGTAAGTTGACTGTATCACCAGTGATAAGGAGTTTAATTGTACAGATTAATTTGCTGCACATTTACTTACTAGTTTTGCAGTAGTAATAATTTGATATACTGAAAATGCTAGGTTTCACAGAATGCCTTTAAAGAGGAACGTGGCATTATGTACCCAAAGTTTGGTTCTTTGTTCACTTAAACTTATTTTTAATACAAATGCGATAACTTATTGTTGAGAACAAGCTTTCCTTTAATTTCAGCATTACCTGTTCATCTTTGGATGCCTGTTGCCATTCTAAAAATGTTGGAATGGAGGCCCAATGCTTTGTTGAGCTTAGAGCATTTAATATGCATTTAATCAGATAGTCCATTACATAATTAGTCCTTTATATACATTTCAGTTTGGATATCTTCAAAGTCCTCTATAAAGGAATATTATCTACAGCTAAAATTAATCCATTAAAGCTAATGGAGTGCTTTGCAAAAGTGCTTCAGAACATGCGGAAGCAGGAACGTAGGACTGTCTACAGTGCCTTTGGACAATTGCATCATTAACTGGGATTGCACACAACTGCTTTAAGGAGTTGTAGACTGGTGCTATGTTTGTGCTCCTTGACATGCTAAAGCACCTTTTCTGATAGAATCCAAAGTGCTACATAACTCTAATAGTTAAGCTTATTCCACCTTTGCTAGGGTCAATGCACACTGTCCAGTCAGTACTAAAACACACTACTAATTCCACTACATCATGCTCAAAGAACTCTGTGATGATGTTACTCAAAGACAGATTGTAGTACTGGTTTTATGATGCAGCCAAATGACTCCTTAGCTTTGGTAGCATGGAGCACCTAACCAATATTCCAATCCATGTTTTTGAAAATAGCATGAATGTGCTTAGACAAGAGTTTATGAGACTTCATGCCAGATGTGTTCAGGAAGAGCTAAGTGGGGCTAGGGCTTGTTCATTTCCATGCTCAGTGGAAGAGGGGCTAATGTTGCATATGCATGTGTGCCTGCATAATTAATCCACTATTCTGTTTAGATCTGCTTGTAAGGTTGCTGAAAATGTTTGTTACGTTAGCTGCAAGTGCATTAACTTTCTTTAGGAATGCATCTCTCTTGTCTTTTTCCAACTAGAGTCATCGAATAAAGGATTAGAAGGTATCTTAGAGATCATCTAGTCTGACCTCCTGTCCAATACAGAGATAGTACATGCCTCTGAGTATGCCAAGACTACAGCTCCCAGAATTCCCTGAATCAGTCAGCATGATTGGGAATCCTGGGAATTGCAGTCCGAATATATCTGGCAAGTACCAAGTTGGAGAAGTCTCTCCAAGGGTATCATTTCAATCTCATCTTCTCCATAATTGGCTGGTGTCATTGCCTATCCAAAAGGGGACTTTTACTTCCACCCTTTCTCCAATCCCAAAACTGCCATTAACCTCCTCCATGACCATAACTAGATGTGAATTGCTTTAGATTTTTTTCTTTTAAAGTCAGCGTACCCATGTGGTATAAATAGCATAAAGTACGGTGCACTCATGGTGTATGGTAACTCTTCAATGTGGTGGCAGTCAGCCAGGACCTTCGGTGTTTATCATCATCTATATATAAAACTGATTTTGCACAGCATTTTAGAGAGCATTTAAAATGTTCCTTTATCGTGGTTGTCCAGCCAAAACACAACTCTTCTTCTCATACAAATAATACTTCAGAAATGCTGCTCCGTGTGCTCTGATCTTGACCGCTCCTTTAACAGACAACTGTTGAGAACTGGTGTTTTTGGCCAGAAGCCAGAGTCCTCTATGAATATTCCTCCTCAGCCATGATTGTCCAGGGCAAGCATGTTCACGTTTTAAAAATACTGTAGAACGTAATAAATGTAACAATTTAATTTTTTGAAAAAAATTTGCAAGTAGGGCACAAGATAACGTTCTGTGAAACTGTGAATATGACCTAATTGTAACATACTTAATCAGGCTTTGGCCAGTTTTAATCATCTGGATTGGGAGTATACGAAATGTTTACCTGTGTTGTCAACCTGATCCTTAGTGCTTGGCAGCAAATAGCTTTGCTTTAAAAGAGTTTTCTTCTAACAATGTTTTATTAGCATCATATACAATAGCAATTACTTTGAAATTGCTTGAGACAACAAAAAGAGCGCATGTTATTTGCGGAAATCCAAAGTTTTCACATAGTTGGCGTCACCAACGCACTGTCACTTTGGATGCATTCTGGAAAAATTGTGTTTATCGTTTTATTTTAAATTAGGGCAAGGAGATGAAGTCTACGGTTGAACTTCGGAGCAGAGATGTAAAAGTAAACCCTGGGACCATCACATCCCCACCCACATCCTTTTAGTAATTTTAAATGAATATTTAGGGTAAAAAAGTATATAGGATTTTTGGAGGGGGGCAATTGATGTGGTTTCTCAAAGGGCAAAATGGGTGGTGTCTGTGAGTCTTGCCTTTGTCTAAGGCCCTAATTGCACCATTTAAAACTCCCAAAGCCCCTCTCAAAACAGGCCTTTTGGTCAGCAATCCTGCCGAAGGCCTCGCAAAACCTGGCGTTGTCCTGAATCATAAGCAAGGATCAATTCAAGAGACCAGACTCTCGGGGATTTTAAGAAACGGTGCTTTTGGGCTCACTAAGGCGATGCACTTGCCTAGGAAGAAGAATTCCAATCCTAAACAGATGCTCAAAGGATGGCAGTTCAAATAAACCTGGAATTAGTCGAGCCAAAGCCCGCACTCCCGTACGCGCTTCGCTCGCAATCCAGACTAACTCTGCTGGAAACCCCGCAACGCCAGGCGAGGAGGAACAGAAAGCCGCGGCCAGCGGAACCGCGCAGCCGGGGCCGGCCAGTGCTCTGAGCGCGGACACGGAGGGCGGGCCACGGCCCCGCCAACTCCGCTGCGCCCCTTTCCCCGCCCTCTGCCCCTACAGCTTCCTTCTTCCTTCCTTCCGCGGCCGGGCGGGGATGCCCCCGCCCGTTCCCGGGGCTTCTGTCTCCTTTCCGGGCATGATGGCTCGGAAGATTATTTGGGAAGGGAGCCTTCCTGGCCGGGAGGGGGGCGCAGGCAGACAGTCCTTATACGGCCCGGCCCGTGTTACCTGGGTCTGAGCCAGGCGCTCCTTCTTTGGGCAGCCCCGCGGCCGAGCAAGGGGCCTGGGGGGCTCCGGTCAGGCCGCCTGGCCAGTCTCGATGCCCAGCACCCAAATATGGAGACATTCCTGTGGGTCGGCGACAGGGGAGGGGAGAAGCCAGCAAGGGCCTATATAAAACCCGCCGGGCTTTCGCAAGCCCACCGACCAGCAGAGCTGGGAAGAAGCGGCAACCGGAGCTGAGAGCCAGGAACCAACCCCAAGGTGAGTCAGGCCGGCAGCGAGAGGGCGGGTGCCTGGCTGGTTGGCTGGTTGGCAGAGGCAGGACCTGGGGAAGGAGGACCAGCTTCGTAGCACGGCAGCTCTTGGGACTGGAGGAGGAGAGTAGGTAGTAGGCAGGGGGGCGGGGGTGTGGAAAAGAAGTTCCACCTGTTCAGCTTAAGCTCAACAAATCCTCAAACCCTGAGGCAGCTTTGCTGCTTTTCAGGGATGAGTGGAAGCAGATGCCTCCAAGCCTGTTCTCCTGATTTTACTACTATTTTATGGCAAGAGGGAAGCTCTTGCCTTTTGCTGGAACAACCAGTTTGTTTGAAACATGGGGGCAAACTTTCAAAGCCTGCAGAACTATTAGTGAAGCAAGTTATATATGGTGACATTAAATCATCCAAGCTTAAGTCAGTGGAGACACAAAACAGTGGTCCAGGAAATATAGACTTACGTCTGCTGTGGAACGAGGGTAGTTTTAGGGAAATCACCATTAGCATCTTAGGATGAATTGTAAGTGGACAGCAACCAAATAGGCTAAAAGTGATTGCTGGAAAAGCGTAAATGCCTGAATGAACCAATCAGTTTATTGCTGGAAACATCCACGTTCTATTAAAAATTTGTAGGATGAGATTGGGTTTATTCATGGCTCATATCTCTCTAGTTCCTAACATTAAAGAACAGTTTAGCCAGCTGTCAGCCTTTGTCATTCCTGGTTGGATTGTGTACCTGGCAGCTTGAAGAAAGAAAGGGTATCCTCAGAACAAGCTACTTTTTGCACCTCTGCAAATCAATGTGCCTAGTGTACTGGGAAATGTGGCTTAATATTCTTATTTAATTATTTTGTTTTCAAAATTCGTGTGCCACCCTTCAAAACTGGTCTTTCTCATGTGTTTTAAGAGATCAAGTCTTCAATTTTTTTCTTGAAAATTGTATATTCTGCCTGGAGAAGTAGCCCATATTTTGGCTGTTGCTCAAATTGGTGCCCTTGGATGTGTTGGACAACTGTTCCTATATTCCTCAACCAACAATTTGCAATAGTAACTGGGTGTTATGAAAATTGTAGTCCAGCACACTTGGAGGACATCATTTTGAGGAAAGGAAAATCATCCCTAGTGAGTTAATGTCTTAAAAACAAAATGGACTAACTTCGGTCTCTTTACGCCATCTTCTGACATCTTAGCTACTTCAGTTGTGCATCGAAGTGCAGTATTCTTCTCAAATACAGTTACCTGACAATAGCATCACTGAAGTGAATAGGCTTCATTGCAGTGTACATGTGTAATATTTACACATGAACAATGTAATACAGTAATCTAGTTGTTGACGGTCAATATGCAATTCCTTTAGGAGACAACTGGCTTTAGATCTAATTTGTTTTTACAGAGAGGCTTAAACATATATTAAGGAGTGACTATTTTAAATAGACCTCCCTTTGATTCCACTATAAAGCTACAGCTGTAACCCTATTTACTTTAGAAGTAAGCCCCATTGAAACAAACAGGACTTAATTCTGAATAAGCACGGTTAAGCTTGTCAGATAAACCAAGTACTTTAATTTGCCTTCATTGTTACTTGATTTTTAGTTTGCAGTTTTTTATAATCAATAAAATCAGCAGATAAACAGAGAAGGAGCTTTATGTGTTTTTAATATGGATTATTCCCCCTGAGTTGTCTCACTTATTAAGGCAAAGGACAGTTGTAGGGCTGAACTATTTCATCATGATGGTTTCCCCCAGTGGGGGAAACCCGTTGAATTTCTTGAGGTTGAAAATCTTCCTGTAGTCTCTGTCTTGTGAACTTGCATAGCTTCCTGGTGCCTCTTGTGACCTTTCTTGTTTTTCCTCCATTCTTAGAAAGCCGACACCATGTGTGATGAGGATGAGACCACCGCACTTGTATGCGACAACGGCTCCGGCTTGGTGAAGGCTGGCTTTGCCGGGGATGATGCCCCCAGGGCTGTGTTTCCCTCCATTGTTGGACGCCCACGTCATCAGGTACTTTTCCCTTTTCACCAGCTGTGTTTTCTTTAACAGTAGGCAGATTGAAAGATACAGCATACATTGGTTTAAGTCCTACTGTATTGGGAAGGCCTGGACGTGACTGGGGGTGAGGAATTAGTAGGTCAGATGACCCATTGTATTTCTTTCTTTTTCTCACTCTTGCTGACCTTCCTAAGACTCGGGTGGCTCCATGTAAAGCTACTAAAAGTACCATGACAATATAAGTCCCATTGAACTTCATAAGTTCTACTATTCAGGGATCGTTCATAGAACTGAGTTACATAAAGGACTCTGAGACAGCTGTGAGATCCATTTTCTGGAGCTCCTTGGGCCATCATTATTTTGAAAATGGGAATGTCCATCATAGCTCAAGCGTCTACACTGTTTCAGATACAGAATAAAAGATAATGAATTGGCCACTCTGTAGAGACCATCATAATGTTGTCTAAATAATCTCTCAGTTAACTGATCTCCTAGTGTAGCTGCTGCTTAGCGCTTCCTTTACTTATCCTACAATTTGCTGTCTGTTTTGTGAAGGACTCAAAGCCTTAATAAGAAGACCCTGATACTCCTTTGATTAGTGTAGAGAGTACTCATTAAATGTGTAATGTGTAGGATAGAAAACAGCCATTAGAAATTGCTAAGCATTTTCCCTCTTTCTTCCCAGGGTGTCATGGTGGGTATGGGTCAAAAAGACTCCTACGTAGGGGATGAAGCCCAGAGCAAAAGAGGTATCCTGACCCTGAAGTACCCCATTGAACATGGCATCATCACCAACTGGGATGACATGGAGAAGATTTGGCATCATACTTTCTACAATGAGCTCCGTGTTGCCCCTGAGGAGCACCCCACCCTGCTCACTGAGGCCCCTCTTAACCCCAAAGCCAATCGTGAAAAGATGACCCAGATCATGTTTGAGACCTTCAACGTCCCTGCCATGTATGTGGCCATCCAGGCTGTGCTGTCCCTCTATGCCTCTGGCCGTACTACTGGTGAGTGCTGGTGCCAGGAATAGAAAAGCAGAAGGCTAGGTTCCAAGGGATGCCCACCAACTACCTCTCTTTCAAAGAATAAGATAGTCATAATCCAACTAGACTAGGAGATAACCTGTCACTGACATGGGCTTAGGAACATAGAAAACTGAACTGCCTTATATTAAGTCCATCTAGTTCAGTAATCTGTTTATCTGCCTAATGTATTCCTGATACTTTGAATTATGTTGGCGGACTAGAGATTATGGAGATTGCACCCCGACAGTTCTGAAAAAATCCTGGTTGGGAAAGGCTGGTTTACATTTACTGGCAATGGCTCCCCAGGGTTTCAGATAGCTTTCTGATCTTCTCTACTTTTTTATAGAATGGACTGTTTAACCCTTGCACAGAATATCCCCTTCATGCCTTCTCTGGCTCTCTATATTCCTGGTCCATTCTAAGCAGTAAGATTTTGTCAGCCTACTAAGAAAATGAAAAACCCAACTATTGGCATGACTAAAGTTTTACCCAGCAGAATGTACAATGTCTCCACATCTAGCCTTCCCTGGAATGCTCATTAAGGAAAGGGAATACTTTACTAGCTAACACCGGCTGTGAGATTATTGGGAATCCCTTATGACTCATCTAGCCATGTTGTCTCTTCTTTGCTCCCTATTGCTATGTGTCCTATATCAACCTAGACCTGCAAGTTGGTGAAACCAGGTTTTGTAGCCTCCATCACTAAAAATTGTATCTCCTCCTTTTTTCTGTAGGTATTGTGCTCGACTCTGGCGATGGTGTCACCCACAATGTGCCCATCTATGAGGGTTATGCCCTGCCCCATGCCATCATGCGTTTGGACTTGGCTGGTCGGGATCTCACTGACTACCTGATGAAGATCCTGACTGAGAGAGGCTACTCTTTTGTCACCACTGGTAATGATGCAACCTCCCAGCCCTCTGTTCTTGCTCTGGTTCTTGCCTAATCGTAAATGGCTTGTCCCTGTTTAAAATGGGAAAGGCTTTCTTCTCACCAGCAGTTCTGCTCTCTAATCACCCCTTAGCTTTTTGTGACATCAACAGATGCTTCTGAGGAATTTTTTTGTCAGAAAAAGGGGAAAATACTACCCAGGTTTTAGTCCACCCTTAGCAATGGATGGTTACTGGATAACTTTGGACCAATTAGTTTATGTCTGTCCAACCATGGGGTATCACAAGATGGTTGTTATGGGGAAAAATAGGAGGAAGGAATGCAGTATATGCCACCTGGAACTTCAGGTAGAAAAGCAGGATATAAATTAACAAATAAAATAGTTTTAATACTGATAAGGTGGATGTCAGCTTAAGCCTGTCTCCCTCATTAGCTGGGGATGAGAGTAAGGTAATGTCATGAGGACATGGGGAAAGAAAGCAGTCAGGGCATATTTCTGCTTAGTTAGGTGGAAATGGGGAAAGGTTGCACGGGCATTGGGTTGCACTCACCAGAACACAGAGTGAGTATAGCCTGGACACAAACACAGAAAAATTGGGCTGATGCTTTCAAGCTTTTCAGCACTGCTGAAGTCTGAAAGTTCAGACCCCACAGGTTGTGCATTTCATGCTCTTCCATCACAACCATAAAACAGGGTGCGAGCCTTTCTTACTACTGGCAGATGTGTGTGTGCTTTTTTAAATTGAGCTTCAGGGTTATGCACCAGCTGCCTGCATTCTTCCCTCTTTACTGTGCTGGTCTGATCCCCCCCCCCCCCCTTTCTTCCATTCTGGGAGGACTTCTTGTTTGGCTAACTGCTAAATTCTTTTTCCCTCCCACAGCTGAACGTGAGATTGTCCGTGACATCAAGGAAAAGCTGTGTTATGTGGCTCTGGACTTCGAGAATGAGATGGCAACTGCTGCCTCCTCTTCTTCCCTGGAGAAGAGCTACGAATTGCCTGATGGGCAGGTCATCACCATCGGCAATGAACGTTTCCGTTGCCCAGAGACCCTTTTCCAGCCATCCTTCATTGGTATGTTTCCCTCTCTAGCATTTCCCATCTTGTGATCCTTCTCCTATGAAGAGTTCATATGCTTGGAGTTGCTATATTCCTCTTTCCATTCCTTTATTTTCTCAATGCCACCAGGTATGGAATCTGCTGGTATTCATGAGACAACCTACAACAGCATCATGAAGTGTGATATTGACATCAGAAAGGACCTGTATGCCAACAATGTCATGTCTGGTGGCACCACCATGTATCCCGGTATTGCTGACCGCATGCAGAAGGAAATCACTGCTCTGGCTCCCAGCACAATGAAGATCAAGGTGGGCTTTAATTACACAAATTATTAATATGCAATGGAATATGGCAGAGGTTGATACCATAAACAGCACTATGCACTACAATGCATCTGTGCATTATAGTGTTTCACAGAACCTCTATGCATAGATAGAGGAAAGAGAAGAAGGCTTCTCTGTTTCAAGAACTGTACTCCTAGAAAATGAATTGGTCCACACCATTCTTGAAATAGACCCAATGAAAAAAAATCATTTTAATTCCAGTGATTGCAACAAGTCCGCTCTGAAAAATTAGTTAAATCTGGAATCAGCCCAAAGTATTATAAATGGACTTAATCATGCAGAATGATTACCAATTAATTTGGATTTGGATTAGCTTTGGGTATGTTCCACTTCATTGTTTTCAGTGGGATTTCATTTGTACTAGTATTTTTGGATCATATCCTTACATTTCCCTTCTGACACTTTCTGAATTCTTCCAGGATTCAGATAGAATAGTTAATTGATCCTTGTAGTTAATTAAGTCACCTACATGTTTTGTTGAGTGCCTTATCTTAATTAATTAATTAATGCAAATCATCCCAACTAATTTACTGTGGTTGGCAGAAATTCATGATATGGGATGCAGAAAGCTGTGGGTTGTTTTTTTTTTGCAAAGGATTGGATTAATAGTTTTAATCCAAGCTAAGCCCTCTTGCACTTAAGTCACATCACCAGCACCCCAGTGATGGGACATAATGCTGCTCCATTGTCTATTTGAAATCCCTCTTTGGGGTTCTGCTCTTGTTAATTAAGCATCTCTTGCTTTGTTGCTGTTATTCCTGTATCAGTTAAATCATTCCATTTGCTTCTTTCAGATCATTGCCCCCCCAGAGCGTAAGTACTCTGTCTGGATCGGTGGCTCCATCTTGGCTTCCCTGTCCACCTTCCAGCAGATGTGGATCACAAAACAGGAATATGATGAAGCCGGCCCATCCATTGTCCACCGTAAATGCTTCTAAACATGTTTACAGAAAAGATCACTATTATTATTACTTGGTAACTACTCTCAGGATGACGACATTGTGAAGTGCAGGCTGTTGAACACCTGCCCAAGCCACATTAATGTTCAATTTTATACCAATGTCTATGTGACGGTTGCTGCAGACGCCATGTGACACTGAGTGTTTGTACAGTGTACATAAATTAACTTATTTTACCTCATTTTGTTATATCAAACCATGCCCTGCGGAAGGAAACCAAAAAAAAAAACTTTCAAGAAGCATTAAATCATCAAGTCATTCTGTCATGCCCCAACACAGCTGGCTTTGGTGTGATTTATTACTCTGGAATGTTTTGGGTCGTAATATTTCCTGCTCAAGTAAGATCAGTACACATGAAGGGGTTAGGAAGTAGAAGGGGTGGTAGTGCATAGCAGTGACACACCATGTATAGGCCTTGACGGTAATCCTGAGTGCGTACACATTTCCATAAATGCAATAGAACAGGGTTAACATACATTTATCATTCCTACAACAGATGGGGAAAGGTGGTGGATTTATTTGTCCCAGGTCGCCCAGTGAGTTCACAACTGAGCAGGGATTTCGGTTCACATCTCACACTCCTGAGGATTTTCTTAAGACAGACAAATGTCAAGGAGATTTGTGTGGCTACAGTCATGATTTTACAAAATGCCTGCACTTACTATCACCAAACATGCATAATACAGATATTCCTAAGTGACCCAGAATTCTCCTTGCCAGTGAAACTTCCTTGATAATGATACTCCGGGGAGGATTTGGACTGAGTTCAATATCCCCTTTCTCCTTACTCTGCCAATTGTCCAGAGTTGTGCGAGGGCTGAGCTCAAGGTCTGTCTGAGCCCTGCTATGTGAGAGCCCTTAACTAGTACTACACCTACACTATTACATCTCAAAAACATGTGCTCTGCCACTCAGCTCCAGCCCTTTCTTCAATTACTGGCTGTCAACCTTAGCTCAGCCAAGGATCTAAAATACCTCAGAGGTCAAAGCAGATTAGCCCCCAAGTCTTGTGCTGCAAAGAGACTCTCAGCCCCCAGCTGTTGCTGTCTTTCACTCTTCTTTTTAACTTTTCCCACTGAAGGAATTGCATCAGCTTCTTCCAATTGCTGTAGTCCATCCAGTGGGTAGGAACTGAAGGTCATTTGGCTAAATGAGCTCTTCCATATGCCAAGGACTCACAGTTGATATTAGACCCTCCCATCCCAAAGTATTACTGACACTTGGCTGTACTAAAGAGAAGTTGCCTTTTGACCTTCTTACAACCTAGCCCTCTGAGACTTCATCTCCAATATGCTTTTTTGGTAATGAATACTGACCCCTTCATCACCCACTTCCTGCATCCCCTCTCCCCCAACCATTTCCATCCTCAGAACCCACTCCTTCATTTCGCTCTCCTTTGAAAGCCAGGCTGGTTGAGTCTTAGCAGAAGGCATTCATTTTCCTTCCAGGGCAAACGGACTATTCCTTGCATAGCTACGATGTGTCAGTATCAGACAGCAGGTGCAAACTGTCAGCCTGTGCCAACGGAGACTAACACAAGGACGCATTTGGTCAAACAAGCCCAGGTCACGATGTTTAATAATGAATCAAACCAACTCTGGAATGCCATCCTGCAAATGCTGCACACAACAGATGTCCAGTGGTAAAGTTGGAAATGTGATATTTTCATAACACTTATGTCTGTCACACACTTTTCAACAATAGTGGAGCAGTTAAAACTGCTGTATTAACTACAAGTTTGTTTGGCTGAGGCTTGTCCAGCGTAAAACCCACAGATTGCAATAGTGGGGTAGCAAGTTGCATTTACTGGCACTTGTGCAGGAAATACTCAGAACACAAAATGATTTATACAGGGGATACTTTCAGTCAGTGGCAACTTCTGTTCATTCTCAGGAAGCAACATGCAGCAAAATGACAGATTTCAATTTTAATCAGCAACAGATAATGGTCTTAAGTAAGGAACATAAATGTCAACCAAGGAACAGAAGTGAGGTACTTGGATTACATTAGTAGAGGTCCTGGTTCAAAAGTAGAATTTGTCATACTGACTGGGGAAAGAAGGATGTGAAAACTGATTTCTGTTTGAAAATGGATGGATACTTATTTGCTGTTGCTTCAGGTTGTGATTTTTCCTGCTGCAACATTTTTGTATACTTTCTTGAGCAAAAAAGCTTGAGAATGATTTCTGCATGAGTAAAGACTAATGTGCCACAAGCGTTCAGCACCCATAGGTTCTACTTACCTATCTGCCTAACCATCTGTAGAGAGAAAATGTGAGCTACATTTCTGATTTTAATTGATAATATGAACTATCTACATGATGAAAAAGTATTCTAAGGATCAAGCAAAATATGTTAAAAGAGTATGAAACAAATTTGTTTCTTTGGAACAAATAGCACCTTCAGGAAGAGGCCACTTTTGTCAGGAAAGTGTTTTTGGAGTAAGGTTTAACCCCATTTTCTGATCCACAGTCCTAATTTAGACCTCCCCATAATTCATTCATTCATTTCAATTTAATAATTGTAATTTAATAATTGATAAACCAATTGTGAAAACTGAAACATACGAAAATGTTGAGGGTTGGATGGGCTTATCCACGAGTATGTATGGTGTTTTAGTAAGCAAAACCAATTTAACACAACAATTCTATAGCAATGTTTAGGGGTTGTGTGAACTGAGTTATCCTAAGGCAGGAGTGTGTCCAGAGGACCAAAGCTTCTGAGAGGCTTCACTTCCTGTTGCCTAGAAGAATCATAACAGTAAAGGTATGATTATATTCCCAGAGAACAGATTAGCCCCAACCCTTTCATAAGGCCTTGAAGACTTAGTTCAGTCAACGGACATGGAGGTTGGGACGTATGGCAGAACCTGTGGGATGGTTGTGCTGCTGGTTGTGGTTTATGGTGATTTTGTTTTGATATTATGTTTTTTAAACTGTTGTTAGCCTCCCAGAGGCATGATGTTGAGATGGGTTCCCTTTTGTAGCTTGACTTAGTACCTTGTTCCCTTAGTTCCTTTAGTACCTTGTTTACCACAATAGCAATCTCTCTACTTTAATTGCTAGAACTGTTTATGCAATGATTTTGCATAAAAAGTGTGACAACAACAGGAGTTGTAGAACAGTTGACCATCCCCTGGCAGCTTTCCATGTGAGTCACATTTCATGGTCTGCAAACCAGGCTTCTCTATTTTTAAAACGCTGCTGCTATGCGCTGTATCTGGTTCGTTCAATAACCATTCCACATGTTGGAAGCAAAAAGCATTATTTAGGTAGTTATTATATTTATAGACCATTGAATCCCTAAAGACTCTCAGCAGTTTACAAAATACAATATCACAAAACTATATGAAAGAAAGGCACACAAATAAAAGGTCCACAAACCAATGAAAAGATAAAATAAAATGTAATTAACAAAAGCAAATTATAACTGAACCAAGATGGAATCAAGTCCCAACTGCCTTCCAGAATAGCTCTGTTCTGGCAATTTTCAAAAGGAAATCAGGATGGGAGTCAACTAGATGTCTACCGGAAGGCTGTTCCAAAGGACCAGCGCAGCCAGTGATAAGCACCCCTGCTGAGCCTCAGCTCCCTTCACCTCCCTAAAGTGGGACACCACTGGCCATTTCTCATGGATAGGATGAACCGGTCAGGCTGATTCCAATAGGAGAATGAGGTCCTGTAGATAACTAGGCACCAAACCATGCTTTCTTAGCACATTCTTAGCACAGGTCTCTTGGAACAATTTAACAATTCTTTTGAAGCGATTATTAACTGAGGGAAGACAATCTGAATTCTGCTGCCCTCCCACATTAATGAGAAGCCCACAGTTTATGCAGCAGAGTACATATAGTGCAGTCAGAAAGTCCTGGGCTCCATCCAAGCAGGTTTAGTTAATTAACAAGAACTTGCTGTTTGTAATATCTGAGATTGGAGACTCCAGTTAGCTAATGCATTAATGCATTTGAAATCAAATCAGCACCTACTCTCAGCCTACAGATTAGAGAAATATTCCCATGGAAACACAAGAGTCTTAAATTAAAACTAAAGAATGTGCTAAAATATTAGCATGGATAAAGGAGATTTACCACATACAAAGGCTCAAAGCCTTTGAACTTGGTACTGAATCCCTGTAATGGAAGATCTAGAATTTGTACAAGATTATGCATATGTAAAAAATTCTCCCTGGGGATACTGTCAAGCTATTACTGTGATCCAGAAAATCTGGGTGTTGATCAGGCTTCCAAATGCACACATACACACACATAGACATCTGAGGATGACTAGATGTCTGTTACATGTCTTTCTCAAGCACTGTCCCAGTTTATGATGGATTACCATAAGGCTACATTTTTTTAACAGTTCTACTTCAAATCAACATGATTATCAAATCCATTTTATTTCAGAGTAGTTCCAGTATGATAGCCATAGGCCTCCAGAAGAAGCCATGATGATGTCACAACACACATGATGTTACTTATCCCCTTCTTCCCCTCCTCATGGATGTCCATCATGACAGCAAACAAGTCTACCCCTCAGTATTGATACATTAACCTAAATAAAGAGAGAACTGCCACATCAAGTTTGTAAGCCATTAGTCATTGTACCAAATCACTTTTTAATTGTAACCCTCAAATATTATGTTGTACAAATGGTTTATGTAAAACTCCCTCCTGTGTTCTTAGGCATCCCTTAGCGGCCTGTTTTATTCTACATTTTGCTCATGAGGCCAAAATTACTACATTATACAGTACCTCATGCTAAGATAGTGTATCTCTACATTTTTCCTTAAAGAGGCAGAAATAACAGACGTGAGCAGACCTCAGGCTCATGGGATCTATTTTGTAATTCAGTAGCTCATATGGGCAGACATCTGCTAAGAATTAAAGAACACAATGCCTGTACATGTTTAGCCCACAAATGTATGGACAGCACCAGTTCAAGGCTTTTAAGTCCTTTTGCACAAAAATCCAGTCCTAGTTTTTTCCCCAAGTGATTGTTTCCATCAATAAAATTGAGGGCTGAAAAAGTTGTTCTTGTTGATATTAGACAATTGGGAATCAAAAATCCTTGACAATCTATAACAGATCAGTCACTCTTTATCAATACCCTTTTTATTTCTGCTGCTCCCTGGAATACATGCTGAATTGTCTGGCAAAGATCAGTTCCCTGTTGGAAAAAGATGACATCCTAAAACTGTATTTGTGAAATCCAAAGCCAGTCTTTCTAAGTAAATAAAACCTTGGGATGCGTAATGATGGGAGATTGTCTCCTTTTAGTTTTCACACACAAAAAAACTTACTTCACTTACAGGAAGGTCTATTCAACCTCACTGTTTATGACCTTGAAAGAGAAGATGTACAGCAGGTGTCTCTTCTGTCCCAAAAATGACTAGATTGCTTGACATTTTTAGGGCATGCAAACAAATGGCTCATACGACTTGGCTGAAGTTCAACTGTGTGCAGTCTAGGGGTTTTGCCTAGGTATCCTCCATGATACTTCAGGGACATAACTGCTACAAGTAGCCATCATTACTCAATTCCTAGGATGTAACAGTTATGGGACTGCAAAATGTCATGGCCCAATCCAATTGCCTTCTCTGTTGTGGCACCTGCTCTCCGTAATGACATCTCCCCAGAGATTCATACAGCTCCCACCCTAATGACATTCAGAAAATCATTAAGAATTTGGTTGTTCTCCCAGGCCTTGGGATAGGGGGTTGCAGATTCCCCATGGTTTTGGTTTTTATAATATTATTACAATATTATTTTTATTGTAATGTGTTGTGTTCCAGGCAGTTGTGATTTTTTCCATATGTGTTGTTTTTAATCATAAGGCGCCCAGGGTGGTTAAGGAGTTGAGTGGCCTTGAAATTTAATAAAATAAATAAATAAACCAGCAACAGTTGGAAAAAAATCTTTTAGTCCAGTTGCATATGTGAATGTCTCTATTCTTGCAATGCAAACCATGGGAGCTATTCTGGCCCATCTAGTAAATGATATTGGCCCTGTGGATAGTGAGCAAGTTGACCGTACAATGCTAGAGTTGTCACTTCCTAGTTTTTCTCAGTCTTTTGCCTCCCAGATATTCTAAAGTATGACTTTTATAAATCTTGGATAATTGACCACCTTTGTAGGCACTGAAGGGCACCAGGCTGGAAAAGGCATCTCTTGGACTGCTACTGCTTCATGGGCACGTCTAAAAACACAGGCATTTGTCTAATCCTGCCACCTCTGGCTTCATGGGGACTTAGAATCTCTATCCTAAATTCCCCTGCTACATATAGAAAGACAATCCCATACATACTCTAAATAAAGGGTGGTAATCTGATTTCTGCAAAGGAGAAGAAAAATCCTTATGTGACTATTGTTATGGTTTAGGAATTATGAGAATAATTAGCCAAGCAAAACAAGGGGGAGCCCTTACATCTGCACTCTCTTCTTCTATCTTTGGAGCTAGGCGCAGATCTTCTTCAGTAATTTGAATGTTATCAGAGAATGCAAATTAAATGTGCACCTCGGATATTTTTAAAGTATCTGTCAAGGCAGATCTCCACCAAAGGCATGGAAAATCTCATCAGGAATGCAGAACCCTATTGCTATATATGGTACTCCATGCATTTTTGTAGTGTAATTCATTCCAGGAACTGACTTGAACAGATGAAAGGCGACTTACTCTTTGGATGCACATGTTCAGATGTTTGCTGCTGTGTTTAGAAACTGTGCATTTTATTATTGTGGCTATGTTATGTTTGCTCACATTGTGTTTAGTAAATTTGCTAAAGGCTGTAGGATGAAAAGGCAGCAAGGATTATGCTCTGTGGTGATCATGGCATCCTATGGAATGGAACAGTTCCAGAATGGTCACAATTCATCCTGGGAATGTCACAGAGACAGCCAAAATATTCTTCTTGGGACAAGTTCAGGAATACTAAACAGGAGCTGTAGAAATTAGGGCAACAAAGAGGCAGATTCCAATGCTGTTACATAACCTGTATTCATCACAAACTAAGAATGAACACAGGGGAGACCAGTCTGTCATGTTTTCTACATGGCAGAGAAGGAGGGAGACAAGGAAGGTATCCTTTGCTTCAAGCTCTGCATGCTGCCTTGAACTCCTGGAGAAAAGGCACAATATAAATCTAACAAATGCATCTTCAAGGGGCTGACCCAGGGGTGCTGAAGAAGAGGCACTGACTCAGAAAGGATCACAGGTAGAAACCACAGGTAGCTGCTGTGACAATTCAGCTAAGTGCCTGGAAGAGAAAGGAACTTTTATCCATTTGGTTTTGGATTATGACGTTTAATAAATGAAAACAATGGATAATTTATTATATAAAATTCAACCAGGCATAGCTAAAATAACTTAATAGCAAACAATATAAAGTCTTCTCAAAATTAAATCCTATAAAGATAACACCCAGTTAAAACAAGACAGGATTCAAATGCAGAGTTCTGGGGAGGACTTGTAGGGGAGAATCAGAGCGATGCCTCCTTTTGCACCACCCCTGATTCTCACCTGTGGATGGCATTTCTAAGTTATTTTCTTACCTTCAATTCTGAAGCAAAAGAAGTGGGAGATAGCCCAGGTGCAAAATACATTTGCAGGAGGATAACTGGAAACTTGGTGAGCCATCTGTAAACTTTCTCTTTAAGTCCTTTAGACTTAGGAGAAATTACTGCCTTTCCTTTACTTGGCTAATGCCAAGCTTTCATCTGGACAATCATGGCTTCAGGAAATATGACTACTTTGCCTGATAGGGTAACAACCCTTGGATATTTCTAAAACAAAACACACGTCATCAGCAAAAGGGGAGAAAAGAGGACACACACAGTGTTGCATGTGCTAATTTCTATATGTAGACATACATTTTAAGTATTACTATTTAAATATTTAAATAATTGTTTAAATAAAATGCCTTCTCCATTACATAGAAGAGACTATGAACAGACAACCTGATGTTGTTTAGTATACACTCCAAACCCATTGCTGTTTAGGAATAGCTTTAAGACCCTTTCTAACTTGGCAGAAACAAAGTGTCCTTCAAATATCATCTGATTACCTATAGTTATCTGGTTTCTTACCTTGATTTATTTTTTTTTCTAGTCTAGTACGTATTCCTTTTCCTTATCATCTGTCAGTAGATATTATGGACAACAAATTGAAAAATAAAGTGTAAAACTGAATCATTCTATCATATTATATAGAAGAATATATTGGGAAAGAGAAAAGCTGATGTTCTCAGATTTTATATTAAGAGTCTGAACATAACTTTGCAGCCCTGTATTTAATGGTCTTCAACAGAACCAAAGAGAAAGCAGGTGTGTGTGAAAAAGACCTATTGACAAGTAGCTGTTCTTAGAATACGCTAGGCTTAGATTAGCTACCCGCACATTTCTGCCTGCCAACAGTGAGCCAAACAATGTTCTCAATTACATCAAAAGAATCTGAAGCATAGATCCAGTTTTACACCTGGGTGACAGATTGCTGGGTTGTATTACATGTGCAGACACATAGTACCCATGGACACCCAACAACTTTTTATATGTGTTGAAGTATATTGGTAGCATTCTTTCACTTGCCAAACATAACATCGCTTGAAAACCACTGGAGGATGAGCATTAAAGGAGCCATTAGTTCAGTATATGGAACATCTGGATTGCGTTTTTTCTTTCCCCACCACTCGGAATGATTGGCTCATATTAGTTCCAACAGATCTTATATTTAGTTCCAACAGATTTGTGCAGAGTTTCTATAGGCATGGCTCCATATTAAAGTGATCTGATTCCTCATGCAAAGTTTCTTTCCCAATCTTCTTTTCATTGGCAGGAATTATTTTAGAAATATCTATCCAGCCTTTCAGTAGAAACTCCAAGCTCAGCATTTGGGAACAAAAGTAGGACTGCCAACTTTTTACTTGCCTCACTCTTAGATCTTTATAGAAAAGTTTTCCCCCATCAATATATCTCCATGTTAGGAAAAGCTTTACCTGCTTAATTGCTGCAAAACAAGCTGCTGAAGAAAAAGGTGGCAAGCTAGAGTTAAAATGGAGTGCTGGCATTCCACTCAAGGAAAAGAGCAGATGCTTCTCCAGCGACAGAATTAGAAACAGTGTTAGTATAAATTGCACTCCATGAAGACTGAGACAAACACTCTTTAAGAGAGTCAAATATGATGGAATCATTGCTGTTGCTTTGTACACATGCTCTTCTCACAGTTGTCTCTAGATAGCTATATGGGTATTTGCCATGCTATGAAAATCTGCAGCTTTGATTGTGGTAGGACAAAAAGAAATATCTATGTCTGGGAAATCAAGGCCCCATCATGCTACTTGTAATCTTCTTAGGGGAAAATGTAACATCATAAAGGAGGAGGCTCTTTAATTAGAATGTTTTTTTTTTAAATGATAGTAAACATTGGGGGCATCTTCAATGGTGATCACAGAACTAAAGTAGTAAGTGGGTTACTGATCTCTCCATATTATTTTCCCAATGAAATCAGAACTTCCTGTCACTGCCAAACTCCTACCTAATGGAAACTTTACAAGTACTCTTAGGATACATCTATATTTTCTTCACTGGAAAAAGTTATTCATTTGCATTTGGTTGGAAGCAAATTGATTATAGATGTAGAAATTAGAAGACTTTATCTACTGATTTACATACAGTAGGGTTTTTTTTGTAAATATGACCTAATCTGATCAAACCCACTATTTGTAGATACTGAGACTAGAAATCCATGAGCAGAGGTTAGGGATCCCAGATCTGCTCTTTATTAGACCTCCCACCCCAAATATTTCTAGGAGATCCTTATTATGACTTTCACATCAGTTCTAAAACAATTACTGTCAGCATCTAGCTAATGGCTCACAAGTCTTCATGATTTTTTATCTAATGTTTCTAACACTATAAGATATTGGATATAGTCCAGAGAAAACTGAAGACACACAAATCACCATGATCTCAGTGGAACCTGAGAACTTTCACATCTTAGAGCTTGTTCCTACTTGAACTTACTTGAAGATCACTGTTCAGCAGCCCCTCTTCCCTATTTTAGGCTATGCACAAATTCCTTTCCGATGTTGACACAGAGGTAGCCTACAGCTTGCGAAACCACACTGCCACACAATTTTGTACTCCCCCTCCTTCACTAGTGTACACATTGACCAGCTGTTGTCATCTCTTTAACACACTGGATTGCAATAGATAGGGTGGGTCACAACAGTAAATTATCATGGGCACAAATATAATCTTTCCGTGGTGACACTAAGCCTTCCTAGAAATTTATGACTTGGAGAAAAATGATCTCCATGCTTGTTTTCTCTTGTCATGTGATTTTGTTTGAAGAGGGGTTAAGTTTGGCTTTTATGCTGAGTTTCGCTGGCTATCATAATTAGGGGGGGAAAGGAAGTTCTCTTTCTTGGTGCTCTTATAATTCCTTTGCTTTCCCCCTTTTGTACTTGGTTTACAACACCGGTTTTGCACCGTAATTTCCCAGGCAGTTATTAAGTAAGCATAGTTTTTCCCAATCTGATGCCTTCTGAAAGTATCAAAGAAAAGCCTCCACCCAGCATGGCCAAAGATTGCATGTGGATATGGTTGCACATGGTTATGAAATGGAAGGAAAATCAGTCAACCACTCCTCTTATTAACTCATCTGTCATCTGCAATAGCTTCATGTAAGTTAATGAAGCTACTGCAGATTAATTGTCCAATGTTATGCATAACTTTTCAGAAGAGTTAATTGGACTTACTGTAGAAAAAAAAAGCATAAGTAAAATTGCAACCTAAAGTGAAATTCTATACAGATATTGTATATTTTAGAGTATGTTTTACTGAGTTTAAAGGGACAGATATTGGTCTCCATGTATAGGATCGTATAATTAAACATCTGCCAGATTTCTTAAGCCATTCAAGTTTTGTAAAATGTATGTAGTGCTAGCTAGGGTGAGTAACAATTGTAACTGTTCTAATTCTCCTCTTTTAGATAAGATAACAAGATTATTTGGGAGTCAAGAGAGACTATATTCTATAATTTCATGAAGGAAAGACAAGATAACTTTCCATTTTTAAATATCATTTTGGAAGAATCCAGAATAACTCTCTCAAGGACAATGCATAATATTCAGTATACATTGGGTTAGAAAACATTGGCTGGTTGGTTTTTAAAATGAGATGCATTAATGTCTGTTCAGCACAAACATATGCATGTTTATTCCAATGTAAGTCCAAGTCCTACTTAGTTCAAGGGACTTACTTTCATGTATTTTAGTACAGCAGAGAACTACATCATCCAACTGTTCTGTAATATGTCTAATCTGAAAACCAAACGATACATAGACATGCTTAAATCTTCCATATAATTATCAAGCACAACTAACCTTTTTTCATAAAAATATTTTTAATCCTATTGACAGCTTAGAGGTAAGCAAAGTTGCAAGTATTTCCATAGGGATGACTATATTAATATGATGCAAGCAAAGGCAAGAAAGATCTTGTGGCACCCAAACACTAAATATGACTACTAGCCTAGCAAATAAACGGGTCAATACTGGTGCCATAAGATGTTTCATTTGGGCCATCTGAGCTCTAAAGCACCAGACAACAGTTAAATGGTTGCAAAGAATTCAGAATGTCTATATCTCTTTGCTGCCATCTATTGATCACCTGGATCTCTGCAGTTCAGATCTGCTAACCTTGATCTTTACTAAGACAGAGAGAGATGATCCGCCCATCATCAACCAGAAAACTCTCTCAGTCCTACTATATGAATAGCATAATAAAACACTTAGAAAATGTTATAAGTAATGTTAACAAAGGTAAGCATTGTAGCTGTCATTTACCAGGCTAAAGCATCCAAATTGTCTTAAAGGCTTATTAATAAATAAACAATGAACTGTCGTTTC
The DNA here is from genome assembly GCA_030867105.1 of Liasis olivaceus. Classification (NCBI taxonomy): domain Eukaryota; kingdom Metazoa; phylum Chordata; class Lepidosauria; order Squamata; family Pythonidae; genus Liasis; species Liasis olivaceus. The sequence continues at coordinate 261,508,079 of CM061349.1, forward strand.
GGCTAAGTGAGTCATTTCATAAGGCCGATAGAGTAAAAGATAGATATATCTGGTTGTATGTTCTGCATATGCTGGTTGCTGCTGTTGATGAAGACTGGGCAGTATTAACTCAGTCTTTAAGGCAAAGATCCTTTGGGGAAGAAAATTGAAACTGAAGTCTCAAGAGGACCTCCAGTGGGCAAATGTAGAAATGATCTCGGCACATAGATGATCTTGACCCATTTGCTCTAGGAGATGTCAAAATCTTCCAGTTCAATTTGGCATTGCTCAGTTGTGCTGCTTCATGCAGAGACTTTTACAAGGAATCTACATTTCATAGTATTTCATTTGAAACCTAGACTTTTTTTCTTACTATAGAAAATTAATTAAAGGCCAGCTAGATTGAGATGTCTATCTTCTTTCTCAATGTCCAACTTTCATAACTGGACACTGGGAAAACCAATGGTTTCTTTTTTGATTGAATGAGGATTTTGTCTCATTAATCAGACAGCATTAAACTTAAACCATTCCATGATTTTTTTTAACATCCAGGCATTGTTTTATAGCAAGTACAAGCTAAAGGGAGATATTTAAATTCATAGTATAGTAGGAATGTAAATTCTCTCAGTCCATCATAGCTGCAGAAGAGATGGTCAAGGGATGGAAAAGTGGCAAAAGAATAAGGGATGACAGGAATGATAAGGTAAAAAGTGACTGTAGCCTAGTAGACATATACAACTTTGATCTGTGGTGATCACATCTCAATAATTGAGGATCCCAGAACATCTGGTAGCAGCAGAATATTTTGGGACCACTTGGAATGAGGCTCCACCTAGGCTTGGCTAAGCACACCAGAGAATTTTAGGATTTAAGTGGCTGTGATGTGGACTGGTCATAACCTTACTATGAATGGGGTAATCTATGATAGGCAGGGTAGATTAGAGGATCTGAAGCAATACAGGGAATAACTGATGTTTGGGGCCGAACTCTTTAATTATTCTGGCTGTTGTGGACGGCAAAAAATGGAGCGTGACTCTGAAGATTGCACACTTTACTGAAGCAATTGTTGAGGTTCCAACTTAACAAGAAAGAGGAACAATAGAAAGGTAAGAACTTTTATAGGGATTATGAACTGTGGAGTGGGAAATTCTAGGGCTTTGATGTGCTGACAGGTTTTTGAGACCATAGGAAGGAAATCAGATTGTTCTTGCTTATGTAAAGAGAGCTATTTTATTGTTAGGAAAAACTGCACTTTTCTGAAGTGGCAGCAGCATTGGAAATGCCCATTGTGCCTTCATTAAGGAGCAGTGAGACCTTGTTGAGCTTAGATGCATATCCTCAATCGGTACTGAATGGAATATTTGTGGTTTTGCCTAGTTACACTGCTGCCTTTTCGCTTATTAGGTCTGCCTTTAGGTGATTACATGGTCTGAGTCTTTGCTGCCTGTTGTCATTTCAATCCTCTTTGTTAAGGTGAGTAATGCTCCTTGCTTTTTTGTCAGAAATGATTAAGGACAAGGGGTTGTTTAGAGATGGTAGTAGTTCCTTTAGACATGACAAAATTTTGTAAATGGGAAACTAGACCTGATCCTTGTCACATTTGCAGGGTTGGGGGAAATGTCCTAGCAGTAACCATTTTATTTTTGCCATAACAACCCCTCCCCACCTTTCATTTTTCAGCAGTGACCCTTAAGAATAGCCAAAGGACTGGGCTGAGCCACTCAGGGTGGCTAGGAGCATATGTAGGGCCAGACATTTTTTTTCCTTGACTGTATGCCTAGCTGTACTGTTTTACTCTATATCTTCAATAATTGCAATTAGAGCTTGGTTCATTTCCACTGAGATGTTCACAATGGCCTTTTCTAATTTCCAGACACCCAGAATTCCTCTTACAAAGGAAGGGAGTCCACTGCTGTGCTTGAAGCTCACCTGAATCGTTGCTGGGGAGAACATGTCTACCCAGGTCCTGGTGGACTGCTATCACAGGAACTAAGGACACAAGTGTGAAGGAACCACAGACATTCCTTGGGAGAAACTTGTGAAATTTTGTCCCATTATGCCAGAACAAACCTGGTCTTGTTAAAAATATTACTGATTGCCTACTCTTATTTGGGGTGATGGGGAAAGAAGAGAAAAAGGAAAGTTTCTGAGCCCTCCTGGAAGATGAGAAGGAGGGGGAGGTTTGAGAGATGCAGGCTGCATTGGAAGAGAAATTTCTGAAGTAGGCACTGGTGTTATAGCACAAAATAGTATAGAAGAGGGTGCTGATGAGATTGTTCTGGGTCCTGGTCTCAGTGTGATTACAGGGGTGTGGGTGTGTTGAAAAAATGAGGGAAGTTCCTAGTTTGAAGGCAACACCACTGAGGGGCCCACAAGCCAAAACCTGGAAGGGTCCTTTCTACTGGGGGTTGTAGGCAATTCTTCAGTTGGTGAACCATGATTAAAAGATAATCACTCTCTTTCAGCGGGACTGGCAGATCAGTGGGTTAGGGGAAGGACTGGTGCTGCTGCCTCTGGATCTCCTTGAGCACCTTGGTTAACTGCCCTACCTATGAAATGAGAGAGTTGTTGGTTAAAGCCAGAGATGAGGTGAGAGGTTTGAAACTGGTTACCGTGAGTACAGTGTGCCCCATTAGGATTTTATGAGGCAACTAACAAGTTAGCAATAAGGGAAGTTGCTCGCATTGCTATGAGTGCCAAAGGTGAGGCATCTGGCCATGCCAATTTAGAGGAGTAGCAAATGTTGGCCAATTCATTCTTGACGATTACACTTTTGTCACTACAGTTTTGTCATTTGCCTTCACAGTTAAGACCAGGTTCCCAGACCCTTTCCTGCCCCTCAATTTTAAATCGAAATTGGCATGGTGTTAGGGCTTACCTGGCTTATAATAGTTGTTTAGTTTTGTATTTCTGAAACTGTATTTAAGTCCCATTCTTTTCCCAATCTATTTTTCTTTCTTTTATTCCACCCCAACCACCCAACCACTAACTCTCCACACACATGCTCCAGAAAAAGAGATACTTTTAGAACGGAATAAGGTGTAGAGTTGAGTAACTGAGAAAGAGGGAAGTATTTCCAAATTCCTAAAGATGCCTTGTCAGTGGCAAAAGCCTTCCTTAATGTGATCAAATCGATTATACTTCCAGCTGATTGTTCAAGTCTTGTGGCCCAGCCTAAAGTCTCCTGACATCCCCCTCCCCCACTCAAAAAAAAAAAAAGATGAGGAAGAGACATTCCAAATGACTTTCAGGGTAAATTATGAGCAGAAAATATATTTGCACAAAGCTAATCTGATGCAAAGGTGAAATGGTGCCCTAGTAAACTGCAGCCCTGCTATTGCTTGTTTTGGCATCCTGATTTGTGACTATTTTTGGCCAGCCGATGCCTGTTTACAGTGGGCAAGGGGGAAAATACCAGAGAAGAGGAGGGAGGTGTATTAGCATCCCAAGTAAAAACGACCGAATTAAGGACGAACCTGCTATAATGGTAAGACGCAATCAAATACCTAGGCAACCACTGATGACAACAATACTTTGGGGCTGACCCAACGATCCGTGGTGATGTTTTAAGCCACTAGTGTAGAAATGGCGGTAACAACAGACTGCATTACGTGCCTTGATCACGTGCGATACAGATACCGGAGGCACCTTTTATAGGAGCACTTGCGCTGAAAAGTGGTTCAAATCTGGGGATGAAGAAGAGAGTATGTTCTCTTTCCGGAATGAAATCGAAGAGAGCTGCTGTTGCTACCTTTCTCTTTAATTAGACCGTCTCTTCCTCCACCCCCTCGATTAAACTGCCAAGAAGCAGCACGTTACCGCCTTTGATGTTTTCAAAGAACCTGCTTGTGACGTATAATAGAACCTCCAACTCGTACGCCGATTGGCTAAAGGGAGCGGAGGCGGATACAGGACGTTGCTGTTTGTGTTTAAACGTTCCAGCGGGAGGGTGGGGTGAGGAGCGTGAAATAGGAGTCCTTTTGCGGGTGGTGATCAGTTCCCCGGTTGGATTGAAGGCCGATACGCGATGGTGCCGTCGCGGTACGTGAAGAGCGAATACATGAAGCGCTTTAAGGAACCGAAATGGGAGGCATGCGGCCCCTGCTACCAGGAGTTATTGCGCTACCGCCTGAGCCGGCGTCTCTTAGAACAGGCGCATCGGCCTTGGTTTTGGGATGACTGGGAACAGGACAGCAGTCTGAGCGGCAGCGGCAGCTCGCCATCGTCCCTGGGCACTTCCAGCCCTCCGGTGGTCCCACAGCGAGAAGAGGAAGCGGCAGGTCCTGCGGGGGAAGTGGAAGTACCCAGCGGCGACCTTGGTCTCGACAGGATCAGCGCGCCTAGAGAGGGTGAGGCTTCCAGTTCGAGGCCGGCGGAGGCCCCCAGCGGAGCCGGTATGTGCTTTAGTGCCTGGGGAGAGAAGGATGGGCGGGGGGCGGGTAGAGTAACAGTCCTCTGAAGTGGCTCAGTGGCGTTAACACAGTCGAGGCAGCGGGCTGAGCCTTGGGCTCCGCAGGCCAGGAGTCCCTGTCAGGCCTTTAGCCATTAACAGAAGCAGGACAAAGAGCAAAGCCGTGATCCACCGCGGAGTCGACCTTTGTCTCTTGAGGAAGCCAGTACTTGCATAGAGCAACCAGTGCGGTGGGTTGGAGCGCAGCGGCAGGTGGAAGCGAGCTGCGGACAGGCTCGGTGCGAACCGACTTGGAAAACAAGTACTGTATGTGACAGCAAAGAGATACAAAAAACCCCTGGCTCTTCGCTTCCGGCCGGAATTTGGCCGGATTTTTGCAGCCCTGATGCAACCTCTTGCCGCCGCCGCCTCCCCTGCTCCCTGAGAGCAGCCTGCGTGTGCACGGCCCGGGCACCGGAGCAGCTCTGCTCCCTCGGATGTAGCCTCTAGCTCTGTAACGGGCGGGGCTGAGGGGGGCCCAGGGAGCCCTCCTTCAGGCTGTGCAGTGACCTTGAGCGCGTCGCTAGGCCGTTTGCCTCGGGAAGACGGGCGGCGGCCGTCGGTTTGCCTGTGAATGGGGGCGCTGGGAGCCAGTCGGCCCGAGGCTCGCTCTGAGTAGCCGCCTTGGTGCAGCCGAGCTCTGTCTCTGAAGCAAGAGCGCGCGTGCAGCTGCTGAGCTTTTAAGTCAGCCGAATTGCGAGGAGCACCGAGGCTTTCGTTTGATTTACCGCTTTAATCCTTCCATGCCTCGCTGCTGATAGGAAACCGGAAGGCGCAAGGACCCAGCAGGCGCTCCTGCAGTCTTGACGTCTCTTCTCTCTTGCTACTGAGCACGGATTATGGCCGAGTCTCCAAACGAACCCATCTGGCAGGGAACAGGCGAAGGCGGATCTGCCTTTCTTTCGGAGCAGCATCAGGACATTGCTTCAACACCCCACCTGCTGAAACCCGACTGGTGGGAGGAGTGGAAAGAAAAGTCTGCTTTTGCCTGCAAGATTGTGTGGGAAAGCTTAATCCATGCTGTATCGCTTCGGTGACCTTTATGCAAGGTGGCAACCGGCTTGCTTTGAGATCCGATCGCCCAGGGGTGAACTGCTAAACTTTATTTCCTTTCACCCTTCATTTTATGAGCTTTAAGCCTAATTAGCATCCATTTATCTCTCTTCTCTGAGTGGGAGGAGAATATGTGGGTAGATCAGTTCTGGCCCTGTCTTTATTGCTATGTATTTCAGCTTCTTCCTGAATTTAAGATCTTTCTTCAGCATAACTACTCTATGCTTTGTAGATTAAACATTGTCAAATGGCCTTATTTGAGTGGTAAAACAAGCTCCCTTTAAAGGTAAACAAAAGGTAAGCCCCTTGCTTTTTCTAAGGCACGAAACTAACAGTACTAACACAACAGATTGACTGTTCTGATGCAAAGCTGGGGGAGTGTTTATCAATTTATGTACCTCATGCTCCTGGCAAAGCCAGACTATGATAGCCTGTCTGCGACTAGGGAATTTATGGCCTCTGAAACCATCTCCATGGTTTGCAAAATTGGTAGCACAATTTCCTGCTTTTGAGATGGGAAGAACATAGTGAACTGTAGCCCTTAAATATGTTTAACGTAACTTAAACAAATAAACATCCCTCAATCAGCCTCCCAAAACGTAGGGAAACCCCCCCCTAAGAAATCCCAATTTTATCTCATGCATGCCTCAGCTCTTTCCCCTAAAATAATTCAGTGTGCCCTCTGGCTGCCAAAATATTGTTTACCATGTTCTCAAAGACATCTTTCATTGGTCTTATAAACAGAAATCCTGCCCCCTTGATGAGGCACAAGTACATTTTCTGGGTCACTTGGACTGACAGTAGCTATCGTGTTGATTGCAACAGGTCCACCTGAAGTCTAGCTTCAGACCATTGGTGAAATACAGTGGGGAGACTGGCACTCACTTTGCTGGCAGATAGAAACCAATTTTACAAATTGGCACTGAAATGCTAATGGTATGAAATAGGTTCTGTTTCCATAGGGTCTGCAAATAGGACAAATGGAAGACACATCTACAATTGACACATCACATATATGGTTATAATTAATGATAGGTGGCAGGATAGCTTGATTATTGGGCAAATTTTCAATACAGTTTTGCTAATTATTTTAGGTTGATGATGTTCCTAAATAAAGCTGCAGAAGTCTAATGGGGATGGCCCTTACCTATTTGAGATAGAAACAAAAATCACAAATACGATACTGGCTTAGATGATCCTTAGCCATCTTGCTGATGTCAAACTGATACTGTGGGCATTCTGACATTCCTAGTGTAAAACCTATTATTTCGGTAACTTTCTGTTACTACTGATTATATGGGGAAAGCATAGGCTACCCCATAGCCTTTGAGGAATAAGAATCACATTTGTACATTCAACGTGTGCAGTGGGTTCTCGAATAGGGTTGGTGACTTTCTAACTGAAACACAGCTAGCTGCTTATGTAAGTCATTGCCACGGTAGCAAGCGTTTTAAATGTTGTGTAAGCTTTTAGATGCCAGCCAAAAATAAGCAGGATTTATGCAGAGTTTTGTAGGAATCATAGCACAGCTCCAAAGGGCAGCAGGATGGAAGATGCACTTTTTTTTTTCCTTCACAAGGCTGTCTGATGGGGGAAAGCACTGGAACGTTGTGCAGCTGTTTCCTGGTACCCTTGCTTTGCTGGCACAGTCTTACTCTTTGGTTCAGAAGCAGATCAGGCTCTGGTTCACATCTCCACTCAGCCATGAAGTTTGGGTAGCAACAGACTAACCGATCTCCCAGGATTGTTGGGAAGAAAAGAAAGGGAGGCACGACCATGTTATTGCCTCCTTGGGAAAGGGAAATGAAATGAATGAATGAATAGGATGCAAAGGGCTAGTTCTCCTAAGGTGCAGTTGTGGCACAAGAAACGAGAAGTCCATCTTATGCTCTAAGTCTACAATGCTGTATGAAGAGGGAGCTATTTCTTTCAACTGCAAATAAATTCAAAGAATTATGCTGCAAAAATAGGCTGAATTTATTGTGTGCAGTTTTAACAGGCTAAAGCAAAATTCACTTGTGTTTTTCTACCCAGAGGGAGATGGCCAAGAAAAGTCTGAAGGGAAGGCTGTGGTCAAGAAAGACGAAAAGAAACCTGCAGGGAAAGGAATCAACCATTCAAGTTGTCCACAAAGGCAGCCTTTGAGTCAGAACAGTGCCTCAGGTGGGCAAGGTGACCGCAAAGGAGCAAAAAGCCCCCAAAGGACAGAAACAACATTGGGAACAAAACACCCATTTGCTTTGTACGGATGGGGTGAAAAGCAGACTGACACAGGCAGTCAGAAGACACACAATGTCCGTGCATCTGCTTCAGTAAACGAAGTAAGCTAAAGACGTACATGTTCAGGAAGTGTTTGTCTAAATCAGTGTTTTTCAAATTTGGCAACTTTAAGATGCTGGCTGGGAATTCTGGGAGTTGAAGTCCACACATCTTAAAGCTGCCAAGTTTGAAAAACACTGGTCTAAATCTTTGGCTTGTGTTAGGCGGAGTGTGTGTGTGGTCCTAGATGAAGTAACATTCTGCTGCTTTCCTGCCTTTGTGATGGGATGCTGAGCATGCTAAACAGTCGAGAGTAGACTTGGCTTTTATTTTTTAATTATTGTGCTACTTATTGTGCCCTAAGATATGGACAGATTTTGGATTGTGTCCCTCTTATTGAGACCCCATGTGTGAAGCTACGTATGTGCATCTGCTCTTCAGAAGCAGGCCCACCTTTGTCAAAGACACTCACACTGGGAGATGGAAAACACTTTGGGATGTGGTTTTGCCTGTCTCTTGGACCCAGACACAGTTACTTGTTCGCTGCCTCTGCACTTGCACAAGAGTAGCAAGGCCCACATTATCTTTCTGCTAGCCCGTTATTCCAGGCTGCCCGTCTTTTTTTGCGGTTAAGACTGCCACCATTTTTGAAGTGTCCACTGTTTGAAGTTCTATGGCCCATAGCAATGTTTTGAGTTGGTATAGGACTGGGAAACTATTGCTTTGGTTATGGGGCAAGAATTTCCTGTGCCAAGCTTGCTTTCCTGTAAAGGGGTAGGGTAGAATTTAAAGTGGATGGTACGATGGCGGCATTCCTCCAACTTTATTTTGGAGCCAAAAGGTTTTCTTCACCTAAATCTGTCCTTATTTTTAAATTGTGGTGCCTTTTAAAAAAGCTTCCCCAGGGTAGTTTGGAAATAACAGCCTTGCTGGGTCACATCCAAGCCTATCTAATTCCACTTCCTACAGTGGCAAGTCAATGCCCATGGGAAGCCTGCAAGCAGTATCTGGAAGCTTGTCTTTAACAGGCGCCAGATACAGCAGGCACTGTCTTGCCCTAGAGGATTCACTCTGTGGATGTGATTGTTTTCTTGGGCTATTACATTTCTGGGTTAATCATAACATTGTGGTTACTAAGTGGGTCTAAATCCTTGTTTTTTGCTAATTGGGTTCTGCTGATTCTGGTTTAATGCAAAATTTTGTTTTGTTTTTATTTCTGGCTGCCATTTCAGTGCTGCTGTGGAAGGAACTCTCGATGCTAGAATTATGACTTAGCCCCTATCAAAATCAGCATAAGATATATATAAAACAGCAGTCAGTGTCCAAAGACAGGATGAGCTCAAGTTTAGGAATGGCACAAAAGGTTGAAGTGCTGATGACGCCACCAGGATAGGAGCTTGAGTGACATTGAGAAGCTGTAAGTTCTTGCAAAATGACGCTGATCTGTGAAATGTTAAGAAGTTTGTTACTGTAGTTCTGACGGCATTGTGGAGGAAAGAAAGAAAAAACTAACAGCAACTATATACTGATTAAACCTCTATGTCTAGGCTAGCTTAATCAACTAAAAATTAATGACAGCAACTGATTAGGTAACAATTAGGTATAAATTAACTTGAATGGATTTCCAAAAGTCCGTGTGACATAATGGCAATTTCTACTCAAGTAAAAGAAATGGTACCTAGGGTAAGGATTGTTCAGGAGGTAGGCATTTTTGCTCTGAGAATGTGAGAGATTTTGGGATTTGACAGAGGAGTATTCTCATACTTATGAACAGATAAGAGGATATTTGTACAAAACTGAAGGAATTCAGCCAACCATATTTCAGCTTTATAGGTTCTGCTGTAAAGGAACTTGTTGTCTCTTTGCTCTTCCTTTCACATGAGCTAGCCTGCTAACTAGGGCATCTTCTAATAACTATATTTTTTTCATTCCATCCAAATCAGGAAACTATTAATAGCTTGGAAACAAGAGGGAGTGTTAAATGAGTTTGAAGTTAGTTGACCATAGTGTCTTGTTCTTTAGCCATTGACCATAATTTTCTGATTTGGAAAAAAATAGGGCAATAACTGCTGTTAACAGAAGAATTCTTTGGTTGATAGTTGGCTTATACCAAGAAGCAGATATATGGATGAAAAGACATTCATATTTTGACTTATGAAGCTGAAATATGATTATCCAAGCATGCACAATATAATATTCTTCTCTAAAACATCTTACTGCCTGAATAGAAGCAGAGCTAACCACAACTAAGATCGTTTGCACACCCTTAGAATATCAGTTGATCTTATTTGAGTAATGTCTCATAGATTGCCTGTGCCACGTGTTCATAACTATGTGAAAAGCTGACAAACAAGCATTGTATATGTTTTTGATCCAGGGCACAACCTTAAGTAAGAGAAATACAAGGGAAATAGTCTACCAAGGAAGCTGTAACTTGAATACAAGGCAGGAAAGCCACCTCCCCACTTCCTAACCTGTGAAAGCCAAGCATCCAGAGAATAATATCTGAACTTCAGGGTGGATTGAGTTTTCTTACACCCAGCTAACATCTTATGTATGCTTTCTGTTGTCAAGAATGTTGCAACTCTTGATTTGTCAGCAGGTGACTGAAATCCAAGCTGGTGAAAAGTCAACTCATATTGATAAAAGGGGATTCAGCAAATTGGTTATTAGTTTTAGACACGCTGTGATTTTAGGAACCACCTTTGGCCATGTAGAAATATTGGTCGTTGTGAAAATTATATTCCTTGCTTGTGTGTAGATCCAAAAATAGCTCTGGCATTCTAGTAAAGGACTTCAGCATCTCCTGTATTAAAATATTAACTAATATAATTTACAATTCAAGTAGAATCCAGAATATGAAAATAATTGGAACATGCACAAGGTAACTGGATGAAGTTTTTGAATACCTTGGAGTACAGCATTATTTTCTGTAGAGTTTTAAAAATAGAAATAGTTAATACTGAGTTCAGCAGCAAAGGTATTGCACTTTAAAGTGCATCTATCTCCTACAAGACTGTTTTTTTTAAAACAAGAAGTAAAAGCAACATTTTCTCATGGAAATTGATAACAGAGCTGAATTGTTTGGCAAGTGCAAGATGCTAATTGCTTTTTGTTTATTTTGATCAAGGAAGAAAATTTTTGATTTGAAACAGAAGGAAGGTCTCTCCTGGGGTTATTTTTGCTCCCAGAGAGAATTAACCTCTGTTAAGGCGAGGGTATTAAAACAAGCACCATAGGATATATTTTTTAATGATATTGTTCTGTTATTTCATAACGTCGTATGTATTCTATACAAAATTAAACCATAAATTCTGTGCGCTTTTATATTACGTACTTCTGTCCAGCTATATTCCAATGCTAATTTATAGGCACTGTTTATCTATTAATATCATTTTTTTTTAATTTTAGCTTTATCTTAGGAAAGTATCTATTCAGCATGTTTATTTCTATGATTCCTGGGCTTCTGGAATAAACAGTTCTTTTATTTATCTGGTTAGATCCTCTCAATGTAGCTAAAATTATCAGTTATGATAAAATAATCCTATTGCAAGCACTTTTGATAGTCTTAATTGTATTGCATGTGCATGAGATAAGAGCAACGTGGCAATACTTGTAAATATTAAAAGAAATCCTGGCATAAAAGATATATTGGTAACCCCAGGGATAATCATTCACAAAGTTCAAAAGCAGAATAGGGATACATTATACTCTGCATATATTGATAATTTCTTTATTCTGTGTGGATGATATTAAGTAGGAGTAACAGTTGAATTTTATAAGCTACCTCTTACTGGGTGAAATGATCATAAAAAGAATCTATATAATGCAGGGTTTTTCAAACTTGGCAACTTTAAGATGTGTGGAATACTCGCTGGGGAATTCTGGGAGTTGAAGTCCACACATCTTTAAAGTTGCCAAGTTTAAAAAACACTGATGTAATGGAATTCCAAATTAGTGTTTGGAAAGGCTATTCTGGGGGTGACTTTCATTAAGTGGTTTCAGAGCTGCATTTTCTGCAAAAAACTAACTTTTAAACTATCTCTGCAGATACATGAATCTGCATTAAGAGCCAAGAACAGAAGACAAGTGGAAAAAAGGAAGCTATCACAGAGACGGATACACACAGTAGAAGTAGAAAGAACATGGAGAACCAAATCTTCAGGTCCAGACAGTCCATGGATGACAGAATACATGAGGTGTTACTCAGCACGAGCTCGGTGATTCAAACCATAATTGGACTTCTACTTTTTTTAAAATTCAGAGCGCATTGGAAAACAACTGGGACACCAGTAGAAAACTCCAAACTATTATGCAATGGTTTTTCATTTTTTACAAAAGGGTTTTTTCCCCGCAGTTTGTTACATTTATTTATATTTTGACTACTTAACCTTTGCAGTAGAAAAGAAAGAAAGGATCCATATTGATGGGAACTATGTTTACCAATATAGCTCCCTTACTAGCTTTATTTATTTATTTTTTAAGGAAAGTGTCAAGAACTGACCTTCAGCTGAAAAACTAAAATTGAACAATAAACTTTTAAATAAAGTAACTCAATATTTTCTTGAAAATGCTTTTTTCTCTACAGTTACTGAATATACCAATCTTGTGCCAATAGAAAAGGGGTTGCACTAGAGTTACATTGAAAGCATCCAACTTTCAATGCAATGTATTATAAAAAAATCATGAAAACTTGACAGCAACTGATTTGTAAAGATTTTATGGACAAATGAAGGTCTCATTAAATTATGACATGAGCTGATTGGCAATAATTTATATAAGGACTGCACACTTTACAAACTAGTAAGTAAAGAACAGTGCTTTGTGGAGGCTGACCACTGGATTCCTTAGACAACCTATTGTTTTCTCTCTGGAACTGCAAAAATGAGGTTGTCATTTACCCAACTTAATAAATCACAAGGAGGACTAAAAGCTCTTGCAGAGATATGTGTCAGTGATCTAGACCTGGTAATGCTAGGAGCGTTTTTATAATATAGAAAATTTTCCCCTTTTGATAAATATATAGTGACTTTTGGGGTTTACATTCCTGTTGTAGATGTTGTGACCATACAAAATTGGACATTTTGGTGCAGTAGATTAGTAATATCCTGTGACTGTGTTTTGAAACATTTGCTATCATGAACCCATTGTACCAAATGACAGATAAAGACAATCATTAACTATGATGGGCCAATGAGTAGTTTGTAGAAAGCTACATGGTTTTGTTATTAAACTTTTTTTTTGGTAGTAAAATGCTTCCTTTTGGGTGGACTTAAATACATGCAGTGAACAGTTCTGTTAGATAAGGTTTCTGCGTAGTGACTTTTATAACATTAGAATTCTGAATTTGTTTCATTTGCCTGTCTAATCAAGCTGGGGTATATTCCATGTCAAGACTCAGGTGACATTGCAAATTTTGCTGCACTCAAACGTATCACATATTTCTGGTTTTTTAAAAGTGATTTTCTATAATTTAGAGGAAGAAGCCACTGGCAATCATGAGAGTACAACAAACTTGAGAGATTGTACCACAGAGAGTGAGACTACCTGTGATTTTTAACTTTGAAATAAAAGTTTTTTCAGTCACAGTTACTATTTCCTCAGATCTTGATATATTTTGGCTTTAGAGATACAGCAAGGGCAGATCTTTGTACAACTGACATTAATCACCAACAGTAAGACTTTTAATAGCTCATTTTTCAACTCATTTTTGCTCAGAATGAATCCTTTGTTCTGAAAACTAGGACAGGTATATTATTTCATTATTTAGATCCTGCCTTTTCTCCAGGATCTAAGAAAAAGCCTACATTCATAGCATTGTCTTTCCTTTTCCCCACAAATTACCCTGTGGGTGAGGGGCTGAGAGACCCTGACAGGCCCAAAGTAATCCAGTGAGCTTCCAGTGATGCTGGAATTGAAACTGATTTCTAGTCGAACACTTCAACCATTATACCACGAGTGTCATTTTACCTCTTCTATAGTTTTATGTGGCTTTATTTCCAGCTATAGGTAGATTTAGTTGGGCTTTTTGTTGGAATGGTAATTTGTTTCCTCAGTCTTTGTAGTATTCCTTCAGTGAACCAAATTAATGAATTTGAACTGTTATGTGGCTTCAACATAAAATGACTGGGACCAATGTTCAAGTTCACATTTAGCCAAAAGAGTATCACTGCACCGGAGAGAGGCTAGGAAATGATGAGAAAATCCTAGGGCTTGCAAAAGCACCACAAAAACCACACCCCAAAGGGCATCTTCGACACCAGCTCTTTGAGAACAGAGTATGTTCTGTAACTATGCATTGCTGATAGGGAGGGGAGAAGTGGGAATGGAAGGAAAAAATATCTGGAGAAATAGAATATCAGGGGCCCGGCTGGGACACTGTTTCAATCTCCTGATTAGATGGATTATGTTTAAGAAGCTTTAGTATGGGAATACAGTCATAAAATAAAGTGTGTAACTCTCTTATGCAATTGTGGTTCTTCTGAACAGTGGGTCTGCAGCTTTCAGCTGACAAATGCATGAAACTTGCAAACGACACTTTAGTATTTCCAGAAGTGTATATATCAACTATTCTAATTTGACATGTACTTTAAGGTAATGTGCAGTGTAGATATTGCCTTTGTATGTAGTGTCGAAATATTTTCCCATCTCAGTTGAATTATTGTTTTTTAAAATGCATTTCTTAGTCACTTGAAGAGTGAAGTCTTCCCTAACTGGAGCAACTGACCACTAATGAATGCTCTGATTCTTTTTCTTTCTCTCTTTACCATGGTAACCAGTGAACATCTTTAACAAATGATTAAAGTTGTTTTTTCCCTCAAGCTTCTTGCATGAAATCTTTTACATTTACCATTCGTGCTCTGGTAAGCCATAATATATACATATGTACATATAGACCAGAGCACTAGCATTAGTGTTGGAGGGTTAAAATTCAGTAGTAGATTATGCAGGTTTTAGGTGCCTAGAAGTTTCCTCTTGTGCCAACTTTAGTGCCAGCAGAAAAATAACAGTGGATGTACCACAGTATCCCTGGTGGTTGAAATACAGCCATTCTGCTCAAAACTGCTACAAAATCTTCCTTGCTAGGTACATCCTCCTCACCCCCAGCAGAGGTGTCTGCTTCAGTTGGAAACCACTAATCTTAAACAGCAAATGCATTTAAAGTGAAATCTAGACATCTACTGGAACCTTTGTTCATTCCAGAATGGCATTAAAGATGACCTGTACATTTTTTCTCTAGGTGCACAGAGAAAGTAATCTTGTCTGAGATATAGCATTATGTACTGGCTTATGGAACTAGAGCATATACTATCAACTCCTTTCCAAATAATATCAACATTGGGAGGAATGATACATTGGCTGTATCAGTTGTGACTTAGGGTTAACTAAACCAAGGTAATAGCATAATTCAAGAAGCATAGCTCAAAGTCAAACTACTGTTTGTGGCTAGAGGCTGGTTGCTGAGCCCTAGGAATTGGTGAGCAAAGGGAGGGTTCTTGGCTGCAAAGCCATAAACTTGACAGTCACTGTTCCCATGTGCAATCAATTTAAAAAGAAGGGGGGGGGGAAGGTTAGAAATCAGAGGTAAAAGTTTTCTCAATTATTAGGAGCACTGAAATCACTTTAAAGCCTGAAAAAATTAAGCTTGAAGCAATATGTGACTTAGAATATGTTTCTAAATGGTATGTTTTTCTAATATTTTTGTGTTCTTTAAATGTATTTGCCATGACTTTGAATATGTGAATAAAACTGACTCAAATTAATTCTGACAGTTTCTTAATAAAATCACATGACTGCATTTAAATTACATATATGAAGTCAACTATTAGACTACACAGCTGAGAAAAAATGTGCAAGACTTCAGAAATTTTAGAGATCAGACACCTCTCTTTCTTCACCCACTTCTTTTAGTAGTAGGCTCTTCTCAATTTTATTAGAAAAATTATTCTACTATTAAGGGGTAAATTAGACCAAATAAACCTTCATCAAATGGTTCCATGTTTATTTCCAGACTAGGAACAATGATCCACATTCAAATGACAATAGGCTGCATGCATGATTCAAGATGTTAGCAGATGATTTCGCTTGTCCCACAAAGCATATTATTGCAATATATGTTATTTTGTATCAATTATCATAATGCAAATGACATTTGCATAACATCATATGCAAATGACATATTGCATCATCTGCATGATGACATTACACAAATTGCCAAGGAAAGGGGTCCATTGCATGCAAAGTCCATTGTATTGAGTTTTCACTATATGTTGAATTCAATAGTAATCTAATATTCAGAAAGTTTATACTTAATAGACAATATGCAGTTTATCAAAATTGCTAATACTTTCCAAGAGAAAATTATATTGGTTAGAATTCAGTATTTGTACCATTTCTTCTCATGTTACCTTTTTTGTCTTCTAAAATAAAACAGGAATGTACTATTTATTATTTAGCATTGTTTCTCTTCCTACATGACAGAAAAAAATCCCTTAAAACTATTTATTCATCAATTCACATTTCATGTGGCTGGGCTGACCAGTTACAAGACATACAGTAAGTCATATGAAAGTTTTTAAAGAAACTGCCCTCTTCAGTTTTCAGGAACATGCTATGGTGCCAAAGAACACTATCTTTTTCTTGCATTCCCCAAGGGAACTGAAGTGACTCTTGTACTAAGCGGAAAAAACCCCCTCTAAGATTGTATTCTGAATTAACAAAAAGAAAGATGAAATATTGGTATCTAGAAGTCACATTAGTAAGGACAAACCTTTGGTAAAACAGATCCATTCTAATGTAATTATAGCAAATGACATACAGTCATGGTCTACAGTATTGCACTTGTCTTTGTAGTCAGGTTTTGCCAAAGCCCTTTGACTTAAGTCATGGTTTGAAATCTGCATTTGCTATATGGGGCTATTCAATAAATATAGTAAAGCATGTCACTTTTTACATATTGAGAAAGTACTCTTCACATGAATTAAATTTAGGAAAATTGAACTGGGTGCTCAATTACAGGAAGTAAATGCATGGGTTGCACAATGGAGACATTACTGATTTGACTAAGGTGATTTGCATGAAAAGCCTGATTAGCTGGAAACAGAATTCTTCATCCATACCCTCTCCCAAAAGAAGCCTGCATTAATAGATTTAAACAAAACTTTGTATTCCTTTGCTGAATAACATTCTCTAATGACATTAAGCAGCACTGTAAAATCTTTACAATTCAGGAACCATGCATTTTTTATGTATACTAATACTATGTAAATGCACTTTTATTTTTAGACACAAATGCCAAGTACATACTGTCTTGAGCTCAAATATAACAATGCTGAAACTCCTGGAGTTCCTATTTCTGGAATTAAACTAAGAGAGACAGCAATTCAGCACCCTTGAATTGCATTAAAAACCTACAGCATTCCAATATGTGAAACTCAGTGCTGAATTCAACTGCCATTTTTAAACTCTTGAGTGGGGAATTACATATTACAAGGGAAGCACAGGATTTTCCATGGCATACTTTATTGGCTGGCTCCCAGTTTCCTTCTGGGTGCAATTCAAG
Organism: Liasis olivaceus; assembly: GCA_030867105.1. NCBI lineage: Eukaryota > Metazoa > Chordata > Lepidosauria > Squamata > Pythonidae > Liasis > Liasis olivaceus. Next base: position 261,525,382 of record CM061349.1, read on the forward strand.
GTGCTGGTTATTACCTTTAAAGCCCTATATGGCACAGGACAAGGTATTTGTGGGACCACCTCTCCCTAAGGACATCTGCCCATCCTATCAGAACGGATAAGGTAGGCATGCTGCTGGACCCTTCCCTTATTATGGGATCTAGGAAGTGTGCCTTTTCCATGACAGCCCCTGCTCTATGGAACACCCTTTCCCCTGAGGTCTGGCAGGCCCCCATCCTTTTAACCTCCCCAAAAGCATTTCAGACTTGGCTTTCCCCCCAAGTGCTGGGATAGGGTGAGATTAGTGGGATGAACTTCTTATGGACTGCATGGGAAAGTTTAGCTGTGCTGCCAGGCCTTTAACATTTTTATTTTATTGTAGACAGATACTGGTTTATTTCTGGGCTGTGAGTCACCCAGAGTTTGGTTCATGATGGGTGGCTATATAAATGTTTTTAATAACTAAAGTAATAAACAAAATTTGTAAAGGAAGAAAAGCATATGCAATGGAAAGCTGGTAGCCTGGGAGTTTTAATCCTTATCCAGATGGTTTATTCCTCTGTCTAAAACAGAAAAAAAACTTCTTGTTATGGGGTGGGGGGGAGAATAAGGAGGATTTAGGGAGAATTTGTGGGCATGAAAAAGAATGGATCTTTTCTTGTCTTGCCCGAGAGCTTCCTCTCAACTCTGCATTTAAATTAACTTGCAGATATATAGCTGATCTCGATATAAGCAGGCCTGCAGCATACAATACTAAAAGAAACAATGCTTTCAGAACTGCAGCCACAATATCCATCTATTGGTACCAAGCTAACTTTAGCCCCAAACGAACTAAAGTTCTTATCTATGCAAGCGAAGTTAGAGTTTGTGAAATGCCATTTATTAAATTAACTGAGGGAAAAAAGAATTAGAGCTCATCTCAACTGCTTTTGCACTCACAAGTGGGGGGGGGGGGAGAAAAGGAAGGAAGGGAACACCTACCCACAGTATCCCTACATAAGCATAAGCCATGATGCTTCAAGTTCTCCATTACAAACACTGCTAGCAACAGAAAAGGACATTCATTTCCGCATAATAATGACAGGAACCCTCAACCCTTTTTTGTCCTATTTTCACTGTCTTCTCCCACTCTTTGCAAGAGTTTCATTTCCTAGGCTACCCTGCGTTAAGACTGAAAGAACACATTATTGTACTTATTCCATGTAATGTTTTAAAGCAGATATTACTGCACATGAATATGCAGGAAAAAAAGTAAGAGGAATGCGTAGGAAGACTACAAGAATGCCCACAACAACTACAGAATGGCAAAGACCTGGCTCTGTTCTTCCCTGAAATTTAAAGACACAATGTTGCTTTATGATAGTTCTAAAGAGAGAAAGAGCGGACTTCCAATGATACATAACAGATTGATCAGGAGATCTGCCTAGCTTCTTTGGATTCTTCTTCATTTACATTAGGAATGTAGCATTAGCAAATCCACAGTAAAAAGAGGAGACAAAAAGTGCTTCTTGAAAGCCATTTAAACACCCATGCTGTATAAACTCATGCTATGAACTAAATACACATCAATACAGATACTGCATGCTAGTAAATTTTGCTTTCATTTCTTTAAATTGTAAGTACCAGAATTCAGATTGTGTTCCAGAGGAACATACTCTTGTGATGTGAATCATTTTGCTTACATCAGTACACTTTATTCTTGTTCACATTAACTTTTTGAAAAACAAATTGCTACAAAGGAAGACTCCCATTTATCTCAAAGCATTATAGCCATTTTATACTCTAATGACTAATTTGTTTGTAACCTGTATAATCAATTCACCTTGACCACAAAGAAAGACCCAAACCAAATTCACCCAGATGCCCATTAAAAAATCATGAGCTCTCGTAAGCCATGTTTTACTGAAATGCAACCACGAAGGGACTATAAATTTGATGGACAGGTAGAAATCTCTCTAAAATAAAGGTATATTACAACATTTCATCTGGATGCTCCCATTAATTATAAACTGCAGGTTACTTGGTGATTTATGCTGTGGATGCATACTGGTTATGGAACTCATTCATAAAAGTGATCAATTTAATGCTAGCTTCGTTTTAATTCAGGTACCAGGCAAAATCTGGCTAATTATGCCTTTTTTTTTTTTTTTGGAGTACTCAGTTTAATTTTCCTGTGCTGTTTTGTAATGATAACAGTAATGATCATTGAAGTATTTAATATCAACTTTAGTCTTAACATCTGGCTGTTGGACTCTGCACCTCTTGAAATATTTCATAGGCAATGGAATGGCGTTTTTAGGACTTTCACTAAGAGTTTTTTTCAAATTGTTTTTTGTTATAAAAATGCCCTGGATGATATTAGGATGGGAAAGCAACATACCAATATTTCTATTAAATAAATTTCAAACAGAACAACTGATAAGGGGAAAGTGCTTATGTCTTTCCTTGTTGCTAACCAGTGAGCATTGAAAATGACCCACAGCATTAATCACCCTCACCCTCATTGTGGCTGCATTTCAAATATATATACAATAACGCCCATGCGGATTCATCTATTTTGGCTCTAAGGCAGTAAGATTTTTAGTTAACATCAATATTAACAATTACACTCATTCAGGTATGAGGCAGCTGAAAAGCTGCTTTTTTAGTTGATGATATAGAATCAAAAGAACTTTCTTCCTTGCTCAGCCATACCAAAACCTTCAATTACCCAGAAACCTCATATGCTGTTTCAGTTTCCAAAATCAGAAATGTTGCTCTTCAGATATGCCAGGAATAGTCAAAGAGACTATTTCACAGCCCCTTCAGCAAAGTCAAAATTTAATATTACAAGGTGATTCTAAGAAGTGTCCATTTCTCTACTATGAAAGCAAAATGTTTTTCTTTCATAGTGGCACAGAAAGATTTGCATGAGAAGATGGAGCTTTGTGCAGATTTACTACATAAAAGTATAACTTTGTCTAGTCCATGTTGCATTTCTAGATTAAACTTCCACAAACCTACAGTTTGTAAGAGGCGTAAGTACTGAAGCAATTCTCTCTCAGGTGTAACTATCCTACCTTTCGTTAAAAAATATTTTTTAACTGAGGATACCCTGAACAGACTCACATATAGAAATTACTTTTTTTTAAATCAGATAATGGTGATTGACAACTTCAAACACTTCTCTGGAGTGGCAAACAAGTAGGCATTATCTTTTTACTTGAAACTACAATTCTTAGTTACAGTCTAAAATGTAGAAAAAAATAATTTCCCCAGTCAAGTTCAGACAGCAGCAAGCTCTGAGTTCACAACTGTATTTATAGCTTACATTTGACAAACTGGTAATGCATTTAAGGATTTCAAGAAACAAGAACAATGATGCGTCAGTAAAAAAAATTTTTTTTTTCAGTATGCAGATTAGTAAACATATGACCTAACAATTTTCAAAAAATAGTTCAGGTAAGCCCCTGTAGAAAGTGGCAAATAAAACACTGACAGTCAATGCCAGTAGCTTTCAATGTCAACTCATAAATAGAAGCTTTTGTAAAAAATAACAAAACAAACAAACCCTGAAACATGATAATGCCTACCAGAGTTAAAATTTTAGTTAATTAAAAAAAAACAGTGTTAGTGCAATATCATGTCAGTATATCATGCTTTGGAAATTTAATGACAACATTGTATATACATGTGATACACCAGTGTTTTTAAGTAACAATAAGAAACACAAATATGTAACAGAAAATATTTACGTACAGGTATTTTAAATCTCAGTATTGTCCATTGTATTACCAAATGTTCTTTTCTGCAGTCTCATTCTGCCATTCCACTGTACTTTTTTTTTTAAAAAATACCACATGTTCTGTTTTGCTGAATCAAAAAGGAGTTCTAAAAATGCAGAGCCTTGCAGCAATGGCAGTTTTTCATTAAACATCTGAAAGGAGAGCTGAAAAATAAATAGTATTTCAGTGTTAAAAGATTTAAATTTAGAGATATACTTAGGAAAAGGGAAAGGCTGGCAAGGGTAATCAAGGTTAAGATAACTAATGTATACATTTGCAGATGTATACATTTAATGTATCACCTAAGTAGAGTGGGCAATCTGGAGCCTCACGTGATTGTTCAAGCCACATTTTTGCAACACCCACAGATCCCCCAGATTACACTACTAAAATTAAGCAGTAAATTGCATTTTAGGGAGGGCTTTTTTTTTGCCTTTGCCTTTGCCTTTTGGTAATTACATGGACAAATCCAAGTAGGTAGTGCTTGGTTAACTATGGTAATTGGGACTGGAATTTCCATCATTAAGTGATGCGGTCAGAAAGTGCGACATCATGTGACTGCATCGCTTTGTGACAGCAATCTCTGCAGTCCCCATTGCCATCATTAAAAGAAGATCTCGCAACTTCCTGACAGCTTCCAAAAACCAAAGTCAGTGGGGAAGCCAGTAGGAAGATGCAAGTCCCAGGCACCTTGCAAGCAGGCCAGGAGGCAGGCAAGTGGTTGCTGCCAGGTGGGGGCGAGCACACAAGTGGCTGGCAAGGCGTGAGTGCAGAAGAGCTGGGGGAGGGTGCGTGGGTGGCCGGTGAGGCACAACGTGAGTGTAGCAGAGCTAGGGAAGGGTGTGCACGGGGGGCCGGTGAGGTGCAAGCACAGAAGGGCTGGGGAAGGTGTGGGAGGCTGTGTGGGTGGCTGGCAAGGCACGGCAGGGTTTGGGGTGGCTGCTGCCAGGTGGGGGAAGGTACACGAGGCTGCAAGAAGCACCAGAGCCGCGGGAAGAAACCCCCAAGGCATAGCACCTCCCTGCATGTGGCTGGGATGGTGAGCCCAGCAGAGGGGAGGCTGGCAAAGATAATGGTCAGCTGGGGGGATAGCGGGGGTGGTGGTCATAAATGCAGGCTGGCTCAAATTTTCATCATGTGACCACAGGAGCCCTGCAACAGTAATTTTCAAGGACTAGTCACAAGTCCATTTTTTCAGCACTGTCATAACTTCGAATGGTCACTGAACGAATGGATGTTAAGCAAGGACTACCTATAGTTTTTAAGGCAGTATTTTCAGAAGTGATCTGCCATTGCCTTCTTCCTAGGGTTAAGAGGGAGCGACTGGCCCAAAATCACTCAGCTGTCTTTCATGCTTAAGGCAAGACTCAGGTTTCCCTGCTCCTAATCCAACATCATAACCACAGGACCAAACTGGCTCTCATACTAGCCTTAAAGCACCTATGTTTCATTTAAAAACAGACAAAAACTCCAAACCACCAAATATTTATACCCCAAAAGCCAAAAAATGTGAGCCTTGCCTCTTCTCATCACATCACCTCCAAAAATTGAAATATATTAAAAAGTGTGACCCTCTCTTATTGTTGCAAAAAGGGAAGTTTTTAAAGACTTGTCTTTAAAATTAGAAAAATGGAGGCGGGCTGTGCTATGTTTTGACATTTATGCCATTCTCCATGTTTCCATGTGAGTCACTGTCAAGTGTTTATATGTGTATGTATATACTATGTGTAGGTGTACCTAAAATCATTATAGGTGATTATATAAATATTCTAGGAATAATAATTATTTCAAGAACAGCACATTTTAGTTCAAGGTGATAATCCTTTAGCATTACTGAAAAATATATCAGGAATTATATCAGCTGTGTAGCTCATTAATCAATAGAGAAAAATTCAGAAAATAATGAAGTTCACTGAATGATTTTGGACTAGTTATTATTTCTTCACCTAATACCCAATCCATCAAAATAGGCTTTCAGGAAGATAGCATGATAGGGAAAAGGTGACACAGAAATGTAATGGATACTTCAAGCGACAAAGGGTATACTCTTCCTTGTGGAAAAGAACATGTATTGAGATGTTACTGAATCTTCAAGTTTTTTTATGTTGGTTAATCACTGTTTTTAAACTGTAGTACGTTTTATGTTATTTATTTTACATTGTATTATATTGTTGTATGTTTTATGTAGTTATTTATGTTATACCGTTTTATAAAATAAAGTGGGGACTTTGTGTGAGATGGGCAGCTATATAAATATGATAAATAAATAATAAAAAACAAACTTTTTATAAAACGAAGTTTCTCAGTTAAGAATTTTAACTGAGAGATTATAAGAGATTATAAAAGAATTTTAAGAGAGATTATAGTTTAATGCAGATTGTAACTGCAATGCTGAAGTCATTTTTAACACAAATATAAAGCACTCTTACCAGCATTCTATATTCATAGCAAGGCTATATTCAAAATGTCCAGACAGACTACGGAATAAAGTTACAGAATTTTTATATTAATGAGTCACTTATTATCTCACTTATTGATGTTTTTAACAGAGAGCTTTTGGACTAGTTACTACTTGGTTATTCCGTTATTAAGTTCAAAAGTGATACATACTAACTGAATGGAAGGTTAGATAAAAGACAGAAGACAAACTTGAAACATCAACCAGATTAAAATGGTAACCTTAAAGCAAGTTCCTTCGGAACTGACTGTTCTCAACTCTGGGGCCTACAGAAATACTAAGTAAAAGGCTTGAAAACTTCAGTCTCAACTCTTTTTAGCTAAGGATGATTTTTCTCTTTTTAGTTAATTATACACAGATATATGAAATTGCTAAGAAAGTATTAACTGCAAAACTGTCAGAAAGAATGGCTCTTCCTAAGATTTCTAGAAGAACTTATGAACCAGTTTCAACTGAAATAGTAAGAGGCCACTGAAATTAATTCTTGCATTGCAAGCAAATGTATGTGAATGCTTTAAGATAGCCTATAATCTATGCTAAAAATCTTTGAAAAGCTATTTTTTACTGTACTAAACTGAAGCAAAACTGATACTAACTTGTTAATACACACCTTTTTTCCCCCATAAAACAAGAAGTTTCTTTGTTGCTTGCTTTTAACAGCCGCATTCTTGAACACTCTGAGCCTGTGCTCTCCGTGGAGATCTTAACTGTCTCAAAGCAGCATCTCCATACTGAATTCCTGAGCCCATCCTTTCAGGATCCAGTTCACCTGATAAAACAAAATACATTTTCTTTTTCTTATATAAAACATAAACCATATATAAGATTAAAAAACATTTTGAATTTAACTTAAAATATAAGAAGATATCCATCACACTTAAGGAACGGCTCCATAATATTATATAAAGCAAAGACACACAAATCTTGCACTTTACTTTTAAAATAAAAACATACACATTTTTCTCTATAATTGTAGTTTATGTTAATGACACAGGACATTTTTTGGTGAACTACTATTTAATAATATTCCCTGGCCTGATCTGTCATACAAAACGAAAGGGATTTCCTTCCTCTTAGTTGAGAGGTTTATAAAAAGAGGTAGCACGTGTTGGTAGAAGCTGGAGATCAGAATCTGAGACTGCCTGCATTAGCACCACATCTTAATGTTTCACAGAACAGTTAGTTCAGAAATAGTGTTTTAAATGTTTTCAGATGTTACACAGAAAACCTGCCAGCAATATATTAAAAATACATCACATCTGTCACCTGTTAAAAGATTTATACTGACTAAAGGATTTTTCTTTCTTATGACAAATCCTTACATACAATGTCTCATAATGAATCTATTTACTTTCTGCACTGGAAAATAACTAAAACTGAGAGCATGGCTTTGACAGAAAGCATTAAATTTGATCAGTTAGGTATTAAATTTATTGTTTGGATAAACTTACCATCCTTAACATCTTTGACAAGACACAGGTTATGGTCAGGTAGAATTTTACAACAAAGGAAAAGCACACTTAATCCAGGAGCATTTTATCATTTCAGAAATGTTAAGTTGTTTAATCCTAGGTAAAATATTTTAATAATAATTGAAACTTGGATTATGATTACCTGACTCAATCTTATTAAGTATCTTTCTTGCACATTGTACAAAGGCTTCTTCAACATTCTCCCCTGTCAATGCACTTGTTTCCAAAAACATCAGCTCTGTAACAGTAAAAAATAGATAAAATTTGTTTGATCATTGTTCAAAATGACTCAATAATAGTCTTTCAGCTTTAAATGCAATATATCCATATGCATTATCACATTCTCCCAATACAAGGTTTCCCTGACCAATTTTTACCAATTCCTCTTATTGTAGGTCTCTAAGACAATTCTATCTATGTTCACTTAGCAGTAAACCCCACTGATTTCAACAGGACTGATTCCCAGAGAAGAACATCCAATACTGTAGCCTACATTGGAGAAAACAAAATAGATTTAGGAGAAAATTCTAATCAGGAAAATAACTTCCATTTCTCCAACTAAGAGGATCCTAGAACACAGAAAGGGAAAATCTAGCTGTTAGTCCTTGAGCAAGAACCCTTCCCTAAAGCTCCAGGCCCATCCAAAACCTCTTTATCACTAACAGAAAGATTCACATGCACAGGATATTCCAATATCCTAACCTACATGAAATATCTTCAAGTGGAACACTGCCAAGGGGACCAAGAACCATATTTACACATTCTCAGATTGGACTGCTTGCAAGTACAACTTTCTCCCCAGAGAAAATATATCCAACATTGCCAATAGCTACATTTGCTTGCATTATATCTGAAGAACATTCAGATGCAGCTCTGCTTTGCTATTTATTTATTTATCATATTTATGTGGCCACCCATCTCACGTGACTCTTGGCGTACAAACAGACCATAAAAACAATTTTAAAAACATTCAAAAAGTACAAAAATTAATATTGCTATGAAAAGACAAGGTCAGATTATGCTATGATATGCTTGCTTCTTCCTCACCGAGGAAGTAATTGCATAAAGCAGCTAAAACCCTTTCAAGTGTGGCTTTGGTTTGATATGGCTCATTCTCTATCTGGGAAGGCATGACATAGTCAAAATAGAGCTGAATTTTCTGCACACCAGCTGGAGCACAGCAGGAACAGCTTTGATTCCAAGTTTCCACTGTAAAGAGTTGGGGAGCAACAGCACAAAGAATACAAATGTTTTTAAGTAGCGCAGTTCTCTCTGCAGAACCCTGCTGCTAACTAGATTTAATTTCCTATTCTTAACCCTGGAGGCTTTCAGCTATAGCTTTGAATCAGGAGTCCAATTATAGAGTAACCAGCATATAACAATATAACAAGCATATGACTAATCAGTTAGTACAGTATATGTACCCAGGCATAAGCCAAAATCCAGGGATGTTCATTAAGATCTTTCTTTTACCTTCTCTTTTACCTCCCTGACTTTGATCATTAAGGTGTCAGGACAAAGGTGTCTATTCTTACAATGTCATCATGTAACCAAATCTAATTAGTTACATGACAACATATTCCTATATGATCACTCAGACTGGTTGTGTTGTTTTAAACACAAAAGACACATTCAAGCAGACTGCAAAACAGTACCTGAAAACAGGCAACATGTGGAAAAGGTAAACAAGGAAGGCTTATAAATTTCTTCCCTAAAGCCTCCATTTCGCTCTGAACATTTTTGCGGGGGGAAATTTTCACTACAGTCCTTTATCAAGAAGACATCAGACATCATGAAAACTACTTACCATTTTCTTGAGCAAACCTGGATGCTTCTAGGAAAGTGACTTCCCTATCTCCATCAAGATCCTTTTTGTTCCCACATAATATTATTACAATATTCTGACTTGCTAACATCCTTGCATCTGTCAGCCAGTTGGTAAGTGCATTGTAGGTTTCGCGACTAAATCAAATGAGAAATTGTTTTGTATTAATATTTACAACCCACAACACCCTTATAGAAATATTTTGCTGTATTTGCATATGTATCTGGTAGAAGTCTGCAAATAAGCTATTACACAATAACAAGATACAAAGCTGTCAAGTATTTCCAGGTACAGCTAAGAGTAGACTGCAGTTTGCAGATGTCACAAAAATATTCAGTGTTACTCTTACATCAAGACCTAGATTAATGCACTATGGGAGCTGAAACTATGACAACAGCAAGATAGCCAGAAGAGCTTAGATCAGAAAGCAAGTAACTGAATGTTGATCCAGTGCTTTCAGCTATGATTCCAAGATGTATATTTTGTATTCAATTCCCAGGAGGATGTCAACATTCTGAGATGCATTTGTAGTAAAACTAGGATCAAAGAGCTGAGGAGGTTTCTGGTGAAGAGTCACATCAAAGAAAAATTCTCAGAAATAGACAAAACATAATCCGTGCAAGTTTTTATCTATTTGACTAACCCATCCAGACAGATGCATGCAGGCAGTTAGATACATAGGAAGTTTTAAACAGACTTCCCTATTATAGACCAGGACCTGTATCGCTAATTGTCAAAAGCATTTGTGAAATTAATTTAGAAAGAAGGTATAGAGGCAGTGGCTGTTCCCTTGATAACTTGGTTTATGTGCAGAATACATATTAGCTGTAAGAAAATTCCATATCCCCCAAAGCATATGAAATGATTACCCAGATTTTATCTGTACCTAAGATTTCTCTAATATTTTTCTTTTACCTGGTGATGTCATAAACAAGTAAAGCACCTGCAGCACCTCTGTAATAGCTTCGTGTTACAGACCTATATAAAGAAAAAAAATCACAGTACTTAAAATGACAGTAATTTGAGTTCTATGAAGTGCTAAAATTGCAAGCACAAACTACAGTGCTTGCTTAGGTTTGCACTTGCAGGACAAAGCCAGTGTTAAACATCTATGTACTCCACCATTTCAATGAGAGTATGATTAACTTTCCAAATGTGTTTTTTTTTAGCCGGACTGGGTCAGAATTTCTCAGATAATTGCAACACAATTAGGATCCCCACTTGATAAGTTACGGCATCTTCTAGTGTTATTCAGTCACTGCTGAGGTGACATAAAGCCTATTCTCGTTACTGTTTTATCAGCACAACTATACTTGGTTGACTATAAAAATGTTATAAGGTCACAAGAAGGAAAGTAGCCTTCACTTTAACAGAAATACTGAAAATACCTATATCTTGGAATTGTTTTTCCTTACTTTATTAACATGAAATTATACCTGAATCGTTCTTGTCCAGCTGTATCCCATATCTGTAGTTTTACATATTTGCCTCCAACATTTATTATCTTTGAACCAAACTCCACTCCTATAGTGTGATTTGAGTCATCTTTGACTGTAACAGAAAAAGTCTTAATTAGTACTCAACTTCAGTTAAAGGGCAAGGGTCATAATTTAAATGATTATAAATAAAGGCATTTATAAAACATTATTTCAGTCAAAACAGTAAATCTGATCATTTAATGAAGAATTAAAGTTATGGTATATTTAGATTACATATAATTTAAAAACCCAAACAAGTTATGTTACAGCTCACTGTCTTCAGTGTAGAGATGCAAACATTACGGAACTTTAGAAGCCAGAAAAAAGAAATAAATGGAAAACCTTAAATACTTAAAAAAAGTATAGAAATTTAAATTCATTGTGTTATTGTCAGAATATATAATGTATTACATAAAGGTTGGAATGCTCATAAAGTCGCCATGGTAATCTGTTGATTTATACAGTAAAATTAGATGCTTGGAAACTGAATTAAACTTAAGCCAGAAGCCACTATGAACTCTAAAAAATAGAACATCTTTGTTTTGCCAATGTATTAAAAGCTAAAAATCAGAAGAAAACATAAATAATAAGACATTAGGTTTGTAAGCATTCTGGACAGAGTATATAATTTAGAACAGTATTTTTAACTTCTGAGCTATTAATTGAAAAATGATTTCATTAAAAAAACAAACACTGATCAGTTTTACTTTCTGAGCTATCACATGCGCTATCAGTCATTTCTGCTGCTTATAATCCATTTTATCATACTGAATTCTGAAAACTTGCTTAGCGTGAAACAAGTTTTGAACACAGAAATAAGCTGGTGTGTTGTAGTGTTAAGATGTGGTCCAAGAGACCAAATTCAAATCTGCCATTAGCCATAAGGGTAGTCACTCTCTCTCTGCCTGATCTACCTGCTTTCTTCAAGTCTTTCTTTCTTCTATCTGCTTTCTTCATTACATACTGTTTTAGTTTCTCTTAACATCACAAACTCCAACAAAACACAGCCACTTTCTTCAAATGTTTCTGCCACTTGTTGTTTCTTGTCTACGACTTCCCTATTATTTAGCATCAAGTCAAAAATGGCTGATGCTCTTGGGGCTCTCTCTACCTTCTAAAGGACAAAGCTGTTAGCAAGACAAGCGAGGACATTCTTGGAAAGGTCATGCTCGGCAGAGTTTCTCTCTCAAAAAATACTGGAGGGATTAAAGTCCCCCACTATAAGTTATGCCTTATCTTGGGTGGTGAGGAGCTTCAATATCTGGGTTTTTTTGTCTTAAGACATTTTTACAGAATTTCTAAATTTAGCCAATCTATAATTAAAACCACCTCTATCATGCTTTCACTGCAAGTCACAATGATACACAAATCAAATGTGTGGACTGTCCTACATTCCTTTGGATGTACCTCCATAAATTGCTATGACTTGTAAGGTCATACATCCTCTCTCATAATGAAGACATGAGAGTAAGTTCTAGATGACCTCACACAGTCCAAAAGAAACTAACTGGAATAAATCATACTCTTCTACAACCATGTTCATAGATTTCTGGCATACTTAATGAGTAACACTTTTTAAGGAATGTCATCATATGAAGATTAGTAAAATGCTACTACCTACAAATTCCAGTATGGATAGGATTTTGCTGCCCAAAAACAAACAAACAAACAAACAATTTTACTTACATTTCTTCTCAATGAATTGATGAAGCAAACAAGATTTGCCGGTTCCAGCATTTCCAATTACCAAAAACTTAAACAAGAAATCTGTAAACAAAGAATACCCAAATTAGTATCTTTAAATACAGAACCATTCTATAACAGATATTTTATCTGTCTTGAAAGTATATCACAAGAATGGAGAGCAGAAAAACTGTTTAGCTGCAGTTCAGTAGCTCATTCATAAAGACACTGTAACAGAAATAATCAATATTTATACCCAATTAATATCACAGCACTCTAGTACAAAATTAAACAATTGGAGGATATATCACTTTTATTTTAAATCCCTGAAGTACAGTTTCTGATAAGAATCAACATTATCTAAAAACTTAAGCTATACAGGTAGTCCTTGATTAACTACAGTAATTGGGACTGGAATTGGGCCTCATGCAGCAACCATTCAAAGTTATGACAGTGAAAAAAAAAAGACAACTTTGCAACCAATCCTCACTTTTATGGCTGTTGCAGCATCCTGCAGTCATGTGATCGCTGTTCAGGTGCTTCACAACCAGTGCGCATTGACAACTGTCGCAGTGTCCCACAATTGCCATTTGTGTGCTTTGTAACAGGCTTGTGACAATCAGAGAATGGAGAAGATGAAAATAAAATCGTAAGTTGCAGTCACATGATTTGGAGCTTAGCGGCCAAGTTGCCAGTCCCAATTGTGGTCACTAAGTGAGGACTACCTGTATTGATGTTTCTTCCTCCAGTTTTAAAACCACAAGCATCTTCTTCCAATCCAGCTTCCCTGAATTCTGTTCTATGCTGATGATGCCACAAACTAGCATTTGGTAGAGCAGCTATGAAGGCCTTGGAAAAATGAAGTATGTATGAAAATTTTGAATGGATTGTTATAGGGCTATTTAACGTAGAATGTATCTGTGTATTGCTTTTCAAAAAATTCTTAATTCTAGATTCACTGATCTTTGCCAGATAGTGATGGAGAGCTAACCTGAAAGACTGATTATATATCACAAAGTATTTTTGTATCAAGCATTTTATCTTTTTTTTAAAAAAAAGACAAATTAATGTAGGCAAAATCACAGCCCTAAATTTTGAAATCTCAGTGCCTTGTTTTGTATCCTTTTCATGACTTTAATTTTCTGGGAGTCTGTTATCTTAAAAACACCCAATGAATTAATTATTTTGGCAGCATAATTTATGATTCTTCCTGGGTTTACTGCCATGGAACCACTAGACACCAGGCAAAGGAATGTGTGCTTTCTTTCTGTCATGTTTGTTGTCACTCTTGCCAGAAGCCTTTCTTGCATTTCATTTGGCCTGCATGACCAAAAGCTATTTCCCCCTAATGAAATTATTTCATTCACTAATACTTTCTTCCAAAATAGATAGGTTCCTTGACAAAGAAAGCAATTCACAGAACTTATTGCTTCAGCTGTTTAAATGGTTCAACTCTAAAAAAAATTTCCCAGATGGGAAAAAAAAGATCTAAAAGGCATTTCATTACAAAGCTTATTATCTTTTTCCTCAATGACAAAAAAGCTTTGAGTTCCAAGATACTGTTGACCTGGGAAAAAATTCACAAGAAAGATGTTGAATGCTGAAAGATTCCCAAGAACCCAAGTGTTCATGACAAACATGTTTTAGGAACATGAAGTCTGTAAAAACAGCCACCAAGCTTTTACATAATATTTGGAATATTAATATTTGGAATACAGAGAAAGAAGTATTAAACATATAACTGCCTAATGTTAAAATTAAATTTCACAAAATAATTAAAAACTTAAAGCTGTTTTTGAATCAGGCACATACCATAAATCAGCAAACAAGATCACTTTACACCATATATAGTCTGTCATCAATTTTCTTAAACTTAGAAATGTTATGGTTTTATCTTTCCTAATTATAAACATATTTTATACTTTTGAAGAAAAGTATATGTAAACACCATGATTGCAGCCTCATGAAAGAAATCAGATGGGGAGGGGCAGATAACTGAAACAAAACAAATGGTGTGTGCTATTTCTAGAAAATTTGTAGGTAATAAAACTTAAAACCATGAAACAGAATTTTCTGCTAGCTTTGGATGGAATAGATTATCATTCTTTGATGGCCATTTGCTCTAAGGTTATCAGCTGTGTTTGTTGCTGCCCAAAGTTCCTTTCCCAAAATAAATTAACCCCTTTTACTAACAGAATGCCTCCATTCCACTTTAGCCCCAACATAACCTCAAAACATGCTCTGGAGACCTGAAACTAGATTTGAGTAGGGGACACTGTATAGAAAGAACAGAAGTGGTAAAAATCATTTTGCTTGAACTGAAGTCTGCTTATGTGACACTGGTTTTGTTCCTCCAAATCTTCAATCTATAATAACATCCACAAACACCTTCAATGGATTCTCTCAATATGCAGTCCTCTAGAATTTCAATGCATTTTTTAAGAACATGGGTTATGCACACTGATGAGAAAGCAAACAAAGAATAAAGAATACTAATTCCCAGAATCCTATCTACCTCATAAACAGAACAAATACTAACAAAGAATTTTGACATAGCAAAAGAAAAATGCAATAAATATTCTCTCTAAACAGCACATCCAGAAACTTACTTTCACTGCTGAGAGGACTGAGATATCTGGCACTTAGTAATGAAACTACACTACTGCTTTGTTCAAGAAAGTGAATGAAGAAAACTTGGAACACGTGGCACCTATTTTATAGAGACAGTTAGGCTTTTGTATCCTGATAAAGTTGAATAATATTCAGTCTCTATTCTTGTTTTGTTATTCTCTTGATTATATAGGCATAGTATTCTTTCATTTTGAAACTTATTATGCTGCAAGAATGTCATAATACACTGCATTTAAAAACTGCTGTTATTTTTTAACAATTTAACAATTTTTCCATTTGTATGAGGTAAGAAATTACTTACTCCTTTACAAACATGTAACAACTTGGGTCTTATATAATGGTCAGACATTGTATCCTATCACATAACATAACACAAAGCAAGTGGTGAAATATAAACTAATACTATTCAATGATAAGAGAAGTTGTGAGCTGGGATAATTTGGTTTCCTTGAACAGATAAACTGACACTGGGTAGAGGTTTTACAATACTGTCAGTTCTGTGAGGTAGGTCAGGTCAAGAAACAAGTATGGCAGGGATTCCAGGAATGCTCTTTATTGTAGTAAGGTAGAGTAACAATATCTTGAAAGCCTGTCCAATTTTCTCTCTGACCCACCTTCTACCAAACTACTTTAAGTTTCTTTTTCACACTTCCCACTATCTCAGGACTGTGTGAACTCTTCCCCAAGTCCCCTTAATGCCCAGCTCCTTTCTCAGCCCCTCCACTTAAAAGCTTTCTCACATCTTCCACAAGGTCAACTCTAAATTCCTTTACAAATACAGAGCTTACTACATTGCTACATTTTCTATACACACAGGCTTAAGCATTTTTAAGGAGCCATATGCAAAAAGAACTCTTTAACTAGTTACACTAGCTGGAAATTCAGAAATACAGAATATCTCTCACAACCTGATTTTTCCCAAAGCCCAAACCACTGCCTAATACCATTACAATTTTAATTTAAAGTAGTGGCGATAGTAGCAATTTCAACTACTGGGTGAGATCTGCTATCGGGTCACAGTCTACCTCTAACCTAAGGTGGGTTGCAACCAAAACACCACCACAATGGGTACAACGTGAAGCTTCATCTCTAAATGCATGCTTGGTTGAAGGTGGATCATGAGTTATCAGAAAAGGTTGAAAGCAACCGACCCTAATATGGGGATAAGCAGAAGTGATAAATCAGACGGGCCAAAATGTAAGGAAGCACACAGCCTCGCCTATTTCTAAAACCCAGTTTCAAATAAGCAGTCAAGGTCTCCACGAGCACCCCTCTACCTTTCCCTTCTTGCTTAACAGCGAAGAGCTGAAACCCTTCCCCATCCTACCCCAAAGGGGAGGAGCACGGGAAGAGATGCGCTAGGCTTTCAGGTCTCCAGGCGTGATCCTTTCACAGAGGGGAAGCACCTTACACTCGTCAGAAAACAGAAGGGCGGCTTTATTGTGCACAGCACATCCCCGGCGAGCCAATGGAAAGGATCTTCCGCTGTTACGGACGGCGTAGTGCCCGAGCCCCGTTTTTCCGAGACAGCTTTCTCCCCACAGCTCTCTCGGTAGCAAAGAAGGCAGACCCGCCGCGGCCCCTCTCCCTCCCTCGCAGCCCAACCCCAGGCGACCGCTCCCTACCGTAGGTCTCGGACATGGCCGTCTGCGACATTTTGGGAGCGCCGCCGCCGCCCGCGAAACAGCGCCTGCCCGCGTCTCAGTCAGGCCCCAGCCCGAGGCTCCACCTCTAGCCCTTCCCCCTCTAACCAGGCACCCGGGGGAGAGGACGGGGGCGAGGACTTCAACCTCCCGCACGAAAACGTGCCTCTCTACGCCTGCGCACGTAGCCCCGCCCCTTTCTCCCCGCCCTTCGGGGCGCGGCCTGGCCGTGTGCGCAGGCGCGCTGCCCTACCAACGGCTCTCCTTTTCTCTGTCTCTCGCGGTCACCAAAACAAAGCGCACGTGCGTGGCGACTTTGAAATCGGAGAGCGCCACTGGTGGAAGGGAGGGGTAGGTTGGCACGTGAGGATTGGTGCGCGCATCTTTTCTGGGGCTCGAACAGGTAGATGTTGGCTGCTGCTCTGGGACGAATGGAGTCGGAGGGTAAAGGGTACAACGGCTGAAGCTCAGATTGCCTTTGGAAAAGCAGGCATTCATAGATTCGATATGCTAAATCAGTGTGTTTCAACTTTGGCAACGTTAAAATATGCGGACTTCAACTCCCAGAATTCCCCAGCATTGCCAAGGTTGAAAACATTGTGCTTAAGTAAGACCATTAGGGATTCTTATTAGTGGACTTTTTCCCCCTTCACCTAATCTCACAGGCAATTTCTTGTAGGAACACATGTATGGGGCATGTTCCCCTTTAAGCAATAATGGAGAATGATACTAAGTGCTGTTTTAATTCCCCTTTTTAACAGTAGTGTCATAATACGATTAGTGCCTCCTTCATGCTTGTTGCATTGTACCATCCTCTCTTTTTTATATTATAAGTTAATTTACATATAACTATGAAATATATATAAAAATCAAGGAAAAATACTACATATAGTGTGTATTTCAGCAAAAGAATGTTATATCCAAATATTTATTGTTAGCCACCAACTTGGATGTCATTAACAGGAGAATACCAAGACAATTGCTTTTAAACAAGGTGGCCATTGCTACCATACCTCTTGATAGTTAAATAAAATCTCAGAGGTATCCTGCCTCTCCAACACAGTTTGGAATCACCAACTCTGCACCTATCCACTATTGCCTACTTTCTCATCTCATTCTGCTTCTGTATTTTGTAAAGCATAAATTGCTTAATCAAGATTAAGTAACATAATATGGCTGATTTCATACAGCATATTGAACTGCAAGCAAATAAATAACTATATATGGCTTATTGTGTTGTATGAATATAATAATTATAATAAATATATATCACTTTCCTGGCCACCATGGACACTCAGTAGATGTTGAGATGACTTCACATGTGTTATGACTTTACTACACGAATAACACAAATTATGTTATTTGTGTCAGTCATGGCATGATGTGAATGATATACAACACACCTTTGCCTTATTTGCATAGCAACATGTCACACATGATGACACCTGCTCCCTCTTTGCACCCCCTGTGGACACCATGTTGCCTGCTGACTTCTTCTGATACCATAGCTGCAACCATAATAGCCTTCCACTGTTGCTGCTGCTTTTAATTCTATGCAAAGTGATATGCATAAAGTAAGAATTATAACAGAAACAAGACTAAGGAGAATAAAGAAAATGATTAAGTAATACTTGGCCTTGAAAGATTATTTACTAATTGTTGAGAAACAACAACAGGAGAAAGGGGTTGATATCTTATTCAGCTTAGGGCTTTCCAGTGGCATCTGGCTCGGTCACCATGAGAAAAATGTTCAGTTAAATGTTTTTCCTATTTGATCCATCACAACTGTTTTTGCATTCTCATTCATCATAATATTTAGCAACATAAAATGAACCATAAGAAGGATAATATAATGCTACACCTATGAATCCCTTTTCCAAGAGATGAAAAATTTCCATGGTTCTAATTTATTTTTTTAAAAATAGAATTTTGTGCATTCATAGCATTAACACTCTAAGAGATTATTGTTTCCATCAAATTTCTAGGAGAGCCCATATGCTATAGATATCCTCCAGTAAGCAATCTGCTTACCTTTTTCAATCCACTTTTGGCATAAACTACTACACACAGAGATTATTTCAGTTGTGAGTCATGTAGAGGATACAGTTAGATGAGTCAAGGAGTTGTGGTCCCAAATGCATAACTGTTTATTTCATTATTTGACGTGATTCTTCAGCAAGTAGACAGGCTCTTCATAATTCCTCTCCAGACAAGGAGAGGACTTGAGATCACCGACAAGTGCTCCAGACAGTTGCTCCTTGCGAGGAGATTGTAAGACAGTGGTCTCTGGCAGATTTAGAGCTCTGGGAGACGAAGGAATAAGTATCTTGCTCAAATCATGATCAGTGCCGTTAAGGACACTGGATTCGCATACTTCCTTTTCTAATAACTTTCAGAAATTGCTTGTTAATTGCTTTTCAGCTATTAGGAACCTTTGGATCAGCAAGTCTGAAAACACCGGGTGAGTTTCCTTCAATCCTTAGTGAAAGAAGTTTTAAATGCAAATTTAAGGACATAAAAAAAAATATTTTTTTTGGAATAAAGAGCAAAAGGATCATTATAACTTTGATTTGGAAAGTTATAAATGGACTAAGGGTCCAGATGGATTTGAAATAAGATTTTGGAATTAATTATAAGAATCCTTCACATGAGAAAGTGTTTTTGAATTCTTTTTTAAAAAAATGATAGGATGAGACTTTGAAGGTTAGACAGTAAAGGGAACCAGAAGGAACTGAAGATTACAATTAAAGCAAAAAAACAAACACTTAAATTTGATTTACTAATACAGAATGAAGCAAAATATTTTAACATTAGGTATATTGAGGGACATTTTTGAACAGTGGACCCAGAAGTTAATTTTAAAAGTGTCTGCCTCTATAGATAGAAAGTTTAAAAGATGTGGAGTCCTTGGGGTTCTCTGAGCTTGGTTCTTTTCTTGCAGACATTTCATTACCCGGCTAGGTAACGTCTTCAGTGCTAAAATGGGATGTGGTTTGCTCTCTATTTATATACTGTGGCATGCTTTGCCAGTGCTGGTGGGGGTTGGGGTTTTGTTTTACTCCTTTGGTAGTTCCTTGATTAGCATATGTTTACTGCTTGACTGTGTGCCTGGTAAGTAACCTTTGCTTATCTGGGTGATGATTGCTGGTGAGGCGATCTTCTGGTCTTTTGTCTCTTTTGAATAGTATGTAGATGCTGTTTATCTCTATGTGTATGTTGATTGCTGCCTTGTCTGAATACCAAGCTTCCAAGAATTCTCTTGCATTTTTGGATTTAGCTTGGTCTAAAATGCTGACAGTTTTCCAGTTAAAACTATGGTTCAGTCTGTCCATGTGTTGTGAGATTAAGGAGTTTTCATTGTGTCTTCTGACTGCTAGTTGGTGCTCGTGGATGTGCTCTGCTAGCCTTCTGCCTGTCTGTCCTACATAGTGTCTGTTACAGTCCTTACACTGTACATTGTAGATGACTCCTGTTTTTTCTTCTTGTGCTACTGGGTCTTTTGGTTTACTTAAGATATTTTGGAGTGATTTTGTTGGTTTGTGCTACAGAGATGCCATGTGGTTGTAATAGTCTGTTCGTGGTTTCTGAGACATTTCTGATGTATGGCAGTGTGATCCTTTTCATAGCTTGTATAGGTTGTGTTGTAGTCAGTTGAGTGGTCAGGCACTTTTTGATAAAGTTGCATGGATATCCATTTTGTTGGAAGATGTTGTATAGGTGGTCTTTTTCCTTTTTCTGCGGTTCTGGGTTGCTGCAATGTGTTTGTGCTCGCTTGAATAATGTTCTTACACAGCTCCTCTTGTGGGAGGATGGGTTGTTACTTTGGTAATGGAGCACTTGATTGGTGTGGGTTGTATTCCGTTGAACTTGGATTTCTAATTTACTGTTGTTTCCTCTGCTGATGAGGATATCCAAGAAGGGTAGTGTGTTGCTGTTTTCTTCCTCTCTGGTGAATTTTATTCCTTTGAAGATGTTGTTGATGGTTTAATGTATCTTCTCTGTTTAAAAGATGTTATGGAAGATGAACAAGTTTTACCTGACAAGATTGAGGCTGATCTATCAATCAGTCAATCGTTATTTATAGCCAAAAGGCCCAAATAGCAAGTTACAAATGCAATCTAAAATTTGGCAATAAATAAAATGATTTAACAAGTAAAATGTTTCATAAATATTACATAATACACTTCAAGCCCCCAACTCATTGATTTATTACTAAAAACCTTGTTTTTATAGCCATAGTTAAAAATTTGGCTGTTACCTCTGTATTTTTAGGATTTTCGTCTGCAAGTAAAGATTGAGACTGAACTGAAAGTGGATTTAAAAATGACAGATTATAAGAATGATAGGGAAAAAAATGCTATACTGGACATATGAAAGTAACCGGCTGATGTCTTAAAAGAGATATACAAATAATAAACCAACAGAGTGACCTGGATAATTTTCCTATAAGAGGCTTGTTAAAGCTTTGAAATATTTTGTGAGAAGGAACAAAGAAAAAATGAAAAGAAATCAAGTGCTAGGACATTACTTGAAGGGACTAAAGATCAAGATTGTTAAAAGTAAAAGGAAGGAATATAAAGTTGGTTTGTTTGATCAAGGTTCAAATTGATATGTTTTTATCTCTGGTAACCCTTAATGACTTTAGCTGGTCAGGACTGAAACAAGGCTTTAAGGATTTGTTTATAGATAAGTGATGAGATATGGGAAGAAGAGATCATTTGTTGTATTTTAAGAGAAGATGCTAAGTTACTAAAATTGCTTATACTTGTGATGAACGGGGAAGTCATTTCTTTATATATTTCTTTTCTTTTTCTTTACTATATTCTTATTTTTTCTTTCTTTTCTATTTTTCTTTCTATTTTCTGTACCTTCTATTTTTTTTCTTTTTTTTTCTTTTTAGTTTGTATTAGTTTTTATCTTTGCAAATGTAATTTTTAATAAAATTACTATAAAATAGATTAATTATTACAAACAGTGGATCCTCACAAAACTACATTGGATCTAGGTGAAAGATTGCTCCATTATTGGCCCCACTTCCCTAGGGAATTCAGGAAAAGCTGCTGCTTTTTCTTCAGTTTCTCAGTGAGTGGCTTTAGGGAGGGGAATTAACTACAAAACGGACTTTTGCTGTCTCTAGACTCTGCCTGCCTACTTAGTAAAATATTTTGCTACAATCGTTGGCTAATAATACAATCTGGAAATAATTGAGCAACTACAGATCTTCCTTTACTTCATCATGCAGTCAGAACTGAAACCCAGTGTGAGGGGAATACTAAGGTAAATCAGCAGTATGCAGTGTGGTTGCCTATGTACAGCAATGTGCCCCTAGACCATTTCTAGACCAGGCTGTCTGTCCCACCTGACATTTCAAAAAGATTCTGTTACTAAGAAAAATACACTGGAAATTGGCATGATTCCTCTAGTAGTCATTTATATGTAAGGATGCTCGGAGACCACATAAAGTTAGAAGAAAAGCTTCCTGAAGGCTAATTCATATTCTGGTAAACTGTTGTTCGTAACTGGCCATGCTTACTGTGGATGACAGCAATTGTGTGAGTCGGCAAGTCTCAGGGCAGTAATACTATGAGTGCTTATTACATAATTTCAAAATTTCAAATGTGTCCCTGGCCCAAAAAGGTAAGCCCATGTTCAAAACATTGTCCAACATTGCGTTGTTTGGTTGAGTTTTTTTTTTTTTTTAATATAAGCTGAAAACTGCACTGAGAGTTATGGGGATTTTTTTTTTTCCAAAAAATGTCTACTTCAAATTAGTTCAGTAAGTATGAAAGTAATATGTTGAGATGGGTGATCATAGTGAGAATTCATTTAGTAATTTTGTTGTTGGTGCATGGCCAAGCAGGACTCTATCTTATTTCATTTCAGGAAGAAGAAAAAAAATTGCTTCAAAGAAGTTCTCTACATCAGGGCCGAGCTCCAACATTTAATCATCCTCAAAATCTGCTTGCCGCTCACAGTATTAATCTGGAGTAATAACAGCATCAGACATTATTTGTGTAATTACATTTGGTTCCATATCGCCAACACACTCCATGTTTTATACCTTTCCCCAATAGTAGGATATTTCTCAAGAAAAAGCACATACTGTACAGTACGTACTATATTTTGAGTGATCCTGCAGGTGGCACCATAGGGCTTCTTCTGAAAGGTGCTCAAATTGAACTTGTATAGGTATCAGGGTTAAACTAGAAGTCACAAAAGTAAATGAGATTGTGCATCCTATTTTTTAATTTATCTTGAAACTGCGGCATTATTTGCAAAGGAAAAGATCTGTGAAATTGGAGCTGTATTCTGCATTTGCTGGGAAGAATCGGTGAACTCAAAAGAAGCAATCCTGTCTCACCTTACTCACTGATCTTTCCTTTAACAACCCTTGTAATCTGAATAGTTTATTCATTGACTTGGTATCTAATTTGAACCTATTGTCTTATCCCTTGTTAGATTTCAGGAAGTGAACTTCATTTAAGTGCTCTCTAAGTATACAGAATAATGGAATAGACTTAGATTAAGTGCATGATCTGGAGAATCCCTGTTTCAAATCTGAGCTGAACTTTCAATTCTCTGTGTCCTTTGACACTATACTGCTACCTCTTCATCAGAATTCCTCTTCTTAAAGTTTAGTGACCTGTTTTGCAAAGTGTTGTATTATGGTGAAGATTATAAACACTCTAAAATAATGATATACATGTAATGTGTTGTTAATTTTAAAAATGATTTTCCCTTTTCATTGCTCATGGCTGCCAATGATACATAGACTGATTTTTAGATTATGATCATTTTTAGCCATATTTATGCTACCAGTTGCATTCTTATTGATAATCATCAGATGTGGGTAGTCAGATGTTATTCTTTGGGGTTCAAACCCTCTACTGGAAACTACAACTGCTGAGCACCAGAACCTGGATAGCTCCTAATGTACTGTATATAGTCATCTAAAGAGTGAGGGTCCATGAGTTCAATTCCCAGTAGAGAATTTGAATCCCAAAGAATAATATCTGGCTGACGATTTCCAGTAAAGATGAAACTGGTAATGTGGTGCCTCCTGGTGGTCACTGTAACTGAAAACACACAAGATATACATTGTGCAAAAATAAACTACCGAAGGAGATGGAAGTCATGTAAAACCCCATACATGGAGCATGACATATAACATCTGTATCTCTCTGCTCTGAAGTGGATTGTATATACCATTCTGATAGCGCTTCTTGAATGAAAGAGATGCTAAACCTCTTGATGGGAAAGGGGAAAGAGGAGAATGACTACAGATGCTTCTGCTCTGAAATAGAGGGTGAGAAGGAGAATTGGTGAAAAATCCCTACCATGATACAAAGATTGCTTCCAAGCAAATTTCAAAGAAAAATCTAGTTTCTCATCGTTTGAAAAATGTGAGGAGAGGAAGATACACACAGGAAGGCTTTTATATTATGGAAATTACCAATAGGTAAGGTATTCTGCTTGTAGACTAAAAGATATCTGACATGACACTTTGACAAAATGTGGCTATTTTCCATATAGTTTGCCTCAGCCTATTTTTCCCCATACAAGGCCTTTTGTGACCACCCTTAGCCTTTCCTAAAGCAAAATATTTTGCAATTAGAACTACATAGCTCTAGCATATATAGTAGGGATTGCAGTGGCCACTTTTATATGACCAAAAGAGAATAAATGATTTGCTGAGAAGAAAAAAGGCTAAATGGGAACAGATTTGTATGAAATTTGCATAGGCTTGGTATGAGGTTAGAAATAATAGGTATTATCTAAATAGAAATAAAATATATTTTTCCATAGCGGGCAAGAGATTGTGATCAGATAATTGGTGTTCCTGCTCATCTGTCTGTTTTTCAAATCTTAATTATAGAGGAGCATATCCAAGCTTTCCCTCTCCCTACTAATGATTTTTTATCTAAACTAGATAAGGACTGGACAGTCCTTCAAAGACAACACTGACTCTTGTAAAGAGAACCCATCACAACCCCTACCAGGTATGGCTTTTATTAAGTAATGTCTGCATTGTTGGATAATGCGGGTTTAAGAAAATTTGCAGAGGTCTTGGGGATAGTGAGGGAATAGTATAAGGAAAAGTTCCATGGTTGGTAGGTAGGTGGGGGAAGAGAAAGGGAAAGGGAAATAGTAAAAGAAGAAGCCAGATGAAAATGAAATGTAAAAAGTACAGCTATTTTTTTTTCCTTTCTGACCTTTACGTTTACTATTCCCCCTTCTCCTTCCTTTCCCAGCAATCACGTTGTATATAGTAACATGCCTGTTTCAGGATAACACTCCATGCATCAAATGAAGTGGACTGTAGTCCATCCAAACTTCTTCTGTAATAAATGTGTTAGTCTTTAAGGTGTCCCAAGACTCTTTTGTAGATTTAGATAAAACAGTCTTCTGACCTTTACACTGACATCAGCTTGTTTATCCAGGCTAGGGAAACAGAGTGCAAGTTGTTGGCTAAATTTCAACCTTGACAGACTTCAGGCTGTTATCAGTTTTGTAAACATCAAACACTGCTTTGTTTTATGGGAAGGAAGGGAGAAGGTCTTAGTTTTGGGGATGCTCTGCTGGAAGATCTATTTTCTTTTCTCCATACATATTGTATGTATATATCTTCCCCATTTTGAGCCAAATTCTATCTTAATGGTTTATTTACATTAAGGAGTGTGTTTGATGGCTGAGCACTGATAACACCGGCTAAACTTAAAGCATGAATGAATGACCAGATCATTATCTTTAATGGACAGGAGGACAGTGAGGGCAATAAATGAAAGTTCAAACTGGTTCCATTATAAAACCTGCCCAAACTGGCAATGACAGGGAGTGACTTTCGGGGAGAGGCAGTGATACAACTTATGGCACAGATGGTGAAATTATTTCTGGTGAGCTGGATACAGCTCCCAAAGGATTCATACAGCATTTAATATATTTTAGTCAATAAATAATGAAAAGTTTCCTCATGTTTTTGCACAGGAGTCAAAAAAATTCACATGTCAATTCATTTGGAGGGTTCATGCTATGAATCTGGAGCATAGCTCAAATGGGAAAGTCATAGTTAGAGGGAAAAACCCCTATCATTAGGTTTCAAGGATAGATAACTTTGATTTAATCTGAACATCTTCAAGTGTTGCAGAATGAACAAATATATGCAGTCATTAGCTGAAGTTTTTTTTAATTACTGTGGATTATTACATAATCTCAAAAAGAAATCTTCTGACAGGTGAATATTGGGCTTATTTTCAGTGCATGTTTAATAGCAGTTATATAATATTTTCTTTCTTTCATGTTTGGTGTGACTCAGATGTATATCACATCCTTAATATCGGATGGCCAAATGACCATATCTGTTGTTTATACAGTTGTATGCAAATGTTTTGGCAACCCTGGTCAAACTGAACATTTTAATGAATCTCTAAGTGAACAGAACTACCTCTATATGATAGAAAGTCTTTTTGCAAATTTGAATGCATATTTACTATTTATGTGCAGTTGTTTATACATTGAAATAATAAAACAGTGACTATGACAGGTGCAAAAAATATTATAGCTCAGAAATAGTCTTAAGTCTTGTTGCATGCACTTTATGTTTGAGAACTCCCCGCAGATTTTCACAAATATTCAAATTTAGGGACTGTGAAGGATTTTTTTTTTCTTATCTTTAAATACTTCTTGGTTGATTTAATGGTACATTTCAGATTCTTGTCTTGCTGAAATAACCAAACACAGAACAATAATAAGACCATGTGTTACAAAATAGAGTAAAAGGCAGAACTAAAAGGAAATGCAATTTATATTTCCATGTCACCCTTGCAATTTACCCCAATCAGATCCACATATGTAGTTCTCAGTTGTACTGTTTTGTTCAGATAAAGTGCTGTGTTATGTATAATATTTGGGTTCTGTCTGCACATGAAATATGTTGTTTAATATAAGGATCACAATAGGCTGTTCGTCTAGTGTGTGATCAAAGATATTGATCTATCTCTTTTGAGGCATATAAGATATTTGGCACTGCCAGAACTCAGGAATAGCTGTCAGTCCAGAAAAGATCCAATTGTACCTTGCAAAAAGACATGGGTCACAGACAGGTGGCTGCACTAAAGTCCTTTCCTTCAGTCCATAGGCTAGCAGAAAAGTATGCCAGAATAAGTTCTGCTGCCATTACAGCTGATCACTGTTTTGTCTTAACAACAAAGCCAGTGAGTGGTGCTGTCCTTATCATTTTAATGCAGGACAAGTTAAGGAAAACAACTGGTGGATTCACCTGGCTTTATTTTCATTTCCATTCCCAACCAGAAAAATGGCCACCAATTGCTTTTCTTAATGTGTGTTGCAGCAAGGATGGGAAAGTGTAGGTGGGTGTTCAGAACATTGGCTATTACCATATATATTCACAGATAAGCCAAGAATTTTAGGTGCCAAAATACCCCCCAAAATCGGGCTTGGCTTATTTGCGGATGGGCTTACCCATGAGTATATACGGTAATACATTTTAAAGGTACCCACATTTCACATATAAACTCATGCGTAAGCCCATCTACGATAAGCAGAACCTCAACTTTTTAGCTAAAATACCATGAAAAATGCAGGTTGGCTTATCTGTGGATGGTGTATTTTTCATGGTATTTTGGTTAAAAATTTGAAGGTCAGCTCATCCGCAGATGGGCTTATATGCAAGTATATACAGTAATATTTATTTTTGTTTTTAAAATTGTTAAGTTATCGCATATCTCCTTCAATAGATCCACAAAGTGTTTTTCTGAAGTTTTGATAGAATAGGCAATTATTTTAAATGCCTATTCTAATCCTTAATTAGTTGAAAGGGAGTTAATTAAAAAACCAAAAATATTTGTTTATTCTAAGTACTTTTTTAATGCTTATCTTCTACATGTCTCTTGTCTAGTGTAGCAGTGAGAGACAAAGAAACTTTGATAATAAAGCAAATTGGTGATGATAAAATAAGTTATACCATTGCAGTAGAATAATGAATAAACTAGAGAAAGATAGTAGCTGATCACTTCTGGGAATGAGAACCAAATGAAATTAGTGTTTTAAAAAGGACATCTAGGTCAGGAGGGGTCACCCTTCCCCCTGGGCATAATAATGTCAACATCTTCTCTTTTGGAAATGACACTTCTTTTTTCCTGCAAAATGCTGCAGCTGTGCCATTACTATTATGTTTGTGATTATGCATCTGTTTTGGCGAAATAGACAGTGTGTAGAATTGCAAATTGAGTATGTCTTAATATGCAGTGCCAATAACAGATGGCTTGTAGGATTTCAGTAGCAAAGTAGCCTGCACTATTTGATCTTCACAGTCTGTTTTATAATTGTTGTCCCTCTTGAGATATCAAATACAATTTTAAATACACCTTTGGGGTTTATGCTTGCACATTTGAACTTTAAGAATTTGATCTAGAACAAGGGACACGCAGCTTTTGCATGCAGGAGTGGGGGGAACATGACAATTTATTCAATGGACAGCTGGGTGATGTTTCCATAATCAGTACTGTGATAAATGGTTGCCAAGAGTCCCAGTTAAAGGAACGTTGCCACTTTGTAAATGTCCATTTATAGCTTTTTTGTGGTTACCAAAATACAGGTAGAGGTATTGCCTTTCATTGCTGTGCTCATTGACCCAAAAAAAGTATAGCTTGTTTGGTTTTGATATGTCTCTTCCTTTGTGTGTGTGTGTGTGTGTGCGTATGCACAAAAGTGCGTACATTTAAAAACCATGTTTTGATCTGGATCGATCTGCCAATGGCTTTACTATTAGATACGCAATGGGGTTTTAGAAAATCAGTGGTGTTTCAAGTAACTAAAAGGCTTCATTTGTCCTTGGCAAAAAACAAAACAAGACAACAAAAATTAATAGCTCAGACTAACGCTGAATAACTATTATTATTGCCAAACAGCTTACGTTGAACTCTTTTTTCCTTTCAGTATCCTAATATAATTCATTTAGGTTCTCTTTTGAAAATAATTGTAATGTGAGCATTCAACGTCTGAAAAGGAAAATGCAACAAATGAATGTTCAAATGTGTTTGAACAGCTTGAGCAACTGAGTGCTTTTATAATCAAACAAACAGGATATAAACAGATTTATTTATTTTTTTTGCTTTTGCAGGGCTCCCAGTTGCATAGGAAAAGCCCCTTAAGCATAGATACACAGGGATTGTCTCAGAATTTATGAGAGTGGATGTCTGATGCACCTGCGCTCCATGTGTATGTGTGTGTGTGTGTGTGTGGGTTTAGTTTATACATGCAGTTAACAAAACAATCTTTAATCTTAAAGAAAAAGAAAATAAAAAATAATAGTACAAACTAAAAATACAAACTTGGAAGTAAAAAGAAAAAAGAAAAAATCTACTTTTTATTTTATACGTATCAGTAGTCACTGGTTTACTAATGAATTAACTGCTATAATATGAACAATACAAGATATTATTGTAAGATATCACAAAACCCTAAATACATATAACATCCAAGCACAACTAGACAGCCAAAGGAAGTTCAGTGGCATCAAAAGACACTTTCCTGACTTTTTTTTTCCATTGTACAAGTGGGTATGGGAATGAGAAGTTTTCACCAGTGCTATTAACAGTGTAGCTTTAGGCACATTTCAAAAACCAATATGAGGTAAATCTCCTCAACAGAGATTGCATTAGAAAGAAATGGGGCATCTGTAGCAACGGCTCAACTCCACGTCTCTGCAAGCAGAGCCTGCAAGAACTGTGAAAAACTTCCTCAGATGAACTCAGTGAAAAGGGGAGAAGAAATCATTTAGAAAAGGGTATTTTCTTAAGTAGCCTAGCCTCAAACCCTATAGGCCTTTAAGGTAATAATTAACACTTTCTATTTCACCGGAAAGAAACTGACAGCCAGTTTGATGATTTTAGCACAGGTCTAATGTAGGTTCTTTGAGTTATTTCAGAGATCAGCGTGGCTGCTGAACTCTGTAAAAAATGAAGTTTCTAGGCTAAATATAAAGACAACCTTATATAGAGTGTATTGTAGTAGCCTGGATGTTGCCAATGTGTGCACTACAGTGTTACTGACATTTTTTTCTATGAAGCATTATAGTTGTATCAGCTGAAAATGATAAAAGGTGCTCGAACATTGTCTCAGTCTAGGAAGTCTGAATCTAGAACCATCTTCAAAATTTCAGTCTAGGGATCTGAATCTAGAATCATTTTCCTGGGGTAGTGAAGCCCCATTCAAAACAAAATCTCCCAAATCTCTAACACTATAACTCCTCAGTTCATTTTGTCTGATTCAGATTCAGTTTATTACTCCTCATCACATTTATTACTTACAGCTGTGAAGTAATCAGGATTGCCCATCAGTACCAGAAGATGTCGTACTGAAATAGATTTTGGTGTCACCACCACATTGATAGCACCAGTTCCAAATATTCCGGTGACATCCATATAGACACTGAAAAACTTTGGAGACAGAATGGAGCCCTTAAGGTTACTATACAGCAACTGTCTCCAAGTGACACCCTTTGAAATCTAGCTGAACAATGGGAATGAAACCACTACAAAGTAGTTTCTCCATTCCCAAATCTGTATGATAATCCAGAAGGGTGGTTTGAAAGCTGATGACAGGCCAAGAAATAACAATCTCCTGGATAAAAGAAACCAAGGGTCAAAAGACAGGACTTCTCCAACTAGTTTTCCATATTCTTGTATGTAATAATATTATGTATGTATTATTATATTTATATTCTCTCAAGCACCTTTAGCCCGCACTATACAGTCTCTCAGTCTAGCCATATAAGAGGACTTTCTAAATACTTTCTTAACTGATTCTGCATCAGTGTAGCATCTACCCTATTAAGCAGAGTCCATAGTAGGTGGGGTGCAGGAGTGAAAACAGGCAAGATAATGTTCTGGCATTGTGATTGAAGCCCATCCCTTTTGTAAGTGCACTGGCATTGTATATACTAAGGGGCGAAGCTTAATGATAACAATGTGACCACCATCTTGCCTATTTCAACATAAACACCCTTAACAGACATCATTGGTCCAAATGCAAGAGATTTTATGGTTTATGGTCATTTCTAGTTTGGTCTTGATTTCCATTCTAAAAGCAATGGCAGTGGAAAGGTGTGGTTTATTATTTTTAAGAGAGAGTAATAATAAGAAAAAAAATAAGGAACTCAACAAATGATGACATATTTATTTATTACAATTATTTATATACTGCCTCTCATTGTTAAAATCCCCAAATGTCTTAACGATAATTATGAAAATAGTCTTACAAATTAAAAACAAGGCATTAATATATATTAATAAAAATATATATTAACATGTCATATATAAGCAAAGTTTTATACTACTGGTGCCTAACCCACTTTTGCAGAAGAAATACAGAAAACTCAAGGTCCCAAGGAAAAATGAAATTTCTCCACTTTTTCAGTAGATAACAGCAGTATCAGGATGCTTCAATATATCCTAGGGCAAGGGTTAGACATATAGCTAAAATGGATGGGGGTTGCAGTGGAGAGATTAGCTTCTGAAATGTGAGATATATACATTAAAAGAATATTCAAAATTCCTTTTGAAAGTCCTCTCTTTCAAGTAAAAGCATATTAAATCAGGAGTATAATTCTTAAGTGTCTGCATGGATTGTTAGTGATCCAGATCTTTTTTTTAAATAGGAATGAACTTTCAACTTTGAGAGGAAACTTTTCTACTTGGGAACAGTGAAAGAAGAGATGATAAGGAGAGACTTTCATTTGGGGCATGGTATGAATCAGGTGGAGTATGCAGCTAGGAAAAGTTTGATGATTATCAGCAGGACCTTGCATGTACCTTCTTATCATTTGTTACCATTATTTTTTGCTGTCCTCCAACTTAATAATGCAAACATTTCTTGAGTAAGAAGTGATGATGGTTGCAGAACCAGTATTTGGTTCTGTTTTTTTTTTTTTTTTAATTTGTACACCACCCTGAGTCACTGGGAATTCGCTGGCCTTATAAATTTGACCAATAAATGAATACATAAATTACCAACCAACCAACTAACCAATGCAATTAGAGTTACCAGTTCTGAGTTGCAAAACTCCAGATAGCCACAAGATGGCAGCCAAAAGAAACAGAAAACTCTAATGCTTTGCTGCAATTTAGCAATTGCTTGGATTTTTGCTGCTCTAATTAAATATTAGTGAACACAGTGAAATGAAAACCCCATTTATGTGCAGTTTAAGCAGTGTAGACCCACTTCTTTCTGCCAAGAGCAGTATTTAAATGATACAACATATGTATGTTTTACAAAGCTGGTGCCTCCCAGTTACACCAGTTACACAGAAAAAAACCATATAAATAGTCCTGTTATACACAGCTATTTTTCCTCCCTCCAGTAAAGGCAAATCAGCTGGAAATGGAAGGAAAGAGGACCGTTCACAGGCTACGTGGGAAGCAGGACCTACGGGCAGCATATTTGTACTGTACAGTCACATCAAAATCATGTCTACATGTGTGGCCACCTAAGGAAAAAAAAAAGACATGGGAAACGATCAACTTCAGCATCTACACCATTTTAAACTTTGTAAAATGAATGTCACATTGTAAAAGTCCTTCCCTGTGTTAAACACCATAAGAAAAGCTGCTAATTTGCTGTTTAGAGGAAGTTTGAATTTATATAAAGGAGTCTCAGCTGAACTTTAGCCAAAAAAAAAAAAAGTTGTGTTTACCAGTGTAGTATTTTTATATGATCTCTGGGGCTAATTGGCTAAGCCTAACTGTGTCTCATTATCTGACAGTTGCATTTTTATCAGCCCCCTAATCTAAGCATGCTACTCAAGACTAAGGCTAATTTAACCCTGGGTAAATATCTTTAGCAGTATGCTGCAGTGTAGCATATTCTGGCACTTAATGGAGCCTAGAAAGCATGCAATTTTAATGTGTGTTTATTATTACGATATATAATTTAAAACAAAAATGATCTGGAAATACGTGGTTCTCAGGAGATAGCTATTTAGGATGAAAACTATATACACATACAGAGCAATAAGTGACATTGATCCAAAGGGATTAATATCTGAGTAATATTTATAGGATTACTTTCAGTGGGCTTCCTGATTCTACTTGAAAAACCATGCCAAGTAATACCCACAGGAACTAATCACTGGAACTGCCAGACTAAAAGCTAGGACGTTGGAAGGAGTAGGCCTCGTTGAAATCATTGAGTGCTTCCATTTTTTTTAACATTAATAATGGAAAAGTTTAGTCAAATTTAATGCCCAAGGGGCGGGGGGAAAGATCCATATATATCCAGTGGTACTTTTTGGCTTCTAAGAAAGAAATGAGGACTACCAATTAGTCATAATAATCATATATTAATAACATCATATATTTAGAGCTATTTATATAGTGCCAAATTTTAGCTATAAGCAGTATCATAGAGGGACAGGAAGAAGCAGTATGTCACTTTGCTATAATAACAATAAAGATGTCTGGGAGGAAAAAATAGAGGTTGCAGAGGACATTAGGTTTTCTGTACTGCAGCTTTAAACTGCTGGACTCCAGTGAGAAACTTGGCTGGAAATGAAGGCAGTTTAAGAAATACCTTGCCCAGTTTAGCTTTTTCCTCTGCTTGGTCACGGTGGCCTGATGTTCTGCCCAACTGCATTTGTGGTGGTCCCTGATTAATGGATTCCCCTGCTTCTTTGGTCCTGCTAAATCAAGAAGGAGAAGGAGAAAGACATCACAGTTTTATTGATTTTTCTGTAACATGGACTAAGAGGAAAGCGGCAGAACACTAGTCAGTTTAATCTGGGTAAAGAACAGCAACAATGAAAAATAGTGTTTCACTACTGTGGCTTCATTAGAGAACATGTAAAAAACAAAATACAGGCCCACCATTTTATTGTTTCATCAGTGAACTTATTAAAAAAAGAGCTTTTCATGATTTAATTGGTGAATTTATTAAAAAAGGGGGTGGGGTACTAGAAAGGCAGTGACCAAAGAGAAGAGGGCATTCTTGCAGTTGGGGAGTGCCATAATCAAATGGAATGGAGGTGTTTGTGTATAATGAATGAAATGCAGCAGGCAACCTGAATAGCACTGCTTGAGCCACCCCAAGTCAGAAAACACAAGTTTTAACCCATAGCAGAAAAAGACAGATGGGGGTTGCCTTCCCAGTGAGCTGAGGGCCAGGAGAGGATGTGCATTCCTGCCTTTGAGAAATGAGCAGAGGCTTGTACTCATGCTGAACCACGCTGTGGTTCAAGCTGACCATGCGGATCAGTCCTTAGACAAGTGTTTGAAGGGATGAACTTGTCAAAGCAAATGCAGCTATATGGACTTAAATTGCAGCATGCTTAAGTGGAGCAGGAGCATAATGAACAAGGTGGATTGATTTGTGGGAAAGATTTGAAATAATGGTCAGGAAAAATAGCCTGATGGCTGGAAGGAAAACGAGCGTGAATGAATTATTTCAGAGAACAAGCAAAAACAGAACAGGTCAGGATGATAAACCAGCTCCCATTTGAGAAACCTTGAAAATGAACACGATTTATATTCAGAGGGCAAATGTGCCTATTGATTTGAAAGTAGAATATAGGATGTTTGAGAAGACTGATTTAGGATGGCAACCCCAAGATAGTAACAATTCCAAGATAATGTCAGCCATTGTTTTTCATGATTTAATAAATATGGAGTAATCTTTTATCCAGATCTCTAGAGTTCCTCAGAAACCATGTGTACAGCTTTTGCTTTATCATTGAGGCTGAGCATATGGCTTTCAGTTGAAATCTTTGCTTAAAACCTAACTGTAAATGAATGCTCTGAATCTTTGCATGTAACTACTCAATTAAAAGTTATTTAACTGTTATTTTATGGTAGTTGTATGCTGATATAATCAGAGACTCTTGAGAATGTTGAACAAATATCAGCTCAATTTCCATAGATATTACTAGTTGTACAAATTGCTTTTGGTTGAAGAAATAATATTCTGATTGTTTTAAAATGTGGTATAAAATGTCCTAATATAAATCACACCAAAATAATGAGATGATGCTTTATTAATGCCACAGAAAACTTTCTACATCCCATAATGATATTAGGCAACTTTTGAAGTTTTCCTCTATAGTTTTCTTGAAAGAGCCAATCATAATTTTGGTAGATAAATCAAGCAGGTCCTGTGTCTAAATACAGATAGTCCTTGTTTAGCAACTGCCTCATTTAGCCCCCTTTGCAGTTACGACAGTGATGAAAAAGTAACTTTATGACCAATCCTCACATTTACAACCTTTGCAGATCTTCAAAGCAAAGTAAAGCTGAAGTAAGATCATAAGCACAGTCACGGTTTCACTTAGCGACCACTTCACTTAACTGAGTTCCTTGTCCCAATTGTCACTAAATGAGGACTACCTGTAATCAAGTTAGTTTAAAGATTAACTCATTCATGAATGTCTATCATTCTGGCTTTCTGCTGGTTTAAGGGAAGACAGTTGCTATGTGAGTTTCATGCCTTAGCACAGATGGAAATCCAAGCAAACTTGGGTTTTGCCTTCAAGACAGCCTGGACTCCTTGCAACTGCCTGGACAAGCCCATGCAGTTTTCTTGGGAACTTTTTTGGAAGTGATTTGCCATTGCCTTCTTCTTAGGGCTGAGAGAAAGTGACTGGCCCAGGATCACTGAATGGCTTCTGGGCCTAAGGCAGGACTAGAACTCAGGTTTCTCCACTCCTGGCCTAGCACCTAAACTAAGCTGGCTTATTCCTGGTAAGGAGGAGGCTAAGGGATTAATTACATGGTAACAGGAGAAAAGGGATGGGGACTTAACATTCAACGTCAGTGAGTGTCATGAAAAGAGTTTCAAGAGCTCAAAATTCATTTAGCTTGTCTTGGAAAGATTTTGTGGGGTCTGAGTATTTACTCTCAAGCCCCAAGATTCTTTATAATTATATACTGTATATATCCCTCACATTACTCAGTACTTTGTTTCCAGCATATCTTTGTTTTTGTAGTTGAAACTTATATGATTTCTGTTCCCCAAAATTTCAAGTGTTCTTCAGTTGTGAATGCCTTCTTCATTCTGTTTCAGTGATATAGACCATTATGCTGTTCATGGAAAAATTACCATGGCTTTGAAGGATGAACTCACTTTTTCTGTTTTCTGCACTGAAAGCCAAACGGTGGAGCTGTGTATATTTAACATGCACCAGTTCATACATCACACTCAACCTTAATGTGGCTGGCTTGTTTGGTTTTAGCTTAGTGATCTCTGTGAATCCAGCCACCGTTGTTTGTAAACATGGCTTATGGTTTAGCATGTTACATGAACCCAGCAAGTATCCCTTTGTAAAAATGAACACCTTTTACACAAATATTTTATTTTTCTCCTCCTTCTCCTCCTCACCAAAGTATAAAGGAAAGGATATACGTTAGCCTATACCGTCATATATCTTGCTCTGCTTTCAGGATAGTGCCTGGATCTGCCTCCCATGTTAATGCTTTAATGCTTTAACTTTAATTTAATTTAATTTAATTTAATTTAATTTAATTTAATTTAATTTAACTTTAATGCTGTTGACAGCTGAGGTCTTTGGTGTCTTTAAGGGCAAGAGAAGCATTGCTTGTCATAGCTTGGCATTTTAGGCTACCCATCTCAGATCTTCTGCAACAGTCACAACCGTTGAAGGGTTACAAAACAGATGTGCTCAGTTTCTCCCCAAGCTGCTAAAGTGATTGTGCAAATAAAAAGATGAGCATGCATAGAGTAGAAATGAAGTTCTCTATCTTTGCCACTAGATGGCAAAATCTAACAGCTATGATTAAATGTAGAAAAACTCATCCTTTTTTTCCCCCCAGCTGCATCCCAAGAAAGATGGGATATAAATGTAATAAATAGTGAATTACCTTGCGCAGGTGTTAAAGGTAGATGAATTGCATTCCATAATAACAAATAATGAGGTAGGTTGAGTGGATTGCTACAGTTTATGGACTGATCTGAAACTTGAAACGAGAGAGAAATTGGGATGGCTCTGGATTGTATTGCAGTAGGAAGGAAGAGATTTAAAAAAAACAGTTCAAAGTTTGATGAGTAACTTCAAAGTTACTCAAAGTTTTGTCAGTTTTCTGTCTATGAACTTTGCTGGGACTGGATTTTGTGATTTGGAGAAAATGTTTTTTCATTTCTTTCTAAGGGAATTTCTGCTGTTTATTTTTGCCCTAGTAGTGATGTAACATCTTTGTAAATTTTTTAAAAAAATATTATTCTAACTGCAGATAATGAGTTTACTGTTCATTTAGAGTGGGGGAATGAAGTTTCTTGGAACGTGGGTGATAGGTCTGGGATAGAGTCCCTGTAAAAAATGTGTGCCTTCAAAGTTTTGATTCCTGGCAAATGCCCCCTTCATTTTTCTTGGCAGCATATTTTGGAAGTGGCTTGCCAG
Source organism: Liasis olivaceus (assembly GCA_030867105.1). Taxonomy (NCBI): domain Eukaryota; kingdom Metazoa; phylum Chordata; class Lepidosauria; order Squamata; family Pythonidae; genus Liasis; species Liasis olivaceus. The sequence goes on from CM061349.1 coordinate 261,562,733, forward strand.
TTCCTTCTTCCTAGAGCTGAGAGAGAGAGAGAGAGAGAGAGTGACTGACCCAAGATCACCCAGCTGGCTTTGTGCTTAAGGCAGGACTAGAACTCCCAGTCTCCTGGGTTTTTGCTTGATGCTTTAACCACTACACCAAACTGTAACTGAGTTCCAGTTCTAGTGGCATTCACATAGAATGTTGTTGCTCTAATTCATGCTGGCTGGGGGATTCTGGGAGTTGAAGTCCACACATCTTCAAGCTGCCAAGGCTGAGAAACACTGCTCTAATTGCTACCTGTGCTATCTCAGACCATGGGACTATCTGTAGGAGCTTGTCCTGGACTGAACTGAATTTTGGGTTCAGCTTCCAAAACTTAAGCCTAAACTTAACAAAGACTCTTTCCATGTGACTTTGCCATCCAAACCTACAAGAGCCTTTTTGGGCCACTTTTTTTGAATATTCTCACTTTTATGAGCTTCCCTGCTCTCCTTCCAGCTAGAGAGGGCACTAGAAGTGGCCACTAGCCTGATCCCTTCCTTGTTATTTTTTTCATCATATTTTTTTTTCCTGATGAGGGAAAAGAGATTTTTTTTAAAAGCCAACAAACAAACCAGCCACTAGATGGAGGTGTGACTAAGCCACCTCTACAGCACCCAGAAAGCAGCGGGCTGGGTGGGTAGGGGAGAGTGAGATATGTTGGCAGAGTGCCACTGTGCCCTGACTTCAGAGCGGAGGGGAAAGTGCTTAGGAGCTGGGAAGTAGGACAAGGCTAGTGCTGAGAACAGGAGCTAAGCTTACCACTCTGCTACACTTCAGCCTAAAAATTAGCAACAGCAGCACAATATTTTCCTTCTTGTGCTCAAACAGTCCTGGGAAAATAATAATTCAAATTCAAGGGGACTTCTAAAATTTATTTTAATAGAAAGGAATAATCAATCTGTGGCCAGCTTGCTCTTTTTTATCCTCATTTGTTGCCTTTGCTGCCTTTAGATGTTTCTTTTTCAATAGGACTGTTCTCCGATACATCATCCTGTTTCAGCCGGTATCAGGCAGTGGGAAGCTCTGGTTTGCAATGACTTCATCACACAAGGCTGCATGTGGGGGAGAGAGGGGGATGAGGAAGGGAGGAAACCAGGAGGGGAAATCACTGGATATTAAATAAAAACAGTGACCACACAGATGTTGTTCTTCAGGTTTGAACCGTACTTTAAAAAGAGGGAGAGGGAGGGAATGAACTTCACAGATGTTTGCAATTTTTTAGAATCTATAGATTCTCCTGCTTAAGGGAAATGAGTTTATTCATATAAGAAACTGCCTCATACCAACCCAGTTTATTGCTCATTGCTCTGCATGGTTTCAGGCAAGACAACATCTTTCCCCATCATCAGGTTTCTGTTTTTCTAAAGGAAAGGAAAGCTGGAATCTAAGACCTTCTGCAGACAAATCAGGTTCTTTTCTGATGAGCCCATCCATATCCATGTACTGCTAGCCTATATACATGCTGCCATTTGACTTCAGTATAAATAAAGGAGATTTGGAACAGTCTCTCTAAGACTTGCCAGTGTTTAGCATACTGGACTGGTGCAGCAGACACATAAAAACATTCCAACTGAGTCCCATATCAGATCTGCATAGTCAGCTCAATTTACAGCTGCTAACATTGTGTTATCTCTGGATTTTAGTCATAATGTAGAGTGGGTCTTGTGACAGCAAATCCAGGAAAAAGATTGGATATTTATATATTTACATTTAAAAAATCAACTGTCACCAGCTAGCGGTTTGAATCTGTTTAAACACACACACACACCCCTTATGCACACAGAAACACAGGGTAGCATAGTTCAAAATCATGGGCTAGGAGCCTTTCCACATGTGCGCCTAGCTAAGGAGTGACATGCTCCAGCAATCCCTTTTGCCTCATGGCATCACCTTCATCTGGTCCCTAGTCCACCACACCAGAGGCAGGCTTAAATTCTTCTTAGCTATTCTGGTTCTCAAATAGTGTTTTCCCCGCTCTCTCTGACCCAATTTTTGTCATGGATATAATCTGGCACATGTCACAGGCCATTCTGTTGGTGACACAAGGAAACTCCAAGAGGGTTGTGATAAGCCAAGCTCCTAGTGGGCAGGATCCCTCCACTTCAGTCTCCAGGAACTGCCCTCCAGAGACAGTCCAATGTAAATGTTAGGAGAGCCTGTTTCTTTCACATCAGGTTCTTCTTCAGTACCTTCGGGTCTCCAAGCTGACCCAGCTTTGGCCTGTAACAGTGTGAACAGCAGCACTGAATAGCAGTGGCCACTGGGGGCTGTGCAGGGAGCAGGAGAAAAAGAGCTAGTTTTCTTGTTGCCACTTCATTGGCTAACTTCCCCATATCTGTTAGCTGTTATTCAAGCTAGTTTTGTAAGAGCTTTTGGTGCTGTTCTGGAACAGTCATCAACCCATGAGCAAAAGCAATCTGACTGTCAGCTGATAGTCAGGCTGTCTTTGAACTAGGCATAAACACTTGCACAAAACCAGAATGAGTTTTGGCAGATGTCTAAACCCGCTGATCTAGACATCTTTCAAAACTCACCTCCTCCCCATCTCCAGCACCAGCCCACGTTGAGTTGGTGGATGTTTTCCCTCCAGCTGGTGACACTGGAGGAGAGGAAAACAAAGCCAGGGCACTCTCTCAATCCATGTCCTTAATGTGCTCTGTACATCTTACATAAAGTCAACACCATTTGCTAGCACTGAACTTGTGATAGAACAGGGATTGAGGGTGGAGGCAGCAAATTGTATGCTGGTGTAGTTTTCTGCCTGCCCAAGGCCTGGTAGATGGCAATTTCGTTTAGCTTTCATAAAGAGCCCTCTGTCCTTGTACTTATGCTTCCATCTTGGTGCTCATCCCAACACTACACTCACCCTATGTTCTCCCATAGTTACTGAGAAGGGTGGAGGCACTGAAACACACTAACCGCTATTCATACATCAGAACTCTTAGGAAGCAACTTAAGCCCAAAACTTGGTTCTACCTCCCTAGGCTTTTCTGTGGTTCTGTTCTCATGTCACAAATGAATCAGCAATAGTTTAATCTAGCATTCTATAGGAAATCTATGTGGTGAGTTTATGCTTCAGTGGGTGGCACTAACCCCAAAATACACTGGAGTAGATCATGAGAAGGTCAGCCATGGGGAAGCATGTAATGCAAGCATAGCTTGTAGCTTTGTCTGTTTCAAACTGCAATTTGTCTTCATAGACAGCTATCCTGGTTAAATGGTTGGTATTTCCCAATCATTGACAACTGCTGATAACAATCAGGCAATCCTCCTACTAGAAGAAATACTTTCCAAGTTTGCCAAGGATGTTAAGGCAGCTTCAAGTAGTATGCCTGGATCCATTAGTCCTCTCTTGTTTAGCCCCACAATAGATTTGTGATTTTGACTAGAGCCATAATTATGAATGTGTTTATTACTTTAGACTGACTAAAGTGTTACTCAATGAGTAACTAGGATTTTTTTAGTATTATGATATTTCTGTAACTTGAAAATGCACACCTCGCTCCAGTCTCTGAAATGTAATATACCTTAGGGCTCCTACTCCAGTTAAAGGGGAGAGACTTTGGCTCATTTGGAGATATTCATAGCCTTTCCTCCTTGAAGTTGATGAGTTCTCCACCCAACCTCCAAGAAAAAAACAGTATTACATTTGTTGTCCTCATTGCCAATTCCCATCCTGCTCCTGTTGCCCAGTTACTGCCAGTCATCTGATTTCCCTACAAGGTAACAGGGGACAAAGCCTAACAGATTTTACATACCTTGAAGCCCCCTTGGATGGGTTGGAATAAGTGGGTAAGTACTGAAATAGCTAAGATGACTTCATGGGCTAGGGATGAGATGAAGGCAGTGTTATGGGCACATTGCAGAGGAAGATGTGACTAGGACATCTTTGTGCTGTGAGCACTGCAAGTGAGGAAAGGCTAAGAGCTAATACATCCCTGGGGTTCAAGAAGCCTGGTTCACATATAACCAGAAATCACAATGTCATTGGTTAGGGTTTTGGCTTATGTGATGAGCAAATCCATTTGTTGCAGTTTGTAAACTATGTTTTGTTTTTTTCTTGGAATGGGTTCACATCATGCTAAACCAAAAACATACCATCACATTTTGACTTAACATGATGTGCAGACCAGATATGTTTTCCTTAGGGACCAGATACAAAATTCCTGACAATGCTTTTTACTGAAGAGTCTGTTTTCCTCTATTATACTGGGCTGTTGGACTATTTCAAAGATAGATAGGCTGTGTATGCATGACAGGTTAAGCTAAAAACATTATGTTAGTATTGTGTTCAGATGACCCATAAGTAGGAGTGGAATCAGCTTGGCATCCATTGGCCACTTCAGGCTGGTATGCGCACATCCCAGCTTTCCAGTCCTTGGGTACTGTCTTCCAAAGACTTTCTGCTCTGGACAGTAGGAGATTATGGTTCTTTCAGACTGGATTCTCCCCTTGTCCCAACCAGTTCTCTGAGCTGCCCGAGACTCAAATCACCCTGAGCAGCAGCTGCCCAACATGGTGAAGCAGGAGAGAGCTGGGTCTTTGCTGCTTCACGGAGAACTCTCCCTACACTTGTCAGTGGTTGTTTTGGATACTTTTGAACACAGGTTTAGAGCTTTTCTGAAAGAGCAATAACCCTGCATTTGGTTCCTTATGAACAGGAGTTTGGTGCTCTTCTAGAACAGTGCTAAACCAATGTCTAAAAGAAGTCCAACTGTCAGCTGGTAGTCAGATTCTCTTTGAACAGATCATCATTTGCCCTATGTGCTGTAAATAAGGGCAGCATCATTTGCTGGCATTGTATATATGGCAGGATAGAGATCACCAGAAGGGGCAGCAATTTTTATGTTGGTATCATTTTCTGTTGGCTCAAAGACTAGTGGATGACACTTTAACGTAGGTATGAGTAAAAGCTCTCTGCTCTGTTTTTCTCCCATCTGGATGCTCTCCCCATATGTCTGGCTTCTCCCACACTTATATTGCATATTCAGTGCTTTTTCTCTTCTTTTTGTTTTTATAAAGCTCGATTTTATTAGGGACTGCGTATAGTCCTAAACAGATGCGGGCTTTTAAAGGATCTTATTTAAAACATAAATACTTTTAAAACTGCCAGTAGACTGGAAAGGTGCCTTACCATCATGGAATAAAACAGACCAGATTTTTACTGATCTGCATGTCTCTATTTAGTAGCATTCTGGAGTGATGTTTCGCTCCCTTCCAATTAAATGATGTCTGCATGGTAAACAATGCCAGCATCTATTAGAACCATGGGAGGTTAGCGCTCACTGAAAGATGTGAGGCAGAACATCTGATCTTATTTTATAGGAGGGACTTGGATGCTCAATTGGGACTCACAGTGCCGCTTGGACAGATGGGACTGGTGGTGAAGAGAGGCAGCTGGCTCCAAGAACTGACAATATTTCACTCAGAATGTTTCAAACCTCTAAGGCTGGCATTGGGTTTTCCTTTCCCTTCTTGGGAACTGTTGCCAGTAACTGGAAGGATTAGTGCCAGATGCCCTTGTGGGAATTAAAATTAAACTCCAGGGATGGACTTCTGGAGTAATAGGGCTGTGCAGTGCTTCGGATTTGAAGGTAAAGCGCATGTGGATGTGAACATAGCACTGTCTGCCATTCAAACCCAATCTTTTTCTGGGATTGTTTGGCAGCTGTGGTGCAATCATGGGGAAATGTGCATTTGGTGCATGTTTGTGAGCCCGCATGTTCCAAAGTACCTTTTGCCTTCAAATCTGAAGTACTGCACTGTCTTACTGGGTATGAGCTAACTTCACGGTCTAATCATGTGATTTATGACTATGTGGTAATAAACGTATTAGCCTTTACAGTATCACAAAACCTATCGATTTTGTTGGAAAAGGCTAACAGCTATCCCTCCAGAAGTTTTATATATGCCGTTCAGGCATTAATCATACTGATTTCAGATAAATTTGCTCCTTTGGAAGTGTATTTATTAGCACATTTACTTGGTGAGGAATAAGGCCTGTTGGATCCAGCAAAATGTTTTTCTGCTGGTTGGGAATTCTGAGGATTGAAGTCCAACCCACCTGAAAGAATAGCAAGGAAGGAACATGAAAAATTCACCTGCATGTAACTGTTAGGCAAGTAGCAGCTTTTGTAATGATAATAGCAGAGTCGACTGATTTTTTCAAATTTAAACCAATAAGGAAATCGATTAATTAATAGAAACAGTAGACTCTTACGTAAGTCATAAGTCGACATATAGTCTTGCATTTTCAACTACCTTTCATTTATTCTGCCAATATCGCCAGTCATTTGTTTAACATTAAAACATTAACATTAAATATGGCAGGAGCTTTTGTATTTTACCCATTGGTTTTCTTATTTAAGATCTGTCCTGGCAGAATTTAAAATATTTTGTACATTTTAATTTCTTAATTACCAGGGTTTTTTCTCCCTCAGTCCTGAAATAGAAGGTTTTCCTGGAAATCCATTTATAATTTTCTGAGAACTCTGATTTCTGAATTCCCAAGTTTACCTCTAGATTAAATTGCAGTCTTTGTTTACTGGGTCTTTGAATATGTGCATGACGTGAATGGAGGCATTTTGGAGAGCCTTTAATCCTTCTCATAAAAGAGATTAAATATATTTCTATAGAGTATTAGCAAGAATTTCTTAAATGAGAGACCAACAAAGTGAAGAAAGCAGAAGAATAATTGTTTCATGATTAGCATACTTTAACAAATTATGGTTCTGGTGGCAAGGATTGATTTAATTCAGCTCTTGCTGTTTAATCACCTAAATGATTGGTAACACTTGGACAGATGCTTATTTTTTATGGTGATTCTCCAAAAAATATGGGGAAGTTTACATAAGGTTGCCAGTTAATATGAATGACAAATAACCAGAAGAACTCCCTTGTTTATCATTGGAACTTTAACTTCAAACTGGAGGTGACCTACTTTAATGTTTTTGGCAACTGTGCTGTCCCCTAGATAGTGATCTGGGGATTAAAGGTTATTTTGCCATATTACTGAACTCAGGAATGCTCCTGTTATATAATACTTTCTGTCAGTATCTCCCAGGGAAGGACTCATTGACATGCAAGCTCACTGATACTTGTACGTAAAACCAAAAGAAAGCTTTAAAGAGGTGGAAAGCTTCTCTTTTCTGGGTGAATTCAAGCAGATCCTGGGCAGTTATCTATAAAGTATTCTTTAATTTGTATAACAGTAGTTTGCTGAGCATCAGATTCAATGGCCTAAATAGATTTGAGGGCTTGTGATGTAGCTTGTTTTGCGTGGAACTGCACTTCCACTGAAAGATCCAGATATGTTCGTTGAACCTTAGCTGTCATTATATGCAAGTGGCAGCTGCGGCAAGGAACATATTTGCACAATTACAACTAGTGTGCCAGCTGTGACTCTTTTTTGAGCCAGTTTGGTTTGGTAACAGAAATCCATACCTTGGTTGCTTCCTGTCTTGGCTATTGCAATGTATTTTATGTAGGGCATTCCTTGAAAACTGTTTGGGACACATTGTGGCTTATGCAAACACAGGAATCACGTGATGCCTGTTTCAAAATAATTGCATTAGTTACCAATTCTATATTAGCTGCTATCAGAGATACAGGTTGCTTAATGACCATAATTGGGAGTGGCAACTCCATTGCTAAGTGATGTGGTCATTAGGCAAAACATCACATGACTGCAACAGACTTATGACCTCACTTCCACCGTGGTTGTTAAGTGAATCACCTGCTGTCATTGAGCTAAGCATCATGTGACCACAACGGACTTACAACCACACTTCTGCCACAGTCGTTAAGCAAGTCACGCATGGTTATTAAGCGAGACATCACGTGACAGTGACTTGTGATTTTACTGCTGGCTTCTCCATTGACTCTGCCTGTCAGAAGCCAGCTGTGAAACGCACAAATGGTGATCATGAGACCCTGGGATGCTGTGATGGTCGTAAACACCCACCAGTTGCCAAGTGCCCGAATCTCAATCATGTGACTGCGGGGATGCTATGATGGTTGTAAGTGCAAGGACTGGTCATAAAGTTACTTTTTCAGTGCTGTTGTAACTTCAAATGGTTGCTAAACAGAGCTATCATTAAGCAAGGTCTATCTGTACTGATACTAAACTTTAAACCCCTAAAAATCTTAGGGCCAGATTACATGAGGATGCCTCTCACATTATAAATTTTGGCTAATAAAATCTGAAGAGGAAGCCCTTTTGATGATGCCCCCACTGTCAGGCGCTCATCTATGTGGCTGCTCCCAGGTTGTACCATGTACTTCTTTGGGAGTTGGATTTGGCCTCCACTCTCTCAGCATTCAGAAGATCTGTAAAGATCTTCTTTAAAAAAACAACAAGGCGAGCCGCCCAGAGTCCCCCGTTGTAGGGGAGATGGGCGGGGACAAATAAAATAAATAAATAAATAAATAAATAAATAAATTGGTGGTTAATTCAACTTCATTTTTATGACTTTAACATTCTAGATTCTGGGCGGGGTTGCTTTTTAAGTATTAGCCACTTTAAGTACTTTACTGAGTAGAAAGTCAAAGTATATCAAGTATTTATTTATTTTATTTATTTATCAAATTTATATGGCCGCCCATCTCACACAGAGTGACCTTGGGCAGTGTACAATAAAACCAACAGTTGAAACAGTATACAAAAACCAATTAAATCAGATATAAAAAACAAGGTGACAAAAGGGAACACATAAGTAAATAAGTATATGGCTCCTTCCAAAGTTGATTCTAGGAACAGAAACAACAATAACAACTGAGGCGGTGGTTGCAGAGACTATTGGGAGATCTAATAGTCACCTTAATGTCTATGGGCACTTGATTCCTGAGCCCAGCTTCAAATACACCTCAGCCTCCTTTGTACAAGAATATATTTTTCTTGCAAGTTCAGCAACAGTTTAATTACATCTGCTCTCAGATCAAACATACCCATCTTCTATTAGATGAAACTGTAGAAAGGTGTCCAGATAAAGCATTTTCTTAGGCCAGACTTGGCTTACACAATCCACCAACTTGAAATCCAGCTTCTTAATCAAAGGAGACCCACAGGTTGGGCTGGATGTGTGTCATGGCTTTAACTCCTGCGGTATGAATTTAGGCATATTTGAGGCATATTGGGGAGGGTGGATGGACCATGGTCAGTAGTCAGAAGTAAATAAGAAATAAGAATTGATGAGCAAGCCAGAAGTTAGGATACTATATATGGACAAGTAAGAAACATATCTAAACTTAGGAGAATCCTTCTGTTTCAGCAATTGCTGTTGATTGCTGGACTACAACTTCTATTACTCACAAAAGCCATACTATCTAGCTATGATGAGATGATACATTTGGAGAGTATCAGTTTTGAAAGACTTTCCTTTCACGTCTCATGTTCTTTGGCCTTTTCTAAAGCCAGCTTGAACATCTGGCATCTCCTTCCCTAATCTGCATTGGATAATCTTAAGCATTATTTTGCTGGCATGTGACATTAAGGATATTGTACGATAGTTTGCACACTCTGTAAAGTCTCTTTTTTTTTGGTATTGGAAAGTAGATTGACCCCTTCCAATCGATTGGCCACTATGTTGTTCTCCAGATTTGCTGGCATAGCTTGGTTAGAGCCTTGACTGATTCGTCTTCTGTTGCTAGCCATATTTCCCTGGGTATTCCACCAGTCCCTGTAGCCTTCGCACTTTCTAGTAGTAGAGGTTCTAGTAAGTAGGAAATATCTTCTAAGGTATCTTGGATGTTGACATCTCAACTGTACAATATTTCAGTATATTTCTTCCATCTTTTTTGATCTTCTTTGAATCAATCTTTGTACTAATGGACATTAAGCAGCATACTCATTCAATGTGGTCCTTTTTCTTCCAAAACCTGCATTCCCCATCCTTGAATCTTCAAATGGAATGCTGATACAAACCCTTGCAACCTAAACAGGTAGTGGCATTCTTGGCCCTATGTACAGTTATTGTAGAAAGTGCATTTCCTATACTGTATTTTATATATACCATTTTAGAATCAGGCAGTGCCAAAATCAAATTACATACATACGTACATACATACATAAATATTCAGTTGATCTTGTTACCTTGAGTTTTTCATTCTGTTTGGGTGTGAATAGCATTTACATTAGTTACTGTCTACTTGATTTCTGTGATATATAGTGATATGATTTCACTGGCAAATGTCTTTTCTTGATCTATGGCAAATGTCAATTTTGGTTCAGACCAGAGCCTCTGTTGGAGGGCTTCATCATACACCCCACATACAAATACAGTCAAGGCTGATTTGCTTAGCCCTAATTTCAAAAATACTGAAAGAAATGTAAAAGTAAATAAGGTCCAAACCACCACAACTGAAAAGAAGGGTCATTCTTTAGTATTCTTTTTCTCTAGCTTTCCCCATTACAGTAATACACCAAAACTAAAATAGCCCATACAAATAAAATGGTATGTCCTTATCTTTAATTTAAACTGATTAAAAGAATTGATATCAGGTAAAATGTTCTTTGAGATACTCCCTAACTGGTCCTCTCTATTATTTTGTGAAATGCAGTGGTACCTTGGGTTACGAACTTAATCCGTTCCGTGACTCTGATCGCAACTCAAGTTGGTTGCAACTCGAGGTAAATTTTCCCATAAGGTTCAATGTAAATACAGTTAATCCGTTCCGCCCTCCGAATTTGGTCGCACCACGAGGCAAATTTCCCCATAAGGTTCAATGTAAATACATACGGTTAAACAGTTCTGAAACATTTTCTTTGGAGCCATGCTGACAAGCACACCAAAAACCTTCCAAATGCCACAAAACACACCACAAGCCTCACCAAACGTCTCCTTGCTACCGCGATCTCGCCCATAGGAAGCCGTGACTGCGTGGCAGCAGGGCAAATGGCCGCGGATCTGGTTCGTAGCTCGAGGCGGAGTTTGCATGTCGAGGTAAATTTTTGGGGCCGGAGCTGCTCGTATCTCGAAAAATTCGTAAGGAGGGGCGTTCGTAACCCGAGGTACCACTGTACTGTCAAAAGGTCAGAAGGAAAAATGAAAAAAAAAACAAAAACGAACAGGCACACTTAATCTTTTCATCTAGAAATCAGTATTGGAATTAAAAAGACAAAATAATTTTACCGATAATTCAGAGTTCATTTTCTGTCTATTCCTTTGAAGTCATGATGCAACTTTTATTCCCAGTCCCTCAGTTCACATAAAGATTTCCTTTATAATCACTTTCCATTTGTTTTATTTGGTTAACAAATGCCCAAGCTCCCTTCCAACAATTTGGATCTTTGTCTCTAGGTGGTTTTCTATTTTTTTAAAGAGCTGGTTTTTCAGAATAGCAGAAAAAAATGTAAGTGCTTTTTCTTTGAGTTATATAAGGGTTTTTCTTACAGCCACACCTTTTAGAATGTCGGTTGTCTTAGATTTTGCATTATTACCCTAATGATAGCTGTCATATAGTATATGGTAGTTTAGAGCAGGTCACCCTTTGCAATGCAGTCCAATACTACAATGTATTTTATATCTGCCCATTTATCTATGCACAAAGAAAATATGCATGTAAATTGCCAGCCATTATATATGATTATGAATTGCTTTGTAAGCCACCAGGCAGGCCTCTCTGCATTTTTATACCTATAAAGCATTATGCTGCAGATATTATCTTTGTGTTTAGTTTAATGACAAAAATAATTTCACATTGCCAGTGTAATTAGCATGTGATTTAATTGCTGGGAACCATCCAGATGCGGACAGAACTAGGCACTGTCAACAAGGTTTGTAAAGGGCCTTCAGATATGTTATTAAGGTTAAGGTCCTTTCTTTGCTAGCTAGATCCAAAAGATGTAGTGCTGTAAGGAGCAATTTATAATTATCTAGTCTGAGCTGTTACATCTCACAGGTCACAGAATTTGACCCATCCATTTTTGGATCATCTTCAGCAATTTTGGTAGCAAATAGTTTGATGAATGGAAAACTCTTTTTTCACGGATTCCTAGTGAAGAGGTTTTCACTAGAAAGTTTGGAAAATCACTGCCATGCTCAACTTCCTTTCTGAGTTGAACTCTGACCTCAACACTCAAGCAAGTTCTTGTTCTCGTATGACATAGCAGGAAATAGGAAAATAGGATGGCTGTTTGTGTATCACCAACACAGAGAAAATGTATCACTAAGAAAGAGGACAAATTTGCATATGCAAATTTATATGACAGGAGACACATTTAGAAGTGAGAAGTGTAATTTAAATAAAACATAATACTTTTCACCAAAGCAGAAAAGTTTGCATGAAGATGTGCTGTGTGCAGGCTTAGATTGCTGTCTCACCTTCTTGTTGTTGACCGGCATCTTAAAGAACCTACTCTTCCTTCTGATGGTTCTGTATCTTTAATCAATCTGGAGAGCCTTTCAAACAAAAAAAATAGAGAATCATCCTGTAGGAAATAAAACACATGACTGAACAAGGAATAGCAAAATGTCTCAGATTGATCCATTTGTCTCAAACGCTCCTTTCCAGCCCATCTATATCTTCACTACTATCAGATTTAGTTTTTCTTTCAGTACCAGTATAATTGGGGAATTGTAGTGCTGTTGCTGCAGCAAATCATTTATTTATGAAAGTGTCCTCATCCTCCATACAATAATGTTCAGCAGCTTTTGATTTGTATATTTACAGATCTCAAATCCTTTAAGATGAAGAAACTAAACTAGTTTGAGTAATTAAAAAAAAGTTTAAGAAGCAAAATAAGTAGCAATCCAAGCATATTCATACATATAACTCTTTCTTTTTCATTTAAATATGAATACTATTGTTCATAGTTGTTCCTAGATGTCTTCAGCAATATTTCAGCTTCCTAAAGTGATTAAGAATATGTCCTGTATCTTCATTACACTTTTGTTACCGATACATCTTGTCTGAAGTTTGAAAAAGTGGAGTGAAAGATATTTTTGAATTTACTGTTTCTCAGCATAGTTTTGTATACCACATAGCCTTATTTTCCTCATCAGCTTCAAGCTTTTCATGAAGTAGATTTGCCTATGAAACCTGTGGCAACTAATTTTTGAAGACACAACAGGAGGCCTTGTTTATTTTTCTGCAGTAGGCTAACAGTGATAATTTTGGGTAAATTTTAGATCTATCCAATTTTATAGTCAGTCGCACTAGCACAACACCAAAAAAGAAAAACATTTGGATGTGATCTGAAGTGAAAGTTAAATGAGGACCTATGTGAGATAACTCTTGTCAATTTTTTAATTTGTTTTTTAGAGCCAAATGTTTAATCTTAATATTACTTTGACATAATATAAATTGAAACATTCACAGTTGCAACATTATACTAAAGAGTGAGATTGGGTAATCTGGTTCAGTGAGTTTTCCTCTTTGCTAAAGAATTGATGTGATTGAGAAGGACTTCAGATCTGTTGTTATAATTAGGAGCGGTCTTTTGCCTTAGGCCTTTCTCCTAGGTGGGAGACTGATTGGAATCCAAGAGGTTTGACATCCCAGCATGATATTTCCTGCAGCCTTTACCGTCCCTGCTGTTCAGTTTACACCAAATAATTCTGAAAGGTCAGGCTGAAGCTATACACACACTGCAGATTCAGAACAAATAACAGAGTTCATACCAACACAACAAAGGAAAAACAGGACAAGTTTATCATTTAAAAAGTAAATCGTTGTTTTTCTTTTCTGATGAGCATCATCACATTACAGTATAGTACTCGATTTATAACTGTCTTGGTCCACCCCAATAAATTCTGGTTGGGTTGACTTCTCTTGCTCAGCCACAGTCTTTGTAGCACAGATTTGTTTCGCTCCAGCTCAGTGTGTTACTAAGCTTTGGAAATGTAACCCTGGATTTCTTGATTATGTGTTATGTGAACCCAGACAATTAGGGTTATACCATAAACTTTGTTTAAGCAAACCATAGCTTAGTATAGACATGTACAAGTTTCTTACAGCAGGTGACCAAGGACCTCAGGGGAATGGGCAGGGCACAAAAATTCTGCCTGTTTTCTGGGAGGTCGAGAGACGAGGGTTAAGACACTCATTTTGTCAGTTGGACCTCAGTTTGTATGGACAGGAACATTTTAGAGGAGAAATGGGTGGCTTAGAACAAATATTCTTATAAGGGCAATGATAAATATTAAAAATTATTCAACTCCTTCCATGCTGTGGAGTTATATGGGTGGGGAGAGGGAGTTTCTTCTATTGTGTATTAGGGACTGGCAGGAGGATACAGAGATTTCTGGATTTTTCTCCCCAGAGCATCCTGGTAATTTAAACAGAGGTAATAAGACAGTGTTAGTGTTGTTCAGAGCAGGTTAACAAAAAGGAACTCAGGGAATGAGAAAACTAAAAGGAAACAAGAGGATGGATACGTCTCTTTTTTTCTTTGATGGTTTTCTCTCTCATGCTAAGGCTTTGGGTAGGAATGTGACAGAATGTAGAAAAGTAAGGTGACTCCAGAAGTATGCAAGAATATGCTGTAAGTTCACTTATTGGGATAAATAATGAATTGCTGGGGCAGAAAATCCAAGTGTGTAAGAATAACATGGTTAACTACCACTTTCTTGCCAATTGATCTCCCCCGACTCCTCTTAGTAGCAGCAACAACAGTAATGATCTGTAGCATTCAGAGTGCTAAAACGACTTAAACATTATACCAGAGCATTTGCTAATTGGGTAGACAACTGACTTTCTTTGTTGTTCAAAAAAGGCTTATAATCCTGTTTCATATATAATGAAGTACAGTACCAAATATTATACAATTGCAACAGTAAAATGGCAAAAGGGAGAAATCAGGTACCCTTATAAGAGTTTATTGCATGGTTAAGCATCCTTTTTTTGATACAGAGTTATCCCAGCCCTAAAATTGCAATCTTCCTTGTCAATCAAAAAAGAGTATTTCTGTGACAAGGGAGGGACTGCTAGTAGCTACCTCCCACTCCCCCCCCCTTGCTACAGGTAAAAGCAATAAGCTTATTTCAGCATAATATTTAATAAATCCATATTATTCTGTTCTTGAATGCTATATTAACTTAGTAATGTTGAGAGAAGAATTAATAGAAGTGGAACAAAAATATATTTCTTTGCTGAAAATATCTGAGGAATTTTTAGATCCAGGAATTTTCTCAGCTTAGACTAGTTGACTGAAACATTAGCCTATCTATCTTGGTTTCCTTTATTTTGTTGAAAGGTAATTTATTTTAGTATGGCAGTATAATACTGTACTTAATGTCTTGGTTGGTTTCTTAGCTTTTAGAGAACATTAAATAACAAAGTGCTAACTACTGTGCAAAGGCAGAGTGAGAATTAATTAGTTAATTATGTTAACGGCCACATTATATCTAGTATAATATTTTGCCTCAATGCTCATATTTATCAGACAGACGAATCTGTGTCTTTTTTGTAAAAAAAAAAAAACTTGAATAAACAAATACAACAAATGCCAGTGTAAATTCCTGATTATTGTCACCGAGGGACTTTAATAGCTTCTGGAATCATGAAGTGATGACAGGACTTTCATGGAAGGTATTGATTAAAATTACAGTGTTGGATTTATTATACTACAAGATTTATTTTTCTGTATCCCAGGCTTAAAAAAATTAAAAGATCAAAGTCATCCCGAATAAATAAACTGCATTTGCGGTAACATCATAGAGACTCCCTTAATTTTTCAACAAATGGAAATTGGATGTGTGTGTTGGGATTGGTGGGGGGACTGGTCTTTTCAAACAAATGGGTTAAGCCTATTTTAGACCTTCCTTCACAGCTTTGCTGTATTTCTTTCGTTGCATCGGCAAGAATAGCCTTATTCTAGGACTAGCAGATCTGGGTTGCAAAAATCCAGACAACTGCTGGGTAGCAGGGAAATTATACCCTTGTTGCCACCCACGGAACCGCTTGATCTCTGTAGCCCAGACGTGATAGCCACACATATTTGGTACATCAGAGGTAGAAAATATTTTGATAGTTGGGGCTGTACTTGACATTTTGTTTGATGCGAGGGACTCAAGAGGGTAGTTCAAGATACAAATCTATTTTACATAAATTACATTGGTAATTGTTTCGTCGCTACTGGTCCTCCTCAGAATTGGTTGACTTTTGTCAAGACTGTGTTGTCTTTTAGCCAGTTCACAATAGGTTTGTGTTACTTTCTCTTCCCTATGACAGTAACATGCTAGAACCCAAAGTGCCTTGACAAATACATACATCAGAGTCAAATAATTTGTTGAGAACAACAGCTCAACAAATAACCAAGGATGCTTTTCTTTCAGCTGAATGAATTAAAACATATCTTCACTGACCAAAATGGTCTACCACCAATTAATGAAATAATACTTAAATGTATTAATTAGCAGTTGAAATTTCTTCAGAACTACTAAAAAGTACGTCCCACTGAGTCTAAGAAAACATACTCTCAGGGAAATGTGTACAGCGCTTAAGCCGAAGCCATTTAACCTTTGCAAGCTTTTAGGCAGTTGGTTAACTTTACAGACTTCTATATGACCAATCTTTTCCATTGATAAAGTCTTCTGATTGTATGTGTATGGTAATAACCTTAACATAAATATTTTTCAGTTTTCGGCATCTACCTGCATGTAGAAACTAGCATTCAAATAATTTCTCTCATGTAATTGAATTCAAAAATATCCTTCTGGTTCCAGGTAGGGAAAAAAGCTGTCTATTAGTTTATTAATTTAAAAAGTTTATTTTCAAAGTTTGCAATGCAATATCAGCTATTTTCTTTTGTGCATAGTGAATAACCCCCATAATCTTTGCATACAGATTATATAAACTTTATATCCAATAGCAATTGCTGACCACTTTAAATAAATTAAAGATATTTATGATTAAATAGCTGTGGTCACTGAAAGAAAAAAGAGAGAAGTATTTTTGGTCACAGTCTTTTTGTGCAAACTTAGACTAGGGGTGTGGGTTTACCATCTGCATTTGGAATATCACTTAATAATGAATCATAATACTAGATATCTTTTAAAGAAATCCGGTTACACACCTTTTGTGAATTCAGTTGTGTGGGTTTTCAGTTGAATGAGTTGACAATTGTAACCCAGCTATTTTTTTAGCCAGAGCACAGGGAAAATTCATCAGTATCTGACTCTCTACCATGGTAAGGTATGTGATGAAATAAGCAGCTGTTCAGTACAGAAAATGTAAGAAAGGATGCATCATCACTGTGGGCCACTGGAATTTTAATTCAGCAGGAGGTCATTTGGGCATTTTCATTCGGTTTCCATTTGTTTGTTTTTCTGAAGGCCAACCCTGCTTCCTAAAACTATACTGTATGTTGTATGATCTGGCAAGAGCAATCAAAGTTCACAGCTCAAAGCTGGAATTATTGCCAGCAGAACTGAGACATTTCCCCCCATACTGCAGCTCAGTTATTGTTAGTTTAGTTATACATACATGCGTAGCCATCCTGCAAAGGAAGGAACACCACTAGGGTGCAGAAAAGGCATGAGAACTAGGAAATCAAGGAAATTAAAGACAGGAGATAAGGAAAATAAAACAGGTAAGCCCAGTTAAACCAGTACCATTCACCATATGTCTCCATATCTTTCTATCCTTATGTTGCTGCTTTCATCAAAATGGTAAGTGCAGTGTTACAGCACAACAAGCTCCATCTCTTTTGTACCTGTGTACAAGGTAGTGATACATGTGCAAAAAAAGGAGGGCTTATGTTGCAACATCATTGTTGCTCCTCTTGCTCCCTGCAGACACTGCTGGTACAAACCCTTCTTGCTTCCTTTGTATCCATCCATTGATTCATGCGCTGTTCTTTAAACCTCTCTCCTCTTGAGGACCTCATCAGCAACATCAGCCAGAACACTTTGCCTTCCCCTTCCTCTCATCCATTCAGTTTTCCTTGATATGTTTGCTTTGCTTTTTGATACTCATTCATTCTGTCCATATGACCTAACTACTTGAGTTCACGCTGTTGTATTCAATCCACATTTGCTTAGCGCCTATTCATTCTTGATTCTATTTCTTCTTGCTTTACTAACACCTTTAACTACTCCATTCCCACTGGCTTCAACTTACTTTTATGTTGATCCTGACATACTCTACTCTCACTTACATATAAGAAGTGGACAGAAGATTCCTCTTATACCCTTCCTGTTTGCTTCTTTCAACACAATGAATTCCTCAGATATTAACCACTAGCTTTCTACCAGCATTTGCACATTTGAAAAAATATTAATTTCTTCTCTTTAACAAACATTCCACAAAAGTGCTCAAATTCATCTCCTTGCTCTTATTTATGTAGAATTTTCTTAAATTTTTAATCATCACCATTCTATACTTTGACTACATTATTTTTGTCTTTTTCTCTCCATAAATATACAACATCCTTCTCTCACCCTCATTTGAATGGTTCAACATTAAGCAGGGAATTAAGAGATACATGATGTCCCCTTCATTGTTTAACACATTTATTTAATTACTTTTATTTTTCATTTATTTAAATTTATTGGCCACCCAACCCCAGTGGACTTTGGATACAATGACAAGAAAGTGGCCCTATAGTCTCAAGTATTCACCACTGATTTAAATGTTAATGGAAAAAGACTTTGGCTTGCAGTTATTGATATGCTATGTAAATCCTTGTGGTGTTGTTGGAGGTGTGTTGGTTAGAGACACAAATGTATATGTACTTTTGTATATAGATTATACCACATTGTTCTCTGAGAACTCAAATGATTTGCAATGAATGTTAGATAGATTATGTGATGCATGGATCTGAAAATTACTGTATTAAAGACCAAGGTAATTGTGTATGACAAGAGAAATAGTGTGAACAATGGCAAGTTATGCATAAATTAGAGCAAGGAGATGAATTAGCGTATTTTGGTAAAATGTTTATTAAAGTTGATGAAAATGGATGAAAAATTTTTTTTTTAAGACATTCAAATGCTGGTAGAAAGGCTATAGGTAATATATGGTTTGTGGCCAGAAATGCATATTCGTTGGAAGAAGCTAAATGGCTTGTACAAGAGCATCCTTCTATCCCCTTTGCTATATGGAAGTAAAAGTTGGATATGTTGAAGAAACATGGAAGTCAGTGGATTGCAGTGGGAATGGTATATTTAAGAAATGTGTGTGATAAAACAAGAAGTGGGGTAAAGAATAAATCTGAGATGAACAAAAGGTAATTCAATACAAAAGTGGTTGACCACATACAGAAAAAGTGTGCATGTTGAGCTGGTTAGAACTTATAGACAGAAAGTGAATCAAATCACAAAACAAACATATGAAGGATGTGAATGGGCTTAGAGGAAGGGAAGGCAGAAAAACTCATGGTTGATGGAGTTCATGAGAGCCTAAAAAAAAAAAGATGAGAATTTTAAAGAGTAAATGGCAATCTACAGTATGAAGGGGTGTATGGAAGTAGTGGAAGCAAAACGTGTTTGCAGGAATAGAAAGGTATAGAGAGGTATAATGAATGGTGTTAAATAGATTGAGCTCTAATTCCCATTCTTTTTCCTGCCTTAGACTTTTAATTTTTTCTGTGTACTGTTTCTTCTTTCCTTTTTGACTCTGCACAGTGTTGCTCACCCTGAAAAGAAATAGCATGATGGGCATGTAGGTATTAGTGATCGATAGAAGTTTTCCCCTTTTAAAAATAGTACGGTTAGCCTATTTTAGGGCTTATCTTACACTTTTTGTGTGTTTCCTGTCTCAAAATGGTGAGAAACCATGCAACCAATTTTTAGTAAATAAGTAATCATGTTTATTCAGTCAAGATCAGCAAAATTTAAAGGCAACCGATTGTTGATATTTGTGGTCAAAGGACACTCCAGGACCTGCAAAACAGGCCCTTAAGGGCCATAGGTGGTCCTGTAGTCTTGAGGGCTCAGAACTGATTTAAATGTTAATGGAAGAAGAGTTTGGCTTGCAGTTCACGATATGCTATGTAAAACGGGGGTGTGCAGTACAACGTGTGCTCCATCCACGCAAATCTGTGCGGCTTGTAATTTATGGTAGAAACCCATTTAAAACATGCAATTACTTGAGACAGGTGGTAACAAATGCCTTTGCTAACAGGCAGAATAAAAATGATAGCCTCCAGTTCTGCTTTAAAAGGAGAGGAAGAAACAAGAGATGAAGAGTTGTTAATAGGCGGAAGAAGTAGTCCTACCCATGGCATTTCCCATAAAGAAATTCTGACATTTGACAAACTAATTGTATGTTTTGTGAACACACATATATCTTCTCTTTCATAAGGTACTGGATGGATGACCTTTGTAAAACAAAGGGAAGAAAAGGAACACTAAAAGCAGATAAGGCAATAAGAGAGAACAGCCACAGGGGGGAAAAATCACATAATTAAAAATGTATTATTATAAAGATAATATTTTCTAACTTCAAGCTAGAAACAAAAGTTTGCAGCCTTTGGAGATTATCCATTAAAATGAAAACAATTTTTGGTTTGATTTATCCAGTTGGGTCTGGAGATGGCAGAATAGCCTCCTCCAGAAGGAGTACAGGTAGTCCTCGTTTAGCGACTGCCCCATTTAGCAACTGTTTGCAGTTATGACAGTGATGAAAAAGTAACTTTGCAACTAACGCTCACATTTATGACCTTAAGAGGTCTGTAAAACAAAGGAAAGCTGAAGTGAGATTGTAAGTACAGTCGCAGTTTCACTTAGCAAACACTTTGCTTAATGATCAAGTTGCTGGTCCCAATTGCGGTTGCTAAACAAGGACTACCTGTATCTGACAGTGTGCCCATCCAATCACCTTATAGCTTACGTTTTGCTGAGATGATTTTTCAACTTCCCACTCTACAACTTAGTAAAACTTTGAGGAGATGTTTTGATTTGATGACTTTTCCCCCTAAAATACCCCCTTGAAACTGCTTTCCAAAATAACTCAATCTGATGTCTAAGAGCATAGAAAAACAGCCACCTAGCCAGAGCACTGCAGCTTTCTTTGGACTTGCAAAAACTAAAAGAGTTGATTCTCCCAGTCAGTAGCTAACTGGAAGCTTTGGAAGGTACAGTCTATTAGAGACTTAACAGAACTTCTAGAATTTTGGAGTCCTTGGGGTTCTCTGAGCTTGGTTCTTTTCCTGCAAACGTTTCCTTACCCGGCTGGGTAACATCTTCAGTGCTGGAATGGAATGGGGTTTGCTCTCTGTTTATATACTGTGGCATGCCCTGCCAGTGTTGGTGGGGCTCGGGGTTTTGTTTTGTTCCTCTGGTAGTTCCTTGATTAGGGTGTTGTTTATTGCTTGATCATGTGCCTGGTGGTAATCTCTGCTTATCTGGGTAATGGCTGCTGGTGAGGAGATGTTCTGGTCTTTTGTTTTCTTTTCTATTGTCTCTTTTGAATAGTGTGTAGATGCTGTTTATCTCTGTGTGTCTGTTGATTGCTGCCTTGTCTGAATACCAAACTTTCAAGAATTCCCTTGCATTTTTGGATTTAGCTTGGTCTAAAATGCTGACAGTTTCCCAGTTGAAACTATGGTTAAGTCTGTCCGTGTGTTGTGAGATTAAGGAGTTTTCATCATGTCTTGTGGATGCTAGTTGTGTTCATGGATGCGCTCTGCTAGCCTTCTGCCTGTCTGTCCTACATAGTGTTTGTTACAGTCCTTACACTGTATGTTGTAGATGACTCCTGTTTTTTCTTCTTGGGCTACTGGGTCTTTTGGTTTGCTTAAGATGTTTTGGAGGGCTTTAGGTGGCTTGTGTGCCACGGAGATGCCATGTGGTGGTAATAGTCTGTTACAGCCCTCCAAAATATTATTACATATACTGGAAATAATATTTTAAAAGATTTGTAACCTAATTTAAATATCAGTTCAACTAAATCAAAAATTATTTCTCATACTTCTTTATCCATGTCCCATATACAGTGTATTTTAGAATATAACCTCCAATTTGCCATTTAAAGCCAAATCCCATCTTTGGTCTACCTTTGTCAATTTCACTATAGCAATCTAAAGGCCAATTACAGGTGGGATATACACACCCACACGACCTCACTCAGTCAGTAAGTGGGAGAGCAGCTTGGTGGGGATAGAGCTTATTGTAAGGCAGTTTGCCAAAAAGGTTGTAGTAATGTCTTCCCAGGGTGGCTGCTGTATCAAGTAATGCCTCTAAGTGTAAGCCTTTGAAATGTAGTGGGAAGATTGTTCATAATTCCAGTTCTCATTAACATTGACTTATATGGAATTATTTCTTCTGAATCTTTCTTATTTAGAAGCAAACTTGCATATCTGGATGATTTCAAAACTTCAGCTTGCTGTCTTTGCATTTTATCTCCCCTGAGATAAGCAAAGTGTTGCATTTTCAAACTCCCCATGATTTTAACTTTCAAAATTTCAGATAAGCCAATTCCCTTCAACCTTCTCTCTGTCTTCCTTATCTTGAGTATGATGGATTGAACTCTGTTATTACACAACTCAGTTCCTGGCAATGGGATAATGTGCCTCAGATTCTGTTTTATGCTTACAACGATTGTGCATATCAACATTGTACGTAATAGGAAGTGTAGAGCCTAGGAAGACGTAATATAAGTTTGGCAATACATCAGTTTTTTCCCCCCTTAACTCTTTGTCCAGCAGATATTAAGCTCTGCCACATCACCATCCACAGGATTTGCAAAGTGTACCCAAACCACAGTAAAGCCAACCAGCAATTCTTTCCATTTGTCCTCACCAAACATGACTTTCAGACTCATTCATCGTGGTGCTGGGATTTCATTCCAAGCCCAAGCTGGCAGGTCTCCAGGTAAATGTCCTCTGTGCGGCCTAGCTATTTGAGGGACCACCTGTAGTGTCTGCCTGTCTTGTTTATTCCTACAGGGTTGGCCTGCTCTGGATCCCATCAATTACACAATAGCATCTAATGGAACCCAGAAGGTGGGCCTTCTCTGTTGCTTCACTTGCCCTGTAGAACAGCATCCCACAAGAGATTTGCATGGCCCACACTTTGCCTACCTTCAGGTGATCTTTACAAACCTGGTTGTTTCCCCAGGCTTGGAGCCTTGGGGTAGGTGTTTGGCAGGATCTCCTTTTAGTGGTGGATGAAGTGTGGGTACATGGTGTCTTTTGTGGTTCTCCTTCACATGCCAGTTGTGTTTTATGTTATGCTGTACATTATTTCCTATGTATTTTATTGTTTTTAGTTTGTAAAGCTGCCCAGACTTGTTTGGGAGGTAGCCAGCCTAGAAATGTGACAAATTTAAATTAAATTAAATTAAATTAAATTAAATTAAATTAAATTAAATTAAATTAAATGGTTCCTCCAAGGTCATTCCAGGAATCTCCTTGGTGCCATCCACCTACATTATCTAATGTCTTTTTATACTTCTACTGCCCTCAACCTTGCCTAGTAGTTTTTTTCTAGTCCATCATCCATTCACATCATACCCACAAAGTATGTGTATTTCTGTTTGCTGATCACTTCAAAGAAGTACTCAGGCTTTATCTGGCCCAGGACCAATGGACTGGTTCTTGCAGTTGAGGGAAGTTAACCACTATTTTGAACATTCTTAATTCAAAGAAGTAGGTTATTACATTCTTCCTACATCTAGCTTTTATTCCACAATGGGCTTGCCCTGAGTGAATGCAGTTCCCCTGGGCTAAAAGGGTTCCCCTCTTCTACCACAGAGTATCAAACTAGAATTGGGTTCAAATACTGTATCCTTTGAACTGCAAACATCATGGGTGAGCATAATAGCATTCATTGTCACTAACTCTCAGCTAAGCCAAGCCTATTTCACTATTGTGAAGATAAAATAAAGGAGAAATCTTATGTAATCACAATGAAGAATTTGAAGGTAAGATTTGTTGGGTGTGTGTGTGTGTGTGTATGTTTCTCAAGATATGTAAGATGATGGGTACAGTTGTACACATATACCAAACCAGTGGAACCTGGATTGTAACACTATGTCTGCCATGTTGCCCATTTTGACCCCCATCCCCACAGGCACCAGTGCCGTGAATCACATAGTGACAAAACCATTCATTTAATTTGCAGTTGACTTTATATTACATTTAGAGTACATTTTAAAAAATGATCCGATAGATAGATAAATAGATAATAGAGGATGGATGGATGGATGGATGGATGGATGGATGGATGGATGGATGGATAGAACGATAGAACATCAGAAATCTGTCAGACCCAAAACCTGGACAGATCCAGCCCTGATTGTGCATGTGATGCAGCCCTACCCATCAAGTATCTCTGTGCCATTTATTGTGGCTCTTGACCCCCTCAAGAGATTTCTAGGTGTTGTTCCAGGGGTCCCATTCAAAACATTGACAAGGCAAAGACAAAGAAGTTACAGAGGCCAAGAAAAAACTAGATTTGATATATTCAATTTACATATAAATGTACATATAAATGTTATTAAAATTAAGTTGAATACTGCCAATATTACTCCTGAGAGCCAGTTTGTTTTCATGGTTAAAAGCACACGGCTAGAAACTGGGAGACCCTGAGTTCTAGTCCTATCTTGGGCACAAAGCCAGCTGGGTGGCCTTGGGCCAGTCAGTCTCTCTTAGCCCTATGAAGTAGGCAAGGGCAAACCACTTCTGAAAATCTTACCAAGAAAACTACAGGGACTTGTCCAGGCAGTCACCAGGAGCCAGCACTGACTCAAAGCCCCCTCCCCCCCAAAAAATTACTCCTAGGCAGTTAATCATTTTTCCTTTCTATCATACTGGAAATTACAGTTTGGAGGCAACAATTGCATAGGCTCTGGAGACCCTCCCCAAACTTTAGGGCTGCTTCACCACTATATGGGACTGCAATCTCTGGGTGCCAACTTCAGAATTAGCTAATATGTTTCTGTACAACAGTCTTCCTAATCTAGTGTTCTTTGTATGTGTTGGATTACAACTTCCAGGATTTGCAGCCATCCTTGCTGGGAATTCTGGAAATTGTAATTAAATCTCTGCAGATTGATTGGGATTTGCTTCAGTATGGTGCTTGGCTTTACTTAGGCCTTGTAAAGCACTTCCCACAAAGAAGATCACCCGTGTGGATGTTTAGAGCTAGAGAGCACCTTGTGTCATGGTTTTGCTTCTAAGGGGGGCATAGTTTGAGCTTTTCACAAAACAAAACACTTTTTTGAAGATGCACACACCCCACACACCTGGAAGGACGAAGGCATGGAAGATTCTGTACAGCCTTCCAACTGCTCATGTCTTCTTTCAGCAGAACAGTTGTTCATGAGATGGTTCTTTTGTACCGTTGGAGAAAGACAGAAAATTAAGGACAAAGGTTTGCAAAAGAACTTACTGTCCAAGTGCTGTTACATGCTTTCCACACATGAAGAACTTTCCTAAGGATTCAGAGGCAACTGGCGCACACACACACACACACACACACACACATATGAGCACATATCTCTCTTTTTCCAAGTTTACCTGAATAAAAGACTGTCTTGAATTCAAGAGGACCTTATCTGGCACCCTGAAAATTAGACAAACAGAAACAAAGCAAAACAAAACTCCTTTGTGTCTCCATTATTGCATCTGCAACAAATCTATGACAGTTCTCCCATTTTAAAGTTAAATTAGTTGGAAAAAACCCTGCTATTCATTTCCAGTAAATACAGCATGTTTATTTGGAAGCAAAGGTTTCCCATTACATCCATGTACAGATATAATTTGCAGATTTTTATGATTGCTTTTATGCACCTACAGTCCATTGCCTGTACAATTAAGCAAATCTTCTGTGTTACTATAGACTGCAATTGTTATCTATAAATCTAAGAGTAATTTCACTGAAATGAAATTACAACCAGGTTATCTAGGAATAATTTTTTGGAATTAAACATAGCAGCAGGATGCTTCCAGTGATAATTTCAATAGCAAATACCTAATATAAGGAGAATTTTGATCTAAATTCTCCATCCTGGTTGAGGTAAACTGAATTTAGTTTATTGAGGTTAGTCTAATTTTCCCATATTTTCCCCTGCCTTAATCTGACAGCAAAATGCACCAATAATCACAGCTTTTAGAGCACTCTGAGTATGGTAAAGTAAGAAAGATAATACCATAACTGCATCTTAGCTAGCAGGATCAAATGGCAAATAGCAGCTTATTTACTCCATATGCTGTCAAGAACACCTTGATCGTTCATACTCTGTCCTCAGGTAGGCATTTAGAACTCAGTTATCTCCAGCTTCTAGGCATATACAGTATATACAGTTGATATATTTATTAGGCAGCACTGTTTTGTCTTTCTCTAATTTTTTCCTCTGGGAGGGGGAAAAACCCTCCTATATTCATGGAAAGTTAAAAAGAAAAAAGGTTTTTAATTTAATCATTATTCAAATTGGACAAAGGTTTAAACTTTCTTCTTCAAACCTGAGGACGTTTTATGCTTTGATATGAAACATAAAACATGAAACTATCAAATTGTCCTCCTATGTTCAGGTGGTTCTTCTGTCTTTTGTCGTGCTACAGGAATCAGTTTTTTTGGGTGGAATGGCAGAATGGAAGCCCTCCCTGCAATTGTTGATTACTTGACATATGAAGATCGTTCTGTCTTTTTGAGAAGAATATTTTAGGCATGCAGTAATGTATCACCAGGATGAACCTATCGCCATTCGGACCATTCATTAATAAACGTCCACATTAGTGCCATTTTATCACCCTCTTTGTTTTTAAAAATCAGTCTTTTAGATTTGCCCTACATAATTTTTCCAACTAAATTGATAAAGGATAAACATATTTATATTATACCACATAAATGAAAGCATTGCAGTGCTAATTAAATCATGTTGGCTATGTAGTTTGTAATGACAACATAGACCCAGAGAGGGGGGAATTAAAATGTTCAGATGAATTGGATTTCTCCCCACACACAACAGCTGTATCATGATCTTGCAAGCAACAATATGTGTGTGTGTGTGTGTGTGTGTGTGTGTTTTGTAACATTTCCAGTAGTGTTGCAAAATCAAATGCAAAATCAAACATAATCCATTTTAGCTGGCTGACCTTGTCTGGGCTTGGTAGCTGAGCAAGACTGAGCCTGGTTAATACTTGTTTGAAAGACATTTGGGGAATTCCCAGCTGCAGGATAGATTGAGGAGCTGAAAAACATTCTAGAAGAAGGCATACTGTTCCATACTGCTTCCCACAAAATTGCAGAGAAGAGTCCATGAAGTCACCAGCAGCTGAGCTTGATTCATAGGAGATCTTAACCATTTTAATCTTTCCAACCCAACGGAATATTGGAAAGACATTATATCAAAAGGGCTCAGAATCTTGTCTCTCTGTCAGCAGGACAGATCTCTGGAAACTGAACAGAATGGTACCAAGTTTGATAAGAGCAGAAGAGTTGGCTAAAGAAAGAGCAAGTTTGAAAACAGGATGGATTTCACTTGGGGCATTAGAGAACATATTTCACACCAAAAAATCCTGAAATACTTTGCTGGATAGGACAGTAGTTGGGCAGTGTCTGAAAATGCTGTTGATTGCTTCATTCTCAGCCCGCCTCCCTTCTGGTCGTATGACATCAAGCAGAATATACGCAGCTTGCCCTCTGTTTTCCAGTGTACACATGCACAGAAACACACAGTTGCAACATGAGGGGAAATCAGAAATACGGACATAACATGCTACTTCGTTATGCAGAAGAGAATACAGATGCCTTCTATGGCCACTGCTGATAAGGGATTGGAGAGAAGCAGGTCCTGCCTGCTTTCCCTAACTTGTTACGTTCAAACATAAGCTTTCTGTAAGTGGATAAGTAGCACAGTAAAGAAAATGCCAAGCTAAAATTTTGCTTCCCCTTAGTTGTGCTAATTTTTAGGCAGGGCGTGTGGGTTGTTGTTGTTCTTGTTGTTGTTGTAAGAGAGCATTGAAAATGGCACCTGCCACCAGTGATCTGAACTGGTAGAATCTACTTGATCACTGCAAGTAGGGATATCTGCAGCAAAATGAGATCTCAATGAGTTGATAAAATGTACATACTGATAACAACACAATGAAAGTTCTATTCTGTCCCTTACATATTTGCATGCAATGTTGCGATGCATGTGCAGAAGGAGTGAAGTCTGCATTGCAATGGTGCAACACATGTTTTGTCATGCCTGCAGGTTTTTATTCTCTCATTCTGTTGTTTGAGTGGACCAAGATTTATATTCTTTGAGTTCTTGCGGGAGAGGAAAAAACACAAGAAAACCTTCAAGTAAGCATCTCAGATCCCCTCATCTCCTTAATTTTTGCATGTGTAAGCATTCTATTTAATCCACAGATTTAAGCTCTTGTTTAGTTTGTTGGGAAAATGGCTAACATTTCATTCCTTATTTTTACTACTTCCTGATGTAGAAAGATCTATCTCCTGACTCATTAAAATCCACCAGACTTTTTTCTTGAATGCTGTCAAACATTGGCTACTAAATACCAGGTCCATCCAAAGGTCTGCATTTTCTCTGTTTGACCATTCAACATATCCTTTGTCTACACACTGTTCTGTGAATCCAGCTGGATTTGAACCAAGCACACAAAAAGGGGCAGGGGGAGAGATTAATTGTTTCCTTCCTCCAAGAAGTCTGTGAAACTATCCATCCTCACCTGAAGCCCCTCTTAAACATGGCAAGAAAGCTTCTGCTGATATAGTGTCACAAACAAATAAGCCTCATTGGAAGGGGGAGTGGGAATGGAGGAGAAAATAAAGAATTTCACATGTTTAAATGTGAAATTACTTAATGCTGCTCTTTTGAACCTACAGGTGAATTGAATATAATTTTGGTTTAAAATCTGCACCATATAGGCTTTTGCATGAAGTATTTGCACCACCCTAGGTTTGGCTCCAGACCCCAATGATCCCATACTGCCATATTCTTGAGCAGTTCTGGCTCAACTGCAGTATAAGAGGAGCCATTTTGAAGCTGGTTCTCCCTTGGAAACATGGGCTCTCTGGAGCCTTTTCCTCCTTGGAGGAGGAATTGGGTGCCCACATGCCTGCCTCTCCTTCTCCTGAGCTTCTGCTGCTTTAGCAAGTCTTATAAGATAGCTACCCATCTTCCATTCAATATCATGGACACCCCCCCCCCCCCCCCCCCCGTTTTGTGTAGACCAGAACTAAGAGGATCAATGTGATAGGAATTGCAGCAACTCAGAACAGGAGAGTTTTGGTTTTTCACTCATGGTTTTCAGCATTTTGGCAGACGTTAAAATGATAGCCGATCATTTCCAAACTGGTTTCATGGGATTGGAAATAATAGCAGTGTGGAAGCGCCCTTCAGGGAGGTTGGCAATGCAATATTCCAGGGAGGGGGGGGACAGAGAAAATTATTTGCAATTTCTCTTGTATTAGGAAAACTGCTTACTGCTTACTATGTATGTATGTATGTATGTGTGTATGGATATATATGTATGTGTGTGCACGCATACACACACACACACATATATATATATATATATATACACACACACATATATACATATACATACTAAGGACAAATGTGCACATGTATGACTTTTCATGATTTTGTTTTTGTTAAAAGAATCTCAGACAGATGTGAAAATGAGGTGAACTAGTTTAAGAATAGTAAAATGAGAAACCACAAAACTGAAATGGACAGGCAGGTAGGATACATCAATAAGATTTATATAAAGAAGTATTTGACTTAATTGAGAAATTCCCCAGCTGGATTTTTGAGGACAGTATAACCTTTCAGTTTTGCTCTTTCCTATATTTTACATAATCACTTTGCAGCAAATAATATCTTTATTCTTTATACACAGGAGACAGTATTTTAAGGGTAATAATGGGGAACCACTCATACGGTAGTGTTGGTGTATATCATCCAAAGACAAAGAGATGAAATGTATTCCAAGAATCATGATACCGACATAGAGCAGTTTGCAATCAGCCCAAACCTTGCAAACACTGAATCATGTTGTTGTGAAATCTGGATTCAGCAATGAATGACTCACTGTTGGCAACTTCTGTCCTATCAGTATGCTCTCTGTAGTGGAATAGAGGGCTGGTGTTTGATATCATCTTGGAACGTTTTGCTCCCAGAATGGTAATAAGTAACAGAACACTGGAGCTTCTATTGATCAGATCCTTAAATTATTCCAGGCTTTTACCAGTCAGTACACAAAATCTGCATCAAATCAAACAAACCACATTGTCTCCAGGCATAAAACTACACACAGTCTCTGTCTCTGTAAGGCACTTTTTCTTGCTGCTTGTCAGTTCTTCTAAAATTTATTTCTCAGCCATATATTTTCAGCCACAATAAAGAGCACCATTAATTGGTGCTGGGTGTCTAAGAAAACAGAGGAACCTGATAAAGAGATAAACAGACTTGCAGATCAGAGATTCAGTTTTAAACCTACCAGATGATGAAGCGTGCTTGAGCAGGGATTGAAAGCATCACACAGGCACATAGATTTGTAGGTCAGAAAAAGATCTGTCGGTCATCTGGTTGAACCCCTCATACTGATCATTCTCAACCCACTCCTTTGGGGTTAATGCATGCTGTCTAGCTTTTGGCTCTTTAATTTCTTTGAACCTTGTTTTATCCCTCAGGTCAGGACAGAGGAACATGTTATGGATAGAGCAATCCCATGGAGAGAATAGGGGGGAATTCATGATGAAAAATATATGACCTGCTAAGCACTACTAGATTTGCTATGTTTTATTCCTCCCCCACCCCTTTTTTCAGGTATGTGTGTGCATTCTTTTCTTTTGCCTCACATTGATTTCAGTGGGAAGGAAAATAAATATGCCAGCTCCAGGGCAATTGAACTGTCAGAGGAAAGAAAAGTCTTTGGATCTGGTATCGTATTTTGAATGTTCTCTCTTAGGGAAAAAAAACTAAACAGACCTAAAACAAAACTCTCTGTAGTACAAACTAGAGTTTTAGGCAGAAATATTTACTACAGCCCATTCTATGATATGCAAGCACAGTGTATGCAGGAAGGTTTTGATATAGAAGAATATCCAAAAACTGGCTTTTTACATGTTTGAGCACAAGTACCTGCTCTGTAGTGGTTTGGTCTACATTTGTATAACTTGGTTAATCTTTTTGATCTGGATAATCGATAAAACAACTGTTAGAAATATACCAACCAATACCGATACCAATACAAATACCAATATTTGGCTTTTTCCCACCTTGGGAAATAAACCTTAGAGGTTTTTAAAATCTTATTCTTAAGGTGTGTGACAATCTCTTGGTAGAATTTCTCTTGGTAATGTTTTTGAGCTGACTTGGAGAGGGCTGAAGGTGCTACTACGCATGTTGTGGTTTTGTTGCATAACTTTTGTCATTCTGAAGCCTCCCTGGCTGCCCCAAATCAGCCATAAAATACAATTAAACCTCAAAGAGGTAATTAAACAATGGAAAGCCAGGACATAAGTAGATGGCTGCAGAGATTATTATAAATGGAAAATAGGCCAACAGCACACACTCTTTGGTCACCGCACAACAAATAAGTACAATAAAGCCCCGCTACACCCATGAGAATTTCACCTAAATTCTCTTCTTTGCATGAGATTTCAAAATGCTATCAAATTGAATGAGAACCTGTTGGGGAAAAATGGAGAGAAATGTTTGGCATGCCATTATAAAATTCTGCTGCCAGCTGGCAATACAAGCAGTTCCTGATAGAAATGTGGTTGAGATGATCTCACCTTCTTTCTAAATTCTGAACTTTTCACCCTCTGTATCTGTGAGGAACTAGATAGTACTGCATTTTTCTTCTGGGATGGTCCCGATTCTAAAGGACAATGAGCTTATGGCATACATACATGTTATGTGCAGTATAAGTGGGACCTTCTTTTCCACTGGGATAGAATGAGCCAACTCAATTTGAAACAAAGGATTCCAGATGTAGAAATTCAGTTGGATTATGCAGCTTGTCCCTGTGAGGTATTTATTAGCAACCAGTTTACAAACTACAAATTGGCCAGTTATCCAGACAAGACCACTGTTTCAAAATTCAGAAGAGCTTTATCCTTGGCTTGATTTAATGCTGTCCCCACAGTGCTGTTGGAAGGGAAATACAGGAAAATCCCCTTTGTGGAACGATGGTGTCCCTGTGATGCAGGTGCAAAAGAATCCACAGCTCATGTTTGCTATACTGCCAGCTCTCCAGGAACACGACTCCTCTCTAAATTGCCAGGTAGTCCGACTTATTTTTACTTACATTACCTATTAGACAACAAAGAAAATTCCGTGTCCTTAAACGTTATTCAGTTTTGTTATACCATCTGTAAACTCTGTCTTGCCATGAGATGTAACTGTTAATGAATATTCAATGTCTTATTCAATGGGGTTTCTTTCGTCTATGATCATAATAAAGTCTATAAAATATAGTGCAACTGCCAAGCACCTGGTAGTGGATGCCTTCAAAAGAAGAAATGTCATCAGTGATGTACACTAGTGGCTATTTTTATGAACTTCCAATCATTTCAGAGGAAAAGAATATTTATGAGCTTCAGGTGTTCGCTATACTTTTTGCTTTCCAGTCTAATAACAATCCTGACATATAGTCTCTGGGTGGAGAAATGTAGGTATATCTTTGAGCAACATGTCAATGGGATATTGGTTGTCTTAGTCCAGCTACTTTATTATCTTAATCAAAACCAAAAACCAGCTTTGATCAAATACAACTTTATTGTATAAGCTGTTTCAGTACACTCTTGTCTGGTTCACTCACTCTGCAGTACATGAAAAGAATTTATATTTCACACTGGACAGGAAGTCTCATTTAAATGTTTCTTGGTTTTGATCTCCTTAGAGGGAATTAATTTGTATTCCTGTTTGAAAAAATAACAAGCAGCATGGCATTCCATTTATTAAATCATTTAAATAGTCCCAATATAAACTACTGGGCTGATGAGTTATGCATCATAATTCCAAGCTGCTCAGTCTTTTTCTGGAGGCCCAGATACAGGGAGAAAAGAGGAAGAACATGAGAACGAATTGAACACATAATGTTTCCTCACTTGTTATGGAAACTGATCTGCACTTCCATAACTGATCTGTTATGGAAACTGGGGAATGCAGTCTATTAGTTCAGAAAATGTAATAGCCATTAATGGACAGCTATGATTTAATCCACAGACCTAGGGATTGTTTGAAATAAACTAAGCATAAATGTTCATCCTTAACGATGGAAGAGAGGAATGACATTTTAGAAATGGTCTTCAAAACCTCCTTGTTTATCTTTTTCCCTCTGCTAATTGTTGCTGTTTCGCAACTGTTTCTATCCCTGCTGTAAAGTTTTGGTGATCCAAGTGAATTAAGCAAACACATACACAATTTGGAATAGTGTGTCATCACACACATTTGACCCTGTGATATTCAGGGGAAATAACTATTAAGTGGTGACTGCACTTTTTGGCCTTGTACTTTTCCTCAGAATAAACATATTTCACAGGTACATTATTCTGCAAGGAAAATTGAATTATTATTTAGGTCTGTTTCAAAATCTTATTTTGTGAAACTTGCTCAAAATATGAATGGATATTTTAGACAAAGAAGAAAAGAATAAATGAGATAACTTCTAGGAGAAAAGGAGTCATGAATGCAGAGGGCGTTATTGTATCAGATCCTGTTTTCCCTTGGCAGGGATGTATTGAACATTCTAATTCCCTATTCCATGCTTCCCTAGACTTTTGACTATCTAACAGAATCATTTATCAGCCAGTTATAAATAATAGTAGCTGTCTATTTATTGAAAATTTATTAAACAGACTATAAATAGAAGATTCTAAAGCACTCAGAGCTATAAGCCCATATATAGATGTCAAAAGATGCCCTTTTACCCCTCTGCATATATTGTCAAATGTTATATTACAGGTCCTCAAATGGCAAAAATGCATTATTTTATATACTAACTAAGCAAATTCATCATCTGGTCCTATTAATGATCCAAATATATGCTGCACTTTCCAGCTATGTTCTCCAGGAAAAAAGCTGCCTTGGTTTTGATTCCTGCAAACTGCCAATTTAGCATGATTATAAGAATCAAAGTGGAACTGGTGTGCAATAGCACCTTTCTGACAGCTAATGTAGGAGGAAGATTTCCATAATTCCAAAACTATTAGTCTCTAATTTATAAGAGGTAAGTTGACGCTTACTTTCTGGGATTCTTGTTTGAATCAAAATGGGGATTGGATGCATACACACAAATCCCGCATTTCTGAGTTCAGTAGAAATGATATATCTGGCAAACTTGGTAATCAAGATACTATCTTAAGGCTTTTGGTATTTGTATAAGAACATTTATCTATTGCAGTAATGTAGGCTTTATTGATTTATTTTGTCAGTCCATTTCTATGTGCTATTAGGTTTCATGGCTCTGCATTACAGATAGTTTGCAGCTATTACCAATCTTTCAGGGAATTTTGTAGACTGTGATGATTTCACCATTAGTCATGATCCTGATTTGAAAATAAATTTCAACCAAAAGGGATGGGATTGCAATGAAACAAAATAAAACATTTGTCATACTTCACAGCTGGCATATTAGGATCATAATGCGCAGAATATAGTCAATGATGTATATAAAGGTCAACAGTGATCTTTCTCTGGTAAACAAATTATTTGCAGAAACAAACAAATGCTTATATAAGGAGTAAGTTAGTTGGCAGTAAGTTGGTGTTTGCTTCAGAGAAATCAAGATTCTAGGAAAAGATAAAGTAACATTAAACATTTCACATTTTTGAGCTAAGAGATCAAATTGGAATCTGGATTTGACATTGTTATGATGTTACTATGCTTCTCTGTAAATGTCTTGCTGCATCAAAAGTACCTCTCCTCCTTCAATGTCCCCAAAGGCCAGCATGTAATTAATGGGAAATGTAATGTCTGCGAGGTTCAAATTGGTGTGTGTGTGTGTGTGTGTGTGTGTGTGTGTCTCCTATAGCTCAGTAGCCAACAGATTTCTCTCTAGCCCAGTGCTTCTCGACCTTGGCAGCTTTCAGATGGGTGGACTTCAACTCCCAGAATTCCCCAGCCAGGCTGGGAATTCTGGGAGTTGAAGTCCACCCATCTGAAAGCTGCCAAGGTTGAGAAGCACTGCTCTAGCCTAAAACGCCCCAGACTGAGCTTCTGTTTGGGAACTTGTATATGTCACTTAAAGCTACACTTCAGGGCAGGAGAAGGCTTAAATTGCCATAGTCTTAAAGTTTGGAAATTGAAGAGAATCTGTTATTCGCACTAATAAAGTCAAGGTGGCGTATTTTGTAAAAAGGATGGCAAGAATTGGTTGGCAAAAATGAATGAATGATGGGCTTTCTTTCTTGTTTTGCTCCATCGCTCAAAGCAAGGGCAGAGTAATCTAATATGTGTCTGACATTCATGGTAGCATCTCTTGATCCAGTGCAGTCTTCCTGGAAAAGATATAGCCAGTGGTTTGCAGATAATACAATCCATCTCCAGGCATTCCAGCACAGTTCTTTGTTGAATGCACATAAATATGAATGGCAATTATTCCCAAGATCTGCATGCACATCATTCAGATAAAAAAGATGGTCCTAAATACTACTGACATTATTTGTTTGTGTTTACATGCTACTTGTAAATATTACTGATGATATGCTGATGTGAATAACAACATCAGACTAAATAAAATATCTCAGTCATTTCATTCTCTCTCTCTCTCTCTCTTACACACACACACATATCATCTTCTATGTATCATCTTGTATACATTTGTGTGTATCAACTTCTATACATGTATGTATATCATCTTCTATACATTTTTCTCCATAGAAACCAAAATATACAGCAATGGAAATTCTTCTCTTCCCAATGCTAGGAACTCAGGAAAGAATCCATAATTCAGGATTATGATGAGCGAAAAGCCTGTGTTCATCTTCACTGACCTTCCTGCTTTTCAGATCCATTCTCAGATCCATTTCAACACAGTTTATTATTTTAAATGATTGCTTTTACTGTATTGTGTTTTTATTTTGTTTTCTGCCCAGAGTTCCTTTTGGTAGATGAGTGGTTATATGAATTTGTTTAATACATAAACTAATTAAATAAGAATAACAGAATGGCAAATATTTGGCAGCATCTGCAATCAATATAGCTCTTATATCATTGTATAGCATAGCTGGTGAGGGGAGGAGGAAAGTCTTCCCCTGCATGATGTCCTTCCTAACTATTGGAATTGTATCTCTCCAAATTCCAAGCCAATTTTGTAATGCAAACACACCTGGACTGCAGGGTTAGGCCGCCGCAGTCTCAGGTTGCCTGCTCTCTTTCTTCTTGCCAGTCAGAAAAGGATTGTGGCAAGGTGAAGCCTGTGTGTATCGCCTGATTTAATTGTTCTTCATTTTAATTTTTCTCCTTTGTGGGCACACCACCTCCTCTTCATTCACATTTTGCTTTAAGTAATCTAATTTCCACCAACAAATGGTGCTTAAAGCAGCTACAGTATTGCAGTGTGTAGGACAAGCTATTTGTCTGTTTTATTACCAAGTCTTTTCTCTCTTGAGTCAAACTGGGTGTAAGGATGTTAGGATTTTCACATGCCTGATCCTGTATATATGAGTGACATTTATGTAACTGGAATCAAGAGATTAGAGGATCCTCTAACTCTTACAGAGGTCACAACTGCTGTTTCAATGCATATCAGGGAATAGAACACCAGTAAGCAGTTGGAAAGTGAGAATTCGCCCCCCAGACAGCCTCTTATGACTATCTGTCTAGCTTGGGTGAACTTGGCTTGAAGCTCTTGGGACTTGCCTGTCCATTTCTGACAAGCCTCTTTTTCCCAGCACATCTTAGATGTGTGCCAAGAGTGGGATTTGCACGTTTCATGCTCTGAGTCAGCATGGAATTATCAGATAGGAATATAAGGAGGTTGTTAAGTCTGCCATGACTTCTCCTCCCATAAGGATTAGAAGATGGCAATGTGGGGGTTAGCAATATAAACAGGGATTAAATATATGGCTAACCTGCTGCAGCTCTTTATGATAATCCATAAGACTCTAATAGTTTATATTGCAATACTTTGTGCTTTTATTTATTCAGTTCTTTTTCACAGAATGGGTGGGTAGGCAACTCCATTACTGGTGGCCTTTCAGGAACACTGATGCTGTCTCGGGGGTGCCTTTGGAGGGTGGGGATTTATGTATGTGTGGCTGTATGTAAACCTACATATTTAGAGGGCATTAAGAAAGCAGTAGCCCTAGAAGGCTTTCTAAGTTCAGTGTCAAATCATATCCTGCATTTTGTGTATAATATATGTGTTGAGAACGGAAGCAAAAGTTCAATTTCACATGTTGTTTTCCATTAAGAACATTCAATGACTGATTCCTCTTTCTTCTCCAGGATCTTCATGAGATGTTACTTCTTGCACCAGGAAAGTAGGTCTAGAAACCCCTCTCTTTAGTATCTCCTTTAATTGTTACTTCTTTCAGCAGGGAATGGCTGTTGCAAGTAGGTGCAAGGGTGTAATTGTGT
This sequence comes from Liasis olivaceus, assembly GCA_030867105.1. Classification (NCBI taxonomy): domain Eukaryota; kingdom Metazoa; phylum Chordata; class Lepidosauria; order Squamata; family Pythonidae; genus Liasis; species Liasis olivaceus. The sequence goes on from CM061349.1 coordinate 261,600,183, forward strand.
TCTTTCTACATTCCCCTTTTCTGGTTTTGATTCCATGTTTCTGAATCATCCTTGAGTAGGTAGCATTCTTGGCTGTCTGTTATAAATCCCAAAATACAAGCTACCTAAACAAGAACACCCCAAAATGCATTAAAGTGTACAAGGGGGGAAGAAAGAAATGCTTAGCCTAATAAATGGCAGTGTCATTTATTAGCAGTTGGGAAGGAGGAACCCATTTGGGAATAATCAAAAGGAGCTGAGATACAGCTTAGAAATAACAAACAGATGTCATTAGGTAGGAAACAAGACATTATTTAGCCAGTCCTGGTTTAGCACGAGGTATGCATAAACCACCAATGTGCTCTTGTAAACTTGCGTGACCCGTGTAGAGCTCACATGTGTTGAGTGAACCAATTAAGTTGTTATAAATCAAGCCTGTTCACCCTTATGTGACAAGGGGTGGTGGTCTTGGCGTTTCGGCAGATAAAAGAACAAAGTGATTTTAAAGCCAACGGCTTTGCCACAACAAACTTAACTTTTCCTAATGGGACCATTGCTTGGAAGTACTGACATATGTGCAGGGAAGAACACAAGGTGAATAAGTACAATTAAGCTCTGTGCTGGCAGATGACTTTGCAAGCTTGGATTTCAAGAAGTATGAAAGAAGCATTCATGCATGCGTAAACTTAGAAGCAACAATCTTATCCATTGGTAAAGTTGTTGTTGGCTTAATTTCAGTTGGCTTAAACATGCCACATGCAATATTGGCTTGTAGGCAATGGTTCCAATCCAGCTTAATTTACTTGTATTTTTGCTTTCCTGTTTTATTAAAAAAAAAAATGGAACAAATGTGGTAAACCCATAATCTAGGGGTAAAGCATGTGCAAATACAGAAGGTTCCTGATTTCTTCCTGGCTCCAGATAGATGAGTATGCTTGTTTTGTCTTCTGCAGCATTCATTTGCTTTCTCCCACATCCATATCAAGCTCTTTACCAGGAAGTTGAAACATTTAGAAAGAACAAACAGAATTCTCATATGTCTTTATCCATGCTTTTCCAGGTCTGACACCTTGGACAGCCTTCCAGCCCATGCACTGGCAAAGAGCCAAGATACAAACTGTGTGTCTAAAGAAATAGAATTGTGAGTTAGATGAGACAAAGGTTTGTGTTGGCATATGGCAGCTCCCTCTCTGTCCCTCCTTAAAGTACTCTTTTTTCTGTGTGATTTAATCGGATTAGTTTTAGTTGGCTCATTACACAGAAGAACTTACATTATCCCACTGTCATTTAAATCTCCCTCAGTTTCCTTTATTATTCAAATTGATCCCCCCCCCCCCGATGTTCACGATAGACTGATATATTCACCATTATTATTGATTTATAGTTGATTTATATCTTGCCTTCCATTCAGAAGCTCACAGCAGTGTATGTAGCCCTCCCTCCTCACACTTTATAACAATCCTGTAGGGTAGGTTGGGCTAAAAGAAAGTGATTGGCTCAACGTCACCCCAGGAACTTCTGTGGCTGAAGGGGGAATGGAATCCAGGTTTACCTGCTCTTAGTCCAACATCTTAACCACTACATCACATTGGATCTTATGGCAAATGCTGTATAACTATTTTGAATACATAAACACATGCTCACATTTTATACTATAAATTGATGCTCTAGTATTATGCCAGTATGGGGTGCATGGAGTGTTCAGGGAGGGGTAGCACCTCTGGTGGACGGGTGTGCTAACCCATGACTGTTGTGCTAGGTTTACCACCAATTCTGTTGTGAAATATGTGGATGATACAATGGTGGTGGGTCTTATCAGGGATGACAATGAGTGGGCTTATAGGGAGGAGGTGAAGGGTCTGGTGGAGTGGCGTAATTAAAAACAGTTTGGTCCTAAATGTGGAAAAAACTAAGGAGATTATTATAGATTTCAGGAAGAACCGGTGTAGTCACACTCCACTTTTTATTAATAACATAGCTGTGGAGTCAGCCAGTAGCATTAGATTCCTAGGGGTGCTGTTAACGAATAGTCTGACCTGATCCCTTAACACTGCATTTTTGGTAAAACAAGCACAGCAACGTTTGCATTTTTTGCGCCGGATGAGGAAAGTACATCTCTCATTCCCATTCTCCTTACTTTCTATAGAGGCACTATAGACAGTGTACTCACTAATTGTATTTCCATCTGGTATGGAGGCTATAGTGCCTCAGACAGAAAGTCTGTGCAGAGGGTAGTAAGGGCAGCAGAGAAGATAATTGGGATCTCTCTGCCTCTCATCCAAGACCTAGCATATGCACGCTGTTTGTCTGGAGCTTGAAAGATCGTCAGTGACACCTCCCATCCTTATCATGGCCTGTTTTCTTCGTTACCCTCTGAGAAGGGGTTCCGCTGTATCCGATGTAGAACAGCCTGATTGGGAAATAGCTTTGTCCCCCAGGCTACTAGATGTTTGAATGTTTAATGTCAAATGTGTATAGAATGTATATTTTATAGTAACTATGGTATCTCGATTGTATTTTAGTGTATGATTGTAATTGTGAGCCAACTGCAATGGAATATCATTTTATTATGCACTTGGTGTATAGTGTATAGTGGAATGACAATAAAGCTATTCTATTCTATTCTATTCTATTCTATTCTATTCTATTCTATTCTATTCTATTCTATTCTACTCTACTCTACTCTACTCTACTCTACTCTACTCTACTCTACTCTATACCAGGTGAGAGTAGCCAATGAGTCTTCAACTCTCATTGAGATAGGGGATTTGTCTATCTCAGCGTGTAAAATCTGGCCCTGGCACATTGAGCAGAGGAGAATGATCAACGGTCCGACAGCCAAGAAGACAGGCCCAGCAGGCGTTGTGGAGTACTAAGAGCATGACAAGGCATTTAGACATCCTGGTCATCCACAGTAGGAGAAGTCTCCAGCTGGAAATCTCTTATGCCGAGAAAGTGGGACTGCCCCTGTGCAACAGCTGTTCCACTTAAAATTCCATCATGCACAGGTTTCTGTTGTGCAATTCATCGTAATCTACAACTCATCTGCAAATCATCTCAGTCCAAACTTAATTTGTTGAGCCCTGCAGTGATGGAGGAGTGGCAAAGCAACAGGTTGAGATGACCACTGCAGTTGTAGTCACAAACCTGCATGTGGACAGCCCTTGGGCCAGTGGTTGTTCATCTCAGTACCCAGGGCAGCAGAGATGTCTGGCAGCATCCAGGGCGACTGGGCAGTCCTTTTTAGGATAGCACTGCCCACCCTTGCATGAGGGAGAGGGTTAGAAAAGGTACCCTAAACATTGCCTGCCCCACAACAGATGGCTAGCTAACTACGGCTGGCAGATCATCTCCTTAGCAGTTGACCATCAAGAAAAACGAAACAAAGAAAACTCATTTTCGGAGCCTGGAATGTCCGCACCTTACTGGATAGAGACAAGGTGTCAAGGCCTGAAAGATGAACAGTGCTCATAGCAGCCAAACTTTGCCATTATAGCATTGACATTGCTGCACTCAGTGAGACCAGGCTGGCAGACAAAGGTTCATTACAGGAAGCAGCAAGTGGAAGAGAAACCACAGACCAACAACAGGACTCACGGAGTAGGTTTTGCAAACAAAACTGCTCTGCTGAAGGACATCTCTACTCTACCCACTGGAATAAAAGAACACATTATGAAGTTCCACTTTCCTCTCAGCAAGTCCTGGTACATCACCATTGTCAGCGCCTGTGATGGAGGGCTGACAGCATCTACACACCAACTCTCATGAATCCAGACAAAGTTCCTATGAGGACCTGGACCAGATTATTTGACCAACCCTGCCAGTGACAAACTCGTCATTCTGGGCTACTTCAAAGCTAGTGTGGGGACAGACAGTGACAACTGGGATGGAGTCCTCAGGAGACATGGAGGGGGGAAACTAAATAGCAGTGGCATGTTGCTTCTGAGCAAATGTGCCAAGCACAAACTGTGCATCACTAACATAATAGCTTGCAAACAAGTACAAAACTACCTGGATGCATCCCAGGTCCAAACTCTGGCACCAACTTGAAACCCTCTTTGCTGATGATTCTGCGCTCCCGGTACACAGAACAGTGAGCTACAGTTGATGCTGAACAAATTCTCAGACGCTGCTATGCTCTTCGGCCTATCAGCCTGAAAAAGACTGAAGTACTTTACCAGTCCATGCCCAATACCAACCCTGTAGAACCAAAAATCACTGTTGCCTACACCCAGCTGACAAAAGTAAATAGCTTCAAATACTTGGGAAACATCATCTCAAGCATTGGGTCTTTGGACAAAGAAATTGACTCCACCACAACTGCGTACTAGAGTGCTCAATCAACACAACATCCGTATCTCCACAAATCTGAAAGTCTACAGAGCTGTGTTTATCTCTTCTCTACTTTATGGATGTAAGTCCTAGACTCTGTACCAAAGGCACATCAAACAACTGGAGAAATTTCACATGCGCGCTCTCCACTCCATCCTCAGCATTCATTGGCAAGACTGTGTCTCCATCCTGGAGGTCTTGGATCGTGCAGAGTCCACCGGCATTGAGTCCCTGATTATCAGAGCCCAGATGCCGTGGGTGGGACACATCATCAGATGACCACCGTATGCCTCGCCAGTTGCTCTATAGTGTACTGGAGTCTGGGAAGAGACCTCAAAGTTGACCACACAAGCGCTACAAAGACACTGTGAAAGAAACCCTATGCCACTGTGATATCCCGCCAAGGGAACTAGAAGCTGCAGCTGCTGACAGAACCCGCTGGTGAGCCCTGCACTATGAATCCTCCATCGGCTTTGAAGACAGGCACCGCCAAAAACTGATGGAAAACTGTGAGCAGCGTCACAGAATAACACCCACAGTTACTACAACAATGGACTTGCAGTGCTTCCAGACTGGGACTGCAGAGCCACCTCTGTGTCCGCAGATGAACTGCACAACAGTGCGTCTTCTTCGAACCCAAAGGACTATCTATCTATCTATCTATCTATCTATCTATCTATCTATCTATCTATCGCCAGTAATTCCATGGCTAACTCAGAATCTGAACTCAGGCTATTTTTTTACACATGTGCTAAAGGTTATGGAGGCTAACTTTGAATTATTTATGCAAACATGTGGATCCAATAACTATAAGACAGAATATGGAAATGAGCCACTTTAAAATAGAACATATATTTTCACTAATGTTGCATTTAGATTTGTATTGCGAACACAGAAAATAAAACACCTAGTTTAAAGCTCACTCGTGAGAAATCATCTTAACTGTAATGTCTTGTCTTATAGACCACGTGTCAATTCAATTTTTGGAAATAATACTTTCCAATGTCTGCATAGACAGAGCTATACATAGTGTCTGAGTGTGATGAGAAGCAATCTTTAGATACAAGATTGGGACAACTTATATAAAATAGTGGATTGGCCTCCAGGTCCTTTGGATTTTAACTGTTATATGTTATCAGCTTGGAGTCAAAAAAGTCAGATTCCTAAACAACATTTTAGTAATCCCTAGTATTCACTCGAAAAGAGAACAACCCAAGCATTTTCCAGTCCAGTTTTGGCCACATGCCCAATGAAGCAACTGCTTGTCTGAAACTATGATATAAAAACATATATCTGTGTCAATGTTACGACTAATTCCATTGCTTCATAGCTATAATATCCAGGTTGCTTGCTCAGCTGCAAAAGCAGCTAGCATGGGAGAATATTACAGACTACTTTGGCATGCTGTGTGCTTCCTAGAAGCTCTGTGTTTTCTACCATATTCTTCATTTTGGGTGCTGGTAATGCAGAAGGTGAATAAGGAACTCCTTCTAACATTGTACAGTTGCCATCCAGACAACTGAATCCTTGAAAAGATGACCTGCAAAGGTCACCTCCAATAACATATTTACATATATTCCATGTTATTGGTATTGGCAATATGCAGATTATGTAAAACACTATACATGTCGTAAAGCTGAAACATATCTGGCATTTCAGATAACTGAAAAGGATAAGCCATAGAGAAACACAGAGAGAAGCTAATAATCAGGGCACAACCTGATTTAAAAGACTCCTATTCATGAACAATCATTTTACATCAATATTCCCTTGATTCTCATAGGTTTATTACGAATCCAACATTGGCATTTCCATTGTGATGCTCTGGGACACTGGAGGAAATAAACATAGCGCCAGAACTGATTGACTGGACATGTGCCATCAAGTCAGTGTCAACTCTTAGCAACCACATAGATTTTCTCCAGGACAATCTGTCTGAACCTGCTCCTTCAGGTCTTCCAATGGTCCACCCATTGCCAAGCTCCAATTGTACTTTTATCTTGCTGACCACTGGGGGGCATTAGAAGCAGAGATAGCAAGCAAGCAACTATCTCTTTGTCTCTCCTACAAGAATACAGTTTGTGAACCCTTTTAAATGTTCAATATTTCTGCATAAATATGACCTGAAATGTGATCTGTTCTCCACTCAAGTTCTAAAACTAGATCAAGAGAATCCAGTTAAACACATGAGTCAAAAACATTATACTTATTCCTTCTCCCTCCTGTGGACACCACCAGATGCAGGCTTTCTATTGGAACCTGTAACTTGCTTACCAAACTTTGTATGTCATTTCTGACTTTAAGCAACTCCCTAGATACTTTTGATGGACTTGATTCTACTTACACACCTTTGCTCTGCTAAATGCAGTGAATCAACTGAAGGAATCCAACCAGAGTTACCTCAACATTTTTGATCTCAGCTCAGCTGTCTGGGACAACGCTTCCATTTCCAGCTTGAGACTAACTCTGACCCTGGATCTGTGAGTGGGAGAAAAACAGCTCATGTCTTCTCACATGCTTTGTGCTTTTAAAATAACACCCCTGTTCAAGGCAAATTCAGTTTCCAGTCATGCAAAGACAAAGTGGGGCATTAATCAGCTCCCACCTGTTACCACTGAGTGCGGTGGGAAAACCGGCAGATGGTAAACTGAACCGACAGCTTCTGAGAAACTCCAAACGTTTGAGGAAGAGAAGAAACAAAGCTTGCAATTAGTGCATCGTGACAGGTCCAGCAGCCCTCCTGCTATTAATGCAATTAGAGTCAATGTCAGGAGAACATGAACTTAAAACACCCATTGTTTCAAGGAGTTTGTTACTGCTTTAGTCCTCCTCTTAACAGCTGATCAAATTAAAATGAGTATAAATGCAAGAAATTGCCTATTTTAAGCTCCTTGTAAACCTGGAGGAGGAGGAGGAGGAAGAAGAAGAAGAGAAGAAGAAGAAGAAGAAGAAGAAGAGGAGGAGCAACAGCAACAGCCATTTCAGGAAATGATATTTTTTAGGGCTTTGCAGAGACCCCAAATCAACTTTGCAGCTGGATCTGGTCTTCATAAACAGCCCAATCCATCTTACATTGCTCCTGGTAGTAGGTGATCCCAACTCTGGAGTAGAAATCAGAAAAAATGGAGCAATGCCCTTTCATGACCTAGCATGGAAAAACTGTAAACACTTAACAGTCCAAAAATGGAGAAAATCTGCAGGAAATGCAGAACACCAAAAGAGGGTAAAGTGGCCCAAATTCCATAGGAACTGATGCAGGCGGTATCATCTTACAGGGTCTTTTCAGCATAGCATCTGCTTGCTCAGACAGTTTCCTCTGTGTTGTCAAAGCTCCCAGTAATCCTCTGCCAGGGCCTTGCCTGACCCCTGCCTTTCCCATCTTGATTTGTTTGGTAACATAACCTAATAAACTCACATGCACACACACACACCCTTTTCAATACAACCATAGAATAGGAATGGAGGTACAAAGAAGAAGGAAAAATATTGCTTATAGGGACAAAAGATTGGAAGATGATTTTTTTTTTTTTTTGCTTTAATGACAATTTTTCAATAAAGTTGTGTGTGTGTGTGTGTAAGTACATAAATGAAAGGGTAGAATGGGGAAGGAGATGAATGCCAAGTTGGTTATAAAAACCACAGAAGGATTAAATGTGAATGGGTCATGTGTGGGTGAGAATGAGAATCAGGATGATGAACTGAAGCAATATATGTGTGGGTTGTTTTTAAGAAAGAGTGTAGTCACGCACCAGCACTCAAAAAAAGAATCTGGCTGATAATAAGGTGTGGCTTTGTCACAGAAAATATATACATAACCAACCTCCAAGATTTCTTTACCCGTTCAAAAGATTACAGTCGGGGCAACCAGTCTCACCCTAATTTTATAATGGATTTGTCAACCTCTAATCCAATACCTTTATTATTCCCTTGCTTTTCCATCATGGCATTTTTCTTGAAGAGGAACCCTTCCTCCTCCCCCTCCACCCTTCCCCTCCTCCCTTCCCCTTCCTCCTCCTCCTCCTCCTCCTCCTCCTCCTTTTGGCATGTTGCACTATCCTACAAACTGATTTCCTGAACTGTAATATCAAGGGTAGAGCTCCATGGGGATGTTCAATTAAGGATAAATAAAGTTAGATACCTCTGTCCCATGCAAGGTAACCAAAACTAACCTGGATTTTTTCAGTCCATGCCAGGTTTGGTTTTGGGATTTTGACACACAGCCCCAATATTAACAAAAATGGTTGCTGCTGTTAGCATTATTAATTTAGCGCATAAATGCTACCTATTCAACACAAAGTTCTCTCACCCTAATAGAGTACAATTTAACTATTGTCAGTGGACAAGGCAGCAGAGGAAGAGACAGAAAAGATGAATACAAAGAGGCAAGGGGGAAGAATATGTTTCAAGCAAACTTATAGGGCAATTTTGAACAATGGTTACCCTACAAATATCCTCCATTAATTCATTGAAATTATTCCTAGCTAAATAGTAATCGTTTTTCAGCCTTAAGTTTTTTTCAGTGAGAATGAAAGGACTAATCCAGTCTTCCCCAACCTGATGTCCACCAGATGTGCTGGACCACAATTCCCACCATACCTAGATGGCAAAGCTCTTGGCCACATGTGAGCCTGGAACAACACAGCATCCCTATAAGACATCAGGCTGAAGAGAGCTTAATTAATTCAAAGGCTGAGGTTGTATACATGGCAATGTTTTATATGCAAGTATAAGACTGTTTAAGACTGTCTACACACCTGGTATGCATTGGCATTTATTGAGTGCCAGTACATTTAGTATTTAAGAGAGCTTTGGCAGGATCATGACTATTATTACTTCTCTAATGAAATATGAACTTTGTTCATTTTGCAGCAGACTGTCTGCTAAATAAATAATACGCAAATATACAAAATATGTGCGTGTGCAGAGAAATAGCATGTTTTCCACATGTTGATTTTTAATGGATCCAATTTCCATCTTCCTTTTCCTGCTCCTCTTCTCCACTCAGTGTTTACAGACATTATTGGTATCTTATCCATAAACAATGCCATTAAAAAAGACACATTATGTGTGAGAGAGAGAGAGATTAACTGCAAGGAAAAATACTTAACTGCTACATAAATCTTTCTCAGTCTATCTAATAAATCTGAAGAGTTTATATTCTTACCACTTACAAAGAAATCCATGATTCATTACCATAGAGCATTACTGAAAGGGGGGGAAAAAAACCTTAAAAGCTTTAAAATGTTTTCCTGTTTGGTGTGAGGAAATAAAAGATTTTGGGACACAATCCATTGGGGAATTTACTTTTCAAGGCAAGCTTCATTGAAATCAAATTCATGAAGATGCACTAGTGTACCTCCCATTAATTTAAAGATGAATTTCCTTCAGGGCTCTGCTTTCTGTATTGTTGTAATAATCCATAAATGGCAAGGATGGAAAATTGGTATGTTCAAACACATCATTTTTACCAGATGCCTCCAGATGTGTTGGACTTCAATCCCAGAATTCCCAACAAATGTGTTCAAAGTTTCGGGGGTTCTGGCCAATATCAGAGTTGAGAGTGCTCTTACTCTGTCATGTGTTAGCCTCTCAGTGGCCAGTTGTAAGATGGGAACTATCTTTCCAGGTGGCAATAAAAGTTGTCAGTATAATTTAATTTATTTTATGTATTTATACTGGCCTATCAGTTATAATTTATAAGGTAAGTTTAACATAGCAAAAATCAACAATATGTTAAACATCCAAACCAAGCATCAAAGTGGTAGAAATCAAAACAATATAAAGAAGGTTCACAATTGTTTGGGATGAGGAACAATTTAAAAAAAAGCTTCAAAATGGCTTTTGAAAAGGAAGCCAAACATTTGATCAAGGGGTATCAAACTCTATTAAAAACCTGTGCAAACAGCAGTGTCTTCCACTGACATCTGGAAGCAATCAAATGCATGTAAAATACTTTGAACATTCAAAACATGTAATATACGTTCAGTATTATTGTTGTCAGACTCCTTCTGTTGGATGAGGCTAGCTTAAATACCAGTGCTGAAGATAAAACCTGGGAGACCTTTTCATAGTGATGGGAGGACCCTAAGAGAGAATGACATGTTCTTCATAAATCCAGCACTGAGCCCTTTCCTAGATCTATGTGAAAGGCTTTCCCTCACATTATTGCCATTTCAGACTCTGCATTCATTTGGAATAAAACTTTTTATTATAATGTTAAAATACTCATGATGGTGATTTTTTTAAAAAAAAAATAGCTTTGAGAGGAACAATCTTCTGCGCAGTGTCGGAAATGGCTTGATATTCTGAAATGGAGAGCAGGTTCAAGATACCTATGCACCATTAGCAGCTGGACAAGACGTTGAGGAGGTACACAAAGCATTTGGACTTGTCCACTATGATGAGGTGTGTTGTACATCTATTTAAATTTTCATTATTTCTAAAATTGCTTCTACACATAAAAATGATCACATTCAAAATCATGAACGTCTGTGTTCCCTTTGTCCTGTGTACCTGTGTAGGCAGCACTTTCTGTACTAAACAGCATGTGTGTAGTGGAATCATCCTAATCCACAGCTGCACTTACATATCAGAAGGTTTGGGAGACCTCAAGGTTTACCAAAATACATATAAGGGACACAAAGTACTAGCTGGGTTTTGTTTTTGTTTTTGTGAGCAGGGAGATAGAGAATGAAAAACTGGAGATGCAAGAATATCACTGAAAAATTATGGCTAGTAAGCTAGAACCCTGAACAGGAACATTCTGTACTAGAACATTTTTGTGGAAGATCTCAAGAGTTGATATAATTTGAGGCAAGCAGGGTTCATTCACTGGATCCAGATTGATATATTATGCCAAAACCTCCCCCCCCCCCCCCCCCCCCGATCTACAGCACTCTTTCTGTCTTTCTTTGGCCGTATTTGCTCTATTTGTTGCTAGCTTGCTGTGATCTCAAGGGCAGAAGCTAACTAAATAACAAGCTCTCTTACAGCCATCTAAGTTGTAAACAAGGAACACAACCTGGAATTGCTGTTAGCATCCTCTGGTGCTACCTGCCTCCTTTCAAGTGTCAATCTTGAGAAGGCAGGATGTCTGGCTTTGGGGGCCTGACCTATTTCCTTCTTATCCCTGTGATTTTCCAAAGAATAAAACAACTCTTGAAATAGTCTGGTATCTACTCATTTCATAGCTCACATATGGCAAACAGATGCCATAGTCAAAAAGCAATGTAACACAAAACCACCTGCACCAGTTTCTGTGGATTTGGGCATATTTCATCGTCTTTTAATATTCTGCATTTCTTGTTCATTTTGATTTTAAAAAAGCCCCACCATTTTTCTAGGTGCCATAAAATAATACAAAGATATGGTTTGTAGTCATAAGGAAAGATGTGTGGTACATTGGAATAAATGGAAGAGTGTGTTGCAGTCCCAGGGATTACAAAATGTAATAGCAACCACAACTTTTAAGGAAGATACATTGCTAAAGATGCATTATACCAGTGTACTCTAGTGTTGTTGATTTCCTGGATCTTACTAGAAAATGTTAGAGCAGATTGGCTCCTATTGGCATCCATTAGTTGGTGAAATTTAATGAATCTTTCCTGGGATACCTAGTTTCATGCCATGGATTATCCATTATTCCCTGTACTATTGAATGGGGAATAACCAGGAACCTGCTTCTTAAGTCAGACAAGAAACCCATTTGATTAATGGCCAGTACTATGCATAAGCTTGATATGAGTAGAGGAGTAAAGTTTTATGAGCTCCTGCTTTTCCTGAGTCTTTTCAACACATGTAAGCCATAAAAACACAGTTTAGAAATGTTTCTGTACTTTGTATTTTCATTTCTGACAGGCCTTTTGTAAGAAAAGTCATACTAAGAGAATAGCAAATTGTATGTGATTTGTTTCATACGGAGAGAGAAGGAAATAAAAGCTGGGAATGGCAAAGGCAAATTGGGGAGGGCAGTTCTTTCATCTTCTTCACTTCCTTCCCGTGAGAGAAGGCAGAAACCAGCTGCTCTACAATGAAATCTTGACACTTCCCAAGTGAATTCCAGTGTTATTTTATTGTGTAATATCCACAGCAATTATTCCCTCTGCCATAAAACCTACAATATGCCTGTTTCCACTAAAAGTCAATTTATATCTGCAGCCTGAAGGGGGAAAATGCATTTAAGATAGTTACCCACTTACTTCCAAAGAAGCAATCTGTTGGTTCATTGCCTTTTTCAATATTTTTTTTAAAATAGAGGTACAGTATATTATAAGTGGCAAGGATATAAGTCTCTCATTCATAAATAGATTAGCCAGGAGATTTCTTTGGTGAGAAAGGAAGACTTGTATTCTCAAATTAAGAGTGTTCAGGGGAAGCTTGGAGTGTGCTTTCCAAGAGGTTCAGCCATATGAGTAAATCCAGCAAGCAGAGACAAGCCACGTTATTTCAACAGAATTTTTTAAATATTACATTATCTATGTTCTTATACAAATCAAATGTAACCAGTTTTATCTTAAAGAAAATCTAATTTATTTTGTAAGTTATTTCCACTAAAGTAAGATGAAGAAGGTAGACTCACAATGATTGTGACTACTTTAAAATAATATTTGAATGATAGAAGTAGTGGTTGTAATTATACCAGTACAGTCCAATATCCTTCAAAATTGTTAAGAGCTCTAATTCTTATACCATAAATCAATATATTACTGAAATTACTGAAGTAATTTTGATTGCATCCTAAGTACAAATGAAAACAGTTTCTCCTGTAAATGTGTGAGGGTTCTATAGTGATTAATATGCATCTATGTTACCACTTAATGTAATTATTTTTTATGTAAGCAAATCTAGTTTTAATCAGTGTTTGACTAATTTTGAAATTTTATGTATGTTGATGAAAAATGAAATAAAGACTGATTGATTATAATAAACTATTTGGTTGTGAAAGTCAAATAGGTATTGAGGAATAGCTTGGTGTGATTTTTATACATTACATAAGACAGAATACAGGTAGTCCTTGACTTACGACCACAATAAGGACTGGAAAATTTGTTGTTAAGCAGTGCAGTCGTTAAGCGAGGCATCATGTGACCATATCTGATTTTACATTTTTTGCGGCACTCATTAAGTGAATCATGCAGTTCCCCATTGATTTTGTTTGTCGGAAGCCAGCTGGGAAGGTCACAAATGGCAATCCTGTAATCCCGGGATGCTGCAACCATCATAAATACGTTCTGGTTGCCAAGCACCCAAATTTTTAAGTGCAAGGATCGGTTGTAAGTCACTTTTTCCAGCACCATCATAATTTCGAACAGTTGCTAAACAAATGATTGTAAGTCAAAGACTATCTGTATGTTTCTATCGGCATAGATATCTATAAGAGATTTTGTTCCAGGGCTTCCCATTTTATGTAAACCAAGGGTGCAGCTGGCCAGCAGTATGTTAGAATATAGTTCTGCAAGATTTGTGGCCAGGGAAAGATGCTATTGCTGAATTAAAAGCAGCCCACAGTAATGCTGAGAAGCAGGCACTAAGAACAATAGATTCTAAACTTGGTCTCCTTAGAGAATCCTTTCTACGGCAAACCATCTGCTGTGAAATTGCTGCAAAAGATTTGGAGACTTGTTCCAGGATATATTTTCAATTCAGGGAGAGCTACTGCTTCAAAGAAAAAGGGCCTGCTCTACACAGTACAATCTCTGTATTAGAAGCATGATCATGATAGACAAATGGCCTTTTGAGTAACTGGAATCTTCTTATTTCTCAGTGATGCGCCCCCTCCGTCCCACTTCCACTTCCTATGGAGCAGATATCCAAACCATTCTCTCCTTATTATGCTTTCAAATAGCCATTAAAAATATGGGTCTCTAAGAAAGCCTATGGGGATGAATAAAGTTGTGTGCGTATGTGTGTATGTATGTATACCTTCAAGTTAATTTTGACTCCTGGTGACTGCCTGGATTGGTCCCTGCAGTTTTCTTGGCAACATTTTCAAAAGTGGTTTGCTCTTGCCTGTTTCCTAGGGCTGAGAGAGAGCGACTGGCCCAAGGTCACCCAGCTGGCTTCATGCCTAAGGTGGGACTAGAACTCAGCATCTCCCTGGTGCCTTTACACTACACCAAACTGGCTCTAGTGTATGATGTAGAAAATGTAAAACTAAATGTATGGAGTGATAAAGGGGAATACTTTATTGCACGGTAAATAGTTGAGCTATAGAATTTGGCGTCGTTAGATAGTATTAAAGGAGACTGGGTAGAGGGGTTCTGCATATCAAGGACTACAAGTCTTGATGGCTGTTTATTACCTCCTGAATCAAGGCAGCAAACCTGAGATGCCGACTGCTAGTGGGCTGCTCCTCTTCTGTCCTGTTGACAGTCTCCTGGGAGCACCTGGCAGGCCACTGTGTGAAACGGAGTGCTGGATTAGGTTGTATTATGATGGGAGGAGCAGCATACTAGCTGGAGCAAGCAAGCAAATCAATCAATACATTTGCAACCCCACATAAACTTCATGATTTGGTAGAAGATAATTTAAATCCCTGACCTGGAACAAACAGATTGAATTTTTAATGTAATTTGTTTTCCTAAAGAAATAAGCTTTGTATGGGCTTGGAAATAAGGAAGAAACCTTTTAAATTTTATATTCATTTATCTGGTGGATTTTTTTAACATCAAGTCCCAGACTTAAGAAGAAAATATGCAGAACAGTTAAAACTTGTTATACAGAAGTTTTCTTAAACAAACAAAAAATTAAAAGCATGATTAGAATCAAAGTACAAGCTATAATGTAACTTAGTAGCATGAGGCTAGAGTTTTTAGCCCTTATTTATTTTATTTATTAAAGCAATTATTATTATTAATTTATTTAGCCCTTCCTTAGGAGATGCATCAATCTCCCTAGCAGTAAACAAAATATAACTTTATTAAAAAAGAAAAGACAATATATGAAACCTGATTTACTTCAAAAGACATTTACAAAAGTACATGCAATTTTCCAAGCAGCCAGTTTACTACCAATGAACATTTTGTCTCAGGGAAACCAGAGTTTTTGCAGTCTGATTTTATAGACTACCAGAAAATTATAAATAACATTAATTTCTTCCTGCCCGGATTGAAGGATAGGATGCATGACTGAGGTATACTAATTTGTATAGTGAAATAGCAAGAATCACTAAAGCTTAACTAGCACCATACAGAAAAATAATTTTAAAAAATTCTTTGATTTTACATTTGTGGGGAGTGAGATCATTTTATTTGCTCTAGGACTCTCTTTCTCTTTCTTCCCCTGCCAGGAGGATGAAATATCTGATTATAGGCATCGCTTAGAATGCATTGCTCCCTTCCTCTAGTTCAGCTGTTTCTGCAACCTATAGTCATGGTTAGAGACCTTGGGAAAACCAACTGGCTGCAAAACTGATGACACCACATCATGTCACCTGTCCATAGGATTTTCAGTACAGGATGAATGATGGGTTTGTGGCCAAGTGAACTCGCCTCATTCAAGAATGTAATTGTCAGGCCTAGCCCAAGGAACTCCAGGAGACCATGCAGATTCAGTTCAGCAATGTTTATTAGCTACAACCTTTAGCAAGAATCTTCCCAGACTGAAACTAGTTCCCAAGGTCAGCCAGTCAACACAGAGTGAATTCCTCAGTAAGGTGCCAGCTTCATCCTCTTATCTCTTCCTCGCCCTTCAGGAGACAAAAGAGGATGCTTCCCTCCCTGAGTCTGGCCTTCATAATTCCATTCCATCACAGTAATTATTGTACTGAAGATGTAAATAGGAGGAAGATGATAGCAATTTATTTTATTTCCTCTGCTTCCAGGAGGTTAGGGGATTTTTGTTCCTCCAGGACCTGCAGAAGTTGGACAGGATAATTTTTGGTCAACTGGAGGGGGAACACTGAATGGGTCATGGTTTTTCTCTCTGCTGTTTGTTTTTCAGAGTATATGAAAATGAAGCCAATGACATAGCCAGCTTCAAAACAGTTTGAAGGGATTAAGGGATAGAAATGATGCTGCATGGAGGTGCCCTTAGTCACAGATGTAAGGGACAGAGTGGATAGGGGTTGTAGGACTCTTTTCTTCCAACCTTCATGCGTTCATCGCAAAGAGCTGAGTGGGATTCTAAGCATATCTCATTCAATACAAAAGGGAGTCTTCCTGTGGTTCTAATCCACCCTTGGCCCCATAAATTCTCTGGATGACTTTGGGCCAGCTACTCTTTCTCAGCCCAACCTATCTTACATGATTGTTGCTATGGGGGGGGGGGGGGGAAAGGTCTTCTTCTGCACTTATAAGTAAGTACACAACCAAAAAAAAAATACTGAAAAAAAGTTATGATTAGCAAGATTGATACAAAGGCAGTGGTGATGAAATTGATACATGCATCTCAACACTTCTTATCCAGTTGTATATCACACATAAACATCTGCTCAAGATTTCTTTGTACTGTATAGATAAAATCAAGTCTTACCACCCTTTTATTCAGTTTATCAATGCAAACACAATAACAATAAAAAACAGAAAATAAAGTATTCTGCTTTGAAGACAGAAGTAGGGGAAAGGTTGTGTGAAAGTACCTGAACATTCTGCTCATTCTTCAATTTCCCTTTTATTAATTGACAAGCTTACACATATTTTTGTTGGTAACAATCAGTGAGACCTACTGCCAAAACCATATAAAGATTTGTAAGTTGGATTGTAAATCAGTGTGTTACAGGAGAGGGATCCCCCCACCCCCCTCAATGCAGGAATTAATCCTTCCTTAAGTGTTCAGTCCTCCAGGGCAATCAGGTGTTGACTGATCACTAAGGTTAATAGATTCTTTGAATTTCTTACAGCTATAAAAAGAAAACTACACATGACTTAGCATTTACACTCAAGCAGATATGTATTATAATTTCAAAGACTTTCTGACAGAGCAAGCCTTTTATATTTCCTCTTGAAAGGACATCCCCTTAAATCCAGTAGGCCTTACTCCCAACTGTGTAAATATGAATAAGACAACAGGTTAAATAACATCCATGTAAATATTAACATAATATTGTGTGATGCTAATCAGCTTTCCTACTTGTAGACCATGGAGTATTATTATATTAATTATTATTAGTAATAATGTCTTAATAGAGGTTGTTTTCTGGTCTTATTTATTTTTCCCCACTGCATTTTATAGCACTAGCAGTGGATTTAAGTGGATTAGGTGAAAGATACCTTGTAAGTTTCAAGATGATGTTGTTGATGTTTGGAACAAAGAAAGAGTCCTCCAGCAGAAAGGGAATAGCAGGCGAAGGCCATGGCCAGGGGGGTGGGGGATGGGGGTTCCCTCAGCTTCAGCTGAGGCACTAGTTACAACCCTACCTGGAATAAGAAGACCTTGCTACAGCAACTCATATCCTCTTCTCCACCTGTTTGGACTACAGTGATGTGGGGCTGCCTTTAGACATTCTGAAGCTTTAGCTGGTCCAAAGTGCAGTGGCCCACGTGTAGGTAGCACTCCCCAGTGAGAATGCACATTACACCTATGCTGTGGGCTCTGCACTGCTTACCAGTAGGCTTGCAACTGCAATTTGAAGTCCTGGTCTCGACCTATAAGGCCCTTGATGGCTTGGCATCAAGTTACTTTCAGGACTACATTCTCCCACTAGAATTGGCCCAACCAGTTTGATCTTGCTGGGATAAACTGCTGCTGGTTCCTCACTTTTGGGAGGTGAGAGGGATTGAGGCTCAGAGGCATTGCTTCTTGGTGGCTGGGCCAACCTCAGTAGAAATCAGGTTTGTTCTCCCTGTTCTGGAAGCAGCTGAAAATGGAATTGTTCTGGAGAATATTTGGGGTGTGATATTACCTTGGGTGAAATTTATAAATTGATGGCTGCTAGTTTATCACCCCATGTTGGAGGGTTTTTTGTCTTTTATATATATATTTTTTTAATTTAAACTTATTTTAATTGTTATTGCCTATGAACTGTCATCAGTCCTTCAGGATTTGGTGCAGTATATCAAATAAATAAATAAATATTGCATCGAAACCCATCATGGGAATTTAGTGGATTGGAAAAGCCACTGAAGAATGAAATACCCTAGTAAACGGAGACACTGACTTTGCACATATACACAGATGTTTGCTGAGGACTGTTATGCTTCCTTGACAGTATAGCAATGCCTCCCTTTCACTAAATTCCAGATATATTACATGCCCTGCAGAAATAAAGAACTATTTATGCCCCGAGCAAAGATAAATCTGAAAAGAATTTATAATAATACAGTATGCTTAGAAAACCAACATTTTTTTTTACTAAGAGGATCAGGAAGAAAACTCCCACTGGGTTTTGTGGATTGGGCCAAGGACAATTTTCAGGCAAACAGCCCAGATTTGAATCTGGATCTCTTATATGTATGAGAGATAAGGAATTTATCCTTAAAATCTGATTATAATTCTAACAAACTACATATGACATTTCTTGTAAAGTGAAAACCTGAAAATTATTCTGGGACAGCTGCTGGCTCTGTCACTGCATGTCCTGGGTTTGAATGCATATGTGATACTGAAAGAAAGATAGTTTTTTCAGAGCTGTAGCATGCTCCTAGAATATTTGTGTCTTAACATTAACAATAGAATGAGTAATAGCTATTTTAAAATGGGATGGGGTTCAGCTCAAGCAACCACTGATATCAGTCAGTTCAGTATTTATTTAGCACAAAAGAGAGAAAAAATAATGGTTTTTTTTGTTATCTATCTCTTATCTTAGCTGAGCTTGAATTCTAAATAAAGTACCAGGCACACCGTTTGAATTCACCATTGCTTGATGTCAAATCACAGCATGGATCTTGAAAATTGCACAAATTCTGAAAAGTCTACAAAATCACCTTTCTTGGAGCCCATGGATTCCAGCCCATGCTTATAAGAAGGAGATTTTCTTTTGCACTTAAGGAATCTGGCCCAGGTTTATAAGTTGGCAGGAGGAGGGAAGCAGAACATCTTCTAAATTATTTGCCACAAAGAGAACTTGCAGTTCTACAGTACAAAATATATTGAGGCTATTCTCCTTAGGGGAGGAAAAAAAAGGAAGAGAAAACAGTTGGTATGGCTGCACAGAGGGTCACATGTTGGAAAATTACCGTGGTAATTTCCAGTTTCGTTTGCACCCAGCCCATCCAATCCCCATATCCAGATGAGAGCAAGCACACACACCACTCAATTCAGCTAGCAAAACTATAGTTCGATGTTTATTTATTAAACATCAGCAAACCTCAGAAACAGTTAACTGGCAAAACAGGACAAAAAGCAGGCAAAGCCAGGGAGTGACATGAACAACAGGAAAGAGACAGAAGGGCAGAGGAGCTAATAACAACAATCTATCTATATGTCAAAAGGCACGTAACTTTCCAGAGCCATTGGAAATAATATTGGGGGTAAATAGCACGGACAGTCCCAAAGGAAGTGGCCTTTGGTTATTCCAGACTTAATCCTTTTAGGTACACAACAATAGCAGAATAGAGATGGAAAGTAGGACGCCTCTATTCTGCACTATGAAGGAAACAGTCCAGTGGATGGGGGTGACGTACCCAGTGTTACATGTCTCAACTCTCTACCATCCTCACCATCACCATCACTGAGAATGGTGTTTCTCAGCCTTGGCAGCTTTCAGATGGGTGGACTTCAACTCCCAGAATTCCCCAGCCAGCAATTTTGCCTAACTGAAATAAACACTGCAATACAAAATCTTCAACTCTCTGTTGGTGGGCATGCTTCACCTTCCTTCCATGAAACAATGTCACCTGATGGGACCTAGGAAGTACGTCTTCTCTGTGCAGTACATCCCCCTGACATCCAGATGGTCCCATCCTGCTGGTTCTCTGAAAGGCCTTGAAAGGTTGGGTTTTTTCCTGGGCATAGGGCCAGGTCACTGGATGAGCCTGTCCTGAAATGATTTTGTGTTGGAATATGTTAAAATTGCCTTGTTAATGCATAGTGTTATATTTTGGCTATTGGTTTTTCCCCCCCATGTTTTTAACCATATGTAAGCAGCCCAGAATTGCTGTTTGTGAGTTGCACAGCCATATAAATCTTCTAAATAAATAAGTAATTTTTTAAAATGTGTATAATTTAAAGCATCTTGGTGACAATAGTTCAGAATTTGTCTATACAACCTCTAGGGGAGGTATGGTGAACTGATGACAGCTCTGCAAAAGGAACCAGTGAGTAGACCAGTTCTTTGGAACCTCTCCAGATAAGGAGAGGACAGGAGATCACCCACAGGTGCTCCGGATAGCTGCTTCTTGCAAGGAAACCACAAGACAGCAGTTTTCCACAGGTTTGAGCACCGGGAGATGACAGGATCAGCCATCTTGATCACAACTGCAGCAGAGACTTTTAAAGGACACTAAGTTCGCAAACCTCACTTTCTAATCACTTTCAGAAATTGTTTATTAACTATTCTAAAGCTATTAGAGACCTTCAGAATGACAGGTTTGAAAAATCTTCATTGGGAAAGTTTAAGTTAATCTTCAATTCTGAACAAAATAAAATTTATTAGAAGCTTAAGAACTTAAAGAATTTGAAGTGAACAGCAAAAAGCTAAATAAGATTTTGATCAAAGAAAGTTATAAATGGATTAAGGGTTCAGATAAATTTGGAATATTGACTTTTAGACTGTTAGAAGTAAAAGAAAAGTATATAATGTTGGTTTATTTGATTAAGATAAATAAGACATTTATTTAACACAAGACTTTTTTTTTTTTTTTTTTGCAATGTTCTGGCAAACCTTCATGGACATTTTGCTGACACTAGGATTGAAAAGTTGATGTTTTATGCAATTGCTTATAGATAAGAGATGGGATATGGGATGAAGAGATATTTGTTCAACCTTATAGGGTTTGACCAGTTACTAAATTGGTTTATACTTCTTGTGATGAAGGCTGGAAGTCACTTCTTTATATATTTCTTTTCTTTTTCTTTATTATATTATTTTTTCTTCTTTCTTTTTTTCTTTTCTTGCACTTCTTATTCTTTCTTTCCATTCTCTTCTCTTTCTCTCAGTTTGGTTTGCATTAGTTTTTACTACTATAATTAAAATTCTTAATAAAATTATATTTAAAAAAGTATTTGTCTGTATGATGAGCTGATTGCCAGTCCAGGATTTATAGGAAATATAAATTAAATTATACATACTCATCTAAGGTTTCTACAAAGCAAGGTGGAAGATGTACCCCCTGAATGGGTGGCAAATATTATTTTTATATTTTTTTATGTATTCATGCCAGCTGGGTGATCTCTTCCATCATGAGAAGAATTATGTTAGGATACCCATCTTCCATCTCTGATTGAAAGGCAAAGGTAGAAGAGGGACATAAGATTTAATGCAGGTAAAACTATTCCTTGCCTATAAATGGGGCAAAATGATTACTCTTCATCTTTCTTACTAAAATGCTGTTCACCCCCTCTCCCCAAATAAAACCAGTACTGAGAATACAATCCAGCAGAATGGCAATTATTTTCATTTTCTTCGATAGTATTTGCATGAAGTACATGGAAATGCTATCTGGACTTGGTACTGACTCCACATGAAAACATGAGAGTAGTAACACTAAATGATTTTTGACTGATTATGTGCCATCAAGTCAGTATTGACTCTTGGCAAGCTCTCCAGGAAGGTCTGTCCGCAGCCTGGTCCTTCAGGTCTTCCAACAGTGCACTCATAGCCTCTGTAATTGAATCCATCCATGTTGCTGCTGGTCCTCTTCTTCTCGTCCTTTCCACCTTTTCCAGCATTATAGACTTCTCCAGAAAACTAGGTAGTAACACTAAGTACCACAGCCTTATTATTATATTGGCTGAAAAGCCTAGCTTTTTGTTAGGATGAATGTGTGTTTCATACATATTATAAAGTCATAAATTTATTTTATTCCATATCTGATTATTGATCCACCTATTCAGTTTTACACACAAGTGAACTAGCAAAACCCTTCCAGAGTTTCAGAGATCATTTACCAGTTCTATCTGGAGAAATTCAGGACTGACACTGGGCTCATATTGAGGTAGAGCATCTGCTCTTCCAATACACGATTGCCTCTTCTACAATATTAAAAGACAACGTGGAGAAGCATTGGGGAAATATGGGCCAATCTGGACATTTTCAGTTAAATGAAAGTTACAGCTGAAGACTTAAGATAATATTATTAGTAGCTTTTTTCCTTTTTAAATCTCCCTCCCAGGCTACTACTAAAGTTCAACAAATCCTTCTTGCTGGCTCCACCCCAGCCCCCAATGTAATGAGTGTGATATATTAACACGAAAGTTGAAAGCCACCATGATCTGGATCCAATCTATTTGTTTGTTCTTTGTGGAAAGAACAGCTTTGATTCAGGGATTTCCAGCTGGTAAAACTTTCACTCTGTAAATCCTCCTTGCAATGGAGCTTTGGAGAACTTTCAAAGCAGCCGACATGTCAGATGTATCCAATTAGCAGAGGGCTATGATGGGGTGCAAAGGTCTGCAGGAGAAAGGAGAAGTAGGGAGGGAGAGAGAGAGAAAGAAAAGAAGGAAAGAAGGGAAAGAAAAGTTCAAAAGCAGCTTGAACAAACTAAATTTAATTGCAGTGTCATCATATTTATGCTAAAGTGAACTGAGTCTAACAGCAGAATTCCATGCAAGTCTGCTCAGAAAAGTAAATCTTACTTTGAATGAAATTTGTGTGGTCTTAATTTTATTCATCAGTATACACCACCTCACATAGAACTGTTGTGCAGAGTGCAGCAAAAAGGTCCCAAAAATCCTGCTCTCAAGAAAAATTACACATCAGCATGAGAGCTTGCAAGTAACAATGTCCATATTTTGTTCTCCAAAGAAAATCCAGTCAGAAAATATAAACTAACTGGTCTTTATTGATAAAAATGCAAAACTTCATAAAATACAAGTTGCATACAAAATATAGGATATAACAAAGACTTCTCACCTTAGCTTCCAAGACTTAACCACAACAAAGTCTCTAGCTAAAAAACACTCTCAGAGAAGAGGTACACTACTTGGTTACTAGTTAAGACTACATAACCCATAAACTACATGATTAACTTTTTACAAGACAAACACACACACTGAACGACTGGGCATTTAGCCCTCCCGTTATATTGCCAGCATGTACCTCCCCCACTGAATAACTAGCATACACAATACAGTAGGTGGCAGTAAAAATCATAACAGAATCACAAGATACATTACTCATAGAATAATCTCGACACCTGTTTTTGTATAGGGAACGGGATGACCTTCTTCCCATGAGAAAAGCCTGATAAGAACAACTTCCTACTTCTTCCTGATACAAATATAATCTGTATTCTAGGGAAGCTGATTACCAGTGTAAAAATGTGTATGTTGTTATGAAACCATATATGTGAATTTTTCATGGGAGAGGGATATGTCTGACTGGGAAGAAATGTTCACCCTAATATTTTCCATATTTTGCCTAGCAGGCTAGAAGCATCCAGGGAGCATTTAAAGTTCTTAGCTAGCATGGCTAGATCTTTTAAAAGATTAGCAGAAAATAGCAGGGTACAAAGATTCCTTCAGAAATTGTGCCCAGGAATGTACTTCCCCAATAAATAAATAAATAAATATTAATTAATAATGAGTTCCTTTTCTTTGTCCTTTCCCTTTCTTGAAAATAAGGGACCTGAAGCATGCCAGCTTTGCCTAATCATATAGGTCAGGCAGAATCTATGGAAGACAGATGCTTTTTGAAATAATCAGGCCCAATGCTTTGCAAGTGATCATCAGCACCCCAAATTACACCTAGAAGCCTACTGGTTACCAGTGCAGCTCAGGGAGCAAAGATGTTGCATGAGCATGTCAAGGCATGCCCATAATTGTTCATGCCACTGAACTTTAGACTAGCTGCAGCTTCCAAGTGGTCTTCAGAGGCAGCCCAATGTAGGGTGTATTGCAAGAGTCCATATGCAAGGTGACCAGAGCACATGTGGTTATCTGAAGAGCCTCCCTCTCCAGGTAAGAGTGCAGTTGATGCACAAGACAGATTTGTGTCAAAGCTTCTTAGCCACAGCTACCTCCTACCCCTTGAGCAGGAGTTAGGAGTCCAAGAAAACTCCCAAATTGTGTCCCATTCCCAAAGGGGGAAGCACAACTCCTTCCAGGTCTAAAGATGAAACATCGTTATCCAAAAGCCCACAGCCACTCAGTCTTGTCAGGGTTGAGCTTCAGCCTGTTCCTTCCCATCCATCACTCTCAGATAGAAATTATGTCAACTTCTGCATTTTGATCTTTTAATCACCAGAAAGCAGCACTAGGTGTGAATTATACCCTCTTGCACACACACACTGGTACAAAAACCCAGAGGACTTCGGGAGAGGAGGTTGGACTTCTCCACCATTTCACCATGTGGTCCTCAGTATTTGCTTTACTTTGAAAGAAGAGATCTTTCAAAGAGGCTTTAAATTTAAATTAATTGTACCAGTTTGTGGCAATTCCCTCTTTGTAGCCCACAAAGCCCTCTCTGGGCATGACATCTGAAAACTAATGGTAGCTTTCTACCATTCTGAGGCAGAAAATACAAAAAAAGTATAATATGAGCCCAATTAAATATTTCACAGTTAAAACAGAAAGTAAAAAACTCAGACCCACCCATAATGTGGCATCCTGCCCTCCCCCCAGTATTATATGGATTTCTCAGTTACTGAAAGCTTGCCAACTCTCCTGTAAAATGTATACAGCAGGAATGCACAACCGGACACCCTTCAGATGGTGTAGATGACAGCTCCCACAATTCCTTGCCATTGGCCATGTTGGCTGTGGTTGACAAGAATGAAGATCAAATATATGGGGGCTAGTACTGTACGAACATCTAACCTCTGGGTTCTCAGAAGTTTTGTTTTCCTATGAAAGACACTTTGAGGCTTCTGCCTCATCGTCAGAGTTTTGTAAGTTTCTTTTGGGGATAGTTTTGAGATTCCCATACTTTAATTCTGTGAAGTGGCTGCAGGAATTGCTGATTTCCCCATTTCTCTCCCTCTTTCTACCAATTCCTAGGCTACACTTTCCAGTCTGAAAATGCTTCGTGGCATATTCCTTTGGGCACATGCTGAAAGGTGGAAGGCCAGGGGAGCCATAGACTATCAGGAAGTCAGTCATACAGTTGAAGATAGGATGCTTTCTGCACCCCAGCCCCACTGAAGCTATTAGTACAATAAATCGGTATTCCATCTGTGAATATTTCTTGAAATGATTCTCTCCAGGGAAGGGGAAAGGGAAGGGGAAGGGGAAAGGGAAGAAAAATTTTCTATCCTTTGTATCTATTTCTTACTGAACAGCTCTTACTGAATAGCAATAGCAAGGCAACCCAGGATCATTTTCTCTTCTGCAGGTCTCAAAAGGATGAGAATCTGCAGAGATGAGCCAGTTGGGGTTCTCTCCAGCTGATCAGTAGATCAGTATAAAGAGTATAATTCAATCAGTGGTTTACCCCAAGTTGCCATTAATCCTGGAATAGCAAGAACTCCCCCACCTACATACCACACAAAAAGGCAATTGTATTTAATTGCTCACATCACACATGCACACCCGTACCTAATAACAATCCACATTTTCAATTCATACTATGCATATTTGTTTGCAAAGAAATGTGAGCAGCTGCTAGGAGGGGATGCTTTCTACCTGCTTTTAAAAGTATTTTACAAACCGTGATAGTAAAATGATAGCAGGGCAGAAGTTTTACAACTAGCTTTGCACAGTAGAGCCAGGGGAAGAAACAAAAAGACTCAGTTCTCAAAGACAGTGAACCTACTGCAATCGTGTATGTCCAGCCCTGATTCTGAAATGGTGCAAGTCCTTATGTGTAGGGGCCTTCAGGGAGCTTTATCTCCAAATAGGAATTTCAAGCTGGAGTTCCCCAATCCTTTAAATCTGGTTCACTAGTGCAGATTAGGTACCTAAAATTTCTCCTACATATATTCAACAAGCATGACAGGTTTGCCCTAGTTTGCTTTAGTTACCGTCTCTGAAATTTCCATACCAAATTTCTGCCATACGATTCAGTCTTCTTACGTCACGTTTAGTTCTCCACGCAGAAGTCACCTTACCTTTGAAGCGCTGCTGGGGAATGGCAGGTGGCTAGCAGCTTCTGTACACCTCTTCAAATGTTTGTATGGAAGAGGTTTGATTATGGTGTTTTCTGGGTCAAACACCAGCCGTTTAAAGTATATAGAGAGCCAGTTTGGTGTAGTGATGAAGGTGCTGGGCTAGAGACCAGGAGAGGGCGAGTCCTAGGCCTCTCTTAGGAATGAAAGCCAGCTGGGCTTTGGCCCTCTCTCTCAGCCCAACCCACCTCACAGGGTTGTTGTTGTGAAGAAAATAGGTGGCAGGAGTATTAGGTATGTCCATCACCTTGAGTTGACTATATATGGGAAATCATCATCATCATCATCTTTCAAGCAACTCTAGAATTTCTTTCAGGCCGCATTGAGGAAAGCAATGTAAAAAAGGAGTGTAAAACAGAAAGGATCAGAATCAGACTACTGCATCTTTCTCAACCTAGACCCTCCCAGGACTACAGTTCTCATTGCCACAGATTCTTGATCATGCTGGCAATGGATGATGGGAGTTAAAGTCTAGGCTAAAGGACATAACCCTAAAGAAGGCTAGTCTAGGGCCTGTTTAAGAACATAAGAGTCACCATCTAATCCAGCACTCCGTTTCACACAGTGGCCTGCCAGGTGCTCCCAGGAGACTGTCAACAGGACAGAGGAGGAGCAGCCCACTAGCAGTCGGCATCTCAGGTTTGCTGCCTTGATTCAGGAGGTAATAAACAGCCATCAAGACTTGTAGTCCTTGATATGCAGAACCTCTCTACCCAGTCTCCTTTAATACTATCTAACGACACCAAATTCTATAGCTCAACTATTTACCGTGCAATAAAGTATTCCCCTTTATCACTCCATACATTTAGTTTTACATTTTCTACATCATACACTAGAGCTAGTTTGGTGTAGTGTAAAGGCACCAGGGAGATGCTGAGTTCTAGTCCCACCTTAGGCATGAAGCCAGCTGGGTGACCTTGGGCCAGTCGCTCTCTCTCAGCCCTAGGAAACAGGCAAGAGCAAACCACTTTTGAAAATGTTGCCAAGAAAACCACAGGGACCAATCCAGGCAGTCGCCAGGAGTCAAGACTGACTCAAAGGCACAAATATACATATACGCATACGTATATATACATAGATGGTTTTATAGAAGACCTCTAATATAGCCTTCGCTGTCAAGTCAGAAGCCACAAACACTTTAATTTTTCCTTGTAAGAGATGTGCTCTTGGCCTATAATGGTTTTGGACTAGCCTTTTCAATGTTGAATGCTGATGTAAAGCTCACAAATAAACTACAATGTGTATTTCATACAAACCTTAAAACTGCTAGAAGACTGAGATTGTTCTCCAAATCCCCATTCTGGCACGAGGTTCAAAATGTAGGAAAGCAAGACCATCTTGATGGTGTTGTGGATAGATAAACAAGAACTAGTCTGATCTCATTTTTGACCAGGTTAGAAGATAGATGAAATAAATTGAAGCACAAATGTGTTGCTTCAATCATCACAAGCAAGACAGTTGTGTAGAAAGTTGAAAGATCTGCTAGCAGATGCAGGAAGAGGGGCAATTTAGAACAGTAATTCCTTTGCTCTCATTGCCCTGATAGATTTAAACCGGTTGTTGCTTTCTTGAGTGAAATTTTCTTAGCCATTATACCTTGCAGCTGCCTGATCATTAAGCCAGAGACAAAGAATCAAAGTCTGGAAGGTTTTGGAAAGGATGAATGTAAAGCGTTTTTCTGTTTTAGGTGGGTTTTAGTTTAAGAAAAGTATAAAACCCCAAACTTTTAATGAAAGATCAGCTTTAACATCTGTAATCTGGCCAGACAGCAGCAGGATGAGAAGAATGTTTGATGTAAAATCAAGGTCATGCCCTGAAAATCAGAGACAGACTTTGAGAGGAGAGTGTGTGAGAGCCCTTAAAAAGGGGAGGGGGGGAAGCTGAGAGAGAATGCTTGATCTCTCTCCTACAAATAGTGAGAGATTCTTTTGTTTGGGTTTTACATATAATATTGTTAAAGGAAAGGATATTCCAAATGAATAGAAAAATCTAAGGTTCTTGTTGGAATGCTCCAATTAATCTTGTGAATGAATTGCTTGAGGGAAAGGAATATATACATACACAAAACATGCAATTCCAAATACAAATGAACTGATCATACCCAACTGAATCCCTTTATTTTTCCTCAGGGAAAATTAAAAAGGTATGTAATTCCTGCTTTACCTCAAAGAGCAGCTGAATTGCATCTGGGAAAGCAAAGGAAGAAATATCTCACTGCTTTTTTAGTCCTTAAATAAGTTGCAGAATATGTAGGCTAAGACCAAGCCTCTCTTTCAGTGTCTCCTACTTCTTTGAATTCGGGGGATAGTCTGCAGGAACCTTTGATTCTGGCTTGCTTGAACTTAAGTAGGAGCTTTCCTGAAGCAGAAGCCATGCTTGATCAGGGTACCCTACTGCACAAAGGTTGTAGTCAGAGCCAAGACAACCTGCTCTCTGTGGCATTTTCCAGTCAACATGGAAGAATTAAAGATATTGTTGGTGGAACAAATGTGGGCTGGCTAACGTAAGAAAGGATTGTGAGGCAGAATCAACATATATGGCCTTATCCTTGTGACTTAGCATGGCCTGTTCAAGTAACAATTGCTAACATTCTCCAAACTGAGTAAAAATCCAGCATTCCAGGACCATCTCACCCAACCAGTCAGGATGACAATTCTCATTCCTTTACTTGGCCAACCAAAATCTTTCATATCTCACCTGACCAGATTTATCCCCCAAACAAATTGAACATTCAATCAAGAGAATGTTGAATTTCCACACACTATCTCAACAAAACTAAAACAATAAACAAAGAAGGAATTATTTTCTTTTAATGTTTCCAAGATACTCCAGGATTTGATAGATTGGAATTATCTAGGTAAATATCTCTTAACAAACAAACTCAAGAGCTAAAACAAGCTCTACAATGATTTCTGGGATTTCTTCCTGTTCAAGAAATATTGCCCCCATCTTCATCTGCAAGTAAAGGTAAGGTCCCCGCAAACAAAATTAGAACTAACTAAATATACGTCCACACTAATGCTTTGGATAATTACAGGATCATCTCTGAATCTGTTTGATCTTACAGTTTGATCTGTTTTTTGAGAGATGAGTCCATTTATTTCAGACTTCACTTCAGTTTTGTTAAAATGGCAACAAAACAGATATTTTTGGGCTTCTACCAAGCAGTGCAATATTTTCTAAATGTTCACAAACCAAGCTCTTAATAATTTGTTCCAGAATTTCCACAGTACTAAACTCTAGATGGCAAGTCTATAGATACCCAGATCTTCCACACAGCCAGTTTCTGATTTTGGCTCCTAGTTTTCAGATTAACTCTGGACTCTAACTTTGTATCTTCCCTAACTTCGTTCTGAATTATGACTTGATTTCCAGCCTTGTTGGGTTACTGGCATTCTACATGATTGATTAGCATTCTACATGGTTATTAACTTATTTGCTCAACAGCCTAACCATATCTAAACAGGATTGTGTCATCTCTTGTATCTCTCATAGCAATGTACCAAAACCTGTTGCTGTTCAGGACAGCCTTTAAATACTGAGTGGTCCAGGAAAAAGAACAGCTAGCCATTCTAGGGGTATAACATAGATTATTTCTGTATAATGAGTTTTCAAATTTTGCAAATGTAATACATGAAATGATTCCATTTTTTAAGCTTTCACACTGGACTTTGACCCAAGTTACATAGGTCACAAAGTCCAATTTCTGGATCTCCAAAATACTATTTCAGGTCAGCATTTCAAGTAACATCATATACTAGAAAACTCTGCTGATTTGTTAATTATTATTCTAGATTATATAGAAAATAGACACCTAATCTGGAAAAGATGAATGAGTATTTAAATTCAGTATCACTCACAAATTCACAGACCAACAAAAGGAAACTCCCAATAAACAGAAGAAGCAATACAGACACTAAAAGAGGATACATTTCCAGGAGCTAGTGGTATTTCTGCAATAGACTATATGACCTTTCAAGAAATCTTGGTTAAACTATTAGCCTAGGTAATGAATGAGATCCAGCCACACCAACTTCTTCCTTCATCATGGAAATAATCTTTTATTTTTTTATTTACAGAGAGGGAAATGACCCAACTCCTCCATAGTCATCTAAACCTATTTCTTGACTGAATGTAGGGTATAAGCTTTTTACAGCAATACTTGCAAAGAAAATATATGATCTGCTAAATGAATAAATACCTCTGCATCAGACTGGATTTGTCCAAGGAGATGCATGTAGGGAGTAAGGAAGATGTCCTTGATAGAGATATGCAGGAGCTGTTGCCTAGGCAAAAGGGGCTGAAGCATTTTTTAAGTCCAGAACAGCCAGATAAGATTCAGAAGCAGCTCAGGCAGATGCCTCCTTAATACAATGAATGAGAAGAAGGAGGAGGAGGTACAGCACAATCAGACGTGCAAGATTCTGTTATAATAGCCAATCTCATTAAAAGTAGTTTTAGCCTATTTTGTGGAGTTAATTTCCTGATCTGGTCCATCTAGTTGGGCTGACATATGTAAGAGGTAATGTCAGATATATTTTGAATGCTATTGACAATGTAAAAGGTGACTATGCTTTCTCTTGATGTAGAGAAAGCATTCAATAATTTGGAATGGCCTTTCATGTTTACAGCTTTGAAAAAAATAAACTGTGGCCCAAATTTCCTTACATGGATACAGAATACTTATGAAGAGCAAGAAAGGGAAGATAACAGTTTCCTACCACAACAAGATTGTCACCTCTCTTCTTTCTTATTTTCACTGGCATTAGAACAATTGACAAAGAAAATATGACTAGAAAATAAAATTACAAAAATTAAACTAGCAAACCAAAAACATAAACTGAAATTCTATGCTGACAGTATTGCACTTACAATTGCTCATCCAAAGGACTCTTTAGAATTTATAATTGAACGATACTGCAGTATCAGGATATTAGATTAACAAGAATATGACTTAAATGCTGATATGGGCAAGATATGCCTCAGAAACGGAACAAGTTAAAGATTGTATGATTAAATGGATACAGAATTTAGACAGAGCAATTGATACATAACAATGGGAATTTCAACGGAAGTCAAATATTAAATTTATAGTGAGCATCACATATAGAGAAAATTATTATCATATGTTTTACTGATGATTTATCACTCCAGTATTAATTGCCAAAATTGATTATTCATTTTCTAAAAACAGTTGGAAATGTAAAAATTAGGTTGGATTATTCTTTCATTATTCGATGACAAAGTTGTAAAGCTCAACCATTTTGGAAAATGATTTATAATAGACTGAAAAAAGTTCTAAAAGTTGAATTCCCTTTCCAACCTGGCATCTTTCTATTAGTTATTAGTAAATCTCATATTTCTACACAGTAAGCTGAACTAGCTTTGTACATGGCAACAGATGCTAGGATATTCTATGCTTCTCACTGGAAAATATACACTCCTTTCAATAGAAGAATGGCAAATTAAGTTGTGGGAGTATGCCTCAATATTTAAATTAATGTCATATTTGAAAAATAAATCTGATACAGAATTTAATTTAATATAGAAACCATTTTTGGATTTTAATTCTGCCCATGGGCTTTACCACATCCAAAATTTGGATTTCTCTTAGCATAAAGTTCTATCACTTAGGTCATGGATGATATGGAGATCAATTTCTTATTAACTAGATAAGACTGTAATTTTTCACTTATATTTCATACTGTGCTGATTATTATTCATGATACTCCTACATTAACTTGATTTGTATAATGATCAGTATTAAATGACATAAGATATTCAAATACATAGAACTAAATTAACATTATTATGAAAATCTGCAATTAATTTCATGATGCTTGTAGATCTCTTGTGTATTTACTTTGTGCTTTTCTGATAGATCTTTCTTCTGTCTTCTTTTTTATGTTGAATAGAAAGAGAACTCAGCTGAAGAGCCATGCATGATGGAAGGGAGTGTAACATGTGGAATCCCATTAACTGAACTCTATAACTCAGGACGTTGTGTGAATGTAGCCAACATGCCTCTATGGCTGCTCCAAAAGATTTCTTCAGCATGGGCAGAATTACAAAGAACACTCCATAGAAGCATGGTGGCCAAGTCTTGTCATGTTAGCACCTGAGACAGAAATCTTGTAAGTACCTCTTTCCCAATTTCTGGCAGTACAAGTGGACAAGGAACAAATAATGATTTGCTACTTTTTCATATCTCACAAAATCAGCTACTTAAGGCCCAATAGCCTAACATCATTTTTGGGAAGCTAGCAAAGCCATATACTAAAGAACAAGGTGAATAGATTAACTAGCTTATATTATTCATTCTTATTGCTAATACTACTTTTTACAAAAGAATTTCCTGAAGATCTTATTTGTGTCCAGTGTAAGATTGATTTCCTAATGTGTGACAATAGGCATGGAGTGAGAATGGAGAAGGAGACAACACAATGCAAAATCTTAGCAATTACTAAACTGCAATGCATATTAAATATTTAATTCAAATTATGAATTGGTACTATGTAATAAAAGCTTGCCAAAGGCTGTTTTAATGAGATAAATCAATGAAATAACTTGCCACGTCTCCGGTTTAAAAATTAGAAAGCAATATGATGCATCAATAAGAACTCTGCAGAGGCAAATTTTGTCCTGCCATTAATATTATAAAGGACTGAGGATAAAAATAATCAAACTAAATATACTAAAAGCTTATGAATTCAGAAAGAAAGAAAGCTTATTAAATGCAAATGACATTACAGAATTTTTGATATTCAATTATTCAATATGTTTCATTTGCATTTTACATTCTTCTTTGAAAACACATTTTTGTAGTAGCACACTTGAGCATCATGATAAACACAACATTTTTAAAGGTCTCAAGAAAGCAATAATTTAAGCCATTCATGAATTTAAAGTCATGAATTTAAAGTCTACAATAGATCTGGGCATTCAAATCTGAGAATATCTCTGTCTGACTTTCCCAAACTAGTATCTGTTGAGCAGAGTGCAGCAAAAGACCCATAAACCTTGCTCTCAGGAAAAAATACACATCAGCATGAGAGCTTGCAAGTAGCAATGTCCATATCCTGAACTCCAAAGAAACTCCAGTCAGAAAATATAAGCTAACTGGTCTTTATTGATAAAAATGCAAAAACTTCATAAAATACAAGTTGCATACAAAAGATAGGATATAACAAAAACTTCTTCTCATATTAGCTTCCAAGACTTATCACTGCAAAGCCTCTAGCTAAAAACACTCTCAGAGAAGAGGTTCACTACTTAGTTACTTGTTAAGACTACATAACCTATAAACCTACATGGTTAACTGTAAGACTAAAAACACACACACATACACACACTGGACAGGTTGGGCATTGTAACCCTCCCTTATAGTGCCAGTTGAAAACACTCCTACTGAATAACTAACACACATACACAATTTCAGTAGGCGGCAGTAGACAAAATCATAATAACATCACAAGATACTTTGTTATCTCAACACTTGTTTTGTAAAGCTAACAGGATGAACTTTCTTCCCATGAGAAAATCCTGATAGTATCTCAGATCACATCACATATAAATGTAAACTCATCTTTGAATGCAAACTTTTTTGTATTCAAGGACTTGATATAGTGATAAAACATCCATTCCACTCTAGGGTTATTGCACAGGGTTTTGCTGATAGCTGTGGGTGTGATCAGAAACAGTCATATTTAATCTTGCTATTTCCTTCAAAAGTTGTGGCTAGTTCAGAGCTTCATTAGTGTATTTGTATCTACTCTTTGCTTTGTAGAAATTAAGGTTAATTAATAAGACTACTATAATAACATTTTTTTCCTTAAGACTTTACAATCAGAAAAATCTCTAAATAACAAGCAAACAAATCAGGTTTCAAAGTTTAGAGTAGTATCTGTCAAACATAAGTTGTCCCAGATTTGCAAGATTCTTTTATGGTGACTTCTGAATAAAAGAAGATCCACAAAAACAATTGAAATTCAGACTTCATGTGATGTCAGCAGATCCTTTGCTTCAAACCTAGATTTGCTGGGGCACAGACCGTTTTAAAACAAACTTTTCATGTAGCATTCCTCTAAATACCCCATTCCATCTTCTCCTTGGTTAAAAGGTCAACTGTTGGAAATAGAACTGGGCACCAGTGGCCATTCAACATTTTGTACCATATCTGTAGACAGAGAAACTGAGTAACAATTTCTCTGAATTTTTTAAAGGGAAGAAGAAACTCATCAACCATTTCTCAAGGGCAGAATTTAAACTTAGCAGTGATAGTACCCCATTTCCGAAAAACACGTATGGGAGGAATTCTCTACTGATGTTTTCTCTTGGGATTTAATTGAAGCACTGGAAAATAGAGAGGCTGCAAAGAGCTGGAATGATTATCATATGAAAAGATGGGTCATTCAGAACCATCACTTGGCCAAATTGTCATCAAAATGTGCAAAGTCACTCATGAGAATTCTCTGACATTTTCCTTGGAAAGGATTTCTAATGGAAATTCTATTTCATCAAACTGAATGAGAACCGGTAGGGGAAAATGCAGGAGAACTTTTCTGCCTAACATTAAGGGGAGAGTGAGTTTGGTGTAATGGTTAAAGACACTAGGCCAGAGAGTGAGAAAGTAAGAATTTTACTCCTGCCTTATGCATGAAGCCAGCTGGGTGATTTTGGGCCAATCACTCTCTTTCAGCCATAGGAAGAAGGCAAAGGCAAACCACTTCTTAAAAATATGTTGCCAAGAAAGCCACATGGATTTGTCCAGACAGTCACCAGGACTCAAGACTGACTCAAAGACACTCACACACAACATTAAGGCAGAAAAACTGAAGTAAACTGAGCTGGAAAAATATACGCTTGTAGCAATGCACAGAGGGAAGGAAAAAAAAGAAGGTTCCTCTATATCAGTGTTTCTCAATCTCAGCAACTTTAAAGTGTGTGGACTTCAACTCCCAGAATTCCCCAGCCAACCATGGGAATTCTGGGAGTTGAAGTCCACACACCTTAAAGTTGCTGAGGTTGAGAAACACTGCTCTATATTCTTCTTTTGCTGTAACAACTGGACTCTCTATACATGATTGAGACCAACCTCATTCTCATAAGCATCTCTGCTGTTATTGCTTGAGGCTTGAATTTATTCCTCCCATGTGTTTCTTAGACCCTTCTTCAGTTTTAATGAATGAGAGTTAAAATTCAGTGGTAGAGAATATACATAGCTCATATTCATCTTGGGTTCTTGGTGTTCTCTGAGTTTGGTTGTTTTCCTGCAGACACTTTGTTACCAGGCTGGGTAACATCACCAGTGCAGGGGACTATGGAGTTTGTTGGCTGTGGATATATAATAGCTTGTCCTGCCATGTGTCTTGTTTGGAGTGTGGTTTCTCCCTTGATAATTTCTTGATCAGGGTATTGTTTCTTCCCTGATTATTTATCTTTCCTGTTTATCTCAGTGTTGGTTCCTGGGGAGAATGTGCTCTGGGCTTTTAGTCCTGTCTTTTAAGCAGTATGTAGATGGGATTTATCTCTGTATGACTGCTGATGGCTGATTTGTCAAAATGCCAAGCTTCCAGGAACCATTTTTTGTTTTTTTTTTAAATAATTTTTATTAAAAGATTTTACAAATATTTAAAAAACTACAGAAACATAGAAGAAGAAATATAAAAAGAAAAAAATTATAAAAGGGTAAAAGAAAAAGTGAAGAATAACAAAAAATCAAACAAAAGATATCTAAAGAAGTGACTTCTGATCTTCTTTGCAACAGTTACAAACATAATAATTACCATTTCCACCCTCCCATATTGCATATCACAGTTCCCTTCTTCCCATAAACAAACCTTTTTAATCAATGAATCCTGAAATCAGCAGTTCATTTTTATCCATTTTCGGCAAAAATCTATAAAGGGTTTCCAGTCTTTTATAGAATTCTTT
The DNA here is from genome assembly GCA_030867105.1 of Liasis olivaceus. Classification (NCBI taxonomy): domain Eukaryota; kingdom Metazoa; phylum Chordata; class Lepidosauria; order Squamata; family Pythonidae; genus Liasis; species Liasis olivaceus. The sequence goes on from CM061349.1 coordinate 261,636,566, forward strand.
ACCATTTTTGGATTCCCTAACACTAACCCCTATCATTTATATATTCCCCTGTCCCCCCAGCCCCCAGTGAAGAATTCTGTGCTGCAAATACATATATTCCAATGGTACATGTCAGTAGAAGCAAGGAGTATGTAAAACCAGCAAATTTCCCAGGATCAAATTTGCCTGCTGAAGAATCCTGCCCCAGAAAAATGGTGGATCCCAAAGACCTGAAAATGATAAATTAATGTTGGAACACTTTCTCCTAGACTCCATTTCTTTCCCCTTTTTCTTCTCTAGGAAATTCTTCTGGGCCAACACATTTGATGCCTGCTTTATTAATGGAGGGTTTAGCTTCCTGCTGTTGCTGAAAGCTGATTTTTATCTCTTTATTTATTGCAACTAATTATGGGCAAAGGCAACCTGGTAATGGTAAATTAACAGCTTTCACCAATTGCCTTCCATTTGGAATTTAGGACTGCTTATTCCCTTTGCATTCAGGACCTTGAGAGTTTATTTGCTTAAGCAATGTCTTCTAGGATTACAGCAGAGAAGTTTGGAAAATGTCTTGGGAAAAGTTCTGGAATGTGCAACATGAAGATGAAAATGACACGATCATTTTGTGGTTTTCTCCCTTAATGTTTCTTTACATATGTACATAAGAATATAAGAAGAGGGGATATAGACTTTTATTGTGTGTATGAGAGTGTATGTTTTGTAGAAGCTGTTGCAAATACAGTCCATTCTGTCTGACTCTGACTCAGTCTAAGAAGGTAGTAAAAGTATCCACTTACTTAGGAATAAGCTTCGCAGAATTCAACTGGACTCATAGCTCAATGGGTACATCTAAGATCACACAGTGCAAACAGCCATTGATCCAAACAGAAAAAAGCTCAGACAAAAAAGGGAGCAGGGGTTGAAAATTAGAATAATCTGCTATGTTTGTTTGGCAAGTTTATTGTTTAATTCCCTGCAAGGAAGCTGCAATCAACGTCATGCATGCTTATCTGGAAACAAGCCAGATAACCAAAGATTGAGAGCAGGAGTTTTTTTCAGTTGATGCCTTTGCTTGCTTTGAATTTCCCTGAAGTCCCTGAAAGGCATATGCAGCTGAAACAGAGGACCTATCCTCATATTCCTCTGACAGCTTGAAGATGCCCAGCAAACTATTTTTAAAGAGCTGGTCCTCATCATGTTGCCTTCATCTTATCCCCACCCACTCTGGAGTAGTATTTGACTGTTCCAGTCTTATAAGAAGTTTTTTACCTCTTCTCCCAACACAGTTTTATAGTATACACATTAACTCATGTATACTACATTTTTACAACACCAGTGACATGGAGTCTGCCTAGGAGATGTACTCTTGAATTATGAATAGTCTTATCATGGAGATGGGCAACACTAACTGCTAGATCTTCTGCTCTGTAGTAGGATCAGAATATTTCATCCATCCATCCATCCATCCATCCATCCATCCATCCATCCATCCATCCATCCAGTTTAAGTGCCAGCCGACTCCAGTCTGGGTGGCTCACAGTGTAAGACAATATAAAAATAACAGTCTACATAAAATAATAAACAGATGGTGAATCCAGTCAACACAAAACATATATCATACACCCAGCAGTTGCCCTTCCTTCTCACAGTAAAGTAGTGGTTGGTGCAGACATACATTAAGCTGCCCTAAATACAGGTGAAACTTGAAAAATTAGAATATTGTGCAAATGTTCATTTATGTCAGTATGGCAACTCAGAAGGTGAAACCAATATATGAGATAGACGCATTACATGCAAAGCGAGATATGTCAAGCCTTACTTTGGTATAATTGTGACGATTATGGCGTACAGCTTATGAAAACCCCAAATTCACAATCTCAGAAAATTAGAATATTACATGACATCAATAACACAAGGATTGGAAATAGAACAATATCAGACCTCTGCGAAGTATAAGCATGCATATGTACTCAATACTTGGTTTGGGCCCCTTTTGCAGCAATGACTGTCGCAATGCGGCATGGCATGGATGCTATCAGCCTGTGGCACTGCTGAGGTGTTATGGAAGACCAGGATGCTTCAATAGCGGCCTTCAGCTCTGCTGCATTGTTCGGTCTCATGTCCCTCATCTTTCTCTTGGCAATGCCCCATAGATTCTCTATGGGGTTCAGGTCAGGCGAGTTTGCTGGCCAATCAAGCACAGTAATCCCATGGTCATTGAACCAGGTTTTGGTACTTTTGGCAGTGTGGGCAGGTGCCAAGTCCTGCTGGAAAATGAAGTCAGCATCCCCATAAAGCTCGTCTGCGGAAGGAAGCATGAAGTGCTCCAAAATCTCCCGGTAGACGACTGCGTTGACCCTGGTCTTAATGAAGCACAGTGGACCAACACCAGCAGATGACATGGCTCCCCAAATCAACACAGACTGTGGAAACTTCACACTGGACTTCAAGCATCGTGCATTGTGTGCCTCTCCATTCTTCCTCCAGACTCTGGGTCCTTGGTTCCCAAATGAGAGGCAAAAGTTGCTCTCATCAGAAAAGAGGACTTTGGACCACTGGGCAACAGACCAGTTCTTTTTTTCTGTAGCCCAGGTAAGACGCTTCTAACGTTGTTTGTTGTTCAGGAGCGGCTTGACAAGAGGAATACGACATTTGAAGCCCATGTCCAGGATCCGTCTGTGTGTGGTGGCTCTTGATGCACTAACTCCAGCCTCAGTCCACTCCTTGTGAAAGTCCCCAACACTTTTGAATGGCCTTTTCCTGACAATCCTCTCCAGGCTGCGGTCACCCTGCTGCTTGTGCACCTTTTTCTACCACACTTTTCCCTTCCACATAACCTTCTATTGATGTGCTTTGATACAGCACTTTGGGAACATCCAACTTCTTTTGCAATTACCTTTTGGGGCTTTCCCTCCTTATGGAGTGTGTCAGTGATGGTTTTCTGCACAACTGTCAGGTCAGCAGTCTTTCCCATGCTTGTGATTCCTACTGAACCAGCCTGAGAGACCATTTAAAGGCCCAGGAACCCTTTGCAGGTGTTATGGATTCATTAGCTGATTAGAGGGGACACTTTGAGCCTAGAATATTGAATCTTTTCACACTATTCTAATTTTCTGAGATTGTGAATTTGGGGTTTTCATAAGCTGTTCGCCGTAATCATTACAATTATACCAAAGTAAGGCTTGACATATCTCGCTTTGCATGTAATGCGTCTATCTCATATATTGGTTTCACCTTTTGAGTTGCCATACTGACATAAATGAACATTTGCACGATATTCTAATTTTTCGAGTTTCACCTGTATAGTCTTGTCGATACATCTCTTTCCTTTCCCTGAAACCAAAATCAGTATAATGTATATATGCATCCTAATTCTTGAAAAGCAGGCCAGATATTAATTTTGCTATGCCCTTTCCCCTGTAGAAATTCTTACTAAAAACCCATTAACATAATGCCTAAATGTGAATCAAACACAAAGCCTATCTTTTCATTCAATTTATTCAGCACACATAAATGTTTTACACCAGCTTTCCCGCTGCAGTTAAAAATTAAATGCTTATAGCAAGGTTAATCTTTCATCAGGCAGGAAACTGAAGCAGAAGAGTTACAGACTATTACAGGAGGGTTAATTAACAGTTGAATCTAGGTCAAACAAGCATGTCTGATCCTTCAGCTAATGGGTTAAATGGTTAAAACTTAACCCAGTTAATACTGAAATGTAGTCAGGAAGAAACTAGTTGTGTACAAGGCTAGCTGAATAACCAGGGATATCAAATGTCTATGATACAGAGTTTAGAGCAATGTGGGAGAATTCTTAATAGAGTATCTTAGCACAATCTGGAATAACCATGCCATAACCTAGTATTGATGTCAATTTGTGAAGCATAACTAAGAAACTTTGAGAGACAAAGACTGTATTTTAGTAAGATATTCATGGCCTTCTGGGATACTACTACTGGATAATTCAATAACCTGTATTCCATTCTCACTCCCTGAATATTAACACAAATCAAAAGGATAGAACTTGTGTTATGACATCACGATGTACTTTTCATCATTTGATGTCATCATAGTTAGGTATGGATGCATTTCTTCATCCCTTTTTACTTTAGCAGTTGCCTTGGACAGGGATCACATTGCTATAACAACTATTTTGTGAGAGTAACATGTTCTCCTTAATTCATATGTATCCACTAGTTCAAAAAGTTTGGAGATTCTTGGTTTAGGCAATGTTAGGTGCAGTCAGTTTATTGAAATCAGTGTAATTCAAGTTCATATAAATATGTATCACACAAATGAATAATTTGGTTATACTATGGCTATCTCCCTGATCTTACATACATTTATTTAAAACTAATGTCTGCTGAATGTATGAGGTTTCTTTTTTATGTATTCTTAACATGTTAACAATTAAAATTAATCAGAAAAAAACTGGCTGATATGTGTGCAATATTGGACTCTGGAACAATTGTACATGCAGCCTCCAACCCCCCTTTATCTGTTTCTTGAGCCCTACAAAGTTACACTACCAAACTTTGGCAGCAAAGTACCAAATTGCAACAGGAAACAAAAGGAAATGGGTTTGCTTCCAATCTGGTTTAATTCAACTCTTAATATGTTTTTATAAAAAATCTCAGATGCCCATTAAAATGTGAAAAAGTAGACCCAGATACTTAGACCTGCATTCTCTAGTGCTATCATCATGCCATTGTCCTGCCTTTGGGTATCTTTGGCTGAAAAACAGGCCTTCTGTTTGGATAGACACTAAGGAATCAGGCTGCAGCTCACTGAGCCCCCTGACGCCCAATGGGAGGCTGCCTGACTCATCCACATGTTCTCTCAGTAGCCTTCCTCCCCAACTGTGTTATACTGGGGCAAAGAGATTGTTAGAACCAGAGGGTATTGGCAGCAGGATGGATTTTTCTCTCTGCCTTAGAACACAGACACAAGTTCTGGGTCTACCAAAAATACAGAAAATTCAATGAGAAACCTTAATCCTTTGCTTTCGCCTCTAGGCTCTATCGGTTAACCTTTTCTTTCCCTCCAGGTACTGGAATGTTTGAAAAAGACTCTAGGTATGACCCACAACATGCTCAAGTAACCCAAAGGCTCTTCAAGAAGAGAAAGCAATGTGCTACAGACTCCAGCGGAACTGTCTGTGCAACACTGCAGGTTGCCTTCACAGGCTTTAGCTGCTGTCTAGAACGATTGGCCTGCACTGAAGGAAGACGGCTCAGCGTGTCCTCAGGAAGTGCTGCAATCCATGTCTCACAGCCTAAGTAGGCCAATGAGGCCAGATCTTCTTGAGAGCTGCAGCTGTCATTAGGCATCCCTTCTGATCAGGAGTATAGCAGATCACAGATGTGGGACTTCACAGAATTGGAAGAGCTTGCACTATTACCCACGTTTGTTACAAAAGCCAGCACTCTAGAACAGTGTTTCTCAACCTCAACCTCAGTAACTTTAAGATATGTGGACTTCAACTCCCAGAATTCCCATTCTGGCTGGGAATTCTGGGAGTTAAATTGAGGTTGAGGTTGAGAAACACTGGTTTAGAAAACCACAAAAAGCTGTGCCTTCAGTAAATTACAATAGGAATGGATTATAAAGGGATGCATGTCAGTGCCAGGGGAAATGACTTTGAAAATTGCTTGTATTAGGATTTCACCTGTTTAGCTGCAGGTAAAATTGCTTTCATTGAGAAATGGGGCTTCTCAAAATAGAATCAAAAGAGCCAACATCTCACATACATAAAAAATAAATAGATATTGATACACAGGCTCGGATACACATGCGTGCACACGAATTTATTTTCTGACAGGTGCCATACTTGTCCGTTCTCCTTAGGTAATCCTATAATATACTTGAATGTTGAAGATGCCAAAATTGCTTATCTTGTTGTCTTGATTATTTCTGAGTTTGTGCTCCAACCATCTTAATTGCCAGACAGGAGGCCCATTAGGCTGTAATTCGCAGCTTGAGGGGAATGAAAAGGCTAATTTTCTCTCAGAGGCCTTCATTATCTCCCTAGATCTACAGGAAAAACTCGGCACAGCATCATTATCATTCATTTCCAGATGATTTTGCCAGGACGCTCTGGTCTTTCTTTCTAATACCGTCCCTCTTCTGATTCAGTCTTATCAAAAGTCGTGATGGAGAAATAACAGAGGCCAGAGATTACAGTACTTGGAAAGCACTTTTGTGCTTTCAAAGGCACAAAAGAAGAAAGGAGATAAGATTAAAGAGGCTTTATGGATGGCAAAATTGGCAGCTTTGATTAGAGAAAAGACCCTGGATAATTTTAATGCTAATTGGACTTTTTGCGGGAAACAGAAAAAAAATGAAGTTATGATATATGGATCGGATGATTAGTGAAATTAATAGATTATAGAAAAAATGGATGTTAAGTTGAAATCTGTGATGGAATGGAATTATGAATTATCATTACTGGTCCTCTGCATCTACAAGCCCCACTATCACCTCCTAAGGACATGGAATTGTTCCCTGTGTTGAGCAATTATTTTTTAAAAAAATCTATCATAGGTGATTAGAAGGAAAGGCTAACTTAAACTAAGTTTAAACTTAAACTATTTTACCAGAGAGCCTGGTAAAATAAACATGAACCCCCCTACTTAGACTTAGACTTAGACTAGGCTAGAGCTCTACCAATTCATTAGAGCTTTTATTAATTAAATTACTAGTTTAATTTAGCATCACATATTGTTTTCAGCCCTGTAGACTTCATTCATTACAAAAGCAAAATCTCCTTCAGGTCGAGCTTGACTCCTGGTGACTCCATGAATACATCTATGAAGATTTCTTGGCAGCAGTACAGAAATGGTTTGCCACTACCTCCTTCTAAGATGGTTTTTAACATCCCTGTCAGGTTTATTGCCTTGGTAATCTTGCATCCATGTACAGTGGTACCTCAAGATATGAACGCCCCACCTTACGAAAATTTCGAGATGCGACCAGGTCCGGCTGCAAAAATTTACCTCAACATGCGAACTCCGCCTCAAGCTACGAACCGGATCCGCAGCCATTTGCCCTGCTGCCACGTGGTTGCGGCTTCCAAGAGGAAGTGCTAATGAAATCTGAGCGCGAGGACAAAAGCCCAAGCAATGCAGAAAGAGGAAGTGCTAATGAAATCTGAGCGCGCGGGGGGGGGGGAAGCTCCCGCTCCCGGCTGTGCATGCGCGGCTGTGCATGCGCGCGACATAAGCCTTTCCCCCCAGCGCGCTGATATTGCTTTCACTGTGCTTTTGTCGCTATGGAGAAAGGAAACAGCGCGGAGGAATCAGTGGGGGGGGGAGCTCCCGCTCCCAGCTGTGCGTGCGTGCGACATAAGCCTTCCCCCCCCATGCTTTCACTGTGCTTTTGTCGCGCGCGCCAAGGGCTATGCACAAAGGAAAGAGTGCGGAATTAAGAGGAATCAGCGCGGGGGGTGGGGGGGAAGCTCCCGCTCCTGGCTGTGCGCACGGGAGCCTTTCTCAGATTTCATTAGCACTTCCTTTTTCTGCGCTACGGCTGACTAAAGCGCGCCTGGGGAATTTCCTAGCCACTTGGGGACATGTGCTTCAGGATGCGACCAAATTCGGAGGGCGGATTAGCCGTATTTACATTGAACCTTATGGGGAAATTTGCTTCAGGATGCGACCAAATTCAGAGGGTGGAACGGATTAACCGTATTTACATTGAACCCTATGGGAAAACATGCTTCAGGATGCGACCAATTCGACTTGCGATCAGAGTCACGGAACGGATTAAATTCGTATCTTGAGGTACCACTGTACTAAGCAGGCCCATCCCTGCTTGGCTTCTGAGGCCAAACAAGGTCAGCCAGTGTCAGGCCTAGCCCAAGGAACTCCAGGAGACCATGCAGATTCAGTTCAGCAATGTTTATTAGCTACAACCTCTAGCAAGAATCTTCCCAGACTAAAACTCCAGTTCCCAAAGTCCTCCAGCCACAACAGTGTGAATTCCACAGGGAGGTGCCAGGATCATCCTTTTGTTCCTCCCACGTGGTTCCGGTGAGCTAAGAAAATGCTTATCTCTCTGAGCTTGGCCTTCATAATTCCATTCCATCACAAAATCTTAGAGTAAGAGTTTTATGTATATTTTACTTATATCTGCTGTAAAAGAAGTCAGAAGTTGTTTTTTTTTTGTATTTCTGCTTCTTTCTTTTTCTGCACTTTTGATTTCTTTCCTTTTCTTTGCTCTTTCTTTTTTCCTATTCTTGATTATTAGTTCTTATTAGTTTTTATCTTATTAGTTTTTATCTTTCTATTTTTAAAAATTTAATAAAATTATTATATATAAAAAAAGAGGCTTTATGGTTGGTTCCTTTTCCCCATACAAGGATTGTTTACCCCGTTCAATCCTTGCTGAATCTATTTTCCTAAGAGCAGAAGATCCCTTGAAGAACCTGGAATGGCATTACTCACTTTCACTAGAATCTTACGTCTGCTTAGACAAAAAATGTTGAATGGGTTCCTCTCCGCTGTAGAGTGACTCCTCCTGTTTCGCTCTTCAAAGGTTAAAGACTGCTTTCTCCAAATTGGTACCTGAATATTCCAGCCCCAGGTGCAAGCAACAGCCTAAGCATGGTACAGGACTTGGTCATGTCTCATCTCATAGTAGTAACATCCACAAGTGACATGATATTCCAGTGTAATACTTCCAGGGTTCGCCTTTTTCATGGGAGAGGTTTAAGAATTTTCCTGGGTTCTCAGGGGGAAGGTTCAGAATCTTGAAGAAGGTTAATCTCTCTCTCATGTACACACACATGTAATTTGTCAGTTGTGAAACTCTGATTAGCCTTCTGAATCTGGGATTGATCTGTTAGAAAAGATGTCATGTTGAGTCCTGTAGATTTCCCAGAAAATCTTCACATCTGACTTTTGTGAAAGAGTTTGCAAGCACAGCCAAGCCAAATTTACATAGCTGCAGCATGATGCAGACATCCATTTATTTATGAACTTACTTTTATTTTTATTTTGCAAAAGCAAAGAAGCAAGAACTGAATGTCACTGCTTACATCAAGCTAATTTAGAGGTTCCTTTCTAAAAGACAGCTGTGTTTATTAATGCAAGGCATGCAAAAAAGTGACACATCGATCAGCCATTTCTGAATTTCTTTGTTGGGCTTTTGTTGTTGTTGTTTTGCTAACCCTGTCTTCTCTTCTTATATGCCAAGTAACAGTATATGAACTATATGTGAAGAAGAGTAACATTAAATCCCTGTACTTTTTCTATACCAAGAAATCCAAACTATAACTCAAAATGCCATGAACAAGCAGAGAATGGTGGATTCATCATCTTCCCCTCTAGGTGACCAATAGAAGACTGATTCCACGTTTTTGATACATGGATTTATGTGCATACGTGTAGTTAATTTACAGCAACAACTTCTAGAAGGTTGCTTTGATGGAACGTTATGGGAAGGTGGGTTGATAGTAGATATCTATATCTACAACTACATCTATCAGCAAAGGCACTGAAATCTCCAAAGGCTTCTCAACCACTTTTATAACATCCTCTGTTGCATTCAAAAGCTTCTATGAGTTACAAAGATGACATGACTGCATGTCAGGAACATAGTAACTGGGAACTTTTTCCAACAGCTGTGATCCTACTGCATGTTTCTCCGGTGGCAGTACTGGGCAGAGAAAATGTCTAAACATACTAATGGAACAAACTCCAGGAACAGGATCCTGAACCTCTGTTGAAGTGTGAGAGAATACAAAATGTGCCTGTTTCCACATCAGTTTATGAGTTTTGCAAAATAAATCTGCATAAACTTCCATATATATATTTCCACGTTTAAATGGGTTTCCTATGCAGTCTCCTAAGATGCCATCTTGTATACATGTTTTATAGCGTGTATACTTTTTGCAAATAATCCCTATATAATTTTCTACTTTATATATACATTTTTGTCTCTCTAACTTTTCCTTGCTAACAGTACAAATATCAAATGCAAATGCTCCTTTTGCTTGCAGGTTTAGGAGATGTAAATTGAAGAAATGTGTATAAAATGTGCTGCCATTCAATTTATTTTATTTTCTTGGCAAAGGAAAAATGTCAGTTGTCTTCAAGGGTACTCCTATCTACTCCAAAGGAAGGTCACTGGAACACAAACATAATTGATGGAAGCCACAATTATGTCAACATGCCTTTCCAGATGTCATGACATAATTTGGCAAATGATGCATCATTTATGTGATGATGTTATGACACACATAATGGTACTTACTGCAAGTAGATGCTTATCAGCACGAATAATAAAGGCAAGATGCTCCTCTTCTCATCTACCCTGCCTATAAACATTCATAACATACATACAAATCATTAATAAGGAGGGCCAGTGTAGTGTAGTGGTTAATGTGTTGGACTAGGAGCAGGGAGACCAGTTCTAATCCCCTTCACTTATGAAAGTCCACTGGGCAACTTTGGGTTAGTTACTGTCTCACAGCACAACCTACCTCAGAGGTTTGTTGTGGGGTAAAATAGGAGAAGGAAGTGTTATATATGTTGAGTTGAGTTCCTGAAGGAAAGGCAGGATATAAATCTAATAAATCACTGACATGGCCTGGTAGAATTCCAAACCTGAGCTATAAAGAAGTACAGTATTAAAGTAAAAAATTAGAGTCCTCATCACTGTATTAGTTTGCTTTTTATAACTCCTTTCACCCTACTGCTTGCATGTTTCTTTCCCTTTACACTGACATAGATGAGATATAAACCTGTCAATTGAGGATAACATTTCATACATTGAATGAAGTGGCCACACTGGATGGGAATTACAGCATTTGCAAATACACATCTGCAAGATACAGGTAGTCCTCGCTTAACAACCACTCATTCGGTAACCATTTGAACTTACAACAGTACTGAACGAATGGTACTTATGACCGGTCCTCATACTTATGATGGTTGCAGTGTCCCCCCAGTCAGGTAATCACGATCTGGGTGCTCAGCAACCAGCTTGCAATTATGATGTTGCAGCATCCTGCAGTCACGTGATCTCCATTTGTGACCTTCACTGCCAGCTTCTGACAAGCAAAGTCAATGGGGAAGCCCACAGGAGGTAGCAAATGGTAACCACATGATGTCACGCTTAATAATGCCATGAGATTTGCTTAATGACAGAAACCAGAAGTGCCAGAACTGTTGTCACTAAACAGCATGGTCACATGATGTTGCACTTTACAACCACATCACTTAGCAAAGGAAATTCCAGTCTTAGTTACTGTCATTAAGTGAGGACTACCTGTGATCAGTTTAGAGAAGGCTTATGCAAATGTATTTTGCTTACGAATATATTCATCTTTATGATGGTACAAGAGCCTTCATTGCTTCATTGTCCTCATATTAATGTTAACAGTGTAGGCTTTATTTATTTGTTAGATTAACATCCCACCTTTCCTTCAGGAACTTACACAACATTCCCTCCTGCCTAGCCAATATGAAAAATCATATTTAGCAGGCTGGGGTGTACAGGGGGCAGAGAGCCAGTGAGATAAACTCTGCCAATAATTATATACTGAGTGTGTTTGGACAGATCACAGACTCAGTCTGTTTCAATTTTCCCAGTACTTTAAAAGAAAATATTAAGCCATGATGATAGAAATCCTACGCTTATAAGTAAAGCTTGCTTAAAAATGTAGACACCAACACTCCAGTTACAATGCCAGTATTACAATATTTTGAAGAAGCAAGTTGTCAAGCTGGCGGAGCACATATTTGTTGTAAGTTATAAAAATATTTATCAGTGGGCAATGGTAGAGTGGAATAATCAGAAAAAGGCCACTGTGACATGCACCTATGCAACTACTCCTTGATGTTTCTAGACTTCAAACCTCAAAACATGCTTTACATGTCAGGTGGCAAGAAAGACAGAACTGGCTGGTGTGGGTCTTCCGGGCTGTATGGCCGTGTTGTGGAAGTTTTGTTTCCTAACATTTCGCCAGCATCTGTGACCGGCATCTTCAGAGGGCTGGGCACAGAGAGAACTGCTCCTGTCTGTGCTCCTGCCCTCTGAAGATGCCGGTCACAGATGCTGGAGAAACGTTAGGAAACAAAACTTCCAGAACACAGCCACACAGCCCGGAAGACCCACACCAGCCATCGTATTCCGGCTGTGAAAGCCTTCGACAATACAAAGACAGAATCCATTTGTCTTCCTGCCCAGAATCTGTTGCTAGAGCTCAGGTCACTCAGAAAAATAATTGTGACACCAGGACAACCACAGCGCTATCTGCCATGGCCCCTCCATGAGATCAGACTCCCCCTTCCTTCCTTCCTGCTCTAATAGAGATAAAAGCCTGCATGGCAAAAGCTGGTTCAGTCTGAAACTGGAGTCATCCTGGATTATCACAATGCAGTCGTGATGTCCTTTTGTTCATATGAAAGTTGCTTGTTTACTAAGCTTTGCCTCTTTGGAATAAAAGCACTGCTTCTGTTAAGTATATGAGAAAAGTTGTAATACTAGACCATTACAATACTCCATCTTAGATTAGAATGGAAATGGTATTGGGTTATCACTGAGATTTCAGTGGTCTGTCAGTAGTACAGAACATTTCCATCTAGGGGAAAACAAAAAGCTTGCATTTGAGTTTGATATGAGTTTGTCTAAGGTTTACTGAATGATTTTCAGGAAGCAGATATTTAAGGTGCCTTAACAGGTTGACCTGAGAGTCAAATGTGCCTGAAGCTATATATTTCTTCTGAAAAGAGACCCTTTGTTGTAGGAGGTATGGAGTATGACATCAAAGGTGGGATCACAGACACTGAGACAGGTTTCAAAGTGAGAAGACTGTACAACACAATTTAAAAAAAAAAAAACTAAGCAAATATAATACAAAAGATTAATGCAAAACTCATTTTGATAGCTCAAGAGACAGCTTGTCAGAAAAGTATACTAAGAAGCTGGGGATTACATGGCTTATACATATGTAAAAAGATCCTACTGACAGTCTTGGAATGCAAATGCATTTCTTATGAATAGATTAAAAAGTCAACATTAGACAGCAGAGAGATTAGACTGTATTCTAACATATGTTCCCCTGGGAATAAATTCCACTGGGAGTTAACCATGTCGGACCCAACATACAAGGGCATGGAGTATATGTCTACAATCCTGTACACATTTATATATAAATATCCCCACTATATTAAGTTCAGTAGGCTTTGTTTCTGAATAAACAAGCATAGGAGTGTGTATGGATATTTATTAAAGTGCATTCTTTCTCCCAAATTACTGTAGAAGCTAGATAAATCACTTCCAGTCCCTGTACATTCTATTTTGGAACATTCCCCAGCATATATTTTGTTCTTTACGTTTTGAGGTTTGGTGGGTATACGGGAAGTCCTCGTTTAGTGACCACAATTGGCAACTTGGTTGTTAAGCAAAGTGGTCACTAAGTGAAACTGTGACTATGCTTATGATCTTACTTCAGCTCTCCTTTGCTTTACAGACCTGCAATGGTCGTAAATGCAAAGATTGGTCATAAAGTTACTTTTTCATCATTGTCGTAACTGTGAATGGTTGCTAAATGAGGCAGTCACTAAACAAGGACTTCCTGTCCTGGATGGGCTATTATACAAAGCAGAGATGGAAAGTACTTGTCTCCCCATTACCCAGGAGTGGGGAGACAACTGTCAGGACATGAAAGCATAGCCTTCTGAAAGAGAACCCAGTCTGGTGTGCCAAATAAAGTGAGAAGCTATATCTTAGCTGGAAAGAGACTGAACAGGTTAGCTTCTTGGTAGATAAATGTAAGAGTGTTTGTTTTGTTTCCATTTGCACAACAGTGTGTGTGTTTAATAAAAATGCAGTTGAACAAGGGTTGGATCTTGAGCAGATGATTGGAAGGCTTGTGTACTACAGTGAGACACCATAAGCTTTTATAATACAAAAACCAAGGGTGAGGGAAGAAATATATTCAGATTATGCTTATTGGCTCAAAATAGGAGCATCATCCTAAAGCTTGTCTGAAAAATAGATTGATGTTATTCCTTCTAGTGAACATGGAATGGCCTATACTTCCTTCCTCTATCCCACGAATCATGCAGACGTGGCTACAAATGCTTGATCCCTCGAGTGGTGCACAAGGTGGCTGTGCAAAGATCACTCAACCTGCTTTGTGGGCTAGACCTGATTCTGAGTTGCCTTGTGGGTAGTCCGTCCCAACTATTTCTGCTTCTGTGGCAGCAATTTGAGAAAAAAAAAAAAGAGTTCTACTTTTATGGCCAGGATTAAACATTTATTTCCTTCAGGATTATATGTATCTTATTGTTTTATTTGAGAAAGTGACCCTGATCCAGCCACTACTATGAAGGCAGGGTGAGGTGATCTTTATCCACCTCTGGGCAGCCGATGGCTCAGAATTTCTCTAGAGAAACTTGTGAAAATGGATTAGCATGAGACTCAAAATCAATTTCAACCACACGAGATATAACAGGAAAGAATAATGACATTCCTGTCCCAAGATCCATATTGATATTCTCACTGTGTATAAGCCTGGATTAACAAATTGTGGATAGGCAGTTGCAAAGGGTTTTGAAGCAGGGCAGGGTAGGATGGAGCAGGATGCTCAAACTTGGGTCCTTAGTTGCTCTGGGTTCAAGCTTCACCCTGAGTCAGAACACAGTCCCAGTACCTGCACAACTCATAGCATGTAGTTTGCCTTGCAATTTTTCTTATTACAGTAGGTAACAACCAAGATATTTCTGTACAGTCACAGAAAGTACACAGAATGATGACATTCATTGATTTAATGCCTTAGTATTTCTTGGTATTGGCAACTTGTGAATTATTTATGCACTGCTGATGTTTCTCGTCTCACTGAATAGCTTTTTCTTCCTCTTTTTTTAAGCAATCCCAAGGGGGAAAAAACATGCATATTTTATCAGAATCTTTTTTTCATCCTATTCTTGTGCAGGTTAACACAACAGTGAACACAGTCAAACACATCAGAGGCCCACAGTTTAGCAAGGAGCCCACAGCTCAGCAAAGATGCCAGCAAAGGTAAGATCATCTTCAAGGCACCTAGGTTGCTGAAAAGGATGTTTAGCCATCATTTCCTCATCAGAACTGAAGCTGTTTCCCCTTTCCCAAAGGGAGAAGTGTCTGGAGAACAAAGCATTTTCATGAGTCCAACTTTTTCTGGCCCTCCTGGTATCAACAATAAGCAGCATCAACCTGAAACATCAACTTGATGCTCCCCTGTCCAGGCAACCTATCATCCTTCTGTCTCTGTGAAGGTCATGAGTCTGCTCAGGATGCCTTCCATCTCCCCCAGTCTTTTTTATCCCACTGAAGCCCACATCCCTTTGAATGAGTGCCAGCGCCTGTTGCTTTCCGTGTTACTTGCCCCAACCCAACCTGGTTTTCCATCACTCTTTTTGCCAAGACAAGTTGGAATTACATCGTTGATAATACTATAGGAAGGTGGGAAAAAAATTGGAGGAAAAAAATGAGTATGAATTGTTCCAGAAGAAATCTCCACCTTATTTTCAGTTCAGCTCTAGTAATCCAAGGAGGAGGTGAGAATAGGGTATCTTTTCCAGTTATAGTTGTTAAATATTACTCTTTTGGGTTGCCTTGCTAAGTACTGTAAATGAGGAATGTTAATTCCATGCCAAGGTTTTAGAGAGCTCCAGATAGAAGCCCAACATGTTCATTTCATAAATTGCCTCTTACCTCAGAGATATGCTTGTCCCCCCCCCCTTTTTTTTTTTTTTGGTGCCTTTGAATCAGTCCTGACTCCTGGCAACTGCCTGGACAAGTCCCTGCAGTTTTCTTGGCAAGGTTTTTCACAAGTGGTTTGTCCTTGCCTCCTTCTTAGGGCTGAGAGAGAGCGACTGGCCCAAGGTCTCCCAGCTGGCTTCGTGCCTAAGGCGGGACTAGAACTCAGGGTCTCCCACTTTCCAGCCAGGTGCCTTCACCACTACACCAAACTGGCTCTTATACTTGTCCCTAGAGTATTCAAAATAGATCAACAGACAAAACCTGAAAGAAAAAATTTAAAAAACAAAACACTCTTCAGGATGGTAATAAACTAGACGTTTGGTTGCTTTTAATCATGTTTTACAATCCTTTGCAGGATGGAGGACATTCATTCCATCCAGTGGATAAAATAGACAGATTATGCTTGGATTGTGTTGAAAGATTAAAGACATTTGGACTGTACAAGGCTCTTTAAACTTTCAGTTAAATTTTATGACGATGATTTCCCTATGTATTATATTGGAGAGATTTCAGCTGTGATTTCTATGGAGTTAGTTTCATAATTGGACACATAATAGAGGATTTTATTTTTCAAGGAACTTTAGATTATTTCTTCATGAAACAGTTTGGCACATCATCCTGGGCTATTGTAGGATGGACAAGGCATACTCAAAGCTAGATTTAAAACTCATTAATATGTCCATCTGATACACTTCAGCAAAGCTGTCAAAGACACTGGGGATTTGAAGAAAATATCAGATGAATAAAACTAAAATGAAAGTACTCAAGCTGAGGAGAAATGCAACCAAGTTTAATGCAAGTTACATTGAAAAACGATAAGAGGAGGCAAGTAGGTTTTGGTGGTGGTGAAGATTAGGACAGATCAGATCAGGGTTTTGAAGGTTAAACCTAAAAAAAGTAAATTTGTGTGTAGAGGACAGAGACATACAAAATATTAGAATAATATTAAGTCTTATAAAATCACTTCATTAGGCAAAATGAAGTAGCTGCCTTAGACAGCAGACCTTGGGTATCACGAAGAGCTAATGAGGATTTCTTTTACAGATCACTCTCATAACCTTGATTTCAAAGAGGCATTATTTGGTAGTGTACTTGAGACCAGTGCTGTATGATATAGATGTGACTGTGTCCAGGAAAAATAATGACAGATGGATAAACCATGTTCGGTTGTGTTCATGTGCTTCTGTTGCATTGGAATAACATTGGACATGGCTGAATATTGAGCCTACACCCCAACAACCAGCATCCCCATGGCTTCCTGGACATTACCTGGTTAGGCCAAGGTAAAGATATGTTGAAAAAACTGTCTGAAAGCAGAAAACTGCTTTTTTAACAATGAAAGTGCAGCTCAATAGGCTATTCCTATGAGATACTATTTCTTTAGTGTCCTGTTTTATGTCAACACAAATGGTATCTGCATGCTAAATATTTTAAGCTAAATATTATGCTAAATTATACTGCTGCATGATCCAATATTAAAAAAAAAAAATAAAGCTGATTCCACAGTATCTTTATCAGGCCAAGGACACAGATGGTCATTTTTTTACAACCATAGACAGCACATTCTCAAATATCTTTCTGCGCTCTTGAAATCCCCTAGTATGAAAGATGGAACAGTCTCTGTGGAACAATAAAAGTTCAGTGTAACTTAACATCCAAATACTTTTTCATGTTGTTAGAGTTCTGGGATGGTTGTGTCAATACATTCAGAGGTAACCACAATGGGAACAAAGATATAAGACAGCAAGAAAAAATTACTTTTAAACAGAGAGAAGCATAAAAGTGCTTCTTTTTCTTGATTATCCATTGTAGCAAAGGTGAAAAAGACAAAACAAAAAACAGCAACCACAACAACAAAAGAAAGCACCTTCACAAGGTACACAATGAGCATGTGGAACTCATTATCACAAAATATGATGGTGGGTCTAACCTGAAGGGCTTAAAAAAGGGGACAGGTTAAATTCATGGAGGACAACTCTGTCAAGGGGTCTCATTGTAGAAGATTCAACGTTACCTCAAAGCTGGGGTAATAATGTCTCCAAATACCAGTTGCTGGGAAAGAATGACAGAAGAGAGCATGTCTTCATCTCCTTGCAAGTTGGCTATCACAAGAAATACATTTTAAGACTAAGATGGTCTTGGCTTGATCCAACAAAGCTGTGCTTATGTTTGTCAGATGGCCCCATGATTATTATGAAGTTCAGAAAGAGATGAACCGTGAACTAGAGTCTGAATTTGAATGATTAGTAGTTTCATACTGCACAATTTATCTCTTGTCATTTTTAAAGATTAAAAAGGACAGTATAATATCAGGAATGAAACATTCTATGTATACTAGACAATTTAACAGTCCCCATCATAATATACTTCATTTAATAATCATTGTAATTATAGTGACCATAAAGAATATCATTAGGTATTAATATGAGTTATTGTATGCCGTACCACATGAGCCCCACTGTAGCCCTGTAGCAATTAAAGTGCCATTAACACCTTACGTTTTGCATCCATACTTATTCATTTAATATTAGACACTAATGAGGTTGTGTTAAGCAAACATATGTCAGCAATTATCACTCAAAACTACAAGGATGTCATTTCAAAGAAAGAGGAAATGAAACCAAGTATTCCCAATGGATACTTTTCTTTAACCTGCCTTACTTTTTACGTAAGAAAAGAATGATTTCATCTTTCTGATGCCCACACTTTTTTTAGGCAGCTTACATACATTTCATAGTAAAACCCTAACACTATTCATGAGAAATTCACCCTTCTAGAGGTCAGTAAACAGTGCTGCTAGCGTTGCAGTCAGACAACACGTTTTACCAGCAATGGAACTGCAGGACATCCCTGAAAACAGCCCCCCAAACTTCCAATATTGGCTGGGGAGAAGAGCGAGAAAATACGGCACAGAATAATATAGCAGACTACATGGGGGATTTTGTGGCAGTGCCAATCACCTCGCTATTGTTCTGTACCTGATTTATTGTATCAATTTGCATAGACAAAAGTCTACTTTGTTAGATATGTGCATAAGATCAAAGAAGAGAAGATAGTATGGCTACATACATATATGCACTAAATAATACGTCAGGTCCCTGGAGAGCATGGATAACACAGATTTTCCAGTGATTATAGAATTGCAGTGGTACTTATGTATAAAATAAAGCAAGAAACCAGCAAAAGCTCAAAGAAGACAGTGGATTTCTATTTCTTATCCTCTCCCTACTCCTTTTCTTGACCTTCTGGAATTTCATTATTCCTAGATGACTTTTCCTCCCTCTGAAGCAGACTCCCTTCTCCCAAATTGATCCCTCACAACAGGATTCAATACCCAGTGACACTCCTTCAGCAATTCTGAAACTCCCATCAGTGGGAAAACTTCAGTGTTGCTCAGAAGGCTTGGAAGGGATCAGGATGGAATATTCAGAAGCCCAGACAACACAGGACTACCAAATTAAGCTGCAAAACTCTGGACAACCATAGAAAGCCAAATTCTTCACTGCCATCTAACGACCATCCTGATTTTTGTAGAACAGATTTGGTAGCCTTAAAACATTCCTGAAACAGACTTCATTTGGAGGTCATTGGTCCTGTGAAGGCTCCTCGGAGACTCCCATGGAAACAAGGATTTCCCTAAACCTCTTTCTTTCTTTCAGATGAGGATTCTCCAGAGCTCATTGATCTGCTCTAAACAAGAGTCCTTAGTGCTGCTCCCAAAGAGGAAAGAACCTCTTCTCTATTTCCCAGTTCAGTTTTCCACTAAACTGTGATTTATGTTTGACCTTTTATTTACAATCTATAGAGGTTTTACATTATTTTTCTTTATACTCTGCCTGGAAAAAGAAATAAAATAATATTTCAACGACAATTCACCTACAATCCCATTTTCACAAAGGAAATAAGGACAAATCCCATCCCAACAAATGACAAGAGAAGAACTTGACAGCCTTTTGCTTTTTGCCTCCAATTTGCCTATGATATAAACCTGTTGCAAGACACTGTTTTGTTTTGATAGAGGAAGGCGGTTTGTTGTATGATAAACTGAATAATAAGCCAGTTTGGAGCTGGCAGATATTCTAAGGCCATTCTTTAAATGGGGAGATGATAGGGGCATTAGTCTGTACAAGCACATGAATAGTAAACCAAAGTCTTTGAATAGCATCTCCAAGATCTGGATTTCACGCAGGGTGGAAACAAAATGACTGGGATGGATAGCTTGAGTTTCAGTCAGGCCTGCCTGTAGCTCCAAACCTTTTCTTTTTCTCTGCTGCCCTTGGAGTCATTCTGAGGTGAAAAACACATGAAAACTGCACACAAAATATTTAAACTCTAAAACAGACTTAACAGAGCACAGTCACACCTCCACTTCCCCCCCCCCCCCCCCAACCTCATACAGTATGCACTTCCCTCACTTTGTCCACCATCTGCAGTTACCTGGCTGTGCTGAGCTTGGATGGAACACCTTCAGCCTATCCTTTCCCTGCCTGAGTTGTAGCCACTACTCAGCCTTCAAACTACTCAGCCAATCACCACTGTAAGTCACTGATAAGCCCCACCCATTCCAAGCACAGGGAATCAACAAACTGCCCTGAAGGAAGGAAAAGGCTTTAATTCACTGGATCATCATTCTAGCAAGCCACGTGAACTGTGTTGGCCCAGCAAATCCTATCTGCAGGAAGCAAGCAGCAAACCTTTACAGGTAGACCTTGCTTACTGACTGCTTCGTGCAGCAACTGTTCGAAGTTACGATAGTGCTGAAAAAATAACTTTGCAACCAAGACATACATTTGTGATCTTTGCAGCATCTCTCTCTCTGTCACGTACGTGTTCACCATTACACTCAGTCAGTTGGTGGTGTTGTCTGCCTGACCTGGGTTTTTTCTTTTTTTCCACCCTGACAGAGTGGAGAGATTGCCTAAACAAGTTATCTCTTCCTAAGCTGCTTTTCTCCACAGCACTTCTCCAAAAGGTGCTAAGGGCAAGTTAACAAGCTCAGCTCTGTGACCTTAATTAGCCAGCTCCCAGCTGCTGCCTGTAACTGATAAGACCCTAATCAGTTTCACACTAAAGGCTTTCTTTTGCCTCCTAAGCAGCTGAGAGCTGGGAGTGTGCTAGGCAAACTGTAGGCACTAGTGCATTGTTTTTGATGTGTGTTCCCCATTGTGTGCGTGCTTATTGTCTTTTATATAATGGAATGTGAGAATGACTTCAGAAGACAGGGGAAGAGATGCTGCCTAGGGAACGATCAGGTAAAAGGGGGAGGAGCCCTTAGCTGAGTAACGGGAAGAGAAAGAAGCTTAGAAAGGACCCACCCTAACTGAACAGGTGGTTAAAAAGGGACGATGGGAGATTTGTACTTTCAGACTTGCATGATTCTTAGTCAAAGCTGTGGTTTTTCCAGTAGTAATGTATGGCTGTGAGAGCTGGACCATAAAGAAGGCTGAGTGCCAAAGAATTGATGCCTTTGAACTGTGGTGCTGGAGAAGACTCTTAAGAGTCCCCTGGACTGCTAGGAGGTCAAACCAGTCAATCTTAAAGGAAATCAACCCTGACTGCTCATTGGAAGGATTGATAATGAAGCTCAAGCTCAGATACTTTGGTCACCTAATGCGAAGAGAGGAGTCTTTGGAAAAGACCCTGATGCTGGGAAAGATGGAAGGCAAAAGGAGAAGAGGACGGCAGAGGATGAGATGGTTGGATAGCATCACTGAAGCAATGAGCATGAAACTGAGCCAACTCAGGGAGGCAGTGAAGGACAGGAAGGCCTGGCGCAATATGGTTCATGGAGTCACGAAGAGTCGGACACGACTTAACGACTGAACAACAACAACAACAAAGCTCATCTGGTTGTGTTTCCTGTCTGGTTTACTTGGGAGGGCTGACACTGTAACCCCTTCCTCTCCAATGAATACAAACATTAATTACCTTCTTGCTAATTATCCCAGTGCCGAAGTGAGCATTCCAAAGGATGGAGGAGTGAGGAAAAAGGAAAGCAGAAGTAAAATTGTAAGCACAGTCACGGTCACCTGATTTTCCACTTAGCAACTGCATCACTTAGTGACCAAATTGCCAGTCCCAATTGTGGTTGCTAAACAAGAACTACCTGTATTTTTTTTAACGAACACAAAAGGTTTTCCTTCAAGCTGGATGGTAAAATAGAGCTAGCAGGCAGGGGCAGGCAGTCTAGCCACAGCCAAAAGCTACGGAAGCCTTGGTGCTCTCTGAGCTTAGTTGCTTGCTTGCAGACATTTCATTACCCGACTAGGTAACATCATCAATGCTAGTGAGGGTGGGGTACCAGCAAGTACAAATGGGGCAGAAAATAGCCTTCATTTTCCAAGGATGTCAAGGAGCTAAACTCTTTTGAAGTTTGGCAAAGCTGGCTTGCTATTACTGCCATGCAAAGTCTGGGGCTTGTCCAGCTGCCAAATGTAATCCTTGAAGTTTAGAACTCATCGTTTAGAAAACAAAAAGCACAAAACAACCTGTCAAAACTCCAAGAAAACCCGATAAATTCTGGTCAAATGATTGGATGTCTTCAAATGCAAAATATCACCCTATGGAACCTGACCAATGATCTCTATGGTGCAAAAATGTATTTTACACTTGCAAACTAAAAGCTGTATAGCTTTTTATATTTTTTTTTCCAAGCTGACCCAAAATACCATTTCAAGATTTCAAATATTCATAGGTTAAGATACAAAGTAAAGCTGGATGACTAAATGGACACCACTTCTGAGTATTCTTCTTATTTACTCAAAGGAAGAGGCGGAGTAACATAACCAGAGCTACTTAACTGCTTGAATGCAAATATCTAAATTTGCCATATGTGCAACTGACTCTTTGGGGACTGGCCCATTTCCACATAAATGAACCTAGAACTATGCTCATTAAATAAACACATGCATGGGCACGTATGCACACACACACACACACACACTCACACAAACACCACTGGATTCACCAAGTATAGTTCAAAATAAGTTTTCAAATGAGTACTGTAAATGTATGCACGGAATGGCGTGCTCTAGCATCAGTACCTAACATGCCAAACTTTCTATTTTCTTTTGCTAAAGAAGAAATAATCTGCCTCTTGTGAAGCAAAGAGACACAAGAAGGACACAAGAAAGAGCTTTGTAATGCTCATAGAGGCTTCTCAGGGGAGGTGACAGTTTAGATACTACCTAAAGGACTTTCTATTCCCAGCCTCACTTGGATGGCAGCAAGAAAATGTGAAGAATCCCTGAGGGAGATTTTTACTGAAACTTGGATACTTTTGTGTCACTGGCAGCAGCAATTACAAAAAAGGACAAGTGCACATCTCCTTTAAGGATTCAGCTCACAATTTGCAGTGATGGTTATAGCATTATGGATATCTGCTCTTCGCAAATATAAAAACTGTACTCTTTCAGTACAGAGGGGTGAAACTAATGTGCTAAATAGAAAGCACACTTAAGTACTGTCTCACCCTAGTTTTGATAATGCATTTTCCTTCAAAAGAGAAAATCAACACATCGTTTTGGTACGAAAACAATTTGCTAGAAGGTAAAAAGTAATTGTCTCAGCTACAAGCAGTAACCTGTAGAATAATATTAATAATTAGAACAGACCAAGCCTGATGAGATAATGGACTCTTACCTTTATTCCCACTAAGGCATGAAAGAATTAAGTAAAATAAAAGGTAAGTGAGTTTAAAATGCCTTTCCTGCTGGTCTGCAATTTGAAGTGTAGTAATAATACAGTTCCATTGATGTAAAACCAATAAAGGCTTTGACTGCCCGAAGACATGACGAGCAGTGGGGGTCAATATCTGTGGGCGCACCTGGTGACAACCATGCTTTATGCACAACTGCAAGTTGAAATGTAACAGGAATAATCGTTAAAGGGCATGAACTAACATATGAATGAAACATAAATATGTTGGGTATCTGTGCAACTAAAAGAAAGAGAAAGAATGTTATAAATCTGAATGAGGGTGGTCTGATTACATGAAATGGAATTGATGAATATATGCAGGGAACTGGAACTATATGAATGAAAGGGCTAAAATGTTTATCAGAAAGAACAAATTGATGTCATCTACATTTGCAGGTGCATATCAAAGCAGAAATCCAGAGGTTGGTGATTTTATGCCTCAGTGAATAGTGATAATAGAAAAGCCAAGGATGAATTTTGGAAGAAAATGTGCAATGTTCTGAATGAATGCAATTTCAGGGAGGGAGGAAAATATTCTGTTAGATGACATGAGTGGATGAGTGACAACAAAATGAGAGAGTACAGAAAAAGTGTTTAGGCCACTCTAAGACGCAGCAATGAAAGAAAATAGTGACTATTGGGTGAATATTTGCTTAGAAAGGGGTTGGTTTGTTTTGAACATGTAGTTTAAGCATGAATCTATTCATATGCATACATGGCAAAGGAATGACTATAAATCTAAAAGCACAACTGATCTGATTCTTTATGATAAAAGGTGGAGAGACTTAGTGAATGATACGTTAGTGATGAAAAGTTCTGAATGTGGGTCAGACTATTTTTTGGTAATGTCAGGAGTGAATCTTGGGGGGAAAATGCATGTGAAAGGAAAGAAAAAAAATGAAAGTAGAATGACTGCAGGAAGAGAAAGTACAAGTTCTGTATGAAAAATATCTCCCAATAGAATGAATGGAAAGTGGATGTAAGGAACAAGGATGTGGAAGTTGCTTGAAAGAGAGAGAAATGTTAGAGGGTATGGCAGAAGTATGTGGAGTTATGTTAATGGGAAGGACATAAAAAGATGTAGTGGTAGAATGATGAAGTGAAAGAGACTGTGGGTGAGAAAAATGCATATAAAAGAAAGATTCCTACAAAAAATTAGGATAAGAGAAAAATATTGTATAGCATGCCTATAAAGAAAAATGGTAGCAAACAATGTAGTCAAAGAGAACAAGGAGTGGTTAAGATTAAAAGAGGCAGAGAAAATGCGAAGAGATTTTAATAGAAATGTTAAGAAACGTTTTTTAAGTGGATGAAGAGAGCCAAATAAGGAGCTTCCAGCAGTATGAGTGGAATGACTGGAATTTAACTGAAGAGAGAGAATGCTGGAAGGAGTATTTTAGAAATTTATATGGGAATGACAGTTTGATATATTGGGAATATATTAAAAGGTGAAATTGAAATAAATGCTACATATGTGTCTAGGAAAAATGATGAAAATGCTATGAGAATGTTGCAAAAGTATAAGGTTGCAGGTATAAATGGTGTAACAGGAGAAATGTTAAAATATGGATGAAATTTGTCTATGGAATGGCTATGCAACTTGTTTAACATGTGTGTGAAGACTGCATCTGTGCCTAATAAATGGAAGAATAACTTTATCATTCCCCTATAAAAAAGGAAAAGTAACAGGACTGAACGCAAAAACTAAGAGGATTGGTTTTTAAGTGGGCTTAGAAAAAAAGTTTGGCAGAATTCTAAAAAAGGAGTATAAGAGGTACAATAAGCAAAATTTTGGAAAATAGTGCAGCTTTAAGCTGGGCAGGGAGTGCAGAGACCAGATTTTGCTTTCTAGCAGGGCACTGAGAAATTCATGAATGTGAGTAAGAAAGTTCATTGGACCTGTTGATTTATAGAAAATATATGATAAAATGGATAGGCTTGAACTGTGGAATAATTTGCATAAATTTAAAGTTAGTAGTGGATTGTTGAGAGAGCCAGTTTGGTGTAGCGGTGAAGACATCAGGCTAGAAACAGGGGTTGGGAGTTCTAGTCCTGCCTTAGGCACAAAGCCAGCTGGGTGACCTTGGGCCAGTCACTCTCTCTCAGCCCTAGGAAGGAAGCAGTGGCAAACCACTTCTGGAAAACCTTGCCAAGAAAACGGCAAGGACTTGTCCAGGCAGTCTCCGAGAATCAGACATGACTGAACAGGTTTTTTTTAAAAAAAGCTGATTGTTGAATGCTGTAAGAACAGTATGTAATGGAAGTAAAATGCACGTAAGAATAAATGGAATACATAGTGAATACTCAACATTAAGCAGAAAATAAGTCAAGGGTATGTGATGTGATATCCCAGTGGCTGCTTAATGCTTTTACAGTTGAATGTGTAAGGAATAGTTGTGATGGCATTAGATATTGGTTGGGGATGTGAATGTATATGTATTTTTGGATGAAGATGATGTCTTTTTGTTGGCTGAAAACCTATATAATTTGCAGCAAATGTTAGATAGATTATATGATTCAATAAGGAGAATGGATCTGAAAATTAGTGTATCAAAGAGCAAGGTTCTTGTATGTAGAAGGTAAAGGGAATAGCCTTGAAGGACAGAAGGAAGAGCCACAAAGGTAACAGTCAGATAAGGGGGGCCTGAGCCTGGGACAAATAATGCCCCTCCCAAGGTCCCACGAGATAAAGGAAGGGAGGGTGAAGCATCTTCAGACTATACTGTAGCTGTTACAATAAAAGCAGTACTAACCTACATAGTAATAGCTTCTTAGTCTAGTCCAGTGTTGTCCAAACCTGGCCACTTTAAGATGAGTGGACTTCAACTCCCAATTGTGGGAGTTGAAGTCCACTCATCTTAAAGTGGCCAAGTTTGGACAACACTGGTCTAGTCTACCTTGTACGGCTGACATTGTGTTTGACAAGGAAAACAGAGTGAACAATTGCACATTCTATATAAAAAAAAAAACCTGGAACAAGTCAATGAATTTATGTATATTGGTAGAACAAAAATACTAAAGTTACTTACTAAAGATGGGAAAATGGATGTAGAAATTTTAAGATGTGTAAATGCTGGTAGAAAGTTAGTGGGTAGGGTTAGTGAGTTGCAAGGAATGAATATTTGTCAAAAGAAGCTAAAATGATTGTGTATAAGAAAGTGCTTCTGCCTGTTTTCTTACATATTTGTGAGAATTGGGTATGTCAGAAGAAATGTACAAGTTGAATGCTGTGCAAATAGGTTACTTAAATGCATACAGGAAATCAAGAAGGGATAGGATCAAAAATGAATGAATGCTGACTCAGTAGAAAAGTGAGTAGTAAAAAAAGAAGTACATTGAGGTGTTTTTGTCATACAGAGAAAATGAATGAGAACCTACTGGTAAAACAAATTTAAAAAGAGCAAATGAGTCAAGAGGAAGAAGAGGCCCCCAAAATTTATTTGTATGGAGTTGATTAGACCCTAAAAAAAGACAGATGAGAAGCTTAAAAAAAAAAGGGCAATATATGGAGTCGTGTCTGGGCATGTTAGAAGCAAGGATGGTTTGCTACAGTAGAAAGGAGTGGTAAGTGTAGGGAATGATGCTGATATAAACTAGACATTTCCTTTTCTTTTCATATATCATGCCTTTAATTTCTTTAGATTGTTATTTCTTATTTCTTTTCTGCACTTTGTGTAACATTGCCTTACGGCAAAAGGGAATAGTATGATTGATATGCATATGTATGTATATCAAACTAAAAACAGGTTCTAAAAATAAGGGGCTGAATCAGAAAATGGAAGCCTCCTTTTCTCCGCAACAGTGCTTCATTTCCTGATATCGTTTTTCCAGACTTTTTCTCAAACATCGGTTAATAAAACATTATACAATATAGTAAAAGCCACTTCATCATGTACAACCAATTGTTTAAAAAGGAATACATTGCTTTCTTCTCCTGTTCATATACTTATATTAAGGGTATAAACTTAAATCAATACATTTAACTACAAAACTCGTTTTCTCACAAAAGATCTGTCTAGCCTTCAAAATGTTCTCTTTCTAAATGAGTAAGTCATGATTACTTCTAGTCCCTCCTGCACTGCAGCCCACACCGTTGCCAACTAGCATGGCAGAAGTTTCAGGAATTACATTTCAATTTGCAGCATTGACTGCATTTTATATGCTTGATTTTGAAAAAAAAATTAAGGAGCTGAAAAAGCAAACTGGAATTGTTCACATCTTGCAATAAATTCAAATATACTCTCTCTCACACATACACAGTCACACACAGAGTTTCCTGCACCAAAAGTACCTTTCTTATGATCAAAATGGAAGAGGTATCATCTGTGATGAATCAAATTATCTGTGAAAATATTGAGGTGAGAGAGGTTATTTTAATGAAGTCCCCACCCTCAAAAAAACCCTATATAGATTTGTCCCTCCTTTGGAATCCAAATTAACTAGAAATCCAGAACAAATAGAAAACAGACTCAGCAGACTATCTTCACAAAGTTTAGGCAATTAGTTATTAAATGTTTGGAACCACATTTCCTTTTGCCAACAGCTGTGCACAATCATTTGCGGTTTTGAGGCCAGGATAATTGGCATGTTACAAGTTTTCCCCTCAGTTCTTTGGCGTCCAGCTGAAAACCGCATGGATGGAGGAAGTACTTGGAGCAGTTGGAATCCAAGCTTTGCACTGGAACTCCAGCCAGACCCTCAGATATCTGAGCAGGGTTGAGGAAAACCTCAGAGGTTTCAGTAAATGACTTGTGGGACAGTTCTGGAGCCCTTCACTTCCCAGAAGCTGTTGCCTTAAAAAACAAAACAACACACTCAAGTTCATCAGTGAGAATGCAAGGATGAACCAGCAATTCTAAAGATCTCTAGAGAGGTCACACAGATATCTCTGTCTCACTCCACAATGGACACTACAGGCACCATAGTAATACAGCCTGTTTTATAAGATTGTGTTATATTACTGTGAGAGTTTGAAATGCACATTTAAATGTTCCTGCTAACTGCTGTAATTGTTATTCTATCCATTTTGGGCTTTACCAGTCTTTCAACCATTACTGTTTGATGTTTCTGTTTTTTCTGAACTTCTCCATAAAGCAATCATTTTGTCAAACCCGTGATCATTTAGTAGATAAGTTCAGAAGTCAAAGGAATGTGCAAATGACTATGCATAATGGTAATGGAATACGTGTGTATTTGTGTTGTGCGTGAACCTTGAAGGGACTGTTTGAGTGGTGCATGTCGACAAGAGCGAGAACTGAGAAGTTTTTCTGCAAACCCCAAGGACACATGTATATTCTCAGGCTCTGTTCAGACATGATGTTTTCCAAACTCCAAATCAAATGACAAACCTATTACACAACCCCCTTACTCAAAACCATTAAAAAGGTAAAGACACCCTTGTATTAACTTTGACGATTGCATCTATGCAGTTTTCTTGACAAAATTACAAAACTGGCATGTCTTCTTCCAAAATACCCCTTGACTTTCCAGTTTAGCCAACAATCCTGGAGTTCCTAGGTGATCCCACATCCAGCTACTAACCAGGGCAACCTTACTTAGCTTCCAAGATCAGCCAAAGTAGGCTACACTCTGCCAGCTGCTATAGGTTACAAAACCCTAGGCAGATCTTATAACACCTTGTCTAGTTTGATACTTATAATACTACAGAAATCAAACTAGTGGGGTTTTTCCCCTTTGGCCAGGGATTCTGTACCCATTACAAAAATTACTCCCATCTTCTCTAGATAAAAAGCCAATCAATACACACACACAGAAAAACAGAAACCTGCTGTAATAATTTGGTAGCCTGGACTTTGGATAAGATTTGGTGAGGATAATCTGATAAAACTTTTACAAATATCTTAAACTGGGCTTTTATGTTATTTCTCATTCTTCAATGAATGGATTAATTCAATGTAACATTAACATTAAAAGCAAACCAATCCTGATGGTGCACGCTTGCACATGTCTCAATATGTAAATCAGGATCTGAGCTCTAGAATTGGAATGTATGCTTATTTCTGCCTCTTCTACACACACACACACACACACACACAAATACATACACTTCATAAATCTAATTTGCTGAGTTTGGATTGTACCGTATCAAAGTGGTTAGATGGCTAAATTATGTTCAGATATGGTTCAAATATTATGAATGGCATTTGCTGTTGCTGATAGGTTAACAGGAGTATAAAAATTAAATTTAATGCAAGTTGTAAATAGCTCTTAAAACCTAATGCCAATTCCCTACTAGTCCTTCCATCAAAATGACACAGATGGAACTGGTCAAACAGAATTTTACCAGAATTTTGTCTGGAAGAGAACATACTTCATTCTGATGCAACCTCACAATAGCAAGAAGATGCTAGTGTTCTCAGTCAATAGTATGAGAAAATGCAGCAGGTTTTGTCAGCCTTCTCTCTATTTAATGACCACTGATAGATAAAGATTGATTTTCTTCAAGCTGGTGCTCTCCAAATGTTGGATGCCAGCCTCCATAATTCCAAGACAGCGTGGGAATTATGGGAGCTGACTTGCATCACATCTGAAAGACACCAGATTGGAGGAGGCTACTAATAGTCATTCAATGATAACCAGACTTATATGTACAGAAATAAGAAAAGGAACTCATATAATTTAAGGCCTTCTTCCTAAAAATTAAACTCTCTCTGAACTGTTCCTTTCTGGTAAACCCAGTTCAACTAAGTCAAGTACTTAGCCTCAAGAGACTCCAAATGTACTGCCAGAATGATTCTCCTAATTCTTCCCTTCATGCTAGCTGAGGTTCAATTTATATAGGACTTTGGAATTAGAAACTGGAATTAGGTGGGAATTTAGGCCATGTGGGAAGTTCTATCCACATAGTCTTAGAGTGGCTGTGCTAATTTTAATCACATTAGCTGATTGTTCTTAACAGCAGGATTGGCTGGGATCACTTGAATTAGCGCAATCATGCAATAGCAAGCTGGATACCACTTCATATAAGCAGCTTCCCACAAGGAATGTACATACAAATGTACATTTAATTACATCCTGAATACAGCCAGTGGAGGCAGTAGATATAGTATCAGAGTTGAACTGTGGATGCTTGGTTTCAAATCTTTGCTCAACAACTTTTATTGGGCGGTTCTGAATCAACCCCTATCTCTGATAGTAATAACATGGCTCATTCTCAAGAAATCCTCTGGATGCCTTCAAATCCATCTGCCAGAGTTGGTGTTCTCCCAGTTGATCAACATTTTACCTGAAGCTGTTTTGGTAACCAGAACAGAATACAGCACCGCTAATACCAAGTGTAATCATCTGATCACTTTCCGCATCTTAAATATACTGACTAATATAAGTGAGCTTAATAATGTTGGGGGAAGGAAATTTTTATTTTCTTTACTGATTCTCTGAAAGACTGTGGGCCCTTCTGGACTAAGTGGCATGGAGTCCTGAGTATTGGAAGGGGTAAAAAATATCCAGAAGTGATTGTATATAGAACAATAATCTGATTTGTGGCATTCCCAAAGCTTTCAATAGACTTTTGAAAAGGATGCTGGGTCTTCTTTTTGAAACTCATACTAATAACGATGGTTACAAAAATGGTAACCTTGGGCCTTCATCTTCTTCTCCAGCTTCAGGCCATGTATTCAGCAGAAAACTAGGAACCTGCTGGCACTGATATCATTTGGAGGAGAAATATCTGAATGGGGATTAGAATATAAAAATAATTGTTAACTGCATTATGATCCAAAATCTTCATTCTCCCTACTCTGGCTGTTAAAAGATGAAAATAAAAGTATACTTTTAACATAATGTCTAAATGTGTCCTAAAGAGCTTCCTCACTTGTCAGATAACTTAGCATAATGCTCTTGAGCTTTCATTCAGAGTTCTTCCATTATGCTAGATATTTTCTATGATACTGATGCTATTTGCTGATTCATTTATTCCTGAGAATCCAAATGTCATTAATCTCAAATAGATACATTTTCATGAAGTTTTTTTCTGATTCCCCCCTGCCCCAAATGCTAATGTATAATTAGTTATTCTGAATGTCCTAAAGTACTCTCAGCTAGGTGGGACAGAAGAAATAGCTGGCAATATGGTTGATGATTGTGAGAAAATCTTCCTCTGAAGTCCTTTCCAATGCTTAGCATCATATACCTGTCCATATTATTGCTATTATTTAAGCAGAAGTGAATCAAATAAAGTTTTCTTCAATCTCAGCAGTAATCCTGGAGCAGCCTCTTCCAATCAGGTATGCTCCAGATGTCTTTGACTGCAGTCCTGGCTGGGGACAATGGAGGGTTGCAAGCATGCAGCACGCAGATGATGGGGGGTTGCAGAAGGCTAGCCTCCCATTTTTAACTTCAGTTCAACAAGTTCCACTTGCAATACTACCAAAGTATTACAGGATGACAGAGTGAATTGTTGGATTTTTAATTCCCACTAAACTGGAACTGGCTAGGCCCATAGGTTGGCTGGAGGTTTCAAATCTCACAATCCCCCAGAACCTCTCTGAGTCTTTGCACCCTAGCCCTGCCTCCTGCAGTTTGGTTAAACAATGTTATTTCTGCAGTGGCATTTGCTGTTATGAATCAGGAATTCACCATTTGATTGAAAGCTCAAAAATGCCAGTGCATGTTTGTTAGTGGCATAATCTGATTAAGAAAGAAGTTCACATTGATTCAAGATTGAAACTGCACACCCATTTAAAAAGTCTTACATCTAAAGTTTTAAGAGGTGATTGAGTTCTATAAGACGGAACGTTCAGCTTCTAAAACCCCAAAAGGACAGCAATATACCCATCCTACAAATTAAACTAAACATGCATTTGAAAATAATTATTACAATAGCACTGACCTTGCAGGATAAAATTTGCTATTGGTCATTAGTAACATTATGGATATCAGCTGATAAAAGAAAACCTGGCCCAAGTTGAGAGAGCTGGTTTGGCATAGTGGTGAAGGCACCAGGCTAGAAACCAGGAGACCGTGAATTCTAGTCCCACCTTAGGCACGCAGCCAGCTGGGTGACCTTGAGCCAGTCACTCTCTCTCAGCCCTGGGAAGGAGGCAATGGCAAACCACTTCTGAAAAACCTTGCCAGGATACTGCAGGGACAAGTCCAAGCAGTTGCCAGGAGTCAAAAACTGACTTGAAGGCGTGCACGTGCACACACACACACACACACACACACACAGAGTTGGGAGAGCAATCCACTGTGCACTTCCTCCTTCAAGAAGAGCACCTTTAGATACACTATCTGGAATGGCCCTCATAACAGCTCCATGTGTCCCC
Organism: Liasis olivaceus; assembly: GCA_030867105.1. NCBI lineage: Eukaryota > Metazoa > Chordata > Lepidosauria > Squamata > Pythonidae > Liasis > Liasis olivaceus. The sequence goes on from CM061349.1 coordinate 261,669,280, forward strand.
AGAGGAGAACAGGGGATGCCTTGCATGGCCCAGAAATGACTAAAACCAAGTGAAGCAGGAAAGCCTCCGCAGCAACTTTTATCTTGCCCTCCTGTGAGAAACATTGCATTCATCTGGGTCAACGACCTCATGTTGTTTCCTTAGCTTGGTTAATGTGCAGTGTCAGGGAATGGAAAGATGATATCATTCTGCTCTTCTTACTGGAAAATGCCCTTCTGCTGGCACAGTTGACAGTTCATGTTTCTGGGTTGTCATTTTTAATTGCCTCCCAAAATTCATCGAAATTCAGTGAAAGGATCTGTGTATGTGACAAACTACTTCAGATCTCTCTTTTATGATCCCTAGATGCTCTTTCTTGCTCTTCTTTTCTTTTTTTTAAACAGCGCAGGAGACACAGACTGTTCCCAGAGATGGTGGAAATTAAAAGAAAACATTCAGTGTTGTGAACCACTTTTAAACTAGGAGGAGTGGAGGGAAGATGAAAGGTCATTTACTGGACACAACCCATCTGGTGTTTTCCATATCCGCCATACTCATTTAAATCTAAGCAGCAAAGTTTGTTCATTATAAGGGTGTGATTTTTTTTAGTGGCATGTAAAGTTGTTTTCTTTTCTGTAGACTGTATCATCATCAGACTGGGAAACAAGCCAAGCAGAAACTCTTAAAGATCTCAGCTTTGTCAGGCATATAATCCTTAATAAGTTACAGGCAACAAAAATGTTGCAGAATATACTGTATTTATGTTGATTTTTTAAAATAGGAAATCACTAGCAAATAACTCCATTTTTCACAAAGAATGCCAATCACCTCTCCCTTAATGGACATTAACTTTGGAATAAGTAATGTGAATCTACACTTATTCATGGTCGTGTGAATTCAGATCTACACATTAATAGAACTTAGAGGCAAAGTTAGCCAGATTTCCATGGAATGCCTTGATTCAGAAAAGTTAACTTTATGCCATCTTTCTTTCATAGATCTTTATAGTTCTTTTTATGATAATAAGAGTTAGGATCAAATTAATATGGGGAGGGAATACAGCTCAGTGATGGATATTGTGCTTTTCAGGCCAGTTTTGGAGAGAGCGCAGGGTCATACACAGGAGACTATGTAGAATGATCACTAGGAGGCAGCAATTTTTTTTCTGAACCTCTTTGTAGCCATCTAGTGGTTGTCTGAATCATTGCACTCCAAATACAATAGCCCTCCTCTTCTTTCCTGCTAGATTTATTTTAAATTTAAAGTGTTGTATGTCTCGTTGAAGTAAAATGTTCTTCCTGGTTTAGTAAGATTATTTCTTATTTTAATTCTAACCAGCTTTTCCCAATTTCATTAATCCTCACGCAGGATTATCATCTGAATTCTTTGTTCCAATAGGAATTTTCAGCAATTGTAGCTATAATTTGGTGCATGACACAGAACTCTAACTTTTACAGTACTATAGACATTCTGGAAAGTTTAAGAAATCATACTACTGTATAGGTCAACATTCTGTTTTGCATGAAACATATGACAGTCCAATATGTCTTTGTAACCATCTTTTTTGTGTCCTGTTATCAAGCCTCTTGAATAAAAAAGGAAGGGTGGATCAAAATGCATACCTCTTATTTGTGAGGAATGTAAAGACCACCCAGGCATTATCATCAGTCAATACAGAGAAAATATCATGTTACTTACAAAGAAAATATTCTCTCACTCAATAGACAGTCTGGGTGGAACCTGGCTTAAGGCAAAAGCTGGGAAGATTTGCAAAGAAGTATTTTTAACTGCTCTATTAGTGCTGTGAGACCTAGATTAGCAGTAACTGGGGATAAATACTTGAGGTTTGGAAAACAATCTGTAAGAATTGCTCACATTTGGAAATTAACAATTACAGAAATAAAATAGGATATTATCATCTGAGTTGATGGATGGCTCATGAAGAGATAAATTAAAACATGTGTTTATGATTATGAAAGCTGGGAGGAAAACTTTCTATTATACACCTTAATTAAATTTTAGGAATTTTTCTTTAATGGGCACTGAGAATTTAAAAATGCTCATTTATTGAACCCTGATGACTGCTTGGGTAAAATGGGCTGGACGGAAGGAGACAAGCTGTTAAACTGATAGGACTTTTCTTGCTTTAAAGAAAGGGTATGCTGTTTTGTCTATTAAAAAGAATGGACTTTTTTAATACTCAGTTCATTTGAAATAAAATAAGACAAAGCTTAAAAGGTAATCACTTTAAATAGTTTCTCACCTTTAGACAGGTTTGGTAGTTTGATAGTAGTTAGCATGGGTTTTATAATTCCAGGATAGAAAGCAGAAATGCAGAGAGCATTGTAATGTCATGTGAGAAAATGTCATTGACTTGTCACACAAACCTAATTTGAATGTGCCAACACTATGTCTGTGGCCTTAAATTCCTTCTAGTTAGCATATCCTCTAAGTAGAAAATAATACCAGTTGACAATTAATCATCTGCTAATTAACTGTCTAAATGAAGCCACATCTACCCTTTCTGGTTGCCTTGTGGCCACTACAGGCCACCCGCCATTTCCTGAGCACAGCAATGGACAGTGTCATCCTTCACTCACTCTCAGCCCATCACAAATGTACTCCCATCTGTGTTTTGAAACTCTGCTTCAAAAGCATTGTTTTTCATTGTGAGCTGTCTTAAGCACTTCTGGGCATTTACAGGTTAGTGACATCCCCAGCTCTGATTGGCGGTAGCTCTTGGCATATCACCTCTCTTCCAGTGGATGGTCCTTTCATCCTGGGCTGCAGGTTCTCAACTGCTCAGCAGCCTCCCCTCCTTCCCCCCAATTGATTTAATGATGCTGCAGAAGACCATGGAATCAGTACAGTTTTTGCCCACCATGTTTTCTCTTCTTCTTTTGCTAGTACACCTTCATTCTACCTATACATCTCCCAGTGGACATTTTTTTGTTTTCTGCAGAGACTGGGTGAAGTATACATTCTTTTCTTTTCCACCCTGTGTCCACTGTGTGCGATTATTGCCTTTCTTTTTAAAAAAAATTCTTTAAGGTGTAATCTACTCAATGAATGGTCTTCCTTTCTTACTATGATTCTAAACTATCAGTTCTTCTTTGCTACAAGGTTTCTATGGACCTACAGTGGAATGCAGGAATAACTTGTTCTCTTTGCTTTGATCACTGTAGCATTAGAGCAATAAGAGGGAAAAAGAAAAAGAGGAGGGTCTGTGTTAGTGTCAAAGGAGAAGACACGGAAAGGGGGCATGAAGGTATCCATGTATGGAAATATCTGGGAAAACAAGGCTAAAGAATGGAAACTAATGTCAAGCTCCTCTTAGCTAGGTAAGATCAAGGAAGCAAGAACTACACTGATTTCATAAACTGTCTTTAATGGTAGTCTTGTGGTAAATACAGAATCTTGGAAAATGTAAGAAGAATTTAGAATGTGTTCATTAAGGCACAATATCTTTGGATTATTTGTAACCTTTTTTCCCAGACTGAGGCTGGGCTGAGTTGCTGTTTATGAAATAAATTTCCAATGGAATCTCCTTCTATCTCTTGTTTATTTATGCCTACTGTCCTTTCAGTTTTTCCCAGTCTCCCCACAATCTTTCACAATTAATGAGGGAACAATCCCTAAAAGGAAAAGGCAGGTACTGGTAGACATGCCCACACAGGGGCCAGCCAATGAGCCTTCCCTTTCCTCCATAGATGGGAAGGGTGAGAAGCAGGGGAATGACCGGTCAGGGCCTGCAGTGACCATAGTCCAGATTAAGCACCAACCCAGTCCTGTTGCCAAACCACCGCAATTTGGACTGGAATTTGTTAAACTGGCTTCAGAGACAGCCAGGAGCAGCACAGAAGACTTGCAGGGTGGAATTGCACCAAGACTTGCTTATTTTATATTTTTTAAATGTGTATTCCATCCTTTAAAACTAAATTATTAAAACTAAACAACTCTGCATATTTTTAAAATGCAATAAAGATCTTAACAAAGACTCTAAAAAACCTTGTTAGAAGAAGACACCACCAAAAAAGAACAATTATGCCCCTAAGTATCTATTCAACTGGAGGCATTTTAGACTTGCTGACTAATCAATTTAAGCTCCTTATGGATTGCAATCCCAAAGTAGCTCTTAAACTTTGACTAACTAACAACTTAGGTAATCTAAATGCATCTAGGCCAGGATGAAGCCTGAGCAGTTCTTTATATCTGATAAACATGCTTACATGATTGTGGAAACAAAGTGATTCACAAAATGCCTTGAAAATGCTATTTCCTGTTCTTTGATGACTGGCTTACAAAAGCCATCTGGTGATTTAGCTTACAAAATGCAACCAGTATAAAAAATTGATCCCATTTCCCATCTCAACTGTGGATTAAGTCATAAAAGATTTGGACATATGAGTGTGCGTGCGTGCGTGTGTGCATATATACACACACACACACACACACACATACATACACATACATACATACATACATACAGAGAAAGAGAGAGAGAACAGGCTCCGGCAACTAAACTCTTGACTAATATGTGTTCCCATTTAACCTATAAGTCAATTCATACACCAGTCCTGTTTGGTTACCTCTTGCTAGCAACTAAACAAATCAGTTTTAAATATGAACCTAAGTGCCTGACTTGTTCCTCTTTTAGGAAGCCAGAATCCAAAGCCAAGAACAAACTCGGACGTGATCCTAGCTTCCTGCCAATTTGGACATAAGCTAAACAATTAATCAGGCAGCAAATTTACTAGTTCAGAACAACCAGAATTCTTTTAAAAAATGGATTACTATGAGGTTGGAACAAAGTCATTAAAGTGCAGCAAAAAAATAATAATAACCACTCACTGTGAATAACCTTCTTCAACCACTGTGAATAACCTTCACAGACCTCACCATATGAGGGGGCCTGTGTGCCTCCATGATGCCAGGAGATATTCTAGTGGCTGCTTAGCTACTGGCAGGTTCAACCATACCAGATAGGTCTTGGTGGAGAGGCCAGAAGAAGTGTGGTGCAAACCCGCTCTCAGTGGTGAACACGTGAAAGAAAAATTCCATACTGGATTGGTCATCACCTGGCTTTGCAAGGACTACATCTGGTGCTATGGCTCCTGGGCATCAACTGAGAAATGTCTACAGAGCTTAGTTAGTACTACTAGGGCAGCCAGCTACAAAGCAACTGGATGACCCAGCAGACTGAAAGAAATGGTCTAGAGGATTTCAGAAGAGAATGTTCAATATTTAGAAACATAAATATCCAGAATAGAGTAATGATAAACAGCAATTAATAGATCAACAAAGATTTATCCTTAGAACAAAAGCTTTAATTGAAAAAACTAATAATATAGATAATGACAATACAAATAAAACTGAAGATCATCAAACAAAATAATTTTTGGAAGAGCAACATCAAATTGAATAACTTCTAAGAAAAATAACAATGATGATGAAAGACATGAAAACATTGAGCAAAAGAATGTTGAACATCAGTTTTCTGGCAGACAGATTGAATTGAAAGGAAAAATTATTTAACATATGAAAAACAAACTGAACAGGGAAAATGCTTCACGCATTCAAAAATACAAGCAGAAAACAACTATCAAAAGTTCTGAAAGGCACACATTTAGCAGTAGAAAATACTGAAACAAACACGTTGGCTGAAACTAATCAAATAATTTATAGAGTCACTTGTACAATGAGATGGGCGGCATATATAAATTTAAAAAATATATAACCAAAATAAATATAGCACAGTAACAGTGATAACAATAGGGTTGGGCTACAATTCTGTAAAACAAAAGCAGTAAAATCAATCACCAAAATGGAAAATTCATTTGGAAAGAAAGAAAAATAAACTGCAAGCTGATATCAGCAATTTGAAGAATTTGAAGAAAAGAAAAAATTTATTTATTTAAATTATTTATTTAAATTATTATCTTGGCACTAGGATGATTAAAGAAGTCTCAGAATTAAAACAATGAGTTATGGTTGTTCCAAAGAAAATTGAACAATATGAAGGTAGAATAAATCAATTTCAACAAAATCAGTGGTTTTAATGAAACCAGCATTTTTTCATAAAGCATTGCTAGGAAATATAGGAAACATATACACTTATCCTGACAAAAATGAAGCATTAAAACGTTGGCATGACACCTGGTATAATCCAAAAAATAAACCCATAATAAAGGTGCAAAATGGATAAAAGAGATTGAGAAGAACATTGGCTCAGTCAAAATGGATGATACAGTCATAACATGAAAAATTATGAAAAAGCAAGCAAAAAAGGTTAAAACTGGAATGCACCAGGAAAAGATGAAGTACATGGATTTTAGCTTAAATGTCTGATGACTTTCCATAAAAGATCGGCTGCTCAATTGATGAAGCTTTACAAACTAAAAATGTTGAAGAATGGATGACACCTGATAGAACATTTTAATAGTATAAGACAGAGAAAAGTATATAGCTGCAAACAACTACAGACCAATTACGTGCACGCCAACAATGTTGAAGCTGCTAACTGGTATATTAGCAGTTACAATTTCAAGTTACATGTTCAAAAATTCAGTGCATTCACTTGAACAAAAGAGTAATTGCTGAAATTCACAAGGAACAAAAGATCAATTGTGATCAATAAAATGATACTAAAAAGCTTCCAGCAAAGAAGAACTAAGTTACAAATGGCTTGGTTTGATTTTCTTCCATATAGTTAGATACAGCAATGTTTGGAAATATTTAGCATTAGTGCAAACATACAAATTTTGTAAAAGAAGCTATTAAAAAATGGAAAGCAACTTTTATGGTAACTGCCAGATAAATTGGAAATGTAAACATCAGGAAAGGAACCTTTCCACAGGATTCATTGTCTCCACTGTTTTCTACTATCTCAGTGATGCCCCTCATCCATATCCTGAATAAAACAAAACTTGAATATGAACTCCCAAAACAAAGCCGAAAAATATCTGACCTGTTATACATGGATGATTTGAAGCTTTATGGGAAATTAAAAACTGAAATTAAATATTTTATATGGTAGGGATATATACTGATGATATCAAAATGAAATTTTCATTTGACAAATGTGCCGTGCTTATTATAAAGAAAGGAAAAACTGAAAGAAAATGTAGCCATACAGTTTGAACATCATAAAATCTTTGCCCATAGAGTAAAGCTACAAATATCTAGGAATACTCAAATCACATAACACCTTGCAAGGTGAAGTTAACAAGAAAACCAGTTTAGAATATTTAAAACAAGGGCAAAAAATTCAAAATTCAAAATTAAGTGGTGGAAATACATTCAAAACCATAAAGCCATGAGGGATACGGTAATCAGATATACTGCTGGTATAGCAAACTGGACACAGCTTAAATGGGACAATTTAGATCAAAAGATCCAAAACCTTGCATCCGTGAAGTGATGCTGATCACCTATGTTTAGCATGAAAACATTGAGGCTGTGGTTTCCTGCAGACAAAACAGACAGTTGAAGAAGGAAAAACAAGGATTAAAATGATTACATCGTGGCAAGCAAAGAGAAAATGCTCATCAAGTAGCAGAAGCAAAAACAATTCACTTTTTTTTATGGAAAGCCATTTAGAAAACTGTAAAAGTAAACCATTAAATGACCAATACATACAAGAAATTGAAAATAAAATGGATAAGACGAGGAATTGGCAACAATAACCCACTGGCATCACGAAGAAGAAAACAGAAGGATTAAGTTTTGCAGCTCAGGAATAAGCAAACAAATGTGATGAAATCAAGGATTCAGCATGTATCAAGCAGCAGCAAAAAGTTTCATCTTTTTGTAAACAGAAAGATGAAACTGTGGATCACGTAATTAGTAAATGCAATTAAATTGCTCAGACTAACTAAACAATGTTGTGACAGAATAGCCACTAGGATCCATCAGCATTTGTGCAAAAGTTGATATTTCCAACTTTCCCAAAACTGGTATAATCAAAAAAATTGAAGAGGTTGTTGAAAATGGTGATGTTAAAATTGTATGGGGTTTTCACATACAAACTGATCCCCAATCCAGAACATATCAATATAACAATATTGGAAAGAAAACAGTGATTTTTGTAGATGCAGCAATACCCAGGGACAGAAGAGTCAAGCAAAAAGACTTGAAAAAAATTACAAAATACAGAGTTCAAATGATAGGTTGATTATGGGAAAGATCTTGCAGTGTCATCCATATAGTTATTGGCTTTTCGTCCGTCCATCCATCCATCCTTTGATTTATATGGCCATCCATCTCACATAGAGTGACTCTGAGCAGCTTACAGAATAAAAACATCAACAGAATAACAAAATGCAATAAAATAAAACACATAAGAAAACAAAGAGAAATGGCCAGCAAGGATAAACTAATTAAAAGCAATTCATTCAACTCACAGAATTAAGTGGGGCAGATTTTACAAGCACTAAATATTTCAACTATATCAACTCGGATTTACAGAAAAGCAGCTTGCTTATAGGTTACAATGTTATTTGAATAATTCCTAGGTTCTTGGCTGGAACTTAAATTTCCAAAGAACACCATAAAAATGTGATTCTTTCTGATGTTCTTAGTATTGTGTTATTCCTTGACAAATAAAAAAAAAAAATCATCATCATCATAGTAGAGCAAGGGAGGAGAAAACTCTCTAGAGGAGCAGCTGAAGAAAATCATAGCAGCAGATCTTCATAATAATTTCTGGTAAAGGAAGCAGCTTGTACAGGGAAAGAGGTGAAGGGGAAGTGGGTAATAAAATCTGTGAATAAAACATTATTTCACTAATACTGCGGCAAAATGAGAGCTTCCTAAATCAATGGCGAAGCAGATATTTGTTTCCATGAGTTTGCCTGGGCTCTGAATAGCTGGTTTTTTTTTTTTAATGAATTATTAATGTTGTGTGCATTGCAGCCATTATGAGTTTAGCACTCCAACTGTTTTAAGTAAAGCTGATAACATCTTGTTTGTTCTTTAATTCCAGTTCATCCTAGAATTCTCATAGCTAAGCCACAGAGATTTTGGGTCCCATCTTCTAGGTAACTGGTTTTAAAAGCAAGCAGGCATTTATGCATACACTTAACTTTCAGACTAAAATAAACAGTAACTTTTTGATTTCTTAAATTTGAATAAAGATGAAAGCTAATGAAGGTTAGCATGTTGAATGAATGTATCTGCTATGTTTATATCTGATCTGGTTAAGTATGTTGTGTGAATAAAACCTCATGAAGCTAGAAGGATATGTTCACAAATGCCTAGCTCAAGCCTCGTGAATCGCTGGTTCTTAGATTTAGGAAGGACATGAGTTATTGCAATTAATTAGCTAAGCAACACCAAGTTGGGTTTGCTGCCTGGTGTCTATATGCAAAATGTTTGTCTTCTCAACATGTCTCCAGTACCAACCCATAGCTGTTCCAAGAGAATTCCAGTCATCTCTTTGGTTTTGTCCATCCAATATATCTATTGTCTTCCCTTCTCCTTCTATCACCCTTGCCAAATTTGCATTTTTCATTTGATTGCATCACATGCTCACATGTATATGAGTTTCTGCTTGGCGCTCAACAACTGAAAGCAGCAGTCAGCCTACATTTGGTCTAGGGTTAACGGGTTGGTTCTCCTTGCCGTCCATCTGCAACTCCATCTGCTTTCATCAAAATGATAAATGCAGAATTGTGTTGTTGTGCCACAAGTTCCACCTTTTCTGGATGTGGGCCCAAGGTCATGCTGCATAAACTGCTTTCATTAGACTGATTGGTTTGACACATACATACCTGTGATGCCACTGAGTCCAGGGTACTCTTAGTAACCACCTCCAAATCCATCATTCAAGGATATGAATCTTTCTTCTTTCTCTTCCTCATTTTCAGTGTCATGTATTACTGTTTCACTGCCATGTATTACTAGTGAAAAGTCCATTGCTTTAATTATTCCAGTCTTCACTGTCATAGAAATATCCCTATCCATTAAGATTTTGTCTAACTTTATAATTCCCTTTCTTTCCAGGATTAACACTCCTTTTTACTTCTCTAGCACACATCTACAGGCAAGCATACCTAATACTCCTTCCTCCTCCTCATTTTCCCCACAACAACAACCCTGTGAGGTGGGCTGAGAGAGAGCAACTGGCCCAAAGTCACCCAGCCAGCTTTCATGCTTAAGGCGGGCCTAGAACTACAGTCTCCTGGTTTCTAGCCTGGTGCCTTAACCACTAGACCAAACTGGCTCTCATATCTTTTTTATCTTTTTATTCTTATACTGTACATTGTGAGTGTAGAGATGATCTCTGGGTTAGTTCTTTGTTTATATGGATTATACATTTATATTATGCTGTCAATAGATTTTTAACTAAATAGCAAAAATATCAGAGGCAAAATATGGTTTATATATCACTTCCACTCACCGCAATTACAGCTTAGCTTCTCTCAGCTATTGTCTACCAGAGATTCTTTCTACTTTTGAGTCATCTTAACATCATCTTTTGCTTTGCTCAAAGAGTCCTCTGTGTCGTATTAAGTGTCTTCCTAACCAGGTGGTCAATACCAATCATCCAGTGGAAGTTGTGTCATCTGGTATGACGTCTTCAGTCACAAAAAGCTTTGCCTCAGCATGATGTCCAGTATGAAAAAATCCAGATGATTAATATTAATATTGGAGATTTAATGCATCAAAAGATGCATTAAAAGATAGTCCATGAAAATTTATGGCAATAAAAACTTCAGATGTGATGCAGGTACTGCTTTTTGTGTTTTTGCTTTGTGATGCTTTTTCTGCAATAAACTAACATGACCCTTCCTCTGGAATTTAACATCTTAGATGCTTCCTAAAACAATGTGGTAAACATAAATTATGTGTTGAAAGTCAACCATTTAGTAAGAATAGTATCCTATCATCATCATCATCATCATCATCATCATCATCATCATCATCATCATTCAAGTGATTATTACTATTTTATTGATCCCCTGACCTCCATCAGAAATCAATTTCTAAGCTGACATCTCGCAATCACACCAACAATCTTGGCACTGCAATAATTACAGATGCATCTGTACATGAGGACAGCCAACAGTGTTTGAGGCCCTGGGACCACTGTTGTCCAGGGCACAGATAGGTAGCATCATAATATAAGTGGCACCATTTATCAAAAGAGATATAACTTCCCCTGACCGTATAGTTAGATTACAGTGAACACAGTAATGTCAAAAATAATTGGTTGTGCCTATAATAATATTTCTTCATACTCCTAATTTTAAGTACTTTCAGACAGGGAGGCAGTTAATTATGCAACACAGTAGATAGGTACTGCTAATAATAATATGAGTCTTTGCTCATGAATATAGCCTCAGGATAAAATAACAACAGAAGTGTGCTGATTATTTTAGGAGACAGATCAAATGTGCTTCATTTGAGTTATAACTTTATGTAATTCAATTTTATAACTCTGTTTTTCTAATCTAAATGTTCAAACTGTCTCAGTCAACAGGAATCTGAATTTTCTATCTATAATAGGAGTGGTGTGTGTGTGTGCATGTGTGTGGTATCACTTAATATTGTGGTCAGGTGATAATGAACATGTAGGTTAGAATCAGCTAAAATACAGAAAAAAAAAGTATATCCAACCTATTCTGCTTGGACAAACACCTGTTCTGTAAACAATCTAGTTAAGTGTTATTGGCGTCCATCTTGGGGTAGGGTTGATGAATTATTATTGGGTGGTTTTTTTTTAATTTAATGTGTTGTAAGCTGCTGGAGTCTTTTGATTTGGTTAGACTATAAAACCTGTGAAATTAATAAATAAATCCCTGTGCTGCAAATGTTAAGCATCTTCAGAATCTTTCTACACTAGTCTTCTCTATCCTGATCCCGCCAAATGCCGACGCAGGATGGTGACAGTTGTAATCCAAAATGTCGAGCGGGCCAAAGATGGGGAAAGCTGATCTAGACTATTTTAAAATTATTACTAAGAACTCCAAAGACGGGTAATTCATCTGAGTGGTTTGTTTGTTTGTTCTTTTTATGAAAAACAATGTGCATTTATGCAACCCAGCTAAATTCATTGTTTTTGCTTCTTCTCTATTGAAGAGGCAAACCTGAAAGTCATAGCACTTGGGTACAGTCACTGTTCACACTCTCCAACCTCTCAAAAGCAGCTTGAAGCCAGTCATTTATGGTTCACTTCCATCAACCTCGAAACACTGAGGGACAGTGGAAACAAACATAATTCAGCTGTGCCCTGAGTGTATCCTGGTCTTGGAGGACCAAAAAGGGACAGAGAATAAATGGCTGGGGTTATCCCCACCCACCCATTTTCTTTGAGTACTTCATGAGCAATGGTTTTGCTGCATGCAACCCTCTCCCCTCACCCAATAACAAAAGAACAAAACAAAAAGACCCTGAGTGGCTGTTATGAAGTGAGCTGCGAAACTGCCCCACCACCTTTCTGATGAAAGCCCTGTCAAATAACAGTAATAATGAAGGGAAGCCCAGGAGCTGGAGAGAGTGAGATAAAACCTCCCTCTAATGAGAAGATGAATTGCTCTCAAGATCTGCAAATCTGCAGCATTACAAAACCAAACCAGCTTTCTCCAGTTTCACATAAATCAGCCCAGGAGGTGGGCGGAGGGAAACCCCAGCAGAACAAAATCAAGGTCAGCTCTTGGACAAGCCAACCTCATGCTCTGAGTCCAGACCAGTCAGAGGAGGATATGAGAAGAAATCACCTCCTTTTTAAAGTAGTGGTTCACACCAGCCGATGGGCTTCTTCAGGGCTAGAACAATCTTAGTCTTAGATACATTCATAACCAGGGTTGGCTTTCAATAAAATCACATGCAACTTCTCCTCTCTGTTGCAAGCTTTTCTGCTCTGAATTTCCAAGTAAGATGTAATAATAAATGGGATAGTTTAGAGCAGGGTTTCTCAACCTTGGCAACTTTAAGGCGTGTGGACTTCAACATAGCTGGCTGGGGAATTCTGGGAGTTGAAGTCCACACACCTTAAAGTTGCCAAGGTTGAGAAACCCTGGTTTAGAGGGTGGGGTGTACTGTAAGCTACTGTTCTTACATTAACTATAATTACCTTTTTACTTCACTTCTGCCACCCTTCACAAGGAATTTTTGTAGTAGAATCATGTTTCCTCAGTACCACTACCAACCCTGTGGGCAGTTTCGGCCCATTTATTTGCTGTTAGTCAAACTTGCTGTATTATTCATTGGAGTGCAAGCATTTGGCTTGCCTTGTTCTAATTTAACGAAGTGGCTTTTAATAACACTAAGACTAACCTCCAATCATAGCTTTAAAGAGCAAAGCGGTGAAATGCCTCCTCCTTCCTATTTTCCCCTTCCTCCCCACCGCCTTGGCTTCCTTCTCTCTCGAACCCCCACCCCCACCCCATTTCCCATTTTCTTCAGAGTTGCCAGCTGCAGTCTAGCTGTCTTCACCATTATTTCAACTGTGGCAAATTGTCCTGAAATCATGTACGGTTTCATGATGTGAAAGGCGCAAGTAGGATTAAGTCAGAGCACTGAGCTTCCTGTAACACAAGGCCCCTGTTCTCCAAGCAAAAGAGATTGTGTCTTGCCTCCTGCCAGCTGCCCTCTATTACATAATGCTCAGTGTCCCCCAATTTGACGAGGGTTGCCTGTTTCCCCCCCCCTTTATTGTGCTACTCCCCCTCCCCTTTTGATTTTCTCTGTAACTGGTATCCCATAATGATCCTTCTGCTCTGGAGATGATATACCATTGAAAATCCCACATACATCCCAGCATGCAAAGTGTTGAAAGATGGTTTTCATTTTGTCTAGAGACAGCAACGTGTCACGCTCGGCAACATAGGTGTGAAAACTCCAGTGGCTCTTGGAAGAATAAGAATGCCTTCTTCCAAAGATTTTAAAGTATATTTTAAACTGTATAGTTTGTTTTGATTTGGGGGGCCCACACTGTAGTGGAACAATAGCTTTCATGGATTTCTTCTTCCCGTAATTTCTCATATGCTGTTTATTCATGCATTTTACTGTTTTTACCCTTTTATTCTTTTTAATCCATTTCCTTTAATGTCTTAAATCATTTGTGGTCTGTCTGAGAAGTCTGCTGATTTGATGGATTTGAAATATTTGAGAGATCCTGTCATGAAACAGTACATTGTTTGAGTATTCCTAAAGAAATAATGGGAAAAATATGTTCTACCAGAGAGTTGTATACGTTCTCTCCTCATATTGCTGCTACCACTAAATTTCTTCCCATTCTGGAAGTCTTATGTATTTTAGTAATGTGATTTAGAAATGCAGAGAGTATATAGATAGGCTCAATATATGGCATAATTTTAGAAGCAAGGATAAAAATAACATTTAAAAATAACAATTAGGGTAAACTGAAGTTTGCATTTCTCTGTACTGAATAAGATAACAAGCTTGGTATTGATAATAAATATTTCAATTTGGATGCGAGTGTTACTGAATTTATTCAAATTAGTCACTTAGATTATTGGAAGATAATATTTGGGAAAAGACCCAGAGCTTCCCTTAGACACATCCTTCCACTCCAACCTCTCAATGCTGATTGCTCTGATGCAACAGCATCGGGGGGGGGGGGGGGTGTCAAAAAAGTTAAGATGGCCATTACAACCTACTGCTTTGTGCATATGTATGACATTGATGCATATACAAAAGGGTTTGTCTTTGATTGCATGGTCATGAATGCTATTTTTACACACACACAGACACTTTTGCTTGTGTTAATGGATGGAGACTGCTAGAACCTCAGCCTACTCCATTCTATAACCCATCCCTTAGGAATCCAGCTGAGAGGAGGTGCTCTGGTTTAAAATGCTTTGAGTGAAAGGTTTCACTTCCCATCATCTCAGAACATCTCCCCCACTACTTGGTCAGCCATGAAGAGCCATTAAGATCTGCAGAAAGGCCTCACTGAAGATGTCATTGCTGTCAGAGGCTGCTTTCTCTGGCAGAAAGGAGAGGGCTGTAAAATCCCCTTTGGGAGATTTGGTTGGTCCACATTCACCCTCTCCTTAGAAAAACAACCAAGAAACATCTTTTTCATCAGGCTTTCAACTGTTAATTAAATTTAGGATTTGCAGCATTTTATATTGTTAAACATTTGGATGGGGAAGAACCAGGTTTGGATGGGGAGAAACTGTCTCCAATTCAATCGTACCAAAACCAAGTGGCTGTGGGTGTGTGGACTGCCCAAATCTGGGGATATTCCAACTTTGACCTTGGATGGGGTTGCACTTCCCCATTCAAGGACAGTGCACAATTTGGGGGTCTTCCTGGACTCACAGCTCCTGCTCAATGAGCAGGTGGCAGCTGTAGCCACGAAGGCTTTTGTCCAGCTTCATCTAGCGCACCAGTTGTGCCCTTTCCTAGATTGGGGGCCCTTTACACAGTCACTCATGCCCTGGTCACCTCACAGCTTGACTGCTGCAACACACTCTACATGGGCTGCCCTTGAAGACCACCCAGAAGCTTCAGGTGGTTAGAATGCAGCCGCACAGGCAGTGACAGGCATCCCTTGCTATGCCCATGCAACATGTCTGCTTCGCAAGCTGAACTGGTTGTCAGTTTGCTTCTGGGTCCAATTCAATGTGCTGGTCCTCTACATGGCATAGGGCCTGGTTACTTGAGGGACCACCTGTCTCTCATCGTATCTGCCCAACCAGTGTGATTTGGCAAGGTTGGCTTGCTCCGGGTTCCATTGATTAAACAATTCCACCTATCGGGGCCCCGGATGTGCACCTTCTTTGTAGCAGTGTCTGCCCTCTGGATTGAAGTTCCCCTGAGATTCGAATGGCTCTCACCCTGCTAGTGTTTCAAAGGGTCTTAAAGACCTGGTTCTTCACCAAGGCCTTTGGAGAGGATGACCAATGCCCCCTTTTTTTTTTCTGTTCTCTTCTGGGTTTATTTTCTTTGCCATCGTTGTTCTTCTGTCTTGTGCTGTTTGTATATGTGTGTGTTTTCCATTGTTCTTTGTTTTTTAAATGTTCTAATAACTGTAAGCTGCCCAGAATCGTTGGGAGTCAGGCGACATATAAATCTATTATTAATATTCCACTATTTTGCATTTTAATTGTTATTAGTCACCTTAAATATTCAATTGAGTATACATACCTTGAATTAATAGACAGATATTTGTATTTCCAACATGACTGTAACTGAGAATACGACTGCCCTGCATCCTTATATCTGGAGGGTGGGCAACCTCTAGCTCTTGGCCTAATTTCAGAAACTATAATTGGACACACTTCCCGTGGCCCTTGGAAGCCATAAGAAAATCTCCGTAGAAATCAAGGGCATATTTATGTTAGCAGCATTCTCCACTAATACTCTATTAATACAGGCTGGTGGAACTGATTCTGGGACCCTATTTTTTGTTTATAAGGTCTTTGGTCTTCTCAGTGGGACAATCCTTGTGTATGAAGACTTCTGTAAATTTTTCAATTTCCATGGGATAAAAATCTGCTTTCAGAGAACACAGTTCTTACAAAAGGAAGACAAACATATATAATATAGTTCAATCTCATGCCCTGTTAAAAAGACTAAAGAAAGAGCATAATTTTAATCACATACACCTAAGAAACAAAATCTAGGCTCTTGCTCAGTGATACTTATTAACTTACACATAAATGGGTAATGTGCTTTTAAAATGATAAGAGATAACCTCCACGCCTTGCTTTATTGTATCTGCAGTGATTCCATCAACATAGCCTATAGGCTCCAGGCTTTATATGCTTCGATAAATTAAAGGAATGATGGGGAGGCAAAGAGGCCAAATAGATTTTATCTGTTATTGCTTGCAGGCTCAAATCTCAACCTGAAATTTATATCCAAGCAGTATATTTCTCTAGCTCCCTCACCACATACTGATGTATTGTTACAGTGCTTGTATGTTTGTATATTCACATGAGAGGTGATTGCAAATGTGTATACACATTTCAGATCTATGTTCCCATGTTTCTGGGTCCTTAATCTGAACTTGAAATTTTACAATTTCTGTTTAAAAGATGAGTGATTGCAAATCATTGCCATTATAGAAAGACATTCTAAATAGTTAATACCATCAAAGATAAAAATAAAATTCAAAATGATCTTCAGCAGTTAGAGAAATGGACTGAAAAATAACAAAATGAAATTTAACCTAAATAAATGCAAAGTTCTTCATTTTGGAAAGAAATCAAATGTACAGGTATAGAATGATATGATACTTAAGAAAAAGCTCTTGGAATAGAAATCGATTTCAAATTAAATATAACTAAGCAGTGCTGAGGCAAATAAAACAAAATAAAATAAACAGGTAATTTCAGGCTGCCTCAGCAGAACTCTACTTTCAAAATCATGTAAAATAATAGTTCCACTATATTCTACATTGAACAGACTTCACCTCAAGTGTTGTGTCCTCCTCTAGGCACCATACTTCAAGAAGGGTTCAGACAAATGGAACAGGGTTAGAGAGGAACAATGAGGATAATCAGGGAACTAGAAACTAAGTCCCCCAAAAGTGTGATTAAAGAGGATGGGTGTGTTTAGCCATGAGAAAAGACAACTATTTAAGGGGATATGACAGCATATTCTTCAAATACCTGAAAGGATGTCATGCAAAAGAACAACAAGACTTGCTCTCTATCATCCCAGAATGCAAGACACAAGTTAACAGATGTAAGTTACAGGAAAGCAGATTCCAAATTAATGTCAGAGAAAATGACTTTATAGTAAGAGCAGTTTAACAGTAGAAACAATTACCTAGAAAGCTGGTGGGCTCTTCTTCACTAGATGTATTCAAGTGAGGTTAGGCAGGAAGTTGCACCTGGTGGCCAAAATGGCACCTTCCTCTACACTTTCCTGCACTATGATTCTGAATCTTGGCATGTTCATGCTTATATACGCTCATACTGTAGCAAGGAGATATTATAAGATTGAAGGTAAATTTGAGATTTGTAGGACTTTAACAAATCATTGAAGTGGGGGGACCCCCAGAACAGGATTTTCTAAAACAACTGCTCAGCTGTTGATTGACTATTGGGGTTGGGAGAAGGATGAATGCAAGGCAAGGCAATCAACGGGGAGAGGGAGTTGAATGAAGCACAGGACAGTATCTGGAACTGGATAATTCCAACTTATTTGTTGGTTTTTAGTTTGCAATATTGTTTTAATATTTTTCATTAATTCTGTTTCCATGTTATTATTGGAAACCACAGTGAGATTTTAGTAGACAGCACTATATAACATTAATGCGAGAGACATGACAGAATGCTAGAATTGAAAGCCTCCTCCCATTGCAACATAAGGTTTTGTTTTTATATAAAAATTAGCAATCACAATCGAATAAATAAATAAATAGCAACCTCCATTATCTATAAATCAATTGCTAGGTAGCCAAAACAATACATCAGCATCTGGGAGCCAGTGTGTGGAGAAGAAAGCAAGCTGATTAGTCTGTTCATGTGATATTTTTGAAGGGTGGGTGTGGTTTATCATGCATATAGCTAAACCCTGCCAAATGCCCTAAACATTTTAATGCCAGGGAGTTACATTCAGCTTCAGACAGATCTGGGTCTTGCTTGTTTTAAATTAATTTGCCTTGGTCATATATAACATCATCCAAACTGTAGACCAACAGATTAGTAGCCCATATCTTTCTTAAGATTGAAACAACATCCTAGAATAAGCCTGCAAAAATAGCCATGTTCTAGAAATGTTCTCTCTATCCCTATTCTAATTTTTCTATTCCTCCTCAGGGTAGGGGAAGGATTAAAAATGGCAGAAGCAGGTGGAGGATAAGAGCCCCTAAAACCTTTCTACAATGATGCATCACTGATTCCATCACTGCGTATTGACTACCTGCCTACCCTCTTGCTGTAGTGCAGTGTTTCTCAACCTTGGCAACTTTAAGATATGTGGACTTCAACTCCCAGAATTCCCCAGCCAGCATGCCAGAATTCTGGGAGTTGAAGTCCACATATCTTAAAGTTGCCAAGGTTGAGAAACACTGCTTTAGTGAAAGAGAAAAAGGAAAAGAAAAGAGGGAGACAATTGCTTTGTGCTGGCTGGGCGGATTGTCAAAACGGCCCTCCTTAGGCATCCCTTATCAGGTGCTGCTAACAGGGAAGTTAAATGAGAGAAAGAGGGGAAGGCACAGCTGCATCATGGAACAGGGACACTCTAAGGCAGTGTTGTCCAAACTTGGCCACTTTAAGACTTCAACTCCCAGAATTCCCCAGCCAGCATGCCAGAATTCTGGGAGTTGAAGTCCACTCATCTTAAAGTGGCCAAGTTTGGACAACACTGCTCTAAGGTTTGCAGATACGTAAAGAATCTTCGTATGTCATGCAGGCAATGAATATTTCGGGAGGAGAGCCACATGGCTACTGGTAATTACCACTGTTTTTTTTAAAGAAGAGATATATAAATAAATAACACCCTTCCCTTCTGCTTCAGCACCAGGGTAAGATGCCTGTTCTGTATCCACTGCTGTCTTCAGGGGGGGAAACATGGGGGGGAACCGTCCAAACTACTATAAGACTAGGTGGGATTAGTGGTCATCACATGCTCAGCAGCTTCTGGGAGGTGGAAGGGAAATGTGAAACAGGGAGGAAAGGGGATGGGACGCGGTGGATTTTATTGCAGGTCCCTCTCTTTTGCTGACATAACTTAAGTCTAATGTCACAAAAGGTGCGTGTCAATGAAGCTTAGAACATGTCTAGCTGTTTGCCCTGTTCGGTAAAATAGAATAATGAGTATTTCTGCACTAGAAACTGAATATATATACTATAAGCACCTTTCAACTTAACTCAGTGATTAACATTTCTGCTGTGCCATAACAACACAAGCATATTTACACGCTTAAAATTGTTACCAGCCATCATACTATCTGGAATTGTTTGTAATATGATGTGAGAAGATAATAGCTTTTTAAGTATCTTGTTTATACTGGAAAATACTCTGCTTAAAATGGCACCAGGCTACAATTGTAGTATGCAACTAGCCTATAGTGTTTTCTCTGTGCTTCTTTCATCTTTTTTCTTTAGTTTGCAGTGCTGAAAGCCTAACTTCCACCAAATGTAAAATTATCAGCCAAACACCAAAAGTCTCCCGAGTCTTTTCCTTGTGAACACCCCAGCGGCAACTGGTTAGCCAAAATGAGAAACAAAATGCTGAGCTAAAATGGGTCTTGGCCTGGTTCAGCAGGCTCTTCTTACGTGCTTGTGATCACTGAAAATTAGATTTCCTGCCTATGAAAGCAGAAGGGCTTTTAGCTAAGGGCAAAACCATTCCAGTATGCAGCCCCCTGTATTTCTGGAACATCCTATTCATCATCTCGTAAGCCATGGTGAAAGGCAGATTAATGACACCTCTACACAAAGCCATTGCATCACTTCAGAATAAGCTCTGGTTCTGTCTAATTACATAACATAGGCTGTTTCTGAGGCTGAGCCAATTTTTTTCTGGCTCTGCTATTATTTATTTGAAATCAGAGCAAAGCTGGCATTTTCTCTGAAAACACTGTGGCTCTGCTGGCCTAGTGGATGGTCTGTCTCTTGTATTCAAGGAAAGATTTCCTGGTGACTCTTTATAGGTACTATTTAGGAGAGATTGGCCACCTTTCCCATTCCAGCCACCACAACAATGTGCAACTGGGGGTTATAGCTATCGGGAAAAGCAAAGACACCAACATGCTATCATTTAACCACTGTACTCTTCAGGAAGCTTTTAAATACAAAAGCATCTTTACAGCCAGGAAGCTTCCCTAATAGCAACCTCTCAATTTTGTTTTGTTTCTGCAAATAACTAGATGAAAATACAGAGCATGTACTATACCAGCTGACTGAAGGGGCAGGATGTATTTCATTTTCCTTTTCTAATATAGCTAAAGAGAAGCTGGTAACTCCAGGATCAATATTAGATCTAGGTAGGGAAGTGAATGACTTGGGTTCTTTTTTCTCTCCTATCATTGGGTCATGACATTCTCTGTTCTCAGTGTTTCAAGCTCTGCAGAACTTAATCCTATTTCAGTTTGTGAGAGTTGTGGAAGTGGAAATAGTGTGATGTGGAAGTATCCTAATGACACTTTAAAAATCAAGATATATAGATATAGATATATATAGATATAGATACAGACACACACACACACACACACTTCTTTATCAAGCAGTTTCTATATATAAACTAATTCTATCCATATAGAAACTTCTTTATCAAGCAGACAGCCAATATGGTTATCTTTCACAAATGCTAATACCTAGTTCAGGATGAGAAAGAAAAGGAAGATTATCTAAATTCATCTCTCTTCCAGGCCAATAATCGGAATCGTCAAAGGCTGACAATGCTAAATAGATGCACTAGAGATATGGGCTCTCAAACACACAGTTGTTCTGGAAGAGGTTTTACATCATCATAAGTTAGTATATATGCAATATTTTTTAAACTAAAAATTGGTACATTTGTTAAACTAGAGAAAAGAGCATTGACAGAGGTCTTCTCCAACATGGTGCTCTCCAGGTTGAGCTACACCTTTTCACCCCCTGCCAGAATAGTTATTGGCCTTTTCTGACAGAGTACTGTCCAGATGTGATGGACCACAGTTCCCACCATCCAGCTTGTGCTCTTTATAATCCAATACATCTGGAGGGCACCTGATTTAGGAAAGACTAATAAAATAAACTAATAAAAACTTCTGCTCTAATTTGCAGAAACACATGAAGTCTGTGTTCATTGTTTGGGATGGGGATGTTTTCCTTAAAACAACACCACTTAATTCCACATTTAATTGTCCCCTAATAAATCTATTATTTAGTGAGCCAGTTTGGTATAGTTATTAAGGCATCAGGCTAGAAACCAGCTGGTGACCTTGGGCCAGTTATTCTCTCTCAGCCCTAGGAAGGAGACAATGGCAAACCAATTCTGAAAAACCTTACCAAAAAACTGCAGGGATTACTCCAGGCAATTGTCAGGAGTCAACACTGACTCGAAGTCACTAAAATAAAATAACATAACATAAATAACATAAATAAAATAAAATAAATTTATGAGTTTGAACATGACTTCACAGTTTTTCCAGTAAAGCAGAGACAGAAAACTGACTTGCTAAATGGCACACCTGAAATCAGATGTCATTATTCGACTTCTAGACCCCCAACTTCCACTTGCACAAAAGCACGCCAACTTTTCTTTTTTAAACAATATTTCTCCAGAGCAGGTTCTAACCTGTCACTTAAATACTACCTGCTAGAACACATGAACCAGTAAGCATAGCCCTATAGCCTGTCCATTTAATTAACTTAACATTATCATTATATCTTATCCCCCATTGTTCAAAGTTATATTGAAGTCTACTTCTACCCACACCTTTCCAAACAATTTAGATTTCTCCAAACAATTCTTTTGCGATTGCATGTATATTACACAAGGATTAGTCTGGAATTCCTCAAGAAAATTCATAGTCAACAAAATTAAAAACTGGAAGAAGGACAAATGTAAGCAAGGTGAATAATAAATCAGTGGATACCAGGATGTGTCATCAGCACTTTCCATTTCATTATTTTTCATTTAAAACAATGTTTGGTTAGGCAGAAAGCATATTGATCACCCATTATGCATGTGCATGCATGCACACAAACCTTTTTAAAAGAATAGAAACATCCATTAATAAATATCTTTATTAATTTTCTTAGTAGCAATGACACTGATACAGATTAAACCTATTCTATTCTATTCTATTCTATTCTATTCTATTCTATTCTATTCTATTCTATTCTATTCTAGCACCTTACTTTGAGAATAAAATTGAAAATTTGTTTAGAGGAGATCTAAAATTTCCTCTAAAGATTTCATAAAACATTAGTGCTGTTGAGTTAGTGAAAAGATGAAGTGTCCAGCACTGCCCCTCCTTTGCTGAAATCAGTAAAAAGTCACCTTTATGGATATCTCCCCAACATATCTGTAAAATAAACTTCATGGGCAAGGCAGTTCATGAAGAAAAAACAACAACACAATTTTATGCTTTCTGTTGACTGTCTGTGATTTGCTGCTAGAGCTAGCAGAAAGATAAACATTCCCAGGAAGTTCAAACTTCAATTTTCAAAACAAATTAGAAATTCCCAGATAAAAAAGGATTGAAGAGAAAGTACAAACCAGGACTGTTTGAAGCTGGCTAGGCAATGCCATTAACTGTCGTGTTGAAAACATGGATCAAGAAACATTGAGTCAAGTGGGGGAGGCAAATACTTGACCTACTCCATGTGGGCCTTCCATTGTTCTACTCCAGTGTATTATGACCTGCTGGATGCTTGTTACCTATTTTTTTCCTTCTGCTTTTGTTGTTCTGCGTAGTTGCTGGGAAAGTGATCCTCAAAAACCTGTTATGTTCACATAAAGCAGTACCTGTGTGACAGGCAAAGCTTGAGAGCAGGTAGATAGAGATGCAGAAATAGGTTCAGGTAGACAAAAGTAAGGCTGATGGATTATTAGATGTTAGAGAAACCTTCCAGATGTGTTAGATTACCCTTCCCATCATCTCCTCCTGGGATGGCTTATCCTGACTTGAAGGGATAGAAGCTATAATTTAATACATTTGGAGATCATCTGGTTGGAGAAGGCTGAGTTAAAACCATGTTGTGATGAAAGCAATAAGGATTTATTTATTTATTTATTTATTTGGTTTGTTTATTTATTTATCAAATTTATATAGTTATCCATCTACCAGAGGAATTGGTAGATGGTTTGTTGATTTGTTTTTTTTTTTTTAAGTATTATGCTCTAGCAAGATGGAAATACTTGACCTTACTGATAAATTATCTGCCCAATAATAATGTGGAATTTAGAGGAAGGATTGTAACTGTATGACAGACTATGATGGCCCCATACTTGGCTTCTCTATTTGAAAAGGAGCAGGTGGCATCCATGGAGAACCATGGGCAGAGAAGACAATATACTGGGCTATATTTAAAATTTTCCTGCTGACCCAGCTTTTCAAATATATACTGGTTCATTGTTGATCATGATGATGTTACCATTATTTCTACTATTACTTCTACTGTTCCACACAGCATCTTTTTAAGCTATCTTAGTAATGCTAAGATTTAATTTTCACTAAACTAGAGATGAAGAATTATTTTTCCAAAATTGCAGGTGAAAAATCAAAGTTGGTAGAATACCTAAGTATCATATGAGCTTATGTTAACCCAGGGCTTGCACTAGAGGCTTAAAAGCTGTCTGCAGCTGCTGCCTGACCCTGTGTGCAGCCCACAGGGATCCTTTTTATGGTTCCTAGATCTTCCCTCCCGCAAGTTAGTGGAGCCAATGCTGTAAGCCAACCCCCCCCCCTTTTTTTTGCATTTTGAGAGTTGGGAGGTTTAAAAGACAACATGGGTGCCTCAAGGCTTACAGATGTTTAAGGCACCCATTTCATCTCTTAAAACTCCTGAAACTTCCTCTCAAAATGAGCTGTGGCCTCACCCACTGTGGAGTGCAACCCTCAAGCAAACAACAGTTGCATCAGGCAATTAATATGGAATTTCCATGCCTTGTTCACATAAAGGGGGTCTTCCTGTATTTTCCTAGAGCTTCTATCTTACAAGAAAAAGTAGCGGAACAGTAGCACAATGCCCAGAAGTGTGGACAGCTTAGTGCTGCATATCTGTTTCCAAGATAGATGGATTCGATTCATACAATAATATACCTGTAGAGAAGAGCAGAACTCTTTACCACTTGGTGTTCCTTCACTCTCAGGCTATTTATCTATTCATTTATTCTAAAATGTTTTTGACTATTAAAAAAAAATCCCAATAACAAATTTAAAAACTTCATGATGCTTATTTTTTTAAATGCTCACACTCCATAGTTCCAGTCCCTGTGAACTGCAATGTGTTTTCATTTTTTGTTCAATTAAAACCTTCAGTCTAAAACATTTCTGATTGAAAACCACACCGAGAACATTTCACTGTTCAAGCTTTTAAGCAGGTCTGTGGACCAGAAATCAATGGGAGAAGAGGTTTAAAAAAAGGTGCTCTGTGATTTGCTGGTCCAATGCAACTTTTCTCTAACCTGATAGTCACAACACTAAATTCATCAAATTATGGGCACCAGTTGATTTGCCCATGCAACAAGAGCTGCACTGGTTACCAGCATGTTTCCAGGTGCAATTCAAGGTGCTGGTTACCACCTTTAAAGCCCTTCATGGTTCAAGATCTGAAAATCTACAGGACTGCCTACTTCCAGTGTTTTCTGCCTGACCAATAAGAACTGGAAGAGATGGCTCTCTCTGGATCCAATTCTTTAAGAAGTGTCATCTGTTGAGATCTCAGATTTGGGACACCACCGCCCTTGTTCTCTGGAACAGCAGTCCATGTGACATCAGACAGGCTGCATCTCTCCTGGCCTTCTGCAAAGCTGCTATGGCCTGGCTCTTTCAGTGATGCTTTGGGATGTGGGGTGGGAGCAGGTTTTGTTCTGCCCTGAGGATGTATGTTATATGGGTAAGCTGTATTCTGTTTGAGGGGGTTATCCTTTTAATCTTATTACTGGTGGTAGGAGTGTACGCCAGTCAGAGTCAGGTATGATTGGAGTGTCAAATCAGCCTCCTTGCCTCTGCAACTGGGGCCCTCATTTCCCTGCACATTTGAAAATGCATGGCAGGAAAAAGAAAGCAGGTGATTCTCATGAACAACAGACATGATTCATGGACTGAATTCCCTTAAGGGGATTTTCCTGGCTCAGGGAGTAACCCAGATTTGACTTCTTTTTCCTAGAAAATAAAAAGGATTTCCCCAAGTTTTCCTTAATCCTTAACATCTCTGGATGAACTTGCTCTAAATAGCACAGTCATGGCAGAATTAGGCACCTTAAACAAGTTTGCCAGCTAGACATTTGTAAACAGGGCAACAGTAAGAAGGTGGTAAAATATTTGGCACTGATGAAGGTAAATGAAGAGCACAGGCTGTGATTATCAAAGACCTGTCAGAAAATAAATACCAGTATTATGTGCTTCAGCTGCTGCCATCATAAACCAAGCCTACAGTCAATAATGGTCTGCTGAAGTGCTTTCCCAGAAAGCAATGCTTTAATTGCTGGCTCACTTGGTGGTTTCAATGCAAATGCCATTTCTTTTGTGCTCCCTTGTAGGGGTCCCTCTTCTCCCCCTGCTTTTCCATTCTTTCCTCTCAGGATAATAAAACAGGATGTTTAATACAGGGTGAATTGCAAATGAGCTTTTAGGCAGAATCCAGAGACACTTTCATGAATGAGATCACAAAGATTGGGGCAGCTGTCCCACGTATCCTGTAATATGTGAGCCTTAAGCATATGAAACCAATGGGGGAGGGTCATCTGAGAATTTGAGATGCAGAATTATCAGTATACTGATCTATCCATCTATACATTGCTACCCTGGGCTGTGGGAGAGATGCTGTTGATGTTCAGTCCTTGAACATGGAGGCTCTGAACAGAAACTGAACCCAGACAGAGTGGTTGTTTGTACAACAGGGTTCTTCTTTGATGCCAGTGTTATTCCTGGATGGACCAGCTCTACCCATCCAGGAGAAGGTTTGTGATTTGGAGATCCTTCTGGACTCACAGCTCCTGTTTGAACAGCAGGTGGAGGCTGTGACTAGGGGCCTTATCTACTGCAGGAGGATGCAGGAACAGTAATTCATGCTCTCATCACCACCTACAGTATATAGGCTACTGCAATGTGCCTTACGCGGGGCTGCCTTTAAAGACTAGCCAGAAATTACAATTAGTCCAGAATGTGGCAGTTCATATGTTAACTGCCTCTCAGTGTTGGGAGCATGTTATACCTATATTATGGGACTTGGACTGGTTACTGGTTTAGTTCTTAGTACAATTTAAGGTGATGATGTTACTCTATAAATTCCTTCATGGTTTTGCAGTTGGGTACTGATGGGAGCACCTCCTCCAGCCGGATTTGGACTAGGCTGTTAGACCATCTAAGGACACATTTATGGGATGGTAGAGGAGCTGAAACTAGAAAATTTTGAAGTATGGAATGGGTTCTCCACTGAAATCAGACTGGCCCCTCTCTGATAGCTTTTAGAAAGTTATTAAAAATGGAACTTTTTCAGTAACATCACCTGTGCCTCTTGTTATTTCTTTTCTACTTTAGTTCTGTTTTTGTAATTTGAATTATTTATTGTTTTAATTATGTTGTTTTTGTTGTGACACTGTAACCACAGAGCTGTGAGATTGCAGCAGGATAAAAATTGAGTGGCTGAATGCAAAATTGCCTCTTAACAGAATTTGCTCACTGGTCCATCTAGCTCAGGATTTTCTACAGGGATTGACAGCAACTTTATCTCACTTAGGTAAAAATTATTGGAAATCCTACACTGAGCAGGCAAGGATTAGAACTAAATGATCTCCAAACCCCTTCCAACTCTGAAATTTAGTGACTCTCTCATTCCAGTCTAGTTTAATATGAGATGGAACCCTTAATTTTGTCTTCTAAAAGTAAAGCATGTGCTTTCCTACATGGCCTTCCTTCCCCTCAAGTGATGAATTTTATCTAGCACTAATACAAAATTGAAGCTGGGGGTGGGGGGAGTAAAGTATTGAAGAATATAAGCTTTGATGAGCTGAACATCCCAAGTTCAAATCTCAGTGTAACCTCAATCTCATTAAGTAGCCTTAGATAAGCCAATATCTTTCAACCTTAGATTTCCCTCTTTCTGCCCTCCAGAAATATTGTAATAAATTGATAAATTTGGCCTGTTCTTTGAAGAGATCCTTGGGGCAATGTGCATTCTGAGCACTTAGGAAAAAAAGAAGTACTAACTATGCATTTAACACTGCATATAGGGAGCTTGGAATCTTACCTCTTTTTCCAGTCACTATCTCCCATCAGCAAACTGGAGTATATGGCAACTAATGCAATGTTTGACTGGAGCAATGCACCACCAAAGCTTATCACATTTTATACAAGGCCAACACAAAGCAGAGTATCTCTTCCAAAACTAGTGTATGGACAAAGTCCATATTAAGTGGCTTCCAAATAATCAAGCAAATGCAATTAACTCTGGTGCTAATGGGAATGAGAAGCTCATCAGATGTAATTAGCTTTTGTAGTCACCAAGCTCATTTCAACAACAGCATATTATAGTTTCCTGTTAATCAAATGAGACATAAACCATGAAAATTACTCTCTCTCAAGACTCAGTGTGCTTTTAACCAGAGACACCTTGGGTGTCACTAAGTACAGTGATGTTGGATTCCAGACAGGGCACACACCGAGGCTTTAAAGCCCGCTGTGGAATAATGTGACAGACACTGTGTGCACTGCCTTTGTATACTATAATTGTTTCATTTCCCAGTTAGTGGACAGAAGATTAAGCAAGTGACATCTGAATCTATAACATTCAGGTCAGGTCTGAAATAGAAGAAATAGAATTATTTGGCACTCTGAAAATGCATCAAATTCAACTGAGAGAAGTGGAAAGAGTGGTTAGGTACTTATATTTGCTATCACTTCAGTGGACTTACTGCTAAGATGTTATTGGGGAAGGGCCTTAGCTTGCCAACTATTTGAGAGCTCAGAATTACAACTTCTTGAAAATGCTTCTCCCTGTAAGTTAAAAGCTGAGAATCTCTATTCTTAGACCTCACCACCAACACACTCTAATTATCTCTTTAACACTCTGAGCTAGAATGTTCACTACACTTCTGAAAAAATGGCAATAGCGGTAGCAGTATCCAGCTGATTTTTTCTAGACTTGGAAGCTACGGGTTAGGTCCGATTAATACTTGGATGGAAGACCGCTCAGGAATACCGGAGCTGTAGTCAAAAAATACTCTGGATATAGGCAATGACAACGCACTTCCGTATTGTTGCCAAAAATGGCATAATTGTGTCTATGCGCTTAGCAGAAGTCAAACTCAACAAGAAGACATCATTATTTTTTATCTTTACCATTCTATCCTTGGTGGCCCTAAGGTGTGTATTTGTTTAAGTAAGCCTTCATCAGTTTGTATCAAACTCAGTACCAAAATGGAATCCACTCATCAATCAAACATACATTCTGCTGCTTAGCTTTAAAAATGAAGGATCATTCATTTAACATGGACAAGTTTAAATGCTTCCTTTCTGATGCATTCAGAACTTAGCCCTTAAAAATATTTTATGCAGAAAAATACAACCTGATTCTTCTTGTTGTCGGATTACAATCTTATCTCAAGTATGAATGGGATAAAGTTTATTATACATTTGTTGTTGTTTTAGAGAAAGCATACGATAGTGAATAGGCTTGAATTGTGGAATGTTTTCTGGGAATATGGAGTTGATGTTGGTTGCTGAATGTGCTAACGGCAATACTATATATGACGTAAGTAAAGTATATGTGAGAAAAAGTTGAATGCTTAGGAAGTGGTTTGACAGTGAGCAGTGAGGAAAATAAGGATATGTGATATCCCTTTAATTATTTAATGTATTGTGGACAAACACCTAAGGAATGCTTGGGGTGATGTTAAAAGTGCATTGGTTGGGGATATGAATGTGTATGAACTTTTGTATGCAAATAATTTGTAGTACATGTTAGATGGCAATGAGGTGTATGAATTGTGTGAAAATTAATATATCAAATACCAGCAAATAAAATGGAGTGAATGAGTACAAATTACATACAGATGGGAAAAACTAGAGCAAGTACATTCATTTGTGTTCCTTGTTAGATGAGGCAATGGGTGGAAAAATTGCAGGGCATGCAAATGCTGATGGAAATGCTGAAAGTAGTAGGTAACAATGAATGAATATTTTTTGAAAGAAGTGAAAATGACTGTGTACAAGAAGTACTCTACCTACTTTATTATATGGAAGTGAAAATTGGGTGTGTTAGAAGAAACATAAAAATAAGTTGAATGCAGTGGGAATGGGTTCCTTAAGATGTGTGGCAAAACAGAAATAAGCTCAAGAATGAATGAGTGGTGAATGAATCCCAGAGTGAGAGATTAGTTAAAAAGAAATACATTGAGTGGTTTGGTCATATAGAGAGAATGAAAAGGAACTTTCCTTTCCTTTTACAAAAGTGTAGAGGTTAGAAATTTGTGGATCAACAGAGTTGATGAGCTTTTGAAAAAGAGAGAGGTAAGAAGATTAAAGGACAAAAGGCAGTGTATGAACTGGTATATGGAAAGATGGAAGCAAGGATAGAAAGGTGTGGAGAAGTATTGGGAATGGTGGCGTAAACTAGATTTAGCTGTATTTCTTTTTCTCATGCCTTTTTTTTTTTTGCTTGCTATTTCTTATCCCTTTTCTGCACTTTGCATAATGTCGTTCACCCTGAAAGGGATAATGGATATGTTTATATGAATACTCATGTTAATAATTCCATTGCCGACAGGCTGAATGTTATGCCACATACTAGGGTTGAGATTGTATCTTTAATTAGCATCATGGATTTTATGGTTCTTAATTGTAGCCATTAGTCACAAGAAGAGAAATGCACCTATCCGGGGAATAATATTGTTTGGATTTCTCTATGCCTTCTCTTTGAATGAGAAGCTGTCACTATTCAGAAAGACTTATCTCCCAAAAGAATATCTGCATCTTCAGAAGTCAGATGAAGAGAGTCATATGTTGATATTGTTTTTTTTAACAATATCACGTGTCAATTGCTCATAGCAGCCGAAGTCAATGATTTCCAGAATAAAGCACAGTATTATCTTGTGAACTGAGAGGAAATATAGTTTCGAAAGATGTAATATCCAATAGGTTGTCAATATACACACCACACAGTTATCTGCTATTTATCCTGATCTACTGACAAAACTAGATATCTGCAGTACTCCCTGTACTACTCCCTGTAACATCTGCTCGCCTGATGAGATCTGGTAGGGCACGTTCACTGCATGGCTCCTCAGTTAGAAGCTGTCACCTTCCGGGGCCACGTAAGCATGCATTTTCAGTCAGTGCTCCCCTTTTCTGGAAAAGCTTACCCCCTGAGGTATAATTAGGACCCTCTCTTCTGGCTTTTAGGAAGCTGGTAAGATTCCCAGTTTCATAGGAATACCTCTAGGTGTTGTTTTTAACTAACTGTAAGATTTCAATCTGAATTACTTGTTAGGGAATTGTCGAGATGTCAGACTGGAGTGGCCTATAAGCCCTGTGCATAAATGAATAACACTGAAAATATTTTTGAGGCTATTATCATTCCACAGAGTCTGCATTCCTTCCATCCATTATCCGTGCTCTTAGTTTAGTTGAAAATAACCGTCTTAAATTAAGATTAGGCTGATGGTTGGAGAAATGGGATGCAGGGTGGACTGCAGCAGAGAGGGAGGTCACATGTACATTTATTGGTGTGAGCGTTTGGAGTCAGGGATCAGAGGGAGCAGTGCTGCGCCGATATGTTGCAGCTGAATTGTCAGACCCTTCTAAGGTCAATGACGTCTGGCCTACACTGGGCCCTACTGATGAGGACTGATCCTGGGCATTTTGTTTCCCGTGGCAAAAAATAAAATGGCACCCTTTTCCACTCTCTGTAAGAAAGCTGATTAAAGTAGAGAAACAAAGACTCTTTCTTCAGTTCTGACAACAAGATAATGCTCCCTTCCATATGGCTTGCTTTGGGAATGCAGGACACCTGCATGACACCCAACTGTCTCTTCCAGCATTTAGTTGCTGGCTTTCAGCAAGCAATGACCAAGTTGACCATCTCTTCCTGACAGGTAGAGCTGGCCTTCTTCTTACTACTGAGCAAGAGCAGAACTGCACAAAACCTCTCCAGTAGGCCTTGTGTTGCTCAGAAGACATTTTACAGATGTCAGTAGGTGCCCTGTACTGCCAGCTTTTCTCTAGTTCAGGGCTGAGCTATGCTGAAATCTTGCAAAACTAGTTTTTCTGAGTTTTTGTCAACAGGAAAAGATCTGTTTGTCCAGAACATGGATTCTATCAAGGCAGCCTTACTATACTTAAAATTAGACCTTTTCACTCCCCTCTACTTTCTCTTCCATTGTATGATGAATCATGTATGATTCCTTTGGTGGCTTTTTGTGCTACGATTCAAAAGCACTGAGACAGAATGTAGACCCAAGCATCTATTCTGACAAACAGGTGAAACCAGCATTTGTAGCTGATTTAGATTTCCGTAACAGAATGCCTAACAGACCTTGGGAATCCAGGGGAGGCAGCAAGGCAATTAAGGAAGAAAACAGAGCTGTTACAAAAGAGATTCTAGAGATCAGAGAGAGGGAGAAGCATGAGAAAGAGGCTCAAAGTAACTGTGTCTTAATTACATTAGATATAAGTTGTGCAGAAAAATTACTTTGGGAGGTTTTCAAGATTTTGTTACATTACTCTACTTGCAGTAAAAATACTTCCAGAATTCCAAGTGGTTCTTGTTTCACCAACCTCACAGGACTTGATATCTGCCTCCTCTGTGTTTGCAAGCAATGTTAGACATCCCACTACAGTTTCCTATTAGTTAGCATTTGATGGGTGAAATCCAGAGTTAGATGACTAAACCATCACTTGGGCCTCAAGTTCTCAATGCTCTTCCAGCTAGTGGGTTTCCCAAAGCTGCTTTTGAAGGTCAGATGCTCTCTGGAACAGTATGTGGTGGGACATACAGGTGCAGCAAGAAAGGAAGAATATGGCAGCCCTCACTTGCATTAGTGCAGCATTTCTTAAACTTTTCCCCCTCAGGACCTCTTCCAGTTTTTAAAAATTATGGAGAACCCCAAAAGAGGTTTTGGGGGGGGGGGTATGTGTTATATTTATAAATATTTACTGTATTAAGAATTAAAGCTGGTGCATTTGCTGCCACTACAGCTTCTCACAATTATTTGATGGGATTTTAATATTATTTTTCAACATGGACTGGCAAATAATTTTGATTCTGTGGATCCCTGAGAGTATCTTGGGGACCCCCTGAGGTCCTGGGATCCTGCTTTAAGAAACACGGCATTAGTGGAATGATTGTGCTACTCCAGCCAGGTATCTTTGATTCCATGCAGATTTTAGCAGTCAAGGTATATGGTCATGACAATTTCATGTATATCCAATTATTTTTAATAACTTTTTTTAAATGACCAAAAATGATTAAATATTGCATTTAAGCGTAACGAAACGGCATTTTAACCCACCAAATTAAATGAAAAAGCGAGTGAGAGAGGAGCATGCCTGTCACAGCTGAAGCACAAAATCTGATCCTTGTCAAAGGATTCTGAAAATGTCATTTGACTTCCTCTTCTCTTG
Source organism: Liasis olivaceus (assembly GCA_030867105.1). Classification (NCBI taxonomy): domain Eukaryota; kingdom Metazoa; phylum Chordata; class Lepidosauria; order Squamata; family Pythonidae; genus Liasis; species Liasis olivaceus. Next base: position 261,702,464 of record CM061349.1, read on the forward strand.
CACACACTTATATACATTTAAATAAAGCAGGGGCTATTTAAAATATACTCTTCTCAACCAAATCCTTACTAAATATAAACTAAAGATTAAACCAAAAAGATCCAGATGTGCATGGTATCAATTGCTGGATTACTTTTTTTTTTTCTGAAATGGAAACTGTATACCTTTAAAATAAGCCACATACAGTAGTTGAAAAAAAAACTAACCAATATCTTAGCCTTTTTTAAATAAGGAAAGAAATGGCCTAAATGAAGAAACCAGTCACTAGTTGATATAGGAAGCTACTCTACAACAGGTCTGGATTGAATTCAATCTTTTGTGGTCTATTTTAAAAGGGTAAACATCACCAAATAAACCACAGGCATAGGTAGACTGCTCTATGAAGCCCAGATGAAATTTAAACGTAACTTGACTGACTAGCTATATGTAGTTGAAATATTTACTTCTTATAATCCCATTGTGAACTTTTGTTCATTAATTAATTAATTAATTAATTCATTCATTCAAAGGTACAGTCTTCTATACAAGCCCCCGCTCCCCGGATCTTACCAGAAATAATAAATGAATGTTATATTGATAAAGCAATCATAATTGCAAATTGTTCAGGGCTAAGAATAAAGAAGGATAACAGTTTAACACATTCTGTTTCCCTGAGGAAACAGAAAATAACTACTGGTGAGAATCCAAGGAATATAAGCTAATTCCACCCTTTATAGCTGCTGCAGAAGGAAAGGAAGCTGGAAAAATTAGTTTATTGCATGTTGGATGACTTCAGTTATATGTGGTATGGGTTTTTTTTATATTTAAAATCCCTGTCTACAATTACTTTTCAAAAGGAAGGTGCTTCCTATAATACACTCAGCATATGTTAACCGTTAAAATATAGTTAATCACTATTAAGGGTTCCTATGCCTCTGTTCCTATGCCTATGCATTTTTGTTTAAAAATGTAAGAAATGCCTCTGAGTCTGTAAGAGGCAAATCTGACAAACTGTACATTGTAGATATCATGCAAAATTGCTAGTGAACCACAATCCACTTTCCTCTACTTAATCTACTTAAGAGTCATCCACAAATGCTCTTTGCCCTGGCTCTGAGTTGGCCTGCATACAGGTCACTGAGAACATACTGTCATTGGGTACACGGCTGGGTACATTGGATACACTAGCAGGCTAAAGCCAGATCAAAGAAATCCAGCACAAAACTAGTGTTTTCCACTAGAAAATGGAACAAGCTGTCCTCTCTGTGAACATTCTGATTTGTGTAATCTAACGAGCTCCAATTCGCCCCTGCACTCGTCCAGCCTTGGGGCTCTGTGCTGCCATGGCCATTTCTTCTTTGGATAGAACAGGGACTCCAGCAACGAAAATTTTCTCTTTCTTTGACTTCAATGGCTTTCTTTGGTGTCTACTGATCCTGTAGAAAGGATTCCATGAGGCTGATATTTCTATCAATAAAGGCTACCATTTCCTATTGCAGTGAGCCTTACCTAGAGTGATCCTCTGTGCCTCCTCCAGCAAGCATGGAGGTAAGAGCAGGGATCACCAAGGGGGGAGGCAGCAAGGGACCCATGCTTGCTTTTTGGGGTGGGGGTGGGATAGAGAAAGGCAGCAGAGAAGTCAGAGACCCCTTCCCTAATCCTGACTCCCCCAACAGCAGCAGCAGCAGGAACTACAACCCCTGACTTCATCTGGGCAACTTTGCTGGCCCTTTTTTCCTGTGGGTGGCAGCAGCTTTCTACTTTCCTCCTGTCATAAGGACAAGAAAAAGCACATCTCTTGGGAAAGGCCCCATTGCGTGCAATCCTAGAGTTCTGGAACAGTATCCCAGAACTCATAAGATTGTCCAGTACCCCCCCTGAGATCTGAGGTAGGACTCCAGTTTCAAATAGGAAATAGGACTGGTTTCAGACAGCAGATGTAGCCCCTCCCCCCACTTTTTTAAAGGGCTTATAGTCCAAGATAATATCTTCTAGACCTTTGGGCGTGAGTAAAGTGCTCTCTCTCTGTCCCCATGGAGAACAAAGAAACCAAGTTTCCTTCTAGTTAATTGGATGAGAGCTGAGATCCTTGGTCTACAAATTCCAACAGAGAAGGAGAAAAAGAGGTATATCTGGCTGGGTTCACACAAGATATTGGCAAAATCAAACCATGTTATGGTTTATCATCATGTGTGAACCCAACCAGCCTGCATTTTATAGCTAACTAGGAAAACAGCTTGATGAATGCTGGGTCAGGGCTGGGGGATTCTGGGAGTTGAAACCCACCCATCTGAAAGCTGCCAAGGTTGAGAAACACCGGTACAGTCTATCTGGGCGTTTGTCAGATGGCATCCCTGTGCTTCACTGGCAGATTTGTAAATAATGTGACCTTGTAGAAACAGGGTGTCTTTCTTCTGGCAGTGAAAGTGGCAGCAAGAGTGAAAACCCCCTCCCTTGAAAAAAACCCCAGCTTGAACAATAGAGAAAGCTGAACTGCTGCCAGCAACTGCTCAGAAGCACCTCCCTCATTGCCTCAATGACCTTTCTTAGGATGGGAAAACTGAATGTGTGCCAGATTTGGGGTCCAATTCCTAGTACACAAATAAATAAAAGAAAAGGGGCAATTTCCTCTCTCTATGAGCAGGAGTGCTGTCTGGCTCCGAAACATCTGGGTGTTCTTATTGCTTGAGGAAGTGCCTAATCCAGTCCAGAAAGTGGTTTCTTTTTGAAAACATGGGCCTTCTGGCTCCCCATCACCACCTTCCTCCTCTTGATCACTAATGCTCAGCCTCCTCCCAGATGTTACCAATTAGCTGTGGAAGCTGGGGTCTGTCCAGGGGGCAAGGGGGAAGAAATAAGTGGAACTATCACTTTGAAGCTTATGGCACAGAGAGGCAGGAGAAACAGCAAACATGGAGGTCTAAAGCCGCGCTTAGTCTTGCCTCTGTGATTTATAAGGTGCACAAGTGCACGTTTGGAAAATTGGGAGCATTTACTTAGCAACTGGGTGTCTGGATGGGCCAGAATGGTTCATTGGAGATAAGTAGTCCAGGGTCTTACATGAACCAAGATGTGCATATAACAGGAATTGTGTATACAGGTCTAGCTGCACACTTGCAATGCATGTCCAAATCCAACTGAGCTGGGTAGGTGAATCTTTTTTTATATGAAGGAGGAAGTATTTCCCAAACCAGAGCCATTTGTTTCCTTTGACTTTGAACTGGATCACCAGGATGTTATTTTTTTCTCATGCTGTAATTACGCGACTGCTATGAACGTAAATGTCTCCCATGAGTAAAAATTAGCTATTTTAATGGTAAAGATTCCTTGTCTTCTTCTGGATTTTTTTTTTTTACTTTGGTTCTAGCCTACACCCCTGAGTTTTCCTAGTGGTCTCCCATCCATGTACTAATTAGGGCCAGCCCTGCTTAACTTTTTGAGATCAGTCAGCTAGGTATTAATTATGCAAAAGTCTAAAATCACTTTCCATTTAATGCCTTGGTTGTGGGAGAATCACATGTTTTTTCACCATACAAACAGCCATTCCTGAACCTTTTTTTTTTTTTTGCATGTTTTAAATGTGACTTGCTTGTTTTATGTTCCTATTGTGCTGTACTATTACATTGATCAATACAAGGGCTCTCATGAGCTGCTATAAGAAAATGTACTACAGAAAACACCAATAAATCTGTCTCCTTCCACTGCAGGAACAACCTTGGCCTGATTTTTAGGTCCCTATTACATGAAAATAGAATATATAACAAACCTATAACTGGTTCAGGCAGACTTGCTTATTCTTTCATTCATCCCACCTTTTCTCCAGGACTCCACATCACTGTTCATTGTTGTTCCTCTCTGCATTTTATTCTCTGAACAATAATGTGAGGTTGGATAGTTTAAGAGGTTAGTGACTGACCCAAAGTCTCCAGTAAGCTTCTGAGCTAAGTGGGGATTCTGCAGCAAAAGTAAGATATTTTAATAAATAAAATTTATTTACTAGGACATATACTACACTGTCACCAAACTGAGCTCTTCAGGATCCCAATTCAAATCCTTGCTTATTTATAAAACTCATTGTGTGGCTTTGGCCAAATTAGCAGGACTAAACTAAGTATGGCATTAAATGCCCTTCACCATAGATTTTTTTCTTTATCCTTTTAAAACAAGAACCATGGTTGTCCAGTGCAGTCAAGACTAGGTCCATTATTCATTGGTTAAACTTTCTCCAAGTCTGGAATCCCAATGATTTGACCACCCCCTAAAAACTGGTCTTAGACTCCATTCTTCATCTTGGCCTGACACCTGGAATGAGGGCATCAGGAAAGGCCTGTAGTACCTCAAGACATTTCCATACCACCATCCTCTTCAGCCCACCATCCATCAAAAGGAGGTTGATGACTTTCCACTTCTTGCAAATTGAATAGTACAAGCATTGACCAGCATTTTCTTCATCAGTCTGGAAAGATCTAGGTCTTCCAAAGCATGTTACCAGATTTTGTTGTTGTTGTTGTTCAGTCGTTAAGTCGTGTCCAACTCTTTGTGACCCCATGAACCATATTGTGCCAGGCCTTCCTATCTTTCACTGCCTCCCTGAGTTTGCTCAATTTCATGCTCATTGCTTCGGTGATGCTATCTAGCCATCTCATCCTCTGCTGTCCTCTTCTCCTTTTGCCTTCCATCTTTCCCAGCATCAGGGTCTTTTCCAAAGAGTCCTCTCTTCGCATTAGGTGACCAAAGTATCTGAGCTTGAGCTTCATTATCAATCCTTCCAATGAGCATGTTACCAGATTACAATCCCCCAAAACACAAACTAACACTAAATATTATTTGTTTAAAATAATATTTAAAGTTTATTAACAAGAAAGGAAGGCAGGCAGGCTTAAACGAAAGGGCTAGCCTTAAGAGAGGAATTGTGAACAGTGAAACCATGAACAGACTCATCCAAAATGGAGCCTAAACCTCAGAGAACAGCTAGCTTTGAAAGAAAAGCAAGCAACTTGCTTTGAGCACATGCGAAGACGATCATCCTAACATGACTCTGATTGCTCACTGCAACTAGAATCTAGGTTAGGTTATATTCCTTCCTGGGCTCTGGGAGATTTCACCCCACAGCCTGAAGGAACTTTAACCCCTGTAACTCCTTTTCTCTGCATGCTGCTCCTGGGGAGATGTCAAAGAACAAAAGCCTTCCTAGATTGCGACAGTTTTAACTTCAAGGAGAGGGGAGTTGTGTTTGCTAAGGGACTCAGACAAGTTGTCCTCCTTATGAGGGGTAGAACAGATGACTGTGCAGAAGAGATACAGTATGTGTATGTTCTCATCTAACAGAAATCTCTGGAAACTTGCTAAAGGTACCTGTTAAAGGCATGCATCACTGCACCAAATTGCCTCCTTATCCCAACAACTGAAGGTGTTGAAAACTGTTCCCCAAACCAGTGCCTCCAGATATGCCAGACTACAGGTTCCATTATCCTTAAACTTTCTGCAAGATTCTGCTGCTGGACAGCATCAGTGAGTTCTGGTCAGTGACTTTACCCAAGGGGGCAGGATCAGCGGCAATTGTGTGGCTAGGCTCAGCTGTGCAGGCATTGGCCCGTCTGCTCCCTTCATCAGATACTAAGGCAAAATACTGCAAGACAAACATCTGTCCCAGTCGTAGTGCCTATTTACAAAAGGAGGGAAATATATTATCCTGGTAAACTTTGCCCAACAAGTTTTCTTTCTGAACTGGAAAACTGACAATCATCTTTTATGTACTCTCCTTTTATAATGGCTAAAAGGAGAAAGAGATTTGCAGCAGTAAATTAATTGTGTTTAGATCAGCAGGCTCAGCTGTAGATAAGGATTTCCTTTTGCTCCATCCCAAGGAAAAAAATTAAGATTTATACTTTTATAGTTCTGAAATTTCATCTTGTTCCAATGAATTTGTTATGGGTAAAGCACTGATTATCAATAGGGTTTTTCTTTTTGTTTTGAATTCAGAATTGATAGAGTGCAACTGAACTGTGTATATCCAACTGACAGATAGAACTGCTCTGTGATTCAGTTTAACTAGAAGAGAAAGAGTATATCAGGGATGGGTATATTTTTAATTACTTTATAAAGTGATATTACTAGTACTTTAGCATCAAAGTTGGCCTGAACGAAGATTACCTATAACATCATGACAAGGAAAGCCTTCGTCCCTTCTGAAGGCATGAAGTTTGAATGATATAGCTTGACAGATATTTATTATAGAAATGTTGGTGGTAATGGTGATTTGTGTGTGCCTAATTAATTGCTTTGCCTAATACAGACCTGTGCAAATGCAAAGTTCATTCAGCAAGTCCTGGCTGGTTATGCTACAATGTGCCAGTTTTCCTCTGGTAGTTACTCAGAAATGGGGTTTTTCTTTGATACGCCCATTTTTGGAGGCACCCTCCTGCCTTGTACATCAGTGGTGCCAAACAGGGTGTTGTGAAGAGCCTTTCAAAAATCCATCTCTTTACTCAGGTCATCTCTATTTGTGTGTTTTTTTGCTTAATTTGGATCTGTAGTTGACTGAGAAGTTTTTGCTTGTTTTAACCCTGTAGTTTTTAAAAAAGTGTATGACAATATGTTTGTTTTAGTTTTGAGCTTGTGTTGTATATTTAAGAAATCTGGGTATCTTAAAATGGAATATTAATTGTCCAATAAATAATTATTTAGATTCATAAAAGGAAACACTAAAGTAAAATGCTTTTACAAAAAAGCAGCTATAAAATGTTACAGTGTGTATAAAGCATATACTGAAATCAGGGTCTATCTGACTTGGAAAGAGTTCCATTATGATTTTATGCATGTTTCCCTAAGGTTTACTGACTTCAATGGGGCTTAGCCTGCAATAAGTGTGCATAGGATTATAGCCTCAAACTGCAATGTCAATCTTTTTTTTCCCCTGAACTGATGCAATCCAGAATTTCCTGACAGTGATATATAAATATAGTTTTGCAATAAGGATAAAAAATACTTTGAAATAAAGAGGAGTTTGATATATAGCTGTAAACCTATTCCTTAATGAAGGATTTTTGGATCTGGTAGCCTGGGAATAAGCCAGCTGTTTCTGAAGGAAGTTTATTATGGAAGATTAATGGAGGGCCCTTAGCCGAAACAAATCGCTTGACTGTTTATTGAAGCATCCAGCTAGAGAGAACAAAAAGTAACTCTTGTGGAGAACTGAGTAAAAGATGAATCTGTAGGACTGAGTGACTTTTACACCCAGTTAGATCTTCCCTTCTCTACAATCTCCTTTCCATTCTGGACAGAAGCTATTCTAACTCCTCACCAAAATATATGAAGCTAAGAAAGCTGGCTGCAAAATAACAAACCAGAAATCCTGCTCATTTGAATAAAATATGCCTTCTAATGTATTACCTGCAGATCGGCTTAGCTACAGGCAATAATAAGTAAAAACAAGTTGGCTGTGTAAAGGAGGTGGTTCATAAGCACCTGATGGGAATCCTGCAGACCACCATGAAGGATGAATACCAAATGAAACATTGTTCAGCATTTTCTCAAAGCGTTCTTCCTTCTGCTGGCCTCTAGGTGTGTCTCAGCTGCAACATCTGTCCTACTAGCTGTGAATTACAAAAGCTGTGGTCTAACTATCTGAATGGTGCCAAAATGGTGAAAGCTGGCTCGCTCGTTTTGAGTGTCTCCTTGGAAAGAATAGCTTATATCAGAATTCTGCAAACTGTTTGGGCCACAAGTAGAACTACCAGATATGAGCTGCAAAAATCTGGAGGGCCATTAGATGGCAGCAAGCCACTGGTCTACTCCAGATCTCTTTGCAGCCATCTAATCTGTCCTCCAGATTTTTGCAGACTTAGCCGAGTTAGCTCAAAAAGGAAAAAAAGTCACCAAATTCAAATGTTGTATATGGAAAAGGTACTCCTGAATTTTGATTATTCTGGATTTGTGGTTTGACTTTTCTTTTTAAACAGCAATTTCTCTTCTAGAACAAACATCCACAAGACATGTCTTGTATAATGGGGTAAAGCCACTGCTGCCTTGACCAATTTAAACATAGAGTGGTCCTCAAAATATCTTGGTGTAGAAGCAACAGGATGAGTGGAAAAAAGTAGCTTTGCTACTAGGAAAGTCAGCCTTGATGCTCTTAAGTACATGTATAGTTTGGCATCATCTTAAGACAAGATGGCAACCTTTTGGTAGCTGGAAGAAAGGATGAAGCACGGTGGAGTGTTGCACAATGGACAGTGGTGAGTCACACATTGGCAGGGCCAGGATCTTCTGCTTTTCCCTCAACTTTAGGGAACATTTGGGTGCAGATATTGTGATTTGCAAAGCTACATTTAGCTTATGTTAGGTCTTACAGTAGTTTTTATGTGTTTCCCATCTCAAAATGGTGGGAAACCACAGCTGATATGATGCTGGCAATTGTGATCTGAGAAGGCTCCAGAGGTTGAGGACCACATTTGGCTCTTGGCTGTGTTGCCCACCTCTGCCTTAGAACCTTGCTTACATGTGTTTTGTTTCAAGAAAACAGCTAGTAGCAAGTAAGTCCTGATAGTAGCAGTGCTAGGCTAGCTTTATTGTAACTGACATTCAGGCACCAGGATATCTTTTATTGCAATGCAATGGAAAGGGAGTTGTCTGCCTGTAACATGAGAAGCTTTGAAACAACAGATAAATCTAAGTGCCTTCTTGACTGGTTCAACTAGTTAAAACATCTGTAGTAATTATTTACTCCAAATACCTCTAATTGTTTTTTTTTTTTCCTTCTTGATCATACCTCACTACTTAGTTTTAATTCAGGAATCCAAAGAAAGATTCTTTCTAATTTCCCAGAATCAACCTATCCAAAGTCTATCCAAAGTCATTTGTCCCAGCTCGAAGTCTGTTGTCCCACCAAAGGTGACATTTGTGTTTCTCCTGGATTGGCTTGATCACATACCACTGTTGCTGTTGGACAGCTGAGCTACTCCCCAGCTCAGCACTAGCACAGAAGGAATCACTGAGCGTGAAGTTCTGTGGCTAAAGCCCCAGTTTTGGGAAATGGGCCACTTCCACCTCTTGGTTTCCAGCTCTTTCCCATTCAAGTTAACATATTCTTTCACTGGTCTTTTTCCTGCTCCACTCCCAGTGATCCATTCTTTTAAATGCCACAAAAATAAACAGTGTAAAGTTAGGACAAGGGACAGGATGTTGGCTGGTTACTGATTTGGGGGTCCCTTATTGGTCTGCTAAATGACACGCACACAGGTTGGCCCATGAGCAATTTACAGAATTGTAAGAACAGAAGAGGTGAATTATGGGATGGCATGAATCGCTTTCTTAATTTGGGAGGTGAGAATGGTGGCTGTGAGGAAGCACTTCAAGGCTGATTCCTGGATTTCCTTTGGTTTGGTTCTCTTTCTCCTTCTCTCATATTTTTGCTATTAATGTCTAGACAGATACCTTAAAGAACCTCAATCTGTCCCATCTTGCTTATGGCTCAGCAGGAAAAAGATGCTGCTGTTTGACACACTAGGTTGCTGTTCCTTCCCCAGTTTCTGGTGGATAAGACTGGCTCTAATCTGCCATTTCACACAGCGAGCTGCCACAGTCCCTTGCTGCAAGCAGATCTACTTGATTCAAGCAAAATGTGATTGTCACACGGTATGAAATTAATGTCTCTGCAAGCTATAATATGCAATCTCCCTTCATTGTAAGATTGATTGCTAGGGCTCCACTGGAGCAAGAGAAAATAGATTTTGCAATTCAACAGTAAATGAAATATATTAAGAGCAATAGAATTCCACTGAAGAAATTGTTTTAGTATAATGGTACGTGTTTATTCATTTCTGTACTAACTTGCAGAATATTCTAATGAAATTAATATAGAATCTGGATTTAAAAAAAAATCATGCCATACCAGAGATGTCTACCAACATGTATTGCCTCTGTTTGAACAGAACAGTTACCGTGAAACAACTTACAGCAGTTCAAACATTGCTGGTAATGAACAAAACAAGGAACAATAAGTATATTATTAACATTCAAACAAATAAAGAGATTGCATATGGCATTCTAAACCAGCCTTCCCCAACTTAGTACTCTCCAGAAGGCTTGAGACTGACAGCTCCCAGCATTCTCAGCCTTTTAAGTTAAAGTTAAGTCTTTTATTGAGACTTAACAATTCCCCAAATTCTGGGAGTCCTAGCCTCAGCACATATAGAGGGCACCAGATTAGAGAAGGCCGCCTTACTTCTTCTTTGCCATGGGTGAGTGCTGTGACCACCCAAACTCTTGCTGATAAGACTTTATCCCGTTCTTCTCATGCATACCTTTTAATGTATACATCTGCTTTTCTGTATATATGTGCCTGAGTAGATTTATGTCAAGAGCCCAATTCTCCTCTCTCGCTTGCCCAGCACAAATCCAAAGGAATGGCAGTCGTGTCAGTGCATAGCGTGACCCACAGCTGTAGTCCTATAACTGTCTCCTGGCCTACTCCTGCTATCTGAAGCCACAGACTGGTACCGAGCTTCACTGCATAAACAATCAGGGCCTGTGGAGAAGATGATGGGGTGAGGTTAAATTCCTCTTTCCCTTTACAAGACCACCTACAAAATGTTGCAAAGGCTCCTTAACAAAAAAATTGGCCACCATTTCCAGCATTGGTGAAAACATAAACAAATTAAGTGTGCTGTTAAAAAGAACATCTGGGAAGAGGTCAGGGCTGGCCAGCTGTTTTCACAAGCCACTTTGGGCAGGCAGGAGTCTCTTTGCTCCACTTCCTGCCTCTTTGGTCTTTTCTGCCTTGACTAGATTTGCAAAGGGCTGATATAAACATGATTAAATGGTTTTAAAGTATTATGAATTTGAAAATTAAAGGAAGCTGATAGCCGGTTTCAGTCAGAAACATGTAACATCCATCACTGCCAGATTTCACTCTTGATTGGGTTGTGTTTGTATAGTTGCCAAAAATTAGAGAGGGAGAAAAAAAAAGTCACAATCCATAATATACATGGGAAGATAGCTAGAAAACCACAACCATAAGATCTGAATATTTACAGGACTTAAGAAAGTAATCAGGAGCCAGCATTGATAACACTGAAGAAACTAATACTTAATTGAAGAAAGGAAACCATGTTAAAATTCCAGGAAGATTTTGAGAGGCCTTTTAAAAACATTAATACATGTTGATGGAATAACCTTTGGGGGATCATTACGCTGCAAGATTTCATGGCCTCAATCAATTTCACTTGCTAACAGGGCTCCTAATCCATGTGAGCTTTAGCAGTCTTCTCAGTGTCACAGAATCCTTGGTTGTTTCTGCTCTGTATATGAATCACAGTGCCAGTGCTTAGGCAGCTGTGATTCATATGAAATAGCAACTCTTACCACTTAGTGAATCCCTTGTGTACAACTCTCCATGAGGGTAGGGCAATTTTGACCAGAATATATACAAATCTTCAAAGCAAAAAAGTTTCTACTGGCATGGTAAAAATTACCCGAACTAAACCATCATGGTCTAGAGATGATTGAAACATGATTAAATGGGGTTAGACTAACTCCTCCAGAATAAAAAAGCATTTACTATGTTCAGAAAAACCACTGAAGAATCCTGGGTATATTAAATGCTAACAGCTTAATTGTAGCAGGAATATTTATTTACTTACTTACTTACTTACTCCTGGTGCGAATCTGGACAAGTCCCTGCAGTTTTCTTGGCATGATTTCAGAAGTGGATTGCCCTTGCCTTCTTCCTACGGCTGAGAGGGAGTGACTGGCCCAAAGTCACCCAGCTGGCTTTGTGCCTCAGGCGGGACTAGAACCCACCATCTTTTGCTTTCTAGTCTGGTGCCTTCAACACTACAGCAAACTGGCTGTCTTTTATTCAGTAGTGCCCAATTTTTCAAAGCGTTAGGCTTTTGCATTTGATCTTCACCCTATATATTTTTCTCTATATTCTTGGATTTAAAAAATCTACCAGTTGATATATTTAGGTGTGCATTAAAAAAAATCTGCCACCATAGAGAGCATATGCCTCAGAGATAAATATGTTAGCCCTGAGAGTGCCACAAAACTCTGTGTTGCTGTCACCTTGAGATGTAACATTTACTTGATATTTATTTTAAACATTTATTGGTCAATTAAAATGAAGTGCCTGTTCAGTTTGGCTGTAGAGATTTTAAATTCATGTTATGCAAATTTATTATACCAGGAGCTGCTTTTTGTCAAGACTAGTCAGCGTCACCCTTTTATCAGGAGAAGATGAGCAACAGGATCTATTTTCTCTCTGCAACAAGATAACTAATGTTCATTCCCTCTATGAATGAACTTACAACCACCATATTTTTATTATTCAGATGTGCTGTTAACCAACAGGATTATTTTTCCTGGAAAATTGCAGAACTTGTTCATGGGGATTGATCAAATCTGTGCTTCAGACAGGAGCAGTTAATCCTTTGGCTTCCACTGTAGTTTCACACAGAACCAATCTACTTCTGCTTGCAGTTTGCACTGGAAGACAGGCAGGCAGGCAGGCAAGCAAGCAAGCAAGCAGAGGAATTAAATCGTCACTTTCATTCCAGATCCCAATCCAATTATAGACGGCTCTATACTGCAGTTTTTGCTGTTGATGGATACTAGTCTTGATGACCGTAGGAGTATACAATCGTACTGTTTTCAAACAATCATAGAATTTCTCTTTCTAGAGAAGCTCCAGTGGGGAAGGGGAAAGTATCCTCCTATATTCTTCTCAGTAACTGCTGAGAACAACTGAGCAGATGGCTAGAACGGCTGGTGGCTTCAGTGCTAGAAGACATTTTCATGGAGGAGTGGGGCAGAGTCAAGCTCGCCTCTATTCCCAGTCTCCCTGCCGCTTATCTTCCACACACTTGGCTACAGGCAAGCGGCATTTGCAGGCATGGCATTGTTGTTCTGTAACTGCTCATACATTTCTTTGCTGAGACAAAGCTATGGTGGGCAATGACAAAGTGGCATTGACTATGCCCCTCCCTCTGGACACTTCCTCCCTGGAATGACCGTGGTGGAATTCAGTTGCCACATTTGCTCTTACCACGTTGTTCAGGCACCATCCAAGTCTTGCACTGAACACACTTGGGAAGTAACCATTTATTTGAGAGTTCAAGGCTCCTCCAGGTGGCAGCTGTTCCTTGTAGCTGTTTCAAACTGGAGCACTGAGCTGCCAAGGGCAGGAAAGAATACAAATAGTAAGATACTGGCTATGATCTTGGCAACTGTTCAATAAATAGTAACATCACATGCTAACTGACAGACGTTATACCCATTTGCCCTACAAAGCACAGAAATAATGTCCCCAAATCCAGTAATTGAAGAAAAGATCAAAAGGCACCCACAACTGTTATAGAAATGTGTGATAGCTTGGTAGATCAACCCTTTTGGCCAATGAAGCACATTGTTGCCAGCCCTGACATACAAAACTTGGAATAGAGAGAGACACTCCAAAAGGGACGCACTCTAAAAGATCTGATCTTGTCCCAGGATCTGAAGTCAAATGGCCTTGTTCCAGATGCTATCTCCCTATAGCACAAACCATAAACTTCCCCACTTTCTGCAAAGATTAAATCTTGCCAATTGTATTCTAATGAAAGATCCAACTGAAGAATCTATTAAGGGGGAAAAAATGAGCACAGGACTTGAAACCAATAGTTGAACTGTCTTTTGCATTGCCTTTCCCAGGGAGACCACAGAGTGCTCGCTGAGCACTTTTTTGAATGATATTGACAACAGCAAAATGCACAGGTTAATAATGATGACATTTTCCAGAAGTATATCTGTGGCAGAGTGTGATGGAAGCTTGGTGATTATTTGCTTTGATGTGTGTTCCACCACCACCACCACCACCACCAATTTAGGGGTGGTCCTACCTGCATGTGATGCTTCATGCATTTGGTTGACTGCTTGCAACTTAATCAACCTATTTCAGAACCCATTAAAAACTTTCTAAGATTGGATACTTTCTAATCTTTCAGAACCCATTAGATTTGTTTTGTTGCAATGGGCTATCATGACTATCTTTCTGGAATTATTTCACCAGAATACTGATTTTCATTTGTTTCTGAGTATCTAGTCATAAAAAGCCAAGGTACACAACAAAACCAATTTTATTCTGCTTGCATCAAACCCTTAATCTGAACCAGCTATTTTAGTTACTCCTTTCTGTTACGGTAGACATAGCTCTTTATTGTGGCTCTTACTTTTGAGTAGATATGTAAAAAATTGCCTGGTGTGTTAGCCCCTCTTTTATGTTTCTTATCTCCTGAGACTGTCTTTTATTACATCAGTATATTTATGACAGAAGGGTTTTTGTTTTTTTTAATGTTCACAATACAGATTAGAGCCAACAAAAAATCTACAACTCAAGCTGCTTTCTTGGTATCCCTTGTGCTGACCTCAGCATTTATATCTGTTGTGGAAGGGAACTCAGCTTGTGGGGGAAAAGTCAACAACCGCCACCATCAGATTTCAGAGGTGTCCAAGAAACAATAATGGCTTGATTATGTGCTGAAATGATCCTCTAGAAAAAGACCTTGAATGAAAAAAAGCTATGAAACAAGGAAATAAAGCCACTGATATTCATGTTTTGTCAGTGGTGTTGAGGCAAATACCTAATCAGAGAAGGTCTTTGGTTTCTTGACAGAGTTCTGCAGTTCTGGTTTACGTAATGTCCCTCGTGTCTCTCCTCTCAGGCCAGATCTGTTTATTGTTTAAGTGGGGGCTGTAAAAATGACACAATTAGGTTGTGTCATCATCCTTCCAACAAACCTCTTCTCACTTGTGAGTCATTTGGAAAACAGTTCTTCTGAGTAGTCTCAGGGTATGCATGATTCTTCCTCTGAAAGAAAACCAAGGTCAAAAGTTGGAAACTAGTGACTGTGTTAATCCTCACCACTGTTTACAGTATGCAGATGCAAAGAGGGGCATGTTAGATGTATTCTTCCCTATCCCAGCTTGTTGAAAAGACACTGTCTTGGGGGGAAATAAAAGGCACAGAAATTCATAGCAGCATAGGCTCTAAACCTTTTGTATGTGATGCTTAAAGAGACCCAGATAGTTCCAATTTGGATCTCAAATCTGACCTTATCCTCTTCCCAATTCAAGAACTACACACTACTGTACCTTGTTTTCATGTCCCATCTTCTGCTAATAACTTCCACTCTAATGGCTTCTCAAAAACAGTGGTTTTATTATTTACTTTGATATTTGTGTAGATGCATAAATAATATGAAAGTAGAGATGAGATAAGAAGAATCAAGTAATTCAGGAATATGAGCCCTTAAAAGTATGGCAGCAACATTAAGCAAGATGAGGTAGTTCCCTTATAATGGAGATAAGATGTAGCTAGCATGACTTATCTACCATAAATGTGTCCAGTTGCCTTTTAAATCCATCTTGGTCAATTGTTCTATCACCTCATCTTACAGATAGTGAATTTCATAGTTTAACTATGTACCATGTGGAGAGTAATTCTCTTTATCTGTCCTGAATTCTCTAATTTACTTTCTTTGGATGATGTGGATAATAGATAAAGTGAGGGGGGGGCCAGTCTGTTTACTTCCTCTATATCATGCATAATTAATGGTGCCTCTATAATGTTTTTCAATTGTATAGGAACCAGCTGTCAAGAAATACATCACTGACTAGCACATGGTAGAGGAGCAATGAAGGCCTTGGAAAAGATATTCAGATGCCAGGAAGTATCTATACTTACAAAGATCAGAATCACACAGAATCCTGTGACACTCTGTGGAAGCAAAAGTTGGACTTTAAAAAAACAGAATAGGAAGAATATTGACATTTTTGAACTTTGGTGTTGGAGAAAACTCCTGAGAATACCACGGATAGCCAAGAAAACAAACAAATGGATCATCCAACAAGTCAACCCAGAGTTCTCATTCAAGGCACAAAGGACTAGGTTCAAATTATCATACTTTGAATGCATTATGCAAAAACCTAGCTCCTCTCATTATGAAGAAGTCCATAATGCTAGGAAAGGTAGAAGGGAAGAGAAAAAGAGGATGAGCAGCAGCAAGGTGGATGGATTCAGTTACAGCAGCAATGGGTGTGCTATTGGAAGACCTGAAGGACCAGGTCAGGGATAGATCCTCCTGGAGAAAATGTATCTATGTAGTCACTAACAATCGACACTAATTTGATGGCATATCATCTCTCTCTCTCTCTCTCTCTCTCTCTCTCTCTCTTTCTCTCTCTCTCTCTCTCATATGTTTTCTCCTTTCTTGCCTTTTTCCTTCAAGAAGCCCCAATTTTATCCATCCTTTCATAGACAGGATGACAGTTTTTAAAACTTGCCCTATGGGGACAGTCATCTCAGGCAAATTTTAATTCAGTTGAGATGTTGCAATCAGTTACAGAGAAATGGTTAAAGCTTTCTCACTGTGTAACCAGACAACTCTGTGCTTTCTGCACAATTACAGTCACCCTGCAGGGAATTTATAGGTGTTCTGTGGCAGCTATTGAGTAAATAACCCATTTTGCTAGAGAGAGAAAATCAGGGGGACAAAAAAGAAAAATCAAGGCATGAAAGGAGTCTATATCAATTCCATGATCAAAGGTAAGTATTGTTACTCCTGTGTACATTTGGGGAACTTCAGAGTGGGACAGGCTAACATATACAAGCCAGAATATTAATTTGAGCCCCTACCTCCTTTCTTCTCATTGCATCCTATTTCAATCTATTTTTTTCCTCCATTTTTTTCTATCTAAGAAGATATCCACACTGCCAAATTGCTCTGTGGGCGTGGGCCACCAACCATTTCTTCTTCACTACAAATGCAACTTCTGCCCATATTTTTTGCTCTATGTTTAAAGTACTATGTTCTCCATCTCCTGGCAACTCAAACATTGCTGTCCAGTTTGCTGGCAGAGCTTAATTTTCTTCTAGGCAAACTCCGATACTTTGGGAAACAACAACCCATTATTCTGGAGGGATAGATTTTTCATAAATGCAGGAGGTGCCGCAGTTCTAAAGTAATGCTGCTGATCTGTGTAAAAGATTGATCTTAAATCCATGGTTTTTTGCCTCTGTGGTTTCTCTTTCACAGTCTAGTTCGTGGCCTTCCATCTTTATTAGAAATGTCCCTTGAAATCAGGGTGAATTGGCACCTCCATTGATTGGCTCCTCAGTAGCCCCAAATATAATCAGTGAAGAGTAAAAGCAGAGCCCTCTTCTTCCAGAGAATCCTTTTTGTTGGCCAGACCAGGCCGTTCTGTTTTACCATCTGTGACTTCTAGGAAAACAAAAGGAAGAGGAAAAGGAAAACTTGGTTGCAACATATTTGTTCCTAATGAGGTATTCTGGGTGAAGAAGCAAGCAGGAATTACTCATTTTGAGTGTGTCATTCCAGATTAATGGCCTCTGCATTTCTCCTCTGCAGAGCTACACTGGTGAATGTGGTAACTGTCCAAAGGTTTGTGTTAAATGATGAATTAACACAGCACTCTAGACTGCAACAACTTTCATCCTGATCAGTTGCCAGGTGCTTTTTGCAGAATGGAGCCCCAGGGCCAATAAAAAGAATTCCCACTGCATTTTCCATAACCACGCACTCAATAAAATTAATGGGCAGGGTCCAACCAAAGCATTCCTAAGGCATGGCGATTCCAGTGAGATGGAGGAGAAATTAAGTCTCCTTTGTAGTGAAAGTGAAAGAGAGAGAATTAGACTATAATAACAGTTGAACAACTCATGCGTGTAACAACTGGCCACTCTTGCACACTCATCATGCCTTGTGGAAAATGTGCAAATTGACTCTGTTCCTGAAGATGGAAATTGACTAAGAAATAGGCACAACTTGCAACAAGCTTTGGGGAATGTGTATAATGCAGCAGGCTTCTGTGCTTTATCTAGGTATTATCCCTAATCTCCAACAGGCCTTGGGTAATCTGTGTACCTGGGCAACAGGCATTTTGCACATTCTCTGGGCAGTATGCTCATTCCTTCCTTTATCTCCAGTTCAGAGGGGCAAGCTGCTATCATAGCATCTCCCCTGCCACTCAGCAGAAGGGAAAAGAGGTGTATTACTGCAGTTATTCAGCTGTTTTCTGCCCATCAGCTGCTCAATGGGAAGAGGAGAGGTTTAAGCTTTCCATCTCTCCTACAGTCCTCATTAAACTGCCCCTACATTCATCCATTGCTCTTAAGCTTGAAGAAAAGCCTTAATAGCACCATTCTGATCTTCATTTGGGTTTCAGGTCAGAAGAGGTATAGAACAGTCAAGAAGGGGGTAAATCAAGGCTGAGAAAGGCAATGGGCACTGCCTGCCAAGGCTGAACTAAAAATAAAACTCAGAGAGTATTTCTCAGAGCGTGCATATTGGTGCTTAGTTGATTATTTAGATCTGATGGGCTTTTGTTGGGATAAAATGAGGGGAGAGACACAAGCTACATATGCCATCCTCAGGTCTCAGAGGAAAGGTAGGGTATAAATGCAATACATAAAAAAATACACTGTTTAAATGTTCACTCATGGATTACCTGGCAGTGTGATGATTTGGCATTCAAATAAGCATTTGCCCCTATCTGGGACCAGTTCTCCTGTATTGAATCAATGGATTAAGCGATTAAGTCTTCTGTTCTCTTCCAGTGCATGAATCGTGCTCTTAAGAGTCTCCCAAGTTTGGATGTGGACAACATGGACTTCCAAGTCAAGATACCATGATAAAGTTCAAAAGAAAACAAATAAGCCAAGGTTAACTGTGCTGGTCCATGATGAAGAAAAATATACAAAATCCATATTTGGGCAAGACTTTTATTGGCCCAACTAAGATTCCACAAGACAGCATGCAAGCATCTGAGCCTTCTATAAAAAGTGTAAGTCACAACCACCTGAGACCAAAGAACTAGCCTATCCAAGTGCCTCTGTAACATAATGAAATTCATTTCAATGCATCAGCAAAGTTTTGAGAAAAATGAAACCCATCAGCAGGGAGAACAGGGAAAGAAACCAGTTTGAACTAGGCCAGAAAAGAAGTTATTTTCATAGGAAATATTTATACAAATCAGACTGTCATTTCCCCTGTCTTTAAAAACTGGAAATACAACATGCAAATTAATAAAACAACAGTATGACTGTCCAACACACAAATCAAGTGCAATATTTCAAATTTAGCAGGTATTTCACTGTCCTATCTATGACCTAGAGCTCAGTGTTGACTGAATAACACACTTGCAAAGTTCACACCCCACCAACAGATGTGCGCAACTAGGCTTCTCCTCCTGCTCCTTCAGTAACATGTAGCCAGAAAGGACACATTGTACATCATTGCAACAATAACAACCCAAAACCTCAATGGACGGGGGCGTTAATTTATATATCCTACTTCTGTGTGTATCCCAGTGGCATGTGGTTGACCAGGGTGTGAACAGAATGCAGCTCTGGATGGACTTTGATCTGAGTTCTTTTTATGTACTCTTATTTCATTAACTAGGGAGAGTGCCAGAGGCAGACGAAGATATGCAGCACAGCTGGGATGGAAAGCCACTATACCTTTCTTGACTGCAATTGATAATATGGAAAATAAGTCATAAAATCCCAGTCATGGTTGGATGTGGTAGATGGAGGCATTTGAGATATACAGAATGATTTAGGAAAAGAAAGTCAGCTGGGCCTGAGAAATCCAGAAAACATATTTACAAATTTGAGTCCTAAACTGTGATAACAATATCTGAGAACAGGTCCTCTTCTTTGAAGTTGTAAGTCATGGCTAAAGCCACAGCACATTTTAAATGCAGCTGCTTTGCAGGACCAAAGATTCAAATTCTGTTTGAAAGGCTGCATTTTACAAATCCTTCAGCATGTGGGAAGAATTATGAAAACAATAACAAACACTGATTCTACTTTTGGCAAGTGTGTGCAAGTGGTCTTTAGACATGCAAGTTTCAAAATGACAATCCTCTAACTACATTTTGCCTAAGGATCTCAAAATGCATTACAGACCTCCACATATCATAAAATTCAGAGCATTCCATGGCTCCACAGTACACAGTAAAACTAACATATAAGGAAGTTTAGTGGCTTGAGGGAGGCCACACAAGAAGTATTTGCTCAGCCAAGAATTATGATTTACCAGGTCATCTCTGGGCCATTTCCATCTGAGCAACATTTCTCTCGTTTTTGACTTTACAGTTCATAAACACAATATTAATTAAGAAAACCAGTTCCTAGGGAATTTGCTGATGACATAATCCAGGCACAGGCAATCCCTTTTGGGCCAGGGGCACATTTGAAATTTGAGAGCATGTAGTAGGTGCGTTCACAAAATGGTTGCCATTTGAACAAAAAGCTATGGCTTGTTGACAAAACACCAGTTTTCCAGAAGATGAACTAGCCCCCTAGAATGTTCTCTAGCACTGTAGTGGGACCATTATGGAGTCCAAAACAGTCCTGAAAATATGATGTTAGAAGGTTGTGCTTTGTCTTGCAGGTGCCAGCTTTCTATTGTTGTTGCTGTTATCTTTTTCAAAACTTAAGGTGGAACCAGGAGCTTAGTAGACTATAAGAGAGACGTCTGGGGCATATTGGTGCCTGTTGCCCAGCCCTGCAATAATCTATGTCATCTCAAAATGCATTACAGACCTCCGTAATCTGATAATCTATGTCATCAGATCCTTTGTCTTGACATAGATGATATAATGACATAATCCATGTCATTTTTTAATCCTTTCATTTCAGAATACCTGTAAAATAAAGGATAGATTTTAGAAGGCCCTGTCCAATTTCTTGGTTCCCAAAATATTGGAATATAACTCCCAACATCCTGGACCAGCACCTCCAGAGGTCAGGGATGATGGGAATCATGGTCCAAAATATCTGGGGTCCCATGTTTGGTGGGGGGAAAAAAGCACTTTAGTGAATCTACTACAGTTGAGAAAGAAAAGAATGGAGTTTTGAAACTTTCTCAAATTGAGCTCAGCTCCTGTGGCTATATGGACGCGTCCAGGTACTGTTGTGCTTTTTGGCAACCTTGCATAAAGGTCCTGGCCAAGTTATTTTGCTGCTGCGGCTGCTGCTAAGACAAGTATCCCCGCTGTCCATTTCATGTACAGAAGTCAGTCAGGCTGCCAATTAAACCTTATTTAAGGTTGGCAATCGAACAGCATTTTCCAGTGAAGCTAAGGAACAAGGCAACTTGCATGTGGGGAAGCGGGGTCTGTAGAACATAAGCCTTGCTTATGAACAGAAGGAAACAGCTGGGTTGTAAGAAGAAGGGGGGAGTGGAACTCCTCCAACATTGAAGCATCTGCCCCCAGGGTGATTGCCTCACTCTGCTTATTGTTAGAGCCAGCCCTGACACTGCAAGAAAAATAACCAAGGTGTCAGCATAATCATGGGATAGGACCCACTTTGGATTGTGCACAGTGCAAATGCAGTTAAAGAAACAAGAGTCCCAATCAGAAGGGATGTGACACGCACCAAATTAACAGCTGAAGATACACTAGACTAAATGAGATGTCAGTACCAAAGACTAAACACTCTATTTCTTTCAGTAGTCAGCTAACCAATCATGGAACGAGACAGAATCAAGTTCCATAATGTGAATTTTACTAATGAAGGATAGTGCATTGATTTCTTCTCCCTGTCATTAATGAATGGGTAATGTCCACCTCAGGGTCTCCCTCTGGAACAGTTCCATGGGAATATGAGATGAAGGCTTTTCCCAAACAAGGGTGGTGCCGATCCAAAATTGGCTCAGGCTCTGTGTATCTTCACAATGCCTCAGGGCTTTGAATGCTCACTGAAAGCTGAGTCAATTAACTCTGGAAATTAATCGGCTCACTTTCAAGCCAGAGGAAATACTGCCAGTTTGAGAGCGTATCCTAGGGAGCTGCAGAGCAGGGAGATCTCTCCTAGGTAGGAATATCCAATTCTTCCCACTTCCCATTTCTGGAACGAGCCCAGGTACTGTGACTTTCCCCCCAAACAAAGAAGTGGCTTTGCTGCTGCTTTTCCCCACAATGAACGATTTGCTTTTTGTTGTTGCTGTTGCTTCCCTTGTCTTGAATGCCCATATAATACTGCTGCTCTATGAGCTGCACTGGTTGCCAGTTGAATTCTGGGTGCATTCAGGATGCTGACTGCCACCTCTAAAGCCCTTCATGGCATAGGGCCTGGCTATCTGAGGGACCATCTATCTCCAACAGCTTTTGCCCATCCTCTCTGGTCAGACAAAGTTGGCATGTTCCGGGCCCCACCAATTAAACAATGTCATCTGATAGAACCTACAAAGCGGGCCTTCTCTGTCACAGGGCCTGCCCTCTGGAACAGCATCCCCTCGGAGATCCGTATAGCTGCTATTCTGACCTCTTTTAAAAATTGGCTTTTTCCCCAGGCCTTAGGCTAGGGTGGTTGGCAAGCTTCTTATAAGATTTTGTGAGTTTCATTTTTTTTTTCTTCTGGGCAAGTATCGTTCCTCTCTTTGTTTATATTGTTGTTTGCTGTTTTTAATGAAGTACGCCACCCAGGGTATTATGGAGTTGGGCAGCCTTATAAATATGACAGATAAATTCATGGAAAATATGATGTGGTCAAGAACAAGCAAAGTGATTTTTGGTGCTACCCCATTGGCTGGCTAGAGGGAATGCTGGCTGGGTCAATCAAGTAGCCTTTATGGACACTTGCATGGCATTACAAGAACAGCTCTGGACCTTTGAATAGCAAAGCTGATGGTACAGAAGGAAGTGCCCTATGTCAAGTATAGAACTTCCTGAACATTTTTAAGTGCTCTCCTCCACTGATGTCAGAAGATGACTTTTAATAGATGCCTTGCACAAGTTCATCTTCCTGAACAGGGGCTGATCTGTTTGACATACATGACCACCATTGTCAACAATTGATTGCTTATCTTATCCAGCAATGGCTGAAAGCAGGGATTGGCTGGCTCCATCAAGCAACCTGTTATTGCTGGCCAGTAACCACTTAGGTAGGTTCAGATTCTTTATAAACAAACACAGCCCTACTTCTCAAGGCTTGCAATAGGAATTGAAGTAGATTTTTCATCGTACTCTGGAAGATTTCTCTTAAAATCTATAGGTGACAACGAATTATATAGTATGTGTCTTCCAGGTACCTATGCAGAATTGTTCTGACCCATATACTAACTTTTTGGGAAAGATGGAAATCAATCCAGCAATTGCTGATTAGTTTCTGTCCAAAGAAATTCTCCAGTGTCTTCTGTTTCTGATTCTACATCAGCATTCCTTATCTGCCCCCCACCCCCCAAACATGTTGGGACTATGTTTCTTCACTAGCATGGCCTTTGGCATGGAATTCTGGATGTTGTGTGCTCCCAATCAAGAAATCATTTTCTGGAGGGAGATTGATTATGTGCCATCAAGTTGTTTTCAATACCTAGTGACCACATAGATAGATTTTCTCCATGACTGGAGGGAGAGGCCAGTCCAAATAATAAACATACTGTTAATGTATCCCAATTAAAAGAAAGGCATGATAGAATATTTGGAGATGCTCAAAATGGAATGCATAAGTGCTGGTGCCAAATACGATACAATTAGGAAGTTTGGGGTAAAACTCAATCTAGATCTATGTCTTCTAGATTAATCCTTCTTACAGGCCAATCTCATTCTGCCATCAAAGTGGATAGGCTGCTACTACAACTTCTTTCTGATTTCTTTTTTCTTCCTAGCACTTTTCGCCTCTTTGTTGCAGAGTCCACTTTGTGCTGTGCTGTGCTTGGCTAGATAACACAGCAAAACCATCATCAGTGCATGATGTGACAAAGACTTTGTTTTCCAAGTGGCTTGTCACAGAGCCTAACACTGTTTGGGGGTTTAAAAAATATAACTGGCCAAGATCACCCAGCTGGCTTCCAAGCCTAGAGGACTAGAACTTCCGTCTCCTTGCTCCTGGTCCAGTGCTATAACCACTACACCATACTACGTCTCTACTACAACTTATTTCTGATAGTTGTTAAAACTCCAAGCAATTCATATTTTCAATTGCCAAACAAAAGCCTCCGTAATCTTTTTTTCCTAAGCTAATTTTGGCAAGTTCCTTCAGACTACACTAATTATTATCATTGTAGCTATTCTTTCAAATGTATGGTTAATTAAAATCAAATAATAAGTACATTTTATTTCTTACTTGGTTTTTTCCCACAGCCTTCTCAAAGTGAGTGCTCTCCAGATGTATTAAATTACAACTTCCATAATCCCCTGCTAACACAACCACAAGCATATTAGCTCTGGGAGGTAAGGAATTCTGACCTAAAGAAGATTTCTGATTACCTTGAAGCTTTGCAATGCTTCCGTTGATCCTTGAAAATATTTTATACTCATGGATTTTAAATATGGTCATGCACGATTTGTATCTTACATATTTGTTAGTTATATTTTGTAATGCCATGCAATATTTTATATATATAAAATTTTATAAATTTTAACTCATTTGATGCCCTAAACCACTTTTTCTCATAGTGACAGTTGGGTGGCACTTGAAAATTAGCTGATCTTAAGAATTAAGCAGGGTCAGACTTGGTAAGCGCTTTGATGGGAAACCACCAGGAGATCTCAGGACTCTAGGCTAGGCTGCAAAATTTAAAAAAAAGGTATCTCACAAGGAGATAAGGAGATAATTTTAATATGTTTTTAATTATTTATAGTTTTATAGTTTTTAGCCATCTGGGAGAGAATTGTGTTTTTATTGTGAGCCGCCCAGAGTCACCCGTTGGGGGAGATGGGCGGCATACAAGCCGAATAAATAAATAAATTAAATAAATAAATAAATAAATAATGGCAAACCACTTCCAACTGTTGCCAAGAAAATTACATGGAAGAATCCATGAAGTCACCAGAACTCCAATCAAAGGAGACTCTTTATAATATGACATCTTTGAAGTAAAGGTTATCCAAGTGTTAGGCTACTGAAACAAACAATATTTAAAACCAATTTGCATTTCCAGTTGTGGTAATTATTGGATCAGAAAATATTAATTACCCTGCTAACCCACATCTTTGACAATAGGAAAACAATTTGGCAATATAATTGTTACAGTTCTAGAGCAGAAAATGTATTGGAGATTTAATAATGTTAGATTAGGGTTTGTGTAAGAAGAATCCAGGTCTCAGGAAGGTATGTTGGGAAGAAGATGGAGTGGATACACACGTTCTGAAAACATAAAATTAAACAACTAACTTGGATCTGCCGCAATGCTAACTGGAAAATTGCTTCCCTTTACAGCACAGAGAGAAAAGAAATATGGATTTTTTCCCCATATGGAAATCTAATTGACCTGCTCCTAGTCCGAATTCCAGCTACCTCGTGCCATTCTAGGCCCTTTGCTTTTCCATTCCCCCAAGGTCATCCTCTCCTTTAACATTTCACATCCATAAACATTACTCAGTGCCCAGTTTTACATTTTACCCTAAAGCTATTTGGTGGTGGTGAGGGGTACTTCTGCAAATACCTTACTTCCCAAATAAGCTGCTGATATTTCTCTCGAAGTGCCCCTGTGGCTTTTTAAGGACTGGTACTGAGAGAACAGGCTTGTGGCTACAAATATTATGCTCTCCAGATGTCTTGGATTACAGTTCCCATAGGCCTAGCTACAAGACAGCTGAAGGCTGTGAGGGCTGGGGACTGTGGAAGCTGAAGTCCAATACCTATGGAAGGTACCAGATGGGAGAAGAAGACGCATAAGATAACACATTAAATATCACCAGAAACCAAAGGGGATAGGTTTCCTTTGTAGGTGATGGGTCCTTTTATCTTTATAAATCCTACTGTTAAGTGATTAAAAAGTCCACGGTGCTCCACTTTTAATATTTTTATTCTCTCTCCTCTCTTGGCAACAGCTGCCAATATTTACATACAGGCTTAAATTTTAACTCTCATTTGATGCCCTAAACCAACATTAAACCCACAATGGCCATGTGTTTTTCCTGCAAACTTGCAAAGAAATACAATTGTTCCTTTGTGGGGAGTTTTGGGAGTACATTCCCTCCTCCCCATTGTATGGTAATGTGTGTAAATGATTTAACTGAAAGTAATTGTGTTTATCTTTCACAGAGAATGGCTGGGTATGTGTCACAGCAGACGCAAAGTGAATCTCTGAGTTTGTTTGTAGATTAATCTAAATACGGAAAAGCTGTATTTCTATACTGGGCTTAATCTATGTTGAATAATTGCAGTAAACTGGTCTGCTTGGTCTAGGAAAAGTTAGCCATCCCTTTCCATTTCAGCAGCTTGGAGTTTAACAGACAAAAAGAGAATATGAGACAGCTTTATTGAAGGAATTTGTGATCTAAATGCTGGAAAAATGCTTTTAAGTCACCTAAAACTATTTTTTAAGAATCTGTGTTTAGAACAGAAACTGAAAAACGATGGTATGTGTTCTGAGTAACATTATCTGGATGAAAAAAATAGTATTCTTTTAAAATCTGAATCAATACTTAAATGTAACACAGGTTAAGAGCAATTTCCTGAGCTGGTATGTTATGTTAGATATTTGAT
Organism: Liasis olivaceus; assembly: GCA_030867105.1. Lineage (NCBI taxonomy): Eukaryota > Metazoa > Chordata > Lepidosauria > Squamata > Pythonidae > Liasis > Liasis olivaceus. The sequence goes on from CM061349.1 coordinate 261,728,940, forward strand.
GTTTGGCTCAGGAGGAGGATGAAGCTTCTGACCATTGTTGAACTCGGGCATCTCTTCATGAGTTCTGAATTACTTAATATGTGCATCATAGATTCAACCTGTCAGAAGTTGAGAATATAATTTAATTATTGTAAGATGCCTGGACTGTTTATATAAGCAGAAAGCGGGATATAAATTTAATATTTCTTTAAAAAACATAACAATTGCATATATGCATTAGATGATGCTCCTTTGCTGACTGTGATACATGAGGAGCTCGGATTAATACTGACCCATGTGCCTTGCTAATTATAGCAACCAGGAGGTGGGAAGGAGGAGAGAGTGTTTATCTAAAATAAGTATTCCTGATAAGCATTTAAGTGGTCTTTCTGACGAGGCCTGGGGATGCTGCAGAAAAGAGAGTCCGCGCTGCAAGGCTCCAATCCAGAGTCATTCCGCTGCTGGATATTTTAAGATCCCTGATCCTGTGGGCCAGGAAGAGCTTTGGTTAGTGGCGGGGTCTGCCGAAAAAGAGGGAAGAGCTTTTGTTTCTCTGCTGGTGATCCGCACTCGGGGCAGAGAGGCCTGATGAGCTTTTTCATCTGTCTTCCCCGAGGCCTGTAATCGGAGCTCCGTGGCTCTTGGGGGAGAAGACGCGCAGGCTCAGCCAGGCCAGACCTGGGTAAATGGCACGTCTTCCATAGCCTGGGCTATTTGTATAAGAAATAGTCTCTGCAGCTGCTCAGGTCAGATAAGTGGATAGGAACCAGCAGATACGTGTCCCTGGCCTTCGGGGAAGGCGCGGTTATCACTATTTTAGGGCACAGGAGTTTGTCACCTCTTATGAAAAATGATCACCATACTGCAAAAACAAGTCTCCGGAAGGCAGTCACGATGTCCACATCTTGCAATGTTCTCTTCAGTTTGGCCAAGAGATTAGTGGCGTTAAGAAACAGTTTTCTTATTTAAATGGATTTGTTTATTTTATTTATTTATTCATTTATCAAACTTGTCACCACCCATCTCATTAAAAAGTGACTCTGGGAGGTTTGCAGAAGAGACAAAATCAATTAAAATACAATATAGAAACCATCTTAATAATAAATAATATTTTATTTATTGATTTAGACTTGTTTAAGATAATGATTAAGGAAGGATGAAGCATGGAAAACACAGACAAATGTCTGTTCATTTTTAGAAGTGCTTTTTTAAAAAATGAAAAAGAAAATAATTATAATATTGCTTACTGGGTGAGCCATTAGAATTTCACTGCAGGTTCTTATTTCCCCTGCAATATAGGAAAAGACGTCATCTCTGTCATGCTGGCTGGGGAATTCTGGGAGGTGAAGTCCATGGATCTTAAAGTTGCCAAGGTTGAGAAACCCTGCAGTACCAACGCATGTACAAAAGGATCACACAACCACAACCCCCATCTCGACTTTTTGGACCCCCTTTCTCTCTCCCATTGACTGGGTGCTTGCTGTAAGGATTAAGTTAATACAAGGACATAGACTCTGCTGAGTAAATGTTATGCATTATCACACACAGCATAATGCTCATTAACTTTAACCATATACCCATTTTTAAAAAGCAAACATGTAACTTAGATTAGCGACACCTACCAGCAACTGACGGTGAGCCTGCTGTCTTTATGCTAAAACGATTTTTAAACTGCAGCTCTCGTAGCCACAGCCCCTGGCTTAATTCTTGGACTTCTCTGTTTCTTCTCCTATCCCAAGTTTTGGAAACATCTCGCTTGGGATATTTTAGTGAGTCCTCATAGATGTATTATCGAAGTGTGGATCGGGGAATTTTCCCAGGCCAAAATAATACAGTGATTTTTGTTTTTCAGGAGCTCTGCTTTACAAAGGCCAGCGCAGGGCTGTTCTCTTTGAAGGCATCCTGTGTTTCTGGGGTCTGCAACCTCTTGGTGGCCAGGAAACAGGCTTAATATTTTGAGCAGTGGACGAGTAATGTTTGGGGGGAGGTGTCTTTTTTTTTTCTTTCCTCCTTTTCTCCACCTCCATGTCAAGCTTGTTTTAGACCTCGTGTTACCGTTTTTTGTTTCCCGTCTCAGAAGAGCAGGAAACCAACTACAGTATCCATTTTTCAGCTCTATTTGAAGGCTCCCCACCCTGGTTCCGATTTAAAGATAAAGAACTGTAAGACTTTAGAAGAGCAGCAAAATTAGCACTGAGCCAGCAGCAACCTGGGCAACAAACGTTCAAATACCTGGGTCCCCTGTTTTGGTGAGAGGTATGATTGCAGGGATAGTAACAGTTGCATCTGTACGTATGAATCAGCCCAGGCACATTTTATGCAAATCTATATCTGCATTTGTTCCCTTGTTTGTTACTGTGGCTGTCTTCTTTTTTTGGCAATTCATACATGACCTTTATTTTGGGACATGTCAGCCCAATGTTTTTCCCTTTGATATTAAGCAGGTATTGTTTTTCGTTTTTTAGTTGTTTGGGGTCAGTTCCTTGGAGTGATTTGCTGCATTTCACCTTGCATAATCTTGATTATCTAAACTGAGTGAGTAAAGCTATTCGACATTTCCAGATTCCACCTATGTTTTGGTTTGTTAAGATTTAAGCTGAAGCACTTGAAGAATTTTAGCAAATTTCTTAACTTGAATCTGTTTGTTATAAATATTAAAATTACAGTTGGAAATTGTAGAAGAAATTGTTGTTCAGTCATTAAGTCATGTCCGACCCTTCGTGACCCCATGAACCATATCGCGCCAGGCCTTCCTGTCCTTCACTGCCTCCCTGAGTTTGCTCAGTTTCATGCTCATTGCTTCAGTGATGCTATCTAACCATCTCATCCTCTGCCATCCTCTTCTCCTTTTGCCTTCAATCTTTCTCAGCATCAGGGTCTTTTCCAAAGAGTCCTCTCTTCACATTAGGTGACCAAAGTGTCTGAGCTTGAGCTTCATTATCAATCCTTCCAATGAGCAGTCAGGGTTGATTTCCTTTAAGACTGACTGGTTTGACCTCCTAACAGTCCAGGGGACTCTTAAGAGTCTTCTCCAGCACCACAGTTCAAAGGCATCAATTCTTCAGCACTCAGCATTAGCATGTTTAATATTTTGTGATTGTTCCCTAATGCACTGATAGCTCCAGAATCACATAGACTCAGAAATAGTGAATATGTTCTTAATCCTCTGCCCACAAAAGCTTTTGCTATAACATGTTTCAGATGTGAGCAATACATTTTATCTGTAGCTAGAACTAAAACTCAAGCAAGTACTGTATTTCCAGATTGGTTTTTAGCTGGCTGCATGGAATTTTTTGGTTTGTTTTAGGCAAATTGTCCCCAGACCCAGGACAGTTTTTCTCATCCTGGTGTCCTCAAGATATAGCTGCCATAATGTGAGATGAGGATCTGGTGGTATTGTGTTGTAGCAGGTCAACAGTGGCAGCAGCCCTGGCACCAGGTGTGAACCTGTGGGACTCCTGGCTGGATGTGTTTGCACAGACAGAACCAGGGGAGCCAGAAAGGATGGGAGCAGAGAGGCATCTGACCGACACAAAGGTGTACAGCCACATTTCCAGAGGTGCCAGAAAGATGGAGAGTGGTTTGGAATCTGCAGGAGTTTGAAAGATCTGGATGGAATGGAATGTTGATGGACTGAATGTTGTATTATAATGGGGGAAGATGGGGGGCTGTTGGACTTAATGGAGAAGGTGTGGGTGGTGTTGTGGGGGTGGTTCTTTTTCAGGAATGAGAGGGGAAAAATGGCCAGGAGAATGGTCTCATCTTCATCAAACCCAGGTGACCAGACCAGACTGCAGCCATACAGAGAGTGGGTAGTGTAGTGAGTAGTAAAGAGATTTGGGGGCAAAAATTTGGATAGAGTCAGAGATGGATGGTTTCATGGAGGGCAGTGGCAGGTCAAGTTAGGGAATGGAGAAGCATAAATTTTTTAGTAATAAATTATAAACAAATTCCATCTTTGATCTTGGAAGAGATTGCGCTCCATCAGTTAGAACAGGTGTGAAATTTTGGAATCCTCTTGAAATCACTGCTGCTGCTCCTGCTGAAAGAGCTTTGGCCTGAGTAGTAACAAGTTCAGTTTAGTTTGCTTGCATTACACCACCACTATGAGAACCGCACTGGTTGCCAGTAGTGTAGGCTTCTGGGAGCAATTCAAGCTACTGGTCATTACCTTTAAAGCCCTTTATGGCTTATGACCTGGATGTTTCAAGACCACCCAGTGGAATCTGATCCAGAAAGTTCCAGAGAGTTGTCTTGACAACTCCTTTGTGGGCAGTGTAGAAGGGTGAATTGCTCCTGAAAAAGTGATGCTGGGTGGTTGTGTTGTGTTGATGATTTTGCTATTGTTGTGGTTTATTAAGATTCTGTTATTTTTTGTTACTGGATGCTTTAGAATCATGGAATTGTAGAACTGGAAGAGACCACAAGGCTCAACCCTCCACAATGTGTAGGAAAACCAGTTAATGAGAGGTGGCTACCCAGATTCTTTTTAAAAATCTCCAGAAATGGGAACCCACAACCTCTATAGTTAGACTGTTCCACTGTTGTACAGGTCTTTTAGGAAGTCTTTCCTTATACTTAAACAAATTCTATATCCATTATTTCTGGTCCTAATTTCTGTAGCCATGGAAAATAATTCTTGACCATTTTCCCTTTATGTACCTGAACATGACTATCATGTCTCCCCTCAGTCTGCCTTTCTCCAGACTGAACACTTCAAGTTTCTTCAGCCTAGACTCATAAGACTCATACCCTCAAATCCATGTATCAGTGCCCTTCTCTGAATTATCTCTGCATGGTCAATGTCCCTTTGGAAATGTGGTGCCCAGAATTCTATACAAAACCCTAGGTGTGATCTCACAAGTGCTGAGTAGAGAGGAATAATGACCTCACTTATCTTTGCTATAATGCTTCTAATATAGCCCATTAGCCTTTCTAGCAGCTGTCTCATACTGCTGGTTCAAGTTCAGTTGTTGCCAGTGATCAGATACAACTCCTCCTCCAAAGTGGTGTTTCCAAGCTATGAATCCCATCTTATATTTCCCCCAGCTATAATACATTACATTTCTCCATGTTAAAAAATATCTTGTTCTCAGTCCAGTCTTCCAACCTTGTCTAAACTTGTTCCATTTTCTTGGGACCCAATTCTGTGTCATCTACAAATTTGATGACCAGTCCCTCAATCTCATCATCCAGATCATTAATAAAAATGTTGAATGATACTGACACCAAAACTGAACCTTGTAGGACCCCACATTTTACTGCTTTCCAGTGTAATGTAGAGCCACATTTTAATAGCTTGTCAATGTTATGTGGAATCTTGTCAAAAGTTTGCTGAAATCAAGGTAAATTATATCCATGCAATTCCCATTATCCACTAGAGTAGCTACCCTGTCAAAGGAGGAGTCCATAATTACAATAATGACTGGAATCCTTTTTTTTTTTTTCCTTTTTGAGGAAAGAGATCCCATTTGCTCTTCTGGCACCTCCCCAGTTCTCCAGGACTCCTCAGAGGTAATTGACAGAGTCCTGACAGCTTTTCAGTCAGTTCCTTCAGTATTCTAGGGTGTATCTCATCTGGGCCTAGGTACTTGAAGGCAATCAAATTAGCTGGAAGTCCCTTTTAATCTGATCTCTGTAAGGAGATCTGTAAGCCATGCAAAAACAGTTGTGATTGGAATAGCATATATGAAATATATGTTGTGATGCAAATTCAACACCTTACATACTTGCGTGCAACATTGTGATACTAGTACAAAAGGGCAGAGTTTGCATTGTGAAATCATAAGACTTGTTTCATCATATTGATGTCACTGTGATTAGGAACAGATACTAAGTTGAGGACCTGCCTTACATGACATCCATAGATAGAATCTTGGTCAGATGAAAGCAGCTAGAATAGTGATTAGTTTAGCCAAGCCTCTTTTATCCTGAACAGTGAACTTAAGAATATGGTTAGTTAAATCAGCCCCATCAGTTCTGTGGACTGAATGATAGCAAAAAATTGCATTTCTCTCCGAGTGTAAGTACCTCTGTGTGGGTGTATGTGTGGTCATGTGCATACAGTATATTCCTATTTTTTAAAATATCACTTACAAAATGTAGACTCTCCTTTTTTAAAATTTGCTTATCATCTTTTCTGGGGAAGAATTCTGTGGAATTTGAAAGCTTGCATTTGCTGTTTTGTGAATGCAGGTTAAATAACAGTGTTAATTGCCCTCATATAGATTTTGATTTTTTTTTAATGGCTATGTTTGTTTTTTGCATTGCATTTAGATCAGCATACTTCAGTATGTTTATGAAATGTATTTGCATGCCCTTGTAAGTACAGAAAGGATAGTGAAGTGCTCTGAAAACAACATGTTAGATTTTTGAGCACTGGAGCAAGATCATTCACTTTTTATATTTTTCCCCATTTACCATTGTTCTTCAAATCATGCTATATAATTATGACACAGTTGTATCTGGGTGCTTCTCCCCCTCACAACTACAGCTGATCTCATACCAGTATCTCTGCAGTTGCCCTGTTGAAGCCTTATGTTCAGTCAGCCAATGTTAATGCTATAGATTAACAACTGAATTCTCAAAAAGAATCTTCACATTATCAACACAAATGTATGCTCAACCAACTTTAAAGCAGATTTCAGCATTAAAACTGATCCATGTTCCAATTTTTAAGGTTACTGTGAAATATTTCTCTTCTTCATCTCTGAGCAAGAGCAGCAATGCAATACACTTCCCCCAGTCCTCTTGGGAAGAGACCAGGATAAGATCTAAATGAGGCAGATGTTTGTCATCTTAGCTAATGAACATTGAGTGGCATTTGCATACCACAGAGATCTTCATAGAATTAGCATCTAACTATAGTGTCCAAATGCTTCTATTATGTTGAGCACAAGTTTACTTCCATTTCAAAATGGTTTGTTTAATGAATGAATGAGAATCTCAAGAAAGGAGGAAGAGGAAACAGAATGGCCTATTTTTCCCTCAAAGGAAAGTAAGATTCTCTCATCTCTCTAAATTTGAACGAACACATTCCATCATATATGTGCATGGATATACACAGTTGTTTAAACTCAGCCATCAACAGTAAAGAAAAAAAAAAGGAAAGTCTTCCTTGAGTCACATTTCACTGCTGGATACTATAGAGACACATCTGTGTTGTTTTCTTGACAATCCAAATAATATGATCCTCTTTTTTTCCCCCAAAGATACTGTTATTTAGGATCTACTTAAAGCAAATATTTTAAGTTTATCCAAGAAATAAATTACTAGTTATATAGATTCCTGGCAATGTTTTCAGGTAATGCTGAACACTGAACTGGATTTACATCACACCTGCCAAACAATTGTGGAGATATAATTTCACCTCTGGTGAAAGTTCATCTCATCCATAAAGAGCTCAGCAAGAAGCATCTTCTTGCTCAAAAGCTGCATAAGTTGGCTTTCTTTACACCAGCTCGCTTTGCTGCATAAATTAGGGTATCTCCCCACTGGCATCCGCTTTAAATCCTCTGCTGCAGTTTTGTACTTCCAGGTGAGTTTTTCACTGCTGTGGTCCAGAGTCTTCCACTGAGCTGGCCAGTGCCCCTCCAGCTGGCCACTGGGAAGGCCCATAAAATGGCAATGCCCAGAGTCCTGTTCCCGCTTTCTTTGTTTTGTGTAGTGAGGAAAAACAAATTGGAAAAATGCAAACAGCCAGGGGTGTAACTAAGCTGCTCCTCAAAGCAATGGAGGAAAATGGGAGGGGGGAACGAGGTCAAGGCACCACAGTGCCTTGGCTGTAGGAAGGAGGGGAAATTCTGGGAGAGGGAAATAGCAAAACTATTTGCAGCATTTCCTCTGCAGCAAGAGCTGAGAGAATCAACCCAAGCCGCCGTGCACCATGGGGACATATGGTCAAGATTGCAATCTCAGATGGGTGCAGGATGTCTGTGGGGAAAGGCCCTCAGAACTAGGAGCAACAGAGGACATTGACATTATGGCTCAGAGGCATTTCAGTTCTGAGAACAAGTGTGGCAGAGTATTGCTCACTCCCCCAACTATTACAGATGTGCTGTAGTACCTTAGTAATTATGATTAGGATTGATGTGTTAGCCATAACCAGAAATAAGCGGGTTACATGCCTATATGCTAAGTCCTACATGCAAGTCATTTACAGCATGATAAAACTCTTTAAACATCTCAGCCAGCCACTGCTATGAATAACCATCAGAATATGTAATGTAGAACGAAGCTGTCAAATGAAAATCAGATTGAAAGAACACTTGGCCTAGAGCAATAACCTTTAAGCAGAATTTCAAAATGAATGTTAATATCATGCTTTAGAAATTTATATGTATTACCTATATACAGTATCTGCCTTCTCAAAATTAGCTTTTTACATTAGCTTTTCGGATTTTGCCTTCATAACAGTCATATTTCTTGCAATATGTTTTAATGTTTTAAATAGACTTCTTGAAATAAATGCCTTGGGTATGTATCTCCCAACCTTAATCACTAAAGGCCCCTTTTTGCCACAGACATTACTTTTGCAAACTTATCTCATTTACAAGTTTCTAGCTTCGCAAAGATGTAGGATTTACCTTTTCCATTACAATGTTATTGCTGTCATCCTATGGGTAGGATGGCCCTGAAAGACCTCTATTTTAAGTCCTACCATATCTGTGGTTACTTTAAGAAAGTTGTCACTTCTTAGCATAGGTCTTATCCCGGCCATTAAAAAAATGTTCCTCTTAGTGTTATGTTTTCTCTGCAGAGTGGAGGAGACCGAGGTTCAAATCTCCACTATTGCCTACTTATTATTTATCTTAATTTACATCATAGTAGGAGTAAAACACTTGTGATAGGGTTTTACATAAGTAGGGCTTTAGTTCCTGGTGAAAAGGCAGGACATAAATGCAACTAATACACACTATTTCTTTTTGGCTAAGCAACATTATACAAAGCACTGAAAAACAGTAAGAAATAGTAATCCAGGGAAATTAAGGGACAACATAAGAAAAAGAAATAGAAATAATCTAGTTTATACCAATGCCATTGACTCAATCTCCCCATACTTTCTATCCTTGCAAACTGCACTTGTTCCTACCATACACCAATGCACACCCTCTTTTTTGTTCTTTAAACTTCTCACCTTTCTCTTTTTGAGCATCTCCTAAATTCCATCTAATCAGGGGTATCCACCGGATATGGTTTAAAAAAGTGAAGATGGCAGCCATGTTGGTGCAATTAAAGCTCCACCTGTTTATGTGTGATGCCTATAAAAGACAAGCAGAGCGTCAATCACACCATTATGTCCGCCATCTTTACTTTTTTACCATACTGTACAGACACCCCTGCAACTCACCATGACTTTTTTGGTCTTCCCCTTCAACGCATTCACTCTTCCTATATGTTTCACAGTTCAACTCATTCTCTGTGACAAAACCACCTTATCTCACTACTTCTGTGTTTGTAGTCACTTTTGCATTAATCAGTGTTCACTTGGCATCAATTTGTTCTTGACCATATCCCTTCCTGTTTTATTATACACACTTCTTAAGTACCCCATTCCCACTGCATTCAGATTTCTCTCCAGCAGACAGAATTCTCTCTCTCTCTTTTTGCTACCCTTCAACTTAGGTAACTCCAACATTTTTAATATATTTTGAAAAATTCAGCAGCATATTAACTTTAAACCTCATTTCTCTTCCTCAAATCACACCAACAATAGTGTGGATATTAGGCCACAATGGGACAATCATAGAACAACCAAAATCATACATGTCAGATTCCCTTCAAATGTATTACATCACCAGCCTAAAATACATCACCTAACCTTTCTTAAACATCTACTGAGATGTCAAAAAGAATCTTTTGCTGAATTAATATCATCTAAGGATCAGAAAATGTGTATTTAACATTCTTTAAAGCACAAGACCACATATTCCAACTTTGTATTCCAAACCTGAAAATGCTCAAGATCCATTTTTAAAAAACACTTTTATAAACATAAACGATGAGCTTAGTCTTTTCCAAAACACTTTCCAATACAACAAGTAGTATGGGAATTTCAGAAACTTCTAACTTATCAGCTCCAAATTGTGAAGTTAAAAGATATGTCGATTGAATATATTGCCATTCTGCAGTTTTAGATAATCAAAACCATACACTTCTTGCAGTACTTTGAAGAAACCAATAATGAACTGAATTTATCATATAACATGTCAAGGTGTCCTTTATTTCACTTCATATTTAAATTGATTTTGGAACCATTCGCCTCTGTTATTAAGCAATCACATTATATTTGGATATATTGTGATAGCTAAACCAGGACTGTAACTATATATAGATGATATATTGGATCTTAACGATAATTATCAAGGTTCTTTACCTATGTTGTGGATGTTATGCAATAGTCTTGTAAACTGTCAGGTTATTCAGTTAACTAGAATAGTTGGAGTTGGAACTAAGTTTCTAGGGACATTTGTGAGAAATCGGGGTTTGTTTATAGGATGAATTCATTTAAATATCTTTGAAGAATTATTCCTAGGAAAGTATAATTTATTGATTTAATTATTTCAAACTAACTCAAATGGATATTTATATAGGTGGTTACAATTTACGTCTTTATAGGGAAGAATGAATGTTCTTAAAATGAATATTTTCTCCATGATAATCTAACAATTAATTTGCTAATTTATCTTAGGTATTCTAAACAGATGGATATAAATTACTGAGAAAGATTTATCAGGTGGATAGACCCCCCAGGTTTTCTTTACCTAAATTGCAACTTCCATCTGAAAGTGGGGATAATTTTCCCAAATTTTAATATTATCAATCACCCTCTATGTTAACCTTAGTGTGTGTGGAATCTAAATGGTTTATTTGAAAAACCATTATAGGCACAAGTAGAGAAAGATTATCTGATTGCTCTCATATCTTGACAGCAAGTTGGTTTTTCTTTCAGCCCAAATGCAGTTGTGTTTCCAGCATTGAAGGCTACAAGACATAGTTGGAAGGGTTTGGGGTAGAAATTTAAATTTGATCTGTGCTTACATCAAAAATTGACACTTGGAGATAATCCCAATCTAAAATTTGGAAAGTTGTTTTTTGAAAAAGGTATTAACACTTTAAAACCAGTTGGATTCTCAGCCAACAATATGGCATCATTCACATATAATGTACATGCTCATTCATGTCCAGAGCCAATACAACAAAATTACAATAAACTTTCCATATTTATATATTTTTCAGTAGCTTGATGAACAGCAAATAGCTTGATGAAAAGCGAATATCTGGTCTGCAGCCTAGCATAGAACTGCACTCCCTTTCCAAATTTTGATCATTGAAAGGATACAAGAGATGATAATCAGCATTCTGCTAAACACTTTCACAGACACATATAACAGATTAATCCCCCTGTAATTTTTGCATTTACTCTTGGTACTTTCTCCTTGTTATAGTAAAACAATAATGACATTCTTCCCATTTTCAACACATGCATCTTTCTACACACTAAACAAATTGTAGAGCCACTCCATAAGCAAGCCATGTACCTATTTTAAAATTTCTGCAGTTATACTTGAAGCCTTACTGTTTTTCAACATTGTCACAACTTTTATGTTTTTCTTTCCCTTGGACACTAACATTTATAACATTCAATTCAATTCTTTTCTTCAGTGAATCACTATCATTTTCATAACAAATTCTGAACTTCTTCCAGCATTCCCTCACCTCAGTTACATCCCAAATGATTTCATCATTTTTATTTTATTCCTATTCACTTTGCTGGAGGCTCCTTGTTTAGCCTTCTTCACCAACTTCAATTTTTTTAAAAAAAATCCCATTAAAATTTCTCTGAATTTTCTCTGCCTCTTTGAGAACAGTTCCTTGCTCATACGTCCATTCTTTCTGACATATCCTGACTCATTGGGATAATTTGTATACTCCTAGGGTATACTGGGAAGTGAGCAGAAGGTCACTATGAGCAGCAGAGAAGCTGGATTTCATCTCATCAGTTCAAGTAGCTGCTCACATGCCTAATGGTGTCTGAAACTTAACAAATCAATTCGCTTCCCCTTTTTCCTTCTAGATAAGGAAGTGTACAAAATAAGGAGCTGTTTGGAGTTGGACAATCTTAGCAGACATAGACAAAGAGACAAATACTGTGCTTATCTGCAAGGTCTATAACACATTTGTGCTCCTACCGAAGGAATATTCCAACTACACCTGCACCAAGTGCACGTTCATTGGATTGCTGGAGGAGAAAGTGGAGAATCTGGAGGCACATCTGATCACACTGAGACCCATTGGGGATGTTGATGAGTTTCTGGACAAGACAGAAGGAAGTCTGCAGAATGAACATAGGAAGAAAGAGACTACTACAAAGAAAACAGGAGTCCTGGAGGAGGAGGGTTAGTAGCTGACTAAGAGAACCAAGAGACAGTTCCTGTCACTGGAGCTGTGCAAAGAATTTCAGGTCCTCCATCTGAAGGGTGACTTGAAGACTTCTGGAGAAGGATTTTCACCTAGCATTCCAGGAATGGGAAGGAAAAAAGCTCAGATTTCCTTGGAAGATGCATCAGGCAAACCTAAGAACAATAGTACTAAAGGGCTCAGTTGCCTATACACCAGTACTCAGAGAATGGAGAACAAGCAGGGAAAACATGAAGACTTAGTACAATATGACAATGTGGTATTACTGACATCTGGTGGGATGGAACTCATGATGTAATACTGGAAGGATATAACCTCTTCAAAAGAAACAGACCCAGTAAAAGGGAGGGGGTCTCATTATACATAAATAATAACTACATCTGTATGGAAATTCATGATACCAAGGGTGAAAGCCTTGCTGAAAATGTCTGGGTGAATATTAAGGGAAAACAATAATAAGAACACTGTTGTGGGTGTGTGCTACAGGCCATCCAACCAAGAGAAGATGGAGATGAAATTTTCATAAATCAGATGGCTGAGTTGTCCAAGAAACACACCACTGTGGTAATGGGGGATTTCAATTACCCCAACATCAATTGGAAATCACACTCTGTGGCAAGTGGGACATCTAAGAGGTTCTTGATGTGCCTTGCAGACAACTTCACTGTCAATGATTGAGGAAGGAAATAGAGGATCAGTTGTATTGGACTTAATACTTTTCTAACACGGAAAAAGGCTCAGGAAGTAGGAAGTAGGAGCCTTGGGAGACAGTAACTATATGATCCTAGAATTCACCATATTGTAGGCAGTGAGAAGGTAGTCAGATCAGTGCTCTAGATTTCAAGAGAGCTGACCCCAATAATCTAAGGGAAAATGTAGGAATGCCATGGATGAAGATCCTGAAGGAAAAACAGGAGGGTTGGGAAATTCTGAGAAATAAGATAAGCAATGGCTGAATTCAAACAATACCAAAGAGAAAGAAAAATGTGAGACAGCTGATGAGGCCAGCGTGATTGCATGAAGAACTCTCTGATAAACTAAGAAACAAAAAGGACAAGTTTAAAGAATGGAAAGAGGGGCATATAACAAAAGCAGAATATTGGAAAATAGTCGAGGATGGAATCAGGAAGGCTAAGATGCAAAATGATCTGAGGCTTGCAATGAATGCCCAAAATAACTAGGAAAAAAAAAAAAGAATTCTTTCAAGGAAATGTTCAGTCAGTTGGTTGGAGAAGATGGCAATATGACAACATGGAGAAGTTGGACTGCTTAATTCCTATTTGTCTTTTTGCAAAATGAAAAAATGATTCAACCTGTTAGAAGCTGTACCATGGGAGGCAGAATAGAAATGCAGGACAAAATAGGTGACAAAGTGTGAGAAAATGCTTTGAATGAATTCAAATTGCCAATTGGGCAGCCACTTGTCCAGGATGGTGTGAGGATTCCTGCCCTGGGCAAGGAGTTGGACTAGAAGTCCACTAAGGTCCCTTGCAGTCCTATGATTATATGATTTTGATATTTAGCTCTTTCATTTATAATTAAACCCATACCTTCACCTCCCTACATATATTCATCAACTCCACAAGGTCAAGCCACCCTCCTTAAGCTCTATTATATCCTTTCTCTTTCTCTTAATTTAATACACATACAACATATCTGTTTTTCTTTAATTCAGTTCATTCATTGAGTCATGTGATTCCCTATTTAGTCCTCTTACATTCCAAGTTGCTATCTTCTATATGGCATGGTCATCACCAGATAGGCCCATAGATATTGGATCCTGATCTGCTGCTCATCATGGTTTTGGTCAGTCAAGGCTTTTACATAATGCTTTTTAGTAATATAGAGATGTCAGCCAGGTTCCCAACTTAGTCCCACTTGTGCCACATCTAGCATACACTACAGTGGAAAGGGCAATACTAGTTATAGTAGTTTAGCCACATTTTGTCCAGATTGCCACTAGTGTAACCAAAACCCAGTTTTATCTCAGGCATTTTGTTGTTGTTGTTCAGTCGTTAAGTCGTGTCTGACTCTTCATGACCCCATGAACCATATTGCGCCAGGCCTTCCTAACTTTCACTACCTCCCTGAGTTTGCTCAATTTCATGCTCATTACTTCAGTGATGCTATCTAGCCATCTCATCCTCTGCCGTCCTCTTCTCCTTTTGCCTTCCATCTTTCCCAGCATCAGGGTCTTTTCCAAAGAGTCCTCTCTTCGCATTAGGTGACCAAAGTATCTGAGCTTGAGCTTCATTATCAATCCTTCCAATGAGCAATCAGAGTTGATTTCCTTTAAGATTGACTGGTTTGACTTCCTAGCAGTCCAGGGGACTCTTAAGAGTCTTCTCCAGCACCACAGTTCAAAGGCATCAATTCTTCGGCATTCAGCCTTCTTTATGGTCCAGCTCTCACAGCCATACATTACTACTGGAAAAACCATAGCTTTGACTATGCGGATCTTTGTCGGCAAGGTGACGTCTCTGCTTTTTAATATGCTATCTAGGTTTGCCATAGCTTTCCTCCCAAGGAGCAAGCGTCTTTTAATTTCATGGCTGCAGTCTCTGTCTGCAGTGATCTTGGAGCCCAAATAAATGAAGTCTGTTACTGCTTCCATTTCTACCCCTTCTATTTGCCAGGGATTGATGGGTCCAGATGCCGTGATCTTAGTTTTTTTAATGTTGAGTTTCAAGCCAGCTTTCGCACTCTCCTCTTTCACCCTCATCAAGAGGCTCTTTAGTTCTTCTTCACTTTCTGCCATTATTATCTCAAGCATGCTCATGCTATTTTATGCAGTTAGGATCTCCAGTCTAGAAACTACTTGCAAGTGAACATATCATTGCCCACATCCCACCAGCTAGGAAATGACAATGTGCTAGCCCACACTCAGGGTTTAGTTGTTCAGCTGTATAGCTCCGTATTATACAGATAGGTTCATATTATCTCTATAACAAATGTATTGTAATAGTATGTGGGAATTGCCTTGGGAGACAGGAGGAAGAGCTATAGACTAGCCAATGGTCAGACAAGTGGTAGCTGAGTCTGCAGAATGAATGGGGCTGTGGCATACATCTCAGAAGGGATCCTCCCTAGTTTCTTGGACTATAAAGGTGGGGTGGGGGTGGGGGAAGAGATGTACTTTCAGACTTGCAAGATTCTGTTAATGTAACCTTACAATAAAGTTAGAGCTAGTACTTCTGGGTGTGCTTCTTGTCTGGACTAGCTCGCAAGGCTGACATACATTCAGAGGGGGACCATAAACATACTCCCATAGATATGAACTATGAGCAACCCAGAGTACTTCAAACAAGTAAAGCAATTATAAAGACTGAATATCTATAGATTCACATGTTCTGTCTCCCCGCAACTTACATACCCCCATCTGAACTGAAAACAGCCAGCAGGGGCATAAATTCATCCATAGCGCCATTAACTGTCTTTGGCCTCTTCACCAGTACTCTGTACTCTGAGATGCTACTGTTAGACCACACAGTCTGGCCTCTGCACTATCTGGGCAGACTGGTTTGATCCATGCAGGGAAAGTGGCTCATTTTGCCTGGAGTGTCTTCAATCAATTTCAGCTTAGTTTGCCTGATTGCATAAGTGAGCCCACCTCGCGGGACCCTTTAGAAAAGGAAGCAAGTAGCAAATGATGGGAGGAGGCTTTGTTATCCAACTGGCTTCTTGCAGAACAGTCTCTGCTTTCCCCACACAATCACTGAATTGCTAATAAATGAGCCTTTTACTTAGCTAATGAGGCTGCTTGTGGCCAAGAATGACCCCCACCATCTAATCTTCATCAGCTGTAGCCATAGAGGAGAGAGAACAGCAAACTGTTTAAGCAAAGCATCTAATGGGGGAAAATTAAAGGCTGCTGCTCTGCTTTCCAGCATTTATCTACTTTTCCATAGGTCTTGTTAAAATTTGGCACTGCATCCAGCCCAAACAATAAAAGGTGGAAGAAATAAAATGACCAGGATGTATTTCTGATCCTTTGTAATTCTCCAGGTATTTTTTAAAATTTTGAGATATTTATTACAGTTTCCTCTTCCCATACCCACTTAGTATGCCAGTGCTTGTTGGCTGCAGGCCTGTGAGTCAGCTGGATAATCTTTCAGATAGAAATGCTAACCTGATTGTGTAGCTTGGGAAATTCTAAGCCTGTAACACCGATTCTGGGCAGAATAATACTGCACAACACAGCAGTAACTGTGTAATCCCACAATTGCACACCTGCATGCACCTCCCCCATAAATATTTTGCTCCCCCAGAGATTGCAATAGACTACAAATCTGCAGTTAAATTTTATTTTACAGGTATAAATCTAAAGATAAATAAATAATGCAAATGTGTTAGGTATGCATAGGGTTTCTCAACCTTGGCAACTTTAAGACGTGTGGATTTCAACTCCCAGAATTCCCCAGCCAGCATATGCTGGTTGGGGAATTCTGGGAGTTGAAGTCCACACGTCTTAAAGTTGCCAAGGTTGAGAAACCCTGGATATACAAATACATGGGATTACTCAGCTTCCCTTTAACTAAATCCAGAAACAACCATAGGGGAAAATAGTGAGCCAGTGGGTGCGTGGTTAAAAAGATGTGTCTAAGTCAACCCTTTTCAACTTGGGATCCTCCAAATATGTTGGGACTAGAATTCTCAGGTTGGGAATTGTAGTCCAAATGCATCCTAGGAAGCACCCATTTGGGGAAGTCTGGCCTATATCTATACAGATGTGCCTTTAACTTGAAATGGCAAGCAATTTTGGACTTGTTTATATATAGCCAAGGATAAAAGAGAGAGAGAGAGAGAAAGCAAGCAAGCAAGCAGAGAGTCAGCCCTACAACCAGAGCTCAGTTAGTTCATATTCTTTGCTTTGTGGAGCCAACATAACAACAGATATGGGAGGTCTGAATAAATGATACTGTGTGCATTACTTCACTTTCCTTCTTCTAACATTTCCTGTGCCTCCTTTTGTGGGTCACACATCTGGGCCTTGTTTTGTCTGGCATTTACAGTTAAGCAGGCTGGATAAGCGAATAACCGTTTTCAGAGAAAAGCCCTCCTCCTTTCCTTTGTCATCAGTTATCTCCCGGAGAAGATAATCTGAAGCTACTTCGGAGTCTTTTGAAAATGGCCAGGATTCTCTCTCGGTTAGAGCAGAGGAACAGTGCTTTTGCTCAAAGACGTCAGCCACCCTTCCTTCTTCTGCCTAGGCATTTGGTGCCTTCTTATCAGGCATGTGTTGCTATGGCAAAGTATCAGCCTTCACCTCTTGGCTATCTCTTTCTATTGTGTATCACTGTCAGCAAAAGTCAGACCGATTTTTTTAAACTTGGGATTCATTGATTGCTGCAGTTTGATGAGGGGTGGAGGGGTGCGTCCGTATGTGATTCATTTTGAAGAGGAGGAAAAGGCGTGCTGGGACTATCGTTACTGAAAGGTTAGGCCAAACAAGAAATACATGCCGACAGCACCAAAAGCAGACAATGGGGGCCAAACGCCATGTTCAATTACAAATAAATGAAACATAAGCAGACTCTGAGTTTGCAAGATGAGTCGGGGAGAACTGAGGCTAAGGAATTCTGTTTCCAGTCAAAGGGGAGAGCAAGATGTAATCATGAATACAATTGCTCAAAACTACAGGGAGCACGATTTAAATACATCAGAATACAGAGGATCACACAAAGAGCTAAAAGAATAAATCACACAAAGAACTGTTAGACAGACTACTAGTCCTATATGCTCTATAGCTAATTTAGAGTTTTGCAAAGAAGGGGCACCCTCATAGCATCTCTTGAATGGTCTGGTCTTTGTCCCCACGCTTTTCAGAGCTCTGGTTTCCCCCTCCCCCCATCTATACTGGTGGTATAATCAGTTTCCCAAAGTTTGATACTATTGAATGCAGCTTGAAGTACCACACAACACATTTACAAATGGCATTGTTTAAAGATGGATATTGGCCATTAGCAAGAAATGTGAAGTACAGAAATGGAATATCCTATTAGGACAAATGAATGGCCTTGTGCTTTAAAGAAGGTTAAATATGTTTCTTGCAATCTTCAGATAAGATTAATTTATCAAAAAATTACTTGTGTGTTACGAACATCTCAGCACAGAGGTATCCACAGGGTATAGTAAAAAAAAATCAAGATGGTAGCCACAATGGTGCGATCAAAGCTCCATCTGATTTTCACATCACATGTGCACTTAAAAACCAGGTAGAACTTCCATTGCACCATCATGGCTACCATATTGACTTTTTTGGCCAGACTCTATGAATACCTCTAAAAGGTCAGATGTCAACTGTTTTCCATTGGAAATGTAATACTGTGTATCCAAGGGCGTTTGACGCATATGATTTCAGCTTGTTCTTTTATTGTCCCATTTGGGTCTAATATTCACACCATTGTTGAGCAGGATGGGCATGTTCCAGGTCCCATATACCAGGGAATGCCAGATAGTGAGGCCGATGCCTTTTCTGGCATAGCACCTGCCCTATGGAATATTCTCCCTCCAGAGATTAGGATGGCTTTGACCCTGCTGGCCTTTCATAAGGCCCAAAGACCTTGTTATGTACCTAGGCCCCAAGTGTGTGAAGAGTCCCATCTCTTGGTTGTGTTAACAACCATGGATTGTAACAATCTCCTCGGATGCTATATGCATTTTAATTTTTGTGCTATGATGGAAATTGGTTTTTAATTTATTTTACAGTTGTTCGCTGCCCAGAGTTTGCTGCCATACAAATTGAATAAATAAATTGTCAATATCATTTAGGAAGGAGAAATAAGGTTTAAAGATGTTAATAAAGTGTTGAATTATATACTGAAACCTTGGAATTTATCAACTTACGGAAAACTCTGGGCATATTGAGCTCAGAGTATAACAAAAATTATAACTGGACGACTCTACTTCTTATTTTCTTCCACTGAGAAAATTGCTCATTTATTCCTACTCTTTGCTTTTTGGGTTGTTGTTGTTGTTATTTGGAGGAATCTAGTCTTCCAATGTACATTAGATTTTATATTCTCTTATAGGAAGAATACTTCCTACTGCATATGCAACATAATGGACTTGAAGCCACCCTCTTTTGGACAAGAGAGATGTTTCCACCTATCTGTTGTTTTAGTCATGAACTGGTTTGATAACAGGCTGTTTTCTTGTGCCTGTGTGAGAACCAGCTCTCACATTTTTCAATGTTATGTGTCAGCAGCATGGCTCCATCTTGGCTCAAGCAGGGCCTGATTTTCTTATACAGGTTTGGCTTGTCCCCCCAATTTCCCAGTGTCTTACCAATGTAAACTCCTCCCGCCTGGCACTTTAGTCTCATCCAGACCTTGAAACTCTTGAGTTCTACTTATGTTGACCTATGACCATAATAAAGATTTGAGTTGAGTTGAGTTGAGTTCTGCTTGACTAGCTGGCTCTGTCTATTAACTGTGGGCATTTCTGAGAATGGTATCATGGCAATCTTAAACTGAGTTAGTACCTAATTTTGGCTTCCAAAACTGGGCAAGTACATTTCCCAGTATCACTGGTGCCATTAGGGAACATAACCTCTGCCTCCTCTCCTCCAACAGTTATCTAGATGATGCATAATGTTTACAACCTTTGCACCAGGCAGGCAGGTCACCATGTGATTTACACACTGTCACAATTCCATCTCTTTCTAATAATCAAATTACCCACAATCAGAAGCTCTCTGCCCCTATCAATGGAGTATCTTTAGAACAAGAGGATGTGGCTTCATCACCCAAGGATTTGGTCTATCCTACAGAAAGAACCTCCTTATCCTTGAATTGATAACCTTCTTCCTCAAGACCCTTGTCTTTTTGTTACCCAGAGAGTTGTCCTCCTGGGAGTAGATAAGGCTGTCACATTCCAGAAGATCTCCTCTTCGTACCTTAAGCAACTCCAACTTCACTACCTTAGTTTCAAAGTAATGAATTTTATTGACAGCCAGGAGCTCATTTCACCAAACATAAACTCACAATTATAAATATGACATTTGAGGCAATAAACTAGAAAACACCTTCTTTCCTACTGGCTTTCTTTGTACTTCTTACTGTTGATAAGTTTCATCTATTTTTTACTTTGGGAGTGTTTCACCTAAAAAATAGCTCCTGTCCTATACAGCCTATAATGCTGGGAAAGGTGGAAGGAAAGAGAGAAGGATGATCACCAGCAAGGGAGATGGACTCAATTACAATGGCAATGGAGGCACTGTTCGAAGTCCTAAAGGACAAGGCTAGCAACAAATCCTTCTGGAGAAAAACTATCAGTGTGGTCACTAAGAGTCAGCACCAACTTGATTGTATATAATCAAACCATCCTATATAACTCCTAACTGTATCTTAGCTTTCTCATGCAATTGCTAAATTTACTCAGATACTTCGTGTCTGGAGGGGGAGATCAGTGTGTTCCTCCCCCTACCAGCCCAGTCCCAGCCACAGACACTCTCGCCACCCTGCACTCTGAGACCCCTGCCACCCTGCACTCCACCACCCCAGCTGACGTTTAAATGTCTTCTTCCTTCCGTTTCTGACAAGGTGTGCCTGTCCTGGCTTTTTGCAAGGCAGCTGCTGGCCACGTGAGACCATCTTCCCCAGGTTTCATTAGTAAACCACCATGCATGACCTGGGGAAGAAGGGCCAGGCTGGGCACACCTCATCAGCAATGGGAGCAAGAAGACAGAGAAGGGCAGCAGAGGGCCAAAAGAGCATAGCTGGGGGGAGATAGGTGGGTGGAGGGACTTGAAGCACCCCTGCGGTCATAAGTGAGGGCGGGCTGCCTAGTGCCTGAATTTTGATCACGTGATCACAGGGGCACTGCAATGGCTGTAACTTCGGGGACCAGTCATAACTCCCTTCAGCACCACCATAACTTCAAACATCGCTGAACGAATGGCTGTAAATCAAGGACTACCTGTATAATAATAGTTTCTAATCCTCATTACCCAGTGTTTTCAATTTCATGTATGCAGAAACAAACAACAATGGTGTTATACAATAGATTTTTTAAACAACATGGAAATTCTTGCAATTTTATGAGAAAAAAAATCAGCTTTCATATTAAGGGGTCAGAAAGTATCATCACTGATTTTCCTTTGCTTAGAAATCCAACAACATTTTTTAAAATAGAGGGGGAAAACAACAGCCAATTTGTTGACTTCCTAGGAAGTATGTCTCCTTCCTCTTGTAGACCTTCTTTATAAATTATTTTCAAATGACAAAAGTTCTGTTCTGCTGCACTGTCTCCCCAGTAGGCCTCCCACACACTCTTGCTTAACTAAGAAGGAAGCAACATATGACTCCTTTTATTCCAAAACCCAACAAAACTAATCACTTTCTGGCCTAGCATTTTGTACCTGCTAATTGTGCTTTGTAAACCATGGTTTAGAGTTTTGCATGTAGAAATAAGCTAATTATGGTTTATTAAATAAACTATTGTTACGCAAACATGGCTTAATATGCTAGGTGAACCAGAGCTTAATTTGTTTTTCATAACATGAGCTTGTTCTATGTGACCAGCAACTGGTCTAAAAGTTACTGTACTTGTTGATATTCTTTAGACCTCATGAAATTGGGATGATGGAATGCGGGTGAGGTGGGGACAATTATGGCATTCTGGAAACAAAATAACCTAAACCCCAAATATGGCAATGTGTTCCTAGTACTAAGGTAGAGAACTCAAAAACTGCTCACATTTTAGGTGGTATTACTATTATACCAATATGGCTCTTTTCTTTCTCTCTCTTTCTGCTTTTAACACGTAACTCATTATTTAGAATTATTTCCCTGATTTCCTCACCTGTCAATAAATTGTTACACATAAAACTCAAAATCTGGCAGTAGACCAGTCCTGTAAATGACCATTCATTGGGTATCTGGAATGGTTTGAATTGCTTCTATGCTTTATTTATACTTTTCAAAAATCATATCCTATTCTCCCCATACCAACCCTTTAGAGTATAAATGACTTTTATAGGAATACGTAAACAAGTAGGCTGACAAACATCTTTGTGAGCTAGTCATTTAGGAGAGTGTATTTTCCTGGACAGCCTTCATATTAGGATAGAACTATAGTCCTTCCTAAAATATTCCTAGAATATCCTTGACCAGTCCTAAATTTACTGATTTTTTTTTTTTTGACACAGTATTTTATGCTGGCTCCTAGTTTAAAAGATTTTAGAAGATTCTCCATATTCAAAAGGCAGAATGCTTGTAAATTTTGGGCAAGAAAAGGCTTGGGGTGCAGAAGAAAAGGAAGCAAGGTCAATGCAACATGGAAGAAATAAGAAGTAATATGGGAAAGGCATTGCGTCTGTCTCCACAAAATCTAGTTAGATCCGACTGAGTGGTGAACTACTAGACCCTTCAGTTAAACAGGTCCCTTAGCAGTCACAGAGCATGTTACATTTTGCTGCCTTCTCCATCAATTGCCCCTTATTGGGGCCTTGGAGGTGTGCCTTCTGTGTCATGGTGCCAGCCCTCTAGAACAGTATTTCTCCAGAGATAAGCATGCCTTCCACCTTCTAAAAGGCACTGAAAACCTGGCTGTTCTTCCAGGTCTTGGGGCAGGGTGGTTGGGGAGCCTCTGTAAGATTTTGTTTTGTTCTGAATGGGTTTATTTTTTTGGATGCAGAAATTGATGGAAGTGGCAACAAGATGCAGTTGTTCCTAAGGGAGCTTGCTGTCTTCAGCATAGGGATCATTTATACTTGGAAGAGGCCACCTTCACACCATGACACTTCTCAGATGACTTATACAACCCAAATATAGTCAAAATATACATCTACTGTAATTGCAATTGCTCCTTTGGCATAGCAGCCAGCCTTCAATACTGGGGGCTGGTAGAGACTCCATATAGCCATGTAAGCAGCTTGTCAGACACTGGATTATTTCACAAGGACACACATTCAGAGGGAAAGTTGCTTTGTGAATCAAAACTTAAGCATGCTTGTCCCTCTTTCCTAATTACAACTTTTCAAAGCACGTGGTTTTAATATAAAATCCCACTCCAGGAATGCTCATCCATCAGAAAATGACAAAGGATTTAGTGTCCTGGGGAATCTTATTTACAATGGACTTACTTCAATGGGTTCTTATCAGCCTCAACTTCTACTTCACCCCATATTTCAGACCCAGAGGCTGAAAAGGTCTTTTGATCAAACCACAGTGCACATGTACAAGTTACCACAGGGCAAAACACAACCAGACCTTACTAATCCAAGTTGGGTGCTATCCAGATGTGTACAGCTGCAGCTTACAGAGCAGCAAAAACACAGCTTATCCAAGCAATGCTTCCACTTGCAGGGAGATTGGGGGCTGAATGACCTGAATGAGACAGAATTCACTGAAGGTTAACAGGCAACCAGGACTGCTCAGGGTATCAGCATCACATTCTCCAATGAACAAAGCAAGAGCTGTTTACATTTCAGAGGTTTACGAGTTTACGGTTACATGGATGAAGTTGAACCAATAGTTTATCAAAGATATAAGCCATCTCCAAGGTGATGCAGCAGCAGATACTTGCCAGAGACATGGAAGCTGTGGACACTTCAGGTATCCACAAGCCCATATCTTCACTGGGTGTCAAGTTTGTCCAAGCTAAACTGCAGGAACTTCACTTTTCATCAAATTCATGAAAAGCAGAGTAAAAAGTGAGCTGCTCTTAGTCAAGATCAAAATCTCCAGGATCTCCTCAAATGTAACTAAAGACAGAGACTTGGAAGTTGAGATAAGGAAATCGAAGTTCATGAAAAGTAGCAATAAAGATGTTATTAAATACAACAGCGTAAGGTTAGCTCGGACTGGTGAAAAATGTAAGGATAAGAAAGTAACAATATCTGACTTCTCTACTTTCTGCACCTGAGCATACAGACAAGTCTTTCTGGTGCTGTGCACAGGCATGCAGTGGTTGATCTCCAGACTTTTGAGCTGGTTTATGCAGCAAACAGGTACCAGCAATAACTATTACTGACTTGTCCTTGTTCCATCATGCTATTAATTGGATACTGATATTTAGGACTAGTTTCTGTGCTCCCACCTTAACGTAATACCATAACCTGATCAGCCCAGGCAGATGGTTCAGGCACAGGTCACATCCTATGGGAGAAAGTAGATGTAGCTATCCAAATAACCACCAAGCACAATTCTTGCTTGAGTCTTGGTTTAGAGTAGCCCAAACCTTTTTGACTAGAGACTCCCTCTCTCTAGTCCAGCCAATAACATCCAAACCTTTTATAGTCTCATTATGGTAGCCCAGACCATCAAGCTATTGCAAGATGGGCCCCAAGAGGCTCCTAGACACTTAGGTACTTACATAAACCTCTTCCAAACCTCTTCCAAACCAAAAGATATTGCTGCAGTTTGGAGGGCAAGGTTTCCCATCCTGAGGCTTCATTTCCTAAAATGTCTATATAGAAAACTAGGGGGTTTCATATTTTTCATATTAGAAAAATATGATTGCAATGGGAAATCAGAACTGGACAAACACTGGCTCCGGTTTGTTGCCCCTCATTGATGCTCTTTCACATTCCAGAGTTAGGGAAAAAATGAGCAGGCAGATCAAAAGCTGCACTATAGGAAGAGATGCTGTCACATGTTCCTCTTCAGTTCTGGAATCTCATATACCTGGCTCTTACAAATGAGACTCGAAATTCCAAAGCCCTTGGCAGCAATCATACATTCTAAAAATTAACTCTGTTCTCCAAACATGGATCCTTTGGTAGTCAAAATAGCATCATCCGGGCACTAGAAGAATGGATCAGCAGGCTGGAGTATTTAACACTTTGCAGAACTAAAGAACAAACAAAACACCTCTTGGGGAAAGACTCAGATGAGTAGCCAATTATTAGGCCTGGGAACTGAAACTAGAGGAAGAGAAAATGAAATGGCATATTCTGCAGGTGAGCATGGCCTCTTATGCAGAAAGTCTGCACACTGCAAACATTTTGTTGTACATCACAGTTGTAGAATTGAATTTAGGGGATCCTGAAGTGAAATGGCTCTGGGAAAGGGAAGAAAGTTCATGAAAATTGCTTATGGGGGGAAAGGGAGTTAGAGAACTCAAGGACTATTTTGTAGTCGTCTTCAGGAAATGCTGTTTCCCACTTTCATTCTTAAAACAGATGTGGGAAAAGCAGTCATCAAACGGCACCAGATGCCTGTCTTTGTAAGTTGAGAAAGGCCAGGCTTGCTTCTAAGACCTGTGTGTGTCTGAAAAGGTTCCAAGAAGGAGAACTGCCTGAGCCCACATCTCAAAGATCAGATGGTACAACTTCCTTTACTGGAAGATAAACTAAATCTACTTTACTTAGGGTTAGGTTTTATATGTGAGAAACTTGCTTACCCTTAAGTATTCATTATCACATTTTTTTCTACTTTTTATTTTATTAAAACAATTTAAAAATTATATTCATTTTTTTAAAAAGACAAGGTTGAAGGAAACCAAACCAAACCAAACCATCCATCCAACAATCATTCAGGGAGGGCCTGAGTCGTTCAGGGAAAGTCCTGAGCAGGACTTTCTTGTGACCTTAATGGTCAACCAGATTTGTAATGAATATCCAGTCTGTTGGATATTCTGGTCCCAAGCTGTTGAAGGACTTATAAGTATCAGCAAATCATTGAACCTGACTCAGTTGCTAACTGGTACAGTTGCTTCAGGAAAACTAATGCAGAGCCAGCTGTCCCGTTCCAAAAAATGGTCACCACCTTCTGCACCAGCTGTAGCTTCCAGATCAAAGACAGAGAACATTACGGTTATCAAAACAGGAAGTCACCAATGCATAAACAAGAATTTCAAGGCTGTCCCAGTCCAGGAAAGAGTGTACTATAGTTGATATAGTAACCCAAGGTGGCAATAGGGTCTTTGGAACTTGTTTCATTAGCAATTCTTGGAGCAATTCACCTTCTAACCATATACTGAGAGGGTGCAACTCACATCTCCCCAGTTCCTGCACCCAGGAACCATCCATCCACAAGATCTCCATCTTGCCAGGGTTCAGCTTCAGTTTATTGACCCTCAGCCACCCCATTATCACATCTAGTTTTTAACAGACAGCTGTTGCTTTTATTTTTAAATACAAAATGAAGCTTTAAAGTTACAGGGGCCTCTTCTTTGGCTTACTTTTCAGAATACAAATAAAAGTAGGTATTGCACAGCCAGTCTGATGCATACAGCCAAGTTCTGCTTTGGAGTTGTGTTTAATAATGACAAGGCAGAATAGAAATTTCATAATAAAATAAAATATAACGCTACATTATAGGAAAAAAAATCAAGTTGGGGGCTACCATCACACAATCAAAACCCGCCCCCTTTTTCCATGTGTAAAAAAAGAGTAGGATTTCTATTATGCAGCCATAGCCATCATCTTGACTTTTTATACACCCACACCTTTGGACTCTCCTGTGCTGCAAACATTCTGGTACTTTAACAGAATCTGGGGACAAACATCTATTCACCTACAACACCCTCCAGACTAGTCTGAGAATTCCAAGCACATGTGAAGAGTGTCAGACTAGGAAAGGTTAATCTATGATATATCATTAGAGGTCATCCCCCCGGTGCAAAATCATAACAACTAAAACCTTCATAGACATTTTGTTCTGAAGAGTTGAAACTTTTAATTAAGCAGCTTAGTCATTACCTAAAATTGGACATTGATATAGTCTTAAAAAAACCCGATTGCTTTTTGTGTAGTCCTACAGTTCTCTTTCTACTCTCTTGCCAAGCTATAATGGTACTTAACTTGTCACAGCTTAGAAGAATTTGCACCTACTACAAACCCAAACTATTACAATACATGGGAGAAAAAACTCAGTACTATGATGAGCTCCAACAGCACATCACAGAAGTACTTTAAGAAGTTCTATCAAATGTATGTTGGATTCCTTCCATTACATATTTTTTCCTGTCTTCTTTCATACACGTGGAAAGAGAAACCTAAATTGCACTACCTGAATCATTGAAAAGCAAGGGTTTGTCAGAATTACCACAAAAAAGAATCTGACTGGTGCAGTACAGAAGAGTTTGTAGTTTTATTCTTAACCACTAATTCCTAGAGACAAGGGACAAACAGATCTAGCGAAAAACTCAGCAAACATGTAAATGAGGGGGGAGAAGCCTCAGTCATGCCAACAGAGCAGTCTGTCCAATGCTTGGACTTTGGCAACAAACAAATGAAGCCATCCTTTTTCACACCAAAGAGGCACTCATTGTGCCTCCACATCCCTGGAAATTGCTTGGCCTTTGTGTAATATAAAGGTTAAGATGTGGGACTTGGACCAGGGAACTTCAAGTTCCCCGTCAACCATGGAGTTCACCCGATGATTTTGGGCCACGACTTTCAACCTCGCAAGGTGGTGGAACAGGGAGACTGACTTACATGTACTATACACTGCCTTGAGGAAGCAGATGCTGTTAATTCCCAGAGAAACATCAATTATAATGAAACAATTAAGTAAAATTGGCATTTAAAGTTTTGAAATGGCATCATTTATCCAAGCAGACCAAGAAACTATGGCTTCCATCAGCAATCTCAATTGTTTCATGGACCTAGGCTCCTTCATGTTTTTTTTTGGGGGGGGGGAAGAGATATTAATAACAGGTGTATAAACAGTAATTTTAGGTTAAAATCCAATATACATTTACTTATTTTTGATTAATCAGACATAGAATTAAACTGTCAGTACCTCAAACACTCTACAGATGGGATTGCCTCTTGTACAGTAAAGAAAGTTTTCATCTTCCTGGTTTAAAGGATTATTTCCTTAAGGCTAACATTCAGCTGAGCACCGAGCTAAGGTTTGGACCTCTCGTTACCAAGACTGCATCCAAAGTCAGATGGACCATATCAGTTCTGGAATTCAAGCTGTGGGACAGGCCGAAGATGGCCTCCTGGAGCTCAATTTGGAAAGACACCTTCCCACCCTTGCTATACAGTGAATTCACACAGATCTACTTTAGGGTGTTAAGAGGAAAAATTATGTGGAATTTAAGCCACAATGGCAGACCGCAGCCTTGAAATGCTTCTCTTGGGATGAAATGCTCTCTCAGGGTATCCAAGAAGCCTTACCTGTCAGTATTTGCAGATTGAACAGGAGGAAACAACTAACTCTAAAATGGGTGAACCAAACCCAGAGTTCTAAATTTGGGGATGGAGAATGAGCTTATATTGTTCTTCTGGAAAGCTCATTTTTCAACACGCACTACACTTTTAAAAACCCATTTCACAAGGCACATCAGATAATAGACTGTAGAAGAAATCTTCCACTAAAGTTGCAAATTTCTAATAACATTTTAAAGGAACATTCACCCAAATCTAGAATAATGTAGGTAGCCTACAGTATATTGGTATCTGCAGCACTCCTAAAATGCTGCATTTGTTTGTACCGAAACAAAATATTACAGGTTACTTACTTTCTTTAAGCAAAGGAATCTTAGAGTGTTACATAAAGAAAATTGCTACTCACTTATGGAATACACCTATTCTATTTTCTGTTCCCACCCCTCAAAAAAAAAGGGAAGTTTCCATTTCTAAAATCATCCATATTTTATCCCTTTTCATGTCACAGTAATAAAAACAGAAGGGGAAACCTAATATTTAAAACAATATTTTGAAAACTTTATTTTATGCTAGATATTCTTGTTGGAAACAGCTTATGTGCATTCTAGGTTATGCATACTTGGGACTAAAAATGAGTCCTTCATAACTTTTTCTCTGGAAGAACCTGTGTGTTTTCTACATTGGAGCAAATGTGAGCCAAACCAGGACCAACGAGTAGGGGGTGGGGAAGGGAAGAGAAGAGAATTTTCTTTTATCACACTTTTTTTTTTACAGGCAGAACAATGTCCAGGGCTACAGAGAGTTATTTCTGAACAATCTTTGTAGTCTTCAAACAGTGTTCTAATCCAGAGGATGCCAAGGTTAGTACTTTCTTTTGCAATGTGCCAGTTTGCCATTAAAACAAAAACACTAACCAACTGATGTGAGACAGGACAGGGAGCCTAGTGAGTCCAAAGAAAGCTGTTCTATAGCCACACTTTGTCCTACCATTACATATCCCTGCTGTATTTGACTTATTATCTATAAAGATGATCACACATCTATTTTTTCTTCTATGGTTATGAATGGATGAGAAGAGGATATTGCAAAGCAATTTCCTCAGTTTGTGCCCTTCAGATTATATTAGACTATGACTCAGAACCTCCCCCAGCCACTGTGGACACTGATGGTTATAGTCCAAGACAGCTGGCAGGTAATAGGTGGGACAAGGCTATTTCATAGCACAAGTGGAACAGAAAAGATTCAAAGTCTAAGTGATACTAGCAGTGAAGAGATAACTGAAAGGAATTATCTGCCCTGTTTTTTTTTTAATTTACATTTTTGTATATGTGTTTACTATACGCACTAAATTATTTTTGTGTTAGAAGGGTTAGACCCATGAGTTACAATAAGAGACACATCCTGATTGGTTTGTTTTTAAAAACCTCAAGATCTTTAACTAATTTCTTAGGCAGCTACTCACCCAAAAGTTGGGGTAGGATGGATTTCTAGCTAGCAAACGTTTTCAGCACCTGGGTCATCAGGCAACTGGAATTTTCCAACCCAGCATCCTACTGGCATATCTCATACACAAGACTTAGGATGAATTTGATAGCCATCCACTGGGCTCTTACATCAGTTTTATTCATTGGGCTTCACATAAAACCTTCCCATGCTATAGCAGGGACTCCAATGAGACCAATTCAGACGCAACAGAACATAGAAGTACCAACAGAAACGTTTATGTGTCAGGAGGCAATCAAAGCATCTGCTTTATATCATCAATTATCTACAGTTCCTCTGATATCAAAACTCAACACAACTACAGTTCGTGGAAACAAGCCAGCATCCATATCTGTAGGGTAGCCAAGTTAGTTTGCTGCAGCATAACCACAAAGATATTCTGGGATTTAAAAATTAACTGATTTGTTCTAGCATAAAATTTTGTCAATTACATCCACTTCATCAGATGCATAGAATATTCATTTGATATGGGCCTCTGATTACAATGCCACAATTCATGCATCACGCTAAATCACAATATGGTTTGTTAAACAACTGTTAACGTGGCTTCTTAAACAAGTCATAATGGCCTAGTTCATACAAAACTCTTAACCCAAATGGCTCTGTTCATGTATCATATGAAGTCCAAAACAAACAAAACCACATTGCAGCATGAGATGATCTGTATAGTGGTAAAATAAATGCAGAAGATAATGGATGACAAATTACTATCCTGCTATTCATAAAGCAGTTGTTCAGTGTGATGCAGACATTCGTGCTGGGTGCAGTCACATGATCCAGCCTCTGTGACCCCAGTTTAGTCTTGGTTCTCTCTCTGGCATCTGATAGGAGGTAGTCATCATATTAAACTTGCATGATACAGGTGATGCAAAATAATTTGCTGGTGGTTTGTAGCAGGGAGAGAAGCCAATGACTCATTCATTGCTAGGCTACGGTTAGCACCAGCCATGCTGTGTGAATGTACCTGTAGTGGGACTTTTTTTTTTTTTTTAAGACAAAATAATTCTGATCTGTTCCAGCCATAGATCAGCAACTATGTTTTGTTTCTGGCTTTTAAAACTATGCTTTTAAAAATTACAGTTCCCATATTCAGACATTATGGTGAAATGTAGTTAGTTTAAAAATTAAAGTTAATACTTTTGGTCATTTCATCCTAGCACATGAATACATCTATCTATATAAAAAAGAGCCATGTGAAGGAACACTTGAGACCAAGGCTCATTCTGGAATGATAAGGAATGATTTCTTAACTTCAAACACAGGTTGATCATATTATAAATGCAAAGGGCTACATTAAAAGCAAAGAAGGAAAATTAGACAGAAAAATCAAGCTACTAAAGTAGCCCAATTATAGTTTAACATTAATCTCTGTATTGCATTGCTTAATTAGAACAGGAAGCCCCAAAATAGGTGTGCAATTAAATAATAAATCTACAACAGCTCAGACATATTTTAATTTAATCTGTTGCAAGGAAAGGTCGTTTTGCTTTTGTTTTTCTTTGCATGGTCTTCAAAACTGACCCAAGCCACCAAAATATGTAGCATTTAGCCAATGTTTGGTTCATTCAAGATATGGAAGACCAAATAAAACTTGTACAAAAGCATGTCATCCAAGTAGTTATGAGCACTGGTAAACCAGCATTTGCCATCATTTTAAAAACATTTATTGCTTCATGAACATTGGCAGAAAATGATTTGGCATCTTTTGAATGAAAGTCAATTCCCAACACTACACACATTTACTTAGATGAAATTTCCCCTGACGTCAAAAAAATAGATTTCCTGGAATTTTGAACAGATAATTGTTTCTCATTCCAGTTTATCTTACACTAGCGAATATTGTTTCAGTGACACAGGTATTGTGATACCTGCCTCAGCAAAGAAGACTAAAATTAGTTGAAATTATCTTATGGAAAAACATCTCCACGTGAATTTAGACAAGGCTTCCTGAACTTGGAACTCTTCTTGTTAGACTATAACTAACCAATGGTAAGACAAGCTAGCACTGATGGGCATCAGGTGGGGAATCATCAAGACCACCAACATCTACATTTTGTACCACATTTCTGCAGATATTTGGTGCATCTTTGAATGAACTGTCATAGATTCTCTATAAATAGAAAAGAAGCCCATTGCTATTCAAAATATGATTTCCTCCCCGTTTTTCCAGGTCAACAAGCATGCACATTTCATGGTGTAAAAAGGATCTGTTAATCAGGGGTATACAAGGAAGATACACTTTCGCAGAGCTGCTCAATTTGTTATGACATCCCCACACTGTGCATGAAGTAGGCATATCATTTTAACAAAAATATATGAGATTCACGTGCAGGTTCTGCTAATTTAGCAACACAATGTACATTTCAGAAATGTGCTGTATTATTCCTGAAGCCTACAAGACTGAAAATGCAGGCAGGGAACATCTCCTTTTTGAGCCAAATGTCATTGAGGCACAGTTTTATGTATCCCCCTGAAAAACATAATTTGACTATATGGTAGTCCTCACAGTCGTCATTAGCAGAAGCCTTGATTCTGGCCCTTCCTACATCTGTATACAGTCAATTCATGGTTCAACTTTCAGTTTCACCAAAGCGTAGGCCAGCAGTCCTAAACAAAAAGAAACTACCACTAGTGGGGAAAACCCTCAGTCTGGTCAACCTCAGCTTGTCAGCTCACGTTCTTCCCATCTCCAATGGAAAGGGATGATTTTAGCAGCATGTTCAGTGGTGGAACTTATCTGTGCCCTCTGGAATGGAGACAGATTTTCAGCAAAGGTCACCTCAAACCACCCTCAGTAACCAGACTGCCATTTCCAAGGCCTTCGCAAAAGAATCTATACAAAACAGCAATATTTTTTCCACCAGGACTTGGAGAGGTTTTTCATTTTGTCTGGAGTCCTGTTTTTTGATTTCTTTGGCTGCTGCTGAGTATCTGAGTAGTGAATGCCAGCCACAATGGCTGCATCAAAGACTTCTTTGAGGTTCTTCTGAGTCAAAGCGGAGCACTCGATGTAAGAGGCGGCTTTTATTTCCTCGGCACAGAGCCTTGCGGCCTCCTCCATCACAGGCTTCTCTTTGCATTTGTCAAGCTCAATTAGGACTTTGACATCTTCCCGGAGGTCCGATTGGGTCCCGACAAGAATAATAGGGGCCTTGGGACAGTGACACCGGATTTCAGGAACCCACTTCTCAGTCACATTCTGGAAAGATGAAGGGCTCACAACACTGAAGCAGAGCAGAAAGATGTCTGTGTTGGTGTAGCACAGGGGGCGGAGCTTGTCAAATTCATCCTGTGCAAAAATAAAAGCAACGTGAACATGGTGAGACTCTGTAGTAACAAAAGGGGCTTTCTATGCTCCATAAAGCAAAGTGCAGGATAGAAAGTGTTTTTTTTTCCTTACTGATTCTAATCATTGCTCCCAAATATAGCAGAATCATTATCATCAGCGACCAAATGGACACACAGAGCAAGTTCTATAAAAAGAGTGAACATAACTGCTCTGCAGAGGCGGCAGCAGAACCCAGAGTCACAGGCTTCCCATCAACTGTACCAAGGTGGAATGTAGCAAAGAACCAGTTGTTTGAACGTGATCTCAGAGAAGGAAAGGGGACATGAAAGAAGGAAGCACCTGAACAGAGAAAACTAGCAATTGTACAGAAAACTAAAGCTAGAACCCTCTTCCTTGACACAGCTTTGTTTTGTTGCTTTACATGGAACATTATTTAGTTGTGCAGTGATTTGGCAAAACCTCAGGTAGTCTGTCCCATGCGGTTCCACAATACCGAAGTAAGAGCATGGCCAGGCACAGCATTTGGCATCACCATCAGCTGACAACCATAACTGGGGAACAGAATCGGTTCAAGGGTTGGCTTTGCTATGATGCAATGTCCATTCATTCATTTCAAAGAGGGTAGCATTTAACAGAAGGCACTAACTTAGGAGCTACTGCTGATGTTGGAAGAACTGAGAAATTATAGGTGGCTCTCATTATCTGTGGTTTCATTACCCATGGCTGCTAAAAACGGACCAGATATCAGTGTATGCTTGAAAAAACCAGATAGCTGTGGGTTTTGTCTTGTTTTTGTTACTTTATGCACGTGCAAAATGGTAGGGCAGGCTTTGGCACACGTATAAAGTATTTATTAAGGTCTTGTTATCCCTGATCATGAAGTGGGAATGGAACTGCCCCCAGACAGCAAGGGTAACCTGTATACAACATGGACTGAATATCTACTGTATATGAACTAAAGTGAGAAAATAGAAGGAGAACTGGGGACCTTCATGAAATGAAGAACCATAAAGTATTAAAATAATTCAATCAAAAGAAGAAACACTGCCATATGTGGTAATCTTCAGCTGAAGAAAGCTTGCCTCAGACACAATCTCAGGAATCACAACTGTAAAATTGCCATAAACTGCCAATGCAAACGGGGAAATACAGTTCAGGGCTAGATCAAATCTGACATACTAGCTATAATCTAGCAAAGAATAAGTATTAGTTTCGAATACATTTTTTAAAAATACTGTGGCATAGAATGTGCATATGGGTCATGTCTCTCCTACTCTATGCTTTCTTTTTGACTGCTGCTTTGTTGCATTTACTTATTGATGGGCAATTTTAGCTTTTTATACTACTCCAGAATCCACTTTGGTAAGTGGTGGCAGCGGCGGCAGCAGCAGAGAATGAATGAATGAATGAACGAACACACGCACACATATGCACGCATACAGTACATACACCAGACCATTTTTTTCCTAAAAGTTGAGAGTGCAAAATTTTCAGAAATAAAATCTCTTTCTTGATTTTTGAAGCAACATGGATATTAGTAATTTCACTCCTGTTTAAAGCATTATCTACTCAGAGAAATTCTGTCTTCTTTCTTTATAGTAGTTTATTGTCTGTGTATCTTCTGATGCTGTTGGAGTATAACTCCTATGTTACAGTGACTGATGGGACTTGGAATCCAACATCTACAATGCTATAATGTTATGGGAGCTGGGGTTATGTATGTCTGCTTAACCCCTTTCCTTTGAACAGATTTGTCTGGCTTATGATTCTACAAATGTACCAGAAGCAGTAACATAACAGAATGAAATGATTTGGTTTTCAGCTTAAATCTGATACCCTAAGCTACGTTCATAACATTCATAAATTGAGACCAGATTTAACTTATGGAGGATAGCATGTGGTTTTCTATTATGATCCATCAGCATGGGATTCATTCAGTGTCAAGGGTGTCCTTTCCATCCTCCTTTCATTCCTTCCTCTACAGCTTTGGGGGTAGCGAACTGAATGCCTGCATATCCAATGCTTGGATATATAAATCAAATAAATAAATTCAACAAATCAATCCTAGCATGCAAAGTTGACTCTAAAAACATCTTCCTTGGAAATGCAACTGGCTAGGATTGCATATCACATGAAGCCATTGTTTTAATGCTGTTTTTTGACAAACCCCAAGGGACTGGTTCATACAGTAACGCTAAGCCATAAGCTCTGGTTTAAAACCATGGGATTTACCCACACTCTGATAAAATTACAGTTTAACATAAAATGTGAACCCAGCCAAAGTGAACTTTGTTTCTGGTGAGGTACTGCCTCATGATTAGTGATCCAAACCTTGGGAGACAGTTTAACTTTTACTGTCACTGTGTATACATTGCCTCATCTCAAGCATTTCACTCTTAGAAATATATTCTCAGCTTGAGGCAACTATGGTGGAGTCACTGCATCAGATTGGTCTGTGATGGGCTGTAGGATTCTGCAGCCCTTCAGGGTCACAAGCAAAAAGATGCCTCAGAGCATACAGGAGTGTGAATGCACCATCTGTCTGAAACACTGTAGATTGATTATGTGCCATCAAGTCGATTTCAGCTCCTAGTGACAACATAGATAGATTTTCTCCATGATGATCTATCCCTAACCTGTTCTTTCTAGTCTCTCAATGGTGTATCCATTGCCACTGTAACTGAGTCTGTCCATCTTGCTGCTGGTCATCCTCTTTTCCTTAGACCAAATGCTTTTTTTCCTGGAGTCAGGTGGCTCTTTTAAGGAGGTGCCAATAGGCGAAGCATGCATGCCCAAGCCCAGTCTGAAGCACATTTTGGACACAAAGAACAGCACTCCCCTACCAGACCACCTTTACATCTCTTTCAGTTCTCTGAGCAGGGGAAAAGATCATGTATTTGAATAATGAAGGTTTTTGGCTAATCATGACGAAGTTGCTGGAAATTCGAAACTAAATCCTGGCAATCTTGACACACCAAGGAAAGAATACAGCTACCAGCCACATCTAGGAATCATGCTGAAGGAATCAAGAGATAATACAATGGTCTGCTTTAGGTTCATATTTACTGTAGCCTTCAATTGCAATGACTTGCACTTGACACATTTCTCTCACCATGAATAAAATAACACCTTCTGGTCTCCTTCCCCAACTTCCTGGTTCAATACAATGAACGTTGTCCTATGCTACATTTCAGAACTCTTTACATAATGCGCTTTTTAAAAAGCTTGGCTTTCACTGTTAGATCCGAATTCAGCTTCCTTATTGGAAAGAGAGATATCTCATAGTAAAAAGGGAACAGCCTGACAATTACACAAATTCCAAGAGTTAAAGATGAGGAAAGTAAACAGAGGGAAATATTAACATGGCAACAATGGCCCCCTGAAGAGGCAGGATTTGTCTCTATTGTGGTGGCATTTTAATTAAAATCCAGCAATGTTTATCAGAGGGCCTTAAATTAACAAG
The DNA here is from genome assembly GCA_030867105.1 of Liasis olivaceus. Taxonomy (NCBI): domain Eukaryota; kingdom Metazoa; phylum Chordata; class Lepidosauria; order Squamata; family Pythonidae; genus Liasis; species Liasis olivaceus. The sequence goes on from CM061349.1 coordinate 261,765,660, forward strand.
TGCAAAGAGCAAACACATTCTGAAATGTCCTTCTGGTGCCAACATTTTGCTGCCAAGTTAGAACCTGTGTATCAATTTGCAAAGGGGTGGTGGTGATTTGAGATTCTTATTTGGAAAAGATACAGATGTGCAGCCCTCTTTTCACTTGAATTAATTGGGAGGGGGGATACTTGCAAAGAGAAATTGAGATCTAGAAGGTAAGATTTCATTAGCTCACTCATTTGACAGACTTAACACCCCTCAGGAAAACAGGGCACAATGCAAGGCACCCGTCTCTTGGCTAAGGGGCCATGCGTGTGGGGTGCCGTATATTGCAGCTACATAAATCTACAAGGTTTGCAGCTCTAAATAATTGCACAATTAGAAATCTTGTTATGGATCTCACAGCTCAGAGGAACAATTGTTAATTCACACAATCAAGGAATAAATGGAGAGGTCAGGGCAAGGTAGAAATGAGAAAGCCCCTAGATAATCAAAGGCTCTTTTCTCATCCCTTATCATCACCTAACAGACTACAGAAACAGTCTTTCTTGACAAAAAGATGGTATTAGCATCCACAGCTACAAGAGGCTTTCTAAAACCCAGGGGAGAAAGGTTACCAGGGCCTACAGCTGATGTTTCCTATGACTGCATTAACTGACGTCAATCAGAAGAAATAAAATAAGTGTTATTTCTTACAATCTATGTATCCCATGCCAGCCATAAGACTCCAGGTAATTTTCACTCGCCGAAAGGCAGTAAAACCTCCAACCTGAACCACCCCAAAAAACTTCATAAAAACCATAATATAATCCTGTCTCCACAACTTAAAAAATCAACACAATGAATAGCACTAGACTCCAAGCACCTGCAGAATAAAAGCATTTTAACTGCCTTCCATTATAACTAAAATGGGGGGTAGCCTGGGCGGAGGGTTCCATAGGGCAGAGACAGCTACTGAGAAAACCTGACCCTGGGGTGCTGTCTTTCTCACCCCTCCCTTTGAACTGCACTCAGAAACTTATTGGAAATGAATGCAGTGCCTGCAAAAGTGTTATTATTGCGGTAAAGTGGCTCTCACGGGGCACCAGGTGTGCAGCTGCAGTTTCCAAGTAGTCTTCAAAGAGAGTTGCGGGTAAAACTCTTTGTATTAATCCGATCTTGAAATGATATGGGTATTGAGTCCCTGATCTTGCAGACCCCTTACATAAAAAGCATGGGGGTAGTTTGATAAGGAAATAGGATGCATATACAGCAGACAAGATTTAGGGACAAAAGCCCAGGGTTCTACTCTGCAGAGCTGGCTTGTTGTATTTTGAAGTGCTTAAAGCCATATATGAGAGCCAGTTTGATGTAGTGGTTATGGCACCAGGCTAGAAATTGGGAGACTGTGTTTTCTAGCCCTACCTTAGACATGAAGCTAAGCAGGGTGACTTTGGGCCAGTCACTCTCTCACTGTTCAAGGAAGAAAGGAGTGACAAACCACTTCTGAAAATGTTGCCAAGAAAACCACAGGAACTTGTCCAGGTAGTTGCCAGGAGTCAAATCTTCCTCTAAGGATGGATGGATGGACAGACAGATAATCTCCATTTCTATTGATGGACATAAGTCCCCAAGACAGAGGACCACAACCTAGCCCTCAAGGCTTGATTGGGCCTACAGAGACCTCCAAAATTTGTTGCTGAATTCTAATATGTCATGTACCAGAAGAGGAAAATGTTTTAATACATTACCAGAGGGATATCATAACCACATTTAATTCTAACTGGATGTAACTGAAATGAATTTAGTTTAAGGTTTTTGTCCTATTCCTGTCCACTTTTTGGATCTGAAAGCTAATGCAGCCCTCATTCCAGAAAATGTTGCACAATCCTGCTATAACTCCAGTGCACCAATCCCCAGACACTGAAGGAGCAGCAAAGCTTTTTCTCCAGACTTCGAATGGTAAATAGACTGCCAAATACATACCCACAGGCACAAGATCATTCTCTCACACTCTCTCTCTCTCCACACCACACCATGTACATATCCACAAACACACAGAACCCCATGCTTTCTTTCACACATATGACACTCTTGTAAACAAACGAAGCAACTCTTTTCCGCCTTCCACTGTTGCCATATCCCTGTTCAGGCACTGTCACTGTCCTGGTGACAAAGAAGCCATTACAGCCTTGTGCCCTCAGGGTAACAAAAGAGCCACTTCCCAACCACTGCTCAGAGGGGCTGTGGGCCCCCAGGCTCCTCATGTCACCCTGGGAAATGAGCGGCACTGCTCCCAGGCTGTCACCAAGGTAACCCATGTGTCCAGCCAAAGGCAGCAGGGGAAGGCCCAGAAGAGCAGGCCAGGAGGTGGGTGAAAGGGAGCCAGTTCCATAACGGCAGCTGTGAGAAGGTGGCAAAGGGCCACAGGGCAAATCTGACTTGGGAAACCGATGTGCCCCAGGGAAGCCTTTTTTCCCAAGCTTAAGGACTTCTGGAGATTTAAGAAGGTGGAATCCTCTAAGAGGAGTGCAAGGATGATTTTTCATTACCAATCCACAGATGTGTGCTGACATACACACTTACACTCTCACACACAGCAGAAAAATCACCATATCAATTCCATAAGCAGCTTTACTAACCTGCCCGGCTGTGTCACAAAGCTGGAGCCTCACTGGTCGGCCATCGACAGACACTACAGCTGAAATGGAAGGGAGGGGAGAGTCAGACAAACTTTTACCCATTAATGAAGAATTACATCTGTCCTCGCATTGCTCATTTACCTTTGGACCAGTTTGAGCTTAACAGCCTGCAGAGCTCCAAATCAGCCTCTTCTCTCCAACCTCCCAACAACTCCTGGGCTTACATAAGCCCTTCAGGGCTTCCGGCCTTCATTACAAAGCAGAAAATTGTGACCAAAAGACACTTGCCCCCTACAAAAAGAGAGCTGTCCCAAACACAAAGGAGGATTTTGCTCCACAAACACCCTCTAAACATGCTTGAAGATTGATTTTGGGGGGGGGGGGGGTCAGGTTCTGTTTTCAAAGCTTATACACCAAGGAACCCCTCCCCAGTGCTTTAAATCACAAAGAAGACAATACAAATATTTACATATTTCCCCTGAGGAGAAATTTTCTCTTCTTATTCTGCTGTTTCTCCTTTGTGGATTAGGTTGGAGTCTGTCTCTCACCTACCCCCTACCCATCATGCAAGGCTAAAGACATGTTGCTTTTGGTTAAGTACTACTCTATCAATCTGCAACACTGATAGTAAAATTGTGCCCTTGAGGTATTTAGAACAGCAATTTTAGCTACAAAGCAAATTTGCTTACATTAGCATAAGGCAATAAACACGAAGTCTCAAAAATTGTACAAAACTGTACAAAAGTCAAATATTCCATTGGAGGTTTTTTATTGGCAAGTTATAACAAACTACAACAATAGCAAAATATATACACTAGTGATTATACAATATATTTTTTTAAAAACTACCTATGCTACAGTGATTAAAAGAAACCAAACATTTAAAAAATGAATACAAAAGGCAAATCTTCCATTGTAATCACAAGCCCTATATTCATTCAGGTTCTCAACCACAAGTCTGCAAAGCCTACATAGACTTATTTGGGAGTAAATTCCACTAAATTCAAGGGAACTCATTTTTAAGTAAACTTGCATCAGAGTGGTTTACAGGTCTTGCAGAAATAGGACAATTTAGAGTAGATAACTACCTCTGGTGGCATAAAACTCAATCACCCCATGTTTCGTATTACAACAAAAAGTCCTTGCATTTCGACATCAGGTCAACGCAAGAGCACATGTTCTATAATGCTGGCTGGAAAAACATGTTCCTGCCCTGAATGAAATACACACAAAACTCCCACAATTTCAGACCTGTGTTTACCCTTCAATGTTTGCTTTCAAGCACATAAAAGCTCTTCAAACCTTACAGAAAAGGTCCTGGAGGAACCACCTTTTCTGGAAAAGGCAACTAACAATGAATATCGTCTCCCAAAGACGAGCATGACGACCCAGCATTTTCTCACTTCAGACCACCACCCTTATTTTAAATACTGGGGAAGCTGACAAGGGCAATGTAATTACAAACATTCACAAGGCTCACAGCAGAAAGCTATCTCTACAGTGGTTTTCAAGAAAAATAAAAGGAAATCTAAACTAACTAGTGGGAAGAAAGGTGAGTAGGAGTTACCCCCTATCTTAAGGGATAAGGATTATGACTTAGCCCAAAGGATTTGCAAAGTGATAGAGAAGTGCAATATTGTAGAAAATAAGTAATAAGAAATCCAAGGACAGAAAAGACTCAGTATAATTCCTCTGACCCTGAGATAAACCAAACTACAGCAGCCAAAAATTATTGTGCTGTATGTTATATTACAATATAAACAACTGTCACAATGCTCCCTCCAACAAGCATTAGTAACAAGTCCAAAGATTTTGATTTTAATCCAGTTAACAAGTTACTAGTCCTTATCACCGGGTCTAGTGGAAAAAATATGGCAGTTAAGTATCACATATTCCAAACTGAAGTAAACAAAAAGGACACTAAACTTGTTAATCCTGTGGGGAAAATAAACCCCACTAAATGCACTGAAAGTTCCCAGTAACCCTAAGAAACGTCGTGCTGCCCGTATTGTTTTAAATTTAACAACTACAAGAGGCACATACACCTTGCAGCAAATAAAAGCTGTCCAGGATTAAATACTCTATTATATATGAACATAAACACGAACTCGCCACACAACTGGGTATGCAAAATTAGCGGCATGTTTTCGACTCTTAACTACTGGATCAACCACAGTAATGGTCAGAAACGGGTCTGCCCGCCTTAATGGAGAAGGAAGGCATCGTCTGCACTTTCTCCGAAAAAGGTTCGGCAAACGTCTATCGGCGCTGCTTTCCACGTTGATGTCTCCCTCGAGCAGAGTTTGGGTTGTACTGATTTCGTTTTTCGCAGGGATCTACGGGTTAATTTACGATTAACCCCGCCCCAGACGCAATTAGGGATTAATCCATTTCGTTGGCCTGCCAGTCCTTCTTCCCAGCACTCCCCTCCGGTAGGAAAGAGGGATCAGGCCAGGCCAACCTTCGCCTCCACGCGCACCTACTTCAGTCCGCGGGGCACCGCCCCTTCCCGAGTTGGAAGACTGAAAGCCAGCAGGAGGAGACGCCACTGAGTAAATGGGGCGAGTAACACCCGAGCCCCCCGGATCGATCCGAGGCAGCGCTGAGACAGAAAGCGAACACGGGGCTCTCCCCCAAGGGTCGGAGCGGTTATAGGCGCATCAAACGCTTCCTTGAAACTCCACGAGGAGCCCTCCCGTCCCGACCGATTACCTGAGAAATTGTCGAAGGCGGTAGGAATATATTCCGTAGGGTAGCCGTTGGTGGTATAACTCACCACCAGGCTGGTTTTACCCACCGCGCCGTCTCCCACCAGCACACACTTGATGCTGCGCCGAGGCTCCGCTCCGACTGCTCCGGCCCCCCCGCTAGCTCCGGCCCGGCAGCGGCTCCCCAAGGCAGCCCCCAGCGCCGCCGCTCGGCTACTGCGGACCCGACGCGGAGGCACCGGAGGCACTTCGCAGCCGCCCGGCAGCGGCTTGCTGATGTAGCCGGTTTCTCCTTCTTGCTGCGGCGGCATCCGCCCGGCTCCGATGCGGGAGACCCCCAAAGACAACGGGATCCGCAGAGGCACAGCCACTGAAGGCAGTGGCGAGGGGCGCCGGGAAGCAATCGGGGCACCGGGGCGCGCCTGGTGGAGAGGAGCTTTTCCAGACCCGGGCGCCGAGCTTCCTTCTTCCCGATCCCTGCAGCTCAGACGCGCGATCTCGCTCCTTTAGCAGCAGCCTCAGCCTGTGCTCGCGGGAAGGCTACAGCACCCAAGCGCTCGGTCTGCCGCCAGATGACATAATCCCGACGAAGACCGAAAAAACGAGCCAAAGAGGGCGGGGCAGCCTGGGACGGGCGGGGCTTGGTGGGGAGGGAATAGCCGGCAGGCGGCGCTCCACCGCAGCGCGGCTCGACCGGGGCGAAAGCGCGAAAAGGAGGCGGTGCGCGCAACTTCTGGCCAGCGTGGAATCAATCTCGGCTGCAATCTGTGGCGCTTTCCATTGGCCAGTCTGCGGCTTTTCGACTGCTGACGACAACTGGGTTGTATCATTTGGCTGGACATTTGAACACGGCCACGTACCCCACGCCGCCTGCGGAGGCGTCGCACGATCTGATGGCTCCAGTGTTAAAAACCTGCTCCTCCCTACATTTCCTAAAACTTAATGTTCTTCCCACCCTCATTTGTTCAGTCTTGTCGCCCCCCTTTGCTTTATTTTCCATTTCTTGTACAGTAGTTCTTCTTGCGTGTGTCGTCTCTTTCTTCTCTCTTCTGTCAGATCAATTGCATTTTTTCCGGAGAGGTAATCGAGTTAAGTCCGTTGCTACAAAAATAAAACTCTTATACCAAATTAAGGAGTATCATTTATTACGGGATTAGGACTCTAATATCCTAAACTTTCTAACATAATAAAAGGTATTTTGCAGTTTTGCAGAGTGATGCTAGTAGCTCAAGCACATTTTCTAAAAAGTACCGTAAATCTCATTGTGGTTACTCTTCAGGCTATCTGGAACACCTGCTGTAGTACTGAGAACAGATATTCTAGGATGAACACACTGGTATAACTGTGTGTGTGTGTGTGTGTGTGTGTGTGTGTGTGTGTGTGTCTAATAGTAATAGGCAACCGGCAACTCTCACTATCCTGATGTATGTTAAATAAACTAAGAGCCAACGTGCCTGAGTAGCAATGCTTCTTTCTTGTCTGTTTTCCCACCCCAGATCTTTAAGACATTGCATCTTTAAAACGTAAAGATATCCTTGATTCAAGCTCAACTTTGATGACCATACAGATGCAACCATGCAGTTTTCTTGGTAATAATGCCAAACTCATTTGCCGTTCCCTTTTTCCAGTTTCCAACTTTTCAATCTGACCTAAATCTCTGGTTATTTTGTGCAGCAGTGGTTTTCCACGTAAATGTTAACCTTACCTTCCACACCCCCAGGTTGGCCTACCCCATGCCAGGACAGCCAACCTGGGCTTATTCACTCCGTTAAGCAAAATCAGTCTTGGTTAATACTAGAAGCGAGACCATCTGGGAAGTCCAGGGTGGTGGGCTAGACTAGAAAAGTAGGGGAAAGATCTCAAAAGGCAATGAAAACCACTTCTGTACTGGTGTCAAGAAAACTAAATGGTTATGTTCAAGTAATGACCAGGGTCAAGCTCCCTCCCTCATCTCTGTGTGTGTGTGTGTGCATGCATGCATGCAGGCACATGGGTGTGCAAGTAAGTATACTTTTTAATGAAAACGTCACATATAAATATGGAGACAAAAACCTGTAAAATTTCAGAGATACATGGATTATAGAATTATATGAATGAAAAATATGTTATGAATATTTAAGAATAAAATTTTAAAAATTAAAAAATTAAAAATGTTTTCTGCTCCCTTGGCATCAACGTCACAGAAAGTGCAGTAAAACAGAAGTGAAGGATGAATTGCAGATGCAGAAGGAAATGAACTTCCAGAATTTTCCAAACAAGTATCCCATGCAAAAAAACCAACAACCCATTGCTTACTGTCCTACCCTCAGGTGCTATGGAGAATACTATCATGTCTCCCCTCAGTCTTCTCTTTGTTAAGCTAAACATACCTAGTTCCTTTAGGCGTTCTTCATAGGATTTAGTCTCCAGACCCCTTATCATCTTTGTTGCTCTTCTCTGCACTCTTTCTAGGGCCTCAGCCTCTTTTTTGTATTGTGGTGACCAGAACTGGGCACAGTATCCCAAATGTGGCCTCACCAGTGTGGTGTAGAGTGGTACTATTACTTCCCTTGATCTTGATGCTATCTCTCTGATGATGCAGTTCAAAACTGCACTGGCTTTTTTGGCAGCTGAAGCACACTGCTGACTCATACTTAGGCGGTGGTCCACCAGGACATCTAGATCCCTCTCATAGGCACTACTGTTGAGCCAGATATTGCCTATCCTGTACCTGTGCATCTGGCTTTTCCTGCCTAAGTGCAGGACCTTACTTTTCTCTCCATTGAACTGCATTTTGTTGGATAAGGCCCAATGTTCAAGTCTGCCAAGATCATTCTGAATCTTAAATCTATCTTCCAGAATGTTAGTAATTACCCCCAGCTTTGTGTCATCCACAAATTGCATAAAGTTATATGTAAAAAAAGGAATTAAGCAGTTCTGCCTTCTCTCTGCTGCCTGTCACCTTCTTGCCATCTTCTCCCACTAGTGGACCAACCATTTCCTTGACCTTCCTCTTTCTTTAATGGGGATTTCCAGATAAATAGCCCTTCCAGATGTGTCAGGCTACAATTCCCATTGTTCTCTGCCAATGTCCAAATCTTGAGTAAAGAACCAACAGAATAAGTAGACATGATTATCCCCAGAGAAACTAACTAGTTTCTAGGAAATTCACACAAGGGTTGCAGCAGAGTCTTTTGCAGGTCTTGGGCTTTGGGGCTGCTGAAGCCTACCCATTTTATGATTAGCAGAGAGGTGTCCCTCAGCCTAGATGATGCTACCTCTTCTCTGAGACTGGCTGATGTAGGAGCTTTACTGTTTAAGAAAACAAACAAATAATATTCTATCTTGCTGCTGTTGCAAATTCTTCATCGGGCCTCTAGATGCTTATTTTGGTGACAATTTTGCTGACCATTTGTCTGCCATGAGCTCAGATGCCAGGAATGTTGGTGCTAATACTGGGGAATTATGCAAATGGAACAAACTATATATAGTACATCACATTTTGTGACAAAAGACAGTTTTAACTCCCTCATTACTGCCATTACAGCATCTTCGCCAATGGGGACAAATTTACCACAACAGAGAAAGATCATTCATATAGAAAAGGAGATGTGACCTCTTGGTCAAATAAATGATTTCAACAATCCCATTGCATAGAAGCAAACATAACTGCAGAGGTAAAATAACTTAATGAAACTACTGCAGGCTATAGGCAAAATGCTCTATGTGCATTTTTAAACATATGGTCCGACTTCAGTTTAAGAAGCATGAACGTTTAACTTGTTCTTGAATGTTCAGAGTTGCTTTATTCTTCTATGGCCGGTATTGAACACTAATGTGTCTTTCAGAGTACACTAGACTTTTGTTTAACATGATGATAAACTAGCTGTTGTGCAACACCCCCACCCCTTCCCCCAGTATCAAGTTAAACCATTTTCTTGTGATGGCAAAATCAAAGAGACTTTGTTAGTGATATGACATTTCTATACTACTAAAAGCCTATTTATATGTAAGATCTGTAGATTTCCTTCTGAAGATTTCTTAATATTTGAAGTTTTGGTATGAACAAAATACATAAGAAAAAAGAAACATGATTCAAGTTTAGGGACAGAATCCAGCAAGCAAGAGTTCAGATCCCAGAATCAGGTCCAAGTGTCCAGGTAGCACCAAAAACCATTTTTTTAGATTCAGGTCATAGACCAGAATTTATCTTGGATCTCACTTCTAATGTCAGGTATGATTACACTGGTTATGGATTGTTCCACTGCTTATGTGGCAAGCACAAATTAGATAAGAATTGCAATCAAAACAGAACTCATTATCCAAATATAAATTTGTAATAGGATCAGAACATCCTGCCTATTGCTTTCTCTGTATTGTTTAGGGATAGTGTGTTAGAACTTCTTGTAAGCTGTCTGCATAGATCCCTTCCCCATCTTTTTCACCAGGATTATATCACAAAGTTTTAGTATTTGTTGGAATCCCTGTGTCAGGGTTTTTTTTTCCTCCCCAGGATTCATATTGTACAGAGAGATTGTAGTTCTTACATTTAAGAATCTGTATTAAGAATCTTATTATAATTATACTTATTAATTAATTATTTATTAACTATTCAACTTAATGATCAGCACTAAAACTAGAATAATATTTCTTATTTCAAAACTAGCAAATTCCATCCATTTATAATGAACAAAAAACAGGACAAATTTGCACAAGTAGCATCATGTGTTGGCTTGTCTCCATTTTGGTGAAGTCAAGTTGCAGTTTGTACAACTTGTAATAAAATCAATATCAAATAAAAAGGTAGATTATATATTTTGTGGACTGTGCTTCTCTAAATTAGCTTCTGAATTTTAGAAATGCTTTGTTTTAATAGAAGTTATGGATTAAATGCTGTTCAGTGTTTGGTTTGAATAGTTTATTGGGCCAATGTTTGATTCATAAATAAAACAGACAATGCATACTTATTGGATTTGTACAATTTAATCTAATGTGCTTGCTTGAATCAAATTTTACCACTATATTCTTGACTTCACATCCACAAGAATCCATATGAATACAACTACTGAGATGTGTCCTCCCTTCAAGTCTTGCTACGCTGCTTTCTTGTGGGGAGGGATGAACAAAGAATAATGGGAGTGTACACCAAGAGTATATACTTTCAGCAAGGTTTGAAGATCATCCCAGCTGCCAAGCTAAAACAAGCAGATACCAGATAGCAGCAATATAGGAAGATGCTGGAGGCAGATTATCATTTAGTGACAATGGCGAAGACATAATTTCATGCTGCACAGGAGAAGGGACTGGTAAACCTCTCCTATATTTTACCAAGAAAATTACATGGATAGATAAAGACCTAACTCTCTTGAAAAGTCCATAATTCTGGGGAAAATGGAAGGAAAGAGAAGAAAAGGTCAATCAGCAGCAAGGTGGACAGGCTCAATTACTCCAGTCATGGATGCCCTGTTGGAAGAGATGAAGGGCCAAGTTGGAGACACATCATTCTGGAGAAGCTCTATCTATGTAGTTGCTGTGAACAAAAGTGATGATCATGGACCTAACTAGGACATTTGCTTCTCTGGGAAGGGCATGGAGATGCCAGGAAAAGACAACTGTTTACTATTATGTTTAAGGTCCAAGCTTATCGTTTCCTCCTAAATCTCATTTCCAAAGGAAAACAGGCAAGCTGCTGTGTCAGTTATTATGGCTACATTCAGAGGTGTCCTTAAGGGGGTCAAAAAAGTCAAAAGGGCAACTGCAAATCAGCAATCAAAATCCCCACCCCTTTTTTACATATATCACACATGACACACATTAAAAAAAACCAAGGTTTCAATCACACACTTGTGGCCACCATCTTGACATTATTGACCCTCAACCTCCATGGATGCCCTTGTCTGCATTCTGAACTAGTTGGACTGTCTATATATTCTCTGTTAGTAGTGACAGTGAACCAGGGGTTACTCCTGCAGTAACTCTGCATAGTAAAATAAACACTTTCTGATTTTTGGTTCAGTTTAAGCAATCAGCACATTTATTTATGTATTTACATTTCAGCTTAAACAATCAGCTTATGTGGAGATACTGGTCCTTTAAAACTACATACACAACATAAGCTTTTGCTTTTGGTTCTATGCTGAATATTCCTTCATGCCTCCCTCAATTAATCTGCTATTTATAGAAGTTGTGATAAAGATTTCCAAGCCAGTTAGCTCTTTTTTTCCCCATGAGGATACCATGGTGTTCAGCACAGATGTCTTCAGCCCTATTTGTCTGGCATTATGGTTTCCCCCCCTAACGTGTAAACATCAACAACTCCTTGATTATTGCTGAATTTTTATCATTCCATTTACATGAAACAGATCCCATAGTTAAAATAATCTTTACGAACATTTCTTTGAGGTGAAAAGAAAGTGGCAAAATGCAGATGATATTTTTGTTGTTATGAACATCTCACCCTTTCTTCATCACAGAAGTGAAACTGGCAGACAAAAGAATTTTGAGATGATCTCCCAGCCAGGCAATTTTCAGGATGTAATTTAATTATACATCTTTACATCTATAAATCTTATTTCTCTTCCCAAATTTATATTTCAGTCTTATGAATATTAAAACCAAAATGATTGACCATAGTACAAGCCCAAAACACGAGTGAGTGTCCCCTTCAATAATATGAGACTTCCAGTATACAGATGTTGAAGCCCAACCATTTCTTAAAATCCTCTAGGGTGTCCAGTAAACCTGAGAAAGAATATTTTGTTGAACTAATGGCATTTACATTATATTACATTTAGCATTCTTTAAAACTCTGCCTCACTGATTAATTAAAACAGGATATTGCAGCTCTGGAAAAGGCCAGTGTAAACATTTTCAGTATTACTATCAGTGGTGTCTCTGGGAGGGGCAAAGGGGGTCAGAATGATGAAAGCAGCATCACAGCATCTCAGTGCCAGCCCCACCCCTTTTCTCTCTGTGTTACGATATTACATACATGCTCCAAAGGGGTGGAGCCTGCAGAGTGACGCTGCTTTTGACATTCTGATGAAAGCATGAAGAGCTTCTAAACATTGCTGGTTACTTGTGCAACTGTAAATACTATGTACCCATGTTGTAGAAGAATAAGATAGGCATGTTTCAGTTCAAGAAGAAAACAGAAGGAAAAACCATGTGTGGCTAAAATAAAAGCCAGATCACAACCTAGTGACATATTAGGATCAATTATGTCAATAAGGGAAGACAGTAGATAGGCATTTCTCCTCCTTCTTTTTAGACTGTTTCAAACATTTAGGAGTGTCTGTTTCTGAAATTACTCCATAATATTCACAGCAATGCTCTTAAAGTATACTAATTTTTAAAACACAACAAGAAGAAAGAATAACATTGAATGCATCCCAAAGCAGCTTTTCAAAATCCACATTAAATCTTATCATGAAATGTGATAAGCTGCAAGAGTTTGTTAAAGTACTGATAGGGAAAACAAGATAACCAATCCTAGGCTCTTCATAGCAATTTACCTTTACACTAAATTGGCAAGGACTATAGAAACGTAAACCCAGCTAACACCAAAACTCACTTCAATAAGGCTACTCTATTAATCAAAGTTCAAGCACTTCTTTGTTGTAAACAGGTCATAGTGCATTGGAGTCATTAAAATGTAAACCATGATTCAAGGGGATCTAAGAACATTACCCCAATTTACAGTTTTATCTCAATTAATTAATGAATTACTATATTCAAGATTTAATCCACCTTCTTCATGCAGTCATGTGCAAAGATATTACTTGAATCTAGTGAATGATGCTTAATGGACTTATGGCTAAAATTGTCCACATGGTTTCTGCTTCCATCCTGCCAGGCAAGCAGCTTATTGGATCCTATTTAAGAGTCAAATTGTGAGACATTTTCTGGTTATCTTCAGTTCCCATTCTACTCAGACATAATGAACTGGCTGTAGCTGGCTTGTTTTCCAATTTAAAACTTCTGCTGGAATATTAAACATCTGAATGACTCAAGTGCAGATTCAGAGCTATTGATGTTCTTGATATCAGTGGCTGACAAGTGTATATTAAATCAAGCTTGCCAATTGAGGATCTTCTAGTCAAAAAGGGCCATGCTGATTGGGAGTTATTATCCAATTCATTCAGAGGGCACAATGAAAGGCAATGATGGCTTAAATTGTAATCCTAGCCATGCTCACTAAGAAAGAAATCCCTATAGCTTCTTCTGAGTAAATATATTCGGGAGATGGGTGGGAACAAACTCAGCACAGTAAAAGCATATAAGGAGCAAAATATTTTCCCCACATTCCCTCTCAGAAGACTTTCATAAAATATAAACTACATGTGAACCTGTATAAAACTGCTAAAGAAAAGGAAGGAGTAATCTTATACTGACCTTCTGGTCAAAGAGGGTCACCCTTTGCTGCTGCTGCTTTTTTTTAAAACCACCTGGTTGCTATGATGCCTTCAGAATAAAATAAAAAATTACATAAACATAATTTTAATCACATAAAAGGCTGGGCAATGATCCAAATGCAGTCTTAACATAAATATTCCAAGTACCTTTGGCAGAAGGCCTCATCACAAAGTTTCAGTCGCACAACTGGAAGGGCTGCAGGAACTACGGAATAGGGTTTTGGGAGCCCCATGCATTCCAAATGCCAGAGTGCCCACTGCTGCTGGATCTTGTGACTTACAATCCCTTTTGAAGGTGTAACTGCTGATGGAAGGGGTGTCTACCTTTATTGCATCCATCAGTCCATTGGCCATCTACTAATCATGTTACTGTCCTTATTACCTCCATCCTACTTGAGCCAGGAAGTGGGCAGATTTCATCTTGACTACACAAAATGCAGGGTGAGGATCCAAAGGCAAAAAGGACACAGAAAGATGGAGGAGAACCAATTCACCAGGTCACCGAGGAAGAGACCATAAAGAAAGTTCAGAATGGTAGAGATACTGTGTCAGGGAAGCTACATACATACTGAGCCGATTATTCCCTTTCAGGGTAAACAGTGTTATGCAAAGTACAGAAAAGGAGAATGAAATAGTAAGCCATACTAATTAAAGTCATGAGGAAAGGAAACATAGCTTCAAAAAAAAAAAAAAGAGGTGGGGGGAGAAGATTGTTGAGTGCTTGGCAGCCAGTAGCAATCCATGCAAGTTCATTCACTTTGAACAAGTAGCAGAGATCTCATTCATTCAAATGAACATGTATAAGTTCAATTCATGTCCAGTGAAAAAACCCTGTATTTTAGTATTACTGAACAGTGTCTCCTTGAGCATCTCATTCCATGCTGGGAGGTCTGAAGTGACACCTTTCTGCACAATACTGCAGCTGCTTAAAACTACAGTATGACGCTGCTTCGTCATTTAGTCAGAAGAAAGGAAAGAAAGCGAGTTCAGCCATCAGGCAACTTTCACATTTGCTAATGAGACCTAATTAAAAAAATGTCACTCTTCCATAAGTTACTGGTCTTTTTCCTAGTTATTTCCACTTTCTCTAGAATTGTAAAATTACTGCTTTGAAAGGAAGAAAAACAGCTTATGGAAGACATATTTAAATAATCAAAGCAGAAGGCCAAGATATTTTATCTCAGGATCATTTGCACCCGATTGAATATGTTTTGAGTTCAATTCAATATCTTAATATGTAAATAATGTAGATGGTTACAATTTATTTTATTTGGCATTCGGGCTGGGTGGTTGCTTTCTTCCTTTGTTTTTCAATTTTTCTCTTTTTCTCAAATTAGTTCCTCTTTTATATCAAGAAACTTGGCCCAACTGTTTTAAAAAGGAATTCCTCATCAAATCCTTGTCACGTGCAAGACTACATAGTTTATAGCATGTGTTTTCACATGTGTGGAAGTCCTATGTTTCTCAGTATGAGGCCAGAACAATCAGAAGCTCTTTTTCTTAAAAAAAAAGCAAGACAAGGGACCAGTCAGCTGTAGAAGCATTGAATACCGAGGCAGAGATTAGGTGCTAGCAAGGATAGAGTGACAAGAATTTGACATATCCACTCCCTCTGACTTTCAAAAAACTTGTTTTGTTTGTTGAAATATTATAATTATCAAGAATATTTTACCACCTTTCCCTAACCTGGGACAGCAAGAAATTGAAGAAGGTTTTGTCTTGTTAAAACTGACTGATTTCATTATGCATCACTGCATTATAGGTGTCTGTATTACAATGATACCATACCAGTTCATATATACAAAAATGATCAGTATCATGATGCCGTGTTGAAAGCTACAATTAATTTATGACCAATAATTTTGGTGCATTTTGCTTATTCAGCTGCTTTATTTTAAGAGGGACAAGGCTGCCACCTGCTGCACAAACGCATCTACTGCCTCTATTTTATTAAACCACTGCCAATGGACAGGGCTAACCCATGGTGAAGAGAATCATTGTTTACTGAATTAATCCAATTGCTTGAACTGTAACCTGACCATACTGGCTGAGTTTGTAAAACACTCTAAGCCACAGACTAGCCAACGTTTTATCCCAACGTGTGGCATGAATCTGGACAATGTCTTAAGCCAGAGGTGACTGATTGGGCAGGCCAGGGATCTCCAAGCTGCCAAGGAAATGGCAGATGATGGGAGTGAAGTCAAACCAGTTCAGTGCATGCTAAGACAGCTGATGCTCAAGGGCAGCTGGCTAATCAAATGTTACTGTCAGGCCCAGCCCAAGAACAATGGTGAAACAGTCCAGTTAAGTTCATTTATTTGCTTACACCTTATGGACAGAATCTTGCCAGACTAAAGACTGCAACAAGAGGATATACCCTGGGAGATTCTAGGAAGTGGCTATCCTAGACTTCTTTCACTTCCCATGCTCCTCCTGCCGATTGTGTTGTCTTTTGTTTTCTTTCTCTTCCTGGAATGCACCCCTTCCTTCTTCGTAGATACATTCCATCACATCTACGTTCCAGTTGTTGCTGCCCTATAATTCCTAGTATTCCTAGGAACCATAATCAATAGAGAGGATTACTGGGAGTTTAGTTCAGCAATATCTGGTGTGCCACAGGCTGCCTACGTTTGTTGCACATAGCTATAGGTAAGTTATTATATATTTTTTTCTGCTTAACAGTCATTACTGACCCTGCAGTGACCGCCCCCCTAGCGGTTTTCAAGGCAATTGCATCTTTCTAGTTTCGGAATTAGACTTTGCCAGAGCCTAATTCCTAGAGCGTCAGCCCAGCAGGCGGGATTTCCGTTGCTTCGCGCCCCTTTTTCGGACGAGCGCGGTTTCGCGCTTTTTACCGGCAACTGTCCCGTCTCTCTGTGGAGCCGCTGCCAGCATTTTCCTCCCACCGGAGTGAGAGTGCTCATTTATCTACTCACGTACGTTTTCGATCTGCTGAGTTGGCAGAAGCTGCGGGTATAGAAACAAGAGCTCACCTTGTTAACGCGAGGCTGGACTCGAACCGCTGAAGCTTTCAGCCATTTCTGGCCGGCACTTTCAGCGTCATTAAGCCGCTGCACCACCGCATCCCCCTTAGGTAAATTATTATTAATCACCAATTTTATTATTATGTATATCAATAAGTAATCTATACCGAGCAACTGTTGAGATCTAAGTGTTCTTATTTCAGTAGATACACAACCCATTAAAACAGGATTGGGTAACTTGCAGCTCATGAAGCCTTCTCTGACCATGATTGCTGAAAATTGGGGACATGGTTTTCTGCTATTATGTGGGAAACTTAACATACATACAGAATATTGATAGGCCTCCAAACTCTTCCATAAAATCCAGGAAAACAAGCAAAGAATCTTGATACAATCTACTGTGGCCCCCATGGTAATCCCAAATGCAGCCATCAGCAAACAAAGGTTACCTGCTCCTAAATTAAAATGTCTCTATTCTTATCCTGAAGATCTTGCCACTAGGGAACACTGCCTCCTGCCTTCTTCTCCTGAATATTTCTTTTTTATTTGCAAATATCAAACTTTGTTTTAATTACAGCAAGGTAAAATGTCTTAATTTTGATTGTTTCATAACATTCCTATTACATAATGTTTTATCCAGTATTGCAACTACTATACAACCATAAGAATAATTAAAAACTAACCAACCACAAATGTTATCTGGTTATACATTAATGTCTGCCATGGAAGAAAGATCTTGAAGTGCAACCTGTAAAAAAAGCAAACTAACTACCCTGCTGGCTTTGTCCCAGCATTTCTGAATATGAACATACAGTATATGAGACAACATGTCCACACACTTCCCCGCATACAGTAATCTGAACCAAATTAGGGGCAGATTATGAAACAAATATGAATGAATCCTCCCATATTATCAGAGATTACCAGCATGTTGGTAACAACAGAACTGGTTTTTGCATTTTGTATGGTGAATATGAGGATAACAAACATCAGAAAGTAAGAGAAGAAACGGGTTTGAAAATCAAGAGTCTCTGGAGTAAAGTAATATTCAAATGTTTGCTTGAATGGTTACTGATCAACTGAATAAATAAATGTCTAACTGAAAGATGAGAGCAATTATTTCAGAGGTTCAAAAATATTAGAATTAAAGATGTGCCCTATAGCAAAACACTGCATAAGAGAAATATGTATCAGTTTCCAATTAACTGTCTCCCTAAGCAGTTATGCTGATCAAATAAACGGGTAAGTGATGGACATGTAAATGATTAGCTGATGGACAGCTAATTTCATTCATCTGGAGGTTATCACATGACTCCTATAAGCACTTAATGTGTCATTTCAGGCTTCAGTGCAAAACACAGAGTTAACAGACTCTGACAAGGAAGGCTCGTGCATACAATATGCCTGATCTGATTAGCAGCTGAACATTGGAATAACAACCTCAAAGTGTTGCACCACAACAGCAACAATATGTGTTCAGCACTTTTAATTCCTATATCTCACAAATTTATGAATATTAAGAATGCTTCCTCTAGATCTATGTTTCTCAACCTTGACAGCTTGAAGGTGTGTGGATTTCAATTCCCAGAATTCCCCAGCCAGCTGGCTGGGGAATTCTGGGAGTTGAAGTCCACACAAGTTCAAGTTGCCATGGTTGAGAAACATTGCTCTAGATCAATCCAAGTTCCATAGCATCAAAAGTTCCATTTCCAGCCCAACATCATGGCTAATAGCAACAGATACTTTGTCTCCATAAAGGTGTCTATTCCTTTTATAAAGCTGTCTTTAAAAAGGGTTTCTCCTATCTTTGGGGAATGCTGGGCATGTTCATCCTTTCGTGCATTGGAATTTTGTGAGCGGGTTACAGGCTTTTCACCAAATGGGTACCATGGTAAGTTGCTCACTCACAAAATGGCTGCCATAATAAACGGGACAGTGACAAAAGTTATTTACCCAAAGGCAAGCTAACAAGGTTGCTGTCTGTTGCTGCCTCTAGGATCCCTCAATTTTATCTTTTTGTGTTTTGGACAGGTAATCATGCTTCCCTACATAAAACATGGGGTGGCAGCCAACTTCCTTTTTTACCCCCCAACAATGTCTTAGGCCTGTATTTTTCACTCTTGGAAACAAAATGATACTGGAAATTGGTGCTTTGCAGCATGTCAGGCCTGTTTTAGGCTTTGATTAATGAAGACCAAGTGTCCATATTTAAAATGCTGCGGTTTCATACTTCATATCAAGTTCAAATGACTAAATATGAAGCACCCTTATATATGCCATGGAAGCTGCCCGTCTGCCTCAGCCCAACCTACTTTATAGGGTTATCACTGTGGGGAAAATAAGAGAAGGGGGTGCTAAGCATGCCGACTTCCTTCCTTCTATGAAATAAAAAAAACTGAACATTGGGCAGTGTTTCCCTTCATTAAGTAATTGGTCCACATATATTCTTGGAGCATGACATAAATAGAATAAATTCCGACATTCCAAGACTATTTAGTATTGTTCAGATACCCAGATCTGCCCTATAAACTTCACTCTAAATTGCAGCTTCTTTGGTCTGCTGAGGTTGCTATAAGAACAGTCCTGAGAAACAATGTTTTCTATCTATAAAGACGCATGAAACTGCTGAAACCCTCAGAATTACAGTACCTTTACGGCTTTTCCTTTGTTGCAGCAAATAAAGTTACAGAATTTAATTGTGCACCCTTTGAGATACAGGCCTATATGCCACCAGTGTGTATTAGAATGGTTATGCTCAAAACATTTCTTACACCCACATTCCTTTGGAGAACGAAAGAAGATGCAGGCATTCTGCTAACAAATGTTTTGTCCATGGCCATCAGCCAGAACAAAACATGTATGATAGTCCCACATTCGCAAATAAAGGTTTGACCCAAACTTTACTGAAATGTGGGATAAGAATAATTTTTCCCCTCAACTCTTTTTTTCTGGAGTATTTGCCTAAATGGCAAAGTCAATTCACCCAATCTCCATTACACAATTCTAAAGGCCACAACAGAGAAGGAGTAACAGTCTTTAATATTTTCAACATAGCTTTCATTTTACATCTTACTGAAGGTAAGGCTGTTCTCACAACAAATTGGAGCCCTTCCCTGGAGTTATTAATTCTGGCTTAGTGCCCATTAGATAATTACACTACATCAGTAAATGTGTGATAGGGATTCATTCAATAGGCCTTAACCTTGCAGAGCATATTTATTCTTAAAATGAAAAAAAAATCTAACCCTCTACCCATATTAAACATAATCACTATGTGCAAAACTACTAAAAAAGCTATTACAGTTTTACACCTTGATTACTGCCCTGGTTATTTGATACTTTTTAAACTCAGGTACCCCTCCATCCAATTTTTTCTTGCAGTGCCCTAAATGTTATACCCTTTACCACTTAATTGTACATGGGTGATTTTTCATAGCATGAAATTTTCAGGAATACAGATTTGTTAACTTTGTAAAACTGTTCTCCATTTCATTTCAGTTGATCACTGATGATCACATACAGACATAATGAAACTGAACCAGCTTATGTATCTTCCCTCAAATTAACATCACTGTTTGCAATTCAAAGGATGTGTGTATGAAAGGATGTGGGTGCATGTTAAACACAACTTGTTCTGCAGTTAGTCACAGCACTTTCCATTTCCAATCAAGAATATAGTTTTATTTTTAAAGCAGATTTGGCTTCAGTGATGCCAGGAAGCTGTGGCAAAACTGCAGCAAAATTCAGAAATAGTGGCAGGGTTACCTTTTTGGGACAACTGCCATTATATTATTTGAAATTACTCAGGTTTCACTTACTGAAAATCAAAACTTTACACTTAAAGTAGCATTTATTATTGCCAAAAGTATATGTACAATAGAAATGCTATCATTAAGAGTGTGGATCCCATGCTGAATTAGAGTTTTCAAGGACTTTAAGCTGGATCTTTTTGATCTGAACTACTGACTGCAGCTTTTATAGCATTTCCTTATCATCTGAGAGGGATTTCTGCAAGATTGCTTTGTTTCCCACACAATTTCTGCTACTCTAGGAACAAGGGGATATGTTTAATATTAGGGATGTATAAAATGTTCCATGCATGGAATAGCTGGCTTTAGGTGGCCGATGCCCAAACTGATATGCGTGTTTTGGCATGATGGACTGTGAATAGCAGATTGGAATTTTCTCTCAGGCAGAAATGATTTGGGGAGAAGCAGGAAACATGATAAGAACACTGGCACCTGGAGGGAAGGCAAGCCATGGGCAAATCAGCAAGAAAGGCGGGCCAGGGCTATATGCCACTCTGGAATGTCAACGGTGGCAAAGAAGAGAGAGGGAAGGCGCTAGGAGACTGGGGGCAAGAGGCACTAGTATATGCCCTACTGGGACACTGGCAGTGGTTGAAGGAATAAGTGCTGGGAAAAGGGTGTGTGTACGGACAGTACGTGATGCATATCACCCCTCTTTCCCTTCCTCCCCCTCAGCTGTTCCCAGTATGGTGAGATACGCCATACTGGCAACAGACGAGGGAGAGCAAGGGAAAGAGAGGTGATAACAGCCACCTAGCCCTCCTTGGCCCATCTGGATTCTGTTTCATCTGAAACCCAGAATAACCAAAGCATTCTGGGTTTGGGTTCTGCTAAACTCTGGCTGATCTGGAACAGCTCAACAGAACATTTGGAATACAATGGATTGTTCAAAGCATTTTTCCTGTTTCCTGCACACCCCTAACTAATATGGAGAAATCAACAGACTATCTCATAATTTATATTCCTAAAAAGGGTTAAAAGTTTTTTTTCCTTGAGCACCTAATTACATATAACATTATTTATTAACATAAACAGATTATGTCACCATATGACCTCTTGAAATCTAAACTGCCACCATCAGACCTTCAAAAGGAAGATGTTATTTGAGCTTTCTAACCACAGTATTTGCTTTAATTCTTTTCCTTTTTTAATACTGTTATATTTGTAGAACATAATTAACTAATGAGAGTTTTACTGGATTTAATAACCATCAGGAGTAGAAGCCTGCTTGTATGTGTGTATGCATGTATATACAATCTTTATATGAAAAGCACTGAGGCATTACATTTCACACCACTGAGGTAGTACTTTCAGGATTAATACGCATTAGTCGTGAAACATTCCTCAGATCCTGCAACTGCTTAGCAGGCTTTCCAACACCTTCCTCAAATCTTTTTTCCACAACAGGAAGAACAGTTTCATAAAGGAAAGATGCATTTTGCCTGATGAATGCTTTCTTCTCAGGGTCCTGTTCACACCGTAAACTGTAATCAACATGTTGGATGGCCACAAGGATTATCTCCATCAGACTTTCTAGCAGAACCATATGCAGCTCTGGGAAATACAACTTGAGGGCTTCCTCCAAGAAGGCCATGGTCTGTTTTGTGAAAGCCACAACAGTGTAGCTAAGATTCACCCAGCAGTCATCTCCAGTGTACTGATCAAAACTGGTCACACCACAGCTCCTCATTTCCTCTCTAAGCTTTCCTAAGGCTTCTGGTGTCATCAAGTTCATTCTCCTCCACATCTCTTCGGAGTTGCGATGTTTTGTGGCCTCAATTATGATGTCTTTGTAGCTCTGCAAAGCTCCTTTGATATCTCTTACTAGTAAGACATGAATGATGAAGGTCAGATCCAGACCAATATCGCTGAGTTGCTTACAATGTTCCTTGGCCACCTTCAACAACAAATGACATTATTATTAATTTAATTAAACCTTAAAAAGTTGCACAACACAAAGAGATGGTAAAATAATCTTATTAGAATCATTAGGGAAAACTAAAACATAACTTAAACAAGACTATTTCAAAACCAATCTCTGCATGGCCTCACAGTATGGATCATTAATATATAATTAATATAGAAAAGGAGTGGGCAACTTTTTAATAGCTGATAACCTCATTTCCTGGGAGAATTTGTTGCTGAACGTCAATGGGGGAAAGAGCAAGTGGAGCCAGAGCTAAAAATTTTCTTTTTCTGAAGTTGCTTTTTCTCTCCGATACCACCTTTTAAAATTCTTCTCTTTCTGACATTCAAAGGGAATGAATGCCTTTATCAGTGGTCTAAACTGATTATTTGCAGAGATTTTGAAATTAAATTGTTGATTGCCTGTGATCATACAGACATAGATTGCCCATCTTTACCCTAGCTGTTTAAGCAATTTTATGTTCTTTTGCTTGTTTTTAAAAGAATATTTGATAATGATCCTTCAACCATATTTTACATGAGCCTTGCATTTTGTCACTCATCTTCTTGACTGAAATATGTAGCAGTGATCCCCAAGAAAACAACTAAAAATCTTTTCTCTCCCTCATGAGGATACAGCATGATGATGCTATAATCTATAGCATCAGATTATAGGCTGAAAGATGAAGGGGAGGATGGAAGGAAAGTTATGAATGCTGTATATATTTATAATTTACAAGGCTGTTCTTTTTTTCCAGATCCTTATTCAACACAGGGCACAAGCACCTCAAAATTTGCAAATGGCTCAAAAGAGGCTTTGTGCCACTCAAAAAATATGATCAGAGACTACCTCATGATTAAAGACTGTCTTTTAAGATACATTACTACTTATAAACTTAAGTTTCTTATTCAACCTGCTCACAAACATGTGGCAGTGAAAGAACTGGAATCTATGAATAGTATAAGCCCCATTCTTGGCTCTTATTGCCCCACCTAACATTAAGGACTATGCAAACCTTAATCCAAGTAACATTACTTGTGCTAAAATTTAAGTAAAAGTAACAAAACGAGTCTGCTGTAACTATTTTAATTGAAAACATACAACTGAAACTAACTTGCTTCATTTGTTTAAAAGAAACTTATTCTCCAGTAATTTAAACTGAAATATGGCCCTAATGTTTATGCCAGTACTGAAATAAAATCAGCTAGAAAGACCAGTTTCGTTTCCATTACTGCCACCATTCAGATCAACTAAAAAGAGTCTGTATTCCATTTCAGGCTCTTCAGAGATAAAAGAGATAAATCAAAACTGACATCAGATGGTATGTGCTTATATCTTCTTTTGGACAGTAAAGAAACAACATCAGATTATATGGAGGCTCATCCTTTGTTCTATAAAGCAAAATATGCTTTTTCAGGTAAGACAGTATCTGTAGTAAGATCCAGTTGCATTACGAAGGCAGGGCATATGACTAAACATCTCTCTTCCAAATTTTAGAGGGTGAGTGTGTTTACCACTAGAATAACTGGAATTTGCAGAACTGGAAATGCAAATGTTGCTGTCTACCAGCCCCTTTGCCAATTGGCCAAAGGCATTTTGTTCTGTGTAACAAGATGCTGCATGTGCATTTCTGCTCTCCCTTTGTGTTGCATTTATGTGTATATCTGCACTAGGAAGCACCAGCATATACTCCATACTGGTCATATGACAAGGAGGGAGAAGGACTTAGAATTCAGCAGCCACTACATTCCAAACCACTGCCCAAATACCTCCCCCACAGGGGGCACTGACAAACTTTTTCAGGATTTTACTCCATTCTCCCTCTACTTACCTTTACACACTCAGCAGCAGTAGATAAACTCTCCTTACTATCAAACACCTGCTTGCTAAATGCATCTACAAACATCCGCATGGTAGACCGGGCCCAGACAACAAAAGCTGAATAGCACCCACTATTTCCAGCAAAGTCTGTCTCAAACTCTCTTGCAGTCTCCAACAGGCTGGTAAAGAAGACATGACAAAGCTTGTGAATGTACAGCAAAGTGGCACCTTCAATGCGCAACTGTCGGATGGCTGTGTGAACAGCAGCTTCCCTATTCTTCAAGAAAAGTTCACATGCCTTAGTTGACTGGCCCAAGCGAATGAGCTGGGAAACAGCTCGGCGGGTAGCTCTGGGCCCTCCCCGGAGAGATCTATCTGGAGACAACTCAAACACAAGGACCTCAGTGAGCTGTCGGACTCTTTCATCCACCTTTGCTCGCAGCTCTCTAACCATCTGGGTCACAGGTTTGTCACCCAGATATTCCTTCAGCTTATCTAGCAAATCAACTGCCCCTTCAAAGTCTCTCTGTGCAATGCAGACATCCAGGTCTTCTGGCAGTTCCTGAATCCATTCTAGAGACAGATCCACCATTTCTTCTTCCGGTGTTGCCTCCACTTCCTCCTCCTCCTCCTCCTCCTCTTCAAAAGGATTAGTAGTCTCAGCAGGTACTGGAGGAGCCCGTGTTGGGACCTCCTGTTCCAGCCTTCGTTTCTCACTGAGAACCCGATTCCTTTTTGCCTCTTCCAGCACTTCCAACCACTCTTTCTTGATCTTGGCATTCTCAGCTTGGAAGATGCGACTCTCGGGGAACATAAGCAACTTGAACATATCCTTCATGGGGGGGTTGTCCTTGACATTAACCACAGCCAGCCCATCAAGCGGGTAGAGGGCATCATAACGGTACATGCCCCGCCGGTTGGGCAACCATGCTGCCACCAGCAAGCAGTCATTCATAAGGAAAGCATGCACTTTCTGGATCTGCACCATGTGGTCAGCATCATACTCCACAAGGTCCCCATTGTACACTAAGTACTTGCCAGGACTCTCTGGAAGCAGGTCTTGGCAGCCCTCCACTTTCTCCAGGAGGGTGGTGAGAGTTCGCTGCCGGCCCTCCTCGTTGGCCGAGGCGTCCTTGCCCGAGAGAGACAGGAAGGGGTTCGTGTGGGGGTCGGCGGCGGCGGCCGCGGCAGCTCGCCGGGCGCCCGCGACAGCCGGGTCCTCCCGCTCGCCGACGTTGGCCTGCAGCAGCAGGGCCTGGGTGACGGTTTCCATGATGCCCTTCTGCTCCGTGAGGATGTGGCTGAGCTGGTACATCTCGCTCTCCAGGTAGCTGATCTCGCGGGCCGTCTCGATGAACTGCCGGTAGTTCTGGTAGACATTGCGCTTGAGGCTCTGCGCCGTCTCCTCGCTCAGCGCCTGAATGCGCTGCCGGTGCTCCTGCAGGTCGCGGTCCCCATCCGACTGCTGGGACAGCTGCTTCACGTACTCCTCCGCCGCGTAACTCCCGGACTCCAGCTGCCGCCGCAAGCGGCTAGCGCCACTGCTGGCAGTCACCTCGCCCAGAGACACCGCCATGTCCAAATCGGAGCAGCGAGAAACCGAAGACCGGAGACGAAGGCCAACGTACGATACACTCCGGACGGCGCCTGCGCCGGAAAAGAAGACGCTCCCGAGGATCTTCAGAAGGCGGAGAAGAGTCTGCGGGAAACATGAAACGTCATGGAACAGCGACACGTCGCTCTCCCTGTCGTATTTATCATAGATGTATTGCATAGACTAGCCATCACTTCCGGCTATTTGGAGAGGTGCGCAAGCGCTTTATAGTATCAGAGAGTAATGAAAAAGAAGGCTCAGACAAGCTCTGAAAGGCATGAAGCTTAGCGCATGCGCCAGTTTGAAAAGCCACTCCTAGCCGGAGGGCTGCGGTTGTTGATAGCTCGGGGGTGGCGTCTTCGAGGCAGGATGGACGAGGACTTCTTGCTTGCCCTGCGATTGCAGGCGGAATGGGAAGCGGAGGACGAGGAGGTGCGGGTTCAGACGACCTCCTCCGATCCTCCGCGGTCGCTCTCGCTGATGGACGATGCCTGGGAGCTGCTGGATCCGAACCCCGACATACGAGGCCTCTTCCTGCAGTTCAACGAGACCCTCTTCTGGGGGCGCCTGGCGGCGGTGGAAGTGAAATGGAGCCCGCGCATGACGTTGTACGCCGAAGGATGCGCCGGGGAAGGGGGACAGGGGCATTCCTAAACCGGCGCGCTCCAGGTGTGGTGGGACTACCACTCCCAGAATTCCCTGCTGCTGGCAGTCCTGGGAGTAGTAGTGCAGAGACCACCGGGGAGGGAAGGCTGCTCCGCGGGCTCAGGAGCCTACAAAGGTGCCCTTAGTTAGAGCTGCTCCGATCGCCCTTTTTTTAAAGGAAGAGCACATCCATCCATTAAAAATGTGTAAAATGTAGTCTGATGATGGTTTGAAAGCTTAAGTTACAACCGTGATATTTCCTGCTGGTTGTCAGCCAGGTACAAAGCAGCTCTGATTCTGGTGAGCTTTCCTAGTCAGCCAAGGTTGGATTGCCTGACTGCAAGCAGGCACATTTTTTACCTGACAGCTAAGCAGGACAGGCATAAAAAATCAGACACAAATACTAGTCTAGATCAGTGATATCAGGGAGAATTTTGTACTTGAATCTTGGATTTTGATGTACCAAACCAGTAGGATGAGGTGGCAGAATGAACAATGCTAATTCAGAACAGGAAGTGTGCTGCTTTGAACATTTTTCTACTTTTCTTTCTTAAAAACTATCCTCTTCCTAGAAAACTAGTAGATCAGAATGGATGACTGTTACAGTCTTGTTCTGCTTTGCTAGATTTCTGCTGTCAGGAAACAAAAATGCATTGCTTGTGCTTTGCCTTCTAGGTGTGCTGGACTTTGCTGC
This sequence comes from Liasis olivaceus, assembly GCA_030867105.1. Taxonomy (NCBI): domain Eukaryota; kingdom Metazoa; phylum Chordata; class Lepidosauria; order Squamata; family Pythonidae; genus Liasis; species Liasis olivaceus. Next base: position 261,792,817 of record CM061349.1, read on the forward strand.
TATGAAGGTTATGGTGGGATGTGCTCCATCCGACTTAGTGAGCCACTTTTAAAGTTACGGCCAAGAAAGGATCTTGTGGAGGTATTGCAAGATGGAATTCTTTCTACAAAGATAGAATGCAGTGTGTAAATCTCTTGCAGCCTAACATGGTTGAATGCACACATACACTGTGGAATACATTTTGTCAGTAACAAATCAGATCTTGAAATATGCTTAATAATTTTAGGATAATAGTAAGGCATGTAAATGTAGCAAGTGATCATATGAATAGCCAGATCTTTATCTATGAACAGAGCATCTTCATTACAATGCCTTAGTGCTTTGTATGGTTGCAGAAGTTCAGAACCATATATGTATAATGAAGGATTTTTTTCCTAGGAATTAGCTCCCACCTTCCATCCCAGCAGGAAGAAGTGTATTTGCTGCAAATAAAGATAATATTCTAATTCTACAAAGATAGAAGAAGGTATAAGCATTGAAAACATAGCTCCTATGTAGTCCTATGTGCCTTATTTCTGAACTATAGTAGTGATTTACTTTCTTTTATAATGGGGTGAGAAATGTCATGTATGGAAAACAGACAAATCCATGGTGTACTTCCCAGTCTCTTTCATCCTCATTAAAACCTATGAGTTATTTTGATCAAGGGCTTCTCTTAGTTATTTGGATTCCACTCAAGGAGATACGAAATTCTGTTATTATGTGTGATGTTCTGTTGTAAGGATGGGAACCTTCTGGCCCATAGCCAGAGTTGGCCAAGGCATCGCCATTCAGCCTGCCTTGGTTTTCATGGGATCTATTCTCTCCCTCCATGATTGTTTGTGAGACAGAAGCAAGTGGCCCTGCTTAGTTCTCTTGCTTAACCCATTGATGGGACAAAAAGGTTCCATAGGTCTGTTCCATATGCCTGGTAACCACAAACAGTTCTACAGAGCTGTGGAATAAATGAGGAAAAAGTAAAGACAGTTTTATGAATTCCCATCGTAAATTAAGTGCATTTGTACAAACCTGAATTATAAGCACTAAATTTCAGAATTCACCTCATATTTTTGTTACCATATAGGAGATAAACAGAAGTTCCAAAACATGGATGTGCAATTGTCTTAAGTTAGAAAATGGATACTTTGTGTAATCTATTAATTCATTTCAGACTCTCTTGCATGAAATGATTCATGCCCTGTTATTTGTCACTAATAATGACAAAGATCGTGAGTCCCATGGCCCAGAGTTCTGCAAACACATGCATCGGATAAATCGCTTAACAGGAGCCAATATTACGGTAAAGGCTTTTTGTGATACATAGACTTATTTCTATTCTTCAAGCACAGGATAAGAGACTGCATGATGTGATGGCAAGCCAGGTCATGGTGTGATAGTACACTTTAGCAGAGTTGATATTTTCTGCCAATCCTCAGACTTCTATTATTAGCAGATGTAGTTCTATCTTCTGGGTTGAGGGCAACTCATTGAACTGAGAAAATCCCTGTGGATATTCCTTACTCTGATCTGTTATGATCAGAGAGTGCGCTCTGAGTTACTACAAATCAGTCAGGGTCTAGCCAAAGGAAAGAATAGAAAGAAATAAGTGAAAGTGGAACAACTGCAGGGAAAAAGTATGAGTTCTATATAAAAAAGTGTTAGAAAATAGATTAATCTCTTGAATAGAATGAATGGAAAATGGATTTATGGTAGTTGAGGGAATGATACTGTATAATATGTACACGGAGGAAAAAAGTTGTAAACAGTGTAGTCAAAGAGAGCAAGGAATAGTTGAGATTAAAAGAGGCAGAGAAAATGCAGAGCTATTTTAGTGGAATAAATTTGGTTTTGGAAGTGAGTAGAGGGCTAAATAATGAACTTCCAGTAGAGTGACTTGAATTAACATAAAAGCAATGTTATGATTTTGGATGAAACTAAAATAAAGGAATACTGGAAGGAATATTTCACATATTTGTCAGGGTATAATAATAATATGCTTAAATGTGAAAGTTGGGATATAATAGTAATATGCTGAAGAGAGAAATTGAAACAAATGGTAGAAATGTTAGCGTTCAAGAAAAAATTGGTGAAAAGAAAGTTGAAAAATGGTAACACAGCATGTATAGATGGAGTAACTGGAAAAATCTCTAAATGTAGTTTGGTTATGGATTGGCTGTGTGACTTGTTTCAAATGAGTGTGAAGACTGATTCTGTCTGAAAATTGGAAGAATGTCATTATTATTCCCTATACAGAAGGAAAGTTAGTTGTTGGCTGGGCATGTGAATGTAGTATGCAAATGGTACCTTTGTTGTATGAGAACCTGAATTATTTATGTGAATGTTAAACAGATTGTATGTTGTAGCAAGGGCCGTGGAGCTGAAAATCAAAGATGAAGACATCTTTGACAGATGAAATGGTTTGAACAGTTGCTAGTTATATATAAATGGTGAAAAACTAGAGCAAGTAGAAGAATGTGTGTGCAGTAAATGTTTACTGAAGATGGGAAAATGGATAGACATGTAATACATGCGAACACTGGTAGAAACATGTAATCTAGCAAGGAATGAATGTTGAAATAAGTGAAAAATCGCTGTGTTTAAGAGTGTGCTTTTGCCCACTTTAGTTGTGTGAAAGTAAGGATTGGTTATGCAGGAGAAACATAAAAATTGAATGTCGTAAGAATGGGAAACTTAGTATTCTGAAACAATAGATAGGGTCAAGAATGAATGGATGATGAATTCATGTGGACTGAATACTGAGTCAGTAGTATGAAAGAAGTACATTGAAGTAGGTTGCTTATGTAGAGAAAATGAACGATGATCATTTTGGAAAGCAAATATATGAAGGAAGAGAAGTGGAAAACCAAGAAAGTAGTGACTGGATGGGGGTTGAGACCCTCTTATACTTTTAATTTGTTTGGTTTACTATTTCTTACTCCTTTGCTCTCTGCATTAACACTGCTTACCCTGAAAGGGAATAGCATGACAGATGTGTATGTATTTACATAAAATGAAAATGAAAGTTGTACACTTGACTTTTTTTCTCTTTGGATCGATTTTAGGTCTATCATGAATTTCACAATGAGGTGGATTTCTATCGTCAGCACTGGTGGCGTTGTAATGGTCCGTGTCAAAATAGAAAGCCTTATTTTGGCTATGTAAAACGTGTAATGAATAGGGCACCATCTGCAAATGACTTCTGGTGGGCAGAGCACCAACAGAGCTGTGGGGGAACATTTACCAAGGTCAAAGAACCCAAGAACAGCTCCAAGAAATGCAAAGAGAAAGATCAGCAAGCAAAAATCCTATCTGATGGTATAGGTATGTACCTTCTTTTGTTGTTTACCAACTGAGTCTCAGTGTACAATATATGTAACTAAAAATATTGACTGGAAAGCTACTTAAATTTCTTCTCAACAGTGCTGATTAATATTTTCAAGTATATATAATTGTGCTCTGTATAAAAGGAAAAAGCACTGAATATCAGTTTTATAAATGAGGGTGATTTCAGCTTCACTTGAACTAGGGATTTGGATCCTAAAAGCAGTTGGAACAGAGTGAAGTTTCCATAAGAGACTTTCTCAGTGCCTCCACTCCACTCCACTCCACTCCACTCCACTCCACTCCACTCCACTCCACTCCACTCCACTCCACTCCACTCCACTCCAGGTAGTACATGTTTGTCATGCAGAAGCACACAGGTTCAATTCTTGTTTTTTCCAGATAAGGGTGGAAAAAAATCTTGCCTGAAATCCCAGAGATCTATTGCCAGTCAATGTTGATGATATGGGACAAGAATAAATCAAGGGTCTAAGTTGATACAAAATTGTTTTCTAGGTTCCAAATAGTGATGGACAGAGTTTAGGGGAGGGGATGCTTGAGGAGGCTAACATTGCCTGAAATCACTAAATACATCTGCAACATTTTAAAAAATTCATGCCTTGCACATCCCAGGACTTAATCTGTTCCTTGTTAAGAGAGTTTCCTGACCCTGCAGACAAGCTCTGAAGGGATCTGGAAGAAGATGAGAGAGTTCTGTCATGATAGGTTCCTTCTGCTCACACCGTTTTTTGGGACAAGACAATGGCTACTTTGAAATACTATTTTTCTGCTGATAGAATTGCTTAGTGCAATCTCAGACACTGTGTACCATACAAACCTTACTAAAGTAGTTTTCCATCCCAATATCTTTAAATAGGTTTATAGTGAATTCTCTCTCTCTCTCGTGCGGCGTGTGTGTGTAGGCTTTCAAGCCAGTTTTGATTCCTGGTAACTGCCTGAACAATCTCTGCAGTTTTCTTGGCAACATTTTCAGAAGTGGTTTGCCCTTGCCTTCTTCCTAGGGCTGAGAGTGAGTGACTGGCCCAAGGTCACCCAGCTGGCTTCATGCCTAAGGTGGGACTAGAACTCCCAGTCTCCTGGTTTCTAGCTTGGTGCCTTCACCACTATACCAAACTGGCTCTCTATAGTAAAAATAAAATTCCACATAAATTAAAGTTTAGCTCGTTGTGCTCATACTGCATATTGGTTTTGCCAAATTTTCACTCAACAAATGCAATTTTATGACTGATAATCAGCCAAAATATGCTTGAAACCTTACATGCTCTGTTTTTTCTTCCCTGCCTACAAGTAATCCTACTAGGTTCATTTTGCAATGGGCATTCCTTATTACATGTGAATACATGAGGCTGTTTGGCACGCTCATTTGAATTATTTGAGTGAAAAGTATTTGTAATAGCTGAATTTTATTTGAACTGAAAGAACTTCTGGTGTATTTTCAGGAAGAGCTCATGGAAGCAATATACAGAGCATAATTCCTTTTAGCGGGAAAGGATATGTCCTTGGAGGAAAAAGAAGTGAATCATCATTAGAGGGAGCTGTGAGTCCAAGCATCATTAAGAGCAGAGAACTGCTCCAGTCACAATATCATTCACCTGCTGGTTCATCTAGGTCAAATCCTAAAAATGAAATGAAGTTTGAACAAAATATTTCCTGCACAACTATTTCCTCTCCATTTTCTCAAAGCGGTGATGAAAATAGTTCTGCTTCTAGCATCATGCTTCCTAGATTTTCAGTTGCTAACCATAAGGCTTACACTAATGTTAATGGCTCACCAGTTAAAAATATTTCTTTGGGTGGAAAAAGGTCAGAATCAAGTTCTACAAATGCTGTAAGGGGTATACTCCACAAAAGGACTCCAGAAGACAGCATTTCTGTATCAGCTACAATGACTCCAGGATCCCAGTCGCCATCTCAGAGAAACAGCAATGCCCATAATGGTGGGCCTCCAAAACGGGCCAGAATGGAAGATTCAGCTGCGTTTGTCAACTATTTTTTAAAGAAAGGAGATCGCAAGGAGACGACTTCTTCTGTGAATAGTACGGCTAAATCAGCAGCCTCAAAAACATCCACTAGTGATAGCGACCAGAATAGAAATGTCTGTTGCCCAGTGTGTCAATCTGAAGTTTTGGAAACCAAAATCAATGAACACTTAGACCTCTGCCTCTGAGATCTTTTAATGTAATTTTAATCTAATGCTGCTTTGCTCAGGATTTCTATCTGAGTACTTTATGTATATTTGCTTTCTATGTTTTATGGAGAAAAGTTTACATTTGACCTAACTTTGTGTATGAAAGTTCCTCAGTCTGAATGAAAGATTTTTCTCAAAACATATATGCTAATAATGCAGTTGACACTGACACATAGCCTTGAAAAATGTGTGTTTCTAGGAGACTGTCTCATCAATTCTATAATGATCTGAACTGATATTTAACACGAGATATAAGGTAAGAAACTAGAAGCATTACAGTACATGCATTTAATTCTTTATCAGAATCAGATCCAAACCTAAAAACCGTTGCTTTTTATATTGTAGAAAAATAGTTTGCTATTGTAAAATTTTCAATTTTTCTTTGGCTAGTTTTGTCCAGTTTAAACACTAAATGGGAAAAAATACAGTTGTGTGTGTGTGTGTGTGTGTGTGTGTGTGTGTGCGCGCACGCATATGCATGTAAAAAACAGAGAAATGAGATTATTTTTCCCCGAACTTGAAAGCTGATGTTGTATAATTATAGTAATGAATACTGGTTACTTTTATGTCTGCACCCAAAGAGACAGCTCACTGAGCGCTTCCTGTAAATTATGATGTCCACTTTTTATCACCAAATTTATAGATTTTGGCTGGGCTACCAAAGCTTTTTTCTTTAAATTCAGAAGGGTTAGACTGATGATATCTTATGCAATTTTTGATCAGGTAGATCTTCTTCTAAATCATAAACACATAGGGAAGGCTATGTCATACTGCCATTTCATTTATAAAGTGCCTATTAGAATTATGTGTGCCTGTTATTTGTTGATAGCAATGCTTGAAGCTTATTTCCTCTGAGATGGAAGTATATCCTTGAACACAGGTAGGCAGTTTAAGATTATTAGTGGTTTCTACAATTAAAAATAAATAACTTTTCAAAAATAGCACCTGAAATAGAACTCTTTTTTTCAAAAATGAATTATGGATTTCATAATCTGTTTTAAATATGCTGAAAACTTAAATGTAACTTGTGTTGTTATAGGTCAGTTGTGTTTTGACACTCTAATGTGATGCTCCTCTACTAGCTTTTGTCCTTGAACAGCACTTTTAATATACGCAGGCAAACATCTATGCAGGTTCATATATTGCTGTTGGCTGAAATACCTCAAATAGGCCACTGCTGTGAAAGGAAGAGCAGCAGAAGCATCTTTCAGTTCCTTGCTCATCAGAGATTTCACCAACCTGCTGGTTGTTTCTCCTTGTCATCACCCAGGAAAGAATAAGAATTACCTGTATATGGATGGAAGAAATTACTACTGAACAAGTGACAGATAAGTGACCAATAAGGAAAGCAATGGTTGCTTCCATTAGGTGTCCTCCTTTCTCTACAATCAGAGTAGAATAGTGGAGCAGTATTGATTGCCCTTTTCTAGGGGCATCCTAACTCAGTATCCCTGTCCTCCCAAAGAGCTATCTATCGGGCAAAGATTTCTTTTGTTACATAAATCAGGCCTCAATTCTTATCACTAGGGAGCAAGATTGGGATTTCAGACAAGATCAAGGAACATCTAGTTCCACGTATTGTTACTGTAGCAACTAACTTTGATACCAGTAGGATACCAGTGGGACATCCACAAGGGAGATATGAATATGACAGCACCCTTCTAACAACAGGTATTTGGGTTACCACTTGCCTCCAATAGCAGGGGGGCATTGATAGAATTCTCTTCAGTGATGCAGAGAAAAATAGACTATAAACTGAAATTTTTTTACTTCTCTGTAGACGTGCATGTGGTCCAGCTTACCAAATGATGAACTGCATGCATGGAACACTTTTACCAAGGCTTTAAACATTTTTGGTAGCAGTGTGATCATCGGTAAATCTGGAGTATTTGTTAAAAATTGGTACCATAAAATTTGCTGGGTCCTATTTGAATTTTTTTGTAACAATTATTTTCATTTGCAAGAAATAGTCAAACTTTACGAAGGAATGTAAGTAGGGAGTCAACTAATTTCTTCCTGCAGAAGCCCATCCAGTGAGTCATATTCATCCCCATAATGTGCAGAGGAACAAAGGAAGAAGGTGAATGTTGCCAACTCATATGCCTTAAATAATACAGAAAATCCTCAGTGCAACATTAGCTCGAAGACCAAGAAATCTCTCTGCTAGAATTGCCTGCAGATTGGTCAGATCTGAAAAACGGGACCCAAAATTACTGCAAATGATATGATGAAAAGTGTAACTGACACTGGAGTAATTGTCTACCATTGTACAAATCAGCATTGCTTATACAGGTAGTCCTCGCTTAACAACCACAATGGAGACCAGCAACTCCATCGCTAAGTGACACAGTCATTAAGTGAGACATCATGTAACCACGAAGGATTTATGACCTCACCTCCGCCATGGTCATTAAGTGAATTATCCACAGTTGTTAAGTGTGGCATCACATGACTGTGACTTGCAATTTTACTGCTGGCTTCTCCATTGACTCTTTGTCAGAAGCAGTGATTACATGTCCCCAGGATGCTGCAACAGTCATAAATGCCCGCCAGTTGCAATGTGCCCAAATCTTGATCAAGTGACTATGGGGATGCTGTGATGGTCATAAGTGCAAGGACTGGTCATAGTTACTTTTTCCATGCCATCATAACTTCAAACAGTTGCTAAACAGGACAGTCATTAAGTGAGGACTACCTGTACAACAGTGATGTACGTGGGAGAGTTGTCAAAGGGAAAGCTTTCTCAGACCACAAAAACCATTATTTAAAGTATATCAAAGAAAACCCTACAAGAGGTACATTTGGAGGAAAAAGAATGAAGCATTTGAAAAAGAATTGTCCACCATTAAGCGCAGGGGTGGCTTTATTATGCTTTGGTCTTATGAAGCAGCTATACATACCACATCAACCATAAAGCAACCCTGAGGCAGCCATGAAAAATATATAGATAGGTTTTGGAATGGCCTTCATAATATGTGACTTGAATATTACTGAAAATCTGGGGTGAAATCTGAAACATGCAAGAAGACCTAAGAATTTGTGAGCTGCAAGGAAGGAGTAGGAAAAATGTAATTCATATAATTATACTATACTTCCTATGTTGTAGAGTAAAGGCACGTGACTAGAGATTTTAGCTCTTTCTATCTTTGGGGAGATAGGCCAATCTCAAAAGAGATAAACAACATAAAAACTATTTTTTAAAAAGGTAAAGTATAAAATCTTTTTTAAAATGCTGTACAGCATGGTTTAAAGAAAAGCTGCCAATGATGTAATGCTTCTAGATGATCATCTGGAACATGCCTAATGTATTATTCCAAGCTGTCATGAAACACAGTAACTGAGTTTGTGAAGAGATATTTAAAAAATGGACTTAATTACACAGAGCAAAACATATTAAAATTTAACTCAGCCTAAACATATACCTGCCTTAGAGATAACATGAATCCTGAAATACTGTCCTCTGCTGCTTTTCCCTGGATCTCTTCCAGCTTTCTGGGATAATTTCAGCGTTTATAAGAGTTGTTGGAGAGAGAGAGTACATCCCACTTGCTTTCCAAGCTCAGGTTCAGCAGCTTGTTCCGTTTTCTTGGAGTTCTGCCTCAGTTTTAAAAGCAGAACATTTTTTTCTCCTACAAGAGAGAGGGGCTGGGAGATCATTGCCATGTGTGAGAGATGTGTATCCAAACTCAGGTGCCTTTTGGCATTTAGACTGGCAGGGAGTTTACAGTATTGTGAATGAATATTATACTCTTTGAGTATCCCTTTTCCATCTCAGAACTTTTGGAACTGTTGTCAGAAGCAGGCAATCCAGGTTACAGGTTAATATGCTGTATTATCTGAGAGCATGTCTTAAATCAGCATGCCCAATCACAAAACATCCATTTATCAGGAGGCAAACATGTGGATATATTCCTGCCACACACCCCAGCACCATCTTTGCCCTTCTTCTTGGCAGTTAGATAACTTCCAAGCACTTAACTGTAGTTACACTTAAAAAAAAAAAACATACCACGAGAATTCATGCAGAGCACACCCTTGGAAATGAGGATGTCCTTTGTTTTTCAGCCTCTTGGTATTTCATTTAATTAAGAATTTGAAAAAAAAATAAGGTGGATTAGGGAACCTAATTTGTTATGGGGTGGGCAAAACAACCTAGCACCAGTTCTGGAGCTGGTTCTACTCTACCTACCCAGCCCAGACTCATGGACTGGGCCAATCTCACTCCTCTGCCTCTCATTCAGGATCAACCAAGCCCAGGTCTAGAGTGCAAACCTCCCTCCTTAATGCCCATCTATTTGGTTCTGAAATTAAAAAGGAAAACAGAAAACTTAAAAATGCAAAGTAAAAGCTCTGAATCATGGCTAAAACCACAATTTAACTTAGTTTGAGAACACAAAAGGGTAGCCATCATCTGGTTGGTTTGGTTTTGCCCATACCAATGTGTAAATCCATTTAACTGTGGCTTGTAATTGATCATTTTTTACTCTATGTGAGCTAGACCATTGTGGTATGTTCAGTGAACTATTGCATAGCATGTTATGTAAACATACCAGTCCAAACTGGTGAAAACCACAATTTAACTTAAGTTTGAGAACAGAAAAGGGTAGAGAGAGAAGTAAATTTATAATTGTAGTTGTAACTGCTGTAAAGATTGAAAGCTACGTCTCTGTATCTTTTTTCTTTCTTTCCTATTTTTCTTTTACTTTTTTTTCTCTCTTGCACCTTTACCTTTCTCTTTGATTTTTCTTTTCTTTTTCTTACTTTATATTAGTTTTTATCTTCCTTTTTTTAAAAAAATATTTAATAAAATTACATATATATAAATTTTATATAAGAGGAACAGGTTTCTCCATAGAATTGCTAAGGATGGCACAACCAGTTTCAAAAAATAATTCAAAGTACACAAAGCAATCTTGAGATGGAGAAAGAAACAAGAAAGGCATCCAAAAGAGAATGTATTGAAATAACGGACAATATAAATTACTTTCATTGTGGTCAAACTACAGATTTATACATGATGATGTTGGCAGATTTATGTTTGATTGGGAAATGTGACCTTGATGCTATCAAGGTCAACTTTATATGTAAGATGTATGTTGACAAGAAACTCCAGCACAATCAGATTCATCTTCAAAAACATATCTCAGAATCAGATGGTGGGGAGGGAGGAAGGAACTTTAGGTGAAAGGAAATTTAGAGAATCAAGAGAACCAATTATCCAAGACATGTGGAAATAAAACTGTAATAATACAAGCTCAGCTAAAACATAAACCACAGCTATCAGAAAGGTGCATCAAACCAGTGTAGTGAAAAAAAAAACAGACTATAGAGAGGTATAGTCAGGACACTTCCATTAAAAAGATAAACAAAAATGTGGAAAACAAAAAGCAAAAATCTGCCAAAATAAATGCAAGTTTTACAAAGTTTGTGTTCACACATCAAGAACCATGTTTTGTTAAATAACTACAATTTGGCTGGGTTCACACAACACTCTAAGCTAAAGCTACACTAGGTACAAACAAGCAACTAAACTCTTAACATCAACAGCAGACATATATGTAGATACAAAGAAGCACAGGATTGCCCCCAGAGCTGGTTGGATTAAAGTATTAGATCGAGGAACAAGAAGGAAGATACACCAAGTTCCAAAAAAGATGACTTCAAAACCTCACCGTATTTAGGCAGGTAGGATATGAAGCAACTTTTAAAGGAAGAAGAATCTGAAGATGAATCTGAAGAAAGCCATGGTTATAACCACAGGTATCCATGAGGGGGCCAAGGGATTGGCAAATGAAGAAATGTGTCATATCATGATGCAAAAAACTACAATTTATGTACTTGCATCAGACATTGCAATACAAGTATGTAGAGATGGAGTTTGCATTATGATATTACCATGTGAGTCAAATTTTTGTTATAATCTGTACTGTAGATTACATTCTATGCCTTTTTGGCAATGTAACTTGAACATAATTACTGGATCTAGAATATCCACCAATTATATTGCTGATCTAACAAAAATACATTAAACAAACCTAAAACAAGCCCCTGATCTAATCCAACTTATTCAAGTAACTGTTCTAATTTATTCATTTTTATTGTAACCAACTATGTAGACATAGTAGTTATGAAGAACCTCCACGGATCTATTACACTGCATAACAAGAATGTCGCTTCCTTTACATTTAAGAGGCCATTTGTTGCCAAGCAATGTATATGTATCATAGCCCAAAAGGGTGCTAGGAGCCTACAATTTTATACTGTATTTTTTTTCATTTGCTTTGTATTTTTACTGTTGTTTTTATATGTATGGTTACATATTTATATACTTTTATAGGGGGGCTTCCACAAATATTAGAAAATAAAAAATACTTCAGAGCATAAACCAAGGCTCTTGCATTTATGTGTCTTTGAAAGATATTTGCATATTGCTTTGACTTGAAACTTTTTTAGTTAAACTCACAAGGCCTATGCCTTTGTAGTAAAAAGATGGTCAGAAAATTCAATTTCTCATAACTAGAATCCTCTTGTAATATGACCAGTGCAAAAAAAAAAAAAAAAAAGTGAGCTACTGATCTGATGAAGAACCAATTTTATTTAAAGGTGGTAAGTATCAACCAACTTAAGATCTATAGTCAGTTGAAAAATATACATCTGAAATTGGAGTGCTTTATACAGGTGGTTAAAAGCCAATCCAGTGTCTTTTGACAAGTATGTATGCATACATATATGTAATTGTCCCTTCCTTATGAGATGACTGACCTTGAAATGTATCCAGATAGCACATTTTGCTTTTGTGGATTAGAGGACTAGTGATTGTGAACCTCTGAATTCAATTTGCGTGGATATACCCAGAATACCTATCTACATCTCTGAACCAAGAACTCTCTTTTTTTACAGCAAGGGAGGCACTGGGGTAGTCTTTCCATGTTAGTAGAGATAAAAGGTTTACAATGGTAGTGTTGAGTTACTAACAGGCCACAGCACTTTTCTCCCTCCTCTGCTTATTTGCCCTAAGCCGCCTCACTTTTAAAAACAATCACAGCTAGATTAGATAATTAAAAACAGGGTTTATAAATAAAGCTAACAGACTTTTGACTACGGCTACAATGTCACTGCCTGCTAAAAACAGACACACACACACACACAGTTTATCAGATTACAAATTATAGGAATAGGCTTTAAAAATGTTGCATAATTACAAAATAACCACATTGTTTCAAGAACTTTTATAATCTTTTAATTAGATTAGCTTTACAAGCAACTTGAGAGCTCTTTCAGCAAGGAACACTGATTTTCAAAAGTTACATGACTTTATAATAAATCTGCAAATGAATCCTGAATTTCTTTGCCTGCTAGATAAAAGTCTTGTTTTACAGCTGGCTAATGTCATGAAATAAAAATAGCATCATGAAGCTTTATCTTTAACCAGGACTAAACAGATATACAGGCCATAAGACAGTTTAAAAATAGTCTGAAACAGGTTTCTGTTTGGTGATGCCCCAGGCTGAAAATTTAACTGACATGAACTGTTTTAAATGGGCATCAGAGGCCCAGTTTGGTAACCTTTGTAAATAATGGAGATATGTAAGAGATTGTATATCTCCCCAGCAAGCAAAAATGTAAGATGCTGATACCTTTGAATAAAGGGACAAAAAAGTGAAGTCTTAGGTTTGCATTTTTAACACATTAAACATAATACAAAAGCAGTTAAAAGTTAGGTTTACTAGGCCTAAACTGTGCATTGCGCTGCAGACCAGTCAGTAAAGAATTTACACTCCTTGGCCAGGCTTGCAGAGGCACTTAAGAGTAGATGTGTTTTCTTTTGATTTACCAGGATGAAGAGAAAAGCCAAACCATTAGAAGTTTTGACAGCTAATAAGTAATTTTTGGAGAAGGGAACAGAAGGGAACAAAAACCCCAGACTTTTTTTGCAACTTTCCCCAGTATGCTATCACATTGAATTTCCCCCCTTCTGTCAATGGTCATTAAGCACAATCCTTGTTTTTTTTTCATGTTTTACATGAATAGTAAGGTTTTTTTTTAATAAAAATTACTGAGCTTTCCATAGAAAAGGACTCTTAAGAATATAAACTATACAGATGCTAAGTTGTACACAGAGAAACATTTCTGTACACTCACTTTATTTTGATTAAGTGAGGTAAAAAGGGATTGGTGATGCTATTTGTAAGGCTGGGAGAATTTAAAAGCTTCCCCCTTCAGGGGAATTACATTTCAGCAGAAAACTAAAATAAATTTCACATAGCTGGTGAATGAACTTTATTGTTCCTCACTACGTTTTTTCAGAAACATCAGACCATTGTAAAAATGTCTCCACAGTATGAAATCCTTTACATATTAAGCCTGCAGTGATGCACTTCAGTCTTAATGTATTTAATATACCCTTGACACTATGTAAGACGATCAAGGGGCTAAACAGTAAATGAGGAGGGATACTAATGCTTTGAGAGAAAACTTCATCTCTGATTTTAATTTGCATTAACTTACATGTAATGGGAGAAAGCTTTGAAATGAGTTAAGACAGATCTCCCATCAAGGTAGTAGAAAGGGTGTTGGTACATCTAAAAGCCTAGAAAAGCCCTTACAGTTTAGGGATTGAATGGTATTAGTGGACAGAATCCACCTAGTAATTCATCTGCAGAAGTTGCACAAGAGCACAGCTTTTTGTTGAAGAACTGCGTTTTCATCAAATGGGTTCACAGATGAAGTTCCCAGTGGAGTATACCCATAGTGTTCAACACTATGACAGTACAGATAGTGTCAAGTTCACTTAGTGGCCAGCCAGTGACTTAGAAACCCCAAATGAGACAGATTAAAAAATGGTTCCTTTCCAGATTCAGTAAGTAAAGCCATAGACTTGAGTAACTGACAGAAAGACAGGCATCTATCTCATGTTGTTTAAGTTTCAGAGAGAACACAATACAATCAATCAAATCAGTATAAGATATGAAAAAATGGGTTCTTAGATGATGATTAAAGTGCTCCTTTTTGGACTTTAGGTGAAAAGACAATCATTTACTGGCAATTTTTTATTTAAATTAATTTTTATGTGGTAGAATAATAGGGTGAATAGCAGATTTACAAAAATAGATAAATGCTACTTTGGAGAATGTTTGTTTTGGTCAATTTTGATCACCTGAACCTAGTTATACAAAATTATTTAAACTCAACATCACTTTTTTCTTTAAGAGGAAGATAAGCAGCACTGAGCTGGATGACAATGTCAAAATATGAATGATAGAAAACCTCTAATGTCGGGCACTTCATGTGTAAACTGTTTCTTGTCAATGCTTATCTTTACATTAGAAGTCACAGGACTGGAGTCACAATCATGGAGTACAATGCTTCAGCAGTTAAAAAGCCATTTGATGCAACATGGAAACCCATTGTTTACTGATTCAAAATCCTGATTTGGTGTAGATTTGCTTTTCCTTATTATTCACATTCAAATGTTATAGATATCGCCAAGGTTTGATGAAGGTGAGGTGAAAAGAGCCAGGATGTAGCAGATGGAACTGTAGATCAAAGGCTTTACAAATGTTCTTTCCCATTTGAATCAGAAGGTTTATTTAGTTCAACCCTCACACCTTTTTCACCTGCAAAAAAGGGAGGATATTAATATGCAAAGATTGTATTGATATGCAGGTGGAAATAAGTTATAATTTTCATTCTATTAAAATTTAAAACAAAATATAATGCTTATTTTTAAAGCTTCACAATGAATGCCGGTTTGAAATCAAGTTAAATACACTGAGCTTCCTGTGGTTCATCAAGTGTCACTCTAGAGAAAGCCATTCGTGGGTGGTACTAACTTTTAATATATTCTGCTAAATAATTACTAAGGCTTATATCTAATAAAAGTCTTCAGCAGATAGGATTTCTTCTCTCTGTTCAGTAAGACATTTCTGAAAGTACACTGTGTGCACAATTATTAGGCAAATGAGTATTTTGACCATATCATCATTTTTATGCATATCTTCCACCTCCAAGCTGTATAAACCTGAATGCTTATTGGATATAAACATATCAGGTGATGTGTATTTGTGTAATGAGGGAGGGTGTGGCCTAAGGAGATCAACACCCTATATCAAGGTGTGCATAATTATTAGGCAGCTTCTTTTCCTTAGGCAAAATGGGCCAAAAAAGAGATTTAACTGACTCTGAAAAGTCAAAAATTGTAAAAAGTCTTTCAGAGGGATGCAGCACTCTTGAAATTGCTAAGATATTGGGGCGTGACCACAGAACCATCAAACGTTTTGTTGCAAATAGTCAACAGGGTCACAAGAAACGTGTTGAGAAAAAAAGATGCAAATTAACTGCCAAAGATTTGAGAAGAATCAAATGTGAAGCTACCAGGAACCCATTATCCTCCAGTGCTGTCATATTCTAGAACTGCAACCTACCTGGAATGGCCAGAAGTACAAGGTGTTCAGTGCTCAGACATGGCCAAGGTAAGGAAGGCTGAAACTCGACCACCACTGAACAAGACACATAAGTTGAAACGGCAAGACTGGGCCAAGAAATATCCGAAGACAGATTTTTCAAAGGTTTTATGGACTGATGAGATGAGAGTGACTCTTGACGGACCAGATAGATGGGCCCGTGGCTGGATCAGTAATGGGCACACAGCTCCACTTCGACTCAGATGTCAGCAAGGTGGAGGTGAGGTACTGGTATGGGCTGGTATTATTACAGATGAGCTAGCTGGACCTTTTCGGGTTGAAGATGGACTCAAAATCAACTCCCAAACCTACTGCCAGTTTTTAGAAGATACTTTCTTCAAGCAGTGGTACAGGAAAAAAGTCTGCATCTTTCAAGAGGACCATGATGTTTATGCAGGACAATGCTCCATCGCATGCATCGAAGTACTCCACTGCGTGGCTAGCCAGTAAAGGCCTCAAAGATGAAAGAATAATGACATGGCCCCCTTCCTCACCTGACCTAAACCCTATTGAGAACTTGTGGGCCCTTCTCAAACAGGAGATTTACGGTGAAGGAAAACAATATACCTCTCTGAACAGTGTCTGGGAGGCTATGGTTGCTGCTGCACAAAAAGTTGATCGTCAACAGATCAAGAAACTGACAGAGTCCATGAATGGAAGACTTATGACTGTTATTGCAAAGAAGGGTGGCTATATTGGTCACTGTTTGAAATGTCAGAAATGTTTATTTGTAAATTTTGAGTTGTTTATTATTCTCACTTTAACAGATGAAAATAAACAAGTGAGATGGGGGAATTTTTGTTTTTCATTTAGTTGAATAATTCTGCACACATAGATATGCTCCTAAGAAAGCCAAAACCTCCCTTTTACCTTCTTAAATATTCAGGTTTGAGGTTTATTAACATTTTGGATTGACTGAGAGCACTGTAGTTGTTCAATAATGAAATTCATCCTCAAAAATACAACTTGCCTAATAATTGTGCATGCAGTGTAAATGTGTCTATAAGTGGTTACATCTGGTACAACTGTTTAATGTGCAAAGCACTTCCAAATTTTTAATTTATTTGTTCTTACGGTAAGTCTCTGTAATAGAAAACTGTATCAAATACTGTATCTTGCAAATTAATTAATTATTAAAATGATTATTAACTGGCAAGACATAATGAATTATACAAAGTTAGTGACTGAATTTGAAAGTTCTACAAAGAAAACAGCATCAAGGCACATCTTTATATTTGGCTTTTGAATGTTAAAAAATATTTTTATTATATTATTTTGTTACATGTTATAATTACCACAACATGCTAGTTTCATTGTTATGTTATTTATTTGTCAAATTTATATGGCTGCCCATCTCATTAAAAAGTGACTCTGGATGGTGTACAACAAGACTATAAAAGACTTCAATATTTCATCCCCCAGGCCAGATGGCATAAGCAGGTTTTGAGGGACTTCCGGAAAATGAACAGGGATGGAGCCAACCTCACTTCGGGGAGCGGGGGAGGATGTTCCATAAAGCAGGTGACACAGAAGAGAAGGCCCACTTCCTGAGACCCACCATGTGTAGCTCCCTAGCTGATGGGACCCATAGCATGCCTCTTGTGCTGGATCTGATGGGATGGGCAGGTATAATTGGGGAGAGGCAGTCCCTCAAATAACCCGGCCCCATGCCATGTAAGGCTTTAAAGGTCAAAACCAGCACCTTGAATTGGACCCAGAAACAGACTGGTAACCAATGCAGCGCCTGGAGCAGAGGTGTAATGTGTGTTGTTCTACAGACACACATAACTGCCTGCGCCGCTGCATTCTGCTCCAGCTGAAGTTTCTGGACACTCTTCAAGGGCAGCCCCACATAGAGCACATTACAGTAGTCCAAGAGGGAGGTGACTAGGGCAAGAGTGACCGTGAGCAGATCCCCCCAATCTAGGAACGAGCACAACTGATGCACAATATGAAGTTGTACAAAGGCCCTCCTAGCCATGACTGCCTCCTGTTCTTCAAGCAGGAGTCATGAGTCCAGGAGGACCCCCAGGTTGTGCATCAGGTCTGTCTGCAGCAGTGCAAACCCATCCAGCGCTAAGTATGGCATAGTCCTAGAACTGGCAGGCACCAAAACCCAAAGCCACTCAGTCTTGGCAGGGTTCAGCTGAAGTCTGTTGCTCCTTGTTCTATCCGGACCCTCACAGCCTCCAGCTACTGGGATAAGATGTCCACAGCATTGCTTAATTCGCCAGGGGCAGAGATGTATAATTGGGTACCGCCAGTGTACTGATGACACCTCACCTCACCCAGCGTCCTCATGTAGATGTTGAATAGGAGTGGAGAGAGCACCCTGTGGAACCCCACACAGTAGGGGCCAAGGGCGAGATCTCTTCCCCCCAATCACCACTGACTGGAATTGACCCCAGCGAAAAGAGGCAAATCAGTACAACACAATGCCACCCACCCTCAATCCTCTGAGCCAATCCAGAAGGATACCATGGTTGATGGTATCGAAAGCTGCAGAAAGGTCAAGTAGGGCAAGGATGGATACACAGCCCCCATCCTGCCCTCGCCAGAGATCATCCAAAAGTGCGACCAATGCCATTTCTGTCCCATATCTGGGTCTGAATCCTGATGAAAGGGATCCAGATAATCTGCTTCATCCAAGATCCTCTGAAGCTGTTGCGCAACCACCTTCTCAACAACCTTTCCCAAAAAGGAAAGATTAGATACTGGATGAAAATTGTCCAGTGTAGTGGGGTCCAGTGATGGCTTCTTGAGGAGGGGGTGAACCAAGTCCTCCTTAAGAGGTAAAGGAACAACCCCCTCACTCCCTCACTCAGAGAAGAATTAACCACCACTAGAACCCACTCACATGACACCTCCCCCAGACCACTTTAATAAGCCAGGAGGGGCATGGATCAAAAGAGCAGGTCCAGCCTCCCTGCAGTGGATAGTGGCATTAGAGAATCCCATGGTAATCAGGGCGTGATCTGACCACAACAAGGGAGACACCAAGTGCTCCCCCAATTTCAGACACAGCCACTGCTCCAACAGGAACACCAGATCCAGTCTGTGACCACTGTCCCGTGTCGGGCTCTGGATGACCTGGGATAGGCCCAAGGCCGTCATGGTGGCCATGAACTCCTGAGCCACCTCAGAACCCACTCCTGGAGAAGGCAGACTGAAGTCCCCAAAGACCAATTTTTGCCAACCCAGAAATGGAGTCAAGGAGCTCATGCAGGGAAGTTGCTATGCAGCAGGGACGCTGGTACAACAGCAACAATCCCAACTGATGCCTTCAGCCCAACTTAATGAATAGGTTTCACATCCTGTGACCTATGGTGCAGTGCCCCTGAAAGCTGTAAGCGATTCCCTGATGATAATCGCCACACCTCCGCCCCTGCCCTGGGGCCTCGGCTAATGCCACACCTGAAACCCAGATGGGCATACCTCTGAAAGGGCACCCCCCCTTCCAGACCCAGCCAGGTCTCAGTGATACATGCCAGGTCGACCCTCTCATCCATGATCAAATCGCAAATGAGGGAGGCCTTATTACAAACCGACCAGTTAGAAGCAGCAGCCAAAAGCCAGGGCCTCTGAAGGTCTACAGACAGGGTACTGGGGCTGAGACTGAGGAGCTGGAATGCGAGACTGGAATCAAACAATGGTCCTGTGTTCCCTGGGAACGGCCTGCTCCCCATCTCCCACCGTATCTCCCCATGCCATCACCACAATATGTCGGCCTGCCCCCATCCCCTCAAGGGCAGCCCCATCTCCATATCCAAGCCCCTCAGCTCCCAAGATTGGAAAGCACATACTATAATCACCAGCCATCCCTGGGAGAGGAAGTCAGGTACCCTGAGGCACTTCAGCTTTGCCAGCTCTCAGCACCATCAGGGTACCCAGTAACCACCTCCCCCATTCCACTCACAAACACACTCTCATTCACAGGCACCCTTCCCCTGCCACTCTCACCAATTGGTCAAGGGTTCCCTTTTCATTCACCCCAACCCCACCAGAGGGGAGAATCAGTCTTCAGTGGGAAACTCACAGTCCACAGTCATAGGTACCTAGCTGATAGAAAGAATCCACAATGAAGTGGTTAACAGTTGCCGCATCATCTTCTTCCTCTCTGGTACTGGCAGAAGGGAAGGCAAAATGGCCTCCACAGGGAGGGAGTCCACAGTAGCCTGCCACACTATAGTTATCTCCCCCTGCCTAGACACCACCAGCACCTTCAGAGTCCTGGTTGACCTCTTGCTTGTTAGAGTTATATTCTACTTTTTATGCAGGAACATAAGATGGTGAGTATTGTGCTCCCTCTTCCCCTTTTCCTCCACAACAACCAAGGAAAGTTGGATTGCCATTTAGTGAGCTTCTGCATTGAGGGGCTATTTGAATTTGGATCTCCCCATTTTAATGGCTGGCTCTCTTCTAAAGTAGTTTTAATTATTTTGTTCTGTTTTTTGTACTGTTAGCAGCTGCCTTGAGCATTTTGGGGAGTAGAAAAATAGGATATCCCCCCATTTTGGGGGGTAGAAAAATAGGATATCAAATCAACAGATTAATAAGCAAATCAATACTGTTAATTCTGACAATGCTAGTCATTTGACATGCAGTTAGCAAACAGATAACTTTTAAGTGTTCTTTAGTACACTAAAATCTGCAAAGCAAAATTTCAGGATTCTTCAGAGAATCAAACAAACTGATGCTCATCCCTCTAGAAACTATGCAATGAGCCAATTCAAAGGATATATACCTCTTCCACTTCCCCCTTATTCTTACACAGAAAGGTCAGCTAGTAAGGAATTTCTAACACAGAGAAATATTATCCTATTTTTCCAGAGTAATCAGTTTTAGAAAACTATACCCCTAGAGTGGATATTGCTTGACACTTTTAATGACAGAGGACAGTTCGGCAGATCAATTTCTATGCTCTATATTACACTGATTCTGATTAATCACAGTCTTTAAAAATAATTTGGAATAATCCTACTAGACTAGATTCAAGTAAGAAATTTGTAAAACACTCAACAAGAAAATATGGGGAAGTTAGTTACCTGTTAAGTATTTTACTTTTGCACGGGCTCTTTCATCTGCATCAAAATACCACACTGTTATTGCGTACCTTTAAAAGAATAGAAAAAGGTGAAGCAGTAATGCTACATTGAAATCATGCTTCTGTCAAAACTACTTGAGATTATTTCTCTCAGTTACACTTGAAAAGTATCATAACAGCACAATTTGTCAGTTTGACAGAACTATTTTCCCTTTATGTGGTGCCCATGGGTACCATGATCTCTCTTCATTTATATAAATTATGAGGTAACTAGGCATATTTGAAAGTGAAGCTCAAGATGATTGCTGTCTTAATTTTTCTAGAACTAAACCTTTGTAATTTATAGAAGTTCATTTTTAAATCAGTATCAAAAGAAAAAAATATTGAACTATTTTGTACCTTTGCTAATTTATGTGCTTCGAAATAATTTTTACCAGTCTACCTATTCTTAACAAAAACATTTGATAGATATTCCCTAGTTACAACATGTACTATGATTCCTTAATTTCTCAATTTATAGTTGAAATTGTTTACTTTTTGCCATAGTATTAGTTAAAATTGTGATTTCTTGATCTTCTAGGAAAACCTACTTTCCATCCTCAAATTTTCTTAATGTCATTTCA
Source organism: Liasis olivaceus (assembly GCA_030867105.1). Taxonomy (NCBI): domain Eukaryota; kingdom Metazoa; phylum Chordata; class Lepidosauria; order Squamata; family Pythonidae; genus Liasis; species Liasis olivaceus. The sequence goes on from CM061349.1 coordinate 261,814,456, forward strand.
TACATTCCCCAATATATGGATTTCAGCTCTCAGAATTCCTCAACCAGCATGGCTATTGCTGAGAATACTGGGAATTGAAATCTATACATCTGGTGAGCATGAAGATAGAAGAAGTCTGTTTTAGCCTTTAAAGAAATAAATAACACCACAACAGATTCAATTTATTTACCTTTCATGCAACCTCTGAAATGTTATATGGCATTTCAATACAAACTTGATACATCTTGAATCAGTTCAAGATTCTGCTTTAGCAGCATTTCCAATTATCCTCCCCCAAGTCTTCTCAAAATATTTGGTAATCCCTCTCAAGTTTAAATTGTGTAATCTGCTTTTGTGTTCTTTCCAACTTTGCCACTGGATCCTTTACACTGAGTTATAGTCAACAATTTCTTATGCATACTTTTGTTTGTATGCAAACAGACCAAAATAAAACAAAATATTTCCTGTTATTTGACTTTCTCATGAAAATCTGTCAGAAATTGTTTTCAATATATCTCTAATTCCTTCTTTTAAAATACTACAACTTAACCCATTCATCTAATTTATGAGTTATTTGACAGAGGAAATGTCAAATAAGGAATATTTGTTCCTAATCTGACATTTCCTTTTGAATATTTGTTCCTTATTTGACAGAAATTTAAAGTATAGGAAATCTAATGGCTATAGTAAATTATAGGAAATCTAATGGCTATAGTAAATTTAATGGGCTAATGTGGGAGCAGGTTGCCTGTCAAATCAAATTTTTTATTTATTGTATATACTTGTGGATAACCCTTGAAATTTTCGTATGTTTTAATTTTCACAGTTGGCTTATCCATGCGTTACACACTTTCATGGTATTTTGGTTAAAAATTCAAGGGTCAGCTTATCTGTGAATGGGCTTATCCACAAGTATATATGGGTACTTTAAAAAAATATTACTGTATGTACTCCCAGATAAGCCCATCTGTGGATAAGCCAAACCCAATTCTTTGGGTGTATTTTAGAACCTAAAATTCTTGGTTTATCCACAAATATATAGAGTAACCCAGGTAACAACAACAGTTAGTAGGAAAGTGCTTAGGTGCACATTATCTTCCTACCCTCAGGAGCTCTTAGCATAGTATATCCCACTGGACCACCCACCCCCGATCTTTCCAGAATCTTGAGCCTTCCCTCAATCAAGACTGATGCCCCCCCATGATATATTCTAGTTCAACAGATTTTGTCCATTAAATCCAAACTCCACGAAAACAAGATCCATTAAATTAAGGGTTCATTATTGCAAAATAAATAATCCAAAATTCTACATTTTTTATTTAACATATTTTTTACAATTCTTAAACTGATACACTTTGACTCTGATGGCCCACAAATAATAGCAGATGGTAGACTCTGAAATTGCAACAAGCATTTTGAATATGTAAGGAAGAGGTTTCGTTCACCTGTAACTTTCCAGAAAGCAATTAATGTATTTTTGAAAGCTAAAACAGCAAGTTTTTAACACATTTCCATATCCTTCCATGCTTTATGTATGATTCATTCATCTTACCTTGTAGCAAATGCAGGCTGCACTTCATGAGGGTTGCGGCGATCAGACCAGAAGAACAGCAGTCTATCAAATTTAGGTTCAATATCAGCAAACTGGGCTTTGCCTTCTGGAAATATTCGAAGAATACCTCCACTTACCTTGAAAAAAAAAAATCCAACAGGAGTTCACATTTTTTAAGAGTTATCAAGTAACTGTAAGATATTAAAATCACTACAAATACCGTATTTTTCTGACAATAAGACGCCCCCATGTACAAGACGACCCCCACTTTTCCAACCCAAAATTAAGAAATCAATATTTTAAAGATAGTGCAGAACACATTTTTATTTAGTAATTAGGTAACATTGACCTGATACACTCGGTGGGAGGAGGTCCAAACCGTCTCTCTGCAGCTCTATTTCCATGCTCTTTTGCATAACTGATTACATTCAAGCACGAGTGAAACTGCCGATAGCTTCTCTCTGCAGACAGCCTTCCTCTAATTGGTTTGTTCAGTATCAGCTGACGTCAGTTACATCAGGCTCGTGACTGGAGGAAGTCTGCTTGGGAGACAAGCTATTTCACTCGTGATTGGAGGCTGGCAATAGGAGGAAACCTCTCTGCAGAAACAAAGTATGGGCAGTTTTGCAACCACGCGATTCTTGGCTGACTTCCTTGAATAAGATGCCCTTCAATTTTTAGGGTAAGGATTTTAGAAAAAAGTATCGTCTTATAGTTGGAAAAATACGGTACTTTCTTTTAAACTCAATAATTAAATCAAGTTAGACCTCCTTCTCATTGTGAAAATAACTCCAACTATAGCAATGAAATCTTTTCTGAATTCTATAAAATGAAATAATATTACTTGACAGATCACTTAACCCACTGTATCACACATAGTCACCAATGAGTATGTTTGGACGCATATCTATGTATTCACAACAGAAACTTCTGTGTTTTAACTAAGAAACAAAGTGGTGGGAATAAATAGTATACTGTGTGCTCTATTCATGCATACAAGTTTATTATCTGTTAAGACAGATAACAATAATAAAAGGCAATGCTTCATAATAATCCATCATTCTTCAGGACGAAACATAAGTAACAGGAAATTACAGTTACAAAGAGCCATCAAACTAAGATGATACAAATTAGGCTCTGGCTGTCTTTCCATGGTCCTTCCAAAAGATTATTCCTCCTCCTCCTTCCCCCCCGCTCTCCTTCCATCACAGATATTGAATACCACAATTAAAGATGTAACATGTTTGGTACTTTATTATATGTAAGTCTATTAGATTTTCATTTGAATCACTTTACCAAGCACCACAAAACCATGATGTTTATTGCCATAAAAGTATAAGCTGATGGTAAGAGAGTTACTTGAGGCATGTCTGAAGATCTCAGTATACATAATGGGATTTTGGACATATTTGCCAAGAGTAGAACCAGATAACAATAAATTTTCGATCCTAGACCGAGTATGACATATATTTGTCCTGGAGTCCTAAGCTTGGTTGCAGTCTTAAGCATAAGTTTGCCAGGTGTTCAAGAAATTCAGTTTAAAACTTACGGAAAAAACAGCTTATTTTTAGACTTAGACAACTCAGCCTAACGCTTATCCACTTATTACAATTAATTTTAAAATAACACCTATTTCTTAAAACATGTAAAACTTTCTCCAAAAATAGAAAGTACCTTGGCATCCCAGTCTTTATTAAGGTAATATATACATGTGACACATCTTCCATCTCCATTTGGATTATCCACATGACGCACATATCCTGTTCCATTGCCTGGATAACAAGCTACCATTGCCTGCAATTAAAAGGAAGTACAAAACATGAACATAAATCTCAAAAATGGGTTTCTGAACTTCAGCATGTTGACATTTAATCTGGTGAAAATAGTTAATAAACATATAAGTGAATATATATAACATCTACCAAACTATTTTAAAAGAAAACATATTCATTCAGAGGGTTGCCTAACACATTAGGTAATGATATCCTTACACATCTTATCAATTAGTAAGTTTTAATCATCTAATGTAATTATTGTGCCAGCAGTAAACATAGCTAAATTTAAAAAAAAAGAAGCCATCACCACAGGTCAATGCTCAATAGAGCTTACCATCTATATTTCAAAATGAAAACAGGAAGAAACCTAGATAATTTCGCAAGACCTTTTTCTGTGCCCAAGCCTGGGGGCCTGAGTGTATGAAGGGTCCTGTCTCTTAGTTGTGTTAATTATTTTCTTGGCTACTATGTTTTTTAGTTTTTGTAACTGTAATTGTAATTGTACATGCTATTGTTTTATTTTTATTTTATTGTTTGCTGCCCAGAGTCACTTGTTGAGATGGGCAGCTATATAAATTGATTAAATAAGTAAATAAATAAATAAATAAACAATAAATCTATATTCAATATTGTACAAGTATATTTTTGCTCACAGAGTTACCTTTTTTGTCTTTTCCTCTGCAGCCCCTTCTTGTTCCAGTAGGATTCCTTATCCCCCTAAGTAACTAGCATACTGGACATAAATCTATTCTGTCAGTAAACTGATATAACTGAAATAATCCATATTGCTTTATTATGGTATAAGAACACTGTAATTTGGAGGAGAATACAGAGGGCTTCCCATTAAAGCTTGCTCTTTATAAATTCTATTGTGTTGTTAATAATGTAGGAAACAGAAGATTAGTTGTTTTTGCCACTGTCTAAAACTAGTTATTAATTGCATTTATAAGTAGTTACCTGCAATATAAACAAGAATGACTTTTCATTATCATTTCAAAACAGTACAATAAATTACCAAGGAATAGTTAAAAACACACATATGAATGAATACAGATAACTACTTTCCTGCCAAGAATTGGAAAGTTACTGTAGACACTACACTAAAACCTAAGTTTGGGAACGGACATGACAAGGAATTTTACAAACTGTTTGGGTCCACGCAACATTCTAAATCTTAAAACAGATTAACAAAACACAACTGCTATATTCATATAACATGCTATGTTCAAATACAATATGCTAGAGCTAAACAGGATTGCCTATTTCATATAACATGTTAAGACAATGGTTAGGAACCCAACAATATGTTGAATCACAAATTATCCATCAGCGTTTTAGCCCAGTATAGTGTGTTGTGTGAAACTGGTGATCATGTTTGTTTATTTAAAATATGTGTATGGCCACCCATCTTAAACAACTCTGAGCTGCTCACAACAATAGTAAATCCAGTAACTATAAAACAATAATAAAACAGTAAAATGATCAAACAAAAATAAAAACCCTGCACCTTAACCATCCTCTTAGGATGATGCCCCACAGCTAGCTCCAATGATCCTCAATATGTTCAGTTAAAATATGTCCATGATCTTTTGAGGATAATTTTTAAAATTTTATCTGCAGCTCCTGTTTGTTGTAAGTATTTAGATTCCTCTCTAAAAAACAACATTCCAGAAGAAAACAACAGTTGCAAGAAAACTACATAGAGATATTAATGAATTAAGGAGTTGGATCTCAAAGAAGTATTTAATCTTTTTTAATCAGAAGCAATGCAATAATAAATATATACTTTTAGCTTTTATAGCCATTTAATACTTCGTTCTTTGCTGTGGACAGGACTTTCCTAGGAGCAGGAAATGGAAGGAATGGGGGCTGGAGATGAGTTAACACACAAACTCAGGCTGACTATTCCTATATGAAACTACTTCCTATAATTCAGTAATACTGTGCTTTAGATTAGAACAAAGAGCATGCATAACTTGCTAGGTCACATAATTTAATTGTAGTCAATATATTGCTAAATATAAAATTCAACATACTGGCTTGTTTCACACATTATAAAAATAAGCATAATTGGTTTGGACATGGACCACACCAAGCTGGTTGTTCCACACATGGAATGTTTTGCACACTTATACTGTGAAAGAAAAGTGCTCCTGAGCCTAGTATAAGAGTTTTAAGTATAGCAGCCATTATTTAGCAAGCAAGCAAACATGCAGCATAGTTTCAACTCGGTATTAGCAGCTAGGTTTTAAGAGGAAGTTGTTCATTAGAACTAGTGGAAAAGTTTTGGCTTCATATTTGACAGGTGCAGCATGATGTGGCTATTTTTGTCTTCAGGCTTCTTTGTAACCAATCATGTTTTTACACGACTGTAGTTCCTTGTTGCTTGATCATAAATACACCCTGTTTTCTTTGTTTCGGGGTCTTGCCCTTGGAATGTTACTGAACATGTCTCTGTGTGAATGACCAGGCTTTGCAAATTCTTTTCAATAAAGTTTGGAGACCAAACAATTACTCTGAGTCCTGAGAGTAGAGAAAATGAACCTCACTGCATTTCATGTAACTGGGAAGAAGAAAAAAGGTATATGGTCTCTTATAGATTTTTCTCCTATAGCACTTGTAAAAGCTGAAGCGGGAATCTAATTCTCTCCCTCAAAAGAGTTGTTTTGTAAACTTTTAATATGAGGAAATAAGCAACCAAACCGCCACCGGTTACAAAGGATCAGAGGAAGGGAATCAGGAATTAAGCCTTGGGATATGGCAAGATTCTGGATTCTGTTAGATGCAGAATTTCTTTGAATGCTCGGCTTTCTAATTGTTTGCAACAAATCTACTAATTTAACTTTGCGTCTACTTGGGAATGCAAAAATGTGAGTGTTCAATTGCTGTACCAGGTACAAAGCCTTGACATCACTAGATTTAATACAGCTTTTAAAGAAGAAATGCTTTTATTGATGCTTACTTATCATTAAAAAGCTGAAAAGTTTAGGAATTTAATAACAAGGAAACAACTTAAACACAGATTATATGTGAAAGAGGAATCAGTGGAAAGAGTGATTACAAAATACCTATTTTAAAAAATCTAGCAGATAATAACCTATTGATCATATAATACCAATAAGCTGATGTATTAAATCTAAGTATAAAGTAGAGTAATAATTAAGGATACACTACAAAGTATCAGTCTTAAAGGACATCTTGCTTAATTTTTATTATTACAAGGTTTAATAACACTTAAATGAAAGATTAAATAATCAACAAATAAATTTCCTTCCTTTCATATAGTGTTATAAATTAGATATAACTTAGAACAGTGTTTCTTAAAGTTTAAGAAACTTTAATGTATTAAATGCTAGCAATTTCATAATATTTTCTTATTAAATGATACATATAATGGTTAACTGAAAAAGTGGTCTATATTAAGAAATACATCAAGTAAAAGAAAGAAACTAATATGGAAAGATAGAGTCATGAAAATGATTAATCATCAACAACAAAAATCAGAAGTAATAGACACTGTTGATGACAGCATTTCAGATTCAAAAAATGAGACTGCTTAGAGAATGTTTCACATGGAATGTGTGGATTCTGAGACTTGATCATCACCTTTTTTCTAAACTTTTTCTTCTGAAAAATGAATGCTTTCTGTATCTTTTCACATAGCAGAGGATAAAGTTGTACTAGAAGACCTCCAAGGTCCCTTTCAACCCTATGATTCTATGACAGTCCAGAACATTAAATACTATAATTTTTACTTTTTCTGCAGTGTTCACGCTTTCCCTAAACAAGCGAAAATGAAGATGCTATATATTTAGTGTTCAGTAGGTTGTAGCTCCACTTGCAACTAAAATTAAAAGCATTTCACTAAATTTAATTCATAAACGTAGTCAGTCTTAATAAACTATACTTTTCAATTTTATGCATCGAACATACTGACTTTATACCCATAAAAGTATTGCATCTATTTTAATTTATATCCATAAAAGTACTGCATATATTTTAATTTCTCCACAATTAAAAAAAAAAAGTCTCCCAAGCCATTTGCTCTGAACTCTAAAAACATTTCTGATTAAAAGCAGATTATCTAGACAAAAAACAAGCAGCAATTTAAAGTTTCTTATAGCCCGCTCTGCCAACCTTCTTTTTTAAGACAGCAACATTCCTTTTCTGGCAATGTAACTGAAGTAAATACTTCCATCAATTCTGAATAATACTTCTTAATAAAAATAGGATGATAATGAAAAAATCTACTTAAAATAAATGTAGATAATTCTTTTTCAAAGTACTCAACCCATCCCCCAACAAGAAAAAACTGAAGTTGCTTGTCCTACATCTCAGACTTGGGGAGCAGAGATTTACACGATTGTAATTTCCCCTTCAACCTTTGAAGAATTACTACATGAATTTTCTTGTTTTCTTTCTATCTTTTCATAAATATTTGTCAAAGTTTTGAAGTTTTTTCCCCTCATGTTGGCAGAATAAATGGCAACAACCATTCTCCACCATTTAGTTTGATACTTTCAATGTGGTATTTAATGTTTTGACTGAAAATACAAATATTTAATGCCAAGTTGACTCCAGTTTAACATAAGAGCACTAGACTTTATTAGGATTCATCTAACTTTAAATAAATACATTTTCTCTTTTCTTCCTCTTCATGCCACCCCAGCATATGTCCCAATCTATTCAAGAATGCCCCTCAGCAGATTTAGGGAGACACAGAGAATGGATGGGAATTCTTTTCTCTGTGGTGTTCCACACTCTGTCAGCAGATGGGCTTCATCAAATACAATCCCTAGGTATCACATTCCCAAACAGAGTCTATTTCAAAAACTATTGGAAAACATTGGAACCCACAAAATTAACATTCTTTTAATATTAAACAGAGAGAAAACAAAAATGCCTAGAGGAAATATAGCTTTACCACAAACTGAGCCCAATATATCCCAACAAGCTAATTGTGTACTTTTTCTCAAAACAAGCAAACAAAAACACTGCAGGTGAGAAATGGATCCTTTCCCTACAGTGTTAACGCCCATGTCAAGAGAAAGCCAATCCAGAAAATAATTAATTCTCAATCAAGACTTAATAAAGAAACTCAATCAACCTCTGCAGTACTTTATATTATTTTACACAAAAGGAATATATAAATTAAAAAGAAAACAGAAAAATCAAAGACGACTTTATAAAATCTGAGATGCAGAAACGTATTCATCCTACATTGAGATGGTGCTGGAAGTGCTGAGGCATATTATAACTTCACTTTCTGGAACATTTTTAATAGGGGTAAATAACAATAATCATCAATAATTATTAATTATATTATATTATTATTATTATTAATTAAATTTATATGCCACCCGCCTCCCAGTTATTCTGGATGGTTTACAAATTGTTAAAAACATTTAAAAACAAGAAAACAACACAAAAGGAACAAAGATGGCATTGATAACAAACCCAGATGGGAACAAAGAAAAAGAGGAAAAGGGGGCTTCAATCGCACTTACCAAAGGCCTGGGTGAAGAGCCAGGTCTTCAGGGCCCTTCGTAACACCAGTAGGGTTGGGGCATTCAAATCTTGGGGGAAATTTCATTCCAGAGGGCAGGCACTGCTACAGAGAAGACGCGTTTCCGGGGTCCTGGCAGATGGCATTGTTTAACTGAAAGAACCTGGAGCGCACCAACCTTGCCCTATTCCTAATAGCTTTAAGCCAAGGAGAGCAGCAAGTCTTCACAGATACCAACCTCTGCATTCATTAGGCCCCTTGACCAAATATATTTATAATTCTTTTAATAACAAAAAACTGGGAAGCTGGTAAGTTGCAAACCAAGGTCCCTACATGTATAGTAGCATCAGCTTTACTTTATATACTTTACAGCAATGCCTTTGGGGTCTGTTCTTAGAAAATAAAAATGGGTAATGGCTGCAAGCCAATATTTGGTATGGAATTCTATCTATGTGCCTAGAAAAAAGATTAAAGTAAACTAGAATGACAGAGAGGCGGGGGGATAGGATCACAAGGCGTGACATATTATCAGAAACCAATAGCTTGCTTTCTGATAATATGACTGACCTTGTTACATCATTGAGCTGATTTGTGAACAATTCAGCCTCCTCCACCGATGACAATCATTCTGTGTGAACACTCCAATTTGTTTTTAAAAAATTGCTCACTGCAGTATACTTAATGTACATTTAAAAGATTGAAAAGCTTGGAAGGAAGATGAAACCTCAGCATGAAGTAGCTGAGGTTGCTAAAAACAAAATGTATATATATATATTTCAATCATCTATGTGATTCCTATCAACTTTACTGGTGTAGAAAAACCAACAACAACATGGAGTAAAAACAACTTTCTAGAATTCTACTTTTATGGTAAATGCTTACTGATCTATAAAATAAATGAAATAATAGGGCAAACTGGGCTCTAGCGCAAAACTAATCAACACTTTCATGATATTAAAAATTAGAATTATTGAACCTATTCAAAAAGTTTTGAGTTATCTTACAGTCTCAAACTAGAACTGACAGAAGGGACACTAGATGGGTGACCAACTCTCAAAAATGACTTGCAAGGCTGCTCCTTTAAACTACATTCATTTTTAATGGATAGCCTTAGATTGCTCATTACAAATAACCAAAATTCATTTAGAGGGTACTTGCATCTAAAGGCAGCAACATTCTAAGAATGAAACATGTGTGATAGTGCTATACATATGATTTCGCAAATAATTGTTTTCTACAAAGAGAACTTTATAAGTTTATTACAATCCTGGAGTTTTTAAATAGCTGCTCACCTCAAGGCAATATGTTTTATTAACATTAAGCTAATGAGACTTACTCAAAGGTACATGATGGCAGGTTATGGTTTATATTATCCACAAACACATCCAGTAGGCAATAATGCTTGTTATTATTCTTTCTAAAACTATGCTAAATTCTACACAGCACATAAATGTAACATGACCCCTTTATAAAGGGTTGTAAGTTATATTAAATTGACAAAGCTACAGTACAAAATGAAATTTGAGGTAAATGAAGTTGAAAAGTAACACAAGGCTAGGTAAAGCAAGTGCATTTAAGAAATAATCTGGGAAAAAAACCAGGAAGGTTTTTCAAAGCAGAAATCGCTAGCCTGACACACTGAAGTCACAATGCTACACAAAGAATGTTACAGAATAAACATTTAGGTTTGACAAGAGCTGAATATAAGAAAAATACTATACTGTAAAGAGAGTTGAATTTTATATATAATATTACAAGAATCTAAAAATGGTATGAGGAAAACAAAGATAAGTGTTCTGAATTATCTGAAGAGAAATTTTAGCAAATACAGAATCTGAGCTACCTCTGCTCACTGGCATTCATTAAGAGGTTTAACTCTATTTCCTGTGAATAAAAGATTTATCACATCATGTGTCAAATCAGCTCATGAATACAAAAACCCATCACACCCACACACTGTTATTAGGTTATTCTCAGCGACACAATCTGTAATTTCTCTCGTGTTTCATTTTACTCTGGCTTCACAATTTAATATACTTTCTTCCATAAATTGTTGTTGTATATATTATAGGCCTGTGGAATGTTTTTGATTCAAAGGCACAAGATGGTCAAGATCTCAGAGGGCAAATATAGCATGTCTGCAACTCCTAAAGCAGCCTTACTTCTTCTTGGGATTGTTCAGAAGGGCTGCCCTCTGAAATTGCTGCACAATTCTGGGGGAACTTATGGGTTTGTACCTTCAAATCTGAACTGCTACATGGCTCTAACACATATACCCATATTTCAGGAAAATATTCCATGCAAGCCATAAATGAACTTAGGCCCATGAATACTAGAGAGAGGGCCTTTCACATCAACTGTTTCTTAGCGATACCAAATGCACTGCTCTCACAAGTTCAAAAGCCAGCAAATGTCATTATGATTTGCCTAACTAGGACAGATTTAAGGAATAACACAGAATATTCTGATTCTGTACCATTTTGTCCTACTTATTTTACAAACCACACTGAAAACTTTTTAACATGTGGGACATAGAATAGTGCAGATGAATAAATTTGTCTTCTCCTGACTCTTTACACTAACTCTGTACTTCAAAAGTATACTCTTAAGGCAGCAAAAAAAATAAAAACGGAGCTGATTCCCTATGCCTTCCCAGCACAAAGATTTATAGAAAAATGGGGACAGAAGTCTCCTTCTCTCTAAAGCTATACTGACTTAACCATGAGACATTTTAAACAATGCTGCCACACAATTATATTTTAACTGATGTTTAGCCAAGATATAACTTTTCTAACATATTGGACTTACACAGCACATTAGCAGTTACATCACACTGAACATAACATTTTTAAAAAATACTGTTAAGGGATAATTATACACTTTTATAGTATCAGTACATAACCCAATACTTCTTCTAAAGGGTGGATACTGTCTACATTTTAAATCTGATAACTTCTTCCCACAAACAATTCTCAGTTCCTTCCAACAAATGTTCAAGTGTTAATCCTCATCCAAATTTGCTTTATCCTATTGGTTACAGGGGTGAGAACCTGGGACAATCCCAGGTAGTTCTTGCATCTCCAACTAGTCTAATGAAATGTTCACATTTTAAAAAGTGATGTTGATCATCCTACAGTAGTTTAACTCAGAATATCATGCACAAAGAAACACAACCACAATAAAGAAGATTTATAATACTTTCTAATCATAACACAGTTCCACTGATATGTAATGTTGGTAACACTATGAAACTTTGTTCCTATATATCAATATAAGATCAAAAATGCATTAGCCCCTAAATAAAGGTAGTTATTAAAAACTACAGTAACTTTATGGCTGCCATAACATCCAACTTAATCAACGCCTTTTCAGTTTACTATGAGAAATTATCACTAAACGTAAGTGTAATTGTATTTTTCTGGCATTAAGAGTTTTGTACTATGTGTAACAAGATGTACTTTAAATGTCATCTTATAACCGTACAGCATTAAAAAATAATCAAGACTGAATAAGGCATTGAGCATTAGATTCAAATTCATCCCAGGATTACACCATGATATAATACTGTAGTGCTTCTAGCTAATTCAATAAATAATGTCTATCATCCATATACCATTACAGGTATATGGGTAAAATGAGGGAAGATAAAGTCAGAGATTTTGACATGACTATGCTCTATTTTACTGTTTCTGTTCTGCATGTGTTTGTTCAACTACAAAACAGAACGTCATTTTACAAGAACCTCCTTTCAATCACAGCAACACATACTATGCAACACAACTGTGATATCAATTGGCTATATGGAAAAATTAATGGAATAATTTTTTCAACCTTCTGTCTTTTCTTCATTCCTCCTCTGTGGACCTTAAAAATGGTATTGATATACTTGTTATTTATTTTTATGTTAGTTATGAGCAAAACCAAGTTTTATCATGTGGTCATTAGATAAAGATTTTGGATGGTTTAACTGAGTGCTTATTTAGTTGGTACACAATTTATTCAATCAGAAGCATTCAAGTTCTACTAAATTCAGCTGGGATTAACCCAAAGCATACATTTCTTAAGAAACCCTCAGAGAATTGGAGGATCCCTTATGGATGCTCTCTCGCAATCTTTCTCTGGCTCTTATCACTCACCCACAATTTGAGGCCTTCAATTATGCTATTAAACTGTCCTAAAAATAAATGTGCTTAGGGAATGTAAAGTGAGAAAGGACTAGATCAACAGCTACAAGGCCTCACTGCAGACAGCTGCTTAAGTACCACTACAGGATGACGAGAAAGAGGAGGATGCCACTCACTTTCGTCCTGCCGTTGATTTTGTAGTTACCCAGTTTGCCATTGCAGTGGCGTATAAGATCGTCCATACTGTTCATAAGCTTTCCGATGGATTTGCAGCCAGGCTCTTTGCCTTCCACCCAGGTGATTTTATCGCCACGTATGTCCCTGGAGGAATCGCTCTTCTGGCTGACCAGTTGCCCATCGGTGAAACGTCCAGTGTGGTGCAAAGCGCGCACCTCCTGCTCGATCTGCCCGCCCAGCTCCTTACCCAGGAACTCATCCACCACGCAGATGCCATGCTTGTTCATGCAGGGCACGATGTACTCCAGCGCCAGGCGCTGAGGCACCAGCGACTTCATCTGCCCATTGGGGCGCAGGGACGCTTCGCCAGTCAAATTGGATTTATCCCGATAGAAGTGCCCCGCCTCCCCGGCCGGACCTGCCGCGGCCACCGCCGCTTCCTTGTCCTCCTCTTCCTGTGCTCGGGCCCCTGGCGCCACTTTGGCAACGTGGTTGTTTGTTACCACCACGTTCTCCTCCGAGTTGGCGTCCGACTGCGGCTTGGCGGGGAGCGCCGTTGCTTTCTTGGAGGCCGCCGACGCTCTCTCCTCGCCGTCCCGTCCTGCGGCATGTGGGCGGCTGTGGCGAGCGCCCTGGTGGAAAGGCTGGTTGCCGCCGCCGCCGCCGCCGCCGCCGGGCTTTTGAGGCTCAGCAGCGCCCCCTCCCGCCGCCACGGCGCCGCTGCCGCTTCCCCGACAGATGAGCTTGTGCTTCTTCCAGTCTTGGCGCTGATGCTCTTTGCTACAGTAGAAGGAGCTGCGGCAGCGCCCGCAACGGAGCAGGTTCTCCATCTTCCCGCACAGCTCGCAGTACTGCCGGTCCCGCTCTTGGCTGGTGCTGCTATTGCCGCCACCACCGCCGTCGCATCCCCCGCCTTGGCCGGCCCCGCCGCCGCCGCCGCCGCCACTCCCACCGCTGTCATTGGCCATGTTCTCGCGTCCCCCTCCTTGGTCGCTCCTGTTTTTCCGCGGCCTCAGGAAGGCGGCGAGTGGCTCACTTCATCATGGCCGCCCCCTGCCCGTCAGGACTGCGCCGCGGCTCCGCAGCCTCGACCGCCTCCCTCTCTCCTCCTGATGGGCGGAGGACCGCCACCAAACCCTGCCGCCTTCTTGCCTGCTGCCTCAGAGGCTCCCTCCTACCGCCGCCTCATAGCAGCCTCGGCAGCGGGACAAGAAGTGTCCTCTCCCGCCGCGGCTGCTTTTCTTCTCCGCCTCCTCAGGCGGCGGGAGAAGCCAGAAGATTTGTCCGCTGCCGGCGCGAGCCCTGCTCCAGCTCGCCTGTCTCCTCCTCCTCCTCCCCTCACCGTTGCCCGGGCCTAGGGGGCGGGGCTTGCGCCGCCACTCTCCGGCTCTGCTTTGCACGTACGCCACTTCCAGTCAGTCTGCTCCAGAGGGGAGGTGTGGGGGGAGGAGCGCGCCCGCGCGCTCCCGAACCACCCGCAGGCTCAGTAGAGGCGGAATGAGGGTGGCTACGCGCGTTTCGGGGCTTTCCTTTCTTTCCCTCTTTCTCGGGCGCGAGAGTTGGGGCCGCGTGGCCATGGGCGGCGGACTCTAGGCGGCAGCTCCACCCGCTGAACCATCGATTCCGTTTTAGCTTGGTAAACACGACTCGGTTGAGCGGATTGAAGAAGACTGTGATTCGCGGAAGCGTGCGCGGCGGCAAAATCTCCTTTCTCAGGGGTGCCGCGATATACGTGTTAGTTTTGCTCCCCGAAACTAACGCAGCCGACTGTCCGCAACCCAGCTTGCATCGTTTGTTTAGTCTGCTGGGCAAACTCAGAAAATTTGACTGAGTAAAGCAAAAGGGGGCCTATCATTCGAAGCTAGCCAGGGAGTTTAAAATGCCAAGAAACGTAGCTGCTAATGTGAAAACACAGCGAGTATTTCTACATTTAACAAAAAACACGAGTATTCCTTATACCAGAAGAAGGCATAAAGCAGTCTTTTTCAAACTTGGCAACTTTAAGATGTGTGGACTTCAGCTTCCAGAATTCCCCAGCCAGCTTGTTGGGGAATTCTGGGAGTTGAAGTACACACATCTTAAAGTTGCCAAGTTTGAAAAACACTTGCATAAAGGAGCCTCCTAAGTTCCAACAACCCAGCCTTATCCAGCTATCTGTGACCTAAATGTAGAAGCTATGTAAGTAGAGGTCTTTCTAAAAGTTTAGAAAGTTTACATTGAAGGAGACTGACATTGTTATTTACAAGTAGAGCCTGCTGTATTGTTTGGTCTACTTGAAATTCTTCTATTCATGCAAAAAGTAAGCTTGTTTGGGCTATCCACCCCCAAATTGGCATCCATAGATGTATCAGATTGATTGGTTTTGATTGATTATGGTCATCAAGTGGGTGTCAACTTTTAGTGACCACACAGATTTTCTCCATAATGTATCATGTTATATTTCCAATTATCAGTAGGCTAGTTTCTGAACAGTTTATGTCATGGGTAAGGATGAAGAAAAATCTGCATAGCTGCTTCCTTGGTTTTGTTCAGGATGGCTATGTATGCATTGCTGAAAAAGGACACTGATCTTTACAACATATATACAGTACTGTGCAAAGGTTTTAGGCAGGTGTGAAAAAATGCTGTAAAGTAAGGATGCTTTCAAAAATATATATTGTAATTGTTTATGTTTATCCATTTACAAAATGCAAAGTGAGCGAACAGAAGTGAAATCCAAATCAAATCAATATTTGGTGAGACTACCTTTTGGCTTCAAAACAGCATCAATTCTTACACTTGCACAAAGTCAGGGATCTTGTAGGATTAGAGTCAGGTGTATGATTAACCAATTATACCAAGCATGTGCTAATGATCATTAATTTCATAAGTAGGTTGAAACACAGTTATTAACTGAAACAGAAACAGCTGTGTAGGAGGCTTAAAACTGGGTGAGGAACAGCCAAACTCTGCTACTAAGGTGAGGTTGTGGAAGACAGTTTCATGTCACAGGTCATACACCATTGCAAGACTGAGCACAGCAACAAGACACAAGGTAGTTATACTGCATCAGCAAGGTCTCTCCCAAGCAAAAATGTCAAAGCAGACTGGGATTGTAAGATGTGCTGTTCAAGCTCTTTTGAAGAAGCACAAAGAAATGGGCAATGTTGAGGACATAGATGCAGTGGTTGGCCAAGGAAACTTAATGCAGCAGATAGACACATCATGCTTGCTTCCCTTTGACATCAGAAGATGTCCAGCAGTGCCATCAGCACAGAACTGCCAGAAACCAGCAGGTATACCCATCTACTGTCTGGAGAAGTCTGGCCAGAAGTAGGCTTCATGGAAGAATTGCAGCCAAAAAGCCATACCTCTGATGTGGAAACAAGGCTAAGCGACTCAACTATGCACGGAAACACAGGAACTGGGGTGCAGAAAAATGGCAGCAGGTGCTCTGGACTGATGAGTCAAAATTTGAAATATTTGGCTGTGGCAGGAGGCAGTTTGTTTGCCAAAGGGCTGGAGAGTAGTACAATGAGTGTCTACAGGCAACAGTGAAGCATGGTGGAGGTTCCTTGCAAGTTTGGGGCTGCATTTCTGCAAATGGAGTTGGAGATTTGGTCAGGATCAATGGTGTCCTCAATGCTGAGAAATACAGGCAGATACTTATCCATCATGCCATACCATCAGGGAGGCATGTGATTGGCCCCAAATGTATTCTGCAGCAGGACAACAACCCCAAACATACAGCCAATGTCATGAAGAACTATCTTCAGTGTAAAGAAGAACAAGGAGTCCTGGAAGTGATGGTTTGGCCCCCACAGAGCCCTGATCTCAACATCTAGTTTGTCTGAGATTACATGAAGAGACAGAAGGACTTGAGGCAGCCTACATCCACAGGAGATCTGTGGTTCTCCAAGATGTTTGGAACAACCTACCTGCCGAGTTCCTTCAAAAACTCTGTGCAAATGTAGCTAGAAGAATTGATCCTGTTTTGAAGGCAAAGGGTGGTCACACCAAATATTGATTTGATTTGGATTTCTCTTCTGTTTGCTCACTCTGCATTTTGTAAATTGATAAACAAACAATTACAATATATATTTTTGAAAGCATTCTTACTTTACAGCATTTTTTCACACCTGCCTAAAACCTTTGCACAGTACCGTACATGCTAAGATAGATGGAAATTTAGAAATAATAATCTGAGTTGGTAACCTATATACAGTATCTAATTGAGGTATTGCTGTCTAGGTGCTGTCAATAAGCAACACTGAGCCTTCTATAGTTGATGATCTTGGACATATATTCAACTACAGAATGCCTTCAGAGTATCTTTCTGAAAAATGTAAGAAATAGATTGTTTGTGGTTGTGATGCTACAATGTGATGTAGCCTTGAGCTTTTATAAAGCATTAATGGCACTTTCAAAGTGAGGCTGGATTTGCACATTGTATTAATCCACTATTTGTTTAAAAGTAGTTTATTGATTATACCACAATAGGCTAGAATCAGAAACAACACAAGACCAAAGAACCACATTGTAGGTTAGTGCAATGTAATCTTCGGCCTCAATGTATTTGACTTCTAAAAATGAAAGTTCACTTAGTGGATTTATACAGCTTGGTTCCTGGGATTAATTCTGTAGTTAGTCCTAACAGACTCACAGCTCTCATATCTACAATTATAACATTGCTGAAGATTAGAATGTTGCAAAACTTGAAGACATTCCTATATTGCCCTTGTCCTCATTTTAAACTGTTCTGTCAAAAATGTGCATACCACATTATATGGGAGGTTTTCCGTTAGCTGCCACACTTGAGAGGTTTGAACTACACAGTGTACTCTCTGGCTCAAGCAAATGACTTGCCCTTAAGGGCCAAATTCTGGTACAAGCCAGCAAAGGAAAATACCTCTTACAGATTTCCAGGAAGCTTATAGAGTACAATAGAAGAAATGTTCTTTATAGCAAAACTATTAGTATAGATCCTGGAAGAACTGCTCAGCAATCATTAATTTCTAGAAAAACAAATATAGTGAATACAAGAAATCTGATAATATCAGTGAAACAAAATAGAGGCTCTTTCCAAGGGAAAATGTTGCTTTTCGAAAGATTGAACATCTGTGAAGAATGTTTTCAAAGGAACCATCTAAAATTTCAGTAGAGTGTAATTGTTCAATTTATCATATGTAATGTCAGAATGAGAGCCTCTAATAATTATACAACCACAAAGTAATGATAGGCAATTTGATAGCCTCCAGGAGGATTGATTTCAGGTCAATTCAGCTTCAGCCAGCAGGACCAATTATAAAAATTTGGGAAGTTGTTTTCTGAAGAACTGATTGACTAGCCTTGTTTATATTATCCAACAGTATTAGGTGAAGATTAGCCTACATATCTTGGCTACAAAAATCTGGACTACTGTTAGATGGCAGCAAAGAGGTAGCTTTCTGTATCTGTTTCCCTTCAGTGGTTGTCCAGCTTTTTGTAGTCCAGGGATGATATGCATAATTAGCGATACAAATTTATAGCTTGAGTGCTGCAGAACTAGAGTATACTTGAAAGAAAATAACTATGTCTTCCCTAACCAATTTAGACAAATTTGGCAAGGGAACAATATATTTCAAACATATTCAGTCTCTATAAATTTGAAAAGGTACAAATGTTGAGTGGGTAGTGAATTTTTGAATGTGACTCTGAATATTAAATTCTTAGCAAATGATAATTCTAAAATAGTTCTAAAAACTAATTTCTGGATACTATGCATCATAGCAGAGTAAAATTACAAACACCTAGTAGAAATCTGTTCAGCAGTACACTTTCCTTCCCTGCCCCCCAAGAAAGGCACAATCATGCCATGACCTTACTTTGCATTGTGATGTTTACTTAATGTAATTACATCACCATGACTCAGCATAGCAACTTGTTGACAGCTGATCTTGTGAAAACGGCAGCAGAATGCCAATTCCTGCTTTGATTTGTTTGCATGATTTTTTTTAATAATTAACCTATCTTATGTCTATCCTTCATTTCCTCTTAAAGAAGCAGTAATGTTTTGATGTGGTATTGTGTACATTCTAAAGGATGGTAATTACACTACAGGTGAAACTCAAAAAATTAGAATATCGTGCAAATGTTCATTTATGTCAGTATGGCAACTCAAAAGGTGAAACCAATATATGAGATAGACACATTACATGCAAAGCGAGATATGTCAAGCCTTACTTTGGTATAATTGTGATGATTATGGCGTATAGCTTATGAAAACCCCAAATTCACAATCTCAGAAAATTAGAATAGTGTGAAAAGGTTCAATATTCTAGGCTCAAAGTGTCCCACTCTAATCAGCTAATGAATCCATAACACCTGCAAAGGGTTCCTGAGCCTTTAAATGGTCTCTCAGGCTGGTTCAGTAGGAATCACAAGCATGGGAAAGACTGCTGACCTGACAGTTGTGCAGAAAACCATCACTGACACCCTCCATAAGGAGGAAAAGCCCCAAAAGGTAATTGCAAAAGAAGTTGGATGTTCCCAAAGTGCTGTATCAAAGCACATCAATAGAAGGTTATGTGGAAGGGAAAAGTGTGGTAGAAAAAGGTGCACAAGCAGCAGGGATGACCGCAGCCTGGAGAGGATTGTCAGGAAAAGGCCATTCAAAAGTGTTGGGGACTTTCACAAGGAGTGGACTGAGGCTGGAGTTAGTGCATCAAGAGCCACCACACACAGACGGATCCTGGACGTGGGTTTCAAATGTCGTATTCCTCTTGTCAAGCCGCTCCTGAACAACAAACAGCGTCAGAAGCGTCTTACCTGGGCTACAGAAAAAAAGAACTGGTCTGTTGCCCAGTGGTCCAAAGTCCTCTTTTCTGATGAGAGCAACTTTTGCATCTCATTTGGGAACCAAGGACCCAGAGTCTGGAGGAAGAATGGAGAGGCACACAATGCACGATGCTTGAAGTCCAGTGTGAAGTTTCCACAGTCTGTTGATTTGGGGAGCCATGTCATCTGCTGGTGTTGGTCCACTGTGCTTCATTGAGTCCAGGGTCAACGCAGCTGTCTACCAGGAGATTTTGGAGCACTTCATGCTTCCTTCCGCAGACGAGCTTTATGGGGATGCTGACTTCATTTTCCAGCAGGACTTGGCACCTGCCCACACTGCCAAAAGTACCAAAACCTGGTTCAATGACCATGGGATTACTGTGCTTGATTGGCCAGCAAACTCGCCTGACCTGAACCCCATAGAGAATCTATGGGGCATTGCCAAGAGAAAGATGAGGGACATGAGACCGAACAATGCAGCGGAGCTGAAGGCCGCTATTGAAGCATCCTTGTCTTCCATAACAACTCAGCAGTGCCACAGGCTGATAGCATCCATGCCACGCCGCATTGCGGCAGTCATTGCTGCAAAAGGGGCCCAAGCCAAGTACTGAGTACATATGCATGCTTATACTTTGCAGAGGTCCGATATTGTTCTATTTCCAATCCTTGTGTTATTGATGTCATGTAATATTCTAATTTTCTGAGATTGTGAATTTGGGTTTTTCATAAGCTGTATGCCATAATCATCACAATTATACCAAAGTAAGGCTTGATATATCTCGCTTTGCATGTAATGCATCTGTCTCATATATTGGTTTCACCTTTTGAGTTGCCATACTGACATAAATGAACATTTGCACGATATTCTAATTTTTCGAGTTTCACCTGTATGACTCTTCTGCTCTTTAGCAATTCTTGCATCCTACAAAACTGGATGTTGTGATATGGAATGATTCAGTAATAAAAGCACAGCTTTATAACCCACAGTGTTTGTTACACTTTGTTTTTGACAGAGTTCCTTTGTTCTTAATGATTGCACAATAGATAGAATATTCAACATGTGGGCTTTGCTTTGAATGGAGATGGAGTCCTAAAGAATGCAAAATTTGCTACATTTGTCTGCCTTGCAATTGCAATTAGAATATATTCTAACTTCTGAGAATGTTTTCTTTTTTGTATAGATGATGAAAAATGAATTTCTTATGCACCTTCTACTTCTTTACAGTAATAGCAGTATTAGCAGCTTTAGGAAAAATCCACTGTATGTTGTTTGAAATATGCGCAATTCTTTCTGCAAAATAAGCATATCCTGTCTTGCTACCAGTTGACCGTGACAGAATCAGCTCTAAAAGAAATGCAATCATGATTTCCTGCAAAATTTCATGTTCAGGAGCCTCACTGGCATATTTTTCAGTAGTAGTGCAGAAATTGCATCAAGTCACACCAAGTAGGTCAGGCCATATCGTGTAGCTATTGTCAAGAGAGGCCCAAGAGGACTCACCATCTGGTGGAGGATCGATCGCTTCATCAGTTTCTTCTCAGAAATCCCCTTCCCTATGGCAGCAGGGCTACTATTCATCCTGATCAGCTGGCCTATGAAGGTCACTCAGAGGATCTCTTCATCAGGAGAGGATAAGTGTGATGTAATTATTACTGTATTTGGAGGATCAAGAGAACAGCTCTCCATATCCTGGGCCACAGCTGAAGTAAGTGCTTAATTTTGCCATGGATAGGGCTATTGAAATGTAAAGAAATATAGATTAGTTTATTCAAAAATATTTTGGACCATTAGATTTGAGAAAAAAGAAAATACGAAATTTATAAACTGGAATTTTAAAAATCATAATTATTTGAATAAGCTTTGATAATCTGACATTCACATCACACTTAGCTTTAATGGATGGATTCACATATCCCCCTAAGCCAAAAACAGCAGAACACATTATGACTTGATATGTGAATTAAATTTTTGTCTAACTTTCTTCCAGTTTGCTTGATTCCCAAGTTGCAGCTGAGAGAGTACTCCTACATATTTCTACATTTGCTGTAGAAGGTGTTGTGAGATTAAGATTATGGATCCATAAACCCAGAATTAGCGAAAGAATCCATAACAGCAGTACTACACAACACACCCAACCTAACCAAATACACCCAGATTGAAATACCCAGAATCATGGACCTCATCAACCTCTGCCTCACTATCTATTTTCAGTTTGATGGACAAATATACCAACAAATCAGAGGCACACCCATGGGATCACCACTGTCGGGACAGGAGATTGTAATGTAATGCCTAGAAACTATAGCACTTCCACACATACAACCTAAAGTTTGGATCAGGTATGTAGATGACACCTTTGTTATAATACAAAAGGAAAAACTAGAGAAGATACATGAAACCATCAACAACATCTTCAAAGGAATAAAATTCACCAGTGAGGAGGAAAACATCAGTATGCTGATGATACCCAACTATACATCTCCATTCCAGGTGCCCTAAGTGACACTGTGGCTGCCCTTTCATGGTGCCTGGAGGCTGTGGGGGCCTGGATGGGGGACAACAGGCTTCAGCTGAACCCTGGTAAGACAGAGTGGCTGTGGATACGGGGAGCCTCAAGATCTAGGACTTTGTCATCTTTGGTTCTTGACAGGGTTGCACTACCCCAGACAGACCCGGTGCGTAATCTGGGGGTTCTCCTGGACTCACAACTCCTGCTCGAAGAGCAGGTGGCAGTCGTGGCTAGGAGGGCCTTTGCACGACTTTGTGTGGTGCAGCAGTTACGCCCCTTCCTGGATCGGGGGACCTCCGCACGGTCACTCATGCCCTGGTCACCTCTGGGTTGGACTGCTGTAATGCGCTCTACATGGGGCTACCCTTGAAGAGTATCCAGAAGCTACAGCTGGTGCAGAATGCGGCGGCGCGGACAGTTCTTAATGCCCCTAGGAGGGCACATATAACACCGCTGTTGCGTGAGCTGCATTGGTTACCAGTTTGTTTCCGGGTCCAATTCAAGGTGTTGGTCATTACCTTTAAAGCCCTTCATGGCACGGGACCAGGTTATCTGAGGAACCGCCTCGCCCTGGTTACTTCAGCCTGTCCCACTTGGTCCAGCAGAAGGGGCAGGTTGCAGACCCCACCAGTCAGGGAATTTCGATTGGTGGGGTCTAGGCAGAGAGCCTTTTCTGCTGTAGCGCCCGCCCTATGGAACATCCTGCCTTCTGAGGTCCGGTGTGCCCCCTCCCTCATGGCCTTCAGGAAAGGTATCAAATCCTGGCTCTGCCAGAAGGCCTGGGGGCCAGAGGGGGGCCCGCACCTGTGGAGATGGCTGGTGGGATGATAGGTTGTCCCCCCCCAGCATGTTACAGGTTTTTTTTAGGGCCAAAATCAGAGGAGGTTTTTTAGGGCATTTTTAATGGTTTTTTGAACTATTTATAGATTTTAGCCATCTTTGGAGAGAACTGTGTTTTTTCTTTTTATTGTGAGCCGCCCAGAGTCACCCGTTGGGGGAGATGGGCGGCATACAAGCCAAATAAATAAATAAATAATAAAACAACATGCTACCCTTCCTGGATATCCTCATCAGCAGAAGAAACAACAGTAAATTAGAAACCCAAGTCTATCAAAAGACAATCCACACTAATCAAGTACTCCATTACCAAAGTAACAGCCCAACCTCCCACAAGAGGAGGTGTAAGAACATTATTCAAGTGAGCACAAACGCATTGCAGCAACCCAGAACAGCATAAAAAGGAAACAGACTACCTATACAACATCTTCCAACAAAATGGATATCCACACAACTTTATCAAAAAGTGCCTGACCACTCAACTTACTACAACACAGCCAACACAAGCTATGAAAAGGATCACACTGCCATACATCAGAAACATCTCAGAAACCACCAACAGACTATTACAACCACATGGCATCTCCATAGCACACAAACCAACTAAAGCCCTCCAAAACATCTTAAGCAAACCAAAAGACCCAGTAGCACAAGAAGAAAAAACAGGAGTCGTCTACAACATACAGTGTAAAGACTGTAACAACCACTATGTAGGACAGGCAGAAGGCTAGCAGAACGCATCCATGAACACCAACTAGCAGTCAGAAGACACGAAAACTCCTTAATCTCACAACGCATGGACAGACTCACCCACAGTTTTAACTGGGAAACTGTCAGCATCTTAGACCAAGCTAAATCCAAAAATTTGAGGGAATTCTTGGAAGCTTGGTATTCAGACAAGGCAGCCATCAACAGGCACATAGACATAAACAACATCTACACACTATTCAAAAGAGACAATAGAAAGGAAAATCCAAAAGACCAGAACATCTCACCAGCAATCATCACCCAGATAAGCAGAGATTAACACCAAGATTATTACCAGACATACAATCAAGCAGTAAACAATACCCTAATCAAGGAACTACTAGAGGAACCAAACAAAATCCACACCCCCACCAACACTGGCAGGGCATGCCACAGTATATAAACAGAGGGCAAGCCCCACTCCATTCTAGCACTGATGATGTTACTTAGTCGGGTAATGAAACATCTGCAAGCAAACAACCAAGCTTAGAGAGCCTCAAGGACTCCACAGTTCAACCATAAGCTACACATATTCTCTTCTGTTAGACAAAATATGTCAGCGTAGAACATTCCTGCATTGTCTTGTTGCTAATGGCCACATCACAGGGTGTGGAATGCATGATGTTCACCTTTCTACTCTTGGTAACAAATGTGTGTTCTTTCAGCCATTCTCAATTAAATGAAATGGTTTGTTCTGGCATTTTGGACCAGTGGTCAAACAAGTGCTAGGTCTAGCAGAAACTTCCCTTGGTTCACTGAACCAAATACTATAGTGCACTTTTACATTCAGCCGAAGCAGGACACTTTTATATGACATATGCAATTTTAGGTTTCTTTTTTCTCCCCACTCTCACAGGCCTCCCCCCCCCAACACAACTTTTGGTCCCCCCTCCCCTTTTTCTCTCTCTCATACATACATATATGGGATTTTTGGCTTTTTGAGTGCTGGGTTATGCCAGTATCCGGTGTCCTGGCAGCAGACTTTTTAATTGCGCTGCCTGCCAGAAAGGGAATGAAAAAAGGGTTGGAAGCTTGTCTCCAGGTCCAGCTATTTGTTTTGCTTCATATACTTCCTTCCTACCCAGACCATTCTGACTCACTACCATGTAGACTCCTTGGAGGCTAGTTAACTGCGCAGCTGTGTGAATTTGTACTGCCTCCAAATTAGGGCTATAGCACCTGGGCTGCAGAAACTGAGACAACCATTGATGGCAGCAAAGTGATATAGAAAATCTGCTGCTGCTGTCTAGTAGCTATCCAGATGTTTGCAATCCAGGTATGATAGCCTCACTCCACGGCCCATCACATGAGATGTCAGGAAAGTAGATTGAGGTTAGAGCCGATAAAAGGTGGGCCAAAGGGTGGAGGTGGATAGAGGGCAGAGTTTTAAAAACCCAGATATTTGGTGAAATTCCAAGTGTCTGGCCACCCTACTCATTGAACTGCCATTGTATATTATGTTTTATATTTCTATGACAAGATATTGCAATTCTGTTTTTATTATCTGGAAGTAAACTCTGTTAAGGCTTAGTGGTATTCTGACTGCTAGTATTCTGTACTGCTGTTTGCTTTGTGTCTGCAACAAAACTGACATAATTGCTACATCATTACAAAGTTCACTGGTTGATTTCTATTGGTAAGTTGCTATTAGAACACCCAAACACTGGAGGTTTCTTGTTATGTACACAAATTGAATTTCAGGCATCTAGCTACAACTGCACATGGTGGCTGGAGGGATAACACAGTGCTGTGCTCATTATTTGAGCTTTCCTCTTATTGTGTCAGTAGGGCTAGGCAAAGCTTAAAATTAACTCGGGAAAAAAGGCTTTGGAATGTGCAAGAACACAAACGCTGCACCTGTTTCTGAATTAGCCTCTTCTGAGGCCACTTCAGTGCATGTGTGGAAGAGTCCCCTCATTATGCAAGTATAAGAGCCCCTTGGTCCACGAGTGACTGGTGGTTCTTTCAATTCACAGAACCATCTCTGTGTCTGTCGGTTATTATTTCCTTCCTCTTGTTGTATTTCAGTGTTTAGTTTTCACAGTATACATTACTGTTAGAAAGACCATTTTGTTTTAAATAGTTAAGCTTCTTTGTCATAGAAACAGTCTATTCTTCATGATCTTGTCTAAATTCATTAGCCTTCCTGCTTACTATTAGTTTTACTTCTCCAGCACACTGTCCATCATCTGTTTTAGAAACCAAGGAAACAAATCTATCTTCTAAACATTTAACTTTAATCTAGATCTTTCACTTTCCATTTTTATTTTCATAGCGAAAACCTTTTTTACTTTTGACTAACAAATTGTCATAATCTGCATATCCCACGTTTGTAATTGTTTCAGGCTCCCATTCCGATTCCAGCTCTCCTTCCTTCCAATCCTGCAGTTCTTAGATTCACTGTACACGCCTCGCCCGAAGAAAAACTACGTTTCCCATAAGGTCTTGCGTGATTGTAGGCCTTAAAGAAGCACTACAGCATACAGGATATACCTCACACGCTAATGCCTGATTCGGGAAATGAACGAATTCCGCTGTCCGCCAAAATACTTCACTATGGGCTGATAAAAAGCCTAGCTCTTTCTCTGCCTTGGCGGAGTGGAAGTGTTAGTCCCAGCAGGGTTCGGCTTCGCAAAATTAAATGCTGCTATCAGGGATTGGAATAGACACCCCGAGAGTCTTGGGCGGGAGGGGGGCGAGGAAAATCGAGGTCCTGACAGCCACGGCGACCAAATTGGAGTGAGGGAGCAACGTTGAATCTCAGCCGAGGTCTCGACTGCGTCGCGCGTGCCGGTCGCAGAATACGAGTCTGACCGAGCTGGAGCTGCTGTCTCGGGGGACAGCGCGGACAAGATGAGCGGGAAAGAAGGTGGCGGTGGGACACGGGGAAGGGAGGGGCCCTCGCCTGAGGACCAAGAGCAAGGGTGCGGGGAAGGCCAGCGGCCCCTTTCCCCACCTGCTGCCTTTCCCAGGCTCTTTATTTTAGCCTCGGTTCTTCATTTCACATTGCTGCATTTTCTCGCCTTCTGTAATCCTACTCTTGTTCCCCCTAGTACAGTGTTTCATCCCCAAACGGTTGTTAGGAAGTTTAGGCAGCAGTAACAACAACAAGAATAAAAGCTTGCTGACCTTAAAAATGCACACAAGCCCAATTTCCAAAGGTTGCTTTTTGTGGGGGAGCTCTTGTGTCTGTAACAAATATGATGATCAAACACATCATGTAATGGGAGAGGCAGACACCTACCATGTGCAGTATCATTCCTGTTTATACCT
Source organism: Liasis olivaceus (assembly GCA_030867105.1). NCBI lineage: Eukaryota > Metazoa > Chordata > Lepidosauria > Squamata > Pythonidae > Liasis > Liasis olivaceus. The sequence continues at coordinate 261,841,731 of CM061349.1, forward strand.
TCAGTCTAGGAGTTCACATGTCAGAGCAGTGTTTCTCAACCTTGGCCACTTGGAGATGTGTGGACTTCAACTCCCAGAATTCCCCAGCCAGCATGGCTGACTGGGGAATTCTGGGAGTTGAAGTCCACACATCTTCAAGCATCAGGGTTGAGAAACACTGTGTCAGAGCATAGCACTGCCTTTGCTGCCTTTCATTTACACAAGAATCATAGGGCAAGATTGGGCAACATGTATTTCTCCAGAAAGCAGATTTTAACCCTCACTCTGTTTTAATGGCCATTTCACTTGGAATGTATAGAAATTAAATAATACTTGGAGAGGAGCATGCATTGCCCATGAAAATGGGGAAACATGAAATGTAATTAATATTACATTACTTTTATGATGCTTCAGTCAAATGAATTTAATAAATTAAAAGAACTATTAGTTGACCTTTTGAAACAACCAAAATCAGCTGACTCTGTTGCCTCATTCTTTTGAATGGTAAGCTATATCTGTTATATATGAAGTACCATTGCCTTGTTGGCAGTTAGCTCTCATCTTAAAAATACCATGAAACCTATCATTTCCAGATCAGTAGGCTGAATCCAGTTTTCTGTGTAAAACAGTAAATGGAACTGTGGACAGTTTTCTAGTTTCTTAAATGCCCATGATACAGATAACTCATGAAAAGTTGTGAATATTTGGTTTTTTGAGAAATATATTACAATTTGATAATACTTTCTTTTTAATCTTTCACAAACAGGTGGCTTCAGAAAAAGGAAACATGACAGTTTTCCACATGGTCATAGGAGGGAAGAAAAAGACAGCATTAACTTTTCTTCATCTGTGATGACGTCCTTCAAGAGTAAGTAATTTTAGAGGCATGAAGTTGTGGCTCACATATGTGAACTGACTACCTTGTCTCCATGTAGTTCCTCTTAAGCTATGATAGAAACATTCTGTACCATTTCTATAGTACAGTACTGTATTTGCAGACATGGTTCCAGATGTCTCTGTGTATTGACTGCTTCATATTGTGAGTACTTTCATAAAAATTGGGAATTGCACTGCTTCTTTTCTCTATGCGTGTGAACTGGATATGATTGTTTAAATGTTTAAGTTAGAATTTTTGCAAAATGAGTGAATCTTATTAAACTATTTAGCAAACTATTAACATTTTAAACAGTAAAATCGTATTTAAATAAAGGGTTAGAATTTATCTTAGTAGCCTTGTGAGTTTCTTAGAACACAAGAAGTCTGCTTTTGAACAGCTGTATGTTCTATTGAGCTTGCATGTTCATATCTGTATTTCTAATATTGTTCCTTTATGCTTACCTGCATTCTTTTTCAGTATTTCAGCTGGAACTTGATACAAGACATGATAAATATGAGAGGCTTGTGAAACTTAGTCGTGACATAACTATTGAAAGTAAAAGGACCATATTCTTACTGCATAGAATTACCAAGTGGGTATCCTGTAATACTTAACATAAAAGAGTTAGGGATGAAGGGAAGAAACTTTCTTCTATATATTTTCAGACATATAGGAGGCCAACATTTTATTCCCTGACTTTATCTTTGGATGAGGGTTTCATCCCTTCCCCAACAGTGGTCAGTATTCTACTAAACATACTAATGGATTGTTTTTTCTAAAAAAAATTAAAATTCATGCAAATCTTATCATCATTTATTAAAACCTTATCATTACATCATTTCATTCCTGTGTATGGATGGTGCTCTTGGGATATGTTATCTCTGATTTTGGAAAAAGAGGGAATGATGTTAATTCTCTTTCCCATTATTATAACTTATATGAGCTTTGGTATAGATCAAAACTGCACTTTCAAGATAATGCTATTATTTTGATTAGTATTCAGAATAACTAATAGATTGTTTTTAAAGTCATATGCATAACATTATTTAGAAGCAGCTTTTATCCACTGAATTACTGTGGCAGTAATAGAAAATAGTAGCCGAAGTTTATACTGTAAAGGACAGCTACTCTCTGTTAATCCCAAGCATGTTTGCCAAATGGTCTAACTCTTCATTAGAGAGACTTGGTTCATATATAGACAGATGCTTATTGTGGTGTTTGAAAAGGATGCATATGATGCATTGAAAGCAAACAGAGAATGGTCTGTGTATAGCATATATCTTATTGCTTCTTTGCTGTTGTTTTAACAATGGTCACTTTTTAATTTGATTGTATTCTGTGATTACAGTGCTTCCAATGTAGAAGAAATACTAACAGAATCTGAAGTCAAACTAGATCTTGTGAGACAGAAGATAAAACAAGTAGCACAAGAATTGATGGGAGAGGATATGTATCAATACCATAGAGCTATTTCTCCAGGTATGTGTAAGAAATAAAAACAAAGCAAATAAAACTTGCAAGAGGGGTAATTCTAGATATTTCATCAGTCCTGATTTTATTCCATCAGGTAACATACTGATGACAGCTTTTGATTCTGTTACCCAGGGATAATGTTTGTTTTGATTGCCTTAAAATATTTGGATATAGGAATTTATTATATTGAACTAGGGAGAGACTTTGCATTGTACAGAAATCAGCTGGAATTGTTCTGTGCTAGCTAATTATTGGGTTACATTGATAATTTAATTTCTGCTGGTATTTACTTTATGTTGTCTAGTCCAAGAGCTGCAAAAACCAGAATATTTATTTAATTATTTAAAAGATTTAAATGACTGCCCATCTTATAAAACAGAACTCTGGGCAGCTCACAACAATAATAAAAACCACAACGGTAATAAAAAACCAAAGACAATAAAACCAGGCATCTGACCTACAGTCTCCAGTCCAACAAACAAGGCAGTCCTCAGGCTCCAACCACACCCTATCCCAGTGACTTGGGGAAAATCCGACCCTTTATGGCCTTCTGGAAGGCTAAAAGTGTGGGAGCCTGTCGGATCCTAGGGGGGAAGGTGTTCCACATGGGAAGGGCTGCTATGGAAAAGACATGCTTCCTGAGTCCCACCAGATTTATGGGATGGGACCTGGAGCATGCTTACCCTATTTAGCCTGATGGGACAAGCAGATACCCTCAGGGAGAGCTGGTCCCTCAAATAACCTGGCCTCATGCCATGTAGGGCTTTAAAGGTAATAGACAAGACCTTGCATTGCATCTGGAAAGAAACCAGGAACCCAGAGCCACTCTATCTTGCTAGGGTTCAGTTGGAGCCAGTTTCTCCCCATCTTCCTCACAGCTTCCAGGAACTGGGTCAGCAATGCCACCTTGGGTGGAGATATGTAACTGGGTATCATCAGTATACTGATGATACTGTACTGTGTGCGTTGAACAGCCTCACCCAGCGGTTTCATGTAGATGTTAAAGTGGAATGGTGAGAGACTCGAGCCCTGAGGCACCCTGCACTGCAGGGGCCTAGGGCTTGACCTCTTTCCCCTCCCCAACACTGAGTGTAACCAGCCATGGAGGAAGGAGGAGAACCACAGCAAAACAGTGCTTTCCACTCCTAGCCCCCAAAGCCGGTCCAAAGGATACCATGGTTGGATACTATGCCTTTTTGCAACTGAGCAAATTGTAACACAGTAAAAAAATCAAGTGATTATTATGAAAGATAAGGCTGTGCAGAATAATCCATGGGAAAAAAGCCAGATGAGTGAATTCTAGGATATCCTTCTGTGAACCTGTGTAACTGAGCAAAAGCATCATACTTCTGTTGACATCAATTGATACAAATATTTGATCCTAATCTAGGGACCTTCCAGGGAAACTAATTAAAAAGTAGAGTGATAAATCTGAAGCTCTCTCTGGGAGAAGCTGCAGAAGAACACTACATGGTTTAATAGTTTTACAGCTTCCACAAGTGGATTTATTTGATCAAGGAGAGCAAGTGTTTTTATAAGAAATAAATATGTAGACATTAAGGTGGTTTAGCTGTTCACCTGTTCAATGCTACAAATGGAAAGGGCTTCTCACAAATAAAAGCCAGGCCCTGGGTCTGCACACAATTACTAATCACACAACAATTATTTCAGTTTGCTTTATATTTTTAATTTTGTAAACCACCTAAATTGGAAACGGGTTCAGCCAATAGCAAAAAAAAAAAAAAAAAAATACAGCAGGTCACCATAGTCAAGTCTCAATAAAGTACCAGGACTGCTACTTTTATACTTGGTGGAAAATAGTATAGTTAGGTGTTGTCAATATATAGCTTCTCACAGTGTCTCTTACTAATTTAGTGATACTGTTAAATACTAGCACTTTATAATAAAATTCTAGGGTGTTCAATTAGTTCTTCTTCAGGAGTAGATGGGCAGTTTTCCCAAATTAATTTGTGTGAATGATTCAGCAAGAAAAATGCAATTATTCTAATACTTGGAATCTGTACAAAGTGCTTCTTCAAATACTTTTGCAGGATTTGATGAACAGCTGTATTATAATAATTAATAGATTCAGAAATAGGGAAATATCACCTCTGTATCGGTCTCAAACTACTAACATGATCTTAATTCTACACTGAGCAAAATCATGGCATTTCACAGAAATTCTTAGAAAAATACATTTGGGAAAGCATAATAAGGTACTAATTATCCAAACTGCCAGAACTAAATGAGTCTGATATTTACTTTGGAAAGCAGTAGAGTGCTTACAATAAATCCAAGGGTTTGTAGGCAGAGGTTAAAAGGTCACATTGTTAAGCAGTTTTTCAGGCCACAAGGCAGTATCATAGAAACTGACAGCGATTCAAGAAATGTGGCAAGAAGTTACTATTGGTACCTCTGTATTTGGTGTTTCATATGTAGCTTGTGCTCCCATATAGGAAGTTTTATCTACAAATTTTAATCACAGCTAGATCAAGTAAGTTGATACTGATGAATGAATCCCCAGAAGTCTAGGGACATAATTGATTTCTACTCAAAACAGCTTGTAGGTAGAGTGCAGATTACTGCAGTGTTGCAAAATTCCGTGTGTGTACACTTATCACTGTGCATCATACAAGATACAAGGCTCTTGCTGCAGACTTGAAATCTAATAAAACAGGACTCATGAGAAGGAGAACTGGAGGAAAAAAAACACAATATGCCAGATGTCAACTAGAAGTAGGCAAGGAAGACCATAAACAAATGAATAAGTAGATGAATTTTTATGTCTTATTAATTTTTTTTTTAAATAAAACACATCACTAGGGAAAGATTGTTATAGGCCTGTGAGGTATTAAAGTAGAAGCCATAAAGTAAGAAATATAGTAGGACTTGGAAGATGAGGCTTAAAAATACTGATATTTTACGATGAAACATACAGCAGGAATATACAGACATTTAAAAAATGAAGTTTGTGCTTTAACACCTAGGACTGTGTAACTGAAAGGAACTTGTTTTGCTGCTACTCATAGTAATTCAGTTTAATAGAATGTACTACCAGGTCCTAACATAATTCATTGGTTTTCCACCTGAGTATTTCATAGCCCATTGAGGCCCTTTACAGCTACTTCCCAATGAATAGTCTGCTTACTATCGTATTTCGACATAAAACTATAAATTAGTCCTCAGTCTTTCATCAGAGTTGCAACACGTCAGACAGCATGTGAAAATTCAAGGGATTCAGCCCAGGGATCAAAGACTTCACTTAGACCAGGATGAGATAGACAGTTTCACAATAAGATTATCATCAAAGTTGTTCCAACCAGGAATCTGCTTTTTGAGGCAGTCTTAAATACCAGTGTCTTGCACTACCCATCTAGATGCCGCTGAAGCTATGCAGCCTTAGTTTGCTAGGATCCATATCTGCAAAGTTTCAGCTGTTGTCAGCTTTCCCTGTAAATGGCTGTTGCTTTGCTAGCTTCTGGCTTTCTCATTTGTTTCTGCACGTGTTCCTAATTTCAGGTCAGTGGTCTGTATTGGGTTTGGGAATGGAAATGCCCACATTTGGTCTTTCAGTGCTGGTATGGTGTTTAGTTCATCAGGGTCTGAATTGCTAGGTTCATTACCTTGCTCCTCTTGTGAGAAAGACATTGTGTCCTGATGGTGCTCTAGTTACTGTCCTTTGTCTTTCAGATATTTTAGTTACTTGGAAAAGACAAGAGAGAACATTGAGAATCAGTTATATTAGTAGACAAGGTCAAAGGAACTCATTTGGAACTGATAGTGACATCTAAAGATGAATCCCCCACAACGTTTGAGTGGGGAGAAAAAGGCCAGTATCTGCTATTACGTTATGTAAAAAGTATTAATGAGATACAGGCTTTTATTGGTTTAAGCATTCATTTGTTGTAATATTATAATACATTTGTATTTTAATGCTTAGTTGCTGTTGAGTTAGGCTTGACTCCTGATTCCTGTATGGACAAATGCTCACCATTTTCGTATCTTTTTTTAAATACTTGGTTTTATTTCTTCCATCTCCAATAGGGTCATTTGCAAAAATCCAAAAGATCACTAGATACAGGTAGTCCTTGACTTATGACCACAATAGGAACTGGAAAATTTGTTGTTAAGTGGCGCAATCTTTAAGTGAGACATCACATGACTGGACCTGATTTTATGACCTTTTTGCCACGGTCATTAAATGAATATGTGGTCGTTAAGTGAGACATCACGTGACTGTGACTTGTGACCTTCCCTGCCCCTTCCCCATTGACTTTGCTTGTTGAAAGCCAGCTGGGAAGGTTGCAAATGGTGATCACATGACCACAGGAAGCTGCAACCGTTATAAATGCACAACAGTTGGCCAGTGCCTGAACCATAATCATGTGACTGTGAGGACCCTGTGATGGTCGTAAGTGTGAGGACCAGTCATAAGCGCCATTGTAATTTCAAATGGTTGCTACGTGAATGGTCATAAGTCGAGGTCTACCTGTAACAGCATAGAGTAACAGTTTTCTGTATGCCATCTAATGGTTGTCTGGATGTTTGTAGCCTATATATGGTAGCCCAGTCCACATATAAAGTGCCTGTGCATGCTTACTGTGTGGTATCCTTAAACAGGCATAAATATTTTATTAAATTCAAAGAAATCCAAGAAGTATATCTCACAATCATCTTGTCCTGTTGTTTTTAGATTTCTTAGAATATTTTTCACTGGAGCCAGCAATGTAATATCCTCCTTCCTTTCAAATAGTTCAAAGGGCACAGTATTCAAACTATACATTTTGTTGCTGAAATTATTTTGAGGGCCATCTGAAGCATTGAAAAGGTTCTATTTTGTATTCTTTGCAAGCAACAGCTGCAGCTTTTTGGAAAATAAGCATTTAAAGGTTTGATTTCAGAAGTCTAGGGCCAACTTTTAATGAATAGTGTCTGAACTTTTAATGGTCAGCAACTGTAGCAAGACCATATTGGACTTCAGATATTTTGTATAGTATGTTACCCATTTTATGGTATGGCAGTCAAACTTTCCAGAATCAACAAGACATTGTAAGATTTTGCTGACCTGCTGAGAAAAAGTAATTGAAGGTCTTACTTTGTACATACTAACTAAATTGGTTGTATTTAATGGCTTTATTTTATTTAGACTTTATCAGAAAATGGTGTAATAATAAAGATTAAAGAACTGGGTAATCTATTTAATATTTTTTTAATGTAGTTACAGTAGTGACTGTAACAAAAAAATCTAACAAGGATGTGCAAATGTTTAGTGTAATAATCATGTATCTATAAATAGAAGTGCCGTAAATATGATTCCTGGGAATATTGTTTGGCGTTGGTAGTTACGAAATGCTTTTTTTGGGGTTACTCCAAGCCACTGTTCTTTGACTTAAAGATAAAATAATTCTGGCAAAGCACTAAAGAAGTTCCACGTTTTCCCTCATTAAGACTAGTGCTAATGGCATGCAGAACATTTCCCCTAAGGATACTCGTATGAGCTCAAATGCTGAGTATAGTACTAATAATTGAACAATAACAAAAATGATGGCTGTTCTCTACACATTTCTTAAAGTACAGATTGTCCCAAGGGATAATTAAACAAGCAAACAAAGATATACTGAAATAACTAGTTAAAAAACAAAGGCAGACCAACTTTTGCACATTGTTATTGTTATCTTTTTGTGGTTACTTTTGAAGTAGGTCTGCAATAAAAGATCTCTCTTTCCTACTATGTAAAGGATACATATCCTTTGGAATATATGAATAATTTGCCTTTAAAACTGCAATAGTGGTAGGAAATCATAAGACTTATTTTGTACACTAGTTACTTTTGTTATTCTAATAGAGTTACACTGGTTGAAAAGGAAATTTTATTCAACAAAGGGAATTCCCATATAGTTCAATTCAGTGTCTTACATTAAAATAAGATACCCAACTCTTCTGTAATGTAATGAGCCTCTATCATGAAACATGTGAATAAAAATGTGAAGATGACTGTTCTGTAAGTTGAATTCTGCTTTTGCTTATTCAGTGCTTGTTTATTTGGAAGTAAATCCTACGAAATTCAATAGAAACTCTATTGTGTAGTAAGTATGCTTATGATTTTACCTCTATAGCCTTATATAAGTCTTCCATAATCCATATAGCACCATTTCTATGTACTACAAAGTACAAGAAAAACATAGTCTAGAATTTGACACAGGAAAAACAACAGAGGGAACTTGCTGATATAATTGAGCAGGAAATTGGTATCTGTGTTTGAATTATAGAAGGACATAAAAATGAGATCTTGTCAAGGTTTCGTGAAAAACGGGTTTTAATAGAAACCTGAATGATGTAAGAGAAGTGGTGCCATACAGGTGCTTTGGGAAGCAGCTCTAAGCATATGAGCAGACAAGGAGAAGGGGCAGAAGATCTTTGGAAGGTGTGTTGTGGAGCTGAAGAAGTAGAGATCTAGGCAAGGATGTATTATGATAGAAGAGAAAAAGGTGGGTGGCTTTTGAAAGTAAGCACTATCATGTTACAAAGAGGTTTATGGAGGGGTATACTATCTGAGAGCAGAATGACGGCCCAGACTGGATTAAGATCAGAGAATAGAGAAGAAATTCATTCTTTGAATTATGTGCAATTATCATCTTTCGAGGATTTTGTGGTGGCTGTGATGAACATATGGCAGGTGAGTCTGGATCTTTTTTTAAAAAAACAAATCATGATACAAGTTGCTTACATTCCTGTGAATAGACCAGGCATAGTAATACGATTGGGTTTCTTTCTCATTGATTTCTTTGCCTTTCCTAAAGTAGATGGATTTAATGAGTAAATCTTCACTAATGTTATATATACAGTATGTACATATTATAATGTGACCCTTCTAGGTAGCTTGTAGATGAGATTCAAGTTACTAAATAATTTGCCCTTACCAATAAAATCAAGTGGTGATTACTTTTATAGGAAAAGAAAATTTTAAAAAATGCTTTCCTAATCAAGAGGAATACTTTTTGTGTTATACTTCAGTAGAACTTGTGGCAAAAATAACTTGTCCTTCTAAGAAGCTTACAGCAGTTAATTTTACAAATTTAAATTAGGCTGAAAAAGAATGGTTTGTGCGAACTAAGCACCAACTTTGAAGCACAAGTAATAATTTGAGCTTTGTTTCTTGCATTCAAACATTGCGAGCACAGTTCCATGTTAAAATAGAAGAAGAAATATTTAATGGCAAGGAAAACCTGTCAGTATTAACAATAGAACAAGGTTGCTAAAAAACCTCTGGATTACTTATTCTTCAGTATCTTATCAGAGTGGCAGTGAATTGACAAATGAATGCATTCCCAATTCTGATGTTCTAATAAGCTTTACATAATTAGTGTCATATCTTTTTACGCTTTCCTGCTAATTTTCTTTCTTTAACTCTCTGAAAGCGAAGAGAATAGGTGCAAGCTGGCAAAACAATGATCAAGTTCTAAACAGGCCAGATTGGGGCAGGGACTGCGGGGGAAAAAATCCAGAAAAAAATTCCCCAATGTATCCTTTTGGGACAGAGAGTTGGACACCTGCTCAGAATGTTCCTGAAGGCTTTGTTCTAAGGAACTCTCCCCCTCCTGGTCACATGACCCAGAGCAGAGCTACTGTTAAGGGATGGAAAAAATTCCAGAAATCTGTTTTGCATGCTTTCCCTGCCTTGTTCTTTCCAACCTGGCGTAATATTGGAAATTGTGTAATCTGGATCAAGACTCTGCCTCTGGTCCTAGCATCTAGATAACTCTCTGAAAACTGAACAGAACAGGACCAAATTTGGGGTGCGGGAGAAGCTGGCAAAAGAAAGGTTGAGTTTGAAAAGGAGCTGAATCTGGCCAGGGGTTACAGAGCAAAACATTCCAGAAAAAAATGGAGGAGTCCTACGGGAGACACAGTTGGGCAGCAGACTGGAATACTGCCAGCTGTTCCATCCTAAGTTCTCCTCCCCCAACCCCACCCAGTCATGTGACCAGAAGATAGTATATGCAGTCTACTCAGTGTTTTCCAGTGCACACATACAGAAACAAACACAAAGATGTAACACTTTACTTTGTCATGCAGAAGAACATATAGATGCTTCCTATGACCACTTCTGAAAAGGCACTGGAAAGAATTCTAGAAGTCATACTCTGCATGCTTTCCTTATTTGTATACTAATTTTGTATTAAAAATAGATATGAGAGGTAAAAGAAAAAATCGTTGGGCAGTATAAATGTAACAGATGTTAACACTTTGATTCAGTGTATCTGAAAGGATCTCCATTCTTAAACAGCATTTCTCCTTGCTGAGGAGGCGTTGGGAGATGCAACCATGGATTTTTAATTAGGTTCTCAACGTTAGTCAGCGAATACAAACTATACAAAAGTAGCCTTATAAACTACTCTTCCCAGCAGTGAGATTCTTAAGTAATTTTTTTCTTGGAAGCAACCCAAAACTAAGAGCAGGAAGATGTTGTTGGATAAAATAGTGAAGTGGGATAGGGATTTTTTTTTTCACCTTGGGGATTATTTGTGAAAGTAACGGATGTCCTTCCATTAAAGCTATAATATATTTAAACATCCTTTTACCTGCTTAGCAAAAACACCTTATGTCAAGGTCTTGGGTCATTTTAAATGGCATTCCAAGCTGCTTTTTGTGGAGAACTTCTGAAATGCACGTATTCAATGTGAAACATTTAGTGTAATGAGGAGGATACTGTTAAATAATTCTCAGTGTAATCTAGGACTGCTCTGTGTGGAATATGGACAGTCTATTTAATTGTGGGCACAGCTCATTACATTCATGCGACACCACTACTCTGTGAGTTGTACTGGCTTCCAGTAGGCTTCTGGGTGTGATGCAAGGTGCTGGTTACCACCTTCAATGCTCTGCCTGGCATAGGATCTGCTCCTCCCCAGAGGGAAGGCATGTTCCCTCATTTAAACATTGCCATCTTATGGGACCTAGGAAGCTTGCCTTTTCGGTGACTGCTCCTATGCTCTGAAATAATCACCCTCCTCCCACCTGATATACAACAGGGCCCCACCTTGCTGGCCCTTAAAAAGCGTTTCCCCCACGGGTTGGGGTCTAGTTGAGTGGAGTCCCCTTTTTATTGTTTTAAATTATCCTGTTCATTTTGCTGTTTTATATATTGGGCTTTTTAAAAAAATGATGTATGGTTAGTTCTTTTTTGCTAATTTGCTAGTTCTTTTTTGTTGTACACTGCCCAGAGTCACATTGTTTGATTTTGGCAGCCTTATAAATGATTGATATATCTCTATCTCTATCTCTATCTCTATCTCTATCTCTGTCTCTGTCTCTGTCTCTGTCTCTGTCTCTGTCTCTGTCTCTGTCTCTATCTCTCTATCTCCTGCTTTCCTATTTTGAATTCAGTGAAATTATGAACGTAACATTACTTATATATTATCTAATGGCTGAACCCCTCACATTTTAAATTGTGTCTTATATACAGATTATATCTTCAGAAAAATGGAGGGGCAACCATCAATGAGCACCTATCTCCAGAATATTAAGATTCAGATAATTAAATTTGTATTTATAAAAACAAACTGAATAAACTGAATTTTGTTATATTGTTGTTTAAGTTCCTAAGCTAAGAACTGAAGACCAGCATTCAAATTTTTTCAAGAACTCAAAAGACATGTAGCAATTTATGTTAACTGCTTTTTTTCCATAGGGTCTCTTACTACTTTTCTCATGGTCTCTGTACTTGAGAATCTTTCAGTTATGCTGATTTTACTTCCAAGATACTTTACTATGTTAGCTTGGGTAGAGAGAAACAAACATTTGGATAGTGTGCTTTTCTATGAATTACTGCAATAAAGGCTTTAAAATACTAATCATTGCAACTAAAATTGTCATATACATAACCTAAAAGAGTTTGCATCAACCAAAAAGTAGTTAAAAGCTGACATCCCTAAAATAGCATTTACATTCTTATTTTTATTGTGAGTCCCTACAATATAATAATATAATTTACATTTTCCATTTCAATCAGGTCTTCAAGAATATGTGGAAGCTGTTTCATTTCAGTATTTTATCAAAACCCGGTCATTAATTAGCTTAGAGGACATCAATAGACAACTGATATTTACAGAAGATAATAAAGAGGAAGAAAAGAAGGTATTATAAATAATCTTAACCACACAACTTTCATGTTTTATTCATCATTTGTAAATGTGTATTATAAAGAATTGCTGTAGAGGATGGACAGTAGGATAATGATGTGATTATGAAAGGTCTCCTTGTAGTTCTACTTTCTGCAAGTCTTTTTTTTTTCCCCTCCCTGTTTCAGAGGTGGTTGGAAAAGCCTCACTTTGTTGTTTTAGAGTCAGGGAAAAACTGAAGTTTTGAATCTCTGATATCATAAAAATATTTTTATTTTGTCACTATAACTCCTAGCATAATCTTAGGCTGTTTTCCTCCAAAATGCTACAGAGGCATAAAAGAATAGGAGCACTGGGAATGTATTAGGAGTGCAGCTGATGTTGTGGTCCTGTGACAAATAGCATGAAGAAAAGAAAAATTCCTTTGGGATGATGCCTTTGGTATTGGAAACCTGACATGCAAAAACTTCTTTTTCTCAATTTAATTCATTTTCTCTTGTCTGAAGGTTGGAATTATTTTTCCACTTACAAAATTGACATAAAACTTTAAAAAAGAGATGCTTATGGGACTTATACTAGGGATACTATATCTGGGCTCCAGAAGTACAGGAAACTCTAATTCTTGTCTGCCATCTCATTGTCATCTGGTATGTCTCAGCCCATGTATGGAATCTCTAGCTTGCACTAGCACCAGCCATGGATGTGTTAGGCTAGCCAGCAGCTGCTAGCCCTTTCCTTTTCTCAAAATGAGTAACCATCCTTGCATCACTCTTGCAGAGCCTGGCAGAACAGTTCTCAACTTCTCCTTTCTGTCCTTAAGAGTTAAATGTCTTTTGCCCTTCAAATTTGAGATTTCCAGTCAATCAGATCTTGCTGCTTATAAACTGCATATGTCTAATCTCTTTTCTGATGAGAGCTAAGAATGAAAATTTCCATTCTCCTTTAGTCTCCTCCTTCATTGGCTCATGTAAACTTCCTCTGTGAAATTGACAAATTGCTGATCTTGCTTATATGTAAGTGTCTGCCAAAGTGACCAGTTTCTTGAGATATCACAGTCTCTCCCATAGTTGATCCTTGGATAATGAGTGCATCTTGAGGATCTGGATGAAATTTGTGGATATTTGTTGATTATGGGGTTAATGTTTTTTAGTTTAGCTCATTAAACTGTCAAACAAACAGTAATATGAATATAAGCACTGAAGATGTTACCTAGCCGGGTAATGAAACGTTTGCAAGAAAAGAACCAAGCTCAGAGAACCCCAAGGACTCCATAAACAGTTATATAGAGAAGTTTACTACACAGTGATGATGATAAATATATAATAGTAGCAAAATATTTATTGTTTTCAAAATATAAATAATGCAAGATAGAACTAGAAAACATACACAGATATACAACATAATATGTAGCTTCTATTTGATTTAGAGACTCTAGCATACTGCCTACTGGAATGAAGAGTTTCTGTAAAAGTTGTTGCAATCATTCTTTTCTAGCTGAGCTCATATTCCTTACTGTATGGTTGACAGTAAGGTAATACTTACCTAGAATAGAGATGATTATTCATGCCATGTAATTGTTGATGGGACAGGAGACTTACTATGTAAAAAGAAAGACTATTAATATTATGCCACCCCAAATAGATTTAATTTAGGTCCAGTGTAAAAGAGATGAATTAACTTAAAAAATTGCAAGCCTTCCATCAAAGACAGTCATCCATTAAAAGGTTCCAAAGCCAGGTCACTTTCTTTCTAAAAATGCTTTTATTGAATTAATTTCCTGAATTATGTTTTACAAATTGCAGTTTCTCTCTGTTCTAAGCCGTTTTGTATTCTGTTGTATTACTAGCTATCTTTGGATTCTCCCAGTAAGCAAAAAAACACCTGGAACATAAAAGTGACACCTGTGGATTATCTTCTGGGAGTAGCTGATCTAACTGGAGAATTGATGCGGATGTGTATTAATAGTGTTGGCAATGGTGATATAGATACACCATTTGAGCTGAGCCAGTTCCTGTGTCAGATTTATGATGGCTTTTCTTACATTGGTAACACTGGACCTTATGAAGTTTCTAAGAAACTCTATACTTTGAAACAGAGTTTAGCTAAAGTGGAGAATGCCTGTTATACATTGAAAGTCAGGGGTTCTGAGATACCAAAGCATATGTTAGCTGATGTGTTCTCCAGTAAAACAGAAATAATTGACCAAGAGGATGGGCTTTCCTAACCATACTTGGAACCTCACAACCCACAAGGATCAAGAACTACAGGATCAGGACAGAGCAAAGCCCTGGATTTGCATATTAGAAATCTTAGCCATAATACATGTTTTAAAATTAGCTGAAGTAGAATATGTTGTATTCTAAAACTGTTACTGCATAATGATTTAACATGCCTATCAAACTCATTGCCCAGTGAAAACGGTGTTTTTTTGTACAAAGGCCACCTCTTATATTCTGTACTTTATTATTGTAGGCATACTGCAGGTTACCTTAAACCAGGTATCAGTGAAGGACCATAGTCCATAATATACATTCAATATTACAACTATTTGTTTTGTTTTGTTGTTGCTTTTATCTAAGTTGTTAAAGTCTTTGATGTATAAATTTCAGAATGTTCTGGTGTTAAAATTAGTATGTTGTGTTTCAAATGACTGAAAAGAAAGTTAGTTGAGTGGGAAAGAACCTGGGGGAAGCTAACAAACTTAGCTTATATTATACTTTGGGTACTTTCATATCCCTGTTTGAATATCTTAATGATGGCTTTCTGTAGGTAAGTTAATATTAACACCCTGCAAATTAAGCCAAGCAAAACCTAAACATGTGTAAAGAGTTTTAGCATAAGTAAGATCAGCGTGCATACCCAATTAATATAGATTTCATGGAAGGATTTGGATGAGCAAGCTTGAGAAGATAAAATAAGAAAAATATTTGAAATATGGTTTAAAACTGAAGTTGCCAGTATTTGCAAATTATGTATCTGTTCTATGTATGTTCTTCAGAAGATTACTGTTCTGTGTATTTAGTTAATCTCTTGCTTCAAATTCAGAAGGTTTCTTGATTAGCGACTCTGGCTTAGACCTTGACTTCCTTTCTGTGAACAGAATAGAATTAAATTTATAGAACAGGCTTTCCTGCTTCCCTTTTCTCTCTGTAAATCTGTTCCTGCGAACAGGGAAGTCTTGGGCATGATGTGGAATAAATTATAAGAGGCCTATGTATGAATTCAGAATCCAAGTCATTGTGTTCTGGGGGAAGTGTAAAACATAAAAGTAGCTGAGGACCCAGGCCCTCCACTATGCATGAACACATTGGAATTTCTACCACAGTTCTTGTTTCTATATTGCTGATATTTTAGCATGGCCTATAGATTCACAGTATAGCATTTTTTCCCCTTTGCAAGCATCACCAAATTTCTCATGTGATAAAAATTTAGAAAACAGTGTTTTCCTCCCCTTATAAGGCTTAATGATGTTTCTACATTTTATACAATAAACAAATGAATCTTGTAAAAGTATTGTTTGCCATCTGCTTTTTCTGACAAGACAGTCTATCCTTTTCTATGTCATACTTTAATGAAAGGAAACCATTTTTTCCCTGACACTTTCCAGTTTGCCACCTAGTGAATTTGTCATGTAACTAATTTTTTTGCAGAAAAAAATAAAACTCTAGTGATAGTGTTGCTCTGAATGCTCATAACTTTGGATCAGCTTGCCAACCAAGATAAAAGAGGTATTTGCAGTTCGTTGCTTGTTCTCTTTGCAGTACATTATTTGAGGAGACATCAAAAGAAATACTTTTGTCTGATTTTTTTAATAGGTCAGAGGCATCTGTGGTTCCTCCTCTGGTAGTCACAAGGTTCCCTGCTTTGTCTGATTTTAATATTTATTTAGAATTTTTACCCCACCCACCCAGGGATGGTGGCAGTGGCATGCTGCAAACAAAATGCCAAAATTTAGCATCTTTACAGGAATTCCTCTGGACCCCTCATAGATCCCATAAGCAATATTAGAAATGAAAATGGTGGGTAGCTGCAGTCAAGTGCTTTGTTTTGAAATCTGCCACCTACCAGAAAATAATAATAGTGTGCTAGGGAGGCAAAAGCTATTTTGGGGTCTAGAGGGGGTAATGATCAATCACCTTGCTAATTTGCTTTCTGGCAAATAAGTATTTTGTGTCTTGATACATCTACCATAAGAGTCCTCAAACTTCCAAATTGCTCACTGACTCAAAACGTCCTACTCTTGAATTAGGTTGTTTGACATACATTTACCTAGGCAATAGGTAGTTATCTAGGCATAATTAAATGCTGCCTTCCTGAATCTGATGTTTTCTAGATGTGTTGGATTAAAAATGTATCAAGCACAGCCAATATAGCTAAATACATGCTGGATTGATAGGAACTGCAGTCCAGTGTATAGGAGGCACCAGCCAGAGATTGGTAATCTAAAACCTATGTAGAAA
The DNA here is from genome assembly GCA_030867105.1 of Liasis olivaceus. Classification (NCBI taxonomy): domain Eukaryota; kingdom Metazoa; phylum Chordata; class Lepidosauria; order Squamata; family Pythonidae; genus Liasis; species Liasis olivaceus. The sequence goes on from CM061349.1 coordinate 261,858,641, forward strand.
TTGTGAAATTCAAATTATTCTGTGAGGTGATGAGCAAATGTTCCTTATGGAACAATGAGGTCTTTGGAAAAAGAAAGACAGTATATACCTGAAAATTCTGTTCTGGATATATTGACTATGTCTGATTATTGCATGCATAGTTGGTAAAATATTCTTAGTGGTTCTCCCCACAACCTATGTGGAGTTTCCACAATACAAGTTGATCGCTATCAGTAATAGCTAGGGAAGAGCACCAAGCATTCCTAGAAATACATCTGTCATACATATGCCTGCATCTGAGGTCAAAATAATGGTTGAAAGAAGGTTTTTTTAAAAAAAAAACGATTTTATTGAAGTTTTTAATAAACATAGTAAAAACTAATACAAACTAAACTAGAAGAAAAAAAAATTCAGAAGGTGCAGAAAAGGGAAAAACAGAAAAGAAAAAGACAACAAGGACAATAATAAAAAGTGGCTTCCAACCTTCATTACACTGAGCACAAGCTAATATAATAACTTTTCACCCCCTTTTAAAGTTACAAATAAAAAAAAAACCTCTTCTCCCCATAGCATAACTTTTATCTATACACAACCCAGAAATCATTAACTTTTCAGTCCTGGTTCAGCAAAAAGTCCATTAGGAGTTACCAGAAATATCAAACAAATAGTTTACCCCTGGTCAAATAGTCCAACTTTATATTCCTTATTTTTGCTGTGCACAATCTTGACCTTTAAATCATTCCTATGGCATTGCAGGATTTGATCTTTCATCACTCCTTGGCATTTACAAGGAGTCTTCAAAGCTTTCACCAGCCTACTTTGTAAATCCCATAAAGAGGCATCGTCCAGGATTTCTTGTCAGAGCTGTTCCATGTCCATATCCTTTTCTTGATTCGTCTTTTGTATTCCCATTTTGGTAATCTCAATTTTGTTGTCTTCCATGCCTTCAAACTCTATAATGTCTATTCCAGGTAAAAGTTTTTTAAAGTTTTTCTCATCATCTTCTAAAAGTTTATCCACTGAAATCTATATCCTTTCTGAGATATTAGTTATTAATATATCAGTCCATGTTTCAAAAAACTCTTTAAGATACGAAAAAGTTATAGCCAGCTTAGCCATTTTAACTCTTTTCTGTCTACTCCTTCAGTTTCCTCTAGTGCCCATTTTCAACCTTCATCAAGCCTCAATTCCTAATATGGGTTTAGTTCCATTTCAGTCATTTCCAACAAATATATTATTTAATTATATACTTTTTAAAATCTTACAGCAAAAATAACCAATATTCCAAATCTCTCTGGTCTCCCAATCCATTTAAAACTTCCTTAAATGAAAATCATTTTTTGCTTTTTGCCATTTGTATATTATTTTAAATTCATAAGCCACTATCAAAATTTCTTAAATCCAAAGAAAAAGGTAAAACTCACCAGGTATCAAGTTAAGCTCACTGTTTTGAAGGTTTCTAATATCAATAAAGTGGTTAAATTGAACATTTCTGAATGTGATTGGAAAGTGAGTTTGGCTGGCTTAGTGTCCTTATGAAAGGCTCCGCCGCTACTGAGAGCAAATATGTTGTCTCCCTCGGCTCCTGGCACTCAAACCCATGGGAGACCGCTGTTTTACGGTCTCCTCACAAGGAGCTGCCATTCACAATGCTGATGGGCGATCTCCTGATCTCTCCTTCTCTGGAGAGATTTGAAGGACTGATCTACTTGCCGGTCTTTTGTTCTTCAAAGCAGTCGTCTCTGCTCATGTGTGGAGACATCTTCAGTCAGCCATGGCTCACACCAGTAGCTGAAAGAAAATGTTTTTGGAAACACTTTTCCAAAAAAAGTTTTCCATGGAAGAAATGAAATCCTTTGCCCTCCCCAGTCCAACCCTCAGGGCATGGCAATTGAAGTCACCCAATACCAGAAGGCTAAAGAGACACCAGTTCCAAGATCAGGTCCAGAAGTTCAGGCAACAAGATGGCTGGTACACAAGTAAGCTCTTCATCTTGTTCCAATGTCCAACTTAACCATGTGGTCCAACAAAAGCTCTCACATCTCTCGCCTCAAAGCAGAATCCCTGGTCACAGGCAAGTATATCTCTATATCAGCACCACCTCTCTTTCCCAGCCTTGGCATCTTAGCTGTTTCAGGATCCGACATCTTGGAGGGTACATTTCTGACAGGGCAACATCTCTGCCCTCACCCAACTAGGTTTTGGGAAGAGCAGATTTGCCCACTCACCCACTGCCCATTCATAGATGAGCATGGATTTTGCTTTCATCAGCCTTTGGTCAAGATTCACAACAATCTTGCAACCAAGACGCCTGGAACAGCACATCCTCATCCAGCTATTCCTTCCAACTATAACAACAACATACCTTGGATAGAAATGGGCTTAAAAAGAAAAGTATGAAGAACAGATGTTTTTACTAAATTCGTTTGATTTGGATTTTATTTCACATTTAGATAGTCAATGTGGTATTTGCATTTTCAAACTGGTTGGCCATATTTAGTGGCCCTAAAGGAGCCCATAATACTTTTTAAAAAGATGATTTACAAAGGAAAAATGGCACAAGAGTTTTCCAGCTACATTAAACAAAAATAATGATAGAGAAGGAAGGTCTACTCCTGATCACCAACGTCTCATTTATTTGGCCCTTCCTATACATGTTACAGGAACTTAAATGCGTTTCAAATTTACATGACTGCTGTGAATATTTGGAAAAACGACATTTAGGTCACAAAACAATAAGTGGCAAAATGCCTATTTCTTAGCTTGTTTAAGTCTGAGGTTGATCATATGCTTGGTATTGGGCCAAAATCTAAGCATTGTTTAAACAGATGTTCTGCAAAAGTTCCCTTGTACTGTAACATTCTATATATTGCGAGCTGTTTCCTTTTAAGGAAATCAGTTACTTTGGGCTGCTAGAGCACTTTTATTTTAGAAGTAGTGAATTGAATGAAGCACATAACATAGCCTTCTGCCCACGCCCATTCTGTCTACTTAACTACTTCCTTGGGAATCAGTGTAAGTATAATCAGAGCCAAAGCCCAAGCAACATCTTTCTTGCACAGCAACTGCTGAAATGTAGGGATTCTTTCTGAAAATTATGTAGGTTACCTGGAATTTCATGTCTATAAATAGAATATGAAAAACATAATCTGAGAAAGCACTGGCATTCCCAAATTGTTCCTTGGAAAATGCTTCCAGGAAAGTATTTTCTCTGATACTTTGATTATATTTATATTTTACTAGTGGAACCTGGGAAGTACTGTAGCTCCAACATGGATAAACCATACAGTAGCTTGCTTTTTGTAGGCCATCTACTGTGTGGTTTACGACCACCTCCAGGGAGGTTTAATCTCTGTATCTTTTTTGTAAAAAATTACCCTCCCATTCTTGGTTTTAAAATTTTGCGGCTTTTTTGCTGGGATAAACCACAGTATAATACTGTACAGTTTGAGTTTTATCTGTGGCAAACTAAGTAAAATTTCATCTCAAGAGGGTTCAGAATGAAAGATTTCCTGAAATGTTTTGAAATGATTTGAGGGCACCTTGAGAAAAAGATGCCACATAACATGAAGTCCATATTACACATATTTTTCCCCAGAAATTTTATATGTGTGTTTATATCAGTGTTTCTCAGCCTTGGAATTTTAAGTTCTGTGGACTTCAATCCCAGAATTCCTCAGCCAACATGCTGGCTGGGGAATTCCAGGAGTTGAAGTCCACGCATCTTAAAGTTGGCAAGGTTAAAAAACACTGGTTTATATATTCATTCCATCTCTACATTTTTCCTTTAGTGCATATATGCAATAGTATATTGTTTTCAAATGGAAGATTTTTGAGATAGACAAGCTTCTAAGCAGGAACCTCATTTTCCTCCATGAAAGTCTGAAAAATACATTCTGCGTGTTTATTTTGCGCTGTCTATTCTGTGCCTTTTCTATGAGAAGCCCACATCTTTTCCAGTCATTCTGATCATCTCCTCTGGTCATATCACTGGGCAAAAGTGTGAAATGAACAACCTCAAACTCTTATATCGACTGGGTACAAAATATGACATTAGGTCTGCTTTTTAGATTAGTGGGAACGCACATGCTAATCCATTGTTTGCTTAATCATGGCTTTAACAAGTCTTAATTAGTTGAGTTTGAACAATATGCTAATCTGTGAACTATGATTTACAAACCATAATGGCTGAGTTTATACAATATGAAAAACCCAAATCAAACAAACTACATTATGGCTTTGCATAATATGTGATCCCTAGTCTATCCGAACAACAACAAAAAAGTGAATAATTGTCTTTACAACTTTAAACTCAAGAATTGGAAGTGAAATCCTATAAAAGAAAAGGAAAATTTACAGGAATCTCATTACAGGTGAAACTCGAAAAATTAGAATATCGTGCAAATGTTCATTTATGTCAGTATGGCAACTCAAAAGGTGAAACCAATATATGACATAGACGCATTACATGCAAAGCGAGATATGTCAAGCCTTACTTTGGTATAATTGTGATGATTTTGGCGTACAGCTTATGAAAACCCCAAATCCACAATCTCAGAAAATTAGAATATTACATGACATCAATAACACAAAGATTGGAAATAGAACAATATCGGACCTCTGCAAAGTATAAGCATGCATATGTACTCAGTACTTGGTTTTGGCCCCTTTTGCAGCAGTGACTGCCGCAATGCGGTGTGGCATGGATGCTATCAGCCTGTGGCACTGCTGAGGTGTTATGGAAGACCAGGATGCTTCAATAGCGGCCTTCAGCTCCGCTGCATTGTTCGGTCTCATATCCCTCATCTTTCTCTTGGCAATGCCCCATAGATTCTCTATGGGGTTCAGGTGAGGCGAGTTTGCTGGCCAATCAAGCACAGTAATCCCATGGTCATTGAACCAGGTTTTGGTACTTTTGGCAGTGTGGGCAGGTGCCAAGTCCTGCTGGAAAATGAAGTCAGCATCCCCATAAAGCTCGTCTGCAGAAGGAAGCATGAAGTGCTCCAAAATCTCCTGGTAGACGGCTGCGTTGACCCTGGACTTAATGAAGCACAGTGGACCAACACCAGCAGATGACATGGCTCCCCAAATCAACACAGACTGTGGAAACTTCACACTGGACTTCAAGCATCGTGCATTGTGTGCCTCTCCATTCTTCCTCCAGACTCTGGCTCCTTGGTTCCCAAATGAGATGCAAAAGTTGCTCTCATCAGAAAAGAGGACTTTGGACCACTGGGCAACAGGCCAGTTCTTTTTTTCTGTAGCCCAGGTAAGACGCTTCTGACGTTGTTTGTTGTTCAGGAGCGGCTTGACAAGAGGAATACGACATTTGAAGCCCATGTCCAGGATCCGTCTGTATGCGGTGGCTCTTGATGCACTAACTCCAGCCTCAGTCCACTCCTTGTGAAAGCCCCCAACACTTTTGAATGGCCTTTTCCTGACAATCCTCTCCAGGCTGTGGTCATCCCTGCTGCTTGTGCACCTTTTTCTACCACACTTTTCCCTTCCACATAACCTTCTATTGATGTGCTTTGATACAGCACTTTGGGAACATCCAACTTCTTTTGCAATTACCTTTTGGGGCTTTCCCTCCTTATGGAGGGTGTCAGTGATGGTTTTCTGCACAACTGTCAGGTCAGCAGTCTTTCCCATGCTTGTGATTCCTACTGAACCAGCCTGAGAGACCATTTAAAGGCTCAGGAACCCTTTGCAGGTGTTATGGATTCATTAGCTGATTAGAGTGGGACACTTTGAGCCTAGAATATTGAACCTTTTCACACTATTCTAATTTTCTGAGATTGTGAATTTGGGGTTTTCATAAGCTGTACGCCATAATCATCACAATTATACCAAAGTAAGGCTTGACATATCTCGCTTTGCATGTAATGCGTCTATGTCATATATTGGTTTCACCTTTTGAGTTGCCATATTGACATAAATGAACATTTGCACAATATTCTAATTTTTCGAGTTTCACCTGTATGTTGCCATGAAACTCTTTTTTTCAAAAACACCTCCCCTTTTCTTGCCATCTATAAGACATTGCAGGGGTTTCTGATGCAGTCCAATAGTGACATCATGTGGACAATATTGTCTATTTCTTCAAGCTATTCTGTTTCAGCCTGCCTGGGATTTTTGTTTTTGCATAACTCCAATAAATATGCCAACTCCAATAAACATTTATGGTTCAACAGTCACAAATAAATTACAGGTAGTCCTTGTTTAGCAACTGCCTCATTTAGCAACCATTTGCAGTTACAACAGTGATGAAAAAGTAACTTTGCGACCAATCCTCGCATTTATGATCTTTGCAGATCTGTAAAGCAAAGGGAAGGTGAAGTAAGTTCATAAGCACAGTTGCGGTTTCACTTAGTGACCACTTTGCTTAATGACCAAGTTGCTGGTCCCAATTGTAGTTGCCAAATGAGGACTACCTCTATTTGTTTTTCATAAATAATGGAGTTTTCCATTCAATGCTGAAGAGAAACTGCCAAGGCCAATTCCCTCACGATACAATTTCTCTCTCGTTTATGCAGTGTGAGCATAAAGTCCTGCCTACAGACCTACAGAATATCTGCCATAAGCCAGTAAAGCTACAAATTCCAGCCATTTAAATATACCTGAATATGTAATCCCCTCTTTTTCATTTCTTCTACCTTTTGGTTATAATATCCTCCTGCTGGCAATCTATGGTTAACAATCAATCATTGCACATGAACAGTATTGATATATAACACAAGCAAGATCATTACGGAGCTGTCTTACTTCAAGTCTTATATTGTACTATTAGTTCATAGGAAAACAATGTCCTGGTGAGAAACCAATTATTGGCCGCAATAGAATAAAACACCTCCGGTCTCTGCTGTGGTCTGCAGAGCTGTGGGACTGCTGGTTTCCAGCTACTACTTGCAGTGGGCAACTAGAGATCTGTTCCTCAGCGGCCCGTTGATCAACTTGACCATCTGATCTGTGAGGAACAGACTGGTGGTTTCCGTCTGCTAATGGCAATGGGAAGTCAGCAAGCTTGGGCCGAACTGCTGAGGAGGATGAGGAAGAGCCTTGCCCCGTCTCAGCAATTCTACTCTAAATCCAGGGCTTCCTGCAACAGGAAACCAGCCATCTGGAAGTAGAATCACCCACCAGAGGAGGGGTGCTGATTGACCACATACGTTTTAGTTACTAAAACCTGTATTACTTGCCTAAGCTTTTTAAATGGTGGGAGTTCTACATCTGTGATCCTAAGGAACACTTTATCCATTCAGCTCCATTGATTCCTCTCTCAAGGAGAGACCCATTTTTCCTCATTTTTCTTCCCTTTTGTTGCCTTCTGCATACCAACTTTGTTTCAAAATATCCCCTATCTCAGTGTTTCTCAACCTTGGCAACTTTAAGGTATGTGGACTTCAACTCCCAGAATTCCCTAGCCAGCATGGCTGGGAGTTGAAGTCCACACATCTTAAAGTTGCTAAGGTTGAGAAACACTGCCCTACTTCCTGAGGCTGCAGTCAAGAAAAGGAAATCAGAGAACATGAATCCTAATAAAGGAACTAAACCTGAGAAGAAGCTCCTGCCAAGAGGGTTTTAGGATCTGAGGCAGTGTCTCAGTCTAGCTTGAGATGATATCTGTGTATGACATGCTAATCACAAGTGTGCATGTCAGCAAGATGTTGTCAGTTCCTTTATGTGCTATGCATCATGTCAACACCAAGAAACTGCTCTTTCAGGTTAGCATAAACTGCAAGCTGGAAATCAACAACCAACCAAGATTTCAACCTCTATTGAACTATATACTCTTAGAATAGCATTAGCTTTAATCCTTTTATCCCCTATCGCCTTCAAGTCAGTCTTGACTCCTGGCAACTGCCTGGACAAGTCCCTATATCCACAATATGGATATAATAATATGAATGCAAGACTCTGGACCTGAAAAGTTCCCAGAAACGATAACTTAATACAAACCGAAAATGTGTAATTATGCCCTTGCAACAGCTGTTACAGAACTATTGACAGAATGTTTGTGAAGCACATTAGAATACAGTATTTTTATCAATAAACAAAGGCTGAACACCTTGTACAAAATCTCCAGTATGAACCCTCAAAATCCTGTTACAAACCTCCAAGAGTTATGCCCATTACTACTTTTAAGCTTTCCAGAAAGATTTAGATCAGGGTTTCCCAAAATGTGAGGTGTACCTCTCTTGGGGAGGCACAGAGAGAGTTCAGGGGAGGTGTGAAGAACCTTTTAGTTGTACGTTGTAACAATAAATCCACCTTTCCCAAAATACTAGTTTCAAGTGAGTAACACGGTGGTGGAGGAGGCACAGACTTTGATTTTTTATTTTGTTATGCCTTTATTAAAAATAAAGTGTCATTGTATTGTTCTCATCATCTATTTGTGTTCATTTTGGTGTTTGGATTTTTAGGGGAGCTGTGTACATTAAGATTAAGCTAAAGAGAGGTGTGATGGCAAAAAGTTTAGGAACCCCTGATCTAGATGGCTAAAAAAATGTTGGATGGGTTGATCTTTATTGTTGTGGAAAAGGCAAGATTCTGCTTCATAATATGCATTTAAGCACCACCAAAAAAATAACTCTGCTAAGTATTTGGATTTATTCCTTTTACTCTGAAAATAAGGAAAAGTGAGAAATAATATTTGAATCAGTTCTGAGCAGAACAATACAGACAGGCTCACTTTTGCATACAACATTATTGTCAAGCAGGACTTAGGTCCTATACATTTTTCTTGCCAGTCTGGATACAATCTAACTTTCATGATTAATTTTAGTGATTGATCCTATGGATTCAAAATGCCCACATTTAGATTTTTTATCCCACCTTATTTTTATAAATAACTGAAGTTGGTGAACATACATAATACTCCTTCCTACTCCTATTTTCCCCACAACAACCACCTTGTGAGGTGGGTTGGGCTGAGAGAGAGCGACTGGACCAAAGTCACCCAGTCGGCTTTCATGCCTAAGGCAGGACTAGAACTCACCTTCACCACTAGACCAGACTGGCTCTAGTTTCACTAAGTGTCCCTCTTCTTGACATGCTCAGAGTCCAGTCCAAGCCCTGGAAAATAGGTTGAGGGATGATTCCAGATCCTGGAATTCAAACTGGCTTTTAAACTTGGGAGGAATTCCTGTATGTGATGTGATGATGTACCAAAGATTAATGCGCGGTGTTGAAGACCCCAGCGAATCCCTGGCCCCAGGCAGCCAGAAACTCCAGCAAAAAGAGAATTTCTAACCGTGCAGTTACTAAAAGCCTGGAAACCCTGGGACGGGGAGAGAGAGAAAAAAGGCGACAAGTTTGGGAAGAGCTGCGAGCAGAAAGGGCTCTTCCTCTCCAGCCCCGGCGGAGACAGATTGGACGGCGCGGCCTCCACCCAGCATTTGGCTGCCGCCCTGGGCCTTCCCGCCTGCTCCAGCGGATGCGAGCGGCTGTCCAGGGGCGGGGAAGGGGCTAAGGCCGAGCCTGGGATGACCGGAGCGCGCCAACCACAGAGCATCTGCGGGGCCGGAAAGAAGTTCCAGCGCGCTCCAGCTCGGGCAGGACGCAGCCGATTCAACCAGGTGAGGATTTGGGCTTTCCTGGGGCGAAGGGAGGCAGGTTGGCAGCAACCGCGCCGTCGCCTCGCTGCCTCCCGAGCCACGGCGGGTGGGCGTGGGAAACAAAATCGCCTTCTTCCCCGGCGACCCCGCTGCCTTCCTGGGCCCTCAGCGAGCGCCTGCGATGGGCGCAGCGCCGCCTATCTTTCTCCCGGGGCGGTGAGAACAGCTGAAAACGGGACGCCGCCCTTCGTAGTAACGGCGGGAAGGGGAGGCTAGAGGGAAGCTTTCAGACGTTTGCTTTGCCACGGTCACTTTCCGTGGTCGTCCTCCGGTCGCTCCACCGCCTGACCGTCCGCTCCGCTGCCACCTCCCGTTCCTCCTGTGGCTAGAAGAGGGGCGCCAACGCAACCCTGCCTGGTGTGAAGAAGACGCGAAAGGATGTTGGAGGCAAAATAAACAGGGCGGCTTGCCACTTTCTGCCCCGCAGGGCTCCTGTCTCTCTAACAGTTACTGTGTTTTCAGGCAGCCTCGAGCAACAGTTGCTGGTGGAGGCGCTCCACCTGTTGGATTTCAGCATTTGAAAGGATTTTAAAAGCATTTTATAGGAGCCTGGCTATAGAAAAGAAATGCTTTGTACATCCTAACAGGCCAGTCATTGCATTCTGCACCAATTCATCCAGCAATAAGTCCATCCTAGTTATTCGGATCTGTCTTCCTTTCCGTTTTAACAGAAAATGTTAATATGTGGCTGGTACCAGGGAATGTTTGTGAAAAATAATGACAGTATCTTTCATGCCAGGTAAATAATTGAAAGCCTAACCTGTGAGGGCCTTCTTTAACCTCCTTCTCCTCTTTCCTGTTGTATGGTACAGTTGTCATATGAAAAATTTCCCAGAACGTAATGTCTAAGCCTTTCCGAATCCTGTGCAGCCAACCCCTAAAAATCAAGATGCATGAAAGGCTGGCCTGGACAAATTTGTTTATACTCTGATAACTGAACCTTTCAATCTCTTTCTTGCCCTAAACCAGCAACAAGAATAACTAAGTGTGTAATAAGAATTGTACAGATAGAAAATATGCCTTACTACCATTCAAAGGAAATCAAGAATTTAGATATGTCGAAAAATATTTTTAGTATCTGTATCTTTTCCTCTATAAAGCTGACTTCAACTTAAAAAGAGCTGCGATTTTAGGCGTGGGAAGTGGCACACTAGAAGGAACTGAAATACTTTCTCCAATCTACTTCTGTTGTTTTCACAGTAGTGTCATGAAACTGTTTGTCAGGGAAAAAGAAAGTGCAAGATATGAGTCATGGATCTTATACATCATCTTTTATCTTAGATCAAGCTAAATCAGACAGGTCTTCAGCTGGCCTTGAGAAAAATATACAGATATCATTTCAGATGCAGCTTATGAACTTTTGCCGTGTGATCTGGTGTACAATTATGTCTCTTCTGTTATTGCCAAAAGTATTTATCTGGAACACAGAGACAAATATGTCCACAAGAATTGTTTAAATCAGTGTTTCTCAACCTTAGTGACTTTAAGATGTGTGGACTTCAACTCCCAGAATTCCCCAGCCAGCCATAATCTGTGAAATTATACAATGCAGTTGAAAAGGACCTTGATCTTGCAGAGGCCAACTCTACTGATCATGTCAAATTCCTTGGTGAGGTAATCAAGTATTGATTTATATTGCCCTTTGCATTTTTAAAGTAACTAGTTCTTACCCTTGATTTAAATACTAAATATGTGTTAACTGATTGCCTTGAGATCAATTTTTCTATTGTCTAGTTGGAAGTGGTAAAAACTAAATTACAAAGCAGTATGTTCATCACAAAAAGTAGGGTTAATCAATTTCACAGAGTTTTCTGAAAGCAATTGCTGGATAGCTGTAAAATAGAACTGGTATTTCTGTTCCTGATAGATGTATTCTCTCCCCCCCCCCTTTTTTTATTCATGCCAAACAGTCCATAGAATCAAATTTGGAAGGGTCCAAGTATGGTTTCCTGCTCAGAGCAGGACATTCAGCTTCCATTTGAATATGTGCAGTGAAGGAGAACCCACAACTTTTCTGAGTAATCAACCTACTTTTACTGCCACAAAGTTCTTTTCCCCAACATTGAGTAGGAATCTGCCTTCCTTTAACTTAAATCCATGATTTTGTTTCCTGCACTGTAGAATAATGGAGGATCTTTCTGATCTTTTGTGGATGATTGTCTCCACCTGTCCTTCTGAATGTTGATCTGCAAATTGTGGTAATAGGTTGAGTTCTCTCTCTCTCTCTCTCTTAAAAAAGAAATGCAACAGTTTCAGTGTTGAAATACAGCCTTTATTGGCTGCCTATCTTACTTTTCAGTTAGAAGCAAACCCTGATTATCAAAATTGTAGAACTCTGATATGATGGATACAAATTCCAAACATGAATTACTGGCTTCTAGAAGGTACTCCCTTTCTTATTCTCCCTCCATTTTGGCTTCCTTGCCCTAAGCCAGCAAGGGAGGGATTTTTTTCTCCTTTCTACCCATATTTTGTCTCAATGGGCTTCCTCCATGTGGATAAAATTGGGCTGAGCACCCTGTAAAAGTAGGCTGAGGACTACAGGTTGTTTTGTATTTCTGTTAGTGTTGTCTCAATCCTACAGAGGGCATTCTAACCTTAGAATTACACAACTCTGCAGGTTTAGTCCTTGGATTAAATGTTCTGCTTTATGGATCTTGAATATTTATTTAGCATATCTCAGTGCAGGAAGCAGAAGTAATCACATGATATTCTTATTAAAAAAACGTTTGACACAGCCATCACAAATTGTAGCCAATATCTTTTGAAAATGTCCTGAAACATTTGAGTTTTTACATCTTCCTGTTTGGGTAGTCATGTGAACTATGCTTATGGAGTGAAGAATTCTTCAAATAGTGAAGTCTTTACAGCTCATTTTAAGCTTCTTTTCTCTGCTGCGCTTTCAGTTTCATTAATAGTTCCCTCAAGAGTCAAAAGGCTTTCATTTTGACAATAATGCCTACACTGTTCCTTTGGAATTAAAAAGTCTCTATCAATAGACTCCTTTGTATCTTCAGTGGAAAATGTTCCAGAAAGTCTGTAAGTCAGACGGATATTTTATGAAATCTCCATCATCTTATCTGATTAATAATCTAGTTTCTTTGGATAGTTTCATACCAAAATGTCGCTTGGCTGAATAGTCATATTCAAATGAGTGATTAAGAGTCTCATCCACTGCATTCTAATTTAGAAGTAAATTCTATCATATTCAGTATTTGTTCCCAAATAAGTTTCTATACGGTTGAAACTGAGATAATAGGGTGTTCTAAGTGAGGCCTTTATTGTACATTTGATCTGCCTTATTCTCAGGTTGGAGGTAGTGATCCAGACATCATCTTCTGATGAACCTGTACTTTCCCACTGCAGTTCCTTCCATATTTCTTCTTACAACCAAGAATTCACTAAGGTAGGAAAGAAGAAGTAACAGAACTATTTTTAAACTTATAGTGCTAGGAGTTCTCTGTTTAGAAACATACTTTATTCAGATGAGGTATTTATATGCAGCTGAAAAATAAATTACAAAAATTTGATACTGATAGAAGAAGAATCCACGATTATTGTATTTTTATTCTATTTAAAAACTTTCTTCTTCCATCTGAATATTAAACATTTACTTAGGATCTTAAGCCAGCCACCAGCAAAAAATTAGACACTTAACACTTTAAAATATTCATAATTTAAAATAAAAAACTGAAATCCGGAAAGAGCAGCATGTTATAATTACCACAATAAAATATGTAAGACATTCAAAAGCAGATTAAGAACCTGATTAAAAACTACACGTTAAATATTAAATGCATTCTAAAAAGAAAGGTCTTTATCAGCTTCTGGAAGGCCACTTATGAGAAAATGACCTAGGCAAAATGTGAATGTTCTCTACAGATGAAGGCAGTAAATATATCTGTCTGATTTCAGAGTTTTTGCTTCATCTTATCGACTTAGATGGACCACTTCTTGGGATGCTGACTTCTCAGCTTCTCACTTGGTAGTATTGCTGTGTTTCGAAATGAGCCTTCATGACTTGTGATTTGCCAGCTCCAGCTCCTTATCAGCCTTATATAGAGTTGCATGAGAAATTTGACCAATACTGATTTTTTGCTACTTATGTGGGACTGCATTGATGGGGGGGCGGGGGGCATCTGGGTGTGAGATAAAGCATGATTGGCTATCTGTGATCTGGCTTTTGATCTGCATGATGTGTAGGTTTGCCTTAAAGTATCTGAAAGAAAGAATAGTTTTTTGTTAATCTGTGTATAAACTGTGAAAATAGACCGTTATTATTTGCTATGTACAAATAAAGAACTGAAGCTAAAACCTGGGATATAATAAGGGTAAGTAAAAAGAACTACTTCACAAATTTTCTACGTGGCTTAGGAAAAAAATCCATTTCCCTGGATTATGTGTATTGTGTTGGTTTCTCTTTACAGTATCGCATAATTTCCAAACTTGCGTGCAGAAGGCAAAGTAGACACTTGAATAATTGATGTGGATAATGAGTCCGCATCACTTCCCTCTTACCTATGTAGCTGAGAGACTTCATGAGAAAAGGCCGTGTGGAGCAGAATTTAGATTCAAGCCCGCTAATTCATCTGCTGGACTGGCTTTCAAGGTAGGTGCTGTTAAAGGGTGATGCCAAATGAACTTGTTGGTATTGATCTTTGCATTGTAAAGGCAGGCATGACATGGAAGATGATATGAAATGCTTGAATGTATAGCAAGAGCTTTCATAAGACTTCTGTTCTTGTGTTGCACTTTTTGAGAAACTGCATACAAACAGCCTCAGAAGAGGTGATTGCAAACAAACAACCACAAACAACTGCTGCTAGCTTTTGTGTGTAAGGAAAAACAAACAATTTGCTATTGCTTTATTTGTCCTGCAGCTCAAGTGAAAGTGGTGGGATAGGAACAAGAAATAAAAGGTTTAGGAACTGTAGCTGGGCAATTTTAAGTTCAATTCCCTTGACTGGCAATTTATTTTTAACAATGGCAATATATTTTGAGCTGAATCAATATTGAAACGGCAGTGAGGCTAATGTTAGTTACCTACTCTTAAAAAGAATGAACTGATTCTAATTGGCCCTTCTATGCCTATCTTGTCTAGATGTCAAAATCTACAGTATAACTTCAGGGAACCCATATTCTCATTTAGTAATTCATATCTTTCTGTGATCTTTCTATAACTTGCTACTTAGGTACTGAAAAAATTGTTTAAACATAAATAAATAAAACATACTAGCTTGCAGCTAAAACAGCAAGTCTTTCATAAACATCTTAAAACCTTTTGCTTGTGCAAAGAAGTTGATGGTGAAGTCTTCTGCACTGTCTCCACATTCCTTCTTGTCATGGTAGATATATTCTCTGAGACAAAAAGGTAGTTCTGATGTTCATAGATTTCTGTTTGATTCTTTCTATAAGTCTGAAGGACATCTGAATAAGTATGTGAGGGATGCAAAACTCCAGCCTCCCACAATGCTGGGTTTATAGGCAGATCTAATAAAGATTGAATCTAAGGCCTGAATGAGGATAGTTACCTTTGGGCTAAAACTGAATTTTTGACATTGGTGCATCCCTTTGAAGCATCTTGGAAACAAAGTAGAGCAAAACTTGCTGCAGAGTGGGCTTTCTCTCCCAAGGCTTGTGGGAATGGCTAACAGCAAGCATGGGAGATGCTGAAGCAGAGGCTTACTATGCAGGAAAATTGAGATAGACTCACCGCAAGTCCCATAACTAGAATTTGGTTACATAATCTGCAGGCGGTGTGGTATCTCAGACAGCCTAGTCTCCCAACGTATTGGACTTTTTCACCCTGGTATGTTTTAACATCCTCCCTTCCGTGGTTCTTCAGAACACTCCACTCAAGGAAGAATTCAGCTCATATGGGCCAGGTATGATAGAAACATTGGCCCATTTCTTTCTGTACTGTCTCTTCTGTAGGGACATTGGTACCATCATTATTGATACAAAAGTGCCGGATGCTCCAGACGATTTTTATGTAAGCTGTTTCCTTGCAGATAGACTCTAAAATCATGTGGAGACACACAAAATTTTGGTTGGTAGCCAGCCTGCCATCATGATTTTGCAGGGAAGAGTAGAAACAATGTAAAGATATAAAAGGGTTGCTACTATTCCATATTATTGCACTTTGCATTGATTTTATATAACCTGTAAAATCTCTTATATTTTTTATTATAATTTGAAGCAATGTAATTCCTTTTTGATATAAACCTAAGATGGTAATATAGCTTATTGAGTGGGGCCAACAATTTGCTGTCTTTTTGCATTTTTTGGGGTGGTTGAAAAATATTCTTATGCACATATTAAAAGTAGGAATCACAGAATCACATGTATTAATTGTGTTTCTTTGATACCAGTGATGCCCCTAGGAATTTTTAAAGAATTAAAAGATAGATAAGGACACGAGGGAGATAACAGTGGAAGGGAATGGAAATGAAGGTCAGGGTAACAATGGGAAAATATAGAGTATTTAGTTATAGTAAAGTGTTGAGTTTGATCAAATTCCATGGGCGTAGTGGGCTTGGGGTAAGGATATAAGGGAGGTGGCCTCTTGGAGATATTCTCGAGGCATAAGATGCAACAAAAAATAATGAGTGTTTTGTGACTGATCACCTTAAATAGCTGATACACTAGTATACAAATATAATATACAAATACACTCAGTATAAGCAAAGGCGTTTGGAGAGAAGTGAAGTATCTTTGAAAAATGATGAAGAAGCTCATGAAAGATGATAAAGGAAAGAAGCTAGTAAAAGATTAAGAACAGAAAATAAGCCATTCTAAGGTTTTAAGAGTCATGATATGGCCATAGTAACAAGAAAGGCAAATATATATTTTTTTACAAACTACATATTATTATAAATAATATAATTGTAAGGTTAGATTTATATATCTAATGGAGGAGAGAAAATGAAAATGAACACCCACAACAGAAAACTTAGAAAAAGAAAAAGAGTTATTTTTGGAGAAATTAATTCAAGGGGATTTTTAGGACTTTTTCTCTCTCAAGGAACAGGTAAACCGCTTGGCAAGCTATTTTTGAAATTCTCTCAGATTTAAAAAAATTGCACAAAGATATCACCCATGTCACTTTCATAAGGTAAGTTTTTTGGAACTAGGTTAGATGCTCACATGGTTGATAGTAGCTGGGCAGAACCTAGTTTTTCGAGGATGCATGAAGTATTGTCCAAGTTGTTCATAATCCATATTCTCACCACAGTAATTACAAATACATGACTATTATATTAATAATGGTTATTCTCAAGGTCATTTAATTTTGTAATTGCTTATTTCTTTTATGTAGAGCAGCAGGGTTCAACTCAGGATCATGCATTAAATGGAGTGTTGGTTTTGTATTAATTAAATTTAGGTTTAATTTTAAGCCAAATTACTACCCAGGAAGTTATAATACAACCAAAATAGAAACAAAGAGAAGATGACTATCAAGTCTTGCTAAACTACTCCCACACTGGAGTGCCACAACTGTTAGCATGATGTCCAGGCAAAGTTGAGCCCTAACATCTCTTACTTTTGGAAAGTAACTTTTCCCATTTTTAGTATATAATGTTGCCAAAACAAGCACATTTAAAAAGCAGTTACTGACCTTGTTTAGTGCTGTCAGCATATCGTGTCTTGGATGATGTAAAATCATGAGCATAAAAGTAAGTTTCAACTCAAGGCAGCTGAAAACCTCTGAGTTAGGAAAAAGGCCTAGACATGCATTAAGTCATACAAGGAGGAAGGAAAAGAAGGCCTTACAATATTGCTAGCAGCTGGAACACTTGTAAGGGTAGGACTCAGTTGTGATAACATAAGCTGTATCACCAACATTGCTCTAAGAAAGGAATCTAATAAACGACAGAAGGGATTTCTGGTAGCAGTTGGGATGCATTAGGATGGGACTGATGTTTTGTTCTGGAACTAGGACAAGTGGTGACAATAATAGAGGCACATTTTTGGATATCGTTTACAGTATAATCCAGAGTCTTAATGGAGACGTCCAACTGAACTCAGTGAAGCTTACTGTACTGTAAATATGGGTAGGGCTACAATTCCCTATGTGGAGCCATAGAAAATCTCTGTTCTTAATTTTTTTTTTTCATTATGTGTTTATTTGTGAATTCATATGACTACTTCAATATAAAACTTCCAGAGTGATATAACAATTACAATAATGACTAGTATAAAAATCACAGGAAACACAGCTCTTATAATCCAATAGAACATTATTAGTTAAAATGTGCTATAAAACATGCTGAAATGTGAGGTTGGCAATTTCTTAGTTTCCAAAGCACGGTATATTACAATCACTCCAAATCTGTCAAGTAATGTACACTGTCCAGAACTCTATTTAAAAAGATCAATTTCTGGATGTTTAGGAATAATTTCATAACCTTACACATATCAGTGTCTTTAATGGCATGTACTTTTATTGCAAACTCTTGTAAGTAATTAACATTGGAAATGATTGCATAACATTTTAAAGGTAAATGTGCATGCCATCCACATGATTAACTATCAGGACTGTGGATCAAGTTCATTGGAAATTTCTTTACTGGACTAAGTGTGAAAATAAACTCTTTTTCAAGAGTATTTAATAGATATTAAATGATACTGTGAACACATACTTTTCTTCCTTCCAAAGAGGGGTCCTTAGCCTGCTTGGGCCAGTGAGCACATTTCAAATGTTAAGTACAAAAATGGCTGCCACGGTGGGCATGGCCAGTTATGAGACATCCACTAACCAGAGGGTAAGCTGGTGAGATGTTCCTGTCTATCTCTTTTAACCCCTAAGGATACTATTTCAGCTTTCTCCTTGTGGGCAGGTAGGCAGGCTTACAGTCAAGAGCTTTGACTGTAACTCCCTTCTTTCTTATTTCTAAGAATGCCTTAGCGATATAAGTGAGGCTGAGAAACATATTTGGAAATAAAGATTTTTGCTCGAGGATGGCACTTGCTTTATGGCATCTTATGTCCCTATTCTTTTTTTTTTTTAATTACAGGAATTTAAAAAGAGAGAGAGAGGGAGGGAGGTAGGGAGGTAGGTAGGTATGCAGCCTAGTATATGCCAAGGATGTGTTCATAAACCTGTTAGATTTTCAGGGCATCACATGGAGGATTCAGGTCTCCAAAAGTCTGTATAATGTACAGTTAGACTGCCATATAATTTTATAAATGACATTCTGAAGTCATTTATAAAATTATATGGTAGTCTAAGTGTACATTATAGTTTTAATATAATAAAATATAATATTTTATTATATTAAAACTATAGTTTTATATCCTGAAAAAACTAATAGTTTTGTATCCTGAAAAAAGCCAAAGTATTTTCTTAATGATAAAGAGGAGGAGGAGGAGATGGTTAACATCCTGTGAGAACCAAAGTTTTGGACACTGTCTAGGATTTGGATTTTAATTAAACTGAACTGCCAAACTTAGAGATATTTGACATATTGTCCTTGGTGAATGGTGGTTGCTGTGCTTGTCTTATTCTCATTATGTGCAATCACTATTGAGTTGCTAAGAGAAAATTACTTTCTATTTTGGTAAACTGAATTGTGGTTCCAAATGGACTATATGTCACATACTTAATTTGCAATATATTCCCTGGTGAAATTAAAAATTCAGATGGTTGAACTGAAGCCTGCTTCTTAAATTGATTATTGTCAGTGTGTTATCATGCTGCCCATTATCTGACTGATAAGCCTTCTACTGAAGTTCTTACCAGAGATTTTGACCACAGTGTATTTGTATGTGTGTTGTGTGTGCATTTGTATATATGTGTATATGTGTAGGTATTGGAAACAGAGATGTGTCACTTATCAAATAGAGTAAGATAGGTGTGAATTCTTAAATGACCTATCATAACAGCGAGCCATACAAGCAAGCACATTCTACCACACAGACTTTTCTTTATTCATATTAATATTGCCTCTTAAAACATGGTTAAAAGTCCATTTTAAGCTCTGTCAAAACAATTTGTTCAGGTGTAGAGATCCTTGAGAGATTTTGAATTTGATTATCAAAACTCTCTGAAATAAGAGACTCCAATGGGCTTTGTGAAAAGTAGGCACTATGTACAAAATAGGAAGTTGAACCCTTAAATTATTTTATATCAAGATGGAATTGGGAGCCAAAGCAGGATACAACAGAGGCTGGAGTATCATTATCTCCCAATAAAACTAAAGCAAAAAGCTCTTCAAGGTTCTTCCTTCATAAACCAGAATTTAAGAACACCTAATTTGTCAGGGAGATTATCCAGGGTTGCTGTATAGAGAATCGGGGATCCCCAGCTTGGTTCCTGATAGCTCCAAGCAGTCTTAAAGCGTCAGTGTTCTGACTGTATTTTAATAATCCATGGAAAGGTCCAAACCATTGATATGAACATCTGTGCTTTAGTATGTTTGGTACCATTAAGTTGGGTTGATTCTGGTAAGTTAATGGATAAATGCTTTCCATCTTGACTTCTTCTCATGACATTCTAGTAATCTTTTTGATCCTGTCCCTCAAGCTTGTTCATTGTCTTACCTTTGCCAAGCGCAATCATTTTTCTAATCCATCACCTGTTTCAACATATGCCCAAAGTGTGTTTCTACTTGCTGATCATTGCCACAAGGGATCAGTCTGCCTTTATTTGGTCCAAGATAGATTTATTGATACCCTCACAATCTATCATAGTCT
Organism: Liasis olivaceus; assembly: GCA_030867105.1. Taxonomy (NCBI): domain Eukaryota; kingdom Metazoa; phylum Chordata; class Lepidosauria; order Squamata; family Pythonidae; genus Liasis; species Liasis olivaceus. Next base: position 261,878,932 of record CM061349.1, read on the forward strand.
TAGCTTAGTAATCAAATCCTTAATTCAGAGGCATCTGATTTTCTCTCACTATTTCTCAGGGTCCAGATTTCACAAAAATACTTTGACACTGGAAAGACCATTTCATTAACCATTCTGATTTTTCTTATAACTGAAATGTAATTATCCTTCATGATCTTGTCTAAATTTGTCATGACAATTAATAATTTCCTTTCTGCTTCTGTGGCACATTTTGTCTTTATTCTTGAATCAAAGAAAAATATCTACCACCTTTGCTTCTTCACTAACAACTGTAAATTCACAAAGCAAGTTGTTTGATATTACCATTGTTTTCTTAGTGTTTAATATGAAACCAGATTATTCACTTACCATTTTTATTTTAACAATAGGCTCTTCTTTACTCTCGGCTAACAAAATAGCACCATCTGCATATTTCAAATCATTCCTAATTTCAGTCTCCAATTCTGATTCCCAACTATACCTTTTTCCCAGCTTACCATTCTTGTAACATACTCATTATATACATTAAGCAAATGTGAGGAGTCTCACTCCTTTTCCAATTCTGAACCATTCCTTTCTACTAATTTAATTCTTATAGTAGTTTTTTGTTCATTATAAAGATTCCTCAGAAAAATAATTAGATGTTTTGGCATACGAAGTAGCTTTAACGTACTTCACATTCTGGCATGAAATACAGTCCAAAGCCTTGATAGTCAGTGAAGCAAAGGTAATTCTCCATCTTCTGTTTCCTACTGTGTTGTCTAGAGGTTTTCAAACTGTGGGTTGTGACACTCCTGGGGGGTTATCATCAAATTTATAAGGGGGTCATAATTGGGTGGTGCTTGCATATGAAAAGCAGGATCATTGTCAGTGCTCATTCCCACTTTGCCTGGACAAGATGGCATCTATTCTGTCCAAGCAAAGTCTAGAGAAAGCTGAATTGCTATCAGAACTTGTTCCCACTCTCCTGATTGTCCAAGCAAAGCCCATGGCAAATTCTAACTGGGCTTCAGCTTTGGGTGTGGAAGCCTCATGGCAAAAGCATCCACAACTGGATTGCCATCTGAGTTTGCTCCTGTTCTCCCTGGATAAGTTGGCAGCAAATTCAGAATTTTCTATAGTTGTCACTATAAGGAGTAAATATTGATCCAAATACATGTGACATGAGAAATGAGAGTAGCTGTTTCAAAAACAGGATTTCAGGAATTAAGCAAAACTAAGGAAGCTCATGTTTCCCTTTGAATATGGTTTTAAATTTATGTGTTGCTTATTTCTAATGAAAAGGTTTTGTTTTATAAAGTTACAAAGTTATGTCATTGTTTCATTTGATATATAGTTTCAATTTACTGAATTGATTAAATTGATGATTTAATTATTAATCAATGAGACCCACTTTGGTCTAGTGGTTAAGGCTCCAGGCTAGAAACCAGGAGACTCTGAATTCTAGTCCTGCCTTAGTCATGAAAGCTGGCTGGGTGACTTTGGGCCAGTCACTCTCTCTCAGCCTCCAAAGTCAGGCTGGGGTGACAAGCTGGTTGGTCAATTCCTGATGCAACTGACAGAACAACATTTGGTTGGTCCAAAAAAAGCAGACCCTGCTCATGCGGGAAAAATGCTAGGAAGAAAAAAAAATCAATTTATTTACAAAAAGTAAATAATATATTTATTTCTTGCCCGACCCTAACTCCAACAAAATTATTAGTTTTATTAATGGGAGGAGGGAAGTCACAGAAATTCATTTATCATTTTAGGGGGGCAGGGGTTGGTATTGCAAAGTTTGACAACCTCTGATGTAATTTGATTCTGGTGTTGCTCATTTGGTGATGTTTATATAGAATCTGCACTTAAGTTGCTTGAAGCAGATGTTGACAACAAGCAAAGAGTTGTCTTTGCAAACTTGATTAATCTATATTCTGAATCCAGTTCAGTTTCCTGTGATTCCAGGTTCCTCTAGTTCTCCAAATGTTTCATTCAAGTCACCTGTTTAAGTCACCTGTTTGGCTCATTTATATGTTACAACCATGTATGTACAATTTTACTGAGAGAAGTAGTTTGCTGTTGACTTCTTTTGCATCTGATTTTGGAGTTCCTTTTCCCAGGTGCATTGGCATCCCTCATCTTTGCAGAGCCCCACCTGCTCTTACACCTACTGTGAATACTCTTAACTCCTCCCTCCCCTTACTGACAAGGATAACTCTACCAGGAGTTCCTGTTCCTGCCAGCATTGCTCTCGGGGTCAGTGAAGCTACTGAGCCCTCCCACCACATCAAGATGCAGTCTCTGGAAAGGATCTATACTTCAAACTTGAATATTACAGGTGAAACTCGAAAAATTAGAATATCGTGCAAATGTTCATTTATGTCAGTATGGCAACTCAAAAGGTGAAACCAATATATGAGATAGACGCATTACATGCAAAGTGAGATATGTCAAGCCTTACTTTGGTATAATTGTGATGATTATGGCGTACAGCTTATGAAAACCCCAAATTCACAATCTCAGAAAATTAGAATATTACATGACATCAATAACACAAGGATTGGAAATAGAACAATATCGGACCTCTGCAAAGTATAAGCATGCATATGTACTCAGTACTTGGTTTTGGCCCCTTTTGCAGCAGTGACTGCCGCAATGCGGTGTGGCATGGATGCTATCAGCCTGTGGCACTGCTGAGGTGTTATGGAAGACCAGGATGCTTCAATAGCGGCCTTCAGCTCCGCTGCATTGTTCGGTCTCATGTCCCTCATCTTTCTCTTGGCAATGCCCCATAGATTCTCTATGGGGTTCAGGTGAGGTGAGTTTGCTGGCCAATCAAGCACAGTAATCCCATGGTCATTGAACCAGGTTTTGGTACTTTTGGCAGTGTGGGCAGGTGCCAAGTCCTGCTGGAAAATGAAGTCAGCATCCCCATAAAGCTCGTCTGCGGAAGGAAGCATGAAGTGCTCCAAAATCTCCTGGTAGATGGCTGCGTTGACCCTGGACTTAATGAAGCACAGTGGACCAACACCAGCAGATGACATGGCTCCCCAAATCAACACAGACTGTGGAAACTTCACACTGGACTTCAAGCATCGTGCATTGTGTGCCTCTCCATTCTTCCTCCAGACTCTGGCTCCTTGGTTCCCAAATGAGATGCAAAAGTTGCTCTCATCAGAAAAGAGGACTTTGGACCACTGGGCAACAGGCCAGTTCTTTTTTTCTGTAGCCCAGGTAAGACGCTTCTGACGTTGTTTGTTGTTCAGGAGCGGCTTGACAAGAGGAATACGACATTTGAAGCCCATGTCCAGGATCCGTCTGTATGCGGTGGCTCTTGATGCACTAACTCCAGCCTCAGTCCACTCCTTGTGAAAGCCCCCAACACTTTTGAATGGCCTTTTCCTGACAATCCTCTCCAGGCTGTGGTCATCCCTGCTGCTTGTGCACCTTTTTCTACCACACTTTTCCCTTCCACATAACCTTCTATTGATGTGCTTTGATACAGCACTTTGGGAACATCCAACTTCTTTTGCAATTACCTTTTGGGGCTTTCCCTCCTTATGGAGGGTGTCAGTGATGGTTTTCTGCACAACTGTCAGGTCAGCAGTCTTTCCCATGCTTGTGATTCCTACTGAACCAGCCTGAGAGACCATTTAAAGGCTCAGGAACCCTTTGCAGGTGTTATGGATTCATTAGCTGATTAGAGTGGGACACTTTGAGCCTAGAATATTGAACCTTTTCACACTATTCTGATTTTCTGAGATTGTGAATTTGGGGTTTTCATAAGCTGTACGCCATAATCATCACAATTATACCAAAGTAAGGCTTGACATATCTCGCTTTGCATGTAATGCGTCTATGTCATATATTGGTTTCACCTTTTGAGTTGCCATACTGACATAAATGAACATTTGCACAATATTCTAATTTTTCGAGTTTCACCTGTATTTCCTAATTATATCTGAAGGAGCCTGATAGCACCTTTTCTGACTAACACATTTTATTAAAAGGTATAAGCTTTTGTGGGCTGTAACATGCTTCATCAGATGCATCACAAAAGCTTATGGCTTTCAATAAAATGTTTTAGTCAGAAAAGGTACTATCAGATTTCTCCTGATTTTTTTTGGCTACCATAGACTAACACAGCTCTCCTCTTACAAATTCTAATTATATCTCTAATTCTATGTCAGTGTATGGTATTTCCTTCCAAAAAGTTAAGTGCTTTGGTCTCTCTTTCCTGGTACGTATAATATTTTGTTAAAAAGAATAGCAACTGTTGTTGCTATTGAAAAAGGAGCTGAGACCTATGCGTGTTATTTGTGAGCAAACACCAACCTATTCCTTATACCCTATAGATTATTAGGACTATGAGGAAGGGATATTATATCTGGTATTCTGGCAAGTGGGCCACACTGTAGTTGCAAAATCTTGCGTCTTATTCTGAGAAATGGTAGAAAAACTGCACTTGTTAAGGTATGTTGTAGTATGTGAAGCTGATGTAATTTAGCAATTTTATCTGAAAATTCCAGTTGTTCACAGATGTGAACCAAATTGTTCCTTTCTTGTGATAAATTGGTCTTGCAGAGCCCTATATCCATTGCCCATGTCTCTGATGCCACTCCTTTTTTTTAATTATGAATTCTTCATCTTTTACTTTACTGCTCTTACTTTATTAAGAACTATTTGTTGAACTAGTATTAGTGGATATTTCAGCAATCTGATAGAAGGGCTGGGCATAATTTAGTTATGTTAATTATATATTTTAAAACAAATAGCCCACAGATACTCTAATGAGTGAAGTTGTTATTGTTCATATATTTCCTTTGCAATTAAATAGTAAAGAAAACAGTAAAAGTACACAATCATTGCACAAATACAGTGGTATCTCAGGTCACGAACTTAATTCATTCCGCGACTCTGGTCACAACCCGAATTGGTCACGACCCGAATCAAATTTTCCGATAAGGTTCAATGTAAATACGGTTAATCCGTTCTGACCCCTACGAATTTGGTCACCAACCAATTTTGGTCGCAACCCGAATCGAATTTTCCCATAAGGTTCAAAGTAAATATGGTTAATCTGTTCTGAACTATATGTATTTTTTTTAAACCACAAAAATATGACACAAAGTATAGTATAGTATGAAGAGAGAGAACGCTAACCTTGCTCGAGGCGACTTCTGGCGTGGAGGACAGGAAGGTGGGTGGGGAGGTGGTTATTGCTTGGAGGGAGAGTCCCCCTCCCTACAGGAAGCCACGACCATGTGTCACAGCAGGGAAAATGGCCGCGGATCCTGTTCGTCACCCGATGTGGAGTTCGCGAATGGAAGCAAAATTTTACGAGCGGTGCTGTTCATGACCCGAATTGGTTGTGAACAGAAGCGTCCGTGACCTGAGGTACCACTGTAATTATGTTTTAGCTGTTCGTAAATCCTGTATACATTTGTGTTTAGAAAATGGAAAGAAATTTGGAAGAACATGAGGAGTCCAGCATTAAAAATGTAGACCACACAAGAACAAAAATGGCACATTCTTTTTATTGGGTTGTGGATAAGAGCTACTTCAAACATGTACATTTAATTTATAATTCACCCTTCCTCCATGGATCTCAGAGTAACTTATATAGCCTTCCCAAGTACTCTTCCATCTAAGTGCTAATCTGTCCAGGTCTGTCGCATCATGTGTCTTCAGACTATGGCCTGCATTGCTGCTGTTGCACAAACCAGCAGGTTTGGACGAATCAATCAACACTGAACCTCTGACAACTCTGTGCTTTTTTCCAAAGATTTTAATGTTTAATGTTGTGCTTAAATTCCATGGAAACAGGGGAACGAACTGGGAAGAAATGATTAGAGGGTGAATGCATTTCTATGTTTCATGCCAGTTCCTGGTGTAGATGCTGTTTCTCACTAAAGTCTTGAATTCTGTTAAGTATTTAGAGGTCAGCACAATAAAATGAGCCTACAATTAAAACCAAAACATTCAATTGGCTTGCTTACACTAAAGCTAATTACAGCAGATGGTATCTTCTGGGAATAGGAAACTTACAGAAGGATCTTTCTTCTAGTTACAGTAGCGTGAATAACATGAAGCCACTTACCAGCTGGTGTTTCTCCTGCTTCCAAAATATCCAGTGTCATTGCTTTTCTGAATGTGCATGTTGCTATTATAGCAGCCATTAGGACATGGTTCAAGGGAACCTAAATTAAAGGAGCAAAAAATTTTTCAGGCAAGAATAAAGGGATGAATTCTTATATTTTACAGACATGAAGGAAAGTAATTGTTTAATTTCCCTTTGGTATGTGTGATCTTAAAAAACAAACCTGAAGTAGTATAACACTGGTCTCTGGAACAGCATCTGTATATTGACTCATAGCAAGCCTGCATCTGAATTTATTGAATGCACTAATTCAATTCATTCATTTGCTGACTTCATTCTATAACTTGACTCTGAAGCTCTCTTAATGGGAATTTCAGTTTAATTGGTGGTGTTTATATTTGAGAATAGATAGTATTCAGCAAGCCTGCCTACCTCTTAATGGAGTCATGTGGTAAGGGAAGTTTCTATAGAACCAGGCATTTGAAAATAAGGTGAGACTGTGCAAAGTTGAGGAAAAGATACTTTAAAAAATTAGATATGACAATGTTTTTCCCTTTTCTATCGCAGCCACAACAAGAAAGTGATGACTCAAGTTTGTCAGATGTTCATTGTTTGCTTCTTAGAGACATTTCATCCAAGTTCTATGACAAAGAATATTGCTGAAATGGTAGGAATTATAGAAGTTGCTGTAGCTGGAGGAATGGCCCAGTGACTCTCTAACTGGGGCTATTGAGAAGGATGAATTGAGGTGATGGGAGAATTGGAGATGGCTGGGTGTATATGCCTAGCAGTTTGTATGTCTGAGGTTGGAGGCATTTGGACTTCTTGGAAGCCAGCAGGATGAAGGTTTAAGGCTGTTAAAAAGACCTCTACCAGGTTAAATCATCTTTGTGGAACCCTGGAGAGAGACTAGCATTTATCACACAGGTTGGGATTCCGTGATAAGGCAGATTTGTGTTGACATACCTAAAAGGTTTGGAGAAGCCCTAAAATGATGGTAAAGAGGCACATTGAAGCCTTGGGTAGAAATGGATTTATCTGTACTCTGTGAGTTGGGGCAGATCTTCAAATTTGGCCTTATATGCCTTTACAAAGAAGGAAGCTTGAATCATCTCCATTTGTTGTAACCGTCACACTTTTGTGGGCTACAGTCCACTTCTAAGGGTTCCATCAGGTATGTTAGTGTATGTCTAGATTTTTATAATACAATACAATAATATAATATAGCTTATTATAATGCAATATCCTTGCTTCAAATTGTATTGTAAGGAATGTCTGTGCGTATGAATCAAATTCTTTTAATCTCACATCACACTGATGCTAATACCATAGTTTACATATAACAAAATAGATCATGTGGATAATTCTTTGATTTACAATCCAAAAATGTCAAATATTTCAGTGCTTGCTATCAATTTCTTTAAACCCATTATTTCAAATCTTTATTTTGCACAATAGCTTTGCTTATGTGTAGGACACAGTCAGGATAAAATGGGTATTCAGACTATTTAGAATTAGTTTCATTGGTTCATTACCTGTCATGTTGTTTCTGTAAGTTCCATTTGCAGTGCATGATAAGAAGCAGCTTAAAATATATGTACGCCTGTTGATATGCTTGATAATAGTACAAATGAATTATGAACTGAATGTGAACAATTGAAAATGGAAAATTCTGGGGGAAAGTATAGCACAATCCATTAGAACAAGGAGATATAGCTTTTTCCAGGCTGAGGGTTAACCATGGCCTTGAAGTGATGTGCTGGGAACCAAATCCCCAAAAGTAGTGAGTGAGACCAGAGCAAGTACATTTTATTTGGCTTTAAATATAATAAAAATTAAAACATTAAATTATCATTGTCAGGACCTGTTTTTAATAATGTCCCCTTTCTATCACATTAAAAAACACATTTTATTAATTGCCAATTTTGAAGTCTCTATAACCCCAGGACCTCAATTCTGCAGTCCTGCTTTTTTTCAAACAGAATACAAGAAGATATAATGTGTGCAGTTCCACTGAGTATTGTGTGACTTTCTCAAGTTAGTAATGGTTTTGAAGGCTGCCCTCTCATGTGGCAAAATACATTTGTGACCATTTTCCCGTTCTATTTATTTCAGAGATCCAAGATTTTTCAACGCCTGTAGGTTTTTAAGAGAAGGTGGCAAAGGCAACCAGGGTCCTGCAAGAAGTTGAATTTCATCCTCCTTGTGACAGTGAATCAGCACAGCACACAATAAGGAACTTAAGTCCTCTTGTTTGAAGATACAATGTGAAACTGTCTTGGGATTATTCTATTTCTGGTGTGCTGTTTAGACGTCTTGCTGCCAGAAATACAACAGAATGTCTCAGGCCCATGCAGCAATCTTATCTGATTATCCTGCGATTGCCAACCATAAAGGAGATGTCTCACCTGCATGTAGCTTATCTGCATGGCCAGGCAAGTTGCTAGACCCTGTGGAGGAGACTTCTGAGGGTGCTAGTTCACAGAAGAAAGAAAGATTGTGTGCTCTGCATCAAGAGGAAGAGAACAACCAGGAGCCTGAAAGCAAAGAAATGTCCTATGGCCCTTCCTGTCTTCAAGACTCTTTTCATTCAAATTTTAGTTTCATCCAGCTCTCACTAAATTCAGCCTCTGAAGCACGTGGTATTGCAGGTGCATCAGGAGGTAGGGAACTTAAAGAAACTGTGCAACTATGTGGAGTAGAGAAAACAGAAAGTATTAATGTCCACGTACCTGGAGAAGGCCTAAGAACTTCACGAACAGAACTGTGGGCTTCATATAACTCTCGGTGTGATGAAGTTTGTACATGTCCCTGGGAAGCTGCGGAGGATGACAGCTTGCAGGACAGTAGAAGGCTCTCACCTTTCCATGCAAATAATGCATTTTTCTGTTCCATGGATTCTTTAGAGGCAACATCTGCTGATTCTTCTGTGACTTCAGGCTATGAGAGTTGTGGCATTGCTAGTGACCACAGTTGGGATTTTCTGATGAAGGAGTATGAACCAGTATTACAGGAATGTTTGATGGGCAATCAACGTTTAATAAAGGTTAGAGTACTCTTTGTGCCTATTTTGTGCAATAGAATTTTAAACAAATATATACATTCAATGTAAAGCAATGCAGTAGCTGTTGTAATGCTTATTTTTGGGAGTGTTTCTACTGGGGATTTGAGAAGATGGTTATGAAAATGTTGGTTGGTTATAATTAGCAAGCAAAATAAGTTCTCTAATGCCTCCTTGACTTGTCTTCCAAATATCTTGAGCCTTGCTACTCTCTTTCTGCCAGTAGTTTATAATATTTGCTGCCCTTCAAGCTCATTTTAGTTTTCTCCCAGTCTCCTTGTTGTATATTTTCCTCCATCGCTTTTGTATCCCACCTGCCCAGTCTTATAGAAGGCTGCCTCTGCTGCTGGTGAACCTACTTAAATGGAATTACTACCTTTTGACTTAAGATTTCCTGGTTGATGCCTGCAAGTCTCAAGATGTGTAAAATAAGCAGTTTGCCCTATGTTTGATTTTGTGAATTTGTGAATAATGGGAAACTTGTCTGATTTTTACATCTTTATATAAATATATTATGTTATTATATCATTATGTCTCTTCTGTGTGCTCTTGAAACCTGTGTGTTCTGTGGGTGACAGAAATGTCCTCAGAAATAGGTGGGCCAAGTGGGATAAAATCAAAGCATTTGAACTGTTATGATCAGATATGCAATGTTTAGGTCACAATTTTTCAAAGCAACATACAGGAATTTTGCTCATGATCTTTTAATTAATACAGATAAAATCCTTAATGAGAAAACTTCAGAAGCTTCAGGAGAAAGCAGTAGCTGAGGATGACTATGAGAAAGGTATGTTTCTGACAACCAGTTGCTGTTATAAGTTGTTGTGGACAGGCGAAGACCAGGATTCATCTCATGGCTCAGGCTGGTTTACAATAATTTGTTATTTGCGCAACAGTTATGCAAGGTAGGTTAAAGAAGAAAATGATTTGCCTATTCCAGTGAGACCTCAGTCTGAATTCTCCATGCCTCAGAAGTAAGATCCTTAGCGTGTGAAAAACATTTTTTTAATCATATCAAATTTATTCCATCTTACATGCACACGTCTATAGTGGACTTGAATTAACTAAACTAGTTTTGGAATTAAGAGCCAGTAAGGGTCAGGGTAGATGGGGGACCTTTTACTTGCCCATGATTTCTGTGGTCCAAATCACCGTCTTCCTATATGGCCTTTATTTTAAAAAGCATGTGTAGGTTCTGCATGTGCTAATCACAGCTGAATGTATGACAGCTGAAGGTAGTAGCTAAAGGCACATCTGCAATTTATAGTGGGACAATCTGGCAGTGGGAGGGACACGAGGAAAGGCTGACATCCATTTCTGCCCTCAGAAAATAGTTGCTGTCCTGTTCTGGCAGTGAGACAATCTGGCAGTGTGGATAAGCCGTGAGTCTCATGCAAGCCTAAAGGCTACTGGTATCAGAACCATAGTTTGTGTACTTGCAGATATTTAAAGGAACACTTGGAGTAACTTAAATTCTGGTTACTTTCCAAATAATGCTTACAATCTAGATGAGTGAGTGAGAAATTCAAAAGGGATAGATTTCTTTCCCTGTTCTCAGCTCTACCAGTCTCTAAATCCATGTCTGTTTGTGCTGCCATGAAACCATTGTGTTCCCATGATCCTTTGGGAGGATTTTTTCCCCCCAATGGCAGTCATTTGCATTCTGGAGTCTCACCTCTGTCTAAAGATCCATGCAAAATAGTGGCTCTATCTAATGCAAGTGTCTATTTGGAGCAGAATTATGTATAATTTCCAGAATTACTTATGGCGCTTCATTTTTCCTGTGTCTTCAAGACTGACAAATGTGTTAATATTCTGACGTTAAATTTTTATGTATCATTTTATTGGACTGTACGCTACTTGAAGCACCATTAATGGTTAGTTTTTCCTAATGTTTTAACTCCTTAATCTACTTCTTTCTTTTTCCTTCCTTCTCCTAATCCTGTTCTCAGTTTTTGTGACTGTTTTTGGATATTCTGTATCAGATGAGCAGAGTTCTCAAAATCTTTTGTGAAATCCACTGTTTGTTTTCAAGAGTAAGTGCTTTTCTTGAACAGAGTAGTATGAAGTATTAAAATGTTGCATTATTTTCCATATTCTTTGAACTTTCTTTAAAAATTGGTTAAACATTTAACAAATTTGTTTAAAATAGCAAAGTCACACTCGGAGGAAAAGTTGTTTGTTCAATTAAATAAGGTATGAATGGATCGTTTGTCATCACTCTTTTGTGCACACTGCCTCACATTGACATAATCTACCTCTTGCCTTTCTTGAAGAGCAAGTCAGTATATAAAATCAGTATATATCCTTGCTACATTTAGAAAATCCATCAGATTTTTTTCTTTTTACAAAATGGACAGAAGCAAACTCTTATATAGCTATTTTCCTTTTTTTGGTAAACATTCATTTCTTTAGCAGACTAAATGCTACTTAGTAGTTTTCTACTAGTACTTGCACATCTTAACACTTCTCTATCTGTTCTCCATCTTTAAGAAATATTCTATGAAGGTACAGCAGTTCATCTACTTGTTCTGATATTTTGCAATTTATGTAAAATTTGCAATCATTCACTCTTATTTTTCATATCAAACACAACTACCTTCATCTTTGACAACATTAATTTTCAGATCCATGCTCCTTGTTTTATCAAACATTCCATCTAATATTTTTTGCAAATCATTCACATTCTTAGCCAACAACATACTGCATACAAAATATACACACCTTCTTGTCTCCAAGAACTCATTATAAATTTACCCATGAATATATGAAACAACCAAGAGGTCATCACATATTTTTGCTTTACTTTATGTTCAGAGTTGAACACTGGCAACTCCTACAGCCTTACTATTTTTCAATAATTCTTGCTCTTCTGACTTCCTTTTCTTCCTTTTCTTCCTGAGCACTAACATTTATGGCATTTACTCTTTGATATATCAGTATTATTTCCTACAAATTCTAAAATACTCCTTCCACCATCCCCTCACTTCAGTTTCATCCCAAATAATTCCCTATTCTTCTTAGGACTTAGTTGCTTGCACTGACGTTTTTGTAGTAATAGATCATGAATAGAATACATAAAAGGATCTTTCATGCATTTGTTAAAAAGCCTGGTTGGAAGTCTCTTAGCTTTGAGGCAATCTAAGTCAAACCAATACTGTGTGTGAAAAGTCTGATCTCTGGTTTTTGGGGCTGTGGCTGCTATAACAGCAGGTTGAAGTAGGTGGATTACATTAGAGAGATGGCTTGAAATTGGCTCCCCAGAGCAGATGACAATTGTGGAGTAAATCTGATGAGCTGGCTCAGATTTTAAAATGTTAGAAATCATTTCTCCCTGTCAGGGTGACCGTTTCACATGGATAGGGCAAAGGTCATCTTCCTCTATGATAATAGGGGTCAAATCAAGAAATAGTATTATCAGGAATTTGTATAGTAAATAAAATTCCTGGAAAGTGATCACTACCAGGACTATCTATAAACATATTCTGAATAAAAGGGATAATTTTTTGCCAAATTGTTATATAATCTATTAGGGAGAGATCAGAGCCAAGCCAGTGAGAAAATTCTGTTGGATAATCAGCAAGCATAGAACCATTCAGTAAGTTTAAATTCAGATTATTAAGGGTTTGGAACAAACACAAACATTTCCCACAGTGTCCTTATAATTTCATCACTTTTATTTTTAGCTCTACACTTGGCTGGTGCTCCTTGATTAGCCTTTTTCACCCATACTTCCATCAAAATTTGCTCTGCATTTTCTCTGCCTGTTTTAGGCTTAATGTTCCCTGCTTTCTTTGACTATATTCTTTGATACTTTTTTTGTCTGTACACATAATGCAGTATTTTACTTTTATCCTCACTTTTTGCTCTAATTTTTATATATATGCATGTGCGCACGCAAACACATATTGTACATCCTCTTTTACTTTGTTATTCTGTCTTTTTCATCCTTTTTGTCCTTCCATTTAGTGCTACTGTACCTCTGTGGCACTTTGTAATATAATTATTTTCACTTTGTTCCAAGCAGCTTCCACATCCTCTTTCCTTGTATCACTTTCCATTCATTATGTTGGAAAGGCATATTTCCTCTATTTTCTAACTTTTTTTTCATACAAGACGTGCACTTTTTTGCAGTCATATGTCTTTAACCCTCCTTCTCCTTCTCCTTCTCCTTCTCCTTCTCCTTCTCCTCCTCCTCCTCCTCCTCCTTTTCTTCCATGTCCTTCTTCCCCACAAATATCCACTTTTGACACTACTAAATAATGGTCTGCCTTACATTCAGTACCTCTCACCACTCTTATATCCTTTTTTTCTTTCATTATAAATGACATAAATAAATTGAAATAAACCATGCCTTTTTATGCATTGTCTTTCCATATACATGTATGAATAGGCTGAGGCTTAACCCATATAGGCAAAACAAATGGGCCTTGTTCTGAGCATATAGTCAAGTATGTCAAATAGTAAGAATACTCATTCTCTGCATTCTCAGATTTCCAAATAGCCTAATCATACCTTCTGTACTCCCTTGTTCCACCCACCTCTTCATGTCACCCAAAGAATAATTTTCTTCCTGAATTGTATTCATTCGGAATATTGCATTTTTACCCAAACTCATCACTGTTTTTTCCATTATCCTGGTTCACTGGAGTATAACATGCAGCTATTACCACCCTATAGATTTCTACTTTCCTTTGCCCTAACAATAACCTTGATGGCACCAATTCATACTTTCTGACCTATATTTCAGCCCTTTCATAATGAAATCTATACTTTTATTTCCTTGCATGTATTCATCAGTTGCATTCCACAAGATCAGGCCACCTTCCTTCGGTTCTATTTCATCCTTCGTCTTTCTCTTAGTTTCACAAACATTCAACATAACTATTTTCTTTCCTTTCATTTGGTAATTCATGCTCCTTAGCATTCAATTCTTTTCTCTTCCAAATTCTCCATATGCCTCAGTTTTCACCAGATGTTCATAATCTTTTTGGTCAATTGAGGCTTTCACATATTGTTTTGGGGAAGATAAAAAAAGGTATAGACTAGTTTACCAGCCTTAGAGGCACCCTTGCTATGTGGTACATTCCCTGCCAATAGAAAAGATCATTTTGGAACATTTGAGAGTATGTCACAAAGGCAATCAGAGCTCCTTTTTACCCCAAACAAACTCATGGTATTCTGTGCAAACTAAGGTCTCTAATGTAGAGACTACATTGCCAGCTCTACACTTTGACATACACTTTGGATACTAATACACTACCATTGGTTAATTTAGTTTTATAGTTTTATTTTGTCACAAACTTCATAAGAGTGATATTTTCACCTCATGTTTGTTCCTTAACTCACAGTTGTTTCTTTTCTTTTTTTCTTTTCTAGTCATATTTGGTATAATTAGCCCAGTGTTATCTAAATCACAGCTAAACCAGATGCCTACTGGTAAGAGGGATACATGTGTATGGATGTCAATCATCATGCCTCTAATGCCTCTAACAATCTGGCTTACAACGGGCTACAAATTGCCAGTGGCTTTGTACTAGGGAAATCTTGCCTTTTCCTCCCCAAAGATATTATATTACTTAGAGATTGAATTAATCTACCTTCATGAATATTTATGACAGTTAAGAGGGGGTATATAATCATCACACCCAAATCATTTTAATAGATAGGTTGACTGATTAGACATCAGTAATTCTTTAATTGATTATGTATAAGTGTGTTTGTGCACATGCAAGTTTGTATGTATATATCTTTTTTTCAGTCAACACGTGGTTTAATTAAAATGAATTGCACATTACCATGCTGAATGGTGCCCATGAACTCATTATCACTAATATGTGTAACAGCTTCGATCCTTTCCCTGAGCTTTGCTTCTTTGGAAAACAGTTAAGATTTTTCATATGCAGATATTTTCTTGCTATAGTATATGAAGTTCAGAGCATTAGGGAAAATTGATTTTTCTGCTCCTTCAATTTTAAATACAATGCATTTCATACATTTTCTTGGCAGGTAAAGTTCTATAAGAAAATGGGAACAACATTGTGCCTTGCTTAGCATAGAGGAGATTTTTTTTCTGTTGTCCAAGGATGTTGGAATGTTGTCATGGTTCATTATTCATGACAGAATCTGACAGCTCCAAGGTTAAACTCACCACCGAAATATATATATATATTTAATCAGAATATCTGTGGAAGGTGCCTGGAAAAGGTAGCTTGCATTTTTATATCAACTTGGAAGCTTATGCTTTTAGAGGCATATTTTAAAGTTTTCTTTTCACTTGGATTCTGACAATAAATGGATCTTAAAGAGCTATCATTTAAATGCTGGATATTTGTTATATTTTATACCAGAAATAATGATAGCTAAAAAGCATTGATTATTGCCAGAAAGCATGGCTTAGTACTTACTTTATGAAGAAGGAATTATATGAAACAACGTATGCTTGCAGATGTAAGAAATCTGAGCCAAATTTTCAGGGTTTTGCACAGAACTATTAGTTATAGTTTCTTGACTCTTCCTCCCCACACTTTCCTTTTCAAATAAAACTAATTAAATAACCCTTATTTGCATCTTAGATAGTTCTGCATGGGAAATCCTTTGTGGTGATCAGATTTTTTAAAAAATCTGCTTCTATTATCAAATGCTTCAGAGATACTGTACTCTAATGGTAGGATTTTCTGTCATGTACTAAGCCATAAATACTTTGGGGACCAAAAGTACCATTTTTTATTTTTATTTTTAATGAGAGAGAATATGAATGATTAAATGAGAATATCAGTCCTGGCAAAAGTATAGTGGTTAGTGTCTGGCCATATGTAAAAACAGAAGGGGTGTAATTTATATGCTGCACTGCTGCTTCTAACAACTAAAACTAGGTTATAGTTTCTAAGAAGCTTGATCCATTGCTTTCTACTTTTCTGTGAAGCCAGAATGAAATGAAGTAAAATGGCCTCTTTAAAATATAAAGTCTTTCTACTTGTGACCATTTGAGAAGCAGATATCTGTAAGCAGCTAGGTCCTTATTGGCAGGTCTGCTCGTGAGGAAGAAGCTACGTATAATAGAAGTAGGAAAGCGGATGTCAGGAGGCTAATAGCTGGTTCAGATATCATGCTGAACCACAATTTGTTAACTATATTTGATCAGCACCACATATCATCCTAACCCATAAATTATGGCTTCTAAACCACAGAGGTTGGGTTCTTAAATCCATTAAAGCAAAACCAAATATGAAACGCTGTGGCTTTGCAAACCCAACAGTTGTTAGTCTAAGGGTAGTTGGTCTTCTGCATCTGGTGCTGCTTCCTTAGCCTGCTGCTTGTTGTTCAAGCTCTCTGAAGGTACAGGATAACTCCAGCAAGAAATTCATTCCATGGATTCCTCTATTTATATTAATGACTGCCCTCTGAGTTAACCCACATAACTGATTAAAGCACTTACTGTCTGATTTAAAGAGTTATATATAGCTCATATGATTGTAATCCTGAGGGAAATGTAGTTTCCAGATACAGTATCTGTATTTCTGAATACAGTATGTGAACTTTGGGTATGATCCCAAGTTCTATATATAAACTAACTGGTATCTAACCTCATGGTTGAATTTTGAAAATGTATTTGTGGGTTTTCTGTGAACGCTGATCTAGCCTACACGGCTGAAATTCTGTTGGAAGAAAAACCCTGATGGATCAGGTCCATCTAATCACGTTTCTGATCATATCACTCAGTAGCTGGGTGCAGTTGGTGGGATACAGTTTTGAGAAAGAAGCTCCTGAGAACACTGTCATATTGTATCTTTTGGGGGTGTAAATGGGTCAAAAAAGTCAAGAGGATGCCCAAGACCTCATAATTGTAAAAAAGGAATGAAGCTTTGATTGTGTTTTTTGGCCCTCCTGCAGATACCCCTGGTGCCCTTGAAGATTGTACTGATACTAAACCAGGTAGCAATGGAATATTAAGATGATTTATTTTAGTTATGTACTGGGTCATGCTACTCCAGGAATTTAATGCTGTGCCTTACATAGTTGGTTATTGCCCCCTGCAATTTGCTAGGATTATTTTATCAGTTTTACTACTCTTGATATTTACAGTTCACAATTTAGGGATGTCAGCTCACAGCTTGAAGGAGTTTAGACTGAAATTCCCACTGCTAGCTTCATGCAGACTGTCATACAAATAGACTAGCTTAATTGCTAGCGTTGTTTTTCTTTGAAATGTTAAACTGTGAAATCTTACTTCTGCTTCAGGCTGGATATAGAATTAGAATGACCCAAAATCTGATTTAGAATGGCACCTCCTGTCATTTTAGGACTACGGTGTTTTGATCTTGTCTTTGCTTATCCTGGTTCCAATAGAAAAGAATATATGTAGCTCAGGGTTGAACTGATGATGTTACCTAGGTGGGTAATGAAGCGTCTGCAAGCAAACAACCAAGCTCAGAGAACACCAAGGACTCCACTTATCCTAATTTATTCTTATGGTATGATGATGCAAATGTATGAATGGAAAAAATGTCTGCCTGCATCCTGATCATTTATTTTATTTTAAAGTAATAAAGAATGCTGTACAAATAAGCATGAACATGAATGTATTGAAATTGATTGCAGTGAGTGAAATGGTGTAATAAAAGCCATCCATGTTTGCAGAGTTCTAGGTGAATTTTGTTTTTGTTTTTAAATGTGTGGAGAATATATGCCTATTGATACCTTGATTCCTAAATTTTAACAGGTGCTGGGCACCTGAATCCACTTGAAATTTGGTGTGCTCAGCACTATAAAATCTTAAAGTAGAATATCTAATTATTAAACATTATCAGAATGTTTAAGTTTGAAAATGTTTCCTCAAGGGACATTTTCTTTATTGGAAAAAGTATTTTATTTAATCATGCCCACAGGGAAATCTTGATTATGTCACCAGAGTAAAGAATAACGATGTTTTGCAGAGGTAGTACTGCTGTTGTAACCTGCTCTTCCACCACCATATCTCTAGGGAAATTTTGCAAATGCAATTATAAGAGAACTTATAAAATCAGCAAGTTTCTCAGGAAAATGCCATCCTTCTACCTTGGTAAATCAGAGGAGAAAAGAAAAGGTTTTAATTTTGTGAGTGCTGGAGCTGCACGCATGATACGTAGCTGTCTAATCAGAGCTGTTTTGGAGGATAGAAAATGGCAGCTTCTTACATAAGTTTCAGTTTGACAGCAGAATGCAGGTGCTGTAAATGATATTCCTTGAAGATGTAAGAGATGACCTTCAATAATATATGTTGATGACACAGTGTTTGACTTTAGGGAAACATCTTTGTTTATTGATGTAGACAGTCTCTTGTCCGTTTGATTAAACCACATGAAAACAAGGATATGGATGGGCAGACTCAGTAGTGCAGAGCAGTAATTTTATATTTGGGGTTTATGGGGATCATGGATATTAACCTCAGTTATGAAGCATGCCATTACAATCTGTCTTCTCTTCAACAACTTTTTTTTAATCTTACAGTTACTTCTACATACCAGTATGTGCGGTCAAACATCAAATGAAAGAGATTTCCAAATCTTAAAACAAGTAATACTTGAAATGTGTAGTTTTCTGTACTGAATTCAATTCAATCACCACCTTGGTTACAAGAATTATTTTTGCTGTTTTGAAAAATATGCTTATTTGGAAATAAACACTAGTTTATTGTAGGGTAATTTAAAAGTAAAAAATAATAAAATGAGCTGGGGGTTTAATCATGTATACATGCCATGTTTGTTGCCCTTACCATGGCTTTAAATCTGAAAGAAAGGAAAATAAGCCATGGTACTCTTCATTATATGGAAAAGAAATCTGGATTGAAGTGTTGGTCCTGAACAGACATTTAGATGAGGCAAAAAATGATGGATAACTTCCTTATCCTGTAAACGTTTGTTTTCGTTAGCAACAATTATTGGGTGGAACAACCTTTAGCAGCTGAGGATGATGGCGTAGTGGAAGGGACTTTTTTCCATTTGACCTTTACATAATGTGTCATCTCATCCTAGAGAGCAATAAGAAGACACATCTGACAGATTTGATGGAACAGTAACCTGAGAGAAGTTTATTGTTTGGAAAGATGCTTTTGTTGAAATGGCAATCTTTTCATGTTATCAGTCATGACAAGATGGTTGATGGCACAGAAATGGCAACTGGATATGTTGTTTGGAGACATTTTGTTTTAGTTAATAAGTTATCTCTGTTTTTAAATTGAAGCTCAGTAATTGTTTGCCAATATATTTGATGGTATCTCTTTTATTCAGAATGTTAGTGGAGGTGAGCCATGTTCATAGCATATTGGTCTGAATCTGTGGTAAATTCAGATTGCTTTATGGGCTTAGTACAAGATGTTGGTTTTGATTTGGGAACATAAGACTTTAAATACAAGCTTTTCTGTTACTATCTTAAGTACACAATAAAGTTGTCCTCTCAGTTACAGTGGCAATGGGTGCACCGTTAGAAGACCTGCATAGGACAGATTGCATGGAGAAAATCTATCTATATATGCTAGAAGTCAACACTTGATGGCATGTAATCAATCCATCAATCAAAGTTGTTACCATCTGGGCCTGCTTAGACTATGACAGCTTGCTTTGCTTTGTCCCAAGTAGTTTTTAGATACGTTAAAAAAAATTAAAAGTTATTTTGCTAATTGTAGAGCTGCAAGAAACAGCATGCAGCACTGTTGCGGAAACCAGTCCTGTGAAGAACTGACGCCTGACTGCTCTAACAGACTTGCCATGGTCCAGAGCTATAAAAGTAGACACTTTTATTTTATTTTTCACAGTCATACTTCTTCTGGGGGCTTAAGGTGGCTTGCATAATCACTGCAGCTTCCATAATTGCTGTGAAGATAACATTTCCCCATTTTATCTTCACAGCAATCCTATGAGGTAAGGTTGACAGAAGGATAGCAATCACCCAAGAGTAGGTTAACTGTGTGACTTGAACTTCACTAGAGCCTTATGTTGCTCTCATTTTGATTAGGAAGATGACAGATGGTAATTGTCTTCTAAGAGATTAAGTTAAGCTAATAAATATTAAATTATTAGATTCTGCGAAACCTGTGTTAACAGGGTAGGAGAAGTTGTATTAAAGAAATATATATTCCCATAAATATTTCTGAACCATTTGCTTTCAAGGAGGCATCTGGAAAATCCCTTTTTTCTACCTTTTATGCGACTGTTTGTTGAATTCTTGATTGGTTTTTCCAGGCTAAGATCTCAACACCATTCATTTTCAGGAGGAACTATATGGGATTTATATTACGTTGAAATGATGTGGGAGAAAGATGGGTGGGTGACTTTAAATCATCAAGAATGACTACATCTCCTTGAAACAGGCAAGTTTTCATGACAGGAGAGAGGATGGGGGCATATGCATGGAGGTAAAGCTGGCATCTTGTAAGTGGTGAATTTGTAGGGATTTTGTTGAGAGAGAGAAAGAGAGAGGGGGAATGATCACAGTAAAATGTGCAGGCTCCTACAACTGCACTTGTGCTTTAAAAAAACATGAAAGCTTTCTTAGGAGTCTTGTATAGTTATCTGTCTGCACAGTGTTACTCTCTTTTGATGTTTCTCTAGCGCTAACAGATCAGGGCTGCAAAAATCACAAAGACAATTAGATGGCAGTAAAAAGAACAGAAAACTCTTTGCTGCCAACTGAAGGTCATCAAATTTCTGCACCTTAGATCTGTTAATCCTAGTTACTTTCAATTTCTTGGAGATACTTCATGTATCTAATGAAAATGTTCACAAGCATATGATTTTCCATTTGGATCAGCCTTAGTTCAGATTATATTTTCATTTTCCTTAGAACCTGGGCAGATCTGCCTTTTAAGATGTAATAATAATAGTTGATCTGAGTATATTTGCACAGCTGAGAGGATAAGCATATATTGTCAGAATGAAAACCAGTGATTGTGCTTGTAAGTGATGAAAGCATTGAGGATCTTTTGTCACTCAGTGGAAACAAGTATTAAATTTTACTTTGAAGAGTGCATATTAAAATGCTCTTTATAAAATTGTAATACTTCTATAAAATGACACTTTTTAAATTGTAAGTTACTAATGCAAATATAAGTCTTTTTTAATTCAATGAAGAACTAATAATTGTTTTGAGGTTGTTCTTTATTCAGGCTCTTAAGGTCGTCAAATGCAAATCCAGTATAACTGATAATAATCTACATAGATAATAATTTATTATTATTAATATCATCTAAATCTAAAGTATTCAGAGGAGGAATTTAGAATTAACCTGCTTAGAATATGTGAAATAGAATAGATTTTTGGTCTAAAGCAGCCTTCCTCAGTCTGATACTGTCTATACATATTGAGCCCAGATTCTCTAGACAGAATGGCCATCATGGGGCTTCTAGTCCAACTCTTCTGAGAAACACCAGATTAGGAGAACATTGGCCTGCCAAGGCAAAACTGTGAAAATAACTGACATTAAAAGTAACAAGGGCCACATTTCACAAATGCTGGTTGCAAGGTTTTAGGGAACCTTGGGCAAGGCAAGTGCAGAAGCTGAAAATTCTTAATATTCTATTTCTGATCTTACACTCTTCAAAGAAAGAATTACAGGTAGTCCTTGACTTACTACCATTCCTTTAACGACTGTTCAAAGTTATGACGGTGCCGAGAAAAGTGGCTTATGACCAGTCCTTGCACTTACAACTGTTGCAATGTCTCCGGTGTCATGTGATCAAAATTTGGATGCTTGGCAACTGGCATGTATTTATGATAGTTGCAGCATCCCAGGGTCATGTGACTGCCTTTTGTGACCTTCCCAGGGGGCTTCTGACAAACAAAGTCAATGGGGGAAGCTGGATTTGCTTAACCACATGATTTGCTTAATGACCATGGCAAAAAAGGTCATAAAATCAGGCACAACTCACTTAACCACATCACTTAGTGACAGAAGTTCTGGTACCAATTGTCATAAGTCGAGGACTACCTGTATGCTGCAGGGTCTTTGCTGGACTTGTGGTTCTATCTTCCTCTGTGTCTGCCTTGAATGTCATGTTGTGCTCTGGGTTTAGGGATTGTCTGAGGTCCAATGGCAGCCTTTCCCTCCAGGACCATTCTGGGCACCTTAGGATGGAATTATCCCCTTTCCTATGGCTGTTATGTAACTATTAGCACCATGTTTAATTCGGCCTAGGAGTTTGTTGGTGAAAAACTGTCATGAGTCAAGTGATTATGGAGGCATAATTAGGGTTGCCAGATGTCCGAACAGGCAAAGGAGGGAAAAGAGGACAAATGGGGGAAAAGGAGGACACACTAACTGTTTAGCTTTCTTGGTATCCATGACAAAAATTACAGCCAAAATAACTGCAAAAAAAAGTACTCAGGCCTACATGTATATGAAATTACTTTTTCCAGTGTCAGGAGGACTGGTTTCCAATTGCAATATTTTTCCAACAAGTCTTTATTTTCAAGAACATATGCTAGTGATAATATAGAAGCGACGATGACATGACAATTTCACCATTGAAAGGTATGATGAGTCATGTGATCTACGGACTAAAGGGATCATATATTTTCATGGGCTGGATTGAAGCTGATGCTGGAATTAGGAAATAAATTAAATAACATAAATCTAGGCTGTTGAGTCTGTCAACAGACAAGAGAAAGAAAGAAGCAGACAATTTACAAGGTCACAATACACAAAAGTTTGAATGACTACTGTTGCGAAAACAGTCCTAAATAAATAAATAAATAAATAAATAAATAAATAAAAACAAGGCACTCAAAAATTTTTGATTTTAAGGCTATGCCTGCCAGATGGAGGACATGAGGACCAAAGACATCTGGTAGCCCTAGGTATAGTAAAGTACAATACACTTACTCTTACAGTACAAATGTTTTTGTTTCATAGTTAGTGTGGACTATATTGAACAAAGTCAGCAAGTATTTTAAAGGATGGTTGCCAGCTGATAGGGCATCTATGCATCTATATATGTAAGCGTGTATGAGATAAAATAGCATGGTGTCCATATTTTTCAGCTCCATTTTTAAAAATTGCATCCATTTTTTAAAATAAAATCAGTTAAAATATTTCATGAATAAATGTTTTCCGCATATCTAATATCTCTTTATCATTTGATTTCAGACAAATTTTAACATACTGAACAGTATTTGATAATGCATTTCTCCCTTGTTTTCCTAGCTGATAAATTTAGAAGAAGACTTGAGGAACTGCACAAACAGAAATGTTTGCTGAACTTTCAACTTCCTTCACGGCATCCTTTGGTTAGCAGGTTCTTGGACAAATTCAGAGCCCACGTTCAAATGATGTTGTATGAGCGAATTCATAAGTAAGTGTGCAAGAACCTGATGCCTTTCCATTCCAATTATGTTGGAATTTGTGAATTCAGGATTTTAAGCAAGCATATGGTTGAAAACAGTGGGACATTTCACATGTTTGTGTGTACTGATCTATATATGCAAATAAATTTAACACAATATGTATGTAAGAATCTGAGCTGGGAACTAAGATCTTACTTTTGCCATGAATTGCTTTAAGGCAGAGTATAACATCCAGCTTAATTTTCCTTTCCTGTCATATATAAATAACTCTCATCCACTTCTTGAGTGTTAATGGAGGCGAACTGTTTTGAATAGTATACAGGTGAAACTCGAAAAATTAGAATATCTTGCAAATGTTCATTTATGTCAGTATGGCAACTCAAAAGGTGAAACCAATGTATGACATAGACGCATTACATGCAAAGCGAGATATGTCAAGCCTTACTTTGGTATAATTGTGATGATTATGGCGTACAGCTTATGAAAACCCCAAATTCACAATCTCAGAAAATTAGAATAGTGTGAAAAGGTTCAATATTCTAGGCTCAAAGTGTCCCACTCTAATCAGCTAATGAATCCATAACACCTGCAAAGGGTTCCTGAGCTTTTCAATGGTCTCTCAGGCTGGTTCAGTAGGAATCACAAGCATGGGAAAGACTGCTGACCTGACAGTTGTGCAGAAAACCATCATTGACACCCTCCATAAGGAGGGAAAGCCCCAAAAGGTAATTGCAAAAGAAGTTGGATGTTCCCAAAGTGCTGTATCAAAGCACATCAATAGAAGGTTATGTGGAAGGGAAAAGTGTGGTAGAAAAAGGTGCACAAGCAGCAGGGATGACCACAGCCTGGAGAGGATTGTCAGGAAAAGGCTATTCAAAAGCGTTGGGGACTTTCACAAGGAGTGGACTGAGGCTGGAGTTAGTGCATCAAGAGCCACCACACACAGACGGATCCTGGACGTGGGCTTCAAATGTCGTATTCCTCTTGTCAAGCCGCTCCTGAACAACAAACAACGTCAGAAGCGTCTTACCTGGGCTACAGAAAAAAAGAACTGGCCTGTTGCCCAGTGGTCCAAAGTCCTCTTTTCTGATGAGAGCAACTTTTGCATCTCATTTGGGAACCAAGGAGCCAGAGTCTGGAGGAAGAATGGAGAGGCACACAATGCACGATGCTTGAAGTCCAGTGTGAAGTTTCCACAGTCTGTGTTGATTTGGGGAGCCATGTCATCTGCTGGTGTTGGTCCACTGTGCTTCATTAAATCCAGGGTCAACACAGCCGTCTACCAGGAGATTTTGGAGCACTTCATGCTTCCTTCCGCAGACGAGCTTTATGGGGATGCTGACTTCATTTTCCAGCAGGACTTGGCACCTGCCCACACTGCCAAAAGTACCAAAACCTGGTTCAATGACCATGGGATTACTGTGCTTGATTGGCCAGCAAACTCACCTCACCTGAACCCCATAGAGAATCTATGGGGCATTGCCAAGAGAAAGATGAGGGACATGAGACCGAACAATGCAGCGGAGCTGAAAGCCGCTATTGAAGCATCCTGGTCTTCTATAACACCTCAGCAGTGCCACAGGCTGATAGCATCCATGCCACGCCACATAGCGGCAGTCACTGCTGCAAAAGGGGCCCAAACCAAGTACCGAGTACATATGCATGCTTATACTTTGCAGAGGTCCGATATTGTTCTATTTCCAATCCTTGTGTTATTGATGTCATGTAATATTCTAATTTTCTGAGATTGTGGATTTGGGGTTTTCATAAGCTGTATGCCATAATCATCACAATTATACCAAAGTAAGGCTTGACATATCTCACTTTGCATGTAATGCGTCTATCTCCTATATTGGTTTCACCTTTTGAGTTGCCATACTGACATAAATGAACATTTGCACGATATTCTAATTTTTCGAGTTTCACCTGTACAAATTTTGTGTAAATGCCAAGTGTTTAATGATGATTACGCTTTGGGGGCACAGTCCAGTGGGAACAATTTATTTGCAATCTTTATTGGAATATATATACAAGTCCTAGAGATTTTAAAGTGACTTGTATAGTAGAGCATACCAATGGATTGTATTTTTACTAATTTACTGTTGTACAAATAGTTAAAGAACTTATTCTATAGAGCTGTCTTCTTCAATCAATTGCCAGACAGTCCTGTTAAGGCTATAGCTTCCATAATTACCAGCCAGCAAATCTAAGAGTTGCATTCCTGACACTTGTGGAAAACTGCTTTAGAGTAATTTTTAGATTAGTAGCCATAGCAAAGTCCTGAATTTATTTTTTGTTGTACTTCTCCTTAACCACCTGTGTCAGAAATGATAACACTGCAGTCCACTATAAATGCTTCAGTTCTTTCCCTCTCACTCTGAAAAATTAATAGTTGCAGTGAGAAAAGCAAGCAACCAGACATTTTTCATTGTGTCCATCCTTCTGCTGGATTTGCTGTGTGGTAGTCTGTTGACAAGTGAGGCCCTGAATATCAGAAAACCTTAAACTAAACACTTTTTCCATATGAATTTCCTAAGTAATTTCTCCAGGCGTAGGACTGAATGTTGAAAATCACTGAAGTAAATACTGGAGAAATAGACCACTTAGTTGCAAAGGTGTAACATTTTGTAAAAGGTACTCTGGAAATCATATGCGTGTATTGCAGCCTAATTTACTCTTTGAAAAACTTTTAGTTTCAAATATTCTCAGCAAATCTGGGGAATTCTGATGAAGAAATAATGGTTTTTCACTAGTTTGAGCTAAGCGTGCTCAAGTTAAAATGTTGTTTGACAGAACTCTTTGGCAATTATTATTTGTTTTATTGGCAATAATATTATGAGAAAAGTAAGAGAACTAGGATTCTCTATTTGTTTCCCTCAGAAAAAGAAATACTTGCTGTCATGGCCGTGAAATATGGGTGTCCATGTAGGGCACAGGCTTGTGTGTGATAGTTTAAGGTAGATATTTTGGCTTTTCTATTTGGTTATTGGAAAAATGTCCGAAACTGGGAATCTGCCACTGAGTTTATACCTGTATTTTTTAAAATTTGTTGACTAGCCCATAAATATTTTCTTACTTGCTGATATGAAGATTATAAATAAGTAAGGCTTCCTTATATATTGAGATCATTGGGGTGGGATAAATATATGTAAGGGACTCAAATAGATGAACTCATGTGTATAACAGGCAAGTGAACTTGTGGCTTCCTGCCCTGACTCCAAGCATGCCCATTCTGCCTGAAAGACAGACTACTGGATGTATCCAACTGTTGCCAGAATGCTTGAATCATACAATTATGAATTGTATCTGGAATGATTTTTGCTCTTTTCAGGCCTTTGTGTGTTGGATTTTAGAATGGTGTATCTTATTCAATGGCATGGATATACAGTGTAAGTGGAATATTTTGCCCAGTAGGTGATGGTAGAAAGTGTGATTATGCTACCAATTGGTATGTAAAGAATAATTAGATTATTTATCTGGCTGCATGAAATGAAACTAACAGTCTTGCTTGAGAGAAGATTTATTGGCATGACGGATTTCCCTCAATTAAAAAAGGCAACTATACCTTACTGTGTAACTCTGCCATTGATCATCTACACAGAAGTACCACAGAATTGATTAGGCATATTTAAAGCTATTGCATACAGCTCTGCAGCCTTACTACTAATCAGAGACTTCTACTTTTTGCCACAGGACAAACCACTGGCATATACAGCATGGCATTGTGCCATGATTTAAGAAGCAATAAGTTATTGCTAAATGATAGATGGATAAATATATCAGGGTAAGCATTGTAATTTGGCATGGTAATTATTATATTGATTTTTCTCAGTGGGAATAAGTTGCATTTATTCATTTGCCTGGGGTCACTAATTGGCATATTTTAGGCAAAGAAAATGGTACGGTGTACACAGAAACAAAGCTACTCTAGAGGGCATATAGGGAATGGCCTTGAAGGGGAGGAGGACAAGCCACTACCAAGGCTAAGGTCAGATACTAGGGGCCTGAGCCTGGGCCAAGAAAGTAACTTGAGAAAATGTCTCAGACGAGCCCCTTCCGAGTTCACATGAAGATAAAGGGAGGGAAGGGGAAGCACATTCAGACTTGCAAGATTCTGTTACTGTAGTTGCTCTAATAAAAGTAGTCATGACCTATATGGCATTGGTTTCTTAGTCTAGTCTATGTTATAGGGCTGACAGCTTCTTAGGTATCATGCTTATATATTTTATATAAAATATATTTATATATTTTTATTAGAATTTTTTACATAGATAAAAGATAAGCTTGAAAAAATATATAAAGAGTAAGAAAGAGAAAAAAAGATGAAAGAAAAAAGTGCAGAAAACAATATAGATAGAAAAGGGAAAAAGTATTTAAAGAAATGACTTTCGATCTTCTTTATAGCCATTAAAAACGTATTATCTCTCATCCCCCTTTAAGATTACATATATAATTCCCTTTCCATGTTCAACCCTTTTTAATCAGCAAATCCAGAAATCACCAAGTCATTTTTATCCAGTTTCAACAAAAAAATCATAAAGGATTTCCAGCCTTTTATGAAAGTAATTCTTGTTTTATCCCTGGCCATCCCAACAGAGTAGTATCTTTTTCTGTTTAAATCTAATCACTCCTTCCAATTTGTCCATTGGAATGGTATCTTCTTCTGTTTGAGTTTATCAATCAGGAAGATGTGTTCTTTTCTCTCTTGCAGTTGTTGTAAAGCCTGGTCTCTTGTCTTCTTCTTGACAAAGTGCATAATCTCTCTTGATTTTACTTATCTTGTATTAATTTGGTTCACCTTGTCCATTTCTGCATCCAAGTCTTCTTCGTCCCATTCCAAAAATGTTGTTAAGACTTCAGGAACCCTCTCCTTCACCAGGTTGTTCTTTTTCCATTCCTTGGCTTGTTGTTTCTGTCTCAGTTTCCAATGTTTCTATTTTTCCCTTAATTGTTCAAATTTTTAATTAATTTTTTCCTCCATATTTGTAAATCTTCCTCCAATCTCCCTTCAACTGTAAGCAAATCTCTCTTAACAAATTCAGTCACTGACGCTGTGACACTCCCCCCAATTCTTCAAACATCCTTTATAGAATCTCTGGTGCACAGGTAGTTGCTGGTTAAGAACACCCAATTTAAGGATGAACCATAGTTAAGCATAGAGCCTATTGTAGCAACAGTCGACTTAAATACACAATGTTTTGAGTTAAATACACAATGGTTTGAGTTAATTACACAATACTACTTATACAGTATTATACAACAATAGTGTTCTGGCTTACATACAAATTCGATTTAAGGACAGACCTTGGGAACAGAACTCGTTCTTAAACTGGGGACTACCTGTAATCCTTATTGTTTGCTCTGTAACAATCCTCTCTTCCCTTCTTTCGCTACTTTCCCAGTGATAACCATTTCTCTCTTTTAATTTATAATCCAAAAAAGGAAAGCAACAGACAGCCTTTTTTCCCCCTTTCTCTATAACCTTAACTCTTTGGTCCCTTTCAGCACTCCGTAGCTCTATAGTCTATAATCTTTTGCAATTTTCCATATCTCTTTGTTTAAAAAAGTCAACCAATCATTTCTCTTGAAAAATTTAAACAGATATCTTCCCAATGAGATATGTAATATTTATTTAATTCAAAAATACTTTAAACAATTTTCCAGATCTGACTTATTCCTTTATCCATTTTAAATTTTCATAGTTCAAAACTTGATAAGCTTTTTGCTTTTAATTATTTTTAAATCCTTATAGTTGTTTCTTTGTGTTTCACTTTAATCACATCCCTGGCCAAAGGAACACTCACCAGGCAGTCTAGTTGCTCTGCTGTTTAGAAGATCTCTGTAGCTTTTAAATTACTTGTAATGCAAATGTGCTTTAGAAAGTGGAGTTTGGGCGAACCCAGTATCCTTTAGCAGGCTGCACTTTAGAGGCTGGGAGCTTTATGTTTCTTCCATGTCTCCCAGTGCTCTTATCCACAGGTTGCCCACAGGTTCCCTCTGGATCCTGTGGGTTTCCTTGCAAGGAGCTGCCTTCCAGAGCACATGTGGGTGATCTCTTGGCATCTCCTTATCTGGAAAAGCTCTGATGAACCGGGCTTGCCACCTGGTCACGAGTCCCTACCTCAGCATCCTCTATGCTCTTTGGAGATATGTCACTTCACCATTTTTCTCTACC
This sequence comes from Liasis olivaceus, assembly GCA_030867105.1. NCBI lineage: Eukaryota > Metazoa > Chordata > Lepidosauria > Squamata > Pythonidae > Liasis > Liasis olivaceus. The sequence continues at coordinate 261,908,544 of CM061349.1, forward strand.
CAGAAGCCCCTTAGGTATCGTGTTTTAGCTAGGGAATCACACCTTTTGTCTAAGTCCTAAGACAATTTACAACATTCAACTCCTAAAGTACTATAAAATATATATACATGTTTAGTCTTGGTCATTTTCTCTGCTAAACCTTTAAGAAATAATTACTTATTTAGCCTTTCTTAACCCCATCCTGGGATCTTCCAGATATATTTGTCAGGTTCAGCCCAAGAACCTCCATGGGATGATTCTGGAATTGCTCAGTTACTTTATTAGCTTACACCTGCTAGAAAGAATCTTGCCAGACTAACTCTAACTCCCAAAGTTAGTTTAGCAACTAAACACTATGAATTCCTTAGGGTGGTGCGAGTCTCATCCTCTTTGCTTTCACATGCTCAGGCTGTGGGCTGAGGAGATGCTTCTCCCCATGACCTTGAACCTCCTCATCCAAGTTCTCCATCACAGTATTGGGCTGTATGTTGGGTTCGTGGTCATTGTAATCCAATATATTTGGAAGTCATCAGGTTGTTGAAAATTGTAACAAATATCTGTTTGTGTATTAATTAATATTTTTGAACACTGTAACAGGGAAAGGAAACTTCTAGAAAAAAGTGATCAGAAGATATTAAGTCTTCCCTACCATGAAAAGATACAGGTTCCAGTTACAAAACGGGACCAGCTGGTTGAGGAAAAGAAGTGGATACAAGTAAGATTAATATGACGTACCTTGTGGGATAGTGTTGTGGAGATGTGTATGCATAGATAAGCAAATATGCTCCATAGTACGTATTTGTTGTTACATGGTAAAAATCTTGAGTATGATCTATCTGTTAATTCAAAAAAAAAAAAGGGAAGTTGGGACCACAGGAGTTATACAAATCTTTTGAAAGGTATGTGGTTGCTCAAAATTGAGTTCAGTGTCAGTTCAGCAAACTTGCTTTTATCTTACTATTTTTTAAACATATTTATTAGTCTCTCTGTATTTTTTTTTTTAAAAATCTCCTGGTGGCTTGATAGACAGAACCATGCAGTTTTCTTGGAACATTATGAAGTAGTTTTACATTGCCATCTTCTGGGATGTTCTTCAATTTCCTACCCTAGCCTACAAGCACCCAAAAACCTTGGGATTCGTTGACTGAACTTTGATTGATTGAGCCTTGGGATTCTCTGCTAAGCCTAATCCAAGTATTAACCAAACCAAACTTTCTTTGTTTTGGAGACTAGATAAGGTCAACCAGATGCTGCTACCTTTTGAGATATTATTTATTTATTTTCCCTAAATTCAGTTGGCAATCAGTAATTAGCTAATAAGGGAAGGGGGAGGGGGGTTGAATATTGCTTGACTACTTTTTGTTAAATTTAATCTATTGTGTTTGTTATTCATTAATTATTTGAAAATTAGTGGAAAGATTCTTATCAAAATGGTATTGTTACCACCAGCATAGCTTCTACAGCAGCAATCACCTTTCTATTCTTCTGGCAGAATTGGCAGTATCTTAAAGTTCATTAACAATAAATTTAAGCTAGAAGAATTGATTCAAAATATAAGCTTATGTTTTAATAAATGAGTATTTAAAAATACAGATGGAATTTCAGTTTTTTTTTTGTTATTGAAGAAAAAGAAACCACAAAATAAACAAACAAATAAATATCAGTTTATCTATTGGTTTGATGGCCAGTGCATTGTCTGCCCTTCATCATGAGCCACAGAATCCTACATTTTCTTCCTTTTTTGACATGAATAATGATTATCATCACCTAATCATTATTGGATGTTCAACTGTAACCATTGTTTCTTAGCTCATAAAAATAAGCACAGTAGGGTTTATAGATATATTTTCTATTAACTGAAGATTATTGAATTTCTGACAGAATTCCCAGATTGATAGTACGGAGAATGAATTGTTTGTGTTACAAGCCTGATTTTAGACTCAAAATAACAGACCTGATGTGGCCCTGATGACCTCTGTTATCTCCCTGACAGATGTTGAAGAATTAGCTAGTCTGTTCTCTTCCTGCTGAATCTTACAGGCAGGAGAATAAATAGCATATATCTGAGGCTACATAAGTGTAAATTGAATTTCTTCAGCCACTTCATTGAATAAAGAATGAAAGTGGTTCATCCTGAGATACTGAGTATAACTGCAAAGTTAAATTAGGTTTTAAGATTTGGCGTGACTTCAACAATGTGCTTTTTCAAAGTAACTGCCTGTTGCTACTTTGAATTCATGCCTTTTATCTTGTTATTTATATAATAAATAATCTACAGTCCTAAAAAAGTAGGCCACACAGAAGTCCTTATAAAAATTAGTGAATTTTGCATTAACAATACCCAGCAGTGTTAAATTCAGTCAGCAAAAGTGCAAATTTGGTCCTTTAAAGGGATGTTGAATCATTTATGAACTCCTTGGCTCGACGGTGAATCTGAATATTTACACAATCTGTTGTGTCATTTTAAAAGCATGATTTGATTCTGGATTTGGATTTTTGTCACAGAGTCCTGTGCCATCTGGCAGTACATACTACCCATCAGGTGAAGAGGGCTGATTTGATTGATTGGCCTGATCTGTAAATGCTTTCCAATCATATGGGACAGCAATGTGGTCTCATGTAGCTCAAGTGTATGTGAAAAAGATTTGAGTTTCTCTTACACATTCTGTATCATTCATTGATCAGTTTTTTCTATGATAAAGATATACAGTATATTCCTTCTCCATGCAGAAAGAAATTGAAGTTCTTAGAGCAAAGCTGGTTGTTCTGGAAGCTAAAGATCAACAGTTAAGGATAGAAATTCAAGAACAAGATCGCCTCATTCAGGACCAGGATTATGAACTGTCTGCTTTGCTCAGCTGGGTATCACTCAAAGAACTGCAAACAATAGGCAAAGCCTTGGCTGATATTTTGGCAGCCTCCCATAAAATTCCATGCAGGTTGGATTTTTCAGAATCTGTCAAAAGGTACTCATTTTGTGGATTATTATTTTTTTTGATAAACTCTGATTTATTCTTTTGCCTCATATTTTTTATTGTAAATTTTTAGGGCGCTACATTTAATGCAGTAACATATATAGGAGAAATATAGTCTTTAATTTTAGATTCCAATTCTCAGAAAATTGTTGTATGCATTGGAGTAATATTGATGTCAAATTATGTTTTATTTGGAATTGAGTTTTCTTTACTGGTAACCCCGTGAAATCATTCATTTATTAGAATAATAGAGTCCTAGAGTTAGAAGGGTCCATTAGGCCACTGAGTCAAACCCTACTCAGTACAGTAACCCAAGTTAAATTATCCCAGATAGATGTCTGTCTAGCCTTCACTTGGATCCATGCAATGAAGAGTTGCCCACTATCTCTCTGGGAAACTGTTTCTATCATCAAACAGCTCTTACAGGTAGTATTTGGTTAACAACCACTCGTTCAGTGACCATTTGAAGATTCAGCAGTGCTGAATGAGCGGTACTTACAACCGGTCTTTGAAATTCCAGGCATCTCAGCACCCCCGCGGTCATGTGATCATGATCCAGGCACTTGGCAACTAGCTTGCACTTACGATGGTTGCAGCAACAAGCAAAGTCAATGGGGAAGCTGGCAGGGAAGGTTGCAAGTTGCTCCTGTAAGTCACTCGAACTCTCGTGGCTTTTTCTCCCGAGGGGCCTGACTACAGAGTACAAGATCCCAGAGAGGCGGCCACCTGTGCAACCTCCCTCACACAGCAGCAGCCATCCCCAGCCCCACCATGTTCACACCTCACTGCAGCAGCCACTTACCTGCCTGCCGGCCTGCTTGCAAACTTCCTGGGACTCGTGACTTCCTGCTGGCTTCCCCATTGACTTTGCTTGTTGGAAGCCAGCAGGAAATTGAGAGGAGGTGCTCACTTAGCAACACATGAGCCTCGCTTAAAGATGGCAATGGGAACTGCTGGGATTGCTGTCACTAAACAATGTGGTCACGTGACATCACAGTTTTTGACTGCATCGCTTAGTGATGGAAATTCCAGTCCCAATTACCATCATTAAGCAAGGACTACTTGCATTGTTAAAAAGTGTGTTTTTTTTTAAAGCATGCAATCAGAATATGCTTTCCTGCAGCTTAAATCCATTATTCCATGTCTTAGGAGTGAGAGAGAACAGGTCTTGACTTGGCTGTCCTGCACTGAGCTCACCACAGTCTCCTTGTGGTTGAGAAAACTTGATTGTATTTTCAAATGCAACCAAGGCCCACATATTATATGCATAGAGGAAGATATTGTTACTTCACTTTTCCCCTAACTATGCTACCTTGTGGTAAAACAAGTTGACGCAACATATAAAATCCAAACACAGCTAACTTTTTGAATCAACGTTTAAGAATGCTGGCAATACTCCAAACAATACAGCTCTTCAAAGTACATCAGCATCAGTGAGCCAAAAGATATTACTCATACAAAACACACTCCTTCATTTAGTGAGGGGGAACTTGCTCTGTTTTTGACTGGTGGATGTAAAAAGTAGAAACCACTTCTGAAAATCTTGCCCAGCAAATGGAAGGGATCAGTCCAGGCAGTTGTCAGGAATCAGGACTGACTTAAAAGCACACACAAAACACCCAGTGAAGCTACCCAGTATTGCTTTAGAGGTGTTGTTGTTGTTTAGTCGTTAAGTCGTGTCCGACTCTTCGTGACCCCATGAACCATATTGCGCCAGGCCTTCCTATCTTTCACTGCCTCCCTGAGTTTGCTCAATTTCATGCTCATTGCTTCAGTGATGCTATCTAGCCATCTCATCCTCTGCCGTCCTCTTCTCCTTTTGCCTTCCATCTTTCCCAGCATCAGGGTCTTTTCCAAAGACTCCTCTCTTCGCATTAGGTGACCAAAGTATCTGAGCTTGAGCTTCATTATCAATCCTTCCAATGAGCAATCAGAGTTGATTTCCTTTAAGATTGACTGGTTTGACCTCCTAGCAGTCCAGGGGACTCTTAAGAGTTTTCTCCAGCACCACAGTTCAAAGGCATCAATTCTTCGGCGTTCAGCCTTCTTTATGGTCCAGCTCTCACAGCCATACATTACTACTGGAGCTTTAGAGGTGGGCACCTAGCAATTCAATTAATAAACGTTATAACACTTGAAAATGAAATTCTATTGGAACCCCTCCAACAATCTCCTTTTTGTTCCATTTTCATACACTGTATGTAGATTTGGTGCCTGGATAGTAGGGGGATATGAGGATTGGCCCATCCAAACACACTGAGCACGTACTTTTATGCCTTGACAATAGTTTCAAGTTTGGGAGTATAGTAGTCACCAAACAAGAAAATAATGTCTTTTCTCTGCTGCTAGAGATGTAGTTATGTTTCTAGCCCAAACATATGTTTGGAATATTCAGGCAGTATTTGGGTCTGCCAGTTAGAGCTGTATTCAATTTTTGTGGCTTTCTGTTTCTGCAAGAACTCTCTGCAACTGTTTTCCTTGATAGCTTGCTATCATCTCTCTCTTTGTTTAATAGGGCTTTGCAGTTGTCTTTTCTGTTAACTTGTCCTTGAGATGTGCTTATTTCTGTTTTTGCTAATTCATGTTGAAGCACAGTAATGTTGACTGTTTTGCCTTTCCTTTGAAGCCACTGCATTCTCCATCAAGACATATACTAATAAGTGTCTTTAAGCTCCCCTCCTCCCCAGCTCCATTTGTTCAACTTTTGGATGCTCTATTTTTTGTTTGATTTAATGACTTTGATACATGACTTGCATACCTAATTCATCACACTGTGAAGCAACTAGACCAACATGGATACATCCCATAGGGAACCAATAATCTTTGAATGGCAGAATGTGCACAAGACCTAAAAGAATATTCTCTGCAATTATTCTCTGCACATGCTATATCAATTGAAAAAGCCACAAGTATTTAAATCTGGACAGATTTTCTAGGAACCCCCACCCCCCATCCAGCTCTGAACATGAGTAAGAGAAAAGGATATATACAGTAAACAGTCAATAGCACCCATAACTTTAACTTGGAGAATGATATGCAAACTATTATTTGCACTTTTAATTTTATTTTAAACATTTTTTTTATATTTCCTATCGGTCACTTCTTGATAATTATGTTCTGGGAATTCAAAGGATATTTCCAAAAGCTGCAATTTTTACCTTGAAATCCTGTAAAATAATTTAAAACCCATCAGTGGTGTTCTCACTGCTACTTGATATGCCACCTCAGCTAATCCAGGCAAGGTGAGAGGAACACAACAGGTGGTGTTCCCCTTGTTCCTCATGCCTCTTTGACATCCAGTGCTTTTATTTAGTGCACTGAAAAAACATTTGTGCTTGCCAAGGGGTGCCAAGCCACCAAGCTGCTCCTTATACCGATCATTTAAAATGAACCGTGAGGAGCTAGTATGATACAAAGTGGCTTATTCTGTTAGTGGAGGAGAAGGTTCATGCCAATGAGTGACAGAAGTCCAGTGCTTCCACTGGAAAATGCTATGTGTTTTTCCACCTGAAATGCAGCAGGAAATAGATGGCTTCAGCTGCCCAACAGAGATGGAGGTATGGAATCAAATGAGTGCAGAGCCAGTCTGGGAGCAATATGAATGCTGCATGTGGAAGTCCTCAGGAGACATTTCTTGTGCTCTCAGCACCTTTTAAGATGCCCATGTTACTATTGAAATCTGAAACACTGAACACAATACCCTGATATTTTCTTCTGTATCCCTAATTTATCTAGAAAATCACTGATTCACAGAATCTTGCTTAAATTTAGGAACCCAAATACATTTTTGTTATTTTTCACTTCATCTCTTCATAGAGTCAAAATTATACAATATTCATCATAATACATTATTTAATTTAATAATGTATTAAATTTGTATGCTGCCCAACTTTCAGTGACTCTGGCTTATAGTAATCAAAGAAAGAAATTACAATAAAATCAATAAAAGATAAAGATAAAAGATGGCAAGCACAATGAAGCGAGGGGTCTCACTATCCCTTGCCAAAGGCCTGGGGGAAGAATAACAAAAACATGATGATGATGATGATGAATAACAACAATATAATCTTAAAAAGCTACTCCTTAATCTATGCAGTAGTGATTGTTAGCAAAAGTGAATACTCTGGTATTGAGCCTAGAGTGCCCCCCCCCCCATGTTTTCTGTTTATTCACAAGATATAATTTATCCAACAAGTTTTTTTGTTATTATTTAATCAGTAAGGTACAAAAATAGACCAAATGGTACTATAGTTAAACAGTTTTCTTGTTAAAATATGAGAAAATGCAAGAGATTCACAGGTAGAAACTGAAAGTGCCAAGGAATTACTTGATGCCCTGATGGATTCACGTTGTGTTGCTGAAGGGCAAAGAAATCATTTCGTTCTTAATAGAATTTTGCTATATACTTTTCATTGAAGTAAGTTTCAGCAAAGAGAATCCCCTGGAGTATTGAACTTGTCTTCTTTCAAAGGAGTTGGATTAGATCTATTTTGAAGGTCATGCCTTTTAATGACATTTGGCGAAAGATTTCAAGTCTCTGGTAGAATCAAGAGTCTTCATTCCCATTCTGGAGTCTCTTGATAAGTAAAGTCCAATCCTTTCTCAGTCTTCACCAGTCTCTTCCCATTCACCAATTGCTTATAGTTGCTTTATTTAGTATATGCAAAAGTTGGTTCCCAGATTGATAAAGATTTCAGGTGACCTTTATAAAAACAGCCAGTGACAAGCTTCCTTGTTACCACTATAGAGAAAGCCTCCTTGCTGGATTATAGGAAGGCTGTAACACAAAATCCAAAAGTCTCTACCATAATCTATAGGGGAATATATTAGTTCTAAATTGAAAATAATTTAGTTGCTGAAATCCTTATATCCTCATCCTATTCATCTCAATAAATCTTGCTAAGGAGAACTTGTGCATGGAAAAGAATCACTTTCATTTTGGGGCAGCTGCCAAAAAGCCTGACAGTACGTGTGGGGTGGGGGGTGGGGGGAAGAAGAAGTATGATGGTCCCTACACTTTTGCTTTCTTTTCCTTCCCCCTGCTGTTAGTTTGGTATGATTTCTAGTGGCTCTAGGATAGGGAAAAAATCTTGATTAGGGAGGACAGGGATTGTATGTGATCAGAGGAGAGTAAATTGCTGCTTTCTAGCTTTGCCCCACACAGTGAATTATTAGCATGGCTTTGGCTTTCATTGCCTTTTTATCCTGCTTTTCCTTTAAAGAGCTTGAAACAGCAGAAAAGGCTGCCAAATGATTCCCTATCTGTAATGGTATGTGGGAATGACCTTTCGAGACAGGAGGCAGCACCACAGACTAGACAATGGTCAAATAAGAGACAGCTGAGCCTGCAGAAGGAATGGAGGTGTGGCAAACATCTCAGAAGGGACCCTCCCTATTTTCTTGGACTGTGAAGGCAAACGGGGAGAGATATACTTTTGGACTTGCAAGATTCTGTTGATGTAACCTTACAGTAAAGTTAGAGCTAGTACTTCTGGGTGTGCTTCTTGCCTGAACTAACTTGCGAGGCTGACACTATCGTATTGGTAGGCAAGCTGCAACCAAAGGGCTGCTGTATCACTTGGTCAGAAAAAGTGCAACTCGTACTACTGGGGAGCCTTTTCCCATTGACCAGGTGATCAGCATGACTAGCAGGAAAGTCATCCCTATTTTTTGCTGCCATTAATGACAAGAAACAAAGCAGTCTTAACTCTACTAACCCATCAATCAGATGATGAGCAGCCATTGATCACTAGCGATTGGGTTCCTAGGGGCAGCAGAAGCCCATGATCAGGTGGGTATTGTTGGGGAGAGACAGGAGAGGGATGTGTGTGGCTATGCATGCATGTGAAGGCTGCCCAGGTATAGATGTACCTGTTTCATCAGCTTCTGACTCTGAATCTTGCAATCTGTGTGACCTGCTTCCCTCCTTTGCTCTACCAGAAACTAGCCAGATCTGCAATGACTGAAATAAGAACACTGTCAATAATGTCAAGTTCTTAAGGTTGCTGGTAATACTATGAACTTATTAAAAAGTAAAAGTTCAGCTGAAGTTGGTGGTGCTTCTGAATATATGTGTGATATATTAATAAATACTATCAGATTTTAATACCAATTTAATACTAATTTATTATTTCTAGGCTTCAAGAAAAAGAGCAGTCACTCAATATGTCCATGACAGATACTGCTGCCAAAGTAAGTACAATTAAACTGTTACTTTTCCCTGTATATTTGAGGAACTAATGAGTCAATGAGTTACTATACATTGGCGAAAAGCAATCTGCTTTAAGAAAGGCCTAGCAGATTCTTATTTTTGAATATCAAATTTGGTGACCTTACATTTAGGTTACTGTAACATGTTTTACATGGGGCTACCCTTACTCAAAATGATTGAGTAAGCTGCAATTGATACAAAATGCAACAGCCCAACTATTAACTAGAAAGAGTTGGTCTATACAGTGATGGTGAACCTTTTGGCCTGGGTGTGTCAAAAATTCGGAAAATGCCTAACTCTGCTGGCATGTCACCTCCCCCAAACAAAAGAGAAACAATTCTTTACATATTCATTTATTTAAAAAAAAAATACAGTCCAATCGTGTGGTGCTATATATTATATAAAGAAATGTCAAATAATTACAAAAATGAAATATGAGTAAAACAAACTCAGTTTCTTTGGTAACTCAAACAGGGAGAATAGCTGTCAGGTGTTGGTGAACACTGCCGTGTCACCCAAAACGTTGTGGCATGTCACCTTTGACACGTGTATCATAGGTTCGCCATCACTTGTCTAGTAGATGATACTTGTCTTTGGCTCATTGCAATGGTTGTCAGCAGGCTTTCAGGTCTAATCCAAGATGCTGGTTCTAACCTATAAAATCCTACATAGCTTAGCCCTTGGATTTATCTCCTTGCTAGTCTCAGCCTGATCTGAGACAGGCTGTTGAGGGTCCCCACCCTTTATGAGTTGAAAGGAGTGGGGACCCAGAGATATATTTACTTTGTAGCAACCCCCACATTAGGAGCATATTGCCCTGGGATACAGAGAGCCACAATTATTATTCTTTGGTAAAGCACCTTATACTACTTCCTAAGGGCCAGCTGAATTTAGCTGTCTCCTAGCATCTCTCGGCTAGACTGTTGCAATGTGCTCTACATGGGGCTACCTTTGTAGAGTATCTGGAAGCTATAGCTGGTCCAAAATGTGGCTGCGTGGGCAATTTTGAGTGCCCCAAGAATGGCACATATAACACCTTTACAAAGCGAGCTGCATTGGGTCCCAATCTGCTTCCAGGTCTGGTTCGAAGTGTTGGTGATCATCTTTAAAGCCCTAGATGGCATGGGTCCAGGTTACCTGAGGGACTGTCTCACCCCCATCACATCAACCCATTCCGCCTGGTCAGGCAGAGAGGGCATGTTGCAGATCCCATAAGCAAGAGAATGTTGGCTGGCAGGGCCCAGGAGGAGAGTATTCTCTGCTGTTGCCCCCGCCCTTTGGAACATTCCCCCCCCCCCCGGAGGTGTGGCAGGCCCCTACCCTCCTGGCCTTCTGGAAAGAATTAAAGACCTGGTTCTGCCAGCTTGCATGGGGTGATAACAACCTTACCCAATCCTGGGGGTGGCTAGCACCTTGATGACGCTCCCTGTGTGACTGCCAATTATTCTTGGATCTATTTATTTTCTATTTATTATCATAATTTTTTAATTTTAATTGATTTTAACTGTTTCATAAACAAGAGTCGTTTCTATGAGATGGGTGGTGACAAATTTGATATATAAACAAACAAACAAACAAACAAACAAAGATTTGCATTAGTGAGAAATATGGACTCTGATTTAAGAAATATTAGCTTTCACAGCTGTGCCCAGTATGTCTTGGAACAAGATGCTATTCTAGTAGTTCCATCATGGCATGAAAGTAAAGAGTAGGGCTAAGTTGTCAGTCTGGTTCAAGTCTTTATTTATTTTGATCTTCAAAAGCAGGGGAGTGCTGTGCTTTAGATTCATGCCCATAGGAGCAGGGCTAGGTGGGCACCTCCTGGGGCCTTCTGAAAAAAGGTGCATCTTTCCTGGGCTTGCTTAGTAGCTGCATGATCCTAGGAAAATATGCATCTGAGTCCGGAGGTTGAGTTAAGGAAGTGCTGAGAGCACACCCATGCCTGTTCTGAAGCACTTTTTAAACTTTAGATCTGAAGCACAACACATTCTCATTCAGCAGTTACTGACAATTAACAAGATATTTACAGAAAATTCAGACATCTGGGTGATTTACCAGCTTTGGCCTTTTGTCTGACATGTGATCCCACAATATCTGCTTCTCTGCTTTCTTCGTGATTATTTTTTCTTTGTTTTGCCCATTGCTAATGAAAGTGCTGTTTATGTTGGAAAGCAGTACAACTGTGGGGGTAAATGACTTGCAGCAAAGTTGCCCATTATTTCCTATTCATCTTGATTGTCTTATTGAAATGATACATGTCTGTAACCAAGACAACCCGACATGCCTTTGTATCTCCTTATGTTTTTATATGAATGAATTCCATATCAAGGCTGCCTGTCTCCATCTAGGTATGTACTAGTCAGAAGCTCTGCAGTACGTTAAGGAAAAAAATGAGACATATTGAGATTCAACTTCCAGCTCTTCTTGAAACTAAAATGCTTGCTGCATCAGGTAATTGTTGATGGAAAATGAAGATATAATATTTCATGACAGAGAATTCTTCACCAGGACTTGGATTCTTAAAGAAGTCAAAAGCAAATTCTTTAAGTTACTGTGGGCTTTTTTTGGTAAATGAAAGTAAAGGACGTGAGGATTAAGACATATCTGGTTTAAATTACATTTCTCTGTGGAATAGAGGAATTGGCACTTTCTTCCTCTTCAGATCATAAATAGCTACTGTTGCAGTGAAAATACCATTCATCTTCAGAGGATATATACATATGAATAATTATACATATATGCATAACGTTCATATACAATTCTTACATTAAGTTGTTAGAATTGTTTGCATTTGTAATAGCTGTCTGTGACAAGAACTTTGGATATTATATTCCACTGCTTTGGGGGGGGGGGCAGGTGAATGAAAAGTGAAAAAATAATGTGCTTCTGCATTGACAAAACTGGCAAACAGAACCTCACTTCATTAGGCAAAAAACAGCACTATGAAGGCACGCATGTGTAGAGCAAGAATGGTTCAAGAGTAGCAGAGCGATGTATTTTGCACACACCCATAATGATACCTTTAAATTGTGGGTTTTCCACTAGCTAACATCACTTTGCTCAATGGTGTTTTTCAAGCTCTGAAATCTGAGATGAAAAGAGAAGTATAACCTAGAACCAGCCTAAGAAATACACTTAAAGGACTTCTTTACCTATAAACTCACTATAATTTGGATTTTCCTCACTCCTTCTTTTGTTACCAGGCCTATTTCTATAGCTGATCCTCCTGCTGCCCTTATATTCCTCAAAGGAGATTTTGATAGAAGGGTTTGTGTTGTGATCCTGATTTCAATCAAGCTTCCATGCATGACAAACGTAATCACACATTTAACGTAACTTATACAGATTGCCAACCTAAGTGTTAATATTATTGGATTGTGGTCTTTCCTTCTAATGAGTGGGGCATTAGACAGCCGGCAGAGAAACAAGCAAACAAAAAATATATTTCAAAATGATCTAATAAACACAGAGTTTAAAAGAAAAATAGTTTAAATAGCCTTTATTAGCACAATTAGGTGCTTTGTAGGTGACTGGCGATTTAAGCCTAGGTCTCCATAGTAACTTAACCATTACCCCACACTGGATGTCTATATAATGGTGGATAGGATTCAGAATTCACTGTGGTTTATGATCTGAACTGCATAGACCTGATTACCACAAAGACTTCCTGCTAGATACTGTATTTGTCTTGCAACTATTTGCCGTTTTTTTGCTTCTCATCTTAAAAAAACATGAAGTCTTTTAATTCAAATAAACTTTTCAGGGGTCAGGCTTTTTCTCTTTTACAGGGTGTGATTTGTTTTGCATTAGTAATGTATAGACTGCACTTATTTTTTATTGTCACGTACCCTTTTTGGTGTACTATATTAAAATGTTCCCATAAGTAGGAGCGGATGGCCAGCAAAGGGGAAGCAGGCAGGAGGTAGTCTGGCATCCGGATGCTTTCCTGGGGCATCTGCTCTATGCCGGACAAGCTGCCAGGTGAAGGATTGCGTGTTGAACTAAATGGTACATAATGTTTACCTCAGCGTTGTTACGTAAGTCTTCTTCCCACCCTTTCAGCTTGGACTTTTTGCTTTCAGTTCTTCTTAGGTCCATGTTGATTCTTGGCTAATTGATGTATGTTTTTTATGGCATGGCTATGGGCAGGCATGTTCTTTGGGGGAGGTCAAAAAAGTCAAGATGGCATCCACAACTGCATGATCAAGCCCTACCTCTTTTTTACATGGGTGGGGCTTCGGTCACATGGTTGCAGCCACCATCTTGACTTTTTTGACCCCCTGGCTCCCAGGGATGTCCCTGGCTGTGGCCGAGGCTGGATACCAAACAGTTGTGTTCTAGAATCAGATCTTTGGACTTTTATTTCCCCAATCAATTACTTGTTACATGTGTGTTGATTTATGTGCCTTTCCATGAAAGGCTACCAAATCAGTCCACTTGATAAAAACACGTGCCACAAAAGAACAAACAAGCCCTCCCCAATCCAGCCCAGTTAAAATATGAAATACAAATACTCCCCCCAAAGTAAAATCCCACAGATTTGTTGTTGGTGACTACTTCCCATCCCCTATGCTCTTGGTAGAGTAGTGGGGTGGTGAGATATTAAAAAAGGGCCAAAATTACAGAAAGAGCATGCCAGGGAGCGTTGCCATGGTGAGCCAATGAGAGCGTTGCTATTTACTATCTTTTATTGGTTTTAATTTGTGGAGTACCACAGATTAAGGGAAAGATCTCTGCTCATTGATTAACCATGAATGCCATGTTCTGTTGTTCCTCTGTAAATCCTACAACTCACAATATGGAGGTTTTCCTACAAGAAAGACCAAATGAAGAATAGAAAAGAAACATGGCAAGGCGAAGTATTACATGGCCAGTACACACACACACACACACAACTAGCAGGCAAAGCAGATACAACAAGACCTGGCAGGAAAGTTGAAGAAAGAGACAGAGGGGCTAATTCTGGCTACACAAGGCCAAACCTTGAGGACAAATGCATACAAAGCCAGAATTGAGAAGACAGCAACAGACAGCAAATGCTGCCTCTGCAAAGAAGCTGAAGAAACAGCGGACCGCCTAGTCAGCTGCTGCAAGATCACACAGACTGATTACAAACAACGGCATGACAAAGGAGCAACAATGGTGCACTGGAATATCTTCAACAAATACCACTTGCCTGCATGTAAGAACTGGTGGGACCACAAAACAGATAAAGTAATAGAAAATGAAGAAGCTAAAGTGCTCCGGGACTTCAGAATTCAAACAGACCTGTGACATAACACCCCAGACTTAACAACTGTTGATAAGAAAGACAAAAAATCTGGATAGTGGACATTGCAATACCTGGAGACAGCAGAATAGAAGAGAGAGAGCTGGAGAAATTCACAAGATACAAAGACCTGCGAATAGAAATAGAACAACTGTGGCAAAAGAAAGCAAAGATAGTACCCATAGTAATAGGCACCTTGGGTGCAATCCCAAAACATCTGGAGCACCACTTGAACACCATTGGCATTGTCAAAATCGCCATCAGTCAATTGCAAAAGGCAGCTTTACTTGGAACAGCTTACATCCTGCGACGATACCTTTAACAGCATCAAACAACAACTTCTGCCTATCCAGGTCCTTGGGAAGGACTCAATAGGTGGACAAAAATGCCAAATCCAGTCTAAACATTTGGCTGACTGTGTGACCAACAACAGCAACATGTATGCTATCTGACTCTCAATGACTGAACAAAATGATTCTGAGCACTATCAACTTTTTTTTCCTCCGCTTTTCTGGGAGTCATTTTCTTTTCAAGTGTTGGAAAAAGGCTGAATGCTTGCCTAACAAGACCTGACAAGTACATGGAGATGATGAAACAAGAAAGTCAAGCAATGAATACATTACAATGTATAAATCTGTCAAGAAATGAAGAACTGTATTAATTAAATTAGATTAGCTAGATGTTTCCCAAAAGAATGTTTATTTAGTCTTTTAAAAAATAAAATTAGAATACCGTATTATTTTGTGTTTTTTAATCGCTGAAGCAAATTTATGCATATATGTTTAGAAAGGAGTCCTCATGTGGCATTTAGAAAGCGCCGATTTTAGTTGCTGTGATTGAGGTCAGGAGTTCACTGCTGGCACTTTAAGAGAGTGACATGCTCATTTCTTGATGAGTTTTTGATATTGCATCTTAGAACTGAAGTCACATTCCTGCTGCCATAAAATAATAAGAAGAGCAAACAAGGGCAGATTTGCCTCCTGAGCATATATTAGAGGCAAAAATGCTTATAAATTATTAACTGGAATATGGGCTTTATTTCATCAGAGCTTCAAGTCTTGATATTAAGTTTCCTTCTGGGAATTAGTAATCATTCAGTAAGCATAAAACTTTAATAATCAGGATACTATCTTCTCCCTGACCTTTCAGAGAAGAATAAAGTGACTTCTAATTACAGAACCTTGATTTTGGGATAGTCTAATGAAGGAATAAATGCATCAGTAGTTGGCAACAAGTTTTCTTGGCTAAGAAAATTAAGTCCAGCTAGGAAGGGATGCAGCATGGCTGCCCAAATGTTACTGAAATGCAACATTTGGCATCCCTGATAAGATATTATGGTGGCTAAGACTTATTGTATTACATTAATGATGATTATTTTAATGAATGGATGGATCATTTATTATTAAATTATTATAAATAATTATTTATTAATTTATTAAAATTAATTATTATTTTAATTATTGCATTGTTATTGTATTACAGGGTAGGGATAGATTGTCATAGAGAAAATCTGTGTGGTTTTTCTCTATGTAAAAAATGACTTAACTGTCATAAAATCAATCAATCATCAATCAAAAAGACTTATTGTAATCTTTGTTCATTAGATGCATCCATCTTTCCTCCAGGAGCTGAAGGTGGCATACAATGCTCTGCATCCAGTTTTATCCTGGCCTCATTAGTACTTGAAGGTAGTTTGGGATGAGAGATAGTAACTGTCTGAGAGTCTCTCAAAGAACTTCCATGGCCAGGTGTAGGGTTAAACCTTGGTCTCCTTTGTCCTAGTCTAATGTCCTAACCACATCTCCGTGTGTTGAGGTCCATCAGCAGCTAGAGGACTGCATATTCTCCATATAGAGCTGCCAAATAGAATCTGTTTATATGATCTGCACCCTTGATCATATATGAGATGAAATATAAGAACAGAGAAATCTGTTTATTGAATAATTTTATTTCCTTTTTAGGTTATTCCTTTATGCTTCTCTTTGCCTTAGCTCTATTTTATCTTATCTTATCTTATCTTATCTTATCTTATCTTATCTTATCTTATCTTATCTTATCTTATCATAAATGAAAAGTGTATGATGACTGATAAGCTGAAGCCAAGATTTCCAGAAAACTGTTTTGTGAAATACTTATATTCGGTAAGCAGCATGTAAATATTTGTATCTGAGAAATGATCTGGTTAGATTTTCACTTATACAGGAAGAAACCTTTTAAATGTTATGTAGTTCATTAGGTTCAGTTTAGACATCGATTCAAATTTAGAGATTAATTGGAAGGTTAGGTCAGATTACTTCATATTAGTCAACCTATTCTTTAAGATAAAAATTATAAATATATATTATACTTTTATATTTTTAAAATCCACTGTAAGTAACAGAACAACATACTTAAATAAAATATTCAGGTTTTTAAATTCAATTTTATTACCTCTAGATAAGTACATGTATGAGAGAGAAGTAAGAAATTGTTTGCATATATGCCAAAGAATAGGTGTTTTTCAAAGGAGAAAAAGAGAAGCATATGAGAGTAAACTTGGTTTGTAGGTGAAATTTTGCTGTTTTACTCAAGTTCTTAAGCTCATCCATAATCTGATTCACCCATCTCTGGAAATGTTTGGGAGGTATAATTTCCAATTTAATTTACTTTTTTGGGGATTTCACCCCATTCATTCCACTTTTTATTTTCTTTTTTCTCTATATAATAACAATTTTAAAAAAGGTTTAAGGATACCAGCCTTCTGTATTTAGGAAGTTGCCCATACTGTTTATTATTCCTATTTGTGGAAAAATAAGATTTTTAAAAAAGCACTTGAACCTGGTTGGTCTATTGTGTAACTTTAAGGCAACCCAGAAGTAGATGACATGATGTATTTAGATGGTAGGGAAAGGAGGTGCTTTCTGGACTCAAGCACATATTGACTTCCATATACATTTTCTGGGGACACTTTAACAAATTGAAGAAATGTAATCATTTTGTATGTATGCAGTGTATGTCAGCATAACATGCAACTGAGCTTTATTTCAATTTTTCAATGTATTCATTTTTTAAAAAAAATAGAAAGGAGATTTACAAACTATATAAAATTGAGTAAAAATTTCAAAGTCAATATTAGATTAGTGCTGCCTGTAAGATTTATCAGAACCATTATTAAGATCAAGTTGATATTCTATAATTGTCAAAGGTAGCCACTTTAATAAGAATCATAAGTCAAAATAAATAATTAATAAGACTTTCTATCTGATTTATATTTAACAACTGAAGCAAGAGCTAATAAATTAAAGCCTTATGTTTAGAGAAACCAAATTTTGGATTTGGTACAAGTCCATTTATAAAATTACAGTCTATAGTTTCTAAGTTGAATTAAATTCTGTATCAGACTTATTATTCAAATATGAAATTATTTTTGACATTGATGCATATTCCCACAGTTTAATTTGCCATTCTTCTAAAGAGGGAATTATATGTGATTTCCAATAAGAGGCATTAAGTATACCGGCAGATGTTATCATATACAAACCCAACTCCGTGTACTTTATAGGAATATAAGGTTTGGTGATGTTTAATAGAAAATCAGCTGGCAGGAAAGAGAATTCCACCTTTAAGATTTGTTTCATTTTATAATAAATCATCTTCCAGAGTTGTGGAGCTTTATAACATTACCACCAAATAAGAAAGAATGCTACAACCTCATTATTACATTTCCAACAATTTTTAGAAAACAAATTATTGATTTTGGGAATCAGTAGTGAAGTAATATACCAACAATAAAACATCTTGTACCAGTTTTCTTTAAGTGTTATACTCATGCTAAATGTAATATTTATCTTCAGCTTCCCATTGTTGCATCTCAATTGTCTTGTTTAGATTCTGCATTCATTTATTATACAGTCTTTAACTTGTTCAGTTTCTGAGCTGAATTTCAATAACAATTTGTAAATAGCCCAAAGAGATGTTTTGAGTTTTGTATTGCATCGTTTCCCTCCCCCCCCCCTAAATTCAGTGAACTCTAAGTATTCTGCTTTATTTTTATAATTCCTTTTGGACTATGCTACTTATTTGAAGATACTGAAACCAGTAAGGTGATTTTGATGATCTCAAAGAGTCTTAAAAGATTTCATCTTTGGAGTCCTTGGTGCTCTCTGAGCTTGGTTGTTTGCTTACAGACATTTCATTACCTGAGTAGGTAACATCATCAGTGCTAGTGAGAGTGGAATTTACTCCCTGTTTATATACTATAGCTTGCCCTGACAGTATTGGTGGGGGTGTGGTTTTCTCCTTGGTAGTTCCTTGATTAGGGTATTGTTTTCTGCTAGATTGTTTGTCTGGTGTTAATCCCTGCTTATCTGGTTGTTGGTTGCTGGAGAGGATGTGTTCTGGTCTTTTTATTTCCTTCTTAGCTTTTTTATTGTCTCTTTTGAATGGTGTGCAAATATAGTTTATCTCTATGTGTATTTAATATTTGGTTTATTAAAGATTAAGTCTTGCAATCTATATAAGTTATTATCTCTTCACTGAACATTTTTTTTAACATTTACCTTCATGAAAATAAGTATTTAATATTGAAGTGATGGCTGATAAGCCTGGGCTAATTCTTTTCTGTGTTTATCGTATACTTTTAGTACAAGGTTTATGACTAAATAATCTCTTATAGATTCTGCAGGTATTTTTATAAATCATCTGGGAGTCCTGCTCCCTCAATAGATATAATGCATTCTGCATCCAAGTTAGTTAGCTGTAAGTCGCCACTTGTAGTATAGGATTGTCGTAGGTGATGATCCAGTCAATATACAAACATTTGTTAAGTATGTTTTTAAAATTACATACATTTTATTTATTTATTTATATGTCAAATTTATATCACCGCCCTACTCCCCCACAAGGAGGGACTCTGGGTGGTTCACAACAAAACAATTTAAAATCAATAAAAACATAAATAATACAAATATAAAATACAAGTATTAAATACAATAAAATCCAAGAGATGGTGATATTATTTCAGCCTGTGACTAGATAATATCGGTCAAAGGTAAGACTAGGGAACCAGCCAACCCCAAAACTGATGATTTCCTACCATCCTATGGTTAACTAATCTTTGTCTAAAAATAAAATAGTAATTTGTTGATGTGAATGAATGGGTGTTAGTCATAAATAGGCTAAAAAGTAATGGCAGTAACTAGAAAAGGACTAGTAATTTATAAATAACATCCCTGTAATTTGCCTAGTTACAATGGTTCTTCCATTGAAAATCTTATGATTACACAACTGAAATGTGCTTCTCCTGCAATGGTAATTCATGTCTTCATCATTTCTTGACCACAGTGCTGCAATGTGTTCTGCATGGGGCTGCCTTTGAAGACTAAGCAGAAACTGCAATTGCTGCAAATTGTGATGGTTTGGTTACTAGTGGGCACCTTACACTTGTGCTTTAGACTCTACATTAGTTATGAGAAGATTTCTGGATGCAATTCAAAGTGCTGTTTTTGACCTATAAAGCCCTAAAGGCCTTGGCATCTAGGTACTTACAGGATCACCTTCTCCTTTTTGAATTGGCCTATCCAATCTGCTTTTCCCAGGCAGAAGCTTTTGATTGTATCTCACTTCTGTAAACAAAAGGGAATGGAGGCCAGGATGTGCTATTTGCTAGTTGTTGCTCTGGCCTTCTAGAATACCTCCTTAGAATTAAGGCTTGTTCCATTCCTACTAGTATCCCAGAAACTACTGAAGATGAAACTTTTCCAAAGAACATTTGGTTGAATAGTTTGTTATCTCCATCCTTAATTTATTTTATCTTGAATTAATTATCTTGAATTAATTATTGATATTATTTCAATTGGGTTTGTTATGATTTGTTTGGGGCATTTCTCAGTATCACTAATCCTTGTATTATTGTAGCTTTGATTGGTTATTGCTTGTTTCAATTTATTTCTATTTGCTGTGGATATTTTAACTGTAACAGCTGTGTTTGCTGATAGTTTTATGAACCACTATAAGTTTATATTGATTTGAAGTAAGTAATTGACCACTGTGTGCATCTCTCTTCTTCCTCTTATCTTTCCTCACAGAAACAATTCTGTGAGGTAGGTTAGGCTAAGGGAGAAAGTGACTGGTCCAAATGTACCTAGTGAATTTCCGTGGCTGAGAGTTGGCTAGAATTTGGGTCTTCCCATACCTAGTCCAGCACCTTAATCATTGAACCATAGCATGGCTCTCTGTGAACCTTGGGCTTCATCTAGAACCGTAAGCTGATGCAAGACTTTTTATTTATATATTTATTTGGGTCTGCTCTCAAAACTGTGTCTGCCAGGTTGCTGGGTTCTCTGTACACTTGTTATGCTATTGCTGAAGCAACAGCAGTGGCTGCTGTTAGCTGTCAGAAGGACCTTAACAACTTGGATACCTGACAGATTGTCTTTGCTGTAACAGACTGGCTCTTTTGCTAAGATCATCAGCATGTGCTGAGAACTGCAGGATGCCATCTTGTACAGGTAGTCCTTGCTTAATGACCATTCGTTAACACTGGTTTGAAGTAACGACAGCCTCAGAAAGGGTGCTTTATATGGCCTGTAAAGCACTTCCGGCTGTCGTAAAATGTCGTGCCACCCCCCTGCAGTCGCATGGTTGCATTTCAGGCACTTGGCAATCGGCTTGCATTTACAACCAGTTGCCATGTGCCCTGCACTCATGTGATTGCCATTTGCAATCTTCTCTGCCAGCTTCCCCATTGGATCTGGTCCCAGTTGTGGTCATTAGATGAGGACTACCTGTACTTCCTTGTGAGCAGGACTGTTCAGTTGTGGTCCTTCACTCTGAAAGGTTCTCCAGCCTGAAATTCCTGAATATATAATTTAGGGATTTGTTAAGGAGTGCGCTCTCCCCTAGGGCTATCCTTGTAAGAATGCTATAGGTATGGTTTGGGTGTTTTTTTTTTAATTCTCTTTTTTAAATTTTACTTTTAAAATTGAACCTGTCATTTTATACTATCTTATAGTACCTTAATTACTGTTTAGAGAGCCAGGTTGGTGTAGTGGTTAAGGCTTCAGGCTAGAAACTGGGAGACCGTGAGTTCTAGTCCTGCCTTAGGCATGAAGCCATCTGGGTTTCCTTGGGCCAGTCACTCTCTCTCAGCCCTAGTAAGGAGGCAATGTCAAACCACTTCCAAAAAACCTTGCCAGGAAAACTGCAGGGACTTGTCCAGGCAGTCGCTAGGAGTCAAAACTGACTTCAAGACAATAAGAATAATAATAACTACAGTGGTACCTCGGGTTACGAACGCCCCTCCTTACAAAAATTTCGCGATACGACCAGCTCCGGCCGCAAAAATTTGCCTTGCCGTGCGACCTCTGCCTCGCGCTACGAACCGGATCCGCGGCCATTTGCCCTGCTGCCACGTGGTCGCGGCTTCCTGTGGGCGAGATTGCGGTAGCAAGGAGACGTTCGGTGAGGCTTGTGGTGTGTTTTGTGGCGTTTGGAAGGTTTTTGGTGTGCTTGTCAGCATGGCTCCAAAGAAAATGCAGAGCGGGCTTGGCAAGAATAAGGGTTTGAAGAAGAAAGTGACGATCGAACTGAAGAAGAAGATTATAGAAAAGCACTATCGTGGTGTTCATGTGACTGATCTGGCCGCGGAGTACAAGATGGCGAAGTCGACCATCTCGACTATTTTGAAGAATAAAGATGCCATCAGAGAAGCTGATGTGGCAAAAGGAGTAAGGATGTTAATGAGGAAGAGGACACAAGCGCTGGAAGAGGTGGAAAAGCTGTTGTTAGTGTGGCTGAATGAGAAACAGCTGGCAGGTGATAGCGTGAGTGAAGCTATCATCTGTGAAAAAGCCAGGAAGCTGCACAGTGATTTACTGCAGAAAAACCCCTCTACCAGTGCAGCGTGAGGAATTTAAAGCCAGCAGAGGCTGGTTTGAGAAATTCCGCAGGAGAAGTGGCATCCACAGTGTGGCAAGACATGGAGAGGCTTCCAGTTCTGACAAGGCTGCTGCAGAAGCCTACAAGGAAGAATTTGAGGACTTCATAAAGGTGGAAGGATACGTCCCTCAGCAAGTGTTCAACTGCGACGAGACAGGGCTCTTCTGGAAGAAGATGCCAAACAGAACCTACATCACGCAGGAGGAAAAGGCACTGCCAGGGCACAAGCCCATGAAGGACAGACTGACCCTTTTGCTGTGTGCAAATGCAAGCGGTGACCTGAAGGTTAAGCTGCTACTGGAGTACCATTCCCAGACCCCTCGTGCGTTCAGGGAACAGAATGTGAACAAGGCCAGACTGCCTGTCATGTGGAGGGCCAATGCGAGAGCGTGGGTCACAAGGCAGTTGTTCATGGAATGGCTGCACGAGGTGTTCGCACCCAGCATTAAAAAATATCTTTCCGAGAACCAGCTGCCTGAAAGGTGCCTTCTTCTGATGGACAATGCCCCGGCACACCCTCCAGCCTTGGTGGATGATACAGACGCTGAGTATGACTTTATAAAGGTCAAGTTCCTCCCCCCCAACACGACACCTCTCCTGCAGCCCATGGACCAGCAAGTGATCTGCAACTTTAAGAAGCTCTACACAAAGGCGCTCTTCACCAGGTGTTTCAATGTCACTGAGGAAACATCCTTGACTCTGGCAGAGTTTTGGAAGAAACATTTCAATGTCCTCCACTGCATCGGCCTCACTGACAAAGCCTGGGAAGATGTCACCTGCCGGACCTTAAACTCAGCCTGGAGGAAACTGTGGCCAGAATGTGTTGCTGAACATGACCGTGAAGGGTCTGATGCAGAGGTAGTGGAGGAGATTGTGTCCATGGGCAAGAGCATGGGTCTGGTTGTCAGTGATGCAGACATAGAGGAGCTTGTTGAGGACCATGAGGAGGAGCTGACCACTGAAGAACTTGCTGAGCTCCAGAGTGAGCAACAGAAAGCACTTGGTGAGGAGCATTCCACTGAGGAAGAGGAAGACAGGGAGGAGGTGAGCAGTGCTGAGATTAAATCCATTATGAAACAATGGAATGCGTGCCAGGACTTCTTTGAGAAGCACCACCCCAACATAACTGTAACGAACAGAGCGTTGAACATGATGAATGATAATGTGGTCTCTCATTTCCGGAGGGTTATGCAGTGCAGGAAAAAACAACTGACTTTAGACAGGTTTTTCCCCAGAACTGAGCCTGCAGCTAAGAGGCAAAGAAGAGAGGACTCTCCCTCCAAACAATAACTGCCTCCCCACCCCATTCTCCCTCTTCATACTGTGCTGTGCGTACTTTTTTTCATGTTTTTGTGGTTTAAAAATAAAACGCATATGTTTCAGAACTGTTTGTATTTATATTGAACCTTATGGGGAAATTTGCCTCGCGCCACGACCAAATTTGGAGGGCGGAACGGATTAACCGTATTTACATTGAACCTTATGGGAAAATTTGCGTTGCGGTGCGACCAAATCAAGTTGCAATCAGAGTCACGGAACGGATTAAATTCGTAACTTGAGGTACCACTGTATTTGCATTTATATTTTAGTTGATTGTCAACCACTCTGAGAAAATAAGAACAACAACGAATACATTAAATACATGTTCATTGCTCAGGTTGTATGTCCTATGCAAATGATCAGCTCTTTAGTTTCTGTAGCTGTCTATTTGAAAAATTGATGCTTTGTTTCTTCCTGATCTTTAACTCTTCTAATCTCATCTGTTGGATGCACAGGAGGTAATTTCTGTACTGCTAAAGATGTTGCAGAAGAAATTCAATCATTAATGGCTGAAAGAGATTGCCTGGAACGTCTGCTCAATGAATGGTCAACTCTGCATGCCAAAAATATCCAGAAACTAGAGAAAGTGAAAGAAGGTTACAAGAGACTGAAGGAAGAAATGGAGCAAGAGGAGTTTGCATTTGGTAAGCAGAACAATTTGCCAGCTGTTGGCATGGCAGAAGCCTGCCATTTTTATGCAGGATGCCGTCCAGTATTCTGCCTGATTTGACAAACAATAAGTTTATATGATGATGTCTTAAAGAAAGATCTCTGACGGACAATTCTGCCAGGAGCTTTGATGTATACTGTGTCGTAAGGGCTGTCAGCTTCTGTCCCTGTTATTCCTGAGTGACGTTTTTTTTGCTAGCTTCGTATATGTTGATGATGTAGCAAGCTTCCTCTCCTTTGAGTCATTTTCTCCTTGCCCCTGTGCTGAAGCCTGCTGCCTGACACTTGAGATGGATTGCCATATGCTTTGACAGCTTTGCATAATATAGTACAGCTTGTAAATATGACCACACATGCTTCATTCTGTAGAAGAAGATAGAAGATGCTCCAGTAATAGCAAACCCAGCAGGAAATATTCAGGGTCATGGGGTTTTGTTCAGTAAGCATACAGAATAGGGACATAATTTGCAATGTTTTGGAAGCAATATGTTTTTTTTTCCAGTGTGAAGTAGATTTAGTCAGTGTAGTAAACATAGTTGTCTTGCAAATGTAAACATGTTTAATGGTTAATTATATTTCTAATAATAGGAAAAGAGAAACATCAGAAATACAAAATCTCCTAGTATTTATACGGTAGCCACATGTACAAGAATAAGGATGAGATGGCTGGAAGCAGTCACAACTGAACCATTTTTGGGAGAAATAGAAGTAGCTGGAGTAAAAAGACATTAAATGGTCAAGATCCAAATAGCCAATTGTGTATTTTGGTGTTTTTGTGAAATTAGGCACTGGGCACATTTGTATAGTCTAGAGCAGGGTTCCTCAACCTCAGCAACTTTAAGATAGGTGGACTTCAACTCCCAGAATTTCCTAGCCAGCATGGCTGGCTGGGGAATTCTGGGAGTTGAAGTCTACCCATCTTAAAGTTGCTGAGGTTGAGGAACCCTGGTCTAGAGGGATTTTCTTTGAGTGGGATGGAGCAGAGTTCACTGCCAAGTGTGGCATGGACAGTAATTCTGCCACAGGAAGGAGGTTGGTTCATGCTTCCAGACATCTTCAAAACTTGAAGTGGTTTGGACAGATCAAATTATTCTTCGTTCTTGGACTTTCTGAGCAGCAAGTTGTATGAGGAAAGGGTGGTTCATTATTGCAGGAAAGAAAAAGAAGATTGGGTTGATTATGAAAAGAGATAACATGAGGGTGCTGTTAGTGCCTTTTTATCTGTGTGTGTGTGAAAATACACAATCAATCTTCTCCAGGGTTCATGTAAATATGTACGTAAGTACAGCTGTATATACTGTTATATACACAGTTTTAGGGAAACAATAAAAGCTTTCTATGCTTAAATGGAAATTTATAGAAGAACAGAGACACTGTTTTAAGATTAACAATTAGATTAGGCTTACAGAAAATGTTAAATGTAAACTGCCTAGAATCGGTGGGAGTTGGGTGGCATATGTATTTAATAAATTATTGTTGTTGTTACTTAAATCTTTGATGATGAAAAAAAAAAGTTTTGTTATTTTTTCCCCAAAATGTACTTGATAAATTTTTTTTGACCGGACTTCCAAACTGCTCTTAAAAGTAGAACTCAAGGATTTCTCCTCCTCCCAAAATAATTCACTCATTCAGTTTTCTGTTTTAAAAACTGTAGTATTCCATTCCCAAATTAGTTGTGAAAGTTAGGATACTGTGTAGAACTGTTTGGGGGGCTATTCCTTCTGAGAAAAGGAAACTCAGCGCTTTCTAGGCATGGTTTGCTTTGGTTTCGTTTTTTTTAAGTCTCATCACCCTTTGATGATTTGAGTATAAACAAATTGCAGAATACACATCTGCCAATATTCTTTTAAAAAAATGAACCTTGAATTCCTTACAATTCTCAAAAAATCTGAATCTGTTGCCTTGTATAATAGAGTGCAGTGGAGCACAAAATGCCGCAAGCAATATAAATAATTAAAAGTATGTGATTTCCTTCCCCTCCCCCTTCCCTTTTCACTTTTGCTCTCATCTACAGCATATCTTTCTTTAGGCTACAGTAATTTGTTTTTGAACTAATTATATGAAGCGTATAACAATAAATTTAGTGAAAACGTGCCTCAGGATTGTAAAAACTAACACTATTTACCATATGCTAATGTCTTTTTAACACGGCTGACTTTTGTTTTCGTTTTTTTTTTAATAGTTTTAATTGGAATGTTTCTTGGAATGCTTTTTTCTTGATTAAGCATTTCTAGAGATTTGGTAAACTTTTGCTTTGGTTTATTTTTTATTTTAATGGGCCACTATATCATCCACAGTTGTGATAGCTTCTAGGTGTCTGCTGAAAGTTTTTTGATAGGTAATATTTTACTTTCATATGGCGCTTTCTAAATTTACAAACTGCTTCATTTGTATCAGGCATGTGGGAGCTGTGGCCTTCCAAATGTTGCTGGACTATTTCTGGATTTATTGAACTCCTAAATGATCTACCTCTGCAGTCAAGCTATCTGAATAGCATTTATATGGTACTACTGTGAACCATTAAGAGGTTGTAGAGTTTTTGATGATTATTAACTTCTACCTATCTAGCAATGAAATCTCATTAATAAATTGTGACATAGTCAAATATGTTGCCTTTCAGCAGATTTATAAAGCTGATAAACTCTATACAGCTCATCACGAATAAAATGTAGTTAGATGTGATGACATCTGTATACACCCTCTATCATATTCAGATTTGCCTGGGGCTAGTTTGTATCTCTCTGTGTTTGCGTAATGTGAATAAAAGGATCAAGAAAAGAGGTATTTGGATACTGAGTTTTCCCAGTGACTCAGAGGGTTAGAGATGCTTCACAAATCTTAATAAAGATTGTTTAATCACTTAATGCAGGTCACAGTGTTAATTATAAATTTACCCAATCTGGGATTACAGAAGTTTCCTAGTTTTGATAGTTTGATAGTTCTTATAATCGGTGTAGACAACTGGTAATGTGTACCAATAATGAATGAATTCTCCATGTAATGAAAGGTAAAATTTAATATATACAGGCATAATCCAACAATTCATTTTTCAATATTACTCCATTTTGTAATCTAAGTACTCCATTTTTAGTTTAAAGCTAACATCTCCCTTGAAACGTGCTTGATTTCTAATGAATACATAGATCTGTCCACATTATTTTCTTGGCCACAATACAGAAGTAGTTTTGTTTATTTATCTGTTTGTTCAATTTATATAGCTGCCCATTTCACGTATGTGACTCTGGGTGACTCATAGAGTTAAAACACATGCATACACACACACAAATGTACAACAAAATCATACATCAAAAACCATTTAAATTCATTAAAAACAATAAAAATGATTAAAACTATAAAAAACATAATCTGCAAGAGTGCAATCCAATTTACTAACAATATAGCCATTTAGTAGGTTCCACCCCACCACTACTGAATCCCCAGGCAAGTTGGCAAAGCCAAGTGTCTTCTGGCCCTTTCTAAAGAAGGGTAGGTGCCAATTTAAGTTCTGGAGGAATGATGTTTTCTGTAGCCTTTGTATTTACTTCCCAGTCTAGTCTATAGCTCAGGATTTCGTGGTGAGCTCCCATTTAAGAATGAACCAGGTCTGACCCTGGTCCCATCTGAAAGCAGGTTTGCCCCTGCTCCTTTTTATGCTTGAGTTGACTCGGTTTGTCAAGGCTCTACAGATCCCTTGATGGGGCCCTCATTCATGAGTGAAGCACCCTTTTGGAATTGAAGCTGAGGTGCTCCAATCCTTGATGTGGCTGCTTTGAGGTCCTGCCAAGGTCTTCTGTTCATGCCTATGCCTGCACAGAATTCTTTCCAATAGGATGGCTGATGAGGCAAAGTGGTAGCTGCTTTGTTGAATGATATTAAAAAGCCTTCTCTGTGCCACTGCCTCCACCACCTGCAATTCTCTGGATTGGCTTTAATGGCACCTCACTCCACCGATGGGCTAGTTCATGCCAACTTTCAGAACTTTTCCTTAAGGGAAATTAAAAAAAAACCCCTATCATCTTTCCACAGAGGACCAAAAACAAAGTGTGCATGGGTGTAACGAACTGCCACTTGTTGATCTTAAAACCAGTAACTCTCCTTGCAACCAATATCGATTCAAAAGAAAGTTCATTTATTAAGAATAAGTGTACAGATCCAAAGCATTGCTGAGACTGAATAAAAGCGCGCCAAAAACTGCTTTTCTTTCTTTTCCCCCCCTTTCTTCGCCCTTAGTTCTTGTCTTCTGATTCCCTTGCTGGCATGGCCTTGAACATTCTAGGGCTTGTGATAAGAAACCATCTGCATCAAACGGTCTCTCCTTCCTACTCCCCCTCCCCTTTTCCAATGGCAGAACCGCAGCATGTAGAAAAAATCATTTTTTTTTTTTTTTAAACTAGCCATATAATAATCTACTATAAAATCTTGCGAGGATTCTGACATACTGCCCCTCCACAGAAAAGGATGTCAGTCAGATGATTCCTCTTCTTCACTCTAAAAGGAAAAGCAAAGATACACATAATACAATAACCAATCTAATTGTTAAGGCTTTGTAGGATAAGCATCATAAAATTTTTTAACTAAACGTGGGGCCTTTACATGTTTCTTGTCAACCCATTCAGCCATTGACTTGGGAAAATGTTTCCACTGAATTAAAAATTGAACCCCCCCCCTGTGCTTTCTGCTGTCCAGTATTTCTTTAACTTCAAAATGTTGTTCTCCTTCAATCATCAATGGTTTAGGAGGTACTGGAGAGGGATGCCACTGAGAAGACTCCTTATATGGTTTAAGCAGGTCGCAGTGGAATACTGGATGGATTTTTTTAAAGGTGGCAGGCATCTGTAATCGTAGTGAAACTGGATTAATTACTTTATCGATGACAAAAGGCCCTATGAATCTTGGAGCGAGCTTTCTGGAAGGTTGTAATGATTTAAGATGTTTAGTAGATAAAAGAACCTTATCTCCTACTTTCCAGTCTTTTTCTGGTGTTCTCTTAGCATCTGCAAATTTCTTGTATGTAGCTCTGGCCTCCTGCAACGAGGCAGCAATCTGAGGCCACACTTGTGTCATTTGCTGGATCCACTCATCAACCGAAGCGACTTGAGTGGTCTGCTTAGGCAGTTCTGGGATGGGTACAAAGTCTTGTCCTGTAGCTATTTTAAAAGGGGTGAGACCAGTGCTTTGGTGCACTGCATTATTATAAGCTACTTCAGCGAATGGTAACAGTTCATCCCAATTGTCTTGTTGGTAGTTAATGAAACATCTCAAATATTGTTCCAATACTGAGTTCAGACGTTCACATGATCCCGCTGTCTGGGGGTGGTAACCCGAACTCAAGCCTTGCGATGCCCCCAGTAGTTTTAGGAACGCTCTCCAGAATTTGGCAGTAAACTGGACCCCGCGATCCGAAATTATCCGTTCTGGGACCCCATGAGCTCGGTAGACATGTTGTATGAATAATTTAGCCAATTTGGGTGCTGATGGAATGGCTTGGCATGCCACAAAATGTGCTTGTTTGGAAAAAAGGTCTGTAACTACCCAAATAACAGTCTTTTTGTTGCTTTCAGGCAGGTCTACAATAAAATCCATGCTTATTTGCTTCCAAGGAGCTACAGGGTTTGCTACTGTCTGTAGAAGCCCCATTGGTTTGCCCCCTCTCTTTTTGGCCATAGCACACGTGGGGCATGTGGCTACATATTCCCCTACATCTTTTCTCATTGTTGGCCACCAAAATTGACGTCTGATCAGATGTAATGTTTTCACAAAACCAAAGTGCCCAGCTGTTTTGCTGTCGTGACTTCTTTGCAAAACCCACTTTCTAGCATCTGAAGGGACATATAGCTTGTCTTGCCACCACCATGCCCCTTGTTTGTTTACTAGCAACTGGCTGTTGCTTTTGAACCACTCATCCTGAGCAATCTGGGCATTTAATTTTACCAATAACTCTCCTTCTGGTTGTCCTTCACCCTTTTTTTTCTGAGCTCTAGTGACCACTCTTAGGGCTGCTTGGGTACATGGAATTACTGGAGCGACTACTTCCTCCCGTTTGCTATTGTGTTGAGGCAACCGAGATAGAGCATCTGCCAGAAAATTTTTTCCCCCAGGAATATACTTCAGGGAGAAGTTAAATCGATGAAAATATTGTGCCCATCTCATTTGCTTTGGTGACAGTTTCCTCGGTGCAGTCAAAGCCTCTAGATTCTTGTGATCAGTCCAAATTTCAAATGGATGGGGTGACCCCTCTAACAAATGCCTCCAACAAACTAATGCCCAGCGTACTGCGAACGCTTCCTTTTCCCACACCAACCAGCGTCTCTCAGTCTCTGAAAATTTCCGGGATATGTATGCACAAGGAAACAGTTCCCCCCCTGCCCCCTTCTGCAACAACACAGCTCCCACTGCTACATCCGAAGCATCTGCCTGTATGACAAATGGCTGTTCTGGATCAGGGTGTTTTAAGATTGGTTCAGCCGTAAACAGACGCTTTAAACTTTGAAACGCCTCCTGGCACTCCTTAGTCCAGGCTAAGGGGGCTCCAGGTTTTGATGCCTTCGCCTTGTCCTTGCCCTTGGTTTTCAACAAATCGGTAAGTGGGAGTGCTACTTGGGCAAAGTTGGGTATAAACTGCCGATAGAAGTTAGCAAAGCCCAGGAAACTTTGAAGCTGACGCCTGGTTTTGGGAGCCTCCCAACCTGTAACGTCCCTCACCTTTGCTGGGTCCATTTCAATTCCCTGATGCGAAATTCTATATCCTAAATAGTCAATTTGCTGTTTATGAAATTCACATTTGGAGAGCTTGGCATACAACTGAGCTTCCAGTAGCTTTTTTAGCACCTTCCTGACTAATTACACATGTTGCTCCATGGTTTCAGTGTAAATCAGGATATCGTCCAGATAAACCAACACCCCCTGGTATAAATACTCTTGTAATACCTCATTTATAAGTTGCATGAATACCCCCGCCGCTCCTTTTAATCCGAACGGCATTATTTCATAACGGAAGCACCCCAGAGGCGTGTTAAAGGCGGACTTCCATTGGTCTCCTTCACGTATTCGCACCCTGAAGTACGCCTCCCTTAAATCCAGCTTGGTGAAAATTTTCCCTTTGGATAAATGTGCCAACAGGTCTTTCATTAAGGGGAGTGGGTACCTGTTGTCAGCAGAAATGGCATTTAGCCCTCTATAATCCGTGCACAAACGTAGGGAGCCATCCTTCTTTTCCCTAAATAGCACCGGTGCAGCAATTTGAGAATGCGTAGGTACAATAAAGCCCCTCTTTAGATTCTTGTCAATGAACTCCCGCAATGCTTCCAACTCTTTGGGTGTCATTGGATACATTTTCTTCCTTGGAAATTTAGCCCCCGGCTCAATCTCTATGGCACAGTCACTGGCACGATGGGGGGGTAGCTGATCTGACTCCCTTTCGCTAAACACCTCCTGCAGGTCGCGGTATTCCTTGGGAATCTGGATTGCAGCTTCCACTGCCTTTTCCCCACTCACAGCACCCATCTCTTCATCTGACAACGTTTCGGTAATTCCTTCAACTTCCACTCCCCCCTCCTTCGGGAAACGCAAGATCTTCTCCTCCCAGTTCACTTCTGGGTTTTTCCTTTTTAACCAGTTCATGCCCAGAAGCACTGGGTTGCATGCCATGGGAGTCACTAGGAATTTAATAGTCTCTCTATGGTCCCCCATAGTTAGTTCAAGCTCTTCTGTACGATACTCCACCGGCCCTCCCCCCGCTGGCGATCCGTCCAGCTGGGTAAAAACCACAGGGGTTTTGAGTCTCTTTAAGCGCAGTCCCAAACCCCGGGCCAGGGCGGGGTTAATCAGATTTCGGGAGCAGCCAGAGTCTATCAGCGCCCGTATCTCTGCCCTCCGATTAGTCCTCACCACCCTTAGTTCCACCCAAATTTTAATGGGACTCACCCCCATCTCTTCGCTCTCCGAGTCCTCCCGTGAGCTGCTTTCTTTCTCTGGAAGAGCAGCCGCCTGTCGGAGAGAGAGCGGAGCTGACAACTTCCGGGTTTTGCCACCGCCGCGTGCTGCCGCTCTAGCTCCCGTCTCGCTGCCTGCTGCCGCTGATTCCTTCCTGCCGGGCTTTGAAGACTTCGGCCCTTTCCGTTCCGTCTTCTTGCCTTCCTGCTCCGTCTTCGCTTTAGGGCACGCAGCGGCAAAATGCCCCGGCTCCCCGCAGTTGAAACAGACGCGCCGGCCCCCGCTACTCTTCGGAGCGCTGGTCTTCGCTTTGGGCGCCGCCTTCTTTGCACCGGGTAAGGGCGGAAGTCGGGTTCTTGCTTCAATGGTACGCCATTGCTCCTCCACTTCGCCGGCCATAGCGACCCATTCATTAAAGGTTTTCGGGAAACCCCGGCACAGCACACGCTGCAGCAATTCGGGTTGCAAGCCTCTCTGGAAAAACTCAATTAGCAGCTCCTCCGGCACGTGAGGCAGCCTTTGAGCCAAGCCCCGAAATTCATAGGCGTACTCTGATACCGACTTGGACCCCTGCTTCAGCCTTTCCAGGTCGCGTCGTGCTTTGAGCGCCACACACGGGTCTTCAAAGCGCGCGCAGAGAGCCGCCATGAAATCCTCCAATTTTCTTAAAGCCCGGTCCTTCGCCCTATGCAGGCCAACCACCCATTCCGCAGCCATACCTTCAAAAAAACTGGACACATAGGAAACCTTCTCCTCCTCGCTGCGGAACAGACCCCCGTAGCCCTCCATGTAGATCCGGACCTGGGTGATAAAGCAAGCCAGCTGCTCAGCATCTCCCCCGAATTTCATGGAGATGCCCCGCTGCTGCATCGGGCTCTTCTTGGCTCTGCTAGGTGTGATATCCTCCTCCCCCTCGCTGGAAGTCTCATCTTCGGCTGACAGCTCTGCCACCTCCGTGCCTCCTGGTGTGGCGGCCGCTTCTCGTGCGGGAGGTGTAGATCCCCTTCCAAGCAGTTGGTCCATGGCTGCCTTTATAGCTCGCATATCATCGGATATGGACCCCATCTGCCCTTCCAACTTCCCCAAGCGATCTTTCAACGAAGGAGCCCGTCCTTTCGTCCCCGTTGCTTTCATCCCCGTCCGGTCTGGGCGTGATGATTGCACCGGCTCCCCCTGGGTTATCACCTTTACTTCCAATGGAGGAGGGACTTTTCTTTCTTCTTCTTCCTCAATAACATCATCAGCCATCCCGTTGCTCGGTTGGTCCCGGTTAACGTGAGGCTTGTGACTCCCCTCAGGGTAATGTCCCTGGTAGAAGTCTGTACAGGGAGTCTCAGCAAAATGTAACGAACTGCCACTTGTTGATCTTAAAACCAGTAACTCTCCTTGCAACCAATATCGATTCAAAAGAAAGTTCATTTATTAAGAATAAGTGTACAGATCCAAAGCATTGCTGAGACTGAATAAAAGCGCGCCAAAAACTGCTTTTCTTTCTTTTCCCCCCCTTTCTTCGCCCTTAGTTCTTGTCTTCTGATTCCCTTGCTGGCATGGCCTTGAACATTCTAGGGCTTGTGATAAGAAACCATCTGCATCAAACGGTCTCTCCTTCCTACTCCCCCTCCCCTTTTCCAATGGCAGAACCGCAGCATGTAGAAAAAATCATTTTTTTTTTTTTTAAACTAGCCATATAATAATCTACTATAAAATCTTGCGAGGATTCTGACAATGGGTTTATTACTGAATGCATTTTAGTTGTTTCAAAAAGGGATGTTTGCAAGTAATTTTTATATTTATTTCAATAAACCCTTTCCCAGTCTGATCAGAGAATAAGTAAAGTATATCAGGAAACATTTTCAGAACTGTGGAAGTCAGTAGCAGAAATTTGAGCTAAGCCTGACTTGATATTATAGGGCTGTAAACAAGATAACACTACTGTAGTGGGACAAACAACATCCTATTAGAATTATTTCCCATTACAGCATTTTCAACATTGCAAGATTTCGCTGTGTACACATACTTTGCAGTTTCCAGGGACACCAGGAATCAAAGAAACTTCACTTCCTAAAATTTTCAGTGTTGGTTGCCGCTGATGAAGAGAGTCAGAGCATCAAGATGATCTGCTTGTCCTCATGGTACAAACATGAGGTGATGAGAAGAATATAGGAAGGTTGCAGGAGGTCTCAAACTCCACTGAATTCTGATAATTTTATTGGGAGAAAAGCAAGCTGTGTCACCAAACCATAATAGATGTTAAATGAAAATCTTAATTTTCAGTATCCAGCAGATAACTGTTTTTTTTTTTAAAAACGAGATAACTCTCAGATCTTTAAAATAGCTCTGAATAAGAGTGTGTATCTATGCATGTAAATGTGAAATATATATTAAGGGAAGCTGGATTGGGAGAAGACAAGCATGGTTTTAAAATTGGAGGAAGAAGCATCAATAGCCTGGGCTACGCTGATGACACTAGCCCGATAGCTGAAAATGCAAAGGATCTGCAAGCCCAGGTACTAAAAGTCAAAGAGCACAGTGAAAAAATGACACTAAAATTAAATATAAAGAAGACCAAATTAATAACAACAGGTAGAACAAGCAGCCTTAGAATTGACAGTAAAGATATCAAGTGCTGGATAGCTTCTGCCTTTCAGGATCAACCATTCACAGTAAAGGAACAAGCAGTCAAGAAATATGCTGCAGACTACAACTCAGTAGAGCAGCCATGAAGGCCTTGGAAAAGATACAGTGGTACCTCGGGTTACGAATGCCCCTCCTTATGAATTTTTCGAGATTCAACCAGCTCCGGCCCCAAAAATTTACCTCAACATGTGAACTCCGCCTCGAGCTATGAACTGGATCCGCGGCCATTTGCCCTGCTGCCACGCAGTCACGGCTTCCTGTGGGCGAGATTGCGGTAGCAAGGAGACGTTCAGTGAGGCTTGTGATGTGTTTTGGGAGAAATTTGCCTCATGGTGCGACCAAATTCGGAGGGCGGATTAGCCGTATTTACATTGAACCTTATGGGGAAATTTGCCTCGTGGTGCGACCAAATTCGGAGGGTGGAACGGATTAACCGTATTTACATTGAACCTTATGGGAAAATTTACCTCGCGTTGCGACCAACTCGAGTTGCAATCAGAGTCACGGAACGGATTAAGTTCATAACCTGAGGTACCACTGTATTCAAATGCTGTGATGTGTCTCTCCCTACAAGGATCTGAATTGTGCAAGCCATGGTATTCCCTGTGACACTCGATGGAAGCAGAAGTTGCACTTTAAAGAAGCAGGATACAAAGAGTATTAATGCTTTTGAACTTTGGTATTGGAGAGGTCTCCTGAGAATATTGTGGACAGCCAAGAAAACAAACTGATGGATCATTGAACAAATCAACCCAGAAGTGTCACTTGAGGCACAAATGACCAGGCTCAAATTATCCTCCTTCGGAAATACTATGGAAAGACCCAGCTCTCTGGAAAAGGCTCTAATGCTGAGAACCGTAGAAGGAAGGAGAAGAAAAGGATGACCAGCATCATGGTAGATAGATTCAGTTACAGAGGCAATGAGTGCACCATTGGGAGACATGAAAGAACAGGTTAGGGATAGATCGTCTTGGAGAAAATCTATCTATGTGGTCACTAGAAGTTGAAAATGACTTGATGGCACATAATCAAATGAGTGAGAGAGCGAAATCTTGCTTTTCTGTTGTAGATGCCTTACTCTGACACTGATAGAAGGAGGCAGAAGTCAAGGGCATAGATTTAATCACATAATAATCAGGGCTGGAATTTTAAATGGGACACATCATTAGTATGTTAATGAGTTTTTTCTTTCCTTGCCAGCTGCTAAGCTTGCAGAAGTAGCACAGAGAAGTGGCTTAGCAAATATGTTTATCCTTTGATCTGTGTATGCCTTGTAGGGGAAAAAAACCCTGTGGTATATTTGAAATGTTTTACTTTCTTCTGAATAAGTATGGCCTTAGCTTATGATTTAAAGATCCAAAAGGCAGCCAATATATGCAGTTAAGTCCTTAGCTCCCACTGCATATGAACAGGTTTTCTCCTGCCAAAACCCCACCTTCTGTTTCATTTTAGAAGCTCTAGAGGTTTCTCAGTGACTGCTCACACTGATGCCACAAGTTAAAGTATGTGCTTTGGATATCACCAAATGTAGTTATTTCAGTATGGAACAGAAGGTTTACTGAACTCCATTCTTGAGTCATTTCCAAACATGCAAAGGGATCTCCATGACTCTTCAATACAGTTAACATATAAAAAACAGGTTAAAATATTTTTTATGGTAGCTTAAGAGCAAACTGAAGTATTATGGATTCAGGAACAACAGCAACCCCCCACCCCCCAAAAAAAAACTAAAATAAGCAGGAAGCAACTAAATGTAAAATATGTTTCAGTCTCTCCGGATACTCTGATGCTAACCTGAAATCATCTTTCCTGCAAGAAAACATGGTATGCCTGAAAATGCCAGTGTAGAACTACTGAGCCAGAATGCATTGCTGTTGCTCTGTTCTCCCACCATCCGTATTACATTAACTTTGCTAAGTCCAGCATTGGTGTGCTTATATGGCATGCTATACTTTCTTCTGGAAGAATGTTACAGGATCAGCCTATTGTTGCAACAAGGTTTGTAGGTTCAGCTGTTCTGCCTTAATTAAAGTGGTCACAGTTGGAAGGGTTCTCCGAGAAGAGCCTTCTATTTCAGGGCATCCTGTACTTGGAGGTTTGACCAAAGTCTATTTTAATGATAAAGACCTGTCAGAGCAGGAGTGCTGAAGTGAAGTATCAACTTTTAAGAGACAAAGCAAGCACATAGTTGACCTATTTGGGGGGGAATTATTCTGTTTCTACTTAAGAGTTTTCTGTCTACGTTGGCATATATGCACAGGATATGCAAATATTAGAGAAATGTGTCCTATTTTGTTTCTTTTTGGATAATTTGTTTCTTCTTTTAAACAATCTGCACTCAAAAATAATAAAGAGTTTAGAGCAGAAGTCCCCAACCTTCTTTGAGCCAGTAGGCATATTTGGAATTTTGAGAGCATGTTACAGACAGTGGCACAAAATCGCTGCCATGGTGGGAAGGAAAACTAGAGAGATGTTCCCTACCTTCACTTCATGCCTTTCAAAAACTCTCTATTGCCTTAGCTTGCTTTCCCCTTTTTTTTCTGAGGAAGTGGAGTACACTTCCAAGCAACGCAGTGGGTTGCAGCCATCAACCATTTTATTTCCTAAGAATACCCCTGGGGTATTAGAGAATTTGTTTCAAAAATATATTATGCTTGAGGCTGGTGCTTTGAAGCATGCTACCTTCCTGTCAATTTATTTCTTAATTAAATGAATTTTTAAACAAAATCTGCTAGGGAGCCTTGTGGATGCCAAGGAAAGTCTGGGTGGGCACACTGCACTCTTTGGAACCAAATTAGAGATCCCTGATTTACTGCCTTAAAATGGCTCAGGAATTTTAGTTGTAGCTTAAGTTGACTATTGCTTCATTACTTTTGGAGTGCCATTTTGCCACTTGAAGTTGCAGAATTATTGTCGGGTTTAGCCCAGGAAACTCCAGGAGACAATACAGATACAATCCAGCAAGGTTTATTTGGCTTCACACCATTCACAGAATCTTCCCAGACTGAGAACAGTTCCCGGGTCAATCACCACTAGCATTCCTCAGGGAGGTGCCAGTCTCATCCTCTTATCTCTCCCCCGCTCCTCGGGGGATGAGAGTACATTCTTCACCCCTCTGCTCCATACTCTCACAATTATGTCTTAGGTTGACCTGTCCAAAGAAGGGGATCTACTAATTGGAAATGGCCTTTCATAAAACAAGTTATCTGTATCACTAGGGATGAAGATGGCGATACATTTACTTCTGATGTTTTAAAGGAATTTTAAAACCTTACTGTTTCTTGGAAATAATTCTTTTTTAATTCTTTGCTTCTTTGCTTTTAAGATACTGACCTGCTAAACTGTTTCTAGCCATCATTTTATCGTCATTAATTGTATGGTCAAAACAGACAAACTGAAGAGACAGTGAAACAAAACAATATGTAGCTAACCAGGAGATACAGACAGAAGTGTACTTGAAAAGTAGTTACTAAGGTCGCTAAACTGTTCAGTGTCAGATATTGATTGCAATTGTTACAAATTTAGCAACTCTTCCAAAGAGATCCCGAGACCAATCCACCAAGAGGGTGAAAATGCTCTCTTTCTGTGAGCTGAGTATGAGAATGAAATGAGAAGGACATTATTATGTTGACTCACCATGCTGTAGGGACTATTTTTGTCAGTGGATGGCCCAAAATCTATCTTGTGTAGCACTGAATCTTCCTTCCAACAATGAAGATGCCAAATATTGTAGCAGGCTCTTCAGAAGATGAAAACTCTTCTGTGGGACAGGTAAAAATATGTGCTAAATATGTGACAGTTCCTTACAAAGTCTGGGTTAAGTTTAGGTTGTACAGAATCTCAGTGTCTTGGGATTTTGGTTTCATTTCAGACCAGACTCTCTCAGGGAAGAGCAAAATCAGCTAGTAAGCTGATAGTCCATAATGTTTTAAATTTGTGAAAATTCCTAGTTATCCTGCTTTTCTTAAAACCCTTCCCCATTTGTGGTTCTAGAATCTAGGTGGCAGAGATCAAATAACTTATTTCTCAATTCAACCCCTCTTCCTTTTTCACAAAGCATTTGTTTTATTCGATAAGGAGGATTCTTAGAGAAAATTCTTCTAAAAGTATCGGTGCGGCATTTGAAGTCAATCCTTTGGAGCATGTTGGGGCAGGAAGGCAGCACCTGTTTGCAACTTCTCATAGCAGCCACACCTTTTCCTGGAATTGTATGGTTGCCCTCCACAGCTGTTGTGGGATCCCAGGAGAAGAGACACTTGGCCCGAAGAGTTACAGACAGATCCTGTGTTCTGAAATATCTTTTTTTCCTTTCAAATTGGAAGCACCCCTCTACAATTGATATGGCAAATGCCACATTATAGACATTATTATAAACTTCCTTTTTCTTCTGCTTCCACATTTCATAAGCATGACTAAAATCAATCAGAAACCTACATCTCTCTTGCCAGCTTGGCATCACACAATTCCTCCATTCTTATATGAATTCCTGGAGTAGAGACCTACTAAATCTTTCTTTCTTTTTAATATAAAAAGTGGTGGTGATGGTGGGAGATAAATAAAACGTGACTCCTGGTGACTCCACTGGACTTGCCCATATGTATAGTTTTCTTGACACTGTACAGACATGGCTTATTGTTGTCCCACTCTGAGAGTTTTTTGGACTTCCCTGTAATACTGAGTGTTCTCCCACCTGCTGAGACTATTTTCTGCTTTCTCCAAACATTTCCAGAGCATTTCTCAGTAATTTTTAACATTTTAAAATATTTAAATATTTTAATATTAACAACAGCAAACAATTTAATTTCCTTTCTGACTGTTCGGAGGAATGAATTACCTGTGTGGTTATTCTTGCCATTATAGGCTGGTATATATTTGTTAGATTTATATGCCACCTGTTATTTTGTATAACTCAAGGAAGCTTCCTTCCATTTTCCCCACAACAACAACCCTATGAGGTGGGTTGAGCTGAGAAAAGGCGCCTGGTGCAAAATCAACCAGGCAGTTTCCATGTCTGAAGACTAGAACTCATGGTCTCTTGGCTTCTAGTTCAGCACTTTAGCTACTGCACTAAATAGACTCTTATTACATTATAGATGGAGAACTGGTTGCCCCAGCTATGGCTGAACCGCCATTCCTAACAGCTTCATTTAGCATAGCTGAAGATGAAGACTGCTGGGAATTGTAGTTCAACACTATTAAGAAAACCAAATTACTCACCCTTGAATTAAAATTAGAAAAATTGTATTCTACCTGGCATTGTCAAAAGCATTAATCAGTGGAAAACTAGTTCATTTGATGTTCAGTTATTTCTAATTGTGACATTTTGCTCCTTTTTTTTTTTAACCACCATTTTCAAACATGTTACTGTTTCTGGTAAACTAGAGTCCAGATGTGATAAATGATACTGATAGGAGGTGAAAACAAAACAAAACAAAAAATAAAGCACTTCTACAAAACGTATAATACAACCATTACAATGATTTTGTTAAAATTGAGGCATAATTTGCTCTTAATTCTAATTACAACATGCTTTGTTCATCAGCATTTTTATTCTTGCAAGCAAACAATTCAATATAATGAGAATAAAGATCCAATTGAACAAATAATCTGTCTTGTTTGTTGGATTAAATTGAAGGGGAAGAGGATTCCACAGATATCTCCCTTTTGCCTAGTTCCATTAATGAAATAGAAGAAATACTTCTGTTCATGGAAAACAATCCTGTTAATGGAATATAACCCACAAAACCCATTACTGGCCTTGTGAGTTAATAGCATTTTAGAGTACATTTAAAATGGCTTAATAGCATTTTCAAAGCACGTTTTCAAAAAGCAGTAAAAAGAAACATACATTTCCCCTTGTTGGTTCTCTTGTCACTTCCACATGCACCTACTAATGTTACTGGTTCTTCCCAAAATAAGGGAATGGGAAAATTTCTGTATTACAATTAATGGAATTAATATGCACTTCACCCTGGCAGTGAAATGGTTGCTTTGTGTGAATGAAAAGATAGTGTTTAGATGGGAAATTTCATCTTCCTCTGGGAAGATTATGAAACATCAGCCAGCAGGACAAAAGTGAAGGCCAGAAAGAACCTTTGGAATATGGCTTGTTGGGAAAAGAAAGGAAAAAAAAAAAAAAACCCAAGAAGAAAAGTTAAATTTCTTGTATGATACAATATATCATTTATTTTATAAAAAATGGCATCCCATTTCATTGCAGGTAACTGCTTCCCAGTAAGAAACTGAGCATTGTTTCAGATCCACAAAATGCATTTTACACATAATTCAAATAAAACATTTTAAAATTATGAGAGTTGAATAAGGTTCTTCCAACCCTCTGCAAACCAATGTCATCCAGATGGCTTATGCAACAACCACTCATTGTTTTATTTCTAAAATTATTTTC
The DNA here is from genome assembly GCA_030867105.1 of Liasis olivaceus. Taxonomy (NCBI): domain Eukaryota; kingdom Metazoa; phylum Chordata; class Lepidosauria; order Squamata; family Pythonidae; genus Liasis; species Liasis olivaceus. The sequence goes on from CM061349.1 coordinate 261,949,859, forward strand.
AGAGTCTGGAGTTCTTCAAAATTTTCCATACCTTTCTCACAAAAATTATAAGGTATTATGAGATGGTGATGCATTGTAAGATAAACAATTTTCTGAAGATGAATTGATTTTCTGAAGATGATCTTCAGGGGTAGCTTGGATTTGAACTTCGATCTCATTTGCAGGAGACCAGTAGAGCTATATTTGATGCTTTTCTCCTAATTTTTGTCCATTAAGATGGAAAATAAACTATTTTAGGAAAATGAAACTCATATTGAAACAGCATAGACTGGTATGCAGAGATAAATAATCATGAAGGATGTTATTTTCCACCTTTTCTAAGACAAGGGACAGATGGATTTTCCCTTCATCTGCCAACTTTCTCTTTTAAAGGTTGTTACTGCTTCCAAACAATGTGACTTAAAATACAGTATTGCCCCCACCTGTAGTACTGGCAGACTTTTCTTTCTTTAAGTGTACTTGACTTTCTAGAAATTGGGCTCTGGGGTTACAGTTTTCACCAAGTTATGCTTTCTTGATCACTTTGAAGCCACTGTGATTAGAAACTTTAATCTGGAATTAGATTGCAGCCTTAGGCCATATGGATACATTTATTAGTTACTTCTTTCTGTACAGAATATCTCTAATTAGGATACCAGAGATCAGGTTATAGTCTGCAATAGACATTGTCCTTGTGATACAACATTTGTTTTAAGAATTCCTTTTGCAAACTTGATCTGCCATGCTGGTTTAGTTTAATTATTATTTATTTATTAAATTTATCCCCACCCATCTCTCCCTAATGGGGAACTCTGGGAGGCTTACAATTCATTAAAACAATAAATAAAAACACAATTATATAAAACCTAAAAGCTATATAAAACAATTACTAAAAAAGAAAGAGTCCAGGAGGCCGATGGTTCAGAGCAGCGAACACCAGGGCTCTAAGGGGCTAGCCAACCCCACACCTGATGTCTTCCCTCCCCGCCCCAGGCCAGATGGCAGAGCCAGGTCTTTAGATCCCTCCGGAAGGCCAGGAGTGAGGGGGCCAATCTCACCTCTGGGGGCAAGATATTCCAAAGGGCGGGGGCTACAGCAGAGAAGGCCTGGACCCCGCTAGTTGGAGCTCTTTTGCCGAGGGGGTCTGGAGCACGCCCTCTCTGTGATCGGGTGGGATGGGTTGAAATCATGGGGAAGAGGCAGTCCCTCAGGTAACCTGGTCCCTTGCCATGTAGGGCTTTAAAGGTGATAACCAACACCTTGAATTAGACCCGGAAGCAAACTGGTAGCCAATGCAGCTCACAGAGCAATGGTATTATAGGGGTCCTTCTTGGGGCTCCAAAAATAGCCCACATAGCCACATTCTGGACCAGCTGTAGCTTCCAGATACTCTTCAAGGGTAGCCCCATGTAGAGCACATTGCAGTAGTCTATCTGGGAGATAACAAGGGCATGAGTGACCATTTGAAGGGCATCCTGATCCAGGAAAGGGCATAACTGGTGCACAACCCAAAGTTAATTATGTGCTTAGTACAAGTTTTTGTACTAAGATAAAATTATAGATATAGGTAGTTTGAAAATGTTCTTCAGTATATAGAACAAATGAGATAATTGTCTGGATTCTGCTGCACTTTTTATTGTTAGTTATATGCTAAACGTTCCTATGTAATTTTTTTTTCAAGCGGTATGCATTTTTGTACCTAACAATGTGTGCTGGGGAGGGAAAAGAAATTGCGCATTCTTTGTATAAGTGAAGTTATTACAAATTAGAAATTCAGTATTGGCTTTACTATGAAATGCACCTGATTCTCAGCACCTTCATAACTAACTTTCTTTACTCTTGCCTTTGGGTGAAATTATTATGAGGAATAGCATTTGGAGTAATCTCACAGCAGGCTGACTGCTTGCTTCCCAGTGCTGTATCATTTCTGTTGAAGATCAGCTAATGTTTCTTATGTTTCTGTTCCATTTCAGGCAGGAGATTCTGTCCTGGGTGGAAATTGTAGCAAGTTTCAGCAGAGATATAATAATAATTCGCTCTCTAAATATTGTTGGTTAGATCCAAATGGGCCTACTATAAATGTCTGCTCACATAGAGGGGACATGTGTTCTGCCAAGTCCCATCTTGAAGAGAAATGCTATCATTAGAGCCAACAATGTCCCCAAGGTTTGCTGGCTGCTTTGGTACAGCTTTGTGTGCATTTGTGTATGGGGAGCACAGGAGGCCATATCTGAAAAGAAGAGACTGAAAAGCCCTATTCTAACAGTAAGGTTCTGTTTATGGTTGCTAGGATACAGCCATACGCACTCCCCCAATTCCTCTGTCTTAAGCTTTTAGGGCTACCCTTTTTTAATATGATGGTCTTTAAATGGAAAGATGGATTATTTGTGAGGGGTACAAAAATAAAATCGGAAGATTTTTCAAGAATGTATTGAGAATGACAGTAGCTTTATATGGGTATTTTTAACATTTCTAGTCCATTATTAATTGCAATAAATGGATTTATTGAGCTGGTATATGCTACAGACTCATCCATACCCACACATACACAAAAGCACTAGGGTGGATCTTTTGGAAGCAGATCAACTCTGCCAACACTGTTAAAGAACTTGATGCACACATCAGAAGCACTGGGTCCCCTCACAAGATACAAGCCATAATTGGTTAGGCTTGTATTATAAGACTGACTCTAGAAAATCTCAAATCTGACAAGAGAAATGACAATAGTTAAAAATGAATAGGGAAACACCAGCCTCTCAAAGTAATGTGTCGCTGTCTTTATGGTGGATATTCTTGAACAAAGAAATATATTTTCAGTGTGAAATAGCTAAATGCCAGTTCATGACATTTAGTTCATATGTCCTGTGACTTGAACAGATATTTTTTTTAATACAAGACACTCTTGTTAATCAGCTTACCAGTACAAGATTGTCTATGGCGACACTCAACAACTGTCGGTTAATGCCCACTGTTAATAGGCAATTATTGCTGTCTCTACTGCTTGCATTTTGTTTCTCTTTGACCTCAGTGTTCATAAATCCTACCCTCCACAACCAATTTGTGTGAATCTGTTTTTAAGTCAGGATGACACTTGATGTATCTGATGAAGGTGGTAAGTCTGAGAAAGCTTTGCCATAAATGCACATGAATTTGTGCTGTAACTGTTTAACATTGGTACCGTGATGGTTTGGTATTTTGTTTTTTTTTTAATTGTTTCATCCTGCTGTCTCCTATGTGGATCATAGAAAGAAAACTAATGGTGAGCTTCAGTCTATTTTATGTTTTGTGAAGAGGTAGACATTTATAATCCATAGGGGATATTGCTTTTTCTGAATCAATTCTAGGAAATGTCAGCAAAGTTATGTAGGTATGCTGTAGCCAGATTATTTTCTGAGGCTATGTATAGGGAACATGTGACTTCCATGCAACAACATGAGACTGAAAAGAAATACATTTGATCTCAATTTTTGTATAAAGTTACCTAATTTGTATTTATCAAACATTTGTGCAGCCAGAATGTACTTGCAAAAGCCATACTTTTCAAACTTCTGATGCAGTTTATAATTCAAGACATATACATAGACAAATGCAGTGCTTACAACAGGGAAAGGTGCACTAAAATGTATCACACTGAGAAAATTTAAACCAGGAAAAGTGTGCATATAGAAATTACCTATTATGAGAACCATTCACAAAAAGGCATGTGAATGTTTGTATAGAAGTTAATTTCCACCAAATATATAAGTTTGTGCAAAAGTAGGCTGTAATGAGCTTATGCTAAGGAATATAAGAAATGGAACAAAGTTGGCATCACCTGATTTGCCCATCTGTAGTTTACAATAATTATACTGGCTTCAAGTTCATTTCCAGACAGAATTCATAGTGCTCACTGTATCATAAAAACTTAAACAAAGTATCTCTGCCTCAAGAAGCTGTGTATAAGAAAAACATTCTTTAGTTAATCTAATCCAGAATTACTTAGTCTTTTGTAGATCCCAAGAGACATCTCAAATTGTGTGAGGAAACCCTAGCAATACAATGGGGATCACCTGCTCCCAATGATTAGCCCCACTGAACTCTCAAGCTTTCGTACCACATCTTTCAGTACTGCCAATATCTGGAGCACATTTTAGGATTGTTTCTGCAGAATGTGAGAAAGGGGCTTCTAAATAATTATGTCCAAACTGTAGAGCTTCTTATTCTCTAAAAAAGGCTTGTCTAGGCCTTCCAGTGGCTTTTCTGAACACGTGGAACTCCCCCCTGCTTCATGAAAGGCTTGAGTAGCGTTCTACCCTGGAGCATCTGAAAAAGGGCAGGGTTTTAAAAGAAGTCAAGATGGCAGTCACCTATGCAATGGAAGCTCTGGGTTGTGCATTTAAAAAAGGCCAAGGTTTTGATTGCACTAGTCTTGGCCACCAGCTTTATATTTTTGACCCTCTCCCACAAATGCCGTGGTTCTACCTGTCTCATGTTCTCAGGTGAAGACTTAACTAGATAGAATCCACCTTATTGTGCCATGTACTGGTACGTTTCAAGTGATTCTATGTTGATGTCTTTGATTAGTTTTCATTTTTATTTGATTATTATGGGCCATTTTCTTTGCTGCTGCAACAGTTGGATATTACCTTTGCTACTATACACAGAAAGCACAGAAAGTTAGGAAATACATTCAAATTACACACACACACACACACAACACACACACACACACACTATAAAAGTCACTCTGTTCCATAAGGGCACAGTTGTTTTTGAAGGAATTTGTATTTCCTGTTCAGGAAAACATGTTTGTTTCAGTTTCAGGAAAAAAAAAAGGAAGAAATCCAATTCTTCATCCTGTTCTATGGTATAATGAACTGGAGTTACTCTAGGATTTGCTATGAAAGGGTTTATGTGAATGAAGTAGGCAAAAATATTTTTAAAGATATGTATATCCAAAAATAGCTTTGCAAAGTCAAGATTGTATTGAGGAAAATTTGATTTAGCTATTTATTTTACTATCCTGGAAGGGATTGCTGGTAATGTTGATAAAGTACCACTTTCCTACTGAAAATATCAACAATGCATAGGATTCAATAAACCTTTGCTTGATGTAGGTTTTCACAGTTGGTATCTGTTGGGCAGTGTTGAGCTTCAGGGTTTAGTGACAATGGTCTAGACAGCAGATTTCCTTACATTTCACCATCAACTGTGGCTGGCATCTTCAGAGGCAAGATGACCTGCCATGCGGACCACAGGCAACTGAGCAAGGATCAGCTAGACTCCCATCTTTATAGCCAAGTGACCTGACCTGACTTTATAGCGAGGTGACACCACCAAAACAACCAATCAGGATCAGGCACAAAGAACCAATAAGAAACCAGCTCTCACCATCCTGCACCAATCCAAAACCAGCTCAACTAAAGACCAATCAGAAGTCAGGTCACTTGGCTATAAAGACAGGAGGCCAATCAGTCCCTGCTTAGTTGCCTGTAGTTGACATATCTCACAATATCCTTTGAAAACAATCAAGGTTTCTCTCCTCCCAAGTAAGTATGAAAATGTATATTTTAAAGTATTGCATATGCTAGTTATATTATTTTTTTAATTAATCCTGTCATAATATACTAAATAGAACATATTTTACTGTGGCCTTTGCTCATGGCAGGAAGTAAATTTTGCAGGTTCAGATTCTTCTTTATTTGGTGAATACAAAATAGATCTATTTTCTTTAACTCTAGGTGGGCATCATCCCAGTCTGTTTTCACTGTAAGAAAACACAAAGAAATGGACATTTTTCTATGCTAAATTCTATATATAAACAGTGAAATCCTAATGTGTTGATATTTGGGTATATGAGCATTCCCACACCCACGTATAATGGTACATCAAGGAGATTTATGACAATGGGAGTGTTTTTAACAACAATATTTATGGATGATGAAAATCACAATTAGGCAAATCAGAACAAGTTGGGAAAGGTCATGTGTGTTTGCTTTTTGTTAATATTTTCTCCAGTTACATAAACATTCTGATAGCCTGATCACACAGCCTGATAATGAACAATTAAGTTCTTGTTTCTTTAACTTTTTTATTGGGGGCATAAATAAATACATTTTTCAGTATGGCTTAATGTGGAGTTATGCCCTTGTTAGATTCTTTCTTTACCAGACCTAAGAGTGTACAGATTTGCATTTTTAGAAGTCTTCAGATGTTTTGAATGGTACAGGTTTCATTTTATTGTAACCTTTATGGTCCCTAGAAATAATCTACCTGACCTTGTTTGAAAGTGGCAAGGAATGTATAATTAAGGTAATAATAGCATTTTAGGCTGGGAGAAAAAGAATTACCATTGCCAGTTTTCTTGCACCAGAGGGCACTGTTGTTGCACTATAAATTGAAAATAAAAATAATTAGTAGATTAAAGGTGGATTTAGCCTATGAAGCTTCAAAGTTGGAGCTCATTTATTAAGTTCACATAGTTCTCATTGATTCCTGCAAAGTACAAGAGGAAAGGGAAAGAAAAAAAGAGGTATCTCTCTCTCTCTCTTTGCAAATTACATTCCTCCTTGTTAGTCAGACTGTCTTTCTCTTTCAAAGGCCTGTTTTCAGAACAATGAGTGGTTTCAAATTACACTGTATTTTGGTGTTGATTTTGCCTTAATATCAACCTTGCTGTGATACTGTCATTTAAAAACTAATCAGTAAGAATAAGAATGGCAATAGAGGTGGTCATATCAAAAATTTCACATTCATATGCTATCTGTAAGAAGCTCCATGCATGGAATCTGTGCAATTTTAAGGAACAAAATGATTAATTTAAAATCAGATTTGTTTATATTGGATGACTTGTGGAAGATTCAGACATGTAGAAAATCTAAAAGGTGGAAAGCAAGAATTCTCTATTAATTCAAAGGTCTGGTGTATAATCTTGTTGCTCTGACCTTTGTGATTTGTGAATGGTTGAGATGCAAAACAGGTAATCGTCGTAACAGGTAATCATCATAACATGTTTAGACTACTGCAATGCATTCTGCACAGAGCTGCCTTTGAAGATGATTCAGAAATTGTAGTTGGTCTGGATGCTAATAGAGATGAATAGCTAGAGCAGCCTAACCCTGGTACTCTGTTTGCTATATTGGTTACCAGTAAGCTTTGGGGGCCAATTAAAAGTGCTGCTTTTGATCTATAAAGCCCTAAATGGCTTTTCAGAATAGTCTCTCTCATCCAGATTAGCCTACCCTGTGTGCACATTCCAGGAAAGGCTTTTGAGAATCCCCACCCCTCAAGGGGCAAAAGGAGGGCAAGAAAGAGGCTGGACGTACTCTTTCTTGGTGCTGGCTCCCCTCTCCCTTTTGAAGGGCAGTTAAAACCATACTGCTCCAACAAGCTTTGGGCACTGATGTAGGAAATGGGCTGCCTTCATTATTTTATATAGCTCAGAGATGTTACTGTTTTGATGCGTGTTGTTGTTTTTTTTAATTGCCTGCTGTTGTTTTGTAAACTGCTCAGTGTCTCTGGAATGGGTACATATTTTTGTACATATATGTAGAAATAAAATGATATTAATAGATCAGTCCATGTTAAGAAAAGTCCACAGAGTCGGGAAGGCTTTTTGGAAGTAAAGGACACGATCTCTTTCTTCAAGTAGCTGTTTAGGATGCCAAAGCATCTTGGATGTATACTTTGAAGTATTTAAGTATGTACTTCTGCTTCATTAGTCCATGTCCAGAGGTCTCTCAGATGCTATTTTGACCATTCAACTCTATCAGTGAGATATTAGTGATCAGCAAACATACATGCTTTTTGTTACAGTGATGTTTCTCTAAGAAACTGCTCTGAACCAATAGAATTAAGTATAAAAAGGACAAAGAATTAACCCATTAAATAGTTTATATTGTCCAGAAATTTATAGCAGCACATCATATATGGAAATCTTGCCTTTGCAAACACAGATACATTATTTAAACTACTACCAATCATCATGTCTCTATGAAATAAAAACATTATTTATGTTAACATAAATTCTATATCCTTATCCCATTGCTACTTGATTACCTAGTTCCTGAAAATGAGACAATTGTATAGTGTACTCCTGCAGCTTAAAGACACAACAGACTGATTCCTGCTCTCCCTGATCTATAAGTGAAGACTAAAAATATGTTTTAGGTGATGTATTGCTGTCCGTAAAAAAAAAAAAAAATCAATGTAATTGCCTTGGACAATCATTTGTTTCAAAACCTATTTGGCAGAATATGTTAAATTATACATCTATTTGTTATCAAACTGTGGCTCTTTAGTTTGTTAGTATTGAAAGAAGTACCAGATTAGGGCTTATTGTACAGCTGTTCTTTCATATATTTCCAAATCCATTGTATTGATCTTACTGTATCAGAGTGCTGCAAATGTCAGTCATTGATTCAGTGGTATATGTTATAGTTTCGTCTTGCAACCAAGGTCACTCTGATTCTTATCCTGTTGTTTGTTGATTTTAACTTGTAAGGGGGCTCTTTCTGCTGGCCGTAGAGAGTGAATGATGTGGATCTGTTGTGAAATGAACAATCCATTCCAAATATAAGGCTTGAGTACAGTAAGTACTTTAAAGGTTACTTTAAAGAGTAACCTCTTTACTTGACAATTCAAGCTTTTAGCACAGCTACAGAGATACATGAGTGTATGCATGCATTTAAATAGACAAGAGGTTCTTGTAAAATTATAAACTCTGTAGTGTATGCGTGTGTGTGTGTGTATGTATGTATCCTTTGAGTTAGTCTTGCAGTCTTGACTCCTGGCAACTGCTTGGACTAATCCCTGCAGTTTTCTTGGCAAGATTTTCAGAAGTTGTTTGCCCTTGCCTGGTTCCTAGGGCTGAGCGAGAGTGACTGGGCCAAGGTCACTCAGCTGGCTTTGTGCCTAAGGCAGGACTAGAACTCATGGTCTCCTGGTTTCTAGCCTGCTGCCTTAACCACTATACAAACTGGCTTTCAAACTCTGTATATAGATGGTTAGAATTACTATTCATTGTCAGCTACTGACATGGTAGTATCTTTAGTCCCATACTAAAAAAAAAAAAGAAAAGAAAATATCTGTAACTGCATAATTACATTATAAATTCCTTCTGGCTGAGAATTCTGGGAACTGTGGTTCCAACATTTCTGGAGGGCACTGGTTTGAGATTAGCTGATTTACTGATACTTAGTATGCCTCTGATGGTTGCTAGGGCAAGCAAGGAAAAGGGGCTACAATAAATCATATCTGGTTCTGAGTTTCCCACTGGCATCTGACTGGCTGCTGAGGAAATTGACATTTTGATATATTACAAAAATGGTTGAAATACTCTTTAAAATCAGTCTCTGAAATTGTGGAAATATCTGTCAACCAATGATACACAATCATATTTTATTCACAGCTAGCTTTCAGAAGATGAAGAAAAGATATTCCTAACAGAAATTTAGAGGGAACCTGCATATTTTAACTGGCTGTCTATCTGAACTTTGAAAGAGAGAAGAAAGATTAGGCAGATCAGGATGCAGAGCTCAGAATAGACCAAGCCATGCTGTTACACCAATATTCATATCTTCAAAGAACTTGAGTTGTTTAAAGGTCAGAATGGAGGGTCATGCCATAGACTTCATATAAAGATGAATTATAAGAGGGAATGTAGAGAAACAAATCAATAGAAAAAAAGTAACTAGGGAGACAAAGGCAGCAGGGCTGTAAAGCTATCCAGTGTATTGAATGGAGTATCACATGTACAATGATCTGCCTGCTAGACAAAAGTTGTAGGTATAGCTCATAAGGTGCATTGCCACCAATGATGTACTAAGCTATGCACTTCTGAAAACCAAATGTAGCAGCTAGATAGGAAATAGAAAGCCAACATTTCTAAGATAGCTTTTTCTAAAATCTATCTGCTCCATACTGAGGACAAAGGAAAAAGAGGAACATCAATATATGGATGCGAGTACAGTATAGAAAGAGAAGGGATTTAACCATTGGGGAAATTTGGGGGCAAGTGGGTCTGTACAATACTTCAGCTGGGTCCAAACTGCTGACAATCAACATGAAAAGGGTAGTACAGCAATTTTCAGCAATCCTGGCAGAAATCTCTAAGGTGCTAAGGAACATCAGGTTCTGGGGAGTCCTTGGGGTTCTCTGAGCTTGGTTCTTTTCTTGCAAATGTTTCATTACCCGTTTGCAAGAAAAGAACCAAGCTCAGAGAACCCCAAGGACTCCACAGTTCAACCCTGAGCTACACATATTCACCTCTATTGGTAACATCAGGTTCAGAATGAGGGATGCTAAAACACTTAAAAGGGCCAAAAGGGAAAATTACTCTGCCAAAGAGAGTTGAAAAGAGATTTGGTGTATAGACCCTTCTGTGCAACTGCCAGAAGCATCAGAGCCAAGAAGGGAAAACAGAAATGCTTGGCTTTGAGGGAGATGTTGATTCAATGGGCACAGTGGAAACTTGGAGAGTGGAGAGAATCACAAGATCTGATTTCTTCACAGAATTATCAGAATGGCAGTATTAAGCCTAAAAAGTTATTTAGTACTCAGACATTCCTTTTTCCAGAATGTATAAATGATGCTGTTTTAGTAAGTGAAATTAAGAAAGCATCTAAAGAAGAAAGTGTTTTAATAATGGGCAATTTCATTTATCCTGAAGAAAATAAATGCTTCAATGTAAATTCTGGTCTCAACAAAACAAATGCATTTTCTGGATAATCAGTTGGTCGTGAAATCCACCAGAGAGCTCACAATTCTGCACCTAATCCTGTATATTGCCCAGGACCTATCATGAGATGTAAGTTTTTAGTTAATTAGAAACTGACTACATTTCTGTGTAAGTGGAAACTGTCAAGAAAAAGATAAAGTTTCTTTCAAGTGAAATGCAAGTTCTAGTGGCTTCGTAGATACATCCATGTTACCTTCTTGGCAACACATCTAAAGTAGTTTGCCACTGTTGCCTTCTAGGGTGTTTTTTAAATTTACATTTAGCCTATAATGCTGAATGATCCTAGTGACCTCCACCCAAGTACTAATCAGGTTTAATCCTCCTTAGCTTTTTGAAATCATGCATAGTTGGCTAGATGCTATCACCTAACTGGGCAATAAAAATTATATTTGACTTCACAAGAAGAAACCTAAAAAAATGAAAGAATTGGTAACAAGGAACGGGAACAAGCCAAAATGTGACAATGGATGCATAATATTACTTGTGGAGTGGAAAAAGTGGATGTAGAGAAACTTTTTCCCTTCCCTCAAAAAAAAAAAACAAAAAAAAAACAACCCACCATCCTAGACAATGGGGACATATCCTCTGAAGCTGAAAGATGGGAGACTGAAGACAGATGAAACAAAGTACTTCACACAAATCATAGATGAACTGTGGAATTCTCTAGACAAAGATGTAGCAGCAGTTCCCCAAAAAGGCTGAGAGAATTTCATGAAAAGTATCACTAATAATGATTACTAGTTCTTTTGTCTATAAATTAGGTCAAATATCAGAGGTAGTGTCTTCAAAATCTGTTGTGGAGAAAGAGCAGCAGAGAATGCTATTATATTCACATGGCCTGCTAGGAATCTAGTCAGCTGTTAGGGGAATATATTGGTCTAGATTAGAAAGGTCTTTAGGTTGATCAGCATAATTTTTCTTGTATTCTATGAGAGAAAGAATAGGACACATTTTTGAAGAAGTTTTAGATACAGTAAGCTTTTGGAGTAATGGTAGTAGTATATACTATTGTAGAATAATTTTTAAAACTTAACAGTATTATATACTGGTGTCTTTTTCTTGGGAACATTTGAAAACCAAACATATACATGTATTTTTCTTCTATTATAAGACAAATAATAAAAAACAACATCTTCTGCCTGGTTATTCCATAATAGTCTGTTGATGCTAATGCAACCTGCCAAATATAAGTAGGGCTTTTGCAGCCAGAACAGAACTCACACACACAGCTCATTTCAATTTCAGGATTCACATTTCCTCATCCTAAACTCTCTGATGTGCTTCCTTCAGCATTTGTACTGTAAGAATATTTGTTATTATAAGGGAAGGAGGTTCACAATCTTCATGAGGCTAGTGATTCAGCATAATATAGTGTATTCTGATTGAGTTTCCAAAGTCTTGGGTAGGTGCTTTTCACATTATCCTAATAAAGAGCTTTATGTAAGATAAAGAGCTTTATGTCAATGCCTTTGGTTGACCAAAGGCATTGACAGAGCATGTTGGTCAGTATTCATGAACACATCCGTTATAGTCATGGCATGTAAGAGATTGCAACTTTGAATGTAAGAGGAATAAATTATAAAGAGCATAAATTATCAAATAAAATCATGGAGGAGTAGAATCATAGAGGTGGAAAGGATCAGAGCAGCATTTTGAATTAATATGATTGACTAGGAAAAATTATTCAATTTAGGTGATATCAATGGATTGGTGCGAATGAGACAAGAGTACAGAAAAAGCAGTTGGCCCATTTGTATACCTGTGAATGAGTGAAGATGATGACTGTTATGTTTTGCTTAGAAAAACGTCTGTTAATTTCAAATATGTGCTTTAAGCACGAGTTTATTGACATAAACACATGGAACAGCAATAGATAAAAAAAGCATGGTTCATTTCACTGTTCATGATGAAAGAATAAGAGAATTAGTGAAAAATGCAGGGCTGATGAGAAACACTGCATATGAGACCAATCATTATTTGATTTGGTCAAGATAGAGATTGGAGGAAAAATGCACATGGAAAGATGAGAAAGAAACTAGAGTGAAAGTAGAATGACTGCAGGAAGAGAAACTACAAATTCTATATGAAAAACTGTTAGAAAATAGATTAATCCTCCAATAAAATGAATAAAAAGTGAGCGTAAAGAAAAAGTATATGGAAGTTTCTTGGAATGTAGAGTGTAGAATTATGTTATAAAGGGCCACAGATGTGTGGGCCATTACGCTGATGAGAAGTATGGAAAAAGTGTTTGATGGAATGATGTGAAAGAGGCTATGGATAAAAACAATGCATGTGAAAAATAGTTGTTGAAAAAGATGAGGACAACAGAATGAAACTGTAAAGTAGTGAGTAAAAGACTGAAGGAATGGTTAAGATTAAAAAGGCAGAGAAAATGCAAACTTTGTTTTGGAAGTGGGTGAAAATAACTGAACAAAGACAGTGAATGGAATTAAAGATAAAAATGAGGATATTATTTGGGAAGAAGCTGAAGCTAGGGAATGCTGGAAGGACTGTTGTAAGGATTTAGATTTATCCTTGTAGTCACCAAGAATCAAGATTGACTTGAAGAGGATGATAGTGATATGTCAAAGATTGGAATGGAAACAAATGCTATAAATGCTAGTGACCAAGAAAAAAATGATGCAAAGGAAATCATAAATGTTTTTTTACTTTTTTACTTTATTTTTCTTAAAAAATAAAAGTAAAAAAGGGGAACATGAAGCTACTATTTGAAACATTCAAACTAAACTCTGTATTGAAAAAAAACTAATTCAAACTAATAACTAACATAGCTACAAAAAATAAATGGAAGAAAAGAAAACAGTAAAGCAAAACAAAATAATGCAATTTATCTTTCTACAATACAAGATTCTAGTTACACATTTATACAAAATATTACTACTTAGTTTCTAAACCAGTTGAACCTAGATCATACAGAATTGTATTGGCTGATCTTTTCTTTCTATCTATATAGAACCAATTCAGAGCGTGAGAGTTGACAAATTTTATGTTAGGTACATGACAATCTTTATACATACATACATACATACTTACTTACTTACTTACTTACTCCTGGTGACTGCCTGGACTAGTCCCTGCAGTTTTCTTGGCAAGGTTTTCAGACGTGGTTTGCCATTGCCTGCTTCCTAGGGCTGAGAGGGAGTGACTGGCCCAAGGTCACCCAGCTGGCTTCATGCCTAGGGTGGGACTAGAACTCACGATCTCCTGGTTTCTAGCCTGGTGCTTTAACCGCTACACCAAACTGGCTCACAAAATGGGAAAAAGGATGGAGAAATTTTAAGATGTGCAAATTCTGGTAGAAAGATAGTGGGTTCAAAGAAGCAAAAATGGCTGCATATTAGTGCCTTCTGCTTTTTTATACAGATGAGAATTGGGTATGTCAAGAGAAACATAAAAGCAAGCTGAATAAAATGGGAATGGAATACATAAGCTGTACATGTTAGGAAAAAAGAAGAGCATAGGTCAAGAATGAATGAGTGATAAATGAAAATGGGTTGAGTACAAAAGTGAGTGACTGGCACAAAAGAAGTAGACTGAATTTGACAATACAGAGAGAAATGAGGGTTAAAATATAAAACAAAAATATGAAGGAAAAGTGAATGGGTCAAGAGGAAAGGGAAAAGTGAGAAAGTCATGGTCCGATAAATGAAAAAGAGAGAAGTCTGAAGTCTGAAGAGCAAAAGGCAATGTATTAAATGGTGTTGGATATGGTGGAAACAAGGACAGTTTGCAAGGACAGAAATGTAGAGCAAGGTATAGTGAATAGGCTTGGTATAAACTAGATTTAGTTAGATCAACTTTGTCTTTATTTTCATAACTACTTCTTACTCTTCTGCTGCATTTTGCATAACTCTGCTTACTCTGCAAGGGATTACTATGATGGATATGTATGTTTTAGGCATTTACATAAGAACAGTGATTTTACTGGTCCAATTTGATTATTGTAAAAAGTACTAGGGATCATATATTATGGGAGGATATTTAACAATAGGCTCTTAAAACCACTGCAAGTCTTCAATAAGATGTAACTTCCTTGTACTGCAAGACTGATATAAATAATTTTCCCCCAAAGAACAGTAAAGGAGTAACTATACATTAGAAAGCTAACCTTCCATACATTGCTGAACTAAAATTCCCACTTCCTTTTTTACCAGCCATACTGGTTGAAATAGCTTGGCATTGTTGTTCAGCAATGCTTGGAAGGCCATTTGCTCCTGCTCCTGATTACTTCCATTTATATATATCTATGACTGGATTTGGAATGTAGCATAGAGGTAGAGTTCAATGTACAAGGGCGCATTTGTTTACATAAACTAAATTATTCTTTTTAGTGTCCTCTTTGCAGAAAATTAAAACTCTATGATAGCTTGCCATTAAAAAAAAAAAAAGCTCAAGTGGCTGATTGGATGCATATTTATCCTGTTGGACATTGAGATCCAAAGTTGGTTCACACTGGAGGAAATAAGTGACGTGTCTACTTCTGTCATTTTCCCTTGTAGGCTCAGTTATTTGGGAACTGTGCCTCCTAAAAGCTCTACTGTAGCTTTTTAAGAGGCACAGGATTTACAGGGAAATAAAGGAATCAATTAAAAAGTTCATTCTGTCCCCATCCTTCAAAGAAAATGTCACTTCATGAATATATGTTTGAATCTAATGCCAGCACTGTTTGGTTGAGGAACTAACATGCACACTATGAACTAAATTTATGTGGTTAATATGCTGTGAAACCACTACTACTATTCATTGGCTTTCAGATTGTATTATTGTAAAATGTTACAAGGAAATTGTTGTTGACTCAGGAGCTATGGCCTATTTTTTTCTAAAGTTGGGAACAGCATCAATTAGAAACATCTTCCAACCAAATCTTGGATCAGTGAAAGAGAAGGTTGCGCTAATGGCATTTCCTGGTGAGTGTGGTGTTTTGCATGTGTATTTATCAATGAAACTATCATTCTTTTTGATACAGGGCTAAATTACGTACTCAACAGGATATATTTTCCCTTCCTAAAAGCAACCAAGCCTCCTCCCCTTCTTCACAGGGTAGGATGCTTACTAAACATACAATGCCTATGTGAGTTCTTCTCCATAGCTAATAGCAGTTCAGGCTGTGAATTGGGGAAGGGTAATTTGGATAATTGATGTATGGGAACATTTTCAGTCCTTTCCCCTCTGTTCCATATCCTAACCCCATGCTGCTTTTCTGCAAGAAAATTGTATCAGGAAATCCAAACAGCACATAGTTGGGCAATTATATTCTGGTAAGCAACTTGGCTAGCAGTATTTTATTTACCTAATAAGGGTAGCAAATGGGAAGAAGACACCATTTTATTATAAGCCTATATATCCTATGTCCTACTAGATGGGAAGATTAGTTGACCCTGGCTGAACTTGAAAAGCAAAGCAGGGTTGGACCACATTAGTGCTTGGATAATATTTGATGGGAGACCACCAGAAAGTCCCAGGGGCTATAGGATAGACTGGGAAGTTATCCTGGAAGAAATCAGTGTCAAATCACTTCCATATTAATGCCTTGCCAAGATAACTGTAGTACATAGGTATGTCTATGAAGTCAAGAGGAGCAAGCTAAACTGAAAGAAAACTTGACTTAACTTTTATACATTGTGTGCTTTCAGATGAAAAAATAATTAAACCTTGATTTGAACTGGAAATTACATATGCAAACAGACACAGGTACAGGTGCACATACATATACACCGAACACATAGGAGGGAAGAAGGGAGGTATTTGTGGCTTTGTCAGGATGAATGTAAAAATTGGTATGGTGTGGTGTGGGAAGTATGTGACCTGGAATGAGTTCTTTATTTACCCAACATAGTGTTCTTATATGCTTTTTCTTATAAAAACTTATGGCTCAAGTTCTTGCTATCTGCATCTTCTTCAAGAAGAGTCTACCCATCATTTTTGTGAGGACTGAGAAGGTATGCTACAGATTCTGCCACCCCCTTCCCAGGTGGTTAGGTGGTGGGAGTCCAGAAGCAAGCCTTTTGGTGGCTGCTTCTGTGTAGAGGAGTATAGAGATGGCCTTGAAGAAATAGACAGCAACCATTAGTAAAATATGAGCTTAGCTTGGGAAAACAAGAAAGCGTGAGAAAGAAACTCAAGATTGCTCTGCCTTGACTCTCTTTGTATAAGAGGAAGAGAAAGAGAAACTGTCAAGATTCTGTCATTAAAGCCTATATCAATAAAGTGGAGTTCTGGTATTTCTTGTGGTGTCTGTTTCCTGATCTGGTCTACCTCAGAGAGCTGATACTCTGCCTTATGGAACAGCTTGAACCCTGAGGTCAGGATGGCCTCCTCTCTGTTAACATTTAGGAAAGAATTAAAAATTATCCTCCTCTGCTAAGCCTGTGGGTATAGGATGCTAGATCCTGTGCTGCTGTTAGTTATAACTAAGGCTTATGTTGTATATGATTTTAGTGTTTTACTAGACAACCCGTGACCCATTGGGTCATCATTTCAGAGATATTTCCTTATCTAAACAGAGAAACAGAATGACCAAGAGCAAAAAGGCAGTGGCAGTGTGAGTGACTTATGACTTGCTGCCGGCTTCCCCATGACTTTGCTTGTGGGAAGCTGGCAGGGAGTGTCAGAAATCTCCCTCCCTCCCTCTCTCCCCCTTCCCTTCTTCCCTCCCTCCCTTTTCTTTCCTTCCTTCCCTCCCTCCCTCTCTCCCTTCCTTCCTTCAATATAGGCTTGCGTTGTTTGCCTGATCCTCAGGAGAGTCCTGGGGAAGCCTCTTCCTCCTCCTCAGCTGATCCACGGAACTGCCTGCCACTTTTCTGGGGGGAGGTGGAACAAAGGGAGCTGCAGACTATGAGGAAAACTGTGCCCCTGCTCCTCATTCTGGTGTGTCCCCAAGGGCTCCCTCCCTTGAAGGAGGAAGAGGGTCACCCATAAACCACCAGCACCCCCCAGCCAGTCCTACTTCGCCAGCAGGCATCTGAGTTGCTCCCTCAACCTTCCCTCAACACCCACCAGCTGTTAAGAGATTTCAGATTTCTAACTCGTTTCCAAAGCAGCCAATTGCTGCTTACCTGTTGGGCCTTGCTGCCGGCCAATTGGGCACAAGGGATGGAGAGAGGCGGGAAAAAGATATGCCCGTGATAATCACGTGATCTGGGCTGACCATCGCAGCACAGCAGTGCTGAGATGGCCACAAATTTCAATTCCACGGGAGTAATGGGTCCCAGATTTTGGACACATTCTGTAAGTTAGCCCATTTGAGGTACCTTGGTTCAAAAATTGTTGCCCTATGATGCACCATTTTGCCCAGTTGAAAGTTACAGGCATGAGAGTTTTAGTAGCATATAGGATAATTACCTATAGTGTTTTAATGGATTACTGTTTTTATAGCCTTATGAGTTTTTGGTTTTTATTATCTGTGAGCCTCCCAAACTTTTAGATTGGGGCAGCATCTACATGTAATCAATCGATCAGACAATGAGGTCTGTACTCTGAAACCTTGACTAAGATTTCAGTCTCAACCACAGCCAGTACTAAAGCATGATCATTCTCATTGCTTTCATAGTTCTTCTATGATGCTTTTCCTGAAGAAATTTCTCGAGAAGATCTCAAATATTTCTGAGGGTATGGTAGTGCTGGACACAAATGGGTATTTCAGGAATGCCTGTGAGGTTGGCAGTTCTGCTGTAACTATTTGGGCGCCATACACATTTGGGCTGAGCAATAATGCTCTGCAACTTTAAATAGCTGGATGCCAGTGAGAGGGTTCACTTATAAATATGGCAGTTGTGGCATGGATTTTTTGAATATAACCAGAAGCAGATTCATAGAAATGGCCATTAAACTCTTTTACTTTAGGAATCTATTTATAAGCCTGGAAATCTGTAGATAAAAATACAGAAATAGTTTTAATAAGGCAGACAGTCAGGCTAAGTATTTTAAATATCCCGTCAGTTCTCATATAGTAGAATTCCCATTATCAATAGTCTAGTTATCTGAAACATGTCCCACTCCCCCCACATACACTTTCCTCCTGAATCAGCTGTAGAGAAATTACCATACTGCATTTTGTAAATGGGGGTAAATTGCAGTAAACAGCCTATTCCAAAAAGCCCACTCATATTTTTAAGGAATGATATGCCAAGATGCATAAATTGGTCCTTATGTCAGCTGTTGCAAAATTATTTTATTATAGTTGCAGGCCATCTCACATGGATGAAAGAGCAATGGAGACAAGGAGAAAAAACCAAGACAGCACAAGAATAGATAAATCACAGTCCTTTTTTGGCCACAATCTGTGATCACCTTTCTCTATATTTATGCATTTACAAACATTTGTATGCTGCCTATTCTCACAATTCTTTGTTAGATAGATAGGAAAAACATCTGAGTGAACAAGTAGTGGTACAGAATATCCACTAATTTCATAATTTGTATTTTACCTTCAGTGTTAGCTAATAGTTCTTTAGGACTGAAAAAAGCAAAGCAAAAAACTCAACCTCCCCCCCTCCCCGCACACATAACTCCTGACCCCAAAAGCATGATGCCTAGTATAAGAATCATAGGAGATTAAAACCAGAAAGGAACAAATTGCCAAGAGTTGCAATGAACTCTTAGGAAAAACAGAATCTATAGCTCCCTATCCCAAATGTATTTATGACTCATGGGTGGTTGAAGTAATTTGATTATTTACATCCATGCACCTGGAGTCTTGCCTTTTTTTTATACAATTAAAATAACTGCTCCAAAGAGAGAACTGTTTAGACTACTGGCTGCTACTCATGGGTGGAGAATAATGTACTCCATTTATTTATTGATTACTTAGATTTATAACTACTTTCATTTCAGTGGAAGCTCAAGGCAACATATTTAGCACTTTGTTTTACTCCTTGGTTTTACCCCACAACAACAACCCTGAGAAATAAGTTGGGCTTGAGAGACAGAGCGATTGGCCCACATTCACCCAGGGTAGAGCTGAACTCATAGGTCAGTTCAGAACTTGTTTTGCATCTCCCTGACTGTTGAGCAATGACTAAATTCAACCAGCTTGGATCAGCTCTTCCTTTGTCTTCAGTTTGCCAGCTTTCTTGCTTACACTGGCAGGATAAGCTACTGTATATAAACAGAGAGCAAACCCCACTCCTTTCTAGCACTGAAGATGTTACCTAGATGGGTAATGAAACATCTGCAAGAAAACAACCAAGCTCAGAGGACCCCAGGGACTCCACAGTTATGGAGAAGTATAAAGGTTGATAAGCTCGAAAATGAGAATGGCATGTGGTGACATGGCTGATTATTGTCCTAATATTTGTAATGTGAAAACTGGAAAAAATGATTTCTAGGTCTAGCTTCAGACAGGGCTTTGGGAATCAAGTTTGGCCCAGAACCTTCTTAGGTTCAGACTCAACTTCTAAAGGCCTGAATGCTATAACAAACCTGTGGGTAAACTTATGCCGGTAGATATTATTGAACAACAATTGCATACAACATCCCTTACTACTGGCTATGGTAGCTTGGATAGTGTCCCTATTGCTCCCCTTGGGTCCCCCCATATACTTCCTCCTTCGTATTCCACTGCCAGTTGATTTTCTAAAATATGTCTTTGTATGGTAGGGAGGGGAAATGTTTGAGTTTTACAAATAAAAAGTCTCGGGGAAGGAACAGGTTTTCTTCTCCCCATACATAATGGCTACTTAGCTACTGTAAGGGTAAAGTCAAGTCAGAAGTCCTGCTGGACTATAGGTAGTTTTAAAATTAAATTAGAATAGATTTACCTGGAAGGGTGGCATAGACATTTCTTTAATCAATATAATCAGACTAGCGTGCAATTCTTGCAAAGCAAATTTATAGCACAACTTAGAGGGCCAAAACATTGAGTTTGAAACCCTGATTCTGCTTTCTATGGGAAAACTGATTGAACGCAATTCAGTATACTTCTAAGTAAATATGTATATCATGTGAACTTTTAACACAAAAGCATCGAAAGTTTGTAGGAAGATGAACAATGAGCTATTTCATTAGAAACAGAAATCAGTTTATGCACCAACAAACACATTCTTACTTATATTTATTTTCCTTAATTTGGGATGTGTACTTAGTATACACAATACTACTTATACAGTATTATATAATAATAATGTTCCAGCTTACTTACAAATTTGACTTAAGGACAGACCTTGGGAATGGAACTCGTTCTTAAACTGGGGACTACCTGTACTTGATTTTTTAGCCTTATTTTTCTGTTTTGGAAAATTTTGCTAAATGTCTATAATGTTATGGTCATTACTTTTGCATATAGCATGCTGACTGAATCATCTGTTCCTAATTATTCTTAGAGTTTTTCACTGACTTCAGCAAATGTGCATGATCTGGGGAGGAAAAAAAAAATCCCTTCCTGAATGAGTTCTGTTTTCTTCCTTCCCTTCTTTTCTTCTTTGTTGAAGTTCATTGTGTAATCTCCACATTGCTAACTCTCAGCATTCTGCTTTCAACATATTTCATCTTTGGTAGTCAGCACTAATTTGTTGTTTGAAACAACCCCATTTCTTTTAGATGTATTTCTGATATTATCTTCACTCAACTAGAAGAATAAAAGAGAGAGAGATTTTAATTATTTCCATTATGGGGTTTAAAACTTCACATGAGATTCAAACCACCCAGAAATGTGACAGTGTAAGCTGTTGAATTAAATCATTCCACCCGCGCCTTTCAAATATTTTTCTTCCAGCAAAAATTGTGCCTGACCCAGTGGATAAAAAAGGGTATATCTGAATCTCCCTTCCCTGATGCCCTCCAGGCACATTGGACTACAACTCCCATTATTCCCTGCCTGCCAATTTAAATGACTTAAATACCTTCAACATTAACCTTGTGTTACTTCTGTTGCCCTTGGCTTAAGCCCCTTCCATAATGAAATAACAAATTGGGGATAAATTCATTAATCTCACTTTTTCATGGTTTTGCGCCAAACACTCTTTGTAAAGTTGTGTGCACATGGAACATGGAGTACATGTATCCTTTTTTTCCAGAGTTACCACAGGGATGCACCCTCATCCAGAGAGAGTGGACAACATTTCTGCACGCTCACTCGGCTTTTCAAACCCACTCCCCAAACGGAATTGAAATGAACACAGGGTGACATCGAGTGTACAAAGAGCCCTAGGAGCAACTGCAATTCGGAGTCAGTGCAGTTTTCATGTAACATAAAACTACAGCACTAAGTGTGTTAGTGTGTGACCCTAATTGTACTGTGATGCCAGATACAGGGAAAACTAGTCCTATATACAATGATGCTACCTTTGAATGTATTGCATTAAGTGAGTGTTCTGTATGCTTAACGTGCACACCCAGACCTTACTAATACGATGTTCACATTTTCTTCGTTTGTTGTTGATATTTAATAGAAATACCACAAATTTGCTCTTTCATTCTTCCATTCTTGCTATCTCAGAACCTGGTATTATGAGCTGTTTAATGTGGAATGTTCAGAGGAAGGCCCGGACAATTTTTTAAGAGTAATACCTGATATGAAAAAGCTATGCGGTTTTTGGGGAGAAGTAAATTTTAGAAACATCTCAGACACGGGATCACTTGAATTATTCTTTCGCAATTTAAATGTTTTCACAGGTTCTCTTAGCTTCCGTGTAATAACTGAAGTAGTCTCTTTCCCTGTTCACTATTTCCTCCACCATTTTCATTCCTTTCTTCTGCCTCCAAAAATGCTGTTGCTGCCATCAACAAATTATTACAAGTGTATATCCACAGAGTGCTGTTTACCTAACATTCAATATATGTCTCCATGAAATCCTTGTACAAGGATTCACGTGAATGCAAGCTGTCTCTGTGAACCAGACTGCCCATTATCTTTAATCCGTATTATACAACTATATCATAGGTATTTTTTACTCAAAAATAAAAGTGTGATTCACATGCTACCATGGAAGAGAGGGAGGTGCAATTCTTTGTTCTCATGGCCTGCAATTGTCATAGGACAAAAATGAAGTTTTTCTTTCCTTTGCAGATTAAAATCTCATTCACCCTATTCCAGATTGGAACCACAGCATCTTAACCCCAATTGTGTCCTGATCATTTATCACTGAGTAGGAAGAAAGAACAGATATTACTTAAGTAACATTTAGTTTGACTCCTAAATTATTTGTGTTAGCAAGCTTTTGGGCATTTTACAGAAATCTCTTAGATCACTGGCAGGAAATCTTTTTTGTGTTGCCATTGAAGCCCAGTTTTTTCTTCCTATCGTTTTCTGTCTCTCATTCTGTACCTGCCAATCTATCCATTTTGGCTCCTTCCCCCACCTGTTTTTCCTGCTTCCTTGAAACAGGAATCTTTACTCTTCTCATCACTGTTTTGCCTTTCTTCCTACCCCCAATTTGTTCTTGCCACTTCCTTTTTTCCCTCCAGTTATGGGAAAGTAGACCAAGCATTTCAAGTTGTTCCATCCTTTCTTTAAATCTGTTGTAGGTATTTACTTCAGTCCCTGGGTTTTTAATCCTGTTGGAAGTTGAGGCATTCTAGGTATGTGGGTGAGTTTTCCTGAGAGTGGGAATCTAACCTGTTCTAGGATTAGTGAAGCAGGTTTTATAATTCTATCAGAAAGGAAAATTATTTAAAAGAAAGACATTATAGGAATAAAAAAGGGGTAGTGCCTAACTTACTATATCCTATCAGGAAGGGAGCCCAAGAGAATCCAAGAGCACGTGTGTGACCGGTGCCTGGGAAGTAGGCAGAAGGAAGTGACCTCTTTTAGATGGTGGAACCTGGAGAAAATTGCCAGTCACTGGGCTATGCAGTGAGGCCAGAGTTAATACCAGATAGCTCTATTTCAGTTTGGTTGAATATTCAGTGTATTTAGGGCAGGTAGTCTGTGCAGGCAACCTCTCCTGTCTCCCAAGAATGTGCTGCTGAAATTTGGTGGGAGAAGGGCTGAATTATCATCAGTGAGATTTTTTTTTCTGGAAGAAGAGGAGGAGGAGGAGGGGAGGGGGAGGAGGAGGAGGAGGAAGAAGAAGAAGAGGAGGAGGAAGGAGAAGGAGAAGGAGAAGGAGAAGGAGAAGGAGAAGGAGAAGGAGAATAATAATAGTAGTAGTAGTAGTAGTAGTAGTAGTAGTAGTAGTAGTGATGCCTGGTAAGCTTTAACAGTGAATGAGCAATTTGAAACTAAGAGCTTTCTTGCATGGCAGCCTTAAGGCATTTGACTCCTGGGGGTAAACTGGCTGGAAGTGAAGCCATTTTAAGAAATTGCTTTCTGGATTTCAGTTCCCTCCTCTACTTTGGATGTGGTGATGGTTTGATTTATTGTCTGATCAAGTTTTCTGAGGTCCCTGGTTGGCGGATTCCTCTGCTTTTTTATCTCCTGCCCATGTGGGATAGCACACACCAATTACTTCCCTTTCAAGAGTGGGTTTTTGAGGATATACAGTTTCCATAGATAAATCTTTTATGTTGTTCCCATCCACATAATGACACCAATGTACTGTGAAAGATACACAGTTACAACCGTTCTGCTGTTCCAGCAGTGGACTTGTAAAAATGAAAAAACAGGTCTACCATTTCACTGTTCCATCAGTACACTGATAAGAAAACAAGACAAAAATAAAAGTCTGTCCTTTCACTGTTCCACCGGTGAGTGTGTCTGTGTATATGTGAAAATATGTAACTGAATAATAAATAATTAACTAGGACTAGGAACTAGGAAGCCAAGGGGAAGGGCTGTTCTGCCACAGTCTCTGGTAGTCAGAGTGGAGATGTTTGCCAACTGTGAAATAAAGAACAGTTAGCTCCTCTTGTGCCAGCATAAGTCAGAAAACACCACATTTGATGCATAGCAGGAAAAGATGAGGGGAGGTCTATGGGCAAGGATAGATAGAGAACCCTGCATTCCTGCCTTCATGAAATAGTCCATGGTCAATACTTATGCCGGGGCAAGCTTGTCATGCAGTCAGCTTTCATCTTTCTTCTCTTAGTCTTTTCTTAAAAATGGATGTTACTTTTCCACTTTTACCCCTTCATGAGATTGTGTTACATGTTAACATGTAGAGATAATCTGTCTTCACGTCTACTTGGGTCTGAGAACACTAATTTGGATTTTAATTGCTAAATGTCTTTTTTTTCTCCCACAACTCTTTTGGCTTAGTTGCTAATTGACCTGATGTTCTACTTTCAGATTTGTGGTTGTAACTCTCTGAACTAATTTGCACACTGTGTTTTGAACAGAACGTTTAATGCAAATCTAATGTTATATTAGCAAACGATGAATAGTTACTATTGGGGTTTGTACAATTATATGAGTTCATTATTACTGTCATTCAATATTGCAGATGAGAGGGGTAGAAAAATAATTAAGCAAAATAGTAGAGTAAACCCCATAATGAACATCAAATCAACATAGATTAAATCCTAGTAGGCTTAACTTGCGTTTAATATATATACAATCCTTTGGGACAGAGAATGTATGAATATATGTATGTCGAGAATATAGCTGCCAATTTAAGTGGAGGAAAAAAATGATAGTAAGAAAGTAATTTCTCCATAACTATTCCTCCTCTGCATGAAATTTGAATGCATAATATTAGAGTGAAAATGCTTTTAAATTGTTCTTCCGTAATAGCCCCTTAAATATAAGTTAAATTTCTGAATGGCTCCTTGGGGATTTAGCAGTATTAGGGCATTTCAGCATACCAAACTATGAATTTAACAGGTATAATTTACATGCTGATTTGGAAAACCATGCATTCTAATAAGAAATCACTGTTTAACATAGTATATAAAACTTGATAATTAAAAATAATAATTAAACATTGGATTTTTTTAAAAAAATTGTAGAACCATGTCACTTAGTGCCAACATTTTAAAAATCATCCAGTTAAACTGAAAAGTGAATTTAGCAGACAATTCTTAAAGTCTTCATTTATAGTCCCTTGAAACTAAAAGCATGACTGTCAGTCAAAAAATAAGCTGTTTCAGACTTCACTATTAGGAACTGATAAATTCCTGGTTCATTAGCTCAGCCATGAGCTGTATACTTGATAGACTCTTCTCTTGCCCTAACCTGCTCTGTCCTTTGTCCTGAGTTATATAAACAAAAGCTTCCAGTTGCGTCTGAACCAGGAAATTGGGATTCATTTCTGTTTGCTAAGCAAGAAATGAAACTAGTACTGGATACTGGGTTTCATACGCTAGTGAATAAGCAGGAATTGTGCAATCTAAAAATATAATACACTATATAATATGTATGTACAGGTAGTCCTCAATTTATGGCCATTTGTTTAACAACTGTTCAAAGTTACAACGGTGCTGAAAAAAGTGACTTACAACCAGTCCCTGCACTTATGTCCATTGCAGCGTCCCCACAGTTACATAATCAAAATTCAGGCACTTGGCAACCAGTATGTATTTATGATGGTTACAGTATCCTGGGGTCATGTGACCACCATTTGCGACCTTCCCAGGGGGCTTCTGACAAGCAAAGTCAATGGGGGGAGTCAGATTCACTTAACGACTGCATGATTCACTTAACAACCATGTGATTTGCTTAATGACCGTGGCAAAAAAGGTTGTAAAATCAGGCATGACTCACTTAATGACTGCATCGCTTAGCGACAGAAGTTCCAGTCCCAATTGTGGTTGTAAGTCAAAGACTACCTGTATGTATGTGTATGTGAAAAATTTTGAAAGCCAGTATGAAGTGATGGTTAATGTGGTAGACTAGGAGCAGGAAGACCCAGTTTCTAGTCTACATTCAGCCACAGAACCTCACTGGGGTGCTTTGAACCAGTCACCTGTTTTCAGTCCAACCTATCTTATAGGCTTGTGGTGGGGAAAAATAGGAGGCGGGAGTGCTACGTATGTCATCTTGAGTTCTTGAATGAAAGGCAGTATATAAATTGAAGGAAGAAAAGAAATGTAGGAGCAAGTAGGAAACATTCTAGCATATGGTTTGCTTTCCAGCCAGTCTGTTATTCTAAGACATAATCTGGTTTATTGTATTATGTGAACCTTTCCATTATTGCTAAGCATGGTTACTGTGATTTGTTCAACAAACCATGTTTTTAAGAATTGTGGATTAGCATTATGTGTAGACCTCAGGTTTGCTCTCTGTGTACCAGGCCAAAGTTTCTCTTTTTCTCTGGCATCTGGCCTGAGGGAGGCGTTACAGATTTATTTATTTATTAACACATTTAGAACCTTTTCTTCAGATATAAAGGGCTTCTTGCTGATTAGTAAAAACAAGACAGGCATACTCTTAAGCTAAAAATATAGGACACAAGATGAAAAACGGATTGTTATAAAAAAGAAAGAATAGCAACAGTCTTGTGTCACCTTAAACATAAGAATATATGTTTAAAATACATGAATCATGTATCTATAAGTCTTCTATTCCAATAGAAGGGACATGTACTGTATCTCAGATAGAAAATGTATTTTCCAGTACAGGTAGTCCCCAGGTTAAGAACACCCAGTTTAAGGATGATCCATAGTTAAGAACAGAGCCTATTGTAACAAAATTAAAGTTAAATACAAGTTAAATGATTCGAGTTAAATATACAATCGTTCAGGTTAATTACACAATACTACTTATACAGTATTATACAGTAATACTGTTCCGGCCTACATACAAATTCGATTTAAAGACAGACCTTGGGAACAGAACTTGTTCTTAAACTGGGGACTACCTGTAATACCCATCCTGGCTTTTGGAAAGTTCCAAGCATTTAGCTGGGATTCGTGAAATTGCTTGGCTTATTCCTACATGGTCCTTGTTTTGATTCCCCAACTACCCAGAAACCATTGAGGGTGATCTGTAATTGTCTTGACTTTGGCTGACTGGAAATGCTGAGAACAATGAGCAGAAAGCATCACCATGGCCCAAGTTGCTACAAGTCTTAAAGCAGCAAAAATTCTCTCATCACCCAGGGAAAGAAAGAAAGAAGTGAAAAATCCAGTTAGCTTGGCATTTGCATACCTACTTAAAGAGAAGGGGGAAATTAGCAACACATTGTCAATGTCTGGGTTAGTAAGGGTGAGCTACAAGGCCATCAAGGCTGCGTTACCTTTCAGAACCTGAAGCTCAGGGGCTGGAGGAGGAGTGAGAGGGGTGTTTCCTCCAATAAGGATATGGTACCACCGTGTCTCAAAAAGAAAACACCATGCATAAAATAAGCAATCCAACAAATTCTACCTTCTCAGCAATTTCAAATATACTGTACCTGAACCAGAAATAATCTCAGCTCTCCAACACTGCTGATGTTATACAAACACAAAGATGCAAAGATGCTGTCAAACTGGCACAGAATCCTTGTACTGAGGTGCTCTTAGTGGAATTTGAGGCTTTGTTTCTCTTTGAACAGTTGACTGTGACAGATACCAAGCAAATTCATTTTTGAAACACTTCCAAATTTGAGAAGAGTTTTGCCAAGAGGCCAAGTAAGTCTGCCGTTTCAGAAACTAATTTGGATCCTGGCCTTGCATTAGGATTGAATGACCTGCAGAGAAATATGTTGATTTTGTAATTGTCCCCTGGTTTATGAGCAGATGTCATTCAACAGAGCCAAGGCTCTGGACTCAGAGTATGCTTCTGGCAGTTTAAAGGTTTAGTTGTAAACTAATTATGTTTTAATTATTCTAGCAAGATGCTAGGAAGCATGCCTCTCCATGGTATGTAAAATTTAAAAAAACATTTAAAAGAAATAGTTTAAATAGTTTAAACATTTACTTTAATGATTGATTTAATTCAGTGTGATTTCAATGTAAACATATGTATGTGGGAAGTTGCAAAGTGACTTTAATTTCAAAACATTTTCTAGCTTTCTTTGCTAAATTAGAAATTTTACAGGTTCACTGGAATTATAAAAAAGAAAAGCTAAGGTGATCAGTGTCTGATTGAGAGACTATTAGAGAATACCAGAACTATAGGCAAGAGTGAGTAATGGAAAAAACATTCTGGAAGAAAACGATGGAAATGTCTTCCATATTATTGCTAAGGAAACTACATGGATGTGCCCATGAAGTCACCAGAAGTAGAATTCAACCCTAACAACATCTTTTTTTAAAAAAATTAGACTTTACACTTCACTTTCTTTGCCACAGGATATTGGAACATGCAAATGCTTTTCTGCTGTGGCATCCATGTTATGGAATATCCACACCCCCCAAAGTGATCATTTCTGACTTTCCGAAGGTCCCTCAAAACCTGGTTGTGCCATCAGGCCTGGGGACGCCAGGGAACTGCTGAATTATTGAGGTGGCTACACTATTACTAACATCTCAATATTGCTTCTCTTTCAGCTTTATTTTTTATAATTTTTAATGTTTTTAATAACAATAATAACAATTGTTTGGTATTTATTAACTAATTTTTTTTAGCTTTGTTGTATGCCGCCAAAGTCACTTCTTTGTGAGATGGGTGGCTGTATAAATTTGACAAATAAATATATAAGAATTGGCAATTGCAATTTATTTATTAAAATGTACATTCCCTACCTTCCTTTATGAAAATTCAAGGTATGCATCTAATTTTTAGACAGACTTACTCAAAAGAGAAGTTCATTAAAAATAATGGAATTATATTTCAAGGAAATGTGTTAGGGATTAAGAGCTAAACACTTGATAGCTGAGTTGATCATTCTGTCAATCCAAAGTAAAACAAGTCAAAGTATATAAACAGTATAAAGCAAAAACAGCAGCCTTCAAACATCTGGGCAGCTGCAGTGATCCTCACAGTCATAAAATAATGTGGGTTTTTTTTTTACCTTATTCATATTCATCATTTTTCATTCTGATTAAACCCCTAGCCTGAATATGCAAGAAAGGAGGCATGCATTGCTGACCATTACAGCTGCAAATAGGGCAGATTCTGAAGGACTGCTGCTGTCAGCCCTTCAAGGTAGACCAGACTAGGAAAGCAGTTATGAATGCTAATACTACTTTTATTATAAGGCTACAGTAACAGAATCTTGCAAATCTGAATGCGCTTCCCCACGCCCTCCTTTTATCTTCATGAAAACTAGGGAGGTCATGTCTGAGATGCTTTCTCAAGTTACATTTCTGCCCTGGACTCAGATTTCTTTTATCTGACTGTTGCCTTGGTTATGGCACTTCCTCCTGTTCTTCAAGTTTCTCTCTCCTTCCCATTATAGCTGCCTGGTAGTGCCCTAAAAGAGTAGCCATGGAATCTTGTGGAGTTTTATTCTTCTTAAACACAGGCTGTGCTGCCAATCACAGCTGTGGCTTTTAACTAAATCGGAATGGAGTGCTTGAAATGATCCGCTTAGGGCAGGCAGAAAACCACTATGTTTGAATCATATCTGGAAAAAATGGGTGGGAACTGCTTTTGCAATAACCTAGGAATGGGAGGAGCACAATATTGTCTGTTCCTGCTCTCCTGAAGAGATAGATGACCTGTATAGGTGATGGGCTAAGCAGGATGTGTGAATATGCCCTAGAAGAAGCAACTACTTTCTGCACAAAGAACAGGCTTTTGGAAGCCCTTAGAAGCTGGCTTTTACCTGCCACTCTCTCTGGCCACCGAGATGCCACATGATTGTGTCTATTCATGTTCCATTGAACTGTCATGATTTATTGATTGTCTTACATGAAAGCTGTCATTTTAAGGATGTGGAAATAAATACCTTTCACATATTGTTCATGCCTTTCTGCAGCCAAAATTCCTCGCGATGGTGGTTGTTTTTTTTTAACGTTTGTCCCACATGGTTGCAGGGCCCCCTTGTTTTTATACTGCGCTTGCCTAGTTCTTACAAAATATTTTTGCCTGTATAGAAAGTCAAACCGTGATATGGCCCTGGTGATGCTCTCTCATGGAAAAATAGCCTAAAACTATTTTGAAAAATGCCACTTCAAAAATACTGAAACTTAATTCAACTACATTTGTCTGTCAGTTTCGATTTGCATTCACTCTCAGTTTTGGTTAGTAATAGAAACTGATCTGTCATAGCCAGGGACTTTAGAAACTAGCTTTATTTCAGTGTGAGTAGAATTCAGAAAGGTTGCTTGTATTTGTTGGACTGTTTGCAAAAATTGCTGCAGAAATTTAATAGTGAAACTGAATTCCCATTCCGAGTGTTTTGATAGGCTTGACTTAGCTCTGACTTCTAATTATTGCACTCTTTAAGTTACTATAGTAGCCTTGTGGATGCCACACACTTACCTGGGTCATATGTACGTGTGTGTTTGGTGTCATCTCCAAAGCTGAGTCAATTGATCCAGCCAATAAATGCTTAGAAGAATAGTTTTAGCCCAGGACTGACCAGGGTTAGTTTAGACTAATTCCCACCATATTATGTGCATTTCTTAACCAAGGATTAACTTTCATTTCCATCTATGTTTGAAACAAAGTCCTGGAGATGCTGCGCAGAAGTAGATCCTTTCTAGAAGCTCTGCCTCTCCTTCAGAGGGGGTAAAATTAAAGCAAGCAGAAAGCGGAGAGGGGAGTGACATCCCTTTAGCCTCCCTTGTGGCAACTGGGAGCATGAAGAGTAAATGGCGATGGCTGACCAGCCCTGGATCATGGGCTTTTGCCACACAAAAGTGAGTGAATTGATTGTGGGAAGAAAACAAGCCCATCGCGTTGTGCTGATCTTGGAATTTAATTGTAAGCTGCTTTAGGACATGAGGGGACAGAAGGTGAGATAGAAATGCTTGAGGTAAATAGCAATTATCTCTTAATTGAGGTCATTCACACCTTTGCAGTACTCAAAGTATAGGAGGGTAGGAATAACTCACCTTCACCTAATCTGGCGCCTTCTTGATCATGCAGACTGGGGATGATGGGAATGGAAATTTATCACTCTTGGATAGCACTGTATACAACAGGCACCATGCCTGAATTCTTACCACATTTAGCTATTCCATGGTTCCCTGTAGCTGTTTAAACGTGGAAGCTAGAAGGGCTATTGTAAAGATAAGGGGGTTACTTGGCTTTTTCTTCGACTGCCCCCCCCCCATAATTTCAGCATAGTTTTAATTTCACAAATGTTTTCTTTCCTGCTTGTTGCAATCTTTAGCTGTATTTTTATTTGCTTTTTTCCCCCTTACGGCTTTTTCAGAAATGTACCTCTTTACATTCATATTTCTAACTCTCAGTCTACAGCTTTAGAGATTCTGCTGCTTATTACTTTTTAAAAATAACCTCAAAGATAAGTGTTGTTATAACTATCTTTTGTCTTTTGGCAAGGGCAGTTATATGCCAGGGCTTTTCATTGGTTGAGACAACAGCTCTACTTCTATCAGTTTTTTATACAGGTGAAACTCGAAAAATTAGAATATTGTGCAAATGTTCATTTATGTCAGTATGGCAACTCAAAAGGTGAAACCAATATATGAGATAGACGCATTACATGCAAAGCGAGATATGTCAAGCCTTACTTTGGTATAATTGTGATGATTATGGCGTACAGCTTATGAAAACCCCAAATTCACAATCTCAGAAAATTAGAATATTGCATGACATCAATAACACAAGGATTGGAAATAGAACAATATCGGACGTCTACAAAGTATAAGCATGCATATGTACTCAGTACTTGGTTTGGGCCCCTTTTGCAGCAATGACTGCCGCAATGTGGTGTGGCATGGATGCTATCAGCCTGTGGCACTGCTGAGGTGTTATGGAAGACCAGGATGCTTCAATAGCGGCCTTCAGCTCCGCTGCATTGTTCGGTCTCATGTCCCTCATCTTTCTCTTGGCAATGCCCCATAGATTCTCTATGGGGTTCAGGTCAGGCAAGTTTGCTGGCCAATCAAGCACAATAATCCCATGGTCATTGAACCAGGTTTTGGTACTTTTGGCAGTGTGGGCAGGTGCCAAGTCCTGCTGGAAAATGAAGTCAGCATCCCCATAAAGCTCGTCTGCGGAAGGAAGCATGAAGTGCTCCAAAATCTCCTGGTAGACGGCTGCGTTGACCCTGGACTTAATGAAGCACAGTGGACCAACACCAGCAGATGACACGGCTCCCCAAATCAACACAGACTGTGGAAACTTCACACTGGACTTCAAGCATCGTGCATTGTGTGCCTCTCCATTCTTCCTCCAGACTCTGGCTCCTTGGTTCCCAAATGAGATGCAAAAGTTGCTCTCATCAGAAAAGAGGACTTTGGACCACTGGGCAACAGACCAGTTCTTTTTTTCTGTAGCCCAGGTAAGACGCTTCTGACGTTGTTTGTTGTTCAGGAGCGGCTTGACAAGAGGAATACGACATTTGAAGCCCATGTCCAGGATCCGTCTGTGTGTGGTGGCTCTTGATGCACTAACTCCAGCCTCAGTCCACTCCTTGTGAAAGTCCCCAACACTTCTGAATGGCCTTTTCCTGACAATCCTCTCCAGGCTGCGGTCATCCCTGCTGCTTGTGCACCTTTTTCTACCACACTTTTCCCTTCCACATAACCTTCTATTGATGTGCTTTGATACAGCACTTTGGGAACATCCAACTTCTTTTGCAATGACCTTTTGGGGCTTTCCCTCCTTATGGAGGGTGTCAATGATGGTTTTCTGCACAACTGTCAGGTCAGCAGTCTTTCCCATGCTTGTGATTCCTACTGAACCAGCCTGAGAGACCATTGAAAGGCTCAGGAACCCTTTGCAGGTGTTATGGATTCATTAGCTGATTAGAGTGGGACACTTTGAGCCTAGGATATTGAATTTTTTCACACTATTCTAATTTTCTGAGATTGTGAATTTGGGGTTTTCATAAGCTGTACGCCATAATCATCACAATTATACCAAAGTAAGGCTTGACATATCTCGCTTTGCATGTAATGCGTCTATCTCATATATTGGTTTCACCTTTTGAGTTGCCATACTGACATAAATGAACATTTGCATGATATTCTAATTTTTCGAGTTTCACCTGTATGCTATGATTGTACTCCTGTTTTATGCATACTAGAATGGCTGGGGCTTGAAAACTCAGAAAGATCCTCTTCCTTCATGCCTTTCTGATTGGTGTCAGCACTCCTGACATAACTCAGTAACGAATTAAGATTTCCTGGATGGGTAACATGGCAGCACAAAATGGCATGTTGTTCTCTTGGATGAAAAGGAGCCTCTGAGTGCCTGGAATCTCCCCAAATGCATAAAAGAATGTTGCCAGCTCAATGATAGCAATTCATGTCTTAAGAAGGGAAAAAGAAAATTTGGCATTGAACTCTACCAGTTGACTTTTTCATTTCAGTTAATTGAGTTAATTTCTGGATTGGATGCTTCTAGCTGAATTTTACAAGAAAGCTGTTATATAGCCATTCAAGCATAATAGGATAATCTGGGATTTAACCCAAAATGGCATTTGGATGCCATATACTGGCACAGCAGTAAGTACCTTGGATGCACACGCAACATAGTTGTATAGGTATGATATGAAAAAGGGTCTAAGGCTTCCATCGGTTAATGCAGGAGTCGCTCGCCTTTGGATGGGCCCACATTAGTTTTAGAGGAGGAAGAAGACTACCAGGAGAAGGGGGATTTGTTTGTCTGAT
The DNA here is from genome assembly GCA_030867105.1 of Liasis olivaceus. Classification (NCBI taxonomy): domain Eukaryota; kingdom Metazoa; phylum Chordata; class Lepidosauria; order Squamata; family Pythonidae; genus Liasis; species Liasis olivaceus. Next base: position 261,984,063 of record CM061349.1, read on the forward strand.
TGATTTCGATGTATCATGGGCAAAGCATTGTGTGCAAATGTATACTTTAGCTATAACTGCCAAAGAGGCAAGTGGATTATATGAAGAGTGAGATTTTTTTTCAGCAGTGGGAGCAGCTGCATTAGAACAAACTCTGTTCTTCTCATCCAAGACCTAATTACCTTGTTGACTGAAATTGTATCTTTCATGTAAACCATGTAAGAATAGATCAATGGATTACTGATCTTAAAAGGGATGTTTTGAGTATTTAAAGTTGGTATTTTATCATCCTGCTAATAATAATACTGATACCCAATTGTTGATTAGACAAAGAAAAAAGTTCCCCCTTTCTCTATTTGATAATACAGTACTGGTTTGAGGGTTGTTGTTGTTTTTTCTTTCTCTGCAACATCCATGAGTTGGCCATGGTCACAGCTTGTGGTATGCCATGTTTGGGATTCTGAGGATATGTAGGGAATAAAGGAGTGATTGGACATGTATTCTGAACAAGGAACTGGAACTAGTGGTCTTTTTTGGCCCTCTCTAGGTCTGTATCCTAGAAGCAAAGAACTGCACATACAGCTTTATCTCCCAAGCTTCACTGGAATTCTGAAGGAGAGTAGTACTAGCATTGTTTTGAACCTGAGTGATCCAGAATCCTAAGAAAAGAAGATTCTAGATTACACAATACCTACATTTATGCTTATGCAAGTACTCTACAAGTACAGCTCTCCTTTAGACCTCTATATGGCTGAATGCATGGAGATTGAGGAGAGAAAGGGCACAAACAACATGCACATTCAAGTCTCCAGGTTAAAGCATCCCATTTATTCAGCTGAATGCCTCAAGAGGGATCAGGCTCTATCTTGAATTTTCTCATCTACTGGCAATCATCACCTGTTTTTCAAAGATTCTTTGGCTCACTAATTTTCATCTTGTGGTCCAGAGACCAAGAGAGCTGGTGGTCCCTTGTGTAGATCTCAAAATAATTTTTTAGATCTCAACATAATTTTGACCTCCCTGCAACATGCTCTACATGGAGCTGCCCTTGAAGAGCATTCAGAAGCTTTAACTGGTGCAGAATGCAGCTGCATGGGTAATAAATGATGTCAGGTACTCGGCACATATAACACCACTACTTTGTGAGCTGCATTGGCTGCCAGTGTGTTTCCGGGTGCAGTTCAAGGTGCTGGTTGTCACCTTTAAAGCCCTGCGTGGCTTGGGACTAGGTTACCTGAGGGACTGTCTTCTCACAGTTGTTTCTACCCATCAAATCCGGTCCAGCAGGATGGGCCTGCTCCAGGTCCCATCAGCCAAGGAATGTTGGCTGGCAGGGACTAGGAGATGTGCCTTTTCTGCCATAGTACTTGCCTTCTGGAACATCCTCCCTCCCTATTGGCCTTTTGTAAGGCCTGGAAGACTTGGTTATGTGCCCGGGCCTGGGGTCCCGAGTGTGCGAAGGGCCTTGTTTCCTGGTTATGTTAATATGTATGGATTGTAATATTTTTCTCAGCTGCTGTATGTATTTAATTTTTAGTATTATGATTTTAATTTGGTTTTTAATTGATTTTATGATTGTTTGCCACCCAGAGTCATGTGTTTGAGATGGGCGGCCATATAAATTGAATACATGAATGAATGAATGAATGAATGAATTAATTAATTAATTAATTAATTAATAAGTAAATACATTTTAAAAAGTGGAAGAAAGGATATAATCAAGTCTCACAAGTTTATAATAGTTTATCATCTTGTCAGATTTGGGTCATTTGTTTAATTTTTGTGATTCTGCATGTGCCATTTTGGGAAGGAAATATGCCTTGTGGCCTATGTGGTAGTCCTTAAAAACTTTTGATGATGATCTGGTGGTCTGCATAAAGAAAAAAGTTGGGCACCACTACTGTAGCTCACATCTGGCTCCTGATCTACGATGTTAATATTTCTCTTTTATGCTCCTTAAGAGATTAGTACTGTTCCACATCTGTTCCATATAATCATAATTTCAGTTGCGTTAGCCTTCACTATTGAAAGTCACCTTAAACCTCTTTTTTTTTGGACACCAGATATTTTTTATTAACGATCATGAATAAAGCCTAAAGCCAGAACAAAAAGTTTCAGAGGCAGTATACTTGTAAATTATAGAGAATGATTTTGGTCTCACTACAGTTATAGCATACTAAATTTTCTGATTCAAGTGTAGTATCCTGGGTTAGATTCAAGCCTACATGGACACTCTCATTTAATTCCCAGAGCTAATTCTGATGATCCACCAGTTCTCTTCTGTTTTTTTTTTAAATATGATATTTATTCTCCTGTCACTGAAAGAACACTTTAATGTACTCAGAAAACACTAAATGGCTCTCTGTTTTTTCTTGATGATTGCTTTGGATATTGACCTCTGCTTGTCTTTAAATATGTAACTGTTTACAGCTCTCCTGATTTTCTGTTTTCCTACATAGTTTTCTGACTTTGTGCACCTCTCTCTGGCCTTGATTACCTGCTCTGGACAATGCCTTTAATTCTTTGGAATGTTAGTTCTAGAATAGGAGTAGGAATCCGGAGTTGCAGACCAAGATTGATCTGCTTTGTCTCAAACCATTTAGAGAACACCAGATTATTCTTGCAATAGCATATTTGTAAATATAATGCTTGGTGTGATACTCAGGCCTGTTCTGCGTGCTTGTGCTCAACTTACAAGGTACAACACACGGTGTGTGGTGTATTCAGATGGGTCTGTTAATTTTAGAACCCTTGGAATAACTCACAGCATTTTAAAGCAGATTTTCCTGAATTAGTATCCTCCAGAAGTATTGGTCTACAATTACAGTATCATCATTATCAGCAAATGCCATGAGGTTGTGACTGTGTATTGGTCTGGCTGCCTTTTTTCTATACAATCTCATGGTGCTTTCAGCACTATAGTCTTGTTTCCAGAAAACTAAGCATAAAAAAGGCACTACTAGAAGCATATTGTATGTCTATCAAGGATGATTTTATTAAATGTATTATCTTCTTCTATCAGTAGGTATAATATTTAGATGGATAGGTCTCTTTCATGGCCAGTAAGAGCTGAGCACATCAACTCTGGGGGACAAGAACAAAAAGAAAGACGTACTGAAAATAAATCTTTTGACATATACATAGAGTACAGTTGCATAATTCTCTCTTGTCCAACTTTTAGTACCATTACATTATTCTTTTTTTGACTTGATTTAGGAATGTTGGATTCCTATACTTTCCTTGAGCAACAGTCGCCAATTTGCATTCAGTTAAATCTTCATGTCAGTAGCTTGGAGACAAGCTAAAAATAAGGAAAATCCAGATATATTTTGTGGTATTTCCTTCAAATTGTTGGTGGGAAATAATCTGACTGGTATTTTAAAGGGCTTTAACTTACTCCCTGTGACGTGAGAGAATCATATGATGTTCTTTGTCATTTCAATTTAGATAAAACATTTGATGGAACTGTGTGTATGTCATATCTATGTTTCCTGGAGGGTTTTTAACTGACCTACTTTTGCTTATTGATGGTTTCCTACCTGGTTCCTTTTTGTCATTGAGTACTGCTGATTTATTAAGCTATCTGCTTCAAGGACATTGTAAAACTGCACATAGGGAATAGGACACAACTGTGAAAAGCAAGAATTACTATGTCAGATAATATCCAATTAAAATCCAGCTAGCACAGCAGGAGAAATTGGAACTAGGGTTTATCATTCATGTAATAGAATATATTGAAACATTAGTTAGATACAAAGTCAGTATGAAGCAGTCCCCCTTTTCCTCCAGTTACAGGATTATTGCTGTTGTACATTAGAATGAAGGAGACTCTTATGTCATGCTCCAAGGCCATATAATGATGAGATCAGGGCAGAGAGGAATGAAAGCTGGAGCATAAAGCTGTCTATTATCAAAGGATTTATCACATGTTTGATTGACAGTGTTTGCTATTTAAACATGAGTATAGGTTAAAAACTTTTTACTTTTTTTACTTTTATATGAGACTGCCATGAGATTCAAGGAAGCCATTATGTTCTTGCCACATCTCAGTAATTTTAAAGTCCTGGATTGAACTGTGGAAGATAGAATGACGACTAGAATAAGTAGGGGCAATTTAAATATACATTAACTCTGGTGTTATACATGATAACAGCAGCGAGACTTTTATATGCACAATGGTCGAAGGATTTGACGTTACCCACAATGGAAGAGTGGATCGTGAAGATGATGGAGTTTGTTAAGATGGCTAAATTGACAGCTTTGATCAGAGAAAAGACACTGATTATGTTCAATGCTGATTGGAAACCCCTTTTGGACTTTTTGCGCAAAACCGAAAAAAATGAAATTATGATATATGGGTTTGATGATTAGAAAAAATATTAGATGATAGAAAAAATGAAAGTTATGCTGGAACCCTAGAGTAAGAGTTCAATTTAAATCTATATCTATAGTTGTTGTAAAAGAAAATCGAAAGTCATTTCTTTATATTTTTTTTCTTTTTTTCTTTTCTTTATTTATTAATCAAATTTGTATAACTGCCCATCTCACAGAAAAGTAACTCTGGGTGGCTTACAACAGTCCAATAGAAACAACATATACATAAACAATCAATGTAAAAATATAAAAGCCAGTATTAAAAGATAAATATGATTTGATGTTTCCCACAATGGATAACATCCATTGTGGGTAACGTCAAAGATAAATATGATAAAAAGATAAATATGATAAAAAACAAATGTACAAACCTTAGGCAAGATTGAATAAGGATAGGTAACTCAACAGTGGAGCCATATAAGCATGTCTCCAGTTCCCTGTGAGTCCCAGGCCTGGTGACATAACTAGGTCTTGAGGGACATCCAGAAGGTCAAAAGGGATGGAGCTAATTGGGGGGAAGAATGTTCCACAAGGTGGGCTCCACAGCAGAGAAGGCCCGATGCCTGCGACCCACCAAATGTACATCCCTAGCTGATGATACCCTCAACATACCTTCTCTGCTAGATCTAAGGGGGTGGGTTGATATAGTTGGGGAGATGCAGTCCCTCAGATAACCCAGTCCCATGCCATGAGACTAAAGGTTAAAACCAGCAGCTTGAATTGGACCCAGAAGCAAGCTGGCAACCAGTGCAGCTTGCGGAGCAAAGGTGTAGTGTAACATGCGCTGCTCTAGGAGCACAAATGTGCTGCTGTACCAGCCGAAGCTTCCAGATACTCTTCAAGGGCAGCCCCATGTAGAGTGCATTACAGTAGTCCAATCTGGAGGTGACTAGGTCATGAATGACTGTAAACAGGGCCTGCAGGTCCAGGAACAGGCACAACTAGTACACAAGATGAAGCTGTGTCAAGGCCCTCCTAGCCACGACCACCATCTGCTCCTCAAGCAGGAGTCTTTCTTTTCTTTCTGCACTTCTGGCTTTGTTATCTCTTTCTTTATTTTCTTTTCTTCCTTTATCTTAAATACTAATTCTTGTTAGTTTTTATCTTTCTTGTTTAAAAATTTAATAAAGTTTTTATTTAAAAAAACTCTGGCATAAAGATGACATGCTTTATATAAAACATTTAATGTGAATTTTTTGTTTTACATTAGGCAGGCTGTGGACCAAGCAGGATAGACTTCCTCTAGCCCCTGGTAAAAAGCATGGTATAAACATTTTCAAACTAAATTAGATGATATACTTTCAACAGGTACTAAATGGAGAAAAATGTTTAGCCAAACTGGAGTACATAACACCCACGTCTCTGGATCACCAGAAGCTAGAGAAAGAAAAGCCCGTCCTGATAAGTTTGTCTCCCTCTATCAGAAACATCAGACTAATTAGTGGAGAAACACAGTTGGACATGGCAATCCATCTAATGTTATAGGTTTTCCCATTTTCCATCTTTTAGGCAGTGAATATGTTTCTTTTTCAGACAGGATGCATTCCTGAAGTGAGGGTATCTCTGCAATATTATTGATCCATAAGTGTTATGGACCAATTTCCCCATGTATTTACGTAGATGCTTGGTAATGGATGTAGGGTATTTAAATGTAATTAATACTGAAATCTGAAAGCCTTATCTGTATAAATTATGTTTCTGGAGTGTTTAGTTCTAAGATTGTTATAAACATAGGACTCATTCATTTTACTCTTTTCAGGCCATCATACTCAGTAGTTGGGTCCTTCTGTGGACAAACATTTAAAGCTGAAGAAAGACCTTGACGTGTATGTTCTCCATCTTTGGATAAACTGATGTGTTTCCTTTCATGTATCTTATTTCACTTGTAATGTTTAGCAGCTGGATATTTCTGAGAAAGAGTGTCATTAAAGAACACTTATTTGTTTGATTTCAAGTCTGAAAACTGAACGGAAGAAAATTCCATTTAGAGCAAAATAAATAAAATTCTCTCACCCAAGCAATTTCTGTAAAATTTGTTATACTTTTTTTCCCATCTTCTCTCAGTGAAAATAAATAATGTTTGCCTTACAGAGAAGAAGTTGAAAGAAAACACTCTCAAGTATATGGAAGTGTTAGAAGAAAAACTACAAAGGTAAAAGCGATTTTTCAGATCTTTAGAAAATGTTTTCTGCGCCGCCTGATTCCTGGGTTTCAAATGTAGTCTATGTTGTTTATTTATGTGTTTAGTTATCTTGTCCTGGATATAATTCAAGGAATTTGTTTGAACCTCTAAGGTAAGATGCATATCCTTTTTTCACTGGGTGGGAGTTGCAGAGGACTAGGACATTACAAAGTCTCCAGAGTAGGTGGGTCAGGATCTTGATTTGCCTTTTTCTCCCTTTTTCATTTTTTTGTTGTGGTGATGGACTTCACTCCCCCTCTTATAGATAGGTTAAGCTCTCAGAAATCTAGTGTACTTACTTGATATGATTTTCTACCCCAGTCCACGGAGAACTGCCTCCTTATATTGCTGAATGTTGATGGTGCAGTCTTGAAGACTCTTAGTTCTGCTTGCAGCCTATTATGGATTGTTCATCCCTGCTATCAGGTGTTTGGGACAACAAACCTCATTATTATGAATTCAGTTTAGGTAACCAGAGAATGTGTCAGCATGCTACATGTGCCTCCAAATTGGTAGAATGTGGAGAAATCCTGGCTTGCCTAGAATAGCAGGGGCTTGCTTGGGGTAAAACTGGCATTTGCTTGCCCTTGTGGCATACTGGCCAGAATGTGCCAAAATTGACTGGTACTGTCCTTTCCAATAACAGGAATGCTGCATGTGGCTAGGGCTGGTAACAAGGGTGTCCTCAGGAGAAGCAAAGAAGTCAAGATAGTAGCCATAACCATGTGGTCAAAGCCCCACACCATTTTTCTCTGCATTGTGATAATGTAAAGGAGGATGGGACTGCGGCCACGTGGCTGTGGCTGCTGTCTTGACTTTTCTGTCCCCCTCACTGCATATACTCCTGGCTGGTAAACTTTTTTTATCTTACTAAAAAGTGTTATGTAAAAGCATATGTGATGGAAGGAAATTATAGATGAGAATAAATGGAAAGCTTAGCAAATGGTTCAACATTGAGCAGGAAATAAGACAAGGATATGGGATGCCCCTTTGTTGTTTAATACATTTATGGATAAGTACGTAAAGAATGCTTGTGGTGATGTTGGAGGTGTATTGCTTGGGGACATGAATGTACTTCTGTAGGCAGATTATGTTCTGTTGTTGGTTGAGAACCTGAATGATTTGCAGTAAATATTAGGATATTGTACACGATGCAGTGAGGAGAATGAATCTGAAAATTAATATGTTAAAGACCAAGATAGTTGTGTTTGATAGGGAAAAAAGAATGAAGCATTGCAAGCTATGAATAATGGCAGAAAACTAGAGCAAGTAGTGTTTACCAAAGGAAATGTTTACTAAAAGAAATGAAAATGGCTATGTATAAGAGTATGTTTCTCCCCCCTTTGTTATATAGAAGTGAGAGTTAAGTATGCCAAGAGAACATAAAAGTAAGATGAATACAGTGGGAATGGGTTTCTTCAAAAGAGAGAGGATCAAGAAAGAATAGGTGCCGAATGAATATGGATTGAGTACAAAAATTAGTATCAGTATGAAAGAATTATGTTGAAGTGGTATTGTAAAGAATGAATTGAATTGCAAAACTAATATATGAAGGAAAAGTGAATAGGTCTAGAGAAACAGAAAATGAAGAAAATTGTGGCTCGATGGAGCTGTTGAGAACATCAAAAAGAAAGAGGTGAGAAGTTTAACGATCAAGAAGAAATGTAAGAAGCGGTGTATGAGCATGGTGGAAGCAAGGGTGGTTTGCAAGGATGGAAAGATACAGGAGGTATAGTGAATTGTGTTGGTATTAAGTACATTGAGCTATATTTCCTTTTCTTATTTCATTCCTTTGCTATCTTTGGTTTACTGTTTCTTTCTCCTTTTTGCATTTTGCTCAGGGTTGCCTAGCCCACAAGAACTAGAATGATGGATATGTATATATGTGCATTTGATGGGGCATTTGTTTTGTCCTGCACAGCCATGCTGTGCTCATCCTGCAAGAACAGGTAGACCTCACTTACTGACTGTCTTATTCAGTGACTGTTCAAAGTTATGACGGTGCTGAAAAACTAACTTTACAACCAATGGCCATATATGCAACTTTCATAGTGTCCCTCAGTCACATGATCACCACAGCAGTCAATATGCATTGTCCTGTGCCTGGTCTGTTGTTTTTCTCCCCACCCCTTGCAGAGCAGAGAGATTGGAGAGGAAGGGATTACAGGAGAGTAAGCAGACACACAATGGGGAATACACTGGGCTGTTTGCGTTGTGTGCTTGTCCCTCTAGATTTTGTCTTAAGCACCAGCACCTGGTAGTGAGATTAACCTGTAAGGGATCTTGGGTGGAAGAGAAAGTGTATTATAGTGGCAAAAAGTACCAGTTGAGGAGTAACTAGCAATCTCTATCTCCCTAGGAGAAAAGGAAAAGACAAGAAAGTAAAATCCTTAGCAACTCTGTGTAGGGGAATAGCTATCTCAAACAAGTGGTGAAGAGATGCTTCAGTCTCTCATACAGAGGGTCTGGGAAAACTGCCAAGGTCAATCACCTGGTTAAAAAAGTTGCCAAGTTCCAACTTAGAACAGTGTCTAGATGTTGAAAGGGAAAGCCAGAGATGTATTCCTAGAAAAGAAAGAAGAGGAGAAAGAAAGCACAACTTCTCTGAATCAAACTTGCTGCTAAGCAATAAAAAGAAAATTCACCAGAAAAAAACTGTGTAGTCCTTCTAGTTGGTTACCATGCATAACCTCATAGAATGCTATATGTTTTCTTTTTTCAAGTATGATAAAACAAAGCTACATTTTCATAAACAATACTGAAAAAGACTTGAGATAATAATCACCCAACCATGAGCTTTGACTCCTTTGACAGGTTTGGAAGGTTTATAGATGAAGAATAATCTTTTTTCCAACATTTCCAGAATATTTTTTTAAATATATGGACTTGGTCAAGAAGTAGAAACTAGGTGGGCAAAACACTTCAATTGTAGCCTTGGGCAAATGGGGCTTGCTTATTTATTTGATTGATTGATTGACTTAGGCACTGCCTGATTCCAGACTGACTCTGGACGACTCACAGTATAAACTATATGTACTGTTATAAGCTTGTACACGTTACGAACGGTATGTGGTATGAACTTGTCATCCCTTTCAGTACATTTAAGAATATTGTAGGTTCACCAGATGTTCTTACCTATTTATTTTCAGTTTTCATTTGGCATTCATTGAATTTAGGAAGGGTTGAAGAAGGTTTGATTACTTCAAAATACTCATATCACCTTGGGGAATGGCCTGCAAGGCATTTTCCTTGCGTAGTTAGAGAGCCACTCAATTGTTTCAGTAGCAAGATGAGAAAAAGATGTGTAGAAATTATTCTGATCTACCAGAGCTTCAAAAAGACAGCCTGTCTCTTAGAATTAATCTATTCCAGTTACTGATCTGTAGTTGTTGATGAAATTCTGGAGTTGGTGAGTCTCCATTTAACACCATATTAAAACTTATTTGTCAGGATAAGTGCTCTTCTGTCAGACCCAGGGGAAAAACTTCAGCTTCCAATAATTTTACCATTCTATATGAACATTTAGTATTGTCATACTGTCCCTATAGTGTTGGATCCATAGAGGATATGAAAGGGTTCAACCTCTCTGCTTTCTAGAAAGTTCATGCTGAGAAGTGAATTGCCTGATAAGTGAAAGCTTGAAATGCCTTGTTTACTCTTTGGTAAAGAACCAGATGTGGACTAACACAATTTTTTCTGGGCCAACGGCTATACTTAGTCTCTGTGTTGCTTGCTAGGGACTGCATACTAAAAGTAATGGGTGGACCCAGGATGAAATCTAAATTTGATTTCATTTCATTTACATATGATTAAAAATAAGCAAAGTTAACATGGTCCCTTGTCATGTAGTTCATAGTGTTCCTCTTCTGACACATTCACGGACATTCAGTACTTTAGAGGGTGGCCTTGGAGTCTCAGGTTGTGCAGCTCTGGATTAAAAAGTATCTATTTAACTTGAAATACTGGAAAATCCTCTATATCTGCCCCCAGTTACCCTTTTTTTTCTGCATCATTCAGCTGAATTTTTCCACAGTTCATTGTATCATGTCATCAAGTAATTTCCTGTTAGATTCTCAACAACTTTGAAGATCAAGAAGAATTCTAGTCCTTATATCCCAGAAATATAGAAAGCAAGAAAAGAAAATTATTATTTAATCCATATTCACATAACAGCTTGTTTCCTCTATTTCATTTTTTGGAACTCCTGTGGAGATTAATCTTCTAGCTTTGAAGAGCTCTGTTGCTTCCCTCAAGGCTTTGGTTGCCTCTTAAATGGCTTATCTCTTGGTGTTGTGTTTCCTTTATAACAGGATTATCTAGGTATTTACATTTCTAAAAAGTTCTTCATATGGATACTTGTTTTTTAGAAAGGGGAAAGTTGTTGTGCTGGTTTCTCTGTACCAAATATATAGTATATCTTATCACTCTGAAGCAGCTAAAGGATATCTGACTATCTTATAACTGGTACATTAAATAAAGGTTGCTGGACTACACATCAGCATGAGAGCTTGCAAAATGCAATGTCCATATTTTGCTCTCCAAAGAAAATCCAGTCAGAAAATATATACTAACTGGTTTTTATTGATAAAAATGCAAAACTCCATAAAATACAAGTTGCATGCAAAATATAGGAAATAACAATAAAAACTTCTTCTCATAAAACTTAGCATCCAAGACTTCTCCACAACAAAGTCTCTAGCTAAAAACTCTCAGAGAAGAGGTACACTACTTGGTTACAACTACATAACCCATAAAACCTAACTACATGATGGATAAAACAGTACACGACTGACAGGCTGGGCATCTAGCCCTCCCATTATATTGCCAGCATGTACCCCCCACTGAATAACTAGCATACACATGCCAATAGGTGGCAGTAAATAGCAGTATACGTGCACAACAGACAGTCACAAGTTGTTTTGTTTACATAAGCTGCATACACTAGACATAATAAGTTGTTGTACAGATAACGAGATGAAATTTCTTCCCATGAGAAAATCCTGACAGAGAGATAGGAGGGGCTTGTAATAGCTGCCGTGGGGCTTTCTTTCTACGCATTCAAAGGGTCCTAAGCATTTACTACACTTCATTAGGATGGGACCTTGGTAATTTGATGAATAATGATCACATTTCCATTTTGATCAGGAAAACTATACCAGAGATGAAGGGAAAATAGTCATATTTAATATTTACTAAGTGGCTGAAAATGTTGGTATTGTCATTTTAAATTTTTTCGAAATATTAACATTACATTTGTTCATACATTATTTCTGATATATGATTATTGCAAATTGTCCTATAAGAGGTTTTCTCTGAAAATCAGATTTAAAAAGTCCAAATAGGATGCTATCTGAATATGCTCACATGATATCTGGAACCATTAACAGAAAGTTTAGATTTTTTAAAAATGTCCTTGATGGATCCCAAAATCCAGGCCTATAGTGGCCAAATTCCTGATATTCAATGAATATATGAAGAATGGTGCTTTGTTTTATATTCTAAAGGCAAAAATTGAGTATATGCAATGTGCCTAAGTCCAAATTAATTTAATACTATTTGTGTGGCTATAATGTTCAAATGAGCCTTTATGAGGAGTTTGTTCGAAAGTAGGTACACAACATTGTACTGCTGGTGGAAGATTCTGCCTTTACTGTGCCTTTAAGTGTGAGGAGATTAAGCCATACAGATAAATGCCACAAACATTAATTTCTGGGGAAAGATAGGCATGCAGCTGTAGTAACTTGTGGTCACTGATAGCTTTAGCTGCCCTGATTTTGTCTAATCCTCATCACCATGAACTGTGGTAACAATTTCCATAAACAAATAATGCACTGTAATTTCTTTTGGCTTTCTGGAATCCTATGAAAATCAATTTTGGTCCTGTTTTGAGAACAAAAAAACAAGGTTTACAATGCTGAGGGTTGTTATTAACTGTTAACTCTTAAAAACTGACTTTTATCCTGTCTGGATGTGTAGTGAGCTTAGGATAATAAAACATGTTATTATTACATATAGCTCTATTTTTTTTCCTTTTTCCCTTTTCTCCTCCCCATTTTGCTAGTGGCCAGTTAGCCTTGTTCTGTTGCCTATCCTGAGTCTTTAGAACAGAGGGATAAACATTCTAATTAATAAGTAATTTACTTAATTATTTATTCAGCTCTGTTGCACCCTCTTTTTTCAAGCTATTTACAAACAACTTCACATCAGTTCAATAATAATGATAATGATGATTATATCTCAATCATTTCTTCTAACTGAAAGACACCAGCAATTGTGTTTGTCACATGCTGTAACAGCATTCCACGGTATCTCATGGACCAGAAAGTGATGGATTCTAAATCCCTTATCTCTGCTCCTTCAGGGCCCAAACTATTTTTTATTTGTATCAGTCAAAATAAATACCACATTTTTTGAGTGGTGGACATTTAATGTGGTTAGGTGATTATCCTAAATCTCAAAAAGATGATTTCCACTCAGTGAAAAAAGAGAGGGGGTGGAGAAAACACAGGAGGGGAGAACTGAAGTATTTAGTAGTCCTTCTTAATTCCCCATTAGAAATCATACAATTAAGTAGTGGGATGACATAACCAGTGACAATGCATAAAAAGTGTTCCACAGCGCTTCTTCCTTGGAATATGGAAAGAGAGGAAATAAGGGAATATAGGTTCTCATAGGTGCCAATATTTGTGCTATACAGAAGCTTTGCTATTGACAATGATGCAAAGTACTTTCAGCTTTGGAAATGAATATAAATCCTCCCGCCTCTAATTACTTTCCTCACAATTTGTCTTTATTTTTTCTCTTCAGCCATATCTTTATTTAATTTAGTGTACTTACCAGTTCCTCAACATTGGTATAACTGTTGAGTTTGGAAGCAAGACACTGTGTACATGTGTCCTTTGTAGGATCTAAAAGGGGTGTATCTTGCATTCATGTTTGGGAAATGAGCAGTGATTTAGTTTTCAGAGGCTGTGGCTAAATAGCTGCAAAGTTTGAACGTACAAGGCATAAGATTCTAGATCTGCCATCAGGTAACTGACTCCAAAAGGACATTTGCTCAGGCCCATAGGGAGCTCCAACAAGTTGACAACAGAGGGATATCTCAACAGTCAGCATTTATTTATTTCTATTTTATTTATTTATTATAGTATTACATTTCCATGTTTCCCAAACACTGATGGCAGTATTTAATTTCTTGGGCTTTGTAAGACAAAGTTGGCTAAATCAGGAACTGCCCAATTTGGTTTCTCTCATGTGTGTGTATATGGGTGAGAAAGAGAAAGAAAGAGAAAGGGGAAGAGAAAGAGAGGAAAAACAACCCCCCCCCCACAGCTACTAGGTACTGCCTTCTCAGTTGCCACATTTTCCAATCTGTGTCTTACCACCAGTTTTAGCTGTCTAAGTTCACCATCTTGAAAAGGATGTGTATTTCCTCTTAAGTATCACTTTTGTCCCCAAAGTAGAAATGGGACATGTTTCCTCCAGCAGACTGGTATGGAACTTGCATGTATGCACCTGGTGGAGTTTGAGGTTGTAGAGCAGGCTGTGCCACCTTCCAGGGGCCCAGAGCTCAACAGACCTTTGAGAGGCATGCTGGGGACCAGAACAAAGAAATGATAGAACCTAGGCAAAAATTAAATTAATTTGAATTAAAATTAGATTAATTGAGGACACTTAGTTTAATTACTCCCGATGTATTTAAGAATTTCTCCCTTCTTTCCTAGTAAACATTCCAGGTGATTAGCAACTTGGGAAGGTCTCTGGATACTGTTCTCAAGACAGCAACTCATACTGGAGCAAGAAGGGGCCACTTTCCCTGGCCAAAAGTTGCATTGGGGCCTTTGCAGGGGTGTCTGCGGGGTGGGGGTGGGGAGGCAGAGGGGGAAAATAATGTGAAAGCCTTGACAATGCAGTTGACACCTCACCCCTGTCTATATGTAATGTGGGGTGTCTATTGCATGGTCACAACTGCCCTCTTCTGTGGATGCCCCTGGGCATACCAGGTGTTGCGTACTTGAACAGAATGGACAGAGCCAGGACAAAAACTCAGATTTATTGTATTTATATTTAATTCAACCTAAAGGCAATTAACATGATTACTCTTCAGCTTTGTATTTAATTATTCCTTCCTTAAAGATTCCTGAAGAATTCCTTAAGGAAGGAATTATTTAATACAAAGCTGAGGAGCAATCCTTTAATAATTCCTTCCTTAAGGATAATAATTCCTTAAAAGTTACCATTTGGTAACAAGTTTGGGAACTCTGTTGCAGCTGCACACAAGAGACCCGAGGGCCGTGTCCAGCTGAGTGTCTTTAGTTGTTCACCTCTGTCACCTCTAAGAGAGTAGGGATACAGGATTCCCGTTTAGGAAGACAGCTGTAAAAATGTTTTTGCTTCCATTCTTTGAAATTATACTGAAAAGTGAATTGCAGTTGTATCAGCAGGAAGGAGATAGACAAGAAAGGCAGACATGAGCTTTCCTTCCTAGTCCTTGGGAAATCTGACTGCTTTTTCATAATCATTCTCCCCTCTAAGGAAGGCAGGTGGATAGGTGTGAAATAACCCCTTGCTCCCCAATTCTGGCAGGCTTCACTGCAGGATTTGGCAGGAAGGGGAGCAAAACAAGTCCTATCTTCTTTAAAAATGTCTTTGATATTTTTCTCCCCAAGTCCCAAATTAATAAGTCCTGGAGTAGCATCATTGATTAACTGGAAAATAAAGAAACTGCACTAAACCATTTCAGAGTGTCAGAGATTCTATAATGCTTATATATTCTTTGCAAAGCTTCAAGTTTTCTTTATCAGCATAAGAAATAGGTCAGATTGTTGGACTCTGTGCCCTTGACAGGTCCCTTTGAAGTTTATGAAGTAGCAAAACACAGCCACCCAGTTCTTATTTTATTCTTTGATTCAGAACTGATCCAAGGTTGCCTTTATCCTTCCAGGCTATTGAACTGAGCTTGGATCTCCTGTTTTTTTTTAAATCCTCTAAGAAATACTGTTTCCTTAAGACATAGTACTTTGGGATGCGTGGTTCTTAAATATATATTTCAAAAAAATCCAAAGAATTGCATCTGGCATATCCTCTTCTTACAGGAAAGATGCCCCACAACACAATATTCCTGATGGTAAAAAATATTTTGAAGGAATGCACAATTGTGAATTTAAAAGCAACAGAGAGGAAGTTTTTGCATATGGCTGAGATACCAAATGCACTCAACCAAATCCAAGACATCAAGCACACCCAATTCCAAAATAGGGAAGCAGAGTGCCCAGAATCCTTCGATTGTTGCCAGCATCTCTGGCAGCCATGACTAATGCTGAGGGATGCCCTAGATGAAATGGATTATCTGGATCCTTGTCAGTTGGGGTTCAGGACTGGGCATAAAATGGAGACAGCTTTGGTCTCACTGGTGGAGGACCTTTATAAGGAGTTGGATGGAGGTCCTTTTAGACTTTCAGTAGCCTTCAATAGCATTAAGTATGTCATCCTTCTGGTTGGTTAGGGATTGGGGTACTGTTTTGCAGCAGTTCTTTTCCTTTCTCAATGGCCAGTTCCAGTCAGTGGTGGTAGGAGGCAATACGTTGACTCAGTGCCTGCTGCTCTGTGGAGAGTGACAAGGGTTGGTCCTCTCCCCACTTCCATTTAACATCTACGTGAAACCACTGGGTGAGGTAATTCATTGATTCAAGATTCAGTACCATCAGTATGCTGATGATACTCAGCTTTACATCTCTATCCTAGGCCAGGCTGCTGAGGCTGCTAAGGTTTTGTCCTGGTATCTGGGAGTCTGAAACCGAATCATAGCAGGATGGAGTTACTGTTTGTCCATCAGGATGTTTGGGCAGCTCCAGTGTGTCTCTTGATGGAGAAGCACTAATGCAGAAGGAGCACATCTGTGACTTGGTGGTTTTCCTGGACTCATGGCTTCTGCTGGAACAGTAGGTGGAAGTCATGGTTGGGGGGCTTTGCCCAGCTTTGGCTGATGCACCAGTTGTGGCCCTACTTGGAATAAGACAACCGTGGTACAGTGACTCATGCCCTCATCACTAATCGCCTAGATTACCGCAGGGTGCTCCGCACTAGAACTCTGGTTCATTCCAACTTTGGCTGCCTTCTGAAAGCAGTTGAAAACAGCTCTTCCAGAGGGCATTTGGGACTTGATGCCTGCTTTTTGGATTCTTTGTTTTTTGTATGATTTTAACTGGACTGTGGATGTTTTAATGATTTATGTATTTCTGTAAAACTGCCAAGAATCTTGTGGGATTGCTCAGGGGTGTAAATGTAATAAACAAACATCCCTGCACTGCTGTGCAGCCCTCAACATTTTCACATCTGAATGTCTGAATCACAGGAACCAAATAGTATGAGATAGAGCTCCTTGTGCTTGTATGAAATTGAAAAAGACTGCCTCAGCAGAACTCCAGTAAAACAATGTTATGAAAATGTTTTGATTTAATTGTTCTCTACTCCCAACAAATCCCATCTCTTACACAGTTCATCTCCTGTCAAAAAAACAAAAAAAGTTTGTAGCCAGAAATTTGCTGGTGAGGAAAAAATACAGTCCTCCATGCTGATAGTAAATACATGGTCTCAGTCTTACTCTTGTTTTCACTAAAAGGGTATCATATCATACCAGGCACTAGAACAGAGATGGGTATTCTGATTGCCATGCACAGCTCCCCCAAATATGTTTTGTAGTCTGTTTTAAAAAACAAAAGTTCCACAAAAGAAAAAAGGGAGAATTTTAGCCGTGCTCTTCCAGTGCTGTCAAAACCACCATGCCCTGGCCCTCTGAGCCCCCCCTCCTTTTTCTTCATACACAAAAGGAAGATAGTAGCACATCTGGGGAAACCTCATGATTTGTGGAAGATTTCTTTGTTTATGAATAAACTTGAGGACCAACTACTCTTGGAGGCAACCTAAAACATCCAAATGAGGAGTAAGCATAGTCTGTGACCACAGAAGAATGAGTATATGTTTGGAAGAGGGGTTAGGGTTAGGAAGAATTGATCTAACGGAATGGCAGTATTTTGGGGAATGAAGATAGCCAGCTGGCTGTGGATGGGACCACTTGTAATTTCTATGATTTATGTTTCTGAAAGGGTTAGAACAGTTTAATAGGAAATACTTTCTCTGTATTGTACATAAGATAATATCCTTTAAAAATGATACAGTATATCAAATGAACCAATTAGAAAGTAAGCCCTTAACAAGATGCCTTGCTGATTTCCTTATAGATTAGTTAATTTCCTGCCTTTGACAACTCCGTTCTGCAAGCTTATCTTTGTCACCTTAGAAAGAAATCAAAGAAGAAACAATCAACTATAGCAGCCTCTCATTTTAAGTTTCCCATGGAGATAATTTAACTATAACACACTGATGTTGAACATTGATAGGAAAATGACAGGCTGTGATTAAAGTTGTGTCCTAGATGAAATAAATGTCTGGCAGATGAAAAGAATACACCCCCCCCCCCCCAAGAGAGAGAGAGAGCACTTAATTCCAATCCTTAACTCTTGCTGAAATGCTTTTTATGACTCTGTATGATGTGGTATGTTGTTTTTAATAACCATAATCAAACATCCATTATTGGATTCAGCAGTAGAAAAATTGCTCTTCCCCTTCATTTTCTTGAACAGCTTCCCAAAGTAACAAGAGCGGTTACGTAATCTGTACCTCTCCTAGAATCCAAGGAGCTGCCTTGCCCTCAAGATATTGATGTCAGCTTTTTTTCACTCTTAATTCTTTTGAGGGAAAGAAAGCCTTTTGTATGGCTATTTTTAGATTTCAATTTAGATCTCAGTACTTCTGTATTGTGCAGCCTAAATTCAGAAACAGCTTTTTTATTATTAGCCAGGACACTGCAGATTCTAACTGCTGTTGATGTGTTTAACTTTTAGCAGAGAGAAAACATATAATCAGTCATTGAGAAGCAACTACGCAGTGTGTGATTTGAAAGCAAAAGGAGGAATCTGTTTTCACAATAAATTATTGCATTTCAGTTTGTTGGATTTTCCTCAGGTTTATGGCACATTATCACCCTAAGTGTGGTAGTGTTTCCAAGATGGACATGGTATTTAGTAGCCCTTCCTATTATTTTTAATGAAAATGGCAACTCAGTCCAAGTCTCTTTTGAAGAGTTATATGAAAGCTCTTCTTGGTGGAATGGTTCCATAGGAATATTGGGTCAACAGAGAAGCTGCAAGGAGCCATGCTACTAGGGTGTAATGCCTGTAGTCATCCTCCATTGGAAGAAGCAGCAGTAGGTTGACAAGAGGTGAGCCAGCTGTTCTATTATATTAGCAAAGTTCTTGTAGACATGCTTCCCAAATATTCCCTCATGCAAAGTCTTCAGTATTCAGTTCTGCTGAAGCTTTTATTTCACTTCTGCTTTGATATTTTAAGTATCTGTATCAATGTTGAACAGTTTCCATCCTGTTTTGTTGTTTTTCATTAATAAGTTTAATTGTGAACTGAGTTACTTAGAACTCTAGGACAGGTAGTATATAAATGTTTCAAATAAAATGAATGTGTACTGTATATACATAGAATATAAAGCCCTACTTTTTGGTGCCTGCATACAGTAACCAAGTATATATTCATTTTATCAGGCATTAAAAAATAATAGGATCACCAATTCCACTAATGCAACCTCCTGAAATGCATTTTCCTTTTTCAAATTATAGAGTGTATTGAGAAAACTCCAGTTCTGTAAGTTCTACAAGTTTCCAAATTAAAAAAAAAACTTTCAAAACCTAAATTGAATTTGATCAACTCAGAAATAAGTCAGCCTTTTCTATTAACTGCAGGAAGGAAGGACAGAATTCTAATTTTCTATTAAAATCCAAAGAAGCTATGGAAACATATCTGCCCCTAAAAATGTTTAATTCACATTTTAATGCAAGCATAACTGATTTCACATGGTTGAATCTTGAATCAATTCAGAAACAAAAACCTAATTCTGGTCTCTGTGATTCATAGACGTCACTTATACACCTGTTCAGAGCTCCATTCAGGACCCTCTGCTTATGGAATTGTTTGGTGGGAGCCCCACCATCGCGTACACCATGCAACTAAGAGTGACTTCCACTGAATCCCTCTTCCGTTTTCAGCACATGCATCCTTGAACTGATTCTCCTTCATAAACATTATTTATGCTTTCCCCCCTTGATTTGTCAGTTTTATCTCAACTCTTCTTGAAATCTCCTTAAAGCTGTTCGTTAAGATAACTTGTTCTCCCATTGCAAGCATCTAGCTTTTGGCTTCATGACATTTTACAAGTGCTAGTGAAGTAGAAGCAAACTTCCTTCCTTGTATGGGCATAAACTATGCCTTTTTTGCCTTGGCAAAGGTCACACAGTAGACTCTTTTCAAAACTGCCAGGCATTTACTGAACAGGCTGGTGGCAATCATTCTTCTTGTATGTGACATTTGTAGGAGGAGAGCCGTGTTAATCTACAGTACAGTAGTAAAAAATCAGGAGTCTGGTAGCACCTTTTCAAATTAACAAATGTTCTTAAAAGGCAAAAGGTTTCATGAGTTGCAGCTCACTTCATGAGATGCACAGAGTAGCTAAACTGATGTAGGATTTAAATTAGGGGAGTCGTAGGGAAAGAGAAAGCAGGTTGATTAGGCAGATACAGATTACATGTGAGACAGATTACTAGTATCTTATCAATTAACAATTGTAATATGTTAAAAACCCATTGTGTTTGTTGAGATCTTCTGAGATTGTCTGAAACCTTTCAGTAGTTTTTTGCTCAATGGTGTTTTTAAAGTCCCGTTTTCCCAAAACAGTCATTTTGAAGTCTGCCGTAGAGTGTTCTGGGAGGTTAAAATGTTCTGATATTACTTTGCCTTTTTTTGAGTCCTGATGTCAAACTTGTGCCTTTTAATTATTTTGTATAAAATTTGTCCCATTTGTCCTACATAGAATCCAGAGGAGCATTCGTGAAAGATGATGCCATATATTACATTACAGGGATGATCTTGTGTGTTATACTTGTTGGGGCTGTGTTGCTGCTGCTGGGGGCAAAGTAGACATCTGGGTTTTTTTGTAGGGTCTGGTTCCCACAATAGCATGGCCTCAAATTCTGCCACCTAATCCTATCTTGGACTGACTACATCAAAGGCAGCTTTTTCAGGTATCATTGTCTTGTCCTCAGGACTCTTCTCTGCTCCAGGGCATTTCTTTAGGCAGATTTTGTTCAATGCCATGGAACTATAAAATCCATTCTGTTCATCCTCCAGGAGAACTCATGATCTCTCTGAATCTGATAATTATGCATCTATGCCTCTCTCTGAAATCTCCTTCAATATTCACCCAATGATCATGTTGAGGATCAGCCACTCAGCTTCCATTCAGAAGTCCTCTATTCCAAGAGCAAGCCAATTGCTAGGGTGGCAGAATCCCTTTGCCATGAGGTTCAACAGTTTTCTCAGTCAGTTAAAGATCTGGTATATTACTTAGTTCATGACATCATTTCACCAGCCCTCATTCAGATGCTTCCAGTCTTGCTGAACACAGCAATAGATTGCTGGGGCAAACAAGCTTCTGTGCCATCAACTTCTCTCTGTTCAAAGAATCTTTTAATCTTATTCCAATATGCACCACCTAACTCTGTTATATGGAGGTATCGCAATCAGGCTCTCATCACCAACAATATTCTGCCCCTGCATATAAAGATTGCTTCTTGGTCTTTTGGTAAAATCAAGTGGTATGTGTGCATGTGTGCACATGCATGTATAAATGATAAAGAGGGCATACCCATTGAATACAAGTTATACTTATGGGTCTGCTGTTAGGTAAGGATGATAGGATAATAGCAGGTGTTGCGGAAAGGGCAAGTTCGTCAACCCCTATTTTGCTTCTGGCTTCTTGTCAAATAGTCCTAAGTTAAACAATTAACAAAAGGAAGGAACTGCAACCCAAAGTAAATAAAGATGGTTAGGGAGTACCTATCTACTCTGACTAAATCTAAGACTCCAACCCCAGAACAGTAACATCCTAGAGTTTTGAAGGAGCTTGCCATTATTATTCTCCTTTTGGTAACCTTTTCTGTCATCACTGGAAATCATGGAGAATGAATATAGTGCCAAAGACCAGAAAAGGTCAAATGTTCCTGTTTTCAAAAACAGTACAATTCTGGAACATATTATTAACAGACTAGTCTGTCTGTGAACATTTAGGAAACAGTGCATTGCTTGGCAGGAGCTAGCACAGATTTATGAAATAAATTATGACACACCAACCTGATACCCTTTTTTGATAGGATAACTAGTTTAGTTGACCCCAGGAATGTGGTGGGCAGGGTTATCTTGACTTCAGTAAAGCTTTGAACAGAGTCTATCATGAGATTCTAGTAAAGAAGATGACAGAAAGTAGGCTGGACCATTCTACTATTGGATGCATACAGAGCTGGTTGAACAATCATACCCAGTGAGTGCTTTCTAATGGTTCTGCATCAAGCTGTGGGGAAGTGTTGAGCAGTATGCTATAGGGTTCTGTTCTAGGTCCTATGCTATTCAATATATTTAAAAATGACTTAGCTGAGGGTTTAGAAAATATAATTATCATGTTTGCAGGCAACACAAAGATAAAGGAAATAACAATCACCTTAGAGAACAGTACCAAGATTCGGGGGATATTGACAAGCTGAAATATTGGGCAAAGCCCAGCAAGATGAATTTCAACAGGGGCAAATGTGAAGTCCTGTCATTGGATAGGAAAAATCAAAAGCATGAGGATAGGATTAGCGGTACCATACTGGATAGGAGTACTTTCAGAAAGAATCTGGTTGTCTTGATGGATTATAAACTGAACCTGAGCAAGTAGTGTGAGGCAGCTACAGAAAACTCAAATGCAATCCTAGGCTATATCAAAAGAAACACAACACTTCAAAAAAAGTAATTCCTCTTCTCTATTTTGCATTGGTTACCTAGAATATTATATTCCATTCTAGGCAGTGTATTTTGGCCAGATCATTGACAAACTGGAGCATAAATACTTGGAGGCATTTGGTATATTTAGCCTGGGGAAGGGAAGACAATGAGGAGACATGATAGCTGTTTTCAAGTAATCTGAAGGCTGAATGTAGAAGATTGAGGGTGGGGGCAGAATTGTTCTAAGTTGTTATAGAAGACAGGGCAATGGGTTTTAATTCAAAGGATGTAGATTTCCTTTGGATATTAGGAAAACTTTCCTAATGGTAAGAGTTGTTTAGCAGTGCAACAAACTGCCAGGGCAGATGCTTCACTGTACTTTGCTGGATTTGTAGGAGGTATATAAACTGAGCATGGATAGTCATCTGTTAGGGATGCAGATTCTGCACTGGGCGGGGGTTGGATTAGATCATCTCTAATACCTTTTCCACACTTTCTATTCAGAATCTTAATTCTATGTTATATATAAATTTTTGTGCATTATAGTTGTGCACAAGCCCCTTCTCCAAGGAAACTGGGTTGGCTACAAGAAAAATGCCAAAAAAGCCAACTGAGTAACACAAATTAGCGTACTAGTTTAAAGTTCTTCAGAACTCTTCATAGGTAAGATAGCAATAAAGCAAAAGGCAGCTGGAGTTGAAGGAGAGGACTGACAGATATTTCACCCAAATGTGCATTTTGTTACAGCGTTAGATGGAATGTGGGAAGAAACTGCAGACTTGCATATTGTTCCTCATCAGGAGCCAAAGTAGCATCAGGTTGCATCAGGGCTGTTGCATGGATTGCTGAGAAAATTAAATAAGTAAAAAAGTTGATCCCCTGGGTTTGAAACTGTTAAATCCAGCTGTTACACTTGAACCTGTCTGAATTACAGATATTCTCATATGTAGATAGTCATACCCAAAATAGTTCAGCTGGAGGTTTTCTTAATGAGGTAGTTTCATTTATATATACTCTGCAGAAAAGGATATGTAATAAGGAATTGAGTCTTACTGTGTACACATATTAAACAAATAGAGGTTGATACTTCCATATAATTATGTTCTTCCTTAGCTTCAAAACTATTTCTGTTTGTCATAAGGTTATGTTATTTTAACAAGCTTTATCTGCAATTCCTATGTACTGTTCGGTGTCCCTAATTCTTCTGAAATCAGAATGAGTCATTCTTCTTACTGGCTTCTTCAGAGGACTGTAGCTTTATATTAAATCCTGTGTTTACAAGATGAACTCCAATGTTAACCTATTTCTCCTTACCAAAAAGACTTCACCTGTGCTTCATAGTATTTCACAGTACAGTTGAAAGTGGATGCTCCATGTTTCTGTCAAGCTCCCATCATAGTGCTGAGCATTAGATCCTAATCACTATAGGCAGTATATATTTGAATGGGGCCAAACCGAATGTTGTGAATTCTTGAAAGAGCTGAAGAATAAGATGGAGGACAAACCAAACCATCTCTTCTTAACTAAATATGCAGCTCATTGCAGGCTTCCCTTGATGTTAAGCAAACTCCTTGATAGTAAGCAAGTTCACCAGAATTCATACTGAAATAAGTAGCTATTATTCTAAGCTAACAAGGGAATAAATCTACTGAATCCTTTATTAGAACTGCTTTTATCATGGTAAAATAAAATTCCTTAAAAGAAATCAAGAGAGTCCTGAAGCTTTATATAAGACATGAACTTTTTTATCTAAGCAACTTATTTTTATTTTGCCTTTTCTTTCAGCTGTGGAAGAAGCCATCTTCTAGAAAAAATATGCGAAGTTGACTTAGAAGCCTGTCAGCTGTTGATCCATGGGTTTCTGCTCAACAAAAATGGTTCTTCTGTTTCTGAGGGAGAAGAGAGCCAGACTGAGGAAATGGAGGGTATGGAAGATGCCTCTTTAACCCTGAAGTGGGAACAGTCAAAATGCTTTTCAGTTAATAGCTCCAAGCACAGAGCTTTTCGACACCCACCTATTGGAAGTAAACAACAAAGCGCATGCTGTGAACTGAAAGAGGTATCAAAAGTTTTGTTTATTTGTTTTGTTTTTCAGTTTGTTTCCACTGGTCATTCTTTTCAGTTTTGATGAGGCATGTTCCACTTTGGCCTATAAGCTACCCAGCCTAGTAAAAAGTGAAATCTATTATTTATTGGAATCAGTAAGAAAGGGATACTTGATGCATTAGAGTATGTTGGCTTTCATTGATTATCATAATACCTGGAGTCATCCTTCTGGCATGTAACCACTGTATATGTAGTGAGCTACCTCAAGTGGGAGGTTATTTCTCTGTGTGATTTTTTCTTGCTTTGTAGCTCATGTTATCCTTTCAGTTGACAGGGGCAAGAAAGGATAGGAACTCTCACTTCAGAATCAGCGTGAGATGCTTGAGGGGCATTCCAGATGCTTTCCTGCCAGCTATTAGGTTCAGCCTTCCCTATAGTCAGCTCTCCTTCAGTCTTCCCTCCTCTGCCACCAAAGAGCTTCCCAGCTGCTCCCCCTCCCACAAATTCCTGGCAAATTCAATCTATAATTGAATCTTTGTGTTCTGAAGTTCCTTACTGGCAAGCCTTAAACTCTAATTTGGCCAAGCCATGAACCAGCCCTTCATGACACTTTTTGCTGCTGGCAAATTTGGGGGAAAGAGAAGAAGCAAGCAAGGCTGGCTTGAAATAGCCCAAGCTTATTTATGAGCCAATTAAAATTTTGTAAGTATTTTGGCTTGTACACAAAAAGGCTATTATTTCTGAAATGAAGGTATGTATTCTTCTGTGAAATACCCTGTTTCCTCTACACATTTTGACACTTGGCAACAACTACATCATTATTTTTGAGTCTTGAGCTTGCTTGGAATAAAAGTGTAAGTCTAACACAAGTAAAATCAGAGGGCTGCATCTGTGCCTTTAAAAGTGAAGGTGCCAGTTCTGTTTCATCCTTTAAAGGTGTTTCTCCTTCAGAAGGAGAATGTCCATTTTTTAAAAAATGTTAGAAACTTTTTATGTTTCTAACATAACAGAAAAAATGTTTAGATACTTTTCCACAGAAGTATCTAAGATATATATCAAAGTTATAATATAACAGGAAAGAAAAGGAAAGGAATGGTAGAGCCACTCAGTACCCATTTAAATTCAGTCACAGTGATCTTTTACAATGGTTCAGGTACAACCCTCAGTGAATCAATATTCTTCACATATTAGTAATTCAGAGAAACAATTAGCTTCTCTCACCAGCCATCATCTTTCCAAAATGTTTCCTGGGCAATGGGAAGTGCCAAGGAAGAAGAATACCTATTGGCACATTAGATAAAGAATCACCATTTCTTCAGAAAAATGTCCAGTTTACTCAGTCATTTCAATACTTTTCCAATTAGTTGTCAATTTATCCATTAATGCCATAGTCCATGTCTATTCTATGTATGGAGTAATCTCCATCTCTGAGGTGAGCTAGAATGGCACAGATTAAGATGGGTTGGCTTGAAGGTACAGATTGAGTTTTCCAGCAGTGGATCTGATCTGTGCTTTCAAAGAAGACTCTCAGGTGCTGGCCAGTCCTTTGGGTGAAGAATGCTTTGAAAGTGCTGCTGGTTGCTCCAATCAGTGCTTTGTAAAATGAAAACTACAAGTTTGAGAAAGTGAGTCTTTGAATGGATCTGACATTGTTGTGCGTTTATCATTTATTTAAAAAGATGGAAAATTGTTAGCTCTTAGCTACGTCAGGCTGAGGAGAATAGGGAGAACCACAAGTTAAGGGTATTAAGGTTAAAAGAATGTATTCAGTATTGTCAGTGCATTGTAAGGCCAATTGCTCACTTTTCTTTCGTTAATGGAATCTTAGTCTTCCTTCAGCTATAATTATAACATAATAATACGGGTGAAAAGTTCTGAATTATTTTTGGAGATAACTCAATTTATTTTACCGAAGCTAGTCTTCAAAACTTCTTACTGGTAACTTACTGTCTTCCCCAAAATTAAATGAATACATAATCAGTTATACATGTAGCTAATGCAAATGAACTCTGGATTGTATAATGGTGTCTAATTATATATTAGTGACTGCCTGAAATTTATGAGAAGGCAAGCCACAAATACATTAAGAATTTCTGATCTGTCTAATAAATTAAGTTCTGAATCAAATTTCAAATACTAATTTCAGCCTTTCAGCAAAACGGAGTTTGGCAACTTGTATCAGGCTTTTTTCAGAAAGGAAAAACTCCCCAAACACTTAGACAAACACGGCTGGGAACTGAATTTTTGTTCTTTTATGGCAACAGCAGCCATAACATGCAGTTGTCAGCCTCTGAGAGGGCAGGAAAGGCTGCCCAATCAGTCTTCAAATACTCTTTAATGATGCCACCTCCTGTACAGTGAAGTTGCTGACTTCTGTTTCTCACACCTCTTTATCCTGTATAGTGGAGATGGTTGTATATTACATTCTCTGTTCTGCTGTGGTAATTCCAATAAGCTAGGCTGGGACTCTCCTTTCACTAATGGAGCCCTGATATCATAAGATGCACATGGGACATTTTCATCCATTAACTGCAGCTGTTGATATTGCCTGCTATTCTCAAAACTGCAACAGTGGTGTTAATTATACTATTGTTCAGAACTTGGACTATATCTGTGAAACAAACACTTAGAGAGGTGCTCATCAGAGACATATACGTACTGAAATCTAATTACAGGATTAGTCTGGACAGGATGCACCGCTTCCTCTGCTTTCCAGATGTACCCAATAATTCAAGCATGCTTTTGTCCTTTTTTAAAAAGCACTTTTTTAAAAAAAGCATTGTGATGCAGCTACAGCCACCCAACATTTTTAATTGCTAGGATAGTCCATAGAGTCTTCTTGGAAGTGAAGATGATGCTGGAAGCTGGTGCTTTATTGTACAGTATGGGTGTGCACGAAACATGGAAAATATTTTGTTTGAACCTGGAAGAAACCACTGTGTTCCAGAGATTCTGCCAAACTATTCTGGGTCGGCCACAGACTGTACAACTGAAACCCACAGTGCTTTGATTGTTCCAGGCTTCAGATGAAACCAAGTCCAGATGGACAAGTAGGAAACACCTAGTGCAATTGCCTCTTCTTTCTCTTCCCCTCAGTAGTACCCAGTGTGGCACATCCTACTGCCCCTCCCCCAGTTTTCCCAGCTTGTTCCTTCCTTCCCATCAACCATCCCCAATGTCCAGCATGGCACATCCCACTAATCTCCCTGCTCCCTCAATCTTTCTAGCACCTTCTCTCCCTTTCCTCCGATATTGCCAGAGCTGTCAATACCTGTGGCCCAGTAAATATCTCCACCATCTTGCCTAGCCCCATGGTCTTCTCAGGGCCTTCCTTGCCTTCCCTCCACCGCTGATACTGCTACCACTGCTGCCAGTGTAGCATATCCCATTGGCTTGCCTGCTGCTCACCCCCCATTCCCAGCACTTCCCTATTTCTCTCTCCCCTGCCATCCCAATGTCTGCGGCTTTTTCCCTGTCCTTCCCAAACCATTTCTGCCCCAGGTAAAAATAGCCCCATCCCCTTCTCTGCAGGGACCAATATACCCCAAACAGACGCATTTTGGTTCAGTCATAGACCAGCTGAAACCAAGCCTGGAATGTTTTGCACATTCCCACTCGATATCATGCCAGGTTCCTATTTTTCTTAAAATTATTTTAAAAAGTAAGGTGGGTTTGGGAGGCTGGCAGGTGTCAAGAAAAAATTCTCATGGACACAGTGGTGTCCATAAACACAGTGTTGCATAGCTTGCTGTACATCAGTATGGAATTGCATAGAGTCACACAAACCCTCATGGACAAGGTGGTTACTTGACCATATGATTATGTAAAATTCCATAGTGATCTATACCACAAAATTATGGTGGCCATAAAATGATGTATGACTTCTTCATGCTTGAAAGCATTTCTAGGACAATTGCCTGAATGATTGGCTTGATCTCAGATTCCTGGACCAGGACTATTTTGACCTTCTCTAGCAAATCAGTCCTGCTCAGTCCGAGACCTCAACATTATCCTTACTGTCCGGCCTTTGAGTTTTGTTTCAGATTGATCGATCAATCTGTCTGTCTGTCTGTCTACCTACCTACCTACCTACCACCCACCCCACTATAACCCCACCATAATTAAAATGACTTTTGACAGCTTACAGTCTGTATAACCCAAAATTAAAATCTCCATAGTAACAATGACTATATCAGCCCCCACATAAAAACGTAAAAACACAAGAAACAGCCAAGAAAAAAAAAAACAGGAAAAAAATCAGAAAATAAGTTGGCATTAAGGAAAGGCCTTTCAAAACAACTCTGTTTTTAGCAGTTTCAGAAAAACCCACAAGGAGGGGTACAGCCTTATCTCTGTTGGGAGGCGGTTCCAAAAGCAGTGCCTTCTAGCCTCAGTCTCCTGAACTTCTCAGAAATGTGGGATTACAAGCAGATCCTCCCTAGCTGTTCCAATGAGTCAGGCCCATACTGGTTGGAGCAGATGGTCCTGCAGGTATCCAAGTGCCAAGCCATAAAGTGCTTTATAGATCAATACCAGTACCTTAAATTATGCCTGGAAACTAATTGGTAAGCAGTGCAGGGACTGCAGAATTGGTGTTAAATGTTCCTAGAGATGAGCACCAGCAAGCATGTGGGTGGGCCAGTTGTGTTTCCAAGTAGTCTTTGAGGGCAAAAAAGGGCTGACGTACTGTACATAGAACTGAGGGTAATCGAATGGCATTTCATTTAGCAAAACCATATTTTACTGCTGGATTCTATTAGTGTTAATTCAGAAGTCAGTCCCAAGGTGTCCAGTGTGGCTAACTCCTTATTAAATATGCTTTCAGTTTTAGTCCTTGGAGCCATAAAATAAAGAGTGTGGTAAACAGTTAAGGGGACCACTTCCAAAAAGGAGAGAATCTAGTAGATTCCAGGGATAAACAATGATCCTTCTAAGAAAACAAGTTCACAATCCTTTTTGCCTACTCAGTTCTCTTTTTTCCCCTTTCCC
This sequence comes from Liasis olivaceus, assembly GCA_030867105.1. Taxonomy (NCBI): domain Eukaryota; kingdom Metazoa; phylum Chordata; class Lepidosauria; order Squamata; family Pythonidae; genus Liasis; species Liasis olivaceus. The sequence goes on from CM061349.1 coordinate 262,013,518, forward strand.
TAAAAGTCATATTGAGTTTGGGGGAAACAGAGAAACAGTGCTGTGACATTATACTGGTAAAGTGAATGGCTGGCTGGCCGAAGGGGAAGGACTTTCAGACAGGGAGAAAAGTTAACAAAACTGGCTTTTGTAGCTCTGTGACAGGACAACAAGCATGACATGTGGGGCTAAGTGGCCCTGGCTAAGAGGCTGCAGCCACAACATTCCAGGTCAACCTTATAATAAGGCCTCCATCATCTGTGATTTAATCACTGACGAGAGGGCCAACCTCAGATTACTGAGGTCTGGCTGGTCCAGAAGGGTGTGTATGGCCCTTTTGGAAATGCTCCCAGTGCGATTTCAGGTGTGGCATCAATCGAGACTCTAGGGCAGGGGTCAGGGGTGTGGTGATTGTCATCTGAGAGTCTTTTAAGGCTTTCAAGGGTGCTGCTCCATAGGTTGCCTGATGCAAGACCCTGTTCGTTAAGTTGGGCTCTAGGGATCAGCTGGGATCGTTGCTGCTGTACCAGCCTCCCTGCTGTGTAGCAACCTCCCTGCCTAAGCTGCTTGACTCCATTTCCAAATTGGCAGTGGAGTTCCCCAGACTTATGGTCTTGGGGGACTTCAATCTGCCTTCTCTGGGGTTGGGGTGAGGCGGCTCAGGACTTCATGGCTATCATGACAGCCATAGGCCTATCCCAGGCCATCCAGAGCCTGACATGGACAGTGATCACACACCTGATCTTATTTTCCTGTTGGCGCAGTGGCAATGTGATCTGGAATTGGGGGAGTTTTCAGTGTCCCCTTTGTCATGGTCAGATCATGCCCTGATTACCATGGGATTCTCTGGCACCATTATCCACTGCAAGGAGATACAACTTATTAGATTGGTCTGCCCTCAGCAACTGATGGACCTGGATGGGTTTCAGAGGGAGATAGAGGCTGTTCCTGCTGGTCTGTTGCATGGTCCATCTGAAGCCTTGGTTGCCACCTGGAATAAGAGGGTGGCCAAGGATTTTGATCGGATCACGCCTATGTGATCTCTCCCCTCTGGTGGATCCCATCACTCCTTGTGGTTTATAGAGGAGTTGAGAGAGATGAAACAGGAGAAGAGATATCTCGAGTGTCATGTTCAACTGGGGACAAACTCAGTGGACATGGATTAGAGCCACTATCATGGGTTAGAGCCAGTATCAAGCGACAATCCTTCTCTGCCCTTATCGCATCTGTGGATACCCATCCTGAACCCCTGTTTTGGGTGACACATGCTGTCTTGGGAGAGGGGGCCCAGAGATCCCCTTGTGGGATTGTGCAGAAGAATTTGCTCAGCACCTGTTGGAGGTTGAATTTGCTTGCAGCTGGACATCAGCCTGTTGCAGGTCTGAGGGAGATTTCCGGGGAGAAGCCTTACCCTGTTATTGGGAACAGTTTGAACCTGTTGGGCCTGAAGAAGTGAACAGGGTCCTGGGGGTGTCGTGTAAGTGGATTCTAGTGGTGGTGAATTCTTCCTTGAGGGAAGGTGTGGTTCCTTCACCTCTTAAGGAGGCCTTGGTTTGCCCACTCCTCAAGAAACCATCACTGAACCCTACCATACTGGACCACTTTTGTCTAGTAACTACTCTCCTGTTTTTGGGGAAAGTGGTTGAGAAGGTGGTCATGTAGCAGCTTCAGAGGACCCTGGATGAAGTGGATTACCTGGATCCCTTTCAGTCAGGATTCAGGCCTGGGTACAGGACAGAAACAGCATTGGTCACACTTTTAGCTGATCTCTGGCAGGAGTGGGATGGGATTGTGCAACCATCCTTGGTCTGCTTGATCTCTCAGCGGCCTTCAGTACCATTGACCATGGTATCCTTCTGGACCAGCTCTGGGGATTGGGGGTGGGTGGCACAGTATTGTGCTGGTTCACCTCCTTTCTCCAAGGTCAATTCCAGTTGGTGGTGATTGTGGGGGAGAGACCTACTTTCTTATGGAACATCATGCCCCCTGAGATCAGGCTGGCTCCATTCCTGTTCACTTTTCACAAGTCCTTCAAGACTTGGCTGTGTCATCAGGCTTGGGGGTCCCAAGGGGATGGTGAGTTGTTAAGGTGGCTCCACTGCTGCTAATATCTGTTGCTCTCTCCTTGCTTTTTTTTAATGGTAATATTGTTTTTTTAATTGTTGATTGCTTTCTGTATTATTGTTTTTTAATTTTTTTATTGTGTGCCACCCAGTCACACTTTGTGAGATGGGCAGCTGTATAAATATAATGAATGAAATGATAGATAGATAGATAGATAGATAGATAGATAGATAGATAGATAGATAGATAGATAGAAAGAAAAATTGCTATTCACAAAAGCAGCCTGACTTTTTTCAGGCTTCTGCTGAAGAAGTGGCACCTTTATTCAGGCTTGTGCAGAAGCTTTACAAAAGTCAGGCTGCTTTCATGAATAGCAGAGAGCTGCTGTTCTTACACAAGGTCCAAAGCACATCTTCCAAATCATTTTGAAAGTATGAATTCCTGCAACAAACAAGCCCTCTGAAACCCAAGGTACATTTCTGGTTCTTATGTGGTATGCTTTGTCTCTCACTCCTTTGTAGAGAAAGGATCACCCACTCAGGAAAGATGAAATTAAAGATTTCTTTTGGGAAAATATGGATTTCAGAAAGGTTCATTTCAGGCAGTCGGGTTGGTTCAGATTGTTTTCTATCTTATAACTTTCTTCTGTATATAGGAGTCTGAGATCTTTTTGAAAAACTTCTCAATAAGAAATAATTTGCTTCAGGTTTGATTGTCCAATAGCTTTATATCTGAGAACAGCTATATCATTTCAGTGTGCTTACTTTCTGTCTTCATAGTATGATGGGACAACTTAATTTACCATTTGCAATTTACTATTTTCATAATGCAAAATTATATACATATATTTGGATCCCAGGAATCTAAGTAGACAGGTGGTGGAAATCTGCAGTCAGGATCTCCTGCAGAGTACCTATCTCTGGGTGTAACTAATATGTCCTAAATACAGGGACTGGAGAATGGTGCTGGGGAATTTGACTCTTTCCAAGTGCTTCGATTGCCATCAAATTCAAAAGCTGGGCATGTTTTTATACTAAAGATAAAAAATGTACATATATCATGAAGGATATATGCATTACACATTTTCCATTTTAAAGTTTGTTCAGCACAGCCTGAACCTTTTCCTGATCATGTTTATTTTGAAAAGGATGAATAGAATATATACATGGCGGAGCTCTCCAATATGGATGCAGTAGTTTATTTTGTAGTGAGGGTTCATCTTACGTTGAGAACATTCTAAGATTTCCCTGCCTCCATGAACTGATACCCTAAATCTATGATTAGATAATTAACTATTCTCCTTGCAAAAGTCCTTGATATTCTGTTTGACTTTCTCATTAAGAGGCCGTAAGAGGATGGTTCCAGGAATTTGCAAATGAACTTGATTCCATGCACATTAAATATTCATTTTTGTCTAAATATTTTACTGTCTAGTGAGAAATGTTTTGACTCTTTTTCACTATCATCACCCACCCTTAGCAATGCTATCCAAGAAATCCCTGAGGAATCTAAAGGAGCATGTTGCTGACTGGAAACCCCTTATAGACTTTTTGCATGAAAATGAACTTATGATTTACGGCTTTGATGATTAGAAAAAATAGATAATGAAAAAAGAGAGCTTTTCTTTTTGTAACCATAGAGTAAAAGGTAATTTTGTAAATGTACTTATACTTGCTGCAAACAAAATCGGAAGCTACTTCTTTCTATTTCTTTTTATTCTTCCTTTTTGCATTTTTTTCTTTTTTCCTTTCTTTCTTTACTTTACTTTATGATAGTTCTTGTAAGTTTTTATCTCCTTTTATAAAAAAAAATTCCCCTCTCACCCCTATGGGTGGTACATGTCTTCCTCAATCTCAGGTCCTCTACCAGAGGCCTGGGAGTTTGAGGGTTCTGCGCAGTATCTTAGCTGCTCCTAGCACTGCACTCTTCTGGGCAGAGAGCCCTGATGTTGCTCCTGGGATCTGTTGGAGCCACTCTCCCAGCTTGGGGGTCACGGTCCCGAGTGCTCCTACCACCACTGGGACCACTTTGGCCTTAACTTTCCACATCCTCTCTATTTCCTCCTATAGGCCCTGATACTTCTCCAGCTTCTCATGCTCCTTCTTCCTGTTGTTGCTGTCACTTGGCACTGCTACATCTATCACTACTGCTGTCTTCTGGTCTTTGTCTACTACCATGATGTCTGGTTGATTGGCCAGTACCTGCCTGTCCGTCTGGATCTGGAAGTCCCACAGGTTTTGTTGTTGTTCAGTCGTTAAGTCATGTCTGACTCTTCGTGACCCCATGAACCTTATTGCGCCAGGCCTTCCTATCTTTCACTGCCTCCCTGAGTTTGCTCAATTTCATGCTCATTGCTTCAGTGATGCTATCTAGCCATCTCATCCTCTGCCGTCCTCTTCTCCTTTTGCCTTCCATCTTTCCCAGCATCAGGGTCTTTTCCAAAGAGTCCTCTCTTCGCATTAGGTGACCAAAGTATCTGAGCTTGAGCTTCATTATCAATCCTTCCAATGAACAGTCGCACAGGATCTTAGCCCTTTTATTCTCCACGACCTTCTGTGGAATCTCCCATCTGGACTTGGGGGGGTCTAGTTCATATGCTGTGCAGATGTTCCTGTACACAATGCCAGCTACTTGGTTGTGCCGTTCAGTGTACGTTGTTCCTGCCTGCATCTTACACCCTGCCACTATGTGTTGGACTGTCTCTGAGGCCTCTTTGCACAATCTGCACCTTGGGTCCTGTCTAGTGTGGTAGATCCCTGCTTCTGGATCTGGTGCTTAGTGCCTGTTCTTGTGCTGCTATGATCAGTGCCTCAGTGCTGTCTTTTAGTCTGGCCCTTTCCAGCCACTGATAGGATTTCCCAATGTCAGCCACCTCAGCTATCTGTTGATGGTACATCCCATGCAGGGGCTTGTCTTGCCATGGTATTTCCTCCGCTTGAACTTCCTCCCATGTCTGCTGCTGCCTGAAGCATTCTCTCAGCAGCTCATCTTTGGGTGCCATCTTACTGATGTACTCCTGGATACTCCAGGTTTCATCCAGGACAGTGGCTTTGACACTCATCAGACCCCGCCCACCCTCTTTGCGGCTGGTGTACAGTCTCTGGGTGTTGGACTTGGGGTGGAAACCTCCGTACATTGTGAGGAGTTTCCGGGTCTTCACATCAGCAGCCTCCATGTCTTCCTTTGGCCAGCTCACTATACCGGCAGGGTATCTGATGACTGGCAGGGCATACATGTTGATGGCATGGATCTTGTTCTTCCCATTGAGCTGGCTCTTCAGGACCTGTCTTATCCTTTGGTGGTACTTGGATGTTGCTGTCTTCCTTGCCTCCTCCTCATGGTTCCCATGTGACTGTGGGACACCAAGGTATTTATAGCTGGTCTCTATGTCTGCTATATGGCCCACTGGTAGTTCCACTCCATCGGTCTTAACTACCTTCCCTCTCTTTACTATCATCCTGCCACACTTCTCCAGTCCGAATGACATCCCAATGTCCTCGCTGTAGATCCATGTCAGGTGGATCAGTGAGTCGATGTCTCATTCACTCTTAGCATACAGCTTGATGTCATCCATGTAGAGGAGGTGGCTGATGGTGATTCCACTCTTGAACTGTACCCATATCCAGACCTTGTGATTATCTGGCTGAGGGGGTTTAAGCCTATGCAGAACAGCAGTGGGGACAGTGCATCACCTTGGTATATGCCGCACTTGATGGCCACTTGCGCGAGCTGTCTTGAGTTCACTTCCAGTGTTGTCTTCCACAGTCCCATTGAGTTCTTGAGGAAGGTCCTTAGTGTCCTGTTGACTTTGTATAGTGCCAGGCATTCACAGATCCATGTGTGTGGCATTGAGTCATAGGCTTTCCTGTAGTCAATCCAGGCTATGCTTAGATTGGTCTGCCTAGACCTTGAGTCTCGGGCAACTGCTCTATCTATGAGTAACTGGTGTTTTGAGCCTCTAGTGTTGTTCCCAATGCCCTTCTGAGCTGTGCTCATGTACTGGCCCATATGGTCTTGTAGCTTGGCAGCTATGATGCCTGATAGAACTTTCCATGTTGTGGGGAGGCAGGTTATTGGCCGGTAGTTGGATGGTGCTGTTCCCTTGTGGGGGTCTTTCATGATCAGCACTGTCCTTCCTTGTGTTAGCCAGTCCGGGTGGGGGCCTGCTGCTAGCAGTTGGTTCATCTGTGCTGCTAGGCGTTCATGCACTGCTGTTAGTTTCTTTAGCCAGTAGGTGTGGATCATGTCCGGGCCAGGTGCTGTCCAGCTTTTCATGTTCTTGACCCACTGTTGGATGTCTGCTACTGTGATGGTGACTGGTTCCTGTTCTGGGAGATTGCTGTGGTCTGCTTTCAGGTCCTGCAGCCACTTTGCACTGGTGTTATGTGTCTTCTCTTTCTCCCATATGTTCTTCCAGTACTGTTCAGTTTCCGCTGCTGGTGGCTCAGCTGTTACTCTGTGGTTGCACTGCAGTTGGGAGTACACTTTGGATGGTTCTTTGGAGAACAGGGCATTTATCTTCTTGGCCTCTGCTTCTCTAGTGTATCTCCTTAGCCTGGCAGCCAGTGCTGTGAGCCTTTGTTTAGCAGTCTCTAGGGCTTCAGATGGAGTCAGGCCCATATATTTTTTCAGTAGCTGAGTCTTATCCCTAATCTCCACACGCTTCTGTAGTTCCACCAGCTGACTGACTTCTCTCCGAGTTGCCTTGATCTTAGCCTCCAATCTCATTTTCCAGGGTGCGTATGTACTGCTGTTCTTCTTGATCGTGTAGCCAAGCATTTCCAGGATTACAGTGGCTGTAGCATATACCAATTCATTGGTTTCAGTTATGGTGGTAGTAGGGATTGTCTGGAGGGCTCTGTTGGCATCTTCTAGCATACTATCTGATGGTATTTCTCCACTGAGCCTTGGTAATCGGACTCAAGGGTTGACTGTAGCTAGTTTATCCATGATCTTATGCCTCATATCAGCTGCTGTGCTCTGTAATGGAAGGGGTGGCAGTGACATTCCAGCTTCAGGTGTTGGCTGCACATCTGCTTGTTCTTCTAGGTCTGCTTGAGTCCGGGTTGTAATGTGGAGTTGGTCTATCTCAAGTTGTGAGAGCAGCTTCCTCTTCACTATGTTGAAGCACTGGGTAACTAGTTATTTCTCAGTTAGTGTGGATGTAGGCCTTCTGTCTATCCATAGTTCCCTCATACGTTTCATATATCCCCTCTCATTAGGTCTGCTGTTGTAGTAACATTCCATCAATTCCAAGTTCTCTTGTCTCATCCATGTATGGTTTGTTCCAGTAGCCCACTTAACATCAGATTGTCCTGGTTCCCCAACATCTGACGCGGACCTTGTTAATCTGGGCGACGTCCGAGCCGGCATGACTCTCTTAGATCGTGTCACTCACATATTTGAGGTAGGCAGGTGAAGCGTTAGGGGGTCTTTGCCCAAGGACCCCTACTGGTAAGGTAGGTACCAGCTGGGATTTGAACCCCAGTCTCCTGCATCAAAGGCGGTGTTCTAACCAGTACGCTACGCTATATATATATCATATATATATGAGTTTTCATGCACTTTTTTGCCACAAATATACTTATTTGCAATTTTACCTAATATACAGTAGTAGTAATAGTGTACAGGTAGTCCCCAGTTTAAGAACGAGTCCTGCTACCAAGGTCTGTCCTTAAGTTCTAAGCGAAGTGAAAGTGAGGCTGGGTGTGTGTGTGTATGTGTGCACGCACGCATGTGTATTTCAGGTTAAATTGCAAACGATGTCTCTTTAGCTTTAGCTAAGCTGTCTGTGGTTTTCACTTCACTTAGGATATGGGTTGGGGGTTAGGGTTAGGTTAATCACTCTGGGCTGCTGTGTTCTTTTTTCCCTGCATTCGAGGGAGTGATTTTAAACTGCATAGAAATAAAGCCTTTTTTAGAAAAGGAGGGCAAAATACAGTCTGTGACTACATTTTAGGATGCATTTTAGGATCTCCTTTCCCAGCATTCAAGGCGCTGATTTTAAAACTCAAATTTTAAACTTAAAATTAAAAGCATCATTAGGCTATTATTTATTTCACAATGCCCAAATAGGGTTTGCTTCCCAAATACAGCTCAACCTAGGGGTCTGTTAATTATATGAATCCACATATAGGGCTAGGTTTGGTTAGCTAATTACACAGTCTAGGGCTGACTGCCACCCATTTCTTGTTGGGATTAGGTTGAACATGTCATATCCGGTTGGGATCATGACCTTGTGAGTCCAGCATCATGTGGAGAGGAGGGGCATGCATGTCATATCCAGTTAGGGTCATGACCTGCTGATGTCATATCCAGTTAGGATCATGACCTTGTGACATCAGCCTCGCGTGGGCTTTATTTACTTTGATAATGTCACTGATTAAATTAACATATAAGCTGCCATCAAATTTAGTACTATTTACAGTTTTTGCCAGCAATTTCCCCTAATGTAATATATTTTGGTACATTATTTGCATGCATTATTTGCAGGTATATATGCATGTACGGTTTCCCTAATAGTTATTTTATTTTTAATTGGCAAAAGGTACTGCAAAGTTTGGCCACCTATGAAATTGCAATTAAATGAGGTTTAGTTTTTCCATTGTTACAAACATGTGAAATTATCTAAGTTCCTGTATAAATACAAACTGAACAATTTCTCTCCTATTCCTACTCCAACCCTATATCTCTACAAAAACAGTCACTACAACATTCAACACATTCTTAAAGGTGCACTGCAGTTTCATACAAAGTGTTTTTAGTAAATATTTATATGTAAAATCACAACAGCATATCAACTTGATATCATCTTGGTCTATGCATTCAATTTTTTTTGCATGATTACATGGCCTTTTTGATGACCTTGTTCTCATGGACATGCTCCTTTAGATTGTGTGTGTGTGTGTGTGTGTGTGTGTGTGTGTGTATGACAATATATTCAGCGGCTGGATAGTGTAGTGGTTAGAACACCGCCTTTGATGCAGGAGACCAGGGTTCAAATCCCAGCTGGTACCTACCTTACCAGTAGGGGTCCTTGGGCAAAAGACCCCCCTAACCCCCAACAGATCCCAGGAACAACATCTGAGCTCTCTGTGCAGAAGAGTGCAGTGCTAGGAACAGCTAAGACACTGTGCAGAACCCTCAAACTCCCAGGCCTCTGGTAGAGGACCCGAGATTGAGGAAGACACATACCACCCATAGGGGTGAGAGGGGAATTTGTGTGTGTGTGTGTGTAATGAAAATTTTACAAAAAAATCTCCAACTAATTTGGAATTATAATTAGAATCTCTAGCAGCATATTTTTATTCTGTTTTGATAGCTAGCAACTGCTAATTATGAAGGTTGGAGAAGTGATGCTAGGGAATTTGACTTTTTTCCCCTAAGGTGAGCCAATTTCCCTCTTTCTCATTCTATTTATAATTTGAAGATTTGCAGATTTGCAAAACTGAGAAACTGAAAAAAGGAAAAGAAACATTTGCCCAAGGAAAGGAAGGACATACTGTACTAGAATGGTGCTTTTCCAAGGGATTTGGAATCTGATAAACCAGAAAATGGGAAGTTTAAGAAAACTAATCCTTCCATCCCCATTATTAGAAATTAATTTGACCCATTGGCAATTCTTTTTGGTATTTTACAATAGAGAATAAAAATAGAAGAGGTGACTAAAAGGGAAGGTACTGTTTCTAATTTTTAAAATAATAAATAAAATATTTGATAACCAAGTTTTGCAAAGTAGATTTCTTTTTAAATTAAGAGATACACCAGAGGTATATTTTATTAGTTTAATGAAAAATATAATGATTATTTGGTAGTTCCCATTTCACTGAGTGAAAAGAAGTCTCTTTAAGCTGCAAAGGCTCTGTTACATTATCGGAGCAAAGAATAGCATGGTTTCCTTCATATCTTGCACTATAAAAAAGCAGAAAATCAGCCTTAGGAATGTATATCAGTAGGTCTTCAGCTTCTGGATGCTTATGGATCATCCATCTGCAAAGTCAGCGTTCCACACTATAAGGACAGGGAAGACTTAGACTTCCCCACCTCCCCCACCCTTCTTCAGGAATATAGCAGAGGCTCTGATTCAGACCTGAAGCAAACCTCAATATCACAGGGAAAAGAATTTAACACCCAGCCTATGTAGCAGAATGAATACTGAATTTGAGGACATTTAAGGAGAATTGACCTTTTTATAAATACTATTATAATTTATGTAAGTTGGAAGTTATCTTAGTATCCTTTTTTTTATTCTTTCTGTTTGTATAGTACCTTAGTCCTTAAAAAAGGAATACATTTTCTGAAACACACTGAGCCAAATATATGTATATGTGTGTGTGTGTGTATGTGTGTGTGTGTCTGGGTATATTAGCTGGATAGCATAGTGGTTAGAATGCTGCCTTTGACATGGGAGACCAGGGTTCTAATCCCAGCTGGCATCTACCTTACCAGTAGAGGTCCTTGGGCAAATAAACCCTAATGCTTCACCTGCCTATCTCAAATATAAGAGTGACATGAACTAAGAGAGTCATGCTGGCTTGGACATCACCCAGTTTAACAAGGTCCATGCCAGATGTTGGGGAACCAGGACAATCTGGCAATAAGTGGGTTACTGGAACAAACCATACATGGATGAGACAAGAGAACCTGGAATTGTGATGGAAGACTTGAGTGAGGAGGTCCAAGGTCATAGGGAGGGGGAGAGGAATCTCAAGCATCTCCTTAGCCCAAAGCCTGAGCATGTGAAAACTAAGAGGATGAGACTGGCACTACCCTAAGGAATTCAGAGTGTTTAGTTGCTGCCGTTGGGGGTTAGAATGAGTCTGGCGAGATTGATGTCAGGTTCAGCCCAAGAAACTCAGCGGGATGATTCAGGAACAGTTCAGTTACCTTATTAGCTTACACCTACTAGACAGAATCTCACCAAACTAACTCTAACCCCCAACAACAGCAACTAAACACTCTGAATTCCTTAGGGTGGTGCCAGTCTCATCCTCTTAGTTTTCACACAGTCAGGCTGTGGGCTGAGGAGATGCTTGAGATTCCTCTCGCCCTCCCTGTGACCTTGGACCTCCTCGCTCAAGTCTTCCATCACAGGAATTGAGGGAATACTACTACAACAGTAGGTCTAATGAAGGGATATATGAAACGTATGAGGAAACTATGGATGGATGGAAGACCTACATCCACACTAACTGAGAAACAACTAGTTACCCAATGCTTCAACATAGTGAAGAGGAAGCTGCTCTCACAACTTGAGATAGACCAACTCCACATTACACCCCGGACTCAAGCAGACCTGGAAGAACAACTGGATGTGCAGCCAATACCTGAAGCTGGAATGTCACTGCCACCATTATATAGAGCAGCAGCTGATATGAGGCATAAGATCATGGATAAACTAGCTGTGGTCAACCCTTGAGACTGATTACCAAGGCTCAGTGGAGAAGTACCATCAGATAGTATGCTAGAAGATACCAATAGAGCTCTCACGACAATCCCTACTACCACCACAACTCAAACCAATGAACTGGTATACGCTACAGCCACTGTAATCCTGGAGATCCACAATCGAGAAGAACAGTAGTATATACCCCCACCCCACCCGCCGGAAAATGAGATTGGAGGCTAAAATCAAAGCAACTCAGAGAGAAATTAGTCAGCTGGTGCAACTACAGAAGGGTGTGAAAATTAAGGATAAGACTTGGCTACTGAAAAAATACAAGCAGAAGAAGTGCTGTGGCAAGAAAAGACCCTGCATGGATGTACCATCGACAGATAGCTGAGGTAGCTGACATTGGGAAATCCTACCAATGGCTGGAAAGGGCTGGACTAAAAGACAGTGCTGAGGCACTGATCATAGCAGCACAAGAACAGGCACTAAGCACCAGATCCACAGAAGCAGGGGTCTACCACACTAGACAGGTCCCAAGGTGCAGACTGTGGAGAGAGGCCTCAGTGACAATCCAACACATAGTGGCAGGGTGTAAGATGCAGGCAGGAACAGCATATATTGAACGGCACAACCAAGTAGCTGGCATTGTGTACAGGAACATGTGCACAGTGTATGGGCTAGACCCTCCCAAGTCCAGATGGGAGATTCCACAGAAGGTCGCGGAGAATAACAGGGCTAAGATCCTGTGGGACTTCCTGATCCAGACGGACAGGCAGGTACTGGCCAATCATCCAGACATTGTGGTAGCAGACAAGGACCAGAAGGCAGCAGTGGTGATAGATGTAGCAGTACCAAGCAACAGCAACATCAGGGAGAAGGTGTATGTGTCAGGTTTAGCCCATGAAATTCCAGGAGACAATACAGATTCAATCCAGCAAGGTTTATTTGGCTTAGCCTATACAGAGAATCTTCCCAGACTGAGAACAGTTCCCAGGGTCAATCCGTAAACACTCCTAGCATTCCTCAGGGAGGGGCCAGTCTCATCCTCTTATCTCTCCCTCGCTGTTCGGGGGATAACAGTACATGTTTGATCCCCCTTGCCTGGCCGTTCTCTGCCCACACTCTCACAGTATGAGAAGCTGGAGAAGTACCAGGGCCTGAAGGAGGAACCAGAGAGGATGTGGAAAGTGAAGGCCAAAGTAGTCCCAGTGGTGGCAGGAACACTTGAGGTTGTGACTCCTAAGCTGGGAGAGTGGCTCCGACAGATCCCAGGAACAACACCAGAGCTCTCTGTGCAGAAGAGTGCAGTGCTAGGAACAGCTAAGATACTGCGCAGAACCCTCAAACTCTCAGGCCTCTGGTAGAGGACCCGAGATTGAGGAAGACACACACCACCCATAGGGGTGAGAGGGGATTTTTTTTTTTTAATTACTGGCACCTGGGATTGTTCCCTCTCTCCTTCATTGACTTCATTGTCAGTATAAAGTACAGTTTAGGAAATGTTTTCTGATAATTTAAGACAGCAGGTGAAGCCATAAGCTATGCAGGGGGCAGGGGAAGGGAGGGAGACAAGAAGAGCAACAACTGAAACAACTGTGTGCTGCACAGTATGTTCCAGAATGAATACCCAGTTTTCATCCCTGACAAAAAAGAGGTGGCCTTAAATAGGCCTAGAGTCTCTAAAGGATTTGATGTGGCTTTCATCCCTCTCCACAAAAAAACCTGTATTGCGTATTGCAATACTTAGCTACTCTTAGCTAGCTGTAGTGCTGTTGTCAGCACTCTGCAGAACATTTCTATAGATTAAAATAGCTCCTAGACCTGGGATTTGATACACAATATATGAAGGGCAAAGTGTTTAGGAAACTGTGTAGCTTTATTTTTAAATTAATTAAATTCTGTATTTATAGTATAAACAATTGTATTGAGACTCTATCTTTATTGCTTTCTTTACTGAGAAGAAGTGAAGGTCAATATCTAAATATCCATAATCCTGTATTGTAAAGGGATTTGTTAATAAGATACTTGGCTGTTTAGTAGTCTGCTAAGCATAGTCATACTGTGGATAATGTCATCCACTACTGTATCTACATTCTCACTTCACCACTGTATCTAACTTCATGCACAGGTACTTAATACTTCAATTCAATTCAGTTCAAACCTTTATTGGCATTACAAACATTAAAATACAAGGAATTAACATATCATAAGGATAACAGCAGAAAACAATACTCAAAGAAGAGTTTGGTTACATTTCCTTTTGAACACTTCCTCCAAGAACTTAGCAACAATTTGGGTAATCTAGGATATAGCATCACAAAGCAAATACCGGTAAGATGACACAGGATCCACAACGTTCAATGGGTATTTACCCTGCAAGGGTCTTAAAAGCAAATCATGCCGAAGAGACACAAATAAATGACAATAGAAAATGATATGATAGATTGTATCTGGGCTGCCACAAAGACAGAGGTGCTTAATACCATATTATTATTATTATTTTCTTAATGCATGTCTGCCACATCCCCTCCCGGTTGGTCAAGGCCTCCCAGAAGATGGCATATGGTTGGGTCCAAGTGGTGGTTAATGCCTCTTTGAGGGAGGGGGTGGTTCTGCCTGCCTTGAAGGAGGCAGTGGTGCACCCCCTTCTCAAGAGGCCATTCTTGGACTCAACAGTTTTAGACAACTTTTGTTCAGTCTCCAACCTCCCCTTTTTAGGGACAGTTGTTGAGAGAGTGGTTGGTGCTTAGCTGCAAAGGGCCCTGGATGAAGCGAATTATCTGGGCCCTTTTTAATCTGGATTCAGGCCGGGTAGAGTATTGAGACAACATTGGTCACGCTTGTGGATGACGTCTGGAGGGCTCGGGATGGGGGTGGATCTCTCAGCAGCGTTCGATGCCATCCACCACAGCATCCTTCTGAGTGGCTTTGGGGACTGGGAGGCATTGCTTTGCAGTGGTTCTCCTTTCTCCACAGCTAGTTTCAGTCAATGTTAGTAGGAGTGGGGGGAGAACTCAAGTTCTTCTTAAGCTCCTGCAATGTGGAGTCTCTGAGGGCTTGGTCTTTCTTCTCTTTAACATCTACATGAAACCGCTGGGGGAGGTTATTTACCAGTATGGGGTGTATAACCCAGTTATACATCTCCACCCCTGGCTGGGAAGGTGATGCTGCCACGGTGCTGACCTAGTGCCTAGAGGCTGTGAAGGTCTGGATGGAGAGGAACCAACTTCAACTCAACTCAAGTTGGAGTGCCTTTGGGGATTTGGCCCCCCAGGATCTGGTGTTATGGCATCTTTGATTTTGAATGGGGTGGAACTCCTCCAGAAGGAGCTGATGTGCAATTTGGGGGTCCTCCTAGACTCATGGCTTCTGCTCAATGAGCAGCTCGTAGCTGTGGCTAGGGTGTCTTTGCACAGATTCATCTAGTGCACTGACTGTGCCCTTTCTGGACCAGGAGGCTTTGCTCACAGTCACTCACATCTTGGTCACTTCCTGTTTGGATTACTGCAATGCGCTCTACATGGGACTGTCTTTGAAGACCACCCGTAAGTTACAACTGGTCCAGAATGCAGCAATGTTGGGCGCCCCTAGGTTCATCCATATTATACCCCTGTTGCACGAGGTGCACTGGCTTCCACTTTCCTTCTGGGTAAAATTCAAGATGCTGGTTGTCACCTTTAAAACCCTACATGACACGGGAACAGGGAACAGGTTATCTGGTAATATATATATGATATCAGATAATAAAATAGCAGAATATGTATCAGAAAATTCACTGGAATTTGCCATAGAATAGAATCTATGATCATGATAAATTCAGCCTTGAAAAAAAAAATAAAGCGGTTTTTATTGTATAAAAGCAAATGATGAAGATATCATGATAATAAGAGCAATAGCTGCCATGAGTTTGAATGGAGTTGGTGGCATATAAATCCAATAAACAAATAATACAGCATTAAGATGTGTCTTTACACACATTTATTGAAGAGAGGAATCTAATCAAACAGTAATGTGCTGAAGGAGGTAAACAGCAGAATCAGATAAAGGTTTTGATCAATGAATCAACAGAAGAGAATACATGTAGCTCAGGGTTGAACTGTGGAGTCTTTGGGGTTCTCTGAGCTTGGTTGTTTTCTTGCAAACATTTTGTTACCTGACTAGGTAACATCTTCAGTGCTTAGAATGGAGTGGGGTTTGCTCTCTGTTTATATACAGTGGTGTCAGGCCTAGCCCAAGGAACTCCAGGAGAACATGCAGATTCAGTTCAGCAATGTTTATTAGCTACAACCTCTAGCAAGAATCTTCCCAGACTGAAACTAGTTCCCAAGGTCAGCCAGTCAAAACAGAGTGAATTCCTCAGGGAGGTGCCAGCCTCATCCTCTTATCTCTTCCTCGCCCCTCAGGAGATGAAAGAGGATGCTTCTCTCCCTGAGTCTGGCCTTCATAATTCCATTCCATCACAAGTGGCATGCCCTGCCAGTGTTGGGGTGTGTGTGTGTGTGTTTTCCCTCTGGTAGTTCCTTGATTAGGGTATTGTTTACTGCTTGATTGTATGTCTGGTGATAATCTTGGTGTTAATCTCTGCTTATCTGGGTGATTGCTGGTGAGGAGATGTTCCGGTCTTTTGTTTCCTTTTATTGTCTCTTTTGAACAGTGTGTAGTTGTTGTTTATCTCTATGTGCCTGTTTTGTGCTGCCTTGTCTGAATACCAAGCTTCCAGGAATTCCCTTGCATTTTTGGATTTAGCTTGGTGTAAGATGCTGACAGTTTCCCAGTTGAAACTATGGTTAAGTCTGTCTGTGTGTTGTGAGATTAAGGAGTTTTCATCATGTCTTGTGGATGCTAGTTGTGTTCATGGATGCGCTCTGCTAGCCTTCTGCCTGTCTGTCCTACATAGTGTTTGTTACAGTCCTTACACTGTATGTTGTAGATGACTCCTGTTTTTTCTTCTTGGGCTACTGGGTCTTTTGGTTTGCTTAAGATGTTTTGGAGGGCTTTAATTAGTTTGTGTGCTACAGAGATGCCATGTGGTTGTAATAGTCTGTTGGTTGTTTCTGAGACACTTCTGATGTATGGCAGTGTTATCCTTTTCATAGCTTGTGTTGGTTGTGTTGTAGTCGGTTGAGTGGTCAGACACTCTTTGATGAATATTCGCCTCTATTGGTACTTTTTTATGAAGTTGCGTAGATATCCATTTTGTTGGAAGATGTTGTATAGGTGTTCTGTTTCCTTTTTCTGCTGTTCTGAGTTGCTGCAGTGTGCTTGTGCTTGTTTGAATAATGTTCTTACACAGCTCCTCTTGTGGGAGGTCGGGTTGTTACTTTGGTAATGGAGTATTTGGTTAGTGTGGGTTGTTTTCCGATAGACTTGAGTTTCTAATTTGCTGCTGTTTCCTCTGTTGATGAGGATTTTCAGTGAACCTTCTGGTATAGTGAGTTACATGCAGTTGAATCAGGTTCATTGCCTGGCTACTACATGGACTAATGCTTGATATAATGATCTATCTTTAGCAATATGGCCAATAATTTATTTGAAGCTATGTATCAGCATTATCTGTTGCTTCCTCCTTTTCTGGTTTTTTTTTCAATATTGCCAAACATAATTATTTTTCCTAGTCCATTATCTGCTTGCATCACATTCCCAAAATATGTGACCTTCTTGCTGATCAAGGGAGCAGTTAGCCTTTATTTGGCCCAGAACAGATTGATTGGTTTTTATTACAATCAATAGTACTCATAGAAACCTTTTTCAAATGTATAATTTGAAGACATCTATATTCTTTCTTTTGCTATCTGTGTTCAGCTTTCACAACAAAACATTACCATCAAAAATATCAAATTCAGTTCTTACATTGTTCATTATGAAGATTTTTCAGAAGAATAGTGTTCTGGCACATCTATTAGCCTTAATACACAGACCTTGCTGTAGTCAGTGAAGCAGCTGTGAACTTCCTTGATTTCTCTTGTTCTCTCAATTATCCGATGTTGTGACCCTCAACTGTTTTTGAAATCTGCTTGATCATTTTACATTTCTCTCTCATGGCTGTGTTCTTCTTTGTCATTGTCTCCATACAAATGTTTCTGTCATTCTAGAGTATTGTTTCTAAACAGTTTCAATATGTTTTTTCCATCTTTCTTTAACCTCATTTCCTTCTATCAGATCAATTCTCTTCAACATTCCTATCTTAGCTGGAAATCTTTCATTTATTTTTCCTGGTTGTATGGTCTCCATATTTTGCTCACATACCTCTTTTGCCCAAAGCCTCATGCCCTTTCTCCTTTACCTGTTGCTCACAAGTGTCTGTCAGATGGGAGGTGGGGAGGATCTCCTTGGCAAATCTCCCTCCCTCCCTCCCTCTCTCCCTCCCTTCTCACACCCAGAGTTGGAAACTTATATATGTTATATATATGTCTGAACTAGTTCTCTGCCTCCTCCCCAAAACTAGTGACCTTTCCCTCCATTCTATCCACTCTCCCATTCAATGATCTGTAGGGCTGGGGCTAGTTAACTGTAACCTGGAGCCAGCTGGCCTGGGATGAGCTTTCTGTCTTTTTCCAAAATCTCAGTTCCTGTTTACCCACCACCCATCTCAGCAAGTTCCATTTTCTGAAGCCTGCAATTTAGCTACTTCTCTGCAGCCCACTGGATTGTATGTTGTCTGTTGATACTGATCTTGTTCATCTGGTGATGTCCATGTATGGAAACTGCACTGATGTTGCTTGGAGCTGGTACTGGCAATAAATGAAGAATTCTTTTCACATACAGTTTATTTCTTCAAATTGAAAGTCATCCAACTCATGCGAAACAGATTGTGAGGGAGTGAAGTTGGGAAAAGTAGCTGCAGCCAGGCAGAAACACTTCTCACCCCATTTCCCTTATACAGTGGTACCTCAAGATACGAACGCCCCACCTTACGAAAATTTCGAGATACGACCAGCTCCGGCTGCAAAAATTTACCTCGACATGCGAACTCCGCCTCAAGCTACGAACCGGATCCGTGGCCATTTGCCCTGCTGCCACGTGGTCGCGGCTTCCTGTGGGCGAGATCGCGGTAGCAAGGAGACGTTCGGTGAGGCTTGTGGTGTGTTTTGTGGTGTTTGGAAGGTTTTTGGTGTGCTTGTCAGCATGGCTCCAAAGAAAATGCAGAGCCGTATGTATTTACATTGTGTAAGATCTTGCCCCGTTCATCAAGAGAAACTCCCGTGACACGTGTAGTTCACAAAAGAGGTTTACTCAAGCTTAACACAACAGTTACAAGCAAAGCCAGGACTGGCTTGGTACAATACATTGGTTCCTTTATACCTCCCCTCCTTACAGGCTGCGGATTACCAGCGCCCCAATGATCCCCCTTAATTGTTCAGATGGCAGGTTCAGCCTGAGTCCCATTGTTCTTTAATTGTTGTTAGCCCTTGGCATGGTCATTGCTTTCCTTGGGCTTTTGTCGCACACACAGCCGGGAGTGGGAGCTTTTCCTCACGCGCTGATTGCTCTTCCTCAATTCCGCGACTCTTTCCTTTGTCCATAGCCCTTGGCGTGGTCATTGCTTTCGCTGAGCTTTTGTCGCGCACACAGCCGGGAGCGGGAGCTTTTCCTCACGCGCTGATTGCTCTTCCTCAATTCCGCGACTCTTTCCTTTGTCCATAGCGCCCGCAGCCCTCTGGCGTTAACAGATTAGTGAAGAGGTACCAGGTGGCCCTTTCATTAGCACTTCTTCTTTCTGCGCTAGCGCTCGAGCAGTGAAACTGACTAAATTCACCTGGGGAATTTCCTAGCCCTGCAACGCCGGCTGACACATTGAACCTTATGGGGAAATTTGCCTCGTGGTGCGACCAAATTCGGAGGGTGGAACGGATTAACCGTATTTACATTGAACCCTATGGGAAAATTTGCTTCAGGATGCGACCAATTCGAGTTGCGATCAGAGTCATGGAACGGATTAAATTCATATCTTGAGGTACCACTGTACATTCATTTATAAACTCAAACTTCACTCACAAGCATCCAAGCCTGCGTTTCAGCTGCCTGTGATAACTGAGCCACACCCTGTTGTTTTCAAGGAAGTGCTGATGTCCAGAGACAGCCTCACCCTACCCAGGCTCTTAGCTTACAAAAACAAATGCTAAGACAGAGTGGGAAGGCGTGTGTAGGAGGAAAGGTGATAAGCAAACAGCATAGAGACAGGGAAGCAGAGGTGACATTTGGAGTTTGGCAGCTATTACAAGCAGGCAAGAAGACTATCATTCAAATGCCAAGACCACAAGTTATGGTGAGCAGCATATCCTGATGGGAGTCCTGCCTGGAGCTTGAAGCTTTGCCAGGAGCTCAGTAGCAACTAGAAAAACAACCACACTGAAGCAACACCTCATCCCAACTAGAGTACAGGTAGTCCTCACTTAACAACCATTCATTTAGCGACTGTTCAAAGTTACAATGGTGCTGAACAAAGGGGCTTACAACCATTGCAGCACCCCTATGGTCACATGATTGCGATCTGGGCATTTGGCAACCAGCGGGCACTTACGACAGTTGCAGTGTCCCGGGGTCATGTGATTGCCATTTGCCACCTGTCCAGCCAGCTTCCAGCAAGCAAAATCAATGGGGAATCATGTGATTTGCTTAACGACCATGTGATTCATTTAATGACCACTGCAAAAAAGGTCTAAAATCGGGCGTGACTTGCTTAACAATCACCCCGCTTAACAATGAATTTTCCGGTCCCTATTGTGGTCATTAAGTGAGGATTACCTGTAAGAACATTTGGAAAAAGGTAAAGCCTTTACAGACTTACAGACTTTTGCTTGAACTAAGTATTAAAGGACTGAGTATTAAAGACATATTTACATGGCAACATCACCTTGCAAGTCCTAGATGGGTGGAGAGCAACAGTCTGTTGTTGGGGTAGGTTTGTGTGGCAATAAAGCATTTTGTACAGATTTGCTATGCTGTGGTATGTCCAGTCCCTGGGAAGTAAAGAACCCTCATGCAGATAGCCATATAAATCTAATAAATAAAATTAAAATAACTCTTTCATGATTTTTGTTGATCCAGTTCAAAGATCCCTGTGATTCCAGGTTCCTTTATTTTTTCATCTTTTGACCAGTTATTATGTCCTTTCATGATGTTGCATCTAGAACCTTGCTCAGTGTCTTTTTCCTTTGGCACATATGGACATTTCCTGGATATCCCTTAATTCTAACAGATACAATCCTATCATTAATAGAATTTTAGCTGCGCTCATACAACAGTGTCCTTTTTAGTATATTGCCATTCCATCCCTTTGTATGGAAGAGTATATATCATCTGCAGAAAGAACCTAAGTTATTCCTTTATCTAGCGAGCATCTTAATATCTATCTCTGTGAGCCTTTTTAAGAAAAGAGAATGGAAGCCTTTAAGACCACCTCTCATCAAGAGCAATAGGAGTATGTAAACTTTTCTGTAATGGGCCAACCCTGAAATGGGCCCTTTTTACTTCAAAATGGATCATGTTGAGTGCACAAGAAGTGATCTGACTCAAAATGGGTCCATTCTGAACCCACAGAAGAGGCTTGTTTCAAGGTTGAACTTCTTCTGGACCATTCAGAGTGTTCTATTTTGGCTCCCTGTTGGGAAGTCAGAATGTATTGCCTCTTCCAATCCTAAGGAACATCTTATGGTTCATGTGAAAGGGAAAGAGATGAAAGTCCACTATCTTGTGGAAAGCAGATAGCATCTTCCTTTTGCTAGCAGCCAAGTTTTTCTGTTCTTGTCTACAATTGCCTATAATTTATTGCAAGGAGGCAATATGTTATAAAACCTAGAAGGCCTAGAGGCCTGTTTTTGTCATAAAAGTAGGGATTCAGCTTTACTATGGTATATTAGGCTCCCTCAAGGAAGCAGTTTTACTTCTTCAGACTGTTCAGTTTAAAAATATTATTTTTAATTAACAGAAGAGACTAGAAGAGCTTTCAGAGTGACGGTTAGTTGCTTGTCATAGTAAGCCAGCCTGCCAGCTTTAGGACTGCTGTTTGGCTAACATGCTGGCAAGGAACTTTTTTCTTTTTGTACTACAAAGCAAAGCAGAATTCCATCCAGGAAATGTTTAAAGTAGTTTCAGTGTCACTACTTTTATATATAATTAGTAGATCAGGCAGATAAAATATTAGCAGTGACATTAATAGGCATAGGACCTGCTGAGAGGTATTTTAGTTCTCTGTGTTTGAAGTTAAAGTGAGAGGTTTTATGTTGCTTTTAAAGGGAATGAATCATAGGAGTGACATAAAGATGTAAAACAATTACCTTTTTATTTGAGCTATTCTCTGTTTTGCATAAGATTTGGTCTGTTAATTTCATTGGTTAAATCTGTGCAAATTTGTAAATAAATAAAATCATGATTCTAATTTTTTAAAGAAGAGATTATCTCCCAGTTATTAAAAAATATGGAATTGTCACAGCAAAGGTACCTTTCAAAGAAAATTTCCCATGATTCATTAAGTGGGCTTCATTTGGTCAATTTTAATTTGCAGGAGGTGGGGTGGGGAGTATCTTTAGGACTCCTACTCTTGGTCTGGATTTGGGGCTTTTCCCAGTGACCCACCTTTTCTAACTTCTGTTTATACACAAAAGGACTACTACAGTAAAGAGAGAGACAGAGACAGAAAGAAGGGAGAAAGTGCAGATGGGAGGAAATGATTTTCAGGAGGAAACTGGGATAAATCCCCAACCTTAATGAGTCACACATTCCAGGCCAAGGTCATAATTAATTATACATTGTATTTTTTTCAAAAAATGTGTATGTATGTGTATATATATGTGAATGTGTGTGTGTGTGTGTATATATATATATATATATATATATATGTGAATGAGTGTGTGTATATATATATATATATATATGTGAATGTGTGTGTATATATATGTTCATATATATAATTTTTCCTAATATGCCTATTTTTTTGTTTCCAATTAAATTTGAAATAATGGTGTGAGTTTCTTCTTCCGGAATATATACATTTTTATTTATTATTCCTTAGTTGCTTTTATATCATATTTTTCTTCCAAGGAATTTAGATGAGCCATATTTTATATTCCCGTCAGTTCTTAGTGGAGCTGTAATGGCTGAATTTACACAAAATGCTTGATCAAGAATAGAAGATCATTATATAAATTATGCATTTGTACATGCAGCCCATTTGTTCCCACTCTGTTCCTTGTTGCTAGCACCATATTTAAAATAAATGAAATAATAATACTAGGAAGGATTTGAATAGGATGCAGTTTTACTCAGAGGTCCTGATTTGTAACTCCAAAACAAGCCAGGATTCATGAGTGAGAAAGAGCCATGATTTAAAATCTTAGTTTGTAAAGTGAGCAACAAATCATGATCTTTGGTTTGGATGACATGTGAGAGAAACTCCACCTGATTTATCAAATGTGCAAGCAAGAAAGATCAAAGTAGATGTATTCATGGTAAACACAGATTCTCTTTAAGGCTGGTTTGTTATTCAGTGTATATCCAGTTGTTGATCTGATTCAAGTCATCCAGAAAACTGCATGGATAGCAGAGACTTGAACACAGGTTATATACTCTGGTATAATCTGAGATTTAAGCACTGTGCTCAAGTATTGGTGATTTGGGCTTGGTGGAGGGAAGTTATGAGGATAGCAGACTTTTTCAAAAGGTCATAATGTTCACAATATCTAACATTGTTTATAGCAACTAACATTTTCAAATCAATTTTGGCTGTCTCTACTATGATTGCAGTGGGAGCCTGACCTATAGCCATATATACTAACAGCCTCTATTTATAGTGGTGCAGTTTGGTTAGATCCAGCTAAAGCATTCAATAAATCAACACTGGAATTGCAGCTCAGTTTCTATATTTATAAGAAATAAAACATTGCTTTGCCTATTTTGAATTATGATGGTTCTACTCTGGTAAAGTCCTCACAGAGGAAGTTATATGGGAGATATTTGCTTTCATTGCTTTCACTGATAAATGTGCATTTATGAGCTTTATCTGAAGGCTTTTCCCACCAACATGCAGTATTTGGTTCAAGTAATAAGTCTGGATAGGTCATATTCTTAAATATATAAGAGCCTTTTTCAGCACTGTTATTATTTTGTAGACTTGAACTAACTTAAGGCTTCCTGAACAGTTATGGTAGCAAGCCCCTTGAATAACATTCTGAGACGGGTATGCTTCCTGATAATCCGCAATCCAGTTGGCAATGTGTATTTTCAAAACAAAGAAAATAATTTCATGAGTGATTGCCTTGTAAATCTGTAAGAGAGCAACACTTACAGTGCTGACAAAGCTTGCCAGTCATAAATAGCTTCTAATAGCTTCCCAATCTTGTAAATTGCTCAGGTATTCCCCCCCCCCCCCCCCCCCAATATGCAGAATCCTGCTGGGTATTGAATAACAATTTAACAGCTTGAGGGGTGAGTTGTTCATTGTTTTCTTTCATTCAAAGGTTACCAAGGACATTTACGGGCAATATATGGAAGATTCTCCCCCTCTTCTTCAGTCTGATTGTCCATGTTTTTAAAAGCTTATGCCATGTGACCTGTTTTAATAGAATTTCATGGGGCAGCATTAAATCAAATACAATTATTATAAGGTTCTATAAGAACCATTTTAGGGATTCAGAATGCCAAAAGTTTTCTTTCTGAATGTTGTTGCCTCCTGCAAAATCAGCTGCCTGCCTGCCTGCCTGCCTGCCTGCCTTCTTCCTTCCTTCCTTCCTTCCTCCTTCCTTCCTTCCTTCCTTCCTTCCTTCCTTCCTTCCTTCCTTCCTTCCTTCCTTCCTTCCTTCTAAAAGAAGAGTGAAAAACAGTTATATCATTTTGGGGGGCACTACAAAACTGTCAAGAACAAAGTGGATTTCTAATAATTAGACTGTGAGACTATTGTGTACAACCTATTTGTTCCTTATTAATAATACAGAAAATAATTAAACATGAAGAGAACCAAGGAAAATGTCAGACTGTTTTGTGTGAAATTGATGTTTTGTCATATTTCCCAAAATCACAAATTACATTATGTTTCTATAGACATATGTAAGAGTTGCTTTGACTCTCAACAGTTTCAATGAGCAGAGCTATCATAATAATTTAGTGTGGCAACCATGGAATTGAATTTGCAGCAACGCATCTTGCTGCATTATTTGGAGATCAAGCACCAGCTTCTAAATTACCAAACTGTATAGTCTAGAAATAATTTTACCACCTTAATAAGAACTAAGGCTTAATCTCCTGTTGCATAAAATTTCAGCTAGATGTGTGTGGAACAAATCCATTGGTCCAATTATATATGAAACCAATCCATGGCAAAGAGACTTGCATAATCAGCAGACAGTATGTATACACACACACACACACACACATATGTGCATGCGTGTGTGTGTGCATGTGTGTTTATATATACACAAACACACAAAGAGGGAGAGATTACTTCTTTGAAATAGTCCTCCTTAGCATACTTTCCCAGCTAGCTCACTTCTGATATGTATTTGTGGGTAGACCTGCTGCCATAGTGTTTCATTTGATTCTGAGCAGGAAAATATTATCAAAGTTTGACATCACCTTCAATTATGGTAATGGAAACCAAAAGTATGACAACCGTTTTCTTTTCATATTTTTTATCTACTTACAGGAATTCGATATGCTTTCTACAGATCTCAGAGAAAAATGTGAAACAATAAGCAAGAAGCTGATGTTCTTGGAAGACCAACTTCAGTTAGCATTCTTCAGCTATGATGAAGACCTTGTTCATATCCTTTTTTGATACTCTGTATTAAGGACTCCAGCAGAAGTGGTGGCATTCAACCCATGTATTGAAACTTACACTGCATGAATCCTGCTTAAGATAAATATTGTAGTATTGTTTCCTAAAAACGTAGACTAGCAAAATAATGACAATTTAAGAACACTGAATTGGACTGTTCAGTAAGAACTTTGTAAGAGATCTATCAATATACTTTTGAATGCTACAGACTAAAAAGTGATGAATTCTTAGTTACGACATCAACTAGGAGACTGGAAAAGAAAGGCTTGTTTTATGAGCTTGCATCTACAAAAATATTTTTCAAGGGAAGCAGATTAGCTCATGCTGAGCATAGAGTCCCAGTAAATCACATAGTTATCTGTGCTCATCCAGTAAAAGCTCTTCATATGAGGTATTGGTCATTCATGAGGTTTTGTCCAGTTCTACTGAAAGATTCTCATCACTCATGTTGTCATTTTCCTCCACTATCCTAATTTTCATACTGCTTATAATTCTTTCAAAGGCAAAAAGACATAAATATAAACAGAATAGCTAGTTGGTCCAGTCTGCCTTTAATATGCTGCTCCGCCAGGCTTCTACTCTAGAAACAGGCAAAGGGCAAGCTCTGTGACTCTTTCCAACAGATTATAGGACTTTTATTGGAAGAACCACAGGATGTTGCTAGAGACAATTTGAACAATTTGCCCGTGCATTCAGCAGGAGTTAAGCCTGACTTGATGGCACTTGAATCAACTAATTAGTGTCTTAGGAGTGTAGCCTGGGAGCCTAAGGAAAGTATAAATTGCCTTCAGGAAAGGAGAATGTTATATGGCACTATATGCTATGTAGAATGAGGCACTTGTACTCCCTCCCTTTCTCTCTGTATTATCAGGTACTGTAATCCATGCATGATCAGGATAATGGTTGATTAATAGCTTTTATCCTCTTATGCTTTATTAGTGCTAGTGCCTTTCATCAACTCCCTTCAACAAATCTATTTTGGTTCTAGCCATGGAATTTGAAATCCAGAATTTTAAAAAATCTTATGGCTGCACCTTGTGATTCGTTTGTTGCCTTGCTGTATTCATCCAGTAACCAAGACCCTTTCTTCACTTGTCTCAGCAAACTTTCTGTACTCGGGCATCTAACTTCCCCTCCGGGTCTCCCTCTGTACTCACTCTTCTCAGCAGAGACTATGCTCAGCGTCTCTGGCCTCAGTGCCTGTGCCTCTACCACCTCCTCCTCCTCCTCCTCCTCCTCCTCCTCTACCTCAATCACCATAAACAATTATTATTAATTAGATTTAGCTCCCACGTTTCTTCCAAGAGTTACATGGGGGTCTCCTTTCACTTTTAGCCCCACAAAGATCATCCAGTGAGGAAGGTTGTGCAGAGAGTGTGCGAAGTCCCCCAATAAGCTTCCATGGTTGATGGTAGACTTGAACCCAAGTATTCCCAGTCCTAATCCAACCCCACTGTCCTGCCATTCCCAACTGGGCTCATGTACCTCAGTGACCAGCTTCTCCATCTTATCTGTTAAGGAGTGGGGTGAATCAGCAGTCTTTTTCACAGGAACAAGCAAAAGGCTTGTTCGAGCGTGGCTGCAGTGGCAAGAGGCTTTCCAAATGTTGTCTTTCTTCTGTAGCAAATATGGCTGCACTGGGATTTTTGCACTTATTGCTTTGCATTTACGTAATAGTTTTCAAGTATTTTCTATCAGCCATCCAATGTAATACTAAATTACCAAATGGATCAGATGTATTCCTCAGCAGTTAAGTCCTCAGAGTCTATCAGAAAACCACTTATCTAGTGCTCTTTGAAACTGAATGAAATCTTGTCACTGGCTTGATCTAAATTAGGTCAGATTGAAAAGATGCTGGTTTTTATAGAGCCCGTGAAAAGTTCATTTGAACCATTTTCATGCTAGTTGTATGGCATGCTAAAATATGAGAAATGCCGAATAGATAAATTCATGTTAATATCAATTCTAATGTCTTGTTATTTCCAAACTACACTTTAATAATATCCTCAGAGCATCACCTATTAAGTGATAGAAAGCTTGTATGCATTATGAATATTTTGGCACAATGATAGTTGGATGACTACTGAAGAAGCTCTAAATCACTAGTATGGAAAGTACGAATTTTGACATTCATTTTACAGTAATCAAAACATGTAACAATAGCTCAAATTAGATTATTCTAACTTACTTTATGCTGTTTATAATGTTTCTACTATTAACAACCTCTAGAGAAAGAAAATGCACTCAGCTAAATTTGTAGAATGATGGATAGGAATGGGCCACCTGTGTAATTTTGTTCCTGATAGCTACTACCATCTTGTTCAGCTGAACATGCATACAGAATCTGCACCCATATGGCACTTTTTTATGCATTGCGAACACTGCTTTTCCATGGTTCTGAGCCTCATGGTGACATTGCTACTCATGGATGGCTGCATACTGAAGAAACATGCACACAATTTTGCTGAGAGGAAGGAAGGAGAGCATTGCATTTATTCCCAGTTCCCTTTCCACTTGTTGAAATGAATACATGAAAATTGCCAAATGTATCTGAAGTAATTGAGTTACCAAATTGAGGGAATTCTCATCTACTGACAAATCATAGGATATGTATCTTGGAACATAGTTTCCCCTTAAAATATTCAAGGACTACTTATCATGCATATTGCCCTGCATTTTTCCCCCTGTAGCAATGTTATAAAGTGCAAAAAGTTATAACACCATTTAATTGCCTTCCAAATAAAATCCAAGAATGAGGAACCTGAAATTTCTGAAAACCTCAGAAGCCAACTGATCCCTGGGTAAAACTTGCTGAATCATTATGTGGCCACCTGTCATGTTGGCATATATGAAAAGTTGCCCAGTTAAAAATGGGAGGAAATGCATTCTTCTCATGAAAATATATCCTCAAGGAGAAAGCCTGATTATATTGGATGTATATAAAAATGTAGAGCAAGATAAGAAGGAACATAAGGAATGGAAAGAATATAGGAAATTGAAGAAGACTATTTTAAGCTGCCTTTTGTTAAATCAGACCATGAGTGCATCTAGCTGAATCTACTGAGCAGTGACTAGCAGCTACTCTTCAGGCCTTCAGACATATTTTTCATATCCTACCTGGAGACACTGGGAGTTGAGTCTAGGAGGTGTGTGTACCCTTGCTATGGCCTATTCAAGATATTCAGGGAAGGCTAACTTTTTCTACAACTAGGGAGAAAAAACAACCTTTCTGATAGAATTTCTAAAGGTCTAGGTGTTACTCTTAAGGTTTAATTCATAACAAGATACTATGCATTTCTCCACACTAAAGAGAGGGAATTCTGATAAAATCATCATGATAAAAACTCCACTCAGATCCAGTAGAATTAATTCCCAATTCATGTACTTGTGAAACTTATACCATACACTAATTTGAACTCATGCTTCACATTCTTAGACATCTTGCTTTTCCTTTGAGAAATGCACAGTAGCTTAGGTAAGGTCCCTTAGGGGTGGTCTGCTCAGGTGTGACATGGTAGTAGTATCTGTTCTTGGCTAAAAGATCAGGAGCAGCCAAAACATAGCACCTTCCAGCCAGATAGCAAAGGGATTCATTTGGCATAATTTTATTTTGTTCCTGATGGTTTGAACAAATGAAAAGAAGGATGGAAGGAGAGGAGTGTTTGTTTGCACAGGGCAGTTGCCCCAGCTGAGAACAAGGTTCCTGTTTCACATATTTGGGCAAACTGAATCAGCCTCCTTGCCCAGTGTGAAGTTGGCCGACTAGTTGTTTCCAGAGCGTATGTCTGCGTACCAGTAATTGTGTCTCATCATTCACCCACAACTGAGGCAGCCAAGGATGACTTTAGGTGCACACTCTGGAAGTGGCGTTTTCCCTCTTACTCTGCTTCCAGATGGTACATGCAGGTAGTGTATGTATTTGAAGTTCATTTGTTCATGGGACAACAGGAAAGAAAAAAAAACGTAGTGCATGAAAATTAGAGACTTTAATGTGGTAGGGCTGGAATTCCTTGTGGGTGAGCTGGAATTTCAATCAAGGGAACTACTACTACTACTACTACTAATAATAATAATAATACAGTAATAATAATAATTTGCATCCCTTTGAATGACGTGCATTAAAGTTGTATAAACAGCAGCACAACCCCATTCTGGATGCATGGTAAGGGGGCAGTGTAGGGACACCAAGATTCAGGGTGCATCATTTCTTGCTGGCTGCAAGAGGGGGAGGCATGGCACAGCAGCTGTGTAGATGTAGCATTTGTGCTGGGTTAAGCTTGAAAAGTGCTTCAGTTTTGTTTGACTTTATATCCTTGCCCCATCACATAGGGATTCTGAATCCAGCAAGATCAACTTCCATGAGCAGAAGTTCACAGTTTTAGAGTGCAACCTGGCCTTGGAAGCTGATCTGTAGGGTGCTGCCTGCCAGAGCTTGTACTGTTCACATTAAGTGTTCATTGGCATGGAAAGTTAAATGGGCAGAGGAGCTGGCACATGTCATATTGCAAGTAGTTCTTAGCAGTGGCAGTCGCTTGCTCTTCAAAAGATGCAAACAGCATTTCTGGTGGCAAACATACACAAATCCTAGACATTTTCATGTCTAAAGCTTACATTAAGATGGATCAGTTCTTGCAGATGGCAAAGTAGGTTGCCAGTTCTGAGTGTGACTGACAAAATTGGTTTAATAGATAGAAGTAGGACTGCAGCTCTTAAAAGACAGATTAAAAGATTCCTTCTGAGTGATCCAACTTCCTGGTGCTGTCAAGCAAGCAGTTCTGCCAATATTTAAACACACTGTGGGTTTGATTAATAATTAAACTATTAGAAAGAATAAATCCCAGATGCCATTGTTTTTCAGTCTACATTTTAATGGCACTGAATACTGGAATCAACCAGCCTGCTAGCAGGAGCTGACTAACACAACACAAATGAAGCCAGAAGCCAGTACTAATGCTTAACACTGAATATTTACCCAGGCCCACTAGGGATTTTTATTTAATATTGTAGCTTCTCAAAGCAAATATTAAGCAGTAGGTTTCACATTTGGCAGATGGAAAGAGGAGCAAACAACCAAATTAAACTGCACTCTTACACTTCCTTACTTGGCATAAGTCCCTTGAATTTCATGGGACTTACTTTTGAGTAAGCTGATATTGGGTTGTAGTAATAATGGTAAGGTGGTATGCATCCTTGCATCTGATCAATATATTAAGTTGAGCAAGCCCGCAAAAAGTCCGCAGAGTTGAGCAAGTCTGCAAAAGAGCCAATGGCTCTTAATCAGTTGAAAGTGTATGAAAATAATCTGAATTGTTAATTGGAAGAGCCAACAGCAGAGGTGGTGCATTTCTGGTGTCTAAGGAGCTTATGAGAGGTGTTATTTCACTGATAGGGAGAGTCCTAGCATTCCCAGTAAAATTAAATGGATTTTATATTGCAATTTCACAGTTATTTGGGGTCTTAATTAGCAGTTATGATTCTGACAGACAATTTGAGTGTTTGTAATAGTTTGACTAAAATATGGGTTGGCTCATTTAATCCTGCAGGTAAAAAGAATTCCTTTTTCACCTTGCTTCAAAAAGAGCTTCCAGTAACTTTCCATAATTGTTCTGAATTATTGATTGAGTCATAAGAAAAATATGTTGTGCATTTCAGCTCAACTCCTTTTTCACCAGAGAAATTGCTTTCTCTGCGTATCAGTGTGATTGATCTGTATTGCAGAGCATCTGTCCTCAACCCATAGCTAATCCCTGAATCCTTGGCCATGTTAGCAATCGCCTTCCTTGCTGCCATTCCCTGTTGATTTGTCTTCTCTTAGCGAACAAGGAAAAGGAAGAGAAGCATCTATTTGCTTTGCCATTTTTCTGAATTGGGCCCAGAGGTAAAAAAGGAAGAGTCCTTAGGTCAAATTCAACTCATGCAGCTCTTTTGATAATAATACAGAAGTGATTTGGACTATCTTCTCCTGGGATGTTTTCTGACTTCCTAATCTTACCTACAACCCTGGGATTTCCTGGTGCCTTCTGAGCACTAACCAGGTCTAACCTTTCTTGCTCCTTTGGAGATCAGCTAAGGTCATCTTGGAGCAGATGAAAATTACCTGTGTCATATTAGGAAGATAGAAATTCACTGAAGTGGTTTTGCTCAGTGGTCCACAAGACTTATCAATGAAGCTTATTACTCACTGCTAACTTCTCTGTTTGCTTGAAAGCAGGGAACTGAAGCAGGAGGAAGTCAGGACCTGGCATTATCACCAGGTAAATGATCTTGTGTAAATGCAGGGTGGGGGTGGATCTTGTTGCACAGATGGATCACCATCATTTTGAAGAATGCTTGGTGTGTCTGGCAATCCCTTGTAGAACTCTGCACCCATTTCACTACCTCTGTAGAATTATGGAGGTTTCATTGAGGTGCAGTTTATTTTCCATTTTAAAGATCTGAGCAGAATATTTCTTCAGCATCTTATTTGTATTTTGTCTCTCAAATGAAAATCTCTAAAAATTAGGGTGAAATTTTGCACAATGTTGAACTATATTTTAAAAATGGGGATGTTGACATATTATGAAAAAAATGGCTCTGCTGAGCCCAGAAATTAGCCAAGAGAATTGTCTTACATAGGTGGGGGGGAAATAAGAGTGGATTCAAGAGATGAGTATAAGTGTCCTTATACTGTGGAAAATGAGAAGATGGAGCATCATGTTTCTATATGGTTTAAACTTAATAACATTTTAAAAGGGCTGAATTTTCTATATATTAACATTCCTCACTGAGATGTGCTATACTGTACAAGTCTTCATTTTTCTTTTTTTCAGTTTATTATCATTATTCTTTTGGGTCTATTATTACTGTTCTATTGTTTTTGTTTTTGTCTGTAATTTCATTTGTACAATAATACAAAATTATAAAGCTAAAAAATGGTGAAATTTTACAGATGCATACACACAAGCACACAATTTCTTTAAAAAGAGAGGAACTCAGCAAATGTATGTAAATTCTGGGGGGGGGGGGGGGAGGAATCTTGAGAAAGCCTTAATAGACTCAGAAGCTGAAATAAATGCTTTTCAAATTGGTATGTGGAACTGAGATTGAAAATATTTACATATATTTCCCATGATTCCCTTCCGATTCCCCCCATCTCCTTACTGGGAAAAGGTGTTTTTTTTTTTCTTCCAAAAAACCCTTAAGGCCATATTTTTACCTTCACATACTTTTTTGGTTAAGGATATTGGAAAATACTGTGGGTAATTTCCAGTGTAGTTTGCCCCCAGCACACTCCTAGTCAATCCATATATCCAGATCAGAGCAAGCACACACACCACGCAGATCAGCTAGCAAATATACCTTGATGTTTATTTATTAAACATCAGCAAACATCAGAATGTTTAACTGGCAAACAAGATAAGGCAGGGAACAAACGAGGAGAGAGACATGAATAACAGGCAAGAATTTACATTATCCATGTATCTCTATCTATCAAAAGGCACAGAACTTTCCAGAGCCACTGGAAACAGTGCTGTGGGTAATTAGCATGGCCAGTCCCAAAAGGGGTGGCCTATGGTTATTCCAGCTTTAATCCTTTCGTGTACATAATGACAGCAGAATATAGATGGAAAGTAGGACACCAGGTGATCCCATCCTTCTTCTATACTGCACCATGAAAGAAACAGTTTGGTGGATGGGGGTGAGATAGCCAACGAAGCAAGCTTCGCCTAATGGATCAGAAGTCTAAAGCAAAATAAGAGGCAGGGAGGCCAATCAGAAATCATTTGCACATTATCCTCATGTTAAAATGTTTTCCAACATTTGGTTCCAAACCAAAACTTGCAACTTGTTGTTTTTTGAAATACAGTTGTTCTTGCTATACATAGAAATTAGCCATAATCTGATTGCGTCCTTTCTAATTAATCTCAATTTGTGTTCAGTTCCATAGGAAATTGGTTAGTATTACGGAGAGTCATTCCGTACATATTGATCCAATTGCAGAAATAAGCCCGCAGAGGAAATACATTCTTATTTCCAAGACTGCAAAGCTGCAGTCAACACTCCTAACTGGGGGTATATGCTAATGAATCAAGTTTATGTTAAAGCAAGTGTTTGCAATCAGAGTGTAACCTTATGTTCAGAATGTTTTTATTGCTTTCTATACATAAAAGGTACAGGATTGCATTTCATTTTAGGGGAAGCATTACGTTACTTGCATATGACTATGCACAGGGGTGGAGGAAAGAGAATTCTGTAAATGTGAACTCAGAGACAAAATCTCACGTTAGTTAAAATTAACATCTATAACCTGAAGTTCTGGCACAGTGACAAAAAAGTTATTTATATTCATTTATATTCCTTTGGAACGGAGATCTAAGATTATTCCCTCTGAATAGTGGCTGCGATACTCTCTTTGTGTAGCACTTTGGGAGTTACAGCAGCCATTCACACTTACATATGCATACACATCCCCCCAGAATGCTGTTCATTTCACACCCCTTAAGCAAAAACACTATATAAAACTGTTGGTTGCCTACAGGCTCAAGAAGACGGGGTGGGGGGTGGAGGGGGAAGCTAGTGTGAAATATGTATTAATATTTAATCCAATCAATTTGGATGAACTTGATGCTGCAATTACCTAGCAATGCCCATCTGTTGTGCAGAGTACAACAACAACTTATTAAATAACGGGGAGAGGGGAAAGGAGCTGCCAATTACCTTTCAATTTATTCCTTAATAAAGCATATACAGTCTCTACAAAGAGAGATCCAGATGGTGAAGGAAACCCTCCAGGCCATGCTGGTGCAGCTTCAGCCAACTAAGGAGGCAGGAGAAGATGCTGCTGCAAATTTCCTTGGTGACAGCTGGTGTCGGGGAAAGCAAAGCTTAAAGGAGTGACAAGCACGAAGACGGAAGGGAGATCTTTAATTCACAGCGCTTCCTTTCAAGAATGGAACACCATCTTAGCAGACCTCAAGGATCTTCACTGTTTTTGCAAAACTAATAACAGCCAAACCTGTTATAGAGCAGGGAGCTGGGACATAGAAGCTGGAGGTCTTCCGTGGGAAATAGTGTAGCTTGCACAATTCAACAGCCCAAATCTAGAAACAGTTTTCAACAGCATCCCATCCATCCATTCCTAAAAGTGGTAATTCCAAATGATGCCTTACAGAGAGATTTTGCTAATGACAACATGTTTACAAACCCCTTGGCTTGGTTCTTCCTGCACCTGCCAATGCAGCCTGAAAATCTGTACATTCAGAAGTCGTAGGAGCATGAAGCTTTAAAAACAAAAACCCAAGGATGTTACAAGCATGGGTATAATTCTGTCTCTGACCCTATGACAGTGACATCTGGATGAGGTTGCTGGGAGACTAACTCTTTTTTAGGGACAGGGATGTGTTTTGGAGTGGTGGGCATTTCAGTATTAGAAAGCGAGACTACATAAGCTATGAAAGAGTGCAGCAACAATGAATGCATGAAATCAGATAAATGTCCAGACAGTTTACACTCCATGAAAGAGCATCTGTGAGAAACAATTTGTGTTAGCTTCACATCCAGTAAGTGTTGGTGACACCTGCACTGTTACTTATCCAGATGCCACTCAGGACCACTGTAGTTTGAAAGGGTGGATGATCAATCATAGTCTTTCCAGAGCACAATTATATTGTTTTCGGGAATCCAAAGAAAACATGACTTTCTAGGAACAGAGGCACTGGGTAACAGAATATCAATGTTTTCCCCACAAATAAGCAACATTGTTAAAAAGCACTTCAGACTGGGGTAAAATGCATTCTGTTGCATCTTTTTCTCCAAAACATGCTTAAGAGAAAAAGAGACACACACACACACCCCCGCCGCAAAAAAAGCAAAGAAAAATCCTCACTAAAGCGAAGCTGAAACTAAGAACCAAATTTTGCTCAATGAAATGAGAACTGAACATACCCATTGGCATTCTGTATAGCAGTGATAATTAATATCAAAGGATCACATAATTGCTTTTCAATTATTTTCATTTAGTCTTGGAAATTGAGAGCAAATGCGTGTTAATTCTAGAGGCAAAATTATTTAAAGAATTAACTAGTGATTTTAAAAAAAACTTGAAATTCTTGATGATGATGCTTAGTCTGATTAAAATATACATAAAAGTTTCAATGCTTTTTTAAATATAAATTTTATATATAAATATATTCATTAGGGATACTTTATTCAGGATTTTTACAAACTATCTTTAAAAGTTGGTAGTACAGTATATAGTTTATTGTATGTTAAAGTTCCAGGTTTTTAATCACATCTATCAAATTGAGTTTTATTTATATGCAGTTTGTTTGATGTCTTTTGGAATGAAACAAGAAGATAGAACTTCTGAAATTCATACCAGCAGTGAACACAGAAAGTATCTGTATTTTCTTCTGTGTAACAAAGTAGTGTGTTGTAGCTGTGTATATTTTCTCCTTTCCTGTTGTGTTGCATATTTACGTATTTGTGTATATGTGCACACTGGGGAACATAGTGATCTATGGCTCAGGTGACTGAGAAGAGGAAGGAATGACTTAAGAATGGAGCTGATGCTGTCCAGGTGCCTCTCCTAGAGAGCTGTTTATTTTCTGGACTGTTCTTTTCTGGAATGCTTTTTTTCACCAGCCCAAGTTGGATCCAGCCCATTTTCACATTCAATCTTTCTTTTGACAGTTTTCCATCACACCAAATTCGGTTCCATTTTGTTCAGTTTTGAGAGAGTGATTCTGCTGACAGGCTGAATTCTGAGCCTTTTTATATAATTTCTCTCCAACATTCTGTTGGGTTGGAAGAAGTAAAAGTATCAGAACAATTCAATAATAGGGCTGATGATGAGTAAATGCATCTAGTTTTTAGAAGCAGACCTTGCTTCCTACAGGATACTCTAAACACTATATTGGGCTATACTGTATATCTGAGGGCAGATCAGAAATTTCAGCTGACTCATGAGACAAAATTGTCTTCCTTTGTACAAACATGGGGCTTACAGGTGAAACTCGGAAAATTAGAATATCGTGCAAATGTTCATTTATGTCAGTATGGCAACTCAAAAGGTGAAACCAATATATGAGATAGACGCATTACATGCAAAGCAAGATATGTCAAGCCTTACTTTGGTATAATTGTGATGATTATGGCGTACAGCTTATGAAAACCCTAAATTCACAATCTCAGAAAATTAGAATATTACATGACATCAATAACACAAGGATTGGAAATAGAACAATATCGGACCTCTGCAAAGTATAAGCATGCATATGTACTCAGTACTTGGTTTGGGCCCCTCTTGCAGCAATGACTGCCGCAATGCAGTGTGGCATGGATGCTATCAGCCTGTGGCGCTGCTGAGGTGTTATAGAAGACCAGGATGCTTCAATAGCGGCCTTCAGCTCCGCTGCATTGTTCGTTCTCATGTCCCTCATCTTTCTCTTGGCAATGCCCCATAGATTCTCTATGGGGTTCAGGTCAGGTGAGTTTGCTGGCCAATCAAGCACAGTAATCCCACGGTCATTGAACCAGGTTTTGGTACTTTTGGCAGTGTGGGCAGGTGCCAAGTCTTGCTGGAAAATGAAGTCAGCATCCCCATAAAGCTCGTCTGCGGAAGGAAGCATGAAGTGCTCCAAAATCTCCTGGTAGATGGCTGCGTTGACCCTGGACTTAATGAAGCACAGTGGACCAACACCAGCAGATGACATGGCTCCCCAAATCACAGACTGGAAACTTCACACTGGACTTCAAGCATCGTGCATTGTGTGCCTCTCCATTCTTCCTCCAGACTCTGGCTCCTTGGTTCCCAAATGAGATGCAAAAGTTGCTCTCATCAGAAAAGAGGACTTTGGACCACTGGGCAACAGACCAGTTCTTTTTTTCTGTAGCCCAGGTAAGACGCTTCTGACGTTTGTTGTTCAGGAGCGGCTTGACAAGAGGAATACGACATTTGAAGCCCATGTCCAGGATCCGTCTGTGTGTGGTGGCTCTTGATGCACTACAGCCTCAGTCCACTCCTTGTGAAAGTCCCCAACACTTTTGAATGGCCTTTTCCTGACAATCCTCTCCAGGATGCGGTCATCCCTGCTGCTTGTGCACCTTTTTCTACCACACTTTTCCCTTCCACATAACCTTCTATTGATGTGCTTTGATACAGCACTTTGGGAACATCCAACTTCTTTTGCAATTACCTTTTGGGGCTTTCCCTCCTTATGGAGGGTGTCAATGATGGTTTTCTGCACAACTGTCAGGTCAGCAGTCTTTCCCATGCTTGTGATTCCTACTGAACCAGCCTGAGAGACCATTGAAAGGCTCAGGAACCCTTTGCAGGTGTTATGGATTCATTAGCTGATTAGAGTGGGACACTTTGAGCCTAGAATACTGAACCTTTTCACACTATTCTAATTTTCTGAGATTGTGAATTTGGGGTTTTCATAAGCTGTACGCCATAATCATCACAATTATACCAAAGTAAGGCTTGACATATCTCGCTTTGCATGTAATGCGTCTATCTCATATATTGGTTTCACCTTTTGAGTTGCCATACTGACATAAATGAACATTTGCACGATATTCTAATTTTTTGAGTTTCACCTGTACAACAGCTCAAAGGAGTGGCTATTGACAGACGATCCTGGGAAATGATGTGTATCAGATCACAGTTGGAAGCGACTGAGTGATTGCACAAGAAAAAGGCATCTGGGGATAAGTGAGATTGTGCTACTTCTGTATGATGGTACATTGATTATAATTGTAATCACTGATTTTTGTTTTTAATCTTATTAATACTGTAAGCTGCTCAGTGTCTCTGGAAATGAAATGGCATCTAAGTTTTGATTGATTATGTGCCATCAAGTTGGTGTCAACTCTTAGCAGCTATATAGATAGATTTTCTCCAGGACATCTTCGAACAGTTCACCCATTGCTGCTGTAATTGAGTCCATCCACCTTGCTGTCCTTCTCTTTACTTCCATCTTTCTAAGCATTATAAACTTCTCCAGAGAGCTAGGTCTTTGCATAATTTGTCCAAAGTAGGATACTTTGAGCCTGGTCTTTTATGCCTCAAATGAGAATACTGGGTTGATTTGTTCAGTGATCCATTTGTTTCTTGTCTAGACTATCCTTGGCAGTCTTGGGAATCTTCTCCAATACCAAAGTTCAAAAGTGTCAATATTCTTTTCTATCCTGGTTCTTCAAAGTCCAACTTTCACTTCAATACTGTGTAGAAGGGAAACCCTTGCCTGCACAATGCAAATCTTTGTAGGTTTAGAACATCTCAACATCTGAATATTTTTTCCATGGCTACTCTCCCAAGTGCTCATTTATGGCATATTTCTTGAATGCTGGTTCCTTTACCCCACTAGCTAGGTAGCTAAAAGGCTAAAGCTTTCTACCACTTCATTGTCATTTCTAAGGCTGGTTGCTGTACTTGTCATTAATTTGGTCTTTATATTTAATCTTAATCCCATTTTTTCACTGTGCTCCTTGACTTTTATTACTACAGCTTGCAGATTATTTGCATTTTTAGCTATCAGAGTGCTGGCTATTGATGTTTCCTCCTCCAATTTTAAAACCATGTTCTTCTTCTTCCAGTCCAGCTTCCTCCAATATATATTCCACATATACAGTACTGTGCAAAAGTTTTAGGCAGGTGTGAAAAAATGCTGCAAAGCAAGAATGCTTTCAAAAATATATATTGTAATTGTTTATGTTTATCAATTTAAAAAATGCAAAGCAAGCAAACAGAAGAGAAATCCAAATCAAATCAATATTTGGTGTGACCACCCTTTGCCTTCAAAACAGCATCAGTACTTCTAGGTACACTTGCACACAGTTTTTGAAGGAACTCGGCAGGTAGGTTATTCCAAACATCTTGGAGAACTAACCACAGATCTCCTGTGGATGTAGGCTGCCTCAAATCCTTCTGTTTCATGTAATCC
The DNA here is from genome assembly GCA_030867105.1 of Liasis olivaceus. Taxonomy (NCBI): domain Eukaryota; kingdom Metazoa; phylum Chordata; class Lepidosauria; order Squamata; family Pythonidae; genus Liasis; species Liasis olivaceus. The sequence continues at coordinate 262,052,645 of CM061349.1, forward strand.
CACACAGACTCCATGATGTTGAGATCAGGGCTCTGGGGAGCCAAACCATCACTTCCAGGACTCCTTGTTCTTCTTTACGCTGAAGATAGTTCTTAATGACATTGGCTGTATGTTTGGGGTTATTGCCCTGCTGTAGAATAAATTTGGGGCCAATCACACGCCTCCCTGATGGTATGGCATGATGGATAAGTATCTGCCTGTATTTCTCAGCATTGAGGACACCATTGATCCTGGCCAAATCTCCAACTCCATTTGCAGAAATGCAGCCGCAAACCTGCAAGGAACCTCCACCGTGCTTCACTGTTGACTGCAGATACTCATTATTGTACCACTCTCCAGCCCTTCGGTGAACAAACTGCCTCCTGCTACAGCCAAATATTTCAAATTTTGACTCATCGGTCCAGAGCACCTGCTCCTATTTTTCTGCACCCCAGTTCCTATGTTTTCATGCATAGTTGAGTCACTTAGCCTTGTTTCCATGTCGGAGGTGTGGCTTTTTGGCCGCAATTCTTCCATGAAGACCACTTCTGGCCAGACTTCTCCGGACAGTAGATGTGTGTACCTCGGTCTCACTGGGTTCTGCCAGTTCTGTGCTGATGGCACTGCTGGACATCTTCCGATGTCAAAGGGAAGTAAGCATGATGTGTCTTCCATCTGCTGCATTAAATTTCCTTGGCTGACCACTGCATCTACAGTCCTCAATGTTGCCGACTTCTTTGTGCTTCTTCAAAAGAGCTTGAACAAATCTTGAACCCCAGTCTGTTTTAAAATTTTTGCCTGGGAGAGACCTTGTTGATGCAGTATAACTACCTTGTGTCTTGTTGCTGTGCTGTCTTGCCATGGTGTACGACCTGTGACATGAAACTCTTTTCCACAACCTCACCATAGTAGCAGAGTTTGGCTGTTCCTCACCCAGTTTTAAGCCTCCTACACAGTTGTTTTTGTTTCAGTTAATGACCATGTTTCAACCTACATATGAAATTGATGATCATTAGCACCTGCTTAGTTAATCATATACCTGACTCTAATCCTACAAGTTCCCTGACTTTGTGCAAGTATACAAAGTGTGCAAGTGTAAGAATTGATGCTGGTTTGAAGCCAAAAGGTAGTAACACCAAATATTGATTTGATTTAGATTTCTCTTCTGTTCGCTCACTTTGCATTTTGCAAATTGCTAAACATAAACAATTACAATGTATATTTTTGAAAGTATTCTTACTTTACAGCATTTTTTCACACCTGCGTAAAACTTTTGCACAGTACTATAGATTGAATAAATAATGGGAGAATATACAGCCTTGTCTTACTCCTTTGGCATGCTGGAGCCAGTCTCTTTTGCCATTTTCCATCCATCCTATGGGTTCCTGACCTGTGTATTATATAGGTTTCACATGACTGCAGTGAGATGTTCTGGGACTCCCATTTTTCTAAGTGCATTCTACAGGTTGACATGATCAACACAATTGAAGGCATTTCTATAATCAATGAAACACATAGTGACTTATTTTTGGTATTCTTTGGCTTTCTGAATTACTCAGCATGCATCAGCAATAATGCCTTATGTTTCTAGGTCTTTTCTAAAGCTAGTTTAAACATCTGGCATCTTCCTTTCCATAGAGGGCTCTAATCTGTGTTGGATGATCCTAAACATTATTTTGCTAGCATGTGAAATTAAGGATATTGTAAGATAATTTGTGCATTCTATTAGGTCTCCTTTTTTGGTCATTCTCCAGATTTGCTGGCATAGCTTGATTAGAACCATGACTGATTCTTCTTCTGTTGCGTGCCATATTTCAGTGGGTATTCTATCAGTTCCTGTAGCCTTCCAACTTGGTGGTAATCAGAGTGCTGATCTAACTACATCTTCTAGCACTAGAAGTTTTATTTATTTGTTTGTTTGTTTGTCTGCTTGTTGGATTTCTCCCCCACCCATCTTCCCCACAATAGGGGACTCTGGGCGACTTACAAAAAACATTAAAAACTATAAATAGATCTAAAACACAAATACATCCAGTATTAAACCAATACTAAAAAAGCATCCAGCATTAAAACAATACTGAAAAGTTCTTGTAAGTATGGAATATCTTCTAAGGTGTCTTGGATGTTGACACCTCTATTGTACAGTATTTCAGTACTCCTTCCATCTTTCTTTGATCTTTGAATCAGTTACCATCTGTCCATTGGCATCATTTATCTTACCAGTTCAAGATTGGAACCTCTTTTTTTAGTTCAAAGACCTTTTCCCTCTTCAGTGTCTTTACAGATGTTGTTGTAATACTGCTTGTCTCTTCTAACAACTCTGACATTCTTCGTTCTTTCCTGAAATCTTTGTATTTCTTGTTTTTGGTTTTTTTTCTGTTCTTGGCAATTTTCATCATTTTTTTCTGAAATCCAGTTTACTTTCTTCCATTCCTTGATCTTTGGCAATCTTTTTTCAGATTCATCCTTAACAACTTCTTTAATTCATTCCATGGTTCCTCTGATTCTCTATCAATGAAGTTCAGGACTTCAGTGATTCCTGATGTTCTTCTTGAAAATGGTGGGTATGCGCTCAAGATGATACAATGAAACTGGTTGGCTTTTTTCTTCCACTTTAGCTTAACTGGGAACTTGCACATGATCAATTTGTGATCTATACCACAGTCAGCCCCTCGCCATGTCTTTGCTGTTATAAGTAAGCTCTTTCACCTCCTTATACCAATCATACAATCAAGTCAATTTTTATGTACTCCATCTGGTGATGTCCATGTATATAGGTGTCATTTTGGTTGTTTGAAGACTGGGTTAACATTGAAGAAATTGTTGGATTAGTAGAAATTGTTAAGTCATTCTCCTGCTTCATTTTGGTTTCCTAGGTCATACATACATCTACATTTTCTTCCTTAATATTTCCAACTTTGGCATTCCAGTCTCCAGTCACAAGCACCACATCTTGCTTGCATGTTCTGTCAGTTTCAAATTGAACTTGATCTTTAAACTCATCAACTTCCTCTTCTTCAGCCTCAGTGGTTGGAGCTTAAACTTGGATAATTGTCATATTAATAGGTTGCCCACAAAGTCTATTATTTGATCATTGACTGCATTGTAGTCAAGTGATGTTATGCTATAACCTTCCTAACTATGAAACCAACACCCTTCCTTCTTTGTTTTTTATGACCTGAGTAGTAAACTGTGATCTGACTGAAAATATTTGATTCCATTCCATCTCAATGCCCTGATGCTTAAGATGTCAGTGTGTAGCTGATTAATTTCATATTTCACTGTGTTGAGGTAAAGATAAGCTGCTGTATCATTCTCTTTTTTAATCTTAGAAGTACAAATCAGAGATAGGGAAAATATGTCTTATGAATATTGTAGGACTTATAACTGACACCACCTCTGAATAATTGCTGTGCTGGCTGCAGCTAATAGAGTCCAGGAACATCTGGAGAACCTCAAGTTCTCTGTTCCTGGTTTGAACACCTATACTTCTCTGGAGGTTGGTCCTTTAGGACATATAGGGCACTGCCTTACCAGGCTAACCTCTCCAAAGCCCCCCTCACCCCCTTACCCCCTGACTTAATAACGAATGCATGTAATTAGCTGTCTGTCTCTTCTTTTGTTTCTCTGTCTTCCCCTTGTGAAACTCGGCACACATGTTCCAAGAATCCCTAGCATGCAGAGTTCCCTGCCCCACCCCACCCCAAACGTACCTTAAAGGAGAAGAGAGGAGACAGAGTTTCTCATTCCCCATGAAGAGGCAGTGGGCAAGGAGAGGCAAGAGAGGTGGAAAGGGAAGATTGACAAATCTGATAATACATTCTTTCTCACCTATTGACCAATCTGGGCCCCAGAAGGATAGCAAATGTGTCTATCATAAGCCAATGAGCTATTCTACTGGGCTGTGTGCTCTTTGCCTTAGATTAACTGCTGAATTCTGTGGTTGCTGCTTTTGATTTTGATTTCTGAATGAGAACCATCTTCCATCTGCTTTGAAAAGTCCATCTGCAAGAGCTATGTTCTGGTGGAGAGGAATGAAAAGAAGCCGGGGTCTTACTTCATTTCTTTTTGAAATTCAGGAATGTTGGCAGTGGGAAAACTGCCTTGAAGAACTCCTCCATTTTGGAGGGGAGGAAAAACTGAATATTTCAGGGGAGATTCTTGATTTGGTTTAGTTTTTAGTGAATACTAAAGAGTAAAGTGGTGGAACTGTGAAACAGTATTTACTTCCTGAAAAAAAGAATAGGGGAGTTTGTTGAAGGGAGAATAGTGAAATCCTTGCAATCTGTCTTATAAACTTTACCTTTCATGGCAGGCAACAGGTATATCTAAGAAAGAAAATTAGTTGAAAAGGCCTATGAGGTCATTTTAAGCAAAAGAATAGCAGCAGTTTGCTAGGCTCCATGGCCAGGCTCCAATGGCAGTGATATAGCCGCATCAGAAAAACCCAAGATGGCAGAAGTGGCCTTGTGATGCAAACTCTGCCCTTTTTGAATCTTTATGCAATGCATGTACCATCAGGGCAAGGCTACCCCACTTTTACCATCTGGCCTTTTTTAAACTTGTTTTTGCTTCTGGGCATAAGTTAATGAAGGTCAGTGTTTCATCCGCTCTTGTGGATGCTGCTGCCTGGTTCTGAATCTAAAATTACTCTGTTGGAGGAGGACTAGAAGTTGGAGGAGGACTAGAAGTTTCAGAACACTGCCTGAATCAATGCACTCTAATTTTGAGTTTGCATTACTTTTCTCCAAAAAAGGAAAAAAATGTATGGGCGTATACATATAGGAGAAGAAGGTTTCATAAATATTCTTAAATGTAGAATCTACTTCTTTGGAAACTTCTAAACTTAAAGATTTACAGAGCCTAGGCTCTCTTCCATTCATCTACAAAACATGCAGACTTTCTACCTCTGGTTGCTATGGCTCTAGGTCTTCTTCCTTTCCCGAGCAGAGATGGGAGGGTGATCAGCTGATTAGTCTGCCACTGCCATCCACTCAGTCTGTTCCAGAGTTAAGTGCCCTACAAACCACCAGTCTATAGCAATAAGTCTAGAAAATGAATCTCAACATTTCTAACATGCAACTGTGTGTGATCTAAACACATGTCCATGGTTCTACTATATCCAGTGGGATTCTGGAGCCAGCTTGCGAGAGTTGATCATTAGATTTTCTGGAATTTTACAGGATTGTTGAGAGCACAGCTGGGCCACGAGTCCTAGCACACTGATCAGCTAGTGGTGTTGCACAGCAGTGGCAGTGGAGCTGGCCAGAACCAGTTCTTTAACATTCACCAGCACCCCACTGACTATATCCCTCACCTTAGTTGGTTTTGACAGTCTCTAAATTGAATTAAACTAATAAATTTTCCCTACAGGAATGGTAGACTAATTGGTAGATAGGGATAATGGCTTAGGACAGCCACAGTTTTTTTCTCAATTGAGATTCAAATATGAGCTAAGTAAAATTCATTCATATTAAGTCTTATGGCAGTGCTTAAATGGTCTTAGTGTCATTGCAAAGGACACTGGGCCAAAGCTAGGAGCTAACAGAGCCAGTTTGGTCTAGTGGTGAAGGCACCAGGCTAGAAAGCAGGAGACCATGAGTTCAAGTCCCGCCTTAGGCATGAAAGCCGGCTGGGTGACTTTGGGCCAGTCACTCTCTCTCAGCCCAACTCATCTTACTGGGTTGTGGTTGTGGGGAAAATAGGAGGAGGAAGGAGTATTAGGTATGTTCACCACCTTGAGTTATTTATAAAAATAATAAAGGTGGGATAAAAAAAATCTAAAATAAAGAATAGGCTCTACGTACAATTTCTTCTGTCCTACCAGGCAGCCTTAAGAAGCACCAGTGATTACTTCTTCTAACCTGCCTTCTAAAATTTACAGATGGGCCCAACTGCCGCAAGATTATTTTGCCCCAGAAATCATTTTCTCATAAATGGCATATTCTCTTTTCGAGTGTTCACATACTCTGATCTAGATTTACACAGTTGACTAGATTGAACAATTCATAGACAGACATGCATACCTGGAAGCACATCTGAATCCTATTCCTGAGCTCATTCTGTTATAGAGAAACTACAGGCCACTTGAGATTGATTAGTGTAAATACATGCTGAATAGCACTTGCAGACAATAAAACTTGCTAGTATACATGGTGAGAAGGGAAATGTGTTGCCTCTTCCAGATTCACAGTGAGGAACATATGAAGATGAAATCATGCCCTCTTGTCATCAGATCTGCTTGGTGTTATCATATTCATGGCTGGGGAAGCATAGAAAAATGTATAAAAGTACTGAAAATGGGGTGGGGGTGCAGCTCTATTCACAATATACATCTCCCACGGTAGCTACTTTTGCATGAAAAATATAACTTCACAAACATTCAACATTTAATTATCTCTTAATGTGCTTTTAAAGGATTTATTATGTTTGTATGAGAATTGGAATGCATATTTTAAATAGTTTTTTCCCTCACTTCTATCTCGTTAACATGATAGGGCCATCCATTCAATGATCCCTCCTAATCAGTCTGCAGAATCCAGGCCTGATGGTCCTCCAAGATTTGCAGAAAAAAGAAGAAAAGAAAAGATTTCCTACAAAGAAATCAAACAGTGCATGGGAAAGCAAGACTGGTTATGCTAATCAAAGCTGGGTGGCAACTGTCTGCCAGTTTCAAAAAGGGTTATGGAGAAATCCCACACAAGTCTTGACATTATGGATGAGGATTATGTAAAAACTATGATGTGCAGTTCATTTTCATGAGCTCAAAAGACTTTTCCAGAGTCAAGTCTCTTAAATGTGCTTTGAAAAGTTGGCTGTTAGTTTGCTAGTGATGCACTTATAACTGAAACCATGTCTCCATGTCCTCAACTTTCCTATATATATATATCATTTCTAATAAGATGACAGTTAATCTCTGGACATGCATCTATGTGGAAAACTTCCAAAAACTGAAAGGCAGCTTCCAAATTGCTCAGGCATTCTTTAAATCAAATTGAAACAAATTATTTATAATGCTGATTTATAAAGTACTCTTCATTTTTTATTTTACTCATGGGTGGGGGAGGAAAGAAGTGATATCTATGGAATAGTCCTGTCTTGCATTACAAATATGGGGTTTGCGTTCCTCCAGATTTAATGGCTGCATTGAAGTCTTGGAGTTGAGAAAGGATTGTTGTTGCTGCTTTTCTTATCTATCATGTCAATTTTGGGTTAAGTGTACTACCTCAAAAGCACCATATGGGAATAGGTGCCAGGATGGCATACAAAGGGAACTTACTGTTTTCCATCTGGGAATGTTGGCTCATAAGAACAGAGCTCTAGTAGTTTGCGTAGTCCTCTCTTCCCTTGGGTGAAATTAAGGCTCTGCAGGATGTCTTGTATCTCTGTAAAATATATATCACGGCTAAGAGTCTTGATCTGGAGCTCTGCATAGCCCCACGTTCTTTGCTCTTTACAATGATTTCTGTTCAAGTTTCTAAAAAGTGTTCCTTCTCATGCCTGTTTAAGATGCTATTTTGAGTTTCTGCCTATATTTCTCCCACTTCATGCTTCAATTACTTTATCTTGCTCCCCATGCTTTCATTATGCTCTTGATGAACTTAGCAGTGACCTGATTACTTTCCAGTGCTTGTTTAGTGACAAACACTCAGTGCCACAGGGGTCCACATATTGCTAAGTTCATCAGAACAAATTTGCTATTCCTCTGGCTCTTGAAACCCAGCTCTGGAACAATTTGGTATGTCGGTAATGGATATAATTCATTCCGAAGCTCCACTGGACATTCTGAGCACTGGGGTATCGATCTCCATCCCAGTCTTGTGCTGATTCAGTGGTTCCTCGCAACTGTAGGAGTTGTAGTGTATGCCTGATTGTTTGGGAAGAGGTTCAGTCCACATCAATAAAAATAAGAGGTTGCAATGTTTCTCACCACTTCCAGCTGAACATGGTGGATTTACTTGATTACGTTATGGGGAATTAATTCTGTTTATGTCTTGATGCAACTGTCTGAACTTGGAGCACTCTTATCAGCAAAGAATGGCAAATATACTCCATCTTGTAATCCATTTTTCTCATTTATACAGACAAGTATTATTTAATATACTATTCCAGTCAGCTGTATGCAAATAAAAAACTATGTCCTCTGTGAATGGATCTGCAGTTAGTAATTGATGGCTATCACCCATTTGCTGGATTAAAGGCCTAAAGCTGAAGATATTTCATTCTCATTAGGATCACAGCCTTAATCATCAAAATTAAGGTCTATGCATTACTTAAATAAGTCTGATCCACTAAATTATTTGATATAAGTAACTTGGGAATATGCTGTCTAAAATTGAGAGTGAATAAAGACAATTAAACTTCATGCTGGAGATGTGTGGATCCATTTCCCAATGTTATTTCTCTTTCAGTTAAAAGATATGGAGGGCAAATAGTAGAATTGTATAGTTGGAAGGGGCTCTTAGGCTATAAGCCCAACCCCCTACTTAGCGCAGAAATCCAAATTAAGACATCCTAGATAGAAGGCTGTGTGCCCTCAGTCAGAACACATGCAATGAACAGGAGCCCACCATTATTCTCAGTCATTGCTTCCACTGTTGATCTGATTAAATCTTACTGTCAGGAAGTTTTTTTGTTTTTGTTTTTGAACAATTCAGTCATAATTTGCCTTCCTGTATCTCAAATCCATTATTCCAGGTCCTGCACTCTGGAACAAGAAAAAACAGGCTTTTTTCTGTGTGACATTCTTTGAAGTATCTGAAGAATGCTCACATATGCCATCCCCTCAGCCATCTTTTCTCATGGCCAAACATACCCAGCTCCTCCAATCTCCCCTTGTAGGAGTTAGGTTTTATTCCCCTCATCATCTTTTTTACGGTTGCCTGAACCTGCTCCAGTTTGTCTGAGTCCTTAAAATATGGTGCTTAGCAGTAGAGACACTAGCTGAGGTGGGGTCTAATCAAAGCAGATTAAAGTGGAGTGGCCACCAAACAGATGAAGTTGTAGGACTGCAGGATGACGGGAGAGTTCTAATTTATCTTTTGGGTCACAACACTCATCCAAAATCCTCTGATTTTGCTATTATTGGAATGAGGTCCAATAAGAACACACAACAAATGGTTGGCTATCTAAGGCACATAAAGCATGTCTCCACATTACTAGTTCCCTTACTTCACTAAAAGCTGTCAACACAGAACATTGTAAGAGCATGTAAATGTGTCCCAAAAATCACGAAGAGTATTTGACAATATTACTATGTGCAGTAATAACTTAAGGAGTATTCATCAAGCATCTGTTGATATATAGGCATTTGCTCCAGAGGCGCTGTGTACAGGAGATTAGGCAGGGTTCTAGGATTAAATTGAGAAACAAATGTTGTTGGTTGTGTGGGTTTTCATTGTGCTGCATTGCACTGCATTAATTGAATTGCATTAATCCAATATTAAATGTATTAAACCACAGTGCTGAAATACTAATTTTCAAAAGCTGAAACTAATATCAGTTGATATATATTCCTATTTCATATTATCTTTCTCTGTGTTGATTTATATGGCTGACTTTTTAATTTTTCCATTTACTTTCTCCTGGATCACAATGAATTAACAGACAAACCAATGGTTATTACTTTTCTAACTCTTCAAATAACAGAAAACAATCCAATTCCTATTCTTTAAGACCTTTATATTGTTGGATTCAAGTTCATCTAACTATGGAGCTCCCTGATGATGTCGAGCTTGCCACCCTCCATTTTTTGTGAGGATAAAAGAAGGGGAAACCCTGTGTCCACTGCCCTTGGTTCTCAGAGGAAAGGTACAATATCACTGTAATGATAAATAAAAATAACATATGATTCTGCACAATTCTGCTGTTTGAAGAACATTATTTTTTAAATTCCAAGAATTAAAGAGTTTAAAAAATATTTTTAAAATTAACATTTTAGTTTTTGAATTAGAAGAATAACAAATCCGGTTTTAATATGGGTCTGTTATTATGGTCAAAGTTACCAATATGCAATTTTCAGTCACCCCTATGCCTTCAGGTAAACACACCAACTTTAGGGTTACAGATAGTATCTCTGACTACAGTATATATCAACATTTACTGCAGAGAATAAATTGTTCAAAATGTCAGTTAGTTCTCATGAATAGATACCATTATCTTCACGAATGCAGGAAAAAGAATCTGAAAAATAGACTTGCATCAAACTGGGGCACAAACATGGCTCACCAATCTCTTTTTTCTTCTGGGTCCTCACAGCGTTGTCTTCATCCAATACAATGTGCCAGCCCATAGTCGGGGCAGCCTTCAGCCATCCCTAGCTATAGTATACTGGCATTCGAGTCAGGTTTCCCTGATGATCCTGACCCAAGTTTCACTAAGGATGCAATCACCAAACATTCTGTGGATGTTGTGGTCAGACGACCCCAAGGGGGTGGCAGGGATACAATCAACTTCATATTTTTTGGCTGGTGCTGGCACCCCTCCTTCAACTTCATGGACTCTGCCTTCCAAGCAATTTTGTTTTGGAGAACAGGAGAGTCCAGCTGTTTTGTGCTGGGCTCTTCTCCTGTACCTCCATGGCTCAGAGACTGGGTCAGCTGGTGCAGCAGCTGGGGGTGTTGCTCAAGGAAAGGGCCCTCAAGAGAGAAGGACCTGTCCTTCTGCTCTTCATGGTACCCTCTCCCCTGTACCTGTTAGCTGTTGTTCAGGCTGCTCCTCAGCAAGGGGAGCACCCCCCTCCCCTCACAGCCCCAGCCCCAGCCCCAGCCCCAGCCCCAGCCCCAGCCCCAGCCCACATTAAGGAGAGTTAATGGTGAAAGATTTATCAATGGCTGGTGATGATGTCTGGTAGGAGGGGACCAACCCATTTGTTGATGTGTCCTGGCCATAAAGAAACAATTTCTTGGTATCAGGCCTATGGTAGGATAGAGATCACCAGAAGGGGCACCCAATTATGTGTGGTAGTTTTCTGCCAGCTCAAGGATGGTGGATAGCATTTTAACTCAGCCCTCAGGAAGTGCCCTACAAATAATGAGAGAAGAAAAAGAATAATGCTGCTCTTCAAAAACACAGAATGTTTTCTTTCTGCTGAAGAAAGATGCCCTCAGAATTTTGATCCTTTCCCTAAACATTCATTGACATGGGATGCTTTCTCACAGACTACACACCCTATGCTTTTACCACCTTTCCTATGCTGCCTTTCGATAATGGAAATTGCTGTCCTCCACATTTGAAGAGAACCAGTTTGGGGCCAGTCTGTCAATGTAAGTTAGGATTGCTGGAGGGCATAGTGTATGCAGATATGCAGTCCTTGGGGGCATGGGCCTTTCTGAGGAGCACTATATGTTATGATGTTTCAAGAAAGCATAACAATTATAATGAATGATGTACTTCAGATCTAGACAATAGCATGCAGCTGAAAAAATAGACATACTACACGCTACACTTTGGCTTAACATGTACAGTCGTGTGAAAAAGAAAGTACACCCTCTTTGAGTTCTATGGTTTTACATATCAGGACATAATAAAAATCATCTGGTCCTTAGCAGTTCTCAAAAGCAGGTAAATACAACCTCAGATGAACAGCAACGCATGACATATTACACCATGTCATCATTTATTTTACAAAAAGAAAGCCAAAATGGAGAAGCCATGTGTGAAAAACTAAGTACACCTTACAATTCAATCATTGTCCCACCACCGTGCTCAGAGAAATTGCAAAAAATCCAAGAGTTACATCTCAGACTCTACAGGCCTCAGTTAGCATGTTAAATGTTAAAGTTCATGACAGTACAATTAGAAAAAGATTGAACAAGTATGGTTTGTTTGGAAGGGTTGCCAGGAGAAAGCCTCTTCTTTCTAAAAAGAACATGGCAGCACGGCTTAGGTTTGCAAAGTTGCATCTGAACTAATCACAAGACTTCTGGAACACTGTCCTTTGGACAGACAAGACCAAAGTGGAGATGTTTGGCCATAATGCACAGCGCCATATTTGACAAAAACCAAACACAGTGTATCAGCACAAACATCTCATACCAACCATCAAGCATGGTGGTGGAGGGGTGATGAGTTGGGCTTGTTTTGCAGCCATAGGACCTGGGCACCTTGCAGTCATTGAGTTGACCATGAACTCCTCTGTATACCAAAGTATTCTAGAGTCAAATGTGTCTGTCCAACAGCTAAAGCTTGGCCGACATTGGGTCATGCAACAGGACAATGATCCCAAGCACACCAGTAAATCTACAACAGAATGGCTGAAAAAGAAAAGAATCAAGGTGTTGCAATGGCCCAAAGTCCAGACCTCAACCCAACTGAAATGCTGTGGCAGAACCTCAAGAGAGCTGTGCATAAACAAATGCCTGCAAACTTCAATCAACTGAAGCAATGTTGTACAGAAGAGTGGGCCAAAATTCCTCCACAACAATGTGAGAGACTGATAAAGTCATACAGAAAATGATTACTTCAAGTTATTGCTGCTAAAGGTGGTTCTACAAGCTATTGAATCATAAGGTGTAACTTATTTTTTCACACATGGCTTCTCCATTTTGGCTTTCTTTTTGTAAAATAAATGATGACATGGTGTAATATGTCATGTGTTGTTGTTCATCTGAGGTTGTATTTACCTACTTTTGAGAACTGCTAAGGACCAGATGATTTTTATTATGTCCTGATACGTAAAACCATAGAACTCAAAGAGGGTGTACTTTCTTTTTCACACAACTGTAGTTTCATGTGGTGGTAAATGCTTTTTTGAGAGAGGTGGTGATCCTGCTGGCTTTGAAAGAGGCAATGGCCCACTGCCTTCTCAAGAATTCATAACTGGATCCAACAGATTGGAACAATTTTTGTCTTGTCTCCAACCTTTCATCTTTGTCAAAAGATGAAGATTGCAGGTCCAAAGGGCCCTGGAGGAAGCAGACTCTCTGGACCCCTTTAAGGATTCAGGATGAGATACTGCACCAAGACAGCTTTGGTTGTGCTTGTTGATGGCCATCGCTGGGATGAAGGTAATGCATCCATCCTGGCTCTTCTTGACCTTTCAGCACCATCAATACTATTGACTATGGTATCCTTCTAGAGAAGCTCAGGGCGCTGGAAGAGGGAGTTAAATGGCTCTCCTTTCTCTGTTCCAGGTGGTATTGGTGGGAGAGAAGCAGTCTAACCTTTGACTTCTGCTTTGCAGAGTGCCTCAAGACTCTATCCTCTCCCTGCTTTTTAAAAAATATCTATGTGAAGCTTTTGGGGGAGGTCATCCATCGGCTTGGGCTTCAATATCATCAGTACACCAATGATACTCAATTGCATATCTCTAACAAGTGAGGCTGCCAAGATTCTCTCCCAGTGTCTGGAAGCTGTGGGGGACTGGATGGGGGGTCTGGATGTGGCTCAACTCTACCAAGCCCAAGTGGCAGCTGTAGATTTTGAGCTCTCTGGATCCTGGGATTCAAGATTTTTCATCTTTGGTTCTGGATGGGATTGCACTTCCCTGCTCAGACCTTGTGTGCAATTTGGGGGTCTTCTTGGACTGAAAGCTAGTGGTAGCTATGGCCTGGAGGACCTTTGCACAATTTTGTCTTGTGTGCCAATTGTGTCTGTTCCTAAATGAAGAGGCTCTGCTACCTGTCACTCATGTTTTAGTCACCTCCTGGCTGGACTATTACAACATGCTATACATGGGGACGCCCTTGCAGACCATCTGAAAACTACAATTGGTCCAGAATGCAGCATGGGAAGTTACAGATGTAGCTTAGTATGCCTGTGTAATACCACTATTTTGTGAGATACACTGGCTCCCTACAGATTTCTGGGTGCAATTCAAGGTGTTGGTTATGACATGTAGGGTCATGTCAGCCCTACATGACACAGGATAGTATCAGCCCATCCCACATAATCTAATAGGATGGACATGCTTCAGGTCCCTTTCCTGAAACAATACCACCTGATGGGACCCAGAAGGTGTGCCTTTTCCACTATGGCCCCTACCCTCTGGAATGATCCCCCCCAATATATGGTTGGCACCGGCTCTGTCAGCCTTTAGAAAGGCATTAAAAAGCTGGCTCTTTTCTTGGGCTCTAGGGCCAGGATGATTGGAGTCCCATCTGGAGGAGGGTAGTAGTGGTGAGTCTCTGTCTATTAAGCATTTAAAATGGATTTTAACTGGAACTGTTCATTTTGTTTTCTTTGTCTTTTGGCTTATTGTAACTCACCCAGAGTCATCTAGAGTTGGGTGGCCAATAGATTTAAATAAAATAAATAAATAAATATGGATAAATAAATAAATAAATAAACAACAATCTGACCAGTAAGACACGACTGATTGTTTTCAGAACTGAAGTCCACAATTACAGTTTAGTCATTAATTAGTGGGAAGAAAGGCGAGCATTTGTGTTACTTAGCTTTAAAGGAAAACGGAAAAGTTAATGCCACTGCATCTCTCCTTTGAGGATACTATCTTAGGCATGCTCATTTATTCCATTTAGAAGAAGAAGCAGCTTTCAATTAACAGCTGCCCAATTTTCCATGGGTAGGAAAATGATTTTCTTTTCCTCTAAAATCCTCATTTCTGAATTAAATCTCCAAAGAACATCCAGTGACCTGATGATCACACAAGCACTGTTCATTGATCCTTTCTTTGGGTGGACAGTCCAACTGCCCCAAGATGGAAACAAAATCTGAGTTTTAACTGGGAAGCCCATTAAATGTGATGCTAAGGGCACATGTATCTGAATTACTGTAAGTGATGCCACAATGCAGTGTAATAATTTCTGCACTATTTGACTACAGCCAGCAATACACAATACAAATAGAAGCCCCCAAGCCACTGATTTTTTTTTTTTCCTGATCCGGGGAGCCCACACATGTCAACTTTTGCCTGTTATCCAAAAGATCAGCCATCAGCTGGCCTTGGGGGAGCCAACAGCTATCTGTTCTTGACTATTGGCAGTAGAAAACAGCAATCTTTATTCGTATTGCTGGAGGACAGGGTTTTAACTTCTTATGTGGAAACTGCTTCCTTGATCAGGATCAATGGGGGGGGGGGGAGCAGTGTAAAAATCTCTCTTGCCCACACCAATTGTGATCACCCTTTTTCCCTTGATGGCTAGAGCTCTGTCTCTGAGAATATTATTATATATATGTTGTTAACAGGAAAGAAAGGACAAAAGTGTGTGTACCCAGACTGTTCTTGGACCCATCCATCACTGTTCCACTCACTGCCAGCTGTACTACAGATGAGGCCCTCAGAGATTCCTAAGCTATTTTACACCCCCCTCAAAAAAACAAACAAACAAACAAACAAATAAAAAACAGAATCCACATTTGCCTCAGCAGAACTGGACCCTTGCTGCCCCATTCTTTCCTGTGCTACCATGGTAAGTCCTGGGCTATGAAGAAGAGCTCCATTATCAAGCTCCTGCCTTAACCAGCTTCAGTCTTTGGAAAACCAGCTAACTGCCTCACAGGGTTGCCCACCCCCCAACCCAACTTAGTTGAGTGCTGCCCTGGCCCTCAGGCCCTGAGGTCCCCAGAGTATCAGATCTTCCTTGTACATGACATGTCATATCTCATTTTCCCACTGAACTATTTCACCTCTAACTGGTCATGCAACATTAATCCTGTCAAAATGAAGAACATCCCATCTCTCTTTCGGAATGGAGACCCTTTTTTATTCACCTCTTCTCCTCTCTCTCTCTCTCTCTCTCTGCAAGCATGTCAAGAACTGACAGCAATGCTTGGGATTTCATCTCAAATGTTCCCAAGCCAATGTCCCAATCATAGAACAAAGACAGAAATAGTTGTTTAGTCATAACAACATGGCATTTAGGGAATTGCGTGGCCTTGCTAAGCTGCATCTTCTTGGAACTCGTTCAAGCAAACTTTTCAGTAGCACCAAGCTGGAAGCCCAGTATTGATCAGTTCTGCTAGTATGTCAGTGTTTAATAACCCCATTAAATATAACATTGAATTTATGTAGTGAAAGAAATGAAAGACTGATATTGCCCCTGGATGATGGATTAATCACAATTTTAAATTAGTCTTTGCTTCTATGAAGTTTTAATACACAAGGCAACCAGGGGTGATCTGTCTATAGAAGATCTATTGAGGTGAGTTGCTAATATGCAGCAGGCTCATTAATTATTTTTTTGCACAGGTGTTCCTGGCAGGATATTTATGGCGCTAATAGACATTTTCTTGTAACAGACAAAACCCATCTTTTTTCCATTTACCTAGTAAATTATAATCAGGATATTAGATAGAACATTTTCTATCTATCTAACATTTCCATTTTAAAGTAGAAATCATTTCAGTTTATTCAACAGAAAAAAACAACATTGTCCAGGATTCTGCATGGGGAAAAATCAGTCTATCGCATCCAGCAAAAAACAGTGTTGGTGGCTGGCATTATTACATAGTCTAAAATCTCACAAGAACCCTAATTCCTTCTCCATATTCCAGAAGGTTTGTTACAGACTCTCTGTGTCATTATAATGGGCCTCAGAGGCCCTCAGAAAATAGTACAAAAGTTCAGGAGAATGGCACTTTAAAAGGGGAAGAGGGATTTTATAATCTTCCTTTTGTCCTAGCCGGATTGCTTTCTGTTTTGATTTAGACTGATGATGGTGCATAAGTCAGGACATTGTACTCTGGAAGATGATGGATTTCAGTGGGCTCCCAGCAGTATGACTGACCCTTAGGTTGATGTTGAAGGTAGGGATGATCCAAGTAGTTGATGTGACAGCTCCTGAGTAGAGCTTTGAAGCCCTTTCATATTTTTCAGTGACTAATCTGGGAATGAAGAAACTGAGAGTAAATAGAATACTGCCAAGGCCTTGGGAGGAGGAGTGATGACTGCAAAAAAGCATTATTTTTCCCTCTCACGATCTTTGTATTTCCTGAATATCATCCAGCAGAGTTTTTTTTTAGCAGTTGGGAGGTCTTTTAAAACCTCCCCTTTGGAACTCTGAGACATTTTGTGCAGGAAAAAAATGCTATTATCCATGACAACTTACATTCTGCATTTGATATGATAGTCCTGGTATCTGATGTTCTTTGTCATCCTATATTATTGGGTGAAATTCAGTTTGTGGAGTCTGAGGACATTGACAGAGTACTTGGAAATGTTCGACTTAACAATTATTTGCTCAGTCTCTGCCTCTTGTAGCTGATCATATCTGACAGGGAAGAAAAGGCTCACTGCTTTATTATTATTGTTGGTCACACAGTCAGCCAGATGTTTAGACTGGATTTGGCATTTTTATCCACCTATTGAGTCCTTCCCAAGGACCTGGATAGGCAGATATTGTTGCTTGATGGTGTTAAAGGTATTGTCGCAGGATATAAGCTGTTCCAAGTAAAGCTGCCTTTTGCAATTGACTGATGGTGATTTTGTCAGTGCCAATGGTCTTCAAGTGGTGCTCCAGTTGAAGACACCTTCCCAATCCCAAGGGACCTATAACTATTGGTACTATCTTTGCTTTCTTTTGCCATAGTCATTCTGCTTCTGTTTGCAGGTCTTTATATTTTGTGATTTTCTCCAGTTCTTTCTCTTCTATTCTGCTGTCTCCAGGTATTGCAATGTCCACTATCCAGACTTTTTTTGTCTTTCTTATCAACAATTGTTAAGTCTGGGGCATTATGTAACAGGTGCTTGTCTGTTTGAATTCTAGAGTCCCAGAGCACTTTAGCTTCTTCATTTTCTATTACTTTGTCTGTTTTGTGTTCCCACCAGTTCCTGCTTGCAGGCAAATGGAATTTCTTGCAGATATTCCAATGCACCATTGTTGCTACTTTGTCATGCCGTTGTTTGTAGTCAGTCTGTGCGATCTTCTTGCAGCAGCTAACTAGGTGGTCTGCTGTTTCTTTAGCTTCTTTGCAGAGGTGGTATTTGCTGTCTGTTGCTGTCTTCTCAATTCTGGCTTTGTATGCATTTGTTCTTAAGGCTTGGTCTTGTGCAGCCAGCTTGCTGGCTGGGGAATTCTGGGAGTTGAAGTCCATACATCTTCAAGTTGCCAAGGTCAAGAAACACTGCATTAGATAGTGCAGACAGAAGAATGGTATAAAGTACTTCCAGTTCCTTCTATCTTCCAATTATTCCTTTATTCAAGCAGTTTTTTTCCCCCTGCGTAGAAACAGCTCAAAATTCTACCTCTCTATGGGCTTTTCTATACCACTGATTTAAGCTGCTTGTGTTCTGGGTGTAAATCTACTAGAAATGAAGCCAACTTATGATATCTTTCCAGATTTCAACACTTTCCTCCACTTCGGCCACAATGGTGTGTTTGGTCCAGACTCTACTTACCACAGTCCCTGACTGGTGAATTCCATTGCTCCTTTACCCTTCCTGGAATAGAAAAGAAAACATCACAAGCAAATGGATAGCAGAAGTCAGAAAACAAAAGTTTTGATGTGTAGCAGAAAAAGGCAGGTGGAGGTTACTTTCTCCCTGTTGTGTTGAGGGCAGCAAAGGATGATGTTGCATGTTCCTACCATTGAAAAATGTAAATTGTATTAAGATATCTCTTGTATTAAGATATCTTTTTCTAGTTTATAATTTGGTCCATATTCTGATCCTATCTACACTCTAAGCAGCAGAATCTGCAGTGTGTGTGTGTGAGGATTTTGTACATGCCCCCCGCCCCATCTTGCAGATTTGGATTCCCTCCCACCACGGATGCCACTGGCTCTCAGCTTTGTAAATGTTCTTCTCAGACACAGAGAGTCTGTAACAAACCTTCTGGAATATGGAGAAGGAATAGGGTTCTTGTGAGATTTTAGAGACTATGTAATAATACCAGCCACCAACATTTTGTTTCCTGCTTAAATGTTTTTGCTGAACATTTCTGAAATATTTAACTGCTTGATTGCTAATGAAATGCCTACTGAATAAGCTTGGTCCTCTTTTCTGGCATTGAACACCCATACTGCAATCAATTGTACATTGGAATTAAAGCTACTCGACACATTTTATTTTCCACCTCTTTTCCCTTTTCTCTTGCATAGATGCAAGCCTGGCCTACGTCACAAAGATCCCTTAACACAGGTTCCCCATAGGTAACAGTGATAAATGGAAATAATACATAAATACCATGAAAGGGACTTGATTCCCTCTCAGAGATTGTGGGCAGGTGAATTCACTTGAATTCAGAGTTGCCCCCAGGGCTCATCCTCAGAGACACTCTGAGCATCCATTTGCTGAGTCTGACCTGATGGGCCAAGATTCAGTAGTCTTCAGCCAATATTTCTTTAATCAATGTTTTACTGCTTTTTAATTAATCACAAAAAGGAAAGAAAAAGAACAAAATACAAAGGTAATAATGATGGAGATACATAAATTGTCAAGGAGAGGAAAAAAAAGAAAAAACATAAAAAGCGCTTTAACAAAAAAGTGAAAGAAATACAACAGAGGGGGAAAATATTATATGTCATTATAACAATAAACAATTACAATTCTATATGTACTTAGCTAATGCTAGCAGTATTCAACTACGTATATATTTCTAATACATTTATCTATCATTCTTTTAGCCTACTGTATTTTGTATAAATGAGTCTCGTATTTCATTATAATTGTCCATACAAAGTCTACATCTATAGGCAATCCGCTCGTAAGTAGCAAGTGCAATCAGGTCTTTAATGCATTGAATAAATGGGGCCATACATTTGTCTCTCCAATGCTGCAATAATTTTGGCCATAGTAAGGGCATGGAGAATCTATTTGTGTTGTCCGGTTGTCAAGTTCTACCTGGTCGTACTAGGTATATAGTTCAAAAGAATATTATCCTCTGAACATTTTAGCTTTTGTTGCACAATCATATTTATATAATCCACTACTTTCTCCCAAAACTTGATAAGTATAGGACACTATAGAAACATATGTTTTAAAGAAGCATTATCCTTATTACATCTCCAACAAAATGCTGTTTTTGACAATCCTTTTCTATACAAACGTAGTGGAGTCCAATAAATTCTAAATATTATTTTTTGTTGTATAAGTCTTAATTTGAGGTCCATTGACACTCTTAATATAGAAATTAAAGCACTCTCCCATTGTCTAGACAAATCTTCTGCCAATATAGCTTACGACTGTCAACCAAGGCCAACCAAAATGTGCAGATCCTGGAGCTGGGCACAGGCAATTATTTGGGCCAGACTCAATGAAGTAAGCTGCCAAGAACCCTTAATATTTTTAACCCTGGAGATAAGAAGCAACATTTCTTCATCCTTGGAAGCTGTCTTGTTTGGACAAAGCCAAAATGTGTTGCTTATATTTTGATTACAAGACACTATCATGCTAAAAATAATAGTGAGCCTGTTTCTTTTGGCCATATGTCCAACAGCTGGTTCGCCAATCACACCACGCTCCATGCCTCTGGGGCAGCCCGTGCAGAATTCTCATCTGCTGGCACAATAGCCTGGCCATATGTGATCCTGCTTTCTTCCTTTGGTCACTATTTACTCACAGTAGGTGACTCACGGGGAATGGGAGGGATCACACTGCATTGGAAGCTACCATAACAGTCCTGCTTGGGAAGTAGCCACAGATCTTCAAATGCCTTAGATTTATGGCTTCCCTAAAGACACCACAGCAGATACAAAATACAGGGGACATGGAATAAGCAGGAAGTGCAGCAGCAATCTGGCAGGACGACCACACTGTCTTCCTGAGAGTCTCTCAGCATGTTGTGCTGAATTTACTGGACCAACTTCTGAATAAAAAAGGAGAGGGCTAGGTAGAAAGTTTTAAAAGTATATTTTTATAAAGTTACTAACCTCTGGTGGGGGATGGGACTTTATGAACCCTCAGGCTTATTCACTATATGTTGTATCGTGCTTTACACATAATTTGTCTGAAAGACATATATTCCATCTTATTAAAAAATAATCCAAGGCAACTACATAAAACATCAACTTGCATTTGTGCTATGAAGTTAAACCAGTATTTGTTTACATGATAAAAGATTTATAGAGCATGAAATGTGTGAAAAGGATGAACACCAGATAGCACAGACTGGAAGCCAGACAGAAAAGGGATGAATAACACTTCAGAAAGCCTCAGGTTCAGACAGTTTTGACATCTCCAGGAACTGCTGGGGAAGATCCTGCTTTGAAGCCCTGGACACAGACAACGTGATCTGTATCAGGTAGCTCTCAATATTCCTGAAATATTTTTTTGCTCTGCGCTACCCCTTTCTTTCACGACAGAACATCAGTCCTCCTTAGCATACAGACTTGAAATTCTCACCACAAGAAAGCAGCAGTTCCTAATGGGACTTTGTGCCTCTGCTCAATAAGATCGTGGTAAAGTGGAATTATAGTATGAAAGGATGTAGTCTCTTGGGTGTGTTATGTTATCTCTTTTGATGACTACAAAGGCACAACCTTCTTTGATGTAGATCCCAGACCAAGTGTAAATAATTGTGCAACACTCCAGCAAGTGTCACTTGCATCAATTAGTTTGGCAGGTGGCTGTCCCCCCTCAATGTTGCCCACTTGCTGGCTGCCAGCAGTTGACTTCCTGCTGTATTTTCCATCTGCCAGCTACTTTCTATCTTCTCTTTTGGTTACCAGTCTATTGCTTCGCATGGAGGAACAGAGCACTCCTCCAGTCATTTAGTCGTAACTGACTAGCTCCTGCATGGAGTCTGCAGCGAGGGTGTCTTTTGTGTTGTAACCATAGTTTCACGTGCAATGTTTGCTACAAAACTTAATAGGACATAGTGTTGGTATAGAAGCAAACTGTTTATTTACAGTTACTTAGAGGAGTAAGAAATCTCAAGCTTTAGATAATTCACAGGTTATTAAATAGATGATAATAGCTTTTGAACTCCAAAATGTTTCTGATTAATGCCATTAACTTAAAACAGATATGTTCCTTTTATAAAAACAGTGGGGAAATATACCAAACTGCAGATTTTAGATCATGTGAATAAGTCAGTGAGAAATATATAACGAAGTAGAATTCTAACAGTGCAAAATTTATAATAATTGTTGCTACAGTCCACTTTTCAATATATAGAACTTTTACAGATTCATCTTCATCTCTAGGAAATATATGGTCCATCTTTATTTATTTGGTTAAAATATCTGTACACCACCTCTTCACCAGAGTGTTTAAGGCAGCTAAAAACAAAATAATGCTATAACCAATAATAAAAACATAAAAATAAAATAATATTTCAAAAATCAAAATTGCAGCACTTAACACATTGCAAAAGAATGAAAATTAACTCTTTTTCTCTCTCTGTCCCTATGTCCCCACTCAATCCACAAATTTCAGCAACAGCTGAAGGGGGAGATAAAACTTTTCAACATGGCACCTTAGGGTGACCTAACAATATTTTTCCTATTAATTTCATGTGACTAATGTGACTATCACATTAACAAGAATTGGAGCAGGGGAATTTGGACATTTGAAAAAAATGAAAAAAATAGCATCAGAATAAAATGTATGATACAACACAATTGGGATCTCACATCTGCCTTCCTCTAGTTCCTCTTATGCACCCAACTCCTCCTTTGGCTACTTGGATTGTGTAAGTACCATATCCTTGCTATGATATCCATGTCAGAATCCTCGCAAGATTTTATAGTAGATTATTATATGGCTAGTTTAAAAAAAAAAAAAAAATGATTTTTTCTACATGCTGCGGTTCTGCCATTGGAAAAGGGGAGGGGGAGTAGGAAGGAGAGACCGTTTGATGCAGATGGTTTCTTATCACAAGCCCTAGAATGTTCAAGGCCATGCCAGCAAGGGAATCAGAAGACAAGAACTAAGGGCGAAGAAAGGGGGGGAAAAGAAAGAAAAGCAGTTTTTGGCGCGCTTTTATTCAGTCTCAGCAATGCTTTGGATCTGTACACTTATTCTTAATAAATGAACTTTCTTTTGAATCGATATTGGTTGCAAGGAGAGTTACTGGTTTTAAGATCAACAAGTGGCAGTTCGTTACAATCCAACTGGTCAAACTTTGGTTTGCCCAAAGCATTTTGTTCCAAACCAAAATGGGGAATATTGTTTAAACCACGATTCTATAATTCTGATTTGAATGCAAAACAGAGTTTTCAATAACCATGGTTTTGCTGATTCAGCCAACATGGTGAACTATGTTTATTCTCAATCATAAACAAAAGAACATCAGGAAGGCCCCGCTGGATGAGAGTCTGTCCCACATTCAGTCCAGCATTACGAACGCCTTTTGGGTGCTCAGGCTGAGACTAAGCCTTCTTCTGTTGCTGTTCTACTGCAATTAGTTTTTGGAGACAGGTTATCCCAAACTCAGAGGTAATATTGAATCTTGTCACGTCAGCCCATTGATTGGTTATCAAACAACTAGAGCTGGACATAGATGGCCTTTCAAAACTCCATCAAATTAATGGGCAGAAAAATTGAGTGGAAATTTTCTCCAGGGGAAGAATAATCTCCAACCCTTTCTCAAGGGAGGACTTCTGCTTAGTGGTAAAAACATCACTCCTCCTGAAAAAGCACCCTGGACTTGTTCCATCGTAATGTCTTTTTTCAGGATTGGATTGAAACAAGATGAATCAGAGAGGCTGCAAAGATATGCTAATTGTGCCATAGATGTCAGAACATTCCCATACTCCACTTGACTACCACCTCACCAAATGTCTGAGATCACCAAAAATCTCTTCTCTTTTGAAATAATTTCTAAAGCAAATTCTCTTTCATAAGACCAACCCAGTGCAAAATAATTTAACTGCCCAAGCACTACAAATATCTCTGTGTTTCATTGTTCTGAGTGTTGTGCAAACCTTTTATTGGTGGGGCACATGTCACCACACTTTTCTCTTACGTACGTTGATCTTTTTTCAGGTTCCCTTCAATCATATCTTGAATTAGTCCAGTGCCACCAATACTTTTCCAGTGCCTTTTCCAGTTCCATCCAATATTTTTGTATTGCCCTTTGCTTTTTTATCAAGCTTTGTGCCATTTCGAATGTTTCAGGGTTTTCTCTTCCTTTCAGCCCATTGTTCCTATTTTATAACCATTTGGACATATTTTTAAATTATAAATTAAATGTGAAAATAATAGCAGCCACATTTCTGGCATGGCACTTTTTTTTTTTTGGCCGTTTTTAAGCCAAAGACCAGCATGTGAAGTTAAGGGAAGGCTCGTGGAGCTTTAAATGAGGGAGCAGTGGAAAAATGCAATTTAGTTTCCCTTTAGCAACATTAGTCCCAGGCTAAGAGGAGATGAATGGCTTTGGGTCTTTCTCATCATAACACTCAGAAGCACTGCTTGAGCGAACTCGAATAGGCAAAGAGATTTGCGCAGCAGGAGTAAGAATCACAGCAAGGCTCCAATGAACATCTTCAAGACTAAAAAAAAAACCTCAGTGCATTTGAAGATCCTTTCTTAGGGAAAGCTTTTAGACTTCATGGTAACTATCTCAATATTCACAACACAGGATAAGCAGACACCGTTGTTCATAAAACAAAGAGAACTCTGCTTTTGGCAGGCGTTCCAGGAGCATGGCGCTTTCTTTATAGTTTATTACTCCAAGCGAAATGAGACTGGGTGTTGTTCACGTGATTTGGCCTTGGGTGACTGTTGCTCAAGTAAATAAGCAGCACAGGTGAGAGGTGAGTTAGATGGCGACCACAGCATAGGTGTCACGGGGGGCAATGAGAATTTTCCTCCCACTGCAAATAGCAGACTCAAGGAGGATCAGCTCTCAACCGGATCCCAGCAGGGGCAAATGGTGAAAGCCCTTGCCCCAGCATGCCATAGGCGTGATCTGGCTTGCTTCCCCGTCCTCCAGGCCAGTGTTTCTTAAAATGAGTACTTAAATAAAATCTATAAACTCAGCCCTAGTTTCATCTTCAGCATGGATTCACATTAAGCCATGGTTTAAACAACTATAGTTGAATAAAACATGATTGGTTAAGTACAGGTAGTCCCCAGTTTAAGAATGAGTTCTGTTCCCAAGGTCTGTCCTTAAGCCGAATTTGTATGTAAGCTGGAACAGTATTATTGTATAATACTGTATAAGTAGTACTGTGTAATGAACTCAAGCCGTTGTGTATTTAACTCAATTCATTGTGTATTTAACTTGAATTTTGCTATAATAGGCTCTGCTCTTATTTACTTACTTACTTACTTATTTATTTATTTATCACATTTATCACATTTATATAGCTGCCCATCTCACAAAGTGACTCTGGGCAGCTATGGGTTGTCCTTAAACTGGGCGTTCTTAACCTGGGGACTACCTGTATGCTAAGCCATGAACAGTAATTCACAAGTTCTGAAACCCCAAACTTGAAAAGCACATTTAGATGTAATTTAGTGCAGCGTATGAATCAGACCTGAGGGCAGTGCTAGGGAGCTTGCCGGGAGCTCTGAGCAGTAATCATGGATGGTTCAATGCTTGGGGAGATGGTTCTCCACCACCTTTAGTGGCCAGTTTTCTCTCTGATAAGGATCCAAGTGATGAGCAAACAGGAAATGCTTGACTAGAACTGATAATGATGATTACAGAAATGGAAGAGACTAATTGATTTATTGGAGAGAAATAAAATAATTATTCAAGAAAAGCCTGCAAAATTCTTACAACTTTCAGAAAAAGTAGAAAGGAGAGAGGGGAAGCGAGGGGAAAACCTGGTACATCTGGTTTGGGGGGTGAGTGGGCACAAGTTCATGGACTGGACTAATCCATATAAATGTAATTATCCTCCTTTCTAGACTTCTGAAATCACCAATATTACCTCCACACAGAAGTCTGATCATACCTCTAATCCTATTATTCTGATCTTTATAAAGAATACCACTGGAGGTTTCAGTGAGAACAATTAAAAAAATAACTGGGAGGATTTAGGCTCAACTGAGTCTGGCTTTTAGATGGCATGAATTTGAAAATCAGTGTACTGTTTTTCCTTAGTTTACAGAAAGGCCCACAGGAGAGATTAATGGAAAATATTAATATTCAGACGAAATGGCAGCAAGCTGGTAAGTAAGAGAGCTCGTTCACAATGAACTGAATCACTCTGCTCTCTTTGGTGTGGGCCTTACTAAGAGGTCTTCTAGAGTAGCATTTAATAGCAGCAGCCAGCCATGATATGAAACCTGTTAACAGCAAAGCAATGATTGGCTGATGCTATAAGTTGCTAACCTGGGCGATCTCAGTGTGTAGGTGCTGGGAGAAGTCACAAACCAAGTGAGGATATATCACCTCACTCAGGTTCTGAGCATAAATTGGCTCATTTTGAGATTGCTTAGCTGCTTCCCACCTTGTCATAATTAGTTGCTTAAGAGAGTCTGCTTCTTCCAGATATGACACATCAGAGATATATGTCTCTGAGAGGAGTGGGGAGTCTGTATACTTCAGGCCCAGTGTAATGGTTTCTTTACTGAGACATGTTTATTTTTATAGGGAAACACAGAAAAAGACAGAACTTCCACTGAAACTGTAACTGCAAGCATCAAATAGCTGTTCTTGTGAAAACAGGAGTGAAGCTAAAGAAAGGCATTATGTGGCCTTCAGAACAATAATCTAAAATGATTTTGTTCAAGAAGCAAACAGTGTGTGATCATCCCTTTATATGATGATGATCATCTCTCCCTCCCTCCCAGCTTGAGGTCAAAACAGTGGTCAAGTGAGAACCTGATCCTGTCCTAACCCTAACCTTGTTCAACACCTTAGCCACACCTCACTGGCTTTAAGTTTGATTTGTACTGGCTCAGAATCACACCCAAATCTCATCTTGTGACAGGTGAGAATTCTACCAGTGAATCACCAATGTTTCTGCTGTAACATTAATTAGATGAACAGCAGACGCCCAGCAGATTCCTTCATCATTATTAAGTAAGAAAGAGAGTTGCTCGTTATAGGATGAAGCACTCAGCATTCAGGTTCCAATACACAGAGATTCCCACCATGGTTTGGACGGGATTGGGCACTTAACCTTTTTTGGGGTCCAAGGTTTCCATCTGAATGTCTATCTATTCCCTGAATCCAAATATTAGAAAATTATGCCTTTGGTTTTCAGCAAGCAGAGTCAGAGGAAGTTCTGAGGTAGGGGACACAAAAGGGGGCTTAGGGGGTCTAACCTGGTTTAGGGGACAATTGAGAGTCTTATTCATCTTATTTCTGGACTGGAATTTAAGGTGGTCTATTGCTGGGAATGTGTCCCAGCAATTTATGTTTCCAACTCATCATAGGATTCTGATAGCATCAGAGTAGAAAACTTTTTAGTTGTTAGTCTAACACTGCTGAACAGTCTTCTAAATCAATTCAATAGTCAGAATGTTCTCTGTTTCCTTTCAGCAGATGGTCTTTTCCATTATAAGTGCCAGAATAGCAGCATGGCCAAATGGTTAAATGTAAAACACCAGCCAGTTTCATATTTTATCCCCAAAATGAAAAGGAAGTTCTCCTTTCTTTTCATCCAACAGTAAAACTGGATATGTCAGTTTTTCTGCAGTTTCACTGCAATTTTAAAATCAGCCTATCAGAAGCACCACAGATTAATTTCAAGCCTAAAGCTGATGCAAAATATAGAAATATACTTTTAATTTATAAATTATACTTCTAAGCTATACTTTTAAATTCATTAAACACATCAAGCAATCTTTGGTTTTAGAAGGAATACTGTATGATTAGAGGTAGGTTTAATAGAAATCTAAATCTGTTTTAAAAGCAAAATCTCAAGAAGCATTTGTACTATAGTGTACTATAGCAAATAAATAATTTGTACTATTTGTACTATAGTGTACTATAGCAAATAAATAAATTATTTAATTGCTTTGGTATCTATACTGCTTGATTCCAACAAGCACCAGAAGAACCAACACCATAGGATTAAAAATAAAACCAAACCATATAACACTGACAGCCAGAACCATAGGCACCATCTTGATTAGAATAATATTTACTTGTCCTCATTTGCTTTAACAAAGAGATATGTTTTCACAACTGTTTAAAAGCAAACTAAGGAGGGGATGGTCTGAAAGTCCAGGGGCAGGCTGTTCCATAAGAGGGGCCAGCACCGTGAAGGCTTAACACAGTCCCTGTAGATGACATTCCATTGGTGAAAGGACCCTTAGTAAGCCCTTTCTCCCTGATATTGTTGGATGGGCAGATTCAATCTGGAGAACATGGTCTGGAAGGTATCTAAGTCATGTAAGACTTTAAAGGTGACCATGTAAGACTTTAAAGGTGACAACCACCATCTTGCTTTGTACCCAGAAATTAACTGGCAGCCAGTGCAGCTCCCATAGTAATAGTGTTACATGAGTGGAAACCAATAATTACTCAGGCCAATGCACGCTGAACCAGTTATACCATCCAAGAGGTCCTCAGGAACAACCTTATGTAGGGCGAATTGCAATAATCCAGATGCAAGATGACAATGACATGCATGACTGTGCACAAAGCTTTCTCTTCCACAAAAGGCCACAGCTGGCACACAAGATGCAACTGGATAAAGGCCTTCCTGGCTACAGCCCCCACCTGCTGCTCAAGAAGGAGCTATGAATCCAGAAAGACCCCCAAATTTCAGGCCAGCTCCATCCAGTGAAGCCCAAGCTTCTGTCATCTGTTTTTATTCTTCTCCTTGCTGGAAACTCTTTCACTGTAAGTTTTTTTGAGAATGGATGGCTTTATATAAATAAAGTAAAATAAAATAAAATAATATACAAACTAATCAAATCTGATGTGCAGATTAGATAGCTAGTCATAAAATGGGTCACCAAAAAACCCTGTCCCTTGAATTCAGAGTCATTCCTGTTTACACTGAAACTTTATTAAAAACAATATAGGGAATACTATATTTAGGCAAAAGGAAGAATTTAAGGTGGTCCTTCCCAACAAGTTGAGCGGGGGGGGGGGGGGGGGGATTTTCCATGATCATACTGTCAGGAATTTAAAATGACCTTTCCATATTAAAGGTAAATTATTAGAAGACAAACTACTCTTCTTTTCAGGTAAATATAGTACCTCATAAATCAGAGATGGTCCAAGTATACAGTTCATATTGTCCTCCTGGGATTTTACCACAGAAACAGGAGATCACATAACCTCTTTTACTTCAAACTCTTACCCATACAAAACCAGCATTTAGCTTGTTCTGAAGGTACAGATGGACTAATGTTCCATATCATTCTGTGCGTAATACAGAGTAAATATATACATGCAATATAGAACTTCTATAGATTATGGATTTTGTTTATTCTCTGAATGTTACTGTTAATGACATTTTTCTTTTAGGGCAGGTAAAAAAGCTACTTTTGTACTTGCTTGATGCTGACATTCCAATCTCCCTGAGATTCCTGGGGCTATTTTGCTATATGGATTTCAGGACCACCGAGGTCTTCCATTCATTTGTGGCTTTTTTGATAATTCACATGGCTTTTCTATTGTTACTTCAAAGAGACGTGCGGCATCTTAGGAACAGACAAATATATGATGACATGAACTTTGGCAATCAGAATGTAATTCTGGTGCAACATTTGACCTTTTTTTTTTTTCCTTACAGAGATCATTCACTGTGCAACTGCACACACAAGAGAATAATTACACAAGAATTTGCCAACACATAGTCAAACTAGATATAGATTTGCAATACCTGTGTGCAATATGAGTTGTTTGTAAATGCTGGGTAAAGCAACCCAAGACATTTTGCTACTTGTGACAAATCCCTATATAATTCTATAGTTCAGCAGTGCCCTGTAAGCCTGAATAAATCACATTTTCTTTCCCAGCATGTATCTCAGACAAAAATCTCTATTCATACAACATTTTACCAGTGAAAACTGGTCAGCACCTTCAACTGAAGGGTTTTGCCACTAGGTAGTTTTCTGATTTGCTGGCTAAACTTCTGATATCATCAATAGGGTGTTTTGCTTGAGTGGCCCAAGAAACAATTACCCCCAAGAGTCTAACATTCACTTCTTTCCACTTTCTATGAAACTATAAGAATCAGAAGGAAGAGCCTACTTAACATCCAAGCAGGATGCTAAGATGCATTCTCAGATCATCCCCTGTGCATTGAAATATGCATATGTTTTAAAGATCCCACTCAAACAGGTAATAAGTGATCGGCATAGTTAGACTGATTTCATTACTTTTCCTTGGAATTATCTAGGTGTGGCAATTGCCTTCCATCTTGTTTTCCTTCTTTTCCTAAATAAGTGCCTTTCTTTTATCTAGTATTTGTCCATCCAGATTTAGAAGATTTCCTCACATGCTAATTTTTTATGACTTTCACAAAGCTTGCAAATTCTGTATTTTTGGTTTGAGACAGGATAATCCAAAACATCTTTCTTTCTCTTTTTTTCCTTAGGTCTGGGCAGAAGGGGACAGGGCCAGAACTCCCCAGCAGGACAGGTTAGGATGTGTTGAGAGGTCCAGCCTAACTGGTGGCTGTCTTTCAAACCAGTATTTTTTTACTGGGGAACTTTGGAAGAAGAAATCTGTCAATAGGGTAAAATCATCCCCAGAATCATAAAAGCTACCAGATCTGGGCTGTAAATATCCAGAAAACCACAAGCAGGTAGGAGAGACAGAAAACTCTTAACTTGTTGCTACCATCAAGTAAGTAGCATACTAAATATCATACTTGAAGAAAGAAGTAGTAGTAGTCATCCTCTACTACAAGCAGTATGCTAATTTATGGGCTCTTCTTCACAGCCAAATTAATATGCATTTCATTTGATTCTTGAGCTGGCAGAAATGTATGCCACCATAATTTGCAGTCCCCTAACAGCTGAGCTCTGATCTGCCTCTGTGACAAGGCTGATGAATGAACCTGTCTTTACAGCTTTTCTGTGGAACAATCAAAAGGCAGCGATCAGTGGATTCCTCTGGCATTGTTTGTCTTCCAATGTCACCAACCAGCCAGAAAAAACACCACTAATCTCTCTTCTTTACATGTGGTGGGAGAATTTGAGCAGAAGCCTGAAATGGAAGCTTTAGCTACCTTTCAACTTGCCTGACTAACCAGTTGTACATGTGGATTGCCACACAACTTGCCATCCAGGCTGTTTCTGAACATGGGCCCACCAGTTTTCTTGAAGATTGCAAAACTAGTCTAGCTGATAGATAGGTGGGGCAGAGGAAGTGTGTGAGATGAAGTGGGAGGGATCTTGCAAGACACAGCAAGAAAGTTCCCTCCCACTTGATGTATCATCCAAGCTACCTCTGCTTCACCTAGCATCCTTCCTCTGCTCTATCAGTTTATTAGCCTACTTTTAGATGCAGGTTTTCCATTCACCCAGATGACTGATAGACCCATGATCAGAAATGGCCCAAGTGACAGACCACAGGACAGAAGAGGGGTTGCGAGGAGCACTGAGGACACTCCCTTCCACTTTACTCCACACCCCTTGGCTGCACTTGTGATCTGACTAAGCTAAAAGAGAAATAGATAAAACTCTTGTCAATTTAGCTCAACTCTCAAATATCCCAAATTGATAAATGTTGCAAGGGAGTGACAGTGATGGCAGAGTGGCCATGGCCCAAGCACTGGAAGGTTCCCATAGATTAAGCAAAATGGGCTCCTATCTCCAAAGTAATGAAAACAGTTAAAAAGTGCAGCTGTGCAACTTCCCTTTTTGGCAGAAACAGTGCAAAATCTGTACTTGTTTGCATTACGCTTGTTTGGGACAATGCAGCAGTACACAGCTGGCAGTGCCCAGTTTAAATTGACCTTCCATGCAGAGGATGCAAATCCTGTTTTTTAAAAACAGGTTTACCACTCTTTCAAAAGACCATTAAACTTGTTAAAAGAACAGTAAATGTGCTTCTAGAAGACCACTAGATCTTAGATCCCTGTTGTACTGTAAAAAGTCCACTTAATAATGCCTGAACAGTACCTTGTGAAGTGCCCATCAGGCATTACATGGGCAGATGGCTTTGGGGAAGCCAAGTGGCCAATCTCTCCTGCAGCCCAAGCCAGAATGACCATAGAAGAAAGTGGCCATTGATCAGTGTTGTGGAGAAAATGCCCACTTAAATTAGGACTCAAAGGGATTGGAGATAGATGTCAGAGTCACAGCGTACCCAGACTCGCTCCTGCAGACTCCCAACATTTAAGGAGTCCCTACAACACTCACAGGCCTGCAATGGCCAAAAATTGCTAATGGCAGCTAGGCTGTTTGCATCCCCAAAGCACCATCCCCAACATTGTCACTGTAAAATGTTTGAATGGCAAGACTTGGGTTGGGAGAAGAGGAAAACACTACTGTACTTAAAACCCAAACAGCTAAAGATGAATGTAAGCTGTCTCAGACTTGGGTTGGGAGAAGAGGAAAACACTACTGTACTTAAAACCAAACAGCTAAAATGGCAAGACTTGGGTTGGGAGAAGAGGAAAACACTACTGTACTTAAAACCCAAACAGCTAAAGATGAATGTAAGCTGTCTCAGAAGTGGATGGAGAATGAAATGAAGGGTACATTATGAGGATGTGTCTTCAAAAAGCAGTTAGGAGGGTGTCTTCATGCCACACTGAGCAGAATGTAAGGATAAACGTGATGGAATGCAGGTCAAGAGGGATGGCAACCACAGCTCTGCCCTTCAACAGAAGCAGCAGCAGAGGAAAGATGTGGTTGGGATGTGCCATCCCAATTTTCCATCTCTCAACTTCTGACACCTGAGTGGCCTGTCTCACTTTGGCCAGGTACTTACAACATGGCTGACCCAGTCATCCTTTCCCACCATAAATCCCTTCCATCTTTTGATACCACACAGAGTTGGGGTGACTTACCCAATCTACCCCTTTCTGTCCTCTGCCCTATCTTTCACAGAACATCTCTCAGATTTTATCTCTGTCTTGGAACTGGGGGGAACAGTTTTTCCTAAGTCATTTGCAAGATAAAGGTAACCAAAGGACTTAGGTAAGCTTGAAACAAACTCAGGGAAAGTTTAGTTAAACCTAACTCATTCTGGTTCACTGTGGGTTAGTTAATTGGGGTAGGGTGTTCACACTACACCCTCCTCCCAACTTAGCTAAGCATGTCGTATGAATTGGGCCAATGTCCTTTAGGAGAGTTAACCCTGTAAGAGTTGATATTAAAACTTATGAAGTAAAACATTCTGCCTAGAAATTATCTTATGAGGAATGGGACAGGAAGTGAGTTAAAAAAAATAAATGTAAAGCACATGTCACATAATTTACAACATGTCACATTTCTAGAGCGATTATTTATTTAATTGCCCCAAGCTTTTCTTTTAATTTAACTTCTAAGTGTATCCAACACCAAGTGTGCTTTGTTTTAGAAAAGCAGCATGCATAGCTGAGTCACAAAGGCTTTAGATTTTTATAGAGCTCTAGTTTTGCATTGCCTATGAGAAAACCACAAAAAATTAGATTCAGATGGACTCCCTATAAATCTTTCGACACCGCATCACTGCTAGAAATGCTAAGCCAATGTAACTAGCTGCCACCTGTTGATCCCAAATCCAGTAACTTTCCTTGCAACCAATATTGATTCAAAAGAAAGTTCATTTATTGAGAATAAGTGTACAGATCCAAAGCATTGCTAAGACTGAGCAAAAGCGCGCCAAAAGCTGTTTTCTTACTTTCTCCCCCCCTACATCGCCCTTAGTTTCTCCCCCCCTTCATCGCCCTTAGTTCTTGGTCTTCTGATTCCCTTGCTGGCATGTCCTTGAGCATGCCATAGCCTGTGATAAGGAGCCATCTGCTTTAAACCGTTTCTCATTCCTACTCTCCCCCCCACTTTTACAATGGCAGAACCGCAGCATGTAAAAAGCCATTTTTTTAAACTAGCCATATAATAATCTATTATGAAATCTTGCAAGGATTCTGACAGCCAACTTGGATGCAGATAATCCACAGGAGCACACCATGATGTTAAGCTCTGTAAAAATAGCTCTAAGTCCAAAGTTCAGAGCAGATGTCAGCCTTTGAAGAACTTTTCAAATACAAGTGAATGGTTCAATTCAATTTCACATTAACAAGAAAACTAAATGACAAACATAAATGGGTCCCAAACTGATATGAGGTGGGGGAAGCCAAGCAGCATTCCAGTTCTTTACATTTCTACCTTTAAAAGTACTTTTTTTTCTTTGTTTGGACTTGACTGAAGGAGGAATGGAATATCAACTGAAAGCACAGAAAGATGTGTCCAACTGACCATCAGTGTGCTTGAAGTAGAAAAGATCTTTCCTCTCCATGATCACAGACAGAGATCTAACTTTAATTTCAGAAGGAAGTCATTGGAATGTGCCTGCCCACTTTCAGGAGGATAAACACAATTTTGAAAATGTAGAAGGGTTCCTGAAAAACCACTGAGTTTAAAATATATGAATTAATCAAATAAGTGGACCACATTGAAACATATTATCTCTTAGAACTAAATACGTGGTCATCTATCAGACACACCAAGTTAAAAGGTTGCTTCTCTGTGGAGAAGAACACACGAACACCTGCAATATTTATCTTTGGGCAAATGACAGATACTTTGTCTCTTTTACCAAACAACATTTTCCATATCATACAAAAATTCTGCCTTCCTTTTGAAAAGTCCTGTGTGGATATCTGGTTAATGAGTTTACTTAATACCCTCTCCTCTGTACAAAACAGCCCGGCAGAAAACTTTCATTCCAGTTCATAGTAATTCCTTTAGGCAAATCAATCTCTCTTATACCCTTTCCCAGATATATTGGTTAACAATTTCCATCTGAGTGAGACCAGGTCTTTTCACCCATATTACCATCTAATGAGAGGCCAAAGGCCTTCACACAATACCGGGCAGTCCTAGGTCTCACCAAACCTGTATCTCAGGCTCCAACAGAATCTCATGTCATCATGCCATTGTGGTTTTGAGAAAGGCAGAGCTATTGAGAGAGAATGTTTGATCTTATTTCAGAATGTTTCTGGTTAGAATTTGAAAAATATTCATTCCCACTTGTTAGAGCAGGTATAGACATGTGAATCAAAGCACAAAGAGGCATGTCAAACATGAGTGTGTGCATGAGTACATGTACATATGTGTATTTGTGCCTTTGAGTCAGTGTTGACTCCTGGCGACTGCCTGGACAAGTCCCTGCAATTTTCTTGGCAAGATTTTGGAAGTGGTTTGCCCTTGCCTCCTTCCTAGGGCTGAGAGAGAGCGGCTGGCCCAAGGTGACCCAGCTGGCTTTGTGCCTAAGGTGGCACTCGAACTCCTGGTCTCATGGTTTCTAGCCTGATGCCTTCAGCACTGCACCAAACAGGCTCCTATGTACATATGGGGGAAATGAAGATTAAGCAAGAGTTTGTTTCTGATGAGTGGAACTCCTCAACACACTATTTCTCATGTGCTTGCAATCCAGGATTCACTTGTCAGGCTTGTAACTCAAGAGAAAGAAATGGAGACCCTTCTCAAGGTAACTGGATTCAGGAGTGAAAAAACCACATACCTCAAGTAAAAAGAAACAGTTAAGGTGGCGTATCCTTTTTTTTTCAGTTTCCCATGCAGATAAGGCCGAGACCCAACTAGAGAATAGTTGCTTATTTTGAAAGGACTGTGGTTTTCAGCAAAGTCCCAGAAGCCATATATCACATGCCGGGCATGTTGTTGTTGTTGTTCAGTCGTTAAGTCGTGTCCGACTCTCCGTGACCCCATGAACCATATTGCGCCAGGCCTTCCTATCGCACGACCTCAAAAGCCACCCCCTTGACTAGGACGCAGCTGCCATTTCTTTCCTTATTCTCGAAAGATGCCCAGAGACTGGAAGGAAGTCTTTTGCTTCAATAACCAACTTGGCTTTTGACCCAAGATGGGTTTGAATTCTTGTTGCCTGACAAAGCACAGCCAGCACTTCCCCAAGTTAAATGATGGCATTTATCAATCCTCCTATAATAAAGCAACATCTCAAAGAATTTTTTTTTCCTTTTATGGGGAAACTCTGTAGGGGAAAGGCAAGCTCGCAGCTGGGAGGGAAACAATTTCTAAACCAGCCCAGAGGGAAGTCCCAGATGGCATCAGCTTGCCCAAACTTGAAGGGGACAAAAGAACTAGATGGGGAAGAAGCTGCTGGGAGTTGATGAAAGCTGAAAAAAAATGCAGCTGGAATGTGTTCTCCTTTGGCTTGGCGGCAGCTGTTCTTGCCTCAGCTTCCAATTGAAATCTCTCAAGCCTGTGTCTGCACGACAAGGCCTCTGCCTCTTCCCCTCCTAGAGCGAGGGAAATGGAGCAGTGGCCCTTTTAGCACTGCAAGAGGAGGACAAGCTTAAGGCACCTTTTATAGTCTTACAGAAGATGGCATTTCAACAGCTACAATTTGCATGATAAAGGCAGCCCTGCAACCAAAATTGCAGGATCTCTGCCCTCCCTCCTTTGCATTCTAGCTACTCTACTCCAATATAACTTTCTAAAGGAACAATAGAACGAATAGGGAAACTATATGCTGCTGTATCCTTGAACAAGGATTATTCCTTGATTAGTGAAATCATGGCAAAAGACATCAAATGCATCCGTTTCCCTCTGGTTTTACAAGCCTGTAGCTTTCTCAGAATCCTACTGGGTACCTCCAGTTTTTGATTCATTCTGTTTAAAGAAGTAACATGAGCGCTTTCATTCAAACTTGGCAGTTGGTCACCTTCCACCAGCCTGTGTACATGAATAGCGCCTGCAGTTTTGCTGCATCTCTATTAAGGACAATTAAGGTGAAACAAATACATGGCCATTCTAATTAGTAACACCAACAACGTTCTTCCTAGATATTCTCCCTCTAGTGGCAGGGAGTAAAATGTCCTGATCTGCCTTCAAGCAACTTTGGTAATATCCATACCAAAACCAAGGCTGCTGGACCTTCTGTCTGTTTCCTGCAAGCTTTTCAGGAGCGGCAGCATGCCATTTCCAGAATCAGAATCCCGGTACTTCTTAGTAGCCCTATCTGTCAGAGAATGCCAGCCTTTCAAGGTAGGCCAGGTCAAGAATCAGGAATGGCAGGGATCCTAGAAATGCTCTTTATTGTAGAAGGTAGAATAACAGAACCTTGAAAGCATCTCCAGTTTCTCTCTGCCTCAACTTACTCTTATACTAAACAAAATCAAGGCAGGTTTATTTTGATGTCTTTCTCCCTCTTCCCTCTTCCTCAGGACTGTCTAATCTCTTCTGCCAGTTCCCCTTTAATGATGTGCTCCTTCCTTCCCCAAGATCAGTTCTACATTCCTTTATAGAACAAATATGGTGTTCTTTTGCTAATAGTAAAGGACCCAAAGATTTGTGAACTTAAGACTGCCTTTTCAGTAGCAGGAAATTGAAAATCGTTCAGAATTCCCTTTGCTGGTCAAGTCCCAACCTGAACATTATACAGTATGGAGGACAACTGTGTGGTTACACAACTACGGTATAATGTATTTGTATAGTATTTCTAATAACCAGTAGCTCCTCCAATACAAAGATACTTTTATCTTTGCATGGCAGTTTCTATTATTTCAGAATTGCAAAATTAACATCCTACACACCAGTGCAAAATATTTATTTATTCCTTTGGTAAGAAATGTTCCATCATCATGACGTACAGTGGTACCTCAAGATACGAATTTAATCCGTTCCGTGACTCTGATCACAAGTCGAATTGGTCGCATCCTGAAGCACGTTTTCCCATAGGGTTCAATGTAAATACAGTTAATCCGTTCCACCCTCTGAATTTGGTCTCATCCTGAAGCAAATTTCCCCATAAGGTTCAATGTAAATACGGCTAATCCGCCCGCCGAATTTGGTCGCATCCTGAAGCACATGTCCCCATAAGGTTCAATGTGTCAGCCGGCGTTGCACGGCTAGGAAATTCCCCAGGCGCGCTTTAGTCAGCCCTAGCGCAGAAAAAGGAAGTGCTAATGAAATCTGAGAAAGGCTCCCGCGCGCACAGCCGGGAGCGGGAGCGGGAGCTTCCCCCCCACCCCCCTCGCTGATTCCTCTTAATTCCATGCTCTTTCCTTTGTGCATAGCCCTTGGCGTGTGCGCGACAAAAGCACAGTGAAAGCAATGGGGGAGAAGGCTTATGTAGCGCACACAGCGGAGCGGGAGCTTCCCCACCCCCGCGCCGATTCCTCTTAATTCCACGCTCTTTCCTTTGTGCATAGCCCTTGGCGCGCGCGACAAAAGCACAGTGAAAGCAATGGGGGGGAAGGCTTATGTAGCACACACAGCAGAGCGGGAGCTTCCCTCCCCCCACTGATTCCTCCGCGCTGTTTCCTTTCTCCATAGCGACAAAAGCACAGTGAAAGCAATATCAGCGCGCTGGGGGGAAAGGCTTATGTCGCGCGCATGCACAGTCGGGAGCAGGAGCTTCCCCCCCCCCCCGCGCGCTCAGATTTCATTAGCACTTCCTCTTTCTGCATTGCTTTCCTTGGGCTTTTGTCCTCGTGCTCAGATTTCATTAGCACTTCCTCTTGGAAGCCGCAACCACGTGGCAGCAGGGCAAATGGCCGCGGATCCGGTTCGTAGCTTGAGGCGGAGTTTGCATGTCGAGGTAAATTTTTGCAGCCGGAGCTGGTCGCATCTCGAAATTTTCGTAAGGTGGGGCGTTCGTATCTTGAGGTACCACTGTATTTATATTTGCCATATATGTTTTGCAAATAATCCTGGATAATTTTTAGAAGTCCATCTCTAACCAGTCTCAACAATTGCACAGCCTGGAGAAAAGCAGTCTTGGTCAGATTTTTGGTTGAACACCTTATCTGAACATCATCTTTACCTGCTATTACAAAAAGCTGTAAGTATGTGTCTATCAAAATAATGTCTAGTTAGGCCAGAGGAGCTATTTATCCAGACTTTTAAAAACTTTTTTTTTTTTTTTTTTACCTTTTACCATATTTATGAATGCACATGTTAACTCTCATGCTATCAAGAACATAAATAATGTACAGTAGGTATGGAAGGTATACCTTAATGTGTTCCTCTGTAGGGCAAACAGCGCTGCGTGTGAGAAGACAATTTAAAAAACAATTTCTAAATACATTAATGATTCCTCCACACCTTGTGTCAATGCCTTAATCAGCCATGCTGGCTGGGGATTATGAGAATTGTCATCCAACCCTTCTATAGGGTACAAAGGTGGAGACAGTACCAGAAAGAAATCCAAGGAAGATTTCTTACTTTTCTGTTGATCTGACCACTTATGGGCAATGTGTGAAAACCACATCAGCCATTTTTCACACACCCTCATATCTGAAATTACTGTAACTCCCATGTGCTCCATCTTAATTAAACCAGGGGCAGCAAAAACATGACTTTAACATTTGGATAATAATCTACTAAACGTGCAAGATGGCCAGGAGCATTCTCAATGGCAAGCCAAATCTTGAGCAAGATTCCTGTCTGTCTGCAGTGCTTTTTCACCTTAGGAACAAACTGATGAACCAGTTTTCAAAAAGTGCTATTGTGATCCAGGCCTTTCAGCTGGAATGCGAAGGCACAGGAAAACAAGCAGGAGTTCAGCCTGTAATCGCTCACCGTATGAGCCTTCAGCAAAAACATATGCCTATCTTCCGCGGTCTTAAAACTGGTATTGTCTTTTCCTCTCTGGAAATGCATATTCTTTTTTGGCATTTTCTTCCAGAACAACTATGTCTCACTGACATGAAAGATTTGCTGTGCCACTGTTATCAGTAGGTTTTTTTCAATACAACAGGATAAATATCTGTTGTTGTTCTATCAGTAGTAGCAGTCTCATCACTCATTTCCTCATTATTATAATCAAAACACTGCCTAAATCTGCTAAACCATTACTAGCCACAAAGTCTGCATTATCATCACTGTATTTTTTCTTGACATCTTTGAAACAACTTCCAGCCTTAACTTAACTTAACTAAGCTAAGTGGCATGATCTGATTATCCATAATATTAGTAACTTTTCTATCTCACCGACAGCACATAGCTGTTTTATTATCACAGCTGACCTTAAAGGTACCAGACCTTTCATATGTTCTTTCAGCATTCACTGTCCACCAAAATGATATTCACTGTTGAAGTAGTGAGACCTGGTTCATAAACGATGGAAGACAAGCTTTGTCCTCCTTTGTAATGCTTAATTTTTTTAAAAAAAATTCTGCTCTAAACCCATCACTTTATGCTTATGAGCTGGTCATGCACTCTTGCTATTACTTGAACGTTTTCTGCTCATAACTGCCATGGAGTTACGAGTGAAATCACACAGAAAATTATGAGATAAAGCAGCAGGAATGTGTGGCTGAGAGAGGAAGGCATCTGCTCACTGAACCACTTTGCATTGGACATGTCATGCCAAATGTTACACACACTGAAAATTTTAGATAGCGCTATGGAAACATTTGCATAAAGCTGAGTTAATATAAGACATCTACCATAACTGGGGAGGGGCTTATAATCCTTTTTTTCTCCTTGCCATGTGTGTGCAAACATGATCTGTACATGCATGAGTAAAATAAGGAAAGAGTCTGTAACAAAGGCAAATAAATTGTTCATGAATGTCCCCAAATGTCCCATTCTAAAGGCTGACCCTGTTGGATAATAATTTAGATCTGTATCTTCCATGTTCATTACCAGGTCATTGCTTGACTGGCAGCCAAAGTTCATTTTTTATCTGCAATAATGGGGGATTCCCCAAGGAGGCATGAATCCACCTGATCGCTCAATTAACTAATTAATTACAATTTAATATGCACATCTTCAAAAGATCCCAGACCAAGCTGCCCCTAATGAAAAGGTACATAATTCAGATGGCATGTTTAGAATTATCCCCTGGGTTCTTGTATTAACACTTCTGTTTCTTTCCTTTTATGTGGAGTGAGGGGATTTTGTTATTCTAGGATTGATGGCTGGGGTGGAAGCAGTGATTGATTGATTGATTGATTGATTGATTGATTGATTGATTTGCAGTCCTCTATTGGTTAGCTGGAGGGACTGCTCACTGGCTTATGGTGTCTACTGTGTTCCAAGACTAGCAAAAGTCAAAGCCAGGTTTGTTACATTTTTATTTCTGCCTTTCCTCCAAAAGCTCAAGGTGGCTTATGTGAGCGTGTTCCTTCATTTGATCCCACAACCGTTACCCTGGAGGAAGAATGGAAAGTCCAAGAGGGAGGTTCCATGGTTAACGGTGGACTTGAATCTGAGTCTCCCCACTCTTAAACCAGCACCATCACTACTGTGCCACTCTGGTTTGAACAGACTTGGAGGACTGGGAGAATGGCAGCATGGAAATGTGCTTAGTGGCATTTCTGTGGCAAAATTAGACAATGTATGCAAGCATTCCTTGTATCAGAATACTCATCCAACCCCATTTTTAAAAAGCAGGACTTGAGATGGTATTAGATTCAGACCTGTCATTTAATTAGTTGAATATTCACTAATCATTTAAAAGGGAGGCATTTATTTCAAAATGAAAACAATGTCAAATCAGCTGAGCTGATATCTCCCTCACCTTCTCTTAATGCGCTTTAATTGTGTCTGCTCTTCATTCACCGTGACATGATTAAAGCTTCCTCTCAATTAAGATTTCCTGAAGATCATTGAGCAAAGTCTGGCAGACAGACATGACCAAGCAAATTAAGAAATACAAGCCTGACTCATTAAAGCCCAGATTTCTTCCAGGCTATGAGCCATGGCCCTAGCTTGCCTCCCTGAGAAGAGCAATGGGTCAAACTGGAGAGCAAATGAGGAAAACCATAGCATAGACTACCTTCTAAAGATTCTTTGCTTATCCAAATGGTGCTCCCAGCCACAGTTCCTTAAGAACCACATCCCCATTAATATATGGCAAGGATGCCATATATTATATTAATTTGACTTCTACCTACCTCCATTCTCAGACTCAGTTCTTACTTCATATATGCCAGTTAACCCTTGTAAAGATAAGCAGCCTGCACTTGTGCAGATGTTCCTTCGTCAACATTGGTGCTTTATAAGATTATGGTAAGGGCACAGGATCATTTGGATGGATCAGGAGGGTTATATTATCTCCAGCTGAAGAAACTCTGGAGCATTTCTATCTTCGGCAGCTCCAGGTAGGACAAGAAAAACATTTGCAGGAATGTTGGAGAACTGGGCCTGTTGGTATCCACAATCTAAGGACAAATGGACAAATTGTCCAGTGATTTTCACCTACTGTGACATCTTGTACTTTTTATTTGTGCTGTTATAGTACAGATGGTTGTCATTTATCTTTTTAATTTATGATGCTCTCCATATGTTGTTTGTACTTTAATCTTACAATGGACATTTTAATTAATTTATTTTTTCACAGCTTGTACACTGCTAAGAGTCATGAGATTATGGCAGAATAGAAATTCAATGAACAAATGAAATAAATAAATTCAGTGCCTAGATTTGGGCAGCTGGGTTGGGTAGCTTGTGGTTCAGCATGGTGCAGGACTCCAAGAAAAAGTGAGACACAGAGACCAAAAAAAAAATAAAATCTAAAGCAGCTACATCCGATCTTCTCTGCAGCAGTTACTAGTGTGATTATTACCATTTTCACCCTCCCAAATTATTTATCTTGGTTCCCTTCTTCCTATAAGCAACCCTTTTCCCAAATCCCAAAATCACCAATTCATTTTTGTCCATTTTCAGCAAAAAGTCCAGTCTTTTTCAGCAGAAAGGGTTTCCAGTCTTTTATAAAAGTAATTGTTGTTCCTTCCTTAGTCAGACAAGTCAGTTTAGACATTTCAGCAAGTTCTCCCATCTTCACAGTCCACTCCTCCATTGTGGGTATTTCTGTATTTTTCCATCTTTGCGCATATAATAGCCTCCCTGCTATTATATAAAACCAATTGTCCATGAGTCTTTTTAAACTGATAGTCCATATCTCCTCGTAAAAAAAGCTCTGGTTTCAACTGAATATTAAATTTTAAAATTTGTTGCATCATTGTGTGTATTTGTTTCCAGTACTTTGCCATGGGCATAGGCCACTCTTCAAGAAATACCTTTTAACATAGCAAACTAGAGGATCTAGTTAAGTTTATCTGTACAAAGCTTATTCCCTGCTCCTTTTTAAATCTTTCACTCAGCCCTGATCTTGGAGGCAGAATATAACTCAATGGTACAATACCTACTTTGCACGAGAAAGGTTCCAGATTCACATACTACCATCTCTAAACAGGACTGGAAAAAGAACTCTCTGAAATGTTGGAGAACCATTGTCAGTCAATGTGGAAGGACTAACCAGCATATGACAGTGACCTACGTTCCTCTCTCGATTCTGCTGCATCTGAAACAAAGACTGCTGTTCTATCAAGTAAGGCTGTTGAATGGCCTTAAATCACTAGAGGGCAGCAAAGAGCTGGGTTTCTCTCTCTCTCTCTCTCTCTCTTCTGACCTCTGGTATTTGTCTGCATTTCTGCAGCCTAAATCAGTGTTTCTTGCTGGCTAGGAAATTCTGGGAGTTGAAGTCCACACGTCTTAAAGTTGCCAAGATTGAGAAACACTGGTCTAGATTGTCCAAGACAGCAAGTGTGGTGTAGTGGTGAAGGTATCAGGCTAGAAACCAGGAGACCCTGAGTTCTAGTCCTGCCTTAGGCACAAAACCAGATGGGAGACCCTGGGCCAGTCACACTCTCTCAGCCTTAGGAAGAAGACAAGGGCAAACCACTCCTGAAAAACCTTGCCAAGAAAACTGCAGGGACTAGTCCAGACAGTTGCCAGGAGTCAACACTGACCCAAAGGCATCAATAAAATAAAATAAAATAAAATAAAACAAATGGTCAAAGTCTTATATTAAAATTTTGTTGCAATGGCCTACTTCCTAACTCAGAGGACTGACATTCTGAGGCCAGAACTGTGCACATCTGCTGATATGGGGAAATAAGATGTGTCAGGCCCCCAGCCCCAGAACTCTGAAGTAGGCTTACCTGTCCTAATTTTGCTGCACCAAGGATGAACCAGGCCAAAGGCACACTTTTTGAACACTGTCTTCCAGTACCTCTAGGTGGCAGCAACTCCAAATAGAAGCTTATCGGTGAAGTTCATAAGCCCAACACACTTGTTATAAGGACAAAAACATAGCGTTATTTTCTAGTGCCCCTTGGAGCTCAGAGTTTGGGGAATTTTAGCCCAAACCAAAGGGACGCGGTGGCGCAGCGACTTAATGACGCTGAAAGTTGCCGGCCAGAAATGGCTGACACTTCAGCGGTTCGAGTCCAGCCTTCGCGTTAACAGGGTGAGCTCCTGTTTCCTCCCCAGCTCCTGTCAACCCAACAGGTCGAAAACTCATGTGAGTAGATAAATGGGGACTCTCACTCCGGTGGGAGGAAAAATGCTGGCAGCGCCTTGCACAGAGAGACGGGACCA
Source organism: Liasis olivaceus (assembly GCA_030867105.1). NCBI lineage: Eukaryota > Metazoa > Chordata > Lepidosauria > Squamata > Pythonidae > Liasis > Liasis olivaceus. Next base: position 262,096,854 of record CM061349.1, read on the forward strand.
GTTGCCGGTAAGCGCGAAAGCGCGCTCGCCCGAAAAGGGCGCGAAGCAACGGAAACCCCGCCTCCTGCGCTCGCCAGCTGGGCTCTGCTCTAGGAAGGAGGCTCTGGCAAACCACTTCCGAAATACATTGCCTTGAAAACTGCAAGGACTCGTCCAGGCAGTCACTGCAGGGTCAGTAATGACTGACCGCAGACAAAAAAAGCCCAAACCAGCATAAGATTGCTAGAATTTGGTGAAAGGAATAGTCTTGACTCCCAATCTGGCATTGTTCAAGTCAGCCAAATGCCCCACTCCGAGAGCTAGTGGCCACTAGGAGGTGAGAACTACACAACACAATGACCGCAAATCATCCACAATTTAGCTTAATGTGTTGTGCGTGGAATTAATTTAGTAAACTGTGGTTCAGTTAATGATAGGTAACCATGTTGTTCAAACCCAGCTATACCATCTCAGCTTATTTTCTAAAAGTCAGGCATGGGGATGGCTGAAGTGGTTTAAAAGGCAAGTGGAAGCAAAACGTTCGTAGAGCAGGGTTATGCCACTGTGAACTGAATGCTGAATAAAAAACCTTAGCACTCTTTGCTCTTATTTGGAAATTGTTTCTTTTGATTATATCCTTAGAGTCTAAGGAATGGTTTAGCACAGAATCTTATCACTTGGTGACTAACAACCAAATGTGTCTCTTTATGAAAGTTCTAAAAAGACTTTAATCTCTCATTGGCTGTTTGACGCATGGGAACTGTCACACAGTTGAATGAGTGAAGGGTGCGTATTGTCCTAGCAAGATATATACAAATCCCAATCATTAAGCCTTTAACGGATTTCATATGCAGGTCAAGAGACAGCTGGATAGTTGGATTTGCAGCAAAAGATTTCTATCGTGGAGATAAGTCCTTTTATATTTCACATGAATAGTAAATCCTACAAAATGCATATACCCTGCCTCTCTCGAAAGGACCCATTGCTTTCTAATTTGGTCTGTTAAATGATGTTCAGTTACTTATTGCTTTAATTTCTTAATGTGGGCTTTACAGCTGGTCTTTTTGTTTTCACACTTCTATTGTTTGTTCTTTTACAGAAAACTCTTATGTAGCACCCTGGGGGCAGATTAGACAAAAGTATGGTTTAAAATATGAATCATAAAACCATTCAGTAATTAATGAGCAAAAATAACAACAACACTGCTATGGTATGATTCCCCACCCCACCAAGGGTAAACTGCTTTCTCTAATGTTTGACTAAAGCAGGCACATATCAGCCACAGTGTTATATAATTACACCGGATGCCGTTCTATACAGATGGCTGCAATGTTCCGGCTTACAGCGTAGTGTATTTTCATCTGTTTATTCCATGACATCAGATTTAGCACATCAAGGCGGTTCATTTCCCATAGGGGGGGATGGCCATGCCTCCAGCACCCAGACAGTGCAGCCGACTTCAAAACAGAACCATTAAAAGCACCAGCTACAAAGACAATGCTTAAATCATGGTAAGTAGCAGCAAGGAACAGGCTCCTCCAGAGTTCAAATGAGAGACCAGAGCAGCTTTCTAAAAGGCCTTAATGCTGTAAAATGGTTTTGATCTTGACTGAAAGCACATTGCGATCTAAATGAACTACAAAGACAGAAGAACATAGGCTGTCTCAGAGACTGCATTTATTAAAACCAGCTTCAGGATCCAGCAACAAGTATCTTTTTTGGCAATCTCCCATTTAAGAAGTAAAAGGAATTGGGCACATTACTAATTTCACACCAGCTGGCAATGAGATGAGAATGAAGGCTCTGTTGAAGTGAACAAAAGTTACAGAAACTTAAAGTAGGAGGCTACTTCAGCAAATCCAAGGTCTTTTGCAGTTAATTACCATTTTCCAACCACACTTTGGGTCCAATATGTGAGATGTTGTTGCAGCCATCTTGCTACAGGTTCAAGTCAGTCTTAATTGGTTGGCCATAGCCAGAGCTGGGCACATATGAAATTCTCTACTCAATTTGTAAATAAGGAAATTGGTTGGATGTTTTGTTTTGTTTTTCTGAATTTCTCCAGGGGAAGACATCTTCCCTTGAGACACAACTGATGCATGAAGAGTTAGAGATGCTGCCAGTGAGGTTTTACAGTGAAAGATAGGATACCCACTCACACCTCTTGACTACCTTGTAACTCAATAAGTGCAAGAACATTTCCCCCAAGATTCTGCATCCTGAAATTCTCTTCTCCTTCCAAAGAACTGCAAGAGCAAATGCTTTTTCATCAGATTTAATGAGAACTGGTTGAAAAAGAAATGGCCAGAAATGTCTGTGCCCACCCCTCAATGTAAAGTCAGCCTTGGCTAATTAGCCAAAGTTTCAGGACCAGTCTTAAACATTTATATGGACAGGCCCTGGCATGGTTAGCTTAACCTTGTTAGTGTTAGTACTCAGAAAGGCTATTGCCAATCCTACCACATCCAGAAAGGCTCTTGAAAGTGTTGCAACTAGCCTCATATCCACCACCAATTTGATCTCATTTTCCAGGTTCAGCGCAGAGCCACGGGCTGAGTACTAATTTTGGACCATCTAAGACAGTTTCCACCCATCATGGATCAGAGCCAAATGGCTCACTAGTTCCCGTTCAGAAGCACATTATCCACTACAGAAAAATATCTGGTGGGAGTGAAGAAGGTGAGTGATTGGCAGTGTGTGGCAACCACATACCATCATCCCAGATTTTAGCAGGTAAACCCAATTTAAAAAAAAGAACCCTAGTAAAATTTTGGGATGAGTCTTTGCTCCTGGCTGTCTTTTGTATTAACTGTGATAATAGCACTGCAGGAGCAGGAGGAATTGGGCGTGTGGGTGTAGGTATGAGTGTATGTGCCCCAGCACAATTGCCACTTGATTAAGGAAACACACCACAGTGATGTCTTGCCCCTGCCTGCCCTGCCTGGAGACATTCCCATTCACTTTAGTGCCTGCACAAGAACAGAGAGATCAGTGTAAGCTGAAAAGAGAGTAGGAAGTGGGAGCAGCTAGCAAGATGTATTATAGAAAGAAATCCAGGAAGTGCCAGAAGACATGGTGAAATCTGGAGCTTGGGTGGTAGTTGAATGTAGAAGATTGCTATCACCCATTGCTTCCAGATCAGAGCTTTTGTGATGCATGACAGCATTTTGATTTTCAACCTGCTGTTGTTGCATCATGTCTACTGAAATCCAAGCAAAAAGATTGCAAAGCTACATTCATTTCTCCAAATTCTGCAAAGGGTAGGGGGTTATAAAGCCACCTGAAAAAGAGAAACACATAAGCCACTTGTGAAACATGAGTCTGGGACTTCACCGTATCCCATGCTGAGATTCATGACGTACAGGGGCTTATACAGGTACTGTCAATCACAGCATCAATGCAGAAAGCCAAATGAGTTTAAAATCCTCTTGAGCGTTGACAAGCTCTTGGCCCAATCAATATAATCCAGGGACAGACAAAGAAGCATATACAGAATTATGCATTCAGAAGATTTTGCTGCAATGGCATTTGCCAGTGTTTCTGTAAGCTTTGAACAGTTAGCTCTCACTCATTATTTGGATGTTGTTGTTTTGTTTGGGCTCAGGGGAAGATTGCTTTCACAATGGCAAATGTTGCTTTAGTCTCAGTTACTTGTGATTTGCTCTATTGGATTTATCCCTTTAGGACCTGAGAGGCTGGGTGGTGGGGTAGAAGAACATAAATAAATACATTGATGTGCACTGACTAAGATAGTCCATTGAATAAACCATGTCCTTATTTGTCATCACAACATATTGGCAAATAATCAGCAATGGAACGCAACTCTAACACCTGACAAGATTCCTAATGGGAGCAGAGGCAGAAGACACAACCTTGGTGGAGTGACACTCTGCAGAGGGCCCATTTTGGTCTTACAGTGACCCTGCGTGATTACATTTTTGTTAGATTGATATCCTGCCTTTCCTCTAGGAGCTTAAATGAACTACACATTACACCCTCCTCCTATTTTTCCCCATAACAGCAGGCCTGGAAGGAAGGTTGGCTGGGAGAGAGCAACAGGCTCAAAGTCACCCAGTGAGCTTCTGTGGTTGAGGGTAGATGAGAACCTGGGTCTCTGGTGACACCTTAACCACTCCACCATCCTGGCTCTGACTCCCCTACACTCAGCCAAGGTAATTTTAAATATATTTGGGCACTGAATGTTTGATGCTCATTCAATTCAATTCAATTCAAATATTTATTTTGGTCATTACCAGCATAAAGTCATATTACAGTTATAAACATTTGCAACTATGAACTCTCTGACCTGTAAGTTATGGACAACTAGTACAAAGCTTTAAAATCACGATGCCACTAAGATTTGTATGTGAAAAATTATAATTAAGAAGTACAGTATATCATACAGTATGATATAAATGTTAATATATAAAAGCTGTGGAAGAATGACTAAAGATTAGAATTAGTAACACAAAACTATGACATTCTATGTTTTATTTTAACTGTGAGGAAATTTTCTTCATTGGGGACCATCTTCAGAGGTTTATGAGGCTTAATAGTCTGACAGACTCCTAAAAACAAGAAAGAAAGTGAAGCTGTTTCAATTGTAGGCTAAACTAGGAAACTGAAAAACACCCCAAAAGAATGCGACGACAAACCACATCATCCCTAACAAAGTCAGCAGGAGCTGTGCATGACTTGAGGGCATCTTTACCTTTTGATTTAAGCACACTGTTGCAGCAACCTGAATCTGCTGGGAATGTTTTTACCACCTGTTTTCCTTAGGAACTGTCTTGAAACATATTAAGAACAGCTGGCAAAGCTCACATCTTGCCTCACCCTTACTGCAGAATTTTTCCTGGGTTTGGGACTAGGAGTGCCTGCTGGGCCTCATTAAAGCCTTGCTAACTTTCCAGCAACATGATGGCATCTGGACAAGGTGTGAATCCCCATGCAACCAAGCCTACACTAGGTGTAGGCTTAGGTAGCCCCTGCAAGCTGCCTTTTTCAAGCAGTGTGCATACCCTAGGTCTCCTCTCTCACATTGCTCAGCATTTTTGTAGAGTGCTGGGCTATCCCACCTGTGTGCTCCAAATTCCTCAAAAATATTATAGGAAGCAGGAGGGACTTAAGAGAGGTAAAATACAAATCAAGACTAATGCATATATATATAGGCACATTAATGCATATATAGGCACACAGCACAACCAGGCACTGGGCACACATACAATAGAAGAGAGGTTCCTTTCCTTCTGAAATCCATTCAGAACTTTTACTTCCCCAAGTTTTTCCTTGAACGAGGGATTATACTGCTCAGATTTCCAGTTGAAATAGCATTTTGGAAGGCTATTTTAACTTTTGCAGTCCATTAAAATGGATTAATATTAGACTTTTGTTTTGAAAGGTGGCCTGGAAAATATTTAAATTTTTTAAAAATTAGTATGAGATCAAGCTGCTAGGCAGGAGCGCCTTGTGTTACACTAGGAGGGAAGATGACCATATGTTTGGCAGATGTTGCTCAGGTCAGAGCAGGGAGATGTTTTTGGCCCAAAGGCCACTTCCTCCTCCTACCCTGTCTAATTATGAAGTTGCGAACTCTGCCCCACAACCTCCTTATCCCAGCTCTGAGACAGCCCACTTACCTTTTACACAGGATATATCCATTGCATTGCCAGCCTGCCCCTGAGGCAGGGTGAGGCTGGGTCAAGGTGTTTTCCACAAGAAAATGAAGAAAACTTCCTATTCTATGTTAGAGGAGGAGGAGAAGAAAAAGAGGTTGGCCACATGTTGGGTTTCACTTGGTCCACTGCAGGACCATCCCCTTCCGTCTGTATGGGCAGCTCAGTGCCTCCATGGCCATGTCTGCTTCGATGCTGGAGAGACCAGAACTTGTCCAGAAACCAATGCTTTCTTTTTATCTTCCAGGCCAGGGAATATTGACCTTGTGCCATACCTTCCCTGTGCCTGCTGTGTAGCCTGCCACTATCTCCCATTCCCACCATACTAATTTTCCCACCTGTAACCTCCCTTACCTTCCCCACTCACACTTCTACCTGCCTGCCTCCCAGCCCAGTGTGGATCCTTTTCCTCTCCCCTCCTCTGTACCGTCCCATACCTCTGCACTTGCTGGAAAGCACTCCTGCCCCTCTGATGACAAGAGCTGCAGTTAAATGCTGCCTCTGTGTGAGGGCAGCAAATCTACTGGCCTTATTCCTAAGGCACAGTAAGAGGAATATTGTGGGGGCAGCAGTTTTAGGAAAGACATGCTTTCTTCCTGTCTCAAAGATGGGACAAAGCACACCTTCGGGTCTGTCAGGACCTGCCAACAGATGTTTTTGTCCTTGTACCACAGTCACTGTAGAGATGGGAGGCCACATAAATCATTTAAATAAATAAATAAATAAATAAATAAATAAATAAATAAATAAATAAATAGATAGATAGATAGATAGATAGATAGATAGATAGATAGAGTGGGTGGGGCTGAAATTTTCAGATACCGTTTGTTTGTTTTTTTGGTAGAGCTTTGGGAGGGGGCTAAGAGGGAAAATGTGTTCCTAAAAAAGGGGTTTCCAAAATGTTCAGCTTGCTCATTTTGGAGGCTCTGAGAACTGCAAAAGCGAGGCTGGGAGCTGCACATATCCTATGGGCTTCAGGTTGTCCTTCTCTGACATAAATTGCAATAAAGCTGCCTTCTACTGAGTAAGTCCATGTGCTCCAGTCCTGTCAATACTGGCTGGTAGGAGTCCTGCAAAGTTTCAGGCAGGCATTTTCCCAATCTTATCTGGAGATGCTAGACACTGCAAATTCAGGTGGAGCTATGGCTATCTATATACGTCCATGCAGTAGTTTGAAAAGGCTTTCAAAAGCCTCTGCTGAGAGCATTTGAGTCAATCATCAATGTGATAAATCAGCAAACATCTCACTGCATACTAAAGTAATATTTTCCTCCTATAGGCACCATCATTTCTTACAATTCCTTGTGTTATACTGAGAAACCAAACAGTGCAAAGCAAAATAAATGAACCTTGAGAAATCTGTACTTCCATACACCTGAATCTCATGGGAAGAGCTTGGGGCCCAGGAAAGGGGGGGGGGGAAGGAGGGAGGGAGAGAAGGGAAAAAAACGTTATTGAAGGAATGGAGATAATAGCTAAGAAGACATGTCTTATATTCACCATATTTTCCTCTGTTTCCCTGAATTAGGAGTTCTTTTCGTCCATGTTCTATATTTCAATATGCCACTTTTTTGCATTGCATTTTAGATATGTGGCTTCTGATTCTTTTATACTATTTTCATTTGCACCCCAATACTAGTATCTCTATACAATTTACCGCAGAGTTTTTAGAGCAGCCCCGTGCAATCTCCCTTCCCCATTTTTAAAATAGATTCACCAAGGGTCAGAATGGTAGTGATACTGAAGTTACCCTTTGAGACAGGAAAAGAGAGAGATTCTTTGTACGTGTTAAATGCAAATCCATGAGGAGATAAGTTGTTTAAAGTGATGAGATAATGGAAAATGCAAGAAGCCACTTTTCTCTTGAGAAATAAGGAAATGCATATCCTGCAGGTTCTTAATAAAAAGTTGTGGCATTTGCAAGCATACCCAATTTACTAGAGAAAGGTGTTCCCATTGCAGGTCTGATTTTTATAGATGAAGGGACTCCAAAGCATGAAAAAGTCAGATGTTTAGAGCAAGTTAAAGCTGTAAGTGATATTTTACTCCTCATATAATAATGTGTTATCATGATAAAATGGCAAGACTTTTTCTGTTAGTCCCTTAAGCTTCTTAAATGATAGATTCCAAGGTTTTAAAAGCAGACTTACATCATTGCAGTCTTGGCCTGGTAGAACTGGAGCCAAATGGTCATGTAACAGTGCCAATGTAACAGGTTCAGATTATAAGTGAATGGCAGTGAGCAGATCTTGCTTGTAGAAATTCTTTAAGTTCTACACTCCAAACAAGTCATCCATATGACTCCTAGTATATAGCTAATAGTTTGAGGTTAGGTTCACACATTGCACTAAGCCATATCATAATTTGTTTGGTTTTAGCTTAATGCATTGTGTGAACCCAGATTTCATGATTTGTAAATCATGGGAAGAAAATACCTGTTATATTGGTTGGTTGGTTGATTGGTTAGTTGGTTGGTTGATTGATTATGGGCCATGAAGTTGGTGTGTGTCAGTGATCACTTATATTTTCTCCACGCTGATCTGTCCCCAGGCTGGTCCTCCACAGTCTTCCAATGATGCATCCGTTGCCATTATAACTGGGTCCCTCAACCATGGTACAGGTCATCCTCTTCTTCTCTTTCCTTTCACCTTTCTCAGTGTTATGAAGTTCTAAAGGAAGCTGGTTCTTTGCATAATATGTCCAAAGTATGATAATTTGAGCCTGGTTATTTGTGACTTGAGTGAGAATTCTGGTTTGATTTGTTCAATGATCCATTTGTTTGTTTTCTTAGTTATCCATGGTATTCTCGGGAGTATTCTCCAACACCCAAGGTCAACAATGTTAGTACTCTATCCTACCTGTTTAAAGTCCAACTTTCACTTTCTAAACAGTGTCACAGAGAAAACCATTACCTGCACAATTCTGATCTTTGTAGGTTTAGATAGATCTCAGCATTGGAATGTCTTTTCCAAGGCTTTCATTGTTACTCTACCAAGTAGTAGCCTGCAGATTAGCATTATTTCTTGAATGCTGCTTCCTTTAGCCTTGATAACTGATCCTAAAAGGTAGAAGTTATCCACTGCTTCAATATCTTCAGTATCAATTCTAAGACTGGTTGCTGTACTTGTCATAAATCTGGATTCTTTATATTTAATATTAGCCCCATTTTTTCCACTGTGCTCCTTGACTTTCATTACTAGAGCTTGCAGATATTTGCATTTTCAGCTTTCAGAGTAATGTCATCACCATAGCACAGGTTATTGATGTTTCTTGCTCCAGTTTCAAAATCATGCTCATCTCCTTCCAGTCCAGCTTCCTTCAATATATATTTCACATGTAGGTTGAATAAATAAGGGGAAAATATACAGCCTTGTCTCACTCCTTTACTGACCTGGTCCCGGTCTGTTTTGCCATGCTCCATCAGTACTGTGGCTTCCTGACTTGTGTATAGATTTTGCATGAGGACAATGAGATATTCTGGAATTCCCATTTTTAAACACATTCTACAATTAGACAAGGTCAGCATAATCAAAGGCCTTTCTCAATGAAACAGATATTGACATCTTTAGGATATTCTTTGTCTTTCTTAATTATCCACTATGCATCAGCAATAATGTTTCTTGTTCCTAAAGCCAGCTTGAATTTCTGGCATCTCCTTTTCCATATAGAGCTCTTATCTGCGCTGGATGATCCTAAGCATTATTTTGCTAGTATGCGAAATTAAGGCTACTGTATGATAGTTTGCATAATCTGTTAAGTCTCCTTTCTTTGGTACTGACATACAGATTGACCTTTTCCAATCTGTTGGCCACTGTGTTGTTCTCCAGATTTGCTGGCATCGTTTGGTTAGAACCTTTACTGATTCTTCTTCTGTTACTTGCCTTATTTCCTTAGCTATTCCATCAGTTCCTGTAGCCTTCCATCTTGGTAATGATCAGAGTGCTGATCTAACTTCATGTTCTAGGACTAGAGGTTCCATGTCTGTTTTAGTCTTCAAAGTTTTTACAGATGCTGTTGTAATACTGCTTCTTGACTCTTCTAACAGCTTTCTGAAATTCTTTGTTAAGTTCCTTCCTGACATCCTATCTTTTTTGCCTTTGGCTTCTCTTCCCTTTTTGGCAATTTCCACCATTTGTTCTGACATTCAGCTTGCTTTATTCTGTTTCTTCTGTTTCTTCATCAGCCTCTTTTTAAGTCTTAACTTCTTTGATTTCATTCCACAGTTCCTCTGGTTCCTGATCAAAGAGGTTCAGGACTTCAAAGTGAGTCATGACGTTCTCCTTGAAAATGGTTAGTATATGGTCAAAATCATACTGTAAGAACTGGTTGGCTTTCTTCTTCTGTTTATGTTAACTTGGCACTTGCAAAATGAGTGGTTCGTGATCTGTTCCATAGTCAGCCCCTGCCCATGTCTTTGCTGTTATAACTGAGCTCTTCTACCTCCTTCTACTAATAATATACTCAATTTGATTTCTGTGTTCTCCATTAGGTGTTGTCCATGAATATAAGCATTGTTTTGGTTGTTTAAAGCAATGAAGAAATAATTAAATTAGCAGGAATTGGTATGTTGTTCTCTGGCTTTATTTTGTTTTCCTGTGTCATTTTCAGCTATCCTTTCCTCCTTAATATTTCCAACTTTCTAGTCTCCAACCACAAACAGCACACCTTGCTTGCATGTTCTGTCAATTTCAGATTGAAGACCATGAAACTCATCAACATCCTCCTTCTTCTACATCAGTGGGTTGGAGCACAAACCTGGATAATTATCATATTAAAGGGTTGTCCACAAAGCCTAATTGATGTTGTTTGGTCATTGATTGCATTGGAGCCAAATACTGTTCTTGCTATATCCCTCCTAACTATAAAAACAACTATGTTCCTTCTTTGTTTTCCATGTCCTGAGTAATAAACAATGTGATCTTCTGACTGAAAGTGACCAATCCCACTCTGTCTCAATTTTCTGATACATACTATGTCAATGTATAAGCATGTAGATTTCACTATGTTGAACTTCCCCATGTTCACACTTCTTACATTCTATGTTCCTACTGCAATTCTGTATTTGCAGCTTCGGATGTTCTTTTCCTGCATGGCAACATCAGCAACTAGATGTTCCAAAGGCTTTCTTCTAGTCACAACATAAACACAATTGCTACTCTGAAAGATCCCCAGCTCTTCCTTAGTAGCATATTGAGCCCTTCATCCAGCACTATATCATCAATCACTTTATATTCTCTGTCCATGTGTTTTTCTTAATAAAATATAGGAGTAGTTTACCATTGATTTCTCCTGTGCAGTATGAATTGATGCCTTTGCCTGAGCTTGGTTGTTTGCTTGCAGATGTTTCATTACCCAACTAGGTAACATCATCAGTGTAAGTGAGTGTGGGGTTTTCTCCCTGTTTATATACAGCAGCTTGCCCTACCAGTGTCAGGGGTGTAGTTTTCTCCTTGGTAGTTCCTTGATTAGGGCATTATTTTTGGCTTGATTGTTTGCCTGGTGTTAATCCCTGCTTACCTGGGTGTTGGCTGCTGAAGAGGATGTGCCCTGGTCTTTTTGTTTCCTCCTTAGCTTTTTGTTGTCTCTTTTGAATGGTGTGTAAATATGATTTATTTCTATGGCTGATTTGGCTGATTTATTGATGGCTGATTTCTCTGAATGCCAAGCTTCCAGGAATTCCAGGAATGCCAAACTTCCAGACCACCTATACAACATCTTCCAACAAAATGGATACCCACGCAACTTTATTAAAAAGTGCCTGACCACTCAACCCACAACAGCACAACCAATACAACCTATGAAAAAGCTAACACTGTCATACATCAAAACATCTCAGAAATAACCAACAGACTATTACAACCACAAAGAATCACTGTAGCACACAAACCAACTAAAGCCCTCCAAAACATCTTAAGTAACCCAAAAGACCCAGTAGCCCAAGGGGAAAAAAAAAACAAAACAGGAGCCATCTACAACATGCAGCGTAAGGACTGTAACAGCCACAATGTAGGACAGACAGGTAGAAGATTAGCAGAGTGCATCCATGAACACCAACTAGCAGTCAGAAGAGATGATGAAAACTCTTTAATCTCACAACACATGGACAGACTCAACTATAGTTTCAACTGGGAAACTGTCAGCATCTTAGACTAAGCCAATTCCAAAAATGCTAGGGAATTCCTGGAAGCTTGACATTCTGACAAATCAACAGACCCATAGAGATAAGCCATATTTACACATCATTCAAAAGAGACAATAAAAAAAGCTAAGAAGGAAACAAAGAGCCCAGAACACATCTTCTCCAGCAGCCTACACCCAGATAAGCAGGAATTAACACCAGACAAAAAATCTAGCAGAAAATAAAACCCAAATGAAGGAACTATCAAGGAGAAAACCACACCCCCACCAACACTGGTAGGGCAAGCTACTGTATATAAACAGGGGGCAAACTGCACATTCACTAGCGCTGATGATGTTACCTACTTGGGTAATGAAAGGTCTGCAGTCAAACAACCAAGCTCAGAGAGCACCAAGGACTCCACAGTTCAACCCTGAGCTACAGATATTCTCCTATATTGGCTTTTTACACTATTTGCTATTGTCTAGAGGGGAAAAATATTCAATGCACACTGCCATGCAGCGTTTATTAGCCACACATTTCCTGTAACAGAAGAGTTGTAATTACAATAACAAGGTTTTCATCCTAAACATATACAACCCCCACCTATTTTTCTTTAGAATCTGCTATTTTCAATCACAGACCCAAATGAAGCATCTAATTATTAGAACCATGTTGTTTCTTTGCAGAACACCGTTTTATTTTTCCACCAGGCTGGAGGCGACTGAGTCATTTATTTTATTTTATTTTTTAAAACATGCCTGACACAGTAGTTTCCTTGTTCTCCTATTATCCAGCAAGCCAGAATTCTAAACAATTCAAACATAAAACCAAATGATGCTGGAACACTCTACCCCATCCTCGAGGGCTTCGAACAAGGGCTAACCTGACAATAAAAGCCACAGTAGCATTGTGTTCTAATTAGATGCTAATAAATAAATCTATTCATGAGGGTTGCTGGATGTTTTGAGTGTCTGCATTCAAAAAGAGCCTTTATAATGAATCAGTATGGTAATTTCCACTACCCAACAGGGCACAAGAGGCTATTCTTCCCTATTTCAGCATATCCAGAATGATTGCTTTCTTTATGTCAAACTGTCGCAGGCATATATTTCTAAATAAATAAAATTCCAGGATGTAACTGAAGTATTCAGGCAAATTTTGAGAGCTCTCTTTTACAGCAGCAGACTCAACTTTTCTTGACCTTGTTTACCAAGTAGTTGTCAAGGAAACGGGGTCAGATTATTTTATACAGCCTTTTTGTCCTCCGTCTGACAGTGCCAGTTTTACGAAGGGTTTCTAAATCTGAAATTCTCAATGGCCCACCCGGGGTCACGCTGCACGATCCAAGAGGTACACCCCAGCCCAGCCCAGCCCAGCCCAGCCCATCTGGCAATGCTGCATCACTAACCCAACAATGCCAGGGTTGCCCCAAATGGTTGCTTGGAATGCTGGCCTAATTAGGCTGGAGCGGTTGCTAGTAGGTTACGTGTCCCCGCTGGAATGTTTCAGTTTCAGAATGCCTCCACGTTCTTAAAAAGTGCATCTGCTCCTGGTCTGTTTATAACAATGTCATGAATGAATACACGCTTCGGCTGGGTTTTTTTTTTTAATACTGTAATGCAATCATTAGTGATTTGCTGTATTTACAATACAACCAAGTGCCCCATTCTGCTGTTATTTCAGGCTGCTTTTTTTGTTAAACAAAAAAGACCAGTTATTGCATGTTTATCGGGATGGCTCTGCAGGAACACAGCTGTGGTTGTGTGGCTATTCCTACCTGCACAGCTGTGCAAATGTACACTGAAAAATATACTAGAAAAAGAAAACTACTCTGTTTCCTACCCTCTCACTAATCCCACTTTGATTCCAGATCTGAAATCAAAGAAAAAGGAAAGGTGAAGGGATGACATAGTGTTAGATGAATGGCCCTAATTCTCCAGATGTTTCAGAATGCAAGAAATGGATCCACAGACTCCATCTACACTTTTTTTCTAAAGCGAATTCAAGGCAAAATGATTGCAGCAAGTAGTTTCCAGCTCTGACCAATATCCTTTCCTTTTAGGACCATGAGGCTGAAAATGCCAACATGATTACACATACTCAGGGCTGAAAGTTCCACAGCTATGCCATTCCCTGCCAATGCATTTCCCATGTTAATGACAAAAAGGGACAATCAAGCATGCCAGCACTGTAGTTTATGTATGCAGTTGTCTGTTAGATTTGCATCTTGCTTTAGCCAACCTTGGCTGATCTCAAAAAGCTAAGGAGAGTTGCATCTGTTAGTACTTGGAAAGGAGATCACCAGGAAGTCCTATGGCTGGAAGTCAATAAACACTCTGGAAGAACACAACTGCAAGCCATTTCTATATTGATGCCCTGAAAATTACATAAATGTGTCCATGTGGTCACCAGGAGTAAAGCTCCGTTTGAAGGAGACTCTTATTTATTTTCCACCCAGAAACTCAAGGCAATGTATACCACACTCTTTCCTCCTGTGATTTCCTCAAGACAACAACCCTGTGAGGTAGGTTGGGCAGAGAAATAGTCATTCAGTGACTATTGACTGAGAAGGGGCTTAATCTTGCATTGTCTTGGTCTTGGTTCAGTAGCTCCCCCACCGCTACTGCACATGGGCTCTCTTCAGTGGTCTCCGTGAGCATGGCCTGATCAGGCAGGAAGCGTTCCCCATTGACGGAAATGTTTCTTAATGGTCCCGGAAAGGACTTCTGGTCTAAAATGAAATGAAACCTAAATGCTGATTTATACATAGACGTTGTTTTATCCAGGAAGTTTAAAAATAGTCATAAAAAACACCCCAGACAATTTCCCAAAGGCCGCCACCTTTAATTCAGACAATATTCCTCTAAATAGGAATGAAACAACTCAAGTTGTATGGGAAATAGAGAAACTGAAACTGAGCTGCTAACACGTTGGCCCAGTTTATCAGGACCTTTATAAGATTTTCCTGAATTGGGAAGAAAAATTGGGCACATCATGTGGAAGGCAAACAATAGAGTGGTACATTCGTGAATAATTCAGCATTTCAAACTGAGAAACTGAAAAAAGATTTCAAATGATACATGACTGGAAAAGTTAGGATTCCTGCACACAGACACACAAACAAACAGGGCTAATCCACAGTGCTCAATTATCCCATCACTAGAATGGGTCAGCAACCATTTTGGGAGAACAGGAACAGACATCCAGCATCCTACCATTGCAAATATAACCTGTGGGAACATTTTTCTGCTGAAGTTTCAAAGTACTGTTTTTCATCGTATATTGCCCTAAGCGCTTTTCTATGCTTTGGCTGGTATGCTTTACTTGATTACAGGGGGGTGAAACCCTTCTACCTTGAGTGACTGGAAAAATGATGAAATAGAGCGCCTCTGGATTTATTTCAAAAAAGGCCCAGGAAAAAAGCAGCTAACTCAGCAAAACAAAAATTGCAATTAAAAAAAGTGTTTCTGCTAGGTTTCAGAGCAGCAGCCTTCTGTTTACAAGGCAAGTGCTACAACTATTGTGCTATTATAGCATTTCTTGTAAAAGTAGCTCTGGAGGATACTAGAGACCAACAGGTCAGTCATTTTGTTTTGTTTTTATTTTAAAGCTGGATTTGTATCTGTGTATAGCAGCATTTTGGTACTTTATATACAAAATCCAATTTAGAAGTGTGTATATATGTACATATATACAGGGTATACCCAAAGTCAGGGCCCATAGGCCAATCACAATGTGTTTTATTAAAAAAATTTTCAGAGAAAATATTACTGCACTTAGGAATGTTCAAAGGTCATGCATCACACAAGTAAGGAAGATTTAGAAGAAACTAGCAACCAATTCCAACATTTAATGTAATTTATATAATAAATTGCCTATGGAATCTGACTTTTGGTATACCTTGTGTGTGTGTGTGTGTAATCTGTCTGTGCACACAGACACACGCACACATCCATTAAAACCTGCTCATGGGAAGGAAAGTGATTGACCACTGCTTTCCTGGAACAGAAAGGTGGAAGGACACAGCAACAGCCACAGGGAATTGTCCAGTGGAAGAAGTGTAAGCCTGATGTCTGCCCTGAATATCACGCAAGCTGTTGGCAGGCTTGCTTCTCTTACACTGGTGCAAAGTCCAGGCAGCACAAGCACAGGACAGGAGCAGCTTAGCGGGGCAGTGCAGATACACCCAGAGAGAGTTTCAACAGATAAAGTAACAAGACAAATGTGTACTAGGCCAAGTCTAATGACTCAGCCCTTTTGTAGGCATCCATCCTGTCACTCCAGTACAATGTGTTGCTGGTTAAGTATTTTCCACTCACCCACTTAATAAAAATTTAGTGGCATTGAAATATGAGCAGGCAGCTGAGCTGCTGCAACCACTAGACTCATTAGTGGCATTACTTAATGTTTACTCCCACTGCGCAACACAACACATTTCTTGCAGCAGACTGTGCATGTGGGGCAAAGCAACTGGGGGCGATGACTTGTTGGGATTAGAAGGGGCATCCTCACTTTTTGTTCTCACACTGGTTTAAGATATAACAAAGGGGGCTTGAAAGAGACATGTCATTCGGATCATGTAAATGTGCAGTTTAAGTTATTTAAATCACTTTATAATTACAGGCTAAAATGTTTATTTCTTCCCTACCTTAGTTCAGTTCTTACGCTTTTTCTTTTCCTATTTTTTGAAAAAGCCTCTTTAAAAATTAAGAAATGTTTTCTCGTTCCTTAAACACGTGATTTAGAAATCAAGCTCCCTCTCCTGAGCACATTTGCTGAATACTGACTGGAAAACCTGAACTAAACCTAAAACAAAAATGGAGGGATTGATTATTTTACACCACAGCAATAACAAAAGAACTGGAAAGAAAAGAATCCCTGAAGGTTGAACTCCCTGGGCCCTAGGGCACGCTTTGGCTTTGGTTACATGGTTAAGGCAGAAGTATAATAAGCATGTGAAAAATCCTTAATGGAGTCTCCAACTTTTGGAATCATGCCAATAGATCAAATATATTTTAGAGGGCAAAATTGTTGCCTCTTTACAGTATTAGATGGGGAACAGCAAAAGCCCTAAAGGCTAAAGGAGTCTAGGTTTACATTCCCTCATACTACTGGAACAAGAGCCAGTAGTAGGAGTAGTAGAAGAGGGGTGGTCTTAATACAGGGAGAACTGAGTTTAAATCCCATACAGTCTATAAGGTGCTATTGGGCTACTTGCATTCTCTCTGTCTAACTTACATCTCAAGAAAGAACTTGGTTGTGGCATACGCAGGCCCTTGCTGGTTTTCTCACAGTGACAAAAGCAGCACTGCAACATTGCATTGCAAGCTTTCCCATTTGGGGCATGTCCATGGGGAAAAATGCATGCAGAAAAGAGGTGGGCTTGCACTGCAATGCCACTATATGGCTTGGATCCCTTTCACCCCTGCTGAGGATGTTGCTGCTGGATGGCCATTCCACCAGGCCAGTGAAAAGCTGGCAGGACAAAAATGCACTGCCTGGTGCTAGGGAAGGGTTTGGTTTTAAGGAAGGGTGGGACCTGGCAACTCTTGGTATACATTAAGCAGCCTTCCCCAACCTCTGGGGATCAACTCCCAGAATTTCCCAGCCAGCATGGCTATGGCTAAGGATTCTGGGAATTGAAGTTCACACACTCTAATAGCATCCAGGTTGCAGAAAGCTGCACTAGAGAATGGCAAGTACTTTTGCCTCAGGCAGTAGAAGAAGAAGGTAATGATAAAAGGAATTACATTCACTCCTGGGGTCTTGGAGGATGTCCTACAATAAGAAAGCAGGTAACGTATACATCTGGAAACCATCTTGTCTTTGTTATTTCTAAGTTCATGCTAGTTTTTCAGGTACAGCCGAGTTTCTTTTCTGTTGTTACTCTGCACTTTGAAAGAGACAAAACATCTATTTATTACTATAAACTCTTTTAATTGAATTCTATGTATGACAACAGAGCAGACCTAAAGATTAATGACTCAATTTTGGAGACAAGGGAAAATGCAAAGTGAAATTGATTACATTAATTGTTTCTTTGAGAACCAATCTCGTTCAGCAATATCCAGAGTGCCCTCTCCACTGGAACATCGACGGTGGTCTGGTCCACTTACCAATTTTCTTTTAAGCTTTGGCACTTTGGTATTATATTAGATTTACTTTTCAAGCAATTTTCAAGTCCCTGGCTGACAATAATTGTACGGAGATTGTGACGGAGAAAATGATAAATGGGTAGGCTTTCTGGAGTGGAAACTTTGGTTATTATTAGACCACTCAGGAGAAAGAGATGGAGCATGAAATAGAAGATGAGAATGACCTATCACATCAGCCTTAAACTTAAAATAACACATCTGTTTCTTAACTTCAGAAGTTTGCTGAAAGTACTTTCTAAAAATTTCCCTTTATCAAGATAGAAGCCATCAGCTTAATGGGAAAGAGAAAGCTACTTCCTGCTTTCCAACTCAGATTTCAGTTAAAATATTCTTTACGTGTAGCAGTGTTTCAGAACTCAGTGTAACATGCAGAAGATTTCCCTGTAGTCTCCCCAATGAAGCATTATCCTAACCCCAATCGGATCATCTTCTGTGAGTTTGATTCATCACATTTCATTCTACTCCAAACACTGCTGGACCAGAGCACCTAAATCAGCCATATGCAGTTCCTGAACACTCCAGTTACTGGAGGGCAGCCCTTCCAGAGACCTCTGGAAATTGCTATAAATTGTAATTTTTAATCTGACCAGAGAAAAAATACAGTATAGTTATAACTGTATAGTTAACTATATTTAGCTCTAATTCCCTATAGTAAATGTCAATGAAACAGTATCACATTTAAGCTTTTGTCTTACCCCACCCACTGCATTTTGGAGTGCAGCTGCTGGCATGCCTCTCCAAGACCACATGTGACCCTTTCCTGGAAGAAGAAATGCCTCTCCAAGCATGCCGGTCTAGAATCTGAGATCTTCCCGGGAGACTCTTCTTCACGTGCCACCCCTTGTGGCAGGCAGCTTTCATGGTTCTGCTATGGATTAAGCTGAGAGAGAACTTGGCCCAAGACCACTTGGTAATCACAAGATGGCATGGCTAGTTATGGCATTTCTTCGATGGGAATCCTTCCTTACAGAAGCTCACCTGGTGCCAACCCTGTTGCTTTTTTTCTGTCCAAGCTGATCTTCTTTTTCTCTCTGGAATTTTGATAGAAGTATAAGATTTTATATAAAAATAACATTTCTGTGTGGAATTTCTGTTTCTCTCTTTTACTTCCTATGTTGATTATTGATGGATTTTAGTATGATTACTGCAGTATTGATTGCAATGGCAGCAACATTTCCCTTTCTCTTGCCTCACAACACTCTCTATATGGAGAAGGCAAGCTAATTGTAATTCTTCCTTTCCTATCCTGTTACCTTTTCCCCTCATCTCATTTCCCTCCAATTTTGTTCAGTCCTTTCTCTTTCCTCCCTTTCCAATGCAACTCCTGTTCCCCAGTTTCTGCTAGAAGAAGGTGTGTGTGTGTGTCGGTTTGTATGTGTGCAAGAGAATATGCACATACAGATGAGCAATTATTTGTTTTGAAATGTGTGCCTTCTTTTACAATTTAAATCAGTAGCTATTAATTCAATTAATATTGATTAAATATTAATATGAGCCTTCTTAGTGGTGGCCCCTCTCCTCTGGAACAGCTTACTCCCAGAGTTAAGGATGGCTCTTAGTATTTTGGAGAGCTGTTCAGCTCTGGCTATTCTGTACGGCCTCTGGGGATGTAATGTGTGTTTGAGTACTTGTTCCTGAGGTGAATGCAGAACACTGCTTCTTGGTTCTTGCTTGACTGCTATTTTAATACCATTTACTACATTTTAATCTTATTCCTGTAATCAGAAACTGGTAGTCTCTCAGAGTCTTATAACTGGTGTGGCCAAGAAGCCAAGTAAATAAACAACTAAACTTTTTTTTGTCCTGACCTTTTGTTTTGTTTTCGTTTTTGGGGTGTGTGTGTGTGTGTGTGTGTGTGTAATATATATAAATGTGTATACACAGATATACATAGAATTTTATTGGGGTGGGGGGGCTGACAAAGGGAAAACAGGGCATTGGATTTATGTTTCTATTTCTATTTTTTCCAACTTTATGATTACAGAGTAGATTTCAGGGTTGTCTTCCTTTCAGTCTAGTACCTCATGAATTTTGTAAAGTATTAATCCCTGCCAACCTAACATCCTTTCTATCCCTCTCTGAAGCTGGACTGAAGTTACATGAGCAATTGAAATGTGTTTTAGCACTCAATAGCATCAACATTGCTTAACCGACTTGTCTCTGAGGCTTTAGTTCATCACCAAGGTGCAACATAGCGCAACTGTTAGCAAGGGAAGAGCTCTCTAGCAGCCATGTTCTACCTGAGTGAGTAAATACAATCTCCTGTTAGTGCAGTATCAGTTGCTTTGTCCCCCAGCTGGGTTTCTCCTTCCTAACTGACCCTAAGGCTTAGGAGACTTGTTCTGTTGAGTAATATAGCTTCATGTTTGAACATTTACGACCCAGAAAAGATGGGACTCTTGTAGGGAAAGGCCAGTGAATCATTGCAAATTCTGAAGAGAAAAGGCCAAGGACATATTTTCCCTGGAACAATAATTGAGTCGGCTTTTGATCTGACCTGATGATCAGCAGACATGCAAAGATATTGCATCAGAAAGATACAGTACTTGAAGATACAGACTTGGTACAGTGGGGCATTTTACCAGACCAGCAGTAAAACTCATCATGTGCTGTAAAATTACAATTCCAGAATTTGGGAGTTGTAGCAATGTCCAGGTGGCAACAGATTAAGGAAAGCTGACACAGAAAACATAGTCTTATTGATTGGACCACTAAATACTCACTGTCTGGCATCCTATGGGTTATCTTTAGCTAAGAGAGAATGACATGGTCAAGACTATCCAATGGACCATGTCAGTTGGCTGTCCTGAGAAAAGATACAAGTTAATATAAGCAGAATTCTGTAAAATACTAACTTTTTGTTCTTTTAGTTCACATATTCATTACATTTACGTCCTGACTTTGCTCCAACAGCTCAAAGTGGCATGAATTGTACTCCCTCCTCTATTTTCACCCACAACAACTCTATGAAGTAGAGGCATAAAGTCCCTCAGTTAGCCTCCATACTTGTAATTTAACTTTATATCCACTATACCTCACTGGCTTTGGTGGAGGGATAAAAAAGAATTCTTTTTTCTGACAACTGGTTTTGTTAGAAGGAACATTCAATCATCATACAACTCTCAGTGTGTAGCTTAAAAAGATTTAGCCTGGTTGTGGCCTTACTTCTTCACTGATATTCCTGGAAACTGATACAGTATAGGAGGGGTAATAGCCACCCAGATGCTGTTGAATTTCAGCATCCAGAGACCTATCAACATGGTCTATGGTAAAAAATATAAAAGAAATATATATATATTCATGTTTATATAAACATGGTCTATGGTGAGGGTGACTGGGAGCTGTAATTCAGCAATATTTTGAAAGATCCTCCTCCTGAAGTACAGTAAAAAACCACAAATCATTTCTACAAAAGCAATCCAGGAAGTAGCTTGAACGGGTAGCACTCATTGCAGCAAGCATATAAGACTGCGTTAGACATTTACTTGTCAAGCCAAATTCATCCTGAAGGATAAAACGGAAAACCTGTGTACTGTCCTTTCTGGAATTGGCTGGGGAATCATTCTCACATTCCCCTGGATGACATATATCACAGCCATCTATCCCACCAGTAGGTCAGTTTTCTCCAACCTGGTTCTCCAGGTGTGCTGAGATTATCATTCCTAGATTGTTCATCCAATGGGCAGATGATGGTCCCCGTCCATCTGAGAGCACCAGGAGCTGGGGAAGAGCAGCCCTGTAGTTCTGTCTTTTCTTTCCTCTCCTTTTTCACCAGAGTCCTTGCAGATAGAATTCTATGGGCAGAGGAGGAACTGGGTGCCTTGGGAAGGAATAATGAGCTACTGTAAGAAAAACCCACAGTAAATTCAGTATGCACACACATTTCAATTTAGCTTTTTTTAAGCAAGCCACACATTCTAGGTGGGGCAAAAGCTGATTTAGATAAACTAATGCACCCTCTGATTCCCCACACTAGAGTCACAAAAAGTTGTATGATGTCAGGGTATTCTGAATTATTGCTCCCAAATGCACAACATGCAGAAATATATTAGTGTTTTTTCCACTGAAATGTACCTACTGCTGTTCTTGCAGCAATAGTAGCAAAACCACCTATTTTCCCAAAGCCAACAAATTTTACAAGAAGTTGGTTTTTATCATGATGGGAATAACAGTGGTCCTATGAGATATGTAATTCTATCATTATTTTGAAAAGACTCAACAGCAGTGTTGCCAGCTGCAACTTAAATTTTCCTTTAGCTTAATTCCAGATGTACCTTAAATAACAAGAAATACATTGAGTGGGGGGAATTATTCTTTTTTTTTTCCTCCAAGGAATATTCTTATTCAAGATTGGATTTCCATACTGCTGCTTTTTGTGCAAGGCAGAGACAACTGCAGTTGTTTAGATCAGATATACAAAATCTGTGGCCCTCCAGATGTTGTGTCCCACAACTCTGGTCATTCTGGCTGAGGCTGTGAGTAGTTCAGCAACAACTGGAGGGCCATGGGTCTCCCTGGGCCTGGATTAGACAGTAACTCACTTCAACAGGAGTTGCTGCTAATTGACTTCATACTCTCTTTGTACTTCCTTTGGAAATCTGTAGCAACTTCGACATATTAATGCTTATTTTTTTTCTAAATGAAGAGCACTGCTGGTGCTGTCCTCTCTTCCAGTTTGCTGCTTCCCCTCCAATATAGTACTGGGAATTATGGTAGGAACCATTTAGATTCTTATATTATTCCAAAATAGAGGATTGAAAAGTCCATCATGAGACTCTTATTGGTCATTGTGTGCTCCGGATTAACCTTCCAACTGGATAGAAATAAGAAAATACAAAGGATGATTGTAATCTTGGTAAGAAATGGAGTATTTCTAAATGAAATTCTTAGCATGAGCCACTTAGAGTACCAATTGAGCCATCATCCTCTAACCAACCAATTTTTGGTATGAGATCATCAACCCTTTCCAGCTGTTTAACAGAGGTAATCTGCTTTAATTAATCTATGAGGAAATGTTAAATATGCAGACTATAATGACCCAGTTGGAGACTAACCAAGTAGTTGGTACCAGCCCCTTGTGCTTGTAATGAATGATGTGGGACTTTTTATATCACCGAGCGATAAAAGTGATGATCTCAGTTTTACAGCTCATTAGAAAAGCAACGCATCCAGACATCTATTAGCGCCTGAAATGAGCTATACTTCTTCAAAGCCACCAAACCTTTTGCCTCTATTGAAGAAGTCACAAAAGAAAATTCTTTGGTATTTACATAAGTCAGTATGATTGCAGGAGTCATCAAGTTACACAAATGTGCTGTGTGCAGATGATGAACATTATTAGAACCATTATTACAACCATCATCCAAGCTGAGTACTATGTCTAATTATGAGCCCTTTGACAGTAAATTTCAAGGAAGACAAATAGCTTCTTAGAGAGCAGAATGGATGAATCAATATACCAATTATAAAGTAAGGCCACGCAAGTCATGATCCATCAAAATCAGCCCAATCAACCAGTCACACATTGTTATGCAGTGGGAAGAAGAAAGAGAGAGTAATGGCTAGAGTGTGTGAATTAAGCAGGATATGAATTGGCTTCAGTGGGCATGTGAATTGGCTCCAGAATGTGGAGTCTCTGTGACACCTTTTAGGCATCAAGCCTTAGTTCCTTCTAAGAACCACAGTATTCAGCAGGTTTCCCACAGGCCTGGCCAGCAGAAGGTCTGAGGCTCAACTTCCACTATCTCCAGATACGGCTAGGAAAGGCATTATTTATTTGAGATTCAGAACAGCCACTTTCAATGAACGAAGCCAATTATGAGAAGACATCTTTTAAAATGTAGTATTTCCAACAAAATATACCATTTTGTTTCCTTTTTGTATGGAATAAAGCAAGATATGTTGCTATGAGATATTCCACTGTTTGAAAATAGCTCATCATGTGTTCTTATTTTTCTGCTTCATCATGAAAACAATGGAAGGTTCTTGTTGACAATAAACACCTAGTTCTTATTAATTACACTACATTTTCAGAGTGCCTACTGACAACCCATATGCCCAAGCATCTGTTTTGTGGACTTTCTGGGCTGGACCACTGCTGACCTGTAAGGTGCCTTTGTACAAAAGGTTTTTTGCCACCAGACCGTCAAGTCATGTCACGTGGCAGCTGCAGCTTCCCGGTGCTTCATTCTCCTTTTTCTTCTACAGCACATGCGCAGATTCACAGAGTAGTAACTGGACAGGCGTCTTCCCCCAAGGTGGTGCCCTGCAATGCAGCACTGGGCTAATATCATTCCCATTGTTTGGCAGCCCTGCCCCCACCCCCGTATCATGGCACCTTTGTGCAGTGCACAACTTGCACACCTGCTTGTGGTGGCCCTGTCTCGGGGCACATTTGGGGACATGGCTTAAGGGGTGGAGAAAGAGAGGCTACTGAAACTTGTTTAGCAGAAGAGATCAGATTCATAAGACCTTCGGGATCTCACAGAGAAAGGGAAAAAGCAGGACTGAACAAAAACTCAGAGGCTTCCCCGGATATGGGGAACATAAATACTAAAATGTTAACTGCATGTCAGAGAAGTGGAACAGACCCAAAAAAACCAGAAAGGTACAATCTGGACTCGTGGAAACTGAAGTGAGTTCAGAAAATTAAGACTTTAAAATGAAAATGTGCAATTCATTGGATCCCAGTAGATCCCAGTCATGGCCTTTGGTAAACCTGTGGGGACATGTGGTTGGATCCAGGCGATGGTTAATGCATCCTTGCAGGAGGGAATGTTTCCAGCACCCTTTAAAGGAGTTGGTGCACCCCCTCCTCAAGAAGCCCTCCCTGGATCTTACTGTACTGGACAACTTTCGTCCAGTCTCCCACCTCCCCTTCTTGGGGAAGGTGGTTGAGAAAGTGGTGGCTTTGCAGCTCCAAAGGGTCCTGGAGGAAACGGATTATCTGGACCCTTATCAGTCAGGTTTCAGGCCTGGCTATGGAACGGAAACGGCATTGGTTGCACTTATGGATGACCTCTGGCGGGAGTGGGATGGTGGAAGTGCGACCATCCTTGCTCTCCTTGATCTCTCAGCGGCATTTGATACCGTTGACCACGGTATCCTATTGGGACGGCTCAGGGATATGGGGGTGGGCAGCACAGTTTTGTGCTGGTTCACCTCCTTTCTCCGGGGCCGAGCCCAATCGGTGGTGATAGGGAGCGAGAGGTCTCATCCTCAGCCCCTCCTTTGTGGGGTGCCGCAGGGTTCAGTTCTCTCTCTGCTCCTTTTCAACATCTACATGAAACCGCTGGGCGAGATCATCCGTCATCATGGGATGAGGTATCATCAGTATGCTGATGATACTCAACTATATATCTCCATCCCTGGTGAGGTAAGTGATGCCGTGACTGCCCTCTCGCGATGCCTGGAGGCTGTGAGGGTCTGGATGGGGAACAACAGGCTCCAGCTGAACCCTGGCAAGACGGAGTGGCAGTGGGTTAATGGCTCCTCTGTATCCGGGACATTGTCATCATTGGTCCTGGATGGGGTAGTGCTGCCCCAAGCAGACCCAGTGCGTAATCTGGGGGTCCTTCTGGACTCACGACTCCTGCTAGAAGAGCAGGTGGCAGCCGTGGCCAGGAGGGCTTTTGCACAGCTTCGGGTTGTGCACCAGTTACGCCCTTTCCTGGATCGGGATGCCCCGCGAACTGTCACTCATGCCCTTGTTGTCTCCCAGATATACTGCAATGCACTCTACATGGGGCTACCCTTGAAGAGTATCCGGAAGCTTCAGCTGGTCCAGAATGCGGCTGCGTGAGCAATTTTTGGGGCCTGAAGAAGGACCCATATAACACCTTTGCTCCGTGAGCTGCATTGGGTACCGGTTTGCTTCCGGGTCCAATTCAAGGTGTTGGTTATCACCTTTAAAGCCCTACATGGCATGGGGCCAGGTTATCTGAAGGACCGCCTTGCCCCCATGATTGCAACCCATCCCACCCGATCTCACAGAGAGGGCATGCTCTGGACCCCCTCAGTAAAAGAACTCCGATTAGCAGGGTCCAGAAGGCGGGCCTTCTCTGCTGTAGCCCCCGCCCTTTGGAACATCTTGCCCTCAGAGGTGAGACAGGCCCCCTCACTCCAGGCCTTTCGGAGGGATTTGAAGACTTGGCTATGCCATCTGGCCTGGGGCGGGGAGGGAAGATGTCAGAAATGGGGTTGGCTAGCCCCTTAGCGGCCTGGTGTGGCCTCTCTCGGCCTCTTGGATCTTTTAAGCTCTTTTTTATCTTTGTAATGTGGTTCTTTTATAACTTTTAATCATGTATTTATGATTTTAATTTGATGTAAGCTGCCCAGAGTCCCCCGTTGTGGGGAAATGGGCAGGGACAAGTCTATTAAATAAAATAAAAATAAATGAAATAAATAAACCACACTTGGTTTTTCTCTGCCCCCATCTGGCAGCAGGAATTTTGCAACAGAGACTATAACAAAGAAAACGCTTTCTTTTTCTTTCTGGAATCTGATATTTCTATTTGTACAATAGGACTTTCTGCTCCTCTCCTATGCCCTGCTCTGCAGGGTTGTGTGAGGGGCCTTGGGGGAGGTGGAATTAATTTCCCCTGGTTCCACGGAGAGAAGAAGTTAAATCTGTTGACAAGACTCAGCCTAATCTTTTCTAGTATTTCATAATTGTAGATGCATCCATTTTCTCCAAAGTTCAGAGATCATGGTGATGACATTTAAAGAAGCAATCGACCCTAGCTGCAATGATGTTTCATTTATTCTGTGTATGGGAGCTATGATCAATGGAGAACAAATCAAACCAGACTTCTCACTCGAGGCACAAATGATCAGGCTCAAATTATCCAACTTCGGACACATTATGTGAAGACCCAACTCTTTGGAAAAGGCTGTGATGTTGGGAAAGGTGGACGGAAAGAGAAGATGAGGACGACCAGCAGTGGATAGACTCAGTTATAATGGCGATGGGTGCAATATTGGAAGACCTGAAAGACCAGATCATCATGGAGAAAATCTATCTGTGGTTGCTAGAAGTTGAAAACAACTTAATGGCCCATAATCAATCAGTCAATGGAAGCTCTTTCATCTTCAAACAAAACAAAATGTCATATGGGACAGACATTTATAATTTATCTGCAGCTATTGCTGTGAATGTTGTTTTCAGCTTTTCTGTTTATATTTCAAAGAGTCCAGAGATAGTCTTTCCTAAACCCATCCTCTTTCTGCTTTGTCCAGCCAGGAAGAAGAATTATAGTCAGATCTCTAATTTCAGTCACAGACCTTTTCAGGGTGTGCAAGAGCCAGTGGCAGCAGTATCAAATTGTGGCCAGCAACTGCAGTGGGTGGGCCCAGCATCCATGGGAAAAAAGGGGTGGGGCGTCCTAGCTGCACTTTCTGGGAAGGATCGTCATTATGCTGCTCCTTCCCCCCCCCCCCCGATCAGTGCAAAAAGGAGAGGGGGAACTAACCCGTAAGGTAGCCACCAGTACAGAGGTGCTGCCAGCCATAAGACACCCAAAGTTGCAATCCAGTGAAATCCCAGTTGTACATTTTATACAATGAACCCTGATTTAAGAGGCTGACGTTGTGACTTTGAAACCATGTTTCAAGCACAGTTAGCATCAGGATTCTCTGACAACACTGAAGGCAGCTGCCAGCATAAGTTCAAAGATGCAAATCTCCAATAAGCAGTAAAAAAAATCCAAATGAAGCTGTTACAAAAGAATTCCAGCAACAGCAGTGTATCGAGGGCACATTCTATTTCCAATAAAATCCAGATGCAAATGTGTGTGCCTTTTTCTGCTGCCCATGTGGGTGAAACAGTCCTTAAAGCTTTCCTCTGTGGGGCAGGGGGAATGAGTTTTCCACCTCTGCTTTGCTGTAGGAACAGACGAATCTGGTTTCAGGCTGTTTGCTTTGGATGTTGTCAGAACTAACTCTCACCCTTAGCTTTGATGGCTGTCAGCCAATGGATTATAATTAATCCAATGAGTCTGTGGCACTGTGGCAGAGGAGGAAATATATACTATCCCTTCTTTAGGATGCACTCTTTTTCTGAAGCTGTAATATGGTACTCTTTAGCGAAGAAAGCTATACCAAGATTGTCAGTTTCTACTAGTATAATATTGAATTCGTTTGCTATCTTTAGTTCAGCTCAGTCAGGTGTCCTCCAGTTGTGTGTTATTCCTTTTTCATTATTAATCATATTTATATGCTACCTTTTCTCTTGAAGGAGCCCAGGATGGTGCCACACTCAAGAAAAATATAGCAACTCTATAATTTTAAAACAATCAATTAAAAACACTTAAAATAAGTCCAATACATCTCAAGGATACCAGGCTGTTTTAGTTCTACAGTCTGGAAGGACAGACTGAGCTGAAGATAAGGTGGTTCAGCTAACAGTGTCTAATCTACAGCATTTTTTTTTGAACTTTAAACTAATCATTGTCTGCTTATAAGGGGAACCTTTCTAAATCAGAACAGCTGGCAAGGAAATTTGAGAGCAATTATCTTTTCTAAGTAATATTCAATGGAAAAATAATGTTATTAAACATTTAATGACATAGATACATTTTGATTTAAGCCCACTTCTGGAATTCATTCTTAATAAGCTCTTTGCCCCTGCAGCAAACGGAATAAATATCAGCCCCAAAAACTTCAAGGAGATATGTGTGTCTCTTTTTGTAGTGTTGCCATTGTAAAATTATTAGACTTAAACCTGGTACATTTAATTCTCCCAGAAGGGACTACTTTGCTTGAAAAGGTTAGGCAGCTACAACAGCAAGACAAGAGTAGTATTTTCTGTGTTAATTGAGATTTTTCTGGCAGAGAAAACATGGAATCAAGAGTTTCACTGCATTTCCCCCATCTGTTTCTTTCCATGATGTCAAGCCTTCTGATCTGCCTGTCATCTTACACATCACCAGGGTGATCATGAATAATACACTATGAAAATCCAAGGTACCACACAATATCTCTTTTGTGCATGTGACCTCACATGTTCAAGTGCTCAGCAAGAGTAGGCTAAGGACTGCTTTAAAAGTCTTAATTCAATTTCAGAGCATTTGATGTGAACTCTTAGAGAACAATAAGGATTAAAAAAAAGAGGAATAGACCATAAAACTGTAACTGATAAACTGTTTGATTTCAGATTCATAGAGGCTCTGCAGATGCTTTTTCAAAATCAGCAGGGAATTTGGGCTGCATATCAACAACACAGACTTCAACTCTGCAGCATTTCTAGACTTTTTTTTCTGAATAAGTCTTCACACTACCTGTAGGCTATCATAAATGCTGGAAGACCTGATTATTCCTGTTCTTGGATGGAGCAAATGGCCTTACTTTTATCCAGGCATGCCCCAATAAATAAATAAATGGTCACAATGGCATTCTTATCCAGCATATCCTCAGACATGGAGGCAGTCTCACTATGTATTTCCATGGATTTATAGTTGTAAAAGCTGTCAACTAATTAATATATTTCCATATTCTTAGTTTGCTATATACACATTTCCCTATTAGTAAGTATCATTGAACTCGGGGTGGGGGGGAGGGCAGGGTGTTTTCTGAGCAGACAGAAACAGGATTGCAATGTTAATCTTCCTTTGGAACTAATTGAGTGCTTAATTAATTAAGTACACAAATGATGTATACTGTTCTTTGTGTGATTTTTTTAAAAACACATAATTTAATAATTAAAATTAAATCATTTATTCATTGCCCTGTCTCAATATAAAGATGCAACTTCCTGATATTGCAGAAAACGTATAGTTTATTTAAAGTGTTCATTTGCTATTAAAGGAAAATGTGTTCTTAATATATTTAGTAATATACAAGAAGCATCTTAGACTCAAAAAATATATATAATCAAGTTTTGCTCTTGCACTGCTCTGAGATTCAGTTCTTAGCCCCCAGAGATCAATCCATCACAGCTGATTCATCTCCCAATTACAGCAGCTGAAGCCTGCAGCTCTAATACTAACGAAACAAATGCATTTTTAAAAGGCTGCCTACAACTCTGTAACATGGCAACCTTCTGTCTACTAGGCAACACCTTCAACAGGAAACGTTTATTGAGCTCAGCAATTCTACACTTTTTTTGGGGGGGGGGGACATGCCACACTTCATCTGATGTACTCTGTTCTGGGAAAGCTTGCAATAGTGGGAAGCTTGTAATCAGAAAAAAAAATCTACATCAGTCGGTTGGCTACCAGTTTTTATTGCAATCAAAGTTCATGAGCCATGTCTTCTACAGCAACTCAGCCAATGAGACTTGCTCCTGGGACAACAATACTGGGGTCATAGATGTACTGTTATTAAAAAATATTGCCTTTCAGTTCAATGGTGGCTAGGTGAACAGCCAGGGGTAATGTGCTGAGACCTGGAGTCAGCTACATCCAATGCTTAGCTAGCGTCTTTCCCTTGACTCATCTACCTTGCTTATACTAATCTATGGACAAGTTAGGAAAGAGGCTGTTTCCTACCATCCGTTCTTAATTCTGCTTTTGAAACCATTCTCTGCCATCCAGAGCTCAGGGATCTCGAATAACGACATGCTCTGCTATTGTTCCCCCAACATTGCCTTAGTTTGGATGTTTGTTGAAAATATGGGGTATCTGATTATCATCAACATTAAGTTATTGCTCAATTTTAAATTAAAGATTAGAAATCCCCAAATGCCAGGTTATCCACTGTTCACTATAATTTATCTTCCTTCCTCCTCCCCCTTCTTTCTTTCTTCACCATTCTAAATACATCAGTTCTGCTGTTTTGTGATCTGTTCTGAAACATGAAGTACACTCTTCCTTTGTGCTTAAGCCTCCAAGTACAACCTCTATTTGCAAAATCATAATTTACCTCCTCTTCTTCTTCTTAAGAATCCAATGGTAATCAACTATCAATCCAGTGCTGAAGTATTGCACATTAACTAATATTTTTATTTTGATAAACATCTATGCTTCAAAAGATCTTGAAAACTCAAACCCATTTTTTGTTTTTGATGTGCAAATTTACACTAATAGTCGAGGTCTAGTGAATAATCTCTATAAAAGATACCAGTATCTCCACATCAAGCATCATATATACAAATCCCTGTATGTGATACTGAATCAGGACATCTAGTAACAGAAGGAATGAGGCAAGTGTGTATAAAATCCCTGGCAGCCACTGTTTACCCTGAATCCATCATACTTTTCACAGCACAGGGATATCCAGGCCACCTGAGATGCTCTCAACATGGTGTTGAGGAAAGCACAGTGTTCAAGTTCACTGAAGGATTCAGCCACTGGAAGTTCTGCATGAGAAGAAAAAAATACAAATAATAATTAATGGGTAAAAGATGATTATGGTTGAAACTCTCAACCACCTACTGCCCTGGAAAAAAATTCATTTTTTACAGGCATAATGTTCTGGGGTGGAGTGGAGAGACTTTTAAAAATTGTTAAAATATGGTTCACAAAGCAGTTATCTTTCTATTTTTTAGAGCTTTAAATTTTGAGATACACTTCTGCTCAAATGATGTACCAAAATGCATATAAAACTGGTTGTCACCTTTAAAGCCCTTCATGGCTTGGGACAGGGTTGCCTTAGAGACTGTCTTTTCCCAGTTGTTTCTACCCATCCAATCCGGGCTGGCAGGATGGGCATGCTCCGGGTCCTGTCAGCCAAGGAATGTCGGCTGGTGGGGACCAGGAAACGTGCCTTTTCTGCTGTGGCATCTGCTGTCTGGAACATCCTCCTTCCTTTGATTAGGATGGCCCAACCCTTTTGGCTTTTTGGAAGGCCTTGAAGACCTGGCTTTATGCCCAGGCCTGGGGCCCCAAGTGTGTGAAGGGCCCTGTTTCATGGTTGTGCTGACACCAACATTTTTAAAGATCTCTTGGCTGTATTTATATTTAATTTTCTGTATTGTCTTACTTGTTTGATTGTTTTTATTATTGTTAGCTGCCCAGAGTCACTGGTCTGAGATGGATGGCTATGTAAATTGAATGAATGAATGAATGAATGAATGAATGAATGAATGAATGAATAAATACACACACTCATTTAGGTTAAAATATTATCAGAAAGGAATATTTTAAGATCAAATGCATTCCTTGCTGTAAAATATAATGCCAAAATGCATATTTTAAGAAGTCTTTGGGTCTTTTAGATGTTGCATGCAGTTTTAAACATGGAATGTAACTATAGAGTTATTTTTTTAAAAAATGAGAAAGTCTGAAAATCAACGGACCTGCTTTCATTGCTGTCAAGACAGTTGATGCTGTATTTCAAAGAGAGAGAGAAAGACTGACATATCCTTCAGTCCCTCATTTTGAAGGGGCCATCAGGAGAACATTAAATACACTGCCTCATTCTCACTATCTCACATAGAGTCACTGTGAAGCAGTTATTAACAGTTCACAGTAAAGAAAGTCTTGGTGATATTTATTAAGGCTGGAAAATAAGTGCTGGAGTGTTATTTATAACTTCACAATATCTGATGGAAATTCTCAGATGCTGTACTGTACAGAGACACATTATGTACACAAACAGGGCAGATATTAATCTATCGAGATGAAACATATGTATTATACATATCTTAGCCTAAGCCTCCTCCACCCAGCATCGTCCATATTCATTAGTCTGCAACTCTCAGTTGTCACAGCTGCCTTTTGTCTTTGCTGACAAGGAATTGTGAGATTGTAGTTCAACAAATATGGAAACTGCCAGTTGGGGAAAACTGCTCTAGAGAAACATTTTAAAAAAAAATTCTAGGAGTGCATTTGATCTTTTCATTCACTTTATCAGATTATAAACATCAGAATCAGTCTGAAATATTAGTGTTTGTTATCACTAGAGAATCACTAAAGGCCCAGCATGAACTCAATCTTTTAGAAGGACTGCAACCCCTTCCAAAAGAAATGGAAGGCCACTCACCTGGACAGATAAGCTATTCACTAATTGTATGTTCCTCTTGTCTGGATGTATGGATCTTCAGTTAATTAGACCTCATATAGTCCATTATACAGCCAGGCATTGATTAAGTGTTTCTATCACCTCACTTAGTTCTGATGAAAAGACATCATACTGATAACATTTCACTCTAAACCTTTGAATGAATTTACCCAGTTTATAATTGTAGTGGTCAGCAGTAAGGAGATAAAAAGATATTTGTGAGATTCCACAAAATAAATGGCCTGAGGTCCAGCAGATACCTCCAAGCACCATATTTGGGTTATGGCCATCCAAGTATGAGCAGAATCTTCACAAAACTGTTCCACAGACAAAAATCAGAAGGGTCCAATGGTCAGTGGTACTGAAAGCCAATAAGAGGTCCATGCAAATCAACAGGAACAAATTTTGATTTTCTCTGTCTGGTGAAGAGCATCTTACGGAATGACCAAACAGTTCCAGGGCAGATCCACACTTCCTGGTTGGCCCATCGCTGGTACAGACCACCCACTACTTCCTGAGTGCAGGAACAGATCAAGTTGTCCTGTTCCCATGCCCAGCCCATTGCAAATGCACCCCATACCCATGTTTTTCAGCTTGATTCAAAATCACTATTTTCTGGCCTGAGCTGTGTGAATCCCTTCAGAATAGATGGTCTCCATCAATTTGTTCCATTCTAGTAGTACCCTAGCTCCAACTGCCTGCAGTTCGTGCAGCAGCTGGTCACTGTCCTGTGAAGCCATTTTATCTTGGGCTGTCAAGTGGCTATCCTTTCTGCTTGTTGGCATAATCATGCAGTTGATCTAACAGTGGCCCATTAAGTGAATGAACTACCCTCAATTGTAGAAGCCCATGTTCCATTCACCCCTTATATCTACCAGTGGGGAGACTTTTGGTTTCTGCCCAGGCTGGATGAAGCAGGCTCCCCTTGCTTTCCCACCCCCTGCAAAACTTCTTTCCCTTTCCCTTTATTTTTAAAGGGTTTTTTAATCCTTAAATTGTAAGCTAGGAACCTAAATTATCATTTTTTCCTTGCTATAAATTTTCTGTGGAGCTATAGATGAACATTGGAATGAAAGAACAATAGTTCCCCTGTTGCTTTGCTCATGGTAACATCAGAACAAGAATAATATCATATGGGGAAAAAAGAAAAAAAAAAGATCTGCTTTAGTGTCAAATGAAATATTGTGGGAAAGGGGTGTCAAGGCACCCATGTGTGCAAACATCTGGGGAAGAAAAGGAAAGGCACAGAGACTAGTGAGGAGTCTAGAAGAAAAGGACAAGCACTGCTAGACCAGTTCATACATGCACCAGTCAGCAAGGTTTGCCTTCCCTATACAGATTGGAATGGCAAGAAGCAGCAGATGAATAAGGTCTTGCAGTGGCCCTAATCCAGACTGAGCACCAGCCCAGCCCTGTTGCCAACCCACTACACTTAGGACTGCCATTGGTTTAAGAAACAGCACGAGCAGCATGGGAGGTATTTAGCTTAGACTGCAATGTGGATTTGCCTTCAGTGCCCAAACTGGCCTCAATCCTGACTGAAATGGATCTAGAAAAAAACATCAAGTTCAAGAATAGTTGGATCTGATTTGCCACCACTCGCTTGAGCACCACACCCAGGAATGGGATGTCTGTCATATGCCTATAATTATTCAGATATTCTGAATCCAAAGATTCCCCCCCCCCCCCGACCATCCTTATGAGAAGAGTGGTGTCATTATAGTATCTTTTAATGGGGGTTCTCATACAAATGAATTTAATGTACCCAACAACTAGGTAAAAGCAAGGAAAAGCAACAAATAGGGAATTAGCTGGATTCTACTAAGTCCCATGTTCACCTCATCAAACCTTAAAACGGGAAAATAGTCAAACAGATTGGACCAGAGAGTTCCTGGACACCTCATCATATGTTATGGTAAGCTACCAAGGGTTCTGTATGTATGTGTGACTTCTGAAAAGTAATAAAAATAATCTTATTGAATTGATCTCATTTTTATTTTTATAACTTTTCACATTACTGGACACCCCAGAGAATATTTTTTTAAAAGAGTTGGCTGGCAACCTTATTATGTTAGAGGTGTAAAATGAGTGAGTGGTCAAGAGACTAGAGAGGTG
This sequence comes from Liasis olivaceus, assembly GCA_030867105.1. Classification (NCBI taxonomy): domain Eukaryota; kingdom Metazoa; phylum Chordata; class Lepidosauria; order Squamata; family Pythonidae; genus Liasis; species Liasis olivaceus. Next base: position 262,131,836 of record CM061349.1, read on the forward strand.
CTGATTATTAAATCTCAGATCTATCTTAGAGAATATGTAGTGGCATTCTTTTGTAGCTCTAGTGGATTTGTATGGCCCTTTAGGCCCAATTACTTAAACTCTTAAACATTAAGGCTGGAGCTTTGAATTCAGCTCCGAAGAGGACCACAATTTGGTGCAATTGGTTAACTTCCATTATCCTATGTTCATAAACTCTGTCCTGGCTAGCAGTCTAGGGGCTGTTATGACTGCTCAAATTACAGTTTCAGAACCTCTTCAGAGGCAACCTCATACCCATCCATTCTAGAGGCTATTGGAGCAGGGATCCGTAAGCTCTGGTAATGATCCAACCAGTAAAGTAGTTTAATATGCCTAAAGGCTCCTTGTAGTTACAGAAGAGAATGTACCACTCAAAGGGGGATGAACCCCATTCAGCCAGGCCAATAAATCATTCAGTATTAATAAGTTTATCCTAGACTGAATCTTAGTTTATTAATCTTCTTCTAGTCCATTACTCTGCATAGATGCCAGTTTAACGTTTTCTTTCTCTCGCTTGAATTAGATAAAAGGAAAAATACAACTGAATGTCATCTTTATACTGGTGCCACTTCAGTCCTCCAAACGGAATGATCTCAATGTTTTTGTCTCATTGAGCAAAAAGCATAGAGAACAAAATGGAATCCTATGAGAACCAATAGTATGAATGCCTAGAAGATGAGCAATGGTTCTCTGTCCCAGTTGCTGGAACTCATCCTTCAGTAGAGGTGCCTCCTCTTCCAAAGCCAAACAACATAGACCTAGAGCAATCAAAAGGTCATATGTCCTCAGACTCCTCCTGGCAATTTAAAGATGTCAAGAGAGGGATTGTGAAATAAAAGTCTTTTCTACTGTTGATCTCAGTATATTTAGTCAAGACATAATAACTCCAAGGGTGCTGTTTTCTCAGTTTCTGACATGTTATTATCACAGACAAATTAGTGTCTGAAATGAAAGGCATGCCAGATTCATAACTCTCTCCCAACCCACCTAAGTCCTCCAATTACCAGCCTTCTATTTTCAGATCTCTGATGGAGAGACTGCCCTCCTTTGGCCTACTTAAAGAATTCCTGCTGGCAAGAGGAATGGAAAAAAGGAACAGATCCCTCCCCCTCCCCACTGTACTCTCTAAACTGCATTTTTACAGATGCCTCCATTTCTAATCACAAACTCATCTTGAGTGCTGCCAGCCAGGACGGTGGCTAAAAGGAGAAACAAATGGGTGGGGTTCTAAGATTTGTGGAAGCATTCACTTGCTTATTTTGAATATTTATACCCTGCCTGCTATCTACAGATCTTAGTCACTACCCATTAAATACAGGAGATGAAAGAAATGAAGGGATTTCTAAGAAGGCCACCCCTTGACCCAACCCCACTGTTCAATATGGATAGATCTGGAGGCAAGTAGAGTTGAAAAACAGAATATGAAAGAGAGTTGGGGGTGGTGGAGAGAGAACTGAATGCTCTGTTTGGAATGAATTAATAGTCAGCATCCTGAAGCAGAACAACTATTTTGATACATAGAAAGAAGTTCCACTTGTATTGCTGCTGCTAAACCAATTTTTAGATTGGTGTTTCTCAACCTTGGCAACTTGACGATGTGTGGACTTCAACTCTCAGAATTCTCCAGCCAGCATGCTGGCTGTGGAATTCTGGGAGTTGAAGTCCACACATCCTCACGTTGCCAAGGCTGAAAAACACTGCTTTAGATGATCATGGACTAGGTGACCAATGTTAGATGATAAACATGATTGCTTCTCTCTTTATATATTTGAAAATACTCTGAGGAAAACACTTGCCCAAATGACTTGGGCAGCCCAGAATCTCATCCGGACATATACTGCAGTCCATAGGATCTGCTTTAGGCACCCTGGACACTGCAGTGTCATGCAAGAGATCTAGTGGAAACTTAGCCAGTGGAGCTTTAAAGGAGGAGCTTTTCAAAAGGAGGACCTGAAATGCTTCCTTTTGCTGCATACATGAGGCGAGCCGATCCATTGGAATAGTTCCCCAAAAGAAACCCTCAGTCAGAAGCTACTTTTGTCTGATGCAGCTCTAGCATAATGTTACAGTGTGAGAAGCTGTTCATCCCATGTTTGAAGCAAGCATAGGTGCCCATAGGCTGAGAGATGCTTCATCTCATCCCCCAAATCCTTGCTTCAAGCAAGTCTCTTCTGCCTCTTCTGCTCCTTCCCACATCAGAGAGAGTTGGGGTGGCTGAGAGAGAAAAGAGAGCACAAGAGATGGAAAGGAGGTAGTACACAGAAGGAAAAGGAGTGGCACCTTTGGCATGTCTCAAAAGACTTTTCTTAGCAGAAAAAAAAAAACAATCTTCACCCTGGTCTAATGAGGGTTGGTAACTTAGTAGGAGGGGAAAGTCTTCTGTTATGGGATCACACCCACATATATAGATCCCCTGTCATGCTTGGAAAGGCAAAAAAGCATAGCATAATCCTGTGAATACGTGCATAAAGTTGAAGGGCTGCTCCCAAAATGTGACTCAGAGATGAAGGCCAGTTCAAAGAACCCTTTCTGTCTGTGATGATGGGACAGTTGGGTGGGTTACAGGAAGCGCAAGAAGGGGCTTGCCTCCTTTGCTTGCAGGCTCCAATCAACACATTTCTGGACCAGGAAGCTTTGCAGCAGATTCCTTTAGTGAGTGTTTACACAGACTTGCAAAGAGTCCAGCCTCTCAGCAGTCTCATGCATCACTACCTCAGTTTCCGCTATGCGGAAGAGGCTTTGCCCAGGCCCCAGAGAGCTGGTAGTGGGAACCCAAACTAATTGCAGGCCCTTGCAACTGCTTTCTTTCAACATGCATGCGCACACACACACACACACACACACACAGTGGGTGATAGTGTTTAATAGAGCAGTGATGATCTGACTTCGTCAGGCACACACAAAAAAGGCTCACCAAAAATAACAAGTGAAAAGGGAATAAAAGCCACCATTGGGGCTCTAACTAAAAGCCTGCGTGGGCTATAGATTGTGAATAAAAAATAAACCAACACAACCAAACAAAATCGCAGAACTCTGCTGAGCTGCTTCTGGCACACTCCTGAACTGAATTCTGGGAGGAAAGATATATATTCAGGCTTTTTATTTCCTGCTCAGTTCTGAAAACAAGTTAGCTAATCCTCGGGAGGCTGCCTTGGCAGTCTTCCTTGATACAATAGCTCATCATTCACAAGCGCAAGAGCAAAGGCGCTCAGAAAAAAAAGTGTCACACAGCATCCCAGATCTGTCTAATTAGGAGACGGAATCTAGGTACCAACAGCAGAGGCTGAACAGCATTCCTTCCTGTGCCTTCAGCAAACAAACAAATAAACAGAAACCTTGGAGGACTGAGCAAAGGCCATTGCTTCCCAGGTTAGTCTAGGCAACCGTCTCAGATGTTGAGATACTTAGTTCTGGATAGTAGAAGCACTGGGATCTCAGAAGAAAAAGAAAAAGGTAGTTGCCTTTCAGTTGAGCTGGCCTCCTGATTACTTCACTGATATCACCGTGCTGTGGGCAACCACAGGGAAATGGTTTGCAGCTGCCTTCTTCTAGAAATTTTTGTTAGTTTATCAGGCTAGCCTACAGCTCTGGTATTTCCCAGTGGCTTCCCATCCAAATATTTAACTGTTCAAGAGCAACCAAAGCCAGCTAGGTCAAAAACATGCGTTCAAGTTTGCTCTCATTCTGAATATGATCAGTCTCCTCCCCCCTCTTCTTCTTCTTCTTCCAATTGTATGTTTATTTATTTATTACTTGCTCTTTTAGTGTGAATATACACTGATATAAATCTTTGATTTTTTTAAAATTGAAAATATGTAGGGAAATACTGCAAACAAATAAATAAAATTGACTTAGGTTGTGAGACCACTACTGCATAATTAGTTGCAAATATTTAAGCATAAGGAGAGCGAGTCTGGTGTAGTGATTAAGGCATCAGCGAGAAACTGGGAGATCAGGAGTTCTAGTTCTGTCTTAAACAAAAAACCAGCTGGATGACTTTGGGGCCAGTCACTAAGAAGAAGGCAGGGGCAAATCACTTCCAAATATGCTGCCAGAAAAGCTGCAGAAGTAGAACAACTATGGCAAAAGGAAGCAAAGATAGTACCAATAGTAATAGGTGCCTTGGGTGCAATCCCAAAACATGAAGCACCACTTGAAGACCATCAGCATTGACAAAATCACCATCAGTCAATTGCATAAGGCAGCTTTACTTGGAACAGCTTATATCCTGTGACGATACCTTTAATAACATGAAACCATCAAACAACAACATCTTGGGAAGGACTTGATAGGTGGATAAAAATGCCAAATCCAGTCTAAAGATCTGGCTGACTATGTGACCAACCATAATAATAATCAAACTGCCACAATGAGGCTGTTCCATTGGGTGGGAGTTTCCATGGAAAAATTCTGCACCCTCTCCTCTCACCTCCCGTATGCTGATTCTACCTGGAGGTCATAGTCTAGAAAATATCTATTGACAAGAAAGACCTTCAGTTCATCATGCCATTGTGGAACGATCTGGTGCTGCTTGGTCTGCAGTCTAGATGCTAATTGTTGATGTACTTCCCCTACTTCTTGATCTTCAAGTTCATACCAACTTGGATAACTCCTCAAACAGAAAATGCTTTCAAACAAAGGAATGTTCTCTGTAAAGCAGGAGAAATTGATTGCCCAACTCACTGGACTTGGCCCTTTGCTTCCTTTTTCAACAGGCACATGGTATCATGTGTGTGTATGTATCTATGTATGTGTATATGTATGTGTGTATGTATGTGTGTGTGTGTGTGTATGTATGTGTGTGTGTGTGTGTGTGTGTATATATATATATATATATATATATATATACATACATACACACACACACCCACACCCATACATCAAGGTTTGTCAACCCAGTTTTAGGGCTGAAAACAGCCCTTTGCCAAATTTCATAGAGCCCTTGATCTAAATTCAAAAGCTCACTGCAAGCAAGTACTTCAGCAATCAAGCAAAGGCAATCTGTCTTTTCCTTGGCTGTCTGCTATGTGAAGAGGAAGAGAGGCTACCAGAAAGAGGCACGGGGATGAAGGAAGAGGGAAAGGAACAAGGCTGCCTGAATAAAGGAAGTGCTAGAAACTCAGGTCCCCTTCCTGCTCCCACACTTTTAGTCCTGGTTTCCGGGCCAACTACCAGCATGCAACATGCTTTCCAAGCACATTATTCCTACAAGAATGTGGCCTTTGTACAGGGAAGTGTCAGCTCCACCACACTTATATTCATAAGGCCTAGCTTGTGCAACTCTACTGCATCCTCTTTTTCTTAGAGAGAATAACTCTCAAACTGGGCATTCACATATATGAGCTGTGGGAGCTGCAGACAGGTCCTTCAGTGTCTCACAGTTTGGCTGAAAAGTCCTGTGAAGCAATGCAAAAATGTTATATTCATGTTTGATCTTTGAAGCTCCACTTAATACTGCAGTCATCAACAGCTGAAAGTGCATCTCTGATTCAGCCCCTGTGTCACAAAAATGAAAGCCCCCACTGACTTTTGATGGGCATTTTTCATCAAGGTACTTCAAAGATTTCAGTTCTGACATTGGAGGATGAGTAGCAAAGCAATAAAACAAGTTTCCAAACCCCACTTTTGAAAGAAAAACCAAGTGCCCAAATGATTAAACCAGCCTTTTGAATCAGAATAACTTTACACCATTTTTCAATATTTTGACATATGACTGTTGCAGATCATTTCAAAAAATCACCTCCAAGCCTGAATGGGAATCAATCAATTTTTTAATGGAATACATGTAGCTGAAGTTTCTTTCTCTTGCCCTTGCCTGAAATAGAGCATTGGGAAGGTTAGACATTATTTGACTAGAAGGTCTTGTCTTTCTCTTTGCCTCTTTTCAATGGAAGGTAACCAGCAATAGGAGCTCAGATATGCACTCAGTTACATTAATGATGGAAGAAACCCACGTTGGGAGATATATCACTGTGAATCAGGTTGAACATCTCAGTTTTCACTGTGTATACATTTGCATTTTAGTCCTGATGCATTTCCTTTATCCCACCATTACAAAAGTGGCTAACAATAATATAATCGAATACATAAAAATAACAAATAAAATACATGGCGCATAATTAAGGAATGATTTAAAACAATGCAATCAGATAACCAGATAACATATTCATTGGATTGCAAAGTAAAATTAAAGCTATGTATAATCATGATAATTGTAGAAATTAGAGTAATTAACCATCTCCTCTGCGATGGTGGTGATGCAATCTGTAGGATCTTTCGATGTGAACACTTTTCAGCTACTGACTCCATCACTGAAGCAATGAGCATGAAACTGAGCAAACTCAGGGAGGCAGTGAAGGAGAGGAAGGCCTGGCGCAATATGGTTCATGGGGTCACGAAGAGTCGGACACGACTTAACGACTGAACAACAACAACGAACCCTGTTACCATGATTTAAGAGCATATTTAGTGAAGTGTTCTTTGTGTCTGATACAGGATTAGAAGAGATCTTAGCGTAAATTATTTTTCTTTAAAAGGAGGGTACAATAAAGTAAATAAGCTATTTCTTTCTCTAGAGAACTACCTGGGCATTAGCAAAAGCATCAGCATAAATAAACAGGTAATAGGTGAAAGGAATGCCCTCCTTAAAAGTTTACATTAACAGGAGAATATATAAAAGATGTCCAGATGTTAAGCAGTTTTTATGATAACGTAGTGCTGATTAATGAGGAAGCTAGTGTGTATTTCCCTGGGGTGGCTGACAAAGTGAATTATAAGTGGGAAAGGAGAGACAGGTACTAAGTCTTAGTTTAATAACACCAAAGTAGTAACATTTGGTTTTGAAAGATCTCATTTCAGACACTGCATTACACATTTCTTACCCCCTTTGGAAATTGGTATACTGGCTAAGTGCGAACTGAAGCTTAAAAAATAGTTCTGTGTTCCGGATCCAGTATGTTGTTATTATAGTGAATCTGAGATGCTACTCTGTGGAGCATTTTAGGTATTTTCTGTTTTCTTTGAGACAGAGACCAGGTTGCCTTCTTATTTTATACACAGTAGGTAATCTTAAGCAGGTAGTAGGCCAATTTTCTTTGCAGTCTTTAAACCTATGGTCTCATTTGATGTCACAGCACTCTTCACGTCCATAAACCCAGAACTAGCGAAAGAATCCACATCAGCTGTACTACACAACACACCTCACTTAACCAAATACACCCAGATTGAAATACCCAGAATCATGGACCTCATCAACCTCTGCCTCACCACCTGTTTTCAATTTGATGGACAAATATACCAACGAATCAGAGGCACACCCATGGGATCACCACTGTCAGGACTCATAGCAGAGATTGTAATGTAATGCCTAGAAGCTATAGCACTTCCCCACATACAGCCTAAAATATGGATCCGGTATGTAGATGACACATTTGTTATAATAAAAAAGAAACAACTAGAGAAGACACATGAAACTATCAACAATATCTTCAAAGGAATACAATTCACCAGAAAGGAAGAAATCAACAACACGCTACCCTTCCTGGATATCCTCATCAGCAGAGGAAACAACAGGAAATTAGAAACCCAAGTTTATCAGAAGACAACCCACACCAATCAAGTACTCCATTACCAAAACAACAACCCGACCTCCCACAAGAGGAACTGTGTAAGAACATTATTCAAGTGAGCTCAAACCCATTGCAGCAACCCAGAACAGCAGAAAAAGGAAAAAGACCACCTACACAACATCTTCCAACAAAATGGATACTCACGTAACTTTATCAAAAAGTGCCTGACCACTCAACCTACTACAATACAACCCACACAAGCCATGAAAAGGATCACACTGCCATACATCAGAAACATCTCAGAAACCACCAACAGATTATTACAACCATATGGCATCTCTGTAGCACACAAACCAACAAAATCACTCCAAAATATCCTAAGTAAACCAAAAGACCCAGTTGCCCAAGAAGAAAAAACAGGAGTCATCTACAACATACAGTGTAAGGACTGTAACAAACACTACGTAGGACAGACAGGCAGAAGACTAGCAGAATGCATCCATGAGCACCAACTAGCAGTCAGAAGACATGATGAAAATCTTTAATCTCACAACACATGGACAGACTCACCCACAGTTTTAACTGGGAAACTGTCAGCATTTTAGACCAAGCCAAATCCAAATATGCAAGAGAATTCTTGGAAGCCTGGTATTCAGCCAAGGCAGCAATTAACAGACACATAAAGATTAACAGCATCTACATACTATTCAAAAAAGACAAAAGACCAGAAGATCGCCTCACCAGCAATCATCACCAGCAATCATCACCCAGATAAGCAAAGGTCACCACCAGGCACACAATCAAGCAGTCAACAGATGCTAATCAATGAACTACCAGAAGAGCAAAACAGAACCCCCACCCCCACCAGCACTGGCGAGGCAGGCCACAGCAGATAAATAGAGAGCAAACCCCATTCCATTCTAGCACTGAAGATGTTACCTAGCCTGGTAATGAAACGTTTGCAAGAAAAGAACCAAACTCAGAGAACCCCAAGGACTCCACAGTCTTTAAACTGTATGATTACAAAATCATTTATGCTTCTCTATCTCCTTTGCAAAAAAAGTTAAATGTCAGTCACATAATTTGAAAAGGAAACAAGGCTCATTCTATAGACACCCAGATGAAACTCCTTTGACTTTTATGAGGGGTGGGGGGTTGCAGATCAGCTTCATATTTTGGTGGTAGGCATATCTGGAATTTAGGAACAGTTCACATAGGATGCCTCTTGACTCTCTTTTATGATCTCAGCAGTCATAATATTTCGGGAATCCAAATAGTTTTCAGAGGTGATATCAGGCCTTACATCCAATGTAATTTGACTTGAAAGAGCAAATTTATATTACTGCAGTAGCACAGTCTGAGTCTGAGGATGTCATCATGTTGTCCCTGTTATGTCCATTGTGACCTGTCTGGTTTAGCAGAGCTGCTTCAGACGCTCCCAAGGGGCAGGATCCAGTGGTATTGCCTGATGTTTTACAGCAGTTCTGTGGGCCATATCTGGCCCATTGAGTTTGATTTGTTCAAATGCATTTCCTACTAATAGAGAATGGAACAAAAGCTATTGGCTGCTTTTGTCTCAGATAATCCCAATCTGGTGTATGTATAGATATTTGTTGAGAATTAGAAATAAGCTTTTATGTGCACATTCAGTGTTGCAGAGGTGATTTCAACAGACTCAGAGCCCATCTCTTTCATCAATAAGATTCTGTTAATGTAACCTTACAATAAAGATAGAGTTAATACTCATGGTGGTGCTTCTTGCCTGGACTACCTTGAAGGGCTGACATCAGTCATGCAAGTCTGAAAGTACTTACTTTTACTCTCCCTAAAACTAGGGAGGGTCCCTTCTGAGACACTTTCTCCACCCCTCCTCCTTCAGACTCAAATTTCGTTTATCAGACTATGGTCTAGGCTGTGGCTCTTCCTCCTGTCTCCCAAGGTCATTCCCAGATACCATTACACTCTATTGGAGATACCTTTGTTCAGCCTTGGATTATGATGTTGTCAAACTTTTCCTCCTATAACAAACTGAGAATAAATTCTAGAAAATATCTTGTCCGATTCTACAGTCAAGTGGCAGGATAAAACATTACTTTTCTTTTTGCTATTAGTTGTGATGAGAGATTGATGAAGAAAATTGTGTTCAATTTCTTCTCTGTGCATTATATGTAGCTAAAGATAAAGCAGAAGACGACATATGGTTTTCTTAAATCCTGAAGACTGTACTATAGCTGATAATATCTTTGAAACTGTGTTGGAATTACTTGAAACATGTGAGACTGAGCAGAAGGAATTGGTTGGAGTGTATACCTTGAGTTATGATGGATGGCAAGCCCCTTATACGATTTCATATGTCAGTCTGAACATTTTCTCTTTTGGACATGCATCCTTCTTTCTTTATTGTCATTGTTCTTACAGTTTCTAATGCTGCATGCCTCCTAGTTTTGTTACAGAGTTGGACAGCCTCTAAACCTGGCAAAGAAATAAGTGAATGATGATGCCAGACTCAAGAACAGGATTTTTGACAATCTTCCCAAATATCCCATTCATTTGGAGAGTCATTCACTGTCAAGCACTGGCTTCCAAAACTTTGTCCAGCAATTCATGAGAAGAATCCAGTCTTGCCATCAAGGTATTTAATTACATAAAAAATAGTAGGATAAACTTCAGGATATTTGCCTTACATTTTAAAGTTTTGAGAACCAATCTCAAAGTTCTTCTGTTCCACACTGAGTTTTGATAGTGTGTTTGATTGGATTTAGGAGCTGAAGGAAGAAGTCTCCATGTTTTTGGAATGTCATATTAAAGGCCAACTGCCTGAAGCTTTAAAAAAATGACAGCTTTCAGCTAACATTGGCATATCTGACATTTATGTCTGAAGTCATGAACACTCTGAATCTGAAGCTTCAGAGGAAACATGATTGCTCATTACCTGTATGTTATAATTCAAGTACTTATAGGCAAATTCCAGCTCTGGTTACAGTGAATTAATGTTAAAAATGTCTTACCATTTTCTTAACTTGATGGCACTTTCAAGAATAGATTCTTGAAAATGTTTTCAAGGGAGGAAAGATCAAATTTTATCTAATCTGTCTGCAGAATGAACTAAGCCCATATTCCCCAAACCCTGTAAATAAAAATCCACCTGGAAGCTTATGAGGAACACTTTTAACACCAGTGTCCAGCCTTTATTTGAGGATTTTCCAGAAAAATATTCTGGAATTCAATTTTTATTCATATGCTGAAAATAACTTTTATTCATTTACCACAACTAAGTGTATCACTTTGGAGAGTATCTGTTTACTTCCAAACAAGTAAGCAGGTTATATGTCATCATCCCATTTTTATCAATGTACCTTTTTGAAACTGAACTTCTAGCTATAAAACCAAGCAACATGGTAAGCTTGGCACTGAGTATGGTACTTATGTTCTCCAACACCCAGAATTCAAAACCTGGCCACAAGCAAGCAGCCTGGGTGCCCATATTTATAACAATTAAATCAAATAATAAAAATTACAGATCAAAATGTTTTTTCTAAATTTACATTTGTTTTTAGTGGCAGTATTACATTCATTTTGAAATTTCAAATAGGCAGGTTTAACTAGGGTGGTCTGAGATTTTTATGTTATCCAAAGTGGATATGAATTCTGAAAAGGTTGCAAAGGACTGCTTTAGCATACACTTGGTTAGAATTGGCAAGTCAGCACCTTGAGATGATGCCTAAATCTTTATATTTTTGAGGGTAACAAAAATGTTTGTGGCTTCAGTACTTCTTGCCCCATTCTACCACTCAGGCAGCAACACAGACAAGGACAAACTCCAGTAGAAACACACACATGCATGTATACATACACATACACACAGACACATACACACACTGTATTCAGAAAACAGTAGCCATAATACATAATTTTATTCAAAGTTTTAAAAAGGAAGATAAAAACTAATACAAACTAATATAAAGTAAGAAGAAGAAAAGAAAAAATAAATAAAAAAGAAAGCTAAGAGTACAAGAAGGGGGGGGGAAGTAAAAGAAAAATAGAAAAGAAAGAAAAAAGATACAAAGAAGTGGTCTCTGATCTTCTTTACAGCAGTTATAAGTACAATTATAAATTTGTCTCTCACTCTAAGGCTACAACATGACTCTCTTCTTTCTATAATCTATTCTGTCTAATCATCAAAACCATAAATCATAAGTTCATTTTTTTCTGTTTTACGCAAAAAACTCATAAGGGGTTTCCAGTCAGCAGTAAATGTAGATATTGTCTTTTCTCTGATCAGATAAGTCAATTTGGTCATCTAGCAAGTTCCATCATCTTCACCAAACATCCGTCCATTTTGGGTATTGCCAAATCTTTCCATCTTTGTGCAAACAATAATCTTGCTGCAGTTATCATATACAAAAACAAAGTTCCATGACTTTTCCTCCAACCATTTGTCCATCAGTCCCAAAAGAAAGACCTCTGGTCTCAATTGTATATTCATCTTTAAAATCATCTGAATCAGTGTGTATGTATTTGAATCCAAAATGTTCTAGCTTTTTACACATTCACCAAACTTGATAAGATGTCCTTTCTTGTTGTTCACATTTCCAACATAAATTTGAAGTTCCTTTATACATTCTAGACAACTTCTCTGGTGACATATTCCAATGGTACATCATTTTATAAAAATTCTCTTTAAGATTATAACATAGTGTAAATTTCAATCCTTTCAACCCTAACATCGTCTGTTTAACTCACGTTTTTTTCCCCTGCCAGACAAATTGAGATATATCCTTCTGCCACTGTTTAAATGGTGTATCAGTTGTCAAAACAGGTATTGTCTGCAACAAAAACATAATTCTAGGCAAAACATTAATTTTTATCACAGAAATTCTCCCCAGCAATGACAGTTGTAGTTTCTCCCATCTTAATATGTCTTAATTTCATTCCACGTCTTTACATAGTTATTTTGAAATTACATACAATAGATAGTTTCTGAGCAAGTGGGAATGGTAGTTCAGAGTGTATAAACAGATAGATCTCAAAACGTTCATGTTTTTTTGTAGCATTTCCCTCACTTTGAAGATGAGACATGGATTTCCTCTTATCCCTAGCTCTTGTAGCACCTATTAATGATGGATGTGTGTTTACATTCTCTGCATTCCTGTCCTCCCATTCTGATGAGTCCACCAAGTTAGGTTCTAATCTTCCAAACACTAACTGAGCCCTGACACCCACCTTTCTCAGTATTGTAGCAAGACATATTTTGCTAGTAAAATATGCATGAACTCAGAACATATTTTTGCCCAGGATTAAGCTAATCTGTTTCACAGTATGCACTGTAATTTCTATGAAAGTTAAACCCACATACTTTTGTGGTTTTGGCTACATTTTGTTTGCTCTATGTGTTCATTGTAAAATGAAGTCAATAAAATAAAAATTGTCACTTGATGAGGCCAAAACATACCAAGAGCAAAAGACAGGGACATAATAATTCTTGTTGTTTTCCAAATGCTTGATGATATAGCACTGCAGAAGCAGCTATTAGAATGAGGCTTTTTAATGCAATAGATTGTTGTGATTGCTAATAGTTCAAATATATGTAGACTCTATCACATAGCAAGAACTGTTGCAGATACATACAGCTTTTAACAATTCTGTTCATGTCTATTTACACAATCCCTAGGGGAATAATCAAATATAAAATGCAGGAACATCCTGAAGAATTAGCTACATGCAAGACATTCTTGTCTTCTTGACATAAACCTATGTAAAATAACTTGTAAATGGTTAATTCCACTCCAATAAAATGAAATAAAAACAACGATAAGACCATATATCTTTATAAAATAAAATAAAAATCCTGTCTCTCTCTGTGTGTAGGAGTATACCGCAATCTACCCCTGAAGTGGTGCAGTGTGGGTCACAGCATGTTGATTTGCAAGACAGAGATCCTAGCTTGTATAGAAAAGTGTATGCATGCTTGGGATAAAACCAGATTTTGGTTGCACTTGTGGCACACTGGCTAAGATATGCCAGAAATGGCCAGCACTGTTAGCAGGTATTGCCACTTGTGGCATGGATACGTCTAAGGCTGCACCTTCTTCATCTTTCTAAAAAGTTTTATGTGAAGGTCTTGCTTGACCCATGATGGGCAGCAGAGCTCAGTATCTATGGACCACTTGGTGACAACCAAGACATATGGAAGATGATGATTTGGATGGTAAGAAGAGTATAAGGCAAAGATCATGAATTAATGAATGGGGATCAAATTGCAAAAAGGATCAAATTGCAGATAAATGAAAAAAGTGCATGAGTCAAGAGGCAGAAGACAGTTGAGAAAGCTGTGGTTGGATGAAGCTGATGAGAAGCTGAAAAAGACAGAAGTGAGAAGCTTAAACAAATGGCAATATATAAAGCAGAATATGAACGTGGATGGTTTGCAGAGATAGAAGGTTTTAGAGAGGTATAATTAATGGTTTTGGTGTATACTACTTTTAGCTTTCTTTGGATTATATTTCTTCCTCCTTTTATATGCTCTGCATAATGTTTACATTGAAAGGGAATAGTGTGATAGGGATGGACGAATAAAAATAGTGAACTTCATTAACGTGCATGCATGTACAGATACTCAAAGACCATGGATATGTTATTACATACCAAAGGCACACAAATATTTCTAAGAGAAGCTGAACCCAGCTGTCAGTGGTCACTATCAATGTATCACCCAATAAAATAGGATGCCCATTTCGTTTGTGTTAAAACACACAGTCCATGAAATATAGTGACACTTAATTGAACAAGGTGCAACCTTTATTGACCTTTTTGACATAGAAAGGATAAATATAAACACTTTGTAAAATAAATAGATATGCAGGTTTTTAAAAGTTCTATAATGTTCTATAACATAAATCATTAAAAGAATACCATATCACTGGTGTTTCAAAAGAAAAGGAAGAAGGTAAAAACCAGTTTGTTAATGTCTAAGCTTGACATCCATATCAGAAAGAAAAAAAAATTATAAAAGGTTATGCCTCCCTTTAAGTTGCTTAATGTGTGGGAGGGCCTAACAGACCTTGGGAACACAGAGGGGCAACAAGAGAGTTAAAGGAGGAAACAGGTTCATTACATAAGAGTCCAGGAGAGCGGGGAGAGTGTGAGGAAGAGATTCAGAGTAACTCTGCCTTAATTTTACTAGGTATAAGTTGTACAACTTTGGGAGACTTTCAAGATTCTGCCACATTACCCTACAAGCAATAAATATCTTTCCAGAAACCCAGGTTGTTCTTCCTCCCTGAACTTTTCATGGGGTTGACATTTATGACCTTTTGGGTTCATGACTCATAGTTTGAGAACCACTGTCTTTTGTGGAAAACAGTACATTGGAACAACTGGCCTTGTACTTTCTCAGACCCAGAGCATTCTGGGCAAGGCCAGTTCAACCATGAGCCCAAGCAAGCAATTGCTTCAGATAATATAGTTGATGGAGCCCATCCGCCTCTGCTACCTGGTCATATCTTTGTTATGGAGTTGCTAACCTGTCACCGAAGCTGAAATAGGATTCATTTGGCAGTCCTGATTTTCTGCATCATACAGGTGAATTCCATCTTACTGTGCACCTCTGAAAATGTTAGCTCTAAATCAGTTCTAGAACCTTTCTGATTTCTTCCTTCTGTAGCAACATTCTGTTTTCTAAGCTGGGAGCAATATTCATATTTTGTACTATTAAAGAAGAACACCTCCTGCTTTTCCAAGTACTATAACAGTCGGGGGGGGGGGGAGTTCGCAGATGGAGAGCCTTTTCTCACTTGCATCTAACTGCAGCACAAACATGCCTCAGTGCTCTGTTCTGTGAGTGGGTATCTTCATGACATCGCCTTCATCTAATCCCCAGGCCGTACCTGGGGCAGCCTTAAGTTTTCCTCAGCTGTACCAGGTGACATAAACATTTCCTCCCTTATGCTGATGCAGGTTTTGCTGTAAATACAATATGATATGATTCACTGACCAGAATCAGCCTAAAGAGCAGCTGACCAGCCGTAGTAAAAGACGGACTACATTGTGAAGTGGGAAAGTGAAAGAGGTGGCTCTTCCTGTGCTTCTTCTGGACTCAACTCATCCTGGGCTGCTTTTGAACACAGGTTTAGTGCTTGATCTTCAACTGATGGACAGGTTCCCTTTGAATGACCCATGTAAAACAGCAAAAAAATAAAATAAAATAAAAAAAGAGTTTTCACAGACTCTCATATTCTTCCTCAGTCATCTTTTCTCAAAACCAAACATACTCAGTGTGTTTCCTCAATCTACCCTTACAGAATTTAATTTCCAAGATCCTGATAATCCTTACTCTTATTTGCAGGTGCTTCAGTTTCTCTGAATGTTTCTTCAAATGTGATACCTAGAACAGGCCATAGTACTCCAAGTATGGTTTGGCTACTGTAAAATAGAGCAGAGATAATAAATACAACTATTTGGAAATTATACTTTTATTGATACAGCCTAAAAGTACACTTATTCTTTTGGCAGCACATCACACTGTTGACTCATGTTCAAATTCAAATACACACTTTACAGACTATGTGAGAATTGCCTACCACCACACCTTATCCCAGGATATATTGGAACACTTCTTCCCTCAAGATGATGGGCATATATATTTCTGAAGCATAGGTACAGATACATATCTTGGCTCTTCTTGATCTCTCGGTAGCCTTCAACACCATCAACTATGTGTCCTTCTCGATCAATGACAGGGATTAGGGGTAGGGGACTTTGTGCTGTAGTGGTTGTCTTCCTTTTTCTGTGTGTAGTTCCAATTGCTGTTAGTAGTGGGAGGGGAGAGATCAAGCCCAGGCCCCTGTTATGTGGTGTGCCAAAGGGCTCAATGCTCTCCCCAATCCTTTTTAATATCTACACGAGGACACTAGGTAAGTCATCCTTTGGTTTGGGGCCAGGTATCACCACTACACTGATGATACCCAGTTACACATCTTGACCAGGCCAACCAAGTACAGTGGAACCTCGGTTCACGAATTTAATTCATTCCGCGACTCTGGTCGCGACCCGAAATGGTTGCGACTGGAATCAAATTTTCCCATAAGGTTCAATGTAAATACAGTTAATCCGTTCTGACCCCAAATTTGGTCGCCAACCGATTTCTGGTCACAACCCGAGTCAAATTTCCCCATAAGGTTCAATGTAAATACGGTTAATCCATTCTGAACCATGTTTTTTTTTTTAAAACCGCAAAAATATGACACAAAGTACAGTATGAAGAGAGAGAAAGCTAACCTTGCTTGGGAGGGAAAATGGCCGCGGTTCCTGCTCGGAGGGAGAGTCCCCTCCCTACAGGAAGTCGCGACCACGTGACACGGGAGGGAAAATGGCCATGGTTCCTGCTTGGAGGGAGAGTCCCCTCCCTACAGGAAGCTGCGACCATGTGACACGGGAGGGAAAATGGCCGTGGATCCTGTTCGTCACCCGATCCGGC
Source organism: Liasis olivaceus (assembly GCA_030867105.1). Lineage (NCBI taxonomy): Eukaryota > Metazoa > Chordata > Lepidosauria > Squamata > Pythonidae > Liasis > Liasis olivaceus. The sequence continues at coordinate 262,148,897 of CM061349.1, forward strand.
ATTCGCGACCGGAGGTAAATTTTTGCGGCCAGAGCTGGTCGTGACCCGAATTGTTCGTGAACAGATGCGTTCGTGAACCGAGGTTCCACTGTAATGTTCTTGAGGTCTTGTCCCAGTATTTGGGGACTATAGGGGTCTGGATGAGGAGGAAGAGATCCAAACTCAACTCTAGCAAGACTGAGTGTCTGTGGACCATCCAGGGTTGCAATTCCCTATTCAGAACTGATGTGCAATTTGAAAGGGTTCCTGGACTCACAGATCCTGCTCATTGAGCAAGTGGCAGCTGTAGCCAGGAAGGTATTCACAACAGTTCATCTTGTGGGTCAATTGTGCCTGTTTCTGGACTGTGATGCCCCCTGGATAGTTACTCATGCTTTTGTCTCCTCGTGTATGAATTACTGCAATATGCCCTACATGGAGCTGCCCTTGAGGACCACTTGGAAGCTGCAGCTGATCCAGAATCAGCATCATGATCAGTTGTGAGAATGCCATGGTATGTGCATATAAGACTGGCACAGGACCTAGCTATCCGACAGACTGTCTGTCCTTTGTAATTTCTGCCCATTCCATATGATCCTGCAAAGTCAGGATACTCTGAGTCCTACCAATTAAATAGTGTCACTTGATGGGACCCCAGAAGGTTGCCTTCTCTGTTGTAGTGCCTCTTCTCTGGAACAACATCTCTACAAGATTGTATGGCCATTACCTTGGCCTCATTGAAATAAGCCTTAAAACAAGCTTTGAGTTAGATTGAGTAGTGGGCCTCTGGAGAGTCTGCTGTATGTTAAGAGGGTGTTGGTTTTACTCTTTCTGGATGTCTCACTATTTTTGTTTTATTGTTGTTATTAATTTGTTTTTAAGGTTGTATACCACCCAGAGTTGCTATGGAATTAAGTGACCTTACAAAATTAGATGATAGATAGATGATAGTTACCTATATGTAGGTAGCTAGATATAGATGATAGATGATTGATTACTGATAGATGATTGATAGATGATTGATTGATAGAGATAGAGATGCATCATCATGTTAATTTACAGCAGTGTTTCTCAACTTCAGCAATGTTAAGATGTGTGGACTTCAGCTCCCAGAATTCTTAACATTGCTGAGGTTAAGAAACACTGGTTTACAGGATGGAGGGAAAAAAACCTTTGCATTTTGCTCAGTACATTATACATCTATTTTACATTGGCTAAAATGTTGCCATTTTTATCACGTGAATCCTTATTCCTCCCTTTCATTTTTTACCAGCAACATCCTTCCCCTGTCGCTGCTTTGTTTGTTATGCTGCAAGTACTATAAGCTCTTGGACTGCCTGGCTTTGGATGCAATGGATGTATTTTCTGTTCAGACACTACCTGCATACATTGTAATGGACAAAGTATGTCATATCTGAAGTACTCTGGAGAGCTCATGCTTTTTTCTGTCAATTTCTGTTATGGTGTAATTTATGTCATTTGTGACAACATCATGACACACAGGTAATTGACAGATATGTTTGCAGATTTAACAGGCATTGAGGAATAACAGATACTGTCCTCTACCCCAAGGTCCATTGGTTTACAGTATGAGAAAATGTCAGAGCAGCCTTCCTCAACCTGGTGCCTCTAGATATATTGGACTACAACTCTCATGCTTCTTGGTCAACATCTTATGTTTGAAGGATCTATTTATTCATTGAATTTATGCATTACCAACTCCATGCAAATTCACAGTGACTTACAACCCTATTAAAAACATCCATAATGTAACATAAATGTATAAATAATAAATTGTGCGTGGCAATGCTCACATCAGCACCCCCAAATTAAAACATCCAGGGTAAAAACACCAATCTCATAACATCACATTAATTTATAATCCACATTACTACACCCATTACACATAACATAACATAACATAACATAACATAACATAACATAACATAACATAACATAGCATAGCATAGCATAGCATAGCATAGCATAGCATAGCATAGCATAGCATAGCATAGCATAACATAACATAACATAACATAACATAACATAAAGAAAACCATATAATAAATCAACCAGTCCCCTCTTCTGTTTCAGGCTAGACCACCTACATCCAGCAGAGAACATGATACCCCAGCAACCTCTCCTTTGAGAATCAATTGGGAATGGAAGACAACATTTCTGGAAAATATCCAGCATCTTAAGAAATTCATCTGCTCAAGGGAAACAAATGAAGCTAGCCAGATAAAGATTTGGGCCTCAGCCACACCTAAGAGATTCACAGACACACCATAAGTTAAGAAAAAAACTCAACAAAAAATCAAGGCAAACTGCAGCTATTCCAGTAGCATTTGCAAAATAACATTGACAGAAGTTTAGAGACACAGTGGTTTAGCTGCTGGAATACAGAAGTGAGTCTCACAAGTATTAACAAGAAGAGAAACGTTTGGTTTAAACCGATTGGCCTCACAGAACCTATGTATCAAAATTATATACAGTAGTAATATTGATCTTCTCAGCCCTGTGAATACCATTTGTGGACATGCCCAGCACTGGGCATATAAGAGTAAAATCTTAATATCAAATTCATAAAAGTAATTTGAGTTAATTTATGGTCACATTTAATATAAATGTGTTAAATACAGCTAATGGGATATCTAATAACATTCTCCTCCTTTCTTATCAAAAGTTACAATTTGGTGGTAATTTTGAGAGGGGCCTTGATTGGTAGGGGGATCAGATTGTACAGAGCTGGCATAAGGGGCAAGAAACTGTCTGAGGATTATAGCATCAACATTTTTAAAAAGTGTACATGTGTGTGTGTGTGTGTGTGTGTGCACGTCTATCTGTGTGGGAATGGGGATGGAGTAATAGGGTAGAATATGCATTTATTTCAGATATAGCTTTTTAGAGGTAGTAATGGTTGGATGGGTTTCCCCAGTCTAAATGCTCTCCAGATGTGTTGGTCTTTAGTTATGAGAGCTGAAATCTGACACACCTAGGGAAGTAAGGAATGTTAAAAAAAAAGTTGAGTTTTGATGATGGAAGTTTTTCTAGTTTTGAAGATTTAAAAAGTTACCAGACTATTGAAAAAACTTACAGAAAACATGAAGTAAACAGACTAATGAGTATTACTATATGTGAATCTCTCTGCATGAAGATTAGAGTGGCCAGAATTTAGTGAAATAAGCATGTGTAAGATTTGGTTTTCACTGGATGAAATATAGGATGGCTAGACTGTTACAATAAAGAGCCAGTTTGGGGTAGTAGGCTAGAAACTGGGAGATGCTGAGTTCTAGTCCTGCCTTAGGCACAAAGACAACCTGGTGAACCTGGACCAGTCACTCTCTCTCAGCCCTAGAAAGGAGGAAATGGCAAATTACTCCTGAAAACCTTGTCAAGAAAACCGCAGGGACTAGTCCAGGCAGCTGCCAGGAGTCAACACTGACTCAAAGGCATCAAACACAAACAAACAAACAAACGCTGTTGCAATGAGAAGAATGCTAAGTTTCATCAAAAAATTAATCCCTGCAGTTTCTGAACTATCTTTCTAAAACTTCCCATCACGTTTTGGCTTTGATGCAAACTGTGATGAAATATAAGGAGTATTCATGTCAAATTTCAGATCTATAAAAGAGGAGTATAAGGAAAGAATGGTGGCAGGAAACAATACTGCTGTTTCCTGAATGTGGTGCTTAGGTTGAGGGTGGAAAGAAGTATATGAAATTAAGTTGCTGCATTTCTTCCATGAAAGGAAACAGCAGATGAGTAATTTGTCATAAAACTACTAAACATGAGAGACTGGGAACAATGAGATGGAATGAATGGTACAACCAAACATCTCTCTCCCCAGATCTCTCTATCCTTTCCAAGATGCTGTGACCAGAGCAACCAGTGGTGGTCTGGTTGCAATGATCACTCTGGTTGGAAGAGACACTTGTCAGTTAGGGAACCCAGTACTCCCACTCCCTCCTTTCCCTGGCAATGAAAACTCCTCTTCTTGCACACACTTCTGTGTTGAGGTACTGTGGTATCTCTGCTTGCAGCATGCTGGTTTCCAGAGCAACAGATCAGGATCAGAGCATTCTGCCAGCCCTGAATATGGAACACAGGAGATTTTTGCCATCTCCTTGGCTTAGAGTAAATGAAACTCTATTCTGGATTACTTTGATTCACCAGGGAATTTGGGCTTTAGCCAAGTCTGGTGCACAACCTTACTAATTCTTCTAGTTGGAAGGATATAGAGGTTGATTGACAAGACTGGATTTGTATGAAAAACCCAGAGGAATTCACAAAAGTTTAGATAGACTGTTATCCAGTGAAACTCCCCAAATTGAAAAGAAGCTAAAGGGAGAATGCAGTCCAAACAATTCCAGTCAGCAGCTAATAGAAAACTATATTTAAGAAGAGCTAATATTACCTTGGCTGGGAGAAGGAAACTGAAAAAAAAAAGTAGTATTAGAAAGGATTGTAGTAATCATCTGGAAGGAATACAGATGGTCATAAATTGGAAAAAATGTTTTTACAATTTTTTCAGTCCACAAAACTCCTAAAGTTTGAATGTCCTCAAATCCCTTCAAAGGTTTCTAGTTTATTTGTTAGCTTAGAAAATAAAGCAGGGCTATAATTTTTAGCACCTTGTCCCAGGATTTTCTCTCTCATTCTCTTTCTCTCTCTCCCTGAAACAGCTCTTCTGGAAGTCTGGCATGCTTACAACATAAAGGATTATGGCTTTCTATAAGCTATTTCCACTTCAACACTAACTCTTTTAACAACACATCTGTGGTTTATTCCTCATTTATATTGCAACAATTACCTAGGCCCTTTAGCTACAGAAAAGACTCCACTGAACTATTAATTACACTTAATGTAGAAATCAAAGCTCCGGCCTTGTTAACTTACTTACTGAGGAGGTAATGTTTTTCTTTTGTTTACAAACCTAAAACTGGCAGACACACCTACAGTTGGAATTGGGTATAAGTGTAATAATGTAGATTGGCTTGCAGTAATGATACCATTCTACGGCGAAAAAGGACAGCATATTATGTGCCCTTATTGTATTATTTTGATATGGATAAATGCAGTTCCAAACCCCAATAACAGGTGGTGGTCTTCATGGTGACTTTTTTGACCCTTTTTTGACTGGGGATGCTGCTAATGACCGAGTTTAAAAGTTAATATAGCCTTTTCAGTTTGTCTTAGCATATTGTCTGAGCCCAGCCATTTGTGATTTATTCTGCAAACCCTGACTTAGCTTGCTATAACAACCCACCCAATTAAGTGTACAAGTCTCTCAGTATTTATGGATGGCTTTTTTTAAAAAATTGAGTTCCTTTCATTTAAACCAGTGTTTTTCAACCTCAGCGACTCTAAGCTGTATGGACTTCAAGTCCCAGAATTCATGCTAGCTAGGGAATTCTGGGCATTGAAGTCCATGCAGCTTAAAGTTGCTGAGGTTGAGAAAAACTGATTTAAACAAACCATAAACCATGGTTCAAGTTCTTTTACAAGAACTTATGGGCATTTCACAGCAATAAAATTTAAAATGATACTTTAGTGTTGATGTTTTTGAAGCAGGGCTCCTCCTCCTGTATTTGCAGTACACAAAGATGAGCTAAGAATTCTGGAATATGCCTTGGCCCTTATAGCAAAACACCTGTTGTTTATTTATTTGGTAGTTATTTCCTCCTGAAATACCCCAGAGCTGTTATATTACATCATGTTTTTCAGCATACCACATCTCTGCTGCAAGAATCTGGATGACCACTAGGTGTTGGCAAAGACTAGAGTTAGCATTCTCTAGCAGCTAACATGGTTTTATACAGCCCAGGCCTGATACCCCTACACATTCTTAAATGTGTTTAAGGAGGAACCTTTGCTGTTCCAATAAAGTCCTCTTGTCCAGTGCCAGAGCTGTCCCACAGTATGTTGGCTGGAAGTAGTAGTAAGAGATTGTGCTGAGGCTGAGAAAGAAAGAGCAGTATCTCTAAACACAAAGAATCAGCTGATGGGAGATCCCAATACAGGCTCATCAAATAAATGGATACATAGTGTGTTATAGCAGACACTCCAGAAAAAAAGTCGGTTAAAGGGACCTCTTCTTAATGAACTCACTGATAAATGAGGGCTGGAGGGTTCTTATCTTAGTGCTCAAGATTCAACACTTGAACCCCTAAACTTATTCAAGAAAGTTTGTATGGATCTTGCTTCCTTGATCATGCTGTGAAGTTAAAGGGCTTGATAGAAGTGCTAACTGCCTTTCAGATCTTTAATCTGCTTTGGCAATGAAGCAGAATAGGAGGTTGTGTCCATCCTGGCAGTCCTGGGAGAGGGAGGGTACCGAATACCTCCTCTGGTGCCACAGGGGGGATCAAAGAACTGGCACCAAAGGAGCCATTCTCTGCCACTTCTCTTCCCCTGCTGTTCCTGCCACCCAAGGCAAGGGGAGGAGAGGTAGAGATGGATTCCCTCCTTCTTCCCCCTAATTCTCTTGGCTTAGGGGCAGGAGAATTTGGGAAGAGAAAGAAGTAAAGCAATTGTCTTATGCTCCACACCCCTGCAGACTCTCCCACTGCTGAAAGGCACCCACTGTTGCAGCAGAACAAGAAATGTCAGTGGAGGCTTCCTCCAAGGGCATATTGAGAACAATCAGGGATGTCTGCCATAAATATACTGTATTTCAGAAATAAAAATAACATATTTAAAGGACAATTGTTTGACCATATTGTTAGAGATTGGATATCCTTATTATAAAGAGGGAATGACAAAATCTAGTACATAGTAAATATAAACATTCCATTTGCCAGATTCATTTCAACTGGTGACCTTCTTTAGTGGCATTCAAACTGCTGATGGGAGATGTACAATCACAAAGAAAGATAGGCAATCCAGACTTTGCAAAGGTCATACCAATTATGGACAACTTGCTGTACAGATAATAAAGTAGGCTCTAGTCCACAATAGCTTACAACCTGTACATTTTTAAGACTCCGGAAGACTCTCAGTTGATCTTGTTAACTGAGAATTTAAAGGCTAATTAACAATATGTGTGAAAACATCTTTCCTCCTTTATTTTCTCCCTTCATAGCAATTTAACTGAATGTCTCTACAAGGAAAAATCAGGAGGAGGAGACAGAGTAATTTAAAGTTGGTAAATAAAAAATATGAAAAGCTAACTGAATATGAAGTTTTCTGCAGCACATCTAGCTCTCTCCAGGATATTCTGAAAAGCAATTTGTGACAGCTATGCCCAGCTGTTCAAGCCAGAGGGTCTGTCTAGAACAGCTCTAGCTGGTAAAATATTTGAAAGCTAAAAGGATGGAATGGAGCTAAGTTTATCCTCCCTGTCAACATAATTCCAGCACTGCTTGGGCCCTGGACACTTCAAATGTGTGGGAAGATGGAATCCAGACATAGAAAAATTCAATAAATTATCATTTGATTCCTCTTGTACTTAATCTCTTAGAGTTTCAGTTATTTCACCTACAGGAAAACTGAATCTATGTTGCACTGTCCTTCTGGCAGTAAGCTTTTGGCAACGTTAGGATGAGTTGGTGTGATGGCTCAGAGGTTCTGCTCTTCAAGGAACAAAGCAGGATTGGATTGGAGTCTTGCAGGGAAAGGTAAAAAAATTCATTTAGCTGGTGTTAAAAACTTCACTGATACACAAAGAGGACTGGAAAATTAGAGAAACATTAAGACTTGGCTTTTCTCATACTGCTATGTTTGATCTGGTCCACTTGGCTCTGTTTTGTTTGTACTCTATCTCCTGCTATGCTGTCCTTTTCCCCAAAGAGTGAAGAGTTAATGCTGGGATCTTCATGTCGAGCAGCAGGTGGGGAAGAATGTGTTCAGAGATGGAAAAGACTTACTTTTCCTATTCCCAGCTCTTGTAAAGGAGGTGTCAGTTGGTCATCCATGCAGGGTCTTCAATGTACAAGGAGGTGGAGTAGCAGGAAGGGAGATACTATGCAAATTCCAAATTGTGTGTTTTAAGCTGGATGCAAAAAAGAGTAAGCCTTTCTCAAAGGCACATAAAAAGCAGTAGTAGCCATGCCAATTCATCAGGAGATGATCATGGGTCAAAAAAGTCAAGCTGTCTTTATCCAGATTAATTATAGTTGTGTGAATGGTGTTCAGAGACAGAGAGCAATCCTGAACCTCTAACGATAAAAGTAGACCTACAAGTATTTCTAAGCTGCAAGATTGGTTCCTTAGGGGGAATATAGTTTTATTTAGAAAAGATGGAACAGCTCATCCAGATACACAAGCCATCCATTAACAGTACCTTTATCTTGTCTAGAATGAGAATATGCTCATGGTACACAGTGTTCTCTGTCTTTTTCATCAGACTCACTTAGTGTCTGGTTGCAGTAAAGATGATTTAGAGGCATAATTAGGGAAAAGTAACATTTGAACCATTTTTGGCATGCTGTCTGAATTGAAGATAGTGTTGGTGCATGAACAGATGCCACAACTATTCCACAATTCCTCCTGGTTTTGCAGCAAGGTATACAGGTGAAACTCGAAAAATTAGAATATTGTGCAAATGTTCATTTATGTCAGTATGGCAACTCAAAAGGTGAAACCAATATATGAGATAGACACATTACATGCAAAGCGAGATATGTCAAGCCTTACTTTGGTATAATTGTGATGATTATGGCGTACAGCTTATGAAAACCCCAAATTCACAATCTCAGAAAATTAGAATATTACATGACATCAGTAACACAAGGATTGGAAATAGAACAATATAGGACCTCTGCAAAGTATAAGCATGCATATGTACTCAGTACTTGGTTTGGGCCCCTTTTGCAGCAATGACTGCCACAATGCAGCGTGGCATGGATGCTATCAGCCTGTGGCACTGCTGAGGTGTTATGGAAGACCAGGATGCTTCAATAGCGGCCTTCAGCTCCGCTGCATTGTTCGGTCTCATGTCCCTCATCTTTCTCTTGGCAATGCCCCATAGATTCTCTATGGGGTTCAGGTCAGGCGAGTTTGCTGACCAATCAAGCACAGTAATCCCATGGTCATTGAACCAGGTTTTGGTACTTTTGGCAGTGTGGGCAGGTGCCAAGTCCTGCTGGAAAATGAAGTCAGCATCCCCATAAAGCTCGGCTGCGGAAGGAAGCATGAAGTGCTCCAAAATCTCCTGGTAGACGGCTGCGTTGACCCTGGACTTAATGAAGCACAGTGGACCAACACCAGCAGATGACATGGCTCCCCAAATCAACACAGACTGGAAACTTCACACTGGACTTCAAGCATCGTGCATTGTGTGCCTCTCCATTCTTCCTCCAGACTCTGGGTCCTTGGTTCCCAAATGAGATGCAAAAGTTGCTCTCATCAGAAAAGAGGACTTTGGACCACTGGGCAACAGACCAGTTCTTTTTTTCTGTAGCCCAGGTAAGACGCTTCTGAGGTTGTTTGTTGTTCAGGAGCGGCTTGACAAGAGGAATACGACATTTGAAGCCCATGTCCAGGATCCGTCTGTGTGTGGTGGCTCTTGATGCACTAACTCCAGCCTCAGTCCACTCCTTGTGAAAGTCCCCAACACTTTTGAATGGCCTTTTCCTGACAATCCTCTCCAGGATGCGGTCATCCCTGCTGCTTGTGCACCTTTTTCTACCACACTTTTCCCTTCCACATAACCTTCTATTGATGTGCTTTGATTCAGCACTTTGGGAACATCCAACTTCTTTTGCAATGACCTTTTGGGGCTTTCCCTCCTTATGGAGGGTGTCAATGATGGTTTTCTGCACAACTGTCAGGTCAGCAGTCTTTCCCATGCTTGTGATTCCTACTGAACCAGCCTGAGAGACCATTTAAAGACTCAGGAACCCTTTGCAGGTGTTATGGATTCATTAGCTGATTAGAGTGGGACACTTTGAGCCTAGAATATTGAACCTTTTTACACTATTCTAATTTTCTGAGATTGTGAATGTGGGGTTTTCATAAGCTGTACGCCATAATCATCACAATTATACCAAAGTAAGGCTTGACATATCTCGCTTTGCATGTAATGCGTCTATCTCATATATTGGTTTCACCTTCTGAGTTGCCATACTGACATAAATGAACATTTGCACGATATTCTAATTTTTCGAGTTTCACCTGTAAATGCTAAAGCCCCCCAGTTGACATAGACTTAACTCTGTATCCTATTATTGGAATACAGCTCAGACTCCTTGTTCATTGCCTGCATTTTTTGCTTGCTGCAAAATGACAACTTTGCACACGTTCTATGCAGGCAAGAACAGCCCACTGACTGAGTCAAGTGTATGTCTGGCATTTCAGCAGCACTCTCCACAGGAGACCTATACCCTCTTCTCTTTTTTAATCAGCTGCCCACTGAGTGCAAGCAGAAGAGTCACCAAACAGAAGGTGGGAGACAGAAAGTCACTGTGATCACATTTGAAGTGTCTCCCCTCTATCACTGGGTAATCAAAACCACTGTCATCGCAGCAGAAACCTTTAGTCAGATTGGGCTGGCTCAGTCCCAGACCTGAGATCATTGATCTCTAGCTATGCAGAGATTGCAACATACAACTGAGCAGCTCACCAGATGGGGCAGCTACATGCAAACATAAAACATCCCATTTCAAGCCTGAATAGCTCCTGGCAGGACTGGGGCATCTGGGTTCCATGGTTTTCAAAGAAACTTGCCCAATTAATTACTACAGCAGGAAGATAAAATCAAGGGAAAATGAAGTTTACTTGCACTGAAACATTTCCCAAGTACTAGGGAATCAGTTGAGTGCTCTGCCTGAGGAGGCATGTGGAGGCTTATGGAGTATATCTTTTTTAAAATAAGAAGACTTTAGCAATTACCCTCCATCCAATTCACCGCTATTGACTTCAGTGCAATTTCTGATTTCCTGTCCTGTATAGCTGTTCTGTGGAAATGAAGTTCCCTGCTTTTCCTTGGGATATTAGTTTTCTTTTTAATGGCTCCTGCTGTCAGATCAAATTTTGCCTGATATTTAGCCTAAATCTTCTGTCTTATCTTTCCAATATGTTAACTAGCTGTTGCCACTTTAATTAGCCTAAAGCTTCTTTAACAGCTTAATAAAGACATGTGGGTTTTTATTGCTATGTTTAGCCTCTTCTTAAAGATTTAGCTCACGGCCCATGACTGGTCTTATTTAGCTCTGCATATTATTTTTCAGTCCTGTCAGAATCACAGCTGTGAGAGCCAATAGCAGAAAGTCATGTATGGTGCTCCTGTAAATAAGGTGGTTGTTATTTCATTCTATCTTCAATTATCCTTCCTCGGCATCATGCCCTCCGGCCAGCAGATCCCCTTATCCTCAGGAAATGATTGATAGGAATCACTTTCCTGTAGCAAAATCACATACTGCATTGTCCCAGTACATGATAATGTTGGGATGCTGTGGGGAGAAGTGATTACACAGAACCTTTAATCTGAATTATCTTTAGTTGACTGAAGCATTTAACTGGCCAGACTAGGCCTGATCATAGCTAGACTGGCCTAGTTTTAGCATAGGAGAGAGGCAAAAAGGAGATGTGAGTGTACACACATGGAGAAGGGCAGAGTTCTACATTCTTTGGCATGCGGACTAAGAGAACTTTGTTCATGACATGACCGAGAAGGAAAGTATGAGGCTCAGCTTTGGATATGGACTCTGGATTTGAAGAATAATCCAAACTCACTCTTTGAGTGCTCTATGCCTTGTGCAGATGCTCATTTATTCACATGCCTAAACTGTGCACTTGCACAGCCACTGTGCATCTTTCCTCCTCTCCATGATTGTAGGGAATCACGACATTTATATTGGCTTACTCCCACAGCAGAGGGAAAAAAAGTTGTAAGCCTAACTGCTTTTCAAGCTATTTCTGTTTGGTTCCCTTCAGAGAAAGAGGTTAGCATGGCCATTAATCAGATAATTCATTTATACTGGCTAGCCCTGCTTTAAAACAAGACCGCAAGATCATGTTCAAAGGTTGCTCATGTGGAAAAGTGCCTATTATCATCTGAGATATCAGGAAAGAGCTATCCTTCCCCTTTAAGGAACACAAATGGCACTAGTGCAAAATTACATCTGCCACTGACTTAAAAAACAAAACAAAACACTTCTTACTGTTATTATTGCTTAATTTTTAATCCAGTCATTGGTTTATGGATGCAAAGGCCTTCAGGGAGTGTTCAAACCCACACAGCATTACTGCATGTTCCATCTTGCATTAGGAACTCTGACTTAGATGACAGATGCATACAATCATATGCAACAGCCAGATAAGTCCCCGTTGACTTCACATTTGAGGAGGCTTAGGAGGGCAAACTATTCCAGCTAAGGACAGCATTAACCTAAGCTCAGAAATAATTCACATCCACCTGTTTCTGACCAGGCATTTGCCAATGCTTGACCAGGCATTTGCCAAAAAAAAAAAAAAAAAGGTGGGAGAAGAGTTTGTGTCTTGGTTAAATTCCTCCCCCTCCTTCACTGGCTTCTTCCTTCTAGATTTCCTGCCATCACAGCTGTAAGTTTCAGTTCAACGTAAGAGCTGTTTACAGCTTTTGGGGGAAAAAAATTGCAGTAACACAGGGTGGAAAGACATTATTATACATACATAAAACACAGCACACATTAAAATGCCGCTGTCAATTGTCAGCCTCCTACCCAAGCTGTAGTTATCAAGTCAATATCCGTACCATTAACAAACAAGCAGAAGTCTGCTTTCACTTGTGAAATTATTTCTAAATGATTCAATCTCTCAGCTGCTTTCATCCTCAAGCTTTCCAAGCAGTACCAGTTCAGGGCTGCAGAAATCTGATTGATCACTAGATGGCAGCAAAGAGATAGAGTTTCACAAGCCCAGATTTGATAGCCCTATGCTTTCCCCATTACTCTTTAAAGCAGTGTTTCTCAACCTTGGCAACTTTAAGATATGCGGACTTCAATTCCCAGAATTCCGCAGCCAGCATGCTGGCTTGGGAAATTCTGGGAGTTGAAGTCTGCGTATCTTAAAGTTGCCAAGGTTGAGAAACACAGCTTTAAGGACATGGGCTATAGTATATGAGTCACCCTTGCTTTGGGAAAAAGTGTAAAACTGCCTTGTCTAAACAGATTGTCAATTTTTCCCCCCACAATAATTCTTGTGCTCTTAACAGCTGCACTAAAAACATTACTTCAACAACTGGAGGAGTTTTTCTCCCCCCGAAAGGGTATTGCAGTGAAGAGAAAAACTTCTCCCAATATCTTCTTTCCTGCCACAAAAAGCAGTGATGACTCTGGAGCGAAACAGTCAACCATTCTGCTGAGATCTAGCCAGAGAAATTGTTCCGGGGCTACTAGATCTGGGCTGAAAACAATCTGATAACCATCCATGGGCAGCAAAACTTTAGTTTTCTGCATCTCTTTGCTGCCACCTAGCAGTTATCCGGATTTTGCAGCTGAGATCTGGTAGCCCGAGAGTCATTATGTCGTTTTTGTTATCTTCACATGTTTTACATTCATATAAAAGGCAATATTTTTTTCCCAGTTGACCTTTCCTCAATCTCAGACATCAGCCTATCATGCAGGAAATTATGCTTAGGGATTTTCTAAGCCAGGAAAACATAATCAGTAGCTTAAATTCTAGGAGTCTAGCCACTTATTTAATGCATAAGAGTATAGTTGGTAGGAAGCTGGTAGCCATAATACATATGAAACAGTGCGGCATGCTTTGAAAATGACTTATAAGAAGTACTCAGACTTCATCAAAGCAAAATCTCTCTGTTATTCATTAAAGCAGCCCCCCCCCCTTTTTTTTCCAGATTTCCATGTAAGCCTGAAACCAGGTGATGTTGTTTTAAGGAGTGGATTCTTCAAGGTTAATGAGATCTGAAAGCAATTGAACTAGTTTTTCAGGCTCGTGTAGAAGCCTGAAAAAGGAAGGGTTGTTTTAATGAAAAGCAGAGAGGTGCTGTGTTCACATGAGGTCTGCAGCACTTCTTCTGAATAATTTTCAAAGCACACCCAGCCCTCAAACTGAATGAGGATGCATAGCAAAACTTGCTAAATCTTAAGTTCAGTATGAAAGTTGTTTGATATGAAGGATCTCTGGGATACCTCCCTCCTCAAAACAAGGAGCTGAACATTTGGTATATGGCTTATGGACTTTGGTTGGCCACCTCTGCCTAAAACTCTTCTCCGTGTTCTTTCATCAATTACTGCTGCTGCATCTTATTAGTCTGTCTTATCCAGTGATGAAGTTAATTTTTATTTTAAATCAAATTCTCTGTTCATTCTTTGTCTAGTGTGTGGGCCTGTTAGTAAATGATTATGCTGAATATATAATTCATTCTTATAGTTTGTGCTGCCTAGGTATCATAGGCGTTGCAATTCAACTGTTTGAGAAAGGCAGGATTACACATCCCTGCAGGGATTACCTACTCTTATCAGCCATTCCAGAAAAAAATGGAATTTTTGTCATTCACCATGTGGCTGGGAATTTTGGGAGTTGAAAATGAGAAGGCACTAGCTGGGGAATGCTGTCTGCAGGTATCACAAGGGATTTGTTAAATCATGTTTCAGAGTGAACAGTGATTAACCAACACTGTCATTTCTTTGAAGTTACAGTTCATCTTTAATATCATGTTTTTTATGCCCAAAACTGAGGGTTAGACACTATCATACTCACCGCAGCAGCTTTAAAACTTTTCCTAACTGTGCCCTGAGAAAGTACATATCACAATAACTGCTAAAACAATAAAAAGAATTATGTCTCCCACCAGAAGGAAAATATTCCCTGTAAGGGGGTAGTCTTGGTGATAACTGAAGTACATTCCAATTAAAAAGTTAACAAATTAACTATCTTGCCAACAAGATAATGCTATTGGCATTTTCTATTAAAAAAAAAATTATGAGTGTTGCTCCATTTCTACCTGGTTGTAAATTGATTGTGCCTGGCTTTTAGTGGAAATTAACATACAGGAAGTGTTACCAGCTTCTTGACAATGATGTGATACTGGCCCCTGAAACTGAGAGACACAAACATATCAATGGAATTGAGTAAACAAGCCCAAAGATGAACTGTTACTTCTAAGACTGAAAATAATTCATGCAATCTGCTAGGACATTGTAATTTTCCAGTGAAGGAAAGTCCACTGACAGGCACTAAAACGTTCATAATATAAGAGAACTTTGTATGTGCCTGGATTCATATAATGGAGCACACACATGTACAGAGATGTGGTAGATTGGTCCCTCAGACTCCCTGAGGTAGGGGTCCCTAAGGACTTTCCCCTGTTCCAACCTCCCACAGTCCTGGAGTACAGCCTGTTCTGCAACTACTACCATCTACTCTTTTTCAGAGAAAATTGCTTTCTGCAATTTTCAAAGAATGAAGATTCCTCTTTTGCACCTGCTCTCATCTTCCTTAGCTTTTCTGTAGCTACCAGAGAAGCTGAAATGCCTGGTAGGCTAAATTCCTTGTCAAGGTAAGATTACTGATTTTAAGAGAAGGTACAAGTTGTTTATCACCTAGATTAAGGGTAAGGAGCTAATCGAGAGTGGAAGGCAACGGGAAAAGAAGAAAAGGAAAATACCTTGAATCCTGCAGACTTTAACTTAGAGCTCTACCTCCAGGAAGGGAACACACACACACACAAGACAAGTAGAAGAAAAGAGGACCAAAGATATAAAGAAACAGTTCAGATCAATCTGTAATATAAATGAAAGAAAAAAAAATCCAATCCAAACTACTGTAATGCCTTATTTCCCTCGGTAGCTATTGTCTAGTCTCTTCTATTGTCTTCTGATTCTCCAGCTGGGTTGGAATGCTTTTCTTATCTGGTGAGAGCCAGTCTGAGAAGATGAAAGAACAAAGGCAAAATTGAGATTTTTCTCATCTCTTTTAGAGCTTACCTGAGAACGGTGGGGTAGGGTGGGGTGGATTAGGCTTGGTCAGTTTGAGCTTCCCAGGTTTTGCTGGTCCCTGCCTGCTGTCCAGATTGGCAGGCTAAAATTAGATCAACTCTCTCATATCTGATGCTCTTGGGATGTTTCCTCCCCCTTCAATACAGCAAACAAAAATATTAAGGCATGATTTTGTTAATCATCATTTGTTGAATATAGTGCACGTGGCTGGGTTTACACACTACACCAAGCTATAGTCTGGTTTACAAATCATAAAGCTGTGAATTGCCCAAACCAAACAAACCTCATTATGGTTAGTATGTGGGTGATTGCTTGATACTTGTTTCATATCTTCAAGCCAGGATGTGATAGCTGAAGTTATCACATGTTAACTATGAGTGCATGGAATGTCCTATTTTTATGGTCAGTTTTCTTATATATATATAGAATTGTATTAAACCTTTTAAAGACAAAGGTAAAAACTAATATAGAGTAAAGAAGAAAAAAGAAAAAGAAATCAAAGAGAGAGCTAAAAGTGCAAGAAAGAAAGAAAAAGTAAAAGAAAAATGGAAAAGAAAGAAAAAAGATACAAAGAAGTGGTCTCTGATCTTCTTTAGAGCAGTTATAAGTACAATTATAAATTTGTCTCTTACTCTAAGTTTACAACATGACTCTCTTCTTTCTATAATCTATCCTGTCTAATCAAAACCATAAATCATAAGTTCATTTTTTTCTGTTTTACGCAAAAAAACTCATAAGGGGTTTCCAGTCAGCAATAAATGTAGATATTGTCTTTTCTCTGATCAAAGAAGTCAGTTTGGCCATCTCAGCAAGTTCCATCATCTTCACCAAACATCCCTCCATTTTGGGTATTGCCAAATCTTTCCATCTTTGTGCAAACAATAATCTTGCTGCAGTTATCATATACAAAAACAAAGTTCCATGACTTTTCTTCCAACCATTTGTCCATCAATCCCAAAAGAAAGATCTCTGGTCTCAATTGTATATTCATCTTTAAAATCAATTGAATCAGTGTGTGTGTATTTGAATCCAAAATGTTCTAGCTTTTTACACATTCATCAAACTTGGTAAGATGTCCTTTCTTGTTGTTCACATTTCCAACATAAATTTGAAGTGCCTTTATACATTCTAGACAACTTCTCTCATGACATATACCAATGGTACATCATTTTATAAAAATTCCCTTTATGATTATAACATAGTGTAAATTTCAATCCTTTCAAACCCATGTTTTCCCATTGTTCCATCTGTATATTATAACCAAATTTTGTAGCCCACTTTGTCATACATTGTTTCACTTGTTCTTCTTTTGTTTCAAATTTCAATAACAGTTTATACATTTTAGCAATTGCATGTTCACTATTTGTACACAATTCTATTTGAAAATCAGTCCTACAATGTTCAAAACAATAAACTCTTTTTTCTACTAATATTTCTAATAACTGTAAATAAGAAAACCATTGGCAACTATATCCCTCTACCACCAGTACTTCTCTTCATTTTATTTTGTATTCCCCTTGACAAAATTCTAGTATCTCACGATTGGTCGGCCATTTGTGTTTACCTATTATTTCTTGTCTATAAAATGCTTCTTGTACTGAGAGCCCAAAAGGTGTTTTCAGACACAACCTGGATTTGTATCTATTCCATATTCTTAATATGGCATGCCTAACATAATGATTTTTAAAATCCACATTAACCTTGACTTTATCATACTACAAATATCCATACCACCCAAATCTCAGATTATGTTCTTCTAACTCCAGAAGCCTTCTATTTCTCAGCAGCACCCACTCTTTCATCCAAACCAAACAGCAAGTTGCAAAATACAATTTCAAATCAAGTAGTCCCAATCCCCCTCTTTCCTTTGCATCTTGTACCACCTTGGCAAATTTAGGCATATCCTTTTACCACTGTTTGAATGGTGTACCAGTCGTCAAAACAGGTATTGTCTGAAACAAAAACATAATTCTAGGCAAGACATTAATTTTTATCACAGAAATTCTCCCCAGCAATGACAGCTGTAGTTTCTCTCATCTTAACATGTCTCCATTTTTATGGTCAGTTACAAGATGTTTGGCTAATAACGTTTTCCAGTTTGGACAGCTAGTTTCCAGTATTTGACAAGCTTGAGAAGATGATAAACAAACAGTGACTAATTTCAGTTTGGCAATAGATCACTTGATGAGTTACAACAGCAGTTCTGCAAGTTTAGAAAGGGCTGCAGCTTCAATCTTCAGAAAGCTGCACAAAATTAGATACCATCTTTTTGAAAGGAGTAATTCCTCTTCAGCTTTACTCTGAATTTTTTGAAAGTTTTTTTTTTTTTAGGGGAAAAAAAAGTGAAAAGAACATCAGATAAATTCCAAATGTTGGTAAGGTGACACCCTGTTTCATATAGCTGACCGCTGCCTTTGTGTCCCTAAAAAACTCTCACCTCTTCCCTTCCCTTCCATCATTGTTTCCCTTTCATCATCATGGCTAGTAATATGCGGAGTTGTAAGAGACTTATAGGGATGGCAACCTTCTGAGTGCTCCTTCACCCCAACCACTTATACTGCCTACATTTCAACTCCAGGCTGGCATTTCAACTCCAGGCTGGCATTTCAACTCCAGGCTGATATGGTACAAACCCTGATCCAGCACCTGGAGGTTCTGAGGGACTGGATAGAGCAAAACAGATCATGGTTTGATCCCAGCAAGATACCATTATTGCTGCTACATAAAACTTCTGATATCATGTACCATCTATAGAATTTGATAGGATAGCAGTTCTGGGCTCATGGCTGCTGCTGGAGCAGCAGGTAGAAGCTCTGGCCAGAAGAGACTTCAGCTGGCTTCATCAGTCTGTCAAGGGAACCCTGGACCAGGAGACACAGGCTCACACCCTTGTTACCTCTCAGACTTCTGTAATTCACTTGCCATGGGGATGATGATTTGAAAGCTGTAGCTGGCACAGAATAGGGCTTCTCTATGGTGACAGTGAGTCAATTCAGAAGAATAACAACTTTTTGGAAGGAACTGTATTGGTTGTCAGTAGGCTTCTGGCCCAATTTATTGCTGGTGACCACCCATAAAGTCCTATACAGCTTGGGCCCTTATTACCATTTTCTTCATATAGAATCTGCCCATCCTACATAGTATAGCAGGGAGAGGATTTTCTAGGTCCCTCCTCTGAAAGAGATCAGGTGGGGTGGGGGTGGGAACTGAAAGAATAACATTCTCTGCAGCAACTTCCTGTCTCTGGAACAACTTGCACCCTCAGGTTAGATGTGCCCCTACCTTGCTGTTTTTACAAAAATGATGAAGGAAATCTTCAGGTGGGCATCTGGGTAGGAAGATCTTCCTAATGATAGAAGCAATTTTATTAACAATTTTAATGGCTTTAATTGTTTTTTGTTTTTATAAGTATTGTATGGATTTTTTTTTTTACTTTATTGTACATCACCTAGAGTGGCATACAAATGGTTGCAAAATAAAAGAAGAGAAAAGCCACTCCCTCATTTCTCTTCCATCATGAACAGTGATATCATCAAGACAGGATTTGGTAGTAGATCCCACTCAAGATGATTGGCAGAAGAATGATCAAGTATCAAGGCTTAAACTAATTAACAGAAAGATTAGTTAAGGCCTGTTCATCATTCTGTGTTTATAAGTGTGAACAAACCTGCATGCTGGTCCCAACCTGTCAGCCTTCCCAGGTAGACCAGACAGGAAACACGACAAGATGAGCTAATTCTACTTTATTGTAAGGCTACATTAACAGAATCTTGCAAGTCTGAAAGTACAAATCTTCTGCCATCTCTTTTACAGCCTGATAAGTTAGGGAGGTTCCTTTCTGAGTTTCTTTCTCTGCCTGTTATGCAGCTGCAAGCTACGGCCTCTCTCATTCCCTAGGCAGCATCTCCCCATCTCCCAAGGTCATTCCCACATACTATTACACAACCTGATATCCTTGTGTTGACCAAGAAAGTCTGAGGAGCAGCAATAATTATATTCTGGGTCTACTGGAACCCTACTGATTGGAAGACCAATGCAACTTGTGTTGGGTTCTAACCTCTGAATCAGTCATCCCCAACATCCAGGTCACTGAAGTTCAATGCCCATAATTTGGCATTCACAATGGCTAGGTCATGTACTACTGTATCATATGATGGATAGGCAAGGGGAAGAAAGTTCTTAGCATAACAAATTCCAATATAGTCCCCATAATAGCATTTTTAAAAATATAAAACCATTCTGTGCATTAAATGTTGGAGGCCTAGCTCTCTTGATAAGGTTTCTGATAATACATATATTCTGGGAAATGAGGCTCTATTCTGTCCTGAGCTTACAAGCATCCAGATACATATCAGTGTAAATCCGGTCTGTGCCATTATCACATATATTCCTATATTCTTCCATTCAGTCAAATTTGCTGTGAATTATTTTAATGAAAGAAAATTAGCAGATTTTCATACATCATGTTCCATAATAAATATAATTTGTGCATTGTTGTAGTCAATGCCATGATAGATATTGGGAGATGTTGTCAGAACACACCATTTTTTTCTAAAGGAAATCCAGAGCAAATTTCTTTTATATTCATTCACTGAATCAATACATGAATACTTCAATGTGATGAAAGTGTGAACTGACTTACCAGAGATTAAGCATACAGTTAACAAATAAACCATCTGACTGTGTCAAACAACGCATCGGATTCTGTCATCAACATTCTCAGTTAATCTGCCCACAGAATCTTGGGTTCTGCGTGAAAATTTCCATGTATCATGAGGTTCATGAAGCTGACTCTAGGCCAAGCTTTCCCATCCTGGTGTCCTCCAGAGCTCATTGGCCATGCAGAAATGTGACTCCAACATTGCATCATATGTAACAGAAGGGGGAAAGTAACACAATACCTTAACCAGATTTCTTTCTTCTGACCTCTGTCTTCAAAAGCTGAGCATTCCTGGCCGGGGAAGCTATTGGAAATGGGGGTGGGGAGGAGAAGTTAAAAACTTAAGCACAAAAGTCTAAATCAGAATTAAGCTGTGCCAAGCCTAGAAAATGCAGCAGAGAGTTTGTGCTTGATGTTGCTAAGCAAAGGTGTGAAATTCGTAAAAGAAAAAAAGGGGGAAAGAAAGGAAATCCCCAAAGGACCCAAGGAATAAAAGTAGAACAGTGGGAAGTAGATTGGATACCTGTTATATATAATTATGTCTGAGTCTCTTGTGGTGTAATACCATTACATTTTGCCATCAATGCTAAACACATACGCTCACGCAATAGATTTTCTAGTCCTTTTTTATTTTGCAGTGCACTGGAGGTTTAATGGGAACTGTTTAAAACGCTTAATGCTTCCCTCCACTTTTTAATTTTGTACCCGAGGTTTTAGAACAGCAGAGGGGTGGGGGGGAATCCCCTATCATGTCTGTGTGAAATGCCACATTTTTGACCCTGAAGAACAATAATAAGTCCCACATCACAGAAAAGAGACAGTAGCAAGAATATTAGTGACGCATGGGAATAGCTTTTGCAATTATTTTAAAAGATTTCCCTCCTGAAATTTGCCCCATTCAATCAGTTTCAACAAGCCTGGCAACACAATTTTATGCATTGCTTATAGGATCCTAACCCATCTCATCCGAGGCATTGTTTAGATCAGTGTTGTCCAAACTTGGCCACTTTAAGATGAGTGGACTTCAACTCCCAGAATTCCCCAGCCAGCTGGCTGGGGAATTCTGGGAGTTGAAGTCCACTCATCTTAAAGTGGCCAAGTTTGGACAACACTGGTTTAGATAATCTACCCTCCTATTTGTGTGACAAACACTTGATGACCCCTCCTTAAGCAGTCAGTCTCGTTCCAGAGCCATGTTGGGGAATAATTGTAGTGATTCCCCAGCTCAGTTTGTGGAGGTATGTTCATGTGACTACCTCAGTCTTGATTTTCATGTCAGTTTCTGTGCCCAGGCAACATTAACATGAGGGAAATCTTAAGAGGGAAGGTGGGAAAGTCATTGGCTATTCATATGCCAATCAGGGCCCTCACTATATGCACACTTATGGACAACTCTGTGGGTTAACAAGCTGCTAAACACTTGGGATAGCAAGGAGAGTCAAGGCAAAGTCTCATGATGCCAGCAGGATACAAAAGTGATACTACAGTTTGCTTGTGAGGAAAGACCCAGGATCTCACAAGAAAGATAGTCACTGCTTCATGACGTTTCTTCACCAGTACCTGGGCAGCTTTCAAGACCGTATTGAAGTGTTTTTAAAGTCTTTAAAGCAGCTTTAAAATGTCAAAGTCCCAAATCTGAAGATGAATCGTTAACACATTCGTGTGAAGAATGGGAGGGGAAGGTGGAATAGAAGAGGAATTGGAACACAGAACGTTTTCATCAGATGTGACTTCTGGGTATCTCTGGAACTTGCCAACCCAATTTCAAACAGCATTTGCAAACAGAACAGTTATACTTGAAGGAAATAATGGGGATCTTGTCTTCCCAGAAACACAAATGTTGTTCCAAGCATCAAACATTCTTTAGATTCTTTCCAACTTAAAGCTTCTCATCCTGCCACCATTTTCCACTCCCCAATCTTTCAAAACCAATGTGAAGCTGATCAGTGGCTTTTTGCATTGCTGCAACTCTTCAGGTGCTAAAATGAGCCAGTCATTACTCATTCTACCTAACCAACTGGAGAATGTAAAAAGTGCATTTAGTGCTCTACCCATTCGTATTTACATTTCATGATGGGTATGCTTGGCCTAGAATTTCTCAAAAAATAATTATTGCAGTGGGAGGATGTGTGTTGCATGGAGGCATTGTGCTACCAAGATATTTATTTGTTGCCCTCTAAAGAACTGTAAAATGATGGGAGATTGTATAAATAATTCATCGATCTTGCAGATGAATTCAAATAAAGCAACAGGGCAGGATGGCATTCCTGCTGAGATTGATAAAGCACTAGATCTGAACACTTTACAGGTGTTCCAAGACATCCTGAAAGACATCTGGTTCACAGAGGAGATGCCTGATGACTTCCGCAACGCCCTCATTCTGGCTCTCCATAAAAACAAGAGAAGCAAATCAGACTGCAGAAATTATAGGGTTATCTCACTGCTGTCCATCACAGGCAAAAATTTTGCCCTCATTCTCCTGAACAGCCTTGTCATTGTTTCAGAAAGAAAACTCCTGAAGGCACGGTGTGGCTTTTGGTCAGAATGGAGTACAGTAGACATATTTGCCATGAGGCAAGTTCAGGAGAAGTGCACTGAGCAGAACAAGCTTCTTCACTCTGTCTTCAATGACCTGACAAAGGCATTTGACACTGTAAGTAGGGAGGTTCTTTGGATCATCCCGAGATGTTACAGATGCCCGAGGGAATTTGTGAAGTTGATTCAGCTGCTCCACAACAGAATGACAGGAGGTCCTTTATAGTGGTGATACATCAGTTGGATTTGCCATTTCCAATGGGATGAAGCAGGGCTGTGTACTAGTCCCAGTCCTGTTCAATCTATTCTTCACTTGCATGTTGTCACGTGCTGTCCAGGGTCTGAAGGAGGGAGTGTATATCAGTACCGACTGGACATATCTCTCTTTGACCTTTGCCACTTGCACACACAAAGTGCCTCCAGACAATCATTCAAAAAACCCTCTTTGCTGATGACTGTGCGCTCTTGGAGCACAAAGACAGTGATCTACAGTCAATGCTGAACAAATTTTCAGATGCTGCTACACTCTTAGGCCTGACTATCAGCCTGAACAAGACTGAAGTACTTTACCAGCCCATGCCAAATACCAACCCCATAGAACCAAAAATCACTGTTGACAACATCCAGCTGACAAATGTAAAAAGCCTCAAATATTTGGGAAGTATCATCTCTAGCGATGGGTCTTTGGACAAAGAAATTAACTCCAGGATCAGCAAAGCTAGCCACTGAGGTGGCTGTGTATTAGAGTGCGCAATCAACACAACATCCGTATCTCCACAAAGCTGACAGTCTACCGAGCTGTGGTTATCCCTTCTCTCCTATATGAATGTGAGTCCTGGAGAAATTTCACATGCATGCCTTCTGCTCCATCCTTGGCATTTGTTAGCAAGACTGTGTCTCCAACCTGGAGGTCTTGGGTTGCATGGAATCCACCTGCATTGAGTCCCTCATCATCAGGGTGGGGTGTGTTGTCAGAATGGATGACCACTGTATGTCTCACCAGTTGCTCTATGTGAACTGGAGACCCGAAAGAGACCTCGAGGTCATCCATGCATGCGCTACAAAGATGCTGTTAAAGAAACCTTATGCTACTATGACATCCAGCCAAGGGAATTAGAAGCTGAGGCTGCTGACAGAACCCACTGGTGAGCCCTGTGCTATGAAGCCTCCACCTGCTTTGAAGACAGGCGCCACCAAAAACTGATAGAAAACTGTGAGTGACATCACAGAATAACACCCACAGTTACTACAACAATGAACTTGCAGTGCCCCCATTGTGCTAGACTCTGTGCTTCCAGACTGGGAAGAGCCACCTCTGTGTTCATACACACACACTTTAAAGAACTGTAAATTAATGGGAGATCAGAATGTTCTTGCTGATGGAAAACCAGCCCATCCACAACCTCTTCAGAGAAAGCCTTTTTAAGTTTGATTTCAGCTGCACACATCTCAACATAGCCAGAAATAGGTTAGCTCAACTCTTGAATGCTGTTGACTCTGTGAAATCACAGACATCCAAGGCTGGCTTCAAACCAATGCAGACTCCTTGTGTACAGGGCCCTTTAGCCATCAGTATGTGTTATGTTTTTTAAATTCTGGAAAGATTTGCCAATGGTGGAGTTTGCTAACTCTAGTTAAAGTTTACTGATTTCATTATTCAGCAAATCAAAACATAGGAAAATCTGAGCTAGAAAATGGCTTCCAAGTTCCACTCCTCCTCTCACACATTTCTCCTGAAAGTTGTCAACAGGACCTTTGTTGTAGCAGAAAAAAAAGGAAGTGCATATTGTCCTTGGCATTTTCTATTGGTACAGAAATAATAGCATCCTGTTTCACATAATGTACTGACCCAAGAGGAAGTGGGAGTCCCTTGGTTCTTCCTCGGCAGAATAAACAGGCAGCTGAAACATCAGCAGCAAGACACTCTTAATGCATTTTCTGCACTGGACTCTGGCCGTTTCAGCTAAGGGCAAAAGAGACTTCACTGCATATATAATGAAGAGACTTGGAGCATTTTAAGGAATAAGTTGACTGTGGCATAAATAGCCAAAGGGAACTTTTGTGACTTACATCAGCCTTTCCAAACTGGTACTCTCCAGCTGCGATGGGACTAATTCTCCCTCAAGCTAAGCTCATCTCTTGGAGTTTTCTTGACAATAGTACAGAGGAGATGTGCCTTTGCCTTCTTCTGAGATTTTTTGTCCTTCCCAATCAAGTCTACAACCCTGGGATTTCCTAGTAGTTTCCCATACAAACCATTAAAGCAAGGCACAGCTGTGTATGCAAATGTGTGCAGAGACCAATAGGAACTGCCTTTGAAGCAGCTTGGGTGAGCTTTAAAATGTTTGAATTGGACATCCACCAGCTGTGAAAAACTGCTTTTGATTGCTTTGCACAGCTTTATTAGCCAGGTCTGACCCCTGGTCTAGCAGGGTTGGTGTTGGGGGTATGGTTACTTGCCCTTTCCCCAGGTGGGACAGAAGGGGGGGCATGAGTTTGCCTTAATCTAACCTGATAGTGCTTGGCTGTTTTTACCTCTATTCTTCCTGGTGAGAGTAGGAAGATTAGGTTTGGTGTATATGGATTGGGAGATGATGTCTGGTCACCTGGGTGTTGGGCACTGAGTGAGAAGCAGAAGCAGCTGATGCTGAGGTGAGTGGCTGGGTAGGGAGAATGTGGGATTCTGTTATGGCTTGGTCCTTGCCTGGAGGAACAGGGTTCAGGGGTGGGTGAGAATGTTATAGTGGTGATGTGTAGAGGGAAATATGGTGGAAAGCAAGGGAAGACAGCTCTCAGGGAATGTGGCCTCAGTTGCTTATGTGCCGTCAAGTCGTTGTCAACTCTTAGCCACATATACCTCATAGAAAGATTTTTCCCATGAGTTTTACTTCCCCAAAACCTTATACTGATTCTGCTTTCTAGCCCCTGAGGTCTGCCCCAAAACTTAGTCATCAACTGTGGTTCCCAAAATTCCAGTGACATGTCCTGACTGGGCTTTGGGAATTTGTAGTCCCATCACAGCTGATAATCCCAGGTATAAATTTATGCCAGGTGCAAAGTAAAGTGAAAAATGTTCACCACAGTGACACACAATGCAGGAGATGCCAGTAAATGCATTATATAACTAAGTAGTTCCTAAACAAATACAACCTTTAGTAAAGCAAAAACAAGATTTATTCTGGATACATTAAGATTGTTCTTCTCAGTGACCTAGATTTGAATAATCAACATTTTATCACTTATAGGATCATTATCAATTGTGAAACATCCAACTGTTTACCCCTTTTCAATAATCCTGATTACATCAGCCAAAGGCTTGATAAAGGGTGCTAAGTGGAAACATCTGTGGAAAATTGTGATTGTCCCTGAGGCATTTCTTTTGCTTTTTTTGCTACAGAAAATTCTCATAGCAATGATATTGATTCAAGAGATGAAACAAAATCCATTTACAATAACATTCAATTGGCAAAAGACTCATGAGGATTATTATCACATGAATTTGATAAAGGTTGGTTTTTCTGAAGGGAGCATCAGAGAGATCTTGGTACATCTCTTGCTTGTGGGATATTTGCTATAAAGTCCTAACAATTTGTGGAACTAGATTGTTTGAGACCATTTGTTACTACCATATTTCCTGCTTTCTGTGAAAGATAATTGAAAGGAAATGTGGCAACTAAGAAGATATATGACACATTGAATTGCTCAGTGATGCATTGGTGATGTAAGAAAATTGGTATCATTCACAACAGCAAGAGTTCAATGTGTGAAAAAATATTGCTCTAAGATAAAAATAGAAAGGCTTTCCTGTACAGTAATTCTCTTCCCCATTCTCCAGTTTGTGATGACTACAATGTACGTGTGTGTGTGTGTGTGTGTGTGTGTGTGTGAGAAAGAGAGAAAAGACATTCATGTTGTCTGTCTCTGCAGCATACACTTTAGATAGATATTCTTTTAGTTTGCTCTTCCCCAACGAGATGCCCACATTGTCCCTCAAAAGAATCCAAAACATCTTTATTTTTATGTATTTATTTAAGCAATTTATATGGCTGCCCAACTCACTCATGGTGACTCCGGGCGGCATACAAGAATAAAAATCCCAAATACAAAAACCACTACATCCACTTGAAAAGTCTTGGTAGAATAGATCCAAACATCCTGAAAAACTTTTCAAATTCACTCTCCATCATCATTTTGGAAAGAGTAAAATTAATCTGCTTCTCTTCTACTTCCTTCTATATATTCATACCCTTCTTTCAACATGTCTCTACACATGCAACCCAACAGAGAGATTACACATATTCAAATATATTTATATAGAGATATAAATATTACAAATATGGTGGACAAAATCCACACGAAATTCAGATGGCAACTTTTGATTCATGGAAAGTTTCAGATGATGGGGGAACTCTGAGCAATATTTTTCCCTATAAAAACAATCTTATTATACTTTATGGGATTGCTGACTTTTAACTTTCACCACCCCTGATTTTTGAAAGCTGCAAACAGCTGTTCCAAATTCATCTGCAGTATTTGAAGCCTGGGAACTGCTGGCTAAAACTTTGGAAACAGACTTTGAATTTAGGGGGTTGGCCTAACTTTGGTCTACTTAATATATATTAAACATATTTCTTTTGAATTTTTTTTGCTACAGAAAATTCTCATAGTGATGTTGTTATACACAGGCATACACACACACACACACACACACCCCAACAACAAATTCCTTCAGATCTTGTTATACTAAAGGAAACAAAGGGTCATCCAAAGCCACACATAAATATACAAGGCAAGACAAGAAAACCCATTAAAAGCAATCATACTTACACTGAAGGGATTTTGGAAAGTTTATTGTAGACCTCACACCAAGACCTAATTCCTCTTCTGATGTTTTATCACTTGAAGATGCCAGTGATACAGTTTTATTATTAGACAATTTATGGCTGTGTATTTAAAGGTTTAATGGCAGAAAGTGAAGAAGAACTAAAGAGCCTCTTGATGAGGGTGAAAGAGGAGAGTGCGAAAGCTGGCTTGAAACTCAACATTAAAAAAACTAAGATCATGGCATCTGGACCCATCAATCCCTGGCAAATAGAAGGGGTAGAAATGGAAGCAGTAACAGACTTCATTTATTTGGGCTCCAAGATCACTGCAGACGGAGATTGCAGCCATGAAATTAAAAGATGCTTGCTCCTTGGGAGAAAAGCTATGGCAAACCTAGATAGCATATTAAAAAGCAGAGACGTCACCTTGCCGACAAAGATCCGCATAGTCAAAGCTATGGTTTTTCCAGTAGTAATGTATGGCTGTGAGAGCTGGACCATAAAGAAGGCTGAACGCCGAAGAATTGATGCCTTTGAACTGTGGTGCTGGAGAAGACTCTTAAGAGTCCCCTGGACTGCTAGGAGGTCAAACCAGTCAATCTTAAAGGAAATCAACTCTGATTGCTCATTGGAAGGATTGATAATGAAGCTCAAGCTCAGATACTTTGGTCACCTAATGCGAAGAGAGGACTCTTTGGAAAAGACCCTGATGCTGGGAAAGATGGAAGGCAAAAGGAGAAGAGGACGGCAGAGGATGAGATGGCTAGATAGCATCACTGAAGCAATGAGCATGAAATTGAGCAAACTCAGGGAGGCAGTGAAAGATAGGAAGGCCTGGCGCGATATGGTTCATGGGGTCACGAAGAGTCGGACACGACTTAACGACTGAACAACAACAATTTAAAGGTTGATTCCTTCACAAGTGGGCACTTTAAGGAAAAAGTATTTTTATTGTTTTCTACATTTGTGCTAGTAAATGATTATTAATAATCATTGCATGTGGAAACGTTACAGATGTGTACCCAGTGACAACAGTCATGAGGAAAATCCATAACGTGCATACTTAATAAGCTTAGACTGCAGATAAATTCTATATATAGTACTCTGCTATTCCACTAGCACTAATATTATGGACATTGAGAAAATGTTGAGAATGTCCACTAAATGAGCAATATGCAAAATTCCCTGGTCATACTTTCTGCAGAATGGGGACAATCAATATGTATTCAATTTATAAACTACAATAGATTTTCTCAGGCTGCCATACCCTCCCCCCACCCTCACCACCCAATGTTTGGAATTTATCTTCCCAAATCTGTCTTGATTAAATGGGGGGGGGGCAATAAATTAGAGAGATGAAGAAAAACTAGCATTCAGCTTGGTTTCAGCAAAGAAGGGAGGTGACCCATCCCCTACCTGCAAGCACCCCAAAGACATCTGGTTGGCCATTATGAAGTGGTTAAAAAAAAACAAGCTGAATTAAGATGGTCCTTAGCTTGATCCACCAGGATTATTCTTACAAAATGTCTTTTCATGCCAAACATTTGGAATCCTTTGAGAATGTCAACAAATGTATATGCAGGCTAATCTGCTAGATATAATGCCCATCCAAAACCCTTTTAAAATTCCCTCATCAAATTCTCTTTTAAAAAACTTGGCAGGTGGGGAATAAGAGACTGAGTCACGTGCCTATGCTTTCTCATCTACTAGTAGTTCTGTGGAGCACAGTGGGAATTTCTTCTTCTGAGTAAACATACTATACGGGAAGAAATAAATGGTGTTCAGTTCTCCTGGTAGAAGAAAGTAAACACTACATTCTCCTAAGGATTTTCACTGAAGGTGACACTGCTTAACTTAATGTATAAATGAGATGGAGTTGGATGCAGTAAATCAGAGAGATAAGTCTGCAGATGATGCTGAATGATTTAGGATGGTGAAAACACAGCTTAAGCATATCAGGGTGAGGTCAATGAGGTTAACATTGCATTATCCTGTAATAAATATTCTACCTACTTTACCTCCCACACTTAGCCAACCTGACCCTGAACCCTACCATATAGGGCTAATGCATGCCCCCCCCCCCACGATTCCATGATGTTGACAAACTCACACTGCAGATATGTTTCAAACATTTAACATTTCTAGTTCCCTATAATCCTTGCAAATCATTTTCCCCCTGCTGTCTTGCACTTCTGCTACACAGGAAACTCACATTGGAGCATGACCATCTTGTGGGAGTTTTATTTCTCCTGGACAGACTGCTGTCATACCCTTCTCCTGTCCAGATCTGTTTCATTGAGCCCAGTTTGGGAAAAACTATTAACACAGTTATGCTGACTTGTTAACTTGCAATTTGCTGGGCTGACATACTTCACAGGGCTTGGTGGACACCATAATGAAATGAAGACTTTTTGTTTCATGGAACTCTTGTGGTAGGAAATCAACTCATATCTAACCAAGCAAGTTTGGCTTTGCCCAACCAGTATCTTTCTTTCGACTGCTACAACACACAATTCAATTCTAACATCTGCTATAGGATAAACCATGCAATTTAAATTTCCTTTTCTTTTTTAAACATAATTTATTTGGAGCTCAGAAATTGCATTGTCTCAGCACAGAATTTGAAGTAGATTTTTTTTGCTCCTCTTTTGACACTTCCTATGTGTTATTGCCTACAGAGCCATCAGAGGTAAAGGTATTTGGCATGACAATATCTCCATGAACCAGAATGTTTGGTAGCTTATAGTTACAGATGTTTTTATGCTTCAACGTGAGGCATCTTCATACAAGTTACTCCACACCAGAAAAGTTATTGGGCAGAAAATTCCCACAGCTTTGTTACTTTTTGTAACATTCAGTAAAAAAAAAAAAAATGTATTTCCTAGGTCAGATTTCTCTTTATGAAACACAGAATAGCTGTGTCTCTTATCAAAACAGCATCCAAAACATTGGGACAAATTTGCAAGTTTCTTGTATTGCATTGCCCAAGATGAGCAGTAAATGAAGTATTAAGAATATCTTTTTAAAATATCATTAATTGAGCCACATGAGATTGAACAGTGAATGAAGCAACAGTTGGTTTCCCCAGCACGGATGGGAACAGACACTGAAGCATCTCCAGAAGAATGAGGTGGGAAGAGAAAAATGATAGTACAGTAGCCCATTCTATAAGTCAACCAAGCTGGAGGATGAGTAAAATGTTTAAGGAGTGGAGTGTGAGTCAAAAATAAAGATCAAAAGCAAAATCCTGAGTCATACTGTCTGGGGAGACACAGACTCCTTCCTCCTTCTCTATCCTTTCTCAGTCTTCCGTTGATGGTCAGCCTGCAAACAGACATTCAGCATTTGGGATCAGCCTAAGATTTTGCTGCCTGACTCACAGAGCAAATGGCACCCCCAGCTATCCAGGTTGAAGTTAAATTGAGTAATATGAGGCAGAAAACCCTACAAATGCCTCCCATCCCTGAGAATAAAAACAGAGTAATATTACATTCAATAACTCAGAATTGTCCTTTTATGTTGTCTGAAATCAGCCACTCAAGGCATCTGCTTCACGATAGTGGTGCCCTTCGAGATTAATCCTCTGATGATACCACATTCTATGTTTCTATAATGTTGTTTTCTTTGCATTTACACTGATGAGGATAGGAAGAAAGCTTTCCTTCCAATATTGCCTCTTTTGTATTCTAAAAACCTGACAATTGAAGTCTTATCTTCATTGAGGCTTTCTTACCCCCCTCCCCCAATTCTGATCCAGACACCTTCACTATCTTCTTTTGACTCACATGCCTTCTGTGCTTGTAGGTTGCTGATGTTTTCCCAGATGTTGCTCAGTGTGTTTTTAACAGGTGCATTTATCTCCTTATCAGAAAAAAAGCAACATGACTATTTATTTCATACCTCTTTGCTGATTTAAAGCACAAGAGTTGATCAAAATGTGCTTGATGGTCAGAAGATACTTTTATATCTCTATGAAACTGCACTTAGTGAACAGCAGTAAATTTGCTTGAATTCAATTATTCCTGAAAACAAGATGGAGAGGGGGAAATGGATTGGTCTCAATTTACCTAACCAAAACAGTTGAGTTGAGACTGCGGTTACATTGTGTTCCCTGCTTAAAAATGTCCTGTTGTTCCCATCCACAGTTAGTGGGTTGTACATTCCTAGATGTCCCACTCCTGACCACTTTTGGGCGACCCCCACAATGAGGTTTAAGCACCATGACATTGGCATATGGATGCCACTGTAAGGTTTTGTTCATAACGTCTATGAGTCATTATTGCTTTTAAACAATCATAGTACAGACAGAAATGCAGCTTTCTTATATATGAAACTTTGATTTCTGACACCAACTTAAAAGACCTTGCAAATGCAGGTCTTTGCTAGTAAATATCTCTCAATGATACTTACAGCAGTGTGCACATACCAAGGCTGGGAGAATGTTTCAACAATCCCTTTCTTGACTGAGGATTCTTGAGTGTGCGTGCGTGTATTTTTTGAACAAGACACAGCAACCAAACTTAATAAATAAAATCTTGTTTTTGACTGCCTGGAATGCAAAATCTCCATTAAAAGCACACAACACTTCACAAACCTTGGAGTCAATTGCCACTGTTACTGTCACTATCCTACTTTGCCTCATAATTTTAGATCCATGTTAAAATGGACACTTGTTCCCTATGTTCTGATGACTGACAGCATCTTCATAGCATCACCCAGCCATCCTTGCAGAGGAATAAAGCCAGTCCTTATGACTATTATGTTTGCCCAGTGATAGTTGGATGACTTAGAAAATATGATCAGTTGCTATGGGGAAGTGACCAAAATGTGTTGTAGTGAGAACATTAAAAAAATTTTGTGGTGCCTTAAAGGGTAGCAATTTATCTGCCTTTAAGCTCCTTCAAGATCCTGGGTTGTCTTTAGCCTAAACACAAGCAGGCCATTTTCACTGCCACACATCTTTAACTATTTTTTTAACTCTATTCAGCCATGAGTGTCCACACGGGAGTGTGTATGTGTAAGCATCATGTCAATCATGAGGTCATGATACATGTGACATTTCAACATCATCAGGGCTTCTACTGAATGTCTGTGATTCAGTCTGTGGTCAGGTCTACTTAATATGGATAGACACTGTCATACTGAAGGTCTTTATTTATTTCCTTTCTCAGAAGAAAGTGTTACCAAATGGAGGTGGACTTACTTTCTTGAGAAGTTACTTAAGACTGTGTTCTAAAAATGCCACAGAATTATATCTTCAGAAAAGCAGGGCTCTCCTTCACTGAAAGTGTTGCAGCAAATGCTGGGCAGCCAGGGATGCTGCTTTATCATTCTGCAGATAGATCCTGCACTCATATAGATAATTTCCAAGCTTGCTTCCAGTTCTAGCATTCTATACCTGGAACCAAATAAGAGCAAATGCAGCAGTTATAGCATTGGTGCTTTCAGGTCTTTCGGCCTGTATCTGCTGGCAATCTGGCAATCATACTCTGGTGTATATCCGGAGGCTTGCCCTCAAGTTCTTACTCAGCCTCAGAGCTTACTGGGTGACACGAGGACATCATTAGAATAGTAGTAGTAAGAATAGAATTACTGCAAAAATGAAAGGGTCGCAAGGCATCACATATATATGCCAGCCTGAGCTCATTTGGAGAAAGGCAAGAAAACACATCTTTTGGTGGGAGCTACTGCCAGCTACTGCCTATGACATAATTTGAGCATAACCCGGTGCTTATGCCTGGAGCTGGCATAAGATAAATAAGCAAACAAACCAAAGAAAGGAATTCTCCACCGAACAATCATGTGGCCTTGGCTGGCAGCTCCAGTTATGCACACAGCCAGCAGTGGGGCATATCTCTAGGAAACCCTAATTATCACAAACTAACCTTTTTTAAAAAAAAGAAAAGAAAAGAAAGGAAGATTTTTTTTTTTTTAAACTTGTCTCTAAACAGAACAACTTTTCCTTCAATTACCTGAAAATTTCTGAAGCCTTGTGTGGCCTTCAGGGAGGCCTCATGAAGGGCCTTGCGAAGGGCCAGCAGCTGCACCTTGTCAGCAGCAGAAGAAAGAAGGCAGCGAAGGTCACCTGGGGGTGGCAGGGGCAGCAGAAGTAGGTGGCAGCGTGCAGGGCAGCCAGAAGGGCAGGGATGGAGGGGAGCTGTGTGGGTGGGTGGGGGGTTGAAGTGCATGCTGCAGTCATAAATGCGGGTGGGCTGCCAGGCACCCAAATTCTGATCATGTGACTGCGGGGGTGCTGCAACAGCTATAACTCTGAGGATGGGTCACACTACCATTTGTTCAGCACTGTGATAACTTTGAATGGTCGCTGAAGGAATGGTGGTTAAGCGAGGACTACCTGTACTCAGTATTGCTTTAGCATTCTGCTTATGTTCAGGAGTGTATCCTCCTGGAAGGGCTCTTCCTGAATTCAAATCTCTGATATGTTCTTTAGAAAGCATAAGATAAGGCATTTAATTTGAACAGAGACCCTCCTCATCCCTACTGTGTTGGATCCAGACAGGATAGACTCACTGAAATAAATAGGGTTGAATCTGACTTTAATCATGAGCTCTGAAAGTGATTATTTGGATTCAGCCCTTTGGAATGATTTTCTTTCCAGACTT
Organism: Liasis olivaceus; assembly: GCA_030867105.1. Classification (NCBI taxonomy): domain Eukaryota; kingdom Metazoa; phylum Chordata; class Lepidosauria; order Squamata; family Pythonidae; genus Liasis; species Liasis olivaceus. The sequence goes on from CM061349.1 coordinate 262,183,401, forward strand.
CAAAGCTTTGTCGAGGATTAAAAATAATATTCAGTGCTTGTTTCTACCACCTATGTGCCTATGCACTTCTTTTTGTATTAGATGCTAGGCAAAGCAACCACTTAGCAATATTTCACACCAAAAAGCTTTTCATATAGAAAACAGTAAGTTCTAGAATAAGTATATGATTTGAACCATCAAGTACATAAAGATTTGAGAGTGCAGGGGGGAGTATAGCTCAAAAGCTGATGAACAAAATTAACGGTCATCAAATGTCAAAGAAAAGTGTTGATTTTATATGGAAACGAGGCATAAATCTTTGGGCACCTTTTTTTTTTTTTGTAGGGTCAGATTCTGACTAGTGAGAAGGAGCAGGTACATGTGGCGGTTCCTGCATAATCTGAGCTGGAATGGAAAGCATTAAAGGTCTGTGAGAGAGGAGAGCTTGGGTCTCCTTACACTAAAATCCCATGCTTCTATATTCTGCTCCTTTCTATAAAGGATCTTGTATGCTATAGAAAAAGGAAGCATTAGTATTCTAAATGTCAAAACAAAACTATTTTAAAGTGAACTGGGGCTCATTTGAAACTGGCTAACCAGTGCATTGTTGTTGTTGTTCAGTCGTTAAGTCGTGTCCGACTCTTCGTGACCCCATGAACCATATTGCGCCAGGTCTTCCTGTCCTTCACTGCCTCCCTGAGTTTGCTCAGCTTCATGCTCATTGCTTCAGTGATGCTATCTAACCATCTCATCCTCTGCCGTCCTCTTCTCCTTTTGCCTTCCATCTTTCCCAGCATCAGGGTCTTTTCCAAAGAGTCCTCTCTTTGCATTAGGTGACCAAAGTATCTGAGCTTGAGCTTCAGTATCAATCCTTCCAATGAGCAATCAGAGTTGATTTCCTTTAAGATTGACTGGTTTGACCTCCTAGCAGTCCAGGGGACTCTTAAGAGTCTTCTCCAGCACCACAGTTCAAAGGCATAAATTCTTCAGCGTTCAGCCTTCTTTATGGTCCAGCTCTCACAGCCATACAAAACACACTAAGGGAAAAAATATATGTGGGTAATTATATCAAGAAGGATAGTTTATCAAAACCAGGCAGAATGATGTCAAACAACCTTCCAATTTATAGTGAATAGATTCTGCAAGTATAATTGGGAAACAAGAGGAAGCATAATCTTTTGAATAAAACTTCAAAAAATGGTTTGAAAATCCTATGCTGGAACTAGATATTTCATCATCATCATCGTCATCATCATCCTACAATTAAATTCAGAAAGACTGGTGGAAGCCTAATAATTCAAGTCCTAACAAAGGACCTAAGAATTATTAAGGTAATGTCTGAGAATATAGGCAGCTCCTATCAGGGTGTTTTTTTGTAAAATTAGGGTGTTCAGGTCCGATAAATTCAAAATTTCCAGATATTGAGAGAGTCCTTTAGGTATTGCTCCAAGGGCTCCATATGTGATTGGTATAACAGTGGATTTCTTTTTCCGTAAGCGTTCAACTTTGATCTGCAAGTCTGAAAACCTTAGCATAAAAAGGGTGCCAATATAAAACATGGGTATAAAATACAATGTAGTTTAAAATCACAGCGAACTACAAGAATGATGCAGCAAAATGTTGCAACAGTTTTGCAATACTGCGGATTAGCACAGAACTGTATTACAGTAGCAGGACCTTCAGCTCTATCTCCTCAGAACAGAAGAGAGAAGAGGAGAAAAAGAGGTCCAGGGCACAGAAGGCAAATAAGATTATACAAAGATTACCTTACAATGTTATTAGCCATTGCTGTTTTATTAAAAATGGTTTTTTATGGCTCTATTTTTATGACTCTATTTTTTAATATTTTATGGCTATATTTCATTAAGACCAGGAGCTAAGGTTCCTACTTTCCATTGGGACGACAGCCCAGCGGCTCAAGAAATAGAACTCATGATATACGGTTCTGATGTTAAGAAAAATTGCCCCACCAGCAGCAGTGATCACTTGGCAATGGCCCATCCTCACCGAGGTTGCCCACATTATGGCTAAAAGAATGTGTGGCCCTGTTCTTAGAGAACATCATGCCACAAAGAACTTAGTTTGAACATTTACATTAAATGTGTTTATGCTCTGCTTTTGCCGATGGGTAAATTTTTATTCTGCCTTTCAACAGAAAGTGTCTTTAGTGATGAGAAGGATGAGAATTTCTTCCTACTTTTCCTTTATCAGGTTTGTCAATCTCTTACAAAATGTTTTAAGCATCTTCAATAGAGAACTAATAATAAGAGAAGTGTATCACCCACTAGCACAAGAAAATCAGCAGTCTTTGGCGAGCTTAGAAATGTCAGATTTCCGATTACTTTCCTGCTCACGTCATATAGAAATACAATCTCTTTCTTCCCACTTGCAACCATTGGAACTAATGTTTGTGACCACTGCCCTGTAGTCTATAACAAAGAAAAGAAAAGTGTGGGGAAGCATGATTTTCTTCTTGACCTAGCTTTGGGTCTTGCCTGCCTAGTGGCCCCTGACTATGAAACAGAGGCCTGTGTATCAAAAATCACCCTCCCTAAACAAAGAATAATACTGTGACAAAAATCTGTCATCCAATTTCCCAGGAGTTTTCTTCTCCCATGAAAGAGACTTCTGTGTTTCTCTTTAGAATCCTTCAGAATGTGTTTGATAGTTTCCGCTTGCTTTCCCGGTTGCAAGAGGACCACAGATGCTATTTGTGTAGGTCTGCAGCCTCCCTGCCTGTCCTGCTTACTGGAGAAAAGATAGCTGGTTCTGGGTTCCAAACATCTGGCCAATCATTACATGACAGCAAAGGGTTGGAGTTTTCTGTATCTCTTTGCTGCTATCTAGTGATCAGCTGGATTTTTGCTCCTCAGAGTTTGGTAGCCCTGCCTACGGAAGGATTTTCCTGATAGATTTTTTTTCTTTCAGATTTAATTTATCCATTGAGGTATGGGAAGCCAGGTGGGCAACATTATGTTGCCAGAGTCCCTATTTTTATTTTTATTTCCATTTTTATCTTTGAGGGCCAGAGAGCTTGATGGGAATACAGTGCCATCAGTGGAGGGAACGAGGCCAGATCTTTCACCCCTTATTTTATTGGAGGGAATGAATGCATTTTGCTGTGTTTTACCTAGTAAGACAGCTAATTTTCTCCTGATTTCCACACACACATGCAAAAGAGAAAATTACGGTTCTAGGAAAAAAAATCAAGTTTTTGCTGACAATTTTTTGGTTGGGGTGGAGTGCCATAGGTGGCATGTGAAGATAGTAGAAAAAAATTACACAGCACTAATTGACAACTGCCCTAAAAAGTAAGAACATAAGCTATTGACAGCAGAGGCAATTCAGAAGAAAGACGTAGCTAAACTTTATGAGTCTATCCCATTTCCCTCAGTATCTTATGCCTTTCCTCCATTCCTCCCCACCCGCTTTCTCCAGCCTTTCCCCAAATCCAGCAACCTTTATAAATTGAACAAACAAATAAATAAAACTCAGTGATCCTCTGTCCTTTTCAGGCTCCTTCTGACTTGTGGCTCCAATTTGAAATATCAGAACTTTTCTCGTACAACTCCTAAATGTATTTTGTCTTTCATCAAAACCGCCTTGGGACGTGCAAATGTTTGGGAGTTGGAATTGCTCATGATGATTTGCTAATCAGAATATTCCACTGTATCTCTCCCATGTTCAGTATCTCATGAGGCTGTCGTCCTTTGAAGTTTATGAAAAACCTTCGTAGCTTTTTTTTTCATCAGCTACAAAAAGGAAGAGGAAAGGACTGTGGTGTCTGCATGATAAATGCAACGTACGCAGCAAAAGAAAAAATATTGTGGTTATTAAGCTATTCTTCCTCATTCTGATTGCCTCTTTGGAAAAATGGCATTTATGAATACAGTATAAAAATATGAGTCCTCAGTTAGTATATACATTAAATACCAGAGTAAAAACAACTTTATGGAGAGCAGCTTTCTAGCATTTAAGCAGATATTCTTGTCCTGAGTGAATAATGAGGTAATTTTCTGTCAGAATAAACAGCTATACGTAATCCAAATATAACTGTAAAAAAGGAGATTCAAACCGTACATCTGAAGAAATGTCTATTTCACAAATTCAGTGATATTCTGAAATCCAGTCATCACTTAGAAAAGGCTAGAGAAAAGATTATTCTCCTTTACAAATATTAATAGTGAGTTTTCTCCAGATATATCCATATTTACATATATTTTCTATTGCGTATCCATATTTGTCCTTGAAGTATGTGTGCCTAATTTCAATTTATGCATGTATTTATTTCTGTGTATGTATGTATGTATTTAACAATTATGTTTTCAATATCACACGCGTATTAAGTGCCTTCTGGTGATTTTTCAGCTTCAGCTTCAGAATCTGCTCAAAAGATTCTGAAATTCTTTTGGAAATTCTGAGTTCTTTTAGACTCATTCCTCTGGTAGCTGAACATGCAAATGATCTGAAAATTCTAGTAATAAAAGTCAAGGAGCACAATGAAAAAATGGGACTAAGACTAAATATAAAGAAGACCAAGTTAATCACAACAGTTACAACAATCATCCCTAGAATTGACAACAAAGATATGGTGGACAGCTTCTGCCCTTTAGGATTGACTATCAACACTAACAGAACCAGCAGTCACAAAATATCTCACCGGCTAGCCTAGCGCTTGTCATGATAGGGTAGCAATGAAAGCCTTAGAAAAGAGACTCAGATGCCATGATATGTTTATACCTACAAAAATCAGGATAGTGCAGGCAATGATTTTCCCTATTAGAAGTGAAAGTTGGACTTGGAAGAAACAGGTTAGAATGAGTATTAACGTTTTTGAACTTTGGTGTTGAAGAAGACACCTGAGAATACTATGGATAGCCAAAAAAACCCAAATGGATTATAGAACAATTCAATCCAGTGTTCTCACTTGAGGCACAATGACTAGGCTCAAATTATCATACTTTGGACACATTATGCAAAGACACAGCTCCCTTGAGAGGTCTATAATGCTGGAAAAGGTGGAAGGAAAGGGAAAAAGAGGACAACCAGCAGCAAGGTAGGTGGAGTTGATTACAGCAGTGAAGAGTGTATAGTTGGGAGACCTGACAGGCCAGGTTGAAGACAGATCATCTTGAAGAAAGTCTATCTATGTGGTCACTAAGAGTTGACACCAACTTGATGGCACATAAACAATCAGTCTTGGATTAATGGCTGCTGGTGGAATAGCAAATGGAAGCCATGGGCAGAGGGACCTACACACAGTTGAGGCTGGGGTTCTAGTTGTGGTACAAGCTGGACGAGGATGCTTTAGTGACAGTAACTCATGCCCTTATCACCATGCAGTTAGATTATTGTAACATACTGTACATGGAGCTAACTTTGAAAACAATTCAGAAGCTTCCATATAAAATGTGGCAGCCAGGCTGTTGGCAAGTAAGTGTTGCTAAGTAAGTATTACTCCTATTCTCCAGTCACTGTGTTGGTTGTCAACAGACATCTAAACCCAATTCAAACTGCTGTTTTTGACCCATAGAGCCCTATATGGCTTGGTTCCAGGAAACCTTAAGGTCCACTTCTTCCAGATAGAATCTGCCTGGTCCATTGCATGCATGCAGGGAGAGGATGCTGCGGATCATTATCCTTACAAGAATTCAAGGTGATGTGTACCTGAAGGCAGTCCATTTTTCCACAGTCCCCATACCCTAGGACTCTTTGACCCAAAGATGAGCCTAGCACTCCTCCCACCCCATTAGCCTTCTACAAGGGGATCAGTAGTGGTAGTACAGCAGGCACTGGAGATTTGTGGCTGAACAACTGGGTGACCATTTGAATTCATTGTGCTGTTTTAATATTTTGTTTTCATCCTTAGTATAAGCCTCCAGGAGTCAAGTTGAGATAGATGGCATAAAATATGTGTAATCAATACATACACTGTAATTTTAACGTGATAGTAGGGAGAAGCATCACTCCACAATAAACATATTGTGAGTCAACTTCTGCCTGAGCTTTGAAGTACAGAGAACATGAGCTCAGCTTGCCACAAGAGTACAATTATATAACAGAAAGTTAGTATACTCCAGGCTATTTCTTTGTGCAAAGACATTAAGAAGCTTCCCAGCTGCTTTGGGATCTCACAAAGCTCGTAGTTGGAGACAGTGATTAAAAGCCCAACTGTCCATCATGGAGTCATTTTTCAACTTGCGTCTGCTTCAATGGTACAACTACAATGTTTGTCATTTAATGCCATGAAATATATATGGGCGGGAAGGTAATGGTAAATCTACTTCTCTTGCTTAGAACATTTTCTTACTTTCATCTCTTCAGAAGAAGCTACTACTATATAGGGACACAAAATATAAAACATAGTCCTAAGAAGGATTAAGATTGCTTATATCTGTTTGCCTATGTGTGTGTTGGGGAGGCAGGTGGTATTTGTTTTTAGATCTGGGGTGCATAATTTTTTTGAGGGTGAGGTGTCTTGGGGGACCACACCCCAAAGTGGGTGAGGGCAATGCAAAATGCAGGTCAGACCAACACACACATTAAATGTGCTTGAAATAAAAATTCATTACATTACATAATTTACTTTGCATATATTATATCACATTAAAAATTATAATTTAGCAACAACTTTTAGAGAAGCTCTGAGGGCTGCACCCTTGAGACTTTGTTGGCCTTATATAAACCTGGGTTGGGCTAGACTGGGTTAGACTGTACTCCTCCTCCTATGAGACTGTACTCCTCCTCCTATGTCATTTGTGAATTAGCCCCAAAGAGTGAGACTGATTCTTATGGAGTCCTTGGAGTTCTCTGAGCTTGGTTCTTTTCTTGCAAACATTTCATTGCCCAGCTAGGTAATATCTTCAGTGCTAGAATGGGATGGGGTTTGCTCTCTGTTTATATACTGTGGCATGCCCTGCCAGTGTTGGTGGGGGTGGGGGTTTTGTTCTATTTTTTTTCTTCTGGTAGTTCCTTGATAAGGGTATTGTTCACTGCTTGATTGTGTGCCTGGTGGTAACCTCTGCTTATCTGGGTGATGATTGCTGGTGAGGAGATGTTCTGGTCTTTTGTTTTCTTTTCTATTGTCTCTTTTGAACAGTGTGTAGATGCCATTTATCTCTGTGTGTCTGTTGATTGCTGCCTTGTCTGAATACCAAGCTTCCAAGAATTCTCTTGCATTTTTGGATTTAGCTTGGTCTAAAATGCTGACAGTTTTCTGGTTAAAACTATGGTTAAGTCTGTCCATGTGTTGCGAGATTAAGGAGTTTTCATCATGTCTTCTGACTGTTAGTTGGTGTTCGTAGATGCACTCTGCCAGCCTTCTGCCTGTCTGTCCTACGTAGTGTTTGTTATAGTCCTTACGCTGTATGTTGTAGATGACTCCTGTTTTTTCTTCTTGGGCTACTGGGTCTTTTGGTTTGCTTAAGATGTTTTGGAGGGCTTTAGCTGGTTTGTGTGCCACGGAGATGCCACGTGGTTGTAATAGTCTGTTGGTGGTTTCTGAGATGTTTCTGATGTATGGCAGTGTGATCCTTTTCATAGCTTGTGTTGGTTGTGTTGTAGTAGGTTGAGTGGCCAGGCACTTTTTGATAAAGTTGTGTGGATATCCATTTTGTTGGAAGATGTTGTATAGGTGGTCTGTTTCCTTTTTATGCTGTTCTGGGTTGCTGCAATGCGTTTGTGCTCACTTGAATAATGTTCTTACACAACTCCTCTTGTGGGAGGTTGGGTTGTTACTTTGGTAGTGGAGTACTTGATTCATGTGGGTTGTCTTCTGATAAACTTGGGTTCCTAATTTTGTGTTGTTTCCTCTGCTGATGAGGATGTCCAGGAAGGGTAGCATGCTGTTGTTTTCTTCCTCTCTGGTGAATTTTATTCCTCTGAAGATGTTGTTGATGGTTTCATGCATCTTCTCTAGTTGTTCCTTTTTTATTATGACAAAGGTGTCATCTACATACCGGATCCATACTTTAGGCTGTATGTGTGGAAGTGCTATAGCTTCTAGGCGTTGCATTACAATCTCTGCTATGAGTCCTGACAGTGGTGATCCCATGGGTGTGGCTCTGATTTGTTGGTATATTTGTCCATCAAACTGAAAATAGGCAGTGAGGCACAGGTTGATAAGGTCCATGATTCTGGGTATTTCGATCTGGGTGTATTTGGTTAGGTCGGGTGTGTTGTGTAGTACTGCTGATATGGATTCTTTTACTAGTTTTGGGTTTATGGATGTAAAGAGTGCTGTGACATCAACTGAGACCATAATTTCATCTTCATCTATGTGTACATCTTTGATTTTCTGGAGGCATTTGGAAAAAAAGATTCTTATTCTTTCCAAAAGCATGAAATGGTGGCAAGAGTGATGAATACACATAAGAATAGCCCTGATGGATCAGGCCAAAGGCACCCCAGTCTAGCATTTTGTTTCTCACAGTCACAAGTAGTTGCCTCTGGGGTATTCAGAAACAGGAGGTGGGAACATACACCTCTCTCACCATTGTTCTCTTGCAAATATTTGGAGGCACAATGCTCCCAACCCAGAAGTAGCACTGAGTCTTCAAGAGTCTTCAAACCTTTATAGACCTGTTCTCCATGAATTTATCTGATCCCTTTCTAAAGCCATCCAAGATAGTGGCCACGCCCACATCTGTATTAATGAATTCCACAGGTTAATTATTTGTTCTGTGAAAAAGTGCTTTCTTTTGCTTTATTTAAACCAAATTCCATTCATCTTAACTGGACAATCCATCATCCTAGTGTTCTGAAAGAGGATAAATGCTTTTCCCTCTTTACTTTCTCCATGCCGTTGACCATATCCCACCTCAGTTGCCTTGTTTCCAAGCTAATAAGTCCCAAGCATCCTAGTCTGATCTTCTAAGGAAGATGGTTTAATTCCCTGATCATTTTGGTTGCACTCTTCTAAACTTTTTCCAACCCTGTGAGATCCTTTTCCAAATGTGAACACCAATTCTGTGTACAGTATTTCAGAAGTGAAGATGTCATAGGTTTGTATAATGTCATTATATTGTTGGCAGTTTTGCTTTCAGTCTCTTCCCTAACATTCCCTAGCATGGAATTTACTTCTTCACAGCTGCCATACACTGAATTTATATATTAATTGATCTACCCACTGTGAACCCATAATCTTTTTCTTGGTTGGTAATAGGTGGTTCAAATCCCATCAGTGTATATGGGGTTTTTGTGCCAATGTACATCACATTACATTCATTTTAAACTAAACTGCATTTGCCACTTGGTTAACCATTAACCATTGAAAGAGATCCTTCTGCGACTCTTCAATTTAGTTTATTTTTCACTACTCTAAATAATTTGATATTGGCTGCAAATTTAGTCAGCTTACTGCTTATCCCTAAGTCAAGATAATTTATGAACAAATTTAAAAGGAGGGGCCCCAAAAGAGATTCTTGAAGGACTCTACTGAGAAAATTGTGCATTCATGAGTATTATTGGTTTCTTAATAAAGGACAGGCTCTCTGTAGCAGTGCCTGCCCTTTAGAATGAGTTTCCCCCGAGATCTGGATGGTCCCCACTCTGCTGTTGTTTAGAAGAGCTGTGAAGATCTGGCTCTTCACCCAGGCCTTTGGTGAGGGAGATTGAGACCCCTCACTTCATTGTGCCTGCCATCTTTTATCTTTATTTTTTATCTTTATTGATTTTATTGTAATTTCTTTGTTTGATTGTTGTGAGCTGCCCACAGTTGCTGAGAGTTGGGTGGCATAGAAGTTTAATATGATGATGATGATGATGATGATGACGACGACTTGAAGAGCCTTTGATGAGGAACTTTGTCAAAGATTTTCTGAACATCCACGTATACAATGTTAACAAGATAAACTTGTTGATATTCTCAACAAATTGTAAAAGGGTGGTGAGGCAGAATTTACTTTTATAGAATGCATGCCAATTTCCCTTCAGCAAGATTTGTTCCTTCATATGCTTAGTTATTTTTAACTTGATTACTATTTCTATCAATTTGCTTGGAACATACATTAAACTGACCACTCCATGATTCCCTGGATATTCTCTAGCCCTGTTTTAAAAATTGGTACCACCTGTGGCACTCAGCCTGAGTTGAGGGACATGCTACATATTTTTGGTAGGATGCCACACTTGAGTTATTTAAGAACTCTCAGATGGATGGCTTCAGGATTTTGTGATTTGTTACTGTGTAGTCTCTTAATATATTATCTTCTCTAGTTACTTCTGTTTGCTTTAGCTCTTCTGATTCTCTCTGGAGAAAGTCAATACAGGATCAAGTATCTGTCCTACATTTTTTGTAATAAAGATACAAAAAACCGGCTGGGTGACTTTGGGCCAGTCATTCTCTCTCAGCCCAACTTACCTGACAGGGTTGCTGTTGTGGGGAAAATAGGAGGAGGAAGGAGTATTAGGTATGTTTGCTGCCTTGAGTTATTTATAAAAATAATAAAGGTGGGATTTTAAAAAATCTAAAAAAAATTCATTACAGTTCTCTTCAATTTTCATGTCTTCCCTGAGTATATATTTCACTTTTTTATTCTCTAATGGTTCAACTGCTTCCCTTATACACTTAAAGAAGTTCTTATTCTCTCTCTCTCTCTCTCTCTCTCTCTCTCTCTCTTTCTCTCTCTCTCTTTCTTTCTTTCTTTCTTTCTTGGCACTCTTTGTTATCATCTATCTTTTTCTGTCAGAGCTTGTGCTCCTTTTTGCTTAGTCCCTCATTGGGGTAGGCTTTCCATTTCCTGAATTTAATATAATAATATGTAATAAGGAAGCATTCCCCACACCAACCCATAGGCACATACAAATGGACATATATATTTTTTTAATTGTTCAGTACTATCAGTATGAAAAGGAAGCCCAGAGTCTGATGGTTTGCAATTATTTCAAAGATCAAGAAAAATATGTAGTGGCTAGATAAACAGACAACATTTCTTCAGCACAGAAAAATAACAGTGATAAAACAGGTTATTCCCCTGAAGATTGATGGTAAAGTATATGTTAACTGATATCTAGTAATGCTGAGTATTGATCAGATCCACCAACTCAAGAAGATACAGAAAAACTAACAGTGTTTCCAGTGCAGCTCTGTGAAACTGAACATCTGGTCCCACTTACCTTAGTGTATGTGCTATTTCTAGAAAGTGCCTTAGCGGAGTGAATTAGTTAGTAAGTAAAAACTCTTACAGTCTTTAAGTCTGCCCCAGTTATGAAAACTTATCTTTTTTACTGGAATTGCTATCATAGATTCTTAACAAATAATAAAGAAAAGTTATGAACATCAAGAAATGAAGCCTCCAAATAATGACTGCTGAAGGCACCAGAGTGCAATGAAGCAACTATTAAACATCCTGCAAGAGTTCATTACTTTTGACACTTAGGGACTTTTACTCTGCTATCTTCATCTATTTTGTGCTGTCTGGAGATTCCTCCTTTCAACTTCCTCCTTTGGATAGCAGACCTAATGTGGAAGGTTCTAGGAAATGGAAAAAGCCCCAGGTCTACAAGAAAACTGCAGTGTATTAGTCACAAAGGCTTAGGGGCATCAAAACGTGAATTCATTTTATATAAGCAACTAGATTTTCTTGGTAGTGTTTCTTAAGCTTGTTTACAGCATTTAAGATAAGATGGGAATTCAGTTTAATCAAAGACTTCTTAGCAAAAATTAACAGCATCTATTGACATGGTGTTGGCAGTAAACCCAGACATTATTTTATATACAATATGCAGGAAAGACTGCATCCAACATTAGGCAAATTTGCTTCTATTTATGCAGGAAGACTTCTCTTTCTCTCATCTCTCCTCCTATAGTTTTTCAGAAACACTATAGTTCTTCAGAAATGGCACTGTTGAATTTTGGCAGAACAATAAAAAAAAAAATTACAAGAGCCACAAAAGGTCTCAAATTGGAGAAGGCTGGTTGAAATCTTTTGTAAGGAAGCTGATAAAGCTAACAGCAGCCCTGAATGTCTGGTACCAAGTTGGCGGCCATAATCTAGGTTACAAACAATGTACAAAATGTTGATAAAGGTACTTATTATTCCCATACCTCTGTTATTTTATGACTTACATTAACTTTCTCTGACTAGTAGCCCTTCAGATATGATGGAATTAAACCATGGTTAGGAACTGTGGACTTTGGAAACTTAATGCACCTAGAGGGAACCAGCTTTGAGGAGGCAGACTTAAATGTCATGTTCAATCAGAATCTCAAAATACCAGGAAAAGGACATGAATGCTGGGAATGTTTTCAACCTATAAGAAAGTAATACTTATGTAAATATTAGGTGCTGTGGAGTAACATGTGACACCAGCCATTTGGATGCAGCTGGCCATCATGACATAATCTAATCATAACTATAATGCTTAAAGGTTATATATTTGATGGTGATGCATATTATTTCTTGGACTCTTAGTCATGTGCAGCCAAGTATGGTCAACATTTGATTGGAATAATTGTATAATTATCATTTCTGTTCCAAACACAGAGAAATATCCAAGAACTCTTGTGAGGCATCAGAACTGATACAAACAGCTGGTGATGACTGAACTCATCTATCTTATTAGGCAGATTTTGTACTCCCTTTGTGCCAAAAAAAGGGCACTCACTTTTCAAAAAGATGTTCAATGTCACTATCTTCTTCTATAGGAAGGGGTTTTTTTTTCTGTTTCAGAGCTAAAGTCTAGTTATAGCATAGCTTTGGGGGAGAGACATCAACTCAGAGTTGCCGTAGCTCAAAATAAGCCTCATTTATACACTGTGCTATTATTTTGAGAACTGATGTCAGGTTTAGCCCAGGAAACTCCAGGAGACAATACAGATTCAATCCAGCAAGGTTTACTTGGCTTCACCCTAATTACAGAATCTTCTCAGACTGAGAGCCGTTCCCAGGGTCAAACTACAAACATCACTAGCATTCCTCAGGGAGGGGCCAGCCTCATCCTCTTATCTCTTCTTCGCTCCTCTGGAGATGAGAGTCCATGTTTCACACCCCTGCTCCACACTCCCACAACTGCTTCCTAATGTGCTTTTTATGGGCCTTGATAATTCTTGCATCTCTCACCTTTTAAATGTTCACAGTGAAGTAGGTTATAGAAGACTGTTACTCAGAGTCACATCTGTAGATGTAGATTATTTCTTGATGTTCTCTTTAATACACTACCCTATGAATGAGATTCCCATACACTGAGTATTCATCTGCTTTGCTCCATTGAATACAAAGTTATCTTTTTCATGATTTTTATTTTCCAGTAGAAAGAAAGCTGTGTCAACCAGTTATATTTACAGTTGACCTCAGGTAATATTTGTACATGTTTAGTACAGTGTAGGAGGAGTGGTGTATGTGTATATGTATATTGTATATTCTTCTGGTTCTGCTTGTAACATAAGTGAGGAGACTATAGTATCTCCTTATTTATAGCATGACTGCCTGCAGTGGAGAAACTTGTTCTATACACAATTGTTCCCAAATCAAGAGGAGCCCAGAAAGTGAAGACTTTCATAGGGATAAATCCGATGGGGAACAGTAGAACTGACTTGATTAAAGTACTCATAGGACAAGGCTCCTTGATGGATTCTGTTTATAATACCTGCTATCTTACTATAAATGAGGAGTTACTTGCAGCAACTGAATTACACGCCCACCCCCCCCCATCCTGCTCACAGTCTCCTTAAATGAAATTCAAATTACTTATTAAACAATTCATAAAAATGCACCCAACAGAGATAGCTAAATCTTGTGAGATTTCACTGTCCTTGCATGCATCTCATGAGCATTCATCTGAGAATGGTGAAGTCTCATGAAAGATCTTGCAAATTCTCTGCATTCTTGTATTAACAGCTTATGTGATCTCAGAACGACATCACAGAAATTACATTTAAGTACCCTGTAAAAAAAAAAGTGCAGGTTTTTGTCTGTGTGCATCCAGGCCAGCATGGAATCTTGTACATAAGGCCTAAAAGGATTTCTGGGGCCTGGTCTGGATGATCTGATTATCATTATTTTATCTATAACCAAGGTTTTTTTTAAATTATGAAAATATAGCTATTTACAGCAGAACTTTGCAGCCATTCAACTATCTCATGAAAGTTAAGAAGCTTTAGTGAGCTCTCACCACCATTATTTTTTTCTCTAGTCTTTTTTTTTTTTTTTTGCTACTTTACTTTAATATAAAGCATAAATTACAATAAGCAATTTTTCTTGTCTGGAATGGCCAGCAATTATTTCCAGTATGGTGAACTGAGTCTTGACATACTGCCTCTTGATAAAGATTTTAATATTTGCATTTTTCCTAACTGCCTGCCACAGCAAGGAAAATGGTACCTTCATGCTATGTTTAATAATAAAATATAAAACTGTCTTCTTTGTCATATTCACAGCTGAAAGTCATCTTTTCTTGATCGTGATGTGCATGCGTGCACATACCCACACACCCTTCCTAAATGAGAGTGGTGGTATTGGACTGTGTAATTGCTAAGTCTGTATAGTGAGAAATAGGATGCATTTATTATTGATGTCAATGCACCAGAATATATAATTTCACTGCTTCAGTTCCATAGCAGATGTAACTTTCATGGTTCCTATGTAATTTATAACAGCCTTCTCCAATCTCCAATAATCTATCTATTGAAGTTCCGAGAACATCCAGGCTGCCGCTGTCTTTAAGCAGATAAAGCTGCTGCAGATGACAAATGTAGGAGGTGGTTCTATGTCATTCTTCCTGAGCCCTCACATATTCCCATTTTCCTTGCTTGGCATCCAAGTGGCAGAAAATGCTTGCCCATTGCTTGCCTCCTAGGTTGACTGGCCCAGAAATAGGAAACGGAAGCTGCCAGTCACTGCCTCTTGATGATGCATTATCACATTTCTTTGAGTGGCAAGTGTGATGACCCCAGGCCCAGGAATGAGTAAGTGACACTTTGAGTGCTGACACAACCCTAACCTTCCGCATTATCTCCTCAGCTAGCTTAGGTTGGAGGATAGGTGCAGAATGTCATCCAGCAGCATCCACAGCAAACCATGATGATGTCAAAATGACAAAATGTGTATGGTGATGTCACCACACAGATGCTGCCATTAGATATCTGTGTCCTGACGTCTGAAGCAAATATATCACTTATAGTATTTGCATGATATGATCATGCCCATTTCATCATTTGCTCCCCTTGTTCCCCACTGTGAATATTCATGATGCCATCCTGTCAGTGGGGCGAAGTGAGGTTCAACTGCTAGGCTAGTCTGCTTCTCTCTGTGGAATGAAGAGCGAGAGATCATCTTGTCTTTTGCCTCAGGCAATAAAATGAAATCACGGGGTAAACTGAACTTTGAGGATTAGAGACTTTTTAGGTCTCCCCCATCCTGGGATTGATCAGTGCCTCATTGTCTCCCCCACTCCCATGCCAGAGTGATTTAGATGGTGGAACCTGATACTCCTTGAAGCTGTTATGGACCTCCTAATTTTGTCCATACTGCGGGTAGTGTACATTGAGGCCTCTGGCCTCTAAATTTTGCAAATTGGTCAAATTTCAGGGATACCATTATTTGGGGGACCTTTGTAGGATTTAAGGATGGAAATGAATGTGTTTGGTTTCTAAGAGGCCTCCCACTTGCATTTCTACCCTTATTAAAAAAAAAAACCCTCATAAAATTGTGCTACCAAAAGTAAGCCATTTTGCCAATAAATTTCAGTAACACCATATTAGAGTGTGAGGAGGCTGCATACAGGCTATGATCCACAGATTGCCCACTCCTACTTTATTTAGACCAATCAAATTAACACAAAAAAGTTCTCCAGCATCTTCTATGGAAATTCACCTGAACATGGTATACGATTGATTTTTGACCAAGTTAGCATTTGCTATTTATGTTGGCAGGTTCACCAATTTGGGGGTGGGGGGCACAGTTATGCCACTATTTTTGGAAATCAAACCTCTCTTGGTTATATTCAGTAAATCCATTAAAACCAACATGCCCCCCTCTTCCTTGGAAAAATTTAGATCTTGCCTACAAGCTCTTTTTATCTACTTTCCTCAAATGGAATTGGCTGTATAAAATTACTATTTAAAAAGCTTTCTCCAGCTCCCCATTTTAGATAATGGGAAGATATGTCAGGGCCTCCAAATGTTATCTGAGTCAGATGAATGGTGTGGTCCTAATGATGTGTTCCAGTCCTAGATTGTGCAGGGCCCTCAAAGTCTGTAATGCATTCTGTGTAATACTGTTCAGTGCTCTGCCCCATTTGAATAGGGCAGGGAGGACATTTCTTCCTTCTCTCCCCCAATTTTCTGTTCTCGTGATTCTTCTCTTATACTTCCTCCCGTGGTCCTTCCCCTCCCCACTTTATGCCCTAACAGCAGTTCTGAGGTGAGGCACACCAAGGGTTGGTGATGGACCCAAGAGACTTTCGATGAGTTTTAGTTTCCTACTCTTAAACCAATGTCATCCCAAATGTCCTGTCCTGTGAGTGACCTGACAACTCTTTTTTGTTGAAGTGTAGAATAAAGCTCTTTAAATGAATGCATGCAGGCATATGTATATAATGTAACATTTTGAAAACAAAACATAGTAGGCCTGCACACCTGCACATACATTTCCTAGATTTTGCTTAAATTGCTGTGGGATGCAGGGAGTAGGAAAGCAGAAAATGAACTGACAACAGACCAGATTCTCTGACCAATTTTTGCTATGCAAAGATTACCCAGGAGGAGCTGGAAACAGAGGAATTCTACAAAGGCTTGTAACAATGAAGCACCAACAGTTCAAATGCTACTCTGCCTATGCCATCACAGTCTTGTTGCCTTTGGTTTAGAGCACGTCTCTATATTTGAAGACCCAAAGTCACAACATCAAGTTGGTCTGAGTTTCATAATGTAGTTAATAAATGGATACCCTGCTACATTTTTCAGCTGAAAAAAAAAAGTTGGAAGCTGAAATTGGGATGTGACAACAATTTGACAATTGACATTCTTTTGATAGATATTTGCCTCTTCTGTTTTAACACATCAGGGGAGCCTTCAGGGGGGTAGAAAATGTGAATATAGAGCCCTTGGATGTGCAACTGAAGTCCTGTTCTTCTTTTACATGTGTCACTCAATCGTGGTTGCCATCTTGACTTTTTTTGACCCCTTAGTGGATGCCCCTGCCGGATGTCAAAGTTTTGTGTTCTTGGATATGTCATCCCCACCCACTAAACTCTTTCTTGGTGCAGGATAGAGGAGGAATCACCTGGTGTCCGACTTTCCAGCTCTACTCTGCTGCCATTATGTACATGAAAGGATTAAAGCTAGAACAACCAAAGGCCATTATACATACTAATTACCAACAGTATAGTTTCCAGAGGCTTTGGAAAGTTCTGTGCCTTTGGGAGAGAAATAGAGAGTATGTGAACTCAACTTCCTGTCTCTGTTCATTGATTCTTGGTAATCAGCAGATATGGTTTATCAACCCTGAAAGTTAATCTGCGTGTACCTTTGATATGCCAAGTCTCCTCTTTTCTATTTAGAGTGAAGATGTGAGACTCTGTCTGGGTCAAAGGTAGTGCTTGGCCTGCGATGCACTCCAAACAGGAGGCAGGATTCAGACAAAAAGCTAAATTCAGTTTAATTTAGTTTGTGTTTATATTTCATTTAAATCATTCCACTAGATTCAGTAAATACAATTACTTCCTCATGTTTTTAATAAGTTATTATTTGGACACACTAAAAACTATAATATGAAAGTACCTTTAGAGGGGTACTAGGTCTCCAGTGAAGACTTTCAGAGGTGTATAGTATATGAACCCCTCCCCCCAAAAAGGGGAGACAGTTGTTCAAGTGCCAGAAGGTAACAACTTGCTGTATAAAACTCGAATACATTTTGATGGAATGTTTACTAAGGGCACTACAAAACCAAACCAAAGAAACAGTTCATATGATTTTATATATGTAAATATGCCATGTGTATATGAGATAAAACCAAAATGTAGCACAGCCTATTGCTTAAACTTACAAACAAGGGAGGCAGGTTTTAAAATTAATATATTAACTACAATTCTATTTACCTTACCTCTAAAATACTAAATCAAATAAGCATGTCAAATAACTTGGCGCTAACACATTGGCCCATGTATGACCAGGGCCACAAATGATGTCCCTTGTCCTGTAGGTTAATTAATAGCAGGTGGTTAAACGCACAACTGGATAGATTGCCAAGTATGTTTGGCTAATGGTTCCAACAGGAAGCACCATCAGTTGTTTCTTATGCTGAAATGTTATCTATATCACATGGCACTATCTTTGCTCTGCTCAAGAATGCTGCATGTCAAGTTAACAGAAAGAAAACAAGCAGTTTTGGTGAACTGAAGGGGTGGGTGAATGCAACCTCTAGATTTTATCGTTTCTGATTGTTTCCACAACCTGGAGTCTGTTTTTTTTTTTTTCTTCTTCTCTGCAACTGTCAGTTCTGGAGGGTGGGTATAATTTCTCCCCACCTGCTTCTTTACAACACAAATTCTTAGTCTTTTAGACAAATCCACTAGCATAAAAAAATAGGTAACTTAGAGAAGAAAGGACTTGGGTTTTGTGTTGAAAGCTACAGGCCACCACTGCTACAAAGGTTTTTAGATTTCTATCATAGCATGATTCCACATTATTTCGCCGTTTTCTGAAACTAGAGTATGATATTGTGATTAATAATCCATATTAAAACAGACAAAACTCTAATACATGTATGGTCTTACTCAGTACTAGAGCTACCAGATCCAGGCTGCAAAAATCTGGCCCAACAGGAGATGGGGGGAAAGGGTAGCAGTTTTTCTAGCTCTTTGCTGCCACTTTACTGGTGTTCATCTGGATTTTTGTAGCCCAAATCTGATAGCCCTTCTTAATAGCACACTTCATTATGCAGGAGATCCCTGGCCAAGAAGGGAGGAAGGACTATAAACTACAATGTTTTCTCCATCCTATTGGTGAACCTAAAAATAGTTTACTTCAGAATTAACTGTTCAAATGGTCTCATTGCCTAAAGTTCAGCCACTAGACTTTTTGAAGTTTAGGTTTCTACTCTCAGTACAGAACAAAGTTTTCCAGAATGTACCCAATGTACCAATAAAGTATCTCCTTAATCATTATCCTTAGTGGCCAGCCTGCTGCTTTCATTCCTAAAATTAATAACATACTGGTGATATATGTCATTGTGCTTATAGATGAGGTGGGAAATATTGTACCTTTGCTTTCCTTTCCCTTATTGAGACTTAGATTTTATGAAGACAACTTTACTGCGGGAAATATATACAGTTATTTTTCAGATTTGTGTCTCAGCTTTCCTTCCAAGTGTTCAGAGCATAAAGGTTGGGGATTGATCCCATTTTATCCTCCCAAAAACACTGAAATGGAAGTTGGACAAACAAAAACAAAGAGAGATTTAGGCACAACAGGAAACTAAATCTCAGACCCTTTGATCTAGCATGGACTCTCTTTTCTAGCTTTCTCCAACTTTGTGTCCACTACATGTATTAGGACCATGACCCCTAGATTCCCATCCAACATGGTCCCATCTGGAAGGCACAGGATGGACATAGGAGAGACATGAGGGTGGGGGGATGATACAAGTGCACAAATGATATAACTTATACCTTTGCATCCTTTGTGTGATGACATCATGATACACTTGATGTCACTTTGAGGTTAATTTGGTTCATATTGGATGCCTATGATTTCTGGCATCATATTTGTTCAGAATAACCTCCTATAAGTGCAACAGCTAGAATTGTTTTTCCACTGGATGGTGCTATGCCTGAGTCAATTTTGCAGCTCATTTTTGCAATTCTGATTCATTAAAGTGTGCTGTACAAAACATGCTGTTAATGAATCCTGATGAGTTTGTGCTTAGGACAGGTCGGGTAAGATTATTGTTTTATGTCAGAATGCTAACAAACAGCATTTGAATCAGCCCTCACAAATATTTTGTAACCTGCTGTTAGAGATGGCAGTGAGGGTGAATGATGAATCAAGAGTGCAGGTGAAAACATGCTCCTTCTGTGAAACATCCCTGTGTCCTTGGCAGACATGTTTTACCTGTACTAGGAGGACATGACTAACAGTAGCTCTTCTATATGTGCTGCCTCTCACAAATTCAGCATGTGCAGGCCGTGGGAATGGTAAGAAGGCACATGTCTGCCACAGACCAAACTTATGTGCTTTGCTATTCTGAATCATACGCACTAGTTCCACTATATCATTGTAAGATGTCTCTTTCTCATTAGTTTCTACTTCATCTTGCTGTTTTGTCATCAGTTAAGGTGGGACATATTCATGGCATTTTGTTGAAATGGTTAATAGGAGGGCAATAATTGGTCAGTACCTTCCTGGTGTAACAGAAATGTTACTCTGGCTCACAAAATCTCATACGAGAATGAACTTGGTATATGGCGCATTTCCAGCTGCTGGACTAGCCTCACTACCGCAGTAGAAAAGACATCCAAAATGACCTCTCATTTGACTTTCTGAAATTCTTACCCTGTCTTCCATCTGTTTTTAGGGGGGAGAATACTGGAAAGGTTGCTAATTATTTGAACAAATCATTGCTTTTCCTTCTTCCCTTGCTATCAACCAAAAATTATTATTGGTGCCTGGCTGAAGATTTCTCCTCCACTGGAAAAGCAGTATGCCTGAAGTCTAATCCTTGCCTGTCCCTCCTCTTGAAAAAACTAACACACCCACTCTACTCAGGTTGCAGAACTGCAACATCCTTCATTGGCACCAGTTTGTTTCAACCCCCTTTACTTGCATGGGGGGAATTTTTTTTTTTTTGGTCCCCTACACCAGAATAAAAAGTAATTCTTCAAGTGGCCAGCTGAACTGCAAGGGAGATGAGACATGCATACCGCTGACTGGTCACTTCCATGAGAAAATCCTTGCAAACCGCAGGACAAAGCAAGGGAGACTGGAGTGTACATCCTGCCAATCATTCACCTGTAAACTGGAGTTCAGCGGTCTCCAAAATATGGATATTGGAAAGAAACTGCAATAGATCTGGGGTGCATGGAAATGTGAACATGGGATGCAACAACGGCTCATGTCAAAGTACAGAAAAAAGTCCAAATTACCTCAGATACCATAATTATAGAATCTTCACTCCTTCGGAAGTTGGCAATAACGTTCCAAGATCCTTAGCATTAAGTCTTTTTCTCTTCTAGTCAGAGACAAGTCATGTGCAAAACCACAGGTGGGTTGCATATCACTCAAGGACTGTGTTCTGAAGACTTCCTGGAAACTGTGTCAGCCAATCAGTCAGTCATTCTGATGCTGCTGTAAGGCGTTTGCCCATCTAGCCCTTGGAAGGGGCATTCCTCTGCTTAGTTCTCAGTTCATTACCCATTAAACAGAGCACCCATCATCCAGTGAGTGCCCTAGCTCTGATAATGTTGTTTGACAGTGATGGAAACACATTTCTTTCCTGCCCTGAAGAACAAAAGTGAACATCTATCAAATGATTCCTGCTGCAGTTCTTGGCATCATTCCTATCTACTGCTGTTGGATGCGCAATTGTCACGGAGTTTATTATTTTAGGCCCGTTGGATTTCTAATCCCCACCCCTGAAGCAGCACTCAGACTAATGAGAAAAGGAACAAAAAATAATTTAAAACTTTAAATAACTTTAATATGAACATTCAGTGCTACTTCTAATAAAGCATTACTAAACATTCAAAAGGCTAAACTGTCCTACTGCCCTTTTGGAAAGCTGAAAGACTGCCTGTTTTTGTGAACTATAAAGCAATTCTGATAAGGCTGAGCAATTTCCTCAACTAGGGCAGCGATGATACAACATCAGTTCAGTCACTATCAGATTTTGACGCATCTACATATATAATTTGATGTTCTTTTTAGGGCTGAGGATTCTGTCAATAAAGATAAATGTGTGACTAAACAAAAGTTGGTTTCTTAAGTCTAAGGCTACCCTCAAACATCCTTCACTTTTAGTCACAGCTTTTCTAAACTCTGCTTCATTTTCAGTCAAGAATTTAAGCCTTTTCAGTGGACAAAAAAATTTGGCAGGGTCTTTTAATTCTCAAATCTTTTATTTGCTTATGCCTGGATACTCAATTACCATATGGATGGCTGTGTTGTAGCAATAGTAAGAAAATCTTTTTTCCAGCATTCAGCAGGTAATCTCTCCTTTCTGTGTCAATTTTCACAGCATGATGCATCTCAAATAATGAAAATGTGCCTTCGTTTTTAGTCTGCCCTTGAAAAACATTCCGTCAGTTGTTTTGATTGAAATGGACTTATCTGAGTTGCTACTGGAATGAGTCTTTGCAAGACACCCTCTTTTGCCACATTTAATATGGTAAACATTAATAGACAAAGGCAACGTCACAAAAAGGTAGCAGGCCATTTTCATGCAGCACTTGGGAATATGAGGATGAGTCCAATTTTTAAAATGCAGGTTTCATGACTGGGTAAGAATCCCAAAGCATGTATGCCGGCTCTAGACACATTGGTGCCCTAGGCAAAATCATATTCTGGTGCCCCCATAGTTCAGCTCATCTTCCAATTTTGTTAGGAATTTGAAAAAAAGCACCCTTGTTTCTTTTTTCTTTCAGTTTTTGAGCTTTACACTTATGATTTTCAGCCTCAGACCATCCCCCCCTCTTTTTTGGACATTTTCACCCAATTTACATAATAAGTAATTTTAATTACCTCGGCACCCATTATGGTCATATGGCAACAATTCTGCAAAATTATATTAAACTCTCAAGTGGATGCACAGACTCACGGAGTGGGCTGTTACTGCTTTTGACATTTTTATTGTGTTTTTCGGAAATCTTTTCCATTTTGGCACCCCCTAAAATTTGGTGCCCCTAGGCTGGTGCCTACTCAGCCTTAGCCTAGAGCCAGCCCTGTATGTACTGTAGGTGCCCCTTTACATAGTGTTTTAATTTTTAGATTGCTCCCTCACAGCAGTATGACTATTTTTCAGGAAATATTATATGTATTTCATTTCATTGGAACTGGATGAAGAATGTTATTTGGAAGGTTGATGCCCCAAGAGAGAAGTGGGCATTTCTGTTTGATTTCTGTTTGCCATTTTTAAAAGATCTAGGATTTTATCCTTAGGGTGGCACACTCTATTCCAGAAGCTATTGCAAGTGTGGAACAAGGGGATGCTTAATATTCTAAAACCTCAGATTCCTCTTGTTTTTCCCCTAACCTTCTAAAATTTGTTGATGTCTCCTACTTGGAGGGGGATACATACAGTTCTAGTTAGGCATTGCTAGTGAAACTCTTGAGATGTTGGGGTATGATTTTACCAATGCCTGAGAAAATCTGGAAGGGAAACAAAAACCCAACTCCTGGACCCAGTAGTAAATGGGAAGTTCTTTCACTTTTTTTCTCACAATTATTCACTGTGGGATATTTCTGCAGCTATATGTCTTATTGCAAGGTTTTATTGCACCAAGTGGGTGATTTCACTGGGTGTATTCACCCACTTACTCCAAGGGAACCACACTTGTCTAAGCAACCAGACACTGCACCAGGCAACACTCCTCCATCAGCCAAGCCCATTGCAGGAGAGGAGATATACTGTCATTCACAAAAACCTGCTATTAAGCTAAGGTGTCATTTTATTCGCGACACAGAATGATACAGGTTACAACAGAGTCAAAGTCATCTCTTGACTGATGTTTGCCCATAGACTTATTTTTGCTACTGAAAATAGAAACATCCATTTTATAGCTGTAAGGCATATTAAGTAATTGCTTTACAGATAATTAGAGACCAGTGTTTTCCTAAGCACTTTGGTAAGGCAATCCCAAGTGCCATAATCAAAACTTTTGTTAAAATGAGTATATTCACATAAATAATTAAGCTGTAGCCTTCCAGGTGTATCTTGTTTTAGAAAACGAATGAGTAAGTTTTATCATTTAAAATTATTGCTAGCCTTAGGGATATCCATACTGCTATTTATTCACTTGAGCTCCCTTTGTCAAACTTTTTTTTTTTTGTCTGCGCTCAGTCATTACTGACCCTGCAGTGACTGCCTGGACGAATCCTTGCAGTTTTCAAGGCAATTGTTTTTCGGAAGTGGTTTGCCAGAGCCTCCTTCCTAGAGCAGAGCCCACATGCGATAGCGGGAACATGTGTTAAGTCATGTGGAAGTATAATTTAAAGGAAAACAGAGCAGAGTTGAGGACCTTCTGCCAAATGTAGCTCTCCTACCAGACTCTCATAAGGTATTAGAGCTTATCTGGGGGCAGAGAAATGGCGGGGGGTGGGTGGGAGTGGAATGGAGACAAAATTCCTTGGTGGCAAAGTTGTGGGCATGAGGAATGTGTTCAGCACCTGTCAGCCCTTTGAGGTAGGCAAGGTTAAGAGACGGGTATGGCAGGGATTCCAGGAATGCACTGAAATGTTGTGGGTTAGAGTAACAGGTTCTTGAAAGCCTGTCAAAGTTTTCCTCTGCCCCATCTTATATAAAACCATGTCAAGACAGGCTTATTTGGGTTTCTTTCTCATGGCTTCCTCTTTCCCAGGACTGAGTCATCTTTTCTAAAACTCTCCCCTTAATAGTTCATTCCTTCCTTCCTCATGGCCAGGGCCAAGTCTGTATTCTTTTATGGCACCCCAACATATCTGAAGGGTGGAGAAAACATTCATAGTATCAGCTCTATCCTGGAGAAATGGTTGAGATAGGAAATGTAACGCCTGTTGCTTCTGCTGCAGCTGGTAGTAAAGCACACGATTTCTATGGTCAGCAACTAGCCTGTTAAAAGAACCCCTACAAGCAAAAAAAAGAATGGTTTGATATCCGAATAACTGCTCCAGTCCCAAGAGATTACATTCTGCCAAAGAGACCAGAGATCTGATTTTCTCTAAAACTGATCAATCTGTTCATTAATATTTTGAGCTAGTCAAGCTGCCTCAGATATGCAGATACAGGTTACTGAAGAGATGGCACAGAGTTGGATGTTTTATGTTTAGGACTGGCCCTAACATAAGGCAGCATGAGATGGATAATTCAAGGAAACAAATCTGGAGATGGGATTGACATGCAGATGGTAGCCCTAACTTAGCCTACAGACCACAGGTTTTATGGATGACTATGTCCCTCCCCCAATTCCCCAATCTTTGATAATGATGATGATGAAGATGATGATGACAATAATAATAATGCCACTCTTAATCTAATTATCATTTAGATCATGAGGATTGAAAAATCAAAGAAAGAAGCAGAAGTACATAATCTGCACAAGAGTCATGATACAGCAGAATTTTGAAATTTTGATTGCTTTGCTAGTGGGACCAATGGCAGTGCATTCTCCGGAAGCCTCCAGGCATGGCAGCTCTGTATCCCACAACAGCAGTTGTGTAATAGAAATGCTGTGATGAATTGATGGGTTCATTAGTCTATAATTTAAGAATCAATGGGCAAAGCTTCATAAAGAAACACAGCTCACGGTGGCAAAGTTCCAGCACCTTAATTGCAGCAGGAGCTCAATGTCGACATTTATTTTCTTAAATGCTTCCCAAGAACAAAGAAAACAGTCACACAGATTGAGAGGCTGAAGGGTAATGTGGCAGTTGGGTAAGTTTGTGTGTGTTTGTGAGACAGGGGATGAGAATGAATAGCTTAACTGGAAAATCACTTAGAACAGCTTGGCAGTATTTTCTCCAGTATTAGAAACACTTCAGATGACATATTTTTTGCATTCTCTAACTAGGCTGTCCTAATGAACATGCTGAGCAAAATCAGCTGCTGTCATGGTGAGAAGGAGAAGAAGAAAATGGTCCATTAGTGATGGGCAATTGTAGAGCTTGGATGCATCATATATATCTTTATGTGAAAATCAGTATCCTATTAGTAAAAACAATCCACCTGATGGGTTGGATATAGATTTAGTCCTATGGAAATCAGTGAACTTAAATAAACCATGACTGAATTAAGTCAATGACTTGATCTGCCCCACTTTAAGCATGGCTGAGCTTTGAAGCAACTTCATACAACCTAGTAATGCTTTAAAGAGCAGCCAGGAGAAGATAGATATTACTGTAGCCCATATCTGTGCTTCAATTAATTTTCAAGATACTTTATACTTGTGGACTTTGAGAAACATTTACAGATACTCTAAAGTCTGGAAGAGTGATATATTGTTTGGATTAGTTTACCATCCACCAGGGCAGCTCTTGGAATATACATGTAATTTCTCAGGGACCAGCTGGATTTAATGCACAAGACATGCAGTGCCACCTCAAGTTTGTGTATGGAGCTTGCAATCAAAGCTGGTCACTTAGGGCATCAGATAACTAGCCCAACTAGATTGTAGCCTGTTGCAGCTAACAACTATGTGCTTCGTATCTCTAGCCTAGAGTTATCCCTGGTGTGTGACACTGCAAAACCTCCATCCCCAACCAGCCAATCAACTTCTATACTGATGGGAGTTATCAACATATCTGGTAG
Source organism: Liasis olivaceus (assembly GCA_030867105.1). NCBI lineage: Eukaryota > Metazoa > Chordata > Lepidosauria > Squamata > Pythonidae > Liasis > Liasis olivaceus. The sequence continues at coordinate 262,209,815 of CM061349.1, forward strand.
GCATTAGGTTGACCCATTCCAGCCATCAATGCAATCATTAATTTCCACAGATTCAGTACTGATTGCCAACAGTAATTTCTGATTATCATTATAATACCAAAAGCCAATGAAGAGTGGCTTTGCAGAGGACATTTTCCTTCTTCTGTAACAAGGAATTCCCTTGAGAAAAAACAAGGGAACCTTTATTTTCATACAGAGCAGGCAGAGTGACTATCTCACAGAAACATTCCTGGATAAATATTTTCTAGAAAGTATTCCGGTTGTGTATTCCTTTAAAAGATTTAGAATATTTATGAAAACCATACCAAATATGGAAATAAAATGTAACAAGACATTTAAAAAAAGAAACACAAAATGCAAAACACCCAAAAAACAATGGCTTTGTCAGTGGACATCCAAAGCCTGTGACTGCTGGCACCACCAATTCCAGAAATGGTGGCACCACTGCTAAGCCTGTGGAAAAGGGAACTGAAAGAAGCTAGGATAGCAATCTTCAAATACATGAAGGGTTGTCTTGCAGAAGAGGGATTGGGGTTATTCTCTGGCAGGGCCAGAACCAATGGGTTAAAATTACAAGAGATCTGGAAGAACTTCCTGACTGTATGAGCTGTCAGCCAGTGGAACAGACTGACGCGTGATGTGTAAGTTTCCTTCCCTAGAGGTCTTCAAACAGAGACTGGAGGGTAATCTGACAGAGATCCTTTAGTGGATCTTAGTTCAATATTAGTCCTGGCCTCTCAAGCAGTATGCTTATGCAAATCATTTTTGAAGTAGGTCATTGTTAAAAGGTCTCCAGCACCAAGTCATGAAAAGGACTTGGAGCTACCAGATCTGTGATAAAGTCTGCTAATATAACACTGAAATCACAAATATAAAATAGAGATGTACAGTTACTAGAAGCCAGAGGTGAAGAACCCAGAGCCTTCTGGATGCCCACGTTCAAGCATCTAGCCCATTGTATAGTTGCTTTGCTGACTCTACACTTACTTCGCCTTTCCTAAATTGGCATCCAGCAAATGTGTTTGAAGGCAACTCCAGATGGTTTCTGGGAGCACCAGCCAACATGGTCAATGCTGGAAGTTGCAGCTTGATGAGTCTGGTAGCATTACAGATGTCCCACCCTTGCCTACGCTTTCAAAAAAATAGAGACTCACTGTGATTGTTTTGTGCTACCACCTACTATGGAGTGAAAACTGAAAAAGAGTAACATCCCAACTGCTATGTAATTGAAGTCATCTACCATTAGTAAATCAGTGACTGTTAAGGAAAATGTGTTGGAAGGAGTGGGGGAAGAGGGGTGAGATGCTGAGAAGGAAAAAGTTGGGCTCAATGATATTTCTGTAACACCCGTCCCATTTGTCTGCTCCTGGGAAATTATGGCCAGGGCTAAAGTCTAATGATAGGTTCTTCACTGAATCACTGCATACATGTTACTGCAGAACAGACATGATAAGAGATAAAAATACAGCTACTAATATAAATGTTTTATCTGTTCCCAATCTTGCCAAGGAATAATGGCTTTCTTTTGAGCCATGTAATGGGAGCCAATAAAATATGCATGTCACATAAGCAGAAATGGCTGGCCACAAGAGATAACTGATACTGACCTCCCCCTCATCTTGCTAAGGAAATAAAATCCTAAACTTTATTTGTGTTGAACTCAATGGTACTTAATGGATGTGCATCTCTATCTGGCATGTCTGCATCCCCAGCATTTACAGGGTTATGGACTAGACAAATGCTCAGGCAACTATGGAATTATAAATGAAAAAAGTGTGATTGTCAAGACATCAGCAGAATGAGCAGGAAGGGGCTTTAAAAAAAAGTCAGCCTTGGAGAGGAGACAATTCTTTCCTATTTCCATTTTTGTGGGGAGGGGGAGGAAGGAAATTCTATTGCACCAGCAGAACAGCTTTAATAGCATCTGAGAGGATAATAAGAGAAGGAGGAAAACACCCAAGAGGCAAAAGAAAATATTCTCTGTAGGAAATTAAACCAGATCTCAGCAAATAACAACAATAACAATTTAAATAAAACTTCAGACACAAATGAGTGATTAGAGAGTGAGCATTAGCGGAACCTGAAGCATAGGCCCAAAGCAGAAGAATGGCTTTGTGGCACCTGCTGAAAATCTAAGCCAGGGGCGTACAATGAACTTGAAGTGCCGCTTCATTTTGCATCCATTATTCATTGTTTGGCGTTAAAGAAAATGCAACCTTATGATGGAACGATTATAGGGAGCATCCCTGGAAGCTAAATGTTAACAGGGAAGGAACTGACAGTAGCACGTGTCCCTTCAACCTTCAGTTCCTGGGCATGAAAAATTAGAATAAATTCAGCAATTAGACAATGTGTCTAGACTGCAGAAATCCATTGGAAGGAATATAGGCCAGCCCTGCCTACTTTAAGAGATATCAGATGGTATTGCTGCATCTTGTATTTTCATCATGTATTTTGAAAAGGGGTGGACAGAAATTCTGAAGGAGAGAATGACTCCACATAATGTGGTTACATGATTCATCCCACTTCTCTGAGATCCAGCCTTTACATGAGTTTGGTTTCTTTCAGAGGGGTTTCACTGAAGATTTATTACTGTTTTAGAATAGTGGCATTTATTTACAGATATATGGTGTGAATATAGTAGAGTCTCATAGGTTAACCAACTCCAATATTCACAGTTTCTCCATCAGATTTCTAAGAAGCTCCCACCATCTTCCAATTTTTGTAGGGAGCATCACAGATTTCTTTGCCTTTTGTCATCTACAGGTTACAGATTTTAATGCACAAGTAGCAGATAGGTCTTAGCCATTCTCTTTCTCTTAGAATCAAAGGTTATCAAGTTGAATGAGAGATCATTCATACCAGCACCAGCACAATACTGCAATGACATAATAAATGGATGAGCTACATGGGACCACAACAACACTCAGGATTGGGAAGAAGCTTCCCACACACTAGGAGAAAATCTCAAATTTCCAAACCAAAGTCAAACACCTGGTCGACATGGGACATGAAATTGGGAGAGAACAAACCAGTCATGGAGTGGGAGGGATAACTTTTCCAAGTCCTTTTACAAACAATGGATTTGGCAACTAAAGAGAAGAAATACGCCTCATCCCCTTCGAGATGTTACTTGGCAGGTGGAATCGTTGTTGCAAGAAAAGTTGCAAAAAATATCCTTTGCTGGTATTACAATCTGAAACTGCTTCTCATATTATTTCAACTCACACTTGGCCATGGAAACCTGGCTGGAAGATATATAGCTTTTCTCCTGGTAGAAAGTAGCATGTGGAATGGCAGATATTATTTGTCATAGTCAGGTGGTGATTTTTGCTTCTCATTCCAACAGCTTCACTTCTTACTGGCAGGGTTTGGAAACAAAGAAAATCTGGCAAAATTGTTTCATGACCACAGCCCTGCTCCAAATTTCCCAGGAGGAGCTTCGATGATGCAAAGCTTAGGAAAAGAGAAGCAATACCAAATTATTCAGATTACTTTTTAAAAAATGAATTGCAAATATCTGCAAAAGATTTCTTCAAGACTGGGGGAGTGGCCTATGGACATTAAAATGACAAATACATTTTTAAAGTGTGCAAAAAATTCTGAGTTTGCTGGTGAAAACTGAATTGGCAATGACTGACTCAGAGAGAGTTCTTGGTTAATAATAAATGAAAACATTAATCCACTGAGAAGATTCATGCATTGTGATAAGTCATCATTTGGTTTGCTTGGTTTTGGCCTAGTGTTTGTGTGAACAGAGCCACTGAAGGTTCTAACTGCCACGTGGGCATGCGTCAGTATACCCATATGATACCACTGTTCTTTGAGCTGCATTGGTTTCCAGTTGGTTTCCAAATACAATTCAAAGTGCTGGTCATTACCTATAAAGCCTTTTATGGCATAAACCACTGTCACTTGAGGGACCACCTAGCTCCGATAGTTTCCACCTGTCCTCTGTGATTGGCAGAGTGTGCATCTGGGAACTTTGATTAAACAATGTCATCTCTTGGGACCCAGGAAGCACGGCTTTTATATCACAATGCCTAACCTATGGAAAAGCATTTCATCAGTGATTCACCACCCTGATGATGATCAAGAAAACTTTGAAAATCTGGCTGTTTCCCCAAGCCTTAGGTTATGATGGGTATCAAGACTCTGTAGGATTTTATTTCTCTGAGGAATTGTCTTTCTGGATGCACATGGCTTGTCTTCTTACTGATTTACTGTTCTATTCTTATATTACCTTTTAATGTTTGTAAGCCACCCAGAGTCATAGCTAAATAATAACAGTCACAATCACAATAATAATAATGGCTTATAGTTTAGTATAGGCTCAGTCAATTGTGGTTTAGTCAACAAATCAAAGTTAAGCACACCTTGACTTAGCATGATACATGAACCTAGCCTGTGTGTTGCTATTGTGAAAAAGAACAATTTTTATGCCAAAGATCAAGATAAATAGGATCAAAACTAAAACTGCCAGTACCACTATTCTTGCGTGTATATATGCTATGACCATCAGTGAACTACTGAGACAAGCTCTATTCACCATACCTTAAAAGGACATTGTAAAGTTGAAGGAGCTTCAGAAAAGGCCACGAAAATATTCAAAGGGCCAGAGCCACATCAATATTGTAGAAAGTAAGGAAGATAACCGTGATGGAGATATGCAGGAACTGTTACCTAGGCAAAAGGGGTTGAAGCATTTTTTAAAGTCCAGAAACATAGCCTTTGGTAGTGGCTTAGGCAGACATCTCCCTAATTCACTGAACGTAGGAAAGAGGAGGCAGTATAGCACAATCAGACTTGCAAGATATTATAATCAATCCTGTGAAGTTGATTTCCTGGTCTACTCTACCTTAGTGGGGCTGACAAATATGAAGCAATGTTGCAGCATTTGGGGTTCTTTAGCTTAAAAGAAAAGAGAGTAAGGAAGGACACAATAGAGGCATATAAAATCATGTCTGTTAATGGAAAGCAGATTAGTGAGAGAAGAAGGAAATACCTTCTTCTTGCAACAGTTAGCTTAACCATAGGTTTATTTTTATACAATATAGAATTAGATAGCTTTCACTGTGCAGTGCTGATCCTGTGGGACATTCTGGCCTCAGTGAAGCTACTGTTGCTGCTGGATTGCTGAGAGCAAAGAGAAAAGGAACTTTCAGCCCAATGTCTCATATTCAGGGAGCATGCTGGCCCCATCCATGAAAGAAAGAAACAAACAAAAAATCTGGCTCGGTACGTCTAAACAATTGTTGGATCTTAATGTCCTAGAACCAACTTTATCATGCTAGATAATGTGTTCTAGATTATAATTCATGGAAATAGTAGTGAAGGTTCTGCAAACAGCAAGTCCTTCTCAGCAGTCATAAACATGCAGGGGAGTAGTTATGAGATTAGATAGAATGGTTCAGTGGTGCTGGTATAACCTTTGTGAGTTCATAGTGTCACAAGAACATTTGCAAAGCAACAAGTACGAGAAACTATGTTTTAGTTTCAAATATAACATTTACCCACCAGATTTTCCCTCAGTACCACCTCCACTCACCCCAAACAATCATACAAATTAAGTAGTATCTGTAATCTCCAGGGAGAAAGTTGAAATTTCAGTATTCTTCCAGTGAAGTGTTCATTTGAATGGTTTTATTGATTTACTCCCATATTCTATAGGAATTAAGGTCCACAGCACAGTGTTCAACATTTGTGGGAAAGTCCTGAGCATGTACATATAACCAATATGTATAGGTAATTAAAAATCTTGGTGGGTTTAAGGGAAGACATCCAGGACCATCTCAACAAAATGAGCAGGAACAGTTCCAAGTACAGAAGAGTTATAGTACCACACACTAGAATAATCCAAATGAGGAAGACTGTAGAGAAATACAGTTTGGCATCCACCTTCTTTCCTTCCTGGTATGAAAGATAGTACTGTATCATAGACTGGACCACCAAAGTCAATGATGGACATTGTTGCTTAGGCAACTAAATATGATAATAACAAAGATTTCATATTTTACCATTGTTTGTGACAGATTAGCCTAAAGAAAGTCTGCAGATGAGGAAATGAAGACCATGTGCTACAGCATTTTTATTTTTATAGATCTATACTTTGTGCTACTACTTTACATTTCAGTTAAATACTGAACAAACAACTGCATTTCATTTGGCTGCAAATATTTATTAAGTGTGTTTTACCAACCGACTTACAGAATCAGATAGAAGTTCTACTGATGCCAGGGGAGCTAACTAAACCAGGGCTGTCGACCTGCTCTGGACCCTGACCTGAGAGTTTTAATAGTGGCTTCTTTATTTGAATGTCTGTGTTTTACGATGTAGCTGTTAATCAAAGTATTCACTCCTTGGAGTACAAATAATGCAAAAGTAATGTTTGTAGGTACAATAAATCAGGAAGAGTAAATAAACTTTCAGCAAGAGTGTGATACTCTTGAGTTTTTTATTTAGTTAGGCTGGGAGATCCAAAAGTGCAGGCCTTAAAGACGCAATTGTCTGTTGTCTGTGAAACAAAACCTGCTGATTGATCTCTGGGATCATTTGGTTTGCTAATTAGCCATGTCCTTACTAATAGGCATAAAAGTCAAACAATGAGATTAAATAACTGGCATGCTACATTCCCAGCAACAGCAAGTCATTGTAATGCAAAAATATGCAAATATGCCCATTCTTACATTTCCATCCAAAGCTTTGGTTAATGAACTTTCTTCATTCTTTCTGGGATTATTCTATTCCAACTGAGCAGTTCTTATGGCTAGTTTGTACTAGCTTACAATATGAACCTTATCTATATAATTATAGCATCTAACCTGGTACCTCTGCTGTAGGATAACATTCTATACATTCAGGAAATTAGGCCCAGTAAAAGATCCTCCTAAAAGGATAACTGAATATTAGCTGCAGCAAAAAAGGACATTTCTATATGAATAGGGCTATCAGATCTGGGCTGCAAAGTTCAGGACAACCACAAGATGGTAATAAGGAGTACAGTAAGGAAAACTCCAATGCTTTTCTGGTAGCTGTCCAGAGATTTACAGCCCAGATTTGGTGGCCATACTATAAATAATCTCAGAAATTAGTCTCTCTGTTTCTAAAGCAGGGTTCCTCAACCGTGGCAGTTTTAAGACAGGTGGACTTCAACTCCCAGAATTCCCCAGCCATCTGGCTGGGGAATTCTGGGAGTTGAAGTCCACCCATCTTAAAGTTGCCAAGGTTGAGGAACCCTGTTCTAAAGGATGTTACTCCCAGAGAGGCAGAACTAGTCCTTTATCATTGGACTCTGTGCTTTGCTTGCAAGACATGCTTACTTGTGATTAAATTAGCCTTCCTATACTAAATTAAACCAATAATCTGTTTTTGCATGATACACTGAACCGTAAACTAACATGTTAATTAATTATGCAATGTATATTAAAGCTGAGTGTTTTAGCTTCTAGGATGGCATAAGCTCAAGTACTACAAAGATGAGTTCCTGAGAGAAACCCCCTTCCCAAGTATTGTTACAAAACCTGTGTGCATGATTTAACAATAAAAGTTTTTTATTTAACTTTTTTAGATATCCAAGTGTGGTCTATGCTGTCCTCTTTCACCTTTCTGTTGTCAGTTACTTTCTTGTTAGCTAGGTCCTTAAAGGCTTCTCAACCCAACACCTGATTCCCATATCTTCTTGCCCCCTTGGGCTTAATTCACACTTGTGCACTTGTTGCTGTCTTAATGGCTCCTGGATGGCTTCTCCAAGAGCATCTCCATGGCTTCGTGCAGAAGGCTTGTGCAGGTGCTTCTTCTCACTCTGATGCTGTCAGGATTAGCCCAGGAAACTCCAGGAGACAGTACAGATTTAATCCAGCAAGGTTTAATGGCCTTTCTCCCTTTACAGAAATCTTCTCAGAGTGAGAGCAAATTCCAGGGTCACCCTCCCAAGCTCCCTTGCATTCTTTAGGGAGGGTTCAGTCTCATCCTCTTATCAGTTCCTCGTTGCTCGGGCGACGAGAGTAAATTCTTAACCCCCCTGTTCCTGACTCTCACAGATGCCCTGTTACACTGTGCAAATCATCTGGAGGGACACTTTGCTTGGGAGCATCGAGGCAGCTGTGTCCTTCCAAAGGTTCTGCACAGCTGCCTTGAGGATCTTTCCAGATCTTCTGTACATGCACAGAAAACAATTAATTAATGGGCTGGAGGAAGTCATATCCCTGAAAGCTTTCTTGCCATATCAAAAAGTATCTGGGTAAGATTTATACTCCACGGTCAGAATCTGACCCATTTTCAGTGGCAAGCAGTTGTTGGCAATTACACGGCTTTTTAATAAAACAAAATGCCTCAAAGAAAAACAGATATTTCAGTATTCAACAATACATGTTCTCCAGAGAGATGAACTGCACTTCTGAAAAATCACTTGGCAAGAGCTTTGCTAATACCCAAGGAACTGCATGAGAAATGACTATCATGAGTATAGAAAAGCAAATTGTCAAAATCTCTTGATCTGAAAAAAGCTCTAAACAGATTTGCTTCTTGTCATGGCCACAGATGTGTACAGCTCCCTTAATAAGGTAAAACAACAACAACATTCATTACTTTACTTACCTTTAATTTTAATTTCTGGCAAAATCATTGGGGTTTTTTTCTTCGTCATTGTTTCTCTCTCCAATCTAACGGTTCTAGAATTGCTTTTGTGTATTGGGCCCCCAAATTTCCCAGCAACCATAACTAAGTACCGCCTGAAAATTAATACTCCAACATAACCAGTGAGCACCAGGTTGGGGAATGGCTGTATAATAGAACTGTTTCCTCAAGCTTCACTCTTAAATTTGATAACTTGGGAGTCAGTTTTAAAGACTTCCATTGCAATGACAGGCCGGCACTGTCAGGACATTGAATCCATAAATTAGCTAGGAATATAGATGGTGCTGAGAAATAATCTCCAAGGTCTGAAATATTGTGGAGAATATTGTGGTCCTCAAAGGCATCTCTGTGTTCCTGTGGCAAAAATGTGAAAAACGATCACATCACAGACACCTGAGAAAGTCACCCTCATGCCTACAAACACGCTCCTTCAAAAAGAAAGGCAGTAAATTCTGACTGTTTTTTTCCCTGATGCTATTTAGAGCCGGCTTGAATTTTGCTATATTCTCTTTTAAATTCCTACTAGAATTCCTAGCAGAAGGGGAGCCATGCTGGTAACAAAATTTCCACTCGGCCACATTTATCATTGTCATGGGCTATTTTTAGCTATGCTTCTTGGGAACGAGGCGAAAGCAATTTGTTAGACGGCACGATGATGCTGACAGCCATTTATCTTAGCAAGATTAGATACAAGATCCATGTACATGCCTAACTAATGGTACACAAATGTTTTAAAACAACACAGGGCTGTTTTGCTTTTCTTACGTGCGTTTCTTACGTGCTACCCTCCCACCCCCTTTCCAAGACTCTGAGCACACTTAATTGCATCCACAAAGGTTGGAAAGTTAAAATGGAGAACAGCCTGAAGAAATAATAGAGCCGAAATGTTTCAGGTAAAATTCTCAAGACTCTGCTTCTTCTTTCATTTATGCCCCTCTGCCCCAACCCACAGTGGCATGCAGATGGGCAAAATGGCCATTAACATATAGGTATGGGGACTTTGTCACAATTGTCCAACGAAAGCTCCTCCTTCTCCTCCTCTCACCCCCCCCCCCGCCCCGCCATCCCCAGTTCAGACTTTCTCTAAGCCTCCTGGCATTGAGTGAATACCTCTGGCAGCACAGCTTTCCTCAACAGAACACTGCTGTGAGATGCCTGGAGAAGAAAACCACTGTGCCTCTCCTGGGGGCATCGGTATAGTAGATGGAGTCAAATCGGGTGTCGTTATTCTAGGGTTCAAAGCAAAGTGTAAATGTATAATAAGCCTATTTGTAGTCATCCACAAGTACTTATTGTGACTGCATCTGAGAATGCCATCTAGTTCAACAACTCTCTGGATACCCATTACAGTCTCTTACTGTCAGTGGGCCACAGCGTCACTCAGCTACGGAAATAAACACTCTAGAAGAACGAGGAAGGCAGGCTGTTCAGCCAAGAAGAGAGAACTGAGAAGTGAGCCTGCTATGAAGCAGCAGAGCTGTTTCTCCAGGGAAGGAGCCTGAAACAGCCACGCTGCCCGCAGAGGTTCAAAGAGGGCAAGAGAGAACCCAGGAGAATTCAAAGGAAAAATTCCAGCCCAGCTCTGCCTTATGGGTATTTCTGTTTTCCAACTGCTGCTGTGCAAAACAGAGACAATTTGACGACAGAGAGGATTCAGCCTGGTGACCCTGAAGGCTTTCACTTTGGTTAAAAAAGGCAAGGATGCATATACTGTAGAGAGTAGCACATTTTCCACATATGGCAGGAAGTGTCGTAAACATTCACTGGGGGGAGGGGGCAGTCAAGATGGTGTCCATGACCATGTAATCAAAACTTCACCCTTTTTTTATGTGCATCGAAGTCCAGGTTGCCTGTATATCAATATTAGCACAACATCATGGATGTGGCAAGCAGCAGAACAAATACTTCAGTTCAATCTTTTCAGCAGCTCCAGGGGGGATGGTTAAGTTTCTCCCCAAGCTGTTCATATCTTGCACTAACTCTGGATTCCCTCTTTCTTTCACCAAAAAGAGAAGAGATCCCATGGATAAAAATGTCATGAGGAGTGAAATTAGTAAAAGGTCTCATTACGGGAGCAAAGATGAAAATCTGAATTTTGGGCAAGCTGGGTTGATCATGAGAATTGTTTTGCAAGACTGGATTAAATATCTATGGTGACAACAGCAAACAGCCAGATATATTTGGAAAATTGACCAAAATGGCATGATGGAAATAGCTGTTCTCCCATTTTTGTCTGTAGCATCTTGTTCTTAATGATTTTAGGGTAAGACAATTAACATTTCAGTTTTCTTTGCTAATAAACTTTGACAAATGCACTCCCTATCATTTTATATATTGTTGTTCATGAACATATCATTCTAAGCATGAAGAACTGTAATAGAAAGATCCCTGCCCCAACAAGCTTACAATTCAGTATTTTACAATAGGAGTTGATGAGGATGGGAGAATTGGAATGGAGATAGAGGCAAAGATAATAAGGCAAGAGTACAAATGCAATTCCAGATGCTCACAGACATCATGGAACTGGTTACAATTAAAGCCATTTTGCTAGTGATAATCTTTTCCAACTTGGCAGTCTTTCTCAAGCTCCAGATATTTTCAGACTATCAGCTGGAGATTCAGTGTAATCTCAACACATTGGAAGGCACCAGGTTGTTAATAGGAATTATTAGAGTATGGGGCGATCGCTGTATATTCACAAAAGAATGCTTTGGTTACTGTTGCAGCTTCAGCATTCTCTTTCTAAAGTTCTAGGGGGAGGAGGAAGGAAGAAGTATGCATAGATAATCTTTTTTTTTTTTTTTTGCCTTCCATTCCACAGCTTTTCTTTCTTTCTTTCTTTCTTTCTTTCTTTCTTTCTTTCTTTCTTTCTTTCTTTCTTTCTTTCTTTCTTTCTTTCTTTCCTTCCTTCCTTCCTTCCTTCCTTCCTTCCTTCCTTCCTTCCTTCCTTCCTTCCTTCCTTCTTCCTTCCTTCCTTCCTTCCTTCCTTCCTTCCTTCCTTCCTTCCTTCCTTCCTTCCTTCCTTCCTTCCTTCCTTCCTTCTTTCTTTCTTTCTTTCTTTCTTTCTTTCTTTCTTTCTTTCTTTCTTTCTTTCTTTCTTTCTTCCTAGTAAAGAACTTATTCTCAGTGTTTATTCTCTTATGGGAGAGCCAGTTTGGTGTAAGGCATCAGGCTAGAAACCAGGAGATGCTGAGTTCTGGACCTGCCTTAGGGACAAAGCCAGCTAGGTGACCTTGGGCCAGTCACTCTCTCAGCCCTAGGAAGCAGGCAAGGGCAAACAGGGTATGCATTTCTACCTACCTTTCAGTCTCAGGTGCAGTGGAAAAGCTTAAAGAGTGGGAGCTCCTTTGGAGAGCAAGAATAATTCAAATTTTAGGTAATCTGTCTAGGGGGAGTGAAGACCCTGAGGCCCCCAGTGAGGGAATGGATTCTGGAGGGTGGGGATTCAGCCCCAAAGAGCATGATCAATGGAAAAGATGCTGGGAGTTGTAATTATCTGACTATAGGTTCCCTCTTTCTGAAATATAATAGAAACCTGTCTTGTTTAGGACTGGCTGAAAAAATGTTCCAGAATCTGTCTTCTCACTTTCCTACCAATTTACACAGTTGCTGTGCTAAGGAAACCTACTTCTGCTAGAAATACAGAATGCAAAAAAGTGATGTACTCTATGTTGCTTTTTTTTTTCTTCAAAAAAACCCCCTTCCTTCTGGTGAGAACATTGGTCAGTTCTGCAGTTCAGAGGTTGCCCTGCCATTTACTTTGCCTCTCAATGCTGAAGTCTCTTCATAAGTCAGTAGCAGCAGCGTTTGAAGTGATGGATGTGTATTGAGGAAGGAAAATACTGTATGACAGTGTTGTCCATACTTGGCCACTTTACGATGAGTGGACTTCAACTCCCAGAATTCCCCAGCCAGCCATGTTTGGACAACACTGCTGTATGACAACTATCTGGTGTCCAGAACTCTGCCCTCAGAAATATTTATGTGTGAAGCATTATGTTTATCAGTTTCTTGGGAACAAAAGGCATCTCTCCCTCTCTGTCCCCCAAACATTAAATTTATTAACTAGTTAGAAACCCTGTGACTTGCCTGTTACCCTCTCACTCCTCATTAGCTTTATGAACACTGATGGTGTTTCTCTCTTGACAGATCTCAGCTCTGTGGAGTCCTTGGGGTTCTCTGAGCTTGGTTCTTTTCTTGCAAACGTTTCATTACCCGGCTAGGTAACATCTTCAGTGCTAGAATGGGATGGGGTTTGCTCTCTGTTTATGTGCTGTGGCCTGCCTTGCCAGTGCTGGTGAGGGTGGGGGGGTTTGTTTTGCTCCTCTGGTAGTTCTTTGATTGGCATATGTTTGCTGCTCGATTGTGTGCCTGGTGGTAACCTTTGCTTATCTGAGTGATGATCTCAGCTCCTTCCTCCACTTTGGTCACAATGATGGTGACCAGACTGCACTTAACACTCCCCCTGAGTGTTAGAGCCTCCTGCTGCTTTTCCTGTTCCACTCACATTACCAAGGCAAGTACCAATCTCTTTCCATTCTGTAGGCATGTCTTTAGAGGACTGGTGGGAAAAACAAGAGTTTTACTGTTCTCGTCACCTGGATTAGAAAGAGAAATATGGCAGAACTCTTGTCTCCTTCTCCTTTTGAATTGTATACAACCAATCTACAGACTAACATACAGTAGTGTTTATCAAACTTGGCAACTTTAAGATGTGTGTACTTCAATCCCAGGATTCCCCATGCTGGCTGGGGACTCCTGGGAGTTGAAGTCCACACATCTTAAAGTTGCCAAGTTTGATAAACACTGGACTAACAGAAAGAAAATGGGAATAGCTTATTACATACATTTAAGATGGGGGGAGAAAAGGAATAAAATTGATACTACAAAGTAGAAAGGACAGCCATTCTCCATCAAATACACAAAAATGTTAAGAACTCACGTCTTCCAATAACTGACTTGCATTTTTCCACTGGAAATCTTGATTTAGAAATTTGGACTGCATACATAAACTAGTTTATCGACTCCTCCTTTTTAAGTAAACTTGACTTAACGTTAATAGTATAATGCTATAATAAGGCATGACTATATATGTAGGAATTCATGAGAGGCCAGAGTTTTCTTTTTTCTTTTTGTCTTTCCCCTCTTTCTTTTCTTGTCTTGTGTGTCCAATAAAATAGAATTACAAAAATAAACTAATTATAGGAGCTTGAGATGAGAAATTGGTTTATTTGTCAATTCCATCTGGAGATAGCTACAGCAATATTTCTGAGGCCAGAAGCACTTCTGGGAAGGTATCACAGCAGGCAATTTTCTAGAGTGGATATTATCAATCTGGAAGAGAAGAGAAAAGTCCTCTGAGGAAAGGGAGAAGTCCAGCTTAAAAAACTGGAGGGGAGTGATTTCCTTGCCTCTGGGCTCTGTCTGTACAAGTCATTCCCCCACCCTGCAAAATTCCAATAGGCTTACGCCACAGGCTAATCCTCACTGAAAACACCTTCATTTTCCAGCTGCTTGGAAAGTTTCTGAGCCCTATTGAGAAGGGGGAGAAAAAAAAGAAAGCGGGCTTTTTTTAGATCAAGGCTTTGGCTTTTCATGGCACTGAATATCAGCCACCTAAACTGGCTACCTCCTGCAGGCCCAATGAAAGAGGAGGCAATCCAAACTTTCTTCCTTCCTTCCTTCCTTCCTTCCTTCCTTCCCTCCCTCCTACATTAGGCATGGGATGTCATGAAAAGGGGTGAGAGTATAACTTTTAGGCCTTTGCTAATTTTTTTGCTTCTTTTTTTTTAAAAAAGCAGAAAATCACTTCCTTGGTGGTTGGCCATTTTCAGTGGTATGATCTGAGAGTGGGGGCTCTGGGGAGGGAACAAAACAGGGCTACCCACTCTCGATCTAACGGAAAGGCTGGCATTGTTCATCTAGTTCAGTGGATTACATTTCTCTACATCAGGACTTGGGCTTTAAATTTCATTAATAGGTTAAGCACTCTGGCTATTACTCTTGCAGATCTTGAATGTTTTTTTCCCCCCTTCTATAGATAGGGAAGCCATTTGAAGTTCTGGATAATTTTGATTGCAAATGTAGCCTATGGAGAAGGGTTAATCCACCTCATGTGTAATTACTTTGATTAAATGTCCTGCTTCTGTTGTCTTTTTGAATTTCATTGGGATGGCAGGGAGGACAGAAAGTGGCGATGCCAGGAGACTAGCCACAAGCTTCAATTTTGTTCTCAGTGTGTTGTCAATCCAGAGCTATACCTTTTACGGAAAAGATTAAATGAACACTTATGAAGACTAACACAGGAATCAATGTTCTTCATTGGAGCAGTAACACACATATGGACTTCTTCTTGGAAATATAACATTTACTAGGGGAAGATTTAATTCTCACTTTAGTTCTCTTAAAGAGGGATGTGCAGTTCCTAGAGGTATGTGAGATAGCAACCCTGATACTTCCCATCATACTTATATCATTCATGTGATTTTGTTTCAGTTGTTTCTCAAAGTGCAAATCCATACATTCACAACTCTCTTGTGATATTGCAATTATCATCAAAACAGTAAGAATGTCTGAAAATCTGCCATTCAGAAAGTGAACATATAAATGGACACATAGACACAAATTTTTCAAACATGGTACAAATTATTTCAAAAATAAGATCATTTCAAGAATGACAGTTAATCAAAATATAGCATAATATCATCTCTATCAGGATAGGCAGAGGCAGACTGATAGGGTCTACTGATAATCATTGGTATAATCTACAGTTCAACAAGGACTTCAGATTCCCAATGTCCCACTGAACAGGACCAGACATTTGAGGCACACTACATCAGGTGACATTACTATGACATATCTTTTGTGACTCTTGGAGGCTTATCATTTTTTAAATGGATTTTCCAGCCACCAAGAATTTGCTTGCTTCTGCTGTACATTAATTCAGCCAAATGCTTATCTAATGTAAAGATATTGAGGAACAAATAAACAATTTCAGGAGAGTCTCCAACTTTTCAAATGTAGTTGGTAATGATTCTTCAACATAAGAATATTCATTAATTTGTTAAATTTATACCCCACTATTCATTTAAGAGTTCAGGTTGGCATATGTATCACTCCTTCCTCCAATTCCCACCCCCCAATAACCTTGTGTAGTAGGGCGAGTGAGAGAGAATGTCTTGCCCAAACTTTCCCAGTGAATTTCCTTGACTAAGGGATAACTTGAACCTGAATCTCCCTCCAACATTTTAGCCATGCTGACTCCTGCTGAATCAAGCTATAGATCCTTGTAGTCCATCACTCTGCATTGGACAAGGCCAACTGGATACATCTGGGAAACTCATAAGCCTGGACTGAAAGGTGATAGCCTTTTTCTATCATTGTTTCTCATCAACCAGTATGATTCAGATGGTGGTAAACAATATCATAGCTATTGATAGCCTCCATGAAACTGGAGTCCAGTTTTAGAACAGGCAAATTGGCTGCCACTACTGCATCAAATTCTACAGTTTAACTATGTGCTCTATAAAAAAACATTTCCTTCTGTTGGTCCTGCATTGATTTTAATTGGTGATTCGGAATTTTAACATTGTGAGAGAGGGAAACAAACTTCTTATTCCCCACACATTATCTATGCCGTATGTGATTTTATATGCTTCTATCACATTTCCCCTTTTTGTTGTTGTTGTTCAGTCATTAAGTCGTGTCTGACTCTTCGTGACCCCATGAACCATATTGTGCCTGGCCTTCCTGTCCTTCACTGCCTCCCTGAGTTTGCTCAGTTTCATGCTCATTGCTTCAGTGATGCTATCTAACCATCTCATCCTCTGCTGTCCTCTTCTCCTTTTGCCTTCAATCTTTCCCAGCATCAGGGTCTTTTCCAACGAGTCCTCTCTTCACATTAGGTGACCAAAGTATCTGAGCTTGAGCTTCATTATCAATCCTTCCAATGAGCAATCAGAGTTGATTTCCTTTAAGATTGACTGGTTTGACCTCCTAGCAGTCCAGGGGACTCTTAAGAGTCTTCTCCAGCACCACAGTTCAAAGGCATCAATTCTTCGGCATTCAGCCTTCTTTATGGTCCAGCTCTCACAGCCATACATTACTACTGGAAAAACCATAGCTTTGACTATGCGGATCTTTGTCGGCAAGGTGACGTCTCTGCTTTTTAATATGCTATCTAGGTTTGCCATAGCTTTCCTCCCAAGGAGCAAGCGTCTCTTAATTTCATGGCTGCATTCTCCATCTGCGGTGATCTTGGAGCCCAAATCAATGAAGTCTGTTACTGCTTCCATTTCTACCCCTTCTATTTGCCAGGAATTGATGGGTCCAGATGCCATGATCTTAGTTTTTTTTAATGTTGAGTTTCAAGCCAGCTTTCACACTCTCCTCTTTCACCCTCATCAAGAGGCTCTTTAGTTCTTCTTCACTTTCTGCCATTAGGGTGGTATCGTCTGCATATCTGAGGTTATTGATAATTCTCCCTGCAATCTTAATTCCGGCTTGTGATTCTTCCAGCCTGGCATTTCTCATGATGTACTCTGCATATAGGTTAAATAAGCAGGGTGACAGTATACAGCCTTGTCGTACTCCTTTCCCTATTTTGAACCAATTGGTTGTTCCATGACCAGTTCTAACTGTTGCTTCTTGGCCCGCATACAGATTTCTCAGGAGACAGGTAAGGTGGTCTGGTACCCCCATCTCTTTAAGAATTTGCCACAGTTTGTTGTGATCCACACAATCAAAGGCTTTTGCATAGTCAATGAAGCAGAAGTAGATGTTTTTCTGGAACTCTCGTGCTTTCTCCATGATCCAGCGAATGTTGGCAATTTGATCTCTAGTTCCCCTGCCTCTTCGAAACCCAGCTTGTACATCCGGTAGTTCTCAGTTCACGTACTGCTGAAGCCTAGCTTGTAGGATTTTGAGCATAACCTTGCTAGCATGTGAAATGAGTGCAATTGTGCGATAGTTTGAGCATTCTTTGGCATTGCCCTTCTTTGGAATTGGAACATAAACTGACCTTTTCCAATCCTGTGGCCACTGTTGCGTTTTCCAAACTTGCTGGCATATTGAGTGCAGCACTTTAACAGCATCGTCTTTTAGTATTTTAAATAACTCAGCTGGAATACTGTCATCTCCACTAGCTTTGTTGTTAGCAATGCTTCCTAAGGCCCACTTGACTTCACTCTCTAGGATGTCTGGCTCAGGGTCAGTGACCACACCAGCATGGACATCAGGGACATTAAGATCTTTCTTGTAGAGTTCTTCTGTGTATTCTTGCCACCTCTTCTTAATCTCTTCTGCTTCTGTTAGGTCCCTGCCTTTTTTGTCCTTTATCATGCCCATCTTTGCACTAAACGTTCCTTTGATATCTCCAATTTTCTTGAAGAGATCTCTAGTCTTCCCCATTCTATTGTTTTTTTCAATTTCTTTGCATTGTTCATTTAAGAAGGCCTTTTTATCTCTTCTTGCGGTTCTCTGGAAATCTGCATTCAGTTGCTTATATCTTTCCCTTTCACCCTTGCTTTTTGCATTCCTTCTTTCCACAACTATTTGTAAAGCCTCATCAGACAGCCATTTTGCTTTCTTGCATTTCTTTTTCTTTGGGATGGTTTTAGTTGCTGCCTCCTGTACAATGTTATCGACCTCCATCCATAGTTCTTCAGGCACTCTGTCTACCAAATCTAATCCTCTAAATCTATTCATCACCTTCACTGTGTACTCATAAGGAACATGATCTAAGTCATACCTGAGTGGTCTAGTGGTTTTCCCTACGTTCTTCAATTTAAGCCTAAATTTTGCAGTAAGAAGCTCATGATCTGAGCCACAGTCAGCTCCTGGTCTTGTTTTTGCTGTCTTCTCCATCTTTGACTGCAAAGTATATAATCAATCTGGTTTCGGTATTGACCGTCTGGTGATGTCAATGTGTAGAGTCGTCTCTTGTGTTGTTGGAAAAGAGTGTTTGCTATGACTAGCTTGTTCTCTTGACAGAACTCTATTAGCCTTTGCCCTGCTTCATTTTGTACTCCAAGGCCAAACTTGCCTGTTATTCCGATTACTCCTTGACTTCCTACTTTAGCATTCCAATCCCCTATGATGAAAAGGACATCTTTTTTTGGTGCTAGTTCTAGAAGGGGTTGTAGGTCTTCATAGAACCGGTCAACTTCAGCTTCTTCGGCATCAGTGGTTGGGGCATAGACTTGGATTACTGTGATGTTGAATGGTTTGCCCAGGATACGCACTGAGATCATTCTGTTGTTTTTGAGGTTGTAACCCATTATTGCCTTTCCCACTCTCTTATTGACTATGAGTGCAACTCCATTTCTTCTAAGGGTTTCTTGCCCACAGTAGTAGATATAATGGTCACCTGAATTAAATTCACCCATTCCCGTCCATTTCAATTCGCTGATTCCCAAGATGTCGACGTTCAATCTTGTCATCTCATATTTGACCACATCCAGCTTGCCTTGGTTCATAGATCTTACATTCCAGGTACCTATACAATATTGTTCTTTATACCATCGGACCTTCTTTTCGCTTCCAGATACATCCACAGCTGAACGTCCTTTCGGCTTTGGCCCAGCCGCTTCACTCTTTCTGGAGCTACTTGGAATTGCCCTCCGCTCTTCCCCAGTAGCATATTGGACTCCTTCCGACCTGAGGGGCTCATTTTCCGGCATCATATCTTTTAGCCTTTTAACATTGTCCATGGGGTTTTCTTGGCAAGAATACTGGAGTGGGTTGCCATTTCCTTCTCCAGTGGACCACATTTTGTCAGAACTCTCTGTCATGACCTGTCCGTCTTGGGTGGCCCTGCACGGTATAGCTCATGGCTTCACTGAGTTATGCAAGCCCCTTCGCCATGACAAGGCAGTGATCCATGAAGGGGCATTTCCCCTTACCTTCTTCATTTCTAGCAAAAGAATCCCAATGGTGAACCTTTGCTTTTAGGCCATTTTCTTGATCTAAATTCTTTCCTGCAAAGATGCCTTATAGGCAAACATAACTACCTAAGTCCCCAGCTTTTCTGCAGTTGCCTCCAAGTTTTCATCAGTTTTTCTCTTGTTTGTTCCAGTGGCAATATCCATGAAGAATCTCTGCGGAATTTCCCTGTGTGGAAAATGTGCACACAGGGCTCCTCCTCTTCCTTCCTTCCTTCCTTCCTTCCTTCCTTCCTTCCTTCCTTCCTTCCTTCCTTCCTTCCTTCCTTCCTTCCTTCCCCCTCCACCAACAATTGGCCCCAATGAACTCATTTGATTCCATCAGTAGATGAGTTTCCTGAAATGCTTTCCAACTGAATACTGTTCTGAAGAATAGTGGAACATTAAAGTCATTTCCCAAATCACAAGGAGACTGAAAGAGAGAGGGATGGATGGATGGATGGATGGATGGATGGATGGATGGATGGACATAAAGCAGGCCCTGGCATTGGGCTCTGTTGGGACTCTGGTT
This sequence comes from Liasis olivaceus, assembly GCA_030867105.1. Classification (NCBI taxonomy): domain Eukaryota; kingdom Metazoa; phylum Chordata; class Lepidosauria; order Squamata; family Pythonidae; genus Liasis; species Liasis olivaceus. The sequence goes on from CM061349.1 coordinate 262,229,900, forward strand.
ACTTGACAGTTCAAGGGTGTTAGTGCTGGCCCTGCTTATATGAGCTTTATGGTAAGTGAGAGGGGAATCTAAACTGCTGCTTCTAAACAGAAGTAATGCTCCAACATTCATTCCACAATATATTTCCTGGGAGACAAGCATTATCCCTAACTTGTCATTTATGGTAGTGCATTTTTAATAAAGCTATATTTGCAGGGCTGACCTCCTGGTGCTCTTGCCTGTAGGTATTAATGAATGACAGCCAGCTGAAACAGTGAACTGCCATTCTGCTATGTCCAGAGGATGTATCCATGCTTCCCTTTTATCTTCCTCAAGGTTTTCTTCTAACTTAAAACCTGTCAAGAATTGAAGGTTATGTCAACTTGCCCTTGAATTTATGTTACTTCAGTCAATCTGCCAAATATCAGAGCCATGTCTGCCTCTGACATCACAAACAATTCTCCAGATCCCATTTGCAGACAAGCTAATCAGTCTGTTCTTTGCAAGAACATTGCAAAGTTGGTGCAAGGAAATCAGACTGAGGAGCGTACTGCATTGCAGAAACTTATTGGAAAGGGCAGAATGCTCTGGCTGTGGCCTTTGCAACTGATGGAGGAGAAGATAAATAACTAGGAGAAGATATATACAGAGATCTTTAGAAAAAGTTTTCTTACTACTGGCAACAATACCAAATGTGTAACAGATGAAGAAAATGTGAATTATTGTAATTCAAACATTCAAGTCACCCTGTATTTAGACTAACGGATGCTACCTTTCTCTTTCTTCTTGTCTATTGGCAACCCAGTGCTGCTGCTTTCATATCCATCCATCCATCCATCCATCCATCCATCCATCCATCCACCAGCTGTCTGGTTACACCCAGTTAACCTAATTTCACTTTACTTCTCAAAGTTTTGCTTTAGATTTTTCTCTCTCCACTGAGTGGAATCAGCTATCCTTTAATCATTCACATTAAAGGATTTGATCTTTCTTTTGTAAGAACTTCTGAGCTAAGTCAGTGCAGATCATGTACAGCCCAATGAAAGCAGTTCTCCAATATGGCAAAAACTCAGATGTTGGAGAAAACTGGCTCACATTCCATTTGGACCATGGTCCAATCAGATGGATTTGAGCAAACTGCTTGCGAATAGCTTTGAAAAGATTTTGTAGATTTCCCCACCCACTACTAGGAATAGCAACTGTAGGGTGGCAGATCTGGAGCAAGAAATGGAAGTTTTCTTCACATGTGAGGTGGGCAACCTTTGGCCCTATCCATTTTCAGGTGTGAAACATCCAAAGTCAACATCATGATTTCTGGCTGATTGTTAGTGGGAAGGAAAGGGAAAAGCTATATTAACCTTCTTAGGTTTTATATGCTTATTTTACTATTAAGTTCTTCCTTCAAAACAAATAAACAAACAGATGCAGGGAGAAAATGAATTAAAACTCCCACCTCACCCCACTCCCTTCAGTGACATCATTTTGTCACCAACCAGCCCCTATAGCTCTTCACCCCCAAGCAAAGTTACTTTGCCCTTGCTTTAAAACTATTTTACCACTCAACATTTCCCCTGTCTCAGTTGCTTGTTACTCATAAAGCTACTGTTTCTTACAACTAACAGCTTTGCTGGAGGGGAACTATTGTTAGGAAAATGGCACAGTGTCAAGGTTTTTAAAAAATCAATTTCCTTGAAGTAATCCCAATCTAGATTGCATTCCCCTGGTATTGTTCACTTTAAAAAGGGTGGGGTGGGGGGTGGGATTTAAGTCAGGGGATTTAAAGAAGTGCTAAAGTTGGATCTTGCTTTAGAATATTTCCATGCCCCTTGTAGAGTTACCAATTTAAAGCTATAGTGCAACATTTCCATCTTCCCCTCTGAAATGGATTTTTTTGCATTAAGAGATTAAAGAAGCTACAGGAAAACAAGGGAGGGATACAAATGGAAAAGAGGATGGTATTTGGGACTTCTATTAAAAAAGTCCTGCTTGAACCAAGTTTCAGAGCACACCCACACCATAGACCTCTATGAACCTATGACTTCCATTGAGTTTAGCAGCTGTGCCAATTTCTTCCCAGTTTTGCTATGATACAGTCCAAATTATTTTTGTTTTTGTTGTTGTTGATGATGATGCAATCTTTTTTGTGCAATGTTGTAAACTTGTGGGTGATCTGTTTCCACACTGGAAGGAAATCAGTCTTGCCTTATCCCACTTTCTGATTCCTCAGCTTCAGTTCCTCCATGGCAGTATTTCCCATGCTTGTTAACTTGGGAAATTCAGCTCCCAGAATTCTCAACAATGTATGGATTTCAGCTTCCAGAATTATCAGTAATACCTGGAATACTCAGGTATAGCCATGATGTCTGGGGAACTCTGGGAATCGAAGTCCACATGTCTAGAAGATGTCAAGATTGGGAAACAATGGGCAGGAAAACATGTTGACATAAATTGAGTTGCTCCCACAGCTGAGATTTATTGCAGCTTGGCAATATCGGGGAAGATTAATATCAAAATCCATGGTATGATTTCAAGGCACCTACACAGCTTTCAGTGTTGGGTTTTGATTTGGCTTATAGATGCTCAGATCCTTTTTTTTTTTTTTGCAAATGACCAGAGAAATATAAACGTGTGCTAGCAGTTTATTTCATTTTCTTACTGTGTGCTTGAAGGTGAGGAATGGCAGGTGGGACAGCAGTAAAATGACTTTTTCTGAAGGGTCTTATTAGTCAGCTGCAAGGAGGGCACTGATTGATTCAACATTCCTAGATCAGCAGAAATGACAATCAGCAGGTCTGCTTGAAATGGCTGTGGAGGGATTGGGACACAGAAATGATGTTGGGTGGAAATGCCCTAAGGCGGCAATCCCGGGCCGCTCATCTGGGAACAGACCAGAGTACAACTGCATTGATAGTTACCTACTTGTCAAAGAAGAACAGCAACAGCCCAACAGTGTTTTGAAGAGTTCAAATGAAACTGAGGGAGGGGCAATGCAGAATCTGGCCAAAGGGGAAAATGGCTTCTCTATTAATCAGCAGTGGGAATTTTTGGAAGGGAGCTGCAATGAGAGTGTAATGTGGCAATACTGCAAGACTTCACAATATCTCTCATTATTGTGACAGAAGTTCAGCAGCTGGAGAGCAGGAGAACTATATTGTCAATAGCTCAATTTTCTTCAGCATTGTATTGTTGGAACACAATTACAAATCCTGATAACAGGATTTTCGAATGCTGGGCTGAAGAAGCCTAAGCTGAGGCATCTAAGCTGAAGCTTTGTACACCTTCCACCAGAGTGCTGCATTACTGCAGTAATAATTTTTGCCTTTCTTCATTAAATTTTGCTAGCAATGCACCAGAGATTGTCTTTCTAGAATAGTGTTTTCTTCCCAGCTCATGCTTACTTGTGTTATTGAAACAGTTTTGTGCGCTAAAGGTGAGCAAAGATCAATATCTAAGTATACCCAGGAACATCTGAAGAAAAAATTTGAAGGGGGTTGGGAAGACTGCAGTGTAGGATGTAGTGTTAATTTGTGCATGCAGCATGCATCATCACAACATACCTTACCATTTGTTCTTGCGTGTGTTTCCTTAGTGACATATTCCATGACAGATATAATACATCAGTCTTAGAATATTTTTAGCCGCACCACCATCCTTGTAAGTTTGACAATTTCACATGTTTTGTCAGAAAAAAGAGTTCTAAAATAGGAACATGGGAAGCTGCTTTATAATGAGTCATATTATTGATCTGTCAAGAAAAAGAAAAATCCAAAAGCAGCAGCAGGGCAACAATATTATCAGGGCCAATTAAATACTTATTCGTATCTGAGATTTAATTTGGTCCCAGAGAACATATGACGTGTAATCGAACAATTCTAAAGGGCACAAGGTTTACAATATGAATACAGAAAGTATAGCTACCCTGGAAAGTAGTAAGCAGAATGGGCTCTTGCCATTTTCACCTGGAATATATTCCTCTTTTTAAAGAACATCTAAGCTGCCCCAATAGAAGAGCACAGGTACGACTTTGGAGAAGGTATGCGGAGACCACAAAACATGAGCTTAGCCCAGGAAAACAAGAAAGTATGAGAAAGAACATTAAAATTGGGTATAAGAGGGAAGGGAGAGGAAATGCTGCCAGGCTTTCAAGATTTTGTTATTAGAGCCCATATCAATAAAGTAGAGTTCTAGTATTTCTTGTGGTGTCTGTTTCCTGACATGGCCTACCTCAAAGGGCTGAGAGGCACTATCTTGGACTCTACTTGTATATATGTCTGCTCAGCATAGGACCCACTGAGTTCACTTGGGCTTCCACTTAAGTAAACACAGATAAGATTTCAGTATTTACCTACTTATTTATAATTTTGATTTATAAGGCCAACTCTGGGCAATATACTATTAAAATCTAGGTTCCTTCCTATATAGTAAGTGATTTTGCTGATCATTTGTTCCTTAATCTGGTGTTCTCCAGATGTTTTGGGATTACAACACCCATAATTCTCAATCTCTATGGTCAACCTCTCTAGAGGACATCAGGTTGGGAAGAGCTGCTCTAAGTACAGCTGCATACATACATGATTGCACATACAGGAAGTATCATGAGCTCTTAGGCAGACAAAGTTCCTTGTCAAATCAACCTGTTCTTTGGTTTCTTGAATACAATAGTATATGTGTGCACAGGCTTTGTTCATAGCTTCAACCAGGTGGATATATGGCTGAGGATAGAAAATGAATAGAAGATCACCCATGCATACCCCATATGTGGATGTTCTCAGATATGTTATCAAAACAGGATCAGTATGATTCCTTTTACCATGCTTGAAGAAAAGAAGATTGCCTCTCATTCTGTGTTCTGTATGAATATAAGATGACTATCTCATTTTAAGGTCCATTATTTGGAGAAATACCTAGCCGTCTTTCAGGTTATTATAATATGTCTGTTAGTTTATAATCCCTAGCAAAAAGTTTGGCTTACATTTGTAAGTACTATACTTGTGCGCAATTCCACTTCTCTATGCCATTTGCATATTTTTCTAGGTCATGTTTCATATCATTTTACAACACCTAATTTGCTAAAATCCCCTTCTGTCACAATGGCTGGCAATTTGCAGCAGATTTTTCATCCTGAAATGCCAGCAAAGCATCATGTTGTCCAGCTGGCATGTAGGTGTTTCACTGAAGAGGAGACAAATGTCTGGGAAAAGTTGGAGGAGCTTTTGCAGGTAAGGCAGTATAGAAGGAACCTAAAAGTTGTTGTTGTTGTTGTTCAGTCGTTAAGTCGTGTCCGACTCTTCGGACCCCATGAACCATATTGCGCCAGGCCTTATATGCTTATTTTACTATTAAGTTCTTCCTTCAAAACAAATAAACAAACAGATGCAGGGAGAAAATGAATTAAAACTCCCACCTCACCCCACTCCCTTCAGTGACATCATTTTGTCACCAACCAGCCCCTATAGCTCTTCACCCTTTATATCAAAGATGCGGGAAGTCATTATTCCCCTCTACTCTGCACTAGTGAGACCACACCTGGAGTACTGTGTACAATTCTGGGCACCATATTTCCAGAAGGATATTGACAGGTTAGAACAGGTTCAGAGGAGGGCAACAAAGATGATACAGGGACTTCAGGACATGTCCTATGAGGACAGGCTGAAGAAACTGGGGCTGTTCAGTCTGGAGAAAAGAAGACTGAGGGGAGACAGGATAGCAGTGTTCAGGTACATAAAGGGGTGCCATAGGGAAGATGGTCAGGAACTCTTTTCCATGGCCATAGAAACTAGGACCAGAAATAATGGGTACAAACTGCAGCTACCTAGATTTCACTTAAATATAAGGAAAAACTTCCTGACGGTTAGATCTGTACAACAGTGGAACAGTCTACCTACGGAGGTTGTGAGTTCTCCATCTCTGGAGGTTTTTAAGAAGAGGCTGGACAGTCACCTCTCGGGGATGGTTTAATTGGTTTCCTGCATATTGCAGGGGGTTGGACTAGATGATCCATGTGGTCCCTTCCAACTCCAAAATTCTATGATTCTATGATTCTATGATTCCTATCTTTCACTGCCTCCCTGAGTTTGCTCAATTTCATGCTCAAACCTAAAAGTAGAGGACTCTATGGAGTAGTGGGAATGCCCCTAACATTAGGCAGAATTAGAGATTCTGCCAAATAGTCCCCAAATACCATGCTGCCCCAGGTGTGGCAGAGAACACTATCCCATTGCTAATGGTGAAATCCTGGATATGGATATGGATATGGATATGGATATGGATATGGATATGGATATGGATATGGATATGGATATGGATATGGAATGGGGAGGGACTGGAGATTTGTCCTTTGCCTTAGGCAGCAAAATGCCTTGGGTCATTTTCGAAAAGGTAGGAGATGACTAATGAGGGAACCACAGACTTCTGATGTAGCATCAGTAAAAGGGCCAGTTTGTTATAATGGTTAAGGTGCTGAACTAGAAATCAGGAGACTGTGAGTGCTAGTCACCCCTTAAGCATGAAAGCTGGCTTGGTAGTTTTGGGCCAGTCACTTTCTCTCAGTTGAGCCCACCTCACAGAGAGCTCTGTCTTACCTCGCATCTTCCAGAAGTGTTTGGAATTCCCTGTTAAAAGCATGGAAACAGCTGGGCTGTAATAAACCTTGCAAAATCTCTAACAGCCTTTCAGGTTGTCTTAGGTTGGGTTACAGAGCTTCCCCAGAGCTTAGCTAGACTCCCTCTGAGGCTATTTCACTTCTTCTTCCAAGTCTAGAAAATGACACTTACCGTATTTTTCCGACTATAAGATGATACTTTTTTCTAAAATCCTTACCCTAAAAATTGAAGGGCGTCTTATTCAAGGAAGTCAGCCGAGAATCGCACAGTTGCAAAACTGCCCATACTTTGTTTCTGCAGAGAGGCTTCCTCCTATTGCCAGCCTCCAATCACGAGTGAAATAGCTTGTCTCCCAAACAGACTTCCTCCAATCACGAGCCTGATGTAACTGACGTCAGCTGATGCTGAACAAACCAATTAGAGGAAGGCTGTCTGCAGAGACAAGCTATCGGCAGTTTCACTCGTACTTGAGTGTAATCAGTTATGCAAAAGAGCATGGAAATAGAGCTGCAGAGAGATGGTTTGGACCTCCTCCCACCAAGTGTATCAGGTAAATGTTAACTAATTACTAAATAAAAATGTGTTCTGCACTATCTTTAAAATATTAATTTCTTAATTTGGGGTTGGAAAAATGGGGGTCGTCTTGTACATGGGGGCATCTTATTGACGGAAAAATATGGTAGCTTACGTACTTGACCCAAGATCCTGAAAAATATCCTGGGTTTTTCTTCTTTTCTGTTGTATGAATAACAACCTGGAACTAAAATAATTTTAGTTAAAAGCTGCTTTCTCTCTCTGTTATAACCTCTAGAGATTTTGGCTGTTGCCAGGAGAAACAAAATCAATGGAAACAAATGGAAGCAAGCATATACAGATTTCCATTCATAACAAATGAACCCATTCATTTTATTTTCCATTTTTTAATAAACACACAGAGATTGTCCTGCAAGTATTTCTTTCCCCAGCAACTACAAGAAGACGCATCTTTAGTTGTTGCTTTTTTCAACATTTTTCAAGGGAACAGGCAAAGTTTCTTAGTATAATCAAACAACCCTAGAAGCTTCTCTTTACCCAGAAAAAGGCAAAAACTCTCAGCAAGAAGGAAGAACACCTGGTTGTAATCAATTATTTCAGATAATGTCATATGTTGTGGTTGTATACTAGCAACTGTCTTCCCTGACACTTCAATAAAGTGTCATATCTGGAGAGAGAAAAAAAAAATCAGAATATTTTATCCGGATGTTCAGAGGAATCTTGGCAGGAGAAATAGACTTACTAGTTCTTAAAGAACACTAAACTGAGATGTTACACATAGTTAAACATTTTTAAATAGAAAATAGCAAGAGGATGATAGCAAGGAAAAAAGGAATTCATTGGAGAAATTGGTTGGGTCCTTGTACGGAGATAGCTTTCAGCAACGTATTGAACTGTTGCTTTGTCACAACTCATATATGAATATAACAAAAGCTTGCTGGATCTGGCCATCAGCTCAACAAGGTAAACCAAAGTAAGAAACAAATGCCATATAGGTCAGGGCTACTTTTATTGTAACAGAACCGTACAAGTCTAAATGTGCTTCCCCCTCCCTCACTTTATCTTCATGTGAACTAGGGAGGGGTCTGTCTGAGATGTTTTTTCACGTTAGTTTCTTGGAACAGGCTCAAGCCTCACTTATCTGACCATTGCTGCTGCTTCTTGTCCTTCAAGGCCATTCCCTATACCATTTACACTGCTAAGCACCCAGCTAGTCTGGTATTCTGTGTCCCACAGTTGCTAGCCAGTTATATTCAGGAAGCAAAACAGGAGAGATAGGAGAGTGATTGCTCTTTAACTGTAGCTCCCAAACAGCCCGAGAATTGAAGCACATCACCCATAATACCAAAGCTAGCAAACAGCCTTTAAAGCCTAGCAGCTATAGAAAGCCTGATTTTCCAGGAATATATCTGTCCAATCTGCTTTTAAAACCAGTTGAATAAATGGATGGCCATTACAAAAACTGGGGGCAGCAAATTTCAGAATGTAACCGTGCGTTCTATGCAGAAATATTTTCTTTTATCTAACAATGAGCAATTTCTTTCATTAGCTTCTAACATGCATGGACAATCTGCTACCATTTTTGGCTAAGAGGAGCTAATTACATTGACATTGATTTGGGTATCCTCTTGCTGAGCTTACATCTTACAGATATAAGTACATGGAACTCAAAACTTAGGCCTGGCTTAAATTGTATGTATCCTATTTGTGCTGTAGCAGCTTTTACAAATGATAATTTTGACCCTCTTCTCTGCCACTGGCATTGCTGGAGATTGAGCCAACAGTGAGAAAGCCTGGCTTGAGTCTGGATAATTCAAGGTTCAAATCCCTGTTTGACCATAGATTTGACTGGGTGACTTTGGCTCAGTCATTCTTTTCCAATCCAGCCAAACAAACAGGGTAGCTGTGAGGATAAAATAATAGCAGATCCCTATGTATGCTCACAAAAAAGACTTCTGTGGCTACTGGGTGTGCTGGAGAAGATGCCTGTAGTGATGTGAAGGGTCTTATTGAAGGAGCATATTATCACCTTAGTGTGGAAAAGCATCTCAGGGTTAATTGTAACTGCACATGCTATAGTGTAGTATGAGCAACACTAATAGATAGGCAAGAATGACTGGTTAATGCTCCTGGACTGTGCCAGTGATGTCTTATGTAAAAGATATTGCAGGTAGGTGGCCCAGGGCGTCTTCAGTTTTTGCTGGCTTCCTGCAGATGATGAAAAAAGCAGGAGGTCCATATTTTCCCAACTCTCTAATTAACCTTAATAAATGGTGGGAGGAGTGCTTGAGTCATACATTTAGGAGGCTTTCTTTAAAACTGCACAAGATCTCATTTTATCTCTGAATGTTCTTGAGTTCATGTTTCTTCTAAGCAGTAGCAAAACCATCATGAATTTTATTTCCCTTGCAACCCAAAGAAAACCCAGGGACTGGATTGTGCAAAGTGAATTCCTTTCCCATATCTACTAGAATGTTTGTACCACAAAGTTAAAAAATGGGCTTATGCCAATAGTAGTATTTCAAATCCACTAGAGGGAAAACACCCATGGTCCATGAACCAGATTTTTTAAAAAGTGCTTCAGACTTGCCTGGTATCATTCAGCCAGTACCCACAAGTGGCCTATTAATTTAAACAGTCTCTAAAATGCCTATTAACTAGCTGCCACCTCTAAGGCATAATTTTAAGGGAGGCTTCCAATCAGATCAAAAGTTCTTTATGTTCCTCTTATTATTTCACATCTTCATGGACGGCTTCATGATTATTGGTTTGAAACATTAAAATGCAAATGATAGAGGGAGAAATAGATATTTAAATGTACAGTGTCAGTGCCACACAAAAGATCTTCTGGAACAAAATCACAGTATTTCCCTTTGAGTAGGTGAAATAAAAAAGGAAAAGAAAAGAAAAGAAATGAAGCATATCAGCACACAAAGGGATTGATTTCTGCTCATGCTTTGTTGCTTATCCTGAATGGAAGGTCTCCGTTAGCTCCAAAGAAGAATGGTGAAACAGTCATTAATGTAAATGTAACCCTCAGTTCATTTCTAACTAGCAGATGCAGGATAGGGAAATAGCAGGAACATGGATTAGCTTTTGAAACAAGAGTAGCAGCAGAGTAGAGCTGACAGCCTCTCCCCTTCTGTTATCAGCTTCCATCACACATAATAACCAAGGAAGATGAAACATGGGCTGACTGTCCAATACTGTCCTTTTTCAAAATGTGGGAAGCAGATGTTCTCCTTCCCCTTAGGAGAGTATCAGCCATCATCATCCATGGTGGAACATCTTGCACACCTATGTGAGTTGACTCCTTCATTATAAGGTACTACTCCAGACCACCATCAACTGACAAAAACTGAGTCCTGTTTGCTTTGGTCATCACACACCATCAGCTTGTTGTGGGTGGGGATTAAGGGTCTGGCCTGTAAAAATCATTTAGTCTAGAAACACTTCCATGCTATTCTGTGTCCACCCTCCAATTGCTCCTGAAGCAGTTGGAAGATGACCTGTGATTGTCTTCACTTCTATAGACCTCAAAATGCAAAGAATATCATAAGCTAAGTAATGTTCACCTCCAGCTGGCCAGTAGGGGATAGTTTAAAAAAAGGTAATTCAGCTAGGACTCTGAATCAATGCTAATCCTGGAGTAATAGAAATCTCTTCAACTTCACAGAAATGAAATAAAATAAATTTCCAATGACAATTTCACTTCAGCAAGGGGCAGCACCTTGGCTGATTATAGAAGTTAAGCAGAGATAGCTCTGGTTAGAATTTGGATGGGAGATTTCCTGGGAATATCAAGGCTATAGGCTAGGATGAGAAGTCAAGAAAGGATCCCAGAAGAAGACATTGGCAAACCACTTTCATAAAATTGCCACGTAAACAGCATGGTTATAGCCACTAGAAATTTTGCTCAAGCTGGAGGCATCTAAAAACAATCAATACATTGTGTACATTTGTCTGGTCACTTGCAAAAATTATGAACCATCATTCCTTAATTATTTCCTCAGTGCAAGCAATGATGGCGAAATTATAGTTTCGTCACCTTGCCGACAAAGATCCGCATAGTCAAAGCTATGGTTTTTCCAGTAGTAATGTATGGCTGTGAGAGCTGGACCATAAAGAAGGCTGAGTGCCAAAGAACTGATGCCTTTGAACTGTGTTGCGGGAGAAGACTCTTAAGAGTCCCCCGGACTGCTAGGAGGTCAAACCAGTCAATCTTAAAGGAAATCAACCCTGATTGCTCATTGGAGGGATTGATACTGAAGCTCAAGCTCAGATACTTTGGTCACCTAATGCGAAGAGAGGACTCTTTGGAAAAGACCCTGATGCTGGGAAAGATTGAAGGCAAAAGGAGAAGAGGACGGCAGAGGATGAGATGGTTAGATAGCATCACTGAAGCAATGAGCATGAAACTGAGCAAACTCAGGGAGGCAGTGAAGGACAGGAAGGCCTGGCGCAATATGGTTCATGGGGTCACAAAGAGTCGGACACGACTTAACGACTGAACAACAAAAAATGGTATAGTGGAAATAGGGAGTTAAATAATGTCTATACATAATCATTAGGAAGAAGACACTGAAGTTCTGTGCAGGAGGGAGAATAAACATTACCCTGAACCCCAGCTGGAGTCAGGAAGCAGGGTGAGATAAGAGTTGTCTCTAATGTTGTGTTTTTCAACCTTAGCAACTTCAAGATATGTGGCCTTCAACTCCCAGAATTCCCCAGCCAGCCAGAAACACTGCTCTAATGGGAAAACAAACTATCCATATGCTGTGCAAAATGAGCAGTTCAGAGGAAAACACCAGCTTGCTTCCATTTTCAAATAAACTTGTGCAGTAGCTGAAACCAGTTGATGCTGTGAGATTAAATAAATTCAGAACGGATTCTGAAGTTCTGAAAAGCTCTCGTGAAGAGATGCCCTGATTTGAGAATTACTCCAGAGGCAGTCCAAACTAACTTGATGCCCACATCTTAAGCAAGATTCAGAAAAATTGATCTGTTTTCTACCATAGACCACTATGGAGGAAACACAAAGAGCTGTAACAATTTTGTTTTGGAACAGATGGAATGAAATTTACAAGTAAGCTGTAAAGGAAGTCAGAGCTAACTTTGGGGAAGGCATGAAAGACCCATTAAGGGGGAAGGAAGAAATGTGCCATTAATGTGGAATTTGGAGAAGAAATTACACAACCAGAGATTAAAACAAGGATGAGGGAAAAAAAACTTGAAAGAATCCCTCCTTGATTTTGTTTACTATAAGATGGGACAGGCTTTCTGTTATTATACCCTACAATAATAAAGTAGCACTCCTAGAATTCCTGTGGTATCTGTTTCTTGACCTGGTCTACCTTAAATGGCTGACTTCAAATAAAAATTATGAGGGGTGGAAGTGTGCCAATTTTATGGAAACTGTACAGGGCTTATACTATATTCCTTGAAAATCTGTTTTCATGGTTCTGACTTTCACCAGATCAAATTCACACACTTTAACCATAAGTTAATCTTCCAATCACAGGAAACCAAATTATGAGATTTTGTTAGAGATAGGTAGAAAGCTTTGAGTGAGAGAACTTATATTGTTTCCTTTTCCTGCAAATATCATCTAATTCTGCCCCAGCAAAGATCACTTTTCTCATTATGAACAGTATTGGTTGGGAAAAAATATATAATATCTATATTGATACTACATAGATAGCATATGGATCTTTTTTTTTTCTTTCTTTAACTAATTTATTTTAATCACTGCCAATGTGTGTAGATTCTTTCCTCATTGTATAACCACTACTGTATTTTTTTTCTGCGACTGACATAGTAGACTGTATTCCGCTATTAAAATAATTTTTTAAAAGACTGCGGTTTCCCCAGTTTTAACATATGGCCGTGAAAGCTAGGTCAGAGAAAGACTGAGTGAAGAAAAATGGATACTTTCAGATTTGTGGTGCTGGAGAAAATTGTTGAGAAAATTGTGGGCTGCAATCACAATACATCAATCAGTACTAGTTGAAATAAAACCAGACTTCTCCTGGAAGCACCAGTAACGAATTAAAGCTTAAATATTTGGGACACATACAGTAATATAAATGCAAGAGATATTGGAGAAGACCATGATTCTTGGAAAATCTGAAAGCAGTTGAAAAAAGCCAGCAAAAGCAATATGGCAAGATATTATCATAGATGATACAAGCAAAAGCTTACAAGAAGTCACTAGTTAAATTATGCCCGTCAGATCACAGAGTCAGAAGGGACTGAACAATAGAACAACCTCAGCAATGGCAAGAGACTATCCTAGCCAGGCAGGAAAAAAATGAATGGCAGCAAAGAAATCAGAAAAGTTGAACTCTAACTCTAGTGATTGTCTGGAGTATTACAGCTCAGATACAGTAATCCTACCTAAGATTAAAAAACAAACCCAAACAAAAACAGAATGTACACCTTATTTCTGCACCAAAAGTTGGTGCGTACTTTTTAAGTAGGCATGTCAATCAAATTCTATTTCCCCTTTGGCTGAAAAATTAATATCCTTCTTGTTTCCCTTCTGCCAATTGCCTAGATCATTTGCTTTTCAACCTGGCAAAAGTTAAAAGCATCAGAGAAGTGTTGGCTATGTTCACAGATGAGTGAATACCATTTTAAATGGTTATGAATGCAGTATAAAAGAAGACGAGGGAATGATTTAGAAACTACTTCTGTGTTATAGAGCCGACGATGGCAGCTAAAGAGGAAAAAAGTACACCCAAATCATGCATTTCTGAGTGCCACATAACCTATTTGCAGGCGTGGGACTCAATATGGCCTTGTGAGTCTGCCTGCCGCTTTTCCATTCAGTGCAGGAAAGCAATTTGTGGACCATCTGCCTGTGTTACGAACCAGATTTCAGTCTGTACTTGTAGTGCATGTACATCAACTACAAGTAGTATGGCCTGTTGCAATAAGGAGTACTCCTACGCAGGTTTTAAGCCAGCCATCTTTCAGGACACCCCATTCCATCCCATCTTTTGGTGTCCTTTCCCCCCCCTCTCTTTTCCAGCAAAAAGGCATTTTGGATCGGGGCCTTTTCTGTCCTCATTTGTCTATTGGAAAGGTATAGTTTTTTTACGCTTCTGCTTGTTTTTAATTGACTCAGGGTTCCCCTTAGCTTGCTACCATCTCCTTCTAATGGGTGGATGGTGTATTTTATCAAAAAGGAGTATGTGCATAAGAAGCACTTCACTTTCAATATCGAGCAGCTCTCCCCAACCTGGCATCCTGCAGATGTGCTGAGACTGCAGGTCTCAGAATTTCCAGCCATGGGACAGAACTGTCATGTTGTTTATTGCATTTGCATCTGCTGCAATCCCAAGATCAAACAGGGAAAATATGAACGGCATGAGGAGTAATTTAATGGACGTGAGTGTAATACAATCAAATGCATTTTTGACCTAGCCCTGTCTACTTTTTGAAAAATGCCTTCCACTCAAAGCCTGAGTGTGTTGCTCTGCCTGACAAAGTTTGTACATCCCAATATTACTTTATTTATTTATTTATTTATTTATTTATTTTATTTTATTTTATTTCTATGGCTGCCCATCTCAAGCAAGTGACTCTGGGCGGCAAACAATTCTAAAACAATAAAAACAATATAAAAATAAATATACACAGCAGCCAAGAAAATTATCAATATAGCCAAGAGACAGAGCCCTTAACACATTTGGGGCCCCAGTCCCAGGACATACCCAGGTCCTTAAAGCCTTACAAAAAGCCAACAGGGTCGGGGCCATCCTAATCTCTGAAGATGTTTCCTGAAGGGGCTGCAGCAGAGAAGGCACGTCTCCTGGTCCCTGCCAGCCGACATTCCTTGGCCGATGCGACCTGCAGCATGCCCAACCTGCTGAACAAATTGGACGGGTAGAAATTATTGGGAAAAGACGGCCCCTCAGATAACCCGGTCCCAAGCCATGCAGGGCTTTAAAGGTGACAACCAGCACCTTGAATTGCACCCAGAAACTCACTGGCAACCAACATAGCTCACGCAGTAGTGGTATTGTATGGGTCACATGTCTGACACCTTTTACTACCCGTGCAGCCATTTTTTCCTGTCTGTGAATCTTTTCTGAACTTTAGTGCATTTTCCATTGAATCTCAGTACAACAGTATGAATCTGTGTAAAAGAAGGCAGTTAGTTATAATATAAAGTTGGTTATAATATAAAGCATTAGAAATACTACAACGTGGATTTATATACTGTATTGGTTCCTCAGTAATCTGAGCTCTGAGTTCAGTTCTGATTTCTCACATACAAGCCTGGAGATGTAAACACAAAGGAACCCTGTTATTATTTTATGCTACCCCCCAACCGCCCAGCAATTAGAGGGAATGTTCTCCCCAGCCACCCAGATCAACACTGTATTCTTCACAATCACTGAGTCCATTTCTATTTGATAGAAATACTTTTGCCTCTCCTTCTCTCTGTTCACACATCTTTAAAACATGTGCAATAATATGGCAGAAAATGGCCAAAGATCATAGACTGTGTATTGTTAGGATGGCCAGATATGAATCCGCCACTGGCTAGGATTAAAAAAGCTTTGACGTCTGGGAGCATCGCATTTGACAGTTCTAACATTTCAAAGACGTGTTTCTTCAGCTGTTTTCTCCTGGCTTCGCAACTAGCTGGGGATGCTTAAATTTAGATTGAGAAACCTAAATGGTGCCTTTCAATTCTATGATTCTAAATCTAGGTATGCAGAAAGAAAGATAAGTAAATATAGATGGAGGTTACATGTTTGTTTCCACATTTACCTCTAGCTGAACTGTAATTTAATCTAATGCTTACATCATGCTACATAAGCCTTTTTTCAGGATCAATGCCATAACCTGGGTTACTTCATCAGCATACATAGCATTAACATGCCAAGAAATCATAATTTTGATAGGCCATGTTACTGAAGTACAAATATATCATCTAAGTAGTGACTGACAGACTGAATTATAAGACTCACACATTGCAATAAGTTGTTTGCATAGCCAAAGTTTATTGACTAAACTACAATTGGTGGAGTTCACACACCACACAATCTTTTTTTGCGCTATATGTTACAAACTACCCACTGGGGTATGTTGAAGAAGCAAGCAGCCATGTTCTGTGTCTTGCATCTCTTCATCTTTCCCACTCCCGATACCACTCTTTATGTAAGGCAACCTAATGGGTACTTTTCAGATAGATCAACACACACACCAGGCCTGCAAGATGATGGTAATTATGGTGTCACGATGTAAGCCATGTTCATTTTCACCTATTTTACCACCCCACCCCACCCCACCCCCAGATGCTGTTGGAGAAGCAACTCCCAGAATTCTCACCCAGCATACATGTTGTAGTCCCAAATGCATGTGGAAGGTTCTAGGTTAAAAAGTCTGATATAAGAGAAAGACCAGGCCCTTCATGGCACAAGGCACACACCTCCAGTCCAAGTGGCACAGTCCTCCAAACAGAAGCTTTTCTTTTAGGAACCAAATTGGTTATCTTAATAAATAAAATTTAGTGACCACAATTGGGACTGGCAACTCAGTCATCAAGTGAAGCGGTCACTAAGTGGAACTGCAACTATGCTTACAATCTTACTTCAGCTTTCCTTTGCTTTACAGACCTGCGAAGGTTGTAAATGCAAGGTTTGGTCACAAAGTTACATTTTCGTCATTGTCGTAACTGTGAATGGTCACTAAATGAGGCAGTCACTAAATGAGGACTACCTGTACAGTGGTACCTCGGGTTATGAACTTAATCCGTTCCGTGACTCTGATCGCAACTTGAGTTGGTTGCAACCCGAGGTAAATTTTCCCATAAGGTTCAATGTAAATACGGTTAATCCGTTCCGCCCTCCGAATTTGGTCGCACCACGAGGCAAATTTCCCCATAAGGTTCAATGTAAATACATACGGTTAAACAGTTCTGAAACATATGCATTTTATTTTTAAACCACAAAACCATGAAAAAAAGTATAGTACAGCACAGTATGAAGAGGGAGAATGGGGTGGGGAGGCAGTTATTGTTTGGAGGGAGAGTCCCCCTCCAAAGGGACATCGGGGAGATCTCCTTCAGGGGTTTCCTCTCTTCTTTGCCTCTTAGCTGCAGGCTCAGTTCTGGGGAAAAACCTGTCTAAATTCAGTTGTTTTTTCCTGCGCTGCATAACCCTCCAGAAATGAGAGAACACATTGTCGTTCATCATGTTCAATACTCTGGTTGTTACAGTTCTGTTGGGGTGGTGCTTCTCAAGGAAATCCTGGCACTCATTCCATTTCGCCATGATGGATTGTATCACTTCACTGCTCACCTCCTCCCCGTCCTCCTCTTCCTCAGTGGAATGCTCCTGGCCAAGCGCTTTCTGTTGCTCACTCTGGAGCTCAGCAGGTTCTTCCATGGTCAGCTCCTCCTCATGGTCCTCAACAAGCTCCTCTATGTCTGCATCATCGACAACCAGACCCATGCTCTTGCCCATGGACACAATCTCCTCCACTACCTCTGCATCAGACCCTTCACAATCACATTCAGCGACACATTCTGGCCACAGTTTCCTCCAGGCTGAGTTTAAGGTCCGGCAGGTGACATCTTCCCAGGCTTTGTCAATGAGGCCGATGCAGTGGAGGACATTGAAATGTTTCTTCCAAAACTCTGCCAGAGTCAAGGATGTTTCCTCAGTGACATTGAAACACCTGGTGAAGAGCGCCTTTGTGTAGAGCTTCTTAAAGTTGCAGATCACTTGCTGGTCCATGGGCTGCAGGAGAGGTGTTGTGTTGGGGGGAAGGAACTTGACCTTTATAAAGTCATACTCAGCGTCCATATCATCCACCAAGGCTGGAGGGTGTGCCGGGGCATTGTCCATCAGAAGAAGGCACCTTTCAGGCAGCTGGTTCTCGGAAAGATATTTTTTAACGCTGGGTGCAAACACCTCGTGCAGCCATTCCATGAACAACTGCCTTGTGACCCACGCTCTCGCATTGGCCCTCCACATGACAGGCAGTCTGGCCTTGTTCACATTGTGTTCCCTGAATGCACGAGAGGTCTGGGAATGGTACACCAGTAGCGGCTTAATCTTCAGGTCGCCGCTTGCGTTTGCACACAGCAAAAGGGTCAATCTGTCCTTCATGGGCTTGTGCCCTGGCAGTACCTTTTCCTCCTGTGTGATGTAGGTTCTGTTTGGCATCTTCTTCCAGAAGAGCCCTGTCTCGTCGCAGTTGAACACTTGCTGAGCGACGTATCCTTCCGCCTTCATCAAGTCCTCAAATTCTTCCTTGTAGGCTTCTGCAGCAGCCTTGTCAGAACTGGAAGCCTCACCATGTCTTGCCACACTGTGGATGCCACTTCTCCTGCGGAATTTCTCAAACCAGCCTCTGCTGGCTTTAAATTCCTCACTTGCTGCGCTGGTAGAGGGGTTTGTCTGCAGTAAATCACTGTGCAGTTTCCTGGCTTTTTCACAGATGATAGCTTCACTCACGCTATCACCTGCCAGCTGTTTCTCATTCAGCCACACTAACAACAGCTTTTCTACCTCTTCCAGCACTTGTGTCCTCTTCCTCGTTAAGATCGTTACTCCTTTTTCCACATCAGCTTCTCTGATGGCATCTTTATTCTTCAAAATAGTCGAGATGGTCGACTTCGCCATCTTGTACTCCGAGGCCAGATCAGTCACACGAATACCACGATCGTGCTTTTCTATAATCTCCTTCTTCAGTTCGATCGTCACTTTTTTCTTCAAAGCCTTATTCTTGCCAAGCCTGCTCTGCATTTTCTTTGGACCCATGCTGACAAGCACACCAAAAACCTTCCAAACGCCACAAAACACACCACAAGCCTCACCGAATGTCTCCTTGCTACCGCGATCTCGCCCACAGGAAGCCGCGACCGCATGGCAGCAGGGCAAATGGCCGCAGATCCGGTTCATAGCTCGAGGCGGAGGTCGCATGGCAAGGTAAATTTTTGGGGCCGGAGCTGGTCGTATCTTGAAAAATTGGTAAGGAGGGGCATTTGTAACCCGAGGTACCACTGTATTTCATTTCTTTCAAGTGTTGCAGAATAATGGTTTGCTCATGTTATATTGGAACTAGGGAAACAATAATAGATCTGGCAGTTCAAAATGAGGGGCCCCTTATCATCACATTATAGCAAATGGATGTGTATTTGGGGGGAGGGAGTAACAGTTTATTTCCTTTTGTTGCATGTAATGCGGGGAGGAGTTTTGCTTCTCCAGGACCTGTAGCAGTTCAGGGAAAGAAGCATCAATTGAATGATGTTTACTGTGTTTTCCTATTGGTAAGATGGAGGAAGCATAGACTGACTCATAGTGATGTCTGCATGTTCCTTGTATTTAGAAGCCAGCAACAGCGAAGGTGACTGCATTTCAGTTTCCAACAACTTTGGAGAGTTTGGAATGGTGGTGGGGTGGGAAGTGTCTCATCTATCTATCTATCTATCTATCTATCTATCTATCTATCTATCTATCTATCTATCTATCATCTATCTATCTATCTATCTATCTATCTATCTATCTATCTATCTATCTCATGTCTGCACAAAGTCATTTTAAAAGCATACAAAAAGCAACACATCTTCAACATTGATCAGAAGAAAATAAATACAATGGTTTAACTTTGAATGAGAAAAATCATTCCTCACTTTTAAATCAATAGGTATCCTGAATGAAATTGCATGTGACATGGAACCTGTGGCCAATAAATCCCATTTGTGACATTTCTTCATTTCTTTCCAAAGGTTTGGTACAATCATTTCAGATTGCTTGTTGTTATCTAGAAGATGCATGCATTTGAACTGAGTTGCAGCAAATTTCTGTATTTTTCCAGCATGGAGATTTCAGGTCTAATACTGTTTATGCACACAGGCATATATTTGGACTCACCCCAGCAATTATGCTACAGCTTTGTCAAGGGCACAATTATTGAAGATCCCAATTCTTGCTAATCAGTAAAGCACTTTCCTCTGGCCCTTAAGGAGTTAAATCACTTGTGGGGGGGGGCGGTCAGGGGAAGGATGTCACTGCAAAACTTTTCACAAACCAAAGGTATGTCCTGTGAGCTTCCCTCCTGCTGCTTTCTGTTAATTAAGGCTGTGCCGTTTGCTCCACAATAAGTGGTGCATCTCACTGGCTGCCATGGATGCTGAGGAATGGGGTGAGGAAGAAACATCAGCCACCCAATGGTCTCTACCCATGACCCCACCCTCCAGCTTGCCTTCTCCTTCCTTCCTGCAGAAATGCCAGCTTCTCTCTTTTGTTTGACCAGGCAAAGCAAATCCTGTTTTGACACCCCCAAATTCAGCATGCTGGGAAGTCTTTCCACAGGAAAGGCTGTGCTCCCCTGAGACGGGGCTCCTGTGAAGGCAAGGAGGAGAGAGATGCCTGCTGGGAGGCCAGAACATGTGGGGCCTCAGCAGAGAAGCTCTCCCTGCTTCTTTGAAGAGGTGACTGGTGCTAATTATGGAGCCAGCTGAACTCCCAGCAGACAAGCTCATCTGCAGGAAAGCTGATGGATTAGATACTTCGCCAGAGAGGCAGGAGCCACAGTGAGCAACCTGCAAATGAGGCGGAGGGGGAGGTCAGGATGGGGGATGAGGTGGTTTAGCTTAGCATTATACCCCTTGCAGAACAAATTCCTGCCAAGCTGGGCATTGCCCTGCTTCCACTCCCTTTCTCATTGTTACAGCAGCAGGTCAGACTACCAGGTTGCCTTAAAGGTGGCTTTGCACATGGCCCATCAGGCTTGGACTCAAGGATATGGTTTAATGTGCTTTGACGCAAGAGGGTCTCCCAAGTTCTCTTTGGGATGGCAAGTCAGAGGGTGAAGCCGTGCGCATTTGACGATGAGCAAAAAGGCATGTGGATGCGAACTAACAAAACCTATATAATGCATACTGCAGAAAAGAGACCACTTCCCAGACGTAGGGGCTGACCAAGTTCATTTTTCTTTTTGTACCACTAAAGTCAAAGACAGAGGGAATGGATGTAAGACCAGCAGTGCCATTATAAAATGTTGCAGTTAGGCACTATTGTCCTTTCCCCAAGCCAGTGATTTTAAAATGTTATTTATTTTCTGATCTGAGTTTGTGGCATCTTCTTAACTCTTTCTGGGGGGGGGGTCTGTTTTTCATTTTGTGGGACAAATGCTGCAGCAGTTCCACCAATCACAGACAGAAGTGATGCAGTTCCCCATTTCATCTGCCTTGTCATTTCTGTGAACAGTTTCTGTCTCTGAACAAACTCTTTGTCATTGAAGATAGATTTGGTGCAGTACTTGGATGCTTAGACCAGGGTTTCTCAAACTTGGCAACCTGAAGATGTGTGGACTTCAACTCCCAGAATTCAAGTTGCTGAGGTTGAGAAACACTGGCTTGGACTGATAGAAGTTAACCAGCTCAACAGATTCTGCCTTCTTCTCTCTGAGCAACCTCCCAGACATACGGACAGCAGTAAAGCTTGCAGGACTTCTGACTCTAGAGAACAGGGAAAATTTGGGGTGTCTGCTTTAGGGAGTCACATAAAGGTTTATAGCATGTCAGGAGTCAAACTTCAATATGTATAGGGTTTTCTGTGCAATAGATTGTCTGCAAGTCAAGATAGGATAATTGGAATGCTTGGTTTGAAGGAGACATAGATCATAATAGGAACATAACAGAAATATAGGGGAATGTAGAGAACATACTATATATCTAAGATGGCTTTGCAAACGCATCAGATTAAAATGGGATTGGCTAGACTGGGGGTCAATGTGTTTTGGGGAGCCCAGTCATAGTCTTAGCAGGTTGTGAGAACCAGTGCATTATGTTAAACCATAGCACCATTTATTTCTTTGGGCATTAGCTTATTCATTGCACATGGCAATTGAGTTTTGTTATTCCAGGCTTAGAGAGTAATTCCTTGTTTGACTCCAACCATGATTTTTCTCTCAGTCTTCATAGATCACTCTCTGTCATTTGTTTCTTTATGTTTTTGCCTCAAAACCTACCTTTTTGTGAAGTCTGTGACTTAAACCTTCATTCTGACCCTCTTGCAACTTTAAGCCTATTTCTCCCATTTGTATTCATCGCTGTAGTAACAGTATGATTAGTTTTACTCCTAGCTCTCTGTGTTGGCCTCCTGGATTGTCCTTCACCCTTTGTCAGCGGTCAATTATAATATATGAAGCACCAGTATCACTTGCTACCCATTGTAAGGGCTACAGGCAACTTCTAGGATCAGGGATACCAATCCTCTGAATACTATAATTGCTGGGAAATAATATACTTCCACTTGTAGTTACTACTGGTAGAGCTGCTATCCTCAACCAGGTTATGCTTATTTACTGGCAGAATTACTTTCCAGGTCACAACACCGTTCTTCCTTATATGTAGCATTTTTGTCAAGTTAATAAGATTTACCACATTACTATTACTACACCCTGGAAATGCTGCCACTAACTATCCACTGCTGCTTATTCAATAAACTTATATAAACTCTCTATAATATAATAATTATATTCAGGGCCCATTCAACCAGCTACAACCCAGTGGAGTTGTATACTGTATACAATGACAGAGATGAAATACATACTGTATATAAGGCAAAGTCACAGTGGCACAGAAAACAGTGGAAAACCACTGCACTATATTTTTCCAGAAAAATAATCAATGGCTGCAAACAAATACACTAACAGCAAAAGAATGAATAACACAGATGATGGCCAGCTAATGACATCTGTGGGAACTTGCTGCTTCATCCAAATAATAAAAGCAGCATCATGGCATCACACCACAAGCTTTGCTTCTTTGGGACATGTGTACAACATCACTGCACACCTAGAAAGGGGGTGGGGCTCACATCACAACATTGTGATGCTCCTTTCATCACTCTGACCTCCTTTGCTCTCCCTAGTGGAAGCCACTATCACTTTCAGTAGGAGATGGCATTAAAAAGAGGAGAAATAAGAGTGGAACAAAATAAAGTATTTATGAACTTCCCAGAGACAGTTGATTGTACATTGTAAGAACGTACAATGTACAATCTAGACTTCACTGGGCCTTCACTGAAAGGAAGCAGCACTCTTCTTTGTTCTTCAATCTCAATCCAATCCAAAATAGGAAAACACCCTCTTCAGATGTTGCTTCTGATTAAGGCATAACCAAATATGAACTGAATACTATTCCAGAATCTGTGGCTGCAATTTAGCTATCATGTCTAGCACATCTTCATGCTGACTCTTGCATTGATATCTCCTGTACTATTATTATTGTTGTTGTTGTTGTTACTATTATTAGTATTACATCTTGCCTTTCAGGATACAAATCTTATAAGCAACATCAACAAAGTAGAGTGAATAGTACTTTTTAAAAACTATTTCTGAGATCTTTCCCACAAGGCAGTTGATAGTAAAGGCCAGAAGAGGAGGAAAAGAGTCCAGCTCAGTATGCTTCTGGAATAGCATTTGTCTGCTTTCCTTCCTCTCTCTTTAGGATCCTATTAGGGTGATAGTGGCGGCATGGTGGTAGTGCCCTTGTAGAGAGATAGGCCACCTGCAACAGGCTTAAGGGATGGTAGTCACTGGACAAAGAAAGATATGCAGGTAAGTAGGTAGGTAGGAACAGACAAATGGCTAATTATTTTTAAGAGTGTTTATTTGGAGGATTCTTGGCCCTACTATAATCTTATGAACCTCACTGAAGAAGATACCAGGTTGGATCTTTGGTATCTCCTAAGAAAGTTTGGGGATAGAGCTTCTTCTCAATGTCCACAGTATGAGAATAGGTTGATCAGTGGTCTCCTTTGGTGGAAGGCAGTTTCCTATTTGCCTAAGCAGAGACAATAGCACTGATGGATAGGCAGATTGTACAATGGCAGGCATTTGTCTCCTCTCCTCTCCTCCCCTCCCCGTCTGTACAGCGGGGCAGCAAAATGGGAAACTTCAGTTGGGTGTCAAGCAACTGAATTGTCAGGTGGATCTGCTCTTGAGTTGCCACCTGTCCTGTTAATTGGCGACTCACTGCCAATTAACTAATTTTCTAGCCTGAGGCACTAGAACTGAAAGGTGCCAGATGATGTGGGGAAAATGGTTGTCAGATAAACTGCTGAGTCTGAGAAACAAAGACATGTTCTATGTCTTTCCTGTATTAATGGCAAAGCATTTACATTTCTGATCATAAGAGGCATCTGATGTGTGGTGCCTCAAAGCCTTTGCCATTATATGTGCTAACCTATTTCAGTGTCTAAGCTGAGCTGTATTAAGGACACTTGTCTTTTGAAAGGCTGTTGCTCCTCATCACCCATATGTTTCCTTTGCATGCATCAGGGTGGGTAATCCCCTTCGGAGACAGCAGGCAGCTAATTTATGGCAGGTAATTGAAGCAATGGCCTCCTAGACCTTTCTATGTATAGCTGAAGCCATTCATAATGCATGTACAGAACAGGAAGACATTCTAAGAACACCAGCTGAGGATGAATAATTAACACATTAAAATTCCACTCTTGTTATTGGATTTCATGCAAAATATCCTGCCTTTTCTTAGATATTAAGATTCCAGGATTAGCTGAAAGTGCCTCGCATCAGCAGAGCATGGGAGTTAATTCTCATCCTGCAAAGGCTCATTGAAAAGACACAAAAAGAAGGAGCTTATTAGCTAAACTAAACGGAGCCTCATCTTCAGCTCATGTTAGAGAATTTCAAACCAAAGGTGTGAAGGTTGTGTAGTTTCTCCTGCTATATCTTAGCTTTGGAGGCTGAACTCTGGTAGGATTTTATTACAAATATTATACCTTACTGTAGTGAAAGGAAAACAATTGCAGCATTTAAAGGAAGTGGATTCTATTAGAAGACAGAATTTCTACTACATTTGAAAGCTCCCCATTCAAACTAGGTGGGGTGTTCTGTATTCTCATTCTCAGATGAACAACTTAGAGCTTCTGTAAAGCCGTTTATAGAAGTCACGGGGATAGTATGAAGCAATCCTCCTTGTCCAGTTGGAAAAACAGTGTAAGGACAAGCATGATTTTCAACAATATCTGCCACAAGGTTTTCTTTGGGACCAGGCACATAGAGCAGGAGATTCAACTTTCTTTTTTGCTATTGTCCCAAGGAAAATCAACCTGCACAGTAGTAAGGACGTCAAGGAATGCTCCATCTTGAAACAAAACACAGAATTCCCTGATCTGTCTCAATACCCTGGTCTGGAATCTATACCAATGAAATGAAAATGAAAAGATACCAATGGAATCTGCTGTCCTCTTTCCTTATTTGCAGTGAATGTTAGGGGTTTTATAAAAGTATTAAGTTCCATAAAAATTAGCATATATTTGGGAAAGTTGCATTTTAGAAAGTATTTTAAGGCTAGCTGTGTTCCTATAAATGTATGTTACAGAAAACTGCAAAGAAAAAAATAACAGATTGTGTTAATGGCATATAAAAAGCATGAGTGATACAGATTGTGACCAGAAGACATGAAAACTGGGTATACTGAAAGACAAACCCCAAATCTGTACAAGTATTTTATTGTTGTTGTTTAAAAAAAATCAATTCACTGAAAAATGGATGGAATAGGTAATATTTAAGTACATGGGCTTTGATATGCCACATACCATTAGACAGCCATTAGACCTGCAAGAGAAGATTCAATAAGCGTTAATGGAAGATGATCATCAACGACCCGTAACTATTGTGGACCATTTTTCTTTGAATGTGGCAGGGAAGAAAGCTTTTGTCCTCCTGCCATAAACACCTTGGTCCAGATTAAAAATTCCTATGTTCGCAGAAGACATTTAAAAAAGAAAAAGAACCAACACCCTTCCCCAGGTATGTTTAACAGATTCCTAGTTGATCCAATAAAATCTATTGCTTGCATTTTCACAAGTTGTTCATAAAGATTTTTCTTCCTTTTCCCTTCCCCTTCTTTCTATAACAGTATAACTTCTATAACATTTCTGAGGGCATTTTGGTCTTCTTCCACTGAAAGCAACAGAAACACACTGAAAATGCTATGACAATGATTTGAAAGAAGGGCTTTAGATCTTGCACATAAGGAGCTCCAGTCTAATATTCCTTAAACAATCCCTCTTTTTTTTTTCAAAAAGAGGAAAAAAAAAAAGACTAAGCTGCTTTAAGGAGCCAGTGAGAGAGAGGCTACTTGAAGGAGGTGCTGTGCTTGGCCCTACCCAAGTCTGACACCCTTCTTTCAAATCATTTTCAAAGAGTCTACAGCCTTATGACCTATTGGGAGAACTCTAAACTATAAAAAGATGTATCATGAGGGTAAAAAGAAGGAATCCCTATATGGTAGAGAAGGCCTCCTCCAATAATTCCCCATGTTGAAAAAGGTGCCAAACAATGCGGGTATAGAGCAGAGCTTGTCAGGTGGGCTATTTTTTGTATGGCTGGCCAGTCTGCAGATTGGGTATGGAAGGTAACATGCTTTGATATGGCACTGTCTTATAGCAAACTTACCTCACAGATTAGCCCTTACTTGCCTTATAGCAAACTTACCTCACAGATTAGCCACCACTCTTTTATTAGGAAATTTCAATTACATGCTTCTTAAGGTTAACAAGGTTGCCTCCTAATATAGATTTTAATTTTTATTTCCCACAAAACAAGCATTGTAATTGAAGAATGGCATTTTATCAACAACCTTGCGCTTGACTAAACCTGTAGGAGTCATGCTTATTGCTTCTAGCTATCAGATGCTGTGAGATGTTTTTTAATGAAGGTTATAGACATGGAGCAATTAGTCAAATTTGGTTTTGCATTCAGTAGAAAAATAAAATCCCCTGCTTATTGCAATTTGAAATTAATTCAACTTTTCTGAGAAGATTTGGGTATATTTGGGCTGCACATTCTCAATATTATGGAGAACAATGCAGACAAACGTAAGCCATTAAAACCTAAGATTACTCTCAATTTAAGAGTATTTGCACTGAAATGAATGGAATTTAAATGCCCCAGTTCTAAATGCAATTCTTTGAAAGCATGTTCAGAGTATGAGAGTGGTGGTCTTTGGCTAGATCTTGCCTATTATTTCTAGCCACATAACTGTAACTACAGAACAGTTTTCATATATATATATATATATATATATATATATATATATATATATATATATACAAATTTTAAAAAGGAGGATAAAAACTAATACAAACTAATATAAAGAAAAAGAAAAGAAAAAGAAAGAAATCAAAGAGAAAGCTAAAAGTGCAAGAAAGGGGAAAAAAGTAAAAGAAAAATAGAAAAGAATGAAAAAAGATACAAAGAAGTGGCTTCCAATCTTCTTTACAGCCGTTATAAGTACAATTATAAATCTACTTCCTACTCTATGGTTACAACATGACTCTCTTCTTTCTATAATCTATCCCGTCTATTCATCAAAACCATAAATTATAAGTTCATTTTTTCCATCTTATGCAAAAAGGCCATAAGGGGTTCCCAGTCAGCAATAAACATATTGTCTTTTCTCTGATCAAAGAAGTCAGTTTAGCCATCTCAGCAAGTTCTAGCATCTTTATCAACCATTCCTCCATTGTGAGTAATGCTGAATCTTTTCATCTTTTTTGCATACAATAATCTCGCTGCAGTTATCATATACAAAAACAAAGTTCCATGACCTTTTTCCAGCTGTTTGTCCATCAATCCAAAAGAAAAGAAAAGAAAAAAAGGAAAACTTCTGATCTCAATTGTATATTAATCTTTAAAATCCTCTGAATCAGTGCATGTATTTGAAACCAAAATTTTCTAGCTTTTTTACATGTCCATCGAACTTGGTAAGATGTCCCTTCTTGTTGATCACATTTTGTGATGGAATGGAATTATGAAGGCCAGGCTCAGGGCAGAAAACATTTTCTTTCATCTCCTGAGGAGCATGGGAGATATAAGAGGATGAGACTGGCACCTCCCTGAGGAATTCACAATGTTGTGGCTGGCATTACTTGGGAGCTGGGGTTTCAGTCTGTGAAGATTCCTGCTAGAGGTTGTAGCTAATAAACATAGCTGGACTGAATTTACATGGTCTCTTGGAGTTCCTTGGGCTAGGCCTGACATATTTCCAACATAAATTTGAAGTGCCTTTATACATTCTAGACAATTTCTCAGGTGACATATACCAACGGTACATCATTTTATAAACATTCTCTTTAAGATTATAACATAGTGTAAATTTCAATCCTTTCGGCCACATATTTTCCCATTGTTCCATCTATGTATTATAACCAAAATTTTTAGCCCACTTTATAATACATTCTTTTATTTGTTCTTGTTCTGTTTCAAATTCTCAAAGGAGAGATTGTGAGATTGCCCACTTGCACTCCAGACAGTTGCTCCTCATGAGTAGAGTGGAGGAACTAAGATTTTTGTGGTCAGCTTGTGAGTTGAGCAGCTGGGAGTCAAGGGATATCAATCAAGCTTACAGACATAATGCAGCCTATATGGAAACAAGGTTCGCACAAGCCTTATTTCTTAAACACTTTCAGATGTAATTAATTTACAGCTAAAGAGAGATTTTCTGAGCAGCAGGATAAGAAAATTCCACTTGGTAAGTCAACATTCTTTCTGGATTACAAAGGAAAAAAAAGATTTGTTAAAGATTTAAAAACTTTTGGCAAAAAGGTTAACAAGGAGTGGATATAAGAAAGTTTAAAACAGATAAAGGAGATAATTTTTTTTGAAAGATTACTTCTTGGTGAAAGTGCTTTTGAACAAATTGGAATTAAAATAGACAAAACAAACCAGACTTGGGAGGGAATGTTTTTTGTTTACTACTAAAGAGTTCAGACAATTGGTGGATTTTACAAAACAAAAGATAAAGGTAATATGAGCCAGACTGTGATGGTAACTGTAACCACAGAGTGCCATTTGAGATGAAAGTATTAAGGGCACAGGAAAACAAAATGGGGGGGGGGGGGGAGCTTGCCTTTTCTCTTTCCCTTGCAATTGTGGCACTTTCATTTTTGGATTACAATATTATAATGGCAACTACCAGAAAAGTGGCAAAAACAGCAGATGGGAGGAGAGGATTGTTACAGCAACCTGCAGAGAGAGGAATTACATCATATTTGTTTCAGAAAATGTTTGAGGAACTGGGCAGTAAGTTAGCTGAATCACTTGATACTAAATTGACTAAATCACTTGATCTTTTTTGACTGAGAGATTAAAGTAGAAAAAGATTCCATTCGATGGAACAAATTGGAAGGTGTGATTTTTACTTTTAAACAGCACAGGTTTTGAATGAATTCTGTCCAGAAAGCGAGGGAATTTCTAGAAAAATTTAGAGGAATTGGAGGAGATTCAAATGGAGGTGACAGATGAGACTGCACAAAACAGGTGCAACAGGAAACTGAAAGGGATGATATTGAACTAGGCATTACAGGTGTCAATTTTTCTAAATTTTTGGCTTGATTGTGGATTGCAAATGCTTAACATGGAATATAAATGGAGCAAAAGAGAAAGAGAAAAAAATATTTCATTACCTGAAAAAACTAAAACAAGATATAATTTAGCTACAAGAGACACATATTAGAAAAAAGGACATAAAGTATTTGATTTATAAAAATTTGGGTGAAGAATTTATTTCAGGAAGAACTAAAAAAAGAAATGGAGTTGTTTAGTATATAAATCCCCAACTGCTTAATTTGCATGGGACTAAGACTTCGATATTGGAAATTTATGCCCCAAAAGTACTATTTGATAAAGGATTTATGGAGAGACTAATAGGTTTCTCCTATCAAAATTGGTGTTTGATGGGGGATTGGAATGGAGTGGTCTCCCGCACCTGAATAAAACGTCTGAGAAAAATATTAAAATTACTCAAGGCAAATTACCATTTTTTAAATTATTATTTGATGGACAATTTAGGGTTGGTTGATATATGGAGACAGAAAAATGGCAATTCAAGAGAGTACACCTACATTTCTGAAAGACATAGATCTCTTTCAAGAACAGATATGATTTGGATTTCAAAGAATTTGGCTGCTAAGGTTTCTAGAGATATTACCACTTTTTTGGATCATAGTCCTATGAGTTTGGTTTATAAAAGGAAATCTAGTTCTTTTAGATGGAGACTAAATGAAATGTTGCTACAGAAAGAAGCAATAGTGGAGGATTGTAAAAAGAAATTAAAATAATTTTTTGAAAATAATTTAGATAAAGGTACTGATTTAAGAATGGTTTGGAATGCAAGTAAAGCTTTCATTAGAGGTTATTTTATACAATATAGTAGTGAACTCAAAAAGAAAAGTCAAGAGAAAATACAAGCTATTTTGGATGAGATAAAGAGAAAGGAAGATGAAGTAGAGACATTTCCAAAGAAGATAAATATTTCTCAACAAATTAAGCTTTTACAACAACAGTTATCTAAGTTAACAGTCAGAGAAATGGAAATAAAAATGAACTATGTAAAGTAAAAAAAACTGAGTTTGCAAACAAACCAGGGAAGTGGTTAGTATATAAATTATGAAAAGGAAAGGAAAAGATATTGAAATTACAAGAGGGATATACTGTATTAATGGATAACATGGCCATACAAAAAGCATTTCATCAATATTATTCCAACTTGTATAAAGGAAATATACAAGTATATAGAAGATATGTATTTTGGAGAGAACTTTATAAAATGGGTAAAATTGTATATTATCTCATAAGATTATAGATGAATATCTAAAGAAACAAAATTTACCAAGGATTATAAAGGAACAGAGACAGAGACAGACTATGAACTGACCTATAACAATAAGGGAAGTTTCTGAAGCTATAAAAAAGATTAAACCAGGAAAGGTGCCTGGAGCAGATGGATTATCAGGGCCTTATTAGAAATGTTTTGAGGACGAACTTTTACAACCTTTACAAAACATGATGAACTCTATCTTATAGGGAGAAAATATGCCAGAGAGTTGGAAAGAGGCCAGTATAGCACTAATACCTAAAGAGGGACAAGATTTGACTTTAACAGGAAACTATAGGCCTATATCATTATCGAATAATGACTGCAAATTGTTCACAACAATTGTAGCTGATAGACCAGTGTTGTCCAAACTTGGCCACTTTAAGATGAGTGGACTGGCTGGGGAATTCTGGGAGTTGAAGTCCACTCATCTTAAAGTGGCCAAGTTTGGACAACACTGTGATAGACTAAAAATAATTTTGCAAGAATTTATTCATGAGGATCAATGTGGGTTTTAACCTAAAAGACAGTTAAAGGACAATCTTAGAAATGTGTTAGACATTTTGGAGTATTTGGAGCAACATAATGAAAAAGAAGCCACACGGATTTTCTTAGATGCCGAGGAAGTCTTTGACAATTTGAAGTGGGCTTTCTTGTTCCAGGTTTTGGAAGATATGTATTTTGGAGAGAACTTTATAAAATGGGTAAGATCAATTTACACTTCACAGAAAGCACAAATAATTGTTAATGGAGATCTAACAAAACCCTGGGAGATACAAAAAGGAGCAAGACAGGGATGCCTGTCTTCTCTCTTGTTTATTTTGGTTCTTGAAATACGGAATAGAGATATAAGACAAGATGAGAGGATTGTGGGGGTAAAGATTAAAAAAAACTTATAAGTTAAGGGCTTTTGCAGATGACTTGGTGTTGGTTTTGAAAGATCCTTTAAAGGGAATTGAAACATTAATGGGCAATTTAAAAGAATTTGGTACATTAGCAGGTTTCAAGATTAATAAACAGAAGATGAAGATGTTAACAAAAAATATGAAAATAGAAGTTCAAACAGAATTGATGAATAAAACGGGTTTTAAGTTTGAGAAGAAGGTAAAACATCTGGGTATCACTATGACAAATATGAACTATACGATGTTTCAAGATAACTATGTTAAGGCATGTTAAGATGGGAGAAACTACAACTGTCATTGCTGGGAAGAATTTCTGTGATAAAAATGAATGTCTTGCCTAGAATGATGTTTTTGTTTCAGACAATACCTGTTTTGACAACTGATGCACCATTTAAACAGTGGCAGAAGGATATATCTAAATTTGTCTGGCAGGGGAAAAAAACCATGAGTTAAATAATAAGGTGGTACAAGATGCAAAAGAAAGAGGAAGATTGGGTCTATCTGATTTGAAATTGTATTTTGCAGCTTGCTGTTTGGTTTGGATGAAAGAGTGGGTGCTGCTGAGAAATAGAAGCCTCATGGAGTTAGAAAGACACGACCTGAGATTTGGGTGGCATGGATATTTGTGGTATGATAAAGTCAAGGTTAATGTGGATTTTAAAAATCATTATGTTAGATGTGCCATATTGAGAATATGGAATAGATACAAACCCAGGTTGTGTCAGCACAAGAAGCATTTTGGAGTCCTTGGGATTCTCTGAGCCTGGTTGTTTTCTTGCAGACGTTTCATTACCTGGCTAGGTAACATCTTCAGTGCTAGAAGGGAGTGAGGTTTGCTCCCTGTTTATATACAGTAGCTTGCCCTGTCAGTGTTGGTGGGGGAGTTGTTTTCTCCTTGGTAGTTCCTTGATTAGGCTGTTGTTCACTCCTTGGTTGTCTGTCTGAGCTGGTAGTTTATATATATTTTTATTTTATATTTATTTGTATATCAAATTTGTCACTACCCATCTCATTGAAATGACTCTGAGTGGTTTATAAACAGTTAAAATCAATTAAAATTACAAAATTACAATCTACCATTAATAAATAGAAGATAAATAGATCCAAGAATAATTGGCAGTCGCTCAGGGAATGTCACCAAGGTGCCAGCCACCCTCATGCAATCTTTGAGTAAGATTGTTATCACCCACGCAAGCTGGCAGAGCCAGATCTTTAATTCTCTGAAAGGAAGGGAGGGTAGGGGGCTGCCATACCTCTGCTGGGAGACTGTTCCAAAGGGCGGGGGCAACGGCAGAGAAGGCTGTTCTCCTGGGCCCTGCCAGCCGACATTCTCTCACTGACGGGGTCCACAACATGCCCTCTCTGCCTTGATTAGGGTATTGTTTATTACTTGATTGCCTGGTATTGAGCCTGGTGTTAATCCCTGCTTATCTGGGTGTTGATTTTATTTATTTATCTATCTATCTATCTATCTATCTATCTATCTATCTATCTATCTATCTATCATATTTATATAGCTGCCCATGTCACATTGCTGGCAAGGAGGTGTTCTGGTCTTTTTCTCTTCTTTTTATTGTCTCTTTTGAATAGAAAAGAAGCATTTTATAGATGAGAAACAATAGCCAAACACAAATGGCTAACTTATTACAAGATTCTAGAATTTTGTCAAGGGGAATATAAAATAAAATCAAGAGAAGAACCGGTGACCGAGGAATATAGTTGTCAATGCCTCTCAGAGTCACTTGCTGAGTGATAGAAATCAAATAAATAAATAAAAGTAAATAAATTGTAAGACTGATTTTGAAATAGAATTGTGTGCAAATGATGAACATACAATTGCTACAGGGCAGTTTTCCAAAATACTTGTGCCCTAAATAACATGCAAAAATACTCAGAAAAATATTGTAGATCTCAGTGACAAATAGTACTTATCAAAATTCAGCTCAGCCACCTGACTGCATTTTTAAGATAAGGAAATGTGTTGTGTTTGTATTCAAAAAGTTTAGGAAGGGAATTAAAAAGAATGAGGGTTTTAATTAAAAGGTTCAGCTTCAGTGTGCATTCCAGTGGAGCAATATGCTGAACCATACCCATTTCTAGTTCTAGAGAACAGTCTTCAGAATATAATCAGCCATGTGGCCATAGCAAGTCTACTTATGTTCACTTCATAAGTCCCTTCATAGATTATGTAACTATATATTTTCCTTTCGTTATCAATCAAGTGCTCAATGCTTTGGACAATAGAGATCATGTATCTCAAGTGCCAAGGGCCTGTCGATATAAGGAAGTTGGTAATTGAATCTTAACTGTTCAGAACACCAAGAAGAGAGGGTTGTTTGTGGGAATTGCTGAACTACATGGTCATGTAGTTCAGATCACCAGATTTACCTCCTTCCAGTTTGTGAATGGTAGCCATTCTGGAATTGGCCATGGTCCTGGCATTCATTCCAAGGGAGTATCCATTGCACTTCCAACCTGATCCATGAGAATGATAACCATTTCTCTAAGCCATCGGTCTTCAAATTCCATGATAGGTTATGCCCTCATTTGTTGCAGGAACAGAATCACTATATACCACTTATATAGATATAAAAATTAGGAAATGGGTTTCCAAAGTGGAAGGGTTGGGCTATGCATAGTAAGAATTCCCTTAGATTGCATTGGATCTTAGATACTTAAAGCAGAGTATAAAAGGTATCACTGTGATAGCAATTGGCCTTCTGTGGGATTTGGGGCCCTGGCAAGTGCCCAACTTTGCTGTCCTTGGACCTAGTACTAGCCAGGTCTGAAAACTGTGAAGGCCATTTCAACCATTGCAGATGAAGTCTTTCAGCATAGAAAGTTCTTTAAATAGCAATTGCCTCTTTTTAAGCTACATCGTTTAAGTTCATGATTCCACCATAACTGTCCTCTGCACAGCGATCTAACTTATGTTACATATGATTCACACCATACATTATCTAATTCTTCAGCAAGATGTACAACCCTTTAATCAATACTTCCTGCTTCTTTTTAGTCCTTTTAAACCAAAGGTGAGGAGCCTGTGGCTCTCCAAATGTCACTGAATGGCAAGTTATTATTAGCATTCCTTACCATTAGGCATGGTGGCTGGGATTGCTAAAATGTGTAATTCAGCAATATTGGGAGGGTCACAAGGTCTCCACCTTGTCTTCTATAGCTTTCAGTCTCAAGATATTTGGAATTCCTTACCAGCCATAAGCTTTATGAGGGCCATTGAAATGACTCTTTGCCCACTAGCTGTGAGCAATGGAAAAGTTATTCCAGCAAATGTAGAAAGAAATTGGCCGATTACTATGGATGCATTTATGTGACAACAAGACCAAGTACATATGTTAAATTTTCTTTTATGTTAAAATCAATTACATTTAAGCATGTATCTCAATGCTAGCTAGCTAGAATTACTTACCTGGCTTATAGGCTGCTCTGAGTGGCAAACAATTTCTCCTCCATGAAAACAACAAAATATAAAACATACCGACCCTGACCTCCCTCCTGACAAATCAATAAGATCACATGGATAAGACCTTGGGAGTAACATACAATCAGCCTAACCATAATAAAAAACCAAATTTCAGTGCCAGAAGGACACACCATTATGGCCCCAGGGCCTGTTTGAATAATCAAGACTTTACTCTGCCTGAACATTAAAAAGTGAAGGGGCAGAATGGTGGGGTGCAACATTCAGTGGCTGGGATTCACAGTGCATCCGGTTTCCTCATTTACCATTCACTGTAATGGTGTGAATGTATCAAAGCCCATGACAGCGATGTATATATAGTACAACAGCTTTATTGTTACACCAGCAGCCTTTGAGTCATATAGCTGACAATCAGGAGAATTGGGTACTTGTAGAACATTAGATGATTCATATCATTTTACACCTTCTACAGCCTTATTCCTTAAGGAGATGTTTGGCTGTGAATGCAGAATACAGAGTGTCTCTCGCTCTGTCGCTTAGCCTAATAATAGGCTGACACATTTATTTATTTATTTATTTATTTATTTGTCTGTCTGTCTGTCTGTCTGTCTGTCTGTTAGAAGGGCTTTTCAGTTTGTTGTCTGTCGTGTTATCATTAAATATAATTTAAATCTTGTATTTTTTTTTTTTTTTATCTGCTTAACAGTCATTACTGACCCTGCAGTGACCGCCCCCTAGCGGTTTTCAAGGCAATTGCATCTTTCTAGTTTCGGAATTAGACTTTGCCAGAGCCTAATTCCTAGAGCGTCAGCCCAGCTGGCAGCACAGGAGGCGGGATTTCCGTTGCTTCGCGCCCCTTTTTTCGGACGAGCGCGGTTTCGCGCTTTTACCGGCAACTTGTCCCGTCTCTCTCTGTGGAGCCGCTGCCAGCATTTTCCTCCCACCGGAGTGAGAGTGCTCATTTATCTACTCACGTACGTTTTCGATCTGCTGAGTTGGCAGAAGCTGCGGGTATAGAAACAAGAGCTCACCTTGTTAACGCGAGGCTGGACTCGAACCGCTGAAGCTTTCAGCCATTTCTGGCCGGCACTTTCAGCGTCATTAAGCCGCTGCGCCACCGCGTCCCCAAATCTTGTATACCTGCCAATTTTTCTTTCTTGTTGTACACCTAGGGATACTCCTTCACTTCCTAAGCCGTCCGCTTGATTTCAAGTATTCTTGTCTGATCATCATACCCCACCCCTCATCCCCAAATCACCCTCCTGGGCAAATTGAGTACTGAGACCCAGTCTGTGGGGCAATGCATTTTAGTCATTTAGAGAAATCTTTTCTGGGGGCATTACGCATATGGCTTTGTAGCAAACAGCTCTGCTACAATGTACTATCAGAGTAAAGAAAAATGTCGGTGGCATATTGCATAAAACACTCTGCCTTGTGGGAGGAAGTGTTTATTAGTTCTAAGTATACTCACATGTAGTGTCCAGGGATGGTGACCTTAAGTTTTCATACTGTCAGATCACCTTACCATGCTTGATTTTATGTTTCTTTCATGTCTCCCTTTATTGGCCTTTGAGCCCTGAACACTAAAATGAAGTTTTTTCTTTAAGGTAGCTGTTCTATCCTTGATGAGTTTTGGTTCCCTTTTTCCAGGCTTACAATATTGTTTTCCGACTATGGTGGCCAGGATGATATACTGTATTCCAAAGGGGGGGTCACTCTATAGATTTATATAAAGCCATTAATTTATTGGAAATTTTATTTTCAGCCTCCTTCATTCCCCCTTTTTTAACAGCCGGGAACATCATTCAGCTCCTGATTTTAAATAGCTGTCTTCATAGTACAAATGAAAGGTAGGAAATTAAACAAGACATTAACATAACAGTGTGAAAACAATATCCTTGCCAACTCCCATTGCTTACGGTGCAGTATTTACTTTGCCATGACCCATGGAAAAAGACTTAGATTGATAGCTCCAACACATACAATCTTCTCAGGTAAAGGAAAACCAAAATCTTCAGTCCTTAAGAATCTTTTAAGGAAATAAATATACCTGAGGCCCTTTAGATAATTATGTGCATTTATATATGCCAGCATCATTAAAAAAAAAACTATTTGCTGCAAATAATTAAAATACTTTAGCAGCATCCGGATGACCTTGTATGGGGTTTGAAGTGTCAGGCTTAGTCTACCAGGTTTGTCAGAAGAAATCCCAGGAGAAGACAGCTGCAAGCCTCTGTGACATTGTTGTCAAGAAAAGTCCATAAAAACATCAGACATTGAGCACAATTCAAAGGAGATTTTACCTGCTTCATTAAGAAACTATTTGCTGAAAATGAGCCTCATTTCCCCATCAACCCATCATTCGAGGGATGCCTTGCAGCAGTCAAATACAATTTACTACAATCTACCCAGTTTAAACAACATCCTTTAAGCTAGGTGGTTATTAAAAAATACACAGATAATTCATAGACCAGCATTTTTCACATCTTCTGTTTAAGATGTATCTCCATAAAATATTTTCATATATATACATTTTTGGGATGAGAGAAACTAAATTTGGGCTGATTGAATGGTAGAAAATGCAAAATCACCATCTGAGAGATGATTAGTTTGTGCTGAAAGGTAGAGGTTAAAAATAACTATGGGAGAGAGCTTAGTGCTCTTGCATTCACTGAAAGTTTTTCACATTGCAGTAAATACTCTGGTGTCTCAAGGCATAATTCTGCAGTTGACAAACAACTATTAAATGCTGTGGGGTTACTGTTATGCCCACTGAAACATTTAAAAATTTGAGCATAAATTTACATCTTAAAAAGTCATATACAGTACATGCAGGTTCAGCTTGTTTAAAGTGAGGATCTGAAAGCATTTACTAGAGTATTTCAAGATATACCTCAATGCACTTTATTCTGAACTGTTTGCATTGCTCCGGATCAGCTCTGTACCACTCTGACCTCACAATTTTAATCTCTTGTCAGCAGCTGAGCACATTTACTTCTGCCTCAGCTATGGTGGAAGAGGAATTGCTTTGAAACTGGTTTTCAGCTGGAAAGAGTGGAATTTTTGAAAGTGGAGGCAGGCTGTTTGAAACTCTTGCCTTAGTTTTCCTCCTGACTCTTAAGCTTCAGCTACCTAAGCGGGTCCTGTAAGTGGAATGCCGGCTTAACTGTTTTGCAGCTCTCCTTTGATAAGTCCTTCAGAGCCAGGAGAGATTAAATTGACCAGCCCATGCAATGTGCTATGCTGCTTGGATATTTTTCCACTTTTTATTTCTTTCCCTTTTGCATGGAATAGGGGTGATATGCTTGTTTTTAGCATTTCTGAGTTGACAAAAGCATAAACACAGACAATAATCAATTGCCTTAAAACCACTTCTGAGGGATTGAGAAGTGGAAGTGGTAAAAGTGCTATCAGTCTTTTCTAGTTTGGGTACCTTCCAGAGATAATGGAATTTGATTTTGAAATTTGCCATAAAGCTATTTTTACTGGGAATTCTGGGAACTGGAATTTGGATTCTGGAGGGTATCCAGTTTGGAGAAGGCTAATATAACTATGTGTATGCAGGACAATTTTATATACAATTAGATGCAATACTCCAGAAATGGGTGATGTGTGAAAAAATGAACATTTCTTTATGTTAAGGCAAGACTATATTGATATAATGGGCTAGATCCTGGAGCTAAAATTCAGTGGCTTCCAAACGTTTTCCTAGAGAGGTCGGGGAGATGGGAATAAATGACATTAATAGAATTAATGTTCATTGTGCAGGTGTGTGTATATACATATATTGTTAGTCATGGGGCAGCAAGGCATATACATTTTATTACTTTCTGCATTAAAATCATACTCTTTTCTAACAAAGCCATGTTTCTTTTCAGGTAAATGGAGGCTATATGAGGGAAGACATGGCACTCTGTACTTTATTCCTGTAGTTATGATGGCAGCAAAACTGAAATGAGCTTAAAATACAAAACTGCATGTCAGGGTTTTTTTTTTAACTGAGCTTTTATGTATATTTGCTTTAACATATCAGAAACACAGAAGTCATTATAAAATAAGGAACCACAGAGGAGGATAAGAGAACGTTTACATCTATGCATCACAAATGAAGTAAATACATAGCTATGCCTTCCAAAATAAACGCCATTCCCACCCCAAAAGCTCTTATTCAACAATTATTTAATTGCTTCATCAGAAAGACCTATCCTTTCCTGCACCTGATTTCCCTCAGGTGGATTTTGGCCAGCTCTGAAACAAAATGTTGACAAAGCGAGAGAAAAATAAAGGCGAAACTCAGCAGCAGAACTAAGAGGATTCATGCAGGTGGATGGGGAAGGGGGCTTTATGAGGAACCTAACAGAAATTTACACTAATGCCCCCCAACTCCAAAGGACATTTAAATCTCGACTGGCAAAGAAGCCAACCAATCTGAAAAATATCCTATCATGAAACTGTAAACTGATCCACATATTTCCTTAGGCCAACATTAGCTTC
The DNA here is from genome assembly GCA_030867105.1 of Liasis olivaceus. NCBI lineage: Eukaryota > Metazoa > Chordata > Lepidosauria > Squamata > Pythonidae > Liasis > Liasis olivaceus. The sequence continues at coordinate 262,269,512 of CM061349.1, forward strand.
TGTCATGAAAAAGCACTCAGCTGCTCATCCTCGGAAGAACAGTAAGGTAAAACCATTAAAGAAGAGAGGACAAAGAGGCTTAGGGCTCGTTTGTAGGTTGGAAAAGGGGGAGAAGAGTCATCCAGTTGTTTAAGGACATTGTACTGTCTGGCTGTGGCATATTAAGTGCTTTGGGTCTTCCGGCTCAAAGCCCTGAACTAAGAGCTTCACAAACCTTGCAAAACCTTAAGGAGGAGCTATGCAACTATGCAAGCTTGCATGTGGGAAAGGTTTTAATGAGAAATCCCCTTCTAAAACCAATGAAGTCAAATTTGTTGACGGGGGAAAATGAAGAAGGCAGCAATCACACATGCAGACTTCCAAACAAAATCACTAGAATCAACCTAACTGTATCAGTTACTTATTCTCTCTTTGAATAAGGACTTGAGGTTCTACACCTTCTCATCACAGAAAAGAGGCTTCAAGGGAGATTTTTTTGGATCCCCATTTGGAAGTTCATGGGGGGGGGGCTTCTCATTCTTTCTTCTTCCTCTCATTGTGTTCCTTTTTTTGAGCACTTATTCCCTGTCTTATAGTATGTGGGGTGAATGAAAGCCAGCTTCTTTGCGGGGACAGTGCTCCATCTCTGATATCCTGGATCTAGCCAGCAAATCAGAAAATATCTAGATTCTAAACTCACCTTCCTAACAACCCTTGAAGGAATTATAAAGGCACTGGTTTTGTGTGCGTGTGTGTTTTGTGCAGTTCTGCCTTTGTAGCCATAAAAATACATGCCTGAAGCACTTTGGGGAAAAATTCTACTCAGGCCTATTTGGCATTGGGTCCATTCATCAGATGTTTTAGGAGACACTGCGGTGTCATACCAAAACTAGGGTATTGTCGCATATGGGCTTTTATAGGCTAGAGAGGTGGGAACATAAGGACTCCCCTCATGAGGAGAGAGAAGGAAAGTGTGAGAAAGAACACCATTTGAATTTTAATGCTTAGAGTTTTGGGGTACTCATGATTTATTCATAGCCATACCATGTATCTACAAGAGGAGTAGATTTATATCGTAAATGCCTTCTGGGTAGCAAAGTGAGGAAAAAAAGTAAATACAAAATGAACAACACAGATCAGTGATGTTTAGACCTTCATTCCTATCCATTTCTCTGTGTTTATGCAGAAGCAAGCCTATTTTCTACTTCACATTTACATAGGAAGGGCTTTAAATTCAAATATTGAAATGCCATCCAATTGAAATTCCTTTCCATTCTTCCCTTTCCTTCTGAATGATTCCATTTCTTTTATTCTCTCCCTTTTTTAATGTGATGAGAGAAAAAGAAACCCTGGGAGTATGAGAGACCATGTATTATGAATGGTCTTCCAATTCCTTGGCTGGGGCTTTCTATTCATTGTTCTAAGTTGTTGCTTAATGTAGAGTGAAATGAGGTAAATATTAATTCTGAAGAGAACTGAACCCATACAGGAGGGGAAAAGCCTCATCATAGTCCAAGAAAATAGTGCATGCAGCTGTGATGGGCTTCTGCTCCTTTAAGATGGCTGTGAACACCTATTTTCTGAAATCTGGCAAACATCAAAGAAAATGGAATTAAATCAATAATGCTCCAGTTAATTAATAGTAAATGACATCTTAAGAAAACATTTGGTACAACACATCTGCTCCAAGCTGCAGCAGTTCTGGAGCTCGGGAAGGATCAAAGCATAAATGTCACAGAAAAAAACAAAATGTTCCTCCTGCTGCACAAAGCTGGTGCTCTTTAGTTTGAAAAAGGATTTGTTTGAAGGATATAAGCATTTAATACTGAAAACGATAGATCCACTTCATTATGCCTCTGGGGAAAATTTGTATTCCTGTTCCTGTACAAAACAATGAAGGCAGGAGTATGGTATTTAGCAGGTCACTATTTACATTTCATACAGAGGCAGCCAATGGCATCAGTAGTATGGACTACTATTTTATCTATCTATCTATCTATCTATCTATCTATCTATCTATCTATCAAATCTATATGGCCGCCATCTCACGGAAGGTGACTCTGAGCAGTGTACAATAATCCAATAGAACAATGCATATATAAAAACAATCATATAAATATATAAAAAATACTAAAGAAAATGAGGGACCTATGGAACATCAAGAGGGATGGAAACCTGGGATGTGGGGAAGGTTTCTACCTGTGCTCTTTGGTGGACACGGGCAGCCCATTTGAATAAATCCCACTATCCTAGACCACAACATCAAGACATTGGGTTCTTGACTAGAATGGCAAATGACCATCAGAAGTTCAGTTTTTTCAGAAGTAATTGGTTGTGTGTATCCAAGACTCAGAACATTATTGTTCCTGTATGGAAAGGGAGAGGTAGTAAGAGTGAGTGCAAAAACAAGGGGAAGAGGTGGAGTTCCTTTGTTAAGTGTGAGGGCAGGTATCTTGCTGAATTCTGATTGAAATTAGAGGACATAAGGAACAAAATTTGAAAAGGGCAGTGTGAGTTGGGCATGGGTATTCAGGCCAGACTTCTGCGCTTTAGCAAGTCCATTGGAGTTGGGTAGCTAATAAATTCAAATAAATAAATGAGTCATTGAGAAATGTATGAATGTGAAAAAGAAAGTTCTGTTTATTTAGAGAAAATATATGATAAACTGAATAGAATAGAATTATGGAGTTTTTTGTGTGAAAATGGAATTGAAGGTTGACAGTTGAATCCAAAAAGAACAGTATATGATGAAGTAAAACACATGTGAAAATAAATGGCATACATGGTGAATTGTTCAACATTGAGTAAAGAGTAAACCAAAGATCTGGGCTGTCCCCTTGCTTGATTAATGTAGTTATGGATGTATGTATAAAAAATATTTGTGGTGACAATAGAGGTGCCTTGGTTGGGGATGTGAACGTATGTGTATTTTTGTATGTAGATGCTGCTATGTTGTTGGTTGAGAATCTAAATTATTGACAGTGAATGTTAGAGTTTATGATGTCATGTGGAAGATGGATGTGAAAATTAATGTGTCAGACCAATGTAGTTATGTCTGAGAAAGAAAATAGAGTTATTACAAACAGTGAAAAACTAGGGCAACTAGAGTAGTGTGTGTGCTTTGGTAGAATGTTTAGCAAGGTTGGGAAAATAGATGGAGAAATCTTCACACATGCAAATCTTAGAAAGCTAATAGGTAGTAAGTAGTCTGTTGCAAGGAGTGAATGTTTGTCAAAATTAGTGAAAGACTATGTTTCAGCCCACTTTACCATATAGAAGTGAGACTTACACATTTTCAGGAGAAGCATATAATTAAGTTGAACGCAACTTTCGTGAATTGAGTACAAAAAGTGGGTGACCAGTATGAAAGAAATATACCGAGGTGGTTTGATCACTGAGAATGAATGAAGATGAATTGCAAAACAAATCTGCGAACACAGCATTCATGAGTAAAGGAAAAGAACAAGAAAATAATTGTTTGATGCAATTTATAAGATCCTCAAAATGAGGAGGATTTTAATTTTTTTAATGTATAAGCGAAGTATAACAAAGAAAAAATAATACATCTGTGACTGTACAGAAAAAATACATTATTGTTGTTAAAATAAATCTGAAAGAGAGAGGTGAGAAATTTAAAGAACAAAATACAACTATATGGAAGCAAGAATGGTTTTCTGCACTTTACACAACATTGCATGCCCCAAAAGGGAATTGCATGATATATAGTATGTACTATTCAAAACTCCAGAAAGGAGAGTCTCCATGGTACCTTCCAACCACATAGTTTCCTAGAAGGATAGTCTTTTTATGTTGGAAAACTGCATGTGCTCACTGTGGTCTTCTCAAGGAAAATTGATGAGTAGAAGAAAAGAATGCTCATATTAACTGATTTGAGTTTGCGATATCTCATATACTGGGAAAGGCAAAGGTTGGAAAGCATTTAAAATAGGAACTATAGTTCAGTTTTACAGTGCATATGCTTGGAATGCAGATTAGCCCAAGACCTATTTTCAGCATCTCTATTCAATCCAAAATACTGAAATAAGATCTTCGGATTGTGTTTTAATTGATTAGCTTTACAGCACTGAAAATCTGATCATTTGAACGGTAGCTGAGATGAAGCCCTCTCCATGTGTGAGCCTTAGCCAATTGCCCCACAAATAGGCAATTTACAACCACAAAGCCACATGTGGCATGCAAACTTGTTGTTGTTGTTGTTTTGCAACCTTTAGAACTTCCTCTGATGATATTGCCCATTTATGGCAGTGCTACTGCTGAAATGATGCAATGTGATTTCTTCCATCTGAGGTGAGAATACTGGAGCATATAAGTCTTAAAAAGACATTATCAAATCCCACCCTCCCCAGAACAGAAAAAGGTGGAAAATCTTAGTTTCCACTTTATGTTACTACCCTACTCACGGTTCCCAAATACTTAGCCTAGTCCTTATATAAATAGAACAAGATGATGGAAAAGTTCCTTTTCTGCCAAGATCCAGAAATAGGTCAGGGTACTGTCTGAGGACTGATCTGTGAATCTGCTCACTGATCAGGTGGAATGAGGACTGATTGTTTGAAGGAAGGTCTGTGTCTTTGCGGTATCTACACAGGAGTGAAGGATGGGAACTGATGAAGCTAGTGTGCATTGACTTGCTTATGTTCCACAATAGCTATACAAGCAATGCAATGAACAAATAATTAAATTACAGAGGTTATTGTCCCATTAATTTTGAGAGTTTTCAGCCAGAATTTTATGTCATGCTTATGTGTATATCTATGTGCATTTCAGATTACATTAACACTATAGTGACAGTATGCTTGTTTCCTGTCAGTTTTTCAGGCAGAATGCAACATTGTCTTCATGTCTCCTATCTCTAAGGAAGTGATAATGAGCATTTCTGCACTTGCTTCACCCATCCATCACTACGGCAATACAAAGTCCATCTTTGTTAGCACTGTATCACCCTCAAAAGGCTTGGATGATGCTATAAATTCCTAACGAGAAATTCCTAAATGTAACAAGTGTGGGTTAAGTCATTAATCACTTCTGTTAAGGACGAAAAAGGTGGAAGAAATACTACTTTTTTGTTTTGTGTGATCCAATAGCGTGATTTAGGCTTATAATAACCTGTATAGCTGTAGCGTTCTGGACTACTGAAGATTCTCAGCACTGTTCAAAGCTGTAGAGAATGCATTGTTAACTTCCGTAGAAAGGGGTGTCTGCTTGCTTGAGGCAAGAATCTCTGAATGGATTTTCTTAAGATGGCTCTTTGTAAACACAGGGTCTCCAAGATATGCAAAACTAGCTGTTTTTTAAGAACTGAAACCCAAAGAAAAGACTAGAATATAGCAAAGAGAGTGCCACATTCAGATTGTACTTAGAAACTGAAAATGAAGGCAGGAGTTTGGGGATAACAGCAGCTGCCTTAGGGTTATTTTATGCCCATCCTGCTGAAGCCAGGGTCACGAGATCAGATAAGAAGTTACACCAAAAACAGTAGAAGATGGGAACCCAAGAATGAGGGAATTAAATGGTTATTGGTTGGGGATGTCCTTTTGGTTAGTTCAGAGTTGCATATTGCAATTGTGTGTTGATCTTATTGTTTTGTAGATTGATCTGATAATACATTTAGAATGGCAGGCTAAAAATACCTAAAGTGTGGTGCCCAGAATTGGGCATAGGGCTCCAGGTACAAGCCTAGCTAGTACATAGTATAGTAGAACAATCACTTTTCATAAGCCAGACACTATACTTCTGTTAATGTAGCCCGATATGCACTATCTTTTTAAGCTGCTACACCACACTACTTGCTCATGTTGAACTGGTGATTCAGTAGGGTTCCTAGTTCTTTCTCAGATGCATTCCTAACAATCCAAATTTTCTCCACTCTATCTATGCAGTTGACTTTTATGATGCAGGAGCTGAACACTGTCCTGTTTAATTTGGCCCAGTGTTCTAGACTACTGAGATCATTCTGAATTGTGATTGTGCCCTGTGTGGTATTAGCCAACCTCTTTAAGTGTCAGCACTACTAGGTAGACCAGACTATGAAATCAACTCCCCACAAAAGCTAAAACTACTTTCATTGAGGTTGGCTATAACAACAGAATCATGCAAATCTGATTGTGCTGTACCTCTTCCTCCTTCTTATAGTCCAGTGAATTACAGAGGTGTCTCTTTAAGCCACTTCTGAATGTTATCTAGACATTATAGACTTCTTTCCCTTCCATTTTGTCCTTTAGGCCATTTATAAAGATGGTGAATGAGGACAGAACTCTGGAGGATGCTACTAGATATTTCCAGGTCCATGCAAAACTACTTAAAAGCACCCTTTGTGTGTGGTTATCCAATTGGGGGGGGGGGGGAATCCACCGGAGTGCACTACTCTTCTAGTCCATATTTATTCATCTTGTCCACAAAGATATGAGAATCAGTCAAATGTTTTACTGAGTTAAAACTGCAGCACAGAATTTACTTGTTCCATCAATGTAGTCATTCTCTCATGAGATATGGTTAGTCTGACATGATATGATCTTGAGCAACCTGTCATAGTTCTAAGGGTAGCATTTTTTTCCTAAGTGCTCACATATCTGTTGCTTGACAATCCGTTCTAGTACTTTGTCAAAGCTCTTTAAATTCTAGTACATTGACAAGTTGTTCTAGTACCTTTACTAACTTGTCTGTTGTTTCTTCCCCTTCTTGAATAAGTATGTGACTATGTTTGGTCATCTTCAATCTTTTGACATCCAAACATTTTCCAATTTTTTTTTCAAATACTACAGTCAGCTGTTCTGAAGATCATAAAAGGTTGCACAGTCTTAGCAAAACTAATCCAGTTAAGGATTTTGGATTGTTTCCTTCCATGGATCAGCATGGTGCTGATAGCTTTTGGCACAGAACTGACTGCTACTTACTGCAGCCACTGTTAAAAAGATTGTGGAGGTAGCTACCACAACCAAGTAGTATGAACAAAAAAATTGGTGGTCAGTATTAAAAATGTAACTCCAGGGAATTATAAATTGCCTTTCATGTCAAAAACAGAATTATAAAATGGCTTAGAAAAGAAGATGAAATAATGCAGGGAAGAAATACTCTTGACTGATATTATATCAGTCTACTACGAAGCATGAATACACACAGTTTATGAAGATTTATGATGCAATAAAGGAGAAAGCATTAAGAAACATGCCGTTGAGTGATATAGAAAGTGAAGGTAAACATAACTAAACAGAGAAATATAAAAGATAGTAAGATTATAATATGACAAATTTGGAACCAAGAAGACATGATAAAATGTGCAACCAAGCATTTCATTTTTTGTGATTCAGAAACAGGAAGCAATCGCAATATCAAAAGCAGATAGTGGTAAAATGGATGCGTGTAAAATGCAATAAAGATAACACAGTGCTCAAACTGATGATATAACACATAATGTGGAGAAGGAAACTTGAACATATGTAAACAATTAATCTTCATTGACAATACAAGGTGGAGATGATCCAAAGTAAGGTGAATTAAGGCATCATAAATAGAAAACTAGGACAAATGCTGTGTTGAGTCTATATCTACAAAGATCAGAATTGTGCAAGCCATGATATTCCCCGTGACACTCTATGGAAGCAAAGGTTGGACTTTGAAGAAGCAAGATAGGAAGAGTATTGACACTTCTGAGCTTTGGTGTTCGAAAAGACTCCTGAGAATACCATGGACAGCCAAGAAAACAAATAGATCATTGAACAAATCAACCCAGAGCGATCACTCAAGGCACAAATGACCAGGCTCAAATTATTGTACTTTGGAGACATTATTCAAAGATTTAGCTCTAGGTTCTAATGCTGGGAAAGGTGGAAAGAAAGAGAAGAAGGGAACTATCAACAGCAAGTTGGATAGACTCAGTTACAGTGGTGATGGGGGTGCCATTGGAAGAGCTGAAGGACCAGGTTAGGGACAGATCATCATGAAGAATATCTATGTGGTCACTAAGAGTTGCTTGCTTAGATTTTGCATTTATTTGTACTGACAGTTGTGCCATCACAAGAATGGGCAGACAACTGTTCCTGGAGGACAGAAATAGACATCTCCCTCTATTAGTCCCCCACTCACTTTCAAAATAACCTCAGGACGTGTGTCTCTGTTCTACTTCCAAAGTACACTTTATGTCTCCTTGAGTGCTCTTGTCCATTTGGGTTTGAATGCTTTAGTTTGTTGCAGACTAACCTTAGCAGCTCACTGGCTATTTTGCAGAAGGACTGCCCCTTTAAATGAGCTTACTGTGTACTCTAGTAGTTTCCCAGTGAAGTGGCTGTGCATACACAGTCAACTGGGAGAAAGTTACAAAGCAACTGCCCAGTCCTGGAAGGAGACATGGCTATTTTATTGACTCAAGTAAAGTGAAGTTTCGAAGCACACATTTCAGAAGATTTGCACATCTTTAATAGGGATGGGTGAGCCAGTTTGGTATAGTAGTTAAAGGCACCAGGCTAGAAACTGGGAGACTGTGAGTCCTAATCCCTATTAGGCACGAAGCCAGGTGGGGGGACTTCATTCATTCATTCATTCATTCATTCATTCATTCATTCATTCATTCATTCAATTTATATAGCCGCCCATCTCAGACCAATGACTCTGGGCGGCTAACAATAATAAAAACAATCAAACAATTAAAACAATACAGAAAATTAAATATAAATACAGCCAAGAGATCCTTAAAAATTGTCGGTGTCAACACAACCATGAAACGGGAGGCTTCGAACACTCAGGGCACCAGGCCTGGGCATAAAGCCAGGTCTTCAAGGCCTTCCAAAAAGCCAAAAGGGTTGGGGCCATCCTAATCAAAGGAGAGAGGATGTTCCAGAGGGCAGATGCCACAGCAGAAAAGGCATGTCTCCTGGTCCCCACCAGCCAACATTCCTTGACTGACAGAACCCGGAGCATGCCCATCCTGCCAGCCCGGATTGGACGGGTAGAAACAACTGGGAAAAGACGGTCCCTAAGGTAACCCAGTCCCAAGCCATTAAGGGCTTTAAAATTGACAACCAGCACCTTGAATTGCACCCGGAAACACACCGGCAACTAACGCAGCTCCTGAAGCAGTGGTGTTACATGTGCTGAGTAGCTGATACTATTTACAACCCGGGCAGCTGCATTCTGTACCAGCTAAAGCTTCCGAATGCTCTTCAAGGGCAACCCCGTGTACAGCGTGTTGCAATAGTCCAAACAGGAGGTCACAAGGGCATGAGTGACAGTGAGTAGAGCCTCCCGGTCCAAGAATAGGCTTTGGGCCTGTCAACTTTCTCTCTGTTCTAGAAAGAAGGCAGTGCCAAACAACTTCCAAAAATGTTGCCAAGAAAACTGCAGGGACTTGTTCAGGCAGTCTCCAGGAGTCAACACTGACTTGAAGGCACACATACACATACAATTGAGCTTTCCAAAATAATATCATGCCAGACCCATTAGTATATTCATAAACAAGGGAAATATAAAGACAAACAGAAATTCTATAGGATATTTCATCTTCTCATCTGTTTCTTATGTGATTATTCTGTCCACAATGTAATAGGTTTTGCTTGATGACATATACAATATTCACTGCAGATATTTTATCAGCTGTTAAACAGTTTTCAAAAATTCTTATTCAATTTGATATTTTTATGCTTCATTATAACTTCATTCTCCTCTGCTAGGAGATGCTGTGCAAATGGGTTTTTTTTTTGTCTGCTCTTATTTTTTTTAATTCATTGAATATTAAGCCACTTTTAAACAACAATTTATTGCTGCCTGACTTGGCAAATGGGATACAATTAACTTTTTAAAAAGCCTCTTAAATGGAAAGCTTCCTTGTTCTAAACATTTCTAAGACAATATTGCAGTGACCTTTCTTTTAGATCAGTAAGGGCCAATCATAATAGAAAGCCAGGTCGTAGGCATTTTTTCAGCACCTGATTGCTTACAGCCAATTATATATTTTTGATCCATCTGAGGACAAATCATTAATTTCAACAAGCTAATTCAGAAATAAATCCTTATTTTAAAATATACCCTTCCACCAAATGGGTCTCATGGCCTCTCCTATCTCCTAAAATTCCAGTGCTTTGGGCTCTTATTAGCTGCTGATTGCCAGGGAGGAGAGCATCTGTTCAGAACCTTCATCTGAACAGTCGGTGACTTCACAGCATATGTTCTGTGCTTAGTTGGGACTGTTTGGATGGCATACCAAGAGGTCCTGCCCACATTTACTGCTATACTACTATTCTAATAGCAAATATATTGGCAAGCTAAGCAACTGTCCAAGTGTTTTGCCATTCTGTACCTCATTTCCTTGAAGCTGGTGGACCCAGACATTTGTTCACAAGGGCTCAGATGTCAAGGTTCACAGCCAATTTTTTTTCAGTAGTGATTATGCCTTCTGCGGTTCTCAGATTTATTTTCTACTCCTCCCATGCTACCCTTGTTGCTCCTTACCAAGTTTTTTTGTTTGAAAAGTTTCCAGGAAGGTGATATTCTCCCAGCAAGAAAACTCTTGTAATGTGGAAAATATGCTTTTCACACCAGGATCAGTCTAACCGCCTTTGATGGAGAGATTTTGTTTCCGGTATGTTGAGAAATTTCCATCAGGAAAGTAAAAATATTGCCCATGCCATTAAAACATAAAGTGTGTTATATACATCATAGCTTAGGCAGACTGAATAAATCTCTGAAGCGGCAGGCTAGAATCTGTTAAAATCTATGGAGTTAGCTTGTGATAAAAACTTAGATTTGGAGAAAAGAGAAGCAGTAGGAACTATTTCTTTTTTAAAAAGTCAGCTAATAAAAATATCTTTGCATTTGCTGAAATGTAATTGCAATATATTAAAAAATATATTCAAAAGCTAAAGAAAAACCTGTGAAGCTTTTGAGTTATGAATTTATTGTGAAGTGGGATCCAAACATGTGTGTGGAGTGAAACCAGTCCCTGAAACGAAAACCCTGAAATGCTTCCATTTTGGATAAATAAATGTAAGATTCTGTTTTGCCTAATTTGAATTATTTCTACCATAATATATATTCATTTACTTGAAAAAATATTGAAAGATGTCTGAAAAATTATATGGACCAATTAAAACAATCTTCAAACAGCACAAGACACTGTCAATGAGAAAGGGGAGGGGGGGCTGTTGCATTCCTGAATCGCCCATATTATTAAGCTAATAAACTCACCTACATAGTTGAACAGAATTCCTGGCACACATTTCACAGATGAAAACGGGTATGCACGAAAGCTGTCTATTTATATATGAAGTTTGCAACTTCCATTCCCTCCATGGTTTTCACACACTATTTCATGATTGTTGCAATAGCCCTTGGGGCACTTCCAGAATATCAATCTTTCCATTGGTAAGCCTCTTAAATACAGATTGGAAATGGAGCACAATTCTTCTGACTAAAAGTTGCCAGGATCCTGCACTGAGCAAGGGGTGGCACTACTTGAGTTCTAAGTTCATTCCAACCCTATAATCCTACAGTTCTAAGGCTTGCTCTAAGCAAATTAGGCACAGATTGTATACCCAGCCTCTCCTATGTTATTCCCACCCTTTTGATGCTGATCTGGTGGTACAGCCCATCATGCGGACTTGGAATGGGAAAAATGCTATGGAAGCTGATTCCATGCATTTGTTCAACTGAATGATCAATTCCATGTAGCCCTGATCCTGGGAAAACAATTCTGTATGTTTGAAGTAGAAGTTGGTTGTTCACTGTATTAGTTGGCTGGAAGGGTTATGATGTCACAAAGAAAAATGTTTTTATATGCATACACACAGATCCCAATTTATATGTACAAAGAATGTCTTATAAAGGTTAATATATCTGTATTATATCACTTAATCAAATGTGCATGACTTTTAAATAATATAGACAATCTGTTTGAAGCATGCCCTAAGGGAAGTGAAAGATAGTACCTGATCAATGATTGAGTTAGAAATAAGTATGTCAAAATGTTCTAAAGTTGGGGAAAAGTGGGCTTGCTTCTTTGGAGAAAAGAAGTCCTCTTTTTAAGAAAGATTGTGTGTTTCAACATATGCATCTAAGTATTAAGCTGTTATTATGTTCAGAAGCAACTAAGTTCAAGCTCATTTCAGAAAGAAGTTGTCAAGAAAGGAAGCCATTTTCTGCCATAAATTTCAGGGGCCTAGAAGTCCATTTCGAGTGAGAAGAACCACTGTGTGGAAACTGTTAGGAATAGGGTTACCAGATATATGAACAGGCAAAGGAGGACATGGACAATTGGAAAAGAGGACACATGGGGAAAGGAGGACATGCTAACTGTTTAACTTTCTTGGCATCTGCAACAAAAATTACAGCATAAAAACTGCAAAAAAATGTACTTAGGCAAAAAAAAGTACTTCATTTATATGAAATTACTTTTTCCAGCATCAGAAAGACTGGTTATTCAATAATAATATTTTTCCAACAAATCTTTATATTCAAGAACATATGCTAGCAATAATATAGAATCGATGATGACACACTTTTCAAATTCCACCATCGAAATGTGGGACGAGTCATGTGATCTACAGACTACCGTGATCAAAGATTTGAAGGGGCTGGATTGAAGCCAATTGCTGTAATCAGGAAATAAATAATGTAAATCTAGTCTGTCGGCAGATGAGAGAAAGAAAGAAGCAGACAATTTACAAGGTCACAATACACAAAAGTTTGAATGACTACTGTTGTGAAAACAGTCCAAAATAAAAACAAAACAAGACACTCAAAAAGCCAGACATTTGATTTTAAGGCTATGCCTGCTGGACAGAGGACAAGAGGACAAAAAGAAGAACATGTCCTCCTTTTGCTGGACATCTGGTAACCTTAGTTTGGAAGCAAACAAGCTGCCAGGAGACCTGAGGGCTTTCTCTTATCACCACTATAGATTTCTGAAGAGCAAGACGTGAGGGAAAGGTATTGCTATTCTTCCTGGAACCTCTTCCTGTGCAAGCTATTCTAATGGAAGAGTTCCTTCACCCCCTCCAAACAGTAATAGCTTCCATGGAAATAATGTCACTGTGCAGTTTGATTCCTTTTTCACATTAACTTTCTCACTTAAAGAATGAGCGCTATAAACAGATGTGATGTGGTGCCAGGTTGATGGGTTAAGTTAATTCAAAGGGATCCACAAAGAGAGCAGAAGGTGACTGGAAGGAAGGTGCCTTCAGAAGTAGAACGAACTGCTAGTTTGCTGCAATTGAACTTTGAATGGATGCCACATGTGGGGATCGCACTAGAGGAAAGTTGTGTAGCAGAAGGTACTATGCTGTAAAAATGACCAGGACAGACCTCTTTCCTTCTGAACTCAAACAAAAGAATTGGTACTCTATAGCACACTAAGGCAGATTTGTTATGTCTGTAAAAAACTCCACTTAACTTGCAGAGCACTGAGTTCAAAAGGCAGGTTGTAAATTATAAATATGGATCAAAAGCACAGCAGTATTTTGGACGATATATTTAAGCTAGTACTTAGAAGATTTAAAATATGAGATGAACTGAAGACCCGCATCTCAAAATGAACAAACTACTGAGTAATTCACCTTTCCTTAAGTCCTGTTTACCTCTCTGACTCTGTCTCTCTGTCAAAGATAGCATCTGGTAGGGGTCCTGAAGAAAGTTTAAATTGATATTATAAATGGAAAACACTGACAGTAGAAATTCCATTTTTAAGCCACCCATTATTCACAAGGCAGATGTTCAAATGTTTAAAGATTTTGAGCAGGTTCTACCTCAGTCTTTTTTTCTGAACGTGCCCCTTCCATTAACCTCCTAAATGCTTTATATTTTTTTCTGTACACTTTCTTCAATGAAAATGTGTATTTTTAAAAGGACATAATATTTTACAAGTGGATTTTATCAAGCTGCTATCTCTACCAAAAGGAAATTATTATTATTGTTATTTTTTAAAAAGAATGTAGTATTTGGAAAGGAATAATTTGGGGAAAATAATTGCTTTCCAAATACCAAGTTTCTTTCTGAATAGGATTACAACTGCAGTTAAGAGAATGGAGGCATTTAGAAAAATATGAAAACATTTGTTCTCTTTTCTGCCATAATGCCAAGATGTTATTAATACTATTTTGGAACTATCAAACAGGCATATTGATGAAGAAGACTGAGAATGTAGGATTTTGAAAACATTAGTTGGTGATTTCTAAGTGACTGGAAAATTGAATTCAGTTTAAATGTTCTGACTCACCCAGTGCCATGTTTTTACATAACTCAGAAGACAGTGAGATCTCAGAGGTATCATTATGGCCAACATTAATTGAATGGCACTATCTGGAAAATCTCACTTTAGGCACAGTAAAATCTCAATTTAATGGATGAATGGGGAGGAAATATTGGTTATTTCCCAAATGTCTATTAAACAAGAAAGTATATCATTTATGTCATGTTATGTCATTTTATTTCCAATTATGACTTTGAATTTGGGAAAATTTTATGGACTTCTAAAGCCTTAAATATCTTAGGACTTGATTGGCTAAGGAGCTGCTTCTTCGATGGGCTGCATGGCTAGTCTTAATATTGCCATATTATACTGTTGATGCAGGCAGCGCATTGGTTACCAGTCTCTTTCTGAGTGTAACTCAAGATGTTGGTCACTCCCTTTAAAACCTTATATGGCTTAGGGCCTGGATATCTAAGAGACCACTTTTCACAGATTCTGTTTGCCTGGCCCAGATAGTCAGGAAGGAACTCAGTGACAAATGTTCTCTGTAGGGGCTTTCTTCCTATGGAACAGCCTGGCCCTTCCTTAAGGCTAGGATGGCCCCATTCTTACATGATGATGATGATGATGATATGATGATGATGATGATGATGATTCTTTTAAATATAGTATAAATCCCTTAGAGTCCCATCAGACTGAATTAGTGTCAGGCTGTTCAGATCTGTAGGAGACATGCTTCTGAAGATATTCTTGCTGTCATAGTCCCATCTACCTCATTCATGGGAGAGGGTCTTCTTCCAAGGTATTCCTGTATATGGAACTTGTTCTCATTTAGCTGGTGTTTAGAAAAACTGCAAAGAGTAAAACTAAATCTCTTTCACCAGGCTTTTAATTATTCATTGATTTTAATACTGGTTTTTGTGCTAAGTTTTATTTATTTTAGGATTTTTTGTAAATGTTATCGCCTCAGTTGCTTATGAAAGTAGAAAGATGAGATATAAATCAAATAATCAAGCAAAGAAATATCTGTAAGTTAGCATTTTTTGTTGTTGTTTATAAGTGACATCACCTTTCCCAAATTAAGAAGCAATATTTCATGAGTTATTGTATAACTTTCAAAAATCCCAGCTAATTAAGCCTGTTAATGTTTTCATATTGTGTAACAAGATTATTAAAATTTCATACCAATGACTTCACCAATTTATGATACCTCTTGTCCCTCAGTGTTTGTTTCAAGGCCTAATTCACATAAAACTAACAAGTTTGTAGTTGCCCAAAACCCAAGTTTGTATTTTGCAGGTAATTCACTTTCTGGGAAGGATTACTAGATAGATAGATAGATAGATAGATAGATAGATAGATAGATAGATAGATAGATAGATAGACTTTTAAAAAAAGAGATAACCATTCAAATCCAGCATCAGAATTCTGCTTATGGCAGAACAGTGAGCTAAAATTTCTGCTGAATTATTAGAAAGTCTTGGGTGGGTCACAGAACTACCATTTCATTTTTTTTTTTTTTTTGGCCTTCCTAATTACATTACAGGAATTGTCACCTATTTTATCCTGACTAAACATACATCAAGTACTTGTGTGGATTCTGTTTTTTAAAATGCCACATGCCTTCTATCAAAAGCAAGAGATGCTATTATAGGACTGCATTTTCACTGAGGCATTTTTTCAGCGTACTGATGTCTCTATATATCACATCTAAGAACTTATTGCAGACATGGTCAGTTAAACACTGAAGTGTTTCATTAATACTGTAATCTGAACAACCTTCTAGCAAGAATACATAATTATTATTGCAGATGTTTCTTTTCATATTTGATTCCGCTTTTAAAACCTTCTCACTTTCAAATGACTTATCCATGAGGGATGGAGATCAAGTTGCGTCTAAGCTTGCAAGTCTAATGCATAGCTTATCCAATTAAAAAAAAAATGCCTTCAGCAATTGAAGCAAAGCAGATCACATGACTTGAGTACAGTGAGATTGTCTTTCAAGATACAATTGAAGAATAATTGTACTTGTGCTTTTGTGTGAGATTCGGTGAAAGAGAGGGCACACACTAAGTAGAACAGGTAAACAGCATCATTACCACATATCCACCCATCTGCCTTTCAAAACAGAAGAAGAAAAAAATACACTTACAAGTCTATAGTAAATTATTTCAGTACTCTGGTCTTAGACTAGCGGAAGCCTTTATTTAAATTTAGAGTTGGGTTTATCATGAACTTCCATTGTTATACATTTTTGTCTCACACTTTCTCATACATTAAATGCATCCTGGGCTAACACCAGACACTGCTGAAGCATTGGCGATTAGGGCTATGCAAAGCTTTGAAGAGCTGCTCTGCTTCAACAAAATTTCAAGCAAAGCATCTTTTCAAAGCTGCTTTGTGAAAAGCCATTTGCACAAAGCAAAAAAATTTAAAATTTAAAAAAACCACATTGCTTCACTTTTTCTACCTGGGAATTCCTTTCAGTCAACTTCCACAGAGGTAGTTTGAAAGGAAAGGATTGAGAAGAGCCTGTCCATCATTGACCAGGACCTCCATTCCTTGTTCCCATCAAAATGTGTCTCTAGGTACACAAAGTTTGTAAATTCCTGCCTTAAACTACAGTTTATAATAGTAGTAGCAGCAGTAGTATATTTTATTTATTAGTCAATCGACCATATCAAGGCATAGGCATAGGCATCAGCCAGAGTAAGATACAGTAAAATGAAATAAAGTGAGGAACAGTAAAATAAGTTAAAATAGACTACAGTGAGATAAAATAAATAAATGTAGTAAGGTAAGATAAAGTAAGAATAAAAAGTAAGATAAAATAGTATAAGATAAAATAGAACGCAGAGATATATAATAAAATGAACATTAAAATTTGAAAACAGTATGTGTTTAGGCAAATTCATCTCCTTTGCATGCAGCCCCAAATGTGTTCTATAAAACGTGTCTGCTGTTGGACAGCCCTGACAGTTTACACTTTATAGACCATAACAATTGGGCCCGTACAACACATTCAGCCAACACCTAATAAATCATATTATGACTTTGCACAATGCGTGACCTGAGTCATAGTGAAATCTCAAAAAGCACAAAAAGATTTTATTATCCTACTACATTTCAAAGCAAGACAGGCTCAAACCTTCTGTCTCAGAAGTCCTCAGGCCCTGAGGACTTCAGCCTTGGGATAGTAGCATGATAGTTCTTGCTGCCATGTCTTTTCTTTCAGGGTGTCCCTCACCTGGTGTCCTCCCTTAATTGATAGCGCTCTTAGAATCTGCGCTGCCTTTCTGGTGATTAAAAATCAAAAATGCAAAAAATGAAATCAATTCTATAATGCTGTTTTCTGGCCATATAGCATAAATGCTAGAGGTTTTGGCCCTTCCTTGAGAGAGAGACTGATCTCATAAGAGAAAATATTCTGAAGGACCATAAAGACCCGACTGTTCTTCCAGGCCTTGCATTACGGTGATTGGAGCCCCTTGCGAGTTTTGTTGATACGTGATTTCTGTGTTCTTGGCTGGACTTGTCATTCTGTCTTCATTTTTATTCTTTATTTTCTCCTTATTCCGTTTTCCTTGGTTTTGAATTGTATTGTATTTTATTCTCTTTGCCATATTGTGAGCCACTCAGAGTAATTCTGGAATTAGGCAGCGCCTAAA
Organism: Liasis olivaceus; assembly: GCA_030867105.1. NCBI lineage: Eukaryota > Metazoa > Chordata > Lepidosauria > Squamata > Pythonidae > Liasis > Liasis olivaceus. The sequence continues at coordinate 262,287,353 of CM061349.1, forward strand.
TCATATAAATTGAATTGAATTGAATGAAAAAGAAAATTAATTTTTATTGGAAAAAGGAAAAATACATTAAAAAGCCATTTAAAATGTTAAATATTAATACAGTCAGTCAGTGGTGAGGAGTTAAAACAGAGCTCTTTAAATTACAAAAACTTAAACAACTCTCCAATGAAAAAATATGGAATTCTGCCCCTAACTTTAAAGAGAATATGTACAGCCTTAGGAACTGCTCTTCTTTGTGGGGCTACATTTGCAACACTCTTACTGTTTTTGATAAGAATATTTTTATTTAATTTGGTCAAGGATTAATTTTTTCCAGTGTTTTCTTTTGGCTTTTTTTGATAATATACTTTGTGTTAGTCCATTGTATAAAATAGAAGTAGAAATAGAGGATTCCCTCTCAAATGTAAAATATGTTTTGAACATTGTTCCCCTCATATGTAGTAATGTTTATATTATGCATTTAACTCTTGAACAGCCAGATACCAGAACCAGGGGAAGAGAATTGGCGTATGATATCTGTGCTGCAAAACTTTAGAAGACCACTAGATAGCAGCAAACAGAGGAAACTTCTAACTCTTGACTGCCATCTAGTAGTTCTCTGTGATGAAATATATCTATGAGGAGGAGAGTGATGTGAGGCTATCAGGAGGAGAAAGGAGACAAGAGACAATATAGTCTGCAGGGGGAGCGTGGGAAGCGAAAGAGGTTCAGGTTAGCCACTCCCTAGAATCTCACAGGGTATGTCCACTAGTTGCTGTAGTATAGATATACTGTAGTTTGGCAAGATTCTGTCTATAAGGTGTAAGCAAATCAAGGAACTGTACTAGACTGGACTGTTTCATCATTGTTCTTGGGCTGGGCCTGACCTTGTCTGAAGTTTTGCAGCTTAGATATGGTATACTGTATCTAAGAGAGAAAAAAATGGGGTAAGTAGTCCTGAATCTAACTGTTGAGCAGGTGGGAGGAAGGGGTATCTTGAGTTGTGGCAAAATTAAGGGGGAAGTGGCTGTGTGACCTTCCTCCTCCCTTTCTTCTATGTGCATAATCTTAGTTTATATTTACAAAATGTCTGCATTAATACATTTGAAGCAGGATTTCTAAAAAGTAGCCCATGTTTAGAATGTTAAGAAAAACTATTAACTTTAAGGAAAAAAAATTAAAAGGCTAAAAATACAGAGAATCTCCTTTTAATATGTAGCTTTTTAAATTAATATTCTCCATCAATACTTAAATAGAAAACTGGAGTCAAAGATTTACAGGCCACTTCTGTGCATGTTACAGAGAAGTACATCCCATGCTATTCATTGTTTATATGTGTACGGAACTGGAGCATTATAATTGGCTTTCTCTTTTACTAAAAGATATTAAAAAGAATTTATTAAAGTATGAAAAATGACTTGAAAGCCTAGCTCCTCAAACCGCTCAAATTTGGTATCAGATCGCAAGCAAAATCGAACTCAGACTCGCGTAATGTAAGTGCTTGGAGAGTATCCAGCCCAACCCCCGTCTACTGCAGAAATCTTCTACATATAGCACTGTGTAGGACAATACAGTATACTATTATGCTGTTCTTTGTAATGAGAACCAACCGTAATGCTAATATCAATGAAACCAGAGGGCTGTTCTTTGCGGTTGATATTTTAAACATTTATTTTTTAAAAAAACCAATGTATATTCATTTCAAACAAAACAGTTAAAATGTTAAAGCATACAAACACAAGTTGTGTACTAGCAGCATTCAATGGTTAGACTCTTCTAGAACTCTGCAGTGCCATTTTGGCAAGCTAAACACAGACTGTAGCTTGCAACCTCCTCCTCACCATAGTGCAGGTAAAACAAAAGCTTTATAAAATTAAAGAGGTTAAATAAGCTTAAATAAAGATGTTAAATACAAGTCACACGCTCAAAGCTTCTGTACAGAGATAAACAAATCTGGCATTATACAAATGATTGGCTGGTTCACACCACATAGGATTATTATAATTAGGCTCTCTATAACCATCTTTGCTGAATATGAATTATATAAAGTCACTGACAGTGAGCTGATCAAATGAGCCATTGTACAAGGCATGTGTATCTTTAGAAAAATCAGAACACAATTTAAATTCAGGCACCATTTTTTTCTGCAAATAAATAATTCCTAATATATCTGCATCCAAACTACTCTTAAACTTATCAGTGCTATTTTTATTAATAAACACAGCTTGGTGACTATTTAATTCTACTTCCATTCTTATTGCTATGACAATGTGACTGTGGAAATATCTACTGTACATACAAAAAATAGAGCACCTTTAAACGTGAAAGTATATGTCTACTTTCTTTATCTTACAATGCTGAAACCCAAGCTACCATAAATTGCTTTAGCAACTTCACCGGAGCACCTGAAGGAGTGACAATAAACCCCAAATCATTCTCTTCCAGGCAAGTTCAAACCAGAAATATACTCTAAAATGTCTAAAATGACACCAGGAATGTACATTCATTTTCACAAAAGCAAATGTATGGCATTCATTCTCTTCTTCAATTGGATATAAAGATAGTTTCTAATAGTTTGTAGCTTTGTTCAAATCAAGAGGCCTGGGTGGAGATTATAGCAGAAAATGTAAAAAGGATTGAGAACACATTAAAATAATATTAGGCAAATTCAATATTATTAAATGTTTTTCAATAGTGCTTTCTGAAAATTCAGATATTAGCATTTTTTGTCTATTGTATTGAAAAACCATTCTGTAAATTTTCTTAGTTGAGCAGCTGCTGTTTGTGATTCTTCTTGAAGTCTTATGTTATCTTGCCTCAAATGCTGGACTTCAGCTTGGAGAACAGCCTTGTCTTGTTTTTCCTAGATCACAGAAAAAGAAGTGAAATCATGCTTATATTCCATTCTTTTTATAGCCATATAATGAACATGCATATATTTACTTTATCTCCCTGGTCACAATGACAGCAGTGGAATTCTTATCTGAATCTCTTAATTTGCTTGATTTTAAAGAAGGTAGCCTTGCAGTCTAAACAAGCTAAATGGGACTAGATAGTCAAGTTTCTATGTTACTGATAGGATCTTGCTATAAATCAAAAGAAATCATTTCACAAAAATATACATGACTTAAATGTGCTTGCAAACAAAGCAAAGAACAAGGTACAAGATGACCAGTTGAATGGTTTCTATTCACTAGGTTCGATGCAATCAAATCACTACTATTCAAAAAGAGCTGATTTGAAATATGGGGAAGAACATGTATCAGACAAATGAGATGAAACAGCTTCCAAATAATATGTGAATACATCAGATTCATTTTATCAACAAAAAGGATAGGAAATGTTTTCGCATCCAGTAAGGGTTAAAAGAATGTATTTGATATTATGATATGATATTATAAAATAAATGTGATGTGTTGGTAAGTGAGTAAGAGTAGGCTGTACAGTATTGAATCATACTATAGACAAATGTGTGCACTGCTTAATTCATATTTTGAGCTCCACCACAGGAGAATAACCAGAGTTAGTCACAGTAATTGCAATATGTTGACATGGTAGTTTGTTATGCATGGAACTGCCTTACTGTCTAGAATGTAAAAACCTAATATTAGAACTTCACTCTCTAATTCAGTACACTACTCTCAGAACATGACTGAGATTTTTTGGTATTAATTTTTTATCAAATTTAACAGGGATTCTGAAAACTATTTCATGAATGAATGAATATTTCACTTGTGTAACTAGATTTGATAGCAGTTTTTAACTTTTCTCATTAGAAGATGGTCTTAAGTTCAAATTGGATGAAACAGAAAATGTATATGCTAAGCAACTGGACCGACTGCAACTTTGAACAGAGGGAAAGAGGAAGGGATACATATTTTTCAGAATAAAAGGAGCCTATATTGAGTTTGTCAAAGAAAAGCCTTGGGAAGGGTAAGTGGTTGGTATGCCAGTTAATCTCCTTCCAATTCACTGCTTTTCTCCTTAAAAAAAAGAGACACAGGAGGACACTTCTTCAAAGGGTGAATTTTAACTAGCAATTCATGCCACCACTATGTCCCAAAATCACTCCCAGCCATTCCTTTTTATAAATCGTACAAGATATGAGTTTAGTTAATCAGATCTACTGCAGCCAGATACAATGTGAGCTGTATATTTGTGAAACAGACCCTGTGTGTAGTCTGAGGGGTCCTCCTGGACTCATGACTCCTGCTCAAAGAGCAGGTGGCAGTCATGGCTAGGAGGGCCTTTGTGCAACTTCATATTATGCGCCAGTTGCACCCATTCCTAGATCAGAGGCACCCTCTCAAAGTCACTCGTGACCTGGTCACCTCCTGGTAAGACTACTGCAATGTGCTCTACATGGGGCTGCCCTTGAAGAGTACCTGGAAAGGCTGGTGTGGATCTTCCGGGCTGTGTGGCCGTGTTCTGGAAGTTCTGTTTCCTAACGTTTCACCAGCATCTGTGACCGGCATCTTCAGAGTGCAGGAGCACAGACAGGAGCAGTTCTCTCTGTGCCCAGGATGGTGTGACCCTTTTTTGGGTATTTATAGAGATCTGAAGGGGGGGAGATTGGGGGGGTTTGGGGGGGCTGGGGGGGGTTAATGAGTGGCTGCTTGTTTTGGTATCAGAATATCTGTGTATCTTCCTGTGGGTTAGGCAGGGTTTTTTCTTCTAATGAGTTGGTATGGATGCTGCGTTTTGTGGTCCCGATGTATACTTGCCCACAGCTGCATGGTATGCGGTATACTCCTGCGGTAAAAGACAAAAGGGATCCCCTCACCACAAAACGCAGCATCCATACCAGGATAAAAGAACACGAAAGACACTGCAGACTACAGCAACCAGAAAAATCTGCAGTAGCTGAACATGCTCTCAGGCACACTGGACACAAAATCCTATTTGAAAACACAGAGATACTGGACAACACCAACAGCCACTATACCAGGCTATACTGGGAAGCCATTGAGATTCACAAACACCAGCACAGTTTCAATAAAAAAGAGGAGAGTCTAAAAATCAACAAAACCTGGCTACCAATCCTGAAAAATACAGCCTGCAAAAGGTCAACGAACTCAGCTCAACCACCAGGACATGCGAACAGCTCACACAATGAACATGCTAATCATCCTCAGCAGCCACTCGTTAACAACTCAATAGAAGAAAAAACCCTGCCTAACCCACAGGAAGATACACAGATATTCTGATACCAAAACAAGCAGCCACTCATTAACCCCCCCCCACCCCCAGCCCCCCCAACCCCCCCTTCAGATCTCTATAAATACCCAAAAAAGGGTCACACCATCCTGGGCACAGAGAGAACTGCTCCTGTCTGTGCTCCTGCACTCTGAAGATGCTGGTCACAGATGCTGGCGAAACGTTAGGAAACAGAACCGCCAGAACATGGCCACACAGCCCGGAAGATCCACACCAGCCTTCGTATGCCGGCCGTGAAAGCCTTCGACAATACAGTATCTGGAAACTTCAGCTGGTGCACAATGCAGTGGCACAAGTGTGTTTCTAGTAGGACACATGTTATACCTTTGCTTCGCGAGCTGCATTGGTTATCAGTTTGTTTCCGGGTCCAATTCAAGGTGCTGGTGTTGACTTTTAAAGCCCTTCATGGCACGCGGCTGAGCTATCTGAGGGACCACCTCTCCTCAATTTCATCTGCCCATCTTACCAGATCCAGCAGAGAGGGCACATTATGGCTTCCGTCACCTAGGGAGCTACCTTTAGCAGGCCCCAGGTGGCAGGTCTTTTTTGCTGTGGTGCCTGCACTATGGAATCTTCTCCCCCCTGAGGTGAGAATGGCCTCGTCACTGGTGAGCTTCCGGAGGTTCCTTAAGACTTGGTTATGCCAGCAGGCCTTGCAACCCCCCCAGGGAACGAGGGAATTAGTGAGGTGGTTCCCTTATTTTTAACATCCTTTTATTCTCTGTTTTATGCATTTATTGACTATTTTTAGCTTTGTTGCATGCTGCCCAGAGTTGCCTGTGGTGAGGTGGCAGCTATATAAATTGGTATAATCATCATCATCATCATCATCATCATCATCATCATCAGACATGAAACTTTCTAGGGGCTCAATAAGCTCTTTAGCTGATGTTATGCAATCATTCCTTCAGTGTTTGAAAAGATATTTGTGTTAATTAATCTTACATAAGAAATCAGAAGTGGAAAAGTCAGAAAGTACTGGACTTGTAAAATTTGTATGCAATCTCACTCACCATCATATGTAATTAAAAAAAGAGTACATCCATACTTTCAGACCTCACTGACTTGGCACAATTTTTTCATAATGCTGTTATTCTGACAGAAATATGCAGTCAACGTACCAAGTTTAGATTTAAAACAATCTAAATTGAAAGTATTGAGTAATTAAATTGACACATCCTTTTTATGTATTTGAACATTCGTAATCCTGAAAAATTCTTAGATAAAGCAGAATGTTTCATATCCAAAGTAACCCTTATGTTAGCCCGTTAGCCAAGCTTGTAATGAAGAGAGGGAAATGGCTTTTGTTCCATGGAAGCAATGGGGCCGCCCAATCAAAACAAGTCCCCCCTTCCACCAGGGCTACTTCCTGGTTCACAAATGGTTATTTTAACAGAGTTGCCTTCTATGAAGGCAGAAATTGATCTGCCTAGGACAGTACACATATGTGGTTCACTAGAGACTCCACGGCATGTCCAGTTACTTGAGTTTATATTTGAGAATACATAAGTTGCCTTTCAAAAGAATTACTTTTGCAAGAAAGCTTACAATAAATACATGCTGAACACTTAGGAAACAACTAAACAAGTGTCAGATTTCCCATATTTTGAAGGGCCTGGTGTGGTTTGAGGTCACAGCACAAAGTTTTTCTTTTTTATTTTAACTCATTTCTCCAGGGTTAGTTATCCTGTCTGCAGTAAGCTGGCTCCACATTGCTTCTAACAGCAGAGCAGCCAGTACCACATGAGTACAGCTTGCAGATAATATGCAAGCTAGTGTGCTGGTCCTGGGCAGAAATCATACAGTATTTTTATTCAAGCAACTTGATATTAATGAAGACATTTTTTTTTTTACCTTTCGAAGATCAGTTTGCAATTGTCGGAGGATCACTTCTAGCTGGTTTACTTTTCCAGTCAAAGTAGTAGGGCTATCCTCTCTACAAAATCAAATTGCACTTTTGGAGTTATTTCAAAATATCATACATGCTTCCTAGCAAAACATTTCCATACAAAACATACACAACAACCAAGCAATAGATATAATGGTTTCCAAAACCACACAAAAGCACTCAGATTCTAATTCAAAAACATGTAAAGTAAAAGACCTAATCTTAAATGGGAAGGTTACTGAAATACATTCTCTGGGTGCAAATGCAATGCAAAGCAAGTACTAAACCCCATTCTCCTGGGGTTCTGGAAAAGCCCTTAAGACCTGATTCTGGTCTTAGGCTTGGGCTTAATGTATTTGTGGGGACCCTGTTGTGGTTTCCTGTGTTGTTTTATATTTTACCTGTTTTTGGATATTGTAAGCCACCCAGAGTCTGCTGAAGTGGGCACCCATAAAAAAAAATTAGATAAATAAATAATAAAAAACACCATGACATGCCACAGCTCGTCTGGATAATTAAAGGCTTTCAATTACTAGAAATCCAAAATGATTAGTCTTAATGACATAGTGAAATAGGGATTAATAGGCCCAGCGAGATGGTAAAGCCTAGTGAACCTTGGCTGATCTTGTGAAGCAAAGTGGTTTAAACCTAGTTAATACTTGGATGGGAGACCACAAGAAATACTAGGGATATAGGCTAGATTAGGAAGTAAAACAAAAATACTGGCAGAGGCAAGTCGCCTCTATATTGCCAAGAAAACTATGCAGATGTGCCGATGAAATCACTCAGTTTTGAGCTTGATTCAAACTGGACTTTACCTTTTTCTACATGAATGAAGAAAGTGTATTAGAACAATTGCAAGAAAGAGTAAATATATTTGCAAGTCATATGAATAACAATGTAAATAAATTTATTGTGGAGGACAAAATCCAACGAAGGAGGTACAACTACAAACTGGAGAAACAACCAACATGATTTTTCTTGCTCCTAATCCATTACTGTATGTTTGAAAAGAAAGGATGATTTCTTTCCCCCAAGTAATTTGCCTTTGCAATTGGTGGGATCCTTTGGGAACGGGTGGCATACAAATCAAGTAAATAAGGAAGGATGTAAATAAATAGCTGAAATCATCGTACTGAAAGTTGCAAGGAAAGTGGATGATTTCAAGAAGCTGCAAGTACACCTACTGCTCACCAAGAGTAATGTAAGCAAGACAAGCATTGCTGGATCCTTCCTTGAGAAGACAGATAGACAAACAGAGAGACAGATATAGCTGCCGAACTCAATTTTGTGACTGGGGGTGGATGACAATGAAAAACATAAAAACAAGAAATAATAAAACAACATTACAACAAAGCTGAGTGCCCTAAAATATAATCCAATCCAATCATGCATCTCAGGCTTTGCTAAGATTGGTTACTGTTGTGCTTGCCTAACTGAGATTATGTGAACAAATGCAAGAGAACAAGTGATGGGGGGGGGGGGGGGGAAGCAAGGGAACGGGAGGGGAGCAGTCAAATTGGGAAAAGCAAGTACTGTGAAAACAAAGACAGATGAGGGCAAATATGGAGGAAGAGACTGAGGCTGGACCTTGTTACCTGTACATATGCTGTATGCACGTCTCACTCTGACTATGGCAGTGAAAGAAAGAGGATGAGTGGGAGGGGAAGAATTGGAAGAGCCAAACATTTCACAGCTATACTGCTTATGCAAGTGGCCAGTGTTTGTCTGAGGCAAGGTGAGGACACAAGAAAGTGACTGCATAATTGGCAGAACGTGTAGAGGCGAGAGGTGGGAAGGAGTTATATTTCTACCTTTCAAATTCTTCACCTTTCAGAACAGAGGAGGAGGGCAGAGAGGAACATGCCTGGCTTAGGCCTATATCTACTGGAATCAGTTTGTGTCACCTTCGCTGAAACACTGGCTGCTAAGTTCATTCTGTGTTAAGCCGCGATCTATAATTAATAACAACTTGCTATTTATTAGGGTTATGCAGTTCTTTGGATTTGAAGACAAAGAGGTCTGCTGGACTGCACAAGAGTATAGATGTAGCATCTGTTTGCAGCTCCTTCAACAAGTGTGTCTTTTCATGGGATCGTGCAGTAGCTGGGAGAGCCTGATATTTTCCTACAGTCCTGTTACTTATCAATATGCTCCTACAACAAATTGTTGACTGGCAAGAACATGTGCATTTTTTTCAGCCAAGGTACCATAGAACCATTCTAAGTCTTGTCCCAGAACAAAAATCTTGCCTCTGGATTAAAAGATTATGTGCCATCAAGTCCATGTCCACTCTCTGTGACAACACAGAGAGATTTTCTTCAGGAGGATCTGTCCCCATCCTTTTGAATTAATATATATTAATTCAAAATTAATGACATATATGAAATCAGCAGCAGCTGATAATATTAATGCTCTTAGGCCCTTAAATATATTGAATTCCTAACCATGAAAATCTACATGAAGCAGCATACATATAATCAAAGCTATTTTAGCCATCCCAGGGAATAGTATGATAAATTTGTAATCATTCCATTGTTAAAAATCAAGGTTTCAAAACTGGCTGAAACTGTGATGCCACTTCAAATGGTTTCCTGTATGTAAGTAAGTTTTGGTGGCATGCCTGTGGCTCCTGGCACCTTTAAGGAAAAGAAATACCTGAACTTCTTGTAGCTCACACAGACTTCGAACAAGCAATTTAATACGTCTAAACTGCAGATACTACTTGGAGCATAAACTTAGTTACGCTTTCTCAAAGCCAGAGAAATGCAGATGTTGACTCCCACTTCTGTTCTGAATCTTTCTGCCTAAATGGATTATCCACATTAAAAGAAAAATAACAAAGGTAAAACATGGGATATTTATGAGATTTCTAGACCACCCACTATCAAAGCCTCTGAGCAGTGTACAAAAAGCAGCCCTATTAAAACAAAAGATCCACCATAAATTAAATCATGATTAAGCTAATATTTAAAACATTACAAATTCAGACTTGCGCTGCATAACTAAACACTATGAACAGTCATTTGAAAAAGGTGTGTTTTGAAGTCTCCTTAAAGGCCAATGTGGAAGGCAGGCATTCCTTGTATCCTGTTGGAAAAGGAATTCCACATAGGCAGCCCCGCTACAGAGAAGGTCTGCCCCAAACGGCATCCAGATGAACTGGCTGCTACCGGAGTTGGACTTTCCCAAAAAGTCTAAGCAGCAGAATCACACAGGAGGAAGCCTTCTTTTCACATATTTTACCTACCCATTAGCATCAATGAAGTCTTTTCCATTGGTTGGACTTGAGCCCAAGGCTTGGCTATTCTCCAAACCCTGCATATGCTGCATGTCATTCAGGGTGCAAAAAGATGCCACCCTTTGATCTGGAAAGGCAAATACATAAGCAAATGACTAAAAAGGTAACTGAGAAATACTTTTAGAATGTAAAACTGATCAAGAACTGGCATTATCTGAATCCAGATATAGCGAAAAAAGAAAATGCCTGCCACTATTTCTTTAAATCCTCATCCCCATCACTTGAATTTCCAGATAACAAAGCATGCTCGCTACAGCTTCAGTGTTGCTGTAACTGACATTTATTTTCACTATTTATTACTAATTTCATTTTCCAAATATTCACAGAAATTCTAAAACCACAACACTTTAAGGCAAAGCAGATATTTTGTAAGAAAAAAGCTATATGTTTCATTTAAAAATATGGAATCTGATCTAACATATTATTTTACTTGAATAAAGGAACTAATTACCTATACACTTGAAGTCAAACAAGCTAAAATTTCCACTATGATCTTATCACAGGCAGATCAGTTTTAGTCATAAAAAGAAAGCTGCTTACACCTATGATTTTTAATTTCCTTCCTTTCCAGGGACAAAATACATGCTTTACTCTTTGGGAAATAAACTTCCCCACTGAAAGACATGCAGTGTGGCAGCCAAAAATATACCCGGTACTAAAAGAAAAAAAAAAGTATGGCACACATACATTTGTTATAGAACAAGAACGAACAGAACTCTGAGCTTTTACCATGCAACGTTTTTATTCTGTAGAAGCAAAGGTCATTTGTTTGTAGACTGAGTTCATTATTTGCTCTAGGGTCTCTAGGCCCAGGCCCAGGCCACAGCATGCCTTCCCCTCTGTTCTTGCAAAGACCCAAACCTTGCATATAATCATGCAACCGTGCAAACATGTAAAAGCATATAAGTTTTTTTTTTAAATAACATAATATCCAACAGTCTACCCAGATCATCACCTAGAAACGAAGTGTGATGACAGACTGGCCCAAGTTCTTCGTCAGAGTCAAAATCTGAAATAAGATTTAGAATTTTCCTATGAACAACAGAGTCCACTGAACTAACGTTGGAGGACGGCACTTGTTATCCTCATGTGAAAAAACTCAAGCTTGTGGAATTTACAGCATTATGTTGTGCTAACTTTACTGTAGGATTTCTAAAAAAACTGCTCAAACCATATTTTTCATCATCAATCCAGCATTGTCATGTTCTCATCTATAGATTTGGATTATTTAACAATTCTTTTCGTTAAAACCGTTGCAAAATATACCAGATAAAATGTGGAAAGAAAAGAGTAACAGTTTCCTTTTTCAGATATATTTATTCTTTAGGTGACCTTAGAGAAAGAGCAACAAACATTTACTAAATATGTTTGTTGCTAGTCTGGCTTTGAAGTGCAAGTGTACCTGAACTTTTAGAATAAGAAACAGCATTTAGTTTTCTGTTGTTTTTTTTTACAAGCCAAAATTTGTAATAAAAATACAACATGAGTAAATTCAAAAATGAATCTTCTCATTCTGAAAGAAAAAGAGTGAGAAAAGAAAAAGATGCCTTGCAAATTGATGAAATGCATAAACATACAGCATATTCTTTTCTCTTGCATATTTTAATGTTTTTAATTATAGGTAAATTATTTTCATCTTTCAATCTATAGTTTATTAGCGTATGTTGAGAACTGATAGGGAAGGTACAGTGCACAAAGCAATGTTCACTCGGGTACTTCGGTAACTTTCATTTTCCATCTCTCTTTATAGCAAGATACACAGCATTCGCTTTTGGTGTATTTATTATTCCTAGAAAATGCTTCCATTTCCTTTATGTATTTGGCCTGGTTTTTGGGAGAAGTTGCTATGGACTTTTGAATGGCTGAATGAGCAATATCCAGTTTAAGGACCAATACATTGGAAGTATCACTAGCTGAATAATTAATTATTATTGTGAGCTATAATAACATAAGAGATCAGGTTTATAGAATATTAGTTTTAACACCAGAGATAGTAAAACAACTGCTGTGAAAGGAAAAGACTAAAAAAAGGAAAATGGTGTGTGTGTGTGTGCGTGTGTGTGTAATACAAGGGTCACTGTTTGAAGCTAATTTGGAAAGGAGTTATATAAATATAATTCAACATTAAAAAGAGATGATTTGTGTGACATTTGTAGCTAGTTCCATCTGGCATCTCAGAGACTGATTACAAAACAGAATTCTTTAATTGTCATTGTATGCTATATTCTATTGGTTTTGTTATATTATAATGGCCTTAAAACATAATAGCTACATTACTTATATCTGTCCAAAGCAACTAGAGAAAACTTATTATCAATAATATACTCGTTTCTTTAAGGTAAATTATACTGTCATGGAAGTTTTTTCATTGCTCATAAAGTCACTGCCTGATTTATGTCTAAGTTGAAAATGAGTGTGCTACGCTGGTTAGAATGTTTAAATAGAAACGAAAATCAAATTTTAAGTTCTAATTAAGCTTATGAAGTTTATTAGGAATTGCAGTTTTCCATTATATTAAATTCTCTTTTATGTAAGATCTACTGGAATTTGGGCAGAAGCAAATGCTTTGTCCCAAATCTGAAGCTTGGTCTCTCTCCTTTGTCATTTGAAATGAAAATAAAAGATAAACCACTGCATTTATATATATAAACTGAGTCCATTTATAATCATAGCATGCACCATTCAGGAATTTGCAGATTTCAGGAGAGGCTTTTTAGAAAGTGTATTTCTTATCATGATGAAAAGCAAGCAAGAAGCCCATTGCACAAACATCCTTCTATTCATACAACTGTGAATCTAATCCACCCTGTTCAGTCAAGACAATTAATTTAAACTAGACATGTGGAAAAGTACAAACTCTGTCCTGAATCAAGTCTGCAACATTTCAAGACAAAACCTAGAATATTTAGATGGGTGCAGGGGTTAATTAAAAACAATCTCTTTATAGTATGCCTATGTTTTATTTTTTTTAGGGAGGAGGGTATTTTAAGCATTCTTACTTTTTTATATTTTAGTTATCTTATAAAATTCAATAAATGATATGTTAGAAGACAAAGTAGAAGGAGAGCCGTCTTAGTCTATGGTAGCAAAATATCAGGAGTCCAATAGCACCTTTTCCAACTAACATGTTTTAGAAAGCTTATGCTTTTTAATATAATGTGTTAGTTGGAAAAAGGTCTTTCCAACTAGAAGACAAAACTTTTAAAAAGGTTTAAAGGAACCATATTAAAAGGATTTGCATATATATATTTTTGAATGTATGTATGTATGTATAAAACCAACATGAGTCAGAAGGATACAAGTAGTCCTCATTTAACAACCACAACTGGGACTGGCAACTCTGTCACTAGGTGACATGGTCATTAAGTGAAAGATCATGTGACCACACTGGACTTATGATGTCAGTTCCGATGCAGTCATTAAGCAAATCACCAGCGATTGTTAAGTGAGCCATCATGTGACCATGACTTGTGATTTTACTGCCAGTTTCTCCATTGACTCTACTTGTCAGAAGCCGGCTGTGAAATTCACAAATGGTGATCACATGACCATAGGACACTGTGACTGTCATAAATGCGCACCAGTTACAAAGTGCCCGAATCACAATCATGTAACCGTGGGGATGCTGTGCCAGTTGTAAATGCAAGGACCGGTAATAAAGTTGCTTTTTCAGCACTGTCATAACTTATAACAGTTGCTAAACAGGGCAGTTGTTAACTGAGGACTATCTGTATTTTAAAAATACACTTCAACATTCAACTTGTAATTTGACTTAAAACTGTAGGATAATATCTGTCTGTCTGTCTGTCCGTCCATCCGTCAATCCATCCATCATTTCTGTTCTGCTATCTATTTATTAGCTTTATTATGGTATAATAGAAACTGACTATGTTTAGAAAAACTATTTTAGAAAAGCATTTACCTGGAGGAGCAGGTAAATCAAAATTAACTTTTAACTAAGATTATTTCTTACCCTTGTAGCTGTATTCTTGGCCTTAGTCCACTATATCCCCTAGCAGCACTCTGATAGTTCATCAAATCTATGTAATCCACCTATCAACTGGAAGTTACTAATTTAGAAATGGAAAGCTGATGAGTTAGGAGAGTATGCAAGAGTTGCCAAATTATCAGATGTTTTGAATGCTACTTCTTCTAGTAATAACAGAAGTGTTGCATCTTAATTTGTGCTAATTTAGCAGCAATGATATTGATCACACATTACCTTCAAATGCTTGTGCAGCATCAACTAAATTAGACCAGTCTAATCCTGTCGCTGTATCTGGAAGGGGCATTAAGCCAGGATCATTGAATCTTGATTTGTCAGATAAAGATCCATCTGAGAACCACAGTTCATCTATATTGAAAAGAAAAGTGGGCTTTAAGATGATTCTTAATAGGTTAGAAAAGAAAAACATTTAAATATCTAAGCATCAGGCAAATGCTACAAATGGGCCCATTACAGAGCTGTGAAGACTATTTTGTAGAATTCAAACAGCTGCTTATTTTTCTGGAAGAATAGGATGAAGATACAGTATAAGTATAGTTTTCAAATTACAGGAATAATCTCATTTTATTCTTCATTGGTCAGACTGAATACAGAAAAAAGAGGTATTATTAGTCTCAGAATCTGCACCAGAGTTTGCATGTAATTGGATGTGTTGCTCCTGTGCTTCAGTGCAAGTTTATGCAATTATATTTAGTGTACAGATGTTTTTGAGCTGGTTGACTTGGCAATTGTTATCTATGCCTGAGTTTGTCACAGATTTCCAGTGCCCCTGGTTAAACTGCATGTGACAGCTGAAATAATGAACGCCACATATTTATCATCCAACTATTCTTGTCAATTTCCTTTTATTTGCCTTCTGCTGTAAATTTTCAACTGACTGAAGAAAATCATCTAATTTTCATATCATATGTAATATAATTTCAAATAATACCTAGAGACCAGAAGTGTTTCTTCAGGTTTGTTCAATTTTTGAACAATTCATTTTACTCCTAGCTCCCCTTAACAAATGGTGAATGCAGTTGAGATTGAGAAGTGGCAAAAATACACCTCATACCAGCAGAATACGCCCATGGAGTTTGTACTACTGGTAGACAAAACTTGTACCCAAGACTATGAATATTATAAACAAACATAATTTATATCCTTTATAGTATTCTAAAGCTTAGGCTATTTTGAGCTAAGGGCCACAGTATAGATAGAAAAAAAGAATTAATTTGAATTAAACTTTAATTTATTGAGCCAGTTTGATGTAGTGGTTAAGGCACCAGGCTAGAAACCGGGAGACCATGAGTTAGTCCCATCTTAGGCATGAAGCCAACTGGGTGACTTTAAGCCAGTCACTCTTTCAGCCCTGAGAAGAAGGAGGCAATGGCAAATCACTTCCACAATGTTGTCAAGAAAACTGCAGGGATTTGTCCAGTCGCCAGGAGTCAACAATGACTCGAAGGCACACACGTACACAAAAAAAGTTTAATTTAAAATTAGTTTAAATGCAGTTAGTGTGATTGAAGAAGAAACTTACAATATTTTATATAAGGGAAACAATCACATTTAAAATTATAAATGAGCAACTACCTCTGGAGGAATCCAGAGGCTGTATCCAAAGCTTGTGACTCTCTGATCGAATAAATATATTACAGGGAACAGCTGTAGCTCAGTAGAGTTTCACATCCTTTGTTAGCTACAGGTCACAGATCTTAACATAACTGATTTTAAATGAAACCCTGGACAGCCATTTCCAGTTAGTGCAAGGGAGTTGTGGGGGAGGGGAATGAAAAGTATCAAGATGGGAGGCATGACTGTGCAATCAAAGGGATGAAGCTTTGATTGTGCATTCACGCCTGCCATCTTGACTCTTTTGAACCCCCACCACAGATGTCCCTGGCTAAGTGAACCAACTGCTCCTGTGAACATAAAGCAATTTTCTATGTTTCATTTAGAGGATGTGTTGCCAACTGAAAATCGAATATAAAATCAGTATCACACATACAAACAGACACACTTACGTCGCAGATTTCCAATACCATTGGTTAAACTTGTTCTAGAAGGCAAGGTGCTGTGATAAGGTGGCGTAGTGCTAAACAAAATATCATTTGGCAAAGCTTGGTCTAGCATTGAACTCCGTGAGCTAGCGTAGGAAGATCCTCTCCGATTACTACATATGCTCTCATCAGAAAGAGTACGATACAATGTCCTCCTTGGAGACAGGTGGCCATAAAATGAAAACTAAACATTTTAGGAAAATAAATTAGTAGACAGACTTGAATAGTTGTCATGATGATGATGATATTATTAGTTCACACAAAATTAAGCCTTATTCTAGAGCTAGCATCTGTTTAATATTGCTTCACTAGTATCAGAAACTAGACTGTATCATTTTAGTAAAGGTCTTGCAATTTTCTCCTGATATACAAGTATGCCCCATAATGCATTATTAGAAACAAGAAAGTTATATTAGCTCCAAAGGCTTAAATGGATCATGCAGCCACTGTTAAATATTAATGGAAACATTTCAGAATTATGTTTTCATGAAATGAATAAGGCTAAGTTTTAATATTGAATCAGCGTAATTAATTCTACATGAAATTCAATACAACCCCAAAATAATACAGAATAAAACCAATGTGTTTTCTACTTCCTAAAAATATTATTTATTTATATTATATTTATATTTGTGTAAAGAAATCAGCAGCTTGGAAATAGAAGACCTTTACCATTGTTTTATGTATTTATATACCACTTCTCATTATAAAAAAATCCAAACCATTAAACTAAGTTGCAAAAACATTTCAGGGTGAAACTGAGTAAAGTCAATGAACTGAACAATAAATGCTTGGGGGATGGAGACCATGTCCAAGGAAAGCCAATATAAGAAAGTCAATATTTTAAAGAGCCTAAAATACATTACCCTAGCATACTGCAAAGCGGAAGGAAGCTATTAGGTAGGGTAGATGCCACTGCTGAGGAAGTCTGTCTACATGTCATGCCAAGTGTCAATCTATAAGCCTTAGCACAGAGATGCAGGTCTTTCCCTGGGGATTATAGATGCTCGGGAAGCCAACATAATTGGATTTATTCTTTAAGGTTACTCTTCCCCTATCCTGATAAGTGAGAGATACTATTGTCTGAATATAGACTCCTTTTTGCCACCCACTGATATACATTGTCCCACATTCACAATATAAAGTTTGAATGCTAAGAGAGGCCAGCTCTCCAGCATGTGGTAAACTAAGCTGCATATGCTTCTAAGAATTTTATTCTCATTTCACATATTTGAATCAATTGTGGGAGGAAAAAACATTCTTAGTAATCCAGAATGCGTGACTATTTAGAAGGCAAGCCATCATTTTTTTGCTATAATTTAAAGCAAAGCTGATTTTAAGCACAGCTTTCCAAATGTGATACAAACCCTTTAGTGAATACATAACATGTTGAGTTTTCTAATTTACTATACAAATATGTGATCTGAAACAAACAGGTCATAATATATATACTGTGTCATTCTTATTTAGCTGGTTATATATAGCTCTGAAGATGTTCTCTTTGGGACTGGGGACAAGCCTTAGAAGCAGCTATGCGCCAAGCTTTCTGGAGGATGCAGTGCTTGAAGCACTGTGTTTTGCAAAGTATTCTTTCTGAATGCACTGTACAATCCTACTTCTCTCAATTATTATGTCTTCATTTGTCATTGCTAACATTTTTAAACCCTTAGTAATGTCAGTGGATTTGGGGCATAATTGCTTCTAAGAAGTAAAAATATATATTTAAAAATAGCTAACCTTTCTTCTTCCATCCTCTGCAGAGATGTTATTCTGCATCATCAACTTCAGAAACTCTTCTTTGGAGAGGGCTTGCTGGCTTTCAGAAACTATACTCCTTACAGAAGCTTGAAGCTGACTTGAAGAAAGGCCATCAACATAATTATACATCCCACAGAGACAATTTTTTATAGTTAGCTAATAACCTTCCAATGCTTTCCTATCTAAATATCTTCATCCTCTTCATACATATACAGTACTGTGCAAAAGTTTTAGGCAGGTATGAAAAAATGCTGTAAAGAATGCTTTCAAAAATATATATTGCAATTGTTTATGTTTATCAATTTACAAAATGCAAAGTGAGTGAACAGAAGAAAAATCTAAATCAAATCAATATTTGGTGTGACTACCCTTTGGCTTCAAACCAGCATCAATTCTTACACTTGCACACTTTGTACATTTGCACAAAGTCAGGGATCTTGTAGAGTCAGGTGTATGATTAACCAATTATACCAAGCAGGTGCTAATGATCAGCAATTTCATATGTAGGTTGAAACAGTCATTAACTGAAAAGAAACAGCTGCATAGGAGGCTTAAAACTGGGTGAGGAACAGCCAAACTCCGCTACTAAGGTGAGGTTGTGGAAGAGAGTTTCATGTCACAGGTCATACACCATGGCAAGACTGAGCACAGCAACAAGACACAAGGTAGTTATACTGCATCAGCAAGGTCTCTCCCAGACAAACATTTCAAAGCAGACTGGGGTTTCAGGATGTGCTGTTCAAGCTCTTTTGAAGACGCACAAAGAAAGGGCAATGTTGAGGACCATAGATACAGTGGTCGGCCAAGGAAACTTAATGCAGCAGATAAAGGACACATCATCCTTACTTCCCTTTGACATGGGAAGATGTCCAGCAGTGCCATCAGCACAGAAGTGGCAGAAACCAGTGGGCCCCAGGTACAGGTCTGGCCAGAAGTGGTCTTCATGGAAGAATTGTGGCCAAAAAGCCATACCTCCAATGTGGAAACAAGGCTAAGTGACTCAACTATGCATGAAAACATAGGAACTGGAGTGCAGAAAAATGGCAGCAGGTGCTCTGGACTGATGAGTCAAAATTTGAAAGGTTTAGCTGTAGCAAGAGGCAGTTTGTTTGCCGAAGGGCTGGAGAGCGGTACAATAATGAGTGTCTGCAGGCAACAGTGAAGCATGGTGGAGGTTCCTTGCAAGTTTGGGGCTGCATTTCTGCAAATGGAGTTGGAGATGTGGCCAGGATCAGTGGTGTCCTCAATGCTGAGAAATACAGGCAGATACTTATCCATCATGCCATACCAGCAGGGAGATTGGTCCCAAATTTATTCTGCAGCAGGACAACGACCCCAAACATACAGCCAATGTCATTAAGAACTATCTTCAGCATAAAGAAGAACAAGGAATCCTGGAAGTGATGGTTTGGCCCTCACGGAGCCCTGATCTCAACATCATGGAGTCTGTCTGGGATTACATGAAGAGACCGAAGTATTTGAGGCAGCCTACATCCACAGGAGATCTATGAATAGTTCTCCAGGATATTTGGAACAACCTACCTGCCATGTTCCTTCAAAAACTGTGTGCAAGTGTACCTAGAAGAATTGATGCAGTTTTGAAGGTGAAGGGTGGTCACACCAAATATTGATTTGATTTGGGTTTTTCTTCTGTTCGCTTACTGTGCATTTTGTAAATTAATAAACATAAACAATTACAATATATACTGAAAGCATTCTTACTTTACAGCATTTTTTCACACTCACCTAAAACTTTTGCACAGTACTGTGTATGTGTGTGTGTGTGTGTATGTATGTATGTATGTGTGTGTATGTGTATATATATTCCTATTCTAGTCCTAGCCCATATAGAAATTTTAATTTGTAAATGACTTAAACTAAGCACACAAAACTAAAATTAAATTATTAATGATCAATCATGATCAAAATGGATATTAAAGAACAGTTATCAGTAGAAACATACTTCCAGTCATGAAATGTTCAATGAAGCAACAATCCCTTAAAATATTGGGGCATAAAACTGTATCATGCAAGCAGATATCTGCTTACACAAAGAGATTTGTTTGTTTCTTCTCTCCCTTGCTCCAAAGTGTCCCCCAACATCCAAGAGAACATTCTGTAGGAAAATGAGTATTGAAGAGGACATAGGTAATCCCCCCTCTTTTCTATTAATGGAAGCCACTGCCAATTGAATTATGCTCTATGGTACCAAATGACATTTCAGAGAACACCTACAACATATAACTTACTTGATTCATTCTTTTCAATGTATTCTCAAATACATTTTGGCATTTTAATTAAATCCAAGATCAAAATAAAGAACAAAGCTTACTTATCCCCTGAGAATATTATTTACATTATTAGTTAAGTTCCAGTGATAATGTGTGAAATTATAATTGGTTCAATTATAAAGACATGGTTTTATTATTACCAGAAATCTGACAAAACTGTTTGGTGTAACAACTATATAAAGTATCTTATTTCCATAAAGACACAATTAAATGACTTATTCAAATAATGCAAACTGAAGATTCCCATATATTTTGATCATATATGTAAGACCAATAGCTGTCAAATCCAACAAAATCAGTGACTATATACTATCAGAGATAAACACAGACTTTTACAATTAGGAAGATGCATTTAAACATCATGTTCCTAATCATACAAGGCCAAGGTTTTGTAGAGTAAAAACAAGCTATAAGTTAATGTGTTCTTACTGCCCTCTCCTTTGTTTGCTCAGTATAGTGGAACATGTCCTGCTTTGATCAAGCCATAGTCAGAAGCAACCCCCCCCCCCCCCCATAATTATAATGAGCTTTCCAAGAAGAGTATTTCGCACTAAAAATGGGGTATGCAAATGGTATCAATAGGAGCAATTAGGTTTCTGGAATCATGCTCTGACATATCTGTATGTCTACTAGAACAAGACAGTTTGTATCTTGCATATGTGTTTGGGGGGGGGTAAAGAATGTAGCAAAAACTGCTGAAATAAGGACCTCTGATAAAAAATTTTACACTGTAGAAAATGAGAGTGTTGCTGAAAGAGACCTCTGAAACCCCTCAAACAAAAATCTGAAAAAGCAAAAGCTCATAAAATCTATGCCCTTCATGGTCTATGTGATATTGTTCAGAGTAGAGGAAACAAACAAGATGAGCCTGAACTCTAACTACAGAATGGCAAATATTATTTAATAGGCACAGTGGAGACGTGGGGTTTCAAGACTACAGCTGAAGGAAGGAACAGAAGAGAAGGAGGAGGAGTTGCACCTAGATTAAGAACATCCATTCCTACTCAGAAACCCAAGTGAATGAGTTGGCAATATTGTAAAAGAACATTTGGCTTAAAATAAATAGAAGAACAAATAAAAACTCTATTGATGTAGGTATCTAATACTGCCCCACAACCAGGTTGTGGAGATGTGTTCCAAAAGCAAACTGCAGGTCTTTCAGAAAGACATGAAGTTGTAGTGATTGAAGACTTCAAGTATTGTACTGAATCCACATTCACACGTTCATTCTTGATCCTATCTCTACTTGTTTTATAACACACTCATCTTCTGATTTGAATTCCCACAGCATTCAACTTTTATGCTTTTCCTGACACACCCAACTCTTATTGGTATATAAAAAATGGGCAGAAGCACACCCATATAAACAGCACTCTTTGCTATTTTTGTCATTCATTCATTCCTGGCAACAAACCATATACTATTTACTACATTTCTATCAGGAATTGTACTCCTTCATCCATTTCCCCATCTTGCAGTAGACAAATTATTCATCTACTTGCTGTAATTGTTTCCCATGTATGCCTAACTTGCAATCTTCACCCCGTTTTCCCTGGCAAACACAACTCCCTTGAACTTCAACAGATTCATTTTCAGCTCCATATTCCTTGTCCTTTCATACAATTAATCTAACACTCACTGCAAATAATTCAGGCTCTCAGCCAGCAACACTGCATCCACAGCATACAAAAGATATAGGTACATTCATATCCCCAACGATCATACCTCTAACATCACCACAAGCATTCCTTATATGTTTATCCATATGGATTAAAAAAAACAAGGAGACAACAAACATTCTTGACTAACTCTCTTATCAATATTGAAATATTTGCTAAGGATTCTATTTTTTCTCACACATACTATTATTTTAAATATCACATTCAGCAAGCAACATTAAACTCCATAATTGTACAAAATGTACTATAATCTAAGACTATTCACTTTATCATACACTTACATCAAATAAATGTAGATGGAACTTCCTTTCTCACATTAATACGTTTCTCAATAACCTGCTGAAGAGGAAAAATATGGCCTGCACATTCCCTGCCTGTAAAGCCACATTATATTTCCCAAATTTTATTCATTGCCATCTCTTGCACCCTTTTGATCAGAATTCTGCCAAATGTGAAACAAGTTACACAGAAAGTCCATAAGTAAACCTCATATTTTAACATTTCTCCAGTTCCACCACCTACACTTGAAGCCCTGAACCAACACTTCACTGTTACGCATATATTTACCAAGCTTAATTTAACTTATTCAATTTAGGCACCACACAACTCCAAAATAATTATTTACTCCACAAGATAAGAACATCCTCATTCAGATGATCTAATATATCCTTTCTCCTCTTAGTTTCACATATATAAAACTATCCTTCCTGCCTGCCTGCCTGCCCGCCCCGCCCAGCCCAGCCCAGCCCAGCCCAGCCCACTCTTTTACCATTTCCTCTTCTTAAATTCCAAGTCACAAACGTCCATATGCCAAGGTCATCAAATGGACCCATAGATACTGATGTTTGCCATCCATCATATCTTTGGTCAACTGAGTCTTTCATAAAACATTTCTTAATAATATAGGAAAGGTATAGATTACTCACTAGTCTCAAATGTACTCATGTCACATTCCTTTGAAACTGTAAGATCGATACCATTTGTGGTTATATGCCACAATTGTAACCAAAGCTGTTTTATCCCAAATATGATCCCATTGTTCTATGTAAGCTAGGATCCCTAATCTGAAAATTATCTTGCAAGCCAACATACGTCCACCTTCACTCAGTAAAGAGGACAATATACTAAGAGTCAATAAAGAAAAGACAGAGCTACTCAGCACCTATTTTGGTACAGTGCAACAAAAATCTGTTTTCTATGAAGATAAAGAGGCAGGATAAGCTTAAGGATTATAAAAACATTGTCAAGGAATATAGCTTTATTTTATAGGAGTCTAAATCGCCAGGTTCAGATTAATTGCGTCCAGGTACTGAAAACCAAATCTATGGAAATCCTGGAGAACTGGCCAAATGGCAGGTGACTGTAGGAGAACAAATATCACTTCGTCAAAAGGAGGGGAGGAAAAGATCCAGCAAGTAACTGTTAGGTTGACATGAACACTCAGCAAAATTCAAAAGCAGATAATAAGGAGACTGATCTGTAAGCATGTGGGATATGGTGCAGTAATTACCAGTCAGCATGGATTTGTGAAGAACAATTGCCAGTATAATCTTGCTTTTCTTAATTAGATAACTTCCTTAATGTACTATGGGAATACCGTAAACATAATATGCCTCAATGTCAGCAAAGCATTTGACAAAGTACCCCATGACATGCTGATTAGAAAACTATTTAAGTGTAGGCTGGGTGGCATGATAACTGGGTGGATATATATCTGGCTCCAAAACTGTATTGAAAAAGTGTTCATCAATAGTTCTTCATCAGATCTGAAAGATGTATCAAGTGGGTTGCCACAAGGACCAGTTCTCGGTCCCCTACTCTTCAATGTTTTTGTTGGTTTGAATGAAGAAGTGGAGGGAATGCTTATTAGATTTACAGATGATATAAGTTTGAGTGGGATAGCTAGTATCCTAGAAGACAGAAATAATATTCAAAATGATTGTGATAGGCTGGGGAAATGGGTGAAAGTAACAAAATGACATTTAACAGAAAAAGTATAAAGTTCTTCATTTAAGAAACAAACAGCAAATGCACAGATGTGGGAGGGGGGATAACTGGCTTGGTAATCGTACTTGCAAAGGACTTGGAAGAGTAGTTAACTGGAAACAGTAGGAGTCAGCAGTGTGATGTCACTGTAAAGAAAATAAATTCAATTCTAGGTTGCTTCAGCAGGAGCAATATTTCCAAATAATGAATACCCACCATAAATGCTTAAAGTGTGTCTGGTTCTGGTTTGTCTAGTTTTGGGCAGCACACTCTAAGAAGAATTCAGAGAAATTACAATAGATTCAGAGACAGACAAGCAAGAAGGTCACGAGACTAGAAACTAAGACTTCTAACCAGAGCTTGAAGAAGCTGGGCATATTTAGTTTTGAGAAAAGATGCTTGAGAGGGGCATTCTTGAAATGATTTCACAGAGAAGGAAAAGAGGGAAAGACAAGATTGATAGATTTAAGTTAATGTATTGAAGTTGTAGAAAGCAGATTCAAACTGAATGTTAGAAAAAACTTCTAACAATAATAGCTGTTTGATAGTAGAATAAATTAGCCAAAGGAAAGGTGAGCTCCTTTTCAATGGATGTGTCCTGCTACAGAAGTTAGCCATCTGATTAGGATGATTTAATTTGGAATCCTGCACTAAACAAGGAGTTGGTTTCAATCATCTAAACGGTCCCTTCCTTTTTATAAATCAGGATGTAAATGCAGTCTGATGGTATGCTGCAATTGTAAATTGCACTTAGGAAATGACTACATGATCTAGCCTCAAAACAATAATCTATTTTTGAAATAATTATAATAAATTAGGATCTTTTCTATAAAATTTTTTTAAAGAAGTATAAGAAACATGAAATTGTGATTATTAAATTAGCACTAGTTACTGGCAATTGTGCATACCCTTTAATTCCATCTCTGGCTTATGCTTTTCAGGCAGACAACTCTACTCAAGCATTGCTGAAATCTGCTGTTTCTCAGTTGAAAATAGCTGCTAGAGTTCATATCATTATGAACATTATGGTCACTATGTGTCCATTTCACTGAAGTACATTTTTTCTTAATTCAACCTTAAGACCATGCAATATGAATACTGTCAGATGAATTGTTCTCAGCATTGCACTTATTTTTTCAACACATTGTTATACAGTTATTTCCTGTGTGTGTGTGTGTGAAAAAATGGAATGCATAGGAAGAATGTGGGGTACGTGGACTATAAGTTTAAGATTCCCTTAAAATTCCCTGAATAAACCAGACAAATTGCTCAGTAGAAGTTGTCTGAAAGTACCTAAATGAAGAAGCCAGAAGCTCTACATGTACTGAACCCTTATCTATTTTTAATCTTCAGGAAATCAATATAATCTAACTTGCCTTTTCTTTCCTTTCATTTACTCCTCCCTTCTCTTCCCCACATATGAATCAAAGATTCTTACTCTTGGCATTCAGAAATTTCAGATTCCTCAGGTGTGGGGCTACCTTCTGACTTTTTCCAGCCAATAACATATTTGTTTATTGCCCCTTGTCGAGGGTAGCATTTTGCCATGGATCCAGAGACTGGTTGACGACAATTTTGTGGGACTATATATACTTTGGAGGTATCTAATGATCCACTGCTTTTAGGACCATGTGTTGAAGGACTTCCAGAATGATGCGACCCACTAGAAAAGGAGAAAAATACACACAATAAAATATCTAATGTAGTACTTGAGGAAATTTAAAACAGAAAAAATACTGGTTATTATTTGTTTTAAAAGGACACACACACACACACACACACACAGCCTCCATATAGTCTTTAAAAGTCAGCAATATATCATGTAATTTATTTCTGTAATACAGAGTTCATATTCCAACCAAAGCTGAATTCTTGTTGTTTTGATTTCAATAGAAGATATATAAAAATATTACTTTCTTATTTTAGTTGATGGATGTTTATTGGGTTAAAAAACTATCTGTCTCAAAAACTAAAATAATAAAATTGAAAGAAGAAAAGTACCTCAAAAATTAGTACTGATATTTCAGAAATAAAACATTATAAGGCTAATTAAAAAACATTTTCTAGCACTAGAAAAACTAGAAAAGTTTGTACCATTTGAGTGTTCCTGGAAAGATATTATAGATGGAGAGTACCATGTCTGAGAAAGCCTTCTCCCTAGTTATATGTGCCTGCTTTCAGATCCAGATATGCAGAGATGGCTCTAACAGGGCTCTTAATGGGATTTACAGAGATTCATTTTACTAGCTGCATTTATGTTTAAACAATTTGGGCATAATCTAGCTAAGATATTATAAAGCATTATATGAAGTTAATACATAAAGCACAGATATATCAGATAACTTACTCTCATGCCTTAAGAATTCAATCAAATCTTGATACTTTGCTTTTCCATAAATTCATCATTTTTAATTAACAGGATATTAGTAAATTTTTTAAAAAAAGTTTACTCTGACTTCACTGCTATCCTGTATGGCTTTGTACTGTAAAATGAAACTTCTTGTACTTTTTTGGATCTATTTCTATTTGAGTCAACTGATTCATTTACCAGCGTTTTATACTGCATAAAAATTATGTACATTATTAGTAAACATGCTATTATGCACATCAGCATTCAAAACTGAAGACAGTGGTAATAAATTTATTATGTCAGACTTTTCAGTTCATAACTTATAAAAGGAACTCTTAAAATGTTTAAGAGTTTGCCATAGTGGTTAAGGCATCTGGTTAGAAACCAAGAGATCATGAGTTCTAGTCCTGCCTTAGGTACAAAATCAGCTGGGTGACATTGGGCCAGTCACTCTCTCAGCCCTAGGAAGGAGGCAATGGCAAACCACTTCTGGAGTCCTGCCAAGAAAACTGCAGGGACTTATCCAGGGAGTTGCCAGGAGTCAATGCTGACTTGAAGACACCAAAAAAAAAAAAAAAAAAAAAGTTATTCCTACATCTCATGTGAATGGTAGAACTAGAGATGCCCCTGATTCTTGATTCATGACTTGTACAAACTGTGTATATTGACTGGGGATAAAGGAAATCACATTACATTTATGGCCAATGACTTTAGATCATAAAATTATACAGAGGTACTTTGTCATATCTTTAAATCCAAATTAAAAGTTTGCACACTAATGCCATGTGAAAGTAATTATTAAGAAAAGTGATACAAGATAGCAATCTTTCCATGGAATATTCAAAGACTTTTGCAGGTAAAAAGATGCAGTGTAATCATAAATTGATTTCATAATAGGCTGTTGGAGACAGAATGATATCCAATTTAATCCTTGCCATAAGGCAAAACTCTTCATTAATCAGTGTCTACAATGGGTTGTATGCAAAACTTGTCTCCAATGACTAGACAGAAGGATTCTCATGGCTGGGGGAGAATCCCACCAATGAAATGGAGATACTGAAAAGAAGCTGAACCCAATTCATCATTTCAATATAAAATATGTGTTATATAAATTATATTGCTCAACAAAGAAAGACCTGATGTATTGTAAGGCAACCTAGTAATAGTGACTCAAGCCAAATCTTACCCAACTCCTGGGAATATGGAGCATATTTAGGTTTATTAGACGTAAAAGTATGTAAAATTTTGGACTAGATTTCTGAAACACTGTTATCACTTGTAGGCACCACCATACAAAATGGATTCAGAAGCTCGCATTTTACAAGAAGAAATATTCTAGTATTTCTTCCTAATTTTTTAAATATAATACTGACAAAATAAGGTTAAAACACTCTCAGTAAAATATAAAGTAAGTAAAAGCAAATTTGCAAAGTAGCTGCTCATAACTTTAATTTAGTTACCACACTGAGAAAAACCACTCACCTAGAATGTGAAGATAATTCACTGAGATCTCCCATGCTACCATCACCTATATGATTGCTAGAAATGGCTGATGCATAACTATGAACAGCGTATACTTTCATCTCATCATCTGGTCCTGGAGATTCAGATGATTCAGCCCACTGATCTGTTCGACCATGAATGCCTGACCGACTTCCAGAAATGTGCAATGGAGCCAACATTGGAGCAGGCATACAAGGAGCAGTATCAATTCCACTGTCAGTAGAAGCTCCCTTAATATACGTTAATCCAAGCAAGTCAGAGTCCATTAGGTCTTCAGAACCAAAGTGCTTATCATCGCTGTTGCTTGATGTGTTACTGGATAGAGTATTACTGCTAGAATGGCTGGAACCGTTTTTGTCTCCAATCTTAAAGAGAAATATAAATTTCCATTATCTGCAGTTTAATCAATGAAATAAGAAACACATTACCAGTTAGAAATGCCAAATAAAGTTGAAGCAAAAAAAATGTGCCACCGTATTTGTATTATTAGTATTTCAATTAACACATGTTCAAAAACAGTCTGTAAGATTCTATAAAATTGTACAAAGTGAATTATGTTCAGAGTTTGAAATGATGTACTCAGAATTTAAGAATGGATGTTACATCTTTCAGCTGCCTTTACTGTTATGGGAAAGCTGTGGTCTTCCAGATGGCACTGAGATAAAAATCCAGCAGCCCCAGCTGACATGGCCAATAGTCAGGAACACCTGGAGCAGTTCTTTGACATCTGGAGGGCCACGGGTTCCCCATTCTGAGGTTATTAACTAAACATTAACTGTAACTGTTAACTAAACATTAACTGTAGTAACTGTTTTTCTCTCTATGGCCTAAATACAACATTAAGCAGGTAACTTCTGCCAATGCAAGGTTTCCTTTCACTCTCCCTTCTGCCATGTCTGCAAGATTTAATAAATTCATCTGGAAATATTTTTTAATTGATATTAGTTCATTGCCATCACTACTCAGATTTAGAGGAACATACCGTACATACAGAAAAGTTCTATTTAGGTGCTTCAATGTATGTTTATTTTTGCCTAAATAATAAAAACACATATAGTGATAATTAAAATAAATGTTTATTCAGTTTATTCCAAGATATGGCAATATAAAATGCCCCTCAAAAATAACAGGGCATGCATTTCTGAACATGCAGTTTAAAGTTCTAATCAGAATGGAGAGCAATGCTTACTTTACTTAGAGTTTAAACTATTCAGTGGCCTAGAAACAAGGATGTGCTCCTTATAATATGCTCGTTTGAGGTCACTGCCAGAAAGAATACAGGTAGTCCCCAGGTTAAGAATGCCTGGTTTACAGATGACCCATAGTTAAAAACAGAGCCTACTGTAGCAAAATTCGAGTTAAAAACACAATGATTCCAGTTAAATACACAATGGTTCAAGTTAATTACATAATACTACTTATACAGTATTATGTAATAATTCTGTTCTGGCTCTCATACAAATTCAACTTAAGGACAGACCCTGGAATGGAACTTGTTCTTAAACTGGGGACTACCTGTACGTAAATCCATTTCTGTATCAAAGATGCTTATTATTTTTTATTGGAAGTGCCTTTCATTTATTTCATATTCAGTTTTTAAATCTGGTAGATACTACTGGCTGACCTTTTCTGTATCCAAATTAATTTCTCAGAGTTTTTTCACCAGGAATTACAAAATTATGCCAAAACAAGCTGCAGAATATAGAAAGATAATATATAAATTAATGTAATGGATCATTTAACTTTTATTACAATTTACTCTTCATATTTCCCATTTCCTGATTTTGTACTGGAAGATTATAATGAAACATTATAATCTTTCAACAAAATAGTAGCCTCAAAATTTGCAACTATTTTCACTTGTCTTCAGACCTTTGCAACACAGGTTTTGTCCATACACATGTGAAAAAGATTACCATTTGGGAATCCCCAAGTAAAAAAACTTACATGAGAAAATTTGTTTGGTGAATCCTTCCCATTGTTTTCTTTCTGTAAAGCCCGGTCTTTATAGGAACTCAAGACCTTGGTTGATGGTGCATGCCACTTTGTTTCTGCCATAAATAGTTATTTGTTTTAATAGCTAATAACACAAGCATAATGTACAAGGGGAAAATCTAATATCTTAATATCATATGCATCGGGTTTAAAACAAGGATGCTCTTTGGAATTTTTGGAATCATAGAGTTTATCTTGCTCTTATCAAACTGAGAGCTATATGGCTTATTAGCTATGACAGTTCTGAATAAGAAGAATTAGTTAACACATACACATTTGCAATATCATCCCAATAAATCATGGAAATGGAGCAAAAGAACAAAATCAATATTGATACTCTTATACTACTCCTAAGCATCAGCTGAGCATGGAGGTGATCTAGAAAATGGAAGTGGAAAATGAAAGTGTATTGCTTTAAACAGGGCTATCAGTTCCAGATACAAAAGTCTGTACGACCAGTTGATAGCAAGAAAGAGTTAAACCTTTTCTGTATCCCTTTGCTGTCATCAGAATTCTGAATTCTGTCATCCAGCATTTTGCGGCACAAATACAGTCACCCTACTTTAAAGGAGATATCCCAGAAGTTTTCAGAAAAAGAGATTACATTTGTAGGAGGAAAAACTCTCTTCAAAGAAAATGCACTGAGACACACATATAGTTGATTTCATTCTGTGTGCTAGACAATATAATTAACAAGTAGATATCCACAATATGAAATATGAAAGTTTATCAGAATATTTGCAACTTAATGAGAAAGAAGATTATATGAACATGTAAAATGGAGAGAACAGATGTTTAAAGATATTAGGGGGAACACATTATGGATCACCCCTGTCAGCTTTCTCAGATAGACCAGACAGGAAAAATGACCAGGTAAGCTAATTCTACTTTATTGTAAGGCTACATTAACAGAATCTTGCAAGTCTAATAGTATAAATCTCCTGCTGTCTTTTACCTCCTGAGAAGTTAGGGAGGCTCCTTTCTGAGTCTCTTTCTCTTCCCATTATGCAGCTGTGGGCTATGCCCTCTCTTATCTGATTGTTTCCTAGGCAGCATCTCCCCCCCCCCTCCATCTCCCAAGGTCATTCCCACATACCATTACAATGGCACATTTTATAAATTTAGTTGTGCTGAGAGTTTCTAGTCATGCCATCACTTTAACCTTTCCAAGTTCCACTCAAATTTGAGATTGATTTCTGATGCTCATAAATCACTCAATTTACCTAGGGTTCCATCAGATTTATTAGGATTCATCTGTATTTTTATCTTTCACTCCCTAAAACTTGAGTAAATATATTTTCAAATACACAGATTTATATAAAAGTACTAACAGAGATTTTACAAAAGGATGGAACTTGTTGCCATCAGAATGCTGATGATGACACACAGTTTTGCTTAATTATTTTTTGTTAGATTGATATCCTGCCTTTCCTCCAGAAGCCCAGGGAGATAAACAATTCAGCAAATAAGTCATTTTAATTTAAAAGAACTTTTACTACCATTGGGATGTCTGGACCCTTCCAAAGATTCTTCATGTTCTCTGCCTTCTTCACTCTCCAAGAGACCTTGATGGTCATGAAGTAAAGGGGACTGGCATCTTTAAGCAGAAAGAGAAAGTGATGGGTTTTCTCACTCATTATGAAAGCTACCCATTCCATATGAACCATTTTTGCTCCCATGGCATGGCATTTTAAAGATATTTTCATCAGATGACTGAGCACAAATAAAGATTCACTGGCGATTAACATAGCTTTTAATGAAACCTGCTGCCGAATTTCAAGTATTGTTCATTAAATAATGATATGCACAGAACTGAATATTTTCTAATCTTTATTAAACACAGCTGAGGTCTGCATTTCATTTATATTAGATTGGTACAGTTCTCCTCCTTTCAGCTAAGTAGCAGTGCTTTGTAGTGCCTTACATTCAAGGCAAAAAGGTGTTTTGGAACACACAAGGGCACAATCATAGTATCTGCCTGCAACTGCTTTTTCTGAAAGAGTATGGCAAAGGCAAGTGGGAATTGGTTCTAAATTTTCAGAGATTGAGAAATGTGAAAATTGAAGCTCCTAAACAAGCATAATTAATTTTTTCTGCAGGGATGTGATCTCCTTCAACATAACCCTTCATAAAGGCTAGAAACAGTTGAATGTTTTACTAATATATTATCCATTAACTATTTTTTACAATCAAGATATATAAAAAAAAAAACAAGTACCCATCATATCCTACTTGGTGCCTCCACTGACTACTCCCGCTTGGTCCTGGATCACTGGAGGATGATTGGTTGCTTGGAGAACTTCTGAAATAATGAGTAATTTAAGATGTACTGAGATATGTGGTGATTTAGTAAGTATCCTATTATTTTAATAACATTCCTTATGAACAAATTTTATATTTAAGAATTAAGAATATGAAGTATTCAAATACAATGGTTTTAGAACATAAATTATGTAATGGATTTGACTTTATATAGAACTGTAATAATCCAGCACTCAGCAAAATGTATTATGTTCCAGTGAAAATCAGTGGAACTTCAATACAGTACACATTCCTCATGCCCTGTTCATATCAATGTTTATGTTAATAGTGAAAATAAACTATTTCACAATTAATGGTATCTTATAATATATCATGAATTGTAAGGATAATAAAATTAGCATGCATATTTTAATTATGTCCTCTTCCACAAATATGTCCTGCATTGAACAGGGAATTGAACGCAATGGTCCATTTGACCCCCTTTCCACTCTAAAATAATATATTTTCAAACTAAATTACAGTAACTCTTCCTGAGTCCTGAGCCAGGAAAATAATATTTGGTCTCCATGTGCTTTGGATATTACTACTATCCAAATTAATTACTAATATGGTTTCCATTGAGAAAATGCTAATATGTACTTCCATAGCATTTGAATGCTATGAAGACCACACAAATCAAAAGGATGACGTAATAAATATAGTTGTTGTGCAGAAATGTATCATAGACTTTGGCTACTCCACCTGGTTCTGCTAAAAGGAACTGAACTATTTTTATCTCCCAGAACCAATCATACCTCATACATAATGAATCTCAAAAAACCCTTTAAAAAATCAACAGTCATTTAATCCAGCAGTATTTATGTTTATCCACACAGAGGGCATATAGGGCATAAAGGCAGGAATCTAATCAGTCCCTGCTCGGTTGCCTCTGAAGATGCCAGCCACAGATGCCAGCAAAACTTCAGGAAATCAGTTCGCTAGACCATGGTCACTAAATGCTGAAGCCCAACACTGCCCAATTTAGAATCAAATTAATTTACAGTCAAATATTTACTTTTCATTCTATTTCTCAAGAAGACATATTCTATTCTATTGGCTAGGCATCCTAGGATGTCAAAAGAAGCTTGTCAGTTTTTATATTCCAAACAGAGGATATGAATTAAAATTACATTTTCCTTTTAATATCAACATGAGCAGCAGTGACTATCCTTGGCTTCTAGGAAAAACGAAAACAAAACTACTGTAGACAGAGCCTAGGCTCATTTGATGAAGCATTTAGAAAATATAAGATGGAAGAGCGTATATTACCTTGCACCATCTGGAAGCTTTCTGTCAAAAGAAGTGCTGCGAGGAATAGCAGTTTGTGCCTGATGGAGAATCTGCTGGCACTGCAGTCTATCAGATGTTCCTAAGATTGGAGAGGCACGAGAGAGAGGCTGCCCAGCAGAAGTTGGCACCCGATGCCAAGTAGTATTCCTCCTGAAAGGAGTTTTATACTCACATGGGGTGCCTTCGCTGTCAAGTTTGTACTCCACCATGGGAATTCGACAGAGTTCTGAGCATCCCCTATAGCACACGTAAACATCACAATTAATCTCTGAGAATCACAAGGATGTTCACCATAACAATGATGGTCCATTTCATACTATACATGTTTAATATATTGCCATCTGCATACTCATACGAGTAGATAACACGATGAAGAGCAGTGAATTTATAATTGCATGAAAACATAAGATTTATAATAACATTTTAAAAGGTGTGTGTTAATAGATAATTAACTATCTACTAAATAAAAAGTATAGACAACTTTTAAAAACCATAATATTTCAAAACTAGGAAGGCTGGAATATGGATTACATAAACTGTGGAACTTATAGAAAGTATTTTAACATGTTGGAGCAAATGTGTGTATCTGTATATGTTTCTGTGTTTCTGTATATGTGTATTATTACGGTTGGTTGCACTATCAGCCAGATATTTAGACTGGATTTGGCATTTTTGTCCACCTATTGAGTCCTTCCCAAGGACTTGGGATAGGCAGATGTTGTTGTTTAATATTAAAGGTATCATCGTAGGATGTAAGCTATTCCAAGTAAAGCTGCCTTTTGCATTTTGACTGATGGTGATTTTGTCAGTGCCGATGGTGTATAAGTGTTGCTCCAGATATTTTGGGATTGCACCCAACGCACCTATTACTATTGGTACTATCTTTACTTTCTTTTGCCACAGTCATTCTACTTCCATTTGCCGGTCTTTGTATTTTGTGATTTTCTCCAGTTCTTTCTCTTCTATTCTGCTGTCTCCAGGTATTGCAATGTCCACTCTCCAGAATGTTTTGTCTTTCTTATCAACAATTTTGTCTGGGGCATTATGTGGCAGGTGCCTGTCTGTTTCAATTCTAAAGTCCCAGAGCACTTTAGCTTCTTCATTTTCTATTACTTTGTCTGTTTTGTGGTCCCACCAGTTCTTGCTTGCAAACAAATGGTATTTCTTGCAAACATTCCAATGCACCGTTGTTGCTACTTTGTCATGCTGTTGTTTGTAATTAGCCTGTGCAATCTTCTTGAAGCAGCTAACTAGGTAGTCCACTGTTTCTTCAGCTTCTTTGCAGAGGCGGCATTTGGTATCTGTTGCTGTCTTCTCAATTCTGGCTTTATATGCATTTGTTCTTAAGGCTTGGTCTTGTGCAGCCAGAATTAGCCCCTCTGTCTCTTTCTTCATATTTCCTGCTCTTAACTATTGCCAGGTCTTACTGTTATCTGCTCTGCCTGCTAGTTTTTTTGTGTACTGGCCACGTAATACTTTGCCTTGCCATGTCTCTTTTCTATTCTTCATCTGGTCTTTCTTATAGGCCAGTTTGATCTCTTTGGTATTCAGTAAGCCTTCCAGGTGTATTAGCTTCAGTGCATCTTCTTCACTGTCCTCCAGATATTCTTCCAATGTCCTTTTTATTTCTTCAACTGACTGGTGTACATGCAATGTTCCACGCCCACCTATGCTCCTTGGTAAGTAGAGTCTGTCAGTGTCACTGCATGGAGGAAGGGCATGATTCATTGTCATTATTTTTCTGGTCTTCCTATCCAGGGCTTCTAGTTCAGCTTGAGCCCAGTTCACTATTCCAGCTGTATACAGGTAGTCCCTGGGTTAAGAACACCAGGTTTAAGGACGACCCATAGTTAAGAATGGAACCTACTGTAGCAAAATTTGAGTTACATACACAATGATTCGAGTTAAATACAGAGTGGTTCAAGTTAATTACACAATACTACTTATACAGTATTATACAATAATATTGTTCCGACTTACACACAAATTTGACTTAAGGACAGATCTTGTGAACGGAACCCATTCTTAAACTGGGGACTACCTGTATTTAATGAC
Organism: Liasis olivaceus; assembly: GCA_030867105.1. Taxonomy (NCBI): domain Eukaryota; kingdom Metazoa; phylum Chordata; class Lepidosauria; order Squamata; family Pythonidae; genus Liasis; species Liasis olivaceus. The sequence continues at coordinate 262,322,994 of CM061349.1, forward strand.
TGGAATTGCCCAGGTATTAATCGCCTTGATGGTATTTCCACCACTGAGTTTGGACTTTAAGATGTTCTTTACTTTTCTGATGTATTCACTACCAAACTTCTTCTTGATTTCAGTGTGCTTTATGTTGTCAACCTGAAGGATGCCCAGGTATCTGTAGTGATCTTCTTCATCCAGACTCCTGATGTTATTTCCATAGGACATCTTGATTCCTTCAGTTTTTACTATTTTTCCCCTGTTGATGGTAAGGGTGGCACATTTGTCTGGTCCAAACTCCATTGCAATATCTTGGCTGTATATTCGGACAGTGTTGAGCAGCAATTCCATTTCAGATTATGTTTTTCCATACAGCTTCAGATCAGCCATGTAAAGGAGATGGGATAGCCTGGCAGATGTTTGTGATGTTTGATAGCCATGGCCTGACTTGTTCAGTATTGTTGAAAGAGGAATCAATGCAATGACAAACAGTAGTGGTGATAGTAAATCTCCTTGAAGGATTCCTCTCTTGATGATAACCTCTTCCAGTCTATCAAATTGACCAGCAACTGTGTTTTCCATTGTGCCACTGATCTTTGCACAAAGCTTCTGATGTTTCTATTGACTCCTGTTATTTCTAGGCACTTGATTATCCAGTCATGTGGCAGGGCATTGAATGCCTTCTTGTAATCAATACAAGACGTAATTAATCCAATTCAAATTGGTCTTCCTTCCCTTACAGTTTTCCAAAATCATCTTGTCAGTTAGAAGCTGATCTTTTGTCCCTCTGTTGTTTGGGCGGTTTCCTTTCTGCTCAGATGGAAAGAGCTTGTATTCAACTAAATGCTGTTGGACTGCATTAACTACCACACCAGTTAGCAATCTGAAAGTTGTTGGCAAGCAGGTAATTGGCCTGTAGTTGCCTGGTGCTGTCCCTTTTGCTGGATCTTTCATTATCAGGTAGGTTTTGCCAGATGTTAGCCAAACGTGGCAATGAGTGGGTACAGAGCAGTCAGATGTTTCAACCAAAAACCATGCAGTTCATCTTCACCTGGTGCTGACCAATTATTGATCTTCCTTGCCCTTTCCTTCTTCCATCATCATCATCATCATCATCATCATCATCATCATCATCATCCCATATCAGTCCACTGCTAGATGAATTGCTCTTCATTGAAGACTATGGACTGTAGTCTATCACACTAGTCTATTATGGTTGATAGGGTTTTTTTTGACACACACATTAATTCTTCTCTTCTCCATGCTCACACTGAGGTGACCTTATTCCCAGGTAATACTATATACGATTACAGCCTCTTTATATATAATTAAACTATAGACTCACCATCTAATTAACACAAGGACAGTTCCCCTCCCCTCCTTTAATCCACTTTCTATTTTTGTTGAATGTTTGGATAAGTTGCTATTTGCAATCCTCGATGTCCCTAATCAGCTCTAAGTCCAAATGAGTTCAGTTAGGCTTATCCCCAAACAAGAGAGCACAGGACTGCAGCCTTCAGAACAGCACTGCTTGCATTTGCAGACCTTCCCCCCTCCCCCCGCAAAAATATCCTTTACCTCCTCCCTGCCTCTGACTATTGGCTTCTAATATTTAAACAAAATAACATTAAGAAAAAAGCACATTTATAATTTGTACTGAATGGTGCATGTATCAGAACTCCTGAGATTCTTGGATACAAAGAAATACAATCCTTAACTGTAGTGGGGAACCAATTGGCTAAAGTTGCTATTTACTATTCTCAGATTACAAATAGATCATTCTCCCAGCAACAGGAAGAAGATAAATCCTCTATTGATAAGACAGGCATCAAATGAGCATACCCAGAAGGCACTCCCAAGAAAAGAAAGGAAAAATAGAATCTGACAGGAACATCATGAAGCTCTTTACTGACTGCGGTGTAAATTGATTTTGACTGTTTAGGGTTTGAATTTTTTTCCAGAGCAAGATATTCCTGTGGGTCCACACTTGAAAAGAATATAACAGTCCCCAGGAAATCTGTGACCGTTAAGCATGGCACAAAACTTGCATCTCATGTACTAGCATCCAGTGCTATGATGCAAGTAGGTAACTCTGGGATTTGCATCATGATGTCATGTACACATATTGTCACTTTGAAGAACACCACTTCCAGCCCAGAAGACTCTTCCAAGGTCCTGGATGCTGGATCATTCAGAGCCCTGGCCTCAGAATGCTACTGCTAAATCCCAGATCAATTTGCAATCCATCCATTTCTTGGACAGAGAGGAATGGGCAGACCTGGCATGTATTACTGAACAGAGAAATTTTCTTGCTGGTAATCTTCCTGACTGGGTTTAGGTTCTGCAGTAGCTGTGATTCTAAGATTGGGGAAGAGGAATAGTGAGGAACTTCAAAGAGACCTGTTCTGGGGGTGGTCAACTTCCCAGAATGTTGGCATTCAGGGATTTCAATCTCCATGGTGTCTGGAGGCTAGGTCAGAAGTGTCAGAACCTCCAGGGCAATTACTGTCTCAGATCATTACTGACCCAAATGATACAGATGGCCATACATTAAATCTGTTTTTTTTTTCTTGGAGCAGTTTGTTCAGAAACTGGAAATTCTATTAGTTGTCATGTTCAGTTCACTTTCTGATCACTGTGAAACTCATTAGTGCTACCAATCTCCACAGGGTTGGAAGATAATTAGGATGGTCAACCCCAGGCACCTTATGGATCCACTGATTTCCAGCAGGTGCTCACGGAAATTTCTACAGATCTTCCAAAGCTTATGCAAAAGAAGGAAAAAAGAGAGAGAAAGAAAGAGAGGAGAGGAGAGGAGAGGAGAGGAGAGGAGAGGAGAGGAGAGGAGAGGAGAGGAGAGGAGAGGAGAGGAGAGGAGGGAAATTCTACAGATTTTGTGGGCAATACCACTATGCATCTGGTTAATCTCTAGAATACAGAATTAGTATAAAAACACTGGATGAGATTGCTTTCAGGTGGCCTTTCAGAAAAAAGTTTCCTTATCTGACCTGTCGTGCAGATAAAACCACTTATATTTGCTTGGAGCTATACACATCATGGGCAGAATACAGTAAAAAGACTAAGGCAATATTTTGGGAGCCATCTTGGGTTCTTTTGAGCTCCTAGAATCTGAAGAAGTGGATTCTTCTATAAGATGGGCTCAGCCATTGGCAGGTTGCATCTTTGCCCTTCCTGAGTTGTTTGGCAGTTGGACTGGGTATGTGGTAAATACTCTTTTAAGGAAGTGGTCTGTGCCAGCTACCATGGTTATGCGCCCACTGTTGAAGACAGCTGCAGAGGATCTTGGATGAAGTGGATTATCTAAATCCATACCCAAACATGCATATGGGTCTGAAACAGCATTGGTTCCTCTTGTGAAAGTTGGGATTGAGGGGACTTCTTGTTCTCAGTGATGTTTGATGCTGTTGACCCTGGTAATTTTGTGTACCATTTGTGAGTGTTAGAAATCAGAAGCATTGTGCTACAGTAGGCATAAGGGCTTCTGGAGCGATCATATCTTTAGGGTTGATAAAAGGTTGAGCCCTTGGCTTGGCCCTTTCTTCCAATTTAATATCTACATGAAATCACTATGTAAAGTTATATATCAGGTGAGGTGAGGTATTATCTGAAATTTGATGAGATCCATCATAGTCCCAGGCCAAACAACTGATGCCATGGGAGTCCTAACACAATGTCTAATGGCTGTGACAAAACAGGTGTAAATTAAATTCCAGCAATATAGAGTGGTTGTTTGTCGAGAAATTTATCTAGCTTCATGATTGGCTCTTGACACACTCCCTTTGAAGGAATAGGTCTATAATCTGGAAGTTCTTCTGGATTCATAGCTCCTGCCTAGGCAGCACATAGAGGCTGTAGCCGTGAGATCCTTTGCTGCCTTCAACTAATACACCAGATACAACTGTAATTGGAGTGGGATGCCCTGGTGACATTCACTCTTGCACAATTTCTTTTCTTTGGGGCTGCCTCTGAAGATTATTCAGAAACTGCAACTGATTCAAAATTTAGCAGCAGGGGTGAACCATTTCAGATGAGTAACATCTGTTTTGCAGGTGCTTCATTGGCTCCCAATAGGTTTCTGTGTACAGCTGAAATTGCTGGTGAAGATCTCTTTATAGCTCAGGTCCTTGTTATCTCTGGGGCTATCTTTTCAGAGTATAGTCTGCTTATCCTGTACATTCAGTCTGGGCATGTATGCTTCTGATTTTCCCTGCTTAGAAAGTGAGGGGATTTGGCAGCTGAAAAAGGACTTTTGGTCACTGTCCCAGCCCTGTAAAGCAAAGTTAGGATGCCCCCTCCTTGCTTTTTTTTGAAAGAGGCTAAGTCAATCCCCTTCTGCTTAGTCTTGAGAACATAAAGTGCTAACACCATGGCTGCTATGTGTTTTATCTGACTCTTGTGTATTTAAATATCATGGTTTTAATCTGGTTTTATATGCTTTTCATTTTTTTAGTGTTATTTCTGTAATTGGAAACTGCATAGATTCTACAGCTGGGAAAGCACATAAAGTTGTGGAATGACTGACTGACTGACTGAACAAATGAGTAACAGCTAAAATGTTCACCATTTTGGAATGCTTTCCTTATGCAAGAAATGTTTGTGGCTTTATACTTCAGAAAAAAGGCAAGGGAAACAAGGTAGAGGTCAATTCAATTATACTGAGGATGGAGAGGCAGGTTTTGTGCCCACTTACATGGTATTAAAACTTGGGTCATCCCATGACAGGAGATCCCAAACCGACAAAAGCAAGTAGCTCTTCAAACAGTACTGTACATGACTATTCTGTGGAATCTGTTGCCACAAATTATGGTAATAACTATTAGCTTAAATGGTTTTTAGAAGGCCCAAGACAAATAATTATAGTCTATATGACTATATCCAATCTTTAGATTCAGGTCCAGTGTCACTCCATTATCATCCTCAGGAGAATGCAAGACTAGGCCTGCCAGGGTAGCTCACCCAGGTAGCAGTGACTGGCCGCGAGAGATGGTAATGGAGCTCTAGCCTGAGCAACCCTGCTAAAGCTTGTGAGTTTCCCAGAAGCATCTAGTGTACAACTAGGAGGAAAAAATATGTTGGATAATATAGGCCTTCTTGTGGTCCAGGAGGATGCTTCTTATATTTTTAAATAATTTCACATACTGGGTAAAATACTGGGTAACATTCTTTTGTTAGCAACTGGAAACTCTTTATGGACCTTTTGCTGAAAACAGAAAAAAATGTACTTGTGGTTTATGGGTTTGATGATTAGAAAGGGTAGATTATGGAAAGAAGGGAGTTATGATGTAACTTTAGAAGAAGAGGTAAATTTATAATTGCACTTATAACTGCTGAAAAGAAGAAGTAATTTCTTTATATTTTGTCTTTTTCTCAATTTTCTATACCTCTCCTTTCTCTTTCATTTTTTATTCTTTTCTCACCATTTTTCTTTTACTTTCCTTTATTTTCTTTTTCCTGTTTTTACTCTGTAAATTTCTTTAATAAAAATGATTTAAAAGAAAAGAGATTACTCCATTCCAACCATATAATTTCTAATTCATTCTCTTACGGAGGCACAGTATCGACTTTTTACAATTTAGCAAGGAAAGCCTATACAAAGGGCAAATTCATATGTAAAATCAAGGGTACATCCAATAATGTCTTACCTTCTAGGTGAACCATCTTCGTGAGGCTGGATAATCACCACCTTTACTGTCACAGATGTGCGCAATAGGTCAATCATCTGTTCATGAGTGAGGGTGGCTACGGCTACTTTGCAGATCTCCACGAGGCGACTGCCCTGTCGTAGGCCTGCTTTCCATGCAAAACCAAAAGGTTCCACATCTGCCACAATCCCTTCAAAGTTGACATGGAATCCAAGCTGTCCCAAGCCGTTTCTTCTCAAGGTCATTTCCGCTGTTTCACATCCTCTGGTTACTATCTAAAAGAACATCAGACTAATAAGAACAAGGACAACAATTCAGAAACAGAAACAAATAAAACAGTAACCCAAGGGATCAAGAATTTCCTTTTCCCTCCTTTCTCTCTGTATGAAGGTGTGTGTACATTTTAAAATGATATTTGGGAAAAGCAGAAATGTTTAATTTTCTATTCTGACAGAATTTATCCTATTGTATTAAGAACACTCAATATTCTATGTATCATTTAGTGTGTAACAATGTAGCATTTTGTATTATAAAATGTAAATAGCTATATATTTTTTTCAGAACAATTATAAATGTTCCAGATTTATGGTAGAGCTACTATACCCAAAAGTGGAATTCTAGTACAATTATTCAGGGAGCAGTATACTTTTATGTTTAAAGGACCTGATGTTTAGAAAAATGTGCTTTGTATTTCAACATGGGATCTTCAATCCCATGCATGTCTATTCAAAAATAGGCATCACAGATTTAATGATACTTATTCCAGATTATGTGTAAAGTGAGCAAAAATTGTCCTTTACAGAAATCCTTGTAGATGCAGGGTTTTTTCATAAGTACATAGTATTTTTAATTTATTGTACTCTGATGAATTTCAATTTTTTAACAAACTTGAAGAAAATCATGAGTGAAAAAATAATTTTGATCATTAGATTTCCATAATTTCTCCTCCAAGAGACAGCTGTTTTTCAAAGTATAATAATATTTTAGAAGTATGAAATAGAAGTAAGATATATTAATTCCATGTATAAAAGAAGTAAAATTGATTTATATTAATTTTAATTTTTTTCTTGATGATTTTTATTATGTCTATAAACTATTAGTGGAGGTACATTAAATAATAATCAATATGAAAGTCCATAATAATAATATATACAATGCTTACTATTATTTTATATATCTCATATATAAAGCAATACTACTACTATACCCCATAAAGATTTTTTCCCTCCAATTCTGGAATTCACAATTTAAATCCAAAAGTAAAATCAGATTTTGTTCCTCTGATCTCCACCATTTCCTAAAATTTACAACCGTTGTCTCAAATAGTGCTATGTTTAGGGTTTTGCCTATTCTGATTTCACAGTAAAGTCGATATTTCAATCACCTATTTTTCAAATCTTCCTAAAACTAATAATTGGGTGTCCTTATAAATTTTTAAAATAAATAAATAATCTAAAAGGGAGGATTGAGAAAAAGAAGAAAAGTCAGCAAGCAGAGAACCCAGAGTCAGAGGAAGAAATCTCCTTGACAATGAATAACATCTGACAATTCCTTTAGGATACACATATTTCAAACATGGAGGAATTGGGGGGAACCCAAGTCATTAGTCAGATTTCTTGAAACATCTAAATAAATTACCTACTTATCTTTCATTCTATCTTAGATTTTGTCATAAAGCACTAAAGTGATTTCTATAATTAGAAATTACCAAGAATTAGCAAATTTAATCAGTCAATCAATCAATCAAATTTATACACCACTCATCTCACTGTATAAGTGACTCTTGGTGGCTTACAAGTAAAAAACAATAAAAAATGAGAAAAGTCTTTGCAAAAACATACCAAGTTAAAAGATGGAGAGAGCATCCTCAAGCCACCAACCATCCCCAGTGCTGCGAGCCTCCATTGGATCCCCATGCTAGTTGGCAGAGCCACGTCTTAATGCTCTTCTGGAAGGCCAGAAGATGGGAGCAAATCTTACCTCAGGGGGCAAGATGTTCACAGGGTGAGGGCAATTAAAGAAAAGCCGGCCAGTCGAAATTATTTAGGTGACAGAGTCCGTAACATGCCCTTCCTGCCGGACTGGGTGGGACAGGCCAATGAAACCAGGACAAGATGGTTCCTCAGGTAACCTGGGCCCATGCCATGAAGGGCTTTTGGGAATTTGGACCCAGAAGCAAACCAGCACCCAATTCAGCTCATGCAGCAGAGGTGTTACATGTGCAGCCCTAGAGGCGCCCATAACTGCCCACACAGCCACATTCTGCACCAGCTGCAGCTTCCAGATACTTTTCAAGGGTAGCCCCATGTTAAGCACATTGCGGGAGATGACCAGGGCATAAGTGACTGAGAGAATGGCTTCCTGATCCAGGAATGGGCGCAACTGGTGCACAACACAGAGTTAAGCAAAGGCCCTTCTAGCCACGATTGCCACTCCTAGTCCTCCTGGACTCCTCAAGCAGGGGTCATGAGTCCAGGAGAACCCCAGATTATGCACTGGGTCCATCTGGGGCAGTGCAATCCCATCCAGGACCAAAGATGGTAAGGCCTCAGATATGGAAGAGCCCTGAACCCACAGCCACTCTGACTTACCAGGGTTCAGTTGAAGCCTGTTGTTCCCCATCCAGACCCCCACAGCCTCCAAGCACCACAAAAAACCATCCAAAGTATCACTTACTTCACCTGGGATGGAGATGTATAATTGAGTCATCCACATACTGATGATACCTCATCCCATGGTGACAGATGATGCTTCATGTAGATGTCAAAAAGGAGTAGAGAGAGCACCAAGCCCTGTGGCACTCCACAGAGCAGGGGTTGCAGGCTGGACCCCTAACTCCCTATCAACACCGAATGGGACCGGCCTTGGAGGAAAGAGGTGAACCATCACAAAACTGGGCCCCCACCCCAAACTCCTGTAGCTGACCCAAAAGAATACCATGGTCGATGGTATCGAAAGCTGCTGAGAGATGAAGAGGAGCCAGGATGGATGCACTACCCCCATCCTGCTCCCACCATAGATCATCTAAAGCATGACCAATGCAGTTTCTATCCCATATCTGGGCCTGAAACCTGACTGGATGGGGTCCAGGTAATCCGTTTCATCCAGGATCTTCTGGAGCTGCAGTGCCTCCACCTTTTCCACCATCTTCCCCCAAAAGGGGAGGTGAGAGACTGGAAGAAAACTGTCCAGACCAGTGGGGTCCAGCAACGGCTTCTTGAGGACCAGTGCCTCTTTAAAAGGAGCTGAAAACACCCCCTCCCCCTAGGATGAATTAACCATTGCTTGAATCCACCCACATGTCACCCCCTGGGTGGCCATGACCAACCAGAAGGGGCATGGATCTAACATACAGCTGGCTGCACTTACAGACCGAGGACCCTGTCCACTTCCTCAGGCCCAGCAGGATCAAACTGTTCCCAGATAACTGGGCAAGTCCGCTCCCCAGGCCTCTTCAAAGGACCTGCACCACGCTTGGTCTCCAACTGGGAACGAATTTGGATTTTATCCGCCGGATGTTCAGCAAATTTCTTTGTGCAGCCCTGAAGGTAAACCTCCGAACCTTACCCAGGAGGGCCCAGGTAACCCTAAACAGAACTACCAGGCGTCACTCTGCAGATTCAATAAGACCAGAGAAATAATGACATTTCGCCGCTCTTATTGCCATGAGGTAGGCCTTAATAGCATCTCTAACTCGTGTCCAGTCAGATTAATCCCTCGTCTTCCTCCAGCAGCACTCTAGATGTCTCTTGATCTTTTTCAATTCCCTCAGCTCCTCCGTAAACCATGAGGAGAGATGGGAATAATGGGCCAAGTCAGGTCATATGGGCATGATCCTATCTAAGGCCTCAGCCATCTTCCTATTCCAGGCAGTGGCCAATGCTTCAGCAGGACCATGCAGCAGAACCTCAGGGCAACCCCCAGTTCCCTTTAGAACCCGACCTGCTGGGGGCAGACCAATCAAATAGGTCCTGCCTCCTTGCAGAGGGGGACAGCACAAGAGAATCTCAAAGTCACCAGGGCATGGTCTGACCATGACAAAGGGGACAAAGATAACTCCCCCATCAGATCACATTGCCACTGCTGCGACAAGAAAACCATGTCTGGTGTGTGATAGGCCTATTTTGAGTCAGGCCATGAATGACCTGGGATAGGCCCATGGCCACCATGGTGGCCATGAACTCCCAAGCTGCTTCCAAGGACAGCCCAAGGGATGACAAGTTGAAGTCCACCAAGACAATAAGCCTGGGGAACTCCACAGCCAACCCCAAGTCACAGCCAACTCCAGCAGCTCAGGCAGGAAGGTTGCTACGCAGCAGGGAGTCTCGTACAGTAGCAACAATCCCAACTGATCTCGCAAGCCTATCTTCAAACACAGGGTCTCACAACCATCAACTTGTGGAGCAGTGGCCCTGAAGGTGAACAAAGATTCTCAAATGACAATTGCTACATCCCCTCTCCTGCCCTGGAGTCTCGGCTGGTGCCATACCCTAAACCCGGTTAGGCACAATTCAGAAAAGGGAACCCCCACTTCAGGCCACAGCCAGGTCTCAGTAATACATGCCAGGTCCGCCTGCTCATCCCTGATAAGGTCACAAATAAGGTGAGCTTTATTATTAACCAACCTGGCATTAATCAGCATCAGTCAAAAGTCCAGGCCTCTGTAGGTCTGCTGACCAGGGCCTGAGGCCTGAGTACAGAGAGTCAGAACATGGCACCGGTACAAGACACCGGGGACATCTTTCCCTGGAACAGCCTGCCCTCTGTCTCCTGTCAAAACATCCCATGCCCATCACCATCTGAATGAATCGACCCGCCCTAAGCCCCCCAGAGTATACTTTGCCACCCAACTCCAGCGTCCCCACTCCCCTAGCTAGGGATCGCTCCATCCACTCCTGCCCAAACATCCCCCTACCAACCTGGGGGTAGTGGCAAGCCCCTGCAGTGCTTCAGCAATCACTCTCAGCACCGTTAGGAACTCTAACCACTAACTCCTCTCACATCCAGCTGCACCACCCAACCGGCCTCTTCCACTAACTGGTAAGGTGTTGCCCAACTCACTTCTCCCCTCTCCCCAACTCTCACTTGGGTAAGAGGGAACCCCTCTCCACAACCAATCACGTCCTCATACATCCAAACTCCCTCTCTCAAGACCTACCCCCCATCAGCTCTCATCCTGGGGAGGAAAAGCACCTCCTACCACACTGGGGAAACCCCCAGCCCCTGAGCCAATCTGCCTCCACATGGGGATCCTGTCCAGGCAGCCCCGCAGGGGGCTCCAGCAACCAGCTCTGCTCCAGCCACCGCTTGCCACCACTCACTGCTTGCCACCACTCACCAAACCACCGCTGTCCCGGCCACAGTTTGACCAGGCCACAGGAACACCATAGCCCACAAGGCCCACAAGGCCCCAGCTGCCGCCACCACTCTGGCCACCATTACTCACCACTCATCACTACCGGCTCCCACTGCCACCGCTCACCACAACACTCGCCGCAGCCAGCTCTTGCCCCATGAGGGCTCCACTGCTTGGGGCCAGTCACCGGCTGCTCATCTTCTCTAACTGCAGCTGGGCCAGCCAACCTCCGCCGCTGCCACTCCTGCTTGCTGCTCCGGCTGTCCTCAACACTGTCACCCCCACAAGAAGCTCTGTACCGCAACTGCCAGCTCGTCACCCACAAGTCCCAGTAAAGGTGTAAAACCAGGTAAGGGCACCAGGGAACTCCCCCCGCCACAGTTGTACCTGGGAGCCCTGCACCACCCCTGTCTGCCATCTTCTTAATTACACACTGATTTAAAGATGCCATTCTATTTTCCTTCAAATGATTTTAAAAACATAGTTTTAAACGGTTTTAAAACATAATATAATTTATAGTTTTCTGAATTTTAAAGAAAATATTAAAAACTTCACCTATATAAATTCCAGTTTCACCAACACCTTCCTATGCACTGGTGATGAATCACTGAAGAGCAATGACCTATACATCATGGCAGCGTTTCTCAACCTTGGCAACTTTAAGATGTACATCTTAAGGTTGCTGAAGTTGGGAAACACTGTAATATGGAATTAAAGCTTTCAAAAAGTTTGACAGATAATACATATGAACTCTGCTCACTAGGTGCTCCCATGGGAGAAAAGGACAGGGAGGTGTTTCTGGCAATTCCACTATTCCCTGCAATCAGTTTGCCTGTCCCCCCAGGTCCACTAGATAACTGAGTTGTAGTAATCTCTATTTTGTTTAGCCTTGATAAATTCATTTTTGGATTACAATATTTGATATAAGCATAGAATAGTTGCAATGTGTCGAATCTAATCACTGAAAGGTTTGGAACTTATCTGTATATACAAACTCTTATCATTTTCAGCCAATAAAAAGTTTTCTCAGAACACGGAAGTCTGCATGGATAATGAACTTTTAATGAGCCATTGAAAAGGTTTGGGTAGGAGCTGACTGAAAATCTGAGAACTGGTGAGGAGGGAAAACAAAGGAAACCGACAAACCTACAGGGACTGATCAGCAGAAGGTTTGGAAGAAATAATAAGAACTGAGGTAGAAAGAGGGAATCCTTTTGGCACTTTCTATCCCTATCTAGAGGTCAGTGGAAAGTATGTTTTGTGGGCAGGGAAAATGCCAACAGAGCAAGTTGGAAGTAACTCTCTGTAGCCTACTGTGCCATCCTTGGGAAGAAGAAATTTACCAAGAATTCAACTTCTATTTGGGGTATATGATTATTAGGAAATACAAAGAAAATAAGCTTGGAAAGAATTTGGCTTGGGAAAGAATTGATAGAAATGCAGGGAACTAGGAAGGAAAATTTGCTTTTACCTGATGCATTTTCAGCCTGTTCTCTCTCTCTTCTCTTCAGTAAGTAAGTAATCATATTCAAACCTCAATGAACTTTTTTCTCTACTTTTTGTTGCTGTTGTTGTTTTTTAACCGTAAAGTTATCTTTCTGAAACCTGTAAATTCTGTCTCTGCTTATGTATCCTTAATTCCACATCCAGTCACATCCTATCCAATGTGTAAGGAGTATCCTGAGGGAAAGGATGGTGTCAGGGAGTACTGGAATTTAGAAGGACAGTTTTAAAAAAAGCTGAGATTAAAATAGGGCTTGTTATCTCAGTGCACAAAGTGAGGCTTTTAAGAAAGTGATGGGGAAATTCCCTGCCTGATGCTTTCTTATTTATAACAATATGCATCTTTACAAGGTGCTTAGCTTTATTACTGGAATAAACTTACATTTACTGGATTCACACAATATGGAACTTTAAACTAATCAAACAAGTTGGGTTCACACAACATGCTAAGCCATGAGGTAGGCTAAGCCATGAAACTAGTATATAAACAAAGATTAAATTAACTAAGCTTGTCATATAAATGCAGCTGCTAAGTTCAACCTGGTTAAACATGTTATATAAACACAGTTTATGAGTGGCAGCAGGGGTAGGTCCTAGCTTGTTTCCCTCCATATTGCTCATGCTTCCAAAACAATCCTTGGTTGGGGAACACTGCAACTGTGGTGTAATACCTTGGCATGGAGGAGAAAAGGGAAAAGCGCAAAAATGACTTGAACCCCATCATCTCACAAACCGACCACTGAATATTTTGTCTAGAGAAATAAGTATTTTCTCTATTAAATATTTGTCTAAGAGAAATAAGTCAAGCAACTCTCAGTTCAACTATTTTACTACGGATTAAAAAATGTATCAACAATCTTGCTGGGAGTATCTTGCTAGGTATTTTACTTCTGATCAGTCCATGCAGGATGAAAACTAATTGGAACAAAAACTGGCTATAATGTTCATCTTTCCCCAGCAAAAAAATCTCGGGTGGGGCAAACAGGCACTGCATTTATTTTCTAAATTGTATGAGAGGGCTAAGCATTGTCTTTATTTTTCTTTAATCCCTGTGCTCTTAAAGTAGCATTGCAATCTTGGAGTATCAGAGACTTCTTCCCTGCATTTAATGAAATAGCCATATGAATATGTAATAATATGAATATTTGTAAGAACGGAAATGGAGAAAGACAACAGTAAACACTGTCTGCTATTCTATTACATGGTCATCCAGACATATGAACTGCACTTGTGGATGGTAACCTGAATCTGGGAAATAGCTGAGAAGATTTTTCATACACTATTTCACAAGGAGGAGAGGCTGAATCAATTAAAAAGCTGGCAGGAAGTCAGACATGCTGGAAGTGAATACAGAGTGGAAGAAGGAAAATGACTAGGAAGCATAAATGGAATTAGGCAGTTCCAGGGTGGTTCAAGTTCACCAAAGAAGAATGGAAGGAAGAGAGTGAGAGACTGTAGGATCTGTCTACCAATGCAGATTTCCAGAACTAACAGAAGAACCACACACACACACACAGAGAAAGAGAGAGAGAGAGAGAGAGAGAGAGGGAGGGAGGGAGAGATCAAGGTTGTGCTACCCACCAAGGTTGCCAGTCAAATTCCAACTGAAGTCCTTGATTAACTTTTTGGGGAATTTATTCATGGTTACACATACACCTCTAAGTTACAGCCTAGATTAGGTACGCTGTTATACAGGTAGTCCCCAGTTTAAGAACAAGTTCCGTTCCCAAGGTCTGTCCTTAAATTGAATTTATATGTAAGCCAGAACAGTATTATTGTATTGTGTAATTAACTTGAACCACTGTGTATTTAACTTGAATCATTGTGTATTTAACTTGAATTTTGCTACAACAGGCTCCATTCTTAACAATGGGTCATCCTCAAACCGGGCGTTCTTAACCTGAGGACTACCTGAATAAGTAGAAGTAAAACTCTTGCAGACAGGGAAATGGTTAAACTTAGGATAGTAGAGCAATTAAGTCATGAAGCAATTCACTTAATTCTTTTGAAGGAAGAAATAAGAAAAATAGTGGGGATGTCAGAATGCTGAAACTTGGCTTGTATGCATTAGCTAGACATGGCTTGTGCTGTTATCTGAATGAAACAGTATCTCTCAGAGACATTAATATATTGATTATGCTACAAATAATAAATAAAAATTTGATTTGGTTCACAAGAAGACTTTACATGCTCTCTGATCGATCCCAAGGAACTAATGGCACTCCCCCAAAGCAAGATGCTTAAACAAAGATTTCCTGACACTCTTGGGAAGTTTCCCAGCAACCTGGAGGGTGACTGTTTGGGGATTTGTTGACCTCCACAATAAGTGGGTGGCAAGGTGGTTGGCAGGACTGCCCCTGAGCAACCTCTCCCTATCCACCAATCCTGTGCATCTCATTGGTTCACTGAAGAGCTCTGAAAAATAAAGTGAAGAGATGCCTAGAGCAATGCTAGTAGAAAAAAGAAGCAAATGTGATTGGACACAAGGAAGAGCTCAAATGCCAGCCTATTCTGCAGTGATCAGGGTGGTGAAGCATAATTACTTTTCCACCCTTATTGTGTCCACAAAATGTCAGGCAATTGTCAGTATCCTTTTGGGAAAGGATGGACCAGAATAGCCAATTAGCGTAAGCTGTGATTGTCTGGTGGAGTATTTTTGTGGATGAAATATCTCACATTTACTCTGATTTGGAAGCCAGATGGACAGAATTTACTAAGATGACAGAGGTGACATCTTATGCTCTTATGTGGAAGATTTCTGAGCCTGTGGATCCAAGAGAAGTAAAGTGAAGTGAAGTGAATAGTCTCTACAATTTTAGTTGCACCACTTGTGGATTGGATCCCTGTCCTACCGGGCTAATAAAAGTGGCCAGGAAGGAATCTGGGAGCGGGATCTGGGTTGTAGTCAACACTTCCTTGAGGGGGGAGGTGCCATAGGCCCTTAAAGAGGCATTGATCTGCCTGTACCTCAAGTAGCCAAGCCTGGATCTGACAAAATTGGACAACTACTGTCCCACCTCTAACCTTGAAGTTATTGAGTTATTAAAAAAGTGGTAGGGCTGCAGTTGCAGAGGGCTCTGGAATTATCTGGATCCATGGCTGTTTGGATTTGGACCTGGGCATGGGACAGAAATTGTACTGGTTTCTCTCATGTATGACTTGTGATGGGATTTGGATGGCAGGTGTATGACCATACTTGGCTTCCTGGATCTTTTAGGGGCTTTTGATATCATCAACCACAGTACATCTGTGAGGGTTGGGAGTTGGTAGTTCTGGTCTTATCTGAGTGGATTACGATTATGGTTAGACTGTGGCAAGTAGGGCTTTAGCTAGTATACCAACTGCAACTTTACCTGGAACATGGTGCACTGAAAACAGTTGCTCATGCCCTTGCTATCTCTAGATTACTTTAGTATAATTTGCTCTCCAAGGGACTGCCCTAGGGGCTGCAGAACTTAAGGCTGCAAGAAATACATGGAAGATATTGAGTCACAGACTTACTTTGATCTTTTAGCTCATGAGAAGTTATAGGATAATCATAATTAACAATAGCTCTTAAATAGGTTTTGGGGTAAACTGGTTCTTTTACTTTGGATGAGCCTATTGAGATGTAGCTGTTTTTAACCTAAGAGTGCTTTTTGGTTATTTAGTCAATTGAAGCACTTGTTACTTGGTCCATATGATGCTGACACTGTCACTTTAACTGAAATGTCATAGTTGTCAGGTGCTCTGGAGGATCCATCTGAGGTTCTTAAGCCAGTAATCCACTTTTATCCAAGTTTCTAAAAAATTACTTAAATTTCCAAATAATGAGCTTGAATGTGCTAATTCAATTTTCAGGAAACAGTGGAAGGTTGCTTTAAAATAAATTAATTTCTTTTTACAGGTAATCCTCAGTTAACAACAGCAACTGGAACCGGAATTTCCATTGCTAAGCGATATGGTTATAAAGCATCATATCATATGACTGCGCTGCTTAGCAATGGCAGTTCTGACACTTCTGGTTGCCATTGTTAAGCAAATCCCATGCTGTTGTTAAGTAGAACGTCATATGGTCACCATTTGTGACCTCCTGCCAGCTTCCCCACTGACTTTGTTGCAAGTCGGAAGTGAAGGTCACAAATGACAATCACATGTTCGCAGGATGCTGCAATGTCATAATTGTGAGCTGGTTGCTGAGCACCTGGATCACAATCATGTGACCACAGGGATGCTGTGACAGCCAGAACTTTGAGGACTGGTCATAACTACCACTAATTCCGTGCTAAGTTTGAATGGTCACTGAACAAGTGGTCATTAAGTGAGGACTACCTGTATTTTTAAACAACAGGAACTTTTGCTGCATGTGTACTAAACACTTTGCAGAATGTTTGATAAGAGTTGGATGCAACTGCATTGAGACTAAAGATGTAATTAAGGAATTGGAATCTTAATTCATATGTTCTAGGCTCGTCCTATTATTATCACATTTGTGGCTGAAATCCACAGAATTGCTAAAGTGTTCTTTGAGTGATCATTGATTACAAATGCAAATAATTTGCCTGACTAAAAATTATTATACAACATTGGAAGGGCAAATCCACATCAGATTTGCAGTGATGAATTGCTGATCTATGTGATCTGTCAGCAGCAAGCTGGTCAAATTTTTTAGAGTTGTCATTGTTCTTTGTCATTTGGCTTTATTCATCTCTAAAAATATCAGTAATTTTTGAAGAATTAAAGCATTAAAATATATACTTACTTCTAGTCTTTGAACTATTTCTCGGATGTCATCAGCACAGTTATCAAGTGCAGACAGAAGAATGCATTCTCCTCTTTCATAAAAGACTTTTATGGTCATTAACCCAGACGTCCATCCAATAACATCTCTGCAGGAGCAGTTAAACACAACATTTTTTGATTCCTTTTCAATCAACACGATAAACTCATTTGAGATACCAAGCAGACATTCAATGTCAAGAGACTGACCAAAGTCTCGTGCTATCACATTCCATATAACTGCTCCAACACTGAATAAGTGAGCATCCTTTCTTGCTTTAACTCTTTCTTTTTTCTTCGCACCTAATGAAATGAGACTAAACTTGACTGAAGTTTCTATTGTAGCAGTAGTAACAAAATTTTCTGCCAGATCTTTCAAGTACTCTTGACGTGTTCTGGTTGCCATGGCTCGAAATTTTTCTGATTTATGGGCTGCATTTTCTGCATTAATAACTTTGGCCAAAAGGAAGTCCCGGAAAACTGCTGACTTAGGGAAAGTCACTCCTTTAGGGATTGGTGGTCCAAAAGGTGGAACATCTTTTGATCTTGAAACTCCAACACTAAAAAGTAAAGAGAGAATGGATATGGAGAAATGTTTACATCAAGATCTGTAAATTTTTAACTGAAAAATTATTTTTTCCATAACAATATCTATACTCTTTAATAAATATTAGGTGGCTAAGCAGCAGCAGCAGCAGCAGATGTTGAAGAACTCTTCCTAATTATGGCATTTTGCTGCCAAATTCTAATCTATGCTTTATTAACCAATTAGTCCACAAACTTTAAAGTTCTTGTTGTACCAATGCATCACAACATGTTATAGATACAGTGCATACTAAATGTGAGTGCTGGTGAAGCTTTAATGATTGGAAGAAGTTCACTGCAAGCACATGAAAATTCTATCTCAGCTACAGATGCCATTCTCTAACCATGTTAACTATTACCAAGCTGGGATAGAACAGAAGTATACTTCTGCTTATATATAGGACTTGCTTTTGGTTTTCTTCAGATATCCCTAAAAACTCTAGAAGGTTGGGGGTTGTCTAAATGTTGAAGGTGTGGGAGGCTGCAGGGGAAGAGAATCACTTCCTTTGCTTCTGTGAATAGAAACTGCTTCTCTAAGGGAAATTAATTATGATTCTGCTCATTTTTGTTACTGAATACTAATTTTCTAAGTTTTGCTAATAATCAAGCTTTGTAGATGACACAATTACAGGAAAATGCTAAAGTTCAGGAAAACCTACACATTTTTTTAATGAATTTCAAGAAGCAAAGTCAATTGGTCCACACATTTGTACTCACCTGTAACATACTTTTTCAGTGCATGGATTGTGGACTTTAACAATGACAAAGACATGTTGAAAATGAGAACGGATATTTTTTGGAGTAAAAGGAAGTGCTCCGGGCTCTTGAAAGACAATAGTAACAATGTCATTTCCTATATGCCTTTTCCTTAGAAGCTAGATAGGAAGAAACAAAGAAAATAATTAATTATGAAAATTCAACTCTTATACCTATTTAAAAAAAGCTGACCATTTAAAAAGTGGAAGTCACATCAGAATATGAAGTTACATAAATCATGATATATTTATTGTTATACATGGAGATGAATCAATAATAATACACTAGTCATTCCCAAGTATATTTAATAGTCTATCTCTTATATGTATTTAAAATATAATAATTTTTGAAGAAAAGGGGTTATGTTAATTATGTTCAAGTGTGCAACATGAAGCATAAACCCACATGTACTGACCCGTTATTTTACTCTTCTTCATTTGCAAAATGCAATTTCTTAATCTTTCATATCCAAAGTACAAAATTATTGTTGTTTCTTTAGTAAGCTTTTCTTTACACTGAATTAAAAAGTTGATAATACTGACCATTTTGCAATTATTTAAAATCAGAAAAGCTGTTAGAAATATCAAATTCCAGGAATACTGTGGACATGAACCTATTTTTTTTCTTTAAATGCATTTTCACTTCAGCACTCCACAGCACTAAATCAAAAGTGACTTCTTCCATTATTTTAAAAACACAGATTTTAGAGAAAGGAACTACTGAAGAAAACTATCTAATCCAGTAGCTGAGTCTCAAAACTATTTAGAAGAATTGCAAGATTGAGAGATAACCAGTAAGGTCACTGAAATATAGATTCAACTTGTCGTATATTTAACTTGTTTCAGTTGAATGTCAGCTTTCTTACATTTTTGAAATGGGAGGGTAGTGACATGTCTATACAAAGAAGGAAATATCCATTCATCTGATATAAACTATGGCTCCAGAATATAATCTAGCTTTATTAAGATTAATGGAAGTTTTGCCATGACATCCTGAACACAGTTAAACCTCAATTTAATGGACCATTTGGGGAGAAGGAGTGTCCATTTAATCCTGAATGACCATTGAATACAAAACTATGTCATTAGTATAATTGCGATATTGACATTTTTCTATCCTTATGCAAACAATGTAAATTGATTTAACTGACATTAAAACATTTTTGTAAAATGCAAATCATGCAAATTGATACAAATGATATGAATTATGGCAATTGTCCAGACTGCTTCAAAAACAATGGACAAAGTTTGAGGGAAGTCCAAACAAAAACCTCCTCTGTTGCAACCAAAGTCTGCTGAATGGAAAGCAGTAGAATAAAAGTTTTACTGTAGCTGTAATCCACTTTATAATTTCACACACACTCATTTTAATGGAATGTAAATTGTTGAATCTAAGAATAGACCAAATTATCTTTATGGAAGTGAACTATATTACTGCCAGTTTATCTTTCCAAAGTGAAGAATAATTGACTATCAGATGTTGCTAATAGTTAAGTGATAAAACCTGTAAATTTCATATAGGTATATGAAATATTATATTGATAAAGCACTATTAGGGAAAAAAAACCTCATACCACTTTCACATGCATTATTTTCACATTCAAGCAAAGAAGAGTTTTTTCCATAGTTTTAAAAATATTTCTACAAAACAGTTGGCCACGTTTTTGTGTCAAATAGGCTATCCTAATTCCTTAGAGAAAAGAAATCCTCCCAAATCACAACCCACTCCAAGAAATACATAAACAAAGAAAACAAATGATATTTTAATTGAAATGTTAGTAATGCAAGTCAAGGAGCACAGAGTCACAAATATGACTAAGATTAAATATAAAAATGATCAAATTAATGACAACTGGTATAGAAACCAGTGTTAGAACTGACAATGAAGATATTGAAATGGTGGACAGTTTCTGTCTTTTAGGAATGAGTATCAACAATAAAGGAACCAACAGTCAAAAAACACACCATAGACTAGCACCTGGTAGAGAAGCAATGAAAGCCTTGGAAAAAATATTCAGCTGCGGGATATGTCTAAACCTACAAAGATCAGAATTGTGCAGATAATGATTTTCCCTGTGATATTCTAAGGATATAAAAACTGGACTTTGAAGAAGCAAGATAGAAAGAGTACTGACTATCTGAAATTTGGAGAGAAGATTCCTGAGAATACCATGGACAGCAAACAAAACAAATAGTTCCTAGAACTAATCAACCCAGAATTCTCCCTTGAGAATGACCAGGCTCAAATTATCATACTTTGGACATATTAGGCAAAGATCTCTGGAGAAGTCCATAATGCTGGGAAAGGAGAAAGGAAAGATAACAACCAGAAGCAAACTGGATGGATTCATTTACAGCAGCAATGTGTGCACTGTTGGAAGACCTGAAAGACCAGTCTGGGGACAGACTGTCCTGTAAAAATCTATGTTTGCTAAGAATTGACACCAACTTGATGGCACATAATCAATCAATCAAGATGTACTCAATTCCAGACAGCATCCACATACGTTGATATGTTCACGAAATTTGTCTTCTCATGCTCCATTTTTGTCTAAAAAGGCAAAGATGTGTTCAGTCTTAACTGAAAGATCTTTGGACAAATGCCCTGTTCTGTTTGAAGCTTGAGATTTATACTCTGTTAGTGGGAATGATGTCAGTTGTGGAGCCTCTCATTCAGAGACATTTCTTGAACAGCCATGTATTTATATCACATATTTCAATCAGACCTGATCAAAGCAGACATATCCCAAACACTGGTTAATCAAAGGTACTGAGGCATTAGATTGATTTAACTTATTCTTAAATAAAGCAAAGAAAAAAAAAGTTTGGATAACAGATTTTGATTAATCACATCTGAATAAGTGATGGGATGAAATTATTCAAGCCCTAAATTTCCACACTGTAAGACCAGGCGGGTTATTCCTTGAGAATATCAGCAATTGCATCTCAATGGAAAAGGTTAATTATTTTACCTGGATTCTTCCTACCATGTCAAGAATCCACCTGAGGACATGTTCTACATTACTTATTTGGCAACTAGATAACAACAAGGTGTGTATATATTCATTAATTATATTTTTTACATATTAAGGCTGGCTAGCGCTAGCTATCTGAGTGTGCTTATCAGATCTTACAGAGAGGTATCCCTAGTGTACAAATGCAATTAAAGCCACTTATCATATTCTTATATATCAATATTACTCAATATCTTCATATATCAATTATTACTTGAATTAACAAAATGTCCACATTGTTTTAATTCAAGAGAAGTTATAGAATATACTGTGATACTACGGTTAAATTTAACAATACAGTACAAATTATAAAAACTGACTGTTTACTAACATTGTGAAAGGGAATGATTGCTTCTAGAAGTAAGTGTTGCAATATGCTGGAGATAAACTAAAACAACATTTCCTTTCTCTGGGGAGGAATCAAGGAATATTTGGGAACAAAATAAGGGGAGGGAAGAAAAATGAGGAGGGAAGAAAAAAGAACAGTGATATGAGTAGCTAAGGAAATGCAATAATGCCAGTGACAGATACCATATAAATCTGGAAGAAGTAAATCTAGGAAGGCTAAAGGTTATTGTCCACAGTCTCAAATTCAGCAAAGCTATAATAAACAACATTCAACATAAAGCTTTTTGTTGCCACTGCCTACAATTGGAAACAAACCAATTTAAAATCAAAATTTGAGGACAGCTAACTAACCATTTCCAGAGGACATTTCCTCATGGCACTGCCTGCATTTCAAGGTTCACCCATAGCTTAGGCAATCTAAGTATAGCTTTAAGTATTTCACTCTGGAAGCAGTATTTTTCTTATTATTCTATCTCTAGATGCCAAATGCAGGAAATGTAGAGATACGTTGATGCACATGGGACAGGTGATTTGAAATGACTTGTTCTGGGTCAGCAAACTTGGGTCTCCTACTGGTACTGCCCCCTTCTGTTCAGTCCCTGACCATCTTTCAATGACCACCCTAACCACCTTTCAGTCCCTCCCACCTTTCAATCCCCCCTTGGCTATAAGAGGAACTGGAACACTGTCTTCCATAGCAACTTTTTCTTCCTTTTTAAATCGATGGTTAACTGGTCCATCTGGAGAGAGCAAAGTCCTGATACCAAGTAGCCTGTCCCAGACTTAATGTGTGTAATTGGAAGTGTAACTGAAATGACTCATCTCTTGTACTGCTGTAGCCTGTATGGCACAGAAACCCCTTCCTTTTGGCCACTGGTCTCAGGAGCCCTTGCTCCTTCTCCTCGCATCATGTTCTTAGGTAGTTTACAACTACCGCAGCTAGGAGATCCACAGCTAGCCCTCTTTTGCAACACTAATTCTTCAACAGCACCTATCCAGCACTGCACAAATCCTGATGACCACTAGATGACAGCCAAGAAACATGAACAGAAAAATCATTTTAAAAGTTCAGTCAGTCCATGAAAAGAAAAAAATAACAATTTGCAATGCATGAGGTAACCAAACTATTGATGCATGCCAGTTGGAGAAAACTTCTGAGACAGCAGATGATATTGGACAGGGTCAGAATTTCAGTCGAGGTAACCCCCAATCACAGCCCTTAAGAAGCTGCAGGTAGCACAGATCCATTCTGGGTGCCCAGTAATGACACACTGCCAGCTCTGAAATGGAGGAGAATACAGCAAAGCAAGACCGTAGTTCTGTTCTATGTGACATCCTTTTGGCTATTTAAAGAGTGTTTACATATTTCCCTCAGTCACCTTTTTTCAAGGATAAACACAGCCAACTTCTTCAAACTTTCTTCACAGGCTTATTTTCTAGTCCTCTGATTATATTCATTGCACTTCTCTGAAACTGTTCTAATTTCTCTGGATTTTTTTAAAAATGTGGTGCCCAGAACCGGACACAGTACTCATAATACTTACCCATGATTTGGAAATTATACTTTTGTTGATACAGTCTAAAACTGTTTCTTGTTTGTTTACTTATTCAATTTACAGTCTTAGACCAAATATATATTTGCCTTTTTTGCAGTCACATTATACTTCTGGCTCATATTCAGTATCCAGTCAAGTAATATTTCAAGATCTTTTTTCATAGCACAGACATGTAACCCCCAGTCTACTCCTATGCATCTGATTTTTGTTTCCTAAGGAAGAACTGTGCACTTATATTTGTTAAATTTCATTGTGCTACCTTTAGTCCACTTCAAGATCATTTTAAATTTCACATCTCTCTTCTAAGTTGTGAGCTCTCCATCTAATTTTTATTATATGTAAATCTGATATGCATTCTTTCCACCTGTTCATCCATGAAATATTAAAGAGAAGAGGACTCTGGACTGATGCTTGCAGCATCTCATTTGACATCTCTCTTCAATTAGATGAGGAATTACTGATGTGCAGTAACTAATACTATTATTGCAGTTAAAATTTATTGTAGCTGATAAACATAGTAACAAAATGAATACGTGTGTCCTTTTCAGAAAAAAAAGGGTTTTCCGTTGCTACCTTAGCAGAACCCAGGTTGACAAAATGTTTATTGGAGTGCTATGAAAGGTTGAGTACCACCATTCTAGCAGAGACTTTATGGTCCTTAGCCTTAGTAAAAATATGGCATAACCCTGGTCTCTAACATCAAAGGCGAGCATACCTTTTGATTGAGCAAAGCAGTAGTTTCCCCTCAGGGTCTAGCTTTTTACTTTTGGAAGGAAAAGTGCTGAGGAATTCACACAGAAGGCCCACAAATCCTCTCTCAGACCATCCCTTCTACGCTACATTCTGTGTATGTTTTGGACCCTTCTCAAGCCAATGACTTACAAGCTAATAAGGTAGTTTTACTGGTTTTTAAAACATTATTTCCAATCCAATAGAATGCTGGGAAGAAATTATGCAAAGGGGCTCAGCACTCTGTCTGGTTGTCTGTCAATTAGCAGGAGAGCTCTCTAAAAACTGAGCAGAATGGGACAAAATTTAGTATGGTGGGTGGAGTCTCCTCCCTCCCTCCTGGTCATTCCAGTTCTGTGCTTCCCAGTTCACACAGACACACAAAGGGAAAGCAGAATCACATACATGCACAGTTACTTTGTTACCCAGAAGAAAGTACAGATAGCTCCTGTCACTGTGTTGGTAAAGAGATGGAAAGAATTCAAGAAGCCATGCCTTGTTTGCTTTCCCAAACATGTTGAGAAGTTTGTGAATTTAGTTGTAACCTTTCCTAATGTTTCCTATTCCCCTTTTCCCCAAACAATCTCTCTCTCTCTCTCTCAAGCTTTGTCTGTATTGTTCCAAAGAGGAATTTTTCATTACAATTTCTATAATCTATTCATAGCAAATAATTGGACAGACAAAAATTACAAGATAACTTTTTTGTGTTACTACTTAGCCAAATATTTGCACATGATTCCAAAGCAGACATACCTGTTGCCTATTACTGGGCATATAAGGAAGCATAGTTGAAACATGAAACATTATTTCATAATCTTTATAGGTTGTATAAAGAGAGTGAGTTCCAGTTGAATCAGCTGAAAAGAAATTCCAAAAATGAGTAAGTGAATGTAGACATTAAAGCATACCATAGTGCATTTTCTTCAAATAAACATTATGTTATTTCCCATGCTAAGTTTTTTTCAACCTATATAACCTAACTGCTAACTGGTCACTGCTGGAAAGTAAAAATAACCTGCTGTTAATTAAATACAAACCCTTTGAAACAATATCCAGAGACACCAGCCCCTCACAAAATCCATCAATTCCAAGCCCAGATATTTATACCTGTAACAATATTATACCTAATTTCTGTATAGAAAAGTTGGTAGCCTTTAACTAATTGTAATTTTTGAGCCAGGTCATCATTTCCAGTATTTCTCTCTCTCTCTCTCTCTCTCTCTGATATAGAAGAATATGCGCCTGCACAGCAAAAGAGAAAGCAATTTCCAGAGAAGCAGTCTTGAAAATAAGGATGGGTCTGCAGAACCCAGAGAGCCAGATTGAGTTGATGATGCATGAAATTAGGATGAGGAAAATACCCAGCTTTTGAGATGCAGATTTTCTACCCGAACACTAGACTGACTGTGCTAAAACTGGACCAGCCCTCACTTAGGAAAAATGTGGAGGTAAATAATTTTCTTCTGAATTTTAGAAAGCATACTCAACCTAAAGGCAGCTATGCCCACTTCCCATTTTCTTTGCTTTATGACTTCAAGTTGCAAGTCGTAAAGCAACTGGCACTTATAATGACAGACCACAAAGGGAGGTTGAAGCATTTAAGTCCAAAGTGATGGTTGCACAGCATCATGAACGGCCCTCTTCTGCATGTCTGAAGCAACCTTTTGGTCAATTCTTGGAAATACTAAAAAAGAGCGGTGGGGGAAACCCCTGGCAGTTACAGATACTACTTTACCAAAAATAACACAATCCCACATTGCCATCTTTACATTTTATTGCATTTTGTCAGCGCCACTTACTTTTATTATCTAATTGTGCTCGGTATTTACTAAAGCCTTTCAGTCGTACTCTTTGACCCAAAAGGTCAAGGAACTCTTCAAAAGCAGGAGCTGCTGTCTCATTATTGTACATCTCTTCCTCAGTGCTTTGGCCTGCTTTGCAATATAAGATTCCAATCTTGTGCTGAAAACTTAGCTGAAATTAGGAAAAGCTAATTAGCAGTAAATATGTTTCCATCTACTGTATGCATTTAATATGTTGCATATTAAAATGGCAAATTATATGTTTTAAGTACCAAAATATGAAGTACTGGCTAGTCTTATACTTTTGATGACTGCAGCAAGCAAAGCGTTACAAATGAGTTGAGAAAGATTTTTCAGTGTACGAGTCATGTATCGGAATTTTATTTTTCTCTCATTACAGCAATGTAATATCATCCAGAATTTGCATTATGAGCACATGTAGAAAAGATAAAAGTTATTTGGGCTTTCCAGCTTTGATTGAAACCAAATGAAAGATATTTCTTGCCTCTCTCTAGTCCTCGCACAAACAATGACCTGTGGATTATTTATAAACTAACATCCTCATTCCCTAAGGTTTTCATTAAGTGAGGAGGCTTTTGGCCAGAAAATATGTCTCTGCCTAGAGAAATAAGCATTGCAGTGAAATATGGTATGCGATTAACTTGTACAACAAGGAAAGGCAAGCTGTAGGTGGCTGGGGCAATACTTAGTATTTGTTGGTGTGGAGGTCAAAGGTGGTAATGGAATAGCTCTGCCAAGTAAATAACTTATTTTTACTACAATGCAACCTATCAGTCTGATTTAAGATAGGGCCAGCATAAGCAGCTATCAAAGCAACTACTGCCATCTGGTTAAAGGTAGGCAGCCATCTGTAAATAATACAACTTACAAGTAGAATATTTAGAAGATGCTCTTACTGAAAACCTCAAAATATTTAATAACTCCAAAGATTAATGACCATTAAGAGTATGTATTTTTTTTCATTTATTTTCTACTTAAATTCCAGCTCTCTGAAAGATTCCTTGGTGCGCTAGTAATAATTTTCTATTTTCCTAGCTATGTGAAGAGTATTGGGAGAAAAAAAACTTTATGCAGATTTCCTCCCAATTCTTTGTTGTCAGATTCATCATGCTTAATTCTGACAGTCATCAGATCTTAGAGCATGTATATACTACTATCAGTAAAAGAATAGTGATTATTTTCTTGTCATCACAATAGACCCACCCTACTTCCTCCTCACTGTTATTCATTTGTCAGCATTGCACGATTCCACTGTTCGTACATCAATTCTTTTATAACCACATTAACTGCATTCAATTTTAACTAAACTTAAATGAAATGAAATCAAATGTAATTTTTGTTCTGACCTTAAAACCCCAGCAAAGAACCTCAGCCTGGAAAAAGGTATATCCTTCTTTATACATGAGCCTTTTTACAAAATTGGTATGATTGAGTTGACTAAATAATTATTCCATTAATGAACAAAGCTAATTAAAACAGTGATTTTGTTTTTTCCACATATATTTATTTACATGGTACACACATATACGCAGTTTACTTCAAATAAGTAAATATGCTTTTTAATGTTGCAGAAAGCCAGATCTCCTGCATTAGACCAGATAATCTCACCTTTATTCACTCTGAATTTAAAGTATATATTCATTTCATTGCTCATGCAGTGTTAACTTGTTAGATAGTCCCAATTAGAATTTCAGTTGTTTGAGCTATCAAATTTCCCACATCACTAGGAAGATTAGCATTGTGAATAAGATGTGCTAATTATAATTAGAAAAGGAAAATTGGAAAAGGTGAAAGACTAGCAAGACAATAATTTTCTCCTTTTATGCAATTTGATGCTGTTAACACAGTACTTCTTGAATCTGCTTGCTTGACTATTAATGCAAAAATCCTCTTTCTACTATGTTATTTATCTATCAAAAGTCATTGCACTGAAAATCTTCAGTTCCTTAAACAGGTAAGATCAGAATCTCAAGTCTCTATTTAGGAAAAGGAAATAACATATGGGTATACAAATGTTTTAAAAAATGCAATATCTACCCCTTGTTCATCCAGCTTAAGCAGCTGTTCAGACACTTTGGGTGAGTTGGAAGCTTGCCTTAGGCACTGAATACTCAGTTCTGGTATTACATATCCCAATACTTCTTTAAGAGGTAAGCCTCGTGCTGTGCCGTGTCTAGCAGTTGAAGGAATGGCATCTTCTAAAATGGCTCCTCTCAGGGTTGTAAGCTGTAGTAACAGAAGATGACTTTCAATATTTTCAATATTAATACAGTCTTCAGCAACTAACAACATGGACACACCGATACTTAATTCATGATGTGAAACAAGTTCAAATTGGTGGCATCTGCAGGGGACCAAAACAAGCAAGAGGGTAATCATGGCATTGCGATAAAAGCCCCAGTCCTTTGTGCATGTTGCAAAGTCAGTCCACATTCTGAAGGAAGAGGGCTGCAACCACAATGTCACAACTGCCTGTCTTGACCTCCCCCCACACCCTATAAGGATGCCACTGATTCAAACAAATGTATTTTTTAAAAAGAAGATAAGATACATACAGTAGATGATTTAACTGTCTAAATCAATTCTGCACTAAATTATTGGTGGTTATTACTTTGTGTTAACTTTTCCATGGCTCAGTATCCTGGGGAAGGGAGCATATTTTCAGCAGCATCACTTTCATATTAAATTATTATAATGCCATGATGTTTTACTCAGACCCCTGAGTAAGGCAGGGACGCTATTGCTAACTCAACTTCCTCCAGACTCAGGCACCATGGGCAATAACCAGGGATACTGGAAGTTGCAGTTCAAATCTGGAGGACCACAAACTTCCCAGTCCATTTTAAATAAATTGCATAAACATTTGCAAACTCTCTGCAGAAGCCTTCTTGAAAGTTCATCTGATATGGCCTGAAGTTGAAATTTGTATAACTCCCCAAGTGAGACAGGACAAAGGAGAATCTATAAACAAAGGGATCCCAGAATTTTTGTTCACATTGCACCACAATTCCCTATGGTTAGGGTGTGGCAATACAGGATGTATGTGCTGATAGGCAATATGTCCTATTTATGGCCCAAAGCTAGCAATAAAACGCAAGAAACTAATTGCAGAGTTATAAATCAGTCCAGAATCTTGTGAGAAACAAGAGTCAAAACCTGAGAAAACAGATTGGCCAGATAAATATCCAAATAATTAAGCCAGGAAATCTTAACCACCAAGGCATAAGGGTTCACAACAAGATGGGGTGGGGCAAGAGAGCAAAGCTTGTTTCTTATTTTTGTTTCCCAGAACTTGAAAGCTGCAAACTGAGCAGTTAAATGCTGACACTCAGATGTCACCCTTAAAACGTGGCATCAAGTTGGCATGCACCCTCCTTCCAATCCAAAAGGACTTTGTATTGCTGATTTTTTTCACTTAAAGGGAAGTTCTGCATGGTGGGCTCTCCATTTTCCACTTTGCAGTCAAGAAATCCAGGGTTTTTGTTTTTGTTGTTAGAGTGGGCTTTAAGAGAGCAGGCAGGCTTATCTAGTTTTTCCTTTTTTCCCCCTTTTCCATGTATTATTTTTTAAACCAATAAAAATAATCATTATCATCATCATCACCACAAATGGCAACAGTTGCCAACAAAATTTCATTTTGTTTAAAGTATGGTCACAAAACATATGCAAGAATCATATCATGTCTAAATCAACAGCGCAATTTTTAAAAAGAAGCAAAGAGAAAAAAGAAAAGAAAAATAAGAAGTTTTTCCTCTTTGAAGATTCATGTACTTCAGAACATTGCCTGTTGATAGAGTTTTTGAAAACATAATAATTCTCGCTTTTCTATAAGTTAATACTAATTCTTTTGGAGGGGGAGCAGGTCCCTAAGCTTCTTGTAGATAGCTCAGTGACTTAAAAGCCACTCATGCAAGATCATTTGGCAAATTTGCAGAGGTTGGTGAACTCTGTTCCTGAGCGTGTGCTATTTCTGTACTGTCCTATGAAAAATCAAATTTTCCCATCACAGCTTTAGATCAACATATTGATCTCCAACTTCTCAGATCAAAGTGATTAAAAGTTTAATTTCCAAGTCTTCCCTGCAATATTTCTGTCTCAATATTTTTTGCCTTTCATGCTATGTACTTGGACTCAACAATGGTATTGCCAATGTATCTATGAGGCAAGCAGACAGAATTAGTTTGTCTTGCTCCCCCAAACTTGTGTATTATATAAATTATATAGATGGCTGAAAGCTTCAGCGGTTCGAGTCCAGCCTCGCGTTAACAAGGTGAGCTCTTGTTTCTATACCCGCAGCTTCTGCCAACTCAGCAGATCAAAAACATACGTGAGTAGATAAATGAGCACTCTCACTCCAGTGGGAGGAAAAATGCTGGCAGCGGCTCAACAGAGAGAGACGGGACAAGTTGCCAGTAAAGGCGCGAAAACCGCGCTCGTCCGAAAAAGGGGCGCGAAGCAACGGAAATCCCGCCTCCTGTGCTGCCAGCTGGGCTGACGCTCTAGGAATTAGGCTCTGGCAAAGTCTAATTCCGAAACTAGAAAGATGCAATTGCCTTGAAAACCGCTAGGGGGCGGTCACTGCAGGGTCAGTAATGACTGTTAAGCAGATAAAAAAAAAAAAAATGAGATTATACAGATTCAAAGGTATATATTTTTCAAATTCTTCTGATCTCCAAGCATAACAATATTTTGCTGCAAGATCTATACTTTGACTTCTGGATGTTATTCTGAACAAGTAGGATGTAGTGTAGAGACTAAGCAGGATCTTCTATGGAGAGCTGTGTGGAATAAAGTAGGGTAGATAAAAAATTATTTACTTTAAAATCCATTTATAAACTGCTGCAGTCACCATGAAAATTGTTGGTGATGACCTATCACTTAAGAAGTCCAGGAGGAATCTTGATGGTAATTGGGGCCTCATAAGAACAGAAGAAGTGCTCTATTAGTTCAGACTAACTTGTGATACACAGTAGTCAATTAGATTCATTCAACAGGTTCACAGACCTGGATAAAATGGTAATTGTTAAGCAGTGCTACCTTCATTCAGGTGGTTGTAAATAGATATGAACCTTAGTATCCTCCATGGATTTGTCCAGGCCATCTAAACTTATGTCAATGTGCTTGAGACAGGGAAATGTACAGTTTAACTATTATTTGTACAACAACCAATATCATATCCTTTTATTAGGCCTGAATCTCCCTGCATTTAGCTTCAGTGGATGACTCTTGAACCCTAATATTTGTGAGAAGAAGCAAATTTCATTCTGTCCAAATTTCCATATCAAGCAGGACTTTGGGAGAGTTACGTGTCAATTCTGAGAATGATCTGTTAGGGGAGTGGTTGTGGTAATGATGGGTGAGTGGGGCTGGCACAAGAAAGCTCCCTTCTGATAACTGAAAGAGGAGCAGTTGGAAAAGATGGAATAAACAACTACCCTCAGCTTAGAAGTTGGCCAGTTCTCCAATACTTCTACTATGTTGAGTCATCTCTTGACTGAGAAATGAGTCCTTACAAGGGCCAGTGTTGCAGACCTTGATTTTATAAATATTTTAAAATCAGTTACTCAAACACCTGCATTTCACCTCATTTTACTGATGTTTTCATAGAAACATGGCTCTGTGTGATAGCCAGTATGCTTACTGAGGACCTTACATTTTATTTTACAAAGGTTTTCCATAAGGCCCATGATAAATCTTTAATTTTCTAGATCCATGAATAAAACTTTTTTTTAAAAAAAGCAACTTGTTTGTAATTGACAGCCACATTGAAATGTGTACTTTGTCAAATCTAAGAAAAGTGGTACTTCAAATACTTTTCCTTTTAACGTTAATGAAATGCCCAGTTCCATTTTTTAAACTTCACAAATAAATTAACAAGTATTAAAAATACTGTATTGAAAAAGAGAAACTGGCATCCTTTTCTCCCTTCCCTCTCTTAAATTTTTCCAAGTCAGTTCTTCTTCCAAACTCTCTTCCCAAGTCAGTTTACAGTTCTATAATCCTCTCTGCAGTTATACTTAGCTTCTGCTTATTTGCTGATTCTATTTTCTCAGATTTACCATCTGTTCGTCTTTGAAAAATGTAACTATTCCCTACAGTCCTTTCCTTAGTAACTAAAACTAAGAAGGAAACAAATTTCTGAATTAAGAACTATCAGAATCTAGAATGTTTTGGTACTTTGAGAACCATTACATTCCATCTATGAATTTATTCCCAAAATATTTAAACATACTATTGTGGGAAAAAGACTTTAAATCTGCACATATTTATATCTAAGTAAGTGCTATTAAAATCAGGGTGACCTTCTTCTAAGTAAAATTTATATACATACATATATACATACATGATTGTAGTATAAAATACAGCGATCACTCCACTGAAG
Source organism: Liasis olivaceus (assembly GCA_030867105.1). NCBI lineage: Eukaryota > Metazoa > Chordata > Lepidosauria > Squamata > Pythonidae > Liasis > Liasis olivaceus. The sequence continues at coordinate 262,355,439 of CM061349.1, forward strand.
TTTTAAGAGGAGTGTGAGAATTTGAAATTGATACAATCATCTGACTTACACACAACACTATTCTATAAAGTGGCTTGCTTATTTAGATGGCATTTTACCCGAATGGTAAAAGATAATGCTAAAAGGTGAGTACAGAAAGATGTAGGAATTCTAAAAGATCAATACTAAGAGGAACGTATGCATGGCAAGGAATAGAATGGACAATCATAGTACAAAGGCCATTTTTACCCTGCATACTAAACTGTGCAATGAAAACTGATGCGATGCTGGATAAAATGGATGAAAGGATAAGACTGTGGATGGATGAAATATATTGTTAAGAGCACCCACACGTGGAGATACATGTATATGTCTCTGTGTGTACATTTTTCTCTGCATTCTAAAATATTCAAATAACATTTATCAGATAAGGGTTGTTTGAAAGATAATTGATTGGAGTTTGTTTGCCCAAATTCCTTTCACTGAGTTGTTTATGAGAACAGATAGCAGTTCTCTTTATCCTGCCAGTTATACAGGTATCTCCAAGTGTAGACAGATAAGAGCCCATTATCTGCATTTAAGGTCAGAAGCCTAACCTGAGCAGAAAAGATTAATTCAGAATGCGGAGGGGGGCCAAATTGTTTGAAAGAAAAGAGTATGCATCATACTTCATAGCAGCAGAAGAAAAAATACCTAACCCTCCCATCTGCCCAAATACAAGATGTAGCACCAAAATACCAAGCAAGAAAGAAGGAAATTATTTTGTAATTTTATGTGAAACAGCTTCATTCCTCAGATCCTTTGACAATTAAAAGTATTCTGTAATTAATAACCCAGGACTGGCTTCTTTTCCAAATGAAGGTTTCACTCTAATTAATCTGAAATAAGCGTGAAGGCATGTTAACAGAATATTGTGTGCGTACATAGATTAGCACTTCCAACCATCTTTGGGAACTAATGTGCAGAAAAACATGGTAAGCCAGTGCAATGATACCTTCTCCACCCATCATAAATCATGGATGTTGGAACTGGACAATTCAGAGAATATCTCTAATTCTATGCAGTTATCTACTTGTGGAACCATACAGTCCACATGCAGGAATGTAAAATAAATATGAAATACAAAGTTCTGTAAAAAATGTGTTTCTCTTGCACATCTCAATTCTGAAGCACTCTGGAAACCCTACCTCACTTGTTCTGAACACTATACGATGGTTGAATTGTGAACCTTCCTTTTCCTTTCCATCTTCAAACTTCTCCCTTCGGATGCTGACTGCTACAGGTCCTAAATTTTCATCTATTCCAAAATAGTTTTGATGCTCTGTAATGTATAAATAGGAGAAGACAATAATGAAACATTAGTCTGACAGATTCCTCTTCATGCCATGGGTGAATATCACTGATTGATATTAGGAGATCCTTCCTTAAGCTTTTCTATAACTGATACCAAATTTAGTTTTATGCAACTTTTATACCTAAAAGTATGATGAGCCATTCAAGTGAGGACATCTACTCAATACTATTTTCAACTAAATACTGATTAAACAACATACTTAATGACTGAGATCGTATTTTTATCTGGTATTCTTAATTTAGATATCCTATAATCTAAATTATTCTAAAATCAGTTAAACCTAAATTAGGAGGGAAATACCTCCTTTTTTAAAAAAAATATTTTCAGTTTGCAGACAGGCACAATTCAACACAGGTGACCATATTTTAAGTGTCATTAACTTCAGTAGTATAAGAATTAAGGTTATCCATGTGAAGCCAATAGTATTAAAATGTGCCTTCTTTGACTGAATTGTATCCATGACATATAGTTGGATTTTTATATGTATTCTGCATCAATACACTTAATGCAAGTGTGTTAACTTATCAAATATGCTCCATGATTAACCAATTTGCCTATAAATATTGAGCAAAACAAAGTTATTATTCCCCACTTAGTAGTCTCCGGATGTAAATTCTTAAGGTGATTTAGGCAATGGCTACATGGCTGAGCATGGTAGGAGCTATAGCAAAACAAAAAACAAAAACAAAAAACTGAAAGCCACCAGGTTAAGGAACAATTAGAACCATGGCACTATATGTTTAGGATAAGGAATTTGTTAGATTTTTTATTTAACCTGTAGCTTCTCACTTCTAAATTTGATGATGTTGGGAGTGGGAGGCATGGTTCTTCAGTGGTTCTTCTTCTTTTGAGGCCAGTTCCTTTTGGTGTTGGTGAGGAGGAAAGGGTCAGCCCTAGGCCTCTGCTTTGCATGGTACCACAGGGCTCAACCCTCTCCCCTCTCCTATATAACATCTACATGAAACACTGAGTGAGGTCACCCATCAGCACAGGATTAAATATCATCAGTAAGCTAATGAAACTCAGTTATGCATCTTTACCCCAGGCCATCCAATGACACTGTACTTTCCCAGTACCTGGAGGCTATGCGGATCTGGATGGGTAAGAACAGGCTTTGACTCAACCCAAACAAGATGGAGTGGCTGTGGGTTTAGGACCCCCTGCATCTGGAGATCTTCTACTGTTAATCCGGAATGGGGTAACACTCCCCCAGGCAGAGTTGGTATGCAGTCTTCGGGTTCCTTCTGGACTCATGGCTTCTGCTTGAAGGGCAGGTAGCAGTCATGGCCAGGAGGGCCTTTGCACAAATCCATTTTGTGCACCAACTGCGCCTGTTCCTAGATCGTGAGGCACTAGTCATGATCGTTCATGCCTTAGTCACTTCCTGTACTTTGCGTTGCTCTTGAAGAGCATTCAGAAGCTTCAGCTAGCCTAGAATGCAGCACCATGTGTCTTGTGCATACTGTAGTATGCTAATGTAACACTATTGCTACATGATTTAAACTGGCTCCCAACAGGCCAAACTTATAAATATCCTTCTAGTGTTATGATTCAACAGAATTTTGACTTCCAAATTCCAAGTCTATATAAAACTGGACTAAAACCTGTTGCTGATTCAAAGTTTGATATGAGTGCACTAAAACATAATTGTTCTCTCCAGGAATTCTCTTTCCCTCCCTTAGCTGCTCATTCAGCCCCTTGATTTAGATGTGCAGGAAAGAAACAGAATCTGTTTCTCCCAACTTCATCATTCTCTCATCCAAGCATGTTCTCCCATCCTTAAAAAAAACCCCTGTCCTCATTGATTCCTTCTGCATTCATAATGATTTGTTCCATATTCTTTCTTCCAGGAAGAAATTGGAGGGATGGAGAGAATTAGTTTTCTATGGAAGGGATGACTGCTTCCACCATGGAATTCCTCTTGGAAGTTAGAGTACTCGTTTTCTGCAAAATTGGCAGGCTTTACCCATATGGCACGCTGTCATAATCACCGTGCTTATTTTCTCCATCTAAATAAATGCCTAACTTTCACCACAAAAAGTATGCAACTGGAACACAGTTGTAACATTGGGAACCAACATGTCTGATAATTTAACAATGTTTCAGTTAGAACAATATTAAGAATCTTTACATGTTTGGAAAACAAAATTATTTTTCAAAAATTAGTTTAAGTATCTACCACTTCTGCAGTCAGAAAAGTTTCTCTCTTTCTCTCTCTCTGAGAGCAAACTTAAATTGATTTCATAATGTTTCTAGTCATACATTCAACATAGGACAAAATACTTTAGAAATTTAATAAACTTGAAAAGTAGGGCATATGTTTTATGTATCACTTGGTATGTAATAAAAATTAAAAATAGATACTAAAAACATGGCCTCAAACAAGTACAATGACAAGAAAAAGAAGAAATCAATGTGACTGCACAAAAAGCTTGCAGTGATCTGAAAATAATAAAACAGGACACATATTAATTGTGGGAAGAGGGACAGGTTACTAAAGATGAAAATGGAGAGATGGCACTGGGAAAGCTAAAGCTGAGAAAGTTGCTAATATAAACAAAACGGACTGATTCAAATAAGTTCAAATAAAAGGAAGAGGAGAGGATCAGTATGACAGCTGTTCAGTGAAATTGTAAAATACTATCAGGTGACAGAGAAAAAGCAGAACTACTTGGTTTCATCTCCTCCAACAACAGCCCTGTGTTCTGCTAGATAATTGTGCAGAGCAGGTTGAAAGGGTACGATTGCAGCTTGAGGTTGATAGGAACATGGTAAATAGGCTTTTGCAAAGTGGCATTACTTCATTTCACAGAGCTACCTCAAGCCTAATCATAGAAGCAATTCAATTCAAGGCAGCAAATTGGAAAGCATTCTATTTCAGTGCCATCAATAAAGGCATCAAAACAGGCCACTTTATTTCAACCAGTCAGTTTGCTTCCTGGAGAACAGCTGAAATACCAGATGCATGAAGGAGGCCAAAGAGCTGTCTCTGACTTCAATCAAGGGAGAAGAAGGGGTCAGAGAACTACAGTCTAGTACCCAATATCTGGAAACTTGTAGACAAAATTGTAAATTTATTTGAAAACAATGCAGTAATTACTAAAAATCAGCACCGATGGTTCAAGAACAAATCTTGATTATTGTTATCTCATTTTTTAAATTGGGTAACTTCCTTAGTGGACTGTGGAAAATGCAGTAGACACAATACATGTATTGAGTATTCACATGTCGCAAAGTACACTATAACCATTAGATTAGCAAACTAGTTTAAGCAGCCCTGCCATTAGATGGATTCAGAACTGGCTTGAAAACCATGTTCCAACAATGCTCATCACTAGTTCTCATCACACTAGAGAATAGTATTGAGTGGACTACCATAGTGTTCAATTTCAGGGCTTGAAGACAGAAACACTACTCAAAAAAGATTTACAGAAAATTAAGAAAGACTAATACAAAGGTCTTCGCTTTGACTAAAATAATTAAATGCACAAGTATAGGATAGAGATACCTAGCTTGGCAACAGTACATGTGAAGAACTTCTGGGATTTTTAGTTGATCAGGAATTAAATATAATACAGCAGCATAAAGTTGCCAGAAAAAAGATAACAATAATTTAGGCGATATCAATAGAAATATAGTTCCCACTAAAAATAAAAACTCTATTTTGTTCTAAATTGGTTAGACCCTACTTCAACTGTTTTACTTAGTTTTTGGCACCATATTTAAGAGGGCATGTTTAGCCTTGAGAAGAGAAGACTAATTGGGGATATTACAGAACTTTTCAAACTTCTGAATTTCACCAAGAAAGTCAAGACGTATCAATCTTCTCCTAAATAGTATTGCTTATAGTCTAAAGAATGTTGTTTATGTCATATTTAGTTTTTAAAGCTAATTCCAATTATGGTTTTCTATAATAACAATGAAGGAGAAAATAAGACAAAGAACCACATCTCCAACAAAGGAATATGCATTTGAAGTCACTAAATGAGTTGTGACTTTATTTAAAAGGACCATAACATCCAAGCCCTAACCCTTTGAAAGTGAAAGATGGTAAAGAAAATCACTTACCTTTTCCATAGAAGAACTTCCTGTAATAATAGGCACCAAGATCAATGTGCTCAATGATATACCGCTTTACTTTCTCTCTGTGAATTGGCTGGTTTTCTCTTGGTACTTCTAATACAGAAACACCTGCATTTGTGCAATGTGAACTTAGTGAAGATTCAAAAGAACAATTATCTCCTGAAGAAAAAGATGCTGAATTTGCTCTAGAGAGTGCGATCCTCCTATCACCTTCCCCACCAGTTTCATTCCTGAAATAAGGACAATTCAGTACTAAATCATTACTCTTCCCATCACCTTCATCAGCATCTAGATTTTCCTTTGAATTTAGGTCTTCTTTACTTCCCAAAGGAGATTCACAGCTCCCAATCTGACTTGCTGCCACTGTAGTTTGTGATGCCGCCGATGCCCCTGTGGTTATATTCTTTCTTTTGCACACATTAATCCTAGTAGCCATTGCCTCATTTATGTTAAACAGAATACTCTGAACATCATAGTGTGCAAAGCACTTTTGACAATTCCAAGGATGAACATTCTTCTCAAGTCTACTATCCTCTAATTCAGATGTGAATTTTAGTGCTTCATGTTCACTTTTAGCAGTTCTCAGTTTTTTAAAAAGAGATGTTTCTACTGATTCTGATTTTAATCTCCATTTGAAAGATTTATCCTGATCTCTACCGATAAGCAAGGTACTATCCACGTAGTCCAGTCCAGAAATTCTGACAAATTCTCCTCTTGAAATCTGGGTTGCAGCATGGAGACTTGGAGAAATTGCAGAGTCACAGTGGAAAAATTCAGGAAGTCCAAATGGTGCATGTATTTTATGCTCAACATTCTCTACTGTATAGCCACGAAGCATTGCAAAAAAGTTCTCCCCACACAAACCTTGCCTGTCAATTGATGAAGTGCTTCCATATTCCCGGTGAAGAGCTGCTCCTGTATTTGGGTTCACAGCATTCTGGTCCAGAACATCCTCAGTGTCGATATCACTGATTGTAACATCACTGTTACTTCTTTGCCTTATAGGATGAAGTCCCCTATGTGGAGAATGGATAAAAATGTCCCCTAGTGCATACTTGGCCTCTGCAAATTCCAAATCAAGCTGTTCTTTTTGCTCTCCTTCATTCTGATCACCATTTACTAATCCACCACTCTCACTCTGAGGCCTATCTCCCCAGGTAGTGTTGGTTAGTTCCTTGACACACTCCTTCTTAGGTGGCCATTCAGATACTCTGGCTCGGACTCCCATTTTAGGCACAGCAGGAGTACCATTGGCTGGGTTACTATTTTCACTTTTGCTGGTTGTATTTAGAGATATAGGAGGACCCATATTACCATTCAAAGCCTTAAATTTTCTGGCAAAGTAATCATCTGATTGCATAATTCTTGCAGATTCCCTGTATTTTGAGGAACTTCTGCTAGACTTGTGCTTTTCTTCTTGTGAAGATTTCTTATCACTCATATCCAAACAAAGACAAGGGAATGCTAAGTTTTATTTTCAAGACTAATGCTGTCGATGTAACATTTCCATTATAAACAAAATAAGAATATCTCTAAAGTTTGATCATGTTGCTGTTTCAGATGATAGTCTAGGGTAATTCATTTCTCATTCTTCATAGATTTAGATCAAGAATGAATTTGGAGTTGATTCACATTTACTCCCTGTACCTGTCCACATTAAAAAAGAAAGAAAATAAATTAACATATATTCTGAAAAGAATATGAAATGTTATTTAACATACAACAGAGCATTCAAACATACAATAGAGCACTTTCCCTATAAAAACCAGATTTTACCAAGGAGAGATCTGTTTACATACATACTAATTTAAAATCATAAATAAATTAATAAATAAAATAAAATTCAGCCTGTTCTATCATTGTTAGGTATAAACAGGCAATTTCATAAAACTGGTGAGGCAACTTTGAATATCCAACTATTCCCTGCTCTCTGTGGAGGCACCCCTCCTGTGGTACAACTTAACCTTCAAGGCAAGGAAACTGTAAAGTTGTAAAGACATGGCTTTTTTAGAAGGCCTTTGGGGATTGATTCTAGAGCCTTCAATGTAAGATGTAATATTTACACTGTTTATTATATTTACACTGTTTATAATACACTCTATTATTATTGTTGTACTTTATTATCTTGATTGCAAGTGGCCTAAAGTCCAGTTAGACTGAGGTGATGTATAAATTCTATAAATAAATAGATAAAGTTAGAACTGGGAAACTAAAATAATTCTACCACAGAAACCCCTGGGAATGAATGTTGGCAGTCTGTTCCTACCAGTCTTCACTGCAATGTTAAAACACTGGCTAGCCTTAGCTTTTCCTAATCACAAGAATGTGATAACTCCACTTTTTAAGGTCTGTTACTGAAACCTGAATATAGATTATGGTCCTTACTTTTTTAAAAAGATCTTAGACAATATTGCATTTCAAACTTGAATCAAGTAAAATTACGTATCAAAGAATGATAGAAGATTTATTTGCATTTTTTAAGTTTTTATGTTATAAAACTTAAGGGGAGATGCATACAAAGTAGAAGTATGCAAACCAGCCACATCTTATTCTAATCTTTAATTTGGATGTATGATCTGATTCAATTTGGACATCTGAACTGTATCATCACTTCTGAATCAATTTTGATAAAAATGTTTTCTGCACATCTATGGAAACCATATAAATCATTTGAATCAATTCAAAGGAATCTGAAATGAGAACTGGAATAGATTGGCTAACTTTATGCAATAAGTAATTCTATTGATAAATTTGAGGAAATTACCATATAACAGACTGTCAAAACTGAAGCTTCCTCCAGCCCCTAATATAAAGGTTCTGAAGGTTGCAAACGTAAATAGTTAAGAAATGTTCCATGTTTTCTTTTAAAGTGTATGAAATCCACTGGTCAAAATAATACTCTACTAGTATTCAGTAAAGCAGACAGGATTTTTACTGATACTCACATCCACAATAGGAAACGTTAACAGTGTATTAAATACACAAAACCGATCCGGAATTCTGACACTTCTTTAAACATGAATGAGCAGCATGAGATATATGAATTTATTTTGCAAAAATGACCAAATCCAATGGGTGTTTTGGTCTGTTTCAGCCATCACAGTCTGATCAACCATGATTTAATCAGACCATAAAAAGACAATTGTTTGAACTCTTCCTCCTCCCACAGCACATGCTGCTTTAGTAGCCAATGGACTCTGCAGAAGTAGCCAGGGAGCTGCCCCGGCTGCCTTCTGCCACTTGTGGGCTTGATCCAACTCCTTCCCTGCTCCTTACGGGATCTGATAGGGGGCATGGCAGACTGGATCTGGGAGCTGGTAACCCCCTTTCTCCAGGAGGTGTAACGACAGCAGTCTTGAAAGAGACTAAGGCATGGCCCCTCTTCAAGAGGCCATCTTGGATCCATCTGTTTTTGTCAGGTATTACCCTGTCTATAGCCTTACCTTCCTGAAGAAATTTATTAAGCGTGAGGTACGTGTACAGCTACCATATAGTTCAGTGGATAAACTGAACTCCTGAAGAAATTTATTAAGGCTGTGGTCTGTGTACAGCTACCATATAGAAAGTGGATAAACTGAACTCTTTCAGACTGGATTCAGACTTGGAAATGGGATGCAAATGACTTTGATCACTCTCATGGAAAATCTGTGTTGAGGCCTGGATGAGGACAGTGCACCTCTCCTGGTACTCTTAGACTCTCAGGATAGAGTGATCTACCCTTTATCTCCCTCATATGGAATTTGTGCCTTCTCACCCTATAGAAATTTTAGGGTTTTTTTCCCCCATTTTTTCCTTTTCTTCCATGTCCTTTTTCTCCAAAATCCCTCTTTATACTAGTACAAAATAGTCTGTCCTACATTCAACATTTTTGTATCCCTCACTAATTTCATCATAAATCAATCCTGCTTTTAGATTTATATTCATTCCTTTGCTATATGTACCTACATAATAGACTTATTCAAAACCTATAGAGCTTTTTCTTGCTGCACAGTCACAACTCTCATTTCATCTAGACTTTCTATATGGCCCAGTCATTTCTTCTCTTTCACATCTCATTCCCATCCACCCATTCATGCCCTTAGCTGAATATTTTTTCCCTCTTGGATCACATTTATTCAGAAGGCTTCCAAAACTCATATCTGATTTTTCCATTATCACCACTCACTAGAGCATAACATGCAACTATTACTAACTGGGCACAGCAATAAAGCTCTCTCTAGGTATGCAAAAATACTCTTATGAGCTTAATGGCTGAACAGTCGAGATTCAAGTTTTACCTACATAGCTTTGATTGCAGATGCAAACGTTTCTATTAGAATGATGAATATCAGCTACTGCAGAATCTATGAATCCAACCATATTTATAAGTAAGCTCCACTGTACTTTTCTCCTTACCTGACTTTTTGCCACCTGTTTCTTAACGTTGAATGTTGAGAGATATCTGCACGGTATTTTCATAATGGCTTTGTCTGATATTAGACTCTTTACCTGTGATCTTGCCAACTTCAGCCCAATACTATGGATTCATACTATAATCTATCTATTTACCTACCTACCTACAACAGCCATTAGGCTTCTCCCTCTGAAATATTGGAAGTATAGAATCCTCCCAGGCAGCGATAAATCTGTTTTAATTAAAGCTGTTAAAGAAGCATATGCAGACAAGCCATATGTAGTAAAATCAAAGTTTGAATTCTAAATCTGTTTCTTCTGCCTTACATCTGAAAACTTCCTACTAATAATACATAACTATGTATTATTACTGCAATGGAACAGTCTGGTTTCAGTATCTCTGTTTCTGGTGTTGCTAGTCTAGCCCTTGCAGCAACCTAGATGAGTCCAACCTATATTTTCTAACACAAGTTAACTCTTTCACTCATAGTGAAGCCTATACCTTCCTTATTAATATAATCCTTCCTGCATATAATCAACTCTGTTCCACAAGATTAGACCACTTTCATTCAGATGTATTACATCCTTTTCTTTTCTCTTAATTTCACAGACATATATTTTTCTCTTCCATTTTATTTGCTAATTCATACTCTTCATCATATACTCCTCTTACATTACAGTTGCAATATTTTATATACAGTAATTACTACCAGATAGGTCCATAGATATTGACTCAAGTCATAATGGGCAGAAGAAGTCAATCAAGACTCTCATATAATACTCATATAATAAGGTTGACCAAATTACCATCATTACTTGTATCTATACCACATACACAACCAAAGCACATTTTTTCCTCCAAATATAGTCATACTATTCTAACCCAAGCTACGATCTACAATCGAGACACTATCTCGTATTACTTCTGAAGATTGCTATTCCTTCTTTTCAAAGTATTGTTAACCTAAAAGAGTATCAGTTTCTGTAAGTATATATTTCATTCAAGCTATGTTCAGCTTTAAATCTTCAGTTTTAAGAATGCTTTTCATGCACAGAGATCTCTGGTTGCAGCTAGGATATAGTGGGTTTTGGAAAAGAAAAAAAGGAAGCTGCTGTTACTTTAATCTGAGAATATTTATGTAATTATTTGGAATTTTGATTACTACATTCTGAAGTACACACACTGCTATCTAAAATGGAGCTTCCGCGTAAGAACAATGAGCTTTACCGTACTACTGGTTGCTCAAATTAATATTTAATGAGAAGAGACTGCATTTTTATAGAACAGGGATTGGTTAAGATGACTCCACAAGAACCTAAGTAATTCTCAGCTCTAAGATGTTTGTAATTAGAGCTATCAGAACACAGCTTATGCCCAATAACCTTGCAGCACTGTGTTTCAAAGAAAGTTCAGATGGCCCAAGAAAGCACAAATAAAGGGAAGAGTGGAGAGGGCAACTGAGGACATACCTAAAAGATGCCAAGTTACATCTAAAAGTAAATCTTTGTGACATTTTTTAGTGAAGCTAAAAAATAATGGACACAAGGACACCCATTATAAAACAGGACACAATTAGGTGGAAAAAAACAACACTTTGGTAAAAAGCAAGTAGAAAGCTGATTTTGGAAGTTGTATTTCTACCAATAAATCCTCAGCCTAGTAGGAAAAAATGAAGGTAAAGTTTGCAGTATGACCATACATGTGGGCTAGGTATATATCAGAAAATGGAAGGAGGAGATACACAGGAAGAAACCTTTCAGATTAACAGGAACTTTTATCCATCTACACCAAAATAAATAAAACACTTCAGTCACCACACTGTGACAAAGGCCCAGCTATACTATGCTTGCTTTCATCTATATATATTGCAATGAAAGCATTTTTAAAAATAACATTGAACATTTTCTACTTGTTAGAGAACCACTTATTAAACATTTGCCAACATTTGCTTGTGGTGGCAGGATTCTAAAATTTACAAGCTTTGACTTCAAACTAATGTAATTGGTTAAGGAGTATATCAACTCAAAATAGATATATCTATTTTTCAGCTAATTTCCCTAAACTAGACTAAAATTGATTTAGCCAATAATATATTCAGCACAATGAGATGATCTTTGTAAAAGACCCTTTCCTTCCATTCATACAGCAAGCATCCTGTGAATACAATTCCACATTCCCTAACTGCAGTATTTTTGTTTCCAGGCTGGAAACTCAACTGTAGACCCTCCATGTAGCAATGAAAACAGAAAAGTACTTTGTTTCCTATCGTACTGAGAGAGGGGGGAAAGGGAGAGACAGACAGACAGACAGACGAATGAAACAGGTATTTTCAGTATTTGATGTCTTGATTCATAAGAATTCTGCTAATTGACTGCAATGCTCAGTACAAAGAAAAATACTACACGACAAACAAGAACAGAAAAGCTTATTTAATTCAGCTATTAAACACTTTATTTTATTTAAAACAGGAACAGATCTGAACAGGAACAGGTACTGCAGTGTTGTCATCAAAAATATAAATCAGAAGTGAAATGAAATCTGATTCTAAGCAGTGTACAGGAGAAGACAATACCATATTTGGCAAAGACAGACCCCAAAACAACAAAAACAGGAATTGAAATTGAGATTGAGGTTTCAACTAAGAATGACTGACTAAGGACCATAAGCAGACTAATGACAGTTTAAGTATTTTAGTATTATAAATAAACTAAGTAATTATTTAACTTAAAGTTTCAGGCTCTTTTCTGAGCAACAAAGAATAGGCAGGCTTTTCTTTTCTTTTTTTTTTTTTTGGTACTGAATAGAACATTTGGAATTTGGGGAACATATTGTTGGATTTCTCAGACAATGACAACCTTGGTGGATGTGGTCAGCCTGCATCCTGTTTAAACACTCATCATTCTTTTTAGTCCCCTTGGATATTCTCGACCGTTCCAGTTCGCCCGTCTTGTTTCTGGAAACTCAACACATTTTTAAACAAAACATTGTTGCAGCAACCCACCTTATTTTATAAGAACACCTATAAGATCCACCAATATTCTTGGAAATAAATGTGATGCTGGAAAGCCCTAAGGAGAGGTATGCAGGAAGATGGGAGCTCACAGGCACTGTGTTACTTATTGTAATATATAGAATAATTGAACTTCAGCAACTGACGGTCCCTGACTTTGTCTGAACTTGGAGCTAAGCTGAGTCAGGCTTGGCTAGCACTTGGATGGTGACTATTAAGGCTGTGGACTAGATTAGAAAGCTGAAAAACAGCCCAGAAAAAAGCAACAGCTAGTTCTTCTATACCACTGCCAAATAAACTATATGGATGTGCCCACGAATTCACCATACAGGAAGTCCTCATTTAGCAACCACAATTGGGAACAGCAACTCAGTCGTTAAGAGAAGCAGTGGCTAAGTGAAACTGCAACTGTGCTTCTGAACTTACTTCAGCTTTCTTGTACTTTACAGACCTCTGAAGGTCATCAGTATGAGGACTGGCCACAAAGTTACTTTTTCATCACCATCCTAACTGTGAACGGTTGCTGTCCAGGGCAGTCACTAAACAAGGATTATCTGTATATCAAGCTTGACTCATACAGACTTTACCTTTTAAGGTAACTGTAACTAAAAGAACTGATTTTTGAAAAATATTTGTTTTGTTGTTATCTTTCTATATTTATCTTCCCTGACATTTATATTTCCTAGTTATCAGAGATTTTGACCCAGCTCTTTATAATCTTTAACTCTTTCAATCTAAGCTTGTAAGGGCATAATGAAAGAGAAAAATCAAGAATTTGCATGGTAAGCATGTGATCATTTCTGCTTTCCTCTTCTTGCCAGCAGGAGCAACTAAACAAATCTGACTATATATCTGACTGGTTTAATATTAAACATGTATGAGGATCCCTGGCTTATTTCTCTCTAAAGCAACAGACCTAGTTTATGATGCTGGTTTAAGAAACAAGCCAGTGTCCAATATTTGCCCATTATAGTTAACCCATTTATAGAGCTAACCAGATTTCTTACTTACAGGTCTCATTTTCCATGTTTACAGTGGGATTGGAGAAGCAATATACAAATGAAAGGAGTCGTGCCTAAAGAGAGTATACAGGAAGCAAGACAAGGCAGGATATCCAAGTCTCTTACTCTCCAATTTAGACTTAAAATTCATCCCCCTCATATCAACAGGGAAAAAACCTAAACACATTTGACTTTCCCAGTAGAATCTAGTTTTGAAAAAAAAAAATATTACATTCGTACAATCTCTCAAAACTGTTTTCATAAGGAGGAATGAAACAAATGGCTTACTGAGACCACATTTACACAGCTGCTTTGCCATATGTTACCTTCCTCTTTTCCAAAAACATCAGCAAGTTCAGAGTACTTTTCTGATAAAACAAGAGTGGCCTGTGAAGTACGATGATGGGGAAATTTACTGATTTATTAAATTTGTTTGTTAAACAAATGTATATGGCCACCCATCTACCAGAAACAACTCTGGGTGAAGTCACCACCATCTCATTAGAAAACAATTCTGGGCAGTTAGCTGAAGTTAGCGATAATGACAGTTCTTTGATGGAAAAGACACAAATTCCAGTGAATGTCAGAAACATGTATCTGTAGCCAATCTATCCCCAAGATAATATGGATGTGCAAGGAAGGAGTTAAATACAATTGCAAGATTCCTAGATGGTCAAAGTGAGGGGAAGCAATGGGATTGGAAAGTAGAGGCATGCAATGGATATTCTGTGGGCTGAACAGACAAGGCAAATTGCTACACAAGATCATCAAAATTAGCCAGTGCTCTGAGTCCAATTGTGCTGAAAGATGTATTTCAGAGCTCACTGGAAAGTGTTTAATAAAGCATTGTCTCCTAGTATCTGAAGTCTGAGCTCCCTTTAGTTGCTGGAGGGCCCTGCTCAAAGGGAGGCTGGAGACATTTCCTAGATTCTCAGTCTTAGAAATGAGATGGGCATTTACTGGCAAAGTGACCCTGGATTCTATAGGTGCAGCATTTTAGAGCTGATTCAGGATGACACAGTTGAAGCACGGCTGGCAAGTGTGAGGTGACCTAAATTGTTACAATAAAAACATAAACCAAGAACACATCTGCATTGTTTCTCTGACAAGGAGTTCTGTCATAAAATTACTAAATTAAATGAACTTTAATTGTTAGTAAGTGGATACAGGATTGCAGTTCTAAAAGGTGGTCCTTTCCCCATTTATTTACATATTTACTGAGCCATATGTATTGCTCCAATAAAGAATGACTTGCACTCTTGAGAATTAGTTCTATCCGTAAGGTGCTATAAGTAAGTTTTAGGCCAAAGCTATCAGAACAATTTACAATTTAAACAAAAAATTATAACATTCACAAATACAGAAATATATATCTCTTGCCACAGAATAAAAACAATAAATATATCAATCTTGTCACAGAATAAAACCCAAGAAAAACAGTAGCAGTACAAGGTCATAAAAGACACCAACCCATTTTGAAACTGAAAACTGATTTAAAAAGTCTAGAAGTTTTGAAAAGGGCTTTACATGGTTAACAAACAGAGTTGACAAATTTATTTTTCCCTGCAGAGGTAATTCAGTAACCAGGTGCTACCATGGAAAGGCTGTTTTGCTAGTAGCTACTTATCTAATCTCAGCAGAGGCACCTGGAGATAATACAGATAACACTGAGAGGTAAATATGGAGAAGATGCTTAGCCAGAGAGATTGACTCATTTAGCACCTTAAAACTTTTTACCACCACTTTGAACTGAACTCTGAAATAGAGTAAGATTGGTAAATCTCCCTAACCTAATACAAAGCACTGTTGGCCACAAAGATCAAACCTGCTCAAGGTCTTTGTGGCTGGAGAACTTGTGAAGGCTGGGAGCAATCCTTAAACTGCCCAGCCTAGAAACACTTTGGCCAGAGCTGAGGGAGAAGGCTGAGACGAGCAGGACCCAAAATGGTTCAAGGCCAATCTGTTATTTCATTATGCCAAATCATATGGCTTCTGTGCTTTGGCAAAGCAAATCAAGCCTAGATGTTATCAGATGCCTTTCAGAGAGAGCATATTAGACCATGCTGGCCCCCAAAGAATTTCTGTAGTCAAAGCAAGATGCTTGTTATTACAGATAAATCTATTGCTGGCTTGGACCCTGCCTACCTGCTTTGCCTAATAAGAGGAACAGTTTCTCCCATATGTAGTAGCTCAGGAGTTGCATTCTTTAGATCAGTGTTTCTCAACCTTGGCAACTTTAAGATGTGTGGATTTCAACTCCCAGAATTCCCATGGCTGGCTGGGGAATTCTGGGAGTTGAAGTCCACACATCTTAAAGTTGCCCAGGCTGAGAAACAGTGCTTTAGATAAAGGTCTTCTGCCTATGCTGTTCCATAAAGAGGCCTATGGGGAATCTATCTTTTATTTTAAAGAAGGCCCTGACACTTTGGAATCTCCCAGTCAGCAACTCTGCCACTTTTCTGGCAAGCTTATAAAAAGTTTTTAAAAACTTATTTACACCTTAGCAAACTAGAACAGCCTATATGGGAAAAGGGCAATCTAGATAATATATTTATCATACATTGTTTTGACTTTGATTTTCATCTTGTTTTTTACTAAGTTATCTGATGTATTGTTTTAGGATATTTTTAATTGTTTTATGACGTTTTATTCATTGTGATCCACTGGATATTGTAAACCACCACAAACTGGCTGCGCTTGAAGTCAAGCATTATAAAAAATTGTTAAATAAATCAATTTAATCAGGGCAGCTCCATAGCCCAAATCACTTTATCAAACTGAATCTGTGTCACTTTGCATAGGCTTAATTTCTATATTAAAAATAAGCTTTCAACTTTTAAAATGTCTTCCTATTCCTTATAATCCAATAGTGCTTAAGAAGGTTATCAATGTTTACCAAATAGTGTTATAAAAAGTAACTGAACATTTGTGAGAATATACAGTACATAAGTAGTCCTTAACTTACAACCATTCGTTTAACAACCATTCAAAGTTATGATGGTATAGATAAAAGTGACTTGTGACCGTTTTTGCACATGACCATCGCAGCATCCCCATAATCATGTGATCAAAATTCAGGTTCTTGACAACTGGCATGTATTTATGATGGTTGCAGCATCCCTGGGTTATATGATTTTTATTTGCAACCTTCCCAGGGGACTTCCAACAAGCAAAGTCAATGGGGGAAGTGGATTTGCCTAACGATAGCATGATTTGCTTAACAACCACAGTGATTTGCTTAACAACTGTGGCAAAAAAGGCAGTAAAATCAGGCATGACCCACTTAACAACTGTATCGCTTAGCAATGGAAGTTCTGGTCCCAATTGTGATCGTAAATTGAGGACTATAGATGCCTTTTCTTATATAGATATGGATCGCAGACAAAAATGTGTACAATGTGTACTTGGAACTGTAAATGACCTTGATTTTAACAACCATCAAGCTGTTTTTGTTAGATACAAAGAGGTAGAATAACTTCTCCAACTGCTACAGCTTGTGATAAACATATACAATTTGCAGCTGCTCAGCTGTTACCACCTTCACAACAAATCAAATGAATGCAAAAAATGCACACACCCAACAGTTAACGTTATTTTTAAAGACAGCTGTAACCACTGGAGAAATCCCATGAACTTATGTTATAGATCTGGAATACATTTAGTATCAGCAGCAACATTTCAAGATTCGTAACACACATTTTCACATTAAACTAGCCAAATTTATGGATGCCCCTTATTTTAGTGAATGATCTGCATACTATATTCTTAGTTTGCTCCCACCTGCTAGTATAACCATCAGTAAACCAGGAATAGATGTTCCTTATCATGGCATCTTCAAAGGAGAGTCACAGAGTCCCACAATGCAAACCTTGCCTGATTTGAATGTGCAGGGATATCAATGCATGCACAAAAGGGGAAGGTCTTGCACTGTACTCACCCCCTTGGCTTTGCTCCACCCTCCCATGGATGCTACTATTCATCATACTCTTCAAACCAACAACCTTGACTTACTGTCCTCAATCTAAAATCCATAAATCAAGAAGAAATTCTGGTATGTGATCCTGGAGTGTAAGAGAAGCAAGAGTTAAATCCCCCAGTTCCATGACACTGAAGGGATCTATTTCCCCCTTCACACCCTCAAAACACAAGAAAAACAGAAAAGCCTAGCCCCATCCAGAACTGGCCCCCAAGGCAATTAAAGACCATTTAACAAAAAGAACATGTCTTCCACCCACAAAAAGTTTACTTAACCTGCCCTAAGCAAATTATTCCTCATTTTGTTTACAAACCAAGCAGCCGCATATATAAGCACTTTACTAACAGATCAAGATTTAACAGATTCCTGATTTATCATTCTGTACTCAGGGGTTTTTTTTAAAGTATCTATACAACTTATGTCTATACTGTTTTTATTCTTAATAGAAGCCTAATGCTTAATATCATGTACTGCTGTAATATGCCTAATACATTTTTGCAAAATATACACAAATGGTCCTCATTATTGATGAGGTTCTGTCCCAGGTAAGAAAATAACAAGATTTTGAGTTTATGGGAATTATGGGGTTAGGTTCCAGAGCCTATGGTCATCTTTTTCCTCCCACAAGTACTGCTTCTCTCTCCTTCCCACAGTTATTGAATGTGTAAAATACCTGCATTAGCACCTTCCACACTTGGCTACAGCAGATTTCACTGGGTCAGCCCAGTCATTAAGCTCCATGTAATGCTGTCACAGAAGCTAGCCTTCATCTTCTTTGGAGCAACTTGATGGGCTGGTCATGGACAGAGTTGCCTTGCTTGTGCTCACGTTGGCTTCTGTGCTCTATGAACTCTTTCAAGACATTGATGGAGGAGCTTCTTAACTGCATCATTTGAATGCTAGTACTGCTCCTGACCTCTTAATCCAATTGCCACAAGCTATCTGTAAGCTGCACTTGTGTCTAACAGCACAATTGAGTGGCCCCTCCACTGAAAACTTGATAGATTTCAAATAGATCCTAGTGGAGAAGATGGCAGATGTGGGCCAGACTATGCTACATTAGATGATGCAGACTGGTTGAACAATTGTACCCAGCAAATATATGTCAGTGGCTCCACATCAAACTGAAAAAGTCAAATGGTACATCAAAGGGGTCCGCTTAAGATCCTGTGCTGTTTGACATATTTATAAATAACTCGGATGAAGAATTAGAGAATATTATCAGATTTGTAGACAATGCAGAGGTGGTAGAGGAATGGACAGCAAACAATTTAAAAGACAATATCAAAAATCAGGAAAAATCTGACAAGCTGGAACAATATGCAGAAACCAGCAAACTTAATTTTAACAGGAACAAACACAAAGTCTTTCATTTGGGTAAGAAAAATCAAAAGCATGATTTTAGGATTGAGTAATCATACTGGGTAGGAGCACATGAGAAAAGAACCTGGGTATCTTGGTGGATCATAAGCTATATTGGGTATGTTTAATCTGGAGAAAGGAAATCTGGAGGGAGACGTGAGAGTTTTCTACAATGGTTAGAATTCTTCCAGGACAACAAATAGCGAGTCTGAGTTACAGAGAAGTAAACTGCAGTTGGATGTCAGCAATGTTCCCTCTAATTTCTGGCATGCCATATGTGGGGGGAAAAAATGTTTTGTGCAGCTTTTCCCAAACCAACTACAAATGTGTGCATCACAATATAAGTATACAAGTAAATTGCAAATACACACAATAGCAACATGTTAACACATTTACATATTTCTTAGTTAAAGTATAGAAACTAGAAAGTATAATAATTGCACACACCTAAAAGCTGTGCTACAAGTCATTTTGACTCCTGGTAACCGTCCCCACATTTTTCAGAAGTGGTTTGCCATTGCCTTCTTCCTAAGGCTGAGAAAGAATGGCTGGACCAACCCTCACCCCCACCCACAGCTGGTTTTATGCCTAAACTGGGACTAGAACTTACCATCTCCCAGTTCGTAGCCCAGTGCCCAGTAACCACTACACCAAACTGGCTCAATCCGTACATGCTAACAGATTATAATTTAAACTCACTAGTCACTGATGACTGATAACTGCAATCAGTATTTTGTAAGCATTTAAAATTGTTTCTTCCCCCTCCCCTTTGGAAATTGATATTGCAATGAAAAAAAAAAATTGAAAAAAGGGAAAAAAAGCATTAAACAAAAAGCATTTAGATAGCTCCCTCTTGTTCATTTTTCCCCATTCTTCCCTTCTTCTCTGGATGTATTCTGAACTTATTTAAACTTTAATTATTATTTAATTATTAATTTAAAAACTGAAACGTTTATAAAGTTAACAACAATCACAGACTTTTGCAGCCAGAAATTCAACAGATTAATTAAACTTTTTTTGGAGGCAGGGAGGAAGGAAGTTAAACCTTTTTTGGAGAGAGGCGCTCCTTCGTGCGCTTGAGGCTCTGGGCTCCGGAGCAGGCTGTCTGCTGCTGCAAGGTTGGGAAAGTCCTGGGCAAAAGGCACCAGCTTGCAGCAGCGAGGGGAAGGCCACCTGGTGCTCCTGCAGCACACACTGAGTGAGAACTCCTGTCACGTGGTGCTCCCACTCAGTTCACCCTGCACCCCAAACAATCCTCACTGCTGCAGTTAAGCCAAGGCAGCTTAACAATTGTTCAATGCCTAAGAATAAAAAAATCCTTTACTGACTTGTCGAACATACAAGGCCACCCATCTCTATAAAGATTCTAAATGCTCTATTTCAAATCACCTAAATAAAACACAATATCAGCAAACAATCATACTTCTAAAGTTTGAATTCACGTATTTGTGAATATATATAATCTTTTCTTTCCTAAAAACGGTATTCTATTCTTTCTTTCATCTATGGAAAACACTGAGTATTATACAGAGCAATTAATAGTTCAGTTCCTGGCACAGTTTTAATTAGTTATGATGTACTTGTCCAAATATTTAAGGATGATTATGTGCTCATACCTAATAGCATATTGGCAACTATTTAAGATAAGTTAGATAAGGCTACATAATTCTTTTAAATAACATCCTCTTAAATACCGAAAGCAAACTGAGCATTATTATGCCCAACCCCCCTCTGAAAACTGTTCCCAAAATTATAGAGTAATATCAGTTAGATATCAATCACATCTCTTAATGTGAGCTCTTTTGAGTAGCTCTTCTGCTACTTCCCTTGAGTTCAGATTACATCTCTATTTCAAACAGTTAAATTTCATTACATTCTTTTCAAATATCAGAGCTGGAACTTAAGTAAAGGCTTCCATTCTTATTAATGTAATAAAATCTAGTTTTTCTAATAGATTGCTCTTAATTTTAATTTTATTTTTAAAATGAAAAAATGTTTTGTCATTAATACAAGTATATAACATGTTTAAGAATCCTAAATTTTCAGTATTTAGCTGCAAGACCTTCTACATCCTACCAATCTAATTTTTACATTTTCTTCATATAATATCTTTAATAACAGCATTTATGTATAAACTTTGGACTTTGAAGAAGCAGGATAGAAAAAGTATTGATGTTTTTGAACTTTGGTGTTGGAGAAGACTCCTGAGAATAGTGTGGATAGCCAAGAAAACAAACAAAAGTATCATCAAACAAATCAACCCAGAGTTCTCACTCAGGACACAAAAGATCAGGCTCAAATTATCCTACTTCAGACACATATGACCCAGCTCTCTGGAGAAAGCTCTAATGCTGGGAAAGGTGGAAAGAAAGAGAAGAGGATGATCAGCAGCAAGGTGGATAGACTCAGTTAATAGTGATGATGAGTACACCACTGGAAGACCTGAAGGACGAGGTTAGGGACAGATCACCATGGAGAAAATCTATATATGTGGTTGCAAAAACTCAACACTGACTTGATGGCACATAATCAATCAATATATAAACTTCCCACAGTTGTCATCAAACGATGTGTTTCCACAATATCTAAAAAGACAAACCTAGTGGTAGACATGTTTACTAGAAGCTACTCTTGAAATGTATTGTAAACAACTATTTAAATTATGTTTTCCTCCTTCAGCCAAAACACAAAACACAAATTATCTATCACAAATTATCTAGGGCAGCAATCTGTAAAACCAAGTATTAACTTACAAACTTTACTATAATAAAGCAGCAAGAATAAACATATCTTGATATACTAGCAAATATAGTAAGAAAACTAGACTTATATGTTTATGTACTGATTTTTGTTATAGTACTGGAATAATGCATCTTGGCTACTCCACCAAGTACATGAGGTTACACTTGAAAAGCATCCAGAAATTGAAATTAGTACAAAACACATTTAGGATGCTAACCAGTGTAAAGTACAGGGCCCATATGAGGTCCACAGTAAAATATCCAAATAAAATTTAAGTTGTTGATATTGATCAGCATACATTGTAACTCAAGAACCACCTCTCCTATTATGAACCTGTCCAGCCATTAATCTCTGCAAGAAAGTACCTGTTGAAAATGCCTTCAGTTTAAGAGTTCCAGCATCTGAATTTAAGATCTGAGGGCTTTACCTTATGTTGTTCTCTGTTCTGGAATGCACTTCCCAGTAACTGATGGGGCCCTATTCTCCACTGAAATAGCTTGCAGCCTGCTATCTAAAGTACCACCTCTCCCACTATAACATTTTGTGTAAAACTTTTTTTAAGCATTTTTTGGGCATGTGTCCCTTCAAGTCAGTCTTTACTCTTGACAGCTGCTTGGTGACTGTCTGGACTAAACAACTCCCTGCAGTTTTTTTGGCAAGGTTTTTTGGAAGTGGTTTGCCATTGCCTCCTTCCCAGGGCTGAGAGAGAGTGACTGGCTTTGTGCCTAAGGTGGGACTAAAACTCACAGTCTCACGGTTTCTGGCCTGACACCTTAACCACTATTCCAGACTGGCTCTCAATTTTAAGTTTTAATTCTCTCTCTGAATATTAAAACTTAAAATTGAGAGCCAGTTTAAAGAGAGAGAGCGCTGTTTCGAGTATTTGCCATAGCAGAAAAGTGGCATATATATCAAATAAAAACTATCAGCAGAATTTTCAAGGAAGCACATTTATTTCTTTAATGAAAAATGTTAAGCTATCTAACTTAAGCTATCAGTACTAGAGTGATAAAAATCAGCTTCCAGGTAAGAAGCTAAAATGAAATATGATTCAGAGTTTTTATAGCTCTCTAACTTTCATTTCACATATCAACTTCTAAATTCTATAGAAGGAAAATATTTTCAAAAACTGCCATCTGTATGCCACCTCTATCTTTATTCCTGAACTTCCTAATTATGACCACTACTAGTATCTCAGTAAATCCACTCTGATAAGCTTTACAAGGAATTAACCTTCCTTCCATCTGTAAAGCTGTAGAAAAGGATAGGGATTATCCACATGGTTACATGCAGATCTGCACCACTTTCCCAGGTCCATAGCTGGGAGGAAAGCCAAGGATTTTTCAGCAATTGCATGAACAAGGCATTTATACAGCTTTGGACTGCCCAACACACTAGCACTCCAGTGCACAACAGCCATTTTGTTCTTCATCCAGAAAAACAGGCAATACAATGTGCTGGATGCCAGCCTAACATGGCTTATGTCACTTTCAAGCAGCCATGTCTTATTGGCACACCCCACGCTCTTGCCTAAAAACAGGAGGCGGAGTGGCTTAATATTTTGGAGTCTGGTGATTATAATATTTTTGCTTAGTCTGCAATGCCACCAAAGGGACACTATTACAGTCCTTAAATCCCATGTTCTTTTCTCTATAAATTACAATGACAACCCAGTAGACAATTCAATTCACTGATGGCTCTTGTGGTGAGGCAATAACATTGTAGTCAGCCCAGGCAATCCTCTTGAAACAGAAGGTTCTTTCAAGGTTCTACTAACCAGACAGAAAATTGGTGCACCGTGGTCTGCATTTGCTACAAATACTTGCAGATCAGCGTTGGCAACGTTCTGTTGGCTGTTTCTAGATATGAACATGTATCTCTAGTTTCTCTATTTGCTCCCACCTTCATCTTCCAGATTCCTGCTCTATATTACCCTGTTTCAGCTACCTTTAGGTAGAATAGAATGACCCTGCTATACAATGATTCATATGACTTCTACTTCTTAAATTCTATTTCCTATCATTTTCTTGCTATTTCCATAGAAATGATTCATAATCTGCAGTTTTCATGTCATATACTGTTTATATCCCATTGAATGTTAACACCATAAATAATCAGTATCTGAGGATTCTACATTGTTCAATGCCTTCCTGCTCCATTTTGTTTCCTATGCCACAAATGTATCTTTTAATTTTTCATCTTATGTGTGCTTTTCCATGTCAGTATTTAAAGAGTGAAAGAGGCACTGAAGTATCAAAGGAGCACAACTGGGGGCTACCTGTACTAAAGGCAATGGCACTATGATGCAGCTGGTGTCCTACGTATGCCTGTATCTCCACAGCAACAATTTGTTTTCAAAACGGTCTCTAACTCTGTTGCTGTAAGAACTAACTAGGGATTCTTATAAATAATTGTACACACACGCACACACACAAACACCTGCTCAAAGTTTATCAACCTGTTAGTTGAATTGTTCAATTAAATTTACCACATTACTAAAACACCACAGACCTAATGAAAAGTCAGTGTACTTAATACAGGATTTATTTTTCATTTTTTAAAAAAAAAAATAGCGTACTTTGTAAAGTAGTAAAAGTCTTAGTCCAAAGGAATTTACTATGTAAAAATTAAAACCAGAGGCCACACTTCAAATACTTGAATGCTAAACATATATCCTGTGAAACTAAAAGTAAAGTTCAGCAAGAAACATCTAAGTATTGTAATATGAATTAAAAGAACACAAGTGATCTATGAATTTGCAACTTGATTGAATTTGGAAATCAGTATATAACTTATATTTAAACATTTAAGAACTACAACTCATTAATAAATGTCAGTTATTCTGAATATCTTCTTTAAAGACCACATTATTAGATTTATTAACCAGTTATCACAAATTCAAATCGTTTATTTAAAGGTGCATAGGTAGGAACCAAATAACAGATGTAGTAAATTTCTTCAGTCACATTTACTTCCAGCAAAGTATGTCTAGGACTGCAGCCTCAAGAATGCAAGAATAGTCTAACAGTATTGTCTGCCGTGTGGATAAATTGCACCATAAATCCACCTTCAAACTAGAGACATATATTGCATAACTACCTTTTAAATGGAGATCAAATAATCATTCAGAGGAAGTAGAAGCCACTAAAATAGTTTAATTATGAAATACCAACATTTCTATAATTCAAAGGGGGTAACTGATTAAATATGAAGGGAAAAAACCAAGTAAAAAGGCCAGTGGCCATTTACAATTGGTACATTTTACAAAGCACATAAATTGTTTCAAACTTTGTTCAACCATGAGAAAGAAGAAAACAAGAAGAGCTTATTTTAGAAGAAACAGCTTAAGGCACAGTCTATGTAAATAAATAAATAAATATTTCCTCAAGTCAGGATGCAGCTCTCTTGTCTTGAAAGACATACAACCCAATCTTGTGCATATTTACTCAAAAATCCTTCTGAGTGAAAAAAAACAAAAAAAAAACCCTACAATAAATTGGAAAGACTACTGATATCAAGATATTAGCAACAATGTTGACAGAAATGTCTCTTGTTAGCCAAAGGACTAGATCATCTTGCTTATCTCATTCCTACCCTTCCTTTTCAAAGCTATATAAATCAAATACTTAAAGCATTAACACAATCAATTAATTAAAGCTTTGCTGAGAACTTAGTTTATATAAACACTGGCTTATTTTGAAGTTTATCTGAGCTTGTTTTAATACTGTAATGCCACACAATCGATGATTTCATCAAACTGTATAAGCTTTCTGCTGGGGAACAAGAACTTAGGTCTTCTTTGTGCAATAATAATTTAGAAAACATCATAGATAGTACACACAGTTCTTGCAGCATTGTTGAGATATATTCAGTTTACAGGCCTATCCAAATCCCAACACAGGACCTCTACATTTTAATCCTATTCATTAAAGTAGAATCTTGGAAGCATTTATGTTCAGAGAGTAATGTTTCTCTTCTGCAGAGCTTAAGCAAAGAAGTACAACCACAAACATTGTATTTCCTGCACAAGTATAAATGGAGGTGTTTATCCCAGTTTCATACAATTACCTATCACAATAAGACACAATACCTTATCCTAATTTTATTTCCTCTCATACCACAAAATCCCTAAAGAGCTACTCAATGCACTTTTTTAATACTAAGAAGCAATAATTTCACCGTCTTAAACAAACATTCAACAGCTTATAGTAAAGCCAACAAGATTGTTAATTTGTCTGCACTAAGGAAATTATATTAATTGAAAAATAAAGTGAACCAACCTGAATGCAAATGTGGATTTTTCTTCCCAACTATTTGTTTACCACAAAGTTAGGGAAATTTCAAACAAAAGTGCAAACATAATAAACGTAATGTCTTGAGATAAATGATCAAGTTGGGAACAGTTTAAATTTGGTTTAGATCCATTTACCGTAAAATGATGCCATATTCTAATAGTGGAACAGAAGAAATCAGAAGATGGTTCAAGGGTGCTGTACTTTCTAAATGATACAAGAAAGCCATCTAGTGTTAACATTTAAAATGAAAAGTGGCAAAAAAAAAAAAAAGACTGGATAGAAGTACTTAAGAGAGTCTCTGCCACAGCATAAATGTTTCAAGCAATATTCTGGAAACAAGTACCTGAACTCAGAAACAATTCTTCAAATGTGTTTTAATAACCCAACACTTTACAAGTTTACTTTATATACTGAACAGGGACTTCTGGTAATGGTCGGCTCCAGAGAATGGTCAAAGCAGTGCTGTGAGCTTCATGAACTAAATACCCAACAGCAGAGTAAAGCCCTTCAAATCAAAGTTGAGCAAAAATTCATAAACAGGGGGTAACCTTCTTGCAGCAAATAACAAGGGCACCATCTACTTTAAAGAAATCCAGAACATTAACAAAAGGCATGTATGTATGTATGTATACTCAGAGAGTGTGGAGCGGGAAGTACAAGGACTGGCAGCAATAGAAGAAAGAAATATTTGTTTGTGATTTTTCATGCATAAAACATTATGACGACTGAATTTGGAGCAGAAAGCATTTTTTTCCTAATCTAGGAAGAAGCTAGATTCTATCCAAGAAGCTATTTCTCCCCATCAAATAGACAGAGACACAAGTCCGTATATCCACACAGGACGCATTCTTTTAAAAGTTAGGTGGTCCAGCTGATACCACTGCCATGCTAGTGCAAGCAAAATATGGATGAAATAAATAATATACGTGTGTGGGTGGGTGGGGGTGGGTGTAGTGACAGTGCAACAGCCATAACATTGCATGCAAGAGGGGCCAAGACGGTGCTGGCAGGCGGCTAGTTCCTGCCCCTTGCATCCCTCCTGCTCTTCTGCTCTTTTTCTACGCAAGGGGCTCGTCTGGATACCCCGCAGGCAGGCGAAACAACTCCCCGCGTCCTCACGTCTCCCCGCTCCAGAGTCACACCTCCCCTCCGCCTGCCCACCCCGAGTCTCTCGGAGAAGCCAGCGGGGAGGAAAGGGGAGAAATTCACGGCCAAGCTTCCGTTGCCCAAAAGGGATGGGAAGGTGTCAGGGTCAATCGCGCCAAGCTAACAGAATTTCTTATGCTTCCCTTCGACCCAAAGGATCCCCCCTCGATGTTTAAAAGAAAGGAGAGGCGCCCTTTCTTTCCTCCCCCAGTCCCCAAACACGCTCCCTTTCACACGAGCCCCGCGAAGCCATACACCCGCGTCCCTAAACTACAAAAGCCCCCCCGCCCGCAATTCTTCTCGCTTCCCCATCACTCCAAAAAGGCACCCTGGGCGACAGGGACGGGAAACTCCGGAGCTGCCTTCGAAGGGAAGCAAGGTCCGTCCCGGCTTCCCGCTTTCCTTCCAGCCTCCCGGAAAACAAGCGCAGGGCGGGCGGCGATGGCTACCCGGCTCCTTACCTTCCTTTCATAATCCGGTCGCCCAGCCGGGCTGCTTCCCGGCCAGGAGCTCCATTGGCCCTTCGCCCGAGACCTCCGGTCCCTCTAGAGCCACACGCGCGTTTGAACGAGTGCTGGGCAGCGCGCTCGGGAGGGCGGGGGACTCTCCCGAAGAGGGAGGGAGGGGGCGGGCGGGCGAGCGCTAGTCCCCCGCCGCGCGCCACCTGACTGCTTTCCCAGCACAGTTGCCAGCCAGCCCAGGCGAGCTGCGGCTCGGTCCGCCTCAGCCGCCGGATGGGAGGGGGAGAAAGAAGAGGCAGATTCGCTCCTCTTCCCAGCCACGCCTTCCCAGCGCCTCATTGGCTCCCGTCATCCGAGGTGTCCTCTTGGCGGGCCTCAGGACACGCGATTGGGCCGCGCCTTTCGCGGAGGAACGCCCCGTTTCCCCTAGGCAAGGCCTCACCCCACCTTTTGCCGCTCCTTTTCCTTTTCCTTTTTCTTTTTACAATGGTTTTCGCGGCCGTGGGAAGCCGCCGCCGTCTTCTGTTCTTGTCTTTCTTTCCCAGGCGGCCGGGGCGGGGGGTGGCTCCTGGGAGTTCTGCTTTTGCGGGATATCCTCATTGGGGAAACTTTATCTGCGGAAAGCCCTGAGTGGAGCAAGTGATCGCGCGGGGTAACCGGTTCATAATGCGCGTCAGACCGGCTGAGAATGACTTCTAGCGCACAAAGGAAGAGGCTTTTGCTAAGAGTGAGCCTCTACTAGAGGACTGGCATTGGCCGGATTCCCAGTTACATAGCAAACCCTTCGTTCACTTCAGCGGGATGGACGATGATGAGGCGCTAGATAAAGGACGAAAGGAGGTTGGGAGGTTATGCTCTTCTGAACAAGTTAAGCTGACTCCGGGACCGTGGAGAGGGCTTCGTAGCCCTCCGGTAACAACATCCAAACTTTTCGCAGGGAGGCTGAGCATTTCCAAAATGAGCCACTGACCATAGCAGCTCAGTTTCAAGACCCTGGACAACTCCACCGTCCGCAATAAGATGCTGGATCAGACGTTGCCGACACGGCCCTCCCTGTGACTGAATTACAACTCCCATCCGTCCCTCAACCATCATTGAGAATGGTTGAAAATATACTTCAATACATCTGGGGGCTGTTTGTTGGGATGATTGTCATATACTATAGTTTAGAGATCTCTGCTGGAGCAGATGATGTCCCACTACTAAATCTAGTGCCAAAGCATAAAAACCAGCCGAAAACCATTTAAATTAACAGAAACATTTGGGATTATGAGCAAATAGTAATAGTACTCTCTCACCCATCTGACTTCCTTGTGTACCACATTTCCCACAGATATATTATGTTCAGAGCCATTCACAGTGTCAGCATAACTTCAGACCAGATTTCATTTTACAGCCCACATTGCTCCCAAAGAAGAAAATTTACACATTATATGCAAGACAATGTATGCCATGCCTGGCAGTCACTGCAGTTTAAAAATATGTTAAAGCCCTTCCCATTTCTCTAAATGGTTACATTTTTCTAAAGATTTACAACATTTCTTATTTGAATCCCCAGCCTTTGAACTTGTCAAACTGTTTGACCACAGCTCAGAACTGAGGCTGGGATATAGAAAAAAATTAGAAAGAAATTAATGCATTGCATAAATTGACATGATTAAAGCATTAGTTCTTCAAATGAAGGGAAAGCGCCTCCTATAATAAAGAAAATCTGAATATATTGAATCTCACAGTATAATGCTGGGAAGTAAATTCCACAGAGATCAGTGGGATTTACTGTGAATTTGTTTGCAGCAAAGCTAGAGTTTCCAAGCCAGAAAGGTAAAGGTATTCATGCCATAAACTTGAGGTATGATTGAATCATAGAACCCATTTCTCTGTCAAGTGTCGTTTTAACTCAGTATCATTCTTCCCTCAAATACTTTCTCACCCTCTTTAAGGACTTGGAATTGCCTATTTATCTAAATACAGGGAAGTTGCACAGATCTTTAGCAGAAAAAAGGTCGTTTCTCTCAAGACTGTTTTTGTACAGTAAAATATGTATTTATTAAATGTTTTTGCACATAATTTCCTCCTCACAATTTCAGTTCTATACCAGACTAACATAGGAATTCGTTATTACTGAATGACTTTCACTGTATTTTGAAACAAGTAGTAGAATGACATGTACAAGAATCCAAATGTCATGTAAATTTCATTTTTATGACTAAACTTCTTGAAGTAGAGCAGACACACACAGTGACACTGACACATATTCAGGATTGTTCTAAAATATGCAACCAATCAAGTTTTCATTTTCACCTTGAGCTTTTCCCGCACAACCAGGCTTCTTCCCTCACCTGCTTTATTAAACCCATGAAATTTCACCCAGATGCCTTGCTTTAAATTTTACACAGTATTAACCTAACTATTGGGACAAACAATCCTATGAAGGATTTCCCTTTCTTTTTAAAGAACAAATGAAAACCATTCTCAATTCAAGTGCAGCACCACAGATAGCCAAGTTCAAGTGAGTATAATCTAAAACGTACACTCCCGTGTAAATTCAGAATGCAGTTACGTATTCATCCATGGAAATGTTTACATGCAGAGGGGAGAATTTTGCCAGATAGAGAGCCATACATGCATTCTATTAACACACGTAATACTATGGCACATACTTCCAATGATATGATCAAGCTGATGTGTCATCAGAAATGTAAGAAATCAACTTACATAGGGCGCTGAGACATTGCAGGGATCATCCATTATTGTAGTTTGAATGAATATTACCAGCTGAGTAGCAGTAAATAATAATAATATACATTTTGCATGTAGGTGAAAGTCTTTCATGTATATACTGTATACATATTGATTTCATTATGTGCCATAAAGTCATTTTCGACTTCTAGTGACCACATAGATAGATTTTCTCCATGACGATCTACATCAATATCTACATTATCTCTCTTTACCCTCTTTTAAAAAATACCCATGTAAAATTAGAGCAGCTACATTTCTTCCTTTGTCTTTGCACTCAGCATCTACTATCCCATGAAGCATTAATTAAATATTCTGGCTATGTTTAAACCCTTTTTTTCTCTATAACCTGCCACTCTTGTCCCTAGTAACAACTAACAGGCGTATTGTGGTAATAGGCTACATTGCAGTGCAACAAAATCCATTTCATACATTTTTGGTAGCAAATTTCCTCTAGAGCAGCAAAGCCTAATCTACATAAAGTTTGGCAAAGTATAATACAGTTTCATTGTACAATTTAAACAATGCACATTGTCTTGAGGAAAAGAACGGTATAGCTCTTTACCACTAGGTGTCCTCTATTAATTTTTGCTGCGGTGTTCTACAAAACTAATTTTGGGTATTAGAAATCAGCAGTTCTTAACAAAATATGAACATCTGCCTGTCACATAACTGAAGTAGTCCATGAAATATTAGCTGCTTTTATATGTGAATTCATTTGAACGGGATTGCCTTCACTGAACTGCTAAATGTAATTTTGGTATTTGTGGCTACTATAAGCACTACTTGGCCTCAGACTAATTTGTTCACTTTTCCTATAGTTTTAGGGACCATTTAATGCATGTACATGATACTTCAGCTACTTTGAGTTGAAAAATGTCTTTGTAAGACTGATGGCAATCTCAGAGAGCTATATTCAAAGATGTCTTTATATACAGTAATTTTTAAATTTCTACACCCCTTACCCACAGGTTAACATGTAGATCAGTTCAGAGGTCTCTATAAATCTGATAGAATAGGCATTTATTTTATTGCACAACTCAAAATGAATGTTATAAAGTAGATAGTTTTCTCTGGCCATATAATTACTGCAAACTGTCAAAATGCTTTCAGATAAGGCATTCCATTAGATTTTTTTCCACCTTGACTCCATCTCTCAATTTCCTCTTTTTGTCATATGTATTTTTTTTTTCCTTCTGAAACATGAAACCAGGCTTTGACTTGGATTTTTAACAAATAGTTGATTTTAAACATGCTTACTCAAGGGGAAAAAAAGTCCAGTGCAAGAGATGGAAAAGTATCCAAGTATCCAAATGGTCAGAATTAGTGTTGTGACTGTGATGTATTAACTAATCTAATCAGGCATTCACTGTGCTAGGATAGCACTCACAAGTTGTACGTGCATTATGGTTCCAAATACTTGTCATTATCAGGGGAGCAACAATGCCGTACGAAAACAAGCTGAATTTTAAAAGGCCTGTGGCCAGTGATCTTTCAATGTCATTCTCCTTGCTTTCTCCACTTGAAATTAAAGCCTTTCAGCTACCAGATCTCTACCTGCTAAATAAAAAAGTCAATTTTATTGGCAGGGAAGGGTTCAGTTGCAAATGTCATTCTAAAAAAACATATTGACTCAATTTCAATATCCATCAGTGATGCTCACTTCTGAGAACATCCACTGACCAGTGCCTCTTTCAGACTTGCTTCTCCATTTCCTGCCTTGGGTCTTTTTTTGGTAATGTCTTCACATTTTTATTATTCTTTCTGACACAAAGCCATCAAAACAATATTATCCATCATTATTTAGTGTATCTGTTGGGGAGGGTTAGGGATACATTCATACCAGTCAAGCAAAAAGAAATGTGCAATGGCAAAAAAAGTCCCCAAAAAACCAAAGAAAATATGTCAAATCTGGAACCATGTGGGATACATGCAGAAGCCACTTTACTCATTGTTTGCATATCATTTAATACCATTTATTTTATTAATCAAATGTATATGCCACTCATCTC
Organism: Liasis olivaceus; assembly: GCA_030867105.1. NCBI lineage: Eukaryota > Metazoa > Chordata > Lepidosauria > Squamata > Pythonidae > Liasis > Liasis olivaceus. The sequence goes on from CM061349.1 coordinate 262,387,992, forward strand.
ACTGTACACTGTTTGGACTTTAGGTGGTTTACAAGTAAAAAAGCAATAAAAAAATACAAATCTGTACAAAATAATCAAAGTTAAAAGGTGGAGAGAGCTACAGTGCCTTGCTGGCCTAGTAGCAAGGTTTAGGGTTTGGTGGAACTGTTTTGCAAGGGGTCTGTGCTAAGAGGGTAGTTTGAGTTTGTATTCATGGGGGAGCATGGTTGCTCTAGCATGGGGTACCAAAAGGCTTGGTCCTCTCTCCCATGCTTTTAAACATCTATATGAAGCCATTGGGAGAGATCTCCCATCATTTGGGGGCATTATTATAATATACAGAGTATACACAACTTTATATTTTCACCTTGGCCAAGCTGAAGATGCTATAGAAGTCTTATGCGGCTGTCTGGAGGCTGTGAGGGGCTGGATGAGAAGAACTAACCTCAGATTAAACCCTATCAAGACAACCCTGTTGTCAGCAAAAATCTAAACATACCTGAAACATTATTATCAATATTGCATAGGGGATAGCATTCTCCCTAAAGAAGTAGCTCTATGAGTTGAGAGTTCTCCTAGACTCTTGGCTCCCACTGGAAGAGAAGGTGGAAGTCATGATTAGAAGACACTTTGCCCAGCTTTGGCTGGTGCACTAGTTATGGCATTCACCAGGTGTCTTGACTACTGCAATGTGATCTATGTTGGGACCGCCTTTGAATGTGACTTGGTGAAGTTACAAGTGGAACAAAATGCAGTTGTCAGACTTCTAGTGGGTCATGCCTGCTATTGCAAGATAAAACCTATTTTGAGGTTGCTGCACTAGTTGGCAGTAAGCTTCCAGGCCCAATATGGCAGATTCAGGGTACATTAGGGACAGCCTTATCCAAACTAATGCTGCCCACCCTGTAAGAGCATCAAGAGGTGGTTTACTTAATGTCTTATTATTGTGACCACTGAAAGAACTGGACCAGAAGGCAGCCCTTTTCTGTAGTTCCCCCAATATTGTAGGACATATTACCCCCAGAGATAAGATGGGCATCCTTTGCTCTTGATGTTCTAGAAAGCCCTGAAGACTCTCCTTTTTAAATAGGAATTTGATCTGAACTGATGGTGATTAGGCAGCCATTTCCAGCAATGTTTGCTTGGTCTGAAGGTGCTAAGCTCTGCTATAGATTCTTCTTATATGTTTTACTGTTAACCACTCAGAGCCAAGTGGGGTGGTATAGAAATTGTAGAAGTAAATCTGTAAATAACTAAACTGTGTTCAGTGTTTTTGTTTCTTAACTAATTGTGCTGAGAATCGCAATTATGCTCAGAATTGTTGCGCAGAGCATAATGTTTTCACACAACTTTTCACATGTTTCATTTTTCAAAAAATCACAAGTCATTGGAGTTTTTACAGGTTTTGCATCTAACATTCCCATGTTTGTTAACAACTGTTCTATCTTTTTCTTTTGACTTAGATAGATTTCTCCATTTTCAGCTCTATGCACTTCAATTCCAAGGTAGTATTTTAACATACCTAGATCTTTCAATTTAAAATATTGCTCTATTTGCTTGGCAAATTCTTTTACCATGTTTAAAGAACTAGTAGCAAGACAGAAATCATCAACATAACTGAGAAGTACTGTATAATCTTTTCCAGTTCCTTTGGTATATACACATTGATCAGCTATTGATTTCTTGAAACCAATTTCCAACAAAGCTTTATCTAAGCATTGATGCCAACATCTCCCAGCTTGTTTCAATCCATACAGTGCTTTACACAGTCTGTATACTTTCTGGGAATCCTCACATGTGTAACCTGGAGGTTGCTTCATATACACAGTTTCATGAAGCTCAGCATTTAAATAAGCTGTATCTATATCAAAATGATGTACAACCATGTTTCTTTGTGCAGCTAAGGCCAACATTACACGCAATGATTCAGGCCTAACTGTAGGTGCAAATGTAAGATTATAATTCACAAACTGTTCTTGTGAATAACCCTGTGCAACCAATCTAGCTTTATACTGAACAGTGTTATCAGGTAAAAGCTTTTTTCTAAACACCCATCTGGAACCTATGGCTTTTTCTGATTCAGGTAAATCAACAATTTCAAAAACATTCTTGTTTACTAATGCATTGAACTCAGTATCCATAGCTTCATTCCATTTATCTTGCTCATCACTTGGCAAAGATAACATTTCCTGAAAATTTTGTGGCTCACAAGTGATTTGACACACTCTGACTTGTTGAATAACAAATCTTTCTGGTGGAACACCTTTTGTTATTCGTGTTGACCTACGAGGAATCTCAAAACTTTCCTGTATTTCCTCTTTCTCCTCTTTCATTTCTACTTCAGCTAAAGCATCTGCTTCTTGCTTTATCTGTGGAGAGGAGGGTACAACAAGTGGTGTTTGCTCTCTAGCTAAATCTGTCTGTGACTCCAAAAAAACCTCTGAATTTGCATGCAGCCTTTGCCAATTAGAAGGCTCCTCAAAATTCGCATTTCTAGAAATAATAACTCTGCCTCGGTTCAAATAAAATCTATAACTCTTTGATTCCTGAGAATAACCAATAAATCTCAGACGCTGTGTTTTTGGTTGGTTTCTCCTTCTTTGAGACTTAGGAATTTGTACATAAGCAAAAGTTCCAAATGTACGCAGATGCTTTAAGCACGGATGTTTACCATACAGCAAAAAATAAGGAACTTCATTCACAGCTGAATTCCAGTGTCTATTAGTAAGAAATATGGCTGTCAAAATTGCTTCTCCCCAGAAATGGGCTGGCAATTGATTATCAATCAATAAACTATCCTTAATTACTTTCAAAACACCAATCTTGCGCTCAGCAATTCCATTCTCAGCAGACATGCCCACATTTGTTAATCTGTGGAAAATTCCTTTCTTACATAGCCAATTTTTAAACTCAAGACTCATAAATTCTCCCCCTCTGTCAGTCTGCAAACTCCCTACTTTATATCTATGTCTTTTTTCAACCATAGACACAAATTCCTTGAAACGAGAGAATGCTTCAGACTTCTGTTTCAACAAATAACAAAATGTGAAACGTGTTTTATCATCCACTAAAACAAACATGAATCTTGCTCCCCCCTCACTCGGAGGAAACAGACCAGCTAAGTCAGCATGCACAAGAGCAAATGGTCTTGTAGAAATTCTGCTGCTTTTTCTGGCGATAGGGGCACATTTTATCTTAGATTGTTTACACACAGTACAATCAAGAAACTTAGAACACTTCTTGAATCTCAGTTCTGGATACACTTTGGCCATTTTTGACAAAAACTTCCATCCAGGATGACCTAATACTCTATGATAATAATGAATGCTTTTATCATGTACAGGCACATTACCAGCACAACTTCCAATTAACACATCTTGTTTAGGAAGCATTTCATACAATTGATTAACCATTCTCCCTCTCGCACATTCAGCCCCCTCTTTTGTAACATAGCATTCAGAACCTTGGAACATAACAGAATACCCAATGCTAGTTAATACAGGGACACTGAGAAGAGAAAAATCAAGTGTAGGAACACAGAGTACATCAGAAACCACTTCTCCCAAACAAGGTATGAACACTTCACCTTGCATGGTTACTTTACCTACAGAACCATCAGCCAAATTAACCTGTTGAATTTTAGGTTTACATTTAGTCAATAACAACTGTTCATTGTTTACAATGATTTCACTACAACCAGAGTCCAATAACCACTTATCAGCATTACGTTTGTCTCTGTTAGAAATCAAGGCAGACGCCAGTCTAGTACTCCCTTGTTTCTTAACTGTTGCTTTTCCACGACGGACAAACCTTCTGGAACTCTCAGCAGGCTGATTTTTCATAGGACAGTCTTTTATAAGATGCTTGGTAGAATTACAACGAAAACACTTTCTCACCAAATACGCACATTCCGTGCCAGCTGGAGAAGATTGCTGCTTTATGTTATCAAGTCTTTTCTTAGGATTAGTCTGCAAGTCACGTGCACTTTGAATTTCTTGCAATCTATTTGTTAAATATTCCACCATTAAATCAGCGATTTGAAGCGATTGTACGGCTTCTACTAATATGTTAAACGACTCATCCAGACTTGAAAGAATTATACATGCTCTTTGTTGCTCGGGAATGACCAGATTACGATCTGCCAACTCAGCAAACAAAGTTTTCATCTTATTCAGGTGCTCAATTACATTAGCTCCTGGCTCCAACTTAAGGTTATACAACTGCTTTGTCAAACTTACGATAGCAGATGCAGTTTGCCTTGCATAGATTCCACGCAACGCTACCCAACATGCATTAGCAGTTTCCAAACCACGAACATGCACCAATTCTGAAGACTCAAGTCCCAAAATCAAATTACCATATGCACGGTCCATCAAAGCTTGCTCTGCATCTGTGGGCGCCACCGGGGGTGCGTTGTCTACATAACGCCAAAGCCCCTCTCTCATGAAAAAAGATTTTATCTTTATATTCCATGTTTGGTAGTTCTTTGAATTCAACCTTTCAAATGGAAGGCTCACTGCTGCAGGTGGAGCTGCTGCCATATTTCACTTAAAACAAGCACTCAGCCACAGAGAAAAAATCCAAACCTCAAACGAAACAGTCACAGGCAGGGTAATAAATCCATAAATCACCCGTCACTCAGGAATTTAAGTCCTTGCTTCCAGCACGCCTGGATTCACGCCTTGGACATCATTCCTGGAACCTCACACCTGGAATCCTGTTCCTCGGAACCACCAGCCTCAGTCCTCAGTCCTGGGCACTTGGTCCTGGTTCTGCATACTGGGTCCCCTCTGGACTTTGATACTTAGTCCTGAACCCTGAGCTCTGAGTGCCCTGTGGGATCTGGGATCTGAGCCCTAGCATCTGGTATCTGGGCCCATAACCTGTTGCGCAGAGTGCAGCAAAAATCCCATAAATCCTGCACTCAGGAAAATTACACATCAGCATGAGAGCTTGCAAAATGCAATGTCCATATTTTATTCTCCAAAGAAAATCCAGTCAGAAATGATAAACTAACTGGTCTTTATTGATAAAAATGCAAAACTTCACAAAATACAAGTTGCATACAAAGTATAGAATATAACAAAGACTTCTTCTCATATTAGCTTCCAAGACTTAACCACAACAAAGTCTCTAGCTAAAAAAACACTCTCAGAGAAGAGGTTCACTACCTGGTTACTAGTTAAGACTACATAACCTATAAACTACATGGTTAACTGTACAAAGCAAAAACACTCTGAAACTGGGCTGGGCATTGTAGCCCTCCCCTTATATTGCTAGTATAACACCCCCACTGAATAAGAAACACACATTTCAGTAGGTGGCAGTAAAAATCATAACAGAATCACAAGATACTTTGTAATCTCAACACCTGTTTTGTATAGCGAACAGGATGACCTTCTTCCCATGAGAAAATCCTGATAAGAATATGGGAAGCTGGAAAAGCACATCTTCCTTCACAATCAGGCCCCACTGAGGCTCAAATTGTAACCCATGCAGAAGGGAGGGAGGAAGGAAGGAAGACTTCATCTCATTACTAACCAATGCCGCCTCCTCTGTGACCTACCAGCAACCGACACACAATCTCCAAAGGTTGTACTGCAAATACTAATGCATTCCTCCTCCAAATACATATTTCAGCTGATATGTTGAATAAACCCAATTTTCTTGTCAAGCCTGATGAGTCCAGATAAGTGGCAGCATTGACCTGGCCTTGGTTGATTTCAAAAATATTAAAGCAGTCAGGTTAATGCTTGGAAGGGAGACTACCAGCAAATCCCAGCTGGAGAACAGGCTATGAAGTTAAAAAACTATTCCAGAACACTGTAATAGAAAATCACTTCTGTGTTGTGGTGAAAAAAACTAATATAGACATAAAGTTACAAGGTCAGGTCAAGAAACAGACACTGCAGGAATTGCAAAAAATTTTTATTGTTGTAGGGAATATTAACAGAGTCTTGAAGACCTGTCCAAACCTTCACTTTTCCCTTTTTAAGGACAATGTGATCAAGGTAGAGCTGTTCTGAGTTTCTTTCTTGTGCTTTCTACTTTCCCGGGACTGAGTAACCCTTTTGCCTCTCCTACTTCCTTCTCAAGGCTAGAGCTAAATTCCTCTACAAAGACTCAAGCTCAACTCAAACTTATTTATTTTAACTAATTAAGGTACATAGTAGGCCTTTTCCAGTTAGAAAGTAAGCAAGCAGGTTATATCACAAGCTGCTACAGGGCTGGCCTGACTTAAGCAAGCCAAGGCAACTGAGCCATTGAAAATGGATAACATATGTCGTTACAGTCAGTAGAACAAGCAGGCCAGTCTGGTTCATGGAGCAAATCCCATGAATTGAACATGTGCTCTGAGTCATATTATCAAGCATTCTGAAATGCATGCCACACTTTGACATAATGGCTAGTTTCACACTTTCCATCAATGTGGTTAGCTGAGTGTTGGCTAATCAAGTTGTATGAAAAAGAGCTATTCATTTATAAACCATGGTTTATGGCAGGGGAAATTTTTCTTACATTTAAAAACTATTCTTTTAAAATGGCCCCCAAGGATAACGGGGGGGGGGGGAGGACAATGATGTCATGTCATCACTGGAGTGGTTTTTGGATAGCTTCTCAGGAGCTGGGGAAGAAAAATAAAAGACAATATAGATTTTAGTCTCTCAAGTTTTCCTTAATTGCACGTACATACACACACACATAATTTGGCACAAAGATAAAACACTATATTATCTTGGCTGCAGAACTCCAGATAACCACTACAGTATATGGTAGAGAAGAGATACCGAAAGCAACAACTCTCTGCTGCCTAGAGGTCCTCTCTAGAGGTCAGCTTGATTGCAACCTACATGTGGTAGCTGCGGGGGTGGGAGTAGGGATTTCATTTCCTGAAATCCTGTAACTACCTTCATTTCCCCCCATACACAAAATACAAGCCAAAAACTTTGCCCTTGCTGGTTCCAGAGATATTTTGGATTCTAAGGAATACAACAGGAGTGCTAGCAGGGCTCAAGTGGCTGGTTGGCTGGAATTTTCCCACCCCTGGTTTAAAGCCTAAAGTGTGATGTAAATCCAGCCAATTATAGTTTATTCAATAAACCATGGTTAATCAAACCATTTAGAACTATCATTCTCTGCCTTATCTCTTAGTGTTGGAGAATATGCACAACCATTTTGTATTCCTTCTTCAGCTACCACCATTTGCCCATCAGCAGTAGCCATTTCTGCAGTCCAATATATTGTTGCATGTCACATGAAATAATCAAATTTACAGAACAATCCCATTTGCGTCAATCAGAACTCATTGGTTGAGTTCATAAAACATGGTTAGCCCAAATCCAAGTTAGCAAAACAGAACTGCTGTATCTACATGACGTGCTTTTCCCAGCATACATTACACGTTAAATGAAGTGATATACCAATAAAATGGTGGAATTTCCTACAAAAATTGTACCCCAAAGTACTCAACACCATTTTAGCCTGACCTAGCATACTGTATGAAGCTTTTGAGTTCAAATGGGCGTTTATAGGATTGCATTTGCAATTGTAAGGTATCAGTTTAAGACCTCCTTTTTTAACAAAGGAAATATTAAAGTCTACCTCCCAGATAGTTTCAATACAGATGAAGCATGTTGGAGAGATGCCTTGAATTCTCTTGCACTTTGGATTCATAATGTGTTAATAAGCACTTAGCTGGCTGCATTTCAGAGAAGGTGAAAAAATACTTCTAATCCATTGATCACTTTGCTGGAAAGGAAGCTTAACTCTTTAAGAAGGCTTAATTTTGTCCTTACATTCTTTGGGATATATCTGTGTTACATATATGAACCTGGAGATGCCTTTCTGAAAAGCAGACTGTAACCAAACAAGCTTGCAAAGAACTTGTAGTATTCCAGGAAGAACCCTAATATTTGTATAGAAAACAAGTGACCTGCCAACCTTGAATGGTGGTAAAGTATGGGCTCAGGTATGTTTGCTCTTGCTCCCTGCCTGTGAATGGGGGGGGGGGGGAGTAGGGCAGGCAAAATTATGCAAACTTCAAAGGTCATATCGGTGAGCTTTTTAAAAAAAAAAACCTGGTGATCTTCCATCTGTACAAACCTGATACAAACAGCATAAGAGGCGTTCCTGAGTGTCATTTTCTACACTCTGAAACACTACATGGTAAAAGAGTTGCAGAAATGAAAAAAAAAAGTCTCATTTATGTGAACAGGGAAGGAACTTCAAAACCTTGTATGCTTTCTCCTTATGGTTGCATGTCGACTGAGAAACAAATAGCCGTCACATAAACCAGACAAGGGGTTGGAAAATTGTGTGTGTGTGTGTGTGTACATACACACACACACACACACACACACACACACACCTTTTCCCGGGATGGACAATACCAATCTCCACCATGGACAACCACCATTTTCAACATGTACTCAATCTTGGCAGTAGTGGGGAATGTATAATCACTAGGACAACAAAAATAATCTCAGAATCCCTCAGAGCCACAGCCTATAACCAAGGACTGTCCAGGTGCCATTGCCTCCATAAAAACAGCCAATGGAGTCATGACAATAGGATAAGCCCTCCCTTTTATCCCAACACCTACAAACAAGTAACTTTGAGAATGACAGGATCTCTCCTCCTTCATTAGTCCAGTGGAGCAACTGCCAATGATTCCCTTGCTGTCCCCAATTCAGAACACAGTTTCCCTTATTTCTCTTTTCTCCTTCTGTATTATGAGCACAACAAACACGAAGTGGGGAGAGGAAGAAAAAGACTCACAAGGTGCTTGGTGAAAGCCCACCACTCACCTGAGACAGGAGAATCAAAGAATCAAAAGTCCTATGGCCTCTTCAAGTCTAGAAAATATATTATTGTATAAAAATAGACTCATCTTCAGAGAGAGTATGCAAAACCAATATTCATTCCTTAGTATGCCCACCCCAATGACAACAGGAAGAGAGATGACTGAAGTGATTGTGAGGACATCTGACCAGGGAAAGCTGAATAAATATCATTTCATTCGGCCAATTCAGTGGGATGCTCTGCTTCAGCACTGTCAGTTGTTGCACCAGAATTTGACATGAAAATTTTTTTAAAAAAACTTATTTTTTCTCACTGAACACTCAGTAAAATAAACAGTGAGATGACAATTCCAACATCCCACCCCATAACTTGTTTTCAGCAAATGTCAGAGCTCCTCTCCAGTGCTCTGCTTTTTCTCACAAGAAGGGGATCTTTAAAATAGATATATACGCAAGCTATCCAAGAAGAGAAATTGTACCAAGTAGTATGTACATGTGTCTGTGTTGCTTCCCAGATCAAAACACTTCCCTTCAGGCATAGGTCTGCAAACTCTAGAAAAGAAGGCTGCTCTATTGATCTTGGTGTCTCCTTCCTGTTGCCCAATACAATTGAAAACTAGCCCTGAATGCAATTCAGAAACAGAATTCATCACACTGGCATCTATCTGAGAAAGCCAGACTCCTGGATTGAACTTACTGCATGGGCCACTCCTCAACAAAATCACCCATAGATGTTTGTGCTGAAAATTAATGCTGTAGCTCAGCCTTCCCCAAGTTGGTGCCCAGGGCTCTAATCTCCACAATTCCCAGCCAGAATGACCTTTTGCAACTCATCTGAAGATAAAGACCTGATTTCAACAACTCATGCTGGTAATCTCAAGGATAGACCATTGTAATGCACAATTCATGGGGCAGCTCTTGAAGATGGTCCAGAAATTGCAGTTTACTCATACAAATGTTTTTATTATGATGATTGTTTTTAATAGTACTCTTGTAACCTTCCCACAGCCATTAAAGGAATGGGTAGTACATAGATTAGCTAAATAACGAAATCAAGCTGTTGGGAATGTTTTCATTCAGCTTCCTACGCTGATCAGGGTGTTGGACTTGATACTCTCAATTGCCTTTTCCAGTTTTTGTATTCCAGATGATTACTTTTCCAAGCACTCACAGAGAATCCTACCACTTACCATTCCTACACTATAAAACATAGTATCGTACTGACAAGCAAATAAAAATAGCATTGTGAAGGGGAGCAAAATCTTCAATTCATTTTCTCCACACAATTCAAATAAGTGAAAACTATTTCTCAGAGCTGTGCCAAAACTAACCATAGATTATTTTCTGTCTCAAGAGTTTACTGCTGAAACGTGAGGCCACTTAGATATCTCTATAGTGTTTTTTCTTAAAAAAAAAAACAACAACAACCTTTTCCCTCTTGTTTTGCTTGCAGGCATAGAGTTATCTTGCCTCCCTCCTTCCCTCCCCCCATCCCTCAACTTCCATTTGTTTCATCACCAGCTCATCTTCTATCCCACTTTCTGTTTTGGCTTTTGCACGGCATGCTGACCAAAATCTCCTGACTCATCCATCACATGAGACAACGAACAGGAGAGCAGGCTACAGCTTTTTGTCTCATATAGTTTTCCCACTGTTCTAACAAGTACAATGACACTGATTTTATATAATTTTTCACCTTCCAGGCAAAGAAGTGGTGGTGGGGAACAAGGTGAATGAGTTCAACACTCAGTTTCAGAAATCAGCAGGCCACAAAACCCACTGAAAATAGCTTCTGTTTTGTAATACAGCAGAAAGATTTTGAACTGATTTCTCAAGTCAAAGATCCTGTTTCTTATTTATAGAAGACTCACCCAACAGCTCTGGGAATGGTCAGGCCCACTCAGTGTTATGGTTAATATTCTTTGCCTCAGGCTGAAAATGGAGTGAAACTGAATAGGGTCTTTAGCCCTTTAAAAAACCAATGTTTTTCTTTTTTTAGTGACTGGAGTAATTTGCCAAACATCGCTGTTCTTTAATTATATCATATCAGTGCCAATTTTTCTCAGAGGCAGATCAGGATTCCTTCTATGCAGTGCCAACTATAGCACTAATTTGCTTAATCATGGCTTTATTCTCATTTTCCTTCCACCTATTTCTGCAGTTTCGGCAGCTTATAAAACAGGTATCATGCACAAGCTTTCAAGCCAGATTGTGTGGCCTGCAGTCATGACTGAACTAGGGAAGGCAAAAACAGTAATTGTTCTCTAAATTCTTGCAAAGGTGTGCGCACTCCATCAAAACCTGCCCTCATTCTGAGCTGAGAATGAACAAATACTTTCCATTTTCCAGATGACCAGGTAATAAGAAGTGGCTCAGGAGTTCATGTCACCATGGCAGCCATAAGCCTGTCCCAGATCATTTGCAACCTGACTCGGGACAGTGGTCTCACACCAGACTTGATTTTCTTGTCAGAGCAGTGGCAAGATGATCTGAAGGGGGAGTTACATCTGTCCCCATTGTCATGGTCAGATCATGTCCTGGTGTCCTTGAGATTCTCCTATGCTACCACCCCCGCCCACAGGGAGGCGGGTCCTATTCACTTGGTCCACCTCCAGTGACTGATGGACCCAGTTGGGTTCCAGAGGGAGCTGGGGGTTATACCCGAGGATCTGCTGCAAGGTCCAGTGGAGGCTTTGGCCACTACCTGGCATAGAAAAGCGGCAGAGGCCTTGGACAAGATCGTGCCCATGCAACCTCTCCTGACCCATCAAGCCTGATACTCCCCTTGGTTTACAGAGGAGTTGAGGGTCTTGAAAAGGATTAAGAGATGTCTAGAGCGCTGCTGGAGGAAAACAAGGACCAAACCTGACCAAACACAGGCTAGAGCTGCTATTAAGGCTTACCTTGTGGCAGTAAGAGTGGTGAAACGTCAATATTTCTCCACTCTTATTGCATCCATAGAATGCTGCCCAGCGGTCCTGATTAAGATCACCCAATCCCCTTTGGGAAAGGAGAGCCCAGTGGCCCATCTACAGGGCCACACTGAGGAGTCTTTTGGGCATCTGGAGGATAAAATCACTCAGATCCGTTCCCAGTTGGATACCAAGCATGGGGCATGGCCTATGGAGACTCCCAGGGTATGGACTTACCCGGTTATCTGGGAACAGTTTGATCCTGTTGGACCCGAGGAAGTGGGCAGGGTCCTCCAGGTGGTCAATGCCACCACTTGTCAACTAGACCCATGCCCCTCCTGGTCAAGGTTGCTCAGGAGGTGATGTGTGGATGGGTCCAAGCAATGGTGAATTCATCCTTGAGGGAGGGGGTGATTTCAGTTGTCTTTAAAGGGGCTCTGGTGCATCCCGTCCTCAAGAAACCATTGCTGGATCTCACTGTATTGGACAATTTTCATCCAGTCTCCCATCTCCCCTTTTTAGGGAAGGTGGTTGAGAAGGTGATGGCATTGCAGCTCCAGGGGATCCTGGAGGAAACGGATTATGTGGACCCTTTTCAGTCAGGTTTCAGGCCCAGATATGGGACAGAAACAGGATTGGTTGCACTCATGGATGATCCCTGGCAGGAGCAGGATGGGGGTAGTGTGTCCATCCTTGCTCTTCTTGATCTCTCAGCAGCTTTTGATACCATTGACAATGGTATCCTTTTGGGCCAACTTGGGGAGTTGAGAGTGGGTGGCAGTTTTGCACTGGTTCACTTCCTTCCTCCAAGGTCAGTCCCAATCAGTATTGATTGGGAGCGAGAGGTCCAGCTCACGGCCCCTCTGTTGTGGGGTATCGCAGGGTTTGGTACTCTCTCCCCTCCTTTTTAACATCTACATGAAACCACTAGGTGAGATCATCCGCCAACATGGGATGAGGTATCATCAATATTCAGATGATACCCAATTAAACATCTCCATCCCAGGTGACGTGATGCTGTGTCCACCCTTTTGCAGTGCCTGGAGGCTGTAAGGTCTGGATGGGGAACGACAGGTTTCAGCTGAACCCTGGTAAGACAGAGTGGCTGTGGATTGGAGGCTCCTCTATATCTGGGGGTTTACCATCTTTGGTTCTCGATGGGGTTGTGCTGCCCCAGACAGACCCGGTGCATAATCTGGGGGTCCTCTTGGACTCATGACTCCTGCTCAAGGAGCAGATGGCAGTCGTGGCCAGGAGGGCCTTTGCTCAACTTCGTGTTGTGTGCCAGTTATGCCCCTTCCTGGATCAGGAGTCCCTCCAGTCTGTCACTCACGTCCTGGTCCTCTTTCATTTAGACTATTGCAATGCACTTTACATGGAGCTACCCTTGAAGAGTATCCAGAAGTTACAGCTGGTTCAAAATGTGGCTGCATGGGCAATTTGGGTGCCCCAAGGATGGCACATGTAACACCTCTGCTGCAGAAGCTGCATTGAGTGCCAGTTTGCTTCCAGGTCCAATTCAAGGTGTTGGTTATCACCTTTAAAGCCCTACATGGCATAGGTCCAGGTTACCTGAGAGACCGTCTCACCCCCATTACATTGACCCATCCCATCTGGTCTGGTAGAGAAGGCATGTTACGGATCCCATTGGCAAGAAAATTCAACTGGCAGGTCCCAGGAGGAGAGTCTTCGCCGTTGCCCCTGCCCAATGGAATACTCTCACCCCAGAGGTGAGGCAGGCCCCTACCCTCCCAGTTTTCCAGAAGGAACTGAAGACCTAGGTCTGCCAACTTGTGTGGGGCGAGAAGAGATACAACCAACACTGGGGGTGGCTGGCGCCTTGGACACTCCCTGAGTTTACTAACACCTAATTAACATCTATCACTTGGAAGTATTATATAGGAGTCTTGTTGTTGTAGTGTATTTTAATTAATTAATTAATTAATATTTATTTTATTTTAATTAATATTTATTCTGTTTTTACTGTAAACCTCCCAGAGCCACTCTGCAGTGAGATGGGCGGTGACAAATTTGAAATACAAATATAAATAAATAAATATCATAGAGTTGGAAGAAGCCATTTAGATCACTGGTTCCAACATTCTTCTAAGTGCAGCAATCCAAAAGAAGCCATCCCTGATAGACAGTTCTCTAGTCTTCACTTGGACATATCCAGTGAAGAAGACCCCACACCGCTTTCAATAACTGGTTCTACATTCCATCAGTTCTTATTGTTAGGATGCTTCTTCTAGCAAATCAGAATCTGCCTTCCTGAGACTTATATCCAGCATTCCATGTCCCACATTCTGGGTTGTTGCAGAGCAGGTCATGACCTTGTTCTGCATGAAACCTCTACAAGAACCTGAAAAGTGCTATCACATCCCCCCATAGTCTTCTTAAGGCTAAACATTCCTAATCCCTTCAATGTCTCTTTTTAAGAATTGGTTTCTAATTCCCTGATTATTTTCATTTCCCTTCTCTAAACTAGTTTATCTGAATCCTTCTTAATGTTTGATGCCCAAAACTGGAAATAACACTTGAAGTGAGGTCTGACCAATGTAGAATAAAGTAGAAATGTTACTTCACATGATTTGGAATTATACTTTTGTTGATGAAGCCTAACATTGTATTTGCTATTTTATAGCTGCCTCACACTGCAAACACATACTCAGTTTGTAATCAGTTAGTGTTCCTAAGATCTTTTCTCCACTTTCAGACTTGCAGGATTGATGTCAGCCTTGTGAGGTAGTCCAGCCAAGAAGCACACCCAGAAGTACTAGCTCCAACTTTATTGTAAGGCTACATTAATAGAATCTTGCAAGTCTGAAAGTACATTTCTTCCCATTTCATCATCACATTTACAGCCCATCATCACATTTACAGCCCAAGAAACTAGGGAGGGTCCTTTCTGAGACATTTGCCATGTCTCCATTCCTTCTGCGGGTTCAGCTGCTGCTTACCCAACCATTGCCATGGCTGTGGCTCTTCCCTCTATCTCCCAAGATCATTCTCACATGCCATTACATCTTACTCCCGCCATTTTGAAACTGGTTACCCACCCCCCTCCCCACAGACATTTCTGCCCAGGACTGAATTTACCCTGGCACTCTATCATGTAATTCTTTCTACTTTGATGAGGAACTGTTGATGACTAATTTTTCAGTACAAGTTTTGAGCTAGCTGGGTATTCTAGATGAAAATTTGTGCAGGTGGAGGGAGTTCTCTTTATAGAGATTGTATCACTTGTTCCCTATGCGTCAAAGGTTGTTCTTCTGGGTAGCAAGATTATCAGCAATGGAGTCACTGCCAAAGGGTGACCAAAGGGAATTGCCCTTTGGGGTGATTCCTTAGGGTTGCTTATCCTGTTTGTCTTCATCTGCAAGTATTGGGGGAGAGTTTGGATTGTAATGGTGACGAACTGCTACCTCTTGCTGATTTTAGGAAATTTTAGTTTGTTGTTATGAGATGAGTCAGGAAGAATGGGGAATGGCCAGTGGCTTGGCTATCTTCCTTTCAGGTTGCAGTCTAACCAAGGGAATCAAGGTGAAAGTGACAACGGCCCTCCAATCTGAAGATCCTTCTTTTTAATTCCAGGTCAGTTGCTGGCAAAATATCTATTATCCAGAATGTAATCCTGGATGAAAGCACTGACTTGGCATGTATTACAGAGAACTGAGAGAAAATGAGGGGAGTTGTGTTGGGGGGGAGGTACTCTCTCCCAGCTTTGTCCTGGGTTCCTCTACAATGCAACAAGCTAGCACTGGAGGTTCCATCTGACAATCTGCCCTCATTTTGCACTGCCCAGAGGTACTTTTACCATAATTGCCAAAACCCCCTGACAGTTTCTCACCATTTTAAGGCAGGATGCTCATAAAACTATGAAACAAGCCCTCAGACTCAGTCAGAATGATACCTGGACTATCAAAATGAGATGAAGATGGAAAGATATGGAGCGTTTGACCAACCTAACAGAATCCATGTCTGAGCAAAGAGTATCCTATGTGAATATATTCAGTGCATGACTAATGATCAGCTTAATGGAAAAAAAGTCATACTAGAATGATTTGTAAACATGACTCATGAAAGAAGTCATGCCAGAATGAACAGGGAGACATTCTATTCCAGACCAGCATTATTGTATCAAAGCTGGGCACACAGAACAGCTTGGAGGACATGAGAAATGAGACACAAAAAGAGACAATAGCCAACCTGCCCATTCTGATCAATGAAGATATGCAAAAGACCTGAAAATAATGTTCTTGACAACAGAAGAGAACAATATCTCCCTTCTAAAAAGACATAAAAACTGTAATAAAATCCAGCCTTAACAAATTGAAAATAGCTGGTCAGAGTCAAACACATTGTTCTGCATAGTGTATAAGAAGAGGGGCAAAGAGTTAATTAATACTGCTCTTCATTTCTTCTCATTCAGCTTTCTCTCCAACAATGTGCCCTATTCTCATCATTTTCCTTTCTGTTGGTGGAGAGGAATGCAGCTGGTCATATACTCTTCTTATCCTTGCACCAATGGGCAATTTCTTCATAGATTCTGCTATTTAAATCATGTTTGAGCAGGAATAATTAAGCATGAAAATTAGGATTATAAATTTGATTTTTATGTGTATAACCTAGAAGTGAATAATTGTAAAGTAAAGCACAGTTGTATCTTGCTGGGGTGAGTGATGCATGTGTTCATGAGTAAGAACTGGAGAAGGAGATGGGAAACACAGCCCTTATAGGATTCTGGTAGAGACTGAACATGATAAATTGTGTTGGGGTAGGGAGGAAAAAGTACATTTCATTCCAGAAAAATCTGTGTGGTTCTGCTCAGTTATCACTTGTGGCTTGCCCACCCTGCTACTACAGTGGAGTTCTTGATGCTCTCTGAATTTGGTTGTTTGCTTGCAAACGTTTCATTACCCAACTAGATAACGCCATCAGTGTCTAGTGATGATGGCAGCTAGTTGGGTAATGAAAAGTCTACAAGGAAACAACCGACCTCAGAGAGCACCAAGAATTCCACAGTTCAAACCTGAGCTACATATACTTTCTTCAACTGGTACTACGGTATCTAAGATGATACATGCATTTTTCTTTAAAAAATGTCTCCAACCTTTTGGAGTTGAGGTCATGAGTTGACCTCCAATCTGTTAATCATTGTAGTAGGTCTGTGCAAATCAGTTGAGAAGACACTTTGCTCCCCTCTGGACTTGCTATGAAGCCACCTCAGCCACGAGTATTGCTGCTTCAAACCCTTTCCCAGAAGACATTTCCACCAGAATAGCTTTGTGGCTTCAAAAGTCAGAGCCAAGGGGTGCACCCACCCCATTTCACCTTGAGGTTTATTCAACAAATTATAGTTAAGCAAACTATGGTTTATCAAAATATGTGAATTGAAACAATGTCTTCCTTTCTGCTACTAAAGCCAAATTAAACCCCAGTACTTGTTTCCAATGAAAGCAATTTTCTATCAACTTCAAAAATAATAGGGAAAAACTTGAAATAACTGGACATTTTAAAAATTGGAATGGCACCCCTACCATTTTTCATTTAGACAGTAATCTCTTTTTACATTACTGGTTGTGAATTTTGCCTTAGGCCATCACACAAAAGATACTGTACCAATAGCCTTTACACATGAGCTGCTGAAATATTCTAGAGAGGTTCAAATGAGTTTGCAGCAGAATTAATTTTGTTTGATAAAACACAGTTCTGAAAATCTGGGACTGCTCAATACACATATGTAAGATGAATGTATCTAAACTGCAGAGTCCCCAATCTGTTGTCCACTGTAACTACAACATCACTGCTTCACTTCTTTTTGCTTGCAAGATTTGAATAAAGAGGAGAAGCACACATTTAAAAAAAAACAAAACTTTTATGCCATTAATCAGTCGTCACATTAGAATATATATTAAGAAAAAGCGAATAGCAAAGAAAGCCAGCTAAATGCCTCTGCAGAAAAAGAAATAGCATATAGTTTGCTTTGTAATAGTATGATTAGCTTATTGCTAAGGATTTAATTCGCAGGTTTACTCTGAATTAACTTTCATTCTACTTTCAATACTATGTAGCCAAATCTTTCACATAAAGGGGGAGAAGGAGGAGGAAGAGAGTCAGCTTGTTAAGATCAGAATAAAAAGAACAACAATTGAATGAAATTTGCATCCCCGAAAACCCAAATTATATTTGTGAGTAATCAGTGTATTAATTCAGGGATTTTTCTATGGAGCTAATCACTATCATTATGCTTCTGAACACTTCATATTGAAGCCATGAGTTTTTTCTTGCTGTGCAGTTATACAAAACAGCGTTGGTTCCTAATTTCATAGATGGGTTTCAGAATGTAATGAGAATAAGGAAATTGTGCAAAGTTGTTAAAAATTTCTGACCCGCTGCTTGAAAGAACGGCTCTTGTATTCTGGCCTAGAACAGAATGAATATGAATTTTCGTAAGATGTGAAGCATTTTATTTATTTATTTATCATATTTGTATAGCCGCCCATCTCATGTAGTGACTCTGTGATATATGTGTGTGTGTGTGTGCATGTTCAGACAATTATCTGCATTGTTGCTGTTCAGTCATTCAATTGCTTCTCCAATATCTCTTACCTTCATATTATATGTCCAAACTATTTAAACTTTAGTTTCATGATTATGCTTTCAGTGAGCAGTCTGATTTTACTTCATCTAATACTGTACTGTATAATTTGTTCTTCTTGTGGTCCATACTATTCTCAACAATGTTCTGCACCACCACAATCCAAAGGCGTTGTGTTTTCTCATTCATTCTGATGATTCTGCTTTCACAACCATGTGTCATAACTCAGAAAACAATGGTTGTGGAGATGGCCTCCAATCCTCAGGCATGCCATGTCCACTGAGCACCTTGCTGCAGCTTTCTTGCAACACCAACAACAGGTGGATTTGCAAATAACTGACTGGCAAAATGCTGTGATGCAACTAACACAGCTGTTGGGACAGCATTTACTTCAGCCAGTAGTAGCACAGCAACCTGCAGCACAACCAGTAATTCTACATTCTCATGGGGTTTACTAGAGAATTTTGGAAGAAATGAAGACCAATTTCTGACCTTCACAACTCAATGTAAACTGTTTATGGTAGGTCACCAATGGAGTTTCCCACAGATTGCACCAAAGTGACTCGCTTTCAGTAAAGTGAGACTGAAGTCAGAAAGTACAACTCTTTACTCTTGCAGGCTTGGGAGTGATCACTAATTTTGTAGATGAGACCACAGTACAAAAATTAAATTTACCCGCCCAGACTCTCAAAAAGTCAATGATGGTGGAGACAATAGATGGGCAGATGCTGCGAGCAGGACCATTGTGGTGTATCAACCCATTGCAGCTGACAATACAAGATCCCATGGAACCTTTGCCACTCTATGTGACTGCCACCTTGCACATACCCATTGTCTTGAAAACTGAGTGGCTATAACTGCATAATCCAGATGAAGGCTGGGCACAAGGAACTATTTCTTTCCCATCCCCAAATGTTGGCAACACTGGTTGCAAGCCTTTCATTCCTCCCCTCTCCACAACCTGCTCCAGCACAGTGACTTGCCTACCTTGCACAGAAATACTCAGATTTTGTGGGTGTGTTTGGGAAGGAAGAGGCCTCTGCATTGCCTCCCCATTGTCTGTGTGATTTGAAACAGGGGGCTGAGATTCCAGCAAAGAGACAACATCCCATTCTACTCAAGAATACACCATTCTGAGAGAATAAATTGATGAATTTTTAAAAAGAGTTTATTCCCCCTTCCAAATATCCAGCATGTGCACTTACATTTTTCATACCCAGGAGGGAAGGGGGGGCCATTAGGACAGTTCATGAATATAGAGTCTTAAAGCAGCTACCTATTAGGGACTACTATCTATTCCCAAGCTGTACTGGCCATTCCCTTGATCAGAGAGTCCCAACCACATCTCCAAATATATTACCACACACACCAGGGACAATCCAGGGTACTGGGGCACTTCTATTTACATATTCAGTGCCTCTGGCCATCTGTAGAGATACTCTCCACTCAAAAATCCATGCCTTCTCCCACCAAACTGTTGTGATGCTACCTCCTCCTACCAATTCAAGGGTGATTCAGAATGCTGCCCTTCTCTCTGTCATGGCCCAGGCTCAGGACTCAGATTCTGAATCTGACCCTGATTCTGAAGAAGTGCTCCAGCTGAGCCTGTGGAATGTCAGCCTCAGGAGAGACAAAGCCAGGAACCACATGAGGCTGATCAAACACAGGCATCCCCTGAGCAGTTAGAAAAGTCAGATGAGGGTGACGTAAGGCCTCCCAGCTCCCACACTCAATGAGCACAGCAGCGAAGGTCTGTTAGGCTCCTTGCTAAGCAAGGGAGTACATTTGATTAGTGACAGCTGGCTGCAGCCTTATTTAAAAGCAGCTCTGAGCCATGGTCTCTTTGCTGGAAACAATGTCTGACCTCTGGCTCTTGTGTAGCGTTCCTGCAAATCCTGTTTGTGTTTGAAATCTTGAACCTCTGATCTCTGGACTGGCAGACAACCCTGACCTGGCTCTTGGAACCCTGGATTTGGACTATTCTTCTGCATGCTCCTATTTAGAAAGCAAACTCTTCAGGCAAACCTCAGTTCTGTTTGCATTCCTTTGTTTGCTGTTATCTCTTCAGGCTTGGAGTAAAATTACTAAACTCCATAAGCAACCATGTGTGAGTGTGTGTGGTTGAAATTTGAAGCAGGACACTCTCCCAGGGAAGGCCCAGATGGTAAAAGATCACCCTCCGCCAAAGGAAAACCCACTGCAAAAAAACCCAGTTTTCATCTGCCAGGTGTAGATATGAAGACCACAAGGGCAAGTTGGAATTTCACCAAATACTGGATGCTGTGCTGTGCTTTCCAAGACTGCAGACTGAAGGAAGGTGACAAAATGGCTTCCAACCCAATGGAGAGAGTTAAGTGATAGTCTCAGGAACCAGGCTGGCCCAGCCACATCACCATCGCCCCTCTCCAGCTCATGTTGTCACCAGCCTGCTGCCACTGGAGCTTTCAAGATTTATGTCAGTCCTTCAAGGTAGGCCAGATCAGGAAACCAACTCTACAAGTTTGACTGGAACTATACCTCGAGATAATTTGAAAGTCTGTGTTTTCCCTTCCTTCCCCCTTATACCCCAGGACAGACCCAGTTTGAGCTTCTTCCTAAAGTTTTCTTTGTTTCTTAAAACATGCTTTTGTACATGTTTTTATAACCATTGCTGCATAGTTTCTCCAGGGTTAGTGAATTGCATAGTTTCTCCTGTGGAATCCCTCATAGCATCAGTGGGATAAATAAGCCCCTTTACCATGAACAGGGTTATATGAATACAGCCAGAGAAATGCAGAAAATATGAAGCAAGGGCATAGATTAGGGTGTGGGTTGGAATTCTATTTCCCTTCAAGATGGAAACTGTATGAGGGAATTTTAGTTTCTGTAGACTAGGCCTGCACAACTCATCAAGGGGAAAGGGCCACATTAATACCTTAAAAATCCTCAGCCACAAAGAAATACCTGTAGTGCCAATCAGCTGTTCTGCAGCTAGTGGAGTGGTGGAAGCACTGGAGCTGGTGGTGGCAGTGAGGCTTGGAGATGCTCAGCAGCATGTCTTTCAGGACAACATTTGTAATTCTGTAAATTTACTGCTTCTAAAAAAATGTGGACAGGCTACACAAGGCTGCTTGGCAGGCCACATGCAGCCCACGGGCCATATGTTGTGCTTTAGACCTCGCAGTGGCTCAGAGCAGGGCAGAGATTCTTTGTTCCTGGTCCTTAACATTTTGTGATGAGTAGAAAAGGTGATTGTGAATGGAAAAAAAACACAAGCTACCAAGGGAATATTGTACTGTATTACAATGGAGGGAGTGCCAAAATATCAAGCCACCTTGACTTTGGAAAGACCATGACATGGCAGCTGAAGCTCAATAACTGGGTGGCAGGATGAAGCAAGTTCCTGCAAATGGAGAGGTGTATTACTCACAGCTTCCACAGACATGCGGCATTTAAAAGACTAGTTTTACTACAATTTTAAATACATTGCAGCTGAACCAGAACTAGATTAAGTCAGCTCTCAAAAGACTGTTGACAACATAGGATTGTGGAGATCTGGAGCAAGTTTCAAACTGTAATAGAGTCTTTGTGTAGAAGTGCCATCTGCCAGTAGAGTGCTTCAGATATATCTACAGAACAAGTAAAATGGAATAGGGTTATGAGTGGAATTGGGGATACACATGTGAAAAGCCCATTTGCATCATTTATTTATATAACACATTTTTCTAGCTGCCCATTTCACACAAAGCAACTTGTATTATGTTTCTCCAGGAAACAACCATGATTCTGCTGACAGCACTATTTACAACAGTCCAAGATCGGATGCAAAGAATGTCCGTCTATTGATTTTAAGGGGAAAGGCTGCACCTGTACTCACGATCTACACACCTCACATCCATATAAGTATAGGGTTATATATATCCATATAAGTATGTCTAGCAGACCCTGGGAACACAGAAGAGGAAACAGAATTGTTACAAAGGAGACAATTTCAGCCCAGGAGGGGGGGGAATCATGAGAGAGAGACTTGGAGAATCCCCACTTTAATTATGCTAAGTTGAGCTGGAGAATGGTTTTGATAGGCTTTCAATACCCAACTAGTAAAGATTTTTCCAAAAATCCAAGAGGTTCTTGTTTCCTGAGTTTGCCTGGGCAGCTGTATTGCTGAGAATGCTGGGAACTGAAGCCCACACATCTGGAGAGTGCCAAGATTAAGTTTGGTACAGAGTATGTAATGCTCAAAGCCCCAGCATACATTAGTGAGATTGGACTGTTGAGTGAAGATGTTTATGATTTTATTCTTTTTTTCTGATTATTAGGCAGACATCTGGAAATATTTGTTAGTAAAGACCAGGATAGAAGTCTAAAAACCAGTGTAATACAATGCCATGCCATGCAAACAAAGGCACCCAAGTTTAGGCCCAACAAGGGAATGGGGAAGAAAAAATAGATGACCCTTAATTTTTCTCATTTCCTGTAAGCACCATTTGTGACCTCCAAACAGAGCAGGCTGGAGCCTTGAAGAGGAAACAATCAGGCTCACTGACAATAACTCAGTGGTAATTCTTAGACACTTCACTTAACATAGCTTGCCTAGGCTCTTAGCTTTGAACTCAGCTGCAGACTCTAAGACACAGCACACAGTATATCTAGATAAGAATCTTTTCTGCATATTAGGAAGAAGCCACTTAAGATAGTTGAGTGCCCTCTGAAGCTACAGTCCCTTTGCATACTCAATGTAGTTTAATTCCAGGGTTTCTTTTCCCTGCCCTTCCCACTCTTTAACAGACTTTTTGCTTTGTATTTTTGGGAATTAAAACTGAGCAACTGTTGATATTTATTTTATAATTTTAATTTAATTTAATTTAATTTAATTTTAGTTGTATGGCCAACCATGTCAACAAGTGACCCTGGGCAGTGAACAGAATTTAAAATAAAATAAAAACGATTACAAAAATTACAAACATTAAAATAATGTTTGTTGACCTGACATTTTTACCCTGCGAAATTCTGGCTCCAGTTCAGTATCAACTCCTAATATGGCTGGAGGACACACAGCAATATTTTCTTGTGGATTCTCACCAATTCCTTCTAATACTGAATTTGAGTTGTCTTATTTTTATCAGTTTGTCAAATATAGCCATCCATACTTTAATTATACTTGGGGGACTCTCCAATTATCCAGATTAGGTATATTAGACTTTAGATCAACAGATTCATTTTTTGAAATCAGTCTATTTTTGATGAAGGTTGTTAAAGTATACTAATAACCCCCAAACCTAGGTAGCAGTAAGCAATTTTCCTATGCATGTGCCAAATGATTACTAAAGTGAACGTTATTGAATGTCTGAAACTGTAATGAGTTGACCACAATACTAAAGGATCTTCTTTCAGAAAACAAGAGAGGTCTGTCTGGTACTTTTTCCAGTACCAGAGATCAAAAACATTCTCAGTCCATCTTGTCAGATTAGGAACCAACACTGGATCAAAAAAAACAGAAGATGGGGATGCAGAAGTACCCAGACAGATATGCTCCAGCTCTTGCTAGATGAGAACTCAGGAAGGAATCTTGAAGCAGGAGATAGAAGGTAGTTGTGTCTTCCATGGTTCAATAGGCCATAAGATTTATCCACCCTTGTGCAGCAACATTAAGCAAGAACAGTATCAGGATGCAATAAGAGGAAACAAATCACTTCCTTGACTGCAGAATGAGTGATAGCAAGTAATTAGGGTTCACATATAATGCTAAATTATAATGTGGTTTAGTTATTTTTGGCTCAGATTCATGTGCAAACCCATCCCAGGACATTGAATTACATTCCCATTTGTTAGGTTTGCAGGACTTTCACAATACTACACTTAATTCCTGTTAGGACACAGGGCATTACACAATGTTGTGTACAGTTCTGATTGCCACATTTGAAAGAAGGATATAATAGTCTTCAGCTTGGAAAACAGTCAACTGAGGGGGTAACTGAAGTATTTGAAATCATTCATGGCATAGACAAAATGGACAGGAAGTAGGGTTATTACCCTCTCTGAAAGCACTATGACTGGACAGAGACTAAGGACAGACTTCTTCACATTGTATATAATTAACATGCACAACTCATCACCATAAGACATGATGATGACTATTCACTTGGATGGCTTTAAGGAGAGATTTTATAAATTTCATGGAGGACAGGTCTATCAAGGACTGTTAGTTCTGAGACTTGGTTTGACCTCCAGACTGGGTGCAGCTGCACCATGTCTCCAAACATTAGCTGCAAGGAAACAATGACAGGAGAGGACTAGGTCTCCATCTCCTGCTTATGAGCACGCCAGACACATCTGATTGACCACTATAAGAAACACATGCTAGGCTACAGTGGAATTTGCTGGATCCAGTGGGGCTATTCTTATGCTCTTATTGACTGCCCAAAATTCTTATTCATGTGGTCACATGATGCTCACACCTATAGTCAAAGAGGGATCTTGTCCTTATCTGAATATAAACATTAAGTGTTAATAGAGAAGTCATAACTGGTACACTAAAATCAATCTGGGACTTGGGCATCGTACAGGTGCTACCACAGCTTCCGGGTGAGGTACTATGATGGACTAGACGTCTCCAAAGTAGTGGAGATGGTGCTATAATAGTGAATGGCAGCCAGCGGTGATTTCTAGCTGGCAAAAGTCTTTCCGGATAAAGGAGAGATCAAGAGATCACCCACCTGGACCCCGGATAGCTCCTCCTTGTGAGGAGATTGCAGGATGGAAGTCTTGCAGTCTTCTCATAAGTAGAGCAGCTGGGGGACAAGGGAGAAACAGCACCCTCACACACACAATGTGCAGCCTTTTAAAGGACACTAAGTTCAACCAAACCCTCACTTTCTCAATCACTTTTGGATATAATCAATTTACAATTGAAAAGAGGTCTTTGAAAACAGCAGGACAAAGAAAACATCTTCTTGGTGAGTTAGTTTTCCTTCCAAATTGCAGAAAGTAAAACAAAGAGGAAAATAATATTTTTAAAAGACTTTAAAACAACAGCAAAGAGCTTAACAAGATTTTAACTAAGAAAGATATAAACAGATAAAGGGGACAGTATAAATTTGAAAGATTAATATTTTGGTTAAATTGCTTTTGGCATTATTTGGAATTATCCAGATTCAATTTAATACGATCATAGAGCAGTACAAGCAGAGTACTCTGTGAATATATATAAATCTATCTTAATAGATAATAAACGAAATAAAATTTAATACATTTATAGAACAACCTAACTAGCATCTATGAGTGAGGTCCAGGATGCAGTCTATATTTAAGTTATAAAGTAGACACTAAAATTATATAAAGTATAACAACATCTAGAATTACAAAAAAGCGATAATATCTAAAATTTAAATGAATTACAGTTACATAGAATTCGTCTGGCTAGCAGACAATTCGCCCATTGGGGTGCAGCAGATCTTCTGAGCTGCTGCATAAAACCTAGCCACTTGCGCTGTAACAAAAGGCAGTTTGTCTATGAGCAGCATCTGGACATAGGCTGAGTCTGAGTGACCAGGATATCTACTAAACAAAGGTAGGATGAATCTGGTTTGAATGTCTCCATAAAAAGAGCAATGAAAAAGAATGTGTTCTGTAGTTTCCACCTATCCAGAATCACAGGGGCAAAGCCTTTCAGCCAATGCTACTTTTTTATGTTTACCACCCAATACTGCAGAGGGGAGAGCATGACATCGGACAAGAGAGAAAGCTTCCCAATAGCTGGGTGTTTCTAGCTGTGTACGGTAGCTGGCAGCAATGACAATATATCTGTTGTGTACTGGTGAAGGGAAGGCTGGGACCTTCCCTAGATGTGCCTGCCGCTCTGTATCCTTTATCCTTTGCTTGAGGGTTTGTTTCACCAGATCATATTTCATCTTAAGAACCAAGGAGGGAGAGTAGCCCAGATTTAAAAGTTTAGATTCAACAGCCTTGATGCGTGTAGACTAAAAACTGTCCTGGAGAATTAATGGTGCTAGGCCTTGAGGATAAAAGTTAAGCTTTAACCAAAGGTTTATAGAAGCTAGACACACACTTGACTCAACTTTTATCATACCTCCAGTCATAAATGTGCATGGGAGACACAACGAAGTATCTGGAGAACTGCTCTGATGAATTTAGATTGCACTCTCTCCAAGGAGGTGAAACAAGAAGTCCCATTAAGGAGCTGGGCTAGTGGCCTAGCCGGAAAGAGTTTAAGTGCAGCTGGAACATAATATCCTCCCTTGGAGCAGAAAAATTTGAGGGTGGCATAGGCAGATCTTTGTCTAGTAGCAGCAGCATATCCACAGTGGGCTCTCCTCGAGCCAATGGCATACATGATTACTCCGAAATACTTAAAGCAAGTCACTTGTTCTATTCTATGGCCATTTATGCTCCACAAATGGAGCTTCGGCCTTTTGGCAAATGCCATCATCTTGGTTTTCTGATAGTTTATTTCCAGTTGATCATTGTTGCAGTATTGGACCAGAGTTCTCAGAGCTCTTCAAGGCCTATTGGTGTTCTGGAAAGAGTTACAGTGTCGTCTGCATAAAGCAGCAGGGCAATGTTGTGATTCCCTAGTTTAGGGGGATGGAAATTTGGATTGTTTAGACATCTCACCATACCATTGATACAAAAATTGAAAAGCAGGGGGGGCCAAAATGCATCCCTGTTTTACCCCCTTTTGAGTTTTAACCAGATTCCAGAGAAACCCTTGCATATCGCACCTGACCTTAAGAGTCATATTAGTGTGTAGGACTCAGATTAAATACAGATGCTTACAGTTGATTGATGAGGCTTCCATCTCCAGGGAGCTGATCTTATTCCCCCAGAACTGTTGAAGAATAACATAGAGTGGTGTGGTCCAATCCTGGCTTCGCTCTTCACCTATAAGTGACCGCCCAGAGTCACTTTTCGTGAGATGGGCGGTATCTAAATTTGAAATGTAAATAAATAAATAAATAAATAAATAATGATACCGCCAGATGTGTCCCTGAGGACTGGGGCCTGGCAATTATAGTTCCAATCTTTAAGAAAGGAAGGAGAGATGACTGTGATGGAATGGAATTATGGAGGCCAGACTCAGGGAGGAAAACATGTTCTTTCATCTCCTGAGGAGCGGGGGAGAGATAAGAGGATGAGGCTGGCACCTCCCTGAGGAATTCACTATGTTGTGACTGGCGTTACTTGGGAGCTAGGTTTCAGTCTGGGAAGATTCTTGCTGGAGGTTGTAGCTAATAAACATTGCTGGACTGAAATTACATGGTCTCCTGGAGTTCCTTGGGCTAGGCCTGACAATGACCCTGCTAACTACAGGCCAATTAGCCTGCTTAACATAGTAAACAGACCAGACCTTCTTGGGAATGTTGATTGTTTGACATCAAAAAAAAAAGGTAATTGGTGGAATTTACAAAACAAGGAGATAAGTGTAATGTGAGACAGACTGTGTCATTTATACTATGGAAAGACAGATTAGACTACAGGTAGTCCTTGACTTATGACAGCAATTGGGACTGGAATTTCCATTGCTAAGCAAGCGATGGTAAAGTATGACCACACCACTTAGCGACGGCAATCCCTGCAGTCCCAGTTGCTGTCGTTAACTTAATCCTATGGTTGTTAGGTGAGGCAACTTCCTGCCGGCTTCCCATAACCAAAATCAGTGGCGAAGCCAGCAGGAAGTTGCAAGTCCCAGGCTGGCAGAAGAAGTTACAAAAAGAATTGAAGAATCTATAGGGCAACTTATGGGAGAAGTTAAAACAAATTAATGACAAAGTGGAAATTTTAGAAAGTAAAGCAGAAATAATAAATAGAGAGATGGAAAAAGATTCAGATAATCTAGTGTTAGTGGAATTGAGAGAAAAAGAATTCTGCTTAAGATTTAGAGCAGTTCCAGAGGATCCTGGAGAAGACATCAGAGAAAAGGTTGTTCAAGCTTTACCTAGAATGATGTTTTTGTTCTAAACAATACTTATTTTGACAACCGATGCAGCATTTAAGCAATAACAGAAAGATATATTTCGGTTTGTATGGCAAGGGAAAAAAAACAAGGATTAAATATAAAGTCCTCCAAGATACAAAGGAATGAGGATTGGGATTGCCTGATTTAAAATTGTATTTTGCAGCCTGCTATTTGGTTTGGATAAAAGAGTGGGTGCTGCTGAGAAATTAAAGAATTTTAGAATTAGAAGTGCACAGTCTGAGGCTTGGATGGCATGGTTTTATGGTACAATAAAGTTAAGATTAATGTAGATTTCAAAAATCATTATTTTAGAAGTGCCATATTAAGAATATGGAATAGATATAAACCCAGACTGTGCCCAAAAATGCCTTTATGGGTCTCAGCACAAGAAACATTTTATAGAAAAGAAACAGCAGGTAAAGAGAAATGGTTAACCTATCAAGAGTTGTTAGAACAAGAGCATGGAGAATATAAAATGAAATTAAGGGAAGAACTGGCTGCAAAGGGATTTAGTTTTCAATGGTTTTTGTACACATAGTTAAGAGAAAGATTTAAGGTACATAATAGGACATTTGGAATTGAGAAGCAGAAGCCAGAATTTGAAGTTAAACTAGACAACCTGTGACACGTTGTGTCATTCTTTCAGAGATATTTCCTCACCTAAACAGAGAAACAGAATGAACAAGGGCCAAAAAAAAAAAAAAAACCCCAACGGGAGTGGGAGCAATTTATGACTTGCTGCTGGCTTCCCCATTGACTTTGCTTGTAGGAAGCTGTAAGGGAAGTGTCAGAATCCTCCCTCCCTCCCTTCCTTCCCACATATAATATAGCCTTGTGCCATTTGCCCTCCCCTCACAACCCTCAGGAGAGCCAGGGTGAAGCCTCCTCCTCCTCCTTGGCTGATTTGTGGAACTGCCTGCCACTTTGCTGGGGGGAGGTGGAACAAAGGGAGCTGTGGACCATGAAGAAAATTGCACCCCCACTCCCCATTCTAGCATGTCCCCAAGGGCCTCCCTTGAGGGAGGAAGAAGGCTCACCTGTGCACCACCAGTGCCCCCCAGGCAGTGCTACCTCACCAGCAGGCCTCCAAGGCATCCAAGTCGCTCCTTTATCCTTCCCTTAATGCCCACCACCGTTAAGAGATTTAAAATTTCTGCCTTGTTTCCAAAGCAATCAATTGCCGCTTGCCCATTAGGCCTTGCCACCAGCTGATTGGGCACAAGGGACAGAGGGAGGTGGGAAAGAGGTTGAGGATACACCCATGATGATCATGTGACCTGGGCTGACAGCAGTGGTGTAGTAGCACAGCAGTACTGAAGCGGCCACAAATTTCCCAAATGTTAATCCCACAGGAGAAATGGGTCCTGGATTTTGGACACATTCTGTAAGTTAGCCCATTTGAGGTACCTTGGTTCAAAAATTGTTGCCCTATGATGCACCATTTCACCCAGTTGAAGATGACTCCACAGTTCAACCTTGGGCTACACATATTCACCTCTATTGGAGACACAAGAGTTTTACTGGTATTTAGATTATGTACAAATGATGAATATATAATTGCCAAAATGTATAAACTATTGTTGAAATTCAAAATGGAGGATGAACAAGTGAAAGAGTGTATGATAAAATTGGGCTAAGAATTTTGGACATAATATATTGTTGGAACAGTGGGAAAACATGTGGTTGAAAGGACTGAAATCCACATGATGAAGAGAATTTTTATAAAATGATATACCTTTGGTATATGACTCCAGAAAAAAATTATCTAGAAAGGTACTTCAAATCTATGTTGGAAGTGTGGAAAGCATGAAGGGTCACTTTATCATGCTTGGTGGACTTGTAAAAAAGCCAGAACATTTTGCTTTCAAATACATATACCGATACAAAGAATTTTAAAGACTAAGATTCAGCTGAAACCAGAACATTTTTTGTTGGGATGAATGGACAGACAACTAGAAAAAACCCATGGCAGATTGCTTTTATGTATAATCACTGCTGTGAGACAACTATATGCACAAAAATGGAAAGATTCTGAAATACCCACAATGGACGAATGGTTGGTGAAGATGACGGATCTAGCAGAGATGGCAAAATTAACTTGTTTGCTTAGGGAAAGATCAATGACTACATTTATAAGCGACTGGAAACCCCTTATGGACATTTTGCTGAAAAAAGAAAAAAATGAACTGATTATTTATGGATTGGATGATTAGAAAGGGTAGATTATGGAAAGAAGGAAACTTTGGTGTAACTTTTGAGAGAGAGGGCAAAATATAAATGTACTTATACTGTTAAGCTGTTAAGAAGACAGGAAGCTACTTCCTTAGTATTCTTTCTGTTTTTCTTTTTCTTTCTTTTCTACTTCTTTTTCTATATTTCTTTTTCACTTTTATATTACTTATCTTCATTTATCTTATATTTAACTTAAAATCTGTATTGCTTTTACTTTGTGGAAAAACTTCTTTAATAAAAATTATATATATGAAAGTACAGGTGCTACTACATAACAGGCCCTGGTCCTTCTTGCCAGTCAGTAGGCACCAAAGGACAAAGTAATTACAGCAAAGCTTATGGGGAAAATACATGGGGGAAAAGAGTCCTTAATGTATCAAGACTATGTTTAAAGCTTCCAAATACAAAATCAATGCTTTGAATTGGGATGGAAACTTACAGTACAATAATTTTGAACCCAAGAAAGTTAGAATATTTGGGACTGCTTTCCTGAGGCTAAGATTGAAGAAGGCATATCACACCTATATTTTGATCTATGGTGTCCATTTGTCCCTTTTCTTGTCTGTTAGAAAAGAAATATTCATTTATTTATTCACTCATGTCCTCATTTATTTATTTATTGCACTTGTATGCCACATTTTCTAAGCTAAGCAGCCTGAAGTGATTATCAAAAGTCCGTATCAACAACAATCAGCAATAAAATATTAAAACAATAGTAATCAGACAACCCAATTATGAAATAACAGATGGCAACATTATGAAACCCAGGCAACAGACTATAAAGCACGACAAGTCTATGAGGTTATGGGCTAAAAAGCTATGGTAAAAGTAAGTTTTCAAGTTGTTCTTGACACATGCTGAACAAGAGGCAGATTGAACTGATATGGAGAGGAAATTCCAAACTGCTGGGGGTGCCACTGACCGTACCCTAGCCATGGTAGATTCCAGGCATACCTTCTTCTAGGGTGGTATGTATAATAGACCCTTGGACAAAGATAATCATTCCTGGGAAACATCATGCAAGGGAAATTATTCCTCCACATAAGTGGGGCCCAAATTGTTTAGAATTTTAATATGTAATAACAAGTTCCTTGAAATCTAACTCATAAATCTACTGGAAGCCAATACAACTAAGCCAGAACAGGTGTCATATGCTGCCTTCTGGGAACACACAACAGAAGCCTGGCTGCTACATTCTGGACCTGTTGCAATCTCCAGGCTGTCTTCAAGAGTAATGTGCCCTCTGCAGCACATTACAATTACCTAAATGGGAAGTAACCAGCACATGGATAATGGTGGTCAGGGAATAGTGTAGGGGGCAATAAAGCAGAATCCAGTTTCATGGTTAAAAGGACTTATTGTAGCAATTTAAAAACTAGTGCTTTTTTTGGCTCATACAAGCTTTTATGATCAAGTGTCTATTAAATTCATAAAGATTCCTTTGGGGAAGAGAGAGAGAGAGAGATTGTAGTTTTGAAGCATCCAGGAAGTGGTCCTTTCTATCTGTTTAGATATATGGGTAATCTTTCTGAAGAATTGGTTTCCATGTTAGAGGACGCATTGTTTAATGTACACGTCTGCAACTGCATGGATATTTCAGTCAGTTCAATTCTTTAGACATGCTCTGGCAATACAGCTTCTTTTGGAGACGCAACCCCATAAAAACAGGAGAGATATTCCAGTAACATAAGTGAGATTTCCTTTGATTTAAGGCTGTCCTTGGGAATTTTTATTTCTGACTCAGTCTCTGGTAATCTTATGCTCTGCATGTGTGAGATGCATCTCATGTGATGGCTGAAATGCGTTGGAATGTCATTTCAGCAGCCCCACTGATTCTTCTGGGGAGTAACTGCTGCTCCAGTATTTTACACACTGTCCAGGTAGTCAAAGAAAGTGGGATAATTTGAGGAAGCTAATGTTATTCTTCTACAGTGGGCTTTTCCAGGTAAAAAATCCATTTTTAGATTATCTATTCCTTTTCAGGTTATCTGATTCCATTGCAGGGCTGACTTAAAATCAGTTTGGTGGGAAAGTGTTTGCAGTTTGCATGAAAAATGTGACAACTTCTCAGCTTGAATGCACAGGAACAGAATAAAGCAGAGAATGTCCACACAAGATACACTGCTAAATATACTTCTTGGATGAATAATGTGATATATTCTCTCAGATTTCCAGTGCAGAGAGAATATAAGGACATTTGCTGCTTGCCTTCTTGCACCAAAGAATCACATTAAAAGGTAGACTTGCTAAAGAGAAAACAGGCTCTTTTGAAAAGTTTATTTTCACTATGTGGGGAGGGGATACATTTCTGAAGTCATAGCTAAACAGTATGGTTATCTTGGGTTACTGATTGCATGTTTAAAAACATTAAAAACCTGGATCTAATTCACATGCAAAATCCAATGGGGAGGGGATATGTATACAGTGGTACCTCAAGTTACGAACGCCCCTCCTTACGAATTTTTTGAGATACAACCAGCTCCGGCCCCAAAAATTTACCTCGACATGCGAACTCCGCCTCGAGCTACGAACCGGATCTGCGGCCATTTGCCCTGCTGCCACACGGTCGCGGCTTCCTGTGGGCGAGATCGCAGTAGCAAGGAGACGTTCAGTGAGGCTTGTGGTATGTTTTGTGGCATTTGGAAGGTTTTTGGTGTGCTTGTCAGCATGGCTCCAAAGAAAATGCAGAGCAGGCTTGGCAAGAATAAGGCTTTGTATGTATTTACATTGAACCTTATGGGGAAATTTGCCTTGTGGTGCGACCAAATTCGGAAGGTGGATTAGCCGTATTTACATTGAACCTTATGGGGAAATTTGCCTCGTGGTGCAACCAAATTCGGAGGGTGGAACGGATTAACCGTATTTACATTGAACCTTATGGGAAAATTTACCTCGAGTTGCAACCAACTTGAGTTGCGATCAGAGTCACGGAACGGATTAAGTTCGTAACTTGAGGTACCACTGTATTTAGAATCACGGACCTCTTCCCATTCCCATCCCATAATAGTGAGGAATGGCACTGGCGTAGCACTCAGGTGATACCATTTCCTTTTTCTCCTCATCTCTCACACATCTGTACTATGCATCTGGGCTCAGGAACTGTGTATTCCTACTACTGACTATCCATATTGACCTAGCTTATACACCATGCTAAACCATAGTTTGTTTATTTACAGTTTATTGAGTAATCCAAATTTCACAGTGCACATTTTGTCATTTTTTTGTATTGGATGCCTGTATTTATTATAGTTCTGAGTATGGCAGGTTAATTAAAAGGAAGTGGAGGGATTATTATAAACCAAGTCTGTGGACTGCTTCATGGTAGTTCATCCATTTGGGAGTAACGGAATCACCAGCTCAGCCATGAACAGAGAAAGTCAGAAAATCCCTTTTTTCATCAGTGATTGACCTCCAGACTGAATCACCCAAAGGAGCTGCAGAAGTAGTATAAGAAAGGCCATGTCCTGGCATTCGCTGGTTCATAAGCATGCCAGAGTCAATAAATACTTCAGTCAATGCTGTCTAATGTGGCACGCCCAGATGGTTTCTATTAGGCAGAAAAAGGACTTAGGATTATGAATGGAGTTGGGCCATCTGTCAGAATATATATTTTTATTGATTTTCTGTTGTCATATAATATTGCCTTTAACTGTACAATGCAAATTTCTTTACTTTAGATTGTTATTTCTGGTGGCAGTTAGGTTTATAGTTATTTCTATGCTGAGGGAGGGAGAAATTAGGTGTGCATTTATTTCCATACTAGCACTCCAGAATATTTTAAGTTTTGCAAGGTTCAGGCTTCTTTTTTTTTTTAAAAAAAAAAATCAATGAAACGTACAGAACTAAATCATTCAAGTGTATACTTTGGATTGCTTCCAATATCACCAAGATGGATCTTGGAGCTTAGCATCTTTCCTTGCCAAAAACGGGAGCAAGATAAGCTGCAAACTAAATTGAAAACTCAGTTTAGACAGCTTGAAGGCTCAGGACAAAATGCTTCTGACATTCCCCCACATATGCTGAATTATTCCCAGTTACTCTTTGGCTTTCAAAATTGGCACACAAACAGCCAGAGCTTGTGCTCCATTTGGGCCCCAAAGAAATATTTCAGATAAGTAAACAAAGAGTATACATTATGAGAGCCTGGGTATTGTCAATTAGGAGGGCTAGTGGAAGTATAAAAGTCATTTTGACAATAAATAAGATGCAATGCCAGTGGGAGGCTTTCTGCCTCTTACTAGCTCTTCTGGAATTTATTGATTATGGCAGCAGGCTTGCACGCAGTTTGGCCATTTAAGCCCTATTGACTCTACTGGATTTAAGCACTGTAAATGTGTGTCGGACTGCAGCCAAGCTGGCTGGATGAAACTTTGTCCATTCCCGCATAATAGGATGGGTCCTTTACAGGAAACAGCATAAGCAGACACTTATGTTTGTATTCATATATTTATTATGTAAATGTATTTCTCTACAAACCAGTATGAATAACCACATTTGTTCCCATAAGGAGGTTGTGAGGTTAAGTTTTATTTTTGTTTTCACAGATGGGAAAGTAAAGCGGAGAGCAAATGACTCTCTAGTCTCAACAGAGTTACTGAAAAGTAAATTCCACTGAAATCAGAGGAACGTGGTTGTAGACAAATGTATCTTGATTTATATGGCCAAATGGGTGCATTGTGGCTGTGGGTCATATGTATCCATGTTCTACCTAAGATGTTATGATGTTGCCATACAATCTCTTCATCAAGCACTATAACTGAGATCACAGATACTCCCCCAAAATCAGGCTACGCAGTGGCTTGAAATGACAGTTTTGGTAGTATAGGAGTACCAGTTTTGGGCTGCAAAAATCCAGACAACTGCTAGGAAGCTGCAAAGAGATACAGAACTAAGACTGCTTGTCTGGATTTTTGCAGGCAAAATCTCCTGCAATATTTCGAAAGGGGCAATTTTCCACAAGTACACAAAATGAGATTGAGCAGAATGTCACACATAGTACTGCAGAAGGATATTTAAGGAAGTATATATTGTGCCACACATGATGAGAGTTTTCAGGAGATAATTTACCTGGTATTTTGGGAACCATTTTTCTTTCCATCCCATAGAGCTCTCTGTTGAAGACAGGCAGCTATAAAGGTGGTCCAGAAATTAAAACCTTAGATTAGTTAATAGCAATTGGTGTGGTAACATAAGGCCCACTAATCCTCACAAAGTTTCTGAAAAAAAAGGCTGCCTTTTCCAGGACAACAGCTACAAAGAGACACAGATGGAAGTACTGAAATAAAATGGAAGATTTAGCAACACAAGTAGTTTCAGTGCTCTCATTGCTAGTGGGTGAGTCTATACACAAGAAACCTGAAATAGGTGTTGTGTGAATTGGCCAAACCTGAAGAACCTTTGTTCTATCGGAGAGATTTAAGCACGTGAATAAAGATCTTGTTCCCATAATTGTTTTATTGTTCAGAAAAAACCAAAGCCTTTTATTGGTCTCCAAGCATAGCTTTGCATAGTCTAAAGTCATTGGTGTGTGTGTGTGTATTTTTGAAATATCAGCTAGTAGTGATATAGCACTGCCTTAGTGCTACAGAACAAGCACTTATATGACTAAATAAAGTGCTTGTTAAAAGCCATTTAAATGTCTGTTTTGTTGGGTGACTGAATAAATGTTGCTTGTTCCAGACATTAAAAAGGCACTTCATGATCAATGCAACAGGGACTAATGAAGGAGGGGAAAAGCTATAAAACCTCCCTGAGGCATGTCACTGAAACTGGAGGCTCAAAGGAATACACAATACCCATTAACGCTACTGCTTGCTGCAAAGATCAAAGGAACAGTCAAGATATCAAACATGCATCACGTTCTGCTGATCTGGAAAATATTGGGCAGTTTTGTGTGCTTTTCACTTAAGAACTACCTTTGCCAGTAGCTAAGCAGAAAGAAAATGCCTGAAGAATTAAGGTTTACTAAGGATTGTTTAGTTTTATTTATTTATCGATCATATTTATATGGCTGCCCATCTTATGTAGCGTGACTCTGGGTGGCGTACAAACAATAATAAAAAAAACATTTTAAAAACATTCAAAAAGAAAAAAAAATTATTATAAAAGGCGAAGAGAGAGCATCAGATTATAAATAATGGAGCCACCTAGTCAAATTACCATTCCCTTGTGAGCTCCAGGCCTGTTGACACAACCAGGTTTTAGCAGACTTCCAGAATGTCAGGAGAGATAGGGCCAATCTCACCTCAGGGGGGATGATATATCACAGGGCAGGCATCACACCAGAAAAGGCTCATCTCCGTCAGATGTAACTCCTTAACAGATGGGACCCGCAACTTACCTCTTCTGCCAGACCTGATTCACCACCACCAGAACCCACTCACACGACACTGGGCATAGGGGTTGAGTTCAGGGAGCTGGAACGTGGAACTGGTATAAGACACCGGGCCTGCATTCCCCAAGAATGGCCTGCTCCCAGTCTTCCACCATATCTACCCATTGTTGAGATGACTATTAGCATGTAATTTTTTAATAAGCTGTACACAGGCAGCCAACAAATACATTTCAGTTACCATAGATAGATCCAGGAGTTTGCCTAACAGCCAAGCATTAACTTTAATTTTCCATCGTTTTTGTATGCTAGTGGATTGATTTAGACCATTAACATTTTGCAATAAGAATAACTCTTGCAGTCCCTCATGGGGTGGCAGATAATTCTTTGAGGGAGTCTTATAATTAATAGGCTCCATGGCCCTCATTCATTGAAGAAAAGTGGATTTTCATAACTTGTCAGTGAAAATATGTTTCCCACCTCCACAGCAACGCTTTTGTCCTCCACAAAGCTGCTTCATAGCTTTGGAATCAGATTTCAAAAGGCCCAGAAGTTTGCCAAAGGGAGCAAAACTGATAAACGGAACAAAATCAAAACCCTCATAGATAGAAAATGTTTTCCATTAGGTCAGCTGGAATGCTTGGATGCAAATCAAAGAGTGGGAGCAGAGGTCAGGCCTCCACAAATTCCTTTAGGCTGCCTTGAACTTACATGAGTAAATGCTATTTCTATCGGTGCAAATGGATTACTGTCTCAGACTGTTCTACTAAACAAAGAAATAGTTGCTTTTGTACAAATGCTTGCAAGTGTGAATCAACTTGGGATCTTTCCACACTGCTGAACTGAAGTGCTATTTATCTATCTATCCTAGAATCAGCAGAACACCATCCAGACAATGAAATTTGCAGTCCCCATCACTGACCCTTATCCCTATCCTGCTTCTTTAACCTCTGTTCACAGTCACTGCCAGTTACTGACTTCCCTCAAAGGTAATGAGTGACAGACCTTAGCAGATTTTATGCAGTTTAAGGCTGCCCTTGGATGATATCAGAATAAGGGAGAAAATACTACTTTAATCCCAGCTAAGGATTAGGTCTCATTCATGGACTAGGGACAAGATCAAAGCAACACCATGAATGTTTCCAGCAAAATCCATGTGGACAGGTATGTTTGTGCAATGGGGAAAGGTCCCTGGTGACCTTCATGAAAGCGGAATGAACAAGGAAAACACCACAAATGCATCTCTAGCTAAAGAAAGGAAAACTGTTAAAGAATCAAAAGAGAGGCTTTCCAAAAGTTCCCAAAAGAATTAATATTCAATTACACTGACCAATAATCTCATCATTAGTGCACTGACCTTATGAAAATGCACTACTGCAATGCATTTTATGAAATCAGTCTTTATCAATGGTATATGACCTAACTTCCCAGGGCTCCAGTCAGTTCCCAAAGCCTCCAAAAAGCTGGTGTCAAATTAAAAATCTGACAGAAGGGGGAAGTTCTTAAATCCATGGGAAATAATCCTTGGTCACTTACTGAATATGACTTTTCCCAAGAAAGAAGTTGCACATTCTTAGTGATTAGGCTGAGATGTTGTAAAACTTCAGATTATTCTCTTCTACCTAGAGAGGACAGCATATGAAATACGGTTTTTAACAGTCTAAGGGTTATTAAACTTAACTAGTAGTCTCTACAGTATTTTTCCCACTACACTCAATAATTCAGTCATCTGATTTTAGCAGTATAATCAAATAATAAACACCCCCTTTTCTTTCTCCTCTCTTCCAATAAAACTGCTAGTATTTCTTCTCATATTGGTTTATACAGATAGCTGAATTACACTGACCAAAAACAAAACAAAAATTAACAATTACACACATACT
The DNA here is from genome assembly GCA_030867105.1 of Liasis olivaceus. Taxonomy (NCBI): domain Eukaryota; kingdom Metazoa; phylum Chordata; class Lepidosauria; order Squamata; family Pythonidae; genus Liasis; species Liasis olivaceus. The sequence goes on from CM061349.1 coordinate 262,426,686, forward strand.
TGGAATATGTCATCAGAAGAAATGAATCTTTGGATGAAAATGGCCAGGGCTCATAACAGTCTATCTGCTTGTTTACATCCTAACAAGATCTGCAACACAAATGTATCTCTCATTTATTAACTCAATACCCAGACCATACTGACTCTAAATATCCTTTAGCTGGCCAGAGCAATGTGCCCTGAGCAAGATTTGACAGGACTTCATTAGGAACAGTTTGACTTGATTAGACTTGCTACAAATTTAGTAATAACAGTAACTGTTAACCTTCCTGTTGATCTGTTTCTAGCTATAGTTAGGATGAATATCACTGAAGCTTTACTACTAATAGTTTCAGTGTTCAAAGTGACTTAGCTGAACTAAGAAGTTTTCACCATGTTGGTCATGTTCAATGTATACTTTTTATTCCACTTTGCTTCCTTTATAATCCTATTACTATGTTTTACATGATGATGATGATGGTGTATCAAATTTATATGCTGCCTGACTCCCAGTTTGTCAATGACCAAAACGAAGTACTGACTGGCCCATAGAATGGAAAGTTGGAATGTCTCTAATTACCTCCATCAGAACCCCTATGGGCCTTCACACCCTTTCTGGTCCCATCTCCTGCCCTGGAGTGGCAGTTTGGTAGTTCCTACTACCATCACCTATCTTCCAGGGGATACCACACTTGACATCCTTCCCCTAATCCTGATATGAGAAAAAGTTAGGATTCTGACAACCTGTGCTGTCTTTCTGGTGCTAAAAAGATAAAAATGGACAAAATGAATAATTTCTATAATGCAGCCTCCTGGTCATAGTCTGCCTTCCTTCCTTCCCTCCTTGGGAGATAGACCAATCTCAACAGAGATAAACAAAATCAACCTTTATTTTAAAAATATAAAATATAAAAGCTCTGAAAATTATTAAAGAACATGCAATGTTCCATGCAGACCACCAGATTATGATGGTTGGCTACAAATGAATGCTTTCCACTTTGAACCATCATATTCTGAGGTTGCACCATTGAGAATCAACAATGGCTGGCACTGCAGCAAACAGGAAGGAAATGAGCCAGATAACATTGCACATATATAGGGGCCTGCAACTTCTATAACTGATTATCACACCTCTGCTGACTGGCTATATGGAACCTATGGTAACCAGGGGACAATATCCCTGTAAAGACTTTACCTGAATATTCTCAAGCCATCAAATTACCAGGCCCAGGGATCATCCTCATCACTCTCCAATAGCCCAGAATTAAGAGGAAAGAGCAAGTGGTTTGGTTTGTCCTGTAATTGTTCCTGGAGCTCTTCTGACCAAAAGTGCCACCACTTTGATAGGCCTATAGCAGGTTTTTTTCCAACAGCAACAAAAAAAGCCTTCTAAATTCCCAGCTCCTAAGAAAGAAAGAAAGAAAGAAGGAAAGAAGGAAAGAAGGAAAGAAGGAAAGAAGGAAAGAAAGAAGGAAAGAAAGAAAGAAAGAAAGAAAGAAAGAAAGAAAGAAAAAGAAAGAAAGAAAGAAAGGAAGAAAGAAGGAAAGAAAGAAGGAAGGAAGGAAGGAAGGAAGGAAGGAAGGAAGGAAGGAAGGAAGGAAGGAAGGAAGGAAGGAAGGAAGGAAAGAAAGAAAGAAAGAAAGAAAGAAAGAAAGAAAGAAAGAAAGAAAGAAAGAAAGAAAGATCCTGTCTGTACTGTAACTTACCCACTATAGCTCCTTGTCACTCAAAAAGTGTGAAGGCACCAGCTCTGGAAGCGTAAGAATTGTGCTGTAAGGCAGTATATAAGAAATTGTATGAATAAATAAAATTAAAATGATATGCAGTGTACTCTTGGTTCCTCCCTCTGTGCTTCATGCAAGGTGTAATTCTCTTGTATTGTCGAAGGCTTTCACGACTGGCATACGAAGGCTGGTGTGGATCTTCCGGGCTGTGTGGCTGTGTTCTGGAAGTTCTGTTTCCTAACGTTTCGCCAGCATCTGTGACCGGCATCTTCAGAGTGCAGGAGCACAGACAGGAGCAGACAGGGCACAGAGAGAACTGCTCCTGTCTGTGCTCCTGCACTCTGAAGATGCCGGTCACAGATGCTGGCGAAACGTTAGGAAACAGAACTTCCAGAACACGGCCACACAGCCCGGAAGATCCACACCAGCCTTTGTAATTCTCTTGTTTGTCCTCCAGATGACCAAGGAAATCTGAAGGTTTGGAAACTGTTCTGAAATTACTTACTGATAAAGCAGAAAACAATATCCCCTTTTTATTACTGAAGCTTTGCTCACATTTCTGTTCTCTCCCTTGGACTTAGCATTTGCAGCAGCCACCTAAAGTAAAAAATATTACAGGCAGTCCTCATTTAGCAACAACTGGGATTGGCAACTCGATCGTTAAGCGGAATCACTAAGTGAAACCATGACTGTACTTACAATCTTACTTCAGCTTTCCTTTGCTTTATAAACCTTGAAGGTTGTAAATGCGAGGATTGGTTGCAAAATTACTTTTTCATCACCATCCTTAACTGTGAAAGGTCACTCACTGTATGAGGCACTCACTAAACAAGGACTAACTGTACATGAATTATTGCAGGGCTCCTGGACTAATAAAAGACCATCTGCACAGCTAGTTAAAAAGCATAGCTATAGTGGTTTTGGAAGGAAGAAGAGGAGGAGGGGGAGAGGCAGAGAGAGATTAAGACAGATAGAAATAGCAGCATGGTGCGTTCCTTAGAGAGGCCCAACAGAGTCAATAGCTCTTGAATAGCCAATTCTTTAGCAGTCCTTGATCATACGCCATTAGTAGTAACTGAGCTGCAGATACTAGTAGGGAATAAGGCTTTTCTTTCTGTTATTAAATACATATATATTTAGTTATTTGGCAGCTCTAAATGGCCTTATGGAGGGAAGGGTAGAATAATAGTAATAATAGCAGGAATAATATTAGCAGCTGTTGATCTTAGATCAGACTTTTTTATCTTCATAATGAAGAAAACATTTGGGTGCAAAGTTGTCAGAGATGCACTGAAAGAGGACCAGCCTGGAATGGCCCCTCAAATCAGTCTCCTTTATTCCATATGTGATGCTACCCCTGCTAATAATTTGGTAGCATAGTTCCATTTTCACTAATCTCAGCCCATGAAACTTTGCACTGCTAGAGGGTCAATGAAATGTGGCTATTTGGTCATCATACCTGGAGCAAATGAAGTGAGTATATTTTCTTTGATTTGAAACCATGATTCCTTATCAAAGCAACTGGACTGGCAATCCTCCACCAATGTTCAGATGCAATGTACTTGTATTATTTATACAAAAATATTCAAGCTCTTCTGTAATGTTTGGGCTCATGTAGGAAGACTGAGCAAAAACTACTTGTATCTCAATACAGAAACACACAGATCTCAGCATCTCAGAAGTCAAAACTATAGTTGCTTAGCATATATTAAACCACTTTCAGTTCACCTCTACTTTTTGTTAGAGAAATCTTCTGACATCCAGAATAAAATAAGTTTCTGCAAATATTGCCTTCAACTTGTAACATCACATTAGGCCTACTGAAAAATATATGGGGTGGGGGGAGGGGTTGCTTTTAAATGGTAAAGCAAAGACTCTAATAGATCTACAGCCCAAAAAATCCACAAAGGTCTTTATAGCACTGTTTGTAAGGAATACTGCAGCCCTCAGTTAACAGCTTGTTTGAAAAATATTTCTTATTTAATATAAAGCTCATCACAAACGCTGGTGTTATTTTTGTGACATACCATCTGTGAAAGAGAAGTCTCTTGAAATGTGATGGAGAAGAGCCACAACAAAGAAGAAACACTTGAAAGGGGGAAAGAAGGGGCAGATTGGAGAGAAGCTTTGAAGGGCCCTTTGACATTGGAATCCAATCTAACCACCTGAGCCAAATCTTTACATTCACTATGAAAATGCAGTGTAATGCAGTGACTGGCTTTCCTAGTCACTTTTGAGTCACGAATGTAAACATTGCCTTACATTTTTTAAACATGTTAGAAGCCAGGCCGATGTTTTATTGTTGCATAGCTGTGACCTGGAGAGCTGGATGATACAGATGATAGGAAAAAAACGATCAAGAAAGACAATTGTTAAGGTGAAACAAGGTCCAACATAACTTGTACAGCTGGACATATCCAGACATTTTGCTTGCTTTCTTTACTATTTCAGGACTGCTTCATTATCCTTCCCTTTTTTTTTTTTTTTTGCTTTACAACTCTTGCTCCTGCAAATTGCTCTGCTCTTTTCCCTTTGTGGCTTCTCCTCTTAAAATACCTGGACATTTCACCTCTCCTGTTTATTCCAGTTGCTCTTCAAAACTTGTGTGAGAACCTGCAATACACAATTCCCAATAAAGATGACTCCCTTGAGGCTCAGACAAGTCTCAATACACAGCCTTTCCTGTAAAGCATTTGGCTCTGTCCCTACATTCTCTTACCACAGTGTCATTTAGACTCTTATGAAGCTGCATATCCTACACTTCCTTTACCTTATTATTTATTTATCTGATCATATTTATATAGCCGCCCATCTCACAAAAGAGTGACTCTGGGTAGCGTACAACACTAGACAATGACTAACACCTTAGACAATGACAGGATTCCCAATGCATGTCGTATGAAACCAGCCATCAAGTTTTTTAAACAATGGTTTATTTATTATTAGAATTCTATTCCACCTTTATTTTGTACACAATATTCTGCCTCATATTCTCCTCACAACAATAAGTCTCTGAGGTGAGTAGGCCTGAGAAAGAGTGGCTGCCCCAAAGTCACCCAGCTGGCTTTCATGCCTAAGGAAGATCTAGAGCTCATGGATTCCTGGTTTCCACCAAACCTGCTCTCTCCTTTGGAACATGTGGTATGAATCCAGCCAATTGTGCTTCACTAAACTAAGCTGAGCATGGTGGGTGAACCCAATGTAACTGATCTCTTGCACTCTATAATGTACAGTGCACATTGGTGTGCTAGTTACCAGAGAGGAAAAAGTAGTGGACAGAAATCCATGATTAACCATGGTTTAACCATGGCTTTCTATGGATGGGATCTAAGAATGAAATAGGGTAATTCTGGCAAGGAAGCGGCTTTGCAGTCGTTCCCCTTTCAGCCAATGTTCCCCCTTCAGCCACTTTCCCCCTGCAAACGCCTCCTCTTTCCACAATCCACGTGCACTTCTTGAAATACCATTTAGTTTTGCTTGAAGAAAGCCAAGGAAGAAGGAAAGAAAAACAGCTTCACAAGGATGATGAATATGTGAGGGGTGTATTTCTTGTAGCTTTAATGAGATGAAGGTAAATCAAGCAGTCCTCCAGAGCAGAAGTGGTGTGTTTGCATTCCCGTAACTCTTGTTTCTGCTTGTATTTCCCATGCAAATAATTTATCCTCTTGCGTCCAACTCTCTTAGGGGCAAGTGTTTATAGTATTTCTTGATTTTATGTTGTTTCAGCAGATGAGAGGAACTATCTTTGTCAGCCCTGCTTATTTATCAAAACAAGTCTGTTTTGTTTTCAGTGTCTTGCTGAAACAGTGAAAGAAGATGTCATTAGTTCAAATATGCATTTCAAACCATGTTTGCTTTACAGCAAACCTGTTGACAAAAGGGACTGTATCTCCTAATATTTATGGTAGGATATTTCATAGATTGTACTAATTGCCAAAAGAAGAAATAGAATAGCATAATCTGACTATCTTTTATTTCAATACTTTAAAACAGCATTATTTTAACATTTAAGAAATTACAATTTTATTTTGAAATGTCTATCTTGCATGAAAATGGGGAATTGTGCTTGTGAAAAAGATCTTAGAACAGAAGTCAGATATAAATTAAATGTGGATCTACAATAAGATATGGCTGCAAAATGCAATTTTTGGCTGTATCATTTCAGAATTACAGGAAAGAATTGTTCTGCTTTATTCTTCCCATCTTGAATATTGTGACCAGTTCAGGGCACTGTACATTACGAAAGATTCAAACAAGCTGGAACAATTTCAGAGAAGAACAAAGGATGATCAAGGGACTGGAAACAACACCTTAGAAGAGAGAGTGGAGACACTAGGTGTGTTTAACAATGAAAAGAGAAGACAGAGAAGGAATATGGCAGCACTCTTCTAATGCCTGAAAGGATACAACACAGAAGGTTTTGTCGAGATTTATTCTCTGTCACTGAAAGGCAGATTCCAAATGAAAGAAACAGTAAGAGCAGTTTGACAGTGGAACTAATTACATAGGTAGTCTCTCCTTCATTGAATGGGTTCGAGCAGAAGCTACAGAGGGACTTCTTGAGGATGCTTTCATTTGTATTCCTGCAGTGAGAAGAAGGTTGGTCCCTATTCAACTCCATGAATCTATAAACTACTAGCCAACAGTAGTGAGAGTTTCATACTTCACCTTGGGGCATCAGCATACACATTAGGTAACCATATATTATTATTTACTAGTTATGTATGCTATCATCAATATACATGGGACATTATACACCAATGTATGGGGAGAAACCCACCCTCTAAACTATTCTAGTGGTAGTTAGTGAAATGCTTCTCTCAGGAAGAATGAGTGAGCCATGATAAACATTGAAGAGCCAGTGACTTAAGCTCGAGAACAGAGTGCCTGCTTTTCACATGAAAGATGCCAAACTCAATACTCAACATCCCCAAGACTTCTGGAAAGCAGTGCAGAATGAACCAATGTTGTAACTTGTTACACGACAGCCTCTGTATTTCTATTTGTGTAACTGCTGGTGTTGAACTGCTTTACTCATTCCTGTTCATCTGCTGCAAGAAGACAGAAAACCAATTAAACTCTTGCAAATTACCTAGTACATGATGTAGTTTGCTTCATGGCTGGCTCTAAATCAGGCAGTTTATTTATCTTGTTGACATTTGTCTAGTTTCTTCACCCCAGGGACAGTATATTTCACATTTGGTGAAATGGCTTACAGGAGCATGAAATACAGTTCTGCACAATTAGACTACTCTGGCCTCACCTAAAGAGACTTCCCAGCATAGCTGTAAAAATTCAGTGGCACTGCATTCATTAACTGCACATGAAATCTAATTCCATTAATCCAACAGCATTAATGCTGTTGGTTGTGGCTGAGGTTAACAGCTTGTGGATGTTACATGTTCCCTGCAGATAGTTTCATAACCTAATAAAGGCAGGAATGAGATCCTGGTTTTGTGCCTTTGTAACTCCAGTTCTATGAGCTTGCAAAACAGAAGCTACATCCATATTAATTTACCAAAAAAAGATAGGAACACAATGCAGGGTGCAGGCAAGCTACCCGTAGCAGAAAGTATTCAAAAGGCTTTGCCACAGAAGCATAAATGGCTGAAATGAGTGAAGGAGGCTTCTTCTTTTGTTTCAGGGAATTCACAGAATAGCTGCTAATATTTCTTCCTCTAGTCTTTTACAGAATCAAGTACTTTCATTCACCAAAAGACTTTAAAAAAATAGATGGCCGTTAGCGAACAATCCTGCTAAAAGTTTGAGTTAACTTTGTTTTTTTAAACAAGTTACTCTAGCAGATTGTTAATCTTGGATGGTTTTTATTTTATTTTTTCAAAAGTCCAAACATTCTTTGTGATTACCATGTTAAGAACTGCAGTACCTCTGTTTAACTGGAAAAGTATTACTCTCACAAGGAACCCTTCTCCCTTTCAGCCTTCAAAGTTTTCATTTAACTATTTGCTAATATCACCAAATTTTGTGCCCACAGTGGCTCTGCCCAGGTTTTAGGCTTCAAGGACCACCACAGTAGCCCTCCTACTTGTTGCAGGCCAGCCCCGGGGTCATACATCACTGGCAATGGTCAGGCATGGGCCTGACTCTCCAGTGCCATGAATTTTCAAAAAACAAACCCCACACAAACAAAAGAAATGGAGATTCAAGCAAACAACACTTGAACATGAGCAAAAAGTTCTTTAAAAAAGCTACCAGGCAAGAGAAGAAGAATCTTGTTCAATGTGAAGATGTTAGGAACACTGTAAAAGGTGCTGACAGATAACAAATGGAGAATTAAAAGGCAATTTAAGACAGAACATATTTTTTTAGAGCAAATTATTATTTTCAGCACTGGTCACAAAGCAGTACAGAGAGGAGCTTTAGGACAGAAGTATACAACTTATGGTCCATAAGCTGCTGCTCCCAGCTTGGATGCAAGCCCAGAAAAGCCTCTGAATTTTGAAAAGGACACTGCTGATTTCATTACAACCTCAACCTTCTTCTGGTGATGTGCTATAAATTAATTCACTCTGCCTTCTTGCTCAGCTGCCCCTCTATCCCAAACACGACTGAGGCACTGCCTGTTTGCTGGCGTGTCCCAAATCACAGCAACCTACCCTACTATTTTTTTTCCCCTTTGTGATTGCTAGACCGGGAAGGAATTTACTGTATGGAGTTTCTTGAAGTGGAACAATTAAATGTGACATTTCCAGTCTCCCCACTTCTGTTTACCTCTGTTCCTTGTATCAACTTGTGCATCTGCAGATGAGTGAACAGACAGGGAGACCAAACAGCCACTTGCCTATGGAGTGCAACAGAAGGGATGAGGAAGAGACAAGAAAGAAAAGGAAGATGATCAAGAAACTATGTGTTCCAACTTGTGTGGTCAGCTATAAGTGGTGAAAAAGTGATTTCTTGAATAGTTGCTGATTACAAGGGGTATGATTTGAGAGCTGCTGATTGCCTATTGTGAGTAAACAAATGATTGCTTTCTGCAGAGTAAGCAGAGATTCTGGGAAGAATATAAGGCAGACAAGTTCCAGGGAGCAGTCATCCACAATGAAGTGGGACTATGGGTGTAACTGGGGACTGAAGCCCTGACCCTTTGAATTTGTATCTATGGCATTTGCATGTAGAAATTTACAAAGGCTTTGATCCATACTTGCACCCATCATTTTGGCTCCCCTCCCCCAATATATATATATATCCCGGCTGGTACCTACTTTACCAGTAGGGGTCCTTGGGCAAAGACCCCCTAACGCTTTACCTGCCTACCTCAAATATGAGAGTGACACGAACTAAGAGAGTCATGCTGGCTCGGACGTCGCCCAGATTAACAAGGTCTGCGTCAGATGTTGGGGAACCAGGACAATCTGATGTTAAGTGGGCTACTGGAACAAACCATACATGGATGAGACAAGAGAACTTGGAATTGATGGAATGCTACTGCAACAGCAGACCTAATGAAAGGGGATATATGAAATGTATGAGGGAACTATGGATAGACAGAAAGCCTATATCCACACTAACTGAGAAACAACTAGTTACCCAGCGCTTCAACATAGTGAAGAGGAAGTTGCTCTCACAACTTGAGATAGACCAACTCTACATTACAACCCAGATTCAAGCAGACCTGGAAGAACAAGCAGATGTGCAGCCAACACCTGAAGCTGGAATGTCACTGCCACCCCTTCCATTACAGAGTACAGCAGCTGATATGAGGCATAAGATCATGGATAAACTAGCTACAGTCAACCCTCGAGTCCAATTACCGAGGCTCAGTGGAGAAGTACCATCAGATAGTATGCTAGAAGATGCCAACAGAGCCCTCCATAAATCCCTACTACTACCATAACTGAAACCAATGAATTGGTATATGCTACAGTCACTGTAATCCTGGAAATGCTTGGCTGCACGATCAAGAAGAACAGCAGTACATACCCACCCTGGAAAATGAGATTGGAGGCTAAGATCAAGGCAACTTGGAGAGAAGTCAGTCAGCTGGTGGAACTACAGAAGCGTGTGGAGATTAAGGATAAGACTCGGCTACTGAAAAAATACATGGGTCTGACTCCATCTGAAGCCCTAGAGACTGCTAAACAAAGGCTCACAGCACTGGCTACCAGGCTAAGGAGATACACTAGAGAAGCAGAGGCCAAGAAGATAAATGCCCTGTTCTCCAAAGAACCATCCAAAGTGTACTCCCAACTGCAGTGCAACCACAGAGTAGCAGCTGAGCCACCAGCAGTGGAAACTGAACAGTACTGGAAGAACATATGGGAGAAAGAGAAGACGCATAACACCAGTGCAAAGTGGCTGCAGGACCTGAAAGCAGACCACAGCAATCTCCCAGGAACCAGTCACCATCACAATAGCAGACATCCAACAGCGGGTCAAGAACATGAAAAGCTGGACAGCACCTGGCCCGGACATGATCCACACCTACTGGCTAAAGAAACTAACAGCAGTGCATGAACGCCTAGCAGCACAGATGAACCAACTGCTAGCAGCAGGCTCCCACCCAGACTGGCTAACACAAGGAAGGACAGTGCTGATCATGAAAGACCCTCACAAAGGAACAGCCCATCCAACTACCGGCCAATAACCTGCCTCCCCACAACATGGAAAGTTCTATCAGGCATCATAGCTGCCAAGCTACAAGACCATATGGGCCAGTACATGAGCACAGCTCAGAAGGGCATTGGGAACAACACCAGAGGCTCAAAACACCAGTTACTCATAGATAGAGCAGTTGCCCGAGATTCAACGTCTAGGCAGACCAATCTGAGCACAGCCTGGATTGACTACAGGAAAGCCTATGACTCAATGCCGTACACATGGATCTGTGAATGCCTGGCGCTATACAAAGTCAACAGGACACTAAGGACCTTCCTCAAGAACTCAATGGGACTGTGGAAGACAACACTGGAAGTGAACTCAAGACAGCTCGCACAAGTGGCCATCAAGTGCAGCATATACCAAGGTGATGCACTGTCCCCACTGCTGTTCTGCATAGGCTTAAACCCCCTCAGCCAGATAATCACAAGGTCTGGATATGGGTACAAGTTCAAGAGTAGAATCACCATCAGCCACCTCCTCTACATGAATGACATCAAGCTGTATGCTAAGAGTGAACAAGACATCGACTCACTGATCCGCCTGACATGGATCTACAGTGAGGACACTGGGATGTCATTCGGACTGGAGAAGTGTGGCAGGATGTGATGGAATGGAATTATAGAGGCCAGACTCAGGGAGGAAAACATGTTCTTTCATCTCCTGAGGAGCGGGGGAGAGATAAGAGGATGAGGCTGGCACCTCCCTGAGGAATTCACTATGTTGTGACTGGCGTTACTTGGGAGCTGGGTGTCAGTCTGGGAAGATTGATGTCAGGCCTAGCCCAAGGAACTCCAGGAGACCATGTAAATTCAGTCCAGCAATGTTTATTAGCTACAACCTCCAGCAAGAATCTTCCCAGACTGAAATCCAGCTCCCAAGTAATGCCAGTCACAACATAGTGAATTCCTCAGGGAGGTGCCAGCCTCATCCTCTTATCTCTCCCCCGCTCCTCAGGAGATGAAAGAACATGTTTTCCTCCCTGAGTCTGGCCTCCATAATTCCATTCCATCACACAGGATGATAGTAAAGAGAGGGAAGGTAGTTAAGACCGATGGAGTGGAATTACCAGTGGGCCACATAGCAGACATAGAGACCAGCTATAAATACCTTGGTGTCCCACAGTCACACGGGAACCATGAGGAGGAGGCAAGGAAGACAGCAACATCCAAGTACCACCAAAGGATAAGACAGGTCCTGAAGAGCCAGCTCAATGGGAAGAACAAGATCCATGCCATCAATATGTATGCCCTGCCAGTCATCAGATACCCTGCCAGTATAGTGAGCTGGCCAAAGGAAGACATGGAGGCTGCCGATGTGAAGACCCAGAAGCTCCTCACAATGTACGAAGGTTTCCGCCCCAAGTCCAACACCCAGAGACTGTACACCAGCTGCAAACAGGGTGGGTGAGGTCTGGTGAGTGTCAAAGCCATTGTCCTGGATGAAACCCGGAGTATCCAGGAGTACATCAGTAAGATGGCACCCAAAGATGAGCTGCTGAGAGAATGCCTCAGGCAGCAGCAGACATGGGAGGAAGTTCAAGCGGAGGAAACACCATGGCAAGACAAGCCCCTGCATGGGATGTACCATCGACAGATAGCTGAGGTGGCTGACATTGGGAAATCCTATCAGTGGCTGGAAAGGGCCGGACTAAAAGACAACACTGAGGCACTGATCATAGCAGCACAAGAACAGGCACTAAGCACCAGATCCATAGAAGCAGGGATCTACCACACTACACAGGACCCAAGGTGTAGATTGGGCAAAGAGGCCTCAGAGACAGTCCAACATATAGTGGGAGGGTGTAAGATGCAGGCAGGAACAGCATAAACTGAACGGCACAACCAAGTAGCTGGCATTGTGTACAGGAACATCTGCACAGCATATGGGCTAGACCTCCCCAGGTCCAGATGGGAGATTCCACAGAAGGTCGTGGAGAATAACAGGGCTAAGATCCTGTGGGACTTCCAGATCCAGACGGCCAGGCAGGTACTGGCTAATCAACCAGACATTATGGTAGTAGACAAAGACCAGAAGATAGCAGTAGTGATAGATGTAGCAGTGCCAAGTGACAGCAACATCAGGAAGAAGGAGCATGAGAAGCTGGAGAAGTACCAGGGCCTGAAGGAGGAACTAGAGAGGATGTGGAAAGTAAAGGCCAAAGTGGTGGTAGGAGCACTCGGGGCCGTGACTCCTAAGCTGGGAGAGTGGCTCCAACAGATCCCAGGAACAACATCAGAGCTCTCTGTCCAGAAGAGTGCAGTGCTAGGAACAGCTAAGATACTGCGCAGAACCTTCAAACTCCCAGGCCTCTGGTAGAGGACCCAAGATTGAGGAAGACACGTACCACCCATAGGGGTGAGAGGGGAATTTTTTTTTTTATAGGGTGGTTCTGCTACGGAGTGAACTCATTAAGAAAGTAAAAGACAGAAAGTCAGGATTTTGGCAGAGGAGAAATCTTTAACAAATTTCCCCTAAATCAACACCATGGACTAGACTAATCTGAGAACATGAAAAGAAGAAATAAAAGCCTTTTCCTGACAGTTCTATAAGAAACAAAAGTGAATGGTCACAGCATATTTGAAAAGGCTCTGACATATATTTCCCATAATTTGGCATGTGTAAGTTGGCAAAAGTCCTTGAAGAAAAAGTCAGAGGATTGTTGCAAAAAGTAGCCACACTTCAGCTAATGAGAAATGATGATTCATCAACTCAAAGAAAGGAGGTGTTACATCAGGAACTGAGAGAGGAAGCAACTTTCCTTAAGGAAGAAAATCAAACAAAAGAGCAAGCCTAGTTGCCAAGAGTAATAGCCAGAAACAAGAGAGTTAGAAAATATTATAAATTGCTGGAATTCCCAAGTAACTTTAAGGAACTTCCCACTGCAAAGGAAACAGGTGCTGACAATTAAGAGGAAGAAAAAGAGATGTTGCAGAACAGGAGACAAGATTACGGTCCCTGAAGAACAGAGGTGATAGATAAGCTCTGCAGGAAGATGAAGAGTTCTGATAGTTGGTGACTGATTATATGAAGAACAATAAACGTGTATGCCAATTGAGCCTAACAGTTTGTGAAGTGTGCTGTCTGTCAGAAATAAAGATCAGCAATATGACAAACAAAACAATTTTTAAAACTTAGCAAGTCTACTCACAACTATCTCTTATTCCAAAGCATTTGAAGACTGTTGTCTTTGGCCAAAGCTTGATGATCAGGAAGGCTTTATACTGAATCTTGAAGGGTTTGGAGACAAAATCCTGAAAGGCTTCAAATAAAGACTTTATCTATAAAAGGAATAGAATGTTGTTGTAACTAGACCTCTTAGCTGGACCTCAGTAAGAAATCTGGAAGAACTTTGGCTCATAAAGTTCATGGCCTTTGTGTTCCATACATACATGCTTAGAATATAGAAAATATAAAAACTTGAAGGCACACTACAGGAAAGCAAATATAGATAATAGATAATAGAGGGTTAGTGAGATGGTTTAGGCTATAGCAACTAAAAGATATAATTTATTCAGAAGAAATGAGAGCAATAGAAAAAAGAAGAGTAGCATTGTAGATTAAAAGTATACAGAAATCTAAATGAATCAACTTGGCAATATGGTATAGAGTATTAAAAAATAAGTGAGGAAATGAATAAAAGCAATATTGCTACTGGTGTCTATCATCTGCCCCTCCAAGGATGGTACTTCCCAAAGCAAACTTCAGATTTATCAAGGTGTAAATTAGTAGTGATAGGGGACTTTAGTTACCCCACTATATGTTGGGAGAGAAACTCTGCCAAGCATGTCCTTCCCAAAAAGTCCGGACTTGTCTTGCTGATAACTTTCTCCTTCAGAGGTAGATGGAGCCCAAAGAGAGTCAGCTATTCTTAACTTGATTTTAAACAATAGGGAAGGCTTAGTCAATGAAGAGGAAGAAGCAGAAAAATCACAGGAAAATTATTGTGGAGTGTTGGAGTTCTTGATTTTGAGAGAAACTAAAGCAGTGCATAACTGAACAAATATCTTGGTCTTCAAGAAAACTGAAAGGATTGAAAAACAGTTAGGCCATGGAGTACAGTCCCCTGCTCAGCCTGTTGGGCTGAGAGAGAGAGAAAGTGGCCCTCAATGGGGACTTCTATGGCTGTTTGACAGGCTTGAATTTAGTCTCCCCAGTCCTAAACTAACACCTTAGCCATTACACCACACTTGCTTGGTCAAGACAAAGGGAGGAGGACCCAAGGAACTACAAACTAGTCAGTCTGACATCAATATCTGGGGGGATTTTAGAGCAGATTATAAATACCTGTAAACATCTTGAGAACAGAGCAGTAAGTATAAATTAACATGAATTTGTCATGAGCAAGTCCTGTTAGATTTATCTGAACTCATTTTTTAATCCTTCGTTAGCAGATTGAGGAAATACACTAGACAGGATTTATTTTTTTACAACCCATGACTGATATTAAAAAGATGTTATAAAAACAGATCAGATATAAAACAGTGATACAGTGGACAGAATATAAATCTGATAAAGCATTAGACAAGGTGCCCTCAAGACATTCTGATTAGTAGCTAGTTAAGTGTGGGCTGCATGTTGTGATAATTTAGAGGAAACACGGCTAGCTGAAAAGTAATATTAAAAAAATACTCATCCATGGTTATTCACATAGCTGGAGAACAATATCATGTGAGGTGCCAGAAGAGCAGTTTCACAGTGGAACCAATTACTATATCCGGAAAGGTTTTGGGCTCCTTTAAACTGAATGTGTTCAGGCAGAGATTAAATAACTATGATGGAAGGCATGTGTGAGGAGGATACTGGAATGGAGGATCAACGTTATCAGGAGGGAGGGGGAGCATTCCTGGAGAGGTTATGGAGCAAGCGCTTCCTCAGCCCGCAGCAGGACCATGAGAATAGGAAGAAGCTGAGACTGGCCCCTCCCTAGAGTCTCACAGGGTATTTCCACTAGTTGCTTTAGCATAGGTTTAGTCTGGCAAGATTCTGTCTATTAGGTACAAGCTAATAAAGGAACTACATATACTGGACTGGACCGCCTCGTTGTCGTTCCTGGGCTGGGCCTGACATCAATCTCGCCAGACTCAACCTATGCTAAAGCAACTAATGGATATACTCTGTGAGACTCTAGGGAGGGGCCAGTCTCAGCTTCTTCCTACTGTCACACTCCTGCTGCAGGCTGAGGAAGCACTTGCTCTGTAACCTCTCCAGGAATGCTCCCCCTGGTAGGGGGATCCTGATAACCTTGATCCTCCATTCCTGTATCCTCCTCGCACATGCCTTCCATCACATTAACTATCTTTTAGGATATTTTAACAGGGATTCCTGCCCTGAGCAAGAGGTGGTATTCCATGGCCTATCTTCCAACCCTTTTATAATATGATATCTGATCTGATCTGATCTGATCTGATCTGATGCGATGCGATGCGATGCGATGCGATGCGATACGATACGATATGATATGATATGGAAGGCAAATCAGCTGATTATATCTGCTGTATATTCTAAAAGGGAAACCAATTCTGTAAAAGCCTTACTGAACTTCCCACAGGTGTGTATGGGGAACACTGTAAGCTAGGTGTAGGCAACCTGATATTCTCCAGATGCTTCTAGAATTCAGCTCCCATCACCCCAGCTGATGGTAAGCTATAGAATGTAGAAGATGTAGTCCAAATCATCTGGAGGACACAGCAGATTGCCCCTTTCTCTATAGGAAGATATTCATGCTGAACCTGTGACACATTTGGCGTTCTATTCATAGAGTTAGGAGAAACTTAGTCATAAGAGTGCTTCAGGGTAAACAAGAGCAAAGGATGGGGCAATATTATTAGTGACAGTAGCAAATCTCCCACAAGACTGCAAATTAGAGTAGGGAGCACTACCCTCACTCCAGGAACTTCATAACGAAGACTCAAGAGGACTGCATTTATCTTTATTTTATGAATGTAAAGACCACTTCAGTTAACTGAAGCTATACAACAACAACCAGAGCCAATGCAAAAATACATATTATATATATTATATATATAATACAATTAATCACAATATAATAATAATTCAATTCCTGGCACTGCCAGCCAACAAGATAGCAAGCTGGATGCCTACCAAAGTCCAGAGATAGACAAACTCAGCCAGAACCTTTAGAAGCGAAGAGTTCTTTTTACCTATAGCTAACTATGGCAACTGTAATGTTGTCAAGGCTTGGCATTGGTTGAGAGCAGGAATTCAATAAACAAAGGACAAATCCAAGGAAAAAGACGAGAGACACAGTGAAGTAGAATCAAGAGTTCAAAGTACAACACAAGGGAAACATGACAGAGTTGAGGCTTGAAAAGTTATTCTCAGCATTTTGCCTCAGGGAGTGAGGTCAATAAATAAGCCACACTGAACCACTATCCAGATGCACAGCTGAGGTACATTACCCATTGGAGTCTACTCTCTTGCCAGTCTGCTTCTTGGCCAGTCTACCTCTTGACCAGTCTATCTGACCTGCGGAGCTCGGCCCTCTGCTGCTGTACCTTTAAATCATGCGTCTGCTTGGGACTGGGTGGGTGAACCTCAGAGACTGAGAGTCTGTCAGTGGGTGCAGGCAAGAAGTTTTGGGGGCCTGCTGGATCTGCCTCAGCCAGAATGGAGTTATTGGCTTCAACCCTGCTGGAATCACTCCCTCCAGGACTATTATGCCTAGAAACCCCTGGCTCTATTTCCTCTTCCTCCTCATCAGAAGTCCAGCAGGGCCATGAGAGCCCCACAAATCTCAAGTCTCAAAGGCCTTCTGGGACAGCCAAGTTTTCACAAGCTTCCAGAAAGCCATGAATGGAGGAGGTACTCTCATCTCAGGGGTCAGGCTATTCCACAGGAGAGACCCCAGAGAGAAAGCCCATTATTTAGGGCCCTTTGTGTTGTACCTCATTACAGGGAGACCTTCATCAGGTATTCTCTGTGACCTCAGATTGGATGGGCCAATTCTATGTGGAACCATCAATCTTGAAAACACTTGGGTCCTGAGCTAAATATGGCTTTATAAGTGATAAACAATATTGTGAATTACACTCAGAAACAGATAACTAACAACGGCAGGTCCCACGGCAACAGTATTGCATGGCAGTATCAAGACTATCCAGTGAGTGTGTGGGCTGCTGCACTTTGTACCTATAGAAGCTTCCAAGTGGTTTTTCAAGGGGAACTCCATATAAAGTGAATTACAGTACTGTAATTCATGTAGAGAATCAGGGACCTTGAAGGGAATAGGCAAGAACCATTTTATAAGCAAAGAGGGCTGAAACATTCCTTGTTTTGGGAAACAAGATAGTTTTGGAAGAGACCCAGACAGGCTCTTCCCTGATTCTCTACAATCCATAACGGTGATGACAAGGGTGTGAGTAACTATTTTCAGTATCCCTGTTCTAGATAAGCCATAACCAGTATATCAAAAGAATCTGGGCAAACGCCTCCATGCCACCACCTCTGCCTGCTGTCGCAGCAGGAGCTGTAAATCCCAGAAGATCCCCCTAAGGAAGTACAACAGCAGCATCTTGAACTTGTCTCTTAGGTCCAACATCACAAATATGGTCTCATACCAACCATTTGAGAAACAGCAGCCCTCAAATTGCCAGGATCTTGCAATAGACAGTTGCCACTCCACCTTCCCTGACTTAGGGTTGTGACTGATGCACTATTCAAAACTCAGTGAACCGTTCTCAATGAAAGAAACAACCCCCCCCCCCACCTTGTCCAGACAGGTTTAGGTGATACACACTAGGTCTGCCCTCAACCTAGTGTTCAAAAGCATCAACCTGAGTCCAAAGTGCTCAGCAATACAGATGCCTGGCTTCTGAGGTGAGATTGGGAGGGTCATAAATAGAGATTGGCACCAACTTTCCAGTTCCTCTTTCCTCTTTTTCTATCATACTTTCCTCCACCCATCACTACTGTTATCTCCCTTTCACCTCTGTCTCCTTGGGCTCATTAAGCTTCCCTCTTGCAATCATGCAGACTTGCATTAGACAGTCACATGCTTCAATTTCACTACATCTGGCAGCTACATTCACTAATATAAATACCGCAACACAACACAACACAACACTATTCTTCCTAGGAACAGGCCAGCCTTTTCCTATCTACTTTCCTCTATCTTCGTTCACCCTTTCTCTCCGTCCGATTCTCTACCTGGTTCTCACCCAGTCTGAGGCCTGAGGGCATGGGCAGGTCCCTCCTTGTTCCTTCACTGCAAGAAGGGGGGCCTCTTCCTCAGCTCCCAGAGGAGTAACCAGAACTAGAATCACACAGTGATACCACTGGAAAGGGTCAGGAACTGTGCAGGCATTCAAATTAAAACATATCTGAAGTTGGCAGTCTAGCTTCTGCTTTAACATACCCAGCAAAGGGGAGCCCACCACCTCTAAGGACAATTTCTTCCACTTCCTAACTGCTTAGTCTTACCATTTAACCTAATGGATTTAAAAACACGATGTCCAATAGTGTCACTGGTGCACAAGGCCAAAAACTCTGCAACTCTTCCCAGATTTGCTCACAACCCCCCGGGGTGTTATGACCCAAAGTTGGAGGGCCCCTTTGGTAAGCTCATCATTCCCCACACTTTATGACATACAAAGACACAGCAACCTTCCTAAAGGCTTAGACAGGATTAGAGTCCATGCTTCCTTAGAGTAGCTCTGCTCTCAGCCTCACCAAGTAGACCAGACCGAGAATCAACTCCACAGGAAAGCTAAGACTACTTTTATTCAGAGCATCTATAACAGCATCTCGCAAGTCTGATTGTGCTGTTCCTCCTTGTCTTCTTACATGCATGTGAATTACTGAGGTGCCTGAGCCACTTACATATACTTTCTGATTATTTTGGACTTAAGCCATGTTTTTCTCCTCATCCTTTGGTAACAGATCTGGCCCATCAAGGTCATCTTCCTTACTCTCTACTTCTGCATAGCCAGTGGCTCTGTCAATTGAGTACCTCCCGTTCTCTGTATTTAACCTGCCCATCACCCCTATCTTTTCAGTCCCAATCAGATCTTTATTAAGAAAACCAGATTTGGTTTAGCATGTCGCAAGTGTTACAGATGGCCCTAAATTTTGTGGAAAAAATACTTGTTTTTCTTACCTGGCCAAGTGCTCAGTGGCTCTATATCTTGCTGAGTTTTATTTCTTGCAAGACAGAGGGAGAAAAAAAGCAAGGTGATTCAGTGGATCACCTTCTCCCTTTTTAACAGGATTCAACTGGTACCCAGGAGTTCCAATATTAAGAAGAGTTATAATCTCATAGTACTGAGGAACAGAAATCTAATACTCAGTCATTTTAACTATCTTGCCCTGGAATTTTCCTTTTTCATAAATGCTGACTCGCTTCAAAGCAACTCAAGGTTGCATAGTGCCAACTTTTGCACACTGAGTCCCAGCATCATCCATCCTGTGCTGTGATTTTACAAGTGCACACAAGGCAATAAGATGTTGGTTTTCCAGCAATCTGCCTCTACCATTTCAGCACTTTGACTGAAAAACCATCTGCTCCTTTTTCCACTCCAAATAATTGCACAGCTTTGGTTATCTGGTTGAGATAGAACATGTGATTTTCAGGCATCTGCAACATTGCAGTGAATAATCATCCAAGGGCAGACTTTTTGTGAACTTTCAATAATATACCTTGGGTAAAACGTTTGCAATTTGAAACCTGGTCCATATAGTGAGTTGGAACAAGGAGAAATGGAACAAAAGGATTTCTGCCTGGTCAAACAGATAACCAAATCATGCTACCTTCCCAGCCTGTCCCATGCTTATACCTTATCCAAACTGAGTACATAGGATAAGAAAAACAACAAACAGCCTGCTTCTGCAGTGGATCTTAATCTGTGGGTCATAATCCCCCCTCAGGGTCTCAAGAAAATTTGATGGGAATCTCAGAGTATTTGGGGTTGGTGAACCCTGGCCACTTTCCTTCATTTGGGAATTACCATTTATTTATATATTTTAAAATGTCCTTGGAGGACCATAGGGAGCAGGTGGTGGCATACCTATGTCACTGGAAGAACTGAAGCCAAAATATACTTATTCAAAACAATGCCTTAAGCATGCTAGAAGCTGAATTTATTTAAAACTTTTAAACAGCCACCCAACTCAACCAAGGTGACTCTGGGTGGCTTACAAAAATAAAAAAGATAACAAAACCTAATGAAAAGAATATAAACCACAATACATACACCTACAAACAATAATTAAACAATGAAATAATAACATAGTGATCTAAACAATAATAACACAATCATCCAATTGGGGCTTCAGCACATCACAACCTAAAGGCTCGGGGAAAAAGCCTTTCTTGAGGCCAACAGGGTCAGAGCCAACCATTAATACAGTATGTGTATTTCAAAGCTTAGCTGTTTTGTTTTTAACCAAATAATTTGTGGTACCATTTTGCCATTAAATGACTATGTCTGATAATGTCAAAATCATCCAGTCAGCTCCCTGTGAAGTTCATGGAATATCTATCTATCTATCTATCTATCTATCTATCTATCTATCTATCTATCACCAGATCAATTGTTATAAGTTTTTAATAATTTTAAAAAAGACTTTAAAAAGTAAATCATTGCAAATTATACAAATATTACCAGAATTTGGTCAATTTTTTTTAAAAAGTCTGTGTTGTTTTGATTTAGGAATTAATTTAAACAGCTTATTTTATTACTTACCCATCATCTGTGACCTTAGTCAGAAACCCCACCTTAGAAAATAGGGAAAAGTCCATGGAAAAAAGTCTGGGTAAGGAATAGAGACCTCTATCTTCCCAACAGTCTCTGATTTAAAGCTTGGAATCCCCAAGGAGCTGGAAAAATCTGGGAAAGGAAATAGGTAACATGTATAGCCATGAATTTGTGCTAGTATGTTGATTTCTGTCTGCTAGGCTGTGTTAAGTCTCATATACTCTATCTCTTGGTATAAGTTATGGAATATACTTATCTCAAGTATATTTATGAACCTTTTTTTTTCTTTAGAAAATTTTGGTGACCTGTAGAACACTCTATTTATGGTCTCTCTCATAAAGAACTCCCTCTTTTGTCTGTAATATTCTTGGCAGCTCTTCATTTGTAGCAGACCAGCACCATCCTGTTGTCTGTCCAAAACAATGTATTTTCTTTTAGATTTTGTTCTTTTTTAATTAACTGCTAAGCTGCTGTACAACCATGATCTAGTCAGCTTGTAATTTTCCTTCTTCCACAATGAATATTTGTATTTTAATATTTAAAATCAGAAAAGGTTTTTGCATTTTTTCTTTTCTTAAAAAATAAAGTTTGATTCTGTTGATCTGCTATGAGATTCATTTATCTTCCAAAGAGAAGGGCTGAATGCTCTAGTCTCCAAGTCTATATGCTACGTCCCCTGGAGGTGGCACTTGTAAAAATATTCCATTTTTTGTAATATGACCTTTTAATTGCCAGAAAGGCAGTTCATGTTGTGAGAGCTCTCTCTCTCTCATACATCTGGGCTAGGGGTAGACATCAGGTAAGATGCCTCTTTGAAGGTACAGGATGGCAGTAAGAATACTCAAGCCATTCCTCCAAAGCAGGATGCAGGGACAGGTATTACGCCCCAGAGGGCTTCTGATATTCCTCCTCTCACAACCAGAATATGTTCAGGATATCAGTCTTCACTGCCAAAACGTGAACACTGAACATGAAGCCTGTGTGCCCAACTGTCAAACCTGTGAGCTGAAGGAAAGGAAAATGAAATTTATAGATCCCTAAATCTAAAAGAAAATATTCCCAAAGGAACCAAGAAAACAGATGTAAATACAACTGCAAAGAGCAAAAGCCCACAACTTCTAACAGGAGAACAGAGGCGCCTAACTGATGATGATGATGAAGAAGAAAAAGAGGAAGAAGTATCTTGGGACCTAAAAAAATGGCACGGCATTCAGCTGGAAATAGGAGACAAATACAAAGAAGGATTTCAGAGAAGTATTAATTTGGCCCAGAGTCACCCAGAGATTGGGGAAGTATAGTTTCATAAGGAGAAGCCAAAATCAAGGCAAGTAGTAGACATAATCATGCTCATCAGAAAGTGAAGCATAAGTCAGGCCACTCAGACAAGGGGTTCCTAACAGAGGCAATTACTGAATGTTATTTCATTTAGAAATCTTTCGCAAGAGCCTCAGTTCGGTAAGGTGTTTTTCAACAGAGTCTCAGATTTTTCAGCTGTTGTACAAGCTCATATGGAAAAAGTATAAATCCTTAATGTACTCATATTAATGTATTTATACAGTACATAAATTCAAATAGTGGAAAAATAGAGCTTTAGCTAATGTGAACATAATTACAAGCTAGCAGACACACATAAATAAAAGTGAACTCTTCTCACATCCTCACTGTCAAAACTGAAAAAGCTATAGGTGGCTATACCTGAACTAAAATCTTACTATGATCTGTTTGCATTATATGCTTGGCTGGTCATGGGTAGTTAATGTGTCGTGCGAACAGGAAATGGGGGTTTAACTGACTCATCCAATTAATAATGGGTTTGATTTAGCCCAAGATTCAGCTTTGCTATGGTGGTTAAAATGCTGTTCAGAAGATTAACTAGTTTTTATCTCATCTGCAATGAAGACAATGTCCCAAAGAGGTGTCACAGGTGTCATTTCTATATCATCACTCCAATTTCTACCTTCCTATGGCCACATGGGGGTGTGTAAAATGGGGATGGGTGAATAAGGCCACCAAACTGGTCTTTGATGGTGCTGACTTCAACTATACCGTCACAATATTTTTTTAACATCAGTGGAAAAAGGGAAAATGGAACTGGAAGTCTCAGCCTCCCAAGGTCCCATGTCAGAGCTGGGAGGACTGTGCAAATAGCTGCCACATGAGAGACTCAACTATCCCATGTCATGCAATGAAAGTATCTAGTAGAATATCTTTCTCTTATATTCTCTATGACAGAGTAGGCAATGTTGGTGGCCAAGGACTACAACTTAACATTTCTGAAGAGTCTAAAATCCAGAATAGGCAGGGTGATATTCTCAAGTGGGTAGCATGATGCCATGTGCAAGGATCTAGCTAGGATCCTCCTTTGTCATTATTGGTTGTTTTTAGAGGAACTGGGGTTGCTTTTTAAAACTGTTGCAAGCTAAATTTTGTACGTGTAAAAATGTACTCCCTCGTCCCCCCAAAAATGAAAATGGCAGGAAACTACACAGCCAATTTTCAGAAATTGTGGTTGGAGAGGTTTCCAGGAGATTCAGGAGTTGCATGAGACTCTCGTATGGGCCCTGAAAGTAATCTGAATCAAAGCAGTGCTGATCAACAGGCTGAGTGCTTAAGTGTTTTTAGAGACTATCCCAGACTTTCCACTCCAGAAACTTCTCTACTCTTAATTGGATTTGACCATACTCTGTCTGAGGTCATTGATGGCATCCTGCCACAGCAATATAGTCAGATCTTTTTTCTACAGTCAGTGGGTTCCTTTGATAAAAAGACCAGCATAAAAATATACAAATACATCTCTAGGCTCGCTACTTCAGGATCCTAAATCATATAAAGATAGTTCACAAACAGAAACCCCTTTCTACAATATTTCATCCTTCACCTATGCAGAGCAATGCAAGAAGATGAAGCTACTGCACTTGGCCCCACTTTCTCTAAAGGTGTGCATACTATTGCTGGTTTTCTGAATGCCTGAGGAAGACTTATCAGTCAATCAATCAATCATAGCACTGTATTTAATTACTTAGGCAAAACCACCTTCTGAGTGCCATCTGCCCAATGGGACCTGCTCCAGCCCTTTTCTCAGAATGCTAACTATATACTGGAGAAATTCAGAAACAAGTTCTTTATCTCTCTCTCTCTCTCTCTCTCTCTCCTGGATTTTAAAAAATGAACCTGATTAGTGTCGGGGGTCTATTCTTCATTTAATTTTTGTCTTATATTTAGGCTTAGCCCATTCATTTATGTCAAACCTTCTACATAAAACAACTTTTTTTTCCCATAACAATCAGTGCAAACCTTCTGAGAGCTATACAGAAGTCTTGCTGAATTAATTATAAATCTTCCCTGGAAGATAGAAAACACTTCCTAGGGGACATAGAAAATTTCATTTGTGCTTTCATAGAATTTACTGCTGACAAGATCAGTTTCTATGAAAGATCCAACAATAAAACAAGAAACTAGTTGTTATGGAGGCCTTTTTTTAAAACAAAGATTACAGATACAGACATTAGAATTATATTAAGCAAATAAGACATGAACTGTGGTCTAGCAATTCATAGCAGTCATTAGGTTAATGTGCATGTTAAGCAGATAATTATGTAAAACTGGGCACATCAAATCTATTTACCATATATCTCATCATGCTTAGGAAAAATAATAGATCTTAGAAATGAAATAATTAAAATATACAACAGATGAATTATAAAATGTAAAACACCAATATAATGATTGCAGCAGCTAATCCCACTTAATACTCACAACTACATTTTGAATTCATTGCAAGTTCTGTACTATCTTCCAAGGCCTCCTCCCACCAACCAAAAGCACATTACAGTAGCCTAACTTAGGGTCTTACAGCAGATAGATATCTGAGGCCAAGCTCTCAAGTTAGCACAAGGTTCTTATGAAGTTAAACCCCAGCTCTCTTCTTTTCTTTGAAAGTAAAGAGATAAACATGAAAAGTAAACAATACTTTGTGGTCTTTTTTAAACAGTGAAGTTCCTTCTTGCCATACAGTCAGAAAGAGAACTGACTTTGGCAGTTGGTCTACAGGCCTCTCATTACTTATGAAAGTACACGCAGAGTTGCTCAGAAACACATTCCATGGAATACAATATGTATTACTCCCAGGTCTTGTTTGGACTGCTGCTCCACTCAAGTCATCCAATTATTATGAAGGTAATTCAGCCTTTCCCCAGGGTGGTGACTGTAGATGTGTTTGAACTGTAGCAGACAATTCTGGAATTTGTCACCCTAACACACTGGATGGCCCCAGGTTAGGGAAGCTGGGGTAACGTATAAGCATGGGACAGGATTAGGAATTAAGAGTGGGAAGACATTTCACTGTGAAAGCTGTATTGGGCCAGGAAGAAGGCATTTATGCCTTCTGCTAAATGAGAAACAATAGACTAGTGAAGTAGCTGGGATCTCAGGTTAAAGCCTTCTCCTTCCCAAATGCATAGTAAGAAAACAAGAGTTTTAGGAAGGGAAACAAAATACTATTTTCAGGGATAAATGCAGTACATAAACTATCTAGATTGATTAGGATTTCCTCCCTTCTTGAAGCAATCTAGTTATAGTCATTAAAAAACAGAGAAATAAATGGTTTATTTAGCATTCACAAAGGTGCTGAAACTTTTTCAAGTCCAATCACTGTCAAAGTATTTTTTAAAACTTCTCCCTTTTCTGAGCAAAATTAAAACAAGCAGTTTAAAAGCAAGCCTTGATTAGCATATTGAGGACAGTTTATTATTTATGAGATGGAAATCAGGATCCTGAATGACTGAACTCACTAAAGACTTATTTGGAAGTGTCCTCATCGACTTCCTCATAGCACCCACAGAGCAAATAATTCACACTGTAATTAATGCAGTGTCTTCCCAAACAATAACTGTTTTTGACAGCAATCTTTCCTGCTGCAGCTCAAATGAGAAACTGACAACACTAAATTGAAAAAGGATGCATCACTGCAAATGCTAAAAGCATGAGCTAAAGCAATAGCAGCACCTGTATTTCAGTTAACAATGTGAACATATACTGAAATGTAATTTTATCTCCCAGCAGAAATGCTCGTTTACACTTTCAGCAGGTTATTCCTTCTAAGTAGGGCATTCCAGTCACCCGTTCCCCCCTCCATTTGATTCTTTTCTCTCCCACTAAACATTATGTCACCACTATTCATTGGGTCATTGGAGTTGTGCCCTTCCTCCTTTCTGTAAACATTGGGGTTCTCTAGAGCTGATGTGTCCCTTTTATTTCTCAGATTCCTAGCTTGGATTGAATCCTATTGGCACTCACTACGCTACTTAAGCAATCTGAAGTGTTAATAAACAACCTATGTTAGCAAATTCTTGTACAGTGAAACAATCAAATATTTTAGCCTTCTGTGACTCAGCAATAAGGCAAAAAGTTAAGACAAGAGGGTCTACAATAAACCCCTCAGCACCACTGTCCTATATTTACTGAATTCATACCATATGTACAGTAAACAGTTCCCAGCATAACTTTAAAAGACAAATGTAAAGGATGTGAATTCTAGCTTAGCACTCCCCACAGGAAATGTGCATTAAAATATGAGTGAAGTGGCAAACTTTGAATACTCACCTCAGCTTTAAACCATGATGGAAATTTCTGCAGATATCCTTCTGATCCTTCCCATACATAAGTATACATGCATTGTTATTCCTCATGCTGAACAGGTAATAACTTTTCTAAATTTCTTTATTAAGTGAACCATATTTTTGATCATAGACAAATAGTAAGGGAAACAGCAATCTCTGGAGTAGCTGAGGCTAAAGAATTTTTTTAATAATAGCATTGGGTAAAATATAGGCACAAAGACTGAATATCTTTGCTCTAAATTACTAGAACAATGGGTTGCAATGTATTCTAGCTCCATAGCCCTAGAAAGAGAATCTACAACAAGGAAGATGACCTTGATGGAGATATGCAGGAACCATTACCTAGGCAAAAGGAACTACGGCATTTTTAAAGTCCAAAATGAGATAGCATTCAGAAGCAACTCAGGCAGATGCCACTGTGATTCACTGGAGCATAAGAAGGGGGAGGAGGTACGGCACAATCAGGCTCTTAATTAATATGGCCAATCTCAATAAAAGTAATTTTAACCTTTGTCTGGTCTCGCCCACCTAGTGGAGCTGATAGAGAGTTTAAGAGAGCAATTGTGAAGACAGAAGATGCCCTAGGGCAGAAGGTTCTCAAGCATTTTGGTCTCAGGACCCGTTTCCATTCTTAAATATGATAGAGGGCCCCAAAGAGTTTTGATTTATGTGGATTATATCTATTGATATTTACTGTATTACAAATTAAAACTTAGAAATTTAAAACTATTTATTTATTTAACTCTGTGGACCTCCTGAAATGGCCTCGGGGACCCCCAGGTGTCCCCAGACCACACTTTGAGAACCACTGCCTTTAGAACTTTTCTAAACCCAAGATGTGTGAAATACTCAAGACCAAATCCACTCAGAGGTTAATCTATTCACCTGCAAGGACGTGAGCTGCATCCAAGTCAGTTGAGAGTAAAAAGCCACATGGAAAAGATGGCTCTTCTTGTCAAGGTTGCCTATTCCCTAGGCTCTGTCCAAGGTCCTGAAAGATCTGTTCCCAACCACCTTTGCCTCTATGAATTCTGACTTTGACTAAACCTTTTTGTTTCCCATCTGTCCCATCTTCTGTTCCAAATTAATAAATAGATTTATTCTCTCCAACTTGCTCATGGTTTCTACCTAAGATGGGACATAAATAAGACAAGCCTTTTGTACCTTTCCTGCAACTGCATTTTCTCCCAACTATGCATAACTTGAGTTTCCTGTAAAAATTCAATTTTTAGCATATTCAGCATATTAAAACAGGAGTGAAATAGCTGAGGCCCTTGATGCACATCTGTCCCCCAAAGCCTCAAGAAAAGCCCAAAGTCCCTGTAAAGGTTGTCAGTGAAAAGGGGATTATTAAGGATATAAAGAATAAGGTTATTAACTGTTTTAATTGAAATTACATTTAATTAATGCCCTCACCCTACATCATCTTAATTCTGATCTGCAGAAATGATTGCACTCCTGCATTAATGGTATAGAATTCCTGGGGATCTTCTTGCATTTCATTAGTCTTGACTTCTGAATTATACTCAATGAACATTCAGTAAAACGCTAATCCACACTTCCTGGTTCAGTTCTTTTTTTTTTTTAATAATAATTTTCTTAGACATTACAATTAAAAAGATAAGAACTAATACAAACTAAAAAAAGAAAAAGAAAAAATAGAAAGTACAGAAAAGAAAAAGAGAAAAAAAGAAAAAGGAACATATAAAGAAATGACTTCCCCTTCATAACAAGTATACACAATTTTAGTAACTTATCACTTTCTCTTAAACTACAACAAAGATCTCTTCTTCCCATATCTCATCTCTTATCTATAAACCAATCTTTAAAGCCTCATTGTTCAGTCCTGGTCACAAAAGTCCATTAAGGGTTACCAGAGATAACATATCTATTTTAACCTTGATCAAATAAACCAACTTTATATTCCTTCTCTTTACTTTTAACAATCTTGATCTTTTTATATTCCTTCTCTCTATTTTTTAACACACTTAATCCTTAATCCCCTCAAATAATGTCCTAAACTTCATTTCTTCTCATTTTTTATTTGTCCCTTCTCACAAAATTCTTCAAAACTTTAACAAGTCTCATTTGTAAATCCAATATAAGAAAATTATCCTCTTTTGATTTGGTAAAACACAACCAGTTTGATATGTATATACAGTGTAGCATCTTCTTCCACATCATTCTCATAGCCTGCCATTTTAAAATTCACTTTCAAATCAGTCTCAAGCCTACCTGGTGAAGCTTGCTCTTCCATATCATATTCCAAACATAATCTATCTATAATGGCAGACATTCTTAAAATTAACTTTTGGGTTGAATACGTCCAACGTTCAAGCATTTTGCTCCATTCTGTATTAGTAAACCGAATTTAAGAGCTCTTCTCCTTTAATTGTAATCTTTATTTCCTTCTGGTTCCCTCTAGTGTCCAACCCTCAAAATCCCATCTTATCATATATATGTATGTATGTATGTGTGTATTTATAACAACAGCATTTTCCCACAGAAAGGATTATTTTAATTAATTTCAAAATCTTATTTCAAATGCATCTGGACCCTTAGTCTGTTTGTAACTTTTCAAAATCAAAGTTCTAATCATCCTTTTGTTTATTAAAAAAAATTGTTTTAATCCTTAAACTTGTATAAAACTTCTTTCATTAAAGGTTGAAGGAAACTCACCCAGTGTAGTAAAACTTGCATTATGAAGGTTCCTAATAGCTGAAAAGCCGTTAACAAACAATTTCCTAAAGTGATTAAGAAAGGAAGTATGCAAACCCTGTCTCCTTTTGAAGGTGCCAAACCGCAGCTTATACTATGATGGCATTCCCTTGGCTCCCATAGCTCTAAACCCACCAGAGACCACTGTTTTGTGGTCTCTTCATGAGGAGAAACTGTCTGGAGCATTTGTGGGTGATCCCAGTCCACTCCTTGTCTGGAAAGGACATGCGAAGTCAGTCCATTCACCAGCTCTTCATTCTGCTGCCGTCATCGGCTCTGCCCTCAGCAGAGCTGTCTTCAGTTTGCCATTTCTTCCCCAGAAGTCCCACTTGCTGGTTCAGTTCTGATCTCTCAAAACTTTAATATGGGGGAAGCAGGGAAACAGACTGATTCTCAAGTGTGGCCTTAAACTAGGCAGAAACTCAACTCATACAGGCCTTCAAATCTGGAGTTATTCATTTTTTAAAATTCTCTTCAGAGTCTTGTTGGATTCCTGACCAAAGAGATACATTAATATTGATCTAGAACCTTTTCCCTGAGTTTGACTCAAAACAAAAAAACCAAGGTAGCATAGCTGAGCTTCTACCTATTTCTTGAAGTAAGAAATTCTTGAAGTTCTTGAAGTAATTCAAAATAACTTATGGGTTAGAAGCTCAAAGAAGTATTTGAATTTGACAAAACATGGTTTATCTAGACAAAGTTCTTATCTAGACAAAGTTTATCAGGGTTTATCTAGACAAAGTTCCACAACTTGATGCTCAAACACATAGTAAACACATACTCTTATCCAATTTATGTTATTTTTTAGTTGTTCATTAAAGCTCATCTGTTTCCTTAATTTGCTTTCTGAACCTTTCCAAGGCCAAAAAGAAATTTTCACTGCAGATATCAATACCTACTTTTTAACTGCAGTTTGCCCCTTTGCAATTTCCAGCATGACCTATAAAACACTGTAGTGAATTTGGTGGGGGAGGACAAATCTCTTCCCGAGAGGCTGAAATATGAAAAGAATTAAAGGAAAAAGTAGACTTGTCCCTCCAGATAAATGGATAGAAACATTCAAAGCCAGCAAAAATTAAACTCTGAGAAATCAATCAGGAATGGGAATTTCCCCTCTCAAGCAGGCCTTGAAAAAGAGGAGGGGCCTGGCTCCATTTTCCTTTCATCTTTTGTCACTATTCCCATCTTTGTCCAAGAGCTCTTCCCCTGGAAGTGGCTGAAAGCAAGATAAGAAAAGAAGCCCCAATCCAGATTGGAGATCAGGGAATTATACAACAAGCTCTGAACTAGTTAAAGATGGATGCGGATTAGGATGCTTTATATTTATTTTTTGCTTGCTGTGAATTGAGCTATGGAACTTTGATTTGTGATGGGCCTGTATTGGAGCAGAAATTGAAATCACTCTCTTGAGAAGTCATTTTTTTTCCCTTTTTCTTCCCTTTTTCCTGTTGTGCCTTTTAACTTCCTAGTTAGGAAGTTGTGCCTTCTAGCTCATTAACCTTAATATACATAATAAAAGTTTGAATTCTGTACCACATGAAGCTGGCCACAGTATCTAGTCCTGGATTATACCTTTCATTCATAAAAATTTCTACAATTATATATTCAGACCAGATGCACATAAGGGAACTGATTATCACATGTTAAAACCTGAACTTGAACATATAACTAACCTGAACATACAATCATTTGCTGGATTGGACATTTACTGGAGTAAAACATAATACAGGTAGAGAAACAATGAAGGGAAAACAGAGACACTGTCAGTTATCCATAAGGAATTCATTATATTTGACAAACACTTTTTCACACTGAAGAATTCTCTCCTTAAATAGCCCTGAGATTTATTTAAATCAAATGATTCTAACAGCCATGCTTGAGAAGCTCAATTTCTAGCTACTGCTCTTATGCTGAAAAGGAAAGAATGAAAGTTTATAAATGCATAAAAGTCCATAAAAGCTGTGAAATCATTCTTTCCTAAGGCTATTTGATCAGGACTGCAAAAATCAGGCTATCCAGAATGCTGCCATCTGCTGATTGTCTGGATTTTTGTAGCCGTGATCAGGTTGTGCTATTCTTTTTTCATGTTCCCAATATTATCCCAGGAAGAGCTGATGTCCTAAAATAAAAAAACAAAGAACAAAGAACAAAGAACAAAGAACAAAGAACAAAGAACAAAGAACAAAGAACAGGACCAGGACCAGGACCAGGACCAGGACCAGGACCATTCATAAGAAGCCTGAAGAAACTACAGGGCAGAAACAAGGTCAGTAAAATAAAGCACATTGTCTATAGGCCAGGGAAGTCTATAGGTCTACAGATCAGAGAAGGCTGCATAAAACAAAACGTGACCTTTCAAAGGGACAGCACTTCAACTCAGATTTTTCATTCCAACTTGTCAGTCTACTAAGCTTGTCCTTCTACTGGCAAAACACTGATTTGGCACTATTAGATGAACATGCTTTTGGTATAACCACATTTAAATTAATATATTTCTCTTTATTTAGTGACTAACAAATGTTCCACAGTTTTGTTCTGATCTCTAACAAAGATGTGGTACCCTATCACCAATGTTAACATAAAATTAAATTGCTAAACCTATTAGATTTTATATGGAGAATTTGGGATGGAGTTCTTTTGAATGCTGTGCACAGCCCTAATTTCATCCTTGGTTTTAAACAGAAAAAAGTCTTGGATTGGTTTTTATACTCAGAAAAATTACTGTATATATCAAGAAGTGGCTGGATTGCTTAAAGAAATTAAGCAACTTGGAAGCTTTTTTGTTTTAAGTGATTGTGTGCTGGGGAGCTGTTTCAGCAGTTTATTTTAGGGAAACAAAAGTGGATGACATTCTTAAAGAGGCATTTATCATTTATTATCTGTGATCTTGGAACTGTAGACACTGTTTAAAAAGAAATGCAAGGTGTGGAATCTTCCTAAAAACCATGTCTTTACATTCCCCAAGTAATATCTTCCTGAGTGCTATCTTTTAATAGCAAAGGAAATGGGTTTTTCTTTCTTTATAATTGCTTCCCATCAGGAGTAAGCAATTTTGTGATGGCTGGGGACCAGTCTTAAATGTATTGAGAAGGCAGGAAGATCTTTTTAGAAACTTTCTTACACATGTTAATCCTATCCAAGGGTATGCTTGCTTGCTTCCTTGCTCACTCACTTATTCATTCATTCCCTTTCTTTTGAAAAGTGGTTGGAAATGTGATGGTTTGCAGCTGAATTTTGACAATGAAATCTCTGGGGTTTGAAAAAAAGAGAGTCTGTGGGACATATGCAAAGTGTGATGTACTTACTCTAGGTGGGAGGATTGCTAGAGAACCAGGATGTGAATTCTGGAAAGCCTTGGCTCAAATTCATCCCTGCCTAGAGACAGTAATTATCTTTTGTGGGTTAAAGGATGGAGTCCAGAAATAAAGCTCATTCCAGGAAGGACTAAATAGCTTGAAGAAATTGGCACTAGCTGGCTTCATTCTAGGGTAGGCCTGATAACTTACAAGGTTTCCTAGCATTAACATACTGTGCACTGAGGTGAAATATTTAGCATGATTACCAAAGAGAAATATGCACATTTTATTTATGACAGGTTAAAAATGGAGTTCATTCAGTGCAAACTATTAAAAAAATTACAGTTTTGCAAATTATGTTGTACTGGGTACTACATATTGGTGAACATAGAATTCATTGATTAAAATAGAATTCTAATATCAATCAGAACCATTAAAGCAGATTCTTTCATGGGGAAGAATGCTATTTTTTATTGCTTATTATAGCTATATACTGGAAGGTGGACAAAATGCAATATTTTGCATTAAATATTATTACAATACTCATAGTTAAAAGGTTTTGCAACACGCCTTATCAACATGACCTGGCAACTGTCTGCTCCTCTTGATCTTCCCGACAGAAAAGAAAAAAAAAGTAAAAACATCTATAATCTAGGCAGCTATTAAGTTTACTTAATCTAATTTGCATACCATTCAGATGACTTCAAAGTCATCAGGCAATGCTTTTGAATGAAATGAAATCTTTAAGATTTGCCGTCTGTAGTACTTTTCCATTTGCAGAATAGGTGCAGTAGATGAGTTTCTTAATTTATTGTCCTGTCTCATACATAATTAGCTGTTGTCCCCCCCACCCCTGACAATTACGAATCTTCTGCTGTACTGGCCTAGTTCAAGATGAGCTTGATTTGTGAACAATTGTTTGCATTTTTCTTTTTTCTCTTTAAAGACAAAAATTGCAATTACCTACAAGCTATCAACTTCCTAAAACTGAGGGGAAGATCCTGTCAGTCCTGCCATTACATGGAATGAGTAATGTATTTAAACCAGGAAGGGAAAGTTGAACACATTATGCTATTGTCCGAACAAGGGAGCCAATTGTGAATGGCAGAATAGGAAGCAGGGAACAATGAGTTCTCTTGGACTTCCCAGCCTATGGAAACAATAAGACTGAGCAGAGCTACCTTGAATTAGGTCAACATAATTCCAAGCATTTCGGAAATACCAAACTCCACTGCATTTTGCAGAGCACTGAAGCAAGGCAGCCCTTTGAGGCTTTGTGCAATCCAAGGAAACAGTATATACTTACATACAGGTGAAACTCGAAAAATTAGAATATCGTGCAAATGTTCATTTATGTCAGTATGGCAACTCAAAAGGTGAAACCAATATATGAGATACACGCATTACATGCAAAGCAAGATATGTCAAGCCTTACTTTGGTATAATTGTGATGATTATGGCGTACAGCTTATAAAAACCCCAAATTCACAATCTCAGAAAATTAGAATAGTGTGAAAAGGTTCAATATTCTAGGCTCAAAGTGTCCCACTCTAATCAGCTAATGAATCCATAACACCTGCAAAGGGTTCCTGAGCCTTTAAATGGTCTCTCAGGCTGGTTCAGTAGGAATCACAAGCATGGGAAAGACTGCTGACCTGACAGTTGTGCAGAAAACCATCACTGACACCCTCCATAAGGAGGGAAAGCCCCAAAAGGTCATTGCAAAAGAAGTTGGATGTTCCCAAAGTGCTGTATCAAAGCACATCAATAGAAGGTTATGTGGAAGGGAAAAGTGTGGTAGAAAAAGGTGCCCAAGCAGCAGGGATGACCGCAGCCTGGAGAGGATTGTCAGGAAAAGGCCATTCCAAAGTGTTGGGGACTTTCACAAGGAGTGGACTGAGGCTGGAGTTAGTGCATCAAGAGCCACCACACACAGACGGATCCTGGACATGGGCTTCAAATGTCGTATTCCTCTTGTCAGGCCGCTCCTGAACAACAAACAACGTCAGAAGCGTCTTACCTGGGCTACAGAAAAAAAGAACTGGTCTGTTGCCCAGTGGTCCAAAGTCCTCTTTTCTGATGAGAGCAACTTTTGCATCTCATTTGGGAACCAAGGATCCAGAGTCTGGAGGAAGAATGGAGAGGCACACAATGCACGATGCTTGAAGTCCAGTGTGAAGTTTCCACAGTCTGTGTTGATTTGGGGAGCCGTGTCATCTGCTGGTGTTGGTCCACTGTGCTTCATTAAGTCCAGGGTCAACGCAGCCGTCTACCAGGAGATTTTGGAGCACTTCATGCTTCCTTCCGCAGATGAGCTTTATGGGGATGCTGACTTCATTTTCCAGCAGGACTTGGCACCTGCCCACACTGCCAAAAGCACCAAAACCTGGTTCAATAACCATGGGATTACTGTGCTTGATTGGTCAGCAAACTCGCCTGACCTGAACCCCATAGAGAATCTATGGGGCATTGCCAAGAGAAAGATGAGGGACATGAGACTGAACAATGCAGCGGAGCTGAAGGCCGCTATTGAAGCATCCTGGTCTTCCATAACACCTCAGCAGTGCCACAGGCTGATAGCATCCATGCCATGCCGCAATGCGGCAGTCATTGCTGCAAGAGGGGCCCAAACCAAGTACTGAGTACATATGCATGCTTATACTTTGCAGAGGTCCGATATTGTTCTATTTCCAATCCTTGTGTTATTGATGTCATGTAATATTCTAATTTTCTGAGATTGTGAATTTGGGGTTTTCATAAGCTGTACGCCATAATCATCACAATTATACCAAAGTAAGGCTTGACATATCTCGCTTTGCATGTAATGCGTCTATCTCATATATTGGTTTCACCTTTTGAGTTGCCATACTGACATAAATGAACATTTGCACGATATTCTAATTTTTTGAGTTTCACCTGTATATTTCTTTAGAAACGATGACACAAAGAAATGTATTTTTGTTAAGTGGGTGTCAGATCAAGCAAATTTCAGGATTATTTGGACAATTAGTTGATTATATGCCATCAACTCAGTGTCAACTCTTAATGACTACATAGATTTCCTCCATGACAATCCGTATCTAACCTGATCTTTCTACAGGGCACTCACCACCACTGTAACCGAGTCTATCCACCTTGCTGCTGGTCATCCTCTTCATGCTCTGTCTTTATGGCCAATGTTCTGTCCTAGAACTTGTGGGATAAGAAAAGTCTGTCTCTGCTCCTTTTCAAAATTCATGTAAGACAAGCATTGTATATGAGTGAAGGTACCAGTCCATGGAAGTAACCTTCTGTCCACATGTATTAGAGTATAAATGTAAATTGGAGCCATGTGCAAATGTGTATCTAAGTATTCATAACAGTTAAAGCAACAAGCTTTCACATTCATGTGTGCAGGTCACAGCTTCCCATATGTAAGATAGGAGAAAAGCAGCAGTGCTGCATGAAGATTGTTGACCTGGACAATATGAAATTCCGAGCATAATTTGAAGTCCATCATACTGAACATAATTTGAAGCCCTTAATTATTGCACCTGACACACCTTGCAGAGGTTCAGAGACCTCAGAGGTTTATTTAGAATAGGCATTTCCTGTTGACTCTCAAGACTAGGCTAATTATTTGTAGTATAACTGGGAACAACCTAGTAGTACATTGCAGAGAATACAAAGCTGGTCCCGTTTCAGGAGTCTCTCATTTATTGTGCTAACTATGTAGTTGTAAGAATACACACCAGAAAGTAGCTCCTAGTAAAAAGAGGAAGACTGAATTTTAAAGATACACATCTAGAATTCAGATGTAAAGTAGTGATGGGCAGCTTTGTTTACACCAAGGAGGCACTGGCCTTTGTAGTAGCATGCTAGGGATCTATGGGTGTAATGAGCATGTGTTTGCATGTGTACACACATATACATAAATACAGATGTGATGAACAGGGCTTCCTGGCATCCATAAGGATTGTCTCTACATCCTTCACAATCCTCTTACTTGTTGTTGTTGTTGTTCAGTCGTTAAGTCGTGTCCGACTCTTCGTGACCCCATGAACCATATTGTGCCAGGCCTTCCTATCTTTCACTGCCTCCCTGAGTTTGCTCAATTTCATGCTCATTGCTTCAGTGATGCTATCTAGCCATCTCATCCTCTGCCGTCCTCTTCTCCTTTTGCCTTCCATCTTTCCCAGCATCAATCCTCTTACTACACCTTCCCATATTCCTGAGGAGAATTCATTTGGTATGCTGCCACCATCCACTTTACTCCAGAGAAATTCCCTCTCTGAACTAGTTTAACTGCTGAGGAAGTGGCAACTCCTCTTTTTTTCAGAAGCTTAACCTAACAGGGAAGGTGCCAAAATTAAAGTCTACTCAGAGTGAATGGGCTGATCCAGTAAAGTAATTCAAGCCTTTTATTATGTAGATAATAAAATTATATTACTAAATAAATGGGAGCAAAAGACAAAGAGATAAATATAATGAAAAGAATACCTGAACTAATTTCAGTAGGTTTCTTTCAGGTGGCTGCCCTTCCAGTCAGGAATGCATATACAGAATAAGGAGGACATCTGATACAGGGTAACAGATTGTTCCACAAAATAAATTCAACATTCTAATCTCACATCTACCTCCACTGTTCCTTAAATTGCTCTATTTTTCCTGATTCTCCAATTCCAGAATCCCTAGGAATTGGGGCTTTGCTTACCTATCTTTGTGCCAGCTAGACAAGAGCTGCTCCATTCCTCTCAGTGAGAGAGAAGGTACAACACAGGCAAACCTGAGTGTCTTTTTCATTTTTTTGAAATCCACTTTAGAGGGAATTCTTCTGATTGTTTCCTTAAAGTTTGATTTTTCCTGGGTTCTGATAGTCTGTCAACTATCCAGAATGACAGGTTCAGGTTTGATTGACAGATTATATTTAAATTTTCCTTTAATTCTTTTGTGTCTGAAACTCCTGAGATGGGATTTCTCCCTATCCACTATAGAACAGCATTCCCCCAAAGAAAATAAGTTTTAAAAATTAAATATAATTTAATAAGTTTAAAACAATTATTATTTTTAACAATCAAAATTTTAAAGAGTTAATATTTAATTCATTTTTATTTGCTTGGTATGTAATAGCCCAGAATATGGTTTGCCAAAACACTGGTGAACTAGCACTTGACCTGCAGAGTTGTTTGGAGATGTTAGAAGCCCAATCTGCTTCCTCCTCCCCCTTCAGTGTTCAGGAAAAGAAACTAAGAAAGGAACTCAGACAAGGAGTGAGTTTGGAGCAAAAAGGAATGTGAAAGGAAAAAAAAACACACACGCACATACAAAGCTAATGGCAAAGATCTCAGTTGAGAGGGAAGGAAGAAATTGCAGTAGGAAGGGCTGGACAATAAACAGGATTGAATGGGACAGCAGAAGCAGGGAAGGAGAAGTGGTACAGTGTGAAGGCATAGAAGAGTAGGAGTGGTGTAGCAATAGCAAAACTCATTAGCACTTAGTATCCCTTCCTGCCAGTGACCAAATCGGGGCGGCATATTGGCACCATTTCAATAGAAATCCAATGATACCTTGAGTGGTGGCACTCAAATCTCTATGGTGCTGCATATAGCCCATGAGTTATGTGCCTCTAAAGCAGATTATCTGGAACTTCCTTCTCTATGTGTTCTGTTATGATTTGAAGAAAACAAATATGTGAATTAGTGATATAGGTAAATATTTACTTTTTTTACTAGCAAATGAGTTTTACCCAACTCTGTTTATAGTTCATCGTGCAAATTTTGTGGAGAAACAGTTAAGTACATATATGTGTAGAAATAAGCAACTCCAATGCAAATCTGTTTGAATCGCATTCTGGAGCAGAGATATTAACACAGGGGAGAAAAGGTGATCAGGCTATAGTCCAATAGAAGGACATTGATATTCTAAAACATATAAATTTTTTTGCAAAATAATCCCTTTATTAATAAGTTCATTTTTTAAATATTGACCTTTAGTTCATTGAAACTATTTTTAACATACTGTATTTATGACAAGGCTAAAACAATATAGAGGCAGATACTTCATGAATTCAGATACTTTCATCCTTATTTTCAGTAATTTAATATATCCATACAAATATTTTGTTAAAATGCAAATTTCAAAAATCAACAAATATGTTTGGAGATTAATTTAAGATGGAATGTATCTGCCTCTTACTGGCCTTCCTGAAACCATACTATACTCAGTACATTATAGTTCATATTCTACATGGTAACCAATTTCAATTTTTCATACTTTAAATATTATACAGGTAAATATTAATATGGCTACAATATCTCATTACTGGAAAAGAGAGATCTATATTGAAGGAAAAAATATCTGCTCATTTCCATGGGGCCTCAATCCCCTCTTAAGGAGCAGAGGGACTTCATCTCAGTTGCAGAGCAGATGCTTTGCATTTTTCCCAACTAAAGACCTGCTTCAGTGTAACTATTAAGATATGTGAGAGGTGATAACACTCTGTCTCACTGAAACAAGGAGGTAATGCAATTTACTTTGATGAAGATTCATCTAATAGATCTAGTATCTGGCTGGAAGTTAGAAGAGGCATCCGTGCATGTATAGCACACGCACAGAATCCTCTTCTGGCTATCAGACCTGCATCACAACAGACACTGATGCAAGGCAACAAAGCTGTTTTGCTTTGGATGGGGTGAGGGAGTCACATTGCATGGTGAAGCAGCTACTAAGAGATGCTTCAATCAAACATTAAGCAAAGCATAGTATAGCACCTCTTCAAAGCTTTGCAGAGTTCTAAAAATTGTTACTACTGCTGAGATCCCAACTGAGATAAATTCAGTTAATCCCATTAAACAAAAATAATCCAAATCATAACTGGTACACTGGTTCAAACTGCTGAGAAAAGCAATCTTTCTGTCTACCATAAGTGAATAATTCACTCCAAATCATTCTAACCCCAAATGCTTAAAAGTCCTGGATGAAGCTCCAAAAGCAATCAGATCAGTGAATTTGAAGGAAAATGTGTTCTGGAATAATGATAATTTCCATTCTTATTATTTAATGCTTGGAACAATTTAATAATGCTTTCCAGCATTTCTCTGCATCAATGATTAATAAATTCACTTTTCATTGTGAAAGCCTATGTTCTCAGAAAACTAGAGTTGATTTTAAAGTAGAAGTGATATAATTTGATAGTACTTCTAGACAATTTTTTATTTTGCAATTGCCCTACCTCACTGACAGAGTTTTATAAGAATCCATACCTTGCCATTTTCTATTTATAACCCTCTTGTATTTTGCCATCATTGACCTTTTGCTTATCAGAAAATAAGAAATTATGAAAAGAAAAAAGCAAACTCTGCAATCATTGGTTTAGTAGTGCTAGAAACTGCATATGTAGTAATCATCATCATCATCATCATCTATTAAATTTGTACGCCACCAGACCCTCAATGACTCTGGGCGACTCACAACAGACAAAGAAATTAAAACAAAATCAATAAAACATAAAAATGTTATGTTCAGGTTTGTATAGTAATTGATATATTTGTTATTATTACAAAATTTCTTTGCAGAAATTTAAAATATTTAAAAGTTTTGACAATTAACAGTAGTTAAAAAAACAAAATTTAGAATTGTAGAGCTTGAGAGGCCATTTAGGTCACTGATGCCAATCCCTTGCCCAGGGCAGGAATCTAAATTAAAATATCAGAGATACAATAATGGCTGTCCAGTCTTTGCTCGAAGACACCCTTTGGAGGGCCTACCACCTCTCTCTGTAATTGATTCCACTGTCAGCTGCTCTTACCTTTGGGATTTTTTAAAACATTTGTAACACTCAATTAGAATGTGTCTTCCTGTAACTTAATTTCTGAAAGAAGAGAACAGACCTTGATCTTTTATATGACATCTTTCCAGGTCTTTGAAGAGTGATTTTATATCCCACTTCAGTGATCTTTTCTCAATGCAAAACATAGCCAGATTCTTTCATCTCTCTTCATAGGACTTAATTACTGGTCCCCAATCATCCACTTTGCCATTTTCTGAATCTATTCCAGTTTCTCTGTATCCTTCCTAAAGTGTGGTGTCCAGTATGGGAAAAAAAATGTAGCCACTCCTGCACCCTCATCCATTTTCAGCACCCTTTGGGTACATGTGTATAGATATACCAGTATAAAAATTTAATTATCAACTCTAATGATCATTGATAAAAGCAAGCTTGCATAAAAAAAGTACAAATATTGGGTACAATTAAAGCAAAGCCAAATTTTCATTTTATTTATCTTAACCAGATAGCGGTGATCACATGTTCAATTTTCAATTCTCCAAATTAAAGTATTTAAATTTGCCTGGATTATGCACATCATTTAGAAGAGTATTATAATGATTAAGGTGTCATAATGAGTGAGGAAACCCAGTTCATGAACCCATTAATCAAGTGGGTGACTTTAAGTTAATCACTACTTTGCAGCCTAATCTGTCTCATAGGGTTGTTGTGACGATAAAATGAGAAGAGACTTTCATCCATACAGAGACCTTTAAATTTCCAGGGGAAAAGCATGAGATATATGTACAAATAAATTCATTTTTCAGCTAGATTTCTATGGCCCACTGTCGAGTGTTCTGCACACAGCAGGAAAAAAATGAGAATCACGCAGTAAGTTTTAAACAATAAAAATGGGAGAAGTACCCTTTTAATTATCACTCGGTATATAAATAATTAAAAATAAAATCGAACTTGAACAGTTCGATTCTATTCCGCAGTCGAAATGGGAAGACTCCTTCGTACAACCGAATCCCACTTTCCTACCCAAGAGGACTCCGTATGTCTACAGATCCCCGACGCTTCTACATTATAAGACGTGTCTTAAACCGCTCCTTCTTTTTAAAGGGCATTTATTTTATTATCTTGCTATACTGACTCTATCTGGCTTAAGGGCTATAATAAACTCGATTATCTTGCCTGGTTCAGTATTCTTGGGACTCTAGAACCTAATGAAAGTCAGCACTGGCAGCTTCCACGAATCGTCAGCGCTCCAGAGACCGTCAACCCGGCAGGGCAGTACAGTATTAGCTGTGGTCAAGGCTGTACTCAGGTCCACGTCTCCTCAGGCAACTGGACCCCAACCCTTCACCCTGAAGGCAGCCACCGCCATTCGGAAACGCCCTGCAGCACCCTCCTCCCGCCAGCGGCTCTCCTGGCGTCCCGCTCCGCTCTCGCACGAGGCGCTCGCATTCCCAGACGCCTTTGCGGCAGCGACGGCAAGCAGTCGCTAGACAACGGAGGGCCGCCGCTTCCATAGCGATCATTATACACGGAGGCTGCGCCATGCTTATACACGGAGGCTCGGCTTTAGTCTCGCGAGAACCAGCGTTCCTGCCTTGAGAGGCCATCGGGGGCGTCCTCCCGCCGGGGTAGTATGGAGGGAGGCGACGGCTGCGGGGAGCATCTGTTCTCGCTGGAGCTGCTGGTGGAGTCGGCGCGCGTGGAGCCGCAGCTGCTGCCGACGCCGCTGCCCGCCAGTGGCCCCTTCCGGCCGGCCGTGGCTCTCCGGCTGTTGGACTTCCCGACCCTCCTGGTCCGCGCCCCGCAGGCCGCGTCGGGCCCGGTGGTGCCCTTCGGGCGGGGCAAGTCGTGCCTCTTCAGGCTGCGGCCGGACGCTCTGAAGGGCCTCTTGCGGCGCTCCCCGCTCCACGCGCTGCTGCTGGCACTGCCGCCCAACCCGGGGCCCGCCCGCCTGCTCGGCTCGTCCTGCGTCTCCCTGGCGGCCGCCGCCGAGGAGGTGTTGCTAGGCTCCGGGCCGGGGAGTGGAAGGGGCCACTTCCCGCTGCGGGACCTGATGGGAGAAACGGTGGGGGAGCTGGAACTGAGCTATCGCCTCAACAGCCTGGGCTCCTCGGGCCTGGAGGACTTCGAGCCAGGGGCGGCGGCTGACAAAGCCCTCGCTGGAGACCAGCGGCACCAGCAGCTCGCTTCCCCACCGGGCAAAGTGGCGGAGCGGAGGCTCAGTCTGGAGTTCATCTCAGAGGGAGAGGAGGACCAGGACCCTGCCCCAAGCGGTGGCAGCCAGGGGTCCCTAAGCAGCCCTGGCACCGAGCCAGAGCCGTTTTCCAGTAGCTCCAGCGGGGAGGAAATCTCTGGAGAGCTGGAGATCGACACAAATGCTTTTTGTCCCCCTCCAATGTATTACAGCCATCAAACTGCAAAACGCTGCCCCAGCCCTAAATCTGCTGCAAGAGTGATAATAGTGGCCGCTCAAGATTCACTTCCCAAAGAAAGAACTTCGGTACCTGTTGTTAAGGAGGAGCCTGTAACTAGTGCTGAGGAGGCTTCTTCACCTTTATCCAGCTCACTGGGTAGCTCTAAGGAACTCAGGCAGACTTTAAGTCAGCTGCCTCTACTGAACGCTTTGTTGGTGGAACTCTCCTTGCTAAATAGCCAGCCCCTGCCACCAGGATCATCTGTGCATCCTCAGTTGGCATGGCTCTACCAAAATGCAGAAGAAGGTACAAAAACACCACCCTCTAATGGCAAGAATCTATGCGCCTGCCGGGACGATAAGAA
The DNA here is from genome assembly GCA_030867105.1 of Liasis olivaceus. Classification (NCBI taxonomy): domain Eukaryota; kingdom Metazoa; phylum Chordata; class Lepidosauria; order Squamata; family Pythonidae; genus Liasis; species Liasis olivaceus. The sequence continues at coordinate 262,469,894 of CM061349.1, forward strand.
AAACAGCCCACACCACAAAGAAAGAGGAAGATCACCTAGTCCTAAATTAAAAAGAAATCGCCCAGATCATTTAAAAGGCATGTCTCCTATCTGTCCTGGCAAAACATTTACAAAACCAGTATACTTTGAAAGACCTGTAAGCCCTGAAAAGACAAATACCAAAGAAAATTCTCCCCCTAGAAGGAAGCTTACTTATGGGCTGACAAATACACTAAGGCTTCGTCTTCAGCGATCCAATCCGGGTGTGTTGAAAGTTCACGAAAAGAGAGAACATCGTAGAAAAAAAATTGGTGACGTATCTTTTGAAAAAAAAGGTAAAAGCTCTTTAGCCAAAAGAAAAATATTCCAGGGCTCCCTTGACTGTCATCCAAAGTCTTCTGGGCAATGTGATGAAAAAAGCATCCCTGATCAAAATGCTCAAATTAATGAAAATGTTGAGACTTTAATACAAAGCAGTGTGGAAAGAAATAGCCCTATGGCCACAAAAAAAATAAGCTCTCGTATTCTCAGAAAAGTTGGAGCCAGTGGTGTGAAGACTAGAGACAATGCAAAAGGGAAGTGCTCATCTGAAATTGTTGATTCTAGTTATAAAGAAAAGAGCTTGGAAGTTCATCTGCCAAGAGTCTTTTTACAGGATACTGAAGCCCTTGAAAACCCAACAGACACAGAGATAGAAAAATGTGTGCAATGTTATGGTTGTAATATTTCATATTTATATAAAGATAGACAAATCAACAACTTTGAAAAGAGTCATGCACGTAAGAATTCAGATAGCATAGTTGTTAATTCTGAAAATGCAGCCTATTCAGAAGATTTCACCAGTGTTGACAGTTGTGGCACAAGCTTGGAAGCTCCAGTGAGCAGCCCTGAACCTTTACCTATCAACTCAGATCACAGTCAGTCTGGCATTGACTCCAGTTCTAAAAATTCCAGAAGTCTTCCTGCTAAATGTATTTCACCTCGTCTTCCAATACCTTCAGCTGTATCTCCTGTTCAGACTCTTAAAAAGACATATGATTTAAAATCTAATGAAAAAAAATTAGGTATTGGATTGAACAAATTTGATGATGATTCTCTTGCAAGAACTTTAAGGGACCAACTTACAGTTCATGAAAAGGAAAAGAGGAAAGTTACACAGACTTTTGAGGACAAACAAGTATACCCTGATACAAATTGTAACATAGCAAAACGTCAGTCATCTGTGGAAAAGAGCCACTCTGTAAGGACATCTCAAGTTAGTTCTTATTTGCCCTCCAGTGTGTCTGATCTTGAACTTAGTGGGCTAGAAGAAAGCAAAGCACCTGACATAGAAAAAGAGGATGGCTTTGGAATGATGGATATTACAAATCAATGTAAACATATCAGTGAACTAGTAATAAACAAGCTTCCAGGATACACAATGTAACAATCAATAAGAATGGCAAAATCAAAGTGAAAATGTCTTAATTTTAAATAAGAAAACATGTTAAAGTCATTTTGATTTTTTTACATGTATAGGTTTTGCTTGATAAGTAATGGATGCACAGATATTTTTCAGTTTAATGCACAACTCAGACTGTAGGCCTAGCTCTGAACAGCCGGTTGTTTTTTTAAGTTTTAGCTCCCTCCCTTAATCCTCATTCTGTGATTAGCTGCCTCTGAAATTCAGGTGCAGTTTTCATATGACATAAAGGACTCCTGTTCATATAAAAATTTGTTCCCATTGAGCATAGGAAACGATTGAGTGTGCCTAAAGTAGTTTTCCAATTTGTAGTTTATATCTTAATTTTTCTTTCAAAACTAAAAATAAGCAAAAAAAAAAACTACTCAAAGGCCACTAGAAAACATGTAAACTATAGTTGATTATATGCTATTGAAGAGAATAATACTTAAGCAAGCCAATTTATGTTTGCACTCAGTTTTAAGAGAATTATAGCTATCAGTGAAGTATGAATTGTGCAATAAAATGCATACTTTAAAAACCCAAGGTTTCCACAAAAATAAGCAGCAAATTTTCAGAATATGATTTGAAAAATGCTACTACTTCAATTGCAATACCCAGTTAGATGTTAACAGAGTTCCTTTTCCTATAACATTATTAATTCTAACCTGTCGTCATAACAGATTAATTTTAAGTTTTACCTCATAATTAAAAAAAAAAATCCCAACATACTTCTTCCTGTTTTTGTTAGCACTTTGTATTAATCATTGTGTCTTCAGTTTGCATTACTTTCAGGTAATTCCACCTATTGTTAATTTGCACAATAAATTGGGTAGAGAGGGATCGAACCCTATATTTGAAATGGTATTTCTGCAGATACTCTTTTTAAAAAATGTCTGAAGGCAGGCATGCATTCCTAAAAGATATGCTAGTAATATTTGAAACTTAGGAAATGTTTTAAAAAAGCAGTGAAAAAGCCCTATATCATATATATTCATTAGCTTTAAAGAAAACTGAGTTTTCCTTTTTTGATAGGTGTAAAAAATGACATAGCATGTTATCTATTAAAATCACACAAATGTCAGTGAAATCAATAGTAGAAGTACATATTTGTATCTGCTAGTGATTAAACATGCAGGTTAAAGTTCCCAAGTTAATTGAATCAAGTTCCAGAAAAATGGGATAAGTCTTTCCTCTTGATGCATTAACTTACTTTGCCATGCCATGCATGCAGATAAGTGCATATCCAAGTAAAAAGCAACTAAATGAAGTGTTTACTTCATGTATGTAAAGGGGATCTCTACTCAATGCCAGTACTATAAAGAGTACTGGAGTTCTCATTAAGAAGGAATGTATGAATTGTTGCTAGGCATGTCTCAGTTTTGGCTTTCTGGCCAGAAACATTTTTGATACAAAAAAAGAGAACCTTTTAAAAGATGTCTTCTCAGGATATAGATAAAAAAGCAGTTTAGAGTGATTAGCTAGTTCATGGCATATGTAGTTAACTCAGGTAGTAAGAGGGTGATAATGTATTGTCTATAATTCATGTAAAAAAATTGTTCCTTTGTTTCTTTTGAAGAGGCAACTAGACATACACATTGGTCCTGAAAAAAACACTGTTGGGACAGTGATTAGATCAAGCCTTTGGTAAGAGCAAGGATTGTAACACCTTGCTGTTTCTCACACCTTCCCAATTATTGTTCTGCTTTTGTTTTTTAAACTGAAAGGCTGAACAATATGATAACACTATATTCTGTACCTGACCTACTAAGGTGCAAGCATCATGGAGTATGGGTGACACTGGAAAAGTTCTTCCCATTTTGACTTCCAACCATTTCATTGTGGTATCTACTGCTGTATGGCAGAATTGGCTTTTTTCTGCTGTGATGATTTCTGGTGTGCCAAGAGACAAATTTGTGAATAATTGCATGTAAGAATTAGCTTGCACTGAAATAATGAGTTAATGCTGGCTATAGCTACCAATTTCCAGATTATGATATAAGCACAGCCACTCCTCATTTAGCAGCTCCCTCATTTAGCAACTGTTTGCAAATACAGCGGTAATTTTTTTAGAAAATCATTTTCTGACCAAGCGTGCACTTAGAACCAAATTTCATGGTCCTGACAACAAAGCATGCTAGAGTGAGAGTAACACTGGTATAGCTGTACAAGACAACTTTATCTAAATGAGGTGACAGCAACCAGTGACCTTTGCAGCATCTCTCTCTCTCTCTCAGTCGTGTTCACTTAGCAACCATTTTGCTTCCGATTTAAGGAATGGATTGCAGTTGCTAAATAAGGAGAGGGTATAGCTCTATAGTGCTTTCCTTTGCTACTCCACACTTGAGAAACCAAACCAGAGGACAGGTAACTGCTTCTGTGTATTAAAATGTTTTTGAGATGGCATTTTCATTTATAATTTAAGATTCTGTACAGACCTATTTAAGCAAACAAAGATCTGGGCATCTATACAGAATTATCCCTTTTCATTACAGATAGAAGTCAAATTAAACCTTCCTATTTGTGTTTGGCCTTTTGTATAAAATCCAGTCATAGAGCAGTTTTAAGAAAGTTTTGCCCTGTGCTGTTACATAATGTGTTCTTCCAATCCAGTTCATTTCCGTGGTGAACAATATTTTTTAATGTTAAGAAAGTTCATATTTCTTGGGGGTTTTTGACTAAGGAAAAACAGTCATATTTGATACATTATTGAATTTACTTTATTAAAAAGTTAAAATGACTTGCTGGTGGTTCTGCTCTTGTGAGCACATACATTGTGCTATGAACCAAGTGACATTACTTATTTAAATGTTTTTGTTCCACTCTGTGAAACCTCACACTTGTATAAAGAATTCTGGGAGAGTTTAAAGGATTGTTGGTAAAAAGATTAGGCAGAAAATCCCTCTGTCAATAACAGAACTCAAGTTAGGATCTAAGATTCCAAATATAAAAGCATTTCAGACTACATTACAACCATGCAAAATAAATACTTTTCATCAAGTGTTTAGTTGTGCCCCTTGGCTATTCTGGCATTCTGCAGAGTTTCTGTAATTCCAGTTCCTGTGTTGGGGGGTGGGGGGGTATAATCTAGAGAAAACTGATTGAGTGCTTTGATCCCCCAAATATGCATTTTAAAGACAATGTAAACCACAATTGAAGACAGATCCTGTCTCTAGTCTGATGGAGCATTTAAGATGTTGGACTAGGAGTGGATAAAAGTCCACCCTTATGCTGTGAAAGTCACTGGGTGGCTTTGGATCAATTGCTATTGCTGTGCCCAGTCTATTTCACAAAGCTGTTGCAGTGATGAAGGTACACTGTTCTATGAAAAAATATGTGTCCCCTTTGAGATGTTCTGAGGTTTTGCATACACAAAATGTTTCATATAGTTCTGAGGTAACCTGAAGACCTAGAGTTGTATGCAGCCTTTGAAATGTCTCCTGTGGCTCCAGAGTGAGCCACATTTCAGAGTGAGAACCAGTTTTTTAAAATGTAGTCTGAGTTTCAAAGTAGGTTTCTTGTAAGTTTTGAAATAAAAACAAACTCATTTCCAAAGCCCAGGATGCTGCTCCAGCAGTTCAGAAGGGACAGTGTCCATCATTAAAGAACAGTACAGTAATAAATCCAATAAAACCACTTCATAAAAAGGACATTAAAACTTAAAGCAGATATATGGACCCCATGCTGAGGACAACTCATCCAATGGGTCCTATTGCTCCCAGATCCAATACCTGAGTCAAGCACTAAAGAGCCAGTCGGGGGTGAGAAGATTCCCCTCTCAGGTGAGTTTTTCCAAAGAGGATGGAGGAGCTCCATTTTGTCTTCCATGGATTGATAAATCTGCTATCTACAAATCTTGGCATCATGGTGTTATATGTCATTCTATTTTACCTTATTTCATTCCATTTTTTCGTACCATTCCCCGTACCTTTTTTATTTTATTTTTGAACTTGCACTGTTACTGTTACTTGGTCTCAGGCTGTAAATAAAGTTCAATCCAGCAGTAAATGTTGTCTTCCTTTTGCCTTTTCTCTCATGGGAGAAGCTGAAACATCCCCTTCTGGCCTGGCTCCAAGCCACATCAAGGAAAGAGGGAGGAAGGACTTACCCACCTCTCAGAAATAATTTGCCACTAGGTCAGTTTTTAAGAATTAAACACAACTGCTTGTTGGAATTAATTTTCCTACTGTATTCCAAAATTTTGAAACAGCAATTTCTTATAAAAAAGTATGTGAGCTGTGCATGAACCATGCAGGCCAGATAGAGTCAGAAGACTGGAAGGCTACTTACAGGACTACTTGAAATGAATACTTAATTCCTAATTCATTTTGTTACTATGAAAGTGAAAAAGTGAAAGCACACATTTATTACAATTAAATGAGCCTCACTGAATTTTATAGGCCTAAGCACAGTTACATAACAAACTGTCATCTTGCTGATGTCCAATAAAAAAATCTACATTTTATTAGTAGAAATGGCACAGTATTTATCATCATGCAGTATTAAAAACCATTTTGAACATTCTTACAATTATTTTAAAGAATAATTTTTGGTGTATTTCATCACAAATGCAACAGTACAGATTAAAAAACAGTTTACAGTCAGAGCTGCCAAAAGTGTGGGTGTTCCTTAAATGAGGACAGTAATTTTACAGCACTTGGGTTAGGGTAATTTAGAAGACCGCACTTCTAAGAACTAGCGTTCATCTTGTCATTTGTTGGGTTGAACAAGAGCAAGTAAATAAAGTTGCTACAATTTTAGAGGAAACACTAAAGTCATGCCGAAACAAGATGATGATGATGATGATGATGATGATGGTGATGGTGATGGTGATGGTGATGGTGATGATTTGTAAAATGTCTTTATGATGTCGCAAACAGGATACAGTTACCAAGTTACTTTTTTAATTAACAAAGAAAAAGAAGGAAGAAATTTCTCCGATGACTTCATGATTTTTTTTTACTTAAATGGACTTTTTAAAGAATGAATGTGCAGTATTTTGGGGTCATGATCATGTTAAGCATTTGCATTCTGTTAAGAGTCACACCTAAAATGTGGGTGGAACCAGGAAAATGGATGAATAAATTCTCTCTCTCTCTCTCTCTCTCTCTCTCTCTCTCTCACACTCACTCACTCACTCACACACACACACACCATTCCACTTTTGTCAGTGGCCAGCTATGGTTTTCAAGAGATCTGGGGACAGGCATGAAAGCCTTAGTAGGCAGGACAGCATTCCCTCATTTATCCTTCCTTTTTTTACAAGTGTCCAATATTTCTGAAGTTTAACTTACTGCAAATGTGTATCATGTTAAATGTTTTTCATTTGTCAACTTTCTTTCTCTCTTTCATGTCACTCCAAATAATTTGCCATCAAAATTCAGCAGTGTGCTTGCCTCTGAAAGTTGATGGCAACACATGCCACCACATTTCAGTGGCGAATGAAGAGGAGGTACACCAAAGCATAACTGGGTTATGGACCAGAAGTGGCCTCCCTGCATTTTAAAGTACCGTATTTTTCTGACAATAAGACGCCCCCATGTACAAGATGACCCCCACTTTTCCAACCCAAAATTAAGAAATCAATATTTTAAAGATAGTGCAGAACACATTTTTATTTAGTAATTAGTTAACATTGACCTGATACACTCGGTGGGAGGAGGTCCAAACCGTCTCTCTGCAGCTCTATTTCCAGGCTCTTTTGCATAACTGATTACATTCAAGCACGAGTGAAACTGCCGATAGCTTCTCTCTGCAAACAGCCTTCCTCTAATTGGTTTGTTCAGCATCAGCTGACGTCAGTTACATAAGGCTCGTGATTGGAGGAAATCTGTTTGGGAGACAAGCTATTTCACTCGTGATTGGAGGCTAGCAATAGGAGGAAGCCTCTCTGCAGAAACAAAGTATGGGCAGTTTTGCAACCACGCAATTCTTGGCTGACTTCCTTGAATAAGACGCCCTTCAGTTTTTAGGGTAAGGATTTTAGAAAAAAGTATCGTCTTATAGTCGGAAAAATACGGTAACCTATAAATAAGGTGGCTTGAAACTTCTCTTTTTAATTGATGTTATACACCGTTATAGATGTATTTATTAATACAACTTGCTTAGAGCTATTTTTATTCATAAATAATACTTTAACAGTTGCATTACATCATTGATTGGCCACAGATTTTTCATTTGCGTAACCATAGACTGAACCTTATTTGTAAATTATTCTTTGCAAAGAATATTTTGCAAATGGTCATTGTAGTTTGGCCTTATTAGAATTAGCTGCAAAATATCTGTTGTTCTTCAGTTGCTGCAATTGAGTGTCTGAAAGTTCAATCTTTTCAGTCCATGCTTGGATTTGTAAGAAAACCACTTGCAACTAATTGTCCTTTTCTGTGTAATATATCACACATCCTGGTGGAGAAAGCTTCTTGCTATCATCTGCAATTACAGTTGCTTTTGGCCACAATTCAGAATAAAAAATGTACTCAATTATAGAAATTGTATTTAAAACTGCATTCAGCTCTAGAAGATATGAGAGGCAAAGACAAGATTAAAACAAAATTTTACAAGAAACGAAATATGCAGCAATAATATAGCAAGCCGTAAGCAATGTAGCATAATTACTTTAACTTCCATGTGCTAAAGTAATTTCAGAATATGCTTATTTGTTGTTGAAGGTCACATTATATTTGATTTACAAATTGGCAGCATTATATTGTTTGACGTTTATAGAACTGGATTTTTTTCCCAGAGAAAATGATAGGTTTTAATAATTATTACAACTTTTTCAAGATTCAAGATTGATACTCTATTGTTTATGTGTTTATGTTACTGTCACAAAATATGCTCTTATGGGTAGCCAATATTATTTATAATTTTTATAATATAAATTGGGGTGGCCAACAACGTAATCTGCAGCAGAATATGATGATGCCAAAATGATGACACACGTAGACAACTTCATCATACAAATGCCGCCATGATGTACTTGTGTCCTGAGATCTGGTACAAATGTGTGATGATGTTGTCATGAACATTTCATCATTTGCCCCCCCCCCTTGCCCCTCAGTGAGGCCTGTGGTGGCCACCTATGACATCACAGTTTTAGCTCAAGCCTTCAGAGATCATACCATTTTTAGTACTGTAGGTTGGGTGTTGTTAGGAGGGGGTTGCTATTTTTAAAAATAAGCACTAAAATAGGCATGTTAAACATCCAGTAGGCTTAGCATGTTTATGTTACTAAAACAATAACCCCAAAGAATGTTCTCTCAAAGGTTGAAAATTTTAGTCCTGCCCTTTTGAGTGATAGTTCTGTAGCATCCACAAAATTCCTTTACCAAGAGACTGGAAAATAACTCTTTTTCAGTCTTTCTTTCAACTCTTTGGCTATAAAATATTGTCTGCTGCTGAAGGACATGGTGCTACATAACAAACAACCACAAATAATTAACCCTGGCCTAGATAGCTTCCCATGTTTGCTGTACTTTCCCTTCATTTAGAATCTAAAGATTGAGAGAGGGTCTTTGTTCTTTGTTTGCATACAGGTTCTTCCTGAATTTGAAATGTTGCTGTTGATTCAACCATTTGATGGGGCATCTATGGGTCATCCACAGGGCACCAAGAATCACTTGGCTTGCAGATGACAGGAAAATATCAAAATGAGCATTGCTGAGTGATTTTTTTGGTTTTTTAAATGAGTTTGTCTTTTCTGTATAACAGTTGGAAAATCATTATGGCAAACTTCCACATTTGAGAAACATTATCCATTTTCCCCCATGTTTGTTTAACGACTTGTTTGTTGAAAGAAGGAAAACACATACAAAATTTAGTTCTTCCATTCAGTTCTAATGTAGGAAAAGTGACAACTACTGCCTCTGTTCGTTTGTTCGCTCGCTTGCTTGCTCGTTCGTTCTCTCTCTCTCTCTCTCTCATTTATATATCAAATTTATATGACCACCCATCTCACGAAAAGTAACTTTGGGCAGTGTACAACAAAGTTATAAACAGTAAACATATAAAAAACAGTCATTATTAAAAAAATTTAAAAATAGGGAGAACAGATGTTAACAGCAATAATGGAGCCACCTCATCTCACCAATCCTCTGGAAACCCCAGGCCTATTGACATAGCCAGGTCTTGAGGGACTTCTGGAAAATCAGTAGAGATGGAACTACCGTCATTTTGGAGGGGGGAATGTTCCATAAGATGGGTACCATGGCAGAGAAGGCCTGCCTCCTGGGACCCACCAAATGTAGTTCCCTAACAGACAGGACCTGCAGCATGCCTCTTCTGCCAGATCTGATGGGCCAGGCAGATATAATTGGGGAGAGGTGGTCTCTCAGATAACCCAGCCCCATGCCATGAAGGGCTTTAAAGGTCAAAACCAGCACCTTGAATAGGACCCAGAAGCAGACTGGCAACCAATGCAGCTTGCAGAACAGAGGTGTAATGTGCTGTGTCTGCACCACTGCATTTTGCACCAGCTGAAGCTTCCGGATACTCTTCAAGAGCAGCCCCATGTAGAGTGCACTACAGCAGTCCAATCAGGAAATGACTAGGGCATGAGTGACCATGAGCAGAGCCTCCTGATCTAGGAACGGGCACAACTGGCACACAACCCGAAGCTGTGCAAAGGCCCTCCTAGCCACAATTGCTACTTGCTCTTCAAGCAGGAATTGTGAGTCCAGGAGGACCCCCAGATTGTGCAATGGGTCTGTCTCGGGCAATGCAACCCCATCCAGCACCAAATATGACATTGTCCTAGAAATGGAAGGGCCCAAAACTTAAAGCCACTCAGTCTTTCCAGGGTTCAGCTGAAGCCTATTGTTCCCCCTCCAGACCCTCACAGCCTTTAGGCACTAGGATTCACAGCATCGCTTAATTCATCAGGGGCAGAGATATATGATTGGGTAATTACATATAATTATTAATTATATGTAATGATAGATAGATAGATAGATAGATAGATAGATAGATAGATAGATAGAATTAGTAGACTGAAACATTGTAATAACAGTTAGTGACTAATTTATTCAATCTGTAATGTTGAAATTGAGCCTAAGATGCAGATTTCATGGCCACAATAGAGATCCCACTTTAGGCAGACTTACCAATACAGAACTGGCTGTTTTATTCAGATCTTCTGTGCAGTATAGGGCTAGCACTTTCTCTAGAGAGTGCCTGCCTTGTTTTTAAACATAAGTCTAGTATTTTCAAAGAGTGCTATGTCCAGGTTTAAAAAAACAGACCTAGCACACTTTCAAAAAAGTGTTAACCTGTGTATATAAAGAGCCCATATAATGCTTGATCACCACCTTCCATAGTGTCAGTCAAGCATTAGATGGACAGATGCCTTTGTGGAAGATAGGTGCCTGGTCTCTCCTGCAATCCAACCCACAATGGCTTTGTGATCAGAGAAGAGGGTTGTGCCTGCAACTGTCCAGAATTGCCCATCCTGATTGTGTCATCAGCCACATTGCTGGGAAGTATCCTAAATTGTGTCCACAGCAAAAATTGTATTGAAAGAAAAGGGAAAATGCTACTTTAAATCTGGAACTGCTAAATATAACTCTAAGCTGACTTCACTGGGATTGAGACTAAGGCAATATCAGAAGAACATTGTCCTTTAAAATGTTTAGTGAAGCAACTTCATGCCACAGTTGGAAAGATGTAAAGATGGGCCCAAAGTATTGTTGTTGTTGTTGTTTAGTTGTTAAGTCGTGTCCGACTCTTCGTGACCCCATGAACCATATTGCGCCAGGCCTTCCTATCTTTCACTGCCTCCCTGAGTTTGCTCAATTTCATGCTCATTGCTTCAGTGATGCTATCTAGCCATCTCATCCTCTGCCGTCCTCTTCTCCTTTTGCCTTCCATCTTTCCCAGCATCAGGGTCTTTTCCAAAGAGTCCTCTCTTCGCATTAGGTGACCAAAGTATCTGAGCTTGAGCTTCATTATCAATCCTTCCAATGAGCAATCAGAGTTGATTTCCTTGAAGATTGACTGGTTTGACCTCCTAGCAGTCCAGGGGACTCTTAAGAGTCTTCTCCAGCACCACAGTTCAAAGGCATCAATTCTTCGGCGCTCAGCCTTCTTTATGGTCCAGCTCTCACAGCCATACATTACTACTGGAAAAACCATAGCTTTGACTATGCGGATCTTTGTCGGCAAGGTGACGTCTCTGCTTTTTAATATGCTATCTAGGTTTGCCATAGCTTTCCTCCCAAGGAGCAAGCGTCTTTTAATTTCAGGGCTGCAGTCTCCGTCTGCGGTGATCTTGGAGCCCAAATAAATGAAGTCTGTTACTGCTTCCATTTCTACCCCTTCTATTTGCCAGGGATTGATGGGTCCAGATGCCATGATCTTAGTTTTTTTAATGTTGAGTTTCAAGCCAGCTTTCGCACTCTCCTCTTTCACCCTCATCAAGAGGCTCTTTAGTTCTTCTTCACTTTCTGCCATTAGGGTGGTATCGTCTGCATATCTGAGGTTATTGATGTTTCTCCCTGCAATCTTAATTCCGGCTTGTGATTCTTCCAGCCTGGCATTTCTCATGATGTACTCTGCATATAGGTTAAATAAGCAGGGTGACAGTATACAGCCTTGTCGTACTCCTTTCCCTATTTTGAACCAATCGGTTGTTCCATGACCGGTTCTAACTGTTGCTTCTTGGCCCGCGTACAGATTTCTCAGGAGACAGGTAAGGTGGTCTGGTACCCCCATCTCTTTAAGAATTTGCCACAGTTTGTTGAGATCCACACAATCAAAGGCTTTTGCATAGTCAATGAAGCAGAAGTAGATGTTTTTCTGGAACTCTCGTGCTTTCTCCATGATCCAGCGAATGTTGGCAATTTGATCTCTAGTTCCTCTGCCTCTTCGAAACCCAGCTTGTACATCCGGTAGTTCTCGGTTCACGTACTGCTGAAGCCTAGCTTGTAGGATTTTGAGCATAACCTTGCTAGCATGTGAAATGAGTGCAATTGTGCGATAGTTTGAGCATTCTTTGGCATTGCCCTTCTTTGGAATTGGAACGTAAACTGACCTTTTCCAATCCCGTGGCCACTGTTGCGTTTTCCAAACTTGCTGGCATATTGAGTGCAGCACTTTAACAGCATCGTCTTTTAGTATTTTAAATAACTCAACTGGAATACTGTCATCTCCACTAGCTTTGTTGTTAGCAATGCTTCCTAAGGCCCACTTGACTTCACTCTCTAGGATGTCTGGCTCAGGGTCAGTGACCACACCAGCATGGACATCAGGGACATTAAGATCTTTCTTGTATAGTTCTTCTGTGTATTCTTGCCACCTCTTCTTAATCTCTTCTGCTTCTGTTAGGTCCCTGCCTTTTTTGTCCTTTATCATGCCCATCTTTGCACTAAACGTTCCTTTGATATCTCCAATTTTCTTGAAGAGATCTCTAGTCTTCCCCATTCTATTGTTTTCTTCAATTTCTTTGCATTGTTCATTTAAGAAGGCCTTCTTATCTCTCCTTGCTATTCTCTGGAAATCTGCATTCAGTTGCTTATATCTTTCCCTTTCACCCTTGCTTTTTGCATTCCTTCTTTCCACAGCTATTTGTAAAGCCTCATCAGACAGCCATTTTGCTTTCTTGCATTTCTTTTTCTTTGGGATGGTTTTAGATGCTGCCTCTTGTACAATGTTACAGACCTCCGTCCATAGTTCTTCAGGCACTCTGTCTACCAAATCTAATCCTCTAAATCTATTCATCACCTTCACTGTGTACTCACATGGAATATGATCTAAGTCATACCTGAGTGGTCTAGTGGTTTTCCCTACATTCTTCAATTTAAGCCTAAATTTTGCAGTAAGAAGCTCATGATCTGAGCCACAGTCAGCTCCTGGTCTTGTTTTTGCCGTCTGTATAGAGCTTCTCCATCTTTGGCTGCAAAGTATGTAATCTATCTGGTTTCGGTATTGACCATCTGGTGATGTCCATGTGTAGAGTCGTCTCTTGTGTTGTTGGAAAAGAGTGTTTGCTATGACTAGCTTGTTCTCTTGACAGAACTCTATTAGCCTTTGCCCTGCTTCATTTTGTACTCCAAGGCCAAACTTGCCTGTTATTCCGATTACTCCTTGACTTCCTACTTTAGCATTCCAATCCCCTATGATGAAAAGGACATCTTTTTTTGGTGCTAGTTCTAGAAGGTCTTGTAGGTCTTCATAGAACCGGTCAACTTCAGCTTCTTCGGCATCAGTGGTTGGGGCAGAGACTTGGATTACCGTGATGTTGAATGGTTTTCCTTGGATACGCACTGAGATCATTCTGTCGTTTTTGAGGTTGTACCCCATTACTGCCTTTCCCACTCTCTTATTGACTATGAGTGCAACTCCATTTCTTCTAAGGGTTTCTTGCCCACAGTAGTAGATATAGTGGTCACCTGAATTAAATTCACCCATTCCCGTCCATTTCAATTCGCTGATTCCCAAGATGTCGACGTTCAATCTTGTCATCTCATGTTTGACCACATCCAGCTTGCCTTGGTTCATGGATCTTACATTCCACGTACCTATACAATATTGTTCTTTACAGCATCGGACCTTCTTTTCGCTTCCAGATACATCCACAGCCGCTTCACTCTTTCTGGAGCTACTTGGAATTGCCCTCCGCTCTTCCCCAGTAGCATATTGGACACCTTCCGACCTGAGGGGCTCATCTTCCGGCGTCATATCTTTTAGCCTTTTAACATTGTCCATGGGGTTTTCTTGGCAAGGATACTGGAGTGGGTTGCCATTTCCTTCTCCAGTGGACCACATTTTGTCAGAACTCTCTGTCATGACCTGTCCGTCTTGGGTGGCCCTGCACGGTATAGCTCATGGCTTCACTGAGTTACACAAGCCCCTTCGCCACGACAAGGCAGTGATCCATGAAGGGGCCCAAAGTATTAAGGGAATTCAAAACATTCCTTTGCAGCATGGTTGTTAGTCCAAATAATCAAACTGGACAATTATGAAGAAATGCAGTTTTATAGAAGTCATGGAGCACCTGCCGTTTATCATATCTTAAAATGCACAGAGCCATCCAACATTTTGGAGAAAATCTATCTACAGTATGTAGCCTCTAGGAGTTGAAAATGACTTGTTGGCACATAATCAATCAATCAATCAATCAATCCAACATTTGGTACACTTTGATCTTTCTCATAAATCCACAGAATGATTTTGGGTACCTTCCTATTAATTAACTGATAGATGCAGCAAAATTCTAAATATTACACATACATTGATTAAATAATCTTTGGAATTTTATTTTATTTTCACAGTACTGTACTCTTATGTACTAATTTAATTTAACTTCAGCAAGAAGCAAAGATATATCTGGTTCTTCAGTGAATTTTGTTGAAAAATCTCAGTGGTTTTTATTATTGATAATACTGTTTTCACCCATTAGAGAGGGACATGATAATCTTCAGGGTAATATCAACCACTGTTGTTGTTCAACATCTGTGTGAATCTGTTGGGAGAAATTTTCCAGGATTTGGGTTCAGTGTTTTCAAAATGCGGATGATTTCCAATATTTTACAAAGCATTCATGAATGGATGTTTCAATTGTAAACCAGCACTTGAAGCCTGTTGTTAAGACTGTCAGATTAAATGGAATGAAAGCTGCATACAATAAACAACATGAAGGCACAAGGTATGTAAGTAAATCAATTGTCTTGAAAGGGAGTGGTCTTTTCTATATTAAATAGGAGGGTCAAGTTATGATAAGCTTATCCAAAATCTTACCTGGTTAGACAAGGAGATTAGAAGCACTTTTTATAAACTATCTGAAAAAAAAATAGGATATAGGAGGTGAAAAGAGGGGCAAGTCATTAACAAAGAATATATAAAAGTAGTCCTCAACTAAAGAGATGGCAGGAAAACTGAAGCTCAGAATGAGCTAAGGCTGGTGAAAGGTGCCAGGAACAACAAAGAAGCTTCTTGAGATAAAAAAAGAAAGAAGAAAAAAAAGAAGAGAAAAAAAAATATGTACACAAGCTGCTCAGTGAAGGCAGCAAATGTGATAGGTAACAATGAAAAGGGTAAACTATGTTTTCGCTCACTCTTCTCTGAGAAGACCATATGTGTTTCATCAGGCAACTGTGGTGAGAAGGATAAAGGGGCAGGACTGATGCTTGAGACTTGATAGAAATGTGAGGGAATACCTGTTTATTTTGAATGAGAACGTTTCTAGGCCCAGAAGAATTGATCCTGAGATACTGAAGGAACTTGCTGATGGACTGACTTTATTTCTGTGAATTACTTTTTAAAAAATAATTTTTGGAGAATGGGTGAAATGCCTCATGACTGGAAGAGGGCAAATGTTTTTATCTTTAAAAGGTGGGGAAGGAGGACCCAAGGAAGTACAAACCAATCAGTCTGACATCAATAGCTTGAGGGATTCTAAAATGTATCACAAAACAACTGAATTGTAAGCATCTTGAAGATAAGGTAGTGAGTACCAGAAATGATTGTTGATTTGTCAAGAACTGTTCTTGCCAACCTAATCTTATGTCATTTTTATTGGAAAACTTCCTTTTTTATATAAAAAGCTATATAAATATAAAAAAATTTTTATATTTTTTTATCCTGCCTTTATTATTTTTATAAATAACTCAAGGTGGTGAACATACCTAATATACCTTCCTCCTCCTATTTTCCCCACAACAACAACCCTGTGAGGTGAGTTGGGCTGAGAGAGAGTGACTGGCCCAAAGTCACCCAGCCGGCTTTCATGCCTAAGGCGGGACTGGAACTCACAGCCTCCTGCTTTCTAGCCTGGTGCCTTAACCGCTAGACCAAACTGGCTCTGTCTGTCCTTAGGAGTTTGTGGGAATAATGTAGACCTTGTATACTGGGTGTACCAAAAGTCAGTCTACATAAGCCAATAGACTGTCTAAAGGAGACCATCATATTACAATTTGTGAACATCAGAGAAAATGTCAATGTACTTAAGATGGTTCAAAGGTCATGCATCAAAAGAATAAGAAAGTATTTAGAAAAAAATGGCAACTAATTCAAACATTTTATGTAATTTATATAATATACTGTCTATGGAGTCTGACTTTTGGTACACTCTGTATATTGTGATTTCAGCAAAGCATTGAACAAAGTATCCCATGACATTCTGATTAGTAAGCAAGTTAAGTATGGGGTGGATGGCATGACAGGTGAATCCATTTCTAGCTCAAAAATCGTAATCAAAGAGTTTTTATTAATTGCTCCTCATCAGCTAGAGGAAAGCATCAAGTGGTATGCCACAAGGTTGAATCCTAGGCCTTATATGATAGTTGAAAAGGTGGTGGGAATGCTTATCAGATTCCTAATGACACAAAAATGTGTAGGATATCTAGAAAATAGAAATAGAAGACATCCTAGAAGACAAAGGGAAAATTAAAAAATGGTCTTGTTAGGTTAAGACAGTGTGCAGAGAATAACAGATTAAATTTAACAGACACGAATGCAAAGTTCTTCAGTTAAGAAATAGAAATGAAATGCATAATTAAAGGATAAAGGATACCTTGCTTGGTAACAGAATATACGAAAAAGAACTTGGAATAATAGTAGATTACACATACAGTATAAATCAGCAATGCAATGTGGTTGCAAAAAAGGCAAATATATTTTTTTGGCTGCATCAGCAGAAATATAGCTTTCAAATCATGGAAAGTCGGTCTTGTCCAGTCCTGGGCCTCATACTTTACAGGTACATACCGAAAAAATGGAATGGGTTCAGCAAAGGGCAACAAGGATAATCAAAGGACTAGAAATGAAATCTTGTGAGGAGAAACTGAAAAATGTAATAATGTTAGAATAAGTTTGCTAACAGAACAGTTTGACATTTGAACCCCATTGCACAAAATTGGCTTGTTCCAGCTCTATGATAGTTATTTCCCTTTCTGGTGAAAAGATTTCACATTATGTCAACATTCAAGTGTTTGCAGTATTGAGTCTCACTGATCTGTCCTTGAGAACAACTTTGGATTTTCAATCAGACAGATACTTCTGACCAACTCTTGGCAAAGTTATCAGAGCAGATCTATATTCACCTGTCCAAAATCAGGGGAGAGCAGTTCCAGTGATAGATATCAACATTTCCTATACATTCTCATCTGCTGCTTGTGCTCCATGGGGCAATCCATGTGCTGTATGAGTTCACGGCAGGAGGGGAAGAAAAGTGCTACAAAGATCAAGGTATACGACTTACGGAATGAACTCTTTGGTGAGACTCCCGGTACTCTGGTTTTTGCTTTTGAGTAATGCAAAACCAAGCTTTTATAAAAGGATATCTAACGGACTCTGAAGCTCCATGTTTTAGTGGCAGTTCTATCTGATTTTGATACCATGGTGCAATATTTTAACAGCTGGTTTTGTCAGTTTCATTAATGCTTTATTACTAGATTTTTATTATGGGTAGTTATATTGCTTCAGCTGCCCTGAAAGATTTTTGCCTTTAAATGGGTGCAATAAATATTTTAAATAATTAGAACCTTTCTCAAGTTTCAAAGATGATGTTTTATGAAAAGAAATACATGTTTCTTAGCTGAAAGGTTAAGAGCTGCCTCTCTGCGTTATCATTTATGCTAGTCTTCCTCATTTGGTATCCTCCTGATGTGCTGAACTTCCACAACGATCTTCAGTATCCAACAGGAGAAGCTGCATCCATGCTCTCTTTATTGGTAAAAAAATAAACGAGCAGAAATAGCCAGGCAAACCTGAATATACTGTCCCCGAATGTAATTATTCAATTGGAAGGTTTGCAAAAGCAATCTTTGTGTTCCCTTGACAAACCAAAGAGATTATTTACACACCAGCTGTATCACTGTAATATGCATTTCACAGTACTGTACAACTTTTCCGTTTTTCCTGCCATATGGGACTTTCTGAGGAAACACAAGAACTGTCTAAACTATTTCTTTCTGATAGCACAGAAGGATCAGAAAGAAAGAAAGAAAGAAAGAAAGAAAGAAAGAAAGAAAGAAAGAAAGAAGAAAGAAAGAAAGAAAGAAAGATGTAATCAATTGGCTTGCAACAAAGTTTCATAAGGGATTCATCATTTGCAGATATGCTAATAAAACTTAATTGAAATTTCATTCCAGTATAAACAACTGCTGGAGTAACAGATGGTTTGTTACTGTTACATTCGCAAATTGGTTTGAATCCCATACTATAACCACCAACCTGAAGGAGAGGCATGCTTAGCAGATATTTTAAAGAATGGAACTGTAATGCGTAAATGTTGAAAACAATACTTTAATAACTTAATTAATCTAGTAGAGCGACTGAGGAAGGGGGAACTCACAAGGGATTCTCTTAAAGCAGTAAATGTTTATTAATGGTAACATTCTTATGGGTCTATAAAATACCATTTGGTTAGTTGTCTTTCAACTGTATTATGAAAGAGCTTTCTCAGTTCCACAAATTTGTACCAAGTCACTAAGTTTTCCAGAACATATAAACAAATGTAGCTAGGCTCATGCGTCTTTCTAATCTATAATAATGTGGTTTGTTTGATCTTGATTCAGTGTGGTGTGTGCTCCTAATCACTATGGTTTGTAAATCATTTTTCATCACTTAGCATCTTATGTGAAGGCAGCTAATTACAGTTTATTCAACAAACAATATTTAAATAAATCAGGATTTGACATAGGGGTACAAAATCTTGGGTATGCTATTCAGCCCATCAACACTCTTTTCGTAGTCTTCATAGTACCCAAAGAGTGGGAAGGACCCAAACTTTGGGGTGATTTTATATTTTTGGAGGTTGGGAAAGGCTTTAAGGGCCAAAATAAGTGCATTAAGCCTTGCAGATGCTTAAGGCACCCATTTTACCCCTTAAACATCTAGAAAGTCGTCCCAAAGTGGGCCCTGCCCCAAGCTATGGTATTCAGCATGCCAGGCAAAAACGTGATGCACCTCTTCAGCCTTGAGTGATCTGTGAACCAAGTTATTTTCTCTACATCTGCATCTGTCTAATTGCATGGCCCAGAAAAAAATATGCAGCAGTCCTGCACAGTAAGTCAGTATTATTATCAGTGAAATGTAATGAATTAAATTGAAAGAACGATTAGCAGGCCTCTTAGCCTCTTGTCAGCCTCTTAGCCATTAGAGGTCACCCAGCCTGCTTAACTGTTTGTAGCAAAGTGACCGTTAAAACAAGTGCCTGTAAGCTGGGTATTTCTCATAAGAATCTTGTATGTACGGTTCCCAGCAGCTTATCTCCTTAAAAATACAAAAAAAGCCATTTGTCCTGTGCCCCCATAGGGTCAAATAGAACCCCAGCAGGTTTGACTTTCCTAATTGCCTGTACAAAACATTTTAACACAAGCTGTTAGTCATCTGTTTTCTCTTTAATTTGGCTTTGAGTGGAGCCCAGAGAGCCCTGTTTTTCTAGCAAAGCAAGGCTGTTCCTCTTGAGTTCACGTTGCTTCGGTTCATAGTTTGGTACAAATGGTTAAAATTCCTTGCTGGCAGGTTTAATTTTAAAGTATTATCTTCTTGTGCCACATCGTAACTTTTTCTTAACTTACTCAGCTTGAGTCTTCCACTTTACTCCCACACTGGCTTCTCCCAAAGTGCATTAATAATTTCCAGCTACTTTATTCTTCTCTTGTTTTCAATTGTTCTTGGGGGCATACTCTCTTGTGCACACTCTCTCTCTCTCTCTGTGGCTGCAGATGGAGAAATGTGGAAGTGCTGTTAGAAATGCCTAATGGATGATTGTCTATCCTTTCTTCGGTTGTCTTCCATCCTCCCTAAGCTGATGCACAAATTCTGCTGACTTCTTAAAAGTGATGACTGAGCTGCTTTATTTACTTTGGCAAGGTTGAAAACAGCAACTCCTAAAAAATATTTTGCCCTTCATGTGTTTTATTACAATGCTGCAGCTGTTATTTCATGCAACTACCTGCCGTGGGGGAGGCAGGAACTTAATCAGGTTAGAATAAGCTTCAGAAAGGTGTTGGTGCTATAAAAAAGGAGGAAAAGAAAGAAGCATCACCACTACAATGGTAATGTTCCAGAATAGGAATAGGAATAGGAATAGGAATAGGAATAGAATAGAATAGAATAGAATAGAATAGAATAGAATAGAATAGAATAGAATAGAATAGAATAGAATAGAATGCTTCCTGGTGACTATGAAGAGCAATTATTGGGACTTGGTTTTACTTTATTCTCTAGAAGGACAGTCTGGTTTAAAACAAAGCAATTTCATTGCTTTCCCACATTTAATTGATTACAGTGGGATTTGTGGGGCACCCAGATGAGATTTACAAAGGAAGCAAATGCAGAGGACGAACATCAGTGTGCTGCTGCAAGCTTCTCATTCTACTAGCGTTGTCTATGTTTTAAATGTGTGCTGCAATTCTAAGCTTAATTGCTTGAAAGCTAGACCTATTGGGCTTGAGAATAATTAGGTGAAAACCAGCAGTTCCCAGGCTAGAGAGAACTGTTATATAAACATATCTCAGATGCTTCTCAAGGCCATTAAGAAATCAGCCATTAACTGAGAAGGGCAAGAGGAAAAAGCCTAGAGTTTAATTCTGGAACATAGATATGTAAAGGCTATGAATCCTTTGCAATGGAAAATCAACTGTTGGGTTTAGGGCGTCAGTCTTGGCTACAGTGAAGATGTGTGTGAGTTCATAGCTGAGTTAGCATCTGAAAGTTTTCGGTCAAGTGCTGAATAAGGGATTAAGTGTCTGGAGAGCAGTGATTTATTGCCAAGCTCTTGTGTAAGGTCTGACAAGACCCCTGAACTCAGCAGGCCTTTTTTTTTTTTTTTAAATAAGCATGCAGGCTCAGGAATGGAGTTGAATGAGTAAGCAACCAGGGTGGTTTGCAGTAAAACTAATGGAAAATGGTGGAAGGCCGTTCTTTCCACTGAATGCAGACTATGTATGCACACATGTTTGATGGTCCCTTTGGAATATACTGTACCATGCTATACTCTAGCCAAAGCTGTACTTAAAGACCACTAGGAAGCCATGAACTGTACAAAAGACTATCTACAGTCATGCTGTAATATACTAGTTGTCAGGTAGCTCTTAAATTAATCCCAGGCCATTCATGTTTGAAAGCTAATTCAAAGAACACTGTGTCTAATGCCTGTTCAAGTTCTCCCTCTACATTCATCAGCTATGACTTCAAATGCTGCAATTACAGGAAATTATAATTTGTTGATCAGGAGGACAGCTTTTCTGAAGGTTTTGCCTGTCTTTTAGAACTGGTTCCATAAGGGAATTCATCAGCTGAATGGTGAGGGCAATAGCTAAATGAGGACACTCATATTGCTTCTTAATATTTTAGCAAATTGCATTCAGTAATTACTTGAGTCAGACATATGGAGGTTAAGTAACCACTTTACAATCCTTATCTGTTATATTTAATTTCGAACATGTTTTTTTTAAAATGAGGACAGTTGAGAAAGTCTATCAGTTATCACCATTGTCTTTGAAATGATGATGTGAAAAGAAATGACATTCTCCTTCTTTTAGCTTTGCTTCTACAACCCTGGTTGAGGGAAGTAAAAGAAGTCGGTGGCAGCAAGTAGCAACTGAAACTAGTAACTGTTGCATTGCTCCAGGCTGTCTTGGTTAGTTGGGCAGATTCTTTGGGGAGAGACAAGCCTTAATTTATAGAGATGCCATAAATTCATCCAGCCAGCATCCAGAATGAATTATGAATAAAAATGACAAAATGGAAAATGGAATGTTTTTTAACATTAAGTAATTAAGTAATCAAATCGTTTTTGACCTGAAGCCATGTAATGCATGAATTCAAATTAATTGCTTTCAGTAAGGTAATTTAATATGATAATGCCTTTATGATGGCTTTTTAATTTTATCGTTATAAAGAACAAATCTGGAGATATTTAGCCAATCAGTGGTTCCCATTTATTTAAAATGTTCTTGTTCCTTTTCTATGGCTGAATAGAGAAGAGATTACTTTAATGAGAAACAATAATTAATTATCCCCATTGTTAAAACAAATGAAGTAATTTTAATTTTCTTAAAAAAGGTAACCTGGTGCATTTCACCTTTTTAAAATTTAGTTATATTTATTTTTCAACCATCTTTAATAATTTTCATAAATCCAGAACCATTGATTTGGGACTATGGTATTAAAGAAGAAACATGCACTGTGTTCCGAAAATCTATAACAGCCACACTATTACACATCCTGCAATGAAATGTTTGAAAGACAATCAAAAAGGCCGTTCATATTGGCAAAACATAATTACATACCACAATGTCTTCATCTCAAAATAAATTCAGTGGCAGAACAAGTGCTTTATTATAAGTACCGGAGTAAAGCAATTTTCTCTGTTCAGTATAATGAGTCTGTCTTTGGCATTACCAATTTTTAAGAAAAGCCTTTCAGATAAGGCTAGAAAGGAGTTGCCCTTCTAAGACAGACTGGACAAGACTAGCAGGTGCAATCTCTTTTGGCTTGAAGACTGCCCCAGATATGACTGAGCATGTCAAAGGGTGTGCTTCAAAAGCAATTGGCTGGGGCCAAGACACGTTGCAAAGGCTGGGGGAAAAGGAATGACTTAAGCCTCTATATGGCTTAAAGAATTCATTATCACCCATTCCCCAAAATGGCCCCCAAAGCCAATTGTTTTGCTTCTATCCATTCTGAAGTTCACAGCAGGACCCTGGTGGACCACACATGGCAACAGTTCACCAAACTATATTGTAATTGTACAAGGCCATTGCAATAGGAAGGCCACTGTCTCATGTAAAGACATAACTTTCTCTGCTTGAGGCATTGTTTATTAAATGATCCCTGATGGTTGATGGCTTCCAGCAAGTTGACCCTTCATGTGAGATAATTTAGTAAGAGCTGAAATGCATCTTTTGGCAAATCAAGTTTTATACTGGTTGACAAAATGGGCCTCCAAAGGAACACTCCTGTGAGGCAGCAGCAATGTAAGTTCAGAAAATTTGCACTTGTGAGCTGCAATTCAGGCAGCTATATAGAAAGAAAGAGAAGCTGCCTTTTACATTTCCAAGAAGTTTTGCCACAGATGTTCCACTTTGGAAAGAAGGGGAAACTGGAAAAGCAGGAAAGGTGAAGGAAAGCAACTCCACTGTTGACTCCCTTGTGATTCATTCTGATTCACCTCCCCAACCTGCAGATAACCTCCGTCAGGGGAGGGAGGATGTGTTGCTCCTTGAATAAAATATCTGAGCTGCTGCTGCTGCTTTTTTCTGCATCTGCTTTTTTGTCTCTCTCTCTCTCTTCCTTTTATGCAACAGAAAAAGCAAGCGAATGCTAAGGAATGAAGGCTTGGTAGGAGATGGAGGGTGGACGGAGCCATTTACTGAAGCAAGCGACCTGTTGGCAGACCCCAGAAGCAGACACAAGGCAATCAAACAAGGAGTGACACTGAATTAATCAAGGCTTTGCCAATGAAGGAAATGAGGAGGGAGCCACTGGCCTGTACGTGTAGCAATGCCAGCCAGCCTGGGAAATGTCAAAGAGTACTTCACTTTTTCAAAACAAAGGGAAAGGAGTGATGGGAAAAAAGAAGAGTAATTGGAAAGAGTACTCATGTTTCCAGCACGGCATACATACACATGAGACAGGAGTTACAGAAAGTGTGTTTCCAACTGACAGGAAGAAAAGTAAGATCTCTTTTGCACCGTATGCATTTTGTCACAGCTATTGCTGGAGATTATTCAAGCAGCCTTCCCAAAAGGTTTGCTCTTCTGAGAGCTGATATGCAACCCCATAATTCCCACCACCCCATGACAGGCAACAGTTCCATTTGCTTGGGGGTGATGGAAGTTGTAGTATAGCCCATCTGGAGCATAGCCAGGTGGTGGAAGCATGATGTCAGATGTTTTGCTTTTGCATGAAAGTCAAGAAAAAATGTTTATCACTAATTCACAGCAATTTTGTCAGTGGCTGTTCTGGCACAGTCATAGAATCATAGAGTGGGAAGGGACCTAAGAGGTCATCAAGTCCAACCCTCTGCACACTGCAGGATTCACTATACCATCCCCAATAGATGAGTAGCCACCCTCTGTTTGAAAACCTCCAGTGAAGGGGAAGAAACCATTCCATGCAGTAACCTATTCCACTGATTGACAGCTCTTACTGTCAAGAAGTTCTTCCTCATGTCTCATCTGTATCTACGTCCTTGAAGTTTCATTCCATTCATTCTAGAGCAAGTGAGAAAGTGAGAATAAGTCCAAACCCTCTACAATGTGACAGCCCTTCTGGTATTTGAAGACAGCTATCATGTCCCCTTTTAACCTTCTCTTCTGCAAGCTAAACATACCTAGGATGTTTAACTGTTCCTCATAGGACTTGGTTTCCATCCTTTCAGCATCTTGGTAGCCCTTCTCTGGACTTGCTCCAGTTTATCTTTTTTAAACTGGAATGTACAAAACTGGACACAATACTCTAAGTGAGGCCTGATAATGGATAATCACTTCCCGTGATCTGGACTCTATGCTCCTCTTGATGCCTTTCAAGATGTTGTTGGCCTTCTTTGCAGCTGCATTGCATGGTTGGGACATACTGAGCTTGTGATCCACTAATACATCCATGTCCTCCTCACATGTGTTGCTTTTGAGCCAGATTTTCTCCATCCTGTACATGTTTCTTTTGTTTCTCTTATCTAGATGCAAAATGTTACATTTCTCCCTGTTAAATTTCATTCTGTTTCTACCCACTATTCTAGCCTAAGTCTTTTTTAATTTTTCCCCATCCTCCCAAGTGTTAGCCACTCCTCCTAACTTTGTATCATCTGCAAATTTGGTAAGCATTCCCTTGACTCCATCATCCATATCACTTATAAAAACAACAGCAGCTGGCCCAGGACAGAGCCCTGTGGCACACTGCTTGAGATGTCTCTCCAGATAGATTTGATTCCATTATAACAACCCTTTGAATATGGTCCTTGGGCCAACTGTAGATCCATGTAACAGATGAATTGTCAAACCCATATTTGACCATTTTGTTAATAAGGATGCTATGAGAGGCTTTGTCAAAAGTCTTGCTGAAGTCAAAATATACTATGTTCATGGCATTTCCCCAATCAGCCAGGCTAGTAACTCTGTCATAAAAGATCAAGTTAGTCTGGCATGGCTGTTTCAGCATAAATCTATGTTGGCTCTTGTTAATTAATGAAATCCTATCTAAGTGCTCACAGACATGCTGTTTGATATTCTGCTCAAGGATCTTGCCCAGAATTGATGTCAAGCTCACCAGCCTGTAATTTCCCAGGTCCTGCTTGTTCCCCTTTTTGAACATAGGAACAATATTAGCTCTTCTCTAATCTTCTGGGACCTTGCCTGTTCTCCAGAACTTCTCAAAGATTAGAGAGTGGTTTCACAATTACCGCTGCTAGTTCCTTCAGTACCCTAGAGTGTAATAAATCTGGCCCTGGAGACTTTAATTCATTTAAATTACCTAGAAATTCCCTCACTTGCTCTTTGCTCATCTTGAACATCAGTTCACTTCCCCCACAGTAACACTGTGATGGCCAATGGAGGAGTCATTCACTTTCTGAGAGAAAATAGATGCAAAATAGGAGTTGAGCAGTTTTGCCTTCTGATCATCCTCCTTAACCGTTTCACCACTCCCTATCTGCAGAAGATCTACTATCTCCTGACTTTCTTTTTGCTTCTGACATGCCTGAAAAACCATTTTTTGTTGTTTTTGGCATCCCTTGCTATGCTCATCCTGAACTGGGCTTTAGCTTTTCTCATGCTAGACCTGCAGTTTTTGCAAACTGCTTTGTATTCTTTGGATATATTCCCCTCTTTCCACTTCTTGCACATTTCCATTTTTTATAAAGCAACTTATTAACTTCTGTGTAGATCTAGTTTGGTCTCTTTAGATGTTTAGATTCTTCCTTCTTCTGGAATTGTTTGGTTCTGAGCCTCCAATATCTTGTTTTGCAGAAGCTCCCAGCCTTCTTGGACATTTTTCTCCTTTAGGATATCAAGCCATTGGATCATTCCTACTTTCCTTCTGAGTCCATCAAAGTCTGCTCTTTGATCAGACATCAAAGTCCGTCCAAGTCTAATATTGAAATCTTTACCTTCCTGCCCAGGTTTTCATAGTCTTTGCAGATTTCTTCAAGGTCTGTTCTTGCAGTGTCATTAGTTCCCACATGTATCATCAGGAATGGGTAATCATCTGTTGGACTGAAGAGTCTTGTTAGCCTGTCAGTCACATCCTGAATTTGGACACCCAGAAGACAACACACCTCACATGACTTGTCAGCTCTACACACAGCAGCTTCAGTACCTCTCAGCAGGGAATTGCCTACTCCACCATTTGTCTTTCTTCTTCAAGGTGACTCCCGATTTTGCTGGACAGTAGGGATCTGAGTGTTCACTATAAGTACTCTGAGGTTTTGTTTGGTGAATCTTGCTCAAGTATGGGTGTATTGGTTTCATGAGCCAGGTAACGGTTGCTAAGTTCTATGGTCCCTGACTGCCTCCTGATTCTCCTGCTCCTTATGGCTACATCCTTCCATTCTTCTGCCTCCACTTGCTGTGTATCACTCTTTTCCTTTTTTTCTCCTTCTGGAAAGCATCCTTTGCTCTTTCTAGGAACTTTTAATCTTCCCTGATGAACTTTGAGTAGCAACTCTTTCCTGAAGACCTTTCACCTTTTCTTCTAGTAGGGACACACACTTATGCTTGTGGCAGATGTAGTTGGAATGTTCTTCTGGCAGGAAGCAAATATTCCACATCCCTTGAAAGTCACTGTGAAGGTCTTCTCTCTGGCCATGTGGCTTGAAGTGGAATGAGTCTCCTCTTTGTCCTCCACCCTGACATGAAACATTCACACAACCACTTTGCTGCCTCTGCTCCTCACAAAAGCACAAGTCTGAACTAAACAGCCTTTATGGCCCAGGTATTGTGGGTCTGACCACTGCCTCCTTCAATGACAGTAACTCACCTACAGCACTCAGTTCCTTCCCAGAATGCAGGCACACAATCAACAGGCCTAACACACAATTTCACAACAACCTTGAAACTCCAGAATAGTTTCTAGCCTGAGATATTTATGATTTATGATTTTTAAAAACCCTCTGAATGTAAGCTGTAGGCTTGGGTTAGGCCACTTCTCCCAGTTAGGGCTTCTGACTCCTCCCCCTAGCTTCTAGAAGACAGTACCCCCTTCCTCAGGCAATCAGATCATGTGTTTGCAGAAAAACGGGAAAAAACACTCTCAGCCAGACCAGGGAAACACTGTCACATATCTCACACAACCACACACAAAAAGCTCTTACTAACTTACCACCACTTCTCTTCTTTGCTCCTTCTCTGTGCCAAAAACCTCAGCAAGCTTGTGCATTTACCTCCTTTCTCCTACAAGCCCTGAAAGGAAGCATGCCAGCCTCTGAATTTTAAGTCCCTGGAGATACAGATGGCGTTCCCTCACACAATGTTCTACCCATGACAGTTCTCAATCATGAACAGTTCCACAGCCGCTAACCTAAGGCTCACCACTATATTACTTTGCCCTCTTCACCTTGCTGCCTCTCATCCCACCCTCATGAACTGGTTGCAGTATAAATGAAGGGACCATTATAACTAAAGCCCACTTCATTCAAGCCTACCAGCTCCATACCTTAGTTTCCATCCTTCTACAAGGCTATAAAGGGGGCACATTTTTTGCCTGCAGAGCACCTTAATGAAGTTCAGAGCCCCGTTTTTCCCGAGTTTAGAACTTCTGGAATTGGAAATCAGTTTTAATCATCCTCATGGCTATTAAATAATATTTTCTTACCAATATGATGGAAATTGTGGCTCACTTTGAACCTCTCCAGAAACAGCTAGAATGGAAATGTGATGACATTTCCTCCTCACACACTTTTGAATCACATCTCAGTGCCAAAGGTGTAATACAACTGCAGAGACAGAGATATACAAGATACCTTTTCACTAATGCTAAGATTACACGCACAAGTACTCTGCCTTGAGTTTCTGAATGAAAGGAGGGGTACGTATGTATATATATGTACACACTAGATTCTTCTATTTTACTGTGCTCCCATTTTGTGGATCTTCTAAATTAAATAGTAGAATACCCTCTACTTTTAATTTCTACAGATCATAGAGGAAGGAGTGAGATTAATTAGAAGTTAGATAATGGCCATTAATCATTTGTCCTCCCTTTTCCTGTCTCCTTTGCAATAAAGTACATTGACTCACAATCCAAATAATGAAAAATTCACTCACAGTAAACATTTCTTGTCTGCCTCAGCAACAAGATGTTTGACAGTTTATTTTGAATCCTGTGGTTTAGGCATGGCAAGACCGGGATTAATAACGTTCTATACCAGGAGCATAGTTAAGAATGCCACTATAGAGATTTGTTATCCAAAACTTTGTGTTGTGTGGTACAAGGTCTTCCCCTGCAGTGATTTCTTATTTGGTTACCCAGGAAACTGCTTTATATGGAAGCAAAGCATTTCTTCATTAGCTCAGTAATGTCTACGCAGACTGGCTATGGCATTCTAGGGTTTTAGGTAGGACACATACAAGACTTTTGCAATCTTACAAGAAGAAGTTCTAACTTGGAGGCTGAGCACAGGTTTTGTGTGCAGAAAGTTACAGGATCATTTTCAACACAGAATTGAGAAGGATTCTAGTTTGGAACTCTGGAAAGTGCTGTTTCAGTGTAGACCATGCTGAACTAAATGAATCAATAAGTGCATGTGATATAAGGCAGCTTCCTATGAGTTCTAGAGTCTTCTGAACACAAAGGCTGCATTCCACCATTTAGCTACAGATGAAGATCAACAATGCAGCATCTTCCAGACTGGATGTTGATGGGAAAGGATGACAGGAACCTATTACAGCAAAGAAGAGCAGGCAGTACTTACCACCCTGTTTTTGTGCTGATATGCAGAAGGAACAACAGCAAGAAACCAACTCCTGATCTTCTAGTTCCCCTCTTCTAGTAACATGCAGTCCTCTCAATATTTACATTTGTGTTCTGTGGTGTGTGTGTGCATAGATCCCATTAGATGTGTTGGCTTGGGCCTCTGCTGGTTCACATGAGGAGCCTCCAAACCTTCCTCCCACAACCCCTGCTGCACCCACCCAACAACTGCCAGAGACAGCTGATTAGGTGTGCTGCCACCAGATACTTCAGAGAATCTCTTCTGTCACTGATTGGTCAACTTCCTTCAAATAGCCTGGCCTGGGCGGGAAGCCTTTGTGCTATAAGGCAGCTCTCCTTAGTGCCACTGGTTCTTTAATAATTCTAAGTCATCCATCCATCCACCCATCCATCTCAAGAACAGAGACCTAGAAGAAAGTTGAAAAGAAAAGGGAGACAGAATGGACAATTACTTTCTGAAGACGTTGATCTCAGTCATCATTAGCTCAGGGACTAGCTGGATGGATAGATCTGTCATGAATGCATACACACACCCACACACCAGAGGATATTCATACAACCCAAACCTCAGTCCCTAGAATAAAACTGAATCTGTATTACAACTAGCTTGCTGTCCTGCTTATTAGACCCAGACCTGTTGCTGCAGCTGAGGGATGAGGGTGGTCCCTTACTTGCTTTCAACCAGCCTGGGAGAAGAAAATACAAATGCCAAAAGACAAAGTCAAAATGGAGGCTGCCCCTGCCTCTTATAAAAGCCTATCTGTGGAGGGATTGGCTCCTCAGCCTTTCCTGGGCCTCTGCTGACTGCTTATTATCTGGACTGACAGGTCAGGACAGGTTAACCCATTCAGAGTCTGGAGATCATGGAGTGGAATTTCCCCACATTCACTACAAATTGGCATATTAGCAATGGTGGGGGTGGAGTTATCCCCCATATAATCAGACTTTTCTGTATGTAGTATCTCTCCACATCTAGGACTGTGTAAGTATTGTTATTTCTGGACAGTGCTGTTGAAAACAAAAAGTCAGCAGATATTAAAAACTTAAAACCACAGCCAGTCTTGCAGTTTTCTTTCTATATAGTGTGCATAGCCACCACTAACAATTCAATATGACTTTGTATCTTTATAAATCACTGTAAGAAAGATTGTATTCTAAAGATTATCATTGCCAGCTTATCACTATTTTTGGGGGAGAGGGCTTCGAGTCAGTGTTGACTCCTGACAACTGCCTGGACTAGTCCCCTGCAGTTTTCTTGGCAGCATTTTCAGAAGGGGTTTGCCCTTGCCTCCTTCCAGGGCTGAGAGAGTGTGGCTGGCCCAAGGCCACCCAGCTGGCTTCATGCCTAAGGCGGAACTAGAACTCACAATCTCCTGGTTTCTAGCCTGATGCCTTCACCGCTACACCAAAGTGGCTCCCATCACTACTTTTAAAATATTGAAACTTGAGGCATGTAAGCTCCTGTTTTATTTCCTTTGTCCTTTATTTAATCTCCTTCCCCAAAGAAGTTGCTAAATGACACTGATTCCAGTGTTGTCTCTCTTGCACCTTTTTCAGGGTTCCTAGAAGAATTCTGAGATGTAGTGCTGGAATTCATATGTGGATTGGCAGTCCTAAAAATCTATTTGTTTATTCCACTAGACAAACATACAATCAGCAGCAGTTGCATGGGAGGCCTCGTTGAGACACCCCGGGAACCCTTGTGGCTCTTTTTATTCTCACATATTCAAATACGATAACCAAAAGCACACCAAACATATTGTTTCTATTTTGCTGTATGGCTTATGTGAAATTTGAGATAATTGGAATTCACATGGAGAGTCTATAATTGCCATCTGCTGGACCTATGGCTCACTGCAACTACTGAATACTACTGTCACTTTGGTTGACAACCCTTTTACAGCTTGGCTTCTGAATACTGGGCAGTGCAGCTTGGCTATACATAAATCAAGCTTCTTCATTCTCATAGGGATTTGCTTGTGAGAGGAGAACATGCACGTTGGCCTTTAAAAGAGGCACAGAATCAGTGGTAGGAAGAAATGAGGTTAGTGAGATCATTAATGGCCAGGAGGCATCAGGGCTGGTATACCTATAACAGTGTTTCTCAACCTTGGCAGCTTGAAGACGTGTGGACTTCAACTCACAGAATTCCCCAGCCACATCTTCAAGTTGCCAAGGTTGAGAAACACTGACCTATAGTGAGGTCACCCTCGCTCTGGAGTATAGCAAACTCCTCAGGGCTTGACCACTATGAAACCAGAGAGTAAGGGAAAGATGTATACTTAAGAGGAAATACATTTACTCATTCATCTTTCTTATCTCTCTGTAGACTCTTCTGAAACAGGCACAGCATCTAACAGATTAACTTATCTTGAAGAAACAGTGGAATAAAGGTCTGGAGATGCATGCCTTAAGGACTCATTACCTCATCCCAATCCTTCTCTAAAATCACCATATGCTTTAGGAGAGCAGAGGTCAATGTGTATAGTTTCCTGCAAACTTGTATTATCACTCTAGATTTGAAGCTAGAATAATTTGGCAGAAAAAGGCAATCATTAGAGCTCCCAGGTCTGAGCTGCAAAAATCTGGACGACCAGATTTCTGGCCATCTAGTGGTGGTATGGATTTTTGCAACCCGGCCCCGGTAGCCTCACACTTCAGACTCACCTCTTTCATTATGAATCTGTCCAGACCTTAAGAAGGACAGACAGAACCTTCTTAAGAGGACCTCACCAGCAGAGGCCATTTGTCAGGTATGTGAGAAGGGACACACTAGCTTCCAAAACTGTGATTTGTCCCCAGTCTCTGCTTTCAGAAAAAAAGGTGAAAATGCATCTCCTCATTTAAACCTTCTAAATTGTTTCAATGATTATTTTATTATTAGTTTATGAATTCATTTACCTAAGCTTATAACCATTCTTGAGCTATTGACTTATATTTCCTTTTTTTCTTTTAGTTGCCTTGATTGACCAATAAATAAATCTGCCTTGATAGCTGGAAAAGAGGACTAGCTGAGAGATGTCTAGGCATCAAATTACATTAAAATAACCACTGAGTGTGGACTTTGAATCCAAATTGCCTTAGAGCCAAACTAGTTTAAAAATGGGCAAATCAGCTATATTTACCACCTCAGTTCAGAGATCTGAGGCAGTTGCTGAACACCACTAAATAATCAGCTTTTTACTCACCTAGCCCAAATCTCCACAATTGTTATCATAATTCTATACAGGTAGTCCTCAGCTTATGACTACAACAGGGACTGGAAAATTCATCATTAAGTGGTATGGTCATTAAGCGAGACATCATGTGACCGCACCTGATTTTACAACTTTTGTGCAGCAGTCATTAAGTGAATCACTATGGTCATTAAGTGAATCATGAGGTTGGTAAGCAAATCATGTGGTTCCCCATTGATTTTGCTTATCGGAAGCCAGCTGGGAAAGTTGCAGGTGGTGATTACTTGACCCCAGGATGCTGCAACCATTGTAAATACATGCTGGTTGCCAAGCACCCAAATTTTGATCATGTGACCGTGGGGATGCTGTGATGGTCATAAGTGCAAGGGCCAGTCAAAAGTCACTTTTTTCAGTGCTGTCATAACTTTGAATGGTCGCTAAACAAATGGTTGTAAGTCAAGAACTACCTGTATTGCTGAGATTCAGTGTTAGTTGAGCAGAAAGACACTTGTTTAGCTTTAGACCTGAATGATCTTGTCTACTGCATCATGGGGAGGAATTTATTAATTGTGTATCCCCCACTCTATGGCTTCTCACAGATCCCTTTCCAA
Source organism: Liasis olivaceus (assembly GCA_030867105.1). Lineage (NCBI taxonomy): Eukaryota > Metazoa > Chordata > Lepidosauria > Squamata > Pythonidae > Liasis > Liasis olivaceus. The sequence continues at coordinate 262,502,971 of CM061349.1, forward strand.
TTCATAGCAGCATATTACTCATGTATTTCCCTTGTGCTTTCAGAAATAAAATGCTATAACAGATGTCAGCTCATTTCTTCTCTTAAATATTTTTTCAGGACATGCATTTTTCCTTACCTGCATTATAAATTATCATGTAATAGCAAAGATAACATACATCATAACTTCATGTATTATGGATCATAGCAGATGACAGAATGACCAGGCAGAAGTCTGAAGAGATCCATGGAAAAAGTATTAGGAAAATAATGGTCATATCCATTTTACAAGCAGAAAACATATAAATGCTTCCTATGTATTTACCATTCTGTTTTGGCATCATTCTCATGTTTTCTTTGTGTCTACAAAAATTGTCGGCTGTCCTTATTAGCATCAACAATTTATATGATTTGACAAGATGCTTCAAGTAGTCACAAACCAATGATTGTATGGATATCAAATGTAGTTTCCATTGAACTCATAGCTTAAAACTTGTACATTTCTGCTTGGATTTTAAACTCATACACACTGAAATGTTTTTGCAACATGGAACACTTAATTACTGGGTAATTCAGTTGGTATTTATTGTAAAAGGAGATCATCAGGAATGGGTCAGAATTTTGCTAGCTATAGTTGTTACATATGCTTTCTCCATTTTTTAGGAGAGGATAACATTGGGTGATAGCAGGAGAAGCCTGACTCAGCTGCCTTATCCATAGGAACTTGACAATCTATTGTTTAATTTTGACATCTCCCCTGAAATTAAGTTGAACAAGCTCTTTCCTGCTGATGGATATTTTGTTCAAGATCATTTAGGATGGTTAGTGTATCACTAACTCTCGGTCATTCCTGATGATTAACTTTGTGGGCAGCATCCAATTAAATACCCACATATAGTCAGAAGACCTGCTGCATTTACTCTAACATTAGTCAGTGGAGAAGGGCTTCATTTTTTTAGCAAATCAATATTATAGGCATTTATTTATTAGGTCTATTACGAAACAGATGTTTTAAGTATTATATAAACAATCATTTCACCTAAAACATAATACCATAAAAACCCAATATACACTTCTTTTGCAAATTTCTAAGGTTCTGTATAAAAAAAAAAAAAAGCCAGTTTTAATAAAGATTTTGTGAGACCTAGATTAGATGTCAGAAGCAAAGAGACAAGAGAATAACAAGAAAGAGACATCATTCTCCTACACAGGTAGATGTCAGATTTTCAATTTGCTTCTACTGTAAATATGGTTTGCAGCTTAGATTTTCAATTTGCTGGATTTCTTCATTAATGGCTTTTCTAGTACAGTATATGCCATAAAAATAGTTTATCAAGAACTATCCGTCATCCTGATATACATATCATGGAAAGCAAAAGTGAGCAACAAACCACAGAAACTATACAAGCTGCTGCTTTTGATAGCTCAATACATTCACAGTCTGAATTGTTTTTGTAATCATTAGCAAAAATCATTATCACATTGTCTGAAGATCCCAGATTTTCTGGTTGCAAGTGTAACATCCAGTAATTCATTGTACGGTCCATACATTTAAGATATACAAATATTTCTTTCTCATGTACTGATGCTTATTTGCCTTTTCCACATGAGTTCCAGGAAAAATTGATGCAAAAGAAGGAACAGTGTATTTCTAAGGGACAACAATTTTCCTAGCAAGATACTTTGGGATAAGAAAGTGGAATGGAAGATAGCAGAAGGATGGGGGATCGTTCCAGAATTCAAGTAATTACAATTTCCTTTGTGTGATACAAAGGGAATTCTTCTTCCTGACTCCCAGATGAATCTAGAGATAGGTTGGTCCACTTGGCAGACTCCCTCAGTCAGAGAATAACCCAGAGAAGACTTTTTCTCCCCTTCGCCAAAGTACCACAGGCTGGAATAGAGAGATGGACCGCTTCCAAACATCTGAAAATGCCTTAAAATGGGCTCTTTCAGAAGCTGGAAATCAACATTTATCACGTTTCTCTGAGTTAGAAAAATTGTTTGAGCTGAAGCATTTCCCAGAAAATTCCTTGGTGCACATGTGAATGAGAAAGGCAGATTTTCAACAATTTTGTATAATAAATGGCTTGTGTATAAAATAAAGTAACAGCTTGTAAAATCTCTTGAAAGTATTCAAGTGACATTGTAAAATACTGCAATTTACTGAGATGCATATTTCTCAGACAGAGACATGCTCGTGATAAGGAACAATAGATAGGTCAAAAAGTCTGAAATTTGTTCTCGGGATTTGCTTTGAAGAGAAAAGATCTGAGGCTGAATGAAGAGAGGTTGAGAATCAACATGGTTTATTGTGGGATTTATTTTTTTCTTTTTCCAGACATTTAAATGTACTAACAAGGGATTTTCATATTGTTCTGTGTTATCTGTATTTACAGTTTTTCTTATTCTAAAAATTGCTCTTAATTCCAGACAACTAGCATCATTTGATCCAATCAAACAAAATGTATTTCTTTATGATATATACTCACAAAGAAATTCCATTGAAATATCTAGTGGCTGTTTGCCTTGATATGCTGGAATAACTGAAAGGAAAGGAAGAAAATGTTTTATATTAATTATTTTATGTAATTATTAATCCAATTTCAAAGTAATCATGTATGAGAGAAACTGGATGCATTCAGGTAAAGGATGGGTAGCATACAGGGTTCCCAGGAGCTAATTTATTTATTTGATTTTTTATTCCAGCTTCAACTCAAGATGGTGTACATACCTAGTACTCCCACCTTTTTTCTGTAACAATAACCCTATGAGGTAAACTGGGCTGAAAGAAAGTGACTGGCCCAAAGTCAGCCAGCCATCTTTCATGTTCAAAGGAGGCCTAGAACTCATGGTCTCCTGGTTTCTAGTCCAGCATCTTACCCACTACATCGAACTATCTGTTTGGGATCACAAAGTCATCTCAGCCCATCTTACCACTTCCTTTGGGGACTTTCTGAGGTCATGATTTCTCAAGCCTGGACACTTCCAGTCACAGAGGTTGGTGGGGAAGTGGGAGAAAGGAATAAATTCTGAACTGTCCAACGTCAGGAAATTGCAGCTCAATTATTCACTGAATTCATTATAAAGCAATCCTAAATTTTCAAGCTGGCTGTCCAATTGCTGATTGAAGAAGAAATATTGAAGTCAAACTTTTCCAATATCTTTGCAGTGAGCTTTATACCCAGAAACATTCTTCAGTGATGTGGCAGAGAAACAATTTGGGTGGCACAAGCATTATTAAAACAGAGTCAGTTTAATTAATTGGTATGCTTGCCAGAAGTTAAAGTGTTCAGTGTTGTTCTGTCAAAATGACATGTTAATAAGGACATCCGCTGAGCCATTGACTACTATTAGGCCCGTAGCTTACCACTACATTACACCAGGTGTTAATTTCCAGTTCCACATTTCCAGAAAATGCGGCTATTGTTTAACCATGTGGTTATGAGAGGCTTTTTGGAGGAAAATGTGGCCAGTTAAATTACAAATGAGATGTTCTTTTTCCAGGGGAGTTAATTATAATGTCACATTATGGTTGCATGAAGTGATTTACATACAGTAAACATACCTTCATCTGCTCTCATTCTGTTGCTGTTTTGCTGAGCTTTATATGCAACTTGAAATAGTTTGGAATAGCTAAGATTCAGAAATGGTATGAAAATATGTGATGTCCTCTCTCTGTACCTCACCCATCTTCCAGTTAGATGAAATTAAAGACTCTCCTGATCCTTTTTGTAATAAAGTTTATTTGGTGGGGGTAGGGGGGAACCCTTACAAATTAAGCAGCAATAGATTAGTTGTTGATGGAAGAAATGAGTGGATGTCTTTTGAACAAACTAAACTATTGAAATGAATCAAATATGTGCAATAAAACTGTAACATGGGAGATGTGTAGAAAAAAAGAGAGAGATTATGCTAAAGAACTCTTTCCTTAAAGTAAATTGATATAACCCCCTGAAAAGCTCCTCCCTGTTTCTTTTATTTGCACTTAGCTCCACCAGAAATTGTCCAGTACAGTTTCCCATGCATTACTTTCTGGTTATAACTATTTCTTTTATTCCATGTGTAATTTAATTTTAATTATTTTATTGGATTTATATTTTGCCTCTCTGTTAACAAATAACACTCGAGGAAGCTAAAAATAAGAATAAAACTAAAAACTAATTTAAAACATCATTAAGAACAATTTAAAAAACTCGACAATATTCTGCATAAATAAGGAAAATGTAGATAATGTTTGTAGCAAAAGTGAGAGTGATTGTAGAAAAGTATTATATGCTGCTGCCTGTGTACACAGCATCACCCCTTTAAATCTGGTAAAAAAGGTTACAGTTCTATATGATGTGACACGAGTGAAAATGCCACACACCCATTCTGGCTTGGTACGCACATCCTAATCCACAACCCACCTGGTCCACATCACACACATACCACACACACAACCCCCAATGTGGTGTTGACACTATCCTGCATGGACACTCCACCACAATACTCCTAGCATACTGGGGGTGGTTCCTGTCCCCACTCCACCTACACACAGCAAAGGCACAGGAAAGATAGCAGCAGGTAGATTACCTCTAGCTTGCTGTATAGAGAGAAAGCATGCCCTGGGGTAGGTATACATGTTGCTTGTTTAAAGCTTCTATTTTAACACGGGAGCTAATTCTGAGTTCAAGAAGGCATTTTTCTCAGCGGAATCCCTTCAGCTTCTGTCCAAATTGCTTTGAACAAGCCTTCTGCCAACGCTTCAGCCAGCAGGGGAATTCTAAAAAGGGGCAACTTCATCCTTCCCTCCACGACTCCATTAAGAAAAATACAAACCACCAGAGTTATGAATAGACAAGAACAGCTTCACTTTACTGCTTGCATTCAGAACCAATAACCATACAGATGGGCAAACAGTATTACACTGGTACAAGAGGGAATGTGAATGACGGAAGCTATAGAACCAATGGAAATGAATCTCTGCCTTGAGCAATGTCTTTAAAGGTGCAATACATTTCAAAAACACAGCATATTGTCAAACAATCCAACTCCCATCCACCCACCCATGCCAGAAAGGCAGAATGCTGCTGAACAGGCCTTTTCCTTCTTACTCATTAGTAGTCTTTCTATTGGTCCCTTGCTTTAAAGCTTTGGCTCTTACTCCCTTTACCTCCTTAAGCCAGCTACTTCCTTTTCCTTCTCCTCTTTCTAACTGCTGCCTTCAGCCAGTCCCACTTCTCTCCCTCTGCCTGTTTGAATCAAGTCTGTCTCTACACCAAACACCTTGCTCCTGCAGCTTTTTATACCTCTTCCCAAATTCTGAGGCTTGTTTCTGCCTTCTCTACTCTTCTGGACAACCCCCCTCTCACTTCCAGAGCCCAAAATTCTGATTTCTTGGCACACTTCATGTTTGCTAAGACCCTTTGAGTTTCCACGATCTATTTACCTTAACATCTGAAGAGTCTGTTTCCTCTATTTCAAACTCCTTCCGGGTATAGACCTGCACAGCCAGATCCTAAACACTCAAGTTAACTTTCTTGCTTCTCACGGCAAATCCTTACCAGTTTGCATCAGATTTCTCTGATTCCCAACTTTACAGTACTGTAGAGTTACATATATTCTGCTACAGCAAGACTTCTGCCACTTAAGAGCTGTACTTCACCCTCCTTTTTTTTTCCTCTTTTCAAACATGCATTATCCAGCCTAGACCTTTCCAGCTAATATGTTTCCTCCTTTGGTATTTGAGCATGTATGAAGGAAAAAATATACTTATGGACAGGAATGTTTTAAAAAAGGAGAATGTACTGGATTTTAATATTGAATTATACTATTTTTTTAAAAATCCCTCATGATGCTTTTAGAAAATATAAAAAATTCAGATTGCCATCTGGACCACTTAAAAGCTCCGGGTAGGTCCATATATAATAAAAATAAATGCTTCAGAGACACTGCTTCTTTTTCCCCTTCAATTTTGAGTATCTCTAGGCTGTGAGCTTTGGTTTATAATAACTTTTCTTTCAGTGTTAGCCACTGAAACCAATTAAAGGCTGAGGCTACAAAATATTGTTTGCCTGCTCTCCTTCCTATCTTAGTATAATACTAGTATATATCAAATGACCTCTTTTCTCAGCCACTGATTTGGAAACTGGCCTTTAATTGATTTCCTTTATTTAAACCAAAGGTCTAGAAATTCATCCAGAATTTAAAAGACACTTGTAGGATATATAAAATTCCTCTTGCTTCACAATTTTCTAGAATGAGCTATACCTCAAACTTCAAACAAAGCATTAAAATACAGTGTACTCATCAAATAAAGAAATTGTACAAATGCAATTTGAGTTTTAAATATACATCTCTATCAGTCATAGATTGACTACTACTCCCAAAGGAACTTTCAGCACAATTAAAAATTACAAAGAACGCTTCCAAAGGATGCCCCAGAAACACCCAGATCCAAACCATTCTTGGAAGAAGGTAAGGGACTGCCTCCACTCAAACTCCCCCCCATCCACCTACCTCCCCCCCATCTCTGCCCTTTTGGCTGGCTACCTACCCACTGCCCGGCCCTGCCTGCCACCATGCCCGCCACGCCATGCATGACTAGAAGCCAGGGTCTTCTTTCGGGCCACCTTCTTTCGCACTGGCCTTCTTTTGTGCACCAGCCAGAAACCCTTTCAGGGGGTCTACGACATCAAATATTTTAAAATCTCTCTGTTTTAATTTCTAATACAGTAAATTTCGATAGGTATAACTCCCATAAACCAAAGCTCTTGAGGTCTTCAATCATTTTTAAGAATGTAAAGCAGTCCTGAGACCAAAATGTTTGAGAACCGCTGCTGCAGATGATAGCACTTGCTGACTTTGTCTGGATTTATGAAGAAATCACAGCTAGGCCAGGCTTTTATTTGGATGGCAGACCACCAGGGAATGCCAGAGATGTTGGCTACATTGAGAAATGGAAAAAATATAGACGTAGTCCTCGCTTAGCAACTTCCTCATACAGCGACCATTCACAGTTATGATGGTGATGAAAAAGTAATGTTGCGACCAGTGCCCACATTCACGACCTTCGCAGGTCTGTAAAGCAAAGGAAAGCTTAAGTAAGATCATAAGCACAGTTGTGGTTCCATTTAGTGAACGCTTTGCTTAATGACCAAGTTGCTGGTCCCAATTGTGGTCGCTAAACGAGAACTACCTGTACCCAAAAAGCAGTGGCAACTCATTTCCATATTGTTGCCAGGAAAACTACCTGGATGCATCCATGAAGGAGACTTGTCTTGCTCTTTTCAAAAAGGATTGTTTGGCACCTTATTACACAAACTTTCCACCCAAGGAGAATATTGTATTTTTTCTTTCCCTTGTTTCTTATTTAGTTCTGTTTTTCCACTGATCCCCCATTTGACACCATTGCTGTCTTATTTCCAATGCCCTGAACTGCCATTCAATTGACTCCCTTTCAGATAAAATGCACCTCAGTAGCTAGCCCACATGAATTCCGGGATTGTGTATACTGTACATTGAAACTTGGTTCACTTAGTCCAATTTCTATGCACGTAACACCATTTATGTTAAATCACAAACACTGCATCCCCCCCCAAAAGGGGAGACAAATAAATATGTTGAAATATTGCAACGAGGCTGCCCTATTGCCATTTGAAGCGCCCTACCAAGATTGACCATCAAAAGTGCTGGACTACAAAATACTAAGGCGGGCAGCGGGATATGGCTGACAACGAGAGAAGTTGCCGATTATCAAAAGGAAGCAGGATGGGGAAAGCATCCAGCTCAGCCGGCCACCCACTGGGTGAGTTTTCCCCAAAAGAGAAACTGGCAGGAGTCTTCACTTCCCGTCGTACCCACACATTGCAATTACTCCATTCGGAGCAGCGACCCCGACTCAAACCCTCACAACTCTGCGCCGAAGTCAGTCCCAACAGAATTTACGCTTCGTCCTCCAGAAAACTGCTGTCAAGGAGCGGGAAAGGGCTGCAAAAGGAAAGAGCAGAAAGGCTGGCCACAAAAGCCAGACGCACCACGGCTTTTTTCCCCCCGCCCCCAAGCGGCTGGAGGAAGAGAGAAAGGCTGGGGGCCGCGATCTCTCCCCCGCCCCGCGCACGGGCTCTCTGTGGCTCCTGACCAACATGGCCACGCACGTTTTCCTCACGGGACCCCCAGGTAACTCCCCTCTCCGCCAAGCGAGAAGGCAGGAGATAGCGGACAAGCTCACGGCCTCCAGGAGGGAAGAGCGGGCGAGCGGGCGGGCGGGCGGGCGGAGCAGGGAGAGAACGAGGCCTTCCCCGGCCGCGAGGAAAGCGGCCTTTGCTTCGGCGCGCGGCCAGCGAGGTCTCGTGCAGGAGCGAGTCGAGCGTCCCGGGAACAGCCGGCAGGACGCGCTTGCAGATCCTATCTCGCTTTCGCAATGTCCTATTTCCGGGCTAGCGTGGGGAGAGGCTTTCTTCCGAGTGAACGTGCTTTGGAGGATCGGTTTAGCCTTTGCCTATGCGACAGCGAGCCACGCCAGTTCCGAGCCCCTTTGTCGATAAGGCCGTGGTGGTGTGCCCACCGGCGGAAACACAGTGGAGCTTAGTTTTGAGTGAATGTTAATTTACCTGGTGGGCCCACTGGGCCGTATTAGAACTGACTCTCTTCAGTCCTACTTGCGTGGCGATTTGCTATTAGTTATTGCAGGTCAGTTGTTGCTGGAATAGATTCCTGAAAGTTTTAAATTAAGAGTTATAAAAACAGTCGTTTACATATTGATAGGATTATAAGGATGACAGTAACTTGGCTTGGGGTGGAGTGGAGATTATATGAATGAGTACAAGCTTTTATTGGGTAGTGTCCCGTAGGACATGGAAGTTAAGATGAAATCCCTCATTAATTACTTCTGGAGAAGGTCTTGACAGAGACAGCAGTCACAAAATTCTCCAGCAGATGTTCTTGTATTTCTGTTGCTGGCCTTCAGAAAGTGATACATGGGAATGCCTTCCCAAAATGGCAGTGGATTTCTCTTCAGTATAACTCAGTTCCCTGCTTGCAGAGAAGCTCAAATGTGACAGTGGATCTCCAGTTCCCAGTATTATCTATACACCCTCCATTGATGCAAAGGAGGAATGCTCCCCCCCTCCAGTATTATAGGATCTGCCACCATCTTGTATATTTATTCATGCGCAAGTCCCTACTCTGAGTATCTTGTAATCTGAAACAGGTACAGTTTGACAAAGTAGTTAAGGTGTTGGACTAGGTCTGAGGAGGCCTGTGTTCAAATTCATCTTCACTAGAGGAGTTTGGGATAGCTATTCTCCCCGCCCCCCCCCCATTACCTCACAAGGTGGTTGTAGCAATGAAAAAGAGGGAGAGTCCCTTTATAAACTGCTTTGAGTTCCTGGAAGAAAGGTAGGATAGAACTCAAATAAATAGGAAAGGAATAAAACAAGATATATCTATGATATAATTACTCCAATTATACATACTTTTGCTTGGCTCCTATAAATTAGGGGTTTTGAATCTCCAAGGCTACAGCCCTAATCTGGCCCACTGTACCTGCAGGGCCTCAAATGTGAACTCTGCTCTAACTATCCTGCATATTTTCTCCTTGGGAAAAGCAAGGGGTGAGAGCAGCATTTGCAGAACAACAAACACAACTTTGCTGTTCTCCATACAGCTGCAGATGAAAAGTGCTTTTTTCTGAGTTGACAGGTGGGGAGAGATTGCTCCCACCCCACATTCCTGCATGGAGAAGTTGCTATCTGGAGCTGAGGTTCTCTTTAAGCCTGCTGCCTGGTATTGTCTGGCACACTGTGGCTGATAAAGAATCAAATCAAGTCTGAGTAGAGTCAGGGATTAAGATAAAGGGACTAGAAGGGTCTTCTACTTCCCGAAAAAGGTGAGTTTTGAGGAGGGATTTAGAGGGAACAAAGGACAAGGCCCATGGAGATATTCTGAAGAACAATCAGGTAGTAAGAACTAGGGTTTGCAGATCTGGCCTGCAAGATGGCAGCAAAAAGATACAGAAAACTCCAGTTCTTTGCTGTAATCAACTGGTGATCTGGAGTTTTGCAGAGCAGATCTGGTAGCTCTAATTAGAACCAGCCAGAGAAAATTAGTGGAGGCATTCCAGAGAGACTTGAGAATTGTAGAATATCATGAACAAAGATATAGGTATAGGAAGTATTGGGATTTATGTATAACAGAGATTTATGTATAACAGAGATTTATGTATAACAGAGAGATAAAGATGGCTTAACCTTTGGAGGCTTTGAGGTAAGAGCAAGATGTTTGCTTAAGATCCAGGAGAGGTTAGGAAGCTAGTGAAGGGAGTGGTAGAATTTCAGAAAAATGAGATACATAATTTTGAGAGGAGAGAGCTAGCTGGATCTTCCTACCCTATGACTGTCTTTGTATGATATACCTGATCCCTTTCTATGACCAATTCACTCATCTCTGTGGACTGATAGCACACAAGTCAGGATGACTGAGTGATGTTGTCTCTTTCCAGTTGGTGGTTTTCACTTCCTTTCCTAGTTCCTTTTTTTTTTGCCAGAGGGAGAAATTGCAGCGACACCTCCATATACTTCTGTAGTTTTTCACACACACACATAGTATGGCTGGGTGGGGAGGTAAAAACCAAACTAGCTCCAGAGAAGGAATGTCTGTAGAGACCCATTTTTGCAGTGTCTGTACTTCAAGCAGAGAAAGGATTGACTCACTCCCCAGTAAGCTGTTTGGACAATAGCTCAAGGGCTGTTAAGGACAATGATCTACCCTCTTAGAATTAAGTGGTTGGGTCAATTGGCCCAGTTTTCCTGATCACATGACATATTGCTCCCAACACAATTAACTGTGTTATGTGAATGGGGCACATATTTCTAGCATGATAGGAGAGCACAAAGATTTACAATAAGATGTCCTCATTGTAATAGGTAGAAACAAGGAGTCAAACAGTCCTAAAGTAATATTTACTTTGTTTTATATGAGTACTATTAAAAGTGAAGCTTAACAAAGATTATTTTTGCTGTAGGAATTGGAAAAACAACATTGATACGGAAAGCTGCTGAAATTTTAAAATCATCTGGTCTCCCCATTGATGGATTTTACACAGAGGAAGTGAGAGAAGGTGGCCGGAGAATAGGGTTTGATGTTGTCACTCTGAATGGAAGAAGAGGAATTTTGTCTAGAGTTGGGTACTGAAGTTTTAAAATATATTTTCTGGCACTCATTTTTAAAAACCCTCTGTGGAATGTTTTTTTGAGGCCATTATGCTTTACAAACATGAAGACCAGAAATCTATGAAATGACAAATGAGATTGTAAAGTTGTCATGTGGTGACTATTAGTCTAATGTGTAGGCATGTTGGTTTTAAGTGGTAAGAAAACAGCACATAACTGAATAAGCTGTTGTGATTTGTGATTGGGAGGGGCATGTTCAGCACCATCCCCATCGTAATGTACAGTGCTAATGGGGTGAAGAAATTAGCAAAATAGTCCCATTTAAAAGTTATGCTACATTTCTACAACATTTGAAAGGACAGTGGCCAGTCTTCCACTCTGGTCTATCACCTCAAGGCCAGTATGTCTCTGAATACTATTTGTTCCTTCAAGCTGCATTTTGTGGCTCTGTTTTGGAGCACCTAGGAAAGGTGAGGGAACATTAGAAGGAGGAGGGGCATGGCAAACCAGATTGGAGGCTGTAATACTACATAATTGAAACCACGCATGTAAACATATCCACATTATTTTACTATATATTTTTATCCTGAAGTTCATTACTGTGTGCTGAAACATATGTGGCTTTTGGTTTGCTCATATTATATTTCTACTATTTGTTATAGTTGATCAGGTAAATATTTGGCTGTATATGTTTTCTTCATGTAGCTCTGGTCATTCAGCAGCAAGGCATGAATATCGTGTTGGCCAGTATGTTGTAGATCTAGCTTCGTTTGAACAGTTGGCTCTTCCTTTGTTGAGAAATGTAAGTTACATAGTAGAACTGTTTGTTTTTTGGTGTACGAGTTTTCATGAAAATGCATAGGCTGTATTTTATGGGGCTTTAAATGCTCATGTAAAAAGTGGCGGGTCTCTCAAAACAGTGTGATCATACTCATTCTTTAAATAGCATATTGTATCTTGGAAGTTTTCATTTCACACTTTTGTGGATATTTATTCACCGACAGAAGAATTTTGTGATCATGAATTTAAAGACTTTTTAAATGAAAATGTTCATTTCTTTGCGTCTCTCATGGTAATACAAGAGACATAGCAAAGTAGTCTCATAAGTAAGGTATGAAAAAGGAACAAGTACCTGTATGGCCCTTAGCAGATGATGTTTCCAATGTAGGTTTCCAAATGTTCAGTAAATAGAACTTCAGTTACATAGTCTATTGTCTTATCATGAATACATGCTTTAAATGTAGCTCAGACTACCTCCAAATTATTTGAACCTCAGTTGTGAACATCTCTTGATAATATCTAAGAATTTGAGTCCAGCCAGGTAACAGCACCTAGATGATGGCTGTTCTTGAAAAGCAAAGTAGGGTTGGATCTGGTTCATATTTGGGTGGGAAACCACCAGAAATTCTACAGAAGTGGTCTAAACTGAGAAATTGAAAAAAGTCCCAGAAAGTGACAAACATTTCTGTCTTGTCGCAAAGAAAACAACAAGGTTGTGTTCATAAGGTCACTGGGATTTGAGCACAGCATGTAGTAGACTTTGTCTTAGAGTGTCAGCCCTTCAAGACAGGCCAGGTCAGGAAACAGACACCACAGGAACTACTCGAACTCTACTTTATTGTTGTAGGGTATAATAACAGAATTTTGGAAGCCTGGTAAAATTTCCCTCTGCCCTGTCTTATACCATACAGAATCAAAGCCAAGTTATTTTGAGCCTTTTTCTCATGCTTCCTCCTTTTTCAGGACTATGTTGTTGTTTACATTCCCTTTTCTTATCTTTTAACAGTTGTGCTAACAGTTTTTGCCAACTTCAGCTCTACATATAGAAAGGGAAAACTCATATGCTGGGGAACAGGGCAGCTAGACATAAAACCAACTGATGTCTGTTCTCATGGTTTTTTTAAAAATAGTGGATGCTTCCATAGATCAGAGTGGGGAACCTGTGACCCTCCAGATGTTGAAGAACAGCTCCTCCAAAAATTCCTTACCAATGTCCATAGTCAGTAGAGCTGCAAGGAGCGTGGTTCAGTAACATACAGAGAGCACTCATACCCCGTCCCAGACACAGAGGCAAGTGTAAATATTGAATATGCAACTTGGCCATTGTATAGACCTTTTACTAGCTGGTGGTCTTTCAAAATGTATGACAATAGTGTAAAATATTTTTGTAAGAAACAATTATCTTGAAACTGAATTATTTTTATTCTAAAGTTAGAGTAGATAACCTGATGCCCTTCACATGTTTTGTCCTGCAGCTCTCACTGACATTTGCTGTTTGCCCTGCTGCCTCTGAACTGAAGCCCAAAGATCAGGAGGGCATCAGAGAGTGTGTCCCTGGTATAGAACTGTGATTTAAGTCATGTAAAAATATTTCGTACTTTGTTGTTGAGTGTTTTTATCCTATATATATTTTCCTCGTAGGCTGATTTTGGCAGCCATGCAATGAAAAAAGTCTGCATAATTGATGAGATTGGTAAAATGGAGCTCTTCAGCCAGACATTTATTCAAGCTGTCCAACAAATGTTGAATGAATCGGGAACTGTGATACTTGGAACAATCCCAGTGCCTAAGGGAAAGCCTTTGAGACTTGTGGAAGAGATCAGAAATAGAAAGGAGGTGAAACTGTTCAGTGTAAGTCATTGACAGATCCACTAAGAAAGTCTGGTTTTTATTGGCATAGGATGGTGTGACATCTTATGGAGCATTTGTTTGGGACAAAGTTGCATTCTCTTTGAAGAAACAGGTGTTCGCTGGCGCATCCTTGTACTGGAAGTAAAATTGGTTCCATGGTGCATGTCTTTTAACCCTTAAGCTTGGGGTTTCAGCTGCACTTCAGATATGAAGTTTAAAGTACATCCCACTCACTTCCCCTTTACAAAGAAGTCAAAATGTGTGTTTGTTTTAAATGGCTACAAATGGATTCATTCGTTTGTTCAGCTTATATGCCACTCCATTTCCAAAACCTCCAAGCAGCCTACAGATAACTTTTCTCTGTGAGATGCTTCTAAATGTATTACTGTAAGATGTGATTTCAGAAGTTTCCAAGATAACAGCAGTAGTCACAGGAGTTTCCTAATGTGTATCATGACAAGCTCAGGAGAGGGAAAACAAGTGCAGTATTATAAGTGCACTGCCCTCCCGGCTTTCCAAAAAGATTTAAAGACCTGGCTCGGTCAGTGTGCATCAGGTGATATGGGCTCTACCCGCTCCTGGGGGTGGTTAGCCCCATGATGATGCTCCCTGGAATTATTTGCCAATTTTCTATCTTCTTGGAATTTATTTATTTTTAGGATTGTTTTTATGTTGTATTTTAATGAATTTTTATCTTGTTGTAAACCACCCAGAGTTGTTTCACAAGATGGGCGGTGACAAATTTGACAAATAAATAAAACAAAAAATTAATAAAAATTATGGAGAATATGGAGACATTTTAGCAAAAGGAATATTACAACCGTTCTATTATAGCTAATACTCTAACAGTAATAGTGGTAAAACCTAATGCTAATAATGGGTATTATTCATAAGTATGTCACTGTCTTATGCACTGTTGTTTGCAGTATTAACACTACTACTAACAATGGGAATTCAGTTGCAACGTTAAAACCATATGATTAGATTTCACATATCTGGAAAATACAAAACAGAACAATCCCTGACCTCAGTGGCCATTCCAGTGGCTTTGACAGAAATCAGGTTGTCTTGCCCCACATTTATCTGAATTGCACCTGAGGGAAAGATAGTGAATTTAATATTTTGTAACATTGCTTAGTCTTGTGAACTTTTAACTGTGTTACGTAGTTAATGAATTACATTTACAAAGCTTGCATATGACTCTGTGTGTGCCCTGGAGAATCTGTCTGCAACCTGAGTGCTGGTTATTGAAAACCTTCCCTACTGGAGGAGAAGATAAAAGTGTAACGAATAGGCCTGGGTGTGCTTTGAAAATGGTTCAAAAGACGTGGTTTGGACTGAGCAGGAACACAGTGCCTCCCTGCTGTTCGTTAAAGTAACAACACCTTTTTTCCCCCAGGCTCGAGTCTTTAGTTGAGTATTCAAATTTACTTTCAAAGTAGTGACACCTCTTTTTCTGGTCAGGCAGAAGAGTGCTGTGCTTAGAAGGGTGCTGTGCCCACCCTTTGCAGTGTCCAAGGCACTTGTTTCAAATCATTTTTGAAACAGTCCTAGTAAAGAATTCATTTCTTTAGCTCTTTTTTCAGTCTTTTCCCAAGAGATAGGAGGGAAAATGCTGTTTGGAGCCAGCACCAGACCTTAGCAACTGAAGTTTTTTAGGTTTTGATGGCATGTTCAGTTTTATAACTTTTTGTGATATTATTTCTTGGTGCTTTTTTATGTTGTGAGCCATTTTCACTCTTGGTCAACTTAAGTCAGTCTCATGTTTCTTTGTTTCTAGCATCTAGAACAATATGTCGCATCCTTTTAAATGAAATCTCATCAAACCAGAGGTACCAGACATAAAATCAATGCAGGAAAATGCCCAAGATGTTCTTGATTCATTTAGGTCAATTTATTTTGATACAAGCTTCAAGGACTATAGATTTTTAGTCCCATTTCTTTTCTTTCCACCTCATTCCTTCTCTTTTTCAGGCACCCCACAGAACAATCCCCTGAGTGATTCTGCAAGCTGATTTTTCCCTCCCCCCTCATGTTGTTTCCTCCCCCATTTGTCTAATTTAACTCCTGCTAATTTAGCTCCAGCATTCTTGGAATACTGGCAGTTATTCCCTTCAGCGTATCTAAATATCTTGTCTACAAATTGTTTAGCTCTTTGGAAAGAATTTTTTTGGGGGGTGGGGGGACAAGTCCTTTTCAGGGCCCTGTTTTTATACTAGAAGTATGACATCCAGTGTATAAATCTTGTATACTTTTGCTATTTTGGGGATATGCTAACTATACCCCCTGCATCTGTCTGCGTATTTTCACATCTGCAGTACTATGTGCAATCTACTTAACCTCCATGTGTTCTTTATCAGTAGAAAGCAAATCAAGTAATTTGAGGAAAGAAGCAGAGTCCAAAGGAATGTTCTCTCCTAATATGGAAATAGAGTGAGGGAGTTCCTATAAAGCAGTGTTTCTCAACCTTGGCAACTTTAAGACCTGTGGACTTCAACTCCCAGAATTCCCTTGCTGGCTGGGAATTCTGGGAGTTGAAGTCTACAGGTCTTAAAGTTGCCAAGGTTGAGAAACACTGCTATATAGTATAATTAAAAACAACAACAACAGCTAACTGATAATTTGCCAGTTCTTAGTTTTTTGTAGTGCTAAGTAGGGATGTACAAAAAAGTCTCCACAAATGTCTCTACTTTCTAAGCCTTGTATTTTGGCTACTTTTAATAAATGAAAACTAATATTAATCCCTATTTTTTATGTGAGTTCTCTCTTTTTTTTTTAATTCTAGATTACGAAGGAGAATAGAGATAACATTTTACAAGAAGTTGTGACAGCTGTAGAGAACTGCCTAAAATGAGATGTCTTCCCATCACCTCGCTTCCGCTGTTTACAGTTTGATGTTATTTTCATTAATATCTAGAGCTTAATTGACTTTGAATATGCTGGTGTAAGTGTTCTTGTTTCACATTTGTTGTCCGAGGTTGGTTTCTATATCAGAGTTAATTTGTTCAGGAAAATAAATACACACACACGCACACATACATATACACATTCACCAATATAATGATTAGCTTCATCATAATACTGAGAATCCAGGCGCTGAATTGAATTAAACCTAATTTTAATTAATATAAACAGTGAAATCCTTTGAACAATATGCTGTGGATCAGTCTATCACTGATCAGATACTTTTTCACTTATAGCACTGCATTGTAGAAGGATGGCTTTCCCATGGTGTAAGAACTTGCCAGACTCTTAACATCCCCTCTTCCTCCCTCTTTCACTCACCCAAGGTCTATACAGTACATACCATTGCACATGGAACATTTTTCAGGAATACCATAAATAAAGAAAGAGGGCAGGCATGGAAAACTAGAAAAAAAGAGGGGAAGATGTCTCAAATGCCTGTGAAATTTTCTTTATGTTGCAAAACTCAAGAGCTTTTTCAGAAATTTGTCAAGAGCATAGCTAAAGCATTTTAATTAGCAATTACACAATTTAAAAAACAAAAACACTTTTCACTGGCATTTGAGACCTTTCCCTCTTCTTCTGGGATATCAGGAATCAAACATTAGATTGGTCAGCTTGACTTACCTCTGAAAGTAAAAGGAAACGATGACTGGAAATAAAAGACTTATGTGTATCTTTCTAGGGCTTTTTTTGGGTTGTGTTTAAAACAATGATTTTATGGTGTTGGTAAAATCAAATTTTCCACAATCCCTGTAATATTTATTTATTTATTCATTTGTTTGTTCGTTTGTTCATCAGCTCTTAATTTCTAAACATTTATCAAATATTATCTAGATACATATTTCTATATGGAACGTATTTCCCTGATGAATAATTTTCATTTCTCTAATTCAACTTGACATTTGATGCACCAAGTTAAATTGCTGTGTTGAGTAACGCTTAACATTTTTTGTTTCTTTTGCACTTTTTTCGGTAAATAAAGAAGCTATAAATTACTGTGATACAACATGCATCCCACAAGACCTCTGAATGGTGTTCAGGCAAAGTGTTTACCATTTAATCAGTTTTGCATATCATGAAAGCTAAATTCCCAGCCAGGTGCACATGTTTTCATACGCTGCAGTGTTTTTTTTGGCGCCAGCAAAAAAATGTAAAGATATGCAGCCGCTTTTCTTTTGGTATGTGAAATGTAACATATGTTCAATTAAAGCATTCCTTAGTCAAAGGAATGTAGAATCTCACATTGTTTTCAAAGCTATTTATTTAGATAGCAGATGTGGTTAGTCTACGATAAAAAAAATCCATTAGGTGAATTTTTTTTTCCATGAGGCTACAGCTGAGATCCCTAAACCTTTTTGAACTCTGAATATTTGGAAATGTGAGAACTTCTGTTCGCACCACTGCAAATGTCTGCTGTGGGGAGCTGCATAGTTACAAAAGGCAAGTAGCCTGGCAAAGAAACTTATACCATACTAAAGTGTTAATCTATTTTACCCCACTGAACCCAACCAAATACTCATTTCACTGAAAGAAATCTGGAGAAGCTTTCATAAACATGCATACAGAAATTAAGTCCCCAGACAAAATATATACATGCTATAAACAACATAGAGAACACACATGAAAAGATTGCTCCCTTTCTCAGTCTCTCAAGCTTATCAGGCAGGAGCCTCTCAACTGTCCAATAATCTAAAAAAAATGACTCTGGGCCCCATATGGAGAGAAGGAAGAGAAAGAGCCATTGGAGGCTATTGCCTGAATTTCTGACCGACCAAGCACATTGAATTTTTTGGTGACTGTGGAGGAAAATGTCCAGCTATAGTGGTAGCAACTACTTTATTGCAATTATTCTGGAGTTTGCCTATCAAGAGGACAGGAGTAGAGTTTCTAAGTCCCTATATCGTAAAGGAAATGTCAGAAAGCTCTTGGTTCATGAGTCTGTTCTCTCTCATCCTCTTATATAAGAAGGAAAGTGTCATGCTCAGTACAAGTGGCCCAGCTGTCATAAAAATGTCTTGTAGGGCTGTGACTTGGTTCTGTTGAGCATCCTTTCTTGCTATTGGCTCAGTAAGCTATTTTCTGCAGTGCAGCTGTTCCATGTAGCATATGGAGGGCATCTATTGATGATACCATCATCCCAACAAAACATGCCTCTCAAACATAAGGGAGGGAGAAACTGGATTATTAAGATGCCTATATAGTTTTATGGTGAGGTTTAATAAGCAGATTTCTCACTCTTTTATGGTCTGATGGGACTAAATAGCTTATCTGTATCTGAGAAGGATCAAAAGCTCCGTTATGCAAGAAACACAGCTGGGGAGCAGGTATCCCCAACCCTATGATGTATCTGCAAGGCTCCTAATTACTGTTACATTACACCTATTAATTTTAATAGAGTATTTTATATCTGGCTTCCTGTATAACTCTAAGAATCAACACATCATTCAAGATAAAAGTGTCCAAAAGAAAGGTGTCTTTGCTCAGATTGTGTTGGGTCTGGTTTTATATAGTCTTTATATTATTTGAAGAGTGGAGTATTTGAAATGTTTGAATTTCTGAATAGTTAGGCACTCCATATCTAGACTATAAAAAAATCAGCCAGTCATAGGATGGCAGCAAATCATTAAGAGTTTTCTGTATCAGTATCTACTTTCTATAATTCTACTTCCTATCTGTATAATCGGTAGGTATGTGGCTAGGGGATTCAGCCCTTCCTTGGGAGATATACCAATCTTACAAGTCATAAAATAAAACATAAAAGCCCTCTCTAAGTTTTAATGTGCAAACTCAGTGCTGAAGATAAATTACAGAGTCCAGTTCAGGTAAAACAGTTGTTTTCAAATGAATTAAACAAAAATTCCAAAGTAAAAGATTATGTCTTGCACAGACCACATGATGGCGCTGGTCTGCTACAAATGAATGTTTTCCATCTTGATCTCAGGCAACAGGTTTGCCAAGTTTCCAATTCATATTATAAATTATGAGAATAGATTAAGGACCATATTCAATCCTCACACCTAGCATGAAAAGTGGATAAAGGCTGAATTAACACACAATTTCCTAGAGACAGTGGATTTACAACAAGCAGCAGCAGCAGCAACAATAATAATGCAATTCATGGCCATAAATTTATTGCTTTCCATAGAAGCAGCAGAGTTTTTGAAGCAAAAGATTCCCTGGTTTCTTTTCTGGATTTTTACCACTTCTCATAGGTTCCAAGCTTTAATGAGAGGCCATGGGGAATAATTGTAGCCCATTTTCCAGCTTGGTTCACCATTTCCTCCTGGAGTTCTGTGGAGTTTTAAAACAATCAGTTTTTTATTTTATTTTATTTATCATATTTGTATAGCCCCCCATCTCACAAAAAAGTGACTCTGGGCAGTGTACAACACTCAGTAAAAGGGAAAACCAATAAATACATATAAAACAGTCATAATTAAAGACTACTATAAAACTATAAAAAGCACACAAAACAAGAGAGGATGATATTCACCACAGTAAGGGAGCCATTGCAAAATCTCTCCAGTGCCCTGGGACCCCCAGGCCTGATAATGTAACCAGGTCTTGAGGGACTTGCAGAATGTAAGAGGGATGGAACTAACCTCATTTCCAGGGGGAGAAGATTCCATAAGGTGGGTGCCATGGCAGAGAAGGTACACCTCCTGGGATGCGCTAAATGTAATTCCCTGACAGATGGGACCCACAGCATGCCTTCTCTGCCAGACCTGATGGGGTGGGCAGATGTAATTGGACAGAGATGATCCCTCAGATAACCCGGACCCATGCCATGAAGGGCTTTTTTCAATCTCCAGCAGGACAGTTTGAGGTAATCTTGGTCTGTATGTGACCCAGGGCATGCCTCTCTCTCTTGCGGGGATGTGTATTGATGGCATGGCATGAGAAGCCACCCTCCCTTGGGCAAACATGTATTGTAAGAGTCAGCCTGTCTGGCAAGCCCTGCTTACATTCCTAACAGATGTCATTACTTTGAGTACAAGTAGTCCTTGCTTAACAACCACAACTGGGACCAGCAACTCCTCTGCTAAGTGAAGTGGTCATTAAGCAAGACATCATGTGACCATGACAGACTTACAACCTCACTTCCACCAGTTGTTAAGCAAGTCACCTGTTGTTGTTAAGCGAGACATCATGGGGACACAACAGACTTACGACCTCACTTCCACTGCAGTCATGAGGCAAGTTACCCACAGTCATTAAGTGAGACATCACATGACCATGACTTGCGATTTCACTGCTGGCTTCTCCATTGACCCTGCTTGTCGGAAGCTGGCTGTGAAGCACACTAATGGCGATCATGTGACCATGGCATGCTGTGATGGTCATAAACAACCGCCGGTTGCAAAGTGCCTGAATCTTGATCACATGACTGCAGGGACACTGCAATGGTCATAAGTGTGAAGACTGGTTGTAAATTTATTCAATGCTGTTGTAACTTCGAATGGCCATTAAACAGGACAGTTGTTAAGCAAGGATTACCTGTAATGTGAACTTTTAGCAAGGCCCTTGAAATGCTATTTAATATACTGAAAAATCAATTGTGCTTTAATATAGTCCCTTTCTCTTTTGTCGCTTCTATACCATTTGCTTTCAGAATTACGAATTCTTCCATGTCACAGAAATCCTCCACTGCATGTTTTCCAGCATTTTATAATCAACCTTTTCATCCTCTCCCTTTCACATATGATTTGTAGGTGCATGCACTTAAAAAATTATTTGGAAGAATTGCCTTGGGCCTTGCTGGAGCACAAGCAGTGGCATTGTTGTACTTTTCAATAACCCGCATCTTTTTTCAGGCTTATGTATAAACCTGGAACAAAAGTGATGGCTGCTTTAAGAGTCACTTTAGCTTTACGGAGTCAACTCCTCGAAGCAGCCACAACTTTTTTCAGATTGATTATGTGTCGTCAAATCATTTTTGACTGTGGAGTCCTTGGGGTTCCCTGAGCTTGGTTCGTTTCTTGCAAACGTTTCATTACCCGGCTAGGTAACATCTTCAGTGCTAAAATGGGATGGGGTTTGCTCTCTGTTTATGTGCTGTGGCCTGCCTTGCCAGTGCTGGTAAGGGTGGGGTTTTTTTTGTTTTGCTCCTCTGGTAGTTCCTTGATTAGCATATGTTTACTGCTTGATTGTGTGCCTGGTGGTAATCTTTGCTTATCTGGGTGATGATGGCTGGTGAGGCGATCTTCTGATCTTTTGTCTCTTTTTTGACTCCTAGTGACCACATAGATAGATTTTCTCCATGAACTTTTTTCAGGCTCACAGAACAAAAGATGGGCTGCTTTAATGAATAGCACAGAGGTACAGTACTGCATTAATGCATAGCATTTGGAGCACTACCAAATCAATTTCAAAGCATGCATAGCTCTAGTAGAGACATCCACATATTTAGCACCAGATTATAAAGGTATTTAAAGGCATTACAATTTTACTTTCCAATCTTTGGCTATGTATTTCAACAGAATATGTAGTTCTTATCAGTTTCACAGTCTAAGGCATTCTACAGTATATGGTAGTTCCTGGCATGAAATATACATTGAATTAAATGAAAAAGGGGCATAGATTAACAATACAGCATATCTCTGTATTCAAGAGGCTTCCAAATTTGGTTTCTGGAACCTCAAGTTAAAACCTATCTGTTAGCTAGGCTAAAATAGGCTTTTGCAGGTGATTAGATGCTTATCATTTGAGTTGTGGTGTTGGAAAAGTCTCCTGCGTATTCCTTGGACAGCAAAGATAACAAGCAAGTTCCAGAGCATATAAAACCAGACATCGCTGGAAGGCAAAATCACAAAATTCCACCTTACTTATTTCAGCCATGTCATGCAATCAAACTCACTGGAAAAGGCAGTTATACTTGGAGTAGTCAGTGGTGAAAGGAAACAAGGCCGCCAAAAAACACGGTGGCTAGACACCATCAAAGTCGACATCAACCAGAGCACAAAACAACTGAAAGAAGCCATACAGGTAGTCCTCGCTTAACGACCATTTGTTTAACAGTGGTTGGAAGTTACAACAATCTCGGAAAAGAGTGCTTTATGGCACTTCTGGATGTCATAAAACATCATGCCTATTGAAGGTCATAAAGGTCTCAGTGAGTCAAATGTGTAAACAACTAACTAAAACAGATGGTATCGAAACTCTCTCCCTGATGTTGCCTGATTGATTGCATTACTATTCTACCACAACCTGGTGACTCTCAGCAGCTCACCTGATATAAGAAAATATTGAAACTTTGTGACTGATTTCTCCAAGTCAAAAAACCAAAACTGTGCCCTAGAGAATGAGATGTGTGCTAGAATTATAAATTACTCCTATAATACAAATGTATAGGTATATCTCAAATGTCACTGGAACTTGTAGCAAAAACCAATAATACAGAGAAATCATACTTTCAGTGCTCATAGATACCAATTGGAATATTTTCCTTTTTTCATTGCTGGCTTCTGTTGCATAGGAACAGCACATGTGTTTCTATGCAGAGTGAGCAGTTGTTGATTTAGGAACACTTAAATTGTCTGTATACAAACATCAGTTAGTTCAATAGCACAAGCATTGTGAAAATATCTTGCACTAGTATAATGGAATGATAATTCATCTACCCAGCCAAAGGAAAAGAAGACTAGCAGTAGAATAAGTTTGGCCTTTAACTTCAGGATAACCGTGTGTACTTCTATAGCTTGGCACCATTAACGATGGATAGGAATGTCATTCCTGGTGCCCAAGACAAATACAGATACATTGAATGGCAAATGTTAAGGTAACTCTTAAAATAATTGCAGTATGTGCTCTTGGCAAAAAGGTGTAATGGAATGGAGACTGTTTTCCTGTCAATATTTCAAGAATTTAACACGTTTGACGTGTGAATTGGTCTATATAAATTCATATTTTAGGAGTTTTGCAGAAATTCGACATTGTTTTCCTGAGTGTAGAGAGCAGTAGGATTACCAAAGCACCTCAGTATTTCAGTTTTTGTATATGGAAACCTAATGTAATGGAATCAGGTTGAATCTGGATATAGGAGGAAAGAGTTGAATCTTGGCTCTTTAGGCTCACCTGCTCAATACAAAGGGACCTGAGAAAATATTCATAGGATTTTGTTTTCCGCATCTGCAAATGGAACAGTGAAGTGCCTTACACAGTAGGGATTTGCAACATTATTCAGAAACATTTAATCTCTGTGGAGATTAAGGGATTCCCCTTCCTCGCTTCCATGACCAAAGTGTCTTTAAGGGCTGCTTTTCCAAATGCTGTAGCTATCTGTTTTTAATGACAACATGTAAGTCCGGCTTTGTACACAACTTTCAGAGAGACGTCCAACTGTGTAGAAGTGCCCTACATCTCGTGATCTGTCGTTTTTATTCCATTTAGCGCTTTACTTCTTTAAATGCTTTCTCAGACAGCTTGTACCTCAATAAAGAGTTGCAAATAGTTCTGTAATTCATCAGAACTGAAGCTAGGCATCCATTCATTGAAGTCCCATTTCGTACACTGCTTTCATTTATTCATGTTCCCATGATTTATCTTTCTGAGAAGCCTCTTACTTCAGATCCATTTTCAAAATTCCACGTACCCTTTTGGATAAGAGTAAGTAAACTCCAGTGTAAAAGTCAAGTCACCCTCAAGTCAAGTTTTGTTCCTAGGGACTACATGGACATGTCCATATTTTCTTGGCAACAATACAGAGTGATATGCCATGTATCCTTCTAGATTGTTGTTGTTTACTTACACTGGGATTTCTGGATGATCTCCAAGTTCTGAGCAGGTCTGACTCTGCATATCTTTTTTGAGATCAGCCAAGGTGGGCTAGGTACTGCCTGCAATCAGGCAAATGCAGCGATTCTTTCAAGGAAAAAGGCTGTCTCCATCAGAGAACTAAGTCAATGACTTATTATGCACACCCCATGAAGCCACTGTTTCTTTAATCAAGGTTTATTGAATAAACTGAAAATGGCTGGATTGACATAACTGGCTAAGCCCAGATCAAACACATGATATTATGGTCTTGTGTAATTACATGAACCAACCAATAGTTGGGCTGGAGTCATAAGAATAGCATCCTATGAAAACTTAGAGTAGCCCTTACTTTGGCCATTTCTGGAAGCAGTTAAAGATGGAGCTTTTTCCAGAGATGGTATGACATCTGAAGTTTGGATTTTCTGATGTTTAGATGTTTCAGGTTTTGTATGATTTTAATAGGACAGTTGATGTTTTAATGATTTTTGCATTCCTGTAAAGCTACCAAGAATCCTGTGGGATTGCAGCAGACTATAAATGTAATAAATACATAACGATTCCTTAAGGGAGCTGCACTTTTTAAAAAAAGCTTACTCAGAAGCCATGAAAAGTTGGCTGTTTTAATGAAAGGCAAATGTTTGCATGATGCTGAAGTATTTCTTCCAAATCATTTTTGAACCATGAACAGCCCTAATATGTAGTGGTATGAAGGAGTCTATCCATTTCCTCAAGTGACAAGTGATGAATCTGTCTCAGAGAGGTCTTGTCAGTCTGGACATTAATACCATGTAGATTTCCAAAGGGGCTGCAGGCAGTCATGATTATATCAAAATGACATGTGCATCCTGACATCTGATGCAAGTACTTAAGTTGCAATATTTGTGTCATGATTTTATTTATTTATTTAATTTATTTATTTGATTTGTCCCCCGCCCATCTCCCCTACAATGGGGGACTCTGGGCGGCTTACAGTCAATGCACATTTCATTCCTTACCCCCACCCCATTGAAATCCATGTTCCCAGTTTCAATACCTAGAAGAAAGTGCTAACTTGCTGGCTATTGTAAATCATAGCTAGAGCTGTGAGGTGACAAAATGTCTCCTGGTTGGTTTGCTGTGAATACAATCAAGGAGAAAACCAATAATTATTTTCCTTCCTGAGTGTTACAGCACTGACTTTAGTGGTGACTCTATCATATCCAGTAGGATTCATCTGAGACTTGTACCATTTATGCTCCTACTTCATGAGGATAGTTGTCTAGTTGTCTATCCTTGTGTTCAACATCCACAATCACTCTGTATGCCATGGGGCTATGGGTTCTGACATAGGACAAGAGGTATTTAGGGCCATCGTATCTAGTGCCCAGGTATTACTCTGCAACTCAATCAGATCACAGTTTGGTAAAGTTCAACAAGATATCCCCAGGGATTCCTAGAATCTCATTGGATCTATTAACCTCCAGGCATGGGCCCATATAATTTGGTCCCCACTCCTGGAGAGAGGCATTTACTGCTGCTGCTGCTGCTGCAACAGCCCAGGCTTCACCAGGTGATCCATCCATTGCAATGGCACCTGCCTTGGAACTGCTGTACACTGTCAACCCTCTCTAAGACAAAAACCATATGAGGAGAAGTCCATTTTCATAGGTAAACTCCTAAACAACCTGGGTAAAGCCAATAAAGCCCCTGACATCTTTAGCCAAGAGTCTCAAGATAGGTTCGGCATGAATGTTGAAATCTCCCAAGCAAAAAAACTGTGGGAGTCTCCAATGTTATGACCATCTGCTCAATCAGGGATTCCATTACGCAGTGGAATGGCCAGTATACCAATCTTCACCCAATGGCTCAGAACAAAGTACCTACAAGAGCAAACAATTAGGCATTCCTGGTCAAATTGCACACTTCAATGAATCCCTAAGTGAAATAGAAGCTGACACAACCTCTACATGGGATAAAGGTAAACAGATATTTTTGCAAATCTGAATGCATATTTATATGTGCAATTGACAGATTCAAAATAAGAAAAGAATGAATATGGCAGGTGCAGAAGTTTGAACACATTTTCAGTCGGCATTCTGCAATACTTCCTTTAGCAGAAATAACAGCTTCCAACTGTTTCCTATACCAAGCCCTTTCAGTTCTTGTTTTGGGATTTTCCTCCTTTCTTCCTTACATACTTTTTTGGGCTCAGAAATATTCCCTCCTTGCATGCATTGTAGGTTTAAGGTCTTCCTACAGATTTTCAATAATAGTCTGGGATCTGGGAAGTCTATTCCAAAACCCTTACTTCTTGTAAGTATTTCATGATCGATATGGAAATATGTTTCATATCATTATTTTGCTGAAATATCAAACCTCTTTTCAGCTTTGATTTCTTCAGTAACTGTGGGACCTCAGCTTCTCAGATACTTTGATATTTAGTTGAATCTATTTTTCAGGTTGTGACCAAACAGTTCTCATTCATTCTTTATTATTGATTAGCCATTAGGCCATATCGAAGTACAGAATATAAAACACAGAACATTAATAAAACCATATGTTAAAAATAGAATAAAAGAAACAAGTTAAATACAAATCATATTTCTGTATCACCCCTACATTTTACCCCAATCAGATCCACATATGCAGATTTCCACTGTACTGTTTTGTTCAAATAAAGGGCCGTATTATATGTTATTTTTGAATTCGGACTGCACATGAAATATGTTTTAATATGAGGGTTCCAATAGGTTGTTCGTCTGATGTGTGGTCCAAGATACTGAACTCTCTCTTTCTTATACAATTGACATTCAAATAATATATGTGTTATGCCTTCTATTTCTGGAGCTCCACAAACATACATACACTCATTATAAGGGACTTGATTAAATCCTCCATATCTAACCATTGTGTCCAGCTGCTCAAATCTTGTTCAGGTAAATACCGCCCTAAGATGTTTAGGCATTTCTATGTTTAAATACTTTGCAATTTGGAAGGTACATTTGTAACAGCTCATCCATTTCAATGTACCAACCTTACTAATGGTGGCTATGTCTCTCTGTGCTTCAATATCCAAGATTCTTTTTGCAGCAAATTTTTAAACTTGTTCTCCAAAAACAGTTGGACAAGAGACAAGGAGACCACAACTTCTAATATAATTTGTCAGTTGTACAATCCAAGAAGTCTGTAATTGAGATTTTGTCTGTTCTATCAGACACAATTTTGGGAGTCTGCCAGTTTCCATTGCATTGATTTTGCATCAATAGTTGTATGCCCTGATTTTAGATAAATAACAAATTGTATAAATTCCCAATTTGGTTCTAACTGCAGCAGCTGAAGTCCTTTTACCCACACCCAAGATACTTTTCAGATGCTATGATTGTGTTTGTTGTAATAGTACCTCTTTTAAGTCCCAAACTTCAGCTCTATATAAGAGCATAGGAGTAATCTTAGTCTTGTATACTTTAATAATTGGGGCTAAGAAACCTGGGTAGCTGTGATTTATTAATTTGAACAGTAAATTCACATGCGCCTTTGCTCTAAGTGAGCTCCTTTGATAATGAGGAAGCCAAGATCTGGTCTCAGAGAAGACTACTCCTAGATAAGGAAAGGTGTTAACTTGCTCTATTGGCTCACATCTAATACCCATCTATGTCTATGATGTTGTTTTCCAAAGACCAGAATTTTTTATTTTGATTTATTAATAATCAGAAAATTATGGCAGTAGGAGCCAAGTCTTCTTAACAACCTATGCAACCCAACTTGCAAGTATGATAATAAAATCATATTGTCAGCATATAGCAAGGTGTTACAATGTCTGTTTAGTACCTTAGGCATATGTACTTCAGGATCCTTCATCAGTCCTGGCAAGCCATTAATGTATAGACTGAATAACAGTGGTGCAAGTATGCACCCTCGTCTTACCCCTTTGTAAGTATCAATCCTACTTGTCATGGCCCTATTTACCCCAAACCGTACTCTCAAACAAGTGCTTGTGTAAAGGGCTTTGATCAATGCCAGCAGTCTGGATTCCTTTTTGAGGGTAGTCAATTTCTTCCATAATATTTCTCTGTTTACTGTGTCAAATGTTGCATTAAGATCTATAAAGGCAGCAAGCAGTTGTTTCCCCTTACTGACGTATTTTGTAATTAGGTGGTTCAAGACAATTGTCAGTAATAGATCGGCTCTGTCTAAAGCCTGCTTGTTCTTCTACGAGAATACACTTTTCTCTCAACTCTACTCAAGAGGAACCTAGCATATATTTTAGCAACAATAGCTATTAAACTAATGGGCCTGTAATTGCTAGGATGCTTTTTATTCCCTTTGTATATATCTATCTATCTATATAGGAACTACTATTGCCATCTTCTACCTGACTGGGATGTGGCAGGCATTACTTATATGTGTAAATAAATCTGCCAAAAGAGGGCCCCACCAATAGGGGTACCTTTTGAATAGCTCAACCAGTAGAAAGTCCTCCCTTGGGGCTTTATTACTCTTCAAGTCATTTATGATAAATTTAATCTCATTTTCTGATATTGGTGGCCAAAGGGGTGAGGTTTCAAGAAGTGGTAACTGACCAAACTGTTCAACTTTTTGTTCCATCAATCCATAGCACTTTGTTCCCAAACATCTGAAGCTTCTGAAAGTTTTCTTCTGCTTACTTGAGATGATGATGGAGAAAAGGTTTCCTTTTGCAACTCTTCCATGTAGGTCATCACTGTATAAGAAATGCTGCTTGGGAACCTATGGACAACTGCTCTAGTGAACTTTTCAGCAGATTATTTGCAGTGATTTGTGGGTTTTGTTTTACAGATCTCACCAGTTTTCAGGCAGTTCCAACAGACATTTTTCTTGATCTTCCAGCTCCTGCCTTGATTGAACATCCCATGTAGTTTCCATTTCTTAACAGTGATTCTCCTAGCTGAAATTGCTAGCTGAAAACCACACATATAGCCTTCCCCTTCTTTGTAAGACTGAATTATCTTCATTTCAAATATTCTAAGTCTTACTTAGAGGAGAACATGGCTGTTGAAAGTAGACAGAACAATGTCTACAACCGGAGAAGTTAAAGGTCAGAGTATTTGTTCATCTGGGATTTATCTTCCCCTGGTTAATTTAGTCAATCACCTTTTGAGGCCTTATTAAGAACCTTGTGGTAAAGATGAAGGAGATTGGGAAAGAGAAATAAGTTTTGAATTAACTGGAAGAGTGCCCAAAGTTTTGCATCTGCCATAGTCAATATTTTCCTATTTTGAATCTGTGAACAACTGCACATAAATAGTAAACATGCATGCAAATGTGTAGAAAAATGTTGTTTCAGCTTCTGTTCACATAGGGACTCATTGAAACATATAATGCAACCAGAGGGGTGCCTACATTTCTTAATGCAACCGTATCCTCAGTATGGTTGCATTAAGTCTTGGAAAAAGGGGGCTAAAAAGTAGATTGAAATCCAAAGGAGAACAGCAGCATCTCTGTCCATCTGCTAGGTATGCACCACTCCTGAATGGAATGGAAATGGTCTATGAAAAAGAAAAGAAAAGCCAAGCTTGCAATGGTGGGAAAGAAAGGACTGGGAAAGATAAATATTGGGAGAAGTAGAATAAAGCAAGACAGATTCAGAAAAAAAAAAATGCTGTGCCAGACACAGCATTAGCCTGAAACTCCTGCCTGGCATCAATGGAGCCTTGGTGTGCTTTTTGAGCTGTTTGTGAGTAGTAAACAATGCCCTTAAAATCAACATGGGACAGCTGTGGATTTGTGCATGAAAGACTACTTGAATCCATTCCAGGAAAATTAGAAGCAAACAATGCAAGTTTAAAATCACAGAGAATGTGTGACAGGTGTATCATTTTCCGCTTTGCCTCCAACTATTAGAGAATTGCCTGACATAAGAAAATTATCCCTGCAGCACTGTAAAACAGTTGTTCGTGTGTTTGCTGGAATTATCATATGAAAGGCATAAAATGTTTTTTGCCTGTAAATCGGCACACATCTCCTAACACAGCTGCCCTGTGATTTATCATGGAACATGTTTTGCTGAAGTTCTACACTAGCCTGGGCCTCGTCTGATCCCATACCAGATGAGAATTTTGTTGGGCGGTGCAGCACTTTGGGTTCAAAGGCAAAAAGGTGCTTCAGAGTGTCTGTGTTGTGGTGTGTGTATGTGGGGAGGGGGGAGAAGCAGAGGCAGGGTATCAGAGTGCAGTTGTACCTTGTCCTGGAATTGCATGGCTTCCTTCAGCCGCTGCACAGTCCCAGGAAAGGACACAGTTTGTTTACAGAGTTGTGCCTGCAAAAATAGTCAAGAACCGTTTTACCTTGGAATCCAAAGCACTGCACAACCCTTGAATGTTGTACTGACACTGCTGATTAAGTGCTGCCGCAAGTACATTTCATCAGACTGAACATTTCCCAACTGGCTACATTGGCTTAGAATTCCCATCATCAGCCAGTATGGCTACTTGCAAAGTGGCAAAGAGCTGCGGAGTGTCAGCATGTCTCTCTGATCTCCTGCCAGGCAGGAGAAGAAGATGGCAAATACAGGCTCAGTTGTTGTACCTGACCCAACATACGTTCATGGTTGAAGTTGGCCTGGGAGATCCAGGTTTAAGGTCTGGCCTGACTTGAACCCCACCAGTTTATTTTGAATCATTTTCAATCCAATCCACCCCACAATTACTGCTGTGAGCAAACAAAAGTGGCAAGATCCTGTTCAATACCATCTTACGCGACTAAAGGAAATACATATAAATAACTGCAACTATGCACAAAATAAGCTATGGCTTAAAAAATAAAAGAAGGGAAAGCAGCATGCATCTTCTGTAAACACATAAATTCTGTAAAATATGTAAATATTCTGTAAAACAACAAAACCAGACACTGGTACTTGTAAAGTTTTTAATTACAAAAGAATTGACAAGTCTGTTTATGTGAGAGAGCACAATAGCATTTTCAGGTTGTTAAGTTTCTTGGTTGCAAAAAAGGCATGGACTTCCGTTTTGTGTATGAACAATCCTGCAAAGAAAGCTGTATTTGTTTGCAAATAAGGAGCACTGTTGGCTTTGTGAAGGCTATTCATGCACTGGCTATATTTGGTTCATAGCACTGTGTTGCCTGGCACTTTTATGGACAATTTCATGCAGTGGACCACCTCCGCAATTAAGATGTTGCAGCACAGAACTGTCAGCTGCGTAACACTTCAAACAAAGGCGGCTTTCCTCTGACTTTTTAAAAAAGATTCAGCATATTAATCTCAGAGTAGGCAGTTTTCTTTCCTACTACATATTCATTGCTTCAATTACAAACAATCCTTTTTGATGCATTATGTATAAAAAGCCAATTATTTAGCATGCAATCATCTATTTGGTTACAACAAGGGACAGATGTTGGTGTGTTTTTCACTGAGCTGCATTCAGATTTTCTTTTGCTTTCAGTCTCGCTACCAAACATGTAATCTGCCCCTGTTCCTCCCTGCCAACCATCCCGATAATACTGTATAGCACTCCTTTGCAAAGAACAGGTGGAAAAATAGATTTTCTTTCAAATCCAATTTGAATTTCCAGTAACCTGTAGTGTGGACAGCATTAAATGGTATTACTAAGATGTTATCTTTCTACATTTTTTTCATGAAAGGCTTTCTTACAGAAGAGTTAAAAAATAAATCCTTTCAATATTTTGGTTTGTTTGTTTTCCTTTTTCCTCTGGCAAGCTAACCTAATTGTATTTTTTAAAATCAGCTTTACATGGCATTATCCCTTCCATGAGCATCCTCTTTATTGCTCTTCAGAAAGGCTGTGTTGGGAAGCAGAGTCTTCTAGTGCCATATCTTCTTGGCTGGCTCTTCTACATTCCACCATATGGCTTATCAGAAGAGCGTGAGTAGTTCCTAGGTCCCTTCGCTGTCTGGATTCAGTAGCATCGTTTGCTTCATAATCATCAGATAAGGGCTTTTGAAAAATAGAGACAGTGTCATTAGTGTCCTAATAGCACCCTTTAAAGAAGCATTGCCAAAAAGGGTCAGCATCTGGAGGCCACGTTCAACCTTGTACATGGTCACCAGATGTTTTCACCTTGGTCTCTCATGCACCTTGAAAGGTTTAAAAATAATCTGTAGCATCTAATACAGTAGAAGGAGCTACGATAAGGCCAGAAAACCGAAAATATCCCCGGGCACCTGCAGACACAGTTCAGGCATTTGCAAAGTATTATTTAGTTCCTAGCCCAGATTTGGAGTCACCAACAGAACCGGTTTAATATTTAGTAGCCAGAGGGTTATTTGTGATGTAGCCATAGCTGATATGACTTTTATGGAGGTAGAGCATGAGAAGTGGCAGTATTGACAATACTTCCTTAAATAACTTAAACATGAATATGATCAGTGGCTGGCTAATCCACTATTCTCTTTGGACCCCTTCCATATTGAAATCTTTGATAAATTCAGCTGTCTGGCAGGACAGAGAAATGGTTTGCATCTCATTTCTCCTCCCCCAGCTGCTTTCTTCTTCTTCTTCTTCCTTCTCTGAACATACAATTTATCTCCCATTTAATACAGCCGCTATCTAAATTTTCTCTGAGTTGAGACATGGTGGAGGACCAGGATGGTTTTGGGATCAAAGCTCTTTCCCATACCACCTGACTCTTTGAATTTATTGATTCTTCCTCCTTCCCCTCTCCAAAATGTAATGCTTTGATGGTAAGGAAGGAAGGGACTGAACAATCCATGTCAAATGGACTGTGGTGGGAGAGGAAGGATACAAAAAGTATAAAGAAGGTGAGGCTAGGTCATGCCAAGTTGGTAGGAGTTTCCATTGCTTTCCAGGATAGTTGGCAGATTTTCTTTGCATGTTTAAATTATTAAACTTGTTTAAGGGCTGAAATTAAAAACTTGGGATGTTTATGATCTTGACATTCTGATTTTAGGCAATCACGCCACTGAAACTCAAGAGCATGGTTGAGAGGAGCTCCAGTGGCCAAAGAAACCAACTTTGGTAGTTACACATGGCTCAGGAGCCATAAATTACCAATCCTTGTGACAGAACAAGGCACTAATTGGTTGACTGCCATCCAGTCAGCATCAGGTCTTAGCAATCACATAAACAGATTTTCTCCAGGACAGAATAAGTTCATCATTTTTTGTTATATCTTACCTGTATGGTCTCCTGCATATTACGGTTTGCTGCTCTAACAGATGGCCCAATTGCAATATTAACACTACTGGATGACTGGGTATCTGTTGTGTTTCCTCCTTCAGCTGCAGAGAGCCCAGAAATGACCAGTGCACTTGAAAAACTTCTCTTGCCAAACAAGAGGCTGAGAGTAGAACTAGTGGAAGAGCCCAGACTAGACATGAGCACAGCCTCAGCTCGTTCCTGCAGTGTCAGCTGGCCCAGAATAGGGATGGCAGGGGTCGGGGAGAACACAGAGGCTGCAGAATTGTGGAAGGAGAGCTGGCTGTCAGAAAGCCTTGGGGCAATCTCATGGGCGGAAGTGGAGGTCTGGATGAAGGGTGGCTGACTCTCTAAGATTGGACCAGAATGACTTGAGCGAGGGGGCCTTTGACTTAAAGCCGCATGTGTCTGAACAGACTGGCTCCTGAATTTTCTCCTGCCTTTAAAAGAAAATTAGAAAAAGAGAAGATCATTTGCACAAACTAGATCTCTAATGAAACCCTTCAAAATGTCTACCCACTATTCGATTAATGCACAGTAGAAAACACTACCCAAGAATATTATTTCAAGGACAGCAGTTTAATAAATATGCTTAACCAGAAAATCTGAAAGAGGTTTAAGGATATTGAAGATTAGGCACTGTTGTTAATCTGGCTAACTTGTAGATGACATCATCTAACCTACAGTACTTAATTTTTTTAGCAGAGGTTGATCAGCAATTATTCCAGAAAGAATATTTTAACTTTCCATGCCTCTGTCCTATTACAGTAAGCATACAGTGGCTTGCACTATCACAAAGTCTAGTGCAGTGGCAGCTTAGATGATGTCTGAGATCTGAATTCCTATCTCTGTTTAATTGTTATTGTGATTGTTTTTAGATGGTGCCCAGGGGAATTGTTTAGTTTTGAGCTCTAGGGATAGTCAGATAGCACTGGGAGACATCAGATGACACCTTAACAGAATTGAATCTGGCCCATCTGGTCATCTAGAGAGGGCCAGCCAAAAGCTCCATCTCTTTGTAAGGTATACAGGGCATGGGCAAGGCAGTCTCCTTTACAGTAGCTCCCACCTTGTGGAATACTCTTCACCAGAAGTACATGTAGCCCAATCTTACTGCAATTCCACAAACAAGTTAAAGACGTTTATTTCAATGTGTCTTCAGTCCCAGCTGACTGACTGCAGCTCTCATTTTGAGTTTTAATGATTGGTTATTGCTGATTTCTGGTTTCTGAGACTGATTTTGATCTAGTTATTATGTTTCATTTCTTCTGTTTCTTATATTATACGCAGCTTAGAGTCTTTCAGGATTGGGGAAGGTTATAGGTACTGTGAAATAAATAAATAAATGGGTGATGCATAAATAATCTGGTGTGTAGATAGTTGGACAAGTCTAATATGCTTCACAGAACTGCTTTATGCTGCCTGGAGGTCCTTACTATCTCCTCCGTTCTCCCTACTCTTCCATTCTGCCCTATCCATAGGCTTTGAATCAAATGCTACCATGATTTAGCTCTGATCAGCTTGCAGACCAGCTTGAAAGGGTAATGCTTCAGTATGGCTAATTATATAATAATGCAAAGTCACCATTCAGCAACTACATAAATCATTCTACATTATTAAAGTAAACCACTGCAGTAATAATATAATACAATCTGTCAGTCATTCATACTTCTTGATGTGAACCAAGGGCATTTTGTAAATACCCATCTCACTTTGTGGCTCCTGACAGGATTAGTGCCAAAAATTGTGCTATAGTGATGAACAGGAATTTGCAGTTGGTTAGTATAAGCAGGCACAGCTCAGAATCAATAAAACCAGACATGCATTTTAGACATTTATGAAAGGCAAAGATTCTAACTTCAAGCAATGCATAATAACTCACTTTCAAGCTGTATGAATAACAACGTATAGTAAATGCATTTATACATGTGTATATACTATGATCAATATGTGTTTTCAATTAAAATCTACTTGGCTTACTATCTATGTATTAAATACATATGAAATAATAATTAAAACTTATATAAGGACTATTTTCTATATTGCAAGAAATTCTATTTCTTCTGCTTGGAACAATTAAGAGTATACTAAATCATTCATTTTTGTAGTTAATCTATATTGTAGCCCCACTACTTTCTATTTAAAAAGTGTAAAATTATTAATCCTATGAAATTCCTTTGAATATACACCCTTAAATGCCATTGTAGTTTAGAAGTGGAGTAGGGAATTTTTAATTGCAGACTGATAGAAAACTGAATTTTTCAGTTTCTTGAAGTTCATTCTTTGATGAGTACTTCAATGCTAATATTGTTAAATGTAAAAATATACTGTAGTTAGGATTACTGTATGATGAGAATCCTGGTATGCTGACATTCACAGTCAAATGTAATTAAACATCTGCTCTCACTTTAAACAGTTAAGCTGACCACTGTCCAAAAATATCCCATACATGTCTTTAATTCAGTGGTTAAAGTGTTTTATAGTAGACCACCCATATTTCCACATAAATAACTCAATATCTGCAAACAGTTAGGAAACAAAAGAGTCTTTTATATCCTTTATAAAGACATTTTTGAAGCTTAAGACCCACCCCTCATGCCGAAATTTACTCAGAGAACTTTGACTGTTAGCGCTGTAGATGGAAAGATAAAGCTAAGTAAAATTAATTATTAAATTATTTTATTTACTTATTTAAAAGATTTGTATGGCTGCCCATCTTAGAACACAACTCTGGGCAGCTTACAACAGCAATAAAACCAAGAAACAATAAAAACCATAAAACCATAAAAATTATGAAGCACTGGACTCTCCTTAGGTAATCCATGATTTTTATGTTACAGTTAAGGTTGTTTTTCTAATTATCTTTGGACTAGCTTGTGAAAGCAAATAGGCATACAATACTGTTAAATAATCAGACCAGTTTAGCAGCAACATTCATTTTAAGCTCAGTATTACTATGTGTGGGTAGATTTTTTTCCAAATATTTTTCTGCATTTATGCTAAGGACAGCACACACACTCACACACCAGCAGGTAACTGCAACATTTATGGCCACAGTTCCAGGAGAGAGTTAAGCATTTTTAAACCCATTAATTTTGAAAGAATCTGAGGTGACACCAAGGGCAGTTTAAGTGCAAGATTCCTTCATGACATCAAAAATCTTTGCTGCAGGCACGTGAGGGAGGGGCATAGGCCTCCAGTAGAAGGCATGTTGATGTCCCATAGGTCATGACACCATCACAAAAATGACATAAGTGATACAATTGGCATCATTTGCAAGATGACATCACGACAGACTTGCTCTCAGTGCAGATAGGACAAGGGTGTCAGGGGAATGGCTTGATATTAGTTAGGCACTGGAATATCTTTTGGACTTAGCCAGGGCTCCAGCTGTCAGATTCAATGTTACAGTTTTGTTTTTCCAACACCTTCTGTTTTTTTATGGGTTTTATTTATTTATTTTTAAATTTTTTGATACAAAAAGAAGAAAAAATACATAAAAGTCATTTAATAAAAAAGTGAAAAAAATACAACAAAGAGAAAAAAAGTGTTAATACATCATTCTAACAATAACCAATCATAATTCTCTATATGCTTATCTAATACAAATATTATTCAAGTACATATAGATTGCTAAGAGATTTAACGTCTTGTGTTTAACTTGCATTGTAGGCCATCAATAAATGTTCATTATTAGGCAGCCTATAGTGTCAGGGAATAAATGCAACTGAGGATAAGTACCTGGGAACTGAGCAATCTGAAAGGAAGGGTGCAGTTGGGGTGTGCTGTTCCTTGTATGCTGGGAGCTGCTGCTCTGGCTTGAATTATTAGCTGGATTACTGCTGGAAGATCCATTCCTACTGGCTCCTTCTTCACAGCTGCCCCTACTGTGATTTGTGTTGCAGTCCTTCCACATCCTGTTCAAAAAGAAAGAGTCAGGAACGCCAGAATGCAGTGGACATCTCAGGGCCAGATTCTGGGGAACACGAGTGGGACGGTATTTTTGCCTTTGCTTCCAATGTCTGTGTTTTCCACTGTGGGAACACTGTGCTAGACTAGAGGGGCTGTTCTCTGACAAATACAACAGGAAGTTTTATTCTCAGGATTGTTTTACATTTCTTTGGCAAATAATGGGAAAGGCAGATGTTCATTGATATATTTCTGTCAGCTTTCAAACTGGGCTCACACGAAACAGGTAATATTTTGGTCAGTAATAGCAAATAGCTGTGCAAGTTGCATGTTAAATATTCGACGGGATATGACTGAAATATTTCAGTGCTGAAATGCAATGGTAATGGGATTTGCACTTGGGGCATATCTCTTGCCAATTTTTTCCCCTATGTTTTTCTTTGACCCTTTTTCTAAGCAGCTCAGTATTTAGTCATTTTGTTCCACACTTTATTTTCAGAGCTATCCTCTGAGGTAGTTTAGATCAAGATAGTAACTGGCTCAGAATCAGCCAATAAACTGCATGGCTGAGTGGAAATTTGAACCTGACCTTAGCCCAATGTTCTAATCTAGGGGGGGAATCTGTGGACCTCCAGATATTGCTGAATTTCAATTCCCAGTACCTCCAGTCAGCATCACCAATGGCAAGTGTTAGGGTTAAGACTGTTGTTATTCAGTGATATTTGAAGGATCACAGGTCTCCAGTCTCAGCTCTAACCACTAAACCATGCTAGGTCTCATCCTATGATCTACATTATTAATATGTGTGATGTAGGAGTCCAATACCTGGACAACCCATTTATTTTTAAAATGTTATACAGCCACAGAAAGTTCAGAACATAATCAGAGTAGTAGCTCAGGGACAAAGATGCTTAATGCCTGCAATTTTTTCCTGAAAGACATCCCTCCTCTCTTCAAAATTGTTATTATCTTACTGGAAATAGTCAGTCTTTAAGATTACAGGAAAAGTTGGGAGGTCCATTTTGGTTCTCAGTTTGTAGAATATGAGTCATATAGGATCTTTTTAATTTCTATTTCTGAATAGTTGCAAAACTCTTCAACTCATCCAGATATCTCAATTCTGAAAAATCAAATGCTGAAAAAATCTTTAAGTGGCTAATGCTGAAAAATCGTAAGTGACAAATCTGCCTAGCTATTTCACTTGTCACTATTAACCCCATGACCCAATTGCATAGTAAATTGGGAAATTCATTGCAAGTAGAATAGGTTCTACAAATTCTGCAGTTTAGATCATTTGATCAAATGTATTACATTGTTATTTATCAAAGGCAAATTTGGCTCAGCATCAACAGCATGGTAACAGATTATTCTACATCACAGCATTCACACTCAGTCTATCGAAATTATAAAATACTGCAACATTGCTGGAAGGAGTAGAATAGCTGGTATTTGGAGAAAGTTGGAGTCCCAGAGGGTGAAAAAAAATCCTTCCGAAGGTATATACGGTTCTGCAACAAAGTTCTTGCCTCCCTTCTGAGTATGTCAAATTTTACATATCTTTGCCACTAACACATTGTACCTCAGACTCCCTTTCCCACTCCCTGTTAATGTTCCGTGGAAAAGTCATACA
The DNA here is from genome assembly GCA_030867105.1 of Liasis olivaceus. Taxonomy (NCBI): domain Eukaryota; kingdom Metazoa; phylum Chordata; class Lepidosauria; order Squamata; family Pythonidae; genus Liasis; species Liasis olivaceus. Next base: position 262,542,146 of record CM061349.1, read on the forward strand.
AAAATTCAGAAAATCTGAAAGCAGGTGAATATTTTTTCAACAGAATTGTATACATTATCACAATGAATTTCTTTCCATTAGCATCTCCCTAAATATAATGACCTTGGCTGGATGACCTTGGGCCAAACACTTTCTCTCAGCCCTAGGAAGGAGGCAATGGCAAGCCACTTCTGAAAAACCTTGCCAAGAAAACTGCAGGGACTTGTCCAGGCAGTCTCCAAGAATCACACACAATTGAACAGATTAATACACACACACACACACACACACACACACACACACATATGTATATAAAATGAAGGCAGCACATTCAACGAATAAGTAGGATGTTCAGCTCAATCAGAATCACTGAAATAATGCAATGAGTATACAATACAGTAGGGATGGATGTATCTCTATTGTGCTTTAACTTCTAAAAGGAAGATCTCCAGGAAAGCAGCCAAAATAGCTGCAAGGAGCACAAGCGGATCAGGGTATAACCCTTAGAGCCACATAAGAAGGGAAAGGGGAAGCAAATCAGTGCTTTGGTTGCTGATCTAATTTAAGTGGATAGTAATCCTATTTTGGGCAATGGAGACAGAAGGCAGCAGCACATGTCGCTTTATGTTCCTCTTAGAGAATCCATCTTGTATTCTGAGAGCCCTAAGATGTCCATTAAAACATCAGTTGAGATACAGTGGAAGGTCTCTGCTCATGAGGCCCCTTGTGCTTACCTAAGCCACTTGGTTCTGAACCATCTTTTGATGCTGTCGAGACTTATTGGTCCACCCCAAACATTTCTCAGCTGCCTGTGAGTCCCTATATAGGATGTGGTCAAAGGAGAAACATACATGGGGTATCCCAGAGGCTGGTCACATGAGGAGTTAATCAGGTTCCTCAACACCTGTTTGTTGTTTTGGATGCTGCCTCGCTCTGGGTTACGATTGCGTAAAAAAATAAGTTCCTGTTGCTGTCCAGCCCAGAGCCCTCTGACACACTCCTTGTTAACCTAAAAGCAAACAGAAGTAAAAACCATGTGGAAACATTTTGGAGAGAAAATGGATGGGGGTTGCAATCCTCCTGCTGTTCGCACTGCAGAGTTGCTTACCTCAAGGCCACATAGTAATTTGGAAGTGCTGGGCCTGCTGTAATTTCCCCCACCCTTCCTTTGGAAGATTTGGGGGGGGGGGTCATTTTCTGTTATGAGAAATGCAGCTATTTAGATTTATATTAAGCACAGAAGATGATTTCTGAAGGTACAGAGTTTTTCTTTCAATGTTTATAAAAGGACTGATGTAAGTGGGCCAGGCCGGAGTTGGGGAAGTGTATACTCTTCAGTGGGCAGAAAACTATACAGAAATTTGTGTCATGGCAACAGCTCACTGTATGACAACACTCTTTGCTGGAAGTACAAGTTTATTTTTTCATCATCACTTGACTCATGGTCAATCTTGAAAAATGGAGGAGGAGCCAAAAGAGCCCAGGAACTCCAGTGGACCAATACTGTTATCTAGAACTAGGGCTAAGCTGAGCATAAGTTAGCTAGCTGGTAGCCAGTACAATGGCTGTGCACCTGAGAACTGTAGACATTCTAACAAGCAATGTTCAACAGTGAACCTAACACTGAACATATAAACTGCTGCTATATATTCACACATACATACACACTCCTAGACCATTGTATGATTATCATTATATGAGAAATATATAAATATGAGAAGTATAAATCATTGTATGGTTTAGTCACTCTGTGGGATTGATTGGCTTTTTGGAGGTGATGGTGAAAACAAGAGTTCCCCATGTATATTCTCTTCTGGGCAGTGGTGCCACTACGTTAGGTAAGAATTTACTGGTCTAATGGGGGTAGATTACCCCCATTCAAATTATTTTCTTTGAAATAATAAAATCAGCATCTCTAACTATGATCCTGCCCAACTGCCCACCCTCTGATTATAAAATGCTTTTAAAAGTAAGAAAGCAAAAGCAATGAGCAGGATCAGCCCATGGGGCTCCAACATGCCTGTTAATCCAAATATTGATTCTGGACTTGGAAACTGCTGTTCCCATCACTTTGCCACCCTGCAGAGTTGTTAAATGCCCTTAAGATCCCAGATTTAACCTTTGCTATACCACTGTGTCAAGCTAGCTAGAATGGAAATAAAATTCTAAATACAGCAGCTATTAATGTAAAAAATCTAACAATGAAAATGAGGCAGAGGGTACCTTGATAACTTTGAAGCTCAAGTAGCTTTTGTGGAGCATAATAACTTTATATTCATCTGTTCCTTCTTCCACCACATGCCTAAAAGTGAGGAGCTCTTCTTTGTTTGAGAGGATGGCACTACGCCAAGCAGGATCCCCTTCGTGACAAATCACAACTTTCTCTTCAAAAGACTGAATTGCATCATAAAGAATAGCAGGATCTTCATATTCATCTGGACAGGTGAACTGGTCCTGGTATTAAAAGAAAGGCATGGCTATGATCAGAAATGTTTATGAAGAGATGAAAGCTTTTAGATTTAGAAACTTCGCTGAGATTGCAGGCCACACTGCATTTGTGTGGAGACCACCTGTAGCAAAAAGCCATGATGAAGCCCATCAGTTGTTTTTGATTATTTCTGGTAGCTCCAGGCTGTGCTGGTGATACTAGATACCCTAAAAGAGTAAGATGAGAATCTACAGTATCACTGAATTGTCTGAAATGATCTGGCTTTAAGAATGCACTTTTATTCACTTACTACACAAAGCTGATATGTCTGTTCAATGGTTGAATAAATGAGGGATGAGTTTTTCTGTATGTAAAATGATTTTAATGAAGTCATTAAAAAACATCCTAAGTTCCTAGTAATTAATGGTTTGAATTTTATAAGCTCATTTCTTAGAAGTAATTCAGAGCAACTCATTTAAACTTTCATCTGAATTTAACTGGCCAACATGTAAGAATTCTAGTTGTCTTTGTTATGCTTACCACATGGTCAGCATAATAAAAGTTATATTATATACAAGAAGTACTTGCTGCAGAAAAGAGAAAAACTCACTTGATGTAGTTTCAACGACATTCTAATTGCAGGAGCAACAACTTGGTGCAAGAGGTCCATATCTGCAAACACCCATTCATCTCTTGATGTAATTCGAAAATCTCCTTTGAACAAGGCATGAAGGCCATGGAGGAAAGAGTCTAAACTGTAAACAATCATATTAATTACTCACAGATTCAATTCCCATTATAGCTGTTGAAAATAAGATCTCTTTCATAGTAGTTGTGATGGAATTCTCTGAGCCTGAGAAAGAAAATGGATGTTTCCAAAATACTGCAGAACAAGAACAGATGGACATTTTTGTGGAATCAAATAAGCAATTAGCATCTTACCCATTAAACCAACACTCAGAAAGAGGATCAAAGGCAACAGGGAGGCACTGGTTTAACACACTTACTGATAAATGAGTATCAAGCACAGTACACATATCTGATTTCCAAGATTTTGTAACCTAACCTCTTTTTTTTCTTTGCAATCATCCTGCCTATTGGATTCTGTGCGAATGTTGTTCTTGGTTGTGACCTGCTATAAAGGGCTTAATATAGTTGCAACTGAAAGCTTAGCATTTGCGTTAGATTGTGGGGTTTTGGAAATATTGTGAATGAAATGGCTACACAAAAGAGTGAAAGAAGAAGCAATGTACGTACGTATGTATGTATGTAAGTATGTATGTAGGGGAGGGTCTCCTTCTCAAAGGAACATAAATTGCTTTTTAAAAAATCTTCACCCAAGATGATTTCTCAGAAATTGACAAGGAAATAGGAGAAATTCTCCAACATGTTTCAAAGATGGGACAGTGCCTTAGCAGTAAATTGAAAAACTTCTCTTATGATGTCTTCTCTTGGAATTTAATTAAACCTGGGAGTCTGCACACCACAAGACAATAGTATAATAGAAGTCAGAATAATCAGACACCTCTGGCTCTCCTCAGAACTAAAAAAGTGAAGAACACCACACTCTATCCATAAGAATTTCTCCAAAATTATCTTCTCCTTTCAAGGAATGTTTCAAGTCTCTTTCATTAAAGCAAGAGAATTAGTAGAAAAAATGCAGAATAATTTCTTTGCCTGGCACTACAAGTTCATATTGCTTTTTCCTTGGGGAACGGCAGGTTGTCCTGGTCCAGTCCTTCTGCAGAAATATGTTCTGCTAAGACACACTAAAATAGGTGTCTGCCATCTCTGCCTTCACCCCCAGGATGCTTATGAGGAACTTGGAAAAAAGGCAGGAGGAAGAAGCTCATCTGCTTGGGATGTCCAAGAACAGATTTGCCATGATCCTGCTCATAATCATCCAACTGAAGGGTGCTTGTTTCTTTGAACATCCCCAGTCAGATGCTTCCAACCTCCTTAGACAAGTAGGCCTGGCTACAGCTGGCATCTGGGTTTCTAAGTGCATGTGTTTATAGGAGTATGCAAAATTATAAACAAGGGTCAAGTTTGTTGCAGTGAATATAGGAAAGTAAAAAAAAAAATAATCAAATGAAAGTTACTGGCTATCAGGACCTGATGAGATATTAGGAACTAATGTCAACACTCTATGTATATCCCTAGAATTAGGAACAAAGAAGGATGTCCTATAACAAGTGAAACATTTTAAAACATCTATCCCAGTATTGTTTGAGTTCATACCTTCTAATAAACTGTATTAAATCTCTCTGGCCAGTGTCACTGTGAGTTGGGTGGCCTTACTAACTGAAGAATGAATTAATAATAACAGTTTACCTGGTTGGGGCATATATAAGGAAACATAGCTACAAAGATGCTTTCTATAACAAATCTCTCTTTTGAAGATGTAATGCTACATTCTCTGAGTTGCACTGAACAAGTTCAACAGAACTTAATTCAGATGTTCTATTAATTGTTGGATATACTGCATAATTTGAAAGATAATGTTTGCCATCTACTGACATTTACAGTGACAGGTAAATCAAACATTATTTACATACATTCCATAAGAATATTTGCCAGCATATCTTGCCTTTAAACTCTTTTCCTAAACTGATTAGACATAATTCATGTGTAAATGAATGCAAATTACTGGCTCACATATATAATGTAAACTTCACTTCTGATGTAGCATACAGCTTAGCATTCCTCCCTAAACATTCATTTTGCCCTATAATGATAATGGTTTCCTAATGACTATGTCAGCATTAGATATCTTACTTAGTAGAAAGTGATGTGTAACATTAACACTTTGCCCACTTACTCCCCAAATAATGTTAATGAGACTGATGTATGTAACTATGGTTTTCCATTAAAAACAAACACATTATGAACCACTTCCTCTCAAAACAAAGCAAGTGAGTGATGGCCCAAGGTGAAAAGAACAACAGGGAAAAGGCAGCAATTTTGCATACACTTATTAGGCAATAAGTCTCACTAAACAGAATGAGATTTTTTTCAGGTCTTCTTCTAGCATTAGAAGAATAGACAGGTTTGGTACAAAATAGTAAGGTTACAATAGCTGTTTATAAATGGTTATTAGAATATTCTGCAATAGATATCCAAGAGGACAGGGAGACATGAAATAAGGAATTTGACTGCCTGGTACATTAGCATCAATAAATGGTTACTTTAGTATCTGAGTGGTATATTTGTAATGTTTTAGAATTATGATTAATTAAACAAAAAAATTATGAACATCTATGGATCATTTCAGGAAGCAACCGGTGCATCCAGCTAACTGTTAAAGATGTGGTGCTCAAAAAGAGACATTGTCAAAAAGATGTGGTCATATGCTATGGCAGCTCTCATTGTATTGGTAGCATATATTTCACAGATATAAATGTGGACTATAATCCACACAAGTTATGCACTAATATAATTGTTAGTTGTCACAAGAATTACTTTAATATCACAAGAGTCTTGGTTGTATTCACATATTTTCAGTTATATCAATTCACCTAGAGACTTGACTTCCATTCAAAAAGGTTCTTGTATTTATATTAAATGGTAAGGGTAAATTCAAGAGAATAAGTAAGGTAGTATTCTGTTATGTACCCCTGTATTACAAATACAGAATTATTCAGTCCTGTACGTATTCATCTGAAAAAGTTGCCAAGTTACCGACTTCAAAATTAATTTTACATTTTCTTCTTGTACTTCTTTCTTTATAATAAATGGAAAAACAAATCATTTGGATGAATTAATACATTTCTGAGCCACTAGCAAATTATTACTGTCATAAGTATCATCACATGATAAAAACAAATTACCTGATGGCCATATTGTGTGATGCTGTTCCCAGTGCTCTTCTACCAAGAATGCACAATGCAAAGGAAAGAGTTACTAAAGGAGAATCTTCATCACACTCTACAGGCTGCAAAATATGTAATATTTTTATTTAGTGCTACACGAGAAGCTCATTAACATTACATCAGTCCATTGCTATACTGTATGGTGTTGTCAGCCCTTTGAAGTAGGACAGGCCAGGAAACAGTTTCCACAAGTTTGCCTGGAACTCAACTTTATTGAGATAGATTGTAGTAACAGAATCCTAAAAGTCTGTCTGTGTTTTCCCTTGCCTCTTTATACCCCAGTAAATGAAGGTGGATCCAGTCTGAGCTTCTTTCTCATGCTTTCTCTGTTTCCTGGACTTAATTCATGCTTTTGTTTCTGTAACCATTTCTGCAACATTACTGCAAGGTCCTTGCTGTGGCTCTCTACAGTTGTAAAACTGCCTAGAAATGGTACCATTTTATTTCTGAGAAAAGGATCCTTCGATTCCACAACTTAACATTAATGGTTAGCCAACCCATTTGGCTAAGGGTAAAGTTGGCATATTTTATTCTAAAAATAATTTTAAAAAAAGACTACACAGATTTGACCACCAGCATCTTCTTAGTTTCTCTTTGTCCAATATTGTTGTTGGCACATTATTTTCATTCCTTTGTCAAAATCATTTGGGAGGACAGGTTCCATAACTAACAAATCAAATATATAACCACAAGGGCAACAGGTGTCCTCCAAATATTTGGGAATTCAACACTCATTACCACTATCAATCACAAGGCACTGCTAGGAGTTTTAGTCAGAAACATCTGGATGACACCAGGTTGCCTACTCTGAACACAGTATAATGCCATACTTCTTCCTATTTTCCCCAGTTTGTTCTCTTTTTCTCCTTACTTTTTAAGGAGCTTTTAAGAGTCACACTCTTACAAGCCTTCTCCAACTTGGAGTTCTCCAGATGTGTTGACCTACAGATTCTGTAACCTTTGACTGTGCTGGCTGGGGATTATGGGAAATGTCATCTAATAACATTTTAGAAGCACTAGGTTGGGGAGGGCTGGTTGATTTGTTGGGAAATATTTAGCATAATAGGATATTTATTATAGTGATTTGTGATTAAATGTGCTAAACATCCTGAAAAAAATAAAGGAACACTATCATGTAAATGTGTTAATAAGGACCACTGAAACTACCCACAAGAGGTTATATACATTTGGTAAAGAAATAAAGATTTACCTCCACTCTTTTCCCAGCGCAGAACTGAATCCAATCTAAGTAAACACTACAGAAACTTGCTCTGGTGATTCCTTGAAGGCAAGGTACATAATCATCATCAATATTAATGCTGAACATTGCAAGGTCACGCTCAATATAATGCCATTTGGAGAAAGGCTGTAGTGTCTTCTGGAATGATTCGTCTCTTAGCCAGGATAGGATTTTGGGGGAGCTTGCAGTAAAATATATAATGCTCTGTAGATGAAAACAGAAGTGTGATTGCTTTAGTAACACATTGAACTAGGAGATATTTAATTATTTCAAACATTAGAGAAATACCTCTATGGAGAATAAAGTAAACCCTGTCTCAGATTGTACTCTACTCTATCCTTTCTTCCCCCTTGTACACTTCTGGGACTTTGCAATACATGAGGGGAACAGACTGGATGCCGGTAAGGAGAAAGTTTCAACGGTGCATAATAAAAGAAAGGAAACCACCAGAAAGACAACATTAGGACATTGGAAAGGATTAATCAAACAAGTATTATACCTGTTTAAGATTTATGAATGTCATTCTTCCAGTTTTATATTGAAATCTGCATTTAAACATGGGGAAAGGGACCTACTCAGTGCAAAAGGCAGACTTTTAATTTTTCAGCCTTTAGAAAGTAATAAGCATACTATGCCTCCTAAGAAGAGTTATGCTGACACAACAGAATTGGGGGGGGGGACCCACCCCTTTTAAAGAAGCAGTCTTTTGTGCTCTTGAAAAAGGAATAAACTGACAAGCAAACGTGAAGGCACTCGGAGTTTAAATAATCTCCAGTAGCCATGCAGTAAATAATATCTGCAGAAAGGCTACAGGAACTGACCCATTTTATTAAGAAGAGAGCAAAATTATTTTAAAGTTGATAAACAGCCTCTCACCCAAACCTGGTTGTCAGCCAGACGGCAAGTAAAAAAAGAAGAAGAATGTTAAAAAAATGAAGGCTGAGATATGAGCCTGCTATAAATGTAAATACAGGAGTGTTGCATTCTGTTCCTGACACAATGTGTACAATATTTTATTTCTTTTATTGGGGCTTTTGTATTGTGATTTTTTTTTTAAAAAAAAAAAATCCCATTAGTTGCTCAGAGTTGCTTTGCGAGAGGGCAGCCATTCCATATAAACGAAGATAATAAATAACAGACCTCTTTCCCGCAGATGACAGTGCCATATTACCTTTATGTAATATCTAATGAGTATCCTTCGCAGATCAAACACTTGGAGCATGGTGGCTGCACTGTTGTCAATAATATTATACCCTTCTAGAATGTACTGAGTCCGTGTTATTTCCCAGGTCAGCCACCGAAGGTTGAAAGCTGCATTGCATGACAGCATGTGAGGGAAGTGGCCTGGCTTACAACAGCAGCAACTTTCATTGTCCTCATCCCCTTCTGTTATAGCCTCCACCTCCCTTTGCTGGCAGTATGTCCCTTGGAAATGAAACACAGGATAAACACAGTGGCAGTAACTGCAGAGACCAATGCAAATAAGCTCTTCATAGAAAATTGCTGGTCCTCCTTCAAGTAGTTAATACATAGCAATTAAACTAAAGAAAGGGAGAGCTATGACAATAAATAAAATGGGCTGATTATTCTGTGCTGAACAGAAACTGCTAAGGAACAGACTGTTTATTTCACCTTACTAAGTAAGGCATGTCAAATTCTACACTATGGCCTAGAATTAAATAAAGTACAATAACATCCAAATACTTTGCCTTAAATGTAGAAAGATGGGTATGCAATTCAGAAGTGCATGCCAAGTTTTAGCTTTCTAAATGTCTTAGACATAAACTCAGAGTACTCTTTCTGGTTTTATATCCTGGCTATGCCTGTTCATCAACCAGGCCATAACAATTTAAGAGAGCTTTGTTTTGCAAGTTAGTTCTGATAAAATCCAGTCTTTTCAAACCAACTTGGATCAAAGGGATCTGAGAAAGTGGGTGGATGGATGAACAATCCTACAATTGAATTTCATAAACCCCAAATGCAGAACAGTCAATACTATGGTATTTCTCCTATGATCCATTTATAAAAGTACAGGTATTGGCTTGAAACAAATCTGATTACTAGTGCTGACTGAACTTCAACCTGCTGTCTCAAATCCATGCAAGCAGCAGGAAACTTTTGTGTAACACAGTTATTCTGTACAGTATTCATATAACATTTGAACATCAAAGTTCCTAATAATGAGAAGGAGGCCACATCACTTCATGACTTAAAATAAAAATTATTCTGGTTAATGTATTATTTTTAAAAATCATAAGCTTAAATATATATATTTAGTAAAGCATGGAATATGTATAAACAAAATAGACATAGGCAATATAAACCCAATCCGAAAAATATATTGAAAGAAAAAAAGTATGCATTGTATTTGAATAAATACGACCAAAGAGGGCAAAACATATTAAATCAACATAGATATGTGAACAAGCTTTGCTCTGTACACTAAGTTGATAACATATTTTATGATTACATCAATGCACCCTGCATCCTTTTTTTTTTATTTGTTCTTGTTTATTGATCAATAATATCACTAGAAGCCTCCTAATTTTTGTATGATAACAAACACTGGGTAACTGACCCCTTTATATGCTTGAAGGCATATTCTTTAGTAGGGTCTCTTCTCCCTGACCACATTCACAAAGATGTCTATATCCCATTTCTGAGTAATCATGGAAATCCAACTATTCATAACTTTCAGCTTTGCAAACGTAAATGTCTACAATTCAGCTTACACATCACAAAAGGTCAATTCGATTTTTTCTGTTAGATAAGATATTTAATCATTGTATTTAGATTCTATTATTTCATAAGTGTGTCATTTTACTGTATGTCTTTTGTTACAGAGGTAAGAAAAGTCAAGTTCTAAAAACCCTGAAGGTATGTTCACATGTAATAAATTCAGTTTCCCAGATTATCCAGTATAGATTTCTCTAGGAGAAAAAGAAAAAGTAAAGTACAATATATAGAACTAGGAAACAAATCGCTATTAATGATGAAGGTTGAAGCTTTATACACTGTTCCTTAGGAATACAGTAAATACTATTGAGTTTAATGGACTCACTTCTAAAAAAAAATATAGAAAGGTCAGGAGTGCAAGTTTATTCATATTACATAGTATCTAATGGACCACCAGGTCACCATTATGTTTAACGCCAGTGGAATCAGTTATCAATCCCCTGTTTTGGAATGAACCAAATCTAATATGTGACAAGAAAACTATTTCAGCCATGGAAAGAATGGCCCCAGCTGTCACTTTCTGGCAGCATTTATCACACGAACTCCTTGTGTCGAAGAATCTGAAATGATTTAGCAACTGCCCAAATAGACAATTTCATGCTGATTTTCAGATCCATGAACAGCACGCAATGAATGAATTTTCTGCTCTTTCTTGACCGCAGCTCTTTAAGCTATGGAGAGTGCTTACCTCGAAATTCTAGCCCCCTGAGCTGGAATGTGACAAGACCATTTCCAATTTCTATCAAGTGAACAAAAGCGTTTAAATAATCAGATGCCAAAATAAAACAGTCCCCGGAACTGTAGTTTCCCCAGCGTCCAAGAATCAAATCTCCACAAAGGGTTTCCTGCAGAGATCTTGTTAGGTGCTCATAAAAGATGGAGTTAAGGTTATCATCGTTTCCTAAAATCACAGGAACACAAAGAGTGTAAAAGGGATGAAAAACCACTAGGCATGAATCTTTTGAGAAGAATCCTATTTTCTTACTGCTTGCTTAACTGCAAGTTCCTTTTTTGGAGACTAAGATGGGAATTCGGAAGTACATATCATGTCAAAAATTAGTACATTTTACCAAGTTCATTTTTATCACATGTATCAGGGACTACTCGTACTGTCACTGTGAGGTATTTATTAGATCCTAAAGTAGGCTAGCAGAAGTTTGCACTGGAACATTTGCTGCGACCAACAGATCTGGCCTTATAAATGGCTAGGATTATCTACCCAGCCATTTATACACTGTTTGGAGAAAGAGCGGAAGACAAGTGTCACTAATAAATATTAGGAATCCTTTTCACGATTTAGCTCTGCTTTTCAATTCCTGATATCGTGATTTTAAGAAGAAACCAAAGGCTTCAGTGAATCAAGAAATGCTGCATTTATAATAAGGGTCTGAGTATGCAGAGCACTGCCTTACAGGAAAATATACAATCTTGCCTGCAAATGTACTTATTTGTTCCTTCTCCCTTCCACAATGTAAATTAAGTGGCCTATAACAAAATGAATGGATAAAACTGAACTCTTGAATTTACTTACTAGGCTTCATTACACAATTGTGGCTTCCAGATTCTGTCTTTAATTGCCTCGTTTAAGCCTAACAGCCAAGAATACTTGACCATGATTTAATTCTGTAAAAAGTTAATAAATATATATAGTACAGCTCACGCAACTACATTGTGGCTTAAGCAACTGGGCAACAAATGCTTCTGTTATGAGACAATGGATTAAGCCTTTTAGTTTCTTTCCTTCCAGATAAGCAACCAAGGGCAACCCTGCATTAATAAGCTAATTAAAACCTGAGAAAAACAACCGTTCTGGAATTCAAATGGGGATTGTGTAACACTTTCATTGGGACCGAATGAAAATCACAGAACAATGTGCTACGCTTCTGAGTTTCTTACACTTGAAATTAAAAAGAAAAAAAAATAACTCGAGTGGAAAGGAAAAGGAAAAAGCAGCAACTGTTAAATGACAACAGAAAAAGGAATAATGTAGAGCAGTATTTCTCAACCTTGGCCACTTGAAGATGTGTGGACTTCAACTCCCAGAATTCCCCATGGCTGGCTGGGGAATTCTGGGAGTTGAAGTCCACACATCTTCAAGTGGCCAAGGTTGAGAAACACTGATGTAGAGAAACTAAGAGCATTTGGTAAAAATATTTGGTGTTGGTATGATTGCTGGTGAATCTGTATAAAGTTACTGCTCTCATCTAAAGGTTTGCAATGGGTCAAAAGAAATCATTGGACCTTACAAGCACCTGTTATGTAATGTATTCTCGCCTGCTTTTTCAAATGCTTGTTCGCATGCAGTCAAGGCGTGATTCCTTCAGAATATGCCATTATCCAAACACATGGAACATGCAAATGGTCAACATCCCATTTGCTTTTATTATTAATTCAACTGGACAAGAGATTTAGAGCAGAAAACTGTTAGAGATTTGTAGGTACCAGGTGCAAAGGGGATGGGTAAAATTGGCTGCCAAGTAATTTTATTCTTTAGTATAAATCTTGGGTTGCACCATTTTATACAGATTATTTCCTGGCTGAACAGAAAATGCTGAGCCCCCATTTCCCTGATCCAAGGCTAATTCCATCCTATGCCCTTGGACTGATCTGCCCTTTGGGAATCTGAAGTCTAACTGGGGGGAGGATGCTATTGTTTAACATTCTCCTTCCCTTTCTTTTCAAAACACAACTGAAATGGGCCTATTGGGTGATAGTTGCTCTGAAGTTATTATACCTCAGAGATAGTTGAGTCTATGATACTGGATATATTCATCTCAAATGCTTGAAATCAGCTGGTTCCCAGCCTTCTGCTATATGCAGACCACTACATCATCATGAAAGTCTTTTGAGTGTCACCTATAAACTAAGGTTGGGGAAAATACATTGCCTATAGGCCCATAAGTTTCCCCCCACTCTTGCACAATGAGGTCTGCAAGATCTGAGTTTTAAATAAAATTAATTTACAAATTGCAGAAAACATGTGAAACGTGGCAGTTTTCTGAGATTTTGGCCATTCCTTAAAAAAAATTATTTTGGCATTCACACTATGTCACTCTATCAGTGGTACACAGATTTCAAGTTATGAATAATGGATTTAGAACATTGTGACTCTTTTACACATTTTCTAAATCAAAATGTTTTTCCTTGCAAAACCACAAATATTTCAAAATCTAAAAAAACTTTTCATTTAATTATATGTATGTATATATGTATTTATGTAACTAATACATTATGTATTCATATTTATATTTAAATATAAATATATACATATATACATATATACATATATATTCGAAACCAATGAATTGGTATGTATGTATGTATGTATGTATATATATGCCATTATATTTTATTTATATTCATATTATGTTTATATCACTCTTTCTCTCATGGAGCTACATTTTCTTTATGCATCAAACTTCACCATTTACTTAGTATTTATGATGTATATCTCACTTTTCCACTAGGAGCAAAAAGCAGCATGGGTACAACTGTAAATGAGTTGGATTCAGCTTCCCTTCCAAAAAGCAGAACACAAGATGTCTTGTGTGAAAAAACTAGGCACTTTTGTTAGCACAATGTGTGTGCAGTCTTCCATGCAAAACTTTTACAACACATCTCCAGAAGAAAGGAAGCACCAGGTTCTCCATCAAGATAGTTGCTCAGCTGATATTGTTGGAATCTTTCAGTAACTCTTCTGCAACAGTTTGCAGAACTGCTTTCCTGGAACATCTTCTGATGATCTATCTCTGGATCCAACTCAATATATTCAATAAGTTGAATAATCAATCTTCACAAACAGACATTAAAATAAATTCTATTTCATACCTGCATCCTTTTCAATCTGAAGTACCAATCTTGTATTGGAATGGTCCACTCTTTTTGTGCTGGAAAAAAAGATAGATACTTACAGATTATCCCTGCTGATTGATAGGGATGTTTTCTGTTTGTACTCTGTATATGTTTCAATCTGGCTCCCCCAGAATTTAGCTCTTTCTATAATCTGAATGTTCCCTCAAGTTGCCTGAGGCCTAAAAAAGTAACCCAGTTTTTTTCAACATGGTGCCCTACAGCTGAGGGATTACAGGACTTTAAGTTCAGCACCTCTGGAGGGAGCAAAGCTTGGGAAGTACGTTGGGTTAGGGAATATCTTTCAGCTGTATTATTTGTCTCTTACTTACTCATGTTTTATCCCTTCACTTATTCATCTTTAAGAAGTCCTTATCTTTTCTCTTAATTGCCCTCATTAGCTCAGATTGGTATTATCACAGATGTATATCAGGTACATACAGTAGGACAGTGGGATCATTCAGTTCCCTGCACAATCTGAGTCACTCAGTGGCTTCATTTTATCTGCATGACTAGTCAGAAAAGATCAAGCCACAGAGTTGAAGGAAAGAAAGCCAATGACTAGACAGAAAATTTGAATCATTAGGTCTGTGTATTTTTCAGAAAAAGTTCACCTCACTGAAAAAGCTAGCTTCAGTTCAAAAATATTAAGAATGTGTAGAATATTCACATGGTTGAGTATTTATAGCATTCTCTTAGGGACTCACAGAGATGAAAAAGAAGACTCAACCATGTCCGTTATTACTTAAAATTTTATTCTGAACCTGATGTTTTCAAATTTAGTTCCAATCTGTAAACGGTAGGAAACAGTTCAAGTTTGGTCCATTAGAGGATCAGATGTTTTCTCTAGATCTAGAGTCTTGCACTTTCCTAAGAAGCTGGGGAAGTCTGAACTTTTGGAAAAACCTGGAAGATTCAGAGATTAGCTGCTGGCCTTTTTCCTCGTTGAGGGAAAGTTCCCCATTCTCCCTATCAGTCTGGTCTTTGGAGTTATGTACCAAAAAAGGGTAAGGACTGAGGATTCCCCCCTTTGCTTGGCTACCTGGCTCTCCCCCCAACCCCAATGGTGCCTGGGCCTCAATCTATGCAGTGAGCGGCAGGAGAGAGGACTCTTAAGGGGAAAAAAGAGGAGAAAGGGGATGGGGAACAGTCCCCTTCCCCCTCTGTGTTTGGCCCCTGCAGTTCAATCCAGTTGGGGAGTTCCAAAATGGCATTTATTGATTTTTCTACACCTCATGGGGTAGGTAGTCATTCATGTAGACCAGATGCAACAGCCTGTGGCCTGGCTCAGAATACCATGGCCTTCCCTTGAGGTCTCTGAGGAGCCCAAGGCAGAAGGCAGGGTCAGCAGAGAATTATATAGTGGAGCCATTTGAGATTGGAGGCTGCTGCTTTCTCAATGGAGGTTATGAAGGAATCGGATGCCTGGTGCTGCCAGCAACATCCCCTCAGTCCTTGGGCTATCCAGCTCCTAAGGAGGGGTGAAGGACCCCCAAATGGCTGTGAGGCTCACACAGCTTTGTGTCAGCAATTCAGTAGCCACAGCATTGGCTAGCAACTCCTAGGAAAAGTGCATTGGGGAGACAAGAGGGAGCATTGGTGTGCCACCAGAGGCCACACCTCCTCCACCCAGCTTGGCCCCAGCTGTTGGAGAGGTCCTCCAACATATCCACAGATAATGAACTTACTGGTGATGGTGGAAGATCTGGTGAACTTGCAAGAGATCAGGTAAAAAGAAGGACGTGAAAAGGAAAAATGAAAGGAGGAAAGGTAGAACACCTATTCTATTTGGAAGAAAGCAGGGCCAGAAATGGGAAAGGAGATGTCTTCTCCCACTGGAAGTAATGTCAGCACTTGTTCCAGGCCAATCTCCAGAGCAAGTGGAACATTATCCCCCCAGAGATTAGATTGGTCCTGACCCTGCTGGCCTTTCAAAAGACCCTAAAAACATGGTTTTGCCCACAGGCATGGGGAGGAAGGAATGTGGCAAAACTGGCAAAGTGGTTGTTTTGAGTACAATAATACCTTGGTTCACAAACGCCTCTGTTCACGAACAATTCGGTTCGTGAACAGCAGCGTTCGCAAATTTTTGCTTCCGTTCGCGAACTCCACATCGGGTGATGAACACGACCCACGGCCATCTTCCCTGCTCTGACACGTGGCCATGGCTTCCTCTAGGTCAGATCGCGATCGCAGACAGACACTTGCTGTGAAGCTTTTTGGTGTCGCCTCAAGCAAGGTTAGTGTTCTCTCTCTTCATACTGTACTGTACTGTACTTTGTTTCATATTTTTGTGGTTAAAAAAAAATACATATGGTTCAGAACAGATTAACCTTATTTACATTGAACCTTATGGGGAAATTTGATTCGGTTCGCGACCAATTCGGTTCACGACCAGAATCGTGGCACAAATTAAGTTCGTGAACCGAGGTACCACTGTATTACTGTTAGATGTGATTATCTCAGCTATGAATTTTAGGGATTTTTATTATAGTTTTTACATGCTTTTGTATTGTTTTTAATTGTTGTACTGTCTGTTTAATCTGTTTGTAAGCTGCAGAGGCATATATACGAGATGGGCAGCTATATAAATTGAAATAATAAACAAACAAACAAATGTACAGTCTGATAAGAATAGAATTTGGAGTGTCTTGGTTCCACTGGGTGGGGTGGCAACTTTACCTCCCAACAAGTCCAAATCAATTTAATGAAAATATTCAGAGACTGAAGACCAGGAGTTTTGTAATAAACTAGGTCACTCCCACTTTCTTGTGAAGAAGTTAAACCCAAAATAAAGTCATAGGATGGTAGCAGAATGTAGGATTACCATATCTGGGCTGCAAACATCCACACCTCCACTAGATGGTAACAAAATATTAAGAGTTTTTTTGTAGCGCTCTGCTGCCATCTAGCGGTTTGGATATTAGCAGCCTAGATAAGGTAGCCCTAGCATCTCACTGCCCTATTAATGTTTTAACACTTGTTTGTCTCTCTGCAGCTGAAGCAAACGTTAGTATAACCGTTTCAAAAAGTAAACTTATTAAAGATAAGAAAAACATTCACTTATACAGGGAAGGAAGATGAACAGAATCCTGGTTTAGCCAAACAAGTAGTTTTACTTAAGATTTTGGAATTAACACACATATTTTTTCAAGGATAAATTGAAGTCTTCATATATAGGATATTAAGGATAAGTTGCATCTATATGTGGCAAACCTGATGTATCGCCATTAAAACATAGCAAGAACATTTTAAAAACAGATTTATCATGAAGAATATTATGTAATGTAGACTAAGAGAGGGAAAAAATGCCTGGGAGATTTTTACAGTGACAGAAGCATTAACCCAAAATCTGCACGTATTTTTATCCTTCTGACTTTGAGCTTTGTGACTCCTCCCTTCTCTGGTTATTTAAAATGCCCTTCTCTGGTTATTTAAAATTACAATGGCTATTCTAAAATATAAATAGCAGTGTTTACTAACATAAAAAGTTGTGAACATTTTGGAGTCATTTAACTCTGGGTCACATCTATTTTGCAGGTTAAAATCTCTACACAATTATGGCAGCTGGATTACTGCAACATGTTAAATGCTACAAGGATCTGTCCAATTTTAAATTCTAATACTCAGCATTCCAAACTGAGCTGCATATTCACCCCTGGGCTTTCAGCTGTCAGGTATGATCTCTCTTAAAAATTAACTCCTGGGATGACTGAGCAATGGAGGCTTTTCTCCAGTGGCTTCTTACTTTGAATTTTGTTCATACTGCTCAGTCAGGGTGATAATTAGCTCAGTAATTGAATTTCTTCATGAGTGGAGTTATTCTACACAAACTGAGTGCCGGCCCTCTGGAGTTTGCTCAGAGGAGTCCATGGAAATGATTAGCATCTTCTGCAGGGAACCAACATGTTCTGAAAGAGTCCACTAGAATATTAAAAAACACTATCACCGCCACCACCATGTTTTTCTTTAAAATGGTTAGAAAAACAAATGGAAAAGGGTCTACTTGCATGCAGTATTATTTTATGACACACCTGTATTCTTATAGCGATGAAAGATACCCTTTATTACATCAACCTGAATAACATCCTATTATGTTAAAAATAGCATGCTTTTATGACATCTTGTTTAAAAGTCAGAACAAGCAGATAAAATGGACAGATCATACACTCAATATTTCTGTGGTGTCTAGTTGTGGTTATAAAGAAAGGGAAATTCAGTCTCCCCATGCTCAAAGTTACTTCACTGCTTATTAGGACTATCAGATTTGGGCTGTACTAATTCAGATGACCACTAGCTGGAACAAAATGAACTAGAGCAGTGTTTCTCACCCTTGGTAACTTTAAGATGTGTGGACTTCAACTCCCAGGATTCCCCAACCAGCGTAATCATCCAGATTTAGGTGATATTAAGATCTGGCAACCATAATGCTATTTCCTCACATAGTCAAGTCTATCTTTGTAAAAAATAAAGTTTAATAATATATGGATCTCTTTATTCCCCTTTCCTGTAATTTTACTTCTAAATTAGAAGCTTCCTTTCCTTTCCTTTCCTTTCCTTTCCTTTCCTTTCCTTTCCTTTCCTTTCCTTTCCTTTCCTTAAACCCTGTCTCTTACAAGAGGTATTTTGTTGGTTTTGCTTTTCCTTTTAATTTTTGAAACTTAAGTCTGTCCTGTTGTTTTACTTGAACAGATAATCTTCTGGTTCTCCCTATTCTCTGACTTTGCTATCTTTGACCCATGCAATTCATTGAAATTGTACATCTCTTTGTTTGACAGGGATCAACTGAAAAATGGATCTTGGATCTGCTCCCAATTACTATTCATAATTGTGGCTCTTACCAATTAGACTTATATACAAAAGATACTAATGCAGGCAAAAATTGAAACGAAGAAATATGGCATTAATTAAAGAAAAATGGTATGAATTTTAATGGACTGCTGAATTAAGTTGCACAACTACACACCATGACCCCAAGATTTACTGGTTTATAAGACTAATGTGGCTGCCTATCTTATATAATAATCCTAGGTAGCTCACAACAAAATCAATAAAACAATGACATAAAAACACCTCATACTCTTCCCAGCATGGCACCATGATAACCCCTACTCCATGCTCACTGGCTCATCCCCTCATCCTAGCCCAATGCTTGGAGGAAGATCCAGGATTTCATGGCCTTCAGAAATCTAAAAGGGTTGGGGCCTCCTAGATCTCGGGTGGGAGGCTACTCCAAAGGGTTGGGCTCCAAGGTTCCCCCAGACGACAGCATCTGAGGAGCGCTCCCTGGATTGTTCTAAGGCAGTGTTGTCCAAACTTGGCCACTTTAAGATGAGTGGACTTCAACTCCCAGAATTCTCCAGCCAGTCGTGCTGGGTGGAGAATTCTGGGAGTTGAAATCCACCCATTTTAAAGTGGCCAAGTTTGGACAACACTGTCCTAAGGTTTTAGGCATTAAAACACACTATTTGGAAGCATTTTGAAATTCTGCATCTTTGTGCTTGCTTAAACTACTGTATACTTTGGGGAAATAAACAGGGAAGAGAGAAAAGAAATGGAGCTGAGAATGACAATCTTGCAGATATATTTCATCATTAGAAATGTGAGAGAGAGAGAGAGAGAATATGGAAGATGGTAGCTCTTTGGGTCCGCTTTTTACAATAAAGCACATAACAGGAAAAGAAACTGAGTGAAAACTACGCTGCGGTTTCACAAGTGACAACAAGAGAAGAACAGTGGCAATATGTGGAAGATAGCTCAGGGCGGAATCTCGTATATTAAACTAACTGCCAAAAGGGAAAATGTTAATTTGTTTTTAAAGTGATATGACTATAGGCGAATGTATTTCTATTTTCCGAAATAAAAAACAAATCAAAGAATATGTCAAATAAAAAGAGTTTAGCCGTCATGAAAACAAAGCCAGTTTTGGCTTAGCGCAATTGGACTCTGGGCCGCACAGGAATATCCCCAGCTGCTGTATGTTGTGCTTAACGGATACAAATTGGCCACGCTGAGACAAAGGTTGCCGTAGCAATGAGGGATAGGAAAACTGTGACGCTTCAGACCTTATGAGGTTGCAAATCCCATTATTCCTTATTTTGATTATGATGACTAAGTTTAATTAGAGTTGCAGTCCAAAAACATTTAGAAGATCATATGCTTTTCACTTGTGTGCAGTCACTCAATTGGCCAGGCTTTATTCTATCTCCATTTCCTCGGGATCCTGGATTGTGGGAGCAGCATAACAAATGTCTTATTAACCCATGGCAAGTTTCTAATGAGGCAGCATAGGGTAAAAGTAATCTGGGGGTCCTCCAGGACTCACAACTCCTGTTCCAAGAGCAGGTGGCAGTCGTGGCTAGGAGGGCCTTTGCACAACTTTGCACTGTGCGGCAGTTACGCCCCTTCCTCAATCGGGAGGCCCTCCGCACAGTCACTCATGCCCTGGTCACCTCCTGGTTGGATTACTGCAATGCGCTCTACATGGGGCTACCCTTGAAGAGTATCTGCAAGCTACAGCTGGAGCAGAATGCGGCGGTGCAGACAGTTCTGAATGCCCCCAGGGGTCACATATAATACCGCTGTTATGCAAGCTGCATTGGTTGCTGGTTTGCCTCTGGGTCCGGTTCAAGGTGTTGGTTATCACCTTTAAAGCCCTTCATGGCACAGGACCAGGTTATCTGAGGAGCCATCTCACCCGTTATATCAGCCCGCCCCACTCGGTCCGGCAGAAGGGGCATGTTGCAGACCCCACCAGTCAAGGAATTTTGGAAAAGGTCCTTTTCTGCAGTGGCCCCCACTCTGTGGAACAACCTACCTCCCGAGGTGCGGTGTGCCCCCACTCTCATGGCCTTCAGGAAAAGTGTGAAATCCTGGCTATGCCAGAAGGCCTGGGAGCTAGATGAGGGCTCGCATAAGTGGAAGTGGCTTGTGGGGTAATTGATTCTGCCCCCCCATCATCTTGAATGTTTTTAGTATTTATGTATAGGGTTTGTTTTACAGTCTGACTTTTAATTGTTTAATTAATTTTAATTATTTATATGGTATTACTTTTAATTGTTCATGGTTTTTGGTTTTAATTGTCAGCCGGCCAGAGTCACCTGTTGGGGGAGATGGGCGGCATACAAATTTAATAAATAAAAATAAATAAATAAATAAATAAATAAAAGCTGCCTCCCCTTATGGCTAAACGTGCCAGATGTCTAGTTTCCCATGTGGTTGCAGTGACAAGTTTACAAGTGGACCGCAGTGAGGCAATTGCTCATCAGCAACCTGTCAATATATCTACTCAAAGTTAGGATGAGACAGAAAAAGACACCAGGTTTGAATGAGGAGCTTGGAAAGCAGTCATCTGAATTGGCCCTAAGAAACAACCCTACTTGTGCCAGCTTCAGGCCCATTCTTCTTCAATATTCAAATAGTTGAAATAACTCTTTCCTAGATCAGAATCATTAAGACAATATCTGAGATGTGCCCAAACAGCTGGAAACTGCTACTGTTTTTCTCAATGCAGCAAGAAAGCCAAGAATGCATCTCACTGAAAACTGGCTGCTTAACTTGTACTATGCAGCAATTCACCAAAGACCCTTAGAGCAAATTCACGTGGTGCCATTTTCCCAAACAGAAACGGTGTGAGAGAATTTGGATATTAAAGTACAGAAACAGAAAGGAAAGAGGAAAAAAGGATTGAAGATGAAAATGGGACTCGTAAATGAAAATGCAAAATTCCTGATGGAAATTTCCTTGCAGGATATATCCCAGTTGTGACACACAGAACCTGTAGGTCCAGGAAAAAAATATGAGAAACAAAATGAGCTTAACATTGTTGCATCCAAATAGTATGAAATAATAAAATGAGCAATGGGTTACAGGAAAAAGATCTACTAGTACTAGTATTAGTGCTACTCAATTCATTGCAAGGGAGAGAAAAGTCAATTTTTTACGTTTATAACCAAAATGTATCTATTAATTATATGAAATTTCTATTTTCTTCCCTCATTTTTACAAAATACCCATTTGAACAGCTGTAAAAATAAGGACTAAACAGCATTCTCTAAACTGGAAAAATGAAGCATGCAGTTATGGTAGTTTTTATACAAGCCTGATTTTTTTTTTTTTTTAATGGAAACAAATGTTATAGTAAGAGCTAAGGCAGATGGAATAGTTGAGGAAATAATTATTTATTTTAGCCGATTGGTTTATCATGCCACGGATTCAAATGATAAATACTTGCATGGACTTTCCCTTCCCTGCTTTTCACACTCATTCCCTTACTGGTGGCAGCCCCCACCTGCTGCTCCAGCAGGAGCTGTGAGTCCAGGAAGCCCCACACTGCGGGTTGTTCCTTAAAAGGAAGAAAAAAATCCATCCAGGGGGTCAAAGCTGGTGCAATCCTAGAACTGGCATGTTTCTAAAGGACAGTAACTCGATCTAAGCCAGTTTCTCCCCATCCAAGTCTTGACAGATCCATAATTGGGTATCATTGGTATTTTTATTTTATTTTGTAAATTTATATAACTGCCCATCTCACATATATGACTAATGTACAAAATTAAAAACACAAAACAACAAAATAACCAAAAAAATTACAACAAAAATCATTTAAAAACAATAAAAACCATTAAAAAAAACCAGAAACCACATCATCTACAGGAGAGCGCACTCAATTTCCCTAGCAATACAGCCTCTTTGCAGGTGGCAAAGCTGTGTTTTCAGGCCCTTCTGAAAGGCCAATGGGGTAGGTGCCACAGCAGAAAAGACTGTCCTCCTAGGTCCCATCAGATGACTGTCCTCCTGGGTCCCATCAGATGACATTCCTTTGTACAAGGGACCCACAACATGCCCTTCCTGCTGGACCTGATGTGACAGGTAGATATGACTGGGGAGAGGTGGTCCCTCAAATAACCCAGCCCCATGCCATGTAGGGCCTTATAAGTCATTACCTGCACCTTGAATTGAACCCAGAAGCACACTGGTAACCAATGCAGCTTGTGAAGCAGAGGTATAACATGCACTGATCTAGGTGCACACATAACTGCCTGCCTGACGCATTTTGCACATCTGAAGCTTCCAAATGCTCTTCAAGGGCAGCTCCATGTAGAGTACATTACAGTAATCCATGTGGGAGGTGACCAGGGCATGAGTGACTGAGTGTAGAGCCTCCTTTTCCAGGAATGGGTGCAACTGATGTACAATCTGAGGTTGAGCAAAGGCCCACCTAACCATTACTGCC
Organism: Liasis olivaceus; assembly: GCA_030867105.1. Taxonomy (NCBI): domain Eukaryota; kingdom Metazoa; phylum Chordata; class Lepidosauria; order Squamata; family Pythonidae; genus Liasis; species Liasis olivaceus. The sequence goes on from CM061349.1 coordinate 262,565,482, forward strand.
TCCTGTTTATCAAACAGGAATTGTGAGTCCAGAAGGACTCCCAGATTGTGCACTGGGTCTGTCTGGGGCAGTGCCACCCCATCTAGAACTATACATAGTAAATTCCCAGATCCAGGTGGCCCCAAACCCCAAATCACTTAGCCTTGCCCGGGTTGAGCCGAAGTCGGTTATTCCCCATCCAAACCCCCACAGCCTCCAGGTACCAAGACAGGAAGTGAACAGCATTGCTTACTTCACCAGGGGCAGAGATGTACAGCTGGGTATCGTCAGCATACTGAAGGTAAGGTATGCTCAGCAGCTGGGTGAGGTATGCTGATGATACCTCACCCATAGGTTTCATGTAGATATTAAACAGAAGCAGAGAAAGTACCGAACCCTGTGGCACCTCAAAATGTAGAGGTCGAGGACAGGACCTCTTACTCCCAATCAACACTGACCGGAACCAGCCAGAAAGGAAGGCGGAGAACCAGCACAATACAGTGCTGCCCACTCCCAATCCTCACAGCTGGTCCAGAATGGTACCATGGTCTATAGTATCAAAGGTTGCCATGAGGTCAAGTAGAGCAATGATGGGTGAACTACCCCTATCCTGCTCCCACCAGAGATCATCTAAAAGTGTGACCAATGCTTTTTCAGTTCCATATCCAGACCTGAAACCTGACTGAAAGGGGTCCAAATAATTTGTTTCATTCAGGTTCCTCTGAAGCTGATGCATGACCACCTTCTCAACAAACTTCCCTAAAATGGAAGGTTGGACACTGGACAAAAATTGTCCAGTACAATTGGGTCTAGCAATGACTCCTTGAGGAGGGGGCAGACCAAGGCTTCTTTAAGGGGCAGAGGAACTACACCCTCTCTCAAAGAAGAATTTACTACTGCCAAAACCCAAACACATGTTGCCTCCTGGGAAGCCTTCACTAGCCAGGAGGGGCATAGGTCTAATAAGAAGGTGGACAAGCTAACAGCCATGAGGACACTGCCCACTTCCTCAGGTCCAAATTGCTCACAGATAACATGGCTGGACTGCACTCCAGGCACCTCCACAGGACCTATACCAAGACCGGTGTCTAGGAACGAATCTGAGCAAAACTGATGATTCCTCACCCCAAACCAATGGAAGATCTCACCCAGCAGCTTTATTTAGATGTTAAACAAGATAGGAGGAAGGCCTGGACCCCAGGGCACCCATCTCTACCACCAAGGTAAATTCTGTCTACTGTATTCCTGGCCTTCTTCTCACTATCCTCCCTTTCACTGTATTTTTAAATGCCATCTGCCTTCTGTTCAGATCTGAAGAACATGCTGTATTGATAATGCATTGCTTACAAATGTGTGATTTTCCAGCTGTCGTGTGAAGCTTATGTAACAAGTGGCATACAAGTTTAACAGATGATGATGATGATGATGATGAAAAATGTGTTCTCTAGCACCAGAGAAAAGGTCCTTTTCAAGACAAAGTTGATGTATCTCTCCCTTGGTTAGATACAGATCTGTAAATCCATATAGAATTTATTTTCTATTGGTACATTTTAACTAGCCTCCTGGTGATATGCAGCATCAGGGCAATGCTGCTTTCATTGTTTGCCCAACTGCATGACCAGTCCTATCAACGCCTCTGCATACAACAGTCCAGTAATAGCCATTTAGCATTATATACTGTTTGAAAAACATGGGTAAATAAATCAGAAAGCGATTAAGTAACAAAGAACAATTTCATTAATAATTTAAGAAGCCTGCCATCAAAGCAGTTGCAAAATAGATTTAGTAGCAATATGAGAGTAAAAATAAACTCAGGAAAAAAGAATTGCCAGATGAAAACAGAAGCCAAAAATACACTGAGAAAAAGCAATGCCTAAGAAGCAAGAAAGCAAGACTGCAGTTATATTATCAATAGACTGTCCTAATGAAAAATACATAGCAGGAATAGCCATTTGGCTATTTTGAAGGACAGCCTGTGATTGTGTTATTATTTTAAATTTTTAGTCTTTGACTGTAGATCAATAAAATATATTGATATAAATATAAAGCTCTGAAACATTTAGAAAACATGTAATTTTAAAGCTGCAGGGGAAAAAAATCAGTGCAGCAATAATTTACCAGGAAGTAAAGTGTGTCTAGCAAGTTCAATGACAATTCTGGATACTTGGATCCAAGTAATTGATCCAAATGACTGTCAGCCCTACAAAGTAGACCAGACTAAGAAACCAATTCCATATAGGTCAGGACCACCTTTATAATAACAACTACAGTAACAGAATCTTGAAAGTCTGAATATGCTTCCCTCTCCCTCACTTTATCTTCATGTGAACTAGGGAGGGGTCTGTCTGCGATGTTTTCTCAAGTTATTTTCTTGGCCCAGGTTCAAACCCCTCTTATCTGATCATTGTCTTGGTAGTGGTCCCACTTCTTGTCATTCAAGGCCATTCCCTATATCCTCTACAGTGACAGATCCACTCGTGAATCTACTATTCAAAAATTGCCCTTGCCTGCAAAGTCTGGCTTCGTTTGCCTTCTAAAACATTGGTACCCATAGGTAGCTTTTGATTCTGAGGTTAATAGTCTTATAGTGGGGAGTTCTTTAATGGTACTGTGCCAGACTTCATTTACTTGTGATAAATAAGCTCTTCCTGATTATTCTGATTGGGACCCAGGATTTCTACCCATCATGGCACCACAGTTTTACATTCACCTTCTGCTTGTTATGTTTTATCTAGAAAACCTGATCTGAAAATAGCATTCTCCAGGAGAGAAGTTTGGGAGAAAATCCTAGGCTGTAGTAGCCGATCATGGGAGTTCCCTAGGTTTTGTCTTGGAATGTCCTTGCTCAAGGAAATAATCAACGATAATGGGAATCCACAAGCAGGGAGTAAGATATAAAAGAGTCTTGGAGTGGGTCTTCCTTGTTTTTTGATATAAAAACTATTTGTGAATTGTCTGGAAATGGCCTTGGAACACAAGAGGAAGAGCTGCACAGAAGCAGAAGGGGCTGGGAAGCGTCTCAGAAGGGGCCCTCCCTAGTTTTCTGGAAAATAAAAGTAAAGGAGGGGAGAAATACTTTCAGACTTGGAAGATCCTGTTACTGTAACCTTACATTAAAGCTAGTCTTAGTACTCATGGTTTGTACTTCTTGTCAGGACTGCCACTAAGGGCTGACATATACAATCTAGATAACATGCCTGATCAACAAGTCTGAAATGATCAAACAGCTTCTGTTTCAGCAAGTATCTTCACTGCACTGATGCCCAGACATGCTTCATACAGAGACTAGATATCTAAGCAGCAATAATCCAATGCTCTACCATCCTGATTTATGAAAAGGGTTTAAAACATTGCCAAAAATTTACAGCATGCTACACTGAAAACTCAAAAGTTTTTTTTTCCCCCCAGAGCCAAATATTCTGTGATCTGGGAGATCCATAACAGATCTACCATTTAGAGCAGAGTGGACAACCAACAGACCTCATGGGGCTCCACAGCACCCATTTGGGACTTCTATTTGTTCTGATGTGGGGTTAAAGCTACAATTGGTCTTTTAAGCCTTGCAGAAAGCTTAGGGCACCCATTGTACCTGTCTAAAATCCTCTCAAGATTAGGCCACTTTTTCTCATTTGGGGAGTATTCAAGGGGCAAATGAAATATTTTGTTCCTAGCTTCTCCCCTAACAAAAAAAGGGTCTTATGTTTTCAATCTTGCTAATTCTGGCGATGTCATAATTTCACCAGTCATGCCCCTGTAACAATCCAAATTCAAAACAGGGCAGAAGAAAATAGAGTCCTCGGGCTGAAAAAGATTGCTCACCTCTGTTTAACAACAAACATGGCAGCCTTAAAAAAAATGTTATGTTGCAAGCCCTTTTCTTCCTGTGCTGTCCTCCTCATTGACTGCCTCCACAAAAGCGGTTAGAAGCATGCAGCAGAGTTCCAGGTAGAAAAATTAATTAGGTGGAAAAAAATGATACCGGACAAAGAAGGTTAAGACTGCCTAATGCCCCAAGACACCTGGAGCCCCAACTCCATATCTGCTTCAGATTAAAAAAAAAAAATGTCAAAATGCAGGTAATGTACAGATCTCCTATGTCACAAATTTTTGGGTTCTTACAGCCTGATACATATCACTAATGTACACATCCAAAGCAGGAAGCAGTTGCTTTCACTCATGCTTTTTGTTGGAAAAACATAATTGGTTGGCTCAGGTTTAAAAACAAGTTTAATTCAAGAAAGTAAAAAGAGCCAAGCTAGATGTCTAGTTTAGTGCAAGGCTACTTGAGATAGTTCCAGTGGTGTTGGTTTTGCACGTCATTGAAAATACATCATCTCTGGTATTTAGATTGATATTCCTTCTCAAAAAATTAAATGAGGTATTCAGTAAATATGCAAAATTATCATTATCTTAGAGAGATTGATTGCCTAAATGTTTTCTTTCACTATTTAATCCATGCTACCCTAAACGGATGCAGATATTTTGGGCCCATAACTCAAGAATTTCCAGTCATCATTACTGGGAAATCTGGGAATTATCACTCCATCAAAACTGGTGGGCACCAGGCTAGGGATTCAGACTTCATAGATAATATTTATCACATAATGTTGAGAGTTCACACATAATGATTTGGAGTTTACAGATAAAGTTGCAATGTGTAATACTCAGGTCAGGGTCCTAGATGTGTTCACTGTGGAGAACTCCAGCCAGCCATGCCCTTTCAATAAACTGCATTCTACTTCCCTTTAATCTTACATTTTTTTGTACTCCCTCCACAGCCTGTTATTATTCCAAAGCCAATGAGCAGGCTTGTACTTTTCTATATCAACAGTGGTTCCCTCAAACTTGCTTTTAATTTTCTCTCATGCATGAACTGTGTTGTTTTAGTTACACCAAGATCAGCACTTCAGGAATGAGTTCACCATTCAGAATTTAAAAGTTGCTTCTGGGATTGCAAAGTAAGTCACATTTAAAACTAGAACATGAAACTCTTTTCTATCCTATCTAAATATACAAGTTCTTTAAAGTTCCTTTGATATTAACACACATACTGTAAAGTTAAATCCATTCCATAAAACCATATAAGCCAAACTTTTGTTATTGTTCATACTAAATTGCTCTTCAGGGACAAACGATGGAGAAAAATAGACCCTGTTGGTATTTCTGTTTTCAGTATTTGGGGAAATCAAAGTGCCTGAAGCTCCTTAGGATTAAAGAAGATGCAGACAAAGAAGGCTCTGGAGATTAGCTATATCATGGTTCCATAACTAGATTTGATTCTTTCCTTCCTTTCTCAGGTTGGTCAGGATCAACAACACATGGGTGATAATTTTTTTAAATTGGAGCAGACAGCAATTCAAAACGAGCCAATTATTCTCATAAACTATGATTAACAGTGTGACTACATGTGCATATGTGCCACTGAAATCATTACAGGGAAGGAATGTACTCCACCAGGAATGCCTTTTGAACAAATCCTTTGAAATGAAGGCTGTCAGCCAATTAAAGAAATCTAAATTAATTGTATGAGTTTGGATTGATTAATCAATTCCATCTGCCTACAGAAAGCATTCTTTCTGGCCTTAGAGGATGTAAGAATCTGGCGAAGTGTGAGACGGGAGAAGGAATGTCTCTTCTAAAATGGCACTTTGCCACAGTGGATTTCGCATAAATACTTGATTTGATTTTTTAAAAAAATCTTATGCTTGTTTAATGGGACCAAAATATGTTATGAATTTATATACTAAATTATTGAAATAAACATTGTAGCCAGTTAAAAATTAGTAATATGTGTGCTAAACCACAAACTTGTGTTTCAAAGGGCCCTTCAGACCTGGCTCTTTGCCCAAGCCTTTGGCAAGTCTGATTGGAAGTCTCCTTTTCTTCTTTTTCTTTCTTCCCATCTGGGTTTGCTATCTCTGCCACCTTCGTTCCTTTTTTGTTTTGTATTGTTTTAAATCTTTTTAACAATTTGTAAACCACCCAGAGTCGCTGGGAGTTGGGCAGCATATAAATTTAATAAATTATTATTATTGTTATTATTATTATGCTTTTGTACAATTCACTTATTTCATTACATCTTGCACAAGAGATTATTCAACTGTTTATATATTGATAGTTAGCTATTTTTTTTATCATCTCATGAATTATAAGTGGGAAACTTAATGAAAACAAAAAAATTAAGTTCATCTGTCATTATTTTGATCACATTGCAATGATTTCACTGAAGGTACACTGTGGCTTCTGACGGTAGACAAACAGTGACAAGGAATGTTTGGCAAATACAACGTATCTTTGTGGTTATCCATTCTAGCTATAATACATTAGAAAGGCTATGTATCCTATTTAGATACATAGGATTCGAATTATGAATGTATATGCATATGAAATGTACTTTAAAATGAATGTGAGCTTCTCAAACTATGCTCCTAGGACATCTTCTTAGTCTTCTTCCAAGTTCAGTGTTTTGCAACCCTGAAACTTTGTTATATCTGAAGATGTAGGAAGTTATGGAATTCTGACACTGGGAATGGATGAGGGGGAAAAGCTTTAATCCATACAGGATAACACTATGAGTAAGGAAAGAAGATGGATAATACATCTAGTTGTAGAACTAAACATACAGCATGGGAGTGTGTTTGGAGTTGAGGTTAACTGGAAAAGTTGACATGGCGGTGGAAGCCAGAAGTACTAATTTACCAACTGTGATCCTGTTCTAAGAATCTTTCCTCTGCTATTCATGATCTAGTGGTATTCAGGCTAGACAGTTGTAATGTATTCTGCATATGGCTGCTTTTAAAGATGATTTGGAATCTTCATTCTGTTCTCAGTTCAGCTGCCTGACTTTTGATGGGGCAGGCTCTCAACTCATATGACATCAATACTGAATCAGTTATTAGTTCAAAGACTTTCTTCATCCATACCAGCTTATTGCACTCATCAACAGGGAAACTTCTTCCTTGTCCACCATCAAGACCATCTAGGTTGGTGGGTACCCTACTTTTCACCAGAGGCTCTGTACCACTAGAGTGAGCATTCACTGAGGACTGGCCAGCCTCCTGTGCAGGCTTTAAGAATGACTTAATTTCCTCATTAATGAATAACCTTCCAGAAGTTGGTGTAGATGTTCTTTTTCAGGGGTATCATTCTTCCTTACTATTTTTATTAATTGCTGTTTTCACATTTCAGTTACTTAATTTTAAATATTTTTATTGCTGCTATTGTGCTTTTCTGATGCTGTTTGTATTTCTGTATTTAGAGTATTTTAATAGCTGTTATGAGAATAGGCAAAATACAGTTGCAAGAAAAAGTATGTGAACCTTTTGGAATTTCATGGTGTTCTGCATTAATTTGTCATAAAATGTGATCTGACCGTCATCTAAGTCAAGAGTATTGACAAATATAATGTGCCTAAAATAACAACACAAAAACAATTCTGATCCTTCATGTCTTTATTGAACGCACTCATTCAACATTCAAAATGCTAGTGGAAAAAGTAAGTGAACCCTTGGAATCAGTAACTGGTTGACCCCCGCTTGGCAGCAATAACCTCAACCAGGTGCTTCCTGTAGCTGTGGATCAGACCTGTACATCGTTCAGGAGGGATTTTAGCCCATTCTTCCTGGCAGAACTGCTTTAGCTCTGTCATATTCTTTGGACGTCTCATGTGTATGGCTCTCTTCAAGTCATTCCATAGCATCTCTATTGGGTTGAGGTCTGGGCTCTGACTTGGCCACTCCAAAAGGCGGATTTTGTTTTTCTGAAGCCATCCTGTTGTGGACTTGCTCCAGTGTTTTGGGTCATTGTCCTGTTGCATCACCCAACTTCTACAGAGGTTCAGCTGACGTACAGACATTCTCACATTATCCTGAAGAATTTTTTGATACACTTGGGAATTCGTCTTCCCCTCAATGACTGCAAGCTGTCCAGGCCTTGATGCAGCAAAGCAGGCCCAAATCATGATGTTTCCTCCAACATACTTTATGGTTGGGATGATGTTTTCATGATGATATGCAGTGCCCTTTTTACACCAGATGTATTGCTGTGTGTTTTTTCCAAATAGTTCAATCTTTGTTTCATCAATCCACAAAACATTTTGCCAATACTGCTGTGGAGTGTCAATGTGCTCTTTCGCAAACTTCAGGCGTGCAGAAATGTTCTTTGTAGTAGGCAGCAGCTTCCTTCGTGGTGTCCTGCCATAGACACCCTGCTTATTCAATGTTTTACATACTGTAGACTCATGAACACAGATGTTAGCCAGTTCCAATGATGCTTTCAAATCTTTGGCTGTCACTCGGGGTTGTTTCTTTACCTCATTGATGAATCTTCGTTGTGCTCTTGGGGTCATTTTGACTGGGATCCCACTTCTTGGTAGAGTAGCCACAGTCCCAAAGTGTCTCCATTTGTAGATCGTTTGCCTAACGGTAGACTGGTGAATTTCTAAGGTCTTTGAAATCACTTTGTAACCCTTTCCAGCTTTATGTAAATCAACAATTCTTGATCATAGATGTTCTGAAAGCTCTTTTTGACAAGGCATGGCTCACATAAGGGTATTCTTCTTGTGCGGAGCAAACTCAAAAAGTTTGAGTGGTTTTTATCAGTCAACGTAGCTCTAGTCCACACCTCCAAGGCTTAACAAGACTCCAGGTATGCTAACACCTGACTCCAATTAGTTTTTTTGAGATCAACTCAAGGGTTCACATACTTTTTCCACTAGCACTATGAGGTTTTTATGGTTGTTCTCAATAAAGACATGAAGGATCAGAATTGTTTTTGTGTTATTATTTTAGGCACATTATATTTGTCAATACTCTTGACTTAGATGGTGGTCAGATCACATTTTATGACAAATTAATGCAGAACACCATGAAGTTCCAAAAGGTTCACATACTTTTTCTTGCAACTGTATAAGTATTTAGAAAAATCAGTTTAAAGACCCATTTATTTTCTTCTTCATTTTCTCAAACTGCATTTTGGGACTGCTGATCTTACTTATAACTTTTTATTTATTTATTTGATTTTTTAATCCCACCTTTATTATTTTTATAAATAACTGAAGGCAGAGAACATACCTAATAACCCTTCCTCCTCCTATTTTCCCCACAACAACAACCCTATGAGGTGAGTTGGGGTGAGAGAGCAACTGGTCCAAAGTCACCCATTTGCATTGTTTTAGTATACTATTTCTAATTATTATATATATGAACTGTGCCAAGGCACCAATTTTAAAGGTGGTCTAAATTAAATTGAAATAAAGGAAGTGATAAACAAGAAGTATGAAACAAAACTCCAAATCCCTCTTTTGCTCCAGAAATGTATTTTGGGAGTGGATAATTAGGAGTTGAGAAGTTGAGGAAGAGTTGTGAAGCTTAATCCTTCTATACTTGCTGATTTTCCAACAGACCTTCCTTCAATCATAATGAATTCAAGATAGATAGATAGATAGATAGATAGATAGATGCAACTAGCTGTTGGAAATCATATGGGCAAGAAACTAGCTTGGGGGATGATTCACAGGAAAAAAAAAAAAAGCAGATGAGAAAAGGATGAAACACACCCATTTTCCAAAAGCAGAACAGTAAATTGAATTTGCCTGTTACTACTTTTCACCAAAGTCAATTGCTGAAACTTTCTTACAGTGAGTGTGTGGAATGCATAATATGTCTCTTATAGGTTCAATCTTTAAGTGGGAGCTCCACTACTGGTGCAGCAATACTGTGGCATATAGGTTTTAGTGGCATGGCATGGCATGGCATGGCTGCTGTTCTGCTGGCGTGAGCCAGCCACTGGAGTGAGTAAAAGGGGGACAGTAGCTCAATTTTGGCCTTGAAGGGCAGCTGTGCTGTCACAAGGCCTGATGAAGGGACCTGACTGTTAGCCAGGGCTTTTGTGGTGAGATTTTGGAGACAGCAGTCCCATTAGTCCAGCCTGGTACACAGGTGTTGGGGACATCTGCCTCCTCCATTGCTGGGGGACATGCTGCTGGTCCAACCTAAAAATTGGAAAGAGAGAGAAGGAGAGAAAAGAAGGAGAGGAGAGAGAAAGTCTGTACAGAATGAACCGAGTGGTTGGAGAGAAAAGCTGGAGAGAGAAATTAAGTGTACGGAGCAGTTGTCAGTTCCTGATTGGGAAGCGTAATGGTATGTGGGAATGACCTTAGGAGACAGGAGGAAGAGCCACAGCCTAGATAACAGTCTGATAAATGAGGAAGGGAGGGGTACTTTCAGACTTGCAAGATTCTGTTAATGTAGCCTTACAATAAAGATAGAGCTAGTACTTCTGGTTGTGCTTCTTGTTTGGACTACCTCGCTAGGCTAACATCAATCTTGCAAATCTGAAAGAACCCCTCCCTTCCTTCACTTTTACTGTCCCCAAAACTAGGGAGGGTCCCTTCTGAGACGCTTTCGCCAACCCTCCTCCTTTGGACTCAAATTTTGTTTATCAGACCATTGCCTAGGCTACAGCTCTTCCTCCTGTCTCCCAAGGTCAAGCCCACATGCCATTACAGGAAGGGAGAAGAAAAGTCGAGGGGTGGCTTCCCTGGAAGATGGGAAGTGAAAACCCAGAGGAATGAGAGCTCCACCCCAGGTCCAAGAATGAGAAGGGAGGACTCAACTGGCTGTAGGCAGTGGCTTCACCCAACACCCTGGAGAGGAAGGAAGAGATCAGCTGTTTGTGGAGAAACCCTGGTCCTTGGGGAAGGACTGAGCAGAAGACCCTGGGAGAGGTTCTTCCCACAATAGAGAAGCAGTAGGTGTTTGGCTGAGCAGGTCCAGGAGGAGGTCAAGCCACGCTACAGTAAATTCTAGCCCTTTCCTTTCTTTTTACTCTCTCTCTCACTTGTCAAACCCAGAAAAGGGGGAGGGAGACAGAGAGAAAGGGAGAGGAATCAGGAGAGCTAGAGGGGAATAGTATCTCAGAGGGAGACTTGACACCAGGTGAGCACTAGTATTGTATACCTGTTGTACCTGTTGTAAATACCTACTATAAATAACATCACTGTATATGGAGTAGTAAAAAGCATAAAAGCCTCCACTGTCTTGCTTTTCTGTATCATTTGCCACCCTTGCAAAACAATAAACCTCCAGTTCAAAAAAGAACCCATCACACTGTGACAACCACATCTGGTGAAACATTAACTGGTTAATCCCTACTGATTTCAAATGCCCCAAGGCCAGAATGATTTCATTTCTACCTGTAGCTGTTGAATCAGTAACTGTTGGCATGCAGGATAGTCATAATTCTCAGGCTGCTCCCTCCCCATAGAGTTTTGCTGCCTTTTGCAACACATAGATCTGAAGTGACAACCCTGATTGTTTAAATACACAACTTTTTTTTAAAAAAAGGCTAACATTCCATCAACAGCCATTAACGAAATGCACCATGAACAGCTGCAAAATGAGTAAAGCTGTAGGATATTGTGAATTAAGTTCCATTTAAACCCCACATTTTGAATAAAAAAGAGAACACACTTATAATACTCTTACTTGTAATTTCTTTCCCAGAACTTGACTGGTCTGGCATATGAGGTGAGAAAAATGACACTCCCTAGAAATGGACTCAAGGGAGTAGAAAAGATTGCAGTGGCCAGAGTTTGACAGAAAAGCATTGCAGAGTCTGAAAACTTCAAGTTAAGGTAGCATAAATAGATTTCACTGTATTTTACATTGTCCTTTAGGCACCTTCTGACTTATTTATTTTCTTCCCCAAAAGACAGATGCAGTGAAGTAATGTATAAGAGCTAAAAAACCCAGAAGAATTGTGGTTATTTAGAGTTCCATGTAATGAACACACTGAAGTTATAACACAATGGACTCATAATTCATGCTAGTTTAGGATAGGAAGTCACAGCCAAGTGCAAGAAGAAAAAAAGGTACGGGAAACAAATGGAGAATATTAGAGGAAGGCAGCAAAACTCTGTGGGAAGTCCATGTCAAATAGTGGAATGGGCAACTAATAGTGTGAACACTACAGGTTCCTGTGCAATCACAGTGGGTCTATGGATTGGACCTCTCTACCTCCAGTAGGTTACATCTCCCCTTGAAGGTAATTACTGGTGTCTTATCCCAGCTTCTCTGCTTGGATTGAGCAGGCCTATTGGTGAGAGATACAGTACTCTTAAAAATAGTGGGTTTTTAGTGCAAATATCTATAAAGATTCAACCCATATAAATGTTCCCCTGAAATGAATGGAAAAAGGCTTGCAAGTTATCAATAAAGACAAAATAAATACAATGTAATCTGCCAGAGTACTGTAAGTGGCAAACTTTAAAATCTAAGCACTTTAAGTTCCCACCCTGTCATCTGGGAAGTATTTCATCTAGTATGTAAATATGGAACCTCAGAAAAAAATGATTTTTCTCAACTTGGCTGAAATTGCTTATACAATTTGTGAAAGTATCAGGGACATGCTGTCTTTCTTTAATTACATACACAACTGCACAAAAAATAATGAAAGACATTTCTCATTTCCTATCTTACCTTACTTTTATCTATTTAATAATGTAAATTTCTTTTTCCCAAGTTTTGTACATAGCTAATTTTCTTGGAATGATGTACTTAAAAAAGAAACGAAACAAACAAAGCAGAACAGTGGCGATCTATATAAATTACTCACAGACCTCAGGCTGAATACAGAGCAAAACGGCAAACCACTTTCTTAAAAGGATATGAGGTATTGCAAAGAGCTGAGCGAACACATGGAAAGATGAGCCCCAGGCAATTTGCCAAGGAGCAATATAAGTCATTATGAACTGTAATTTCTGTAGTAGATCCCACAGCTGAAAACGAAAGAGAAAAAATTGATGATAGCATATATAAAGCCTATATTTAAAAAAAAAACAAACACCAACCACTTGACTTTCTCTATTTACTACAAGCACACAAAGATTTCTTTTCAATTATACTTGTCTTAGATATTAAGATTCAACTCAATCAGTGACACTGAATTATTTTTATAATCTGAGGACAGTAACCAGAATAATCTCATGGAACATGTCTGTTACGAAAAATCAGATCGAACCCTTCACATTATCTCATTTAGAAAACAGGATCTTCTCTTTTAAAAAGTTATCTTTTATAACCCACAAATTGGGTGGGGTGGGAGCATAAGCCAGGATAAATTTTGAAAAAAAAAATGGATAAGGATGTTCAACTCCATTTTACTTAGCATGTTCCATGTCTTGTTGTCCTAAAATGAAAATCATTGTTAGGAGAAGAAATAAGGCCAGGCTGAAAAGAATCTGCATCCCTGCCACTTTATAACAGACTTTCCCTAGGGTCTGATATTGATGGAAGCAGCATAAAAGCACCTGTAACATATACATACATAAATACATGCCCAGAGAGAATTATGATTGGGGGGGCAGCACGTGAAAGTAAGGCCGTATCTCTATTAACCAAGACAAAAGCACCAAATGCTGAAAAGCATTTCTACAAATGGGAAATAGCATATATTCTCTTGCCTTTCCCATAAATCAAACTTCTGTCCACAAGTCCTTTTCACCAAAGGCAGGAGGAGAAAGGGAATTATAATGTTAACCAGGCCTTTTCAGCAAAATGTGCAAGTAGACAAATTATGTGAATCAGGAATATTAGTAACCATTATGCAGAATCTTAATTTGCAGAACACCTATCCGCACAACATTTCTGTGTTATCACAACACTTTGGGGTTGTTTTTAATGCAGAATTTATTACTCCAAGATTCACAGATCTGGTAACTACATAACTGTCATGCATCATGCTGATTCCACTACTGAAATTGAGTCATAAGAAATAGCCAAATACAGAAAATATTTGTCAATTTGTAGTACAGTATAATTTAACATTTATCTCTCTAACGAGCATTACTCATGAACACTTTCAGTGATCTTTCTGCATCTTTAGAGAAAATTGGCAGAGCTGGGGGATTAGCAAATAGCTGACAGTGAAGGTTCCTTTTGCATTTCAGTTTGTTTTTATAACTCTCACTCATAAACATCCCAAGTTGTTATGGGTGTTCCTTGTTTTTTTTGTTACTTCTTTATTTATTCTTGAATAGTAGAAGTGGATAGCCTTTGCCCACAGGAGGCAAGTGGACAACCAGCACTTCTTTGGGGATCTCCAGAGAACCTCTGGGGAGGGCTTTTTCTGGCTATTTTTGCATTTTTAAGGATTTGTCTCAAACTGTGTATGCTATGGCATGCTTCCTTTTGGATGCATTAAATGAGTATCTTAAGCGTTTTATCTTTGAAAAAAGGGTTCTGGTTTTCTCTTCTTGCAGATCAGAATTTATGCACTGAGAATTGCAAAATTCTCTTAGAAATAAATTTGCAGCTTCTGATATGCAAAAAGAGTCAATGAGAGTGTTTGGCCCTGCTAAGGATTCATCAGACCACATCTTTGTGAGTCAGTTTTGGGAGTTAAACTTCTAGCTTCCCTTCCAGTGTGCCAAATGAATGCACTCTACACTGGAAAAAACATTCCTGACCTTCTGGGGAAAAATGTAACTCCCAGAGGTTCTTTCATAGCTTTGAATATAATTCATTTCTGACCACAGAACGCCTATAGACCTGACTGCTCTGGTCTGGGAGGTGAAAAATATTTAAAGCTGACTGAATCAATGCATAGAAGGGAATTTCTGGGGAAAGGTGTATTTCCTGGAGACTGTCCCAGAACCTTGAATATATTTCATTCCCAGTGGCTAGATGTCAGTGTTGGGGCAACTGTTATGGCAAGCGGGGTGAAAAAATATTCCTGGATGAGTCAGTCAATAGGTAACAGATCGAAAAAATTGTGGCAAAAAGCAGTGCACATAAGCAGACTGTCAGCTAAATGTCTTTAGTTGGAGAATTAGATATCACTTACTGTGCAGGGCACAAAATTCTCCTCAGCACATAACATAATTTTATAGATTTCCCCTTTGTACCTCCCCCAAACTACTCCAGGGCATTTAAGAAATCCCCCAGAACAGTATGAAAGGCGGTATAAAAGACAAGAGAAACTTCCACTGAATCAAAGTCTCTTCTTGAGATACTTCATTACAATCCATTGTTATGTCTGAAGAAGTCCCAGCAGGTGGCTTGTGCTCTGAGCTTATGTTGGCAGGTTCATTTTGAAACATTTTTTCATAAAATATTCTGACAGTCTTTCACCTAACTGACAATCAGAGCCAAGCACTCACTTGCCAAAACACAAAGACTAAACCAGGCATGTCTTGCATTTCAGACTAAGGTAGGGAATATCTGTTCAACAAAGATGTTGAAGTCAAAAATAATATTTTATCTGATCACTGACAAAACAAAAAACAGCATCTTTCTGCAAACAGGAACACTGCCTTGCTATATGGTACGACAAGCCTTGAAGACCTGAACCACTGAATTCTCCATTTAAAAAAGGATATATTACCTTTTCCTGCATCTCCCCTAAAACCATCTGAAACAGGTACATAATATAGTCTGTGGAACGGTATGTTAGAAAGCCACATAAATAGGAAACCAGATTGTTGAAGAAATAACCTATATTCAGATTTTTTAAAATGCAAGTATAATAAATCTGCAGTCATACTACCTAGGCAAACTGAAAAGGTTTGTAAAAGGGAGGTGGTGGTCTACATTTATGTGGTACAGTATTTTTGAATGATTTGGTCTCTTTTACCTTGAAAAGTCCATACCTACTGAGGGGAAAAATGGCTTTCAGAATCCACTGAGTGGGTTTGTGAGGGAAAATAAATAACAGCACTCAGTAATAGACCAGGTCACAAAGAGAAAAAGGTGGTGTAGGCAATAAAGACCCCAAGCAATTATATTGATTCACATTCTTTGACCTTCCTGGATTGCATTAATTAAAGGCAAAAGGAACCAACTGGATTTCTGATTAGCTAGTATGAGGCTGCTACTTTAGGCAACTGATTATCAGTGACATAAACAGCAACAAATTGTTGGCTGAATAACTGATGATTGTAATTTTATATTGGGGATAAGAGGCACTTGTGGGATTTCCTACTTCTGATATCAGAAAAGCTTGACTGGCCTTCAGACCTATGTAGTTTTGTGTCTGTATGTTTGTGTGTGATTTGCTGCTTTCTCTCAGGCAGTAAGTACCTTGCAGCCCTGGCAAGAGATAAAATTATTACAACACCTATTACTGATAGCATTTGAAAAAAAAATGCCATCTAGAGCCACAACCATGTTGAGAATACTGCCTACTATGATTTTATTGTATGGCCTTTGAAGAATTACAGAGAAACTGGATGTGTACCTACAATCACTGCTTTGATGGGATATTCGCTTAAAATTCCAAGCAAACTAACTTGGTCACATGGTTGAGGAGACCTAGGTCAGAGCAAGTGGTAAAAAGAATGCCCTCATCACTGAGAGCTTCAAAGTTGGATCTTTACTCTTCAAGTTTTTTTTAATGACTTGGATGAAGAGGTGGACAAATTCTTATCAAAACTGCAGCTGACACAGAACAAGGTGAGGTAGCTAATACCCTAGCAAACCAAAACAAAATCTGAGATGAACTTAATAATTTAGAGAAAGTTAATATTGACAAGTGCAAAGTTCTTCACTTAGGTAGAAGAAATCACCTGCAGAGTTATATAGTGGTAAATGGTTTGGTAATACCATGTGTAAAAAGAATCTGGATCGCTCAGCAGTATGACATGGCTGCCAAAAAGGAAATTTTAGACTGCATCATAAGAAGTACACTTTTCAAATCACAGGTCAGTCTGTACCTTGAATACTGTGTTCGGTGCTGGGCACCATATTTTAAGAAAGATTCAGAGAAAACTCAGACAAGTTCGAATAAGATAATTAGAGGATGGCAAACTAAGTCTTATGAGGAGAGATTTAAGACTTTGTTTTAAAGCAAGAAAGAAGAGCTGTGCAGTGATTCAGTTCTGAAGAACTGCTTCATAACACATGGGAGACCAAATGCAGCATCTGACTATGATTCATTAAAGCAGCAGCTGCATGATCCTGCTGCTTTAATCACATGGAGACAGGGGCTGAATTAAGGTTCCAGCACGTATCAAACCACCTCTTCCAAACTGAATTTAAAGCATTTATCCTATCAATGGAGGCGAATATGTGTAGCTCAGGGTTGAACTGTGGAGTCCTCTTGTGGGAGGTCGGGTTGTTGCTTTGGTTGAAAAGCAGTGGACCCATCCTCCCACACTTCTATGGACGACCAAAAATACACAAGCCTGACATACCACTCCAACCAATTGTATCTTTACCAGGGACTCCAACTTACAACATAGTGAAAGAACTGACAACCCCGACCTCCCACAAGAGGAGCTGTGTAAGAACATTATTCAAGTGAGCACAAACGCATTGCAGCAACCCAGAACAGCAGAAAAAGGAAAAAGACCACCTACACAACATCTTCCAACAAAATGGATACCCACGCAACTTTATCAAAAAGTGCCTGACCACTCAACCTACTACAACACAACCCACACAAGCCATGAAAAGGATCACACTGCCATACATCAGAAACATCTCAGAAACCACCAACAGATTATTACAACCATATGGCATCTCTGTAGCACACAAACCAACAAAATCACTCCAAAATATCCTAAGTAAACCAAAAGACCCAGTTGCCCAAGAAGAAAAAACAGGAGTCATCTACAACATACAGTGTAAGGACTGTAACAGACACTACATAGGACAAACAGGCAGAAGACTAGCAGAACACATCCACGAGCACCAACTAGCAGTCAGAAGACATGATGAAAATTCCTTAATTGTAGAACACATGGACAGACTCAACCACAGTTTTAACTGGGAAACTGTCAGCATTTTAGACCAAGCCAAATCCAAATATGCAAGAGAATTCTTGGAAGCCTGGTATTCAGACAAGGCAGCAATTAACAGACACATAGAGATAAACAGCATCTACATACTATTCAAAAGAGACAAAAGACCAGAAGATCGCCTCACCAGCATTCAATCACCAGCAATCATCACCCAGATAAGCAAAGGTCACCACCAGGCACACAATCAAGCAGTCAACAGATGCTGATCAATGAACTACCAGAAGAGCAAAACAGAACCCCCACCCCCACCAGCACTGGCAAAGCAGGCCACAGCAGATAAATAGAGAGCAAACCTCATCCCATTTTAGCACTGAAGATGTTACCTAGCCTGGTAATGAAACGTTTGCAAGAAAAGAACCAAGCTCAGAGAACCGCAAGGACTCCACATTTATCCTATATTATTTCTTCTATCAATATACTTTATCCAATAGATCTTCCTTCTCCTCTAAGTTTGCCACTCAGGATCAATTATCTGTGTATGCACATGCACTTAAGTGCTGTCTTCATATGCATGGACAAGTAGGAACAACTGAGGAATGCCTTTGAAGTAACAGCACAAAGCTATGTGGAGGACAGATACATAAACGTGGAGGACAGATACATAAACGTGGAGTCCTTGGTGCTCTCTGAGCTTGGTTGTTTGATTGCAGATGTTTTATTACCCAACTAGGTAACATCATCCGTGCCAGTAAGTGTGGGGTTTGCTCCCACACTAACTACTTGGGTAACAAAAGGTCTGCAAGCAAACAACCAAGCTCAGAGAGCACCAAGGATTCCACATTCCAGCCCTGAGCTACAGATATTTTCTTCTCTTGGTATACATACATGCTATGGAGTGGGTGCTTCACCCACACCATTGTGCTTCACAAAGTGCTCCTTTGTAATGTGTATAACAAATTATAATGAGCTGAAAACCAAGGAAGTGAAGGTAAACCAGTCACAAGGAATGAAAAATTAATAATTTATGTTAAAGCTGTTTTTTAATTGAATAATTTCCCAGAGAAGCCTTTTGAATCAAAAAGTAGACGTATCCAAAAGTTAAATAAATATTCAAGCAGGCAGCTCCTTCATGTGTGTCTCAGCAAGCCAGGTTCCAATTTATTAATAATTCTCCTTTTCAAAGCTGCTTTACTGTTGCAAGTTTTGACAGCATTGTGTCAACACAGAAGTCAACATGACATTTCAAAGACGGTTTACTTTAAAATTATTTCTTTCTTAAGTCCTGGTAGGATACAGCAATCTTTCTGCTTGATCTTTATCAGCACATTTTACTTTTGTTTGTTATTTAAACATAAATATGAGATAAAAACTTAGATAACACTACCATTAACAACATTGCAACAGTTCTGTTCTGTTTTTTGTTTGTTTTGAAAGAAAAAGATTAACTCAACCCAGGAAAACATTCACACTTGAAAGGCAATGATGTTTTGAAAATAACCACTTGCCTTATTAAATACAATTGACATCATGAAGAAATTGAACAAGAAGTTGTCAGAGAAACCTTTGTAGTCAAACTTGAAGAAGATGACAGTGAAACTTAATGTAACAAACTGGTG
Organism: Liasis olivaceus; assembly: GCA_030867105.1. NCBI lineage: Eukaryota > Metazoa > Chordata > Lepidosauria > Squamata > Pythonidae > Liasis > Liasis olivaceus. The sequence goes on from CM061349.1 coordinate 262,584,817, forward strand.
AACAGGATTGCAAAATGAGGACCGCAGTAGCTTCATTCCCGCAATTGTAATTAGAAAGATATCACAGCTGCAAAACAAAATGGAAAGAAAATTCAAGTAAATTAAAATAGATGCATAATATACATTAGGCCTGCTTCCGTTTGGTTTATTTATCTGTTAAAAATGTGTTTAGTGATCCCAATCACTAAATCATGACTTATGAAAGCTTTTATAATAGAGAAAATGACTTGAACACAGTGTTGATTTAGGGAGTTTGTGATATTGCACTTAACTGTAGTACAAGTAGTCGTCATTTAGCAACCACAATTGGGACTGGCAACTTGGTTGTTAAACAAAGTCGTTGCTAAGAGAAATCACAACTGTGCTTATTATCTTATTTCAGCTTTCCTTTGCTTTACAGACCTGCGAAAGTCATAAATGTGAGGACTGGTTGCAAAGTTAATTTTTCATCACTGTCATAACTATGAACTGCTAAACCGCAGTTCCTAAACGAGGACTACCTGTAAATCTGGCGTTAGCATACTATTAATATTAGAATATTAGAATATCAAGCAAGAAAATTTACGTTCCTCCCAGAATGCTTGTTTCTGTCTCTTAATATAAAATGCCCTTTGTTTTACGCACATAATCTTGTTGTTTTAAATCGGTGAAGGCAAGCTTTAATTATTTATTGTAAACTTTGTAACAACTTTATAATGTTTAGTGCATAATAACAATATTAGAAGTAAGACTTAGGCTTACATTACTTTTTTGTAATAAAGTGGTAGCAGGACATGATGGGTATGCTGAACTCTAAAGACAACCATGTGATATCAAGATGTAAAGAAGTAAAATCTAAAAAGGAAGGGAAAAGCTTAAAGATGAAGGGATCACATTTATCTTTATTCACTAGAACCTATGGAGATTCCTCTTTCTGAATTCATAGCATACACCACTTCAGAGGAAAAAATAATGTGATTCCTGCTCACACAACTTGATAAGTACTGTGTCAGTATTTTCCAGTTAAATTAAAATAACCACCAACTATAAAACAAGAGAATATATTTTGCATGAGTGACACATCCATGCTCTTACAAGATTCCTAGTTGTGTTTGATATGAATTTGGCTTCCAGTGTGAGTTATGGCTGACTGAAGACACCTCTGCAAATGAGCAGAGACAACAGCTGCTGTGAAGAATGAAAGACCAACGAGTGGATCGGTCCTTTGAATCTCTCCAGAGGAGAGAATGGGAGATCGCCCATGAGAGCTCTGAATAGTAGCTCATGAGAAGACCACAGAACAGTGGTCTCTTGTGGGTTTGAGTGCCAGGACCCAAGGGAGAAGACATCTTTGCTTTCATAAGGACACTAAGCCAGATAAACTCACTTTCTAATCACACTTGGAAATGTTAAATTTAACCACTTTATGGATATTTGAGACCTTCAAAACGGCGAGCTTCATTTGACATCTGATGAGTTTTACCTTCTTCTTTGGATTTAAGAAATTTTAAACAGAGACTTATGAATTTATAATAATATACAACTGGCAAAAAGCAAAAAAATGATTTTGATTTACGAAAGTTTTAAATGGATTGGGAGATCAGAGAAATTTGGAATATTGGTTATTTTTGCTGTAAGACTTGAAAAACAAGTATATAATTAAATAATATACTTGTGGGAAACAACTGAAATGGAACTAAGCCCATATTAGGAACTGAGGCTTGATTACGGTTACAAATGGGCACTAGAGGAAACTGAAGGACCAGGCAGAAAAGAGTTAAAATGGCTAAGCCAGCTCTAACTTTTTCTTGTCTTAAATAGTCTTTTGAAAAATGGACTGAGATATTAATAACTAATATCTCAGAAAGGATACAGATTTCAATGGATAAACTTTTAGAAGATGATGAGAAAAACTTTAAAAAACTTTTACCTGGAATAGACGTTATAGAGTTTGAAGGCATGGAAGACAACAAAATTGAGATTACCAAAATGGGAATACAAAAGACGAATCAAGAAAAGGATATGGACATGGAACAGCTGCGACAAGAAATCCTGGACGATGCCTCTTTATGGGATTTACAAAGTAGGCTGGTGAAAGCTTTGAAGACTCCTTGTAAATGCCAAGGAGTGATGAAAGATCAAATCCTGCAATGCCACAGGAATGATTTAAAGGTCAAGATTGTGCACAGCAAAAATAAGGAATATAAAGTTGGACTATTTGACCAGGGGTAAACTATTTGTTTGATATTTCTGGTAACTCCTAATGGACTTTTTGCAGAACCAAGACCGAAAAGGTAATGATTTCTGGATTGTGCATAGATAAAATTTAGGCTATGGGGAAGAAGAGAAGTTTTTTTTTTTATTTTTAACTTTAAAAGAGGGTGAAAAGTTACTATATTAGCTTGTGCTCAGTGTAAGGAAGGTTGGAAGCCACTTTTTATTATTGTCTTTGTTGCTTTTTTCTTCTTCTTTTCTCTTCTACTTCTCTTTTTGTTTTGTTTTTCCTGCACCTTGGGAAGTTTTTTCTTTTTTCTTCTAGCTTAGTTTTTATTACTTTGCATTATGTTTTTTAAAAACTTCAATAAAATTATTTTTTTTAAATAAAAAAAGTGGTACTTGTACTTGTTCTTTGCTTTCTATAGCATGATGCAGGTCTTTAGGTTTCACCAGAACATGAGGTTACTCTAAGCCAGTGTTGTCCAAACTTGGCCACTTTAAGATGAGTGGACTTCAACTCCCAGAATTCCCCAGCCAGCATGGCTGGCTGGGGAATTCTGGGAGTTGAAGTCCACTCATCTTAAAGTGGCCAAGTTTGGACAACACTGCTCTAAGCGGTCACCTAAATGTGCTGTGTGAATGAACTGTCTGAATTCTTTTGGGCTCTCGGAGTCTCTTCCCTCATATATATTTTCATTTTGGAAGGCAACATCAAGATGAGTTTGCTGCAAGGCACAATCAATATGAAGAGCATGCTCAATTGGACATGGCTTAACTGAAGAGAAATGAAGTCTGTGGGAGAAGGGAAAGGAGTAAAGATTGCAAGGAAAGAGAAAGAGTTAAAGCTGCTTGCAACAAACTTGCACAAGTAAATTTCCAAGTCTACTGTAGTCTAACAGCTCCATATGGTAATCCTTAGGTTCCTCTTTCATAATTTTTCTACCTAAGGGAGACTGCAAAGAATTAGATAAGCAACTCTCAGGTCAAAATTTCTAGATCTTACATAGTATCTAAGCATGACATATAATGCATCTAAGCATGTCTGCAACTTCTCTCTGATGAATCACTGAACTTCCAAAGTGCATTCCATTCATTTAGGCTGGATTGTAAAGGTATGAAAATCTTTGAGAGAGGGGGTGGTCTGCTCCTTCCTCAAGAAACCATTGCTGGACATATTGGAGACCTTGCAGTGCAACTCCAGAGAACCCTGGAGGAAGCAGATTATCTGGACCCCTTTCAGTTAGGTTACAGGCCTGGGATGGGACTGAGACAACATAGATCTCATTTGTGAATGACTTCTGGCAGGAGCAGGACAGAAGTGGTATGTCCATCCTTGCTCTTGAACACTTGATGGCTTTTAATACCACTGATCATCATATCCTTCTGGACCAACTCAGGGAGTTGGGAGTGGGGCACAGTGTTATAGTGGTTCTCTCCTTCTTCCAGTACTGGTTCCAGTCAGCGTTGATGGGATATGGGGAGAGTTTTAATTCTACAAATGATGCATCTTGAAATACAATAAGCAACTTACTATGAGGTTATCTTCTTGTTTTTGCTGATTAAAAAAGCATCATTGGTGAGGGAGTTCAGTATTATTGCAGGATACAAGATGTACTTTTCAAAACACTGAAGCCACACATACAGTCTCTCAAACCACATTAAATGAGCAGCAGCTGAATTAAAAAAAAACACCCTTTATGAAATCATGTGTAATACAAATAACAATTAGTGTCTAAGTTTCTTATATGCCATTAAGAGATTAATAGTTTACACAGGTTATTCATTCATTTAAAATAATGAATGTTATTACTTCAATATATTCTAAATATCTTGTTCTTCCTTAAAAATATGAAACATGCACTAAAAACTCCCTAAAATATTTCAGATTGTTTCTGATAATCTGAAAAATTAGGTGTCCATTAAAGACTGCCCAGCAAGCAACCCTGAATAAATAATAGCATATCAGTGTTCTGTAAAGTGGGAGCTGAAACAGCTGAAAAGTGCACCATAAAAAAAATGAGGCAATGCTATTGGGAGGCACAAACTGCTGTAGACTTGACTTAGCCTTGTGAGTGTGCAGCATTCAACTAATGAAATCAGACAGCTGCATCATGGAATTTGCAAGCACAAAGAAAACCCAATATTTTAAGAGCTACAGGTTATTAAACTGAAAGTGTTCAGTTCAAATACCTTTTGTTCAGAATTGTGATATATATGAATGTTTTTCTCCCTTGTCTCTTATTTTTGACTATAGCTTACATTTGGAATGAGTTCCTCACCCTATCTTGAAACATTTAGCTGGGCTGCAGTCCTCAGCTGACTTTGGGTACTCAGAAAATTAAGCAGGGCTGAACCTCTTCAGTAATTGGACTGGAGACAATAAGAGTATCCTAAACTGTAGTCTAGACTGGAAAGTGGGCAAAACACTCCAGGAGGTGGCAATGGCAAATCACTTTTGTATTGTTGCTAAGAAAACCACACCAATATGTTCATGGAGTGAAAAGGAATTGAGACTGACTTGAAGGAGACATTCATTTTTAATTTGAAATGCATTTAATCTTATAATATATTAAGAACAGAATATTTGATGTGCTGTATCTTTTACGTTAAGAGATGAGAGGGCTACCTCACATCTTAAATGCATGTAATGCCATCGAGACACAACACATTAAGAACTTGTTATTAAATTTAATTTTATGTGGATGCTTTCTTAACACTCTCTTTGTTGTTCTGCAAGAAACACTGTGCTGTAGTCATTATCTGAATTTCCTGGTATGCTCTATATCCATGATATTGTTTGGAAGTTAATTTTTGCTCTCTTATAATGCATTCTTATTAGGATGGTTTTTTTTCCCCCCTACACAAAATCAGTTGTCAGCTTGATTTTGAGAGGAGACTGAGATAATAGAAACATCCTGTTTTCTGACATCTTTTTCACCTAATATGTCAAAAAATACACATAGAGAGTCATTAAAATGTAAACCCATCAAAACTTGTCAAGAAGTTTCTAAACTGAAGTGAGCTTAGGGTCCCTGAAGACAGCCAGTTAATGAAAAGACAGGGTTGCTTCTAGCTGAGAGATTTACAGGAAAACTAAAACTATGCCTGTAATTTTAGAGATATTTACAGCCATCCCTACTTCTCAACACAGCAATGTCATGCTCATTATTTGGGAATAATAAACTAAATAAAATAAATTAAATTAAATTATTAATAAATAGTGCCATTTGCTTTTAATTGTTATCTGGTGAGCAAAAAATATAATCTGATTACAAAGCTTAAAGTTGCATTTTGCTAAAGCACAAATATAGGGCTTGCTAAATTGTGTTTATCAATATATGGATTAAAACTATCTGGTTACAGTTTAATAAAATTATATCAATCCATAATGTTGTCCAAGGGCTAATTCATACAATGATCATGCACTTGAGGATTATTAGAATTGTTGCCTATTTTGACTTCCAGTTGATTCCAAAGTTGTTTTCTTCAAATAATATTGGAGAGCTTTGGCATACAATCACAAATATCCTTATCCCACTTCACCTCACATTGAAATTCAGGTTTCCTCCACCTGGTACCTTCCAAGTATGTTGGATCTCAACTCCATAATTTCCCCAGTCAGCATGGTCTTTACTGGCTCAAAATTATGGGAACTGAAACCCAGCATATCTGGAAAACCCCAACTTAAGAAAGACTAATTGATGAGCTTTATTAGATAGACTAAAAGCCTATCAGTATAGTATTAATCCTGAAGACTAAGCTACAAATGATGAAAGAAAATAATGAAAGAAAATAGCTTAGAGAACAAATGTTCAAATCACCTGTAAATTTAGCAAACAGCTTCCATGTATAGCAGTTTGCAACATACAAACATGAAGGGTATGATGATTCTTGCAATATTTGATGCCTATGTTCTTAATACATTTAAGAGTGATAAACATTACCACTAAATATAGCTAGCATGTTTGAGCAGCAAACATTCAAGCGGTCTAGAGCATAAGAATGGCAAAAAAAGGGTTAGTTCTCATGGTTCCCTGGATTTTTGCTGTCCAGATATGGTAGCCCGATTCTACCCCAATCTCTTCTCCTGGTGTCTTACTGGCAGGCTTCCCCACCTAGGTGTCGTCCAAATAGGTTGGGGCTTCAATTTCTAGAATTCCTAGTCAATTGGGCTGAAGGCCATGCTGGTTGAAAATTCTAAGATCTGCAGCCCCAGGTTTTGATGAAAGGGAAAACAGGTTGGGGAAAACTGCTCTTTAACAAGTACTGAGAAGACTCACCTTAATAGTTTTGCTATTATGATATTATTTTTCTATATTATTATCTCTACACTTAGTGATTTTTACTTCTGTCTAATTATAATTTCCTCTTGATTTCATGATTTGCAATAATGCACCAAAAAATCACATTAATTTTAATGTAAAGCATAATACACAGTATCATTTAAAACATTTGTATTGGGGGGACCCAACGTATTACATACCTCTCACTTCTCTCTGCTGATATTCTTTATTTTTAAGGATAGGATGGGATATCCACATCCATGGATGATGTTTGCGAAGCTGAGGGAGTATGTAGTGTGTTATGAATCCCACAGTCCATGCAAAAATGAAAAGCACCAGGCTGAGAACTTGCTGAATTAAAAGGAAAAGGAAGCAGAAAGAGACTAAATCCCATGTTATATACTTAAACCATTTTTAATTTAAAACATTATTTTGATGAAACTTTTTTTCAGTTAGAATTGCCTTTTTTCCCAAAAGTACATTATTGAAAAGGTAACTGAGAAATGAAAGAAAAAGCTTTATTTTCTTTTATTAAATGGTTTTATTGTACAAAATTTGCTAATAGTGTAGCTGAAGGAAAAAAAGAACAGAAGAAATGTTCTAGTTTTGCAAGAAATTTGTTCACAGCCAAAAGACATAATTGTGTTCAGGGATAAAAGGCAGGAAATGTCTTCATGTGGAATGCTAGTGGAATGCAAGATGAGGAGCTCAAATTGTGCAAAATACAAAGATGGAACAAAAATATATCCTTCAATGTACTAAATATTGATAAATTGTAATAAAAGTTGGAAAGGAGGGCAAATACATATTGGTGAACACAACAGAGTTATTTGAAATCATGAATGAATTAGTAGGTGCTATTCCATATCTTGTAAGTAATAGATGGAACCATGTTGATTTTCCTCTTCTTGTGGAGACATCCATGGTGCCACCACTATATGTATCTCTGGCTTTAGTTGTCAGTGTCCATAGATGCTCCACAAAATAGTCTTGCATGAACATAAAGTTAACCCAGCCTTCCCTGCCTTGGCCCCTTCTAAAAGCGCTGGACCACAAGTTTTTTGGGTCCATGATAGATGCAGAAATAATCCTAATGCAGAATATATGGAGGGAATCAGATTGGGGAAGGCTAGGCTAAACTTTTTTTAAAATTAAAATATCTTTATTTTTTTGTAACAAAACAATATTTAATCTTAATAAAAGAAATAAAAAAAATAAAAATACAAACTAAAAATACAATCTAAGAAGGAAAAGAAAAAAAAATCTATCTTATATTTTAAACTTATCAATAGTCACTGGTTTACCAATGAATTCACTACTACAATATAAACAATACAAGATATTAATTGTAAGACATTGCACAATCTCTGCCATAATAACACATATTGCTGCATCCTTTGATTGGTAGAAAACAGTGCCCTTTCAAAAGAAAAAAAATCCACCCATTTCCAACAACCATTGCTTGACATCTGGCTAATCTTTACTTTAAAAAGTTCATCCTGTGGTGGCTAAGTAATGTTCACTTCCATTTTTAAACATCTGCAGTTTACTGTTATACCCAAATTCTTAACTATGGCTTATAGAAACAAGCCAGCTTTATAGCCTTCGGATTGAAGTGTGCTTGCTTCAGGAAACTATCATAAACGCCAGCTATGCCATTAGAGACAGAACACCAGGTAAGGACCCCAGGCCCCACTGGGTTTGCTGCTGAAATGACAGACCAGGACAAGGAGCATCTGGCTTGTCAGTTCAGCCGGTAGTCAGGCGCACGCCACTGTAGAGCATAGTATACGTCCTTAGCCTGTCAGTGACCAATCAGCTACGGTCTTGAAGCATATCCACACTGAGAGCCATAAATTAGTAAGGGGACAGGCTCTTGTTGCACTGGTGCCTTCACTGGCGGGGTATTTGCAAAGCAGGAAATAATAGGTTGCTGCTAACCTAGGCAAATACTTTAAACCTTAACAGAGGGTGTGTGGGGCTGTTGCCCTACCTTAGCCCACACAGCATTTAGTGCTGGCAATGAGAAAGAGGAAAAGGAAAAGAAAGTGATGGTCAATGGTAAGGAGAAAACAGATGGTAGCGAGAAAGAATGAAATGGGAAGAGTGAGATGGCAGATTGTGGGTGGCATCAAGGGGGTAATGAGAAGGAAAAGAAGACAGAAAATGAATGGCAGTGAAGGAAAGACATAGCTAACTGGTGGTATATAAAACATTTTAAATTCAAATAGCAGCAGATTCAAAGCTTCCTACTTGAAACAGACTCAAATCCCAAAATAAGCTATTTTAAACCATTCAAGATGTATTTTGAGCTCAAAGTAGCTCTGTGGAGTTTGGCATGTTCCATTTTGAGCTTGAAACCCTTCCAATATGAATGAAATAGCTTGTGACGCACATAAAACGAATGTTCCAAACTTGAAACCAGGCATTTTGAATTCAAATGTTTCAAATTCAAAATGTTTTGCAGATCCCTAGAGGTGACCTACTTTCTTTTTCCTGGATCCTCCTTCATTCAGCTGCATGTCTCCACTATTAGCCCTCTTCTTTTCAAGGTGTTGTTGTTTTTTTCCTGCCAAACTGACTTCCCATTTCAATTCAGGAAAGTAGGACAGCCTTGAATGTCTCATGGTTGACCATTTTCCTCAACATTTAGAACGTTCATAAATATTCCCAAACATAGCATTACCTCAGCCATGTTGTGTCAAAGGATTTGTTACTGCTGCCACAAAATCTCTTAGTGCCATTATGCTATAATTGCTATATATTTGTAACTAGACTCTTAATGCATGAAACAATATGAAACACCCGTTACCTCTCACAAGCAAACATTTATTACCCTGCTCTGACTTCTAAAGCAGTCTGATACAGTGTCAAATTGCTTTGAATAACAGATATAGTATCTTAAAAAATAACAACACAGAAGGAAAGAAATGGTAATACTAACCCCTAATGACAAGAAAACGGTACTGGCACTGACTGCAAATGATAGCACAGCAGCCACAGAGCACACAACGAGATCTGATCTCAAGGTTTCCCTCTGTGAATATAATTTTTAAAATATAAGAATACAAGTAAAGACTCATTTGACTTACAAAATCAAACTACTTCCTCCTCTGCAGTTAACAGTTGCATAATAACTACAGGAGTCATGGCTTTAAAGAATCTTCCCCCTTGCACTTATTCAGTGTTCAGGCCAATGTGTTGGTAAAACTTCTTGAATCCAGGTACATGGTTTATCTAGTGCACCCCCTCCACAAGGACAATTTAAATGAATGAGGTTATACAGGAACAACCCTCAATACACTCAGAGATGTCAGACTGGGAAGAACTGATTTTAGTTTCAGACACAACCAACATGTTCACAGTGGCCAGATCATTTCTCAGTTAAAGGTATGACTGAAGATTGTTGTAAAGAAAAAATGGAGGAGGGGCAGGATAGACTTTCTTCAATTACAAGGAAGGAAGGAAGGAAGGAAGGAAGGAAGGAAGGAAGGAAGGAAGGAAGGAAGGAAGGAAGGAAGGAAGGAAGGAAGGAAGGAAGGAAGGAAGGAAGGAAGGAAGGAAGGAAGGGACTAGCTAATGGGGTTCATAACTTTTTTACATTCTGAACTTTTTATATAAGCACAGTGAACACCTTGCCAATGATGCCTATTTTCCTTGGTAGATATGGGTCCTGAGAAGCCGATTTTCACAACAAAACCTAACAGTAGAACAATAGCAATGTGATTATGAGTTTGGCCCACTGATTCTATACTTCCTACACAGCAAATGTCTCAAAAACTGCTTTCTTGACTGGGAGGGGAGCGATACTGAGCTATTGTCCCTCTTCAATACAGATAAATCTGTGTGCCTTACGCTATTTCCTAAAACTCTCTAATGAGTCACTAAAATCTCTGGAAGAACAACTCAGTGCAAGCAACGTAGAGGGAAACGATCAATTTATCTTTGCCAGAGCTGTATAGCACCTTGGATTCAAAGGCAAAAATATGCTTCAAAGCTGCAGACCAAGAAGCATAGTGCTAATCAGCAATTCCTAGAACAAAAAATGTGCTTTTGAGGAATCACCCAATAGTTGTGGAGGGCAGCTTCACTATCTCAGGAAAGGATTCAGCTGCCTTAAGGAGTTTCAGACAGGTTCTAGGTGCATGCTCCATGCACCCAAAATACCTTTTTGCCTTTGAATCCAACCACAGCAGTTGCCTTACTCTCTGCTCAGTGGTATGCCAATAAAGGTATAACAACCAGCTCTGCCAGCTCCATTGTTACTGTTGCACTACACCATTAGCTGCCAAACAACTGATTAGTGTGCTAAATGCCACAGCTCAGCCAAACAATCGACTCTCATGAGCCAGTACAAGCCAGCTCCAGCACACCACTGTCTCTGTTAGCGCTGCTGCACTGATGAAGATCAAAGGCCTGCCATGACTGCTTTGAATTTTAAAAGTATTAAATCTAACCATATCTCTCTTGTATCCTTTCAGTTTAAACTGTTCATATTTTCTAGAGAATGGTTACTAATGTTCACATGGAAAAGGCAGTGTATATCTCTAATACTGTATATATTATTACTACCTCCACTCCCACAGTAAGTTCAAAGTTCTGCTCCAATGTGAAATAAGAGAGGCATGGATGAGAAAGCAGGGTTTCTCTGTTTTAACCCTCACATGATACAACATTCTGTCCTCAGAGAATCAGGAGGAGCCTGGTAGCACCTTTCCCAGCTAATAAATGTTGTTAAAAGGCATAAGTTTTTCTGGGACAACATACAACTACAAATCACACCAAATTCCAAATGCATAAAGAACTCTGCATGGATGTCTCCAGATGGATGCAGTGTTCAATTGGATTTCTGCATTGAATACTTTCACCAACCAGCTCCAAGAATCTGTCCCCAGAGGTGTGCCTGGTCCCTTCTCTTCCAGCATTCAGGCAAATGTTGAAAACTTTTCATTTTAGACAAGCTTTGGATGCCTAAGCTACATGGGGGTGCCATCATGGGTTGTTTTATTACTTCTAATTGAGACTATTGAGAGGCATGAGACCCAGTTTGGTTGAGTGATTAAGATGCTGGACTCAGAGCAGCAAAACCTGAATTGAAGTCCTGCCTTGGGCGAGAAAGTAAGTTGGGTCATCTTGAGTCAGTCATTCCTTCTCAGCCCAAGGGAGAAGACAATGGCATACCACTTCTCAAAATGCTGCCTAGGAAATTGCATGGATTTATTCATGTAATTGCCAGAAGTCAACTCTGACTCAAAGGCAAAAAAAAAAAAAAAAGCAGTACAGAATTTTTGGTAATAAAAAAGTAAATAGGTTGCTTTGAAGCATCTTAAAACAGTAAAGAATCCCAATTACCTTTTTATGTAAGTTGGAGTGGAGGAAAATCTGAGAGTAAGGAAGAAGAGCAACAGCATGTCCCTGAAACTGTTCTTCTGTCATTCAACAAAGAATCCATCTGGACCAGTTTACAGCTCTCCCCAGAAATGTAAGCAATTTAATACAATATCATACAATGGCTATGGCATTTCAGATGATACCTTCACAAAGGCCCCAATAAGACTCCCCCCCCCCCCCCCCACAAAAAAAGGAAGCCTACCACTGACTCTCTCATCTTCTCAGGAAGTGGATCAACTTGTGGCTCTTCAAAATGTTGCTTTACAAGGTGCGGAAAATATTTACAGTGAATAAGAGACCTAATTTACAAAACAAATGAAAATTACTTAGGACATTAATTTCCTGCAAATGAAACAATCCTAGGCATAGTAATTTTTTTCCCCCCTAGCTTATTTAAGTAACAATTTATTGGCTCAGGAGATGGGTACCTAGATCTTTTATTTTATATTTTTTAATAAGACTATCACTATGGACAAGAAATAAATATAATTGTCACAAACCCGAATAATAAAAACCAGGCTAGAGCTCAGAAATGTGTTTTGTTCAAGAAGGGAAGTCGGTTGAAAACCATTGTCCCCAGAGCAGTCCCTTTGCCATGCCTCAAAAATGGAAACACCAAAATGCCCTCACTCAAAGACAGGAGCAGAAGAATGAGATACCCCAGCATGGATTCTTCACTGCCTTTCACCCTGGCAATCCCTAACCGTACCTCGGCGCTTGCTGGAGAGCACTGCTACCACCCCATGACACGTAGGAGAGGCAGCAATGCTCTCCAGTCAGCACAGAGGTAAAGACAGGGATCACTCTGGTGGCTCCTGGCAGTGGTAACCAGGAGGAACATCCTACTTGAGGAATACCTTCCACAAAGTCATTATTCTAAAATAAATGAAATAAAATTAAAACAAACAAAACAAGGGCTGCTGGTTGAACAATTTTCCACCAGACAAAGGAAAAATTGCAGAAACACAAAGCTCTGTGATCAGATTGGAGGGAGTGGCCCTGCAGCAGGCAACTGGAGCCCAGCAGATCACAGACTTCCCTCAAGTTTCTCATCCATGCAATGTAGTATGTTTGCATAGAGGATGACTTATTTCATTTCCGACTGGAAAGCACTAGTTTCCTGCCAGATCTCTTTGATTTAGCTACAGTCTGCTTAAGTGCAGGCTGACTTCAAGATGGATGTTCTGCTGTAAAGACATGTCCTCAATGACTGGTAAGCTGGCCATCTCAGAGCCAGGGCAAGGTGGCTGTGTGCATGTCCCTTTAAAAATCTAAGCCACCTTTGCAAACATAAATGAAGAAAAAAAATTAAAAATATGCAATTCTGAATAAAATTACAGAAAACCAATCAAAATGTAACATTTTGTGTAGATAAAATCTTGCAGTCCTTCTCAACTGCAGACAGATTACTGTCTCAGAGACAGACTTCCCACATTGTTCTGTAAAATCTGACTGATGTATTCTTCTCCACTTTCTTTTGAGGGTATTGTATGTATGTGTGTGTGTGTGTATGTATGTATGTGTATGTGTGTATGTATGTGTGTGTATGTGTGTGTGTGTATGTGCATGTATGTGCATGTATGTATGTATGTATGTATATATATATGAATGATAGTTTTGTGGGGTTTTTTGGTGAGAGGCAGATATCTACACCTTTACCAGAAGGCACTACTGAATAGTGCAGAAAGTATGAGTGCCACATGCTGATTGCAATGGACATTCAAATAGGGAAGGTGGAGCAACTTCAAAAGTCACAGAGGACACTAAAGGCTAACTTGAACATATGCATACACCAAAATACTAAGGCAAACTGTACTGCTTTCATGGAGTGAGTTCATCATCCCTCCCAAGATCTCTGCCTTCTAAAATATCTATTCTGTTTCTATATGTGGTATACATAGTAGAGAAAATTACTTGAACAGTCTTGATTTAGGGACTTCATGATATTGCACTTAACTGTAGTGCAGGTAGTCCTCGTTTAGCTAGCACAATTGGGATCGGCAACTCAGTCGTTAAATGAAGCAATTGCTAAATGAACCCACGACCATGCTTATGATCTTCAGCTTTGTTTTAGAGACCTGCAAAGGTCATAATTGCGAGGACTGGTCGTACAGTTACTTCATCATCATTGTAATTGTGAATGCTGCTAAATGAGACAATTACTAAATGAGGATTACTTGTACATCTCTTCTTTCAAATAGTTTTACTTTAAAAGCTAAAAACAGCCAGGTGGTGGGCCAGGGATGGGGTTGTGGCTCTGCCCTGTCCCTCTTTGATCTCTTGGTGGCTTTTAATACAATTGACCATATTATCCTTCTGGATTGGCTTAGGGGTTCAGGATTGGAGGGCACTGTTCTTAAGTGGTTCTCATTCCTCCAAAATCAGTTCCAGTTGGTGTTGGAGGTTGGAGAGGACTAGCCTTAGGCTCCTGATTTCTGGAGTGTCTCAGGGCTGTTTCTCCCCACACCTATTTAATATCTACATGAGCCACTGGATGAGGTCATCCACTGGCACAGGGCTCAGTATCATCAGTATGTCAACAATGCTTAATTATACATTTCTGCCTCTGGCTGCTTTTGAGATTTTTTTTTCCAGTGGCTGGAGGCTATGAGGGTCTGGAAGAGGAGGAACAGGCTCTGATTCAACCCTAGTAAGACCAAGTGGCTGTGGGTTCAAGGGTCCCCACCCCAATATCTGGAAAGCTTCCATAACTAATTCTGGAAGGGGTACTGCTCTTCCGGACCTACTTGGCACACAATATGGGGATCTTCCTGGGTTCATGGCTCCAACTCAAGGAGCAGGTGGTTGCTGTAGCCAGGAGGGCCTTTGAAGAAATCCATCTTGTGCACCTCTTGTACCTGTTCCTGAATTGGGAGGCTCTGTTCATGACCACTCATACCTAAGACATTTCCTGGTTGCAGTGCACTCTATACGGGGCTGCCCATGAAGAACATTTGGAAACTGCAGCTGATCCAGAATGTGATGGCATGAGCAGTTTTGGGTGCACAATGGCACACCCATATAACACCACCGTTATGTAAGTTGCAATGGCTTCCAGTAGGTTTCCGGCTGCAATTCAAGGTGCTGGTTATCACCAATAAAGCCCTACATGGCATGGAGCCAAGATACTTGAGAGACCACCTTCTCTGGTAGTTTCTGCCCATTCCATTGGATCTAGCAGGGTGGGCATGCTCCAGGTCCTTTCTGCGAAACAGTGTCATCTTATGAGACCTAGAAGGCATGCTTTTTCTGTCACGTTTTTGCCCTACAGAACAGCTTTCCCCCTGAAGTTCAAGGTGGCCCTGTCCTTTTGGAAGTTGATTGCAAAGGAGACCGTTTTGCCTTTCTGTGCTAAATGAAGAATTACTTTTTTACCTGGTGTCTGCTATTTTGTTTTCTGTTCTTTTTATATGTATGTTCTCTTTTTATGCTTGTTAGCTGCCCTGAGTTGTTTGATTAAGATGGGTGGCCATATAAATCTGTACAATCAATAAAACTACTTTACTACATAGTTCTAAAGCCTAAGCCATCGTAACAGAGATGAAAAAAACACTGGTGATGACTTACACTAGAACAGACGGATCATTGCTCTGCCTGCTCAGATGATAGGAAAGTGCAACTAAAAGTCCACAAAAGGCAGAGAACAGCGCTGGAATATGTTGAGCATCCCACGGTTCCTACAGATAAAGAGGAGACAGAGATGGAAGGAATATGGAAGTCTTTATGTTGTGTATTTAAAGTCACTACAGAAATCAGCTAACTATTGTTAACATGCTGGAATTTACAACAGTTAAACTGTTACTTCACATATTAAATGAACTGTATTGCATTTCATCAGGCTAATGAAGTTGTGATATTTCAGACATGGTATCTAATTATGCAAACCACAATACCTTTAAAATTGGCAATTAAGTAAAAGAAACAAGGAAAATCATAAAAGGCTACTTTTTTTCCTCACATAAAATTTTAAATCACACAGATTTAAATTACATTTAAATAAACTGCATACATTTTAAAATTACATAAATTTAATTTAAAATGAAAAAAAAAACAAATGCCCTTGTTCTGCAAAGAACCATCATATCACCACTAGCTAGTCTGAATGCATTTGGAAGTGCAAAATAAAAGTCAGCTAGGTTGAATCTAGAACAGAACTTGCTCAGAAGATCTTCTAGAACAGAATGATAGTGTTGCTGTATGAAAAGTGGTGGGAAGAATAGCCAAAAAACCCTCTCCTTTCTTCTTTCAGTAATTTATCACCCATTATTGAAGAAAGTTGAGCATCAGTGAATATCTCATTACTCATCAACTAATGAGCAATATAAAAGTAAGCTCTCTCCAAACTTCCTATCTCTGATTGAAACAACCCAGCATGTTCCCAGGCAGCATTTCATATTGAAAAGTTTTATCAGTTTACAGCTTGGTTTTAAAGCACTTTCATATATTTTGAATTATTTTTATATGTTGATAGTAATTTGTTGTGTTTATCTATGAAAGTTACTTAATGAATTATATTATTTGAAAGATATACCTGAAAATAACAATCTCAGTTCTTGTGTTAAAAACCCTTCAAGAATAAGTGATTTGATACGACAGAGTAATAGTAGTCAAAGACTACCAGCTTCCATACTAGAAGAATATGTGGAAGTTGTCCCTGCCACTTCCTGAGCTAATTGTGAGAGTGATGAAATCTGAGACAGCTCATCGAGAAATCCATTGGACAGGAAGTCCTCATACTTCCTGACTAATCCTGATCTGTCCCAGGATTCAGAGGAAAGGCAATTTTGAACCCCCATATCGCCACTATTTCTCAGTAGAATTAATGTCACAGTCATGTTATAAATAACCATATTATGTAGCTGGTAACTTTCCAAGAAAATTAAACTCAGAGAAAGGGCCACAGCTCAGTGCATGCTAAAGAACCAAACATTGTGAAGCATGCATCAGAAAAGATTACCATTTACTTTTAAGAAGGCAGAATAAAAATCAACAACAAATGAGGAAAGAAGTACTGGAGTTGATTAATTTAATGAAGCATTATATCCCACTCTTTACTCAGAAAGTGTCCTGATCTCAGAATTATTTAGAAATCAATAAGGTCCCTTTCTCGGGCTTACAATATGAAAATGATACAAAATGAAACTGGAATGGGAAAGGAAAAGAAGAAAACCCCAACTGCGATTCTTAATGGGAGTGCAGAAAATGCTCTCCGGTATGCTCCTGATGTTTTGACTATCTCCCATCAATCTTAGCTACCAGGGCCAATGGCAAAGAATTGTGGAAATTGCAGTCCATAAAATCTAGAGCACCAAATTGCCTGACCCATGTTACTGACTTAACTAACTAGTAAAACATACATTATTACAAGAGGATTATTCAAAAGCCCAAGACAATAATAAAGTAGTCATAAATTGTCAGACATGCTTTTCTAGCTCTTTTATCTGAACCATCTATTTATTATCCTGATTGTGACCAAGTCTGGATGGCAAGATGCCCACTACAGAAATGGGAAATTCATCTGCATGAGGGTTTTACTATGGTGGCTTGAGACACAACAGTCAAGAAGGCTATCATTAAAACTAAGAATGACAACTTGAATACCTGATGCTTGAAAAGCATCTCTGCATCAATAGATTCTACTTTGTGAACTTTCCATCTATATCTCTATCTGGGATTTCCATTTGATTACTCCTAAGTAATCGAATCTTACATTAAGTAATCTTACATTGAGATTACTCCTAAGGAGAAAGAGAAGTGCTACATAAGCCCACTGGTCTTTCTTTGCTGGATTCGCATGACTCTGCATATGCTGTGACACTGCAGGATTGCACAGAGTTTGAATAATGCCGTAGCCATCACAGAACTAAGAATCCACTTTCATTTTTGGAAAAGGAAAAAAAAATCACCCTAATGGCTGGCCAAGATATATTTGGAGCATGAAAACGATCTGTAGTAACATATCAGAATCTGGATACATTACTGAATAATGTCCAAGTGGAAAAGACGCTTTAGCAGAGAGTACTATGAATCAATAATCCATGAACATAGGCGTAGAATACTGTTTGGGCAGCTTTAAAACCATTGGATTTTACATTTCACAGGGAGCTGAATGCTATTTTGAATGGAAAATGTTCTCATTCTGTCTTCCAAACTTATCTTACATTTTTTGACATTTTCATTTTTCTGTGACACCTGTATTAGTTTATAGCAAGAACAGACAATGTACTGCCCCAATATGTCTTCATCTTCCAAAAACCATTTTTATTTTGAAACATTATGACTATACAACAAAATTCAATAGTCTAATTGTTAAAATCCAGCAGAATAATTTCATGCCATTCCAAAGGAGAAAATACACAGAACTATGATATAAGTGCTAAAAGTAGGATTACTGAAGAAAAAGGAAAGTTCCACAGCCCTCCCCCCCAAAACAAGAAAAACCTGGAAAATGTTAGCTTTCCTATTTTGTAGGAGTGACCATGCCTCTCAGGCATTCCTCTCCCTGCCCTTTATAAAGAATACCAAATCATTGCCACCAATTCTTGCTTTTTCCAACCTGGTACCCTCCACATGCATTAGACTCCATGTTGTTGGATTGGAATTCCCAGCCAGTGAAGCCATCGGATCATACAGACTAAACTGCTAGTTTGAAGAGTATGGGTCATACATCCATATCACAATGTTAACAGCCCACTGGGTTCATCCATTGCTCAAAGCCATTATTTCCTTTATCTTCATTTACTGAAGAACCCATAGTAGCCGAGTTTACTCATCACATTAATTTATAAACCATGGTTTATAAACCACAAGGGTTGAGTTCACACATCATACGAACCCAATATGTTGGTCTAGATTGTAAATATGTCTCTGGAAAGAAAACACATTTGTGTTCTTTTTTGCATCTGGAAGGAATACAGGCAGCTTAGCATATGCATTATGAATGTATTCATAATTGGCTGAACTGGTAGCAGGCATCAGTTCATGGCAAGTAAGTCCTGAATTGCAATTTACCTACCCATTCAACATGTAATGTCATGCTTAAAAAAAAAAAACAGGTAGAAGTCTTTTATAAAGAGGTATGTAAAGGCCAACACTAGAGTACACTGGGGTCAGGACATGAAATACATAGTATCATTTTAGAACAAATAATTATTCTGCTTACAAATATCTTCATAAATGAAAAGGCAATAAAAATTCAAATTATATGTAATTTTCCTGTGTAAGTGGAAGGTCTACAGTTAATGTATGTAATTTGCAGCAAATATCTTGTAAATCATTTACAGCATTCTCTAACTTCAGGGTAGCAGCATTATAAGCACATTTCAAAGCTCTAGGAAGGCCAGCCTGTAGACAAGATTGCTTATCTACAAAACCACCTGCCTGCTGTAATTTAGCTTATTAGCCTGCGGAAAGATGTGCAAATGACAGGACATGTTTAAAAGGATTATCCTTAACACTATTTATCAAAGAGACCTTGAAAATTCAGTTAACTCACAGAGAACACAAACTATATAAATGGGTTTCCATTAAATTTGTATTTCCCCATCCATAATCTCATTAAAAAATTTCCCAGCTCCCTTTTTTTTTTTTTTCCATTTTCCTTTTCTCTATCTTAACAAGAGACCAAGGCCTAGCTTGTACACAGCAGAGGGGGCAATCTGTATGGCTTCCACCTTGATGATGTTTATGAGTCTTTGAAAACTTGACTTTTCCCCCAGGCCTTGGGGTACAGTGGGTGTCGAGCCTCTTATAAGATTTTGTCAGTTTGAAGAATTGCTTTATCTGGATTTACATAGTACTTTTTTCTGGTTTTGTTTTTCCATCTTTTAATATGTACCCCACCTAGAGTCTTACGGAGCTGGGTGACCATCAATCTATCGAACTATCAATCTATCTATCTTTGTATGATGGACTACAAGAATATATTTCTCCCTCACAGCTAAAGTTGTGTGTAAGACATGGTGTTCATGACAATCCCTGCTACCCACTTCCTCCCCATCCTCCAGTGCAGACCCCCCCTTATAAGGATGGAAGCAAATCAGGATTACATTCATACAGGTGTCTAGACATAGAAAAATAGAGAAAACCATGGCCATGGCCACTAGCAATCCTAACCTATTTTGCTATCAGCATCACTCCTCCTTACCTTAACTGCATTGAAGCAGAATGTGTACAGGACAATTACAGCTATAAAGCTTCGAGAAATACTGTACAGTGAAGAGAACATTCCAGCAACAGCTGAAATACAGAAATCAACATTTACTTCTTTCTATCTGGATATAACTGCTATAGGATAAATCAAAATGATAAAAGCCCCCTGTCTATTATTACAAAGGCTGTTTTGCCTGATGTGTTAAATTAGGTCATTCAATCAGATGAATTACTGGACCCAGAGAGACAAGAACACTAGCCTCAAAACACAAGTTAAAGAAAACCACAAATGGTACATTTGCTGGGAGACCCAGTGAGACCCAGTGTCAGAGGAACTGGATAACTTCAAGGAACTCCAGCATGACAGCTGCCATGTGCTACAGAAAAATCAGCAAGCGCTAAGTGTATTCACCTAGTCAGTGTAATTGAATGCCAAATGCAAAGATCTTAGGGAAATAAAGTATCATACCAAAACAGGACATTTTATTTTAAACATCAGTAGCCTAAATTGCAGATGTTCCTGATCTGAAACTACATTTTAAACTTGCCTCATGTGTTTTGGGAAGTTCCAATTCCCACAAATGCCGTGGAGTTGGCCTCAATTTCTTATAAAGCCCTCTCACTATTCATATGATGATTATCACAATATATGCAGTTACTGTAAGCCATTCGGTGACGACAAACTCATAGTGAAAAAAAATGCAGTTTCCTTTTCTGTGTTGATACAATATGCAGGAAAAGATAGTAACAAACAGTATCAACACAGGCATTTGCAGGAGATTAGAAAGCGATGGGGCAATGAAACATGCATCACAAGGTAAGCTCCATCCTTTAGATACTTGCGTCTGACATTGCAATGCAAAAGGGTGGTTTTGTAATGTGATATCATCATGCATGTTTTGCCATTTGGGGTTGAGGGCAGAGGTGTGCCACTGGAAGTTAGCCTCCATACCTAGATTCCCCAATTGCTGCATTTCTTTATGCTCCGAGGATGACTCCCACCCATCTTATGCTTTCCATCATTAGAAAATAGTCAAGCTTCCAGTTCCAACGTTGCTGGGCAATAAAGTGATCCTTATTTTAAATTCTAATTCTGTATACATGTGTGTTCTGAAAAGTTAATCTATGCTCGGCATGCAGAACACCCACACAGAACACTAACAGGACTAGTCTAATGGCACAATCATCTCAAGCAGTTTGTTCCAGCAGTAGCATTTTTGGAAGAACAATGGAGCCTCATGCATTCTGAGATACACTGCAAGGTCAGTGAGGCTGCCAAGGCACAACTCTTAGGTCATGCAACGTCCTGAAAGAGCAAAAAGTCCTGGGCTGAGCCAATAATCATCATGGTGCAAAACTCAATGATGCTGGAATAAAATAGGGATTTACTCTATGCATTTAACAGAGATGACCCACTGGTGAGACACTGCATGTGATCAATTTCAAAAAGAGGCATGGCTCCAGTTGCACTGCTACAGTACTGTTTACTGCAGTCCAGATTATTTTTCCTGAGCAGCAGCCTGTCACCTAAGGCGAGTAGATACAAAAGATAAGGCCACTGTCATCCTTTGAAGAGGTATGTGGACAAGAGAATTTTGGCAGAGGCAGATCAGTCTGAAGTAAAAAAAAAAAAAAAAATCACAACTATAAAAATTCTCACCTAAATTTGAGCAGTTCTGGATATTATATATAACAGCATACAGTACTTACCAGAACCACCAAATACCAGTATATCTATCTGTTCAAGGAGATATATACAGAATGTGTTGATTTGTGGGAAAAGACCAAGAAGAGAAATCACAGGAAAGCAATATAAAAATCCTGAAATTAAACATGGAGGGAGGAGAGGAAGAGACAGGGAAGGAGAGAAAGGGGAAAAAAAATGAGATTTGGTTGGATCCAAAGAACTTTTACAAGAAGAATGTTTTATACATTTATATAAATAATTGGGATTCCTTCTATTATGCAAACAGTTATATATTAATACATACATAATTAACATATATTAATAACTGCTTAATATACTAAAAGATGCAACTTGTAGTGGTAACTAATGCTGCTAATGGATGATCTGGTGGGACAAAGTTTGGTCCACTAATTCTGGTTTTGCCACATTTGCCTTCTAAAACACTCACAGCAATTTTAAATGTGTATTCTAAGCTTATAAACTAAAATTGTATGACCTGGTAAGGAAGATGTGTGGAGGAAGTGAAAGAAAAAGATACATTTTCCAATGGCAAGTCCAAGATGTCTAAGGAACAAGCTGAAAGCTAATGTCACTTCCTGGACTAGCTGAGCCAAATAAGACAGTGTCCTGTTCATCCCAACAGACAGCATCAGCTGTAAGTTGATTAACAAAATCAACTTATTAACTCACATTCTTTTTCAATCCTGGAGGCAATATTAATCTTTCATCCATATGTAATCCATTCTAGGAAAATATTGTGAATTAATATTTCCAATCTGTATCAGTTTTGCCTATACAGTATTAATTAGTGATTCCATTCTGAGCTATTTCTCTGTTATATGTGTGCATGTGTGAACTGCAAAATTCAGGAGAGACCAACTTCTGAATGATCAATGCAGTATGATCCACATAATGCATCTTCCATCTTCTATTTTGGAAGATACATTTCAAGCTGGTTTGTTCTAAATTGATGTCCAAATACAATCTTCAAGCATCCTTAATATAAATACAGAATACTGAGTATATAATTCATTGTCAAGATTTTGCACCCGATATAAAATTATACCCAAATTTGATGACTAATACCGCTGTGTCTCTAAACTCTGAGAAAGTTCCTTTTTTCACAGTGAAGTTGTAAGGCCTTATGGTGGTCTGCAATACAACATAAGAAGGTTACACAGTTCAGTTTCCTCCTGCCCAGCAAATATGGCTGAAAGGAAGGGATTTTAAAAATGAGTTGGTGTAAGGAGGTTCATGAGGAACTGACTAGCAAATAGGCTGTCTTTTCTAAGAGCCAAACCAACATTTGGCAGCAGAGGGAAAATCACTCATCTGTATTGTTATATTAAAATCTACGGTATTGTGGAAGAACACACTAGCAATGACTACAAATTCTATAAAGAGTAGATCATGAAATACCTAACAACAACAACAACAACAACAAAAACAGTCTGAAAGCCAACAGAGAAACAGGGGAGGTGCCTCCTGTCAGATTCCTTCTAAAAACAAAGCAATCAGACAGCTATGTTAACAGGGCCATTGGGAATCTGTAGAAAATTGTTTCTTGAAGTGCTCCCAGATTGTTTGTTCCATTTCTTGGGCAAAAACATAGTTTTGTTTCTGATAATTTTTCCTACAAACAAACCATATGTTACAGACTGGAATGGTGACATTTTCCTTCCAATCTGCTGTACTATACATTAAAAAGTACCATCCAGCTTGTGATTAGTATGCTTTCAAAATAATTAGCATGTCTATTTTGGTGCTTTACTATACATGGGCTACCCAGCACACAGTTACAGTGCTAAGCCTGTTCCTTATATGTTGAAGTATGGTTTAGGGCAATGCAAATGATTTTGGCAAAAAAGCCATCTAGGCTATTTTATTCTTCGAGAGATTCAACATTCATAATATAATATAGTACATATATTTCAAAGGAAAACAATGGAAGCTATTAAGTGTCTCCCAAAAGAGGAATAAAGATGTTTTGGTGTGAAAATCAGCTTGAGTGACAAATCATGTCTATATGCTGGCATTCAATTCTACATCTTTCCTTCACAAACACCATTTAAGATTAAGTATTCATCTATAGCAAAAAATCAATCTGTTTATGTAATGGGGGAAGAGATGTCCTATGATGCAGACTGTCTGTTAAATCTGAATCAGCTTCTCCACATGTGTAAAATGGGTGTGGGATTTCCCACGTGCATATTCTGCATATTTTACAGTCACATACAATGGTATGTGAATGGGATTTTATTCCTACATAAAATGGCAAACAGGAATTTATACATGCAGAGAAACAAAGCATACATGGACAAGTTTTGCCTGCTGCAACCTAAGTCTACTAAATCAAAGTCTGTTAAATTGAGATTTTGCTTGTTGTTCCAAACGGCAATATGAGAAGACTTTTGCTAAGTCTGGTAGCTTCAAGAATCTTTAAGAACAGGCAAAACTACCACACAAACTTTGTATTAATGATGGCTATCACACTCCTCTCCTGTTCTTCCCCATTGATCTTTTCCCCAGGACCTATTTAGGGAGAAAAACTAATTTATTACTAGGGTAATAAATGATACCCTTTCTGCTCCATTTTACAGTAGTGATATCAACACATTCCACTTGGGGATCCCCCAGAATCCTCTTAGATTGATGTTCGGAAGGGAAAGGACATGGAGAAATGGGGCTCAGGTAAAAGGACAATTACAACTTCAATATGGGCAAAAATTCATACTTTTTGCCCCAAGATCTTATGAAATATTATTCCTCAGGGGAATGCCCATCTGCCCTAGTTTTGTTTGGCAACAACATAAGGCTGTAAGATTAGATCCAGAGTTAAATGAACTCAGGTGCCATCAAAGTCATGGAGATGAGTTAGTCTTGGCTTACATCTAGTTAATTTCAGAACCAACTAAGTTCCACTAGTGTACTGTAGGTCCACCTCACCGTTTTCTGGAGTTCAATTCACATGAAGAACAACTTCTCAAATCTCTAAGCAAGGAATGACATGCAGGCTAAATCAGCACGTTTCCAGGCAACCATAGGAAATAACTCAAACACATCTGCTAGTGTCAAAGGCTCATTCCTCAGCAATAAGGGAGCTATTTGCCCAATTATGCAATCATTAGGATGGGAAATTAAATTGGCATTTAAAAAAAAAGGAGAAAATGTGGATTATGCCCTGAAAATAAAGAGTTGATCGTTAACAAGGGAGAGGCAAAATAACAAACTAAATCAGTGAATGCTTGTTTGACAGAAACCACTGAAATTCACTGAAAATAAAGAGTTGATCATTAACAAGGGAGAGGCAAAATAACAAACTAAATCAGTGAATGCTTGTTTGACAGAACCACTGAAATTCACTTCTCAATTTGGAACCCACCCAACATTTTGGGACTCCATACAGGAAACAAATTCTAGGTGTTAGAGTCCCAGTATACCAGGAGAGTGCCAAAATGATAAAGAACAGAAAGGCCATTTTTTCAAAAGATTCCTTATATATCTCTAATAAAATAGGAACCAAGGTCTTAAAAAAAAAACACTCTATGTATATCATGTCTGGCCCAGTTCCCTTTCTATGTTACATTATTGCACTACTGTCAAAAAAAATGTCCTATAACGTGCAAGGTGTAACTACATCACTTCAGTGGGCATACAACATTTCTGGAAGATTTATTCCATTTTTTTAAAGAGCTCTTCTGCTCAATTGTTTTATCAGCCTGTATAAAACTCATAAATTGAGAATGAAGTCATTATAAGCACTATGCATTATCTCTAAACAATCTCTTATTGTAGGAACTAAATTACTTTATAACAGTTGTTTTAAACAAGAAGGCAATAGTTGAACAGGTTTTCTCCTTTTTCCAATACATTTCCTCGATACACTTGAATATTCACAATTCAAAATATAATCGAACACCAATTTAACCAATCGAAATGCATGATACACTTCCAAAGTGTGATTTCTAGCACACACTATTTTACTTCCTTTTCTAACTTTTTACACTGTGAGTCTCTCATTTTTTTCTTCCAGAATGCATAGGCTATTATTTTGCCACTTATAAATATTTTACATGCATTCTAAACAATCCTCACATTAGTCAATTTTCTATTTCTTTGAAAAAATGTATCTACATTTTTTGTTGTTGTTTTATAAACTGAAGGTTTAACAAAGATGTTTTAAAACACCTTCTCCCTCTAAAAGGAGATTTTTTCCTGCTGAAACCAATTTTACAAATGGTTCATGATCAGAAATTGTGACTGAATCAATATAACATTTCTAATCTAAACAACAACATATTGAAAATAGTCTAAACTTGAATATGTATATATTTGTTTATTTGAATGTAATTGTCTCCACATATTCACCAAATTAAACTTCCAGATATTATGCGAAGAACATTCCAACTTTGGGGATCATTTATTTTTAATCCCTTAAAGTCTTATTCTAATCCAATATTGGATCCAAAATTAAATTAAAATCCCCAGCTACAATTATCCAGACCAGATGTAAACTAAAATATTTATAAAACAGATATATAGACTAGCAGGTTTAACTTCAGTTAGATCATAAAACTTTTTCCAAATTATCAGACAGTCCCCGCTATTAACTGCTAAAATTATACCCATTAGTGTCCAAAATCTCTTATTCCATTTATAAAGTTAGAGGATTTCTTCATTAAAATAATTGGCTTGCTGTCTGTTCTGAATTTTCAGTTACATGGATCCGATAGGCCTGCCTTCTGGCCAAAAGATGTTATTCTCAAAGGGAATGTGAGGGGTTCCCCCCTCCAAAAATAACACTTCTGCTGTCAACAACTTCAATTTATGAAAATCTTCCCCCTCTTACTTTTAACTCCCAACACTTTAACATTCTATGAAATGAATTCATCATGTAAGAAAAATGACAAAAATATTAAACATAGTAAAACATCCAGGCTGGAGATCAGACTGGACTCCAAATCTTGATTCAAGTACAAATATTCAAAAGTTAAAAAAAAACAAACCTGATACTTCTTAATAAACCCAGTAATAATTTTTTTTAAAAAAGATGCAAGACAGACAGACAGACACTGGCAGCAACAATTTATAGCCATAAATTCAAAATTAGGTACATATGTAAACAAAATGTTAAGAGGAAAAAAGAAAGGAAAATGATGTCACTAGGGATTCTTGGTAGGAACATGCCAAAGTGGCAGACATTTCACACTCCCTCCCTCCCAAATTATGCACATGAGGGAAGAAAGAAAAAACAAGGGAGAGGAGGCAAAACCCTTGCCATAAACTTCAGGGATTAAGAGTGTGGTAAGACAGAGATATGTAAAGGTGCAGTATATTTGCTTCCTCCCTGATAGTTGCAGAAACAAACATTATGGAATGTGTTTGAAGACAGCTGGTAAACACAAAATTTAAGCATACAGTTCTTTGTTGCTTCTTGTGTTTTTGACAAATAATAATGCCTCACAATGCAAGGAGCTGCCTCTTTTTCCTCCCCCTTCTCTACAGTGCAGACTTCCTCTTTCTTCCCATCACTCAACCCCCAATGAAAAATGATCCTCCATCATTCCTCTCCAGGTGGGAACTCGGGCTGAAACTTCAATTCAGATACGCCGAGCACTATTCTTACCCCAGAAATTCCTTCTGATGTTACCATTTGAGACATTAGTTATTTTGAGATCCTTGTCATGCTACAAGCAATAAACAATCATCTTTCAGAATAAGCTGATGCAGTTGAGAAAATGGAGACGAGATTAAGAAGTTAAAAGAACCTTGAAGCAAGTAAGAAATTAATTCCAGTTTCAACTGCTTGAGACATAGCAACAAATAAAGAATTGGTGACTCGCCAAAAAACCATAAATCGTATCCAAGCTCAGGCAAGCTGCAAAAAATTCTTCTGCTTGAATTCATTTATCTAGAGCATAAAGAAGCATTAATAGCAGCTATTACAAAATGCTTTTGTTTCAAATAACTTAATTGTCTGCAGCAACTTATTGCGTAGCTTCTAGACAGAGATCATCACAATCTCTTAATCTTGTTGCTCTTGAATATATTCAGAGATCTGATTGAGATAAAATATTACAAGCAGCTAGAATTGCAACAAACTTGATATATGATGTAAAGAAGCTTGTGCTGTGTTCAGGTCTACCTTCCAAAGTGGTACAGCAACATAAAAAGTTTTGCCAAGCATACCTCATAGCCAGGCAATAAAGGTTACTTTCTGTTTATATCCTGCAATTTCTGGTTTATCCTTGGATACTGGCGTAAGGAAATTTTGTGATCCAGAAATAATTGTTAATTACCTTTAATAACAGATAGCTACTCCAGAAGCAGTAGCTCCAGTACCTGCCTACTCAGACAGCTACCCCAGAAGCATCATAATAATCCACTAAGAAATCATTCATTAGTTTGGAGGGCTGGTAAGCCTATCATTACACCATTTTTCCTACTTGCCTTCCCTCCCCCCGCCCCCCACTTCTCTATTTGCAGGTTGAGAGAGAGAGGAGAGAGTACTTAGCAAAATTAGAATATTTGGCAGCCTATTTGTATTTTTGCACAAGTAACTCACCTATTACATGGTCCCTGATTACCCGAAATAATTCAGGTGAGATCTTCACGTCATAAACAGTGTAAATGAAGGAGTGTCTGGTTTTAGATCCTGCATCTAGCAATAAAATAAGGCCACACAATATGCAAAAATATATAGGCCGGCTGTATATTATCATCTGGTTGTGGCCCTAGAAAAGCAGATAACAGAATAAATATTTTACTGACATAAAATTCTTTCAAGTGCATAACTGAAACTCCGCACAAAATCAAGAAACTTCGGCACTTACATGCACATGTCAAATGCCACAAAAATAGCAAGATGTTAGAAATGTCCTTCATTTTAAAATCCAAATAAGCTCCCTGCATCAAGATTTCTATAACCATCTATACAATACAGATTACAATAAAACACTGAATTTACACTCTGATCAGAGTTCAATGTTAAAGTTTTTATCTTCTTTGTTTATTTACTGGATTTGAAAGGTTGTTTAATCATCAAGTGACTCAAGGAGGTGTACAGGAGTAGAAGAAGAACCAAGTAGCAAGCAACCATCCAGGAAATACAAAAATTAAAACAGTCATAATTTAATAGTGGGTTCACAAAACCTCATGGACCAAGGTCTGTTAGATACACCAGATCTTAACTGCTAAGCCTAATATGGTGACCAAAAGATCATCTCACTGCCATTCACACTTCCCCAAACTCTGAAGATTCTTATAACATTTTCTTTAACAGTTCTTCTTAAATAGCCTAGCAATGTCAGAAAATGTCTGCTTGTGGGGAGTGGTGGGAATGACCTAATTGCTGGAAAGGTCAAAAGGCCAACAAGGGAAAACACTATGGTGTGAATTCTCTCCCTGGAGCCTCTGACATCTGACACTATGAAA
Organism: Liasis olivaceus; assembly: GCA_030867105.1. NCBI lineage: Eukaryota > Metazoa > Chordata > Lepidosauria > Squamata > Pythonidae > Liasis > Liasis olivaceus. The sequence goes on from CM061349.1 coordinate 262,613,959, forward strand.
TAGTTGCCCAATAACTCCCCAGTTTCCAACACTCAGGAGATCTGTCTGTATTTAAAATTGTATGGCTCTCACATTAAAAAAACCAACCAAAACAAACATGATTAAATATAGTTCTTCCATTATCTGAAAGCCTTCCTAAGTTGTAATGTTTAAGGTCATAAAGGTGAAGAAAATTAGACTTCTAACTAAGCTTTCATTTCCTTGCAATTGTGTTTTCTTACATTAGCACCAGGTTGCCCTTGTCAAAATCCCCTGACCAGGATTCAGCTGTGAATCATAGATCTGTTCACTTTGCATGGCTTAGTCAGTTCCTCAGCTCAGCTCAGCTCAGCAGAAGACTCACAAATATGTTTTGGCTAGATTAGAGTTTTTACTGTTGACGAGAATGAAATCATACACAACAGTTGATTGCCTGCTGCCAGTGAGAAGATTTCAATACCTTTTACACCCCACTAGGGGTTTAAAATCTAGGCTTCTTTCTCCTGTCCTTCCAATTTAATAGATTTTTGGCATGATTCTCAGCAGCTATGAACCTCAGAGATATTTGGATATTTACCTAACAACCTCAACCCTCACACCGATCATTCTATGCAATTCTGTGAAATATGGAGTTCAGTAAAACACCTGTCATGCCTACTTTAATAAAAATGTAGAATAAAATAGCATACATACATACATACAAGTTGACCTACTACTGCTCCATTCTGATGCTTTTGACTTTATTACATGTGCCTTTTCCCACAATCCAGGGCAAGGCTGATGTTAACTATCTACAAAGTATTAATTACCTTTGCCAAACAGACTTCAGAGTAGAAATGAAGAAAGAAAAAATAGAGTGAAGTAGAAATTAAATTTTAGAGAGCCTCCTTCCAAATGGGGCATGATAGATTTCAGAAGGCTACTCAAACCCATTTTCTTTTATAAGGTATTTGTGGAAGGCTGATCTGGGTAACAGAAAGTGTCAGACTCCTTCCTTAGCTGGTTCAAACTTGGCTGAACTTTAGCATGGTATGGCTAGCAGGAGATCTTCATTGTACCCCAGGACTGGAATTATTTTAAGTCATTTATTGCCTTCTGACAATTAAGACTACTGCCCATATACTAAACCCTTTGGGGCTTAAACGCAGTGCCTTTTTTCCTGTCTTTTCCACAGTTTGAAATCCTGCTTTATACTTCTCATGTTCTGTGTGCTAGGTAGTAATTGGTTATTGACATTTTCAGTATTCCTGCCCTGGGAAATTCTAGCTTCCAATGTATGTATCTTCAGTTGAAATCTACTTCTGTTTTTAGGCTGCGACTGTTTGTTATGGAACTGATCCAGTTTTAGAAGTATTATGCTTTTGTTGAAGCAAACTAGTCTAAGAACACATGTGGGCTGAAGTGCAAGATAGAAATAATAAATTATAGAAAAATATAAGGTAATCAGAAGAACAATCCACATATTTTTGCATCAAAAAAACCCAGCAAAATTCATACCACAGCATAAATTATATAAACATAAGTATCGAAATGAATCATGATTATTGGGACTATGCAGCCTCACTAGGATTGAGGCCTAAACCTGTGTCTTACTGTGGATTCAAATTTTGCAGTATTGTTGATTGAGATAGAGTGGGATTATGTTTTAGGAAAAAAATGGGAAGAGACGTAATTTAGCATAGACATGTGCAGATTAAGTCCTCCAGCACTCTGCAGTCTGATTCAATATAAAACAGATTCATACTTTAATAATCACAAAATGTTATTATATATCAGCCTAAGAATTCCAAGAGATGTATTCCAATATCTCTGTATATTGGGAGACATGAGATTGTGGTACATGATCACTACCAGAGGCCTGACCAATTAAAAGATCATTACACCATTAATATCTAAAAGATGAGGTGGGGACAAAATGACTAAAATGCAGATAAGATTCAAAGCTACAGTCTTCCAACCATTTCTGTATTAGGTGTAAAATGGATTAGGCTAGGGTAATTTTTTTCAAGATTACATATACAGTACTGTGCAAACGTTTTAGGCAGGTGTGAAAAAATGCTGTAAAGTAAGAATGCTTTCAAAAATATATATTGTAATTGCTTATGTTTATCAATTTACAAAATGCAAAGTGAGCAAACAAGAGAAATCAAATCAATATTTGGTGTGACTACCCTTTGCTTTCAAAACAGCATCAATTCTTACACTTGCATACTTTGTACACTTCCACAAAGTCAGGGATCTTGTAGGATTAGAGTCAGGTGTATGATTAACAAATTATACCAAGCAGGTGCTAATGATCATCAATTTCATATATAGGTTGAAACACAGTCATTAACTGAAACAGAAACAGCTGTGTAGGAGGCTTAAAACTGGGTAAGGAATAGCCAAACTCCGCTACTAAGGTGAGGCTGTGGAAGACAGTTTCATGTCAGAGGTCATACACATGGCAAGACTGAGCACAGCAACAAGACACAAGGTAGTTATACTGCATAAGCAAGGTCTCTCCCAGGCAAAAATGTCAAAGCAGACTGGGGTTGTAAGATGTGCTGTTCAAGCTCTTTTGAAGAAGCACAAAGAAATGGGCAATGCTGAGGACTGTAGCCACAGTTGTCGGCCAAGGAAACTTAATGCAGCAGATGGAAGACACATCATGCTTACTTCCCTTTGACATGGGAAGATGCCCAGCAGTGCCATCAGCACAGAACTGGTGGAAACCAGTGTGACCCAGGTACACCCATCTACTGTCCAGAGAAGTCTGGCCAGAAGTGATCTTCATGGAAGAATTGTGGCCAGAAAGCCATACTTCTGATGTGGAAACAAGGCTAAGTGACTCAACTATGCATGAAAACATAGGAACTGGGGTGCAGAAAAATGGCAGCAGGTGGTCTAGACTGATGAGTCAAAATTTGAAATATCTGGCTGTAGGAGGAGGCAGTTTGTTCACCGAAGGGCTGGAGAGCGGTACAATAATGAGTGTCTGCAGGCAACAGTGAAGCATGGTGGAGGTTTCTTGCAAGTTTGGGGCTGCATTTCTGCAAATGGAGTTGGAGATTTGGTCAGGATCAATGGTGTCCTCAGTGCTCAGAAATACAGGCAGATATTTATCCATCATGCCATACCATCAGGGAGGTGTGTGATTGGCCCCAAATGTATTCTGCAGCAGGACAACGACCCCAAACATACAGCCAATGTCATGAAGAACTATCTTCAGTGTCAAGAAGAACAAGGAGTCTTGGAAGTGATGGTCTGGCCCCCACAAAGCCCTGATCTCAACATCATCGAGTCTGTCTGGTATTACATGAAAAAACAGAAGGATTTGAGGCAGCCTACATCCACAGGAGATCTGTGGTTAGTTCTCCAAGATGTTTGGAACAACCTACCTGTTGAATTCCTTCAAAAACTGTGTGCAAGTGTACCTAGAAGAATTGATGCTGTTTTGAAGGCAAAGAGTGCTCACACAATATATTGATTTGATTTGGGTTTTTCTTCTGTTTGCTCACTTTGCATTTTGTAAATTGATAAACAATGACAATATATATTTTTGAAAGCATTCTTACTTTCCAGCATTTTTTCACACCTGCCTAAAACTTTTTCACAGTACTGTATAATATTATGTACACATTGCATTTTATTTTATATATAATTATATAATTCATATAATGTATAAATTAGACAAACCAACTGACAATCTACAGAATCAGTAGGCCACAAACATCACAACAATTATTTTTCACTATAGTATATTCACAGTGCAACAGTGGCCATTTATGTTTCTAGAAACCTGTACAATGGGTAGCAAAAGAGGCTGTACGCACACATGCATGTGGTGGTGAGCTGGGAAAGTAATTGAAGCCACCATGCCAAGAACGCGGCTACCTCACTGTTTTACTCATGCTTACAGGTTGTGCAAAGAAAGCCCTCATTAAAATGCTTTGCACAGCTCTACTGTTGACTTTGTGGCAACAATGCATTAGAGCAGATTAATTTTTAATGATAAAGCGTTAGGTTCTTACATGGAAAAATGAAATAACCACCCAGAAAGATGGATTTATTTCAACTTTCAAAAATTTACCACTCCAACTGACCAAAAAGGAGCACAAATCGTAAAAGCATATATCTGGTAGCTGAAACTTACATGTATAGGTGAGGCGGGATCAGGCTGAACACTCTGAAGACAAAACAAGATTCATCATGTTAGCTATAGGATTTGTTATTACAGAATCCAAAATAGAAATAGTTTTGTGCTGGATTTCTCATCTGACTGTCTTTCTGTCTATCTATGTAGAGCTTCCTGTGCCAACACATCTCAAAGCAGTATACAGTAAAAGTAGAAATAAAATACATAATAAAACAATACCTTTAGACGATATAAAACGCATATATAAAACAATGCATTACCTTTAGAAGAGAGTACTGGCAGCTTGCCATGATAAGACAGAACAGGAGCACCCAAATGTCTTTACAAAAACCTTGGTTCATAATTAGAAAACCAAGAAAAGAAACAAGGATTACTAGAAGAACTGCCAAAACATTCTCCTTGACATCTTCTGTCCTGTAAAAATAACACACCAATATATTTTCAAAAGCAGAAATGTAATCATGTCATTTCTATATAGGCCTGTAAATTGAAGCCAGATCACTGTATCATAAATATACTTAACTTTCTTAGGATACCCACATGAAGGCACCACGTGTGCTCTGATGAATATGCAAAAGTCAACTTTACCTGGTCTCTCTGTGCATGGCATTCCCTGTACAACCTTACTGGTGAGAAAAATATCTGCATATTTATACCTTTACACAAGGAAAAGATTGCCAAGCCAAAGCAACCAACAGAAGTTAGTTAGCTTAATTACTTTTCTTTGCAGAGATCAGAAATTTTATCTCTGAAAACAGGCTACTTAATAAATGTGCTTATTGAAAATCTTTCTATTACAAAAAGTAAGTAAATCTAAACTTTTAAAAAGTGCAATTTTGGAAAAACTATACAAAACAATGCAAAAGTGATAGGGTCTACAGTTAAAACCAAAATTGTATTTATATCTACATCCCAGTGTCTAGAGTTTTGAAAATCAGTGGCATAGAAATGGTTGTAAATCAACTCAATAAATAAATAAAACTTGGAATAAAAACAAACTCTAGCAACCAGCAAAGTGTGAATGGGGTTTGTTGGTAACTGCTCTTCAGGGGTTAAGAGCCATAATTTAGAAGCAGCCATTGAAAATCGTGTCTCTCCTAATCTTAGAGAACAAACAGGAATTAGTTTCTAAGGTTACAGACAGACTGCAAATACATGCATGAGTGGGCCACTAAAATTCATAATCTAATATCCAATATGTAATTTAGCAGATCCTCCCTTCTATTTCCATTGTTGTGCAGAAAGTACAGAAATGCATAGACAATGATTGTTTAAGATTCATAAACCCCAGTCCTGTCACTTCATATCAGCGTGAATTCTTTCAGGCAAGAGGAATCTTTAAAGGTTGGATTTTAGATCACATACCTAAAGCGTAACTAGAGCTCTGACTAGGGCAAGCTTTCAACAATGTGAGATAGAAGCAGATATATTTGTTTAAACCAGATCTGCCCCCACCACATGTAAAATAGGGATGTGGTCCAAACCAAGAGGAAAAGCAAATCCTTTCCTTGACTACTAATCAGTTCCCTGCAGCTTCTTTCCTTAGACATTTTCTTCTTTCTTCCTGTTCTTGGAGCTTGATTGAAGAGAAAAGCACCTATTGGAGGAGACTACAAGGAAGTATATTGTCAAGATTGCTGGTGTTTAGGACCCCCATCTGGGTCCTCCATTTGCCTTAAGATTCAAATCCATCCTTGGCTTTACCTACAGGTAGGGCAGGTCCAAATGTAAACAAATGTTGCTGTCACCATTCAGGTATCATTTGAAGTAGGACAGCTATTGGTTTCCACTTCGGTATTAGACATAGGTATCAAACACACAAATTACAAACCTGAAATGACTACTGATTAATGCCCATTAAGAGAAAATATTTAAAAATAAAATAACACAAGAAACAGGCTAACATTTTATGACTGAATATTACAAGTAGATGTTCAACCTTTCAGTGAATGTCATGCATCAGTGTGAAACTTACCTGTCCAGCAATGCCAGCAAGGTAAGTCGATCATACCAGATCTTTATCCATTTCCCAGGACATACAATAAATTTGTAAAACTGTCTATTAATTTTTCTTTGAGCCGATGAACATGAAGAATCCTCAAGGTCTTCACTAAAATGCTTTCAACATGAAATAAAAAATAATAGAATTGTATATCATTTTCATAGCACTGCCTTGTATAAAAAGAAGGTTTTGGTACAATTCTACAGTTGTTTCTTTTTCAGTGGATATAGTTAAACAATGGCCATAGTCAATATTTTCTTGCAGGTTAACGTCTTCTCTTTTTTTACTAAACTTGATTACATTCAGCCTTGCTTAATTTCTTGTGCATGGCACAAACTAGGGTATTTTCACTGCACTTGTAAGATTATCACTTAGACCACTTGAAATACACCAGAACAAAACAACCTAAGTCACCCAAGATTGCTCTTTGTGTGACATTTAGGTGTTGCCTATAATTTGAACATAAATGGCATTAGATCTGAAAATACTGGAAAAAGTACTTTTTATTATTTTATTTAGAACCAGTTTGGCATGGTGGTTAAGGCATTAGGCTAGAAACCTGGAGATCATGAGTTCCAGTCCCATCTTAGGCACAAAGCCAGCTGGTTGACCTTGGGCCAGTCACTCTCTCTCAGCCCTAGGAGGGAGGCAAGGGCAAGCCACTTCTGAAAAACCTTGTCAGGAGTCAACACTGACTTGAAGGCACCATATCTATATATCTATATGTAGATATATACATATATGGATGAGACAAACCATACATGGATGAGGCAAGAGAACCTGGAATTAATGGAATGCTACTACAACAGTAGACCTAATGAGAGGGGATATATGAAACGTATGAGGGAACAATGGATAGACAGAAGACCTACATCCACACTAACTGAGAAACGGTTAATTACCCAACACTTAAACATAGTGAAGAGGAAGCTGCTCTTGCAAATTGAGATAGACCAATTACACATTACATCCTGGACTCAGGAAGACCTGGAAGAGCAACTGGATGTACAGACAACACCTGAAGCTGGAACGTCACTGCCACCCCCTTCATTACAGAGCACAGCAGCTGATATAAGGCATAGGATCATGGATAAGCTAGTTATAGTCAGCCCTTGAGACTGATTACCAAGGCTCAATGGAGAAGTACCATCAGATAGTATGCTAGAAAATGCCAATAGAGCCCTCACAACAATCCCTACTGCCACCATCATTCAAACCACTGAACTGGTATACACTACAGCTGCTATAATCCTGAAGATGCTTGGCTACATGATCAAGAAGAACAGCAGTATGTACCCCCCCCCCCCCGGAAAATGAGGTTGGAGGCTAAGATCAAGGCAATTTGGAGAAAAGTTAGTCAGCTGGTGGAACTACAGGAGGGTGTGAAGATTAAGGATAAGATTTGGCAACTGAAAAAATGCAAGGGCTTGACTCCATCTGAAGCCCTAGAGACTGCTAAACAAAGGCTTACATCACTGGCTACCAGGCTAAGGAGATACACTACAGAAGCAGAGGCCAAGAAGATAAATGTCCTGTTTTCCAAAGAACCATCCAAGGTGTACTCCCAACTACAGTGCAACAACACAGTAACAGCAGAGCCACCAACAGCAGAAACTGAACAGTACTGGAAGAATATATGGGAGAAAGAGAAGACACAACACTAATGCAAAGTGGCTGCAGGACCTGAGAGCAGACCACAGCAATCTCCCAGAACAAGAACCAGTCACCATCACAGTAGCAGACATCCAACAGCGGGTCAAGAATGTGAAGAATTGGACAGCACCTGGCCCAGACATGATCTACACCTACTGGCTAAAGAAACTAACAGCAGTGCATGAACACCTAGCAACACAGATGAACCAACTTCTAGCAGCAGGCTCCCACCCAGACTGGCTAACACAAGGAAGGACAGTGCTGATCATGAAAGACCCTCACAAGGGAACAGCACCATCCAACTACCTGCCAATAACCTGCTTCCCCACAATGTGGGAAGTCCTATCAGGCATCATAGCTGCCAAGCTACAGGACCTTATGGGCCAGTACATACGCACAGTTCAGAAGAGCATTGGGAGCAACAACAGAGGCTCAAAACACCAGTTGCTCACAGATAGAGCAGTCGCCCAAGACTCAAGGTCTAGACAGACCAATCTGAGCACAGACTGGATTGACTACAGGAAAGCCTATGACTCAGTGCCATACACATGGATCTGTGAATGCCTGGTACTATACAAAGTCAACAGGACACTAAGGACTTTCCTCAAGAACTCAATGGGACTGTGAAAGACAACACTGGAAGTCAAATCAAGACAGCTCGCACAAGTGGCCACCAAGCGCGGCATATACCAAGGTGATGCACTGTTCCTGCTACTGTTCTGCATAGGCTTGAACCCCCTCAGCCACATAATCACAAGGACTAGATACAGATAAAAGTTCAAGAGTGGAACTACCATCAGCAACCTCCTTTACATGGATGACATCAAGCTGCATGCTAAGAGTGAACAAGGCATCAAATTCTTTCTTGTCCTTTTTTTGATTGTATTTGTAAAATTAATACATTATTATAATGAAAATGAACATTATACAATACAGAATCAATGTACAATGCTATACTGATAAAATATCATAAACTGAATAGTAATAGCATTACATTAATGATTATAGCAATTGATGAAAGATCGATTATCTGTCTTACTGACTTCATGAAACTCCTTAGGAGTTTAAGAACATTAAAGTTAATGCCAATGTAACAATGTTCCAGTAGATAATTAAATCTACTGGAACATTGATGATTAATGTTATTAAATTAATTAAATGAATAATCTTCTCTTGCCAAGGAGATACGTGGCTATTCTTTTCCCAAAATTTGTGGGTTATCTTGTCATCAAGAGTTTGCTTTGAGGTCAGTTTGCTTAGTGATAAACTAAGTTATAAGCCCATATTAGTCCAGTACTGTATTTTGTTAGTCACAGTGGCCAACCAGATGCGTCTGAAGTGTTTGCAAACAGGAGAGGGAAAACCATTCCCCTCTTCTGCCATTGTTCCTCAGCAGCTGGTAGTTCTTCAGGGTTTCCAACCCAGAAGTTGATATCTTATCATTTTCTTTTTGTCTCTTCTCAGAAACTCATCCACAAGTTTAAGAAATCTTTTTTGTAAATCCAAGATAAGAAAGCTATCCAAGTCACTCTTCTGATTTATTATTTGTATGTCCCCTTTATTCATTAAGACATCAGCTGGTTTAATTTGTGAAACTTGTGTAACATCATTTTCCATATCATTTTTGTAGCCTGAAAATTTTTAATCCATTGTCAGATCCACATTCCGTAGCCTCTGTCTCTGTTTTATCCAGTAAAAACTGCTCCTCTTCTATAACTTCTTTTGAATCCATTTTTATAATAGGAGACATTCTTAAGAGTAATTTCTGGGTGCATTGTTCCAAAATATCCTTGAATTCTTCCATTGTCAAATAATATTGCTCTATTCTATATTAATGGGTCTCTCCTCCTTTAATTATAATCTTTGGTTCTCTCTGGTTCTCTCTAGTCACCCTTCAAAGTCCCCTCTTACCATTTTTTTTTTCTAATCAGCAACACTTTCCCACAGGAAGATTTTTTGGTTAGTTTAAAAATCTTCACATATTTTTGTAAAATTTTAAACAATCCACAGGAGGTATTCTTGTAATTAATTTCAAAAACTTATTTCAAGTCCATCTGGCCCCTTAATCTGTTTATAACTTTCCAAAATCAACATTCTAGTCACCCTTTTGCTGTTAATTCAAATATATATATATGACATCAAGCTGTATGCTAAGAGTGAATGAGACATCGACTCACTGATCCACCTGACATGGATCTACAGTGAGGACATTGGGATGTCATTCGGATTGGAGAAGTGTGGCTGGATGGTAGTAAAGAGAAGGAAGGTAGTTAAGACTGATGGGGTAGAACTACCAGTTGGCCACATAGCAGACATACAGACCAGCTACAAGTACCTTGGTATCCCACAATCACATAGGAACCACGATAAGGTGGTAAGGAAGACAGCAATATCTGAGTACCATCAAAGGATAAGACAGGTCCTGAAGAGCCAGCTCAATGGGATGAACAAGATCCATGCCATCAACACCTATGCCCTGCCAGTCATCAGATAACCTGCTGGTATAGTGAGCTGGCCAAAGGAGCACGCGGAGGCTGCCAATGTGAAGACCCAGAAGCTCCTCACAATGTATGGAGGTTTCCACCCCAAGTCCAACACCCAGAGACTGTACACCAGCTGGAAAGAGGGTGGGCAAGGTCTGGTGAGTGTCAGAGCTACTGTCCTGGATGAAACCCAGGGGTACACCAGTAAGATGGCACTCAAAGATGAGCTGCTGAGAGAATGTCTGAGGCAGCAACAGACATGGGAGGAAGTTCAAGCAGAAGTGCTATGGCAAGACAAGACCCTGCATGGATGTACCATCAACAGATAGCTGAGGTAGCTGATATTGGGAAATCCTACCAGTGGCTGGAAAGGGCTGGACTAAAAAACAGTACTGAGGCACTGATCATAGCAGCACAAGAACAGGCACTAAGCACCAGATCCATAGAAGCAGGGGTCTACCGCACTAGATAGGACCCAAGGTACAGACTGTGCAGAGAGGCCTCAGAGACAATCCAACACATAGTTGCAGGATGTAAGATGCAGGCAGGAACAGCGTATACTAAATGACACAACCAAGTAGCTGGCATTGTGTACAGAAACATGCGCACAGCGTATGGGCTAGACCCTCCCAAGTCCAGATGGGAGATTCCACAGAAGGTCAAGGAGAATAACAGGGCTAAGATCCTGTGGGACTTCCTGATCCAGACAGACAGGCAGGTACTGGCCAATCAACCAGACACTGTGGTAGTAGACAAGGACCAGAAGACGGCGGTGGTGATAGATGTAGCAGTGCCAAGTGACAGCAACATCAGGAAGAAGGAGTATGAGAAGCTGGGGAAATACCAGGGCATGAAGGAGGAACTAGAGAGGATGTGGAAAGTAAAGGCCAAAGTGGTCCCAGTGGTGGTAGGAGCACTCGGGGCTGTGACTCCTAAGCTGGGAGAGTGGCTCCAACAGATCCCAGGAACAACATCAGAGCTCTCTGTGCAGAAGAGTGCAGTGCTAGGAACAGCTAAGATACTGCGCAGAACCCTCAAACTCCCAGGCCTCTGGTAGAGGACCCAAGATTGAGGAAGACACATACCACCCACAGGGGTGAGAGGGGATTCTTTATATATATAATTTATTTCTCTGAACAAACAAAATTGTTTTCCAACTCTTTTGCTCCTTTTAAAAAATCCATCAAATCAAATTTAAAAACCTATACCATCAGCATAAAATTTGGTATATTAGCTGACGCTTAGTGGAAAATTAGCTGTTCTTCCATTTGTCTGCTATAACAAGCTTACATCAGCTTCTATTAAAAGATGCATGTTAATATAGCTAGAATAGAAGATATTTACACATTTTTTTAAAAAAAATGTATAGGTACTGAAATGTTACATGGTACCCGTTGGTTTTCAGAAAGAGTTCCCCGTGCCACCATCAATAAGAACCGCTGTTGCCGGGCTCTTCGCCTATGATTTCCAGAAGATTCTTCTTGGATCTCTGAGGTAGTTGTACTGGAGGAGCTGAAATGGATTTCATTGTACACAAGAGATAAAAAGAGTAGAATTAATTCAATAATTATATAATTAATAAAATATTTGGCATGTCTGCAGGGGTGGGGCAATTTAAAAAAGTGTCAAGATGGCAGGATGCAACCATGAGATCAAAGCTGCCATCTTGGCCTTTGACACACACACGCACACACCCTGCCAGATACCCCTGAATCTATTGAAAAGATAAAGGGCTTCAGAGATTGACTATACTAGCTGGAAGCTCTCACAGATTCAAGGAAAATCTGATTCCAGTTTCAGTAATCGGTCCCTTACAAGTATGCTTCGGGGCTTTTCAGTTCAAGCTCCAGTCAGCCTCCAGAGGAGCAATACATGTGAGCTGAAATTCCTTCTACAGATATGCCAACAACTTGAAGAAATTGGAATAATGCAAATAGCTCGTGTGTTCCTACCGGGTCACTGCTCCTGATGCCTGTGCCACTTAATAACAGCTTGAAGGATAATGCCATAGTTTGATCAATACTTGAATGGTGCATTTTGAAAGAACACCAGATGCCTAACTAGGCAATTAAGAAGGGCAAAGAGAGAACATTTTGTTGAGGAAGGACATTTTTTTTTAACCGCTTCTGTCTTATAACTTTGGGATTAATGAAAGGCTTGGAGAGAAAGTAGAAGTAAACCAAAAAGCAGTCAGGCCTTTGGGTTCAGGCCCAACACACCAGACCATCGTAAAGCAATCTAGGATTGTTTCAAACTATATTTCCAAAATTAGAATAGGCTGGCAAAATGTCATCATGGTTTGTTGGTTGCCATAGGTTCAACCATTCAAAAAAATTATAATTAAACCAAACAAGTCCTGTTTGAGTGTTACATGTGAATGAAACATAAAATTTGATTTATAGTGAGCTTCTGTACATAGCCTAATTGGTTACGAGAATATAGAAATAATATAAAATAATTGTAACAATTATTAACACAATTAATGCAATAAAATTAATACAATTAATTTATTTTTAATTTATTACAATAAAAAAATCATCAGGATTGTTGATTCATGAGTGCCTTTCAAATATTTATTTGAAAATTAGGGTACCTGACATCTTAGAAATTAACTCAAATTCTGCTCTAGTAAAATTATGTGAATTGTCAGCTAAGCTAATATATTGGACTCAAATAGTGGAAGAAATAGCACAGTTCCCTTAACATTAAAAATGAAGTTTTAATTATGGCAATTTTAGAGAAACATTTTAAAGACTAGAGCACCATTGAAAAAAATGGGATTTATGAGTAAGCATACATACAGTTGTATTTTATGACATCCCATTTAGACTCCATATGAAATTAAAAATCATGGAATTTTGTAAATGTAATTAAAAGAGATTGTCTGGCTAACTAGTCAGTTAAAACAGCTGTATCTTACATAACTGTTGCAATTTTCAGTATACATTAAGTTTCCAAATCAACTGAAATCTGTAGCTTACAACTATACCTCAAATGCAACGTTTAATATTATTTAATGTTCTCTTTAAACTACTTGAAATCTGGTGTCTAACATGAAAAAGAAATGAATAAAACAGAAACTAGGAAGATGCGATAAATACTTTCTATTTTTCCTTCTTGTTCTGCAGAAGATATATGTTTTTGTTTCTTATGACCTTCTAAATGATACGTCTGCCTAGAGTTAACTATGCTATTAAGGATATTGGCTGCCACCATGTGGCAATGTTTTTTGCATTTACTTTCCTTTTTCTTTGACTTACATGGCAATGATCAGATCTCGTGCAATCCTCTCTACCCAGATGGGATTGCAGTTCTAGAATCCTCAAACAAAGGTCACATTGGCCAGTAATTCTGGGAGTTGCAGTCCCAACCATGCTGAAAGGTGCCAGGTAGGAGAAGACTGATCTAGAATACAGTGGTACCTCGGTTCACGAACTTAATTCGTTCCGCAACTCTGGTCGCGAACCGAATTGGTCGTGAACCGAATCAAATTTTCCCATAAGGTTCAATGTAAATACGGTTAATCCGTTCTGACCCCTACGAATTTGGTCGCCAACCGATTTTTGATCGCGTCCCAAATCAAATTTCCCTATAAGGTTCAATGTAATTACGGTTAATCCGTTCTGAACCATATGTTTTTTTTTTTTTTAAACCACAAAAATATGACACAAAGTACAGTACGAAGAGAGAGAAAGCTAACCTTGCTCGACGCGACTTCTGGCGTGGAGGACAGGAAGGCGGGTGGGGAGGTGGTTACTGCTTGGAGGGAGAGTCCCCCTCCCTACAGGAAGCCGCGACCACATGTCACGGGAGGGAAAATGGCCGCGGATCCTGTTCGTAACCCGATGCGGAGTTCACGAACGGAGGCAAAATTTTGCGACCGGAGCTGTTCGTGAACCGAATTGTTTGTGAACAGAAGCGTTCGTGAACCGAGGTACCACTGTATTAACTGAAGGCCAACGTGGCGTAGTGGTTAAGATGCTGGATTGGCACTGTGGAGACAATGTGGCGTAGTGGTTAAGATGCTGGATTGGCACTGTGGAGTTCAAGTCTACTCTTAACTCACTGGAGAATTTGGGCTAGTTGTTCTCTCAGTCCAACCTACCATGCAGGGGCATTGTTGTAAGGGAAAATGGAAAGAGGAAGCCAATGTATGCCACTTCGAAGGAAAACATGAGATATGAATCCAATAAATGAATTCTGCTTTCTTTGGCTAACCCACAACTGACTTATAGAAAAATGTAAAGATACTGAAGTATCTTGACATGATGATAGCATAACTATGGGGGGAAAATGTTTGTTCCTAAACAACCCTTTTTAGGAGATGCTAACTGAAACCCTTTTATATGACCAATGCTTTTCTTGGGTTTTAATTTGAATGCCTGCCGATTTACCTGTCCTTTAGAGAAACTGCTGAGCATAAGGAAATGATTTATTATAAGAATCTCTTAACTGCTAAGGGATGCTCTGACAATGTTCATCAGCAGTGGATTTTACTTCTGAAATCCAGTGATTTTGAATATAACTGTAGAAAGAGTGAGAGAGGCAGACTGCTAACGTGCCTGTGTCTAATCTCAAGACATTGGCCAAAATTAATGCTTATCTACCTCCCAAAGAAGAGATTTGTCTGATCATTTCTACTGTTAAAAGTACAGGAGAAGGCTAGGTTGTTGTTTTTTTCCTGGTCAGTTGGTAACTTCATTTCCAGCTGGCATCCAGGGACTATTATAGTTATAATGAGATATAGACAGCATATTTTATAAATAATCTTATTCTCTGATCACTTGAAAGGTCAGAGGACAAATGCATATTCTCTATATACATGGTATATTTCCCAGAATCAGAAAGAAAAAGTTAGTCTCTATTCGCCCAGAGCTGTATGTTTGCATCATCACCCACCTACTTCTTCTCAACTTTGTATGATACACCTCATAATAATAAAACAAATTACAAACAGTGGCAGAGACATTGCAGCTATACCTTCTTGGGAATACTTCTGGTGCAACCATGGTGTGTAGGACTGCAGTGTGTAGTTAGTTATTTTAAAAATTCTGTACCAACAGGAAGCAGAGATACAGCAATCATTATATCCCAATTCTCACAAATCCTCAAGATGGCAGGGATTTTTTCTTCTATACTGTTCAAAATGGGTGCAGCACAATAACTGCGGAAACTTGTCAAAAAGCAGCACCTCTCTGCACTAGTAATAAGGACCAGCAGCTTGCGGTTAGTGCTGAAGAATGTCCTTGTTAGTTAAAATCACCTTGGTAGGCAAACCAAAAGGCTACTTGCTTTTTTGAAAATGTTATTCAGTGTTCGAGTATTGAAAAAGAACATCAGCTCCTGTTTCAGCAAAAAAACAAACAACCCCCCCCCCCAAAAAAAAGGGAGAGCTGGGTACATCTGTAAAGAATTTGGAGAATATTATGATGTTGAAAAC
This sequence comes from Liasis olivaceus, assembly GCA_030867105.1. Taxonomy (NCBI): domain Eukaryota; kingdom Metazoa; phylum Chordata; class Lepidosauria; order Squamata; family Pythonidae; genus Liasis; species Liasis olivaceus. The sequence continues at coordinate 262,629,654 of CM061349.1, forward strand.
TGTCAGATATAAATGCAATTGCCTAGGAGATCTCTGTTACTGTTCAGGGATGCTTTGGACAGTACAAAACATTATGTGGCCCCTCGTAATTTATGGGAAAAAATCAAAATCAGTTACAACGATTTCCCAGACTGAATCTTTTTCTGCAAGCCCAATGCCAAACACACTTGGATATTAGAGCTTGCACTGCCAGGGAGCTTTAAAATTAATCTCCTCCTTTGTCACTAGAAGAGAATTCCTCTATTCTCAACATCTAATTCAGTGTAACGTGTAAGTTTATATATGCCTACTGAAAATATGAATATGTCCAAAATAGAAAGCATGTCAAATTAATCATGAAGTTTTCAGCTGAATCCTCTCTCAGAGAGAATGAGTTTTAATATTCTCTGTCACAATTCAAAGTCAGACAGTATCATGCCCTTTTATTTTTGTATTTTTTACTGCAAAAAGAGAGAGAGAGCTGGAGATGTCTGTGGAAAAGAAACCAAGTGTCCACTTATCACATCAGGGACAGCATAATTCTTAGCATTACACATTCTAAATGAACATCTCAGAATGATTAACTCCATCAGGATCTGCTTTTCAGCTGTCGGATGTTGTTGAATTATTTTTCTCTTTGACCATTTGACCTAGTCTGGCTAGAAATGATGGTGATCCACAGGTTCTCTTGATTTTGCTGGCAGGTTACTAATGGACTGAGAGGCAGAATGCCTGACTGGCTGGATTCTTAGTCTGATATATGATATTAGTATTCACAAAGGTATTGCGTTATTTCTCTCTGCTATACTACCTTTCCTTGGCCTTTATATGTGTATTCTTCTATAGGCAACTCTCCACAAACCCTCCTCCCACCAAAAAATATTTAATTTTCCCCCTCTCTCCAAAAAAGGTTTAATTTCCCTCCTCTCACCAAAAAAATATTTAATTTTCCCCCTCCCTCCAAAAAAGGTTTAATTTCCCTCTTCCCTCCAAAAAAAGGTTTAATTTTCACCCCTCCATAAAAGGTTTAATTAATTTCCATGCTCCCTCCAAAAAAGGTTTAATATTTGTTGAGTATTGGGCCATACAAGGTCCATGATCATTAACTTTATAAAAATTTCAATTTTGAAATTAATAATAATTAAGTTTAAGTTTAGAATACATTCAGGAAACAAGGAAAAAATAGGAAAAATGAAAAGAGGGGACTATCAAAATGCTTTTTGTATAATGTTTTTCTTTCTTTTTTCTTTCATTACTATTTCAAATTTCCCCCTCAAAAGAAACAATTTTAAATGCTTACACAATATTGATTGCAGCTATTAGTTGGAGGACAATAGGAGGGAATTGTGTTGCTTCATGTATGGGTGACATTAATTTTTTTATTGTTTTTGTTATTAGCTGCCTAGGATTATTGTATTTGAGATAGACGGCCGTATACTGGAAGTTCAACAAATAAATAAATTTGAACGAACCATTTTTTCCACACATGGAATGTCAGAAATTAGAGTGAACATTGCAGCAGGGGGAAGCAGGGGACCATCTGAATCTCCTGCTCTGAGGGAGAAGTATGTTAGGTCAACCCTATGACTATGTAGTGAGAAACCTGCTCACAGGAGAGAGAGAAGCAAGTTCCCAGTTAAAAGTCTACAAATCCTACAACTGGGCCTGAACATGATTATTTTCATTGATATCTTCAGTCATCAACTACAGCTGAAAACAACACAAATTAGGAGTTTCATAATTATTCATGAAACTGCAGATGAAGAGTTGCTGAATCCACAGGACACATTTGTATCATTTTCAATAACTGTGCTAGCTGAGCATCAGAAGGAAAGATGACAGAAAGTCTTCCTATATCGTTACTAGCAAGGGACAAGACAGGGGAAGGGTAATAGGCCCAACCTTCCTCCCTCAGTCAGTATGAACTGAAAAACAATGTTGACACGTGTTTAATACACCATGGTTGCATTATAGCAAGAAGTTGGTGATATACTACATTAATACTTTGAGATAACACATATTTGATGCATGAACACAAAAGGAACCCTAATTTCCATTCCATGAAGGGAAGAAAGCTCACATTCATTGAGTGGCCCTTTTCTGCCTTCTCCTGCAACCCCTTCCACTTCTGAGTTCAGGGACAAAGTTTTGGATTTGGCCCAGATCATGCCTCCTGGTTGGTAAAGATCTCCAAATACGTGATGGTGGGCTGAGTTAAGGCCATGGTACATGTATCCTTGAAGGAGGAGGTGCTGTCATTCTCCCTGAAGAAGGCAGTGGTGCACCTCCTCCTCAAAAGTCCATCACTCAACTTTGATATTCACAACCAGATTGTGAGGACAATAGCCCTCTTCCACTACTGTACCCTACTAGGTGAAATAATACTTATGCTAGGCTGCCTCTATTGGAACAGTAGCTTACATCACAGGAAAAATTTGCAACTGCAGTCCTAATATTTTACTGGCACAAAATTAAGATCTTTGTTAATTTTTTTACAGGATATAATATAAAACTTACTCCTTTACTCTTGTCCTAGAAATTCCACAGTTGCATTTCATAATTGAGTAGATGAGTGGTAGACAACATGTTTTGCAAATAAGAAGTTCTAGGTTCAAATACTGGCAGCTATAGATAGGAGTTGGACAAATACTGTGAAATTACTGCAGAAAATACAGAGCTTGAACCAGAAATTATCTAAATTAATATACAACAGAATCTATGTTCATTCGCATATGGACATTACATGAAAACAATGTTCCCAATATTTAATGTTGGAAAACTAAGTAACCACTCCAGCAATGTAACATGACTGTGAAATGAAGTCATCCCACAATTCAAATATACATGTTTAAAGCACATGAGGAGCTTACTTACTGAGCATTGGAGATGCAATCATAGATGGGTGAATTTTCAATATTTCCTTCTGTTTGACTCCTTAAGTAAAAGGACTTAATTTCTCCTTCAAATAAAAGAAGACATAATCAGATGAGCAATGATCTGTCATGCACTCAGTTTTATAACTAGGAAATTATAGAATTAAAAGGCCAAGCTCTCCAGAAATAGAAATCCTATCTTAAGATATCCTTGTCAATGACTTGCATTCTCTCAGCTCTATCTCATAAGACAGATTTCAGCACCATTACATCTGCTGCAACACAACCATTTTAAAATGCTCCTTGCCACAGCCAGCCTTGGCAATAATCCTCCTATAACTTTGCACCTGTCATCTTCTCACTTGATGAACATATATCTACACCTATATATTGCACATCTTTGGAAAGCCTCCATGGATAAATCAGAACAGTGGCATCTGAGAGGCTGGGTGTGTTAGCAGGTCTGTGCCAAACTTGGATGATAAAATTTAGTTTCAGAGATCAACTCTGGAAGAAAGAGGAGGAAAGATAGAAGGAGAAAAGTTCATAGACTAAGCTGGAACTGGGAAAAATGTTAAAGGGAAGGGAGTGGAGAAAATGGAGAAAATTAAGGCCTTACACAGCAAAGCCATAGTCAGTTCCATGTTTCATCAAGAAAGTATGGACAGGCACTACAACCAGGCTTGAAGATTAGAATCTGGATGGTCTTGGGTACTGCTGGCATTGGCATTCAGCCCAAAGGAGAGTGCAGAAGCCTCAGAAGCTGTTGCCCACAGCATATTCAAATACTATAAAGGAGAGTTTGTGGAAGAGAAGCAGACATGATGGCAGAGAATGAGGGTGGTTCTTGCAGCATCTGGAACCCAGAGTGAAAAGGGAAGAAGGAGAGAAGAGAAAGCAAGCAAGCTGGAAGGAGTTTAAAAGAGGGGAGGGGAGGGGAGGGGAGGGGAGGGGAGGGGAGGGGAGGGGAGGGGAGGGGAGGGGAGGGAGAGAAGAGAAGAGAAGAGAAGAGAAGAGAAGAGAAGAGAAGAGAAGAGAAGAGAAGAGAAGAGAAGAGAAGAGAAGAGAAGAGAAGAGAAGAGAAGAGAAAGTGGTGGACAGTGTGGAGCAAAACAGGGTGGAAGAGCCAGGAATTGTATCAGGAGGCTATGTAAATGTGATTGGAGGAGGAATACTGGCTTAGCCCTGTGTTGCCTGAAGTGAAGTATATGGAATGGGGGTCAAACTGTGAGCTTAGTGGGGTAAACAACCATAGAAGGAGAATAAGTGAATCATCTTGGTCCCTGCATGAGAGGGAGCTGAGCAGAAGGGTATACCCCTTAGAGTGAGAGAACAAGGGGGGAACCCTGCCTTTGACCCTAAGCTCCAGATTGGGTAGGAAGCTGGCTCCATCATGGTTCTATCTTAGGTTAGGTTAACCTAAAGTTAACATTTAAATATTAAAAATAAATTGGAATACTTATTTCTTGCTCAATGGTAACCCTAATGAAATTATTAGTTTTATTCATGGGGGACTGCACACATTCATTTATTGTTTATTGAGCTGTACTGCCACAAAGGTTGAGAACCCCTGATTTTAAAGCTCTTACAGTGCCCTCCAAATATGTAGGGTTGCAAATCCCAACAATATCATGGGATTTACAGTGGTGACTGGGGCCAGAAGCACTTTTACACAATTAGATCTACTGCACTAGCTGCATTCTTGTCCAGAGCCAGTTGAATTTGGCAACAGTTATCTATGCCTTGATTGCTGCTTGCCTCGACTACTGCAACATGTCTAGAGGTTGCAATTAATGCAACATGTGCTAACCACAGCTGGGTATCAGGGTCAAATGATACCTATACTGCTTATTGGGCACATTTGACATGTTGATGTTAACCTTCAAAGCCTTAAATGCATAGGGTCTAACTATCTGAACGATCCCCTTTTCCATTAAAAGCCTATCATAGAGACCTAATAGCCATGTCTCCCGTGGAATCCTGGAATCCATCTAGATAAATGAGCCTGAACAGTTAATCCACACGCAGATAGAAACCTAAATAAGCTATCCTAAATAAGCTATCCAGATAGAAACCTAAATAAGCTACCCCTCCCAACTCCTCCATATGAGGTTACCATTTCCATCTATGAAGAAATGCATTGCATCCACAGACACCTCTTCTTGCACAGATGCTTCAGGACCACTTATGACTTGCAAGACAGAACTATCTGGCTGTGAAGTTACCCGATAAATGATCTGTCGTTGTCTGGTGCTCTGGTAACTTGTCAAAACATCAATAGGAAAAAGAAAAAAGAAAGTTTCAAAAGCAATGTGTGAAATACTTCTCTGCCCCCTCAACCCATTTCTCAACAAACCAAGAAAATAGATCAAATGGAAATTTACATAAACTCTTTTGTAATGTAAGTGACAAACATATATCACTGCAAACTTGAAAAATAAGAACATAGCTCTTACTGGGCAGTGAACTTCATTGATTCTGGGATCACTGGATTAATATTAGTAGAATCTTGAGTTTCCATCTCGGTTCTATCCTGTTTATAAGAACCATGGTTTTCTTTTTCTGCACAATTTTTTTCTGTTGCCAATGCACCCTCTTTTTTCTCTCTTAAAAAGCCATCTGAAAGACACAGGGAAGAGAAAGCTTTCCATACACAACCTGGGAATTGTTTTGCTTTTGTTTTTGTTTCCTGAATAAAAAGGGTTTTGATTAGAAGATCCCACACATAGAAAGCATCAGACCTTTGAAAATCAATTTATGATCACATTAATTCATTCCTCCACCCCTGAGAATCTAAGTTTATTGGGCCAAGCACTTATGTATGCTGAATGATGTACACTGGTGGTGCTGAAAAGAAGCTACACAAGTATTAAACGAACCATCTGCTATCTTTTCCTTTACACTTGCATGGATTGATGGAGTGACTTCTAACCTGAGTCTGTAAGAAATGAGACACTAAATCTTTCCTTTTCCTCCTTTTCTGTCTCCTTGATTTCACTGTCAGTTTAACTATATATAGGTTGCTCAGTCCTGAGCTTGCTTCTCCTTCTTCTTCCTTTTTGCTCTTTGGTCCTCATCTTTAAATTCTATAATCTCTGCCTTCCTCAGACATCCCATGTTTCTATTATGTTGCCTTCTCCTACCTCTGGGATAACTGACTTTTTAAAAAAAATCCTATTTATTACCTGTTCCCCAGTTTAATGCTCTTAATGCTAATCCAATAGTTCACCTATTCCATTGCTTGCTGCCAACATCTAGATCTTTAAGAATCTTATCCACTTAAATATTGGTGAAAATTACGTTCCCCAGAGGTTGATAGAACTTCATACATGGAGCCCTGCTGCCCTGAGCCAAGGGCCCATCTAGTCTAGCTTTTAATGTCATGCAGCAGCCAATCAGATGTATCTAGGAAAATTCAGTCGCACAAACAAGCTCTTCCCATTTGTTCTCCAGCATCTAATATGTAAGATACATGCTATGAGACATGCCACCCTAATCCTGATTCTATTATACAGCCACCAAAACTAATAGACCCTGAAAGCCAAATCACCCATAAATTTATTTAATAATCCTTTAAAATCACCTAAATTGGTAGTTATCATGACATTCAACAGCTTAACTTCCTTTATCTGCAACTTATTCATTTTTTATAGATTATCCTAAATTCTAATATTGCAAAAGACAGAGTCAGCTTATTTAGGAAGTAACTGAAAATTATTTTACAATCTATAGCTTATTTTACAATCTATGATCAACATGTTATTCTGTTCAAAGCTGAAGGGCCATATCCCTTTCCTGCATTAGATACATTAGGGTATGAAAAGATAAATGTTATGACATAGTACTGGAAAATCTGATTTGGAGAAGACTTTGGAATGGAACAGCATTTCTATAAAAGATACATATAAGTATATTTGTTATTTATACATGAACACACACTTCTAAAGAATGGAATCAATTGCTTATAACTGTAAGAAGGGCTCCATCTGCTCTTCTGCACAGCAAACACTGAAATGTAATGAAGAGTAACAACAGCAAAGGACAACTGATGTCCACTATGCAAAGAATCCATCGGAGTTGGGTGGCTATAACAAATCTGAATGAATGAATGAATGAACAAGATTTTTAAAGCTTGAGTGAAGAAATGTATTGTTTTTTCCTAACCCAGCAAAGGACAGAGAATAAGATCAACCAGGAAACAATGTGTCTTCTTAAAAACTAATCAAATATAGTCTCCAATATATATCAACTGCAGCCCAAAAAACCCTATCCATCTTATATCAACTAAGGATTTATGGATAAGGTATTTATTTATGCACATCCCTTTCATGTTTAATATTCTAGAGCATATATACTTATTAGTGGCTATTCCTTGCTTTTTAGCATGAATGGAAACTGCTTTTAATGCACATAAATTCCCCACATTTCCTTGTGTGTATTGGAAACTAATAATCTGAATTAGGCAGTGTACCTCCAGCTGGCCCTTTATCTTTTGCAGGATCTGCTTTCAAATCTGATGCTGTTGGCTTTGAAGTACTGATGGATTCCAGCAGTGAAACAAATTCTAAGAAATTTGATTCATTTGGTATCTGTCCTTCTTTAGCTTCCAGATCAGATTTTGAGGTTGGCAAAAGTTTTTCTTTTCCACTAACAGTCCCTGAGGAATTCTTACTTAAAAACACATCAGTCCCACTATCCACACTGAGGACACGAGCATGGCTCTTTTCATGAGCTGTTTTATACACGGGGACCTCCAAATTCCAATGTCCTTCCTCTGGGTCTTCTAGAGTTCCAGAAGCATTTACAGGAGAAATAATTGCTCCTTCATGATTATTTGCTGGATTGTCACTGTATTCCTTTCCAATATTGTCTTGTTCACCAGATTCATAGCCAGAACATTGATTAGATGATGCATCTACATTTAAATTGTCTGGGGTTCTTAAACTTTCACTTACTTCTTGAAAAGCATGGCCTCCACTGTCCTCAGATAGTTCAAAAGTAATGACAGGGATTATCATCTGATTGTTGCTTTGTTTACTGCCTTGAACTGTTGTAGCAACACCAGATTCTGGATCTGAACCAGATTTCTCAGCACCCAACATGTTCATGTGATGCAAGCCTTCTAAATCAGTAGCTGAGTTCTGGGCACTACTCATAGTGATAACTATTTTAATGGGTTCATGTAACGTGAATGGATCTCCAGAATGAGAATTGTCCACCAGAGCCACAGCTACCTCACTTTCTGATTCATCAAACTGTACTTTTGGGTCATCCCCATAAAAAGAGCTTTCTGCAAGTCCCTTAGTTACCACAGTACTGCACTGAGGGAAACTGGTTGTAGTGCTGTCTTGAGCTGACCCATCCAGTAATTTCTCTTTCCTGAAACACTTGGGATTGTTTAAATGCTCTGACAAGATGACAGAATTGTCAATACTCCAAGGCTCAAAAGATTTGCCTGTTTTTAAAACATCGCACTGGGACAAGGAAAGATTTGGCAATTGGTTAACAATCACATCTTTATCAAGAGGAGCATCCTCTTCTCCACTATGGCTAGAAGGCTGTGCCTTCTCTTCTTTTTCACTTGTTCCATTATTGATAATAGTCTCCGCAGCATTCGGCTTGGCCACTATTGCTGGTGTGGTGGAACTTGGTATACATGCCACAGAAGAAGACAGAATATCTGCTTTGATGCAGGGTGAGGTCAGCAATACCGGTGGGACAGGCTGTTCTTCTGAAACCAATACTCCTAGTAAAAAGAGACACAGAGATACAGCATGTCAGAGATATACGGAGCTTTCCCAGGAAAGGCATTCTAGAAAATTCATGAAAATTAGCGCTCAGCGTACAGTTAAATCCTATTGCTCTGAATGGAATATGAACGTGTCTAAATGTACTTTGACACCACCCACGTTTTCTTGAGTTAGAATCTACCAAAAATGGTATAGATCAGTAGAAAACCATGAAAATATGCATGTATCATTATTCTTTTTTTAAAAAAAAAGATAAAATATTTTACGAAGCAGATATTCAAACTTATAAAATATTTCAGATACTAAGGATGCTAATTCAGATGCAGCAAAAACAACAAAATAAGGATAGAGTTCATGTCTTCCATATGAGATTTATTCTGTAATCCTTAATAATTGTGTGGGACTGTGCTGTAAACTCCATGAAATTCAGTAGGAATTCATCACAACTTGGCAGGTCTGTACAACTTCAAAAGACAAAGCCAGGGAGGAGAGGAGATATAAAAAAACCCCCTAAAGATTCTTGAAAAGACAAGATAAACTGAAGATCCCCTCAAGATGAGGAACATTCCTGATGATTACATGGATAGGGGATATAAAGAAATATAATTCAGATTCATTAAGGAGGATTGGTTCGTAGAGAACACTGATGTTTTAAATGAGCCAAGAAATATAAATCTATTTGGCTTCAAATGTGACTGTTCATTAAAAAGATGTCTTTAAAGAAAATAAATAATATGAATAAGCTATAACCAGGCCTGAGAAGTGGCCTTTTCTTTCAATTAGTTTAACAACTGTTTCTGCTGCACTTCAGCTCTTTCGGACTAAAGCTCCTATATACGACCACTGAGCATGGTCACTATAGAATGTTGTTTGTAACATACCTTTCAGATCTTCAATGGTTTCTTGAGCTGGCAGGTTCTGAAATGAAGCATATCAATTAAAATGATGCAAACTGTAAATATAACATTACATGCATTTCAAAGCAACAAATAATGTAATTACGTTCCATGTTCCAACGGCCCCCAAGTTAATGAATGAAATCACTGCACTTGAATATACAGCATCTTTTAGCTATCTTTCCAAGTTGCCAGACCACCATATATACAAGAAAGCATAAGGTATAGGTGTTAGGTTATCTGTTTTATTCAGACTGTATTTCACAATAAAGAAAGAAGTTAAATACTATAACTCTAACTAAATACTGGTAAATTGTAAGGTGGAGAAGCATATTATTCCTACTCATTGATGTAGTGGTTCTTCTATGATGGAGAGCTAATGTAGTGTAATAGCTAAAGTATTAAATGTGGACCAAGATGTCCCAGGTTGAAATTTCCATCGAGCTCACTGGCTGACCTTGGACTAATCGCTCTTTGACAGACCAGCCTCCAACACAGAAGTACCCTATATATGTTCTCCATCACAGAAGTAGCCTTCCCTGTATTCAACTGAAAAACATATTTGGGGATGTCTTAAATACTCAGTTACTAAGAACACTCTTGTATACGCAGGCCCTCCATGTATGTCCTCCAGAGCTCTTGAATACAAATAAAGTGTTTGGATTTGTTTTGTCACAAGACAGTACCTTTGTGACTAAGCAAAGGGACTTATCAGGCCAGGTACCAGATTCAGTTTAAGTGCCCCCAACATTCTTCCACTCGCTGAATACTCAGCTCTCAATGCTGAGGGCATTTTTCAATAAGAGCCAGATCCAAGAAAAAAAAAAATTAGTTTTCAATTTCTCTAGCTGCTACTTTAAATAATCATTTAGAATTTGGGGTCATCATATTTTCAAGTTTACTTCTAGTGTGATGGCCAAAACGAAAAGTTACTGGAGTTTCATGATATCATGAGAAGAGAATACCATCTCCCCCTCCCCTCTTGCTAGAATGAAGCAAAATGTGTCATACCAACTTCTCTGTTCCTGCTTCACTCCACTGGCAACAGTTTTCCGACATGGTGAACTTTGGAGCACAATTGTTTTATTAAGAAAAAAGAAATTGGGGGGGGGGGGGGCTGTTCTTTTTAAAACCAAACCCATATTGCATCTGTTATTATAACAGATACCAATGGCATATATAGAGTGAAAAGTACAGGCAAAATGTACTAACCTGGCCTCCTGAAGGGTGTTGAGGGAGGATAGCCTGCACTTTGATGCTACTGTGGATGGTGGGTGTTGAACCATTACGCTTGGTCTCTTCGACTGTACCATTGTCCCCTATGTTATTGCTGTTCAAAATAATGAAGATGCAAGAAAGTTAGTGATCATTATTAGGTAAGGAATAAATCACTCTCAAAGGTGCTGAGTTTACTACAAGCTGATTCAGAAATGCCATTAACTTTCTTCAGGGGCAATCTGAAAAAGCTGCCTACTTGGCTCTAGGTAACTATAGAGTAATCCAGGAAGAGCCAGTGGAGAATACAAGCAGTGCACGGAGAAGGTTCACTTCCCAGCATCTCTTGCCCCAAATCCTGGAAAGGCTGCCACCATGCAGACGACACTGAGCTAGATGTACCGGTTGTTTGATTCATGTAAGGCAGCTTCCTATGGATCCTTTAGCTTTAAAAAAATCTTTCTGTGCTTCTTGTTATTGGATAAAATGAGCCCTGATGCAAATAGGGGGTGCACAGTACTACTAGAAATATGGCAGTTATACCAGTCAATTATTCTTCAGGTAATAATTTAATTCCTTTCCTAAATACCTGTTTGTCATGGTCAACAATTATCTTATGATTGATAAATTTCCAGCATCCATTTGATCCCATGATTGTGGAATAAGTGATCCATCTGCAGAGTCTTATTACATACATGATGTGTTTACTTTCATACACATATTCTTCATCATTGGTTCAGATAATACCAAATAGCCTTGCATAAGGAAGTAAACTTACCTGAGATTTTTATGCTGAATTGCATTATCTCTTTTATATTCTTTATTTTGTTTCTCTTCCTTACAAGGGAGCTTTTGTTGAATCATCTCTCCTTTGTCAAACATCACGTGCAGGCGATAAATGATCACCTTTATTATCATGAAAAATAACGTCACAGAACCACAGTAGATGAAAGCTGTGATGATACTGGGAGGACATGCCTAGACAAAAGAATAATGAAGAGTCAAGCTAATTCATCATCAAAAATGATCTGATCATTTAAATAACAAGATCAATCATTATGATTGATACTGTTGCATTTTCCTAATGGTAAAATAAGTAACAATTATACTGCTGATATTTGCCTTGTTCCTTTGCTAAGTGTTTGAAAAGTGTCATCTGTAGAAGCCTGTAAGATACAGTAGTATTATTCCTTTTCAGGTTATAGAGGAAAGAGCTGAGGCTAAAATATAGTCGCTTGCTAATGGGATTCATGGTGCTGAATGGATTAGGGACTTTATAACTCATTATGATAGTCGCTGTCATATTATCATTTTTCTTTAAAGAATGTTAAGCTATGATGCTACATATTTACTTCATACTTAGTTTTTTAACTCTCCAAAAGTAGTGTGTGTGCATGCATGTGTGAATGAGCAAAATAAACTTTACCTGTATGCTTTAAACTTGCAAATCAGACCTTAGATACTACTATACCCAAGACTAACAGAGCTGCCCATCAACTCTGTATATACCCAGTTTAATTTTGTTAGTCAGCACAGGACCTAAAGAAGAAAATACACTTGGGGTTTGAGACTTGGTGTGGGAGCAGAGCAGTGGCAATGAATTCCAAGTTCTGTAATAAGAAAACACCGTCAAAGGGGCAGAAATGATGTTTTTATTACAATGATTAGGAGGGGTAGCCTTTATAGTTGGTAAGTTTTATTAGAGATCCCTTCCCTGGTCACTTGTTTTTGTCTCTTAAATCCTCCCCCTTACACCTCTTCTCAGCTCTCAGCAATCTACCATGTCCTGCTCTCCAAAGACGCTTTCCTCCGTATACATCCTGGCGGGCAGGAAAGCGACGTGTGTCGCTTCCCCAAAGCAGAGGCCTACCAGAGGATCCCTCGCCCTCTGGGATCTTGCCCAGCTCTCCCGGCGGGCGGGCCGGCCAGACTCACCAAGTGCAGAGCCATGGGCAGCAGCAGCAAGAAGATCCAGAGGTAGAGGTGGCAGCTGTTAGCGAATCTGCTCTGCTCCGGGTCGTGGTACCAGCCTCCGGTCAACGCTGCCCACACTCCCTGCCGAAGCAGCTGCACAGCTTGGGACACCATCGCCAACTCCTGCACGAAGAGGGCCACCGGCTCAATTTCTTTGCCGTTGCTTGGGGCGGGGGCGGCGGCGGCGGCTTCCCCGGCGAGGGTGCTGCTTGGCGCCGAGCACCCGAGCCTCCATGCCGGATGCTAAAAGGATTTTCCCATCATGCTGCGCGAAGCCCAATCCACCAACCGTGTCTCCTGCCGCCCAAGGATGCAAAGCAAAGGCGGTGCCCTCCTCGACTCCGCCCCCCCCCAAATCTTTCTAAAGACGATTGCACTACGCGGCTGCGGGGGAGCAACGCGTCAGGACTGGCGTCGCTGCGTCTGGAACGCATGCCGTGCACTCTGGCTCCTTGATTTCCCCTTCTGTGTCTTTGCCCTTTTCCCGTGTTAATACTTTACATACAGCCCTTAACCCGGTGCTTCACGTGTGTGTTGAGCTACAAGTCCCATCATCCCCAGACACAGGGTTTCTAGAGGGCGCCAGCTTGGAGAACACGGCTATCCTAGTCCTTTCTTCCCGTTTCTTTTCAGCTGGTGGCCATAGTAGTACCTCTCCCGAGTCAGTTCAGCTCATTCTCCTCCCCAGAGATAGCATCTTTCCCTCTCCCTGTCTCGTATCTTGAGAAAATTAGTAATAGCCAGAAAACAAGCCTACCTGTGTCTCAGTAGGGGCACCACCCGGCTAACCTTGTTTGGAATAGGAAACTAAACTAGGATCAGACCTCAGGGGAGACTACCAGGGAAGTCCAGCACCCGAGGCTCGACTGGGAAGTCTTAAATCATCTCAGAAGGCGGCAGCGGCAAACCACTTCCGTACTGTGGCTAAAATACACGGAAGGTGCCATTTAATTGCCAGGATTCCAGCTCGCCCGGAAGGCTGTTTCTGTATGAAGAGCGAGGATTACGACACTACTCCGTGAGAAATAAAAATAAAGAAAAAAAAAAAAGCTTAGTTATTACTAGAGTTGTGCAATAGCGTCATCACAACTAGCCGAAATGCCCCGAGTTTTCCCGAAATCTTCGGGTATATAATAATGATGGAAGAAACAGCACCCCCACAAATTAATCCCGAAGTTATAACCATGGAGTTGCGTGCTAGGTGCTCAGGCATTGAATTGCAACTCACGCCCCGGAACAAAACGACAACTCTTCTCCCGTTTCTGAAAACGCAGGGGCGTTCTTTAACCGCTCTTGCGTTGGTGAAACACGCAGGCTTCTGGCTGGGTAACATAATTTAAAAAAAACAAAAACAGCGAAGTCAGCTTAAGTCTTCTATTGAGATATCTGCACTAACATTAAAGACTGCACTAACCCCGTGCAACAATTATGAATCGTGGATGCAATGCAAAGTAGACTCCTTAATATTCCCATTTGTATGGAAAGGTTATATGGATTTAATCGCGAAGAACTACAAAGTCAAGACGTGCTTGATTTGTGTCCTTTATAACATATCCACTGGGAGGAGCAATTGAAAAACTTTTCACTTATTTTTAACAGCAAGGAGAAATGCTCGAGTTTATCTCTCAACACGCAGCTTTTGTTTCCAGTGCTTTAATGCGTAGTTTTCTCCTTCCTGCTGTGTTTAATATTTGAAAAGAGTATGTTATAGTTTTATCAGTATGCTGTCTTGTCCCTCCTCGATGGCTTTGGTGACTTGGAATTAAGAACTTAACTTGAATTACACTGTTATATAACCACTCTTGTATATGCTATTGCATATATGCTTTTAATTGTATTTCTCTCATGGCTCCTTTAAGTAGCAAATTCTTGTTATGATGCCGATTTGTTATTAAACACCTATAGCATTATGCCTAAAATAAAGGCAATAGATTCAAATACATATATTGCTCTGCTCCCTTCTCTCTCCCTTCTTCCCTAACAAATACAAGGTCAGCTTGTTGGAATAACAGTTAAACACCTCTCATACACCAAAGCTACTATGTTGCATTCCAAAGAATGTGCTCATAATTAAATGATCCACTATAAATGACACCCATGCCTCCTGTAGAGTGATCGTATTTCTTTATTGGTTGGAAAGCCATTATCTCTATTGGGACCTCCTTTGGGTGTATACACATGCTCGTATTTTCTTTGATCTACATTCTGTGCCAGACTCGTGTAACTTTGGGGGTCTTGATTTGGCTCAACTGGGTGCAAGAGACTGGTGACTCATATAACTTGCTAGCTTTGGAAATAATAACATGATTGTTTGGATCCTCTCCAGTTGTTGATCTTTCTTTAGGTGAGCCTTCCACCACATGGCTCATCTTTGAAATAATTATTTTACTTAAATCTGTTGCAAGTGTGGCTGCTTCCCCTCTCTTCTTTCTATATAGGCTTCAACCTTTTTCAAGATTTGACCCCCACCTTCATCCTAGGCTCAAGTCTGCTTGCTTCCACAAAATAAAGATCTGCAGATATATCATATCCTCATCTTCATCTCTCCCTGCCCAAGCCTCAGCTCTCCAGCATAGTTCTTGGCCAGTTCCTGAAGGTCTTACATATTGTTAATGGAAATTGTGACACTTTATTCATGTATTAATTTTATTTTTAAACACTGCACTCCTCAGCCAAGAAAGGAAGGAAGGGTCTTTGTAAATGAAAGATTAATAACAATTCTTGCCATCAGGCTTATAATCTAAAAGGCCGCCTATTGCAACACGCAATGCTATACCATTCGGATTTCAGTGGAATGTAGATGGGAAGCCAAGTTTCAACTGAACAATTTTGTATAAAAATTTCCCACAAATTCATTTAAAATATTAGCGATGTCCGCTCCTCTTTTGACCATGCTTTGCTTTTTACCGTTCATAAAAAGCCTATGTGCTTTGCAATTTGTTAAGGTTCATTTTAGGAATTACCAGTAGTTTCCTCTTTCATAAATCACTGGAAAGGGAAAGGGAGCCAGAAGGCTTGGCTGGTGGTATACTTGCGCTAGCTTGCTTTCATATCTGTAGCACAGTCATAATAAAACTAAGATGCCATGTAGCCACTTTTAATCACAAAAGCAACCAACCTTGGAGAAATTTTCCAAGGACACTAAAAGGCAACATCCGAAACACACTGAAACATGCAAGCAAGATAGCTCCTACCATAGAGATCAGAGTCTGTGTATACTACTTTAAGCACTTTTTATAAACCACATTAGCCGAAAATGCTTCCAAAACTGTTCACATCTGACCAATTATAAAAAAAAAAAAAAGGCAGTCCCTTTATGAGGTTGAAATCATAAAGAAATGAAAAGGATGGGGAGGGAAGATGAAAATGGCACAAGTAGCAGTCCTGGAGGTTATTGTTCTTATGACCCACATGAATGGAAATGGATGAGGGTGAGTCAATGGGAGACTTGGCACTGCACTCCTACAGCACCTGCTAGATGACAATGAAGGACAAGAGAAGAGTCAAATAGACTGGCTGAACAGTAGGCTAAAGACTAATAAGAGTTGGCACTGGTTTGCTTGACAGCTGATTGCTATTGAGCCGATAGGGAAGAATTTAACGCAGATCTGTAATTACAGCATTTCTGTACTGAATATATATTTTGCGTATCTGGGGGTGGATGGGGGAGTAGCTACTATAGGCAAGTATAAATATCGAGACATGATACCATGAACATAATTCCATCTTGAACAGAGAACTAATTGGCAGTTAAGCAGAATTGTGGGCTTCATTATTCCTCCCTAAGCACCCATTTACAATGCTACCTGGTACCCTGTTAACATCGCTCCAGAGGTCTTTGGCTCAGACAAAGCTCCTCTGTAAGATACAGCTCAAACAAGAAACTTCAAGATAATAGGCTTCGATGAACAATTGTACCTGGCACTATTTACAATTTTCTCTGCCAATGTGTTGCCCTGCATGAATTTGGCCTTCAAAGAATACAAACTGCCAAACAAGAGAGGTTACTAACATCTAAACTGCTACATAGACAGGAAGGAGAGAGATTATATGGTTCTTCCAGATCATAGCCCTAGCAAATTAGCTCAGTAGCCAGAATTTTCTCTAGAACATTTCAAAATCCTAGCCCTATTGCATTTTCCTGGAAAAAAAGCACACTAAAGCACCCAGCCATTTCCTACTTAACTGGGAAATTTAAAAATAAATAAATAAATAAACACACAAATAAATAAATAAGCACCTTCCCAATGAACTCACTGGGACTTACTTCTGAATAGACATCTATTGTGCTGTTGCAGAATTGACCCCAGTAGGTCTCACATCTGAGATTGCAATATCACACTGGACTGGTAGCAGAATCTTACTTTAGACCAGCAACCGTATAACATTTTAGGTGCAGAAGGTTAACTTAAGAGCCGCAGAGTCAGCTGTGCATTGTCCATGTGTCTGTTCCCTAGTACCCAACATAAATAATCTAAAATGGCCACTCTACCTAATGGTTGTTAGGAGTATTGTTACTATATACATTTCCTTGGTTGCTGTCCTTGCACATTTTAAGCCCCCACTGAACCCAAAAAGAAAAAAACTGAAATGTACATGATTACAGAAAATAAACATTCCTTCTTTGTTGTGTGATCAGTGACGTGTAAAGGAGATAAAAGTTTTCATTATAGCTCACAATATGCACTGATTATTCAGTTCAGAGGTTCAAATACATGGTTAAAGTATAAAATGTTTTTTCTGTATTATGTCCAGTTCTACTTCAAGTAGGAGTGGGGAACTGTTGGCTTTAAAAAGGTTGCTAAAATGCAACTTCAAGAAGTTCCAGCCAGCATGATCAGTGGTGAAAATGCTGGGTACCGCAGTTCATCAACATCTGGAGCAGGGAACCCCAGCGTTTGAGAGTTGGTGGGCACATGTGGAAAACCCAAGACAGGTTGGCCAGGAATATATTCAAAATGCAGAAGGTCAAGGAGCCTGGCAAGTGCCAACGGGCAAAATGGTGCCTGTAAGCACCCTGCTGGGTACCCCAGATGTAGACCTTAACACTTTCCCATTCAATACCTTTTCAGATATTTGGGGAGAGAGAACTGAGCAGCTTGCAAGTACAATAAGAATGACAGAATTAACAGTCACCGTTCAAGAGCGCCTAGTGGCCGATGACATAAAATCCCTGGCACTGGGTCAAGGCTTAAAACAAGCCGATCTTAGAAAATTATTCCGCACCCTTCCCAAGCAAGGCCCCGCCGTCCCATTCATTGCAACCTGGCCTTCCCCGTTCCACTTGATAAGAGTGCGCGTGGCCAAGAGCGCGCAACAAGTTGTAACAACGTTGCCACCGCCCCTTCCGCCTTGCTGCGTCCCTGCTTCTGCCGACGACCCTTCCTTTCCCGAGGGCGCCCGGGCGCTGGGTGCTGGGCGCCGGCGTCGTCCGTGACAGCGCAACCCCCACGACCGCAGACAGACACGCACCTGCACGACTTCACTCTTTGACCCGCACCCAGAGCCTGGCCTGGACGTCACGTGCTCTCGGCCGTCCAATCCGGGCCAGCCAGGAGTTGTTCGGGAGCTGCTCTCGGCGGCAGAACAGCTTGCCGAGAAGACCTGGGAGAAGCGCTCTGCTGGCCGTGGCGGCGGCATTGCCTTCAGCCGCTGAGGCCGCCTCGGATCGCCCCGCGGTCTCCGTTTCCCCACACTGTCGGTGGGACCGCGAGCGCTTTACCTGTTGCTGCTGCCATCACCCCTCTCCTCTACGCGTTCCCTGCGTGGCGCCCCTTTCCTCACCTGGGCCCCTGTCCTCCTCCTCGGACTGCGCCCCTTTCCAGTCGCAACTTCTCTGTGATTTCATCCTGCTGTCCCCCGCCGCCCCCTCGCTCCCCCCATTTCATTTTCCCATTCTACCTCCTCGTTAATTTTACTTGCTTGTTTATTCTTCTCTCCGGCCGTGTGTCCCCTGGATTTATCGTGTTTTATCTGGCTCTGTAAACCACTCGTTCTGGCAGAACTTTCTTTGGCTTGATCCCATTTATCCCGAACACTTTTCACTTCCTGCTTTGCCATCGTTCCTTTCCTTGAGCTCCTATCAGCTCTTTTATCCCTCTGACTTATGCTTTCTTTAAGTCCCCGACTCTAACTCCTTCTTCCTTTTCCTCATGGTCAGCATTGTCCTTGCTCTGTCTTGCCAGCTTTATAACTCAGTTTTTTTGCCTTTAACACTGCACTCCAAATGTCTGGTCCACATGCTGTGATTTCTGCTCCTCGCTCATCCACATGCTCCAGTCCCCCACCCTCGTCCAACCAGTGTCTCTTTTCTTTTTGCTTTGTTTCACTCCTTTCCTACTGCTTTTATGTCTGCCTGAAACAGGGAAGAGTTGGCTTCAATAGCAACTTCGTTAATTGTCCTCAGTGCTGAGGCAGAACCTGATGTGGTTAGTGCAGGTATCTTGACCATGGCTTTGCCGAGTTCCAAAGGAACAGCTGAAGGGAGCTTGGGGACCAGTAGCAACTCTTGCCCACTGTGGACTGTGTTGTATGACTATGAAGCCACCGGAGAAGATGAGCTGAGTTTGCGTCGAGGGGAGATGGTTGAAGTTCTCTCTAAAGATGCAGCAGTGTCTGGAGACGATGGCTGGTGGGCAGGTAAAATCCATCATCGTCTCGGCATCTTCCCAGCCAACTATGTGACTTACCAGCCAGGTTGTTACCAACATCCCCAGTTAGGATTGTTGGAGAATACTGGGCATCAAGCTCAAAGCCTAGCCATGGGTGATGGGCACCCTGTAGATAATGAAGACCATATGGGTTCTCTAACAGAGATTGATTTTCAACATCTGGAACTGCAAGAGATTATTGGAGTTGGAGGCTTTGGTAAAGTTTACAGAGCTATATGGAATGGCCAAGAAGTTGCAGTGAAAGCAGCCCGGCAGGATCCAGATGAGGACATCATGGCCACGGCAGAGAGTGTGAAGCAGGAGGCAAAGTTGTTTTCCATGTTGAAACATCCAAATATCATTGAACTTCATGGTGTAAGTTTGCAAGAGCCCAACCTCTGCCTAGTTATGGAATTTGCCAGGGGAGGACCCCTCAATAGAGCTTTGTCAGGTACTTTTCCCACCACTAGTGGGAGCCACTGGGGCCGTCGCATTCCTCCTCATATATTAGTCAACTGGGCAGTACAAATAGCTCGAGGGATGCTTTACTTACATGAAGAAGCCATAGTTCCCATCCTTCACAGAGACCTCAAATCAAGTAACAGTAAGTATTTTGAACAGTTTTAAAAAGGACAACTGATGCATCGTTTTCCATGTTTCTATACTGTAATAGGGAACAGTACTGTGAAATTTTTTATTTTTAAACTTTGCATTGCAAAACTGCTATTTAAGATGCTTATTGTTTTAGGCATTAAGAATCTGCTTTTCACTTATCAGATATGGTACTACAAGTTCATTCC
Organism: Liasis olivaceus; assembly: GCA_030867105.1. Taxonomy (NCBI): domain Eukaryota; kingdom Metazoa; phylum Chordata; class Lepidosauria; order Squamata; family Pythonidae; genus Liasis; species Liasis olivaceus. The sequence continues at coordinate 262,649,791 of CM061349.1, forward strand.
ACCCAATTGAATTAAGTTTCTTTTCTTTGGTAACAACAATAGTTATACTTAACCATTTCAATGCTTGGTTGTATTTGGTTTCTTAGAAAAACTGAAGCCTTCTCATGACTCATCTACAACAGGAAGGGCCTGGAGAAGTTTCACCTATGAGATCTGTGGCTTTTCATATAAGTTATTAAGGCTGCAGCCTTAAGGAGCAAGTGCCATTGAACTCAAGAGCATGTGCTTTTGAGTAGTCATGCATAGCATCAGACTGTAATTCTCTTATGTAATTTTAATGTGTTGCTTGAATTGTAAATATTAGCTAGATGAAATAGTAATGCTGTCTAACTCAGTGTACTGATGTTTTCATGCCATCTTCTTAGGAGAAAGCAATGATAGTTATTAGTTTGTTTATTTTTTTCACCAGTATTAGCTTGAGGCATTTAACCCCATTTTCTAAGCATAAAAAATTTAAAGCAAAATTGATGGGGTGATTAGAATGACTGATTTGATGCACTACATTAGCAACACCTTGGATGTTCTTTACGAAGAACATTCCATCTCTTGACCTCAAAAAATAATTTATAAATAAATGGAAATGTATTTCAGTATATTCCCCAGTATATTTTGTTGGGATTAATTCTTGTTTCAGTAATGAAACAGTTTGAAAATCTACCTCCAAGGCACTGGTGTATTTTAATTTTAAAGCCACCTCTTTGTCCAACATTCCTTTAGCAGATATAATAACTATAAAGTTTATATCCATAGTCACAAAATATCCATGAAATTGAATACTGCCCTTTTTTGTTTACATGTTATATACATGGCCTCATGTTTTAATAAAAGCTGCTGTATGGGTACCAGTTCCATAGGTGAAGTTCAGCCTTCAGATTTCATACATTAGATTTGACTCATGAGGTTCTTTTTTTCACAAGTGACAGAGGAAACATTTGTGACAGGAAGTGTGTTGTTCTAGAAGCTGGTTTTCTACATGAATGAATGCAAGGTGCAAAAATGAAGGAAGTAATAGGATAAAGGAAAGAAACAAAACAGATGTGCCCCTCCTCTACAATAAGTAATTGAAACTATTCTATCTCTGCTGTTTTATTCCAAGTCTGTAATTTGGATTAAAGATAAAGATACCCTTCAATCAAGTTCGATTTCTGGTGAATGTATTCTTGTAGTTTTCCTTGCTGGCATGTTGGAAGTCATATACTGTGACCTCCTTTGGGGAGGTTTCCTTGGAGCCATGGAATTCCTGAGTGGCTCCAAGGCTGAACCTGTTTAGTTTCCATCATCAGCCAAGGTCAGCTAGGCTCTATTACCTGCCCAGGTATAAATTGGACTAGGAGCTTGCACCTATCAGTACTAAAGAGGTCATAACTAAGTGTGGATGGCACAGTCCTGATCCAGTTCATTAGCTCGTCTGATGCCTCCTAAATCTTCTCTAGAAGGGACAGATTCTGGCAAATATGAAGCAGTGAGAAATGCAGAATTCATTTATTACCAAAATCTCTATATTCTTACTGGAACCAAATGTGAAAAATTAGATAGGAACCAATAATTTTCTTTTTATACTGTACTGAGTTGAATTAAAATTTAGATTCAGTCTTGTACAAACCATAGTGGGTTGGACTTATACAACATACTAAATCAAAAACAAACTACATTTTATCTTAGAGGAGACCAGTGGATCCAATTCATAGCAACCAATACAGAAACCTCTTGTAGCTATTATTATAAATACAGTCCCAATTTTAGAAAAGAAGGAAGACATGGTAACCTGGTCCTATATAAACCATAAAGCAGTTACATTGTAGGGCATTCACTGATTACTAAGAACTGGTGTTTAACCCTGTTTGCATATTTACATAGACTTGCATTAGGGTTTATATGGCATTTGTTCATACACATTAGGAATATGCAGCTATTTAGAACAAAAGTGGAAAATGTGCTTTAGAAGGGATGTGAATGCACTCACTGCACATTTTGGTACCTCCTTAAAGAAGCTGCACCTTTTCTGGGTTCACAGAGTAGCTGCAAAATTCAGGAAAAGACACATTTGCATTAAGGATGTCACCCTGTTGCAGCATCCCTAACTCCCCAACATGTATTTTCCTGAGAATGCACATCTACTGTGTGAGCTTAGGAAAGTCTACTGCTTTTTAAAGAAGACATCATCAGGTGCACCAAGTCCACCCACATCTACTCCAAAGCAACTTTTCCTTCAGAACCAAATAGCTGCATGTAACTAAATTTTATACTATGGCCAATTTTTTTTTTATTTATTTGATTTAAATGCATCAAATGCAAAATAGAAAATCCTCCCAGAAATGGAAACCCGGAAATCCCGTTAAAGTAGGCTTTACAAGAGAACCTGTGTGGGTTGTGATTAAGGTGTTGGGCTTGGACTGAAGAGACCCAGTTTCAAGTCACCCAGGAATTTGTTTCTTTCAGTAAAGCATACTACAGCCTTAGGATCTGCTGAAGATTTTGTCAAAATCTATATTATTTGTTAGTTCAGCCAAGCTGAATGCTACCTTGTTTCTGGCTCTGAAACTTTACTTTGAAAAGTTTTATAATGAGATAAGTTGTGTAGCCTCATTGGGACTTAATTTCTGGAAAAGCATTATAAGAGTTGGCCTGTGGAGTAATGCCGATGCTTGTCCATTGAACTCTTCTCCAATGCAAGGTTGTTGTCTGCGCTTCAAGGTTGTCCAGATCAGGAAACCGACTTTACAAGAAAACTAGAACTAAGTTTTATTGAGTTAGGCTATATTAACAGAATCTTCCAAGTTTGATTGTTTTTCCTCCCCTCCCTCTTCTACGCCCCTGAGTCAGGGAAGAGCCAGCCTGCATCTCTTCCTAATACTGTCTCCCTTCCCAGGGCTGAAGGAAGGCTTCTGCCCTTCTTGTAAAGGCTTCCCTCAAGGCCATCTCCATGGTTCTCTACAGTTGTTCACAAGATAGATAGATAGATAGATAGATAGATAGATAGATAGATAGATTAGCCTTCAGTGTTGAAGCAGCCTTGCATTAAAAAAAAATCATTCATTTTAGTGGAACTCTTCCAAATAAGTCTCTTATTTTACATCTGGGCTTTTTACAGGATATTAAAGTATGCTTTTGCCCCATCCCCCTATTTCTTTTCTACTACAATAACGTTTCTCATTGTTTTTCAACAGTGTTAAATATGACTATCTACTTGCTCATTGGATGGTAGAGTAGGGCAACTTGCCTGGTCTTTTAATAGATATAGATACAAATATAGATGTAAGCAAAATGTGTTAGTTCTCCTTAAAGTAGAAGAGGAAAAAAACTCAAAGGATAAAAATTATGTTAAACAAAAGTGGTAGGACATCATTTTGCAAGAAGTTATTACTGCAGTCTGAGTACAAGGTTGATTTTAGTTTTGGATGCTAATTGCAAAATAATCAATACCAAATATCTATGAAATTGTGCAACCTCAGTCATGACAGCAATGGATGCCTTGTTTTAGGAAGGAAGATACTTTCAATGGGAGAGGAAACAGCAATATAAGAAAGAGGAAAATATGAACCTTCCACAACAGTTTTGATGTAACAGGTAAAAAACAACTACAAGTTTAGTTATGTTCACAGAAATACATTATGTAACCAAACATTGGTGTATTTTTAACCTTGGCCAATCAGTAGCTGAAATATCACTCTAACTAATTTTTGCTTGATACTGAATGGAGTGTAATTTTGGGCCTTTTTAACCTGGTGTTGGATGGTGATATATAAACATCAACATTTTCAATATATACTTGGAATTAAAGATAAACAAATCCAAATTCTTACATCCTATTTTATAGTACATTAAAAGCAGCAAATTGGAAAGCATTGAAAGTGGTTTCTGTACTCTTTACAAAACTCTATTCTAACTAGTATTTATTTAGTTTAGTGCCTCTGCAGCTCTCTTCCCTTTAGACACTTCAAATATTCACAGTACAGTTGAGCCCACTTCCCCACCAAGTTTAGCTCTGGGAGTTCCTTGTGGTCTCCCATTTAAATGCTAAACAGGTCTAGTGCTGCTTAGATTCCTCATGAGCCAAGGTCAGCTAGGTGCTGCCAGTGCTGTATATTTACAATATATCCTAAACAATAATAAAAATACTGTTATAGCACATGTTAAAAACAATTAGAAGTACAAACCAGCTAAAAACATAGGAAGGGAAGATACTGAAGATGACCCATACCCTGTAGTCTGGAAGGAAAGAGATGGCATTCTTCAGTCACAGACCTTTTGATAGAAGTCCTTGTTCTTCCCATTCCCTTACATGCAGCAGTCCAACAAACAGATGTTGCCACCAAGTATGGCTGATTTTGGAGAGAGAAAGAAAGGGAGTGAGCTAGGAAGATACTGCTGAGCAGTAGACATCTCGTCATTAGAAGAAAGTAATGGTGACTATGTAAATAGTTGGAGAAAAAAACTCAGAGCTGTATCCTCAGTTGCTCATAACCAGGGCACAAACAGGCCCTGGAAGCATTTTTTTCTGCCATGTCCCCATGATGCCGCCTCTTATTCTGACATTACCCAAAGTCAGGCTCAAGGTGTATAAAGCCTCTTAGGCTTCTTGGTGGAAAGTCTGCCCTATGGGAGGTGGTGGAGGTGGAAAAGGTTCAAATCCACCCTCAGCCATGGAAACTTACTGTCTGGCTTTGGGTCGGTCACTCTCTTTGAGTCCAACTATCTCACAGGATTGTTTTTGTGGGGGAAAAAATTGGAGGAGTACTGTGTAGACTAATGTTTCTCAACTTCAGTGACTTTAAGATGTGCTGGGGAATTCTGGGAGTTAAAGTCTTCACTTCTTAAAGTTGCTGAGGCTGAGAAACAGTGATGTACATCATCTTTAGCTCCTGGAGAAAAGGTGGGATATAAATTGAATAGATAAATAAATACTGCTTTAATAATTAGCCTTTGTTTTTTAATCATCTTTTTAAAGAAAGCACATGACTATGTGTTTCTATTAAGATTAGATGTGGCTTGTATCTCTTGAGCCATGAGGTGTTACAGGAGATTGTCCTGCTTATAGTCATAAATTACTGAGTTCTATTAGCTGATAGGAACAAAGTGTTTCAATTTAAGGATCTACCTGCATGAAATCCTTGTAATCAGCAAAAGTCTGTAACAACCTAAAACAGAATATTTAGTATTTTGTTTTTCTTTTCAAATCAAGTAGCTATGCTAAGACTTGAGGACCTTTTATATGCTGGGTTAATTAAAAATTAAGACACAATTATAACATTTTTTCTACTCTGTGCACAAAAATTGACAATTTCCTGGAACAATATATTGTTCCCTTTGTTCTGTATAAAGATGTTTACTGGTGTAAAAGAGAGGACATATATGACAAAGGGTCCCTTGGGAATTTTATTACTAACAGAGGTTAGCCAGATTCCTTTTGCCTAGTACTAACAGAGATTTTAATATATTAATAGCAGGAAAAACATTTTGGGGGGAGGCAGTTGAAATAATTCTAATGAATTACCAGAGAAACAAAGCAAAGAGAGTTGTGATGGAGGAATTTTGTTCCTCTTAGTACTTTTTTATACTGGTTTCCTATCTTCCATGGTTTTTATATATGTATATATGATTGTTTTTGCTTTCTTTTGCTTTGCAGAATATTCAATCCATAGCTCTTCTAGATTCTCTAAGATCTGTCAGATTAAGGGGGGAAAGATTTATGCAATTGAAGAGAGATCGAAGTATGCAAGAACCATGCTCAAAATTCACAGAATATAAATAGGCAACATTAGTGAAACTAGTCTTTTATCTTGCTCTCATCCCCGTTTCTCGCTTTGGGTTTACTGAATTTTCTGTTGAATGCCAACATAAACAAGAGTTTTTTGTTGGCAAAGTTTAACACAATTTTTCCTGTGGTGGAAAAACTGGAAGGATGTTTTAATGCTATCCAGTTAGCACAAACACTATCCATAAAAGAGCTAAATCTATAATGCATATACCATTCTACTGCAGTTTTTATAAAGAAGAAATATTATTTCAATCTTTGCTAGAATCGGGTAAAGATTATTGCAATGATCATCTGCTTATTGTCTTCATAGCTGGCTCTAATTTAAACATTAGGGAGAAAGCTGCCAAATTCTTAAATGTTGTTATCAGTTCTAGGCTACTGGTGGTAATTCTGAATTTACTTATAATTGTATTTGTATATTTTGTATAGTTGGTTGACTAATAGAGTTAATGCTGATTTGGTCAGAATAACACAGCCCTCAGTCTAATGCCATGATGCTTCAGAGGGCAGCAGGTAGGGGAAAGCTTGATAAAAGACTTTTAGGTTAGTTTTATATTCTCAATTTCATGTGAACTGAGATATCTTTAAAGAAAATGAGCTATATTGATATTTTGCTAATTTCTTGGTCCTTTGGGCAAGGCAGATTTTATTTAACTCAAATCATGTTTTAAATCACTCTCAGGAAATCTCAAATTGAATGATTTAAATTAATGTCAGGAAGATTCTTTTAAATTCTTTTCATGAAAAGAATACACATTTTTGTTTTCTATATAATCTTACTACATAGTCATCACTTCTCAGAGATACAGGTTTTGTTTTTAGAAAATACATGCAGACATTATAATTCTCATTTCTTTTTTCACATCAGTGTTTATTAAAAGATTGTATGGCAAGTCATTTTATTTAGTAACAAAACAAATACGTAGTTGTGAAATCAGTAGAAGTTGAATCAGCTCCAGTTCAATTAATCATGGATGTCAGAAGACATTTTTGTCATGATATGCTAGGACAATCATTGCCACAATCACCAAACAGGATTTTAAACTGAATGAGTCTAACTTGTCTGTTCTGGTTAGCCTTTTCTCAACAAACCACCCAAACTAGTTCAAAAACAGGACCATGTATTCTGAATTGTCAAGTATAAACCAGCCTGGGTGATGCGGAGCACTAGAAGGGAGGGAGAGAAACGTTATAAAAAGTTTTTAAAAAATAAAAATTAAACTGGCAATTTCAGTGAAGTTAACATACAGAATTTTAAATATTGGGTGGTTGATACAGAAGAACATGGTGTTCTTCCATTTTGTCTTGCTATTTATTCATAGTCTAGGCACGAAATGCAAGCTTCCCTGCTTTTCCTTGCAATGCAGGGAATGGAATGCATGTCACTTACAGTCAGCTTTAAAGCAACATATAAGCCCAACAAATATATTTTCAATTTAAAATGAATTAGTATAAAGAAAGAAGAAAGTCTCTGCATATTGCAGAAGAGGTACTGCAATATACTGTAACACTAAAGATGGTACAGATGGCCATCCTCTAGAGCAGTGTTGTCCAAACTTGGCCACTTTTAAGATGAATGGACTTCAACTCCCAGAATTCCCCAGCCAGCCATAACAGCTGGGGAATTCTGGGAGTTGAAGTCCACTCATCTTAAAGTGGCCAAGTTTGGACAACACTGCTCTAGACCTTAGGTGGAAGCCCCCATATAAAAGAAGGCCACACATTTTACTGTTTTTGTACACCTCATCATCATGTGCACTGATACAAGTGAAACTGTAAAACTCCCTCTACCTGTTTTATTTTAACTGTATTAAAATGAAAATCCAGTAAGGCAACAACCGTACTTTTATTCAAAAGGTTAAGAGAAGCTCATCCAGAAGTTATGTGCGAGGGAAAGTGTGTATTTCTTTAAAACAGCATGACTAGAATATTTAGTAATCTGAAGATGCTGCAAGTGCAGGCACGCCATCTTCAGTATCTTCAAAGAAGGAGCAATTTTCATGATGCTGCTTTATTCAGGCAACCAGGCTTTGTACTTCTTTAGTGCCCTGTTTGCGTTTTATGCACAGGCTTGTCATACTCACAGTAATAGGCACTTCATTAAAATATTCTTGGGTGAGACCTCTTACAACCTGCAGCAATGATACGTTTTTTTCTTCTACAACTCATGGAGGGCCCTCCAAATACATTTCTTCAGGACTGTATGAGTATATTCTGCTCACTTTTAATTTCACTTTCTGCGTCTAACTCTGCCCTCACCCTCACATCTCATGCACAAGTCCAAAACTTACATTCTTTGTCTTTGCATTTTTAAGGATAAGCATTAAGGGCCTGACTATGTATGTACTCTGTGCCTGACCTGCAGAGTAGGACTGACTGGATCTCTTATTCCCTCACTTTCCTATCTTGCATAGGTAAAACCTAGGCTGTTTTGCTTATTTGAGTTTTTTACTGGCTTTAAGATACCTAAAAGTAAAAAGAAAGAAAATATACAAATAAAGAAACTGAAACAAAAATAAAAAAGGAAAGGAAAAAAATACAAAAACATGTTATCAAACATACAGAAAACAACTCTGTTTTTAAAGGCAACATTAAACATTCACCACATGGAGTAATAAGAGAGCCAGTTTGGTGTAGTGGTGAAGGCACCAGGCTAGAAACCGGGAGAATGCGAGTTCCAGTCCTGCCTTAGACATAAAACCAGCAGGGTGACCTTGGGCCACTCACTCTCTCTCAGCCCTAGAAAGTAGCCAAGGGCAAACCACTTCCAAACAAAAAATGTTGCCAAGAAAACTGCAGGGACTGACCCAGGCAATTGCCAGGAGTCAACATGGAGTTGAAGGTGCAAATAAACCCAGAACAAAATATGGAGTAATATTGATCAGTCTTTCTATTACATTGATAGGGGAGCCAGTTCATAAGCAGTGACTTCAATCCAAGACTGTAAGTCTGAGATGGTACTGTCTTTGCATCATAATAGGCTGGTTTTGTTTTGCTATAACCCTTGCTTGATAAATCAAAATTTTTCATATATTGATAAATTCCCAATTCCAGGTATATAATTCAACATCATGCTGATATCTTTAAATCCCATTTTCCCCCCAAACAATATTAACAGACTCATAGATATTAAACTAAAATAGATCAGTGGTGGGACAAGCCCATATTATACATGTAAGTGTCCATCATTTTACACTTACTGAATAAAAACGTTGACAGCAATCTCATTTAAAACATCCTCTAAGGTGTCCGATAAAGGAAAAAAGTTTATTGTTGAATTTATCTTATTTTAAGATAATAAGAAACCTATTTAATGTTCTGTAAGACTCTTAATCATTGATTTGTTTATATAGGATATTCCAACTCTTTATTCCAATGTTCATGCAAAGAACCAGTATGCATTTCAGTAATATTATTTAATTATATATTAAAATGTGTTGATTTGGAATCATCTAAAAATTGTTAATAGTAATTTGGGAATTTTATATGCTGCTATTACACCTGGACCAAATTCTGAAAAGATGTTTTAACTGAATGTACTGCCTTTCCACGTGATTCAGATTCCTACTGTAATACCTTGAAAGCTTGATTGAAATAAGTTGATTCAAAGTATTAATGCCCTATTAGCCCATGAACTACAAGAAAAGCATTTACCTTTCATTTTCAAACTGGGATTATCCAACAGTGTGAAATTATCATGAGAAGGATCAAACTTACACTTTCATCCCAATAGGTTCTAAATACTACTGAATTTTTACTAAAAAAGGAATCAAATTCCTGGCAAGATATCAGATGGTGTTTGAATTTGATCGCTTGAATTCCACAAAGAAATAGAAGTCAGAATATATGACCGGTTATAATGCTGACAATCAGGAAAGTTAACATCTCTATTGTCATTATACAAAAACCATTGTTTAAATAAGGAAAATCTAAAGGTTTGTCCTTTCCATGAAAACACTCTTAATAATTTATCAATATGCTTAAAATACATTAAAGGAATTAATGTAGGAATCCTTTTCAGTACATATATAAATCTTAAAGTAATAGTCATTTTTATAACATTTATCTTTTCCCATCAACTCATTGCAATTTTTAACTATCTGTTTAAATAAGCATCATGCTGAGATTAGTACAGGTAGTCCCCAGTTTAAGAATGAGTTCCGTTCCCAAGGTCTATTTTTAAGCCGAATTTGTATGTAAGCCAGAACAGTATTATTGTACAATACTGTATAAGTAGTATTGTGTAATAACTCAAACCATTGTGTATTGAACTCACATCATTGTGTATTTAACTCGAATTTTGCTACAATAGGCTCCATTCTTAACTATGGGTCGTCTGTAACCCGGGTGTTCTTAACCTGGGGACTACCTGTAATTTGAAATATTTACATCTGCAAATCATTCAGTTTTTCTTGGAACCATTATGTCAAGACATTTAAAAGAATTCCAGGACCAATTACAGCCCCATTTTAAAAAAAAAATATCATAAATGCATTACAGTGGTATGAAATTCTTTCCAAAAGAACTTACAGGTTTGAGCTAGGATAATTTTTATATAGTTCCTTAAGAAATGTCAAAATCCAGTTTAAATTTTAAAAATCCAATTGTGTAATTGTTTTTTTTTTAAACCATTTATTTTTATCCACCATGCTGCTGGTCAGTGAGAAAACATGTACTGAAATGCTTTCATTTCAACATCATTTATAAATCTTAACATCTACAGCATTCTTTTTTTTTTTTTTTTGCCAGTAATAGAATGTGCCATTATGTCAACTATTTTAATCTAGTTTAGCCAATGAATCCTTTGTTGGCCAACTGCTACTTTAGGTCTTTAAAAAAAAAGTGTTGCTAGTTTGAAGGTAGATGGCCTTGTAAAGTAACAAAGTATAACTGTAGTAGCAATGGGGTTCTCCTGTTTACATCTCATTTTGAGAAAAAAAGGCAAACGGGCTTATATTTAGAACTGCGTTTAAAGGTGAAAGATTAATATGATCTGAAGAGAAATCATACTGCATTGTGATTTTGTTGGTTTCACAAAGTAAGGCGTATGGGAATTTAAACTCAATGTTTTCCCTGATCATTTCAAAACCAAAATTCAGCCTTTAGGTTACTTGTAATCCATTCTGTTACTACTTGATGAGTAGAATATCTTGCTGGGGATCTGTTCTTCAATACTGAAATGTTTTATAGGAATAAAGAAATATTTGAATGCCAGTTTGCACCAAGGATACCAGTGCTGGAAGTTGGCCAAGGGGCACTGGGCAAAAAAGACTTGGAGATTGAGGAGTAGGCAACAGTCTTAAAAGGCAGGCTGATAAATATTTGTGTCAGGGTGAAAAATTTCATCAAATTTTTTTCCTCCAGTAGGGTTTTCACAGGGACGCAGCTTTGCTGGTCTTTGAAAATAAAATTCCAAACATAAACACCTTCCAAAATAAATGTTAATGTAAGCAAATGCATCTACTGAAAAGCTGAACACCTTTTTAGAATTATGCTTTCTTTCTTTATAAGCAACTCAGAGTTCACTGGGAAATCAAGCAGCATATTCTAATACAGGGCTCCGAAGTGTATTGGTGAGGGGCTCTTTCCTTAGCTAATTTGGGAGCTTCCATTCAATCAGTGGCAGACAACATTGGCAGAACAGCTCAGCTTTGTTCTTTTCACCGCTAATGAAATGTTTGTTTTTGCAGGTGTGCTTTTAACTCAAGCCTGATAAGCCAGCCTTCTCTTTGCTTCCTTCAAAACATTGCAGCAGCAGGAGCAGCAAGGGCTTCTGTTCTGTAACTTGTTACTCAAGAAATGAAACAACTTTGAAACGTTCTTTATAAGGCTATTGCTAATAACTCAACTTTTCAGTGAGGCAACTTGTAACATAGTCATCAAGCCTTCCTTTAATCAAAGGCATAAGGCCACCCTTAGAGCACGTCAGTTGATCTTGACCAGTGGGACTTGAGTTAATTGTAACTCCTACTTTACTAACAAAGTATGACTAATTTACTAATTGTGGATGCTTTTGCTGTAAAGTCTAAGCTGCAAAAGTGGGTAGCTGATGTGCCATCTATTCTGAGCAAGCGACTTCTTAAAATGTCAAAGACACATAGATGCTTTTATTTCTCTGGTTTTAAAAAAAAGGTTTCCTCACACTTTGAACGGCTTTACTCAAAGTTATAATTGGGAAAGACTTTGATTTACCAAAATCTATTGTTTTATGTTGTGAATCCAACCAAATGAGGGTATTTTTGAATTTTAAAAACTTGTTTTGAGTATTTCTAAATCATAGCTACTTGAAGGTCCACAATAAATCTTACTAAAGATTAGGTAGATTTCTAAAAATATGACTAGGCATGCTCTGAAAGACTCATTAGACTGTGATTTGAGAGGTGGTTGAACACACCCTGTCTTTAATTTGCACGTGCTTTTAAAATGGGATTAGCTTCCTTTGACAGTCATAGATTTTAAATGGTGGTAAATATAGCTTCAGTGAGGAATAGCCTTGAGTGTAAATATTCAGGTAGGAATTATTGACAATTTATGTTAAGTCTAGATGTGAAGCTGACCATGAACAAAATAGAGATTTGAAGGAAGGTCAATAAAACCAGACATGTTTTCTACATTGTCCCTTCTGAAGATTGCACTGAATCATGTACTTATTTTTTTAAAAAATATTTCTAGTATGCCTGTCATGCTACATACCGTATCTTTAGAAAGCATGCAGTATTCAAGTGATCTCTTCCTTGTTTCCCTGTTGTGAGCCATTTACCTTCTATGCTTCCTCCTCAGTCATGTGGTTACATTTATGCTGTGGAAGGGATGAAATCTAGTCTTATCCATCAGCAGAAATAGGAAAATCCTCCTCAGCAGAACCAGGAAAATTTAAAATACTTAAATTAAGTGTCAGGTCTGTGTATTGAAACTGGTAGATTTTTAAATGTAATTAATGTTGTACCTGGTAGTTTGAAAGAAATAATGTTATGTAATGCTAACAGTGTGATTCTTTGTCACACACTTTGGTATTTGTGCATAGTATAGTATAGTATAGTAATAAACATCTAGTTGCAGTAAGACAACTTAGATTAATATTTTGGCTCTTTTTGGTAATGAGCAGCGATCTTAAAGCCATTCTCTTGTTGCCAGTAGTCTTCCAAGCCCAATGCAGAGTGCTGCCCATTACCATTAAATCCCTTTACAGCCATGGGGTATGTCAGATATGAATCTGTCCATTCAGTATCATCATCTAGGGAGGGCTTGTTGGGGCCCCCTCCCCAAGAGATACATGGATTTTGATGGATTGATGGTGCCAATCATATCTACTGTTTTGAGGTTCAAATTTTGTTGATTGTAAAACTTTGTTTTTGTTCATATGCATCACTCAAAGCCCATTGGAATTGGGACAGTTTATAAGTATGGTTAAGAAATAAAATAAGTGAGAAAGAAAGCTTGAAGAAAGTCCTGCTAGATGAAGGTATCAGTAGAAGAGAATGTCTGTAGCTCAGGGTTATACTGTGGAGTCCTTGGTGTTCTCTGAGCTTGATTGTTTGCTTGCAGATGTTTCATTACCCGACTAGGTAACATCATCAGTGCTATTGAGTGTGGGGCTAGTGAATTTTCAAGCAGAAAACAATAATCAAGGAACTACCAAGGAGAAAACCACACCCACACCAACACTGGCAGGGCAAGCTACTGTATATAAACAAACCCCACATTCACTTGCATTGATGATGTTACTTAGTTGGGTAATGAAATGTCTACAAGCAAGTAACCAAGCTCAGAGAGCACCAAGGACTCCAGAGATGAAGGTATATCTTGGTTTTCTGGTCTAGTGGGTGTGTATGTATACAGTGGAGAAGAACAGAAATTTCTGCACTTATAAATTGATAAGGAGCAGAATTAGCAGTTTTCTGACTAATAAAAGGTTGAATGCAAATGAGAGCCAGTATGGTATAGTGATTATGAATGGGATTGGCGCTGGGGAGATCTGGATTCTAACCCTCAGCCACAGAAGCCCACTGAGTGACTTTGGGCCAGTCACAGTCCAACCTACTTCATAGGATTGTTGTGAGGTAAATAGGAGGAGGAAGTGTTGTGTATGCCAGCTTGCACATTTGAAGGAAACGTGGGAGATAACTATAAATGAATACATTTATAAATGAATAAATGGAACAGGCCAAGTGATTTACGGAGCTGAAGTACAGAAGCTTCCTGGATTCTGAAAGCCAAAATATTCCCTAATTGTTCATAGGGAAGGTTGAAGTTTTGGTTAATTTAGCTTTTCAAATGGTTTATTTTGCTTGGCAGTGCCCATATTAAAGTATCACTTTTCAAGATTGTAATGGTGTGATAATTTACTATTAGTGATATGCAACCAAAAGTTTTTGACAGGTGTACATACCTATCACGCTATTACTTTGCAATGTTATGCAAACTGTAGGAAAAAAGTAAGGAAGTAGAAGCAAAATTATGAAAGTAAGAGATAAGGAGGGCGGGGGATAGAAAAAGAAAGCTTATATTTAGTTTCACCAGTTGGGCCCATAAATATTGAGTTCTGCTGTCCAGTTTGACTTTGATCAGTGAAGGCTGTAAAACGTTATTGTAAGATGGGGAAAAAGTAGATTAGGTTATCAGACACCCATGTCACATGCAGCATTCCCTGATAGCAATAATGATGTGGTACTGATGACTTTTGCCACATTTTGGCCAGTATGCCAGAAGCACAACAAAACTCAGTTTTAACCCAAGCATGCTCACACTATTCTATGCAAGCTGGGATACCTAAGCTAGACACTATCTTGCAAGTCAACATACAGTTCCCCCATCCTACCACCTAGGAAGTACAGTACATGCACCTGCAATAAATAAATACTCTTTTTTAAGTGTTGAAAATTTCACTGTCCCCAAATTACTTGGACCAAATGACTTGGTTCCTGTTAGAAATCTGCTCACAGAATCATCTCCTTAAAGGAAGGTGTAATGCAGGCTTCCTGAGAATTCCTAATTTTGTGAGACTGGCATGAAACAATTTTTATAGATGACTTTCTTCTATCCTGATCACTGTTCAGAACCAGATCCAAGTTGTATTAATATACTTAGAAAAAAAATCAGCTTAAATGAAATCACAAAAAATATGATTTCCACTTGAGTTCACTTTTTATCTTATCGAGTCAGATTTTCATCCAATAACATTTGTCATCAAGTGGAAATCAAACATGGTTATTTTGGTTTATCTGGTGTACTTGGTATGAACCAACTCTCAGGGATGGCTAGGAGCTGAAGTCTACAAATTAAATTTGGTAGAAAGTCAAAGGAAAAGCAAGTCAAGTCAGGCCTTCGATTATAAAATGAAAATCCTTCTAATGACTCAAGACTGTAATGAAATATGCTTCTAATTTGAAGTAGCAGTGATCTGTGGAACCATCATAACCCATTATAGTGATAATAGTGTAAAGCTTTCTTGCTTTGTAGGGATGAACTACTGATGGGACTCATGAATCATGGTGATATGTTTTAAGACAACAGTAAGGGGAGAATCAACTAATAAAAAGCATTACTGGTCACTTGTGCAAGTTTGGGATTATGTGCCACCTTTAGATGTCCAAGTTTGAACATCTAAAGATTCCAGGTGTCTGTGTGTTGTGTGTACATACGCAGTGAAAAGTTAAGACTAAAACTGAGCTGCCAAGGCCATGCAGGAGTGTAGTATAATGCATGTGTATTCCCTATAATAAGACATTCACGAAATTTCCCACTTTACTTAAATGGCTAAGAATGGGGGGAAATAAAGACAAAGTAGAGGACGCATGCTGAACATGGCTTCTGCAAATCTTTAATAGCAGCTCTGCTCTGAGTCACTTGACCAGGATGGAGGGAAGACTGGTGTTAAGAATGGAGGAATCAGCAGTATTGCAAGCTGTTGGCCAATTGCTTCTCCCATTGGAGGAATGTTTTTTTGCTACAGCTCTAGCTGGATCCAGCCCATTTCAGATTTGAGCTTGCTTTTGCCAGCTCCAGACACTGTACCAAATTTGGTCCCATTCTGTTCTTGATGGATGAACAGCAACTCTTGCTCAGATTCAACTTTAGCTTGTTTTGTCCCATCCAGACAGTCTCCAGGTCCTGGGACAGGACATTAACAGCATCTTCTGTCTGACCCAGAATGGTGATGTATGGTTGGGTATCATCAGCATGCTATTGCTAAGAGATAGTCTTTCAACACTGGGAAGATGAATGTTTCACTCTATTTACGCAGCGGATTGAAGACCTGATGTTACTTGTGACTGAAGAACATATTGCTTATAGATATAGATTATGCATGGATGATTGATGAAAAATGAGCCAATGAAATATGGTAATCTTTTATTGAAATTATTGAGTGAAACTTTATGTCTATAAGAAGTTCTTACATGTACAATTTTACTGCAGTTGCTGCATTACTTTTTTCTCTCTCTTTTTTGTTATTGCTTTATTCTTTCCTTCTTTGTTCTTTTTTATTAAAGAAAAAAAATACTGATGATATCACACCCTGAACCAATGCATGACCAGATGCAAGAGCTTCATGTAGATATTAAAAAGCAGCAGGGAAAGTACCAAACCCAAGGCCAACCTCTCCTCCCCCTGCACCATGTGGAACTGCCTGCTAAGGAAGGAGTGGAACAGCTGTAATACAAGGCCTCTCATAGCTGGTCCAGAGGGATGCCATAGTTGATGGTATTGAAAGCCACTGAGAGCCCAGAAAGGATGTGCTGCTTTCATCCAGGAAACAACAAAGGTCATTCAGAAGATTGATCAGTGCTGTGCCTGTCACATGTCCAAACCTGAACTCTGACCGAAACAGGTCCAGATATCCTACTTTCTCTAAAGCAGGGTTCCTCAACCTTGGCAGCTTTAAGACAGGTGGACTTCAACTCCCAGAATTCCCCATCCAGCAAGGAAGTTGAAGTCCACCCATCTTAAAGTTGCCAGGGTTGAGGAACCCTGCTCTAGAGTGCTCAGTGACTACAGTCTCAATAAACTTTACCCTGAAAAGGAAAGTTAGAGACAGGATTATAGTTATTAAGGACTGCTGTGTCCAGGTAGAGCCTCTGAAGGTGGAGATACACCACAGTCTCTTTCAAGGTTGCTGGCAACACCTCTTCCTGAAGCAAGGCATTGATAACTTCCTGGAGCCAGCCCATCATGCCCCCTTTCAGACTCCAAAGGAGACAGACAGGGCATGAGCCCGAGCTCTTAAGGGTCCAAGGCCTAGCCACTTTCTTTGGAGGCCAATTTGAATTCCATCTTATTAAATATTTAAAAAGAACAATTATTCCTTATGTTCATAGAGATTTTTAGATTCATTATAAAGTCGTAACAGGGTTAGGTGGCCTGTAAATTAATTAAACACATGGATTATAATCCAAAACCACAGTAAATGTGATTTTTAAAGTGTCAGAGGACATACTGTTAGTTTTGATGCAATAGATTAACATGTCTACTCTTTGTGGCAAGAGCAGTAGAATTTAGTTGGCTTCATGATTCTGAATGGACAAAGTGGCTGGGGTACCCAGAAAAGGGAAAACTGGAAGGTAAATATCTTGAGAATTGAGAAGGGAGCATTTTAACCTTGTCAGTGATACAGTATTATCTTGTATCCTCCTCTTCCTCCCAATAAACTACCTTCCCAAGGCCAGTTTAAATGCAGATAATCAAGTTAAAGATATCTACTTCCACAGTGAGCATATCAACTTGTATTTTGTACTTTGCATGCTGCATTTTTAATCCTGGGGGTGGCGATTAGCAGCCATTGTATTATTGGATAATGATTGATTTACCTGAAATGGCTCTCTAGGAGCAATATCCACTGTCGGTCATCTGTAGTCTAGTCTCCTCAAAAACCAATTATTATGGCAAGATTTAAAAAGGTGCAGTATGTCTTGTCATACACTTATTTGTTAACAGGGCAGTCCTAAAGATGTTAAACTCATTGAGTTCAGTGGAGCTTATGCAGGTACAGCCTAAATATACTTTTTAATGCCGATTTTACCAATTTAAATATCTAAAAGGTTAATAAGTGAGCTTGATATAAGGTTGAATTGTGATAAAGCAAAATCCAGCCCTTTTTGAGGAGATGTCTTCCTTCTCCTTGCACCTTGCTAAATCAAATCTGCTTCAAGTTTTGGGAGATGCCTTAGAACAGATGTTAAGATGCCTGGAGACTGCAGAGGAAATCAAAACTTGCTTTTCTCTTGATACCATCCCCTGAAATGACCCATTGAATTAATCCCTAATATTAGTTCTGGAAAAGAACTTTTATGTCTTCAAACTGAAATTTTTGCAAAAAAATTGGGTTCATTCAGTCATCCTAAATGCACATATATGGTGTCAGTAACTTGTGGAATTGGTGGTCAAGTTGTTTTTAATTGAGTGTTTTATGGGTAAAGTAACTTTCAGATGCTGTATATGTTCGTGTGTGTGTATATACTGAATTTCAGCTATGTGTGGTTGAGTGCACAGCATAAGTCCAAGGTTGTAAAGGTCACTTGATTTGATATGAAGCTAATGAGAAGTAAATATCTGTAGAAGTGCAAGAGGGATGGCCTCATACTGGTTGCTAAGCAACAGACCACAAGAATTTGTTCAATCACAAGGCCATGTCGCCTGTTGAGTTTGTTTATGTCGAGCTCTCCGCCACCCAGCATGACAAAGGTAGGGTGGGGGAAACATAGCATGTCTGTAGCAGTTGTAATTCTCCATTCTGCTTGTGGTAAATGGCCCTGCACCTCTCCTCTCTTAGTTAAAAGAAAAAAGAAAAAAAAAAAATAGAAGGCTGGCTGGCTGCCAATTATCACCTTTCCAAATCAGATTTGTGTTTGGTTTCGGTTAGACTGACTGACATGGAATTTGTGGAATTCCACTTTGCATCTGTGGAATTTAGAACAAAACGCCTTTCATTAAAGTACAAAGGCCATCATGTTCAAATCATTACGTTTACGACATTCTCTTGGGACTAATTATTGCCATCTTGGGGGCTGAGTTTCATTAAACTTTCTTTGGTATTTTGTTTGTGCTTCAAAACAGGTTGATAATATGCATCACTTTTTTAGAAATAGTAAAATATTAAACAAGTCCCACAGTTAGAAAGATGAGAGGGCATTAGCCTTTTGACTGAATCTATTCCATGGCCATAGCTAGTTTAACTAGTTACTGGTTAATAGTGTGTTGCAGTATAGATGGCCCAGAAAAAAACCCCTTAATCTCAATTTATTATCTGTAAACCAGACTTTGACCTGTGTCTATCTCAAGTGTTCTTGAACACAGTTGCTGCCATTAGCAAAGATAGTATAAACTAAATGTAAGAGATGTGGCAAGTCAGGCTTATGAATTAGGTAGGAATAATGTACCAGCTTGTGACTTTTGATTCCTTTTGCATGAAGGGTCCCTCATTCTATAAACCTGGTTTCCTATGTTTTGTGAATAAGTTTCAGTGATTTGCATCTGGAATCACCAGAGAAATAAGCCAAGAATATATAAGGCACCCATATTTTTTTTACTCTAACTTCTGTCTGAAATATGCCATTGTGTTTACATGGCACTCTAGCTCAGGCTTACAGCAGGAGAGATGGCACAGGAGCTGAAGGAAGAATCTGCAGATATAAGTCAGTGTGGTCCCAGCTAAAACATAACGCAGATTGCTGTGACATCAAAATGCAGTCCTAGTTTTCCCTGCTCTGTGAATGTGCAAGGAATGTTCTTGTTATTAAGAAGCATTCTAATTCGCTATTTTCTCCAACTGCATGACACAGTGATCCATGAATAAAAACATGAGCAGAACAGTCTCTAGAACTGGAAATTGCACCTACTCTGAGGTGAAGCCAGAGAAGCATCAGTTGTATTTCTGGGGGCTTGCTATCACTCCAGTATACAGTCTACAGTATATCCTCTTATGAGAACTCCTCACTGAAATTTGAGGGCTTAGCTGACTTAGTTTTCTTACACCAGCTACTTTTTTTTCTTTTCTTTTTTTAATAAGAGGGATGGTTACCAGGACTTGGGGAAGTTTGAACCTAAGAGAGACCAATGGAAGCCATATATTGATACAGGCGAAAAACCTTGGTACCTTCAACAGAAACATGTGGCTAAAACTGAGAAGGAAGAGCTGAAACCAAGAGTGCTACATTAAAGAGGGAAAATAAATTTAGCTATGAGTTCAGGAGGACAATAGAGGAGCACTCTATTGTTGCCAAACCCTGACCTTGACAGTGAAATAATTGATGGAGTTGAATAAACTCACAGGGAACACCTTCTTGTTCTGTACAGTGGTACCTCGGTTCACGAACTTAATTCGTTCCATGACTCTGGTCGCGAACCAAATTGGTCGTGAACCAAATCAAATTTTCCCATAAGGTTCAATGTAAATACGGTTAATCCGTTCTGACCCCTACGAATGTGGTTGCCAACCGATTTTTGAGCGCGTCCCGAATCAAATTTCCCTATAAGGTTCAATGTAATTACGGTTAATCCGTTCTGAACCATACTTTTTTTTTTTTTAAACCGCAAAAATATGACACAAAGTACAGTACGAAGAGAGAGAAAGCTAACCTTGCTCAACGCGACTTCTGGCGTGGAGGACAGGAAGGCGGGTGGGGAGGCGGTTACTGCTTGGAGGGAGAGTCCCCCTCCCTACAGGAAGCCGCGACCACGTGTCACGGGAGGGAAAATGGCCGTGGATCCTGTTCGTAACCCGATGCGGAGTTCGTGAACGGAGGCAAAATTTTGCAACCAGAGCTGTTCGTGAACCGAATTGTTCGTGAACAGAAGCGTTCGTGAACCGAGGTACCACTGTATTTTATTAAGGCCCCTGGAGAAAGAGAACAATATTAATGCTTCTCTGCCAGGGAATGTAGTTAGAAATAATTGTGGTTTGTTGGCTCAGAAGACATGACAAGCTAAGGTTAATGAAAACCAGAAATAAAAGCTCCCAGACTCCTACGCACATCTGTATCAGAGGGGGAGAGGTCAGGAGAGACCATGCAAAACTTGATCTGCTATCCAATATCTCTCAGTTACATGCACTGCTTCTTTGGATATTATACAGCTCAGACAAATAGACCAACAATTTGTGTAGTAACCGTATCGATCCCATTGGGGGAAAAAAAAGGCATTGCCACAGTAATTAGCAACTTGCACCTTGAGAATCTTTTGTGTTATTTTATTTAACAAACAAAAAAGTGAAAACAATATAAATACATTTTAAAATTATATGTTTGGTTTTCAGTTCAGCAAAGATAGGTTATGCTTACATGGTCATTGTTAATACTACTGACAATGAAAACATTTTTGTCTTTTGCAGTACTGTTGCTGGAGAAGATAGAAAATGATGATATCCACAACAAAACTCTGAAGATTACAGATTTTGGCTTGGCAAGAGAGTGGCACAGAACAACTAAAATGAGTACTGCAGGAACCTATGCGTGGATGGCTCCGGAGGTTATTAAATCATCCATGTTTTCTAAAGGAAGTGATCTTTGGAGGTAAAGTATGTTTAAATGAATTCTGTATAACTGAATGAAATTTGAGTCAACCTTAAGTCCAGTAATTTTCTCCTACTATGCATGCAAAATGATCTTAATAGGTTCTATTTTTTTATTGACAGGGATTTTTTTTTAATAGGAGATGCTTAACTTTTACATATGGACAGTATTTGTATACTGCTTTTAAACCATAAAGGATTTCAAAGCAGTTCACAATAATAAACAGGTTCTGAAACTCATTGAAGCCGACACAATTCTAGATGTAGAATTTTAGGCATCCCTGTGTGGGTTCTGTGGTAGGGAGAGGGGATTTGGTGGGTACAGTGATTTACAAAACTGTCTCATCTGTCTAGTAACAGTTCCTTTTACTCTATAACTGCTGCTTGGGGAAAATAGTAGAAATGGTTCTTTGCCATGGGACTGTTGGAGGCAGTAGTGGGTTTGCACTAAGCCTTAATGTGGTTTGATTTGCTGTTTGCTACACGAACCCAACATGCTTAAATCAACCATAACTTAGTACAGGGTGCAAGACCCACTCCGGTCTGCTTGCTGGAAGTTGAGAAGGCACGTCTGGGAAGGCCGATCTTCTTCAGAGAGCTTTCAGTCAGGCCAGCAAGTGCTCCTGTGACCTAATATGCTGTTTAATTAAAGAGATATATGCTGTAATAAATCCGATGCTCATGAATTAATAAAAGTATCTTTGAATAGTTTTAATAAACTTAGGAATTATTGACAAGACTATATGAATTCTGTGATAAAGGAAAGTTAACATTTTATGCCAAGTGGCAATCCTACCAAAATTGATTATGGAGGGTAAGCCATGTCGTTCAGTCCTCTTGTTTGAGCAGCTGTTCTGCATTGGCTTCATAGTTTGGATACATTACTGTACTCCATCTTTCCAAGGTTTATAAGCTGGTTCAGAGACAGTGCTAAACCCAAGTTTAAAAAAAGCAAAAGAGACGGGGCCTGTACATTCTTCTAGTGCAATTGCAAAGAGGCATTCCAAGGCTTTGTCTTCTGCTCTATATTATCATGCCTGCCATGTTATCTAAACCAAGTGTTTAATGGAAATAAGCTAATGTCAAAAAAGGTTAAACTGTTGTTTGTTTAATTGTGGTTTGTTAAACAGGCTGGCTTATTTGGCCAATTCCTAGTTCATTTTTACATCTGCTGTTCTCTTACACCTATCTGAATTGGTTAGAAGTATGGGTAAAGCACAAAAATCAGCAAGAAATCAACCAGGAATGCACAACCCCCATGGTTCCAAATTGTGATTTACTACTGTAAAACAAGCAATAATTTCCTCACTGACCCCTATTTGCTCATCCAGCTAATCCAAAAGCAATCAAATCATATTCTGTGGCATTGCAATGTATGCATTCCACTTTATGAAACTGAATTTGTTCCCACTAACTTTTAAAGCTTTTAAAATTCACTACACTCTGACTAATCTGAAATGAAAGCAAAACCTTCTGATCTCCTCTTAGCTATGCCAGCAGGCCAGTGAAGAGAGGAAGCAGATAAGCCCAAAGTTTGCATGTACAGTTTTGCAATTCTAAGCCATGATTTAGTATTACATCTAAAAGCATCCGTGAGAGACACCAGGTCAACCCAGAGCACCAAGATTACTTTGTAGACAGAGTCTATACAGCTTCAAGCGCATCTATAAAGTCCAAACATGGACCAGTTTTTCCTTCCTTAAAACAGAAGAAAGTGAAAGCTAATAATTAAAAATCTGGATTCCCTTGGTGCTTCTTTGCTCTTCTTACTTCTGATATACAGCATTGATTATTACTTTCCCTGTAGCAAGAAAATGCAGAAGCTTCTTTTGTTATTTTATTTTCAGCATTCTTTGATCTTTAAAAAGAGAAAAATATATTGCATATATATGTTTATTCTTAACTTATCACTTACTGTACTTAAAATAATTGTTCTTATGCATTCCACCATAGGAAATTCCTTAAAGTTTTTATGCATCCATTTGCTTAGAACCAATTTCATTTAATTCTACTTGAAGGTAAATCCAAACGTTCTTAGCACTGTAGCCTGAATTGCATACAGCAAGGAGTGGTTGCCATTGGCTCAGTTTCAGTATAGTTACAGTGCAGGAGGATAATCTTGTCATTTTTGCTAAACAATTTAATTGCAGGTCCCAGTTACCTTCTGTTATAGTCATGCCATTTGAGAGCGAAGTTCTTTTGAAGCTTTACTAACACCTTGACATTACTTTTGATTCTTGAATATTTACTTTTCCTGCTTTTTTAATCTTGCATTTTCTTAATTATACAAAGTAAATATACAAAGATGGAACTTGATTTCTGCTTTGTAAGCGTATAGAGGAGAATCTGGCTGTGCTGTTCTGATCTGTCTGATATGCCCCTCCTCCCACAATGATTTGATAGTATATTGGCACTTAAATGGAGATGACGCCTGTGTACATCTCCCATAATCCCTGAACCTTTTTGCTAAATCAACAAGTACTAAGCCTGATGTCTTGTTTAATGAAGGGGAGTAATGGCTGCATGGAGATATGCTGAGGCCTCCCATTTCCTGTGATACCTGGGTCTATCTTCACATGTACAGATAAAGGAAGGTAGAATGGGTGCCATTTGTGTATGTTACACTCACTACTTGCCTTTCTGTATAATGCTTCAAATCACTCCTAATACTAATGACACATTTGTCCTTTATTAGGCTGTGTCATTTCAACTATGAAGACATTTTATTTTCCATCCTTATGGTTTGATCAGCTCAGATACATTATTGTGAGGAAAATTAACTACCCTCAAGCTCAAGAGCATTTTGGAGAACGGCTTTACAAAATGCCCCATCTCACACCATTAGATCATCAGGCATGATGTAAAAGCATTGATAAATTGTTCCTTTCACAGCTGAAGAATAACTTATAGTAAATTTCAGACAATCAACTTCAAACAAAGTATTACATACAACAGTGAATTATAATGCTGGTGTATATTATTCTGGCTGAAAAGCTTGGGGGGATGAATCATTTAGTTACTCTTTGCCTGCCTACATAATAAAACTTTTTGGATTCAGATTTGCTGGAGGTATAATATGTATCATTTTGCTGCAAATGTGTATAGCATCAAATCTACTTTTAGAAGGATGCACTACATTGCAATGACGTTGTAGTGCATCCTTCCTCAGCCTGGTGCCTCTAAGATATATTGGAGTTTAACTACTTTAAACAGCAGCGTGCATGTTGGGGATTATGGGAAGTCCAACATATTCCAAGGGCCCCAGATGGGGGAAAGCAGATGCCCTCTTTCTGTTTTCCTCCCCCACCCCCCCACTAGAATGCTTTCTAGGCAGACTGCTGTCCTTCACTACCTTAAGGAAATCATGTGTTAGCATTAAACAAACACAATTAACTGTTTGAAAATTTATTTATAGTTATGGCGTATTGCTGTGGGAACTGCTTACAGGAGAGGTTCCTTACCGTGGCATTGATGGTCTTGCTGTGGCTTATGGCGTTGCTGTCAATAAGCTTACTTTGCCCATTCCATCCACCTGTCCTGAACCATTTGCTAAACTAATGAAAGGTACTTGTGCTGCTTATTAAAACAGCTGATGTAAGATTGCTTTCCTGTTCTCTATGATATATGTGAGTTTTAATGTCAGCGTTTCATTTGGTATTAGGCTAACTTCTCTTCAGAGGTAGAAAACGTTTTTCCATTCTACTGAAGTCCTGTACTAAATATGCTTTAACATACTTGGCACTGGAATGTGCAGTTCATTTTTTTGAAAGTTGCCTTCATCTTTGAAAGTACTGCCTTGCTCATTGATTCGATCAGTTATATTCTACCCTTACCGGAATGGCACTGAAGCCTCACAGCAACCTGGGATGTAGCTTCAGTTCTGAGAGTGTGATCTGTCTAAAGTTACTTGGTGATCCAAGTCTGAGTGAGGATTTGAATTCTCAGAACAATAGCCAGTGCATTACATTTGGCATTACATAGGAAATGACAAGGCCTTATAATTGTAGGGATAAAACTAGACAGGATGTTACCACACCCTTTATCAGAATGTCACAATCCTGGCATCCAGGCTGACTCCCTTCATCGTTCCAGAATTTAAAAATGAGTAAAAAGTGGCATTAAAAGCATTCCTTAGCTGATAGCAATACAACTGCTTCCTTCACTGAAGAAGTCATGTGAGGAAAAGATGGAATTTTTGTTTTTAAAAAGCAGGAGCTTTGGCAGGACACGGGTACATGGGCTCGGGAGCTCACATCATTCCCATTGCACACATCACATGAGCTAATACTAATTACTATCACTAATTTATTTTATATCCTGCCTTTCTGCTCAGAGACATGCGATGGATGTACCTGTGATCTGTTTGCCTTTCTCCTATCCCTTTTTGAAAGTGAAAGGATCACAGGCATTTTGAAGATTATGCATATAACACTCCATGCATACATCCAAGTCATATGCTTCAGGTGTAATACACCACTCCTAGGTTTATGTGTTTTATTTTTTACCACTTGGAAACTGTTTCTTCACTGTAATTTGTACCAGACCCCATCAAGAAAATTCTCTGTTGATTTTTATCAAGCATTCTTAGAACTGAATCTGCATGAAAGAAAAAAAGTACCTGATATCTAAACATAAATATTAAGTAGTGAAGCATTTCTGCAAGGTGGGCTTAGAGTGAATAGGTCTTTTTATTCTTCTGACAAATACGATGAATTTCAGAATGCTGGGCACAGGATCCACATATCCGGCCATCATTTACTATGATTCTTGAGCAGCTGACTGCCATTGAGGGGGCTGTACAGACGGAGATGCCTCAAGAATCTTTCCATTCAATGCAAGATGACTGGAAACTGGAAATCCAGCAGATATTTGATGAACTGAGAACCAAGGAAAAAGTGAGTGAATTTTAAAGAACATTGAGATTGTGGGACTATATATATTTAAATAAAGTTGGGATAATCATTGGAGCTCTTTAGCCAATCATTCATTTTTACTTCTCATTTACCATTACGATATTTAGTTCATAAGACTGGTTGCCATTTTTGTTGTTATTATTATCATTTTTTCTTCAGAACAAATAGTTTGAGTAGTTCTTTGAATGTTTTGGGGTTCCAATATGTTTTACTATATTAATATTTGGGTTATTTTAACTCTGAGAATCTTACTTTAATTATGATGTTAGTAGCTAGAGCCTGTTCCAAAGAGAAACAGTTCTAAAAGTCATTTATTTCACTTTTTTCTCATTGGGACTTGATTGAGCAAGCAATCTTGGGGGCTACTGGACATATTTGAAATGTTGTGGGTGCTGTCCCAACATAGCTGTCACAAAACTTTTGTATTCATAAAATGTCTGCCAGAGTCTAGATAGCCAGTTAGAAAGCACCTCTTTTTCAGAAGACAGCTTAATGAGTTGGCTCTCAAGAATCCCTCAGCCTCCTAGGATGCTTCCTACCTCCCTGCTTACATTTGCCCTTTCTCTATGTAAATATGTTTGGCTCATTTCCAAACAATGAATTGAGAATTCTTAGAATTCTAAGTATTAAACATTGGCCTGTGGGGCAGATGAGGGGCCCAAAGCCATTGTTACAGTTGAGACAATGCTGGAGGTTGGTGCTTACAGCCTACATGGCTTTGTAGTTTGCCAGCTCCAAGAAAACGACCATAGTTATCAGTAAGCCGTAAACAACAAGGTTAATCAAAAACAAGCAGTAAACAACAGCCTAATCAAGGAACTACCAAGGAGAAAACAACACAGAGAGCAAACCCCACTCCCTTCTAACACTGAAGATGTTACCTAGCCAGGTAACAAAACGTCTGCAAGAAAACAACCAAGCTCAGAGAACCCCAAGGACTCTACAAGTTGTCAGTAATTTGGATGTTCTTAACTGGGGACTGCCTGTATTTACATTTAAATTTTACAGGCTGCAGGAATAGTATCCTTGGGGACAGTGATGTCTGTTACATTTTAATTAACTGGTATCTTACTTAAAATTATTATTTCCTTCCTCTCTCCTCCAAGAGTAGAATTTTGCTAAAATAATATATATACACAGACTTTGGACTCTCTTATAGAAGTTATCAAGGAACCCAATTGATGGGGAAATAATAATAATGATAACAATAACAATAATTACAATACTGCAGAGGAATAAAGAAAAAAACTACTGTACTAAAACAATAAAAACAAAAAGTAAAAACAACAGAAGAATAAAAGGAAAATAATAAAAACACATTTTAAAATATGTAATAGCAGTTCAGTTTTTAAAAATAGATTAAATCTTGCCCACATGAAATTGTATTGCTCAGTCTTTTCATTACATCAAAAAAGAGCGATTTGAAAGACAGAGAGTGATTATGTGTCTTCAGTCCAGGATTTTACCAGTATCTTTCCATCCAAGTAGAACATTTTTTTAGGTATCATCCATGCCAGTGTGCTTAAGTGGATAAGGTATTCTTCTAAAACCAGGAAGACCAAGTTTAACTCTACTCTCAGCCATGGAAATTCAGTGAATTACTTTGGCCAGTCTCTCTCTGTCTCAGCCCAATCTACCTCAAAGGATACAGTAATGGGTGAAAAAATTAGGATGGAATGCCATGGATACTGTTTTGAGCTCCTAAGAGAAAGGCAGGATATAAATCTAATAAATAAATAAATAAATAAATGCTCAATAAATCCAAAGTTCTTCATGCTACTTTAATAGATTCCAAGTTTTCAACATATAAGTGACTGTCACATTAACTTCTTTCTTGATTTTCCAAGATCATATTAACAATATTGTAAATATTGACTATAATATAAATATTATACTAAAATGAGACAACATAGAACAAACCCAAATGTCAAAGATTCCTCTAATAAATTACATTCCCAGCATTAAAAAGTTGAAATCCAACCTTTCCTATACCTTCACTGAAGTTGAAAGAAGATGAAAAAGAATCTTAATAATGTCTATAAAAATAAATTATAGGCTAAGAGTTTTCAAAAACCTTTTCCAATAGTTCAAGTAGTTTAAAACTTTCAGATGTTGCTAATGCAGAAAGTCTAAACTGTGAATTTAAAAGATGTTTAAATTGAATATGCTGCCATTCAGCTGTTTTGGCAATCCAAATTTTTAATGTAATATATCAAATATTTTCAAAGACTAATTAACAATAATTATTTCTTCTCAAGTTTTCCAAAAGAGGTGGGGGGAAAATTTACTTGCAATTTTCAAATTAGGATTAACTCAGGGTATCAACTCTTTTGTGAAAAGGGATCAAATTTAATCCTCCATCACAGAATATAGCAAATCTGTCTTGTAGCTTTTAATGCTGGAAAAACAACTGAATTTTAGGAGGAAAAAAACCCAGGAGACAGAATGAGAGATAACAAAGGTTTTTATGCTACTTCAATCATTTTTACTTTAATCATATCAATCGGGTTAAATAATAACTTCCTAATTGTGTCTACAATAGTTTTGGGAAAAGAGCATTTGAATTATACAAAGAAATAGAAGTCGAAATATCAACCAAATGATAAAGCTAAAAATCAGGAAAATCAAATCCCCCCTTTTTATACGAAAATCACAATTTAGATGTTGAAAAAATCTTGGGATTCTGTCCGTTCCATAAAACTTTATATTAGTCTTGAAATAGTATTTATTTTAACATCTTGTAATGTTCTCCATAAACTCATAGGGATTTAAACCATCTGTTCATGTTAATATTAATCTCAGTAAACAAATTGAAATATTTACCTTTCCAAACAAGAAATATTTCTAGGCACTCTTGTTATAAGGTATCTAAAATAATTGAAACAAGAAGACAAATCCTTGCTTTTTTACAAGTCTCCATAGATAACTCTGATCCAATTGGAATTATATTGCACTTATACCAATTACTTGAATAACTGGTAACAAATCAGACTAATAGATAATGTCCAGGAATTTTGGTAGAGAAGATTGGTAATTATCTAATTATTTAATTAAAAACCTAAAATGTCATCTGCCTAAAGTAACAATTTAGGTTCACTCCAGTCTTCTTTATGTCTGAAATATCTTCTAACTGTCTGATAAGAGAGACCAAGGATTTCAAACTCAAATTAAACCTAAGAGGATATAAGAGACATCCTTGACAGGTGCCACAAACATCTTACTAGGTAAAGAAATAATTCAATTTGTATTAACTCTAGCTGATGGATTAATATGCCGCATTTTAATAAAATTGATACAATCAGAAGATAATCTGTTTTTGAGCAGAACATACTACAAAAATATAAACTGTTTCATATCAAAAGCTTTCTCCAAATCCAGTGAAGCCAGACTTGCAAAACTGAGCTTCTCAGCTTATATTTCCAGAAAGTTAATTAACAGCATAAGATTATATGAAACTTGTTGCCCCTTTATAAAACCAGATTGTGCAGTGTAAACTGTCAAAAGTAATGCAGTTTGTAATCAACGTGCCGAAGTTACTGTTAGAATTTTAGCAGCCATATTTAACAGAGAAACCAGGCAGTAGCCTTTACATCTTGCCAAGTCTTTATCCATCTTCATTATTAATTGATTAAGAACACAAATAATAATAACACAACATAAAATGGCAGCTGAGAATAATTTAACACCTCACAGTTAGTATAACTCAAAATCAGGTTCACCCACATTATCAGGGCCCCAGGCTTGATGGCAAAGCCAAGGTTTCAATGCCTTGGTCAATGCAGGGTCGGGGCAAGTCTGATCTCTGGGGTGATGATGTTCCAAAGGGCAGAAAAGGCCATCCTCCTGTGTCCCACAAGATGGCGTACTCTTATGGATGGGACCCAAAGCATGCCTCTCCTGCCAGATCCAACGGGATGGGTAGACACCACTGGGAGAGATGGTCCTATTTGTTCCTCTCAAGGCAGAAGATAACGTCCTAACCAGTATTTCCATTACAATTGTTAGGAGCTGAGGTCACGGGAAGAAGAATTAACAAGAGCTGCTCTTCATCAGAAATCTCAAGAAGAATTGCTGAAACGGCGAGAGCAGCAGCTGGCAGAACGGGAGATTGATGTATTGGAACGTGAATTAAATATATTGATATTCCAGTTAAATCAAGAGAAGCCCAATGTTAAGAAGAGAAAAGGGAAATTTAAAAAAAGTCGATTGAAACTTAAAGATGGGAACAGAATTAGTCTACCTTCAGGTTTGTTTCTTTTTCCTGCCCCTCTCTTGAGCAGCTTTATTAAGACAAATAGTTGCATTTCCAGTGTTGAATTCTGTTGCTGACAATTTCAGGAATTACCCTATTAAAGCCAGTAGCATCATCTCAGGCTGTGCAGATGTTCAAAGAGGTGCTTTCTTTGACAAAGATTCAAGTGAAACACTGTCTCAGAGATACTTCATGAAGCAGTGTGAACCATTCAGTTCTAGAAACAAAACAAATTGATGGTAATATTTTGCTTTGCTCTGCTTTGCAGTTCCTTTTCAGCACAGCTTTTCTGAAAGCACTTGTCAATTTCTGATAGAGGACACAATGTTCAGCCTTGGCATCGCTCACCAAAACCATTGGTGAGTGGTAGCAGAGGACTCACCATTCTCCTGTTTCAGTATAGTGCTCTCACCTATGCAGAAACCATGGATTTGGCAAATGACATGTGACTCTTCTGGCTTTGGCAAGTGACAGGAAAGGCAGGAAGAAGCTTCAGTGCTAGGTGATACATGTATCTTTGCTTAGACCAAGAGAATCACATCATCTCCATGGCATAATATCAAAGTGAATCTAAGTTACCTTGTATAAGCCTAGTGGCACAGTCTCAAATGCCAAAACAGGGGACACTATTAGCTGTGTGCAAGAAATTAGTAAATTCTACAGGGATTAATTTAGAATCATTGTTTGTTCCATGTAGAGTTCTGATCTTCCTTCTAGTTATTCAAGCTTCATGAAGACAGAAAGCCTGTATGTCACTATATTGAGTGACATATATTATATATTAAATATTATATATTAAATATTATATAATTTAATGTACCAGATTGGCTCTCATTAAACCAGTTTATAGGTTGATAAATCTTTTGAGCTCTTTAGGACTAAGTAGTGAAGGATTTTTCTTAGGATTGTACTAAATTTCAACATTGTATGTGCATCTTTATTTAATATAATGCAGCCAGATAGTCTGTTATTGAAATTTTCTTTTGAAACATTTCAACTTAACAAGTCTTTTTATTTATCACAGATTTTCAGCATAAAATCACAGTACAAGCTTCTCCAAATATAGATAAGCGCAGAAGTTTAAACAGTAATAGCTCTAGTCCACCAAGTAGTCCTCCAATAATTCCTCGTCTTCGAGCTATACAATGTAAGTCTAAAAATGAGTATTTTTATACTGTTGATCTTGATACATTTTAGAACATTTTTTTTCATCATGCTGAAAAAGATTTCATATTGTTAAGTGTAATCTTAAACTTGCTTGACTAGGAGAAAATTGTGTTGACCAGAGTAAGACATATTTCTGCAAAAAATTGCATTGGATTGTGCCACAGAATGATAAAAAAGACAAATAGTGATTACTAGAGTTAATTTCAGTAATTGTAGAAATGTGCAGTAACATGATTAATGCTGCTGCTGATATAACCATTAATTGTGATCTGAAGCTCAGTTAAACCATCACAGTAAACAATTAATTCCAAACTATGGTTGAGCTTTCGGCTCAAACTAATTTAGTTCTATTTTTCTTCTTTCATTTTCCATTTGATCTTCACTCCTATCCTTGATGTGGTGCCCCCCCGCCCCCCCAGCACAGCAATTGAATTGAATTGAACTGGTTGTTTAATCTGGATATCACACCAGACTGTAGCACCTTGGATAAATTGGGGAAATAATGTATACTTGGCCCTGCTCCCTTAATCATTCCTAAGGATTACTTGTGCATAAGTCCTGTACAGTCAGTTCATGTAAATCCTTTTACCTTGTGGGTAGAAAATATATTGTCAATGTCTCTGATTAACATAAGAGGTTGGTCGGGTATGTGTATATTGTAACTCATCTCAGGAAGACAAGGCAAATAATAGCAACATACAAAAAGGCTGAGCAACATGATAAGCTATTAACAGGGAAAATGAGGAAAAGTTAGATTTCAGTTCTTTTTTTTTTTTTAAAGGGACTTTTCCGTTGCTGAATTAAAGTATTTCCACTTGAGTTGGTGCAAAACTATTCAGGCAATAATTTTGCTACTCTCGATGCCAATTCCTGTCCTGACTCTACTGTCTCTGTTTTGACTGTCTGCCAAATAGTGCTATCTTGATTTTGCTGTTCAACACTTGATAGGCAAAGTGATTAGGTAATTCCTGTGTCCTCCTGTTTCTGCATGCCAGCAGCAGGTGGGAAAAAACATCCATTAAATATAGTATAACCTGACCTGTCATCTCTAGGTTCCTTCCCATGCCCATTCTTCTATACCCCATTTTGTTGTAACCCAAGTAGAATAAAATGTTTAAAAATGGGGGTTGTGAACAAAGGTGAATAACAACACTTTTACTTGGGATTTCTGTCCTCTTTGCTTCCTGTCCTTTTTTTATATAGGGAATTGATGCTGATCTGAAGCTTCCTCTATAATCTGTTCAAGAGGCAATAGGGAAGAGGATTCATTCACCATTCTGCTGCTTCATTAATACATTATTGCACTAAACCAGTAAAGGCTGTATAGTTAAATCACTTACATTACTGCCAACTGAGCATTACTTGGTGAGGCTCTTTAGGGAATCAAGGGAGAATGGCAAGAGATATGATGTAACCAGGGAGGGAAAAGGTACTGGCTGCATCAACCTGAAATGTTCAACAAATACCTCTCTGATCCCTGCCAGTACTGATCACCTGATAGTTCTTCCAGTGGCAAAGCAGAACAGATTTTGCACACTTCACAGCTGTTGTTGGATACTGTCAGCTTAAGGGGGGAAACACTACTTTAACACCAGTACAGCTAAGGATGACTTAAGTATTACTCACAGGCTGGGCATTAGAAAAAGAGTGTTGTAGGGACAGGCCAGAAAAAAGATCTTGCCAGGTCGTTTTTGCTGGAGTTAGATGCAAATAGGGAAAGGACTGAAAATGATATGATATATATCTTTGTATGGGTGAGGTTGTGGACATGCATATAATTTCATCTTTCACCAGAGACTTTGGATGCAAACAGAAATGAGGTTCCAGGAAAGAATTTATGAATCTAACCCAAGACTCTTAGCTGAGAGGAGATTGTCAGAGACAGGCACTGCTGCAGTTACTCACTTCATTTCCCAGCTCTGCTGATACCAGTATATATTTGCACATTTGTAACTGGGCATACAGTTATAGCTGTTAACTGTTGAGGTGGAAAATTTAAAATTGCTTACTTATACAGTTTTGTACTTTGCATTTCTGTAGTATAAACAAGTGTCTTGTTGGATCAAGACATGGTCCATCAGTCAAGCGTTCTGTTTCCAAAATTGGCAAGCCAGAAGTTTCCTCAACTTCACAGGGGTGAATAAAGTCATGTGTTTCCCTCAGCAGAACTGATTTGTGCTGATAGAATTGGAGTGAATGATTGCTGTTCCCCTGCAGCCCTCCACGTTTTTCCAAAATCTCCTCCAGAAGGTTCCTCAACCCCCTAGAACAGATATTGAGGCAGAGCAGGGATAAGGAGGGCAAGAGGAGGAAGAAATACTGTTCACTGTGAATAACGTCTGCTCATGTAACATTCATCCTTTCCAACAGATAATGTAGTTGATGAAAGTCTTCCCTGTTGATCATTCTTAGCATCTTGAACTTTGAACTGTATTGATTCTGAATATGGAATTTCTGTGTTCTTTTAATTACTAATAGTTAATTGACTGGATTTGACACTTCACAAAGGAGAAATACACAATTTTCAGTTTCTACAAGTAACAGGATGCCAGTTTTGCCCTGGCAAAGTGACACAATTATGCATAGGCATAATTGAATTGCTTCTGGAGAATTTGCAATGTTTATTTTTAATTTTTTAAAAATTCTAAATTTGGCTTTAGAAGGGGTGAAAAAGAATATATGAACAGTGTATGCTGGCATGGAACTTGTCATTTCCAGCAGAGGAAAAGAAAGGAGTGTTACGTTCAGCTTAAATCTCAATGTTTTCCCATTGCATTCAGTCCCTAATGCTGGTTAATTATTCAGTGTGTTCTGTTTGAGGATAATAAATTATCACTCCTGTTTCCCAGCACTGAAAGAGGGTATTGTCTGCCAGTTTTTCAACCTGGATGTCTTGCAAACAAAAGATTATTTTCTTCTCTTTGAACACCATTTTCTTAATCCTTTGTTCCCATTATCTTCTATTCCTTCAGAGTTAATAGATAAAGTTGAAGGAGAGCTCGTCCAGACATTAAAACCTGTGTACTTATTTGGGTAAAGCTGAAGCTATTTTCTTACTCATGCAGCACATTTTCTCCCCTGATTTGGGCTGTACTGCGATCACACAATTTAAATAGTTGATATACAACTACAAGTTTAGATACAGGTATCTTTTTATCTTTACCAAGACTTTTTTTGTGTAGATGGAAATTCCAAGACTGGTCACATCAACTTTTAACAAAAGAATTTAAAATCTGCTTTATTAATTAATTAATTTATCTTTGATAATAGTCATTATCAGTCTGAAGCTCTAATAAATAGAACTCAGTTTACTAAGATTAAATTAAATATTCATTTATTGAAAAATAGAGTGGACTATCAGTTTCTTTCAGAGTCCATGAATTGGGCAAATAAGAGTGCACTGAGCAAATAAGAGTGCACGTTTCACCCCCATCCCAACCAGATTCAATTAAGAAGAGAAACTACTTACCAGAATTACTTGAAAGTCTTAGAAATGCACATGCCCTTAGGTAAATTGCATGCATAGCAAGCCATCTTCTACATATAGATTGTTCCCTGGACTCTTAGAATCTGCACATTGAAAAAGATATTGGGATACCATATGATTTTTCCCCTTCTTTATTTGCCTCCTGTGGAAGGAGTCTTTGTGTCTCAGTCACTGGAACCCAACATTGGTAATCTGAGATGAATAGCAAGTACTATTAGATGTCCCTGGACAATAATGGTAGCAATTTTTTTTAAAGTACTACACTAGTTGAAAAGCCATGCCCAACAATTAGGAAACTACCAGAACCAGGGAGCATGAGTTACAGAGATTTCTTAGAGAAGGGGGAATAGTATGTTCATAAAATATTTACATTCATTTTTTGAATGGGGCAATATCCCCATTTACCATAGTCCATCCCACTCCAGAGTGTCCTAAAAACCTTATTGTTTTCAGGAGTGTGAGGGAAGCAAAAGTTCACTTTTGCAAGCTCTCTATACTTATATATCTTAGGGTATAATCCAAAATATTTAGAAAAATGCAGTGAAATATAGAATTGTCATCCTCACAATCATGTATGGGCAGTCAGTGCTATCTTCTCACTGTCTTCAGAACTGTTTCCATTTCTGTGCAGTATAATAGGACTTGTGTAGCATTGCTGAATTCAATATAGTCATATTTTTATATAGATTATTAAACTGGCTCAAATCAAATCAATGCCTAGGGCATGCTGCCCAGACTGGTAAGTGCTACAGAATAATCAGTGGAGATTTCACACTATCAAATAGCAATTAAACTGTTGAGGGGAGCATTATTAATCATAGGACTGATTTATTTAAAGATGGTTCACCCAGTGCTTATATACTTATTTGTTCTAGCTATATCTAGCCTTTCCTCCAGCAGCCCAAGGCAGCATACATGATATTCCATCTTTCATTTTTCTCACAACAACCCTATGGAATAGGATGGGCTGAGATGGAATGACTGGCCATGAGCACCCAGCGAGTTTCCAGGGCTGAGGAAGAATTAGAACATGGACCTCCTCACTCCTAGCCCAGCATGATAATACTGTATAATTATTCATATGCTGTTTTCTGCCAGACTTTGTTGAGCCACTCCTAGCATGCATTCATTGGGCTCTGAGACTGCTATTTAAGAATATTTCTGAAACTGGTGTTGATTTACTATATCAAGCCAAAGTACCACCAGGTAGTTTCATATATATTCTCTAATTGTTTCTTCAGTGATTTCCAAAACTGACTCAAATGCAGCTAACGGGCAAAGAAACAGTATATATGTGTACCAGCAAGATGTAGATATCACAAGTGAATATGAACTTCCCTGTGGGGTTAAGACAAAAGGCAAGGCAATATTCACTCTACAATGTGTTGGTTGTATTACTTTCTTAGCTGAATTTGTATAAATCAGTATCTTCCTGTTGATTGATTTTCTTTTCTTACCTTCCCACCTTGGTAGATTAATTCTTTGCCTGCTTAATTTGATTACCTTCTTATCTGTTCTTTAGAGGGGAAAATTGTCTCTTTGGTGGTACTGTAATGCAAATCTTAAGGTAGGTGCTGAATTCTTGTTGAGATCTTTTATCTTTTTCCAGTAACCTCAGATGAGAGCAATCGAACATGGGGAAGAAGCACAGCTTATCACCAGGAAGAATTTGAAGATGTGAAAAGAAGCTTTAAAAAGAAAGGTTGTACTTGGGGACCAAACTCAGTTCAAACAAAAGAGCGTGCAGATTGCAAAGAGAGGTATGGTTGATGGGCAACATGGGAATGCTGATATAGTGTATCTATGATAAATACCTAGATATTATGGTTCTTAGTTTAATGGTATATAGACTGGGGGGAGAGAAAAGAAGATTGGACAACTGTGAAGATGTCAGATAACTATTGCTCTATGAATTGACAAGTCAAAAGTACAATTACACATGCTGGACTGAATATTAATGAGTTCTTTGTGTCAAAATATGTAGATTCAATAAGGGAAAGTATTTAGTTGAAAATGTAAGCACTGAAACTTAACCTAATCTCTTTCTCTGCTTTGAATCTCTGTCCCAAACATTTAAGAACATTCCCTATAAAACTGAGCAAAACAGATGTGGCAGGGAGAGAGTTCTGTGGAGAGAGTATATCAAGGTCCTCTGCTTTCTCTTTAGTTCAGTAGGTAGAGGATCCTGGCTGGAGAATGTATGGCAACTTTGGTCTCAAAGTTCTGAGTCTTTTGTGAGCTTGCACAAGCCTCTGCTTGCTCACAGACTATGCAGTTCCTATTGCCCAGGGAATCTGTCTTTACATGCAGTTCCAGGGCATGGGCGACAAAGAATTGAAACTTTATTGGCAGGGGAGGGGAATGGGCAAAGTTCCTCATTCATAGAAATGTTGTGCTGGGAGCATACTATTTTGCATACCATATTCAGTAATGAAGCAAGCTAGAGGGCACCTAGCAGCATTTAGGGACTATATCAGATCTTCCTGTGCCATAAGAAGTCCCTAAATCACTTAGAACAGATTGGGGCTTACATGATGCCAGTAATTAATTCTGTAGAAAAATGACAGATAGTCAGAAGATCAACTGAATGGGGTTGGGAGGGAAGAGATAAAAATGCTTTCTTCCTTTCTGCATGGGTTTACTACCTTTATAAATTGTCCAAAACTCTGTATTTCCTTCCATGGCAGTAATAAATATAATTACCTATGATAGTGTTACTACAATATATTTGGGTAAATTGGAGGTGGGGATATAGAGACCAATTTTTACCTAAAACACTCTTACTTCTTACTAAATGCAAACATGAATTACTAGCACAAAATTACAGGATGAGAAGAGTTAATTATCTAAGGCTCTCCCAGAGTAGTTAGGTTTATTCTGGATAAAGTTGCTGTTAGAAGAAGTTGAGAACTATCAATTAAAGACCTGCAGCTTAGCTATTAACTATGAATCTGAAAAAGAAATAAGCTTATCCTTATTGTATTTTTTGATATAAGTTAGGAAAAAATATGTTCAAGCTCCAGTTAATATTTGTATCACTGATTTGAGTTTCTAAACAAACTTTGAATTGGAAAAAAATAACTTTTCCTAAACTAACACATATTGAAAAAGTCATGATAATATCTGGGGAAAAAAAAATCCCCACAACCTAAAAACAGTCAAATTGCACTAAATATGATTTAATTGTTATGTTCAAACATAATGAAACTTTATTTGGAAATTTATTTTTATTGGAATGTTTATAACTATATTTTAAAAGTAACAGCCGGTAGCATGTCCTTTCCTTTACATTGCATTAATGAAGTCACTAAAATAGTTAAAGTGTGTTTTCTTTTGTGAATAAAATATATCTCAGTGAAAGAACCTTCCAGTCCAGAAGAAACTTGCACTGAAGAAAGAGAAGGGAGAAGTGTTTGTACCATTCTCACTGGTGTTGCCAAAAATCCCTCAGTCCTTCTGAGCAGCTTTTTCCAGTCTGGCGCTCCTTCAAATATGGTGGACTTAGCCTATAGTTTACAAAATTAAGTAAGCCAATATTGTAGCAAAGGCTAAAGTATCTTTTACTCTGCAGGAAAAAACAGAGTTATTTTCTTTATTATTTCTGTAGAACCATATTTGTATAATATGCAATGCTTGTATAATATGTAATGCTCTTTATAGTTAAGAGTTTCTTTGATTCCAGAATAAGACCTCTCTCAGATGGTGGTAGTCCTTGGTCAACACTTTTGATGAAGAGTCATAAAGGTGTCCCATTAGCTTCTTTGTTCATGGACCAAGGTAAGTGTTGAAATACAGAATTTATTTTTCAGGACCCAGAAGAGAGGAGCACTAAAAACACTCAGGGAGCCATAAGCCATAAATCATAACTTCTAGATAGTATAGGCATGATTTTTTAGGTAGTGCTGCTACCAAAATCCATGTCCTCATTTACTACTGAAATTTGGCAGCATACCATTTACAAAGGGTTTTGTTTAAATATTTTGTTTACTTATTTATACATACATTTAATGTATTAATCATGTATATCCTGCTTTTTAAAATCTGGTCCTACTCACTTTTCCATTTGACCCTGCCTACTTTTTTATGGACTCGTGTCTTTTTGAGAACAGAGTTCACTGTGGTACATAAGACTGGAATATAATTTTCAGTCCAGAAAAGCTCACCCTTATGTTAGACTTGACTCTCTTGAGATCAGACATCAAGATTTCATATATACTGAAGTGTTTAGCAGGGTAGGGATTCCACAGTACAAGTTGCAGTGCTATCCTGGCCAATTCCACATTTTACAAGGCAATGAAATCTGAGATCCTCTTGAGCTGGTGCATGAGGATTATATTCAGTGGTATCCTTCTGTCAGTGGAACTGACACAATGGTGGATCAAATTCCCACCCACTTCCATGGTCATGTCCCAGATCTGTGCTGAAGGATTGGGGGTTAATTTAGAGCAGATTTAGAAGGCATCAAAGGGAACATTGGGAAGTTCTTGTTCTGTGAGGAGAATTCTGCTAGCTCAATATAGATTTAGCTATATTCCAGAAAAATAGAAATAAATATATTTCACATTTATTAAATATGCCTTCTCTTCTCCAGAATGTATTTAGTGTTTATAAGAATGACTGTGATTGCTGACAACACCTCATTTTGTCATGTGCTGTCAGCAGTAAATTCAGATCCAGGTAGTCATGTTCTAAAACTGTTGTCCTTTTAATAGAACAGTTGAGATTAAATCCATACGCACTGCAAATTCTTTTGGAGACTCGAAATTAAGTCCCCAACTTAAGAATGAGTTCCGTTCCCAAGGTCTGTCCTTAAGTCGAATCTGTATGTAAGCCAGAACAGTGTTATTGTATAATACTATATAAGTAGTATTGTGTATTTAACTCGAATCATTGTGTACTTAACTCAAATTTTGCTACAGTAGGCTCCGTTCTTAACTATGGGTTGCCCTTAAACCAGGTGTTCTTAGCCCGAGGGCTACCTGTAGTTTGGTTAAATGTTGACATTCATAAAACTGGAGGGAGATTGGATGTAGGAGACACAATGTGGCTTCACAGCAGGGAAAAACATTCTGAAAAACATGGAATCTAAATAAATCTACCAGTAAGCTTTGAAGTTATTATCTTGCTTGCTTTTCACTAGTGAGGACTTTTGATCCCCCAAATTCTGTGTGATACAATAAACTCTTCTTTCTTTGTGTTTAAGAAGTACATCCTGATTGTACCAATACCATGCTTTCTCTAATTTCATATTGGTCATTTCAAAATACATTTACCTTTGAATATAATGTAATATAAACACATCAATGAATTTTGTGTCTGTACAGAACAGAGACTTTCTCCTGAAGGCCTTGATCCTAGGCGACCAAAGCAACTAAAATTGCCAAATCAGGCTTATATTGATCTACCTCTTTGGAAGGATGACCAAGCACTAAATTCTGCAGAACAGGAAAGCTTTGAAGAAGGAAATTCTGCAAGTTCTGCAAATAGCACTCCACAAATGACCCCAACAAACAGTATCAGTAGAACATTACAGAAGAAGAAAACTGACACTGTGCTGTACGGTTGTGCTGTCCTTCTAGCCTCTATAGCTCTAGGCTTAGATATTAGGGAGCCAAACAGATTGAAAAGTGTGGATGAAATGTTGCCTAAGGAGGAAAAGAAGAAACGTGATGGCCTGTTTCAGCGAGCATCTAAGTTTCGCAGAAGTGCAAGCCCTGTAAGATTGCAGCCTAAGAGAGAGGAGGCATGTGTCCCTTCATCATGTCCATCTGCAAGTACTGTGAACCTCCTGTCCATATCTTCTGTTTCTACTAAATGCCTCCTTCAGTCTGACAGTGAGGATTCAACTATGAGCACAGTGCCTGGTAATGGAGAAGTTCCCATTGAACACTTTTTGCCTGTAAGTCATACATGCAAACAAGAACAAATAGCCACTGTTGATAGTACTACCAGTTCGGATTTGCCATCTCCCAGTCTTCCTTTAAAGCAAGAATCTCAATGTGCAACCAGCACCATTTCTTCGAAAGTCAAAGTTTTGGGTCATAGACGGACCATGTCAGATGGAAATACATATCATTCCATAAGTGAGTAAAACAGTATTTGTGTGTGTGTGTGTGGGGGGGGTGTTGGTGGGAGAGAGGGTTAAGTAAGATGAATAACTCAGTAATGTACTTCATAAGCATCAGATGGAAAAGAAACAGTGGAAGTTACTGGGACTGAAAAATGCCTGTCCCAGAAAGTATATTCACGAAAGTGTTGTAGATGAATAGCAGAATAAATGTGCTACATGGCAGAAGTCCCTATGTTCAGACTCCAGTATTTCAAGGTAGAAGCTTAATGTAGCAGATGATGAGAAAGACCTCTGTCTCTGAACTTCAAGAGCTGCTGTCTCTTAGGGAAGACAAGCTAAGAAAAATAGGACAGTGTGATGCAGGGATGCTGAAGGAAATAAGTTGTCCTAAAATCACAGGGGGCTTTTAGAGTGATTCTGTATCATGCTACCTGTTTGTAATCTTTATTGTCATT
Source organism: Liasis olivaceus (assembly GCA_030867105.1). Classification (NCBI taxonomy): domain Eukaryota; kingdom Metazoa; phylum Chordata; class Lepidosauria; order Squamata; family Pythonidae; genus Liasis; species Liasis olivaceus. Next base: position 262,691,395 of record CM061349.1, read on the forward strand.
GTACTTCTCGTACAATGAAATTAAATGCCTCCCCAGTGCACCTTTAGAAATATTGTATAGTTAAACATTACTGGTGGCTAATATACTGTATATGCTATTTTTCTACTGTAGCAGCACTATAAGTTTGCTTTATATTTCTCTTCAATGTCTTTCTCTTCCACTCAGCTAATGGAATTGCTAATGGAACTCTTGAGAATCTGCATGTACCCTCTATCCAACAAACAAACTTTCACAATGACCTTTCATCAGGGAAGCAAGAAATTGTCAATATTATACCAAGACCTCGACCTTCTTCTTTAAGAAGCAGATTGGATCCCTGGCTGGCTATTTCTCAAAGTATAAAGCCAAACCCTTTTGAGATGGGTAATTTAGAAGCTGATAGAGATTCAGAGGCTAAGTTACTGACTGATACCAAGGAGAGAACTAAATCCCATGGGCCCTCTTTATTGGATATGGACGTAGAGGGTCAAAATAGTGACTGTACAGTACCTTTGTGTAGGATGAAGAGTAAAGCAGGTCGGCCATCAATATATGAACTGGAGAGAGAATTCTTGTCTTAAGTGCCTTGGAATTTTTAGCCTATTTTAAGAACAAAACTTTGCGCATGTGGTAACTTTATGCTGCTCTTTTCTAAATTTTGTGATAGTAGAGTTTGGTACTATGCCAGATAGATGAAAAATTAAATACAGAAAAAAAAATATTGCAGGCAATAGTCACTCTGTAAGCCCATGTGTAGTTTTATTGATTACCATCAATATCTTGAATGAATATGCACATGTGGATGTCAATAAACTTTTTCACAATTTTGATTTTTCATTTCTTTTGCAATATGTCCAGCTGCTTTATTCTTGCCTTGGTTTGCCTTTAATTGTTTTTCCCATTAACCATTTGAACTGCAGTACATTAAAATCCCATTGCACTGAAAAGATGTTTGCCTACGGAGAGAGCTCAGTTCTGAACTGTGGTTTTCTTGAGACATAATTGTAAAATTGTATTATCTTACCTTTAATGCTACAATAGTTGCTAATTTTATTTGGCCAGTATCCATTGGAAACAGCACAGTTCAACTTTAGGATGCTTTGTTACAATCAAATGAATGTTATGTTAATTTTGACAAAGCGGTATTGTATAAAAGCAATCACCTGAAACATATTTTGGCTAGGCAACCTTCCAAGACAGTAGTTTGATTAGAAATATTTAAGATCTTTCATGTAAATTCCCATTACCTATGAGTGAAGAAAGCTTCAGTTTGCTTGTGTCCATTGGTCTGGTTTGCATTTTTTTTAAGTGAAGGGCATATAAATGGAATCATAGGTTATGAAGTACTTCTGAGAGAGGTTATGGGGGAAATGGAAAAGGTGGGGAAAAAGAGCTTATGCCAGTTTCCCCAAACTGAGTTCTCCAGACATGTCCAACTTCAGCTCTCACAATTCCCAGGCAATGTGACTAAACTCACTTGGAGGGCACCAAGTTGGGGAGGCTGATTTAGTATAACAAAAGGCTGTTAAGAGGGCTTCAGTTATTGAAAAGGGTACTAGGGAAAGTGTGCTTACTATAATGTGTCTATGTATTTGTTTTAGCCTATGGGATTCAAAAAGTCTTATAAATCTGGCTTTTTGTACAATGTCAAAAATAGAACTGTTAATTTTTAGTGTAGCTATTATCTTTTGTCAGAGTTGCATGTGGAGGTGATTACATGGACATTTTGATTTAAATTTTAGTTAGATCAATTGCAACACAACTATATGCATTTTAGATGAATTCTGGAAAGCATTGTAAGATAGGAAGGCATTATTAAAATATAACATTTTTGAATTACACATTGCAATTCTATGCCATTCTGGTGGATTTGCATATGTTGCAGAAATGATTTAACACGATATCTTTTATGTCTAACATAAAAGTGGCTGTCTAATAGAATAAAAACTCAGTAGAACAACCAGTAACAACAATAATAAATACACATATGGGGCAACTGCAAACCACAACAGTCACAAATAACATCCTATATAGTAGACATCAATCTCTTTCTTCCTATCTGAGGCCTTTTCTCCTCTGGAGAGTCCTCTGATTTTCAGAAGCATCTGAGGGATGCAAAAGGGGTAAAGAGAAGATCAGAGAGATGAGATGAGATGAGGTGAGATGAGCCAAGGCAGCTGCCTCAGGTGCCAGATTGGGGAGAAGGGTCCTGGAGTTTAGAAAATCATGCCTGCTGCTGGTACATATGTATTCTCTGCTCTAGATGTACAGAGCTGGTGGTGTGCTGTGCTAGAGGAAAGGCACAAGAGGCATAACGGAGACAAGAGAGGAGCTACAAGGGAATAAAAGACAGCAGTAGGAGTTGCAGTAAATGAGAGGAGAGGCTGTATTCCACTTTCTGGTTTCTGATGCTTCTACAAACCCATTTGAAGACAATAGACACTCAACTACTCAGAGACAGTGGAGAGATTCTAGTCAGAAACAGTTAAAGTCTTTAGACACTAGTATCTTCCCTTACACAGTTCATTTTACCACCTTACCTATTTGTCCTTTTCAGCTAAGTATTGCAAACAAGGACCACTATTCCTAGCACAGAGCAGCAGTCAAGAATGAAATAAGAAAATGTCCTTTTGGGGCAATATTCAGAAACAGACAGCAGGAAGGACCTCTCTTGGGGTATATAGACACTTTCTTTTACAGTGAGCTACATAGTTGTAGTGAGGCTATGAAGTGATGTCTGATCTTCCAGTTGGTCAGAGTGACCGGGTAGCTATTGCAGCATCCATATAACCATCTGAAATGGATGTAACCATGAACATTCCCAAAGAAAGTATATTAGAGAAAAGTGTGGTAGAGGAGCAAGAAACAGCTGTAGTTGAGTTTAGTTCCTTAAGCCTAGATGATCCCAGATTGTGGAGCTATTTGAGCAATAGTTTGAGGGACTTCCTTATACTAGACCCATAGGAAATAAAAAACTTCATGTTCCCCAAATACAATGAAAGTAGCTGGCATAAACTTCCCAATGGTGATAAAGTGGATAGGCCATGGCCTATGGCCTCTATACTCAAAAACCCAGAATGCATACTGATTTGTTGCAAACTCTTCTGGTCTCATGTTCCAGCCACATTGAATTGTATAGGAACAAATTATTGGAAAAATCTGACCATAAACTTGGCATGCCACAAAAAAATCAGCAAATCACCAGAGCACATTCCACTGGGGGAAAAAAAAAAGAGTGAGATGAGACTACTGTTAAAGGTCACCACAGATGATGATTATCAAGAGAAGATTGCATCAGAGTCTGTTTACTGGTTAAATGTTCTGAAAAGGCTCATTGCCTTTGCGAGAATGTTTGCTTCCCAAAAGTTAGCACTGCATGGAATTTCAGATCAGCTGTGTGTGCTGCACAGTGGAAACTTCCTTAAAATTGTGGACTGATGGCTGAGTTTAATGCTGTATTCCAGGAACATCTAACAAGAGTCAACAGCCCAAAAATCTACAGACACCACTACCTTGCAAACAGAGTTCAAAATGAGATCCTACTGTTACTGGCAACAAAAGTCAAACAGAAGATCTGAAGTCAGCAAGATGTTACTCTTTACTCTGGACTTCACGTCTTACATCAGCCATGAGAAACAAATGACTTTAATGGTGCATCTTGTTACAACAGACCCTAGTGAAAAAGTCTCTGCAATGGTGACTGTCATAGACCATTTTCTAGAATTGATTGATACTGATGATACTACAGGAACTGGTATGACAAATGTGCTTCTTAACAGCTGGATAATCTTGAAATTGTAAAAACTGACATGAGAGGTCAGGATTACAATAATAATACCAGCATAAAAGAAAGGAGCGCAGACATGGATCTAAGTATTAAACCCCCAAGCCTATTTTTGTCTTGCGTCTCATTCATTGAACGTGGTGGTCAGAATGCAGTATCAGCTTCTAGTGAGATTGATAAATTTTTAATGTAATCCAATGTGTCTATGTGTTTGCACTGACTCATTGAAGGCAAAAGGTACAGGTACAGAAAGTATGCTAATAATCAGGAATAATAAAATGTAGGTCATTTAACTCAAAAAAAAAAAAGAATAGAAAGAATTTGGAATACAGAAGAAACATAACAATAATGAAAAGATCCCTTTTATTGGATTTTAGAAAAATCTAGTTCACTTGCTTCACACATGTTATCATTTGACTGTGTATTCCATTTGATTTGCACATTTGAATTACAGGTAGGTCTTTGTTAATATTACCTACATACTTAATTGGCCAATAGTTGCATCATTGACTGAGTGTCAATCCATAAGCATTTCTATTGCAATGCAAACTATGTCTGGTTGATTCTTCTCAACTTCTTAGTGACGTTCAAGAATATCAGCCACATTTTTCTTCAGAGCCACCAGCCAGAGGTCGTCTTAGACAGCAGATCTTAGATGACGATGCTGGGACAATAAGGCTTTTCTTTTGGCTTGTGGGGTTCTAACTGGTTCCTACTTTTCTCGTATCTATCTGAAAGTGGTGAATGTTGCCTTTTAGAAATCTGATTGAAGGCATTATCAGTATGATGGTACAGTCAGGTGTTCCTTGTCTCAGATTTTAGGAAACTGGTAAGAGAGAATTACTGGTTATAATTCCTTAGACGGAAGAGAATAAATGGAAACTTAATCCAAATGAAATAAAATTATGGTTCATGGATAGATCTCCTGATCTGAAGCCTATTTGAATAGAGAATCTCTTGAGTGGAATTCAAGTGCTGGTGATTTCATAGATATGTTAATGTAATTTTATTTGCAACAGTACAAAAGTGATTTGCCATTGCCTTCTGATGAAATCTGTTTTTTTTGTTTGTTTGTTTTACTTCCTAGTCTAGTCTACAACCCTAGGGTTTCCTGATAATCTCCCATCTAAGCATTAACCAGTTCCGACCTCACTTACCTCTTCAAGATTAGTCAAAGTTGATTAGGCGTTGCCTCCTAACTGGGATTGTTCTGGATTGTTCCCTAAAATTGAGAATACTTCTTCATCTACCAGAGACTCAGGTGGCTATGGTGACTGGGTGCATTTTCCCACTTCAGTACATATGGCAGTTGTGTTTTTTCTTGGAAAGTTAGGCCTCTAGACTAGAGATCTGAATGAGGCCTGCCCTTGAAAGACTATTGATACAAAAATAAGTTGGGTGGAATCAGCTGATTGGCTGGCTTCATTCAAAGCCAGAGATTGTGTCTTGTTCATTTCGCCCAAAGAAATTCAACACATACGCTCTGGGACAGCAGTGGGCAATCTTTTTGTGGCCAAAAGCTACCCTTAACATTTCTGTGAAGCTGAAGGTCACAAATGTGTGTGTTTCTTTTAACTGTAATATATGCCTATTATAAAACTTACCCTACAGTTTTCATCCATTTCTCACTTTGAAATGATAAAATTGTACCTTTGATTTTCAGCAATCCTGGCCAAAGGGGCTCTAAGGGGGGGGGGGGGGGGAAGGATCAAGGGATGATGAGATCGTTGGGCTACATACTTGGGTCTCAGATCAAGGCCAATAATGGAAACAATCCTATGGACATTTAGAGTCTGCTAGACATCAGTCCTACACAATTTATTAGGAGCCTTAGGCTAAAACCTGAATCTTTGTTTTATTTGAATTGGCCTCTTTCCTGCTGATTGCAGACTTTATTATGATTTTTTAATTGTGGACTTTATTATGATTTTTAATTATTAATTGCTTAAGAGGTTTTTATTGTTGGCTTTTAAAATCCACAATTTTAATTGTGGACTTTATTATGATTTGTAATTATTAATTGCTTAAGAGGTTTTTATTGTTGGCTGTGTCTTTTGTTGATTTATGCTACTTGATTTTGTGTGTTATCTCCATGTATTACAAAGAAAGATCAAGTCACAGGCATAATTTCAGTCTCAGGTTTGTTGTTATGCATTTGAGACATCAAAAATATTTTTTGTCTGGCACGCAACCTAATGCCAACAATTATACTCTTCCCTCCCATGCTAAGCCTGCACAATAATAGCATGACATTAAATTTTCCATATATGATTGGGGGAAAATGTCCGTTGCCTATTATGCATATGTCTAGTCATTTCTTGGTAGGAAAGCTGGAATTATCCATTGCCAGAAGGAAAAGCATACCAGGAAACAGAAAAACTGGACAAGCCAGTTTAAAATTGAGTAGTTGGCAGTCAAGCAGAGAAAGCCAGCTTGCCTGAGGAGCAGAGAGCCTGGGCAGAAATCCATCTCAACATAGACTTGCAGCTAGAAACTCAGCTGTCACATTGTAAGATTCCCCAGCAGTCAGGGACATGCCAGCCTATAAAACATGCTCTCATTCGGAGAGGGGTGCCTCCATTTTGATTCTCTTAATAGAAGCATTAATTGCCCAGCACACATTTTCAGTATGCCAAAGGCTTAAAAATAATACTCCAGCATTAACTTGTAAAATTTTGCTATGCTTTTGAAAATGCCCTAAGTTGTATTCAATGATACTCTCTTGATTTCCTGAGTAGAACAACACGAAGGAGGAGTACAAGTGCTCCCAGTGATAATTAAGCCCTGAGTTTCCTTCCTAGATGATATTTGTTGCAGTGATTTGTAAAATACTTTCAGTGCTGAGGGAATGTGAATGAATCTCAAAACTAAAGGAGCAATATTCCTTTTTTTTTAGAAATGTCCCCTATTGACTCAGTGGATCAAAAGAGCACCCAAGAGATGTAATCAAGAAAGAAGCAGGGACGTCATCTATGAGGAAAACTACATGTAATTGTATATGTTACACTGCCCTTCAGTACTGAGTGTCTTTGTAATGTACTTTGTAATGAAAATTGCAAATTTGGAGGACCCAACCCAGATCAAGATCACAGTGAGAGAGCAAAAAAATAATTCTCCCATCTCCTTTGCTGAAGGCCATGTGTGATTAAGATGAGTGTTATGATCAAATGTAGGAAAGGTGTCCAACTTTATTTTCACAGATTGAGCCTATTAAAGGCAGACGTGTTGCTCCCCAGCACACAAATAAGGAGACACAACTGTCAGTGTGGCAGGGGATGGTTGCAAGCATGTTTGTCCAATCAAGAAACATTAAGAGGCAGCAGAGCAGAAGAGCAAATGTGTTTTGTAGTACCTACAACAGTTCAGCTCGGAACTGAAAGTTTCATAATTGTGTTGTACAAAGCTCAAAGGAGTGCTCAGTCTGACGAGGTTTCAGTTGAATCAAAGCAATTGAATTGAAGCAAATTTGTGAAACAAAGTGGGGATCCACTTAAAAGCAGCAAAGTGAATCAGGTGGCTGCAAGGTGTTTAGTTTCAAAGAGCTATGCAGATTCTACAGCTTTTTTGCTGCTTTTTGAGATTTTATAGTTTCATTCAACAACCCAGTTAATTATGGTCACTTCCACATATTTGATGCATGGATCACATCAAACACAATGACAGTATGAAGTGCAAGGAATGCTTTGAACACTTGACACCAGCTATATTTTTAAGATGGTAACCCAAGTTTGCTATCCCTGGTTTTTTTAATTTACCAATTATAGCATTCCTCTGGACCTCAACCATGGTAAAGTTGTAAAGTGTGATATCCTATTTGCAACTACAGAATGAGGCCTCCATTTGAGACTAATTCCAAAACTGCAGCATTCCTTGGTGCAATAGGTAGGAAGTTTAGCTCTCCCAACTGGACAACATTTGAGCAATGCTTTGTGTGAAGCCGAGGCAGAGTAGAATGTATTCTCTGCTAGGTTGCACAGAGCTTTCTGATGGGTGACTCAATTCAGTGAAGCTTTTCTCAAATCTCACTATCACAGGAGATTCATACGCCGAAGCAGGGTCCTGCTTCAAAGCAATGAATAGAATTAGGTGGTTCTAACAGGAGACTTGAAGATTTTTCTGCTTATTTCTCTTATAGAGAATATACAGTAGAATATACTTCAATTCCATATATGGAGGAGTTGAATAGTGTGATGGGCTCTCTGTCATTCATATGAGCAGCTATCCATTGAGTTTCCAAACATTATTAAATACTATATCATAGCTCTTTTGGGATAACATGACTAACATTACTTTGGGCTTCATTCATTTTCTCAGGTTCTTGAATGTGGCCAGTTACAAGACCTCGTTACACTTCCCAGCTGGTCCTACCAACACAACTGAGAGTTGAGCTCAGCAGTTAGCATTCTTCAGATGGTCTCAGGGCTAACCAGTCAGGAATATACCCATGGCTCAAACCAGTATTCACTGTTGGGACAGATGTTGCATGATTATGGCAGATTTAAGTCTCATAGTCCGTGAATGGGTGCCAGGCTAACACTTGCACATGCTATTAAAAAAAAAAATGCAAGACTACAAAGCCCAGATAAGTGGCAGCTTATCTAATCTCAAAAAGCAAAGCAGGGCTGGACCGGATTAGTACTTGGATGGGAGATCACCAGGAAATACCAGCTCTGCAGGCTAGGTTGAGAAGTTTTAAAAAAACACCTATCCTGGTATAAAGCAATAGCAAATCACTTTCATATTGTTGTCAAGAAAATGGCACAGACACATCTGTGAGGTCACTAAGACTTAGGTTCAACTACAAGGAAAATATTTTTACCTTAATGCTACTTGGACCTCACTGTGCCATTCTGCTTATGCTGATTTTTACCATGGCCTGCCAGTTATGGCAATGAGTGATATCCTTCTGATGCCCACAGAACTCACCAATCAGATGCTGCAAACCTACATTGTCCTCTAAGGGGAAATCAATTGTCATTCTTCCAACTCCTACAAAGAAGAGGTCAAACTCCATAACCATCCCACAAAAGCCTGTGGTGCAAAGGTCCATCTCAAGAGGAACCAAACTCGCTACCTTTGTGCCCAAAGGATCCAATGATCAGAGGCAGCAAAGCCCTCCATCCCACAGGGGCAAGTCAAGGGTCATTTGTTAGTGTCACGCGAAGCCTGGCAGTCTAGAAAAGCAAATGAAAAAAATAAGAACAAAGCCCCCCCCCCCCCAAAGCCTATTTAAAAGTTATGTTTAAAAATTAAACTTAATTGGAGTCAAACTCTTTCTGCCTTTGTTCAGCATAATTTAAGCTTTTGGTGATCATTTGAAGGCCTTTGTTCTGTCTTTCCTCATCCCTGCTATTCCTGACTTTAAGGAAGTAGAGGAGAAATATTTTAAAAATATATTGGAGTGAAATTTTAAAAGGTATCAAGCTGAAATTTGGCAGGGATAATATCCTCTAAATGGTTCCTGCTATTTGCATCCCATTTTGCCAAAAACTGAAACTTCTTTATCCATTTTGATGCTATTCCATTATAGCCCATGAACAGTTCTTTTTTCGTATCAAATCTTGAGTCTCAAATCAAATCATGCCTTCTTCAAATCTCAGATCTCCAGTTCAAATCAATCTGGGGCTGATTCATACAGACCTCTTTTGCATTGTGTAGATTAGTGTTTTTCAACCAGCATGGCTGGCTGGGAAATTCTAGGAATCAAAGCCCACACATCTTCAAGTTGCCAAGGTTGAGAAACACTGGTAGATTATTGTTTTAAAAGCTTTATTGCTATTCCAGGTCCTGAATTTTTTGAGCTGTAGAAATGAACAGTAAGAGGAGAAAAACAACACAATTTGCTTCCAGCCTTTAGCAGTTTGTGTGTGTGATCATGCTACACAATGAAACACGCCCTTCTTCTTTACACCTGATGCCTCCAATCTGATACCTTCCAGATGTGCTGGGATTGCATCTTTCAGAATTCCCAGCCAATCACAGATTGGGAATTCTGGAAGATACCATCACAACACATTTCCAGAGTACCAAGTTGGGGAAAGTCATTCGACCTTGCGCTAACCCTGTACCACTCTCTGTTTTACTCCGTTGGTGAAAAAATAAAATCGTTTGCAAAATTTTGAATTTTTAGGGTAGACCAAAACTTTGAGAATGAGTAAATGAGTAATACAGCCATGGTTGTGGGTTTTGATATTAATGTTAAAATCGTAAGGTTTAAGATAAAAGAGTGGATGAGAGGTTTTCCTAGCTGCTCTTTTTCCTGGTCGTTAGTCTCCAAGTAAAGATTAGTTTCTTGCCTTTTTTCCCCTCTAAGCATTCTGATATTTGGCAAATTTACAAAGTGTGACAAGTGCAGTGACAGGGAAGGAAGTTATGATGCTTGGGGGATAATTGAGTCCAGCGTCCGTCCAGCATTTTCACTAGTGGTGGAGTAACCTTGTCAGTTCAGGACAATTCAGTCTTAGCATTTTTTTAAAGAACATCAGCACATTTGGTTGTTCTGGAGTTGATCTTCTCTAAGCGGCAATTCATGACTTCTTTGTTCCATTTACATTATAGATCTAAGCTGATCAGTGATTTTGAAGCTGGTTGACGAGGTGTTCAATGAGATGTTAAATATACAGTTGTGTGAAAAAGAAAGTACACCCTCTTTGACGTCTATGGTTTTATGTATCAGGACATAATAAAAATCATCTGGTCCTTAGCAATTCTCAAAAGTAGGTAAATACAACCTCAGATGAACAACAACACATGACATATTACACCATGTCATCATTTATTTTACAAAAAGAAAGCCAAAATGGAGAAGCCATCTGTGAAAAACTAAGTACACCTTATGATTCAATAGCTTGTAGAACCACCTTTAGCAGCAATAACTTGAAGTAATCATTTTCTGTATGACTTTTATCAGTCTTTCACATTGTTGTAGAGGAATTTTGGCCCACTCTTCTTCACAACATTGCTTCAGTTCATTGAGGTTTGCGGGCATTTGTTTATGCACAGCTCTCTTGAGGTCCCATCATAGCATTTCAGCTGGGTTGAGGTCTGGACTTTGACTGGGCCATGCAACACCTTGATTCTTTTCTTTTTCAGCCATTCTGTTGTACAGTTGCTGGTGTGCTTGGGATCATTGTCCTGTTGCATGACCCAGCATTGGCCAAGCTTTAGCTGTTGGACAGATGGCCTCACATTTTTATTATGTCCTGATACGTAAAACCATAGAACTCAAAGAGGGTGTACTTTCTTTTTCACGCCACTGTAAGTCTTCAGTTGCTTAGTTATTCAGTGGCTTCTGACTCTGGGACCCAATATACATAATTTTGCCTGAATTTTCCATCAGTAACTGCTTATTTGAGTTCTTGTAAACTCTTACTTCTCATCAATGAGGGTATCTAGCCACCTTGTCTTTTGTCAGCTTCTTTTTCAGCTGCTTTTCATTTTTTCAACATTAGGATCTTCTCCAACAACTGTTCCCTTGGCTTTATGTATCCAAAATATTTAAGTTTTGGCTTTAAGTTTCATTATTAGTACTTCCAGCGAGCAGTCTGGTTTTAATTTATTACTGAATTCTGGTAGTCCAGTTTCCTCCCGCACAGGCCACCTTATCTGCCTATTGGCGAATTTATAGGATGGCCAGGAAGTGATGCTTGGAATAGAATATGGAGCTACTAAGGAGTTGCAGAATATGGAAAACCTAAATGGTTCAAAACTGGGAAAGGAGCTCACCAAAATGTGTACGCTGCCATCTTATTTATTTAACTTGCATGCAGATTATATCATTGGAAAGACTAGACTAAAGTATTAATTGGAATTAATATTGCTGGAAGAAACACTGACAGCTGGAAGCAAGGAGAAGTTAAGAAATATCTTGTTGAAGATGAAAGATGTGAGTGCAAATGCCAATCTATTCCTCAATTTTTTGTTTTAAAACCTAAGTTTATACCTGCCCAATGCAAATAGGCAGAGAAGAAACTGAAGTAGTAGCAGACTTTATCTTCCTAGGCAAAAATAAGTAAACAGTGATGAAATAAAGGGAGAAAGAATATGGCAACCGTAGGCAGAGTATTAAAGTGTTGCTACTTGGGAGAAAGAATATGGCAACCGTAGGCAGAGTATTAAAGTGTTGAGTTACCACACAAACAAAAAGGCACACATTATCAAAGCCATGGTTTTGCCAGTTATAACATGGTTGTGAAAATTAGACATCTAAAAGATTGAATGAAGAAAAACTGATGCTGTTGAAAGTCTTTAGTTGTTTTGCTGCAAATCAGAATTGTAGTATTTTAAACATAGAATGATATATTGGTTAAAAGCAATCACATCTTCAGTTTTGGCTATTTATATTCAAACTGATTTGGGTAAGTCCCACTGAGATGGAAGTCTTGCAGTGCTAAATCTGGGAGACATGGGTGGCATATAAATTTTTTTAAAGGTTACTCTGGATGATTAAAATAAATGCCTGTGTTGCCTCTTTTCTCTATCGTATGTGGCTCTTTAACAATACTTGGTTACCAACAGCAGTTAAGTATGATGTATAAATACAGAGTAGCCATAATTTCGCCGTAAAAATTGAGACCTACCAATAATAATGCTTTAAGCTCTGGTTAGCATAATAGTATTTTCATGTCACTCTTACCACTGACCGTTAAGGTAACTACACTGCAAGGGAGACAGCAGGCATGGTCATATTAACTAGTCAGAATAGTTTAATGTGTCATGCAAACTGTCTCACATAGTATCACTTTGGAAATTAACCTACTGATTTTTGTAAAAGTAAGTATGCCCTTCAGTCAAGCTTGACCTGTGGTAGAGCTTGACTTGTGAATTTATTCATGTTGTTTTCTTAGCAACAGTTTGGAACTGGTTTGCCACTGCATTCTTCTTCTCAGTCAAGCCTACAGCCCTGGCATTTCCTGTGTTCTTCCAACCAAGTGCCAACCACACCCTACCTTGCTTAGTTGCCAAGTATAGACTACGTTGTCTAGATGCTGCCGTCTGTAGCCTGGATCAAATTCATCTGGCTTTCAGTAAGTATTCCTTATGGCAGCCTTCCCCAAAATCTATGTGCCCTCCCAATACTTGGATTGCATGTCCCAGAATTCCAGAACAAAAACAGATCCAAACAAGTGTTGAGTGAAGCCAGTGACAGTGGCTAGTGAATTTCATTGAGCCCTGGGGTGGATCTAAAGGTGAACTCTAGCTGCTGCCATTTTGTTTAATGTTTCTGTCCTGACTGAGTCTGCTTGCCTGCCTGCCCCCCTTCCCCCTTCACAACTGGCATGCAAAGAAAACAAATAATAAACAAAATTCCAATCTGCTATGAAAAGCTTCAAAAAGCAGGATGAACATTCACTTTATAAAATCTCCAAAGTAATTACAATATTGTATTTAATAAGTATTGAACTTTAATTAATTTAATTTAATTAACATTAAATGATCCGGCTGGGGATTGAGTGAAGTAATAATTAATAGGCCTTGGTGCCATTGGAACACGGGAGGGTGCTTTGCTGAGATGAAGAGGCAATGTGCTTGGCCTCAGGCAGAGGCCAAGGTTGGCACTCACGAGCGTTGGCAGAGGTGGGCAGGGCAGGTAGAGCCCAACAACCCAGTGGCTTAGCTCAGAGAAGCAAGGGCTGCTTTGCATCTCAAAACTCCTTCAAGGATGTGCTTCATTCAAGCCTTGGAGCTTTCATGGAAGTGAAATATTAGCCTAATATACCTATTTATACAGGGATATGAGTAGCCTCTTACATACTGTATGTAATTTATGAGTACGGGCATTAGGATTTGAAAATAACTTGTATAAGTTTTACAGAAATGCAAAAGGCCAAGGAAGGAAGTTGCTTACTCAGCTATTGAGGTCTAAAACCATGCACATTCTTTATGCTGAGGTCAACGATGTGAGCAGTTGGAAGACGAGAACATGAGTACACCAAAATGCAGAAGCAGAATTAGACAACACTCAAGAGGCCAATTACAGAGAGCTCTTACTGGACATTACTGGATTTGAGGATATTAGCAACTGTATAGGCTCAGTAGAATTTGATACTACCATGGTGCCATAACCTGGGGAGGCCAAGAATTACAGGATCAATGATAACCTGGCACGCTTTAAAATAGAATGTATGTATGTATGTGTCCTACAATAAAAGGCCTCTTTTTTTTTTTTTTTTTGTGGGGAATGTTGATAGTTTAGGGAAATTCTTTCTCTGAAGAAAGGTATTTTCTTTTGGAAATAAACTACCAGGGAAAGAGAGTTGATTGTTAAAGATCTGAGGCTCCAAACTGTGTATTAGATTACCTAAGAGCTTCTCTTGAAATTCAGCTGTAAACATCAATAATATGTTTAGTAATCTGTAAAATTTTACATATCTTAACCTGTGGGTGGTGTGGTGAGCTATCCTGAACAGGTTAAATTAGATTTTTCTTTCCCTAAATTTATCTTGGATAACCTGGGCCCTTCTAAATGACATTGGACAAATGCCATCAACATTTCTGAAGGAAAAAGGAATTAAAAGTCCCTTTTCTACTGGTAGGGATTTGAATCATTTCCTCCCCACAATTATTTTCATTTGAGGGGCGTGAAAGCTAGGGAGATCTGACCAGGAACCTTCTAACATTGCATCAAGCTTGGCCTGTAGGAGCGTTTATTCATTTATTTTTAGACACATTATTAATGCCGTCATTTCAATTTACTATAACCTGCATTGTGCTGCATAATGCTGGGAACTAGTTAAGATTTTGTAATCCATAGCTTTTTTATTTACAAAGTATAGTAACCTAGGAAAAGTTGAAAAACCTTTTTTGAGTAATCAACCTTATTTTCCAAGGCTCATAAAAATCAGAGAATATGCAAATAATTTATTTTGCCACCAGAGGGCAGTGCTGGACTGTCTTAATTTTCATTGTGTTTATTTCTGATCTTAGGAATTTTGGAGAAATTATTACAGGTTATGAATCTAAATTTCTACTATCCCACTTGAACATTGACAATGTCTCAGTCTGAAAACAACTCTGGAAGTTAGGAGGCAAATTTCATTGGTTGAATCTCTGGATATTTGGATTTAGACCTTGCTTCCCTTTTACAGCTTCCCATGCTGTTGTCATGCCTGACAACTCTGATTGGCTGCAGGACATTGGTCTCATCTCATCCTCAGCTCTCAAGTGAAACAGCCTTAGTTAGTTCTCATCAATTCATGTATGAGTCCGGGTTCCTGTATGACCAAATGCTCTCCTTTCAACTTGACCCCAGCAACAATTCACAAACTTGCAGGGTTATTGAATGATATCCCTGATTCCACCCTTCCACCTTATCTGTTGCCTTTCCCTCCACCTTGACAGATATAGTTATTTTTGCCAACCCATCATTCACTCACATTACATGCCCCAAAATAGAAGCTGCTGCTTACTAATCATCACCCAAAGGGGACAGTCAATGTTTATTTCTTCCAGGACCGATTGATTGATTGGTCTTGCAGTCTGTAATACCTTCAGTTACCAGATCCATCACTTCAAGGCATCCATCTACTTTCTCTCACTTTTTCTCAGTGTCTAGCTTTCACAGTAATACATTATCACTGAAAAAAACTACTGCTTTAACTATTTTGATCTTTGTTGCCATAGAAATACCTTTATCCTTCAGGATCTTATCTAAGTTTGCCATTGTATTAATCCTCCCTTGCATTAATCTCTTACTCTTCTCCAGCACACTGTCTATCTTTATTCTTTGACCCCCAAACCAACACCTTCTACCATCTTCACTTCTTCATGATCTATGTGAATTCACAAAGCATCCTGGTTGACATAACATTTGTCTTCTTAATATTTAATATTAACATAAATATTAAGGAAATTGAATAAAGTTTCCTCAAAAGAAAAATCAGGTATTCTAACATTTCCTTTAGCCTGGATGTGTTCTACACCCTGGCATGATCTACAATCAAAGTCTTCCTGTAGACAATAAAACCAAGATAAATTCCTTCTTAAATTCTCTAGTTCTCTTCAGTCTCTGCTATATTAACTATCTCATTTCATGTCCCTCTGGCTTTTCTGATATTAGCCTGTCCATTTGGCATTTGTCAGATCTTGAGCAAAACTTTGCTTGGACAAGGAATTAATGCAATGGACTGGTAATTTCCCTGTTCTCTTACATCTCCTTCCTCCACTGGGTATAGGCATAGACCCTGATCTTTTCCAATCCCTAGGCCAGTCTTGTTCCATATGTGTCCATGTAGCAAGGTTAGCACTTTAATTGCCCTTCCTGCCCCATTAAATGGTCCAGTGGATATTTCATGTATACCTGGGTTTTTTTTTTCTATTCGATAGCTGGTTCACTGCCTCTCATATGTCCATGTTGAGTAGAATGTGTTCCTGAAAACACTCTCTGCTTGCAAATATTTCTGCATTCTACAATGCCATTTGTAAGGGCTTTCTATCTTCCCTTAATCTCATTTGCTTCTAGTACATGTCTTCCTTGACTGTTCTTTAGTAGTCCTACTTAAGCTCTAAATTTTCCTGTGATCCCTTTGATCTTCTTACAAACATTTTCCCTTTCTTGTTATTTTCTTTTTCTTGACATTCTTGACTAAGACAGCTTTCTTTTCCTTTCCTGCTTGACCCTGAAAGTCTGCATTCAGTCTTCATATATCCTTTTGTTGCCTGAGGGTTTCGTCCTCTCTCTTTCCTCGGCTGTCATGTTAGCTTGTTCCAAAAACACTTGGATCTTTTCTTTATTACCTATAAAGCCCTTTACAACATGGATCTGAGCTATATTAAGAATGGCTTTCTCCAAAATAATTCTGCCCAACCTGTCAGGTCATCTGGAGAGGACCTCCTTAAGGTGAGGGGATGATGGATGAGAAGACAAGGGTTCTCCGTGATAACCCTTTAACACTTTGGAACTTCTTTACTGCCAGAGGCGTTCCTGGCCCCTGTTAGTAACAGGGCAGTGAAAACAATTTTATTCATGTGGGCTCTAATGGGGCCTGGGCTGATGCTGTTCCTTTTATATATCCTTTGGGGTTATTTTATGTTGCGCTGTACAATGTTTTACTGTATGACCTGGTTTTTGTTTGTTTGTTTTTGTACACAGCCTGAACTCTGGTGATAGGAGCAATAGTAAAAGGCTGTTAATAAATAAAATTATATATATATATATATATATATATATATATATATATATATATATATATTCCTTGTTGAGAGATGTTGAACTGCACTTATATGAATCGCTCCTTATACATCATTCTCTCACAGCATTTGTCATCTACAATTATTTTCCTGAGTTCCTTTCATATCGACAAGTTCCCCCAGGAGCATCTGCAGTGACAATCATTGGCTTCAAAATGGCGGCTGCGACCAGGCAATCAAAGTCCCACCACTTTTTAATGTGTGCTCATGCATTGCATGCACACAGGGCTTTGATCACCCGGTCGTGCCCACCAAATTGAAGCCAGTGACTATCAACTACAAATATCCCTGATTCCCCACTCCCTAGTTTTTGAAATTAATTTCTCCAGGCATCCAACCAGGTAATGCGTAGAAAAGCAGAGCTTCACTATTTTGTTCAGGAAAGAAAATGGCAAATATTTGTGCAACTTCAAAAGGGTGTCAGGATAGATGCAGCACCCTCACTTTTCCTCATTGCAGGGTCCTGAATATAATGAGGGCATCTAAATTTGCTTTTGCTGCTTACTGTAGTTGCCAGTTTCCCAGTATTATTCAGTTTCAGTCACTTTTCCTGATAAAGTAAGGGATCCTGTTGCCCAGCAGCTATTCAGTTTAAGGTGTCCAGTTCCATAGGATCTAGCTAGTTGCACAATGTGGGCAGGGTCTGCCTCCCTGCTTTCTGGGTCCTGGGGTCTTCCTATATGTTTTTAGTTCATATTACTTTAATTTGGGGAGTGGGGTGGGGAGGAGAGGAGAGGAGAGGCAGACTAACCAGCCTTGAAAAGACAGGCAGAGGCCTGAGGTCAGACTCACCCTGTCCATGATCCTCACTGGCAGTTGATGTGCTGAAGGAAAATGACACAAAGGCAGGAACCCCCCTCTCTAACACCGCCCCCCTCCCCAGCCACCTTGCCTATAACAAGTAGCACAATCAGAAATCCAGCAATGTCTGTGAACTGATGAAATACAGTCAGACTAGAGATTGGCAAGGACAGCCAATTTTGTGTAATAACTCAAGGATGTCTGGATAGGACTTTAACTCAATAGTGGAGAAATGTCATTAGGAAAAAAAATCCCCATTTCCCTTACTTCGTGAACTTTACCAAGCTTATTGAATGTTCTGAATACATGACAAACAAAGCCACCTTGAATTCAGTAGGGACATTCTTCCAGGTAAGATTTTAGCTTCATTCATTTGCTATTAGCATTGAATCTCAGAGTCATACAGCTCTTTTTTCCAGATCTATCCAACCAAACTGCACTTAATATACATTGCCCTTTTGTCTAATCTGTGAAGAACCAAGAAGCATTAAAGAAGAACATCTGGTTCCAATTTCTGAGGCTGAGACAATCCTTCTGAACTCCATCTCCTGTAGTATCTGTCTCACCTTTTCAAGAAATATCTTTTGCATGGTGATACATGAGGATACACTGTGAACTTACTTATGTATGTGAGGGAATTTCATGGGTCTATTTTTCCCACTCAGAGCATTGGCTACCATTGCTAAAAGCACTACCAGGTTTTGAAGGAATTATGGCACTTTTTAAAGCTTATGGACCCTGACATAGGGAATGTGAACACAATCCCAGCTGCTTGATGACAAGGGGGCTGAGAGATATCATGGCTAGAAGCCCATAAGCCCTCAGGCACCTTTCTTGGTGTCTACCATACTTTCTGGCCCAAGTGACTTTTTTAAAAAGATTGTTTTAAAAATAATTTTAAAAAATTATTATTTTTCAGATTATGCATGAGCTATATGTTCTAATTTTTATTTATTTATATAACAAATGTATATGATCACCCATCTCACTGAATGTGACTCTGGGAAGCATACAATTAACAATTAAAACAATGTCACAGCCATTAAAACACTTAAAAAATAAATAAAACATGAATGCAGGAGAAGAACACCCGTCTAAACACAGTACAACCATTGCATAGGCTCCCCATGGGATCCCCAAGGTTGCTGGAAGGGCTCTTCCATGTTTTAAGGGCCTTCCGAAAGGCTAACAGGGATGGGGCTAACCTTACCTCAGGGGGAATGATGTTCCAGAGGGTGGGAGCCAGAGCAGGAAAGGCACATCATCTGGGTCCCGTCAGATGGACCTCTCCTGCTGGACCTGATGGGATGGGTAGATGTGATCGGGAAGAGGCAGTCCCTCAAATAGCCTGGTCCCATGCCACGTAGAGCTTTAAAGGTCAAAAATAGCACCATGAATTGCATCTGGAAGCAGACCAGCAGCCAATGCAGTTCACGGAACAGAAGTGTGACGTGTGCCATCCTAGGGGAACACATAACTAACTGTCTGTGCGGCCACACTCTGCACCAGTTAAAGCTTCTGGATACTCTATAGGGACAGCCCTATCTAGAGTGCATTGCAGTAATCCACTCTAGAGGTGACCATGGCATGAGTGATTCCTCCTGGTCCAGGAAAGGGCACAACTGGTGAACAGCACAAAATTGTGCAAAGGCTCCCTTAGCCACAACTGCCACCTGCTTCTTGAGCAGGAGTTGTGAGTATAGAAGGCCCCCCCAGATTGCACACTGGGTCTGTATGGGGTAGTGCCACCCCATCCAGTTCTAAAGATGGTAAAGTCCCAGTTCCAGAAGGCCCAAAAACCCAAAGCTACTCAGTCTTGCCAGGGTTCAGTTGAAGCCAATTTTTCCCTATCCAGACCTCCACAGCCTCCAGGCACCAGGACAAGACATGAACAGCATCACTTCGTTTGCCAGGGGTGGAGATGCCTCAACAGGTAGCAGCAATTATTTAGGCTGATCTTGGAAGCTAGCAGGGTCAGACCTGATTAGTACTTGGATGGGAACACCTGAGACTAGGCACTAAAAAAGTCCAGAAAAAGGCAATGGAAAATCACTTCAACAGTGAAACCAAACCATGTCATTTATTTATTAGTTAGATGCAGATCTCTCATTTTTATCCAGGAGCTTAAATTATATCACCCAGTGACTGCTGTGGCTGAAGATGAACTAGAACCTGGGTCTCCTCAGCCCAACACCTACTAAACTACACTGAGTCATCCGCGGAAGGGTATCTTTCTCTTTTTAAGAATGTGAAACTCTTCCAGGTCTTTTGTTACATGCATGAACTGGGACTGTGATAAAATACCAGCAACTCCCAAACCTTTTGGTGATGAGGCTAGAGGCATTACGTCCATGGCTCAGAATGATCACAGAGTGCCCATTCTAGGGCAATGAGGGTATCAGGGAGTTCTGCCACATCACCAGCCTTCCATTTGCCCATCAGGTCCCAATATCCTTGAAAGTAAGTCCACAATAGCTCCAATTGCCCTCTCCTTCTGCAGTTCTAAAACATTTTCAATATTGTGTTGTCTATATACATCTAGTCTGAAGCTTGCAGAGAGCACCTTTAGTCAACAAGCATCTTCAGCTAGTTGGAGCTAGCCCATAACTGGAGAGCAGAGAATACCAGCCAATCAGGGCTCACACTCTCTATTTCAAACTAACCAGTTGCTGAATGTACGCACCCAGAGTTTCCAGTATCCCATGAATTAACTGACAGCCTTTCTCCCCAAAAGGGAAGACAGTAATTTCTAGTGTTCCCACGCACACACATTGTGAATGGTTTACATGTAGTTGCATGGATCTGTCTGGTGATTTGCAAAATGTTTCTTCCAATAGACTGCTAAGGGAAAACTGACTTTATATATTCATGTGGGAATATGTATGGGTGTCTTAGAGAAAGAGCAAAAGTATTATTAACAGCAGGATTGTTAACTCTTGAAGTTTTAGGAGTCTGCTGAAAAGCTGACAGTGGCTGGCAATTGATTATCATCTTCTTGAGAGCTGTGCAATTTCTCCATTTTGGAAAAGGGAGAGAAATTACAGAAGCAGAACTAATCTAGATGTAAACAACTAAATTTGCTTCAAGTTCCCTTGTTAGGAAGGTCCTTCATCTCTCAGCCTGCATGTCAGTATTATTCCTGCTGACAGCAGATGCCTCATTAAAATAAATTTGAATTTCAAAAACCTGTTATCCACACCTGGCTTTGAAGAGTTTTCTTTTCCCCGAGAAAAAGTTAAAAGGCCTCTCAAAAGTTGTTAACTAAGATTGCAAGCTTTAATTGGAAAAATGAGATTCTAGATGTCTTAGTTGATTAACCAGTAAGTTTATCAATATGTTGATTGCTTTAATTGTAAGGCTTTTTGACAACCTATTTGGGGGAGGGGGTTAAGCTATCTTGAGTCAAGAGGCAACTACAATAGGAGCTGAAATAATTGACAGAATCTTGGTAATGATTCTTCAAGTTAAAAACCACTCTAAAATTGTATAAACACTTAAGCCAAATGCATTGGCATGCTTACAAAAATACATAAATTATACACAATCACAGGTAGTCCTCAGTTAACGACAACTGATTCAGTGACCATTCAAAGTTACTATGGCACTGAATGAGTGGTACTTACGACCAGTTCTGGCCAGCATCCCTGTGGTCATGTGATAGTGATCTGGGCACTTGGCTCGCACTTATGATGTTTGCAGCTTCCCGCAGTCATGTGATCATCATTTGCAGCCTTCCCTGCTGGCTTCCCACAAGCAAAGTCAATGGGGAAGCCAGCAGGGAAGGTTGCAAGCCACTCAGGTAAGTCTCCCGTGCCTGGTGATAGCCACTCCAAGCCTCGTGGTGCTTGCACTGCAGTGCACTGCACTGGCCCCTTGTGCACTCTCATGCATCCCCCCTCACTACACAGCAGCCACCCCAAGCCTTGTTGCACTCACACCATGCTGCCCCGGTCCCTCGCACACTCTCATCACAAGGAAATTGTCTGGATATAACCTGATGCTCGTGGGTGCCAAGTTGTCTACCTCTGTATTAGACCAGGTTGTGAGCAGGGCTTGCTGGCTTGCCTAGCCATTGAATATCTTCACTAATGGCATTTATATCCACGGACACTTTCTGAGCTTTCACATGCAGACATGTACTGGTGACAGTTTTGTCCCTGAAGATACTCATATTCTATGGACAAGTGTTAACATCCATAAAACTATGTGAAGGCAGTTAGCATTACTCATCCATGCATCTCTCTAATGTAAGAATGAATAAACTGTGGTTTTCCAGTTGTGCTACAGTTCCCAGCAGGCTTCACCACTAACTATGCTGGCTGAGGCTACTGGGAATTATTGTTCACCAGCATCTGAAAGGCTATAGGTTACCCTCCTCTATATTAAAGAGATGTATGAATAATAACTATCATTTAGAACTGCTAGTTCCTTTTCTCCAAACTACAGTACATATGGAATGTTGGCATAAGTGTACATATTAAATTTCATTACCTCTGCAAGATATATATTATATATGATTATTGCTGGGATTTTTTTAAAATGAGTTTTAAGCAAATGTGTCATGGCTTATCCACCCAAGTTAGTTTTGATTTATCTCATATTAAGATCTGTAGCCGGTCTAGGTGTTTGCAGGGTGGGCCAAAATCATCAAGATGACAGATAGAATATTGTAATGCAAGCCCAGCCCCTTTCAAACTTGCACGCAATACTGAAGCATGTGCAAAAGGGGCAAGGCTTGTATTGCAACGTTCCATCCTCCATCTTCTTGATTTTCATGCACACACACCCCCAACGGAGATTCCACTTCCAAATTCCAAATTCCACTTCCCTCCATGGTAACTTTTGGAAGGCTGGTACCCTTCAGATGTGTTTGGAAAGGTAATAGCCAAGCAGATTTCCCAGGCAGTATGGCCAACAGTAAATTGTAGTCCCAGCGTAACTGGAAGACAGGATGTCCTAGGAGGTAGTACACCCTGCAACCTAGTTGTTAACCAGGGAAGACGAACTAGTCTCCATCCTCTACTTGCTAAGCAGATGTTATGTTCTAGTTACCATTCAGTTGTAAACAGAATTTGTGGAATTGTTTAAAAAGGCTGAATGTGTTATTGGTCACCAAGCATTTTTTCTAGGAAACTAGAAAGCTTCAAAATAAAGTTGACTATGCTTAACTATTGACTCAGCTGGCTATGAATTCCAGAGCAGGGTGAATAAAATCTTGTCTGGTTAAATTCGTTTTTCACTTGCTCCAGAACTTCCCTGCAGCATGAGCAATGCATCCATGCACATAGCCAATTGCTTGATAGCTTTATTGCCAATATGAAGATCTGTAGCATGTTTTCGGGGGGGGGAGGTCAAATCCTATTGGAGGCCAGGTAGTTGGCTTCTCCTGCTTACTTTTTCACATCAGTGCTAGCAATTTGCCCTATTTCTAGGTATTCTTATAATAAAAGCAGAGCAATTTTGTGTATATATGTTCTATCTTGAGAGGGCTTCCATGTGATGCACAGCAGGATCTCCCCGCGGGGCCCTGGAATGCAAGACAAGAAGCATCTAAGGAAGAAGAAAAAGTAAATGACTTGCCAATTATGCAGGAGGAACTCACCAATAATGGAAATAAATGCTTGCTGCGTAACATCCTCTGACTGATTAGTAAGTAATGGCTGCAGAGGAAAAGATGGAGTCCAATTCCCCGCTGCTTTCCTAATTGATAATACAATTTATCTTTACAAGTCATGTTCATGGTTTTAAGGACTTTAAGGAAGCTATTTCTAATATATTCCTATTACTTTTAAATGCAATTCCCCTGGTTTCCAGAGTTTCTTCTAGCCGTTTGTAGAAATAATCTGAAATTAAGCAGTACTGTTATTTGCTCCAGGTTCATATAGCCTCAGAATGTATTTGCATGACATTATTTCCAGTTGGTTTGAGTTGTTGTTCTAAATAAGAAAAGAGGAAAGAGGCAAAGGAAGCTATTAAGTGATATGTAAAATGAAACCTTTTGACTGGGAAGGCATCTAGAAGATGCAGACATGGAAAAGTACATGTGAGGGAATTTCCTTTTTGATTTCTAGCTCCCATGTCTTCATGATGGCTGGGAGATGGACATTTCATTATTTTTATTTTTATTTTATTTTGCCTTCAAAACTGCAGACAAGTCCTTGCAGTTTTCTAGGCAGTATTTTCTGTAGTGGTTTGCTGTGACCTTCTTCCAAATGTTAGAAGAAGCAACCCAGCTGGTTTCCATGCCTCAGGCAAGAGTAAGACTCAAGTTTCCCTGCTTCTAGTCCAGCAACTTAGCCACTAGACTGAATAGGCTCTCTCAAGGCTTAAACCAGTGGATTGGATCAGTGAAAACTACCATTCATTCTAAATGCAGTAAGAATGAGTGACCTTTTAAATTTACAGGTGAAACTCGAAAAATTAGAATATCGTGCAAATGTTCATTTATGTCAGTATGGCAATTCAAAAGGTGAAACCAATATATGAGATAGACGCATTACATGCAAAGCGAGATATGTCAAGCCTTACTTTGGTATAATTGTGATGATTATGGCGTACAGCTTATGAAAACCCCAAATTCACAATCTCAGAAAATTAGAATATTACATGACATCAATAACACAAGGATTGGAAATAGAACAATATCGGACCTCTGCAAAGTATAAGCATGCATATGTACTCAGTACTTGGCTTGGGCCCCTTTTGCAGCAATGACTGCCGCAATGCGGCGTGGCATGGATGCTATCAGCCTGTGGCACTGCTGAGGTATTATGGAAGACCAGAATGCTTCAATAGTGGCCTTCAGCTCCGCTGCATTGTTCGGTCTCATGTCCCTCATCTTTCTCTTGGCAATGCCCCATAGATTCTCGATGGGGTTCAGGTCAGGCGAGTTTGCTGGCCAATCAAGCACAGTAATCCCATGGTCATTGAACCAGGTTTTGGTACTTTTGGCAGTGTGGGCAGGTGCCAAGTCCTGCTGGAAAATGAAGACAGCATCCCCATAAAGCTCGTCTGCGGAAGGAAGCATGAAGTGCTCCAAAATCTCCTGGTAGACGGCTGCGTTGACCCTGGACTTAATGAAGCACAGTGGACCAACACCAGCAGATGGCATGGCTCCCCAAATCAACACAGACTGTGGAAACTTCACACTAGACTTCAAGCATCGTGCATTGTGTGCCTCTCCATTCTTCCTCCAGACTCTGGGTCCTTGGTTCCCAAATGAGATGCAAAAGTTGCTCTCATCAGAAAAGAGGACTTTGGACCACTGGGCAACAGACCAGTTCTTTTTTTCTGTAGCCCAGGTAAGACGCTTCTGACCTTGTTTGTTGTTCAGGAGCGGCTTGACAAGAGGAATACGACATTTGAAGCCCATGTCCAGGATCCGTCTGTGTGTGGTGGCTCTTGATGCACTAACTCCAGCCTCAGTCCACTCCTTGTGAAAGTCCCCAACACTTCTGAATGGCCTTTTCCTGACAATCCTCTCCAGGCTGCAGTCATCCCTGCTGCTTGTGCACCTTTTTCTACCACACTTTTCCCTTCCACATAACCTTCTATTGATGTGCTTTGATACAGCACTTTGGGAACATCCAACTTCTTTTGCAATTACCTTTTGGGGCTTTCCCTCCTTATGGAGGGTGTCAATGATGGTTTTCTGCACAACTGTCAGCTCAGCAGTCTTTCCCATGCTTGTGATTCCTACTGAACCAGCCTGAGAGACCATTGAAAGGCTCAGGAACCCTTTGCAGGTGTTATGGATTCATTAGCTGATTAGAGTGGGACACTTTGAGCCTAGAATATTGAACCTTTTCACACTATTCTAATTTTCTGAGATTGTGAATTTGGGATTTTCATAAGCTGTACGCCATAATCATCACAATTATACCAAAGTAAGGCTTGACATATCTCGCTTTGCATGTAATGCGTCTATCTCATATATTGGTTTCACCTTTTGAGTTGCCATACTGACATAAATGAACATTTGCACGATATTCTAATTTTTCGAGTTTCACCTGTATTTTTCAGAAGAAGTTGGTAGGCTCTGCATGTTTTGGTTTTTTAGATGCTAGAAGAAGGCAGTTAAGCTCAGACTAGTGAGTATTACTAAGTTTACAAATCAGTTTTCCACCTACTTCCTTTTCTTAGCAGAGCAGAGGCAAAAGGTATCTATGTCCCACCAACAATATTATACTTTTAAAAAGTTATTTCTGTTGTACAACATTATTTTGAAATGCTTTTTTATACTTACATTTCTATTTATTTTACAAAAGGTTTGAATGTATCCCTACGAGTCTGTCGTTATGTCAAAAATGTTGATGAAGCTTTATAATTTGCTTTAATTAAAACAATGTATTTCATGGACTGTGAAATGGACACAACTTGTTTTTTCAGAGGATCATAACTGACCCTTACTGAACATTTGACAAAGTCTTCTTGGATACTGGCAAATCCCCTGACTACTGATATTTCAGCCTCTCTTTGCAAATGTTTGTGGGTCTCTTAGTCCTCCCCGGGCTTGATATGTTGTAGTATATTTGTAGTCTCTGGAGTGTCTGTTGAAATGTAATGTGTTAGTAACGTTCAGTGTTTTTATCTGTCATTTTAGCAAATGTTAGCTCGTACACTCACAACTATTGAGAAACAATAATGCATTGGTATCTCTCTTGACACCACCTTGAAAATAGTATTCCCGACAATGTCTCTCCCTGAGTTCTGAATCAGTCTGCAAACAAAGAATTAAGTGAGAAAACTGTGAACATACCAATTCTGTTTGCAACACCTTATTTGTGCAAATAAGGGTTTTCTGTAGTTGCTGTTGCAAAGAGGAAATGTTGATCAATAGATGTGGAACAATAAATGAGACCGGCTGTCTCAGAAATGAAACGGTAAGCAAGGCGATCTTTCCCATTAAACAAAGTGATTTAAACTTTGATTTTTTGTGTTTATTTCCAAAAATATGTATTTATTGAAGTTGTATGGTTGTATCATTTTAAAATTGAATTACTGAAAATAAGTGGTTTATTTATTTCTTGCCCAACCCTAATCCAAGTGAAATCATCAATTTTATTCCTTGGGGAGTTGTACAAATTAATTGATCACTTTAGAAAATGGTGGCTCTGCAAAGTTTGATACCCCTTTTTATTTAGTCAAAATAACTAAATTGAAATTTAAAAAGTGGCTAATGATCCCAAATAGCCTTTGCTCAAGAGTTATCTTATAGGAGTTGACCAACCAATGACATTTTTATTGTAATTTTTTAAAAACATCTTGTGACAAAGGTGTCAATATTTTTACACAAGTGACTTGTACTCAGCTGGGAGACATTTATAAATCTTAACACTCCCATTATGCTGCCTGACTATGCTTTTAAACAAATTAAAATGAAAAGTTGCATGCTGCAAAACAGTGCCTGCTACTAGCACCAGCTTTATTTCTAAAATCATTTTTGGTGTGAGAGGAAAAATTATTAGTAGCCATTTAATATGTTTTAATGGTGATTCTGATTAATAACAGCCAAGGTTGCTTGCTAATGGCTTTTAGGGCAGTGACAGGAAATAAGTAAAACTTGCAAAACTAAGCAAACTGTTAACTAAGCAAACTGTTAACTAAGCAAACTGTTGATGGGAAAAGATGTGACAAGGACATATGGAACAGGGAAGTATGGTAAAATTGGCACCAAGGACGTTGAGTCAGTTGCAAATCCTGAAAGTCATGATTGTGGTTTGCGGTTTTAGAGGATAAAAGGGATTGCAACTAGGGGGTCGGGACCACTTGGTCAAGCTGTCACGTCTGACAGCTTGCTCTTGTCGGTCCTCCTTGCAATGTGAATCTAAGTGAGTACCTTGTATGCTATTGGTTGAATTTTACTTGCTTATTGAACTAACATTTAATAAAGCTTTTAGAACTTTGAAGTGACTTATGTTCTGGTGTGTCTGTCTCCCGTGTTTAATGAGGTTTTTCCCCTGACATTGGATACTGCAATGACTCCTCAGGCATTCTTAGAAAGTATAGGGTAAATATAGCCCAGTGCATCGTTCAGAAGTATGCCCACCTGCCCTCCACAAAGGACCTTTGTCTAGCCAATAGGTAGGCTAATCCAATAGGAGTTGGATGCATTGGCAAAGGACTGGAAGGAAATGACAGAGATGGCAACCTACCTTATTAACCTTCTGGTAAACTGGTGTTTTGTGAGAACCCACAATTTGATTTCCAAATTCTAGAGATCTTCATTGCCCTGAGGACATTACATTATCCTGTCTATAGCATGCACAAGCATACTCATTTCCTTGTTCCCTAAGATTCTCAGCCCATTTTCAGATGACCTGCTGAGAGTTTCAAGTCCATCATTTGGAATCAGTTTGGCACTTGACTTCAGAAAATCCTCAGGTTTTTTTTTAATAAACATTTTATAGGAACTCTTATTTCAACAACCCTCTTGCTGTTTCTTCCTCTAGATCCTGCCTACTCTTACAGCTCATATGGAACCAAAGAAAATGTTGTTGCAATCACACTGCAGCTTCAGAATATTATTAGTGTCTCTGTGAATATATTCAGAGTCATTTTAATGCCTATGAGCCTCTGTTGGCATCCTGGTGACTTCGTTTAATAACATTAATGGAATATAAATGTCATAAAAGTCAAATAAAACCTTAATTTGAATATAGTGCTGATTTTTTTTCAAATGTTCTCCAGCTTAATGACCTAAAGTTTATTTCTTGCTCTTGTTCTGGCTGCAAGTTAAGTGTTGAAATAGGCCCAGTTTCCCAAGCACATGGTTCTCAATTTGGAATGTAGCCAGTACTACCTCATTAATGCCTTATTTTCATGGATTATAAAGCTTTCATCTCAAAAAATTAGCGCTACATTACAGCAGCAAGAAATTCTGTATTGTAGTAATTTAAATTGTAATTACACCTTAGAATTTCTTATGTTGAAAGGTAATTCATCCACTTCCTTGGCTGCAGAACATATGGAAGCCCTGAGCTCCTGGCTGTGCACAAGGTCACTGTGAATTTAAAATGGCCAGACTACACCTCTGATTCTATCACCCTGACACAAGAGTCCCTGAAATTGTGGCTTGCTAACACTGTTGCCTAGGTAGAAATGGAGATAGCATTTCGGCATCTAGATTTGCGGCGTAGATGATCAGATTGCATTGGCTAAACAAAGGTCGATTAAAAGGAACTGCATATTCATGGAGCAATTCCAGGAATGGCTGCCTCAGCAAAAACCATCTCTTAAAACCAGCAGATCAGACCTACAATCTACTCTAAAAGGGAGAGCTTATGCCATGGGAACTAGAATGAAATGAAACCTCCTTCCTGTGGAAGTTGAAAAACAGAAATAAAATACTCATCAAACGCTTGTTAGGTTATCAGAGTTGTTGTCCTGTGGATCATGGATAGTGGCACAAGTTTATTACGACTGCACCAGCTGGAGAATCTTGCAGAACAGAGAGCATGTTTGTCTGAAAACAAGAGTGGGTTTTGTCAGATGGTATTGGAAAGCTCAGCTATGATGTTTGAACATATGTATGTTTTAAACAGCATCCCAGTGCCTTATCTGATAGGTGCTTTTGTTCTGGAGGGCTGCACGAGTGAAAAAAATCCTGATGTTGGCTACTATTTTAAATTCATGATAGGACACCTTTTGCTATAGCAACATTAATCAGAATGTTCTTTATATTAGAATGGAAACAATAGGAATTTCAGAGGGGTGTAATAATTAATAATAATTAATAGTTTAATAATGTCAGATGCATAAATACTTTTATGTGAGCACAGCAGATCCTTTTCCCACTTCAGGAAGTGGTCCCCTTTGATTTTGATAAAATTGGACTTTTATGAAATAGCTGAAAAAATGGGTTTTAAAGCAGGCTCAGCTATTTGTACGTATTGTTTGTATCTTGTCAATACTAGCTTATCCCAGCCCTATTCCCAATCTATCTCAGATCTGTCCTTCCACTTCAAATCCCTCTCTCCAATTCTGTCCTCCTTCTGGAATATAATCTGGGAGGAGGTACCCATGTTGCCATCCTTCTCTCTCTCCTCTTTGTTCAACACATGAAGCTGCTGGATGAGATAATTCAACAGCACAGGATGAAGTATCATCAATATGCTGATGACACTCAGTTGTGTATCTCTACCCTGGGCCAAGCCAATGCTGTTGTCAATATCATTTCTCAGTTTCTGGAGGCTATGGGGGCCTGGATGGGTAATAATAGGCTTCAGCTCAATCTGAGCAAGACAAGTGACTGTGGATTTTGGACACCTTTGTACTGTTCCAGAAGTAGTACAGTGTACAGAAAATTTTCCACTGTTGATTCTGTAGGCAGCTGCACTCCCCCATTCAGAACAGGTAACAGCTGTGTCCAGGAAGGCCTTTGTACAACTCAGCCTAGTGCACCACTTACATCTGTACCTGGGTTGGAAATTCCTGCTCATGGTCACTCAGTCCTTAGTCATTTCCTCTTTGGATTAGTGCAATGCACTCTACCTGGGGCTGCCCTTGAAGACTGGCCACAAGCTGTAATTGGTCCAGAATGGAGTAGCATATGTAATTATGGGCACACCAGGGTAGGCTCCTGTAACACCACTACTTCACAAGCTGCACTGGCTTCTAATAGGCTTTTGAGGTTCAATTCATGGTGATAGTTCTCACCTACAAAGCTCTACATGGCACAGGACCAGGTTATTTGTGGAACTACCTATCTCTGTTTATTTCTACTTGTCCACATGCTGTCACAGGATGGGCATGCTCCAGGCCCCTCCTAGGAGACATGACTTTTCTGTTGAGGTGGTTGCCCTTTGAAATGTTCTCCCCCCCCCCAAGATTTGGCTGTTTCCTAGGCCTTTAGGAAAGCTTTTAAAAATGGGCTTTCCCCCTGTGTGTTGGGCCAGGATGATAGATGAGCCATCTTCTGGTGGATTCTGGACGGAGAATGGTGGGTGGTGGATGGAGCGGGTGAGTGCTGGCTGTATGTTGTTGATAAGTTGGTTATGGATTTCTTCTTCTTCTTCTTCTTTTTTGACTGTATGGCTTTTGTTTCCAATATTGTTTTAAGGATTTTTATTTGATATATGCCTCTCAGAGTCACAATTACGAGAATTAGATGGCTGTAGAAATCTAATAAATAAATAAATAAATATGTTGGGGGTTTTTTGCCGCAAGATGCTTTGGCATAGGAAACAGTATATAAATATATTAAATAAATAAAGATAGAAAGGAATGGAGAGCTACAGTGAATTGTGGTGTAAAGTAGATTTAGTCACATTTATTTTGCTTTTATTTCTGCCTTTAATTTCTTTTGCTTACTACTTCTTACTCTTTTTCATCACTCTGCCTACTGCTGCTGATCTCAGAGGGGAATAGCATAATGGGTATACATGTAAGTATGTATATAACTTAAGGACAGTGAATTATTTGCTACAACTGTTAAGAGAATTGGATTTTACTGATGACTCTCATATGTGGCTGCACACAACATGTTGTTGTATAATATTTTGCTACTTTATAGGTTGCAGCAGGCTGTCAGTTCTATAAATAAAAAGAGTTAGAATTCATGTGGGTGGCCATGTTTAGGGCACAGGTGCATCCTGATCAACAAGGAATGGTGTGCTATTGAATCTGCCTTCCAGCAGAGCAGATGGAAGGATGCTAAAGGATTTGCTACAGTTAGGCGTTTTCAAGGTGGGGAGGCACCTGGGAAGATAATTTCAGACTAGGGCTCCTGAGTTCAACTCATTTTGCTTTTCCACTTCCAGGAAGCCCCCTGGCTCTGTCATAATTCAGAGAGAGAGGCATCCAAAAGCAGGAGCAGTTCTGTAGCAAGCTTGCCAGTTTCCTTGCACAGATTTCAACCAAAACTAACCCAGTCTTTTTTCAGTTAGAGAAAGACTGCCTAAACCAGGAAGATCTCAAAACCAGGTTGCCAGTTTCTGGGTGCTCGCTGAGAAAGTTCATGACTATTTGGTTGCTATTTGCTTAGCATGTGACACAGAACAGATCTGGATACATCTTTAAACAACCCAGGCCAGGTCTAACCAGATATTTCTTACATGCCTTTAGGAAAACAACATTCTACCTAGGAAACTGGTTTCAGTAGCTTGCATGCTGCATCAGCTCAAAAGCAATGAGTGGAGCAGATGGTCTGGGAAGATCTGTCCCTCGCTCCTCCCTTTGCTAAGTATGTGTTTTAAAGGCTGGCATTCAGAATAATGCAATCTTGGATGTCTTAAAATATTGCAACAGCTGGAAGAGGAGCACTTCCAAGAGAAATTGCACTATGCATTTTTATGTGTTGGCAAATGACTTTACTCTTGGTTAATTGTTGGGAAGGAAAAATGATTCTTAAATTGAGAAGAAATGGCATTTTGTGCGATCAAGAAAGAGGATCAGCATGGACATTTTCTGCATGCCAATACTCCTTTCCCCCAAAGTCATCTATCCCAGGGTTACAACACTCAGAATGTCAGAGTCTGCACACTCAGTTCCCAAGTTCAGTAAATCCTCTGGACTCTATTTGGTTCCATCAAAGATTTCTTTATTGAGAAGCAGCATACAGCATCTATAGATTATTGAGTCTAAATTTCCCCAGCCTAAAGCTTTCCTTTTTAACCCCCCCCCCCCCCGCTTCTTCTCTACTTTCCCGCTTGAAATTCTTCGCGCCTCTTCCCTGGTCTCACGACTGCTTGACCTTGCTGGCGCCTCTAACTAAGATAACGGTTGCACCTGGCTCTGGTTGTTTTCATTCTTCCTCCCTCCTGACTTTTATGGCAGGAACCAGCAAGCGGGCATTCAATTCACAACTCTTACCTTAACTAACATTTAACGCTATTGACTATACATCACTATTCTACATTTTAACTATACTTTCTATCAGCTTTGATTAGTAGCTTGCGCAGATCCTGACATGCCGCCCTCCAACAAGACGAATGTCTTCACATTCGAAAAAGAATCTGTAAGAAAACACAATACATAGATACAATGATATTTTAGATAACAGTACTAGTAGGCTTTACTTAGGTTTGTTTGGATATTTGGTATGAAAGTCTTTAATGAGTTTGGGTGCTTTAACATGGGCACTATCTACCCATTCATGATGTTTTTTGGGGAAATGTTTCCATTGTACTAAATATTGTAATTTGCCTTTATGTTTCCTAGAGTCGAAGATGGCTTGTATTTCAAAATGGCTTTTTCCTTCAATCATGATTGGGTTAGGAGGTTGCTTGGTTGGATCCCATGTGCTGGAGTCTTTGAATGATTTTAATAGATTAGCATGGAAGACTGGGTGCACTTTTCTGTAATTTTTTGGAAGGTTCAATTTAAAAGCCACAGGACTAATGACTTTTTCAATGGAGAAAGGTCCTACGAATTTTGGGCCAAGTTTTTTACATGATTGAGTGCTTTTTAAGTTTTTAGTTGAAAGCCATACTTTGTCTCCCACTTTCCAAGGTGGCTGTTCAGAGCGTTTACAATCAGCATATTTCTTGTGTTGTTCTCTGGCATTCTGTAGGGATTTGACAATTAAAGGTTAATTAAACTCTGGTTTTGTGATGTTGTTGATCCATTCATCAGCAGATAGCTCTGGGAAGTCTTTTAATGGCAATTCAGGAATTGGCATGAACTCTTGCCCTGTAGCTATTTTATATGGAGTAAACCCAGTGCTTTGGTGAACAGTATTGTTATAAGCCACTTCAGCAAAAGGTAACAGGTCTGTCCAATCATCTTGCTGGTGATTGCTAAAACATCTTAAATATTGTTCCAATAATGAGTTCAATTTCTCAGAAGCCCCATCAGTCTGAGGATGGAAACTGGAACTCAGGGCTTGTGTGGACCCAATTAATTTAATAAATTATCTCCAAAATTTGGAGGTAAACTGTGGGCCGCGATCTGAAATTACCCTTTGGGGGGCACCATGGAGGCGGTATATATGTTGAATAAATAACTTGGCTAGTTTCTTAGCATTTGGAATGGAGGCACATGGAATAAAATGTGCCTGTTTGGAGAATAGGGCTATGACTACCCAGATGACTGTGTTGTGATTACTTTCCGGTAATTCAACAATAAAATCCATAGCAATTTCTTTCCAAGGTTGGTGAGGGGTAGCCACTGGCTGTAACAGTCCCAAAGGTTTTCCTCCCCTCTTTTTTGCCATAGCACATGTAGGGCATGTGTTCATATATTCAGATATGTCTTTTCTCATAGTGGGCCACCAGAATTGTCTGCGTAATAAATGTAAAGTTTTTACAAATCCAAAATGTCCAGATGTTTTATCATCATGGCCTCTCTGTAAAATTTCCTTGCAGTAGTTGAGATGGCACATACAATTTGTTTCCCATCCACCATGCTTCTTGTTCTTTTGTTAAGGTATTTTTATTGTTTTGAAACCATTCATCTGTTTCTAAAGCTGCATTTATTTTTTGAAGTAGTTCGCTTGTTGGTATAGGTTTTGGGTTTTGGGCTTGGGCTCTGGTAACTGCCACTGAGGTGGGTTGTGGTCTGGGAATCACTGGTGCTACTATTTGTTCTCACTGGCTGTTATGCTGGGGAAGTCTAGATAAAGCATCAGCCAGAAAGTTTTTCCCTCCTGGGATAAACTTCAGTGTAAATTTGAAGCAGCTGAAAAATTGAGCCCAGTGAACTTGTTTGGGAGAGAGCTTCCTAGGTGTTGTAAGGGCTTCCAAATTTTTATGGTCAGTCCACACCTCAAAGGAATGGGGTGATCCCTCTAGGAGGTGTCACCAAGTCAATAAAGCCCATCAAACAGCAAAAGCCTCCTTTTCCTACACCAGCCACTGTCATTCAGTTTTAGTGAATTTACGAGAGATATAGGCACAGGGCCTGAGTGACCCCCCCCCCCCCCCCCGTCTCTTTGAAGCAACATTGCTCCTATTGCTACATCGGAGGCATCAGCTTGAATTACAAAGGGTTGATCAGGATCCGGGTGTTTGAGAATTGGCTCAGCTGTAAATAATGCTTTGAGTGCTTCAAATGCTTTCTGGCACTCTGTGGTCCATGTTAATGGTGCTCCAGGTCTTTGAATCTTAGTTGTTCCCTTGCCTTTGGTTTTTAGTAAATCTGTTAGTGGCAGCGCCACTTGTGCAAAGTTTGAAATGAACTGACAGTAAAAGTTAGCAAATCCTAGGAAGCTTTGCAGCTGTCTCCGGGTTTTGGGAGCTTCCCAACCCATCACATCTTTCACTTTGGCTGGGTCCATTTCAATTCCTGCATGGGATATGCAATACCTTAAATAGTCCACTTGTTTTTTATGGAATTCACATTTTGACAATTTGGCATATAACTGTGCATCTAGTAATTTTTTCAACACTTCACGTACTAGTTTTACATGATCTTTCAGATTGTCAGAGTAAATCAGGATGCCATCCAAATAAACCAATACTCCCCGATACAAAAATTCATGTAGCACCTCATTAATTAGTTGCATAAAGACTGCGGAGGCTCCTGAAAGCCCAAAGGGCATGACCTTGTACTCTTAACAACCAAACGGAGTACTGAAAGATGTTTTCCACTCATCCCCCTCTTTTATGCGCACCCTAAAATAAGCATCTCTTAAATCCAGCTTGGTAAAGATTTTCCCTTTAGATAAATGTGCCAGCAAATCTTTCATAAGGGGCAATGGGTATTTATTTTCTTTGCAGATGGCATTGAGCCCCCTATAGTCAGTGCAGAGTCTCAAGCTCCCATCTTTTTTCTCTCGAAACAGTACTGGTGCTGCCACCTGGGATTTAGCTAGTTGTATAAATCCTCTGGCCAGGTTTGTGTCTATAAATTCCCTTAGGACTGCAAATTCTTTTTGGGTCATAGAGTACATTTTCTTCTTTGGGATTTAGCCCCTGGTTCAATTTCAATGGCGCAGTCAGTGTCCCTATGAGGAGGCAGAGTATCTGACTCCTTTTTGCTGAATACTGCTTTTAGATCCCAGTAGGGTTTTGGGATGTCATTAGGTAATTTAGAGTCAGGGGTTGGTAGCTGTGAATTGGAGGTCTGGAGGTCACCAGCTTGAAGGAAGCTAAATGAGCAGTGAGGCAAAGGGCAATGCACCCAAAAGAAGGTGAATCTACTAATAGTCCATTGGACTAAGCCATGATTTGTTTTAACTGTGGTTTATTGAATTAGCCACAATTGGCTGAATGCATTTGTTTATTAGATTTATATTGTTCCTACATACTATATGTAGCCTCCTCCTTATTTTTTCCCCACCACAAAAGCCCTATGAGATAGGTTGGGCTGAGAGAGAGTGACTGAGCTACCATCATCCAGGAACTTTGGCAGCTGAAGGTGGACTAGAATCTGGGCCTTCCCAGTGCCAGTCAAACACCATTCTCATATCGTGCTAAGCCAACATCAAAGACTTTGCCTGATGATTTAGCATACAGTATGAAACTTGAGCTCAGCTATGTCCCCAGAAGAAAATAAACAGTGTCCAGAAATGGTAACATTTTTCACCTTTTTTGAATAGCCATCACATCCAAAATTGCCATAATTTGCCCCATGGCAGAATCAGCATTTTACAAACCTAGACTAGTATGGATATGCCAGTGATATGTTAACTGAGATGCCATGCCAACTTCTTTGGTTTAGACCAGTGCTCTTGAACCTGGTTTGCACATTCAGTGCAGTAGCCATGTACTGTATATGACATTGGTTAAACTGTATAGACATATGACAAATAAAATCTTTTTCAGTGAAATAAGTTAATGCAATCAGAGTGAAACTAGGTAAGTCAACAGATCTGTAATTTAAATGTCCTCTTTGTGTTTTTCTTTTTAAATGTTAATACATACAATGGAGAGTAATGGAATGGCAATTGGATAAGAATGGTCCACAAGGGAAAAAAGGTGGATCCTTTTTCAGTGAGGCTGTTTTCCTATTATAACATGATCCCAGTTGTATTTGCCTCATGGGAGGAGAGTACTTCCAAGGACAGGCAGCATTCTCCTCTTACAAAAGGTTGTTACAACTCCTCATTTTAGAGTTAGGTTGTTGACCAAGATTGCACACTGCATTCCATATCTATTAGGGATTACTGATGCTCTACTGACTACCATTACATTGTCAATTGTGATTTCAGGACACCAATTATCTACTGAATACAATATCTCTTATTTTAATTATAATGAATGTGATGATAACGTAAACAGGTATTCTGATTTGAGAATGCTTTAATTCAATGTTTCTCAACCTTGGCAACTTTAAGATGTGTGGACTTCAACTCCCAGAATTCCCCAGCCA
This sequence comes from Liasis olivaceus, assembly GCA_030867105.1. Lineage (NCBI taxonomy): Eukaryota > Metazoa > Chordata > Lepidosauria > Squamata > Pythonidae > Liasis > Liasis olivaceus. The sequence goes on from CM061349.1 coordinate 262,728,398, forward strand.
GCATGCTGGCTGGGGAATTCTGGGAGTTGAAGTCCACACATCTTAAAGTTGCCAAGGTTGAGAAACACTGCTTTAATTTTAAAAGCATTACAAGAGCAGTGCTGAAATTTTAGACAGGGCTATCATAAAGGATGTTACTTGGACTAAAGACCGGCACAGGGCTACCCTAGCTGTCCTGAAAAAATCTAGGCCTGTATTTCTCAAACTTGGCCACTTGAAGATGTGTGGACTTCATTAGGCTTTAAAGACCTAGCTATGTGCTCAGGCCTGGGACCCCAACTGTGTTAAAGGCCCTATCTCTTGGCTATATTGATAATTATTATGATAATTTCCTCAGCAGCTGTATATATTTATTTGTCTATTGTTTTTTGTTGTTTTTATTGTTTTAGAATTGTTCCCTGCCCAGAGTCACTTGGTTGAGATGGGCGGCTATAGAAATTAAATAATTAAATAAATAAATAAATAAATAAATAAAGTAAATTCCCAGAATTCCCCAGCCAGCATGCTGGCTGGGGAATTCTGGGAGTTGAAGTCTACACATCTTCAAGGGGCCAAGGCTGAGAAACACTGATTTAAGCAAACCATAAGATGGCAGGAAAGATAGACAGAACATTCTAATTTGCGCTGCCATCCAGTGGCCATGTCTATTGTTGCAGCTCCAACACAGTAGCTCTGTCTCAGTGTAACCTTGCGTCTTTTTTATTAAAAAGAGCCACTAAACTGAGATATTTTTACATGGAGAGAAAATGAATGAGAAGTTGTCCTGCTTTGTGAGGCACACTCTTATGATAGCATTAAATAATCAAATCACAGTACAGCAGAACAAGATCAACCTTTACAGAGCAAGAGGGACACACGCTGTCTAAATTTTCTATCGGTGGCTAATGAAGCCAAGTACTGTCTTTGGGTGAACCTAACTGCAGAATGCAACTCATTCCTATACAGCACCAACAGCCTGAACATCCTTCAAGGTGTTGTTGTGCAAGTAAGCCCATTCAGTTCAATGCCACTGGACTTGGAGAGGAACGTAAATATCTTCCCAATGGCAGCCTTGTATTTTTCCTAGGCGGTGATGAGGGATATCACAGCTGCTGCTGGACACAAATTTAGTATTTGAACTAAGGACAATATAATTTTTTAAAAAAATATATCTTTATCATCATTTTTAAGAAGTGGTTGATCTTTAAAACAATAGCAGTTTCAGGAGGTTTCAACCCTTTCTCCTATGGCAATTTTCCCACTCAAAATCCTATACACAATTAATTGGTTTTCCACCTTGAGGGTAAAATTCATGAGAATAGTAACTAACTACCATGCAACTGCAAAATCCTACCATGACATTTCTTAATCTGTCTACAAGCCATCTCTGAAGGCCAATATTCTGTAAATATGTAACCTATTTTTAAACACATGCTATGAAAGCGACAATAAACACTTTCAGCCCATTTAAATGCCAAGCCTCTTATTTGTTCTTCTTATTATGCTGATTAACTGGAAATTTACAACTTGTCACAAATAATTCTGCATAATCCCCTCAGCAGGAGATTTTATGGGTTTGTACATATAGTGTTAGGGATGAATATAAATGTAAAGTTTGTTACTGGTGAACGAATGGCTATGGGGACTGAATAACTCAACTGATGTCTGTGGGCCATGTTATTGGAATCATATCTAAAATGAGAGGGGAATTGAAAGCAGGATGATCTGTTTGTTTTACAGTTTTGTATCCCGACCCAATTCACAGACACTGGTTTTCAAACTTTTCCAGGCCACGGAACCTGTTAGCTTTTTTAAAAAATTCTCAGAACTTCTGATCAAGAGGCAAAGTTCTAGAGATAGAAAATTGGCTGCATTCAAGTGAACTTTCCCCCGCTTTGTCCTTAGTCTCTCATGGAACCCCATCAAGTTCCCACAGAACTCCAAGGTTCTGAAGAACACAGTTTGAAGTAACCTGCCACAGAGTAAAGAAACAGAGGATAATACCCTCCCCTTTCCCAAAGCCCACTATAAATATTTAGTTCTAGTTAAAAGGGTAGTGGAATAGTGTTGTTTTTATGGTTGCCAAGAGGTGGAGGCTCCAGGGCCAAGGAATGCAGGGGTCATAGCAGAAAAGGCCTGCCACAAGGTCCATGTCCCCTGTCCTCACATGGAGTAAGGACTCTGAGCAGGCCTTTTCGTGAATCACAAGCAGATTCAACTTTGGCTAGGCAGTGCTTGAAGTAAACTGGTGCTATGCCATATAGGCCTTTGTAGGTGATAACCAGCACTTTGAATTGGACCCTGAAGCCTACTAGAAACCAGTGCTGGGACTTTAGTAATGGTGTTACTTTACAGTGACCAGGTTGTCCTGTCATCAATCTAGCTGCCACCTTTTGGACAAACTGCAGCTTCCAGGTCATCTCCAAAGGTTGCCCCATGTAGGCCATGTTACAGTAATCCAACCAAGTGGTGAGTTCCTGTCACCAAGGCATTCTGATCAAGTAAGATAGTAACTGGAATATCAGCTGAAGTTGGACAAAGGGCCCTCTGGCCACAACCTCCATCAGCTGCAAACTTACTAAGCAGTAAACTAAGAAGTAGCTTTGGTCCAGGTCACAAAGTCCTTCACAGAGTGCAACCCTATTCAGAATAGCTACTACGGCTGATGTTACTGGAGGTTTATTGACAAAAACAATTTATTGTAGTGAGATTCAGTCTGAGTTTATTTCACCCAATCCAGAACCTGGCAGCTCCAGATACCCATTCAAGCTTTCCATGGCACTCCCATTTCAGCTGGGTTGGCAAGTGTTATCAGCATACTGGTGACACCTCACCCCAACTGACAGATGACCTCTCTCACTGGTGTCACATAAAAGTCCATTAAAAAAAAATCCCTTTTTCTCTGCAGGCTTTATTATAGACAGTTTGAAAAGTATACCAAGAAAATTCTCTTTGGCTCATATTTAGAGTCTGGTATAGATTTGTTAATTTAAGTGCAGTGTTTAATAGCACCTGTTGAGATGTTTGCCACATTTTTTTTAATAAAAAGAATGCTATGACTTTGCTTAAAAATAGGCATTCTCCTAGAAACTTACAACATCTTATAGCATCACACACCCTGTCCTCATTATTGTTATTTTGGAACAACAGTGGTTGATTACTTATAGTATCTGGAAGATACTATAAATCACCAGTGGAGAAATGTGCAATGTCATGCTTCTCAGCCAGGAGCTTTATCCTCTAACGTTTAGACAAAAATATCTAAATATTTAATTTGTTTTTCCTTTTAAAACATGGAGAGATCATCAGTTTCTCACAGGCAACCCTAGCTGCAGATTTCTATGACATATCACACAGGGCTACAGGGAGACCCTCAAACCTGGAGCTCTCAAAGTATAGTAGAAAGTTAAGAGGAAAATCCTGCAAACACATTCCTTTGAGTCAAACCTATAAATGCCCAAGAGGCCTTCCAGCCAAATGTTTTTCATACATTAAAGGGGAAAAAGATCACCCAACGCAGTGTATGTATTGGCTCCACCTCCTTACAGCCCACCTCTCCCATCCCACCAGGCATTCAACAAATACAAGAATTGGAATTTTGTTTGCATGAGGATATATGCATACAGCTTATTTGCATGAAGGGAAATCCTGAGCCAGTGAGGATCCTTCCATTTTATGGAAAAAATTTGTATGTTAATATAAAGACAATCTCTTTCTCATGCTTATTAAATATGGCTATGGCCACTGGAGTCAAGGGCTATGGTTAGCCTGCACAGTCACACAGTCTCCTCACCTACATTTGCTTTTAATTGTGTAGAAAGTTTGCTTGCACCCCCTAAGTTTGAGTTTGAACCACAGGAAAAGGCTCTCTTTACCCAACATTCTGGTTCTAGGGCAGGACTATCTTGCAAAGGCCAGTGGGACCTGTCCTTTGTGGACCAGTGTAATTCCAGATATGGCTTCAGATTCCTATTATTACTAGATGAGAAGCTGAGCCAAGGAGTCCATGAGAAGTAAGATCCAACTTGTGAGCTTCCCATTTTACAATATCTTCTCTTAGTTGTTAGGAACTGGATTCTACTTGGTCAGTTCCAGTTGAGGTGCCTAGGACAAGGCCTGGTGTGGTTATCTGGAGTGAGTTTGATTCTGTGACTCCCAAAGAAATGGACAGAATTCTCCAGCCTGATTGCTTGGCCGCCTGCTTGTTAGAACCTCCTGGATGGTGAAAGCCACCTGCAAGATGACCTGTGGTTGGGTCCATGTGGTGGTGTCAACTTCTTTTAGTGAGGGGGTGGTTCCATTAGCCTTGAAGGAGGCTGTGGTGCTCCTTCTCTTCAAGAAGTCATTGCTGGACCAGATGGTTCTGGACAACTACTGTCCAGTCTCCAACCTTCCCTTTCTAGGGAAGGTGATAGAAAGGATGGTTGGGCTTGAGATCCAAAGAACCATAGAGGAAGTGGATTATTTGGACCCATTTCAGCCAGGTTTCAGGCCAGGGTTTAGTACTGTCAGCCCTACAAGGTAAACCAGACTAAGAAAGCAATACCATATAAGTCAGGACTACTTTTTATTGTAACAGCTATAGTAACAGTATCTCTGAATGTGCTTCCCCCTCCCTCACTTTATCTTCATGTGAATTAGGAAGGGGCCTGTCTGAAATGTTTACTCAGGCTAGTTTTTTGGCCTGGGCTCAAGACCCTGTTATCTGACTGTTGCCTTGGTAGCAACTCTTCTTCCTGTTCTTCAAGGCCATTTCCTATGCCCTCTACAAGTAAAGAGGTGGCATTGGCTGTGCTTGTTGATGACCTGTGGTGGAGCTGGGATGGCAGTGGTGCATTCATCCTTATGCTCCTTGATCTCTCAATGGTTTTCAATACCACCAACCATAGTATCCTTTAGGACCAGCTTTGGAAGTTGGGGGTAGGAGGCACTGTTTTGTGGTGGTCCTTCTCCTTTCTCTGTGACTGGTTTCAATTGGTATTGAAAGGTGGGGAGATATCTCACTCATGGTTCCTCATGTGTGAAGTGCTGCAGGGGTCAATGCTCTCTCCCCTTCTATTTAACATCTACATGAAACCAATTTGATAAACAAACAAACAAACCTTATACACATGTACATAAGAGTAAGTTTTAGCGAACCCAATAGGGCATACTTCTGAATGAACCTGTGTTGACTTGCAATTCTAGCCTTTGCTGGTTTATTTGTAAGCATTCCTATGTTGCCCAGCTTCCAATACACCAGGCAATTTACAAGATCAAAATAAATGATGCCACACTTCTCCAGTATAATTGCAAACATGGACTCTGGATTTAAGGCATATAACTGCAATTCACTTTCTTTTCAAAGCTTGACTGACATTGTAGATACATCCAGGGGAAATATGGAGAAATTTTAAAAAGAGAGCTATTGCATGTTATAATTATCTTGTCAGACTTTACTACATATTTTTCCCATATAAACTCTTTACCCTGTGTTTTAGCCATTAATTGTAGAGGCACCATCTGTCCAAGTTAACACATTAACATTTTTAGAGAGAACATCAAATTAACACTTCCTTTATATTAGTATTTTAATTGACAGGAGCAGGCAGAAACAATTCACACTGATGACCTCATTCTGATGGTTTCATCTTTCCAAATTGTTTCTGCAAAGAAGCCCAGTTTAATTTTCTATGCAATTTCTAATTCAAGTTTATTGGGATGGTATAGAAAATGAACACAAATATTCACCACCACCCTTCAATTTTTCCAATTATAGTATTAGCAACCGTTTTCCCCCTACTTCTGTTATTTACCAGGGGTTACTGAAGAATGTAGAATATTATAAAGAATTCAGAGGAAAGATAGGTCACTGCTTTAGGGAACAGGTTGATTTTTCAATTACATATGCAGTGTAATTAAAAGTCATTCCAAAACAACCTTTCTGAATGGTCTTTGCAAACCACATTTCCCCATGTGTATTTTAAAATAATTAGGAAAGCTTCCTTTTGGTTAGAGATCAACAAAAAATGAGCACACTCTTTACACATGGAACGCTATATTTTCCCCATTCAGTGAAATGATATAATTTATGTTTTTATTAGAATAGCTCAGTAACAATAAAAGATCAGAGACTCTGCTTAATTTCAGGACCAGTAATTTGAATATATGCCTCAGTTCTAACATTAAAGTAACCAAAATCTAATAAATAAATAGCAGAGGGGAAACATCCAAATAAGAATACAGTGAAAGGAGATGGAAAATAGCCCACCTGGAAAATGTATATAGATAAATAAGAGTGCCTCTAAATCCCCAGATACTGAAGCTCATCTGAAAGAAAAGCTCTTGGACTTTTAGTTTGGTTTAGATGCTGTAGTGTTTAGCTTTTGTTCTAGGACTGTTTTAGCACATGTGTGTCATCCAATATTTAAACCTATCAGGTCAGGAAGTATCATCACAAAAGGCTCTTCTAAACAGATGTCTGTATCATTCCAGAATTGGATTAACACCCACATGATTCCATGCCACCATCCCTGTTGGGCAACAGAACCAAATAATTTTTGGCTCAGCTACCAAGAGGAGAAAATCCTGTAGTTCAAGCACAGCAGTCTAAAGACAGGCAGGTTCCCTTTTGTAGGAACGATGGCCTCATCCCACGTCTCCACTTCTCAGCCTTCCCACCTGCTCATTGTAGCTGAAGCACTGCAGGACCAGAACATTCTTTCACTGGCTTTCTGAAAATGAGGACAAATTTAGGACAAATACAAGGGGCTGGGTGAAGTGTTCTCTAATAAGCCAGGCTGGCTAGTTCACAAGCAGTGCACAGACTTGCAAGAAGAACTGCAGTGAGGAAAAATGTGGGGTCCCACAAATCATTTAGGAAAGTTTGGTGAGGATGAAATGTTGGTGAGGATGTGTACATGAAAGTGCCCATACTTTCATCCTAGGTTCTGCACCATGGAGCCCATGTACTGGGGCTATAGTGTGCCAAATGCAGATTATGGTGCCAACAAAGATATATTTTAAGATTCCTTCAAATTTCAAAACTATTAAAATATATGTAATCAGGAGAGGAGGAAGACATGTGAATTATTTCTTATTATTTCTGCTTTGCCCTTCTGTCACTGGGAGGGTTTGGTGAATGTCAGAACCCCCATCTTCAGATCACTACATTTGGGAAAGTAGGATTGCTTTGACAACCTCTTAAATGAGTAGAAAGTAAAAAGCATTGAATTTGACATACAGGGCAAGATCAATACATGCTAGATGCTACTTGCAAAATCAGTAGATGTTAGATGGAATTCTTTGGAGCAATATAAAAAGCATATGTTGATCTATTCTCTCACACACACTTATTTCAGAATCAGCCTAGATATATGAGCTCCTTTTTTAGGAGTTCTGTTATAGAAGATTAATTTACCAAATTTCTTGCCCTGGTTATGTCATTATCAGTCATTTTCTCATGGACTAATAATCTCTTGTTCCTCAGAGCTTGTAAGAAATGAACTTTTGAAGTGAATCTGTCCCATTCCTGCTGTCTGACTTTCTTAGATGCTCCGATTCCTAGTAGAATAGTGTAGTGGCAATGCGGAAGACCATTGTATTTTGAGACAATAGTGACATCCTTTGATTTCTCCTTCATATTAAGAAGCTTAGAGTTCACTCTGAGTCATAATAATGTTTAGCTGACATGTTTTTCACTCTTGCTTGGGGATAAAGAGAAGGGAAGAATCTTCATGCAGGTGAACCTTGGGAGGACCTCAAGGTTATCTGTACAGTTCCCAAGCTCTTAGGTCACGTGATGAACAGGTGCACCATTTAGCCAAGGTCAGGTCCTGCAGTCTCGGTACCATGGAAACAGGGTCATGAGGTTTTAGTGCCAGACTTTGATAAAAACCTTAAGATTGCCCTTGAGCTTTGAGCTTTGACACAGACCTAGTGCTGGGCGCTGTGTGACTTGACCATCTTGGGGTCGCTCTGCTGTTGTTCCACTGGGGCTCCCGACAGCTGAAGGAAGATTGATTATCATCTTGCTTGGTATGCTATGCTTTTATATGTTATGTTTTTATGTTTCTGTTTGCTTAAATTGTGTTTCTGCTTAAATCTGTTTGCTATAGATAAGAATAAAGCTTAAAATCTCCTTATTTACTGGTGTGTTCATTGCCTCTGGATCCCAAAAGAACCAATTGTCTAGCCCATGGCCAGTGCCTGGCAGAACAAATGGAAGCTATAGTCTTAAACCCAGCAAACTACACCAAAGATTAGAGTGATAATAGGCTGAATATTGACCTGGCATTATATAGTTAAAGTCACAATCTTTAATCAAAACAAAATTGTTATTTTCAATCCATTTTAAACATTTGCACAGAATAAAAATGTAATTAATGTATTTTCTATTAATTAGATAAGAATTTAATTTCCTTTTAACAGGAATCATTATATTTTTAAAAATCTGGCAGATGGTCCTCATGTTCATCCATAATGAATCACTTCCAATATAAATACATTTTAGATTGAATTTACAGCAGTAGGTACTTGCACCATTTAAAATCAAACAAAACATTATTTTTCTTCAGAAGTATTGCTTTGCCACATCCATATTACCTAATAGGACAAGTAGCGTTTTTTTTAAAGTGGAAAGATGATTTTTAAAAAATTCTTTACCTGACTGCTACAGTCCCAATTAAAAATCATTGATCACATGTGCTCTTGCAAAGATTGACTGTGGAATTTTTCACCAATCACTATAAAAACAACTTGCTTGATTCTGTCCCAGACATCAGCTGGAGCTTTGTAAATCTTAGAAAGGGCTCCAGGACTCCTATTTTTAAACCCTAACCCTAACCCTAACCCTAGCCTTTCATAAGGCTCTGAAAATCTGTCTCTTTCCCCAAGCCTTTGGGCCAGGAGGTTAGGGGAGCTCTGCTGTTGATGTGGTTTTATGATTGGGATGTAAGATTTATCTTGGGCATCATGGGGTATTGTTTGTAATTGTTGTTTTTTAATCTTTGTATGTCACTTGAATCACTGCTGTGAGATGGATAGCCATATAAAGTATATATGTATGTATGTATGTATGTATGTATGTGTATGTGTACACATGCACACACACTTTATATGGCTACACACACACACACATGCACACACACAAATTCCATCCATCCCCCAGAAGAAAAAAAATATGTATTTGGTTTGGCTTAAGGAAACTTGGAATGAAAAGGGAAGGTGAGTGGCATGCCAATTTCCTGCCTATTATTATTGTGGTATAATAGCACTTATCAAGCATCCATTGTCTATTCCCTCTTGAATTCAAGAGGTTACGCTTAGACCTTTCTGTTGAATTCGATGTTTTTTCCAAAAAAGCTGAAGTTTTTGAACCAATATTGGACAACTGATCAACTATATCTGGACAGTGCAACACCTAATGTAGTAGATGGTAGCAACTTAAACAGTTATTAACTAAACCAGGCCTGTACTGCTTGTGTGACCTTCCAGCACCAAAGCTGAACTGAGAATCCATATAATTCCTAGTTTTGCTACCAGCTTCCAGAAATGAAAGGTTTGTCTAAGGCTCTAGTCTAGCGATTTCTATAGATCTACTCCTATAGAGGCAAAAGCTATAAGAACAGGCAAATGTTAGTGACATGGCAGGGAGTTTATCAGCTACCTTCTAGTTCCGCTGTGTTCTTTCTCACATCAACTAACTTTACTGAAGGAACTATTGACCGGTGATAATGAAAAGCATGATTTCCCCTAAGCAGCAACCAGATTTAGCAGTATTGATGATGGGAGAGGTAACTGAAAGTTGCAAATGTCAGGTATGGTTGTAAAAATATTGTATCTGAGTTTCTGCAAGAGTCCTCCTGGATCTGATAAAAAATGTATTTATTTAAAAATGGCCAGTATTATCTTTTGCCAGAACTTCCAAAGTGATTTGCAAAAAATAGCAGGCGGCAGGATCTGTGTTTAAAAGCCTGGGGGCATGGACATCTGTAGGATCTTGCTGTTTTTGTCAAAACGATGGGAGCATTTTGCGTTTTGCCATTGCACTGCAAGCTCCATAATTTCTGCCCCTTTTGAATAGGCGTGTGACATCACAATGCACCTGCAAAAAGGGTGGGGCTTGCTTTGTGATGGCATAATGCTGCTTCGGTCATTCTGCTCCTGCTTGATTCCTGCTGCCCGGAGGAATTAAGGAGGTTTTTCCTAGGAAGGAAGAGAAAATCATTTGCACCAGGCACCCCTTTTGAAAGAGTGATTCCAGAGGTGGGGGGAGGGCATGGCTACCTATCACTCACTCACTTCCATGCGTGAACAGATTGGCACCATATTGACTTTTCAGCACCAGGAAAAGATATTTTTATTCTCCAGGACTTTTAATAATGTATTAATAATGTATTAATATTTTACATTTTTCCTTGCTGTTTTCTCTTTTGTTTACTTAATTGTTGATTTTATTGTATATATTTATACCATGCATTAATGTATGCTTTTAACAACTATTTTAACCTACTACTTGAATGGACCTTTTCTGGAAACTGCTTTGAGATTTTTTTTTTTTTTTTTTTTTAAGGGGGAGTAGTATAAAACATTTTAAGGAAACATTTTAAGGAGATGTCTGGTGTGAAAAGTGTTAAACTCTCATCTGCCCCAACTTTTTTCTCTGATGCAACCAGTGCACATTTTGAGTCTCACTCTTTCTTTTCTCCCATTCCAGTTACGTGATATTAATCCATATGGAAAAATACAGCTTTGAAAAATGATGGGCAAGTTCAGAATGTAATTTGTTTCTATTTTTATTGATTTTATAGATTCGTTACATTTATATCTCCCCTTTCATTTAAGTGGATAGTACATACTACTCCCTCCTCCATTTTTTTCACCACAACAACAATCTTATAAAGTAGGTTGGAATGAGAGAAAGTTACACCACACTAGCTCTCCAGCGTGATTTGCCACAAAATAAGATGCAATAGAGAAGTCTTGTACAAACTATCTTCTTTGGTTTTAGCATGCAAATCCTCAAAAGGGGGAAAACAGCCACTGAAGCTTTTATTATAATTAAATATCACCATTATTTCTAACAGCAGATCAGGGTTCTTCCTAAACTGACTATAGCCATTCTATAGCCATCTTTGTTCACAATAATTTTCAGCTGCTTGAAAATTTCCTTGAAATGCATTTAGGCCTTTCTCTGAATATCCAGTTGACAGAGTTCATTGTAAGTTGTCAGGGATGTGTTTTCCTTTGAGAATATTACATGAAATGCACTAATAAACGTTCACGTTTATTGAGGTCCCTCAACTGCAGATCATCAAACTCACTATACTTCATGTTTCCCCAATTATTTAACACTATACCACATCCAGCCTTGCCTATTGTTATTCTTCCACACCTGGTTGTGTCATAAATTTTTGCTGCTCAGTTTATAGACTCTCTGATTTACTGCAATCTTTTATTTCCAAATGCTTCTACATTTGGTTACTACAGGGTTACTCTGTATTCTCAAACACTTGTTAAAATTTTCTTTAAAAGAACTTTAAAAGATCCTGCCCAGTTTAACATCTAGCTCCATTTATTACAGTCAGTGATCTAAGTTCCTGCTTATACAGGTAGTCCTCGTTGAATTACCACTCGTTCAGTGACCGTTCAAAGTTACGACAGCACTTACGATAGGTCCTCATAGTTGCAGCCGTTGCAGCATCCCCGCAGTCATGTGATCACTATTTGCAATCACTATCAGCTTCTAATAAGCAAAGTCAATGGGGAAGCCAACAGGAGGTTGCAAATGGCAATCATGTGACTGTGAGATGCTGCAACTGTGCAGGATTCACCTAACAATGGCAACTGGAACTGCCGCAACTGCTGTTGTAAGTCAGCACAGTCACACGATGTTGTGCTTTACAACAGCATTGTATTACCATAATTAAGTGAGGACTACCTGTACTGTATACTAATGTTTCTTAAAATGTAGTCCTGGGGTTCCCCCAAGACCCTCTCAGGGACCCACGAAATCAAAATTATTTGCCAGCTGACAGCCCACTGCTGTATAAGTCTTATAATTTACTAAAGAATATGTTTGCTAAGAAATGGTATTGATAACAGTAGCAATTAAATATTAAGGTGGGGAAATCCAGTTGGGTTCATGAACCAGTAGAATAACTGGTGTTGGTAGAATAGACAGAATCAGCAGCCCCTGTTCCACTCCAAACCCCCAAAATCTGAGGGAGATCAGTTAGGGCACTGTTGTCCAAACTTGGCCACTTTAAGATGAGTGGACTTCAACTCCCAGAATTCCCCAGCCAGCCCTGCTGGCTGGGGGATTCTGGGAGTTGAAGTCCACTCATCTTAAAGTGGCCAAGTTTGGACAACACTGAGTTAGGGGATCCATGCAGGCATTTGGGGTGAGGGAACAGTAGAAGAGAAAAACAGGATGCCCACTTGTGCATTGTTAGCAACAATATCCAGCATCCTCAGGAAGGAAGGAAAAGAAATCCATTCAGCCAATGATAGTGATAATTGTTTCTTCCATGAACAGATCTTACCTAAACATAAAAATAACAAGCTTATATTTCATATTGTAAGCAGCATGCTAATTCATTCTAGAGAGTTTACAGATATATTGAAATAGATGGCTTAATTTCTCTTCATGTAAGTCCTCCAGATGGCATTTGCCTAACTGAACTTTTTATTGTTAGAAATTTTATTGAGCTTTAAAAACAGTAAAAATAACTTACACGGAAAGCATTACATATTAATATCAAATATCATATGTAAACAATGTGGCTAAAGGACTCTATTACTTTAATATTTAAAAAACTATATATGTTAAAAGAAATTATTTATAAACAAGAAAAAAGCTACAATAAAATAAAATACCTACAGCAAAAAACAAAACAAAACAAAATCAAAGAAAAATAAAAATCAAATGAAGAACATAGAAGAAAAACAAAAAAGTTAGAAAAATAACAACTAACAAAATTAAAAAGCAAAAAACATGCTTTAAAAAAATATATTGGAAGAAGAAAATAATTAATAATAAAAATATGGGGCTATTCAAATAATAAAATCATATATATTTTTCAATTTTGTCATTATAATTCAATTTGTTAAATAACGACCATTTGTTAATTAAGAGTTGCATCAAAGTATCAAGTTCACAAGAGAACAAGAATCGTATTTACATTTCTTACCTAGATATATCTGACTGCCTTCAATACTGGAAAAGTTACTGAATTCCTGCTATGATTAAAACCATGAACTTGCTAGAACTACTAGGATACTAGCTCCTATTATCATAATAATTCTCTAATATTAATAAATCAAAATAAAAATTATGATCTTTGGACTATGACATCATAGACATAGATGGCTATTAGATGGTGAGACAGTAGAGCAAGTTAACACCTTTTCTTATCTAGGGGTAGTCTTCTCTGAGACTGGATCTTGGCTTCCTCATCATCAAAGGAGCTCACTTAGAGCAAAGGCACATGTGTATTTACTGCTCAAATTAATAAACCATAGCTATCCAGACTCCTTAACCCCAATTATCAACTTATACAAGGCCAAGGTTACTCCTATGCCCTTATATGGTGCTGAAGTTTGGGGATTAAAACATGCATCACTATTAGAACAAATGCAATCACAACATCTCAGGGACTTCAGCTTCTGCAGTTAGAGCTGAATTGGGAATTCATACAATTTGTTCTTTGTCCAAAATCAGGGCTTATAATTATTGGTGCAAAATCAATGCTATGGAAACTGATAGACCCCCAAAATTGTGTTAGAACAGACAAAATCTCAATTACAGACTTCTTGGTTAGTACAAATGACAAATTGTGGTCTCTCTGTCTCTTGTCTAATTGTTTCTGTGTATTTAAACACAGAAATGCCTAAACATCTTCAGGCAGTATTTACTTGAGCAAGATTTGAGCAGCTGGACACAATGGTTAGATATGGAAGATTTAATCAAGACCCTTATAATGAGTGTACGTGTATTTGCGGAGCTCCAGAGACAGAAGGCATAACATATACAGTATATTATATGAATGTCAATTGTATAAGAAAGAGAGAGATCAGTATCTGGGGCTGCACATTAGACAAACGACCTATTGGGATCTTTATATTATTCTGTGTGGTCAGAATTCAAAAATTATATATAATATGGCCCTTTATTTGAACAAAACAGTACAGTTGAGATCTGCATATGTGGATCTGATCAGGGTAAATTGTAGGGGTAATACAGAAATATGATTTGCATGTTTCTTTCTTTTTTAATTTGTTTCTCTTATTATATTTTTAATATATGGTCTTATTAGTGTTTTATGTTTTATATTCTGTATTCTGATATGGCCTAATGGCTAATCAGTAATAAACTGTTGACTGCTAGGGTACTGTCAGAACCTCCAGCAATCAATCTATCAGTGTGAAGGAATGGTTGGATGAAGGCCGCGCTCAAGGAGATAAGCATTCCCTTAGCCCCCAGCAAGAGTGTGGGAAGTTTAAGAAGATGAGACTGACACCACCCTAAGGAATTCACGGTGTTTCGGCTTGCTGGCTTGGGAAGTTTAGATTCAGTCTGGAGAGATTTCTGTCTTGAGGTGGAAGCTAATAAATGCAAGAGAACTGTATCTGCACTGTCTCGGGGAGTTCTTTGGGCTGAACCTGACAATCAGCTCATTAGTTGCTTGCTTCACTTCTGCCATTTATCGTATTATTATTGTTATCATATTATTATTGTTATAATATAACAATACAATATCATATTATTATTGTTACAATATAATTTTACTTTGGTTTATCAGGATATTTTTTATAAAATTCCTTAATCAGTTTTGGAGCTTTCACATGTTTTCTAGCTACCCATTCAGAAAAAGACTTCGGAAAATGTTTCCATTGGACTAGAATTGAACTTCCCCCTTATATTTCCTGACATCTAGTATTTCCCTTATTTCAAAATGTTGTTTGCCTTCAACTATTATAGCTTCTGGAGCTTCTGAAATTGTTTCACTTTGAAGGATTCAAGCCAATTGCGAAGTTTAGCCGCGAGACATCTAAACTCCAATGCATATTCGGTCATCGATCGGGTACCTTGCTTGAGTTCCGTGATAGCCTCTTGCACCTGGGTACAAGCACAGGGGTCCTCAAACCGCTCCCGCAATGCCGTCATGAACCCGTTGAAGTTCTCCAACTCCAGTGCATTGGCTTCTTGCAGGTCAATCACCCATTTGGCTGCACGACCCACCAAATAGTGAGACACATAGGTGACCCTCCAGGCATCGCTCGGGAACAGATGTCTGCACCTCCCCATGCAAATCCTGACTTGGTTCAGGAAACTGGCCAGCTCATTCGGGTCTCCTCCATATGGCTTGTCGAGACCCCACCATTTCAGCCGGTCACCTTCCCCCTCAGCCGGGCAGGCTGGGGCCAATAGTCGATCAACTGCCCCCCAGGCCGTCTGGCCTGGGATTCTGGGTCCCTCTCTCCTGTCGCCACGCTGACCCCCAGCCGTCGGTTGCTGTCCTGGGTTCAGTCTGATGGGTGGACGACCCTGCCCTTCCATTGTTAGGAGCCTTCCTATCAGGGCTGTCAGTGGCTTCAGTTCTTCCCTCATTGCTCACATCTCACCCCGGAGAGCGTAAACCTCTCCCTCCAGTTCCTGGACTCGCTGCTCTTGGCCTCATGACGCGATGGCAGCTTTATCAGCCCCAGTTGCATCTCCGATCCCCGAAGACCATCTGGGTCGGTCCGGCTTCATCGGTGGTGGTTCCTCGGTTGCCTCCCAAAATTCCCATGGGCTTTGAGTGTCCCATAATTGGCCGTGCCGACGCTCCTTCTTTTTCACCACCACCTGGGCTGCTATCAGTTGGGAAGGGATCAGGATCCCCTCAATCTCTAGTGGAGGGGATGGCTCTTTTGTGATGCCACCCGTTGCTCCAATCTCGGTCTCGGTGATTTCACCCTCTGTCTCCAGGAACTTCTTCTCCTCCTTGGGCATGATGCTTCATGGGATTTTCCTTGGTGAGTCATCTCCTTGGGAAAAATCGATTGAAGGAGTTTCAGCAAAATGTCAGACCTACAATGTTCAAATCCCAACAAAGAAAAATTTCTTGAAACTCGAATCAAGTTCAAAAAGAAATTCATTTATCGAGATGTACATGCAGTTTCAAAGCATTGCTGAAACTAAAAAGCCCATGCATTCCCAGTCTACTTTTACCCTCACTTCTCATCCCCTTTTTTCTCAGCCAGTTCTCATGTTGGTACGACCTTGGACATTCCTGGCCCCAGATAACAGTCCATCTGTGTTAACGGTTTCACTTTCCTTGTTCTCCCCTCCTCCTAATGAAAAATGGCAGAAACAAAGCAAGCAACTAATGAGCTGATAGATTGATTGCTGGAGGTTCTGACAGGTATTAAATAGTAACTCTTTTCACTCACAATGATAAATAGTCTATATCATTTTCATTCCCATACTGTATATAACTGAGGTTAGCAAATAAGCCCAATGGAATTGTTTGAAATCTGGAAAATTAAAGCCTCCATCATCATAAGAAACCCATAGCTTTAAAAGGAGATGCTGGGATTTTCTTCTTCCATAGGAATTAATAATTAATTTATCAAACTGTTTATTCAAAATATTTGAATGGAACCAGAATAAGAATTGTGTGCTCTCTCTTGCTCTCTCTCTATAAGCCTTGATGCAAAATTCGTTTTTACAACAGTGATTCCTCCCAACAAACAGTACTTCATCCATCACTTAATGTCCTCTGTCTTCTGAATAATGCTTATTGAATTGTTCTTATCTACTAAACAGGATCATAATCCCTAGATATTAAAGAGATCCTGGACAAGAAAGAATGCCTAAATTTGTACTAACATCCACCAGAACCTTCTTGTTAATTGGCATCATGTTTGACTTATTCCTATTTATTATATACCCAGAATATTCACCTAGAATATTTACCATATAATTGTACCACTTCTACAAATTAAAAAAAAAAATGATAATATTTTTTAACTTCATCTACATATAGCATCTTATATTTGAATTCTGCT
Source organism: Liasis olivaceus (assembly GCA_030867105.1). Classification (NCBI taxonomy): domain Eukaryota; kingdom Metazoa; phylum Chordata; class Lepidosauria; order Squamata; family Pythonidae; genus Liasis; species Liasis olivaceus. Next base: position 262,745,411 of record CM061349.1, read on the forward strand.
AACCAGATTCCCTGGATTTCACCAGTTTGCCTTATTAGACATGTCAAGGGTTGTAATGCCAAATTCAAAATTAAAGGAGACAAAGGATATTACTGATGGGTTCCACATTACATTTTAATTATCGGTAATTAAATGTAATTATTGGTAATCACATCAGCTGATGATGCCAGATGATAGATCCCTAAGATTGGATGGCATTCAACATATTACTGACGAAAAACTGAGGATCTTTCAGAGTTCTAATGGTGTCTATGACATGGGTAGATTGGGATGTCTAGTTGCTGATCCCAAAATCCAAAATCCAAAGCTGTGAAGACAGCTTACAGTGGGAACGTGGAACATAAGAAGCATGAACATGGGAAAGCTCAAGACAATGAAAGATGGTGAAAGTTGACTATATCATTGATACAAGGAGGTAGAGAAGCTCAGTTATAACAACAAAAACATGGCCAGAGGCTGACTGTGGAATAGATCACAAACTGCTCACCTGTAAATTCCAAGTTAATGTGCTTAGGATATATCTCATTGTTCTCAAGCGAAACCTACACACTGGTCAGGATGAAGAACATGGCAAAACACACACGGCTTTAAGAAGCCAAGCTGTACATTCTCTCCTTATTTATTCAACCTGTGCATGGAATATTTATTGAGGGAAGCTGGATTGGAAGAAGATGGGCATGGTTATAAAATTGGAGGAAGCAAATCAATAAGCTGTGCTATGCTGATAGCTGAAAATGCAAATGATCTGCAAGCTCTAGTAATGAAAGTCAAGGAGCACAGTGAAAAAAATGGGACGAAGACTGAATATAAAGAAGACCGAACTAATAACAACAGGTATACCAATCAGCCTTAAAATTGACATGAAGATATTGAAGTGATGGATAGCTTCTGCCTTTTAGAAACAACCATCTAGAGTAAAGGAACAAGCAGTCAAGAAATAAGCCACAAATTAGCACTTGGTAAAGTAGCCATGGAGGTCTTGAAAAAGATATTCAGATACCAGGATGTGTCTGTACCTACAAAGATCAGAATCACACAGGCAATGGTTTTCCCTGTTACACTCTATGGAAATGAAAGTTGGACTTTCAAGAAGCAGGACAAAAAGAGTATTGACATTTTTGATTCTTGGTGTTGGAGAAGACTCCTGAGAATACCGTGGATAGTCAAGAAAACAAAGAAATGGATCATAGAACAAATCAGCCCTGAGTTCTCACTTAAGGTACTAATAACCAGTCTCAAATTATCATACTTTGGACACATTGTGCAAAAATCTAGCATTCTGGAAAAGTCTATAATGCTGGGAAAAGTGGAAAGGAATAGAAGAAGATGACAACCAGCAGCAAGGTGGGTGGCCTCAATTACAGCAGGAGTACACCATTGGAAGGTCTGAAATACTAGATTGGGGACAGATACTTCTGAAGAACTTATATTTATGTGGTTTCTAAAAGACAACACCAACTTGATGGCATATAATCAATCAATCAATCAATCAATTACATGAGCAGAGGTATCAAGATAATAAACTGTAACTCCCAAAATAAATTCTGTAGAAAATCTAGTCTTCCACAACACTTGAGGTAAAACTTTATTTGAACTATATCAACAGCTTTTTGTGCATCCAACAAAGCTACAATCACTGATTTATGTTTGTCAGCATACAAGGTTATTATATAAACCAAAAGTTTTACATTATCCAAACCTTAATTCCCTTCATAAAACCAGATTATGCAGGATAATTTCCTGCAGGTAATATCTATTGTAAACTCATCACGAATGTAGCTATTAGAGTCTAAGCATCAACATTTAACAGAGAAATCAGATATTAGCTTGTACAATAGGTAAGGTCAACAGCTTCCAAAATTAATTGATATAAACTTCATAGAATGAAGCTAGCACGGATTTATTTTTATAACATGTCTGAAATAATTCCAAAAGCATAGGAGCTAAATTCTCCTTAATTTTTTGTACCATTCTATTGCTATTCCATCAGGCTCAGAGATCTTGCCAGATTTCATCATATCAGTCATATCATAAATTTTCTGTAGATTATGACGTGCCACTAAATCTTCTGAATCCACATCTGAGATTTCTGGAAGATATATTACTTTTGAGTAGCATCTATCTGCTCACTAGCTACATCAACAGACATAGAATATAATATTTATAAAATTAAAAAACCCTGAGAATTGATTTCTGGGTGATCACCATAACTTTTCCCTTAGTATCTTTTATCAAAAGTATTAATTTACTTTGTTGTACATGTTTCAAATGAGAAGCCAGTCATTTCCCAGATTTCCCTCTGTTAATAAGTATTTATGTACTCAAACTTAATAGCTTCCCATCTGTTTGACCTCCTCGCTTTCATGGACTCTGTGGCTGCATTGCCTGCAGAGGTTCAACTAGTTGAATTACTCCCACAATTGTGCTTCTATAGTAAAGAAATGCTGGAACTGTTGTTTTTGTATAGCGGCCATTAAAGGCACAGGGAACGTAATTTCACATATGATCGTTACTAGAATGCCTTCCTGATGTAGTAAGTTAATCCCATTATTAGGAAAAATGACAGCCGAACATGAAACAAGAAAAAAAGGAGAAGCTTCTGAATACAGTATTACTCTCTGCTAAACTTTTATATCCCCCACCTCTGAAAGGCTCCCTTCAAAATGTCTCCAGAACTTCCAGAAACATGAAGAAATTACCAGTGAGAGAGTGGGGAGGGGCTTCCTAATCAGCCTTAATTCTGAACTGAACCTTGAACCTGCAGCAACCGCTAAGGCTCTTTTAGCAACAGAGCTACATGCTTCCAATAACTCCTTCCGACAAAGAGAATGCCCAAAGCCTTCTAGTGTAGCTGAAACTTCCAAACTGTTTTCAGTGGAAGTCACACAGTGGTAATCCATAGATGGCACTAAGAAAGTCTCCCCAAGTTGATGTGCTCCAGATGGATTGGGACTGGAGTTCCCAGAACATCCTGCTGCTAGCATGCCCAAAGAAAGCTGACTGGGAATTCTGGGAATACTAGTTTCTGGGAGGGCCTCTCCTTACTGAGCACAGAATCTGGCTGCTAGGGAACTTGGGGTGTTGGCTGTGGCATGTGAAACTGCCCACAGTGTGAGAACGGGCTTTGAAGAGACCATGTGAATACCTGGAAGAAAGAAACTGGAGAGAGAGCCACAAGTGAGGAAAACCAAACTGATTGCCATAAACAGAAAATAAAGAATTGGGATTTTTTCACCTATGGAAGATAAAAAATGCTTGGCTATAATAGGTAGCTTTGTAATTATTTCATGCAAGCCAGAAACAAACATCTGGTAAGCCATTATGTTAAAAAGAGAGAGAAGTATCTCATTGAATATATAAACAAAACAAAAAGAAAAAAAGAAAACAAATCTGAATATATATATATATATATATATATATATATATATATCAGATGTGTTTGCTTTTTTATTTGTTTGTTTTTCCTAGAACACTGTATCTGCATTTTATTTCGATTCAGTAAGCATAATTTACTGCTGACCTTGAGAAAAGTGCTGCTGTTACAAAAATATCTTTTTTCCCATTCCTTACTCCCCTTGTTATAAAAGGCAATCACTTTCTATCTCTCCAATCTTTGACAGTGGCAGTCACAGAGAACTTCTTATAGAAGGATAATGACTTTTCACAACCAGAATACATCAGTATGCATCTGTTGAGCCATTGCAAAAGACACTGCAGATGTAAATATGAAGACCACACTTGGCTGAAGTCAATGTCAACATTATTTACATCCTTAATTACTTGCTGAGGAGCATAAAATGGAATAGATCCAAAGGGATTATATCTGGAAAAACATTCTTAGACATGTTCTTTTGAGGTGTGTTTGGTCTGCCCCCCATTCTTATGAGACCAAATTTAAGCATAGCTAAAAGCAGCAGGCTTTAAATATATCAGAACTTTTCTGTTAACAACAGAATTGAAATCAGAATAAAGGGGTACGGGAAAGAGATTCTGTCCAATTCCCTCTTTTCCCTATTGTCCTGATTGATTGATTGATTGATTGATTGATTGATCTAGTCAGTGCTGACTCTTAGCAACCATATAAATAGATTTTCCCCAGGAAGTGCTGTCCGATGCCTCCAAAAATATTGTTCTGGAGATTTGGGTGACCCTGTTCAACTTGAGGACTGGGGGAGGGAATAGTGCTGGAGCTGCAAGAAACCTATGGATTTTGTTCCATATGTTAGTATGCAGAAAGAAATCAGATAAAAATGAGATAGAACAGCAACTTCAATTTACTGAGCCTGAATTCTAAGATTTTGATATATTATATATCCAGTAGACATGATAAAAAATTGAGGAGCTCAGAAAAGCAAGAATGATGAAAGAGAAAATTACATTTCACCTTTTAAGTTACAACCTTGAGTACTGACTTGCATTTCCTGTATTACATATTTCACCTTCACATGAAAATCAGATAATGACAACCAAATGATGGTATCAGCAAACAGCCTTTTTTCTGCTTGTTCTACATTTGCATAGAGCAGGTTCTTTAGGAAACTGTATCCTGATCTATCATCCAGAAACACAATGGCAGTGGTGAATAGACGAAAAACACTTTTAACTGGGATTTTCTAAAAATCTTCCTTTATTTGGAGGGCATCTATACCTCTACAGCTTAAAGTTTAACAGCCATTTGGACTTCTACTCCTACAATGTCCAAACATTGTGGCCTTCAGCCAGAAAATTATGGGAGTCCAGTCCTTTTGCTGGGCATTACATTGAGAAAAATTGCTGTTAGTAGTAACAGTGCAGCTGATCCATTGATTGATTGATTATGTGACATCAAGCCATTTGGAATTTGGGGCTAAAGTCAAAGATCCCCAAATAGCCACCCAAAGAATAGCAGGTGACAGAGCAGCAGGAAAGCTCAGGGGTGCTGAACTCTGACACTATGCACTGCCCATTAAGAAATATAATACACATTTATCTTATTTATTAGAAAGGAACTTGGGCGTACAATCACAGGAGCTAGACATTGGTTCATATAATCATATTGTATCCCTGCAAATCTATATTTAGAATGTCAAATGTTGAACATTTTAAGACCTTTGGTGATGATGCATATATAGAAATAGAAAGAAAGGAATTTACTTAATAACACAAATTGACGAAATATTGTCTCCACAGGCTGATCTTATGCTGGCAAGAGTATCATGCTAGTGGGAGAATCAATCAGAAATCCTTTAATTTCAGTCTTCTACTCTGGACAAAATCAAGCTGGTCAATTCATATCCTAATATCTAGTATATGGTATGGGAAATTTGCTAGATATTTATGTTATAAAGTATCATATTTGTATCTATATTTTCTTTACTTAAAATAAACCTTATTAAGAAGAACCGGAATGCACCTCCGGGGAAGATGGCAGATTGAAGACAGCTCCATTTTTTATGGAACTGACACCCACTGCAATTAGAAGAGCTGTCAATTGGTTCAGCTCTTCAGAATCTTCTCCGGATAAAGGAGAATGACAGGATCACCCACAGATACTCCTTACAGAGGTTCCTTGTGAAGAGATTGCAATCTAGCAATCTCCAGTGGGTGGAGCGCTCTGGGAGTCAAGGGAAAAACTTCGAGCCCAAGCCGTAGTGCGGAGCCTTCAAAAGGACACTAGATTTGCTTTTACTTCCTCTTTTAATTAACATTGTAAACTGCCTATTCGTGATTTATTTGGCAATTAAAAACCTCCTGAAAGACAAATTGCCATACACCAGGAGAATTTCCTTATATCCTGGGAGAAAGAAGATCAAAGTAAGTTTAAAGATCAGAAAGAAATACTTTAACATTTAGAAACAGAGAAAGGAAATTAAGAATGCTGATTGGGGACAGTTAAGAGGCTAGATGGATTTGAAACCACTTTTTAAAGGATTGTTTTAAATGTCTAAGAAAATACAGTAAGTGAATTTGGATTTAATTGCAAGAAAATCTCTCCTAGGAAAGTTTTGCTTCTGAAAATAAACACAAGATAAGACTGAGCTTTGAAGGTTAACTAGAGAACCAGACAGCAATGAAAGGAAAAGATATCTTTTAACACAATGGAGGAGTATCCTTCTTTCCCCTTGGGGGGAGATGGGTGGAGAGAAATTTAATAAATAAAATAAAAAGAATTGTTAGCTGTTTGGAATCAGTGTGTCCGGGTACTATTTTCAAAATTGGGACTAACAGAGGTTGTAGAAGAAGAAAAGATTTTATTGGATAAAATAGAAGTTGAGGAAACTTGAATAAAGACTTTCAAATGGACTTTAAAGAAATGCCAGATTACAAGAGAGACATGGAAGATATGGAAAGAGATACTGTGGACCTGAAGATGGACTCAACGTTGCTCGATTATGAGAATGATATATAGAAAGAAACTGTAATGGACTGGAAGAGTGACTCTGAGAGTTTTTCTATTTTTGACTTACAGAAGGGAAACATCAAAGCTCTGAAACCTTTTCTGAAAATAGTCAGGGAGAGAATGATAAGAGATTGCTATTTGGGGTTTTATCTGGAGAAGAGCCTGAAGACGGAGCCTTCCAAAAAGAAGAGAAAGGAATTCAAATTGGATTTATCAGATCAGGGTTAAATTGTCTACGTTCTGATCTTGGATTGTTAATACTGAATTTTTTTTCTGACCAGGACTGTAAGATGATGATTTATACTTGTAAAAGTGATTTATTTGGGTTAGTTTAAAATACATATGTTATTATTATTGGTCTTTTGTATGCTTAAGAGGAGAGATCTTTTAGGTTTTGATTTTAGAAAAAATTTAGAAGTTAAAAAGCAAAATAGACCTATTTGTTTAAGCTTAAAATATATAATTTATTATCACTGGCACTCTTAATGCTTTTGCTGATTAGATTGATTATTGAATATTTTTCATAATTTGGTTATTGTTTAGGAATGAGAAAGGGGATGAAGAGGGCTTTTTTAAAGGAATATTAGAAAAGGTGTTAAGTTACTGTTAATGCACATACTTGTTTGGAGGGGGGGAAGTCATATTTTTTCTTTCTTTCTTTCTTTCTTTCTTTCTTTCTTTCTTTCTTTCTTTCTTTCTTTCTTTTTGTAGGTCTCTTAGTTTTGTATTAGTTTTTATATATATAAACTTTAATAAAAATATTATTAGGAAAGACACTTTGGATGAAACTGCTACTGGGAGGAGTTAATTTAGCCCAATTCTGCTGACTAAGTTTAACTGTTCTTATGAAATACTAATCCTTTTTGACCCAGTTAACTGTGCTGATGAAATAGAGCTAATTAGTAAAGAAATAGCTTTCCCATAAGTAGAAATGCTCCAAGGGCACTTTTGAGGGTCCACAGCTAAGCCTTGGGCAGAGCTCTGAGAAGCCTGATTGATCGATCGATTGATTGATGAACAAATTTTGTTTTCACCTTCCAACCTTTAGTTGGTCAACATATACAAAGATTAATATTCTTTTGAACTTTATGTGCTCTGACTTCCTGTTGAGTTTACTTTGATATTTAAATCTTACTCTTGGAATGATGCTCAACACTAACATCTTGCTAGCCTTCCTCTTCAGTTGTGCTTTAGCTGTTTGTGCAGCTAGCTGGCACTGAGATCAGATGTAATTCTTCCTGGAACAGGACAACCACCACCTACAAGCTCAATAATATCAGATTCTTCCAATTGTACTGGTTCTTTCAATAGTTTTGATGTGGAAGGGACTATGCCTGTGCAATTGGCTGAACAGCGTCATGCCTGTTTGCTCTTTTTAGCTCTCAGTTTCCTTGAAGCTTTTCTTCATGAGTTTGGAGCTTTGAGTCAAATCTATCAAGAGCAACCTTCAGGTTCACTTTGATCAGTCCTAACACACTAGGTGTCTTATAATTAAGCAATATGTCAGTGCCAGCAGCCACTGCATTCACTGGCTTGAAAGAGAAATATGCCCTTGCAGGCAAGCAGTGCTTGGAACATGTCACTCACAGGTACTGATGCCATAGCACCATAGGCATGGAAATCCACTGTAGTATTTAGAAGAGAACCATCATTGGCACATTGAATAGGAGTCATTCTATTTACAGGTGCATTAGGATCAATTAAAATTGGGCTTTTAGGTCTTTGCAGGAAAGTGGTATTGGATCAAGCTATTTCTGTTTGTGTGGAACCTACTATACAGATATATGCATTGGAAGGTTAAAGGGAAAAATGTTTGCATCTCTTTGATGTTTGGCATGAATATTTGGTGTAAACTGAAGCTAATTTAAATTATTTTATTAAGTTAAGAGCACAAATAATGAAGCTGTTCTTCAGCCAAAATCCAGAAGCAAATTTTGAGGATTCCAACGGACCCTTATTTAAATGTTGGCAGGCTATAATGCTAAAACTCTCAGCCTTAAAAACTGAAAAGTATTGGGTAGAAAAAAATGTTAACCCCCTTTCTAAACTATAACAAGAAGGGGGTCAGTCTGAGCTACTCAGCAAGTTGTTCCTAAATCTGGGCCCCATAACCATGGTGGGATCAGCAAAAGGTGCATTACTGAAGATCTAAGAATGTGGAATGGCCTGTATGGGCATAGATGATCCTGCAAATAATCTGGCTGAAGCCACAGCTATAGGAAAAGTAATTACTGACATGTGTAAATCTATTTGGTGGATGTTGAGAAGAATAAGCTTTTCCGGTCACAGCATCTATTTAGGCCTTCTCTCATGTACAGAGAATCAAAGAAAGATAGGGAGCATACAACATGAAGGAATGTACAGAAATGCACACTGAAGGTTTTTGTACACCTCTTCATGCAGATCTGTGATTATGTCTACTGTAAAGTTGCTACTGTACTTGGCAGTGACCAAGAGATGAATCTGTGATCATACAAATACCTATGGGCACCACAGTGGGGATCCTAGGCTTCCATTATCCTTCCATCTCATGGGGGAACATAGCAATAAAGGAGGTAGATTTAACTGGCTCATCTCTGTTCTTCTCTCCTCGTGTGCTGAATAAGCCAAGCTAGGATGCCTGAATAAGCTACAGTACTAAGCATTCCTGATATAGATACTTTATGGCTAGAATGTGCTTATGTTTAAACTATACATAACCTAAGGAATGAATGACATTTAATTTTTATATGAAGGAATTAACACTTATGAAAATATACACAGATTTATTTTGGGGAAAACGTTTTCTACCTAGTTCATATCCATTGTGTTTCTAATTATGATGTAATTTTTGAAAATATTTTGTTTTAAAATATTAGTAAAATTGAATCCTTGCTTTGAAATTGTTTTTAACAATTAAAGTTTAAACAATTATACATTATTTCATTATATTGTAATGAAATAATAATTGTATTTTCATACTTGCATGTAAAAATGCAGTAACAAGTAAATGTAAAGTGTAACCAATAGATGTTGTTATCTATCAAGCTGCATATCCATCCATATGGACAAGAATTATTATGAATAAAATTATTAATATAGTTTATTCTACACTTACACCCAGAGGAGCCCATATTAATTTATCAGAAGACAGACCAAACAATTTTTCAATTCTATATTAAATAAATAAATAAAAATCGGCCATAGAATACCTATCGTGTATAAATTTTCTATAATATGTTTTGGTCTAATGATATAACCGTTGTGACAAAAAGTCACAAAGGCAGTATTGTTCAAGCTCTTGATTTCCTTTTTATGAACTACCATCTTATTTTGGTCGGAAAATAAAACGTTGGATTCAGGAATTTTGAGAAAGTTTACAGTTTCTCAATCACAAGAAAAAAGTAAGAAAACCGCTTGGAACTAGATTTAATGCATGTTGCAAAAAATACAAAGATACTATTCTTGCATGACAGTTGCTAACACAGTCAGTTGCATTACAAAACATTCAGCTGAACTGAGTCACATCTGAGACATGGTTTTATATCTTCCAGTGATGCCTGTACTTAAACTTGACAGCCTTAAATTTCAATTTGGTTACTTATAATCTTTTTTGACATTACATAACTCCTGCAGTTCGGTGACTTATATGGCTCTGATCAACATTAATTTCTCACTAATGGTATTCAGTAAATGCTCCTAAAGCTGAAATTATGGTGGGTCTCTTGTTCCCGTTTATTAGAGCTGGCCTTCATCACGATTTTTCCATACTGAAATGTATTTAGCTTTCTGAGTATATTTTATGTTATTTCACTACGTGCTGTTGAAGAAGAATAAAGGGTTATTAGTTTTTTAAAAATAAAAAATTAAAGGGCTTCTGGGGGAGGTATGGTGAACTGAAGATGGCTTTGCAAAAGTAGAGCCGACAACTGTAGTAAAGACCAAGGAACCGGTGACTAGACTGGTTCCTTGGAACCTCTCTAGATAAGGAGAGGACGGGAGATTACCCATATGTGCTCCGGATGGCTGCTCCTTGAGAGGAGACCACAAAACAGCAATTTTCCGCAGGTTTGAGCACTGGGAGATGGGAGGATCAGCCATTTTGCTCGCAACTGTAGTGGAGACTTTTAAAGGACACTAAGTTCCAAACCTCACTTTCTAATCACTTTCAGAAATTGCCTATTAGCTATTCTAAAGCTATTAGAGACCTTTGGAATGACAGGTTTAAAAAGTCTTCATCAGGTGAGTTTATCTTCAACTCTGAACAAAAGAAAAATTAATCATAAGCTTAGGAACTTAAAGAATTTGAAATAAACAGCAAAAAGTTAAATAAGATTTTGATCTAAGAAATTTATAAATGGATTAAGGGTCCAGATAAATTTGGAATATTGACTTTTCCTATAAGATTTTGAAATTAACTATAAAAGATAATTTATCATGGGAAACAGACTTATTTTGGTTATCCTGGCAATTGCAAGTCACAACAAAAGATATATGATGATTTTAGAAACTGGACACTAGAGGGGACTAAAGATTTTAAGCAGAAGAAAAAAATACAAGCCTGATGTCAATTAATACTGGAACTTACAGAATGATACAAAACATTATAACATCAGAAATATGAAAGGAAAACTTTGAACAATGGAGCCAGAAGTTAGTAACTACAATATCAACACTGTCAGTAATGATGCCCACTTCTATGGATAGACTATGTCTAAAATATGTTAATAAAAGAATGACAGATGTGGAACAAATTTTATTTGATAAGATAGAGAAAGTACAGAGAGTGGAACTACAAATGACAGTCCAAGAGAATGATTTGGAAAAGGATGCTTTACTGGCTATACAAAAGAGACTGGCTGAAGTTTTAGAAATTAAAAGAGAAATACAAATAATAAACCAAGGGAATGACCTGGAAAATTTTTTTATTGGATCTACAAACGAGGCTTGTTAAAACCTTGAAGAAATCTGTGTGACGGGATAAAGAAAAAAAGGAAGAGAACTCAAATCCTACAACAATATTTGATAGAATTAAAGATTAAGACTGTTAGAAGTAAAAGAAAGAAATATAAAGTTGGTTTATTTGATCAAGGTTAAAATAAGACCTTTTTTTTTTGCAATTTTATGGCAATCCTTTATGGTTTTTCTGCTGACATCAGGATTAAAAGGACTTATCTATAAGCAATAAGAGATGGGATATGGGATGAAGAGATATCTGTTTAACCTTATAGAGAGTGAAGAGTTATTAAATTTGTTTATGCTCACGATGAAGGTTGGAAGTCACTTCTTTATATATATATTTCTTTTCTTTTTCTTTATTACATTCTCTTTTCTTTTTCTTCTTTCTTTCTTCTTCTTTTTTCCTGCACTTTTTATTCTTCCTTTCCATTCCTTTCTCTTTCTCTAAGTTAAGTTTGTGTGTTTTTACTATTATAATTAAAATTCTTAATAAAATTATATTTTAAAAAATTAAAGATCGAAGATGAGATGAGCCATAGATATTCTTGAAGTAGTTCTCTCATTTGAACTGTATAACTAGAAAGGCCTTGCAAACTAGTTATACAGACAGAGTACAGCTAGATTGAAGAGACAGAGTAGTGTAATAATTGGAATGAGTGGTGTCCATGGCTTCCATCTGGCAAGCTGATACACAGAGTGACACAATGCAAGACCTACCCCTTTTGATTCATGTACTTACATTGAGAATCTCTGTCTACCATTTTGCTGATTTTGACCCCTTTGGGATGCCATTGATTGGAATGGTAAAAATCACAATGTTCATTCGATTTATGCTAACCTACTTTACAAGGCTTTTGAAAGAATGGAGTGGGGGACTGAAGGAAGGAAGGAAAAGGTGAATGAAGTGTAAAAATAACAATTTATTTCTCGAATTCAGTTCTGCTTTATTTATGCTTCATTACAACTATGTCTTTCCTTCTGTCATGGATTGCAAGACAGTTTATACAAGGTTCATTCCATTCAGCAGAGGAATACATTATAAATTTTTGTTTATAAAGCCTTATGCTTATCAGTTTAAAACCTTAAGGCATAATAAATGTCCCACACATTTATTAATTTATTAACTCTGGATCCAGAGTTAGCCATATGAAGAGTAAATCAACTGAAATATTGAAACTTCAATGAGTCATGCTTAATTATCTCAGATTTCAGAACTGAAGTGCAATCTCAATAATTTAGGGAGATCTCTAAGGTATTCATTAGTTTTGCTACCACCACCAAACCCTTTCCTAATTTAGAAATTCTTTTATTTTTCTTCTCTGTTTCTATCTATATGTCAGGTAACTTGACTTGGCAGAAGATGGGGAAGGTATAGAACTTGTTAATTTATTGGCAGTAGTTTCTTAGCTCTCAGAGGAAGATGACTCCTAGTAACTTACATTTGACACAAAATCTACAGGTGTAATGAGAATTAGGAATGACCTTGAGGAACAGGAGGAAGAGCTGTAACCAAGACAATGGTCAGATAAAAGAAATCTGAGTCAAGGGCAGAAATGTAATTTGAGTAAGCATCTCAGACATGACCCTCCCTAATTCTCATCAAGATAAAGGAAGGAGGGGAGAAGCACATTCAGACTTGCAAGATTCTGTTACTGTCACCTTATAATAAAGTAGTATTAGCATTCATAACTCTGGTGTCCTAGTCTGGTCTACTTTGAAAGGCTGACAATAGGCTGGTAATCTTTGCCTTCCCTGGCAATAAATAGCTATATATTCCTAAGCCTGTCACTCTGACACTTGGAGGATTTTCTTGGATAGGACTCCAAACTTGTTCTTCTACACTTCCCAAATCTCCCTCTCTTCAGCTCCCCTTCCTCTGAAATTTAAAATGGAAGGTGGTGCCTTATGTTACCATTCTTTGAATGACAGTTCTAAGAGCCAGTCATAATCACAAGAGGATTTCCTATTCAGTAATTTGACAAACACTGTTCATGATACAGGAAACAAAATCCCTCTCCTCTCAGTTCCAGATGAAAAACAATTTCTTTCTCCCTACCTTTAGTAAAATGTATGCTGTGACATATAGATTACTACTACTGGTACTCTTAATGCTTTTGCTGAGTAAGACTGATTGATGACTTTTTTAAATAATATTTTTATTAGAGTTTTACATAGTTAAACACTAATATGGAATTAGGAAATATATACAAACAAAAAAGAAGTAAGAGAACAAGAGAAAGAAAAAGAAAAAAGAAAAAGAAAGACATATAAAAAGTGACTCTCCTCTCCCTCCAAACAAGTATACGCATTTACAGTAACTTAACTTCTTCTCTAATATTACAGAAATAAAAAACCTCTTCTTCCAATTTCTCATCACTAAACAATAACCAAACAAATCTATTTTGCATTTTGACTTATAACTTTCTCTAATAAGACATAAAAGATGTATCCCCATAGGTATAAAGTATATCAATAATACGAACATATATATTTTAAACTAGATCCAATAGGTCCCTTTTACATTCTAACCCATAAATTTTCTAACGAGTAGGAAGTAAAAGATTTATCCCTTTGTGAAAATTTTTTTACATCATCTTGCAATCCTGGGGGGCAGGGAGATTCCAATAATAACAACTCAAAACAAAATTTATACAATTTAACCCTGGTCAAATATGTCCACTTTGAACTCTTTTTTCTTCTTCTTAAGAGGCTTAATCTTCAATTCCTTCTTCAAATAGTCCCAATAAAGATTTATGGGGGAATAATGGTGGGTTGAAGATGGCCCCATTTTCGTGGAGCTGATGACTGCAGTGATTAAGAGGAGTCAGCGAAAAGTCTGGTTCTTTGGAACCATCTCTAGACAATGGCTATGACCAGATCACCCACAAGTTCTCCTTACAGAAGCCTCCTGTGAAGAGATTGCAATCTTGTGAACTCCAGCGAGTTGAAAGCTCTAGGATTCACAGGAAACATCCTGCCCAAATTGTGGTTCAGAGCCTCTAAAGGGACACTAAATTTGCTTTCACTTCCTCTTTTAATTAACATTGGAAATTACTTATTAGCAATTTACTTGGAAATTAAAAACCTTCTGAAAAGCAAGCTGCTGTACACTAGGATAATTTCCTTGTATCCTGGGAGAAAGAAGATTTTGTTGTTGTTTAGTCGTTAAGTCGTGTCCGACTCTTCGTGACCCCATGAACCATATTGCGCCAGGCCTTCCTATCTTTCACTGCCTCCCTGAGTTTGCTCAATTTCATGCTCATTGCTTCAGTGATGCTATCTAGCCATCTCATCCTCTGCCGTCCTCTTCTCCTTTTGCCTTCCATCTTTCCCAGCATCAGGGTCTTTTCCAAAGAGTCCTCTCTTCGCATTAGGTGACCAAAGTATCTGAGCTTGAGCTTCATTATCAATCCTTCCAATGAGCAATCAGAGTTGATTTCCTTTAAGATTGACTGGTTTGACCTCCTAGCAGTCCAGGGGACTCTTAAGAGTCTTCTCCAGCAAAAGAAGATTTAAGTAAGTTTAAAAATTAAAAAGAAAAATCTTAACTTTTGAAAACAGTGAAAAGGGAGTTAAGAATGTTAGTTGTGGACAGTTAAGGGGCCAGATTTGAAAGAATAATTTTGTTACGGTTTTAAATTTTATAAAAATACAGCAGATGATTTTGGAATTAACTGTAAGAAAACTTATTATGGGAAAGTTTTGGCTCTGAAACTAAACAAAAGATAAGAGTGGGCTTTGAAGGTTAATTAGAGGGAACCAGAGAGTAATTAAAGGAAAAGATACTTCCTAACATAATGAGGAACATTGTTTTACTTAAGAGAATTTAAATCTGTTTGGGAATAATGTGTTCAGGACTTATTTTTAAAATTCAATCTAACAGAGGTTATAGAAGAAGAAAAGATTCTACTGGATAAAACAGAAGCTGAGGATGATTTGAATAAGGATTTTGAAATGGCTATAAAGAATTGCCAGACTATAAAAGAGATATGGAAGATATGGAAAAGATGTTGTGGATTTGAAAATGGACTTAAAAATATTTGACTACAAGAGCAACATGGAGAAAGAAGTTGTAATGGATACACAAACTATGCTGGCTGATGTTTTAACAATTAAAAGGGATATCCTGATTATAAATCAGAAGAGTGACTAGGAGAGTTATCATATTTTGGATCCCACAGAAGGGAAGTACTAAATCTCTGAAGCTGCTACTGAAAACAGACAGGGATAAAAAATCAGTATAACTTTTTATTCATGTTGCTTTGGTCTTATGATACTCTGATTTTATTATTTTGATCCAATTTTTCACTTCCACACTGTTATTGTGTTTACAATGCAAAGCCTATACATGAATAGGGAAGGGCACACTTTGAAAATTATTTGGAAAAAGTGCCTCAGACCTTGCACAAGCATGAGCATAGCACTTCTCTGTTATTCATTGAAGTGGCCCTTTTTTTCAGGCTCCTCTGGAGGCTTTTATATTGAGGCATTGAGGCACTGCACACACATAAACACAGGACGGAGTTTGCATCGCAATATCATTTTGATGAAATCATCAGATTCGGTGGATGCCTCTGGATGCAGTCGCATTAAGAGTCATCTTGAGTCAACTCCTTATGACGTGGTTGGGGATTTGAATTCGGCAGGAGACCTTGTGAACATAAGCAGAGTGCTTGAAAGAATACTGAGTAAGTAATGTTCTTAATATAGTTGTCTTGGATGCAGAATATGGGTTTGACTACTGAATGCTAGCAGATCTTTGCGTTATTTGAAGAAAAAGCTAGATTCATTTAGAAAGATATGAGTACAGAAAGAAAAACCTCACTTCTATACAAACTACATTTTGAAATGAGAGAAGAATGAGAAGAGGAAGAAGAGGAAGAGGAAGAGGAAGAAGAAGAGGAGGAGGAGGAGGAGGAGGAGGATCCCTTTGCATCTTTAACACAGACAGACTCATTTAACAGCCAATAGGCCAGGTAAGAAGTAGATGCAGAGACTCCATTTGCCCTAGCAGTCAGAAGGTCTCATAGGTACAAAGAGATGTTGCACAGCGGCACCTTTTTCTGGCTCATGCAGAAGGCTAGAAAATGGCAGCTGCTTTAAGCAAGAGTTGTTGAACTTGTACTTGACTGAGGCCTAAGGCCCTCATTTTGAATCATTTGCAAAGGTTGCTGAAACCTAATAATAAATATGATAAATCTTTGAAGTCTGCAATATTTCAGATTGTATTGTTTGCTTGCTGCTATTACAGATGAATAGGATGAACCCTCTTAAATATATAAAAGCAGAGAGATAGAAGTTGTATCCTCAATGCTCTTGTCCCAATTACAGTTCGTTGTACAGGAGTTGTACAAGTCAATCTTCAATCACTTTCAACTCATTAGGTAAGAAATTGAGGATGAGGGAGCTCTGTCCCTCTGGTTTCTATTGTGAAATCATGAATGTGCTCATAGAAACTGTTACTTCAACATACCTTTAAGCCTTTTGAGTTTCTTCTGCACCCTCCACACATTAAAAAACCCATGCCATATAAAGGGAAGACTCTAGCTCATTTAAAACTCCAAGGCCATCTGGAGACCCAGCACAGAAAGACAGGAATTATGACCCAAATCAGCAGTGGCAACTTTTTGTGGCTAAGGGCAGAGGCATCCATGTGGGAGGCAGGGGGGAGAGAGAGAAGATATGGAATCAGGAACCCTCATCCCATTATTATGTAGATTGCTGCATCTAAAAAAGGGGTGGGGCTTCAATTGTGCAGTAATGGCTGCTGTCTTGACCTTCTTTTACCTCCACCCTATGCTCATCTCTCTCTGAGGGATAGTCTTTTTACATCAAACCCAGCCCTCCTGGGTCTGTGGGTTGCATGTTGATGAAATAGTATCATCACCAGGAGGGGTAGCACTGAAATTGATAGTTCTTGGGGGGGATTTCTGGGGACAGAAAGGCAGGTTTTAGATCCAGAATTACATTACTTTACTGTGGTCATGGACGATAACATAAGAAAATAAAGCACCAAAAATTACAATCAGTGACAATTACTGACCATCTATGGGTGGAATCTGTACATGATGTAGCAGAATTTTGTGATATTTAAGGAAATAAAATTATCTTTAGTTGATTACAAAGAGTGCAAATAAAATATCAGAGTACCTGGAAATTGATAAAAGAGGGGTGATCAACTAAAGGCAGATATCCCTGTAGAACAGGTGATACCACGGGTGAAAGACTGGTTTAGTCAAATGGGGCTGACAATACTACAAAGCTACACAGAGTCTGACCTAGTTAGTATCTGGATGGGAGACGACTAAGATCCCAGACCTGCATGTTAGACTGGAAGGCAACAACCACCAACCCAGAAAAGGCATGACAAACCATTTGTGTATTATCACCAAGAAGACCTCATAGATGTTCCATATTCTCATCAAGAGACCA
Source organism: Liasis olivaceus (assembly GCA_030867105.1). Classification (NCBI taxonomy): domain Eukaryota; kingdom Metazoa; phylum Chordata; class Lepidosauria; order Squamata; family Pythonidae; genus Liasis; species Liasis olivaceus. Next base: position 262,763,160 of record CM061349.1, read on the forward strand.
GCTTGATTCATTGACTTCACTTTATATGTTTTGTTTCTTAAAATGAAAAATCCTGTCACTAAATTCAAAATCTTGTTACCTGATTTCAATAACACACTACAGGGATCCAAGATTAAGCCATGGTACACCCATTCCTGGCCTAGGGAAAGGATTCCCTCGGATCAGTTTCCCTTCTCTATTGCTACCTGTCCTGGAAGTTCCTATTTTAGTCTACTACCAAAGAAATTTACTGTTTTGCTCTTATTTCATGCTATAATTGCTTCTGGTATTTTTGTCATCAGTTTATTGTAAAATCCTTGTAAACTGGACTATGCAAGTGCACTTTAGTTTGAAATCTGGAGAGCCTTTTCTTATTGCAACAACTAACCTTAGCAATCTTACCTTTTTAGCTGTTTTCACAGTGGTAGATTCACAGGAGACTGCTTTTACCTCTTCTCCAAGGCCAAAAGAGAGAGGGGAGGGAGACTGAAATAGAAAACAATTGCTTTCATTATTGAGCTTGGCAATGTAAGTGCTGCTGAATTGTAATCTCTGGCTAGGATTTTTTTTAGTGATAAAAGCATCTATTTTTTTAAAAAAATCTTTAACTGTAGCTTTATTTCTATTTTTAGAGTATAGAATGTCAATAATAATATAGCTTAAGCTTCTGCTCCCATCAATATTTAATTGGCTCTTTTTGTATTTGAAGTTTCTATCAACTGTATATTGAATCAGATTTTCCCGAATGTAACACATGTCTTCCTGAGATTGTATGTATTACTAATTGAGGATATACATTCATATTTCAAAAGCTACATCCTGCTATTCCAGGAGAGATTATAAATATCCAGAGCATTTGGGAGTAAGCATAATCTAATGATAGAACTCAAATGTGTAATGTGGTTATCTAATCTTCTGGTCCCAATTTACAATGCATCAGCTTCCAGCATTATCACTATTTTCCATTAAGGTATTTGAATCTTTAATGGGCCCATAAACTTTCGTAGAGGTGGTAGAGGGATGCAGACAATGCCTTGTTTGGAACTGTGTCCAGCTAAGTAGAAAAGGAGCAATGGCAAACTGAGACAGTAGGTAACATCCTCTCATACATGGAAAAAAGCCCAGTGTTTCTCGAACTTGGCAACTTTAAGATGTGTGGACTTCAACTCCCAGAACTCCCCAACCATATTAAAAGTTGCCAAGTTTGAGAAACACTGGGCTAGACCAAGCCTTAGGTAGCACATTGGAAACTTTCTAATCGATTACATTCTCTATGGCTGCCATTTTGCTAATGTTGCAATTATAACATGAACACATTTTCTTTTAGTATGCATCTGGCCCACAAAGGACTGGATGCCAGAATAAGCTGAAACATATTCTGGACAAAATGAAGCTGCTAATGATTCCGAGGAGTGTACAGAGGTGTCCACAGGGTATGATCTTAAAAGTCACCATAGGAGAAGACCAACTTGGCAGGGAAGGCGATTGCAGTGGTCAGTGCAGTGGCTCCTCATTGATCATGACCCCTTTCTTTAGATTAAACCTCCTCTCAGGTTTAATCTCAGAGCAGCTGGTGGGTGAGTGGCAGAAGTACTAAAGAGGGGGATGAAGAACTCTTGTGGTGACTTGCTTATATCTTCTTCTCTCACTCTGAATATCTAATTCCTAATGCCAGAAGGCAGTCAGTAGATGGGCTGCAGTAAGAAGGAAAAGCAGTCAGTGGATGGGCTAATGACCATCATGGCATGCAAAACACCAAGGAGTAGATTCTATAGGAAACAGGTCAAAAGTTCACTTTTTTTCATTTTAAAACACCAACTGCAGCGGCATCTGTAGTGACTGTGTGTCAAAACGGTCAAGACCGTGGACAGAGTGTTGGGTTGCAAGCCCCGCCCCTTTAGAACATAAATGCAACACTGATGCATGTACAGAAGGGGTGGGGGTTGCACTGTGACATTCTGTTTGCTGTCTCCGTGATTGTCACTTGCTTCTGCAGAGTGATCAACTGAGTTTCAGAATGGCAACAGTAGTAGATTACGCGTAGCCTGGAAACAAAGAGTTAAATTAACAAGTGCAAAGTGTTTCCTAGCAACAAGGATAGAGAGTCATCATGTTTCTTTAGTGAATTAGTGAACTTTAGACAGTTTTTCTTTCCTTAGGAAGTCACTCTGCAATGTTGTGTATATATGCTTGTTTTCCTTTTTACAAAATTAAAGAGAACTCTGCTTGTTTCAATAAAGGCCTTTGGCTTCATCTGTTAGGATTTCACTTTATTTATTCTGCTTGCTTGTTTCTGCTAAAATAGAGGGCAATTTCCAGAACAGTCTCTTCCAAAACCTAGATCCAATATAACAACTACCTGCTTTTCTAATGTTGTAATGTCCTCAACTGTCACATTGCACATGATAGGCAGACTTTACAGGAGACAACAAATTCTTCAGACAGGGAGGCTCTAGGTCTTGTAGGGCTTTATAAGTAATAACCAGCAACTTGAACTGTACTCAGAAGCCAACTGGTAACCAATACAACTCATGAAGCAGGGCTATTACATGGGCACAGCAAGGCTTGCCCATCATTGCTTGTGTCACCACATTCTGGACCAGCTGTAGATTCCAAGTGGTGTTCAGGGGCATCCCCAGGTATGGCACATTGCAAACCTCCAACCACAAGATAACCAAAGCATGAATGACTGTGAGGAAGGCCTCTAATCCAGGAACAGGTACAACTGGCACCCAAGCTGTACCTGTCCAAAGGCCTTCTTGGCCACATCTGCCACTTACTTCTCAACAGGAACTGAGAATGTAGGAAGACCTTCAGATTATGTACAATTCCCAAGCAGGGTAGTGCCACCCCTTTCAGAGCCAAAGATGGAAAGTCCCCAGCATTGAGAGGATCAAAAACCCACAGCCACTTGGTCTTACTAGGGTTAAGTGTGAGCCTGTTCCTCCCCACCAAAACTCTTACAGAATCCAGGTGTTGGGAAAAGATTTGACAGTATTGCTTGGTCAGCTAGGAGTCAAAATGTACATACTGATGATACCTGAAATCACTGGTCTTACACAGATGTTAAATAGGAGGGGAGAGAGCATGGAGCCCTGAGGCACCTCACAGATCAGTGACTTCAGGCTTAACCTCTCCCCTCCAAGCAACACCAAGTAGTACCTGCAATAGAAAGAAGAATCACTGCAGCACTATGCCTCCCACTCCTAGTCCCACAGCCATTCCAGTAGGATACCATGATCAATGGTATTGAAAGCAGATGAGAGATCAAGGAAGACCAGGATGTCCATACTATTCCCATCCTGGCTCCACTATAGGTCATTAACAAGTGCAACTAATGCCATCTCCATACTATCTCCTGATCTGAAACTTGACTGAAAAGGGTCCTCAATCCTCTGAAAAGTTCATGGAATCCATTTTGTCTTTTCGTTTCTTCCAATCCTCCAAAAATGGAAAAGAAAATAGGCCAGACATAATAGCTCTGCTTTCTCTAGGGATGTTCTGAGGGCCATTAAAGGATGCTGTGAAGTTCATATAGTCCATAGATTGCCATTCTTGCTGTAGAATATAAACAAGAGAAAAGATGAGGTGGTGAGCAGTGTCAGTCTCAATCATATTATTTGCACAGATATTGATGACAGACTTGTGAGCTGAAGCCCAGCTCACTCCTTCATGTTTTCTATTTGGAGATCTATCCCTTTTTTGTAGGCCCTAGACTTTTGCCCTGGGATCCAGTTCAAATTGCATAACTACCTACCAGCTGACCAATGTATTGGCCCGTCCGTGAAGTTGAGAATTAGGTGACTATGATTACTACAGTCACTGGGTTTTTAATGGACACTTCTCAGAACATATCTGAGGACCTATCAGGACCTATCATATATGAATTTGTTTCACAACTCATATCTGAAAGCTGTATGCCAGAAGAATATGAATATGTGATTCAGTGTTATTCCTGATTAAACAAGAATAATGCAGAAGGTATTTTATTAGCTATTCAAGGAAGTGTGAGGAATAGGCCATTCCTTGGTTGCCACAGCAACACTTTTTGAAAGTTTGACTCATACAGTTACATGTTGGTTACCTGCTGGAAAAGAAAAATCATGAAGCAGGATTAATACAGCATATATTTCAGAAGCAATACAGCATACATCTCACACTTACTAGTGAATTTTTTGTATGAAAACTATGATTAGGCCCACTGTCTGTGCTCCTGATCTTCACATATTCAATGAGTGAACAGAATGAAGCATGTACAGTCAGGTGCATAGGATTTTCTTCATTTAAACAGGAATCTGTATTAAAATGAATAAGAACATAAATAGAACAAAACATGGGAAAGATGGATTGAAGATTTTTCTTCAAAGCTGCAGAAGTGCTAAGTACCTAGCAACTCCAGTGATTAAATATTCCAGGGCTTAGAATTCTTCATCAATTAGAACTGAAGGTTTCTGAAGCATTTCTTGGTGTTGATGAGAATTAAATCTTGTTAAAATGTTACTTGATGGCTTTATGGTTCATTGAAAGGTTTGCCAGACTTTCACATTGGACCAAGTTTTTATACATCTTTATTTGAGGATCCTTTGTGATTGGATCAATAATGGATATCTCATGATGGTTTTACTGTGTATCTATTGTAAAATGATCAGATAACCAAACGATGAAAAATCTTTGCCAGGAACTTTAAAAAAAAAGTCCTGCTAATTTTCATGTCTTCAACTGCATAAGAATCAATCACCTGGCTTAGTGTGTGCCCAATTTTTCTACTCAACCTGTATTTTGTAATGTCATTTTTATTTCTGGAATTTGCAACACTGAAGAGTATAGAATGTATTGTACTATCACATCTGATGTCATAAGCCATATAATTTTCATCGCAATGGGACATACCCAGAGAGAACTGGATTCTCAGTACTAATAAGAAATGAGCTAGCAACAGATAAATGTCATTCCCCCCAACCCCCACTCTGATTCTTTTTCATCCAAATAAATGCTCCAGTTTCTCACTGGTTCCCAGAACAAGGTGACTCAGAGAAGAGGTAGTTCAAACCAAAGACACAGACAGGTAATACCACACTATGACTTTATTGCTGAGATAAATTCTGGAAAGCAGAAAAGGTTATGGATAAGATGGACTCAGGACTGAAAATTGTTTCATTTACCACAAAGCCCAGGCTAGTTGCTCTGAACAATTAAAGCTTTATTCACTGCACCACAGGAAGGAACAACAGGTAGTTTGAATGATGTTGTTCTTTGTATAATGAAGCAATACTGGAAATCGTTGCATATTAAACTGAGGAGGTTCTTTTATTTAATGAAAAGGCACTCTGTAATGGCCATTTCCCCACTACTGAGTTAAACTGCTCTCTGCCGTTCCTTTGATGGCCCTGCCTACATCTTCAATCTTTGTTGAATCTGTTGCAATTTCTTGCTGTACTGTGGAGTCCTTGTATTCGCCTCTATTGCTGTACTGTATTGTCCAGATTTACAGATACACATTGATGGGTTTTCTCCTCTAGCTTTGCAGCCATCCTCCTTCAGCCGCCCACCAATTAGTAAGAAACTATCCACCAGTTGGGGCACTGCAGTACAAATGTGGTGAATCTGTTGTTCTTGTACCATTCTGCAGTTTTGTGTCTCCATTTGATTTCTCTCATTAACCACTGCTCTCACACCTTATTTGAGCATCTTGCAAGAAGAAAATATATGGAAAATGAAGAAACCTTTAGAAAAAATGGTTCCCATTTATAAATGTGTGCCAACATTTTTACTTAAATTAATGAAGCAGCACCAATTGGATTCTAATTCAGACAGTATAATCAAACAGGTGCAGGGATACCCCTGAGTAGAAACAGTCTAATAGAGGAAGTAGACAGATCCCGCCCTGACTGGGCAACTTGTAAGGTCCTGTAGAGCTGGACTGACTAGCTTTTGTGGGGAGGGGAATTGAAACTAACACAGGAGAGCAGATTACTTTTCAAAACAGCACTTAAAAGTGTGGGGATGCTTCATCTACGCTGCCACCATTTTGATGCTGTGCAATACAGAGTTGCACAAATATACTTCTTTCTCCTCTAAACAAAACAGTGGAATTTTGCTCTCCTTTGCTATACCTAGTTAGAAGCCTGGAGAGAAATTCATTTCAAAAATTGGGAGTGGGAAGGGATGGAGGTAAAAGGGACTCAGGAAACATAGCACTAATTGAATGCCAAATGCTAAAAGAGACATAGCTACAGTGGAAATTGGTCCATGACAAAAGGGGAAGAGGCCCATCCACGTTTTCCAGCCAGACACATCTCTGGTTATACCCATAAGAGGTCACTTCATCTTACTTCCAAAACGATGGCTGGCAAAGCTTTGTAGATTTTACACAGCTTGAAGGTAGGATGGGGCACTATTGAATTAAGGAAGAAAAACTAGTTTTCTTCCCGTACACATATGGATGATTTAAGACCGTTTAAATACGAGCTGTGGATGTGTGGATGCCAGCATCATGAAGTGAAGAGAGAAGACTGGGGTTCTTGGGATGCTGACTATTCTTTAAAATCCCAAGCTGTGGTTTGTTTCAATTATTATTTGTTAAATGGGCAAAAGTAGTCTGGTTTACATGTAACACTAAATCATGAAGCATGGTTTACAAACCAGAATAGCTGAGTTCACATTACATGCTAAGCCAAACCAACAAATCACTCTGCCTCTGCTGCTGGCCGACATCCCTTTGTTTTTAATATATTTCTGGTTGTTCTTTCCAGCCCACATTTAAAGAAAGCTTTACTTTCACATCTTCTTCCTGATAACTAATTGACAGCAAACAGCCTCCTACCATGTCACGCAAAGAAATGTGAAATGTATGAGAGAAATATTAAACACCCTAGAGCTTCATTAAAAATAGAAGAAAATCACAACAAATAGTTTCTAATTCCAGTCAATATCTGTACAGTATTGTTTTGCTGAATTTTTTACAATTTGTTCACTTTATATGTAATGTTCTGACTTCTGCTCCAGGTCACTGCATTTCTTGCTTTATAGATTCTGTTTTCTAAGTTTAAACTCCTAACTTTTCCTTGCCATGAGTTAGTCCATGCAGTCTATTTCTCCTGTGCGACTGACACCTTCTGCTCAATGCCAGCTCAAGCATTTATGGCACCCCCTAGCCCACAATATCTGATGGCAACACCTCCGGTTGATGCAAAGATTTGCATTTTTAGAATGTTTCAGAAGAAGGGGTAGCTTTGGAGGCCTCAAGCTTTGGCACCCTAGGCCAGTGCCTACTCAGCCTAGAGGATAAGACCGCTTTCCCTTTTTATTAATAACTTTTGCATTCTGCATCCAGACTATAAAAGGAGTTTGGCAGGGAAAAGGCCTCAGCCTCTCCTGTTGTTTTCAGGCAACGTTGATAAAAACTATGGGCAAGAACGGTGCCCAAATTCAAGAAAAGAGATATAAGTGCTTTGGAATGAGACTCCTTTAAATTCCTTTTTTTTAAAAAAAGCATCAGTAAGTTTGTTGGTTTGGGACAATATTAAGTGAAAAGTCCGTGCATTGTTGTTCTTGTACTGGAGCAGATCATACTGAATTTCAAACGGATCTGTGCCAAGTCTTTCCTCAAAAGGTGTCTTTCTATTTTGGAAGGAAGGATTTATTAAGCTGTAGATCTGTCTGTTAAAGGAGAGGGCTGGTAAGCTTGGAAGGAGACAGAAGATGGAGGAGAAGGCAGGAAGATCCCAAAGGCTGCAGCATATGGAGACGTTCTGCTGCATAGATGCTTCATCTCTTCTCCTGGGGAGAAACGCTGGATGATTTAATCTCTAGATTAGAAAATAGATCTGTCAGTCATTTTACTCCACTCCACTCCTTCCTTCCTTTCCCTTCCTCCTTTCTCCACCTTGGAGTTCTATGGTGTTCTACAGAGCGATGGAAAGGCACAGGGTCGGGCTTTCTACCATGTCACAAATTTAGTTTTGATCCTGATTCACTGAAAATTCACTGCAAATGAGCTTGTTCCTCCTAATGTGTCAGCTTGCCTGAGCCACTCCAAAGCAGATTGTCAGCTGGAAGCACCAGAGATTTATGAAGCCATTTCCCCATTGGAGGGGGTTCCTGCTTGCCTTCTCCTCCTGGATCCTGAGCTTCAGTGGATCTGGCAAGTGCTTAAGGGGACTGCCAGCTTAACAGCTTTGTTCTTCCTCAATAGCAGCCCAGACAAAGTGAGCAGATTGACAAGTTTCTTTCAGATGTACTTTCTCCGCAGCATGAGACTAGCCTAATGCAAAGTGCCCAGCTGCTTGTTTTTGTTTCTGTTTTGCTTCATTTCCCTTTTATGTGGGGAAGGGGGGACAGAGTTTTGCTGCTGCAGGACAGGCAACTGCTTGCTGATAAGGCAGTGATTTCCATGTCTTGTTCTCTGAAGAAAATGTTGAGAGTGTGGAAGTGAAACATTTTGCTAATTTTACTCGCAGACACTAGCCATGTGTGTCATTTTTGGCATTTATTGCATAGATTTTCACATTGGCTGCAGACTTAAAAAAAATACTGGTGTTCACATAATCAAAAGTCAGGATCTGAGAATATTCCCACTTCTCTCAGCTGAACTTTTTTTTTCATAGATCAGTTATTTTCATCTCTGCTTCCTCAGCTTTTTATATTCCAGATGCCTTTGTCAAAGTGACATCTTTAATTACTCACAAGCTAATTCACACTTTGCAACCATATATTCTCATGGGGCAGTTTGTTTTGTCATTCAACAGTCCTTCAGCTTTCCAAATTTATATGTCTGACTAGCCTTTCACAGGTAAGAGGAAAATTTGCCATAAAACCTATAATAAATGTTTATTATTGATACAATTAAGGTAATTTTACAGATAAAAACATATTGGTTAATAATTCTGAATAGTTATTCCAATGCAAATGCTTTCTGAATAATTTTATTGTTTTCTTTTAGAAATAATTTTATGAATCCTCTGTCACACATCCAGTACAGAATATATTAACTTGAATTCTATAACAGGCATACACATTTCATGAGCATAGATTTTACTTGTGTTGAACTGACACAGAAGCATTTATAATGCAATTCTATTTTTCCCTAAAACACAAGAGATACTTTCTGAGGCATAATTTATTATCCACAGCAGCATATTCAGCAGAGTTAGGGATATACATGGTACTATTAGATTGTAATACATATTAACTAGTATTTTTATTTTTTCCAACCCATAATGTTGGAAATAAATTATGTAAAGGGTCTTGGGACTTTATCTGTCTCTCTGTATGTAAGATAACTTTTAAAAACTGAACAGGACCCACTTCTTCCAGTACATCCAGAGTCCTCCAGTACATCCAATTCTTCCAGAATGATGCTGACTGCTCTATTCTAAGCACACACACACACACACCCCGCTTTCTCCTGGTCATGTGATCCAGAGCAGAGCGATGTAGCTCACACTGTGCTTCCCAGTACACACATACACCCAGTTGTGAAGGGACACCAGAAACAGACACATACACAAAGGCAGCATGTATGCACCCAACCTGATTAGGCCAATCCAAGCACAGCAATGCATGGCAGATCCTCCCACTTTATGTTCTGGAGTGAAAGGGGAACTGAGAAAAGGGATTTGGGAGGTGTGGAATGGGTAGGACAAGTCTGAGGGAAGTTCAGAGTCCTAGCCCAAGGAAAACCTCCATATGTCAAGAGTGACATGTTTATTTAATACCAGGGAAGGCAAGGATTAACAGCCTATAGATTTATTGTAATATCAACTCGATCTTTTTATAACCTATTTTAAATTATTTAAAAGTTAATTTGATTCCTGTTTGAACATTAACAATGTGACTATATCTTTCCCACATTCCGCCTAGTTATATTGCATCAGGTATATAAAAAGGAGAAAAAAATAGGAAAGGGTTAGCAAAAGTAATAGATTCTTTAGAGATACTCCTGGATTATGCTTTAATTTTCAAAAACAAAATTATAATTAGAAACATTACATCAATAACAGGGAGAGTACATAACAATTAATCCTTAAATAAAGGTGAGGTCTCCTTTGAGTTGAGATCTACTCTTGTCAATATATATGGATATTTCCAGACAATTTTCAATATACAGTACATCAATATTTCCATACAATTTTCTAAAGAACAATAATAAAGTAGTTTGCTATTGCCTGCTAGGATTGTTTGACTTCCCAGTCTAGCCCAGAACTTTGGTCTGGTGGTCTCTCATCCAAATACTAATAATACAAGACCTTGATTAGCTTTTCTGAGGTCAGTCAAGGTCAGTTATGAGGTGCTGCCACTTAACTGGGTATGATCAGTCCTTGGCAGCCCTTAATGCATCCTTTGAATTATTATCTTTGTTTTTCTTATATAAATCAAGTCTACCAAACTGGTATAAAACACAGAGCTAGAAGATTTAAAAGTCCATTTTGGAGGTAAAAGAACTGTTTTTGGACATGGAAGATAAAGAGGTCAAGGAGTTTCCAGTATGAGTTGACTTTCAGCTTCTTCCTTCAGTATTTCTTTGGCATTTGAAAATAAGATGAATGAAGTGTAACACAGAACCAAGAAATGAAAGAATAAATCCAGTCAAATATTTTTGATAGAAAAGGAAAAACTGGGATTGCAACCCAGAGTTCTATTATTGGTAATGTCCAAGTCACTCTGCAGCTAGGCTGATGTGATTTGATACTTCAGAAAATACTTCCATTCTCTTAGGGGGGAAAACAGAAGTTGCTGAACTTTAAAAAAAAAATAGCAAGAACACAATGAGATTTGTAGATAAGCTAGAGCTATATGAGGGATGAAGCATGCCAAGTTCATAGAAATCAGTACAGAAATTTTGAAACTATATTACTTTAAAATACTCTGCTCCAATGGAAGTAGAATCGTTTTGGGAGAGATAATGGATCTATAGAACCTTATGGTCATTTGCTCCCCTGGTACCCTAAGGAGTACATGTTACTATGGCAAACTTCCCTTTAATTGATATGAACAGTAAACCAGCTTTATCTCTCTGTCTCTCTCACACACACACAAGGAAGGAACTTATACTCTCACAACCTTTTACCAACATGGCTCAGCAGGGCTGAGGAAATGATCATCTCAGAGATAAGTAAAGGTTCAGCCAGACCATCAGTAAGTTCCTTCAGAGCCCTAAGATGCAATTAAAGTGGTCCTGGAGATTTAGAATATCAAAGTAATTCAATATTCCCTGACCATATTCTAACATTCTTCCTCCTGTTTTTCATAGTTGCCTGGTAGAACCCATACCCTTTTCTCAGAATAGTCTGAACCAAAATAGAAATAAAGTAGGTCTGCCTTTCATTTGTTGCCTGCAGTGGCACCTGCATCAAACCACAACAATGCCAAAATAATGACATATACGTACACCCATAATGATGTCATCATCCCAATGTCTGATGTAAGTGCATGTCATGCCATATAAATGTATTATGTATCTGTCATCACTTTCCCCCTTTTGCCTCATTGCAGACACCCCATGGTGCCTGCTAATCATTTTGAAGTCTTCATTGAACAGCTAGTATTGTATACTGATATTTTTTCCTCCTCCTTTGAATTTGAATGTACCTGAAGAAGCCCTATTTGTTGTTCCTAGCATCTTTTGCCAATGTCAGTTCATCTGAGCTTTAGCCTTTCTGATAATTCCAAGCTACTTTTATATATTCTTCTTTAGTGAACTGGCTCTCTTTCCATCTCCCATATGTGCCATTTATTCATTTATTTACAGATTTTTAATACTTAGCTGTGTAGCCATATTGGCTTATTTTGAATTCTCCTTTTTTTGCATTGGACTGGTTTGTAACTGTGCTGTTAGTATTTTCTTTTTTAGGAATTCCCACCTCTCTTGAATTCCTTTTCCCATTAGCTTGAAAAGCTTATTTCTCATTGCTCTAAGTTCAAATTTTTATAGGAATTTAGCTACTCAGCTACAGTTTTAACTTCACTTAAATTCAAGAACTCCAACATTACATGATTGCTTTCCCCCAACATTCCTGTGATCTCTACTTCCTCATCTATTGGATAGTTTTAGATCAAAGTTGCTTTGGATTGCTTTGGATCTTTTTTCCACCTTTGAAGGAGAAAATTGTCAACAAGACAAATCAGGAAATTCCTGTCAAGACCATGCTTGGCAGATTGTTATTCCTACTAGATGCTGTCAAGATTTTAATCCAGATAATTAGTTGCTGGAAGAGGAGTTCTGCTAAAACTGGAGAGTGGGGACACCCAGTTCCTAGTCTACTCTCAGCCATGAAAGCTCATCCTTATTCATGCTGTCTCAGCCCAGTTTCTCCACAGGGTTGTTACTGCAGAGAAAAAAATATGGGGAAGGAGTGAAATGCATATGGCCTTGAGCTCCTAGAAGAGAGTCAGGATATAAATCTAACCAAAAAATGAATGCATTTTGAAATGATGTATTAATGTTTGTTTTTTGGTGCCTTTGAGTCAGTGTTTGATTCCTGGTGAGGTTTTGACTTTTGACTTTTTTGGCAAGATTTTTCAGAAGTGGTTTGCCATTGCCTCCTTGCCTGAGAGAGAGTGACTGGCCCCAGTTCACTAGGCTGGCTTTGTGCCTAACACAGGACTAGAACTCACAGTCTCCTGGTTTCTAGCCTGGGGCCTTAACCACTACACCAAACTGGCTCTCTATATAAAGAATACATTACCATTAATATTTCATTTTGTTTCATTTTCCATTTATTCAATATATGAACACACGGGAATTCTCTGCAACTTCTGTATCCCACTGAATCTTTCCATTCCACCATTTTCAAACATTGACTCTGTGAATCTTTTTGTAATGCCAATCAATCTCAGATTACTCTTGCAGAAAGGAGCTTCTTATGCTTTTAAGAACATTCAGACAGGAGGTAGTAAGGTACGTCCAAGGGCCATGCAGAGCAAATAGCCAAATGTGGAGCTATTACGAGCCCATAAATGTCTTTCTGCAACAAATGTGGAAATTAAGGATGAAATGTTTAGTGATAGTTGTACGTTTCTAAAATGTCTTCATTTCTCTCACATATTTTAACCATCACTCATGATTGACATGCACTGTTGAAAATGAAGACAAGTTTTGATCAGAGATTTTTTTTAATGTGGATTATCTGATTTTTTACTTGCCCATTTTTCTGCAGTATACATCTACACCATGGATATAATGATCAGAGTGAGAAGACAGCTTTTTAGACAGTCATATTTATTCTCTCAGTTGTGAAGCACAAAATTAACATTTCTCTTCTTTCCATCCGATTTGTATCTGCATTCATGGAGGGTTAAAGAACAAACAAATAAACAGAACCCTGTTGTTCAACCAGGATTTTAAAAATGCACTTTCAGAATGATGTTGTTGGGAGGGAAACAAAGTCAGAGGAGAAAAAAAGTCACATTGCCTATAACAAAGGGCACACTCCCCAATTAGCTCAGAATAATTGCAACAGAGACACCTTAGGGATTAGTAGTGGGCACAGCAAATGTCATGCCAGCCATGTCTTTTGTTGACTTAAGAATGGAGGATGGGAAAGGCCCTGCAGTGTGTAACAGGACCAAACGCTGTTAATGACTGGCCTTTTTCCCTAACATTTTCTTCCTAAAGGTCATCTGGCAACGCAGTACAGCACACACCTCCTTCCTCTCTTCTATTTAATATGTTTTTCTACAGTTGAAGCAGGCACCCTTTTAATGGCTGGGTAGCATGCTTCTTCTTTTTTCAGTTTCTGAGAGCTGCAGTACCTGATGGTGAGACAGTGATACTTCTGGAGAGGGAGCGACCAATTTTTTTTTTTTTTTTTGTATTTTGGAAGTGGTTAAGGCAAAAATAGATACATTTAGCATAGCAAAAGCTAAGTACACTTACTTTAACATTTGTGGTTTGAAAAGATGGAAAAGTAAAACTGCCCCAAATCCATAATTTATTTATCTGTGACTAGATTTCAACAGGGTGGGCTCTGGACACGACCAAAGTAGAGGGCTTGTGAGTTGTTAAATGTCAGATTACAGAACTGGGAAAAGGGACGGTTTTGGCTCTGATGTTACTGGTGGGCTGAATGACTTCAGTGCTAAACTGAATAGTGTACAGTACAGAAGAATCCTGAGCAGTAAGTACATGATGGCACTGCATCGAGGTTCTCCAGTTCATTCACATTGACTGTGCAGCTGCAAATAAAAGTAGCACTGAAAGGAGGCGGCACGGAGCTTAGTCATGTCAGAACAATTCTAACCTACCCGGCCAGAGGCAGCTGACTACACCAATAGAGCACAACTGTTGCAATACACTATTCGGGCAGCATAGCGGGATAGCCAGATTCCACTCCTTTCCTTGTGCATGTTTCCACAGCAGTTAACCATGTATATCACCGCTGCTCTCCTCTGGGGGTAAAAGGAATGCTCCCGATGTTTGTGTGCAATTCTGCTACATAAAGATCACATCCTGAAGTCTCTAATTTATGGAAGCAGATGTGCAGTTTTCATTCATTTCAAACATTCCACAGAAGTTCCCACTCCACTCCTTTCTGTTTTATAGGTTTGCAGCAAGACAATAATGGGCTGCTGATACCCACAAGGCTGGCTCTTGGCCATTAACGCCGAGATGCCCCAAACCTCTCGCCTCAATGCTGGGGGAGCGTGAATGGTTGCTGCCAGCCATGGAATCTGAAACTGATATAGCCAGGTGATATCAGGGCGAAACTCAAGATTCCGAATTTAAAAGCAACGGAATAATCCAAGAGGCAGACGAATGAACGGGAGAACTTCTCCTATTTTGTCCGAACGGGTCATGCCAGAATATACGGGGTTGCTTTTTTCGCCCTGCCTGAGCGCGTTTCCTTTTCGTTTTGTTAGCAAGCTCCCCGCTGGAACCGGTTCAGCAGCTTCTGGTGACGCGCGACCCACTGCCGGTTACCTGAGCTGGCCACGTGAGCGCCACATCACCGGGGCTTTTGATACTGAAAGTCATCGAAAGAAGGAAACAGGAAAAGAGCGAGGCAAAGCCCTGTCCGAAGCGGCGGAGAGAGGCACCTTGGCAGTCGGGGCGGGGGCGCACCGAGGCTGAGGGCGCGTGGCACAGCGCTGCGAGAGCCTCCGGAGCCAGCCACCCCCCCCCCGGCCTTCCCTCCTCCTGCCTCAGCGCTCTTCGAGGCCCCAGGTTCCCGCGCTGAGCGGCCCGGGTCACTCAGGGACACGAGTCTTCCGCGAGCTTGGGGCACGGCGGCAGCGGTGGCGGGCTGGCGCTGGGAAGGACTGCGCGGCGCTGGCGGGGGAAGATGCTGCAGTCGCTAGCGGGCAGCTCGTGCGTGAGGCTGGTGGAGAGGCATCGCTCCGCCTGGTGCTTCGGCTTGCTGGTGCTGGGCTACCTGCTGTACCTGGTCTTCGGAGCCGTGGTCTTCTCGTCGGTCGAGCTGCCCTACGAAGACCTGCTGCGCCAGGAGCTGCGCAAACTGAAGCAGCGCTTCGTGGAGGAGCACCAGTGCCTCTCCGAGCAGCAGCTCGAGAGCTTCTTGGCGCGTGTCCTGCAGGCCAGCAACTACGGCGTCTCGGTGCTGAGCAACGCTTCGGGCAGCTGGAACTGGGACTTCACCTCGGCGCTTTTCTTCGCCAGCACGGTGCTCTCCACCACAGGTAAGCAGGCGACGGCGACGGCGGCGGCGGCGGCGGCAGCAGCGCGGGCCTTAGCCCGGGCCTGGCCTTTGTTTTGGGAGGCTGCTTCTCCCTTCCTAGGCCAGCCGGGGCCTGCCAAGCCGCGCGGAAGGGTTGAGTCCGCAACCGTGGGAGGAAGTGGCGGAAGCTGCGGGAGGGGCTTTTCCCCCCCTTCCCAACGGAGAAAAAGGTCGCCCCGCTGGGAAAAGAAGAAGGCAGAGACCGTGCTTCTTGTAGGATTGTACCCCGGCTGCTTGCTTCACAGAGAAAGTGGTTACGTTCACACAACACGCTTAACACAGTTACTGAAATACATGTCTGGATTCGTTCGATGCATTGAACCATAAAATGCCTAAACAGGCTCTGTTTACACAATGTGCCACAAAAAAAGTGTAACCAAGGTTAACACTTAGCTACCCAAGCTTTGCCGGTGGGGGGCACAAATTCAGCCGCTAAATCTGTACTTGACCTGGTTGCGCGAGCTCTGTGGACACAGCCAGTGTCTTTCTCTCTTGTCCCTTTATCCCCTTCAGGCAACCCCACTTTTGCCCCCAGTCCTCGGCTCCCTCTTGGTCTCTGCATGCAGGAGTCCTCTAGCCCTTTCAGAACAGAGAGGATTCAGTTTTCAGTACCTGGGAGGCAAGTACTCACATCTACTGTGAAGTAGTAATGAAACTACAAAGTTTCCTCTTTTTTTCCCATCATCACGTCATCTCAAGCTCCCATCCCCTTCCCCCAGTGAATAGGTCCAGCACCTCTTCCTTTAGTAATAAAACACTGGGACAGGTTCCCACTTGCAACATAAGAAAAGAAGCAAGCACAAGGAAGAAAGAATCCTAGCTGATTCTTCATACATGACATTTCAGCTGGATTTTATTGCACTGCGTAAGTGCAATAAAGACTGTTCATCTAGTTTTAAAAATGGGAAACATATACAAATGCACAGTTTGAGAACACACCTTTTCACCAATGCCATGACAATGGGTTTTTGCTTAACTGTGTTTGTAGGATCATAAACAGTCTTAAATATTCCCAGTGAGAACCTGCTTCTAAATGAATATGCTTTCACTTTTAAACTGAAGTCACACATGGTGCTAAATCATTATGCTTAGCTTTGGCTAGTTTGCTGTTTGAATCCAAATACTTATATATATTGATTATTAGATTTATATTTATATCCCACTTTTGTATCCCACTTTTCACACAAGAGTTCAAGCTGGCATACATAGCCTTCCTCCTACTTTTCCCTGCATCAACATCCTTGTGAAGTAGGTTAGGCTGAGAGAAAGTGGCTGGCTGAGGGGGGGCGCTAGAACCTGAGTGACTCTGCTCCTGCTGATAAATGTATTAAGTGTCAGCCAAGCTGATGACTTCTGGCCATAATAGTTTTCATCGAACCAGGCCGCTCTGGCTTGTTTTAACAGTCTGAGCTTAATGTGTGATGTCTTTGTTGCATTCATGAAAATCCTCTTGTACTATCAGCATTGTAAATGATTAATACAAAGATCTATACATTTCCTGTAATAATTATTTTTAAAAAATGAAATTCAGCTAGTGAAAATGTTATTTTGTTGTTATTGTTTTGATAATGAATCATGTCTGCTTTTTGGCTAACTTTAATAGCATGTCTGGTGAACATAACCTTATGGAATGCAGCCATCCAACATCATCATTATTGACCAGTTCAGCCATCAAATTTGTCATCCATTATGGTTTGCCTAGAGAAATGTGGCAAAACATTATGTGTAACAACAGAGAAACTGTTGAGTTATCTTTAGTTAAAATGCCTTTTTAACCAGTACAACTTGAAAATTAAGAAGTTTTTCAAGTCTTCTCAAATGCAGGAAGCACATCCCACTACTAAAGAGAAGGTCAAGACGAGGCAAGTTTGTTACTATATTTCTCTTTCCTTTCAAACAAGGTGACCTGATAAGGACAAGACAGTATTATATTTCCTGATACAATGGAAAAAAATGTTTGCTCATCATGTATGACTGAGAAGCGGCAAGCACACCCATAACTAATTCATCATTTAGCTTGTGTCTCTGTAGCTGATTTATTGTGTGCACAAATGTATGTCATCCTAAACCATCCAGTTAAGTTTGACTCCTTAATGCTTCATCTACATTTTTTCCTTAGTTCTAAATAAAGATCCTTTTAATGGATAGCATAAAAAAACTGTAGAAGTCTTGCTGATTTAACTGTTACAACTGCATAAAGGTAGTGTGAGGTACTGTCAATGTGATACTCAATATCATGTCCCATATTCTGATCAGTTTAGATGACATGGATGATAGTGAAAAATTTGTATTAACTATTGTATATAAAGCCCTAATGGTTTTCAAAGCTAACCTTTGATACTGAAAATTGCCATGGTATTATGTGTCCTTTGGAAGGTGATATTTTTGATGGACAGGTTTTATGTTTTTATTAGGATTGTGTGTGCTCCAAAAAAGATGCAGAATTCAGAAGAAGTGTTTCAGACTTGCATAAACAACTACAACTATTAAACCAGCCACATTTTTTTTTTCAAACTTGAAAATAGATATGCTACTTTAATGCATAGCAGAAAGACCCTGTGCTCATGAAAGATCTAAAGTTCTTCCCAATCATTTTTGAAGCATGCACAATCTTAGTTTAGGCCTAATATATTTGATTGCAAAAATCCAGATGACCACAAAATGGCAGAAAAGAATTAACATTGTCTGCCTACAAGAGATTGTCCAGAATTTTTCCATCCCACATATATTAGGTCTTACTATTTAAAGCTTATCACTTTCAGTTTTAGTCATTTCTTTCCAAATGAATATCCCATTGTAATTTAAGATATCCCAGGATTAGTTTAGTTTGTTGCAGTGTTTTTTAAAGGAGTGTAGATAGTCCTTGCTTACTTATGGTAATTGGGACCAGGAACTCCATCACTAAGCAACATGGTCATAAAGCACGACATCATGTGACTGCACTGACATATGACAGCAGTTCTGGCAGTCCCAGTTGCCATTGTTAGGTGCATCCCATGTAGTCGCTGGGTCCCATGGTCCCATGATCACTATTTGTGACTTCTTACTGGCTTCCCCATTGACTTTGCTTGTTGGAATAGGCAGTGAAGGTCGCAAATGGTGATCACACGACTGCAGGATGCTGAGACATCCTAACTGCGAGAAGGTTGCCAAGCACCTGAATCGCAATTGTGGGGATGCTGCGATGGACACAACTACGAGGACTGATTATAAGTCCCCCTCATTCAGTGCTGTTGTAACTTTGAACAGTTGCTGAACAAATGGTGATTAAATGAGAACTACCTGTATAACATTTTTAATGTGGGAGTGCTACTAAGGGAGAACATGTTCTCAGTTTTACTAATTGAATTCACATTGCTTTTGTTCCTAATTATCAGGTAGAAGTGGGACTTAGAATAAAATATTGCAGTGTTCTTTCTTTCCCAGAGGAGTTGCTCTTGCTTAGGTTTCCAACTAACATGGAACAAAAATCTGGTAGTTCTATTCTAGTCTCAAAGAGTTTCAAGAAGAAGAAGAAGAAGAAAACCATGTAATGAATGAAAACACCTAGCCGACCCTGTTTGATCTCTAAATGCTAAGCAGGGTTGGACTGGTTAGTATTTGCATAGGAAATGACTAGGAGATTCCAGACTTGTAGGCTAGCCTGGGAAGTTGAAAAAAATATCTTGGAAGAAAACAGTGGCAAAATACTTAATGTTATTATTGCCAAGAAAACTACAGGGACATATTAATAGAGTCACCAGGAATCAAACTTGACTGGAGGGAGACTTAACCTTTAAAGACAACCATATCTCTGTATTGTTCCAAGAAGTAAATTCATTTCTCCAACACTAATCCCAGCAGATTTAGTATAAATTGCTAGTTTGTAGCAGATCACTTCCTTCTTCCTCTTTCCTCACTATTTTCTCAGTAGACACCTTTGAGAATTTCTGGAAGTTCGCATATCATCCTTCCCAGGCTATTTTGGTTTTTTAGAAGTTTTCTAAAAACCAAGATAGCCTGGGAAGGATGATATGTGAACTTCCTCTGTCTCTCATCACACCTAAGATATCATCTTAGGGCAACATCATTCAATTTTAGAAGGCTGCATTTTTCCAAGAAATTTGAAGAATTTTTTTTTTCAGGTTAATAGGCATTGGTGTAGTGGTGAAGGCACCAGGCTAGAAACTGGGAGACCGTGAGTTCTAGTCCCACCTTAGGCACAAAGCCAACTGGGTGACCTTGGGCCAGTCACTCACTCTCAGCCCAGGAAGCAGGCAATGGCAAATCGCCTCCAAAATCTTGCCAAGAAAACTGCAGGGACTTGTCCAGGCAGTCACCAGGAGTCAACACTGATTCGAAGGCACCAAAAAAAAAAAAAGCATTGCACCACCTGGTTTTGCCATTACTATAGATGATGATGATGATGATGATGATGATGATGATGATGATGGTGATGGTGATGGTGATGGTGATGATGTCAGTGACAGAATAATTTGAACTCAAAACACTGTACAACAAACTCAAAATTGTGACCCAAGAACATAGGCTTCTTGGTAGCCCAAAATGATTTAAGCTAATCATAGAATATTTCCACACCAGTATTTGATAATTTCACATTATTGTGATGATATAAAGTCCATCAGCATCAGAGATTTATGGCTGGATAAAATTATAAATGATTTGTATAGAAAACCTCTGGATCTTATGTGATGTGAGTGCACTTTTCTCATGCAATAGAAGCTTACCTTCCCATGCTGCCTCAGCCTCCACATCTGCCCTTCAGGGTCCCTCAACTTTCCGGAGCAGATTTGGGAGACACATCCCAGGAAATTTTATCTGCCTGTAGTAGTATCCATTCCTCTGATGGAAGCAGCTTTTCAGTAGGGGGTTTTCGTGGCAGGGCATTTTAATGCCTATTAAAAGTGGGGCATGGAGCAGAATGGATTTCAGCTTTAAGGACAGGAAACATCTAGCTATGATGATTTCTGGTGGGAGTAACATATGTAATATATACAACAGGGTTAGATTCTAGCAAACTAAGAAAAAAGGAATTCAAGGGGCTTTCTTGAAGCAAACAAGGGAAGGGTTGTAGTTTTGTTCCATTTTGCCTACCTAGGATGCTGTTTTACATATTTTCTGACTATCATTGATTGGTAGTTTCACGGCTTTATGTTCTCTTTAAAAAATGACTTTAGGTTGTCTATTTAATACAAATTGCCAAAGTTTAAAATAGTAAAAGAAAAGTTTGAAATTAAGAAATTAACATAGAATTATAATATATGGAATAACTTCATCAGATTTTTAAAAAGAGAAATATCCTTTGTACAGAACAGAAATGTTGGTAACTCTGCTTTAAAGGAAGGGGCAGGGGGAAGCTAGAAATGACTGTAATCAGAGCATTAATTAAATGTGCAGAAAAGGGAGTCATTGAAACATTTTAACAAGATTTCTTTTCATGAACATGAGAGAGGTGCTTTAAGAAAGAAACCCTAATACAAAAATATCTCAGTTGAGAATAACTGACTTTCAGATTGTACTTAGCAAGCCTTTTGATGGTCTAAAAGGGACAATCTTCTTAAAAAGAAATTCAGATTCAGATTGCATTCCTACTTATAATAGGAATTATATTTTATAAATGTGGGAATTCAAATTTCTTAGAAACAATTATTCAGATCCTCTTGTTGGAATATAATGAATAGCATTACTTTTTTTTTTTTTTAATGCAGTGACTTACATAGTTGTGCTGACCATAGTTATAAGTAAGCTCTAAAAGCAACATTTAACTTGACAGCTCTTTTTAGTTAAAGATAATGAACATTTAGTAATGGGTTAGATGGAGGCTAATCAGCTGAAGTAAAGGAGATGCTATAGATAAGTAACTCCCAAGGAAGTTTCCTTGATGAGCTTGAGAATCCATTACCAGCTATGGACGATTTGCTAGCTGTGACCTTTTGTGTACAAGAAAAGCTGAGCTATGATGATTTCCAGGTGGGATTAGCGTATGGAATGTGGCATATTATAGTATGCCCATAAAGGTGGTCCAAAAGTATCCCATAGTGCTGAATTCCATAGCTGGACTTCTGGCTGGCATTCTGTATCAAACTGCATGACATCACTTTCTGAAATTGGAATGCACAAATTGGTGATCCTTCAGGTGGTGAAGGTGGCACAGTCTATTTCTCAAGACATTAAGGCAGGGACGCTTCTCTTCGACCATTAGCCTCACTCTGAAGAAAGTAGATTCTGCTTCTGCATTCCACATGGTACAGAAGCCACTTTTGCTGTTTAGACCAAATGATATAGTTAGTCCATTCTGCTGCTTACAAGGGGGAGGGAAGGCTTCGTATCCCAGTTTTGTTTCAAAGGGGTACTTTGCTCAAAGCTTCATCAACATAAAGTCCTCCTTCAAAGCTGTACACATCTCTGTTCTCTCATACCAATTCAGGGAGCTGGTGTTGAGTTTAAATCACTTAGCAGTTTGAGACTCAAATGTAAGAAGGAACACCTCTTCCCATACTAGTATAGCCATGAATTAGATTAAATGTTAGAGGATATTTGATGAGAGAGACATAAAGGAGAGAGCCTGTTCAGCTCCAGAATGCCTGAGGGAGCAACGTTGCATTCTTTTATTACCAGATTAAAGCATGTTATGCTATATGCCCCGGCATTACATTGTTTACAGCTTAATATTGTTTGTATGGATTTCAGCTAATTGGTTTGTTTTAGTTTACTTACTCCATGGGCTGATATTCTGTAATATTCAATTGTATTTTGGAAATATGGTTTCATTATTTATTTATTGCACTTATATCCCTCTGCTATCAAACAACTCTTGGCAATTACTCCTAAATAATATAAGCAATTTAGAAATGTATAAAGTAAAGACATACCCAGGATATATTTTCATTGTAGTTGAAATTCACTGAGTCTTCTTTTGATTGTTTGCATGAACATTTTACAACTTCATGAGATAATCAGTGCAAATGTGTTTAGAAAGGCTATTCATATAACAGAAACACAGTAAATTATTTCACAAGCAGACAACTTACATTCATTTCTGAAAGAGGTTAATTGTGGTTACTGTTGTACTTAAGGTTTCATTTGGAATGAAAAGATAACTTGACTGATTTAGTGCTTTAGCATGTTGACTTCATAGAACTCCAAAATTGGAAAGAGTTTTTGAGATGATTGAGTCCAACCTTCTGCTCAGTTCAGGAATCTCTGGACATGGCTACCAAGCTTCTGCTTGAATGTTTCCAGTGATGGAAACCCATCACCTCTCTTGTTAATTCCTTCTATTGCCAGATAGCTTGGATCATTAGAAAATTTTTCCTAATGCTCTTTAAGAATTCATCTTCCAACTAAACTTTAACTAAAATCCCTTATTTGGTGTCTGGTGCTCTGGAATTAAAGAGTATAGGCTTTAACTTCTGTGTGATACTGTTTCAGGTATTTGAAGAATGCTGTCATATCCCCCATCAGTATTTTTTTCTCAACACTGAATATTTTCAGTTCCTCCAGTCTCTTTTCATACTTAGTTTGTAGTTTCCTGATTATCCTCACTGCCCCTTTTTGAAAATATTCCAGTTTGTCTCCAGGTGGTGTGGTGTCCAGATTTTATATCTTCTTGTGAAATTTAATGACAACATGAGACAAACATCACATGAACTGCAGTTCTTGTGAACCCCAATCTATGCACTTACTTAACTGTGTTAACTTGTAGTACATTTTAAGGTTTGGGCATCTCTAGTTGAGGAGACATGTAAGCCAAGCTGATAAAAATCTTCTGGAACAATACAACATATCTGTGTTGCTGGTGGTCTCATAAAAATACTAACTAGGTCTTTTTTGAGATTAGCCATAGTTGCCAGCACTGCCATCTGTTGTAGGATCAAGTCAAATATGTAAACTGTAATTCATGTTTACAATACCATGTGTGAAAATTACATGTCAGTTAACTGCCTCCTGTTGGTTTAAGTCAATAGTTTGGAAGGTCCTAGCAGTAGTAAACATAGATGACCTTAAAGTAGCCCTTTTTTATGCTGTGATATATAAAGAAGTTGCACAAATTTAATAATTAAGCTTACTGAGTTTTTTTTATCCACTTGCATTCAATTTCTCACTGTATGACAGTTACACACCTGCTGTCTGCCTCAAATTTTTATATGACATGTCGTTCAGTGAGTATCTTTCCTGTTTGTATTACCTTTGTTAGGAGTTCTGAGTCATATGAATTCCTAAATATGACTATAATATTTCTTGCTGTATAAAAATGTTACTCAACTTATTACTCAGTGATATAACTTGAGGCATAAGACATGCTGTTTCCTCAAACTCTCCATGGTAAGGGAACCATAAGGTAAAAATAACTTGATGATGACATTGCTTTGGAACTCTTGCAGCACAATCCTGTGAATGTTTCCTCAGAAGTAAGTCAGTGGCCTGACTCCCAACTAAATGTTCCGAGTATTGCAGCCATAATACAT
The DNA here is from genome assembly GCA_030867105.1 of Liasis olivaceus. Lineage (NCBI taxonomy): Eukaryota > Metazoa > Chordata > Lepidosauria > Squamata > Pythonidae > Liasis > Liasis olivaceus. The sequence goes on from CM061349.1 coordinate 262,787,281, forward strand.
TTAGCCAGAGTTAAACTGGCTGTTGTTGCAGAAGAATTAACCAGATTCAAATAAGTGTTCCTCTGTTTAAAAAAAAAAATGAAATTCAGAAGAAGACCTGAACCCAAACATTGTGGATAAGAGTTGTTGACTATTAACCAGTAAAAAAGCCATTTTAAACATTTGCATTTATTCTTTAGCCATAGTCTTAAAATTGAAAGGCAATATTGTAATACTATATAGTATATGCTAATGTTGTGATATAAATTAAAAATGCAGAATGAGAGATTCATAACTGATAACATCATTGCATCACTGCCAGCAAGAAAATTATGTTGTCTGCTGGTTGTATTAAGGAAACTACAGTATTAGCCTTTCTCAGGTAGTCAACGTAACAGGAGCTGTACTTAAAATTCAAAGAGTGAAAGATCAGTAATGTCAGTTTCAAGCACTGATTCATTCACAAACATACTGGCCAGAGGGCAAAAATTGAGTATTCTGTAATAACTATGGCTGTGCAATGCTTGGGATTTGAAGAAAAAAATTACTTTGGTTCATGCACAAGCATACACATAGCATCTGTCTGCAATTTCTTAAATCAATTGCATATTTCCCAGAATTGCACTGCAGCTGCAAAGGACAGCCACATGTCCTGGGAAAAGATGTTTGATTTGAGGAGTCACAAACAGATCATACGTGGGCAACCTTTTGTTGTATAGGGGTGGGGATGTGGGGTGTTATTGTTTACCTTTGTTGTACACTGCCCAGAGCCACATTGTTTGAGTTGGGCAGCCAAATAAATAAGTAAATAAAAAGATGGATTGATCTTTTGGACTGCATTATTTATTTATTTGTTTGTTTGTTTGTTGGATTTCTCCCCCGCCCATCTCCCCCACAATGGGGGACTCTGGGCGACTTACAAAAAACATTAAAACTATAAATATATATAAAATACATAATACATATAGAATTAAGAACAATACTAAAAAAAGGAAAATCCAAGAAGATGGGAAATCGGGCCAGGGACAGTTGGCCACTATGGGACTAGCCACCTCCCTGCTTGAGGTATTCCCTCCCCACCCCAGGCCAAGTGACAGAGCCAGGTCTTCAAGGTCCTTCGGAAGGCCAGGAGTGAGGGGCCAATCGCACTTCCGGGGCAGAATGTTCCAAAGAGCGGGGGCTACCGCAGAGAAGGTCCGCCTCTGGACCCCGCTAATCGGAGTTCTTTTACTGAGGAGGTCCGAAGCATGCCCTCTCTGTGGGACGGGTTGAAGTCATAGGGGAGAAGCAGTCCCTTAGGTAACCTGGCCCCATGCCATGTAGGGCTTTAAAGGTAATAACCAACACCTTGAATTGGATCCGGAAGGAAACTGGTACCCAATGCAGCTCGCGGAGCGATGGTGTTACATGGGCCCTTCTTGGGGCTCCAAAAATAGCCCATGCGACCGCATTCTGGACCAGCTGTAGCTTCCGGATACTCTTCAAGAGTAGCCCCATGTAGAGCGTGTTGCAGTAGTCTATCTGGGAGATAACAAGGGCGTGAGTGACTGTTCAAAGGGCATCTTGATCCAAGAAAGGGCGTAACTGATGCACAACCCGAAGTTGGGCAAAGGCCCTCCTTGCCACGGCTGCCACCTGCTCTTCAAGCAGGAGCCGTGAGTCTAGGAGGACCTCCAGATTATGCACTGGGTCTGTCTGGGGTAGTGCCACCCCATCGAGCACCAAAGATGGCAAAGTCCCGGCTACAGAGGAGCCATTAACCCACAGCCACTCTGTCTTACCAGGATTCAGCCGAAGCCTGTTGTTCCCCATCCAGACCCTTACAGCCTCCAGGCACCGAGAAAGGGCAGGCACGGCATCACTTACTTCACCTGGGATGGAGATGTATAATTGTGTATGATCAGCATACTGATGATACCTCATCCCATGGTGGCGGATGATCTCACCCAGCGGTTTCGTGTTGATGTTGAAAAGGAGCAGGGAGAGAACCGAACCCTGCGGCACCCCACAAAGGAGGGGCCAAGGATGGGACCTCTTGCTCCCTATCACCACCGATTGGGATCGGCCCTGAAGAAAGGAGGTGAACCAGCACAATACTGTGCCACCCACCCCCAATTCCCCGAGTCGTCCCAACAGGATACCATGGTCAACGGTATCGAAAGCCACTGAGAGATCAAGGAGAGCAAGGATGGTTGCACTTCCATCATCCCGCTCCCGCCAGAGATCATCCATAAGTGCGACCAATGCTGTTTCCATTCCATAACTGGGCCTGAAACCTGACTGGAAGGGGTCCACATAATCCATTTCCTCCAGAACCCTTTGGAGCTATGAAGCCACCACTTTCTCAACCACCTTCCCTAAAAAGGGGAGGTGGGATACTGGACAAAAATTGTCTAGTACGGTAAGATCCAGGGAGGGTTTCTTGAGGAGGGGGTGCACCAACGCCTCCTTAAAGGCGGCTGGAAACACTCCCTCCTGCAAGGATGTAATAACCATCGCCTGGATCCAACCGCATGTCACCTCCCGAGCTGCTTTCACCAGCCAGGAGGGGCATGGGTCAAGATGGCAAGTGGTGGCTTTCACAGTCCCCAGGATCCTGTCCACTTCCTCAGGAGCAACAGGATCAAACTGTTCCCAGATAACTGGGTAAGAACAGCCCACCGGTATCTCCCCAGACCCTGCCCCACGCTCGGAGTCTAACTTGGAATGAATCCGAGCGACTTTGTCCTGCAGATGCTCTGAAAATTCCTCTGCATGGCCCTGCAAATGAACCCCCACATCCCCCTTGCCAAGGAGGGACCTAGTGATCCTAAACAGAGCCGCCAGGTGGTATTCTGCGGATGCGATAAGGGCGCCGAATATTAACATTAATATTATTATTAAAATTATATTATTACCAGATAATTTTAGTGAGTGGTAAAAATGGAAAAATAGTTAAAAAACAGAATAGGTTTGGAGGAAAATATTATTGATTTCATTGTTTATAACAAATGAGATAACAAAATAAGAGTCCTGTAGGAAAGTATAAGATTAAGATCCTTTAAGAATGAGTGGAAAGTGGACATAAAGAAAGAGGATGTGGAAGCTGCTTGGAATGGAGTGAAAAGAATTATGATGCAAAGTGTGTGGAATGGGAAGTAAGAAGGATAATGCTTAGTTGTATGATGAAGTGGAAGAGGCTGTAGATGGGGAACATGCATTTAACAGAATGATTGCTACAGAAAAATAAGGATGAAGGGAAACATTATATAACATATAGAAACAAAAGGAATAGTTGCAAAGAATGTAGTCAAATCCAGGAATAAAAGATTAAAAGAGGCAGAAAAATGTAGAGCAATTTTGATGGAATTAAAAAAAAAGATTGGGTGAAGAAGGCTAAACTAGAAATGAATTAAATGGAATTAAAATACACATGTTGAAATTATTCAGGATGAAACTGAAAAGGGAATATTTTAGATAATATGAAAATGGTAGTAATGTGTTGAAGAATGGGTTTGAAATGAATACTATAAATGTTAGTTTCTAGGAAAAAACTGATGAGAAGGAAGTTATGCATGCTGTGAACATGCTGAAAAATTGTAAAGTTGCAGGTATAGATTCTTGATATATTCAGAAATATCAAAGTAATTTGCTTATAGATGGCCGTGGCACTCTTTTAATATAGGCGAAGACTGCATCTGTGCCTGGCAACTGAAAGAGTGTGGTTATTGTTCCCTTAGAGCTTAGACAAAGAAAGGTTAATAAAAATGAATGCAGAACTACTGGGATATGGTTTATTAAGTGTACCTGGGGAGAGGTTTGCCAAAATTCCAAATAAAAGGGTACAAGAGCTTATAACAATAACATTTTGGGAAGTACAGTGTGGCTTTATGCTGGGCAGAGGTTAACCAGATTTTTGTTCTTCACCAAGAGAATCATACATTGAAAAATGTATGAACCTGAGGAAATTTAATCTGATTTGTTGATTTAGAGAAAGTACTTGATAAAATGAGTAGGCCTAAATTATTTCTTCGCAAATGTTGACGATTGGTTGCTGAATGTGATAAATGTGGTATGTGATAGAAGTAAAGCATATGTGAAAATAAATGAAATGTTTAGCAAAATAGTTCAACATTCAAAAAAGGATAAAACAAGGATGTGTGATGTTTCTTTGATTATTTAATGCATTTATAATAAATGGGTGAAAAATGCTTATGGTGACATTAGGTGATGCTTGGGATGTGAATGCACATGCACTTTTGTGTGCAAAAGATGCTGTCTTGCTGGCTGAGAAACTTAATGATTTGCAGTAAATTTTATATAGCTGGTATGACAGGGTTGTGCAGATCTAAAAATTAATGTATCAAAAACCAAGGTAGCTATGTTTGATAGGAAAATAGAGTGAACAATTCCAAGTTATATATAAATAGCAAAAAAAAAAAAAAAAAGGCAAGGAACTGAATTTGTATACTGTGATAAAATGTTTACTACAGATGGAAAAAAGATGTAGAAGTCTAACAATACGCTGCAAAAGGTGACAGAAACAGAGAATAGTATTTTGTTATGGGGAATGAATGTTTGTTTAAAGAAGGTAAAATAGATATAAGAGCATGTTTCTGCCAATTTTGTTACATAATTTTATTTATTTGTTTGTTTGTTTGTTTGTTTATTAAACTTGTCCCCGCCCATCTCCCCCCAATGGAGGACTCTGGGTGGCTTACAACATAAAACATAAAATTACATAGAAGTGAGAGCATGGTATCTACAGGAGGGGGGCAAGAAATGAAAAAAGTATGTCATGGTATTGCAATACAAATTCTATCCTTTATGTACTTACAAAGTTTGTATCAAGTTTTTGTGATGCACATTTGATTATTTCGGCCATTGTGTATGGCACCGAGTGAGTTGGGCATACTAGGAGAAACAGAGATAATTTGAATTCATTGGGAACAGTATATGGTAAAATGGGAAGAGATAGAATTAAGAATGAATGGCTGCCAAATGAACATGGGTTCAATACAAAAGTGAGTGACCAGTACAGAAGAAGTATGTTGAGGTGGTTGGGTCATGCAGACAGAATGAATTGAGGATCATGTTGCAAAAGAAGTGCATAAAGGAAGAATGAATGGGTTGAGTTAGTTGGATGGAATTGGTGAGATCCTCAAAAGGAGAGAGAGGTGTGAAGGTTAAAGAATAAAATACAATATGTGAAACAAGAATAGTTTGCAAGTTTAGAAAAGCATGGAGAAGTGTATGAACAGTGTTGGTATAAGCTAGTTCCTGCTATGGCTAAATACAAAGGTTCTGAGTCCATAAGTTGTAGTTTTAGTTATGTTTACTTTCCTTATCTCACATCTTTATTTTGGCTTACTATTTCTAACTTATTTCCTGCACTTTGCAAACTGTTTTATTGTGTGTGTGTGTGTGTGTGTGTGTACACAGGTGTAAATCTGTTGGGTTTAATACATCTACATTGGCTTTTTAAAACAAAACAAAACCCAGTGAAACAATTCAGTGTGGACCTTTCCTCTCCAGTGTTGTCAGCATAACAGCACCATATCTCCAGAGATTAAAAAATATTTTTAAAACTGCCAGCCACAAAAAAGTGCCTGGGTCTTTCATGTTCTAAAGTTTACAGAACACAATGAGTGGGTTTATTCAGTGCACTGAGCCAAACCAAACCGCCACATTATGGCTTAGATTGTTACCTAAATCCAATAATTATGAAACTCTCCATCTTTCCCTTATTATTTTGATAGTAAGAAAAGAGAAGAGATGTTCGGAAAATATGGGAAACAATATTTGCTTGGATTCCTCATATGGTTCAGTGAATGAAATAGAGTAATTGCAGAATAAAAGATTCATACTGTATGGCAGTGCACTGAGATAAAATCCTTGAGAATTTTGCTGGACTGGTAATGAAATGAGTGCTTTTGGAGAGAGATTAAAAGGGGAAGCTGGGCAAGGGTGATGGACAAAAAACTACACTGAGATAAAAACCAATATCCATTAACAAAGACCCCTTTTATTTATCAATAGTGTTGAAATATGTTGGAAAAGTTTAAAAATTCAGTGGGGTGTATTTTTTCATGAGTGTACATCTGGCCTTCACTCCTGCCTGTTAGATGTAATGTGATTTATACATCACGCCAAGCCCTCCTATGACTAAATACAAAGGTTCTGAGTCTGAAACCTTGAGCAAGTTTGAGGAGGTTCACCCTCACTCCCGTGCTGCCTCGATGCACATGCCCTTTGCTGAATTGCTGGTGCTGGGCCAGACTATGCACAGAAGAACCCAGGCCCTGAGACTGTCCTCTGGCAGCCTCTGCACTCCCAGCAGTGGCTCCTGCAAGAATCCCCGCTGATTCCTGAGCAAATCGAGGCCCTCTTGTCTAGTCTCACCTCCCCTCTCTTTGTGTTAAGGCAAGCTACAGCTTTGGCATTATTTCTTTTTCATGACAATAAATCAAAACGCTCCTAGTTAAAGGAGAAAATATGTAACTCGTTTTTCTGTTTTATTCCCCTCTTATTCTTCTACACATTTGATTCACTTTATTTCCTGCAGGATTTCTGCTGCTCATTGTACAGGAAGAAATAACTTTCCCAGGCTACAGAACATTTTCCTGACTTGTTAGATACTTGATTTATTAAATATATCAGTGTATGCCAATGTATTACTGTCAAGCTGTAGTCCAAATCCTACTACTCATGTGCTGCTGACAAATACCATATACCACTGTTAGAAGCCTGGGCTGGATTAATTGCTTCTGACACTGGTTCCTCCTAGGCTGAGTCACAATTCTGCACGGGTGCATCATGCAGCTGGCATTTCTTGTGCCGGTCCTGCCGGTTACTAGCCAACCAGAAAGCAAGCTGGATGCCTGCCACCATCCAGTGATATGCAAACTCAGGCAGAAAAGTGTCCTTTTTACCAGTATGTGAAGATGGCAACTATAAATGCAGTCACAGGCTTGGGCCAGGGTGAGACCAGGAATCCAATAAATAAGCAACAAATCCAAGACAGAAGACTAGAAACACAGTGAGGTGGAATCCTGAATTCCAGAGAGAGCGCACCATAGCAAGGTAAACCTAACAGAGCTCAGGTTTGAAAAATTGTTCTCCCACCGACTGAAGCCACTAAGTAAGCCAAGCCGGGCCTCTACCCAAATTCCCAGCTGAAGCATTGTTAGAGTCTACTGTGCTCTTTTGACACTGTTAGAGTCTACTCTCCTGCTGACCTGCTTTTTGGCCAGTCTGGCTGACCTGCAGAGCTCAGCCTTCTGTTATTGGATCTTTAAAACACGCCTCTGCTTAGGACTGGAGGGATGCAGTTCAGCATCTGAGAGGTTGTCAGTGGGTGCAGGCAGAAAGTGCTGGATTTGCCTCATCCAGAGTCATTGGTTTCACAGACCCTCCTCCAGGACTATTATCCCTAGATGTCCCTGGCTCTACTTGCCCCTCATCAGAAGACAAGTCAAGCAGGGCCATAAAAAGGCACTAGTTTCACAGCTGGCAATTGCCACGGTGTTTTAGGAATAAACCATGTTTTTCAAGAGCTTTCATTAAGGAGGGTGAGCATTAAAAATTGATGCACATTTGTAAATGCCACAGCTGGAGATGAAAAAGCATAGCATTAAATTGATTTTCTTGCTTCAAAGAAACCTTGAACTCTCCATGTTCCTGAACATTCTATACTTGGCAAAATAAATACTGCTAATTAATAGCTTCCTATTAACACAGTCATGCAAGTTTTGTAGCCTGTTAGAAGCATAACTAGAATTGGGGCCTAATGCAATTGGTTGAGATCCAACAGCATTTTCAAAAACCATCTATTATACAGGCTTTAAAAATAAACTCACGGTGTAGCAGACAACTACTGGAAAGTAGTACTCAATGCTTTTAATTGATGGAAAGTTCTGGAGCATTTTAATTGATGGAATTAATTTTAATTGATAGAAAGCTCCAAGCTGGAGCATTTTATCCTTCATGTAAATATGTTTACTATTAACCATTTTTATTGATTTAGCTGTTGTGCTAGGAGGCAGCCCTAGCTTGTAAATGACTGCCTCACTCTGATAACATTTATTGATAATTCCTTGTGTGGCAGGTTAAACAAGAGATCTGTGAGTTTTCTACCAAGAGGTCTTAAAGTAGCCTTCAAGCCTGACTACTTTTTCTGTGTTGGTTATTAATTTTTATTGGGCAGAAACCTTTGGGTTGTTTCTTTTCCAGTCAGTCTGTAATGTTAGAAAATCAACTTGACTTTGCAAGGAACTTATATCAGTTTTCAATTTTGTTATTCAGCATTTGGATGCCCAGAAACAAAGTAAGTAATACATTGTGGTTGGAGTGCATATTTGCATATTTGTTATTTAGGCCCCCACATTGCATTCATAGTTCTTTAATTCATTCTGAGTTGATTTATTTAAACAGTTTTATTTGAAGGATTTATATTGTCACCCAACTCAGAAATTGATATTGCATGATAGCTTATATACTATGTATTGTAAGCTGAACAAGAAATGTAAGTCTGGAACTGCACTTTTTAAGGAGTGGGCTAATATTCCTCTACCCTAATTTGTGATTTCTATTTGGATAAAAGAGACTATTAATTTCTCTCTGGTACATTAGCATGTCAGAAGCATGTTAAATTGTCCGTCTGTCCGTCCATCCATCCATCCATCTATCACAAATAGATAACTGAATCTGGAACACCTTTTCTGAATTGTCTAATATCACAACACTACAAAGTAATCCAAAACGACACTCTGTTCTACCAATTTTTGGTGGAAAAAAGCAGAAATAAAATAACCATGTAAGTTGTTCAGAAGGCCTAACAGACCTTTTAAAAACCCCAGGCACTTTCAAAACCTTTCTGCCCATTTGTGTGACCTCTTAACCATATTGCCTCCCCCCTGTAGCCCTCAGTATTCCCCATTTTGAAAAAAGAATTGTATAGCCCTTAGACACCAAAGGGTTATTTACCTCTAAGCTGTACAAATAGATTTTGGTAGTTTGGCTGTACAGTAAACCAGAGAGAAAGAGGGAAAAAAACAGTTGATTGCAATCACTTCAAAGATATTATCAAGAATAGAAAAGAATTATTTTGGGGAGAAACAGACAAAAAAGCAAACAGTTCTCTACATTTAGGCTAATAAATTAATATTGGTGTTAGAATTTCCTATTGCCCATGTTGAATTGACTGCATTTTCTTTAGTAGCTGTTTTTTGTTGGCAGATGCATCCCAGTGACCATATTAACAAATGGAAACTAAATTTCAGCAGTGGAAATAGTCCCATTAGAAAGAGTGACTAGTGATAGTATCTGTAAGTGCTTTCTTCATGCCCCCGCCACAGAGGAGAGAAATACTCTTTAGTTTCAAATGGAGCTCCCCCCCCCCCCCCCCCGCCTTTCTTCCAGTATGAAGGTTTTGCTTAGAAGCTCCAGATAAGTATTGGAGTCTGAGCTTGGCTCTCACTTTCCTTGCACAGAAATAGTGTAGATAAGAGTTGAATGAACAATTACAGGATGGCTTTCCAAATTTCAAAATACAGCTTTTCTTTCTCTTTGCTTTTTGTTCTGTGGTATACATGAATGATCTTTAACGAAGTACAGACAGTGATGTAAAATGTTGTAAATCTTCTCTGCACTTCAACCGCAAGTTGAGGTGGCCCACTCCACCAATTTAAGTCCGCTCTCTGACAGTTCATTCAAACTTAGCAGCTCTCTCCCACATGTAAATCTCCAAGTCTCACTCTTATCCTTGTGCTTATGTTACAGGTTATGGTCACACTGTGCCTCTGTCAGATGGAGGAAAAGCCTTCTGCATCATCTATTCAGTCATCGGGATCCCCTTCACCCTGCTTTTCCTGACAGCAGTGGTCCAGCGCATCACAGTCTATGTCACCAGGCGGCCTGTGCTGTATTTCCACCTCCACTGGGGCTTTTCAAAGCAAATTGTGGCCATCATCCATGCAGTGATTTTGGGCTTTGTGACCATCTCATGCTTTTTCTTTATCCCAGCAATAATATTTTCTGTCCTGGAAGATGATTGGAACTTTCTGGAATCTTTTTATTTTTGCTTCATTTCTCTGAGCACCATTGGCCTTGGCGACTACGTTCCAGGAGAAGGTTATAACCAAAAATTCAGAGAGCTGTATAAAATAGGAATTACATGTGAGTAGCAAACTAGCACGCTAACAAGAAAGAGGCATATTTTTCCTTAATGACCTTTTATATTATATAACTGCAGATACAGAAAGAAAAGTCAATGGGGTTTTTGCTTTTTGCTTAATGTGCAATTTACATTTTATAACTAGTGGCTACAGAAGCTGTACATTCTCATTCTGGCAAGCAAAGTTAAGTCAGTTGTTACTAAATGTAAACAAGCTCTTATATAAATGAGTCATAGAATAGCTGTAAATTGGCTCTTTATAGGAACCAAAAATTAACAACTAATTGGAGCCCCCATATTCAAGAAAGTATATCTATCAGATCCTTATTTTCTAGGGTAGGAGGGCACAAGTTGCAACTGCCTCAAAGTTAGATGTACCATCAGAGTTCCTCCAAATATTTCTGTCAAATTCTAATTCTTAAGATGACAAAAAGCAACTGGATATTCAACTCTTTGGTTTTTATTCCTTCTCTTAAAGCAATGTTTCTTATATCTGCTTATATTAGTATTTACAAGGTTAATAGAGTCTGGCAAGGGGCAGAGTAAATCTCTCTCAGTCATGTGGTTTGCTTAGCTACCGTGTCATTTAGCGACCATTTCTCTGGAACCAATTGCGGTTGCTAAATGAGGACTATCTGTACATTGCAAATAATTATATATAATCATGCTGAACCCTTATTTCACTTCCAGTGCTACTTCTGTTTATCAGTACTAAGGACACATAGAAACAAATACAGGTTAAGAAATGTTATTCTTCACTTTTTGAACTAAAAACTCTACACCCATGCATATCACCTCAACTCAAAGTCCAGCTGGTTAGGTTTGAGAGCCATAGGAATTGGATACCCAGCACATGAAGTATCTCATTGTGTGATGGCTCCAAAGTACTACAGTTGTCATACAGTATTCTAATCTCCAACAAGGCTTGACCAGTCCATCAAAGCTTAGCCAATCTCATCTTGGCATTTTTTGCACATTTCCTGGTACTTTTACCATTGTTTCAGGAACCATCTTTTGTTTAGAAAATCATACCTTGTTGTGTCTTCTTCATAAATGTCATTCTCTATTTACTGCATAATCTGAAATCTTCCAGAACAAATCATCTGGTTTGTATGGCTTTGAGTGGGCTTTGTGTACTCCATCCTTCACACAGGTCCATTTACACCTTCACACAAATACATGACATAAGGCCACACATTATCAGCAAACCATGGCATTGGTAACATACATGACTGACAATATACTGTCATTAATATGGTTATGTATGGTTAAAATATTCTGTTGCCCATATTGATACCTTTATATATAGTGGTTCATTGATACCTTTATATATAGTGGTTTCATCATATACATTAATAAAAGTACATTCTCATTACATGCCATCCAATAAAGTATAAACTCTTGCTTTAATATAGCTATGACTCCAGTACATAATTATAAAACAGGATGCCTTACAGTATTTAAAACTAAGTGACAGAGGTAGTCCAGTTAGATAGATAGATAGACAATTTGAATAAGCATTTTTGATAGGTCATATATAATACATATCTCCAAAGCAGCTTTTTCAAAATTACATAATTAGTCAAATTGCACTATTGAGAGCTGTTCAAACCTTCTTTATATGTTTGATAGTTATGTTAGCCAATACCCATGATGGTGTGCAATTCTGCTTAATAGTCCTACTGTTTGATTTAAGTCTTTGAGAATGTGGGAGGTTTTATGTGGACATGCAAAAGGTGTGTCTGTGAATGGCATGGGCACGGGCACTAAGAGCTTCTGGATCAAAGCAATGAGTCCTTTCCACTTTGGAGATTTGCAGTATTTCAGAATGATATGACATACATTCGGTCAACTCATATTTCACGTACTGTGATAATTCTTTCCTAGGCTACCTGTTGCTGGGCCTCATTGCAATGCTGGTTGTTCTAGAGACTTTCTGTGAACTTCACGAACTCAAAAAATTTAGGAAAATATTCTACGTGAAGAAAAACAAGGAAGAAGACCAAGTGCATATTACAGAACATGACCAACTGTCCTTCTCTTCAATTTCAGACCAGGCAGCATTCATGAAAGAAGAACAGAAAGTAGATGAGCCTTTTGTGACTCCTCAACCTGCAGTTAACTGTGATGGCATTATAAACAATTAACCAAGGGCTTCCATTCCAGTATCAACAACAGTGCACTTAAAATTCTTGCAGTTAGAACTAGTACTATTAATGAAACTATAGAGGCGGGAATGCTATGCTCTACTATTCATATATTCATAATGCTTTGGGGTCTTTTACAATTTATGGGCCAAATAGAAGTTTTTTTTTGTCGCTGGCTGTACATACTGGGAATGTTGGCTGAAACCTAGTGTGCAATTGAGAACCTCAGGATTCATGATGTACCGTATTTTTCCAACAATAAGACGCCCCCATGTACAAGACGACCCCCATTTTTCCAACCCCAAATTAAGAAATCAATATTTTAAAGATAGTGCAGAACACATTTTTATTTAGTAATTAGTTAACATTTACCTGCTACACTCGGTGGGAGGAGGTCCAAACCGTCTCTCTGCAGCTCTATTTCCAGGCTCTTTTGCATAACTAATTACATTCAAGCACGAGTGAAACTGCCGATCGCTTGTCTCTGCAGACAGACTTCCTCTAATTGGTTTGTTCAGCATCAGCTGATGTCATTTACATAAGGCTCATGATTGGAGGAAGTCTGTTTGGGAGACAAGCTATTTCACTCATGATTGGAGGCTAGCAATAGGAGGAAGCCTCTCTGCAGAAACAAAGTATGGGCAGTTTTGCAACCGCGCGATTCTCGGCTGACTTCCTTGAATAAGACGCCCTTCAATTTTTAGGGTAAGGATTTTAGGAAAAAGTATTGTCTTATAGTCGGAAAAATACGGTATACCCAGTATATAAGATAAGACTACCCTGTTCAGTCTCTTCTCCTCTTCCACTCCAAAATAAACAAAATAACTTACTTTTTAATGAAGATGAGACTTTTTTATGCCAGCTTTATGCATGACAACAAAACTTTGGAAAGCACTGAGTAAATCTTCATGCTTTCCAAGTAGTGCTAAACTGTAAAGGAATATTGTAGCCACAGCATCATCTGGAAAATAGGAATACTCTTCCAGATGTCAGTCAGTGAGGTATGTTGCAGTGCACACGGTTGTGCTTTTGCATTTATCCCTACACAGTGAGAACCAAGTGAGAACCAAGGTTATTGTATCTGTTATGGGTGGTCTCAGTTACCCTAATTCTGTGCTCAGCTGTGCACACATTTAAAGTTTGTGGTAGTTTGAATAAGGCAGACAGGCAGCCATTCTGAAACAGCCTTTCCCAGTCTAATGTCCTACCCTGTACAGTCTGGAGAGGGGAGTTTGGAGAAAAGTGTTTTATGTGTGACAGAAAGTCATTTGGAGTTACATTTGCTACATGCTAAGCCTACATCAAGTAATTTCACCCTTAAACGTATTCCATGTCGGGGTAGTGCTTCAGGGTATACCCTGACATTCCAGACTGAAGACTTTACTAAGCACGAATGTGATCTCTGGGTGCTTTCTTTCTGGCCTTAAATACAACAGAAGGGTGTCATGCAGCTGATTTAAGTGAGTATAGGATCAGGGGCCCATGAACACCAGCATATACAGAACTGAAGGCATAATACGGGGGAAGCCATCTTCCTTAGCATTTTCACCCTCACGTTGGGCTCCAGTTTTACTTGACAGGCTGTGATTCTCAAACCATTCATAGCTAAGCAATTTTAGAGCTATGATCTTATCTATTCAGTGGAAGAGTAATCAAGCTGAATATTGAAGTAGTGATGAAAAGAGAAAAATACTTGAAAGCTCTTATCACCTAAAAGCACTGTATAAGGATTTACTGTTTATTAATAGATTTTATACCTTTACTAGAGAATTTGACTTTCTTGATAAATCTGCTTCACAATCTACGTGAACTGAAATTTATTTTTAAGAAACCACAACTCAGAGATGCTTCTTAAATTTGATTTGAAGCTTAGTGTATTTGCATGCTCATCAAAGTCGCTATTTTTGTACCACCTATGTTAGTTTTGACTGTAAAGTTTGACTTTTATTTATGTACATAAATATATTTATATATTGTGCATATCATGTAGATTGCCAGAAATGACGTGTCGGATTTGAAATTTTAAAGGTTCTTTTTCCCACAGATTTCTTTTTATGAGGAAGAAATCATTCAAACAATGGCACTGAAAATAATGACTTAAATTCTGACCAAACGAATGTGGAAGGGTTAGTCATTATGCCTGCAATGTTAACATTCCTGTTTTGTTTTGTTTTTGTTTTTTTCATATGCCCAGCCTACTCATCTTAATGACAGTATTTCCAAGTAGCTTGAATGCTACTGCATCCTTCATAATGTACTGTACTACAGAATTCAGATTTTATTGACAGTTGTTGCCTGGAAACAGGTGAAGTTGCATAATTGCAGAAGGTTGTTTTGTTTGTTTCTTTAAGTAAGGGAAGATAATAAAGCTTAGTTAGAATAAGGGTAGACACTACAAAAAACTGTAGAGATAAACAGAATTATTATGCTAACAGTTAGTATTTCAGACTTTTAAAATAAATCATGTGTGGTTCCAATTCTCTTTTTTACGACGTTTAACTGTGTGTGGGTGAATTTACTTGTTATATGAGACAGGGAATATATGCTACCATTAGATTAGCTGTGCTGACAGCTTCTTCAGGGTAGACCTGAAAGTGAACTTGGCAACAGATGTTCAGTTGCCTATGTTCAATAGAGTGGAATGCAAAGCTGTGTATATTATTATTATTATTATTATTATTATTATTATTATTATTATTATTTCCACTTTAGAGAACAAACAGTAGTTAACCATAATATTTAAGCTGAAATACATGACTATTTATCACCCATTAGTTAAAACTGACTTCAGGAAAAACTTTCATTAAACATCAAAAGCCTGCTGGATTAGAAAGGCATTGCCTTCCAACAAAAGGGTAAGTTCCAAAGGCCCAGAAAAGTGAGAAGACCTTCATATCCCTACTAAAAGTACCTCTGATTATGGTGAGGTAGAAAAAGGATGTTTTCTAAGGATCCTAAAACCCAGATAGGTTCGAATATGTGAATGCAGTACTTTACATAATATTTCATAGGACACGAGAACTTTGATTTGTGCCTCACAATGATCTAATACTCAGTAAAGCTATACCTGTTCCTATAACTAGTCCTAGTCAATAGTTTGACTGCATCATTCCTCACCAGTTGAAGTTTCCAAACACTTTTCATAGGCAGCCTCACATAGACTGCATTAAGACAATCCAAACAGGAATTTCATCATCAAATCAAATTCTGACATGGGAACAATTAACACACTAACCTGAGCTGTGCAAATGCACTACTGTCTACAGGTAGTCCTCAGTTAACAATGGTAATTGGGACTGGAATTTCCATTGCTAAGCAATGCGGTCATAAAGTGCAATGTCACGTGGCTGCATCACTTAGCAACAGCAATCCCTGCAGCCCCCGTTGCTGTTGTTAAGTGAGGATCGCAGGTTGTTAAGCAAGGACTTTGCAACTTCCTACCAGCTTCCAACCATCCAAGTCAGTGGGGAAGCCAGCAGGTGGCTTGCAAGCAGGCAGGCAGGTAAGTGGCTACTGCCTGGCAGCGTAGGGTACATGAGGGGGTGTGGGTGGCTGAGGAGGTGTGGTGCTAGAACAACAAGACTCAGGGTGCACAAGTAGCTGGGGAGGCATAGTGCAACTGCAGCGAGGCTTGGGGTGGCTGCTGCCACATGCATGAGGGTGCGCGAGGGTTTGGTACAATGTGAGCACAGCTAAGTTTGGGGTGGCCGCTGCTGGGCGGGGGAGGGCATGCAAGGTTGTGGCATGGTGCAAGTGCAGCAAGGCTTGGGGTGGCTGCTGCCGGGCACAGGAGACTTACCTGAGTGACTTGCGACGTTCCCTGCCAGCTTCCCCATTGACTTTGCTTGTGGGAATCTGGCAGGGAAGGTCGCAGATGGCAATCATGTGACCATGGGACACTGCAACTGTCGTAAGTGCAAGCTGGTCGCCAAGTGCCCAGATCACAATTGCATGACTGCAAGGGTGCTGGGATGGCCAGAACTTTAAGGACCAGTTGTAAGTACCACTTGTTCAGTGCCGTTATAACTTTGAGCGGTTACTGAACGAGTGGTCATTAACCAAGGACTACCTGTACCAGATTCCTGGGTATCTGGTTGAAGACATCATTCTGGAAGGTACCCCAATCATGAATCTGATTCTTGAAGGAGAGGGTGAACCTAATTTGCTTTTCTCACACAAATAATTATTGTCTGGATTTATTTACAACCAATATCAAACACTTATTTAGAAACGGATATTTTCCTTAGATTTAAATGGAGGAGTTAAATTAGAGTTTATTGGCCTATAGGTGACATTTGCCCCAAATTTGATGGCTGACTACTCCCACTAGTTTTATATGTATTAGGGATATGTGAGGCGAAGGTGATGTGTTTGTTTTATCAAAAGCAGTTCATATCACACCTTATGGGTGTTTCCAGTAGCTGACTAGAAGATACTTCTGTGCAGCTGCTGGAACTGTTAAAAAGGCTTGGAACTACATAAAGTAAAACAATAATATTTCTTTGCTTTTAGAAGTGTGGGGTGTTTGCACTTTGTATGCACCTTCGAAGCTTTGCATAGCCCTAGTATATACAGGTGAAACTCGAAAAATTAGAATATCATGCAAATGTTCATTTATGTCAGTATGGCAACTCAAAAGGTGAAACCAATATATGAGATAGACGCATTACATGCAAAGCGAGATATGTCAAGCCTTACTTTGGTATAATTGTGATGATTATGGCGTACAGCTTATGAAAACCCCAAATTCACAATCTCAGAAAATTAGAATAGTGTGAAAAGGTTCAATATTCTAGGCTCAAAGTGTCCCCCTCTAATCAGCTAATGAATCCATAACACCTGCAAAGGGTTCCTGAGCCTTTAAATGGTCTCTCAGGCTGGTTCAGTAGGAATCACAAGCATGGGAAAGACTGCTGACCTGACAGTTGTGCAGAAAACCATCATTGACACCCTCCATAAGGAGGGAAAGCCCCAAAAGGTCATTGCAAAAGAAGTTGGATGTTCCCAAAGTGCTGTATCAAAGCACATCAATAGAAGGTTATGTGGAAGGGAAAAGTGTGGTAGAAAAAGGTGCACAAGCAGCAGGGATGACCGCAGCCTGGAGAGGATTGTCAGGAAAAGGCCATTCAAGTGTTGGGGACTCTCACAAGGAGTGGATTGAGGCTGGAGTTAGTGTATCAAGAGCCACCACACACAGACGGATCCTGGACATGGGCTTCAAATGTCGTATTCCTCTTGTCAAGCCACTCCTGAACAACAAACAACGTCAGAAGCGTCTTACCTGGGCTACAGAAAAAAAGAACTGGTCTGTTGCCCAGTGGTCCAAAGTCCTCTTTTCTGATGAGAGCAACTTTTGCATCTCATTTGGGAACCAAGGACCCAGAGTCTGGAGGAAGAATGGAGAGGCACACAATGCACGATGCTTGAAGTCCAGTGTGAAGTTTCCACAGTCTGTGTTGATTTGGGGAGCCCTGTCATCTGCTGGTGTTGGTCCACTGTGCTTCATTAAGTCCAGGGTCAATGCAGCCGTCTACCAGGAGATTTTGGAGCACTTCATGCTTCCTTCCGCAGACGAGCTTTATGGGGATGCTGACTTCATTTTCCAGCAGGACTTGGCACCTGCCCACACTGCCAAAAGTACCAAAAGCTGGTTCAATGGCCATGGGATTACTGTGCTTGATTGGCCAGCAAACTCGCCTGACCTGAACCCCATAGAGAATCTATGGGGCATTGCCAAGAGAAAGATGAGGGATATGAGACCGAACAATGCAGCGGAGCTGAAGGCCACTATAGAAGCATCCTGGTCTTCCATAACACCTCAGCAGTGCCACAGGCTGATAGCATCCATGCCACGCCGCATTGTGGCAGTCATTGCTGCAAAAGGGGCCCAAACCAAGTACTGAGTACATATGCATGCTTATACTTTGCAGAGGTCCGATATTGTTCTATTTCCAATCCTTGTGTTATTGATGTCATGTAATATTCTAATTTTCTGAGATTGTGAATTTGGGGTTTTCATAAGCTGTACACCATAATCATCACAATTATACTAAAGTAAGGCTTGACATATCTCGCTTTGCATGTAATGCATCTATCTCATATATTGGTTTCACCTTTTGAGTTGCCATACTGACATAAATGAACATTTGCACGATAGAAGGGGTAGAAATGGAAGCAGTAACAGACTTCATTTATTTGGGCTCGAAGATCACCGCAGATGGAGACTGCAGCCATGAAATTAAGAGACGCTTGCTCCTTGGGAGGAAAGCTATGGCAAACCTAGATAGCATATTAAAAAGCAGAGACGTCACCTTGCCGACAAAGATCCACATAGTCAAAGCTATGGTTTTTCCAGTAGTAATGTATGGCTGTGAGAGCTGGACCATAAAGAAGGCTGAGCGCCGAAGAATTGATGCCTTTGAACTGTGGTGCTGGAGAAGACTCTTAAGAGTCCCCTGGACTGCTAGGAGGTCAAACCAGTCAATCTTAAAGGAAATCAACCCTGATTGCTCATTGGAAGGATTGATAATGAAGCTCAAGCTCAGATACTTTGGTCACCTAATGCGAAGAGACGACTCTTTGGAAAAGACCCTGATGCTGGGAAAGATTGAAGGCAAAAGGAGAAGAGGACGGCAGAGGATGAGATGGTTAGATAGCATCACTGAAGCAATGAGCATGAAATTGAGCAAACTCAGGGAGGCAGTGAAAGATAGGAAGGCCTGGCGCAATATGGTTCATGGGGTCACGAAGAGTCGGACACGACTTAACGACTGAACAACAACAACTGACATAAATGAACATTTGCACGATATTCTAATTTTTTGAGTTTCACCTGTATATTAAATGAGAGGCATTGAATAGAGAGGGGACACGGTGGCGCAGCGGCTTAATGACGCTGAAAGTTGCCGGCCAGAAATGGCTGACGCTTCGGCTGTTCGAGTCCAGCCTTCACGTTAACAGGGTGAGCTCCTGTTTCCTCCCCAGCTCCTGTCAACCCAACAGGTCAAAAACTCACGTGAGTAGATAAATGGGTACTCTCACTCCGGTGGGAGGAAAAATGCTGGCAGCGCCTTGCACAGAGAGACAGGACCAGTTGCCGGTAAGCGCGAAACCGCGCTCGCCCGAAAAGGGCGCGAAGCAACGGAAATCCCGCCTCCTGCGCTCGCCAGCTGGGCTCTGCTCTAGGAAGGAGGTTCTGGCAAACCACTTCCAAAAAACAATTGCCTTGAAAACTGCAAGGATTCGTCCAGGCAGTCACTGCAGGGTCAGTAGTGACTGAGCGCAGACAAAAAAAAAAAAAAAAAAATTGAATAGAGACCCTCCCTTCAGCAGTAACTTCTGAAATCATTCTTCAAAAAGAATTGGAGTCATCCATGAACAGGCCTCATTCCATCTACTGAAAAACCACAGATTGTTCATAATCATTCAGAGGTACCTGATGGAGCAAATCTTGTATATTCACCCCGAGTTCAAGGAGCCTTCACTTTCCCCTGCCAAATAGAACAACAGAACAGTTCTTTATTAATCATCCTTTCAATATAAGTCTATTCATTTCTTTTAATGAAACATCCACATCCGATTACAGAAAAAAGAAGAAAAAGTAAGTTAAAATATCTGGGAGAAATAGGTGTGCAGAGAGCCTAATTCAAAGCAAAATTAGTCATGCTTAGACAATTGACTTAGTGTGCTTCAGGTCTCTAGGTAATAGTAATATACTTTTCTCAGTAAAAGCTAAACCTACAGAAAACATTCATGTTTTTCAAAGGGAATTTCTGTAGTTCTTGCCAATCTGGAAAAATATATTTAATTTCATTCACTTTTAACAATCTATCTCATGGCTCCACTGCTCAGCAGATTATTAACGTTTGCCCTCTGGTGGCTAGTTGAATGGTACTGATGCGCTCTAGCTGCAGTTAGATCTAGTATAGCCCCTGGGTTGACTCTGGCAGAATTTCTTCCGTCCCAGGAACATTTTGAGGTCTCCATGTTTCTGCCAGCTTCCAGGCCATCTTGCTTACTCTGCTCTATGCTCTTTGGTCCCTTTACGAAGCTGATTGTACAGCAGGTCAAGTATTTGGATCAATTATTTCTTTAATCATATTGGCTCCCAAATATTTGTGCCAGATAGTATATGCCCTTTTCACTTGTGAGTGAAGACATCTTCTGCCTTCCACCATAAAGTCCTGAAGTTCCTTTTAGGACTTTCTTAGGACATTCTGAAAGCCAGTTTGGTGTAGTGGTTAAGTCATCAGGTTAGAAACCGGGAGACCATGAGTTCTACTTCCACGTTAGGCATGAAGCCAGCTGGGGGACCTTGGGCCAGTCAATTTCTCTCAGCTCTAGGAAGGAGGTAATGGCAAATCACTTCTGAAATCTTGCCAAGAGAACTGCAGGGACTTGTCCAGGCAGTCACTAGGAGTCAACACTGATTAGAAGGCACACACAAACACACACACAATGACAGTTCTAGGCCTTCACCATGGTGTTAAATAATAGTTGACCATATTTATTTAATCAAATTTATTATGGCTACCCACCCCAGAAGACTCTGAATGGCTTACCATACCAAATAAGCAATTAAAAACAGTTTAGAGACACATGAAACAAACATGGCAACCCCTACTAAAAACAATCATACCAATAAAAATAATGATACAAAAGATGACAGGGACTTCACAGACATACTACCCCAGGCCTGGGAAGAGGCACACTATAGCCCCAAGACACTTTATAGGCTATTGACAAAAGGAAACCAGTTAAATGTAGTTTTAAAAACTGCATGTACTGTTCCCTATCCCCACCCCACCCACAGGTTATAGACATAGGGAGTTATTTTGAAATTGATCAGGAATTGATCAGAATCTTCACCTTACCTGTATTCTGGAAAATTGTACAAGTAGTCCTCGCAACCACAATTGGGACGAGAATCTTGATCTTTGAGTGAAGCAGTTGTTAAGCTAGATGCCCACGTGACTGCTTTCCTCAATGACTGCAGTCTGGGCACTTCTGGTTGCAATCATTAAGCAATCTCCCGGGTTGTTAAGTGGACAGAGCGAAACAGCTGCCTGCTGAAGGATTTTGGCTCCACAAAGAGCTGAAATCCTCCTGGCAGGCAGCCCTTTCACTCTCAAACATTCCTGTGGCCGATTGAAGGGTTTCCCCTCCCCTCCATGCACGGAGGGGAAATCCTTCATGGGGCTGGAGGAACGGAGCTCAGATCTTCAGGATTTGAACTCCATTCCTGCAGTCCACCGAAGAATTTCAGCTCCCCTCCATCCCCTCCACTTGCAACCTTCCCTGCTGGCTTCCCCATTGACTTTCTCTGGAAGCCAGCAGAGAAGATTGCAAATGGCAATCACATGATCATGGGGCACTTGGCAACCAGTTGTAAATGCAAGCCGGTTGCCAAGTGCCCAAAATGTGGCCATGTGACCACGGGGGTGGTGTGACGTTTTATGACAGTGGGAAGTGCTTTACGGACTGTCAAGCACCCTTTCCGAGGCTGTCATAGCTTCGAATCATTGTTAAACGGTTGTTAAGCAAGGACTGTCTGTACTTTTCTACTGCTGGGAGTGTTAGATTGGGTGCAGGAGAAGGCATTCTGCTGTTCAACCTCTCCATTTCTAACTTATTAGTTTACTCCTCCCTCTCCCACCTCAATTTTTTTCCTCATTTCCTCCTTCTAGAGTTGCAGCTCCACACACACACACACACACACATACATATACACACACACAAACTTATTGGCTTGGAGTTCCAATTTCATGAGCAAAAATGGATTGGTTAGTCCCGTCAGGGTGATTGGGATGCTGTCCCAATGCCGAAATGTATGAAACTTGAATCAGAAACTGTGGGAGGAGGGCAACCTCACTCTTTTCTAGCCTTGGTCTCACTACTTCCTGACCATTAATTCTTCCCTTAGTTTTAAAAGGACCAATCTTTTCCCATCTCCAGTAGAGGAAGGGGTGGGGTCATCTGATTGTGCATATACATAACACCTCACCCTCATGGCATTGTACATTTTATGTCTGGCCAGCAGCCTACAGGATTGCAGATGTCTGGCAAGCACAAACACCCCCTTTGTCAGGAAAAGCTAAATGCACAAAAAATATGCAGGTATTTCAACAAGTACTTCTGTAGTGCTGAGGGCTTCCAGGGAACAAACGGCCAATTGAACATGACTACATTCTTTGTGGAGCCAATGCCCAGGACAATTAAAGGAGCTGGCCTCAGTCTAGCTCTTCGGATTCATCTCCAGGTAAAGGAGATTGACAGGATCATCCACAGGTACTCTTCACAGAGATTCCCTGTGAAGAGATTGCAATCTAGCAATCTCTAGCGAGTGGAGCGCTCTGGGAGTTGAGGGAAAAACACTGAGCCCAAGCTATGGTGTGGAGCCTTCAAAAGGGCACTAGATATGTTTTACTTCCTCTTTTAACTAACATCGTAAACTGTCTATTTCTGATTTATTTGGCAATTAAAAACTTCCTGAAAGACAAGTTGCTGTACACCAGGACAATTTCCTACTATCCTGGGAGAAAGAAGACCAAAGTAAGTTTAAAGATCAAAATGAAATATTTTAACGTTTGGAAACAGCAAAATCTGCAGAATGCTGATTGGGGACAATTAAGAGGCTAGATGGATTTGAAACAGCTTTTTAAAGGATCGCTTTAAATGTTTAAGAAAATACAGAAGTGAATTTGGATTTAATTGCAAGGAAATCTGCCCCGGGAAAGTTTTGCTTCTGAAAATAAACACAAGAGAAGACTGAGCTTTCAAGGTCAGAGGGAACAGAGACTAAAGGAATATATTTCTTTTATCATAATGGAGGAGTATCCTTATTTCAAAGAAGAACTGTTAGCTGTTTGGAATCAGTGTGTCCAGGAACTATTTTTAAAATTGGGACTAGCAGAGGTTGTAGAAGAAGAAAAGATTTTACGGGATAAAATAGCAGTGGAGGATGACTTGAATAAGGATTCTAAAATGGACTTTAAAGAAATGCTAGATTATCATGGAAGGCATGGAGAAAAGGTGCTGTGGATCTGAAGATGGACACAAAGTTGCTCAATTATAAGAATGGTATGGAGAAAGAAGATGTAATGGACCGGAAGAGTGACTTTGAGAATTATCCTATTTTGGACATACAGAAGGGAAATACCAAATCTTTTTTGGAAATAGGGAGAGAATGATAACTCCTGTCTGTGCTCCTGTCCTCTGAAGATGCCGGTCACAGATGCTGGCGAAATGTTAGGAACCAAAACTTTCAGAACACGGCCACACAGCCCGGAAGACCCACATCAGCCATACAATGATGAGAGATTGTTATTTGGGGTTTTATTTGGAGAAGAGACTGAAGACTGAGCTTTTCAAAAAGAAGAGAAAGGAATTCAAAATGGATTTATCAGATCAAAGTTAAATTGTCTGTGTTTTGATCTTGGATTATTAATATTGAATTTTCTTTTTCTGACCAGGACTGTAAGACGATGATTTCTACCTGTAAAAGTGATTTATTTGGTTTAGTTTAAAGCACATATGCGATTATTATTGGTCTTTTGTATGCTTAAGGGGAGAGATTTTTAGGTTTCATTTCTCAGAAAAAACTTAGAAGCTAAAATGCAAAATAGACCTATATAATATATAGTTTACTATTACTAGCACTCAATGCTTTTGCTGATTAAATCGATTGTTGAATATTTTTTATAATTTGGTTATTGTTTAGGGATGAGAAAGGGAATGAAGAGGACTTTTTAAAAATAATATTAGAGAAGGTGTTAAATTACTGTTAATACATATACTTGTTTGGAGGAAGGGGAAGTCAGCTTTTATATTTCTTTCTCTTTTCTCTTTCTTTTCTTTTTGTTTGTACGTTTTTTAGTTTTGTATTAGTTTTCATATATATGAACTTTAATAAAAATATTTTTAAAAATGACTTCTGTAGTGCTCTTCAGCCTGGAAAAATACCTTTAATTTTATTTACTTTTTAAAATATGTGATCTGGTCCCACTATTATTCAGCAAATTAACAATGCTTGTATGAGATTTACTACAGACTGCTAGCAATGTCTAAATTTATTCTATTAGTTTCTTCATACTATGGTATTTTTTTTTTTTTAATCTGCTTAACAGTCATTACTGACCCTGCAGTGACCGCCCCCTAGCGGTTTTCAAGGCAATTGCATCTTTCTAGTTTCGGAATTAGACTTTGCCAGAGCCTAATTCCTAGAGCGTCAGCCCAGCTGGCAGCACAGGAGGCGGGATTTCCGTTGCTTCGCGCCCCTTTTTCGGACGAGCGCGGTTTTTTTTTCGCGCTTTTACCGCCAACTTGTCCCGTCTCTCTGTTGAGCCGTTGCCAGCATTTTTCCTCCCACCGGGGTGAGAGTCCTCATTTATCTACTCACGTATGTTTTCGATCTGCTCAGTTGGCAGAAGCTGCGGGTATAGAAACAAGAGCTCACCTTGTTAACGCGAGGCTGGACTCGAACCGCTGAAGCTTTCAGCCATTTCTGGCCGGCACTTTCAGCGTCATTAAGCCGCTGCGCCACCGCGTCCCCTATACTATGGTATAAGAGATCTTTATTTTTCTCTTCAAAAAGAAATTATTTCTACCTTAGAGCAAAAGGTGCACTGATGATTGTAGGGGCCCTCTGGCTCAGTTATATAGTGAGATCTTATGATGAAGTACTGGTCCAAGACATTTCTTGTGTATCTTCACCCATTGATTTTCTGTGCTAATTTCTTTTCAGGAAACCACAGGTACACAATTTGTTCATTGTTTTAAGCAATGGACACATCTTTTCTACAATGCTCTCATGTAATGGCTGCAAGTGTTAATGGATTTCCGTGTATGTAATATTCCTGTTAATGTTACATGAAAAAACTTTCTTCATACTTAACAGGAGGCAAGATATTTATGAAGGAAATTCATGAATGGCCACATTACTTGACTTTTTTTTTTGCACCAAAAGTACACATGTACGTAGTGATTGGATTTTGTGGGTGGTAAACATATGACTTGAAAATCATAAAGCATACAGTGGTGAACATTTGTTATGACAGTAATTCAGAGTGGAGTATTCATCTAGAGTAGATCAGTTCAACCCTTTATTAATTTATTGATCTTGCTAACATGCTCAAAGTGGTCTAATAAAAATAAATGAGATTCTGGTAATAACAGCAGAGAGGCAATCATATAATATTTTGTATATTTTTTTGAAAGCAGAGCTGAAACTCTTAACTTTCATTATTAACTTATGTTAATAAGATCCAAGTCCTGACAGCGTAAAATCTTTCTTTGAAGTCAGAGGTGCAATAATGCATGGCATCAACATATTGATGTTAGTCTCAAGATTATAGGAAAAAGGAGAGATTACTCTGCAGAAAATTGGCCTGTCTAAATGAGAATAGTATTGTGTGTTGCTGAAACTAATCAGAAGTTAAGGTGACAGCTGTAAATTGAAATGGTGGCCAAAGGCATCAGAACCAAGGAGGGAGATCCATGGAAACTGAGCTCTTTCATTCAAGCCTTTTGCAGAAAACTCTAAGTGATAGCTTTACATAACATTATGTTCCATCTCTGCCATCTTTTTTCTTCCTCATGCAGCTGGAAAGGGACTCAATGGATTATCTAGGTGTTCAAATATCTGCTTCATCTATCCAGTGAGTATTTCAAGAAAAGGCTATGCCCCAATAACCCTTCACAAGTTATTACATGGCCAACGTGATAGGCATTTTATCTTGATTACTAATCCCAACTGTTATAGACAGTAGTGGTTGCTTAAAGAAAAAATGCCATATACCTTACTAAATATAGGTAATAAATCACAAAACGTGTTCTGGATTAGTCAGAAACATGCAGTATTTCTGAGCAAAACTTACCAGTGAGTTTAAATGCATTAAGTCCTTCACTGATTTTGGTTAGAATATTGTCTTTCTTTCCACCACCATCTGCACATGAAAATTTCTTAAAGCATTTTTAGAAGAATTCCATCAGGGTGCTGAGAATGTGAGCATTTGAACAGCTTGAGGAAAATCACATTTTTAATAGCTAAAAGCCATAGTTAACTGGAGGTCAAGGATGAGCGGGATAATGATGGTGCCAATGAGAAATTCCATTTTCTAGTTTTTTTTCACTGGGATTGGGATTGTCCTTATTGTATAAACTATGATAAACCTTTTTTGAGGGTTTAACATACTTGTGTGTGCCTCAAAATCTTTTGGCTTCTTTTGTACTACAATTACAGTGAATAATAAAACAGTCGTTGCTATATTTATATTTATCTGTGTATCATTTATTCTTAAAAGAAGAATGGAATGCATTATTTCACTGAATGATTAATTGATTACATTTTAAATATTATAAACAGTAGAAGGATCATAATCAAAAGTTTCCAGTCATAGAAAAGAGCCTTTCATTCATTACTGTATTTGATGCTTGCAGAACACATAATCTCCCCAGATGTATTGAGTTACCAATTTACTTAATAAGAATGCTATTTTTAAAAAAAAGACTTTGAGCAATTTCAGACAAAACAATGAGTTCTTAAATTGCTTTTAAGTTTTAAATGTTGAACTACTTTTTAAAATAATTCATTAAGATATTCCTGCCTATAAAAAGCACAGTTTTTGCCAAGACACCATCTAGGATGCTTCATTGATGATACAGTTAATGATGCACTTAGATTGGGAACTGCCACATGAGGGATCTGCAGGGGTGCCTCCCCCCCTCCAGTTGCTGAGAACTACGAGCAGAGGATACAGCTAAACTAAAAAATAAACTTAAAATAGATGAGTAAAAACAGTCCAGTAAACAAATTATTTTTTACTGTCTTTACCTGTAAAGTTCTTCTTCTGTTCCCATAGCACAGACCAGTGTTTCTCAACCTTAGCAACTTTAAGATATGTGGACTTCATCAACTCCCAGAATTCCCCAGCCAGCAACTCTGTCTGTATCTTCCCTTCCTTCCCTCTTATACCCCAGGGAATCAAGGGGAAGCCAGTCTGAGTCATCTTAATACTTTTCTGCCTCCCTGGGCTTAACACATTTATTCTGCACCTGATGTTCCCTGAATGGCCTCTGGATTCCTTCTCCAAGGTCTTTTCCCTGGCTGTCTATAATACAGGTAGTCCTCAACTTATGATGGCAATTGGGACCGGAATTTCTGTAAAATGCGACCACATCGCTTAGTGATGATAATCCCTGCAGTCCCAGTTGCCATTGTTAACTGAATCCCATGGTCATTAGGTGAGGCAACTTCCTGCTGGCTTCCCACAACCAAAGTCAGTGGGGAAGCTGGCAGGAAATTGCAAGTCCCAGGCTGGCAGGCAAGTAAGCGGCTGCTGCTGTGTTGGGGAGGGAGTGAGGGGGGTGCTGAGACAGCTGGAACTCCAAGGACTGGTTGTAACCACCATTTGTTCAGTGCTGTCATAACTTTGAAAGGTCACTGAATGGTTGTAGGTTAAGGACTACTTGTACACCAGAGCAGTATTCCCCAACCTGACTCCCTTCAGATATTTTAGACTGCAGTTCCCATGGTTCCCAAACAGCATGAATGATGGCTGAGAATTACAAAGCTGAAAGCTGACACATTTGGAAGTATCTGATTCACAAAGATTGCACTAGAACCATTGCTCTAATGACAGGATGAAACTACCTTGACTGCTGTGAATGTTGGGGAGGTGAAAAGATCTGATAATGAAGAAGCAAATGCGGATGAAAAAATGATGAGGTGTTGACAGTCCATCTGCCATGTGCCATTATGTAAAGGCTCCCTGTGAAGAGGTTGTAAGTTGGGTTAATAATGAATGAATGTGTCTCTGGGAAGCCTTGCTGACATTTTAAATGCTGCAGGGATATGAGGAATGGCTCTAAGGCCTTTCTGTGAAAGGAGAAAGGAAAATAAGTTCATGAAGTAAGAAATGCTTCAGGTGACAGTTCTGCATAGTAATAGAATATAATATTACTATGTAGAGTAATATTCTATAAGGTATGGAAATCCTTGGAGATCAACTAGTCCAATGTCTTGTCCAGACTATCCCCGACAGAAAACCATCTGGCCTCAACAGATGGCCATCCAACGTCTGTTTAATCTCCTTCAGTGAAGGAGATTCTACTACTTCCTGAGGCATTTGTTCTGTTGTTGAATAGGTCTTACCGTTAGAATTTTTTATATCTATCAGGTTCATCTGGCATGATTTATTTTTCATAAACTTATGCTGACTCCTGCCAAGTAATACATTCTTTTTTAACTGCTCACAAACTGACTGCCTAATCATTTCTTCTAGAATTTTAGAATTCCCCAGTATTAGAATCAATGGGAATGACCCAGAACATCTCATTAGCCTCATGTGAAACCTATGTGCAAGTCAGGAAGCCACTGTCCGGATAGAACATGGCAAAAAAGAATGGCTCCAAGTTGACAAAGGGATGAGACATGGCTGCATACTCTCCCCTTGCTTATTCAACCTATATATTGAGGGAACGGGATTGGAAGAAGTTCAGCATGGTTTTAAATTTAGAGGAAGAATAGCCTGTGCTGTGCTGATGGAAATACAGTGGTACCTCAGTTCACGAACGCTTCTGTTCATGAACAATTCGGTTCACGAACAGCCCCGGTCACAAAATTTTGCCTCCGTTCGTGAACGCCGGATTGGGTTACGAACAGGATCCGCGGCCATTTTCCCTCCCGTGACACATGGTTGCGGCTTCCTGTAGGGAGGGGGACTCTCTTCCTTATGGGGAAATTTGATTCGGGACATGATCAAAAATCGGTTGGCGACCAAATTCGTAGGGGTCAGAACAGATTAACCGTATTTACATTGAACCTTATGGGAAAATAGGATTCGGTTCACGACCAATTCGGTTCATGACCAGAGTCGTGGAATGAATTAAGTTCGTGAACCGAGGTACCACTGTACTCTGATAGATGAAAATGCAAAGTTCTTGGAATTAAAGCCAAGGAGCATGGTGAAAAAATGGAACGAAGATTAAATATAAAGAAGACCAAACTCATGACAAGTACAGCAACCAGCTTCAGAACTGACAATAAAACTTCTGCCTTTTAGGACCTACTACCAACTGTAAAGGAAGCAGCAGTCAAGAAAGACACCATAGACTAGCACTTGGTAGAGCAGCAGTAAAGAAGCCTGGAAAAGATATAGCTTGGAAAAGATTCTGTGATGTGTTTATACTTATTTATTTATTTATTTATTTATTTTATTTAGCAGACTTGTCCCCACCCATCTCCCCCCAATGGGGGACTCTGGGCGGTTTACAACAATTAAAACAAATAAATACATAATTAAAATTTATAAAAAGAGAAAAACATATTTACCCAAAATGGAAGGAGGAGAAAAAATCCAAGAGGCTGATGGAAGCAATTCTGATCTTTGTACACTTACAAAGATCAGAATGGTGACACTCTATGGAAGAAAAAGGTAGATGCTGAAGAAACAGGATAGAAAGATTTTGAACTTTGATGTTGGGTGGCACCGTTTTACAGTCATTCTGCTCCTACCTTGGAGATGGCAGGGGGTGGGGAGAGAAGTCAGGCCCTCAGATGCTCACATATATGCCTCAGGTGCCTCACGCCTCACTCTTCTTTCCTATTCTGTTCAACGTCTACATGAAGCTACTGGGAGACGTTATCCATTATTTTGGGGTAAGGTATTATCAATACACTAGTTGTAAAACTCTACCCAGGTACAAATGGGAGCACTACTGTTTCCAGTGCTATACCTTCTCTAACTTTCAGTGGGATTGTGCTCCCTCAGAGAGAAGAGGCTTGCAATTTGGAGGTATTTCTGCTTAGAGGAGCAAGTGGTGGCTATGGCTAGGAAGACTTTTACTGAGCTTCACAGTATGCAACAAATGCAGCCTTGCCTGGAACAGGATGCACTGAAGACAGTCATTCATGCCTTTGTCATCTCTCATTTAGATTACTGCAATTTGCTGTACATGGGGCTTTCCTTGAAGATCACCCAGAAACTTCAGCCAGTCCATAATGCAGCAACCCACATACTTTCTAGTCAGTCTTAACTCTACCATATTACACTGTTGCAAAAGCTGCATTGGTTACCACTAATAGACTGCCTTCCCTGATCAAACCTGCCCAGACAGTCAGATAATGCCTGCTCAGGGTCTCCAACTACCAGGAGATGAGGTGGGAGGGGGCCCAAATGTGGCCATTACCTATAGGGGCTCCCCTTCTATGAATACTTACCCTCTGAGATAAGGTTGGCCCCACCTTTTATGGCGTTCTGGAAAGTTGTAAAGACCTGGCTTTTCTGGAAGGCCTTGGGGTAGATGCACCCAGAGAGCCAGACATACATGAAGCAGGCATAAGTTTTGAAGCTGCAACTTTTTCAGAATTTTCAGAGCCAAGAAACAATATTGGGAAACCCTAACCCTAGTAAAACAAAAAGGATCCATTTCAAACCAGGATTTTTTGATGGTAATAAAAGTATTTTTATCTCCTCTAGACTTTCTAGACCAAGCAAGGACCTAACACAGGAACAAGATATTTGCTCCATTCAGATAATTCACATGCTTTTTGGTCACTGGTGCATTGCTGGTAGAATTGTTTTCCACAGCAGGTTTCATAAAGGTCAGAGGGGGATCAGCTTGTTAATTCAGTTCCCAGTCCAAGAGAACAAATAAGATAGGAATGGATGAAGCATCCCTCAACGTGCTGTCCATTGTTATATCAATGATTAAGCCCAGGTGTCTGACCTTTATTCAGGAGTATAACATGGTATTCAACATCCTGGAGAGGGTTAGGGTTATTTTTTCCTTTCTATGCTTTTTTTTTAACCTATGTACCTCAATTTCTTTTTCTTTTTGCATTCCCTTATTTATAACTTAAATTTTTTGTGCTCCTTTTTATTCTACTCATTAGAACAGGAAAGGCTTTCTTAACTTTTCCAATTTCCTGGACACCAACAGAAAGTCATGCTGGCCCCTTCCTGGGTTTGGGTGGCCCTTTCTGACATTGTGGAATACATTCTAGGTGAGCATCAGTTGTGATTTCAAATAACCTGAAGCAGTTTGACCATCTTGATTCTTCCTTTCACCTTCCTTTTTCTCTCATTTTTAAGAATTTTCCCCTTTTGCAGTCAAATGTGACTACACTGCTTCTTGCTGGCCGTTTCCTATTTGTGTGTATGCTAAATGGTCACTGTCTCCTACAAGATACATTTTATCCTAGTTCATGTTCACTGGGTTGGCTCTCTTTAGGTTGGTTCCAAGACTAACTGTCCTAAGGCGCAATGAATTGGGGTATCAAGAAATGTGGCTTCTTTGTCATAGCCCGAGCATGATTGTACACAGAGTATTTGAGGGAAAGTGAAGTCCCACATGATTACAAGAACTCTTCTGCATGCCTCCCTGATTTTTTTCAACATCTCAAGATCACCCTCAATATTTTGATCAGGTGAGTGATCGATTCCTAGATCTACTTTTTAGTTGTTGCCAGATATTGACACCTATAGTGATTCTGTAGAGGAATCTGGTCTTTTAGTGTTCTCTAGTATGTCAGATTTTATGTCCTCATTGATATAAAAAGCAACACCTTTCCCACTTCACCCTTTCATGTCCTTTCTACAAAGTTATTCTCTCTATTCCAGAAATTTCAGTTATACTGACTATATTCTTGTTTGCAATTAAGTACTCTTGATTGTAGACCACATCCATGATACCAGCCATTTTATGAATTCCCAAGTTTCCTGAAGATATCTATTTGTGAAAGTGCCCTTGGCAAGCTCTCACAATTTCAAAGGTGTCCACCAGCCCAACAAGGTTGCCTTCCCCTGCTCTGGCTTTACATCTTCTAAGTTACTATTTATGCCATCACTTAAGCATTTCAGCATTTTGTAACCGGTTCCAAGTCGCCTTCAGTTTTCATTGCCAGTTACATATGAGCATTACATGATACATATGCACAAGATAGTTTTTCAGTACTTGAGTCTGAAGCAACTCTTAAACTGGGCCCTAAAGGATTTGAAATAGGGATTCAGGCTTTGTACTTTAGCCAGTATGAGATAGTGGTTAAGTTGTTGCATTAGGACTCGAGACACCCAGGTTCTGGTCTTCCCTCAGCATGGAAACTGAATGACTGAATGACTTTAGCCTAGCCACTCCCTCTCTGGGAAGCTGTTGTGAGAAAACAATAGAAAGAACAATTTCAATATCTGAGACTCTTTTTTTTTTTATCCTGCCTTTATTATTTTTATAAATAACTCAAGGCAGCGAACGTACCTAATACTCATTCCTTCTTCCATTTTCCCCACAATAACAACCCTGTGAGGTGAATTGGGCTGAGAGAGAGCGACTGGCCCAAAGTCACCCAGCCGGCTTTCATGCCTAAGGTGGGACTAGAACTCACGGTCTCCTGGTTTCTAGCCTGGTGCCTAGACGACTAGACCAAACTGGCTGGGCACTAAATTAAATCATTTTAAGCTCTCAGAACCTCAGTTTCCAAGTGGGTCTTATACACTAGATTGAAGAGACCCCATTCCTGTTTCCAACAAGAGCAAGTCAAAAACCCCCCAAACCCTGTTGCTTTATCTTAAGAAACAAAAAGACATCGCTAAAATCCTTAGATATGTTCATATGGAGCCTCAACCTTGCTGGGATTTATTCAGTTTCAGAATGCCAACCAAGGTACTTCATAATTATAAAAATATATTTTAAAGGTATGAAAACAGCATATACTGTTCCAGCATGGATACTGTCATATTTTAACAAAGATAATTATAACTGAAAGGGAAATCAATTCCTGGGTGGTAAGTATTTCTGCCTATTTCTATATAATGCAATTTTCAACAACATGGCTCATGTTTTGTTCCTCTTGATTTAAACAAATATTGTTTCTTAAATTCTTTAAAACATTCTTATAGAAGGCATAAAATAATGTTTACAATAAATGAGAATTCAGTAGCAGGAGCTGGGGTAATGGCAGCTAATCTGAATTATTTTAAAAGCTTCATAGAGGATCCAGTTCTCAGTGGCTACTAACGTTGATGGTTGTTTATTACCTTTTGAGTTAGAAGCAGCAAGCCTTAAATACTGGCTTCTGGGAAGCATCAGGGGAAAGATGCTATTGCCTTCCAGGCTTGTGAGCTTCCAAGATGCATCCAGTAGGCTGCTGTGGGACACAGAGTGCTACAGGAGTTGGGTGTACGGCCTGATTCAGCAGAGCTCTTCTCATCTCAGAAACATTCATTAAAACAAACAAAACATAGATAATGAAGTGTGTTCACTGATTGGGCAACTGGATGGATAGGTTCACGCCATCTATTCTTTCTTTATTTTTTATATTATGGGCTATGTATCACTGAACTGCTTTGGGAGAGTGGATCTGAATTTCCTGAAATTAGTAAAAGGGGAAAGAGGGAGATTTCATAGGGTCCTAGTAGAAGAAGAGATCAGTTCTGTAAGCAGCATTTGTGGCACAACCATTGGCTATTGCAGCTGATGGACAAAAGAGAATTGGCTCCGGAGATTGATAAATATCAACAATATTCTTTATCCTTCGAGTTTGCCATGAATAACAAACTCAGGTGAACAACAAACATAACTATGAAAAAATGCAAGCCTAAACACAACCCAAATTTCAAAGCACAGTTAATTTTTTTTTTAGGAAAGCAATATTTGTTTTTGGAAAAACACAATTGAATGATATTGTTCCTGTTCTCTTCTGTTGTGTTTTGCTGTAGAGTCCTTGCTGAAAGAAGGCTAGTCTATCTTCCTGTTTTCTTCCTTACCGTTTCTTCTTTGTTGTCCTTCATTATTTATTTCCCTTTTGTGTTTTTTGTCCAGTTCTATCAACTGTACCCCCAACTTACTGTCTCTCTGTTCTGTCTACCTACCTATCTATCTACATAAGTAGACAGTGTTAGATACCATCTACTTCCTAGGACTCAAGGTGTTTTACAATAACCATGACAGGAACTGTTACACACAATGAATCCCTCACTTGAAAAATTGTACCTTCCAACAACCCTTCTTGATTGTACAGCTCAGTAGAGTAGATGCCATTGCTTAAGAATGGAAAAGAATCAAGCAAAGAGAAGGTGGGCTGCATCCCAGAGATGTCTTAATCCTCTTTTTCAGCAAATGAAGAACTGAAGAACTTCTGCAGCAACTGAAAGTCATTCAATAAATCACCTAAGAGTGGAAACTGTCCTTCCCTCGTTTCCAGAGCATTCTAGGTCATATATTTCCTAATATGAACTTGTTGTATGTTCATTTACTGTAATCTTATTAGCCTTCTTGCCATTTTTTTTCCTGCAAAGTTCTATTCCCCTTCTGCAAATGGAATGGTTTCTTCATTTCAAGAAAAGAACACAGACAGCAGAAGCTCCCACTGCAGGGAAAAGATTCTGGAGGACTCAATTCCAATGGATCTCTGAAACTTCCAGTACTTTTCAAGATGCTACAAGAAAGAAAAGATCTTCCTCCATTGGGAAGTCTCTTAAATGGAGTTTGACATAAAAGAATTCTGGAAAAAACAGTTTTGATTTACCTATTGTATAACAAGTGGGCCAGTTTTATAGACACACAGTAAACAATGAAAAGTGGAGGGGAGGGGACAGAGTTTAAGTTCAACTCTATACCTTAGGAGAGAAAAATCCCTCTAGCACTCTCTCCTTTTCAATGGTCTCTTCTTTGCACTATTGAATAGGCTTTTCAGAACTTGAAGGGATTTCCAAGGATCATAGCTCAGATTCCACAGATCTCTCTACAACCTGGCCTACAGGTGAAACTCGAAAAATTAGAATATCGTGCAAATGTTCATTTATGTCAGTATGGCAACTCAAAAGGTGAAACCAAGATATGAGATAGATGCATTACATGCAAAGCGAGATATGTCAAGCCTTACTTTGGTATAATTGTGATGATTATGGCATACAGCTTATGAAAACCCCAAATTCACAATCTCAGAAAATTAGAATAGTGTGAAAAGGTTCAGTATTCTAGGCTCAAAGTGTCCCCCTCTAATCAGCTAATGAATCCATAACACCTGCAAAGGGTTCCTGAGCCTTTCAATGGTCTCTCAGGCTGGTTCAGTAGGAATCACAAGCATGGGAAAGACTGCTGAGCTGACAGTTGTGCAGAAAACCATCACTGACACCCTCCATAAAGAGGGAAAGCCCCAAAAGGTAATTGCAAAAGAAGTTGGATGTTCCCAAAGTGCTGTATCAAAGCACATCAATAGAAGGTTATGTGGAAGGGAAAAGTGTGGTAGAAAAAGGTGCACAAGCAGCAGGGATGACCGCAGCCTGGAGAGGATTGTCAGGAAAAGGCCATTCAAAAGTGTTGGGGACTTTCACAAGGAGTGGACTGAGGCTGGACTTAGTGCATCAAGAGACACCACACACAGACGGATCCTGGACATGGGCTTCAAATGTCGTATTCCTCTTGTCAAGCCGCTCCTGAACAACAAACAACATCAGAAGCGTCTTACCTGGGCTACAGAAAAAAAGAACTGGTCTGTTGCCCAGTGGTCCAAAGTCCTCTTTTCTGATGAGAGCAACTTTTGCATCTCATTTGGGAACCAAGGAGCCAGAGTCTGGAGGAAGAATGGAGAGGCACACAATGCACGATGCTTGAAGTCCAGTGTGAAGTTTCCACAGTCTGTGTTGATTTGGGGAGCCATGTCATCTGCTGGTGTTGGTCCACTGTGCTTCATTAAGTCCAGGGTCAATGCAGCCGTCTACCAGGAGATTTTGGAGCACTTCATGCTTCCTTCCGCAGACGAGCTTTATGGGGATGCTGACTTCATTTTCCAGCAGGACTTGGCACCTGCCCACACTGCCAAAAGTATCAAAACCTGGTTCAATGGCCATGGGATTACTGTGCTTGATTGGCCAGCAAACTTGCCTGACCTGAACCCCATCGAGAATCTATGGGGCATTGCCAAGAGAAAGATGAGGGACATGAGACCGAACAATGCAGTGGAGCTGAAGGCCACTATTGAAGCATCCTGGTCTTCCATAACACCTCAGCAGTGCCACAGGCTGATAGCATCCATGCCACGCCGCATTGTGGCAGTCATTGCTGCAAAAGGGGCCCAAACCAAGTACTGAGTACATATGCATGCTTATACTTTGCAGAGGTCCAATATTGTTCTATTTCCAATCCTTGTGTTATTGATGTCATGTAATATTCTAATTTTCTGAGATTGTGAATTTGGGGCTTTCATAAGCTGTACGCCATAATCATTACAATTATACCAAAGTAAGGCTTGACATATCTCGCTTTGCATGTAATACGTCTATCTCATATCTTGGTTTCACTTTTTGAGTTGCCATACTGACATAAATGAACATTTGCACGATATTCTAATTTTTCAAGTTTCAGCTATAATATCTGGGCTATTGAATTTGCTTCTGGTTTTGATTGGGAAGGGCAGTGCTCCTTCTATATCTGGCTCCTATCTGGAAATTGTTTCTGACTGTGCTTGGGTATAGATCATCAATCTATGTCTGCAAGTGATTGGTTATAGGAATTGCCTGCAGTAATCCTAAATACTCAATCATGTGAGAGCTCTACCTGACAATATATTTAGGCATAACATGTGGAAGTGATCATGAATTAGGTAGTGATATTACAATTGTGTATTCTTTATCATTTGGGACCTGTGTAGGAGCATCATTGATACATAAAGTCATGATTGGTGGGATCCAGAGAAAGGGCCATCAGTGGCACTTTTTAAAAATAGCTATTCTGCTGACTGTGGCTGGGCATATGTTGAAACTCAGCACACCTAGAAAGTGATGTATTGAGTATAAGATTGGTGCCTGAATATTTTAATAACCTTTTTGAGCAAGAAGAAAGGGGGGAAAGATGGATTTGGTCAGATAAGAAGCAGCTTAATTCTTTGCAGTCTCCAAAGGAATTAAGGAAATTTCAGGGACAAATTACATAAAGTGCAATAAATGAAAAGTGTATTTTGAAACAAGCTCATTAATTTAAATTCCTGTCATCCTTGCTTAGATCTGATTAATCTTACAGGCTACACGTACATGAGCCAAGTTTTCCAGCCCCATGTGTATTCAGCGTAAACATAAACTTGGCTTCATTCATACTCGTTACTTAATACACAATACGTGGACCTGTAAAACCCATACCAAGGGGACTACATGAAAATCTTTGGGAGGAGTTGTAACTCTGGAACAATCCAGCATAAAAACAAGAAATAATCGGCTTGGGTATTTAAGCACGGAGAAGAATTTTTTAATATCACTTTTGAAGTTCTGAGTATTTAAAATAGGTTACAATTTTATACAAGTATTGGGCTCTAGAGACAGCTGGTTGACAAATTAGAGACATTTTACATTAGCAAACTATAATCACAGACTTTTAATTGCTGTACTGTAATAGCAGATAGAAAGAACTCCGTAGAGAAAATGCCCTCGTTAAAGATTCTGATGACAAATGTGAGAGAAAAATAGCTTTGCCTGTGAACAACATATTTAGACATAAAGTTGCATGTTATATACCAGGGTTCCTCAACCTCAGAAACTTTAAGATGGGTGGACTTCAACTCCCAGAATTCCCCAGCATAGCTGGCTGGGGAATTCTGGGAGTTGAAGTCCACCCATCTTAAAGTTGATGAGGTTGAAGAACCCTGGTATACACCATGCCATGATGATGCTTTTGCTATTCCCCTCATATCAGTGCATACTGTAGATATCATTCTAACAGAAATATGTCCTCCAGCTGCCACTGGGGCAAACCGACAGGATTATTTGCCAATGGACTGAATGTTAAAACTTTCAAGGACTCTCAGGGACCATCCTTCTTCCTACTGAATTCTCACAAAATACATGTTTTGATCTTTCACACATTGCCCTCTTTTCCAGTCCCTCATGCAACTATTTTACTTTGTTTCACAGAAAAGGGGTGCTGGAACCAAGAATAGAGATCCTGTCTGCCCCCAGGTGTGAGGAAGGGATATGTGTAGAAGAGCACTTAGATCAGGGTTCTATTATACAACTTTCCTTTGAAAATCTAACTGGCCCTATGGTTTCATGAATCCCACTTATTTGCAAGCACTCTCTTTTCTTTCTCCTCTTTAGCGCATGCTCAAACTTCACTCGCTGGTTTTATCAACTGTTCATAAGTGACAGTGACCATGCATATTGAAGGAGTAATCTTGTGGAAGTATAATGAAGAAGCTGGGAATTTATGAAGGGATAACATGCAAACAATGTTCAGTGGGACTCTTTTCCATATTTTCCCTTTGGTACTAATTAGAAGAGCAGCTAGAATCTTTTAGCACTTTATGAGCAACAGAGTCCATAGATTACAAAATGAAATAGGATGTTGTTCTTATTTCCATTCACACACTCTTTCCTCCAGCTGCTCGTCTGGCTGTTGCAACTAGGGGTTGACCAAACATCTAGATCAAGAGCATGAAGGTCCTCCACCCAGACAGAGAAACTCCACTGAAAGCTTTTGTTTCATGTCTTTTATAGTCTTGCCAGTTGCTGAACGAAACACCTCGCACAACATAGATTATGTTCCGTGATAACATGTGGACATGCCTCTCTCACTTCTTCCAGATAATGGCATTCTGAGCTCTCTTTCATTAACATGGGCTCAATCTCGTTTGTAGGTCTTCTTTTAAATTTTGTCCCGTACAATTCTCTCTCTTTCCAATGAGGAGGAGGAGGAGGAGGAGGAGGAGGAGGAGGAGGAGGAGGAGAATAATAATAATAATAATAATAATAATAATAATAATAATAATACCACCACCACCACCACCACCAATAATAATAATAGGTGCCTTGGGTGTAATCTCAAAACATCTGGACCACCACACAGAGACCATCAGCATTGACAAAATCACCATCAGTCAATTGCAAAAGGCAGCTTTACTTGGAACAGCTTAGATCCTGCGACGATACCTTTAATACCATCAAACAACAATATCTGCCTATCCCAGGTCCTTGGGAGGACTCAATCGGTGGATAAAAATGCCAAATCCAGTGTAAACATCTGGCTGACTATGTGACCAACAATAATAATAATTATTATTAAATGTATATGCTGCCTGACTCCCAATGACTCTTGGCAGCTTACAAATTGTTAAAAATATATAAAAACAAGGAACAATACAAAAAACACAAAAACAATGCAAAGCAAAGGAACAGAGAAGGCAGAGAAAACAAACCTGGATGGGAACAAGGAAAAGGAAGAAATTGTGCACCACCCTTGAATGGGGAAGTGCTATCCTGTCCAAGGTCAACGTTGGAATATCCCCAGATCTGGGTGGTCCAAACCACAGCCACTCAGTCTCGGTAGGATTGAGCTGAAGACAGTTCCTCCCTATCCAAACCCATATAGCCTCCAGACACTGGGACAGAACCTTGACACCCTCACTTGACTAGCCTGGAGTTGAAAGATATAATTGGATATCATCAGCGTGTGGATGATGCTGAACCTCAAACTGGCATATGACCACACCCAGTGGTTTCATGTAGGTATTGAAAGGGAGGGGAAAGAGAATAGAACTCTGCAGCACTCCACAAAGGAGAGGCCTAGGGAACGATCTCTCCCAGCCCTGGACAATGGAAGAGAACCAGTGTAAAATGATGACCCAATCCCTACCCCATGGAGCTGGCTCAGAAGGATACCATGGTCAACAGTAGTGAAAGCCACTGAGAGATCAAGGAGCACGAGGATGAATATACCATTGCCATCCCAGCTCTGCCACAGGTCATCAACAAGTGTGACCAAAGCTGTCTCAGTACTAAATCCCAGCCTGAAATCTGACTGAAAAGGGTCTAGGCAGAGTTATAGATATAAAATCTTCAGAACCAGGAAGCCTTAAAACCCACAGCCACTCAGTGTTGCCAGGGTTGAGCTGAAACTTGTTTTCCCCCTCCAGATCCACACAGCCTCCAGGCGTCTGTCAGCCTCTAAGGTAAGCCAAACTAGGAAACCACAGTTATGCATGCTAATGCTTCTTTTACTGTAGGGTTACAGTAACAGAATCTTGCAAGTCTGAATGTGCTTCCCCACTTCCTCCCTTTATCTTAGTGAGAACTAGGGAGGGTCTTGCCTGAGAAGTTTACTTGGGTTACAGATCTGCCCTGGACTCAGATTTCTTTTATCTGACTGTTGTCCTGGTTGAGACCCTTCCTCCTGTTTCTCAAAGTCATTCCTTCTGCCCACTATATCACCAGGAAAGGACCCCAGTGGCATCACTTGATCAGCCCAGGGTGGAGAGGTACAATTGGCCCCTGTCCTTTGCCATATCTCCTTCTGCCCTTCACCACCTTAATAACCTCACCTGCCCTTTCCCCCAACTTCCCCCAACCCTGGTGGCTCCAATCCCTGGCCAGAGGGTCCCAGCATACCATCCAACCTACCAATCACATTATCAGGAATCTGGCCCCAGCCTCAGGAATGCTTCTGCCTTGCACTCAGCATTCTTTAGCTCAGGTGCCAGCTACCTCACCACTCTTCCCCTAACAACACATCCACCAACCATCCACTCCTCACAATCTGCCCCACCCCTACCCATTCTACCTTCATCTGAATTGGGGGGGAAGAGCCATACCAAACTACAGGGCAGGAGTTATATGGATCGTCTGCTCCTAATCAGAAATGCTCCTAAGGAGATTGAAAATATAGGATTGTGTGAATCTATTAGTTTGCTAAAACCCAACTGGCCCACTACAATACTCAAAATCAAAACTTTTATATAGGTCTATGTTTCAAGGTTTAAGCTTTTTCCTTTTGCCTTATTAAGTCAACAGATAATCGTTCTCTTGAGGAGCTTAGAAGGCAACTAATCCATGCTGGTATAATGGTTCTCTTTAGCCTGGGATGCTCTTGTTCCTGCCTTGCCAGCTTCATTCCTCACCCTTTCACTTCTGCATAAAATATGAAACCACTGGAAGATTTTTCACCTAACAGAGATTTCTACCAGCAGGATGGATAAAAGGAAAACTATTTAGATGTGAATCAATTTTAGTTACTGATTCATTCAGTGCTGCCTCTGTGCATAAGTGAGTATTCAAGGTAGCCAACAAAATTTACCCAACAGAATCCAAAAGATTAAAAGCATATATTAAAATTAATATACACTTAAAAGTCTGGTGAAAGAAGTACATCTCTACAAACCTCCAAAGGGCCAAGAGAGCAAGAGCCACATTGAAGGAGCCATGGGAATGGCCTCCCTCACATGCCAGATAGCATAAATTCTGATACTGCGAACAGTTTCATTTTCAACAGAGCATCCACAGTTTAAAGCTGCAATGTCCCCATTAAGCAATTGATCACCACTGCAGAGGTTTCAATATAGAAAGGATCTCTGTAGCTTGCACCAGTTGAATGCAATGAATGTGCACATCAAAACACATAAACAACAGTCTTGGCAGGGGGTGAGGAGCATCAAAATTAAGCATTCAGCCTATGCCTCCTCCTAGTGATCCCACCCACCTCCAAAATCCCACACTACTGTTAGATTTTAAGGGCTTATTTATTCATTTATTTTATTATTATGTAATTATAGATGGCCGTCCAACTTGCAATCACCTCTGGGTGACAAACAAACATAAAGACATACATAAAGACAATAGGAAAATAATAAAAACAGTAAAAACCCACCATATAAAAACTCCTTAATCAAGCAAACCAGAAACAAAGCAGGCTCCATTTTTTCCCTTCCCATTCCTTGTTACCTGTCTCACGAGAAGCTCTCAGTTTTAAGGAAATATTACGGCTGACCCAGGCTGTACACACCAAGGCATCTAATGCTCATAAACATTACAGGGAACAAGATGTAGTAACTCCTTGGAGTTTGAGAAATAGAAAGTGTCTTTTTACAACAGCAGACTTTCACTTCCATGGAAACTGATCGCTAAAAGACAGATTGCTACAAGAAGGCCTCCAGTGGCAGCAGCGTCTCTGAATTTATCACCGGTCAGCAACAAATAGTCTTCCTTGACTTTGGCTGAGGGGGAGGAATATGCGCCAAGAACCTTTGGTGCTACTCCATGAAGATTCATTTTGTTGCCATGCATACCAGCAAAAACTGAGAGAATGATAAAGCTTTGGAAGTTGGATAGATGAGAGGACCTGCTATTATTTTCCAGAGGAAAATAATGGAGAAGCACTAACGCTGCTTCAGAGCAATTCCTTTTGTCTCAATCTCATAATATATAAATATTTCACAGAATCATAGGAATGGAAAGCACCTTGTACTTCTAGTACAACCTCTGCCTAGAGCAGGAACCCTCATATCATCTCAGTCAAATGACTGTCCAATCTTGGCTTGAAAACCTCCAGTGACAGTTTTTGTTAAGATGTGACCTTAACAAGGAACTATAGACTGATATCACTATTGAATAATGACTATAAGTTGTTCACAATAATTTTAGCTGACAGATTGAAAATAATTTTGCAAGATTTTATTCATGAAGACCAATGTGGGTTCTTACCTAAAAGACAGTTAAAGACAATGTTAGAATTGTGCTGGACATTTTAGAATATTTGGAACAACATGATGAAAAACAAGTTGCACTGATTTTCTTAGATGCAGAGAAGGGTTTTGACAATTTGAATTGGACTTTCCTATCTAAAGTTTTGGAAGATAAGAATTTTGGAGAGAATTTTATAAAATGGGTAAAATCTATTTACATTTTACAGAAAGTACAAATTATTGTTAATGGAGATCTAACAAAATCCTGGGAGATACAAAAAGGAATAAGATAGGGTTGTCCACTGTCCCCTTTTATGCTTATATTGGTTCTTGAAATATTGAATAGAGACATAAGACAAGATGACAAGATTGTGGGAGTAAAAATTAAAAAAGAGACTTATAAGTTAAGATCCTTTGCAGATCACTTAGTACTGGATTTGGAAGATCCTTTAAAAGGAATTGAAACATTAATGGGTAAAGTAAAAGAATTTGGTGCATTAGCAGGCTTTAACATTAATAAACAGAAGATGAAGATGTTAATAAAAATATGAAAATGCAAGTTCAAACACGATGAATAAAATGGGTTTTAAGATTGAGAAGAAGATAAAATGCTTGGGTATTACTATGACAAATATGAATTGTATGTATGCTAAGACATGGAATGAAGCTAGAAAGATACAGTATGTTAAGATGGGAGAAAATACAATTGTCATTGTTGGGGAGAATTTACATGATTAAGATGAATGTGTTACCTAGGATGTTATTTTTGTTTCAAACAACACCTGTTTTGACAATTGATGTACCATTTAAACAATGGCAGAAAGATATATCTAAATTTGTGGGGTGGGGGGAAAAAACCATGAGTTAAATATAAGGTGTTACAAGATGTTAAAGAGGAGGATTGGGTTTATGTGATTTGAAATTATATTTTGCAGCTTGTTCCTTAGTGTGGATGAAAGAGTGGTTGTTGTTGAGAAATAGAAAACTTATGGAATTAGAAGAACATGACTTGAGATTTGGGTGGCATGGATATATATGGTACGACAAAGCTAAGGTTAATGTAGATTTTAAAAATTATTTTGTTAGACATGCCATATTGAGAATATGGAATAGATACAAACCCAGGTTGTATCCAAAAACACCTTTGTGGCTTTTGGCACAAGAAGCATTCTATAGACAAAAAATGATAGGTAAACACAAATGACTAACTTATCTTGAGATATTAGGGAAATATAAAATGAAATCAAGAGAAGATCTGGTGG
The DNA here is from genome assembly GCA_030867105.1 of Liasis olivaceus. Classification (NCBI taxonomy): domain Eukaryota; kingdom Metazoa; phylum Chordata; class Lepidosauria; order Squamata; family Pythonidae; genus Liasis; species Liasis olivaceus. The sequence goes on from CM061349.1 coordinate 262,831,255, forward strand.
CAGAAGGACATATTTCTTATTGGTTTTCTTATGTACAATTACTAGAAAGATTTAAAGTAGAGAAAAGAATTTTTGGCTTTGAGCAGCGTAAGACTGAGTTTGAACTAGAATTGTGTGCAAATGACGAACGTGTTATTGCTAAAATGAACAGACTTTTACTGAAATTTGAAACGGTAAACAAGTGAAAGAATGTATGATAAAATGGGCCAAAAATTTTGGTTATAATATATGAATGGAACAGTGGAAGGATATGTGGATGAAAGGATTGAAATTTACACTATGTTATAATCTTAAAGAGAATTTCTATAAAACAATGTATTGTTGGTATAGGTCACTGGAGAAATTGTCTAGAATGTATAAAGGTACTTCAAATTTGTGTTGGAAATGTGAACAACAAGAAAGGACATTTTATCATGCTTGGTGGATGTGTAAAAAAGCCAAAAGGTTTTGGATTCAAATGCATATACTAATTCAGAAGATTTTAAAGATTAATATACAATTGAAACCAGAGGTTTTTCTTTTGGGACTAATGGACAAATAGTTAGGAAAAAGTCATGGAACTTTGTTTTTATACATGATAACTGCTGCAAGATTATTATATGCACAAAGGTGGAAAGATTCAACAATACCCACAATGGAGGAATGGATGGTAAAGATGATGGAACTTGCCACGTTGGCCAAATTGACATCTTTGATAAGAGAAAAGACACAATCTACGTTTATTGCTGATTGGAAATCTCTTAAAGACTTTTTGCGTGTAACAGAAAAAAATGAACTTATGATACATGGTTTTGATGATTAGAAAAAAATAGATTATAGAAAAATGAGTTATGTTGCGACCATAGAGTAAGAGTTAAATTTATACTTATAACTGCTGTAAAGAAAATCAGAAGCCACTTCTTTATATTTTCTTTCCTTTCTTCTTTCTGCACTTTTAGCTTTGTCTTCCTTTCCTTTCCTTTCCTTTCCTTTCCTTTCCTTTCCTTTCCTTTCCTTTCCTTTCCTTTCCTTTCCTTTCCTTTCCTTTCCTTTCCTTTCCTTTCCTTCTTTCCTTTCTTTATTTTATATTAGTTTGTTAGTTTTTATATAAAAAAAAACATTAATAAAATTATATGAAAAAAAGAAAAGAAAACCTCCTGTGACAGAGCCCACATGACTCTAGGACATGACTGTCATGTTAGGAAATTCCTCATTATTTTGAGTTTGGATCTCCCTCTGTAAAGCTGCTAGTTAATTGGTTTTTGTCCTATGCTCAGGACACATGGTGAATAAATGCATACTCACCTCACTATGATAGTCCTTCAGGTATTTGAAGACTGCTATTGTTTTTGAAGACTGCTTCTCTTATTTAGGTTAAATATACCAAATTCCTTTAAATGTTCTCCATAGGATTTAGTCTTCAAGCCCCCCCATCTTTGTTGTCTTCTCTGACCTCTTTCCAGTTCCTCAGAGTCCTTCTTGTATTGTAGCAACCAGAACTGAATACAGTATTCCACATATGGTCTGATCAGCATAGCATTTGAATAAATAACTATGTAAATCTTTTATAATCACTACTGCTGCTTTGCATGATATCAGGTGGAAAAGACAATAGAGCAACTAACTCCTGATGGGCAGTTACCACATAACTCATAAGTTGCTATCTAAAGCCATTCAGTCTTTCTAATGTGGAAAGTATCCTACCTGGCATCTTAGATTAACAATCTGGAAACAAGGATCTTCCCTTTTCTGTCACATTCACATGAATGTATTACAGTTTATTTAAACAGAAGTTGTCCTCACCTCACCAGTGTGAAACCATCACTACTTTTTTTTTAATCTCTCCATTAATTTTACCTACATTGTCCTAAGCTCCTTGGAGAAGAGTTATGTTAATGGAAGAGGAGGAGGAGGAGGAGGAGGAGTGGGAGGAGGATAATTATATTACATTCAGACCTTCATTGTTTGAATGGTCCATTTGCCCACCACCACACTACAAAGCCCCAGTGTGACTTGCTGTAGACTTTACAGATGCTCTTAGTCTTTATTGGACTATGGCCTTGCATTTTTGCAATATGCAGTGCTATAGGAAAGAACTTTGAGGTTCTTATCTGCAAAGGGAATGTATTGTCTGCACCAGCTGACCAACTCAGAGGATTGGGCTTGGGCAGCATAGTATTTTGCTGGTTCACCTCCTTCCCCCGGGATTGGTTACAGTCAGTGGTGATTGGGGGCAAGAGATCCTGCTCCCTGCTATGCGGGGTGCCACAGGGGTTGATGCTCTCACCTCTCTTATTCAACATCTACATAAGGCCATTGGGTGAGCTCATGCATCGCCATGGGGTAAGGTATCATCAGTACACTGATGATACCCAATTGTACATCTCCACCTCTGATGACTTAAGTGATGCTGTGGACATCCTATCTCAGTGTCTGGAGGCTGTGAGGATCTGGATAAGGAACAACAGGCTTCAAATGAACCCTGGCAAGACAGAGTGACTTTGGGTTTTGAGCCCCTCTAGTTCTAGGATGTTACCATCTTTGGTACTGTATGGGGTCCCACTACCCCACATAGACCCTGTGTGCAATCTGGAGATCCTTCTGGACTCACAACTCCTGCTCGAAGAGCAGGTGGCAGTCATGGCTAGGAGGGCCTTTGCACAACTGGTTGTGCCCATTCCTAGATCAGAGGGACCTACTCAGTGGTTACTCATGTCCTGGTCACTTCCCGGTGCTCTACATGGGGTTGCCCTTGAAGAGTATCCAGAAACTTCAGCTGGTGCAAAATGCAGCGGTGTGAGCAGTTATGTGTGCTTTTAGTAGAACACATGTTACACCTGAGCTTTGTGAGCTGCATTGGTTACCAGTTTGTTTCTGGGTCCAATTCAAGGTGCTGGTGTTGACTTTTAAAGCCTTTCATGGCATGGGGCCAGGCTATCTGAGGGACCGCCTCTCCCCAATTTCATCTGCCCATCCTACCAGATCCAGCAGAGAGGGCATGTTACGGGTTCCATCACCTAGGGAGCTACATTTGGCGGGCCCTAGGCAGCGGGCCTTGTCTGCTGTGGTGCCCACGCTGTGGAATCCTCTCCCCCGAGGTGAGGTTGGCCTTATCATTGTTGAACTTCCGGAGGTCCCTTAAGACCTGGTTATGCCAGCAGGCCTGGGGACCCCAGGGGCCAGGGAATGAGTGAGGTGGCTCCCTTAGTTTTAACATTCTTTTATTCTCTGTTCTATTTTAATTTTTATATTTTTAATGTATTTATTGATTGTTTTTAGCTTTGTTGTGTGCCACCCAGAGTTGCCTGTGGTAAGATGGGCAGCTATATAAATTGGTTATTTAAATAAATAAAAATAAAGTAGTGTTGCCTGTTTATAGAACCTAAAGAACATTTGGGCTAGGTAATACAACTCTCCCAATTCTCTAGCTAAATTAGATTTGGAGCTGTCTAATTAAAGATGAAATAGCATTCCCCCTGAAGTCTACGTGGCCTCAACCCTGTTCTGTTTTCAAAAAGGCATGAAAACCTGGTATTTTCAGCAGGCTTCAGGAAAGAGTAGTTTGTGGTCCTGCTTTCTGACCTATGTTTTATGTGGTGTATAATTGGTTGCAATGTGGATCTCAGTGATATGATGATGATGATGATGATGATGATGATGATGATGATGATGATGATTTGTTTGATCTGTTTTTCTTGTGTTGTTGCTTTAATTTTAATTATCTATACTCTGGAAGCTGCTTTGAGTTGCAACTGTGATTGAGGCAGCCTGAATAACAACAATATCTGAAACATATTTCCAAATGAATCACATGTCCTTTAATATTGGCTAGCAAATGTGTTCTAGCTGTGCCCAAATACTTTTTTAATCTCACTTACACCAAGAGAATCATCGGAGATATAAGCAACATTTCTGCAATAGATTTTCTAGCTCTTCACAGTATTTTATTGAAGAATGATGTGGTTTTTTTTCCACCTTGTTTTCTGAAATGTGAAAGAACAACATAGCCCTGGGCATTATCTGTTGAACCTAATATAGAAGCTGCTGGTGTTGTTATCTGATTGTCACTCAACAGATACTCAGGAAAACTAATATTCTCTGCTTAGTCCCAATGACATCAAGTATATAAATGAAATTCTCTGCTGTTTCTCATTGAAAGGTCAACTAGATGCTGGTTAATGGAGAAATCTTCTGCAATTCCTTCCATTTTGACACTACCATATACTCAAAATGAGCTCTATATTTTCTGGCCCGATTTCCACATTTATTTCTCCTGACTTTCAATCATTTTTCTCTTCTTTCTTTGCAATAAGCTCTTCCCAAAGCCTTCTGCTTGTTCCTTATCTGTTGCCAGCCTGTTGTTTAGCTTAGCATCAAAACTTATGTTAAATGTTGCATAATTAGTCAGTGATTTGCTAATTGGCCTTGGCTCTACTGTCAGTTTACATTTCATTCTGCTGGTTTCAGTTCATGTTTTATTCTCTTTCTTTTCACTTGGAATTCAATGTTACTCCATTTAGTTGTTTTCTCCTCCTTGTTACATGCTATCCCCAACATAAAATAGGACTGAGTTGAAAGGAATGAAGCTAATTATTTCAACATTTTCAGCAGTACCAAAGCATCCCCTGATAGTGATTTTTAGGGAAAGATTAGATTTGGGAAATGAAAAGAATTACTCATGCAGAGTGAGAGCAATTGGAGATCTGACCAGCTGGAATTATCCATGTGGCTGATTGAAGAAGCATTGCTCTCACTCTCAAACTGGCTTTCTTTTCCCTCCTGACACAATTACATATCTGATTGGCTACACAGTGCCATAATATCACATTTATTTATGATGAGAGATTGGTTGGTTGGCTTCATTCTAAGGAAGAAAAAAGAGCCTTAGCCAAAAAGAAATGTCACCAAAGCAGCAAACTGATCACAGCCAGCAGTCTCCATTAGTGATAAACAGCAAGGGTCTTGGGTTGCAAACATTTAATCTCCACCAATTCTAGTTTTGCCTCATAACTAAAAATGGGTGAATATTGGGTGTTTCAGCAAATGCTGTTTCTTCCATATCAAACATAATGAATAATTCAGGTTGGATCCAGAATATCTTTCCATCAAAGGAATGGATGACACTGGCAGAACAACTTGGTCTTCCCACTACAGCTGAACCATTTTTTTCTCACATATCCTTTTTTTCTACTCTTATACCATCCAGCAATCTTTGCATTCTATGCAAAGAAAAAGAAAAACCTTAATTCAGGCCTATTCAGATCTAAAATAACAAACATTCAGTGAACTTTCCTGCCCTCACACGCTCCCAGCTGACAATCCTATTACCACACCTGTTATAGATGAATTAAAGAACACAAAGCCAATAACACAAACAGACAGGCACAGTTTCATAATGCATAAATAATATCATGGTGGGGCAAAGAATTCTAAGGTGCCATTGCCCAAATTTCATACAATTTAAAGATAATATGATGATGACAATGGTGATGACTCTTCTTCACTTTGGTATGTAGAAGGAGTGTTGGCTAACCACTTGCTAGGTCAAGGGGAGCTAGAAGATGATCCCTTAGGAGGGGTGCCTTTCTAGCAGTATGATGCCTGCATGCAGGCAAGTCAGTCCTTGAACGTGTCTTTCCAACAGAGCAGTTGGTGTTAGCAGCACCCAATAAAATTCAGTCTATCATAGCACTCAGCCATACTGTAGGAAGTCATCAGGTTTCAAGGATGCTGGTGCTGGAGATTGGATTGCTGCTTCAATCCAGGTAAAATGGGCTACAATTGTTTTGTTAAAGACAACATTGTCCCACCCTCAAGGGGGATCCAAAGGGTATACTATACCAGTCAGGTAGTTGGTATTGAGCAGGAATAGACAGGAACTGTTTACTTCTAAAACATACTTGGTGATCCTCTGTTGAAATGCAAGAAGCTGGGGGCATAGGGAATTTGTTATGTTGTTTCTAAAATGCAGAAATCTATAATGAAGTAATCTGAAACAACACAACATATTTTAACTATAAATGAGATATGATTACAATAAGGAAAGAAAAATGTGCAGTTTTTTTCCTTTGGATAAGCAAGTCTCCCATAGAATGACAAGATTGCAGAACAGAACCTGCAATAGTTTTTCAGCTTGCTCTTTTCACAGAATCTGGATAGAATGGGGTCTGAGAGGCAACAGAAGGAAAATATTTTTCCTCCATTTTGTTGACTGAATTTAAAGAAAATTTTCAAGCAATAAGCCTTGTGCACTTCTAAAATCAGTTAAGCAATAAAGACTCAGAATTGCCTGTTTGCCAAAACTCCTAAAATTAAGAGTGAAAGAGAATGAGAGAGGGAGGGGCAAAGAGGCTGCAGCAAGGAAAGCACCCAGAGCGGTACCATCAAAAGAAATGGTGTAAACAAGATTTTTTGCTGTGCTAGTTCAAAGGAAAGGGAGAGTCAGGAAAATCTTGAAACTGAAGAGCTAATGTATCTTGCTTCTAGGCTGGGAGAGGGATAAATTCATTGGAAAGAGAAACAATAAATACCAAGATTTTTGTGCTAGAAAGGGGATTTTGTGCTAAAAGGGAAATTTACCCCATCCATCCACCTACCCCTGCGTTTGAGCAATCTCCAGGCAGGCAGGCAGGCAGGATGCAGGCAAGGTCCTATACAGACCTTGCTGAGGAGCCGAGCACACGTGCCAGGAGAGTGCTTGTTTGGAGAAGTAGGCGAGAAGAGAATGTGAGGACAGGCAGGATGGAGTAGGTAAAGTGAGGAAAGAGGAGTTGAATCTGGGATGGAGAGTATGGGAATGTGTGCTTCCATGCTGCATTTACTAGGAGTCAAGGATTCACGTATAGACAGATTGGGCAGTCTATGGCCAGAGAAGCAAACAAAGTGTTGTAAACACCAAGGGAAGAGATATACTCTTGGTCAGGAACATGCTGAGATCAGGAATATTGTAGGAGTCAGGAACAGGAGCTGGACATTGAAGCTGATTCCAGCAACTGACAGGCAGCCATGGAGGAGTTTAAATCCCCTCCTTGCTGAGTACTCACAACTGCAGTTCCTCTCACACAACTGGTACCAGTGATGAGGGAACTAGCTGAACTGAGGATTCAGTGGCTTGCTGCTTGTTTGTGAGGTGCTGGCTTTGGTGAGGTGCAGGCCTTCAGGCCATGACTAGAGAAATCTCTTCTGCCTCTTGGCATCTGCATTGGAAGGAGAGGCTTCAGTGTTGCAGATGAGGGGCCTGGCAGTGCTTGGTCTGAGAAAACTGCGGACTGTGCAGTGCCCAGTGAGCCCCAATCCACCCACATCTTGGAGCCTGCCCCTTGGGCTGTGATATTATCCCCCCACCACCAGCATTCTGTGGTTGCTGGACTGGTTTCCCTGGGTACTAATAATGGAATTGGGTGACTAAGTGACAGGTATGAATTGAGGTGGTATATTCTCACAACTGTTCCTCCACCACTTCCAACTGCTGAAGTACTGCAACTGGCCTCAATACCAGTGAGAGACCAAGATTTGGCTCAATTCTTATTCCCCATGGCCCTCAACTACCATGGGTAGAGGTGATGCAGAAGTGTCATAAGCAGGGTATGGTGCAGCATCCAGGACTAGGAGGAAGTGATGAAAGACAGGGTAGATCTGGTGGTGGGTAAAAGCTGGAGCTTGTAGTTGATATTGAGGTTGATTTCTGCCAGACTGGGAAAGGAACCCTTGATCATGCTGCCAGTTCAATGAGATACTGTTAAAGTATCCTATTAGTCTGTTCTGCCTATCCATCTGCTTCTAGGTGATATGCAGTGGATAGGTAACAATTGACTTCTAGGCACCCAGAGTCTTCCAAATCCTGGAGGTGAATTGAGCCCCACAACCCAACACAACATAAGTAGGCAGGTTGTGTAACTGGAAGTCAAGGTGGAGGAACAGAATGGCTGTCTCTTGGCAGAGGGGATACTTGACAAAGGATGAAATTGCCCATCTTGGTGAAATTATCCACTACCCATGAGGATGGTGGTGAATCTTTAGGTGTGAGGAAGGTTCTGAATGAAGTCTGATGAAGTCTTCCAAGGGCCTGAGAGCACTGGTAAAGGTTGCAGGAATCTGACATGCTTGCCTGAAATATACTTAGCCAGGTGACAAGAAAGTGGTGATGTCCTGATGCATAGTCACAGGAAGTCTAAGTGGAGGGTCTTTTGGAGGCCAAAGTGTGACACTGGTGTCTTGTGGGCTACATATAGGACCTCTTTGCATAGACAGTTCCCTCAGGGGTACATATTGGCAACCACAATGGTATAGGAGCCCATTCTCTGCTTTAAACAGAGAAAGAGAAACAGCAGGTCTGGTCTGATATGCAGTTCTTGAAGCTGGGATTGTGCAAACAGATCATGTTTCTGTTGGTCCATGATGTCTATCAAGGGAGTGGATCCCATAGTGGCAGGAAAGTTCTCCAGGCATAGAATGGTGGTGAGATGCTTCAGTCCCATAATCTGGAAGCCTTGGCAGAGTACTGGCTGCTTGTTTCACACTTGAGTTATGTAGGTCACAATAAAGTTAAATAGGGCAAAGAAAAGGAACCAGAAGATCTGTTGACTGACTTTGTGAGCAGAGCACAAGTGTCCAAGGTTCCAGTGGTCAGTTCCCATCTCTATTAGATGCTGAGTGCCTTCCAGGTTGTATTGCAAGTCTTCAAAGGCAACTCTTTCTCCCAGATCATGTATTTGACTTCAGGTGGGGTCAACTTAATGGAGTGGAATACACATTTAAAAAGGGGGATTGATCTGCTATTGGGGCCTGGAGGAGGATGGCTACAATGATGATATTGGAGGCATTGGCTTCCATGGGGATGGGGGTGGGGGTGGGTTGTGGGTCTCAGGCTCTGAAAGTGGATAGATTTAAGACACTGGAATCTTGGCACCAACAATAAAGTCAATAAAGCAATTGTATAGTTGGTGTGGAAAGAGTCGGTCCGCCTCTTTTTCCCTGAACACATCAGCAAATTCTGCATACTTGCAGGGAAGGCTTGGGAAAGGTTCCTTCAACTACAAAGGTTTCAGGTACTGCATTGACATGTGGCATGCAGTAGGCAGAGCCAAAGGTAATAACCCCTGTGGACCACACAATGTAAGGGTCATGGGCTTGGAACAACTCAAGCCCCAGCATAATGGGAAAGTGGGGTGCAGAAGCTAGATAGAATTCAACCCTTTCACAGTGGCTCCCCAGCTGCATCTGCAGTTTCTTTGTTGCCCAAGCCACAGGTCTAGCAGAAGATTCCAGGCATCAATGGTTTCCACAACCAGTGGTGGTTGAAGGGAACATCAGGGGATCCTATAGTTCTCAGCAAATTTAATTTCCATGAAACTAGCAGTAGTTCCTGAGTCTATCAGGGCCCAGGTTTGCAAGGCTGACCTCCCAGGTAGCTTCAGCAAGACAGAGACTACCAGGTGCTTGGATGGGGTGATCCATGGTGTCTGGGCTTGAGTTGCAGAGATTTTGCCCCAATTTAGTAACCCATCTAAACCAGGTGGTGGCCATTTCCTGAAGGAGCCAGGGTTGGTTTCTTAGCAGGGAATGTGGTAGCCAGGTGTCCTTGGTCCCCATAATACAAACACAGTCCCCCACAATGTCATCAATTCTTTTCAGTGCGGTTGAGTCAGGGCCTGGCACTTTCCACTTACATCAAAAGGTACCTCACTGGCAGTAGGGGCCACAGGTGGTGGCCAGACTAGGGGAGCATGGGTTCTGTCCCTTCATTGCTGGAGACACCCTTTGATGCACAGACATAACTGGATGAGTGCCTACAAGGACTCTGGGCAATCTCTTCTGGCTAGTTCATCAAGGATTTCAGCAGATAGCACTTCCCAAAACTGATCAGTAAGGGCTGCATCATTCTAAGGAAGGTCCTGAGCGGTTAAGTGAAATTTACTAATATATTCAGCCCTGGGCAGCACCCTTGCTTCAGTTCTCTAATAAGGCAATTTGCAGTGTAGGCCTTTACTGGATCCTCATACACAGCTTGAAGCTGCCTGTTGAATTCTGCAAAATCATCCAGCAAAGAGCTCTGTTGTAACAGGAAAGATGTAGCCCAGCATGTGGCAGAGCCAGTCAGGAAGCAGATAATAAAACCTACATAGAAGCGGTCAGTTGGAAAATCCTTGGGACACAAACTCATGTACAGTTTGCATTGCACAAAGAGCGCAGGTAACTGAGCCACATTCCCATCACACTTCTGAACCACAACAGGGCATTTTAATCATGGAGACAGAGCAGCAGAAGCTTGTGCTTTCTGGGATTGGAGTTCATTCAGCCAGGTGGTAAGGAAGGAGGCTTGGGTGTTTTCTGCAAGGACTTGCTCCATCTTTGTGGGGTGTGTAGGTTAGGAAAAAGCTGTCCTGTTCCAGACCACGTACACACATATGCAAAGTTATTCACTTGTAAAGCTTTACTTTTGTTTGTGTAAATTATAAGCAGCAGGCAAGACATGCGATCAATAGCACATACAGTTCAAACAGACCCAAATCTCTTGGAAGCTTGCCTGTAAGGAATTTCTGGTAGTCCAGGTCCAAAGCAGCAGCAGGCAGAAGTGTTGTTGGGGCATGGTCCAAAGGGCTGAACATTGTGGGTAGATCATCAGCTAGTCTGGGTCCAAAAGAGCAGTGTTTCTATAGGCAAGAGTTCAGGATGCAAACAGGCAGAGTTTCCAATAAGCAGAGCAGTTGTTCTCAGTGAAGGAAGTCAGGCTAGCAGTTGCTCCTAAAGAGAGGTTTGGTGGTCTTTCCAGCTCCAATTCCTCATCCTCTGAAATCAGGTACAGCTGGGTGGATCAGCCTCAGGTGATTGAGTCAGAGCTGGCCATGACAGTCTTCCACTCATCCCTTTCCTTGTTCCAGACTGCATGCTTCACAAACATCTTGTTTGGTGAAGAAGATGGCAGATGTATTAGTTGATCAAAGTTTAATATGTCCCAACCATGCAATGCAGCTGCAAAGAAGGCCAACAACATCTTGAAAAGCATCAAGAGGAGCATAGAGTCCAGATCATGGGAAGTGATTATCCTGCTCTATTCTTCCTTGGTTCAGGCCTCACTTGGAATATTGTGTCCAGTTCTGTACACTCCAGTTTAAAAAAGATAAACTGGAGCAAGTCCAGAGAAGGGCTACCAAGATGATGAAAGGATGGAAACCAAGTCCTATGAGGAAGTTAAAGGTCCTACATATGTTTGGCTTGCAGAAGAGAAGGTTGAGAGGGGACATGATAGTTGCCTTCAAATACCTGAAGGGCTCTCACATTGTAGAGGGTTTGGACTTATTCTCACTTTCTTACTTGCTCTAGAATGAATGGAATGAAACTTCAAGGATGTAGATACAGATGAGACATGAGGAAGAACCTCTTGACAGTAAGAGCTCAGTTACTGCATGGAATGGTTTCTTCCCCTTCACTGGAGGTTTTCAAACAGAGGGTGGATAATCATCTATCAGGGACGGTGTAGTGAATCCTCAGTGTGCAGGGGGTTGGACTTGATAACTTCTTAGGTCCCCTCCCACTCTATGATTCTATGATTCACACAATAATATACAAATTGCACAGGAAAGCAGCAAACAGGTCAAAGTGTGCATTGTATGTATCTGGCACAGCCATGGGACACTTTGGGTGATGGGGCATTGAAGCTCCAAGTCCCTCCATGCATATTAGCCATTGCAATAGCTAATCGCACTAGTTGGTCATGAAGCACCTGGTTCTCCTGGTGCAGTGCCTCCAATTGTCAACTAGGCTGCCTGGCATGGTGGAAGGAATGGGATTGAAGTTCATGTCATAGCTTCAGCACTGAGGACAGCCACCAGAGCACTAGACAGGCAGGGTGCAGGTGCAGTGCGTGCATGTGTGCAGGGCTTGTGGAGGAGCCAAGCATGCACCAAGAGAGTGTTCGGCTGGAGAATTAGTGGTGAGGAGGTGAGAAGTATGCATGAAGAGAGTGCAGTCACAGCCTGCTGCCCAATAGACAATAGGCGCCTGCTTGCTTTAGCTGGACAGCTGGGATGATCTTCATGCCTTGGGTAACCCTGCTGGCATTATTACTTCTAATTTTTTTGCTCATCCCTTCCAGGAATACCTCCCCCGATGAGGCAGCATAGCAGGACTTGCAAGGAGCATGTTTTTCAGAAAAAAGAAAATGCAAATGTCTCCTGTGCCTTCTGATGGTAAAAGGATTGGAAAGAACTCCAGAAGCCATGCTCTGCCTGTTTTCCTAATCTGCTATTTTCAATTTAATTAGTTTTCGAGACATCTTTCTGGAGCCTTGTGCAATTCCTTTTTCTTGATCACCCTAAATAATGTAGTGATATAAACTAGCCTGTCCTCACTGCTTACCCATATTTCTAAATGTCGCATGAACAAGTTAAACAGCACTGGTCCCTGTACAGATCCTTATTACATTCTTCTGTTGTGAAAACTAGATGTTTTTCTCCTGGGTGTGCCAGTTCCCTGCACAAACGTCTTGTCAGTGCTAGCAGTGTGGTAACTGACAAGGGAGTTTCCTAGATCCTAGAGCATCGAAAGGCTTCTTGGGGTAAAAGTGAGCTTTGGTTGCAGTTGTAGCACACTTGCAATAATGTGCCAAAACAATTTTAATTATTAGCAGGGAATGCTGCAAATGCCTAGGAGCAGACCACAAGCAAAGTAGGGCTAAGCTATGTCCTGCATTGATCAGGATAAAGCCACACGGCATGGTGTCAGAAGTAAGGGGCCTGGTTTTCTTCAGGTCATCCAGAAAACGGTTTCCTACAGCACAAGCCTGTTCTAGTAAGAAAAGATGGAGCAGCATTTTAAATTTATGTTAACTGTTGCAGGAAACTTAGGAGAAAACAGGAGAAAATAGAACAAAGATTGCAATTATATCTACACATTACAAAGCTGAAAAAGAATCAAAGGACTACAAAATCACAGTGATATTACACTACATCAGAGAAGAACCTTTTGAAATAACAAACAATCCCCTTAATATCTAAGCTAGGCATCTCAAACTCAAATTGTCATGCGTGCCACATGAGGACTAGTCTGTTTGTTAGCATGAGGGTTGCAACACTGAAGCCTTTTCATACATGATACAAAAGTCTACAGTGAGTTTAAAAGGAAGAAAATGAAGGAAGCCTGCTGTACCATTAATTATCCATGTATTAAATAAATGATAAGTAAACTACTGTGAAATAAAGCTCCCCGTATTTCCTCCATTTCATTTTGACCACTCAGCTGGCAGCATTTTTCATTCATCAGAAGAGTGATATTTCGTTTTACAGTATTACCAGGCTGAAATGTAATGTTATTTCAAGATCATATCTAGGATGATGTAATCTAGGAAAACATCTTACCAATAGCTATCTAAATCCTGTTTTTCATTTGCTTCTCTGGCTTTGTTAAGGAGAGAGAGCTTCCTTTCTTCCTTTTGTCAATCTTTTTCTTGTTTGCTTTCCTTTCTGAAGGAGAATTTTGGGGTTAAGCTAAATGCCCCTTATCCAAATAGATTTCCCAGGGAAAACAAAACACCAGCTCAACTATGTGGCATCAAATTAGGCAACTTCCCTTCCCCAAATACAGTTTCCCAGGGAAACTAAACTGTCAGCTCAGCCATAAAACATTTAGAAAGCCAACAAATGCTGATACACTGGGAAAAGATACCAGGAGACTAACACAGACTCTGGGAATCAAGGATAGTTTGATAAATCCTACCGTATAACTGCGACTCTAAAAAGAAGCTATATTCATGCAATACTGCCTCGTTGCTCTTTTAAAGCTCCTACTGTGTTTGCAGTCCTGCTCCACGACCTCATCATTGCATCCTAACTACCTCACTGATGTCACTAGATACACGATGTGCTATATACAATCAAATAATTTGCTGTTGTTTTTACCCAGGCAAATACCTTGCTGTTGTATCCAATTACATATATACTCTAATTTGCATAAGTCTACAAAGAGGGAGACCCCCCCCCCAAGTCCTGCTGTGCTGCCTCATTGTCATAGGGGGAGGGGGGAAGTTCCTGGGAGGAATGGATGAAGAACTGTGGGAGTATAGGCTAAGATTATATAATCCCAGTAGGGTCTTCCAAGGCATGAAAGTCATCCCACCTGCCCAGCTAAAGCAGGCAGGCACTTATATGGAGCAACAGTGACATTGCAAGATCACTTTAGTAACAATGGCAAAGGCATCATTTCATACTGCATTGGAGATGGCAACAGTAAGCCACTCCTGTATTTTACCAAGAAAACCACATGAATAGACAAAGTTAAAGTGATTGATGATATAATTCCAGATGACGAGCCTCTTAGGCTGGATAACACTCAACATGCTACTGAGGAAGAGTGGAGGATTTTTTGGAGTACTAATGGGGTTTATCACATGCTAGATTAAAGTCTTCAGGATGTCTAGTTGCTAATGTTGCCATGTAGGAAAAGAAAATCTGAAGCTGCAAATATAGAATCACAGTGGGAATTGGAATGTAAGAACATGGGAAAGTTCAGCACAATGAAAGATGAAATGAACTGACTACACATTGACAACTTAGGCATCAGAGAATTGAAATGGACTGGAATAGGACACTTTTAGTCAGAAGATCATACTGTTTACTACTCAGGACATAAAAAGCAAAGAAGGACGTTGAAGAGTTTTATACTCAAATTCAATCTAAAATTGATGTAACATGCAAGCAAGATGTGTTGCTTATGGTTGCAGCCTGGAATAGCAAAGTTGGAAATATTGAGGAAAATGTAGTTGGACTGTAAGGCCTAGAAAACCAAAATGAAGCAGAACATTTATTTTTGCCAATCTTATGATTACTGCTGTGGATGTTAAAAGAAAACTAGAAGGCAAAGGAATGAGTGAGGCTTGCACTTTATTAACATGGGCATTCTGCTTAAGAGGACACTCCAAGAGGAGTGTTCAGGTTACATTTATACTATGTAGTAAACATCTATTCTTGTACTGAATTAGTCATCCTTAAAATCTATATTCCCTCAAACCATGTTTGGATCTATGAAAATATAACAAGTTCTTCTTTATTCTTAAACAACCTTGCATGACTATATTGAACTTTCTTCTCAGCTTCTGCTATGAGAAGGTGGTTTGACAATCTTTAACTTGTATCCTTGGAGACTATTAAATGTATGTAAAAAATTGCACAGTAACACATGGTTACACATAGTTACTTAGTTTACATCACATGGTTTAGACTGTGGTTTTATATTTCATCATGCATTCCATTCAATATCCATGTTGGGACAAGATGGCTTTTCACTACAAAACACAGCACTCCTGCACTGCTGACACAGCCTTCCAACAACTGAAAGAGCACCTATATACATAGATACCACCTGATGGAGTTTGCAGAAATTGAATTGCCTATATTATTCTTACAAGGAAGTGGAAGAGTTTAGATAGAACAGCAAAGATACGGGCACGGGCTGGCTGTGGAACAGATCACAAACTGCTTAAGTCATGCTAAAGTGGAATAAGAAAGCCAGCCAGTTTCTACAGTAGGATCTTGACCATATATCCAGCATTTTCAAGGAAAACATCAGGAATAATGTTGAAGTCCTGAACCTCATTGATAGAGAAATGTAGCAGAAATTTAATAAGTTGTTGATGATGAATGTGAAAAAAGACTGCCAAAGATGAAGAAAGAAGAAAGCAAACTGGATGTCAGAATAAACAATGGGAATTACAAAGAAGAGAAGAGAAGTCATAGCTAGAAAGTCAAAGGTGTCAGGAAGGAACTTTTAACAAAGAATTTCAGACAGCTGTTAGAAGAGACAAGAAGCAGTAATATAACAACATCTGTAAAGACACTGAAGATGGAAACAGGCAGAGAAAAACAAAGTCTTCCAACATATCTATAAGTTTAAAATGAAGCTCCAGCCTTGAACTGGTATGCTAAAGGATGCCAGTGGACAGACAGTAACTGATTCAAAGAAGATCAAGCAAAAATGGAAGGAGTATTCTGAAATTCTATACAGCAGACTTGTCAACATCCAAGGTACCTTAGGAGATATTTCCTACGTACAGGAACCTCTACTACTAGATGAAGTTAGATCAGCACTCTGGTCATTACTAAGCCAGAAGGCTACAGGAACGGATGGAATACCCACTGAAATACGGCAAGCAACAGAAGAAGAATCAGTAAAGGTTCCAACCAAGCTATGTCAGCAAATATGGAGAATGACACAGTGGTTAATAGATTGGAAGAGGTTAATCTGCATACCAGTACTGAAGAAAGGAGACTGAACAAAGTATGCAAACTATCATACAATGTCCCTAATTTCACATACTAACAATATAATGCTTAGGATCATCCAATGCATGTTAGAACCCTACATGGAAAGACCAAAAATCAAGAGACATTAGCGGTGATGCATGCTAGATAATTGAGAACCCCAAAGAATATCCAAAAGAAGTCAGCATGTGATTCATTGATTATAGAAAGACATTTGATTGTGTCAACCATATCAAGTTGTAGAATATGCTTAGGAAAATGGGAATCCTCAAACATTTCATTGTCCTCATGAGAAACCTATACACTGGTCAAGAAGCCACAGTCCAGATGGAACATGGTGAAACAGATTGTAGCTCAGCAAAGGAGTGAGATTCCACTTGTATGCTAAATACATATTGAATGAAGCTGGACTAAAAGAAGATGGATATAGTTATAAAATTGGAGAAAGAAACATCATAATGTGTACTGATGACACTACTCCAATACCCAATGTTCTGCAAGTCCTAATAATAAAAGTTAAGGAGTATAGTGAAAAAATGGGACTAAATTTAAATATAAAGAAGAAATTTAACTCATGACAACTGGTACAGCAATCAGCCTTAGAATTGACAATGAAGATACTGAAGTGGTGGATAGCGTCTGCCTTTTAGGATCAACTATCAATAGTAGAAGAACCAGTAATCAAGAGATATGCTGCAAACTACCAGTTGGTAGGCAGCAATGAAACCTTGGAAAAGATATTCAGATGCCATGGTGTATTTATACCTACAAAGTTCAAGGAGGACAATACACCCAATCACAAACCAAATACAACTAAAGAAGGCTCCACAACCACTCCATCCGAAGGTCTGGGAGAACAACCAGGTCTTTAGTGATGTCCTAAACAACATAAGGGTGGCAACTGCATGAATCTCTTGGGGGATATTGTTCCAGAGGGCAGGCGCTACTACAGAATTGCCACGCTTTCTGGGTCTCGTATGATGACATTGTTTGATTGATTGACAGGAACAGGAGCACACCCTCTCTGCCTGATCATACCAGATAGCCAGAAACAGTTGGACATAAGCAGTCCCTCATTCTGATGGCTTATAAAAATAAAAAAGAAACAAAGGTAAAATGACTCAATATTGTTATAACCATGTATAAATCTATGATGTGACCATACATGGAATGAGATGATAGGGAACACCTTAGAAAAATTCAGTGACAATTAGGTAAATTAATGGAGGATAAGACTGTCAGTGGCTACTAAGTACGATGGCTGTATGTTACTTCAAAGATCAGAAGGCTCATATTTCTTAATATCAGTTGCTGAGGAATAACAGCAGGAAAGGGCTACTATTGTCATATGGGATGGTCACTTTCACATCACTGACAAAGAGGAAGTACATCATCAGAAAAAGAAGACAAGTGAAAGCAGAGATTTGCATATGGTAAGTCATATGTATAGGTGCAAATCTAGAAAATATTGCTATTACTTGAAATACAAATATAATACCAATTTTCCCTATTACAACATCAGCAATAGGGAAAATTGCAATAAGGTAACCTTTGCACTTGCTACTCAGTCAGCTGCTGACCAAATCCAAGCCAGAGATGTCCCCAGAGGTCAGGATGGTAGCCGTATGATTGAAGCTCCAGTTCTTTGGTATGTATATTGGCATCACAAGCATGTACAAAGGAGTGGGGCTTTGATCACATGATTATGGTCACCATCTTGATCTTTTTACACACACACACACACACACCCCCCCAAAGCCCCTGATCCTGACTGTTGGTGGGCAGTTGCAAGGTTCTTGTTTTCCAATGGCTCTTGACTGCCCTCTGTAAAGGATGCTACATGGTTGCCTGACCTCCTGTTTTGTTTGTGGGCTACCTCTAGGAATAAAATTGGCCATTGTGAAATAGCATGCTAGATTAGATAAGCCATTGTTAGATCCCACAACTATCTTTTATCTTCATCAAATAGATATAAAGCTAGCCAAGTTTTTTACAGCAAAAAAGATTTGTGTTTCTAGCATCCAGGCCTACTTCATAAAACCCTTTAACTGTCTTATAGCAATAGCTGAACGATGAATTGGTCAGAAATATATGTTACCCTGAGGATTAATCTCATGCTATCTGTTTTCCCAGGATGGTACTTCTAACTGTAAAATTCTGTGCATGCACATGGTATCCATTATAATAACTGCATCTTGATTCTGTTCCATGCTCATTGTTATGTATACGTTTAAAAAAAACTGTATTAATTGTCTGGGAATTTTTATTATTATTTAAATAGCATCAGATTAGCTTTTCATTTCCTCAGAAGTCATGCCAATCAGAAAAGTTTGATACAAATATTTTATATCTTTCTTACTGAAGAGACAATACTTTTATTTTCAATATGACTTTTATGATCACCTAAACACATGACCCAGCGCAAAAGTCATTGTTGTTTTGTGTCCTGTTCCAATTTTCTCTTCAGATAATGATCTTATTTGATAAAAGAGCAACCTATGCTGGCACATCCATAGTAACAATTTCATAGAAATCAGACCTGCAAATGTTGCAGTGTGAAATACTTTTGGTCTGCATATCTTGTCCAGAGAAGAAAATGGATGATGGAATCAGCTGTTCTAGACTCAGTGTGTTGGACACACTTGTACTTCCTCTGAATTGTATCAAGTTCATAGCTTGATTTCATACTATCTGTGGAAGCAGCAACCAGGAGTCCTTTTATTCTAATATCAGCTGGAAATTATAACCCTTTCTGGAGAAAACAGCACTGGGAGCGCTATAGGCATTACCACACATAGCTTCAGATCTACTCAGGAGCAAACTGAACTCCCTGCTAATCAATCAACAGCACCACTGAGTGTTTTCCATCATGAGTGGTCCAATCCTTAGTTGTATTTTATCAGTCATTAATTCACTAGTTACACCTTATCTAGACTACCGAATTGAGATCTGTGTAGGCTTGACCTAGAAATAACAATCCTTGCCTAGGCTATTTAGTCAGATCATATTACCTCAGTTCTGTCCAATTGAAAAGCTTTTTTATATATATATATTAGACTGTTTGGATATGAGGTATGTGAAGAACTACCCTCACCATTATGATCCAGCCTATGTGTTAAAATACACCTTAGCCTTGTCATGATAGTCCGCCCTATGGAATCCCAAGTGGAGACACGTAGAATGAGTACATCTATTGTCCTTAAAACAATTTTAAAGCTGCATTTCAGATTGTTTTAATCATGATGTATACAACTTGTGTGATCTGGAACTAAGTTCCTGAGAGGGTACATGAGCAACTGAAAAATTAAGAGGACTGGCTGATGACACACAAACTTTACAGCATTCAATTCTTTTTTGTGGTAAACCATTCCACTTTGCCTCAGGCCAACTTTATATCTGCTTAGGAGCATGATATATATGGCACCAACAAGTGGATGGACCTTTTTTTGCATGCTCTTACGGGCCATTCATGTTTTCACAAGCAAAAGTTTGAAGAGGGTTTCCGATAAGGGATGATCTAATTCATATATAAAGTTCAGGATGCATACAGGTCTTTACAAGGTAGCTTAGAAACCATCCATTGTTCATTAGACACAAAAACAATCTGATTGAGCTAAATTCTGAAACACAGAAGTAGAATTGCAAATTAATAAAGTGTTTTTCCTACCTTCCAGGCCATTATGATGAAAAAAAGAGACAGGCAAGCTTATCTTTTCTCTGCAAAATAATTCTGCTTTGTAGATGAGTGCTGTAACTACTGGGAAGCGGGACCCAATAGTGGAAAAAGTTTTGTGAGTGGGCGAGTTGCACATTTGATATTGGAATCCCATCTGTCCTTCCTTTATTGGCTATCTACATTGTGTTTGCATTAGTACTACAAGAGCTAACTATGCATCTATTCCTGGTTTCATGCCACTTTATTACACTCATTTTTGTTTCTGATTAATTTTCCTGTCTTATCAATGCTCATCCATGAAATCTTTGTGATCTGGCCGCAGTGGTCAATGCAGAGTTGCCTAAACAATGGCATTTCTCACTCAGCTTATCCCATGACACAACTCACATAATATGTTATTACTCTAACACAGGTTTTGCAAACGCAGTGGCTATTCTTGGAATCTCCTGGAGGCAATTTTACTTCAGACCTTGCAATAGACCAACAAAAGATGAAGTTCATGGTTATCAATTACATCATGACACAGGAATAAATATTATACACCTTGTGTTTTATGACACAAAACAATGCAAAACTATCCAAAAATTTGTAATCAGTTTTGAGGAGTTATTACCATATTGGTTTTCAGATACATAGTAGGACACCACACTGGAGATCTCAGTTACAGATATGAGGATGGCAGCACATAACTGAGACTTGCTCAAAACACAGTTATTCTGAATATAATTAGAGTTCCAATTATGTCAATTGACAGAGTTGGAAGGGCCATTTGGGGTATAAAATCCAACCTCTTGCACAGTGAAAGAATCTAAATGAAAGCATCCAAGACAGATGCTTGTCTAGCCCTCCCTTGAACATATATATGGAATGACAGACCCTCATTTCTCTGAGTAATTGGTTCCATGTCAAACTGCTCTTACTGTTAGGAAGGGTTCTGTTTTAACATGCCCTCCGAATCTCCTTGTCAGGATGTCAAGATGCATTTGTGGGTGACAGCATAACAGCTGGGAAATGATACAGATAATTGGGGGGGCATATGTAGGCTCCATAGTTAACTGAGTTGTATTGGACAGGTCACTCTGATAAGCAGAATGCTGGACGTGACAGGTCTTTAGACTGATTGTGCAGGAGATTTTTATTTTTTTATATAATCCACACACACACATATTTTCATTTTCAGTATTGTACTGACAGTTCTGTTCTCCTTCATGGACTGCTTTTCTGGTCTCAACTCTGCTAATGGCAATATGTTGCATTCATTTTTTAAAGCAGAAACATTCCATCTAGTGTATATTTATCATCTCTATTTCTCATAATTTTTGTCGAGTCTTTCTCCTTCAAGTAATCAAAGGACATGAGGGTTATTGTCCTATATATGGCTATGGTAAATGTTTGGATCTATTTGGACAATTGCAAATTCATCTCATGATGTGCATGTATGATTGGTAGGCTCAAGGGAATCCTATATATAATCCAGAAGAATTCATCTTCCTTGCTTCTTCTAGAGTTGGTTAACCTGTTTGGGTTGTGATACAGTAATCAGTTGGAGAAAATAGTCACTGATTAAATTTGCTTTCTATGAAAGTTTCAGGTACAGCGATATGGTCAATATTTCTCCTTCCTTGTTTCTGGCAAGAAAAGGACATTGGGTTGCTCCCACCAGTCTTTTCCATATACCCATCAAAATAGAATTTGATCATGTTCCAGCTAACACTGATGTATGATAACAACACAATGTCATGATGACATATGGAATATGTGCCATCTAGTCTGGCATAGTATTTTTATTACTTATACTATTTCATTTAGGATTGGATAATAATGTTGTTCTGAATCATAAAAAAGAGTCTCATGGCTCCTTAAATACCTCAATACATGCTGTGCTTGAAGAGGAATGGGAGAAAGGGAAGGGAAAAGGGAGTGAGTGGGAATAGTGAGGCTCTGTTTTAGGAGCAGGGAGATGCAGAAGCAGAACTGCTTGGAGAGTTGTCATGAAGAAAGAAGCGCATGTGTCTTTACCAATGCTACGCAGAGAAATCAACAGAGCATCTTTGTGGTCCCCTCAAAGACCAGCAGCTCCTTTATCATGTTAGATTTATAGTCCTAACAAGGTTTATATACTGTTTGTGACAACGTTATAGTTTGGAGGAAGAGAAAATGGGAGAGATAAATAGTAAAAGGAGAGATGAATTATAGGATTGCTTTGGAACTAACCAAATGTGAAACAGCCATAACGTTTGACAGAGATAGTTTAGCACTGCATGACTAGCTGACAAATAATGTACTAAAACATATGCGCAAAGCATTTGAAAAGGACATTTTATGAAACTCATTGTGTGAGCAAAGAATCCCTTCTTGACGCATTAAAACAGCTGTGTTCTCTGGAAGGCTCAGCATGGTTGGTTCGAAAGCTTTCCCTGACTGTCTGCAAATATGACACAGTCAACACTTCAGCTGGATGTACCCACAATGCAAAGTAGTTGTTCCTGCACATATAAGCAAGAGGAAGCCTTTGAAGCTGCTGCACTATACCGTTTCCTACCTGCATGCTTTCTCTGAGTGCTCATGCAATGCAGCTCTTTCAAAGTATTTAAATACCTTATGTCACTTTAAAACTACAGATCATGATTAAAATCAAGTTAACGTATGAGTATCAGTGATGGGATCTGGAGCATGCCAACTCTGCTCAGTTGTATAGGCCAGGCAGAAACTAGAGAAGACAGACTGTTAGATAACAAGGGTCTATGCAAGAAGAGCTTGATAGGAGATATCCAATACCTTGCATTGTGCACAGAAGCCTACTGGTAACCTACTGGTGTTACATTGTTACATGGGCATGACAAAACATGCCCATCATTGCCCATGTCACTGCATTCTGGACCAGCTGCAGCTTCTGAGAGGTTTTCAATGCTATTCACATATAGAGCACATGGCAGTAGTCAATGAGCAAGGTAACCAGAGCATGAGTGGCTATCTGAAAAAACTCATCACAACCCCTTTGCCACACCTGTGCTATGTCAGGCTCTTTGGCAGCTGCCTCAAACTAAAAGTGATTCTTCTCCAAGCACAATTCTAACGGAACCTCTTTAGCAAGATTTATTGTGGTGAAAGGCATGGGGTTACAAGCATTCTAGCAACAGAACTGTTTTCAGTTTAGTACCAGCATATCTCCATATGCATTAAGCCAGAGGCTTTCTGACTTTCTTCCTAATCGCTTTCCTATGATCTGATGAGGAGGCTGGTCTCTTCACTGACAACAGAAAAGCTTGCGGCTGGCTGACTTGCATAACAGCCTCCTGAACCTTTAGCTGCCTGGGAATAATCTGTTACAGGCTATTTTTGAACACATGTCTAGTGCTCTTTGGAAACAGGACTGAACCTGTATAAAAATTAACCCAGGTTACAGGGACAGAGCAGGGGTGTGGGATGAAGAGGGATTATTTCTGATGCACCAGAAGGACCTCTGTGCCTATGTCCTGTCAGTCAGGAAACTTGACAAATGCCTAAACCCGCTATTCAAAGCAACTACACACACCTAAACAGCCCCATCTCATCACTTATTAAGAAGAGCAACTGATGGTTCTCTTTCCTGCAGGCAGGTGATGGTCAGTGGCAGGAGAAATAAAGCCAGGAGAATCCACCAATCACTTGCCTTAAATGTCTGCATGAAAACTGTAAAGACAGTGCCACTTACCTGCTTCATTACAGAATAGGACTGGGCTATTGGGGCAGCACATTTCAAGCCAGTCTACTTTTCTGCAACTCAAAGACTGGAGCGGTAGACTTAAGCCCAACCATCCAGATGTACCTTAGATAGCAGCAAAGTCATTCAGATTTTTCACAGCCTAGATTTGCTTGCTCTATTAATTGCTCCATCCTACTTACAAAGCCATCCTATGTATGTGCATTCAAAGGTAAGTCCCCAATTGAGTAATAAGATTTACTCCTAGGTACATAAGCCTGCACTATTAGTGAGGTTGCAGATGGCGGGTGAAATACTGGGGAGTTCCTTCTTCACACTATCACTATGCTAGCTTAGCTCCAAATAAGAAAAGTGACATTTCTAAAAAGTAACTGTGATGTTAGCATATTATCATATTCCTCAGTCTGTGCTATCCAGATTTATCTGAACTGCAACTCTTAGAATTCTCTGGCCAGCAAGGCCAAAATAAGTTGCTGTATCCAGTGTATCTGTAAGTCATCAGATTACGGAAGGCTTTCTGCTTGTGGCTCCCTTGATGTACGAAAACACAGGGAATGCCAAGCCATTTAGGCTGAGGAGGACAACCAATTGCTTGTCAGCCCTATAGCTGCAGAACTGCCCTATGTGCTGCAGCCATAAAGGAAGAGGAAGGACTTAGGAGAGGTGTAGGTGAGAAAGACAAACTGAAGAACATGTTAAAACCGTTATGTTATAATGAGTTTTAAGTTATGATTTCTCTGGAATCTGCATTAAGAATCCTCTAAAAAAAGAACACAGAACCTGGCAACAAAGGTGGGATCTTAGAATATCAGTTCATTCTGGTCTTGCTACTCTTCAAACTCTGAATGTAAATGGAGATAACCTGTCCACCAGCACAAACTGGTTAAGTTTGGATATAGAAAAGAGGCACCTAATGAATCTATAGATGCCCATGTTAAGGCACTTGCCTAAATCATACAAGTATGGAGGCTTAGAAGCAGATATGATTTGCGATGAAGTCGTGGAAAAATGCACTTACAAAACACTGCAAGATAAATAACTGCAGCAGGAAGATCTGACATTGGATGAAGCAACTGCCACAGCCAGATTATATAAAAGTGCTCAATAAATGCCAAGTGACGTCAATGAGCAACATCTCTATAGATATCTGAGACGTATACCTTATGCCATGTGAGAACCATGAATTCTAAATTAGACAAAATGCTGAAGAATGGAATTATAGAAATACTGATAGGAATGAATTGGGTAACCATCATATTGAGTATACCAAAGAAAGATCTTAATGAAATCCATCTTTGTATTGATCTGAGGGTGGTAAACAACGTGGGAACACCATCCTGTATCAACAATAGACAATATTTTCCATGTCTTATGAGACACATGCATTATTGCTGAATCAGATGTCACTAAAGGTTTTTGGCAAGATTTGGCACCAATATCTCACAATTTGACAACCTCTATTATGCACTGTGTTGTTAGAGATTCTGTAAAATTGTATTTAGACTGTTGAGTGTCCCTGAGGCTTATCAAAATGCAATGTATTTTTTTTCTTGCAGGGGCTTCCTGGTGTTCTCTGATATATGGATATTGTTGTTCACTATTCAGCAGCTGTGGAATAGCTCTGTGACAGACTGATGGCAATTTTTCAGAGACTCTGTACAGGACAGATACAGAACAAAAGCAAATGTTACTTTGGTTTTGAAGAGATTGTTATATTAGGACACATCTCAACTGAAGGAATTAAACCTGATCCAAAGAAGGTAGAAGCTATTCTGCAAGCCTTAATTGCTGAGAAATTGGGTTTGTCATGTCCTTTACTAGCTACTTACTGTATCTCATGAAATCTACAGTATTTCTAATTATGAAGATAATTCACAGCTCCTGCATCTGCTGATTAGAGAAGGGGTCACCTGGAACTGATCTGCAGTAACTGAGTCTGCATAATCAAGGACTCTTGTCTGGCTTATTATAATCTAAAGACATAAACTTTGGGGGCCTAGGTGCTCCCAACTCAAGAAAATGGACCAAAGAAGCATCTTCCACTACATGATTTAGGGTCAAGCTTCTTGCTGGAACAGTATGTTCATTGGGTTGTTGATTTATACATGGTGGATTTTGAGGCATTATCATTAAAAATCTCTGACTTCTCGAAAAGATGCTGGCTTTCAAGGCTTCAATATATTGCTGAGCCTAAAAAATTAGCCACACTGCTCCACTGCAATCATTTAAGTATGTTGCTGCTATACTATCTGTACATCATGATCCCTTATTGCAGAGTGAATTATTTGTTATATCTGAATCTAAAGTGTGCAGATGATTAAAGTCAGCTCATAAGATGCACCAAGGCACGGTGTATACCAAGCAGGTTCAGTGTACTATGTTTTACTAGTCAAATGTGGACTCAGATGTGAAATATTTAATGGCTTTAGTGAAAACAAACACCCATTCCCATTAAATGGGGGAGAAACCAAACAGGGGGACGCTAATTCACAGATCATTGAAATGAAGTTAGGATGTTATTTGTATATTGGAGTTTAGAGTCCTGTTTTGTGAGAGGTGCATCCAGGCAGGTTCAGGATGTTTCAATCTTTTTTGAAATACTGACAACAAAAGTAAAGGTGAATAACAGAATTGTGCTAAATATTCAGTAGGCAAGGAAAGTTGTCCAGAATGGGACATTGGTTCCTATAAAATTATATAGCACCTGATAAATAGCATCCTTGATTTTTTGCTAACTGAAAGCTGAAGCCATAGATATTTTATTCTTTTAACTTAACCATCTAACCAACTACACATGGCCAAACCAATTTTGTACACTGGCTGCCTCCATGCAGAATGTTTGGCTTTCCCAGCAACAGAAAAAGATGCCTGAACATGTGCTGAAATATGAATACTACACATGGCAGTTGATGTGCACAATCACTTTGCCAGCAGTTATGAGGGTGGCTATGTGTGGGCTTTTCCTCTAGTCACTCTGCAGACAACAGTGTATAAGCAAACCCTCCATCCAAGTATATTTCCCTTGTACTCCCCTATGCAATCTAAATATTTTATTTCAATTGTCAGTTTTCAATATTTTCTTATCAAAACTCTGCTTTAAAGGATTAGGACTGTGAACTGCACTGCGTTTCCACAAACTCTGAAAGTGTAGTACAGAGTCAGCATTTTTCAATTGCAAGCTGATTCTGCCAGACCTACCTTCCTTCCTTCCTTCCTAGCAGAAATATAGTTGGGAAGGGGGCTGCCACTCAACAAGCCCTCTCTTCCATCTGAGCTATATTCATGGCTGCTCCTTTCTCCATGCACTGTACTAACCATTGCTTATTGTCCTTAGGAATCCTGCTAGGAAGTAGTAAGTCCATAAAGGCTTGCTTGTTGCAAAAACCTGTGTGGAGTCCCGATATAACCCAGGCTGGGCACAGTCAACCAATCAGAGAGTAAGCTGCTTTGGAGAATGATAGCTGATACCATAAGTTACACCACTGCTACTAGCTAGCAGAGTAAATGGTCTTCTCAGCTAGAGGGTGAGATCCTTGCTTACATACAACAGTGGGCAGCCTCAGATGAGGAAACACACCCTCATGTGTGGTCACAAATAGGATGAGGAAGGCTTACAAGATCAGCCTAAAACATTGGACTGCTGTAATTAAAATGATGCCTCCCTTCCATCCTACGTTCAAACCAGACTAGCCTGGAAGGGCTTTTTTTCTTGTTTCTTTTTTTAATGGTACAATATTTCCTGCTGCACTGAAGGGACACCATCTTATTTAGGTGCACAGGACATGACACATGACAGTTGTCTTGTATGGCTGTCACTTCTAAAATCTGCCACCTGAATGACTGGTTTATTTTATTTAACGATAGAGGCAGGTACTGAGCTCTTAAATTACAATACAGAATCGACTGTGCTATTGTGGCTACCTTTAAGAAATTTAGCATTTTTAGATTCAGCAGGAGTCAAAGCACTCTGCTCTATTCATTCATAACTCCAGCATCACTGCCCAGGAATCTGCCCATTGATCTTGATATGAACCTGTCCGGACATTAAGGATGACAAAGAGCCACATGAACATGGCTCTGCTTTTAGAGGCCTGTTTATCAGGCATGTTCTTTCTCTCCTGGAATGCACCACCTTGGAGTTGTGTTTAGCCCACATTCTGTCCATTTTCAGGAAAAAGCTGAAAATGTTTCTGTTCAGACTGGTGGCATTATTAATCAGTGATCATCTTAGATATTTTTGTCGGGCTTCGACAATGTATATTTTATCTTATGAGTGATTGGGATGAAAGTTCCACTAAAGGTTTTTGCTGTACTGTACTTCCAGGGCACCCCTACGGCTGAGAGGCTGGTGGGATTGGAAAGGTGGCAAGATAGGAAGTCCATTGCACTGGAAGGCAAGGCTCCATTTGGAGGGCTCCAGCAGCCAAGAAATCAGGGCATTGTAATTTCCAGTGCCTGGTCCACTCACAGTAAAAGCACACTCCAGAATTCTGGGGCCAATATTGTCTGCCCTGGTTCCTATTCCATTCCTCTGACATGGGTTAGTGTTGGTTCCTTTTTTGATTTTCCAGTCTGGCTGTCAGGATTCTAGTCTTTTACTGTCCTTTTGACTCCCCAAGTTACCTGCCTGATATAACTGCATGAAATGATCAACTGCTGCTAATAATGCCTTCATTTCTTTCCGTTGCCACCCGATTAAGGACATCTTTGGGGTTTTCTTAACTTCTGGTAGCAAACTTTCTACAAACATGCTCGTCAGTACCATGCATATACTAACTTCTGGAGTGCCACTCCCTGAATATTTGGTAAAAGTCTGTATTCATCTTTCACAGTCCTCTCCTGGGTGCTCATTGCTTCTCTGGCGGCAAGCAGAGATCTTGTACCAATCTGGTTTTATCAGATACAAAGTTTTTACTGCCATTAGCAATTTGCCTGAGCTTAGGTAAGCTTAGCCTCCGTAGCAGGCTTCTGAGCTGGCCAAGCTGCTTCCCTTTGCAATTGCTTCAGCTGGCCAGGATTCATTATGCAGCCCAACCATTGATTGGGATCTGCCCAGGTAGGGCAATAAGCCTGGAAGGCAATGTCTAATTCCCGTTGAAATTTCCCAAGATCAGTATATATAGAAGGAAAACTATCAGGCCTGTAGGGGACCGAGGAACGTGCACATGCATAATCTTTCCTGGAACTCCAGGGTTGGGAACTTGTCTCATAGGTTTTGACTGTAATCCAGAGGGTCTGAGGAGGTCCTCCATGACTGGAGAATAATGCTTTGGAGGGGACTCCATTTTCCTTTAGGAGCACTGTGCCCCATCCTCCTCCCCATCCTCCAAGTCAATTTCTGCCAACACTTTCCATCCCTTGTCCATTGACACTGGTGGGGGAGGAGGTGGAAATGAGGCTATGACACACAAGTCCAACACCTCCTCTTCTCTGGGGACAACTTCCACTGGTGGAATTGATGATTTAGACAAAGTGAGATACTTCAAATGGGAGGAGATTTTCTAAGGATATAAACACATTTGCTCTTTAAGTACTCAAGACTTCACCTCCTCCTTTTTTCTAAGATGCTTTTCTTTATACAAATTACTATGGAGACCACTAAGTTGGGGCCCCTGTTTCTTTATAATCGCAGTATATTCCCACTTTTCAAAGGTGGTCATCATCTTCCTCCCCACTTTCTGAGCCATCACCTTCTCCTTTAGGTGTTCTATATCTTCTAAATTGAAGGATCCCATGGGTGTAAACCTTAGCAAAATGAAGAATCTCAGTCTATTTGCCAGTATGCATTGCCTATGAAGCATTTGCATTTCATGCACTGGACAACCCTTCCAATTCAGCTCCTCTGTTCTTTTGGAGCCTGCCTGTCCCATTTCCTATCTGCCTTTTCCTTTCAACACTAACTATGATGCATCCCCTGTGTTAGCCATCATGCTCTACCACAAACCTGAACACTCATATGCCCACTCAACAACAGATGCAGCCCTAAGATGCCAAAGGAATGCAGAAGAGCCCTGTAGCCCCCAAGGTTACAGGTTATATACCCTCCAAAATGATACAAAAAGCGATGTAAGTAATAACATCACCTTTACAGCCAGAATGTAGAATCAGATGGGGTGATCTTACTATGGGCTGACCCAGTGCCTCTATATTCTACATTTTTAAGGAGGCTCCAAGCCCTCCCCCCTTTCTACTGATACTAGCACCTTCTAACTTAAACAGTATCCTTTATTGTACCCATAAATTGATTCCTTTCACACCAAGGAAAAGACAACAACCTGTTTTTTGTTATCTGCCTCCTTCCTTTCCCAGATCATCCGGCAGTTTCAGTTCACCTGCTCCTTTTGCTGAGCAATTCAAAATCCTTCACAGCAATCATGTTTATAAGATCAATATATTATTTGTCCTCCCCAAAGGGTTGACTGTTCTATGGATGTAAAGAGTGTACATACAGGTGTGGACACATCTGTGTATCCTCTCTCTCCCCAGAATAATCTGGGGTTTCCACAGGAAGGGGGGTCAAGATGGCAGCCACAACCATGCAATCAAAGCCATGCCATTTTTTATATGTATCGTGATGCATGTAAAAGGGGGTGGGCTTCAATCACATGGTTGTGGGTGCCACTTTGGCTCTTTGACACCCCCCACCCCTGGCTACTCCTGCCTGGCTTCTTTGAGGTTGATAGGAATATACCCTAAGATTCCTGAAGGCAAAACTTAAGACAAATGCCAAATTAACAGAAGATTACAGTGAATTAATTGCACTTCACACATTCAGATTTGTTTGGCACCTGCAGGTTGCTTCTGCTCGCAGATGTCTCTCACAAGATTGGGATAAACATACTATGCAAGAAATTTCTAAGCCTCGAAACCAAATCTTCTATTGCTGCCTTTCAATAAAAAGATAAACTGCCAAGATAAATTTTCCCTTCTTTATTTTTCTCTTTATGAACCTTTCATTCCCCATTGAAGCAATTAAATACTTTAATGGCAAGTATATCCTTTATCACAGAGTATTGATCTCCCCACATGATATGTGTTAAATTCCCCTTTCTGGATAAAGCTAGTCCAATTTACAGTCATGTGAAAAAGAAAGTACACCCTCTTTGAGTTCTATGGTTTTACGGATCAGGACATAATAAAAATCATCTGGTCCTTAGCAGTTCTCAAAAGTAGGTAAATACCACCTCAGATGAACAACAACATATGACATATTACACCATGTCATTAGGTGGTTCTTCAGATTTTGGTACTGCACAGGAGACCTTATATAGGTTCCTTGAATGCCACAAAAGAAAGTAAGTTATAAATGTAACACTCCACTTCACACTCAGCTCCCATTTGGAAATATTTTTAGCTATAAATCTGAATATATATGTGGGTGTTCTGAATACCAGTTTAAAAGAGTTGTGTAGAATGCTTTTTTCCTCACTCTTCAATAGAATTCATTTTTTAATAGGAAGAATTGTTTGTAGTATGCAGGTAAACAGATGAATTCATTATAAACTTCTCCTGCACTAGTCTTCTTCAGAATACCTTTGGGAAACAAGATTAGAACACCTGGGTACTAAATTATTCCAAGTAAAACATGGTACCATGTACTCTGAAATACAGATTATTCATTATGTGGATAAATGTTCTTGTTGACTTGAATTAAACTGGACTCTCATTAATAAGTTTCTAAGCAATGCTGTTTAATGAATAAAAATCTAAAGAGACCTGAAATATTAGATGTAAAATTGTATCTTAATAAAATCCAAAAGTTGGTTAACTGGCTGAGGTTTTTTATCTGTAATATTGTCTGTATTGCTCAAACTGGATTTCAGCTTGGTAGAGATACTAATATATGTTCAGCATGTAGCTGCCTTCCCTTAGGAATGAGATCATTCTTTGCCTTTTTAATGTCCAGAAGCAACATGGGAAAAATTTAACTGTTGATCTTCTCACTCCGAAGTTTACAGTCTTGGTATCTGCTGACCTATTTATAGCATAAGTCAAGACCCTAATAGATCAGACATCAAATAGAGTATGCTGGAGCAATTTCCAGCAGTTCTTTTGGGGAATGAATTTTTTTAAAGCCCACTTAGTACCATAAAGCAGTTCCTTCAGGATGACAGTATGGGAGAGGAAGGACTTTGATCCCACCACTGTGGCTTCAGCTGACACTAGCTGGACAACCAAGGAAGGATTCAATCCTAGGTTGGATCTAATTTTCCATCTCTGGACATGAGCAATTTGAAATTGCTTTACTGCTTGATATGGGCAAATGTAGGAGACAGCTTGAAGTTTATCTGCTCCCCATCTTAGCCAAACTGATCCGATGGCTAAGTATTAAAACATTAAAACCTGCTTCCCCCCTCCCCCACAAAGGTCATCCACCCCACTGTAAAATTCTTCTTTTTCAAAATTAGTAATATCTAAATTTGTTATTAGATTAACTATGTTCTGCAGCCCTTTTTTTCATCCAACCCCTAACGGCCTTACTAGGCTTAGGGCATTGCAGGTAGTCCTTGGTTAACAACCATTCATTCACTGACTGAAATTACAATGGCGCTGAATGAGGACACTTAGAACTGGTCTTCAAAGTTGCGGCGGTTGAAGCATCCCCACAGTCATGTGATTGCGATTTGGGCACTTGGCAACCGGTTCACAATTACGACAGTCACAGCATCCTGCAGTCACAGGATCGCCATTTGCAACCTTCACTGCCGGCTTCTGACAAGCAAAGTTCAATGGGGAAGCCGTTAGGATGTCACAAATGGCGATCATGTGACGTCGCACATAACGACTGCATGGGAACTGCCAGAAAAGCCATCATAAGTCAGCGCAGTCATGTGATGTTGCACTTTACGATCATGTCCCTTAGCGATGGAGTTGCCAATCCCCATTGTTGTCATTAACCAAGGATTACCTGTATATAAATTAGAGAGGTTAAAGGGTGGATTTTATGAAGACGGGCCAGTGCTTCCCTTCAGTGCCATTCCACTTCATGAAATGAAGTGTCCATGCTGCCTGAGATTTATGGGAGCTGACACCCAAAACATCTCAAGAGGAGAGGCCGATTTGTGACAGAATGAATTCATTGGTCTTTAAGACAGCATAAGAACTTTTCTGACATCTTGTCTTCGAGCTGAAGATTGCTTTGATGACTGAAAGAATATTCAGTCATAATAGAGATTCCCCCCAGACTGAAATGGTATAGCCCAATAACAATTTTACAACTTCATCTCTCTTTCTGTGAGTTAGCCTCAGAAACCACATGCAATATTTTATGAAACTGTGGAATACATATTCCAAAATCAAGGTGCAGCCCACACACACGCACCAATCTGACCCCTTTTCAGACTCCATTGAATTTTTTTTTACAAAACATTAAAACAGTGAAATCTCTTTTGTTCCTTATCTGCATATAACAACTGTAATATTCATTTTTAGTTCGTACTTACCTGATTCATATGGTAATTGAAGCTCTGTTGGCGTGTCTCTTCTACAGAGCTTCCAGCTGCCTATTGCTCTCATTCATTTGCACATGTATGTGATAAAGTAGAATTGAGCTTTCTCTTTATTCTACCATGTCTTTTGTATTCTTAACTTGCACAGTTATTATCCGTGAAAGCTAACATTACCTCAATAAAAATTGCTCCTAATGTTAGGAAGGCTACAATTGCTAAAATGATGCATATTTGTATTTTTGTTATCTTCAATCATTATTAATTAGAAAATGGCATGCATGGGTTGGCATGGAGCAGAAATGAGACAGTCTTGTCTTCCTTGGTAGACCCTGCATTTCATACTAGGTGAAATTGTCCATCAGATTTGAAAGTTATATGTATCTGTAGAGAATTTCTGTCCCATATCCATAATGGAACAAGAATCATAAAAACCCCAGAAGACAGGTTAGGGAGTGGAGAAGAAGCTCTAGCATGACAGGATGATGGGGAAGATAACTAAATCTGTTTCGCCTGTACTTGGATGTGACCATGCGTGTGTAATTACAAGCTATGAAACTAAGAAAATTCTTGGTTTTTTGGAGGGGGTCCCTTCTAACCTATGACAATACCTAGTCAATATTGGCTGGGCTAACAAGCTAAAGAGAGTTTGTACTTGGCTGTGTAGTATCTGTTCCTATCTGTTTAAACAGATAATTTCTTATCTCTGAAGAGACCAACTACAGCTTAGAAGTCAGCCAACATAAATGAAAGTAAGGGAGCCAATGATTGTAATTATTTTGATCTCATTCACAGTATAATACTGTAATCAATATATTACTGATTGTTACTTCCAAACATGAGAAATCTTACAATGAATAAGAAGGTGCTGTAAGATTGGATTTGGGGAAACAGAGCAATTAGAAGAATAGGGAGTGGAGTGAGACAAGGATCCATGTTTTCTCCATATCTGTTTACTCTAATGTATACAACAAATATCTTTTAAGAGTGGCAAGACTGGCTGGGAATGGCAGTTGGAATCAAAAATAAGGCTGAAACACTAACATTTGAAGATATGAAGATGACTTTGTTAGCCAAAACAAAGAAAATGTAGCAGAACTCATTAGAAAAGTAAATATGGAAAATGAGAAATCGAGCTTTAAGTGAAATGTTAAGGTCCAATATCAAATTAATAATGTAATGTAAAGGAATGTTGTCTCAAAAATGTAAAAATAAACCGAAAGACTGAAATGAAGCAAACCAAAAATTTTGACAATAAGACAAAGCAGGAAAGATAGCAAATTAAGATGTAGCATTCCTTTTGTGACAGGATGATCGCTCTGGTGTCCAATTATATGTAGCATCACAATAATAAAGCCTCAGTAATAAGATAATATTGTTGGCCTTGCTTAGAATAAAGTCAGCCTCAGGCAGAACCCACTTACACAGGCTTTCTCATTCACTTCAGTGGGAAGGTCGAGCCTACATACAACACACCAATGGTCATACTGGAACTGCTATGCATACATGGACCATGGGGTTGGCCAATGGCCCAAGAATTCAAAGATACAAATCTGCTTAAAACTTTGGCTTCTTTCATTCGTACAAGTTGCTCAATGACTTG
Organism: Liasis olivaceus; assembly: GCA_030867105.1. NCBI lineage: Eukaryota > Metazoa > Chordata > Lepidosauria > Squamata > Pythonidae > Liasis > Liasis olivaceus. The sequence continues at coordinate 262,865,915 of CM061349.1, forward strand.
GTAGCCTGTACAGCCAGGATGACTGTATTGGGCTTCTTAAACTAGGGCTCTCACATACAGCCTGCAAAACCCACTGGACCACTAGACTGCTTCAAAGAATCTCCTTGCTGGCATCTAGTGGTCATCTGGAGTTTTGGAGCCCAGACATGGTAACCCTTCACAAACCATTTATCTGGATAAAGATTGGAACCATGGACTTTTTCTTTGTGCATGTGAGAAGATGCAAAGATCCTTGTTTATATTAAATCCAGGTTTTCCTTTTACATCCAAATGTTTCTGGCAAATGGTGAAAAAACAAAACAAACCAGGTTCATGTCCTGGCTTTTTTTTTTCTGCTTCGTGAGAAAATGTAAATCCGAGTTCCCTAGTTCAGACATAAAAGAGAACTTTGGCTCAATATAAGAAAGGATCTTCCTGCTGAAGCCATAGCGGGAAAGTAGGTAACAGGAGGCTGGAAGAGAGATTTGGCTACAGGGAACCAACTAGACCCACAAATATTTTCTATACCATTCTGGCATTTGGTAGAGATATAAGGGTTCTCTATATTCTGGAGGGAATGTTTTGGCTTTCTATGTTTTGTTCCTTGGTTCTCATCGTAAGGGCAATGGATCACTTGGAGCCTTCTGCCTTACTTCCCTGTGTGAAGGCTATTTCTTTCAGGAGGAAGAGGTTCTTTATTTAATAAAGACCTTTTTTAAGGTAGATGTTAACAGCTGCTCCTGCCATGCACTGAAAAGGCTGCTGTTAAAAAAAAACAAAAAAAACCTTCCTTTTGGCTGTTTTTGGCTTCAGCATGTACACATTAAAATAATTTTCTTGACAATATTTGCTATGAAGTAAGTCTGAACAGGAGTAAAGAGTGCATACCCTGAAGAAAGTGCCAGAGATTGGTGACTGCAGTTTAATCACAGGTGCGCCTTTCTGAAGCAACACACATTTCTATGGCCTGAGATACATTTAGCCCCCTTGAGAACTATTTGGTGGAAAAGCAGGATACAGTTGAACTAATAAATACTAATAAATGTATCTCAGACCATAGAATGTATACCAATAAAATGCAATCAATAAAACAGAACAAAGAAGCAATAAAATGTAGTAAGTTGTAAAAACAACAAAGGACAAATAATAAAATACAGTGGTACCTCGGGTTACGAACTTAATCCGTTCCATGACTCTGATCGCAACTCGAGTTAGTCGCAACGCGAGGTAAATTTTCCCATAAGGTTCAATGTAAATACGGTTAATCCATTCCGCCCTCCGGATTTGGTCGCACCACGAGGCAAATTTCCCCATAAGGTTCAATGTAAATATGGCTAATCCGCCCTCTGAATTTGGTCACACCACGAGGCAAATTTCCCCATAAGGTTCAATGTAAATACATACGGTTAAACAGTTCTGAAACATTTTCTTTGGAGCCATGCTGACAAGCACACCAAAAACCTTCCAAACGCCACAAAACACACCACAAGCCTCACCGAACGTCTCCTTGCTACCGCGATCTCGCCCACAGGAAGCCGCGACCGTGTGGCAGCAGGGCAAATGGCCGCGGATCCGGTTCGTAGCTCGAGGCGGAGTTTGCATGTCGAGGTAAATTTTTGGGGCCGGAGCTGGTCGTATCTCGAAAAATTCGTAAGGAGGGGCGTTCGTAACCCGAGGTACCACTGTAGTTAAAAGCAATAGCAAGGTAGCTTATGGGCCAAAGGCTTGACTTTTTAAGGTAAAAGGAGGAGCCACAACAGTTTGTTTGGTTTTTTGTTTAACAAATTTATATAGCCACCTATTTAACAATGGAAAGTTCCTCCCAAATGTTCTTCCCAAACTGGAGTTTTTAATATGGCAGAAGGAGAAACTGGTTATACTACATGCTGAGAATAATCACAGCAACTTATGAACTTAATTGCAAATTACATGCATGGTGAACCATTCCAATTCTGTCTTGCCCACTTCTTTGCCCCAACCTCATCTCCTTTTTGAAGTATAATCTGCCAAAACACTGTTCAAAGGCTGAGTACTGTGCTAAAGCCCCCAACAACTGCACACACCCCACCATATGGAGATGATGCAAGAGTCTGTTCACACTTACACTATTACTCTTAGTTATGAAAAAAGTGGGCAACCACAAGGGAAACCTAGGTTCGTATCCATCTGCAGCTGTGAAAGCTTACCAGGTGACTTTGGACCAGCCATTCTTCCTCTGGCACTTTACCTCACAGGATTGTTGTGGGGGGAAATGGGAGAAAAGAGCTCTGTGTAGACAGCTTTGAGTTCCTGAGCTAGAAAATGAGATATATATTGAACCAATAAATAAGTAAATACTGTACATCCACTGAACACTTTAGTGCATGAGGCTCTATTTCAGTATTACTTGGCAACTTTAAGACGTGTGCACTTCAACTCCCAGAATTCCCCAGCCAGCATGCTGGAAATTCTGGGAGTCGAAGTCCACCCATCTTAAAGTTGCTAAGGTTGAGGAACACAGCTCTATTTAATAGCCTAGTTCATCCAGCTGACTAGGTGACATCATTGTTTCCTTGCTGGGACTATTCAGGATATGCAGAATTAGTGACCCACTTTTTGCAAGGACTTGACCTTGTTTCCTTTTTCTGAATTGTGCCCCATTATTTTATCTGCATGTTGCCATGAAGAATCAGCTCTTCAAGCTAGACCAAAGTAGGTAAGTCATCACACTGCAAACTAGCCAGACCAGCTCCAGAGCCTATTAGACAGCTCAGCAGTATTAGGAACTGTGTTTGCTTGTTCATTTCTCCAGATTTCTTGTTTATCAGATTGCAATGAACTTAAATTAATTTCATGAGTTGCATGTACTTCATAAATAGTAAGTTGGCTCAGGCACACTCACAGAAATATGCATTTCCATTAAGTCCAATTTCATGACTTGTACATTCAAAAATGATATCTAGGCTAGGAAAAATACTTAATCCCCAAGTTTGAAATTCTAAAAAACTAAGGAATATGGCATCTTTATTCCTAAATATTGTAGGAATTTGTTCAATCAGGGCTTTGCCATGTCTGTGTTAGTATGCAGGTAGTCCCCAGTTTAAGAACGAATTCCGTTCCCAAGGTCTGTCCTTAAGTCGAATGTGTATGTAAGCTGGAACAGTATTATTGTATAATACTAAATAAGTAGTACTGTATAATGAACTCAAACCATTGTGTATTTAACTTTAATCACTGTGTATTTAACTCAAATTTTGCTATAATAGGTTCTGTTCTTAACTATGGGTCGTCCTTAAACCGGGCATTCCTAACCTGGGTACTACATGTATTTATTTGCAACCATAGTTTTTAGCAAAAATCCATATAAAATTACAACAATCCATATCAGCTCAATTCATCTCCCCAACAGTTAGCAGTGCTTTTTGTCAACACCTGCATTTGTATCTTCCTTGTAGCCACCGCAAACAAAGCAACTTGCTTTGTTACATGTTTGTCTACACTGGTCAGCAGGAAATACATTTTCTTCTTCCATGCGGGACTGATTCAGTTGGGTTAACAAAGGCATAATAAAACCTAGCTCTGGGTTCCTGATATTATTTGCAATGTAATAAATAATGAGTCAAAATTTCTACCTGTGAATTATTATTATTATTAATAATTTATTATATTTGTGCATTCCCATAGACTCCGGGCAGCTTACAAATACAAAACAATAAAAACAGCTAAAATATTATCACAAATGCAAAAGCAGTGTGTAATTATTACAAAAGTATGAATAGTGTAATTGGTAATCCCTTATATCTTCCATCCAAATAGACTGTTGGCATTGTCTGAAAGTGAAGTTCTATGAAAGCTTGTCTGGGGCGGGGGGGAGGGGGGAGGATGTGAGACACTATAAATAAAATGATGTTCCTTTTCTATCTTTAAGAGATCAGTACCATTGACTAACTTAAGCTTGTGTACAAGCTCTTTTTCGTGTCTAAAATGTTTAAAAAATAAGTAGTCCCTTAATAGTGTATGGTAATTTATATCATTCATCAGTTCCTGATCTACTGAAAATTGTAAGAATAGTTTTAAACACAAATTCACCCATCTACTACTAGACATTGTTTTGCCAAATAAGTGTCAAGCATGAGAGTTAATCTCCTATAATATAATATTATTGCTTTCTTTACCTTATATAAATTGATGGAAGGCCCACTTTCAATGTCAACATCATTGCTTATGTACATGGGGGTAAAGCCAGAACTGATCTCATGAATTTGTTCTGGACCACTCTAATTCCTCTATTTTACTTGAACCCCAAATTGGGGTCCCATATGTCAACCGAGAGATTGTTTTCCCCTGGAAGATCTTGAAGGAAGGCTGTAATAACAGGCCTCCTTTTGAATAAAAAAAGGAGAAAATAGCTGTGATTGATCTCATAGCTGTTGTCCTTGCTGTGCTATCTATGTTTTCATGACAGTGTTTCAGTAAAAGGGACATCCAAATACTTGAATGACCTCACTTGTTCTATCTCCTTACCATCCAGGGTCTATCTATGTCTCTTCAGCCTTTTGGCAAAAAACAACTATCTTAGTTTTCGAATAATTTATTTGTAGGTATTCTTTCCCAGAATAAGTGCCAAATTCCACCAAGGCTCTTCAGATTCCAATTAATGTTGTCAACATAAGTAACATATCATCAGCATACAGTAATACAGAGACTTTTCTACTTCCAATTGATGGAGCATAAAAGGAATTATTAAGCTCTTCTACAATGTTGTTCATATAACAGTTAAAGAGGAGAGGAACCAGTGTGCAACCCTGGTGGACACTTTTCATTGTTTTAATCTGCTTTGTTAGGATGCCGCTCTGATTTATTTGTATTTGCACGTGAGTGTCTTTGTATAATTTATGTATTAGGTAAAGTAATCTTCTATCTATATCAACGTCTAAAAACTTCTCCCATAATCCTTTTCTATTCATTGTATTATAGGCAGATGATAAATCTATAAATGCTGCATACAGGCATTTTGAGGGGCCAGTCATTGATTTGTGGATCAGATGTTGTAAAGTAAAACACTGGTTTATAGTGCTATGTCCCTTTCCAAAGCCTGTCTGTTCTTTTATTATCTGCCTAGTTTTTGCTCAATCGTTCAATCTATTTAAAAGATACTGTGTATATAACTTACACTTTATGTCAATCAGACTTATGGGGCAAAAGTTAGCAGTGTTTGTGGAATCACATTTTTTATATATTAAGATCACTACATTATTTTTCCAATCTACAGGGAGTCATCCAGTGGCATTAATATAAGTAATCAGGGACGCAAGCATGAGGGCCGCCAATCAGGAAATGCCTTAAAAATTTCTGGTGGTAACATGTCCTCTCCTGGGGCTTTGCCAGCTGTCTGCTGTGAGAGTATTCTTTTAATTTCAGCATCAGTTACTGGGGGCCATTTTAATGATTTTTTAAAAACATATCCATACCCATTAACTGTTGGTTTGATATTCTAATATCCTCAAATTTGTTTTTGAAAAAAGTTTCCCATGATTCCGGTGAAATCTGGGCTTCAGTTATTACTTTTATTTCTCTTTGGCCTTGGGGAACTAATTCCTAGAATTCTATATCATTATTTTGTAAGCATGTCATTCTTAATTCCTCCCATTGGCTTTTATAATACTCTTGTTTCTTCCTCCTTATCAATGCTTGGTATTTCCGGCATTTATCTTCCACTGCCTCTACCCTATCAGATGATTTACTAAACAGATTATTTACTACTTTATCAGATGATAAACTAAGATGTACTGCAATTAAATTCATTAAGCCCCTTTGGCATGCCCCATCTTTTGATCCCTCCTGGCCCATTTATAGAAACACATATCACCAGGTAATGCAATCACATTCTTTCCCATCAATTTTGTCAGGTCATAGATTGTTAAAAAAAAAAAAAAAGTAATCTTTACAGATTTTCCATGGTTTATGAGTAGCTCCTGGAGTGACAATTTGTAATAATTAGGGATATACAGGAAATTACTACACCGCCTATTCAAATGGTGTAGGCTTTTAAATTAGCTTCCGTAGTAGCTAAAATTGCTAACGCAATAAGCTTCAAAGCTTCAGTGTTCTCAGTTGGCCCCAAAAGGTTAGGAATCCCTGCTGGGAGACATGACTCTGGTGCAACCATCTCATGGCATTTGCAGCCATTTCTAAACACCAAGTTGGCAATCATTGAAATCCTTGCTGGAACGACTCATGTGGTGCTGTTGCTTCAATTTCTGAAATGTCAGGGTGACATGTAAAACCCATTCAAGTATACCATTTCAAACAAATCCCTTTTCCAGCACTAGTTAATGTTTAGTATTTTTAATACAAGGCCTGATATTTTCAATAGCTATAAAAATATTTCACAGCAATCGTGACACTGAGATTTAATTTAGATGGTACTAATAAAATATAGATTTCATTAAAAATACTGATAACTGTCAGTGGTTAAAGATGATGGAATAAAATGTTTTTAGGCCAAAAATTCCTTGGTGCCAGATATAAAGATTGTGACAGCTAATTTAGTAGCTCAGTAACAACAGGATGTGCAGAGTTGAACTGCAAATTTGTATTTGGTTATTTCTGTTTAATCTGTAATCTGCACAGGTAGCCCTTGGTTAACAATGGTAATTGGGGTTGGAACTTCCATTGTTAAGTGATGTGGTTGTAAAATGCAATGTCACGTGACTGCATTGCTTAGCAATGGCAATTCCGGCACTCCCCATTGCTGTCGTTAAGCAAGGATCACGGGTTGTTAAGCGAGTCCTAAGTGGCTTACAAGGACAGCAGGCAGGTAAGTAGCTGCTCCTGGGTGGGGGAGTGTGTGCGGATGGTCTGCAAGGTGCAGCTTGAGCATGGTGGGGCGCGGAGTGGCTACTGATGGGTGGGGGAGAGTGCAAGCAACCTACTGGAGCGACTTGTGACCTTCCCTGCCAGCTTCCCAATGACTTTGCTTGTGGGAAGCCGGTAGGGAAGGTCTCAAATGGCAATGATATGACTGCAGGATGCTGCAACTGTCATTAAGTGCAAGCCAGTTGCCAAGCATCCAGATCACAATCACGTGACTGCAGGGGTGCTGGGACAGCCAGAACTTCAAGGACCGGTTGTAAGTACCACTCGTTCAGTGCTGTTGTAACTTCAAATGGTTGCTGAATGAGTGGTTGTTAAACAAGGACTACCTGTATTTTGGGAGGGGAAGGTTTTTCCTTTTTTTTTTTAAGCATTTTTATGCTTATTGTTTATTCTACACTTTTTGTGTATCTCCCACCTCAAGATGGCAGCAGTCAAGCTAGCCAAACATGGTGTCACTTTCCAGCAATAGCATAACCATGATTCAGTGCCAGACTAGGAGGGTGTTCTGGGGGGCACAAAAAAATTATTTTTAGCCCTCATGCAATATTGACAGCTGGCTATAATATATATGTGTGTGTTATTTTCAACCTTAGGTTTAGAGATATTTGAAAAATTGTGTAATTTCAATCTATGGAAGATTCTTCGTATTCCAAGTTAAACTTGGGGCCACTGACATTCTGATTTGCATCTTCTCCCAAAATTACAGTTCTGAGGTTTCAAGGAAACATACAATGATGGTGAAATCAGCCTCAGTTTTTAGTTAATTTTGTCCCCCACTTTAGCTGGTAATTACAACACAAACAACTGTATAGACTAATGAATCATGATGGAAATGTGTGAGCAGAAGTATTCCAGACACACAGGACCCACAAAAAGGAAAACAAAAATTTAGTATGAGAAATGTCATGTTGGAGCCATGGACTCAAGGAACACTGCAATTCTGTAGTCCATTGATAGAAAAATCAAGAGTTCTCACCTCCTTTTTATAAAAATGGCAATTGCTCCATTTCCATGAGTATACTCCTTTGTTCCACAGCTTGTATAAACAGAACATTTGTGGAGTCATTTGGCTCACATGTCCCTAAACTGAGACAAGCACGTGTCTCACATGCAGATTCCTTCAAGTCCCTAATCAAAACTTTCCTTTGTCTCCAACTGTAATTGTCTGACAAATCAAATTTAGCACACATTCCTGTTTGCTCTAGCACTGTTAAATTATAGGAACTGTTGCATTTCTTAGGCAGACTATTCAGCTGTCATAGTTTACCCAAAAAGCTAATACATATTGGTAAAACACAGGATTTTTTTTTCTTACAGTCATTCTATAGTGCTATAGCATGGACATTTTATAGTAAATATCTCCTACTATAATAGGTAGAAAATACCGTCTTGAGCTTCCCAGCTGGGACAACCCATAAGGAGGGCAAGGAGGAGGATGGGGAAAGTGGTGACATTCCCCATCTCTCCTCCTCTACCTCTCAGAGGCTTCTTTTCCAGAATCCCATCTCAAAGGAGACGGACAAGACTGCTATTGCTGGGGATAGGGCCATGCCACTAAGTGAGGGAGGAACACCCAGTCCCCCCCTCCTACATTGCATACAACTTAGGCATCTCCCTTCATAACTAGTCAGATAAGGAGGAATTGTTCCTGGATGAGGAAGAAGAGCAGCAACTAGTCCCTAAACACACCAGGCTTTTTCAAAAAGAACACTTTTTATATGTGGTCAGGGCAGCAGGACACCAAGCTACTCTACCCATTTCATTCATCCCTAATTCACCCATAGCAGACTCTTGGACCACAAGAGGACATAGATTCCAGAGCAAATCACAGCTATTTTAATCACCAGGCAAACACTGATCACTATCTCAGCCCTGTGGGCTATCAGTAGACCCACAAACATCAGACACAAGGGTCCCATTGGGGTTATTTATTTAGTTGGCCCATTTCTAAGGCTATCCATTTGGTAACAACTCTAGACAGCTTACAAGACCTGCAAATAGAAGTAGAATGACTATGGCAAAAGAAAACAAAGATAGTACCAATAGTTATAGGTGCCTTAGGTGCAATCCCAAAACATCTGGAGCACCACTTGAACACCACCAGCATTGACAAAATCACCATCAGTCAATTGCAAAAGACAGCTTCACTTGGAACAGCTTATAACCTGCAACAATACCTTTAACACCATCAAACAACATCTGCCTATTCCAGGTCCTTGAGAAGGACTTGACAGGTGGACAAAAATGCCAAATCCAGTCTAAATACTGTGTGACTGTGCGACCAACAAAAATAATAATAATGGAATGCTGAGCTGGAAAAAACAAATCAGACCCACTACACCTACCTGGTGATTAGTGGGGTCACATGCCATCCTAACCAAAACACTGTGGGAAAAGCTTGGTCTTTGGCGCCTTCCTAAATGCCAGTACAGTCAGGGCAATACAAATTGGGAGGCAGGGGAAGGTTTCTATTCCAAAGGGCAGGCACAGCAACAGAGATGACAGCCCTCCTGGGTCCCATAAGATGGCATTGTTTAATTGTTGGGACCCAAAGCATGCCAACCCTTTGATATTAGAGGATGGGCAGAAAAAATTGAATACCCCGGCTCCATGCTATGAAGTGCTTTATAGATTATCACCAGCACTTTGAACTGCACTCAAAAACCCACTAGTAACCAATGCTTGTGAAGTAGCTGTGCTACGTGGAAATACTGAAGAGCTCTCATAAGTACTCACACTACTGCATTTTGGACCAGTGGCTGTTTCCAGATGATCTTCAAGGGCAGTCTCATGTAAAATACATTGAAACAATCCATCTGGTAGGTTAACTAAGGTGTGAGTGACCATGTGGATTACACTATATTTTATCTGTCCTTCAAAATTACTTTACCCTATCTCCCAGACCATACATTATTCCACATTCTTCATCATTATGCCCAAGAAGAACAAGGAATGGCATGCCATCTAGACCTGAACTGCCACTTCATGATAAGATCTATCATAAAGGATGTCCATAAAAAGATGCCCTAACTTTCTTTGACATACAGGAGGACCACCTACACATCCCAATCTAGCCATCACACAGGAAGTTCCTGAAGTTAGAATACCAGAATACATGCTATCAGTCACTCCATCTGCCTTGCTGACTCCCAATACATTCACAAAGTGATGGTAATGATTATTGTAGCTCATCTCCATTCCCAGGGAATACATACATACTATATACCTTCCTAATTGGGGATCTTAATCCACAAAAAGAAGGGCAACCTTCAACTAGCGTAGGCACAATTCCAGACACAGAAAGCAGGCTCTGCCTGCCAAAGGAGAGAAAGGATTCTATCCAGCAGCTAGTTGTATCCATTCTTTGGACCAATCATTTGGATTAGCTCTGGTCTCCAGGTGATGATTACCTCTGCAGACCCAGAATCATGGGTGAGATTCCTAGCCTAAGAGGTACAAAATAAGCCTGCCTCTGAATTGTGGCCCAGTCCACTAGACGACAATTATACCCCTCTATATCCTCTTTTATTAAGCATATACCTTAGTCATATCATCCTTTGTCTAGAGGATATGCAGAAAATATTCCTAGAAAGAACTAGGAGCCTCTTGGGCATAAGATCCCACCTTTAGGGGAAACTCTGCCATGCCTCAGTATACACTCTGCTATAGAAAAGTAAGATATTGGATGCACATAAAGTATTTTTTTCTACAGCAGAGACAGAACATCTAGTTCATCCGTATATTAAGCAAAAAGTGAGGAAAGCCATATTGGGCTGTATCAAAATTTGCAGCAACTAACACATCATTCACTTATCTCTCTTCTACTTTCTTACTAAAAAAAGGTAGATTTTTAGTCTCTTTATGGTTTGTAATTCCAAGCTTGGGGAAAGGGCTACTGCCTCTCAGAAGAAGTAGAAGTGAAACAATTGTAAGCCCTGTTTCCAAAGCAAAAGGGAGGGAGATACTCACCGTAGGATGCCTTGCTTCTGCTTAGAAAACAGATCTTCATAAGGCTAGCATACCAAACAACAGTTGCAAGAGAACAATAACTCTTGTCCTCTCTACTCTCTTCAGACTTTCAGTGTATGCCTGCTACAGTTAAAAAGGAAAGGTGCCCACACTCCAACCGTTTCCCAACTGCAACTTCCCCACCCAATTCTCTGTGAGACAGAAGTACTGCATATCTCTTCCTGGAGTTACCCCAAGGACTAAAATGTTAAGAGAAATGTAATTCCCACAGGAAAAGGGCATAGACAAGAAATGCCCCCAGGATGGTTTGAGAGCTAATGCTCAACTTGAGAACTAATTTTATGTTGCCTAATCAAGAAACTCAATGATGCAGCATAAATCCTGCATGTTGCCTAGAGCTAGGAGCACACTATTTCATGGCCCTCTCATACACCAATTACATTTTTTCAGTTGATCCTGAGATGTCCTCAGGCTGCCAGATGGTTTTGATCACCCTAGTAAAATCAGATGTTCTTTTCTTTTCTCCAGAAGTGCCAAGTGTTTCATTTAGGATGAGGATAGGATTCAAAACATTCTAGTTGTATTTACACATATAACGTTAAGCCAGGATTTTAAAGCATGGTTTGTTGAATAAGGCATAATGGTCCAACTTGCAGATAAAGCCAAGTTATAATTATGGGCCTGAATGTCATGTTAAGCCAAAAAACAAACAAATTTGTGCAAGCACATTCTAAGGCAGCGTTCCCTAATTTAGTCATGCTTCAGATGTGTGAATTTTGAGTCCAGGAGTTCTTATATAACGTGGCTATTGCTGGGAATTCTTGGAGTTGAAGTCCACAGATCTGAAAGGAATGTGCATTGGGGAAGGCTGATCTAAGACTACAATCCTGTGCCCACTTTTCTGGAGTAAGCCCCATTGAACATGATGGCTCTTACTTCTGAAAAGACAGTCATAAGATTGTGCTTTAAATACACAAGAATAATTAATTGTACTGTGTTTTATGAGGCACTTGATAATACAGATTCTCAGAAAACGACACCTCTGCTATTCAGTGTAAGACCAACAAATGTCTTCACGGGCCTGTTCTGTCAGATTATAAAAGGTGAATGAAATAGTATTTTTACACAACTGAAAGAGTTTGGGTGGCTATTTATGACAGGGTTGAAAGAGTACAATGGGTCCTTCCTCCCTCTCCTCCAGCCAAACTTTGTAACATATCCCAAAAGAAATGTCGGTCCTGGAAAAGGCTGTTAGGTGAAAGATGCTCAGCTACCTAGGAGGGCCAAACCTGACTTGTATTACTTCAGTTCTAGAACAGGAGGATTTGAAGATACGAATGTTTCCCACTTCTGATTCACTGCTACAGGTTCATTCTTTTGACGATCATCGAAGCAGCCTGCAAAAGCACAGACCAATCTTCTGTGTCTGCTGAAAAATATTGGCATTGGGAAGAAGATGCGCTTAAATTGTATATCTTCATTTTCCGTAAAATGATCTTTAATAAGTTTGCATAACTATTATACAATTATTTTCTTAGAGAAGCTAAAGAATATCAGATACGTTCTTATAGTTCCCTCAGAGCTTTGCTAGCCTATTGGGACACAGTGGCTGTAGTGCTCGGTTTCAAATTATTATTTCTATCTATAAAATTCAGTGTGCAAATTATCTTTCAGCCAAATGTACTTCCTAAAGCTGGCTAAGGCTACAGCTGTAATCTTCTTGGGCAAACCATCAGATCCAACTATTTTTTAAAAAAGATTTGTTAAGAACTTTAAAAAAAGGAAAAAAAACTTGTAACATTTCAATGAGTTTCCTACTATTATCACACTTTACTTTTTAGAATGGAATTGCTACCCTTCATCCATTCACTGCTTGCAGATAACCCAGAGAGTATTGTTGGCAACTCATTATATTTCAGTGTTTTGAGTTTTGTTCTCCTAAAATTTATTTTTAAGATTTTTAAGGTTGCCCAACTCAAACCATGTGACTCTGAGCAGCATTCAGCATAAACACAAAATAAATCAAAAAGAAAAAAAGAACAAAGAAAACATATAACAATGAAGTGAGAATATATAAATATGAAATGTAAAATGGTGACCAAGCACACAACAAAACAACCACAGGGGGACTCCCATTCAGCTAATTCCTGGGGGAACAGCCAAGTCTCACCAGATGTTCTAATGGTGAGCAGAGTTGGGGCCTGCCGTATATCAGGGGGAGACTGTTCTAGAGAACAGGGGCAGCCACTGAAAAGGCATGCTTCCTAGATCCCACAAGGGACCCAGATTTAAAATAAGAAACCTGGAGCATGCCTTGGGAGAAGGTGGTCCCTCAAGTAGCCCGGTCCTATGCCCATCTTTGCCCTGATTTCTGCAGCCCAGATCTGATAATCCTATAGAGATTTATTTGCATATTTATTTAAAGCCACCTACTCATACTACTGTAGGTAGCTTACAATGTATAAAACTAAAAAAACTTCCATAAAATTGCAATCAAACAATTCACAATAAATAGAGCTGTTAAGTACCATTAATAGAAACCCGCTCAAGAATTACTTTAAAAAGAAAATATTAATTAATAAAACTAATAAAATAAATGAGAAAATTAATAATAAATGCCCCCAAACAGAGAATGAAGTCTGATTTATCATGAGACAGCTAGGAAGTGTATGATCATGACAGATGGAAAACAATTCTGAACAGACAACAAAGAAGAAACTTCTAATTAATATTGCATAAAACATTTTCTAAACAGGGCTTCTGAATAAACATTATAGAAGGAACTTATTGTATCCACACTAATAGGCACTGTTTATCATATAGTGCTAACTTAGCTTCTATGTGGCATATCATTGTTTTACAGAATTGTCCAGTTTCTCCAAGGCCGAACCCAATCGGTGTTGATAGGGAGCGAGAGGTCCAGCCCCCGGCCCCTACTTTGTGGGGTGCCACAGGGGTCAGTGCTTTCACCGCTCCTATTTAATATCTACATGAAACCACTGGGTGAGATCATCCTGCACCACGGGGTGAGGTATCATCAGTATGCTGATGATACCCAACTATACATCTCCATCCCAGGTGCCCTAAGTGACGCTGTGACTGCCCTCTCGTGGTGCCTGGAGGCTGTGGGGGCCTGGATGGGGGACAACAGGCTTCAGCTGAACCCTGGTAAGACGGAGTGGCTGTGGATACAGGGAGCCTCAAGATCTAGGACCTTGTCATCGTTGGTTCTTGACGGGGTTGCACTACCCCAGACAGACCCGGTGCGTAATCTGGGGGTTCTCCTGGACTCACGACTCTTGCTCGAAGAGCAGGTGGCAGTCGTGGCTAGGAGGGCCTTTGCACGACTTCGTGTGGTGCGCCAGTTACACCCCTTCCTGGATCAGGGGGACCTCCGCACGGTCACTCATGCCCTGGTCACCTCTGGGTTGGACTACTGTAATGCGCTCTACATGGGGCTACCCTTGAAGAGTATCTGGAAGCTACAGCTGGTGCAGAATGTGGCGGCGCGGACAGTTCTTAATGCCCCTAGGAGGGCACATATAACACCGCTGTTGCGTGAGCTGCATTGGTTACCGGTTTGTTTCCGGGTCCAATTCAAGGTGTTGGTTATTACCTTTAAAGCCCTTTATGGCACAGGACCAGGTTATCTGAGGAACCGCCTCGCCCTGGTCACTTCAGCCCGTCCCACTCGGTCCAGCAGAAGGGGCAGGTTGCAGACCCTGCCAGTCAGGGAATTTCGATTGGTGGGGTCGAGGCAGAGAGCCTTTTCTGCTGTAGCGCCCGCCCTATGGAACATCCTGCCTCCTGAGGTCCGGTGTGCCCCCTCCCTCATGGCCTTCAGGAAAGGTATTAAATCCTGGCTCTGCCAGAAGGCCTGGGGGCCAGAGGGGGGCCCGCACCTGTGGAGATGGCTGGTGGGATGATGGGTTGTCTCCCCCCCCCCCCCAGCATCTTACAGGTTTTTTAGGGCCATAAACCAGAGGAGGTTTTTTAGGGTTTTTTAATATGTTTTTAATTATTTATAGTTTTTAGCCATCTCGATGAGAGCTGTGTTTTTATTGTGAGCCGCCCAGAGTCACCCGTTGGGGGAGATGGGCGGCATACAAGCCGAATAAATAAAATAAAAATAAATAAAATAAATATTTGCTTGGAAATAAACTTCATTGTGTTCAATGATGTGAATTCCCTAGTAAAGGTATTATGATTGCTGACTTCATTCAGCTTCCAGTTAACTGCAAAAACAAATACCTGTGCTAAAGTATCCCAGTTTATAAACTAACTGTGAGGAAGTAAAGTCAGTTAAATTAGGATTTTGCAAATTATCTTTGACAAGGGGGAGAATCTAATAACTCATCTGACTCCAGGGATGGGGAAGAGGGTTGAGACAAGAATGTGGGTGCAAGGTTTATATAAGCAGGGAAAATCAAGCTGGGTACTTTTGTTTTATTTTTTAAAGGAATCATGAAATTGTCTAGAAATTGACCAGAAGCATGAAGAGTGAGTTTGCTGATAGAACTGCATGTGAAATCTGTTTGAGGCTTCCAAGTTTAGGCAGGGTGATGCAAGATGAGAGTCCTTGCGAATAGGAAAATGGTCCCTCATTAAGCCCTGAGGTGCTTCAGCAACACAAAACTTCTATGATTTGAACTGCACTGTAGCGGAGCCAGAAGACAATCAGCTCAGACAGCGGCCCATGTTATGAGGTCCCAGCAGTGTGGGGGTAATGCCCAAGTGACACAAATGTTACCTGTAATAGGTATACCTATTTTCTGTATAGTATCATATTCTTTATATATATGTGCTCTATTTGTATTCTCCTAATTAGCTGATCAGAAAAGCAAAGGAAAGGAAAGAATAAGGTAAGAGAGGTGAAGAAAACAGACTAAACGATCAACTGGCACCATTTAGAGCTGATAAATGGAATCAAATTAAAGGAACATTTGTCTATCATGATTGCATGGCCAGTACTAATATAAGCAGATGTACTAATGTAAACAAGCAGGCTATAATAGCATAACAATAACATAGTATATGATGACTTTAGAGAAGCTAAGTAGATTTTTTTAAAAAATATTTCTTAATTTATATTTTGATTGATGGGTGCTTAATCCATTAATTAACAAATATTTTGTTAATTGGGTAACGGCCTCATGTAAAAGTCATGGGTGCTTTCCTTAGAAACCCTTGGAATTTCAGGAATCCAGCATTTATGGATGTAGAACCTGCAGATTAAACAAGTAATCAAACAGTTTAAAACAATTTTCCCCAACTTGATGCCCTCTGGATGGCTTGGACATCCTTCTATAATCCCAAGCCAATTGGCACTAATTAGATTTCCTCTAATTAAATGCAAAAAAAGAGCTTCAAAGGAGTTCATCAACCCTTTCCATCTGCTCCAGTCCCGATAATTATGTCTGTTCTTACATACAGTGACTATTATTTGCATGTTAAAAATGTGTATATTAAATACAATGCTTCATTTAATGGCATGCTAAGTTTGACCTTTAACTGACTTCATAAATTTGTTGTGAGCCATAAACTGTGAGAGACCGATGTGCCCACCTGGTGAGCTTCACCAATGAGCAAGGATCTGGGTTTGGCTTTCCAACATTAATATATTAAACAGCAAGCAGATGTACTGCATGAACTTTTTTTTTAGTTTTAAATGGCATATGCATATGAAGGGCATATGCATGTTTTTAATACATGAGATCAAATGGCAGAATTGTCCAGTTAGCCATTGGTTCCAGGAACATTTTATAGATTTATGTTCCTAGCATTCTTTCAGGCATCTGTATTGTAATGGAAGTAAATACAGTCATCTCATAAAACACAGACAGGCTTTGTACCTTCTCTGACAAAAAGATGGCATTGGACTGTAGACTCAGCTGTGTTTACTGAGTCTACAGTCCAATGTAGAATATCTTTTCAGAGAAGATATTCTTTTTCCACCCATAGACTGTTCTTCTATTATTGCCTGCTGGATCCAGGCCCTTCTTCTTCAATTTTACCTACATAATTTAAGAATTCAGCATTAATGGTAGGGAAAGTCTGGGCACTAGTTATGTATGATTTATCCTGAGAGCAATAATGATTGAAAGCTCCAATCAAAAGGTTCAACTACAGAAATTATCAAGAGGCTTAGTCACAGAAACTCCTTTTTAGCTTTTACAGAATTGCTGAAATTAGAATATGGTGTATCTTAAAAAAATACTACATCATGCATTGGTAAGCCTTCATAATTTTTTTAGCATAAGTCTAGGACATTTTCAGACTGGTGTTTTGTATCATTTTGGGATCAACACTAGTCCCAATTGTTCTTACAACTTTACCTAAATTGGGCCATTAAGTTGATTTATTTCTGATCACATTCTGGGATTCTGGAAACTGCAGAAACTCACTTTTACTTTGAACCCTGATGTATCCAGTTTTTATCAGGAAGGTTCTGCTCATTTATTGAGGCTTTGTGGAAAAAATATTTTCCCATTGGAGGAAATTCTTGCCCTGCCTCCCAGCAAATTGTTGAGTTCACATCAGCCTTTGCAAAGGAGCCTTAACCATGCTTCTCTCCCATCCCCACCGAGATTCAGCGATTTGTGCCTTCACACAAAAAGGAAAGACAAGAAAATGCCATGGCACCAATCCCCTGTCCTCTGCTATCTGGTGTAGAAACATGCTGCCATGGTTCCAAATGACATTTACCTTCACAAATGTTAGAATCTTGGAATGTAACAAAGGACTTATAATTTTTGTAATGGGGGAGTAACTCAAGTTTCATTACTCAGGCGCTCAGAGACTGAGGGTGCCCAGCTGTCAGCTAGCATTGATGGAGTAGGAGTACATGCTAATGGGACAAGAGGAAAAGAACACAAGCACCAATTGGCCTATAGTGCCTGTAACTCCTGTGAGCTCTGTATTTGCAAATGATAGGGGTCAGCATGTTTCACTTTCAGCTGAAACCAGCAGTTAGTAAAGGCAAACCCCTCAAGACAATTTCCCCCCAAAATCTAGGTTGGATCCATATTAAAAGATGGAATAGCTAGTGTTGTGGAAATATTCCAAGAGGCCCAAAAGTGGAAAAGATGCTACAGCTGGGTTCATAACTGCACTGAGGCATACTGTGGTTTATCTGGTTGTGGGTTAGAGTGTTGTGTGAATCCAACCATTGTGATTTATAAAATGTGGCTTATTATGTGAACTCAGCCCATGATTATATTGTTGAACAAATCATGACTTGGTGTAATGTGCAAGCCTGGTCTCTGTAATATTTCCTTATTATTGAGAAAGGAGAATGACTGGAATACGTCTGGAAGAAATTACATCCAAATGAGGAATACGTGAAAGAAAAATCTGAACACTCGCTAGCATATAAACATGACAGCAGGATGCTCCAATTATGACTACATAATTGCAGCATCAAGGCTTAATGTGCATGTGTGAATGACAACACAGGTGGGCTTCTTTTTTCAACAGGCACAATGTTTGTCACTCAAGCCAATTGGCATATTTGTGTGCAAGTAATCAAGCTTTAATTCCTTCCACTGCTCTACCAGCCTTGTTCAACCTAAACCCTTCAGATGTTTTAATTACAGCTCCTATCATCCCTTACAACATCATCACTGCTCATGTTGTCTGCAGCTGATGGAATCAGTAAGCCACCATTTCCTCAGGGCAGCACAATAGGGAAGGCTATGTCACATCAATTCCGAGAGTCACCACAGTTTTTCAAAAAGTAAGGTCAGACAAGGGAAACCAAACTGACAGTTGTTGCTTCCAGATACCCATGTTTTAACAACCGCATCAAGATTCTCACTATATCACACATTACTTTCTGTGTATCATACATTTAGCAGGAAGTGTCTGTATAATGTATTATAAAGGATGGACTCCAATGACAGGCTTCTGTCAGCAGAAGAGGGGGTGACAGAACAAGATTGGTGGAAGGAGTGATGATTCTCCTCCTCCAAGAGTTTTCTCTCCACCTTCAAAACCCACTGGAGCAGATTCTGAGGATGACAAGTGGCTGCAGGTATAAAGAGAAAGTTGTGTTCTGCAAGGAGAAGGCTGTTGGCCCAATGTCAGACTCCACCCATAATATCTGATTTTGAACCAAATTCAGTCCTATGAAAATGTTTATAAATGACTATGTGTAAGTTGGCATTGTCAACTTTAAGAAATCAAGCAGGGTATCAATATTCTCTGAGGTCTCTCCAGGAGAAATTATCAGTCATACAGGCACCACACACAGAAAACCATCCTAGCTTTCATTTTTATATTATTTACTAGAGCAATTAGTATTAGCATACACAGCTTGCACCTTTAAGATGGTTTTAATGCACATCAGATGTATTACTAAGCGTAAGAGGATTACTGTGCTTTTCTTTAATTTGTAGTTTGATTTTAATGGGCTAAAAAAATGCAACAAAATGCAAATGCTCCAAGTAGTAATCAAAATTATAAACTGTTCTGATTCTTTTGTTCTGCCTGTTCACCATCATCAGAATGAATAGGAAGAAAACACTACAGGATAATTTAGAATTAAAGTCCACTCAGAAGGTCATCTGCTCCTGATCTGACCTTTAAAAACATGACTGGACGCATTTTGCATTTTGCATTTGCACAGCCCATGCTCTTGCCAGTCCAGCTCAGTGCCAAACATGTTAATGAACCATTTTGGCATTTTTTAATTCATTTGTCAGACAAGAGGATCCATTCAGTAATAATTTTTATGAGAATGTTTAATCAAGGAAACAGTATACCAAAATTACCAGAAGAAACAAATGCTGCAAATACTAGTTTCACAATGGATTGATATCTATCTGGGAAGAGAGCTGCTCACCTCTTTATAGTTTGGACTTATGCATGTCATCTCAAAGTGATTTCTTTGGTTTCTAAATGATGGTGCACTACGTTGCAATCTTATGTATGTATTTGGGATATTTTTGGGAGGCTTGTGACATCTTTGAGGCTCAGATACTGAAGATATACTAATGTCTTTATTTATTTGCTTATTTATTTATTATATTTATAGTCACCCATCCTCCAAAAGCAAAACACAGTGTATAAATTCCCACCCATTTTCATAATAAGCCTGTGAAAAATGCTAGGTTAAAAACGAGGAGTAGATATTCTGTCCCATCACAGCTATACTATAATTCTTGATTACATTCCTTTTTGGATCATCAATCACCAGACAATGGTGAGCACACAATAGAAGTATAAATTATTTCTACGACTTCATTCATTGGCTACAAACACTGAAAGGCAGGAGGAGGCTAGTTTTTTTCACCATGGCTAGAAAATATCTGGCTATTTAGACTCACATCATGGAAGCTACAAAGGGTTTTGTTTTTTTTGTTTTTTTGGTGAAATATAGGAATCTCAAAATTACGACTAAGCATAATTAGTCCTCTTTGTATGTCCCCCCATGGGTATCCATGGTGATACAATAAGTGTGCAAAATTCTCTGAGGTACATATAGCTAAGTGTGCTATCTTTTTCCTTTTTTGTTTCTTTCTACTTTCTTCTAGCAAAGAACTAAGGAACTGGAGTCTATTCTGAATCCACAGTAGGCCAGATTTAGCAAGTAGTGTATTCTTCATATTAAAAAATATATTATAGTGGGCAATCTTTCAGTGGCTAGTGCCTCACTTTTTAAAAGCTTACTCAGTGGTTTTTATCCCGCTCCCCCTACAGAAAAACAGCAATACAGTGGACCTTGTCTCTTAGCTGTTATTTGTAGTGGAATTCATGAGGATTTGGTAGACTCAAAAAGCTTGACAGGTAATGGGTTGCTCAGAAATGTAGCCAGTTCTAGGTTTCTACTGAACCTAGAAGTCAATACATATACCTGCTTAATTTCCTATAATTTCTTTATTGCTGCTCTTCCTTTAGAGATAGTTTAAATGTGTTCTTTAGGAGTCCCTTGCAGCCCAGTACCTCGGATTGTGAAGAGATTAAAATTAAGGATTCCAAAATGAAGTTTTTGTCATTTTGCTCCATCAGGGTGGGCAACTGAGACCCCCCCCCCACAGCTTCATGTGATCCTTTAACCCTTTCTGTTTCTTAGTTTTTGCACCACCTCTGAACATAGCTGAGGAAAACTGGTGACAATGTTTCCCAGCCATTTGAAACAGGAAACACATCACCCTAGCATGAATTTCAGAATAAGCTTAATAGAACAAGAACAAAACCCAAAGAAATCCTTTCAGATATTCAGGGGAAAAAAAACCCAGATAATTCTGGTTCTGCCATATTGTGACATGGCCTCTACCCACATGGCTTCATCTCTCTGCCCAGTGCAATCCTTGCTCTCCCAGAAAATATGACGTGCAATCTTTGGTCATTAAAAAGTTCCCAAATTCTCTACTAAGCCAAGCAGAGGAACCTAGAGTAACTGTTACACAGCCTGGAACTGAGTCTACAAAGGAGGCATAGAGAGTTGATCTGTCTTCTGCAGGAAAACCTATAATGCTATGGGTTCCAGAAATTGGTGGGGAACTGAAATCGGAATGTTAATGCTGTGAATCTTCATCTTATGCTATGCCCATTTATATATATGTAAATAGATTTTATATCATAGAAAACACAGTGGATTACTAGTAAACTTGTTTTACTGATACCAATTCTGCTAAAGAACTTTTTATTTTCTTGGAGTATAGGCCTAAGGGCTGCAAAAATATAGATATCTTGGGAAATAATGTATTTGTTTGCAGTGGAAATGTATCAAAAATGAAGAACTAGATGTGGATAGAGGAGCCTTATTCAGCATGTCACACATTGGATTTCAGCTGTTATAGCTCCTATACAACATAAGCAAAGACCATACTGGCTAGAAGATTAGGTAAGTCAACACAACTGAGATATATTAGGTAGGGGAGACTACTACAACAAAAACATTTAGGTAAAAAAATATATTACTGGCAGTATGCAAATTTCATAAATACCAGATCTTCGTAAAATTCTAGGTGAAGTATATATAAAAGGCAGAGAATTCTCATGTAGTTCATTAACTATGTCTTTCTGGGTACTTCCACATGCAGTTTTTAAATCAGAGCCCAGGGTGGTGATGGCTCCCCTTTGTTGGATATTTTTGGGAAGAGACTAGACGGGAGTCTGTTTGGGATGCTTTAATCCGGATTCCCAGTAGTGAGCAGAAGGTCGAGCTTAGTGGCCTGAATGGTATCTTCCAACTCTAAGATTCTAAGAGTTCAGAATCAGCTTTGGACCTGTTCATTCTTATGATGTCAGTTGTTTTCTGGGAGCCGCATTAATTTATTTATGGCTTAACTGTGGTGTGTTTGAAAACACAACAATGCAGAGCTTCTTGAAATGCAGCAATTTTGCAGAGCTAGCGAGTGGCCTATTCTTGCCTCAGGGAGCTTCTCAGATGTTTTTTCTTCCCCCACCTTTCAGACGTTCAGCTGTCGTAGTGTTGCTCTTAGCCTTTCAAGGGTGGAAATAAAGATGATCACAGGTTAGCTACAAACTTCTTGTGAAGGATTGGTGAACAGAAAGAGTAGCAATGTAGAAGAGCCTCCTATGTGCATTTATTTATCTGAATATTTTAATTCACTTTTCAACTCAAATATGCACAGATGCCCTATGAAAAAAATATATCAGTGGCATTATCTTAACAGCAGGGGGAATAACAGAGCAAACTAAACTCTGAATCATACTTGGTAGTAAACAGTCTGCTCAGAAAGAAAAGCTTTTCCAAACAAAGCAAATCTCTAACAACTGGTGAACTTCAAATAGTAATGACTTTTATAAGGGTCAGGGTGACAACAGGCAATAAGATGTAGGTTGAGGTTTCAGATAATGTAAGAAACCTCTGCTTGAGACTTAGAGAGCCATTGCCAGTCACAGTAGACAGTTCTAGGCTGGATGAATAGTCTAACCCAATTTTAGGCAGATTTCCCATGGTCCATTGGACTTAAAAATGGTTATAGAACATAGAAATCTCTGGGATCCTTATCAGACATAAAAATTTGACTAAATAAAAGGTAATATTTACTTCACTGGGGTTAATTGCCTCCCAATAATTCACCAAAGAAATAATGGGGAAAAATAGTGGATGAACAGCAAAGTAACTTTTTCAGGTCTATCTGCTTAGGAATACCCTTCTTCTAAAGCAGATTTCTCTGACCTGGAAACCTCTTGATTTGTGGAACTACAGCTTCCAACAATACTCAAGTAATAGGGCTCCAGGCTGAGGAAGACTATTTTAAAGGTTCATAGATATTCAAGTTCTACATTTGAGATCTTAAGGAATTTATTTCCACCTTACTCCAAACAGCTGGAAATGTGTGCTCTATGGATGAAGATGGGGGGCCCTAAGGAGGAGTCTATTGAATAAGGCTGGAGAAGAGAAAAGTACAGAAGAGTGAAAATCAATACTGCCCAGGTGCTAGAATAGTCTTCCCCATTCTAAACCTGCATTGGATTTCAAGTCTCATAAACCTCATCATTCATCATGATGGCTGGAGCTGGTGTCTAACAAATCTGGAGGACATAGGCTAGAGAAGATTGGTAAGTGAGGATAAGCAGAGTTTCTTCTAATAAATGATTGAGAAGGTCTATGTATTATGGCTGCTTGCTTTCTTTTCTTCTTAATGTCTGATAATTGTCATTTTAAACAATATCCAAAGGCAGTTAAATTATAAACTACTAGCATATACCATGTGATTGATCTCATGCTTTCAAATATTATGAGTTAGGTTGACACAAAAAATATTGTTGCCAGTAAATACATTGGTAATTCATTACATTTATTGCTTTAAAACCACTGTCCATGAAATTAGTAATTCAGCTGATACTTCTTTCTGAATATAGTTGGATTAAAAAAATGGTGAAATTAGTAGATATGTAATTTAGACCTTGCAAATAAGTTGTTTGCCCAGAAAGACTTAGACTGGAAAAGAAAAAAGAGGTCATGAGCTAAACAAAGTGGATTATGCTACTTTCTCACAGAACATAAGGTTTTTGCTAGTTCCACCCATACTGTCTCTTTCCCACTCAGAGGAAGGACAAGGTGTAAGTGAAACAGAAGGACCACAGCAAGAGGTGGGTCTCATTCTGAACCCCTGCAAGCCAGATGAGTCAGACTGGTGGGCTGGTCCGGATCTATAGATTAGAGATTCCCTACCCCTGTCTGGGAACATGCATCAGGGTGGTTAAAGCAGCTGAGAGTTACAACTGTTTTACTCTTCTCATTCATTCATTTGTATTTCTACTGTACTGTGAGTCAGGCCCTTTGGCTTGCCCTTGCTATAAAACAATAAACTGATTTTGGACTATAAGAAAACATTGGAATGGTATGTCTTAAGCTGCCTGTGGAATGAGATTTGGAGAGATAGAGATAATGTATTCCTCTCAAGAGAACAATTCAGGATCCATTGTTCTAACTTTAATTTTGCACCCCAGGCAGGTTGGCTGGCCCTGAGATATGATTCATGCATGAATCTTGTCTCACCTTTTCTGATACCCCAGCACCTGGGGTAGGGCTGGATGGATTCTGACCCTTAATTAATAAAATGAAAGAAACAAAGGAGTTTCATTAATGGGATGTCTGCATGTGAATAAATGCAACTTAATAAAATCTCAAATTAAGGAGGTGTACGTGCTCTTATTTTATAAACAGTATATTATATAAGAAGAACATGAAATGGCAGCCTTTTTTCTGGGCCTTCAATAATCTTTAGTCCTCATTTAATGCTGCTTTCGTCATCACCACAATGCTGTCATTTATTCTGACATCCCAAGTATCAGGAGGGGGGCTCAAACCTCTCTTAAGCTCAGGACCGACGGCGTCCATTCAGAAGCCTCTGCCTCAGAGCTGAAAGAAATTGCAGAAGGTGCTGTACTTAATGCATAGCTGGTTATCAGAGAGAAAGACAGTTCACAATGACGCTTTAGGGTCATTCTCACTTTTAAGATGTCCTTCCATGAATAGCATCTCAATATGTTGTTATACAGACTTTATTGCCTCAACCAGGGTTTTTGTCTTTCTGCTTTTATTGATCCCCAAGCAGGAAGGGATGTAAATCATCACGCAGGACCCCAGGGACTACATGGTTATATGCAAGCAGAATGCATATGAGAGAGTAGCCATGTTAAAATGATGGTGGTTGGATTACCTTGGCTCCTCCTTTGCAGAGGAGCTGCTTTATTTGCATTATTTTCAAGTGAAACCCTAAAATGTTTTTAAGTAGGAGTGCAGCAATTGTCTACCATACAGGCATATGCTAGTCAGGGATCCTCCCTACTGAGCAGCAAATGGATTTTCCTTTAGATGGCCTGTCAAATGTTCTTCTGCAGACAGGATGTATGGACAGAGCCCCCAAGGGTTCGAAACAGGCACGTTGGATTTTCCTGGGTTTATCTTGAGCATGCAGAAACAAACTATAATAAACATGCATTTGACTTTGGGTACCAAATTAAAAATGCATCATCACAACCATTAAACAGAAAGCAGACTCTCTTGAGATGTTCTCCTGCCCAAGTCCCATTGAAATGAGTAAGACCTGAAAGAGAGAACTGTCCTGTGCAGTTCATCTTGCCAGCTTGCATGGCACAAATTCTAGAAAGGTTATGTCCTATGAGCCAGATCTGTCTGTCTCAGATACAACGTGCTGCCCTTATGCCATATCTACAATTGCCACCTTGCCTTTGGTTTGGATCAGCTGCTCTGGCTTTGCCTCCATTGTGTGTCAAGTAAGAGTGTCAGAATCAGAGATAGAAATAGAAAGATCCCAAGGTCAGAAAAAGGAGCTTTCAGCTTCCATTTGGGTTTTCACAAAAGCTGGATAAAGGATAAAGATCAAGGAAGCAGCCTCCATAGCAAAGACTCGAACCTGGGGCTTTCTATCTTGCAAGGCAGATGGGCTTTGGGTTACAAAGAGTCTCAGTGAATGATTTTGGAGAGGACTGGACTGCAGTGGATGGAAGGAGGATGGAAAGAAGTGGTGAGCTGTGTCATACTTGTGGACAGAGCCAGGATATCCTTTTTCGGTGGTGGTTGTTTTTGCTGAGCTTTTTTTCCCCCCTTTACTCTTTCAAAATCAGTGTGGAGCGTATCTTACACCTAAGCCGGGAGACAGATGTAATACAACGGTACATTTAGACTGCGCTCTAGGCGATGCAAGGAAGGGGTTAGAGGCTGCAAGATGGCCCCTGTGCTCCACGCTGCCCATTCCTGCGCCAAACCTTGCAGTCCTTTCCGCGGCGAGGATAACTGATCTATCGAGAGGATAAGTGGCCAGGAATACAGTAGTTCTCATCACTGTTATTTACACCAGCCAGCCGGACAAGTTTTTGCTGCCTCGGACAACTACGGTCAGGGAGACTTTTTGAAATCACTGAATAATAAATTATTTTGTACTTTGGCGGGGGGCGGGGGGGAGAGAAGACGCGCAATCAAACCCGCCAAACTCAGGAACAGTTCCGTCCACGGCGCGCTTTTGCCTTCTTTTCCCAGCCTTTCTGCACAGACCGTTCCCGGGCTCCCCCTATCGGCCGCCGTACCCATTTCACGAGGAGGAGGAAGACGGAGGAGGGGAAAAGCGGGCTCCCCCTACGGGGAGAGAGAAAAACGACCGAGCGCAAGAGCGAGCGAGCGAGCGAGCGAGCGTAGTTGCCTGTGAGGAGGTCGACGGGCGTTTTCCTCCACCTTCGCTTCTTTCCCCTGAGCGTGGCAGCGGCAGCGGCAGCGGCAACAGCAGGTTGCAGCCAGGCACCAACGCCTCGCCTCGCCTCGCCTTGCCTCGCTCGCGCGGTGCACCGGGAGACCCCCGCTCTCCGGCCGCTGTGCCCTTCTTTTCCAGCCGGTCGCTTGCAACTCCGTGCCGCCGCCGTGGCCAGCACAAGCCCGCCGGGCGACGACCCTCTTCCCGGTCACTTCACGCCGCGCCTCCCTCGCAGCTTTTCTTTCTCCGTCCGTGTCGAGTCGGCCAGCCCGGATCGGCTGCCCCTTCCGAGAAGTCTGGGAGCTCCCACTCCCCCGCTGCTCTTCCCCATGGGGATCCGCGAGTTTCCCAGCGGCACGGCGAGGGGCAAGAGCATGGCGATGTGAGTGCCGGCGGCGGCGGAAGGAGGGGGGCGGCGCGGGAGGAGGGGGAAAGGTCCCCGCTCCGCTTCGAGTGCTCACCTCCCTTCCCGCTGCCTCCGCGAGGGAGCCGCGGCTGGGTCGGGACGCCAGTCTCCCGCCGCAGCCCTGCCAGAGCGCGAGGCGGGCCGGTGGGAGCAAAGTTGCTCTTCTTCTCCCGGTCCTCCCTTTCTGGGTACCAGGAACAAGGGGGAGGGGGGGATGTTTTTGGCGGGGAAGGCTTGCAAGTTCGCCTGGAGCTTTCCCGGTTAGCGCGGCAGGAGGGGAGGTGGAGCGCACCCAGCTCGCCTTTTCTCTCCCGCGCCGCGTCTCGGGATGCGCTGAGGTATCCCGGGGCTCTTCTGGCGGACTCGTCCAAGGTGGCGCCGATGAAGGGCGCGTGTGTCCGTGTTAAAACATCTGCTGAGACAGGAGGGTCGGACTACCGCTCCTGCGGGCGATGGGTGTTGTTGTCCAGCATGCCTGCAGGGTACCTGATGGGAAAAGCTGTGCTAGGAGGGCGTCGTTTTGGGGTGTCAAATGCCTTCCTCCGTTCTCTCAATCCAGCTACCCATCTTTGGCGGATCCTTGCTTCCCCCCCCCCCCCCCTTTACATTATTAATACTTTGTGGAGGTGGACAATCCTGAGAAGGCTTGCACTGATTCCCTCCCTGTCTGCTTTGGCTGCTCCCCTTTCCTTTCTTCAACCCACTGCTCCTTCCTTTCTAGTGGCATGAGGAGATCGCCTGATGTCAGCCCCAGGAGGCTGTCAGACATCAGCCCCCAACTCCGGCAGCTCAAATATCTTGTGGTGGATGAGGCGATCAAAGAGGACTTGAAATGGAGGTCTGTGGAAGACCTCACTAGTGCTTCTGTAGGACTCACATCCATCGAGGAAAGGATTCTGCGGATTACGGGCTATTATGGCTATCAGCCTTGGGCTACCAGCTACAAAAGTAAGTGCCTTGTTTCCTCTCTTTCTCTTTCACAGCCACATCCACCATTCCCTCTGCCTCTCTCTTCAACTTTCTGTCAGCTGTTTCCAAGCTGCCTGGCAGGTGGAGAGAAGGGCTTAAGTTGGCAGTTGGAATTAACCCTGTGAATCCTCACCTAGGCCGTAACAATTGCATTTTGCTCCCTGGGCTGGTTTCCTGATCATCTTTTCCTCACACTTCCTTTCTTTCAGGCTGATTCCTGTTTGTGCGCCATACTTTTGTATGCATGTTTCCATCCAGTGAGCTGATGGGAAAAACCTTGTGCTCTTTCAATGGGCGTGCACCATTGTGGGAATATTATGAGTACAAATTTAGGCCAAGACATGGTCAGCTGAACTTTCTGATGAATGAATGATAAATGAATGCTTTATATACATAATATAATTGAGAATGAAGGAAAGATTTCAGCTTAAGTTCAAGCTGGACTCAAATAAGAATTTTGCAAAAGGCCACTATGGTATAAAGCCATGTAAAAGAGAGAGGGAGAGGGACAGAGGGAGGGAAGGAGAGCTATTACATGAAATGGCTAGTGAAGTTTGCATTGTTAATTCAAGGAACTGATATTTGATGATAATTCAGGAAAATGTTTTACAGCTGGATGATTTAATGAATTGCTTTCCTTTTCTGATGTAGCACATATTGTATTTATTCACAGAAATTGAGCTGTTAGTACCTTTATATTAATTATGTTAATTTGAGACTAATATACAGTTTTTGTCTGTTTTAGTACCCAAACTGAAATGAAATAATTGGAGTTTTAAATATATTGTGAATTCAAGTTAGTTAAGCACAAATTTGTGAGAATGAATTAAATACCATATTTTAAATATAATGTTATACTTAAAAAAACTGTTTTGCTTTACATTTCCAAAGTTTGACAGAAATATTTCTCTGTTATCACAGAGTGCTGATGTTGCATGTAGTGTGTGTGTGTGTGTACTCTAGAATATATACTCTGAATGCATTTTTTTCAGTTTTGAGACTTGTCCATGGAAGATACCCAAATCCAGGTTTATGGTTTTGTGCCTCTGCATTACAAATAGTTACAACATCAACAATATCGTTAATCCTAATTGCCCATGTTTTGTTTTCATTTCCCCACCTATTGGTTTAGAAGATGCCAGGTCCCCAGGAGACTAGTCTGCCTATTTTGCATTCCATAATTGCCCATCTTGTTTATGCAGTGTCCCATTCTGTCAAATGAAGAAATATTCACTTTGAGGGTTTTATTCAATTTAAATATATGAAATATTCAGATTTATAGAAAATGATCTGTGGATTGCAAGAAGTTTGCATTATAATATCTATGTTGGTTGAGATTATCTAAAATCTTTGCTATTATTGACACCCTGTGGACACTGAACTATGTTCCTATCCTAATCCAACAGCAGACATTCTCTCCTAAACAAGTATCTGACAGGTGTAATAGGTTGCAAGAGGAGTGCAAGGTATAAATTATGACTGTTGGGATTGTTAGAAGAATGCCCACTGGTAATCTGTCAGGCCTGCATCTTAGAGATTCTTTTGAGCCTTGGAAAACCTTAGATTATTGGAATGTATTCTTGATTACTGCGGTCAACTGCTATCTTCACTGGAAGAAACAGCTATTATGTCATTTTCTAAAGCAAAGAGACAGAAATAATTGTCCATGTTTTTCTAACATTGATTAGCTACTGTACTATGTTCTGTGAAGAGGTGCTCAACACTAGTGCAGACAGGTAGCTGACCCAATATTGTCTGTTGTGGGACAATGAAAACATAAATCTTGTGCAATATATATACACATACGCATTCCACAGTTTGGGCATAGGTGAGCCCAGGGTGGATGCTGAAAGAAGCAGAGTAGGCAGGTCATCAGAGTGGAGTGCCAAACCAGGAATTTCTGTCTCCCGAAAAGCACAGATCAGAAATTAGAAGCCAAAAACAGATCCTTCAGGACCATGGACAAGTCCCAGGAAAAATGCCATTCTGACAATGGCTAGCTGCTGACTAAATTCTTAATTCCTCAGTTTGACTGTCCTGCTAGATTTTCTGCAGAAGCATGGCTGTCTTTCTCCATTGCTTCATGCCAGATATACAATGGCTTTGGTAGTGCATAGAAGGCCTTCAGCAGCAAGGATGCAGGTTCCTTGGTGGAGTCCGACTTTGTGGATGTTAATGCTTCCTGATGACTAAACTCCACTTCCTCAAGTCCCACTTTTTGTTGTTTTGTCCCAGCTAGTTTCTCTTTTTTGAAGTAATCACTGTTAGTTTTGTAAATAGTACCAATTGCAACCACACTGGCTGATCTTAACTTTCAAGTTGAAATAATCCCACTTTGGGAATGTTTTAATGATTAAAAATAAAGATAAGTAATGAAAGGTACCATTGATAACATCAGCTGTATTCTTAGCCTATATAGAATAGAGAGAATAACTATTTTATATAGGCTAAGTCCAGAATAAGTCTGTCAGTTCAGTGAAACTTTGCAAAAGGCTGAGTTTAGGGATCACATATTATTTCTGTTATGTATTTCTGCACAGAGCTCAACCTTCTTAGAACATAGAGCTGTCTGGAAGGCCTTTATGCTTTGAGGAAGCGCCAAAAAACTTTTCTTTCCAAGAAATATTAAATAATGTTATAATCATGATAATATATTTCCTCCCCCTAAATGTTCAGGTTTTATGTTATATTATGTGTCTCATGGTTTGTATACTCTGTGCTATCAGTTTTTTAAAGAAAGAGAAACAAAATAAACATTCCTAACAAGTAAAACTGTATTTCTGTTTTAAAGAGCTGTTTTCTATTGTCAAAAATATCCAGAAATCCAAGGAGTATTCTCACAGTAATAGCATATATATTCTTGATTACATTCAGTGGCAACTATTTTATTCATAAAATATGAGTTTGTAAATTCCTGGATTTTGATAATGAAATCATATTGAATCATCAATATACAGTATAATTCCTTATATGCTAACATAAATTTCTATCCATATAGTCCCAATAACACTCATATTATAGAATTTCCTGGAGTATTCATCTTAGGGTGAGGATGTATCTTTATGATTGTTCATTAATAAATTTTTGGATAATTGTGTTCTCTCTGTTATATGATAGGAAAGCATTTTATAATAATACAAAAGAGAGATGTTGAGCGCATGCTGAGCAGATTTTTAGAATTATTCATAAAGCATCTGCAGTTCATTAGAAATGTTACTGAGAGATACCAGACAGAATATACTTCTTTGGTAATGTGTTGGCACTTTTTGCTTTGTTAGCGAAAATAACTGGATTGCTGCATACATCTGTAGTAATTACTATCTTGTATGCTTTGTTCTTTCAGCTTTAAAATGAGTGGTACCTTGTATTATGAATAGTCCTGTTACCCCCATTGAGATAAATATTTTAATTGACATTTCTGCTAGATTGGCCATTATGGGAAGGGCAGCTTCCAAAGCAGAGTGTTAATGTGTTGTTCTGACATAATGACTAATAGTCCTATTGACTTTATGTTGAGCTACTATGGCTTGTCTTGATGTAATAAGAAAGGTCATGTCAGTGGCACGTTTACAGCATGATTCCAGATTGCCAGTGTGTTTAATTTGGCTTTGAAAACAAAGGTAAGCAAAGCTTAATTGCAATGGGAACTTTTCACAACAATTATTTTTCAGATTTCTTGCATTTGTGGGATTTAAGGAAGAATTGTATTGAAATTCAGTGTTTTATAAAGAGAAAATCATAACATTGAGATACATCATACATAACTGATAATTAATTTTTTTAATTTTTTTTAATTTTTTTAATTTTTTTTGTTCTTACTGCAGTAATGCTTTGTAAAATCCATTTATTTAGACTATTTATTTATTGCATTTTTATACTGGGCAACCCCAAGTCAATTCCCTAAGCATTAACATACATTATCAAAATAACAAAACCAAAACAACAAAATAAATCATAACAAACTACAAAAATGTGAAATTAGGCAAAGACCATTCAGAAAAAAAAAGAAAGAAAGTCATATTAATTATCATCTGGGTGGAATCAGAACATCAGAATCCACTTACTAGTGAAGCATTCCATTTAGTACAAAAAAGGGAAAAATACGAAAACTATAGTGGCAGCTGATACTGTGAAATAGCTTTGCTTGCGACCTCTTGCTGCTGAGGACAGTATTAACTGTTGTACACCACTTGTACATCACTTTCTTGTGAGATATGTAGCTATACAAATATGATAAATAAATAAAAAATAAACTGTAGATTAGAACTATATAAATACATCAAGTTCTAGTGTGATTTTTTTAAACACTTACTTAAGCCTTAATGCAAATAAGAAATACTGAAAGTAGAGCCATTTTGGTTCAGAAGAGAAGTCCTATCAAGTCTAGTATTCTGTCTCAGCAGTGACTAACTAGATCACTACAAGTAGGACATGAGAATTTAATTTCATATGAGTCTTCTTCATATAGGTGTAAGCCATCTGCCTCCAGCATTGGTCAGGCTTTGGCAGAGTTTTAAAATACATGTTATCAACCAAACAGAGTATAGCTCACAAAATGATGCTTCTAGAATAAAGCTCTCAACATTACCAGTTTATTAAAAGACATATGGAAATTCAATAAAGCATATCACTCAGTATGTTAAGGACTTTTTACTAGGAATTAGGACATGTCAGTAAGATTTAGAAGTAAGAATATTTAAAATGGGAACCTTAAATTATTAATGGATAGACAGTTACAAAAATAAAGTTTACATATACTTTTTTCAGCAGTTTCCCAACTTTGTGTAATTAGGTTCTAATAAAAATATTGCTTTTTGAATTCTTTATATTTATATTCCATAACTGTCTTCCACCACTTTCCTACCAGTTATTATTCCTACATTTCTAGTGCTAATTTGCATATTTGCAGAACATTAATTTGCTAAACTGTCCAACAAGTAAATCTGAAAATGTGTAAGACTGTAATATGGTTGCACGTCAATACCTGGCAAGCAGCTACACTTATGTATGGAAATACTTTTACAATATTTATTGAATTATAGAGTATACTGTTATACACAGATCAACAATTCTGAAGTATTTTGTACTAAAATTAAAATCTGGGTTGTGCGGGAAGGAAGCAAACAGCTTTTCCATCTGCCACCTGTTGGAAGATAGCCTGTAGGCAGCTGGTCCTCCTCTATCTGGGAACGTGATTATTGCAGGTTATGCAGAAATTTAAAAGCAGCTTAATGACACTGAGGACATCTTAGATAGCAGGGAACTATGCTAGTATATATGGAAATGAAGTCTTAAGTGTGTTTTCTTGGAAAGGGTCAAAAAGATGTTTCTGAACTGTACTTACAGTGCAGTGCTAAAGCTTACTGTACAGATGAATAAAAGTTTAGGGTGAAGTATAGTTCTAGTTAATCTAATTTATGACAGAAATTACAGTCTAAATAAAATAAAGATGTGAATCTGGGGAATGTATCAAGTCAGTTTAGAGAAAAGAACATGGAAGTAGCTTTGGATTACTCGCTCCTCCTCCTCTTCCTTCCTTGGAGCTTGCAGATATTAGCTATACAGTGGTTGCCATTAGATCTAGCTTTATATATTTACAGTATATGGCATTGCAAAGTGATGCATGGTTATTACAACAGACTTTGAATGCACTGGTGGGGGGGGTTTTGGTGAAAAAAGCAGCTTCCCAGTTAAAAGAGAATGTGTGAAATCCATGAATAATAAATTTGTGAAATTCATAAAATTGTAATTTGTCACAGACGTTATCTAGTCTGTCAGCAGTGAAGCAGTGCTCACATCCAATTAATTTTTTAAAACAAGGAATTGCAGCAATAGTAACAACAACAATAACACCAGCATTCAATTTCACTAATAAATCACCTGAATGGTTTGCTTTGTCACTCTAGTTTCCTTCCAAACAAGATACCAGCTTGATATAATAATTTATTTTTGATCTTTTTCTATACTGTACATTTGCTCTCAGTCCCACCATTGTGTTTCATTATAGGCTATACAACGAGGAGACCATACCACAGAAAGAGAAAAATATGTGAAGAAATAGAAATGAACAAAGATCTGCAAGCTTTGTTGTAATGACACAAAGATGTAGAAGGACATTACAATAATTTTTGCTCAGGCATACTAATGCAATGATTCCTTTATCTCCATGGTTCATACCATTCCTATTATATATTGTCCATGTCCTTGTGCTACTTTTTAAAATTTCCCTTGAGGCTGAATTCAATAGCTTTTTTTTTTTTAAAAAAAAACTTATCTATTTCCTACTCTCAGTAAGGGTATTATAGGAAAAAGTGTCCAATGCTGGTTCAGTGGGATGTGTGTTATTTAATGTCTTCTAGAGGAGATAGGAGCTGTGCTATTCCTACCACTACATTTCATTATTAGCTTCAAATGGTATATTTTTTTCTTTTTGCTCTCATTTGCTAAAATAATCCCAGATTGAGGAAAATGAAAATGGATTTGGATCAAAGTACTACTTTTGGGGTCCTTTAAAAACCTCATTTTTTTTTCTCTGCTCTACTGAAATTTCATATCAGCTAATTCAGTTAATTGGTTCCATGAAGAATATTGTAAGTGTTATATTAATGATAGGAAACATATTATTCATTGAAACATGTATATACTATTTTCCTCCAGATGCAAAGCACATTGCAGTATACTTTAGAAAAAGTATTAAAAGTTGTGAAAGGCTGCTTTAATGATTTTGTTTAACTGCTCAAAAGTTTCTGATACATGTGGGCTTGGGAAATTCTTTTAATTATCAATAATATTATTACAGAACAACAGAAATCTAATGGCTTATGTGAAGTCTCATAACATTTGAGGAAACAATCTGGGTTTTGGAAATGGTTGAATTGACAGGAGTTTGGAATGGACCTGGAATAATTACAGTTGTAGAGATGTATCTTCTGGTGATTTATTGAAATTGCTGCAGCTACCCATGGTTAAATTGAAATCTCTTTTTCTGTTGTATAATGTATACAATATGCACTTTTAGATATTTTTTAAATTTCTTCATTATAATGAGATACAAAAGCATTTGTTTTTAAAACGTCTACGGGAAAACAAACGTCACTGCATCTTTGCATGTAATACTTGAGTTTACTATAATTCACACTTGAATTTTTTCACTGTTAAGCTCTTTTAATAGGAGGCTTAGTTCTCAACCTCTTTCTTTACATTTTTCAAAATTTTATGTAGAGAAAAATCTGTAATTATTATGGGATGAACCACAGTCCTGCAGTGCTAGCTGTAGGACAGAAAGCCAAATGAGAGGTTTGCAATTTTCTGTTGCAAGATTTGAGATAAGCCTCATTGAACTAATTGGGATTTTCTTCAAAATAGACATGCATCAGATTGAACTTTTAAGGTCAAGGAATATAATGTTAACACTCTGTATATTCATTAAGCAACAGGACTAGCAGTATAATTAGAGGAAGGAAGGTGGCTGCCTCAAGCATCAGATTTTGGCTGTTATGGAAGATCAGCAAGCTGTTCGGTATTTAATGTATTATTTTATTATGTATTACTAATACCAGGAGGCTAGGTTGTGGAAAGGTGATTATGGCTTTTTTTTATATTCAAAAGCTCATGGAGAAAATCTTACCTAGGTGATCACTAAGAGTTGACAGTGACTTGAAGGCAGATAATCAATCAATCAATCAATCTATTCAAAAACAGAACATCTGGCTTTAGTTACTGTGCATGTTGGAGGGAAGGCAGCAAAACCTGTGGCAGCCAATAATTTGTGACGAAAGTGAAGGCAATGATATTAGAGCTCAAGAATTCTTATTGTTATTCATTCAGTTAATATTCATGACTTCTGCTAAAAGTAAAAAATGGCAAGTGAACAGGAGATCTAACTTTACTTCCAGCAAGCTCCCCTTGTAAATTCTTACAGTTTTTATATAGGAAAGTGATGTTTAATAAAGAGCTAGGAGCAGAAAATACTGGATTAAAGCAATCCATTTTAGGACACAGCCAAAATGTTTCCCTCCCCCATTTTTCCATTAAATCATTTAGTTGGAGGAAAAAAAAGACTGAGCATTTTGGCAAAAGGGCTGAGAAAGCAAATATATTTACATTCCTGGTGCTTTTGTTATGAGTTATAGGGTGGCAGCCATCATGTTTCTGTCCCAGGAATCCCACAAAGA
This sequence comes from Liasis olivaceus, assembly GCA_030867105.1. Classification (NCBI taxonomy): domain Eukaryota; kingdom Metazoa; phylum Chordata; class Lepidosauria; order Squamata; family Pythonidae; genus Liasis; species Liasis olivaceus. The sequence goes on from CM061349.1 coordinate 262,901,959, forward strand.
ACAATACTGTCAGTAATGCAGGCCTTGTCACCATGCAAAGGATGTGACAATTTGGGATCAGTGCCACCCTTGTGTGTCCCCACAGTGTGATGAGATTTCCAGCCATCTTGGAAAGCCAAGCTGAAAGTAAATCTATGCCAGAGGAAATGTTGCTCAGTGCTATTTCCCATTAGAGGAACTTCAGTCCCTCCTCAACACTACCTGTTGGTTAGTGTTTTAGTACTGGCTCTGCCTATGGTCCTGCTTGTGTGTGTGGCTCTGTGCACTGGCATGGTATAGAACAGGGTTTTTCAAACTTGGCAACTTTAAGATGTGTGAACTTCAACTCCCGGAATCCTCCAGCCACATGTCTTAAAGTTGCCAAGTTTGAAAAACACTGGTATAGAGCTTTCTCAGTGATGGCACCCCAATTATATAATTCCATCCAAGATATAGGCAAACATTAAAGCACATCTGTTCATCTGGGTACCTGTGAGATAATATGTTGTGTGAAGTAATATGTTGTCCTTGAACTAAAATATTTCTTAAATTACTATTTGTTGTCAGTGTACTTACAGGTGTGTATGTGTGTGGCGGTGTTTTCATTTTAGATTTTATTGAATGTTTCAATTACTGTACAGTTGTACTTTCCTGATTTTGTGCACCTTCTGGTTCCTTTAAGGGGAAGGATTGCACATAAATAAATAATAAACATTGGTACTATTGTGCTGTTAGAACATTTCTGATTCAGCTGTACCCAAGAGAAAATAGTATTGAATAAATTAAGGCTCATCAGAATTAGCATTTACTATATCATAGAGTAAATCTAGTTATATTTTCTGTCAGTAACATTGACTGAATCCTTGCTAATCCTATCCTAAATACCTTTGAAATACTGTAAATTTTATTGGAATAGATTGGCATTTTGTATGTGAAATAATCTATATCTTTGAATGAATGTGCAAAGAAAGATTCCTTTTATCTTGCCACATTTCTACATAGCCTTAAGGAGAGTGAGCAATATCTTCTGCAAAAACAAAGAGAGAAATATTTCCTAAATGATTTGCTACAGTGGCAGTACCTTCATTACATCAATAAAAGAGCAGGGATTTAAAATGTTACGTATCAGGGCATAGCAAGCAAGCAAGCTCTATATACTGATACATAGTAGAAAGCATTTATAAAATAAATCTACTAATACTAAGATCTGAGACCTCTATTAAAACTGATTGATTTGTGTGTTGAAAGTGGGAATCTGTCTTCAGTGATCAAATAATGAATTCTTTTTATTGTATTTAGTATATATTAAATAGAGGAAGCAAGTTATATTTAGCTGCAGAAAATATCCACTGCATACGATGAAATATGCTTTTGAGGAAGCTGCATAGAACTGTGCTGTTAATAAATAAATTAGTAAAAGCATTGAATATCAAGTAAGATCATGCCACTCAGTGAAAAAGCCATATGTGTCTGCTGGGAAATAACCAGGCAAAAGAGCAAAGAATGGAGATGATGGAGGTGGTTAATGAAGAAGACATGATGTGTGGTTAAATACAAAAGGGAACAAAGATGTGATAGGGTGGGGGGAAGACTCTGTATACAAGTCTTTTGTTTCTCATGTAAAATATAAAGTGCTGCATAGATCCGGAAAGAATTCAGTTTGCCTAGCAGTCAGGATGAGTTAGATCCTGATCTTAATCTCAGCATTCAGTCAGAATTGGCACTGAGGAATTATAGAAGCAAGTAAGATAATGACTTGGGCCACAACCATATTCATTTTATGTTGGTGGTATAAGATGTGTTGCAGCAGTAGATCTTCACATGTATCTGCTTGAGATTTTTCTAAGCATTCCAGAGCTGGGAAACAAGGGAAGAATTGCATCGTGGCACCCTAAAATAATACAATACAGGACTAGTATTATTCAGCATTGTATTAGGAATGCTGCAGGTACTTCCGTTCTGCAGAGGTCATAAATATCAGACCAAGAGCTTTTCGTTCATGTTTCCTAATCACCAACTTTAATAAGATCAATGATTATTCTGCAATTTCAAATTAAAATCCTATGTTTATCCAGGAAGTTTAGGAGCAACTGTAATTGTGATTGAGTTCAAGATGAAATAACAAAGAACAGCAATGGATTGGATAATTTTGAAGGCTGAATATTTGTGTCAGTTAAATTAAAAAACACATACACCATACCTATTAGGTGCAATTTTTATTCATTTAGATTGAAAATCTAAGATTTAAATTAAAAATAAAGATATATGAATTATCTTTGATTAATCATAAATTCCCATTGACTATGGTAAAGCTTAAAGCGTATTTGAGTCTTAGCATTATATATTACAGAAATAAAGTACTAGGTTTATGTATAATACATCAGTGTTTTCCTTATCACATATTTGTGTACCAATACAGAGCCATGACTGCAGACGAGATGACAGGTCAGCTGACAATTATGACTTTGCTTTAGGCATGTAAGAGTTTAGTGCTTCTTTCAAAAATGAATTCCATGCCATATCCTTTGATTTTTTGAAGTTCTGTATTGTTTTTGTTTATTTATAATCTTTTTGGCTCTTCAAAAAAGCATAGGGATTGATCCATTTCAGTCTTATAGGATGTGCCAATGAGAAAGATTAGGCTAACCTTGTTACCTAAAATCAACCAATCAACTTCATGTTTGGGAGGTTTGGATTCAATGTTTCAGGTCCCAGTTGGATTACTAGTTGTACCATATTGAAGTGACAACAATAATACATTTACCCTGCTACTGCCAAATTTTATCTTCACAAAAGGGTATATTATATGATCATTATGCTAGGCAGAGAATATATTCACTGGACTTGACAGCAAACCTCTTATTTAATTACATCTCTCTATGTAGGCTGTACCCCAAAACCTCTAATCCATTATTTTGATGAAATCCACTGTTGCCGGTGGTGAAATAGGCACCTGAAATAGAAAAATGGATTTCAAGTTGCTTTTGCAGCTTAGAATGCCATCCTCAGTCTTGCAAAACCCAACTTCAGGATACATAGTCAAGTGAGCAGCAGGTTCTTGTAGTGGTCAGCTGCCTCTTATAGTGGTGATAGAGTTCATTATATACTCTGGTTAATAAGCTGGCTTTTTTTCTGTAGTAATGCAGGACAGAGTAATATAGCTACATAGAGTTCATTTGCTAGTACCAGGATAAGTAATTGACCATCAAATAGGACTATTTACAACAGAAGCAAAACACAGCCAGTAATTGAAAAGGCAGTTTCCACAGTACACTATGACTGGCTTTTCAGATGCCACCATGTCAGAAAGAGAAACAGTATTGAGGTATGAGAAATGCAGCCTTGAGGCATTTCGGTACAGCCTATGTTTATATATGGAAAGAAAACTGCAGAGAGAGAACACAGAGGCAGAAACATACAGCATTATTAAACATGGCTTCAACTCCTCTCAAAAAGTATCAGGGAGCAATTTTAATCCTACCAGGTCCTGGCTGCAATGACAAGCTTTTGTGTAGGGTACAAGTTTGGTAGCTTTCCCCGAGAGTCTTCTGTGTGCAGAGGGTGGAATGAGGCAACAAGGTTTGCAATGAGGAAAGAGAGAAGAAATAGCAGCAGCCACTACCAGGTCTGCCTTGTTGGATGTGGGACTTTAGAAAGCTTGCATGGAGCCCCTGGATAGAGGAGGCTTTACTTCCCTGGACATTACATGTTTTTATGTTGTCTTCCATCTCAGGGAGGTTCTATTCAGGAAATATAAGACACTTCAAAGATAATTATTTAAGGAAAAAGCCTCATCTTCCTTTGGTTAAAGATAATAATATTAGGATTATATATAGGGCATTTATGTTGATAGAATACAGTTTATGATGATAGGTCTTTTTGTTTTCTTCCTCTGCAAACACTTGTTAATACATTGCAAATTAAGAATCTCAGTGCAATTCATTTTTATGAGTTTTATTAGCTAAATAACAATCAGAGTAAAGGGCAAAATTCACAGTCAGGTCCCTCTGGAAAAGCACTTGCAGCACAGACAAAAGCTGAGTTCACACATAATAGTAAGGCAGAATTATATAACCTTGGATTATTTAGCAAGTAGTGATCATTTAACATACAATACCAGCCATAATTTTTTTAAATGTTATTCTGACTTAACATTCTGTGTGAACCAAGCATTCTACTTAAATTTGGCACATGAAAATAAATTTCCCATCTTTCTGTCCCTTTGCAAATGTTCAGTGCTAAATTCCCCTTCCTAAGTCTTAACTTAATGCCATCCATGTAATAGAGCTCCAGATGATGTGCAACTCACTGGGCAATTTTGGGCCAGTCATTATTCCTCAGCCCAATGTACCTCATAGGGCTGTTGTGAGAAAAATTAGAGAAAGCAATACAGTTTTATATATACTATCTTGAACTTTCTTTAAGGAAATGTGGGATAATTCTAACAAATACATTCAAATATTGTTTTAATCTCTGAATTTAGATCTGTTGTATGGTCAAAGAAATAGGGGCTGCATTATATTATTGTGATTTTTATGTAGCCTGGGGGGATGGGGGATGGGGAAGGAGAGGGATAAAATTTCTAGATGATGTAACAGGTGTGCCACTCTGAGCTCATAGAAGAAAGATTGGGTGTAATTAAGAATAAATTAATTTGCCCCACTTGAACTCAGTATATTCAAGGCAATAATTGAAGAATTCTTTTAATATATAAATACACTCAATAATGAATGGTTAATTGGAAAAATAAAATAAAATTGTTGATAGCCCAGTCATGGATTATTCATATTACTTATGGCTTGGTCCCATACTGATAGAACAGTTTTTCTTTTCTCAAAGAGAATCGTGCCCTTTGTTGAAGGATTGACTGATTTCTTGTTCCATTGTAATTGCTACTTTTTTTCCAAGGTGGAAAAAAAAATCCAGTAATTGTGCACTGCATTCACTTTCTACATGGTACATTAAGTTTTGTTTCCCCATCTAGTTGCTTTAAATTAGCCTTTTTCACATGGTAGCAGTGAAGAATTAAATTTAACATGCAGCTGTCATGAAATACATATGGCTTCCAGTTTTTGTGGAAAAATAAAACAAAGTAAGAGATACAGTGAAAAAGCCTATTCATGTATAGCTGCTGCTCCTCCTCCTCCTCTCCTTACTAGTGTTTCTCTGAGCCTGAGAAGAAGATTCAGTTTTGTGCCCATATCCTGCATTCAGTATGTCCAGGTTCAATCCCTGGAATATTCCACTGAATCAACTAGCAAATGATGACAGATTTCTGCCTAAAGCTTGGACAACTCCTAAAAGTCAGAATAAGTACCAGTAATCTAAAGGGATAGAGGAAACCTCCCAATCTGGTGCCTTCCAAAAGTCTTCCACTTAAGTCCCAAGTCTTGATGCCTAAGAATTGTACAAATTATCTATTTACTATGATACTCTTGTGTCTGTAACCTTCAACTGGGTGAAACGGTGCATCATAGAGCAACAATTTTTGAACCAAGGTACCTCAAATAGGTTAACTTACAGAATGTGTCCAAAACCTGGGACCCATTACTCCTGTGGGATTGAAATTTGAGAAATTTGTAACTGCTTCAACACTGCTGTGCTGCTGCGCCCCTGTGATCAGCCCAAGTCGCATGATCATCATGGGCATATCCCTGACCTCTTTTCCTTGTTCCTTTGTCCCCTGCACCCAATTGGCTGGTGGCAAGGCCCAACAGGTGAGTGATGATAGGCTGCTTTGGAAATGAGGCAGAAATTTGAAATCTCTTAATGGCTGTGGGCATTGAGGGAAGGATGAGTGAGTAACTTGGATGCCTGCTGGTGAGGTAGGCTTGGCTGAGGTGTGCCAGTGGTCAACAGGTGAGCCCTCTTCCTCCCCCGAGGGAGGGGGCCCTTGGAGACACGCCAGAATGAAGAGTTGGGGTGCAGTTTCCTCATGATCTGCGGCTCTCTTTGTTCTCCCCTTTCCCGCAAAGTGGTAGGCAGTTCCTCCAGTCAGCTGAGGAGGAGGAGGAGAAAGAGGCTTCACTGGGGCTTTCCTGAGAGTCGTGAGGGGAGGGCAAATGGCGTAAGTCTATATTGTATGTGGAAATGGAGGGAGGGAAGGAAGGAAGGGATCCCTGACCTCATTCCTGCCTCTCTCTGGCCCCTGTGCCCAATCAGCTGGTGGCAAGGCCTGATGGGTGAGTGGCAATTGACTGTTTTGGAACCGAGGCCGAAATTTGAAATCTCTTAATGGCTGTGGGCATTGAGGGAAGGATGAGGGAGTGACTTGGATGCCTGCTGGTGAGGTACGGCTTGCTGGAGGATGCCGGTGGTTGATGGGTGAGCCCTCTTCCTCCCTCGAGGGAGGGGGCCCTTGGGAACATGCCAGAATGGGGAGCAGTTTTCCTCATTGTCCTCAGCTCCCTTTGTTCCACCTCCCCCAGCAAAGGGGGAGGCAGTTCTGCAGGTCAATTGAGGAGGAGGCGGCGGCGGCAGCTTCACCAGGGCACTCCTGAGGGTCATGAGGGGAGGGCAAATGGCAGAAGCCTATATTATATGGAGGGAGGGAGGGAGGGAGATTTCTAACACTCCCTCCCAGCTTCCACAAGCAAAGCCAGGGGGGAAGCTGGCAGCAAGTCACAAGTTGCTCACACTCCCACTGCTTTTTTGCCATTGGTCATTCTTTTTCTCTGTTTAGGTAAGGAAATATATTTGAACCAATGACCCAACAGGTCACAGGTTGTCTAGTAAACTCTGTGCTTATAGAAGGTAGCAGCAAGTGGGCAAAGCCCAGTCTAAGGCATCATAGGCATATAAATTAAATAAATAAACAAACAAACAAATAAATAAATAGAAGATATAAGGCACCTCCCTATGATTCCTGTGTTCATCAGTTCCACAATATGGATACAATTTTTTTATTATTATGCCATCTCATGGCAATCTGGACAATGACTAAAAGGGAGAAAGGCTAGCTAGACAAGTGGGCCAGTCCAAACTACAGAGCAGAAAGACACCGCATTGGATCCTTGACATTGAACCTAAATCCAGCAACTCTTCAAAGCCAGAACCCCCAAATGTATATTTGAGCCAGATATTAATAAGATCCCATCACTTGCCCAATAACAATAGTTGGAAGGTGATAGGATAGAGATAACAAACTCCTCCCCATGCCTCAGCAAGAGGGTGCAGCCTGAAAAAGTATCGATTTAAGGGCTGAGTTACTTCATGTGAGAATAAAAGATGGTATAGTACAGTACTGTATTGTTTTCTGGGACTTGTCCATGGTACTGAAAAATCTGTCTTTGACTCCTGTAGTTTCCAAGTCCTTAAGTCAGCAGTGCATCATGTTTTAGGGTGGAAGTATATATTTGGTGTTTGCTTGATACCTCTGCTAGTGCAGAGAATGAATGAAATATACCTGGATCAGTGCATTGGCATCCTTCAAAACAGAGAACATAACTGAAATCTTCAATCCTTCATTTGTACCTGGTATTTTTCTTATGAGGCACACTTGCCTCCACTTCCAGTTTAGTGTAGCTAAATTAAAACTACCCAAAGGTGAAGATACAACATAGAAACAGTATTTAGCTTGAGGGGACAAAAAGAAGACAGGTAGCAGTAGTACACTGTAACATCTCAGGTAAATGAATCCACAGAACAATGAAAACAAAGGCTAAAGTTTTCAGATTTCAGATAATTTCTAAAAGGCATTTCATTAAGTTTCATTAGTGAAAATCCTATTTTTTTCCCCTGATTTTTCACTCTCATTTCCTTTGGAGAATTAATAAGAAATATGGTAATATAAAATCTTTGACTAGTTTTTAAAAGCAGGCTGTTGCTAACTATCAATTATTTTTATCAAGAAAAAATGCAAGTATAACTTAGCACTCTTTACATTCATGGACCCAGAACTAGCAAAAGAATCCATGGCAGCAGTCCTACACAACCCAACCAACCAAATCAAATACATTAAGATCGAAATAGCCAGAATCATGGACCTCATCAACCTCTGCCTCATTACCTACTTTCAGTTTGATGGACAAATATACTAACAAATCAGAGGAACACCCATGTGATCACCACTCTCAGGACTCATAGCAGAGACTGTAATGCAGCACCTAGAAACTATACCACTCCCACACATACAACAAAAAGTATGGATCTGGTGTGTAGACAACACCTTCATCATAATAAAAAAGGAACAACTAGAGAAGACACATGAAACAATCAACATCTTCAAAGGAAGAAGAAAACAACAACACGTTGCCCTTCCTGGATATCCTCACCAGCAGAATTGCCATCAGACAGCAAATTAGAAACACAAGTCTATTGAAAAAGAACCCACACTAACCAAATGCTCCATTACCAAAGTAACAACCTAGCCTCCCACAAGAGGAGCTGTGTAAGAACATTATTCAGATGAACACAAACACACAAACACTACAGCACAACCAACACAGGCTATGAAAAGGATAACACTGCCATACATCAGAAACATCTCAGAAACAATCAACAGACTATTACAACCACACAGCATCACCATAGCACACAAACCAACTAATGCCCTTCAAAACATTTTAAGTAAACCAAAAGACCCAGTAGCCCAAGAAGAACAAACAGGAGTCATCTACAACATACAATGTAAGGACTGTAACAGCCAATATGTAGGACAGGCAGGCAGTAGGCTAGCAGAGCACATCCATGAACACCAACTAGCAGTCAGAAGACATGATGAAAACTCCTAATCTCACAACACATGGACAGACTCAACCATAGTTTCAACTGGGAAACTGAGCATCTTAGACCAAGCCAAATTCAAAAATGCTAGGGAATTCCTGAAAGCTTGGTACTCAGACACATCAGCCATCAATAGACACACACAGATAAACCACATTTACACACCATTCAAAAGAGAGAATAAGAAAGCTAAGAAGGAAACAAAAAGACCAGAACACATCCTCTCCAGCAGCCTATGCCCAGATAAGCAGGGATTAACGCCAGACAGACAATCAAGCAGAAAACAATACCCTAATCAAGGAACTACTAAGGAGACAAAAAATCAAGCAGACAATCAATCAGAAAACAATACCCTAATCAAGGAACTACCAAGGAGAAAACACCCTGCCAGTTGGTGGGGGTGTGGTTTTCTCATTGGTAGTTCCTTGATTAGGGTATTGGTAGTTACTGTATATAAACAGGGAGCAAACCTGTTTCACCAGCACTGATTCTGTTACCTAGCCAGGTAATGAAACGTCTGCAATCAAACAACCAAGCTCAGAGAGCACCAAGGACTCCACAGTTTAACCCTGAGCTACATATATTCTCTTCTATTGGCAAGTATAACAGTTTGTATTCTGATTCTCATATTATTCGCTGTGGAATTGTCTTGGCACTGAATAAGAACAGATAATGTTGTCCATCTTGTATAATAAAAGCTTAAATGGCTTTTTTTTAAAAAAAAAAATCACAGGTCCTGTACAAAGTTGCAAGGACTTTAATTCAGTTGGCTGTGATGAGTTTTTTCCTTTAATTTACCTAAAATTCAAGAAATAACCAAATAAAAATGCAATTTCCTATTGGTGAGGAGAGATATTACATCTCTAGCATCAGACATTTAACCAAATATTTGATCACAAATTTCTGTTTTATTAGAATAGGAAACAGTGTAGTAATAGTTGATGTAACAGCTTACTTCAGATATGATGTATCTGCAAGAAATATTTTTCCTGATCTATTGTTCTATGTACAAAAATGTATTTGAAGAATGCATAGAATAAATATAATAAAATGTAATGATGTGTTATTTGTTGCACTAAAACTGTAACCATATGATCCACAATAGGAATCCCAAGGGCCATATAGAAAAGCTCCAATCTAAGCAAGTGTTGCAAAATCTCCTTTGCCTGCACCTTTTCCAACCTCTGAGGGTAATTTTTCTAGCATCAGAAATTGATCCAAAGTCCTCCCAGCTTTTCATCTATCTATCTATCTATCTATCTATCTATCTATCTATCTATCTATCTATCTAATTTGTCCCTGCCCATCTCCCCCCATTGGGGGACTCTGGGCGGCTCACAACTCATTAAAAACAATAAATAAATATACAATTAAAACCCTATATACACAATTACAAAAAATAAAGGAAAAAGTCCAGGAGGCCGCTGGTTCAAGGCAGCAACACCAGGCCTCTAAGGGGCTAGCCAACCCCACACTTGATGACTTCCCTCCTCGCCCCAGGCCAGATGGCAGAGCCAGGTCTTAAGATCCCTCTGAAAGGCCAGGAGTGAGCATTACTATGCTCCTTAACTGATGAAGAAAAATTAGACCAGCCATTTACCTTATCTAAAATAGTTACCTCTGATTGCTTGTCTTGGAAAAGATGGAGATGTAATTGGTTGGAGTTTATTTATTTATTTACAGGACTTTGTTGTTGTTCAGTTGTTAAGTCATGTCCGACTCTTTGTGACCCCATGAACCATATTGCGCCAGGCCTTCCTATCTTTCGCTGCCTCCCTGAGTTTGCTCAATTTCATGCTCATTGCTTCAGTGATGCTATCTAGCCATCTCATCCTCTGCCGTCCTCTTCTCCTTTTGCCTTCCATCTTTCCCAGCACCAGGGTCTTTTCCAAAGACTCCTTTCTTCGCATTAGGTGACCAAAGTATCTGAGCTTGAGCTTCATTATCAATCCTTCCAATGAGCAATCAGAGTTGATTTCCTTTAAGATTGACTCGGTTGACCTCCTAGCAGTCCAGGGGACTCTTAAGAGTCTTCTCCAGCACCACAGTTCAAAGGCATCAATTCTTCAGCGTTCAGCCTTCTTTATGGTCCAGCTCTCACAGCCATACATTACTACTGGAAAAACCATAGCTTTGACTATGCGGATCTTTGTCGGCAAGGTGACGTCTCTGCTTTTTAATATGCTATCTAGGTTTGCCATAGCTTTCCTCCCAAGGAGCAAGCGTCTTTTAATTTCATGGCTGCAGTCTCCGTCTGCATTGATCTTGGAGCCCAAATCAATGAAGTCTGTTACTGCTTCCATTTCTACCCCTTCTATTTGCCAGGGACTGATGGGTCCAGATGCCATGATCTTAGTTTTTTTAATGTTGAGTTTCAAGCCAGCTTTCGCACTCTCCTCTTTCACCCTCATCAAGAGGCTCTTTAGTTCTTCTTCACTTTCTGCCATTAGGGTGGTATCGTCTGCATATCTGAGGTTATTGATGTTTCTCCCTGCAATCTTAATTCCGGCTTCTGATTCTTCCAGCCTGGCATTTCTCATGATGTACTCTGCATATAGGTTAAATAAGCAGGGTGACAGTATACAGCCTTGTCGTACTCCTTTCCCTATTTTGAACCAATCGGTTGTTCCATGACTGGTTCTAACTGTTGCTTCTTGGCCCGCATACAGATTTCTCAGGAGACAGGTAAGGTGGTCTGGTATCCCCATCTCTTTAAGAATTTGCCACAGTTTGTTGTGATCCACACAATCAAAGGCTTTTGCATAGTCAATGAAGCAGAAGTAGACGCTTTTCTGGAACTCTCGTGCTTTCTCCATGATCCAGCGAATGTTGGCAATTTGATCTCTAGTTCCTCTGCCTCTTCGAAACCCAGCTTGTACATCCGGTAGTTCTCGGTTCATGTACTGCTGAAGCCTAGCTTGTAGGATTTTGAGCATAACCTTGCTAGCATGTGAAATGAGTGCAATTGTGCGATAGTTTGAGCATTCTTTGGCATTGCCCTTCTTTGGAATTGGAACGTAAACTGACCTTTTCCAATCCGGTGGCCACTGTTGCGTTTTCCAAACTTGCTGGCATATTGAGTGCAGCACTTTAACAGCATCGTCTTTTAGTATTTTAAATAACTCAGCTGGAATACTGTCATCTCCACTAGCTTTGTTGTTAGCAATGCTTCCTAAGGCCCACTTGACTTCACTCTCTAGGATGTCTGGCTCAGGGTCAGTGACCACACCAGCATGGACATCAGGGACATTAAGATCTTTCTTGTGTAGTTCTTCTGTGTATTCTTGCCACCTCTTCTTAATCTCTTCTGCTTCTGTTAGGTCCCTGCCTTTTTTGTCCTTTATCATGCCCATCTTTGCACTAAACGTTCCTTTGATATCTCCAATTTTCTTGAAGAGATCTCTAGTCTTCCCCATTCTATTGTTTTCTTCAATTTCTTTGCATTGTTCATTTAAGAAGGCCTTCTTATCTCTCCTTGCTATTCTCTGGAAATCTGCATTCAGTTGCTTATATCTTTCCCTTTCACCCTTGCTTTTCGCATTCCTTCTTTCCACAGCTATTTGTAAAGCCTCATCAGACAGCCATTTTGCTTTCTTGCATTTCTTTTTCTTTGGGATGGTTTTAGTTGCTGCCTCTTGTACAATGTTACAGACCTCCGTCCATAGTTCTTCAGGCACTCTGTCTACCAAATCTAATCCTCTAAATCTATTCATCACCTTCACTGTGTACTCACATGGAATATGATCTAAGTCATACCTGAGTGGTCTAGTGGTTTTCCCTACATTCTTCAATTTAAGCCTAAATTTTGCAGTAAGAAGCTCATGATCTGAGCCACAGTCAGCTCCTGGTCTTGTTTTTGCCATCTGTATAGAGCTTCTCCATCTTTGGCTGCAAAGTATGTAATCAATCTGGTTTCGCTATTGACCATCTGGTGATGTCCATGTGTAGAGTCATCTCTTGTGTTGTTGGAAAAGAGTGTTTGCTATGACTAGCTTGTTCTCTTGACAGAACTCTATTAGCCTTTGCCCTGCTTCATTTTGTACTCCAAGGCCAAACTTGCCTGTTATTCCGATTACTCCTTGACTTCCTACTTTAGCATTCCAATCCCCTATGATGAAAAGGACATCTTTTTTTGGTGCTAGTTCTAGAAGGTGTTGTAGGTCTTCATAGAACCGGTCAACTTCAGCTTCTTCGGCATCAGTGGTTGGGGCATAGACTTGGATTACCGTGATGTTGAATGTTTTTCCTTGGATACGCACTGAGATCATTCTGTCGTTTTTGAGGTTGTACCCCATTACTGCCTTTCCCACTCTCTTATTGACTATGAGTGCAACTCCATTTCTTCTAAGGGTTTCTTGCCCACAGTAGTAAATATAATGGTCACCTGAATTAAATTCACCCATTCCCATCCATTTCAATTCGCTGATTCCCAAGATGTCGACGTTCAATCTTGTCATCTCATGTTTGACCACATCAAGCTTGCCTTGGTTCATGGATCTTACATTCCACGTACCTATACAATATTGTTCTTTACAGCATCAGACCTTCTTTTCGCTTCCAGATACATCCACAGCTGAACGTCCTTTCGGCTTTGGCCCAGCTGCTTCACTCTTTCTGGAGCTACTTGGAATTGCCCTCCGCTCTTCCCCAGTAGCATATTGGACACCTTCCGACCTGAGGGGCTCATCTTCCGGCGTCATATCTTTTAGCCTTTTAACATTGTCCATGGGGTTTTCTTGGCAAGGATACTGGAGTGGGTTGCCATTTCCTTCTCCAGTGGACCACATTTTGTCAGAACTCTGTCATGACCTGTCCGTCTTGGGTGGCCCTGCACGGTATAGCTCATGGCTTCACTGAGTTACACAAGCCCCTTCACCACAACAAGGCAGTGATCCGTGAAGGGGTTACAGGACTTATATGGCCGCATATCTGATACAATAACTCTAGGCGGCTCACAACAATCCATAAAACATAGTTAAAAACAAAGGTACCCTTCCCCCCAGGCCCCAGACCAAATATCATCACAGCTCATGAGAATCAAATCCTAGCCCAGGGCTTGGGGGAAGAGCCAGGTCTTCACACCCCTCTAGAAGGCTAAAAGGGTAGGGACCCCTTTGATCTCAGGTGGGAGGCTGTTCCAAAGGGCTAGAGTGGCCACTGAGAAAGTGCGTCTTGGAGATCCCATCAGATGGCAACATTTAAGGGACCTGGAGTGCACCCACCCTATCTAACCTGATATCTGCTTCATCCAAGGCCCTCTGTAGCTGGGAGCTCACCACCCTCTCAACAAACTTTCCTAAAAAGGGAAGGTTGGAGACTGGATGGAAGTTATCCAAAACCATTGATGAAAGTTTGAAGCCAACAGTACTGTACTTGGAGAAATATGTTGACGGTCCTCATCCTGGCAGTCTGTCAGGTCCAGCATCCTGTTTCCCCCACTGATCACTGAGATCATTCTGGGAAATCTACATGCAGGGTACAATAGTAATAGACCTTCTCTGTTGCTTGTTCCCCAGGAGTAGTATTCTGTTTATCAAGACAAAAATTCCATTTAGCTATCATGGCTGAAAAATATTGATACGCTTATTCTTTCTTTTACCCTTGTTAGTCGTCTAAGCCCAGTGCAGATGCTTAGTTCACTGAATGATTATGTTTTCTACCATACATCTTCTTGAACATCTGTACTGAAGAAAGCACCATGAGTATTTTTTTTTCTGCCATAAGTTCTGCAGGTTTATACAAAGTGGCTTCTCAGTATTAATAATCAGTGGCAGATAATGAAGAGATAGTCCTCTTAATTACAGTCTTTGTAACAAAAATTGTTTGTGGGGAACAACTTGTTCTCTTTGCTTTTCCTTCATGTTTCTCATATTTTAAATTTAATATTTCTATTCTGAGCATTCTTGGTGTTGATTATGCATTTTAACAGATTTTGTATTTGCTATCTTAGAGGTATTTTTAATCACTTAAGTTTTATTATGTTTGAGGAAGTTATCTTTCACAAGAAATATCTGCACTTAACTTTGCATGTAAAGTGGGGGGGGGGGGTTGTTTATATGTATTTTCTTAACACCTTATATATGCCTCCCGCTCATATTTTGTGGCCATAGGCAGTTTACTCAAAGTAAAATTCAGTTAACAATTAAACATCATTTACAAATAAAACTTTATACAGAACATGTGAATAAAAAGATTTCTCAGTCCTTTCAGCCTAGTGGACAGATTTGGAATTCTGAGAACATGTTATGGGCACTCATTTCTGTTTCTAATGTTATGGGAGGATAAATGCTTATTTCTCACTTCCTTCACTATGCTATTTGTGCTAGGTGCCTTCTCCAACTACTGTCTTCCATGACACAACCCATGCTGTTCAGGAGGATCTTCTGAAATTCTGAAAGAATCTGCAAGGAAAACAAGCATAAGGGAAGAATTCCTAATGAATGATGTTACATTTATTGAATTCAAAATATAATTTATAGGACTTCAGCACAAGATTCAAAGATTCAAAGGCAAAAAAATACTCTGGGTTTTGAGATTATATCTGCAGCTTCTTAAACCAAATATGTTTTTTCCTGGGATTGCACAGCATCTGAAGAAGACAGAAACATGAAACTAGGAGAAGATGCTGATGCTCTAAGGCACTGCAAACAGCATGTGCTGCCAAGCATCTTTATGCCTTCAATTCTGAAAAAAACTTTACAGCCTAATAATTTATTCTAGCTAAAAAAAAAAAAAGTATGTGAATGGGGATGTAGTTGAATTCCTGCTGATGAGTTGATGCCATTGCTGGGCATCATACTATGTTTTGTCATGTTTCCTTCTCTTAGCCTACAAGGTAGTCCAGACAAGAAGCACAACCAGGAATACTAGCTCTATCTTTATTGTAAGGTTACATTAACAGAATCTTGCAAGACTGAAAGTATTTCTCCCCTCCTTTCCTGTTACTCTCCGGAAAGCTAGGGAGGGTCCTTTCTGAAATGCTTCCCACACCCTACCTCCTTCTGTGGGTCGGGACATATTTTACACTCCAGTTGTCCAGTCTGTGGCTTTCTCTCCTGTCTCCCAAGGTCATTCCCACATACCATTACACCTTCTTGGTGCAGTCACAAGGTTTGTTGCAAATGGGAAACTTCCATTTTTAGGCAATGAGTTTTGTTTCACAAGCTGCAGCACAGTGCCAGGTTACATTGCATAGGGCAGCCTTGGCAATTGTTGAAGGGGATGCCAGCCTTGCCATACCTTCTAGGTCCTGGTATCCCAGTTTGGTATCAGGAAGTCAAGACTGGGTAAAGGGCCCACTATAAAGAGAATTGAAAGTTTGACCACTTACACACACACACAAACACACCAATTACCTTTCACAGAAAGAGAAGGGATTTGTGTTTGGGCACAATAAGGAGGGGGCAAGTGAAGCACTCCTTGCTAGCTCACTAGAAAGAGCAAGCTGGCTGTCATTTCTCTGCGAGTATCATACTCACAAAGAAGAAAACATGCCCATTCCTATGGCATCCAGTAGTCAAAACACCCTGCTGAAGCTCTGCTTCATTTTCGTTATGAAGTCAGATGGCATAAGTGGATGGGAAAGTGGTTGTCTGGTGATGCCCAGTGTGTAGGCAGATTTATCACGTCCCAGTAATCAGTCATTGGTGAGAGGAACTGTACAGGTAGTCCTTGCTTAGAGACCGCAATTGGGATCAGCAATTCTGTCACTAAGCAAGCCAGTCGCTAAGCAAAATACATGATCGCAGTGGGCTTATGACCTCACTTCTGCTGTGGTCATTAAGCAAATTACTGCAGGTTGTTAAGCAAGACATCAAGTGACTTGTGATTTTACTGCCAGCTTCTCCATTGACTCTGCTTGTCGGAAGCCAGTTATGAAGTGCACAAATGGCGATCACGTGACTGCAGGGATGCCGCAAAGGTCATAAATGCCTCCTGGTTGTGAAGTGCCTGAATGTCAATCACATGACTGTGTAGACACTGTGACAGTCGTAAATTTACTTTTTCAGCGCCATTGTAACTTCAAACAGTCACTAAATGGAGTTGTTAAGCAAGGTCTACCTGTATTTCACCCATAGTAATTCTGCTTGGAGCTTTGTTCTTCTTAAATTTTTTGTAATTTATTAGATTCTGTGCTGTCTTTGACATATAGAACAATGCCACATTTCCCTGGGGCTTTCTATAGTTTTATGTTGGTTTAATATACATTGGAAATGGGGAGCTTATGACACTAATATACTAGAAATCTCAGCATCCTTCACCATTTGGTTATGCTGATTGAGGTTCCTGACTACAAATCTGGAGTGCCATGGATTTCCCACTCCCATAAACAACTGCTTCTCACTGTTTCTTTTATGAGCAAGCTATGTTTCTTTTAGTATAAATATTTGGTTTCTGTCATCTTGCATTGGTGACTTCTAGTATTACCATATAAACATTTGAACATTACCTCTGCTTTCCAAAAAGCAAAATTTCCTCTCTCTGTCCCTCCTCCTTTCCCAAACTGAGTACCTTCCAGATGCATGGATTTCAATTTCCAGAATTCCCCAACAAGCATGGCGACTGCTGAGAATTCTGGAGATTGAAGCCCACATGTCTGGAGGGTATCTGTTTTGGAGAAGGCTGTGTTGGTATACAACAGTCTAGCATGTCTGGTGCACAGCAGCTTGGTGAAAATTTCTTTGGTACTTTTAGGTTGTTACCATTTTTAATATAGGACCATTTCCACCTTCAGTAATTACCATGCTGCAGGATCAGTTACCTATCACATATTGCTAAGAATAAAGCTTGCTTGCACTCATCTCCTGGTTTCTTCCACAAAACATTTTTAGCAATGAATGCTCTTGTACTCACCTGCTAGTCCTTCCATTAGTAAATGCCACTAATGAGTCATCTGTATCTCAGCCAAGTATAATATGACATACAAGTGCAGGACTTTGCCTGCCCAGGAAAAAAGAGACAACAGAGCTATACTTTGCTTTAGTTTGTTAAAGCTTTTGTTCATTAGTTTAATTAAGGGAGATAAATTCAGAATCCCATGTTTGCACATCTTGCATAGTTCAGTTAGCTAAGCCATAGATAGATTGCTAATTACACCCATCTTCAGGCAGACCTGGATTGTAAGAGATCTCAGGGCTGACTCTGGGTCTGGGAAAGAAACAGGAGTAATTAATAAAGAGCAGATGGATATTTCAGGGCCAGTCCCATCATGAAAAAGGATAGTTTAGCCTCTGGACTTGAAAAAGAAGTTCAAATAGCTTTCAGAGTCCCCACATTAATGAATTCATTAAAAAATGAGTGATAGAATTTGGGCTTATCCAGTTTCCAAGGTTGATTTGTTTGTCAACTTGTATGCCACCTCAATCACAGAATGACTCTAGATAGCTTATACCATAGGATTGAAAGCAATCAATAAGTAACAGCTAAAAACAAACAAGACCAAAAAAAAAAAAAAGCCCCATGCTGTACACTAGGGATAAGAACACTACAAAAATATTTCCCACTACTATCAGGGAGCAGACCCCTTCATCCTACCCCAGGACCTGACAAAAGAGCTAAGTTTTTATGGCTTTACAGAAGCCTAGTAGGCTTGAGCCATACGAATCTCACATGACATGCTGTTCCACAGGGCAGGTGCAGCTATGGAAGAAGGTACGTCTCCTATGTCTCACAAACCAACAATGCTTTACAGCTGGGACCTGGAGCGGTCAACTCTTCCAGATCTTATTCCAGTTTCTGTATACTAACCTCTTACCTTCTTAACAATAAACCTAACTAATGAGACCCATCTTGACTTTTCCTTTGTGGATTGTATTCTGCTCTTAGGGTCTTGACAGGATGCATATGGATACATTCATGTCTAAGCCAGCCCTATGGTTTGATGCAACATGCAAATAGGTTCTATCAGAATTTGTTGAATAATTTTTATGGAACGATACATTCTAAACCTGATGTTCATATTTCCTATTACTGAACAATTGTGAAAACTTTTAAGTAATTAAGGAGTACTTGTGTGTACCTTTAATACAAATTTAATATAGCTTCATTTGTCTTAATAGTCTTTAGCAGGTATTTTAAATATAGCATTATTGTACACACTGCTGTTATAAAAACAAATTATATAATGCATGCACCTACAGTTGAAGGAGTTAATATATTCAAAGCAAATCCAGTTTTCACTAAGGTTTTTGGAAAGATACTCTACAAGATGTTATTTTTTTGTTGGTCATACTTGGACTCTCAAAAAAAGTTTGGTGTGGTTAAATCTTATTAAAATCAACAGAGGTTGAGCACATGCTAATCAGAAGAGGATGGAAAGGTTAAACCTAAATGAGACAGTTTAGATGTTATAAGTAGTATAGATTCATATGCTGCAATAAGCTGTAATACGGTTTATTTAGTTTTGGCTTAGCTTATTATTTAACCATATTATGGATTGTCAAACATGGGGAATGACTTTGCACATTGTGTGAACTCAGCAAGTTGTGTGTTATTGAATAAACTGTAGTTAGGCAAACCATGGTTTATGGCACTACAGTTCTAGCCAAATTCTTCATCTTTGTTTATCAGAAATATATAGTCATCAGCAAAGTCAACTTTTTTCTTTCTAAAGTATTAAACCAAGTAAGCCCAAATTAATTTACCCCAAATAAAAGTACAGAATTTAGTTATATTAATCATAAAGCAAAGCAAAAAAAAAAGGCTTATTATTCTTCTAAAAGCCAGATTAAATAGTATAATGTTATAGCACTAGAGAAAAAGCTGTTCTAGATTTCATATTGGAGATTTAAAACAGAATTCTAAATTTGTAAAGCAACTAATAAAAAATTTTTTTGAGGATCCTTGAACAGATAAAGCTTCAAGCAATATACAGCTAGTAGGCTTCTTATCATACAGTGTATGTTAACTAAGTAATCATTGTAAGCCTGTGTCCCATTGAACTAATTTAGCTTATGGCCACTATCAATAATTTCCACTGTCTTCCACTTCTCCATTTACCATTTCCTTCCTGTACTCCCAGGAATAGCTGTATGTATACGTAATACTCCTCTCATAGAACTATATTCTATGTATCTGATTTGTCTTGAAGGTGCCCAAACATGCTGTTGTTTTTCCAGCAAAGAAGCAAATATATTATTTTCTCAGTGGAAGGACTGTCTACCATGCCTCCTGCCTCCCAGCTTTCAAATGGCTTAACTTGGGGAAAAAAGTCATAGAATGTAGCTCTGCCAGCATGAATCTCTGACTAGAATTATTGCTATGAATAATAGGCCCTTCCCCACAATGCTGATCTGGCACCATAGAGAGAAGGCGGCTTTTCAGATTTATCAGTGCATTTGCTAATAATGTCAAAAGTATTCCAATCAAATCTTCATTTTAAAAACCATATACACTGAAGAAAAAGAGAATAAAATAGTTATATATATATATATATATATAGAGAGAGAGAGAGAGAGAGAGAGAGAGAGAGAGAGATGCAATCAGGTTACATCCAAATAAGTTAGTGCCTTGATTAATGCAGAGTGCATTTTATTTATTCAGTGCATAGTCTTTATAATAAACTCATAAAGAAGATTCCCTACAATGTTTGGTGATAAGAAAGCAAGCAGAAAACACTACATCTCTAGCTCCTTTAAAATGATTTACTCTCACCATAATTTTCTTCTGATTTTTTAAATCTTGATTATAAGATTTAAATATACAATTGAGCATTATAGTATAGTATATGTAGAGGTGATGTGACAGCATGTCATAGCCCAGAACTCTGTGCTCACTCAAACATACACACACATACATAACACACAAACATACACACTGGTCTTTGGGGTTGATAGCAGCAGCTGGAAGAAGTGTCATGGCTCAGGACTCAGATTCTGAATCTGACCCTGATCCTGATCCTGAAGAAGTGCTCCAGCTGAGCCTAGGAGAGAGAAAGCCAGGAACCACATGAGGCTGATCAAACACAGGCACCACCTGAGCAGATGAGGATGACGACATAAGACCTCCCAGCCCCCACATCTGACAAGAAGAGAGTAGAGGAGGTCTATTAGGCTCCTTGCTAAGCAAGGGAGTAAATCTGCTGATTAGTGACAGCTGGCTGCAGCCTTATTTAAGAAGCAGCTCTGACCTATGCTCTCTTTGCTGGAAACAATGTCTGACCTCTGGCTCTTGTGTAACATTCCTGCAAATCCTGTTTCTGTTTGAATCTTTGAACCTCTGACCTCTGGACTGGCTGACAACCCTGACCTGACTCTTGGAATCCTGGATTTGGATTATTCTTATGCATGCTCCTATTTAGAAAGCAAGTTCTTCAGGCAAGCCTCAGTTTTATTTGTATTCCTTTGTTTGCTGTTATCTCTTCAGCCTTGGAATAAAATTGCTAAACTCCATAAGCAGCCATGTGTGAGTGTGTGTGTGGTTGAAACCTGAAGCAGGATAAGAAGTAGAGATGACACATTTTCTCACAGACTATAGCTTTCTAATAGGAAAATGGGGAGGGCCCTCTGTCCTCACATGGGTTACAAGGGAGCTGGCAAAATTTGAAGGCGGTAGCTGAAGTACCTGGAAGGAGACACAAAGGTGGTTGGTGATCCTGAGATGGATTGGGCATTGTCCAGCTGAAGATTTGTCTGTTCCAGGGTGGGATCTAGAGAAGACTGCAGTGATCATAGAAATATAGAGTTGGAAGTGACCAAAGAGGTCATCAAGTCTAACCCCTTACACACTACAGGATTCACTGCACCATCCCTGATAGATGACTATCCAGGCTCTGTTTGGAGACCTCCAGTGAAGGGGAAGAAGCCAATCCATGTGGTAACCTATCTGACTGATTGACAGTTCTTACTGTCAAGAAGTTCTTCCTAATGTCTAATCTGTATCTACATCCTTAAAGTTTCATCCCATTAGTTATAGTCTTACCTTTTGGATCAACTGAAAATAAGTCCAAACCCTCTGCAATTTGACAGCCCTTCAGATATTTGAAGCCAGCTAACATGTCTCCTCTCAACTTTCTCTTTTGCAAGCAAACTATACCTAGGTCTTTTAACCTTTCCTCGTAGAACTTAGTTTCCAGTCCTTTCACCATCTTGATAGCCCTTCTCTGGGCTTGCTCCAATTTATCAATGTCCTTTATAAACCCAGAGAAATCCCTAGGCAGAGGAACATTTCTTCCCAATGCATATGGTTCCTCTAAGAAGCTGAAGTGAGAGACTGCAAACAACTATGTCTTGCCAGCCAGCATAATTAACCCCCTTATTTAACTCCAAGTAGGAAAGGAATCTAGAAATAGCAATGCACACATTTGGTCAACACTATAGGCTGCATTCATATTCAATAGAGAGTTAACTTTAAAATGCTTGGATGGATACACACAAATCAAGCTTTGTTTATTGCTGCTTTGATACTGGTTATCAGGAAGGCTGGAAGGTGAGAGCAAAGGAAAGGAATCTGACTTGCTTAGCTGTTGGCTAGCTACATTAATGAAGTACTAAATTTTTTTATATGCCTGAAAATGAAACTAGTAACTTGCCTAATTTTGCTGCTAAAAACAAGGACTGTTGGATAAATTCCTGTGAAGCCACAAAGACCTTGTGACAGGGTTCATTCAAATCTGACCTTTTGTAACAGGGAAAAGTTAATCCTTTGCTACTTAAATTGTCCTCAGATTTCTATAATTAAAGTTTTCAGTACAATCAGGTTGACTTGATGAGTTGCTGATATAATACAAGCTGTTACACAAAACTAGAAAACTTGTTTTTAAGTGCCAGAGGAGGCTGAAGGGGGAAGTGAAGCAAAACAGTATGGCTGCTTCTTTTAATCTAGGCAGCCATGTTGCTTCATGAAGCAGTGTTGAGAAATTCATTAGTGTGGAGTATCCCTTGAAGGTTTGCACACTCCTAATAAAGAACCAGTTTGGTGTAGTGGTTAAAGCATCAGGCTAGAAACCAGGAGGCCGTGAGTTCTAGTCTGGGCTTCGACACAAAGCCATCTGAACAACTGGACCAATCACTTTCTCTCAGCCCTAATAAGGCAATGGCTAGCCCCTTCCAAAAAATGTTGCCAAGAAAACTGCAGGAACTAGTTGCCAGGAGTCAATACTGACTCAAAAGGACCAAAAATAAAATAAAATGTACGCAGTGCAAATGTTCTAAATGTCTTGAACTTTCCAAACATAAAGAAGCGCTTCCTTGAGTCACATCATTAGTTCATATCTTGATCCAGAGACCAAACACATCAGCATATACTTTTCAGCAGTCATTCTCTCCATCACAAGAAAGCATCTTGTGTATCTGTACAGAGGACTGCTATCTGGAATACAGCAGCCTTTATTTTATCCTGAATGAACGCATACATAGAGGGTTTGCTATAACTAGGGCTGTACAAAATTTTGAAGGCTGCTTCATGAAGCCATATATCTCTTTCCTTTTGAGAGTGAACAGAAACAACTCTGTTGTCTGGATATGCTCTGCTTTTGCAGCCATTCTTATCCACGGATTCTCCAGCAACACTCACCAAAAATATTTGGCACTTATGCAGAAACTGATGGACAGGAGACAGAGGTCACGCCCAGTGCTTCACTGAAGCAAATTCACCTTGCCTCAAAGAAAATCACACCAACTCTGCATTGTGAAGCTTTTCGAGGTGAATTGGTCACCTTGCACAAGCCTAATTGAAAACAGATATAATGAAAGTATATAACATCTGACACTGATGATTTTCTTGTTTATTTGCTTGAATTATATTAGGATTTTTTTTGTTATGTATCAAATGTGATTACTGTAAACAACTGGTAAGAAGAACATGAAAAAAGTTAAGGGAGGGTGTTTCATAAATTATTGATATTGTATAAGGAGTTGGAATAGTGAACTATACTGAACTAGAAATTGGCTGTATTGTCTTCATATGCCTTCCTAATGCAGAAGTATTAGAGTTAAATTAACTGCAATTCTTGAGCAAGAAGGGAGAAATAAAAGAGAATCCTTAAAGTGTAGGCAGAATGAGTAATGCTGAAAGATGGAATGGAATTGCAACTCTAATGATGTTTTGAAGCTAGGGATGTCTTGGAAATAAAGTACTAAAAGGGCACTGCCTGCAGTGGGAACTGTACTGCAGAAAGATAGTAACAACTAATGCTTACCTGTAGAACCTTAGTTCTTTATATTTTTCTGTAACAATGTGATCTGTCAATGCTTTTTTCTGAAAAGCAATGATAGTCATGCCATCACAATAGAATATGGCTTTGGAGAAGCTGTACTTTTTATTACTTGGAAGAAAATGAGTGTAGTTTTAAAGTTAGAGGAAGAAACATCAGTACCCTAGGCTATGCTAATAATACTATTCTGATAGCTGAAAATGCAAATGATATGCAAGCTCTTACAATGAAGGTCAAGGAGCACAATGAAAAAATGGGACCATGATTAAATATAAAGAAGATTAAAGCAGTGACAACAGGTACAGCAATCACCCATCAAATTGAAAAGTAGACATTGAAATGGTGGATAGCTTCTGCCTTTTAGGATTGACTATCGTCAAGAAATACATCATAGAGTAGAACTCAGTACAGTAGCAATGAAAACCTTGGAAAAGATATTCAGATGCCATGATGTGTCTATACAAAGATCAGAATTGTGGAGACAAGGGTTTTTCCTATAACACTCTATGGAAGTGAAATTTGGATTTTGAAGAAGCAAAATAGAATATTGATGCCTTTGAACTTTGGTGTTAAAGACGACTTGAGACTACTGTGGACAGTGATGACAACTTGATGGCACATAATCCTTTCGTTTATTCTGTTCTTACCCTTGTTTGCTATAATTAAACTCATTGTAGGTTTATTAAGAACTATTTATTTCTATATCTTTTGGGAGGTCAGTATAATAAAAGTTTAAAGATCTTGTAAGAATTATTCAATCAAACAAACCCATGTTTGGGTAAGCAAACATTGTTTGCTCACCTTTCTTTATTTCAAAACTAGATCTGCTATTGGGAATATACTCTTAGGTTTGTTTTGTTTTGAAAGCACACATTCCAACTGCAATTTTAGTATTTAATTTTAAAATTCAGATAGGCATTTTATTGCTTGGAGATCATGGATCCCAAACATAACACCTAAATAGGGAAGAAATACCTGCTGACACATTATTTGATGCTTGTTAAATTCTCCAACCATTTTTATCTTCCCTCCTTCTCCCAGCCATTAGATGCAATGGGAAGAAATACTATTTTAAAAAATCAGGAAATGGATGGATATAGGGAACCATCATTTTTCTTTATTTCTGCATTGCTAATCACTTATTTGTTTGTTTATATACTCATTTATTTGACTTGCACCTATATTCCTCTGTCTGAAATCTTTGGCAAAAAATTATCAAAGGCACAAATAAGTCTAAACCTAAAAGTAGAAAATGGCATTTAAAAGCTTCTTGCTACAAATGAAGCCTAATAAAAATTGTGTGTGTGTGTGTTTTTAATGATGAAAATGAGGAGAAATAGCTCAGTTGCATACTTATGGTTATATTGTGTGCTTACAAATCTAAGAATTAGGAAACCAAATATTGCTGTTATATGCATCTATTGACTGCAGCTTCAACTGAAGAAATGAAGCATTTAAGGAGTTAAACTTTTAGCAAAGGAAGTAATGAACTATTATTTAATTGATGTTTATTTGACAGATTGCTTTCTTATGGGTAATTCTGAATCTTCAAATCTGTTTTAACCTATAAGCCTTTAGGATTGCAACAACTTAAAATTTAGCTAAACAAATATTCCAGTTCAATACTGCAGTACAGCTTCTTATTTCTAAGATATATAGTGCTGCTTTTAACTGCTCGTATTTGGAATTGCATTCCATTTACTATCAAGTAGATTTATAACCATGTCAATCTTTTTATATGCAAATATTAAACCTTTTATGTCTTTTTTCTTCCACTTTGAAAGCATTTCACTTCCTTCAAAGCATCCTACTTTCCTCTCATTTTAGACACTGGTTTTAAATATTCAGATTGATGCAGGAAATACTGCTGTTAAATTCCAAAATCCTTTGCATAGATTCTTAGATCTGTCAAAATCAGTCCTATTTTTTTTTTTTTTTTCCTTACCCAACTATGGATCTTCGATATTTTTCTCATGGACCATATCGTTGTTTTTGTGTTGTGTTTTCTGATGTTAATATTATACATTTAGATTTCTGATGTTGATTTCATGCAGTTATGGTCATATTCGAAAATTTAGTTCTGTGCATAAAAATATTTAGAAATCTATCATATCCAAACTTTATAAATTTGCCTGCTAGAAGTACTAGTTCCTGTAGAAAACAACGTGTGGAGCTTTCTCCAAAAGGAAGAGTAACCTGTGTATCCTTGAATGGGGGGAAAAAGCTTTCTATAAGGCACTTCAGAATCTTGGGTGAAATCTATCTTGGAAATGAATTGTTAGGATAGTGCTTCTCAGTTTATATTCACAATTATTCAGAACAGGTTATTGTATTTTTGCCTAGCTCAGAGCAGGTTATAACTGTTTAATCAAAGTTGAGCTTTGCCTTCTTGTGTATTTTGAATCCTTGTTTCTTCACTGTCCATCTCTTTGGAAAACATGGCAACCTTGCAAAGACTGAATTAAATTAAAATCTCGATATGTATGTACTTTCATAAAAAGCTAGGAGATAAGTTGAGTACAGCAGTTCCTGATGGACTGATAGTCTTTGTATCACACAGAGCTGATAGACTCATAACGGTAAAACTGGGAAGGAGGAGGAGGGAGTGGCAACAGTAGCAAAATATTCCATATTGTTGCCAAGAAAACTTCATGAAAGTATCCATGGAATCACCAAGAAATAAGATAAATAAGATTATGCATACTGTGTTCTTTTACTGACTTCTTTTGGAATGCTGGCTGTTCAGCCTTCCACTGATGCCTTTTTGCTATATTCTGCCTCTCTCCTTTGCATTAAAAGGAAAGTGATGGCTGTTCTTTGCTACTGAAAATATATGTTGATACCCTTACCTTCTTATTGCACTGAAATCAGAGAGTATAGATACAAGGTACAAGAAGGTACTCCATATTATTTGTCCAAAGGCAAAGCAAATAATAGAATCATAGAACTGTAGAATTGGAAGGTACCACTAGGAACATCTAGTCCAATCCTTTGTATTGTGCAGGGAAACCACTTACAACATTTTTAAGAGGTGGCTATCCAGGCTCCTCTTAAAAATGTCAGAGTCAGAGAACCTACAATCTTCATTGGTATTCTACTCTTGTACAGATTTTACAAGAATTCTTCTTTAAATCTAGATAGTTATTTCTGGTCCTAATGTCTGTGACGTGGAAAATTACTCCTGAAAAACCTCCCTGTTATCACATCCATTTATGTATGAGCAAGAACATCATGTTTCCATTCAATTTATAAATCTGATTTCATTTGTAAGAAATAGATACCATTGATACTAAATTTTCAGAAGTTTTACTGGAGATATTAGCTTGGTATTCCACCTTTCCTGATGGAACTTGGGAGGATTTTAATGTATTAAATTTATCTGGATGAGGGTTTCTAGTACTGTTTTATAATTAAACCAAAGTATCAGTGAATATACTTTCTGAAATGTATTAATTCTGCTTAATTCAGATGTAGACAATCTAATCATTCTATCCATGCATCAATATTTCTATAAAGCTGAATGTTTGAAATGAATTCATTGTCTACTGCAACTTATTTGTGAAAACGGAAAAGGATCACATTCATTTTTTGAAGATAATCTCCCAAGGGAGTCTTTATGGCCCCATAGAAGTCTGGCACAAACTGCAGTAATGAGAAAATGGTATGTGCCATGATGTAAAATCTCAGCTTTTTGTATTTGTATCACAACATCACACACAAATGCAATGTTGCAATGCACATTTTCCCATCTCTCTTCTCCTGACGGTGTGGTCCATTCCAAATTTTAGCTCTCTGGTTTATAAGCCAACCCCACATGTACTCATTCTCATGCTATTTCTTTTTACTTCTTCATCTACTGCAACAAGCTGAGAAGTCTCCAGTTAACTATTTTCAATTATGATTGAACTGGGAAATTATAGATATCAAATTTGGAACAAGCCAGAATCTTAAAGCAAAGTTTAAAGTTGATTTAAGATCCTGGCTTTTTCAGACTCTAGTACAGTATGCAGTTTTTCCCAATTCAGAGGTAACAGGAAACTATGGTTAATCACTCATGGAATCATATGTGGTGGCCTGTAAAAAGAGGAGTGAATAATTGCATACATGGGCACAAAGCTCACTCACATCTCAGCATATTAAGCCAAGTTTTGATTAACCGAACAGAGCCGGTTTAGCTGTTATGTCATCAGCAATGTTTTCAGTCTAATACCCACTTCAACAATTCAATAATTGTATTCAAATAACTTAATGTTTAATTTTACCAATCTCAAGAAAAATGCATATGACAATACACCCTCAATGTGTTGAAGATTGGAATGACTCCAACTGCATTATTTTCTACATCTCAAAGTCCTGTAGTTGCTTGGCAACTACAGCGGAAAATGTAAACTTCATTCTGTTTTTTATCTAAAGCATGAAATGATTGTTCATTGTGTCAGTTGTGTTTCAAATGCTCTTTCGTCTGAATTTATTTCCTTTACAGTCCCTTGATGCACACATTTATTCAAAGACAACCCCCAAAACCCAGAACACATTAGGTAAGGATGATAAATTCATATTTCCCTAAGTACTTTTAGCAAAGATATCACAAAATGGATCATACTGGTATAGTGATATCTGAGTCTAGCAGATGACTCCCCTCTGTTTTGATAAGTTTCATACCCTCATTCCCCACAACTTTTATATAAAGTCATATGTAACTTTGTATCACTGTTTAAAAGTCTCAAGTGAAGCTTGACTTCTGATGACTTCCTGAACATATTCATGCATTTTTCTTGGCAACAATATGGAAGTAGTTTGGCATTCTTCCAGGATGTTTTTTTCTGACTTCCCATTCCATTTTACAGTCTTGATAGTCACTAGAGGAATTCTATCCAACCTTGCTTAACTTCCAAGTCCAGACAAGATCAGTTAGGGGCTGCTATCTGCTGAGACTTGTGCCACTATAGAGGTCCAAATGCATTTAGGATATCACATAAATGGGCTGTTCTGTTCCCATTCTTCTTTCTTATCATATGTTGTCTCAATTCTTGGAAGAATCTCAAGCAGTACAACAATGACACAACTACCAAATGGGTTACTTCTTACCTCAACCTATCCATTACACAATTCTATCACACCATTCCAATGCTATGTAATGTATTTATTTTATTTATTAATTACATTTTATAATGTTAGGCTGCTGCAACAATTCACAGAATTTGAGCCATCACCCTTTCTTTACCAACATAATCCTTTCTGTATAATTTTAGAAACCTCAAGCACATCTCCTTGTACGCATCTTTTCTCTAAGCTAAACAGCTTCATTGGTGCATCCTTTCCCCATACTGAAAGTGGGTTATCTTGGTTGCCCCCCTTTCTTTTGCACCTCTCCAGCTCTACAGTATCCCTCTTGAAAAATGGAAATCAGAGCTGCACACAGTATTCTAAATGTGGCCACATCATTAATTTCTATAGAGGAATTACAATATACTATGATTTATTATGTATCCTGTTTCTAATGACCCCCAGCATGGAATTTGTCTTCTTTACAACCACTGCACACAGATAAAAGATCTAGAAAAATCATGTTGGATTCCTCTTACTTTGGGATAAGATAAATGTGATTAATATAACTAAGCTCCAAGGTTGATTTCTGTTTAAATGAATTTGCAGGATATTGAATAAATTTGTTTATCAAGGACATCCTGCAAGAACTTCATTGTGTAAATTACAGTTATCTGTTGAATTTTCCACATTTTCATGTTTATCTTTAAGCATTTTTCTAGATTTGGTCACTGGCTGGAATAAAAAGCTTCAGAATTCATTTTTTCTTTTGGCTAAGCCTGAGAACTACTGTCTGACTCCACTGGAATCCTAGCAAGTATTGGGAAGCCTGTTTGTGTGGTTTCAATACCTGCATTTAGTGCTGCAAGAACTATGGAAAACATTGAGTTGCAGATGTAATGCAAAAAAAGCATACGGGATAATCACCAATTTAGCAGCTACATTTGTTTTTGTTTGTTCCCCATAATTGGGCTTCTTGCAATATTACTTATTTTGGATCAACTTAGTCTCTGAGGAAGCCATTTTTAAAACATCAGAATTTTTACAAATGAGTTTAATTTATTTCTTAGAAGTGTTTTCAAGTTAAGCATTTCTCTTTGGTTGATTTGAACCACAGTATTTAGAGGTTTCAGAGGAATTATCTATGGCCTCTAAGCCAGTGACCCTTCTTTATAGAAAGTTGCAGGAATTTGGTGAAATTGAAATTGGTGATTTGTGTGACTTTTGGAATAATGGGGTTGAATGTCCTGACCTGGTAAACAAACAGAGGGTGGCTTTAAACAATGTGAAATTAATTTTCTCTTATCTTCTAATAAGATTAATACAACAAAAGCAATTGTTTTGTGTATATTGGATACTTCCCAGAATATTCAGGAAGGGTTTATTACAATCACTCTGTTGTTGAAGTACCTCAAGAGTTGGAACATTAAACCATATGGTTGGATCTTATCCTATTACAGTTGTGTTTAGGACTAATAGGACTATGGATCAATTGCTGTACATTAAAGAAGAATATATTCTTCTTGGCTATATCCCCCGTTTTTAGAATCATGAAAATATAAAAAAAATGTGGATATTTTTGGGCATTAGGACAACGCTGAAAGGAGGAATGTACACTCTTTGTAGCAATGGATTGTTGATGTGTGTTGTTGTCAACATTTGAGTTAGCCTTTTTTCTTTCTTTCTTTTCTTTCTTTTTTTTTGGACAGATGGGGAGAATGAAGACTTTGAGCAATGTGGTCAAAGTTTTTGTAGCTGGTCTGTTTATAACATAATTTCCAGATGCCTTTTTTTTGCTTTTATGACAATGGATATCCATTTTGATGTTGCGTTTATCTTTTAACACTATTTCTCTTATCTTATAAGGTTAATATTTATATTCTGCTTTCACTGATTCGTTTAACATAATAAATAAATGAGAAACAGTAGTTTTTTACCATGTATCCTTCAAGTGTAGCTCAACTCTTGAAGACATTATGGACACGTCCATGTAATTCCTTGGCTGTAATAGGAAAGTAATTTGCTATTGCCATCTTCTAGGATTTTTATTTACTTCCCAGCCTATAGATGCGGCTCTGGAATTACTGACTTTAGAGCTGAGGTAAGGAATTTATTTCCATCAAACTGACCCTAATTTATATGTGAACCTAGTGTGGGAAGAGTGATAGAAATGGACTTTGGTTTAAACATATTAACTAAACCAAGTTATTATTTATTTCATGTCATAATTTATTTCATGCTAAAAATAGGGGGTTTAATATAATTATTGAGTATTTTCAGTGCTATATTGCAATAAAATAAACGTTAGATTAAATGCAAATTTGTTTTGCAAAATAATAACATTGATCACATTGTTTTAATAGGCAATCAATGTGTTCAGCATTCTGATTGAAAAGCAGAAATTTGTGCCTAAAATGGCAATATTACAAATACAGAAGGAATTAAATCAGACTTAACAATTGGCAGAAAACGCAGCAAATTGCTTTTAGGGATTTTATATTAAAAAGGCAAATAAAGGTTTATAGGAGGGATTTAGGGTTTATGCTTTTAAGGAAGAACAAGTCAGAGTAGCAAACAGCAACCATTTGTAGCTTCTAATTCCTCTACAAAATGATCTTTATAATCTCTGAATTTTAGCTGCAATTTAAATCTAATCCCTGAGCTTCTGAAGGCCTTTCAGGATTTATCAGCATTTATTTAAACCATTTCTATGTTATTCTTGTGCTAGAAGCTGCTCACAACAATTCATACAAAGCATATTCTTGGAAGTTGTATGAATTCCTTGAGCCTCAAATTCATTATGTGAATTCTTTGACCAGCTCAGACTGTTAGCCTTCATTTTAGAAGTAGCTGTGACCACGTTCCACCCTATCCAGGCTTCTTTCTCTGTTGATGGCAGTGGGCCAAGTATAATTTATAAAAGCTTTAGATGGAATATTTTGCTTGGGCAGAAATTGTAGCTGTATCTTTATATCTGGTGAATGGATCAAAATAGATGTTTACCTTGGCAGGAGAACAAACTGGACAATCCAACTAAGTGATGTTTCACAGTAGCATTCTCTAAGAATCTAAGGCTTAGCTATGAAGGAAGAAGCAAGAGGCCAGAAATGAGGGAAAAAACAATTTTATTTCTTTTATTTCTTTATTTAATTATTTTCAGATGGGAATTCTAATATGACTTACACAAGTACTTTAGACTACACTGAAAATACAGTGTCCAGAAATGCACCAGGCTCTTTGGTTCTGTATCTACTTATCTCACCCCATCCTAATTTCAATGTCTCTTTATTGATTGGATACAATGTTTGAGTCTGGTGTTGTGATGAAAAATGAGGCAATATGAACAGGGTCAATCCCAGTTTACATGAAAATTGTATTGCTTTTCTAACTATTTTAATTCAATTCAAGAGATACTTTAAGGAGTTCTTCAAGAAGTAAGATTTGATGGGGAATGCCTTGTGAATATATTAATTGTATCTTGGAGGATGTCTCAGAATCATAAATTTACAAAATGTAAGAATTAGAAATGATCTAACTCAAGCTATACTGCCCAGGATTAGGTGGGCTCCAACTTTAAAAGCCTTAAATACCTAGTTCTTTTCCTGGGCATTGGAGTTGGAAGAGTAATTGAGCCCACACTGTTGGAGTATGGTGTCTTCAGCAGCCACTTTGTGGTTTAGATGGCTGTGAAACATATTTTTAATATTGTATTTATATTGCATTTTTAAAAATCTTTGCCAGCTGCCCAGAGTCACATTTGTGAAATGGACACCATATAAATTGATTTAAATCAATGAATGAATCAATCAATCAATCAATCAATCTTGAAAATAATCTAGTCTAACCCTCTGCCCACAATGCAGGAATCATCCCCTGTTACAGTATCGATTTTATTTATTATTAAATTTGTATTTTGCATACTCCTGGGAAATAAGCTCACAGCAGTTTACAATGCCAATTGAAGCAATACAGTCATAAATTTTAGCAAATTTTTAATTTAAATTAAAACAATAAAATTAGAAACCACATACAACATTATCAGAGCAGTCATCTTATATAAATAATATAAAGTGTCCACAAAGAAGGGAAGGATAAGAAATGGGTTTTAAGAATTGGGTTCACAAGTTTCTGTTAAAAGCAGCCAGAGAGGGTAAAGATCATTCGTCATGGGGAGGGAGTGCCACAGCATTAATAGGCCCTTTTAGTTTATTCTAAATGGGACTGCTTTCTGGCTGGAACTTGTAACAGGCCTTTAATAGATAAATGGAGTTAGTACAACATTAAGCAAGTCTTCCTTTAGGTGGCTGGGCCCAAGCTGTAAAAGGATATTAAAACAGGCCTTTTGAATTTGGCTTGAAAATTTATGTGCAGCCAGTCCAACTGAGACAGGACTGATGTCACATGTTCCCAACAACGAACAGTGGAAAGCCTCTCCTGTGAAGGAGTTTATCACCTCCTGAGGAAGTCTATTCCATTGCTGAATAATTCTTACTTTAGGGATTTTTTCCTGACATCTGACTGAAATCTGTTTCCTTCTAATTTAAGCCCATTATTACCTGTCCTGTCCTGTTTTCTGGAATGACATTGAATAATTTGGGCCAGTCTTCTACATGAAAGCCCTTCAGATACTTGAAGCCAGTTATCGTGTCCCCCGTCAATCTTCTCTATGCCAGACATATCCAATGCCCCAACCATTAATATCTAACCTGTCATTCAATTCATTTATAATTTTGTTGAACAGCACAAAGCCTAGAATGAAGTTTTTCCTTCCAGACTCCTTATCTTGGTTATTTTACTCTGAACATATTTTAGTTTGTCAAGATCTTTCCAGATACTTCACTACCCTCCACATGTGGTGCCCGGAACTGGTTGCAATATTCTAAGTGTGATCTCACCAACACAAAATAGAGAGGAACAATTATTTCTCTTGATATTGACACTATAGCTCTATTGATGAACCCTAGAACAGCATCTACTTTTACTGCAGCTGTATCACTTTGTTGGCTCATGTTTGGTTTGTGATTTACCAAAATAACCAGATCCTTTTTGGATGTACTACTGCCCAAATATGATCCTCTCATTCTTGGTGATGCTTTTAATTTTTCCTACCCTTATGTAGGATTTTGCATTTATACCTAATGAAATTCATCTTTTTGGTTTCTGTCCATAGTTACAGCTTGTTACGTTTCTTCTGAATCTTAGTATTTTCCTCTAAAGTATTTGCTACCCCTTATCTTTGTGTCACCTGCAAATTAGATAATATCTAACATGTCATTCATTTATAATTTTGTTGAACAGCACAAAGCCTAGAATGAAGACCTGCATCATTCCACTTCCTTCCTTCTTGATATGGAGCGACTGACATACAATCATTGGATATGATTATTCACTCATATCTGTTTCTGTCTAATGGTAGCATAGTCCAGCCTACATTTTATGATCTGCTGAACTACAATCTCTTAGGAAACCATGATACAGTATGGCTATTACATACCTGTGATTAACTAAACTGGTCATTGTATCAAAAAAGTAGATCAGTTGGTTTGGCATGATTTATTCTTGAGCAATCCATTTTGGTTCCTCACAAGCAATGCGTTCTTTAATGATGCTCACAAACTGACTGTTCAACAATCTGTTCCAAAGTTTTGCCCAGCATTGATGTCAAGCTGACTGGTTTGTAGTATATTCAAAAATGGTCTTCTTTCCTCCCCTTTTTGAAGATAGTAATGACATGTGCCCTTCTCCAATTCTCTAGCAGTACTCCCACCTTCCGTGGTTTCTCAAAGTCCATAGAAAGGGACTTTGAGGTGACATTTCTGTATATGTCTCTTTTAACTCTTAGCTCAGTTGAAAGCTCCCTGTGTATGAAAATAGTTTCATAAGCTGCTCCTCCCTCCATTTTTTCCTCACTGAAATGGTGTGCAGTTGAACTTTCGATGTCTAATTTTTAGACATTCCCAACCATCCTATGCTCCCATTGACTTGAGGATTTCTGTCCATCGGATCCTATTTAGTACTTCTAAGTTCTTCCTGAAACTGGATCTTATGAAATCTAGTGTACATGTATGACTATGCTCCAATTTCTCTTTCTGTAATATCTTGAATCCCAAGATGTGCTCACTATTTCCAAAAATTCCCACTGTTTTTACCTCTTCATGTATTGTTTAGGATCAGATCTAGGAAACTATTGTTTAGGATCAGATCTAGGAGAGCCAATCTCCTTGTCTCATATGTAATCTTATGGAAAATGATTAGTCAGCAGTACCAGTGGGGAATCTTTTGGAACTTGACGTCTTGGCCAAGATAGTTTTCTGATAGATGTCCAGGTAGTTTGTCTCCCGTTTTTACTATGCCTCTCCTCCCTTAAACTGTGTAATCTGACCCAGAAGGAAATTATCCAGATAATCTGCCTGGCTGAAAGTTTATAGGATGACTCCCCCTCCCCAAATAATATCTGGGTTGTTTCCCCTTCCCTGAGTAAGCATTCTTATTCAGATGCTCTCAAGTGGACTGTCATGCTCAAACTCCTAGCTGTCAATACATGTTTGCTCTTCTTTACATATGTTGCTCCTCTTCCCCTTTTATCTGGCCTATGCCTTTTGAATAAGTTATATACTTCAATTCCTGCCTTCTTCTCATGAGTTTCATTCCACCAGGTTGCAGTAATACTTGCTAAATCTTATTTGCCTTCCTGCATTATGACTTAGTTCTTCCTGTTTGTTCCCCATATTTGTAGAGATGCTGGAATCCTTGAGTTATGCAATTTGAGCTATTCCTTCCTGCATTTACATTATCATTATCTTTACATCCTGCATACTGTTCCCAATCCCAGTTCCAGCCTGAGCCACTGCATTACTTTCTGGGCAGTCTTCACCCTTCTCCCCTGGGTTCAGTTCAAACCCCTCTGGATCAAATTAGCAAAATAGCTTCCAAGAGCCCTTCATCTTGGAAATGTGTCCCACGTGAGTCTTTCCTTCATATCTCAGATAGGCACCTCAGGAAGACAGCACACTTCTCTTGACAGAACATCTGAATGGCAGGTTGTTACTTCAGTCTCTCTGAGTAAAGAATCTTTGATTACCACTACAAGTCACTTCCTTCTCTTCAGGGCAGAGGCATCAATCCTTCCCTTTGCAGAACCTATAGAGTCCCATTTTCAGTCCCTGCAGCTTGTGGCAAGTGCTTTTCATCTAGGGGTCCAGAAAATTATCAACAGGGAGGCCCTAGAATCGAATCTATTCTGAAACTTTAGAGTATAAGAGTTCTTATTCACAGGCGTGGACTTTTCTGTCACGTTTCTCCAACTCTAAATCTCTTCCTATCTTCTGGGTGGTTTCTTAGTACTGTTCTTTGTATGTCTGATTTAAGAAATCCCTATCTTCCCTTGTAATCTGGGAGGTACATACTTTGCCTCTAGGCCCAGAAAGGCAATCAGTCTGCAGTTGTACCATGTATAGCTTATGTTGTCCTCTGGAGGAAAACAAACATAACATATCCCGTACAAATCATAAAAGCAGTTCTGTCTGTCTCCATTTTCCTTTGATGAACATCAAAAAGCAATAACAAAGTACCTCCCTTGCCAATTTCTTCTTTGCTCTTCCAGTTTGCTAGTTAGGTGAGCTCACTGTCCAGGGAGCTGGTTTCATGTTATGTTCCCCAAAGCAGCCCCATCCAGGCCAGCAACAAGCAGTGTTCCAATCACCCAACAGGCAACCAGGAGCACTCTGAAAATAATCAGTGGCCTCTCCCCTTCCTTGGTCCTTCCTTTCTCTTCCTCCTCCTCCTCAATCTTCTACCTTATCCCTCTCTTCAGTTGAACTCTCCTGACAAACTCATGTTTGGGCTTTCTGCGCACTCACTCAGTGAGCTCACAGTGGCAGCATCTTGCCAGAAGTTAAGCAAGTCAGTCCTAGTTAATACTTGGTTGGGAGACTTCCGGGCAATACCAGAGCAGTAGCATAGTCAGGAAGTGAAGAGAAGTCATCTTGGAAAGCAGCAGAGGCAACCCACTTCTCTGCTGTTACTTGTTAGATAACTACAGGATGATGTTCATCAAGTCACCAGGAGATGAGCTAAAGCTGAAGGAGAGTTTACTTTTTATTTTTTGTCTTGGAGGATACTTAGGTATTTGGCTGTGATCATAATCTAACGCTTATGGAACCAGGAACATTTTCGTATGCTTAGACGCTATTTTTTCTGAAGATGGAGAGGCATGTGATGCAATGTTTGCATGCTCCCAACTGTATATATAATTTAATCAAAATGGTGTTTTCAAAAACTGTCTTATGGAATATATTACAATGCTACCCTGAAGTATTTACAGATAAAGCTATAGTTGATGTGTAAATGAAAGTCAACCTTTCAGTTATACACCAACTAAAATTAATGAATAAATGAACAAATAAGTATTTAAGTCATTTGTTTAGTATTTTATTCTCTTTTTTTTATTAACCAATTTTAGTGTCATTTTTCTTTGGCAAAGGCAGGATATAAATCCAGTTAATGGCAGCAGTTGTAACTGACAAACATAGTAATATTTCTCAGCAGTTTTTGAGAACGTCTAGTTAATCTTCTTCAGGAATGTTCTTTAATTTGTTCCTTGCAATATCGAGGTATTTGTCCAAGTTGATAGGTTTATATATGACATCGCCGCATTTTTTAAACTAAGTCAGGGATTCAGTGGCTTTGGTGATTCTTCTCTGGTGAAAAATAAAATATGGAGGTTTGAGTATTTCTTCTCAATATTTGGAACTTCTGCCACAGAGAAAAAAAGATTATACACTTACTCTATCAAGAAGCTATTATCCTAAGATGTCCAAACATTTTGAAATAGTTCACTAGCCTACCATCTGTTTTTCAGAACTGGCTCACTGCCACAATCAATACACTTAAAGTACTCAGGTCTTTAAATGTTCACCTTCATGAAATAACTTTGTTTTTGTATAATTTTTTGACTATTTCCCTACAAAATCATATTTGCTCATTTTAAAAGCTTGGAAAGTTTGCAAGTTCAGTTCTTTATTAAAACCATCATAATACTGACAAAAAGAGTAAAGCATTTCATTCCAGTCTGTTGAGGCTATTTGACTAAGTACTTGATAACACTTAAGAATATATTCATATTCCTTTACTTATCTATAGTCACATTCCCTTCTTTAGTTTACACTAAATATTTCAAAAGGCCATCTAATCTTAAGATCATCTGTAAAACAATAGCCACAAATACATTTTCTTCCTTTTTAAATCTAGTATTGTATTAATTAGCTATTTTTACAGTTTTTAAATATTCTGGCAATAAAACTAAAATGCATTTTTCCCATAAAAATAAGTTGCTAACAGCTTCCTTTGACAGTACAAATAGTTATTTCATTTTTCACTTCAATATTTCACATATCAGTGTGAAAGGAAGCCCGAAGTGTCTAACTGTGGTCGTGTTCTACAAAACAGTAACACATTTAAGGGGAAGAGTGGGGGTCTGTTAGTGTATTGTAGGAATTCTAGAAAGTTGTTGCTTAATTCTGTCAACTAATCCTAAGGTTAAATTTAGCTCACATCCATCATACCAAGATTGAAATCACCCTGTCAGTCATGTTGGAACACTTAAAGCCAACCAACTGACCCATTTTGTATACCAAGAAAAAAAGAGCTGGAGATTTTAAAAAATGGCCTCTCTCTTACAGAATTCATTAACAAGTCTTGGTGGCACAGAATACATCTCTGAAACATTGATTGGCTATAACTATCTATTGCTGCTTGCCTGACCAATAAAAACAGATCTAGTGATATCAGGTAGCCTTGTTAATATTCATGAGATATCAATTGCTTTCTGCAGAAAATACTGTAAGTAGGATTCCATCAGTCCCAAATCTGGTGATTTTTGATCCAGTAAGCATGAATGGGTTCTGCCAAAATTATGGTTAAGGGAATCTGATTGGTTCAGTGGATCATGCATTTTGTGAAACAGGGCCTGTACAATATATTCAGTACCCAAACAAAATTAAATATATGATTTAATCTATACCTTCAGCAGCATACCGATTCATAATTACAAATAAGATGATAAAATTACATTCTAATAATATATTTAACCAACTCACATATAATTAATTAATATAATATGACTTAATAAGACAAATTTAGAACACCAACAAATGCAATAAAACCAAGAGTACAATAGTGAGGGTCCTTGTGAGCATTAAACCCTAAGAGATTGTGTTTCCTATTTTACAACTGCAGCATACTGGTTTTCAGTTTGTTTCTGCCTGTAGTTCAAAAGCCTGGTTGTTACCTTTTAGATTCCTAAATCACTTGGGTTGGTGGTATCAAAGGACTTAATCTCTCATAGGAATCTAACCTCACTGCAAAGTTAGTTCCAGTAGGTTCCAACTGGGGTAGAAGGATAGCTGGCTGGGAGATGGAAGAAAGCTTTATTTCTGTGCCAAGGCCATACAATTCCCTGCCTCCCCCCTACTCAGACCTCCTTCCCTTTCTGCCACTCCGTTAAGACATTTTTATTTAGGCTTTAATTCAACCTTGACTCCTATGTTTCTTACTTGCTGTTTTTATTATTTGGCTCTTGATGGTGGATTAGTGTTTACTACCATCATTATAGCAATAGTATAAAAGAGTCAAAAAGCCCCCAGTTTATCAGTATTATTTCCATGTGTGAAGAAACCTGTAGAGGTTATTCCAGCAATGACAATTAGAGTGAAATAATCAATTCACTTATTGATCATCGTGTCTTTTAATGAGCCACAAATGGGGCTTGTCTTCTTTTGCAGTAAGAAAATAGGCAATTTAAAGTTAATAGAAACTTAGCAGTTCCATGTTATTTAAACATTTCCTTTTCAAGTTTTTCTTTGTACAGTTCAGCAGAGCATTGCTTACAAGCTGCTGCCTGCGAATCTTTTCTGCCTTTTGGATTCCTCGGTATTCTGGGTTTACTTCAGAACATCAGCTATTCTTCCTCATCTTTTTGAAACTGCATCTTAGGCTACATCTCTTCCTTGACTCATTAAATAAGGCACACCTCCCCTCAGTCCAGGGTCTGCTTGTTGATGGCTTTGTTTGATTTTACTTTTTCAGATACTGTGTTAGCTTTGAGTATAGACAGCATTTCCTTTATTTGCCATCTTGCTTTGCTAAGTTAGCTTTCAGATTTTGATTTTAAGATTAATATCCTCACTGAAAAGATCCTTCTCCTTTGTACTGCATTGAACCTGGCTGGAAGAATAGATAATCCTTGCCACTACATCTTTTGTCAAAAATGTTTTAAAACATTTTCAAAAAAAATGAAATAAGCATTTGCTTCCACAACATTTCTTCCAAGTATTTCTCTGTACACTGCACGTACCTCCTTGTTATTGGGATGCAGGCAGTGATGTGCAAGATTTTTAGATTATAGATCTTGGCTTTGGAGAGTGGTGTGAGTATGCTTGGGGTGCAACTAGGCTTTGATTGCGCTTGAGGCATACTGGTCAAAATGTGCCAAATGTGACCAGTATTATCCTTATCTTTAGCCATGCATGTAAAATAGCTACACTAAGATAGGTAACCTAGTCTACACCTTCTCTATCTTATTTAAAAGTGTTGCATGAAAGCCTTGATTGAACAAAGCCATGGTTGGTGGTCAATATCTGTGAGCCCATCTGGTGATAACTGTAGCATGTGGGAGACTGCGATTTGAAATATAGGAGGAGTAAAATGTTAAAAGGTATGAATTAACATATGAAATTAAAGAAAAAAATGGGTATGTTGTGTGTCTGTGAAACTAAGAGAAAAAGGAAGGATGTGATAGATTCAAATGAATATGGTCTGATCTCGTGGAGTGGAGTTGATGAATGCATGCAGGAAAGTATAGGTGCAGATTTAATTATGTATGAAAGGATTAAACTGTGTGTCAGAAAGGATTAATTGATGTCATTCAAGTTTCTATGAGTGTGTATAAAAGTAGGAATTCATAGGCTGGTGATAAGTGACTCCAGCGAATGATAATGAAAGAATCAGGGATAAGTCCTGAAAAAAATTAAACATCTTGATGAATGTGATCGGGAGGAAAAGTTATTCTGTTAGACAATATGACAGAATGAGAGAGGACAGCTTAGAAAAAATGATTGGGCCATTCAGAGATTCAAAAAAGAATGAGAATCAGTGACTGCGGTTAAAAATCTCTGCTTCAAATATGTTTTTTTTTAAGTATAAATCAATTCAGGTCCAGACCTAACAAAGGAAGTAATCTAAAAGCATGAATGATCTGATTATATATGATGGACCCTGAACATTAGTAAAGTGGACCTTAAGAAAGAGGATATCGAAAAGATGCTTGAAACAGAGCAAAAAGAATGATGTTAATGTCACAGAAGTTAGTGTGTGAAGCTTCCTTACGGGAAGATGCATGGTTGAATTATCAAGCTGTGGAAGAGAAAAAGTAATTACTGCAATAAAGGAGGACAAGAGATGGATATTGTATAATTGTCAGCCCCGCTAGATAGAGCAGACCAGGAAATCAACTCCAGTTTAGCCTCCACAGGAAAGCTAAAACTACTTTTATTGAGATAGGCTGTCATAACAGAATGTTGCAAATCTGATTGTGCTGTAATTTCTCCTCTTTCTTATACTACAGTAAATCAGGGAGGCATCTATCTGACCTGCTTCCAAATGTTACTTTCTTCCTCTGGACTTAAAAAATGTTTCATCCCCTTTTGTCTAGGTAATGGTTCTTGCACACTTCTGTCAAGGTCATCTTCCTTACTCTCTACAATAATGTACAGGTGAAACTCGAAAAATTAGAATATCGGGCAAATGTTCATTTATGTCAGTATGGCAACTCAAAAGGTGAAACCAATATATGAGATAGACACATTACATGCAAAGCGAGATATGGCAAGCCTCACTTTGGTATAATTGTGATGATTATGGCGTACAGCTTATGAAAACCCCAAATTCACAATGTCAGAAAATTAGAATATTACATGACATCAATAACACAAGGATTGGAAATAGAACAATATCGGACCTCTGCAAAGTATAAGCATGCATATGTACTCAGTACTTGGTTTGGGACCCTTTTGCAGCAATGACTGCCGCAATGCGGCGTGGCATGGATTCTATCAGCCTGTGGCACTGCTGAGGTGTTATGGAAGACCAGAATGCTTCAATAGCGGCCTTCAGCTCCACTACATTGTTCGGTCTCATGTCCCTCATCTTTCTCTTGGCAATGCCCCATAGATTCTCGATGGGGTTCAGGTCAGGCGAGTTTGCTGGCCAATCAAGCACAGTAATCCCATGGTCATTGAACCAGGTTTTGGTGCTTTTGGCAGTGTGGGCAGGTGCCAAGTCCTGCTGGAAAATGAAGTCAGCATCCCCATAAAGCTCGTCTGCAGAAGGAAGCATGAAGTGCTCCAAAATCTCCTGGTAGACGGCTGCACTGACCCTGGACTTAATGAAGCACAATGGACCAACACCAGCAGATGACATGGCTCCCCAGATCAACACAGACTGTGGAAACTTCACACTGGACTTCAAGCATCGTGCATTGTGTGCCTCTCCATTCTTCCTCCAGACTCTGGCTCCTTGGTTCCCAAATGAGATGCAAAAGTTGCTCTCATCAGAAAAGAGGACTTTGGACCACTGGGCAACAGACCAGTTCTTTTTTTCTGTAGCCCAGGTAAGACGCTTCTGACGTTGTTTGTTGTTCAGGAGCGGCTTGACAAGAGGAATACGACATTTGAAGCCCATGTCCAGGATCCGTCTGTGTGTGGTGGCTCTTGATGCACTAAGTCCAGCCTCAGTCCACTCCTTGTGAAAGTCCCCAACACTTTTGAATGGCCTTTTCCTGACAATCCTCTCCAGGCTGCAGTCATCCCTGCTGCTTGTGCACCTTTTTCTACCACACTTTTCCCTTCCACATAACCTTCTATTGATGTGCTTTGATACAGCACTTTGGGAACATCCAACTTCTTTTGCAATGACCTTTTGGGGCTTTCCCTCCTTATGGAGGGTGTCAATGATGGTTTTCTGCACAACTGTCAGGTCAGCAGTCTTTCCCATGCTTGTGATTCCTACTGAACCAGCCTGAGAGACCATTGAAAGGCTCAGGAACCCTTTGCAGGTGTTATGGATTCATTAGCTGATTAGAGTGGGACACTTTGAGCCTAGAATATTGAACCTTTTCACACTATTCTAATTTTCTGAGATTGTGAATTTGGGGTTTTCATAAGCTGTATGCCATAATCATCACAATTATACCAAAGTAAGGCTTGCCATATCTCGCTTTGCATGTAATGCGTCTATCTCATATATTGGTTTCACCTTTTGAGTTGCCATACTGACATAAATGAACATTTGCCCGATATTCTAATTTTTCGAGTTTCACCTGTATATAGAAAGAAATAGGTAGTTGCAAAGAATGTGGTCATGGAAAACAAGGAACAGTGAAGATTAAAAGAGACAGAGAAAAGAGATTTGAATAGAAATTAAAATTGGTTTCATAAGTAACTGAAAAGACTTTAAAAAGGAGCCTCCAGAAGGGTAAATAGAAATAATAACAGTAATTAAATTACTTAGAATTAAACTAAAGTGAGAAGATGCTAGGAGTATTTTAGAGATTTGTATGAAAATGATAGT
The DNA here is from genome assembly GCA_030867105.1 of Liasis olivaceus. Classification (NCBI taxonomy): domain Eukaryota; kingdom Metazoa; phylum Chordata; class Lepidosauria; order Squamata; family Pythonidae; genus Liasis; species Liasis olivaceus. The sequence goes on from CM061349.1 coordinate 262,945,484, forward strand.
GACATGCTGAAGAGTGGAATTCAAATGAATGCTATAAAAGTTATCTTCAAGAAAAAAGTAATGCAAAGTCATAAATCTTGTCAAAATTTTGAAAAATGGTAAGGCTGCAGGTGTAGATGGTGTAACTGGAGAGATGTTAAAATATAGATATGGTTTACCAATGGAGTGGTTTGTTTAAGTTTGCTGTAAAGATTGCATCAGTGCCTGACAATTGGAAAAATGTCCTCATTATTTCCTTCTACAAAGGGAAAGGTCACAAGAGTAAATGCAAATTAATGTCAGCCCTTCAAGGTAGATCAGGCTAGGAAACCAAAATCATGCAGGCCAATATTACTTTTTTTATAAAGATATAGTAACAGGATCTTGCAAGTCTGAATGCGGTTCCCCTCTCCCTCCCTTTATCTTTGTAAGAACTAGGGAGGGTCTTGCCTGAGACTTTCTCAGGTTAGTCTCTGCCCCAGCTCACGCTTCTATTATCTGACCATTGTCTTGATAGCAGCTCTTCCTTCTGACCCTCAAGGCTATTCCCTTGTTCCACTACAATTCGTTTATGTTTGAGGAACTGGTTTATGTCTGAGAAGGCATATGACAGGAGTCTGATTTAAAGTGTGGGGTTTAGAAGTTTGAATTATATTCTCAGCACAGCTAATAAAACACATTGATCTTTCTGTGTTAATATTAATATAGTATATTCACCCATGTAACACAAGTAGCAAGCAAGGAATAAAGAATGCTTTCTGAAGTTGCAACTAACCACAGGTGACCCTGAGGCAAGTAGCAAATGTTAAGATATAAGACTAAATCTGCCAAGCAAGGGGAAGTGTGAAGCAGGGCACCTTATCACAATAAATGGAAAGTTCAGTCTGGAACAAACAGAATGCCCATCTTCCTGCTCTGTGGGGCAGAATAGGGAAACACAAAAACCAAATGTCAGCCTCAAGGTTTGGGCCCAAGTATATCCCTCATTTAGTGATGTAAGATTGGGAGCTGTACTGTGTAATTAATTACACACTATGGATTAGCACGTTTTCTGTCTGTTTCTATATAATCCTCACTGACCTAAACTTGGGTCTCTCAGTTCACTTTGGCTGAGGCCCAGTGATCACTGCATAGATGGAAAATCAAACTCAGATCGCCATTGCTCTGGTTTTCATTTTAGTGGAATGGCTTTTTCCCCACGACAAATGGCAATCTGGTGATGAACACAAGTAAAGTTTGGGAAGTGTAGTGTAACTCTAGGTTGGGCAGGGGATGTGCCAGTCAGGTTTTCAGTCTATAACAGGTCATTGAAAAAAAAGGGGGGATTTGAAAAAGTTCATTGCACATTTGTTGATTTGGAGGAAGCATACAATAAAGCGAATAGGCATGAATTATGGAAGTTTTGCATGAATATGGTTGAAAGTGATAAGTACATTGAGAGTGGTATATGAGGGAAGTAAAACATGAATGAGAATAAATGAAATCTTCATTGAGCAGGGATTAAGACAAGGATGTATGATGTATCTAATATATTTAGGGATAAATGTATAAGGAATACCTCTGGTGGTGTTACAGACATGTTGGTTAAGAATATCACCATGCATGTATTTTTGTAAGCAGAAGATATCTCTGTTTTGTTTTGTTTGTTGGCTGAGAACCAGAATGATTTGTAGTGAATCTTAGATTATATGATGCAATGAGGAATATGCAGTTGAAAATAAATGTATTGAATATCATGGTAGTTATGTCTGACAGGGGAAATGGAGTGAAAGATTGCAAGTTGTACGTAATTGGCAGAAATTTGGAACAGAAAATGAATTAGTGTACCATACTAAACTGGACAGAGAATTTCCAAAATGTACAGATGTGAATGGAAAGGTAATGAGTACTATGTGGCTTATTTCAAGGAGTAAATGTTTCCCAAAAGCAACTAAAATGGGTATACCTAACAGCATGCTCTACTTTATTATACAAAGGTGAGAATTGGATATGTCAAGAAACAAGTGAAAGTTGAATGCTATAAGAATGGGGTAAAGAGGCATATGTAGTAAAACAAGAAGATGTAGAATCAAGGATGAATGAAGTCTGAAGTGCAAAACAAAAATGGGAAGGGAAGGGAAGGGAAGGGAAGGGAAGGGAAGGGAAGGGAAGGGAAGGGAAGGGAAGGGAAGGGAAGGGAAGGGAAGGGAAGGGAAAAGTTGTGGGAGTTGATGACATCCTCAAAAAAAGACTAGTGAAAAGTTTAAAGAACAAAATGCATTGAATTAATCAGTGTATGGACACTGTAGAAGCAAGTATGATTTACAAGAATAGTAAAATATGGAGAGGTATAGTGAATGGTGTTCTAGATTAGATTTAGTTATATTTATGTTCCTTTACCTTTATCTTTTGTCCCTAAGTTCCTTTGCTTACTACACCATATTCTTTTTCTGTGCTTTGCATAACCCTGCTTGCCCTGAAAGGCCATATGGGTAAATATGTGATGTATGAATGCATGGAAATACTTTTAAGGCAGGGTTACACATGACGACCAACTTAATGATACCTGGCTGTAATTTCAGCCCTACGCTAGGCAGGGTTAAGTTGTCACTTCAGGTGACAGATGTTGGGCAGTGTGGAGAAAATACTAGCAGCCCCTAATTGATCCTTTTCATTAGAGGACAGAACATTTTCTTCTGGACAATCTGCGCTGCATCCTGTAAGTTAGCTAACTGCTCCCAAAAATGCTGGAGAAGAAGCTGTCCTATCACCAGTGTTGAAATATATAATTGCCCATCTGGTTGATTTCTGTACATGTAATAGGGAATGCCACAGTGGTGAAATTTCTCTGGTACACAGAGTCATTGTACTAGTATCTTAAGGCACATATAGCAACCATTGAACCAAACTCATGAAACACTCTTATAAGCTGTATGCCATAATCATCACAATTATAGCAAAGTAAGGCTTGACATATCTCGCTTTGCATGTAATGTGTCTATCTCATATATTTGTTTCACCTTTTGAGTTGCCATACTGACATAAATGAACATTTGCACGATATTCTAATTTTTCGAGTTTCACCTGTATGTTATATCCTTTTGCTCCCTTTTGCATTGACTGAAAAAGTATATCTTAAATCTGCTTATTAACAACCCACACCAAGCTGCCAGTCACAGCATGCTTAGTTGAAACTCATGCTTTGCTATTGATGACTGAAAGCTGACTGCAGCCTGCTTTAAGTAATGCTCCCCACTGCTGATGTTATTGATGACCTCATCTAGTTCAGAACAGGTAAAAGTCTCCACTTAGTAAAACTCACCTTATCATCGAGCTCTCCTCATGACTGACCAGTTTCTGGCAGAAAGAAATGAATATGGATATGGATATGGATATGGATATCCAGCATGCCAATAACAAAATGGGAAATACAACTTCATCAGTTCTGGAGTTTAAAAACCTATGAATTGCCCCAAAAGCCATGAAGAAGGATGTTCTGTCAATTAGCCTTCTGTACCACATATTATCCAGATAAATCACAAATAACAACCAGAATTTCCAGGAAGTTAAAAGTAGCATGGTTTTGGTCTAGGAATCCTAAGAACTGTAGCCCGACAAGTTAGGAAATGTAAATACAGTGCCAGAAAAGAAGTTAGGCATATAGTAGATGACTGTCACTATATTTAGCAATATTGTAAACAGCATACTCTCCCATTAAAGGGAGGAAATATCAAATAGCAGAGAAGCACTGTTGTAGAAACATAAAGGTGGAAGGGAACCTAGAGATCATCTAGTACCACCTGTGCTCAGCCAGGATCCTCTGACAGATGTGGCCATCTACTATCTCATTCTTTTCTAATATCTTCTGTAGCAAAGGAGAATTCAGCATGTCATCTGGCAGCCTGTTCTACTGGCTGACAGCTCATACATCAGGAAGTTCCTCCTGAGTCTAGCCTTTTTTTGAGGATGGGAATGACATTTGTTCTCCAGTCTTTTGGGACCTCACCAGTCCTCAAGGAGTTCTCAGAGGTTACTGACAGTGCTTCTGCAATCACCACCCCTCATTCTTTTAATACCTTTGGATATAGGTATTACCCATTACTGCTTCATCATTTTCTCCTTACATTGAACTCTCTTTGGTTTTCTTTTAATTTCTAGCATACCTCCAAATAACTGATTTTTGTTATTTTTGGTATCTCTCATAAGCCTCAGGTCATTCTAACAGAGTTCCTACAGTTTCCAGAAACCATTTTGTATTATTCTTTCATTATGTTCCCCTCCTTCTGTTTCCTCTACATTTCAATTGTCTCTTCAGTATTTTAGACAGCTTTGCATGTTCTCCTGTTGTTCCTTCTTGTGGGGATTGCTTGCAACAGCTGCTCGGTCAATATCTCATTTTGTAGAATTTTCCATCCTTCCAGGACACTTTTCCCCTTCAAGATTTCAAGCCATTAGAACTGACCAGTCTTCCCTTAGAATTGATCAAAATCCACTTATTTGAAATCTGGTATACATGTCTCTCCTCAGTTCTTCTTCCTCTAGTTATCAGAAATTGAAAAATAACATTATCACTTTCTTCCAGAATATCAATCATTCTTACTCCATCAACCAATTCTTCCCTGTTAGTGAGGTTTAGGTCCATGATAACAATCCCCTTGTTCTTTCTTCCCCCTTCAGACAAATAAAATTGTTAGTGAGAAAAGACATGAATTTGTTGGACCTCTAACTCTTGGCAGACATAGCTTCCCAACAGATTCAGGATAGCTGAAATCTTTTATCAGTATTGCATGGCTCTTTCAAGCTGATCATTTGAAGACTAATCACCTGATGCACGAAGACCTCATTTTTATCTTCTGCCTGCCCACATGGTCTGTAATAAACTCTCATGATGTTTCTTTTGTTTCTTTCTGCTTTTATTCTTACCAAGATACTTTTAGCAGGTTTTCCATGTTCTGATTCCTGAATTGCTATGGAAGTGTGTGTGTGTGTGTATCATAGTTGTCTTCCTGAATTTAGGAGCTCTAATTCTTGCTGTTATTTCCCATATTTTGTGACTGGTATAGGAGTATCTAAGGTTTTGAATACCACCTACTGGCATCTCTGTTGCTTTGTGTTGTGAAGTTCTGAGTCCCCAATCTGGCCATCTGCTTCACCCTTTGTGTTCTGCTTTCTTGGCCCCAGTTTTTGAGTGCATTCTAGACTTTTTCCACCATCCCCTTTCATTCTAGTTTAATGCTCTTCTGTCGAGATGGGTGAGGTGTTTCCCAGTTTTGAAAGAAGCATCACCATTGAAGCTGATACAGCATCCCATCACTTTCTAGGAGTCCTTCATAAAGGTATTGTAGACCATTCTCATAGAATTCAATCCATTCTCAGTTACACCATTTGTGTAGCCAGTTGTTGAATTTCAGGATCCTGATTTCTGTTCTTGTATCATGATCTTCAGTTGGAAGAATTTATTAAAAAAAAATCTGTGCTCCCAGTTCCTTCAACTTCCTTCCCAAGGCCTTTGGTCTCCAGAGTTCCTTTAAAGGTCTCTCGTAACCATGTCATTCATCCCCACATGAATAAGAGGAAAGAATAATTGTTGATGGGTTTGAACAGGCTTGGAGGCAACAAACCTTCTGCAACATTATATCAGGTCTGCATAGATTTTCCTCAGTTCTCCTTATCAAGGAATCACCTACTACCATAACACGTCTTCTTTTTTGGAGTGTCTCTTGAATTGCTTCAATTAATGGGAGTCCAAATGACTTTTACAACGTTTTGTGGCATGATTTGCTCAGGTGGCTGTTAGTTGTCCTCTAAAGGGACAGCCTGGTACCAGTTCTAGAATTCCATGGAATCAGTGCTTCCTGATTCTCTTCGTTTCTTTGAGTCACTTTCTTACACATGTTTGTCTCTGCCAATGGGACTTTTTTCCAGTTCTTTAGTGTTCAGTTCTCTGATCCTCCTGGAGAGCTTCAGCTATCCTCTGTAAGAACTTCTCATCTTCCCTGATGCATTTCAGTGTCACAATTCTCTCTTCAAGTCCCTTCATTTTCTTCTTGCAGCAAGGGTCCTCTTCAGACAAGAAGACAAACATTGCACACACTTTGAAAGTGATGATGATACTTCCCTCAGTGTCCATGTTGCTTGGAACCTTTCCTGTCCCTAGCCAAACTGCTGTGCAAATCTTTTCTGTCTGCTTGGTCTGATCACAAGTTCCCAGAGGCTGCATCTGGGTAAGGCCTAGCTTCAATTAAAAGAAAAAAATAGAAAAGAAGAAGAAAACAGTGCCTCCTCCATGCTGAACTCTGTTGCTATTGTACTCCCTCATGTACTATTGAACAAGAACATATCCTGTAGCAGTCTTATATGTACTTTCCTGGGATTTATTTCTGCATGGACCGTATATAGAATTGTACTGAAAGACAGCATGAAGACTGAGAGTGCATGCATAGCTACCTGAGAGTAAGCACCATTAGATATAGTGGATGCTTACATAGGAGTTAATTGCATAGGATCAGAATAAAGATTGTCCCTCAGAAGGATTTTTTTTTTTAACTTTAGAAATTACCATATGTGGATCGAGAGAAATGGTTTTGGAGTCCAGAATTACTGGAGATCCTTGGTGACAATGTGAGTGTATAGGATAGATGCTGGGCTTGCTATAATTTCCATGGAGGCTGAACGTAAGCTGTATCTTTTTTAAAGATAAAGATATGAAATTTGTATTATTGCTCTCTGCCTCATCCCTGGTAAACAGATTTAGCAGAGTTTTGTTGTACTTCAAAGGGTTGTCTAACCGAACATGACAATGAAGGAAAAAGAAATTAGCATATACCTCAGCCAATTATGTCTTTGACACAGCAACTCTATTAAACTGTTTTCTCTGTCTAGTCTAAAAAGTGATTTATGTTTTTATTGATTTACCAGCAAGCTGGAAGGGAAACAATTCAGTGAGCCATTTACCAAACTATTTTGCTATGCCTGATAAAGGTTGACATATAAGAATATGGATCTCATCTGAAAAGCACTGCAAAAATAGTCTACATATCTATCCAACTTACTCTCTTATGATGAAACTAGTATCCTAGTTTAGGGAATCATCAACTGAAGGCCCTAAGGTGAAATTTGCCTCCTAAATATTACTAATCTATTTCCTGCTGCCTGTTCAGAGGCAAAAATATCAAGGCTATGATATTATGATAGAGAAACCTCTTTTTGATTTGGAGATTTGGCTATTCATGAATGTCAACAGATGATGCTGAACAAGCAGGTAAGGTATTTGTATATATTTACCCATTAATTGATTAAAATTGATATTTTTCTTGATAACTATTATTTCTGACAACTTCAAAACATCATTTCCCCTTTAGGTAGTCCCAAATTCCAGTCCTTATTTTGAAATAATATTAAAGCAATTCTAAAAGTGCTTCTTGGAAAAGGGAAGCTTTTCTTGTGTCCGAATAGAGAGAAGATTCAGATGTCACCAATCCTGGAGAACTGCTGTTCATCATGATTCTAAATCAGATGGTAAATTCTAGCTGAGTAGCTAACTTTCAGGTCTGATATCTTAAGTCAGCATTTGTGTCCTTTTCCTCTGCTGCTCTGAAGGGAAAAGTCCAGAATCTTGACTCTAAAATCAACTCTCATCCACCCAAGATACTGTCATAAATACTTCCACATATTTCTAAAATATATTCTGTTGATGTTAATCACTGGGAGCTAGTGTTGATTATGGTGCTATACAAAATAGACTGGCATTATTTACCCTAGCACAAGTCTGACCCACTGACTATTGATTATCTATAATAGGTAGAAATACCCAATGCCATCTTATTCCTGCTCCCACCGAGAAGGCAACCTCCATCTGCTCTTCCTTGCAATGTGTCAAAAGCAATGTTTTCTGACTTGTGTCAGCACAAGTAATGCTGTGTGGTTTGCCTGTTGCACTTCAGTTCTCATAGGCAAACATTTCTCCTCCAGCTGGGGAGTAGAATGTGTGCTGTGATGGGAATGGCCCCTCTCCTCCAATCACTGATGGTTGCCCCTTTTTCTTTTTTTCACACAAGTAAAAAAACCGATTGTTGGTTTCTTCTTTTTTAACACACTGGCAGAACAGGAAAATGGTAGATCATTTTTTTATAAGTTCACAGATGGGATGTCAGAGTTCTGCCTCTTTCTCCTCCCCACCCAAGGGAGGAAGAACGGGGAAAAGGTGGCGTCTTCTTTTCTTTTACCAGTCCATCAAGGATTGTACCAGACAGGAAGGGGTCAAGTACAAGGGAGGGATCAAGTACAACAGAGGGGAGCTCGTGCAAAATTTCTATCCATGGAAACCACATGTCCTCAAAGACCTGCCCACAAAAGGAAAGCAGTTGGTGCTTGCTTTCCCCGGTACAAGGAAGAGCAGCAAAAAAAAAAAAAAAAAGCAAGGGAAATCACCAGTCAGTGTGGTAAAAGTGGTGCAGAGAGAACATCAGGTCATCTCCGTGGCAAATGTGGAGGAAGGTAATGAAATGTGGGAATGGATTTCTTAGGCCAGCTTCATTGCCAGCTGGTTTATGCAGAGAAATCAAGCAGCTACATGCAGAAAAGCTTTTAGTACAAGGGCACTTTGTATCATTTTATGACTTTTGTTTATCTTTAACTATAGATTGGGTTATAGATCTCTTTGTTACTATTATCTTTCATTTTCAGGTGGATGGCTTTTTGGCTGCAAGCTGATCAGTGGTATGCTAATAAACATATTACCACTGGCTCTGCTGGCTCCATGGCCACAGCTGTGCTGTGAACTGCCAAACAGCTGATTGGTGTACTAGGAATCGTGGCTAGCTCTGTTCTCGACCAGCTTGCAAAATTCCTGAATATTTAACAGTCAGCTCTCATGAGGCAGTATGAACCAGCTCCAGCACACCACTGAAACTGATATAGCTTGGAATGTTTAAAAATAGCCCAAATGTCTAATAACTGTGTTGAGTAATATTACTGATCCTCCTTCAACAGGAGAAAGGCACATATCTACACTTACCACCTATGTACTCCCTCCCAAGTGATTCATAAATTGGAGTAGAAATCATCCAGAAAGATCTGCGCTAGCAAGGAAAAAGAAAGTTATTGTCAGGAAGCATAATATTATATATACTCTGCCCAGGCAAACAGTTTTTTTGTGGTCATGCCAGAATCACATTTTGTGGAATGGTAGTTGCATCCTGGCTTACCATCATCCAATGCATCTTCAAGCTAGCTCTCTGGGAAGAGTATTTATTGAACAGCACACAGAGGAGTCCAAATATTTTAGAGAAGTTTAAATATTCAACATAGAGAAAAATACATGTATAAATTCTATATATTAATAAAAAGTTGTTTTTCTCTGCTGCTACAGTAGTCCCAACAATGCACAAGAGAGAGGAATCAGGAGGTATAGGGTTAGGGAAAGAGGGTTTACAGAAGTACAAAAATAAATCTTTAGAGGAAAATATCCTAAAGCATTTCAGAAGCCCATTGGGGCATAGCATGTTCAGTGGCCATGGAATGCCAATGACCATTTTGAGTTAAAATAGTGGAGTAAACATTTGGAGTTAAAATAGTGAAATAGAACAGACTATCCTAGCCATGATTAGCTGGCTGTGCCTTGAAGAGGAGGAATTCAGCCCAAAAAATGTTATTGCAGGACTAATTTGCAGTAATACAATTGTAGGTCTTTTTCATCATGCCTAAACTGAGGTATATCATGAAAAATATTGTAGATTTTAATAATTTCTCACTAAGAAGAACAGAAGTGAGTTCACTTATTTCATTCAGCAACGTGGCATTTCTCTAACATGAAACTGGTAGAGGAAACAGATGGCTTAACTGTGTAATGTATTGGCCTTGGGAATCCTTCTGAACAGAACTAAGGCTTTTAGGGAAGTAATTAAGAAAACAAACGAACAACAAAATCTGTGTAGATGGGTAAGGAGAGTAATTTTCAACAGAATTTGAAATATATAAATGCTATTGATTGATTGATTGATTGATTATGTGCTAGCAAGTTGTTGCTAATACTACACCTGCCTCAAAGTAGTTTGGATCATATTTCGTGCAATATAAATATATTTAAAATACTATTACCAAAAAAAAAAAAAAGACTGAAAAAATATATCAGGATAGTTTTAATAAGATAAAAAAGGTTTAGGTCCATAGCAGAGAATGAATGGAACTACAGCATAAAAAGATTGCTTATAACTCTCCTTGCATGTGAAACTGATCACAGCTAGTGGCAGAATTCAACTCTGCATATACTGGCTTTCTGTACCTACAGAAAGTGTACCTCTTGGCCACTACTGCCTAAATGTCAAAAGGGAGTCTGCTGTTTTATTTCCTTTCCTTGCCTAAAAGTCTTAGTTTGCATGGTATACTCAGGCCAGCCAACCAGCAGCCTACCTGCCTGCCTTTTTCTCTTCTCTATGCAGTTCAACTTCTCCTCGGATTTGCTCACTCTCCATAACGGAGGAGCTAGTGTTACATGCTGTTAGCTGTAGATAGACTGAAGTAATCTAGCTTTACTTTTACCTTGTTATTTCCTAAATAAAGTTGATTTCCCTTCACATAAGCACTAACCTCAATAATACTATAGTCCTAATTTTAAAGTTTGTTTCTTTATACATTCCATCTACTGAGCAAAGCTATCTACTATCCAATGGGTAGTAGGCAGAATAAAATATGGGCTCTGAAAGTTGGAGAGCTGCAAGTGACAGCCTTTTTCACTTCTATGCTAGTCTTAGATACTGTAGGTCACTACAGCATTTCAGATCCCAGACTAATTTAGCATGGATGTGAATTATTCTTTAAAACTCTGAGATACAGATTGTGTACAGAGCTATCACTGGGGACAGTGAATTGATGGAGCTAAAATTATAAATAACATTTTTACAATATATAAATCTATTCATGTAAATAGATTATTAAACATCCATTTTATGTTACAAAAATTAAATGAAAGATGATAGACTACTGCTTCATGGGTTAGTTAATGTGTGCTTGATTATTTGCACATTTACAGTACATTCTGAAAAGGAACTTTCTACACTCCAATTTGAAAAAAACTTATTTTATATATTTTTATTACCTAACTTTAATTCAGTTTTCTGTTGGAAGAGCAGTATACCTGATGTACATTTATTCAGGCTAATGTCAGTTTTCTTTAGTGGCTGAAATGTTGATAAGATCCCCTTAGGTACTACACTGGGTTTTAAGATGACCAGATACAATTCATAAATAAGTCTGCATTCTCTGTGTACTTTATCCTACATAAATTTTGAATATGTGCTGCCTTTAGACTACTCTTTTGTCCAAAACAATACTAGTTATTCCAATGATTCATTCCCTGGCAGATAATCTTTTTTTTCACTCATTGTGCAAGATTCTGCATAAAAAATGTGTGCTCTGCCACTGACCTCTAACAGGAAAAAGCATGGTACATTTTTTCCTAAAGAAACAAATAAACAAACCTCTGTGTGTACCATGAGTTTAAATACACAGCCTATCTTAGTTTATTATTTCAGTTGCAATTAATAGAATTTGACTTTTTAATGTATTTGATAATGAATCTATTTGATAATGGAAGAAGGCATAGCTAGGTTGCCTTGGTTTTACCATGGGGGAATTAACTTTTTAGAATGATTACGCAGGTTAGAGTGTGCAGGATAAGTTGGAAGTATTGGCATTTGGAACTGAGTGGAATATGTTTTAGAAGGAAGGAAGATTAAGGGGGAGTTGGATGTTATTAAATGGAAAAAGACTGGCTGGTGGGGAGTGGGAAATTAAGAGAGGTCAGGAGGAAAGAGGAAGACATAACTGATTAGACCAGGGCTGGAGTGTGAAGTGATGTCAATTCATCCTTGGATAGCAGTGGAGGCAGCAAAGAGGGAATAGAGGTAGAAATAGTGTTTCCATCTGGAGTCATTGCTGCTAGCCTGGTGCCATGAGAATTAGATGGCCATGAGAAAGGCAGTGGCAGCAGGGGTGGCCTGAATAGGAAAGTGGAGCCCACATTGTAGACAGTGGCCTGTTGGAAACTGGCAGGGGGTGGGGGGAGAGGTGAAAATCAGGGCAAAGATTGAAGAGTGGGTGACGGGCAGCATGGGTCTGAGGCCAGAGTAGTGAGAGGCCAGCAACTGCAAACTGTCCTGGTGGAGGTTTCTGGTGGTCAAGCTGGCAGTCATATCTGATGACCAGCAATGGAGGACTGTACTGGCCAGCCTGGGAATTGATTTTGAAGGCTAGACTAGGATTGGGGCATGGACTTTGAGATCATGCTCCCTGGGTGAGAGGCAGGAAAGGAGCCCTGCACAATGAGAGAGACCAGAGAGGGAAGAGACTCTGACCTGTTTAGGTGCTAGGACAGAGGTGTACAGGGAGCCTTTGGGAGCTCTGTGGAAATTTGTTGGTAGAGGGTTTTTGTATGGGGAAGCTTTAAGGCAAGTGCAGATGTGATTGAGTGCTTGGGTGGCCAGTGATGTTGGCAGAGTATGTGGTTGCCTTTAGTGGGCTAGGAGTGCCCTATGTGTTATGGCTAGAGTTGATAGTATGAGAAGGTGACAGGTGCTGAATAGCATGCTACAGTGGGGGGAACAATGGTCCTGGAGGTTACAACAAGACAGTGATGGGCAGAGAAAGATATGGGAGGTGGAGGGTAGGTTTTTTTTCAGAAGAAGAGGGACCTGTGCATTGGTATAGGTCCCTCTACTCCTGGTCTCTTCTAATTCAGTTGCTCCACTGTTGGACTCAGGTGCTGAATTGTTGGATAGTTTCAGGCTATTTCTGGTAGATGCCAGGACTGTACATAATAAGTCTGCACCCATCCAAGAACTAATGTTGGATGAACATGTAGACTTTGTGTACATTACTGAGACCTGGTTGAGCAGCAATGGACAAGTAGTCCTGTCTGAGATCTGCCCTCACAGGTTTCAGATCCTTCAGCAGCCACAGTGCAAAAGAGAAGGGGTTGTTGTGACTATTCATGAGACCTTAGTAGTAATCAGTAGCAGTGCCCTGAGAATGCCTGTGGATGAAACTGGGCTGCAGGGACAAGTGTGGGCTGATGTTTGTTTACTGACTGCTCTGCTGCCTGATAGCAGTTCTCCATATATATTTTGACTTCATCTCTGGGCTGATCTTGGAAATCCTCAAGGCATTGGGTTAAGAGATGTTCAGATTCTGTGCCTTGAAGGAGGAATGCAGGTTGGCTTGGGATTTAATGGTCTCCATATAGAGTACGGAGTCCCAGCTCTCAAAGGTGGACATATGTTGGATCTGATTTCTATTTTAGGGCAAATGAGATGTCAGTATTCTCCATGTTCAGATCACATCTCTTCTTTGCTATGGTTATATCACTTTCTGGTCAGGTTGCATGTCATGGACCTCTGCACGCTGATAAGCCCATTCAGATGGTCTATCCAAACATCTGGGGGATCCTGACAGAGGGCACTTGAGAAATTTCCTGATGATTCGGTAGGCAATTCCATCTCATGCCTGGTCAGTCTCTGGTACAAGGAGACAATCAGAGGTCTAGATAAGAGTTTTCTCTGAGGCTTCTTCCCAGTCACTGAGTGTGAGGGTTTACAGAGGAGCATGAGAATGGAAATACATGAAAGGATGCCTAAAGCAATGATGGTGTAAGACTAAAAGTGAGTACAAGTAAATACAGGTATGTGCCCAGGTTCAGGCCTACACAGTAGCAATAAGAGCCACAAAGCATGTGTACTTCTCCACTGTTATTGTGTGCAGATTCCTGCCCAGCAACTCTGTTCAGGGTTATCCAGATTCTTCTGAAGAGTGAAAGGAGGGGCAACATGCTTGCAGGCCAGCTGTGGCTTTCTCTGTGGGTATGGTTGCCTATATTTGCTTTGGTTTTGATGCCAATTGGGCAGAATCAGGTCAGGTGAAAAGGAGCTGATATTTGTAATATTGCCTAAGATGCTTCTGACTTAATAGAAGAGGTGGGTAGGCTGCTCTGTAATATGAGCTTCAACAAAGTGTCTTGGATCCTTGCCCCACTTAGTTGCTTCAGAAGGTTGGAGTGGGGATACAGCTGGATTCATGAGATGCTTAATGTGCCAATGCCTTCCTGATGAAGAGTGACATTTTCCCTGCTTTGAAAGAGGTGGTAGTGTGCCTTCTCTTGAAAAGGCCATCTCAGAATCCAGATGTTATTGGACAATCTGCCCAATTCTCAACCTTTCCTTTTTGAGCAAGTTTGCTGAGAAGATGAGGAATCAGCTGCAGAGGATTCTAGAAGAGTTGGATTATCTATATGCCTGCTAGTCTAAATTCAGGCCTGGCTATAGAGTGGAAATAGTCAACCTTTCTTAGCTTCCATGATCAGCCAAAGTCAGTTAGATGCTGCCACCTGCTGAGGTGTTTTTTTACACAGAGCAAGTAACAGCTGATGGAAAAGGCTATTAAGTGGGAAAGCAATAATTAGGAAAAAGTTGGATAAAGAACAGTATTCCATTTTTTAGCTTAACAGAAAATTATAGGTTTGCCTTTTTGAATGAAATTCTCTATTCCTTTTTTTAATCCCTTCCTGGATGGTTAGCTGGGTTGAATATGAATATCACACTAGGCTATGAAAAGAGAATGTAGCATATTGCAGGCTGCTTTACATGACACGCTGTATGTGTGCCAACATTTGAATGCTCTTTTCAATAGGCTATGGCGAATTTATAAATCTGAAAAGAATTTTTAAAGATTCTGTCATTCCTATTCCTTATCAGAAATTTACTGAAGCTTTAACTAGTGCTTTGGATTATGTTCCTTGAGTGGTTGCTGTGCAGATTTCACAGGGTATTTTCTTAGAGTCTTTGCACACAATTTATAAATTTTAAGCCATTAGGAAAAGATTGAATGGAATATCGAGATATGAAGGCTGGATCCAGTGAGGCAGAAATTATTATTTCATCTTATTTATGTGTTTGTTTTTTGTATTTATATGCCTTGAGGTTCTAAAGACTCCTGACACAGTGATAAAAACATAAAACAATACAGATGAAATAAATACATATGAAAAATCAAATCAATATCTACATTATTACGATCATCAGACAGTGCCAATCAATATAGTATAACCTCAGCCTCCGAAGACCTTTGGAATAACTCTATCTTGACTGCCTTCTGAATTAGAGCCAAAGGACCTGCTGATCAGATCTCTGGGGGAAGGCTGTTCCATACAGTGTCCCCCTCTCTATCCCCATTGCTTTCAGTTCTCATGAAAGGAACAGAGGAAAGTATTTTGTTCACAAACATGAACCTCAGGTTGATCTGAGAGGGCAGTGGGTCAGACTATACATAATTTTTATGTTGGAGTTAGATGCTACTACATAAAAAATACTTAGAAGTATTAATCATCCATATTTAGGTCCTAGTACCTACAAAATATCTTCAAAAGCCATTCATATAGTTAACAGTTGTATAAATGAATGACATTGGCTTTTTAGGGTTCACATACCTTTACCAGTGTTGGAAGGCAGTAAGAGGAATGCTAAAGTTAGGAGAAAGACTGACAGGATTGGGGCCATTATAGGCTATTTCACAGGACAGGCATCATAACAGAGAAGGCACGTTTCCTGTTATCTGCTGAGTAGTGCTCCTGAAAGCCACCAGTTTCCCAGATGACTATAGATGCCAGCCTTACAAAGTAGACAAGATCAGCAAACTGACTTCAAAGGAAAACTAGAATTATACTTTATTGAACTAGACTATAGTATCAGAATCTTGCAAGTTTGATTGTGTTTTTCCTGCCCTCCCTATTGTACCCCCCAAAAAAGCTTAAAAACCCCTATCTAACACAGCAATGACAAAATCAACCTAGCTAGCTAGCTAATTTGATTTGCCAGATTATTTTTGCTCAGCACTCAGAAATCCCTGGTCCCAGACTGTCAGTTTAGCCCCCCACCCCAACCAGCACCCTCAAAACCACCCCTACACATATACCATGCCACGCCATACCCAGGTTCATGCCCACTGTCACCAGGGCAGCCAGAGGCATAAACAACATGCTCTAACCCCTCCAAAATTAAGGCAAACCAGAGACCACCCTTCCCTCCTCTTCTCACCTGGAGGGGCAGCAGGACCCAGTCCCTCAGAGTGTCTGCTGACATCCACTCTGCTGCTCAAAAGTCTGTTCCTTTTCACATCCAAATCTTGGGATATTATAGGTGAAAAAAGTACAGAGACATGCTGGCGTTAGATGGAATATATGACATGCTCTCCTTTCCCTCTGAGTCCGGCCACCACATGCAGAAGACAAGATGGCTTGACAAGCCTCGCAGCAGCCACAGGACTCAAGCTAACCTTCCAGCATACCCACTGGCCCCATCCTGCTCCCACAGCTACTCTGCACTTTCACCCAGGTGCCTGCACCCTGCAAAACACTGAGGTTTTGGATTCCCTGGATTGCCATCATCATAACCTCTCAGTTGGGAGATCAATCTCCACTGGGCACACTGCCATGGCCACTTGGTTGAGAATCACTGCTGCTCTGTTGCCACCACCCCACTGATTAATCTTCAACAGCTAATTGGCTGTGCCTCCAGCTCAACATTGAACTGATTGGCAGCACTGTCACTGCCCCATCACTAGCTCTCCAAATGACCCATTGAACTGCACAGTTCTGTCCAGCTCTCACTCTGTTGCAGGCTACCAAGTCACCTGGAGGCCACCCTGGAGCTCTGCCTGTTGCTGTCTTCCGCAGCCATTGCAAACCCCCACAACACCAGCTTACAGCTCAGGGGGTAGCTGAAGACCCTCCAGACCTTCCTCAACTCCTCATAACATACATACATCATCTCCAACTTATTTCACCAGCAAACTCCTATGGCCCATCACTAGCATTCATCTGGGCTTGACACCATTATGAAATTGTGAAAAATATTACACTGTAAATTAATTGTTCTTTTTTTTTTTCCTATACCAGTTTGCTTAATGGAACGTGGCTGTGCCACTGACTGCTCAGATTTAATTTTCAATAATTTATTATAAACAAAATATGTAGATATTTAAGGCATGATATAGTAAGTCTACATACAATAAAAAAAAGCAAACTTCCCTTTGTCTCAGTGAAAAGGACAGGTTTATTTATTTATTTATGCTTTCAGAGTGTCTGCATTCCTAGAAAGAAAATGAAACTGCTCAGAAGAGTCTTTTTATTAGTAATAATTAAATTCTAAATATTAGTAGTATTTGTATTCTAAAAAAGGCCCCTTTTCTTGTTGTTTTCATTTTAGGTTTCTTTGAGAAAAAAAAGGATGTTCCAAAATTTTATACAAACAGATTATTTGCTTTTCCCCAGTTCCAAAATCAAGTTTTATTTTACTGATCAGAAGCTTTCAGCATCAGTAGTCTGCTGAATAATAGTTTAGTAACAGTGTGATGTTTTTATGTACAACTTCCTTCCATAATTCTTGAGCTGTGAATTAGGAAATCTTTTACCCAACTCTCTGCTCCCCCACATGGTACTTATTTAGATTCTTTAGACAAATTACTATTCCTCATATATTTTTACTATAGAGAAAATATTAGTATCTCTATTTTGCAAAGTTAGAATAGTTCTTACAACAGTGTTTTAGGTCCTGAGAAAAAATAACGTCTAAATATTACTAGTTTATGGTTACTGTTTTTCCTGATAGTTATAAAAGGACTGTGCTTGACAAACATAAACACTAGATTTTAATTCTGCCTGTGCTAAAACAAAATTAAAGTGTGTAAGATTTAAATATACATATATCACAGTATATCACAGATTCTTTAAGTTTGTGTGTGTGTGTGGTTTATGTATGTGTGTATGCTTTCATGTCAGTGTTGACTCCTGGCAACTGCCTGGACTAGTCCTTGCAGTTTTCTTGGCAAGATTTCAGAAGTGGTTTGCCATGGCCTTCTTTCTAGGGCTGAGAGAGAGTGACTCTCCCAAGGTCACCCAGCTGGTTTTGTGCCCAAGACAGGACTAAAATTCATAGTCTCCAGTTTCTAGCTTGTGCCTTAACTACTACACCAAACTGGCTCTCTTGGCAGATTTACTGACTGCCCAAATGTGTTCCTCTTTTGCAGAAGCATTTGAGTGTATTCAGAGATTGGGCTTCTTTTTGATAAAGGGTTACCACTAATCTGGAAGAGTGTTATTCTAAAATATAGCCATTCTAGAAGAGTATTAAACCCTATTTAAAAAAAAAAAAAAAGAGGGACTTCCACCTACATAAGTAAATATAGGGTCAGAAGAGAGGAATGATATGAATGAAAGGAGTTCCAAGTAGCAGAAAAATAAAGCAAATTCTCCCAAAGCAGGAAGAAAAAATATGGGGGGGAGGGGGGAGACTAATTCTCCAGAAGGCTGCTGAGTAGATATTTTGATATGATAAAGATCTGAGTGTCTGGGGTCTGCTGGGTGCTTGTCAGAAGTTCTGAGAAATACTAACTCCCCACCCCCCAGAACAGATTTTGAGAATATGAGGTACACACTGTGCTCTGGATGTGCTTAAATTTCCAGCTGTATGACTCATGCTTTTAAATCTCTGTATCTACATTGCTGTGAGTGAAATGGGGAAGAGAAGGGAAAAGATCACTCTTGTTGGGAGAAAGACAGTAAAGATGGTAGAATTGCTTGCAGAAAGCCAGAGCTGTGTCTCATGGCTGATTTCGAGCTATTTATTACAACTTCCTCTCCCCATCTTTGTCACACATAAAATGATATGTACACCCATTAGACATGAGCAAATGATGTGTGTGCCATCCACTAGATACATGTAACAGGACAGTGGCAGACAAACAACCCAGTCTCAACACTGCCTTCTATCTTGCACACCCACCAACCCACTTTTCTTCCTCTTTCCTCTCATACCTCTCCCATCTGCAGCGCAGAAAGTACAAAGCAGTGGGGAGAACAGATTGGGTCATTAATTTCCTAGCAAAAAGTATATATACACTCACCAGACTCAGACAAGGGGTATGGCAGCAGGCAAATGATGCAGTGACTCAGGCATGAATTTTGCACAGTCTCATTTCCTTTTTATTATTTAAGGGCAACTTTCCTTGGTAAAATGTGTTTAAGTGACCAATCTCTGTATTCTGACAAGAAAGAACTTTTAAATGCATATTTCTTGTTTACTATAAGCATAAGATCATGCTTTTTTTATCTAGGCATCTTTCAACAGGTAAAAAGAAGTACCAAGAAAAGCAGGACCTGGATGCTTTGTCAATTTATCTGACACTAATTTATTGCATTTATATTCTGCATTTCTACTAAATAATGATGGTCAAGACAATCTAAACAATTCTTTATCAAGAGGTCCCTTATTAATATGGCGTACATTTGTGTCCTTCAGTCTGAAAAGCTGGATACAATATCTTACATTATTTTTTGAACACAAGATGGCACCACAAGAATGTTATTTCTAAGCACTTTTTCCCAGCTATACTTTTTGTAGGCACAATATTTTTGTTTTATTTTAATTTTGTCTCTTCCAAATCTTTTCAAAGTTATGTAAAGTGGTATCTGTAAATGCTAATGTATATATACATCAAGATCTGTAGTACCAATATTTAGTGTATATTTTAACAGACAAATATTCCTGGCAAATTATTAGGGTTATGTAGAGCTTTGATCTGAAGACGAAAGGAGCTCTGGAACATTGAGGGGAGGTACATGAAGCCTCTGTCTGCAATTTTTTAAACCAAATGTCCTTTTCCTGGAATCCCACTGAAGCTGCAGAGAATAGCTGTGCAGTTGTGGGAGGAGACACAGCTTTAAGAATGTTTGCAGAGCCACCTTCTAATAGAAACTCAAGGTATTTGTTGCAGTTGTAAATCCTTAACTGAAGTAACCCAAAGCACACTGCAGACTCAGAGCTTTCTGCATCGTGAACAAGCACAAGACCCTACTTTTGCAAAAGAGCCCAGAGACATGAAGATCCAAGAATAGTCAGGTTCCAGGTAATACCATAACAGCATACATACAGGCAAAGTCACAGATAGGGAATTAGAATGTTCTTTGCCACAAAGCTGTTGTTTCTTTTCTTTAGCCCTACCAGTTTGGCTAATTTGTTGAGTCGTAATTCTTTCAAAGAGATGGCTTGGCTTCCTTTGCTCTTCTTAATTTGCAACATGTTGTTGGGCTCAGGACCTTGGCTAGCTCAGCTGACTCAGCCTGCATCTCTGTTTCCTCAAGTGCACTGTCTTCATTTAATTTCTGTGAAGACTCAGACTGATCCTTAAGAAAGGAATTCTGAATTGATGCTTCATGAGCTCAAAGGACTCTTTTTGCTTTTGAATACAAACTGCTGCACAGCCCTAACAACCATTTGCCTGGAATCCATTTTTTCCTAACCACAAAGGTCTACTAAAGATATAAAGACAAAATAGCTGCAAAATGTCATCCAAGTGGTAACACTTGGAGCACTGTTCATGGGCCAGTTCAGATTTGTGGAACCGTAATTAATTACACTGCATTTTTATTTCCCATTCACAGATGCTTCCTTTCCTCATTTATCCTAATATTGTGGTCAGAGGGGTTATTTTGTGATGAGTTGGTAAAATTCCTGGGTTTAATCTCTGTTAAAGAAATGGCCATTAAAAATTTACCACCTATATCAGAGTTCCCCAAAGTGGTCAGTATCAACCCCGAAGGGTCAATGGGACTATCCGACGGGTTGATATTATTATTAATCATAATCATAATACTATTAAAGTACTATTTATTAAATTATTTTCATATAATAAATGTTTGGGGGTCTCTTCATGAAGTTTCAGATTGTTCATCTTATTGATCAATTATGTCCAAGTAGACATATCCCAGGAGGCCTTCACCAATCAGGAAGGACTTGGTGGCCAGGCTAATAGTCTCAAAAATTCTGTCCACTTCCTTGGGAAGTACACAGTCAGACTCTTCCCATATAACCAAGTAAGATTGTGCCTCAGGCAGCTCCACCAAACCTACCCAATCGGAGTCCAACTCAGAGAGAATCTGAGTAACTTTATCCATCAGTTGCCTAGAATACTCCTCATAGTGGCCCTGCCCCTCCCCAGCAGAGAATGGGTCATTTTAAAAAGGACCACTGGTCGGCTATTTGCATATACAATAAGAACAGAAAAATGGTTATGTTTTACAACTCTTCTTGTCACAAGGTAATCCTTAAGCCCTATGAAGCAAGATTGAAAGATCTGGGAATGTTTAGGCTTGAAAAAAGAAAATTTTTCAAGTACCTGAAAAGATGTCACGTAAAAGAATTACAAGAGTTTTTGTCAGTTGTTCGAGACAGCGGGGCACAAAACAATGGATTTATATGACAGGAAGGCAGACTCCAGTTGAATGTTATGAAAAGCTTCCCGATGCTGACAACTTCATTTCAATACCGTATTTCCCTAAAGTATGAGGGATACCATCAAATTGTAGCATGTGGTTTGATTATTCTAAACTCAGAAGGACATCTGGCTAGTATTACCTAATACCAGTTAAGAAGCCCAACGTTCTAGTCAGAATATTTTGTTTCTGAACTTCTGTCTACATCTACCATTTTGTGAGGTAGATATTTCAGTGTAAATTTGCTATTTATATATAAGATGCATGTGTAACAAACATATAAATAAAAAAGATAAAGATTTATAGCATAGTGTTCATTCAATAATTGTTCATTCAGTGTGAATTATTAAAAGCTTTCATTAGCTGCTTTTTGCCAGAGCATCCTTTGCAGGTAAAGCACGTGCCCTACCGCTGAGTCATGGTCCCTCTCTGTGGGAGTGTGGAGCAGGGGTGTGAAACATGGACTCTCATCCCCAGAGGAGCGAAGAAGAGATAAGAGGATGAGACTGGCCCCTCCCTGAGGAATGCTAGTGATGTTTGTAGTTTGACCCTGGGAACAGCTCTCAGTCTGAGAAGATTCTGTAAATGGTGTGAAGCCAATTAAACCTTGCTGGATTGAATCTGTATTGTCTCCTGGAGTTTCCTGGGCTAAACCTGACACTCTCCCCTAAATTAATACTCTATATTGAGAAACAACATTAGTTGGCTGGAAGAAATATTATTTGAAGGCATAAAACATCTCTCTTCATAGCCAAGAGAGTGAGAATAGAATATACACTTATTTTCAGAAAGAAAGGTTATCCTTAGTAAAGGTATTAACCTAACTAAGCACGTGGCAAATGTTGCCTTGTGTTGCATTGTCTTATTTAGCATAGAATAAATATTTTGTTTTTGCAAGTTCTTTATATCCCAATGATATAGTATGTCCATGTTGATTAATAGCCTGAACTAGGAGTTACTTCAGTGTTTCATCAATTACTTCAGTGTATTTAGACTAAGTCTGTTCTTCAGAGATGAGACTGTAGACTGGGATCCTAAAAGCCTCTGCTACGGTGCACAAACTCCACACATTTGTATATGTGGATGCCCAGAGAGATGGCTACATTGCTTATGGAACACATTGGGAAGCAGGTCTGTGTGTTTCTCTAAGTGATCCCTATAAGGGACTAACATACAGGTAGTATAGTATTACAACTGCATCACTTAGTGACAGAATTTCCAGTCCCAATTGCCGTCGTAAGTCAAGGACTATTGGAAACTATTCTTAGTAATATGCTTGTGCTTATACAACTTCCTCTTCCTCAGACCTCCACCTTCCTAGGTCCTTTATTCTCTGTGTCCTATTCTACTCAAAGAGTAGCCAACTTTGCAGCTTATTGTTTCTCACAGGCGTTTAACAATGCTGCTGCTATTGCTTCAATGCCACAGATGGAAACACAGCAATCATCTGAATTCATGTCAAGGAATACCATTTCTCTGCGGTCCCCAAGAGATTCTCCCTGAAGGGTCTCTGGAAAGGAAGCCTGATGTCCCCTCCTCCAAACATTTGTGTATTTCATCTACATTTTTGGAAGGTTCTAGGCCATTGTTTTTGTTCCATCATTGTGAACATACTGATCCTGTAATGGCAACAAATTCAGTTACTGCATGCATGAAAGAGAAGCCCCGGAAATGCACTTTCTGACCAACTCCAACCTCTCCGATGTGTCGGCTACAGCTCTACTTCATTCTTTTGCTGTTTTTATCGTTTCTCTTTTTAGCTGCTATTAAAAAATCTCTAGCTATCAGGGGAACAAGGAGAGAGCCAGATGAATGAAACCATTAAGCTCATTTTAGTGCAAAACCGTCTCTGGACCTCATTTACTTATGCAAAAGAAACAGTAGCCCACTACTTTCCTCTTTTGTTGTTCAAATATAACAAACCATTTTATTTTCCTCAGAGAAAAGCCAAACACTTAATGGAATCACAATTATCTCAGCAATTATATCTACTAAAATATGACTATATCTAAACTGGAAGACAGCCAACTATATACCTTACCTCTGTTCTGATGGATTCCAGTGGTGCTGTGGCTGTAAGAACCGTTCTTGGCTTGGCAACAAGCTACATAGAATTCATGTGTATTATGTAAAAAAAAAAAGGCTTTGGAAGGCTGGATTGCTGAGTCAAGAAACATCAAAGGAGAGAGAAAAGGTAGTAAATCAATGCTATGTAGGCTCTGAGTTGTTCCCCCCTCAACTGCTTTTTCCTCTGTAATGACCTGAATAAAAGTATCTGGAACCTGGTAAAAGAGTAAACTACGGGAAGAATCTAGTCATAAAAATAACTCCAAGGCAGTGAACCATTTTTTTTTTGGGGGGGGGGGGTTACTTTTTGTAAAACAGTTATTTATATGTAGTAGTTTCTTCTTTAGTTAAGTAGGCTGTTTCATGCCTCAATCTGTGTACTTTTGGAATATAAATAGATCGGTGTCTCTTATTCTTTGAGATGTGTTTTTAAAATCAATACATTTTCTGTAGACACAGTAGGAGGAGAACCATGTTAGTCTGTGGTAGGAAAAAAAGCAGGCATAGTTGGGCAGCACATTTTCTGACTAACAAGTTTTATTAAGAGGCATAAGCTTTCATGAGCTGCAGCTCACTTATCAAGTACACCACAAAAGTTTATGTCTTTTAATAAAATGTGTTAGTTGAAAAAGATGCTACCAGACTCCTCCTGATTTTTTACATTTTATCTACTTAGTTTGGGTGTAAATTAAGTTAGGGATATACACTGTATACCCTGGATATCCACTGTATAAAAATAGAGAAATTTCCCTACCTTCCAAGGGTGGTGGTGGTGGAAGCAATATAAAACTCCGTATATGGGGGTACAACAAAATATAACATCTGTATCTGTCTACTGTGAAAGCTTAAGGGAAGGTGGACTGTATATACCCTTCTGAAAGCTCCTTCATCTTTGACAACTTCCTTTTGTTTATGGTTGTTTGCTTATGCTGTAAGCCACACTGAGTTACTGTTTTTAGAAGTTTAAGGAATGTTTTAAAGGAAAATATAAAATGGTATTTTATTGCTTCATCTAAACTCCAGAAAGTCTCAGCGTATTTCTTACAAAAAAGACCAAAGATTATCTTATGATTGTTCTTTTTGGCCCTTCGTCTAGGCCTAAACAATCAGTTCTTGAACCCTTAGCTCCGCTTTGGGAGGAAAATATAAGAAGGCAATAGATAGAGTTCAAGTGTTTGGCAGTCAGCTCTTTCGCATGGAAAAATGGCTGTACATAAGAGATCTTCAGAAGATTTGGTGCTTGAAATGCCACCATTATATATTTTTATTTCATCAAATCCATTTCTATAAATTATAGCTCCATTCTGTAATAGTGGTAAGCAGCAGGGATCCTACAAAACATGTAAGTTAAGGTATCTTTATATGGAGGCAGCCATTCCTTTAATGTCCAGATATAAGAAAAATGAAAACTATTAGAGATGGCCTGGGATGGTACATTTGAAAATGCAGTTTTGCTAACTAATACCATGGCTAAAGGATAGCTTGCAAAAGTTGTTAGAGTAAGGCATAGTGTATTTTTTCCAAATATTATGAACATGAAAGGCGGAGCTAGGAAAACATTTAGATTGGACAACGAGTCAGCTGGGAAAAGCTTGATAAAACAGGGACTGTACAAGGGAAAAAATGGAAATTGATACCACAAGCAGAAATGAAATAGAACAAAATGAATGACAGTATTTATCTGACCCTGAGAATAATGAAAATAAAATTCTTAAGGCAGATGGATCTAGGGATTAGTGCAACAATAAAACAGTTCTCAGAAAGAAGGATCAATCTTGCAAACAAGATTAGTGAACAATTTTTGGAAGAAAATATTTGTCCTCTTAACATTACTGGAGAATGCAAATTACTAGACCCCTGAACAGCCCCATTCTCACTTTGATAGCACTAAAATGAGCCTACTCTTAAAGACTGTGATAATGAGGCAGTCTAGATTTCTACTGAACTTTTGGCTTGTCTGATACCTGCAAATGAAAAACTTAGTGCTTTGCAAAAAACATAGCCACAGAGGTAGACAATTTTTATACACTTTGGTACTTTCTAAAAATGAAAATACTAATTTGAAGTCACTTGTGTGAAGTTATACTTTTATGACTTAAAAGTCATAAAAAGCCTTCCCCAAGCTGGTGCCATCCTGATATGCTGAGTGGGAATTCTGAAAACTATCACCAGGAGGTTTTTGCAATAGTAAGTCATGCCACAATCATCAAGTGGTTGGACTACTGGGTCACACACTATGTGGGGCTGCCTTGAAGACCACAAGGAGGCTGCAGTTGCAGAATGTGGTGGCCAGGCTGTTAGTTGGGAATATCCTCTACAGAAGAGTTAAACTTTTCTTGAAATTGCTACACTGACTGCCAGTAGGGTTCTGGGCCCAAAAGTTCTGGTTACACACTTTTGGAAGAATGCTTGTGTGCCAGACTGAATGACATTTGTCAACTCTCAGCCATTGAGCTAGTTTTGTACTGATGGAAAGGCAAGCCAATATGATTCTGTATGGTCTGGATTCAATTCACATCTAGAAAAGCCCTGACAACTGTTTCATTTCAGTGGAGCTTTGGCCTGTAGTGAGGTTTTGGGTGCTTGTCTTCATTATACGTTAAATTTTAGATAATTCATATTTTGTTAAATGTATGAATCAACTATGGAGCATCAGGTTGTGAAAGGCAAGTTTAGGCACACAGCTAAAGTGGAAGTTTCTTTGCCAACTGCAAATCTAACTTCCCTAATTATTATTTTTGGTTCAATTCCTTCTAGTAATCATCGTCATAGTCTTCTACTGTTTAGTAAATAAAATAGGATGAGTCAGGGTTTCTTTACTGTTTGTTTCCTGGAGTTTTGGGGAGCAATTAAAAGCCTTCATCCTTTGCCAACTTCTCTAAGACTGCCAAGGAAAAGGAAGTAAGCTCAGAGGAGAGCCCCATGCTGTTGGGGTGATCTTGTACTGGGAAGGAAAAAAGGTTGGCTCTTTTTTCTAAGGGTTTCTAAGGAAAAGCCATGAATTTACAAAGCAAAAAATATTTCTCATTCTTGCAGTTCAAATACTAAGGTAGTGAAGCTGGATGTGGTCAACACTGAACAAATAGGAAGAGTGATGAGAGGTTGTCCCTGGAATGTGGTGAAGCAGTCTCTGACCATTTTTTCTTCTGAGGGCTCTTCCACACTTTAGCACTAAAGTGCTGTTATCCAGTGTGGGAGTCAACACAAAAAGTATGCTGGCTTAAAGTGCTAGCCACAATGCAGACCACTGTTCTCCCTTGGGGATAAATTAAAACGGGGTTCTGTCCACATGGACAGAAGAGCCCGTGGGAAGAGAGGGATAGGATGGGAAATGCCTCCTTTGGACAAATTAATATCAGCAGAACACTTGCAGGCCCTCTGTTATCAGTCTTCCTATCCTATGGAGATTTTCCATGCAAATGATCTATTTCCCCTTTTCTTCCTGTTTTTCCTGCACCCATAGCAAGAAAAATGAAAAATATGGCTTTTTGACAATAGGTGAGTCCCAACTCTCCCACTGCCAGAAGGGAAATGACTCCAAAATTCAGTGAACAGACACCACAAGGAGGACATTCCCATAGTAGTTTCAGGTAGCCACTGGTAGCAAGGCAGGCTCTCGCCCCAAACTTACCTCAGAAGAATTTGTGACAGAGTGACTGCTCAGCAAGGCTTATGCCAACAGAAGTGGAAAACCATCACTTCTGAAGAATAGCATGGAAGGACAGGAGAACCTGCCTTCACAGTGGGCTGGGAGATGGATGAAGACAACACTGGGCATTCATGTCTTCAACCAGTCATACTAGGTGTCTTCACACTGAGATAAGTGTGCTGTATGAATGAGTCCTAAGTCAGCAAGGAGTACTTACTATAGCTAACCTAATAGCCTGTAAAGGGAACAAGAATATTTGGTTGGTTGATTGATTGATTGATTGACTGATTGGTTGGGCTACCCAATTCTATCACAACTCCGAATGATGTATAATGCAAGACAATTTAAAACAAAGTAATATCAAACAATACAAAAACAAATGTCTGAAAAAAATAACACAAACTCTAACAGGCCAATCATCTACCACTCGCTCTAGCCAAGGTCTGGGGGAACAGCCAGGTTTTAAGGGCTCGTTTTTATAAGGTCAGGTAACCTTCTACAGTATTTGTAGAGTCCTGCCCTGAAGATACATGGGCAGGACTCTACAGCTGTGACCTTAAGTGTGTCTAGCATGTTAGTGTTTCTGCCTGAAAAATAGCCTGATACGTATTTGCAGCAAATAAAACATATAATGGAACTTGAAGGGGGAAAAAAAAAACCCAGAGGATTCAGGGAGTGGCCAATGAGAGAAGATGAAGATGTATCAGATGCAGTAAAAGAGGTGCCACTACAGGATCTGACAGAAGAAGCAAACAAACTTTTGTAAGGATGTCAGTCCAACAAATGAGAAGCCCATTGAGTAAGAATGATGATCAGAAGCAAGAGATGTATAAGATATTCTGCACTGCTGGAATGTAGCTTTCATCAAAAGCCAACATGACAGCATAAGAAGCTTGATAAAGATCTAGAAGCAAAAGAAGCTGTATATAGAAGGTGAGAAAAGGAACAGGTCACCACCAAAGAAGAGTATTTACTGATAGCCTGGATCTGCAGAGTTGGTTTTAGGAAAGATAAAGCTCAGAATGAGCTAAGATTGATAAAGAATTCTAAGAACAGCAAAAAGGTGTTTGTTTTTTTTTCCTGGTAAATTCAAAATAAAAAGGAAAAAAAAAAAATCACAGGGCATAGCCAGACAGCAGCATTAAAGTGCAGTCCACCAGTCCTTGAGCCAGCAGAAAAATATACCAACATAGATTTGCTGCCCCAATTGCCAGTCCCTATTCTGCATCTGTAATGAGGCCACTGAGTACAGTGTTCACAGTTTCAATGCAAGACAAGGAGAGTACATTCTCCGACCTTCATTTTTGGTCCTACCTGCTGGCAGGAGAATCAACCATCAGTTGCTCTCTTTAAGGTGTAGTGAGATAGGTTGACAAGCATGGGTGAAAGTTTTAATGGTGGGTTTAGCC
The DNA here is from genome assembly GCA_030867105.1 of Liasis olivaceus. Lineage (NCBI taxonomy): Eukaryota > Metazoa > Chordata > Lepidosauria > Squamata > Pythonidae > Liasis > Liasis olivaceus. The sequence goes on from CM061349.1 coordinate 262,973,883, forward strand.
ACCTGTCAAGGGGCCCAAATAGCAGGTTGCAGGTGCAGAGGTGCACCATGCCGATGAACTGTCTGCTGGGCTGATTCTGAAAACAGGTTCCAGAGGAGGCTGCAAGCATGGGGTGAAGCCATATGGTGCTCTCTCAGTGCATCAGTAGAACTCCCTCATACTTCACCCTGTAATCCATGTCTAGCCTGCAACCTGTCAGTCACACTCTTTTGACACTCTTCAAAAAAAGAGCTAGATCGATGTTCAGAAATAGCCCAGCTAGCTAATAGATTATAGCATGGATTCTGGGGAGCACTGGAGGTGCTCCCTTCCACATTACAGTTGGGTTATAGGCATGGAACCCTTCATGGATCACTGCCTTGTCATGGCGAAGGGGCTTGTGTAACTCAGTGAAGCCATGACCTATACCATGCAGGGCCACCCAAGACGGACAGGTCATGACAGAGAGTTCTGACAAAATGTGGTCCACTGGAGAAGGAAATGGCAACCCACTCCAGTATCCTTGCCAAGAAAACCCCATGGACAATGCAAGCTCTATACAGATGGCAAAAACAAGACCAGGAGCTGACTGTGGCTCAGATCATGAGCTTCTTACTGCAAAATTTAGGCTTAAATTGAAGAATGTAGGGAAAACCACTAGACCACTCAGGTATGACTTAGATCATATTCCATGTGAGTACACAGTGAAGGTGATGAATAGATTTAGAGGATTAGATTTGGTAGACAGAGTGCCTGAAGAACTATGGACGGAGGTCTGTAACATTGTACAAGAGGCAGCAACTAAAACCATCCCAAAGAAAAAGAAATGCAAGAAAGCAAAATGGCTGTCTGATGAGGCTTTACAAATAGCTGTGGAAAGAAGGAATGCGAAAAGCAAGGGTGAAAGGGAAAGATATAAGCAACTGAATGCAGACTTCCAGAGAATAGCAAGGAGAGATAAGAAGGCCTTCTTAAATGAACAATGCAAAGAAATTGAAGAAAACAATAGAATGGGGAAGACTAGAGATCTCTTCAAGAAAATTGGAGATATCAAAGGAACGTTTAGTGCAAAGATGGGCATGATAAAGGACAAAAAGGGCAGGGACCTAACAGAAGCAGAAGAGATTAAGAAGAGGTGGCAAGAATACACAGAAGAACTATACAAGAAAGATCTTAATGTCCCTGATGTCCATGCTGGTGTGGTCACTGACCCTGAGCCAGACATCCTAGAGAGTGAAGTCAAGTGGGCCTTAGGAAGCATTGCTAACAACAAAGCTATGGAGATGACAGTATTCCAGCTGAGTTATTTAAAATACTAAAAGACGATGCTGTTAAAGTGCTGCACTCAATATGCCAGCAAGTTTGGAAAACGCAACAGTGGCCACGGGATTGGAAAAGGTCAGTTTACGTTCCAATTCCAAAGAAGGGCAATGCCAAAGAATGCTCAAACTATCGCACAATTGCACTCATTTCACATGCTAGCAAGGTTATGCTCAAAATCCTACAAGCTAGGCTTCAGCAGTACGTGAACCGAGAACTACCGGATGTACAAGCTGGGTTTCGAAGAGGCAGAGGAACTAGAGATCAAATTGCCAACATTCGCTGGATCATGGAGAAAGCACGAGAGTTCCAGAAAAGCGTCTACTTCTGCTTCATTGACTATGCAAAAGCCTTTGATTGTGTGGATCACAACAAACTGTGGCAAATTCTTAAAGAGATGGGGATACCAGACCACCTTACCTGTCTCCTGAGAAATCTGTATGCGGGCCAAGAAGCAACAGTTAGAACCAGTCATGGAACAACCGATTGGTTCAAAATAGGGAAAGGAGTACGACAAGGCTGTATACTGTCACCCTGCTTATTTAACCTATATGCAGAGTACATCATGAGAAATGCCAGGCTGGAAGAATCAGAAGCCGGAATTAAGATTGCAGGGAGAAACATCAATAACCTCAGATATGCAGACGATACCACCCTAATGGCAGAAAGTGAAGAAGAACTAAAGAGCCTCTTGATGAGGGTGAAAGAGGAGAGTGCGAAAGCTGGCTTGAAACTCAACATTAAACAAACTAAGATCATGGCATCTGGACCCATCAATCCCTGGCAAATAGAAGGGGTAGAAATGGAAGCAGTAACAGACTTCATTTATTTGGGCTCCAAGATCACTGCAGACGGAGACTGCAGCCATGAAATTAAAAGACGCTTGCTCCTTGGGAGGAAAGCTATGGCAAACCTAGATAGCATATTAAAAAGCAGAGACGTCACCTTGCCGACAAAGATCCGCATAGTCAAAGCTATGGTTTTTCCAGTAGTAATGTATGGCTGTGAGAGCTGGACCATAAAGAAGGCTGAACGCCGAAGAATTGATGCCTTTGAACTGTGGTGCTGGAGAAGACTCTTAAGAGTCTCCTGGACTGCTAGGAGGTCAAACCAGTCAATCTTAAAGGAAATCAACTCTGATTGCTCATTGGAAGGATTGATAATGAAGCTCAAGCTCAGATACTTTGGTCACCTAATGCGAAGAGAGGACTCTTTGGAAAAGACCCTGATGCTGGGAAAGATGGCAAAAGGAGAAGAGGACGGCAGAGGATGAGATGGCTAGATAGCATCACTGAAGCAATGAGCATGAAATTCAGCAAACTCAGGGAGGCAGTGAAAGATAGGAAGGCCTGGTGCAATATGGTTCATGGGGTCACGAAGAGTCGGACACGACTTAACGACTGAACAACAACAAATAGGCATGGAGGAGGATTGTAGGGTGAAGCAGGAGAGAGTGATTGATAACAAGTGAGTTTCATCCTCAACTAGGGATTGGTAGTGCTGGCAGCGAGTGACTATGGTCAGCAGCAACTAAAAGTTGCCTATGAACAGGCAAAATGGTGTAGGAATAGACAAAATGGTGCCCTCTTCCATCATAATAAAAAGTAAGTAATGCAAAACTCCTTGTTGGCAATCAACGGAAAATCTGAAATGTGCTTGCTAGTACAGAACCAGCAAGACACAGCTAGCAGAATCCAGCTCCCTTTCCTGATTTAAACAGAATCAGGGCTCTCAGAGCTTTCTCAAGGCTACCTCAAGGGAGTGCTACTGTCCCTACAGAAGCATGGTTTCTCCTGCAACCCAAAGCAAAATAGCTATGGGGGCTATGCCCAGGGATTGGATGGGGGGGCAACCCCACAGCAGCCTCAAGTGGCCCATCGGAGCCCCAGCTGCATCATTAACCATGCTGTCAGTGAAGCATGCCAGATTGGGTACGAGAACTATGTTGGGAAAAGTGCAAAAACCCTATTTTAAACCTGGAACAGCTAAGGATGACTTTAAGCTATCTCATTTGTGGACTAGACAATTGTGGACATGTTCATCCCATAGGTAGGAGAATGTGAGGATGAGCCCATTGTTAGTCTTCCCTCTCACCAGCGCTCCTCTTGCTTGCCAATCTTGTCTCATTTTTAGACCTAGTATGTCTTAATTTCAGCAAAGCACTGGACAAAGATTCCCCCATGACCTTCTAATAAGCCAGTAGTTAAATGTGGGGTTGGATGGTCTGATAGTTAAGTGGAATCATAGGTAGAACAAAAATCTACAAAAAGTGCTCATCTATGATTCCTCATCAGGTGGGAGGGAGGAATCCTGTAAGTCCTGGGTGGTTCAGTCCTGGGTCTTATATGCATCGACGTTTTTATTAATGATCTGAGTAGACACAGAGTTTTCAGCTGAGACAAAAATCAAATGAGAGGGCAAATATCCTGGAAGGCAGATATAAAATCCAGAACCATCTTCCTGCATTAGACAAATGGTAAGAAAACATCACACTTAAATTTAACAGAGACAAATGCAAAGTTCTTCACTTGGAAAATGAATCAGAGCCACAGGAATGGGGGATACCTGCCTTGATAACAATATTTGAAAAAGAAAAAACTCTTGAAACAGGAGTTGATTATGAATTGAATATGAGTCAGCACTTGGCTCTTTCCAGTACTATGGTTATATGATTTTCAGAAATGGGGAGAAAAAAACCCAAAGGGGGTGGGGAGAGTATTTTTAACATTAAACTGCCCTCAAAACGCAGTTTGCCAAATGGCATCAACAGAGTTTTATGTATTCGGAATAACCTTTAGCGAATATGACTCATATACTGCAGAGATCTGTGAAACATAAAGCTTCATGAGTTGACAGATGAGGCAAACTCTCAGCTTCGCAGCCATCTCTGGCTTTCCGACCTCAACCTTCCTTTTCTAGTCTGGCGGGGAAGTGGGTTCCAAGCACTTGCGGGCGTATCCGTCAAAGTGTGGTTTTGAGGGCTTCCTTGCTCCCACGGAAGACCCCAGGATGCCAGCAGCCGGCGAAGGGGCGTGGATTGGCTCGTGACGTTTTGTTTGCAGCAGAAGGAGAGCGTGCGAGATAGGAGGTGGCGAACAGCTGCAGGGGCAACGGAAGGCGCGAGAGTGAGGGAGGTGGCAGCCGCCGAGGCGGGCTGCCTGCTAACGGGAAGGGGAGCCCAGCGCTCGGCCGCCACCGGCTTCAGGATGTAGGCGATCAACGGAAGGGCTCTTACTGGCAGAAGGGCTCATCATGAAGAAACACTCGGCCAGAGTAGCCCCTCTTAGCGCTTGCAACAGCCCGGTTCTTACTCTCACCAAAGTGGAAGGTAACCGCGCGAGCCAGGATTCCGGCGCGTGCCGCGCAGTACTGGGCAGGTAGTCCGGGACAGAAAGCTCCCTTGCGTCCGGGGAGGTGGGTAGGATCGCATTCTTCGTCTGGCCGGGAAAGCCGCTGCCGTCGCCAAGTGGCAGGGGAACGGCCCGCCGCCGCGGCAAAAGCAAGCTTGGAGCGCTTTGGGGAAAGACCGGGGTGCACCTGCCCTGGTCCCCTGGACGGGCGTGGTATAGGAGAGAGGCTGCCCCAGGGAGGTCGGAGAAATGGATGGGCTGCTGGCCTGCCTGCTGCAGTCCCCCCTCTCCTCCTGGCGAAGGAGGAGGGGGGGCAATTAAGGCATGCTTGACTTGGCTCCCTTTAAGGGAAGCTTTCGCCTATGCGGCTTCGCTGTCCCGGGGAGCTGAATGTCACCTTTTCGGATCGCCTTGCTGGCCCTCCCTCGGCCTTCTCGAGGGAGGTGAGCGGGCGAGGCGCCCCTCGCCCTCCAGCCCGCCGTAAGTTCTCTCTTCGGGCGCAAGGTCTTCCCTGGTATAAACAAGCTGGAGAGGGTGGTGCGAACCTGGCGCATTGGAGGAAGGCAGCTCACTGGAAGATGGGTAAAGGCTCCGCACTTGGCTCTGGGGGTAGATCTATGAGGTAATTTGGCGGGTATCCACTTGGAAGCGCCACTGGAAGAAGAACTCTGCATTCCTCAGTGAAATGCCCCCTCTCTCCCCATCCCCAGTATGCCCGCTGTTGGGAGGGAGGGAAGGAGGGAAGACGACTTCTGGAAACACTTTAGGGCCCGCAAACTCTCGCGGCAGTTTTAAAGAGGGAATGTGGACCGACTCACGCCGAGAAGACCGCTAATGGCGTTGTCCGGTCGACGGGAACCTAGGCAGGCCGTCCACATTGGCAGCCAGACACGGGGCGCTTCGGGGATGACCCGCCGCGGTTGCTCTAGGGGAGCCTCGCAGTAATTCAACCTGGGCTGCAGCAGCAATTGAAGAGATGTTCTTTCGCGACTTGAGGAGCAACCGGAGTTACCGGTGCCCAAAAGGCAGCACGCAGCGCGCCGTCCCGGGGGCAGCCCGGCCGGCGTGGGGGAGCGAAAACAGAGGAGCCGAAAGGAAAAGGCCCTGCAGGGAGTTGGATGGGGACGAGAAGGGCTGAGCTCCGGAGATCAAGAGGTTTGCAAGTTGTGGTTGGGTTTGCTGGTTGGTAGAAAGAACCCGCTGGGGAATAGGCTGGCTGTGAAAGAGGCAAGATGAGAAAAAGATAATTGTTGAACAGAGAAGGCATGATGGGAGGTAAAATAAGTGTGGTTGGAATTTAGTGGCAGTGGTGCTGGCTGGACAGCTAGAAATGAGGAAAACACAAGGGGAGAAAGGCTTTGAGATAAAAGAAGAAAAGTAGACTTTACAAGGCAAGCAAAGGGGGTGTTGGAGCATGACGCTCCACCCTGGGCAGGTTTACTCAGAGATAAGTTGTGCCGCAGCCTTCTAGATTTACAACTCTCAAATGTCAGTCAGCATGAGAAATCTGGAGGGCACCAGGTTGGGGAAGGAGTCCATTGCCTTGAACCATCACTGTCATTACATGGAACTACACAAAAGTATGCCATCCTGAAAGGATGCCATTTGTTTTCAAGTGAAGGAATGGGGGTAGGGTGCACTTTGCATTCTTCTAGCTTTAGAATTGAAGAATGAGCAGTGATCATGTAGGTAAAATAGCAAATATATAATACCAGCTTGAAAGGCATTTTTAGCCACCATTTTCATCAAGCATGTCTTCTGTTAGTCTAATATTTCAGATTATATATGTGCTTTATTGGGGTGGGGGTGGGAGATACAGAAGAGTCACCCATGAGAAGACAGATTTCAATATATATAGAATGATGGACTCTTATCACTACAAAGGCATTTTTATTAGTTGCTTTCTTATTAATTGGTCCAGGCCAAACATGAATTGTGGAATGGAATATTGAGGGTTTTGCAGGAAGATGTGACAGAAACTTAACAACCGCATCACTGGTTGCTCCTCCCCTTGTCTTCATGAAGACATTTTTATTTGGACCAGAGACACAGGATCTTGTGTCAGAATTTTTTTCATTGATATGCATTATGCATTTCAGCATTACTATACATTTTCTTGTCCTTTAACCTTTCTTGTCCTTAAAATATAAGAATTTCTTGCATTCTGGTATGCAGCTGCTGCTTCGACTTATTTTAGAGATGGGGTTTTCCCATAAACACTAAGAATGTATAACAGCACCTCACATATATAAACATTAGTCTGCAGATGTAATCTTTGGGTCTCTATCTCCACTAGATGACCTGACTGTTTTGGGGAAAAGCTGGCAGGGTCAGACCTTGTTAATATTTGGATGGAAGTCCATCAGGAAATCCCAGGTCTATAGCTTAGATTGGGGAATTGGGGGGGGGGGGAACATCTCCAGTGACAACTCACTTACATACTGTTGCTAGGAAAACTATATGGATGTGTCCATGTAGTCACTAGACTTCAAGTTTGATGCAAAGGAGTCTACATTTTATATCAACATATGATATGCTTTTTGTAGCTCCTGCAGGGCTTCGACTCACATAAGATGGCTTTTACAATGGGTGTATACTCTCTTTCTTTTGTCCCAATAGGGTGTTTATTTGTTGCCAGAATGAAACTAGCTAAGGATGAAATATTCACCTCAGATCCAGGATAAACAATGATCCAGGATGTTTCCAATGTTCTCTGTCTTGGATTATTCAGTACCCTTTTTGCACTGAATATATTACACATATACTGTAGGATGATCCTCAGATGATCCTTTTGACAAGAGAGAACAAAACTTGAGTCATTTTGGAATCCTCGCCTCAAGAAAGGAAAGGGGAAATAGAGACTTTTCCTGAACAGAATCAAAAAGAGTTTTCCCAGCCCTACCATTTTTGAAAGATTGGGGGAGATCAAAGTTTGCTGGAAAAGGGAGAATGGAGGGGAGAGAAGCAGTCCTGGATTGGGGCCCCAGAAACCTCCAGGAAGTCAACAAGGATAAGCCCCACTCTGAAAAGCACAGGGCATTTCTCCAGGTCTATGGAGAAATAAAACTGCCTTGATTCATGGTAAACAGAGCTAAGTTAGTTTGTCTAAAGCAGTGTTTCTCAACCTTGGCAACTTTAAGATGTGTGGACTTCAACTCCCAGAATTCTCCAGCTCCACACATCCTAAAGTTGCCAAGGATGAGAAACATTGGTCTAAAGAACAGAGGTGATAGAAGGAGCTTGGGATTGAGACCAAGAAGCCTCACTGTAAATAAAGGAGTTAGGACGCTGATTAAAAATTGGAGATCAGTGAGAAGCATTTTATCCAAGTAAATGCTGAATCCAAGAGTAAGAAGGATCAATAAATTAGGATGCACTGTCAGGATTTCGTGCTTTATTTTCTGCGGCTATGCCTGCTTGATTGTTTCTAATAGCTTCTAATAACTTTTGTGTATGATGTTTAGTGCATTTTGTGCAAACTCAGTTTTTGTAATTTTGTTTTACCTTAGTCTCTTTGAGCCATAAATCCTGCTCATTATAGATCAATCTCCACCACAGCATTTTATTGGAGATATTTAAGCCACTGTGATATTATCAGTGCTACATGACATATTGCATCCACTTGTAATTATTTGGGGCATTTGACTACCTAAAGTTAAAAATGTCCTGTTCCAGGCTGAGCAAGCACATCAGAACTACTTACAAGTGGTTTACTGAGGAGGAGAACTTCATTCAATCAAAAAGGCAGGCAGAGAGCCAGCAGTGCAGATGCACACCTGTTCTGGGAAAGATGGAGGAGAACAAGGCCTTACCTGATAGCCAGGCACAGCACAGGAGCTACAGAGTTCAATCTAGAATCAAGCATACACAGGCCCAAGGAAATGGGGTAAGGCAATGACAGAGAGACAACTGAGATCCTTAGTTGCCAGTGAAGCATCAGGAAATCTGTTGCCTAGACACACACTGCCCAACAGATACCGGCCATGAAAGCCTATGCCAGTATAGTGGTCCACAATAGTCCATTAATAAAACAACAACACCACCTGACTCCCAATGACTCTGGGCTGCTTACAAGTAAAAAACACAGAAAACATAAAACCAATAAAACAGTACAGTAGTAAAAACAAGAAACAAAAGATGGCCAGAACAAAAATACAGCATGAGAGAGAAATGTCAGAGAGGTCAGTCAGCCAGGAGAAGAATAGGAAGCAAGGATACAGGAACATAGGTTTGCAATTTGTTCCTAACAGAGGGGCAGCTGCTGGCAACTCTTCTTAAGTAAAGGCAGCTGCAGGCTCAGTTTAATTAAGGTGGTTGCGAGCTTGCTTGTTGAGGAGCTGAGTAGATTGCTTTTGCTGAGGCAGCTGATGCATCATGGAGTTGGGCTCCTTGCCACAATTGGGTCCCCTTTCGCCTGACTCTGACCTCATCTGCTCCTGTTGACTATTTGCTGTGTTAGCCTCAGAGGCTGACCACCTGTGTGACTCATAACAAAAAGGATTTTTTTTCTTTTACTTATTTTTAATAAAAAATATTTTTTAATTATCTTCCTAAAAAATTAGGGGGACTGTTTTTTGTCCAGTCACATGCCACAAAGCTACAAGGGCCAGGAGGTGATGCTACAGAGTTTATTTTTTCTTTTTTTATTACCATCACTATTATTATTATCGCTTTTCTTCTCTTCCTTCTCCTTCTTCCCAGTTTACTGGCAAGTACCTGCTCAAGGTGTGAGATGATGTCTCTCTCTCCCACATCTGGTGTCCAGGCAAAGGGTGCTGGGTAAATGCATCCCTCAAGTAACTAAGTGGCAGAGGCCATAAACTACTAAGCACCTGTGCCAAGGCAGGAAAGTGGGTCAGGTAAACCTAGAGGATTTGTGAGAAAATAGGGTTTAGAATTCCTGCCTTTCACTCTATGGCTCAGTCGCTGCCACTATGCATACTTATCAATCATAAAAGTTCCAATTTTAAAAGGGATCTATTTTTCTTCTGCCTGATCCGCATTCAAATCACGCACTTGGGAGCATTGTGTTAAGTACAGTTTTTTTTTTCTTATGTTTCCTGTATCATCTACACAACTTTATTAGTTTTATGACTGTAAGTGAAATCTCAGATTAGGAAAGAATTTAAAGTACCTTCAAACATTAATAATAAGCAGATGGCTATTCCAGTGTGAATATTATCTGGAAAAAAGATGGTTAGTCTCTCAGCCTGGCATTATGTGAACAAGAGTTTCAGATAGTTCTCATATATTCCATCTTAATGAATTCACAAATAAATTAGTGCCAGAGGTTTAGCTTATTTAGTTTCCAAGATTCTATTCTATTCATTCAATGTATATGGCAGCCTACTTGCCAAGTGACTCTGTATTAACCTGTTACCTTCTTGACAGTAAACCTAACTAATGATACTCATCACAAGTCCTTCTTACTGGGTTGTTCTCTGCTGTTTGGAGGTTGACTATGGCTGCTTTTCATCTTTATAATAACTATGAGTTCATTGTGGATTTATATTTGTTAAGTATTTCCTAAATGTACCTGTCATGTACCTACTTCATTTCCCAACAGCATGCTGAGATTTTAATAAATGTTAATTATCATGAGTTTGATCAAGTATCCATTGCTTGATTTATCAAGAACTAGTTCGTCATAAGAGAGCCAATTTGGCATAGTGGTTAAAGGCACCAGGCTAGAAACTGGGGAAACCATGAGTTCTAGTCCTGCCTTAGACACAAGGCCAGCAGGGTGACTTTGAACCAGTCATTTTCTCTCAGCCCTCTGAAGAAGGCAAAAGCAAACCATTTCCAAAAAATGTTGCAAGAAATGTTGACAGGAGTCAAGATTGACCTGAAGGCATAAACAACAAGTTCTTCACAAACTAAGTTTAGCAAAATAGTAAAAGGTGGCTTGCAATAAAAACATGCTTATGTTTTGGCATAAGTGTTTGTGGCCTATTGTCCACTTAAAATTATGAATGAATATCCAAAGTTGCTGATATACATATCCACATGGTTAGACTAGAGGTGTGCTGTAGTGTGAGATTCAGAAAGTCAGTGATGATTTTGTTATTAACTGTGATTACTGACAAAGCAATGTTAGTAATAACACAACCTTTTATATACCTATATACCTATGCATATAATATAATGTGTAGTAAAGGCCCTGAATATATCATACATGAATTGATAGATATAATTTAGATATAATCTCAGCATGGAGTCACTTCCTTGTGAGATGGACGGTGTCTAAATTTGAAATGTAAATAAATAAATAAATGGATCTTTTATTCCATTATAGTAAATTATTTGAAAATAATAAAGACTTATTTTAAATCATCCTGGCATTGAAAATCACATTTATACCTGTAAACAAAATTGATTTAAGGCACATTTGTCAGAATTAAATATCTTCATAAACTGTAACTCAAACTTCCTTTGATGTTGTCTATGAACATAACATTACATGCAGCACCCATAAATGTACAAGCAAGCCCCACTGATGTTTCTGGAAAATCTATAATGCCGAAGGCAGGAGTAAGAACAAATAAATGGCTGGATGCATTTGCTGTTTTCTGCCTGCCACTTTGCTCCAGTTGGCTTTTTATAGTACCCTTGAGGGTACACATATCTTAAAATGAGTTTGGGAGAAAAGTAGCTTGGGTGGAAAAGCAAGCAGCCAGAAAAGATTTAAAACCTTGCCCCTCTGATCTTTTTATTCCAAAAGGAGTATCACTGTTGCTCAAGAGTCTGCACATGTATGTAGTTAAACATTATAATATGGTATGGTATGGTATGGTATGGTATGGTATGGTATGGTATGGTATGGTATGGTATGGTAATGCAATGCAATGCAATGCAATGCAATGCAATGCAATGCAATGCAATGCAATGCAATGCAATGCAATAATACATAGTAAAGGCCCTGAAAATATAGTATATGAATTGATAGATGCCATTTAGATATAATCCCAGCATGGATCTTTTATTCCATTCTAGAAAATTATTGGAAAATATTTATTCAATATTAAAATCTCATATCATTAAAATATTAAAACCTGTAGACTGGAATATGAATATAGACATCTACCTATACTTATTTACACATATTTTAAAGAAAAGAAAGAATGGTCTATACTATTTAGTATCATTACGTTAAAAAATTGCTCTTAAATTAAGCAGAATATCTATCTATTCCTCTAAGGCTAATGGTCTCATCAACAGAATACTTAAATTATTGGCTTGCCCTGAATTTCAGCAAATTGACTTTTAGCTATAGTTGCCTGACCTCCAAGTTAAACAACATGGAATGGTCAGGTTTTGTTTGATAAGTCTGGTTGAATTGCATCTGTAAAGAACTTTTTAAAGTCTAATTCTTGGATAAGAAATGTGAAATTAAATCTGCTGCAAAAATGCCCATATAGCTACAAAAACAGAGTGATACTAAGTGAAAGACTTAGAAGAAAGCTGTTGTATGTTTGAAAGACAGAAATTTATCAGTTTTTCATTTACAGACCAAAGTGTTTTCTGTATCTGGGATGCTCCTATTAAAAACTGATTGCTGCAGATGCATTCTCCTTTTTTTAACCAGACTTAATTGTGATCCTGTTCAAACTGATTACAACATGTTCATTGGCTAACAATCTCACAGACCTTACAGAACTATTATTATTATGCGTGGGTAATCTATAGTTAGATTCACAGTCTAAGACTGGTGGAAACTTAATAATTCAAGTCCTAACCAAGGGCCTAAGAATTATTAAGGTGGCATCTAGGAATATAGGCAGTTCCAAGCAGGGTGGCTTTTTGTAAAATTAGGGTGTTCAGGTCTGATAAATTCAATATTTCCAGATATCGAGGGAGTCCTTTAGGTATTGCTCCGAGGGCTCCAATCACAATTGGTATAACAATGGATTTCTTTTTCCATAGGTGTTCAACTTCAATCTGCAAGTCGCAGTATTTTATAATTTTTTCCAATTGTTTTCCCTCAATCCTAGCATCACATGGTGTAGCAACATCAATGAATAGACTTCCTTTTTTTCAATAACTGTTCTGTCAGGCATATTATGAACAAGACGCCTGTCTGTTTGGATCTTAAAAGTCCCATAATATCTTAACCCACTCATTTTCCAAAACCTTCTCAACTTGATGGTCCCAGTAGTTTTTAGTACATTCGAATCCAAACCTCTGGCAAAGTTTCCAATGAATAATTTTGGCAACTCAGTCATGAAGCTGCTTGTAGTCAGTTTGTGAAATTTTGTTGCAGCCACTGATCAAATGGTCAATTGTTTTATCCTTTTCACTATAAAGGCGACATTTGCTGTTGTTTGTTACAGGTTGAATTTTCACCTTCATGCAATTAGCTGTCAAAGCTTGTTCTTGAGCCGTCGTCATCATCATCATTATCATCATCATCAAATGTAGCCACCTACTCCAGTAGCGAGTGATGTTCTACTCTATTTAAAACAAGGCATAGTATAAAATAGAGGAAAGCCTCAAAATTGATCAGCTTATTTTACTATAGGTAAATAATGTTTTCACAGTGATGAATCTTTCAAGTCAAACTTGCCTCAAAGTGCTGCATTTGTGGGGCATCCAATTCATAGTGTATATCTCTAGTTCCCTCACAATAGTGGATTCACGTATTATATCAGTTCAAATGTGATTTGTTATATGATATAGTCATTGTTTTTATAAAACATGATTATGTTTTAACTTGTGTGAATCCAGCCAACAGTGGTTTATTCAATAAATTATTATTAAGCGTGACTTAGTGTGATGTGTGAATACAGTCAATGTAAGTGAACAAGGCCAGTTATAGGATTACTTTACTCAGTAATGATAGGATTGGCACAGTTACTATTGACATAGATCATGGATTTCAGATATCTCACTCTTTCGATGGTCAATGGCAGCCAATTCATTTTGCCAAGTAAATAATACAAGAAAAGGATCCGCATGGTATAGTTTTGCCAGTTTTCACATAGGAGCAGGTGGCAACCATGGCTAGGAGAGCCTCTGCATAACGGGTTGTGCTCCAGGTGCACCAGTTGCACTTGTTTCTGAATCGGGAGGTCTTACTTACACACTCATGCCCTAGTGACCTCTAGATAGGACTACTGCAAGGTGCTTTACATGGGGCTGTCCTTGAAGAGCATTTGGAAGTTACAGCTGGTGTAGAATGTGGTGGCATGGGCAGTTAGTTGTTTTTAGTTGAGTGCAGCAAGTTACTCCACCCATTGTGGATTAGTATTATGTGTAAACCTGCTAGAGTTTATTCAACCATAGTTTAAACATCCTGGCTTAGTGTGACATGTGAAGCCAGCCATTGTACAGACATGAGTCAGCCTTCAAAGATTTCAAAAATGATCTGTTGGGTACAACAAGCACTAAGTACTGTTGAATTTTTGTTTTAATGTTTCTTACATTCATTTTGTCCTACTTTTTTTTTTTTTTTTGGTTGCCTCCATCAGCTTGATCATTGTAGAACACCCATTCCCTAGGAAATTAACGTAGAGCCATTATGAGATAGTTCTTTGGCATATATGGAAACCATTGATTATGCTAGGTCTTTTGACCAACACTGAGTCTGTATTTCAGAATTGGCTGTTTGGAGGAAATTTACTCAGTTTTTTAAAATGAGTGATGTATATTCTTATGGGATTTCATCAAGATGTTGCACATCATGATTGCCTTTGGTTCATTTTATGCTGAAGGGCAAAATACAACAAATAAAATGCTACTGGCTGATTTAGGCCCTTCCCACATGTTTGGGCAGTTACAATCTGAGGAAAGTATTGCCCTACGTCCCACAACATTGTGGGTTTCTGTGCAGTTTGGAAAACCAAGCTGATTAACTGTTGACAGAGCTCTTTCTCTGGAGAAAATACTGCAGAAATATTTTTGCAATGTTTCACTGATGGGAACCCCTGCCTCATCCTTCTTCCTGGATTCTGAGACTTGGCAGCTGACATGACATGAACGTTAATGTCCCCTGCCCTTGAAAAGAAACCATGACAAATATAAAGATTAGGGAAAGGCACCAGTTACTTGCTGTTTTTAATTCCTTTGGCCCATTGGAGGGAGCACTCAAGAAGGGGAAGATAACAACAGTCACTGTATGCTGTACAGAATGCAGAAATGCTTACAGTTTTGGGAGTGGATCCAGCCTTACACTGGTATCATGTTTGATTGATTATGTGCCATCAAGTTGGATTCAATAGAGAACACTTAATTTTCTCCAGGATAATCTGTCCTCAACCTGGTCCTTCAGGTCTTCCAACAGTAGACCCAGGGCCACTATGAATCCATCCACTTTGCTGCCGGACATCCTCTTTTTCTTTTTATTTCTGTTTTTCCCAGAATTATAGACTTCTTAGGTCTTTGCACAATGCTTCCAAAATATGATAATTTAAGCCTGGTCATTTGTGCCTTGAGTGAGAACTCTGGATTGATTTGTTCTATGAACCATTTGTTTGTTTTTTTGGCTATCCATGGTATTCAAAAGCATCCATACTGTTACTATAATGAACTTGAATTACTCTGATGACACAGCTGAGCTGCTCGAAGTTGCTCCCAGATGTCAGTTTTTCTTGTCTGTCTGTGGCTCAGCTGTTCTGATGTCAGAGTGTTTCATGCAAGTCTTGAGCTAAATACTATACTACAGAATTGATAATTTTGATATGAGAATATGTTTATGCTATGTTATGAAGTGTATAATTAGGTGCAGACACCTGCTGTTTTTATTTCCTTTTTCATGGCAGTGAAGTGCAAATGAAAAAACACATTCTGACACAATTGAAGTCATTTATTTCTTCCCCAAATGGGATAGCATGTTTTGTCTGGCATTGTCCATTATTCCTCCCAATGTGAGTTCAGAAAGACATTCAACACCTTATGTGTGAGATCATTTTCATAGTAAAGTGATACTTGAGGTACTGTGTGTAACATGACTTCTGCGCTGTAAACACTTTTGTCACTAACACTTGGCTTAAGCATAGACCTAGAATAGAATAATGAAATTTTAAAAATATGTGTATGCAAACTTGCTCATTTTTGTGACTAGGAATATAACAGATTTTAAGAAGCATGGTATTGGGCTTGAGCCCATAAATACTTAGCTATACAATTTAAAATGTAAATTGACGACTCAGTTTCCATCGATTAGTGATTTTTTTAAAATATATTTTTTGATTTATTTATATTCCAGTAATAGAAATATTCAGGGACATAACAGAAATCACTTACCAACTTGCTATATGACTTACTTCAATGTATCCTTGTAGTTAATGTGATCAGCTGCTGGTCTGACAATGGTATTCTTATTTGCATTCCTATTCTTTTCATCTTTTTCTTCTCTTATACAACCAAATATACCTAATTGTGTATTTTGCATTTTCAGGAGAAAAATTGTTAATTCAGTGTGAAATTAACTATTTAATCAGTTATCTGTATAATTTCAATCTCCAAAAAATGTTTCATGAACGGGAATCAGTTTTTGCTTGCAACATAGCTGTATCCTCCTGCATATATAGTAAAGTCTCCTTTGAGTTGGACTTGACTCCTGGTCACATCACAGACCCGTCCATGAGTTTTCTTGGCAAAAATACAGAAATGGGTTGGCACTGCCTTCTTTAAAGATGCTTTTTTTTTTTTTTTACTTCCCAGTCTAGCCTATAGCTCCTTTGTTACTTGTTTGTCTCCCATCAAAACAAGCCTGGCCCTTTAGAACCTAGCAGGTTTGGCCTGGTGCTGCTACCTGTTGAGACACTTCTGACTTAGGCTAATGTACTTCATGTCTTAATGAATTTGACCTATTTGCAATAGAACTATTGCAAAATAGTTTCAATTTGGGACAGTTTCATTTTGTACATTCTCTCCTTGAGTTGAGATCCACATATGATGTAATTTCAGATTTGCTGCTTTGAAAATAAAAGGGTGCAGAATATACTTCATGGAGCCTAATGTTCTCCCTCTTTCTTTTGTTTCCCTCAGGGGATGAGCGCTCCCATGATTGCACAACACCAGCAGAAGCTCAGACACAAGCTGGGATGGAAGCTGGCGGAAGAGGGAGCCGATGTTGCCAAACATGCTCTGTGATCCATCTTAAGAAAATTTTCTGGGGAGTAATGGTGGTACTTGGTGTCTGCTCTTCCTGGTCAGGTTCAACCCAGCTAGCAAAACTGACCTTTAAAAAATTTGATGCACCTTTCACTTTGACATGGTTTGCAACAAACTGGAACTTTTTATTCTTTCCTTTGTATTACATTGGACATGTTTGTAAGTCTGCTGAAAAACAATCTCCCCAACAAAGATACGGGTAAGAGGGAGTCATCATATTTTGATGTGTTGTCTTCTGTTCTCTTAAATGTTTCAGTAAGCTATTTGTTTAAAATAAAAAAAATACTATAAATTATTTGCCAAAACATTAAGAGGGATTGGAAAGAAGATAAGGAAATTGTAAAAAAGTAGAGGAAAGCAGAATTTACACATTTCTACTAAAACGAAATGAATAACTCTAAATGGATATCTACACCCTTTCTTGCGCTCTTTTTGTTGCTATTGTTCATGTGTAATTAGGCTAATTAAAATCATAGTAAATAATTTAACTTACTTTTTCTTTATTGGCAAAATGTAAGTGGTCTTCCCTATAATCACCATAGCTATCATCAGAAGAGTTACATAAATTTATTTTATTGGATGTCCATTTAGAGATATTCATTTAGTTTTAGTAGAAATATGTAATGTAACTCACCCTGTTATCATTTTGCTCTTGAAGACCTGTTTCAAGACCTCTGTTTTCCCTTCTTACACATCTTTGTCTTTAAGATAGACTTGGATTAGACAGCAGTTTAGATAGATTATATACTTTTATAGTACTCTCTGTAGAGTGGATATACTCTATAAAATGAAAATGTGGCAACAAGAATATGTTCTTACTGATGCTGCTACACGTTCCTATCCACAAACAGGGGACTTGTCTAAATAACTTACTGGGTGCTTGAAAAGCTGTTCACCCCTTTTGCAGATGATTTATTTTGAAGTAAAGTAAGCAAGGTGGACTGTAGAGCTTGAAGAGAAGGGTGGTGGTGGTGGAATTAACCATTATATGGCACATAATATATTATATACACATAATAAGGAAAAAAAAAAACCTTCCACAATATGACAAGATTCAACTTTCAAATAAATAGGAACAAGAGTACAGCTGACTGAAATCGTAGCTTAAATCCAAGTATTAATTAAATTTCATGGGTTATGTCAACCCAGTTGATCCTTACATTAGAATGCAAACATGTAACTTGAAAAAAAAAGTATTTCACTTTATTTTCATAAGATACCTCTTACATAATTCATGTAATTTAGGTCACTGTTACAAGTGAAGAGTTAGTAAAGCTAAATGATGGATGTATTTGGGAGGCTTACACATTGTGAGAAGAAAATCCTGTGATATCTTAGAACTCATAATGTATGCGTTTTGATATACCTTTAAATCTTCTTTTAATAATGGCAATTAAACTGCACAGAACTTCAATAGTAGAAAATAGAATCAGAAATAGGTATTATTGCCTAGAACCTCAGTGATCTGCTCTTCATTTTCCCAGACACATGAAATATGACTACAATAAAGAGCTCACAGCTACTTGGGTTGATCAGAAAGATGCAGTAGATGAGTAGTTTGTTTCCGGGCTCTATGTAAACACAGGTACACTTGTGTTCAGGAGCAATCTTCCCCTCAAACCTGCTTGTAATATTTCATTCTCATCACATGTATTGAGATATATTGCTCTGAAAAACAATGATTCATTGGAAGAACAGTGGAACTGACCCTTGTACTACTTGTGTTGGAGTCCAGTTAATGTGGATGGGTTGTAGAGAATAGGAGGTTGAAGCTAAAGACTAATAACTCTGCTGCTTCTGTTCTTGCTTCATTTAGCTTTATGGGTTAAGGTAGGAGTTCTCAAACTGTGAGTCTTGGCTATCCAGAAGTCATCAACAACTTAGACAGAGGTTAAAGATTTCTTTTCGACCTGATCAGGCTTATGCAGGCACAGTAGGAGTGCTGTCAAAATATTGACATCTTGAAGGGTTTGAAACCATAATCTCTGTTTTTTGTGCTTATCCAATTGCTTTTTGTCTAGTGACTCAAGCCACCAAGGAAGAGACAGTCCCCAAAGAAAGGAAGTAAAATATTAAAAAGATATGTGAATTTGAATTAATGTGTCTGAAAGGATGGGTTTTGCATGGCATCGAGGAAGAATACCGTGCAGCCCTTTCCTTCCCCATTTCTTTCAAATGGACCCTGCAGACTGTAGTTAAAAAGTCAAGATGGCAGCCACCATGCAATTGAAGCTTTGTGTGTTTTTTATATGTGTCGCATGTGCAACACACACTAAAAATGAGTGGAGCTTCACTCACACCATTGCATCTGCAATCCTGACTTTTACCAAGCCAGAAAAATAAAAGGCAAGAATTTTCAGCCCAGCCCCAAGAAAAGTGGGGGAGGAGTCCCCCACCCCACCCCCCATGGATTAGAACTGGTTGGATTGAAGAGATGCTGAGGTTATTTATTTATTTATTTATTTTTGATCTTGCAGTCAAATAAGTCCCAGCAGCAGATAATTCAACATCCACAATAAAAAGATAAAACATTGACAGTAAACAAAATAGGTCACTAGGAAAGATAAAATCAATATCCATTCTAAAATAAATGGAACAACACACAAGAATTTAATAGCATCATCCCATTAAACTGAAAAAGCTTTCCAGAAGAGCTCTATTTTAATCAACTTCCAGAAGGAATCTGACGTCCACTGGAAGTTTTCTCAAAGCACAGGGCCATGACAAATGCCACCTCCTCACTTCAGCCCCTGGGACCTATTCCCCCAGTTTTTCCCAGGACAGGCATACTGGACAGATTCACTTGAGCTGGAGAAGGCAGATCTGCAGGGATCTTGGTGTCAAGCTAGGTAGAGCTTTATGGGTTAAAACCAGCACTTTAAATTGCACCTGAAAACTCTTGGCAACCAATACAGGGCTCGCAGTATAGATGCAATATGTAATATGCTAGTACAATTAATAAGCAGGCAGCTGCATTTTGTACCAACATAGTTCCTTTAAAAGCAGCTCCACGTAGAGCTTTTTGCAGTAGTCCAACTAGGTGGTAATGAGAGTGTGAGTCACTGTATGAGGAGCTGACTGTTTTTCCTTTGAGCTAAAAGCTAAATAGAGTTGGAAGTTGAGCAACTAAAATGGTTGAAGGAAAACAGCAGCTGACTAAGTCTGCCTGAAACTGCAGCAGTTGACATCATGGAGATAAGGCAATATAAAGGATAGCCCAGTACTGGCAAGGTTTTGAAAAGGCTCATTGATGGACCTGGCAGGAACAGAAGTAGACCAGAAGGAAAGGCTCTGTGGTGGTAAGTAGTGTAGCAGCTGAAGGCCAGCAAAGAGGCCCTGTAGCAGACTGGTGTGGAGGTCACGTAGCCTACCAAAGAAGCCCCTATGGGAGAGGCCCATGAAAGAGGCCACAACAATGGTGACCCTTTGAAGAGGTCCGTGGTGAAGGGTGGCTGCCAGCTAACTTAACAGGCAGGGGGCTTCCTGGGAGAAGGCAACTTGAGGTGATAGGTTCCCCATCATGTTAGGTCCTGTAAGCCTATTATGCCTTCATCAAGCCTTCAGCTGGCCCAAAGCCTAATCATGTAGATCATAGAGGAAATAAGGAGCTTGTCACCCTACCTGTCTGTAACAGTGTGCTTTGTGGAAAAAAAATTATCAATACCAGCAACTGTTTTAACACCAAGAATGTTCCAGTTTTTATTGTAATAACAATAAAAATGTTCTTCTCAGGAATGCCAGTTTGGGGAGTCAGAAATATGCAGTTTGATGGTACACTTGATTTGCATCAGAATATTCATATTTGATTTCAAACAATATGTCCAATGCATTATTGTATATAGAGCTTAAACTTCAATTTCATAATTATATTCTGAGTTGTCCCTCTATGAAGCTGCTCAGAGCCAGCTTTGACTGGAGCAGTTTATAATCCTTGTAAATAACAGTAATAGTAATAATAATCCAGTGGAATGTAATTTTTCTTCTACTACCTTTAAAAAAAAACACATATAGGAAAATAAAGGGATTTCATTTCCATTGTATCAAGAACAAACAATATACATATTCTGATTCTTAGCATTTGATTGTTTTCCCTTTTCGTTAAACATGTTTGGTTTTGAGCAAAAAGATGCTATCAATCAGCTTCCTAGAAACCTGAAGTTCAACAAATTAACCACAGGATTAGCTATGGAAAGTATTTGCTAGAACATTTGTCTAGCGTTCAAAAATTGTTTTGTTCAAATGAGAAGGGAAGATCAAAATAGTAAAATTAAATAAAAACATGACATTTAATAGTTATTGTACTGTATGAAATTCTTGTTATGATTCTGGAGAAAGACCTAAGAATAAAGTTCTTGTCTCTAGAAATCCAGTTTACTTGTCTTGGAATAGCACCTCCCCCCTCCATTTCATGATAACTCAACTATCAAATTTCAGCTACCTTTAATGTCTAATGATCAGAATTTATCAGTGATTATTAGTTTCTACCAGAACATCAGGAATCCCTAAGTCATATCTCACTTAATCTATAAAGCCATTCAGCATTCCCTTTAGAATGCCCAGTTAGATCAAATCCATAAATGTATATATAATACAACTCAAGTTTTCCCAGAACATACAGCACCAGGAAATTTGTGGCTTTTCAAATGTTACTGATCTTCAACTTCCAGCTGCCTTACCCAACATGGCCAATGATTAAGGATGTTAGCACTCAGCATGTTTTGTTCACATCTGGAAAGGCACTTCCTTGCTTGCAAATCCTAGGCCTACAAGAATACAGCTGGCTTTCAATATTTTATCTGCTTTGGTATACACTGAAATATTTTTGGAAATTTTACTACTGCCATTTATTATTTATTTTGCAATTGCAATAGACAAAACAAACATCACTGATGATTGGCCGTTGGGGTGATAAGAGTTGGAGTTCAGCAACATTGGAAGGGGGATGACTTCCTATAAATAAACAGTAGGATAATCATTTAGACTTTCCCCTCTTCACATATGAAAATTTGGATCAAATCACATTTTTAAAAAAAAATACGGCAGACACCTATTAAAAATTACAATGGGCCTGTGCTGAAGGGTAAAATACCTTTCTCAGAAGAGTACCATGGGTTCATTAGGAATTCTAGGTCTTTATTATATATAACCATGTTTCTTAAAACCTGTCAGTATCTGGATCCCTTGAGGGTGAACTTTCCCCCACCTTTATTACAAATGTATTCTACAGTTTGCTGCTTAGATGGCTTTAAAAGAAGATTGGACAAATAAGGGCTGAATAAGTGTATTTGTTGGTTAAAATAATGCCTCAGTTTGAGCGGCATATTAAGGTGTGTTTCCTATTGGTAGGCCTGATCATCTGACAGGCCCTTACATTTGTTTTATTCATTTGCATTCATTTAAGCTGATATTTTTTAAAAAGCCTGCATAATATGCAGTTATTGAACTGATTGGATGTTTTGTTTAATTTTTTGGTATTAGGCTGCTGACTCGTTCTAAGATGGGATTGTGGTTCTGTTTTTCCCAGACTGATTCAATAATTAATATCATAAAATGGGAAAGGATAGCAACAAATACCAACCAATTGGCCTTTTTATTTGAAGGCACTCTTATATTGTACAATCCATTGAAAAGGACATTTGCATTCTCGCTTTCCATAAGGAAAATGTATTGCTGTAGTGAATGTGGCAAAGTTCCCTTTCAAGGGTTCATACACTGAAAGATTTAGAGAGAAGTAGCTGACCTGTCCATCCCAGGTAATGGGCAGAGAAATGCCCAGATGCTGAAGAGCCAAGCAGGAGAGGTGATTTCTTCAGACAGGTGGGCCTTTACAAGAGGAAAGGGCACTCTCCATTTTGTCTGCATCTTTTGGCCTTTGCTTCCCTTTCTATGAGGCTGGCTGCAAATCAAGCCACAGCAAAGCGTAACCAACCATAGCCCAGCCTGAATCTAGTGAATCTGGATAGCAAGCTGGGATCAGTAAAGCTAGCTGCAGTATAGATTCTGTTATTGCTTTATCTTATGGACTTAGATTGGGGCCGTATGTGCACTTGTATGAGATCCTGGGCTGGAGAAAGCAACTGACTGAAATAACTTCTCCAGAAAGCAGTTGTTCATTCTTTCTCCTTTTTATTTTCTTCTCTTCAACTTTCTTGTAGGACTCTGATCTTGCTATACAGGTAGTCCTTGTTTAGCGACCACAATTGGGACCAGCAACTCGGTTGTTAAATGAAGTGGTCACTAAGTGAAACCGCAACTGTACTTATGATCTTACTTCAGCTTACCTTTGCTTTACACAGCTGCGGAGGTTGTAAAGTTACTTTTTCATCACCATTGTAACTGCGAATGGTTGCTAAATGAGGCAGTCACTAAATGAGGACTACCTGTATATAATTGAAATGTAAAATCCTTAGTCATTCTGGGAAAGGGATCTAGCCCTTAGCACATGCTTCTTCCACCAGGCCTGGCAACTGAAGGAAACAGGATTGTTCCTTACACCTCCCTGATAAGGGATAGTGAAGAGAGGAATTCTCTGGAGTAAGATGGCTGGTTTCTGCATGCATAGGTGGCTCTTCCCAGGAGCTGCAAAGAGAGTGCAACAGGGTTATGGTTGGAGGGTTTTGAGAGCCCTCATGGTCATGGGAATCAGCCAGAGTCCATGCCACCACATCTTGTACATCCATATGTCTCCCCTTACAACTAGGATCAGTTTCTTCCTTTCCCTGTCTTTATTAGGACAGACTCTTGTTCACTACAGAAAAAATGAGAAAGTTTGGGTTGACTTGTTCTGATCTTGATTTCTAAATGGGTACAGATATCAACATGCTTTATACTTGCCTTGCCTCTCTCTTCCACTTTAGGACAAGTCAATAGTTCTTTCCCCTCTTTTGTGGGAACGGATAGGGGAACCTTATTACTAACATTGAATCTGCTAATATAAGGCTCACTCCAATTATTTCTCAATGAAGTTTGCTCTGTCAAATTCTATATATGTACGTGTATGTGAATTGCTATTTATTTTTTATTGAATGGGATAAGATGATCTTCCCTAGAGTCTACCAATTTTATGAATTGCTTTTGGTGTTTTTACATAAAACAGATGAAGCACTCAGATGAAATGCTTTTTCAAAAATCTTCAGTTATTGTTGTAGATTTAAAAAAAAAACAATTTCATAATTGTCTAAAATTTTCTCTAGACTCAGAGATGCTGGCCTTTACTTCTGAGTTAATACACTCCATCTATAGGCTTAATAAAAACAATAAGATTTGAAAAACTTGGCATTGTTCATACTGATTAGGATTTCTTTGGACTCTGAACTTTTTGTTAGTTCAGGCAATTGAAGAAAGAGGATTAAGTGGAGCAGAGTGTGTGTGTGCGTACGCATGTGCACATGTGTATCTGTGTGAAGGATGGTGATTTGGAAGGACACTGTCACTTGCATTCTTTTTTCTTTTGGAGTAATCAGAAGTTTAGCTGTTCAGAATTTGTTCTGGTACCAGAAAAGCCTACAGTTAAAAATGTAAATTTCTTTTAAGATTGACTGATTGATTAGATTTATAACCTGCTTTTCATTCAAGGGCTCAAGGAAGTATGTATGTAGTGTTCCCGCTTCCTATTTTACTCTGCAAAGACACCCCTGTTTAGTAGGTTGAGCTGAGAGAGAGTAACTGTTCCAAAGTTAGTCAGTCAGTTTCCATGACTGAGGGTGCACTAGAAGTTTCACTCAGTCTTTGATCTGATCCAATGTTGGTTAACAACGCAGCTGAAACAGAATGGGTTAATCTTGAAGATGCCACAGGATTCTTGATGTTAGTTCTTCGTCAGGATCTAATATTCTTTTCTTCTTTTAGGGAGTGTTGTCGATTTTTTGGAGACAACGGCTTGACGCTGAAGGCATTTTTTACCAAGGCAGCACCTTTTGGTGTTCTTTGGACACTCACAAACTACCTATACTTACATGCAATAAAAAAAATAAACACTACGGATGTCTCCGTATTGTTCTGCTGCAACAAAGCTTTTGTGTTCTTGCTTTCATGGATTGTTCTCAGGGACCGATTCATGGGAGTGAGGGTAAGTGGTTAATGATCTCTCTTTTTTCTACCATCACCACAATTGGTACCAGTACCCATCTTTTGCTTAAACATTTTTAGCAGTTTCCCTATGGGAAAATGAGAGTATAATTATTTAATTTTATGCATTAAAAACTGATTTCATGTTATGCTTTAAAGTTGTTCTTAAAATTATTGCTGTATTATTATCATTGTATCTTAGCCTTGGCATTCTTATGTCTTCTTACGTCAAAAGTTAGTTAATTTTTCATAACCTGAAACATGCATCTCTATTCTTAAATAATGTTGACGTCTCAGTTTTCATAGAATGACACCTCTTAGAGCCAAAATTTAAGCTTTCCATTTTGTTGGCTTTGTTGTTGATGTGCTTATTTTAATTCCATATTTCTTCATTTCTCCTATTAAACAGATTTTTCTTCTACTGCGTGTAAAGCTTAACTCTTATTTGCAGTCAGCCTTCACCAACCAAGATGGTGTTGTTATATATACACACACACACACACACGCACACATACATACATACATAGAGAGAGAGAGAGAAAATGAGAGAGAGAGAGCGGTTGGATAGTGTAGTGGTTAGAGCACCGTCCTTGACCCAGGAGACCAGGGTTCAAATCCTGGCTGGTACCTACCCTACCAGTAGGGGTCCTTGGGCAAAGACCCCTTAATGCTTCACCTGCCAAAATAGACCAACTCCACATTACATCTTGGACTCAAGAAGACCTGGAAGAACAACTGGATGTGCAGCCAACACCTGAAGTTGGAACATTACTGCTACCCCCTCCGTTACAGAGTGCAGCAGCTAATATGAGGCATAAGATCATGTATAAACTAGCTATGGTCAACCCTTGAGACCAATTACCAAGGCTCAATGGAGAAATGCCATCAGATACTATGTTAGAAGATTCCAGTACAGCCCTCACAACAATCCCTACTACCACCATAACTCAAACCAATGAACTGATATACGCTACAGCTGCTGTAATCCTGGAGATGCTTGGCTTACATGATCAAGAAAAACAGCAGTACATACCCCCTCCGGAAAATGAGGTTGGAGGCTAAGATCAAGGCAACTCAGAGAGACGTTAGTCAGCTGGTGGAACTACAGAAGGTGTGAAGATTAAGGATAAGATTTGGCAACTGAAAAAATGCAAGGGCCTGACTCCATCTGAAGCCCTAGAGACTGCTAAACAAAGGCTCACAAGCACTGGCTGCCAGGCTAAGGAGATACACTAGAAAAGCAGACACCAAGAAGATAAATGCCCTGTTCTCCAAAGAACCATCCAAAATGTACTTCCAACTGCAGTGCAACCACACAGTAACAGCAGAGCCACCAACAGCAAAAACTGAACAGTACTGGAAGAATATATGGGAGAAAGAGAAGACACATAACACCAGTGCAAAGTGGCTGCAGGACCTGAAAGCAGACCACAGCAATCTCCCAGAACAGGAACCAGTCACCATCACAGTAGCAGATATTCAACAGCAGGTCAAGAACATGAAGAGCTGGATAGCACCTGGCCTGGACATGATCCACACCTACTGGCTAAAGGAACTAACAGCAGTGCATGAACGCCTAGCAACACAGATGAATCAGCTGCCAGCAGCAGGCTCCCACCCAGACTGGCTAACACAAGGAAGGACAGTGCTGATCATGAAAGACCCTCACAAGGGAACAGCACCATCCAACTACCTGCCAATAACCTGCCTCCCCACAACATGGAAAGTCCTATTAGGCATCATAGCAGCCAAGCTTCAGAACCATATAGGCCAGTACATGAGCACAGCTCAGAAGGGCATGGGGAACAACACCAGAGGCTCAAAACACCAGTTGCTCATAGAGCAGTCGCCTGAGAGTCAAGATCTAGGCAGACCAATCTGAGCAAAGACTGGATTGACTACAGGGAAGCCTACGACTCAATGCCACACATATAGATCTGTGAATGCCTGGCACTGTACAAAGTCAACAGGACACTAAGGACTTTCCTCAAGAACTCAGTGGGACTATGGAAGACAACACTGGAAGTCAACTCAAGACAGCTCGCACAAGTGGCCATCAAGTGTGGCATATACCAAGGTGATGCACTGTCCCTGCTACTATTCTGCATAGGCTTGATCCCCCTCAGCCACATAATCACAAGGACTGGATACAGGTACAAGTTCAAGAGTGGAACTACCATCGGTCACCTCCTCTACATGGATGACATCAAGCTGTATGCTAAGAATGAACGAGACATTGACTCACTGATCCACCTGACACGGATCTACAGTGAGGACATTGGGATGTCACTGAGACTGGAGAAGTGTGGCCAGATGGTAGTAAAGAGAGGGAAGGTAGTTAAGACTGATGAGGTGGAACTACCAGTGGGCCACATAGCAGACATAGAGACCAGCTACAAGTACCTGGGTATCCCACATTCACATGGGAACCATGAGGAGGAGGCAAGGAAGACAGCAACATCCAAGTACCACCGAAGGATAAAACAGGTCCTGAAGAGCCAGCTCAATGGGAAAAACTGCCCAGAGTCACCCCACAGTGAAATGGGCAGTGACAAATTTGAAATATAAATAAATAAAAACAAGATCCATGCTATCAACACATATGCCCTGCCAGTCATCAGATACCCCGCCGGTATAGTGAGCTGGCCAAAGGAGGACATGGAGGCTACCAGTATGAAGACCCAGAAGCTCCTCACAATGTACAGAGGACAATGTACAGAGGACCCCAAGTCCAACACCCAGAGATTGTACACCAGCCGGAAAGAGGGCAGGTGAGGTCTAGTGAGTGTCAAAGCCACTCTCCTGGATGAAACCCAGAGCATCCAGTTGTATATCAGTAAGATGGCACCCAAAGATGAGCTGCTGAGAGAATGCCTGAGGCAGCAACAGACATGGGAGGAAGTTCAAGTGAAAGAAGTGCCATGGCAAGAAAAGCCCCTGCATGGGATATACCATAGACAGATAGCTGAAGTGGCCGACATATAGAAATCCTATCAGTGGCTGGAAAGAGCTAGACTAAAAGACAGCACTGAGGCACTGATCATAGCAGCACAAGAACAGGAACTAAGCATCAGATCCATAGAAGCAGGGGTCTACCACACTAGACAGGACCCAAGGTGCAGATTGTGGAAGAAGCCTCAGAGACAGTCCAACACATAGTGGCAGGGTGTAAGATGCAGGCAGGAACAGCACACACTGAATGACACAACCAAGTAGCTGGCATTGTGTACAGGGACATCTGCACAGTGTATGGGCTAGACCCTCCCAAGTCCAGATGGGAGATTCCACAGAAGGTCATGGAGAATAACAGGGCTAAGATCCTATGGGACTTCCAGATCCAGACAGACAGTCAGGTACTGGCCAATCAACCAGACATTGTAGTAGTAGACAAGGACCAGAAGACAGTGGTGGTGATAGATGTAGCAGTGCCAAGTGACAGCAACATCAGGAAGAAGGTGTATGAGAAGCTGGAGAAGTACCAGGGCCTGAAGGAAGAACTAGAGAGGATGTGGAAAGTGAAGGCCAAAGTGCTCCCAGTGGTGGTAGGAGCACTTGAGGCTGTGACTCCTAAGCTGGGAGAGTGGCTCTGACAGATCCCAGGAACACCAGAGCTCTCTGTGCAGAAGAGTGCAGTGCTAGGAACAGCTAAGATACTGCGCAGAACCCTCAAACTCTCAGGCCTCTGGTAGAGGACCCGAGATTGAGGAAGACACACACCACCCATAGGGGTGAGAGGGGAATTTTTTATTTTTAGAGAGAGAGGGAGAGGGAGAGGTAGGGGGATTGGAGTAGTGCCAGTTATTTATTTGCTTGTTTGTTTGTTAAATGTATAAGCTGCTGGACTCCATCATAACTCTGGGGAGTATACAATATAGAACAATTTAAAACAATGCAACACAAATAGTGCAAAAAGCAAGCATCTGGAAAAATAACATAAATTCTAACAAATCAATCATCCCTACTCTAGCCCAAGGCCCAGGGGAAGAGCCAGGTTTAAAGAGCTTGTTTAAATAAGGCCAGGTAGGGGGCCATATAAATTTCAGCCCTCATAATGATCTGACATACGTTAAGAGAGTTTGTCTACATAAGGTCTGGCGCTATACTTGATGGATATGAATTGCACATTCAGAAAACATGTTGAATATGTAGCTTTGAGGTAGCTCACTGGAACTGGATGATATAAATATCTAATATTATTGCTCCATTATCTCTGCTGGCTTCCCCGCTTTCTGGATAAATGCATACAGCTTTTGAATTTTAAAGCACTTCAGAGTTTTGAACCGGAGTACCTAAAGGAGCCTCTCTCTTTACAAGTAGAAGAATCTATCTAGACCCTGAGATCCTAATCAGGGTACCTCCCCCCAAGAGGTAATTTTTCAGGCCCCTACTCTGTCTTATTTTTATCATGTCTTTTAAATTAGCCTGTTAAATCTGTTTGACTGTACCTTTGTTTTCTTTTCAAGTAATTTGCTACATCATATTCTTTATTTTTTTCCATAACACCTTGTTTGTCCTTGTACTGTAAGTCAGCCTGAGAACTTACTATTATAAAAAAGCCTATCAGTGTTGAAAATAATAAAATAATAATGTCATTCTCTATGATCATGAGACCTCCAGCTAATTAATCAAATGTCCTGAACTGTCCTTTCCTTTAAGTTTTATATGCTTTCATGGTTGGTTTCCAATTTGTCCTCTGAATGTTTTCTTTTTTAAAAAACAATCTGCTGTGATGGATTGGCATCCATTCTTAATTACGATGATGCCAAAATTACACACCCTCATTTTTACATCACAACATAAGTTCTGCCCCTTTGTATTTGTCTTGCAGTGTTGCATGCAAGTACATAAAGGCAGAGTTTGCATCACAATACCGCATTGCACATTTTGACATTTGCCTCCCTTGCCCTCTCACAGACCTCTCTGCTGTGGTATATGAATCCAGATATTTTCTTTCAGTTAAGGGTAAGTTGAAGAGCACATTGCATTCTCAGAGCTGTAAGTTATAGCATTAGTGAGAGGAAGCTCCTTTAGGTGAGGCAAGCAAAATGATAAGGATAAAATGAAGCCCTTAATGTCTCTGTAACTATCTAAAATATTTACCAACATTTGTACAAATATTTTTGCACTGAAGAACAAACTGAGTTCACATTTACTTTATCATTTCAACCCAGAAGGCCAAAAGGAAAACAATTTCCTTTTTTAAGAAGTGTTACTTAATTTACAAACTCAGGAAATATAAGCATTTTTCTTGCCAGGTACTACTTACATCAGGGGGTTCAAAGTCAAATTGTTACAAATGTCACAGCTCTTTCATGCATTGATGCAAGTCACTAGTGGGGCTTCCGGTGGAGGTGTGGTGAACAAAAGATGGCTGTACAAAAGCAGAGCCGACGACCGTGATAAAGACCAAGGAACCAATGAGTAGACTGGTTCCTTGGAATCTCTCTGGATAAAAAGAGGATGGGAGATCTCCCACATGTGCTCTGGACAGCTGCTCCTCATGAGGAAGCTGCAGGACAGCAGTTTTCCACAGGTTTGAGTGCTGGGAAACGGCAGGATTAGCCATTTTGCTCGCAGCCGCGGTGGAGACTTTTAAAGCACACTAAGTTCGCAAACCTCACTTTCTAATCACTTTCAGAAATTGCTTATTAACTATTTCTAAGCTATTAGAGACCTTCAGAATGTCAAGCTTGAAGGCCTGCAAAATGGTGCAAAATGTTATAACAATAAAAATACTGAAGGAGACTTTTGAAGAATGGAATCAGAAAATAGTAGCCATAATATCAACAATGTCAGTAATGATGTCTGCTTCTATGGATAGACTGTGTCCAAAAGATGTTATTGAAAAAATGTCAGATGTAGAACAAATTTTGTTTGACAAGATAGAGGTGGTATCAAAAATGGATTTAAGACTAACAGGCCAAGAGAATGGCTTAGAAAAGGATGTTTCTCTGGATCTACAAAAGAAATTGGCTGAGGTTTTAAAATTTAAAAGGGAAATACAAATGACAAACCAAGAGAGTGACCCAGATAATTTTTTTCCTGCTGGATTTACAAAAGAGGCTTGTTAAACCTTGAAGAACTCTGTGCGATGGGACAAAGCAGAAATGAAGAGAAATCAAATCCTATGACAATATTTGAATGAACTAAAATTAAGACTGTTAGAAGTAAAAGGAAGGAATATCAAGTTGGTTTACTTGATTGTGGTTAAAATATGTTGTTACATCTGGCTACCCTTTATGGACTTTCTGCTGACATCAGGACTGAAAAGATTATGGATTTGTTTATAGATAAGAGATTGGATATGGGATGAAGAGATAAATGTTTGTAACTTTAGAGAGGGTGAAGAGTTACTAAATTTGTTTATACTTACGATGGTTGGAAGTCACTTCTTTATATATTTCTTTTCTCTTTATTATATCCTCACTTTTCTTTTTCTCTTTCTTTTTCCTTGTACTTTTTAGTCCTTCTCTCTATTCTCTTTTCTTTCTCTAAGTTTAGTTTGTATTAGATTTTATTATTATAATCAAAATTCTTAATAAAAAAAACATTAAAAAAGATACAGGTCACTAGTGAGTCAAAAATGAAGAAAATGAGAAGAACCACAGTATGCCACTGTACCCCAGTCAGTGGGGATCATGGTGGCAAAAGGTAATCAATTGAAAGTTAAGTTGCATTTTCTATAAAATTGTATTACCATTATTTCCTTCTCCAGCACTGGCTTATCCTTCTGAATCAATGATAAGACATGTATTAATCTCAGCAACTACAAATATGAACCCTTTCCATTATGAAAAGGTTCTTCCAGCTACAGCAGTATCACTTAGTACAAGGGAAGGAAGGATAATGCCATGGTATGCATCCTCCTCATCTGTGATTCCCTTCTGGGATATTTATTAAAACTGCTAGAAGCCTGAATCCTGGCTAGTTTTGGCTTGGTTGTTGTCCTTGGTAGCTTTTCGATTAATTCTCTTCAAAGTGGGTAAGATGCATCTGGAGTGTACTCACTTGAGTTAGGTTTATGAGAAATTTTCTTAACACTGGCTAAAGTCTTAGGAAAGATCACAGTTTAATGATGCTTTTGTTGTTACAAGGGGCTGGGGGGAGTTTGAGCCCATTAACATTTTGCTTCTGTGTATCCAAAACAGATTGTCGCTGCTATACTTGCTATTGCGGGAATAGTTATGATGACTTACGCAGATGGATTCCACAGCCATTCAGTTATCGGAATAGCACTTGTTGTGGGATCTGCCTCAATGTCAGCTCTTTAC
This sequence comes from Liasis olivaceus, assembly GCA_030867105.1. Classification (NCBI taxonomy): domain Eukaryota; kingdom Metazoa; phylum Chordata; class Lepidosauria; order Squamata; family Pythonidae; genus Liasis; species Liasis olivaceus. Next base: position 263,005,984 of record CM061349.1, read on the forward strand.
AAGGTAAGTGTAGTAGTGGGCTTAAGGCTCATTAGTCTACACGTTTGAATCTGGGGAGCTGCAGTCAAACATTGGATGACCAAATCTGTCCAAGTTCTGCTTTCAGTTCAGTTCATCCTACACAGAGTCATGTTTTCACTGAGCTTCGATAGAATTAAAGTTCCCACAGGGGCTACGCAGACCACCTTGCCTCTGAAGATGCCAGCCACAGTTGCTGGCAAAATATCAGGAAATCTGTTGTCTAGATCATGGTCACTAAACCCTGAAGCCCAACTCTGCCCAATCTATGTTCAAAGAAAAATTGTTCACGCTGTATGTAAAAAAAAACTGAGTTAAGGAAGAGATCCTGGAGCTGCTGATGGACCAGATTCTGCATCACTCCAGTACTTCCAGTTCCATGACATAAAAAAGCTTAGAGGTTGGTTAGGGAAATCTGCTTACAAGATGCTGGTTTATAACACAATAAATAATAATAGGATTAGATAAATCTACTGCTGCTGTTAGTATGAGGGAGGAGGAAAGTAAATGATGAAGGAGATTACCTTATCTAATGATTAGTGGATATTTTTACATCACAGTGGTAATGCTTTCACTTTGGGAGCAGGAAAAGGAGAATAGGTCATAAGGGATCTAGGATGACTAAATGTTAGTGCTTTTCAAAAATTAATCCAATAATTACGTGTTGTTGGCATTGTTTTTAAGCATTAGTGTGTTGCACAATTGTGCTTTTATACAAAGAAGAAAGATAGATTGGGTAAACTTTTGAGCAGGGGAAGGAGGGGAGAACACCATTGCCTCTACCAAAGGAGTATTCCAGCACCTCTTCTTTGCCTTTCGTCTCTGCATATAATAACTCTACCATTAATTCATGGATACTGACATTCAAAATAAGCAGTTGGAAGTTTTGCAGATTACTGTCTGCGGCACTTGGACACATTCTGCAGTCAAGTTTTTATGAGTTTCTCAACCATGAGGAATTGAAATTAATTTTAAAAAATTAAAACAACAGTTTAGAATGAAAGTCATTCTACCCAATGGCCTTGTGATAAAGTAATGGGTGGGTTCCCTTATATTTTATAGTATCCTAACAAGTTTAAATATTATATCAATATGTCATGTGCACTGATCACCTAAGGTCTTGCTTATAGACCAAATAATTTAACAACTCTATTTATTAAGAATAAGAGTATCCAAAATATACAAAAGATTTAAGGGTTGAGAAAATAATAAATATTTAGAATCTAATCATTTATGGTTTAGATAGTATAACATTCCTTCATGGGCATTAAATAAACATTTTTAGGAATCCAAGGCCCAGCAAATTGCTTCCAGCACTAATAGAGATTTTGTTCCCTCTGTGCCTATGCTTAAATCAATATCAGTTCAAAATATGATAGAGAAATGTCAGTTTCTTGCTTCATACACTCATCAGTGACTTCTGCAAAATGACAGAATGGAATAATTTGAGGTTCAGTCATGCTGCTGAGAAGGAATTGTGTAAAAGCCAAGTCTGACCCAACAAAACTTGCTTTAAGGAAGTTTATCTTTTAATTTGGGAGTTTTCACATTCTATAATAAAGGATGACATATCTCTAAAATATTTGTGGGTGGGGTTGGGAGAGGGGTTTTAGGCTACTATACAGGTTTATTTATTTATTAATTGGATTTATAAGGCTGCCCAACTCAAACAAAATTACTCTTGTTATGTACAGTGATTTGTACCATGTAATTTGGGTACCATGGAGGTTAGATTTCTGCCAATGTACTGTACAACTGACTCTTCTTATCTGAACTGTGCTGTTGACTTGATTTATTATAGAAATTTGTGCACTGCCAACTTGCAACATTTCTATTTTTTTATGAAGGCTTCCATATCTTCAAAGACCCTTCCCCAGTGAGAGGTTTCCTGGTAGCCTCAACAACATAGCCAATAATCAAGAATTATAGGATTTGTAAACGAACAATATCTGAAGAGGTTAAGTTACAGAAGGCTGATTTAAAATAATGGCATCACAGCTCCTTCCATAATGGGCTTGTAGGAGATTACATGAAAAAATGACCTAAGAAAACATGGGCATTTCTGTGCTTCCCAGGATTGTTTAACGAGAATTCAGTTTCACCGCAGATACTGCAGTGGAAAAGAAGTGTCTGCCACAGCTGGTGATCTAAATATGTTCTCTGAAAGCCTTTTCTGCAATTGAAAGACATGATCTCTTCTCACTGTTCTTTTCCATTGCCTGCCTTCATTCAGTGAAATCAAACAGGTTGTGTATGCTTGTTAGGTGACTCAAATATAAAGTCTTTGAGTATATGCCTAGTCAGTCCAAGAAGCGTAACATATAAACACAGCATTCACTTTGCCTGAACATCTGTTATTCTATGACATTTGTTTATGTTAAGTCAGAGAGCTGGTAGGAGGACCAAAATAAAACAAAGATTTAAAAAGTAAGGTTAAGGAGGCTAAATCCTTCCCCCCTTTTTAAAAGGAGTTAAAAGGAGATCAAATACAAAAATAAACAGTCCATCTGAAATTAATTAGCCATACGAAACTGGTTTGTGTGTGTGTGTGTGTGTGCGTGCATGTGTGAAAGTAGAAATCAAGCTTTACATTAAGATTCTATAAATGAAATTTGTTATAGCTTTCTTTTACATACTGAAATATGTCATCTGAGAAGTACACAGGCACAGCAAATACTTCCTTGCAATGGTATTTTGTTAGCACATCAGTCTAACTCAAAGTAAAAAAAAACATGAACCTCTACTCTTCATTGTAACAATTTGCAGCCATTCTGCTTACTATCCATAACAGCTGGAAAGAAAAGAGAAATTACAGGCAGTGATCTAAGTATGTCATCTGGATAGGAATAATTTCAGCAAGCACTGTCCAAGTTTTAGTAACATAGTCTTGCACTGTACATGCTGGTATGAATGTAATCCCTGCTGGACTGAAGTAGCATGCCCCAATAAATAAATATACAGCAATAACAATATCATTACTAGAAGAATACATATAGTAAGTTATTAGTCACTGCTAGATTAACATTATAGGTGCACTGATTTAGTATAGAAGGCCTGGGGGCCAGAGGGGGGCCCACACCTGTGGAGATGGCTGGTGGGATGATGGGTTGTCCCCCCCCCCCCCAGCATCTTACAGGTTTTTTAGGGCTAAAATCATAGGAGGTTTTTAGGGCATTTTTAATATATGTTTTTTTAAATTATTTATAGATTTTAGCCATGTTCGGAGAGACCTGTGTTTTTTCTTCTTTTTTATTATTGTGAGCCACCCAGAGTCACCCGTTGGGGGAGATGGGCAGCATACAAGCCTGAAAAATAAGTAAATAAATAAATAAATAAATAAATATACTGTATGTATTTCACTGGCTACATAGGGGTTATACCAGTGGCTGTGTTGGATTCAGTGGTGTCGATAGAGAAGGTAGGAACAGGAGGCACAGTAGCACAAGTAACAATGCAAAATCAGGGCACCAGGCCCCTTTTCCATGTGCGTCCTGATGTTGCGTGTGCATGTGTAGGCAAACCCACACACACACAGCAGAACTTGCAGTACGGTGCTGCTTTCATCATCTGACACATCAAAAGCTTGCAGATGCCAGCCACTGACTGAAGTTACCTGAATTTGTCATCACCCATGGTGATCTGGATGTTGTTCAAAGCAGGATCTTCATCACAGTACTTTTGTATTAGTCAGGGCCACTTTGATATTCTCTGTTTAAAGTTCTATATAAATCAAGAAACAGGAAGTTATAACGGTAGCATCGCTGCAGATTCCACAATAATAGTTTACCTCCTGTGTGTGTGTGTGTGTACAGTATAGTTCTTGGTGTTTGCTGAGCTTGGTTGTTTTCTTGCAGACATTTCATTACCAGGCTAGGTAACATCATCATCATCTGCAAGAAAACAACCAAGCTTGGCAAACACAAAGAACCCAACAGTTCAACTCTGTGCTACATATCTAACACAGTATATAAACTATACAAATACAAATGCCAGTGCCAATGGCAGCAACAGTTTTTCTTTGTCATTAGCTCATACAAGCATTTAGTGAATCGGATCCACTCTTCTGTAGTGATCCACAATATATCTATCCGGTCAGTCACTCACGCCCTGGTCATCTCTTGGTTAGACTACTGCAATGCGCTCTACATGGGGCTACCCTTGAAGAGTATCCAGAAGCTACAGTTGGTTCAAAATGTGGCCGTGCGGACAATTTTGGGTGCCCCAAGGATGGCATGTAGAACACCTTTGCTGCAGGAGCTGCATTGGGTCCCAGTTTGCTTCCGGGTCCAATTTAAGGTGTTGGTTATCACCTTTAAAGCCCTACATGGCATAGGTCCAGGTTACCTGAGGGACCATCTCACCCCCATCACATCAACCCATCCCACCCGGTCAGGCAGAGAGGGCATGTTGAGGACCCCATCAGCGAGAGAATGTCAGCTGGCGGGGCCCAGAAGGATAGCCTTCTCTGCTGTTGCCCCTGTCCTTTAGAATATTCTCCCCCCAGAGGCGCAGCCGGCCCTTACCCTCCTGGCTTTCCAGAAAGGACTAAAGACCTGGCTCTGCTATCTTGCACGGGGCAATAAGAGCTTTAATCTGGCGCCCTGATGACGCCCCTGAGCTACTCGCCAATTCCATCAATCAGTAGAGGCGAATATGTGTAGCTCAGGGTTGAACTGTGGAGTCCTTGGGGTTCTCTGAGCTTGGTTCTTTGCAAGAAAACCCCAAGGACTCCACAATTCCATCAATTCTTGGAATTTATTATTTATTTAAGACTGTTTTTATATTGTATTTTAACTGATTTTATCTTCTCTGTAAACCGTCCAGAGTCACCTTTTAATGAGACGGGCGGTGACAAATTTGATATATAAATAAATAAATAATAAAATATACCCATTATACTGAGAAAATCTGTGGCTGCAAGGATTGGCATTTGCCACCTGGGCCTATCACTGGCAATGGGATTTACAGATAAATATTGGTAAAGATTGTTCAGTGAAGTTCACCAGATGATTGGCTTAGCTTCCCTTTGAAGGTCAGGTGGGGTTCATTTCAGTGAAATGAACTGCATTGGGAGCGAAGTGGAATTAACATTCTAACTGAAAGGCAGTTTGTTATTCCATAATTCTAACAATTGACTTTAGACATAATCACAAAGCTACACAGAAACACATGTGCTTTAAGAGTAAATACACAATTAATATTCATTATTAAACATGAATAGGATTCAAATTAATTTAAGTGATATCATTGAGGTGACACGGAAATCAAAGCAAAACAATATGTTCATTCTTCTCCATTGAAAGCAGTGGTAATTAAGGGCAAATTTGACGCCAACTCATTAACTCAGGAGAATCCTGCTGATATAGAAATTTCTTCATTAAAAACATGATTAAATTTTCAGCCTTAATGTTTTACATGCAGTTAAAATGAAATAGTAATTTGCAGAGGATATATTTGTAGCAGTAGCTTGGAAGGTGTGTCCCACCTTTACCAGAAAGTTTGCTGAAGTAGTTATAGTTTGATTGCTTGTATCAGATAGCAAAGTTATTATAAAAGCTTGATAATGCAGAGAACAAAACTAGAAGATAACAATCAGAATTTCAACAGAATAATTACTAGACAACATTGAAAACAATTTGTTCATCAGTTCACATTATTTCGAAATGCTGTACTATAAAAAAGGTTATGAAATGGCTGTTGATTTCTGACAGACAAAATAAGTAACCTTTATACTGACTATTGATTAAGGAACTGCATAAAACTCAATATTACAATGCTGGAATGCACTTCTGTTCAACATTGCACCCATTTATAGGAATTTACATAGCATATTTAGCCCCTTTTTATGTCTTCTACTATGAAATTAAAATATAAACAAAGTAACTGGTCAAATTAGTGAAATTTTTCCTGGTGAACATTTCTCTGGCTCTTTCTAGCCAGTCATCTAAATACAAGAAGTGCTCCAGTGCTTCCAAACAAGACTTTTTTCATGAAATTGCCTTGCCAAATTTACGAAGGCCTGCAGGAAGTCCTGGCAACACCACATTCATTGCGCTGTATAGCCTCTTGAGTTGTCTTCCATCTTTGTTGGAAATGAGAATGGACTGTAATAAGAAGCTGTTTACCTGGCAACATTCTGGCTATTTCTGAATAATAGTGTAAACCAGATATTCTTTTTTCCATAACATATCTGCATTAGGTACGCATGTTTTAAATTAGAAATAACACACTTTAACTTAAGTGTTTAAGGAACGTCTTACCGTATATGAACAATAGTTTTTGCTTTTCAGATTGTTTTTCTCTTTACGTTACAGGTTTTATTTAAGCTTCTCTTGGGCAGTGCTAAATATGGAGAAGCTGCCTTATTTTTGTCAGTGTTAGCTGTTTTCAATATCCTTTTTGTTACCTGTATTCCTGTCATCCTTTATTTTACCAAAGTTGAATACTGGAGTTCTTTTGATGCCATTCCTTGGGGAAGCATTTGTGGATTTTCAGTCCTATTATTGAGTAAGTAAATGTTGCTCATATATAATGACTGCATCCTTGTAAACAGTTATGCTGGATAGCCTTAAGAAAAAGAAAGGCTGTGGATCATGCTTAAAGCTTACTTAATCCAATCTAATTTAATCTAATTCTATGCAATCCTTTTTTTTGTTTGTTTGTTTGTTTACAATGATGACACTGTTCCTAAGATATTAACAGTGGTTTCTCATGTTGCCCAGCAGCTGATATTGAGAAGCATACTGCCTCCAGCACTGAGTATAATATATAGCCATCATATCTAGCGATCGTTGTAATCTTGTCCTCCATAATTTGACTAACATGGTGGTTCCAAACGTGATATTTAAAAAAGTATGGCAAATGTTTTATCTGAAAGAAAATTAACAGAAGAACTTTTCACACTGACAGTGTTACAGCAAGTAAAAGTATGGTAATGAGTGCAATATGTTATGAGTATTGATAACTGTATCTGTTTATGTGTGCATTTAATAGATTATTGAGCATTTAATAGATGATTGGATGTAATTAGACTTTAGCCTGGAGAAAATACAACTGAAGGAAAATACATTAGCACTCTTCAGGTATCTGACAGGTTGTCACATAAAAGAAGAAAGTCAAGACCTGTTCTCACTTGTTCCCAGAGTGCAGGACATGGAATAATGGACAATCTGCAGGAAAGAAGATTCTCACTGAAGGCTAGAAAAAACTTCCTAACAGTAACACTGGTTTGACAGTGGAACAAATAATCACAAGATGTGGTTGGCTACCCTTCACAGGACAGGCTCAAGTGGAGATCTATCTAGGACTCTTTAATTTGAATTCCCACATTGAGCAGGTAGTCAGACTTAGTGGTCTCAAGGAAGGCCTCTTTCAACTCTAGGATTATATATATATAGTATTTAATAATACTTATTAAAGAAATTTGATTCCCATCAGCCATATAGTGAATGGGTGAAATTACTTACTTACACGAAAACTTTCAATAACAACATAATGGTCCTCATAATGGATTGGTAAGCAATAGGAAAGTAGTTCTCTTCTAAAGTCATCTGTGTTAATGGCCTTTCCAGTTTAAGCAGGTGCTGTGTAGATTATTTCCTTCTGACTAAAATGAATCTCCCATCATTTAATATTTCTGAATACTGCTTATATTAAATTATTGTATAATTCCTGGATATTCTTCTATTTATATAAAAAAAATTAATGAAGTAACAAGGTCAATACACATCATGGATACATCATAAAATGGACTTAAATAGTTAATTAAAAACTATTTTCACCATAAATACATGCAGTTTGAATGCTTTCTGAAATAAAATTTGACTTGGAAAGACAGAATGTACAGGTTTAAATAAATTAGACAGTCCTGCAGTTGGCACTGGATCCAAATATGTTCTTTGACATGTGATACACAGAGCTACTAAATAGTTTCAGTGCATTTTAATGTTTATGAGCAAATGTTCATATCAATCTAAATGTGGCTGCTTACAATAAACTGGTTAAATCTGTGAAAAAGCAGACTTAGTACCAAAACAGAATTATAAAATGAAATAATTTTATTTCTTATTTCAGCATTCAATATTTTATTAAATTTTGGGATTGCTATTACATATCCTACCTTGATATCTCTTGGGATTGTACTAAGTGTACCTGTAAATGCTAGTAAGTATTATTTTATTTTATACAGACATATATGTACAGGCTGATTAACACATGATACATAAATCAGGATGTGCATGATTTATATGTAAAGCAGAATACATTGTATTTAAAACAACCGGAGCTTTATTTTAGCAAATGCTCACTCTAGTTTCCCTTTTAATTTCATAGCATTAGGCTTTCATAGCATTAGCCTTTACAGTAAAGGTTAATTTGTCAAACAGATTGATTTCAAGACTATTTGCAATTTGTCTCTAGGTACAATATTGAACTTTAGAGCATCTCCCATTTGTTTCAGAGGACAAACAGGAAAATTCCTTAGTGGATTGTTCTCATGTGGAGTTTGGAAAGTGATGATTTGAAGTAGTAATTTCCTACTTTGTTATTTCAAAATATTCATGTAAGACATGATTTATGTATCAAATGTTTAGTAAAAGAAGTTATCTTCTTTTCCTTTGGTATGTATCTGGCCATCTCCTATTGGCCACTTCTGGTTGCAAAATTCTTCCCTTGGTGGCCATCGAAGTGTGCTGCTGGACTGTTGTGGCACCTAGCTTCCATAGGAAGTTGCCTAGATCATGGCAACCATCTGCATTATGGCATTTTTGGAAGCACAGATTAGATTTTACTGAGGTCCATATTCTTGTGTGTGCTCTTGTCTTGATCTCTTTTAAAATGTGTGTTTGATATTCTTGAGAAAGAGCACTTTAGAGAACATTGGACCTCTCTAAAACATAAGATGAGCACTCAGCATGGAAAGTCATTTTTTCTGGAAAGGTTGTATCTCTAAAGTATATTTCCTGCTGCTACTGCAAAGGAAGGGGCATGCTCGTTACTCTTTTAATTTGTTCAGTCTATAGACTCACTAGTCACTCAACTGCTAGATTTCACATCTCAGGGTTTGTTGGTAATAGTTGCCAAAGTAGCAACCAGTCTGATTACACAGTCACATCCACCAGCAATTTCCAGGAGCTGCCAGATAGGGAATTAGATTGGGACTTAAGACCAGTGTACCATTCCTACTCAGAGATTCTACTTGGTTATGAAGATCAATAGCAAGATCATCACAAAAATCAACCCCCACCAGTGTCCCTCTTTTACGTAGCAGGAGTGTTGGTGGACCTTAATCTTATAGCAATCTGTTAAAAAAAAAAAGGACACTTTGATGCAGGGTGAAGCAGGAGGAAACATAGCCAATGCTCTCCATGTGCTCTCTCCCAATTCATCCCATGCTCCTATTGACCTATCAGTCTGGGAAGAATTTTTAGTTATGTATCTGCTGTTGTCCCATAATAATGGTAGACATGTGTTGAGAACTACCCAAGTGTCTGCCTATGAACACAGAGCATCAGCACACTGGTGGCCTTCACCTGGGCAACTATCAGAGGCCATTCAAAGAAGAAAAGTCAAAAACCTCAGTGGGTTGATGAATGCCTATTGGATGCATGATCTGTTACTATCTAGATCTCAGATCAGAAAATCTAATACCACTGGTAGTATTCAGTTCCATATTACTTGGCTGCACGTATGGGCTTTCGGTTTGTGAGAATGAAATCCAGATCTTTTGCTATTGCATAGTAGATATGTGTTTTTCTATCCATAATGCTATCTGTTCAATGTTTTATGCAGTTGTTGATCACTACTCGAGTGATATTGTCTTCAACAGTGTTCGTGTAATTGCCATTGTCATAATTGGCTTGGGCTTCCTCCTGCTACTTCTACCAGAGGAGTGGGATGAGTGGTTAATAAAACTCCTTACCCGCCTCAAAGTACGAAAGAAGGAAGAGATTCCAGAGGGAAATGGAGACATTATTTCAGGATTGCAAAACAAAAGTAGAAGAACGCGCCCCTCCATGTCATCTTTCACACATTAATATTATTTTATGAACATTCTTTAACATTGTATACTATAATTCATAGCTTTTTTCTTGCAAAGCACATATGTTCAATACAGTAAATATACACAGATGTACAGTTTTGATAATAATAGAGTCCGAGGCATCAAGTTTCAGCATCTCTAAATTGCTTGCACTGTTTCACATCCAACCTTTCACTTGGGAGAACTTCTCTAAAAAATCAAAAATGAAACTCTTTTTAAATGAATGTAATGTATAAACTAATAATTTTGCATATATGATTTTATTGATAAACCATGAGATGGAGGGCATATATTTTGAACATTATGTACTGAATAATACATTGCACACTGTGATTTATGCGTGTGTGCATGCACACACACAAACATATATATATATATATATATATATATATATATATATATATGTATACAAACACATATATAATGAGAAACAAATATTATGCTTATGTCATAAGCTTATTTTTTACGACAGCTGCACATGAAACATTTGCAAATTAACCAAAATAAAATATTTTTGGGGAAGAAGGGGGTGGGAGGGTGGGAGACTGTTTTGTGAAGATAATTGCACTTGGTGCCAGATTAAAAGAAAGTAAAAATGTTAGTTTTGCACTAAAGCATATGGGAGACACTATCAAGAGTACCAAGTACCATCACCTAGGCATTACTCTTGAAAACCCCACTGAAATAAATGGCAGCGGTGCAGGGGCATAGGAGACTTTGTTCTGTGTGTTATTCTTGCACACATACACTGTCTGCCACAGTAGAGCTTGTGCAAGGAAAGTTCTCAGGGGGAACAAATTTAAGTGTGCATGATTGCAATCTGCGCTTAATATCATGCAAAGGAAAATACAGTGCCTTCTACAGAATTCTAGTCCATTGTCTGTATAGAAATAGGAAACACTGCAAGTTGCTTGTATTGATTTTTCAACATGAAGAATGTGTTCCACAGACACAGTGCTTTCAAAACTCGCAAAGAAATCAAGGAGTGCCTACTTCATGCTGCTGATTACTGGGAGTGCAGACCATTTGAGGATCACTACGTCTTCTGTTGCGGCCAGATTTGCTTCCCACCTGTACAGATCTGGAGATGGGGACACTCCTGACCTGTATTTCTGTGAGGAGAGAATCAAGCCATATACGTAAGGACCATGCTTAAAAACTAACAACAAAGCTTGCAGCTATTAAGAAAAGTTGTGTACAATATTGAAAGTATAAGTGAATTGCCACTTGCTTTTATTCATTGCTGTTTTTTTTACAAAAAGGACATCAAGATACTTACATCAAACCTAACACTTTTTACAAAACTTGTAAGCACCAAGCTGTTTACTTGTACAATTTGATTTGCCATTAAATTTCTATCTGTGATAGATGATGTGGTATGTGCAAAGAAATAGACAATGGTGATAGTTTACTCTTTTTGAAGTTTACATTGCTGCATTCAAAATGGAAAACATTATTTTTAAACGTTGCCATCACCCAATAGTATGTGTTGTCCCCTTGGCATTTTTGGGTCAGATGGAGGTGGCATTCACTTCTAAACTTTTTACTGAATCAGTTTCAGATTCAATTATCTGCTTGATAAAACTAATAAAAACTACTGCAACTTCATATCAAGTTAATGGCTTTTGCTTGCCTTCCTGTCTTATAGTGAGTTACATTAGTTTTACAAAAAAAAATACTGCATATAAATGTCAAATAAAAAGTGGAAGAACAAGTATTAAGACTGCCAAAAGTTTTCTCTAGGTGCTCATAGTGATTTTCTTTTCATCCTGCTTAAGGGCAATGTTGTAAGTGTAGTTTCTGGATTTTTAACCAAGTTACTGGAGCACATCCTTGTCTTGTGATTTTGACAAAAATCTCAAAGCAATTTGGTGCTATCACAGCTTAGTGACATCTACCTCAACTGTTCCTATGCTTGGAATTTTCTTATGGTTTCTTTCCCATCAAAATATACTGTATTCCATCCTATCCAAATTCTTTATTATCCTTGCTTGGATCCCAATATGAGGAATGCCTGCACACTTGAAATTTGTTTCCTTTTTCAGCGCATATAAGGACAAAAGATAACATAAATGTAAGACATCAGGAATTAAACTTTTCCCTTTAGCTGACAAATCCTGGTGAATGCAACCATATATAGATAATCAATCTACATATTAAATCTCAATAATATCAGATTTAGTGATGAGAAAAAATTGCAGAGTATGTTTGCTTCAAGACTGGTTTGAGAAGTACTAGAGGAAATAAGATGGGATGCAATTTTAAAGTGAAAATTTGTTACTGTGTATAGAGTCATTAATCACTGTTAAAAAAACATCAACTTGTAGATTGTTTGTATCCAATTATCCAAAGTAATTATCCAAATTACTTTGGATAATTCACATACAGATTTTACAGCTTCTCTGTTTAAGATTAATTTTGTGCAATTGATGAAATTCATTCATTAGCCAACCTCACAAATAGTTTATATAATAATGTATAAATCACTGCACAACTTTTTAAATTTTAATTTTAGTCCTTGATTTTAGTGTTTTACAATTATAAAGGATTTTATAGACTGAGCATAATCCAGCCAAAATTAACCATTTAACATCCCACTGATTCTACTGGGAGAAAATTAAACATTCACCTATTTGTTACTTTATGAATATTTAGAAAGTTTTCCTTATTGTAATACAACAGGATGATAGTATAAAAAAGTTATATACAGCCAAATACTCCTGGAACAAGAATGATTAAAGATATGAGATCATGTGATCCATACTAACTATAGATCTGAATATTTCTCAGGAATTCATCTATGGAAAGATGACAGCAAATAAGGATATTGGAAGGGATCTCTTAAGTCATCTTGTCCAAACCATTGTTATTGCAGGTTTGTAAATGCAGAGTACAATTAGCATCCTTAAGAAATGGTCATTTCTTAAATATTTCCAGTAAAACAAAATCCACAACTGTCTCTTGTCCAAGGCAGATTCTTCCAGTAGAACGTATTTCTTTGTTAAGACATTTCTCCTGTTTCAGCCAAAATAAAACTTTTATAATTTTCATCTATTCTAATTCTTTGCTCAGAGTTGCTTTGTACTTTGTGGATCAGCCAACCTTTACCTCAGACAAGACAGCTAGTTGCTATGTTACTGACTCTGAAGGAGCAGATGTTCCTCAGACCTCTTCTCCTTTCCTTCTCAGCAAGTTTCTTCCGAATACATGGTCTCAGATCATCATCCAGTACATGATCCTTTTAGCTGGTGATGCCAGAGTGAAGGCAGGGCCATCTGTATACAAAGCTTGCACCCCACTGTTTAGCTACAGTCTCTTTTGAAAAGGAGAATATAATACTTAGTATTTTTGAGTTCATAAAAGCTGAAACTAAATAAACAGAGTTGCCAGGATCCCAAAGAACTGTTAGATTCAGAATGCCTTTGGTTCATTTTTATGCATATAAATGATCCACATCATCAGTAATGTTCAACAATATTTAGCCAAAAAAACAAGAATCAATAAAGAAGATAGAGCACAGCTTCTTCCCACACTACATCAGTCCAGGTGATTTAGAATCTAGGGAGATGAAGTACCTAAAAAAACCCAAGATGTTAAGAATGGAAGCAGGGAGCCTAAGGTTCAAATACTCACTTATCAGTGAGGCTCCCTGGATGACTTGGGATCAGTGACACTGTCTGTATCCAGCGTATCCCCAGGAATATGCCTGTGTTCTAAATGAAGTTAAAATGAGGGGAAATCCTGCTTGTGCTATGTTGAACACTACACTCTTAAGACCCAGAGGAAAGGTGGATATAAATGTAATAATAAAACATAGCTAATAGAAAATGGCAAAATACTAGTTTTCAGGTCATCTGAATGAAAAATGCTCTCAATCTTTTAGCTCAACACATGCAACCTGGTCATAATTCATATTATTAACCCAGCACAAAAATCAGTCAGAAGTATGAAATATTAATTAAATCACAAGTCCACAATAGATAATCAAATTTATTACAAATGCTTCTATGCCACTTCAATTGTACGATTCTAAGCAGTTAGAATACCATATCTATCTATCTATCTATCTATCTATCTATCTATCTATCTATCAAACAATAAAGGAAAATTTACCAAAATTAGACATATCAATAAATACTATCAACAGAGATTGAAAGTAGTAATACTAATGTCATAAAAAAAACACAGTGTAACGTCAAACAGACAGATTAATCTCTACTCAGATTAATCTCTCCACTTGTTTATATTTTTAGCTGGTATTTGGTTTGCTTTTGTATTTTTGTTCTTTCGTTTGTATTCCGCTACCTAAAATCGAGTTCAGCGGCCATATAAACCTTAATAAATAAGCAAGCTTGTAAAAAAATAACGCCTTTTATTTTAAATTAAAAATACACCCTCAGGTTTTCCAACGTCCTTGGCAGACCAAATAAGATTTCTAGCTTCCCAACGGTTAGCGACCCGTTCCGCTCGTGCTACTTTACGCCTTCCTGCCCGCACAAAAGGGGCGGGGCGGACTATTTCCTCGCGAAAGGTCGCTTGGGCCAAATGCACATGCGTACCAGGTAACACCGCACGTCCTTCCCCCTCAGGCCCGTCGCACGGCATGTCGGTTGAACGAACAGAATACCCACTTCCGGTATGTTTGACAACAACGAACGTCCGGGAGATTTAGCTGATCCGGAAGTGCGGCAGGTAAGTACCAACAGGACCTACGGAGGAGAGCGCTGGAAGCGCGAGCGGGCTGGAGCCCCCTTTGCACGTGACTGAATTGTCTTGGCGCTCGTTCCCTTTCGAGTGCGAAGTCGAGGAGACGCAGCAACGGTGGAGGTGGCCTTTTCTCTTTGTTCAACCCCGGACCGTTCTCTCTTGAACCCTGAGCAGGGAACGTGCATCTTGTTTCCCACGGTCAGCTCTAGCTTTGTGGGCGAGGAAAAAAAAAAAGAATATTCCCAGTATTGGTCTGCTTTTTTCGGTAGTGGCGAAGGAGCTGTTTGCAACCGGCTCCACGTCCTGGTGCAGCCAAAGGTGGTAAGTAGCTGGCGCCGTCGCTTCGAGTCATTTCAGTGAACGTCCCCCTTCCTCTCTTGCTTGTAGATAGATCGCACTTCCAGGAAAACAGAAGCAGAGCCAGGAAAAGCCACTCTACAGAAGACTGCCAGAATCGAGGGCTTTTGTGTATCAGAAGTGTTTACTGCTGTTGCTTTTGATTCGTTGAACCACTACACACACGTTTGGCTCCGGGATTAATAACTGATCAGTTTTAAATTAAGTCATAATGCT
The DNA here is from genome assembly GCA_030867105.1 of Liasis olivaceus. NCBI lineage: Eukaryota > Metazoa > Chordata > Lepidosauria > Squamata > Pythonidae > Liasis > Liasis olivaceus. The sequence goes on from CM061349.1 coordinate 263,021,321, forward strand.
GTAACTCAAACTGGCAAGTAATAGTAGGCAGTGGAGTAGCATGGGAGAGACTCAAGTCAAATCCACACTTTGTGGTAAATGCAAAACTCACTTGCAGCTGGAGAAAAAGGTACACTATCAAAAACGAATAAAGGCTCATGTGACCCATCTCTAGGATGGACTGACAGCATTTGAAGTAGCAGTACTCCCTTTATCGCTGTGCTTTGCGTATGTCAGGGTAGACAAGGTGGTATCTCCAGGTATTTTTGACCACAATTCTCATATGCACCAGACAGCAGAGATTATGGAAGGTGTAGGCCAGTGTTGTCCAAACTTGGCCACTTTAAGATGAGTGGACTTCAACTTCCAAAATTCCTGCCAGCCAGCCATGCTGGCTGGGGAATTCTGGGAGTTGAAGTCCACTCATCTTGAAGTGGCCAGGTTTGGATAACACTGGTGTAGGCCAAGCTATCCACAGGGTACCAAGTAATCTACCCTTGCTCTGCATACTTATGGTAGCAAGCCTCACTAAATACAGTGGAAGATATTTATGAGGACATATGCATACGATTGTGCTTTGGGCCTTTTGCTATTGATATGGATGTGCTAAAGACAAATATTTTTAAATGGGCTTGTATTCATTTTTTAATTCTGTTAATAGCCATACTTAGATGAAGGACTTATAATGGCATTTTTCTTGTTCATGTATGAACACATCCCTTCTTCATAAAGTAAATTTTAAGTATTGCCCCATTGATATCTATTCAGAAGTCCAATTGAATTCAGTAGGTCCTAAATACATTATTGTACATTATTGACAACCTCAAGTTTTCTTTCCACACATCCCAACAAGAGTGTTATGTATTTACTTTGTTCCTGTCAAAATGCATCTTTGTTCCTGTCAGTACGACTGACATAATTACATGGTTTGCCTTAAGAAAGCTTAAGAGGGATTTAAGCTTCTGAAAGATTCCCATTATTTTCAAGAGAATATGTATACTTGAAGGAGTATAGCAACTGACAGCAATCCAATGAGTTACAAAAGCCAGATTAGGAAAGATGAGGTAGCATCTTATGTAAAGTTGTCCTATTGCCTTTTTTCACCCATGTACAAATGACCACCTAATGTCATATGCTTATTCACATATCATGCCTTAAAGTCAGTGTTGTTTAACCTTGTCCTAAACTCTATAGATTTTTATGTTTAGTAATTAAACATAATCAGAACCAAAGTGTTAACAGTGATTAGAATTATTGGGTTAAAACTGGGGAGACTCAGGTTCAAATCTGTTTGGGCAATTGCTGTAGTGTTGTTAAGAAGATAAAATGGGACCAGGGACAGGAGCTTGTTAGCTACCTTTTGCTCCTTGAAGAAATGATGGAATAGAAATGTCATTAATACCAGATTTGCTTTATATCATCTTTTTTCCCACCTACAGTATGGCTGAAAACCTTAATATATTCAGATGTAAGTAAATTACAAGAACACCCTGACTTCAAGTAGACACTTACAACATTCAAGTGCATATCTGAAATAAGCATACTTCAAAAATTGGAGAGGACTAGCTTCCAAGGTTTTTTGTAACATATAAGTTACAGAATTACAAAAGTACTTTAAGAATGATTTCATCTTTATTCTTTTTTTTAGTAGTGACAGAAATGTCAGCACCATCTATGAAAGAAAGAAAGGCTTGCTGGAACGCCCGGGATATCTATTGGAAATGCTTAGATGAAAATATGGAAGATACATCAAAATGTGACAAATTGAGGTGTTCTTTTGAAAATTTATGTCCACAGCAGTGGGTAAGTAATTATTTTTATTCATTAGTTTTATGCATACATACCTAACGTGATATTCCTTTTTGGGATATGCAAAAGACAGGCAAGGAATGAGTAGTAGTGAACAAAAGAAATTAAAGACAGGAAATACATAAAAAGGCAATCAAAGTAAATTGAAATTAGACCACCACCATTCACTATCCCCCTTCATTCCTTTCTGTCCTTGCAAACCATCCTTACTTCCACATCTGTACACCTCTACCTGAATCCTCTTAGAATTCTTCCTGAAACCTTTCCAGGCACACTAATAAATGAGCTTTTGCGGCCCCTCTTGTTCTCTTGGCCTTTGTACAAGAGAAGAATAATGGCATTGTTCCAATTGTCAGGCAGGTTAAACGTTGTGCAGCAATTCTATAAGCAAACTACATCTATATTTTAACATTTCTCCAGTTGCAATACCTACACCCACATTTTCAACATTCTCACAGCATTTATGACCTTTTCACCCATTTTTTCTTGAATTCTAAGATTTATACATTCATTTCAATTCTGCTCTTAAACATGCATATTTTGACACAAAATTGGGAGGTCTGGCAAACACCCAGGATGAAAGAATGACATTGCAATCTAACCTGGACAGGTTGGAAGACTGGGCTGAAAGAAACAAGATGTCCTTCAACAGGGAGAAATGTAAGGTAGTACATTTGGGGAGGAAAAATGTAGGGCACACATACAGGATGGGGGACTCATGGCTTGGAAGCTCTACATCGGAGAAAGACTTGGGTGTGGTCATAGACAAGAAGCTGAACATGAGCCAGCAGTGTGAGAGCTGCTAGGAGGGCTAATGCAGTTTTGGGCTGCATTAGGAAAAGCATTAGATCAATGACGCAGGAAGTCATTATTCCCCTCTACTCTGCACTAGTGAGACCACACCTGGAGTACTGTGTACAATTCTGGGCACCACATTTCCAGAAGGATATTGACAGGTTAGAACAGGTTCAGAGGAGGGCAACAAAGATGATACAGGGACTTCAGGACATGTCCTATGAGGACAGGCTGAAGGAACTGGGGCTGTTCAGTCTGGAGAAAAGAAGACTGAGGGGAGACATGATAGCAGTGTTCAGGTACATAAAGGGGTGCCATAGGGAAGATGGTCAGGAACTCTTTTCCATGGCCACAGAAACTAGGACCAGAAATAATGGGTACAAACTGCAGCTACCTAGATTTCACTTAAATATAAGGAAAAACTTCCTGTCGGTTAGATCTGTACAACAGTGGAACAGTCTACCTACGGAGGTTGTGAGTTCTCCATCTCTGGAGGTTTTTAAGAAGAGGCTGGACAGTCACCTCTCGGGGATGGTTTAATTGGTTTCCTGCATATTGCAGGGGGTTGGACTAGATGATCCATGTGGTCCCTTCCAACTCCAAAATTCTATGATTCTATGCTGTCATTTACATACAAATATCTCAAATACTCATTTCAACATTCCCTCACTTCAGTTTAATTTGAAATCAGTTCATCACATCAACTCCATTCAGTTTTCTGGCAGTCCCTTTTTTAGCCCTTTTCATCCAACTCCCCAAATAGCTCCACTTTCTCTTTGCATTGTTTATCTCTGATCATACAAGAACAAACCCTCTTCAGTTACATTATTTGCAACTATCTTTTTCTCATTATACATGTTGCGTATCTTTGTCCTCATTTTTGCAGCATTCTTTTACATGCATTTTTCTCATCTACTAGGCACTTTAAGTTCTTCATTCCATCAAGCATCCTTTTCCATGCTCTTAGTCTGTTTGTAACTTTCCAAAATCAAAGTTCTAATCACCTTTTTGCTATTTATTTCAAAAAAAAATTTTAAGTCCTTAAACTTGTATTTAAAACTTCTTTTGCTAAGGATTAAACACCCAGTGTTTTCAGCCTTGTCAATCCAAAGGTTCCTAATAGCTGAAAAGCAGTTAACAATTTCCAAAAGTGATTAGAAAAGGAAGTACAGGTAGTCTCCAGGTTAAGAATGTGCAGCTTATCGACAGCCCATAGCTATGAACGGGCTGCTGACTCAAAATGGCGGACGGCACTCTTCCCCCACCCCCCGAGCTGACAAACCACCGAAGCTGCACAATGCCTCCATGAGCATCATGAAGTAGTGCATGCATTTTTAATATACTGTACAGCCTGTTTTCAGCAATTCATGAAAGCATTTCATGGCTTCAGTGTTTCGTCAGCTCAAGGAAGGAGAACGCTATCCCCAATTTTACCTTGCAAATGCCCCTTCTGATATGCAAGACAAGATGGAACAAGAGTACTGTGTTAACCTTTAATCATGATTCCCCCCCCCCCCATTTAAACTGTTTTACGAACTACACACATACACACAGATTCTCTCTCTTCAGACTAACTGACACTAAATACCTGTTCCAGCTTACATACAAATTCAACTTGAGGACAGACCTTGGGAATGAATCTCATTCTTAACCTGTGGATTGCCTGTATGCGAACCCAGTGTTCTTTTGAAAGCATCAACCATAGTTTGAACAAGACGGCTATTCCTTCATCTCCCAGAGCTCTAATCCCGCCAGAAACCACTCTGTTGCAGTCTCCTTGCCAGGAGCAATTGTCTGGAGCACTAGTGGGCAATCTCGAGTCCACTCCTTGTCCAGAGAGGAATTATGAAGAGCCAGTCTATTCACTGACGCTTCTTTCCACCCTTCAGTTTGCCCTTTCTTCCCCAGAAGTCCATATTTTTTATATTTTTTTAAAGATTTCTTATTTGTGGTTTCATTATCTGTGCTTGCTAGTCTTGAACAGGAACACCTGTAATTTCTAGCTGATGCTTTAATCATTGCTTAAGCTAACAACTTTCTACATAGTTACTAGAGATGTGCAAACCTTTCCAAGGAGGTACTTTGCAACACGTAGGAACATGTAGGAAGTACCTTTCTTTGAAACATTAAAGCAGCAATATTTTTTCCTGGCTTACTGAGCTGTTAGCTCCATAAGCTTTTTCTAGCTATTTCCATGTGTATGTACCTGCACAGTGACTTTGTGTTGTTTTTCTCCTAGCCCTTTATATGTAACAAGGGAAAGAAGTATGTTGTGCCACATTTAAAAAAAAAATGTCATGTGGGTATAATTTATTCAACATTAGGTTTTCAAAATAGATCAATAATAGCAACATAAATGAAATCTAAAATCTTATGTTTTTTTTGTAGTTTCATTACTTTATTCTTTTACTGAGCTGGTGACTTGCTAACAAAGTGATCTTATTCAAAACAGGTTAAATACTTTAACAAAAGAAGAGATTTTTTACAATATAAAGCACAAATGGAATCAGGACAATTTCTGCCTTCAGAGAAAACAGAGAAATCATAGCAACTAGACAACTTTTACAATATTGGACACAAGGGAAGTTGCAGAAGAGCAGCATCATTGAAGAACATAAATGTTGCCACCAGTGATGTCCTATAAATTTTCATGCCTGTCCTTGTTTATAAATCTCATACTAGCCTGAAAGCTCCAGCTTCCGTTATTTGAAATGTTCATTGGAAAGAAGAGGCACTTAGGAAAGTATGTTTGTCTTTCACCACTTAAAGGGTATACTAACAATAAAGTCAAAATAAATGAACTGTATAAATTCATAAATGAACTGTATAAATTCAAATACTATATCATGAATTCATAGTAAATATCCTCTTCCAAATATGTTTCCTCCTGTGCAGTAGAATATCTAATATTTCAATGGCCCTTTGTCTATACAGTCATCAACAGCAGCACTCTTAACTATTCCATTTTCGCAGATTCTGGTATATGGGAGATCAGTTTGTTTAATACGTTGAATTAAAATTTAAATTTTGAGACATATATCCAGTTTTTAGAAACAGAAACCGACCAGCTAGAGTTAATGCTGGGTTGAGAAAATACCCTAGAGTATGTGATAGTCTGAATTTAAAAAAGAAAAATCCCCAAAGCCAATCCCAGAAAACTGCATGGTCATAACCAAGTGCAAAGTGAAGGATGCTTGTTTGTCAAATGGCAAGTTGCAATATTGCAGAGTGCGGTATCTTCTTGATTATGTGCCATTAAGTCATTTTTGACTCATTAGTGACCATATAGATAGATCTTCTCCATGGTGAAATAAATTCATGGAACGAGTTTATAGTTACGTGAACCAACAATAGCATGGATTAATATGGCTACTGACATCTCTACGGTCTATTGATATTCTGACAGCTCTGTAGAGTTGCAGGAACTACATACGACAAAAGCAGCCACTGTGCTGCAAATGAATAATTATTTAAAACCACTTCCAAACTATCAAGAGATGGTGTTTACAGCAATATAATCAGAATTCACTAGCACCAAAAAGTGCATTAAAAACAATAATTTTAATGCCATCATGGTTTAAGGCATTAACATTTTTAAAAAATGAAGGCATGCAAAATATAAAACATACTCAAATGGTAGCTATAAGCATTTCAGGGAATTTATAGCACCATCAAATCAGCAGCTTCAACAAGAATTACACATTTTGTCTTTGTTCTTTTTCCTTGACAATCTGCTGTCTTGTATATTCCCAAATGAGCAGAGCACCACTTACATGGACATTAAGTGAACGAATAACTCCTTGCTGAGGAATTTCTACACACGTGTCCAAGTGTTGAATTACATTTGCTGGGATTCCCTCATGTTCGTTTCTGGTTTAAAAAACAAACATGCATTACATTAGCAGAAAGGGAACATTGTTCAATGGCAGAACACAGGCTTCACATGCAGAAAAAAAATCAAGTTCAAATGCAAGTATTTCCAGAACCATACCTGCACTGAACACTGAAGAACTGCTGGTAGTATTGAGCTAGAAAGATCAATGACCAGGTTTGTATGTTTTCATTTCCACCCCCACCCCCAAACATTAGCAGATTTTGTATTGGAAGTCCAGGCCATAGCCCAAATCTGGAATGGGTGCAGTTTCTACTGCAGAAGTTCTTACTGTTAAGAGATAAAGATCAGAAAATACTAAGCATAAAGCAAACAACCTTATCCACTTTAGTATGGACAGAAATTACTGCAGCAATCTGAACTGTCACTGAGAATGATGTCAGATTTGGACTCTCAAGACATTTATTTATTTTTAGAATTTGTGTTAGATACAATCAAGGATGGGCTGTGATACATCAAACATAAGTGGCCAGCTTTATTAACATGAATTTTATTCCTACTGCAGACATAGGAAATCTCTTTTTCCTGCCAAGAGTTCCTCCTTTTTTAACTTTCATCTATATTATTTTTTTTCTTTTTTCCATAAGAACATAATAAACCCAAGAAAAATCTGTTTTGTAAAAATGACATGCAAAACAGGCTGGATAAGACATGTATACCATCTCCTCATGGTAGAAGTTTAAGTTTGGTAGTTGTTTTTTTAATTTAAAAAATGCAACAGATTCTATTTTTTGCGTGACGTGTGGAAGATGGAGCTCAACTGGGGGGGGGAGAAAGGAACACTGCACAACCCCCACTTCTTGCTAAATTCTCACCGCCATCTCATTGGTAAATCCCATCTTTCTTCCAACTCTGTACTGTTGTCACTTCCCATCAAGAGTGACACCCTTCCAGATACCCATTCATGGCAGAAGCACATCAGCAAAAATCCCAATAAGTTTGGGGGCAGCTTAACTACAAAGGCTATGCATTTTCTGCAGACTCAGTGAATCCCAACCCAGTCCCATGCAACAGATTTTTCAGAAAAGGGAAACAGGGCTTTCAATTCAAGTTCCTAATAAAACTTAACCATAGTCCTATGAATTTAAACTTTTTTCTGGGTTTTACATTACTAAGAAAATTTTACTTATATTTTGGTTTTGCACGACCAATGCAATTATGTGAGAAACTTAAAAAGAGGTAATTTGTGATGCTGGAAATTAAACATAATGACAGTTATTAAAAAATAACTATCAAGAAAATATCCAACTTTGGAACTGCTGTCAGTGTGTGGCTGCCTGACGGATTAATCTCCGGGAAATGTAGCTCTCTAAGGAAAAGCTCAGCAGTACGTGGGCAAAACTGTTTCTTTTCATTTTCTGAATGGTTTTCAGTATTCTCTACCAAAAGCATATTTGAACAATTTATTAGAATTAGATTTTTCATTACCCCAACAACAACAGGGATTTCTCCGGAAAGCAATATTCTGTTAAATTGCAACTTTTAGCTGTTTGCTCCACCCCTATTATAGAGTAGCCTTCAATTTTCTTCCGTTCCAAATAATCAATCAGCTGAAAAGGCTTTACCTAGAAAGTTTTGAAAAATGAGGTGAGCGCTAGGGTTTAGAAGTGTGTAATTTTCATTAGTACACTAAGCAAAATAGAGCACGTTCTGACTGAATAGATCTATCCTATAATCAAAAGGCTAATATATGTAGACTGAAACCTTTTCATTTTGGTTAGACCATGGCTGGCTGGGGAATTCTGGGAGTTGAAGTCCACACGTCTTCAAGTTGCCAAGGTTGAGAAACACTGGGTTAGACTGATCAAGCTGCTGCCCTAGTTCAAGAAGCGTGCCTTCATGGCAAAAGTCCTTAAGCTTGATGTCATTCACAGTATTTCAGCAGTAAGCTAAAGATGCATTTAATTTGGTATCTGATTCAGGAGAGTTGCCCCTACAAAGCCCCAAAGGGCAATAATGCTCACTCTTTCCTCCCCTTGTCAGCCAGAATTGAATATATGAAAAACCCATGATCATATTTCTCCCACTGAAATCAAAGAGAGATAAAAATGCTCAAGTTGGACTGTTTCTTTAAATTCTGCAGCTAATATGTAATACCATAAAATTAATGCAGATCTTTTTATAGCGTCCAAGTTGGATGCAACTTCATAAAAACCAGAGGGAGACTATATAGCAATTAACTTGCGTGCATGTGACGAAGCAGGAAGGTACATTTTACTCACTTCAATAACGGAAAGCCATTGTTCAGCAGACACGCTGAGATGCTGGAACTGTTTGTCATTTATATAATGGAGGTTGCTAACAGTTAAAGCAGAAACACCAAATATTTCACATGTACGACACAAGCCTACAAATAAAGCAGAGCTCTTTCAATATGAGATTGATTTCCTCAGTTGAATGGTACACACAGGTACTGAGGAAGAAGATTCATGTTGAGACTACAAATATGCAGATCTAAACTACGGTGAGAGCCAGTGTGCTCTGGTGCTTAGGCTTAGGCCCAGGCTAGAAACTGGGAGACCAGTCTAGTCCTGCCTTAGGCTGGGTGACCCTGGCCAGCCACTCTCTCTCTCAGCCTAGGAAAAAGGCGGCGGCAATGGCAAACCACTTGCCAAGAAAACTGCAGGGACCTGTCCAGGCAGTCACCAGGAGCCAGCACTGACTCAAAGGTACAATAAATAAACAAGATAAGCTAAAGACGCTGGTCTACAGCATCATTCACTATTAACATTAAAATCAAGGATGCACATTGCACAGAACTATTCCTTGAAATACTCTAACGTAGGTATTAACACAATTAGGAAAATGAAAGACATTTCTCTTTTGCGTTCTAGTTCGATCACTAAAATGCAAGAACCTACTTCCCCTTTTTAAATCCTCAAATTTTCTAGGCTGGATATTAAACTAGGTTTGTTACTTTGTAAATGTAAGGCATGCAATGTAAAAAAAAAACAAAAAAACCTATAAACAGTTTAAAATGAGTAAGAACTTACCTCCTAAATTGGTGGGTTTATCAATGAGTGAAGCAACTACAATCAATTTCCTGTTTGATTTTCCAAGTTTAGTGGCCCGATCTTGAAATATAAGCTCCAGATCCAAATCAGAAGTACTGAGTTTGCAAGGGATAATTTTTTTTTGAACATCCATCCACCGCCTTTCATTACTTGGCTCAGCTAAATTCAATCCTAAAATAAATTATGTAATTATCTAAATGAAATTATTCCTTAAGAATCTTAGCATTCTAGGACTTAAGTACTTAGGACAAATATAATCTGTGTGCTCAGTAATTATGCTCTTAAATACCATAGACAAATATATTTTAGAGTCTTTATAAAGTATGTATAACTATTTGGCCAGCACAAATTATTTCCTAATGCTGTTTAGATTATGATGATCACCATTATTATTACCGATATCTTGCTGAGTCCAGTCATTTGGCTTAAGGTCAAGAAGTGTAGTTTGAGAATGGCAGGATGGAAATGTCGAACTCAATGGAATATCTCTGAATGCTGTAAATTTAGAGAGAGAAATCCATTCCTCTTCAGGAATTTCTGAAAGGCGTGGCAGCGTGTAAAATATTGTCTAAAAAATAATATTTTAAAGAGTCAACTTCCATTTCAGTGTAACATATTTGGGGCAGGAGCCAACCAACAATGCTTGACTTATTTCTAATTTCAACATCTGTCTATTCTATATCTATTGGAAGATCAGCTTATATCTGTCAGACTGATAATTAAATATGTCTCCAATTGACTTTAAAGGCAAGCAGGCATATTTAACCTTAGTTAAATGTTTTAAAACAAGCAAATAATTACTTTTCACTTTCCACAGCCCACGTTGTATACACTACAATACAAATTTCACACAAGTACAGTATTCTGCCCCTTGAACCTTACTTGTTTAAATCGAGTTTCCAAATCTTATGGCTGCAGAAAATGACTTCAAATACATAAAAAATATCTGATTAATTCTCCAAAGTCAAGAACGAATCCTCAAGGATTTCCATGATCTGGAAACCAAGATTTAAGCTATAACGTTTCCAGTGCAAGCAGAATAAGATTGCAGTCCTATATTCATTTACTTTGAGAGTGGATACAACTGAACTCAATGGGGCTTGCTTCTACACAGCGATGGCTTAGATGGCATATTGTGCAAAGCAAGCACACAGCTGAAACAAAGTTCTGACATTTTTACAAAAATAATACAAATTGGCTTGACTCAAAATAGCATACTGTGGTGTATGCAGTAAAAATGTGGCATAACATATAACAGCTGTAAAAATTTACCTTTCTATTAATAATTGCTGCAGAATTGTTTTATACCATGTAATATGGTGTTGCTTTAGTTCTAGATTTTTTTTAAATCCTGTTTGTACCCTATCCTTTCTCCTAAAGAGTTTACAGAAGTTTAAACAGAGTTATTCCCATTTATTGCTCATAGTAATACTGTGAGATCAATTCAGCATTTTTCAAACTTGGCAACTTTAAGATGTGTGGACTTCAACTCCCAGAATTCCCCAGCCAGCATAATGTCATCATCATCACTGAATTAGATTAAAGCAGCAAGGGATCCTATATAACCTGCTCTGCTTTATGAGGCCATAGGATTATTTGAAGCTGTGTCTGCCTGAAATAAATCCAACATCTCATGGTACAACAGATATGTAGACAGGCAGAACAATTTCTTTAAAAATTCTGAATTCTGTGCTTACCTCAAGACTATAATCCTTAAGTGGATGAAAATGTTCAAAAAAAAAGTGTTTCTGGATGCGCTGCCAATTCTTCTTAGCATTCCTGCAGATGATTTAAAAAACAGCATTAAGATGTGATGTAACAGATCTCAATACAGAGAATTCCTGTTTGAAAGTGCAGTCCTGGATTGATTGATTGATTGACTGATTATATGCCATCAAGTCACTGTCAACTGAATTCAATGGACTTATTCCAAAGTAAGTGGCTGTCGGACTGCAGTTAACTCTTCCTTCTTTTATAATTTGTTTCAGTTCACATGCTGTCACCTAGCTATGATTTCTTATAGTACCAATTACATGGAATAACTTTTGGTTGTTATTCACAGTCCCATAATTACATAAAATATAGCTGACAGTATGAAAAAGTTTACAGTATTTAAAAGTTTAGAAAACAGCATGTAGTTTGTTTTGATGATTAGCCAGATAGATCATAGAAAGAAGAGAGTCATGATATAACTTTAGAGAGAGAGAGCTTAAAATATAATTGTACTTATAACTACTGTGAAGAATTTCAGAAGTTACTTCTTTATACTCTTATTTTTTCTTTATATCTCTTTTTTCCCCTATTTTTTATTTTCTTATTGCATTTTTAGCTTTTTCTGTTATTTCTCTATTTTTCATTTTCTCTAATTTAGTCTGTATTAGTCCTTATTATTGTTGTTAAAACTTTTAATTAAAAAAATTATATATATTAAAAAAAGAAAACAGTATGTAGTTTGTCACCAGTAGGTACAGCACAGAACAGAGCTGTGAAAACATTTTGGGTACAAATGAACAACCACCAGTCATCATGTTGGGGTCACTATGGCTCAATTCTCTGTTATGATATGAATTCCACTATAGGTAGTCCTCACTTAACTACCACAATTGGGACTGGCAACTGTCACTAAATGATGTGGTAGTTAAGCAAGATATCACGTGACTACAACTTGCAATTTTACTGCCAGCTTCTCCACTGACTGCTTGTCAGAAGCCAACAGTGAAGCATACAAATGGCGATCATGTGACCGCGGGGTGCTGTGATGGTCTTAAACACCCACTGCTGCGAAAGTACCCAAATCTCGATCATGTAACTGCGGGGCCTCTGTGACAGTCTTAAGTGTGAAGATTGGTTGTAAAGTTCCTTTTTCAGCGCCATCATAACTTTGAATGGTCACTAAACAGGGCAGTTGTACCTGTACCATTCCCCTACCTCTACCATTCCCTTTTCAAGAAAGAAAGGTTCAACATGACAAAGATAAGCTACATTAAACAAAGTACACTTTTTAGAATTATGTCCACAGAAATAACTGTATGATGCTCAAAGCTCTATTTTCCTACATGTAGAAAAAGAGGAAATACTCTCGGATAGATAACATACACTAAGATGAACAATCTTCTATACTGCAGAAAGTGAACAAGGTTCTTCAACCACAAATAACTTTCAATGACAGCATTAACTATTTAAGAAATAAGAAAAATGCATTTCTGTTCTATTTCAAGGATGCAAGGCTGGTTGAAAGATAACATATTTAGGGGCTTCCTGCAAACATCATAAAGAATTCAAAATCCAAAGGCAGATATACATATAACATAAATATAATTCCTCAGAGCTGAGATACATTGACCACTATGGGACTTAATTCTAAGTCAGCATGTTTATGATTGCACTGTAATTTCTTTGTATGTGTTTGAGACAAGACTTTACAATTACAGTAATACCAAAGTGCTTCTTGAAGTTGAATTTATCTAGTAATCAACTAAAAACTATTTTAACCATTTCATGACAAAAAGAACCATATTTTAAATAAAATGTGCACTACTAACCCTGTTCCATGCATGAGTTCCACTTGATTTAGACTACATTCAATAACTGAAGTTAAGGTATCAAAATCATCCACATGTGATGCTTTGCATATTCCCCAAATTTTTTTAAGTGCAATTAAAGCATAAAGCCGAATACTAAAATTGTGATGGAAACACCACTGTAGGACAACAATTAGAGCTTTCTTCAAAGCTGGTATCTAGAGGAAGAGAAACATATTTTAATCTTTGACTCTACCCAGCAAAGTAGAAAGATATATAAATAAAATTATTTTATATTGACATAAGCTGCCATGAATCTAGATCAACTGGCTCTGTAAAAATTTTATTATCTCCAAAAATTCTAAATGCTTGTGGTACTGGGAGATATGACGGATGTATATGAACTTACATAATGTCTGGGGGGGGGGAGCCCTACTAAATGCTGGATTCACACAGGATGGGCAGACATATAAATTTGATTAATAAATAAATAAACAAACAGAGCTAAATGGTGAAAGGTTCATGTCAGCTAAAGGAAAACATTTGTTCACACCAGCATAGATGTAACAGATGTATTAACAGGCAATGAATTAGAGCTTTAAAACGGAATTAGACAAATTAATAAAGGACTTGGCTATCCCTGGTACCCATGAGGGCCCTATGCTCTCTCCATACCAGTTGTGATCAAGCATACTGGCTGAAACAGGGAGGCTTCCCATGTTAATTGGCCACTGAAGGAAATAGTATACTAGATTAGATACTGAGACCAAGCAGATCTTTGATGGGTCTTCTTACATTTTTAAAGAGGTGAAGACTTCAAGGAAAGCCTCATATAAAGGTACTATAATAATCTTGTCTGGATTGTACCAGGAGCAGATAACAATCAATTTTTTTAGTTTCAAACTAAAGCACTTACTTTTTCAGATGTATTCTGAAGAATTATGTCAAAATGTGACAGGACTGCTAAAAATGTGCAAATGCTAGTTTTAAATTGGTCTTCATCCTGAAAAACAAGTCTTGTATTAAACTCAATACTTCTCAATTTAGGAAAATGTACTGAGCCTAGTAAGAATCATGTATGTCTTTCTAATACCGAATCCTAAATACTGTTACTCTAATACAGCATATATTTTCAATAATAATAACAACGGAGTATATTTTCTAATAATCTTGAATGCAACCTCTGTAAAAATAATCCCTTATTTTACTCATAATTGAATATTTAGTTATTTAGTTACTCACATAATTAAAGCAACTCCAGAACTTTTGAAGATAATGGGGAAACTTGTGTAAAATCAGAATGATATTCCACTCTATTAAATACTTTACTGATGCTTGATTATTATTATGTCCAGCTTGAAGAATCCTGTCAATGATTCTTGATAAAAAATCCTAAGTAAAATATCAGGAAGAAAATCAGTTATGCTTTACAGATTATTTCACTGTATTTTATTTATTAGACTGATATCCTGCTTTTCTTTCAGGAGTAAGATTAGAGTCACTATTTGAGATGGGCAGCTGGGTAAATGTGATGAATGAATGAATGAATGAATGAATACATTTATGTACTGAGCATTCCCCTCTTCTATTTTCCCCATTAACAACCACCATGTGAAGTACTTTGAACTGTGATGGCTAAGGGTGACCTAGAACTTGGATCTCCTTATTCCTAGTCCAACACCTTAGCCACCACATGGTATGGTTTCCTTCTGTGCTTTCCTGGATATTTCGTCTCTCCCTAGATGACACAAACATTTAAAAAGCAGTTTTTTTCTAGCAGTAGCTTGCACTATCTCCATTATAATTATAGAATCTAAATGTACAGTTTCTTCTCCACAGAAGCTCACTGTCATTCTAAGCAGATGGTCACACTCTTTTTTGTTGTTCTTCTTGAACAAACCAGTATTCCAAAATGCTGGAGTGACTAAGTCAAAAAGTATATTGAGTGAAACTGTCATAATTATCTCTCATGTCTTTAATCATTATGGTTCTATCTTACTGCAAATTACAAACTAGCAGCCATTTTTGCAGAGGCTCTGAAGCTTGGGCAGGGTGCATTTGGCCTGCCCTCCATTAAAGCGCAATTGTTGCACATGAGAACCGGGCTTGAATGAAACAGGTAAATCCTTATGGTACATTAAAACCTAACCCATATTCAGAAGATAAATCACAATGAAATATAGACAGGTCTAGTAAGTTTCATAACCAAATAGGTGAGCCAGCATAGTGTGGTAGTTACATTGTTGGACTAAGGCTGGGGAAACCCAGATTCAAGTCTACCCTCAGCCATGGAACCTCAGTGGGTGACTTTGTGCTAGTCATTCTCTCTCATTCCAATCTACCCCACAGGATTGTTGTTGCAGGGAAAAACTGGGAGGGAGTAATATATACGCTGCTTTGAGCTCCAGGATGAAAGGCAGGATAGTAATCTAACGAATCAGTGCAAATCAATTAAAAAGTTGCAGATCATGCCCACCCTTAGCATACAATATGAGGGAGAGCAGCTCCACAAGTGGGATTAGAGGACTGATTAGAAGAAGATCCCAGGACCTCAATTTCAGATGGCAATATTTACAAAATAATAGGCATGACCTGCATTTATCCTCAAAAGAAATCATAGTATAAAAACAGTCTTATATACTTACAGTACTACGTATCCATGTTATAAATGGTAACATTGTTACAATAACAACAAGTTCTATGTGAGCCCTACCTCACCAAGTTTTGGAAAAAGAACTAGCAAGGTCTGCCACAGTCGATTTTCAATTCTATGTTGTAAGGAGTTCACATAATAACGGACTTTTGATCTAGACATTAATTCACCCTGCAGAGAATATACATATGAATACTTTAGTACAGAGAAGGTTCCAATCTCAATGAAGCCACAGTATATTACCCATTTTATGCTACAAAATATTATCTCACTCTTTTATAAACAGGATTGATTGAAGTAGCTAATATCAATTGAAAGTTTAATCAATTCTCCTTTATTTTATAGTGTTATTGAAACAGCATGCAAACTTTAAAACATGCTATGGGATGTAAGGGGATGTGACTTCTTTTTCTTAGGCTCTGCTTTACCAAAAGTCATTTTTGGAGAAACATCCACGATAGACAGGCAGGCAGATAGACAGGAATTACCAAGCCATAATCCCCAAACCTACCAGCTGTAGGCATGCAGAGCTGCCCCAGTCTTGTTCTTCCCACCCCCATAAGACCCAACATGGCATGCTGTAAAGGCAGAGCAAGGCACAATTAAGGGCTCGTGTCTCCCAGGTACATATTTTCTTTTTCAGTGAAATCAACAAGGGGGTATTAAAAGAAAAGAAAAATTCCCATCGTGGCTAACAGCACTGCTTAGCAACAGAAATTCCAGTCCATCAATTACCATCTTGAAGTGAGGACTATCTGTATTCCATCATTAATTGCATTGTAGCCAAGTACTATTCTTGCTATACCCTTCCAAACTATAAAAACAACACCGTTTCTTGTTTTTCATGTCCTGAGTAATAAACGGTATGATCTTCTGACTGAAAGTGTCCCATCCCAGTCTACCTCAATTTGCTGATGCCTAATATGTCTATTTGTTTCATTTCATCTTTCACTGTGTTGAACTTTGCTGTGTTCATGCTTATCTTCCATGTTTACTTATTTATTCATCAAATTTTAATCTACAGTGCAGCACCCCAGAAAACCATAAAGAGATTCCCGGATAACGATCACTGCACCTCTACCCCTGCCCCAGGTCTCGCCTGATGCCACACCCGAAACCGAGCTGGGCATATCTCCAAAAGGGCCACCCCCCATTCTGGATCCAACCATATCTCAGTAACACATGCGAGGTTGGCCCTCTCATCAATGATTAAATCGCAAATGAGGGAGGTGTAATGGATGGCATGAGCGGGGAAGATTCTGGAATGGAAGTCCAAGGTTGTCAGGAGCGGGGAGAGGCATTCCAGACCAAGCGCCTCCTCAGCCCGCAACAAGAGTGTGGGAAGACGAAGAGGATGAGGCTGGCCCCTCCCTAGAGTCTCACAGGGTATATCCACTAGCTGCTTTAGCATAGGTTGAGTCTAGCGAGATTCTGTCTATTAGCTGCAAGCTAATAAAGGAACTGAACTGTACTGGATTGCCTCGTTGTTGTTCTTGGGCTCAACCTGACAAGAGGCCTTATTACACACCATCTTGGCATACAGAAGCAGCAGCTGAAAGTCAGGGCCTCTGAAGGTCTGCTGTCTGGGTACAGGGGCTGAGACCAAGGAGCTGGAACGTGAAGCCGATATAAGACATCAGCCCTGCATTTCCCAAGGTTGGCCCGCTCCCTATCTCCTGCCATATCTCCCCATGCCCATCACTACATAATATCTTGGCCCACCCTCAACCCTGCAAAGGCAGCACCATCCCCCAATCCCAGCCCCCCAATTTCCAAGGCTGGGGACCGCTCCCTGTCTTCAGCACCAACCACCCCAGGGAGCGGAGGCCAAGCCCCCTGAGGCACTTCAGCTTCAATAGCTCTCAGCGCCATCAGGGTGCTCAGCGACCACCTCTCCCACTTATACTCAATACATTCAAAAACACACCCCAATTCATAGGAGCCCCTCCCCTGCCACTCTTACTGATGGTCCAGGGCTCCTTTCCATTCACCCCAAACCCACCAATCCCCTCTTCTGGCTCTCACCAAGAAGGGGAGAATCGGTCTTCTGTGGGAAACCCACAGCCCACAACTTAGCCAACAGATAGATTGGGCGAACTGATTGTTAAATTCTTCCCCTTCCTCTTGCTGGCTAAAGTTGGGCAGAGTTCCTGATCCCCAGCAGAGGGCTGGGCTGCTCATTCCGGCACTCTCAGTCCTTATCTATAGCCAGGGCCCCACTAGCACATGTGTTGCAGTAGCTCAGGAATGAGAGTAGTCAAGTTCTCTGCTAGGCAAGATCCAGGATAAGAGTCCAATGAGCTGGCCAAACTGGAGGAGATGGAACAGAGGCAGGCTGAGGCTGACAGCCTGGAGTCAAAGCAGGAGGCCCAGCAGTAGGACATGATGATGAGTGTTGAGGTAGCTAATGCAAAGCAGTGGAAGAACACAGAAGAATCTGTAGACTGGGACTGAATTCCCTCTCCCAAAAATCACAGGGAGAGTTTCCAGTAATGGTTCCCCTGCCTTCTTTCTCTGGTAGATCCTCTCCTAGTAGTATCTAAGGGGGAAGCAGCAACTTCCCCACCACCCAGCCCCTTCCTCATTATCTCTCTGTAAAACCAGGGTGTAACTCATCTCACAGAGGTTCTACCTCCCTCCCAATTCTGCAGTCATGCAGGACCAAATTCTTCTTTCTATACCAAGCCACTGGGTATACTGTAGTCCAGGGTGGAACTGTCCAAACTGGCTGGAAATCAAGGAAAAATCCTCCAAAGGTGAGATCTGCCCTCCCCAGTTCACCCAAACCCCATCCTTTGCCCCCTATTTTAAGGAGTAGAAGGAAGGGTTATGCTGAGGGAAGTAGTAATTCAGTAACATCCCTGCCCAGGTGGCTGCTTTTTTTATATAGAGCATTATAAGTATATTCTTACTTTATCAAGTAGTTTGATGACAAAATCTTCTATAAACTTCATGTGTTGCATATTTGATTCATCCAGCAAGCAGATAAATTTGATAGCACAAACTCGCACATAATGGTCATCTCTGTTCTTACTGTAATACATGACAGTAATAGTATATCAGAATTAACTTTTATAATATTTTCTGAAACGCTCTTATGCATTTAAATTTATTCTGCAATCGTATACACTTAAATACAATTTACTAAGATAACATGCAAATATATTCTTCTTCATATTTACTGTCACCTGTTCAAAACAGTATTTAGGAGTAAGATTATATTTTTATATAAATATCCATAGTATCACAAAGAGAAGTTTGTAGCATTTTATATTAATGATGTATTCATGAGTCTTTTAAATGTTAACTATTTTAGTATCAGTTAATAATTATATTTCTTTATGAAAAGTGAGTGACTGTCTCTACACTAAGATTGAAACAAAAGATGCCAATGAAAAAACTTCAATAACCTTTTTAGGTAGGACAAGACTAAAAATCTACCTCGTTCAGCATTCCATCTCTGATTAACCAAGTCATAGAATCAGGATCTAAAAGTCTACCTCAGGTAAATTCAAGGGAATCCAGCATATCTATTTTGATGTTGACTACTTTTTCCCTGTGAGTATCCTTAGTTCTGTAAGAAGTCCTTTGAATTCATGGAAGTGACTGTACAGAAGTACATACATTTTTTGATACTGAAAACAGTTGGTGTTCAGAAAACTAGAGAGCAATTATATCTGCCTCTCACTTTTTCATGATGAGCTCTTAGCAGCCTAGTGTTAAGATTTAGTTATCTTTCTTATCATAGTTTCCTGAATTTAGAATAATATGTTGTTTCAGTGAATGGACTTAGTAAAAGAAAGTGCTACAGGTAGTCCTTGACTTATGACCACAGTAGGGAGCAGAAAATTTGTTGTTAAGTGGTACAGTCATTAAGTGAGGCATCATGTGACTGCACCCGATTTTATGATCTTTTTGCTGCGGTCATTAAGCGACTCACAGTGGTCGTTAAGAAAGACACCACATGACTACAACTTGAGGCCTTCCCTGCCAGCTTCCCCATTGACTTTGCTTATCTGAAGCCAGCTGGGAAAGTCAATCACATAACCGCAGGGTGCTGCAACTGTGGTAAATGTGCAAAGGCTGCCAAGTGCCTGAATCTCAATCACATGACCACGGGGATGCTGTAATGGTCATAAATGCAAGAATCAGTCGTATGTCACTTTTTTCAGTGCCATCATAATTTCAAACGATCGCTAAACGAATGATCATAAGTCAAGGACTACTTGTACATCAGTTTTCACAAATACACAATATAGCATACATTTAATAAATTAGACCCTTGTATTAAAATTAAATTGAGCAAAGGAATACAGGGGAAGAGGCAATAACAAATTGAATTCTATGAAAAAAAATATAGCCATGATTAATGTTAACTATTATAAAACAAGGTGACTCAATACTGACCTTTCTGTAACAACATTTGCCGCACATTGATCTCCAAGATTTTCAACAAAAGCGTACACCTCCTGAATGAGTCTTGAAATTAATTTACATTTAAAAGGTGAACACAAAAAAGGAAATTAAAATATTGTAACTTAATAATTGTTTATCGATTAAGCTATCCAATCACCATAAATCCACAGCAAAACAAATATAATGTGTTAGGTTATTTTATTCCTGACATCGCCAGGAGTCTGCTGGGTATGTGACAGCATAAAAATAAAGAAAGTGAGTAACAAGCATGCATAGTGCTGTTTTTGTTTTGTTTTTTACCTTTGATCACGCCTGAAAATAGTTCCAAACAAACAAGCCTCTATAAGGAGTTCAATGTAGTTCCCAGCATTTGAAAAGGCATTTTCCACAGTAGCTGTTTCATCAGAAGGAGGAAATAGCCAAGATTGACAGCAGTGGCTTAATAGAACATTAAAGATTCCAGTCTTTGTAGCTGACAGCTCAATCATCTGAAACATAATCTGAGAGAAGGGGAAAAAATATAACTGACTGTAAAACAAAATAAAACATAGAGTTATATTTCACAGTCTACAGGTCAACAGAATCTTCTACTGGAATGAATTCGCCTTCCCTCTTGTAGTTACCTGGAACTCCCCTAAACTAACTCCATGGTGTCGGGGGACTTCTAATGCACATCTGGAAAATCTGAAATAAGAAGGGGGACAAGTCCAATTTGAGTGGAAATCTGTTTGCCTGACGTTGAATGGTTTCCACATATGCATTATTTTAGTATCTTCTTAAAATAAGTAAGCCCTGTTTTAATGATTATATAATATCTGGGTCCTTCTATTATAGCAGGTTAACTTAAGAAATTAAATTTTACTTAATGCCATTCGAGTTACATTTTCTTCCTATAGTCTTGAATTGAGAATTTTAATAAGTAATTTCTCTAGATATGTAAGAAATTGCATGTATAATTTAACAAATTCTTAGTTTACTTATTTAGACTAAACATCACTTCCACTATCTGTCTATCTTCACAAGCTCTTTCAAGAGGGAAAATATAAAGATTCTCAGCATTAAACCATTAATTGCAAACCCCAATCTAACTGGGATCAGTACCTTTTCACCAAAGAATATAAAACATAAACTGAGGAAGCAATATACTAGGAATTATTTCAAAATAAAGAATTGGAGATATATGGCAACATTTAAAAATACTTCCTAAACTTAATTCATCCCTGGGATTTATTTTATGTAAACTTGATATGTCTTTAAATGGAGATTTTAGGGAAATATACAGGCTAAGGTAGGATATCTAGATAGCATAACTGGAATGAATTCATAACTTTTCTGTAGTTGTAGCCTCACTGCCGAACTAATTTTTAATCAAAATGCTTAAATTCATCAGTTCACAGAGACCTGTTCTATTCCAAGTGAAGAGGTATCTATTGAGACAGGAATTCTCTATAAATTCTTGCAGTTTGGAAATAACAATTTTTAGCTGTTTGCTACTGTTGGGATATCCAGATATTTTTAGTCTGGATTTTATCGTTTCAGTATACAAATGCTTGCATTAAGAATGCCTTGTTTTAAATTATGGATTAAATAAATGTCTGTGAATAAATTCAATGTCTGCGAAACATGGGGATGAGGCAGCTTCCATCTGTTGTTCAGTATCCTGGCTTGATCTGAAACTGGTACCTATCATTTCCTGGTGAATCAGAGGCTTCCCAAGTCACAGTTCAGGAAAAGAGAAGTAAAAAAGATGCATGCATATTTCAGCTTTAGTCTATATAGATTCATCTGAATACAGTCATTAAAAATATCACAAGAAACAGCAATTTTAAATATTTTACCTCTTTTATCTCTGAGTATGCTTCACTCTTGAATGTTGCTGCAGTAACAAGAAGTTCAGGATCAAACACGAGTTGAATAAAAGCTTTTAAATTAGGCCAAAAAATCAGTTGTGTGTTACTAAGAGAAAATATTATTTTCCATGCCAATTCAAAAGCTTCTATGCATAGAGACTCAGAAGATTCCATAAGCTAAAGGCAAACAGAAATCATATTTAGTTCAAGACCAAATACAAAATACATAATAAAGCCCTGTATTGTTTTATAGGAATTACCTTGGGAACAAATATTTTCATGCAGTGAAAAACTGGTAAAACATGGTCAGAAGGAAGAACTGTTATTGCTTCTAGTGCAGACTGTAACATTCTTTTGCAGTCTTGAACATCATAAAAATATTGTTCCAAATGTTTATCCTTGGAAAGGTTTTGGTAATTATTGAGAACAAAATGAAGACAAGCCCACTGATCATGTATGTAACGTGCTACAATTTTCCCCCATCCTTGATGAGATGCTGGTTCTTCAAGTGAACTGTAAAAATTGAAAACAGTTTCAGTCCATGTTTAAAAACCGATTTCTTTAAACAGAAGATGAACTGTGTATTTAAAAAAAATCAGATTACAATGCTGAGTAAATTAAAAACCAAGATATATTAAAAATAAAATAAAAAAAAACCAGAAATGGGAATTTCTACAATAGTGCAACCCAGCAGACCTGCATTTAGAAGAACATAAATTTATATAAATTTTCTCAGGTTTTAACTAAGCCCTAAAAGGGATAATAGCTATTCACCAACAATTAGAAAATCATAAAAAAGATCTATATAATATTTTGAGGTTTTTTAAAGTAGGAATTAAAAATTGCATTTATAATAACATAATAGTAAAATATTTCAGTAGAAAAAAATATTTGTTAAGCAATCATATATACCTATTTTGTTCCATGTTGTTAGGCTTCTTTAACACATGGTTAAGTTGAGCACTGGAAATAGCTGTTTTTAGGGTGTCAACAGCTGGCAGAAACTGAAGTTGAAGGTCTGGCTTCTGATCAATAATTTCACAAATAATCTTTAATGTTGCCATACTTACTACTTTCTGAATCTGTTCTTCAAGTTTTATGTCCTAGAAGATTTAAATACAATATTCTGATTGTTTTAAAAAAATAACCTATAAAATATCTAGTTTGAACATAGATAGCAGTAGAGGTAGTCCTCACTTAACGACCGTTCATTTAACTAAGGTTTGAAGTTACAACAGCCTCAGAAAAAGTGCTTTACAACCTGTACTCACACTTACAACCATTGCAAACCGTTGCACCACCTCCTGTGGTCACGTGATTGCAATTTGCAAACTTTTTTATGATGGTCATTAAGTGAATCACAACGGTCATTAAGCAAATCACCCTGGTCATTAAGCAAATCATGTAGTTGTTAAGCAAATTCTGGCAAAAAATGTCCATTGGAGAAGCTGGATTCGTTTAACAACCATGTGATTTGTTTAATGACCATCATAAAATGGTTGTAAAATTGGGTCCGGTCACATAGTGAATTGCTTAATGACTGCCCCACTTAATCTATTTTCCAGTCCCTATTGTGGTTGTTAAGTGAGGACTACCTATATACATATTATGGGCATTACCGTCTCTAATAAGCAACAAATTAAATTCTTAGCTGACAAGTGGGATAGAGGTAAGAACCTAATCAAGCTTCCTTCTTCCCCAAACACGTACAGTTTTAACAAATTATTAAGACTTACTTTACTTTAAAAGACCTACTCTAAATACAATTCCTGATCCACCCCAATTCTTCTGACAATTAAAGTTATACACAATCAAGAAAAAACAAATAAGTTTGGAGTCCATTTGTGCAGAGTTTTAAAATACCAGATAATCATATGATAACCCTCCAGCATTATCAGGCATACCAATATCATCTTACAATCTATTTCATAGTATTAACATGTTTTCTACTTTTCATATTACCATAACACTGCAATGTTAAAACTTTCTTTGTTCCCCTGCCAATTCAAAAGCATCTCCTGTGCAACCAAATGAAAACACAGGAGAATCACTTATCTTATGATATTAATTTCACTATTCTAAGGCTTCTCATCCATTTTCGGATTTGTAATTATTTTAACAGAGCACCGAAAACTGGGACTTACTGTCATTTTATTCTCATTAGAGTGATGCACGCTAGAAAATTCTAGCTTGCAAAACATCTTCAAAGGCATTTTTAATACTGTAAATAGAGTAATGTCTTTTTTTTAAGCCAAATAACCTTTTTATAAAGCTCCATTCTGAGAAAATACCTGTGTTTATTTCGACAATATATTCACCATGGTTTATGGTTAATATACTAAGTATAACTAGTGACTGATTCTCGTAGATGGTGCTACTCAAAAACTGCTGTTGCTGGGGGGGGGTTTAGAGTTAATATACTGGCTGTATGTGATTCCACTAAAGATGTCTGCAGGGGTGGGGGGCATCAAGATGGCCTACTCAGTTGAAACCCTGCCCCTTTTTTACGTGTGGCAACATATGTACATATGTAGGGCTTCAATTGCATGGTCAGAGCCACCACCTTGATTTTTTTGACCTCCCCCCACTGATATCCCTGATTTTTATCCTCTTGGCAACTGGGGAAGCAAATTTAAAAGAGCCTTAGGCTCTTTTACATTTGTTTTTCCAGTTAGAAAACATTCTTTATGGTTTACTATCTGTGAGGCAGACACTAAACCAATAAACAATCCAGGAGTAGTAGCTGTTTTTAGGAAGTTTGCATCAGCATGGAAAGTTCAATAGATGCAAGCTTTGGTTCATGCTTAACTATAAGCCTTGTAAACTCAACAATACCATGTCATGACATATCTCCTGCAGATTGTAGAGAGAAGCATTTATTAAGGATGAGATGAAAGTACAGAGAAATGGTCCTTTTTTCCATCCACTGACAGGACAGAAGTTCATTAGCTCTGACAACACTTCTAGATATAAATTACAGTGCTGCAGATCTGACATCTAAAATGAAGAAATAAATTATTACTCATCTTTGCAATAACAAAAATATCAATAAAAAACATGCACACTGCTGTAAGTCACAAACTTTATGTAATTCAATATATTGAGGCAATTGTCCAAGCAATTGGACAATTGTCTGTTGTAGGGGAGATGGGCGGGGACAGATTAAATAAATAAATAAATAAATAAATAAATAAATAAATAAATAAAATAAAATAAAATAAAATAAAATAAAATAAAATAAAATAAAATAAAATAAAATAAAATAAAATAAAATAAACTAGTTTATGCATGCCCAACAACATTTTTCTTTAAGTCCTCTAGCCCTGATTGGTAGCTGCAGTCTTGTAATAGCATAATGCCTTCCCATTTCCAAAATACTTTGCCGCTTTGTATAACAATTACCGCTGTTGGACACAGAAAAAACCTCTCTGTATTTTACTGGATCCTAATCTAAACATTTTATACATTGCAATGGGACACTAACAGACTGCTCTCTTTTTGTGATATTTGTACAGAAGTGCAAGCAAGAAATGTGTTAGAGCAGTCTAAGTCTGCATGTAACCAATAATTTGGTTTTTTGGAAATATCATTACATAGCAATAATATTTCTCTACAACAGCTAGTCAGCCACGGCAAATTACATAAATCAACATACATTAATTATTGTATTTGGATTTGCAATACTTTTACAAATATTTTACAGATTAGAAAGATTTTAAAATTGCTACCTTCTATAAATGATTGGGGCCTTTCTAAGCACTCCAAGTAAGTTAATTTCATAGTACAAGTTTCTGCAGGTGTTTGCCAGGCTGGTTTCTGCACTAAATACTTACAATATTTAGTTCATTGGCAGTAAGTCTTCTGAGGAGAAAATCCAAAATACTTTTGGTAACAAGCATAATTGACTTCTGGAGAAATATTATTATTCCATCTGCACAAAGAATCATTATATTAAAACATTTAGGGTACATCTTTGCTTCTAAAGCTATATACAAATTTGATTTATACCACATTTTACCACTCAAACAGGTAAACCATACATTATACAATTAGATAAGCAGAAACTAAAGTGAAAGTTCATTATTTCTTTGCTGAGAGTTTTCCATCAATAAAAACTGGAAATGTAGAATGTCCTTTGTCCTTCCCCTCCCTGGGCCTTGTAATCTGTTCCAGAAAATCCTTTCTCTACAAAGAACAGATCTAGGAATGATGCTCCTCCCAATTAGAAGAGAGTTGGTACTGGAACTTTAGATCCATAACTAGATAATGTTTTTAAATTGATAAATAAAAAGCATTAGATTTCAACCCAATTTCCAGCCAAGCATTCCATAAAGCTATGTTTAACTATTCTGAATAATTATCTCAACTGTCAAAAGTAAAAATAAAAAGATGTTTTCAGGAGAACGGACTGCATAAATTTCAGACTATATCCAATTTTCTAAACTGGGGGGCTACTGGGACAAGACAGGCCTATAATGGTAGAACCCCAGAAGGATGAGAGGGAAAGGAGGAGTCTGAGCCTAGAATGAGATGTATAAATGAATGAATTAATGAGGCTTAAAACAACCCAACAAAGGGAGAGAGAAAGAAAAGAGAGAGTTGGTCTGCTTTGATGGGTGGGAATGGGGAGTTACTTAGATGAGAGAGGCTGAACCTGAAAGAGATAAATAACTGGGCTTTAAAAGAATGATTTGATACTTTGGAACTCCATAAACGTGGGCCTCAACAATTTCTGTAGAAAACTGTAGATTCAAAAAGTTTTGCATATTAAGGCTCAAACCCCATTCCATGCCTTATATTCAGGTGCCTAAACAGGGTATTTGTATTCTTGGCTCACCAGTTCTCTCTTCTTTGAAGTGGCTGGTCAGGTCCCTACAAAAGTGATTGTGTGAATGGGACCTCATCTTTATTACCAATGGCAAACATTTGATAATGGAATCCAAGACATTTGATCAAAATTTTAGGTGTGAGGGTAAAGTAGTTTTCATAGGCTTTATTTTGTTATTCCAGTTAGAAGATCAAGATTAATAAAGTTAACATACTGAAGGTACCACTAACCAACTTCTGGTCTGGAATTTTTGATTGAACAAGTCTGCATTAGCTTCAATAGCAGCTGTAGGCTTTTATCAATTTTCAGTGATGAGATGTAAGGATTAGTGCCAAGTTTCAGCAACACATCCAGCAGAGGATTTAGGAGAGCCTTCAGGCCAATCTGTTCAGTGCTGGTATTGTCACTATACAAAATAAACAATAAAAAAAGAATCACCATCTATTACTCTGACTTCTGGAGAGAGAAGCTACATTCTCTAAAATGTGTAGGTGTCACACAGCACTGAAGTCACACCTACACCTTCCAAACAGTAACAAGCAGGAGAAATCACCACAGCCACACCACACCACGATATGATCTTGAGAGGAATGGTGTCCACACCAGAAGACCCCGTGGGTATTGACACAAGTTTGGGCATGTTTCAGTTCTGAGTCAAAGGCATCATTTGTAGAAAGAGAATGGAAAAAAGAGACAGACTGAAGATTTAAATTAGACCATTATTTTTAAGATACATTACAATCAATTAGCAGAAGGAGAGGATAAACCCTTAAATATTCCCCAAGAAAACAAATATATTAGTAAGTTACAAAGCCTCCCTAAATTCTGGCTTGAGATTGGTCCTTGTTAGCCTCTTTGGCATCTAATGGAATAATCTTATACTTACTTATGTGTGTGCCTTATCTCTTCCACATCGGCAGCTAGAAGGATCATTGTAGCCACCCGTTTAGCCTCAAACCAGTCTGGCATAAGGGAATCTTCTGCTGTTGTGAAAAAAAAAACTAGCTTTTTAATATGAAAAGTTAGACAGGTATGCAGGCACAAATACATTTTAAAGTATACAATTTCACAATAATCATCATCAGTCCAGCTCAAAACTAATGCTGTCATATGTGGAATTTAAACTACTTTTTAAAAATTGTTATTGAGAACATATAAAGAATTTCTATTTTCATTTTGGTTTCGTAAACATCAAATTTAACATTCAAATTTATTAATGACTTTCTCAAGATGAGCAACTGACCATGTCTTAGTATGCTAGCTGCCTAATGAGAAATTAAGAATTTCCACTTTTGAGTAATTACTTATTTAGCAGATAGAAGTAAATATATAATAAGTTCCTTTTTGTCTTATGTAGAATTATCTCTCTTGAAAATATGTAATAAGCCCAATGGTGAATGCATTCTACTTTTTGTTTGGTTATTATTCTGACTTCATGTATTTTCTTCTAAAAAGAAGCAACCTTTTCACAATTTTTTTCACATATGTAAAATGTCCCCTGCTGATTGCAGGCCATCCAACATTTTGATGAGTAATCTGTGCTATTCTAAGTGGAGTTAAATGTCAGCGATGTACTAATTTACACTGCGTCTCATGCATGGAAGCTGACAGAAAACAACCTGAGTTCCATAGTGCTCACTACTTCATCTCATCTATTTGTTTTCCTTAATCCATATCCTGAGCTTTCTTCAATTCTACCAGGGTGGTATATGTACGTGTGACTTAATTCCAATTCCATAATAACCTATACATTTTTGAAATTGTTCCTTTTTTTTCTGATAGAAATATATTTATAAGAATATAGAAAATATTGTAAGGAAGGGGGAAAAAAATCAATATAAGCAACAGAATGCAGATGGATAATCAACAAATCTTGAATAACCACCAGATTTAAAATATCATCTACTAATACATCCTAATGCACCATTATCAACTTTCAGTACCATAATATATTTCATACTTGATTTCTAGTCAAGACATATTTCTACTGAACTATAAAAATACAGATAGTCCTAGAATTACAACCACAATAGAGAAAGCGGTGCGGTCATTAAGCGAGGCATCATGTGACTGTACCCAATTTTATGACTTTTTTGTGGTGGTCATTAAGCGAATCACACGGTTCCCCAGTCCCCCACTGCCTCAGCAGCAGCAGAAGAAAGATGGCGAAAGTCAGGTGGGCGCAACAGGACCTGCACAGCACAGGGCAGCAGGGGCAGCTGGGGCTTTGCTCTGTGGTGGCTGGCTGCGGCACAGGGCTTGAGGTGGCACTCCTCAGCAGCAGCAGCACTGAGGCTGAAGTAGACGCCCGGGGCAGTGGCAGCCCACCGAGGCCACTGAAGACCCCAGCACTGCCACCAAGGAGTGCTGCTGTGTAGGGTGGCCAAAAGGGCAGAGATGGGGGAGACAAGCAGATGTGGGGAGATGAAGTAAATGCGTGTGGGCTGCCAAGCGCCCATATTTTGTTCACGTGACCATGGGGGCACTGCAATGGCCATAACTTTGGGGACCGAGCATAAGTACTATTTGTTCAGCGCCACCATTATTTCGAATGGTTGCTGAACTGTTAAGCAAGGACTATCTGTACAATGCCAGTTCAGTGTATTTGGAAGAAATGTGTGGTTTGCTGGAGTTTAATAAAAATATCATAGGTTGAAATGGAATTTCAACTTTCAAAATAAAACACCCATTTTAATAAATGTAATGTTTATATTAATTATTTGATCAAAACCATAAAATCATCCTCAAACCTACATTAGCTTAACTTAGGGACTTCAGGTTTTAGGACCCCCAGTGCTGGGAACCTTTTATCTCTAGTTCTGAATGGGGTTGTACCGCCCCAGACATATTCTGTGCGCAATGTGGGGGTCCTCCTGGACTCACAGCTCCTGCTCAAAGAGTAGTTGGCAGCCGTGGCCAGGAGGGCTTTGCACAGCTTCGTTTTGTGCACCAGTTGTATCTGTGGAGTCCTTGGGGTTCTCTGAGCTTGGTTCTTTTCTTGCAAACGTTTCATTATCCGGCTAGGTAACATCTTCAGTGCTAAACATCCCATTTAAGCACTGAAGATGTTACCTAGCTGGGTAATGAAACGTTGGCAAGAAAAGAACCAAGCTCAGAGAACCCCAAGGACTCCACAGTTCAACCCTGAGCTACACATATTCACCTCTATTGGTTGTATCTGTTCCTGGACTGGGGGAGCTCTGCTCGCAGTCATTCATGCTTTTGTCACCTTCCAATTGGATTACTGCAACAAGTTCTACATGGGGCTATCCCTGAAGAGTATTCAGAAGCTTCAGCTGGTGCAAAATGTGGCGGCGCAGGCAGGTATGGGTGCCCATTCTTCAGCAAATGTGACATCACTGCTCTGCAAGCTGCGTTGGCTACCAGTATGCTTCCAGGTACCATTCAAGGTACTAGTGGTTACCTTTAAAACCCTTCACAGCTTGGGGCCAGGTTACTTACAGGACTGTTTCTCCCCAGTGGTATATACTTGGCCCATTAGATCCTGTGGGAAAGGCTTTCTCAGAGTCCCATCCGTGAGAGAGTGCCATCTGGAAGGACCCAGGAAGAGAGCCTTTTCTGTTGTGGCATCTGCCCTCTGGAACATCATCCCCCTACAGGTCAGACTTGGCTGGCTTTTCACAAGGCATTAAAGACCTGGTTTTGCCATCAAACCTGTGGCCTTGATAGTATGGGTGAGCCTGTTTTGTGATTGTACTGGTTGTAGGATGTTGTTCTCAGCTGCTATTTTATGATATTTATATTATTTACAATTTTGGTTTTGTTTTTACTCTGTTTTGATTCTGTTTTTAATTGTTAGATGCCCGGAGTCATGTATATGAGATGGGCGGCCATGTACATTTATTAAATAAATATTAAATGAAAATATTATCAATTAATAAGCATTCCAAACATTTTATACAATATTAAAATTATCCATAACATTAGGAATCAACTATTTTATAAATGTGTCCCTACTTTAACAAGCAATATTATTACACACTACTTACAATTGGTTAGAGGTGCTTTCAGGTAATCCTCCACAAGAAGCTGTACATAAACACCTAATGCTGTTTTGTCTTGTGGGACTTCGCAATTTAAAGTCCTTTGAAAGTACTTGTCATTTACGTGGAACCAGTCACAAAGCTGAGCAAAACAGAATGAAACACTATTTTTGATTTCTCATATTATTTTTCTATAAACCACTAAATGCAACTATATTTGCCTGATTATAACACTACTGCCTACTTTATTTTAGGGTACTTTAAGTTCCCCTTCATGGATCACTGCCTTGTCGTGGCGAAGGGGCTTGTGTAACTCAGTGAAGCCATGAGCTATACCGTGCAGGGCCACCCAAGACGGACAGGTCATGACAGAGAGTTCTGACAAAATGTGGTCCACTGGAGAAGGAAATGGCAACCCACTCCAGTATCCTTGCCAAGAAAACCCCATGGACAATGTTAAAAGGCTAAAAGATATGACGCCAGAAGATGAGCCCCTCAGGTCGGAAGGTGTCCAATATGCTACTGGGGAAGAGCGGAGGGCAATTCCAAGTAGCTCCAGAAAGAGTGAAGCGGCTGGGCCAAAGCCGAAAGGACGTTCAGCTGTGGATGTATCTGGAAGCGAAAAGAAGGTCCGATGCTGTAAAGAACAATATTGTATAGGTACGTGGAATGTAAGATCCATGAACCAAGGCAAGCTGGATGTGGTCAAACATGAGATGACAAGATTGAACGTTGACATCTTGGGAATCAGCGAATTGAAATGGACGGGAATGGGTGAATTTAATTCAGGTGACCACTATATCTACTACTGTGGGCAAGAAACCCTTAGAAGAAATGGAGTTGCACTCATAGTCAATAAGAGAGTGGGAAAGGCAGTAATGGGGTACAACCTCAAAAACGACAGAATGATCTCAGTGCGTATCCAAGGAAAACCATTCAACATCACAGTAATCCAAGTCTATGCCCCAACCACTGATGCCGAAGAAGCTGAAGTTGACCGGTTCTATGAAGACCTACAAGACCTTCTAGAACTAGCACCAAAAAAAGATGTCCTTTTCATCATAGGGGATTGGAATGCTAAAGTAGGAAGTCAAGGAGTAATCGGAATAACAGGCAAGTTTGGCCTTGGAGTACAAAATGAAGCAGGGCAAAGGCTAATAGAGTTCTGTCAAGAGAACAAGCTAGTCATAGCAAACACTCTTTTCCAACAACACAAGAGACGACTCTACACATGGACATCACCAGATGGTCAATACCGAAACCAGATTGATTACATACTTTGCAGCCAAAGGTGGAGAAGCTCTATACAGACGGCAAAAACAAGACCAGGAGCTGACTGTGGCTCAGATCATGAGCTTCTTACTGCAAAATTTAGGCTTAAATTGAAGAATGTAGGGAAAACCACTAGACCACTCAGGTATGACTTAGATCATATTCCATGTGAGTACACAGTGAAGGTGATGAATAGATTTAGAGGATTAGATTTGGTAGACAGAGTGCCTGAAGAACTATGGACGGAGGTCTGTAACATTGTACAAGAGGCAGCATCTAAAACCATCCCAAAGAAAAAGAAATGCAAGAAAGCAAAATGGCTGTCTGATGAGGCTTTACAAATAGCTGTGGAAAGAAGGAATGCGAAAAGCAAGGGTGAAAGGGAAAGATATAAGCAACTGAATGCAGATTTCCAGAGAATAGCAAGGAGAGATAAGAAGGCCTTCTTAAATGAACAATGCAAAGAAATTGAAGAAAACAATAGAATGGGGAAGACTAGAGATCTCTTCAAGAAAATTGGAGATATCAAAGGAACGTTTAGTGCAAAGATGGGCATGATAAAGGACAAAAAAGGCAGGGACCTAACAGAAGCAGAAGAGATTAAGAAGAGGGGGCAAGAATACACAGAAGAACTATACAAGAAAGATCTTAATGTCCCTGATGTCCATGCTGGTGTGGTCACTGACCCTGAGCCAGACATCCTAGAGAGTGAAGTCAAGTGGGCCTTAGGAAGCATTGCTAACAACAAAGCTAGTGGAGATGACAGTATTCCAGCTGAGTTATTTAAAATACTAAAAGACGATGCTGTTAAAGTGCTGCACTCAATATGCCAGCAAGTTTGGAAAACGCAACAGTGGCCACGGGATTGGAAAAGGTCAGTTTACGTTCCAATTCCAAAGAAGGGCAATGCCAAAGAATGCTCAAACTATCGCACAATTGCACTCATTTCACATGCTAGCAAGGTTATGCTCAAAATCCTACAAGCTAGGCTTCAGCAGTACGTGAACCGAGAACTACCGGATGTACAAGCTGGGTTTCGAAGAGGCAGAGGAACTAGAGATCAAATTGCCAACATTCGCTGGATCATGGAGAAAGCACGAGAGTTCCAGAAAAGCATCTACTTCTGCTTCATTGACTATGCAAAAGCCTTTGATTGTGTGGATCACAACAAACTGTGGCAAATTCTTAAAGAGATGGGGATACCAGACCACCTTACCTGTCTCCTGAGAAATCTGTATGCGGGCCAAGAAGCAACAGTTAGAACCGGTCATGGAACAACCGATTGGTTCAAAATAGGGAAAGGAGTACGACAAGGCTGTATACTGTCCCCCTGCTTATTTAACCTATATGCAGAGTACATCATGAGAAATGCCAGGCTGGAAGAATCACAAGCCGGAATTAAGATTGCAGGGAGAAACATCAATAACCTCAGATATGCAGACGATACCACCCTAATGGCAGAAAGTGAAGAAGAACTAAAGAGCCTCTTGATGAGGGTGAAAGAGGAGAGTGCGAAAGCTGGCTTGAAACTCAACATTAAAAAAACTAAGATCATGGCATCTGGACCCATCAATCCCTGGCAAATAGAAGGGGTAGAAATGGAAGCAGTAACAGACTTCATTTATTTGGGCTCCAAGATCACCGCAGACGGAGACTGCAGCCATGAAATTAAAAGACGCTTGCTCCTTGGGAGGAAAGCTATGGCAAACCTAGATAGCATATTAAAAAGCAGAGACGTCACCTTGCCGACAAAGATCCGCATAGTCAAAGCTATGGTTTTTCCAGTAGTAATGTATGGCTGTGAGAGCTGGACCATAAAGAAGGCTGAACGCCGAAGAATTGATGCCTTTGAACTGTGGTGCTGGAGAAGACTCTTAAGAGTCCCCTGGACTGCTAGGAGGTCAAACCAGTCAATCTTAAAGGAAATCAACTCTGATTGCTCATTGGAAGGATTGATAATGAAGCTCAAGCTCAGATACTTTGGTCACCTAATGCGAAGAGAGGACTCTTTGGAAAAGACCCTGATGCTGGGAAAGATGGAAGGCAAAAGGAGAAGAGGACGGCAGAGGATGAGATGGCTAGATAGCATCAATGAAGCAATGAGCATGAAATTGAGCAAACTCAGGGAGGCAGTGAAAGACAGGAAGGCCTGGCGCAATATGGTTCATGGGGTCACGAAGAGTCGGACACGACTTAACGACTAAACAACAACAACAACAACTTTAAGTTACATCACGATCACAAATAAAAGTATAAATGTTGTTCAGTATAAGACAGTTCTGAGTTGCTAGCATTCCAGAAGCTTAACAATGTCTGGTTGAATTATTGTAATTCATTAGATGTGGACTTGATTGTGAAAACAGTTTAAAACTTCCATTGTTATTAGTACAGACTATATAGACTAAGACTTCAGGCACTGGAGTTCTTATACTGGAGCAACATCTCTAAGTGGAATTACTATGAACGTTGTGGTCCTTCAGCACCACGAAAAAAGGAATCATTTTATTTATCCATTTTAACCTTATGAATTTTTTTTTTTTCACTTTTAGCTGTTGCCTTCACTTTTACCTTCACTTCACTTCACTTCACTTCACACCAATTATCTGACCATCTCCAGTTGCCTGTGAGCTGCCAAGAGGTACACCACAAAGCGGCTCACCCTGCCTCTGAAGATGCCAGCCACAGCTGCTGGCAAAACATCAGAACAAAAGAAAACTAGACCACGGCCATTCAGCCCAAAAGCTCACCACTGCTTCATTAATCTTACTGTATTATCCTCACTTACAGCCCTAAAATCTAATATGAAGGAATATATAACTTAAAATAAATAAAACAACATTGCAAGATGTAGTATACATCAGTGTTGCTGGATGATGTTATCCCCAGCAAAAATGTTTAGAATCAAAAAGCTGAAAGTACAAGTGGAACTCTAATTAGGCAATGGGATTCAGACGTTCCTTCTCTGGTCAAAGATTGTAATGAAGAGATTTGATCTGATTTGATTTGATTTAATGTCCCTTCTCTCCACTGCTGCCTCAAGAACCATTTGGGGGATTCAGCAGATACTTGGGAAAGATACTCAGGGAGTCAGCAGATACTCAGATACTTGAGACATAGCATGTTAACCTCAGTGGGAGGGAATAATAATATTAATTCACAGACAAGACAGCTTGCTTGGGCAGGAATGCTGGTTCAACCTGAATTCAACTAAGTTTGTAATCTTACATTACAAACCTAACACCGACACATTTTTTTAGGTCACCTAGACAAGTGGGAACAAGAAAATGGGAAAAATCCTACTGTGCATATGGGCTTCTATCAGAGTGTTGATACCATACAATCCTTCTTAATGAGACAAGCTATCACCAAGGCTGACAGTTATTCCTCAGTTATATAACAACTGATTATTTCATTTTTCTCACCATTGTCCACAAAGCAGTTCCTCTGCCTAGTGACTCCTCTGGTTTCAGATACGTAATGAAGTTTGAAATATCTGACAGTGGTACTTTTTCCTAAAGGAACAAATTTAATTATGATTTATTGCAAACCTGAGAAAATAAATATTATGTTTAAAGATTGAATACTTTAAAGATAGAATATTTCCATGTTGCACGTCTCTTTTTGCTTATTTATGTAGCATTGTCTTTTTCATTTTTTGCCACTGCCATATTTTTCTTCAAGAAATACCAATTCTAACCACATTTGACAACACAACGTTTTAGCAAAGCCTTATTTAGAAATGTGCTTTCCATTACATATCCATACATTTCAGACAAAATTCTACATTTTATGTTCAAGCATCAGCTTAATCTCCATGGGCATTTTCAAAGAGGAAACACACACAAGCATACTTTCTTTCATGAACATTAAACTTCAACATGCAAGCTGGTAATGCAGTTTGGAACACAATACTTCATTACATGGTTAAATAGAAAAGCAAATTGCACTTATTTTCAAAAACAAGAAATATAAATAAAACAGCAATCAGATATCTTTCTTGAGCCCAAACCATGATGATCCTGACACATTTATGGTATACATCTGCATTTGAATTAATAAGACCACCTTAATTCCTGATATATTTTATACCAGGGAGAACAAATTGAAATACAGAGTTTCTTGAATAACTTGGAATACCATACCTTGGTCATAATAATTAGTCATGTAGTTGTTCATTTTAATTCATGATAAATACGCATATGAAAGCTGACTTGTTTGTTTTTTTGAAAAATTGATGGCTGGGAAGACAATTTAAATAGGGGTAATATTTCAATTTGCATTTTCAAGAAGTAATCAAACAAGTTGGATTGTTGCACTTTTAAAGGAGAAAAATGTATCCATCAAAGCACTAGAAAACTATTAAGTTATGTGGCTTTCCTAATATACAAAAAAACTATCAGGATTGGAATACTTACTAAGAAAAAACAATTACTCTATATAGCCAACATTTAATGCTTTGTTTAAAAATTGAGTTATTTCTTACACATATTACAGTATAATATATTTTTGTCCTTTTTCACTTTATTTTTTCCTTCTGTATATTAAAGCAAATATTTGTTTAAAAATAAAATACTTACTATATCTATTAAGTGTATAGCTGCTTTAAGAAGAAAGCACTGAGCAGCTCCTCGTAGGAGAACCTGATGTGTGATCATAGTACACTGCAGAACATTTCTGTAAGTGGATCAGATACATGCTCTGAAAAGTTAAACAAAGAACCAAGTATACAGAAAATGTACTACAGAAACAAAATTCATCACCTTAGTGCGAGGAGCCCTTCGCTATCCAGTGCTCTGCACTGTGGTATATGTGTCAATGCCATGGAGAGAAACAAAACAGGAATAGCACACCAGTGCCTATTGCTCATCTTCTGAATAAATTTTAACAAAAAGCTCCCTTAAAAAAGAAAGAAAATAGCATTATTATCACATTGAAAGTAAAGCTAATTTCAACAGTAAATAGGAATAAATATATTTTCTCAGTCACAATTTAATTATACAGGTGAAACTCGAAAAATTAGAATATCGTGCAAATGTTCATTTATGTCAGTATGGCAACTCAAAAGGTGAAACCAATATATGAGATAGACGCATTACATGCAAAGCGAGATATGTCAAGCCTCACTTTGGTATAATTGTGATGATTATGGCGTACAGCTTATGAAAACCCCAAATTCACAATCTCAGAAAATTAGAATATTACATGACATCAATAACACAAGGATTGGAAATAGAACAATATCGGACCTCTGCAAAGTATAAGCATGCATATGCACTCAGTACTTGGCTTAGGCCCCTTTTGCAGCAATGACTGCCGCAATGCGGCGTGGCATGGATGCTATCAGCCTGTGGCACTGCTGAGGTATTATGGAAGACCAGGATGCTTCAATAGCGGCCTTCAGCTCCGCTGCATTGTTCGGTCTCATGTCCCTCATCTTTCTCTTGGCAATGCCCCATAGATTCTCGATGGGGTTCAGGTCAGGCGAGTTTGCTGGCCAATCAAGCACAGTAATCCCATGGTCATTGAACCAGCTTTTGGTACTTTTGGCAGTGTGGGCAGGTGCCAAGTCCTGCTGGAAAATGAAGTCAGCATCCCCATAAAGCTCGTCTGCGGAAGGAAGCATGAAGTGCTCCAAAATCTCCTGGTAGATGGCTGCGTTGACCCTGGACTTAATGAAGCACAGTGGACCAACACCAGCAGATGACAGGGCTCCCCAAATCAACACAGACTGTGGAAACTTCACACTGGACTTCAAGCATCGTGCATTGTGTGCCTCTCCATTCTTCCTCCAGACTCTGGCTCCTTGGTTCCCAAATGAGATGCAAAAGTTGCTCTCATCAGAAAAGAGGACTTTGGACCACTGGGCAACAGACCAGTTCTTTTTTTCTGTAGCCCAGGTAAGACGCTTCTGACGTTGTTTGTTGTTCAGGAGTGGCTTGACAAGAGGAATACGACATTTGAAGCCCATGTCCAGGATCCGTCTGTGTGTGGTGGCTCTTGATGCACTAAGTCCAGCCTCAGTCCACTCCTTGTGAAAGTCCCCAACACTTTTGAATGGTCTTTTCCTGACAATCCTCTCCAGGCTGAGGTCATCCCTGCTGCTTGTGCACCTTTTTCTACCACACTTTTCCCTTCCACATAACCTTCTATTGATGTGCTTTGATACAGCACTTTGGGAACATCCAACTTCTTTTGCAATTACCTTTTGGGGTTTCCCTCCTTATGGAGGGTGTCAATGATGGTTTTCTGCACAACTGTCAGCTCAGCAGTCTTTCCCATGCTTGTGATTCCTACTGAACCAGCCTGAGAGACCATTTAAAGGCTCAGGAACCCTTTGCAGGTGTTATGGATTCATTAGCTGGTTAGAGTGGGACACTTTGAGCCTAGAATATTGAACTTTTTCACACTATTCTAATTTTCTGAGATTGTGAATTTGGGGTTTTCATAAGCTGTATGCCATAATCATCACAATTATACCAAAGTAAGGCTTGACATATCTTGCTTTGCATGTAATGCGTCTATCTCATATATTGGTTTCACCTTTTGAGTTGCCATACTGACATAAATGAACATTTGCACGATATTCTAATTTTTCGAGTTTCACCTGTAATCCCCAAATCTATCAGATCTCTTTACTAATCTTAGCCCAAGAGGCAGATGGTTTGACCCGGGGGATAAACACACATGACAACTGAGAAAGAGAAGACAGTAAAGAAGACAGCGAAAACACTAGATAACAGTATGCTTTTTTACTTGTTTCAATTCTATGATTGTTTAATACCGCTTGTGCGCTTTCACTATCATCCCTAGTTTCCGAGCCTCATTACCGTGGAAAGAATAATGAGTTTAACGCAGTAGCCAAAATGCCAGGCTAAGATCAAGCCAGCAGCCAAATCACCACATTCTGTCATGAAGTTTAGCAGATGATTTGAGGTTAATTTCTCTCTTTCAGAAGGCCACTGCACCTCTATTGCAATTTTTGGTACATGCCAGTAAAATCTTCTGCAATATGGGTCTGTGCCAGCCTCACAGACCTAGTGATATGGCTGGATAAGCCCTGCACAAACACCTATTCCCATATCCTCCTCCTCCTCCTCCTCCTCCTCATCATCAAATTTATACCCAGCCTTTCTACCAAAAATGGCAGTAAAAGCAGCAACTAATAATAAGTTATCCTGAAACAGAGAACTGACATTTATGCTATTCCAAAATAATACCATTAACTACACATACTTTTTTCTCTTTCTGGAAGGCTTGTGAAGAAAGTTGCCATGAAATTCTGCAGCATTATTCCTAATGGTGGACAAGTGCCCATAATCTGACCT
Source organism: Liasis olivaceus (assembly GCA_030867105.1). Taxonomy (NCBI): domain Eukaryota; kingdom Metazoa; phylum Chordata; class Lepidosauria; order Squamata; family Pythonidae; genus Liasis; species Liasis olivaceus. The sequence continues at coordinate 263,060,679 of CM061349.1, forward strand.
GATAACCTGTTAAATTAAAGCAAAGAAATAATCCAAAGAAATTCAGTGCCAAGGCTTAAATCTGATTTTATTATCTTATTGGATTATTGAATAAATTTGCAGATTATCAAAACCTAAACAGAGATATATTTCATGCTGATAAATAACCAAAATATTATCAGAAGAGCTTCTACAGTATTCATTTGGTTTGAATGCAAGATAAGAGAGTGTAAAGCTGACTTCTATGCATCCTGCTTTCTCTGGTAGATTCTCAACCTAAAAAAGAAACTCATCTTACTTGTTGGAATGGGGTAAACAGTAACCCAGGGAGCTCTGGAGGACAGAAGTTTCTCAAAATTAGACAGAAGCATTTTGCATGAGCAGAGCACCCATTCATAAAAGCTGCCTATGTGCTCACCTTTCTCTCATACCACATCCAACTAATTCAGGAAGATCCCCCACCCGTAAGAGAGGATGTGCAGGAGGTTGTCAGAGTAAGAACAGGCCACAACACCAGCTCCCACAACCTCTTCGCACATGATACCTGGATGCACCTCTTTATTGAAATAAAAAAACACAGTTTAGATCAGATCAACATTCCAGAAGCAAGCTATCCTCAAAAAACCCACAAACCTTTTCTGAATAAGCAAACTCATTTCTTGAGTCACTGAATCAAGGAAAATAATTTGCTGTTCCCGCCTTTTTTTTTTTTTTTGCAGTTTTTGGAACCCCCCTGACCATAATTATTGAACATTTTGAGGAGGAAAACACATGAAAACTGAAGTATAGGCCTTAAAATGAGGGTAGCATAATTTTAAAAAGAAAGCTTCTTCAGAGCCCCCCAAATCTAAGAGAAAAAAAGAAAACAGCAATCCTGCCCCCTTCAACCTGCATAACATACGTCTGCCCATTTTAAGTCATTATTACATCCACTGTGGCCCTTGACCTCTCAAAAAGATAAACGTGGCCACTTCTGCACTATATAATCAATTAACTAGCAACAGTGGCATCCAAGAGAACTGTTTTCTGCAGCTTCTCTTACTTTTTCTCTCCGTGTCTTAAACGTAGGTGCACCAAAGATTAATGTAACTGGATGATAATGAGGATGGTTTTTTTCCTCCTCCCTATTCCGTCAGAACATTTTTTTTTTGCTCCCTATTCTGAATGAAAGACAGACTATAGTTCAACTGCTGTTAAAGATAGATATGAATATGCAGTTCTTCCCCAAAGTGCCACAAAAATTGGAACCAAAAATAGTTATCTTTCAGCATCTGCAGAAATTCACTTACTGAGTTTTTCATTAAACAATGTATTTACCTGCTATAAAGAGAACTTTCTGAAAGAGCATCCATTAAAGGGCCAATAATGAACTAAACAAAAGAAATTAGATTTGCATTAAAAGAAATAAAACAGACATTAATTGTATTTTATCTGATCTACAGTAGATATATATCTAAATATAGACACGTGCGTATGGTTAAATAGGGAACAGTTTAAATCTTCAGGTAAGATTTTACAAAAACACTGGCTTCAACTGTTGAAAAATATGTAAAGGAATTATGCATCAGCTACATAAAAAGGCTTAAAATGTTTCCTCCCAAGGGGATAGTGGCAACAGACAGCTAGGCCTTCTTTAGAGGGATAATAAAAAATACCTTATATAGATAAGCAGAAAACCTTACCTCTGAAAATCCTTGTGATGGGGGAAGACGTTTTGTTTGCCAGATTTCAAGAAAGTGAATAACACTTTCCTTTGCCAATGTCTTGTTTTCACTCTCAAACATTCTTTTGTAAATGCACATATGCCATGATGGATGGAACATCCAACCATCTGTTGTTAAAAAATAAATGTGTATAAATTGCATAAGCTGTTTCCCTTGATTGTGTGCCTATGCAAATAATTTAGTTTGCAAGGGCCGATTATTTTATATAGTTATAGATATTATAAGAAACATCACCAAGGCAATCTACAATGAAAAACAATGTTAAAAATGGGGATGGCTTGAAAAGGATCTCTTCTGCCAATCTTAATACTGTGGTTGATTTACACAAGACAAGCAGTCACTTAGACGGTCAGACCTTAAACTAATCAAAGCTTTAAAAAAGATCAACACCTTGAACTGAACCCAGAAAACAAATGACAGATTAATGTTATGCAGCAGTTATCATCAAGTAAAATTTCAGGATGCTATTTAATTGAATGTAGAGTTCACCAGTCATGCTGGGTGAGACAGTATGCAGATCCACTTCCCTAGCTAACAGTCTTCTTTCCTAGGTTAGCTGGGGAAATCTTGGGCTGGCGGTAGACAGTCTCAACATTTTTATTCTTCAGGATTTCATTAAAGAGGTAAAAGTGACTTATGACATAATCTGATCATCTAACCATTATTCTACTGATATAGAAGTAGTGAGGACAAGCTATCTATCATCTATCCATCTATCTCACCTCAGTGATGGTTGGCTGATGTCAGAAGATGGTATTAGTGGTAGAATGGTTAAAGATTGCTTAGTTGAAAGTGGCTCAGAATTTTGGTTTCTCATGTGCAGTAGGGCACGTTCTTAAACTGATATTCTGTTTGGGTGCAGCTGGTGCTGTGATGGGTGAAACAATGATTATGAGCAGATCCCTTTCTGACTGATTCTGGACTGACCTCTAATATCAACGTAAGAATAGGGAATGGGTTAAAAGAGTCTCTCAGAAAACTGATGGCTCTGAATTTGGGACATTTTATGTCTTACTTGCACTTCAGCAATATCGACAAAGCCCTGTGGGTGATATGAAAATACTGAAATTGCCCAAGGTCCAGTCTAGGACAACTGGCAAAAATTCTAAGTTAGGAAGCAGAAATCCAAGCAGCAAGATCTCTGAGCATGCCCAAGACTTCTCCTGTCCTGAGAGCCCCAAGACTCTTAGTGCCTCTAGGTCCACACTGGTTTGCTTTAACACAATACCAAGTCCTGATCTTAAGTCTCTTTAAGGAGCTGCTCATGAGCAGCAAAGCCATTTTGCCGAATGGACAAAAGAAAGAAAAACAGGTACGGTTCTTCCTTTTCCAACCCAGAACATGGCATGGCTCTGAGGGCCAGATCACTCAACTGTGAACCAAATACTTTGTATATTCTGTAAATATACAGAATGATTGCCCTGTGGATAGGAAGGTGGGATATATATCAAATTAATTAAAATGATGATTTTACCTATCATTCAACCAACAATGTAATCTGTGAAAAGGGAATACTAAGATGGAGAAACCTCTCCTTCCATGTTTCTGCAGAAAATCAGTCATGGGTCACATATTATACTGTATCTGCCAAGCATAGTAGTGGCGAAGTTTTGATGCCCCACTACAGGTAACACATTTCTGGAAAACAATGATATGAACTAACTTCAAGACTGAATGGATTCCTAAAAGGGCTTGCATTTATATATTTGTTACCAACTATAAAGACTAAAAATATTTCTAAAGCTGTTAAGCTGAGTAATCAAGTACCAGTAAATTTTGCAGTACTGAAAATAAATTCAAAAACTTATCTGTTGATACCGAACAACATTGACAAGACTTATCTTACCAAAAAAAAAAAAACTTACCTTTTTCTTCTGATACTGCAAGTTCGTACAAGCTATTTAACTTTGGTAAAACTGGCTTTATAACATGTATCTGAAATTGGAAAACAGACATTATATTAATATGTTTTATATAAATAAAAAATATAACTATAGTTAAGAGCTAGATATTAATCTCTGTTAAGACCTACATGATAGTAAGTGATGTGATCATGAAAACCTTAGCATAAATTTTCTATGTAATTCACATTGAGGACTTCCTTTATAAACTCTACATTTTTAAGTAATTCTGCTTTTAAGTCCTTTCAACAGATTTTAAGGAAAAAATATATTTAACAAGATTGAATTGCTCCTTCTATTTTCAAATTTTATCCATATACCCTGAAGATAAAGCATTAATTTCTATAAATGTTAATAAATCCGCTTAGCAATAAAATAGTCCTAACATCTCAACTTCTGCCTTCATCTCTACTTGTGTCTTACAACTCTCTCAATTTTCTGTATTTATAATAACAAAAAACAATGCCCTTTAAAAACTATATTTACCTGATTTCCTTCCAAAGTCTCCATTATTAAAATATAATTTTCCCAAAACTGAGTAAATTGATCTTTTTTTTCAGCACACCACCAAAACAAACAAGATCCTACAAGAACAAATCAGATGTTTTCTTCTTTTAAACAAAGACATATAAATAATGCTTATGCCTAATTTAATGTCACTAACAAAAAAAAATGCAACCTCTGTTCCCCTCAAATAATCCTATCACTATCAACAGGAAATGTCTCTTAAGACTGTGGGCAGCTAGAAATACTATTGTCATTTAAGAGTATAATCCTTCCACTTTATACAATTCTCTATATGTGAAAAGGACCCCAATCAATTTCTCTCTCTCCTCTCCCAACAGTACACTGGTACTATATTGATTATGTGCCATCAATTTGTTGTCAACTCTTACGACCAAACAGATTTTCTCCAGACAACCTGTTCCCAACCTGGTCCTTTAGGTCTCCCAATGGTATACCCGTTGCCACTGTAATTGAGTCCATCCACCTTCTTTCTTTCCATCTTTCCTAGCATTATAGACTTCTCAAACACTATTGCTATCTCAACCCAATAAAATAGCCACATGCAATCTGGACAGGAGGCTTTCTTGCACCTCATCTGTTATTCACCAGGTAATTCTTTTTCACCAGCATCTATCACATAAGACTACTCTTACATATTTCCCAAGTAGGCCGCATCCCACAGGAACTAGTATGAAGCGGTTCTCCTAGATCAATGTATTGAAGTTTGACAGGGCATGGAATGACTGTGACAATGAAAGATGTACTACTATAGTTTTCTTTTGTTCTTAGCCTATTTTTGCTCACCTTATTCTATCTGAAGCTTAGGCTAGCATTTCCATTCACTGCTTTTAATGCAAACCCAAGTTCTTTCTTAATGAGGTATTAACTTCACTAACTATTGAATGAACAATGAAGCCATGGTCCTTACTCTCCTTACAGTTCCATCCATCTTCCTTTATTATGGGAACCTTTAAAAAAGCTGTTAATCTACCTGTGCACATTGTCTTGTGACATGATCTTTGACAGGAAAGAATAATTGCGTCTCTTGAACAATCTATGTTATAAATCCTTAGTTCCATGTTTTTGTCTTTATCTGAGCAAATTTGGAAAATCCATAGAGGCATATTGCCATTGTTTTCTCATCTACATTTACTGTGACTGATATGCTCCATCTTTGACTGAATCAGCTTTAGTGAGGTACCTACTATTGATTTTATCTTTATCCAGGACAATATTTGACTAAAAATGGTTCCAGCAATTGGGACCTCCTAATCCAGGATTTTATACACCTCAGTCAATGTCTTCTCAATGGCTTTTTTCCAGGCTAAGTAAGGAGTTTCAAATATTCTATCCTTTTTACACAGGGAAGGTATTTTGACTGCTAGCTTCTGTAATGTTTCCAGATTGATTATACCTTTTTTCAAATGTGGTGAACAGAACTGTACATGTTCCAGATGCAGATCTGCCACAGATTTGTATAAGGCCATTACAATTTTGGGTGATACAACGTTTTCAGTTCCTTTCCTAATGATCCCCAGCACAGAATTTGACTGATTGTAATACCATCCAATGTCAGCAAAGTTGACAGAGCTGTTTATGGAATTCATTTCAGAGTATGATGATTATGGAGAAAGGGCTTGATTATCATTTATTTCTAACCTATGGTCATCTGATTACAAGTACCTTCTGACACATGCAAGGTTTAAATGCACAACAATACTACTCCAGATCAAATTAAACCTATTTATTGTGCTGTTCCAAAACCTGACCAGCTGCCCTTGGGCTGGAAAGCCAGCACAAACATGCCTTTTCTCACAATCACCTCACATACTAACTGCTTGCAAGAACAGGCCTTGTGTCTAGCATATTCCATTCCGACCCCAGCCAGGTACCATTTCCATTCTCCAGGCTACACCTGCACTCCAAAGGTACTTTATCAGATACATCCATGGCTCGCTTCAACAAATACCGGGCTCTTTTCCGGCACAAAGCATCGTTCTCGGTCAGTCCCTTTTGCACCACTTCCCAAAACTTGCAACAAAACCTCGCATCCAGCAGCGGAGCTGCCTCGCGATCAGTGAGGCTGTCGTGCCAGGGAAACAGGACGTCGGAGAGGGCGCTCAGGACCAGCAGAGTCCAGTTCACCCGCGGAGGAGCACCGAGGGGCGACAGCACCAGGCCTTCCCAGACGTGACTCAGGGCGGCGCAGTTTCTTCCTAGCGCCGGTAACAGCCTGCCGCCCACCAGCAATGCTTTCTCTTCCTCCAGCTCGTCTTCCCCCTCTCCTCGCAGCAGCTGCAGGGCGGCCGCCACGGTTCGCCTGACCAGCGCGGGGTCTTCCAGCCAAGGCGCCACCGCGCACAGGACCTCGACATTGCCCTCCATCTGCAATCGCTCAGTCCCGGCGCAGCCTTCCAACGCCTCGCCGGCCAGCCGCTCCGCCAGGCGGGGTCCGCAGACCAAGGCGCAGGAACGCAGCGCTCCACCAGCGGCCCTCATCAGTCGCCGCCGCCCCTCCGGGCCCTCGCCCGCCGACACGCCGCTCCCACTGAGAAGCGCCGGCAGACAGCGATGCAGCGCCAGCTCCCAGGCCGCCCGTTGCACCTCTTCGCCCTGGTCGCGCCGCCCGTCCCGCGCCGCCCGCTCCAAGAGGAAACGCAGCGCCTCCGCTCGCTCGAGGGAGAGCGCTCCCCCTTCGCCGCACACCGCCCGCAGCAACGCGCCCCAGTCGGGGCACTGGGAGAGCAACGCGTCGGCCAGCACCGCATCCATGGCGAAGGGGAGCGCGCGGCCTAGCAGTCAATTAGCGCGCGGCCTGCCGTGCCCTGCTTTGCCTGGTGTTTTTCCCCAGCAGCCTTTGCGCTGAAGGTGGTTAAACAAGGAGTAGCATGATGATAGGTCTAGCTGCAGTTGCTAGGTTTATTTTGACGGAGCTTTTCCCATTCGCTGTAGTAGACAGCTGTGAGGCAGCAATTCAGCTTGCGAAGCCATTCCCTTCTCTGTATGATACAGTATCGCTAATTTAGCTAATGCATGAGGTACGTCTACCACTTATGGACAGAGTAGGACTAGAACAAGGATTTTGATCGGAGATGGGGAACCCCGGTGCATTAAGCCGAGGAAAGGAAATCCTTTAGACGGTAAGGACGCAATGGGCAAAAGTATTAATTGCATAGAACGTGCCCAGATTTGCACGCTCGCCGCCCCATAGTTTATAGTGAAGATAGTACAACCTTGTGCTAAAATCAAAACGAATGCAAACTAAAATTTAAGATGATCTTGTGAAGATTAGGTTGCTGTAAGAATTGCCTATGCTAATAAAGCTTATTACATTCTTTAGATGCAGCTCAAAAACCATTTTTTACACAAAGATGTGGCTATATGTACAATTTATGGGGAAGGTTGTTGGATTGACTTAATTCCTTTACAGTATTCTAGGAACCACAGATTACACTAACTACATATGTTACTTAATTTTTCTTCTGTGACTGATCTCTTGCATGAAGTAAGGGAGCATTCAACCATTTCTAACATCTTGTTAGAAAAATAAAATATATAATTTCTCTTCTGTTTTTCCCAAGTCATGATATTGTGACAAAACTCTATTCTTTGATAGAATAGCATAAAGTGACCTCATGCTAAGAAGATTGAATAGACAAAATCCATATTTGGTTTTTCAGTAACATATATTTCTTATTGTTGTTGTTGTTCAGTCGTTAAGTCGTGTCCGACTCTTCGTGACCCCATGAACCATATCGCGCCAGGTCTTCCTGTCCTTCACTGCCTCCCTGAGTTTGCTCAGCTTCATGCTCATTGCTTCAGTGATGCTATCTAACCATCTCATCCTCTGCCGTCCTCTTCTCCTTTTGCCCTCAATCTTTCCCAGCATCAGGTTCTTTTCCAAAGAGTCCTCTCTTCACATTAGGTGACCAAAGTATCTGAGCTTGAGCTTCATTATCAATCCTTCTAATGAGCAATCAGGGTTGATTTCCTTTAAGATTGACTGGTTTGACCTCCTAGTAGTCCAGGGGACTCTTAAGAGTCTTCTCCAGCACCACAGTTCAAAGGCATCAATTCTTCGGTGCTCAGCTTTCTTTATGGTCCAGCTCTCACAGCCATACATTACTACTGGAAAAACAATAGCTATGACTATGCGGATCTTTGTCAGCAAGGTGATGTCTCTGCTTTTTAACATGCTATCTAGGTTTGCCAACATATATTTCTTCTTATATAATGGCATAATTGGCAAAAAGTAGTTGCATCTTTATCATACAAGCAGAACGTTGTTAGGAGGGTGTGTTCAGCTATTAGGTAAGTTTCTGATTTGCTGCCTCAATCTAAGACATCAGAAATACACATTTTGCTTGATTGGGCTGGCTTTTTTTCCCCTTGTTCTGTAAAACGAAGGCCATCAAGAAAAGGAAGGGAAAAAAGAGTAAGGAAGGCCTGTCAGACAACATTCAAGCTGTACATTTTCTTAGGACCTATCTCCAACCATTCTCTTTGCAAAAAAATCAAAAGGGGCATGGTAGCATGTTTTCTAGCTAACATTGTTTTGAAAAAGCGTAAGTTTTTGTGAGCTGCAGATCACTGGGACAGATGCATAGATTGGCTACACTGATACAGGATTTAAATTGGAGGGAGGTGCAGGGAGGGAGACTCATATAAATCAAAAGGCTTCAGGCAATCTCAGGAGGTCTCAACAATATTATTTTCTAACATTTCCTGACTTTCCTGAGTGAAATAATTGGGAGGGGGGAGTAATAAATGGTTGGAGATAGATTTAACACATTACAATTGTTTTGATAAGTACTTGTAATCTGTCTCACATGCAGCCCACATAACTAAGCTGTCTTCTTTCCCCTTTCATAACATTCATTGATGCTCCAGACAATTTTTTGCCACCGTAGATTAACACGCCTCTGCTCCTTCATTCCCCCCTTAATTCCTTTTGCAGTAAACTTTGAACTTGTGCTGACACCCAAAAATATGCAAATAGGTAGAAACAGCGTTTTCAAAGAATGGTTATGACCCCCTCCCCCCAGGAACACAAGCCAGTGGAAAGGAGGTGGTACAGAAAGCAGGATACCTTTCAAATAAGCTTTACCAGGTAGATGCAAAAGTACGCTGAACACAAGGCCTATATACTGTAAAGCCTGATTGTTCTCTGTGTGTGTATGTTTTAAATGTTTGCTTTTCAAAGGAGGAGTAATCATACCTGGAAGGGAATGAGTTTCCTGTACAAACCTCTGATCATCTGACCTGATCTTCACCCTGTGGAAGGAATTGCTATGGGGGGGGGAGGGGAGGACTTGTGTAGCTGCAGCCAGAAGGAAATTGCAAAAGTGGGGAGGAATTTACAGGTTGGAAGAGAGATCACGGTGCAGCTTTGATGGAAGAACATCAAAAGCAATTTACCGCCTGCTTGGTGTTTTGCAAGCGGCAACATTTTAAGACTAGTGGAAGAGAAGTTGATACAAGGCAGGGTTCCCCAAACTCTTCAGTTCTTTGACCACTTCATGAAGTTTCAGATTGTTTGTCAGCCCCCAAATATTATATGAAAATAATTTAATAAATACCACTTAATAATAAGTACCACAAATAATAATTATGGAGACAATTCAAGGCTACTCTGGCTGGTGGCTGATCATCCAACCCTGGGTAACACTGTCTCACCACTAGCCACCTCACCTTCAGGACTAGGAACTGGTGTGATGCTCTACAGAGACCCCAAAAGATGAATTGACCCAATTGACCTTTCATCATTTATTAACCATTTATTGAGCCCCAGACGTTACTGATCCCCTTTTGACTCCCAGAGATTTATCGACCCTTTGGATAGTCCCACTGACCCTTGGTGGTCAATATTGACCACTTTGGGGAACCCTGATATAAGGCAAGGAATTGTATGGTCTCTCATGCCCACAGCAGCCCAGGCAAGGAAAACATCCTTTTCTAATATTTCCTGACTTTCCTGAGTGAAATAATTGGGAGGGGGAAGTAATAACAAAATCATGTTTTCCCTATCTCATTCGAAAATCAGCCTTGCCTGTCTTTCTTCTCAAAACCTAATAAAAAAGACAAAAAGAATAGGCCAGTAGATCCTCATTTTCACATGGTAAATACAGTATGCCTGTAAGAACATGGTTTTTGTCTTCTGGATGCAATGTGAGGTAAGTAAGCAAGCTCATCTTTTTTCATTAAAAGATAAGCCCTTGGAAGAAGGGATCTGCCAGTGAGGTTTAAATTACCCCCTTCCAGTTCGTAACACATTACTATAAGACTGATCTAGCAGAGAATTATAACCAGTACCTTGAATTGTACTCGGAAGCCCAACTGGTAGCCCAGTGCAGCTCGCAAAGCAGCAGTCCAATGAAGAGGGACCAAGACATGAGTGTCTGAAGGGCCTCCTGGTTTAAGAACGGGCACAACTGGCATGCCAGATGAATCTGGACAAAGGCCCTCTTGGCCACAGCTGCCACCAGCTGTTTGAGCAGGAGCTATAAGTCCAAAAGGACCCCCAGACTGCATGCTAGTCTTGCATGGGGAAGTGCAACCCCATTGAAGACTAAAGGTATAATGTCCCCAGAATCAGGAGGATCAAACAAAGCTGCTTATACTTGTCAGGACTGAGCCCAAGTCTGTTGCTCCCCATTCAGGCCCTCATAGCCTCTAGCACCAGGTCAGGATTTTGACAGTGTCACTTGGCCAGCCTAAGATGTATAATTGGGTATCATCAGCATACTGATGACATCTGAGTCCAAACTGTTGGGTGACCTCACCCAGTGGTTTCATGTAGATGTTAAACAAAAGGGGAGAGACAGTTGAGCCCTGTGGCACCCCACACATGAGGGGCTGCAGGCACAACCTCTTGCCCTCTCTCAACAGGGATTAAAACTGGGCACAAAGAAAGGAGGACAACATTGCAAAACCGTGCCTCCCACTCTCAACTCCTGAAGTTGGTCCAACAGGATACTGTGGTTGATGGCACGGAAAACCACTGAGAGATCAGTGGTTTTTTTTCATCTGTTTGGGATCTGTTCCTTAGAATTTGTTACAAAACATAATCATGAAAAGCCCGCTGTATCATTCTTGCAACAGTAGGTGTTGCTATTGTCAAGACTTCTCTTTTTTCCTAACTTTTCCTATTCTTACAAATAGTTTGTTTCTTAAAATAACTAGAAAAAATGTGTGTGTGTTGTAGATAATAGAGACAGAATGTCAACCTGCAAGCATATGTCCACACAATATTCACAAAGCACCCCTGGGAATTCTTTGCACAGCCTTCAAGACATATCAACAATGCATAGCTGCAAATTAAGTGTACGTTTATCCTTCCAATGTTTATGATGATTCTTTTGCCCTCTTTTGTGTGCAAAATATCCACAATTCTCGATGCTAATAAATTCCGAATATTGGGAATAGCATATACATCCTTAGTGTGCAACAATCGGACTAAAGTCATGTTAACATTCCTCTGGATTTCAACCCACAGCTGGCAATTGTGGAACAAGCCTGGAGCCTGTAAGTGAAATATTCCAACTCCTGAAGTGCAGACATCTCTAACAGCAAGACAGTTACAACCAAACTTTATTCAAAATATTCTTTTAGGATCAGTGCTAAATTTCTCAGTAAGCTTATACACACAAGGAAAGCAGCATGGTCTCAGCTGACTATTTTTTTCTCTCTTTAGTAGACCTCTGTCTCTGAAGAAGAATGAAAACTGGCTGCTTCTGTCTGACCCAGTGGGAGTTAGTATGACTGCCACGTGGCTAGGCTGAATAGCTATTGATCCTGATAAGTACAGGTGAAACTTGAAAAATTAGAATATCATGCAAATGTTCATTTATGTCAGTATGGCAACTCAAAAGGTGAAACCAATATATGAGATAGACGCATTACATGCAAAGCGAGATATGTCAAGCCTCACTTTGGTATAATTGTGATGATTATGGCGTACAGTTTATGAAAACCCCAAATTCACAATCTCAGAAAATTAGAATATTACATGACATCAATAACACAAGGATTGGAAATAGAACAATATCGGACCTCTGCAAAGTATAAGCATGCATATGCACTCAGTACTTGGTTTGGGCCCCTTTTGCAGCAATGACTGCCGCAATGCGGCGTGGCATGGATGCTATCAGCCTGTGGCACTGCTGAGGTGTTATGGAAGACCAGGATGCTTCAATAGCGGCCTTCAGCTCCGCTGCATTGTTCGGTCTCATGTCCCTCATCTTTCTCTTGGCAATGCCCCATAGATTCTCGATGGGGTTCAGGTCAGGCGAGTTTGCTGGCCAATCAAGCACAGTAATCCCATGGTCATTGAACCAGCTTTTGGTACTTTTGGCAGTGTGGGCAGGTGCCAAGTCCTGCTGGAAAATGAAGTCAGCATCCCCATAAAGCTCGTCTGCGGAAGGAAGCATGAAGTGCTCCAAAATCTCCTGGTAGACGGCTGCGTTGACCCTGGACTTAATGAAGCACAGTGGACCAACACCAGCAGATGACATGGCTCCCCAGATCAACACAGACTGTGGAAACTTCACACTAGACTTCAAGCATCGTGCATTGTGTGCCTCTCCATTCTTCCTCCAGACTCTGGCTCCTTGGTTCCCAAATGAGATGCAAAAGTTGCTCTCATCAGAAAAGAGGACTTTGGACCACTGGGCAACAGACCAGTTCTTTTTTTCTGTAGCCCAGGTAAGACGCTTCTGACGTTGTTTGTTGTTCAGGAGTGGCTTGACAAGAGGAATACGACATCTGAAGCCCATGTCCAGGATCTGTCTGTGGGTGGTGGCTCTTGATGCACTAACTCCAGCCTCAGTCCACTCCTTGTGAAAGTCCCCAACACTTTTGAATGGCCTTTTCCTGACAATCCTCTCCAGGATGCGGTCATCCTTGCTGCTTGTGCACCTTTTTCTACCACACTTTTCCCTTCCACATAACCTTCTATTGATGTGCTTTGATACAGCACTTTGGGAACATCCAACTTCTTTTGCAATTACCTTTTGGGGTTTCCCTCCTTATGGAGGGTGTCAATGATGGTTTTCTGCACAACTGTCAGCTCAGCAGTCTTTCCCATGCTTGTGTTTCCTACTGAACCAGCCTGAGAGACCATTTAAAGGCTCAGGAACCCTTTGCAGGTGTTATGGATTCATTAGCTGGTTAGAGTGGGACACTTTGAGCCTAGAATATTGAACCTTTTCACACTATTCTAATTTTCTGAGATTGTGAATTTGGGGTTTTCATAAGCTGTATGCCATAATCATCACAATTATACCAAAGTAAGGCTTGACATATCTCGCTTTGCATGTAATGCGTCTATCTCATATATTGGTTTCACCTTTTGAGTTGCCATACTGACATAAATGAACATTTGCATGATATTCTAATTTTTCGAGTTTCACCTGTAGATGGAATCTCAGTGTCTAATAATATTGGCAAAGCAAATTATAGTAGGAATTAGTACTCTTTTGTAGATAACTGCCAGCTGTAAAATTATCCTTTACAAATGAATTACATTTGTTAGTTAGCTGGAAAAAATGCCCATATGAATTTTGAAGCATTTTCTCCTTGACTTGCATGTTAACATACGTATAATAATTCTTGACTAACTTCTTTTATTAAATAGATGACTGGTTTATTAACCTTGTTGCTGGCTGACCATGGTCTCCTGAAAATTGGAGATAGGTATCAAAAGTGAGAGAATAGTGTGCCTCTCTTGAGGGGTGAGGACAGGTACATACGTGTGCATATAACACCTGAACAGCAAATAGCTGTTATGTACAATTGTAAGTCCCTCTTATCCATGGCTGATGTTCATCCCAGTTTCAGAGATTATGATGCATCACTGCATGGATATATAAATGGTTCAAAACTTTTATAGTAGCTATTTCTTCTATTCCATAGATAGGTTTTCAAATTGAGTGCTCTTTCTCGTCCCATTTCTCAAGCAGCAGGAAATCCCAGGAACAGTAGCACCATACGGATTTGGTTTCTTCTGGATGAAAGTACACTGGAGATTTATGATGTTTTTATACTATTTGCTCTGTTTATACGTGTACAAGCAAAACAGTGGAGGCAAAAATAGGTGCTGTTACAAGGGTCACTGCTCCCTCTCAAACCTCTAGAAAACTCCTATCCTCTGAAACTTCTCAACTTCAAAATAACTGTTTCTTCATAATCTTTCCTAAAAGCCCACCATTTTTGATATAATTTAAAGCTTCTTCAAAATTCGTCAGGTTGATAGATAATAGAAATACGTCACTATCCCCCACTTGGAAATGTGCCCATCCAGATTTCAGCTCTGGCATTGGTCATGTTCCCATGGCAGAGGAAGAGAGTGGAACTTGTTGCTCAGGAGATTGTGCCAGAGGCATCATTCTGCAGATAACCAGATGTGAGGTCCTGTTCACGAGGTTGGCTACAATGTAAAAGATGGGACCGCTGCTGTTATAGCATCCACTGCCCAGCTGCACAGTGGCATCCCTGCCCAAGCTTGCCATTGGATCCCCCCAGGCTTATAGTGTTGGGGAACTACAATTTGCCTTCTTTGGGGGAGGATCCAGAGGCAGCTTGTGAGTTCATGGTTACTATGACAACCATGGTCTTGTTACAGATCATGGAAAACCACATGCTAGGTCTGGTTTTAATCTCAGAGCAGATGAGGCATAATTTGAGGGTGGATGCATTAACTTCAGTCCCTTGTCATAGTCAGATCACTCTCTGTTTTCCAGAAAAAGCAGGTTTGGAGTTTGGGTGTGCTCCAAGAACACCAGTTAACACTGGATAGAATGAATAGGCTTGAATTATGGAATGTTTTGTTTGAATAGGAAGTTGAAAGTTGGCTGCTGAATGTACTAAGTGGTTTATCATGGAAGCAAAGCATATGTGAGAGCAAATGGAATTTTAAATTGTTCACATTGAGCAGAGAATAAGCCAAAGATGTGTGATATCCATACGTACAGTAAACAGTGAAAGAGACAACTTTATAAGGAATGCTTGAGGTGATGTTGGCTGGGGACAAGAATGTATTTGCAGTTTTGTATGTTACATTGTTGGCTGGGAACAAAATTAATGTTAGATTTTATGGTGCAATTACAAGTACAGCTCTGAAAATTAATGCATCAAAGGCCAAGGTACTTGTGTTTAACTACAAAAATGAAATGAATGACTGCAAGTTATATATACATAATGAAAAATTAGAGCAAGTTGATGAATTTGTGTCTTAATAGAATGCTTACTAAAGATGAGAACATGGAAAGATTTTAAGAAGTTTGCATGTTGGTAGACAGGTAGTGGGTAATATGTGGTCTCTTGCAAGGAATATTCATTGAAAGAAGAAAAATGACTGTGTGTAGGAATGTTTCTGTCCACTTTGGGTATGTCAGAAGAAACAGAAAAATAAGTGGAATGCAGTGGAAAGAGGTTATTGGAGAAACGTGTGTGGTAAATAAGCAGTGATAGAGTCAACAGTGAGTGGATGATGAATGAATGTGGACTGAATATAAAAGTGAATGACCAGTTTGAAAAAGTACGTTGAGGTTGTTTGTTCATATAGAGAGAATGAATGAGAACCAAATCACAAAACAAATATACAAAGGAAAAAAATGAATGAGTCAAGAGGAAGGAGTCAAGAGGAAGGAGAAGACAAGGAAAGTCATAGCCTGATGGAATTGATAAGATCCTTTAAAAAGACAGGTGCAAAGTTCAAAACAAGAAAGGGCAATGTATAAATCAGAGTACAGACATAGTGAAAGCAAGGCTGGTTTGCAAAGGGAGAAAGATATGGATAGGCATATTGACAGGCATTGATGTAAACTTGATTTAGTTAGATTTCCTTTTCTTTATCTTCTGCCTTTAATTTTTATTTATTTATTCTGCTTTCTACTTCTTACACTTGGCATAATGCTGTGTATCCCACCCAGGAATAGTGTGATGGATATATATATGGGAATAAGTTTATACAACTGAGACTTTGGTTGAGATTATAGCTCATATCCAGCAGGTGGCAGAAGGAAACCATCAAGGATGTGGTTTTCAGTCCTGCTATTGTATCTAAAATATACTTTGAACAGGGAAAACAACTACTAATATTCATAGTCAGAAAACCAATCCTGGAAAATTTGTTTTACTCTTATTCTTTGCTCTTCGTTCTTCCATATCTATTGGGGAATTATATTTAACCACTAAGGTAAACAAAGCACATGAGACAGTTTCAAAAATATTTTTCCCAGCCTGGTCTCCTCCAGATCTATTTGGTTACAAGTACCATCATCCCCAGTACTGGAAGCCAGTTGCAGTTGGAGAGCACTCGGAAGGAAATGCTCATCAAAATACAGTTGTGGCAGTTTATTATTCCCTAATATGAGAATATGTTTGTTATAAGAAATGTATTTATTGATATAAAATGAACTGTTATTTTAAAATACTTAAAATAGGTATCTAAAGAGCTTCCTCAAGAAAAGACAGATCCTGAACAATAAACCATCAACAGGGCTGGATTTCTTATGCTAAAATTACTGCTGTTCCTGCTGCCAAAGAATGAATTCCTTTTACTGCCTTATGGGTTTTAGGGCCACCACTGCTAAAGGCTCTCCATGACCATGAGAGCAGGCAGGGGGAGTCAAAAAAAGCAAGGTGGCAGCCACAACCGCATGATGAAAGCCTTACCCTTTTTCACTTTTGTGGGTAGAAGTGGCTGTTCTGTGGGGGTAATTCAAAGCTGAGCTTGGGAAACACCACTGTAGCCTCATATTCCTAGGCAACTAGTTGACCTAGGAAGGTTCCCAAAGCTAGCTGCACCTACTTAAAGAGAAAAGAAAGCCAACTACCTTCTTTCAAATTGCAATTCTTGCATTTTTACAAAGGTCTGTCTCTGAGCTACCTCAGTAGGTGGCATCACCTTGGCTCAGATGCTAAGCAGGGTTGGTTAATACTTGGTTGATACTTGGATGGCAGTTGAACAGGGAATCCCTGGGCTGGAAGTTAGGCTGGGAAGTTGAAAAGCTTCTTGGAATTGGCAAGCCACTTTCCCCACAGAAAAAGAAGAGAGACAAGTTTGGTACTGAGCTAGAAACTGGGAGACTGTGGGTTCTAGTCCTCTCTTGGGCATGAAAGCCGGCTGGGTGACTTTGGGCCAGTCACTCTCTCTCAGCCCAACCCACCTCACAGAGTTGCTGCTGTGGGGAAAATAAGAGGCAAGAGCATTAGGGATGTATGACGCCTGTAGCTGATCAAAAATAAAAGAGGGATAAAAATCTAATAAAGCTTGTTACCAAGAAAACTGCATGGCTGTGTCCATGTAGACATTAGGCCCTGAGCCTGACTAAGACAAGATGTCCATCTTGACCTGCCTTTTGGGATATAAACAGTTAATAGAATTAATCACTATGATAAGGAATGGCAGGTCAGGGGTATGAAGGGCAAATGTCAAACCATCAACAACTGCTCCAAAATATTAGAACAGCAAGTGAAACAAGGAAAACGTGTACCCATTCTTGTTCTACTATCAAGATGTGGCTTGTATGAGAACCTCCATTATGATTTTACAGAAATAACCCCCAATTCTGAAAATATGAAATGGCTTGTTTCCTCATTCCGATAGCTCTTCCAACCTGAAGCCGTCTCAGCACCAGACAGAATTGAACTTTAATGTCTGCTGCAAGCCCTCCCAGAATTCATTTAAGACTGCAATAAAATGCAGATTCAAAGGCTTCACCATGTGCCACACCACTCTCCTTCTGTCTTCATTTACTATCTTGTCTGATAGGAAAAAATGTGGAGATCTTGAAAGCTTGATATATATATGTGTGGTCTTGAGCTGGTCTAATAAATGTCGCTCTAACATGTGCCATGTAATGTTTTCCAATGATCATATCTATCTGATATTTTTAAAACATATGGTCCAAATATACATTAGTTGTACAGAGATGACCAATGGAAGGGAGTGAACTTTGACACTCTTTCAAGGAGGACGGATCCAAATGGAGATGCGTGTTTCTTAGTCTAGTATTTGATCTGTTTGGTATGTTGTCCTCGAGTCTGCTCCTGATACCGGAACAGGTTGCAACCAGTCAGTAAGTTGAAACAAGAGCTACTAATTACCAGGTTTTAAAGC
This sequence comes from Liasis olivaceus, assembly GCA_030867105.1. Taxonomy (NCBI): domain Eukaryota; kingdom Metazoa; phylum Chordata; class Lepidosauria; order Squamata; family Pythonidae; genus Liasis; species Liasis olivaceus. The sequence goes on from CM061349.1 coordinate 263,078,912, forward strand.
CTAAGGGGTAAGAACAAAAGGCTTTCCACATGGCTTTAATACAGGGGACCAGATGCCCTGACTCAGCACATTCTAATCCAACTCCACAGCACACACAGCAAAGAGCTTTATCCCAAACCTAGCCTTGCACTGGTCCCTACAGCTGATTAGTACTGTTGAAGAAACCGAGATAGCTACGCTAGTGGCCTCTCACTTCAAGCGCAGGTCTGTCCCAGAAGAAAAAGCAAAAGTTTTTTCTGGGGTGTTTTCCCAGTTATGGCACTCACAGTCATGAACTATATAACCCCATAGACAGGTTAGTATTAGATTCTAAACGACTGCACATTTCATCCGGTGTACTCAGGACATCAAGCATCATTAGGAAATGGTACTTGGCAAACTAGGCCAACATTTCTCTAAATTGAGAAGACTCTCGTTAGGCCAGTGTGTAATTTGTCTGAATTACAGAAAAAAAACTTTGCTTGAATATATTCTTGCAGGAAAATGTCCACAGATTTTTAGTTTGCAGCAACATCTGTCTAACTCCTGTACAGCAGAAACAACCATAGAACTTCTGATGTAAAGAAGCCAACAGTAGCCTGAAAAAGGGGGAAAAAATCTTAGATTCAGTAGTTAGTTGCTAAATGACATATGCAAGTCAGAGAAAAAGCCAAGTCCAAAAGTCTAAATTAAAGTACTGCCAAATTAATTCACGCACTGTCTCATAATAGGTGGGCAGTGAAGGAACAATGCATTCTCATTCAAAATGGCACTTTCCAAATGTGGGAAGAACTCTAGGGGTCCCTTTCTCTACACAACTGGAAAGCATACAGCTGTGGAAAACTGGAATAATGGGCACTCGTGCAGTCCACGATTTGATCCACATATGTAACAATCAGTATTACTTTCAGAGCTGACAGAGCTAACCATGTTATGAGGGAGGGGACTCTGCACTTATAGCAGTAGTCAGGTATGACCTTGCTCTGTCACTAACTTTTTTAATCAGGATAAAAATATTTCTTGGAAAATGAGTTCTGTTCTGTAAATCATTCTACTTTGTTTACCACACTGTAATAAACTCATCAGAAATCTGGAAATTCCAGAAACGGGAGCAGTTCAGGAATGAATTTTCTTAACCAAATCTTGAAATCACTGATCTTTCTAGGACAAATTTGCTGTAATCCCTAGTTAATAATCTATAGCCTCAGTGCCTATCCCATTGCGTTGTTCCAATCCAATTGTTTTATATAGTCACAGCCTCGTTATCTATTACATTACTTTAGAACAGGTTTCTTGGAAACGAGAAATCATTGTATAGTGTCACAGTCATATTGTTGCTTATGCGTACATACATCTTATGAATATTTATTTAGATCCTGCTTTTTAATCAGATTCACAGACTCCATAATAAAGTGCTCTAAACTTAAATTGAATTTAAAAATATGTCAGATCACAGATAAAACTTATTTGTTTTTCAAAAAGCTTGTGAAAATAAGAAAATAATTCCCTGGTGCCAAAAAGATAAGTGAAGGAGCCAGACAAGCATCCTTTGGGACAACAGTCTAATTCCAGAACAATCTAATTCTACAGGTATATAAGGTGCCACTGCTAAGAAGGTTCTCTGTCCTGCCACCATCTGACCCACTTTGGAGATATCTGAAGAAGATTTCGGGCCAGAGGATAGATCTTCTAGAATTTGGTGAGACTTATTCCCAAGTAAGTATGTAAAGAAATCCAGCTTTAAATGTCACCATCTATGAGATACAAAAATAGTAGGTACGGTAAAGTCCATGATAAACAGGTGATATCCTTACAACTTGACAATAATTGTTTGGATCGAAATAGGGACAGAATGTAAACTGGAACCATCTGTTCTACTGCCCACATTTGGCTAACATGAAAACTTGCATCTGCTGAGTCTGCAAAGATTAGTTACTGCAGGCCTTATGATTCCACTGCAAATTATTTTGCTGTGAAAGAGGGCAGTAATTGTTTTGTGCCAATCCTACTTTGTGATTACTTCAGAGGAGAAAAAAAAAGATCAGAAGACAAAGGGAGATATTCCAGTTTATCCACTAAGACCTGGAAAACGTAACAGCCTAGAATATATTTCTTTATTACTCACTAATTTCTGAGATGGCCTGAAATATCCCCAAAACTGATTCATCCCAGTTCAGAAACACACATGTAGCATTTGCACAAAATACTTTTCTCAAGGGATTCTCTGCAGAAATTACAACTAAGTAATTTTCTTTCCCCTCCTTTCTCAGCAAAGCCAGCTTCCAATTATTCTAAGAATTTCATATTCTGAAAGTAAACAGTAAACCAAATTGCAGTTTCAATAACTTTTTCATACAAATACTTTGCTCTAGGAGTCAAACATAGATTTTCATTATTAACAATATTTTGGCCAATTATAAGCTTCAGGACAAAGTAACCAAGACTCCCAGAACATCCTTTTTTTTCCAAGTAATGTTATTAAAAATTATAATTACAGTAGTAAAAGCTAATACAAACCAAAAGAAAGATAAAAAATAGAATAAAAGGTACAAAGGGAAAAAATAAGAAAGACATAAAGAATAGAAAGAAAAAAATAAAAGAAAGAAAAGTATATAGTAAAGAAAAAGAAAAGAAATATATAAAGAAGTGACTCCCAACCTTCATCACACAAGTATAAACAATTCTAGTAACTTTTCACCTCCTCTTAAATTACAACAAATGATCTCTTCTTCCGTATCCTTTTATCTATAAACAAATCCATAAAGCATTGTCATTTCAGTCTTGGTGTCAGCAAAAGTCCATTAAGGGTTACCAGAAATAACAACATATTTATTTTAACCTTGATCAAATAAACCAACTTTATATTTGTTCCTAACAATTTTAATCTTTAGTCCATTCAAATAATGTCGTAGAACTTGATTTCTTTTCATTTCTTCTTTCTCTCTTCTCATGAGATTTTTCAAAGCTTTAACAACTCTCTTTTGTAAGTCCAATATAGAAAAATTATCCAGGTCACTGTCTTGGTTTATTGTTTGTATGTCCCTTTTAATTATTAAAAACATCAGTCAGTTTCTTTTGTATGTCCAGTGTAACATCTTTTTCCATGTCATTCTTGTAGCCTGTCATTTGTAAGTCTACTTTCAATTCAGTCTCTGTCTTGTCAGGTAGAACTTGTTCCTGTTTCATAACATCTTTTAGACACAGTCTATCCATAGAGGCAGTTACAGAACATCCATTTTGACAGCCAGATTCTATAGAGCTTTCTAGCACAGTCTCAGCCTCTATGAGCTTGTCTACTATATAAAAATAAAAACAGATCTGAGATCTTTTTGTCCCCCTTCAGAAAAGTATCCTCACTTTCCTTAAGAGAAAATCCTTGCTATAGAGTAGTGTTTCTCAAACTTGGCAGCTTTAAGATGTGTGGACTTCAACTCCCATACATGTTAAAGTTGTCAAGGTTGAGAAACACGCTACAGAGGAACAATGGGTTCTAAAGAACCCATAGCTTCCTCTGCAACAAGGTAAGATTTTTAAAAAGGGAGAAGAGCGTCATTGGCCCCCTCCGGTAATGGACAATGCCTTCAACTCATCAGCCCCCATGTTTCCTAAGAAGTAGAGTCAAACCATCAATAGTCACCTTACTAGAATAATAAATAAGTAAAAATTAAAAATTAAAACACTGGGAAAGGAAAAGAAGAAAGGAAATAAAATCGAGAATTTAATACAATAGCTGAGTATCCACAGATATCCAAAAGGGCCATGCACATCAATTCTGCCCTAAATATAACACTGTAGGACCACCAGTGTTGGTTTAGTCAACAAAACATGGCTAAACAGCCATGGCTTATTGTGATATGATAATCAGTCAGAATGAGGCAGAATATAGTGCATGTTTATATGTCTAGTCTTTAACTGTGTGTGTGGATGTGTTATCAATATGATCAATATTTATATGATCATTTCTACAATTTCACTGACATCAAGGAAAAACCTGTGGTTTTATGTGTGGGGAAGAATATTCTCATACCTTTGCAAGTATCCATTTGATAAAAAAATTCTAATTCCTAGCTCTCCTTGCAGCACTGCATATCCTGTTTGTTTTATTAAAAGGAAAGGTAGACTTAATTTTAGCAACAAGATTTTCTGCAGTTTCTCAAAACTCTTCCCACCTCTTTTTAAATGCACAATGATGCTCCCCTTGCAAGAATGGTGCTAGTACAAAGGATGTGACCCTGTGACAAAGGTAGCTGCATAATGCATAAGACCTGCAACTTTTAATATGAGCACATTTATTACAAAAGGAAACAGCCTGCAAACCAACTCTCAATATCAAAAATATTTCCCTGCAAATGCAGGCCATATATTCTAAACAAATATAGAAAGGAATGGGAAGAATATTATAATGACATACCTCTTTCTTCCTTTAAATGTGTTGGTTACTTGGTTCTTGCTGTTGTCACCCATTATGTGGGTGCATTTGGGGAGGGGGGTCTGGTTTAAACAATTCCCATAGCAGCCTCAGCTAAAAGGCAGAGAATAAATTCAAATAGAAACTGAAATATTAAAATAACTCCAAATCATAAACCATCTATGGTTTCAGTTCAAGCAAAATCTCTTTAGGGGTTCAGTAAATATAATACCTGGATGAAAAGGGAGGTAGACATTCTTTTTTGACCCCTCAATTCTGGGCTTTGGTTCCTCATATTAAAAAGGGAAGTTATAACCCAGGTTCCAACTACAGCTAGCAGCCCTGTTTTATCTGAAGTACAGTGTCTAGACCACCACCAACTCTTCAAGTTCGGAGGATTAACTTCCAGGAAACCACCCCCAGAACAGCTGAACTGATGTAGTCCAGAGGGGAAATGAAACCTATTCCTGGAATAATAAGTTTTGTACATTCTGTAAGAAACTATATATTAATATGCACAGCTGTGCAATATATACAGTGAGAGAGAGCAAAAGGAAGTTACTACATGCATTAAAATAATGGATTTGGAGACGGTTAGCAAGAGTACCATGGAATCCAAGAGGAACCACTCAGGCATCTTGGAAACCAAATAAAGACTTAACTACTCCCTCAAAGCAATGACCAGCAAGCCAAAACTTGCATACTTTCAACATGTGATGCAAGCTCATGATGGACTAGAAAAAACAATTATGCTTGGCAAGGTTGAGGAAAGAAGAAGAAAGGAAAAACAGTGGATACAATGGATGGGCAGGATTAAAGAGGTCATTCAGATGTCCTTTGAAGAGGTACAGATTATTACTGGAGATAGTTTGAGATGGTGGGCATCTGTTCATTCAGTCACCAGGCCAATTATATTGTGCCTGACTAACTATGCATCTCTGATTTTGTGTGCACTGGAGTGAGAGATCATAACATACAGAGTAGAAAATATATTTTAGAAAAGCTTCATGAGATGCTAACACCAAACTACCTTCAACATTTCAGTTTATTATGGAAGCTAGAGGTCACTGTAGCCACAATTTTAGAAACCGGATGTGCTATTTTTCAAGATACTATATTTAATGTGCATTTTTGAAGTGAGAAGGAAGATATAAATCTTAAGAAAAAGGTAAAAAACATTATTTCTATTCTCTAACATACAGTGTTGAAAGAATCAGCTAAGAAAAGTTGTTCATCCAAGGCACCTTTTCTAGAAGGACATTGTAGCTTCAAACCAAGGATTCACTTTCCTTTAGCTTACATGTAAACATTTTCAAGACCTAACTGCCATTAAATCTTGATATGCTTTTAAACTGGACTCGTGGCTATGGGACACACTGCAAAATCTGTCACCAAAGTGTTCCGAGAGGAGGGGAAAGAAGAGTTATTCAGCATTAAAGATTTAGGAATGTCTGTTGACATATTAAGGAAACAACCTCAGGGGACAGCTGACAAGACACCAAGAAACGTTACCAAGGGAACAGTGACGCAAATGCATTCCATTTTTACAGGCTGGCCTGCTGCCAATTTCTCTCGCCTGATGTCTGATGTAATGCTGAGCCCGATCTGGTTTAGTGCTAACTATTAACCACAGCAACTCATTCTGCTGCAATCAATATTCTGAAGTGAGGGTGTGTTTTTTTTTCACAAGACAAAAAAGAGAGGAAAAAAACCCAGCCAGGTCTAAACACATCCATGATCATGTAAAATGCATCAGGAGAAGCTTTAGTGCTTGCAATAAATTAGCCTAATGCTTTGGATAGATGGATGCAGACTCCTCCAATCCAAACATGCTGAACAAAATATGCCAGGATCCATTTACAGCCTTCCCCCCAAAAGCACTGAAACTCATGTGGTTTTGCAATCAAGGAGAGTGCTTGGGTTGGATGGGCCAGAAACTGGAGAAACATCATTAATGTGGAAAATACAACATATTATATTTTATAAGGTAATCTTTGCACCATTTTGACATCATCCCTCAAACTGATCACCATGCATTAGGCTTTGTACAAGCCAATACTGACTAGAATGACTAGGAAGTTGACAGAGTTGGACTGCCCTGAGAACACTGCACTCCGTGCTACGTGGCCATTACCTCATGGGGCACTGGGGCAACACTTTGGTGGTGTCCACACCTGTTTTTAATCAGAAACTCCATGACTGAATTGCTGCTGCTTCAGTGTTTATCTTTGAAAAGTTCTCTTGCACACAAGTGAAAGCTTGCTCTGTTAACAGCTCACATTCCCATCCTTTATTTTTTTCCAAACTACTGTACATGGAGATAAATGGAAATATTTTAAGTGACAATGCTGGAGCTGTTCTTTATAAACTTTTTGGGACAGTATCCAAACATTGAAGAAAGTGTGGTCGGTGACACAGTTCATTGATACTGTACTTCATTTGGATTTTTTTTTAAGAAGCAAAATCTGGTTGTCTCATAACTCAGAATAGTTAACATTTAAACTTGCTTGATTACTAGCTTATCCAGTTTACATTAAATTGCAAAATACTATAGCTTACATTTACCCCTTGGTTACATTGATAGTGCTTATAATAATTTGTAACAATTAAGCAACCAGACTGTGTCCTATATTTGATTGGTTGGGCTTCAAAGAGCAGTTGGTAATCACTGACTTACTGGGAATTATATAAATGAGTCATTAGACATTTGTTTGAATTGCATTATGTTTATATGCAAGAAAAAGAGGACAAAACAGAAAGTTGAAACTTACAGTCTTGAAAGATCTTACAATAATAGGAATAGCAGGCATTTGTTATTAAATTTAAACCAGATGTTTATCAAATTGAAAACATTTTTGACTTCTCTGGCAGACATCAGAAATACTGTAATACTAAAGGAAGATACCCCAATGTTATCATTTGCCCCACCTTTTACTTTTCTTACAAATGCCAAATAATATTAATTTAAAAGTTTGACAGCAAACTTTTCCCCAGAATCAAAAATTAACTGTTCATTTTAGAAACCAAAAAACACAGAAAAACATAATCATATGCATACCAAAAACAAAGTATCTAACACTTTGAAGCCTTTGAATTCTTAGGACAAAAAAGAAATCATTATTCAGCATGATTCAATAGTTCAGCCTTCCCAAATCTGTTGTCCATGATGTTTGGGTATTAAATGGATTACAGTTCAATATATCTGGAGACTGCTAGGTTGAAAGAAAGCTATTCTAGTCTTGGTTTTCTTCTGCATTTTTTTTTCTATTTGGCTTACTTTGTTGGTAGTACCCCAAATTAAGTCTGTGCCAATCAGTTGCAGCAGACCCCAGAAAAGCTCCTGAACTCCTTGACTATTGTACACTGAATATGCCCCAAGTCACTTAAACATGATCTGTAGCCTAAATGAGCGTAGAGGCCCCAGGAAAACCAAGGTATATGCCCATATATATTAATTCAAGATAAATTACATCTGCAACCTTCAAAAGAGGCCCAGCCTCCATAGATTCCTTCACAGTTGGGAATAGAGACTGCCAGTGAGTACTTGATTTTCCCATGTTACCAGCTTGTCTTGCATAGCAGTTTTATTAAACCAAGTCTTGACAGGTAGCAAATTAGGAAGCAAGATTAACATTCCATTAGAGATGACACAGGTAACCACAAACCACATGCTGAGTAGCCCAGGTTACCCAATGAAATCTTATTCCTGTGCAAGCTTATTAACTATTCCTGTACAACTAATGCAGAACTCTGGACACAGTCTTTGTGTAGTGTTTCCATTCTCTGTGCCTTACACTACAGTCTAAAGCGGTCCTGGTTTCTTCTATTGGAATATAAAATATCAGTTTCTGTGCTCTAAATTCTATATATATTTTAAATATGCAATACAGACTTGCCCACTCCATAAGTTAAAAATTTCCTGCTTCGGTTATTTCTGTTTACTCTCTTCTTCATTGTTCTCTTCTATTTTAGAAGACAGATGACAAAGATCTAGAATGATGTGGTTCAGATCAGTGAAATAATTCAGCGATATTAAATGCACATTCCATTGCAGTTCTGCATGGGATCAATCATATGTCCCTATAGTACAGTGATTCCTTTCCTTGTTGAACACACTGGGCCCTTCCAAAGGCCATCAAAAGCCACTGGATTCAAATTGCTACTGTACGCTGAGCAAATTGTCCATGCCCCAAACTACTTTAATTTAATCCTGTCACCAAATAGCTAACTGGTCTGAGAGGGGCAAACCCATACCTAAATTCTCCTTCCCACGTTCTTGATATCTTTACCTCACAGCTCTGGGTTCATGGTCCCCAGCTCAAAGTTGCATGAATTGTTCTACTGGAAGCCTTCCTATTTATTCCCCAATGCACAAATCCTAAAGACACTCCTGCTTGCAGCTACAATTACACTGATAATCCAATTGACATAGTTAGGTTACCGTGCAGAGAAAACACAAACGTTCTGAACAAGTCTGCCTAGGTTTCTGAGCAGGCACACAGTTGCCTTCAGGTAGGGGTGTGCATTAAAATACTGAAAACAAAATACATATCATGTCAGTGCCCTACAGGGTGTATTGCCTTAGTCTCTCTCACATACAAAATGATCCAGTTAGTATGACTCAGATATTATCATGCAATGCTTCTTACTCATAACTCCTCCACCTTGTTGGTGTTATTTTGATATTACAGCATGCCTCAGAGAAAAACTATTTGAAAAAGATGATGATGATGTCAATTAAAAACAAGAGGTAATTTTAGTCAAGCAACCTGGGTCCCATGTATCAACAAGTCGTTTTCATGCAGATACCCTTCATATTAGCCTGTGTTGTTTATTCCAACTCTCTATAATATAAGCCCATGGACTAATTAAAGTGTGCAAAAGGTGGACTAGATTATCATCCTGCAGTTTCACAGTAACACTATCTTTTCTGACTCCTTTTCCTTTCCTCCAGTATCTTTAACAGCTCATGGCAGGGATCCATTTAATAATAGAGCATCTCCTGCTTTGATAGTGTCAGTAAGAAAGTATCACCTGTCAGATGTCTGCATGTAACAAATAAAAATGACAATCTTTCTGAAGGCCCCTTAATGGTATAAAATGATCATGCAAATACCAGTTTGCATTTCATTCCTAGCAAAAGATAAAATCAGAAATGGAAAAGAAGAAATGAAAATTGTTTGCCATTTTTTTCAGTGCTTTCCAAGTACATTGTATAAACTAGAATGGATAAGTGTTTAAAATCCCAGAAGTGCAAAAGAGACACATATTCCTAATGCACAAGCAAACAAACCATGATAAAGCTTGCTATCTTATGCCAGAAACTTCTACCATGCCACATAAAAGCCTTTTAATGTTCTACCTTCAACATTCAAATAACTGGTGTGGTGTGCCAAAAGCTGACTCAATGGGAACCTGGGTGGACATGTGAAGAATAAATGCTAACACAAAGGTCAGCACTGGCAACTAAGAACATTAAGTGGACACTCCCTTTAGGGTATGTCTTCTTACACCCACATATCTCACCTAAGAAGTAGTTAACTACAAGTTAGCTCTCCTACTTTGAACTGTGACAACACCTTGGCTTGCCAGCAGCTTAGCCCAGTACAATTAAGGAAGTATTATAGTAATCCAGTCTCCAGCCAAATGGAAGAGCCTGTGAATGATATTGAGTGACTAGTTTATATACTGTGCCTTACAAACCACAATAGCTGGCTTCTTGGACTATACTAAACCAATATCGAATACTTCACACTATGCCTTTGCATGATATGTGAAAGTAGCCCTTAAGATAAAGCTATTGTTAAGCCCCTGACCCTCCAAAGCAGCTTGTGCCAATGAAAACATCTCTCACAGAGCTAACTGCAGACTCCAGGGGTGATTTTCATCAAGGTGAGGCAAAGAGTTAAACTCCTTCCCAGCGTGCTGCAACCTTATACACATCAACACCAGTGCAAGTCTCACTGAGTTCAACTGCACTTTCTTCCAGTTACATGTGACTAGGATGTGTGGAGAACCTGTAGCTTTCCAGATGTTTCTGAACTACAACCCCAATGCATAATGACTGGAACAATATGTATAATGAGCCATATTTCCCCTCCCTGGTATACAGATATGCATGTACCTTGTTTGCTTAGTTATATACTTAAAAATTCATCTTACCCCTGAAGAGGGGTAAGTGATGTACAGTGAAGTAACCGATTTAACGAATACAAACATGTCTCCAATTTCCATGAAGCATGAAGGCAACAAACAGCAATGCAACAACCATTTAAATATTTAGAATATTAAGAAAAGAGAGACCAATGAAAATTATTCAATTCCAGGCCATCCTAAAAGTGAAGGTCTTACCAGTTTCCAAAAGGTTAATGAGGATAGAAAAGCCTTGTGGAAGAGAGAATTTCCAGAATTTACAAAAGAGTCATTAAAAAGACTGAAAGCTGAGCGTATCTCAGGGAACGTCAGAGGAAAAAAGCCTGAAAATGACATTGATAGGCCAGCAGAACCATATGGAGAAGGCAGTCCTTCAAATATTCTAGTCCGAAACAATTAAAACTACAATAGTTGTCTATAATATTTGATGACATGGATCTGTCCAGAAAAACTCTATAGCACAATAAGGCATGTGTTAAATGTCACAAGAAATTCTTCAAGCAGTAAGAAATATAACTTTAAATTAAGACATGGAATAATGGAGTTCAGTGGTGTATCTCAGCCTTTCCCAACTTGGTGACTTCCAGATCCGATCATTCCTAGTAGCCATAACACACAACCCCCTGAGGCTCTGCAGTTGGGGGTTATATGTGTTGTAGTCCAAGGTACAAGAAGGGCAGGACCAGATTAGGGTAGGTGATCTATACCTTCTAGGCTCTCTAAGCATTAAATTAGAAGTGGAGGAGAAATGCATACTAGCATAGAACTTGTAGATTGCTCCTCCAGAAGAAATATTACAATAATTCCAAAGTGCTACAAATTCTGATTAGGAGCCAATCTTCACTTTCTACTTCTCTTCCCCCAACCCCGTGGTAGCTCTTGTACTTGCTATGATTTCCAGAACAGAGATCCTCACCAATCCTTGCAGGTGTTAGCAGGCAGGCATGCTGAATCAGCACACCTGGCGACTACAGGATACAGTAATAAAGCCCCTCTGTCTGGAGACACCCTGAGTCAGAGCTTGCTTGAGTTAGTTGTCTGTGCTTTTGAGGCTCTGTCTAGGTGTGCTAGACCAGAACCTCCAATGAGAGAGATGGTTGATTCTCACCCCTGCCCTTCACAGTCTCTTAGATCACATACAATCATTTCTTAGGAGCATCTCCATATTGTTGATTGTTGTGAGGGTAACAAACATACTTTCTGAATGCTCTCCATATTTCAGCCATTGGATCTTGAATGTGTCATAAAGCAAGTCTCCCCAATCACTAAAGCTGAAACATGCAGTGCCTCCTTGTTGAGAATTGCATCATTGATTTGCCTTATCATTACACAAAAATATACACCTACAAAGCTGCCCATGCTTTAACCTAGAGTGGCAAGCATTCCTTGAGGGTTTTCATCCTCTGACAGTTCCACTGGCTTTAAAAAGCAGAGATTTAAAATCAGATAGTTTATCTCATTTTTAGTGATGGAGCAAAGCGATGATAAAGTATATCGTCCCTGTTCCATAAGTACTTTTGAATACCCCCAAATTAATTTCTCAGTAGCACTGATTTGCTGCATTGCTACTATTGATAGACTCATCTCTCCTACCTACCATATACAGCAGCCTACAGAAGGACCAGCTTTTACATAAGATCTGGGAGCTGTAGCAGCACAGCTGCTGGACACTACTGTACTATGAAGAAAGATGTTGAAGGACACTTGTAGACATCTCTGATTTTTTCCCTAGGGATGAGCTTCTGCAAAGTATAAATCAATATATAGAAGAGGGTGGACAGGTTGGAGAGGGAAAGAATGGATGTGTTATGGAAAATGTATTGGGACTTGAATTTCTGTCAGTTCATCACTGAAATGGGGCAAGCTGATTTTCTTTTTCTGAGAAAAAATGGTGGTACTTCAAAAACTCATCTGCTTGTGGGTGGTCTAAAGGATTATGAATCAACCACAAGTTTCTAGCCTAAAAAAAAGGACCTCGCCCTTTTCCTCCTCCTTCTGAGGGCCTTTTCCTCTGTCACACAGTGTAAAAAGCTGCATGCCTGAAATTGAAGGCTCAGACTGATCTTTGACTTGACTTGGCTTGACTCTGATGGACTGTGTGTTACATCCAAGAGTTGTGGGAAAAGGAGTAAAGATGGGGGTGGGGGGGACATAGAAGGAAACAAAATATGGCATCTTACACTCTAATGTCATTCATGCTCCTGAAAACATTTCTCCTGAAAATACATGATGCCTATTGTACAGTCAGATGAATTCTCAAGATAAAGATTTTACTCTTAAGAATAGTTTGCAAGTACTCTGAGGATATCTCTTACCTGGCAGGGATGATTAAGCAAAATTAAGTTGCTCAACCCCATTTAAGGCCAAGAAATCATTTGGGACTGGAATTTTAACAAGGTATACTGTAAACTCTATCCATCAGAGCAAGATGGATGTTTGTCAGTAGGAGACCCTGGTTTCCTGTTTCATAAACCATATGGTTGGGTTAGCATAGCCAACATGGCTATTGGGCAGCCTTCCTCTATTTCTGCTGCCTGGGAATTTAAGGAATTGCAGTCCAAGCAGATCTAAAGAATGCCAGGTTGGGGAAGAATGCTACAGGGTGGTCTGTAATCTGTTGCTAAGATGGAGAACATTTTTGCTAACTTGGCAGGCATAAGCTAAGGAAATGCCTCCTTGTCTGTCTCTAAGCCAGTAGAAGTCTCACCTCTTTATTCATCACACACACACAAATGAGCAAAATAATCACTTAGGATGGGAAATTTTAGGCAACTGAAAAGAAAGATGAGAAACAGATAGATGAAAGGTGATGCCGCTGGGATGATGCTGATATGAATCCAACAGGCATATCTTCCAAGAAGCTCGTGGGATTCAAGCTGCAGTGGAGTTAGAATGGGGACACAGAACCAGAATGCTCTTTCTGAGAAAGAGTAATTGCATTACTGGAGAAAGGATTGCAATGTGTGTGTGTGTACGCACATGAGTAAATATATAATATACAGATGAAAAGCCACATGAAGTTGCCCATTTATGTTATATTTGAGGCTTCAAACGATGAGGCTTTGTGTTGGCTTATAATATGAAGAGACCAGTTGCTCTAGATCTGCATTCTCCTTCCCTTGCATTTTCTTTTTCACAAGTTCAGCCTTCCCAGGTGGCACTGATGATCCCAAACAGGCTCCAAAATATGACATCTCTTCTCTGTACAGGAACAATGCTGATCTTACAATCATTTTGGCATACTGTCAAAACTTTTTTTTTTGTCTAGACATATTGTTAGTCAGTCTTCCCTACCATATTTTTACCACTGTGAACGCTGTTTTATGATTTTGTTTTATTTTAAAATGTATTATGTAGCCATATTGCTCATCCCCTTGACATTTTTTGATGAAGAACCCTTGATGAGCAGCTTAATAAAATAAATGATAAATCAAAGTCTCACAGGCAGTATTTTTATTTAGCATGTACTTATATTTAAGCATAATACTGGACCTATTTTTTGCCACAACAACCACCCTGTAAGGTCAGATGGGTTGAGAGAGAAATGCTGGAGCTTCCATAGCTGAGGGTGGACTACAACCTGGATCATCTCACTCCTGCACCACACTGGCTCTCTATGCAAATGTAAACAAGAACCCATGGTTTTGTTGTGGTTTATCGAGGAAAGCTCACAGGGACTATTAAAGGGAGAATTGCTGTGTATTCAGCACAATAATTGCCTTTACTAATAAGTGATTATTCTTATTGTGGGTGTTTTTCTGTGGATTGCCCATATGATCATATTACAGATCAGGACTGTGTTCATCACACCACAAGGCCACCTCCACATAACTGCATCTTTTAAATCCCTTTGGAATCCTTCTTATTTCTCATTTATGAGCAGATCACTCACCATGCTCAGCCATGAACAGAGAGAAAGAGAGAGAGAGAGAGAAGGGCTGACTCGTAGTAGAAAAGGAGCAATCTCACTCCCAGCCATTTCATAACTTCTGTTCCTACAAAAGTCCACAGAGCAAGTCATCCTAACAATGAGTGTTCAAAATGCTGATAGCATTTTATTCAACTAACATCAATCTGGACAAGTATCACTCTTTTTTTATTTTTGGTTAAAGCATCTGTATACAAAGGGGATATCCATGCAACTTGAAATCATGTTTCCTGTATTTGGATAGCAACACCCCTCTCTTTTTCAGTGTATTTTCTTCCTTCTAGCAGAGTCTAAGTATGTCTAGCTCAGATAAATCTGGATCAGAGCCATTTAAAAAAACAACAACAGCAAAACCGTTTGCTGTGAATTATTGAGACAAGAGTTTATCAAAATCAAACAAAGTTTGATGTCGTTTCTTACTGCTATTTTGCTAATTTGTATAAGTCAATACAGACACAATTTCAGCTCAGTTCAGAAACCTTTAAGAAAAAAAAACCCAAAATGCTAAAAATGTCAGGACTGCCAGATTTCAGTCTTCTACAATATGATCACTTAAGCACCATGCTATGCAAAGGCATGCAGTTATATCATTCGCACAATATTCAAAGATATGGAGCAGCTTCTTTGGGGGTGGGGGGGAGAGGGGGTTGGTTGTTTTTCGTTTCGTTTTGTTTTTTTACAACGGGTGGATGAAACAAACCATCCTTTGTGTTGACAAGATTATTACCTTTCTTTCATATTTGTGGTTGCAAAGACATTGGGTTGACAAGCAGAGGTATTTTAACATCAAATAAATCAGAACATTTTATATGCTATTTTTAAATGTGAAGCAATTGTCATCTAGCTAGCTACCACTTCCAGATACAATATTAAACAATCTCAGTGAAATCAGACAGCCTTCCTTTCAAAGAACTTACAGGAAATAAGAGGTCTCTTCCACATGTTTTACTTCATGTAACTCAAACAAATACTTTGGGAAGTTCCTACTAATTCACTGAAACAGTGACCTTGGTAACAGAGAAATGGAAATTTAAGTCAAAGATATTGTATTTCTTTTTAACTGTACAGGCAAGCAAAGGCTTAAAAACAACCGCTCAGGAAGAGAGAAACTCATGTTACGCATAAAGGACTTGGCAGGCCTGAACACCGAAATTTCCAGAAGTGTTTGCGTGGCAAGAACTCAATGCCAATCCGCATATTTTAGCTATACTGGCCAGGTGCCCAAAGTACAAGAAAGCTGTGGAGCTGTGCAGTTCAGTGGCTTCCCTGATGAGTTTCCATCCTGCAAGGCAATGCTGGCCCTGTCTCCTGCTACTTAAATTGTTACAAAATACCAGATGTGCTTAAGGAAGGGTAAGTGAATCCAAACCTAGGGTAGTCACGTAACCTATCATTAACATTTTCTTTTGTAAAAAAAGAAAGAAAGAAAGAAAATGCTGTCAGAACTCCGGATTACTGTTTTGCTTTGTTTGCTTACGCCCTCTTGCTGGAACCCCCCTGGGGTGATGGGAACAAGACACAGGAGGAGTAGACAGTTCTGGAGCATTTGACAACATTGTTTACAATCACACCCCTGCACATCTGAACCGTGTGAGAAAGTAAAGACTAAGCAGATTCCCTTTGCGCGGAACACAAAGTCCAAAAGGGAGTGGAAAAGGCTGCAGGAAGGAATACGGCAAAGCAAGAAGAACTGGGATCGAGTTTCTTTATCCCATGGAGGGGAACTGAAGAAAACAACAGTGCTGTTCTGATTCTCTGCCCCTTGGACAGCCAACAATCCCTCATGTGAAAAGACTTCACAAACAGACCTTGTCTAATGGTAATCTAATCCTCCCAGCTTGCTAAAAGCCTGGCGGTCATAGGTCAGTCTTGCACTTGCCAAACTCTTTGTACATACTTCCATGGATTTCATGTACAGAGTGGCACATGTACCTTTCTCCAGTTAATCTCAATTTTAAATATAATTATTACAGATACAATCTATACAAGCACTCTAGGATTCAACTGAAGGGTCACTGCACTGGCAGAACAGCAAATAGTGATGTAAGCTGGATGCTCCAAGAACCAACAGAGATCTATTGGCAGCTTGGCCAAGACAAGCAGGGTCTGGACAAGCACTTATGCTGTTACACTATATTACGTTGATGCTGTGAGTTCTTCATCAGCCAATTAGATTTTAGCACCACCACACCTTCCAAACCATTAGAGGGGCATGAACATGTTTTCCCCTGGGAGTATATGAAACTGTTCCAGTAGCAGCACACGTGCATTTGTATGTCTTCATGATTGTATTGATCATTCCTTTTTTGATTAATAAGAGGCACTAAGAAAGAAGATAAAACCCACTGCAGGTCAATTTGAAATGATGAGCTCCAAGGACACGTGCTTCTGTGTTGCAAACTGCTCTCTTGCTTGTAACTACCATCTGAGCCAATGTCTTCTTTAGGTGGTTGCTGGAAGCAAATTAAAATGTTTTGCTAAAGATGAAATTACTTTGAAACAGCTACCTCCTTAGTAGCTTATTCTGAATAATGTTTAACATTAGTTTATTTTCACTGCTTTAACAAGTAGAGATTCCTTAGCTCCATGCTGGGCTCTCTATGTTCTGTACGTGATTGGGCTACAGTGATGAGACACCCACTTCCCAGTTTCACCAGCTCCCTTTGTGCCCATAGGATATATGGGCATCTTTGCCACTATGGCCTCAGAGGGGTGGGCTGTGCCATTATCTCTAAGAATGTTACCTTGTTTTGTATGTTTGTGTGGGTGTTTCCATCTCAGTGCTGAGCATGCACCAAATACTGCATCCATTCCATTAACATGGCTGTCTGTTGTCCTGATGTAAGATACAGAACTCATATAACTTCAGACTTGGAACTCCCAAATTTCATCAGTGCAAGTAGCAGGGTATTTGATCACCAAACCTAATATCTAACACAGCTGGACTACGTAAAATCTTAAATTCTGCATATAATAGAGTATGCTCAGTATTTGCTGGGCAATATGGAGAAATAGAATTGCAATTATTTTACTTTTTTAATCAAATATTTTCCTCTGTTATAGGAATGCCATAAAAACCACAGCAGCTGTGTGTTTTCTTACACCATTCATATATAGATTTAAAATGTGTGTCAGGGGAAAATGGCCATTTTCTTCCAGTGAAAAAGTTTGTGGTTAAAGCCTAGCATTCTAAACAAAATAAGTAGGGAAGAAAAAGATCACCATGTTTATCTAAGTTGTTTTTATTACAGTTATTATCCCAATGGAAAGACTGGCAAAATTGCACAGATTTTAAACTCGTCAAGAATCTGAACTGGAAAAATGATTTATGCTTTTATTTTGCTCACTATGGTAAAAGAATCTGCAGACAAAAGAGACGGCTAAATTATATTAGGGAGTAAAGGAGAAGCATAAATATTTATGCCCAGAATGAAAGTCAGAAGACAGACCTAGGAAGCATACCAAACCCAGCTGCAGCACTGTCCCACGACAAAGGCGGGCTGTGATGATGTGAATTCATCACAGCAGGTAACCTAGTTTTGATCGAGTTGAGTCACTACAGCCTGGAGGCAGCCAAGTCAACTTCTTGACTTGTTCTTTCAGTTGCATAATGTGCCAGTCAAGCATTTAGGAATGCAATAAATGTTTGCTCATGGGGACACAGGTAAGCCACTGCCATCTCTCAGACAAGCAGCGGAGGGTGGAAGCTGGCTACTTGCTTAACTGATTCCCACGCAGAGTTTCTCACATGAATTAGACCATGTGAGTTTCTGGGAAGGCCAACTCCGCCTCCTACTTTATGTCCCCAGATGCTGCACAAACTGTATAACTGGTGAGGGCTCCATCCATGTCTAGGGCCTGTGACATCATGGAAAACATGTACAGACTATGATTGCCTTTATATAAAGGTTTTAAAAAATGTTTGCTGGTTTGCAGAATTACTTACATAGCTGTTCAAGGGGAAAAAAAGAAGCAGAAAATGAAAAGCTGCAGCTGCTTTTGTCAGTAACATCCTACACTTCAGGACATATTTGTTGGAGGATTTATGCACCCCTCCCCATCTCCCAATTCTAGCATGAAGCTAGATATTTCTTTGTTTAAAGGATCTTGCCACTTTTATCCTAAGAGCTAGCCTGCTGAAGAAAGATTCCTTTCTTCTTCCCTTTTGCAAAAATGTCTTCCCTGCCCCTGCAGCATTAGAGCTACTACATGGTGCAGGACAGGGGGAACCTTGAGCCCAGTATAATTTGGCCTGGGAGGTTCCCATCTAGCTACAAACTCTAAAGCAGTGTTTTTCAAACTTGGCAACTTTAAGATGTGTGGACTTCAACTCCCAAAATTCCCCAGACAGCATGCCACTCTAAAGGAAGCTGCTCCTTTCCTCAGGGTGTGCCTGTTTAGGAGATGTGTAGAATTTCAATGCAGTGTTAGTGAAATCTGAATGAGTACCAAACTATATGTTCTGTCCACTAAACAATTTTACACTGTTATAACCCTTAAGAGATACATTTTGATCTTGTCTTACTGACTACCCAGGAAACAACATGGAAATGTTGAAAATGTGCTATGTAATGACTAGATTCATACATTGCAGTAAGCTATTGTTTGCTGAACAAGCTATCACAGCCTGATTACATAAAACAATAAGCTATAGTTTTCAAGCTACAACAGCAAGTTTTACACACTGCAGTAGACCAAAAAAAACCAAACTGCATTAGCCATAGCGCTATGTGTGAACCCCAAAATTTGTTTCATTTACACAGATTTTGCATTGGAGAATGTATACACATAGTTGCAACATGATCTTAGCAAAGAGAACTGAAGGATTTACTTCCAAGCAAAGACATATCAGATTGTTATCAAACTAGCTATGCAAATAAAAAATTATGTAAACTTGCTGCAGTATAGGCAATAGACACTTACTGAGAGCATACACACCCTGAATTTATCTTAACACCTTTCACAGGAGATCATCTGACAATCGCAGCCTTTATTTGAAGTGATTCATACTTCCAAAGACATATTATATTTTCCCTAACTTTAAACAGCCTCTGATAGTCTCTAAACATCATCCCAAGAAAACTCTTTGTCGATACCTTGCATATCCTTGAAGAAACCTGCTTATATCAAAAACCTGCTCCAATCTGGAATGCTGGCTTGGATCTCTGGAACCTGCAGTCCCTTTCTGCCTACCAAGACAAATGAACCAAGGCCAGATCAGAAGGCCTTGCTTAAAAACTATTTCTGTAACAGATGTAAAAATACTAGGGGGTCAACCCAGAGCCTTACCACAGTGGCCCCAAGGTTCTGGGTTTCAGCAACACGCAAGAGTCTCCTTCTGTTGGCTTCAATGGAAAAGATTATATGTTGTCTTTTAATAATGTGTGCGCTATCATCTGATATTGTTCCTAGCTGGAATCAAAGCTCACTAGAACTTATAGGTGATTACCTAAACAGCCAATCACACAATACAACTGCTTAGACTATACCCCTTTATTTTGATTCAGTTGACTAAACACATTTGCATGCAAAGGCCTGAATCATAGAAAGGGGAAACAATTCTAATCTAGTCCACCATCCTGATAAGTTATTTTCCTGTTTGCAGAGCAGAGGTGAATCTAGTGTGTGTGTCTGTCTGTCTCTCTGTCATGGCACCAGGAAGCCAAAAAGATAGCATTGCATAAGCAGTATGTATGGATTCTGTGGGGAAATCCTAATGCAGCTACGTGACCCTTCTGTTCTTCTACACTGCAGGCATTATTATTTCAGGTCCTATAAATTATTTGACTGGCTCATGAAACTCACATGGTTATTCTGTATATTTCCAGATCTGCAGCACTAGTATTGTCTCTCCAGTTTCTGCAATATCACCTTAAAAAAATATTAGAGAACTTATATATGCTACAGAATTACTTCAACTGTCATTTTCTTCTCTTTTTAACTGTTACTCTGGAACTACTGAATGAATACTGTGGAATCTAGCAGCAGATCTGCAGTTGATTTGATAAGGCAACAGTCTCCAAATGCTTTATGCTGGCACCCTGATATGTAAATTAATTTTACTGAATTTTGTCTATACACTAGCACATTTCATGTTTGTATTTTATTTTTATTTTTAATCCAGACAGTATTCAAAGCAGCTATTAAGAATAGCACTATGATAATTAAAGCACAGTACATTCATTAAAATAAGTGCAGCAAACTTTTCAAACCTTAAATCTCTGGCAGTAACGTGTAATGGTTAGGTGTTGGAATAGGACAAAATTTAAGGTCACCATAAGCCATAGAAACTCTTTGGGTGAGATTGGGCCACTCTCTTTCAACCCAACCTATTTCACTGGGTGGCTTTTGTGGGGAGAAGGAAGGTAAATCTCCTTGAAAGAGCCTTTGAACTTTTGTATTACCAAGACAATCCAGGTTGGTTTGGGAGATGCCTTAGAACTCTCTGTTTATTCTATTCAGATTTGTCTTGCAGAATCTAAAGTTTCATTGTGGAATACAGAATGGTGGAAGATCACAATGGGAGATCACAAAATTAACACGTTGGTTGGATTTTTTGTTGTTGTTTGTTTTGGGTAGTGCTATATGAAATGCAGAACTTTCCAAAAATGTTTAACAAGAGTTACTGATATTTCTCTCTCTCTCTCTCTCTCGTGTAGGTGATTGAGTGGGCTAAATGAACATTGTAATGTTCCCATAGTAAAGTAAGAAAACACTGAGCCTTTAAATGTTATGAATAGTCCTAATATATACATTAAGTAATACTTCTGAAAGAGGCTTAAAATAGCAAGAACATCAGCTAGAACGTGGGACTGGGAAGCAGATTCAGGTGCAGTCATGGCTGATTGACGGACTTCAAGACAGTCACTGCCTGCCCATTAACCTATCTCATCTAAGTGTTGTGAGGATAAAACCTTATTTTATGGACTGCTGGCAGAAAGATAGAGCAAAAATACAACCTCTAATATATACATCAGTAAATAAATGCTTTTTCTTATCTTCTTTTGAGTGCAGAAATGCCAACTCTAGACTAGAGTTCTGTTATATTCCCAGAACATGACTCTCTCCAGGTACAGAACTCATCATACAAGACTTCTCATGACCACTCAAACCTGATTGCTGACAGAGAAGCAACCTCCTTTTTTTCTTGGACAAGCCTAATTGACACGAATGTGGAAAAATCATGCCATGATTATTGGTTCTTTGTCACTCCATCACAGTTTGGACCAGGAGAATGTCCTGCTCCTTCTCAGCTTTCCTTGGTAATTGTTCTGAATGTTCAGCAAACATTTCTCCTTGCAATTGAGAATCAGGCTTCTGATTATTCAAGGCTGATAGCCTAGTTATAATATGAACTGTGCCACTGAAGACCTCTGGAAGTACAGCTACATTATTTATTCACCTACAGTCAAAGCTGCTCTATAGTTAGCATATGATGTCAGTAGATTGTCTGAATCCCTGGAAATGGGCAGGGAATTGTCTCTCACTTCATATATAAAGTCAATGATAAATATTTCTCTTCCGTGAAAGAAAAACCAGAAGTGCACTTCTTTTGGGCAAGGTTCACAAGAGCCTGTGAAGTGGAAATGATTGATCAGCATCACAGGATCACAAAACGAGGCATTTGGCATGCTCAGGATGCTGCTTCACCCCTCCACACACTCAAATCTTGGTGTGCTGCTCAAGACCAAATGAGTCAAACAAAAAAAGAGTGTTGCTGCCCACCAGCATCCCAGAGATCCAGTAGTTCTCATACAAAGGTTTGGTTTTTGCTTGGTCTTTTCTTTTAAAACAATCAGCTGAGTGAATTCAAAGGCCATCTCTACCTCAGTCTTTTTTTTAGTAGCATTCTTGCCGCATCAGTTACAACCTGCAAGAAAACAACTCTCCAATATATGTATGTAGGTATTGAATTTATATTCCCTTGCAATCTCAAAATTCAGGATTTAAAGGGCATTATTCTGAACTGACATTCGGAGGAACTTTGATAAAATACAAGCATATGTGAAAGTAACACTCTTCCCCAGCCTGCTGCACTCCATATATGTTGTATTCCAAGTCCCCAGATTCACATCCAGCATGGGCCAACAGGAGTTGACCTGGTCTTCTGAAAGTTGTAATGACCATACAGTTGGGGAAGTAAATTGAAGTCTCCACCAGCTGAACTCCCAGTGACTTAATGGAGGTTTCTTGGCAGGAATATAGAAATATTTTGGCCCTGTCTTCTACTGGGATTTATTTTACTTCTCAGTCTAGTTTATAGCCCTGGGATGCTCTGGTGGTCTCCCATGTGAACTCTAACCAGACCTCATCCCACTTAGCTTTGGAGCCCACATACAGTCAGCCATGTGCTGCCACTTCCCAAGACTAGGGCTGAGTGCAATGCAAAGAATTCATAATGAACAAGCACTCTCTTTCTTGGGCCAGAACCTACATTGCACTGGTAATGTAATAATTCCCCTCAAGGAAAATGAACTAATCCTTTACATGTCCAATTATAAAAAAATGAGACATAGCAGTTTCACCCTTTAAAAACTTCTTCCGCAGAGCAGTCCAGGAAAAAAGGAAGCTGTGCCAAAAGGATTTGTTTGCCGGTCGGTCATGACTAGCTGGGATGGATTTATATAAGCCACAACCTTGATTGGACTAGCAACACTTCACCACTTCATTCCAGTATGAATCATATTTTGGCATTGGGTTAGTCAATGGTTGGTTCATCATTTTTAGATGTTACCTGTACAGGTGAACTTAAGCATTTGAATACATAACATTCCATTATCAGAATGCATTTTTTATGCTTAGTGGGAGTGAAGCAAGTGAGATGAGGTGCATTTAAACCCAAGGGGGAAAGGAGACCTAGGGCTAAAACCTTAAATAGGCAAGGGGAAATGCAATCAGTGAGTTGAATGGGCTTCTTTAGTAAGAAGAAATCAGGGAGAGTTGCAGAACCAGAACTAGACATTTAATTTTTGATTTCTAGGATCTCCTGCACAGCAAAGTTAGTTCTCTGCCTCCTTTACTTTACAGCCCCATTTCAGACTGATTAAAAATGATAGGCTAATCTAATCACCGTTTTTTAGCTTACAAAAAGGATGTGTATCTCAGGACATCTATGGGCAGGAACTGGCACCTGATCTTCTCTTCCTTCAAAGCACCACCACAGCTACTAACTGCCCCTTCACAAGATTTTGAGAGGCACTATCTCAGAGCACCCATCTGGAGAGAATTTCAAAGTTGAAGGCAGTCCATGAGAGATCATATAGATTAATTCCAAATCCAAAGCAATATATTTAATGAAGGAGTTTCTGCTACGGCACCTGAAGGCAGGAACCTGCTGTTTCCAATTCCAAAGCCAGCATAGACTTCATCACATAGAAGGAGCTACATTCAACATTCAGGTTCCAAAGGCATGAAGTCTTTTGGCATTTTAAAGGCTAAACAAAACTCAGGATTCATGCAGTTTCCTCTGATGAAATACCCAGAGGAGCAGACACATGAGTCTGCCGAAGAACACAAAAACAAAAGCAATCCATGAAAGCTAATTCTTCTTCTCATGTCTACCTCTCCAAGTCATATTTCTTGCCACCATTGTACACGTTTCCATAGTGAGCTGGCTTCAGCAAGGCCCTGCGTGTGCAACTATCTGCCTCTAACCAAGGACAAAGTAAGTGGTGTTGCAGTGCCTCTTGTCCAGTGGGATACCTCAATTAGATCACATTTTCACTGGATCTATCAGCCCAGTCTTGAGGTGATTTAGAGTCTTTCAAATGGCCCATTCCTCTCCATGGAGGTCCTCTTTCCCATTAATGCCCAGGTCACCCTTTGCAAGGTTTTTAGCTGTGTCTGCCATAGTTCCACACTAGCAGAAGCCAGTCTGACGTTTATCGCTTTCCATTGCCATAAGAAATCTTTTGGATGATCTGCAATGTGGTTGGCCAGAAATTCTGTTCATCTGAAGGATCTTTGCCTGGTTCCAGTACTATTAGAACTTGCAAATGCCTCCATGTCTTAGGCATTTTGTCTGTCTATGAAAGCTAATGATGATGCAGAACTGGAATCAGTGCTTTTTAAAATCTGTTTTATATACATTCATTTACTGTTTGCCTTTTGTATACCTTCAAGGTGTCATTAGATGCTCTGACAAAGAGTATTCGTCCACATAAAAGGGACTCCTTTTATAAGAACAGAGGAGCATAGGCAGTGTCTTTTATTAAAGCAGATTGTTCACTGACATTGCTAGTATTGACCTTGTTTGCATGGCATGCTTAACCATGATAATTAATCCAATTCCTTGAGTTTGCAAAATACACTGAACCATAAACTAACCCAGTACACTGGCTTTGCACATGTCATTGCATACTTAGTGATTCAGTGACTATGTAAACTAAGCTACAGAGAAGCACAACATTGCTGCCACAGAGGTTTCCCAGAATAGGATGAGTAGGATGGTCCTTAGCCAGCCCTTTGAGATCCACACAAGGAAAAAATCTATAAGGAGACATGCACCAATGCCATTTCTTCCAGTAGAGTCCTTGAATAGCTTTCCCCAATTAGTATCAACCAGAGGGGCTGGGCTTGAACTTGCATAGTCTCTAGCCAGCATAGCATTGAGGAGGAGGAGAGCTGAAGCCTGGGCAAGCTCTGTACATGATCCATATGAACGACTTCTGTTGAAATGCATGGGAACTGCACTCAAAGCCATGAATCTTTCCCTTTTCCTTATTTTTCAGAGTTCACATGAGCAAGCCCTTAAGTCATCAGGTCACTGCAATTCTCTGGGTCACATTTTCCTCCTCCATCCTCATTTTCAGGGAAGATCTTGATCTCTTCCTTTCCCCCATGGAAAGGGATCCCAAATATGGTGGCCTGCTCCAAGCTGTCCCAGGATCAAACCAACTGTAAGATGGTTTGACACCTATTAATATGGGATGCTTGCCCGGAAAAAAAAATATTTTGCATAACCAACTTCCAAATGGATGCCACATGGAATTAATTGCTGTAAAGTCCTCTCATGCAATTATTTCAGGGCAGCCAGCTTTAACAAGCCTTTAAATTATTTTGTGGCATGGCATTCCACCCATAGAAAAACCTCAAGAAGGATTAGGAAGAATACAGAAATACATACTTCCCCCACCCCCAAACCCCAGACTGAAGGCACTACACAGTGAGGACAGGGTCAGACCAGGTGGAATGGAGCAAATTACAGCAGAAAATAAGAGGAGAATACACCATCAGAGTTGTCACAAGGATCCACATGAATCCTTTTCTTCTACTGTCTTAGATATAATAGAGCCAGTTGCTATAGAAACCAGCGTAAAAGCACCCTCACAGCAAGGCAGGGAGACAAAGTCTAGAAATGAAATAAAAGGGACTATAGTATTTTAAGGACATTTATAAGGGATACTAAGAATAAGATTAACTAAATTCATCATTTGCACCCAGGATCCATCATGTTGAGATTTATATCACAGGGAGTGAAATGAAGAGATGCAAGTCATACTGGTGAATTATAAGTCTGCAGTAAAGTTAATTTAACATGAGGTTAGACATTTTCAGCGATCACTAAGGGATGTTTACTACAACTTGGCTATTAAGTATTTGTCATTCAGAGCTATACACTGTCACCACTCATAATATGGTCAGAAAGTAATAATGATTTATTTTCCCTCTACTCTGAAAAAAAATTGATAGTTTTCTACATCTTTAGAAGTTAGTAGAAATTTAACTTCAGTCTTCAATATACACCCACATCTTCAGAAAATATATACCTTCCTTAAGCACAGAAGGTGGCTGGGTGACTTTGGGCCCGTCACTCTGTCTCAGCCCTAAACTAGGTGGTTGAAAAACTTCTTATCTGCCAACTTGCCCTGGACCAACATGGTAGATTACAGTCCATAGCATTCAATGAAGAGGCCTTCATCCTCCAGTGGATTGATTTGTGATGATGATATCATCATCATCATATAGATGAGATGCTTCTTTGTTTGACCTTCTATAGTGCAAGTCGTTAGACTCTAAATTGTATGTACAGTGGGAGATGCCAGGGTTATCCTTTGACCTATATGTGTCAGCCATGATTACTCTGCATCAACTTAAGGACAGTCTTGTTTCTTACTCTACTAATCACCAAAAGTTTTGGACATGGCCATAGCTGAAGCAAAGCCATCCCTCCAGGTAACAAGTCAGCGTTTCATGAAAAAGTAATCTATCAGAACACTATACACCTCCCTGTCAGTCAATGGGATGGAAACTGAAAATAGAGAAAGGTTAATTAATTCCCAGCTGAGGCTGTACATGTAGCTTTCGTTGCAATTCTGTCCATATTAAGGTGGTCAGTCAATTAAGGAAGATGGGACTTTTAGTTTAACACATCTAGAAGGCATCTGCATGCAGAAGGATGAGCTAGGTCTTTAATACCCTGTTTAAACAAAAAGTAAACATGCTTACAAATGTGTTCGGACTGATACTTTGCTCTTCCAATACATGCGAAATATGACAAATAAGAATCCATATTGTCTCTGGCATGTTGATCCTTAGTCCATAAAGGGAGGGAGAGGAAAGAGAAGAAAAAGCAGTTTCTAGCGAGAAGAAGAGAGATACTAGTCTAGTCTTCTTTGGCATGCACTGCACTGCTGCCAGACTGAGCCTGCTGGGCTACACTTGAGAGACCAAAATTGCTATTCAAGTCACAGTGCCAGCGATAAAAGTTAGAAGGATAAAGCCCAAAGGAACATGTATCTTCTAACAGAGAAACTTGGAGTCTGCTCACCCCACCAGAATAATGATTAGTGCCTGTCGTGCTTAGCTGGAGCAAGTATAGCTGCTGTCACTTCTGCTGAGGCCTTTGAAAAGCAACGGCTGGAGTGCCCAATTTGCAGTCTCCAAACTATCTGAAATCATGAGCATCTTTAAAATGATTGTCAAAAGCTTGTAATCACTTTGAACTCCACCTCTCCAAAACAAACGAACGAACAAATAAAACATATTGGCAAAATGTACTTGTTGCATGCAAGACTGCAAATACGTTACTCAAGTTTTCTGATGTGTATCAATAAAGCTGAGCATTTCCTGAATGGATGAACCAAAGAATTAGGATACTATGCCACGCATCATTCGCAGTTCACAGGCTACTGATAGCTATTGCACAAGATAGTCCAATCTGTCTTAATACACACAGCACAAGATCTGTACCGGAAAATATGATTATGGAATAATTAGAACTGTTGGATGAACATACAAAAGGCTAGGAGTCACAAAAAAGGAGGGATTTCTGTTATACTCCATTATTCTAAAAATGTCTCAGGATTTGCACGTCAGCCATTTCCCTGCTAACTGCAAAAGGTGCATTGCAAGTGATTTCATATGCAGTGTTCATTCAAAGCACATGGAAAACAGCCTTCCCCAATATGATGCCCTCTAGATGTATTGGCAACACCCAAAATTCCAAGCCAGGATGTTCAATGGCCTTGGGAATTCTGAGAGATGTAATCCAACATATCTAGTAGATATTAGATTGGAGAAAGCTGGTGCAAAGCATAGGTGTGCATGCCAGATTTGTCTGTCCATCCATCCATCCATCCATCCATCCATCCATTTATCAATCAAATTTTTATCGCCACCCATCTCACACAAAATAACTCTGGGTGGCGTACAACAATAAAATAAGATAATAAATATATAAAAGCAATAATTGTTAAAAAATAGAAAAATATAAAACAGCCATTCTTAAAAATGTAAACCATCAAGTACAGGAGAGAGTAAATTAATAAGAGAGCCATCTTCGAATATCCTCTGTCCCCTGGCATCCCCAGGCCTGATGGCAAAGCCAGGTCTTAAGGGACTTACAGAACATTAGCAGGGATGGAGCTAACCTCACTTCAGAGGGGAGAATGTTCCATAAGATGAGCGTCAGAGCAGAGAAGCCCTGCCTCCTGGGACCCGCCAAGTGTAAGTGAAATGGCTTCATGTAGATGTTAAATAGGAGAGAACACCGAATCCTGCGGCACCCCACACAGCAGAGGCCAAGGACGGGACCTCTCCTCCCCAATCACCACCAACTGGAATCGGCCCTGGAGAAAGGAGGCGAACAAGCACAATGCCGTGCTGCTCACCCCCAATCCTCTGAGCCAATCCAGAAGGATACCATGGTCGATGGTATCAAAGGCTGCAGAGAGGTCAAGTAGGGCAAGGATGGATGCACCACCCCCATGCTGCCCCCAGCAGAGGTCATCCAAAAGTGCTGTCCCCTACCCAGGCCTGAATCCCAACTGAAAGGGATCCAGATAATCCGCTTCATTCAAAGTCCCCTGAGACTGCTGCACAACCACCTCCTCAATCACCTCCTCAATCACCTTCCCCACAAAAGGGAGGGTAGATACTGGATGAAAATTGTCCAGTATGGTGGGGTCTTGCAATGGCTTCTTGAGAAGGGGGCAAGCCAGAGCCTCTTTAAGAGGCAAAGGGACAACCCCCTCACTCAAAAATGAATTAACCACCACTGGAACCCACTCACATGACACACCCATCCGGGCCACTTTCACAAGCCAGGAGGGGCAGGGATCAAAAGAGCAGGTGGCTGAGCTCACAGTCCTAAGGACCCTGGCCACTTACTCAGGCCCAACGGGTTCAAACCATTCCCAGATAACTGGGCAAGACTCCTCCCCAGGCATCTCCTCTGGACCCACACCAAGGCCAGCATCCAACTGAGAATGAATCCGAGCAGCTTTGTCCAACAAATGCTGAACAAATTCCTCCGCACGCAGATAGCTTTCCCTGAACAAAGTTGAAATTTGGTTATATTTCCCTACTTCTTTCCCTGTGGAGTTTCTCCATTTTCAAGACCTTCCCTGAATCACAGAGCTGGAGCTCTGTTGGCCATCAAGTCCATCTCCTGCCAAGGTCAGAAGTCTAAATGAAAGCATCCCTGACAAACGGCTGCCCTGCTGCTGCTTAAAACCAGCCTCCTGCCTTCCTTTCCTTTTTCATGGTCTATTATTTATACAAGTGTTATCCTGCTTTTCTGCCTGAAGGGAACTCAAGGCCACTACTGTAAAAATAAAAAAGCAAATAGTTAAAAATGGATAAACAGTTATAACAACTACTAATTTGTTCAAACTGCAAAAGCCTGTCCAAAGAGGAAGGTCTTGATTCCTTTCTTAAAAACAGAAAGATGGGAGCCTGAACGCAATTCCAGAGAAAGCAAGCAACATTAGAGGACCAAGCTTGGAAGATAAAGGCACTGAATCAGGGCCTCTCCTGTTGATCTTATGTCTGGATGTGCATTTCAAGACTGGCAGGTTCCAAGCTTTTTAAGAAATGTAAATGTAAAAAAACAACAGCTAAACTGAACACAGAACGCTAGTAACAATATGCTTCTGAAGCACCTTTCACTAAGTGATGCTTTTAGACATTCCTTGGGAAACCCCATGTAGAATGCACTGTAGCAGTTAAGCTGGGATGTAACCAAGGCATGGATAGCTGCTGCCAGGTCAAGAAACATCAGAGAAATATATTACAGAAATATAAATGGGCAAATGCACACCTAATCACCTGTGTTATTTTTTTAGTGCTCACAAACTGACCAGTTAAACTGTTTCAGAATTTTTCCTGGTACTGATATCAGGTTGATGGTCTGTAGTTATCCAGAACCTCTTTCTTTCCCTTTTTCAAGACAAGCACTATCTTGGGTTGAGCCAGAGGTGCTGTGGAAATCCTGGGTTGGTGTCTGGAGGCTGTCAGGCGTGGATGGGACAAAAGAGTCTGATGCTGAACCCAAGCAAAAAGGAGTTGCTGTTTGTTAAGAAGGGTTCTCTGTCAACTCCAGTTACATCTCTGGACAGGATGGCTTTCCCCCTAAAGGAGGTCTGCAACTTGGGGGTTCTCTGAACTCACGGTTTCTGCCAGATAGGCAGGTGGATGCCATGCCAGAGGGACTTTGCCCAACTTTGCAGTGGCCCATTTGCTGGCAAACTAGAGTCATCATAGCTATGTAACAGCTGTGCTGAAGGCCCATAGG
This sequence comes from Liasis olivaceus, assembly GCA_030867105.1. NCBI lineage: Eukaryota > Metazoa > Chordata > Lepidosauria > Squamata > Pythonidae > Liasis > Liasis olivaceus. The sequence goes on from CM061349.1 coordinate 263,109,395, forward strand.
TTTTCCAGTGCAATTCAAATTGCCAGTTCTATCGTATAAAGTCCAAAGTGCCTTCAGAACTACCTTCTCTACATAGAATCAACTCATCCAATGTGTGCTGCCTAACACACTCTCTAAATAGTCCCCAAGAGATTAAAGGGGAAGGGGCTCACAGAGAGATTTGGCAGCCCCTGTGTCGTGGAACAGCCTCCCTTCTGAGGTCAGATCAACACCTGCCACCTGCCTACTATAGGAAGCTAGTAAAAACAAAGCTTTTTCAGAGAGTATTTGCGGGATGACAAATCAGAGCCATTTTGGTCTAGCAGTTAAGGCACAGGCTAGAAACCAGGAGACTGTGAGTTCTAGCCCCACCTTAGGCATGAAAGCTGGATGGGTGACTTTGGGCCACTCACTCTCTCTCAGCCCATGATATGAGACTCGGGCAACAAGCCGGTCAGTCAATTCCTGTAGCAATGAATGGATCAACATCTGGTTGATCCAATAAAAAGTGGACCCTGCACATGCAGGAAAACACTAAGAAGAAAAAAAATTGGGGGATGACAAATGTGCGGCATCTGTAATACATTACAATAATAATAATACATTCTTACAATATCACTGTCTTGGTTTTAATATTATTTTATTGTTTGATTGTGAACTGCTGGGAGTCCATGTAAATTACAGAAATAGAGCAGAATATAAAGAGAAATAGAAATCAAATACATAATAAATAAATAAATAAACCTTACAAAATATGCCCTTCTCCAAACTCCTATATCCCAAGACATATGTGTATTTATTTCACGTATAATGCCACTCCTCCTACACTTCTGTATTTATTTATTTATTTATTTATTATTCCATCTTTATTTTATTTATTTATTTAGTAAATTTATAGGCCACCCACCCCACACACATGACTAGTTTGATCAACTCAAGGCGGCATAGGTACCTAATGTTCCCACCTCCTGTTTTCCCCACAACAACCCTGTGAGGTAAGTATGGCTGAGAGACAGTGATGGGCCCAAAATCACCCAGCTGGCTTTCATACCTCAGGGAGGACTAGAACTCACAGTCCCCGGGTTAAGTTAACAAGCTATACCCTTCAACCTTTGCATTCCACTCGTAAGTTTCATCCTACCAGGGTTCAGTAAAGTCTCCAAAATCATATTTGCTTCCCTGCATTAAGACTTCTAGTTCTTCCTGTTTGTTCCCTAAACTCTATGCATTTGTATAGAGACACTGGAATCCTTGGGCCATGCCAGCTGATTTACTCCTTCCTGGATTTACTGTACTGTTCATTACTGGGTGCCTCTGCAGCCTGCGTGCCCCTCCCGGTCTTGTTCTCAGGACCTGATGTCACACTGTTTTCTAGGCTCTCTTCTCCCGCCACCACAGCATTCAGTTGAAAGCCCCCCAAGTCAGGTTTGAGAGATGCCTTCCCAGCTCTTCCCAGTTTTCAGGAGGTACAGCAGATCTCATGCCAGGAGTGCTATGCTTGTTTGTTTTGCTCATCTGGAGCACTGCATCCTTTCTACTGTAACTATTGTACACTTTCTTATTGGTTATGGAATACAAGCATGAGATAGGACACACTCTGTTGTGGGGCTGGCAAATCTTTCCTGCTTCTGAGAGAGCCTCTTCTAAGTATTAAGGTCTGGACTGTGCACTATAAGAAAGTGAGGTCAGATTGAAGGCAGCTGTAGATGAGCTATTTCTGGCTTGGGACACTTGGAGTCAATGCTGCTGTTACTCCAGATGGACAACAAGTGAAGTCCATCTGTGTGATTTCTAAGTTCTTTGAGCTGCCGAGTTGGGGACTCTGTCAAAGAGGGAAGTGCCAGGTGATGAATCAGCCTGCTTTTGTTGTCTGGGGCTGTGGCAAGCAAAAAGTGGTAAGACTCATCTTCCTGGGAATATCTTAAACCTTCAAGGCCAGCTCAGCAGGCCAGCTGGATGCAGCTATAAAAGGCAGAGGCAGAATTTTCAGAAAAGAAGGGCACTTGTTTCTGGGGCCTATAACTGCTTGCATGAAGGGTTCACATTGTCCATTTACTAGTCAATAAGTAGTCAGCCATATCAGTGAAAGAATTACAATCTCTGAGTTATCATGGGCATATAGTATAAATCAGAGCTCCCACATTCACTGCTGAGACTGATCTAAAGGTGCAGGGAAAATGTATGCTGAAATAATCTATGTTGCAATAATATATTTAAAGCTTTTTCATTTCTTAGTGACAACAAAAACTGAAGTGTTACTGGAAGAAATTATTCTGTAATTAACACCAAAGCTAGCAATGGAGAGTTGAGTATCAACAAAAGGCATTAAAAAACATCAGTACGTTTTCAACCGTAGTTGTGTCTGGGCATTGACTGCATTGGGAGAAATCCTGGTATGAATTGCCTATAATGTGCAGGATAAGGCCTTATGTGTTGTTTTATGTGGATAATTTGTAAAGACTAGGGAAATATTTGTTAAATATTTCATGATATAATTAAGTCTTATTAATGTAGTGGCCTTTATTTTGCAAATTAAAAATGCACAAGAAATCATTTTTATCACAACAGGTCTTTATTTGTCATCTTAGTTTGCTAAGTATTTGATTAATATTAATATGGAAGAGCTGTTTTTTTTAAAAATCAGTTAATACTTTAGATGGAGTAGCTATGTGGAAATAGTATTAATGGGTTAGTATTTATGATGCATACTAGTTCTAAATATTACTTTTGATATTTTTATTGCCACCCAGGACAAATACAGTTCATTATAGATGAGGAATTGTTTAATCTTCCAGCTACATGCAATAATCAGCAGAACAAATTGTTTTTAGTGGAACTCTGGTATTGGTCTCCCTCTGCCTTCTTCATACCACTCAAAATGCCTAATATCAGCTTTTGTTTCCTTTTGGTTATTTTTCATCTCTGCTGTCTTTTAATGCAGCTCCCACCAGGCCCTGCTGCTAACAGAATAATAACAATAAAAGCTCTATGTACCAAACTGGAATTAGGAATGGACCGAAGAAACAATGGCTGTTTCATAGACTCCTTGTAGAAAAGCCAAAGACTTAGGATTCAGAATCATAATTGCCATGGCTTTTACGTTGTGCAAGCAAGTTACATGTTTCAGAAGTTGTGCCAAACACAGCAACAATGAGGACAGGAAGAGTGGTGTGTTTGCTGGCTTTGAGAGGGAGTTGCACCCAGAGCTGGATCTTGCAACTGGACCGTTCCTGCCCGGTATCTACAGGCAACTTATTGCTATATCACAACATATTGGTGATTTAGTACATAAAATCACCCTAAAAATGAGAACTGATCAAGAGAGAAATGAGAAAAGACAGAATGCAAGCGCCCCTTATATTCAAAACTGAACTGCAAGTTGCTAACCAAGGAAGAGTTTAACACATCAAAACCTACAATTTTCAAGGGACAAAGAGAATTCCAGATGATATATGCAATTTAGAGGGCCAGTCCAGTGTAGTGGTTAAGGTACCAGGCTAGAAGCCAGGAGACTGAGAGTTCTAGTCCCCATTTAGTCAGAAAGCCAGCTGGGTGATTTTAGGCTGGTCACTCACTCGCAGCCCTAGAAAGAAGGCCATGGCAAACCACTTCTGAAATCTTGCCAAGAAAACTGCAGGGACTTGTCCAAGCAGTCACCGGAAGTCAACAGACTCACAGGCACCAAATATTCATATACACACACACTTTACCATTATGGCTGAACTGGAAGGCACATTCAGGCAAAGGATGAACAGTATTCCTATCCACCAAGCAATGATCTGATCATTATTAAAATAAAGGATATTAACCCACCAGAAACCTCAGTTGGATCAGAAGCCTCAGCAAAGACAAAAGAAAAAGAGCCGGCTTGGTCTAGTGGTTAAGGCGCTGGCCTAGAAACCAGGAGACCGAGAGTTCTAGGCCTCCCTTAGGCCCGAAAGCCGGCTGGGTGACTATGGGCCAGTCACGCTCTCTCAGCCCAACCCACCTCACAAGGTTGTTGTTGTGGGGAAAACAGGAGGAGAAAGGAGCATTAGGTATGTTCGCCGCCTTGAGTTATTTAAAATAATAAAGGCGGGATGAAAATCTAATAAATAAATAAATAACCAACCAACCAACCAACCAACCAACCAAATCATGGAGATCCGGTATCCTCGCAGACACTGCAGGAGGAGAGTTGTGTTCAAAGAAGAGTCCTTGCTGATCTCTTTGCCCTCCATAGCTGAAATCTGAAATTATGCCTCCTCCTAATTTCTGGGCATCATATTTCTTCTCTGCGCTATGGCCTGTTTCAGTGCTAAGAATTTTTAGCTTAAGCCTAGGCCAGGAAACCCTTTGAAGCTGGAACCCAGCAACTGCCCAGTGCATCTCCGTAAAAAAAAAAAAAATAACAACAACCCTCCACGGAACATGCTGAGCTGTTACATGAATGGCTAGCAATTATTTGGCAACCGGTCAAACATAAAGTCTTAAATCATTCCTTAAAATAACACTGCATTATTAAAATGCAGAACTGCCCAGGCTTGTTATTTTTTGCTCAATACTGAGTTTACAAGTTCACCCGTACCATTCATGGTAGTGGTGGGGAGAGAAAGATGAGGGTTGAGTGTGCAAGAACGATTGATCGTCTTTCATACAATTTTCCATCACTGTAGCCTTGGGTTTTTAGCTGAGTACCATAAGTCCTCCCATTAACACCTTCTGTCAGTAGAATGGTAAGGCTCTCTCCATAGAGCCAACTGTACGCCTTAAAAAACTGTTGCCTTTGACCATCTTGCCATCTTTGCCAACCAGTGGGCCATTTTTTTGACTTTCTTTTGGTTCCTCACATATCCAAACAACCCTTTTTTTGTTATTTCTGGCATGTACAGCAAGCCTTAGCTCATGCTGAGCCTTAGCCTTCCTGACCCCATCCTTGCAGATTCGAGTTATTTCTTCCTTTGTTATATACTCCTCTTTCCATTTTTCAAATGTCCTTGTTGTTTCAAAGATGTTTCAGAAACAGGTTCTCAAAATGTTTGTTCTCAGCTTATCATAGAGAACTTGGAGCAACCATGGTGTCTCTCCTTTTTTTCTGTTTGGTACTGCTTGTATTTGGTCCTTAATTATCTCATTTTTCATAAGTTCCCAACTCTCATGAACCATTTTTCCTTTTAGGATTTCCATCCATGGAAGGGACAGAATCTTCCCTACTTTTTCTCTTAGCCTGTTGAATTCCTCTCTCTTGAAATCTAGGTTTCACTCTTACCTCCTAGATACTACCTAAATATTCCCTAGATAAGTTATTACAAAGCATTTATAAGTGATTCCCAACATTCTCTTTTTTAATAGTAATGCATTCTCAACAACGTTTGAATACCTAGACAGTAGACCTGTCATGATTCCCAAAGCAGATTCATTAAACTGAGTCTTGTGGCTACACTGATTTTTAACCCCATGAGAGCAACCTTAGCTTAAGATTTAAGTTTTGTTGTAAAGAAAAGCCATATTTCAGGTTCGCTTTCTCCTTTTTTTTTTTAAACAGCTGGATGATGTCTAGTGACTAGTGATGTCAATTGATGAGAAGAACTTTGGTTTGCCTCTTCTTTTGTCTTCAATTACAATTAGATCTGCAGGTATCACAGGGAAATGTTTCATCCCACGGAAGTCAACATTATTACCTGGTAACTTCTGCAGACAAAGCCAATCTTTAAAGGCACACTCAAAGGGGAGATTCAAAAATTTGAAACATTACAATGATGCTTCCATTAAGAATGTGCAGTATCCCTTGATTGTGGAAAGTGAGCAGCAAAAAATACTAACCAAACTGAACATTTTGTATAATTGAATCTACAGAAAATATATTCAAAGTTACAATTTATAAGCACACAACCTGGGAGTTATGGCACATCCTATGTTACAGAGACTGCTGTTTTGAATGTGTAAAATGTATTCTCCATTAATCTCTCTCAACTATCCTAAGGGCCTTTTTTGAGAAAAAAATGGCATTTAGAAATAAATAGTAACATAACATACTGGACTCAGTTGTACTTCCTAGTAAACAAAGGTGGTGCTAGTTTTTATTTTGGCTGCCAGAAACACAAGGGGCTTCTTTTTCACTTAAAGATAATAGATTAATAATTGGGAATGGGTACTCAGATTTGAAGTGGTGAAATAACTTTTGTTACTGATTAGTTTACTGCCTTAAGTGAAAAATACTGCTCCAGCTAATTTCAAATGCTCAGCTATACTTAGTGGAGACCCCTACAGATATGGGATCTAGATTTGCCTCCATTGCCCTTTAAAAGGTTGAAGGTGAAAGAAAAGAGTGCAAAAGTCAGTCTGCTGCTCAATATTAAAAAAAAAACAACAAGATTATGTCAAAAGACAAAAGACAATCCAATTTAATCAGTAGATAAGAATTTGTGGTAAGAGCCTTTATATTTGTAGGTGCAAACATTCACATGGATGGTGACTGCAGCCATGAAATAAAGAGACACCTACTACTTTGGAAGAAGATTATAGGAGATTTAGACAAAATATTAAGAATGCAGAGCTATTGTATTGATGGCAACTGTTAAAGAATCGTACAATTATGTATTAGAAGGGACCAGAAGGAACATCTAGTCCAATCTTCTGCAATTTGCAGGAAAACCAGTTAAACCATCCTCAAGAGGTAGTTGTTAAGCCTCTTCTTAAAAACCTCCCAAGATGAACTTACAACCTCCACTATTGTATAGATCCAACCAGCAAGAAGTTTTTCCTTAAACAAAATCTAGCCAGCTGCAATTTATACCCATTATTTTTCATCCTAAATTATGTGGCAATGGAAAACAGTGTCTGACCATCTTCCGTATGGTGCCTTTTTTTGTACATGAATATTGATATCACCTTTCTCCTCATTCTTTTTTTCAGAGTGATCATGCACTACCTACTACCTTTCTACCAACATTTGCACATATAATCATTTCTCCAACCCTGCCCTCACTTCTCAGAACTCCAAGAGACAATTCCTTCCTTCCTTCCTTTTCAATTTATATAGCCACCAACTCATATGTATGACTCTGGGCATCATACAAACAGTTAAAAACAATATGAAGCACAACTTTGACACATACACAAACATGGTCTGATATGGTCATCTTCCCAAAACAAATGTGGCAAAGGGAAGAATGCCATTTTTCATGCCCTCCCATTGGTGATGACCTCGCTCTCTGGGTCTATAATGCAAGGTAGAAGGAAAGAAAAAGACAACTAGCAGCAAAGTGGATGGACTCAATTACAATGGTGATGGGTGCACTGTTGGAAAACATCAAGGACCAGGCTGGGGACATATCATCCTGGAGAAGATCTATCTATGTGTCACTAAGAGTTAATGCTGACTGGATGGCACATAATCATCAAGAGAACAAAGACAAGGTAGCAACCTAACACACTCCAAAAGTCTTGGATTATTATACTGACAAATATTTTAGTCTATCATTCCCAGCCAGTCTGGGTAAAGCAGCCTGGAATTATGGAAGTTGTATTCTGAAACATCTGGAGGTCAGAAACTTAAGAGGAAACCCAAAACAATCCAGGGAAGGCTCAGCATGTTCCATGATGACGGGATGCTAGCTAACCTGGAAAAAGAAATGGGAAATTGGGAGCGGGGGAGGGAGAAATAGCAGCATGAAGTATCCTAAAAGACGGAATGGCTAGCTAGAAGCCTGAACAGGATACTGTCATAATATAATATAATATCCCTTTGAAAGATTACTGTCATGCTTAAATTTACCTGCTGAAAATATTAATCTGCAGCCTTGGAAAATAAGGGTTCATCTTGGGCTTCATTTAGGTTACGGGCCATAGCATTAATTCACAGCATTAATAAATAATTTCCTGGCAAGGCAGGGAGGCACCAGAAATGTCACCTAGGCACAAATAAGCAAACAGCCAAACAACAGGCAAGTCTGGGCATTTAGTTGGGGTGTGTCCTTGGGGGGAGGGATTGTGTGTGAAATATCATCATCATATGTAAGCCACATGAAGATAATTCAATCTGGAAGGCGGATATAAATCTTCTGAAGGTTTTAAATGTATTTCAGACATTACTGATTTGGAGCAGAATCCCATACACGTCTAGTCAGTAATGAGCTTTACCAAGTTCGATGGTGTTTACTCCCAAGTGAGTATAGGACTGCAGCTTTATTTTGGTTTTAAAATTTAAACAAAGGTATTATAATAGATACTAAACCTGATTGTCCATCTACATAATGGGTAAGAAATATGGGGTGTTCCTGCCTTATACCTTACAGACACTGTCAGGTCATTTTTGGGCTACTGCAGTTTTCTCTTTAATTAATGGTGAACTCCACCCATCAGCTGTGAACCTGTTTGCATGATTACTCACTCTTGAATCTAAAACAGGTCTATCTTGACAAGCATTAGGGCAGATCCTGTGATGTAGATGCAGGGAAGAAAATGCATAGAACAGCAGAAGTCAATAATGTAAACTTTATAGAGTGATAGCTAAGCACGTATTGGCAGGATTCACACATTCTAAGCCATAGCTTGCTTAACTACAATTTACTGAGTAGAATAGAATTGTTCTGGTTCAAACACATTCTAAGCCAAAACCAAATAAAACCACACACTAATTTAGCATGATGTGTTTTTTATCTGCTGCAACTTGGCAACAAAATATAAGAAGATAGGATATGGGGAAAAGCAAGATTGCTTTTCCCCGTGGGTCCACTGAAGTGCTCTCCAGTCATCCCCGAGCCAGAAGAAAACTATACAGGGATAGCATTTGTGGGTCCTCACTGCCAATCTCTACCTTGCCTCTGTTGTTCTGGCTTAACATGGGATTGTGATACGCAGGGCATATTAAGCAAGCCAAAGCTTATTCTTCAGTTTTGTTGCCTTCTCACTTTCTAAAGATCACCAGCCAGCAGGAAACCATTCACCAACCACAGATGTTGAGATCCATAGGTTTAGCCATCTGTCCAAATTTATCAGCTGGTTTGTGTAGGTGGGGAGTTTTGAAAGAGTGCTAAACTCATAGAAGCAGCCATCTGCAAAAATCCACTATTTATTCCAGCCTGTTGGGCAGGCAGTAGGTTTCAAAAAGCCTATCCTGCTGAACTCATCATCTCTCAAACAGCTGATCCATGGGCACCGGGAAATGGTGGATGCAACAGAACATCCTGGTTTGAAACAACTGGACTCTCTGGTTCCCCAAAACACAGCAGCCCTGGAGGAGAGCATTCAGGGATCAGAGGGGAGAGGGTGGACACCAGCCTGAAATGACCAATAGGTATCAGGCTTATCCCCTCCCCTAGAGTCACCTGACTGTGCTACTGACAGCAACCTGTGTCACATTTTGTGCATCGTGAAATTGATTTAAGTTTGCTATCGCATTAACCATGGAACAGCTTAGAACAACCTCAGGGTGCTTCAGGAATGCAGTTGGGTCTAAGTGAAGACAGTGTCATGGGGACATGGTGCAAAAAAGAGATTGCCAGGGCATGTCTGTCCCTTGCTTAGATGCAAGTGAGGAAGACCCTGAGAATGTATGGCTGTCTGGGTACGTTGCCAGAATGTATTTGTGGGACAGAATAAAGTCTATTTTAGATCGGACTGTAATTGTTATGGGTCTGAAGTGTTGCAATGAGAGCAGTCAGTGAACAGTTGTCCTATTCTCCTTTGTTATAGAGCATTTCTGGCTTAATTCCATCAAAAATGGTTCCTAGGAAAAATATGCAGGAATGTAGTTTTCTGCAGCATTATCTCTGCTACACATAGACTATACAGATAAAAATTGTTCATTGTCGTATGAAATAAGAACCATTAATCATTTTTACCCACCATGTTTAAATCATTCTCCTCTGATATTTATTCTATCTCTACAGATTGAACATAAGGATTCATGATTATTTTTATTAGTTTCTTCCAATATTTTCTCTATCATGCAAATGTTTGTAAATTCTGGCAATTCTTGCCACTCAATCCCTCTCTAGAAAAATAATGACAACAAAGTTTGTCATTTCCCAACATTAAAAATAGCTGAATTTATTCTAAATGATTTACATATCAATGCAAATACTAAAATAAAAATACTTAATTAGTGAATAATTACCTAAGGTTAACTAGAAAAATGTTATTTGTAATTATTTTTTTAAACAAGGATTATTACTATAAGGCCAACTTTAGATAATTTGATTGGTGGATTATCTAGGTGATAATTTAGCAAGTCCAAACATGGAAATAGCATTTTTTAAATTTGTTTTGCTCTGCATGTTTAATTAATAAAAGTCGCAGCTCTCCTTTTTATTGGTGTTTCCCCTGTGGTTTCAGCAGCAGCCAAACATAAAGAAATGTAGATTATTTATTATTGTTACATTTCACCCTACCCATCATTTACCTCTAGACCAGTGTTTCTCAACCTTAATAACTTTAAGATATGTGGACCTCAATTCCTAAAATTCCCCAGCCAGAATTTTGCCATTTTGAGCAAAGTGCTGAATCCTGCAGACATCTATCTAGGGCACTGTTTCTCAACCTTGGCAATTTTAAGATGTGTGGACTTAGATGCTCTGTGTGAAATGGCTGGCTGGGGAATTCTGGGAGCTGAAGTCCACACATCTTAAAGTTGCCAAGGTTGAGAAACACTGATCTAGGGTGACGCTATGATACCTGCAACAGGAACAAGAAACATGGGGATTTCCAGTTGTTGTGAATTCCGATGCCTACCTCTGAACCGCAGCATTAACAGCAGCAAATGGTAATCTTGTGGCACTCAAAATACCCTTTGTATTTATTACTGCATGAGCATAAGCTTTTGCCTAGGGCATGGGAAGAGTTTTTGTGGTCCCCCAAATGTTGCTCAACTGCTATTCTCAGCAGTCCTATCCAGCACGCTCTGTGTAAAAAATGCTGGGAATTAAGTTGTAAACCTCTGAAGGACCCCGAATTCTCCACCCTTGCCTAGAACAATGGACGGACGCTACAAAAAATGTGTTAGCCTCCTAAAGTAAAGAAACTTCCTGACTGGTTTCCAGTTACAAAAGACTTAAGCAACGTGAGGCATACCAGATTTAGATTAAATGATGCGGCCTCTTCAGACATCAGCTTTCAAATGCTATTTGACAGAGGCACTATTTTGATTTTCCACCTCAGGCACCAAACATCTTAGGTTAACCCTGCACTTAAAAACCACTGTCCCAGCAGATGGCTGTCTAGGGGAAAACCCCTAAAATTGTCATACTGTTTTTGAACAAACTGAATATATTCAAAGAATTTCATCGTATTTTTAAGGTCAGGATGCATCCACGGTGTCAGATAAAGAAATATACATTTCTGGGTAATGTTGCTCTAGACCAGTATTTCTCAACCTTGGCAACTTTAAGATGAGTGGACCTCAATTCCCAGAATTCCCCAGCCAGCCATGCTGGCTGGGGAATTCTGGGAGTTGAAGTCCACTCATCTTAAAGTCACTAAGGTTGAGAAACATTGCTCTGGCCTGTAGAAAGACAGACTTCTACCTTTCAAACTGTCCTCCTGGCACCTTCCACCAACACTAAACTCATATACAAAATGCTTTTAAAACCCCAAATCCATTATTCTTCCTATTTTCAGAGAAGTGGCTCAAGGCCAAGGTACTAACCCCCATGCAAGTGCAGTAATTCCCAGAAATACTCTTCCAGGAACATCTTACTGCAATTAAGTAAGACAAGATCAAAGAGAAAGCAGCACTAAGAGATTAGTTATGATTTGTATTGGCTTGAACAGCTGTCGGGCAACTCGGATTCTGTCTGGTAAATCCATCGTAATCTCAATAAATGTATAGACGCAATAATACATAAAATAACCCCTTCGACAGTAAAGGGAGAAATAATTAGGGCATGACATAGTTATTGTTTCCTAGATGGAAACAGTAACTTTTTAAAAGTTGAAAGTGATTTTAGAATCTAATTTGAGTAGACATGCACTTCTTTTGTTGGCCCTTGATGAAACAGATTTTGTAGGTTGCTCAAACAATAATAGTAAAGCTGATGTAGTTCATGTAGTTATCTAGGGAACAATCTAGAAGCTGTGTGCTACTGTCTTCTTCTGGGATTTCTTCTCTTTTCTTAACTTCCCAATCTAGCCTTTAACCCTAGAATTTGCTGTCTTCCATCCAGCTCTGATTCTGCTTCACATTTCAAGAATGACCAATACTAGCTTGGTGCTACTACCTAGCTGGGAATTTGAACACCACCATTCCCTACTTATCACACCTATCTAGAGATTATAGAAAAACTGGAATAATTTCCCTAGAAGTACGATTATTAGCTGGTGCATGTGATATCATCAAGGTTCTCAGCCCTATGACACATGAAACCCAGTATGGTGTAATAATGAAAGTGTTTGACTGGGACCAGGAGGACCCTGCTTGACCACAGATCCCTCTGGGTGATTTGGAAGATTCATCCTTCTCTCAGACAATCTGTCTCACAGTGGAGTAGTTGTAGAGATAAAATGGGCTTTCAAAGAAAAACAGGGATATAAAGGCAGTTGATAAATAAAATGTTAAATGCTTCCCTGTTATAAACTGTCATCCTGACCTTTTTAATTTTTGTAGAGACTTCAACTGTTGGACAGTATAGAAATGTGATAAATAACCAACATGCTCATCTTTTTTAGCATTTGAATATGCTAAAAACAAACATACCAATAAAATATTCCTCTCACATATAAATAAGTAGCTTCCACTCATTTGGGGAATAGACTGTCATTTATTATTTTTCTATCCCACGTTTTCATTATTAAAATAAATCCCAAAGTGAGATCGTTACTTTGTATGAACATCAAAGGTAATATTCTAAGAGGAAATAGTGTTACAGGAGAAAACGTTTATGTGAAATGCCTGTTACAGATCTCAATGGAACTTCTAAACTATTACATCCTTCATTATTTTCATCTTCTTTAAGGAAAAAAAAGTTCCAGTTCTTCTTCCAGGTGTTGTTTCTATGGGACCATGTCACTGACTTGCTTGATCAACTTATTAAACCTTTTTCTACATTTCTTTCTCCATATCTGGAAAGCAACATTTAAGGCAAATATCCATCTTATGAGGGTAGCGTGAGAAATATTTGCAAACCACACCATTTCATGCCAAATGAGGGTGGTGTGCAAACCCCATCACAAAAATAGTGCATATTATTGTTAAAATAATCCTGTTTTCTCCGATCTGATACCATCAAGGTCTTTTTAGACAACTGTTTAATTAAGCTGAGAATTCTAGAAGTTGAAGTCCAGCATACCTGGAAGACAAGCCCTCAGGGAAAGCTGAAGTTTTCTTGTTCCTACTGAAATTTTGCATGTATTTGAGGCTCATTAACTGGATGGTAATTCAGGTTGTAATGGGGTCTAGGTAAATAGTAAGATACATCCTCCAAGACTGCATTCTGTATATCTTCTATCCCATCAGTAAATGGTGTGGTTCTGTGGCTCTTGGATTGGATTCACTTCCCCATGTCCACTAGTTCTTAAAATTGTCTTCCAATTTTGTGGGTTGCAGAATCTGACTATATAGCATATAGCTGAGAACTCCTGAGATCAAATTTGAGTAGTTCCACTCTTGTTTAGACAAACTGACTCAAAGGCAGATTATTAGAAAACTCAATCCCCTGAGGGTCTTTTATTTGGACATATACAAGAGTCATCACCCCATATGAAGCTGTAAAGAGCCTCTGGAGTGGGATGCCCTCTATCTGCCAATGACACATAGCAAATCTGTTTTGGTAACTAGCTGCTGGAAGCCACTGCTTTATGGCTACAGCAAGAAGCTAAAGCTGAGCTAAAATATGCTAAAATCGAATCCGGGCAAGATGAAAGTGATGGCAACAGCACATGGATAGATGCTCAGACTAGGCCTAATTTCTTGCAATGGATGGGATAGCTATTGCAAAGACCAATCTACAAATTTTTATGAATTAAAAAAGCTAAATTTTATTCCACACCTGTATTCTATTCTTTTTTCCCTTAAATGCTTATAACTCCACCTATGCAAAGCCCGTTTATCAGCTTCTTAAAAAAGGATTGTCCTTCTAAAAGCGCTGTAGTTAAAATTTTCCTGCTAGAATGCATTCCAAGGACAGGGTAGAAATGAATCAAACCTGAACCTTATTAATTGCTTTGACATGACAGCAAGAAGCAATACTTGCCTTTCCTTCTAAAGGGCCTGAACAATGGTGTAAGGAAAAAGCAACAGTTGGAAGTGACAGTAGGAACTACTACACTCTTCAAAAAACAGGCCTCTACTTATAGAGCAGTGTTGTCCAAACTTGGCCACTTTAAGATGAGTGGACTTCAACTCCCAGAATTCCCCAGCCAGCCATGCTGGCTGGGGAATTCTGGGAGTTGAAGTCCACTCATCTTAAAGTGGCCAAGTTTGGACAACACTGGTATAGAGTTAGGTTGGATTCTAAACAAAACGTGCAAAGCATCAGCTTAAACTATAAATAAATGTCCTAACTCTAAATAAATCGTCGCATTCTATAGAAATACTGGACTATTTGAGCAATGCAGTTCTAGTTATGCTTACTCAGAAGCAAGCCCGGTGGGGCAAAGGCTGATTCCTAAGCGGCAGCTTAGAGCGAGCTAACCGGTCTGAGGTCTCAGTATGGCTGACTACGCCGGCCGAGAGCGGGAAGAGCGGTCTTATTGGCCAATATAAATGGAGAGCACCCGACGGGGGAAGGCGGGCTGAAGGTGCCACAATTTACTGCCCAAGAATTCGGCGAAACTGCTCCGGATGAGTCAGCGGCCTCAAGGGAGCTGCAGGCACGAATCGCAAGCAACAGCAGGAAGGGAAAAGGGGGGGGGGGAACGCCACCCTGGCCCTTTACCCGCCCAGCGGGTGGCTGCGCGACACGTCACCGCTTGCACTTTCCCCCGGGTTGCGCAATGCCGCCACATTCTCCCTCCTGCCAAGGGAGCCGCAAGCCTCCGCCGTTTACTATATTTGGTTCAACATGAGGTGACACTGCCTGAACAAAGGCTGGAGTCAGCGTCCCTGAATCCTTTCTTGGTACGGCTCCGTTCGGATGCCGACGGGGGCCCGAAACCAATCCCTGCTGGAAGGAAGCACTGAGCCTGCGCCCGCCCCGCTGGCTCTAATTATAGCGGGGGCTGTTTCCTGGCTGGGCGGGGTTTGTTCGAGCTTGAGGCAGCGGCTTCCGCAGCTTGTGGCTTTGCCCTCAGTGCCCTGCAGTGGTACGTGATGAGCTAGCATTTTTTGCAGGCAGCAGTCCCTTTCGAAGCTCGGGAGGGAGGGGGAAAAAGCGAGGCTGTCTGGAAAGCTGAACAACAAAAATGCTTCATTCGTGTGAATCCCTGAATGCACCCTTCAAATGCTCGGATCGGTCTTAACTATTCCATATTTCTTAGGCCAAGATTTAGGGAAAACTGGAGGAATGAGTACTAGGGAACTCTAGCCTTGCTTGGGTATTTGTATTTATTTTACAACTTCCTCTTAAAAATGAGCTAGGTTTCTCAGAACTTGGACAGCAGGGGAGGGTGAGTTACAGATTCGATCTGATGCATATGCCTTTTGAAACTGGAGTTTACAAGTGAACCTGTTCCTGGCTGTGTTGGGTCGGGCTGAACTCTCAAGCGGCCGAAAATAGGATTACAGTTTTGACTTTTATGGACATTTATTTTGACTTGTATTAAAATCTTCGCAAAAGCCTTCAGTTTCAAAACTTAACTGTAAATATAGCAGATGTGTGGCTGGTTTTGCCCTTCATGTGCAATCCAGTAGTGCCATCCAAAATTCAGATAAGACCTGTTCCTGAGGCCTACTCTTGAGGATATGGCCTCTGTGATGTTTCAGTGTTCATTATGCTCATGAGCATGGTTATCAAATACAGTGTATTTAGCAAGATCCATTAGATAGCTTTTCAGCAAATGGAGCCTTATTTTTTTCCTGGGAAAGCTATTTTAAGTCCAGCTTTTCCTGACTGGTAGATTCAGAGATGGAAGAAGATTCACCTGCTGATTACCTGCTAAGCAGCTGTTAAAAACACAAGCACTTTGTGGTGATCACACCCTGAATTACAGTTTCTGTGCATGCTGAACTATTGATATGTTAGTTTGGCATTTCTCCCAGACTAAGAGTTTGTAACACATTTCAGGCATCTTGATTAGCATGTATATCAAAACACATGGTTCCCTGCACACCCCACAAATCAGTTTTTTTTTTTTTTTTACTTCCAACACCATTCCAAAAATCATTCCTTGTAGAAACAAGTTTTAATAGTCTCAGGGCTGAGCTGTAGGATAGGAGGAAAACTTGCCAGTTTATATTGGCAAGAGTGAAGAAATAATACTCAAGATTATAGTCTTTGAAGGCGAAGGTGAACTTGGCTGTGTAAACATTCGTATTTGGACTTAGGACTTTGCTTGGAGCAATGTGCACCTTGAACAAACCTTAATGACAGAGACCACATGGCTAGATGGCAGTTCAAGTGCTTGGTAAACAAGTTAATTATTTACTTGCACGCAGAATCACTTCATTTTAACCCCTTTAAAATCACAAGGCTGAAGCTTTGTAAAACCCTGGTGTTACAGAACTTCTTTCTGATTTGTTTGTGGATCTTCTCAGTAACTGAAAGTATATGTGCGTGTTAAAAGGGATAGTTTCTAAACATGTGTGAACACAGAGAACGCAAGCTAACAGGTAGCTCTCCATGATTTTCCCAACATGCCATTTTTCTTGCAACTAGCATATTGCAGCCAACCCAGGAAAAAGGAAATATTTTGAGGACAGCTTGCAATGTGTTAGGATTATGATTCTTATTGCAAGAGTTTTCATTAAACTAAATTTTAAGGGGCCTGTCAGGAATAATTTATCCTTTCCTCCCACCTCACCCCACCCCACCCCACCCCAATCCCTCATGCACAGTGATCACCATTCTCTGGCAATTTGGCATAAACTCCAAACAGTAATGGCACGAGCTTATCACTGAAATGATCAGACATTAGGTAGTAAGAGAAACACTTCTGCAAAAAAAACCTAGAAAAGGGCTTCAAGTCAAAATACTTTCCCCCAACCCAGTACTTTCCAGGTAAGTTATATTTCAGTCTCAGAGCTCCCAGCCAGGAGGCCAAATCTAAAGAGGGTCAGCCGGAAAGGCTGTTGGGTACAGTCAGTGCCAAGCTAGATGGACTCAGGATTAGCTGAGTCAATATAAGGTGGCTTTGCATTTTCCTATGAGCATTTTCTAATATTTCCTAAGGGAACTTACTAATACAGTTTTCTTTGTCAGAGGCACCATCTGCCAGTAGTACAGTATTTCCTAACTCAAGAGTTACCATCCAGTCATGTAACACAGGGACAGGCTCCAACATCTACTGCTGGTAATCAGATGACTCATCTCCAAGGCTCCCAGCAACCACTTAGGAATCACTTTCTCACATTGAAGCAAATCTCAGCCAAAAGGAAGCATTGTGAACAATAATAGAATCACAAAGATGGTAGTACCCAGAAGGGAAATCCACAATGGGGTGAATCATTTTCCTGTCTTGACAACCTGGATCCAGAAGTGGGGATCTTTCTTTCAGCTGTCAAAGTGCTTTCTTCTTGTGTAAAGTTGGCGCTGCAACCTGTGGTGATTAATATCAAAGCCTACTTTATTTATTTGGAATTCAGCTGATCCATACTTTCTCCAGCCACTTTCCTTTCTAAAATTGTTTCTGAAATGGCACATGAAACAAAAACTCTTACAGGGGTACATGGCTCTTTTGTGAGGGATCTTCCTTGGCAAACAAACCTCAACACTTTAATTTCAGCTAATAAAAATTGAGCCAAACCTTGGCTAGTTTATTTGTGTGCGTGTGCATGAGTTAGCAACCTCTTTAAAATGAGCAGCGCTCCCAAGATTCAAGAAAGCCAGAATGAAAGGGTAGCCTTGCTAGATCAGATGAAAGCCTACCAAGACAAGTTTTCCCCACCCCCTAAGTAGAGTCAGTTGTATGCCCCTGGGAAGCTCACCAGCACAGCGGGAAGATGAAATATGGTTCTGATCCCTAATATCAGTCCTTTCTACCACTGAGCTAAAGTGCTATTCACTTACCCTTAGGCTGGCACAAACCGATGCTGCCATACAGTTTGTTGTCCTCATTGCCAATTCCTATTCTGTCTTTGTCCTGTCTTCTCTGAGTCACTGCCAAATAGTATTGTCTGGGTTGTGAGTGTGCTTGTCATGATGAGTAAGCTAGTCATGGTGAGCAAGGTACCCTGTAACTTCGTGGCTGGCTCCTTTTAGTGCATCGCCAGCAAGCAGGGAGAACATCTGCCAGTCAAGGCACTGCAGGGAATGGGATGGATCTGACTTCAGGACTTTTCGAGGCTGGCTTGTGTGCCCTTTCTGCCACACCTCATCTGGGTATCTCCCAAGCTAAAATAACATGAAATAAAGAAGCACATAAGGCAGAAATAGCCCAGAAAAGAAGGAAACAGACCCTGCTAGGATTGTTCAACTAATCCTTTAGAGCAGTGTTTTCTCAACCTTGGCAACTAAGATGTGTGGACTTCAACTCCACATTCTCCAGCTGGTTGGGGAATTCTGGGAGTTAAGTCCACACATCTTAAAGTTGCCAAGGTTGAGAAATACTGCTCTAGAGTGGGGTAACTGAAACTGACTAGTTGCAGGGCAATTAGGTCTCATAATGAGGAGAGGAAATGATTGAAATGGACCAGTAAAGGAAAATAGACAAATAATCAGCAAAAGCCTTGTGGAATACCTCTCATTTCTGAAATCTGCAATGAGGAAATGCAGGGCTCCTGAATCATTAGGATAAAGCTGCATTTCTGAGTACTGTTAAAGCCGAATAGCACAAACATGACCCCTCTTTTGCATGAAATAAAGTATCCATCAGAATGCTATTTGTCCACTTCCCTTAAGCTCTCAGACCACAGAGATATAGATATTACATTATGTCAGGTCCCAGTATACAAGGTTGTTTCATTTACATCTGGGATGAAGTTAGAGCAAGACCTTGCCATGACTGGGCCATGGTAAAATGCAAGTGAGTTACAGGGCCTAACTATGACAGCTAAAAACTGCTGATCTATATATACCTGTCCATTTATTTGGTAGTGGTGGTGGTGGTGGTGGTGGTGGTATTATTATTATTATTATTATTATTATTATTATTATTATTATTAAAAGCCATCTTACTTTTATAATTGTACATGGAAATATGTTGGCTTCCTTGGATGATGCCTGAACACAGAAAAAAAATGTCTTTTTTGTGTCAGATAATTTTACAATATTTTCCTCCTCCCATAGCAGCCTAAAGCTATGCACATTTACAGAAAAATGTGTCCTACAGAATGTAACTGATTTCCTTCTAAGTAAATATGTGAATGCTGCATGCCATGATTCCTGTAGTAAGGGTGCTCAATCTATAGACACTTACGTATACTGAACTATGTCATCCAACATTCTTCGCCCTTGGCCAGGATTTGTAGTTCAGCAAATCTGGAGGATCACAAGTTGCCCACTCCTTCATATGGGTTCAATCTAATCCTATTTGTGTATTTTTTAGAATTAATTGCCAAGGGCTTCAGTGCTTATTTGCAAATAGCTATGCATCATATCCAAGTCTTAACTGGTTTGTTCCTTGTCTTTTCCATCTCTGTGTTGTTCCTTTCATAAAGTAATAAAGAGAATATTGGCAACATTTAACAGAAAATAGAAGTACTGAAGTTCACAGGTTTTTCAGTATCTCATGAAACAAACTCTTTGTAGGTTTTTTCTTTGTTCTACACATCTAATATTTTATTACACATAAGATAAAATATATAATTTTTTAAACTTGCATGTAAATGTAAGTTATACATTTTTAAACTGTTTTTTTCTAGTAAAACAATCCCACAGTAGAAATAAACACTGTATATCTGTATATTACTGTGTATACGCACAGTATATATATATATACATCAATTCAAAGCGGTGACCATACCTAATACTCCTGACTCCTATTTTCTCCACAACAACAACCCTGTGAGGTGGGTACTTTAGCAAGCCCTAGAGAATATGGAAATACTATGGTTCTCTAAAGGCTTTATTTGCCCATAGGCAAATTTTGACAGTTAATTTATTTTTATATCTGTCCCCATTCCCCAGGAGCTCAAAGCAGCAGCATACCTACCATTTCCCCTTCCATTTTTTGCCCATAACAGTAAGTATGTGGATACATTGGGCTAAGAGATAGCAATTAGCATAATATCTGTAAGAGAGTTATGGAAGTCATCTGCAGAGATTTTGAAGTTGGTCTCTCTCTGTCACGGTCCCCTTTCTCTGAAACAACATTGTCCCTGATATTAGACAGGTTCCAAGTCTTCTGGCTTTCCACAAAGCTATTAAGACTTGTCTGTTTCAGCAGGTCTTTGGTGCCTGAGGGACTGGCTTTATTCATTTGTTTCCTTGTTTCCTCCCAGTGAATGTTTTATATATGTGAGATTCCTCACATACTGGGAAATGTACATTGGCAGTTTTAGCCTTCATGATGGTTGTAGGTCTGTAAGCTGCTGTAAGTTATGATTGCATGGCATATAAGCCAAATAGTACCTAGGTAAATAATTAAATAAAGGCACCCCTTGAACTTTCATACCTTCGCAGACTATGTCTACCTATCACACTAGGGTAAGGTATGATTGACTGTTTTATATGTCAGTGTTGTGTGTGTACCTTGGCAAATGAGTTAGGTCTGTGAACTTTGAGTTCTGCAAAGCATAGTCTTAAAGTAGGGGCTTCTTTGAGTAAAGCTCAGCTCCTGCTGATATCCTGAACATGTCCATGCAGTTTTCTTGACAACAGAAATGGTTTGATATTATCTTCTTCCAGGATGTTTTTTGATGTGCTTTCAAAGGAAGGATATATGCATCAGCTGTATTTTCACCCTACCACCCAGGCTGGATTATTTAGGTTGTTGAATTATTATTCTCCAGAATTCATTAATATTGCTAATCCTATTACCTTTCAACCAGTAGAATTCTATTATCAGCATGATTGGACTGGAAAACCTTCACCTTCCTTTTATGTTTCCCTTCTCTTTGAGCACTTCTACTTATAAAAGGAACATGAGATCATTTTAGAATATGGCACCCACTCCCTTAAGGGCACTGGAGAGTTCCCAGCACTTTCACCAATCCTTGCTGAGAATAAAGATCAGCACTGCAAAACAATTCCATCAGTGCCATTCTGTTACTTTTCAGGCAAAAGTAGACTGCAACATATACTGTGGGTCATATTACATGAATGGGTCTAATATCAAGCAACACAAAAATCTGAAGTCTGAAAACTCCTATCATTGTGTGTATGTGTGGAGACAGGTGGTAACACAATCTTGGGAACTTGGGAATAATGTCCATATTTAAGAAGCATCAATTTGTGTCCTTTTAATTGTTCTTTTAATTGTAACACAAGCATCATGAGATAAATAGAATTTTTAATAAGTTGATGGAAAACTGGGAAATCTGTTTACCAATGCATATAGATCTATAGTTAGAAAAAAAAATTCCTCAACCTAAACTTACTATGTGAGTATAAATTCTGTGCAACTGAACAGGACTTATTTCTGAATGGCACCATTTAGGCCTGAAATGACACATATAAGGCTACAACTCGCAGATAGCTATTTCTAATTCGAATGCAAGTAACTGTTACACTTACTTAAGAGTAGTTTCAGCTGAATCCATTTATATGCAAGGCATTCAGGACTGGATTTTAGTTTGAAAGCATTAGAAAAGTAATAGCCTTTATAAAAGTGAGAGACAACATTTTGGGTAGTTGTTTAAAAATAATATGTTCCCCCAATCCACTTCACTTATGTAACTACTGTGATATCAATTTTTCTAAACTAAATTGAGGATTTTAAAAAATATATCAGTTATCCATATAGCTGAATTCCATAAAGCAATTTCATTCAAGTATCAGTTAATTTAGATTTAACTTTTTAATTAGGAATTTCTTCAAAATAAGAAACATATATTTAACAGTATAGACCTATGCAGCTTTACTCAGAAGACTGTTCTACTGACCTTTAGTCTGTAAGTGTTCATAGGATAGAAGACTGAGAGTAAATTATCATAAAATCAAAAACCGTATAAGGATTTATGATTATTTCCTCTTAGCCAAAGACATTGAACGAGTTAATCTAAGCATCCCAGCTCCAAAGTCTGGAATGATGCAATGGGTAAATATATATTCCATTCATCTGTTAGTACAGCCTGACCTTCATCTATGATAGAGGAAAGGCGTTTTTTCTCATTCTGTATTTCTTGAACAAAGGCAAGCAAATGAGGGTGACTCAGAATTTTGTGTGGCCTAGATGTAATTGAACATTTTCTGAATAATTTGTCTACACTAAAGAATCAGAGGAAGAGGAACTTATTATTTGTTGTAACCATGTAAAACTATTTTATAAATTTTGTATATAACCTCATCCATCAACAATACAAAAGTTTCAATACATTTCTTTGATTTGCTTATTAGTTTGTAACAGTTGATCTGCAGTTTTGACAACAGATTTACCTTTAAAAAAAGATATACCTGGGAGGCTAAAAGAGATTAAAATAAAAATACAAATCATAGTTATGTTTATATAAAATGAAAGAGTCCCTTTTTGTCATTTGCTTTCATGCACATTACAGTTATTAATTTAACATCTATGTTCTCTTTTCAAAGTCTAGGATTATGAGCCTTAAGCAAAAGCAGAGACTGTCCTTTACTGACTACTTTTTATGGTGACATTGATTGTCCACATAAACAATCCACTGAAATTAATTTGTCTTACTTCCATATAGATGGAACTGATTGTGGAGTTTCTGTGCGTTTGTAAAAACGTCAAACATGTTTGAAAAATTAGTGTAATATACTTAAATGCCACTTTCTGCTTATATACATTACTTTTACAATTGAACTCCTCTCCCATCTCCCAAATAAAAATTATAAATAGGGGTTCCATAAACTGGAAGCTCTCAGTAAAATTGAAGGGCCAAATTTCAATGGCATTGATTGTATAGTATAGTCCTTTACAGCTCAGTTCAGCATTCAACTAGTCTTAACTTGATTTAAAAAAAAATAAAGGATTGTGGCCTATCTACTGAACTCATTGGCTAAATATAGAAATATACATATTAATTGCAATCCTTTTACTACTTTAATAGTACAATTTTCAGTACTAACCAAATTACAACACCACAAAGCTCTTCAAATCTTTGCATTGATCTTGTAAATTCCCATGTAAATCATTGCATTTTATCTTGGAAACTGCAGTGCTTGTAAAATTTATATAAATTTATCATAATCTCTGATTCTTTTCCAGCACTGAGCCTGATCAGGACTTACTTACTGTGCATACGTTGTTAGAATTTCAACTACAGAAACTTCTCTGTATTTTGACTGAGGACATCCAAGCTGCATTGGTGCATGATGTTTTCTAGTGTTTTTCCCTGCACTGCAGTGGAGAGAGGCAAGTTTAAAAAGCCTTTATTTCAGTCCTAAACATATTTACTTGGATTATGTTCAAGGGATATTTCTTCCACTTAAATGGTAAGGACAGCATGTTTATGATTCGTATTAGTGTTCTATCTTCAACTAAAGAAGAGGTTCTACAAAACTGCAACACCAGATCAGTCCTCAATGGCTCTCTGTCATGTCAGCAGAACACTGTATGTATCTATTCTCCCTGGTAGTAAAATAAGAGGTTCTGGCTCAAGTACAGAAGAAATTTCCCAGGATCCTGTTGCCATAAAAAGCCACTGGGAGAACTCCACAAATAAACCTTTGCCTAGATATGATTTCATATATTATTTAGCTTGAATAGACCATAACTGTTATCCAGAACTTCTACGTTTCCTTTTTCCTTCTCACTTGCCTGGATTCTGTGTACCTTGATAGATAAGGGAATAGTTCTCCTTATTAAGAGAAAATAATACTCTCTGATGACACATTGTTCTATTCTTCCCTCTCTAACAAAAGAAAGTAATAAAAAAAAAAGTTGCTTTGGCTACTAGGCATGTCAGTAGCTGCAGGATTTTTTTTTAAATAAAAAGGATTACAAAAAAGGACTACACTCACAGAAAGTGTTTAAATGCCTGATTTCACTTTATTTAATGCAAAAGATAAAAAAATAGGAAAAAATAGTAATGTGTTAGTTCAGCAACTACAAACAATGAAAGCATAGTGCAGGTGGTATTTTAATAATGATAACTTAAAAGTATAACGAAGGTGAGATTGTGACAATCACACTCTCCATTAAACAACATTTTGCTTTATTGCTATACAAATTATCACCATTAAAAACTGGGAAAAATGTAAGGGTGCAACATCTGACTCCATTGAAATAACCAATTAAGTTCATATTAGCTGCAATGGAATCAAGTTTTGTTTTGTTATGTTTATTGGATAGTAACTGTAGTATTGTTGCAGCTAAAGCACTTGAAAAAACTTTGTAGCCAGGGAAGCATATTGTGTGCATCAATGTATATGTGTAGATATACAATTATCTACTGATGTCATAAACTGATTTTAAAAAAACCAACAAAATTACATTAGTCCAATTGAAATCACAGAAATGCATTTAAAAAGTCGTATCATAATTTGTCATTTCTGTAGTATAAATTTATAAAGTGTATTAGAAGTGGTCACCTTAACAAAGGTTTAGAAGAAACTGGCTTGAACAGATAAAGTGTTGAAACCTGTTCCAGCTGTGATCATGTGTTACGGCAAGCTTTAAACTTCCCACTCATTGAACTACTTTAAAGAACATACAGTGATATTACTGAGCTACAAGATGAAGACTGTAACTAAGGATTTGAATCAAATGCCTCTCAGTACTCTGTCATGCTTGAATAGCATGATCAAGAAAGAAGTTACTTGTCATCCCCCCTCAGATTAAGAAGCTGAAATCTGAACTACATGCCAAGACATCACAATGAACTTTCCAGGAAAATTTTAGTAGGGTATCTTTTAAACGCAGAATGCAAATTGTTCATACAAACTGGATTAATACATGAGGTATTATGTCAAAAAGATTCTTAAGAACTTATCCTCTATCAATTCAAAATCCAATTTTTAATAAAGTGCCTAAATTCTTATTTCCACAAATTATAGTGGCTCCAAAGAATCCTTTACAGTTGTATATATGTGCGTTTTCCCATCTCAAACTTTCTAAACATGTGTTTACATAAGACACCAGTCTGATCTATATGTACTTCTATAATTTCAACAAATATTGAATTGGTTTATCATGCAAATCTTGTTATTTAATATTACACTGACCTGTAATACGGAACACAATGCTAGTGGGTGTGCTTATTAAAATGTTTCAAAAAGAAATAGGACTGCACATGTGCAGGTTAGGTTTCCAAATGCAATGACCACTTAAAAAAAAACTCTTATCAAAATCTATTCTGCATTAAATAGAAGACTGAAGATGAACACCTAAGAACAGTCTGACCCAACAGTATAAAATATGATTAAATGTAGCTAAAGGGAGTATACTGTTACGTGCTAAGAACATGAGGGGCATATTGCTGTCTG
The DNA here is from genome assembly GCA_030867105.1 of Liasis olivaceus. Taxonomy (NCBI): domain Eukaryota; kingdom Metazoa; phylum Chordata; class Lepidosauria; order Squamata; family Pythonidae; genus Liasis; species Liasis olivaceus. The sequence continues at coordinate 263,134,933 of CM061349.1, forward strand.
AGATAATCATTTATGACCATATGCTAAGTGGTCACCAATAATTAATGCAAGTGGTTGTACAGCAATGTTGCTAACACAACTGCGAACAGCACAGCAACACTACAGCAAGTCTTGACTATTTCTAGCAACTGATGTTTATTCATTTAAAATGTCTGTCTTCTGACACAAAAAGAAGCATGGTCAAAATACTAGTTACGCAAAAGAACGATGGAAGGTAATCCAGAAGGCATGGGATACCTACATAAAAACTCAAGGAGATTTAAATCCTAGGATGTTTCCTTTAACTGTGATTTGGTTGTTTTGCCTCCAACACGTGGACTAGGAAATTTCAGACAGAAATCCCCATTAATCTCTCTGCTGACAATGCAGACGAGCCAGGCAAAACCTCCTCTGTTGCTGCCATTCCCACTCTGCTTTTGCTCTACTCAGTTAGGTGACATCAGCAACAACAATAGCAACAGTACTAAACATTAAGCATTAAGAAGGAAGTCCTTCTGCACTATTGTAAAAATCCCTAAAACCTACCTCAGTGTTTCCCATACACGTATGAAGGGCATAGCAATATTCAGTGGTGCTGAAAAGTTGTGAATTGTTAAAAAGATGGCAGTGCTACTCTGTCTGCACCAATGCACAGCTAGTCAATAATTAAACTTATCACAAAAATTTCGCAGGAACCTTAAGCAATTAATGACAAAACAGTTTTGCAATCTTACTACCAACCTAGAACTGTGGTCATTTTGCTTTTAACAAAAAACAAGCTCCCCAGTCTCTAACATGATAGCACCTCATTTTTAGCTGAATAGTCTTCAAACAACTTCCTTCTACAAGCAAAAATGCTCTAAGAATCTGGCCATTTTTTGCAGCAGCAGCAACGAAGGAATAATGTTTCCACACAAATCCCTAATGCTTCACTTGTCTTTGGACAGGACTGAATAGCAACCTCGCTTGAATCCTATGAACTCTTTAATGCCGTATTATCTCTAAAACCTAAAATGCCTCCAGCATGAGTAAGGGCAAAAAAAAAAAAAAAAAAGGAACCACAGACAATAAGGCAATCTTTACAATGTCGGAAGATGTATTTGGCATTTTAAAAAAAAGGGAAAAAACCAAGTGCATACAATTACAGCTAGAAGCATTTCTGGTTTGCCAAGTGCTCTCTAAAAAAAGCAGCACAAGTCACAGCCTACACTGAACAGTAACTGTCACCAAGGAAGCACAACAAATAGTTGCTATAACAACAACAAAAAAGAGCTTTTATAAGTACATACCTTTTGTCTTCAAAAAATATAGAAACACAATGTATTCAAAAAAGAAATCAAAATTATACAGCCATGTTTTATGAAGTCTACATTTCCCTTGTCTTGGATATATATATATATATATATAATATAATATATATATAGATATTTATAGTATTTATAGGTATATACAGTTCAAGCAGTTTTATGTTAAAGTTGTTGCATTGAAAAACTGGAAAAGTCACGAGTCCCTCTCTTTTTTCACTTTGACATCTCCTGCAAGAATGGTTGCAATCTCCCCTTGCATGAAGGCCCATGGGACATTGGAACCCACTAGGGGGCACTTCTCCCCACTAGGACAATACACCTCACCATTAGCTCCTTGCTGTTTGATGCTCTGTCTGGAGCAAGGGAAGCAAAACTTATGAGATGGAACGGAGGGACACTGCACGAAGTGGGTGTCTTCCAAACGCTCGTGACACAGCGTGCAGCAGAGGGGGACACTTGCTGCCAGAGAAGAGTCTGGGAGGCTGACAGGGTGCACTGGTTCCATCCCTCCAGGATTTGCCCCTTGGCTTGGCACTTCCCTGGCCAGCCTTCTTTGGTTCATAGGGGATGGAGAAGGGGGGCTACTGCTATTCCTCCTTGTGGTGGAGTGGACCTGGTTGGCATCTTTGGAAGCATGGTTGCCCCCAGCGTTGTCTGCAACCAAAATCAGTGCAGCCATAGGGGACTGACCATTCTGAACTGCCTCCGGTGGTGTGGTCCGATTAGAATGAGGTGAAGCAGTTGGTGGTGGTGGGGACATGAAAGATGCAGCTGCCATTGGTATTTTCATCCCTTCTGATGAGGTGGGTAACCATGACTGTGCCTCGCCATTGATTTTCGGAGGTCCAGCTTCACCTTCTGGCTCTGGAGAAGCCTTTCTCTTCCTTGCAGCCCGTGCCCCTAAAAACAAGCAGGGGAGATGAGATCATGTTGCAGAGAGAATGGCATGTCCTGCATCACAGTCTAGTCAGTTGAAGCAGCTAGACCTAAGCTAAATTATGCACTAGATACAAAGCGGGAAGACCAGCTTCACACCAAACGAGCTCACCTTATCTGGGGTTGTGAATCAGCCCCTGCAAGGCAGACCAACACGCCAGGCCACTACTCATACCCTTATGGACACACTGCAGTCAAATGTAACAACACTGCACCTCCCTCCTCCCTCCCACATTAGTGGCCATGAGCCAAAGAAACAATTGCACGCTTGTAATCTTCCACTGGCTGGAAACACATTCACAGTCATTCTGCACCCAATGCGTCATAATCCACTCACACAGAAGAGCCCTAGATTTACTCATATACACCAAGTCTAACTTCCGCATGTTTGTTAATTTGCACGCTCTGAGTTCTAGCCTGGTGCAGGAGGAAGGCAAATGTTTCCCAGCCCCGCCTGCCTGAGCTCCCCTCACAAGAGAAAGTGGCCAGGAGTAGGGAGGGGAAACCTCCCCGCCAGATGCTGCTTCCGCGCACTGAGCATGCTGCCACAGCCATGCACTAGAAGGCAGGCTGAAAAAGTGCAGCTGACCCGGTTTTTCAGGGAGGAAGGGTAAGCGGTTCTCCCTCCAACAAACGCCCGTGCCCCGGCCAAGCACCCGCCTTCCTCACCTGATTTGGCCGCGGCCCCGTTGCTGTCGTAGCCCAGCAGCCTCCCTCCCGCCATGCCGGGCTCCTTCTTGAACTTGCTTTCGAAGGGCGCCGCGTGGCCGCTGTGCTGCAAGGCCAGCAGGGTGTCACGCACCGTCTTGGGCTTGCCCAGCCACTCTTGCTCCGAGCCCGGAGCTGCCCCCCGGTTTTTGCTCTCCACGCCGAGCTGGTCCAGAGGGTCCGCCGAGCCTCGCGCCGCCTGCTGCTGCCCCTTGTCCTTGCCCTCCTGATCGCTGGCGCCGCCGCCGCCGCCCCCACCGCTCCCCGACGACGAGGAAGACACCGAGCCGGGCCGCTTGTGCCCACCCCCTTCCCCGGGCTGCTGCTGGCTCTGCTGCGCCTGGGAGACCGAGACTTGCAGCGGAGTCGGCGGCGCTCCGGAGATAGCCGCCAACGAGGCTGCTGCAGCCGCCGCCGCCCGACTGTTGATGCTGATGGAGGCGGGCAGGGAGGCTCCGTTCATGAGGGGCACCAAAGTGGGGGCCACCGCGTGCGTCCGGCGCGGGTTGGGACTCTGCCGGTTCAGTTCAGGCGGCTCCTCGGGTTTGGAGAAGCCGTTGGGGACAAGGATGCCATTAACCTGCCTGCTCCCGCCGCCGTACTCGGGTCCCAGGCGGGGAGGCGGCCGCTCGGAGGACGCCAGTGCCGCAGCCAGGGAGTAGCGCTCGTGGGGCTGCGGCGGGGCGCGCGATGCCGCCTCAGCCGTAGCCACAGCCGCAGAGTGCATTTCTTTGGTGCTGAGCGGCGGAGGCTGCTGCTTCGCGTGCGGAGGTGGCGGAGCCCGGCCTTCCTGAAAACTGTGCGCCCGCTTGAGCTGCCGAGCCGTGTCGATGACGAACTCCACCCGGTCGGCCCCTTCGTAGTTGACGCAGCCCCTGCAGACAGGCTCGGTGAAATCCCAGATCATGGCCCAGGGCATGCGAGGTAGATCGCACAAGTAGCAGGACTGCCTGCGGGAGGCAGCGGCCACCGCCACCGCCGCGGACGACATGGCCGAGTCCAGGGGCAGCGAGCGCCCCGCGCCTCGTCCCCTACCTCCTCTTCCCACCGCGGCTCCGCTTGCCACCGGAGAGGCTCGGCGCGTTGCAGCCGCTGCAGCCTTCTGCCCGGAATGCCAGCTCCTTGGGCGAACGAGCGCGGCTCCGAGGCGAGGGAAGCGCCTCTGCTCTCTGCCAGGCTCTCCTATTTCCGGGACTCCAGGGACGTGGCGATATGCATCGCCCGAACACAGCTCCCTCCGACCCCCCAGCACGACACGCCGCTCGTTCTGCCCGCACCGCGCTCTCGCTACTCCAGCACTGCCCGCCGGCTGCCGGCCGCCCAGACACTCACACTGGGCGGGGACTCCAGAAGCCGTCGCCGCCGCTTGGGCGCTCTGCTCCAGTGACTCGATTCTTCGACAGTGCCCAGGAGCGCCTGCGTGCTAGGCTCTCCCCTTCCTCCGCCTGCCGCTCGTTGAACTCCTGCCAAGACAACAAGAGCTGCAAGAATAACCAGCTCTCTCTAGTCAGCACGCGGGGAGCAGGAGGGAGGGAAGGAAGGAGCGGCAGGTCTTTCGTACGTGAATGGATGCAAATAGAAGGACTGGGGTGCCTTCCCTTCTCCTCCTTCCGGGAAAGAATGCTGTGATAGTAATACGCGGGGAGCGTAGTTCTGGAATCAAAAATCATTAACAGCCGCCCCGTACACACACTTTCGCCCGTTGCAGAAGGTCACCGCACCGCGTGCATGTGCTCCAGCGTAGGATTCTGGATTCGGCAATGGCCGCGTTCTAAAATCTAGGTTACCCCTCGAGCCTAGCTTCGGTATTGACTGCGGGCGCGTGACCTTCGACAAGTCCTTTAGACTTAAAACCGCCTCTTAAATCGAAGTCATTAACAGTTTTCGAAATCTCCAACCTCCCTCCTCCCGCACTGCATCGACAAAAAAGCGTAATTTTAGGTCAGGAAAGGATTTTGGATGATTATCGAGCCTTTAAGAGCGCTGCCATCCCTACGATTGCCTGTAGGGATGATGATGATGATGATGATGATGATTGGATTTATTGGAAGCAATTCCTTAGTGGCTTTCCCTGGAATTTGTTACCAGCTAATACTCCGATCCCAGGCATATTTCTTCGGGAGTAAATCCCTCTGAATGTAATAGGCTACCTAGAAGAAAACCGGCATAGGGTTGTACTCTAAAGGTAGACTTAATTTCTGAGTAGAATTCATTGGGATTACTGGCTGGGAATGATGGGAGTTGTGGTCAAGACATCGAGTGTTACTGGAATGGGAAAGGATACCACATGGTCAAGCAACCAAAGGTAACGATCCTGAATACGATCCTGACTTAGGAGCATAATCAGAAAATGATGTAATTGGTTTGCCCAAAAATACGACGGGGGTTGGCATGCATGTAAGGTTTTCTTCCTGAAATCGCATGTTAAAAGTACAATAACATGCCCCAGACACTATTTAAATTACTACTTTCGTGCGCTCAAGAATCTTTTTAGATATTTTTTGAAATCAGCTACTGAATGTAAGGGAATGGAAAGTATTTTTAGACTGCCGCATTAAAAAGGACGCTTCAGGCACAGCGGTATAATGAGAAGCCCGGGGTACTGGATACACGAGTGAAAAGCGCATTAGAAATCAACTTGATAGCTGCTTTGCCAGCAAGGAGATCTACCAAAATGTGTAAATCTATTGTGCGTGACCCTGCTAGTTACACTAACCGCTGGCAAGCTTCTTCATAAATGTATGACTTTTGCAGGATCTCTGAAAGTCCTTTCAGTTCTTCAGTGCCAATATTGGGGCAGCCGTATTTCCTTTCCTTTCCTTTCCTTTCCTGCCGTGAGGCAGCAGCGCTGCGCTGGGCAGATTCAGCGCACCCCCACAGCCGGTTTCCTAGCGCTTCTCTCCCACCCCGCGCCTTCTAAGAAAAGCCGCGCAAGCTTCCCTGGTACCAGATAGGAAGAACCCATTGTCACTGAAGGAAAGGCGTAATCCTACTGTATGCATGTAAGTGTCACGCTGCGTGCATATGGGATCGTGCCGGGTAAACAAAATGGCAGCGTTTTCCTAAAATTCTGGCGTCTAGGTCACCATTCCCACAGTGCTGCTGCAGCTGCTGAGTTATGTAGGTTACAAAGGGAAACGGGGGAAGGGAGGGCGGAGAGCGCTCTGACGTCCGCATTTTGTTCAAGGGCTTTGGCTGCGCTCTCCGTGCGCAGCCGCAGTCCAAGACGTGACTCTCGGCTATTGGCACTTGGAAGGCTTGTTAAGCTAAATGCACATTCCAGAGGCAGAGACCGCCTCATTGCTGCGCCGTCACGGCAATAAGCCCCGCCCTCTCTGCTGCTATTTCTGGGCGCTCCACGCTCCCTTCCTCCCAGGTGCACAACTTGCCCAATGTGGTGGCTGACGGGTGTAAAAGCCGCGATATGTACTCCCTCGCTCTGATCATTAATCTGTGCGGCTCCTTTCGGAGACGTACAGCGCTATCATTCATTCAGACCTGTTGGGGTTATGGAAGAACGATTGGCTGATGTAAATTCGGGTGCTGTAGGGCAACTTGCTTGCACGTGCGGCTGCCTGTATCGGGGTCCGATATTATTCCCCGGGAGATCAGTTTCAGCTCCTTGCCATGTTCCTTCTCTGGCTGCAAACTCAGTTGCTGGAGCTGTCAAGGTTCCGATAGCCATTCTTTTTCTTTTTTAAGGCAAACAGACGGCTCAAGCCGATTTTTTTACAACCTCTTCCCTTTGAACTGGAATGAGCTGGTTGTGAGTTGGAGGAGCAGAGTGTAGATTATTCTTTCTCCAACCGGGTTGGCAAAGAGGAGGCAAGGGAGAGGGAAATATGGTGCTGACATTGTCTACCTTGCTGCCATTCAAAATGAGGTGATTCGTTTGAACACTTTCTCCTGATAAAGCGGAAAGGTTTTGTTTTTGTTTTTTTAAATCCACCCTCGATTTTATTGATCTTAACTGAATCACATGAATAAACTTGTCCTCAAATTACATGGGTGTTTAATCTCATATTAACACGTTCAGTATTCTTTTCACGATCCTCCCGCGTGGGGATTTCCGCTGTCAAATGCCTCGCTTGTTACGCTTGCGCTTTTCAGTGCTCCCAGCCATTCCCGCTACCGTGCAAAAACAGTGGGCTTGGTGCAGGCTTCTCCCTCGCAAAATCCTGTGCCCCCCCAAAATGGCGCAGTGCCCCCTCCCACACTTTCTCACAGATCCAGCAAATCACCTCCCCTTTCCCAAATATCCCATGGTTTAAAATGGAGAACTACAATTGTTGATACACTCAGGAAAATCCTATTGTCCTTTCGATGCAATGCAGCTTAATCGCTTCCTGCCTTCTCATGCCTCCGCGGTGAAGCCGCATCAGACATAAACAGTGCCCTTCCTTCACCCGGTCAATTCTCCCACGCAGCACAAAGCCAATCATCCTTCGCCCACCATGTGCTCCCCCCTCCGCTGCAGAATCATTGGACAAAATTATCATCGTTAAACAGCACCAAGTCTTGATTTGTATGTGCACCGAGTAAAACCTGCTGATTCTTAAAGATAATCGTGTGTGTGTGTGCGTGCGTGTACATATATATTTTTTTATTTATATTTTTATTCATATATATATATGAATAAAAATATAAATAAAAAAAAGAAGATCGTGGTGTTGTTTCCTCATCCCAGCCCAGGAAATTCTCATTTCCCAGCCGCAGTTCCATCTCTGGGATTTCTTTGAAAGAAGCATGTACCACCGCCCCTTTCTGTCCTTCAGTTTTGTTCGAGTTGGCAAGAGTTAACGTGCCTTGTTTTCCAATCCACAGCCGCCATGCCTTTTATGTTCTGTTGTATCGAATTCTTTGTCAGCAGCTCTCACGGCATTTCCCCCCTCCCCGCCCCAAGAAAGCTGTATACTTTTAGTAAACAGATCTTTGTTTTTGCCTTCCATCCACTACTTTCTCCCAAAAAGAAGCTGGATCCTTTCCACGCTGGCTGCAACAACTACTTGCCTACACTAAGAGAGAGAGAGGGAGGAGGGAAGGAAGGCGGGACGGGTTTCTAGGGTGAGGCAATGTGTCTGCAATTCACAGAGACAAGGCAGGAATTGTAATTGCTTCCATCATGTGATGGCTTATGAAAGAGGAAGTTTGGATGTTTTAGTCACGTAGTTCTCTACCCTCTTGCTTAGCCTCCAGGAAAGGAAAGGAAAATTGCATGCATTGCCTACACCAAGAGCGAGCCAAGAACCGACGCGTTTTAACAGAAAAGTATGACCCTTGTGAACTGCTTGCTAATAATAATAATTTTTAAGAAATAAAGGGGAGAGAAAGAAATTACTTGACCCCCATAATCGGGTTTCACTTTGTTTTTGTTTTTTAATGATTCCTGTAGCTGTACTGGTCCTCAGAATAAATCCCCTTCATATATTCTAGGAGTCAAACAGAGGTTCTTTTTACATTTCTGAGGTTTGTTCTCATTTAAAAAAAAATACCTGAATTAAGTTCTGGGAACTTAACCCATTCAAGGCTTCTATTGTTACATGGTAATGCTATAGGTATTTAGGAATAGTTATGGCTAGGGGACACCTAATGGTGATTGGCTGTAATACATCGATGTGAAAAAAAATACTTGCATAACCACTGAAAAAGACAAAATAAGAAAAAGGACTTCAGATTATGCTTTGACTAGACTGATATTGATACCACAGATATTGATATGATTACAGAGCATAAATACTGTTCTAGAGGGATGGGACAGAATAAGAGGATATGTAATGAACCTCAGATGTTAATCAAGTGTTTAGATCCAAAGGAAGTGATCAAGATGGAATGGTTACTTTTATTTTCTGGAGGGGTTTAATACTAAATCCATGTTCTTTCTTTAGAATCACAATTCAGTCATAAAGATTACTGGAAAAGTAGAAAATTCATACCTGCTGTCCTACATCAAAGACAGAGAGGCCTGTGGCACCTTAAAAGCTAAGAGATTTATTATGGCATAAGCTTTTGTGAAGGTCACAGAAATGAGGATCATAACCAAACATGCTCCATCATAGGCTTATTTATTGGAAAATCAATCCAAATGAATTCAGTGGGACGTTACTAAAAAGAAAAAACAAACAAACAAAGGAATAGTAATTTGTCCTGAGTCCGAAAGAAGGAAATACATTTGATGGGTTGTTCATTAAAAAAAGCAGAAGAATATTTGAATAAGAGTAAGGAGCCAACCAATCACAGGAGTTTCTCCCAATCCTGGAGTTTCTATGAATGAAATGTAATTATTTGGCTAGGGATAGGCCATCCTTTTCTATCCAGGATTGCATACCCACAAAAATCATGCTAGGGCTCATTCATGCATGTGGTTGAGCAAGGCTGAAATGGACTAGAACCAATCGCCACTGAATATCTTTCTGGCACATCTCGTTTGGGTTTTTGGTTTTTCTCTCTCTTTTTCTTCCTTCTCTCGTAGCTAGCTACCAATGCTGGGACAGATTGCTCTTGCCACAGGCTCAGATTCATCGCTTGCAAATAGCTTTTGAAATTAGGTGAAAAGCTGTATGAAAGCAGGCCAAGAACTAAGATGGCTAGGGGGTATATGCCGTCCACCCTTGGATAAGAAGATGGGGCAATAGTTCTAATTCACATTCTTTGTGAGGGTAAGGATGAGCTGTATAACAGCTTGAAGGATTTGAATTAAATTATTTCCCATCCCCAATTTCATGGGATTGATCCAGATCAGCCTCCCTATAACTCTTTTACGAAGAAAATGACTGTTCTAGCTGGCCATACTCCAGTGGAACATGTAGTGAAGCCTAGAGTTAAACTAGCTTTTTTCAGATTGAAAAGGTATAACATATTATGGAGGGAGACTCTGGAAACAAGTTTGCAAAGTGATATATCAAAAAATTAGAACTGAGCTTGATCCATTTCTGCTAAACTGCAAACTGAATCCCATTATTTTTTATCTGAGGACGACAGGACTGTAGCAGTAACATAGTACACTGTAGAAAATAGCCAGTCTAAAGCTACATAGCAGCATCTAGCTGATCCTGCCAGATTTTGAAAAGCTAAGCAAGGTCAGACCTAATTAGTACTTGGAAGGGAGACCACCAGGAAACCTGAGAGTATAGGCTAGGTTGGGAAATTGAAAAGACAGCAAAAGGCAATACAAGCAACTTCCATATGACATGCATATGACACGCACACACACACATAAAGCACAAGTGTAATGCAACAGCAACAAACAGAGGAAAAAAGGAAATTAAAGGCGGCTGTAATAATTTTTTCAAACACATCATTATTAATGTGGTGAAAGTTTCCCCAAAACAAAAAGCTTCTAATTTTCTATCTCCTCAGGATAACTGACCCATCTGGGCTTGCTTTTGTGGGGTCGCTGAAAGTGGTGTGGTTTCCTGCTGCACAGCTCTTCGTCCTCTGCAGCCTTTTTGACTTCCTATGCTTCTTGACTGAAAAAGAGTTTCTCCAGGAGGTTTCCTTTTGAGGTTTAAGTGCAGCATGGAAAGTCAGGAGACTGCAGAGCAGGGGGCAGGTAATGGTCCCGTGGAAGACGAATGCGCTTTCCTCTGGTCAGTGAAGTGGCACCAAAGTATGCCAGCATAATGTGCCGTGTCCTGACAACCAACTTCTATTCTGCCTCAGTAATGAGGCTGGTGAGTGGCATGGCCCTGAAGCTTCAGTGGGGAACAAGTGAAGGAAAGCAAGCTGGTAAATATCCTGCCAGTGCCTGATCACTCTTCCTGCCCAAGCCAGGGTAGGCTGGGGTGGGGGCATGGGGAGTTGGGGGGTGCCTGCAGCAGCTAAAAGCAGCTAAGAATTGCTGGGCAAATCCCAGCTTGTCATCACCAGAGTTGCTGCCAAAACACTGCAAATCATGCCTACAGTAAATCTTGGGGGAAGATTTCTTGGGAGAAAGCAGAAAATACCATTTTAACATAACCACAAGGTTGGGCAGCCTCAGTTATAGGGCAGGGGTGGGATGAGGAAGGACTTGTCCTTAAAAAACAGTTAGCAAGACGTCTTCAAGGGGCAGTTAGAGGAACATATGGATGAACCCTCAGAAACCTGCCTTTCTCGGTCACCTGGTAACAGCAAAAATAATTGTACAACAAATACAGATCAGCTCATCTGGTCAGACACTTCTTCAAAATAATTTTGCCTGCCTTGAAAAGATCATCAGCAAGGAATAGAGGCGCCTCCAGGAGGAGCAAGGTCTGTAGTCTAGCTGCTGCAAGAGAAGAGAGCTGGAATACCAATGTGGTTTAGTAGTTAAGGCAGTGTTTTCAATCTTGGCAACCTGAAGGTGTGTGGACTTCAACTCCCAGAATCTACCCAGATTTCTGCTTCTGATGTGTCTAAAGAATTGTCAGATTTAATGTTATTAGAGATATGTGCCTTAAAATCTTTTCTTGATATCCTTTCTTGCAGGAGTGAGCAGCCTGCAGCCCATAGGCCACGTGCGGCACTGCAGCCCCCATTTGCAGACTCCAGAGCTCCCTGGAGTTGGTGGGGTTGAAAATGTCGGACCTTTTATTAAAGGGGCGGATTTCAAGAGGCAAAGTGGTGGCCTTAAATCTTGCCACTATATCATCTCTTCAGAACCATGAAAACGGTCCAAAATTGGGTTCATTTTTACCCACTTGGGAGGTTAGGGGGCAAAATATAAGGCCCTGGGGGGGATCACCCCTTAAACCCCCCCAAAAATCACTCCCTCAAAGAAAACTTTGAAAACTATACTCCTGTCATTCTAATGACAATGTATTTGCTGTTCATGCCCTCACTGCCCCCCAGGTAGGGCAGGAAAAAATATAATTCCCAAGCTAAAAAGGGTTTCCTTCCAATTGTATTTGGAGGGTAAATACTAGAGGATTAAATAAAACATTATCCTGCTGGCCCTCTGTAAATCTTGAAAGACCTGGATGTGCTCCAGGGCCTTGAGTTGGGAGGTCAGATGGCCTGTTGAGAGGTTTCTGTGTATTGTCTTGATGGGTTCATTCTCGGTGACCATTGTTGCTTTTTTATTCTGCTAATATTATTTCTTATTGCTTTAATGTGTTGTTTGCCACCCTGAGTTGCATTTGAGAAATGGGTGGCCATATAAATTGATTTTAATAAATTTAAAAAATATATAAAAATTGACCAAGTTTTATATTGTAGTCCTTCCTAGGATTCAGCCTAAAAGCTAATAGCAGACACTGTATGTTTTAGGATTGTAAATTCAGAAAGTGACACTCAATGGTGACTAGACTAGTTTGAGTAAATGCTGTTAATTGTCAAAATATATTCTTTCAGAAAAAGGAGTATTTGCTAAAGTTGAACTATTTGACTCTGTAAGGATCAGCTTCTTTTCATTGACCTGAGCAAAATAAGTATGAGGAGCAGATATTAAAAAATCTAGGCAAATGAAAGCTTTTTCTTCTTTGAGTATTGGAAGTGTTACATTTTGCTAGGAAGTAAAAAAAAATAATAAATTTTTAGTAATTCAGAAAATTATACCAATAAAGCTTGTTCTTCAAGGTTCTAATAATTATGTGATTAAATGTCCATGTCTTTTCTTCAGACTAGCTGAATGAGAAATGGATTCAACTGCTGAACTGAAAGGCATAGTTAAGTACAAAATCGTTTACGTAAATTCATGTATGCAAGCCTTATAGGAGCAGTGTACAGTTGCACCATTCCTATTTCTGTCCATGAGATTTCCACAAAAGAATTTGGGGGGAGAGGCTTTGTGTCCCAATCATCTATTAAGATAAAAGCTTCTCTGTGATTGGATACCCCAGCCTTCCCCAATTTTCTACACTTCAGTTGTGATGTCTAACTGGTTTCTCATGCTACCGGAGAATTCTGGGAGTTGTAGTTGCAGTACATCTGGAGGGGCCATGTTGAAGAAGTCTGGGATATCCTACTTGCAGTGTTCCCATTTAGTGTCAGTTCAAGCTTTGTTTGAAATCTCTAAGGAAAGTTCTGTGAGAAATAATTTCCATGACCATATTGTTAGGAATCTGTAGTTAGCAATTAAAGCTGAACCCATCATTTTAAATATTATTTGTAACTTTGGGATACAAAGCAGTAGAAAGTTCTATTTTAGATATGTTGATATCTGAAAAGCAGCTAAATTTACTCCAGCATTTTCTTTTTCTAGTGAGGGTCTGGGAATAACTTCTACAAACTTACAAATAAACAGGAAGCTCTGGAATCTGTGACCCTGATGTGATACGGTTCTGGCTCTATTCATAACTTTGAACACATTCGTTCAATTGGCCAAATAATGCCCTACAGAACATGGGGACAAGCCAAGAATTTATCAGGAAGTATGTTGCAAACTAAGAGGAAAACAAGTAGCTAAGAATATCACTTGGCAGATGTGTTGATTTTGTAAGCTCTTTGATTAAGCTGTACCAGATAAATCAGGGTTTTTTCCTCAGATGGTAATGAATAAAAACAGCATGCCATTATTATTATTTTTAAAAAGACAAAATGCTGAAGTTTACAAGAGGCATGTTTAAAGTATCTATAATGAGAGATTTTTGCCAACATCAACTTTTGGAGAACCCAAACTCCGAAGTCTTTTATTCTGGACTGAAAGCTTAAGAAAGGGCTGCACTTCTATCACATAGTTTTAGGTTTTGCATGCCAAAGACAAAACTTTCTCAGGGACTGTGCCAGAAGGGGTTGAGCTTCTTCCAGTACACATGTATTACTAATTTGTTTTCCCAACTGTAGCTGAAGTAAATCTAGGCCAGTTCCATATAAGCAGCACTGAAATAACTAGTATGCTATGGATGGATAAAGCCAGGTATATTTCTTCACAATGTGAATGCTCACATTGATCTTGACTTCTAGCAAATGTAAGCAAATGTAAGTATTAAGACCATGGCATTCTAGCAGAACTCTCTTGATGATACCCAGAGTAGCAGCTTCTCTTCCTTCCTTCCTTCCTTCCTTCCTTCCTTCCTTCCTTCCTTCCTTCCTTCCTTCCTTCCTTCCTTCCTTCCTTCTTACTTACTATAGTATACACATTGAATAATCCATGGAGCTCACAGTAGTTAGATACATTATCAAAACATATTAACTTTAAAATATTTCCAGCTTCAAGCAAATACATGTAATTTAGTCCTCAAGTGCTTTGCAAACAAGTCCACAGAATCATCTTCTCATCCATCATTCCTCAAAAGAGTCTGGGTCATCTTAAATAAATCCACCGGATGGCACTCTGCAGGTTCATTAAGGTCAGAAAAGTAAGGTTGCTTTGCCACCCTTCCTGCCACACTACTACTTACTACTTACTTCATTTTCTACCATTGGGGCTCTAGGCATCTCTTCTATTATTTCATCTCCTGGAACTCCTCCATTAACCATATACTTCCCCAGGACCTATCTGTAGGGCGCCTTGGGAACTAACATCCTTGCCAATTTCATGTTCCAGTGCTCAGGGAGAACTGCTGTGCAACTGCCCGCCTGATCCCTGGGAAATTCCCCAAGCACCTATTGGAAACCCATAGAATCTGTAAGATATCTGGGGTGGACCAGTGTAACTGGTCCTTCCTTCCTTCCTGCAAAGATTGTTGTGGCAGAGAGCTTTGGAGTGACCAGAAAATGATCTGTCTATGAGAAACTTTAGCAAAAATGTCCTCCATGTACAAATCAGAAACTGCTGCAAGGTAAAAATCAGATGATACATATGGCCACTTTTATGAATAAGGCTAGTGTCAGGCAGTCAGGCAGTCAGCTAGTGGCAACAAGGCAGTCAGCTAGTGGCAACAAGGAAATCTTCAGCCATTCCTGATAGCAGAGTTTCTCAACTTTGGCAGCTTTCAGATGTGTGGACTTCAACTTCCAGAATTCCCCAGCTAGCCTTGCTGGCTGGGGAATTCTGGGAGTTGAAGTCCACATATCTGAAAGCTGCCAAGGTTGAGAAACCCTGTCTGATACATTTGTTATTTCCCAGATCTCTTCCTAGCAACTCACTCTAAAAGCTTCTGCAGTTTATGCTTGCATGTTACAGAGCGCATTGCTAATCTGGATACAAAACTGAATATATCACTATGCCATTTATAGATTAAGCAAAATTAAGAGCATACTTTCCAAACACAAGAATCTCAGATGGATGAACTGGACTGAAGTCAACAAATATATTTCACAGGACTCAAAAGCCAATACATAAGTACAAAAAAATGAGAAAAAGATAGTTCAGTTCAAAAGAATCTGGGAACTGCTTCTGAATGCAAATACTGAGCTGTAAGTACATCTCTGCTGCAAAGATTGGCTATGTTGCTTGGCTGAACTAGCATTAAATCCAAAACTGGGATTTCAGCCCCAAATCTTTAAACTAAGTCTAATCTTTAAGAAATGGTTAGATTATGATTAAGAGGGCCTTTGCTCAAACTTAGCCATTCCCCGCTCCCCCTGCCATGCTGGCTGTGAATTAAATGTATCAGGTATGAAAATCATGGCCCATGCTGACCTTAGATCTATTTCTTTTTAAAATGTAATGCTCTACAAATCATCATCATCATCATCATCATCATCATCATCATCATCATCATCATCATCCTCCTCCTGCCTGTTTCAGTTTGGTGAAAGCTGAACTGGAGGCATGTTGGTGTAACGAACCAGTATTTTCATAAAATGCTCATAAGTGAAAACATTACACACTTGAGATGAATACATTGATAGCTTGCCTAGTCTTCCTGTGTGCATGAATTTGCAGTTTCTCTTTATGCATAATTTCCACACTCACCCCCCAGTTCTAGTCAAAATGTAATCTAAAATGAAGTTGGGTGGTGCAGAAATGTCTTAAATACATAAATCTGAAAGATGTCAGTTGGAACCAGTCCTAACTTGTTTAACGAAGCAAACACTTGAGGGGATTCTTTTCTTATTTTCTAAAAAGAAGCTTGACAGAATTTATTCAAGTTGCAGCTGGTTTATTAGTAAAATATATAAAATATCAAAAATGGATAAATGTACTGCTTTTTTTCTGCTTATAAAATATGTACTGTATATTTTTTAAAAATGCAGTTTGATCTGAAGTCTGGCTTAAAGCTAAATGTCTACATATACCAGTCTTTCAGATTTGTTTTCATACCCAAGAGTAATGGAGGGAACCACAATGTCTTACTGATTCAAACAAGCCCAAGTCTCTTCTTTTAGAGATGAAGAATTAAAGAATCTTTCCAGACAATTTTGAGAGGCAAGCATGTTGCTGCAATATGCTGATCAATAGAAGTTGAGACCAGACTAGTTGGAATGAGATGTCCAAAATGAACTCTGGGGGAAAGGAAAACCCCATTGTAATTGCTGATTCTTCCTGGGAAGACTCTGCCTTGTTTAAAAGTATGGATGAAACTCTTCTCTGGCCACATTCTAAATTCCACCTTTATAAACTGGCAGTAGAGAAAGGGAGCAAACAGTAGATATACACAGAAGACTCACCATTTAACACAGAATGATATTTAAAATACTTATTAATAAGAAGACCAGTCAGGACATGCTTGCTTCAGATGCTATCACCCTTCATATTTTGCCTATTCTTCCTGAGTTCTACTTGGTTTTAGTTTTATAGTTAACCTCTCATTTGGCAATTATTTAAAGACAGAGTGCTCTTGTAGATCCTACATCTAACTAACGGGTATTTTTTCATGAGTCATAATTATAGTGTAAACACAGACTCATACTGGGATAACAGACATCAAGGTAATAGGTAGATGCAGATGCTTTTACTCTATTGTTTGACCAAGTGTCTTTTGAACTAATGGCAGATTTCCACTGAACTTAGGAGGACTAGATTTCAACCACTGTTAGAGTTAATGAATGTACTGGAGTGCAGAATGCAGTCCTGGGGTCATATTATCTTGTGTGAGGTGAGGCCATACCTTATCCTAAATGAAGCAGCTTTCCTACTGCATTCTTCCATGTCTTACTCCATTCAGTTGTAGAGGGTTGTGAACAAATCCAAATTCTTTGTATAATGGCTACTGGTAAGCAATTATATTAAAAATGACATGAGAGTATGCAGATATGGTTTAAATTAAAAAGAGTAAAAATAAGTGTGGCCATTTTTTTTTTACATTTGTTTTACATAGGGGTTCTTCCATCTTGGCTGGCCTAAGGACAAGATGAGTCTTCAATAAACTCAAACAACAAAAATGAATTGAATTAAAGCAAAAAGGGAGGAAAAAGAATGAAAATACCATATTTTTCCGTGTATAAGACAATACTTTCTTCTAAAATGGTTACACTAAAAATTGAAGGTCACCTTATGCAAGGAAGTAAGCTGAGGAGAGAACCGCGTGGTTGCGAAACGGCCCATACCTTGTCTCTGCAAACAGGCTTCCTCCAATCACGAGCCTTATGTAACTGACATCAGCTGATGCTGAACAAACCAATTGGAACACATCCCGTTGGAGGTGGAGAGCGTGTGGGCAGTGCGCAGATGCGACAGGGACCGGTAATGTCAGAGCATTCTGAGCCCATAAAGATGTCAGAAAATAAAAAAATAAATAAGCGAATGTCTTACTCTGCAAAATTCAAACTGAATGTAATCAGTTATGCAAAAGAGCATGGAAATAGAGCTGCAGAGAGACAGTTTGGACCTCCTCCCACTGAGTGTATCATGTAAATGTTACCTAATTACTAAATAAAAATGTGTTCTGCTTTATCTTTAAAATATTGATTTCTTAATTTTGGGTTGGAAAAGTGGGTGTCATCTTATACATGGGGGCGTCTTATTCATGGAAAAATACGGTAATTTAAATGAATGGGCGTGGCTTTAGCAATGAAAATGGGCAAGACAATTACTTGTAATTTTTGCATGCTTCCAGTGGTGATGATAAACATGATGTGCCTAATGGTAGTGCAAGTTCCATTATCAGGAACAATGCAGAGATTAGTTATCTAAACATTTAGTAAAGTCCCTTTCAAGTTAAAAGTTTTCTCTAGATCATTTATAAGTTGAAAGCTTAGGTCAGTAGAAAAGAAAGTTCATGAAATCAGAGAAGATCTTATCTAGTCAACATTAAAGTCCAACTGGATTTCAGTAGAGAAATTAAACACATTTCCCCTTTTTCTCCCCTCAGAGATAGAGAAAAGATCTGAAAATATTGAAAAGAATAGGAACGCTTTTGCTAATTTATCTTCCTTCCCCCTCTATTCTTAGAAACCATTTCAGAACCTTCAAAGAAAGCTCAACTTTGCTATATTATTTAATGGAAGCAAATTGCTTTGGAAGAATTGCAAGTTTTTAAATATTTGGGGGGGTATGCACAATTGAATTTAAGGCAAAAGGTAAATTAAAAACATCTCATGATAAATATTTTCTTTCTGTTCTACCTGACCATAGACTGTGAAATAGCATGTAGTTGTATAACCTTTTTCAAATTGCTCGTATTGCGTGCTTACATAACTAAATTGGCCATTCTCATGTTTGAAGAAGCTGTCTTGCTATTGTAGAGTCCCATCCACAAATTGCTCTTATCATTAGCCCTGGTAAAATAATAAGACTTGCTCCAGTACTATACTTGGAACTCTGGTTTCTAGACAACAGAATATTCCATTAAATACCTGAGCAATCATTATGTTCAAGAAATTAATGTCTCTTATAGTAAAAGAAAGACTGATGTGTAAGAAGAAGTTGATTTGCACTCTTGGGTAGATAGACACACTCTGTATGAAGATCCAGTTGTAAGGAGAGACTGTATAATTAAGCCACTAGTTACTGGAAGGACTTCACTATGGTATTCTTGGCATAATATATAGAGAGAAAAAATTAAGATCCCACTTAAGGCAAGCTATGTGCAAAATCTGGTCAGCTCTGGGTCAACTACAGACATTGTGATCACATTGTGAAAAGCTAATCCATGCACGGCACATAATCAGTTCAGCTCAGTTGAGCTCATAGCAGTCCCTGGTAAAAGTCCCTACTACCACAAAGCTATATGATGCTGAAAACATACTATGAACTTTCTGGGAATCACTGATCTATACTACATTTACATTGCATTTTCAATACATTGATTTACTGATAAGTTCATTCATTTGTTATATATATTGTACAGTACATGTGCAAAACTATTAAGAATCATACCTGGGAAAATGGGATGACCTGCAGAAAATTTAGATAATATCTTAAGTCTGATTGGCTCTTACCACCCGTAATTCACGTTTGTTTGTTTGTTTGTTTTTTACTGTTTAGGCTTTGATTTATTATGCTATTTTTTGCCTTCAGAACTGAAATTAATGGTGCCCTTTACATCTAAAGACAATTTCCATTTTCTGTAGGTCAAGCTTTTCATGCCAACAATCTCTTTGCCTGCTTTCTACAGCAATCAATGCCGTCACCATGCTTGAATAATTAAGGTGTGCAGTCATAGCTCATCTACTGAACTGTACAGTGGACACGAAAGTAATTTTGAGATATAGATTTTCCAAGATTTTCTAAAATATCAATGTATTTAATCCTGTCAAGAAAAAATGACCTTCATTTTGATATACAAGTGCTGGCATTATCATTAATGATGACAATTGTTACAGTAAGCCTGAAAGGCCAGTGCCATATGCAGCAATACAGTAAAGCAACAGAAAAAAAAGCCTTCAAAGGACTGTATGAATCAGCTAATATAACAGCCTTAGAAAGTCAGAGTAGGGAAGCTAGAAAAGCAACATTCAGAGCTGGAAAGCCATAAGAATTTAAAAGACTGCATTTCAGACTCAAGAAGAAACAAAAATAAAATGGGCTGTGGCCTTAACCCTAAACTCAGTTATTTTCTGGTAAATCTCACTGATTACAAAGGAGCTAATTTCCAGATAACAAGCCATTTCTTTCTGTCATATATGCTCATGTTCTCTGTTTTTGTTCTAAAAGGTTCTAAGCGGCATGGGGTCATCTTTCCTTACATATGGCTTTTCCTTTCATAAAGTGGAATGATTTGTCATGATTTTCGGCCCAACAGAATCCTGTGATTTTAAAAATCCTCATAAGTCCCTAAGTAGAACTCTGCCTTGAAACCCAAAGAAGTGTTGTGCATTAATGACAATAAGGTAGGGCTAAATAGACTAATAACTCAGCCTTTCACGAGAGCCACAATTTAGTGTTCATTAGGGATGGGTAATCTCTGATTCATCCCCTTAAAGCAAGCAGTAGGATAGCTAGTATTATATTCTGAATCTTATCAGAGCCACTAAAGGTCCAGCATATACTATATACATAATTCTTTTGAAAATATATGACCTTCCTCAACACTTTAAAATTGTTCTCAGGATAACATAACTCAGCTGCATACAAATTAAATACTATTGTTTATACCTTAATTGTGGTTCCTATTGTGAGCTGTGCAAAGGCAGTGGAATTATTCATGCTGTGGAGTTGCTGATTTGGAAAAATGAGCCACAGAAGATATAGTATAGACAACGTCATTCCTTCCTATGTTGCCAAAAAAGTAAAGGGCATGATCCTTGTGAGGAGAAGAGGAAATAGCTCAGATCTTTCCTTCTTCATCTTTTTTTAATACCATCAAGGCACGTAGCTACTTGTTGTAAATAATTTCAAACCATTTTAGCTTTAATCCTATTTTTCAGTTATTCTCTGTGCATTTAGCAAAACCTTTTAGCATGACTTAAAAGAAAAACTTTTCTGCTTGCAATGTAGCCTAAGGACATGACTGTATTACACATTTTGTTCAATAACTTCAATTGTCATATCTCACAATTGGTCGAACTTTATTATGCTGGCACATCCTAAATCCAGACCCATCTTTGCATTATACAGGTGAAACTCGAAAAATTAGACTATCGTGCAAATGTTCATTTATGTCAGTATGGCAACTCAAAAGGTGAAACCAATATATGAGATAGACGCATTACATGCAAAGTGAGATATGTCAAGCCTTACTTTGGTATAATTGTGATGATTATGGTGTACAGCTTATGAAAACCCCAAATTTACAATCTCAGAAAATTAGAATAGTGTGAAAAGGTTCAATATTCTAGGCTCAAAGTGTCCCCCTCTAATCAGCTAATGAATCCATAACACCTGCAAAGGGTTCCTGAGCCTTTAAATGGTCTCTCAGGCTGGTTCAGTAGGAAACACAAGCATGGGAAAGACTGCTGACCTGACAGTTGTGCAGAAAACCATCACTGACACCCTCCATAAGGAGGGAAAGCCCCAAAAGGTCATTGCAAAAGAAGTTGGATGCTCCCAAAGTGCTGTATCAAAGCACATCAATAGAAAGTTATGTGGAAGGGAAAAGTATGGTAGAAAAAGGTGCACAAGCAGCAGGGATGACCGCAGCCTGGAGAGGATTGTCAGGAAAAGGCCATTCAAAAGTGTTGGGGACTTTCACAAGGAGTAGACTGAGGCTGGAATTAGTGCATCAAGAGCCACCACCCACAGACGGATCCTGGACATGGGCTTCAAATGTCGTATTCCTCTTGTCAAGCCGCTCCTGAACAACAAACAACGTCAGAAGCGTCTTACCTGGGCTACAGAAAAAAAGAACTGGTCTGTTGCCCAGTGGTCCAAAGTCCTCTTTTCTGATGAGAGCAACTTTTGCATCTCATTTGGGAACCAAGGAGCCAGAGTCTGGAGGAAGAATGGAGAGGCACACAATGCATGATGCTTGAAGTCCAGTGTGAAGTTTCCACAGTCTGTGTTGATTTGGGGAGCCCTGTCATCTGCTGGTGTTGGTCCACTGTGCTTCATTAAGTCCAGGGTCAACGCAGCCGTCTACCAGGAGATTTTGGAGCACTTCATGCTTCCTTCCGCAGACGAGCTTTATGGGGATGCTGACTTCATTTTCCAGCAGGACGTGGCCACCTGCCCACACTGCCAAAAGTACCAAAAGCTGGTTCAATGACCATGGGATTACTGTGCTTGATTGGCCAGCAAACTCGCCTGACCTGAACCCCATAGAGAATCTATGGGCATTGCCAAGAGAAAGATGAGGGACATGAGACTGAACAATGCAGAGGAGCTGAAGGCCGCTATTGAAGCATCCTGGTCTTCCATAATACCTCAGCAGTGCCACAGGCTGATAGCATCCATGCCACGCCACATTGCGGCAGTCATTGCTGCAAAAGGGGCCCAAACCAAGTACTGAGTACATATGCATGCTTATACTTTGCAGAGGTCCGATATTGTTCTATTTCCAATCCTTGTGTTATTGATGTCATGTAATATTCTAATTTTCTGAGATTGTGAATTTGGGTTTTTCATAAGCTGTACGCCATAATCATCACAATTATACTAAAGTAAGGCTTGACATATCTCGCTTTGCATGTAATGCGTCTATCTCATATATTGGTTTCACCTTTTGAGTTGCCATACTGACATAAATGAACATTTGCACGATATTGTAATTTTTTGAGTTTCACCTGTATAATAGTTAAACTCAAGTTGGCCAGCTTTTGGGTATTTATTTGCCATTCAACATTTTGAAAAGAAGCAACAGTATAAAGTGGGCCATGCCAGCAGCCTGTCAAGAATTGGAATAGATGTTGCCATCTCTGCGTGTCTCAGCTGAGATGAAAGCCTGCAGGACTTGGAGCAGAAACCATCCGGTAATAGGAAACCAAATCTCAGATAGTAAAGAAGTTTGTAGAGACCTGTTGGATTTAGGAACTACATACTATGGAAGAGTTCCTAGAGACATTCAGTAGCTGGTCCAGCAAAATCTAACTGAGTTTTTACATCATTGATGTACAAGCTTTTGGGGGGTCAAGAGCTAATAGGACAAGAGGGAAAATTGCTGAAGTAATTCAGAAAGTTGATTATGTCATATTTTTCTTAAATCCCATCCACTTCCTTTTCATGCAGTTCCCAGTCTCTTGCCACTATCCTCATCTATCCTATCCAGTTTTAAAACCACAGATTTATTTTAAATTATATAAACAGCAGCTGGGGGGGAGAGGAAGGGCCAAAAAAATATTTGGGGGCCACAGGCTGTGCAAACCAAGAGTTGAGGCCGCTGAGTTCAACCACCCGCTCAAGGCACGAATCCAAATTAGACAGCCATCCCAGCCAGATGGCTGTCTAATCTTTGCTTAAGCCCATCCATTGAAGTAGAGCACACCACTTTTTCAGGGTGTGTGTGAGTGGCATTTATCAACTGTGTGGGTACATGGTTGCATTCTGGGAATCAACTGTGGTTTATGAAACTGGTTTATGCTCAACTGTGGACAGAGTTGATCCTGTTCAGTTCTGGTTTGGTCCAATAAAGATTTGAAAACTGTTTTGGCAAACTGTAACATATTCACTTCCAGGACAGAGAAATTGAATCAGTTCAGCAAGTTAAGAGAGAGCCAGTAATCAGTTAATTATTCTAATGGGTCAGAGGCTGCACATCATTCAGTCTTTTAAGGTATTTGGAGTTGGTGATTTCATTAAACTGGGGGCAGTGGAATTGTTTAAGGGAAAATAATTTCTCAGCTTGGATATTATATTCTCCCAAATCCAATCTGCACTCTTTTATGGCTTCTTGCAATATTTCCCCAAATGGTATATCTGTGTGGTTTGGGTTTGCAGCCTGGACAGAATTACACAATTAGCTGCTTGGAACCTCCAGTTTTTGCACTGAATATTGATTGGTGTGAGAAACTACAGACTATTCTTAGAGCCCCATCTTCATGTGATATGGAAATTTGGCAGCTAACCACTGAATGTTGTGTCATACCATTGGAAGCAATAAGATTAGCTATCTAAAAAGTTTAGGGTTATGAAAGAGACATTGAAAAATATCCAGGATGAAACATATGTATTTGAAACTTATATATGAACCCTATATACAGTATATACAGTATATATATATATTGGAAATATTTTGGAAGGAATCTAACTACTTTTAAATTACATTGTTTTCTTTGTTTTATATGCTTCACTTGGTATCAAAGTGGCTTGCATGGGTTTCTTTTGCACACACACAGAGCTTATAAAATTTTACCTTCAGTTTTACGGAAAAAAAACTATTGGGCAGTGGAGGTCTGTGTGTGTGTGTGTGTGTGTGTGTGTGTGTACTGCCCTGTTTGCCAAGACTTTTATGTCCTTCCAGGTCTCTTACAAGCACCGCCACTGAGTTGGGGTGCTTATCATAGGATAAATTATGTAGTTGGTACATCACACACGTGACATCATGATACAGCTAATACAAATTACATCATTTTCATCACGATATACATGACATCATTTCATTTTCTATTGCAAGAAGTGTGCCAGAATATTCATTTTATTTATTTTTTTAAGACAGCCTATCCTGCAGAGGGCTAAATACTCCCCAAAGTTTGCCCACTCTTGTTATAAGGACTGAATGCCTTTCATAATTTGTTCTGCTAGCTAATCTGTCTGCAGATGGATAGATGTATAATAGAATTGACTGGAGTGCTAGTCAGTCAGCAATTGTATGTTAGGGAAGATCTCTTACTGAAGAGGACTTTGACAACACTGTTTGTTACCAGGGAGGCATGTCGAATCCACTGTTACCATGTGAGGAGAGGAGGGTTTGCAGTACCTCATCACAGGAAGAGTGGTGGATTCCTGGTAAAAAAGAAGAGGTGAAAAATCCCCCCACTCCATGACTAGGTGCTAAGAGATGGCTAACTCCATGGGTCTAGCCATTTCTGAAAGCACCCTTCCTCCCCCGGCTGCTGCTCCACCTCCAGCTCCACCAATGAGTGATGGATTGGAAGAGAGTGAAAGTGCTTGGTAAATATTTTCCCGCTTGCAGGAAACCCACCAATTGCTTTTTTAAACTTGTCCCATGCTGAAGTTGTAAGAACAACACTACTCGCTGGCTCTTTGCCAAGGCAGATTAGAGTTCAGCTCTCAGGAGAAATCAAATTATGCCAGGAGATTTTTGAGCCATTTCACAGATTAGAAGATAGCATGTTAAAGAGGTTGTCTGGATGTGCCCCATAAGTTATTTGTGGGGCAGCAATCTCATTCCTTTAGCTTTAAGGGTATAGATTATAGCTCGCCATAAAAACGTGGCTTTCTTACAGAGTAAATGTTGCATAGGAAAAAGTTGATTGCAGCTCAGATGAGAACTAAGAGGAGAAACTGAAAAAATGTAGCTGATTGTTTGCATGGGTAGAGACAGAAGTAGACTAAATTACGCTCAGTCCAAATTAAACTGATAAAGGTTCCATGACATGCAATATGCTCTGTCCAGTCTTCCTGAATTACCTATTTTTCCCCTGTTTTTTATTATGAGTCTTTCATGTGATTCAGGCTTTCATGCACTTCCATATACAAGTTTATTTCAAAATTTGGACACTAGATTTACTTGCATGAGTAGTTTCAGTATCCAGTTGAGTGGAAGGTGCAAGGTAAAACCTACTTACTTGCAGGCAATTGTTTAGAAAGGGTAGCTCATAAAAAGAAACTGCTTGTGGTCTGAGCTCTTTTGTGAGTAGGAAATTATAATTTTTTAAACTGATTACTATGCAATTCCAGGAAAATATGTGTCTGGTTTAAGGAGCTGCAGAAAGGTGCTACATTCACTCCCCAGTATGCTCTTGAGCATTTTCTTGTCTTTGAATCTGAAGCAATGCTACTACTGAGCAGTAATTGCATTTAGAAGAAATACCATCTCTGCAGTGCCTCACACATGAAACTCCTATGTAGATATATCTCAGCAAGGAAGCTGGTTTTCAACTAATCTGCTCTCTATATTTTGTCAGCTAAATTAAAGAGCAAGTTATAATTATAAATCTTGTTTTACTTCTAGCGATGTGTAATAAATATCTGTAACAATGCAAGTATTCTTATAACTGAACTCCTTTGAGTGCTTCCCTGGGACTTAGAGCTCATCCACACACCCTACTGCCTTGGCTCTGAGATGGCCCACATACTGTTTGTTCAGAACATGTCCTCACAACAAAGCCTCCATTTCAGTGCCAGCTTGCTGAGAATGGATCAAAGTGATCTAGCAGGAAAAGAAACTGCCACTCCTATTCTATGTTGTACGGAGCAGGACCATCCAGAGAATCAGTACTTGAAGGGCTTCAACTAGCCTACTGCAGGTGCCATGTCTCCATGACCGTTTCTGTTTTGGTCACTGGAAATAACATACACTTGCCCATTGACTATTTGCCTTATGTTTTGGGGTTTGGGGATCAAGGGAATAGTGACCTCGTGGAAGACCTTACCAAGGTCAATACTCCTTTTGACAAGCATTGCCACCTATCTGGCAATATCATCTGCCTGATGCTATCTGGCACTGCAAGTCACCAAGTGAGGCCCAGTCAGGGGCAGAAAAGAGCAAAGGGAAGTAGTGGTTCCAGTCATGACAACAAACCAGGGGTGGGGGGGATAAAGACTGCATTTCAGTTAATGTTAATGGTGAACAAATGAATGTAATAGTGAAGTCAATGGTTCCTGCAGCTGCTGCTCTGTCCCCCAGCCCCTATGCAAATCCCTCAAGCTTGCCATCTACTGAGGGAATCCCCCACTGCCTCACCTGATACCCTCTTCTTTTTGCCAAGACAGGAAGTGGTGGAAAGTCACCGCCACCCATTCCTGGGCCAATGGCTGCCCTGTCAGAAAATATAAAGGGGAGAAGAAATAACCTTGAGGAACACTGAGGAAGCAACCAAGACAACGGTCAGATAAAAGAAATCTGAGTCCAGGGCAGAACTGTAATCCAAGTAAGCATCTCAGACAAGACCCTCCCTAGTTCTCATGAAGATAAAAGGAGGGAAGGGGAAGCATTCAGATTTGCAAGGTTCTGTTACAATAACCTTATAATGAAAGTAGTATTAGCATGTATAACTTTGATTTCCTAGTCTAGTCTGTCTTGGAGGGGCTGACAGAAACCCACAGCTCAGGAATGAGGCTGATAGTGAGGGCATGACACCTTGTTCTAAGGCACTTAAAGGAACGTTGCAGGGGGACCAATTCTGGAAACAACATACTTTCCTCTTGTCTCAGGGATGGAAGGAAAGCACGTCCTTGGGGCTGCGTGAATGAGCCCTTGGATCTCACCGCAAATTCTGCTTTCAAAAGTTTCCTGTGTCCAGTGCCACCAGTGGTTTGAATTTATATTTCTGAATCATGTAAATAAATATTTATAGTAATTGTTACAGAGACTGAACCATGCTGAGTGCATGTCAAACTGAAATTTCTTATTTGTTAAGGATTGGTTTAAAAAAAAAAAAAAGTTGCATCAGAAACAGCAGGAAATTAAAATTTCAGTTTGGAGATATGCACATATTGCAAAATATTGTGGGTGCTTGTGTAATTTAGTCAAACCAATATGGTTTAACTGGAAAAGCATATGCCTTCCCCCTCTCTCACTGTTATTACTTAGCCCACTTCCCAATTCTTCTGCTTTCTCATTTGTCACAGGATACCGGAAGGTATTCCTTGAAGGATAGCACCAAGCTTTCTGTGGCCATCAATTCTCTGCTTACAGGGACAGTTACCGTAGCCGATACTCAGGAGCTGTAAATATGAAGCAAAAGTGATTGGATGGTGGATAAAAGTGGCTCACCAGTCTGATGCTAAATGTTACAATTGGGAACGCCAGAGTATAATATTGTAACTATCCCTGAAGATGCATGACGCTTCTCCTAAGCAATAGCAGGGATTAAAACAGATGTGCCACAAATATTTGAACCAATCACCTTTTCTCCCCAGCTTTGCAAAAACTCCTTATCACATGGATGCACTCGAAGTATTTATTTACTTATCTAAATTATTTATATAGCCACCCACCTCACAGCAGTGAGCAGAGGATTAAAAGCAAAAAAGAAGAAAGAAAGCCAGAGCAACACAATCAATAAAAAATAAACCTCCAGAGACAATCAGTATAAGACATGCCTGAGGACTAAAAGTCATTCCTTTTTCCAGTCAATAAAAGTCAGGAACTAAACCAACCAACAGGGCTCACTTAACATTCTGGCCCAAATACCCAAGGGATCGATCAGCTCTTGAATGCCTTCTAGAAGGCCAAAAGGGTCAGAGCATCTGGATCTCCAGCGGTTTGCTGTTCCGCAGGGTAGGGACCATGACGAAAAAAGCATCATTCCTGGGTCCCACAAGATGATATTGCCTAATAGAAGAGACTTAGAGCATGCCAACTCGGCCAGTTTTGGTGGAGTGAGCAGAGACAATTGGAGACAGGCAATCCTATAACTAACCTGGGCCATTTACAGCTTTTGTCGGTAATTGAATTGTACCTGGAAGCCCACTGGAATATGGAATATTTGGGCATTTCTCAATATGAGTTCAGCTCATATTGAGAATTGCCCAAAACTGCCTGTGCCGCTGCGTTTTGGACTAGCTGCAGCTTCCAAATGCTCGTCAAGGGCAGAACCATGTAGAGTCCCTTGCAGAAATCCAACTGGGAAGTGACTAAGGCACTTCCTGTGAGTAGGTAATGGTAATCTTTTTCCCCCTATTACTAGCTTCATGGGAAATTATTAATAGGCAGTCATGGGACACATTGGTGGTGATGCTGTAATATCATCAGAAAGGGCAAACATTCAACCTATACTTTGGGGGAGTTCAAGTAAAAGTAAAAAAATGCATGAAGCCTATCAAAGTCTCAGCACTCCTATTTGCTTCTTATTTTTGTTTAAAAATTAAAATTGTGACACTAAATTTTGACAGCTTACTACCAAATTTGAAAGTGCTATCAGTCAGGGCCCAGGAACCAGAAAAGAACAAAGTTGTCCACTTCTGTCAGATGGTAAAAAAATAAATATATCCATCCCTACAGATATATTCCTGGATTTCTTTAGAAGAAATTGATAACATCAGAATAGTGAAACATCTCTGAATGAGCAATGCATCAGGGAAGAAACCATGGAGAGGCGTCCTGAAAAATATTGAATCAGAGCTAGTGTTGGCTGAACCTTTTTCTCCCCAAATTCTTTAATCATCCTTTGGGTGTTAAAAACTGAAGAATAACTTTGGAGCCATAATTAGGTGATAGAGTCTTGGTGAATAATGAAAGCTGTGATCTGACGTGTGAATTAGAAGCACTTAAATGCTATGTGCTCTTCTGACACGAATGACAGGATTGAATGAAATATGTTCTTTTAGCCCAAGAACAATGCTTTCAAATTTAGTATTTTTTGGAGGACAAATTATTTATCCACACAGAGCAAAAGTATATAGACTCCTACCATGGGTAGCCTAGTGATATTTTTCACATAATAAACAATGTTTATCAACCTTCCTCAGCCTAGTGCAGAGGAATTCTGGGAGATGATGTTGCAATATATCTGGAGGACACAGTTTGGGGAAGGTTGGCATAGCCTTGTAGTCTTTTACAAGCTGCTTGACATTCAGATAACTCTTGGAAAGCAAATTTGTAAGCTTTCTCTTACAAGTCTAGATTCAAAGTTGTCTAAACTTCTTTTAACAAATTCTGTTTCCTATCTCTTTCCCAATTCTGATGGTGACATATGGGAGAGGACAATATCTTTACTTCTGGCCCTGATAAGTCAAACTCATATCATAAATGGTGTGCTATGTTAATTGTACAAAATCCAGTTCTAAATTCTGTGAGATATTGGCAGTCACATTGCTGCGATAATAATCCTCATTTAAAAAGTAGAGGAAAAGAATCCGTATATCTGAACTAGGAAATGTAACAGCTAACAACTGTGAATCTGGATCTGGAGACTATATTTTATAACATAGCTACAGTGGATGGTGTCAATCATTTGAAATGACCAAAAGGATATAATCAAAGGATTATATATCCACATATAATCCTCTAAAAACAAACCGTATGGCACTTCCAGATGGGGAATTTGAATCACTCCAGAATCAGTTCTGCGTCTCTGTGATCCCAGTGAGGTCATCTTTGTTTGGTAGCCGAGCCAATATATTTCCAGCTCAGCTGCAGCTTTGTGGAGCTTGTGGGCAGCCATTTCTCCATTTTGAGAACTCTTGCCTCACTGCCTGGCTTTTCAGGTTCCCTCTCCTAGGAACCAATGGATTTAAAAAAAATTTTCCAATAAACTTAATGTGAAATAAGGATGTGGCTAGGAAGGGCTGGAAATAATTATTTTACTTCCTTTTAGTGCAGAAGTGGGCATCCAATAGCTGCAGCACTCCATTTGCAATCTCTTAGCACTCTGAGTTCCTGCTGCTGAAATTCAGAATAATAGGAAGAAAATAGCCTCAAAATAGCCTAATATGAGTAGCATGATTTCAGCCTAGTTTGGGAGGCTTGGGTAGTTTTAATAGTAGGAATGTGAGCAGTTTGCCTTTGGGAGACTTCCTTCGCTCATCCTGGCCTCCCCCCATGGCCAAAACCTTTCAGCTACACTCCTTCCTTCTAGTGACATCATTGAATGGACCTCTGCAGTCCTGTCCTATTTTTTAAACTACATTTTTATTGTTTTTTAATTAATAGCAAAAAGAAAAAGAAAAAGAAAACAAAAAATAATAATACACTATTCTATAATAGTCCTGTCCTATTAAATGTTGCTCATCCCTGATGCAATATGGCAGGGGAGGGCAAAAGGATTTTTACTGAGGCATGGAGCTTCACAGCTTATTGGAGTGAGTTGGAGGCAATAAAGACAAGAATCAGGGATTGCCTTTAAGCTGTTTTTAAGGTACTGAAGTTAGAAGCATTACCAGTGAGGAAGTGCCCATCGTTTAACTCCAGTTTCTGTGTTCTGCTGAGTCAACTTCCTTCAGCTTCATCAGATTACAGAACACAATAGCTGTGTGAAATGTAAAATACAACTACCCTGCATTTTTCCAGGGATCTGAATTTACTATCACGTCCCCTCCAAATGTTTAAATATAGTATTTGAAGGATAGGCATAGCAAGTCATGTGCACATGACTGCTTCTTTGGACACACATGTAAATAAGAATAAATGTAAATATATAGTCTGCTGACTATGTAAATAAAGAGATCTAACTCCTTTTTTGATCCCATATTTCATTACTGAACCAGGAAATGGAGATGATGCAATGGTAACATTTACTTCTGTCCTAATTTCTAGTTAAAGCAGTGTTGTCCAAACTTGGCCACTTTAAGATGAGTGGACTTCAACTCCCAGAATTCCCCAGCCAGCCATGCTGGGGAAGTCCACTCATCTTAAAGTGGCCAAGTTTGGACAACACTGAGTTAAAGGATCTAAAGTTGCAGGACTGAATAAGGCAGGTACACCTTTGACAAGTTCAGTCCATTCAAGGTAGGTCCTTTATCCAACACCGAATGCAGAAGTTATTTGAATCCTCAAGATAAGAGATATAACATTTCAGTGTAGAGTGTAAGAAAATGTGAACAACTTATTAAAGCTCAGCAAAAATCTGTGTATACACATGGACACAAGTAAGATAGACTCTCCACCCCTTCTTGTTTTCCTCTAAGCAACACAAAACAAATGTAAAGAGGACAACTTCCCTTTTTTTGTTGTTGGTTAAGCATGAGGGAGTCCAATCTTGATGATGATGATGATGATGATGATGATGATGATGAAGAAGAAGAAGAAGAAGAAGAAGAAGAAGAAGAAGAAGAAGAAGAAGAAGAAGAAGAAGAAGAAGAAGATTTTTTTATTATTGAGAAGAAGAGGGAGTCCAATCCTGACTGAAATCACATCATACACCACGGGAAGCTCATTTCACAAAATATGTGATTAAAAAAAAAAAAACCCTCTATGGACATCATTAGAAGGGTTTTTCTTTCTTTTTAAACCGCCACCAGTGTCAGCGTCAGTGGGAATTTTGTAAAGCAAGTGGTGGTCTTAGCAAGAGAGAGAAAGATTTAAGCTTCCTTCTTCCTTGTATAGCGATATCAATAAACATTGGGCTTCCAATTCCTTCCCTATTGTAAACAATAATGGAAGGCCAGTTGCAAGTTACTTATTTCATAAATCATGAATTTATTAACTCTCACAAAATCAAGTGTGGTTAGTAACTATACATTGTTTGAAATGTAGAACAAAATAGAGGCCATCTATCATTCTTCTTTGGGGAATAAGTATCAAATGTAAAAAACTATCACAATATAGAATTGTTGCTATGTTTCAAAGAGCCAGTACTCTTGAAATTAAATAGAAATTATATATTCTACAATATGTGATCAATCCTGTATTATAGATCAGAAGAAGAATGAACAAAGTAATGAATCTCATGAGTTTAAGAATAAAACTACAAAGGATAATAGAAACAAGGTTTGGCCAGATATGCTGGGAAGAGAATGGCAAGCTAGATTGAGAAAGTCACATGAAAAGAAGAGGCTTCACATTTTTGGCCTTTGCTGTGTTCCTGAATGAAAATCAATTCCATGCACTTTCCACTTCTGATGTAATTTCCCATTCGACTGCACTCTCTCCACTCCATGTCAGCCAAGCCATGAGGAGAAAGAAAGAAAGAAAGAAAGAAAGAAAGAAAGAAAGAAAGAAAGAAAGAAAGAAAGAAAGAAAGAAAGAAAGAAAGAAAGAAAGAAAGAAAGAAAGGTTGAGATTCAGATAATGGAAATATCTCCTCCTCCTCCTCTTCTGTCTTTATATTTTACCTTTTTTTTTTTCTATCCTGCCTTTCCTGAAAGCAATGTGGGGCTACAAAGGGATCCTGAATTCCAAAACAGAACCCCAAACTTTATGTTTCAACAAGACTGTGGCATTTTATGCCTTGTCCACACCCCCAGCTTTATATCCTCAAAGAGGTATAAAATAGGATAATATTTTTATAGAGGGATTTAAATAATAAAGAGATTTATACCTCACTGATGCCTGCATTTTGATATTGTCTTAAGATTGCTTGAGAAAATGTGTTGGAAACAAAATACCTTCAGTGATGGGGGGGTGGGGTTGTTAGCTCCTTTCCTTATGAAGGTCTTGAAGTCCTTTTGGAAATAGCTTAAAAGGAAATTTAAAGATGATCAAGCTGTATAATCATTAATATCTTGAGCTGTATTGTGCTATATTCTGTCTATACCAATGGCCAGATGTCCAGCAGAATTCTCTTCCATTGTGAGTCACTTGCCTTGCTCTCTAAACAAGGCAACATCTGCCTATACACCTAACCAGTTACAAAGGAAGTCCTAAGAAAAAGATTTGAGAAGTAAATAAGGAGAGAGTGTGTCTATACAACCACTCCCTATAAGGATGTTAGGGAAGCACAATGGAATACTTCACCAGAAAAAAAAAAAAGTTCAAGAGAAGTTGACAAAGAAACTTTTATCATAGGTAAGCACAGCAAACGGAATGCAAACTGTGGGATATCTCTGGTGCTCTCCTGATAAAAAAACTCCCAGGATTCCCAGTCATCATCAGATGATGGGACTTGTAATCCATGATATCCAGATGGGACCAGCTTTGACAAAACTGTAGTAAATTTTTCTATCCTGTGAAAAGCAATGAACTGATAAACATGCATCTAATGCTTATGTTTCCAATTTTTACTTTGAAATAAAGTGGACTGTGACATCACACAGGGATGTACTTCAGTTTACCTAGAGGTTATTATTCAGGGAACATAGGATGCCTAGACCAAAACTAGATAGATCAATCATTTGGCTGGACTCCAGAGCAGAACAGCCATTCCAGAAAGAAAGTACTAGGTAGGCTTCATCTGTCTCCATCCAACGGACCAGATGTACAGCGGACCTGGACTGTCTAACTTGGCCTGATCTCTTTCTTCCAATGAATCACAGTGTTACTCATAAAGGCGGTAGACTGAGCATGCCATCAGCCAGACAGCTGAGACCATACGCTTCAGCATGGATGGCACAGGCACATGCCATTACTCTTCCACATGGTGCAGCTGGGTGTGGCTGCTGCACTGTACATAAAATGGTAGTATGTAGGGTGGGGGAAACAGGCATCTTGTTCTTTGCTTCAGGCAGCAAAATGATTTGGGTTAGCCACAGGGAGCATGCAAGGCTGAGTAAATACCTTTACAGCCATATTTGATGGTTTCTTTTTTTATAATCAAAATGAAATGCTTGTTGTTGCTGCAATTTTTATAATTGCAGGTTATTTTGTGGGGAAGCTCTTTATGTGTCTATATCCCTGCAAGTATGCATTTGCCAAAGGAATAAGTCCCTTTCTTTCTCATTACTGGGGTTCTCAGAAATAGATAAGAAATCTTATAAAAGGCATTTATAGTGGAAATTTAGGCAATGCACATTGAACTTTATCCTGATGAGTTCAACTGATGTTCCCCTGAACACGACAGGAGAAGCAAGAGTTAATCTGTAAGGAGGGGAATTCTATCTTTCAGTAAGGGGGGATTCATATTCTTGACATCCACAGCAGCTCCCTTCCTCCAGATCTTAAAACTGCATGAGTTAGCGGAAGGAGCTACAAGCTGAGTCACTGACAAAGGTTAATGAGCACAAGGGCTGCGATAGCAAACACCCATTAGCGGAACAAAGGAACTGTTGACAGTTAATAGTGCATAGCTAATTCTGATTTAAAAGATGGGCCATGCCTTGAAGGGCCCATCTCTAGAGGGATTCAGGAAAAGGTTTTCTCCCCCTCTTTTCCCTGCAAAATAAGCTATAGGAAAGGTCTTGATTTTAAGAAGAAGATCCTACGCTATTGATGTAGGATCTATAGGCCTCATACTTGCAGAACACATTGCTTGTTTCATTCTGCCCCCATCCTTTTATTTGAAGAACAGTGATGTTTTAGCAATTCTGGAGAGGTATCACACATCTTAGAATCAGATCAAAATTAAGGTTCCTCCCATTCTTCCACCACCCATGCAATCTTTTATGCAGGTACCCAGAAGGATGAACATGTCAGAAAAGGTTAATTAGACTCAAGCTACCAGAGCCAGTCTGGTGTAGTGGTGAAGGCATCAGGCTAGAAACCAGGAGACCATGAGTTCGAGTCCTGCCTGGGCACAAAGCCAGCTGGGTGACCTTGTGCCAGTCACTTTCTCTCAGCCCTAGGAAGGAGGCAATGGCAAACCACTTCTGAAAAATCTTGCCAAGAAAACTGCAGGGACTTGTCCAGGCAGTCTCCAAGAATTGGACACGATTGAACCGATTTTTTTTAAAAAATGCATAGAGAAACTGACAACAAACTCAGATTGCAGAGGAAAAGGAAAAGGAAAAGGAAAAGGAAAAGGAAAAGGAAAAGGAAAAGGAAAAGGAAAAGGAAAAGGAAGGGCTTACAGAGGGCTTCTGGCTCCCTGCACATACAACCCAGTTTGTAGTTGACAACTGTGTGATTGGTTGCATGGAGAAAAACATCTGGCTTAATTGGTCCACAGGTGACTTGATCATATCAGCTTTCATTGACCTCAGGAGAAGGAAGGCAATCAAGTTTGACTGGTGAGTGGAGCTGATAACAATGGCATAATGCAGTATTTCTCAACCTTGGCAGCTTTCAGATGTGCAGACTTCAACTCCCAGAAGTCCACACATCTGAAAACTGCCAAGGTTGAAAAACCCTGGTCTAATGGATACATCACTGACAAGATTCCATCAACAAATCTATGCCCATTTCATAATAGAGAGTTATTTGTGTCCTCTGCCTTTGCAACCCCAACCCCATTTTATGCCTTCCAGAGAATACTCAGATCATGCCACTACTTTATGACAGCATTTTTTAATTATTTTCATTAATTTGTTTTTGTTTATTTATTAGATTTATATCCTGCCTTTTCTCCAGGAACTCACAACAGCTTACATGGGAATCTCCCTTCATTTTATCTCCACCACTATAAGCCTGTGAGTTAGGATGGGCTGAGTCCAAACTGATTTAGCAAGCTTCCATAGCTGAAAGTGGACTTAAACCTGAGTCTTCTCAGTTCTAACCCAACACCTTAAATCAGTGATTCTCAAGTTGTGGTCTGCAGGGCCCCACATTAATTGCCAAAGCCCCCCCCCCCCACCTCCCTATGTTCACTGACAGTCAACTGGTTAGACCACAGCCTCAGCCCCCAGTCTCAAATGGTTAATTTAGGATTACATTTTTTGTATAAAAGTAACTTTAAAATAGCAGACTATAAATGTAACAATAATCTTTATTTTATTCACTGAAAAAGTGAACTCCCATGATCTTAAAGATAATAATGCAGGGAGGAAGTACTTGCAAATGTTTATTCCACTTTCCCTGTGAAATGTAAGTACCTTGGTCTTTAATTTTCACATCCATATTCATTATGTCATACAATCTATCTAACATTTGCTGTAAATCATTCAACCTGTCAACCAACACTACTACATCATTGGTATGCAAAAAATGTGCTTACATTCATTTTCCCAGCCTGAATATCTCTACCATTATTGCAAGTATCCCTTATATATTTATCCATAAACACATTGTACAACCAAGGAGACATCACACATCCTTGTCTTACTCCCAACTCAGTGTTGAGCTGTTCATAACATATTCCATTTATTTTCACACATCTCTTCACTTTCATCCTATACTACTCTTATCACATTGAGCAATCATCCTTCAAATCCATATTTATGCAAAAAGTTCCATAATACAAGCCTTACACTTTAATCATACCCTTTCTCTAAAACAACAAACATACATTTTCTTTTTCATAGTCATACATTTGTCAGTGACTGGCTAAACAGCAAAAACACTCACTGCCCAACATAAAGCCATACTGCATTTCCCAAATTTTGTTCATCATCACCTTTAATTTTTATCAGAATTCTGACAATCTTTCCAGACAAATTTAAGAAACTAATCCCCTGTAGTTTTTGCATTCATTCTTGTTACCTTCCCCTTGTGTAGGGGAACAGTAATGGTACTTTTCCAATCCTCAGGCACAGACACATTCTTCACACAAATAAGTTGCACACCCAACCATTCCATAAGCAATTGTACCCATATTTTAATATTTCTCCTGTTTAAGAGTTCTCCTGCAGCCTTACCATTTTTCAAACTTCTCACAGCATTTATTACTTAGTTTTCATCCATTTTTTTCTCTGATACAAAACATTGATATGATTTTTTTCAGTTCCATTCTTCATCATATTACTACCATTCCCATATAAAATACTTATTCCAGCATTACTTGATTTCACTTTCATCTCAAATCATATTATCATTTCAATTTTTAATTCACTCACTCTGATGGAAGCTGAGTGTTTAGCCCTCTTTGCCCATTCCCCAAATAATTTTTTTAAAATTTCCATCAAGATCACTTTTCATTTTTCTTCTTCCTTTAATCTTCACCATTCCTGTGGCATTCTGTAACATAATTCTTTTAATTCTGCTCCAAGTACCTTCCACATCCTCTTTCTTTACCTTCAATTGCCATTCATTCTATCAGGAGATTAGCTTAGCTTCTAATATTTTTTCATGTAGGGCCTATAGTTTCTCTCCCCCAGACATTTTTATTTTCACTCTAATTTCTTTCACTTTTCTGCCATATCCATTTTTCCCAGGATCCATGCCTGACACTACCAAAAAGTGATCAGAACCTCCCATATTCAGAACCTCCCATCACCCTTGTTTTATTACTAATTATCTCAGCCTTTCTTCATAAACAATCAAATCAATCATGATTTTATTCATTCCAATGGTTTGGTCCATTCTTTTGCCCTGTATGTGTATGAATATATTTATGCCTAAATCACTTTCTAAGCAGCTACTAAGAAGTTACCATTCTAATTCATTCTTGGGTTTTCAAATAGCTCACATGCTTTTTCTGTGCTCTCTCATTCATTCTTATCCATTGATGTTTGTCTTAGTTTGTATATACTGAAGAGCATCATTTTAATTAACATTTCAGCTCTGTGTGTATTTGGATTAGTTACTATATTTACCCATCCTCTGACAATGTCTCCTAATAGAATACTTTTTTCTCCTGATTTGCATTCATTTAGAAAGTTTCGCAATTTTTCTGAAAATTCATCTCTGGTTCTGTTCCCTCAAATGTAACTTGTAACTATCACCAACTTAAGAATTCTTTAACCTAGTGACACCAGTTGAGACTTTTTGACCTACATTTTAGCCCTTTCATTCATAATTAAACTTATACCTTGTCTCCCTGCATGTATTCATCAATTATGCTCCAGAAGATCACATTGCCTTCCTTTCCCTTACTCTTCTTCCCCTTCCCTTATATCCTTCCCTGTTCTCTATTTCAGAGACCCAAATTATATCCATTTTTCTTTCTTTCATCTCACTCATTAATTTATGCTCTTCATCACTTACTCCTTTTACAGTCACAAGTTTACAATCTTCTGTATGCCATGGTCATCACCAGATGAGCCCCTAGATATTGACCTCTGTCACCCATCATGGCTATCGTGAGTTCAGTCTTTCACACAATACTTTTCATAACATAGAGAAGAGTTAGATAAGATTACCAGCCTTACCATGGTCATCACCAGATGAGCCCCTAGATATTGACCTCTGTCACCCATCATGGCTATCGTGAGTTCAGTCTTTCACACAATACTTTTCATAACATAGAGAAGAGTTAGATAAGATTACCAGCCTTACCATGGTCATCACCAGATGAGCCCCTAGATATTGACCTCTGTCACCCATCATGGCTATCGTGAGTTCAGTCTTTCACACAATACTTTTCATAACATAGAGAAGAGTTAGATAAGATTACCAGCCTTACCATAGCACATGCTATGCGACCTGCAACATTCCCTGCTAATGTTAAGGACAGTATCAGGCAATTTTTGCAAATTTTCACCTATATGCCATAAATACTACTAAAACACAGTTGTTCCAAACCTATTTACAACTTATACAAATGGACATTGATGGCAAACACCCATGCAGAAGACCAAAGCAAAGGTGGTAGGACACAATTAATGTGGACCTGAAAATCACCCAGTTGGACTTGGCTGCTGTGTTTGATCGCATGAAATGGCATTTGTTGTTCCAAAAAGTGAACCCTGCACCTGTGGGAAAATTCTAGGAGGAGGAGGAGGAGGAAAGGGGAGGGGGAGGGGGGAAGGGGGAGGGGGAGATAACAAGACCTAAGATATATTAAAACTGAACAAGACTGAGCCTATAAAACCATGTCTGTATTAACAAAAGGGGTCAATTATTCTAACATATTGGTACTCACATTTATACTATAACATAATAAAATATGGTGTATAATTTGTAGTATCTACTCAAATGATATCTAATAAGCAGAAATACAAAACACAAATGTTACACTCTCACAGACTACTTTGCAAGCCAACTTACTGTTGCCCTTATCACACCCATGATGAGATATATGTATAAGGTAGTGATGTACACTGTGGATGCAGTAGATGTCAAAAAGTTGTTTTTAGTGCACAGGAAAAATGGATGTGTCACTTCAGAGGTCTATATTGGAAGATGGGCAAGAACAAAATATAAATGGCCTTTAAACGGAGGAAGAATAGCTTGTAATTTATGCAAACAAATCAATGAGTGCTATTAACAGAAGTACTAAGAGAAGCAGCATAATAGTTGGGCATGCTGTTCTTATGTAAGATGTTTATGTAAGACTCCCTCTGATTCACTAGCACAAAAAGTGTCAAAATTCAGTGACTCTCATGAAGAAAATAGCAACAATAAAATGTCAACTGAGAAAAAGCATGATTCATGCTGACGGCCAGTTTAGGCAGCTGCACTGTAGAAATCCAGTGACAATCGCATATGAATGTTTCTCTTTTTCAATGAAACCAACTTTGCCATTAAAAGTGTGATTGTAGCCAAAGAAATCTGTTTCACAGAAATATCTTACAGCTCGGATTTATGGTAGTAGCTTTGAGTCATTTAAGTAGTTGCTGTGAAGCCACTGCCATATTACTGGAAGTTCAGTACAGTATGGTTTTATAAGCAAGGGCTATAATAAAAAAAAGAAGCTGCAAAGCTCAACTTCTTTTATAGTGAATCAGCATGCCAACTTTTCCCAGTCTGGTGACTTCAGGTGTGTTGGGATGCAATTCCTGGAATTCCCAGTAAGTATTGCATTTGTTGTTTCTGCTAGAATAGCTTCTTCTGAAATCTATATCTATGAAATGGCATGTTGACATGATTCTAGATCAGCCTATCTGGTCCTCATAATAATATTACAGGAATATTACTGGCTTGCACCACTATCTTTATGTTGCTATTGTCATAGCTGAAAATATTATCTAGTTTTATTCAATCTATCTTCCCTGATGGGACTTAATCTGTACTCAGTGGGGTCACCTGCTCCAACAGGATCAGGTCCATATTCTGGAGTGTTATTGGATCCTACATTATCACTGAATGTTTAGGTTACTTCTCTGATGTATAGCACCTTTCAATAGGTTAGACTGGTGTACCAGCTATGGCTTTTTCTGGAGGCAAAGAGAACCTGGATGATTTATGGAATCTTAAGGTAGGGAAAACATGAAAAAGTGGGTTTGGAACTGCAGGTGCAGATAAATTCAGCAATGGGACTAGGGTAGATTCTATAAATACAACTTGCTCATAATAGTTATGTATGGAAGTGAGAGTGAGTTATCAGGAGAAAAAGTAGGTTGGGTGCAAAGGAATGGACCATTTCAGAAACACGTGTAATTTCAACAAGAAATTACAAGGTCAAGAATGACTGTGTGCTGAATGAACGTGGATAAAATACGAAAGTAAATGACTGGTAAAAAAGAAGTATAGGGAGAATGAATGAGAATCAAATTGCAAAAGTAACATATGGATGAAGATTAAATGAGTTGAGAGGAAAGGGGAGATCAAGAAAGTTAAAGCTGGATGGAGTTAAGGAGGTTTGCAATAGAAAAGGTGAGTTTAAAGGACAAAAGTGATGTATGGGGCGATGTGTGAAAGCTGTGGAAGTAAGGATTGTTTACAAGATAGAATGGTATGAAGAGGTGTAGTGAATGGTTTGAAGTAAAGTAGATTTAGCTATCTTTTGTCTTTCTTATCTCATACCTTTAATTTATTTGGCTTACTGTTTCTTATTCTTTTTCTGCACTTCCCCTGAAAGGGAATTGCATGATGGGTACATAGGTGCATGTGTATGTAGATAGGTAGGTATCAATAAATCTAATTTTGACCTTTAAATGGTACAATCTGTTTTCTCCTGCATAAACCTGTCCATGAATCTTCCTGTGATTATTGTCATCCACAGAGATCCTTGTTTTCCTGATATTCACCCATAACTCTGGAAGTGAGATAAATGGAGACCTAGGGAAGGGTATTTTCAATATTTATGCTCCAACTTTGTCTTCAAGTGAATACTTTCATTTACCTAGACCTTATGATTATTTCATTTATATTTCACCCATCCTCGATGATAGCTTCCAATAGAATTTTGCATGTTTCAAAAAAGATTCAGAAGAAATAATTCAGAACAGTGGGACGCAAGCACAACTCTTTAAAGAAGCCCCATCTTTTTTCAGAATCACAATCTGTTTTCAGGTCTCTAAGACAGGGTTCCTCAACCTCAGCAACTTTAAGATGGGTGGACTTCACCTGCCAGAATTCTCATGCTGGCTGGGGAATTCTGGGAGTTGAAGTCCACTCATCTTAAAGTTGCTGAGGTTGAAGAACCCTGCTCTAAGATACATACAGAGCCCTAACTTCTAGATATATTGTATTATGGGTTCACTCTCATGACCCCAAAGCAGAACACAACTATGTTCTAGAAACTTTTTATACAGCAGGTCCCCATAAAATTGTCTGAGGCAGCTTAAAGCCATCTTCAGCTATTCTAGTTTTAAAACTGTATTTTCCCTTGTCTCCTGATACAATTTTGGGTATGGTTACAATCTTACAGGCTTCATTGATGATAGGTTGCTGATGCTCTCAAGGGTGGCTCTGCCTGGCACTTAGGATGCTGTGGGCATGCCTCCTCCACTGAGCCTTGCCACTACGGCTATTTTGGCCTGGTCTACATGCAGGAGAGACCGGGCACCTGGCTTTGGCAAAGGCTTCTGCCCACCTAATGCCTGACCAGGGCTTTCCAGAGCCATTGTCAAGTCTTATGCAGACTTCTTATAAACATAGGATTAAAAGCCTCTTGAAAGACCACTAGACCTGTCTTTAAAAGCATCAACATTAAACACTAGTACTGTCCTGCAACAACAGTTGATTTAAATAGAGAAAACACAACCTGATACTGCCAACCAGTTGTGTGTGGCTAGTTCTTTCATCTGCTGGAGAAGACTCTTAAGAGTCCCCTGGACTGCTAGGAGGTCAAACCAGTCAATCTTAAAGGAAATCAACTCTGATTACTCATTGGAAGGATTGATAATGAAGCTCAAGCTCAGATACTTTGGTCACCTAATGCGAAGAGAGGACTCTTTGGAAAAGACCCTGATGCTGGGAAAGATGGAAGGCAAAAGGAGAAGAGGACGGCAGAGGATGAGATGGCTAGATAGCATCACTGAAGCAATGACCATGAAATTGAGCAAACTCAGGGAGGCAGTGAAAGATAGGAAGGCCTGGCGCAATATGGTTCATGGGGTCACGAAGAGTCGGACACGACTTAACAACTGAACAACAACAAAAGTTCTTTCATCATTAGGTGCGCTACATGTTTTCCACTGCCTTTGCTGTCAAGGGGTTTCCCACGTCCATATTTCTTACTATATTACTCTTACTGTTCCTGAGGACTCCTGTATAAGCATTATAACTGCTGCCCTGACCAGTTAATGCTCCAAGGACCCACAGTTGCTTACCTTTCCTTGTGTTGCCATTGGTGGAAGGGGAGCATGGCATTCCACTTTTTGCATTCCAGCTTTGGCTGTACCAGGTGCCATGTTGACCCCTGTTGTATTACATCAATGTCACAATTATATCCATTGACTTATTCCAGGTCTTCACAGTTGGATTAATGGTCATGTGCTCCAGCTGTTTCCAACTCCAGCTCTGGTGGTACTAACTACAATTATAATTGCTGTCATGATCACACATAGGAGATTCATAATTAATTGTGTGACTCATAATTACACGATTCTGGAACTCTGTTCCAGCATGTATGTTGTCATCCACTAACTAGTGGTGGATGATAGCTGCCATTCAGGTTGTTACCCAGTGCTTGGATGGGAAGGAATCTACTACAACTCATCCCTAGCAAGAAAGAGTGGTTTTGGGATTTTGGCACTCCCCTGGGGTCCAGTGAATTGTCATCTTTGACTCTTGAAGGGGTAGCACTCCCCTAGACAGAGTTGGTACCAATTTGGGGATCCTCTTGGATTCTTAGCTCCTGCCCAAGGAGCAGGTGGAAGCAGTAGCTGGGGGGTCTTTGCACAAGTTCATCTTGTGAGCCAATTGTACCTTTCCTGGACTAGGAGGCCTTGCTCACAGTCACTCATGCCTTAGTCTCCTCTCAGTTGGATTACTGAGACGTGCTGTACATGGGGCTGCCCTTGAAGACCACCCAGAAATTATAGCTGATCCAGCATGCAGCAGTCATGCAGTTCTGGGTGTTTTGCAAGTTGCCCATGTTACACCACTGTTGCGCAATCTGCATTGGCTTCCAATTCCTTTCCAGGTGCAATTCAAGCTGATGAGTATCACCTTTAAAGTTCTGAATGGCATTGGCATCCTTGCTCATGCACTTCCATCACCACCCTTCCCTTTCAGCCCTAACTGTGAATGGCGTTCATTCACTTGCCCTCTATTGACTGTGCTTTTGGTGCTGCTTTTTCCTTCCTACTTAGGCTAGAGGTATCAACTCTTTTTCCTCAGCCAGCCAGACATGGAACCCGCAAAATGCCAGTAGGGGAGTACACAGGAAAAGGCTCAGGCAAGATATCCATACTATTGGAAATCTGTAGTGAGGTGAAGTTACAGCAGGAGCTGTGATTCAGCCACTACAGTACAGGCATTTTTGTTTCAAAATTACATGAGCATGGATCCCATTACTCAGCAACAAAGTTGTGACATCCTGTATCCATCCATGTCTTCCTGATGGCTGTTCATATATCCATAGCGAAACCCAAACACACATTTTGTGTTAGTTTTGCTGATAAGGAGAAGGTGGAAGTAGAACATAGTTTAATTTCTCATAGGAATGGTTCTCATAGGAGAGAGAGGGAGGGGGTGCAGATGCTGGCCTGGCATTAGAGGCAGAGTCTTAAATCATCAGAAGAACTCTGGGAAGGACATCCGGGATGGAGATAATGGCTGGCAACTAAGATGGATCTAGTCAGCTCTGGCTGTTGAAGATTTATGGTTTTAATAAAGGTCAGTGTGAGCTGGCAAATCCAAATTGGATTGGGCAGTA
Source organism: Liasis olivaceus (assembly GCA_030867105.1). Taxonomy (NCBI): domain Eukaryota; kingdom Metazoa; phylum Chordata; class Lepidosauria; order Squamata; family Pythonidae; genus Liasis; species Liasis olivaceus. The sequence continues at coordinate 263,178,981 of CM061349.1, forward strand.
TTTATATTGCTAAAGGGTTGTTAGTTGGAGAGTGGCCCAAGACCACAAAGTAGAGGAAGACAAGCCAGGGAAGATTGCCAAAGATGAAGAAGAGCAAACACCATGGAATCTGTCCATGCAATGTAGCTGGTCCTTATGGAGTTGAACATGACAAAGGTTTTACCAACTATAGAAAAGCCACCTGCCAGCACCATTCACAGAGAGAAAATTGTTCCCCATATCTATAAGCCATTCCTTAATTCTAAATTAGGAAATAGGGTCTAGAAATAGAGAAATACAATGTCAAGCCAACATTTAGTTCATACATATCTAAGTAGAAAAGATTGTTACATAATATTCAGTACTACAAACAAAAGGTCAGTCATTCCACAGTTTACAATCTCAAATGCTTATTTTCAGTTGGGTAACAGAAGGAGGGAGTAATGGAATGCAGTATTCTGCTTATAAATTATATTTGCAAAGCTTGGCTGGAAGTTTGAAACTAGGTGCTGTTTATTGTTTTTTCAAAAAAGGTGAACAATGATTTCCTGAAATGATGTTTTTCACTGAGTTTCTGTCAAGTCCCGAGAACTTACAGGATGCCAGATGAAAATGGAGATGGTGCATCTGAAGTGCAAGCATGTCATAGCTCCCAGTCTGAAATCTAGAAGTGCCCCAGTGGAATACTACTGAATACTAGACCCATATCAAGGAATAACAGTATTGAAAGATTACAGCACAGAGGAGGGGCCTAAAATGAAGCAGGAGGGAGTTCTCTTGATGCTTCTGCTACCACATCTCCTCTACCAGATGAAGTAAGTAAGAGCATCAACAGAGCTCCCTCCTGATTCACTCCATGCCCATCCTCTGCACCAAGGACCTGCTGGCTGGGCTACCTTTGAGTAGAGATTTAGCACTTTTTCAGAAGTGTGCTAGACTCTTATTCAGGAACAGCCCAACAGACACAGAGCACCACATCAAGTTATTCAGGCAACTTGATAGATGGCACAACACACCATTCTACGCAGTGTCCCAGCCTTACCATACCCATATTAGGGAAGGCAATTGGGATTCTTTCCTGCTGGCAGGTGACATTTGTTCAGAAGGACTGAAGCCAGGAGAATCTTCCTATCAGTTTACTTGTTTTGCATTAAAACTGGAAGGACAGCACCATTTCCTGTCTCATTACTGAGGCAAAATAGGACTCAGCAGCCACGGCAACATATTTTATATCAGTTTATTATTCTGCAGGCACTTTATTGCAGAAGTCTGTCTGTGCCCTATAATTCTCCTAACTCATAGTTGGAACTGGAATATCTGTCTGTCCACCCATCCATTTTGTATAGCCACCCAACTCACAAAATACTATTTTGAGTCCTTTTAGAATGAAGAACGAGTTACGTTGTATTTGAATGAATGAATAAGTGAATCAATTACTGCAATCTGTAAAGGTCCAGAAATCATGATTATATGGTTTGCTAAAGTTTGAAAGTGCTAGAATTAAAAAGGTTCTGTTTTAAGTTACAGAGGTATATCAAATTAAGAGCCTTTTGCCATCATGAAAGATTCTTTCATTTCTAAACTTAAACTTCCAATGCTTATGCCTTGTTGGAAAATGAATTAAAGTATGAATTAAGACATCTCTAGCTGAAAACTCACTACAGTTATACGCTTATTATATGGGTTTTGTCAAGGCATTATCCTCCCAGCCCAAATTACAATGTAGATATGAGCATAATCATGCCAGCCAACTATCTGGGGTTTTTAAAGATTGTCGAGAGAACTTTTGGAAAAGTTTGGTATGCTCAGGGAGTGCTATATGAAGAGTAAGTATATTGCTAAGAGTGGTTTTAAATAAAATCTGTCTTCATTGACCAGTTTGGGATCTTTATCTATATTGTTGCATATGGTGGGAATCAATGAAGAAGTAGCTGATGCTGCTGACAAAATTTTACTTGCATTACAATAATTGCAAATTTATACTGTTTTTTGTATACTTGTAATCCTCACCGCTTACTGTAATCTCTGCTGTTTGGCTGGACAGTTTCTTATTAGAAGCCAGTCTGGGCTACTGGTTGCTATGGCTGTCTGCATGTTCAGATCTCCAACCTGATCCCATCCAATGATGTTTCTTTCTTTTTGGTTCTTTTAAAAAGTGATACATTTTTTAAAAAGAAAGAAACCTTTCTTATACTTTCCAGAATTCTGTATTTACCCCTAATATTAGCATTAAAGACAATTTCCTGGGCGGGGTGAACCTATTTACTAATATTCATTCCAAGGATCAATATGATTGGTAAAAAACAGTGTTAACCCACTCCAATCTCTCTGGATTGCATTGTTCAGTATTCCCCCAAACCTCAGTATATAGCTCTGTTTGGTTTGTTCTTGCATAACCACAAAATTTAGTACTGTATTTGTTTTGGGAAGCATTTCCAGACCCAGGCTCAGTTTCAACATGACTTCCAAGAGGTTTCTGCCTTGCTTTGGGATGAAGCCAGATCATGCATTCAGAAGAAGGGGAGCAGGCAGGGCATACAGAAGGACAGTCCAGGTGGGATATAGTGCAATAAGGTGCCCAAGAAGCACATCTGGGAATTCTATTCTACCAAGCGAAGAGAATATATGTAGCTCAGTTTGGAGCTGTGGAGTCCTTGAGATTCTCTGGCTTGGTTGTTTTCTTGCAGACATTTCATGCCTGGCTAGGTAACTTCTTCAGTGCTAGCACTGAAGATGTTATCTAGCCAGGTAACAAAATGTCTGCAAGAAAACAAATGTCTGCATGAAATGGGTAACAAAATGTCTGCAGGAAAACAACCAAGCTCAGAGAACCCCAAGGACTCCATAATTAAGAGAGTCCCATGCCCCATTTCCAGCCTGACTCTTTCCCTTAATATATAGTTTATTTTTCTTCAGAAAGGAGAGTATGAGTTCTTCATACAGCAGCTGTTCCAGGTGTTTAAACAAGGCATGGCTGAATTACACATAAAGAACATACGGATTTTAATAGAAAACGAATAGGCAGCTGAAGGGTCTGCTGCTTATGCATCTGGAAACCCCCTCTCCAAATATGTCTTGTTGCATTTCTGGTATCAGAAATTAGCACAAAAGAAAGTGCTCAGGGTGAGAGGGGTGAAAAATAACTTTGCATCTTCATTTAAGAATATGAAATTGGGCAGAAAAACTTTTTAAAAATTCAATCTGGCTAAAGCAATGATTTGCAGATAGAGAAGCTTAAAGCAACCAAAAGCTTTGCAAAACAAAAAAAAATCAGTTGCGGAAAGGTTAGTGAAGGATTATATGGCAAGGAAAAGGTTGGAAGTTACTTTGAGGCAAGTCACAATTTAGCATAATTAGAATGCTAATAAGAAATTTGGCAACATTTGTGTTGGGTAACTGTACCTTTAAGGCAATGCTGGTATTTTGTTCAGGGGAGCAGAGCAAACAGTTGGCTCTTCAGTACTGAGTAATAAATTAAAATGTCTTATAAATCAAGTGTTTTACAAAAGCATAAATGGCTGATTGCATGATGTGATTAAAATCATCAAGGGAAAAGCATTCCACTCAACAATATGTCAAAGCGACACACCTGTATCTTTGAAAGCAACTTTCATGCAACACTTGCCAGAACTTTCAAGGCAACAGAGTTTGTACTTGGGGCTTATGTATAACTAGAGGCGATGGGCCAAATCAAATGTGATACAGGAAGGCTGAAGTCAGGTTCTCTTATACTGGGGTTGGTATTTGATTGAAAATTAGGAGTCGTATATAGCGACACTGAAAATCAATGAAATGGCACTAGAAAAGAGGTGTTTAAAATTTTCCCCCAAGCCAATTCCATAGTTGAAGTCCCCTCCATCTTTCTGCAAAAGAAGCTACTGTATTTATCTGAAAGGAGCACTAAGGGCACTTCAGTTCCATGCTCTTTAGTTTCCAATCTCATGTAAAAGAAGTTGAAATCAACCCATGATCAGCTTCATTTTGCTGATCTTGAAATGCAGAGAACAACATGAACCCATCAGTGCTCACCTCCAGCTGAACAATTGGGTCTGATCAGTATTCTGTTCCCTGAGCTACCACAGAACCTGGAGCAACTTCTCACTCCCCATTCCCTACAAAAAGTAAATCAATGAATTTCTAACCCACTCACCCCCATACACCCTCCCACATATATAACTGGTACATTTTGCATGTTTTTATCTGATCACTTGCAAAAAAATTCTGAGTGGTTGAACTGAGCAAAATGACAAAAGCAGTATTATCAGTACTGTAAGTTGCAAGCTCCGACCCTTTTGGACATACAAAGAGGGCAGGGATTGCAACAGCAGAACACTGTTTTCATCTGACAGATTACTTTGACTTGCCCTGCAGTTGCTGCTGGTGGTGGCTGTGAAGAGAAACTTCCTGGCTGCAGTGACACCATTCCTCTCTTACACTGAAAAGCCCCTTGCAAGCTACACTGCTGGAAAGATAGCATGTTAGTATTTTTACAACCAGGTGTTTTCCCCAAAACATCTAATCATGGTTACATGCTACTATGAAGACTGGAATGGGGAGTAAGGTGAGAGGGAGGCATTGATTAGAATATGTGTAGACAAACCCGAGGAACAGCATACTGAAACTCTTGCAGGGAAGAACAATGGAGTAATGTTTGGTGGAATCCAGGAGACATGAAGAAGGTGAAGCAAGGATTCACACCAACTGGAAATTACCTGCCCACAGGTTCTGCAGTGAGCTGGTGCAAGGCCAGAAATAGGACAACTGAGCACCATAAATGAGCCATAAATAAATTATGACAGGTCCAAAGCTGCTTCTAAACTGCTGCAGGGCCCTGATGTAGAAGTGCCCTTAAATTTGCTTTGAATGCAATAAGCCATTCTTCCTGTAGAGTGGGAGAATCAACTGAAAAGCAGGATCACTTTTCTTTTGAATTAAGATGGTAGTGCTTGCTTTGCTGAGGGCTTGTCCCAACACTTGTACAGAATCTATGGGATGTGGGATGTGGAAAAGTTTTTGCATATCCACTCCCAGTGCCACTCTCCAGTCCTTAGAGTGGCCAGGGGTGTTCTAATTTGGAAAACAAACCAAAGCAAAATTCATTAGATTTTTATCATGGTCTGCTGGCCATACGTCTATAAAATTGGTTGTTTCAGAGAAGGGCTTTTGCTATTTAATTTGCATAGCCTGCAATTCATTTGCCTTGCACTCTGTGCGTTTCCACATACGGTACACCTGTCTTTTCTTAGTAGACTCATATTTGGTATTAAAACCATTTTTACCCATACGCAGCATAGATCTAGCTTTTCTGTTATTCTGTAACCCAGAATTACAGATAGGGTTCCCCAGACTTGGACCCCTCCATATGTGTAATACTACACATCGGAGGCACTACACTGTATTGAGAAAGAGGGGCTATAGACACATATTATATTTCCAGCCGTACTGTTCCGTGGCGCCTCTTGCTGTCGGAAACTTATCAGAAGCCTGAAACACAGAATGATTGAATAGAGATGATGGGATGAGATTTTTAGCTACAGCAGAAAATATGATAATCATGAATAAACCCTGCTATAAGCCTATATTTTGGGGGGGGGAATATTCCCCCCCCCTTTTGCAAAATACAGTTACTTTTATGTTGAGGATGATCATTCACTCTCCCCAGTTCTTATCCTTGTGTGACCTGAAATCCATAATTAGTATTTAATATCCAGCTAAACTAAAGTTAATTGTAAATAGAAATGACCACTCAGATTACCCACCTTCCCAATTAGTTAGTATCTCAATCACCTCATACACATTAAAAATAATTTTGATGTGAGATCATGTACCATAATCCCATATTTATTTTTCTGATCTTTTTGTTATTTTAAAAGTGTTCTTATTTGTCTAAAATAACAATTCTATCACTTTTGTAGTGACAGAATGAGCTAACCATATGTTAATATAACTGTTGCCATACAGTATACAATATATCAAAATTTAATCATACCTATGAAAGATAAACAAGATGGAATGTGATTAATTGTGAGCAATAAAGAGAAATTTGCATAGATAAGCATCACCTACATGCAAGAGAATATAACATCACCATGGAGTTAATGAAGTCTGAGAACACCTGCTGTGTTTGATTGAGAACTGTGACTAGCCTTCCCTCCGCTGTAATTTCCCCCCCTTGAAATTTGCATATCGATTTCATTTTATTGAGCCATTTGTTAAACATTCTGAGGTATGGAGTCTATGTTGGTTGTCTCAATGCAAATGTGAGTAGGAATCAGATACCTGTGATTTGGCCTTGTAACCCTTGCTTCAGCTTTTCCACGCTTGATGCCAACTTAGATTGGCTAAAGATTATGGGCATCAAAGTCCAACTTATCTGAATTGTGCAAAGCTGATGGCAAACTGCCTTTCGTTGTGTTGATTCTTGGCGGAACCAGTCACTCTTCTAACAGGAGTAATGCACCATCTCATTTTTTGCAGCAAGACAACATGGTAGCATTTTAAGCCATGAACAATATATTTCTTATAATAGATTTGAGGTCTGGTTAGGATGATTCCCAAAGCTTTACAGCAATGAGTCTTAAGTCTGAGAAAGAATAGTTAACAGCCTTTATGACTGTGAATTGCTTTGGGTTTGATTCCAAAAAGACACTCTGGAGTTTATGGGGGAATCCCAGAATTACATGGCGACCACGAAAGGTTGCTGCACTATCTCAGGAAATGACATGACTTCTTTAAAGAGATGAAGATAGGGGCCACATTCACACTCCCATGTTCTCTGAATTATCTTGTCCAAATTATCTCCACAGCCATAATAGCCATGATTATGTTTCAACAGTCCAAGAAGAAATACATACAGGAACGGAGAGAACTCATCTTCCTTTTCCCCACCACAGAAAGAGAGAGAAAGCATGAAGTCCCTGTGCACAGCAGAAAGCCAGTTTGTGCTGGAATTAGACAGAGAGCTGAATTCTTGATTCCACGTATCCTATGAACATGTGACGGTTAAAGAGGAACAGAATTTGCTGCAAATCTGTGGATAAAAATGCTATGACGAAAGAAGATGTTACCTGTTTCCAGTAATATCATTCCAGGGAAATGGAATTCTGCATAAGAGCTTTGCTCCTGAAATATCTCACTACTTGGGATGTATGAATGAAACAATAACACTGATTTAATGCTTACAAGGTATACATCTTTAATCAGTTACTAACATCAAAACCATCTAAAATATATGTCATCCATAAAACACAATGCTATATTATAATTGGTCTCACAGTCGGCCAAATGTTTAGACTGGATTTGGCATTTTTATCCACCTATCGAGTCCTTCTCAAGGACCTGGGATAGGCAGATGTTATTGTTTGATGGTGTTAAAGGTATCGTCACAGGATGTAAAGCTGCCTTTTGCAACTGACTGATGGTGATTTTGTCAATGTCAATGGTGTTCAAGTGGTGCTCCAGATGTTTGGGGATTGCACCCAAGGCACCTGTTACTATTGGTACTATCTTTGCTTTCTTTTGCCATAGTCATTCTATTTCTATTTGCAGGTCTTTGTATCTTGTGATTTTTCTCCAGTTCTTTCTCTTCTATTCTGCTGTCTCCAGCTTTAGCAATGTCCACTACCCAGACTTTTTTGTCTTTCCTATCAACAATTGTTAAGTCTGGGGTGTTATGTGGTAGGTGCTTGTCTGTTTGAATTCTAAAGTCCCAGAGCACTTTAGCTTCTTCATTTTCTATTACTTTGTCTGTTATGTGGTCCCACCAGTTCTTGCTTGCAAGAAAATGGTATTTCTTGTAGATATTCCAATGCACCATTGTTGCTATTTTGTCATGCCATTGTTTGTAGTCAGTCTGTGTGATATTCTTGCAGCAGCTGACTAGGTGGTCCGCTGTTTCTTCAGCTTCTTTTCAGAGATGGCATTTGCTGTCTGTTGCAATCCTGGTTTTGTATGCTTTTGTTCTTAAGGCTTGGTCTTGTGCAACCAGGATTATCCCCTCTGTCTCTTTCTTCAACTTTCCTGCTCTTAGCCATCTCCAGGTCTTCTTGTTATCTGCTTTGCCTGCTAGTTTTTTTTTTGTGTACTGGCCATGTAATACTTTGCCTTGCCATGTTTCTTTTCTATTCTTCATTTGGTCTTTCTTATAGGCCAGTTTGGTCTCTTCAGTATTCAGTAAGCCTTCATGGTGTACTAGCTTTTGTGCATCTTCTTCACTCTCCTTTAGATATTTTTCTAATGGCTTTTTTTCTTCTTCAACTGTCTGGTGCACTTGCAGCATTCCATCCCACCTATGCTCCTTGGTAAGTAGAGTCTGTCAACATCACTGTGTGGATGAAGGGCATGAGTAATTGTCATTATTTTTCTGGTCTTCCTGTCTAGGGCTTCTAGATCTGCTTGAATCCAGTCCACTATTCCAGCTGTGTATCAAATGACTAGAATTGCCCAGGTGTTAATTGCCTTGATGGTATTTTCTCCACTGAGTTTGTACTTTAAGATCTTCTTTACTCTCATTATGTATTGTCTATTAACCTTTTTCTTGATTTCAATGTGCTTGATGTTGTCAGCTTGAAGGATGTCCAGGTATTTGTAGTGACCTCCTTCATCCAGACTCTTGATGTTATTTCCATAGGGCATCTTGATTCCTTCAGTTTTTACTATTTTTCCCCTGTTGATGGTAAGGGTGGCACATTTGCCCGGTCCAAACTCCATTGCAATATCTTGGCTATATATTCAGACAGTGTTGAGCAGCAATTCTATTTCAGATAGTGTTTTTCCATACAGCTTCAGATTGTCCGTGTAAAGGAGATGGGATAGCCTGGCAGATGTTTTTGATTGATAGCCATGGCCTGACTTGTTCAGTATTGTTGACAGAGGCATCAATGCAATGATAAACAGCAGTGGTGATAGTGAGTCTCCTTGAAAGATTCCTCTCTTGATATTAACCTCTCCCAGTCTATCACTATTGACTAGCAACTGTGTCTTCCATTGTGCTATTGATCTTTGCACAAAGCTTCTGATGTTTCTACTGACTCCTGTTATTTCTAGGCACTTGATTATCCAATCATGTGGCAGGGAGTCAAATGCTTTCTTGTAATCAACCCAAGCTACATCCAGGTTGGTCTTCCTTCTCTTGCAGTTTTCCAAAATCATCTTGTCAGTTAGGAGCCGATCTTTTGTTCCTCTGCTGTTTGGGTGGTTTCCTTTCTGCTCAGATGGAAAAAGCTTGTTTTTGAGTAAATGCTGTTGGATTGCATCAGCTACCACACCAGTTAGCAATTTGAAAACTGTTGGTAAGCAGGTAATTGGCCTGTAGTTGCCTGGTGCTGCCCCTTTTGTTGGATCTTTCATTATCAGGTAGTTTTTGCCAGATGTTAACCAATCTTCCTGAGTCCTGTAGTCCACTTGTCATCAGATGTCCGGGAAGTAGAACACCTAGTGCGGTCCTTGTTAACCCGGGTGACGAACAAGCTGGTATATGTTTCTGTAAATTACATCTCACCATATTGTTTATGGGAGATACACTCTTCGTCTGGCTCCTCTGATAAGACCTATCCAGTATGGCTGAACCTCTGGCATAGCTCTCATCCTCCTTGGAGCACGCAAGCCCCACAACCACATCAAAGTAATAATTATTATTATTATGTGAGATATAAAAAGGGACAAGACAGGGATGCCCATTGTCTTCTCTCCTGTTTATTTTAGTTCTTGAAATATTGAATAGAGATGTAAGACAAGATGAGAGAATTGTGGAAGTAAAGATTTAAAAAGAAACTTATAAGTTAAGGGGATTTGCCGATGACTTGGTGTTGGTTCTGGAGGATCCACTAAAGGGAATAGAGATATTAATGGGAAAATTAAAAGAATTTCGTACACTAGTAGGTTTTCACATTAATAATCAGAAGATATTAACAAAAAAAATGAAAATAGAGGATCAAACAGAATTGATTAAAAAAACAGGTTTTAAGATTGAAAAAAAATTAAAATATCTGGGTATCACCATGACAAATATGAATTGTATGTTATTTCAAAATACTTATGTTAAGACATAAATTAATGAAATTAAAAAAAGATATGTTAAGATGGGAGAAATTACAGTTGTCATTGTTGGGAAGAATTTATGTGATAAAAATGAATGTTTTGCCTAGAATGATGTTTTTGTTTCAGACAATACCAGTTTTGACAAATGATGCACCATTTAAACAGTGGCAAAAGGGTATATCTAAGTTTGTATGGCAAGGGAAAAAGCTACGAGTTAAATATAAGGTGTTACAAGATGCAAAGGAAAGAGGAAGATTGGGTTTATCTGATTTGAAATTGTATTTTGCAGCTTGCTGTTTGGTTTGGATGAAAGAGTGGGTGCTGCTGAGAAATAGACTTTTAGAGTTAGAAGCACATGATCTGCGAATTGGGTGCATGGATATTTGTGGTACGATAAAATTAAGGTTAATGTAGGTTTTAAAAATCACTATGTTAGACATAGTGCTGTATTGAAAATATGGAATAGATACAAATCCAGACCGTGCCTGAAAACAAATTTATGGCTTTCAGCACAAGAAGCATTTTATCAGTAAGAAATAATAGGCAAACAGAAATGGTTAACATATTATAAGATACTAGAATTCTGTCGAGGGGAATACAAAATAAAATCAAGAGAACAACTGATGGCAGAGGGACATAATTGTTAATGGTTTTCTATTTACAGTTATCAGAAAGATTCGAAATAGAAGAATTTATGGGATTGAATATTCTAAGACTGACTTTGAAACAGAATTGTGTACAAATGATGAACATGTGATTGCTAAAATGTATAAACTTTTATTGAAACTCGAAACAGAAGAAGAACAAATGAAAGAATGTATGATAAAGTGGGCTAAAAATTTTGGTTATATTATACAGATGGAACAATGGGAAAATATGTGGTTGAACAGATTGAAATTTATACTTTGTTATAATCTTAAAGAGAACTTTTATAAATTGATGTACTGTTGGTATAGGACACCAGAAAAATTATCTAGAATGTACTTCAAACCTATGTTGGAAATGGGAACAACAAGAAAGGTCATTTTATCATGCTCGGTGGACGTAAAAAAAAGCTAGAAGATTTTGGGTTCAAATGCATACACTAATTCAGAGGATTTTAGAGATTAATATACAGCTGAAACCAGAACTTTTCCTCTTGGGATTGATGGATAAACAGTTGGGAAAAAGTCATGGAACTTTGTTTTTATATATGATAACTGCAGCAAGACTGTTGTACGCACAAAGATGGAAAGATTTGGCAATACCTACAACAGAGGAGTGGTTGGTGAAGATGATAGAACTTGCTGAAATGGCCAAAATGACCTGTTTGATTACAGAAAATGCAATATCTATGCTGGTTGGAAACCCCTTATGGGCTTTTTGCGTAAAACAGAAAAAGATGAACTTGTGATCTATGATTTTGACTATTCGATAGGATAGATTATAGAAAGAAGAGAGTCACAATGTAACTTTAAAGAAAGAGGTAAATCTACAGTTAATTTCCATGTTAATTTATCTCTGAATGAATCAGTTGTTTTAAAGCTGTGTTTACCAATGTGTCTTCCAGGTGTGTTGGGACTACAGTGCCCTATAATTTGGCCATGCTGGCTAGCGATTTTAGGAGCTGTAGATTCAAGGTAGGCTGAATCCTGGTAGCAACTCCATTTTCTGGGGCTGGATGTGCTAGAAGAATCCCTGTTCAAATGTACCTTGAAAGGTACTGAATATTTATTTGTCAAATTCATATTCTCCTTCAACCCAAGGAATCTACACTATGCAGCTACACAGGGCTATCACTTGAAATCCTCCAAACAATTCCAAGAAATAGTTTAGATTGAGCAAATGACTTGGCCAAGGCCACCCAGTCAGGTTCATAACCCAGAAAGAATTAATCTTTATCTCTGCCCATGAATTTCTGACCATCTATTAATAGTTTGCATTCCCAGAGAAGAAAAATGAAAGGGAGAGAGGGAGAAAGAGAGAGAGAGAGAGAGAAAGAATGGTCCCAAGAAACAGTTTTAATATCATGTCTGTAATCTTGTGGGCTGTGTGAGCCAACCCAAAATTTTCACTTGCTTGATTGCCTAAGAGATAGTCTCTTCCTTCTGTTATTACAGCAGACAGCAAAATCATGGGGTTTTTTTACCTTCTTTGGTCATAATCGCTCCTCAGAGCTGCAGTCGCTTAGGGCAGCATTATTATTTGTATATATTGATCTATACTCAGCCCATGGTTTCCAAGTAGCAGACTCATCTTGTGTACACCTTGAATGATACTGCAGCAGCCCATAAGATCCCAAGCATTTTTGGCTTTTGCACCCCTCCCCCATTTCTATTTGGGCAGGAGCCAGTGGAGCAATCTTCTACATTTGCAGATTTTAATTCAACTTTACTCAGGCTCCCTGTCTCAAAGATGTTAAAATTAAATATGGATTCCTTGGATTAGTGTCAATGCAGGTTCATCATTCATCATTCATCCTCTCTCTGTATCTTTATCTGAAAGCAGTCATCTATACAAATACTTGTCTGTTCCAAACATCATCAGAATAAACTCATCAACACAGGTGTCAGGTATAGATTTATACTGAAGGAGTTATATACATATGAGAAAATTAACAATGTAATATTGAAGTCAGAAAAAGGGGAAAAAAGATGATTTTTTTCTTATGAAAAACAAAACAATTCTAAAATAGTTGACTTAATTGCTTGAATGTTCTTTACCTTGCCCCTTTGTCAAAAAAGATCTAATACAAATGTAAATAAATAGCACATTCCCATTGCTCCAAATCAGGTATAGATTTATCTTACCAGTATTATATAATAATTATTTTTGGCTATCCCCCACATGATAAAGATCTAAATTCTTGAGTTTTGATAGATTCCAAATACTGGGAATATAGCCAAAAAAACATATGCATCCTTGACACACAAAAATCAGTCATGTTAACAATCCTGTAACAAAATAACTCCAAAATGTAGCTATTATGAGACAAATCCAGACTATATGAATTAATTTCCAACTCCTGAATTGTCTCTGCAATGATATGGTAACAACAACCAATCCAATCTAAACATTTTCTGAGAGGTCCAATATATATGACACAAAATTTTCTGCTGTATTAACTTCATTATAAGATCAAAGGAGACTAATTCTACTATACTATTTTTAAGCAACCTTCAATTGATTTTTAACAACAGGCCATTCAAATTTATTATTCCAAAGGTCATGTAAATAATTAATATCAGTTTGATCTGACTCCCTCAACTTCTTACAAAAATGGATTACTGCCTTTCAGCCCTTGTTGTTTCCTCAAAAACCTCTAAGAGATTTAGAACAGCAATGATATCAGGACGAAATAATCCAAAAAATAGGTACTTCTTAGATTGAACAATGTTCCAAGAGGCACTCTGATATAAATCAAGCTCAGTTTTGAATGTTACTAAGTTTTTAAAAATGACTTCATCAGAACTAAGTTGGTAAGAACAATATTTTGAGAGGCCCAATTACAATAATGGCTGTACTAGCTTTTTAAAAACTGAGGTTAACTCATATTATAACTTTTTGTGGATAAAAGGCTCAAAATTATATCTGTAGCTCAGGATTTTCTATATGTATCTTGCAGCATTAAGTGCAGTTATTATATCTGATCTCCAAACAAAGATCTTAGTGCTTGCCAGGAACTGAAGGAACTAAGCAATAGTTTGAAGATGACACCAGACAGGAATTGAATTTTGAAATTCCACGCTCCAACCAATAAGTGGAGTTTTATTTATTTGTTTATGTACAGAGTTATATGCTACTTCAATCGAAACTGAATCTCAGTGTCTTACATACTAACCTTATTAATGTAAATAAAGTTAAGAAGTACAGAGTCTCTGTAAGTTAAAATATATGTCCAGTAATACACCTGGAAAGTTAAATCCTTTTTCCCAACAACCCACTAGAGTTTACACAAAGAAAATCTTACAGGATGTTTTGCCCAAGAAAGTTATTTAATATCATATAAATTAATTTGAAATAATGTGGAGGAATGTTAAAATATTAATAAACTTTGGAGTTTTTACCTTAATTACATTTAACATCTCAAATTCTCAAAGGAATCCTATTATATCAGATTTAAGTTTTAGCTACCTAGATCTTTAATTTCTGCTAAAGTAGTTATAAATTCAAATTTGATAGTTGAAAAAACTTCCTAGGGATCTTTAAATCAATTAAAAAAAAAAAAGTTAAAACACAATTTAAATCCAAATCTTTCAGCTACTAGTGACATCAAATCTGAATTACTCCAATCATTAAAATAAAGAAATAGAATATCCAAAATCAGATATTAGCAAAATGAGATCAGGAAAGGAAGTTTCAGGTTTCTACATAAAATATATCGCTGTATATAGCAAAGAATTATATTCTAGCTTCCATAATGTCTTACGGCCCAGGCAGGACATTCTAGAGGCAAATTTAAAAAGAAAGGAACAGGGCATTCTTAATGTGCCCCATAACAGATTTAAGCAGGGAGAAAACATACCATTAGCAATCACATGTAATTTTGGGAAAGAATAAAACATGTTGATCTGAAGTATAACACTTAGGGGATAAGGTAAACACTTTATCTTCAGCTGGGTTCCTTTGTCTATTCTGTGTTGCCATACAGAAAAATTCTGCCTTTTTCCCCTGTCAGTTCTCTCAATCATTTGTACAATTGCTGTCACCGATTTGATGTCTTCATTCATTCATAAACTGGGAAATGTTCATCTGCATCATGAGACCAAATCAGTCCCCCTCAATCTTGATCAAGCAGATTTCACCTCAGACATGGAGGTTGGGATTGGTTCCTCAATTAGCTACACCCTCTGATGAATCTTCCAAATCAGTGCCAGATTCTCCAGCATTTTTTCTTACTACTTCTCATTCCATTTAATGGAAGCAATTCTTTGCTTTAGAAACGATTTGATAAAATTCTATAAATGGAGAGTGATGTCCGTACACCTAGAGACATGCTGGCTGCAAGCTACAAGATGGCCATTGGGTATATATGTGATGTTCTGTCTTTCAATGCCTAATTATTTTTCCAGCAGGCTGCAGCTTTGATCCCAAGGGATAGCTTCAAGAGGGAACTCTTCCCATTGACTTTCAACTTGGGAAGTTTGGCAGTCAGGGAAGGCTTAGAGTGATGATATACAGTACACAACTGCATATTACAGATGTAGCATCCTATACTGCCTCCAACAATGAAGTAAGCTCAAAGAGAAATTCAAAAGAAATTCTCACGTATCCTGACAACAGATGCCCCTGTTGTAGGGGAAGAAAACTTTCAAGGAATTGCAAGGGAGATTTTAGCACACTATTCTGAACTAGGCAAAAGGAGTACTGTAGATCTGCTATTTACTCCTAGAGGTGAATGAGCTATAGCGTGCAGTTATATAGGAACCCCAGCATACTATTTCCATAGGCTAGGCTACTGGTTCTGGTCCAGAAAACTGGGACATTAAAAAGTCTTAGCTGAAACTTTGGAAAGGTATGCATAGGCAGATCCCCATCACCACACCCACACATATATTTAAGCAGATAGTTGAACCATGTTTATATTACCTCCAGTACAAATAATATCTATGCAGAGTAGTAAGTTAGGAGAAATTATGCAGATGTGGTCATCTTTTATCTCTTATTATATATGATTCTACAAAGGAGAAAAAAATAGAGAATGTTTGGATTGCCTTTCACTTTTCATTTTCCACATCTAACTAAAACTTAAATAGTGGACAGGAACTGCAAATGTCAGGGTCACTGTGGTCAAAGCTGTATCTCCTCAGTTGCAAAGCTCTTGGTTTTCCAGATTTTGTCCGTTGGGTTTTTAGAAGCTTTTTAGAGATATATCATTAATTACTATATATTATTATAATCATACAAATATAAATAACATAATTAATTATACATTAAAATATATAATATGTAGTATGCCATATCAGTATTATTTATTATATTTTTAATCAGCTGAATAATTAATATTTTCTGGGGAGATTACACATTATTAGATCATTAAACATTTCTAAAAAAATATTTTTAAAAAGAAAAATTATGAAAAACACAAAAAGTAAATAGAAAAAGAAATATAAAATCCACTATTCCAGCATAGAATAGGCATTGAAAACCAGATTGAGTATAAAATTATAAAAATGTTATCTAAACATTGATTACAGTTTATTTTAATATTTCAAACTCATTCTTACAGTCTTTGGTATTGAAAAGATGATGCATTTAGCTTCTGTTTTTAACAGGGTTGTAACTGCTTTTTGTATTATTTTGATTTTGTTGTTGTTTTGTTTCACCCATCTTTCACACTCCTGGGATAGAAAACTGGAGTATAAATACAAACCTTTAAAAACTGGAGTATAAATACAGTGGAACCTCGGTTCACAAACGCATCTGTTCATGAACAATTCGGGTCACGACCAGCTCAGGCTGCAAAAATTTACCTCCGGTCACAAACGCTGGATCGGGTGACGAACAGGATCCGCGGCCATTTTCCCTCCCGTGTCACGTGGTCACGACTTCCTGTAGGGAGGGGACTCTCTCTCCAAGCAGGAAGCGTGGCCATTTTCCCTCCCGTGTCACGTGGTCGCGACTTCCTGTAGGGAGGGGACTCTCCCTCCAAGCAGGAAGCATGGCCATTTTCCCTCCCGAGCAAGGTTAGCTTTCTCTCTCTTCATACTGTACTTTGTGTCATATTTTTGCGGTTTTTTAAAAAAAAAACATGGTTCAGAACAGATTAACCGTATTTACATTGAACCTTATGGGGAAATTTGACTCGGGTCGTGACCAGAAATCGGTTGGCGACCAAATTTGGGGTCGGAACAGATTAACTGTATTTACATTGAACCTTATGGGAAAATTTGATTCCGGTCGCGACCATTTCGGGTCGCGACCAGAGTCGCGGAACGAATTAAATTCGTGAACCGAGGTTCCACTGTACAAACCTTAAAATAGGGAATAACCCCACTGTGAAGTCTCAGTGCTTTACCATTGAATATCAGTGGCCCAGTTCAAGAAGATTCTGGGAGGCAAGAAAAGCATGTTTTGGAGACATATGTATTTTAATTACAGCGATATGAAAAATTAATTCCATTATAAAAATTAGATGAAAATACTGATTTTGGATTTTCCAAATATACATATGTGTGTACGTATGTTTGTATATGAGCTTGGTATCTATGTGCATGCTAAAATCTGAACACTATGAACATGGTAATTCACAACTCATAATACATGGAAATAGAATGAAAATGTATCATTATTAGAAAACATGCATACCAATAGATAGATTCAAGAAAAGATCCTCTGAACATTCTCTGTTGCAGACTGCAACATGCAAGCACACAAATGTATGACGACTTCCAAAGTTACTTGAACAAATTCTTGTTCATACAATGGAATATCCTCAGTACATTTCTTCAGGAGTGCTTTAACAACTCCCCTACCCTGCCCCACCAAAGATATTGGTGGGGGGGGATATTCAGAGAGTAGAGGGATTAGTTCGGGGGCCTAGGATTCTTGGAAGTAAAAAACTGGACTCAAACCAAGCCCAGAATTTGTAGAGTACATTTTATAATCCTTTTTTGTAGGCAAACATAGACAGATTTGCCCTGGCCCTTCCCTCACCCTAGGATGGACTATTTGTGCTTTGTGGCAGACCATTTTCAAATCCTGGCTAGGATGAATGAATGGATTTTCCAGAAACATTATTGAGGGGAAGGAAAAGTCCATTCTGATGGCAGATACTCACTTCTGTCAACAGGCAGTGTTGTTTTTAACATTCCCCCACTCCTCTCACTAGATTTGAATTGTTCCTCAGGAAAACTAACGCAGGAACTAATGCAGAGACTACAGGTATGATGTATCTTGGTAGCAATCTATTCCATAAAATGTAATTAACAATATCCACATAACCAAAAATTGTTAATCAACATTCTTGACTTTGTAGAAAATTCAAATACAGCTCCAATTGTTATAATAAACCTTTATACAAGTAGACATATATATACACTACTGGGTAATAATTTCAAGCTCATCAGTAAAAAAAGAGTGAAATATTATTTATTCAAAGCCTGGAAGTCTAAATAAACCATCAAGAATCTTAAATGAGTAGCAGTGCAGTGTTTTGAGCATTATATTTTGTATCATCTAAAATTTTCAAACTACGATCTAGGTACAGTACATCAATCTAGTATCTGAATCAAAAGACCAGCGCACAAAACCACTCTGCTTGTCAGTGCAACTCAAATGCCAAATTAGGTAACAGTGATCCATTATTAGATCTGCCATCTCTTTTCAGTTTTGGAATTAGTATCCATATGGGATAGTTTCTTTTTTTTAAAAGAAAATTTTTTATTAGATTTTAATAAACAATATCAGGTAACTACATTAACATAAATCCTATACACACACACACACACACACACAAAAGAAAAATGTAGAAAATGCAAAAGAGATCTACTGCAATGAGAATAAAGAGGCAGGTACTGTACATATGAAAATTTGCCATATATGTATAAAGTATACCTGATTACAGGTAGTCCTCAACTTATGACCATTCATTTGGTGGCCATTCAAAGTTATGACAGTGCTGAAAAAAGTGACTTATGACTGTTCCTTGCACTTACAACCATCGCAGTATCCCCGCAGTCATGTGATCAAAATTTGGGTGCTTAGCAACCAGCATGTATTTACGATGGTTGCAGTATCCCAGGATCACGTGATCACCATTTGCAACCTTCCCAGGGGGCTTCTGACAAGTAAACTCAATGAGGGAATCCAGATTTCCTTAACGACAGTGTGATTCACTTAACAACCACGGTGACTTACTTAATGACCATGGCAAAAAAAGGCTGTAAAATTGGACATGATTCACTTAATGACTGCATCACTTAGAAACAGAAGTTCAGGTCCCAATTGAGTTTGTAAGTCAAGGACTACCTGTATTGTCTATTGCTATTGAGATAAACCATAAAATCCATCCATATTTGATAGAACTGTGGTTTGCCTCTCATGTCTTATTATTTTAACTTTGTGATTTTTTTCTAATGTAGCACTTGAAGAGGCCTTGTTAATCCACATCTTAATTGTTGTATTATCTAGAGTTTTCCAGTGTTGCACAATTATTATTTTGGCTGCAAAATTAAATAAATATTTTAAAGATTTATATACTATTGGGAACTGTGGAAATTTCCTTTTGAGTTTTTGGGGGTGTATGAAAAAATATCAAATGTGATTTATGAAAATTAACTGATAGTCCTGACACCTCTGCAAATTCCTCTAGCTCCTCCTTAATATAACTAGTTGAATAAGAAGAATTTGAGAGAGTCAAGATCATATCATCTGCAAATAGATTTAAAAGATATATCCCATTTTTATCCCGTTAATCTGCTTATTGGTTCTAAGTGCTATTGCCAGCACTTCTATAGCTAGGTTGAATAGTAAAGATGATAAAGGGCAACTCTGCTTGGTACCTCTTAAAATCATGATAGGATCTGAATCATAACTGTTAAATCTTATCTGAGCTTTAGTTGGTCTGTAAATATGTTCAATCATCTGACAAAAGTCTGCCCCAAATTTAAATTTAATTAATATTTGTTTTAAAAATTGTACTTCCAGAAAATCAAAGGCTTTAGATATATCTAAAGATATGGCTAATGAAGATCTACAGTATTAATTTTACTAATTTGTGTAATATTTTATAATTTCCTGATAGGGGTAGATATATTTTGATTTGGAATAAAGCCAGATTGGTCCATATGCATCATTTTACCTATAATCACTTTTAATTGGTTAGCTAACAGTTTGGTATGCAGTTTATAATCTGTATTGAGAAGTGAGATGAGCCTGTAAGATGTCAAATCCTGGGAATTTTTACCCGATTTAAGGATCAAAATTATCTTAGACTGTTTCCAGGTTTCTGGTAAAGGTTCCCCCTGGTGCAAAGAATTGCATAAAATTAGAAATTCAGGGATTAAGATCTCTTAAATTCTTTATAAAATTCCCCAATTCAGGGCCACCAGGTTTTCCATTTTGAATAGTGTTAAAGATTTCAATGATTTCTGAAATGACAAAAGGGAGATTCCATAAATTGTATATCTTCTGGAGCCAGTTCTGGGAATGTTAATCTACTTAAATACTGATTATTTTTTCTTGGTGATGGATTATTTGAGGAATATAATTGTTGAAAAAAAGTTCGAATTGTTCACTTATATCTTTTGGTCACAGTTTGACCACTGCTATTTTTAATTGCACTAATACATTTTCTCTTAGCCTTTTGTAATTTGTTTGCCAGTGTTCTAGAATTTTTATTATCATATTCATAGTATCTTTGCTTAGCAAAAATAAGCTGAGAGGAGATTTTATCTGTCTCCAAATCATCCAACTCTCTCCTTTTATTTACTATCTGTCTGTAAATACTATCTAATCCAGTTCAGTTATAATTTGTGAATAAATTGTTAATTTCTAAATAAAGCTTACTTGCCTTTTGTGCTGATTTTTTTTTTATCATGCCCATCTGGTTTATACACTCTCCTCTTAATACCTCCTTCATAGCATCGCATTTTGTTCTTACTGATGTTTCATTTGTATGATTTTCTTGAAAAAAGTTTCTCAAAGTCTGAGCTAGTCTTTGCTTTGCTGTTACATTGTATAGCATTATAGGATTAAAACTCCGATTATAAGTAAATGGAATGATTTCTTCTAATTTGAGAGTAAGAATCACTGGAGCGTAATCTGATATAAGCATTGGTACAATTTTAACTTGTTGCAAACACTTTGAAAAGATTTTAGATATCCATAAATAGTCTATCCTAGAATGCGATTTACGTCTACCTGAATAAAATGTATGTGCTTTTGTTGCAGGGTTCATAACTGTCCATGTATCTGAGTCCAAGACCATGCATTAAGTTTTGAAATCTCTCATGCATTCCAATCTGAGGTTTTTATTCATCAATCCTGAAGTTCTCTCCTATTATAAAATTATCTATATTACTTTTTTTTTCTGTTCAAAATCTTTTGTAAATAACCAATCTGACCCTGATTAGGAACTTAAACAGATGCTAAAGTTTTTGTTATCATGTTCCCCTTCTACAAATATATATCTACTTTCCCTATCTTTCAAAATCTTTTGAACCTTGAAATTTATGCCAGCTTTGAAAAGAATAGCTACTCCCCTTGATTTATTAGATCCTTGTGCAAAAAAAAGTTTGCCTATCATTCAACCTATTTGTTGTATGTGTTTCTTGTAACATAACCACATGAGATTTAAATGATTTGACATAATTCCCAATTCTTTTCCTCTTAATAGGATCTCCCAGACCTCTAACATTTAATGAAATCATTTTACATTGTTCTCCCATGACCTACATTTTTTAGAATGTCTCTGTCTAATTTCTCTATGCAGGTAAGATTATCTTGCATCCACAAAATTACTGAAAGCTTATTGCTCACAAAATCTATCAAAACGTGGCCTGTTATTATAAAGAGCATGTATAACATTAGAATTCTTTTCCCTGCAGTAATGCCTTCCTCCCATTCTCCCTCCCCATTTTGAAAATCACTCTCCTTCCTTATCCCTCTCCCCACCCCATCCTCCACACCGTACCATGCCTCCATATCCAACCTCCCTACCCTCCTATCCCACTTAGACTGATAGGAAAAAATCATAGAGGATCCTTTAAGGATCCTCTTCATGGTCAAAGGAGGGGGGGAGTGACCTATTGTGATTCCTTCTCCCCCTCACCAGCCAATAAACTCCCAAATGTAATTACAATAGTTCCTTGGCCATAGTGTTACCTACATTATTATTTTATTTAATTATTTACTCTTATTTATTTATCTCCCTCCTTTTCCCCCTTCCTCTAAACCTAAAAATTCAAAAAGAGTAATACAGTCAATATAATTTCTTTTGCTCCACAGCTCGTGCAGCATGCTTATCTAATCTTCAGCTTGTAGTTGAGCCTGCTTTCCACGGTTCCAAGGACAAGTCATAGATTGCTTCCTTTATCCCTTGTTAGAGAACTCTGCCAACAACTTGTGCATCTCAGTCAAAGTAGAAATAACTTTTCCTCCTTAGACATAAAAACAGTCAACTTGAAAGGGAATCCCCACTTGTATTGAATCTCGTTCTGCATAAATTTTTCGGTCAGTGGTTTGAATTCCTTTCTTTGCTGCAATGTAGCTACACTGATATCTTGGAAGAAGAATAGTCTCTCACCGTCCCATTTAATCTCCCCTCCAGTTCAGGTGATTTTCTTACACTTTTGTCTTTTACATTTGAATTTACAAATCTGACCAAAACATCTCTAGGTCTGTGTGTTCCTAGGAGAGTAAACCCGGTGAGCATGTTCAATATCTTTTTCTATTAAGTTCAAATCAGGTCATTAATTTTAGAGATGAGATAATTAGTCAGATTGGTTGTTCCAGTTTTCTCTAACACTCCTTTGATCCTTAAGTTATTTCTCCTGTTATGATCCTGTAAATCTGCCAACTCAATCTTTATTTCAGCAATACTCTTTTGAGCCTTGCCTATCTCCAAAATATTGTTTGTAGCCATATCATAAGCTTTGCTGACAACCTGAGCTATATCTGCTATTTGCTGTGACATTTCCTTAAATTGTTTATTCAGTTGCTCAAACATACCTCCAAGTCCTTAGTTACTCCCAAAGCATGTTTATCCCATTCTGTCTTCCATTCTTTTTAAGTTGTTTAATTAATTGTCCAATTACCTCCATATCAGATGTCTATCCTTGTCTGTGGGCAGAGCTTTCTTCCTCCATTGCTTCTTCATTGCTGGGAAGAGGTACTTCCTCAACCTCCTTCTGGTCTTCCAAATAAGCTTTGATCCCCTTTCCTTTGGGCAGAGTCTCCTTCCTTAACATCCTTTAAATTATTTTATTATTTGATAAGATATTTAATGAAGTAAACTGGCTATATTAAAGAAAATAGCTAGATTGGGGGAAGAGTGGAGAACTCAGCACTCCATCCTTGTCTGTGGCTAGCCACACAGTCCTATATGGGGTAGTTATCAATCTTGGGGATCAGAGTGGTACAAGGAGAAGATGAAGCATTTCTTCTATTCCATTTTCTGATGAAGATTTCCTCACACTCAAAGTGACCCACCTGCAGGAGAAATCAATTTCATCAGTAAAATGATGTGGGAAAAGCTTAACTATTCCTTTTTCAGCCCTATGATCTCATATTCCTGTGTTTTACTAAAAACATGGATAATCAATCATAAACCTCTGGCTTATGATTTATTTTTCTGTTGCCTACAGTAGCTGCTTTCTGCTCATTGTGTTGAAACTATCACATGTATTTGCCAGGAATACATCTTTAAACAAATAACAAGTCCAGCCCTACCATTAGGCAATGTCAGGCAGCTGCTGAGACCCACAGAATACTAGCAAACTATTCATGGATAACAGCTATATGTGCCACCAGCCTGCTGTTGCCCCAATAAGGTAGACCAGCCTTCAGATGTCAATAGGGTTAAAGTAAGGTTAAAGTGCACATGGAATAAAGGTGAGGCACCATGTTGTCCTTTGCCTCAGCAGAATGTCTTAGGCTGGTCTTGACAAAAATTAAGTGCTTATCACCACACTTTGCAACTTCCCATGGATAGTTGTCAAGTCTCCCAGCCCCTTAGCAACACTTCATGTTCAGTTATACCAAAGACTTTATTAAACCTGAAATGATCGATAGAGAACAAGGTTCTAGGTCAGTCTCATGGTCAAAATTGTCAGCTAAGCCCCACAGGCATATATCCTGAAAAAGATGACACAAGAAGAACTAGTATGTCATGAAACTTTAATGAAATGTTCACACCCTCACCCACCCACCCCCCAAAAGCTTTGTATAGTAGTTTTGCCCACAGTATGCATATAAGCAAATCAAAAGTTAAACATCTGCTGAACATGAAAAAGTGCAGATCACAACAGATTGGCTTGGGTCATTATTGTAATTTAGCCCTTTTATTTCAGAACTATAGTTGACTTCTACAGATTCTGATTTATCTTATTGATTGTCATGTTGCTTGGGAATGATGGAAACTGAAGTCCAACACATCTGGAAGTTATCAAGTTAAAAAAAAACTGCTAGTCTTCTTTAAAAAACTTTTTTTCCCTTCCTATTTCTTATATTGGCTTTAGATTATTTTAGCCATGATATCATGTAATTATATCATTTAATGTCCTTTCATTGGTTCTTCATTTATCTTCAGATTTTCCTGAAACAAATTGATTATAGGTTTAAAGAAGAAGACAGATACAAGTTGACAGCTTCAGCTGTAGAAAACTATAAAGCATGCAGATTTGTTTTGGAGCTACACTTAAAATGTGCTTATGTGAAATAAGATTAAACAAACTCAGTTGGGTTTAATTAATAGTGCCCCATGTAACCATCAAAGAATTAAAGATGGGATAGAAGTATAAATTGAGAACTACTAGACTGTAAGAAAATACACTGCTTGAGATTAAGTATGAAAAAATGCCATACATTTATTTAGCTAATGAAAATGGAATTGATAGGAAATTCAGGAATAAATCTTACTGGACTCCCAGAATTTTTCTGAATTTTATGTTAAAATCTACTAGTAAGTAGCTTTCAAATTCATCAGTAAAGTACGAAGCTGGAATTTATAGAGTCCTGAAACAGGACTTGCATCAGCCTCTGATATCCTTGGAAAACTTCCAGGATCTTGAAACCTCAGTAAGTTGACCTTTGTTGTTCCTCTTGAAACTACCACCCACTTTTTTAAAAAAAATCCCAACATGGGATTTCAATGAGTTTCTGTGCAGCAAGGTCTAGTTGCCATTTTAATGTTTCATCATGCTGTAAAGCACTGTGTTAGGGATCCAGCTGCCCAGTACAGCTCAGGGAGCATCTGTTGTGAGCTTTGGCTGCTACCAGCAACCTCAGGGAGTATCAGAGAAATGGAGCAAGATCTGGAAAGGGAGCAGAAAGTTGACTTTGTTCTCTACAGCACTATGTTCGCTGCATACATCAGAACTCCTCATCTTTCAGAAGAGGAGTAAACATGTGGTCTATATGATCTTGGTGAAACCTGTAGTGGAATGAAGTAGGATGATATCCATAAGTGGAAAAAAATGGAATTTTCTTAACAAAACATATTGTGGCTGAGAATTTACCATATTCCCAGAATAAAAGTTTCATCTTGAAAAAAAAGATGTCTGGTTTAGATCATCTGAAAAAGAATAAAGGGCTTCTCTTCTGGAAAGCTTGTTTCCGTATATCTGTGAACATAACACTGCAGCAGGCAATATTGTATCTTTGCCTCTTTCAAACTTTCCCCAAGCTGTGATTTAGAAGTTGATAACCACATACTCTGAATTTTGAGTCAATAATGCATACTTGTCTGTATGAGGCTTGTGGTTTCTCTCAGCTCTTAGTCCTGGACATGAACTCTTTCAATGATAAACCCCATGGATTCAGCAATGCAGTGTTTTCTCTCCTTGCTTAAATGACATGTCAATGATAAAGATTTAAACAAGATGAAAATGTATCTCCCAAGTCTGATATGGAACATCATCAATTATGCAAAATGAGTGAATATTTAAAGAGTCTCTGAACTATCTTTATTTATGGATCTTAAGTTGCCTTCTTTATACTTTATTGATATGTGCACTGTTAAGAAACATTTTATTAACTGCACAAGTAGTTTGAAAATAGAAATTGAGAGAACGGAGTTAGCAGACCACTGCAGAAAAAGCAGCTGGTTTTTAAAGTGCCAGTTTAGATCATGAGGTTTATAGGCATAAAGTTTTGCTAGTAGAGTAACAAAAGTTGAGGTTTAATTAGCAGGGATGTAAGTTTGTAAGTCTATACAATGATGGTGGGTGAGCAATGCTATGGTTGTTTTATGAGGGCTTATTCACAAGACACTTTGAGCTATCCCAGCTCTGAATTCATATCTATGCTGCACAGCTATGGGCCAAACAAGGTAGGTGACTGCTAATAAGAACCCAGAGCAAGCACATAGGTCAGTGCGTGACATACTTAGATATTTAACTAGCAGCTTTCCTGATTGATATAAGACATAATACAACAAAGTGAAAGAATGTAGACGTAAGTGAATTTGGAGTAAGATATAATGTAAATGTCTACCAGCATTTTATAAAGACAGATCAGCTTCCCTGACTTTTTTCTTCCATATGCCTTGAACTACAGTTCCCATCATTCCTAATCACTTGGCATAGTGCTAGAACATTGTAAACCAAGACATCTGGAGGGCATCTAAAGATTATTTATTTTATTTATTTATTAATTAAATTTGTATGCTGCCCATCTCCCCCAGAGGGCGATTATAAGGCAGTGCTGCAGCTAGCTGAATATTTTAAAATGAGCTTTCTTATACATATTTATTAAAACTTCCAAATAAAGGTGCACATTCTGGGGCTGGGCTGCACGGTATTTAACCTGTGTTACAATTGGAATTGTTGCCTCTCAGAGAACAACTGTAATCTGATTATTCAGCAACACAAATGCTTATTCTTAGTGAAGAGATTTTATCATAATACCAGAAAGCCTTTTTTTCTCTTAATGCCATAAACTGCATGATAAGTAACTCCGACTCTCCCACTTGTATTTTATATAAGTAGTAAAAATCAATAGCTCTCATATCTTTCCAAACTTTTGCCTGCTTATCCCTCATACAACTTCAATGGCTGGAAGGAAATGATATCCTTTGGGATACAAGTTTAGTTTGCCTCCTTTTAGCGTACTTCCTTTGCTTCTCACCAATAACCTCATTTAAAATTATCACCCGTAGGAAACAGGAATATAGTTTCCTTTCCAGAATACCCTTAAAGCTTGTGTAAATAAATGGAACCTGCCATTATATTCTAAGAATGCCATAAATGTTCATCCACTGATACAGACTGTATAATCAGCAATTAAAATATTGCAATTTTCCACCAGGAGAAAAATATTTTTGCAGACTCTCTGCGTCATGCACATTATATATAAAACATATTAGCCTCTCTCAACCAGAAGCACTGGACTATACCTTCCATCATTTCAAGATAGGGACTGCATTGGATAGGCATGATAGGAATTGTACTAGCCAGTTTTACATACCTCTATTTTGCTTTGCCAATCACAGGAGAGGGGAAGTAAAGCAAGCACTATCCTTCAGCCAGTGGAAATCAATGCATTTATGCAACCTCCCCTGACATCCCATTGTTCAAACAATAGTTGGCTGGAATGCGACTTAAGAATAGACTTCAAATTTGTTAGAAAGAGAAGGACATAACATTATTCCTAAAAGCTTTCTGCCCCCGCCCTTGAAATTCCACCTTCCTATTTGCTTTCTCCACTGTAGATTTCCTGATGCAGGTTGACAGAATAAATTTGACAAACAGCAGCAGGAACAGTAAATGGGTGCTTTTACAAAGAAAGGAAGCCAGTCAGAATGGGATCTCTCCACTGCAGCTCTGCTGCCAAAACTGTAACTAGCCAATCCTGATTTTCTTAAAAAGGAAAAAGACAAAAAAAATCCTCCACAGAGACATTATTAAACTTGTTAGCAGCTAACATGTCTTTTTCCCCTTACAGATTTGCAAAATAAACAAATATAAAACCAAAAATCAACATATTAAAAATGTTGATTTATTCAAATATGCCTCTATTCCTCTAAGACTCGTTAAACAGAGAGTCTCCATTTTGTTGAACTCAGCTCCTGGTAACTACATAGACATGTCTGTGTCATTTTCTTGGCAACAAGACAAACGTGATTGGCTGCTGCCTTCTTTCAGGATGTTTTTTGACTTCCCAGTCTAACTTACAGCCCTGGGATTTCCTACCCTTCTCCCATCAAAGTACTAACCAGCCCAGCATTGTTTAGTCAGGATCCTGGGCAGGGACGGTGGTGGGGGGCCAATGACAATGCATGCATCATGACATCACAAACACACACTGCCCCTTTTGTAGGTGTGTCATAACACTGCAGATGTATGTAAATGTGGAGCTTGCATCGCAATGTCACAACACTAATTTTGCCATTCTAACAAAATATCAGAATTCAACAGATGTGGTTCAGCTAGAAGCTGTTGCTTAGTGTGACCTAAAGCCATTGGGGAACTTTAAAGCTTTCCCCAGTGCCCCTACCCCCTTTGTTATTGAGAAATTCAGCCATAATGTCCATTCTTTCACATATGGGGAGTTGAACATGCAGTGCGAATAAGGGCATTTCCTCCACAGTGAGTGTTTCCACTCACTAACTAGTTTGAAGACAACTTATGGCTATCTTCACTTCCATAAACCTCAAAATTCAGAAAATAGACAGAGAATGCCATGATCCAATCAGTGTACACCTTCCAGTTGACTAATAGGAGAGTGCAAAAAATAATTTGATTGGTGCCAGAAATAAAAACCACCTCATTATCACTCCCATTCCATGTATTTATTTACAACAGTTCTATACGACTGAATTCCAATATACTGTAACTCCCAGTGGTTTACATATAAAAACAATTACACCAGCAATAAATACATTTAAAGCAAGGTAATAATAAAATCCACAGGCACCCAATATCAATGGTGACAATTACAAACTAAAAACTGTGGAATAGCACTGCTTTTACCATTATTCTGAAAGACATCAACATGGGTGTCCACTGAATCTCTAGGGGAGGTATTCAAAGCCAATCCAGTGCCCATGAAACTTTATAGGGCTTTAGCACCTTTTACCAGCTACCAGGCAGAGTGCTGCATTTTCCATTAATTGCAGTTTCTGAGTAGTTTTCAAAGGCAGCCCCATGAAAAGTGCCTTGCGGTAAAATAACATCTGGTTGATAAGCTCATGAATTACTGAGACTAAAGCCTCCTACTTCAGCTACAGCACAATCCTGTTCAGATTTTTTTTAAAAAAGGAGCTGCTAGAGAACCAGATGGCTTTCTGGCACACAGTACTCCTGTCCTCCAAGGGGTAAATTTTACCTAGTTTTGTCCCATTCAGTTGCCCAGAGCCTCCAGCTACCAGTTCAAGATCTCCATTGCATCTCCTGCTTGGTTCAGGGTAGAGATATATCACTGGGTATCATCATATTCATGATATCTTGTTCCAACCAATGGATGGAAACACAGATGTTAAAAAGCAGGGGAATGACAGCTGGGCCCTGTAGCAACCCACAAGGAAGCAACCACCTGGTTGACCTCTCTTCCCCCACAAATACCAGCTGGAACTGCTCACTCAGAAAGGAGCGGAACTACTGAAAAACAGTGGCCGCCTGACACTAATACTTGTAGGCACTCCCATCACTCCCATTTGATAGTATCAAATGCTACTGAGAGATCTAAGTGGATCAGAAGGCTGCATTCCTCCCATCCAGGTTCCTATGGAGGTCAACTGTCAATACCACCAATGCAGTTTCCATTCCATGTCTGGGCCTCAACCCTGACTGAAAGGGGTCAAAATAAAAAGGTAATTTAAAAATTACTGGTACCTATCCCGCTCAACTTTTCAAAATGAAACTGGGTACATTTGTCCGGTCATTTGCAAAAACACCGTTAGCCATTATTACGAAGAGACAGTTGCAAATTCAGAAGTCCCCATTCATCTGTTGTATTTAAGATCTTCTTGCTCACTGTTATAGTGAAAGAATGCCAGCAGTTTTGCAGTCAGGCACCTTGCCCAGTAGCTGAACCCATGGCTGCATGTTGCTGAGATAGCTGGAGTGATGGAGAAAGAGAGAGACAATTACAACAAAAAGAAACCGGGAGCAGGATGCCGAAAGGGAGCAATTAAATTCTCCTTACCGCCTTCCATTCCACACAAAAGAGAAATAAAAAGAAATTGCTAGCATCCCCCTTTCCCCAATCCACAAGGCAGTTTCTCAAACAAACAAAACCAGAAGATGTTTTTAAATAGATAAAATAGATGTCCCCTATTGAAGATACTCAAGATTCTTGTCAATTTTATACTTACACCCTTGACCTTGGGTGTTATGTGAGCAAGAACAGTTGCAAGGAGTTGCAAAATTGAAATAGTCAGGATCATTTGAAAATGGAAACCATAGGATAAAATACAATTTCTGTTCAAATGCAAAAAAAAAAAAAAAAAATGACTGGGGAGGGTTGCATTAGGAGCCCTCACAAGGTGAATGCATTTCTGAATGCCTTGTTGGGCAATGATGTATCCCGTTCTCAAGGAGACTGGGGCAGTCACCCCAATGTGAATTTACAACAGGAAACCAAATGACTGGGAACAATGAACTGAAGCCTTTTGCTTTCCTCATCTCCAAAGCAGATAAGAATTCCTGCTTTGATGTCCTGCCGATAAACACTTAAATTGGCAACCCTGTTTCTGAAATTCAGTTTTTCCCTGTTGCGTCAAGATCTTCAGGTCTCACCCAGCTATTATTGTACAGCCTTTCTTGCATCTTATTTGGGAAATCATTTTTCCCCCCCTTTTCGGTCTTCTCTTGCCTAGTTATTGGACATCACATGGCATTTATATTTTTATGATTAAAAATATTTTTCATACTAAGTTTTATCGGTGTTTTTGAGCTAATTCTCCTACTAGATCTAGCACAGCATATAATTTGTCATGCTTCTCCCCAACATACTGGTACTTCTATATCATCCAAAGCACAATATTATATGTTGTTTTCTGAGATTTCACAAGCAGCTACCAACACAATTTCTAGTGTCTTTTCACAGCTTTAAGTGATGTGCATTTTAGGACTGTATGTAACCAGAGTCACTTTACTTTCTCCCACTCACGTCATCCCCTATATGTCCCACAAGAATCAAGTACAGCCTCCCAATCAGAAAAACACCTTTTCCTTTGTGCATAATAAAAATTTGTTTTAATGAGTGTGTGTGTGTGTGAGAGAGAGACAGAGAGCGAGAGAGCGAGAGAGCTACTGTACAGTATGCCTGAATGCTGTACCTGGTATCAAATTTATGTGATGCAAATTGGAATTGACAACACCCTGCTTTGTAGAAGCTGCTTTCATGTTAATACTTCCCACTTTGTTTTCTTATAGTTATTTAGCTGAGATTAATTATTTAATGAACGTAATTATTTGGAAAAGGGCCCTTTAATTATTAACGGACAAATGCTATCTTGGGTAACTGTCGGATGGCAGATTCACTTATATACATCTCAGCCATTTTGAAACAAATGCATTTGGGTGTCCTTGTTAAAATAGCCAAGAGCAATTCATAAACTTACAAACCCTTGCCCAACAACCAGCAACTTCTGAATACCATTTAAAAAATCCTATTCTCCATCTGTTATGAAACACAGATTTTGATAGGCAGCCAATTCTTTACATAGTGCTGTGGAAGCACTGTGGCATGGCTGCCTTGTGTAAGCCAAGCTTCTTGTTACATAAACCTTTCCTAGCAACTAAAATTGATCATCTCTATACACATTCATTCATACACACATGCGCGTGCACGCACACACAGAATACTGGATTTCTCCAGTAACTGGTAAAGTTAAAAGATGCAGCAAAAAAGATAAACTACTCAATCAGTCCTGTTTTCCAGGAATAACCAATAAAAACAAAGACGGAAAGCAAAATGCTTCATTTGCATGCGGTGTTCAGCACATGTATGGAGCATGAACTAGATGCTTTTATGCTCATAAATAAATATATACAGAGAGAGAGAGAGAGAGAGAGACTGGTTCACCCATTTAAAGAGGTGATTGTAAATGTCCTCAGACTGCAGTGTATTTATTTCTAGCACATAAAACAGATCCCTTTCTCCTGGCCTCTCCCTCTGCTTCTTGTAGTACATTGATAAAAGGAAGTAAACATCACAGTAGGAAATATGCGCCAAATGAAACAAACATGAAAATGGCAAGGAAAAGAAGATCCAAATGCTGCTAAAAAAACCCCAGAATAAAATGTTATACTCACACATGGACATGCACACACATAAATACTTTGTTATACATAACCTGCATTCTATTTATACCTATAGATGGAAGTGACTTTTCTTTTTTGTAGAAGAGGGAGGAATGAATATTTATTGCCAAAAGAAAGGGTTCTGGCAGTTAGAGTAGAGCCTCATTTTTCTC
The DNA here is from genome assembly GCA_030867105.1 of Liasis olivaceus. Lineage (NCBI taxonomy): Eukaryota > Metazoa > Chordata > Lepidosauria > Squamata > Pythonidae > Liasis > Liasis olivaceus. The sequence goes on from CM061349.1 coordinate 263,211,058, forward strand.
CTCCCACCGAGACCCACTGTGCCTTGCAGGGAGTGAAAAAATCCTCCTAAATAAAACTGTTTGATCAATAGGCTGCTTAAGGTCAGGCAGGCTTGCTGCAATTCCATCTGTGTTGCCAAATCTCCGTGGAGGGGAACTTCAGCCTATGCCATTTTTTCTCTCTCTTGCAGTAACATAAAATGAATACCAAAGCCTCTGTCTCAACGCCATTCTTTCAAAACACGGACATACCCTGCTCTGCAGAGAGAATCAATCATAGGATCAAGTTTTATTGACACTCTTTGTATGCTGAGGAGGAGATTCGCATTCCTCCTCGCTGAATGGTGGGCGGGGGAATGGGATGTCCTGTTATGAGAATGACTTGCAAAAATCCCCTCAGCCTGCTTGTGCCTGTGGCCTCTGACTAATCTGTGTCATTCTGAAGCTGATGAAATCCAAACCTGGAGCCGGCCATTGGTTTTCCATATTGATTAGGTTCTGGAGAAACAGGGACTACAAATGAAGTAGAAGCCGTTAAGCACAGAGAGGACAAATGCTGGCATGTCTCATTTTCTCTTTTAAATCTGCAATGCTGCTGTAATGATACACCCTGAAAGAAAATCGATAAGGAAGAAGACCTGCATCCTCCTGCTAATTTCGTTTCAGCAGACATTTGGACCAGACTTCGAATGTAAAAAAATAAAAAAATAAAATAAAGGAAAGTAGATTACATAAAGAAAAGGAGCAATTATCTTTTGAACACTGCAGGAATGGACTATAACTTCTGTTAGGCTATTAACGGAAGATACTGAAGTAGGGTACTTTGCCCTGTGGAGAAATAAGCAAAGGGTATAGGTTAATATGTAAAGGAGAGGCAGTATTATGCCTCTTAGTACTGCCATGCAATCTCCATATACAGATCAGAATATGTGGGTCAAGGCCTGTCTCTGTTTACCACAACTTGGGAATGCTCCGTGCATTGGTTTTAATACAGTATGTACATTTGGAGCCTTTGCAAATAGGCTCGTTCATACACAGATGTATGGCACATGCACCAAACTAAGGGATGATGTAAGCAAGGATGACTACTCCCTTAACCCACACATCAGTTTGTACCTTGCTGGACAATATGCACAATTTCCTGACCTTTGGCACGTCACAATGCAACAAAAGAATACAAATATCAGGGAAGGATATTTTCCAGACACACATATATCTGAGCGTTAGATGCAGTCTTCCCAACCTAATGAACCCCAGGTATATTGGGGGGCTACACAGATCTGGAATAAAGTCTGTGCAATGTGAGTAGCTGCTCATTAAACTGCTGTGGACAAAATCCAGCTTTTGGCATATGCATCAGAAAGGGCCACTTTTCCTCTAGACTAAGCCCCATTGTGTGAATAGTTGCTCTATTTACCTGACATTTAAAACATGCTCATCTTCTCTAAGTTGTGGAACTGCAGGTAGTCTTCTCCCTTAAATTCTGGCATAATATTTGCCCCAACTGCTTGTGTGCATTTAACAGGGTCTTGATCTGCAGAAATAAACAAATGAAGATTTTCAAAAAAATAAATACATTTTTCTGATCATTACTGCACAAGAGTCAATGACAGGAGGAAGTTGGTAATTGTAACCCTTGACATTTGGCTCATGTTGCGCCCCTCTATGCAATCCTCCTGTTTCCTCTCTGCAAACAGCAAAATAACAATTCATGGCTTTCTACTGAAAATGAGATCAATGCCACGGCCCTGCCTACTCTGAAATGCAAAGTGATTCATTAATCTCAGGGCTAGTTTGTGAATCTGAAGGAGGGAGGAAAGAGAAGATGAAGAAGGTAAAATATCAGCACTCAGCAAAACATCCTTCTCTTTCTCAGAATGCAGGCATTCACTGCATGTTTGTTCTTGACTCATACAAGCAGAAGCCAAGAAAAACTTGGGGGAAGAAGGATGCTTTCTCAAAGAATGTTCTTGTCCTAGGCTTAAACTTCCTTTTGGCAGCAGTAGCCTTACTCCCATTTCATGCACATTCATTCTCAAGAATGTACAAGGAATCAGGACCATATCAGCTTGCAAGCACAAGTGTGCGTATGTTGGCCATACAACAAGGGCCATGATAGAAGTATGGGTATATTCTCACATACACAAAGCCTGAGGGAAGGCTGTTAAAACCTGGTAGAGCACCATCTCCCTCCCGTCTGTCTGCCTGCCTGCCTGCCTGCCCACAAACGCTGCTGCCATACTGGTATGCAAAAATCACCCAATGGTGCTCAAGGGGGCAAAGGAGCCAGGAGCTGTTCTGTGCCACTGCTTCAGGGGCAGACGTGCACCTAGAGAGTGCTAGGAGTGCCAACTTGTTTACCTCAGCCCAGAAGTCAGCTCTTACAGGCTCTTTAAATATGGACCAAAGCCAAGATGATTTCTTTGTTGAGTTTCACCAGGAAGCATGCAGTGAGGGCAGTTGGAAGCCACAGTTCTGCTGGGGCTGATTACAGGCTGCTGAGGAAAATGAGTTTCCTATATTGTGTGTGTGTCTGTGTACACAAACACACCAGTCCTTCCTTGTGTCGATGTAGAAATGCTCCCTCCTCATTCTCCCTTTATTTGGCACCAGGGGGCTTTCTCTAAGTTATCCAAAAGCTGAGGGGAAATAAGCTAAAATACTAAAGGGTTTGGAGGAGGAGGAGGAGGAGGAGAAGGAAGAGATGTCGAAGAGTGTAAAGGGAGCTGGAGTCACTCTGCTGGCAAATGAATGCAGCAGGGATGATGTCATTGGAACAGTTGGTGGAGAAAAGAGAAAAACAAGTCTGTGTGTGCTAATCCTGTTTGCTGCCCTAAAGGGAATGGAAAGCAGCCAAGGCAAGGAGTTCTGGGAAACCATATAAGGGTGCCAAACAAGCTTTGCCGCCAACATTAGGAACTGACATCTTTGTTCTTTGTAACTTGGCTGGCGGCCAGAGGCCTCATTTCAGCTCTGCAGCCTGATTACACTGGATGCCTGCCAGCTGAGCGCTCTGAGTTCCTTTTCTTCTTCAGGAGCTTTTTGCCAAACATGCCGCAGTTACCATGGCACTGGGAAGGAAAGTTTAAAATTATACCTAACGTGCACACACATATATGCACATTTGGGAAAGCAGCCAGGGAGTTTGGGTACACTGGAGTGTTTTATCCAGATGTGCTCCTTTTTGTTTTCAGCTACACGATTTACAGATTTGTCCAAAAATGCATCCATGGCATTAAAGCAGAAAAGGGAGGGGAGGAGATACGTATGCGCGCACGCACACACACACACACACACACACACACACATCAAAGGACCGCTGCAACAAACAGCTTCCTTCTCAGCTAAATTAATTTGAAACAATGGGGTTTCTACTTAAAAGCTAACTTCTAGATTTTCTGACACAGCTAAGAGGTGAAAGAATTATTTTTAAAATTGCCATAAAAGGTTGTTTAGGAAAGGGAACAGGGAGATATGATTGGCAGAAATGATACTATATGCCTGTGAAATTGCATAAGGCAACACTGATATTTTATGGGGGGGTAGGATTCACACATTCATAACAAATGGCTTGATTAACTAGGAAAGGGCTGCCAGAACCTGAGTGGCCAATTTTATTTCTCACATAATAGGAGAGGTGTGGTCCATCTTTGCTTCCTTCCTTTCTTTTACCCAGAAAAAACATACCATAGTTTCAGTTTTTCAATAGGAAAAGTTCTTTGCTCAGGGATTTCAAATTGAGCTTGCAGCTATTTTTAACCAGCTATATTTTTCACCTGTTTAGAAAATAGATCATCTCCTGGGAGGTGGTAGGAATCTAGGAAAACCATTTCTCAAAGTGCATACAATCAGCATGTTTCTGCAGTCAAGGTTACGAGGATCTTTTTTGCCTCTTGCAAGATCCAGTTTTCCTGAAATTCAGTAACAGTCCAATGGTATCCCTGTCCCCTTCTGCCTTGCCTTAGAATTATTGGTATTAATTACACAGCATTATGTTTCCGTATATGCACACATCTCAGATCTAAAGTACACAAGGAACTGTGGCTGGGGAAGAGAAGGACGTGACCCATAATAACAATGGTCAGGAGAAGAAACATTTTAAAATCCTCCTGATTTCAGTGGAAGGGTTAAGTGCTTATGTATCTCTTCCAATGACATCAGTGGGAACCACGAAGACCCATTATGTACAGTGTAATAAGGTTGTAATAAGTTCCTCCCACTCCCAACTTCTGGAGCTGGTCCAGAAGGACACCATGGTCAATGGTTCTGAAGCCCTCCAAATGTTATCAGCAAGCATGACCAATGCTGTCTCCCTACTGTTTCCTGGCCTGAAACCAGACTGAAAAGGGTCCAGATAATCCACCTCATCCGAGAGCCCTCTGCAGCTGAACACCAACCGCCCTCTCAAGAACCTTCCCTTTCTGAACAGTTATCCAACACTGTTGGGTTCAAGGATGGCCTTTTGAGCTGGGGGCACACCACCACCTCCTTCAAGGCAGGTAGTGCCACCCCCTCCCACAAAGAGGCATTAACCACCACTCGGACCCAACCACACACCATCTCCTGGGAGGCCTTGACTAAGCAGGAGGGGCATGGGTCCAGCACTGAGGTGGCCAATCTCACAGCCATGAGGACACTGTCCACTTCTTCAGGATCAACCAACTTATCTCCTCCCAGGTAACAGGGCTCAGATGTGTCTCTGAGGAATCACACTCTTGAAATTGTGAAAGTTGGAAGAAAATTACTTTTAACATGTGCATTTGTAAATCAGTTTTATAGTAAGTATTTAGAAGGCTGACACATTGCAGTGATTTTTTTTTCCTATTCAAAATTAAGAGACGAAGGAAAAGCTTCTTTTGCAGAGCCTCAGTCCCAAAGAGTACTTAATCCAGAACAGAATCGTGAGCTAGTTTCCTGCTTAAAATTCTCCCTAGGCCCCATGATGTTCTTGTTCCCAAAGGTGCAGAGGCAGTTAATAGAAAACATTTCTTTTATCTAACAGCCAGACATTTTTAAAGAACCTAGAGCACAACAAGGATGAAAATATTGGGAAGGCTTAGACAGATTCCAATTCCAATTCTCTTTTCTCTAAAACACAGTCCTGATCACACCCACAGCAGATCATCTGACTTCATTTCCACAATAATAGGTGGCAAAGTGTTAACAGATTTTACACAAATTTTACAGATTTTAACATATTTTACAAATTAGACAGCATCAGAATGGTGGAAAATGCTTCTTTTACATTAGTATAGCTAATGACAACTAGGCATTTAAGGCAATATTGTGAAAACAAGGCAGAAAATATGCACTGTCAACATGCCACGTTAAAGTGCGAGTAGGGGTGTGGCCTTAGAGAAAAGAAGTATCAGAAGGACTCAAGAGGCATCAATAAAGTGAACTGATAATATTGCCAATAATAAAATAATTTAAGTGGTTATCAGATTTCAAACAAACTCCCTGAATAATGGGAGGTATGAGGAAAAAAAGGAAAAGGGATGGAAAAGCATTAAGGTAAAATTCCAAAATATGTCTTTTACACACAACTCTGCTGAACAGAAAGTAGCCAGATGCATAGAAAAGGGGTGCTTTGGTGCCCTTAATGGTTATGCAGAAGAAACAAAAATTGGCAGGTTTTATTTGTCATGTCCTAATACTGCAAGAGTAAGAAAACCTGCACCTGCCACAATCCCCTCTTCTTTGTGACTATTAAACACAAGAACCTTTTTTTTTTGCACTTGGTCACTATCTCAAATATTCTGGGATAATTACTGAAGGATGTTTTAGCTCCACTTCCCTTCATGGAAAAGGGAGAGGTTATGCAATAAGTCTTTGCCCATAGCAAGGAAGGGAATACAGTTTTCCAGATTCTTAGGGCCACACTGCTTCCCTCCTATGCTGCTCCTGGCTGTTCCTGAAGCTGACTTTAAAAATCCTATTCCAGCTTGCAGTGGTTTGGCAATGGGTGGGTGCTCATTTGGACTACAGCCACCACAGATTCTGCTTGAACGTTCCCCTGCTTCTTGCCCTTCCCTTCTGTGCAGAGAACACGAGCCCTGCTGGCTGGCCTCTGTGCTTGCTTTTTCCTTTTAGGGATTGTTCCATCCTCACTTGTCCCCATCCCTTTCCTTTGCTTTCCCAGAAGTGTGTACACATGGATGCCTTTCCACCCTCTTAGATTGACACTGATGCAAACCCTTTCTTTTCTACCCTTCATTGTACTACCGTTGCTTTGATGCTGTAATGATTAAAGCAAGGGAACAGGTTGCCCCTTTGTTCCTTTGTTCCAGGGTAGGCCCATGGACATATTGTGGCAAGGTTCAGCTTCGTAGAAGCAAAGAAGCATTTGTTGAAACTTTGTACTTTCATTGCAAATTAAAGATTTAGTTGCAGTGTTGGTTGGAACTTTAATCTGGGGGTGAGGGATAAAAAATCCTAAAAACAAAAAACCAAACCTCAAAGGAGTTAAAAGTGGTAGCTGCTCTCCAGCAGGAAGCACAGGAATCCAACAGGCCAAGAAGAAGTGGCTGCACAGAGCAGTGACCATCCAGAGGAGGGAAGGGCATGCCAGGCACTGTGGCCAATCAAAACTGGGACTGCCACCAGATGAAAGGAAGCGCTCCAGACCATCTGCTTGGAAGGGCTTAAGATGACTCTTAAAAATGTCAGGAAACAGTAGTTTTGAAGTGGAGAAAAGTTTCAAAACAAGGGTGGCTGCGTTTGCAAGGGGCTGAGAGTGGGTGGAGGATGACGTCATCTATTTCTGCACTCAAGGACGGTGGGTTGTCCATATTGCAGTGAGGTGAGCAGAAAGTACAGATCTCCCCTTGGCTGAAATCAGTGCTTCCAGCTTATTTTACAATGTTCTGATCTTTGCCTTTGAAAAGAACTTGATGTGCAGCCATTATCTAATTTAGATTTTCCTCGTTTCTTCCATCAGGAAAATCAAGGCAGTTTCCATGGGGTACGAAGGGGATCTCCCATTCAGGCATCCAGACCTATGTGGATGCCTTGATTTCTACAAAGTGGTTTTATCAGGCTTTGTCATTATGTGCCCTGCTGTTCTTCATGCTGGACAATGTGTCAATGGCTGGCTTTTGCATGACATTTTGCACGTAAAGGAGCAAGAGCAGGTCAGGTTGTTGTGTTAGCAGCCATAGATGAAAAAAAGAGAAAAAACTGGCATCCAAAGAAATACACAGTTTGTATAATTAAATATTATACACAGGCACATTCCTGTTTTGTATGAGAAATGTAGCATTTGTTTTTCTTGCTTACAGGTCAATTAATCCTTCCCCCCACAAACTTGGTAATCTACTTCCGAAGACACCCCAGTATTTGCTTGCTTTATAAATTCTTCTTAAGAAGTCAACCAAACAAATTTTTCATCATCTTCCTGGCAATTTCTATAGGTACAGCTATGTCCGGCACTATGATGCACCTGTCTGCCATGCTGGCCCTTCCAACATGAAGAGCCTCAGGAAAGAAAGCAGTGCCTCTATGAACTTCACAAACCCAACCGAGTATAAAAAATGACAAACCCAGATTCTTAATAACCAGCCACTCAGGACCATCCCCCATTACACAGTTAAAGTGCTCGCCGCTCATCACTGAGTCAGCAAAAAGATTGCGGGCGTAACATTTGATGTCCCCACTGCCAGCACCTGGACTACCTCTGTTGCAGCTGTTCTGAGCCACTGCTGAATGTGGTGGTCCTGACTAGCGAGCGTGCCCACCGTTGTCGGCAACGTGACTCCTTTGGTTTGGTGCTATTCTTCTTCAGCGTGCCACCAGTCAGCAGGGAAGATGTCCACCAGTGGGGTGAGAGCACTCTGCAGGAGTTTCCCTAGGCTCGTTTATCTGCCCCTCTTCCCATACCCATAATGTAATTTGTTGGGTTCACATAGGGCACTAAACCATAGTTATAAACCACACTGGCCATGTTTCACCTGACACAAAAAGCCAGAAACAGGCAAACCACAATGATCTTAGTATGCTCTATGAACCCAGCCACTATACACCATGATCTGTATGCAGAATTTTGAATGGGCAAAGACTGTACAGTATTATAAAATGCATGACATGTATTATGCCAACTCGGAGTCACAAAATGGTGTGCAAACTTTGGAATTCTTCAGACAGGCAAGATAGTAAATAAACCAATTCAAAGAAGCTGGGGGAGGGAGGAAGTGGCTGGTTACCAAGGCATGAAATCCATAGTGAATTATATTCAAATTAGACTCTTATCAAGTGCTGACATTTCAGGTTCCTTCCAGGTCCCCTTTTTTGCTTTGTTTTCCATTTTACTTGATACAGAGTTTCTGAGAACTGGAAAAGGGATACATTACTTTTTGACCTTGAGTTGACTCAATAAAGGGATTGTTTTAATGAAGTACTATGATTTTTCTTACAGCCAATATGGTTATCTCTCCCCCCCCCCCCTTTTTTATGACTGTTGTGTTATGAAAGGCAGGTTGTATCACACTTTGTGATTCAATTAAAAAATGGCAAAAAAGTATTTTCCTTTTGTCTTAGTAATAAAACCTGGGATCATTAATAAATATATGCATTATTATTTATTTTCAGGAATAGACACACTTCAAACCAGGGAGGGAGGAATCTTCTGTTAACAAAAGGTAATTTAATAAGATGTTTCCTAACTTCAGACAAAGTACCCCCAAAAGCCCCATTACTACCTGAATACCATCTAAAAACTGTACCTCATTATAAATCTTGTTATACTCCAAAATGGATATAAATAGAATGGTGGCACTACATTGGCAGGCCTCATATTTCTCTTGGTGCTTATTAAATGAGCCACTAAATTACAACGTCCTTCTTTATAATCTTCTTCTCAGGAGCCAAGCATTTCATATGTTATGAAAGGGCTATTACAGCATGGGAAAATTAGCATGGGTGGTTTATTATGGAATAAGCACTTAGCTGCACATTAGTGTTAGAGGAGAGTGTGTTACAACAGAGAGAAAGTGGGCAATTTCATTATCCTTTCAATAATCTGTTACGGGAACCTGAAAGATCAACCAGAATTTTATATTGTGCTGATGGAAGACTTCCAAGAAGGAAATAATAATAATAATAATAATAATAATAATAATAATAATAATAATAATAATGTCAATTACAAAAGGCAGCTTTACTTGGAACAGTTTATATCCTGCAATGATACCTTTAATACCATCAATCGACAACATCTGCCTATCCTAGGTCCTTGGGAAGGACTCGATAGGTCGATAAAAATGCCAAATCCAGTCTAAAGATCTGGCTGACTGTGCAACCAACCGTGGTGGTGGTGGTGGTGGTGGTGGTGGTGGTGGTGGTGATGATGATGATGATGATGATGATAGCATTGACAAAATCACCATCAGTCAATTGCAAAAGGCAGCTTTACTTGGAACAGCTTACATCCTGCAATAATATCTTTAACACCATCAAGCAACAACATCTGCCTATCCCAGGTCCTTGGGAAGGACTCAATAGGTGGATAAAAATGCCAAATAGTCTAAACATCTGGCTGACTGTGTGACTAACCATAATATGAGAGCCTCTTGGGACAACTCCAAATGATTCAAAAATCATAAATCAGACTCAGGAAAACTGTAAGTGAATTATATGATGATTTAACATTTTAATAATGTTATTCAACCTACTCTACAATTCTTCCTGAATTCTCTGATGTAGGTTGAAAAGTAGCAGCTTGGGAAGCTCTTTTATGCAGGCACCATTCAATGCAACGTACCACAAATAATTCTGGAATATTGTCCTCCAATTAATTGATGTCTTGGGGATGATGCTGGGATGGGATGGAAAATTGTAACTGAAGCTTAATCTTGACGAGACAGAGGAATTCCTGGTCAGTGGGGCTGCTATCCTGGGATTATAGGAAATTAATCCATTTTGGATTGTACAGAAAGGGCAAAGTACAGTTAACAGGAAAGAAATTTCACTGCTTTCAGGCCACCACTGAAAAGGCCCTATTTCTTGTGTACACAACTCTTAATCCAGCTACTCAAGAAGAAGTCGTGAAACAGATCTTAAGGTAAGGTCAGGATTGTATGAATAAAGGCAATCCTTCAACTAACCTCATCCCAAGCCATTTAGGGGCTGAAAAGTTAAGACCAGACCTTTGGATTTCATCCAGAAGCTTACTGTTAGCTTTTGCAGCTAATATAGAACTGTAGCTATCAGACTTCTTGGCCCTCACTCTCCTCTGATCTCTGGACTGGCCGTAAGTATCCAGAGCCTCTTCAAGGAACTGATGAGACTCTGCAGTTCATCAGAGACTTCTGGGAACAATGGTGTCTTTGGCCTGATTCATCTCTATTTGAGGCAGAGAGAAAGTATCTCCTGCCCTTGTTATTTCTAGATGGGATTACTACATATGAGATCGCCCATATAATGTGGCTGGAAACTTCTGACCCAGAATGTAGTACCTAGAACATGGCCTTGGGCCAGTTCCTGGCAGCTTGTGACTCTCTTATTACAACAGCTGCATTGGCTTCCAGACAGTTTCCAGTACAATTCAAAATGCTTGCTGCTATTTTTTAAAGCAGAGGTATACAACTTTGTTTGGGAGCTTTGACTGATGTGCAGGGATGTTAACTTGAAAAAATAGGCAGGACCAAGACAAAGACATTGGGGGGAGCAGGCGGGAGGTGAGGACATGAACTATATTAAGTAAAACTGCATTGAATTAATTCAATATAGCCATGTTAAGAATAATAATTTGCTAGCAATTTTGGAATTGCTGTAAGACCACACTCTAAATGTTAGGTCCTGAGTTTCAGATAGAACAACTCTGCTTTAAGCAGTACATGGCTTAGGGCAGGATATCTTAAAGGACTATCATCTCCCATTGAATCAAGTAGGTGGTGTCAGGCCATAGACTTAATGGTTTCATGAGGCACCACATAGTGTAGGCATTTGCTCACAATTTTTACCCTCATGGCACCTTCTTTTCATATCTTATCAGTAGCTGAAATGAAGATAGACTTCTCTGTGTTTGAACATAAGCTTCATGGAACTCCCTAGCTTGGAAGGCCCCCTTTGCCCCATCTGAAAGTATGTTACCTTGCAAAGATCTTACTTTGTTAAGATGTTTTTTAGCCTTCTGAAATTACTTTGTTGATAACTTAAAAATAAACTTGTCCTTGTTATCTACTGTAGCGTTGCCTTGCAAATTGCTATTTTTATAGATGAGATGTTGTTTTGAGACGATGCATTCATTATTTGCTGAAGATTAATTGGGTCTTCCCAGACTCCACTGGAGGAGGATCTAAAATCCACATTAACGGTGCCAGTAATTTTCACTAATTCCAATAGACAGAGAGACAGACAGTTGCCTTCTCCAAATCAGTGTCCTACTTAGGCATGATGACTAGCATTCCTAAAATACCCAGCTAGGTGGAAATTCCACCATCTCAAAACATCTGGAGGGTACATAATTCAGAAGTTTTACATTTGGTTAGTTTCCTTTGAGCCCTGCTGGAATTCTGGTGACTATGGAAAAATCTATATGGTTTTCTTGACAACAATCTGGAAGAGGTTTGCCGTTTCCTTCTTTGCTGTGAGATATTTTTGAACTTCCCAGCCTAGCCTGCAGCCCCAGTTTCCCTGGTAGTTTCCCATGTAAGTACCAATCAAGTACAACCATGATTAGGCCTTTAAATCAGCCAAGACAAAATAGATAACTTAATGGGCAAAAGATCCATTTTGTATATGTTTTATGCAAAATAAACAAATAAACAAAATTATTTAGTTCCTGCCCTCTCAGTTAAAAGGATCAGTTGTCAGTAATGGGAAGGATCCTCTTGCTGTGGTCAGTTAAGCCACTTTCACTCAGACTGAACAGCTCAATTCATTTAATTGGATTGTATTTGTGCAATTTATCCACTGCCTCAACCTAAGTGGTTTGATAACTAGTTAGTTATCATCTGCCTGGATATAAGACGATTTTCATCTCCCTTGATATACAACAATTTTCATATTTCAACAATCCTTATCTAAATTTCATAGTCAACACAATATACCTGTGTTTAAAACTGTGAATTTGGAATTTGATTTTTCTTTTTTTTCCTAACTTACGGAAGGAAGGAAGGAAGGAAGGAAGGAAGGAAGGAAGGAAGGAAGGAAGGAAGGATGGAAGGGACAGACAGACCTATTGGTGCAGGTTTGCAGAGATAAATTAAACTGAACATTTTATTCTGTTCAATTCTTTAAGATTCTAATTTATAAAGAGTAACTCCTGGGGCAGAATGGAATGTAGTTGATGGTGCTAATTATATTCTCACTGCTTAGGGCAAACTGGAGTCCTTAAAATGTAAACAGCAGCTTCAGAGAAAAGATTTAGTCATGATGGTTTCAGGCACTAGAAGTGTTTTAACTGTTAAACTGCTTAGAGTTTGCCTTTTAAAAAAAATAATAATTTATTTATTTAGTTTAGACATACACAACAATCTTTAATCTTAAAGAAAAATAAATTTAAAAAAAATAAAAATACAAACCTAAGAAAGAAAAGAAAAAAAAACTACCATATCTACCAATCTACTTCTCAATAGTCAATGCTTTACTAATGAATTCACTACTATAATATCAACAATACAAAATATTATTGTAAGATATCACAAAATCTCTGCCATAATAACACATATTGCTGCATTCTTTGATTAGGAAAAAATATTGCCTTTTCCGAAACAGATAAATCACACATTTCCAACAACCAGTCCTTGACATCCGGAACAATATCACTTTTCCAGTTTCTCAGCATAATTCTTGTAGCCACCCCCCATGCCTGATACAATCATAAGTCCTGATAAACAGTCAAATTCCAAAGCTTAGGGTTCTCCTTGGCTAACAAAAATGTACATATTGGTTGCATTTATCAAATTAACATTACACACAACTTGTCCGATACTCAGTGCAGTACATACTTTTATCCTGTCACTTTGTTTTGAGATCATACTTCTAGAACGTGTGCTTGCAACACGCTAACTTGTATTCACTTCAAATATTATATTAGCTATTGCTCTGCTATAAACAGAGCAGGCCAATAGTTGCATCCCTAAAAGAACAGACCTCCACTGAGTATCCTAGGGAGGTAGATTAGTTGGAACCCTGAATATGTTTCCTTCCCTCCGTAACATTTTGTTGCAGCTCCCACTTGGCCTTGTAAAAGGAGTGATTGTCTCTTTAAATGTTCTAGTAGGCAATCTCCATGCGGTTTCTACAAATGGTGAGCTGACTTGAATAATCTACGAAAACTAAAGGCCGTCAGTACTATACTTTCCGTGCTTTGAAGCAATGAAAGATGATGTAAAATGGCAAACCAAGCAGACTTAAATAAATGGAAGAAAACTCCTACTGTCCAATGCTTGGCATCAGCCTCTTGGCCTAGTAAAATTCTTAAACAAATTAGGGATGTGCAAGTTGTGAAGTGCCCAGACTGAGCAGAAAAGGGAGGCGGCTGCTGGGGTCAGGTTCTGTAACTGCCAAAAGCCTACAGCTCATCTTGGTAGTCAAACGAGGCTGGTTATAAATTTCCTGTGGGTTAATGTACAGAATCTTCTAGCTAGCAAACACGATAATAAAGAACAAAGATGAAGGTCCCAGAGCTGCTGACCAGGAATTGCCTGAAAACAGCAAGCGCCTGCCAGCTGCATGTCTGGAAAACCAACACTGTATCATGGTGGAATCAGCAGCAGCCAAGTTTGAAGTGTACAGAAAACCACTGGCTTTGCCCCTTCTGCTGAGCCAAAAACCTAATCCTCATGAACAATTCGCCTATATGTAATATGATGACGCCCAGCCGTCTAGTCACCAGTGCCCAGATATCTCCTCCCTCAAGGGAATGTATGTGATGACTGGCTGGTACTCTTCAGTCCTGCCTGCTTTTGAGACATCTCCAGGCCGTAGGACTTCTCATAACTAATTGTATCCTTCCATTTCCCAGCAGGGACATTCATCCCGTGCAGCTAAATCAGAAGGTTACCTAGCAACGAGCAGAACTCTTGAATGTGCCAAGAGGAAAAAGGCATTAAAGGGAAAAAATTCTGAGAGAGTCATCGGGAAACAAGGTCAACGTTTGCTTTAGGCCATCCCGGTCTGAGACTTTTCAGGTCTTGGCCTGTAATTTCCATCATTCCTAACCAGCACAAGCAGCTGGGATGACATAATCTAACACATCTGGAGGGCACCAGGTTGGAGGAGGCAGCATTTTTCCCTTTTCCATGCAATATTGGCTGCGTTCCTGGTAACATTTCCCTTCCATCCCCATCTTTGCAGCATTTCTGTAGCAAACGTGGAACCATATTCCCAGAAAATAGTGCTAGTCATGAAGAAAACAGGGAAACAGGTGGCATCATCTAGTCCCCTCTCACATTGCCCACCTAGCAGGTGGCACCTGTCAGTTGGGCTGTTTCTGAACATGGGTTCAACGCATGCACCCAAAAAGGCTGATTGACTGATCCCAGGAGCAGAGGAGCATGGGATGAACTTGGAAGGAGTGATCAGTAACAACTGAGCTCTGCCCACACCAAGTGTTGCAAGGGAACAGCAGAGCTGGCAGTGAGTTCAGTTCTGTCATCATGGCTAGCAGCATGCAGAAATAGCCTGTGGGTTGCATGAAGCTGGAATGGAGTAAAAAAATAGTGCCGCCACCCTCCCCTGCCCCCTGCCAAGTGATAAAAACAGTAAAATGTATGCATGGCCATGCAAATCCCCTTTTAAACCAAAGCAGAAGAAAACATGTAATCCACACAATAGTGGGGCACTGGCAACATACTAGTGGCAGAATGCAGCTCTCTTTCCCAGTTTAAATCAGCTTTCTGTGCTTGAGAGAGTACTAGGCCTGTTCTGTAAATACAAGTCTAGTGCTCTTTCAAAGGGGCACTAAATCCATGTTCATAAAGAGCCTGTGTAAGTGCTTTAGAAAGCTCCAGTCGTGCTTTACATGGGCAGAGCCTCTGCAGAAGCCAGGTGTCCAGTCTGTCCTGCAGCCCAAGCCAAAATGGCCAGAGAGGGAAGTCCCTAGCCAGCAAAAGGTGGAGGGCATGCCCACAGCCTTCTAAATGGGCCAGTAGGAGCTGGGCAGATGCCATCCTTGACCGTGTTAGTAATCCACATTGTTAGTGAAATGTGCTAGATGAGATCCATCACCAAAGCCAGATCAAACGGAGAAGGAAAACACTGTTTTAAAACTGGAATAGCTAAAGATGTCTTTAAGCAGCCTCAGCTGTGGGTCAGGGATGAGATGAAGGCAATGCCATGACGACCTGGCATAGGTTCATGCCACATTTGAGGGGACATGAAGGTGAGCCCTCTGAAATGCTGGAGCTCTTTGGAGTTGGGGGGACACGGCATTTCAACAGGTGAGGGAATTTTTGCCTCACCCCAGGCTCACTCCCAGTTCTTGATCTTCAGACACCCTACCACTTCTGCTAATGCTGTCACCATCCCGTCTTCACTTCACTAGCCTAGGCAAGCAAGAAAGGGTGAGATTGAGAAGATTCTGTCACTTTCACTGTTTTTCAGGGGATGAATGAAAGAAGAAAACCACCAGACTGCTTAATTTTTCATTGTTTCCTTTCTTTTCCTCTTGTGTAGAATGTGGGCTAAGTGGATGAATGTCATTGTGGGGCCTGAAGCTCAGGACAGGACGGTGATTTTCATTCTTTCTTTTCCATGTTTCTGAATTGGCAGAAGTGAAGAAAATCACAGACTGTTTTTGAACAATTTTTAAAGGAATGTTTAAAAACGACGATGACATGGAAGTCCCTTAGACTGGAAAGCCACTGCCAGTCAAAATGACAATACTAGACTAGATAGACATGAACTTTACAAAGCAGATTCCTATGAGAGCTGGGCTGCCTTTTAGCAGGAATCTGGCAATAGATTGTTTCCAAAACAATAACAGCTTTACTTTAGTTGGTGGAGGTTGGAAAAACAGGAGTCACAGATGTCCATTGTCTCTTTTTAAATTTTTTAAATAGATGAAATTCTGCAAGATGGCCAGACTTCCCCAGAGCTCTGTCTTTTCACATATGATCTTGTGATACTTGGGCAATGTTTAATTTTTTCATCAAAAAAGAAAATGAAGAAAGTATATATTGATGCCTGCAACATCCTGCAAAATTGCAGTTGCTTACTCCTGTTACCGTAGGTTTCTTGTATCTTTCATCAGAACTCCCCCTCCACCACCAAAATTGATCATGCTGTACAAGAAGGAGCGCGGAAAATACAACCTTGATGAAATTTCAGCTTGTGTTTGCACGTCCTCATGACAATAATGTAGTATCATTTGCAGACAGTAGCTGCTCCATTCAATGAGATACACAGTCTCAGAGTTGATGGATATCTTCAAAGAGGGCTCGGTTGAATGTTCATGATTCTGTTGCCATGGGAATGTTCACAGGCTAGCCATAGCTCTGAGGAGTGAAAAGGTCCAGGAAAACCATCCACACACAAACAAAAAGTGTACTCTGATGGCACATTGCTTGAGTGGAGTCACAAACAAGTCAATCTTGGGGGAGGAAAATCCCCCAAAGCTGAGATTTATGGCATTAGTTGTGGCTGTGGGTGTTCCTGCCTTGCTTCTCTCTCTCTCTCTCTCTCTCTCTCTCTCTCTCTCTCTCTCCCCCTCTCCCTCTCCCTCTCTCTCTCAGACAAGCCTGTCTGGCATTACATCCTAAATTTAACAAAATGGTAATAAATTGCTGAAGAGGGATTGATTTTTCCAACAGACATTGTCATAGCTACTACAGGGGAATCTATGTGACATATTTGCAATTGCTTTCTCCAAGATCTAATGGATTAGGACATAGGTTACATGAAGGTCTCCTTTGCATTCTGTCTTTTACAGCATGTGTAGAAAGATCTTTACTGTCCAGACCACTGAAAGTTCATCCAATACATTGCAGTCATGCATTGATGATTACAAAATCTTGCCGAGTACATATTGCAATGAGATATTCTTGGTTCTTCCATTTTGTCTGCAGCGATTGCTTTGATAAATTTGGTCCATCCTAGGGTTTATTTGTGGCTGTCTTCAAATAAATGCCTGGGGCAAATCTGAAGAAGCAGATATCAGGCTGATAGGTAGGTATCAATCACAGAGGAGTTTCTTTTGTGAGAAGGAACAATACAGACACCATGTAACAGTGACTTCTGTGATTTGTGCTATCACAGTAGCCACATAGATAAGCCATTTATGGAATCCTACTCATGAGCCCTAAGCATAACAGGATAAAGCACTATCTATCAGGAAATGCTGAAATTTCCCATTGATCATTTGGGGAATATGTAAGGTAAAGCAATAAAAACACCCTAAAGTAAAGACCAGCTTCTGGTGACTAAATGGACAAATCCATGTTATTTTCTTGGCAGCAATACCAAAACGACTTACCACTGTCTTCTTCTGGGGTGGTTTCCTAACTTTCCAATCTAGTTTACAAACCCTGGGATTTCTTTTTGTCATCCAAATACTGAGCAGGTTTGATCTTGCTTAGCTTTTTAAAATCAGCTAATTTTAGGTAGGAATGCGTCCTTTTTAATATGTATCTACCTATGAGCTGTCACCATGGTAAATGATGTCAAGATTCCAATAAATAAGAGCCATCAGAACAGTATAAATTGCATTAATGTATTGGACACCTTAATATAGTTGCCGAATCTGGATTCTTTTTAAGGCATGTATTACTTAGCATTAAAACGAATCACTTTTTCTGTTCTTTTTAAATGTATATTTACACTTTTATCGAGACTTATGAATAAGAATTTTCTATTTTATGCTCAGCTCTATTAATATATGTGCAATAACAAAACAAAATCTATTTGTAATCCAAAAGTTTACCAATGAGAGTTGATTTACCAACAATTATATATCTAGTTTGATCAAGCTATCTTTATGATGGAAGAAGTTGTGATGACAGAAGAATTACTGTTTGTTCTAGTATGTGTGTCAAATTTAATTTCTGACATACCCATCTTAGAAGATGTCAGAGTTGAAAAGACTGTTCCTGACATGTACAAAATTACTACCAGTCAATAACAAGCAAGTGATAGTCTGCATGACTGTAAGGCAGCTTCTTACGAATATGTTACAATGAAATCTGAAATTATATCAGTGGTGCTGTAGTGGTTTAAAAAGCAAGCACAGGGTTAGAGTTCAGCATGTTAAACTAAATCTCGATAGATCTAGACTGAAATCCCCACTCAACCATGCAGTTGATGGAACTACCTTTTACTAATTTCACAGGGACATGACTCTTCTTTCTTTTTGTGAAAATAAATTACCATGTTCTGCATTTACAAAGTTCATTGATGATTCCATTGACTTTTCAACAGTTATCAGATTTTGGATTTCACTGATTATGTTCACAAGATTATGTCAGAACTCAGCTGCACCCATAGGGCAGTTGTGGCTGTTCTAGTCTTTACACTACTGAAGAATGCTCTGCATAAATCGTGTAGCCAGAGGCTTTTCTGAGGCCAAATGCATATACAGATAGTCCTTGGTTAGCAACTGCCCTGTTTAGCGATCGTTCAAACTTACAACAGTGCTGAAAAAGTAGTTTTACGATAGGTCCTTGAACTTATGGCTGTCGCAGCATCCTCGCGGTTATGTGATTGCCATTCAGGTGCTTCACAATCAGCGCACATTTATGACAGTCACAGCATTCTACAGTCACGTGATTGCCATTTGCAAGTTTCACAGCCAGCTTTCCACAAGCAAAGTCAGTGGAGAAGCAGGCAGCAAGTTGCAAGTCACAGCCGTATGATGTCGCACTTAACTGCAACGGAACTGACATTGTAAGTCCGGCATGGTCATGTGATGATTTGCTTAATGACTGCATTGCTTAGCAATGCAGTTGCCAGTCCCAATTGTGGTTGTTAAGTGAGGACTACCTGTAACTCTAGCCCAATGACTGATTATTTGCATGAAAAGTCAATATGAAAGAGTATGACTGTGAGCAAAGAAATGATAGAAGAACAGGGAACTTAATTATTTCCTTGTATGTCATCTCCCTTCTCCAGGCTGCCCTAAGGACTTTGTCTCCATTGCTTTCAAATGATTTCATTGAGATAAAAGCCTTGAAAACAGAAGTCGAGAGCACTGAAATAATGGGCAAGGAAGAAGTTCAGTTTCCTCTTGTTTTTTTTTTTCTCCATTCCAAATCATATTCTCCTGAGCCAACTTTTCATCCTGAAAAAGAAAAAAAGAAAATAACAGTTAGAGGTGTGCATTGGAAATTCCATGATGTTTGGGGACATAAGGAACCCCTCAAAGGAAGTTTACCAAAGGCTGCAAAAATATCATCATCCCATCAGTTTGAGAAGGAATTACTTTATCTCAAGTCTTTGCAGTGTCTCTAGGCTAACTTTTTTTCCTTATGCCCAAGGTAGATAAAAAGACATGTTGGTTTTTTCACAAGAATATGCAAGTGATTTGCCATAGTCTTCTTCCAGCATGTCTAGCATACAGCTTTGGAAATTCCTAGTTGTCCAACCTTGTTTAGCTTCTTGAGACCCAAGAAGGTCAATACAGTGCTGCCAGGCAGTTGAGTCTTAAAAGGTAGGTAAAATTTCAATTAAAATAACAATCTCATCAACCCTGTAATATGTTAAACATGATAAAACATTTGGCTGGCCCAAATTAGGTATTCATCCAACTAGTAAGTTTGAAGAACATTGTTGAGATTGCTTCATTTACTTTCACATTTAAGCCAATGAAAAACATATTCTGCCCCTAAAAGTTTGACAGGATGAAGCATTGCACTGAGGAATTGCAGAACATGAACTTCAGAGCAACTGGCAAATGCAGACTTCCTCCTCCAAGCCACTCGGTGTTGATCCATCAAAGGAAAACATTTTTCAACTAACATCTGGATCCTGTAATAATACATACATTTGTTATTAATTCATAAAAGCAGGAAAGTATGGCCTATGCCATTTAAAGATACAACCAGAATCTTGGCTGTGTCTCCGATTCAGCCCATTACAACCAAGAGGAAGGCTTTTGTCTCAGAGTTCAAATGTACATGCCTTTATTTAACTTGGCTTTGATTTCAGGTTCAATATTTTTACACAGAGCTATGCTTACTGGTTTTTAAGATACTTGTTTCTTTCCAATTGTCATGTGCCTTGAAATATAAGAACAAAAGAAGATGCAAACATTACTGAATACAAAGTAAACAGATCAAAACTACTTTTCTAGTAAAACCCCTTCACAGCTATTGCTGTGCAGGTGTTCACAGGCTAAATTGACTCTATTCAAATTAAAGTGAAAATGTGAAGCTTAATTGTTTATTCATATTTCAGAAGTAATTTCTGCTGATATTAAAGGACCTTCACTCCCTAATCTGGGAGCACATTCATGGATAAGCAACCCTCTTACCGTCTGCTTCTAAGCATGTTTACTCTCTAGAGAAGGTCCCACAAAAATCTGTAAGATTTATAATGAGAAGTGTGTATAGAACTTCAACTTTGTATGTTAAATGGTTTGTTGGTTTGAGCTTCATAATTATTCTCCAAAGTGGAAGATAAGTATTTACCTTATTGAAAGGTAGAAAAGCAGGGCTGTAGACACCCATTTTTCCAAATCTGTCCAAATAGCTTATAGTCACTAAGATAGAATTTGAAGTCAGGACTTTCTAATGAAACCACCATGTGTCTGACTTGCTCTGAAGCCTCCTGCCTCATACAGCAGGAGAAAGCTCTTTAGGGACACATCCAGATAACTGGTTTAATATGCTGTCCTCCAGTCCATGAGGCTGCACAAAGTGTGCAAGCACAACTTTGCTCTGCCTAAAAAGCTAGGCCATATTCCACATTGGGAAAGAGACTGGTGAGAGGTGCTGCCTTAATAGTTTGCTGCAGGGCAAATTAAGGTACAACAATTGGTGAATTTTCTGGCCGGTGCAAAAAATGTTCACCAATTTATTTATTTATATATGTTTTTGTATTTCAAATTTGTTACCGCCCATCTCACTGCGGAGTGACTCTAGGCAGTTTACAGTAAAAACAGAATAAACGTTAATTAAAATAGATAAATATTAATTTATTAATTAAAATATGCTAAAAATATGCTAAAAAATTGCTTTTCTTAATGTGTGCTAATGTTGGCAAAGATGCAGATTCTTATGGTTGGCTAAAGCTGTGAGCTTCATCATGTCAGAACCTGTTGAGGGAATCCCAGTAACGGAGATGCCTTTGAGGACTGCTTGGAAACTATAATTGGCCCAAATGCAGCAGCCCATGATGATTATTACAAACATATTATTCTTATTTTGCAGGTCCTGCATTGTTTAGATTTCTGGATGCAATTCAGATTGCTAGTTCTGACTCTTAAGGTCCTATATGCCTTAGTACCTAGGTATCTTCAGGACTTCTTCAATCTGTCCAAGGAACTCCTTCCAGGAGAAGTTGCTCATGATACCCCAGTTCCATGAGATGAGGGGGACTGAAACCAGCAAAGTGCTGATTTGCAGTGCTGGTGCCTAAACTGTGACACAGACTTCCCCTAAAACCTATACTGGCCCCCTCAGTAATGGCCTTCCAGAAAGTGGTGAAGACCTTACAGTTCCCAGTCTGTATGACCAAAGTGTGCTTGGCTGAGAATTCTGGAAGTTGAGTTTACCAGGTTAAAGTAGGCTGTCATATGCTTATTGGCTTACATTGCCTCTAAAGAAATGAGACGGAAATATTCTGAAAGGGAAAGTTCTTCCTCTCAATAAAAGAATCTGGGAAATGAAATTCTGAAATAGAAAGTCATATCATTATAATGATAGCAGGATTAATTAAATAATTACCAGTTTTTTTATTAAAAAAATATCCACAACTTCCAATCTATGCTTTCTGTGGCTATTTCCCCTTTGGTGACTTACAGTGACTTCATAGCATCACCCAGTCATCACCCAGTAATTGCTAAAGTGACATAAAGCCTGTCCTCATTGCTGTTATTTTGGCACAACACTAGTTAGCTTACTTGAGATGCTGTAGTGAAGAAATAAGCTATAGTACAATTGAAAGCCACAATACTATTCTGTATCATGAATCTGGGGAGGTAGAAGATTATAAATACAGTGGAACCTCGGTTCACGAATTTAATTCGTTCCGCGACTCTGGTCGCGACCCGAAATGGTCGCGACCGGAATCAAATTTTCCCATAAGGTTCAATGTAAATACAGTTAATCCGTTCTGACCCCAAATTTGGTCGCCAACCGATTTCTGGTCACGACCCGAGTCAAATTTCCCCATAAGGTTCAATGTTAATCCGTTCTGAACCATGTTTTTTTTTTAAAAAACCACAAAAATATGAGACAAAGTACAGTATGAAGAGAGAGAAAGCTAACCTTACTCGGGAAGGAAAATGGCCACGCTTCCTGCTTGGAGGGAGAGTCCCCTCCCTACAGGAAGTTGTGACCACGTGACACGGGAGGGAAAATGGCCACGCTTCCTGCTTGGAGGGAGAGTCCCCTCCCTACAGGAAGTCGCGACCACGTGACATGGGAGGGAAAATGGCCACGTTTCCTGCTTGGAGGGAGAGTCCCCTCCCTACAGGAAGTCGCGACCATGTGACACGGGAGGGAAAATGGCCGCGGATCCTGTTCATCACCCGATCCGGCGTTTGCGACCGGAGGTAAATTTTTGCGGCCTGAGCTGGTCGTGACCCGAATTGTTCGTGAACAGATGCGTTCGTGAACCGAGGTTCCACTGAACCTTGAAACAGCCCCTTAGCTAACCAGTTGTTACCTTCTTAGGCCAGTGTTTGGCATAACTATAAATTGAGACCCAACTTATATCTTAATAAAAGCATACATATGATAGCTGGCTTTGTTATCTATGCTTTCCAAATCAGTTATGAATTTCTCCTGGAAAACATGCTTAACTCTACCTGGGGACACATTTTGTAAAACTATGTTGCTGGACATTCATTTCATATGCATACATATATATTTTAGAGAGGGCAAAACGTCACTAGAGCAATTTCCGCAATAGCAAAATCTGAGTGCCATGATCAGCAGTTAGTGAAATCATCTAATTGTGCATGGGGTGCTAAAAAAGCTGGTCAGTTTTGGTGTGCGTTCTAGTTGAACTACACAGTGTTAATAATGAGTCCAACATGAGCCAAGGCTAAGGGTTACCTTCAGTGCCAAAGGACAGAAGAATATGAATGACAGCAAGGTGTTGGTTCTTATCAGCTCCTCCAAGCATATCTCTCGTCTACATAAGAACAAGCTGTCCTTCTTGCCAAGCCAGCAAAACTACAAGAGCTGGATATGTGTCTATTTTCTTTCCCTTAAGCATGTTCATTTCCAACCTGATTTTACAGCCCTAAGGGTAAAACATGCAAATGTTTTGCCTTTATGTTTGAAAATGGAAATAGTTTGGAAACTGCTGGCCTAGCCTTACTTTTGACATACATTTTCACCACTTTTGGAGGGGAGGATAAGTATTCTTCATCACAAATGCTGCCATGTCCCAAATTCCATGAATGTGTAACGATGACACCAATTTTTATATAGGGTTCAACCAAACAGGAACAGTGAAGTGTTTTAAAAAAAGGCATGCTGGGGAAATTACCCTTAAAATGGCAAATGCAATGCAGGGTCAGGTGATGTACAAATGAATTCCCAAATCCTACATTCACATATAGGCTGATGGGATTTAAATCTAGCCCCAAAAATGGCTCTTGGAGAGAAATATGAGAAGAGCTCAGTGAAACGTTGACTCTAAGACTGGCTATTATGTAGAGAAGAAATGCAACACTAGGATTGTTAGAAAAGGAATTAAATTAAAAGTGACAAAATTGTGACTGGAATATTATGAAGATTAAGGAAAGTTTATTGAAACTCAACAGCTTCAACCTGCTGTAATTTTGACCACATTTAAACTTTTGCATTTGACTATGGCAAGGAAAAATTTTACTCTAAGATATGAAGAATTCTAACAGTAACCATCGTAAGTGAGGCAAGCATTCAAGCAGGGCAAGATCAATCACTTAGAATTTTGGTTTAGCCTGGAAGAGCCATTTCATACCAATTCTGAAAGAATTACATAGGTTACATATTCTACCTTTCACTCTAGGTGAAATAAACTTCAGCTCCTCAGAATTACCAACTGTAGTGTTTTTGGCTTCAGCAATAATCAAGGTTTGGTAAATTGATGAATTAAACCAAACTATATTTACTGAATCACTCAAAGAACTCTTCCTGCAAGTAGGTTATGGTCTGTTTACATTCTTGAATTCCTACACCAACTCCTGCCCCCCTTTCAGAGTCCACAGAGAACAGCCTTAGAATCACCAAGGACTAAACTGAAACCTGGTGTGAATCCTGGTCTAATGTTAAATCAGAATATTACACCAGACAGCATTTTCTTTGTCCATGTGACCATCATTTATAGCAGCTGAACTTCAACATGTATGGAGGGCTCTAGGTTGGGGAAGATGAATCTATTTGCTTCTATACCTAATTCAGAGTGCTGGTATTTTAAAAGTTCCGAACAGCTGAGAAGCAATTCCTTCCCTAAAAGTTATGTCTAAGCATTAAGATCTTCAAATAAGGCCACTATCCAAATCCTTTTGGCAGAAGTGCCTTAATCTATCTATCTATCTATCTATCTATCTATCTATCTATCTATCGAAAGGTTTTTTTTCTGGTGGCATTCCAACTTTGGAATATCCCACCTCTCTACCCCACCCCTCACCAAAGTTTAATTGGCCCAACGTTACAGTCTTTATCAAGACAGAACATGTTAGGCTCAGGCATTTAAAATTGCTGAATTACTTCTTTAATACTTTTTTTGACTTTCAGTTTCTACAGTACTGCTGTTTCTTTAAACTGAATTGTATTTGCTGTTATAATTGTTTGTGTCTTTGTTGCAATGCCCTGGAAGAGCACTTTCAAAATCATATAAATGAATAAAATGAGATAATCACACTCTGCATGAAGAGATAATTATCCAACCTCTAATGTAGATAGGGAATTATGTTACATTAGACCATTAGCATTTTTTGTCTATATACTAGTTAAGTCATCCCTGAATACAAGAACAATTCAGGGGACTCCTAGGCTTAGTACATCAACAACTTGGCATCTTGGTAAGATAGAGTTAAAATTTGAGCCAGTACCTCAAGGTAACATGGTGAATTCATGAATAAAGGTAATATTCCATAAGGACATTTCCCCTCCCACCCCCCTCCCCTATTAAAGTATTTTTAAATTGTTGTTTCAAGCTTTCCTTGCCATAGAAAACTTGTCAGAGGATTTTTAAAATATGTGAAGTGTGTGCATGTGTGTGTGTGCCTGCACAAAATTTCTATTTTCTGTTAATCTTGTATTTCCCAAAATAATATTTCTGTTTGCCTTGGCACTCTTGACTCACTTAGAATAGGATCCTTTGGGGTGTAGGGTTTTTTTCCCTCTAAATCTCATTAAAAAGAATCAGCCTCTGTAACATTTTCCAGTAGTACTTACTGCTAAGCAATTTCCTTTTGAAATCTTCCCAGTTTAGTGACTTAGTAAAATGACAGGGGCCCAGTTCAAGTCTCACTTATGCCTCTGTAAATCTGTAAAAATATGTTATGTTTGGGAAATTATAAATTGGATCCAAGCCTTCCTTCACAGGACTAATTCTCTCAGGAATGTATTTCAGGTTGGAGAAAGTGGATTCCTTAGAACATTTTCATTAATTAGATGATCTAGAATAATGTATAAAATGTCATACTGGGTCATCTAATTCTCCATCCAATCCACTATCCTGCCCTGAACTATGACTGGCCTCAGTTATGTCCATTAGATTTAACAGCATTAATGTACTTTTAGAAAAAGTAGTATATAATTTAATAATTAATGTGTGCAAGCCTGGATCAATGCCATGACGGTCCCTTATGGTCGCCCCACTAATCCTCCAAATAAACACAAAAATACACACACCCATTGTTTCAAACTGGATATGTTACTACCCAATCATAGCAGCAATTCATGAAGAACAGGAGACCAAAGATTGGGTTAAAAAATTACAGAGCTTTAGTGCTGCTCCTGGATCACTGCCTTACCCCATTGGTCACATGGTCCCATTCTCTTTAGATGGAAGATCCAATTTTCTTCTGGCTTGGCTGCACTTCAGCTCAGCTGAAATTATGAAACTTCCTTTCATAAGTTTCATGAGTTTGATAGGGCTTGAGAATAGACCAAATCTACATTGATCGGAACTTGTATCCGTACTAATCCTCATCTCCCAACCTGGTGGGTCTTTCCTGTCCTCACAGCTTCAACATCTCCAGAGTTCCACAGAGTAACCACACCTATGTATAGTTTTTCAGGCAGTAAAAAAATATAAGATTTTTTTAATTGGAGTTTTCTATCTTTTCCATATGTATTTATCATTACCTATATGCTCTCGTGGTAAAAATGGTTTCCAGATCTGTAAACTCTAATTAGATGTTGATTACTACTCTTGGGTTATGACTAATTGGTCCAAGGTTATGCCAACACTTCTGGCCCTTCAGTTCTACCCTTGAGTGCCCTCTACTGTTTTGTAGGAACACTTAAGTAAGAGTTTTCACAGATAAGGCACACTTTATGTGCTGATGGTGCAGGTGTTTAAACAAGTTAAAGAAAAAATCCTCTTTAATTTCAGCTGTTGGGGTTTTTTTCCAAAACACCCTGGGGAATGGAAAGTCAATAGGAAGACACAAATCAGTAGGAAAATAAATGCTATTTTCAGCTTTTTGAAATGGTATTGCTAACAAAAAACAGAGAAAGCATGGCCATAGAATTGTTCTTAATGGAGCCCTTTTGAGACGAGATAACAGTGTTTTCTCTCTTGCTGTTGTGTGCATTTTCACTCTGTCTTTGTCCAGCTGGGCTTAGTGATTAAGGTCTGGGTGTGCAATTGTATATTTGTTCCACCAGATACTGAACGCTGTTTGCTTTGAACAATGCAACGTTGTTCTCTCTCTTTTTTCTTTTTTTCTTTCAAGAATGGAAGAAGCATTGCAGTCCCTGGGAGAAGGGCGGGGAGGGGGGAATAGAATCAGCCATATTAGGAAAATATCAGAAGGAAAAACCTGTTTTCTATCAGCAAGTTACAATGTTACAGAATGATAACAAGCACACCTGGTTTCCTTAATTTCATCTGCTAACGAGGCTTTAAGAAAGTCAGTTTACTAATATACAGGATGGTATGTGAGACTACATGAATTTCCTTTATTTCCTTTCAACTTTTCATCTGACCAGGTGAGTATGGATAGTTCACCTAGGACACAATCCCACAGGAAGAATTTAGATTCAGGCTCTGCCATATTAGGACACCCAGTAGCGCCATCTGTATATTTTATGGCATGTGTCTCTCAAGCCCCAAAGTGTAGCACTTGGAATTGCAGGGATGCCTACTCATTCTTCCCAGTATCACGACCAGCTAGTTACTAGATTTCCAGCTTTCCATTATTGTCAAGCAAGCAAGCAGTCTGGCTGCTTCCAGCCAGCTGATTACTACGTCACTGCTATTCAGCTGCTAAGAGTGGCAGAAAACCAACTATCTGAATGAGAGGCATAAAGAGTATGTGATGTGCGTGTTTATGTGTATATGTATAAAGGATGCCCACACACACACAACCCCTGACCTAGCTCCATGGCTGCTGGAGACCAAATGATTGTCCATCTTTGCTTAAAGCAACATGATAAAGGGAAGCAATTCAACAGCTGGAAAATCTCTGGTGCAGCTGTTAGAAGCAGGGAGAACGTAGCAACAGAAAAAATGACAACTCTATCTATGCATCGACCTTCGGTTTTGCTAACATTCGGGTTTTGGAATGCTTTTTGGTTCACTGAGGAAGTAGCCTCAGTACGTGTCTATGTAGGCATCTGTGTATGTTGAGGGGTATGTGATAGTTCATAGCAAAAGCCTCAAGTCCCCATCAACCAGGGCTGGTCCGTTAATCACTGTGGAAGATGCAGATCCAGATTTGCATTCTTTTGCATGGGTTGACCTTTCCCCTTCATAGATGCAAATGAGGTAGCCTTTGGGCACCAGAACTCCATTAAGATGCCTGTACATCCTTGGATCCAGAGTCCTGTTAATGAGGAAAGGTTTGCAAAATGGAGTAAGTTTGTTGCTGAACTTCAAGACTGTAACCACCAATTTAAATATTCACAGAGAAACTAAACATACTTCTAGAAAGAGGACATAAGCACGAATTAAAAATTCCAGAGGGGTGATGAAGGGAAAGTTTCAAAGAGCTTCCTTTCAAAGGTCACTGGATGATGGTATCACTTTCTAGTAGTTCACAAAGTTCACTCAGTGCCTGTTCAACTGCATTTTTGCTCTCCCAGAAGATGTTCTGCCTGATCTGGCCTCCACTTTCTAGGGCTTGCAGGTGGTGTTATCTGTGCTGCTTTGCAAAAATCTGTGGGCCTGTCTTGTCCTTCAGATATGCGGGAGTCTGAAGGAGCGTCATATAATTACTGAAGGACAGAGTCTGGCCTGATGCCCAGACCCTGAGGCCCATTGTATCGTCTCAGAATGATAACTCTGTGGCAAGATGAAAAAATATATTTCAAGGTAACATTGACAGTCCTCACTCCCAAGGTTTTAACTGTCCAAAACAATAACTCTAAGGCCCTTGGAAGGGTTGTCAGTGTTCTGCTAATCAGAACAAGCATTTATCTGGGATTTGCACCTAACAAAAACATTTTAGAGCTCTAAACAGGTTCTGGGTACATGAGGAAAAGGATCATTTAATGTTTTTCATCCCCCAGAGAAAGAACTGCTTATAGGCAAACAAGAGAAATAATATGAGCCAGATAGTAATGTTTAAATATGTGTAATTTTTTTCCCTTTACTCAACAGAAACTGCCACTGACCTTGAATAACAGAGCCCAGAAGCCTATACAGTAAAGGTCGCCTTTTTTTTTAAAACTTGTCTACAAACAGAATCCTATAACACAGCCTGATTTAGATCAGGGTTAGTCCCCTGATCTGGTAGAGGGCCCTACTTATGTAAGGCCACATTTATGGTGTTGAATTAATTTGCTATTCCTACCATCTTTTTTCACTTTGCTCAGATTATTTTTAAATGAGACGAAAGATTGCTATCTCTTCATGAATGAAACAATGAGTAAGAAAATAATGAAAAAGAAAATAAAAAATAGATGAAATTGAGCAAAACAGTCTAATAGTTCTAGTGATACATCTCTGCAAGTGTGCTGAAAGTAGAGCAAGGAGGGGAATTAAACGAAAATTATACTTGTCAAGATATTAACAGATCTTTTACATAAGTTTACACCTATGGAGGGGACAATGAGATCAAACAGTTTAGATCAGCCACCACTTTCATCACTATCCTGATATGATGTCCGCTGTGATGTAGTGGTTAAGATGAAAGACTGCCAGGTTCAGGTCCATCCTCGGCTACAAGTGTTCACTGGATGTCTTTGGGCCAGTCACTCTCTCTCAACCCAACCAGCCCCATAACGTTGCTTTTGGGAGAGGAAATAGAAGGGGGTGCTATCTTTGCTACCTTGAGCTTTGTAAGAAAGGCATGATAGAAATCTAAACTAAAGCCCTTCATGGCATGGGACTAAGTTATTTGTGGGACTGTCTCTCCCTGACAGTATCTGCCCATCCCACCAGATCGGATCGGATAGGCGTGCTCCAGGTCCTTTCCCTGAAATGTTGCCATCTAGTGGGACCTCGGAAGCATGCCTTTCCCATAGCTGCCCCGCTCCTCCCACCCAGTGATTCGGCAGGCCCCCACCCATTTAGTCTCCTGGAAGGCCATCAAGACCTGGCTTTTTACCCAGCCACTGGGGTAGAGTGATGGGAGCCTATGGATGGATGTGGGGGCATCCTGGGAGATGACTGAGGCACTCGGGTTTTTAGTTCTTTGTTTTAGTTTTGTTTTTTCGATTTTATGGCTTTACGGTTTGTAGTTTTATTGTGAGCCACCCAATGTTGTATTTTAAGATGGGCGGCCATACAAGTATTTTAAATAAAGAAATAAAGTTGTGCCGAACAATTCTTCACACATTTTTTTTAGTTCATCCCCTTCAAAACGGGGAACAATTAGTGATTTTTTTTTTCCAAAGGAGAAGAAAATTCTGGTGAAATTCTATATATTGAGAAGGGTTAAGGGTTTTGCACTTACCATTGTTTTGAGGAAGCAGAGAGGCATGGGTGAGTACTTGGTTTTTCATTAAATAATAATTGCTTCAGCTGTCTGTAACCTCCCTGGCTTCCCACATTTCAGTATCAAGGACAAATATCATGTGGGAATTCTTCCCATTTGTTATTTTAGATCAGAGAGTAGAACAGCCAGGAGGTCTGTAAAGTAATAGGGGGAAAATGATAGCAACCTTGCACCAATAAAATAAAGTCATAAACACAACCAAAAGAAATTCCAGAACATATGAGAATGAGGTAGAAAAATCAGAGGTTCTTTTGCAGAAGAAGAAATATTTCAGGAAACTGGAAAACAAATAATGCAAAGTATAATTTTAACCATGGAAAATCAGAGTTCTAAATTATGGGGAGAAATCCCATTGCTAAAGGAGACACTGTCCTCCATTTCAGATAATCAATCCCTACACATGGAAGACAACAGAGGTGAGTAGACTGAATCCTATAACTTGCATACTTTTAAAACACCTAAAGATTATATTATGTATTTACTTAAAGGGGGTAGGAAACCAATACTACAGAACATTTTCAAATTGGGAACATGTTTGGAACTGGTACAAAATATAATATTAGCACTTGAATAATTGTTTGTCCTCTGAGAAGTCCCTCCCCACTCCCCCCCAAAATCTTATTCTAGTATTTCTTTTACTGGTTTCATACAAGATGCACTGCTATTGTCTTCATGTGCTAGCCCTGGAATTCTGCTGTTTGCTATGCCTTATGTTAGCAGTAATTGGAGATGTATTGGGGAGGAAAAGAGCAACTGGAATAGTTGCAGCTCATAGACTTATTATTCTAATCAACAATATATTTAATTAATAACATGGCCTGGGCTCTTGGCACTAAAAATGATGTTGCTGAGTTACAAATCAGAGATAGTACAGCCAATCCCAAGACTAGAAAGAGGAAGGTGGGCAACAAGGAACTGCTTATGAAGCCATTTATGATGTATAGGCTTTCCAAAGTGTAGCAGAAACACCTGTGGGTTTCCTTGGCTGATGCCAGAGATCAGCTGGGGCCAAGCGGTAACCAATGTCTGAGCTCGTGAACGGGTTGAAGTCCAGCACTGCCCCTTGGTTTCCACTTACCAGTTAGGGAACAGAAAATGTAATGCAATCTCCAACCTTGCCAACTAGCCCTAACTATATTTCTTTGATTTTAACAGTGCTGATTAAACTTTAAGGATAATGCATTCAGAGCATAAGATAATACAATACCCAATTAATTATATCCATATATGGAAGGATGCTTTAGAGCCTCAGACTTTGTTCTCCAACTGGGATAATAATGCTGGTATATTACTGCAAGTAGCACTGATCTTAATTTCTATACCTGGGTATGATGCTTACATTGCTTTGCTATGTTCCATTTTAATTGCTTACAGTAGTGTTAAAATTTGATTACTTTTAATTATTAGCCACATTGGAAACTTTTCAAGGTTTAAGAACATGATATAAATATATGTCTAAACTAACCCTCCCCAACTAGTTCTTTAGCTGTGCTATACTTCAGCCATCCACAACCTGGAATTTATCATTGCTTGTTCTTCCATGCTACCTTCCCCAAGAAGAGATCGCAACTTCTATAAGATAAGGAACACTTTTGCTTAATGTCTCAACCTCTCTACCCAGTCCCAAGAATTGGCACTGTAAGGAAATGTCATGCTCTGATTTCCCTCAGGACTTGCTTCTTAGCACTAGGTGATATTCTAGCACTAAGCCTGCCTTCCCAGATGTTGCCCTGATGATGTCTCAGAGGCCCTGTGTTGCACTGATTCTTTCTGCCTGAGCTTTGGGTCCTTCTGCCATAGTGAGTAAATACTTCTGAAATCAGAAGGTGGTGCCTGTATTTTGGGACCATGACCCGTACAAAATGTACATAAATGTATATAAAATAGCACACGCAAAATATAAGGAATTGTTCTATTTGGATAGCAATGCCAAGAGGTATCCACTGATAGTATAGAACTTTTCTTGGGGATATCTATGAAAACCATCAAAATTATGGTTTAACTCATGAATTTTTTAAAAAGAAATAAATAAGTAGAAGCAATGTATACAAATATGTAATGTTTATTTTTGTCATGGGTCCACATTTATTTCTGTTCACTTAAGATTCAAATGCCTAATAGGGGATAATTTATTTACAATTCTTTAGATTTCTTTATAACCGTCTGAACAACCACAGCTGTCCCAAAGAATTCTAGGAATTATAGTTTAGTGAGAATGCTAAGAATTGTGGTGTAATTCACAAGTGCTTAGAACCTCAGGTACCCTTGAGAAGAGAGAACACTATTTACAGTCCCAGTCTGCAAAGAGGTTCTTAGTCATCTCCAAAATTGGCTCAAATTACCGTTGATCTGAGGTCAATTCATCTTCCAAACCCCATTTCAAGCAAAAAGAGCAGAGTTCTTTCTGCAGGAAGAGTAGTTACAAGGGATTAAAAAAGATCTTGGTAAGCAAGGATTTAACACTAATTGTTGGAATATAGCCCAAGGATGCTGGGTGTGCTGGCAGCTTTCCGTCTTGTTTGGAAGATATGCAGCACTGCTTATTTTCTAACCATCCTCTGTGTCACCCAGCACGTAGAAGAGCTTTTCTGTAGCATGTGTGGAAACAAGTTTTCCTCATCTTCTGTAACATTACCTTGATCCTGATTTGTTTGATCCTTCTGATCATTGGAAATGGCCAGTCAGCTTACTGCTGATATATTAGGTTCCACCCAATAAAGTATGTGTCTGAACTATGTCATTCTCTTTGACAGATCTTTTTGTTAACAGTTTGTGTCACCTCTTTTCTCATTACATTAAGAGCTGTGAAGGTACCATCTGGGCTGCTGATAAATCTGACAGACCATTCAACATGGCCTTTTCTCCAAATCTCATTTATTCTCTTAAGAAACTATCTAGTTTGGCATACTATGGAACTGTATACGTTGTTTTAAGCTTGATGCTGAATACTGTAGTATGAAAGTCCTTTGTAAAAAAAGAAGAATAACCATTTGACATGTTAAAATTAACTGGGAGTTCACTAGGAAGGCATTTGCTTGACTCTCTCGTTGAAATTCATAGGACCTAAAGATATTAAATGTTGGTTGAAGTACAGTACATGCACTCATACTCACACATAGCAACCTAGCTAGCTATATGAGATTTGATAGATAGATAGATAGATAGATAGATAGATAGATAGATAGATAGATAGATGATCGACAGACAAAAAAAGAAATCATGCAAATAATTAAACCATTCAAAGCATACATCATTTACTGTATATCCTTGAATAAGTATTATTCATATCTGAGGTTTATATTCAAATTTATGTGACTCTATGCTTTTTAGGGCACAGTGGATCACCTCAGAGGTTTTGCAAGCTCTTAAGCGATACAGCAACTTGTTTGTTTCTTTTCTGTGCACACTGGTGCCAGACTGGTGGTTGTCCATAGGTGGAATTGCAGCACAAATTAAAACACAAGTAAGCACCCATATTCGCCTGAATATTTTTGACACAGCCTAGGAGGTCAGCAAGCATAATTAGAAGCAGTGACAACACGTTGGATAATGGGCCCTTCAAAGGATCCAGGTCATCAGCAATGGTCCCATGATGCCAACTCAGTGTGGATTATGGGAATTGTAATCCAGCACATCTAGAAGGCTATTGAAAGTTGATTTAATAAAACTGGGCATAAACCTAAACATGTTTTTTTAAGTTAACAAAGGAGAACTTTTTCATAGCAGTTTTTTCAGTGAAGGTCGTTATTGTGAAAAGTGACTATGCCAAAGAAAAATTATTCTCTGAGCTTGGTAAAAATGTATCAGACACTAGCCTCCACACCGATGCCTTTACCTAGTTTGAACAGTTAGTGACCATTTTTACACCTTGCTGACAAGATATTTTCTAATAGATCATCCCCACAAATGTCTTTTGGGACAGAAAAGAATATAGCTACTACTAATGACACCAGCACAAGCCTACAAGAGCTCAAAGAAGCAGCAGAGAGACTTGGTGAAATGATATCCTTTGGGTCACAAAGATTTGGAAGCAACTGAATGCCTGAACAAAAAACAGAATATAGCAAACTGTATCTCTCCTTAAAGGGGACGCAGTGGCGCAGCGGCTTAATGACACTGAAAGTTGCCGGCCAGAAACGGTCGATAATTCAGCGGTTTGAGCCCAGCTCCGCGCAGCAGAGTGAGCTCCTGCTTCCTCCCCAGCTCCTGCCAACCCAGCAGCTCGAAAACTCACGTGAGTAGATAAATAGGGACTCTCACCCCGGTGGGAGGAAAAATGCTGGCGGCGCCTTGCAAAGGAGACGGGAGCAGTTGCTGGTAACGCGGAAGCCGCACACACCTGAAAAAGGCGGGAAGCAATGGAAACCCCGCCTCCTGCGCTCCCCAGTTGGGCTCTGCTCTAGGAAGGAGGCCATGGCAGACCACTTCCGAAACACCTTGCCTTGAAAACTACAGGGACTCGTCCAGGCAGTCGCCACAGAATCGGTAACGATTGAGTGCAGATAAAAAAAAAATCTCCTTAAGATTACAAATGTATTTTATATACTCCCAAATGATGTGAGCTTTTTTTTCTGTAATATTTTGCTCTTCTGCATTTTCACTGTGTTTGTTTTGTTCCATCTTATATTGTACTGTTTATTTAAATTTAAAATCTTTAAAAGAGAAAAATTAGAGGCTGCCTTTAGCTTCTTTAGCATCCTGCCAGCCTGTTTTTGCCAGCTTTCCCCTAAAGGAGAAGATGAGGCCTAAAATATGTGTCCTTTTTGTTTGTTTGTTTCTTTTTGCACAAGCTTAATGTACCCATTTTGCTCCTTCAGACTCCTGAACTCCTCTTCTAAAAAGAGCATTGGCCCTTCCAACTTTTGGAGTGTGAACATTAATATTCCATGCAAAGCTTGATGCAGCCCACAAAATGATGGCGCTTGCTCACTCCTGCTTTATATGGCTGCTTAAGCTTTTCAGAGGCCTGGCTTGTCCATCAGCTAGGATTTATCCATCTGCTAAGCCAAGTAGAGCCTTGAGCTTAGATTTCCCCACTCCAAATCCAAAACCAATATTGTCTATATCACATTGGCTTTTCCGTGGGAAAGTGGTGATGTGATACTTACATTATGCTACCTTGGATGATATCACAAAGGGTTACTTCAGAAGGAACTGGCTCACTGAGACTTATTGAAGAACTCCGTAAAGTAGCAGCCCGACAAGGCTGGAGTGAAAGGATTCATGGCACAGTGGGCCTCTCTACTCTGTTCACCCATCTTTTGTCTGAAGTAATTAAATCCTTATGAACAAACTGTTCAGATTTATTTTCTTAACTTTTTGTTTGTGCTCTCCCACCCCCCACCCCATACACGCAGACAAAAAGGAGACAAACACTATGGCATTGTTCTGTGCCACTTTAGAACTCTGGGGCATTCTCTGAGTTTGTAATAATATCCCCCATGCCTAGTCTAAAAATAGATGGGTGAACAGAGTGCTTGTCAATGGATGGAGTCTAAAGCCTTATTAGGACAGAAGTTTCTCAGCTATTCAGTGAGGAGGTCTAGCCCAAGCAAACCATCACCGTCATCATCTGCAAGTTTCTAGGTAGCTTCCTGCCTATGTGCCTCCAGCAGAACCTCCAAATCTTGAAGGAAATTTGTCATCCATGTACATTCAATTCTTGGCAGCTCACTCAGTTAAAGCTGTCAGGAGGTGTGCTGATCAGGTGATTGGGTGATGTGGTGTTGCTTTTTAAATGTGTGATGTGGAAGCGGTTGCATAACAAAGCAGCTCGGTGAAGGGCCTAACTAAACATCACACAAATTTTTTCAAAGGTGGTAAGCCTGACATGAATCATAATCTGAGAAGAGTTTCAGAGCTCTGTGCTGCTAACAACATGGGGGTGGAGTCTGAAGATTTTCATCATCGAAGTTCCTGTTTACCAAGATTGTTTGTTTTTTTATACTCAGGAGTAAGTGAAGCACTAGAATAGCATGAAGGGTGGTTCCCAGTGTCACTTTTTGTTCTGAAAAAAGGAATTAATGCTTCACTTTCACTGCCTGTGCAAATGGCTAACTATTCTATCTTTAATTCAGAATCCGGGCAAAACATGCCCAGACGCAGGGGAAGATGCTTTCAGGTTTAGAGAAATAAAACAACTTAGTTCTTCAAATAGTTATCATGCTTCCAGTCAATGTTCAGAAGGAGCCTCAGTGATTGTTACATGACAGCTTGCTGCACTGTCTTTTTTCTTTTACCTGTATTTGTGCGTGCATGTACTAATCACAATGCACTATAATGGACTCCTTTCATGCAGAATGGAAAATCTAGAATTATGTCATCATTGTGGTGGGAGACAAAAGGAGTGGATGCCACAGGCATATGTCCAATGCAGAGGAGAACCTCTTCAAACAGCCCTGAAGACCCATTTTCTGAGATTTGAGAACAATTTAGAAATAAGTGTGAGATGTTGCATTACTGTATACTTCATCAACCCACACAGAATGGAAGAATGATCAGCGTGAATACCATTGGTTCATTTCAAACAGTTAAAAACCAAACACTTTTAATCTAATCCTTGTGTCCAATAGAATACATTCTGTTCTTGAATAGAAGGATGGTCTAAAATCTATTCTATATAGAGAGAAGAGCAGCTCTGGGCGGGGAAGCATAAGCTTAGCTTAACTTGCAGGACTGTAGGAAGAACCTCCTTTACTTGTATTTTTATCTTTGTGTATCCTTGAGATAATTCATTTTGAAATTGACCAGGCAATCTTCTTTGGTGCCACTAGGTCCTCTGCACCACCTGATTTGACTGTGTTTTGCTTTGATTTTTAAGGTTTTAATTAAAAAAAAAAAAAGAACCTGAAATCCTGCAAAGCAGACCGCAGATAGAAATAGAGGTAGAGGTACAATTTAAAGCACCCAGGCAGTAAAAGAAGCAGGGTGATAACCACAGCCTGTTGAAGTTGGGCCATATGTACCACGTACCATTCTTCTCACTCCCTGTTGCATGGGTAGGGAACCTACAGAGATGATATATCCTCAAACCATATGGATTTTGAATGCTCTGGGGGAATTTCCAGAAGCTTGAGGAAGATCTTGTTTAGGCCCTTTTTGACCTAGGGAATGGAGAACAGAATAAGCCTTAAAACAATGATACCTGTGCCCTTTCAAACTACCTACCCTGTTGTAACATAATCTTTATAGCTTTCCCCTTTGGTCACATCAAAAACTAGATTTCAGTAACAACTTTGGAGACACTGTGGGACAAGACTCAAGACTTTGGGGAGCTATGTTTGCCTTTTAATTTGCAAAAGTACAGGGTTTGTTGTTTAGATTTGATTTTTAATGGATTATTTAACTACTTATGGGGGGATTTTTAATTGTTGATGGGGTTTCTGATTTTAATTGTGAGCCACCCAGAGTCACCCATTGGGGGGAGATGGGTGGCATACAAATTTAATAATATAAATAAATAAATAAATAAATAAATGTGCTTCTGGGGCCTATCTAATCCCACAGACATTATTAGAAAATAAAAATGTTGAGTGAATAGTCTTGTACAATGTTTTGAAGTGTGGCCACTTACCAATCAAAAAGACAGAGCTGAGGGATGGTAAAGAGCCTCTTTTGGAAGCTGGAGGAGTTGCTAGTTGCCTTCTGGTAAATGGTTGATTTGTGACTGGCCACGGCCACCATAGCACTACTTTGTGAAGAGGCAAGGCTCTCTTGTGGCAGGCATTGTTGAAGAGGACATATTGCACCCTCTCAAAATTCCAAATGTTCCACTGTTGGCATAAGCTGGTCTTGGATCAAAGCATTTTTGGAGGTTAGAGGGCATGATCTGGAATAACGTCACCACTTAATTCTGGAAAATAAAAGCTTTGGACTGGTGTTGCCCATCATGGAGCATTGTTATGAATGAACAAGCTTCCCCCTTGGCAGCCATTTTGTTAAAACATCCACAGCACACTCCCCAGATTCCAAAGTGCCTATTAACATGCCCTGTGCCCCACAGGACTTTCAAAATCCCATGAAAGTAAGTTCACACATTTTGTTATGTTTGAAATACACTGGGCTATGATTCCTAGCAGAAGGATACCGACCCTTTGAATCAAGTTGCAACCAGGTTGTTGGCCCTTAAAAGCAACAAGGGGGCAGAGCAGCTTTTAAAGTGAAAACAGAGAAACCCAAGAGGAGTTACAAAGGAGTTACAAATTTCAAGTTAAGGCAGCCCTAGGGAAGGTGGAGAACACGTGTTTGGTTGCTCAGATGAAACTGGATGGAAACTAGCTAGAGCATACTGTAAAATATGATAACCAGAGAGACAGGTCAAAGGGGGAATGAACACACCAGAGACATTCAGAGTACAACACTGTGTATCTGAAAAGCTTTGAAAAGTAGACTCTGATTGATGAAGAATGGGGTCAAGAGAGGAGGCACAGCAGCCTATTTAGTCTGTCTGTCTTGATTCAATTGCAGTTCACAAAACTTCAAGACATCCATCATTCTATGATATGACTTCCCCTTTTTTTACTGCACCAAGTAATTATTCCGATGAGATTTTCTCTGCTTTCTTATTAGAAAACAAGAGTTGATATGCATATAATGTTGTGTTTTTGAAAGTTTTACTCTTTCTCTCTGCAGTAAATAGTTGAGTTATTGTATGATGCCTTGAAAGCTTGTCTAGACAAAGGGCATTTTTGAGCTATCCAGCTCTAAGAGGGCTGTTTACATAAGTTTCTCGCAAGCCAGACGAGTGGAGGAGGAGGGTTACTAAGGCAGCCCAGCTGTTTTTTTCTCCAGTGGTTCCCATCCCTCAAAGGTCAATTTCCTATTTTTAAAACACCCTCTTTTCATACTGTTAAACAGATCTTAACCCCTTCAATTCCCTGCTGGAATCCAGATTTCTTATCCCTTATCACAATTTTTATGGTAATTTTTCAGAATCATGTTTCTTTTGTACATGTTCAGGCATTAGAGGTTCCTGAAACCAAGGCTAAGCAGACTGAGACCCAGACTTGCATTTGTTGCTTCCAAAGCGTTAAGTATGGTCCTCGGAGCCCTTCCAAAATTTGTCACTGAATGGTATTGGTTGAACATGATGGCAGGAGAAAACTATTAAATAGATAGGAAGTAGTTATAGTAATCATATTTAAGTCACTTTTAATGTTATCTAAATGAAATGAATTCAACATTTGTTTTTCTCTTTGCCATACTACAAGACATTCAGAGGCCAAGTGCAAGAAAAGGAGCACATCCCTATTCTTGATAAATATTTCATGCTGTGGAAAGTAAAACTATTTCTGGACTTTAAGTGAGGCTATAAGAGCATGATGGGGCGTCCACTGGAGGGTCAAAAAAGTTAAGATGGCAGCAGCAACTGTGTGATCAAACCCATGCCTCTTTTTTATATGTGTCATCTCCATGGACACCCCCAGAGTGCTCTCTATAGCTTTTTAAACTCTCTGCCCATAAAAGATCCAACACAATACATCCCTTTCCTAAACTGCTAGCTTTCTACATATGAGAGGTATTTCATGAATGGTTCACAGCCATGGGCAACCTTGGTCACCATCTTAGTCTGAAGTATAATTCAGGAAATGGTTCCCCCTCCCCTTGAGTCTGCTTGTCTAGAGACCCTGAGGCAAAGAAGACAGGGTGATGGGAGAGTACATAGCTGCGTGTCCAGAAACCATAAAACAACTAATTAAGCAGCAGTAATTTATGCTTCTCAGTGCACAAGGTAAAAACTGCATTTACTATGATTAACAGCACACAAATGTTTTTGAATAGGAGAACTACCAAGGAATTTAAAAATCAGAATGGAACAACAAGAAAATTACCCTGTTTACTCTTATTGATTCTGAAAGATTTCTCAACCTCCTGCTAGAGGTTCTGTTCAGACCTTGAAGTGAGCCTCCTTATCAAAGTAAGAGCCTTTATTAGGGAGTCCCATACTTAATGGGAGTTGTAAAAGGCAAGACTATGGACCAACAAAGCTGGGGGCTGTAGGAAAAACAGAACATAAAATGAAAATAAATGAAAATAAAATAATGGGAACACTCTGTGAAGACCCAAGGATTATGTTTTTGGTAGTGCCTTTGAGAATTAAGTTTCAATTTATATGTTTCAATAAAAATCAAAAGAAAATGACTTATGAAATATGAAGTTAGACATGGAACAAGTTAAAGAAAACAGTGGGTAGATTCCACCAAACACTCTCTTTAATAAGAAAATAAAATTTACCAAACTCAATCTGCCCATAGAAGTCCAAAAACTTCAAAATCTGACAGCCTCCCTATAGGAAGTACATGGGGTATGAGCTATGTGGCAGGCCTTTTCTGTATGGCCCCCATGCTTCCCCCCAATTATCCCCAAGTTATATTTAACCCCTTCCCTCATTACATTTTCTAAGGCAGCAAAAACATGCTTAATTTAAGTTTGGTCCACAAACTTAAACCATCATGTTTGTGGACCAAACTAATTGTGGGCGCTCATCTTGGGTACACACAATTTGTTCATTATTATGCTTTCTTTAGGTTCAGTCATATGTTGTTGTTGTTCAGTCTTGTTGATTGGGGTGGTTTACAAATGTTGCAAATAATAAATAGATGTGATAGGCTGGGACTGTACAAGTATAGGTGGTACTTTGAATGGAAATTTTAAATTGTTTCTAGTAGAACACACGTTACACCTCTGCTTTGTGAGCTGCATTGGTTACCAGTTTGTTTCTGGGTCCAATTAAAGGTGCTGGTGTTGACCTTTAAATCCCTTCATAGCTTGGGACCAGGCTATCTGAGGGACCGCCTCTCCCCGATTTCATCTGCCCATCCTACCAGATCCAGCAGAGAGGGCATGTTATGGCTTCCATCGCCTAGGGAGCTATGTTTGGCAGGCCCTAGGCAGCGGGCCTTTTCTGCTGTGGTGCCCACGCTGTGGAATCTTCTCGCCCTTGGGGTGAGACTGGACTCGTCACTGGTGAGCTTCCGGAGGTCCCTTAAGACTTGGTTATGCCAGCAGGTCTGGCGACCCCAGGGGCCAGGGAATGAGTGATTCCCTTATTTTTAACATCCTTTTACTCTCTGTTTTATTTTGTTTTTTATATTTTTAATGTATTTGACTGTTTTTAGCTTTGTTATATGCCACCCAGAGTTGCCTGTGGTGAGATGGGTGGCTATATAAATTGGTTGAATAATAATAATAAAAATAACAATCACCACCTGTCTTGTTGCCCTAACTAAATAGGACACAACACAGAGGAAGGTGAGAAACATAAAGGACGTTCCCTCCCACATCACCCTGTATCTGTCCTCCAAGCTGTGATATATCAGACCAACAGGCATGACGGAGGAGCATGGGGTGAAGTGGGAAGGAGCAATCAATAGTGACTCAGCTTTGTTCTGGACTTGTGCTGCAAGGGAATGGCAGTGCCAGCAGCACCTAGATGGAGCCTATGGTGAAGGCAAATTGGCACAGAAGTAAGCAAAATAGTGACATACACTGCCCCCCCCCCCAAGCAGTAACAATAGTAAAAAAGCACAGCTACGTGAAGCTACTTGTCAGCAGGAGAGGAAAACCTGCAATGTACTCATTGGTGACATCATCAGCTACCCACAGTCAGCAGAAGCAGCTGAGGAGATGAAGATCTCTGGGTGTCCTGCTCTCTAACACAGGTCAAGTGCTGTTTCAAAAGAGCACTAAACTGCATATGTAAGGGGAAAAAACCATTAGTCAGACATTGCATCGGCAGATGCCACTGTGCTTTCTTCTCCTGTAGGAGAAGCAAAATGGCAGTGGAAGGCAGTGCCAAGTGATTGGAGCTTGCCCACAACACTCTAAAGTAGCCAGTGGTAGGCAGGCAGATCCTAGACTCTGACCGCCTCATCAGCCACATTGTTGAAGGTGCCAGACCACATCTGTGGCAAAAAATGGAGTTTGGAGAAGAAGGGAAACACTACCTTGAAACTAGAACAGCTAATGGTGACTTTTGTGGGCTGGAGATGAGATGAAGGTCATAACCTGAGAAGATGTCATAAAAACCAGTTACCAGGGCAGGGCACGTTTGATCTATTTGAAACTGCGTCCTTTGTTGATAGAAACAGGGGGGAAAAACAGCCCTCACTCTCTGAAGATAATTTCAAGTCTACTCTCTTTTATTCTGCTCCTATGAGATCAGTTCCCATAGGCCAACTGTAGGAAGCAAACTGCACCTCGACTTTCCTTGCAAGTGTTTCTCTTGACTGGATGAGATACAAAAAGGTATCAGGGTAGAAGATCCATTGGCTCCCCTCCTGATTGCATGCACAGCAATCCTCCCCACTCAGAGCTGCCATTCATTTCCTGGGTCATGATCAGGGAGCACATCAAGTGCTGATATTTATGACTGTGGCCTACCCAGAGACTGGCAGTGGGCAGAACAAAGGCAGCTTTCGGCTCTCTGCCTTTCATCACCATTTGATCAAGGCAGCTATAAGCCCTCGTGGTTCTTTGACTCCTTTTGATTATTCGAAGCAGAGTACACAAGGATGTAACAGATCTGGCTAATCCCAGAAGCAGGTGAGAGAGAGCATTGTGCAATCATCAATGCTCCTCAACAAAAATAAGGAGGTGCCCTTTGTCCCTTGCTCTGCTGAAGCATGTTTGCTTTCCTGTGGTTAAGCCCATTGTGGGCTGGGAGCGTTAGAATTTCAAAGGCAAGAAGCTGGCTTTCTAAAGTGTAAATGAGATGGGCTGAGGCTGAGCTTCTCTCTCTCTCTTTCTCCCCCTGGATGTGAAATGTTCACAGGGTTAGCCTCATCTGGTATGCCACACGTGCTCTGTGACACTGCCGAGTGGGAATCCTCAGGAGGCCCTCAGTGCCTGTCTACTGCAAAGAAAAAGATGGATTAACATTTTGTGGAGCTCCCTGGCTTCCAGTGACAAATGCCAGGATATCTTGCAACCCGTAAATTTGGAAAAGAAGCTCCTGAAAATAATAAATATCTCTTGGCAGACTCAAAATTTACTTTGGTAAAAAATTAATGCTAAAAATCTATTATGGTGCTTTAACCTTCAGTGGCTGGGCCAGTACTGTCAGTGTTTTTGCTCCTGAGAAAACTATTTCCGCCCCAATGCAAATCTTGGCATCACTACTCAGGAATAAATTCCAGGAAGCTTAATGGGACTTACTCCAGGTAAATGTGCACGTAATTGCTGACAGCCTTTTTAATCTAACTCAGAAGCTATTTCAGTGTGACCAACATTTTGTTTCTTTTTTATTTGTAGAGGCTTTTTTGTCAAATGTTTGGGTTGCATTTTTAAAAAGTATTTTTAAACCATCTTCTTTTTAAAGCGTATATAAACATCGTGGTGGCAAATGAGTTTAAAAAGTGATTGATGTAAATGCTATGATGCCAGAAAAATAAGGCAAACAAGTCAAAAGGGCCCCCCACCCCTCTGCAATTTCTTGTGAATCACCAAGTCAGATTTTACAATCCAGCACTGCCTGGATTATAAGGCTGAGAATAATGATGTCATAATGGCAGTATTACTGAAGGCAAGCTGCTAAGATGGAGCTCTCTGTGCCATGGCTAATGCCATCATGGCATTAGACTTCTCCACTCATTCTTTGAAGGTCTGCAAAAACACTTCTCCACCACTAAAATCAGACAGAGTCTACCCATTTCTCTGATGAATGTCAATGGACATCCTTTAGAAGCAGTTCTTCACATCTACATATGCACACATGGAAATTTGCAACATTTCAGAAGGAATCTTGATTGAGCAAGACTGCTCTTATGTGTAGGAGCTGTGTATACACACAAAACTTCTTCACACCACTAGAAGATATGGTTCAGGGGAAGAAGGGGGCAGGGATGTGGAGTCCCTTCAATAGATTCATTGAACATATAGAGGGGGTTTGATATGTATTCACTCACCCCATCTGCAGCTGGGAGGGCTCAAAATGTGACCACGTAACACTGTTGTACTGTACCAGCTGCACTGGTTCCCAGTTGGACATCAGCTGCACTACTGCACTGCACCAGCTGCAACTGGTTATCAGTTTTTCAGATGCAATTCAAGGTGCTGGTTGTTATTTTTAAAGCCCTACATGGCATGCCAATCCCACCAGATCTGGCAGGATGGTCATGCTCCAGGTCTCCTCAGTGTCTCCTGGTGGGACCTAGGAAACTTGCCTTCTCTGTCACACCACCTGTCTTATGGAACAAACACCCCCACCCCTGAGATTCAGATGCTTCCAGTCCTGCTAGCTTTCTGGAAGTCCACAAACACCTGACTTTTCCCCAATGGACTGTGACCAGGATGCTATGGACCCTGGTATGGATCACCAATATGACTCCCTGCCCCCAACATGCACAAACACACACACATCTTCCCCTGTCCTCCCAACCCTTGCTTCAAGCCATTTAATCAAATCCAGCAGTATTGCCTCTTCTGAAAGCAGACTTTGTACAAAGAGAATGAGACTGGCTCTCCTCAATGAATTTGGCCTCATACAGGTAGTCCCTGGGTTAAGAACGCCCAGGTTACAGACAACCCATAGTTAAGAATGGAGCCTAGTGTAGCAAAATCCGAGTTAAA
This sequence comes from Liasis olivaceus, assembly GCA_030867105.1. Lineage (NCBI taxonomy): Eukaryota > Metazoa > Chordata > Lepidosauria > Squamata > Pythonidae > Liasis > Liasis olivaceus. Next base: position 263,255,810 of record CM061349.1, read on the forward strand.
TACACAATGATTCAAGTTAAATACACAGTACTACTTATACAGTATTATACAATGAATTTGCATGTTCTGGCTTAAATGCAAATTCACCTTAAGGACAGACCTTGGGAACAGAACTTGTTCTTAAACTAGGGACTACTTGTATTCTGATTTAGAGTCCCAGAGTCACTTGGATTGAGATGGGCGGCTAAGGAAATTGCATAGATAGATAGATAGATAGATAGATAGATAGATAGATAGATAGATAAAGTCAAAAACAGTGGAAAAGAAAGACAAACATTCCTAATTGTCTAAGAGGGATTGTCCAGCTTGCCCAGTGTCATCCTTAGTTTGTAAGATTTGTTGAACACCATGATTCCATAATTCCTTTGTCATTCCAGTTTCAGCTGATGACAGATGAAGAAAGCAGGGGAATGAGGAAGAAAGGTAAAAGTTAAAAAAAAAATGTTTTGTAGCGGTTTTGGCTTCAAGCCTGGCCACCTGGAATTATATCTCTAAATTATTATTTATTTCTCTTTAGTTGGATTCCTGCCCCCCTTTCCCCCACTTTGGAAAAGCTATTCATTACAATGAATGAATAGCAGGTCTAAATATTCTCATACTGTTAGGTTGTCCAGGAAGTATAGTATAATACAGAGATCTGATCTCATGGGGCTTTTAGCTAATACTAAGGCTAAATACTAATAAAGAAAAGTATTTGCTATGTAATATAAACATTGGAGCAGTCATACCTATCAATGTACATACACTTCAGTTGTGATACTTTAGTGGCAAAGAGTTAAAGAGAATATATTCCAACCTGAATAATATTGCAATATATATTGCAATCCTGTTGGGAAGTAGTCAAAAATAAGTCCTATTGAATTCAAAGGTCCTTGTGCCAAGATAAGCATGGAAAAAAAATGTAACCTACTAAAGAAAGAGAAGCAAAAACATAGAAAACATACTTTATAACCATATGGGAGATGCAATAACTTTGTAATGAAAATTAGCTTGGAGTGCTAGACAGATTACTTCCAAGCTAGCAACACTTTCCTTGTACATGTTTGGGCTGGCCTTAGATGTGATTAAGGCCTAGCTTTGGTAACACGGTTCTCCAAAGTGAACCACAAGTATTGCAAAACAATCATTTTAATTTTAAGGTTTTTTTTTAAAACACATGAGTCTTACAGTGTGGGTCAGGATGAGCCACCCCTAGATTACAGAAACTACTGTGTGGGTGGGCTGTCAACATTTTAGCTAAGTCTTTGCTGAGCTGAGCTGTAGCCTGAGCAATACAGCTTTGTAGTCTTTGCTGAGGTGTGATCCTTTGCAGGAATGCTGTGGTAATTTTATGTTGGTAAAATATGTCATTCTTTCAGGAAAGGAGAATACCTGAATTCCTTAACCTACCGTGATGTACTAGAATTTTCTCAAGGGGATTGTAAAATGAAATCAAAAGAAGATCTGATAACAGAAGAATATTCTTGTCAGTGGTTTTCTTATGTACAAGTAACAGAAAGGTTTAAAGTGGATAAAAGATTTTATGGTTTTGGACAAAGTAAGACTGAGTTTGAAAAAGAATTATGTACTAATGATGAACATGTTGTTGCTAAAATGTATAAACTTTTACTGAAATATGAGACAGAAGAAGAACAAGTGAAAGAATGTATGATATAATGGGCTAAAAAATTTGGCTAGAATATACAAATGGACCAGTGGGAAAATATGTGGTTGAAAGGATTTAAATTTACATTATGTTCTAGCCTTAAAGAGATTTTTTATAAAATGATGTATCGTTGGTATCCATCACCAGAGAAATTGTCTACAATGTATAAAGGTACTTCGAACCTTTGCTGGAAATGTGAACAACATGAAGGGACATTTTACCAAGTTTGGTGGACATGTAAAAAAGCCAAAAAAAAGCCACAAATACATGTATTAATTCAGAAGATTTTAAAGGTTAAATAAAGTACAACTGAAACCAGAGACTTTTCTTTTGGGACTAATGGACAAGCAATTCGAAAAAAGTTATGGAATTTTGCTTTTATATATGACAACCGCATTAAGACTATTATATGCTCAAAAGTGGAAAGGTTCAACACTACCTGCAATGAACACTACCTGCAATGAAGGATTGGTTGGTGAAGATGATGGAACTTCTGGAGATGGCTAAATGAACCTCTTTGATCAGAGAAAAACAATATCTACATTTATTGTTGACTGGAAACCTTATAGACTTTTTGCACGAAACAGAAAAAATGCCCTTAGGATTTGTGGTTTTGATGATTAGGGGAAAAAAGGATAATAGAAAAAAGTGAGCATTTTTGGTAATCATAGATAACTTTGCAGTTGTACTTATATTTGCTGCAAAGGAAATTGGAAGCTTCTTTCTATTTTTCTTTTCTGCACTTTTTCTTTTTCTCTCTTCTTTCCATTCTTCTTTACTGTTTCTGCTTTTTATTCGTCTGTGTTAGTTTTACATGCTTTGTAAAACTTTTAACAAAAAATGTATATGAAAAAAGAGAATGCCTGAATTCCATAATCTGGTGAATTCTTCCTGACATGTCTGGTTTGTTCTCCAACTTTTTTTTTAATTTTAAGTTACTTCCAGACCTCCTAAAACAGAACTTGGTGTGCATCAGTTGTGTTGAAATCATACATCTTACATACAGACCATGTTCACACAACATACCTAAGTGGATTAAGGGGGCATTAGTGTATCATGCAAATACCATAGTGCATAACTCAGTGTGAAAGGGTTAGTTTTCACCCCAAACAGCTCAGGATTGTTCACTGACAGGAGTATCCTAACAAAGAAGAGATTAACCTTCTCTTCCCACTGCTGGCATAGAAATATATGTCAAGATCAACTCTGCAGAAATGAGCTTCTCTAGGGATGTCTCTCTGATTCTTTTTCTTTTAGCCTCTTCCCCCCTCTGTGGCTAAAGAAGGGGACTAAAGGTTGCGGAAAGCAGTGGGATGGTTCAGCCTCTCTAATTCTGTCCACTGTAGCTCTGACTCCAATTGGACTCCAATGGATTCTTTCCCATTCATTTTCAGGCAGTAACCAGGGAAGGCCAAACCAATGGTTTATGTGCCAAACTCCTTTCCTTCCAGGAAGAGCTTCCCAGTCCATGTTCTGTTGGAGCAACAACTGGAGAAACGTCTTCAGAGTGAGATCATAGTTCAGTAATGGTATATATGCTCTGCATACAAAAGGGTCTGAGATTAATCCTTGGCATCTCCAGACAGGGCTACAAAAGGTTCCTGTCTGGAAACCTGGAGTAGCCCTGCTGTGGCGTGGGTAATCTCATTTGGTGAAGCCAAAGTCCTACACTACACAAGCTTAAACTATTAACAATATTTTAACATGGTTTATTGTTCATGATGACCAGCCCTATAGTGTATAAAACTAACCTAATAAATAGTAATACAGCAATACGTATAAAAATATAGTGGGTTGACCCAGAATATGTCTTTCATGGACCTGTGGCTGGTCTTTCTGTCTTTTCTGATCCAGTGGAGCACTTTCACTGGCAGAACAAGGAAGGAATTGATCTTCTGCAATCTGTGTTCCTCTGATTCCATTATTCCCAGTCTGTTCCAGAATGAGTCCCAGCTTCTAGCCTTCTCCCTGTGGGAAAAACAGAGTCATATCCTGTATGTTGCCCATTTGGGGTAGTTATTTTTAGTCCTACCACAGCACAAGGTAAAGAACTAGTGGTTGCAGAAGCTCCTATGCATGTTTCCACCAATCTCCCCACCTCAAGTAATAAGTCATCACTTTTTGGAAAAGTTTGGTACTGCGAGCACCAAGGAGAGAAGGAATTGGCAAATATTTCTCACCAAACTGGCAGAAGGACATGGAAGATCAAAATATTAATAAACAATAACACCAAGCCAGTATAGTTTTAAAAAGTTATTAGAATCAGCAGCCTAGCATACAAACAGGCCTACATAGAAGAGGAATAAAAATGAAGAATTCCTAGAAAGATTGGAAGGATTCACCTGGCACTAAGAAGATGTCAAACCTGGTATAATATCAGCTCTGATGGATGAATCCATAAGCCACCACCCTCTAACAGCTTGATGCGTTGATGCGTTGGGCTGCTGCTGATTTGTACTCCACCCATACCTGAGCACATTACAAAGTTCCAGCATTGAAAACATTGTAGGGAAAGAGCTGTGTTAGTCTATACCAGCCCAACATCAGGAGGAGTCATTTAAAACAGTAAGCAATAAGGAAGAAGCACAATAAAGAACTTTAATGCTAGCTTTGACAGCATATAACAAAAACATATATAAGCCAATCCCCCCATATAATCTGTGTTCTGAAGATCCCAGTCCAATGCCAGCCATGCCTGGGAGGGGAGCAGGGGCATCCCTTGAGTTAAGATGGCAGTCGCTGGTGGTGCATGCTTCTTTTAATGTGCAGTCCCAGCCATCATCGTAACGTTTTTGACCTACCCCTGTGGATGCCCCTGGAGGGGAAGACTGTCACAGCCCAGAGGCAAAATGCCACTTTCTTCTTTTCTGTAATTCCCTGCCAGCTTCTCCAATGGCCTTCCCAGCAGTCATTCTCAGGACAGTCATTGGAGGAGGGTCTCAATAGACAGACATGTGAGGAAGATGGCTATTAGTAATCAATTGCCAGACAGAAGCCTAACATTCATCCATGAGCAGGCAAATCTGAGATGTCATTTTCCCTTCCCCAAAAGATGGATGGTTTGGCAACACACACAGAAACTTCTGTTAGGGGATTTTGGAAGAAAAGCCACAGTAGTTAAATGATCATAAAATACTGTTATGTAAATATACCCTTTGGTCTTAGGCAGAAGAATCAAAGAAACAATACTTTTTTCATGGAGTGAAATCTCTCGCCACCACAGCAAAACAGTATCTTTGCATAAATCAGAGATAATGTGGGGGAGATGGGTGGGGGAGAAATCCAATCAATCAATCAATCAATCAGTAAAAATAATGCTTGGAAGGAGTCTGCTGTCATTTTTAACTCTCTAGCAATTAATTGACCCCAGTCTTTTCATAGGCAAATAATATATTTACCTGCTCACAGGTATAATCCTTGCACCCAATTAAAGAAACCTGGTCACAGTAGACTGACTGGATATTATAGAAGTGACCTGCTTTGACCAGCAGTTATTTGCATATGAAATCCAGATTACTTGTTCACATAGTTCACTGTTCTTTCCAGTCAATGAATGGTCTTATAGAAAGATGTGCATACTGTACGTGTGTCATGCAGGTTATATTAAACTGTGTACCATTCTCCGATGATGACTTGCTCAAAATGGAGACTTCAATGTGTATGTGGGTGCATGTGTGTTTTGCTACCAACTTCTTTTTATTTTCTCAGACCTTTTAAAATGTATGTGATATCATAGTTTTAGCCCATGGCTTTAACTATGAACATTTCAATTGATTGATTGATTGTTGTTGTTGTTGTTGTAGAGTGAGCTGTCTCTTCCATCCCTTTGTATCTGATAGCCAAGGCAGTACTAAATCATCCATATGCGTATCGTTTGTGAAAAGCCTGAAGTGTCCCAGCCTATTGTTCCATCTTCTCTGATTGCATTAAACCCTATTTTGGATCATCAGAAAAGAAACCAGAATGCTGCCAGTCTTACTTCAGTCCTGGAGATTCCAAGGGTTGTGTAATCCAGTATAGATCTACTGGATTCTGCGCCGCACTTTTCTACCACACTTTTCTACCATTTTCTTGTACTTCCACAGTAATCAAGTCAGAGATATTATTGCCCTAGAGATCCAGATGGCTCCCACCCTGATGATATTCAGGAAGCTATTAAGTATTCCAGCTTTGGGGCTGGGTGATGCTTGAGCCCCTGTTGGATGGACTTTTAATTTAGATGCCTGTCTTTAGACCGCTTGTGAGTTCTTTCTTCCTCTGTTTTTTCTGTTTTTCTAAACTGTAAGCTGCCCAGAGTTGCTGGGAGTCAGGGGGCCTCAAAACTGTACATATAATTGAAATATTTGCCCTCTGCATTATAGGTTCAGGAATTGAGATAGAAGCAACAGTTTGCTTTCAGTTCATTTGTTATATTTTCCTTTCTTGTTTGCATGCCAGCCAACTAATTATAGTGCAATCTGTGTCAAGTTTGTGTTACTTTAGGCTTAGTGAGGCTTACTCACTGGTAAGTTTGTTTAGGAAACTTCAGTAAGCTTTTATATTCTGATATGAGGAAATTCTGCTACATTTTTCTCACCTAATGTTAATGTTTTGATCTTTTCAGCCAAGTTACTTTGGAAAAGTATGAGAACATTTGGTGTTCTCAGTTGGTTAGAATAGACTGAAGTATGTCTCATTCAAATATTCTGACTTTATTGCTCACCGTTGTAATATATATGTATGTATGTATGTATAATTTTTACAAAAGAAATTTTAACAATGTGCTTTCCAGATGTCTTGAATTACAACTCAGCATGGTCAGGGATTATGGAAATAGTTTAGTGAGACCCTAATGGTACCAAGCTACTTCCTTTTCCTGAGATAAAGAATTGCATTGTACATTTATATGGTTCAACATGATGTTTTGTACATTATGACAAAACTGGAAGTTGTAGATATGCCTCATACCCAGAGACAGCTAGCTGATTCCAAATAGGCAAGTTGTGGCCACACCATGTAACTTTTATTTGGAGACAGAAAGAAAGAGATTTTTTTAAAAAGATGAATAAGCACTGCACCAATGACAGGCTTAAAATGGGTGGTTCAGCGATACTGTCAATGCTTGTCTGTATGCAGATACTGCAATCTTCTGATTCCCCAGAGATGATATAGCATATATATAAATTCATAGCTGCTTCTGGAAATCCCCTTTCTCTGCAGTCATCAGACTGAATATGTGAAGAGACAAGGGGACTTCCACGGCCCAACATCCTGTCTCATCCGATGTTTGCCTTGTTTTGCACTGGAATGTAAATCTCTGTGATGACATGTCCCAAGCACTGAGTGCTAAGTGAGAAAACATCCCACTTTTTCAAATCTTTTCTAATATCAAGTTTGTTTTGATAAGGTATGTACCAAAATTCAGCTTTCCAGATGGCCACGAAGTATCTTAATCATTTGAAAGTATACTTTCTGTCCTCAGTTTTAACTAAGATGTATTCCCAAGGGAATTTTTGATGACTCTTATATCTAATGAACATAATTTCCAAACTTCAGTGTCAGAAGTTGCTGAATCATTCATGTTAAGTGGCATATTTTGAGGAAGAAAGGTAAAAATGTTCATTATTTGGATTTTTGTTTGTTGTAGTAATTTATATGTATTGAGTTCTAGATCTAAGTTTACTAAAAATAAACTTCCCTGGTCTGTAACTGTAATAAAGATTTGATTTGATTTGATTTGAAATTTCACAATTTCTTTATCACATTAATGAGTTAGTAAAATTAAGATTCTTAGAAAATGAAGAAATGCAGGACATCTTATCATCCTGGGAAAGACTATGTACATAATGATCTGTGGGCTACAGGCCAATTGATTATCACCTTGATCTTTTAACCTAGACTTCAGCAGTTCTTCAGATACAGGACTCCATCAAAGGGCAGATTGTCCTCTATAAAGGATAAAAGCTATTTCATATGTAATGGGTGGACACAACTGCATATTTATAATGTATGCATGTCATTTAACCATACTTTTCAAAAAGCCACAGTATCTACAGCAATAATCAGATGCTAAAAGACAAACACTCCCTTGGATTGGGGCTCAACTCATAGGCACATCCAGTAGCTTTTTTTTTTTTTTGGTAGTTGTTGGCAACCATACAAATGTGTCATTGCCATTCTTGCATTTCTCTGACCCTGTTTTCTTCTGGGATAATTTTTCACTTTCCCAGTCAAGTCTACAGCCCCAATTTCCCTAGGTGTCTCCCATCCAAGTACAAACCAGGACTGACCTGCTTAATTTCTAAGATCAGCCAAGGCCAGCTAGATGTTGCGCTTTAAAAATACAGTTAAACTTACTAGGCAAAGAGTGGTGAAAAGCCTTTCCAAGGCACTGCCCGTATGCCATGGACAGCTGTAATGAGGAGATCTTTACATGTACAAGTGAACATGTATAATTGAACAGACATTGGCTTCCTGTCAAGCCCAAACCCTATTCATGAAGATTCCTGTTACATATGGGGGGTTGGGGTGTTAACTGTCATCATTTTTGTACAAGTTTTTCATTGTATAACACTTGGATAGGGTCTGCATCTTATAAAATGGCTATTTGTAGGTGGGCACATTCTCTTGGTTCTATAGGCTTTAGGTACTGGAACTCACCATGATCATCCATCCATCCATCAGCTTTGGGAACACCTGTATGGTACTGTTCCTGCTAGCGACAGCTCTGGATTGATCTCTCCATAATGCATGAAGTGGCCCTGATGGGCCTCAGTTCTCAAGCAGACATCCCCCTTTACTGTACCACCACTTGAGAATACTTTTTAAAGTAAGCAAATGGAGTAAGGGACCTTATATATTACGCATAGGAATCTTCTATTATAAACAGCTGTTCTAACTACTATCATGTGGACTACATTAGAATGAATTACCCATCAGAATTATATTCCTCCAAACTTTGACCTCTCCAGTCACTGATAAATTTTGGCAATACAATCATTCTCTTATCACCATTTTGTTTTCTGTTTAACAGCTTCAGTTCAAAAGTGTGAACATAAGGATTTGGTTTATTTGCCTTTTTAGCCTCAAAATCCAGCTTGGTTCTCTTTGTTCAAAGCTGTAGTTTCATTTCCAATCTCAATTACAGGCTTCAATATAAGAAAGGTAATGCATTTTCAAAAGAAATGGTTGGCTACTATGTTTTGACAGTTTGGCTTCAGTTAAAGTATAATTAAACGTTTCAGAAACAAAGGTTTGGAAATTCAATCACACCACTTGAACTTGCGAAAGAGACTGTTTTGTTTTTACTTTGAGAAGAAGAATTAATTTGTCCTTCACTTTCCATCCTAAAAGCAAACAGTTGGATTAAGCATTCCACTATTATAAGCAATGCATAGCTAACACTGGGGAGAAAAGAAAAATAACATCTGAAACAGAGTAAGCTTTGATCCTGGCTATGTCTGATCGGCAGGATTTTTTAAAAAAGAAGAAGAAAGGAAAGGAGGGGAGGGAAGGGGAGAACCCCTCTGGTTAGTTACTTGAATTCTGGGCATACCCCCTCCCACCCCTCACAACAGCAGGAAGTGTAGGCATGTGTTGCATATAAAACACCCAGAGGCAAAAAGTTTTCAAGTATATTCAAATGGCACTCCCCTCCTTCCACCCACCACCTACCCCACATACCACATCCCATTCTAATTATGGTGTATAACACATCTGCGAGTCCTGAATTACGTGCCTAAGAACTATTTGTCTGGCTTGCAGCAAAAATATCTTTTGTTTTTCCTAGTAAATTAGGATTTCCTTGAATACAAAGAAGCGTGCTGCTTAAAAAAATACAGAGGGAGCAAACCCACTGCAGTCAAAGGAAAAGGCAAGAGATTACTCTCAATGTGTTAATGTAAGACAGAACAGAAGTTGCCACCTATAGGGGAGCGAGGTCAGGATACTGGAAACTTTCTCTTTTCGAGACAATTATCAGCCAACAGTTACTTAGGAAAAAGAAGAGCCTTCTGTTGATATGGGACGGGAGGACTCTGAAACTCAAGAGTTTACAACTCAGAGAAAGAAAGGGGGGGGGGGGAGTGAAACAAGCCAGATATCTGCAACAAAGGACTTTATAAATCCTCCAAACCTTGTTTGGTTATAATCTACAGAAGGAATGCTCTATTGTAGCCACTGCGTCTGAAGTTTATGCCAAGCAAGAGAACGGGAGTGGAAATCTCTCCTTGTAAACTAAAAGCGCAACACCACAAAAGTAATGAAGAACAAAATGGAAGAATTGGCCCAGATCACCTTTCCTTCAGTCTTAGACTAGCCATAGCAACTGCATATCTGTGTCAGCAGAACAACTTATCTGACTTCTGATGCTGCTACATTAAAACAGTCAGGATCCACCCTCCCCCTTTTTCTAAAAAAATCCATGTTTTTCTTGTTTTGCTCTCCATCCCTTTTTCATATAACTGTTCTGCTTTATTTTGTTGTTGTTGTTGTTGTTTTGATCCTCCTTAGAGACAAACAGGCAGTTGTTTCAACTTTAAACTTTAATGAGCAAACAAAATGGCACAGGAGAATCTCAAACCAACCTGCTTTTGACATAAAGTGGACCTGTGTTGCAATACAGAGACAAAAAAAAAAAGCCAATGAACCAAAATATCTACTAAAATAAGAACATTTATCTGGAATTCACTGTAAGTGCTGAATATCTGTATACAAATATAAAATTTTTAGAAAAAACAGATGTTGTGTACCATATCCCACAACAATTCCTCAGTGGGAGGTTGACTTGCTGCTCCAGTGCTATGAGGATAAATTGTAGCATCTATTAATATTAAATAGAATTATGATTCTCCTTTGTGACAACTTCCCTTATTCTTCATTCATCCACATTTCAAGAGTTATGCCTATGGTACTGTAATAATCTCTACATCTGGTCTTTCAGCAGACTTCAAAAGGAAGCATTTGATATGCAATTAAACTACAGTATGGTAGATATTATTGGAGAGAAACTCAGACATGCTGGCTCTTGGTAGATGTGAAATTGTGTATTTCTGTTGACATTACCCTGACACCTTGGCTCAATAAGCCATTTTATTCTAGAATAGGCAGCACAGTGAGATTTTTTAATACTGCCAGTTATAAGAAGAATACTTTGGTTGGTCAATGCATAAGTGTCCATACATTTATTCCATTGATTAAATTAAAGGGGCTTAATTAAACTGTAAATATGGTCCTTTCCAAACCAAATTTGTAGAAATATTCCAACAAGCCCATGGTTGTCTTCATTGCAGCCAACCCTTAAAGGCAGAGAATATCACTATATCCTCCTGCTGAACAAAAGTAAGAGAAACAAACAAAGCTCATTAAACCAGTGCCTTGCCTTCCCCCATGATCTTTCATAGAATCATAAGGCAAAAGGTATTTCAAGGGTCATGCATGGTGCAGAATCTGCTAAAGCATTTCAGACAGATGGCCATCCAGCCACTATTCGAAGGTCTCCAGTGAAGAAGAACATGCCTCTTCATGAGGCAACTTATTCTACTGGTCAACAGCTCTTACCATCAGGAAATACCTCATAATGTCTTACCCAAATCTACTTCCTTTTACTTTCAGCCCATTAGTTTTGGTCCTGTCCTTTGGAACAACAAGGAACAGGTACACTTCCTCCTTCAAATGAGGCTGAATTCTCTAGACATCATACCTCTACACTATAGATCCAGGAGGTTACATTATAGAAATTAGTTCGCTTTTTGCTTTTTGACCTTTTAAACACTATAAAAGTAGCACAGGGTATGAGAGCCCTATCCTTTTCACACACCAGAATCAGGGGATGGACATCAGGAGAGAAGATAGGTGGCAGCAACAGTAACTACCAAGCCATTATTCCAAAGTAAGAAGCCAAGCTAGATATAAAGACCAAAGATCTTCCGGGAGAGGAGATTAGGAACCCTAGCCTTCCAAAGCCTCAGCTGTCCACTACAGCTGGCTTGACCTCTAGGCAGAAGAAGGAGAGTTCAGGAGCTAGGAGGTAGGATGAAACAGAAGTTATCACCAGTGCAAAATGGCCTGCCATATGCACAACCAAGCTCCAGCACTTCTACTGGAAAACTGAATTCAGAGTGTTACCTGTTAAATGGCAGCTAAACCAGAAATAAATCCTCTCAGATGCTCAACATAGATAACATTATGGGATGACATCACATATATGACATTATGGGATCACTGTGGAGCTAATCTGGGCACAAAACTCACATGTGAAAGTGTTACATGTATGGATGTGTTCTTGGTATTAAGTCACTATCTAGCCAGCTAATTCACAATTCCTCGACTTACAACAATTTGTTTAATGACCATTTGAAGTTACAATGGTGCTGAAAAACATGACTTATGACCAGTCCTTGCACTTATGACTATCGCAGCATCCCTGCGGTCACATGATCAAAATTCGGGCACTTGGCAACTGGCATGTATTGATGATAGCTGCAGTGTCCCGATATCATATGATCACCATTTGTGACCTTCCCAGGGGGCTTCTGACAAGCAAAGTCAATGGGGGAAGCCGGATTCACTTAACGACTGTGTGAATCACTTAACAAATTCACTTGCAGCAAAAAAGGTCGTAAAATTGGGTGTGATTCACTTAACAACCGCATCGCTTAGCAACGGAAGTTCCAGTCCCAATTGTGGTTGTAAATTGAGGGCTACCTGTACTGTATATACTGGCTAACTTTAGAAGGAAGAAATTGCCCAATCTTGAAGTGTTCCTCTTATATGCCTCCCTGATAGATACTTGGCACCCAACTACTTAGTCTTGTAACTTAGGTGCTGGTCTAATTCAGAATATGATTTGTTAATCGTTGATACTAAAGACATACTTTTAAAATGAAAACACTTCTAAGAACTTGATTAGGCTATTAAGTTGATAACATAAAGATATTATATAAAGATAACACAAACATCTAAGATGCAAGACAGCAATTCTGGACATTTCAACGTTTTGTGATATGAACTCATTTCCTGTTGGCCTTTAGTGAGCAAATCACTGAACAACATGCTTTTTGAATGCATGCTGGAGAGAATGTAACCAGCTGCAACTTTAAACGTTCTCCTTTGCTACCTTGGGCATATAATAAAATCTGAATTCTGATCGTCATTTGCTTCAACTTTGAAACATTGGAACCATTTTTCAAGAGAGACTGCCGAGTACTGAATAGGCCCTTTATGGATATTTCCAGGGGTTACTGCCATTGGTACTGACCTCACAAGACTCCTCTGTGCCGGCAAATAGTTATTGTCTTTCAGCCTAGCCAAGTGACCCAGACAATTTCTAGCAGACGTAAAGATAATACTGAAGTAGAATCATATCACAGATAGATGAAGCAAGTGCAAACAAGGCATGGACTAAAATTAATAACAAAATGATGAGGCATCTTTATTGGTGAGACACAATTATTTTACTAACTCCAGGCTCTTTGCTTTCAAAGAAAAAAGAAAAAAAAGAAGAGCCAGATAAGCTAAAATAGGTCCTCTGCACAGACAAACCCCCAAAGATTCCCCTTCCAAATAAAGAATACTGTCCTTCCACACTTTTCTTCCATCACAGCCAAGAACCTAGCTTAGAAGTGTATGTCCTAGTCTAAAAGCTACCTGTGGAAACTCACAAAAGGTCAAGTCTTGAATCTCTTCCAAATGCCAGAAAAATATACCTTTTTTTTCAAGTGATTTTTGGATCTTTAAAGTTTTAACTGGGAGTCAGTTTCAATGCAGCCTTTATACTTTATTATAAGCTTTCACATTGCAACTTGCACTGAATGAAGAAATAACAAAGACTGTGTTCATCAGGAAATTGCTCAGCTAGAATTCATTAAGGGGGTCAACATTTTCTCATGGATTAAACCAAGACCAAGGATAACTATTATCATACTACATATTTTAATCAGATCACCAGTGCAAGACAGTGTCATATTATACAATTGTTTTGTGAATGGCACCTCTCAGTAGTAAGGAGTAAGTATCATTTCTGCATCTCAGTAGTAAATATCTTTCTGCATTTCTTGCATTTTGTTTCCCTCTAACACCTTCCCACACAACTATGAGTGAATAAGTATGCATATTTGCATGTACACACAGACACAGAAATAGAATCTTCATCCAGGATAATATTAAAACATCTTCCAAAAGCTTTTCCCATAATAAATTGTTACGCCTTTGAAATATCACAAGACTCTTCATTATGTATTCTCAATGACCATTGCTGATGGACTTAAATACTGACAAGAAACATAGTTCTAAATCTGAAGCATCATGGTGAAAAGTTAGTATGTAGTAGTATGAAAGGTCTGTCTCCAATGAATTTCTTCATATTTGGTCTTCCTGACAAATACACCTTTAATGACAATCCTGATATTGGTGTTGTGCAATGCATGAAACTTCATTACTGAAGTTCACTCCCTCCTTAGGCTTACAATGTCTTGGAGGCTGCCTTAATATGGTGATTAAGAGAATGAGCTATGCATTGCGGGCACAATATTGTAGATAGAAGGGATACTACTGAGAATGACATGGGGCCATTTTTGGCCAGTTGGCTGTATATATAAGATTGCAGCCAAAGCAGTAGTATTGATTAGAAGACATTGGATATGCAAATAAAATTTATCTAGAAAATGCACAGAGAAATGTATTGAAGATTAATGTTGAAGGGAAGCAGAAAAGCCCCAGCCCAAATAGATGGTCTTACCAAATGTTTCTCTGAGGTTTAATTATTTGCAAACTAGCGTACCACAAAGAAAAACACTGCTTCTCGGAATGACCCATTTACTTTGTGTCTGTTCCTTTCTTGCTTAGTGGACCATCATTTGTTTGTGCCAAACAGAGTCAATGTCACCACTGTAAATCCAGTTTTTTCCCCTTGTTTCTTGGAAAGCGCCACTCAATCCCACGTCAAGAAAAACAAACAGAGAGGGTTTGCTTGGGTTCTATTTCAGGCAAATCACCAGTGGCAGTTCCAGTAACAAGCCCAAAACCAACATTGATACTTGTTACAAGACTGAGGTTACTGTGCAGAAAGGAAAAGGGTCAACGCAGTTGCTTCACCTAATGCAGCTTTTTTTTTCATTCACTTTGCGATCGTTTCCCTCCTTTCCGAATAAAAGAAAAGTAGGAAATACTGAGTCACTTACAAGCAACCATCAGGCTTTATTGGGGGGGTGTCAGTTCTTCAATGGGGAGGGTAAATTTAATAGTTAGATAATCAAGGGTCAGCAATTCACAGGGAAGAGACACTGATAATTTCTTTTATAAGTCTGTTTAATATAATACAATGATTATAGGTCAACTTTAAAACACATGGTTTGCATAGAAGAGTCCAGGTTTGGTTCTTATCACCCACATTTCAGTGGTTATAAATAAAAGGGCTTAAATAAGCTCTGCCTGGCTCTTTAAATGGAAACCTGCTGTCACACAGCAGTAAAAGTAGTGGGCTGGATAGATGTGGGTTTGCAGAAGGGAGGCAGAACAAAATGTCATTTTTAATCTCATGCACATAAAGTACATCATTATATGTTCAATGAAACCTTCATGTCCATTAATTATCAGCCAACCCGGGAGTTTACTGAAGGTAACAAAGCCAATCTTCTGCATACTGTACTGTACTGAGATACAGTAATCCAGAACTCTACATAGCCAGACTAACATAGCATAGCTCATTCAGTCTCTCAGTAGCACTAGAGTAGGGTTGGCAATGGGTTGGACTACCAGATCTAGACTACAGAAATCCAGATGACCACTAGATGGCACAAAGGTATACAGAAAACTCAAAAACCCTGCTGCCATCTAGTGGTCTTCTTGTCTTTTGCACCCCAGATCAAGAAGCTTTAGCAGTAGAAGTATGGGAGAAATCACTTAGTCTTAGTTCAATTGGCATGGAGAGATACTACAGATGATCAGCTCTCTATGCTATTTAAGGCACCACACTGTGAGCCTTGCCACACCACTCCTGGGTGATGCAAACTGCTACAGCCAAAAGGGAACCTAGTCTACTGATCCCTTCCTTCAATCTACCTACAGCTTGCAAACTGCATTTGGGAGTCAGCCTCCCAATGGAAAAACGAAAGATCAGAGACCAGGATGCAAATATGGGTTTCTCCCAAAGCAAAGAGGAAACTCCTCTTTCAGAGAAACCAGAGTTACTGTCTGCTTACAACAAGCTAGTAGCACCATGACATTGCCAATGGGTGACTTCAGCAGCAGGGTATTTTGTGTGTGATAGAGCTTTGTAAATGGTCCTGTGGTTTTATTGACAACAGGATTGTATGTCCAGCAGCAGCCAGTGTATTAAAATGTTCAGGAAAGGAGCATTTCTTAGCTCAGAATTTTTATTCCAGCCACTTACTCAGTGCCAGCACATTTCCATCTGAAAAATAAATGGCTTTTACTTGGATAGCCAAGGACTTTATTATTTCCAAAATTCTTCTCATCTTCAAAGTGCTTTTAGAAATTGGCTGTGTAACAAGCCAGCTGATCCCAACTGGAATCTGCCAACCAGCAAAATCAGGCCACTGAGTTTAGTTTTGTTTTTCTGCAGCAACAGCAGCAAAAAAAAAAAAAAAGCAGTTAGGGAGATCAGCGGGTTGGAGAGCTTATGCAAACCGAGCAACACATAATTCACTGGACTAGATTTCATCGGTCCCCATATTTTCATGCTGCTACTGCTGCTGAGCACTGAATTTCCAAATCAAGAAGGGATTTGGACCACACTTTCTCTTTTGATGGAACAAACAGAGTAGAATGGATTTGTGTGAAATATTTTGTTGTTGTTTTGGAACAGTTGGTACTTGCATTAAGAAAGGCAATCATTCCTACTGCCAAGATCACATGCTACATATTCCTATGGGACACATGTACTGGTTGAACAGTCAGCCTATGCCAGGTTGAGAGCAGACATGGGGAAGAGAGAGGAGGAATGAGCTTTTCCTAGAGGACACAATAGCTGTTCTGTTCAGAAACAAAAGTTCTTCATGCTTCCAAAGCTGAGTTACATAAACATATGGCTAAATATGTTTATATATGCAAATACCTATTGCATGCCAGTATCCTTCAGATGTTGACTGAAATTATTATGATAATTTGTTCATGGAGGAAGCTTGAAAAGAGCTAGGGTTGTCTTCTTAATTGCCTTGGAACCAATTTCAGTGGCTGATCTATTGGAACAAATCTTACTTAGCCCCTCTGTTACCAAAGGGTAACATCAGATTGCACTAACTGGTTGGCTCTGTGCTAAACTCCAGTCCAGTTTTCAGATATACCTTTACTGGGATTAGCAAAAGTATGGCTGATACTTGAGATGGGCGGCTCTCTACGTTACTTTCAGTGATAAACCCTATCCATAACAGCAAAGGTCCATGTCAACTCATCTCTACCTCATCAGTCCAAGCTAGAATTCCATATGCAAACTTCCCGCCCCCCCAAAAAATCTTCTGGAATCAATGATAGACTTTCTTTGCTGGGGTGTGTAAAAGAATGCTGAATGGAGATATGTTTGTATTCAGGACTCCATGAAGTTACATTTGGTTTCTAGCAGTTCCAAGGATTGTTTATTGAAACACAAACCCTGAAACTATTAACTCAACACTTGACAGTGACCAGATTTTCCAAGAAGCATCTACTGGGGGTATGCCAAGGTTCAGCAATACTTAATTTACTATCGTAATTTAGTAATTTAGTTATTCTCAATCCCAATGCATATTTACCTGGGAGTAACTCCTATTGGAATCAATGGACTTATTTCTTTAAAAAAATGAAGGACTCTGCTGCCTCAAATTATACTCATACATATACACATGCACACTTGTTACATATTCAGGCAGCAGAATCCTTCACATGTACATGCAAGGAGATAGAGATAGAGATATATGTTTCTTCTATGAAACAGAAGTGTAGCCAGCGTATATATTTTCTCCCATAGGCAACAATGGTTTTCATTCTGCATTGTGCTTGTTATTCAATACAAAATGGCGTTAGCATTACTAATGAGAGAACAGTAATTGGTTGTTAGTTCCTAATGAAATCAGTAAGATAGCCATTATTTTAAATCAAGTTGC
This sequence comes from Liasis olivaceus, assembly GCA_030867105.1. Classification (NCBI taxonomy): domain Eukaryota; kingdom Metazoa; phylum Chordata; class Lepidosauria; order Squamata; family Pythonidae; genus Liasis; species Liasis olivaceus. Next base: position 263,273,531 of record CM061349.1, read on the forward strand.
AACTTGAGCCTATATTTCAGAATGTGCATGCTATGGGACTGCAACTCCTGTCTGCTCTATCTGTTACCATGCTGGCATTATTCATCCATGGTTTTAGATATCCATGGTTCAATTACATGTACACAAGTCCTGCTAATTTCAGTCTGTCTTCCTTCAGTATTGTGTGTTAGGATTGTAGACCTTAGTGATATCCTTAGGATCTTTGGGCTTATCCTCCTTCAACACTATAGAAATTTAGACCAGCTCTGGCACTACTTTACTTTTATACAGTAGTAGTAGATGGAGAGGACGAAAGCGTGGTGAATGCTTCTCTTCCAGTCTTTTTCTCCTGCCACTCTACAGCTAGCAGAACTTTGGAGTCACTGGGGTGTTCCAGCCCTGTGCACTCTGCCCTTGGAACATTCCAACGCCATCCTGAGCAGTATAGGTGGAAAGCTAGATCACGGCAGGTATCAGTTGATTCCAAACACATTTCCACTAGTTACTGAAGGCAGAACAAGCTGTACTGCCACATTATGTTTCTCAGCAACACAAAACATACCACAGATTAGCTCCAATGTGCAAAGCTTTCAGGGGAGGGGAAGAACATGTTTATTAGTCATGTTTTTAAAGATCCAGAGCCATATCTTAGTTGGAAGGAGAGCTGGGTGTTGAAAAACATCAACCCTCCTAAACATAAGATACACTCCACTTGTTCACATTGTTTCTGACCTTGGATAGCTGATAAACCAACGTGATATTATTTCAAGTCAGGTGTTTTGCAAGCTTCAGGTACCAGGTGTTACTGAAGGTCACTGTTATGGAAAAATGGTCTCTCCCACATCTAAAAGAAGGCGACCGAGAGTAGCTTTTATGCAACATTACTTGTTGATAATTAACTGCTTTTAACCAAGAAGTTAATAGTTATTCAAAGCACTCTGTTCAAGAATGGAGGCGGAGAGACATATTTATTAAGCACTGGGAATGATGTGCAAAACAAAACCAAATGCATAGGATATGGAAATGCAATGAAAGATGTTCCTAAAGAAATGGAGCTGGGGGATTGAAAGAGATCATGAGTGCCCTGAGAGCAGAGAGGTTATTTTTGAAGAATCAAGTTTAGCCACACACTTCGTTAAATTTTATTACTGTGGATTTTTTTTTTAAAAAAAGAACAAACTTGGGTCAAACTGGGTCTTTGTAATTTGAATCTTTTTTAAGTCATATGGCAGGTGTTTTTAAACAGCAAGCTGGGCAGCCAACACCTCTGCATGGGGTTTCCTCGTGTCATAAGCACATAAAGAGAGTCTTGGTGAATCAGAGGCCCATTCAGGTCCTGCATTTTGATCTCCCTATGGTCAACTGAATGCTTGGAAGGCCAGAAGTGGGACCTAGAGGCAAAACCAGCCTCTCAATCAGATTTCTCATCAGCTGGCTTTTAGAGACATAGGCTACCTCTAATATGGCAACTAACATATAACTATCATTTGTACTAGCTATTAATAGTAGCTATGGTAATACAGTGCTCAGCAGAACCACTCAGCTGGTCTACACTGACATTGCAATATGTTGATATTGGTAGAGAAAATGCGGTATTTCGTTCTTAGCTTTGTTCTTCCTGAAAAACAACAGACTTGCCTTTTGGACCAGCACCAGGACACCCAAGAAACACCCTTGACTGCAGACAGAATTATTCATCCTTCTGTTTCCCTTGCCTTGCCTTTCCTATACTTTAATTTAGATTTCTCATCAGTTCAAAAGAGGATAATATACCTAGTGAATATTACTTCTTGTTTGTACCCCTAGCAGGAAGTCCATGGAGGAAAGCAAAGGGAAGACAAAAGCCACATGGAATTGAATTTAAATAGCCATAACTTTATGCATCACAGCTTCTCTTAATTAGAAGTACAAAGACAAGCACTAAGAATTCTGTAAACTACTGCTCAGAAAAGTCGAACTTTCTATCGGACTAAATGGAATGGTAATGTGGACAATCTGAGCTCTCCTGCAGCTACCACCAGTTTGCACAGGGTCATACCCATAACAAGAAGGGAGCCAGATAACAAATCTCAGGTCCAAAGTCCTTTAGGGATATGTTCCTAGTTGAATAGTTGTAAGATAGCCCTGTTGGACTCTTGAATGTCATTCCCATCTGACAACTGCATTAACGGTGACTGTATAAAATACACCAGTTGTAACAGCATGGAGCAATGCCAGGGCACAAGGAAGAATAATCATTTGACCGCTATTTTATTATGGGGAATACAGAAGTCCATTCCCAGACAGCTAAATAGAGTTTGTTGATGGTTCTAGGGTGCAATGCCTAATGGTGGTCCTCAGCAAGACAAGGAGGAGCATTAAGGAGAAATAACATGTAGAAAATGGAAAGGGTTTATTAGTCACCCTTACCCAATAGCTTGCTCATTGGAAGGATTGATAATGAAGCTCAAGCTCAGATACTTTGGTCACCTAATGTGAAGAGAGGACTCTTTGGAAAAGACCCTGATGCTGGGAAAGATGGAAGGCAAAAGGAGAAGAGGATGGCAGAGGATGAGATGGCTAGATAGCATCACTGAAGTAATGAGCATGAAATTGAGCAAACTCAGGGAGGCAGTGAAAGATAGGAAGGCCTGGCGCAATATGGTTCATGGGGTCACGAAGAGTCGGACACGACTTAACGACTGAACAACAACAAACCCGATAGCTGCTAGAACTTTTATAGCTTGGGAGTGCACCCACCAAGACTCTTTCCCCTGGTCAAACCAGATTTGCCTTATCTCATTAGTTGGTCTACAGTAAGCCAATGGCCCTTAGAAGAGAGGCCATCTAGCACAGATGCGATAAGAGCCAAACAATCTAGAAGCCAGGTTTCAAAGCTATACCACCACCACTGCATCCTTCTTGTCTCCCCTCATCTATGCCAGATGGGGCATAGAGATTGTTCCACCAAAGGGGAGAGTGCTTAGATAACAGAACAACATTTTGAAGTAGCCTCATTTTGTGCAGTGGGGTCTTCCGGTGTGGAGTCAGTTGAAAACAGCCAGAGATAAATAGTGAGTATATCAGATTTTTGGGGTCTATTTTTGTGCTTACTTGACATTAAACAACATTGACAAAAGTTGGCTTGGCACACAGCCCTCTGTTGCATAAAGGTAATGTTTACTTAGTCTACGTGATGCCTTTCATGGAACAAAACAGGAGATGATTATTCTTACTCTATGTTATCATTGTTTCCTTTCTATAATGTTACTGTTGTTTTAATTGTATACCACCTTGAGTCATATGTTGAGAAGGCAGCTATATAAATTGTCTAAATAAACAAGCAAAGCCATGCAGTAAATGAACAAATGCTGAAGCAGTTGGTTTATTTGACCCTGGATTGAGATGTGAGAAGTAAGTCTGGATTAATCAATCAAAGGACTTAAGTAGCTTTTACCTACAAATCATCACACAGAATCAGCTCTACCTTGGCAGCAAGTTGGGTATAAATAGCTGCAGTAGTCCTATAGTCCAATATGGGGCAAATACAGTATGACCCTGGAAGATGCATTCAAAAAGAGCTGCGATTACCACAGTGAAAACATTAGCAAAACTCTAATTTGAATTATGGTGAGTTTTGCACATGTCTTACACGGCTAATGAAACCTGGTAAGTTTGTTTGTTTGTCTAGATGATTCTGCTGTCCTGAAATAACCAACACTCTTATAAGTACTGCTTTTTACTCTTTTTCCTTTTGATTTTTTTTCCCCTTTCTCCCTCTGTCAGCCTTGCGAGGTAGTCCAGACAAGAAGCACACCCAGGAGTACTAGCTCCATCTTTATTGAAAGATTACATTGACAGAATCTTGCAAGTCTGAAAATACCCCTCCCATCCCTCATTTTTACTTTCCTGAAAACTAGGGAGGGTCCCTTCTGAGATGCTTTTGCCACCCCTCCTCCTTCAGACTCAAATTTTGTTTATCTGACCATTGGCTAGGCTGTGGCTCTTCCTCCTGTGTCCCAGGTCATTCCAAGATACCATTACACCCTCTTCTCTTCTGCCTGATGAAAGTGGAACTGCCATCTATGTGCCAGTAGGGAATGGGGAAAGGGTGTACATTTGTGGTCCCCTAGCACTTGCGATTTTTTCTTCAAAATTAAGAGTGGAAATGGATGTACATAAATGAAATTGGAAATGGTTCTTTAGTAGGTACTACAGCAAGGGGCCAAGGAAAGAGTTCTGGGTTTTCATAGAAGGGTTTGGATTAAAGGGTGAGAGGGAATATATTTGTAAACAGAGCCATAATTAGACATCAGTGGCATGGCTTTTCTCAGAGAAAGCCAGTTCTCGTCTCTCTTCCTATCCTTCACCTTTGTAGAACTTTACTTCCTAGAATTCTTGTGCTGCAACTCAGTCTAATTAAAGTTACAGTTTATGGCAGGACCTGAATAATTTTGGCTGATTTCAAGAAAACGAAAGAGGAAAGGAAAGGAAACTTAGTATTTGGACAGAGATGTGACTAGGAAAGTGAAAAAGAACAAAATGCCCTGGGCATGTCCATATAGTCACTGGTAGTCAAGCTTGACTTACGGGTCACTTTACCTTTTACAATGTAATCATACCACTTTTCCACTGGATTCTGAATTCCTTCTGGAATCAATACATGTTTAATACCAAAGTTTATGAGTATAATGCGTAAGTCAAATATATTCCATTTTTTAAAATTCTTAACTGATATGTGGTCACTAACAAGATGAAAGAAATGGTGGGAAAATATGGAAAGGATCCAAATGGAAGATGATGACTTCTAGATCCTGCAAAAATTTGTAAATGAGTCAGGACAAACACTGCACAATAAAGTATCCCATTGAAAGAACTCATTAAAGGAAGCTTGGACAATGACGTTTTGCCCATGAAGGATTGAAATGATCCAGTGTACTGAAAAACTATGAGTGTATGATCTTCCCTGTTCCTTGGTAATATATTTGACTCTCAACATAACCATAAAAGGTTTGCACTCAATAAGTCTCCAACAACCAATGCAGAATTAAAGCAGAAAATCAATGAGTAATGACAGCCCATGAACATCTTTATAGAAGTCTTGTTGTGCACACACACACACACACACACACACACAAATGGGCATATCAGAGAGCTGGCAAATAAGACATCAGATACCTTTACTAATCCAGGTGCAAAAGACTGCACAATTTTTTGTCTATGCAGGAAAGGTACAGTGGGAAATGCAAAACACAGCAAATCAAAGCAATTATTTCTGTCTCATCTTTCACTTTTAAGTGAAAGATGCTATACTTTAGATCACAGATTTCTTAAAACACATCCCATTTTCCTGTGCTCTAAAACTCCAGACAGTTACACTGATATATCATAATCATCATCATTGGCATAGATAACAGTAATATTTGCAACAATAAAAATCAGCAGGAATTATAAGCTTCAAGAATGTTGTTTTGGGACTTAAAATTGAATATTATGTAAATTCTATACAAATACAGTTTTAGAATGTATTTGCCATTTTAAGGAAATGCATTTTACAGATATTCATAAAATGAAACTGTTAGGCAGTTCAAGGGTTTTTTTATAATCAAAAACTTCCCTATAACAACAGATGGAAAACTCATACTCATTTAGGTTTTCCCCTAAGTTAAGGGGGTGGTTTAATGAGGGACTACTTCAGTTTAAAAATAAAAACAAAGTACTAGCAGCTGCCAGCATTAAAAAGCAGATGAATAGCATACTGTATACTTCGACATTCAATGGTAGAAAGATAGATAAACGGGTAAAAAGTACCCTTTCATGGTGGGACATTGATTGCATTCCGTGAGCAAACTGCAGAAACATTATTTATTTATTATATTTTTATCCTACCCAAAGGGCTTCAGGCTGTTTATATGGTCTGTCCTCTTCTCTCTTTTATCCTCACAACTATCTGAGGTACATTAGTCTGTCAGAAAGTCATTGGTCCAAAGATCTCTAATATCTTTCATGTCTGAGTAGACTGGATACCTGCCCAGAGGTCCTTATCAACAGTTCTCCTCAGACTTTTGGTGGCCAATTTCAAAAGCAGAAATAGCCAAAGTGGGAATGATCCTACCTGAAAACATCCCTGTGGGCTTCCACCATGGTCCATGGCACTTTCAGAATTGTTCAGACAACAGAATTACCAGTCATCACTTTAGTTCCACAAAGGAAACAAATTGAGTCTTCTGCTAAACATCAATGATGGCATCCTGGGCACTTCTCACTGTACCAAGTCCTGCAGGATGTTGCTGGGAATGTCCCCTGCAACACCATCAATTAATCAACAGGAATTCAGTTTTATCAGATAGTGTCTATAGAAGGTAGGGATGTCCTAGATTTAGTCTCTTCCCAAAGTTTATTATTACAGATTTACCCAAAGGGTGGAGTGGAAGGACAATTCACTGCAGGTCCCTACAAAGCAAACCCACTCTTTCTCAACTACTCCAGGAAACATAGGACCCTTGTAGCAGACAGCTATAAGACCCTAACTCCACCTTCATCCCAACCTACATAACTCTTGGGGGGAGGGGGGAGGAAGGGCAGGCTCTGTTGCCTTTGTTCATACATATTACAGTATACACTCAGATGCCAGAATAGTTGTGGGGTAGCAGATTTATGCACTCTTGATTCATTAATAAAGAATACAAATATAGACAAACACTTGATTCTTAATATAACTTAAAGAAGGTCACAGATGGAAAACTTCCTATCCATCTCATCCCTATGACATCTGATCCCTGCTCTGAAAAAGCCTTTTTGTGGTGGGTGAGGTGGAAGGGAAACGATTAGGACTACTAAATCTTGGCAGAAGTATAATCCAGATGACCACTAGAAGGCAGCAGAGAGTTACGGTTTTCTCTATGTCCATGCTACCATCTAGTGGTGATCCAGACTGTTGCAGTCTAGATGTGGTAAGCCAATAAAGGATCCATTAATTTATCCCTTTCAGCAGCCCTTTACATTTCATCCCACTTTGCTCAGGAGGACCACAGTGCTTTGGGAACACAGTGGGCTGCAACAGGGAGGAGGGTACTGAAAATTGTATTCCAATTTCAATTAAATGGTGGCAGGGAAGAGAAATTAATTTAAAAAATCACCTCTGTTAACTGAGTGGAGGAATAATTTGTGAGATCTAATTGTGGCTGGATTCTGATTCAGATTTTATGCTGGTAGAGTAAAGTAGAGTTAAGTGTGGTCCATATGTATTTGTGGGTGTTAAGACTAACTTAACAGCCAGTTAATTGCTGAGCTCTGAAATGTCTGTGTTGACAGAAAGAATATTTGCCTGTCATAAAACCATGAGAATCAATATATGACTTGTTTCTGCTGAACAACCACTGCCAAACATTTGAAGTCTGATCAAACATACGAAGCAGTTATTGCTGGCTCTTGGTGCCGATAGTTTGCTGATGGTTTGAGAAATCATGAGACAAACAGCTGGACTGAAGTGAACAGCTAGGAGAAACCAGACTTGTCCTCTTAAGGGAAACATTATAACTTTAGGGTCACTTTAGCTTGCAAAATGGGTTTCTTCTGGCAGAGGGGCTCCTCCTGCATTAACAAGTATATTGCATTTTCAGGGGGTCAAAGGGTTTTGTATAGAGAAATTTTCCCAATTTTACAGGAACCTAGAGCTCCAGCACCACTAAACAAAGATGGTAATATATACACTGCCAAAAGAAAGATCATAAAATCATAGGACCCCCCCCAAAAAAGTGAAACCATAGATGCAAACATATGACTTATTAGAATGCAGATTTCATGGAAGCAAGCCAATTTCCCATTTAAATTACCTCAGAGTGTAAGAACAGCTGTGCTAGATCAGGCCAACCCCATACATTCAGAGGGATCACAAGCAGCCGAACTCTTGTTTCTCGGCCACTTCTATCTAAGCTAAAGTGTTTCTGATTCAGGAGGTTGTATAGTACCATCAGGGCTAGCAGCCTTCAGTAGCTGAGTCCTCCATGTAGTTGTCTGGTGCTCTTTTTAAACCATTGCCAGATCTGATGGCAATGAATGCCATGTTTTAATAATATATATTGTGTAAACAGCTGTGGTACTTTTAATTTTTTGCTGTTGTCCTGAATCTCCTTGTATGGCGTGTGGATGGCCTGTGAGTCGGGGAGAAAAGCATCTTTGTTCCCATTTTCCATGTTACACAGAACTGTACAATCTTCTGTTATGTCCCCTGTCCCTTACTAGCCATCTTTCTAAGCTAAAAAGTCTCATTCTCTTAAGCAGCAATGTTTGTCAGGCTTCACCAATCTGTCTGGAGCCTCAGATCTACCTGGGCAAAGTAGTCCTTCCTTTTCTTATAACAGTTTTGATTTTTGAAAAGTTCCATATTGAAATTTCCACCACACCTCGTATGTTCTGCAGTATAATTACAACAGGATGAAACTAGGCAAAATGTTACAGTATAATGCTTCAGACAAGAACTGTAAGGTAAAGACATTTTCAACTTGTACTCTATTCCTGGTGCCTGACTGCATCCAAGCAGTTTTCTTGGCAGTATTACATGTATGTATAAATCTATTGGGGAAGTGTAGCAGTTTGGAGTTACAGGTAGTCCTCACTTACCAACTGCCTTGTTTACTGACCATTCAAAGTTACAATGGTATAAAAAAAAATAACTTTGCGACCAATCCTTGCATATACGACTGTCACAGCATCCTGCCATCACGTGATCGCCATTTGGACCCTTCACAACTTGCATGCATTTATGACCATTGTAGAGTCACATGATCACCATCTGTGTGTTTTGCAGCTGGCTTGTGACAAGCAGAGTTAATAGAGAAGGTAGAAGTAAAATTGTAAGTTGCAGTCATGTGATGTTTTGCTTAATGACCATGGCACTTCACTTAATTACCAAAGGGGAAGTGAAGTCATAAGACCGTTGCAGTCACATGATTTTCTGCTTAGCAACTGCAGCACTTAGTAACAGAGTTGCTGGTCCCCATTATGGTTGCTAAGCAAAGACTACCTGTAATCTATTTTGTTACTTTTAAATCAGTGTTTCTCACCCTTGGCAACTTTAAGAAGTGTGGACTTCAATGCTGGCCAGGGAATTCTAGGAGTTATAGTACACACATCTTAAAGTTGCCAAGGGTGAGAAACACTGATCTAGAGCATTCAGCTGCAGAGATAAACATCCAAGGAATTATTGGTCAGTTCAAGCTAGCCTCTGAGGTTTCCAGAGTATCTTCCTTGAGTAGGAGTAGGCAGCTCTTTTGTACCCACAGCAGGTGCAGTAGTGGCACAGTGAGGACAGGTGGGTAGCACTTACATTTTCAATTAAAAAAACAGTGCTTCGGGTTTTTTAAAGTGTAAAGTGGGTAAGTTGACAGGGGCTTAATGTACTTTCTCGACTCTTTTTTATTTTATTTTATTTTATTTTATTTTTTGCCATTAGTTTCAGCAGTAGCAGCTGAGTTTCTGGAGTTGTGAGAAATGAGCTAGGACCTATATAGACAATACATTACTATCACCACCCTTTAGCAGTGGCAGTAGAATAGCGTCCTTGTGAACCAAAGCTTCCCTGTTTGGGGGCTTGTGCTAGAACAGAATATGACAAAGGAAACAACTCCTAGATACTTAACTTAGTCCTGGATGCTAAGCTAAGCTATTTTATTTAACGAATATACTGTACCTTATCCAGCACACATACACAGACACACACAAATTTCAACACACCAAATTACAAAAAGCTTTTTTTTTGTTTCTGTTTTGTCAGACAGAGAATTCCCCTTTTTGATAACTGGAGTGTAGCTGATCTTGAAAAATGTTTGAATGTAAATTAAGTATCGGTACCGCATATCTGCTAATGACTAATGGATGTGCAAAGTCCTCATGGCAAACTTTACCTTCAGAGTTCAGCAGGAAAGAATAAGATAGTAAGCCAGGCATAAATCATGCCACTCCACTCTACTGAAAGAAAGGGAAGAATGCCAGTCTACTTTGGGAACGAGTCCTATTGCAAAGATGTCAAGGTAATTGCAGAGATCATGCACTGACTCACATCATTAATATTTTGTGGGTGCTGTGAAGCACACCTAGGGAAAAATAACTCAATCTGCTGTCAGTCAGGGTTGTTAATTCTTGGTTTGGACCCAATGTTTGGGCCAACAAGTGGAGGTTGCAATGCATTCAGTTGTACACTAGAAGTCTGAAACCACAGATCAATTCAAACAATACCCATCTCATTTTACATGTCATTTGGGCTCTAGAACAGCGCCCTGAGAATTCCAGCTCCTTGGAGGACAATATAAGGAAAGATTCATATTCCTGAAGCTGCATATGCTCTTTAATTTCTTGTAGGCAGCCTCTCTTACCATTTCTGACATTTTTTTTTTGTTCTCAGTTTTTGTTCTTCTGTTGCCTGTTTTTAATTAATGTGCTCCACTGGAACTTCCTATATAATTGTGTGCACCAGGATCTCTTTTAGCTGGAAAACTTTAGGCAGCAATTAATCAAGTTTGAGAAAGACAGGCAGTTGAAATCCTGTAAAAGTTTCGTGGAAAAGCCCATTTGCCCTCACCAAATAATTAAGGCCACTTCAACTCACCATTTTCATCATCAATGAAAATAAAATGGAGGGAGAATAAAACCTATGACATAAATTGGAATGTGGCACAAAGCCCAAGCATGGCAACCAGAACTTGGTTGGAGAACCTAGACTGCAGATCAGTATCATGTCTTTAAATGTAGCTCATGCTCCAGGACATTGAAACAAACAAACATCATGTGCTAAATAGTGCTATAAATCAAACTAATTACTTAATTTTTAAAATCCTTAGTGCAAGACCCACAACTTGCAGCTGGTAGTTAGTTCTTCTGTGTGTCCTTTATTCTCAGGAACAATAATGTTAAGAACATTTCCAGGCAACCAAACCTTTTCTCATTGCATTATTTAAATGAAGCAGGCCTTGAGCAAGGGGATTCTGATTAGTTAAGTACCAAGCTGCTACACACGAGTTCTTCCATGTTTGCATGTCCACAGCATTTGCAGCGAACTGACAGCCAATCAGTCCTGTCATCCAGCCATTACACTGGGATTACAGGAGCTAGGAACAAATCAGGTATCCCCTCTAACAGCTGGGCAGACTGCCCTATGCCATGGAACATAGTGCAGTGAATTTCTGGCCTGAAAACAGAAGTGCTCTCTTTGCAACAAACCTCACAATTGCAGCAGGAGGAAGCTGGGACCATGAGTGATGGTAAAGACCCAATGACAGGGTTCGCTGGTCAGCTTGGGCTCAGTTCACTTTAATGTTACAAGTTTACTTCCTCTGGAAGTAGCTTAAGAGTAAGTGGGTTTCTGCAGACATTTGTAGAGCGTAGGCAGAAAGAGCCAACAGCTGACAGTAGTGTGCAAGGGTAATTTATTTGGACCTGGTCCAAATTTGTAATATGCTTGCTAGCAGTGTGCAAAGCATACAGAAGGGATGCTTTGCAAAGCATGTTGAACTGGTGAAGCATCTCTCCTTGAAGCATTAAAGTAGCTACATTCTCCAGAAAACTCAGTGAGGTTGCTCTGAAATCTTTCCCCAGCTGTCTGTGTATATATGTATGTGTGCACAGAGAACACTTCCGTTAGTGTTCCATTAGGACCACAGGCAAAGTAAAGCAGTTGTGCAAGGATGCACTTATGTAGAAAGGCAGGGAAGATCCTTAAAGCAGCTGCCCCAAATTTTCTGAAGGACACAGCTGCTTGAACCACACAGTTTGCAAAGTGCTGTTTGGTAATGCTTTGCACAGTCATAATGATTTCCTTGTCCCTTCCCCAGACACTAAAAGTTTATTTATTTTGAAAAAAAAAAGGCAATGATTAATAAATATCCATTAGGCGTCTTTGTTTATGTTCCTTGTGTTCTTGAAGCTTACTTTGATCTGATAGCCAAAAATGGCAGGGTGCCACATAAGTGCACCGATGATAGCCAGAAGCACACTGGCCTGCATTCCTCAGACCCTATACATTCTTTTAATGCCAGCCTTCCACAACCTGAAGTGCTTCTGAATGTTCTCATGATCCTAAATTAACATGGCCATGCTGGTTAGCGTGATGGGAGCTGTAGTACTTCCCATTTATGGCTCCTCGGCTAATATACCACCAATGTGCTGCAGGAATCCTTGTCTCTCAAACTTCCAAAAGGGTCTTGGGTTTTTTTGCAGACATTCTCTCTTCTCCCCCCTTCCTCACTTCCCACCATGTAAGTGGTATACATAAAGATGGTCCAACCATGGGAGGGAAATGAAATAATAGCCTGGGAGGGACTCTGCAAACCAGAAATCAAGCCTGCAGAAATATGAGCAATTTGACAAATTAAAAAATTGCAATTTTGCCATCTTGTTATTTAAGAACTCATGTTACAGATTCTGCAGAAAAATATAACTGGAAAGAACAATTATTTCCTCCACATTTTGAATTGTACCAGCTTTGTCATGCAGTTCTTTCTACTCTGCATTTTTCTATGAGTCCATTTCTTACCACAGTTGTACAGACTTTTGATCTATCCTAGGCACGCTAAGATTATTTTTCCTAATGCCAATTCATCTCTTTTCCCCAGATCACCTGGAGATTCTGCACCACAGGTTTTGTTTAAGAATGAGGGTTGTCAGGGAGAAGACTCAGAATTGAGAGAGAGAAAGCGATGTCTGACACATACCAGGAAGGAACCAGAAATCCCAACTCTTAAAATTCAAGAAAAAGGAAACTGCCTTGATACGCTTATTTTGTAAGCTTTACAGAAAAAGTAGTTGATGTTTCACAGTAGCTGCCTCAGGTAATAATTTACTCATTTCAATACTGTAGCCTTTAAGAAAAATAAAACCAGTGAAGGAAGCAAAGTCCTCCCCCTCCCCAAATTTAGTTTCCCATCAATTTTAACAGGTTCTCAGAATGGGTGTGCTGCTGTTATTCATTCATTCATTCATTCATTCATTCGTAATTTTAAGGTCATTCCAGTCTGGTAGTTTAGCAGAGGATGTTAAAATATGAATTTGCTCCTGTTTATTAAGACTCACAGTCAAAACAATGAACAGATTGAACTGAATTGAAATGGAATGGAATGGAATGGAATGGAATTAGCTCCATGGCTGACGGCTATAGCAAATTTATTCTGCAACCTGATTTGCAGTGTACTGAACAATTATTCCAATCTTTAGGGAATCTGAACATGTAAATACTTCATGGAAGAGAATCTGCAGACAAGGAGCTTGGGGCAAGTTAACTCTGAGTAATTATTCATATTTGCTTTTCTTTAGAAAAGAGAACTTTTTTTAATATTATCAAAAACCTTATAAGAAGCTTATATGAATGAATGGGGTAAGGGGGATTTTCAAAGACAGAGTAGAAATTGCATTATTTTGCTGCAATAAAGGTGATCTAATTCTCACCCACCATTTATATTGTTTTAGAATCTTATGTTACTAGACTTCACTGTAATCCTTAGAGATAATCTCTACTCTAGATATGAACAATTGAGGCTCAAGAAGATAAACACTACTGTTCAGTAAGATTCCATAAAGTTCTTAAAGTAGTTTAAACAATTATATGCCACTTTTCAAAACAAACCTTTTTCTAAGGTGGCTTAGAATTTACATCTAAACTATTTTACAGTTAATATCTAAAAAGTTAAAACGAAGAACAGCAGGATAGAACAAGACTAACAGAGACTAGTAAAAAACTAAAAAAAAACAAAACAAAACACCCTACCTACATAATTAAAATAATTAAACAGCAGCCAGACAGCAGAAACTAAAATAGCAGAAAGAAAATTCCATGTTTCAGCAATGGGAAAGTGACTATCTGTCCAGCCTCTATCAAGGATGTTGTTTCAATTCTGCACTAAGCACGGGACTAAACTAGATGAATATCAAGTTGCCTTCCACTTCTAAGCTTCTGGATGTGGTAATCCAGATGTGGTAATCAAGCTGTAAATCTCCAGACAAATGAAATAAATGATACCCTTGTTATTTACCCAATCCTTGATTTACCCCTAAACAGGGCTATGATTTGCAAGGGCTCTTATATCCAAAATATATAGTCCCCAGTTTAAGAACTGTGTCTGTCCCTAAGTCAAATTTGTATGTAAGCTTGAACAGTCTTATTGTATAATACTGTATACGTAGTATTGTGTAATGAACTTGAACCATTGTATATTTAACTCAAATCATTGTGTATTTAACTCGAATTTTGCTACAATAGGCTCTGTTCTTAACTATGGGTTGTCTGTAACCCGGACAGTCTTAACCCAGGGACTACCTTTAAGGCCAAAAGCTACAGCCCAAGCAAGTAATCTATCTGTGTTGTTCATTGAGTAAGTGCCACATAAATGTTGATAACAAGATGGTAGGTAGGTAGGTTGAGCATGAAATTGAGCAAACTCAGGGAGGCAGTGAAAGATAGGAAGGCCTGGCGCAATATGGTTCATGGGGTCACGAAGAGTCGGACACGACTTAACGACTGAACAACAACAAAAGGTAGGTAGGTACAGGGAGGGAGGGAGGGAGGGAGAGAATTTCCATTAAGCTTATGGAGGCTACTTAAAAGGTCTATTTTTTTTTTCCTTACTCAATTTTTAAAAAGAAATAAACTCCTTTCTGAAATTTCATTGGCAAAATTTGAGGGTGGGAAGAAGTGTAGGAAGAAAAACCAATCCACCAGCTTTACTATATTGACTTGTTTGCATTGCTGTACACAAACACACCTATATTTTACCACTTACATGTTTTTTCTTCATTGTGTCAGTTTTATGTGGAAGATCCACTGGTATACTGGCTTATATTTATTCAAAGCCTGGAAAATGTCCTGCTGTAACTTAGTATACACATCTCTCCACTGAACTCAGGAAAGATCTTGCACATTCTTTCCTTAGGCTTTTTGTGTAATCAGTTGTTTCCTTGTCCATTCACATCAATGATCATGGAAATTATCATGTGTCACCAAACAGCAGCATCCCCAAACCTGCCACTGACAAACCAGAAGAGAGATGTCTTGGATTTCAAATCAGGGCTAGCCCAGGCACATTGCTTTCTATAACAAAATTATGCTTCCATCTTAGTTCCATACACTGAAGTTGACCAGATGGGGAATCAAGTATGACTTCAAACCTGGCAACCAGACAAGGTCCTTCACAGCACCTGTGGATAACGGCTTGTTTAGGGAGGGAAGGCAGTCCATATCGAGCTGTCCCACAATAGTTCCTTGCTTCCAGGCATATATTTGCTATCAAGTCAAACAAACATTGCAAACTTGTGATGGTGGTACAAGTGAGTCTTACATGAACTAAGCAACACAGTGAAAGTGCAGCTTCTGTTGGGAAGCATGGTTGGCCTGATTGCCTCCCTTCCTATTTACTCTGCCAGGAGCATGATGCAGTAGGAGAAGAGGATGAATTGATCTGGGCTACAAAAAATCCAGTCAACCACTACATGGCAGCATGTTTTCAGTAACACTTTGCTGCCATCTAGTGGTTGTCCAGAGTTTTGGAGCCCAGAGATGGTATGTCTAAAACAGTCAGCAGGTTCAGGCCTAAAGTATACTGGCACACTACAGCTGCAGGAGAGACAAGGTTGCTTGGCAGCCATTTTCCTCTCCTTTAAAGGCTCAGGCATTAGAATTCCGGCTTGCAGCTTGTATAGAAGTACCATGGATAATTCAGTGGCTCCATCAGTCATCTGTTTTGAATTTCTTACTAGTTAATAATTATAGAATGGTGAGATTGTTGTCTTCCAATACTTCTTATCCATAACGACTTCAAATAACACAGACAATTAATGCTCTAGCATGGGAACCAAAGCCAGCATCCAAGTTTAGGTCAGTGAGCTTCATGTAGTCACACACCAGATGTGTAACATTATAGATTAAGTTATTCCCTAGGAGGACTGTTGGAAAGGATGTGAGCACATTGTACAACCTATTCCATAGGGGGTGACATAATACATTGAAATGCAGATAGTACTGATGTTTTGATCCAGTGCTCTGTCGAGCAACACAGTGCCAAAAACATCAGTTAATTTTCAACAGCAATACTGAGATATGATCTCAGAAAATGAATCTTGTAAACTGAGCTGTTTTGCATCCCCCAAATCTGCTGCTCATTTAACTGAAAATACGAGAGTGACATCATTAAAAGGGGATGGGGAAAAGGCATAGGACTTAGTAGAGGACTTTCTCATAAATATATGATTACAAACTATTAATTATAATCATATCAATGTGCCATATAATATAGAAAGGTGCCTATCCATCTCACAGTGCAGAGCAGGTTTCCTACATCTGCACATTTAAAAAAAAAATTTTATTTAAATATACTATTTATTTTATGATCCCAATAACTATCCAATGCACAATACAATTATATTTGTAGCATTTGGGGGGCAAGAAAGTTTTACAGAGATTCCTTTCACTGCAAAGAAGAACTAAGAATACCAGTATGCTGTCTAACTTGCTCTCCTTGTATCAGAAAGAGGTTGCTTTCCATTTGTATGGTGGTCTCCTCATCCTTCTCTTGTTGGTGGTGAGACTAGAAGAGTCCAAGTTTGCTGGGACTGCATTCTTTACATCCCATTCAGTCCCTCCTGCACTGCCAGCAGCTGCTAGACCACAGTTATGCTACATAAGATCTGCACTGTGGTCTACAACCCTAAATCCTCCTAAAACAAAAAGCAGTAGGAGCCAGAGAGACATTACAGTGCCTCCCACTATGCAAGCACCACTGTGCAATAGACATAAGGTCAAAAATGGTCCAGTTATATGAACCTCTGTTATCTGCTGTGAATATTTATTTCTTCAAAGAGCTCCTTCTCCATGAAACTGCTGTTCAGCAGTGTCTCTATCAATATGGCCCCACACTGCACACCTTGACAGGAGATACGGGCTGCAGAGCTAGACTCCTAGTGAGCTGCTGAGGAGGTTGTGATTGGCTGGAGGGTTAGTCCTACCGTAGTCTACAATTTCTCCTTCCATGGCTGTTCAGTTTAGATGTTTTGAGCTACACTTCCTCCATTGATTCAACATGCCCCCAGCCTTGCTTTAGAATTACTCCAGGCTGTCCTCCCGAACAAAGAGAATTTCTCCCTATCTTATCCTCAAGTACTACCTCAAAAATGATATTGACAGGTGGGCTTTAATACTGGCAGCACTTTATATTTACTGATGATATTGTGGAAGATTGGGGCATGGCCATTACAGCCCCAATGTATTAAAAAAGAGCAAAGGAAATACATTAGCATGAGGTTTGAAGCACTTCTTCAAAATCATTTGTTCATTGTGTTCAGCTTTACAAAATAATGCTGAAAAGATCAACTTTCCTATATGTGCATTCATTGGCCTTCCTTCCTTCCTTCCTTCCTTCCTTCCTTCCTTCCTTCCTTCCTTCCTTCCTTCCTTCCTTCCTTCCTTCCTTCCTTCCTTCCTTCTTCTGTAGAAGTACACATGAAAGTTGTTCCCAATCTTTTCTTTTTCCAGACTCTGTTTCTTAATGTATGGTTTAATTTTTTCTTCCTCTCCATATGGAGCAAAGTGAAATTAAGAAAAAAACACACTTGAAAGAAAAAAGACTTGGAAAGAGCTCATGTTTTCCGAGAGTCTGTTACAGCTGTTAATTTGTGGCCAACCTCAGTGGAAAGTAAGCAAGATGGCAGCATAATTTGACATGAGAATTTGGAAATAGCCTCATTCCAGAACTTGGCTGGCTTGGAACTGGGTTGCACTGCCAAAGCTTCAAGTTGTGTTGTGTCATTTTTTTAGAGAAAATATTGATGCAGCTGGAGAGGACTTTGCTATTCTTTCAAATTGAAGTTTCATGGAATAGTGATGATTGCCTTTGCTCAATAGATGACAGTGAACAGGTCTGACAAAAAATTAAAATAAGGGTTATTGTGGTTCTTTGCGGAAAGTGGTTCTATCCAAACCTCAAAAGTCATGAACTTTAGCAGAGTTTTAAGCTGAATTTGAACATTGTGGCTTGGGGCGGTTTTCAGCATCAATCTGAGATATTTTCCTTCACCCAGTATTTCATTGTTCCTCAGACAAAGTATTTATTTTCAGAGACTATGGAGCAGTTTTGAGAGATACAGGTAGTCCCCAGGTTAAGAACACCCGGTTTACAGACAATCCATAGTTAAGAACGGAGCCTAGTGTAGTAAAATTTGAGTTAAATACACAATGATTTGAGTTAAATACACAATGGTTCAAGTTCATTACACAATGCTACTTATACAGTATTATACAATAACACTGTTCCAGCTTACATACAAATTCAATTTAAGGACAGACCTTGGGAGTGGAACTCGTTCTTAAACTGGGGACTACCTGTACTTTCAACCAAACAGAAGTACAAGAATAATTTCTGTAAAGAGCTATGTAACTGTGAAACATGTTTATTCAATTATTTTAATTAATTAATTAATTTTATTTATATGGCTGCCCATCTCATACATGACTCTGGGTGGCTAACAGTTAAAACAGGATAAAAACCAAGTAAAAAAAGAAAAATAACCCAAATTTGAAACAACATACATGACATAAAATAGCAGCCAAGAACACTTATGACATCACACCTTCAATACAACCATGACCAAGAAATGGGCTCACCCATACTATCAGGGCCCCACACTTGATGGCAAAACCAGGTTTTTAATGCCTTGAGAAAGGCCAGCAGAGTCGGGGCAAGTCTGATCTCATGGGGGGGATGATGTTCCAGAGGGCAGGCACCACAGCAGAAAAGGTGCTCTTCCTGGGCCCTGCCAGATGGCACTTTCTTGTGGACAGGACCAGGAGCATACCTCTTCTGCTGGATCTCACAGGACTGGCAGACTCCACTGGGGAGAGACCCAAGCCATTAAGGGATTTAAAGGTAAAGGTCAGCAGCTTGAAATGCACCTAGAAGCATACCAGTAGCCAATGCAGCTTGTGGAGCAGAAGTGTCACATGTACCGAACAACCGGACCCATAACTGCTTGTGCTGCTGCATTTTGCACCAGCTGAAGCTTCTGAATACTCTTCAAGTGCAGTAATTAACTTATTACATTAATCTTTAAGAACTTGCCAATGTGTTATAGTGATTAAGGTGTTGAACTGCCACAGTGGAGACCTGGGTTTAAGTCCCCCCTCAGTCATGAAAGCTTACTGGGCAACCTTGGGCCACTGACTCTTTCGTCGCCAACCTATCTGCCCATATTGTTGATGTGGGGAAAAATAGGAAGAGGGAGTGTTATGTCTGCCATCCTGAGCTTCTGACTGAGAGTTGGGAAAGAAACCTACCCAACCAATAAATAAACGTGCATTGCCTAACAACAAAGGAAGAATTTTTTCAGATTGTTTATAGCTAAAGATTCACAGATTTAATTGATTGGCTGCTTAAACTCAGTTGCACATCCTCTGACCTGGGAGTCATACCACCAGAGGAATGTGTAGTAAGGAATATTTTGTAACTATCATCAATGATTGCTGAAGGCAGTGCATCAAACCTGGCTAGGACAAGTGCCCTGCAATATCTGTAAGGGATTGGCAATAGCTGGCATGGTACTGAAGTTAAGCCTCCAAAACTTACAGTAGATTGCCTTGGTGCCATACTGTGTCTAGAATTCTTTTCTTTCAGAAAGTTTTTTTGGCTTGGTCATATCCCATCCTTAGTATTTTGTTGTTGTGCCTTTGAGTCAGTTTTTTGACTCCTGGCGACTGCCTGGACAAGTCCCTGCAGTTTTCTTGGCAAGGTTTTTTAGAAGTGGTTTGCCCTTGCCTGCTTCCCAAGGCTGAGAGAGAGGGACTGGCCCAGGGTCACCCAGCTGGCCTTGTGCCTCCAGCAGGACTAAAACTCACAGTCTTAGGGTTTCAAGCCCAGTGCCTTCACCGTTACACCACGCTGGCTCAGTCTTTTGTAATACCTCGCTGGAAAAGCCATATAAAGCCAATTTTTCTCTGATATGTATTTTCCATGTAGGTTGACAGTTACCCTTGTTTATCAGAGGAGTTAGTCCTATTGGGATAAACATTAATTTTATCAAGTAATGAATGATGACAGTCCAAAGCCAGGCCTCTATCCTTGTCATTCTCAGTTCCAATCTCAAAGCTGTGTTACATAGATAATTATATAAATCTAGGGATTTGTATAATTGATCTCAAAAATTTAGATTGCACTTTCTCTGCTGGAGCTAAGTTAGAAAAAGTTCCTAATTGCGCACCATATAACTGTGCCACTATTTTTGCCTCAAATAATAAAGGTGAAACACCCACCTTTAGAGAAATAGAAAGACAAAGGAACCATGACCCTCTTCTTGGTCACCTTGGATACATGAGCCAGGTGTGGATTTCTGCATCAACATGAGTGAAAAGAGATTCCTGAGTAACTAAAATGTTCTATAGTGTGGCAAACCAACTGTTAACTTTATTTATTTAATTATTTATTGTTTAAATAATGTATATGGCTGCCAGTGTCACAACACTGACTCTGGATGCCCCAGGTAAACAATACATCCCAAACATAAAACCACATCAACAGCAGAGCTCTCCTAACCTCCTGCTCCAAATGCCTGGGGATACCACCAAATCTTCAGAGTCTTACAAAACTATAACAGGGTTGGGGCCATCCAGATCTCCAGGGGGATGTTCTTTAGCTCTCATACCAAGGGTCATGTTTTATACATATAGTTTATTGGCAGTTTTTCATTTTTTAGGATTTTAGAGCTCTTCTCATCCCTACAAGAGTCAGTGAAAGAATGATCATGTCATCAACTAAAAGAGCAGTAGGATATGTCTGTTGGCCAATTTTGGTGGATGGAATTTACCTTTATTAGGAAAGTTATTGTGTATTAGTATTTATATAAAAATTGAAAAGTAGCAGAGCAAGGTCACCTTCTTGCTTTATTCTCCATTCTGTATGATTGAGCCTGTTGCTGCCCTTGGGAAACACCTCTGACCCTCAGAGTAGTCTTATTATACAATTTGTATACCAGTAAAAGTCATCCTTTATCAATACTGGTAGCCAGCAATTCTTCCATAATACCCCTCAAGACTCAAAGCCAAGCTTGAGATTTATAAAAGGGCATAAAATGGGCTTTCGGATCTGCAAATATATTTCTCTATTAGAGAAATATTTTTTCTGCCTGAAAAAAGAAGCTGCTGCTTTAAAGGATCATTTACAAAGAGAAATTGAAGATGTGGGAGCATTTAGCTTTGAGAAGACAAAACTCACTGGGAATATGATAATACTCTTAAAATTCCTGAAAGGATGTCACACAGGATTAATTCACTATCACTTCA
The DNA here is from genome assembly GCA_030867105.1 of Liasis olivaceus. NCBI lineage: Eukaryota > Metazoa > Chordata > Lepidosauria > Squamata > Pythonidae > Liasis > Liasis olivaceus. The sequence continues at coordinate 263,294,796 of CM061349.1, forward strand.
GAGGGCCGGACATGGAATAATCGATTTAATATACAGGGTGGCAGAAGACATTTCCTAACCATAAGGTGGTGGGCTCCCTTTGCTAGATATGTTTAAGCAAAGGCTAGACAGCTCTATGTGGAGATAGTTTAATTTGGATTCCTGGACTAACCAGGGAGTTTGGAACTCTGATTCTAGGAATATTGTGTGTATATTGCAGTATTAAGGCGGATCTGATGTCTTTAAAACCTATTTAACTGAAAGGAAATCTGGGCCGGGGGGGGGGGCGTCCCCTCCCAATAATTTAACTTAAAAATAGGATGATCATCATAGATTTGCAAAGAATAAGAATAGAGGAAAATGAAGATTTTCAATCTTTTGGGGGGGGCATTAATTCAAATCAGGCTCATCTTTCTGGTAAATATGGTATAAGAGACATTGGTGGAGGAGAACGTAGGGTATAGGTTTCTTTTTATTAAAAAAATAATAACTTCCAGTATTTAAGATGCAGTAAACCAGAAGTTTAATGGTTATACATTATTTACATAATTATGAGGTCATGATCAGAAAGAAAGATTTAATTGCTTTCAGATCACTTCTTACTGAGTCATACAGGTTACTTTAAAAACAGTCCTTTTGGGCCCTCATGGCACTCACCAGGAATTCTTCTCGTATGTCATTAATCATTTCTTTATTGTGATAACAGATACATTTTGGAATATACATTAGGAGGAATATTGGTGGATAGACTTTTGAGCTTCTTCAATGAAACATCTGACATGAATGAAATAAATAAACAAGGAATGGTTTTTCCTCAGATATGTAGGTTTTGAGATAAACAATAATAGTGAGAACACAAAATCTCAAGGACAGGCAGCCTTATTTTTGCATCATCATCATCATCATCATCATCATCATCATCATCATCATTATTGCAGTATCATTTGAATATTTTTAGAATGACTGCTATTACTTCCCACTACAACCAAAACTTCAATGGTATAATCTTCATGCACGCATAAAGGGAATATGACTTTCTGTACTAGAACAGCTAACACACTCACATGAATATCTAAAGGAAAATAAGACGACAAATGGTTGTTTATTATTGCATATATTTGTTTCCTTTAAATGGACCTCTCAGAAGTCCACAAAGACCTTGGCAATTCCTGAATTTAGGACACCCTAGTCAAAATGATGTCACAAGAAAACAAAACAAGTCAACCCCCTCCAAAGAGTAAGCCATGATTTGAACAGCTTTAAGTTAAAAACAAAAAGAAAAAGAAAAAGCAAGGGTCAAAAGCAAAAGCTGCTTTGAGTATGAGGCTAGGCCAAGAGAAATTTCTGGCCACTCTCTGATTAGCTCTGACTTTTACAGAAAATACCTTCTTGGCAGCTTCCACAACTTGATGTAAACAAATGTCTTAGCAGGTCAGTACCTGACTGATCTTATCTAGCTTGGGAGCTAAACAGGGCTGGGTCTGGTGGGTACCTGGATGGGAGTTTATGTGCCAAAGAGCTGCCTAATTTTTTTTTATTTTTTATTATTATTATTATTATTATTATTATTATTATTATTATTATTATTTTGCCTAAAGATAGAAGAAAAAGATATCCTGTGAAGAGCAATGAAGAAATTCTCTTCTACCTTCTCACCAGATGTACCTCTGAGGAGGTAGGACCAGAAAAACAATTCATCCAGGAGACATAGGCAAACCCATAAGGCAGAATTCAGCTTTCAGACTGCCTGACTCCAAAGCACATAGAGCTGTAGATGTATTGCTTTTAACAAGGAAATCCCATGATTTCTGTTATCAACTTTGGCCAATGATCTGGCCTCAAAATATGGCATCCTAGGGGTACTTCTCCCATTAGAAGTGTGCAGCTAGTGGGTAACCAGTATGTCCCACTAGGGTGTGTAACTAGTACTTTCCCAGGTGCCCTTCCCTGGCATTATAAGCCTGCAAAGTCACTCCAGAAATAGGCTCCTCTCCCAACTGATACATGTTAACATGTGCAGAGAAAAGCCCAACACACAGCTGATGTAGCTGGCAGATAAAGAAAGACAAATCTGTCAACAACTAGCAAATGCACCGACAATCTCAGTCAAGAGCCAGAAAAGTCAAGTGACCATCCTCTTATTTTACATGTATCTTCACGGAGCTAGATAAGGTCTTGCAAAATGCCACAACTGTGGCTATTGTAAAAGCCAGCTTAAGGCTTAACAGAACGGCACTGTCAGCACCAGCAGTCTGGTGTTTTGTTTTGCTCTTTAAATGTGTAAATATATTTAATATATTAAAATAAAAGAAACGGTGCTTTTCTTCTCCAGACTGCTCTGGATGCAGTACAGCAGAACTAAAAAAATTTGCTTACTGAAGCTCCAGTTGAATTTTTTTTTTGTATTTAATTTTAAAAAAGAATTCAATCACAATCTTACTTATAAATGCACCAGATCATTCCATCAATATCAGATTGAAAAAAAAACAATTCATGTTTCAGAATCCAGTTTCACTATGAAAGATGAGCTGTCAAAACTATTCACAAAATCTGACATGGCTATTTCCGGCATCTGGTTGTCATAAAGTGATACTTATTTTGTCAACCAATCCTGAGCAGAATTGCTGCTCTGCCACTTACAAGACCTGTCAGCGGGATATAGACGATTTATTTAATGTTTTTGAAAGGCAGTCTCTTGAGTCTCGAGCTGACCCTGTTCTAACACATTACACACAAGCAAGTGTCCTTTCTGCCTGTTTGGAAATTTGTGACAAGATGATGAGATTCTCAGACATGAGCAATTTAACGATAGACTGAAGTCATTTTTTTTAGGAAGAACCAACTTTTATATCTTAACTACTAAGAACAGTCAGGTTTTCCCTATCAGATATGCCACATTTTCTTTCTTTCTTTCTTTCTTTCTTTCTTTCTTTCTTTCTTTCTTTCTTTCTTTCTTTCTTTCTTTCTTTCTTTCCTTCCTTCCTTCCTTCCTTCCTTCCTTCCTTCCTTCCTTCCTTCCTTCCTTCCTTCCTTCCTTCCTTCCTTCCTTCAATTTGTCTAGCCGCTTATCTCAAATATATACATGTTTACTTAGAAGTGAGTCCCACTGAGTTCAACAGAGTTTATTCCTACATGGATGTAGAACAACAGTGTAAAATGGTAATTAAGAACATTAAAAAATCAGAACTGATCAATGAAAACAGTTATCCACTCCTAAATGACGCATACATAAGATTAGCTCAAAATAAATCACTTTTTTGGTCACTTTCTTTGTCTCTGAAGTTGTTGTTATTAAATTGCTACTTTACCTTTCTGCTATAGAAGCACTCAAGGCAGTGAAACAAAGTACAAATTATAAAACATGAGAGTAAAATCAGTACAAATAAAAACAAAATCAATATTGCTAGAAACAGCTAACAATTAAAATCTTGCTATTTTCTTAAATAAATGAAAACCCATAGTAATCTAATTCATGCATCCTGAATTATGAATTACTATACCCTACAGACAACACTATACTGACAATGGGCTTGTACAAAGGAATTATGAAAATACTTCCAAGATATTAAAATTTCCAAGATATTATAAGCAGCAATACTGGAGATTGCAGGGGGTGGGGAGAGGGGTATCAAACATTAGATAGAGGAATCTTGTATGAAGCCTATTTACATCAAGAGATTCCTGAAGTACACATCCAAAAGAAATTATTGGATAGTTTCATTATAAGCATTTTCTCTGCAATTGCCACATTTTATTCACGTACTTGTTACATGTTATCTACCTGACATTGTCATCAATCATTGTCTTTCTCATTTTTTCCACATTTCCTTCTTTTTTTCAGATGGAGGAAAATCTAACTCTTTTGTTTTTCGAAAGAATGGCTGTACATCCTGTTCTTATGGTAGTTGCCTTCTCATTGGCTGAACAGCCATCAAGGAATGGGAAAGGCATGGGCAACAGACATATGTAGTTTTATGTATAGAAGTAATCAGTATTACTTCCTTGTTTCTGTTCATAAACGGAAACAGATAGTCCCCTGTGTTTATTTTCCACTTATTTTGAATGGAAAACTGACACCTAGTTCTGCCAGGTAATAATAATAACAACAAAAATAATTTATTAAATTTATATGCTGCCTGAATCCCAGGGACTCTGGGTGCTTTACAAATTGTTAAAAACATTTAAAAACAAGGAGCAATACAAAAACCAAAACAAAAAAAATCACAAAACAAAAAAAACGAAGATGGCAGAGAAAAGAAACCCAAATGGGAACAAGGAAAAGGAAGAAAGTCCTGGGCAAAGAGCCACGTCTTCAGGGCCCTTTGAAATACCAGTAGGGTAGGGGCCATTCTCAGGAAGAACCTCATTCCAGAGGGCAAGTGCTGCTACAGAAAAGTAAAGAAATTATATTATTTGCAAAGAAGAGAAAACAAAAGAAATTAATGTTCATTTATTCAGTATCAAATTATTTCTAGGGTGGTGCAAAGAGATTGTGTGGGTCTGAAAATAACAGGGGTAGTGGGAACAAAATGGTACAATGTGGAATAACCTTGGGGTTTGTTGATTTTTGGGGGTGCTACACAGCTCAGTACAGTTTCAGCTATCTTCTTTTGGTGACTTGATAGAATAAAGCTGTACGATATAAAAGATAGCAAGTTTTAAAAAAATTTTAAAGCAAGTTTCAACCCTTGATTTTGAAATTAACTAGGAGGTTACAAAACCCAGGCTTTGCAGAATGAAATACTACAAAAATTAATACACCATAGGTTGGGGGGAAATCAGACTTTAGGGTTTTGCATTCAACACAGTTTACCTACTCACATCTTCACTGAACAGGATGTGATGAGATTCTTTTGAACATCGCAGTCAAGTTAGTTCAGTTGACTGAAGTTTATGTTAAAAACTATCAAGTCTTATAACTGACAATCCTCTGGAGCTATAGTCTACATTGTCAAGAAAACTCATTTAGTCAATAAATAATGCAGATAGAAAACTTCATTCTTCCTTGTGCATTACAATCTTTCACTTCTGATCTATCTACCAATCGTTCACAGTTTTCTCCCTTGTTTCAAGAAAACAATTTGGAGTCTCTGGAAAACTTGCCATTAAACAACAAGTAAAGGGAAAAATAAAATGAATCTATTATGTTTGACTCACGCTAGGAGTTTTGGCAGCACAAGAGGTAATATTATAAAGGCATATTAAGAATCAAAGTCTCTGTCTTTCCTACATACTGTAGGCTTAGAAGTAAATCTGACTCAAATGCTATTTTTCCTGCAGTTCGTTCATGGAATACAAGGAACATACAAGATATAGACAAAAGTTTATTTATTTGTTAATAATTTATCTTAAACTTTCACATGCTACCCTTGAAGAGTATCCAGAAGCTACAGCTGGTGCAAAATGCAGCCACATGGGCAATTTTGGGTGCTCCAAGGATGGCACATGTAACACCTTTGCTGTGGGAGCTGCACTGGGTCCCAATTTGCTTCTGGATCCAATTCAAGGTGTTGATTATCACCTTTAAAGCCCTACATGGCATGGGACCAGGTTACCTGAGGGACCATCTCATCCCCATTATGTCAGCCCATCCCACCCAGTCGGGCAGAGAAGATATGTTACAGACCCCTTCTACGAAAGAATCTTGACTGATGGGGCCCAGGAGGAGAGCCTTCTCTGCCATTGCCCCCACCCTATGGAACACTCTTCCGGGCCCCCACTCTTCCAGCCTTCCAGAAAGGGGTGAAGACATGGCTCTGTTGACTCACATGGGGCAAGAAGGGATATTATCAGTCCTGGGGGTGGCTGGTGCCTTGAAGACGCTCCCTGAGTCTAATAACTCCTAGTCAACATCTGTTTCTTGGAAGATATTTATTATTTATATAGGAAGTCTTGTTGTAATGTATTTTAATTAATATTTATTCTTTTTACTGTAAACTGCCCAGAGTCACTCTGCAGTGAGATAGGCAGTGACAAATTTGAAATATAAATACATAAATAAATGCTACCTTCATCAAATAATGTATGTACCTTTATATCCAAGCAAAGGCAAGGTTAAACCAAAAGCAATATAACAATATGACTTCTACATAGAAATAATAGCAGTAGTTATGGTAGTAGTAATAGTACTAATAATAATCTGAAACCAATATGAAAAGCCACCATCATTCTGAGGCTAGCCACTTTCCCAAATGTCAAAAAGAGAATTCTGTACAGAACAGCCCGTACTGAATACCAACCCAGGTAGATCTTTTAGAATGAGATGGGCCGCAGGAGATCATGAGTTCTTCCTGTCACAAGGTAAAGTCCATTTAGATAAAACGACCACTATAACTGAATCCAACAACAAAGCATACAATTTTCATTTACAAAATGGGAATTACATACATTAAGGGGAAGCTGTCTGCTGTTAAACACAATATAGCTTTAAAGAGAATCTGATTCAGCTCTGAGTGAAAGATATTGGAGAACGTAGCATGCTTTTGCTACCAAAAGGAAGGCTGGAAAGGAAGGATACAAACTGAACAAACGAATGATAAATTAATTATTGTCCAAATCTGGGCTCTATTTGCTCATCATATTTGGAAAAGCACACAATAGCATGTTGATAACGAGAGACTTTGGTAAAGATCTGCAACCATCTAGTCTGAGCAGACAGGAGCAGGCAACCCTTTGTCACAGGATCACATGCAGCCTCAGATTCCCCAGGATTCCCCAATTTTTCTTATTATGTTGAGAAGGGGAATACATGGAACTGAGAATATAAGCCCTAGAGTAGACTTACCACAATCTAAAAATCAAGATCTTACTCCTCCCTCAAATCAGGGGTAAAACGGAAAATCCTAATCTTCACCCATGTGAGATGCACTAGAAGGTTGTACCTTTTCAAACTATTGGCCACTAAGAACAATAGATATGGGCATCTACAGGGGGACAAATAACAAACATGCATAACATCATGATGCAGATTGTGTGACTTACATATTAGCATCAGACATTGTACCATGCAGATGCCATTTTTATGTTATCATGGTTTGCTATGCACACCACTGGCAATAGACACAGCCAAAGTTAGTGTAGAGTTTCCTTCTTTGATTCCTTTATATTCTCTCTTTGATACTATCTAGCATTCCTCTAACTGGTTAACATTCTCAGGGCTATCATTACCACTTGTTATTGCTTCTTGTTCCCAATATCTTTCTTTTCCCCACCCCCATGGAGTACATATTGTGCCAGGCTCCATGTGGTCTAGCAGATCAGAGACCCTTTCATTCTTTTACTCAGAATACATCTAAATCAGGTTGGTTTTCTTAATGTAATTTCCTATTATAAATTGTTTTTCTCTTTTAAAAGATAAGCACTAATTTCCATAAATGTGACTTACTCTATTATTTTTATTTCTTGCTGCACCCATACTCCCCTGCTTAAAGCTACTCCTGCAATGATGCAGCCTTGCCCACTTTTCACATTGATCTGTCATTAGGAAAATCACAGGAAACTATTTCAAGAGTGAGATGATAATAAGCCCAAAGGGCACATAGATGCTGCACATCTGAAACAATTTGAGTTGTTTAATCATCAAAGCCCCAAGCTAAGGAACTCTGAGAGGTTTAATATAAAAGCTCCAACAAACTTTTCTCAGCATGCTTGCAATATCTGTTCAGCTACCATGTAAGAATCCATAACAAATTAGAAGTTGGTTTAACTTTGTATGACAGATATGCTTCTAAGAAGATAAATTTTTCTGCAAAAATTGGGTTGTGGTCAAGGTAAGTGTGAACATTTAAAAACTTTTTTTCAACCATATTTCTTCTTAATTTGATATTTACCCATTACAAAAAATTGCCATAACTTTAGTATACTTTCTATTTACACAAATTAGAACTTTCATACATAAAAAAACCAAAATGAGACATTAAAGAGCAGATGGCACCTCACAGAATCACAAATAAGAAGTCTGTTTCATCAACATTCCTTCTTCTTTATGCAAATGTTTATATTTCTCACTGTTTTCATTTTATTTTCATAGACAAAACTTCTAAGATTTGAAATCCAACACATCTAGAGAAGGTTGCAAAGCTGAGGAAGGTTATCAGAATCTCTTGAATGTGACATCGCATTATAATGTCATCAAAGCAGCACGGATGGGGCCTCACAGACGTTGGGAGGAATGCTGTTCCAGAGGATAAGCATGGGGGCAGAGAAGGTATGCCTTCTGGGTCCATTAAGATGGCATTACTTTATTGATGGGACTCAAAGCATTCCAACTGTATCAGCTCTTATAGGGCAAAGATGATTGGATATAGGGAGTTCTACAAATATCCAGGCCTTAAACCTTGAAATACTTTATAGATTATCATAAGCACTTTGAATTGCACCTGGAAGTCAATTAGCCAAGTAGTGCAGCTCATGAAGTAGAGTTGCCACATGGGTGTAGCAAGATGCATCCATAACTACTTGTGCTGCCACATTCTGGATGAGCTGTAGCTTTTGAATGGTCTTCAAAGGTAGCCCTATGTGCAGCACACTGCAGTACCCCCAATGAGAAGTGACTAAGGTGTGAGTGAGTAGCCTCCAGATCCAGGAATGGGCACAATTCATACACAAGATGGACTAGTGTGAAGATGCTCCTAACCCTCTTTAAGGGCCTTATTGAACAAGCACCAAGAGTTTAGTTGGACCCCTCAAATTGCACTCCAGTTCTGGCACATCCTGCTTGGTTGTTAGAAAGTCTCTGGAATAGGATGATCCTTAAATCTAGTTTTTCGGCTTGTTTTTCCTGTGAGAGAACCTTGAGAACAGCACTTGGACAGCCAGGAGTCAAGATACATAGCTGTATATCATCAGCATATTGATGATACTTAACCCATGCCATCAGGTGACCTTGCTCAGTTGTTTCGTGTAGATTTTAAATAGGAGTGGGGATAGAATCAAACCATGGAAAACTTGTAAAGCAGGGGCCTTGATCTACATCTCTTCAAGCCTACTATTATTAACTGGAGCTGGCCTTGAAGGGAGGAGGAGAACCACTGCAACATAGTTCATGCCATTCTTGATCTCCAGAGCTGTTCCAGAAGAATACCATGATGGATGGTATCAAATGCTACCAAAAGATCAAGAAGGGTCAGAAAAGTTGCACCATCCCCATTCTGGTCTTATCAGAGGTCATCCAAAAGTACAATCAATGCCATCTCAGTTTCTGTTTGTTGTCTGGTCTTGTTTCAGTTACTGAAGGTACAGATGTAGGACACTTTTAAAAACCCAGTATTAGTTTGTGTATTTATTTTAATACACATAGAATATATGTTCTCCAAAGAATGTAAGAGAGGGTGCATAGTTTATAACATATGGTATAATTGCAATCATCCTTAAATGTTCTAGTGGATGCTAGGCTGGAAAGGGTGCTTCGTGCACTGTACCACTGTTGCATCATTTAATATCTAATATCTATATGAGAAGGATCAGATCTAAATTTTCTCCTTACCCATGCAGACATACACACTTCCTGTATCATTATTTAGTTAATTCTCTACCGGTTGGGTCATTTGGTAAAAAACATTTTCATTTGTGGAGTATTTCACATTAAAAAGAAAAGAAAACAGATGTGGGACATATATTTATTGCACTTAAAAAAAAAAAAGTTCTTGGTGGCTTTTTAAAATTCCTCTTCTCTCTTCTGTTAACCCACACATTCTTAAATGGCCTGCAATGTAATTGAATAAATACATTTTATTTCCTTAGACAAAACAATTTGCAGGTGTCTGAAAGATCCACATAGACTCATGTAAGGTTATCAGAGCTTCTAAATTCCACTGAATCCTCTGTCTTTAAAAAACTGCTGACAGAAGGTTATATATAGACCATGGCCATACATTTGCGGGGTGTAGCCTCAGTATACTGTGTCAGTGTAAAATTTGGCACCAAATACATACACTGATTTTAACAGCTCACCTCTGGCTGTCTTCTACCTGCTGAGTTTCCAAGAACTTCTGTTTCATTCATGACATGTTTGGCAGCCATATTTGTTGGTATATTTAAAGCATTGTCAATATCTGCCCAATTCTGTTCTTACAGGAAGGCCTCCTGCTAATTTAAAGACACAATGTGTAATTTAATAGCAGTAACCAAGCAGTGTCACTTTATGGCTCCACTTTTTAAAATGGAACTTTTAGTTATAGCTAAAATTCACTGACTAGCTCTTATTTTAAATGAAAGAAATATACCATCACAGCATAATGTTAATCTATGCCAGTATATCACATCTTCCAGCAGTGTGATAGTGTGATATCCAGTGTGGACAGAACAGAGCAGATGAACTCAGGGAGTGCAATACACCCTATTGTGTGGGTAGGCAGAAGATCACTGGTTCAGTAGCACTTGGAAGCAGCCACAGTTCCCCCTGGAATGTGGCAGGGCTCTGCACACATATAATTTTTGGTGCTATGAAGAAATCCAATAATTTATTCTGCCCTCTTTAAACCATCTTTAACACACAATTCTTCTACCATGGGGTTCAGTTGCAAGAGACCATTACTACTTTGCATGAACCTAACTCAGGGTTTACAAACTCTTTTGGAATGCAATACAAGGCTTTGTCATTCAGAGTGTACACCTTCTTCATTTCCTTTGGTCTTGTTCATTTTTGGCAGGAAAACAATGGTAACTGTTTTCCTTGGATTTTATTTGCAATCCAAACCCCACACTGTACTTCCTCTATAATGAGTATTATTCTGAGTATTATTTTATGGAACGCTTTTGATTATCTTGGAGAGAAGTTGCTGGTTTTTTTTTTTCTTCCAAGAACAGCATTATACTTACATATTAAAATTGGTTATGTTGGCTGCTATTTTTTGTTTTCTCCAGATGTTATTGCATATTTGCCTTAAGCTCTGAGTGAAGAAATCTTTCATCCTCTTTGCCTAGTACAGGGCATCTGATGACATTGCTCTCATGGGCTGTTCATTTCTTCTCTGTTACTTCTGTGGAACGAGAAAACTAGCAAAGTGTGGGCAAAAGAGAGAAACAAGAGAATCATTCCACTGCTTTAGTTGTTATGTGATCATTTTATTTCTAAAAACATGTATAGCTTCCTCTTTTCCTGAAGGAAAATCATCTCAACATTTTTGTTGTGGGTTTTTTTCCCCACCAACCTAAAGGAAGACCTAAAATACATGGCTATAGAAGTATCCATTGTTTGCTTTGTAGAGGAAATGCAAATCTCCCACTTGCTTTCCATTAAGTGTGTTTGCACTATTGTTTTAAGTCATAATGTATAAAATGTCAAGGTCCTTCCCCCACTTGGGTCTCTAGGCACTGCTTAAACATACTGGAACGGAGCCTGTAAAGTGCCTGGGGAAGGAGGGTGATTTTGAGCAAAAAGAGCCGTCAGGAAAAGCAACTTTTCTTTCTACCCGCTTTTCTCCTAAAATTGCTTTTGATTTAAAACAATAACAAAACTGTCTAGTTAGGACTTCATTGCGTACATTCATCACAACTCTTCCCCTACCAATTCAAATGCCCCCTTTTATCAGGCTTTCACTTTTCAGAATCAGTCAGATCTTGCATGTAAATGGAAGCAGGTTCACATTTTTGCCACCTAGGGGTAAACATTTCCTTTCTTTCCAGCTCTATTTTTTCTGGCCATAAAGAGCCAACCGAACTCATGCTGCAGTTATTGTGGTTTTCAATGCACTCCCCTTATTCTCTCTTTTCTATACCAGATAAATATTCCACAGTTTCAGATTGGATTAGGGTTCCCATCTTCAGGTGGATTAGAACTACAGTCCCTCTATTCCAACAGGGCCTGCTGGCTTGGAATTCGAGGAATCTGTAGGGCAAAGACATCTGTGAGCATCAAGTTGGTAAAGGCTACACTAGAGAATTGTTGCCTTTGGCCATTGATTATCCGCCCATTCAGAACCTAATCTTATCTTGCTCAAATATTTCAGAATTGCAATAGCTTTTGAAACAAAATGTAAAGTATTAGGGGACTCCAACGAAGTGTGCCACTTCCTGACAGGCTCTGTACCCATGTGATTCTACATCATTGGCTCAGTGTGGTAGCTGTGGAATTTGGAGGCAGACTGTTTTCCTATTAGCAAGGACTTCCTGGGTTGCCTCCCCCTGCTGCAACTTCACATTCTCATGTCTCTGTGGTTTTAATAAATCACACAAAGAAATAGCACCTTGATGGTTTGCAGCTCCCAGATGTTTTAAATGCCAAGCCAGCAGACCATGTATGGGACAGGGCAAGACATTGCACACTCCTACTGGTCAGCTGAAGGATGTACTGATTTGAGGTCACCCTTATTTGGTATTCTTTGCATTTCAAGGTCAGTGTGAAAATGGTTCTGCAATTTGCAGAGCAAAATGATACTGATGTGGAAAGGGCCTTAGAGAAGTTGCTATTTTGGCTTAAATACTTACTAAAAATCACTGTATCATGGTAACAAACAATATGTCATTGTAGTCAAACTGTCACAGCTGCCTTTCAGGAAAATAGCAAACATTTGATAGTGATCTAGCCATTAAAGCAGAAGTGGGCAATCTATTCTTTATTGTGGATTTCAAAGCTTCCAACAACCAGGAGTGCCAAAAAATCATACATGTTTTCCAGCCTTTTGAGTCTGGAAGCATATAAAAAGTCTGCTGTGAGTCTTAAAATAGCCTTAATAAGTTTTGGGGGGGGGGGGGAGGGACAGCTCCCCAGTAGGAAAAAGAACTTCAGAAAATAGCCTATTGGTGTAATGCTCCCCACCTATTTTGCATCAGTACTCCACTAACTGAGATCTTCACCCCTCACCCCTTCTAGGAACCAAAAGGTTGTGCATCCCTATATTAAATGTCATTTACCAACTATTTGCCTCACGGCCAGAATAACGTCAGAGCAGGAAAAAATATTTTAAGCCCCTGCATTTCAAGAGAAGCTCCCTCAATGCAATTCAATACTTAACTGGAAATCAGCCCAGCAAGATCTACTTCTGAAAGACTGGAAGGTTACACCACAGTTACTACTGATAAGTTGCAATCTTCCTTTCATTTTCCCCAAAATATCACCCCCAATGTGGTGCAGAAATCTGCCCTTTTGGTGGTGGTGGGACTTCTTTGATAGTTTTCAGCAAGGTGCTTCCTCCCTTTCTTGCTGTTTTTTAAAGACCCCATTTTGCTCCCACAACTGTGAAGCTCTTTCCGCTGTTTCTTCCAGGCCAACTTCCTGGAAGGCCTGAGACCATTCAGTGCAACAGGATGTTAGGTCACCTTGATAGCGCTGACTTTTTTTGGACAAGGAAAAAGAAAAAAGAAACCTTGGTTAATTCATAGCCATACATGTACTTTGGAACTATTCGTATCTCAAGAAGTTTGGATTCTACCCTTCAGGTGAAATAGCTTTGTTTTGTAGATAATCAAAGAAAAAATAATTGCTAAAGGTTTGGATGAACACTTCAGTATGGCTGTAGCAAATCTGTTTCCCCATTACCCTCAGATGGGGTACTTGGCAGGGGCAGGGGAGACACTGTACTCAAAAATGACATCCAGACTCTAGAACACTCTTCCTTAGAAAGCTCCTCTAACTCTCACTTCTTGCTTCCCATCACTTTATAACAATATTTTGGTTTCGAGGGTATTTGGAAAGGGAGAACTGAATCAGCCTGAAATCTTATTTGGCCATGGTTCTTGCTCTTTGGGGGTAGTTTTATTTTTATATTCAGCATGCTGTTTAATGCATGTTCTAAATCACTGGGTTTTTAAAATTCTTCTTATTGTTGTTTTTCTATCTGTATTTTCTTATATAATTTAATTAGGCACCTTGAATGTTGGTTCTAATGGAAAAACAGGTTGTCGGTATCTGAAAATGACCAAACACATAAATGTTATTACAACAGTCTCTCCCTCTTTAGACTGAAATCCAGATTCAGAGACTTCAGATTTCAGATGTCAAAAAAATGTGTATACAGTGTTCATTCTCTCCCTCTCTCATGCATATACACACTTGTGCACATTTTTCATAGTAGCTATTTATATTGAAGAGGAATGTTTTCTTCTCATGGAATGAAATATACATGTAACACTAAAAATATCTTGAAGACTCTTGCTACATTGCGCCATGTATGAATGTGAAGAGCTATTTCTAAAATGGAATGTGCCCAACCAAGCAAGTTTTACATTCATACTGCAATCTGTTTAATCCTCGTGTGTGAGAATGCCCCTTCTGTTTGAGATGTCCATAAATAACACAGCAGCAAAGCTGATAGCATGTACTTCTGCTTTGTCTAGGTTTGTCCTCACCCTGTCATGACCCAGATAGGCAGGCTTATTTGCTGTCTCTGCAGTGTCTGCCACATTGATGTATTCACAAGAACTGAGTATTCAGTAGAGTTACCTGTTTTGACCTGAAGGTTTACTATTTTGAGTTTCCATACAAGTTATGGATTCAGGAGGGGAAAGTGCTCCAGAGAACAAGAAACTTCAGGAAAAAAATCATTGCCTTGAGGAATTAGGGCAAGGTCCATGTAGTCCACCTTTCGGTATTCAGTGTTCACAAGCAGAGTTTAAAAGATAAGTAATCTTGTTTTCTTTATATCCAGCAACAAGTAATCATAGATATCGAAAAACAACCCACACTAATCAAGTGCTACATTACCAAAGTAACAACCCATTCTCCCACAAGAGGAGCTGTGTAAGAACATTATTCAGACAAGCACAAATGCGCTGCAGCAACCCAGAACATCAGAAGAAGGAAACAGACCACTTATACAACATCTTCCAACAAAATGGATACCCACGCAACTTTATCAAAAAGTGCCTGACCACTCAATCCACTTGTTGTTCAGTCATTAAGTCGTGTCCGACTCTTCGTGACCCCATGAAACATATTGCGCCAGGCCTTCCTATCTTTCACTGCCTCCCTGAGTTTGCTCAATTTCATGCTCATTGCTTCAGTGATGCTATATAGCCATCTCATCCTCTGCCGTCCTCTTCTCCTTTTGCCTTCCATCTTTCCCAGCATCAGGGTCTTTTCCAAAGAGTCCTCTCTTCGCATTAGGTGACCAAAGTATCTGAGCTTGAGCTTCATTATCAATCCTTCCAATGAGCAATCAGAGTTGATTTCCTTTAAGATTGACTGGTTTGACCTCCTAGCAGTCCAGGGGACTCTTAAGAGTCTTCTCCAGCACCACAGTTCAAAGGCATCAATTCTTCGGCGTTCAGCCTTCTTTATGGTCCAGCTCTCACAGCCATACATTACTACTGGAACTCAATCCACTACAGCACAACAAATACAAGCTATAAAAAGGATAACACTGCCATATATCAGAAACATCTCAGAAACAACTAAGAGACTATTACAACCACATGGCATCACCGTAGCACACAAACCAACTAAAGCCCTCCAAAACATCTTAAGTTAACCAAAAGACCCAGTAGCCCAAGAAGAAAAAACAGGAGTCATCTACAACATACAATGTAAGGACTGTAACAGCCACTATGTAGGACAGACAGGCAGAAGACTAGCAGAGCACATCCATGAACATCAACTAGCAGTCAGAAGACATGATGAAAACTCCTTAATCTCACAACACATGGCCAGACTCAACCATAGTTTCAACTGGGAAACTGTCAGCATCTTAGACCAAGCTAAATCCAAAAATGCTAGGGAATTCCTGGAAGCTTGGTATTCAGAGAAGTCAGTCATCAGAAGGCACAAAGAGATAAGCAACATTTACACACCATTCAAAAGAGACAACAAAAAGCTAAAAAAAAGGAAATAGAAGGACCAGAACACCTCCACACCCGCAATCAACACCCAAATAAGCAGGGATTAACACCAGGATTAACACCAGACAAACAGCAGCCTAATCAAGGAACTAGCAGGGAAAGAACATCCCCATCCAACACTGGCAGGGCAAGCTACTGTATATAAACAGGGAGCAAACCCTGCTTCCTTCTAGCACTGAAGATGTTACCGAGTCAGGTAATGAAACGTCTGCAAGAAAATAACCAAGCTCAGAGAACCCCCAGGACACCACAATCATAGATAATCATACATCTACTGCCTCTGAACATATCAATGCCCTCAGACTGTTCTTGATATTAGTAGGAGTCTCCTTCATGCATTTGTTTAATCCTCTTTGAAGCCACCTAATGAAAGGCCTACTTCAATTAATGTAGAGCACATGTAGGGTTGGGTTTGCCCACATATCCCAGTGTTCCTGCAGTGTATCCCTGATCTTGAATGGGAAGCTATGAAGAAGGCTTGACTGCTTGACTAAATACATTAAGACACTTTCCTATGGTCTAGCAGGAATCATGGGGAAACTATAAACATTCAATATAAAGATCAGCCCCATTGGACCTTCCCATAACACAAAGTGGAATAGAAAGGTGCTGAGAGGTTAGTGACTGTAGGGCTCCTTTACATGGGTAGCAAGCAGAAGAGCTAAGAAGGGCTCTTCACAACTCATGTCAATTATGTGTTGTTCAAAGAATTTGCTTATATCCAGAATTTTCTGCACAATAAGGAATATTTCAGTTTGGAGAAAGGCAGAAGAATATCCTTTAGTACCAAACTCTTACACAGATATTATCAGAGACCTGTTCTACTGAAAAGCAAACAGAAGGCAGTAAGTTCAACTGACAAATTAAAAGGTACAACTTGTCCTGGTGTTATTAGTTCATAGCAGCAGAATGTTGGATGGACTGTCATTCTCTTTACATTAATCCCTTTTTTTCTCTGCTCACAGAAGGTGTTGGCCAAGTAACTTTTGTAGGAACTTGTCAATTCACCAGATACTCAAATAACTTGGCATGCAATGAAATATGAGGCAGTAGAGTTCAGGATTACTCCAGTACAGTGACATTAACTATGCACCCTCGAATATGAGGGTTATTTGTACATCTCAATTACAGCCTGGTCAGGCTGACACTTACTCCAACCAGACATGAAAGGGCATGGAACTGTTTGCATACTTATCCCAGAACATATTTGTTGCATTAACATCAAAGGATTCATTTAACTGAGACCTACTTTTGTTGACATCACTACAATGACTTCTAACTTGAATGGAAAAGCCCTGGATTAAATTCCTAGTTGCCAGGTCACAACACAAAGATTGACTCTATTCCTTTAAAGCTACCAGTTTAAGGAGCAGAAAGTTGTAATGCATACTTGTTTCATTCCCTTATCCACCGTGTTGCCATATGTGCTGGAGGGAGTAAAGATTCAAATTGTATTGCTTAACTAGCTGCTTTAATAAGCCACCCATAACCTACTGTTCTCCACATACTGTATGCTTAGGCTACAACTCCAAGAATTTCTGTTGACTTCACTCACTGGGTATTCTGGGAGCTGTATCCCCAGCATATAAAGAGCATCACCTTAAGAAAACCAGCTTTTATCACAGAAGACTTTTCAGAGTATGACTGTCAATTCTAGGTGAGCCTAACTCATGGAAGATCTAAGGAGGTGCAAAACTGAAAATGAACATGTGAACATATTCAAGTTTATGTTAATATGCGGATATTATTAAATACTCAAGGGATCTCCTCAGTTTTAAGAGCAAGAGTTCTTCAAAGATAAAATGTTTTGTTGACATGACAGTAGAACTTGCCAAAAAAAAAAAAAAGTTACATTCTTGAGTTGTAACGTTAACTTTCCTTCTAATACTGTTAAAATCCTACCCCAGATTCATCTCAGATAAAAATAGGAAATGGCATGAACATGCCAAAGTTAAAATAAACACATTTTCAGCTTGTTTTCACCAGTTCAGCTTTGTGGAAATTATGACCTGTTCAAGCATAAACTGCAGAGATTAATGAAATGGTACTTAGACATTGTATTCTCATTTGCTCTATAAAGGCACAATAATATTTGAACAGCAGTTAGAAGTGAGATAGTAAATCCCAGGATAGTGAAAAACAACCATCACTGAAGTTTATTTTTCTGGAAGTCTTAAGGATGGCTTAGGAAGGAAACAAAAATCAGGTGTATAAGAACAAATCCATCTTCAAAAATCCTAAATACAAAGAATTTGTCACAAAGGACAGGTTAGAGTCCTGCATGCTTTTTCAAGCATTGTCCTGTGATTCCTATAAGAGTTATTTCTCATGCTGATAAAAGAGTAGCAGCTATCAAAACAGTCAGCAGATTCAGACAGCTCCTCTTCCACCAGAGTGGTGAACCTCCTCCCCTACAGCTTTAGGAAAAATGGAGAGAAGGGGACAACAGTTTTGCCATCACCAGTTGCCTATATATACAGTAGATGCCTTATTTGAAAATAGAGTTATTTGCTTTTTTATAGTAATTTTATTAAAAATTACAATTTACAACAATAAAAACTAATACAAACCAAGAAAAAAAGAAAAAAAGAAAAAAATAGAAGGTGCAGAAAAGAAAAAAGAGAGAAAAATAGAAAGGAAAATAGAAAAAATAAGAATATAGTAAAGAATATATGTGTGTGTGTGTCTGTGTGTGTGTGATTTCCCCCTTCATCACAAGTATAAACAATTTTAGTAACTTATCACCTTCTCTTAAAATACAACAAGTGATCTCTTCTTCCCATATCCCATCTCTTATCTCTAAACAAATCCATAAAATCTCGTCATTTCAATCCTAATGTCAGCAAACGTCCATTAAGGGTTACTAGAAATAATAACATTATCTATTTTAGCCTCAATCAAATAAACCAACTTTATATTCCTTCTTTTTACTTCTAATGATCTTGATCTTCAGTCTCTTCAAATAATGTCCTAGAACTTGATTTCATTTTTCTTTGTCCCTTCTCACAAAATTTTTCAAAGCTTTAACAAGCAACTTTTGTAAATGCAATATAGGAAAATTATCCAGGCCACTCTTTTGGTTGTTATTTGTATTTCCCCTTTAATTATTAAGACATCAGCTGGTTTCTTTTGTATGTCCAGTGTAGCATCTTTTTCCATATCATTCTTGTAGTCTGTCATTTTTAAATCCACTTTCAGATCAGTCTCAATCTTGTCAGATAATACTTGTTCCTCTTCCATAACATCTTTTAAACACAGTCTATCTATAGAGGCAGACACTCTTAAAATTAACTTCTGGGTCCATTGTTCAAAAATATCCTTCAATATGTTCAATGTTAAAATATTTTGCTTCATTCTGTATTAGTAAGTTGAGTTTAAGTGTTCTTCTCCTTTAATTGTAATCTTTAGTTCCTTCTAGTTCCCTCTAGTATCCAATTTTTAAAGTCTTATGTTTTTTTTAAAAAGAATTTAAAACAAAAGCATTTTCCCATGGGAAGGATTCTTTATAATTAATTCCAAAATCTTATTTCAAATTTATCTGGACCCTTAGTCCATTTGTAACTTTCTAAAATCAATGTTTTAATCACCCTTTTGCTGTTTGTTCTAGAAAAAAAATGTTAAAGATGTTGTATTTAAAACTTTCGCTAAGGATTCAAGGAAACTCACCTGGTGCTGTAAAATGTATCGATCCAAAGGTTCCTAATAGCCAAAAGCAGTAAATAAGCAATTTCTGAAAGTGATTAGAAAAGAAACTATGCGAACTTAGTGTCCTTCCAAAGGCACCAACCACAGTTTGAGCAAGATGGCTATTCCCTCATCATCCAGAGCTCTAAACATGCCAGAGATTGCTGTCTTACAGTCTCATGAGAAGCAGCTGTCTGGAGCACTTGTGGGTGTTCTCAAGTCCTCTCCTTGTCCAGAGAGGGATTACAAAGAGCCGATCTACTCACCGACCATTCATTCCACTGTGGTTGTCGAATCCGCTTTCTGCGGAGCCATCTTCAGTTCGCCATTTCTTCCCCAGAAGTCGAAAATGAAGTTATTTGCTGTAATTGTTGTGTTGTAATTTTAACTTCCCTTCTAATAAATACTGATAATCAAAGTTCTTAGATTCTTCTTCCTTTGGATTAATTGTTTCTGGTCTAAATGAAGGACAGAAATCTGACAGTTCCAATCCCAGCCTCCATCTAGAAGGACTGGTTGACATTGTACTCCTCATTGTAATAAAATGGAACATATACTTTCTGGCAGGGTTTTCAAAATGAGATCTTTCCAGCCCTAGGAGCACCTTATCTGGAGATGCCTTGGATTAAGCCTTCAATCCTCAACAAGTAAAGTCTATGCTGTAGTTCTGAATAGCATTCTCCATTACTCCATTACTATTCTGCCGGCATATTTTATTTTCTGCCTGCATATTTTATTTGCTGTATCTTCAGAGTTGAAGAAATAGTTAACTTATATGCTTTCCCAAATCCAATACAGTCTGGAGAATAAGAACATGCCTTCATTTATTTATTTGTTTGATCCATTTTTATACCTCTTCCCATATGAGAGCGGCAGGCAGAAATTGGGCCATGGTCTCTGCAGTGGTCCTACTAAGCCATGATACATGGGGGACAAGTGATCCTTCAACTATTGTTGAATTATGTCTTCTAGCCTTCTTTACCATTAGCCATGTTAACTGGGTCTATTGGGAATTATGGCTCAACGAACTCCGGAGAACCACAGGCTGTCTACTCTTCAGACTGACTACATACCAGAGCATTTCAATTGTGCAGCTAAGTAGAACATATACATTGTCAAAATACAGCAGAGATAATCACTGCAAAAGCACTACAGAGGATATGAACTGTGATCTCTTAGTAGTCCACATATTCCTCTTATCCAGTTGTGAGACCAAGGATAGATGAAAAACACAGTGAAACATAGGCCCATCCATCTGGCGGAGTTGGCATATGTAACTGTAACCCCTGAAGCATTTGAGATGAAGAACAGTTGTCAATTGTTAAAGAGGATGACCTGCATTTGTTTCCTTTACTTACAAGGCATGTTCTGCTGCTTAGTCAGCTGTTACGATGGCACACAAAGTTTTTTGGAAGAGCTGTGGTAGAAAATAACTGATCACTAAGTCAAAAGTGTCAAAGCTGTCTGGGTAGGTGGAGGCACTAACAGGAAAGCAGGAAACCTTGTCTGCAAGTTTAGAGCTTGTGGAAAGGAAATAGTTTCCATCTAACAGAGTCTGTAGACTAACTTTGACAGGAGGGCTCAGACAAAGCCAAAAGGGCTTTTTTTCCTACTCCACTTTAATCATTTCAGCTTGTTGCAGTTTAGCACTCAAGGGAGGAAGTGTGGCTTAGACTATATTTAGTGTTTTGGATTATTCTTACTATCAGCACTGCAGACACAGAGGGAAAGAGCACATGTGAGTATGTACTTATAATATCCATTAATAGGCACACATAAAACAAATATCATTTCTCAGCCAAACCAGTTCTTGAAGCATGATTGCTCCATTTTTTAAATCTGCACCTTTATAAACTACACAAATACCCTGACTGTATCAAAAACACCACCACCTTGACTGAATTTTAATTGCACATCTAAGATTGCCCATACATACATACATATACACATACTTTAATAAAATTCTGGAGTAGTATCAACATGGATTGCAAAAAAAAAAAAAGTTGACTTCTGTCCAATCTTCAGAGCAGGGAGAGGTACCATCATTCTAAAGCTATGTTTGCAAATCAGCTTCCCTCCCTTCATATCTGAGCATTAAACTGGAAATGAGGACCTCCTCCAAAAAGGAGAGGTGTTTTAGAATCCTCATAAAATGTGTTACTTCTTACAAGAAATGTCATATCCAACATGGTACCCTCACATTATGTTCTGGAAATTGTAGTCCCACATATGTCAAGATCACCATGTTTAGGAGGACTGTCGTAGAATGTGCTGGTTTTTCACCACCCTTATCAATGCTTTGCATAAGGCTGACTAAGCATACATGTTCTCCTAAGTAAGCCCCACACAAGCAGATCCAATTGACAACTTATTTAAATTACATGGCAGTATCTGGCTAACCTTGCCTGGCTCAGAAGTTAAACAGGGTCAGACCTGGAGAGTACTTGGCTAGGATTTCTGCAGAGAATACCAGGGCTGAAAAAGACAGTGGTAAACTATCTTCATTTCCTGGCAGAGGAAGTATACAAAGAAAGCCAGTGTGATGGTGTGGTTAAGGTATTAGGTTGCCTAGAAAGACCCAGGTTCTAGTTTACCTTCAGCCACAGAAGCTCATTGGGTGACTTTAGGTCAGTCACCCTCTCTCAATCCAACCTACCTCACAGAGTTGTTGTGAGGAAAAACAGGAGGGAATGATATTTATGCTTCCTTGACCTCCTATAGAAAAGGCACAGGAAGGAAGGAAGGAAGGAAGGAAGGAAGGAAGGAAGGAAGGAAGGAAGGAAGGAAGGAAGGAAGGAAGGAAGGAAGCAGGATACATGGAGATGCTAATGAAATTGCTAGGAGCCAAGTTTGAAAAGAAAAAAAAAATTACATCACAGTATCATGACTTATCTATAAATTGTTCAAATGCTTCCTGTACACATTTTCTTTATAGGCCAAATGAAGTGACATTGTTCATATTTTTAGCCCTTGCAAGAGTGATTTGATACAAAGAAGAAAAAAGCCAATAAGCAGATTGAGAGACTCAGGGGGAACTTAATTGTTTGACACTGCTGTGGTCCCAAGCAGAATCAAGGCAGCCCCAAACTGCTTATACCAAAAGGAATGAATTTTTCAGTGGTACTAAATAGGAGCTTCCTACCCATCAAAAAGAACAATCATATGGGGGGGGGGGGCACTATATCAGCTGCATATAGCAGGAGCTGGAGTTAATTCCAATTATGACCATGAAAGAGAGGTCATAGGCTTATTTATTCATGCCACATTCCCAATCTGGCTACATTCCCTCTATGCAAGGCTCAGTATGAGTGTTATATTATGCCTAGTTTGTCCTCGAATATTTTCAGATGTTTTCCTCATAATGGATCAGAGAATTATAGTTCTACTTTTCATATAGCTTATATAGCTGGGATGGGGACCCTCTTGGTCACAGCCTGAATCTAGCCCCCAAGGATAGCACATCTTTTCTTCAAGAATGCTCCTCTATTTCCATGTAAGCACCTCCCTTATAATCCTACTTCCTCCCCCTCTCCCCAAACCCATGCACCTACTCCTGGCTTCACACCTAGAATTAGCACTTCCTAGTACTCCATCACAAATGTTTCCTCTGTCTTAAGTCTCACTTTAGAAAAACAAAAACCTACAAACAACAGCAGTTGCTAAATGGTTATTTGTCAAAAAGGTGGCACAGAATAGATGGGGTGAAGTTTAGGCACTGGTGTGATAGGTAGGGTGTCTTTAGGTCTCTGTATATTTAGGACTAGATCAGTTCTAGGTAATGGGGGGGAAAGTATTCCAAGTAGCTGAACTTTGGAGGGGAGGGTTCTTCAGGGTAAATAGGATAGGCTCTCTCTACATAGAAACATATCCAAAATCGGCACAGAACACGTTTTGGAAACAAACCTCCGAGTTGTGGAAATGATTCCAGTTGCCCTGTTTGATTAACCCAGACTTTTTGACAAGTCTAGATCCTTAAACAAACACTGCCTTTATCCTGAGATAAAGGAGGCCAGGACCATGTAGGATGTGAGAAAACAGCAGCTAGGGTCAGGAAACCATGGGTGGGATGTGAAGTTGTGAAACAGCACATATCTTTGGCGATAGAAGCTCTCTTTTTGCTTTTAATTGTCAGAGAGATGCTATTCACACATCTTTTCCATTAGGATGAATACTTTTTCTATTTAAAAGTGTAATCAACCAAGATTTTCAAAAGGTGTCTAAGTTCAGATTCAGAACTTCCAATGCTCCTTCCCGGTGACGTAAAAAGAAAGCACACGAGCAGAAATGAAACAGTTAAACATTTCGAGCATCACTGGCCATTCAGATTAAACAATATCAAGCACATTGTGCTGTGTGTTTTTCTCATCATCATTCCAATTACCTAATCCAGAACAAGTCATTTTCCTAGCATGACCACATAAGAGCTGTTTCACTTGTCACAGGATGCTTACAAACATCTGAAAATATTTGTAATAACTTACTGAAGCTTTTTTTTTTAATAAGTAAGCAAATCCCATAAACTCAATGCCATTTGGGAATGAGTCCCTGACCAACATGTGCCCAAGTGTTTAGCAGCTTCTTCCCTGATCATGGGCAAGGCATGTAAGCTTTTATTAAACATTCCCTGTTGGTAAGCAGGCTACATCTGGTGATTGAGAGGGTTGCTTTTAGCAGTGGGAGGGGGCACTGAGAAAAATGATGATGTAAAGTAGATGGGTTCAGGATTTTCTGGAGTTGGGGGAGGAGTTTTAGAGTGTTCGTTTTTTAAACTAAGTAAATCAAGCAACATTAAGCTGATTTTAGGGTTTTCACTGCAACTTTTATGTATCCTATCTCAAAATGGCAGGAAATTAGTCTGGCCACTGGAGTCCAATGAATAATGCAGCTCTGAGCTTTAGCTTTCCTGCTTTTGCCATAACTAAAAGATAGCACTTCCTCCATAATATTATTTTCAAGATTACCGAATGGTCAAAATGGATATAAGTGTTTAGATCAGTGTTTCCCAACCTTGGCAACTTTAAGACCTGTGGACTTCAACTCCCAGAATTCCCCAGCCTGGCTCCCCTCCCCAGTTGAAGTCCACAGGTCTTAAAGTTGCCAAGGTTGAGAAATACTGGTTTAGATGAATGAAATCTGAAGTGTTGTTCGGTTTGTTTTTGGAAACATTCTAAAAAATATTTTAGAAGTGATTATTACATAGGAATTCTTGTCTCTTTCTTTTGCTTTCTTTTGCTTTGTTTGAATGTGTGTTTGCCATTGGAGATCAGTGCACATAAAAGGGAAAAAAATGCACAATTATGTTGCAGGCAAAAAATAACCTATTATCAATGATCATTCAGAAAGATGGGAGGGATGGTTTATCCAGCCTGGATTGTTGTCTGAAATGGGATATTAGGTCTGGAATTCTGGTGTGGTTTGATGTTCTTTGTGCACATATCTCTGAAACGTAATGGTGGATCATACTATCTTGACCCCTTGACTAACTTATAGTGGTGGTTCCTAGGCTTGTTTTGCAATATTGTTTATCTTATTTTCGGAGTTACCACCAGTGAGACAGTTCCCATTCCTCAGGAAGAATATTGTCAGCCAGACTCTTCAATATATATCAGTCAGCCTTACCCAAGCAGGTAGCCTTCAGGTGTGGAGGATTCCAGAGTTCCTCAGCATCATGGAAGATATTTGCTAAACTGCATCTCAGATGACTTTTAGGACAATTTAGCACATCGCTCAGGTCTGCTTTTGGACGCTTAGTTTTCACCACTGAAATTGGTTTCTGTTGCTTTAATCTTTGTTTTCTAACTGCTGTAAACAGAGGTGTTAGGGGATGTCAAAAAAAGTCATATGGCAGCCACAGCTACAGAATTGAAGCACTATTCTTTTTTTAACTTACACACATTAAAAAAGGGGAAGACTTCAATCACATGGTCATAGTCATCCTCTTGACTTTCTGATCTCTTCCGCATTGACACCCACTGCCTGTGAATTACCTTTAACGTAGAATGATGTTGTTAAGAAAATTCTTATAGCTATATCTAGTAGTTTGAAAATGCTAATACTGTTAATTATGCCTGTATAAGATAACAGAAATGAATTCAGAATGAAAAGGAAAGCAATCAAAAACTGACAGATGTTAATTTAACTCAAGTTGTCTGAGAATGTATAGTTTTAGTAGGGGGGAATAGGTTTTGATGTTTTTATTTGTGGTTAGTAGTAAGAAGTGGTTTATAAACTGTATTTTTATGAGCAGTGTGGTCATGATGATAGCACTAACATTTTGACAGACCTGTAATAAACAAAAGCTACAGTTTTTAAAGCATTGTAGACATGAATATTTTTTTTAAAAAATGGTTAGGTTATAGTAACTTTCTCTGACTGTGTTCTGTCTAGATGTAAACTACCCTGATGGCATTGGGAAGGGACAACAGAAGTTATAGTTAAATAAATCTGGAGAAAGTTAGAGTAGTAGACTGGGATATGACTTTCAAAATTATATGTCAAAATTGTACTTAAATTAGTGTCCAGATGCATTGTACTTTGTTTATTCAGGTGCAAACAAATGCATGCTTTTCCATCAGTGTTCCTACAAATATTCTTTATAATCAAATAATGTGATTTCAAAGACTATACGTACATTTTAATAATTTTTTAAAAAAATTATTTATACTTCATTTTTTATGTTATGAGCTACTATGACTATTCTCTGGATAGAAAATTAGGTTGTAAATCTAATAAACAAGTAGTAGAATACTAAACTTTTATTTTATTTTATTTTAAAGCCATAAAATAAAGGAAGGAAGGAAACATAAACTGATGAGAATTCGTACAGTAGTTTTAAACAATTATAGCAGATTTTTTCCCCCTTTTCTCAGTGGTTTTCCTTCTACTAATTTTCCTAGATTTTCCAGGTCCATGTAGATGTAACACTGCCAAACACTATAATACATAAATATTAAAATGCCTATATGAAATCTCAACACACAGCCATATTTTCTAAGTAAGAAAAATTCAGCTCCCAGAAATCTCACTCAGTTTGTTTGAGATTTAATGGAAATCATCTGCATGCTTTAATATTTTTATCTCACAGGAAATTCTACACATGTCCCATTGCATTCAGTGGTGCTCGCTTCCCAGTAAATGTGCATAAGGTTGCACAAATATTGCCAAGGGTTTCCTAGAGTAACCTGTCCTAGAAGTCTTTTTTCTGCATAGAAGACTATGCTGCCAAATTTTGATGATGCAGTTGTCAAAAACTAGCAATACTGTTTTATGGCAGAAAATGAAACCTTGAATGTAAATAATAGAATAGTGTAGTACAGTTTTAAACCATTTTTAAAAAATCCTGCCCCAAACCTGGAAAAGAAAAAGAAAAAAGAAAAACAGAAGCATAGTCCTACCTATAGCCAGGTTATTATCTAATAGCCACCATGCTTTGGAATACAGCTCTGAACTATTAAAACACTTTCCATCCTGCTCATCTTGACTGACAACTAAATCCATAACAATATGCATCACAATGTATTTTCATTCATGCAAAATTTCTTATGAAATCCAGCTGAGACTTGTTTAGTATGTTCATTTTGAGCTAAGAAAGTACTGATCAGGCTGTTTAAAGCACTAATGAACTGATCATATTCTATATCAACCTTCCACAATCAGAATTCCTATCAATCATGGCTAAAATCAATGCTAGCTGGGGAATACTGGGATAAGGAAAGTTAATCTACAAATATAAGATCTAACATTTTGGGAATAAAGCTTTCCAGACATTGATTTTTTTTTTCTTCCTCTTGGCTGCACATGGTCTTATCAATTATGCAATGTTTTCTGCAAGGCAAAATTTATATGGTATATATTTCTCAAACCTCCATTTCCTCACCATTCTCAGAAACTCCATTTGCATTTTCTCTCTCTTGACTTCTTGTGTTTATGAATCTATCTTTCTCCATTGGAGGGATTGCCTGCCACACCCCTGCCATTTAACTCATAGCTGGCATTTCATTCATCCAGTTTGGAGAAAAATCCTTGATAACAATTCTGATGGCATGCTCCTTTCATAAGTTTTGCTGCCATGCCACATTCTCAGGATTTGTGGCTGGGATAGCAAACTTGATAGGATTCACCAGAATGTGACTTCCTGGGATTCACTCTGTGGTGCTGATTTACAGCTATGTTGAACAGAAGGCTTTTGAGGCTTCTCAGTACAATCATTAATAGTTTCAAAAACTAACCTTCCCTTCCAACCACCTCCAGAGCAGTCTTTTGAAAGAAATATTTTGCTTAGCACCAGACAGACATACTTAAATACATGCGTACATAAATTGTGTATTTGCGAGGGAGGGGAGACACACTCTAGAAATTTATTTACTTTTCTTTGGGGGAAGGGGGAAAGGCTGCTTGTAATTTATGGAGCACAGGAAGCTGTGAGGTGTACACTCTTCATTTGGCTAATTTGAAACAGAAAGTGAGCACTGATTGGCTGGTGTTCTTTACTCTCTGCTATTGGGCAGCTTGGTCTGAGCAATGATTGACAGGAGGCTCTTTCTGCAAACTCTAAACTCACAAGCTAATAAACAGCTACTCCGAAAGCATTTGAGATCTACAAACAGTGATGTCATTGAGAAATAGCAGATTGGTTTTACAATGTATTAGCAAATAAAAAGGTTTGTAGATCTCTAAGAGTTGTACTCCATTATGGCAGTTGGGCACCATGTTGGAGAAAGATGATTTAATGCTAACTATGAACTGCAAGTCCATTAAACCCTTATTTAGAAGAGAAAGGGGTTGGAATAAAAAGAAGAAAGCTTTTTAAAGGAGTGATTGATTCTCTCCTTACTAAAGAAACACAATACAATAGAGAAACCATAGAAAGTGGAGATCAGCAGGGATGTGCTTTCTGTTGTGATTCAAGAGCCTTGATTTAATTGCTGTTCCAAATAGATAGCAGCAGCCTGATTTTCTAAGGAACAAGATGAAGAAGTTTCAGCCACAGCAGGGAAGAATTAATCTCCTAATTCATACAAAACTGCTCCAAATCAGGCACAGTTCACATACAAGAAATATTTCCACTTCTTCCCTGACTCATTGATGGATTCTTTATCCAGTTTGGCAAAAGCTGTTTAGCTCTAGAGGCTATTTGAGGTGTTTTCCTTGTCTGGGGATGGGTGGAGGGGGCGGGAAGGTTGGCAGCTTCAGCTGAACCCAGCCTGATATTCATTTTCTCTGTCTCAATACATGTTTCCACCCCTTAATTCTATTTCATCATTTCCTGCCCAAGCCTGTGCAGTTAATGAGAACAATAATGGCCCTTACTTTTTATTGTTACCACCAGAATCCAACATCTGGAATTGGAACAGCACTTCTTATCAAGACCCCACCTCCCCATGCTTGGGAATGTATTATTTATAATATACCTTCTTTTACTTCCCCCCACCCTTCAGAATGGCTTCTAAAAGTTGGTATAGCACTGTACCATTATAACACTATACAGTTTAGTACAAAGAAATGTCTCTCTGGTTAGCATAAGCAGTTCTGATCTGACTCACCTCATTCTTCATTTGTTACTTTTATTTTATAAAGAGTGATATCATACAATGAAATCAATACAAGCTCAGTTTCAGTTTGCTTAAAGTAGGAATGAATGAAATAAAGGCATGAGCTGTAGGAGCATTCTACCACTTGCCCTAAGGGAGTCTTTAAACTCTTTGCTTATCAAACCCTTCTTCAACCTGGTGGCCTCTGGAGTTGTTGAGAATGCAACTCCCAGAATTATCAGCTAGTGTAGCCAATAGTTTGGAATTCTGGATCTTACAGTGACAGTACATCTGAAGGATGTCACACTGGGGAAAGCTGGGTATACCAGTTCAGTAGCAAAATGGAGGAATCAAGAAACAAGATGGCAGTTCTATCCTATTCAAGTCTCCAGGTTTACAAAAAGCATGTTTGTTTGTGAATTGAAAGACAAAGCCAAGTTTAAAAATCAAGTCATGGGCTCTAATTATAGAACACTGAAGTAGGGAATGAGCATAACTGGCAACTGGATTGCTTGATTAATTATAGATTGGTTTATTATGTGCCATCAAGTCAGTGTTGACTCTTACCAACCACATAGATTTTCTCCATAATAATCTGTCCCTAACTTGATCTTTCAGATCTTCCAATGGTACACCCATCACCACTGTAACTGAGTCAATCCACTTTGCTGCTAGTCATCCTCTTCTCTTTCCTTCCACTTTTCCTAGCATTAATGTTAGGGAATGAGCTGGAGGAGAAGACAGCAATTGGCAATTGGATTCTTTCAGCACCTTATAATAACCTAGATCGGCTTTTTCCAACTTGGCACTTTCAGATACATTGGACAAAACCTCCTTCGTCCTCGGCCAGTAGACAAAGTGTACCAGATTGGGCAAGGCTGTTACTAAGCTAGGCAAAAGGTGAGTTTGTGCATCATGATTTGGAGAGGAACAAAAGAAACAAGGCACCTGGAGCCTGCGTAAGTATAGTCCTATATCCAGGGCTGCAAGCTGCTGGTGTACTCAGATATTTCTAAATGCAATGAAGTGGACTCTGTCAATTAAAGTTTTCACTTATCTATTTTGACTTTGTTGAATACAAAGATAAAAAGAAACAAATAGCAAGATTTATTTGGAGAGCTGGCTGCTACATTTCAGCTTTCTTAGTGCAGCCTTCCAGTTACTTCAGGGCAGTGTTTCTCAACCTTGGCAACTTTAAGATGTCTGGACTTCAACTCCCAGAATTCCCCAGCCAGCATCCTGGCTGGGGAATTCTGGGAGTTGAAGTCCAGACATCTTAAAGTTGCCAAGGTTGAAAAATACTGCTCCAAGGTAATGGTGAAATTATCCCGTATCCATTGGTGAGGATTCTTCTAGAGGCAGGTAGATGGGATGGAATAACAGAGATGGCCTCCCCAGAGGATGCATAGGTGCCTTCATTGCTATGTGACTCTTCTAGGATAGCATGGCCATTTTTTCTATCTGAAGAATGACCGTGAGATTCAAAAGAAGTAAAACCACCCCCAAACTATCTATAATCCAGTTACGATCTCAACCATATAAGGTTGCTAACTTCTGGGAAGAAGAAATGATTTATGCAAACAGTATTTACAAGTGCTTTCCAGCAATCTGCAAAACAGATTTTTTTTCCTGCTTTCCTACCAAACAGACACAAAGTTGGAAGAAAAACAAAAATATTATAACTGCCTCTTAATGTTATGTGGGAGGCTGATGAAAGAATGTTGGAATGGCCACAAAACATTTGAATGTTCACAAGCCTTGACTGAGTCATGATCTCATCTGGGTCCTTCTGCAGAGCCATGCAGATGACACACAACTGGCACACAAGACTGATGTAAACTTCATTTCTCTTTCTGGAAATGACTACTTGGTTTTCTAAACTACTTTCCATTATAATATTATATGTTAACTTGGATTTTAATAAAATTATTCATAGCACTCTGCCCTCTTAAGATTGGAAGTTTTACCACTGAATTCCAATCTTCCCCAACTCACCAGTAATCCAGCCCATCTAGAGATCACCAGTCTATGAAAGGCTGTATTTATTCATATTAATTGATTCCCAGGAACTGGTATATTTTAAAGCATATTTTAATGGTAGCCTGGTAAGATCTGTGTGGATGACATTCAAGAGTTCTGATTCTCTAAAAGATCCTTATTTTTTAGCATTTGGGCAAGAAGTTAGTAGTAGAGAACAAAGGTCAGGTTAAAGTAACTGAATCCAAGTATCTGTTCTTGGATGAAATAAGTTCAGTAAGCAACAACCTCATTCACAGAATACAGAATTTGCACTATTATTATTTATAGAAGTGTCTAAACCTGGAAATAGCCATCACTACTAATATATGCCTCTGGCTCATGTTACGGTTTTTATTTGTCAAGCAATAGATTGTGTAGCTATGTTAAGCATCAGTGCAAGGAAACAATCATGACCTAACATATGCAACTGCTGTCCACCATGGTGATGTTCTCTAGTGAAAAGAAGTAGCAACCTGTTTTATACTGCAGCCATTCTGAATATCCCCAAACTCTGAAAGCATCTCAGAACCACAAGCCGAATTACATCTCAATTTGCTTTCACACACCCCTTGTCCCTCTTCATTCCCATGAACAGCTGGAAAAAAACAGCTGATTTAGAGATGGTTGAATTGGCTGAGCAATTGTTTTTGTCAGTTTGTTACAGTCCTAGTTAAAATACATTGGGAGAGAATGACTGAATGAATGTGTCCAGAATTTGCAGGTTGTGAACAAATGGCACAATGTTGAGGTTGCTGAAACTATAGCAGCAGTAACAGGGGGAAGGGTGGTTCTTCAGCATCCTCTGGATTTCAATCACTTAATAATCACTGAAGTCACTGTACAGCGAGAATATATCATATTGCTGTAATCAAATCTGTGCCACTTGTGAAAGAGAAAAGAATTAACATACAGGTTTTGTTTCAATGTCTAAGGAGGTAGCAGTATATGGCTGACCTTGTCTGGGTTCAGAAGCTAAGCAAGGTTAGATGTGATTAACACTTGGATGTGAGACTACTAGGAAAGCCAAGGGCTATGAGGTAGACCAGGAAGTGAAAAATAATAATCTGGAAGAAGTCAGTAGGGAAACACTTCTGTTTTGCTGCCAACAACATTATAAGGGCATGTACATAAAGTGTGGTGAGTTGACCTTGATTTGAAAGAGAATTTACTTTTTTAGTCCATGACTAAAAGAAAAAATATCTAGCTTGTTCCCTATACACCCCAAGAAGATGCACGTCACATCTTTCTCAAGTCATTTAAATGTTGTTAGTATTTTTGTACTGAATTCATATTACTGTCAGTTCCCGTTTATGCAATCAGGAAATATTGTGTGGGCTCACTGAGAACAGTCTGAAATATGCTTTGCCTATGTGCAAAATTTTGTTTCTCAATCCACTGAGCCTATGCAGGCTGTAGTGCCAAGTCAACTTTCTCATTATTCCTGCATCAGCATCAAGTGGCCTCTACGATGATAGCTGCTTCCAATTCCTACGACTTCTTCTTCTTCTTCTTCTTCTTCTTCTTCTTCTTCTTCTTCTTCTTCTTCTTCTTCTTCTTCTTCTTCTTCCTCCTCCTCCTCCTCCTCCTCCTCCTCCTCCTCCTCTTCAATTCAGTGCTTACGAATAGCCATTTGCCCATCACTAAAAAGAGAAGCTATACATCACTAAAAAGAGAAGCTATACATTTGCATGAAAGGCAGTCATGAGAATTTATAGCCATTCCTGCAAGTTAGACATAATCACTGTAATTCATACAGAAATGTAATGCCTCAAATGATAATAGGGGGGACTGTGTCCAGCTAACCTATGTTTTAGGCATGTTCAGTTTGCTACCCCACTGCAATCAGTTTCAAGGCCTTTCTTTTTTCTTCAGCATATTGTCCTTAGGCAGCTCCATATCAAAACTCTAATTACTGAACATTTCCTTCAAATTTGATTGCACTGGACTTTCTTGATTTTATGTATTTTTCATTGGCAGGAACACCTTCCTTGTCTTACCTCCCAGTTCCTGAAGCCAAGAGGCCATGTTGGCTTGCCACATTCCCACATTTCTTTCTGAGCAGGAAAGGGCTTTGATTGCAATATCGTGGCTGCCATTTTAACTTTTTTGACTTCCTCCCTGTACAGACTTTTTCAAAAGCCCAAGGAGGCTGCACTGTAGCACAAAAATGCTCCTGTCTTTTGGGAAAGGGAGCCAGCCACCATGTGGAGAGGCCTCTGTCAGGCTCAAGGTTTCACGGGCACTCTGGTTTGTAGCAGCTGTGCATTCCAGGACCCCAACAAAATAGTTAAGGGAAGGTTTCAAACATTTTTCTTCATAGAATAATTGGCTCAAAAATGGATTGTCCCCAAGAAAGCTTGAAAAACTTTGGCAACTTTTAATCACTAAGATAAAATTTCCTGATCAAAACAAGAAAAATCTGTCAGCGCTTTGGAAAAAGACTATTAGAGAATACATATTCAGAAGTAAAAAATCAATATTACCTACGTTGCTTCATTTTTCAAGGAAAAAGCCAAGCCCTTCAAGTACCAGAATTTCTTTAAGCCATTTTTGCAGATTTCAAGATAACAGCTAAGACCTTAAGGTGTCCTGAAAACTTTGGGTAACAAATGGTTTTTAAAATCTTAAAAATTCAAATTTCCAAGAACTTGTCTTCTGCACTGAATCATTAAGTTACACACATAAACACACACGTTGAAGCCCAGGGGGTGGAGAATTTGTCATCTCTTCCGACAGCTCCGTGGTTTGTTTCAGAACGTTTTCATCATAACTGTTGGAGTTTGTGGTTATCAACACAGCTGTCCCATCATGCTTTGCCACATCTAAATCATTATACGAGCAAGGAAGTAGACTCGCTTAACCACGAAGTCAGTTTCTCTTTCCGTGTGCTTACTGTTGCCTCAGAAGTTGGCTTTTTTAAAAAAAGGGTGAGAGAAAAGCTCTTTCCTGTTTTTGAAATCAAACCATCTGCATGGTTGACTAGTTACTCAAATAATCTTATCGCTTAAAATAACAAGGGCATGAATTTCAGAACTGCCTACTTGAGTTGCCCCCTTTCCTTTCCGTACATATATCTATTTACTCACAGGAACCTATGTTTACAGTATTCTCTTGCCAACTGCTGACATAGAGGAAACACAAAACCTGGTTACACATTAAGCTTTATTGTCAAGTATGCTACGGCAGCCAAGCCCTTTCTAAATACACTTTTCTGACTGACCTTAAGCCAAGGTAAAGCTGAGAAGGGCAGTATTTCTCACTGTTGGCCCAAATGGTTGTTTCTGAGTGCTTGTTCTCATCTTCCTTAGTTAGAAAGCGATCGCTACGTTCTTCACAGGATGCAGTTTCATTTTCAAAAGCAGGCAACTACATCTAAGGTCACCAGGGAAGGTTTGAGGAAGGGAATGGGAGTTAAGATGGCCTCTAGTAAGCCCCTCTGAAGACGCAAAGCTCTCCATGGTTTGGATTTTGACCTTACCAACTATATACAGTATTGTACAATCAGCAAGTCAGGTCATGTTTTCCCACTTCAGAAGAGGAAGGAGGGGAGGGAGGAGGGGAAAAGTCCCAAGAACAAAAGTATGTGCTTAGTAAAATCCAGAAATTAGTTTCAATATGTCTGTTTTGCACAGCAGCTTTGGAAAAAGCTGCCAAATATAACAGCTTTGTATGATAGTCATCTCCTGGCTTAACTCCTGAGCTGGCCACTATCCATTTCACATTGCACAATAAATGCCTGCAAAATTAATCATAAACTCTCTGGTTGGGATTCAGACTGCAGCTTTCCTGGGGGGTTCATCAATCTATACTCTTCTGCCAGCACTTTTTTTAAGAGGCTGTTTTCCTCAATGACCCTGGCTATAAGGGCAAAGCCCATCTAAGTAGATGTAGTTTATTCTTGCTTTTCTACTTTGCATTTAAAAAAAAACATTGGCAAGAGTTAACAGCAGATAGCTAAACTTCACACTTTTACAGTCTTTTTTGGCAGAATTAACACTTAGCTCAGGAAGGAAAGAACATGTGTTCTTTAAAAAGAATTGTTATTAAAAAGTGTGGGTTTTTTTCCCTTTCTTTGCCCACCAGACAAACTTAAAGTTCTCATTGCTCTTGTATTTTAACATTATTTTTATGACATTTGGGTAACACCAGCTAAAACTGGGCTGTTCTACTTGGTGAACTTGCTATTTTATAAATATCCTGAATTGCAAAAGAAAAAGAAAAGGAAGGAGCCCTATTTCCTTCCAAACAAATATGCTTAAAATGGTGTCTGTCGGTGTGTGTTAATGAATATTAGCAACAGTAAAATAGTGGGCATAGTACAGACAGGAACAAACTCTTCCTTATTATAATATTATATAATTATTATATATTTATTATATAAAAATTCAATTAAATTTGAATTATTATTATTCAAACAAAAGCAGCTTCTTGCATTTCAGCTATTACTGTATTTATGCCCTGCATAAAGTTCTGCTTACAGCTTGCAGGCAAACTTTTGACCTAACTTTTCTCTACAGTTCCTAATGGTGAGGGGGAAAAAATAGCCTTACTAGTTTAGTCTCCATAGTCCCAAGACGATGGAATCTAAATTAATCAGAAAATCACTACAATACTATATGCAATCTGTAGATTTTTTTTAAAAGGGGGAAAGGAAATTGCATAGAAATATATAATCAAGATCTACTGTATATATTTAACTCAGTCTTCAACCCACTCCACCCATTACATCTGGAGGGAGCTCACCTCTTGTGTCCACCTGAAGTCCTAATGGTTCCATCTACAGACAATAACGAAAGTCCTGTTAGGTTTTATTGTTGTCTGAGCTGCATAAATCTGGATGACCTAACAGATATATTCAGAAAATCTGAGTCATTCTTTGCTACTACCTAGTGATAGTCTGGATTTTTGCAATATGGGCATGAAACCTGTAATCTCTACCCAAGATTTCCCTCTGGTTGTGCTCCAGTCAGACCCTGTCTAAATTCTATAATGTTTTTATCTCAAGAAGCTGCACTCCAGTTTTATGACAGGTTGTCATGAACTTACAGGACTTACAAAGCATTTTGCTGACTACACAATAGACCATGTCACATTTCTCATGTCATTTTGCTTCCTTCTCTTTCTATATTCATAGGTATCAAGGCTGGTTTGTTTGTTTTTTCCCCAATTCAGTGTGACATCCATAAAGCAAATGACCACTTTATCTACACCTCAGATTCACTAGGCAAAACATTCAACACCACACTATTGTTAACATTACGTTGTTTGGTACAATGCTTTTTTTGGTTGCTGCTGTGTATTTATTATTTATCTGAAACACTGTAAACTCTTCAACTGGGAAACACTTTCAGAACAGCTTAGGGATGATGATGATGATGATGATGATGATGATGATGATGATGATGATTACTACTACTACTACTATTAAGTTAATAATCTAAAAAACGAAACTTTCAAAAGTAGGAAGGGAAAGGAAGGGCTAGTACAGTTTCAGAAATGTCATTGTTCTGATAACAACCAACTGGAATGGAAGGAATCAATTCAAGAAGAGCCTGATGCAGTCAGCCTCTGGATTACTGATAGAAGTGGACTTCCTTTCATCTCTGGGTTGCAACCAAATTGAAAGGCTGATGCTAAAGGGCAGGAAAAATATAAATGGGGTTGTCTCTCCACACTGAAAATATAAAAACAGGTTTGTACCAGCAGTGAAAAGGCATGAAAAAAGCAAAGTCACCTTTTCTACCTTTCTCCTGCTTTTGGGACAACTAGAATTTAGTTTTTAAAAAGAATAAATCCCAAGATGAAATTTGTAGCTTTAAGATACAGAATATATCTCAATTCATCAAAACATTTTTCCTGAAGGCCAAGTATGAATTCACATTCAGCTAAAAGGTGAAGGGTTATGAAATGAAAAACACTCTCTGATCATACACCTAAATTTTGATATTGAAAGCAAAATGAATAATGATAATATAAATTTGACTGGTAATAGGAACATAACGTAACAAACCACATGTTGCTATAATTCTACCTTTGCCCTCATTTTAGCTGGAAAAGCAATTAATTAAGCACATGCGGTTAGGAAGTCACTGGGACTTTGAACTTTGCCATCTGGAGAGCGGATTCAGTGTTTTCATAGCCTCGGGTTACAGGTTAACCTTCTAAATCAGGTTATTTGCGTAGATAGCCTAGGCTCTCTCAGACTTTGTCACTGGGAGGATTTGGGGAAGTGTAATACAGCAAAGTAGGTTATTGTTGCCAGGATGTTTGGGGAAGAAGCAGAGGTAAAGAGGGGGGAGAAACATCAAGATAATTTCAGCTAATCTAAAATTATCCGTTTTATTTCATGAGAAGAAGTTGCAACATTACTGGTAATTTTGCCTCATCCTGCAAGTCAGCACAGACAGGGAAGCTAAAAGCTCCTAACTGAATGGTGAAGATCAAGCTGGAGCACGCTCAGCTCACCAGGGTGAGCACGTGATGACAACACAATCCTCTTCCATCTGTTGATATATTCCTGGACCCCCTTGGGCACTTTTCCATCTAGCCTTGCAAGCAGCTGGATCAATTTACTCTTGCCTATAGTGCCCTGCACAGGCACGGCCTGCATAATTACTCATGGAAATCCCCCTTCTGTTCCAACTTTTGAAGAAGGAATCAAGTAGCTTTCAAGCTCCTGGTGATTTAGAGTCTCTGTGGTGGAAGGGACCTGAAATCTCAAGCAGCTCCTGGGATTGCTAGCAAAATGGAGGAGCTAGAAGGCAGAGTCGTCGGATTCAGTGCAACACGCATTTTTACTGATGTCACTAAGAATGCCTCACTCTTCTAATCTTCTTTAGTTTAGTGACAGAGCTATGCCACATATGCTTGAAAGAGCCTCCACTTTTTAAATGAGCCTACTGGTTATTGTAATCTGATTTAGAACTTTCAAGAAGCATTTTTTTCAATAGTCATTGAAAAGGTAGAGGTGGGTGGAAATCAGCTGGAAACTTTTGGAATTAACAGTACATATATTTTTGCCAATGGTATGATTAATGTCATGACTAAGAAAACACTTTTCCTGTGGCTAAGATAACCTCATACAGTACTCACATTTAGCTAAATTTTTAGTTTGTAAGGGACTCCCCCCTTGCCCATATCTCCTTTGGAAAAAGTGTTGGAGTAAGTTTTCCTGGCCTACTAGAGAACATTGGTTCCCTTTAGGTCTAGCAACCTTTTAAAGAACCTTAGCTATTGGGCAACAAATGTTAAGGCTACCAGCTTTGGACTGCAGAAATCTGGATGAGCACTAGATGGCTACAAAGAGTTAAAGCTGTCTGGATTTTGCAGTCCAGATCTGATAAACCTACAAAACATGGGATAAGATCCAAAGAACCATTGAAAAAGGTCCAGGTATCCAAGTGCTTTGGGGGCTCAATTTTAATTTGAAAGGCATTACAAAAACATTGTATATGGTTGAATGTTAGAAAAACCTCCCAACAGTAAGAAAAGCTTGACTGTGAAACCAATTAACCAGAGAAGGTAGGTTCCCCCTCATTGAATATATTCAAGGGGTGATTAAATAGCCATCTGTCTGGGATGCTTTAATAGGATTATTTCACTGAGGGGGAGGTTGGATTCCATGGCCTAAATAGCCCCTTCCAACCCTAGGATTCCATAATATGGCATAGAGATCTGCAATTCCATATAAAACTTCCTTTTAAAATCCAGTGGCCTAGGGCAAGTCTCTGGTTGTCCATCAGCTTAGGCCTTCCTGGAAGAACAGGGATGCAGCATGGTTCTATAGTATGTCACAGGTAAGTAATGAGGATGTGGCCTTGTCCTCAGAAAGTACAAATCCAGACCCTATTCAGAGCTTCTGCAAGCTGGTGGACAGCCATGAAGACAGGTTAGGTTGTGCTTTCTACCTAGAAGACTCATTTTGCTTTGTTTTTCAGCTATCTATCTCCTGGGCAGTTTTAGCAGCACCAAGAGCCTTAATGGTCACAACTAGGAAAGGAATAGTATGCTAACCGCAGTGACTCTCTTTGTTGCCAACATACTTAGTAGCAAAAAAACAATTGAGTAACATCTACAAGAGATGAGGAAGCCTCTTGGAAGAAGCAGCATGCTCATCTCTTCTAAGAAAAAGTTGTATCTGTATCAAAGGGCAACACCAAAGGGATAATACCAAAGAGATTATGTTCTTCTAACTATATCTTTGGAGGTGTGAAGAGAACAGAGATTGCATCCTGAACATGCTCAGTCAAATCTTAATGGGTTGCATTCCAGAAGCAGGAGGGTTTTATGAGCCCTTACTGAATCTGCACTGGGATTATTAACAAGATTTTAGGCACTGCTTTGCTGAAATGACCTTGACTGATATGGAAAAGCAAAGCAGGGCCAGACCTAGGTGGGATACCATCAGAGAATACCAAGGCTGTAAACTAGGAATCCTAGAAAAAAGCAATCGCAAATTGCTTCTGCACTGTTACCAAGAAACTCCATGGATGGGTCCATGCAAACCCCAGGTGTCCAATGACTTGAAAGAGACATTACTTTATTTTGCTGAAATAATGATTTGTATCAACTAACATGCTTCCTCTTTTCCACCAATATACAGCTGGGAAGACAGAATGAATTGACTCAATTCAATTCAGTGAGAAAAGAAACATTTAAACAGAAGTTATTCTGTGTTCAGGAATTAGTATGTATATAAAATACTACAGTATTATTATGTATTAATTATGAATGTATTACTGAATTGAATTATAATAACCTTATAACAGGATGGGTTGTTGAATGTCTGCTTCCTAACATTTTTTTAAAAATAGTAACATATATAATTTGATGCTAAGTGAGCTCTTTCCGCACATTATAAAATGACACATGTCAATATAGACCCATTTTGCATTATAATTTTCTCATATTGATACTATTCAACATTGAGAAAAGTGTGAGGTCACCTTATAATTCAACTGCACAACCTGTTATTACAGGCCCACATGGAGTTCTTTAAAGCCTTGGATCAGCTTCCAGAGCTCTACCTAAAGTTAATCCTAAATTATATTTTTAATGCAGCAGAAAGGGGAGATAGATAGATAGATAGATAGATAGATAGATAGATAGATAGATAGATAGATAGATAGATTTTGAGCATAAAATATAACTGAACTGAGTTACTTTGCATCTTAGAACTTCTACCCAGTTCTTGGTCCTGCCGAATCCACTTGCCCCTAGAGGCCACATGGGACCCTCAGGTTAAAAAAGACTGCAACACCTTCCTACTGAGACTTCTGTAAGTATTAGGCAGCTCTTACCCTTGCCAGGAAGTTACACTGAGTAGAGGCCCTTCCCCTTCTTCAGCACAGTATTCGTGCTGCTGTCTCCATGGTGGGTGGATGGTCCTCTACTTCCTGCAATGCTGACAGATGACACTGAGTGTCTTAGGGATGACTTTTCTATTTTGCATGGGGCTTTGGCTTCCTTGGGCCTTTTGTTCTTAGACATGAAAGCACGCTACATGGGCCATGATGATGCAGCCCTATTCACTCCCCAGCCCCCTTTTTTTGATCCTGCATGTCTGTGAATCTTAAATGAGATCAGATCATAAATAGTTTAGCTGCCTATGTTTCATTTCTGGAGATCTTGCAATGATCTACAGCCACTGTATCTTCTCTACCTTGTGAATTATTACCACCACCATTGTCAGCTTTTACTCCATCAGCTTTTATTTTTAAAAAAGAGTTCCTAAGATGGAATCTTTTGCGACCAAACAAAGGTCAGAGTTTTGCCTGTGATAAATCATACAGAGCCAGTGAGGAGGAAAATTCAGCTGACAGTGTCATCTGATCTCTGCAGCTGTGCACCAAATCTAAACTAGTTCCTTCTCTTGTATCTCTTTCAAGTTAAGCATGAAGCCCAGACATCTGTTAGTTCCTGAATTACAGTGCACTTGCATCAGTGGACATTCTCTGCCCTGCCAAGCTTAGAGTTTTCCAAAATTTGCATCAAACTTCAAATAGACTTAACTCTCAAATGAATTACTAAGAGCAGTTGGAAGGTTTGTTGCAGAAACTTTAGTGGTGATTTCAACAACTCTCTCCTGTGTCTGTTGTGCTTGAATAAATAACTAATCCTGTGTCAGCACAGCCCACAGCTTGGTCCAAGGATCTGAATTAGGCACCTTATTTTGTATATTGGTTTTTGTTTTTGTTTTTGGTCCTGTGTATATGTCATCCTGGTCCACACCAGCGAGCTTTCTTTTTATTTTTAAGGTCTGACAGAGTAGCACTCAGCTGCCTGCGTTTTTCTGCACATTACCAAAGTATAGCCTTTAATAAATAGGTACATTCCCTAACTATCATACTGAGGAATTGGGGGTGGGGGAGGTTTCTCACCATTGTCATACTATTCATCCTTCATTATTTCATTTTTGTACAAGTGTTTGGGTTCAGCTTATACAGTACCATCATTAAATACCTCTACCTATAGTGTGGTACCCAGTCAATCAATTTAAGCAGAGACTCAACCTGAGTACCCCCTTATTCTCAGTATAGTTTATCTAATTTATTAGATACATGTGCATGTGTGCAATGACAAAATTCAGCATTTCTGTAATATCTCTACTTGTTTTAAATGGAAGACCAGCATTTTAGGCTTATTGTGTTCTAACTGCTTTGCCTGGGTTCAATATTGCTTTATGTCCTTTCTTCATTTACTTAGGAGCAAGCCCCAGTAGATTGCAAGGGGCTGCATTCACACAGATAAATATAGCACTACAGTGTAAATGCTTATCATAAATACATGCACCCTTGCTTTGCTCTTTTCCCCCTGCCAAATTCTTGGGACTTTTGGCCATGAATGAGTCATACTTCCTCTTTTCACACATCTAATTTAATGCACAAAGGGGGAACTTGTGCAACTGTACAATGTTCCTGCAACCAACATTTGCAAATATCACCTTATTGGTAATAGCCAAGCTGCATCTTTAAACATTACAGTAGGATAACAAAGGAAAAAGATCTAGGAATTATCTTTGTGCAATCATGCTAATACAACCTGGACTGTACCACTTGATGAGGGATTACAATGCGGGCATGTGCTCAGCCATTGTAGCAATTGCCCACCCTCCCATTTTCCTCTTCCCTTTCACCTCTGCTTAGCACTGCATTTCGTTATTTCTCAATATTTAATTTGTAAGATTGGGTCACACACAAAACACAATCCAGTGAGCTCCACTCTTTTGTTTGGGGGGCTATGTGCCAGCAGTGACTCATTTACTGAGAACTACATTACTGAATCACCAGGACCACTTCCTGCAGTATTTCCTTGCAGGCCTCACATTTAATATACAGCTAACTAGCAATTATGTCTAGCTGAATGTTTTTCTCCCTCTCAGTCGTGTAATCTCTTCCATCTTCCTTTTGTCTCTGCTGGTTTTCTTTGAATTTCTCTGCAAAGGGACTGATGCCATTTTCAAAGCTCACTGAATCATCTTCTCTATGCCTAAATGGCCATCACATGAATCAGAACAGGCCAAATTTAGGAACCGTGTAGTCTCAGACTGTGCAGACAATGATTCTATATGAGAATCTTCAGTGCAGATTAAGATAGTTGTAGCAAAAGTGACCAAAAATGTACAGCTATATAGTATAAAAACTCAACTAAACACTTGGTTGGCTTTAGTCAATGATTTTATACCACCAGAGAAATTCTGTGGAAAACATGAAATTCCTTTTCTTTCCCAAATTGCTCTTTTTTCCCCTCATCTAATTTACTACTATATATGTTTTACAAGAGAAGGTCACAATCATAAATCACCATCTGGATATCTGTATCCAATCTATATCAGTCAGTGTTCCCCTATATTCAATTGTCAGCATATTTCATCGAAAATATGCATCTGCCTGCAAAAAAACCACCACCCTACTTTTGCTTTCATGTACAGCTTTCTTTATAATATTTTGTATGCATCTAAACTTTTCCTAACATACACACACACAAACAGAGCTTTCTCAAATATATGCATCTTGTAAGCTGCTTCCATGAATCTATACATTTTTGTACAGTTTTTCTTTGAATGATGTGCCTATTCATGCTACGGTAGAAATGGGAATAGGTGCTCCAAAATTCCTAGCAGCAGTGGTAGAAATGAGGACCAGATCACAACTTCCTCTCTTCCCTCAAGGATAATGCAGGGGCATGGCTGAGGATATAAGATTGGATGAGAGGGGTGAAGTAGTTGGACTACTTCTGGAGATGGCATTGGGGTTAATGAGCAAAACTGGTGCCTTAAGCCTTGTGGAACATAAAGCATCTATTTGGTCCCTTAAAAAAAAAAAAACAGGCCCAACTGGGGCAGGAAGTGTCAGTGTTTTTAAGGGGTGCAATGAATGATGATTTAAAGCATCCTTCCACTCATCACCCAAAGTACAAAAGAGGCTCGAATATTTAGGCCCTCCTTCTCGGTGGGTGGGGGATCTGGAGGCTGCCAAGGTGGGCCGCAAGCTGACCACCCTTATCTGCAGTGAATCTTGGTTATCAGTGAAGATGAGGTCATAAGCTGTGATGCTTGGGTAGTTGCCTGCAACTGTTTCAGGACTGGACCACAGCATTCTGTGATCTACTATCATCCTCTGGTTCTTGTAATATATAGGGTTCTAATTATGCCCAGATTTCATTGTGCCAAATCAGTGCCTAACAAGCACAAAGCGTCAGATTCTACAAGTAGGGAGAGCTTAGGAACAGGCAGGCAATAGGAGGCCAAAGGAAATGAATTATGACAGACTAGATCTGAAAACTCCTATATACGCATGAAAGAATGGGACCAGGGGATAAATATCAGGATGTTTTATTCTGTTATCTGTTTTATTCTGCTTTTGCTACCGTTTTTCTAATCTTAAAACTCCATATTCAGCTGCACAGCATTACAGTGCTTTAAACTCCCCTCTACCCCACCCCCCCCCCAAATTCTACTATCTAATTGCGTCTCTGTGTTTCTTTTCCATTTCCTCCAGATAAGCAAAACAAAATCTATTTTAAAAGAGCAAAAGGCA
This sequence comes from Liasis olivaceus, assembly GCA_030867105.1. Lineage (NCBI taxonomy): Eukaryota > Metazoa > Chordata > Lepidosauria > Squamata > Pythonidae > Liasis > Liasis olivaceus. The sequence goes on from CM061349.1 coordinate 263,338,819, forward strand.
TCAAGATACCAGGAGGTACATCAATGCTTGATAATATTGCTGCCAACAGTACAAGATGGGCAGAAATTAAAGGTCGGACTCTGCAGAATGAACCAAAACTGCTTTTAACAACCTTGGGTTGTATTTAAAATAATAATATTGGAACAGGTGCAAAAGATGGTATATCTAGCATTCTTCCATTCCTGGCAAACCCTCTAAGTCCTTTTAGAACAATGTCATCTGTGAGTTTCAAAGGCAACACAATGCAAACTACTCGCCAATAAACACACATACACACATCCCATGCACATATATTCAAGTGGCTGATAAGGAACCCGCGGCCTGCAGTTGTGGATCAATTATTACGTCTCCATATAACCCTCAAGGTTCCCCATGCTGGATAGCGCTGCTGGGAAGGTTGTTTTTTGTTTTTGTTTTTGTTTTTTTTAGTTCAGCAATATCCGGAAAGTGACTAATTTCCCACCCCTGCTCTAAAAATCCTACAGCTCCAGTTTCCACACTTGTTCAAAAGCTTTAGCCTTCAGTGATGTTTTAGCAAGTCATGGGTTAAGCAAAAGCTTTAAAACACACTGCACAGGAATGCCCAAGGGGACCCTTGGTGGAGTTTCTGCTGTGATCAGGTGAGTGTGAACGCCTTCCATCACTCCACAATGCTTACTTTCCTTGCACAGTATTTGCCTTAAGGCCTTATATCTTAACATAATCAAATCAACTCTTACAACCCAGCCTATTTTTCTTTCCCAGGTGGTTAAGGTGAGACATGTGTTGGCTATCAACCCGTGTACGCATAAAATGCAATTGCTGAAAAATATTCTGCTGTATACCCTGCAACTAAGCTTCAAAAGAACAACATCCAGTTCTATATGGTTGTGATGAAATCCCAGAAGCAGAGGGGATTTTCAGCAGTTGGAAAATGTCAGCTTTCGTACTCCAAGGAGTTCCTTCTTTCAGTCCTTGACTCAGTCAATTAGAATTGATGACTCAAAATGAGTAAACTCTTCACTTTGTTTACTGTAATTTGAGGCATTTATTATGACCCCAGAATGGGGCCTTTCTTGAATGTGAGGTTTGGTGTAGGGTGAAACATGCACACCCAGCCCTAAAGTAACATCACCTTCCAGTTGAGATGGTAACCTCATCGACACATCAGTGTAATTCTTGGCAACAGTACAGGAGAGGTTTTCCACTGCTGCCTTCTAGGATGTTTTTTTCCAACTTCTCGGTTCACCCTACAATCTTAGTACTTCCTGGTGGCCTACTTCCCAAAAATTACCAGGTCCAACTCTGCTCAGCTTTTCAAGATCAGCCAAGATCGGATAAATCTAGACACGTAGCTGGGCACATACAATCTTAACTATAGACATACTGAGTGTAAATGTGTGACACAGCTTATTTAGTAAGTCCTTTCTTTCTTATCTATGGACATACACATATACATTTTGAGTTGTTGATCCAAGACAGAGCAAACAAACATTGGCATCACACAAAAGCGGCTTGGTGAGAAACAGCAGAGGGAAAAGAAAAACAAAAGAACAATCAGGCAAGAAAGGAAGTTTCCATACCCTCAACTTGGTTGTGAACAGCATTGTTTTGGGTGGGTATCTCTCCTGTGCCAGACCACATCCAAAGTTTGCACTTGGGACCTTCTGTCTGCTAAATCTGAGCTGTTTTATAACTTACAGCACAAGTAGGATTATATATTTATTGCTATTCCATAGGTAATAGCTCCCAGGGTGATATACAATAAAAATGCAAATAACATTCAACATTGTAATATAGCAATCAATTAAAAGCAGCAGAATCTAACTAAAGAGTTTGAAAAAAACTGTATATCACGCAGACAAGTCTTCAAAGCACAGTATTTTTTTACCTACTTTGGTGGCTCTTTCCCATTACTTATCTGGCTACGCTTCTGAGGGTAGGACATTTTTATTTTATTTTATCTTATATCTTATCTTATTTTTTTGCAGCTGGTCTAATCTATGCTACATTGGCTGGTTGCTTTGCAATTTTTTTTTTTCTGCTTCCAAAGCTGCAAGGAGTAAACTGGGAAGGGCAAAACTTTCAGCCTGCTTTTGAGATTTTGGGGCATCAGTGGAAGTTTAAAAGAATACAATGGTTGCTTTAAGCCTTGTAGAGGCCATTTTGCAGCTTAAATTCCACCCAAAGGGACATATCAGCCAAACTGGAGGAATGAATTACGTGCTGCAAGTGCTCTGGGTCACATGCAGCCTGCAGTCTGAGAAGAACCCTGGAGTTTATGAATGGATGGGTTCTTCTCTTACATCCCTGTCTCTACTGAATGGAGGCCTATACAGTACATGAGGGGGAAAGACTGTGATGTCTCCCGGTCTCTCTGGCTTTGCAATCTGCATGCAGAGAGGATGTGTTCTGGGCATGGTGATTGATTTAACCGAGCATGGGGATTGTAGCAAACTTGATGTGCAGCATAGTAAATGATGGGTTGTAGCCAAATTGTAATGCGCTCAGTGGGAATGTTGGTATTGAAACATTATTTCATGTTTCTACTGGCATTGTTCTGCTTTTTATTTCACTGCCAAGAATGCATTAGATGGTGTCTACATTAGGTTGAAGTAATGCCAGTATGAGCTGTTGTGTAGCCAGACCATAGGAATTTGTATCCTTCAAGAGAGAAATGTTTGAACTTTGCCTACTGTTGCAAAGCATGTTTATCCTTGAAATGGAGCTGTTTTATTTTTGGCTAGATTTATATTCTGCCTTTCTTCTAGGAATTCAAGGTGGATTATGGAGGGGGGTGGGGGGAGGGCAGGTCACTTTGTCCTCAATATAACCCTATGAAGTAGGTTGGCCAGAAAGTGAGTGAGTGATCCCACGTCAGCTACATAATAAGTTTCTATGGCTTGAGGATGGGGGTCTCCAGTCCTAGTTCAATATTCCACCCGTTATAAAACACTGGCCACTTAGCGTCATTAAATAATGGTAAGGATAGCATGGAATAGTTCTTGGAATGGAACCCCGCACTCTCAGGCTTGTATGGAAACCAATACGCAGTGGTGTGCTTGCAGGCCTCCACCAGGCAGACATCTGCATTTTACATGCCATCGCCTGTCTTTTAAGTGACATGTCAGAAGCAGCACGCTAAGGAGGAGAGCAGCTCACGGCCACTTGCATTTGCAACTCTTTGCGTTTATAATTTCAAAATTATATATCATGTTTCAATTTTTTAAAAAGAAAAAAAAGAGGTTACCACCCCCTGATTTTGCTTCTTTTCTCTGTGCTCAGTCATCCACATATACATTAACTTCTTTATTTCCTAAAAACAGACTCACTCAGAGCAAAACAAGGTACTAGGAAGAAAGCAAAGCCTTGTTAATCTTAACTTCGTCTTGCGGCGTAAAGGTGAGGCTGCAGAACATTAGCAGCCGAGAAATGTCAAGCAGGAGGTCCTTAATCCTTTCCTTGCCTGCTGTTTCTACTCAGCTCTCACCCCAATAAAGCAATATTTTTCCCCAGTCGGGTTTTGAGTCCAGTGAAGAAGAATAGAATTTTTCAGAAGCTGCAGGTTTGGGAGGGATTAGGTTCCCTCCTGCCCACTAGTCCTCCCTTGGAAAAACATCATTTCTGAAAAAATGGGGTGAAGATCACAAATTTGCCAGTTCAACATAATACACTCTGCCGGTCGTCCCATGCGCCTGTTCAATCACACTGCGTTAGCACCACCATGTGGACATTTTTCACCACCTCAACAGGGTGGGGTCTGTAAAGTTTTTTTGTTTTTTGTTTAACTTAAATGGAGCAAGAGGTTGACGTTGAGCAAGAAGAAAAACTTGGACAGCTTTTTCTGATTAGCCTAAAGCTGGCCAATTTGCAAATGGTTTATTGTGTTTGACTTCAAAACTGACTTGAATTATCATATTTGTATTAGGGCTATCATAACTGTCCTGCAAAAATCCACATGGTGACTAGATGGCAGCAAAGAATCAGATTTTATTTATCTCTTTGCATCCTCTAGTGGCCATCCAGGGTTTTGCAGCCTAGATACAGTAGCCCTTCCTTTTATAACCAATACATCTCACTAATTTCCATGGCATTTCCTTGAAGGCCTTCTGCTCCTGTGCTAAGAATTAACCCAGTTCTTTGTCACAGTGAAAAATGACTTGGCTTGCTTCCAGGTTCCCCATACCCACTCTACTCTTCAGCAGGCGTATCCTGTTCTTGTTGCAAGCACGATTGGTGAGGTAATGGCCTGTGGTGCAGATGCAGTCTCCATGTGCAACTTGTTGAGACAATGCTAAAAAAAATTAAAAATAGTAATCTGTAGCTGTTATGAGGAGAGAATCAGCTGCATGTAAATGAGTGGGTTGATTTTTGCCTGTACTATGTGATAGAACCATCTACTTCCAAAGCAAGTTGAACTGATTTATAACATCAGCCAGTTGAAATACTATAAAAAAAGCCAGGGTTTTTTTTGGGGGGGGGAGCAGAGGGGAATGGATGTGTTTGTTTGTTTATTTGTTTGTTGAAGACCTCTAAGGGCCATAGATGGTGTGGCAGTGACATAATGCAAAAAAAAAAAGAATGTATAATCTCCCTATTTTCCCCCTTTTATGGATAGGAATGTTAAAGTGCAGGATATGGACATCAGTTATTTTGAGTGGTGCTTTGGATCTGCCAGCAGTGACTACAGAGTCTTGAGAATGAGGCTTGTACCCCAAATATTGTAAATGAAGCATCCTTCCAAAGGGCACTATATTCTGTGATGTTCTGGTGCTCCTTCTAAACCCTGATACATCTGTTTCTCTCTCTCCTCGCACTTCTAGGCAGAGGAGAGTCTAGAAATGTCTCAAGGCATTCCTTCCTCTCCTTTTTCACAACTTCCTGAACAAAGGGTATGGTAGAAGTACTTGCATATGAAGAAATAACTGCAGTATACGGACATGTGAGTGTATGGACATGCTGTGTCCTTTCATGTGAAGAAAAAGAAGGTAGAAGAGAAGTAGATAACAATTGTTCTGCCTTGCCTTGCCTTGTTTAACTATTTCCATAATGAGGTTCATCTATGCTAGGAGGCCATCATTAGCATGCCAAATAGTAGGCTGATAATAGCAGGCATAAAAATGGTCCAAGATGATTGGTTGATGCTGGTTCATTAATGGCATCCTTAGAACTGAGAAGCTGTCTCTCCAGGTTTTAGCATGACATGTCCATGAAATGTGGGGGAAAGTACAGTCCAGCTAGTGAAGAAGGCAGAGAAAAATAAATTTGGAACCACTTGAAGCTTTATATACTACCATTTGGATGTTTGAACACCAAAGAATCATGTCATCTATCAATAACAGCAAATAATAATTATCTTTAAGACACCAAAGTTTCTTTGATGGGGTTACTGCCAAGAACCATACGGTGAAGTTTCTAGAAACTATACAGAAATGTCTTGGGTTTATAAATTACTGATGCAATATACTTTGTAAAAAACTATATTCAACTATATTCAACAAAACAACTTTATCAATATGCAACTTGGATTTTCTGGGCTGCAGTTGGAGCTGAGGTGGCTGAAACACAATATTCATTCTTGAAAAACTGCCAGGAGTCTTAAAGTGAAGCCAGAAGTCCAAGGTGGAATTTTGTGGTGAAATCCAAGCAGCTACCATCACTGTGTGGGGTGGGATTCAAATTTCATAACATTTTATACTGCTACGTATTGTCCAGTTTAAGGTTTTTTTCTTTCATGATGTCTTTCAATGCTGGCAGTATTCACCTAAAAATAAAGATAATCCAAAGCTTGTGGGAGGATAGCCCTATTAATTTGGTAATTTGAACTCAGGCCTTAGACAAGATACTGTACATTCAAAAATACATTTTTTAGTCAGACTGATGTTGTGTTGCAGAAATAGCAAAGCTGAAGGGATGCCAAAACAGCTGAGCATCAAACATTTGGCTCCAGAAGTATCTGGGCCAGGGTTATAAGTGCAAAAGAGACAGGGGCTTTTCAAAAGCCCATGCGTCTGGGTGGGCACTGCAGAGCTACTGCTCTGATATCCAACACTTCCGCAGAGGCAATTTTTCTCGGAAAGGCTGAGGGTGGGAAAGGCAGATGCTCCATTTAAGATCACTGTAGTATAGAATAACTATTATTATGCTCTAAAAGCCTGGCCTAAATTATGGGCCTGCAGTTCCAGCTTGGGCTTTGGACAATGATGTTTTTCATTTTCTGGCTTTATAATGCCAGCAGTAGAATCATACAGAGCAGTGGGGCTTCAGAGTTGGAACTAGTCCAGCTCAACCCCAGCTGCAAAGCAAAAGTAATAAAAAAAATTGAAACGTAAAGCTTTCCTGACAGAGAACTCTATTTGCAAAAAGGCAGGCTAAGGCTACAGGTTAAAAGAAGATTGGCTCACTATTACCTGAGCCGATGTGCAGAGTCCAACCTTCATTTGTCAGGACTGGGAGTTAAAAAAATCCAGAATCACAAGAGAGGAAACAGAGAAATAAGGGTGCTTGGGAGACTAAGAATCAGGCTAGTGCAAAAAGCAATGGGGAATTCCATCGTGTGTAGTATGTAGGAAAGAGGAAGTCAGAAATACCGCAACTGTGCAGCAGTCTCCAGCAAGATGAATTGATACAAAATCTAGTGAGATGGAAAGCAATTGCCCTGGAAAAACATTGTGCAAACTGGAGAGTTTTCATAAAAATCCCAGACTAATCTAGGTGGGAGTTCTAAATATAAATTAAGCCAATATGGTATAGTTATTCAAGTGTTGGTCTGGGATTGAGGAGTTGTGTTGGTTGTGTTGAGTACACTGAGGGGATTTTTATTACTCCATACCACTGATAGCCCCAAAATGGGGCTCAGATGGGATGGCATTCTTTGCACTCTCTTGTTAGACACCTGGAGGGAAAACTGGCAAACACTGGTTCATGATGTTGTCTGCATGTTGTCTGCATGTCGTTTGCATTTTGAAGAATGTAGACATGAGGACAATCCCAGGTCAGTTTTCAACTGTTTTTGTAGGTAGAAACACTAGTGCCTTAGAAATTTCCTTAGATGAGTCATGTATCACCTTCTAAGACAGTAGATCATATGGACTGAACCACATTTTGAGTTTCCCTTCTGCACTATTTAGGTTTTCTAATATTAAAATCAGGAAACCACAACTGTACTCCAGTGTGTAGCTTTAAAAAAAAAAAATCTTGGTAACTGCAATGTAGTGCTTTTGTCATCCAGAGTGATTCCACAATATTCCTCTGAATATGTAATCTTAGAATTTCTACAATCCTCACTAAAATTCTTATGCCTCAAAAGAGAAGGGCATCTGCCAGTTCTTTGCATAAATAGTATTTATCAAATGATCCAAAGCTGGCTACAGTTTGCCAAAATCAATACATATTTTGAAAACGTTTGGGCCAAACCGAATGGTATTTACAGAGTTAGTCAAATGTTTTATGCAAATATGTAACTGAACCCTGACATTGTTTTTTAAATGAAAGCAGCTTTAAAAGAGGGAGTTTAGAATTGTTTTCTCTACTCCAAATGTCTCTCAGTGGCTCCCCACCTCCCTCATTTTCATAGGCATGTTTCTCTTACGCTTTTTCAAACAGCCCTTCTTACCCTCTCAAAGGATTTTCACTGGGCTGGATCCAAAATAATCCTATCAGAACAAATACAAGAGATGGTATTGTTCCACTAGGAGTTATGAAAATGCTAAAGGAACAATTAGTACAAACCACACTTAGTGTACTGACATAATGAGTTGTGAAAGTGCTTACATCGGCAGAATCAAAATAATGGAACTGAGACTTGCAGAAGGGTGAAAACAGGATTTCTGAAGAATGACGCCACTAATTGCAATCCATTTTCTTTAAAACAGTGTCAAGGTGCAATTATATTAAAAAGGTAAAATCTCCTTCAAGTCAAGCTTGACTCCTGATGACTTCACGGACACAACATGTGGTTTTCTTGGCAACAGTACAGAAGTGGTTTTCCAGGATGTTTTTGTTTTGTTTTTTAATTCCCAGTCCAGTTTACAACCCTGGGATTTTCTATGGTCCCTGATCCAAATACTAACCACATTTGTCCCTTTCAAGCTCATCCAAGATTGGCTTGATGCTGCCACCTAGCTGGGCACTCTGTTACCTGCAGTGATGTAAAATATGTAGTTGGCCCCTAAATATGCATTAACAGGTCATTGAACTATAACCTGTGTTTCTTTCTTTGTAAAATATCTAATGTATGCATTACAGGCAGTCCTCATTTAGTGACTGCCTCATTTAGCAACTGTTCACAGTTACAACCGTGATGGAAAAGTAACTTTGCGACCAATCCTCGCATTTACAGCCTTCACAGGTCTGTAAAGCAAAGGAAAGCTGAAGTAAGATCATAAACACAATCAGAGTTTCACTTAGCAATCGCTTTGCTTAACACCCGAGTTTCTGGTCCCAACTGTGGTCACTAAATGAGGACTACCTGTACATGATGTTTTCTGTCTCTCTTTGAAAAATGATTTTATATGCCTATGGAAAGAAGTATCAATAAACTAAATCTAAAGTAGATTTTCTGGGTAAGCAGCAATTTATGTTTCTCATTCCATTCATTTCTCCATTTTTTCCCCCATGTAAAAATGCTTCCTGGCAGGAGATGCCTAGACAGATCAGTCATAAAGCATGCTGGGAGTTATAGCTCAGCAATCAGATATTTCTCCAGATAAGTTTTTCTATGCCTGATGCCATAAGGATGATTTTATACAGGATTCAAACTAGGAAGAGAAGGGTTAACCCTTCCCTTTCAGGACATACAGTAACACCTCCTCATCCCATCCACCCACAATTTTCCAGTGTCTCAATTTTGATTAGGAAAGGAAAATTCCCCTATTAGTGTTAATGGAAGGGGTTTTTTTCTCCTAAACTTAACCACCATGCAGGGGCGATTTGGAGGAACAACAGAAAAACATTAGGGAACAAGTATAACCATTCCTTCCTTTTGAATTAAACCCCCCCCCCCCCCCAATCCTACCTGGGAAAAAGGAGCCTCATTGTTGCAATCTCTTAGAAAGGAAGGAAAAGGGAGGAAAGTAAAGGGGGAAAGTGGAAAAGAAAGATAAAATAGATGTATTGTTGTTATCTTAAAAGGTTAAAAATTCTTCATGGGAATGCCTTCTTCAGGGACCTAACTGCCAATTCCAGCCATTAACAAAATTGGAATGGGGGTGAAAATGAATTGAAGATTCTATTTTATTTGAAGTGATTTAGTTGGGAAACAATTAACTTCTCAATATGTGAAACTTTTAAAAGTTCTAGTAACATCTTAATTGTGTGTCAATACATCTAAATGGCTAGAATGCAGGCAATGTGTTGGCTTGCAAAGCAATTGCTAAATTAGAGATCTTAGCATGACTATTCTTGGAATAAAGCAGTTTTGGTGGTGCTTGTGGCACAGTGGCAAAATTGTGCCAAACGTTATCAGTACCATTCATACTGTGCTGCATGTGGCAAATGCACAACTAAAACTGGCAATTTAGTCTACATGTTCTCTGTCTGACTAAAAAAAATTATATGAAACCCTCAATTAACCAAAGCCTTGATGGGCAGCAGAGATCAATATCTATTGGCCCATTTGGCAAGGAAATTGGCATATTAAAAGATTGCAATTTTGGAATGTAAGAGAAATAAATGGTAAAGATCAAGAATTAACAGATGAAAGAAAAATAGGTAAGTTGTACGTAAAATTAAGAGAAAAAAGGAATAACACAATAAATCTGAAGGAAGGCAATCTGATCTTGTGGAGCGGAGCTGATGAATACATGCAGGGAAGTGAAAGTGTAGGTTTAATTATGAATAAAAGAGTTAAAGCATACATCAGAAAATATGAATACAGGTGAAACTCAAAAAATTAGAATATCATGCAAATGTTCATTTATGTCAGTATGGCAACTCAAAAGGTGAAACCAATATATGAGATAGACGCATTACATGCAAAGCGAGATATGTCAAGCCTTACTTTGGTATAATTGTGATGATTATGGCGTACAGCTTATGAAAACCCCAAATTCACAATCTCAGAAAATTAGAATAGTGTGAAAAGGTTCAATATTCTAGGCTCAAAGTGTCCCCCTCTAATCAGCTAATGAATCCATAACACCTGCAAAGGGTTCCTGAGCCTTTAAATGGTCTCTCAGGCTGGTTCAGTAGGAATCACAAGCATGGGAAAGACTGCTGACCTGACAGTTGTGCAGAAAACCATCACTGACACCCTCCATAAGGAGGGAAAGCCCCAAAAGGTAATTGCAAAAGAAGTTGGATGTTCCCAAAGTGCTATATCAAAGCACATCAATAGAAGGTTATGTGGAAGGGAAAAGTGTGGTAGAAAAAGGTGCACAAGCAGCAGGGATGACCGCAGCCTGGAGAGGATTGTCAGGAAAAGGCCATTCAGAAGTGTTGGGGACTTTCACAAGGAGTGGACTGAGGCTGGAGTTAGTGCATCAAGAGCCACCACCACCGACGGATCCTGGACATGGGCTTCAAATGTCGTATTCCTCTTGTCAAGCCGCTCCTGAACAACAAACAACGTCAGAAGCGTCTTACCTGGGCTACAGAAAAAAAGAACTGGTCTGTTGCCCAGTGGTCCACAGTCCTCTTTTCTGATGAGAGCAACTTTTGCATCTCATTTGGGAACCAAGGAGCCAGAGTCTGGAGGAAGAATGGAGAGGCACACAATGCACGATGCTTGAAGTCCAGTGTGAAGTTTCCACAGTCTGTGTTGATTTGGGGAGCCATGTCATCTGCTGGTGTTGGTCCACTGTGCTTCATTAAGTCCAGGGTCAACACAGCCATCTACCAGGAGATTTTGGAGGACTTCATGCTTCCTTCCGCAGACGAGCTTTATGGGGATGCTGACTTCATTTTCCAGCAGGACTTGGCACCTGCCCACACTGCCAAAAGTACCAAAACCTGGTTCAATGACCATGGGATGACTGTGCTTGACTGGCCAGCAAACTCACCTTACCTGAACCCCATAGAGAATCTATGGGGCATTGCCAAGAGAAAGATGAGGGACATGAGACCGAACAATGCAGCGGAGCTGAAGGCCGCTATTGAAGCATCCTGGTCTTCCATAACACCTCAGCAGTGCCACAGGCTGATAGCATCCATGCCATGCCGCATTGCGGCAGTCATTGCTGCAAAAGGGGCCCAAACCAAGTACTGAGTACATATGCATGCTTATACTTTGCAGAGGTCCGATATTGTTCGATTTCCAATCCTTGTGTTATTGATGTCATGTAATATTCTAATTTTCTGAGATTGTAAATTTGGGGTTTTCATAAACTGTACACCATAATCATCACAATTATACCAAAGTAAGGCTTGACATATCTCGCTTTGCATGTAATGCGTCTATCTCATATATTGGTTTCACCTTTTGAGTTGCCATACTGACATAAATGAACATTTGCACGATATTCTAATTTTTCGAGTTTCACCTGTAGGTATCATCTAGACTGTTGGTGCATGTGAAACTGGGAATCCATAGTTTGGTGATTTGGTGCATGTTATATTCCAGTGAATGGTGATAATAGAAGAACCAGAGATAAGTATTTGGGGAAAATATGTAAATCTCTGAATAAATATTATCCAAAGGGGAAAAAAACCCTGTTTTCTTAGGCAGCATGAATGGGCGAGTGGGAACAAAAAAAAGATAATGTAAGAAAAATGATTTGGCCATTCAGACACTTCCAACTTAATGAGAATGATGACTGGTGAATATCTGCTTAGAATAAGATCTGTTTGTTTTGAATAGTTGATGTAAATATAAGTATATTCATATGTAAATATTGCAAAGTAACAAATATAAATCTAAAAACATGAAAGATTTGACTGATTATGGTGAAGGATTGAGAGAATTAGTGAAAGTTACAAGGTTGATAGGGGTTCTTAATGTAGGACAGACCAATTTTTGGTAGTGTCAAGAAAGGACCTTGGGGAAAAAAATGAACATAGAAGAAAAGAAATAAAAGAAAGGAGTGTGAAAGTAGATTTATCACTGAAAGAGCAAAAAGAGTCCTGTATGAAAAAGTATTCAAAGATACATTAATCTCCTAAGAGAAAGAATGGAAAGTGGATATATTTACAAAGTGCCACAGAAGTGTAAGAGTTATGCTAATGGGAAGTATGAAAAAGGATACTTCGTAGAATGATGAAGTGAAAGAGGGTGTGGATGAGGAAAAAAAATAATGTAAGAGAGTGGATGCTGCAAAACGAGGGTGAAAGAAAGATACTGGATAATGTGTAGATAGAGAAAATGTAACTGCAAGGAATATAGTCAAAGAGAACAAGGAGAGGTTAAGATGAAAGGAGGAAGAGAAAATGCAGAGCTGTTTAAATAATGTAAAATATGAAGTGGTTGGAGAGAACAAGGAAGGAGTAACAAGGAACCTTCAATTGAGTGAATGAAATTAAAAATAGAAGTGATGGAATGATTTGGGATGAAAGGCCCTGCCTTAGGGGCCCTGCCCCAGACATCACCAGACGTGAGACCTTCTTTGTGAGGTTGGGCCATAGGGATCACTGGGGATTGCTGCTCACATACCTTCCTCCCTACAATGTAGCAGCATCCCTGCCTGTGCTCCTTGACTCTGTGCCTGGGTTGGCAGTGGAGTTCCCCAGGCTTATGGTTGTGGTTGACAGGCATTTAGGTGGTCTGGTTATACACAATGAATGGGGACCAAATCCCAAAACAAATACATGAAGGAAGAGTGAATGGGTTGGGATAAATGAGAAGACCAAGAAAGTCATGGTTGGATGGAATTGATGAGATCCTCCAAAAAAGAGTGGTGAGAGGTTTGAAATAAAAAAGGTAATGTATGAAACACTGTATGTATACAGTAGAAGCAAGGATGGTTTGCAAGGATAGAAAGCTAGAGTAACTGTGAGTGGTGTTGATATAACCTTAGTTTAGCTATGTTTCCTTTTATTATCTCATACTTTTAATTATTTGACTCTAAAGAACAAGTTGATAGTTGTAAGGAACCAACCAACCAAGTATGAATTACTATGCTGTAACTGTGTGTGTATATGTGTGTGCATCTGTGATGCATCTGTAGTAGATATTATTGTCCCCTTACAACCCATTGGCCATCTCTTTCTCCACTCTATCAAATTTCATTTAAATAAATTCTATGAACAGTTTATAAAGAACACAAGAGGCCACTGATATTGACTTAGTCACCTCACATGTGAACTACTACAATGAGCTCTACATGGGGCTGCCTTTGAAAACTACTCCATGATGACAGTTGGTCCGGTATGCAACAGAACGAAGGCTTGTCTTGGCACATCCACATCCAAGCTGCACTGGTTACCAATTAGAGTCCAGTGAAAATCAAAGTACTGCTTGTCACCTAAAAAGCCGTTGTGACACAGGGCCTGGTTATCCAAATTACCTTTCTCCCATCATTTCTGCCCTCCCATAAGATCTAGAAGAATGGACTCACTTTGTGTGCCATCTGTCAAGCAATGGCATCTGATGAGGCCTACAAAACATGCCTTCTCTGTGTAGCATCTTTTCTCTGGAATAGTATCCCCCCTACTGACCATGCCAGCCGTTAAATGAGCCTTTAAATAAATAAATAAACCCTTAAATGAGGGTTTGTTTGTGGTCTACTGTTGTTCCCTTTGTTGCAGTCATCTTTTATTCTTTCTGGTCTAATGTACTATGTTTTTTTTTCTAATTTGTACTCTACCCAGAGTTGCTGTTGAGTTGTGTTGCCTTAGAAATTACAATTATAAATAAATTAATGTTTCCAACAATTGGCTGTTTTTCAAATCTTAGCACTGGAATGGTGTTTTAAAAGTCCACACAATTAGAATGATTTAGCTATTACATTATTAAATTATGTGGGACAGGGTGATTATACAGGACAACATACAGTTTAACAGGTTAGGTTCTTTACTCAATAATCAACATCCAAATTAGAGTTTCATGCAAGAAGAAAGTGAGACTGAACAAAATGCAAGAAAAAAATTGCTATTTTAAAATGTTTGGGTAGCTTAAGTGCCTGAAAAGAAAGATTCAAAAGAAGCACACAAAGGAACAGCTTGTTGATTTGTTCTTTTAGAAAATTCCCCAGTGATATCACACAGGGCAATCAGTTCCTAAGTAGCATGGAACAGTATCGAGTGGATTTCAGACAAATCTAATATGAACCAACTTCAGTAAGCAGAAGTGAGTCTTCCTGCTTCCCCCTTCTTAATTTAGCCAATTTTGTTAACAAAAAATCATGCTTAAAATGTGGAAGTGGGGTAAAACAGGAGAGTGAGGGATCCTTGAACTCCTCCAAATCACTTACCAAATTTCTTAAAGCATTCTAAGCATTCATCCTCCAATATTTGTGATCGTGTCTGTAATGTGATCCTATACATTTGTATCACTAAGCCAATGCAAGGTAAGTGCAATTGGCCAAGGATTGTCACCTTACTCAGTACATTCATATAATGCAGTTGTGTCAATATTTACGAAGATGATGCCTGCATGAAAAATAAATATACTTACATTGTAGAATCTACTGCTGATACCTGTTATCTTTTGTTGATGAAAGAAAGAGTGAATAAAGAGACTGTATTAAGCTTATTTCAGGGGTACAAGCTTTTGATCAATAATAAATTAAACATAACCTTTCAGCAGTGCTGGGCCTGGCACTTATGCACAGTGAGTGACCTGAGGGAAATAATAAGTGCTGAATCACGATGCAATTTGCTTAATTTGCCAAACTACTTACATAATCCCAAAATAAGAATGGAAGGAATAGCAGTTTGTTGGCAAGGTATGCAAGTGCAGTTTTTGCATATAGATACAAACAGCACAATTATATCAGCAGAATAGGGAATATGTTGGGATTCTCAATAAACATGACAAAAAGAAGGCATTGTGAAAATGCTTGTTCCATATAATGCTATGAAACTGGAAGATCTCTTCTGCCCAACTATTTAATGAATGGGTTATTTTGTCTAAGTGTCCAGGCAGAGGTTGCCTAGCTGACCAGCCTCTGAGGTGACCTGAAAGACATTGATAGATGTATCTAGCAGCAGTTGGTTAAATACAATTTGACTTCTTCTGAGTATCTGCCAGCAAGACCTGGGCTTAAATATATTAACTTGGAACTGGCCTACCCAGCTACCTGTTTCCGTTCCAGATGGCATTAAATTGCAGTTGCTAAACAGTTATTGAGAGTCAGTTGGGTGTAGTGGTTAAGGCACCAGAAGACCATGAGTTCTAGTCCCACTTTAGGTATGAAAGCAGCTGGGTGATCTTAGGCCAGTCACTCTCTCTCAGCCTTAGGAAGAAGGCAAGGGCAACCCACTTCCAAAATCTTGCCAAGAAAACTGCAGGGACTTCTCCAGACAGTTGCCTGGAGTCAGTACTGACTCGAAGGCACCCAAAAAAAAAAAAAAAATCAGTTCCTTCAGTGTCACCTCAAGAGCAGATGGGATATTCATACATCCTGCTTTGTCTTAGCAATTAGAGCATATTTGTCCCACCAGACCAAGCTGAATTGCCAGCCAAGCTAAAGATGAAGGTTGTTGAAATATATTGCTTATTTATATGTTTATCAGTTTTCATACCACTGCAGTCACTTGCTAGACTCCCAACAACAGTCCTGTGACAAAAGAATAGGTTGGTATGCATGGAAACAAAGTGCTCGTTATATTTTAAAACATGGAAAAAGAGTGGAGAAAATAGGGCCACCGATGCAGAAGAAACAGGAAATGATGGGAAGGCTGATGCCCCAGAATAAGACAATCTGGATTATCTTTTAAAAGGGCTAAAAAGAGGCAAGGATGAAGATATTGAAATGGCAATGACAGGAGATCAGATCAAATAAAAGAAATTTGCTTGTACAGTGGCAAAGATAACTCACACTGTAGATCTAAGTAAGAGGTCTGCTTCTGTGTTGCCTAGCAACCAGGTAAAGCCAAATACATTTTATTATTGACTTGGGTTTTTTGCTATGTATAGTATATCTGTGCATGGCTGTCAGCTTGTTTTGATCTGCTGAAGGTGTGTTTCCCATGATCCTTTTTAGTAGGTCATATTATTAATAAAAATAATTTCTCACATACGGTGAATTCAGCAGGAGGAACCCTTTCCTCACTGTCCATATCTTCCATAGAAAGGCTACCATGTGACAGCTTGAGTACGAGGCAGTCATTACAGTAATGATGAATCAACACAGGATGACAGACAGCAATCACATCCCATTCAGTCACATAATTACAGAATGTGTGATCTGATCCAGATTTCTGGTGGTGCAGAAAGTTCTGCCACCACGTGTATTATAGGACAGTATTTGGAATCCCAAATACTGTAGGATGGTGGATGGTATATATATTTTTTAAACATTTTAAATATTAAAACAATAAGAAGCTTCTCAGAGTTTTCTATGTAATTGACACGTGACTGGTTATCACTACTATGCTAACTTGGAAACAGATTGATAGAAAATAGCAGTTGCAGGGCAGATCACACATAGCTATTTTTCTTAACAAAGCCAATACACTGCAATATTGCTTTGTTGAAAATAATGGACATCTGTGTGGTAGAGAAACAGCTTTAAAAACTTACAGTGCAGGAAGCAGTTAATTCAGATTCTTACTGCTGTCCTCACACATTCAGGATTTTGGCTGTCTCTTCCAGAAAATATAAACACAGATGTCCTATTTGGCATTTACAATTCATAAAGGGAGGGGGGTTAAATAAATATGGAGTTCCCAAACAAAGTAGAGTTTTGACGCACTGTGTAAGTTTACTCTTCCACCAAGAATTACACAAGTGGAACTTGCCTTCCTCAAGCTTTTATGCCCCAAGAACTGTAAGGCTGAAACTGAACTCCAAGCCAAGTCAGTCTGAGTTGAAAATAAGGATTATTTTATTTCTCAGAACCAAGCCTGACAACATTATTAATGTCTCATTTATACAAATGTAGGAAAGCAGCTCAAAATTGTAATAGGTAAAAATAATGATATGCATGAGAAAACTAATATTATGGTAACACTGAAGTATGGAAAGAAATCCTCATGTAAAATGCGAATGGCACCTGTTACTAAGAAATACAGTATATTACAACTTTTGGCTATTACAAGTTCTCACCCATAGCTAAAAACAAGGACCATCCAACCTGTTTTACAACTATATCTTCAGCTTGGAAAGTAGTCCCCCTTGTGTTGGACCTGAAAGGTAGCTGGTGATTTATTATATACAATTATTGAAATGGGAAAGCTAATAATAAACCATGAATGATTTGCGGGAGAAATATATGAGCGATGGGGATGAAGAGGAAAAAAACTGAAAAATATTTATTTTAAACAAAATGTTAAGAATGGAATACATTGTGAAAGGATTGAGAGGGAAAGGAAATGTATGAAAAGCTGAATAAATAAAACAACTCGCTCAAGGATGTACAAGTAGGAATGGGGGTAAGGATAATGAAACAAAATCAGTTGATTATCTGCAAGAAAGAGTATAGCCACCCCATACATAACCACACAAAAAGAAACTTTCAGCAACAAAGTGATGAGATTACATAACATTGAAAACCCATACACAGATACAGACACGCACAGACCCATATACCAACCTTGCCACCCATCCAAAAGTTTGGGGTTGAGGTGACCAATCTCAAGGGTCACTCTGATTTGACAATAGACTTACCCATCTCTGATTCCAGTAATCCCACTCCCCACCAGGGCATTACGTGAGCAAAACCCCAAAAGTACTTTTTAAAAATGTTCACCACTTTGATCCCCACCCATTCTGGGGCCATGAGTTCCTAAATTAGATATCAGAGGCAGAAGATTTGGAATTCCATCTGAAAGGGTTTTTTAAAAGATGTTTTGCCCCATTTCACATCAGGTTCATATTTCATAAAAACTTGAATGCTTTTTTTTTTAACTATTTCAAAAATAAAAGAAGCAAAAATTACCAAGACTGGATTCTGCTTTAGCTGTGCTTTATGGAATTGTTGATAACATATTCACCTTTTTTTTAAGTTTGGAGAGTACTTGGGAAGACACCACAGTCTCTCATGCAGAAATTCTGATTCACTAAGATCATGTCAACTCAGAAATGTCAACCTGTTTTCATTCAGGTTAGTCTGATTCTCTCATGAGTTGCCTTTATTAGCTGCATACACACATACAGACCCAGAGGCAACATCACCAGCTGTTCATGCACCAGTAGTCATATGTAAGGACGATAGATATATGCTGACATAGGTACATGTGACCTTTTCATGTAGTCAGGAAGATTCTTATATGGAAAAGCCCTTGATCAACATGACCCCTTCACATGTAACTGTGGGAAAAGGAATTAACCAGCATTTTTTATCTTGTATCTCTCTCTTTTTTCATGTCTTCTCCCCACAACACCCTCTGGACTAGGATCTAGGGAATCTAGAAAGCATTAACACAACAGTTTTGTGGTCAGTCCCACCCATTCTGCAGGATGCCTTGAGACAATAAGCTTTTTTTTCTTTTTTCTTTGCATTTCCAGTCTTTCTTGCAATGGCTGTGTGGTTCAGCTACATTCCAGACAACAAGTAAGTTAGCATGTTGGCCCTTGTTCATTCCATATTTCTCAGCTGTTGGAGATGCACACAATCATTTCCTGCCAGGAATCATTTGCATATTATTCATTATGTGACCTGAATACAGCTCTCATACATTCCAAAGAAAACATAGGACTTTTCTGCTTCTGTGCAGTGGATGATCATTTCCACATTATTACCCTGAAGAGTAAGGTCTTCATATTTTCATATAATTATCCTGTTGATCTATCCAGATACAGCATCATTTTGAGTTGGCTTCTGGCTGAACACTAGTACTGTTAACGCACTGATAATATAATGTACCATTAAAAGTACCATTTAATATTGGTAATTTATTAAATGCAATGTAATAAGCTGCTAATAGGACAGCATGGTTATGTCATGTCATGGCTAGAGTTCATAAAAGAGAATCTGTGGCCTTCATTTTATCCTAACCTACTTAGCTGAACTGTTTTTTCTTTGCACTTGCTAATTCATCCCCAGCCAGTTGCCATGGTAACACTGCAGTATGCCACACACAGCTGCAGCTCACCGATGAGACGCTCACGTTCTCATGAACCTGATGAGTCATGAGAGGTACAGAATAAAGGAAAAGCAAAACAGGACCAGGACTAATGAAAGTGAAGCCATTTTTCCAAAGCTGTAGGGGGAGTAAATTAAGGGGGCACTTGTTCTACTTCTCCTGAATAATTCATTTCCTTTTCTTTTCAACGGCATTTTCCAAACTACAAAATCATTCTCAGCAGATTATTAATGCAATAATACATAGGAAACCCAGCTCGATGGTTGTTAGGCCTTCTTTCACATCACCAGAGCTTGGTAGTGTTGGTGAGGGAGGAGCAATAACAGGCTTTCTCAGCTTTTACACACGCACACCCACACATATATACCCAACCCTTTGTGCCCATTTCTTTATAAGTATCACTTCTGACGTCTGTCAAGGTTACTGTTCTCTGTGGGATTATCCTTTTATTCATATATGTATGCATACCTGCACACACAACTTAGTTTTACTGAAATGGGAGATCAGAAATTCACAGAACAAAATAGGATCAATTTCTTTGCTTTTAGGGATACCTTGAATGTTTTAGTTCTTGCTCCTTTTTTGCCTGACAAAAAGGTTTTGCCCACCAGTAAGTTTCACACACCAGTTGATTATGTACACTTATTTCACCTGTCTCACAAATTTCCCCCACAAAATGTGTTAAGGTTGGGGTTATCAATCAATGGTTGACAGTTAACTCTGCAAATATATGTACCCACACTGTAATCACAACAAGGATATTGCACCTATCGATTAAATCCACAGCAGGCAAAAACTTTTCAGACATGAGATTTTAACACTAGAAGCAGGCGAATATGGAACAAGAGCCAATGTTTCTTCCACGTTAATAGGATACACTATTTATTTACTTTGTTTGTTTGTTTATTGGACTACATCTAATCTGTCAGATCACCACCAATTCTTAAATGAAGAATAAAAATAGCACTTCTTAGCACATATGGGTTTCCTTGATTATTTTCCCATTGCAGACAATAAATTGACAGAAAGTAGAATCATAAGCAAGCATACAGCAGAAGTGAGAACTTAACCACAAATCTAGCAGTTCACTCCCATGCTCTGAACTAGTATGCTAAATTGGTTTTTAGATCACTTAAGAACAAGGAAATATGACTTTACTCTTTGGAAGACTAATGAGGAACTTATGGCCCTACAGATATTATGAAATTCAACTTCCCATTTCTGTTATAATGCCTAATAGTGAGGGATGTTAGGGGGCATAGTTCAACATCTGGAGGGCCATGTTCTTCATTTCTGCTTAGGATACTTCTACAAATATCTCTTTTCCCCTAACTTCCAAGTTTTGTAAAGGTCTGAACAGTGACTGAACCACTTCACACACTAATTCTAAAAAAAATAGAGCCTAGACTCATTTTCTTCAAGGTAGCAAGCATAAGCTATTGATGCAAGATATTAAGATGTGTCACACATTTTTGCTTACCTGTGTAAATATAGGTAGCATTTCTAATGCAGTGTTATCGACAGCATTCTGGGACCAGTCTTCCCCAACCTTGCAACATGCAGATATAATGAGTCTGCAATTTCCACAATTCTGATCCACCATGTAAATTCTGGGAGTCATACTCATAAGAAGGATATCAAGTGGGAGGATAATTAAGAATATACAGTAGATTAAATCTTTAGCTTTCCTTTTAAATTACAGTTATTCAAAATTGTTATGTCTGTTTTGTGGTAAAAAATGTCAATGTGTAATACATTACACTCTAATCTTTATAAATAGTAGGTCTTCTAACGTGATGGGCAAGCAATTTGAAACTATAGAGTAGCAGCCAAGTTTATGAAAAATGCAATAACAGTATAGACCCGGGCGGATAAGGAAATGAGGCTTGCCAAAATAATTGTAGGCAAATAGAAGACAGTTCCTGCAATTGTAAATCTGGCTGTTTTAGTGTTGGCAATGTCTTCATCTTCACACTAAGATTTATGAGCTTCAAATAAGGAATAATTTGCAATCCAACATGTTAGAAAAGGTAGCTGCAGGGAAACTGAAATTTGAATAATATTCATCATGTGTCCAGAAATGGGTGTGTCAAATTTTCCATGTCCCAGATTTTACTACTGCTTCCAGCAAAGTTAATTAGTCAGGCCTGGCCCCTAGCAACTATATGGACAAATGCTTGCCATATTGATCTATTTCTGGTGACAATTTGCAGCTCTTCCAAGGACATTCCACTGATCTCTTATCCATTCACTTTATCCTTTGTCTTCCTCTTCTATTTCTCTTAATTTTGCCAAGCACAGTCTTTAATTCTAATCCATCATCTGTTCCCATCAGATGCCCAAATTATGTGAGTTTCTGCTTGTTGATCTTTGCTTCAAGGAAGCAGTAGGCTTGTTTGGTTCAGAACTGACTCACTGGTTCTTTTTGCAGTTCTTGGTACTCTTAGTAACATCTCCAGACCTATGTTTCAAAGCCACCATCTTTTTCTCTCTAACTCTTTCTCACTGTCCAACTTTCACAACTCTTCTTTACTACTGGGAAAAAAACTCACTGCTTTAAACTGTTCTGACCTTTGTTGTATTAGAAATATCCTTTCTTATCCTGCATGATCTTTCTAAATTTGTCACTGCCTTCCTCCCAAAGATTAATAGTCTCTTCTCAGAGTGCACACTGTTCATCTTTATTCTTGAGCCTGAGAAAACTTCACTGTCTTACCTTCAACTGTGAGTTAAAGATAGCAAAAAGATTTAAACTATGCTTTACTTTCTATCCTCTGGGCAGAATAGAAGGATATATTGAAATAATAATAACAACAACAATAATGGCAGCACAGGCAGGCCAAAAAATAATGGGTCTCAAATGCAACAGAAAGAACCACATTCAAATGTCATCACAAATGATAACAAAAATGGCTTTGTCTTGCATGTGAAAGAAGTCCCTTGTCCATATAAAGCCCTTTGTTCAGTAGATTACAAACTAAATGTAAGGCAGTAATCTGATGTTGCAGCTGAAAAGGCTATGCAACTCTACACTACATCAACATAAGTACAGTGTCCAGATCATACTAATAGTACCACTCTATTTTGCTTTGGAGGGTGAATGGATTCAAATTACAAGGGGGTTTTGATTAATTTATTAGGAAGATCTTCTTGATGGTATGAGCTATTTCACAATGGGTTTCTTCATTAGGGGTTTTTAAGCGAAGGTTGGGAGATTACCTGTCAGAGATGCTGAAGTAGTTGATTTCCTGTACCAGCAGTAGTTTCAACTGAACCTTTGAGGTCCTTTCCAACTGATTTTGACTACTTGTCACCATTCTGAAATGATGACTGGGTGGCTGTAGCAGTAAGGAAATAAAGAGTTAGGAAAGCTGCAGGCAAAGGGATAAAGAAAAGAGAGTCAAACTTCCTAGTTAAGATCTTTTCTCTGGTTGAGATAAACAACCACACACGAGAGGAGAGGAGAGGAGAGGAGAGGAGAGGAGAGGAGAGGAGAGGAGAGGAGAGGAGAGGAGAGGAGAGGAGAGGAGAAGAGAAGAGAAGAGAAGAGAAGAGAAGAGAAGAGAAGAGAAGAGAAGAGAAGAGAAGAGAAGAGAAGAGAAGAGAAGAGAAGAGAAGAGAATTCCACTAGATTTTGGTCCAACTTTTTTTCCTAACAATACCACAATACTGTAATATCAGTTTGATTCCATATAAAAAAAATGGAATTTGTAAATGCTTAGATAGCACCTGTAGATAGGAGTTCCTTTTATTAATTTACAATATATGCTTGTGCATATTTACTGACTTCAGTGTGAGGCTTATTCCAAGGTAAATAACCCTGAGATTACAGGTCCTCAGGATGACTGGCTGCCATAATACATACCTTGCTGATGTCTGGATTGAATGACTCCTGTGTAGGCTGTATGGGACCACCTTTAAAGCTCTGCAGGTGTGATGTGTTCACATGCATGAATCAGAAGTAGCATCTATAAGGCCAGTGTTGAAAGCGTTGCATTGGTTCACTGGTTTCTCCTTGCTTTCCAAACACAATACTGGTGTCAACCTTTAAGGCTTAAGATATCTTATGAGATAAGATTACCATTAAACTGATCTTCCTAGGTCAGACTCTGATCCATCTGCCACTCTTGTTTGAGGCTAAGGTGTCTCAGATGGACTTATTCTACCCTGGAATTCCAACTCCTGGCTGTCACTCTGATGTACCTCGGGATGATTGAAAAATGATTCTACTCTTGGAGGATGATAGGCAGGGACAGCATTGATCTGATTTCAGATTTTACCCAGATAATGAATTTACGGATTTCACATGCATAAATAAATCAACAAATAAATCCTCCCCTTCTAATCCTTATATGCCAGATATATCAATGAACAGCATGTCTGAAGAAGTGAAACATCCAAGTAACGTGAAGGGTGAGAGCAAATTATTCTAGACAACATTAATCCCAGGGCTGGCTATGGCAAAATCATCATTAACTTGGCCTTCCAAACTTATCAGAACCCTCTTTAAAAATAAAACAGCAAGCATCCTGTTAGGGCGTTCAAATGCCCACCTCCCATTATTGGAACAATAGTTTCTCTGTTGTTTCTAACCTAGTATTTATCATTAAGATTCTTCATGGCTCAATAGAAGCAGAGGAGAAATGCATCATAACCAGGTACAATGAGCAAAAGCAGAATAGCAGTGCTCTTCTGTTAGCTGCATTTCCATTAATGCTATCCGTCACCAAGGTGGCAACAGTCTACTTTATTAATGGACTAAGTCACACTTGGGCCCAACGTATTACAAATGGAATTCATCAGTGTTTAAAATGTATTCCCCCCAGATGGGATACAGTTCAGATATTTGGCCTGAATTCGTGGCACATTTTTATAATGGTGTCAGTAGGCCATTATCTCAATTGCCCATGAGAAATTTAACTTCTTCATAAATGACAATGGCAGATAAGATTTAGCCATGCATCTAAGCTGGCCTTTTGTGAATTGATCTATATATTTATTGCTCTTTAGGTACATTAGCTCATCATCTGGTCTTTTATTTTCTTGACTTGACTTTACCATAGGCATGGTTACTAAACATTATTCTAATCCAAATATCTATTATAAGGCATTTCCCCGTAACCACACCCAGTTTCTTTATCTAAGAAATGATGAAATAATGAAACATTCTAAACAACAACATGGGAAACATCTGGTTCTATTTCTTTTCCTAATGCTACATAAGGTTTTGTCTACTTTAGTGTGACTGTGCAGTCTCCATTTTATATGAACTGGTTTCCCCTTTTCCAAAGAGGTAGCTGTGCTTGTAAAGTTCACTCATGCTTTAATAAGAGTGTCTTCTGCCAAAACAGCTCTGGGAGAATTTCATTATTCCCATTAAAAGTCCTCCCTCACCACACACATCCATAGTTGCTGTTCGTCTAAGAAGAATCTTTCCCCTTAATTCAAGGGGAACCCACAGCCTGCAGGTAACCCACGCACAACACCAAACTTCAATGACAGACTTCTGGAAAATGGAAGGATGATTTCCCTGCACTTTCAGTGGGAAACAAGGAGATATACAAGCCAAACAAACAATTTCAAAAGGTAAGACTCTATTGACTTCAATTCCTGATGGCTACACATATCCACCTGGTTTTCTCGGGAACTACACAAAAGTAATTCGTGTTCTTCCAGGAAGTATTTTTATTTCCCAATCTATTCTACAACTCTAAGCTTTTCTGGTGGTCTTCCATCCAAGTCCTAACCAGGACTGACCCTCACTTAGCTTTCTTGAGATAGCTAGGTGCTGCTTACTGAACTGGAAGAAAAGGCTTCACATCCCTAAGAAAGAACACATGGACATACATGCAGCACAGGCCTCATGTGCATGTGATTGGCCCTCAGTTGCCAATCCTCAGAGGTTTGGCTCCCATCCCTATTTTAACTACTGTCACTGCTGTGAAAGGAATTTCACTTTCCCATCCTTCCCTTATAGAAGTTCCTTTGCAATCATTGCAACTGCTTTGAGGCAGGAGAATTCATAAGTAGTAAATCATAAGGGTAACATGCAGTGTATCTCAAGGTTGTAGTAGAATTACATGAATTAGGTACAGAGGTGAACGAAAGGAAGTTTCCAATTTTCAAGAAAAAAATGAAATAAAGGCTCTGTGCTCAATATATTTCAAGTATTTGAAAGTGAAATTCATAAACTACATCTTCATGTCTTCAGCAGACATCTTCATGTCTGCTATGAACATTCTGCCATCAACAAGATATTTGTCTGCTTCCTTTATCACCCAGATATGTTGGTCTTCATCTCCCAGAAATCATGAGCATTGCATCAAAAACATGGGATAGAACATGAATGAAAAAAAAAAAAGCATCTAGCTCATCAAGAAAAACATTAGTGGGCAAAACATTCTGTACCAGAGAAAATATATAGAATGAAAGCCACCTTTGTTCAGTGATGAGTGCCTTTGGACGGGACTCATTATACACAATTAAGGATTTTCTTTAAAACACAGTGCATTGGCGAACAACAAATAAGGTTGAAATATTGGCATTATTATATTATATTTCCCTTGAAATCATACTGAAATCCAACATTAATCCTACTTAGTGTAGACTCTCTGATCTTAATAGACTAGCATAATATAATGCAGTATAGTTTTCCATCATAAAGAGCCAACATTGACATTTTTGCAAGATGCTCTTTTGTCCGCCTTAACTCATAAGAAATCACAGGCTCAAAGAGATGTGATTTTTATCTTAAAAACAAACAAACAAACAAACAAACAAACAAAACCCACCATTGATCGCTTAACATGGCTGATAAGCACTTCACTAAAATGTCTCTTGGAGCCTCTCTATATTTGCAGGTGATGATAAGAAAATAGGGCTTAGCTGTAAATATCCAGTGCTTGAGAAGGATGGATAAACTAGGTGGTTTTAGCTGAAGTAAATGAGGGAGGTTACAAGTCTGTCTTCTGATAAGGTTAGGCGTTATGCTTCAAGAGTTTGCAGTGTCCTCCCAGCAGGAGATCTGGGAGACCTGGGGAGTGAAAATGGAGGGAATAAGGCTGCCCTTCCTGGAGGACTGAAATAATTGATGGCACAATGAGAAATCTGAAATCCACGATGTCCTCTAGACCTGCAGAGAACACATTACAGAATAGAGAAAAAAAGTCTTCCAATGCACAGTCTGCTTGAATGAAGTACAGTTTCTTCTCTACCTACCATCATTTGCCCTCCATGAAAGACCTCTTATATATTCTAATAAAATGGGAGCTGAGGCCTTTCTAGTAAGTTCAAAGACTTATTAAAGTTGCTTTTTTGCCTTTGCTGGAAATGTTCTGGGAGTGGAAAGTTTAGTTGGAAAATAAAAATAACTGATCTCTGAAACATGCAACATTTCCTCAACCTTCCAAACAAGCCTTTCCAGTACCATGTCAAAGGAATTGTCTGTTCTAGAATGATATCAAGGGAAATACATGACCCCTGGAGACGTTGACAGTTCTGCTCATTTGTTGCAAGAATTGAACTACGCTTTGTATTTAATATGATTATCATTTCACGGATTTGAATTTAATGTGATTTTCATTTCACATCTGTAAAAACATTTCAAGTTCAATTATTGGAGTTTACCCTAATTTAGTTCCTCCCAAAAGGTGTTACAACATCCATTGGCCTCTGTCACCAGGTCTATTGGCGTACTGGCTGGGATGATACCAACACCTGGAGAGGAACCAGGCTGAGAAAAACTCATATATACTGGCCAAGGCTAACAATCTTTTCATGCAAAATCCTGAGTTGGACTTCAGTCTATGGTAATCTCTCTTCAGAGAGTCCTAGATCAAATTTCAAGGGATTTAAGTCCTGCCTCCAAATGAAGCTTTTCCACAGAAGTATGCCTGAAGGGATGCCAGGTAGCTTGATATTTCTGATCTTGGCTTAATTAATTCAAGGTAAAGGATCTTTGGAAGTGGGGAGTGGGATAAGGGAGGAAGCCACAGCATATTTGCTTTTCAGTCAATCCAGGCAAAATGATGCATAGCAATTACAGAAGGGCATACGTTTTTGCCATTTGGGGATGAAATTGTCCTTACTAGAAAATGAAATATCATTGAGAGAGAAGCACCTCTCAGCAATCTTTAATCAGAGCATAGATTTAACATCTTCCTTCAACCTCAGGCATCTTACACTGCTTTTTCGTTGCATCTGCATCCCGCCTTTCCTCCACAAAGCTATATACAGTTCTTGGGTTTTAAGGATGTCAACAGCCTTCTGAGACAGGACAGAGACAGTAACCCACCAAGAAAACACAGGGGTTTCCTAGCTCAGGTGTGGGCAACCTGTGGCCCACTTTTTACATTGGAAGAGATTGGAAGTTTTAAATTAGTAGTCTGTAGTTATCTCTGCAAGCTTCATTCCTTTAAATAGGGCTTTATTTATGGGCCTGCCTTTTCATTTTCCACTTTGTTTTTGAACCTGATGAAACTGACAAGTATTCTGCCGTTTCCCTTTCTGGACAAAGTGACAGGAAAAATGATAAAACTGTGGTGGTTTGTGTTTTGTTTTGTTTTTTTACCGTTCTAGGAGGGGTTAAAAAAGGAGAATCCACCAGTCAGGGGTTGTGGAAAGTGCAATCCAGACAGCACATCAGGCCATCCTTGTGGCCAAATGGAGGAAGGGATTGAAATCCAAAAGAGGATTTCTTAAGCCAGCTTCATTTCCAACCACTTGGAGTTCAGTAGCTTAAGGCTGCAGTGCGGAAAAGCCTCACTTTCACTCCTATTCTGTGGGTTGTTGTAGGAAAATGACCACAGTTATCTCATCATGATCAGAAGTCACTAATGAGAATGACTAGTATTGCTTTACCATCATCCTATCTGCCCACAGTTAACTCAGGGAGAAATCTTAAGGACGAACCAATGTTGTTATCATATGAGCTGTTGTGACTACATAACCACTTCATCAGACAAATGAAATAAATTCCTGTGAAATAGATATCTGACTATATTTAGTTGGAGGAGAGTGGGGGAAAGAGAAGATGGGAGAGGATGATGAGAAGAGGCAGGGTCGATTTGGGGACCAAAATGCATAGAAACCAAATTGTTTATATAGTAGTTATAAGAAAAGCAGGATATGAGTCAGTTCTATGCAGCAAAATTGTCTGATCTCTAAAAGACCAGCAACTTCCTTATCTCATGAGATTTTTAGTTCCGAGAAAGTTTGTATACACAGTTGTGTGTGTTTATGCAGTTTGGAGGGTGAGAAAATATGATGTGCGAAAATGGTAAAAACAAAGGTGAATTACAGGATTATTTTTGAAATGACCAAATGTGAATTGGTCATATTTTATTTGTCATGGATCTCTTAGCACTGATTAACTAACTAGCTAAAAACTATAATGTGTCCACATTCAATCCATGAGAAATTGTGTGGAATCTTTGAGGAAATTTGTTTACACTGTTTCTCAAATCTTTGTAATGTTTGCAAGTTCTGTCATCTGGCATAGAATCTCCTGGAGTCTTACTATTGTTTTCAGGTGGTTGCCGGTTCCAGTGTGAGATTTGTGGCCATTTTTCCTTTCTTGTGGTCAGTTTGGCTCAGTTTAAAATCTTGTGCAGTCCTTCTGATAGATCTTGGCAAATATCACATTGAAGGATGCATGTGGTTCCCTTGATGTTGTAAATGATGTTAATGGGCCCCATAATAGTATTGCTAGAGTAGATATGGGGACAGAGTTTCCATCTGGGTCTACTTCACAGTTTGTTTCCTATGCCAATATCAATGAGCCCTACCATACAATCTTAATGGGCCTGTGCTCTTGGCCATGTCTCTGTCCATGATACAACCAAGGTAACATGATGCAAAAACTGAAATACTCAACTTCTTTGTGTGTACTGATTGATCTGGGGTTTTTCCTCCTGTGCTTTTGTTGTAGATGAAACTCATATTTTTATGTTTCCAGTGTGGACTGAGTCCCTCCCCACTGTCTTTGGGAACTAGTTGCATTGCCATAGACAGTACAGCTCCCAGACGCCAGCTGCAAAAATCTGGATGGCCACTAGATATCAGCAGAAAGATACGGAAATCACTGCTGCCATCTAGGGGGTTTGGATTCGTGCAGCCCAGGTCAGGTAGCCCTAATAGCCAGATTCATAGTTCACAGTCTTGAAGTACTGTTACTTCTCAATGGTCTTGGGATCTTCAACCCCACTCCTCTCCTCACAGACTGTACCACAGACCCTCTCTGCACTCCTCCCCACATACCTCTCCATCAACATGGAAGGCTTCACATGCCAAGTTCCCTGCAGGCATGATACCTTCCAGCAACCTTCCTGGAAAAAAGACTTCTCTTTGTCCAGTTTGGACAGTTGATAATTGTCGATGAGAATGAAATGTGGAAAATACAAGTTGTCTTTATGGTGACTGGGATGTGATTTGCATAAGGAATGGATAGTAATGTGACATTACTCAGGTAAGGTAGTTGGTCATTGATAGTTAATACCTGTTTTAGGGTCACTGGGCTGTCATGCGAGCCTCCCCCAATCTGATGCCCTCCAGATGCCACTGATCCCCCATATTAAAATATTATACCTTTTTCCACATTCATGTAACCATGGTGCATGAGTGCCCCAGCAACTGCTTTTTTCTGTGTGCAGGGCCACATTAAGATTGTGTGGTTGGTGTCTTTTGACATGAGTGAGACAAGCTAAAATTGTCCTTCATTGTATCAATGCTAAAGTATATTTTCCCCCTTATCCCAATGCCATCCAAAGGGAACCTCAAAGAGTAGAACATTTGTTAGGGTTTTCACCCATTACCCTGGAGGGAAGTCAGGGGTCTGCACTGACTGGGGAAAGAAGCAACAGACTCAGGATAGGGATAGGCAAAGGGGAACAGCCAATTTCATGCCAGCATCATTTTCCACCCGCTCACCAAGGTGGAGAATACTCCAACTCAAAAGATAGGAAAGGGCAGTAGATACCCTGGAGGCCAAGGCTGTCCTTGACCATTCCAGCCTCTTTAATCATAAATGGCTGCTTAAGTCATTTGAGCCACCACATTTTTTAAAAAAATGACTGAAAGCCAGACAATGGGTAGAAAATAAAGGCTGAAGTAAGCAGAGGAAATTGGGGAGAACGAAACAGCAAATGCTGAACCAGATCCCGTTGAAAAGACAGTTTCAGGATTGATAATGGTAGTTCTGAAGTCCCATGAGAAAGAGGAGAAAACTCTTTGGGGTGGGGGAGAGCAGATCCAATTACTGTTGAACGTTGGGAAGTTGAGAGAGAGAAAATATTGCTCCTGGCATTAAAATATATTGATTTGGTTTTTAAAATGTGTCCAAAGTCTATTCATTTCCCCACTTGGCAACTTTTCTTCTAAAAGGCAACTGTCTTCCTATTTGTCAAAAGGTTTGCAGCTGGATCCCTTCCTGCTCACATATAAACTGGTGGTGTCTGAAATGGCAACAAGCAGCATTTAACCTTACAGTATTGACTGTGCTGCAAGAGAGAAAAAGAACACGCCAGCCTTTCTGCTTCCTGGGAACTGTTTACCTGGAGAGGCAACTGGAACACAGGCTCCCTCCCAGTTTGAGCCCAAATCAGTGCACATTCTGACCTGCAAACCTGGAGACTTTCCCAGGCCACAGCCTCTAAAAAGATGATTACTTGGCTCTAAGGGATCAGATTACTCTGTTCTTAGAGTTACATTTTAACTGGGAAAAGTTTAACAACTTTGACTTATGGACTTCTACAATTGGCAGGAGAAAAATGAGCAGAGGAAGTCATGGAAAATAACCACAAGTGAGGCCATCCCATGCTACACAAAATTCCTGAGCTCTTTGTCTGATTGTTTTTGGGGGCTGGGGGAGGGGGGAGGGGTGCTGGGGAAAATATTTTCCAGATACACAGTCCTGGCCTCACGAAGTGCTGATTTATGCCAAGTTTATAAAAAGCAGCTGCAGACAGAGCTGAATGAATGGATTACACTGCTGTCTGCCTTCCAGAATGTGCTTTAGTTCACACCCTGTCCCAGAGAGCAAGGCTGATCTCTTAGCACTCCATAAACTTACTTTTACACACGTGTGCACGCTCAAACAAAGGGGAAAAATCCCCTCCCTGGCTCCCTCTTTGTGTCTGCATCAGAGTGAAAATTGTGTGAGTCAGAAAATAATTTTCTTTTTAAAAATAAATTCTTGTTCCAGTGCCTTTAACACTCACATGATGCAAAGCAAGGGAGCCAATGAAGCATCTCCTCCCTGCTCTTCTACCACTCCATGGTAGAAAAAGAAAAATATAGCCATTTTAATTGCCAAAATGATTTGAACTGCTTAATTAATTAGAACAGCCCCACCCTGTACATGAGGAACAGCATCCATGCAAACACATGGTCACGAGGTCAATTAACAGGAAAACAGGTGTCATGGCAACAAATCCAAATTTTTACATACTGCAGTGGTTATGCAGTATATGACATTTTGTGCTGAGTTCAAGGACTTGGCTCAGCCATGAATCTTCTGGGAATATTTTACATGTTGGGATGCAAATATCCATATTTGTAGGTGCTGAATAAAACAAGAGATATCACAAGTGGCCGACCAGCTGAATGTGCTTTTAATAAAATTTAGATTACTAAAGGGCTGCATTTTAAGTCACAAATGGGTGGAGTCCATCCATTGTAATTCCCCCAGATTGTTGCAGGAGTGGGAAATAGTAAGAAGATGGTTGGGAAAGAAAGAGATGGGAATATATGGTGTTTCCAAAATCTTTATTCTAATTATTATTGCCCAAAACTTTAATATCTCAGAATTTCTTGGAGTGCCCAAGCAGTTCAGGTCTTGCTTTGCTCTTCCCCAAAACAGTGCCCACCCCCTGTGCTGGACCACAGCTGCAGTCACTGCCTGTACGTGGCCATTGGCCAGGCTGGCTCGGAACACGGGGAGTCACCAGGCTGAGGGAGGAGGAGTCCTCTCTGCACAGCTGGAACGTCCCCAAGGAGGATCGAAACACAGGTCTTCATACTGTTGTGCCAGAGACTGGTCAAGCTGCCTGACCTTGCAAATATCACAGCTTCAAGCTTTTCCATTAAAGGCCTTCCCCAACTTGCAACCAGCCCCAGCACAAGCATACCTTAGCGGCATCTTCTTTCTGCTGTGTCCCAGCAAAGTTGCTCTCTTTATCTCATCCCTTCCCCATGACTGAGACAAGCTGAAGTTGTCCTTTACTATATCACTGTCATAGTGTTATCCTCCCGTATTCTGACATCATCCCAGAACAGCCTCAAGATGCATAAAATCTGTTAGCTTTTTCGCCCATTAAAGGGGACATAAGTGAATGTGGTGGCTTGAAAGAGGCGTGATTCCAGCAGAACAGGGATCAGCAACGAGGACAGCAAATTTCATGCTGGTACAGTTTTCTGCTGACAGGATGATGAGTGGGTAGCATTTCAACTCAGCAACAGACAGACTTGAAAAATGGTTGGGCTCGGAGTGGCAGACAAGGTGAAGTTGCAACTGCAGCTTAAGGATTTTGAAAGCCTCCTGCTTTTCAATCGCCTGGAATAACATTGCTGAGAAACTCAGCCCTGCATTACAAACATCGGTCAAAAGAATATTTCCTGGCAATTGTTTTGAGAACAGCTTTTCTCAGAAGTAATTGATCCTGAGAGGATTGCATTTACCTGTTGTTTGTTTGCTTGTTTTTGTTTTGGGGTTTTTTGTTTTTTTTTTTTTTTTGAGAAAGGAGGAATTTTTGCACCACTGTTTCCTACAATAAGACAGGAGTCTAGGAAGGAATCCAAAATACAGTATTCCTAATGGATCATCAAGCCCTTTCTTTTTCTCTTCAGATGGACCGCTGGGTGAAATTATCAATTCATGGGAGATCAGTCCAGGAGGAGGCAACAAATTAATTTCTTACGCTACAAGAGTGCCACAGTGCCCCCTAGTGGTAACCATTTAGAAAGCGGCATGATTCTCCTGCTAAGGCTGCTGGTTCTGGAAGAAATAGCTTCCAGAACTCAGATAGCCATGCCATCTTATTACAGCTTTCAAATTGAGAAAACTAATATAAAATACCAGACAGTGGCACTATGAAAACTAATTTATCTCCGGTGACCCCCCCCCCCGCCCCCTTTTCTGGGACTAGATTTCTTTAGGAGTGTGAAGGCAGCAGTTTTGAATGGTTTATGGAAGATCAAGAAAATCAAGTTACTTAATCATAAAGCTTTAAAGGAGTCATTCAGCTCAGTCCTTGGTTCTGGCATTAGTTTCTGATGTGTTTAAACTCTAATAAGTAACAATAGAAATTGTTGTGATATAGCTAGATAGCAAGAAAACTACATAATTAGATAGCAAGATGTTAGATAGATAAATAGATAGATAGATAGATAGATAGACAGACAGACAGACAGACAGACAGACAGACAGATGACAGACAGACAGATGGGAGAGAGGAGAGGTAGAGGTAGATTGGAAAATGGCTTCTTATCAGCAACTTAGAGAGTCATATTGAGTGACAAAGGGTCCTGGGTTCTGTGCTGATCAACATTTTTATTAATGACCTGGATGAAAGGAATGAGGAGATGATTAGCAAATACACATATGCACAAGACTAGGAGGAGCAGCTAATATTTTAGAAGAAAAAATAATAGATCTCGGTGGGGGGAGTCAAAATCTGCCAGATGGCAGCTGCTGGGTTGTGGTCAAAGCCCCACCCCTTGTGTGTGTGCCGTGCATATAAAAGGGGTGGGGCTTTCACTGAAAGAGAAGATGCAGAATGTTTGAATGCTGGGCCACAATGGATGAGATGAAATTTAGCAGAGGGGAATGTAAATCCTGCACCTGGAAAGAAAATAAAAAAGTGAAAGGCACAAGGAGAGGATGGAGCAGACCTGACTTGATAGGAGTAGGTGTGAAAAGGATCTGGGTGTGATCACAAGTTCAACATGAGCCAGCACTGTGATGAAGCTGCTAAAGAGGCAAATGCTAATTTCGGATGAATCGACAGGAGCTCAGAGTCCAGATCAGGGGAAGTAGTCATCCTACTCTTTTCTGTCTCCATCCGCTTCCCCACTTGGAAGACTGGGTTCATTTCTAGACAGTGTCTGCACATCTAAAAAGGTCATCTACAAACTGGAGCAAGGTCAGAGGAATGCTCCCAAGGAGATGGGGGAACTGGAAACCATCTTAAGAAGAACAGTTAAAGGAATTGGGTATGCTTAGCCTGCAGAAGGGAAGACTGAGGGGAGAGAGGATAGCAGTCTTCAGATACCTAAAAAGGTATATAGAGGAGGGAGTAGACTTGTTCGCTGGTGCCCCGGAGGACAGGACCAGAACAAAAGGGCTGAAACTTCATAGAATTAGATTTGGGTTAGATATTAGAAGGAATTTCCTGCCTGATTATAATTGCTGTCAGGTGGTGGAATTGATTGTCTCAGGAAGTGTGTGTGTTCCCCTTACTTGGAGGCCTTCAGACAGAGGCTGGATTTCCATCTGCTCCAAATGCAAATGAGGGGCTGGAATAGATGACCTCTTAGATCCCTTCCAACAGTAAGATTTTAAGTTTCCAAAGAGCCTCTATTACTCTGTGCATAGTGTGGGGTGGTTGATACAAGCTAGTATTTGGAATACCGAAAAGATTTGAGCCAATATGTTGACTCAATATGTAAAGGAGACTAAAAATTAATGTTCCAGCCTTTCCTAACCTGATTCCTTTCAGGGGTTCCGCAAAATAACAGCCAGTATCAGTGGCTATCACCACCAATTGCTAGAAATGCCCCAGCCTGTGGAAAGTTGCTTAATAATTCCCTACCCTTGCTCTTCAGAAAATACCTTATACGTGCCTTAAAATAAAATAGGCAAAATCTCCCTTGAGTGGACCAACCCCTCCTTTGCAAGCTTGATTGTCAAATTGGACATGGTTCTAGTACAGTAAATTTGGAAAGCAGGGTCTCCCAAGCTTGAAAGCTGTGGGAGGGGTAAAAGGCAGGCACTTCCAGGGGGGTGTCTTTATATACTGACCTCAGATAAAGTGTCCATAACAACTCTTTATACTTGCCCTTTCCTGGCCACAGCCCTCTTTTTAAAAATAGGTACCATCAGCTCCTGTTTCTCAATAGCTATTCTCCTCCCCAGTGCCTGTGTCAAACTAATATTATTTGGGCTAAACTGGGGGAGTCTATTTTGGATCTAATCTGATTGCATTCAGATGTAGGCATTTTAACAGCTGGGGACTTGAATGCTAGGCTTGCCACATATGATGAAATGTTTATTTTCTTTGACAGGACTGCTCCAGGCAACCATTTGCTCCCACTCCGTCTTCAGCTTTCCAAAGACATGAGTGTTAGCCATAGGCAAAGCGGATTGTTGCAATGGCCACCAGATTCAACTTGTGTAGTCTCAGTGTATCCATTGCTGGGGATTCTGAAGGGGGACTTACAGGGTTTCAGTACTATTAACTCTGTCCTTTTATTGACCACACTCTTATATAATACTACCTCTTTTTTATTCATTATCCAACCTGACTGTGATCACCTCCCACTCACTGGGAAATTAGCAAGGAATACTCCTGTTCACCTGATGAATCCCTCCAGGGAAAGGGCTTTGAGAACTACACGAACTAAGGAGTGGAGAATATCATCTTGCGCTTCTTACATTCAGTCACTGCTCATCAGCTGTGACTCTCTATCTGTGCTGAGCGGTCCATCTGAGATGTTTTATGTCACTTTCAAATACTAATTAATAACATCCAGGAGGCCTTTCAGACTCAGACCCCACCTACGACACGAGGATCTCTCAAAGCCTTGATTTGATAATGAATGCCCTGAAGATAGGGCCAGATCAATCAAAGGTTTTGGAGTATACAAAGATACCAGCTCACAATATTTGCAAGAAATTGTCTTCAAAATGGAAAAAAAAAAAGAAAAAAAAAGTTTACAAAACTGTCAAAAAGAAAAAAGTAAGGGGGCCAGAGAGGTAACTGGCAGAAGTTTGTGCAGTTTACAAAAAAATAATAATTCCACTATTTTTTGGTACTTCATAGCTCCCTCTTTTCCAAAAGTCTCTGTTGAACTTCATGCTTGATTGCTTCTGAGGTATGGGTTGAATATTTTTACACCTTGTGTAGCAATGCACCAAAGGGCCCAACTTCGTTGGACCTCTTCATTAAAGTGACCTCCTCTCCAGATGGCCAAACACATTTTGCAGTTTGTAACAGCAAACCATCCTGAGAGAATGCTAAAGGCCAGTATGGACTGGTAGACTCCAGGGCTAGTATTCTTGTTCCCATATATATACTTTTTCTTCCTGAGCCCTAAAGTCATCTTCATCCCCAAATACAAAAATGGATCTAACTAACTTTGGCCTCATCAACTTGCTGAGTGTAATAAACAAGCTGTACAACTCCAAGAAAAAATTGCAGATTGGATGGTGCAGGATAACATCTTGATTGAGGAGCAGGCCAGCTGAAGGGAGGGGTGCTCTCTCAGTACTTTCTCCTTAACTACCTAATTAAAAAAAGATCCATGAGGGATCCTCTATGTTGCTTTTATTGACTTAAAGGCAGCCTTCAACTTCATCGCCAGAGCAAGATCTGGGGAGAAACCCTAAGGTTTCTTCTAATGACAGTTGTTTTTTGCTGCTGGTAACAAACTTGTATGAAAACAGCATTGAGCAAATTCATGTGGTCCTTCAAGATAACTTTCACCCATAATTCAGGATGAAACAGGGTTGCATTTTTCCTCCCCTCCTTTTTAATGTTTATATCTACTCAGTAACCCAGGTTCTGACAAATCTATTGCATGTTAAGCAGTAGACATATTTCTGTTCTCTTATACACTGATGGTGCAGCTATGCTCTCCCTAAGGCTCGGGGGCTGGAGATGGACCTTCTTTGTTCATGCCATTATTGCAGCAAGAAGCCGCTAGCTATCAGTTATAACAAAACTCAAGCAGTCTCTTTCTCCAAAATGTCCTAGTCACCGCCACTCTTGGGTAATTTGTAACTTTAGCATTGATCTAATTAAAATATGCGGGTGTCTCCTTCCAAACTTGGCCAGAGCAAAGGGATGTGATCGCCAGAGGTCCTTAAATTTTCAGATGCACATCTGTGCTTTGCTAACCATCCTGGCAGTAGCCATGTTCTTGCTGCAATAAAAATGATCTGAGTTATGTAATATGCAGATTGGTTACTACCATGTCTTAAGCTCTAGAGACGATCCTGTCTAAATTCTTGAGAGCTCTTCCAAGTATCAGACGCCCTGGAAACTGGCCTAAGTTCCATGCTGATTCAGATGCAGCTTCCAGGCTTGAAATACTGGATTAAACTACTTTTGAGGGGGAACCACCCTGAGCATTTTGGCCTTGCAGAACAATTTTATACCCTTGTGGAAGAGAGGGCTCAGCACACACTTAAATTATTACAGACTCTCAACTCGCTATTTGCCCTTGCTTAGCCCTGAGGAAGCTTGATCTGAAGCAAAACAAAGTCCTCAATATTGAGACCTAGCGTGGTCTAAGTGAAGCCCCAGCCCGGTATATAGTGGGCCTCTTTGAGAGATCATTCTCCAGTGCCAAATATTTAGCCAATTTCTCTTGCCTTTCCAATTTTACCCTCTCCTGCTACAGGGTTTTGCCATCTTTATTATCAGAAAGAAGATGCAATAGCATCATCGCAGCACAAAGGAGACTTCGCCCCGCCTGCTGGCTAAAACAGAAACTGACTCCCCTGTGCTTTTATTCCGTCCTTCCTGTTCAGTGGGACAAGCTGACCCAGTGAAGCCCATCTCTCTCCTTTCTGGCATTGGCCAGTCACTCTCTTTCAGCCCAACCCACTTCACTTGTGGGAAAATAGGAGGAGGGAGTATTACCTTTGCCACTTGGAGTTGTGCAAAACAAAAGGCAGGATATCAGTCTAATAAATAAATAAATTCTCGCACCAGCTGAGAGGAGCACCCTTTCCTCCTCTTAGCTGACAGGTCATCAGATGTTGCTAGAAGAGTTGCTTACATTGTTGCAATCGGCATCACGATCAAACTGCTTAGCAAGATTGGTAACTTCAACACTTTTTATGTATGTTTTTGTCTGTAAACTCTTGGTTATCTACAATGGGTTTCTCTCTTCTGTCCTCCCACTCCCCTTCCTGTTTCCCCCTCCCTCAGCATGTCTGTGGTTGTAAAATAATAAGATAAAACTTAAGATAAAAATACATGGGCACATCCATGTTGCTTTCTTAGCAACCAGATTGATGTAGTCTGACACAACAATCTTCTGGGACTTTTTTTTAAACTTCTCAATGCAAGTTCTAGACTTGGGATTTCCTAGTGGTGTCCTATCCAAGTAGTAACTAGGTCCCATCTTGCTTCGCTTTTTCAAGATCAGCTAAACCCAGCTAGGTGCTAGGTGCTGCCACCTGCTGTGCCATAATGCCCGACACACAAAAGATTACTTCCATTTTCCAGGGGAAACCAGGGTTTTGTCTGATGTTGCATACAGCTTATCGTGACTAGCCTGTGGAACTTCCTATATATTCATTCATTCTTATTTATCTCCCAGCTATTCCTACAGCTTGCAGTTATGGAAGGGGAAAGTTTAGAAAGCAAATGTTTACAATCCTATGAGATTGCAGTCTTGCACACATACTTGAGATGCTTGTGCATTAGCTGATGAGATTTGGTGATTGTATGAAATTTTGATCATTTTTTTTAAAATGTGGGGCATTAAAACCACAGCACAAGATTGTGTGATGGTGCCTGCTCTCTGAAACAGCTGTCTAACCCTGAATTGGCTGGGGGTGATTTGTCTCAGTGAGTTACTGCTTGGCAGACTGCATTCTTGACAGCAAGGCCTTCTTCAGCTTTTGCAAGGCCCAGAGAAGGCAGCCACCGCAGGCCGAGCGAAGCAACATGGCCCCTTCACCTTTCTCTTGGAAACCAGATGGCAGCTTCGCTTTGCAAAGCCTTTTTGGGTGGGGGCTTTGCTTGAATCCCCCTTGAACAGCTGCACAGTTAGGGTAGCCACTGATGCATTTCTCTAATCTTTTTAAGTAATCCAAGTCAGTGGCAATCTCCACACCTAGAGTTATGAAGAATGAAAAAGTGCCTTTTGTCTGTCCTGAATCTGCCACCATTCAGCTTGACTCGATGATCCTGATTCTTGTATGGTTGAAAGATCAAACTTCTCCTAACCATCATTTACACACCATTTTCATGGCCTCCCCTTGGAGGAAAGGCACAAAAGGTGCCTGCTCCATAAAAGGTGGCTGGTTGCTGCTGTTGCTCCTGCTGCAACCTGTTGGATGGGATAGGAAGGAACGTTCTTTCCTTTGCATGCCTGAAATGGCTCCCAGGACACTGGAGTCTATGCTCAGGTCCCTGCTGGCCTCTAAGCATGGTACAAGCATGCCTTGGCAACCTCTTTATTCTGATGTGCCCCCACAATGTTACCATCATCCTCATCCCACAGTTGAGACAGGTTTCAGTTGTCCTTAACTATTTCAGGGCTAAAATATTCCCCCACTGCTGCCAGAAATTCTAAAGCATGCCAAATCTGATGTGCTGTGCTGACTGTGGAAACAGCCCAATGACTATTACTCATTAATTTATTCATTTGATTTATATAGCCACCCATTTTGCCAAGGTGACACTAAATGATGTAGAGATTAAAACCAAAGGAATAATACCATCATTTATAAAACAATATGCAAACCCGCAAAACATGCTATATGCCTGATGTTGAAAAAGGCGATTCCATTTCTTCACTGAAACAGCAATTAAACAGCCAGCCAATGGGGCTCACTCATCCTCCCAGTTCAAACGCCTGTGGGAACATCTGGATCTTTAATGCTTTACAAAAGGCCAACAGGGTTGGCCTGTCTGGATCTCCAGGGGAAGACTGGTCCACAAGGCAGGCACACAAGAAGAGAAGGCATTCCTGGATCCCGCAAGATGTCTGAATAGATGGGACCTGAAACAAGTCAACTCTGCCCGGCGAGCAGAGATGATCGGAGACAGGCAGTCCTGAAAATAATCTGACCTTGTGCCATGTTCAGCATTATAGGTAATAACCAGCACCTTGGATTGCACCCAAAAGATCCCAGGGAGCCCATGCAATTTGTGGAGCTGGTGTCACACAGCCATATCATGGAATGCCCAAACCTGCCTGGCTGCTACATATTGGACCAGCTGCAGCTTCCAAATGCTCTTCAAGGACATCCCCATGTACAACACATTACAATAATCCAACCAGGAGGTGCCTAAGGCATGAGTTAAGGCACTTCACACTGGGTGTGGGTACTCCCCCCATCCTTGAATCAAAACCTGTCAGTACGTCTATCACAGCAGTGGCGAAGGCCCTGTAAGAAATCATGCTTGGTTGCTCACCTGCACTGTTTGCTCCGCCTGCCACCACTGCTGCCCAGCATGGTTGGCATTGACCAGACAGTTTTTGCCTTCTGTACTATAATCTGTGTTCAAGAGGCTTGCAGTCCTTCTGCCTTACTGCCAATGATATCCTGTTGTGCAAGGGGGGAAAAGATAAAAACATTCTACAATCTATGTGCTGTTCATATCCACAGAATGCAAGCAGGATATTTTGATTGGCATATTGTCATTGGTGAGTAACCTTCCAGGGTATGTGTGTGGCTGGTTGCAAAAGCAGAAAGAGAGGAAAGAGGGAGAGAGTCTTGTTCAAATTGTGTCTGGAATCCTGGGATGTACAGGAATCGGATCCAAGGCAGGCTCCTTTTTAAAGGAACTGTCCACTCACATTTTTCTGGGTTTGTTCAGTAGCCACATGGGCTCAGGAAAAGACCTAAAGTTAAGGAGGAGGCAGAGTATAACCATGGCATCACCTCCTTCATGCCTCCTTAACCCCTTTTCCTGAACCCACGAGGCTACCATGCAGAGGAAAAGCTGTGACTCTTGTAAGGAGTGGCCAATACTCATGCCAGAGCCAAGGCACCAGTGCCCACTTCAGATCTGAATGCTGCAACTGTTACAGCAATGCAAGTCCTGACTTTTTGTTGTGTGAATACGTTTATTTGTAAAATCCCAATTCTTCATTATTAAAAATGATCCCAACTTTTTTGTTGAAATTCCCATAAATCAAAATGTTCACTTTTTACTCTAAAGTTACCTAGATGCAAGAACAAAAATGGTAGTCTCATAGCACCTACCTTAATAGTTGTGTTGGTGTTGTTATATTTTTGTCTGCCTTTTGCAATCTTCAACTGTACTTATATATAGCAACAGAGTCTGATAAAACCAGGTCACTCTTCATTACACTTCAGCAGTAACAAACTATTTCAGCAAAGACTCTACTTTCACTTAGCAGGAGTTATTATCTCACCTGTATTTTGGCATGGCTATCTGTAGGTCAGTTAAAGCCTCCATTCAGGCAATGCGGTTAATATTATTTTCATCAAATGATCTCCAAATTCATTTATATTTAAGATGGTTTCTTCCAAATGACACCCAAAATAAATTCCAGACATCCTGCTCTCCACTAGAGCTGCACCACCCGCACTTTCTGAGGCCTTCACTCCTCTGAAGAAGCCTTGGGGAAGGGGGCACAGAAGGCTACAGTGAGGAGAGGGGATGCAAAATTCCCATTGTGAAATGTGAGTTGCTTTGGTAGCAATGGATATTTTATGATATGGCCTATAATCAATTAAATTTTAAAACCTACGCTACTGTGTCAACTAAACACAAACCAGTCTGGTGTACGCTGTTAATCCTAAAGGTTGCATAGTAAAGATTAGGAACTCCATTTAAGGAGGTTCAGACATTGAAAGAGTTAAAAGAAAAAAGCTGACCTGTCAAGCCAGATTATGAGCACAGAAAACCAAAGCCCATGAAAATCAACCCTCAGTAGCTAATTCAGAGAATGGGTTTCCCTTCTCAGGGGGAGGGTAATCTCTACTGGCCCAGAAACAGGAAAGCCTCAGTGGGCCACAGCAAGGCTGGAGCTAGGATTTGAACAGCAAGCTAGGATCAGTAAGGTTGAAATACAATTGTTATATTTTACAGAGTGTGTACATTTGTTTTGGAGTGTTTGTGTGAGATCCTGGCCTTGAGGGAGCAGCGACTTGTGATCAACCTCTTTGGAAAGCAATTGCCCACCCTTCTCTCTTCCTTTCAACTTTCTCTAGGCCTGTAACACTGCTATACAGTATATAAATCACAAATATCTAGAAATTTTTGTTTGTTCTGGGAAAGGGATCTAGCCTTCAGTGCATATCTTACCTCTTGCCAAAGAAATCAGTAGCAGAGAATAAAATGGCTGGTGGCTGCATATCTAGCCAACTCAACCGGGACTTGCAGGGAGGCTGCAGCACAGGAAGCATGGAGGGAAGGTTTGGAGGCCCCTTGTGGGAATCAGCAGGGGACCAAGCCACCACATCCTGTGTGGTCTGCCTTAGGAGCTGAACCTTAATTTGCTAGAAGTTAATTCAACCAGTACCTGTTGTTTTAGTACATTTTTAAGGCAGAGGAATGAAATCCATCCTGAAAGATCAGGGAAGGGTGGTCCAATGAAGAAAATAACTGAGATGCAAAATCCTGTTGCTTACAGTGGATAATCATTCTAGCAACAAACTATTTTCTTAAGCTTTTTTTCTGTTTCAAACGCTGCTAGCAATCTGGTAACCATGCTGCACAGATTAAGTTAATAAACAGTGAGATCTCAAACCTCTCTCTGACAAGTAGAGGTTTAGAAGCTAAATGAGACTGCAATTCTTATTCAACATCATGAGGAATGCACTTATACAGTAGTACATACAGAAATACTTTGATTCAAGAAATCTAGCAGAGAGCTGAAGAGCTAATAACAACTTTCAGTTTTAAGAATTTGAAATAGTATAAAATAGGTAGTAGTGATTAGATCTTTATTTAAGAAAAATGGGAATAATAGATGAGAGAGAAAAATTAGAGTAAACTAAAGGATGAGTAGAAAGAGGAGGTCAAAACAGACTGGGCATAAGGACAATACTCAAGGAAGAGTTAGGTACAGACTTAAGAGAACAGAGGAGTCAGATGTCTGAGATACTTATGATGCACAGTGTTATGCAACAAAGAAAATCTGATTTCTAAATTCTGTGGTAGATCTGTGAATGAGTTGCAGCAGATGGTTAAATAACAAAGGTCAAATTCCTGCAAACAGCAGAAACACTAGTAGCAAAATAGCTCTTTCCCCTGTTCTTAACTGCATTACTAAAATGTTGGAAGTCTGGCATAACCTTTTGGCCATCTTTTGACCTTTTAATTTTTCTTGAGTTGTTATTTTTAATGGTACTGAGATTGGATTTTATGCTTTTTATGCCTAGGGTGGATGTTTTACATTGTTTTTCTACCATATAAGTCACAAAATGATTGTGATAAAAATGCAGTAAATAAATAAGCCTGAAGTGGGTTGCATGTAGCAGGACTGGGAACTTTACTCAGTTTTGCTTCACAAAATGAAATTCTAGGCTTGGTATTCTTTACTTCAAAGTGCCTGTCTTTTGCACTGCCCTCTGGTAGGCAATGAGCCTGAAATCTGCTGGCACTCTTGCTACAGAGTGCAGGGAAAATATTACAGTTGCTGCTATGAAAAACTGGTGGTAAATTCAATGTATAATTCAAAAGTGCAGATGCAAGTCACATATTCCTGCAACCAGATTTTGATTCTCAATGATATTGTTCTACACTTATTACAGGAAAGCTTCCAATATGTAATGTGATTATTTTATGGTATTTGGCTGAAAGGAAGATTCTCCTCAACTAATTTACATTTTAAATGAGAATGTCATTTCATATTTGTTGATAACATGATAATGGAGACAGACAACTTCTATCTGTCAAATGTAGGAGGCAGTTGTCTTAATTCATGATCATCTTCCTTTCAGGTACCTTGATCTAAAAGACCCCTAGGCAGCTTTCAGAAAATAAAGGAACAATGCATGATGTCCTAATAAAAATACAATTAAATGTCAGGTCTACTTTTTTTCCATACAACAAGCCCCTTTCTGAGTAAGAAGCATAAGAAATTTCCAGGAAATGCTGAAATCTGCTGATACTGCCCCACCCCCACCTTTGATTGCTGAAAAAGCAGGCGTACACATGAAAGTGCAGGTACATCTTTAATGCCTTAGCTTTGTGTTTTTCAAAAATGAGCATGGGGTGTGTATGTTTTAACTTTACATTCTGTGTATGTACAACTGTATTTGTACTGATGTTAATGGTATTTTTGTAACTCAAACATGGTGCATTTATAAAATGAGTTTATCAAAATACACTAGTTAATAAATAAGTCCAGCCAAACCAACCTACTCAGAGTTAAAATTAACTTTGGCAGGCTTAAATGTGGTATATAGTCCGTTATGACTATTACGTTTACTCTTATACTCCTCCCTACCCCTGGATGCTCATCTTTTGACTAAGGAAGCGGCATTCCTGAGAGATTTCTTATTCCACATCATCTTCAGCCAAGCGTTGCGCACTTACAATTCTCTGCAATATAAAATATAGGAACAACTTTAAAATAAAACTGTTAATGTGTATTTCTCCAGTTAAGCACATTACTAAAATCAGTCACAATCTCTATCTTTTGAAAATCAACCTCCTGTGAAAATCAATATCAGTAAGTAGCAGTATTTAACATGCAATTAAAGGTATTTAGAGAAATAATGAACCAAGACATCCAAGGGTCAAGAGAGCATATGGTAAGCTGGAAATGATCCTGTACAATTTGACCAATCTACATACTGAAAACCTCAGTATATACTGTTTCAAAAATAGTTTTCAAGTCAGCACACAAGAGTGACTTTATTCTC
This sequence comes from Liasis olivaceus, assembly GCA_030867105.1. NCBI lineage: Eukaryota > Metazoa > Chordata > Lepidosauria > Squamata > Pythonidae > Liasis > Liasis olivaceus. The sequence goes on from CM061349.1 coordinate 263,383,721, forward strand.
TTATGCCTCTCAAATCTCTCAGAGCAGGGTTTTAGGCTACTACCCCAACATCTGGCCATTAGACATAATTAATGGAGTACACCAAGTTCAAAAGAGCCATATAGTCATAGTCAGCCAAAACACATTCTGATTTGCTCCAATCCAAGAACTCCTGTATGCAATCCATTTTTTATCATTTTGGTGTACTCCAGAATGTTCCATCCCTGGAATGGCAGGATTCGCCCATCTCAGACGCAATCCTTAATTATAAATGTGTTGGTTGAAGTAGAGATTGTTTCTGCACATCACTGAAAATCTGTTTTAATCTTACTGAAAATTATGTGTAATACTTTTTTTCTGTTTTTGGAAGGCTTTCATGGAGTAGAGGCTTCTATAGGCTAAATGGGAAGGTATTTTCTAGTTCTTTCTCCCCACTGGAATCTCTCCCCAAACAATTGGACCAGAATAAAAGTGAACTCAAGAGGAAGTTAGCAGAATCCCTCCTTCTGCTCACTGAAGCTTTTACTGGATTGAAGAGTCTTCAGGAGTGGAAAGGTAGTACTGGATACAACCCAAGTGGCTAATTAAAGTACTATGGTAACAGGAATAGGTAGCCAGGTAGTCACTATGCACACAACATGCTCAGATGAAACAACAAACCATAAGCATGATTTATATATGAATGCACTTTTATTCTTTCCCCAGAATATCAGAGTCTGGAAACAGCCCTCCAAAATTTGAATTTAGTGTGTTGTTTGCAATGTACTTCTGTGAACAAACAATTATAGAACATCCTTAGATTTGCTGTAGCTTTATTTATGGAGGCAGTCTAGTTAGTTATGCCTGAAATACCTTTCAGATGAGACAATAAACTTAAAAAAAACCTCCACATCAGTGTTTCTTAGCCACATGGCTTACGATATGGATCCAACTGGCACATTTAATCAGTAAATTTATTTTATTTATTTATTTATATTTCAAATTTGTCACCATCCATCTCACTGCAGAGTGACTCTGGATAAATCATGCTCTGAACACACCACTGGGAAAAAGAAGTTATTCAACAGCACTGCTTTAGAAGGGATAAGCCTGTGGTAGCTATTTCACTTTAAAGTTTCTTATTATGCAACACTGAAATAAGAACATCTGTGGCAGGAAAAGAGCTGAAATATTCAAATTGGCTTCTTGCAACTACTGCAATGAGATCTAATACAAAATCAACTATTTTATGGATAAATGTCATATATCCAACAACATCTAGAAACTTATATTAAACCCATTTCTTAGCAGTCCAAACTTTATCTCAGCTCTCCTCAAATGCTTTGGACATGCCCAATTATTTGTCATTTCTGCTGGAGTTATAGTTACTATAATAAATATATCTATATAATGTTACTCACAGTTTCTTTGACTTTAATAAGACTTACTCCAAAATTAATATATAGAACTATCAGATTTGGCACTGCATCAATCCAGTTCAAAGAACAAACTGATATAAAATCTAAATTCAATTAATTTTTTCCCACAGCCATTTGGAAATTTGTTCCTTGTTTAGCTGGGAATTCTGAGAGTTTCAGATAGGGAAAGTTAAATTATGTCATGTTGAAACATTTTTAAATAATTAATTGCTTTATCACATTAAAATTACAGGGAAATGTGAATTATGACAGAATTCTTACAGAAGGATCCACAATGGAGTGCTAAGCTGCAGTCTCTTTATCAGAATAATTTATAAATAGCATAGTCAAATTTCAATTCTGACGGGGAACTCTTATATGAAGAGAACTGTTTGGAAGGAATAAGCTCTGATCACTACACATATTCTCAACTGTTTCAATTCTGGATCTGGTCTTAATGGGGCTTAACAAACATGAGATGCATGAGATCAGGAAAAGCAATACTGATAATGACTAATTCTGTTTCAAAAACCAAATAATAAAGATTTTCATACCTGACTAATTGTAGGGAGTTTAGTAAGAAGCATTTGGAAAACTGGTGGTGGAAGAGTCTGTTGGAGAACTTGTAGTAACTGCTGTGGTTGTCCACAAACAGCAATGGCATTTGTCAAGTGATCAACACCCTTTTCATATTCTCCTGAATAAAAAACAACCATATTATAGAGGCTATTGATTAGGCATAATGACATTTAAAGTAGACTTGGAACTATCCTCTTAGGTAATGATATTAAAAAAAAATCAACAAATTATTTCAACAAAGTAAAATATCTGCATGCCACATCTATAAATGTGTTAACAAAATAACACCCATTCAATGGTCAAATCACTATCCTGAAATTTTCAGGCTTCATTTGTCTTAGACTGTTAGTGATATTTTTGAATTATGAGCTATTTTAGACAAATTTATGTAGAAAAACAACATACAACACATTAAAATAACAATGATAAAGTTAACATTTTGAAACTGCAGTTTTAAATTTAGGATCCTATGATTTTTTTTTCAACTCTCAAAATGTAATTTGGCCTGCAGTCCTATGCCCTGAGACTTAGTGCAACTGAATTTAGCTGAACTTACTTCTGAGTAGGTTCATAATGACTGCACTGATGGACATTTATTAAAATTCTATACAAACAAACAAAAAATCATCACTCAGTAGGGCTTGGATTACATGTTTGTAGTTGTACATAGGCTTGCCCTTTAAAGGATATGCAGTTATTTTATCTTCCAAAGCACTGGTTTCAGTCATAAGCATTCTTTCTACTAATTTTACATCTCCAATCTGCCACATTCAAGCTAACAAAAAGAGAAAGAAAAAAACGCAGCAACCTTGTGCTAGAAGTTCCTCTCCCAATTGTATCTCTTCAAGAAAGAATTTCTGAACTGCTTCAGCATCTTTTAGATCAGGCAACTACAAAAATGACATTTATCAAATCAGCCATTTAAATATCACAGCAAAACCTCCCACCCACTTCCACCATGCTTTTAAATATAATACTTAAACTTTCAATGTCCATAAAATTAAGAATACTAAGAACTTTCCAAGTACAAAGAGAAATTTACAAGGAATATTACATTCCTTTTTTTTTTTTTTTTACAAATTGTTAAATAAAGCAAAAAAACACACATCTAGAAATCCCTTATCAGTTTCTTAGTCTTCATGTCTGCTATAGAAATTAGCCATCATTTGTGAACTATATCACCCCGCAATATGCCATGCTAATAAAACATATGTGGATCAAGAGAAATATCCATAAAAGGAGAATAGCAGAAGGTTATTTGTCCCTACCCAGCAGCTCTTGAATGGACTAAGTTGGGTTGGGAGCTCAAAAGGAAGAGAAGCTTGCTGAAAAACTAGTTGAGGGATCTTCAGTGGAAAATGGAAAGGGAGAAAGAAGGAAAGTCATCTTCTTGCTTCTTCAAAATCATGCTATTGAATATATGCTAGAAAAGGTTGATGGTACAATAATTTCAAGCCAGAGACCACTTTGAAAAAATTCTTTATTGTATTTATTCAAGTATTTTTATACCATCCCTCTCCAGAGATTCTTGATGGTTATTAGGAGATATAAAATGAAAACAAAATAGATATAAAAGCTCCAACTAAACTAGCACAAGAAAAGCCATCCAAATAAATCAGCAAGCATAAAGTAAATATAATAAGATCAAGGCAGCATATTCACATTAGCCTCAAAACCTCCCAGTAGAGCATATATGCAGCATTTAAAAAAACCATATTAATACCTTAGAAAATCCTGCTCTTTCTTTGGCAAGCTTCTGTTTCTTTCTTCCTATAGATAAAATAAGGATTACTGATTTTCAAGCAATCACGCTACTTGCATTTCAGAATAACTTTTGAAAAGGAGGTCCCACTCCACAGAATTCAATATGTACCATAGCAAAGAACATAATGATGGAGATGCTCACATGCAACATCATAAAGAATATTATCTTTTACATGTAGAACAATTATTAACAGTTACAGGTGAAACTCGAAAAATTAGAATATCGTGCAAATGTTCATTTATGTCAGTATGGCAACTCAAAAGGTGAAACCAATATATGAGATAGACGCATTACATGCAAAGCGAGATATGTCAAGCCTTACTTTGGTATAATTGTGATGATTATGGCATACAGCTTATGAAAACCCCAAATTCACAATCTCAGAAAATTAGAATAGTGTGAAAAGGTTCAATATTCTAGGCTCAAAGTGTCCCCCTCTAATCAGCTAATGAATCCATAACACCTGCAAAGGGTTCCTGAGCCTTTAAATGGTCTCTCAGCCTGGTTCAGTAGGAATCACAAGCATGGGAAAGACTGCTGACCTGACAGTTGTGCAGAAAACTATCATTGACATCCTCCATAAGGAGGGAAAGCCCCAAAAGGTAATTGCAAAAGAAGCTGGATGTTCCCAAAGTGCTGTATCAAAGCACATTAATAGAAGGTTATGTGGAAGGGAAAAGTGTGGTAGAAAAAGGTGCACAAGCAGCAGGGATGACCGCAGCCTGGAGAGGATTGTCAGGAAAAGGCCATTCAAAAGTGTTGGGGACTTTCACAAGGAGTGGACTAAGGCTGGAGTTAGTGCATCAAGAGCCACCACACACAGACGGATCCTGGACATGGGCTTCAAATGTCGTATTCCTCTTGTCAAGCCGCTCCTGAACAACAAACAACGTCAGAAGCGTCTTACCTGGGCTACAGAAAAAAAGAACTGGTCTGTGGTCCAAAGTCCTCTTTTCTGATGAGAGCAACTTTTGCATCTCATTTGGGAACCAAGGACCCAGAGCCTGGAGGAAGAATGGAGAGGCACACAATGCACGATGCTTGAAGTCCAGTGTGACGTTTCCACAGTCTGTGTTGATTTGGGGAGCCATGTCATCTGCTGGTGTTGGTCCACTGTGCTTCATTAAGTCCAGGGTCAATGCAGCCATCTACCAGGAGATTTTGGAGCACTTCATGCTTCCTTCCGCAGACGAGCTTTATGGGGATGCTGACTTCATTTTCCAGCAGGACTTGGCACCTGCCCACACTGCCAAAAGTACCAAAACCTGGTTCAATGACCATGGGATTACTGTGCTTGATTGGCCAGCAAACTCGCCTGACCTGAACCCCATAGAGAATCTATGGGGCATTGCCAAGAGAAAGATGAGGGACATGAGGCCGAACAATGCAGAGGAGTTGAAGGCCGCTATTGAAGCATCCTGGTCTTCCATAACACCTCAGCAGTGCCACAGGCTGATAGCATCCATGCCACGCCGCACTGCGGCAGTCATTGCTGCAAAAGGGGCCCAAACCAAGTACTGAGTACATATGCATGCTTATACTTTGCAGAGGTCCGATATTGTTCTATTTCCAATCCTTGTGTTATTGATGTCATGTAATATTCTAATTTTCTGAGATTGTGAATTTGGGGTTTTCATAAGCTGTACGCCATCATCATCACAATTATACCAAAGTAAGGCTTGACATATCTCGCTTTGCATGTAATGCATCTATCTCATATATTGGTTTCACCTTTTGAGTTGCCATACTGACATAAATGAACATTTGCACGATATTGTAATTTTTTGAGTTTCACCTGTATGTAAAGTTATATCTAGAGGTACTGAGCTCATCAAGAGTCATTGAAAGATATTATTAAAATATTCCTATACTTCTCTTACTTGTTCTAGCACCAAGAGACTTGTGTATTGTTTCTTGTGTATTTTATCTTATAAACCACCAAGAATTCTTAGAAATTTGGTGGTCTATAAATGTAATAAATAAATACACCAGGAGCCACATTTAATCAAATGCTGTATTTAAGCTCACACGTGGGCTCTCCTACACAGGTATAGGGAGACCAGCAGTGATTGGAATACCATCAGGGAGTTTTCAGCATTGTGACACTGCATCAACTGCCAATAAGAAGCAAGCTAACTGTTTTTCCTTACTACCATCTATTGTAAATTGCTTTAGAGAAACATTTGCTTTGATGGTATAAAACCCATTTTAGTTATTAATTTAAATACAAGAGCATTATTTCACAATCTGGGGAAAAAGTTTCTACAAGCATGCCTTTTTATTAAGGAAAAACATATCAAAAGACATTGAGTACTTGTTGAAGAGCTGAAATAATGCAGAGCTATAAAAGAACATGCTGCATTTTGGATAACTCTACATTTTTCTTTTGCATTCCTCCTTATCCTGGAAGTTATTAGTGCAACAGTACCAGGAGGGTTTGAGAATGCATTACATAGTAGAGAGTCACTTTTAAATTCCTTCCCGGCAAACTTTAGAAAACTTAATATACGAACAATTTTTACTAAAAGAACTGAAAATACCTGTCCATACAGAAACTTCCTTCGTGATTCTACAAGTAGGATTTGTAGATTCTACAAGTAGGATTTGTAGATTCATGAAGGCTGAAGTTTCTATATCGGCAGGTATTTTGTAATATTTAATTACATTTACAATATTTAATATCACTTTGTAACATTAAATACTTAGGTTTCAGCATCTACAAGTAGGATTTGTAGATGCTGAAGCCTAAGTATTTAATATTACAAAGTGAAGGAAACTACAGTATATATGTAGTATTAAAAGCAAGATTCTCCCCTCTCAGATTTCTTTTTCCAAGACACACAACCTTCTGGGGCACTTGGATAGCCAATGAACATGTTGGAAGGAGTGCATTTTAATTATTTTAACTATTTTTTAACTATATTTAACTGTGCATTTTAACTATTTTTCATTTGCATGAGAATGGGGAAAGAAAATCAAGTCTTGTTTCCCAGTGACCCTCTTTTGGCTTCAATTAGCATTCAGCCACCAGGGTTTACCATTAGGAGAAATTATGAGATATGTCATTACTGTGCTTCTGATTTTTAGTGAATAGTTAAATATTTTAGAAGATTATATAACTTTTCTATGAATACACAAAGTATTTGCAAAGCAAAGCTCCAAACATGAAGCAGGTTTCTGTAATTTAATTGGAGTACATCACCTATTTTACAGTAACATACATTATGTTCATTATTTAACCTCACAGCTAGACAAACCTCATTTCCTTGGACAATACTATATGATTAAAACAGCACTGGACACAGAATTCTTGCACACACATTATGTCTGTGTATTAAGAACATGCACTGCATTCCGAAAGTATTCAGACCCCCTTCACTTTTTTCAATTTTGTTATGTTGCAGCCTGATACTACAATCATTCAAATTCATTTTTTTTCTCATTAATCTACACTTAGTACCCCATAATGACAAAGTGAAAACAGAATTTTAGAAATGTCCGTAAATTTATTTAAAAAAAAAAACCTGAAATATCACATGTACTTAAGTATTCAGACCCTTTACTCAGTACTTTGTTGAAGCACCTTTGGCAGCAATTACAGCCTCGTTTTTTTTGGTATGACGTGACAAGCTTTGCACACCTGGACTGGGGGATTTTCTGCCATTCTTCTTTGCAAATCCTCTCAAGCCCAATCAGGTTGGATGGGGACTGTCGGTGGATAGCCATTTTCAGGTCTCTCCAGAGATGTTCAATAGGGTTCAAGTCAGGGCTCTGGCTGGGCCACTCTAGGACATTCACAGAATTGTCCCTAAGCCATTCCTGTGTTGTTTTGGCTGTGTACTTAGGATCGTTGTCATGTTGGAAGGTGAACCTTCGGCCCAGTCTGAGATCCTGAGTGCTGTGGAACAGGTTTTCATTGAGGATATCTCTGTACTTTGCTACATTCAGCTTTCCCTCAACCCTGACCAGTCTCCCAGTCCCTGCTGCTGAAAAACAACCCCACAGCATGATGCTGCCACCACCATGCTTCACTGTTGAGATGGTATTGGGCAGGTGATGAGCGATGCCTGGTTTCCTCCAGACAAAGAATTGAGGCCAAACAGTTCAATCTTGGTTTCATCAGACCAGAGAATCATGTTCCTCACAGTCTGAGAGTCCTTCGGTGCTTTTTTGCAAACTCCAAGCAGGCTTTCATGTGTTTTGCACTGAGGAGAGGCTTCCGTCTGGCCACTTTGCTATAAAGCCCAGATCAGTAGAGGGCTGCAGTGATGGTTGTCCTTCTGGAACTTTGTCCCATCTCCACACAGGATCTCTGGAGCTCAGTCAGAGTGACCATCGGGTTCTTGGTCACCTCTCTTACTGAGGCTCTTCTCCCCCAATTGCTCAGTTTGGCTGGGTGACCAGTTCTTGGAAGAGTCCTGGTTATGCCAAACGTCTTCCATTTGAGAATTATGGAGCCCACTGTGCTCTTGGGAACCTTCAGTGCAGCAGAAATTTTTTTGTAGCCTTCCCCAGATCTGTGCCTTGCAATAATCCTGTCTCTGAGCTCTGCAGGCAGTTCCTTTGACCTCATGGCTTTTGCTCTGATACAGTATGCACTGTCAGCTGTGAGGCCTTCTATAGAGAGGTCTGTGCCTTTCCAAATCATGTCCAATCAATTTAATTTACCACAGGTAGACTCCAATCAAGGTGTATAAACAGCTCAGCAACAATCAAGAGAAATGGGAGGCACCTGAGCTAAATTTCAAGTGTTGTTGCAAAGGGTCTGAATACTTATGCCAATGTGATATTTCAGTTTTTCCTTTTTCATACATTTGCAAACATTTCTAAAATTCTGTTTTCACTTTGTCATTATGGGGTACTGAGTGTAGATTAATGAGAAAAAAAATGAATTTGAACGATTGTAGTTTCAGGCTGCAACATAACAAAATTGAAAGGTGGTCTGAATACTTTCTGAATGCACTGTATTTACTTATGTGTATACAAATGTCAGGAACAGTGTTCGAAGCAGTATTCATTTCTGAATCTACTGAATCTTGAAATTGTGGCTGTCTAACCCTGAAGGTGAAGGAGATTTTGGTGGTGAATGAAACATCTAATTAAGCAAGCAAGCACAGAAAGCAAATAGGAGTTTGACAGGGGAGTTTAGATGGGCACAATCATTACTTAGCAGAAACTAGCAGTGTCATCAAGCCAACCAGATCTTTTTTGGTAGAGTGACCAGTTTAGCTGACCATGGGAATATAATAGACATAATGTGCCTTAACTTCGCTAAAGCACTTAACAAAGCTTCCTGTGGGATCCTCAAAGAGAAGATGGCAAAATGTGGGCTGGAGTATGCTACCATTAGAAACAGAGCTGGTTGACTATCATACCAAGAGTATGCCAATGACTCTGTGATGAGTGGAATGAAATGTTCATGGTGTATCACAGGGCCCCATTCTGCACCCATGTTGTTAAACATATTTATAAACACCTTGATTGAGAGGTAAGAAAATATTAGCATATATTATTTGTGAATGATGTAAATTAGAGGTGGGAGCAAATAGCAAATTCCTTAGAGGACAATATCAAAATTCAGGAAATTTTATTTCAAGAGGGAAAGATGTAAAATCCTTACTTTGGATAGGAAAAATCAAAGACATGAATATAGGATGGGGATATCATACTGGGTGGCAGCACTTGCAAAAAGGAACTGGCAGTGTTGATAGATCAGAAGCCAAACATGAATGTAATACTAGTCAGGTTCAGCCCAAGAACAACAGCGAGACAGTCCAGGACAGTTTAGCTCCTTTGTTAGCTTACACCTAATAGACAGAATCTCGCCAGAGTAAATCTATACCACAATCACAGTAACTATAACCATGAGGCCTCTAGGGAGGGGCCAGTCTCGTTCTCTTGGCTTTCCCACACTCAAGCTGGGGACTGAGGAGCTGCTTCCTCTGGAATGTCTCTCCCCCTTCCCAGCAACCTTGAAGCTCCATTCCAGAACCTTCCCCGCTCATGCCTTCCATCATGATAATGTACAACTGTTAAAAAAAGGAAATAAAATCTTGGGCTACAACAAAGTAGTGTAAGATCAAGAGAAGTAATAATTCCTTTTTATTTGCATTGGTCAGACCACAGCTAGACTATCAGATTTAGTTCTGGGCATGCCATTTTAGGAAGAACATTTACAAACTGGAATAGGCTTAGAAGAAAGCAACCAAGATGATAAGAATGAAAAACATGGTTAGATGCACTGGGTATGTTTAGAATGGAGAGGACAATGAGGGGAGGCACAATTGCTAACATCAAGTATTTAAAAGGTCAAATTCTTCCAAAATGTTACAGAAGAAATAATGGGGTTAAACTACAAGGAAATGGATTTGGGTTGGGCATCTGGAAAAATACTCATCAATGGAATGGGCTGCCTCAGAAAGGCAGCTGACTCTTTTAGCTGGAGGTGTTTAAGTCTGGACAGCCATTTGCTGGGATGTGTAGTAGTCGATGTGTGCACTGAGCTTAGGGGTGGACTAGATGATCTCCAAGGGTACATCAACCTTTACACCCTATGAGGTAAACCTCTTCTCCTAAGCAAGCACATCAAAGGTCATTAAAGCAAGACAGAGGAATACCTTATCTGCGACCTAGTTTGCTTTTATGCGGCTGTGCAGATCCAAGGCCCCCTCTCTGGCAGGGGCCTCGGCATTGAAGTCACCTGGGCCCTGAAAGCTACAAGTCAGGGCAGGGAACGGAGCCTTCAAAGCACCCCGGAAGGTGACCCTCACACGCCCAGCCGCAAAGGGAAAGGCAAGAAAAACCATTCGGGTCGTGAAAAAGGCGGAGGAGGGTGAGGAGGAGGGTACCGCGAAGTCAGTCCGCGGCTGAGGGCGCACGAGGGGAGCGGCCGAGAGACTCACGTTCCCGCAACCGGTTCTTGAAGTTGGGATCGCTCCTCCTCTTGCGGTCGAAATAGATACAGTAGCCGATGAAAAGGGCGCCACAGACGCCCGCGGCGATAGCGCTGCTCTTGCCCCCCATCATTCTGCCAGTCGCGCCCGCCTCGCACTTCCCAACGTACCTTGGCCAGGCACGCAGGGAAGGAAGGCCCGCCTCGCGCAGACACCTAACGTCATCAGCCGGCGACGGCGAGCAGCTCACTTGCCCGAGGCAAGCACTCGAGAAGCGGAGGCCGGGCACCTCCTACCTGAAGTGCGTCCGTGCACGCGGCTCCTTCCCAGTCACGTCCTCGGCTTTGCATTGCGCATGCGTGAAGGATTCGCGCGTGGCTCCCCGTTTCAGTAACTATGGGGAAATTATGTTGGCAGCACGTTGAGCTCGAGCGAGTGCGTGTCTGCTTACTCAGAAGTAATTCCCTATATGGGATTCGACTGGACAGAAAGCATGCAAATCAGTACATTAGCTATCTATCTGCATTAAGTCGAAATTAGTGCTAAACGATTATTTTTCCGAACCCACTATCAACGATAAACCCTTGAGTATGCTAACGCTGGGGGGGGGGGGGGGGGGCGGAGAACAGAGAAAACGACTATTCTCATTTTGTCAGAACCAGGCCCTAATTTCACATTTTATTAGAAATCCGAGACATACCGGATCCCTCATAGCAATTACAATAAAAGGAAAACATGGGACAGGATAAATGCTTTCTTCATACTATGAATAAAAAGAGATAATTTTGGTAGTTTTGCAAAACTCAAGTTTAGAGTGAGCCTGCTGTTTTGGGATTATGAACAAATAATACGTTAACTTCATTTGTTACTATGTTCAACAAAGTTTTTGCCATAATACCGTTGTGGCTAAATTAAAACATAATTTGGGGATTTATCTAAAGTTACCACAGTTACTTAGGCACAAATTTTATCTTTTGAAGCAGGCTGAAGCCAGACAGCAAAAAAGACACCTGAACTAGGATAGGGTATCATTACAGGCTTTGAAAGTGACAAAAAAAAAAAAAAAAATTGAAGTAAAACTAATCTGGGTATATCTATTCTTCTCCATGGGGAAAAGTCTTTAACTTTAGAATTCTGACACTTAAAATCACTGTCAGATCCAATGTTAATAAAACTCCTGTAAGAGTAGTAAAAATATTACTGTCTAAATGAAAAAAAAAATGCTGGCTATTGAAGAGGATTTCCCATATCTGATGTGCAGTTGAATAGACAGACTGTTAAGCAATGTTGAAAAAATATTTGTTTATATTATACAATAATTCTTCATAAAGATTTGAAAGCTGCAATATTATATACTAAATGAAGGCTCAGTTAAATGGCATTTATTCCCTACACAATCCCTTAAAAAGAATACATAATTACATGACATCACAGCCAGCAATGTGGAAAGCTGGGGATGATCAGATTAATAAATGGCGAGGTTATCATAAAAATCTCTTATTACTGAACCCACAGAAAGATCTGCACTCTATTTAGCACCAATAGCAATAAGCACATAATCAAATGTTGCAGGGGCTTTTTGTACTGTTCCAAGAAACAAGGCCAATAGGAAGTAAAGTAAGGCAATTTCTAGTGTGAGCTTTATACCACTTTCCTACTTAATATTATGAAATTATTCATAATGTTAATGTATGCACATTTAATAGAAAGGATAAATAATCATTACTAAGAACATACTTCTAAATGATTAATTGCTTGTTATTAAAAAACTTCCTTTAAGAAAGGCTTTCTGGTATTTAATTATTCTATAAATACAGTAGATGAAAGACTAGTAAAATAGTCATAAATTACAGTACTAGTACATGTTGAGATTTTTAGTTTATCTTCCAATGTTAATATTGCAAATTAATTTAGATAACCCTCTAAATTGTGACAGTGGAGACAAAATACATAAGAATTCCAAAAGTTTGTCTATGCAATAAATTTTATTTAAAAATACAATAGCATTGAAGAGTAACAATATCATTTGGGTTTCCTCATTTTTTTCATGCTGTTTTTTGATTTTGCTTTTTTGCCCTTTTTCATTGGGTCTGCCTTTTCACCAACAAAAAAATTACTAGAAGATCCCTTTGAATTTTTTAGAGAAGTAGTCTTTGTGTATTTCAATCCAACAGAGCTCTTTGTGTTTTTGTTTGAATTCTTCTGTTCTGCTTTTTCTCTTTTTACACAACGTTGCACTCTTAGCTTTCTTCCTTGTAACTCAGATTGGTTTAGTTTCAGAGCAAGGTGTACAGCATCTGTAGTCTTTAAGGGAAAATTTTTTTTAAGAGAGCAACTCATAAAATTCCTCTTACATGGACTGAGAAGGGGAGAGCGAGTCCCTCCTCACAATACAACCACACATTTAACAGATGATTTGGAGGGTAAGGAAATGGGTAAATAGCAGATCTGCACAGTACTCACTAAGATAAAAAGTAGTTCCTTCAAGGGAGCAGACTTCCAGTCACCTAATGACACATTCTACTTAAATCTGCATTTTAATTTCAAGCATAGCATATCCACTGGGAAATCCATTTAACTATGTACAAGAAGGATTTGTATCAAGACATGAATCAGTTTTGCTGTTCATTGACACATTAGCTACAGTTGTCACAAGAGACAACAACAGGATATCTCTCTTCTAATGCCATTTTTGGCTACTGCAAATGGAAGGATGACGACTTTGCTCCCCTGTTTTCCCCAAATGATCTACAGATAACCATGCAAGATATTCATACTTTGGATTACACTGAAAATGGAGTGTAAATGTGTAAAAAGTGAGAAAGAATGAGATAATCTGCCAACAGAATAATTTGAAAATTAGTGTTCTATACAGCATTAGCTGCTGCTTTCAAAACTCTGCTGATTCGTGCCATCCAAGGCACAGAGTGGCATATCCATCTCACCATTTTTAATGGCTGGATTTTTAATTATTGCTGTTGTTTCCAACAGAAAGCAAAATAATGGCCAGCTTGTTGTTGCGCATTCAACTCCCAGTTGTCCAGTTTCATGTCTCACTGCTGGGAGAACATTACTGATGACTGATTTACACCCACAAATGTACCTCTCTTGCTAATTGAGTTTTTCTCCAGTAGAGTTCCGCATCCTAATTCTCTTAATAACTATTACAGTAAGAGATTGCCATCTTAGAGAATGGAGTGTATGTTATCAAGCTTGCAATATTCATGTAACGTGATGATTAGAGCTTTCTTTGTGTACAGTGGTACCTCAGTTCACGAACGCTTCTGTTCACGAACAATTCGGTTCACGAACAGCTCCGGTCGCAAAATTTTGCCTCCGTTTGCGAACTCCGCATCGGGTTACGAACAGGATCCGCGGGCATTTTCCCTCCCGTGACACGTGGTCGCGGCTTCCTGTAGGGAGGGGGACTCTCCCTCCAAGCAGTAACTGCCTCCCCACCCGCCTTCCTGTCCTCCACGCCAGAAGTCGCGTCGAGTAAGGTTAGCTTTCTCTCTCTTCATACTGTATTTTGTGTCATATTTTTGCGGTTTAAAAAAAAAAAAAACATATGGTTCAGAACGGATTAACCGTAATTACATTGAACCTTATAGGGAAATTTGATTCGGGATGCAATCAAAAATCGGTTAGCAACCAAATTCATAGGGGTCAGAACAGATTAACCGTATTTACATTGAACCTTATGGGAAAATTTGATTCAGTTCACGGCCAATTCGGTTCGCGACCAGAGTCGCGGAACGAATTAAGTTCGTGAACCGAGGTACCACTGTAGTTGCAAGGGAGATGTCTGGATATGGTATTAGTGGAGTTCTGTGCAGTTTCAATGAATTATTTAGGAGATGCTTAATTATTCCTAATTGTTTACCATGATGCTTTATTGTATTACTATCCCTTTAGAACAACACTGAATGCTAGATTAAATAACCAATATAGTTATGATTTAAAGCCATGCTAAATTTGTCATTGCAGATTTCAATAACTGACCTACCTCAAACAGAACATAACCAAATCCTTTGCCAACACCTGTGTTTCGATCTCTCACAATTCGTACACCTGTCACATATCCACATTCCAAGAAATGGTTTCTTACAGTATCATCATCAATTTCTGTAAATATAACATTTTTCAGAAATGTGCAGCTATTAAAACATAACAATTTTAGCTACAAGGCCACACTTCTATTACGATTTAAATGAAAGTTTCTACTCTTATGTAAACAGATACAAATATAGATGCTGCCTCTAAAAGTTATCTGCTTAAAACAAAAGATTAAGGCTACTGGGACAGTACTGGCAATGAAATAACTTCATATCCCTTACTTATATTTTAGTTATGTTATTTTGGCATACTTCCTGAACAGGATTACAAATTTACCCATTCAAAACAACTTTTTTTTTTTGCTTTAACTGCAATTTATAGTTTATACATAATGATAAATCAAAAACTGAAAAAAACAAAATTCATCTTGGGACAAGATGAAAGAAACGTGTGAGCTTTTGTTCTGGCTTGAGTGGTGTTACTTAGCGTTAATTGTAAACCAGCCCTACATCTTCCCTTACTTGTCACAATACATACAGTCATAATTTTCTAGCCACTTTTGACAAAGCAACTATCACATTTCACCTTGTACATTTAAGTTCATTGTTAATAACTTTACAGATATACTCTGTAACCTAACCCTTATTTGAAGAGAACAACATTAAATTATAATACATACCATAAGGCAGATTTCCCACAAATATTGATCTCTTGTTATCGTGCTGTAAAACAAACAACAAAAAGAACTGAATCAATAACTAAAAGAAAAAGCTAGAAAAAAGCACCTTTGAATAGCATTTGAATTACTTACACAACTGGATTTTGAAGCAAGATCAACTCTGATATGGAATCCACTGGTAATTTCTGTTCCATTACTATGAAACCATAACAAAATAAAATAAAATAACAGTACAAGAAATTACCACTAAATTTGATTTTCATATTGTTTAATTTAGAAATAGTATTTAATAATTAAGATTGATATATTTTAAACAATATGGTAATTTTTTAAAAAATAGACATACCATTTTAAGGCATCATTTGCTGCAGATTCCTCCTTGAAAACAATGTAAGCATTAACATATTTCATATTAGGATGTATTTTTCGCCTAAAGGAAAAAGAAGAAAACTTAATATTTATTTCTTATCTTTTTATACTGTCAGACTCAAAAGCAGCTCCAGATGGTTTACATCATAAAAACATAAACATCCATCAGAATAAATAATCCAATAAAAATACAGGCAACAGTATCCATTCTCTCCCCCAATGCCCTCCAGAACAACTTAGTCTTAAATGGTTTCTGGAAAGCCAGCAATACAAATGCAGCCTAACTTCCAGAGGGCAGATATTCTATAATATTCTATAATTGAATATTACATTATCACATACAAGAGAGCCTTTATGCATTTGGACAATACTCATAATAGAACTTGAGATTTGCTACACAATGTTTAATATGTTTACTTAAATTTAAATTCTATTTTAATTCAGAATTAAGAAGGACAATATATTTTCTAAGGACTACATTATTTTATAATTTCTTGAACCTGGATTACAGCTCAATCATGGAGAGTCTATAGCTGTCCAGATTCTACTGAACTACTTTTACATTTCCCCAGCCAACTGAAAGGCCACAGGTTCCCTTCTATAGCCCATAGAATCAATTTCTTTTAGTCTTTTAGTTCCACAATTTCTCCCAATGTTATATGTAAGGCAGTTTTGTTGTGATGAAGGAACAGAACCATATCTTGATTCACTAGGTAGCATCTGAAGGGGCCTTTATTTGCACCAGATCTATGCTTCCACACTTATAATTAAAACTTTCCTGTACTGTAATCTACAAAATTGGGTTACATGCTACAAAGCTAACTTCAATTTTCAATTTAGCCCAGAACAGCTGAAAGGTGCTCTGATATAAGCTAAATGCACTGCTATGATGCATTAATATTATCTGTTATAAACATTTTATTTTAGGATTACAGCTATCAGATCCAGGCTGCCCCAAAAAAAAACAAAAAAAACCCACCAACATATTAAGTGGCAGCAAATAATTAGAAGTTTTTAAAAATATTTCTTTGCAGCTATCTAGTGGTCATCCAGATTTTTGATTATAATAATAGGAATCAATGAAATATAACTTTTAAATCTATTGTCATGCACAAATTACATCACATACTTTATAGCTGCCATTTTTTTGGATATTGCATTCTCTGCTGGAATCTTTAAGAAGAAGAAAAAATAAAGTATATTATTAAATAGGCCTTCTTCATCAATATTATGTACATTTACAATTTCTTTAAAACAAAGTTAGACAACCCAGTACTACAGGAGAAATAAACTGGATAACCATTTCCAGCAATGCTAGCATTCAACTTATTGCACTAAAATAATAAACTAAAAAAAAACTACACTGAGCACTCAGTGGGAGACCAAGTCTCTACATGAAACAGCCTGGAACAAAGCCTTCACTGAGAAGAAGGTATGCAAAATCCTTCCTCTCTTCTCTTTGCCTGGGGGAAACAGAGGGTTTTCTCATTTTATGCTGCTGACTTCCTGCCAACTCCAAGGTTAAGTATGCTATCAGAAATCTATCCTGAGCTCAAAGAGAAACTGTGGAAGGAACTTATACATTGGTTAAATTATGCACATCTCCTAGATATTCTCCTGTTCTTCCTTATCTACTCCTCCATTTGTCTAACAAATATAGTACGGTCCTATTAGCTGCAGCCATTTAATGTAAGTATTAAGCAGGTAGAAAATGAGTAAGCAGATCTGTTGGTAATCTGTTCTAAAGGGGCCAGTAAAAGCAGAATCATTGGAACAAAAATTATAATAACAGCACTAGTTTACAGTATAAGCAAGTAATTTGTATATTCCAAACATATTAGTTTGGAGCCAACCCATGAAAGATTGGGCTGATAAAATGTTTATGAACAGAACTGGGTTGTTGAGAACAATGAAGTATTTATATTATCCAGTAATCTTTCATTCCACATGTAACTCTGTGCATACTTTCCATGCCATTATGAAACTTGAGGCAGCTTTTTAGAAATAGAATTGAATTGTCTTACATACTAAAATGCATTCAGCAGCTGACCAAATTATATTATTCATTTATTTGCTGGTTTTATACCCCACCATAATCAATAGACTCTCAGTGGCTTACAACAAATTCAGTGAAATGACAATTTAAGCATCTATGTAACGTTATCAACAGAAATACCTATAAATAAAAGAGAATGAAATAATAAAAATGGCACCATAAATTAAGTCAACAAATTCATGACAATTCTCTCCACACTAATTTGTATTTTAATACTTTCCTAAAGGCCAGCTTGATCTTCAATGAGAGGCCATTCCAAAGCAGTGGTGCCTCTAGAGAGAAAAAGCACCACCTAGCCTATTTAAATATTCAATATTATTGTAACTACTATTTTGTCTCATTAGAATTCATGTTTCTGCTTTTCTCAGATTTTTTAAATAATTTCTGGACTCCAAATCTTAAGTGTATTTATTAGGAAGTATCAGCTAAGTGGGTAAGACTCCAAGTAAACCTAAGTAGGATTTTAGTACAAAAGCGAACCCATCATTAAATGATCAATAACCTTCAAAAATGTCCATCTACATACTTCAATAGATTCTCAATTTAATGTTCATATTTCTGCTATGATAAATTGCCAGCCCACAAGATGATGTGATTCACCAACCCTTGTGCAGAGAAACCTTGGTTCTATACTAGCAAAGGGCTGAATGTGAACCAACTCTTTTGTACATGGTGCAGTTCTGTTTCAATCCAGAAACTGAGACTATTTCCTAATAAAGAATCAGAAAATGAAGTAAATAACATACCAAAGAACGGAAACGAATTGATTCAATTTGTCCATATTCTTTGAAAAATGCCTTCAGCATCTAAATTCAAACAGGCATTAGTTTATTTGGTCAAGGCAAATACCAGTGATAGAGAACCAGCAGCAAATACTTCATCCATATACAGTGATTGGAGCACCAGGAACCATAAATATTTATTTGATCAGTGATAAAGGATAAAATAAAAAGAAATTAGTTACTGAAGATTAAGTCAGAAGTGAAAACATTATCTAAAACTAACATATATCTGGGGGCTTCTTGTATAAGTTGATAGAGTAACATAATAAACTCCACATAAAACACTTCACCTCTTTCCCTATGCACATTTACTCACAAGAAAATGTGCTTTACTAAATCAGTAAGCCAGCACAGTACAGTGGTTATAGATTAACAGATCTAGGCTGCAAAAATCTGTCCGTTTTGGGGACAGCAAATGGGGAGAATTTTTGGCATTTCTTTGCTTTCATTCAGTGCACCTAGATGCACACAGCCATGTCAGTCAGAGGATCGGATTAGAAACAGAGAGACCCAGATTCAACTCTCCAAACATTTATAAAACCACATGATCCTGAGCCACTTGTTGGGTGGGTGGGGGAGATGGAATTATAAACAGCACTTTTGCCCTGTAGCAATCGGAAATGTAATGAATAAATTAAGTATTCAGAACAAAGACTGAGGTATAATGAATAGTGGTGGTGTAAACTAAATCAGTTATATTTCCTTTTCTTTGTCTTATCTCGTGTTTAATTTTTTGGATATACCACATTTTACTTCTTTTCTGTGCTTTGCTTAAAGTTGCTTATCCCAGAACAGAACAGTGATGGGTATATATGTATTAATGTAATTTTAAAAAATGCTTAATATAATCTATTGCTTTAAACAAAGAACAATTAGTCTGTTATCAAACTTACTTACCTGTGCTGTATAAGTAACAGGTAAATTCCCAACAAAAACAGTCCTCTTGTTCTTTAACTTTTCTTTAGCCAAGTTAACTTGAATTTTCTTTTTTTCTATTTGAGCATCGTCCTCTGAAGATGAACGGTGTTTGGTAGCCAAATGAAAATGTCTATTTTTCATTTGCATTACTTTTTTTTCTCCTGCTTCAGTTACATGAGCCAAAGCACATTCCCTTGATGAAAAAAATTAACCAAGTTGTTAATTTGAGTGCATGTGTGTGATTGTATGTGTTTACATAATCACCAAAAAATCAGTATTTTAAAACTATCTATTCACTGAAAAATATCACTTCTAGAGAGATTGTAAATAACTACAATAAAAGCACGCAATTACTATCATTTAAACTCAGTGCAAACAACAAGCTTTCAGGAAAAAAAAAACACAGAAAGACCATAGCTACCATTTTAGCACTATACATGTTTACTTGTAAGTCCTTCTCATCAGAACTAGATTTATTTCTAACTAATCATACACAGTGCTGCATCTTAAGAGACAGTTCATGTTGCATATAGAATTGCCATGAGCCTTTATCATTCTCAACTACGATATAGTACATTTATTTTAATAGCAATGAGATCCTTTAAGAGGCAACTCTCAGGCTACATTTTTAAAATTGCTAACCTGCCCTTTCCTTAGGACCCAGAGGCAGTAACCAATCGATGCATTAAATTAAGCATAATACATATAGATGCTCTGTACAGTTTTTCATTTACCTGTTTGCTACTGTTTCATCGGCTAGAGAGAGATCTTTCTTAGATTTCTTCATTTTTTTAAAAGGCTTAGCTGATGAACCTTGAATTTCTGTGACAATTTCCTCCTCTTTATGGTTGCGTTTCCTATTTTCCTTTTAGAATTAATACACAGTCAAACATGAAAAAAATAAGGTGTTACGCAATCCCAAGAAGGGGACAAGATCCATATATAGTTTTTCTGAATTACAGGTTAGATATTCCTCTGCTCAGATACTAATCAACAGAAGACTCAACTCTAAGAAGTCCATTAAGGAATTACTCTTGAGACTCCAAACATCAATTCACAAAAGAGTTAAATAATCTTGGAAATATATATATATAGGCTAGACCCTATATATACACGCACTTTACATACAGAGGGTCTCTAGCCCCTCTTTGTATGGTCTAGAACCCACACACACACAAGCACTAAACCCAACAACAAAAAGCTCACACCAAAGGCTAAAAGTGAGAAACACAGATGGCCACTGACAATTTACTAGTCACTACTGCCTCAGCATTCCAGTCTATATACCTTGTAAATGGAAACTGGACAATTACTCAAGTTAATTGTTGCACCTAAGAATAGTAGCCAAATCTTCCATCAGATGAAAGCAAAATGGAAGCTAAGCCCATCTTTTCCTAAACTCCAATTATCACATGAGTCCAAAAGTCACAAATGGGACAGGGTGAAATACATTCGATATGGAAAGCAATTCATGCCACAAAAACAAGAGGACTTTATCTGTGGTCCTTCTATTCCAGGTCTTTTTGTAGTACATGCATGTATTTTTTTTAGAGAAAGGAGGATGTGATATATGTTCCTTTATGCACATGTTCCTATTTACAACAGCCTAAGAAAATGTTGGCAGGCCTGGAACAGACCAGTTTTAGCTAGTTTCAGTTTAGCAAAAAGGCTGATAGGCTGAAAGCCAAGTTTATGTTTGTTTTTTCTTTCGTTACTAAATTTTCTCATTACTAAAGCTACTAAACAAAGAACCGAGAGAGCCCATTCATTTAAACAGAGATATTACAATCTTCAACTCATTTCTATTTAAAGAATTTGTGATAAGGATTTAGTTACATGACTTTTGAAAAGATTATTACTATATAATTTCAATAATAATTTCAATTAATATGTAATTATTATAATTTCAATAATATCACAATCTTGGAATCAAACTGTGAAGAAGAGCTTCAACAACACAACTTTATTTTAAGTTGAAAATCCTTTTTAAATTTCATTTTAAAGCAGCAATTATAAAAATTATTAAACAAGATAAGGTTTAGAATAAATGATAAAGACATACTGGCTCTTAATTTCACATGAACTAAGAATCAGTTGAAATTCCTATGTTTTATGTTCTACCATGTTTCCAAATGCAATTATAGAACTCCTGCCCTACAGTGTAACAGGGATTGGAACTGGACCAAGTATTTTTTTAATTCGTTTATACACAATTTGGATTTAGAGAGTGAATACTGAAGCAACCAAATTTCCTGATAATACAAATTATTTATGAATGTTAAAATGAGAAAGAAAAAAATAATATGAACAGCACTGATTTCTCCAAAGTGGGCAAATAGGCATCAACATGGGAAATGCAACATGTGCAAAGTGATGCATATTAGCACACAAAATCCAAATTTCACTATACTTTCATGGCATCTCAGCTGGCAGTGACTGATCAGAAAGAGATTTTGGGGTCAGGGCAAACGGGTCAAAGAAAAAGTCAACCCAATGTGCAGCTATTCTAAGGTAAAGTCTCTTTCAAACAAGCCTGGATTCTGGTGACTTCATGAACACATTTGTGTAGTTTTCTTAGCAACAATATGGGAAGAGCTTGCTATTGTCGTCTTCTGGGATGTTTTTTTTACTTCGCAGGCTAGCCTACAGCCATGTTATTTCTTGGTAGTCTTCCACCCAAAAATTAACAGGGCCCAACTCTGCTTAATTTTTCAAGATGAGTCACAATCAAATAGGTGCTCCCAGTTAGGGCAATTTTAGTACTCTAAAAATAATAAATGTCATTCTCGGAATCATTAAGGGAAATGAATGTACAATAGCCAATATAATAATACTTTATATGACCTCTCAAAGATAAGACCATATTTGGAAGCACTATGAAAATAACTAGACACTACACCTGAAAAAGAATACTGTAAAGCTAGAAGGCAGATAATGGAATACATGATGGAAATATATAAAATCAAGCATGGCATGGAAAATATGGACAGAAGGAAGTTATTCCCTCTTATAACATTAAAAGGAAGTGCCTCTTTACAGAAAACACAATTAAACTGTGCAATTTACTATCAACAGGTGTCAGTAAAGCCAGTCTTTAAAAGGAATGAAAAATTTAATGGAGCATTGGGCTATTAGCAGGTACTAATTTTGATTGGTTGCTTTCTACCTTTCAAATTAGAGGAGGAAGTCTTTGAATACCAGTTTTTATGATAGTCAAAGATACAAGATGAGAGATCTTCACCCTTCCTGTCCATGTTGGTGAGCTTAATGACTGCATCTGGCTACTACGGCTACTATGTGGACAAACTATACTGGCTTAGATAAGGCTGCTGCCCTGATGCAATAGGGCCTTTCTTATATAGACTGAAAATCAACTGTGATTATAGATATAATGGACAAAACAAGGTATGCATGTGTGTGCATGTTTATCTAATAATTAACTGCATTTAATTTTTACCTGGCTCTGCCCAATTTTTTTGACTTGGCCCTGCCCACTTTCTAAAATACATTCTGTAAGAGATACTTTAAAAGCCAAATGGTGTAGTGGTTAAGGCATCAGGCTAGAAACTGGGAGATTGTGAGTTGTAGTCCCGCCTTAGGCACAAAAACCAGCTGGGTGACTTTGGGCCAGTCATTTTCTCTCAGTCCCTAGGAGAAAGGCAATGGCAAGCCACTTCCAGAAAATCTGGCCAAGAAAACTGTAGGGACTTGTCCAGACAGTTGCTAGGAGTCAACACTGACTGGAAGGTGCACACACACAAAAAAAGACAATAGTGTGCCAGTCTCTCAGTCACAAAAAATATAGTGAGAATGTTGTAATAGTCATATGATGTTTCCATGTTTTACATTTTTAAAAAGTAGCAATAAATGCCCTTACTGGACTTTTTGCTGACAAAGAATGATTGATGAAGCATTTGGATTTTGTTTTTTTGTTACTTAAGAGGTGAGTTATGGGGAGAAGAGAAATTATGTTTTATTTAGAGATGGTGATAGGCTATTACAGTAAAACTGTTTTTACCTGCTGGGATGAAGGGGTAAGTTACTTCTTCTTTTTCCCTTTTTTTTCCTACACTCCCCCCCTTTTTGTGTTTTCTGTTTGTACTTTTTGTAGTTTGTATTGACTTTTATTCTTTTTACTTATAATTCTTAATAAAATTATTTGGGGAAAAAAGTAGCAATAAATAAAATATTTTATGGCAGCCAAGACTTAGTAGCATCTACTGTTCAGTCTCACGGTTCATATTAAAAAACATGTAAAAAAAGCCACTGGCCTCTTTAGTTGAATCAAATCATCTGTCATTTTCAATTTCTGGAGTGTAGAGAATATCAAACTCTAAAGTTATTGGCTTATCATGCTAATGAAATTCAACAGTAAGAAGCACTTATGCAATAGATAAGTGAGTTTATCCTGAAACCAGAATATATATGTGCAGGATTGGAATCTGGAGCTTGTTATACAGGTTAATTGCTTTGCTTTTTAAAAATACACAGATTTCTACCACCTTCTCCTTAATAATATAGTCGCCTCTTAAACAGTTAATTTTAATAAATCAAAGATAATATTTCTTTCTCCAAATTATAACCCCATAAAAATGTTATTTTGTACTTGAACTCCTTCATTTGTAACTTCTCTAGCAAAATGCAGCCTACTAGCAATGAATAATGGCCAAAGATTATAATGACTGTCTAAACTATCTAGCTCCAGTGGAAGATGTTGTTCATTGTCAGTAGAGGCATCATTCGGCCCTTCATCTCAAGGTGGAAAAGTCTTTTCAAGTACTCTACTGCCAGCAGTGTCTGCAGAAAACTGCGGTGACACAAAAATGACACCATACAAGCAGTAACATTAGCACACAAATGCCATCATTACATTCTTGTGTCCTAATGTCTGAAACTGGTTCATAAGTCACAGCATTTTCATGATGATATTGTTAAACCCATGTCAGAAAATAAATTGGCTTAACTTACTCTTGCCACAGCAACATACATTGGCTGTTTTTCAGCCCCAGGAGCACTGAAGAGTTGTACAAGGAAATCTGAATCACGTGCTGCAGATTTGTTTTGAAAGAGGCTGCTGGCCACTTGCCCCACAACGTAATCTTCACTTGATTCAGCAGCAGCATCCCTGCCACATATTTTCCTGTTAAAAAGATCAAGTTGGTCACGATCAACTACAGCTAGCAATTGTATGCAAAACATAAACTGCAGATAATTTACACTAAGACTTGAAATGTAAAAGAAAGATGTGATGAAGTAGTTATCAACAGTGGAATCCTATATGACGGGATAGGTGTAATCAAGAAATATTTTTTAAGATTTTTTTTTATCCCACCTTTATTATTTTTATAAATAACTCAAGGCGGCAAACATACCTAATACTCCTTCCTCCTTCTATTTTCCTCACAACCACCACCCTGTGAGTTGGGCTGAGAAATAGTGACTGACCCAGAATCCCACAGCCAGCTTTCATGCCTGAGGTGGGACTACAACTCACAGTCTCCTGGTTTCTAACCTGGTGCCTTAACCACTAGACCACTTGCCAGTTTGTAGGGGAGCGCTGCTTAACATAATAATCATCCATGTTGTATTACTAGCATGTCATGCCCTATTTCTGAACCCGTGTGTGTATTCGAGTCAGCGTTGACTCCTGGCGGCTGCCTGGACAAGTCCCTGCAGTTTTCTTGGCAAGATTTCAGAAGTAGTTTGCCACTGCCTCCTTCCTAGGGCTGAGAGAGAGTGACTGGCCCAAGGTCACCCAGCTGGCGTTGTGGCTAAGCCAGGACTAGAACTCAAGAGTCTCTCGGTTTCTAGCCTGGTGCCTTAACCACTACACCAAACTGGCTCTGAACCTTTTAATTGCCCCAAATCAGCTTTCAAGTCACCGGTGCTTTTTCTCAGCACGCGAGCAGACGGAAAAATTGGGGAGGGGGCTTTGAAGGGAAAGCACGTGGCACCCGAGGCGCAGCTGGAGCTCCAGCAACTCGCCTTTCTTGGAGGAGCCGCCACGGCACGATGCAAGGCGAAGCGATCTGGCCCCGAGGCCAAAGGAAGGAAACAACCGCCAGAAGCCCCCCAGGCCCTTTAGGAGAGAAGACGGAAAACAACGAACTCCCCACAACCGCTTTCCTCACCCTGCGGCTGGAGAAACCTCGACCGCCCGGGTGCGCTTCATCTTCGCCCAGTCGCGGCTCCTATAGCGACTTCCGCCTTCGCCATCAAGCATAGATCTAAACTGCATATAGAGGGGACTTCATGGGCTTTCAAACTGCGCGGTGGACGTAGGAATACGGGTACATTCGCTTTGGTGGCGTCCGAATTTTTTCCAGGCGACATCTGAACGTGCCGGTGTACAGCATTATTGCCGACTGGATGGAAAAGACATTTCGGTAGGATTTCCTTTATGGCTGTTTCCCTGCCTTGCCTAGATAATGAAGGGACAGTATCTGGAACCCTTTTCGGGTCGTCTAACACCCTTATCAGGACGGGAAGGCCTGGCGCAATATGGTTCATGGGGTCACGAAGAGTCGGACACGACTTAAGGACTGAACAACAACAACAAACACCCTTATCCCTTCCCATGAATGAACAACGGGATCTGACTTGCATCAAGGCAGGCCTCTTTACCATTCAGAAATCCTCGATTCTTATCAGAACGCATTCTGAATGAAACTCAGAGAAGCTGCTGTTAAGACCTCCTTCCAAAAATTCGTGTGGCTCCCATCCTTACGTCGTTCAGGATATGTTTGAAGACCTGGTTATTCTCCCAGGCAGGGTGATGGTGGAGCCCCCTTTTTTACTTGGTTTTGCTTTGCTTTTTATATTTTGCTTTTCCAGTCTTGTATTTTTTTTTTTCCTTTTAATAAGTTGGGTTTTTACTTGTAAGCTGCCCAGAGTCGTTTGGAAATCAGGCAGTCTGTAAATAAAATTTTAGAAGTTTAAACAATGAGCTGAGCTGAAGGATTTGATCATGTTAAGTCATCACTTATTTAACTATGGTTTATTGAATAAGCCATAATAGGCTAGATGCACAGTGATGGTTGGGTTCACATGTCACCGAAATCACATAATGGCTTTGCATGGTATATAAATGCAGGTTACATCATGGCCATATTTATCTTCTTTCTCAACTGACTGCTTTCAAATGGGTTGGGCTTGGCTGGCAGTTATGGGCACTGGTGCACTGCAGGAGCGGATGATCATAAGCATGGGAAGGCTATCCCATGTAGTTATAATCAAGGCTCCTTAAAGAATATATGCACGGTTTACTGCTGATTTACAAGGATCCTGGACTATCAAGCCCAGGAGTGCTTGACAGCTGGATTCGAGCTGCCTGGGGAGCACAATGTGCTGAGCTTAATCTTGCTGACGGTGACAGCTGTTTTATAGCAGGGAGATTGACCTGAACTCCAACCTAGCCCATCTCCAGTCCATAACGTCAGCAGCCGGTTACTTTATGGCAGTGTTTCTCAACCTCAACAGCCAGCCTGTTGGAGAATTCTGGGAGTTAAAATCCACACATCTTAAAATTCCCAAAGTTGAGAAACATTGCTTTATAGGGTTTGCCATTAGATGACTGTCTCTTCCCAATGATAGATTTCCCACCATATGAAATAAAACCCTGTACTGGAACTGGCACGATTTTTTAAAAAAAAGTTTAAACCTTTTAAAAAATGTAAATTAGGAGGGTGAACTGCCATCTTTTGCTCCTGGATGAACGCAAGGCTCTGCCATCACAAAACTGTCCACTGAAATGTATGGCGAAATCAAGCCTTTTAGTAATAAAAGGCTTGATTTCTCCATACATTTCAGTGGACAGTTTTCATTTCCTCTTGTAGACACAGAAATTACGGCTTTCTGATCCGGAAGTCTGAGCTCGGAAAAACGAGGTGGGAGCAGTCTATATGTTTATCTCTTCTATGTAGTATGCAAGCGTTTAGTCAGCGCCTCGGCCTCAAGGCTGTAACGTTCCCATTGTAACTCCCCGTCGCCGGCGTTTACGTCATATCTTCGCGCGAATAGAGTCGGTTGTGGAAGAACTCGCGCGCCCTCTGCTGGGTGAACCGTTCGGAGGATGCTGGAGGGCAGTGGAAAGACACTAAATATAAGAACAAAAAACAGGCAACGAGAGAACTACAGGACATATACTCAGTCCAATTTCTTAAACACGTCACTGCAACCTTGACACCCCCCCCCCCTCAATAACACTTCTGGTCTTTCCATTATACCAGTAGAGAGCCGGTTCAATAGATAGAAAGTCAACATGTATTGATCCAGGACCGTAATCCTGTGATTAAACTGTCCTTCCAAGATGGAAATCTTTTTTGAAGCACCCCAAGCTCTGTAAATCCATAGTTCTTCATGTATAGTAGTGATACATTCCATTTTTTACATTGATTGATTGATTACGTCTCATCAAGTCGTTGTCGGCTCTTCTTTTCACATATAGTTCAAAAACACATCCACATCTTTCAATCTTACGGATCTTTGTAACACCATATTAATAAATGTATGGATATTAAACCAAAAGGGGGCGATAGTGGGGTGCCTCTATATTGTATAAGTGTCCCCTCACCCGTTTTACACTTCCAGCATAGTAAGGTTGACAACTCTTTTTAAACATTCTCTGAGGGGTCCAATAAACGCAAAATACAATCTTACTTTGAATTAACCTCATATTTAAATCATGCTTTATATTCTTTTAAACCCAACCATTGATTTTTTACAATTAATATAGGGTATTCTAGCTCTTTATTCCTGAGTTCTTATAAATCCTAATATCTACCTGAATGGAACTTCTTAAAGGTTTATAAATGAATACTGTAGTCTTAAAAGCATTCAAAACCCATAACAATACTAAGAATAATTCAGGACTCTTAGATAGTGCGTCTTGCCTACACTACAAATTTAAACGATGTTTAATTGAATAAATTGCCATATTAAAATTTGGGGCAATCAAAATACTTCTTGCAACAATGCAAATAGTTTAAACCTTGATTGGCTATAAGCTGATTCATGTATTAATACCCCTGCATGCACAGGGCTTAAAAAAAAAAGTCATTTTCAAACTGGGATTGTCCCGGAGTGTTTATCATGAGAACAATAGTAAAAAATACGCTTTCATCTCTACATTTTCAAATATGTTTTGCATCATCTAATGCAGGAAATGCAATAAATCTATGTATTCCTAACCATAGATCCAAGCTCCTGCCATGGTATTAGTGGAGTCACCTAATAATGAATTGTAACCACAGTATTTTTTTTTTACTTGTTCACTTGTATTCCATACAGAAATTGAAATCAAAATGTATACCCAGTGATAAAGCTGCAAATCAAGAAAATTAAAACCATGATAATATTTTGAAGTAATATTTTCACAGTATTTATCTTCCTCCATAAATTCAGTGGTCTAACTAAAGATTAACCAGATATATTACCCAGGTGTTTAACCATGTTTTTTACTTTGGACAAGATAATTATGAGTATAGATTTTAAATCATTTATTAATCCGTTCTGAGATCATAGTGTTATCCCACTTAAATTTTATTCACATACCT
The DNA here is from genome assembly GCA_030867105.1 of Liasis olivaceus. Taxonomy (NCBI): domain Eukaryota; kingdom Metazoa; phylum Chordata; class Lepidosauria; order Squamata; family Pythonidae; genus Liasis; species Liasis olivaceus. The sequence continues at coordinate 263,412,748 of CM061349.1, forward strand.
GGAAAGTACAGTGGTACCTCGGGTTACGAACGCCCCTCCTTATGAATTTTTTGAGATACGACCAGCTCCGGCCCCAAAAATTTACCTCGACATGCAAACTCCGCCTCGAGCTACGAACCGGATCTGCGGCCATTTGCCCTGCTGCCACGCAGTCGCGGCTTCCTGTGGGCGAGATCACGGTAGCAAGGAGACGTTCGGTGAGGTTTGTGGTGTGTTTTGTGGCATTTGGAAGGTTTTTGGTGTGCTTGTCAGCATGGCTCCAAAGAAAATGCAGAGCAGGCTTGGCAACTGTTTAACCGTTAACTGTTTAACAATGTATTTACATTGAACCTTATGGGAAAATTTGCCTTGTGGTGCGACCAACTCGAGTTGCGATCAGAGTCATGGAACGGATTAAGTTCGTAACTTGAGGTACCACTGTATTACTAACTTATAAATGGGGTTTAATAGATGGTTATATGGCAACTTTTAAACCCTTCACAAGAAATAGTTTGTATCAAATAAATAGTTTTTTTTTACATTTACATTGCTTAGTAATATCTGTAATGCAATTTGTCTGCAAAGCTCAACTTTTTTTTGCATTTGCAAACTGAAAGCTCAATGGCATATATCTGCAATTCATATACGGCATACAATGCACTTTTGGATTTGACAAGCTGCCTGAAAAATAATCCCAGCATACACAGGAACAGCAGCATTTCAATATAATCCATGAAGTTTACTTTTTCCATGGAAGGAGGAGGAGGAGGAAAGGTAGCACTAAACCAGCTGGTCAGGCAGACAGCAGTTGTTTGTTTGTCCCAGTTAATCTCTGAACATGTTCTTGACTTTCACCTCCATACTGTTTCTACTCTCAACTCTAGCTAGTGACAGTAGAAGTGGATAATTGTACCAGCTGCTTTATTCGCAGATATGCATCTCTATAGTTGGGAGGACTTTAAAAAAAAAAAAGCAAACTGAACATGAGATATTAGAATACTTGAAACACTGGGAAAAAAAGTGCTTTGGAGTCAAACATTTGGAACGTAGAGTGTTTTGTTCCAACTATAGAATGCTTTCCATACTCTTATTTCTGTAGATTTGCCTCAGCACGAGTTTAAGGTGTGGCTTCTTTGCATGGCTGTTGAAAAAATATTGCTCAGAGGGTCCTCCACAAGGTGCCATTTCCTTCTAAAGTACAGGTGCCTTGACCAAGGTAAGGAGAAAAGAGGTTAATATGAACATGTTGATGAAGATTCTCAGTCATCCAGGTGGAATTATCTGGAGGTTGAGTCATGGCAACTGGACTTTTCTTTTTGGTTTGATACATTGTCCAGTTTCTGAAGAAACGTATCAAACCAAAAAGAAAAGAAGTCCAGTTGCCATGACTCAACCTCCAGTTAATATGAACACTTTGAATTGTTTCTAATTCAGCCACTGGAGTATGAGTGTACCATACTTCACTTAACTGGCTATGAATTATGAAATTGTGCTGATTGTATGAAGACATTCTGTTTGGAATTCTTCCCAGTCATGTAACATCTATGTCAGCAATAAATGGAAAGGCAGGTGTAGCTTCTAAGTGGTCTTCAAGAGCAACCAGTAAGCCAGTCAAGAGGTGACTAGGCCATGATTGTCTGAAGGGACTCCTGCTTTAGGAAAGGGTGCAATTGGTGCACTAGATGGACCTGTGCAAAGGTCCTTCTGGCCACAGTTACCATCTGCTCCTTGAGCAGGAGCTAGGAGCCCCGCAACTCACAAACCCCACACTCAGTCCAGAAGAATACCATGGTTGATGCTACTGAAAGCCTTTGAAAGATCAAGGAGCACAAGGATGGATGCACCACCCCCATCCTGTCTTCACCAAAGGTCATCAGCAAGCACGCTCCTGTCTCTGTTATATTCCAGCCTGAAACTTGATTGAACCAGACTTCTGTCCTTCATTATTTTTAAAGCAACATTGTCTATGCTACCATATAGTCCTCACTTTTCTAGCCAATGTTTCCTGACACCCAGTTCCACTATTTTTTTTTTTTTAATCTGGTGGTAATTTTGTTAGAGCACTGTGAATTCTGGCCTGCTTTTATGCTATTGAGCTATTATATAAAGATGTGGCTCAGAAATCAAAGTGTTATTTCAAGGGGAACATCATAACTGACCAGTTTATCAAAATGTGATTTCTATTTAATGTATTTATTAATGTGAATCCCAAAGACTAAAAACCCACTTAGAGCCACACTGCATTAATATTTTATGAGAGATTGTTGCCAAATTGCTTTCCACATTATCTTTATTGTTAAATCTATAAATTATGTTATGTAGAAATGAATTCTGCTCATTTCCCTATTGTTCTTATTGGAAACAATATTTTAAGAAGCTAGCACAGCTTTCCAAGGACTGGTCATAAGAGCACCTTGTAGCAAGTGCCCTTTTCAAGCAGAATACATTTCAAGTGTAGAAGACCCAGATAGATGCTGAATTATTTGTGAATGCACCAGAATTAAATTTAGTTTTGCTAACTAATAACTGGGACACTAAATACAACCAAATATTTTTAGTAAACTGCAATCTCTGCTCATGTGAACAAGTTCGAAAAAGTAACAGCTTTGTCTCTTCTGAATTGTTTGGAAAAGGACTCAGTGGGAGGGCCCCATTATGGTTTACTGATGAACAAGCAATGTCCTGGTGCACACTGCTTAAAATATGTTTGCTCCATACACAAGTAGTCCATGTTAATAAATTATAGGTAGCTTTATCTATGGTTTGTTTAGCATATTATCCAAATCATGACCTCTGCTTTGTCATCTCAAAAGGACAGCTAAAGGAAAAAAAGTATAAACACACTGCATCTTATTTGAGGCATTTGTTCCACAAGAATCCCATTTTTCTTTGGATAAAAAAGCTAACAAAATAGGTAAGTGCTTAGTGCAAAATACAACAGTCTGCTGTTTTTTTTTATTTTGTGTGTCATGAGAACCAGTACAATGTCTGTGGAATTTGGAGCAGTCTTACTGATACTAATTTCTAGATTAGCAGAGCAATTCTGGATTGTTGGTGGGTTTTTCTTTTTAGACAGCCCTACCTTCCTCTCTTAGAAACTATGGAAGAGAATATTTAAAGGTGCTTACCCAAGTCAAGATGACAGAAATTGTGATAGGGCTTGACAAGGTTTACAGCCTTCTAAGGACCTGAGCTCTTGCTACTTTGTTCACTGATCAATGTTTTACACATTCTCTTTTGTGCATTTTTGATATTAGGAACTCCTAATATAATGTTATAGAGGCAGGGAAGATAAATTTGGGCCTGAAACCTAACTGAATTTTAAATTTGGTCAAAAGGAACATTTATGTTGCCCCAATAACAAATGTTATTATGACCAACAAAGAAACAACACTGGATTTACAGCTGAAGCTGCTGAATATGCTGAAATGTCTTAATTAAACTGTTAGAAACAGAATCCAGTATTCACAAACTATGGCATTTTATTTCAGAGGCCTTTGCTTACATTTGTACAATATATTACATAATTCCATTGTTTGCAGAACCTAATATATATTTTATAGCTTTTCTTTATATGCCTTTCCTTCAATGTTTGTCAACAATTTGTACAGTCCTGTACATATCTGAATAGCTTGAAACCATTTTCAATAAAATCAGTTACCTTTAAGCACACACTACTAAGACTGAAAATGCTTTTCTTAGAAAAGTCAATGTAAAGATTCTGACACTCTAGCATCTACAAACAGAATGTTTGAAATTCTTACATGTTGTATTGCCAGAAAAAGAAAAAACATGCCAGCCCCCATAAGCCCAGCCAAAAAAAATACACAGAACTACAATTAAAACAGTAAAACAATCTGTACAGTAAAGTACTGTGTATTAACAGTGCCAGGTATTAAATAGCTCGAATGAACACTCCCGCAATATACAAATGTCTTACAAAGTTGTGTAATTAAATACAAGTGCCAAACAAGAGAGGGTATGGGTTCCATACAACATAAAGTCAATAGAAGTGAAAACAGCTGAGTTGATTTTGGATTTTGTACAAGGCAATTAAAAAAAAAATCATTTCAACCACTCAGTTAGCTATTTATATTATAAACAACTATCCCTTTGTGGCGATGTTCTTCTCAACAATGACTTAATATTAACACCCTTTACTCCTTCTTGAAGACCTCTCAGTTGCAGCTCATAATAAAATAAGCATTACAAATGAAATATTTGTTGCTTTAACTGAAAAGAAACTTTTACAAGGAAACACAAAAATATAAGTGTTATAATTCATTTTGAATAAATATACACTTTAAACTGGCTAAATACAATCTTTGTACATTAAGATTTAATACAGTTTGTTAGCCGTTTTCTTCCTTTTTTCACAATGTGTTTTTATCAAAATTAAAAAAAATACTGATTCATAGAAAAATGGCAAAGTACAGTAGTTTCATTCCAATTCATGGGCTATCAAAAACCCATGATAACCTATTTTGCCTAATTCAAACCTGTAAACATCAGTCAGCCTTTTAAGCAGAATCTTTATATTTGGTTGTCAGATCTGATGAGAAACATCCTATTAACGGCAGGTTTGGAACTGAATTACCTGTGCTTGACTCGTACAATTATAGTCACCATTAAGGCAACAGTTAAAAAACAATTATCTTGTAAAAATGAAAATAGGTTCATTTTTCCTAAAGAATGGAAAAATATCAAATGTTCCAGCTTTAACAAAATACCAGGGAATATGTGAACACTAAGCCACTTTAATATCTTAATTTGGCCTACCCAACAACTGCATGCTTACCGCATTGATTCTACTGGCAGTGAACAACTTCCATTTGCCACAGTGGAAGGCCTTCAACTCATTCAACATACAATTCCCAGACAAGTTGGAAACAATTATTGCTTGAGGAAAAGCAGTCTGTTGTACTTTTTCTTCATAAAAGTGCACTTAAGTGCAAAGTTAGCTTGTCAAGATTTTTTTTTTAAATACAAAATAGTGCTTGTCTGAATTTTGTGCCACTGTGCAGTATAAAAAGTGGCTCTCAGCAGCCATTAAGTGCAAAGTGCTTCGGCAAGTCTTGCTGTCACCTGCACTCTACTGACATTCCATTCTGTGATGAATTGGACATGGGTGGATCTGCTAAACTTAACATAACCGCTGCCGTAATGGTACTGGAGGAAGGTGAGGAAGAAGAGGACGACGTGGTAGCAGCACCTGTAAAATCATAGGAGTAAACAAATTATCCCATTTGAATGTTTGTTTGTTTATTTATTTATTAAATTTCTCCCTGCCCATCTCCCCCCAATGGGGGACTCTGGGCAGTTCACACAAAACATTAAAACATTAATTAAAATGTTTGCTAGTGAAACCAAAATAGAGTATGGGGCATATACACATGTACATTTTAGAATGGTCTAGTTGTTCAACACTAGACTAGCAAAGTTTAACAAATTAACCTTAAAGATATTTATGCACAATTTAGACACTCTTATTCTGAATTAAGTTAAGAGAACTGGAAGACTGCACCCTTAGTAAGGCTAACTATCCCCATTTCTTGTAGTGGATTTATAAGAATCCATTAAAATCTTGTGGTGTCACATTTTCTTGCCTTAAAAAAAGAAAAAGATTGTCAGCCCTCCCAGGTAAACCAGACAGGAAACAAGACTAAATGAACTAATTCTACTTTATTGTAAGGCTACATTAACAGAATCTTCCAAGTCTGAAAGCACAAATCTCCAGCCCTCCCTATTTAGCACCTGAGTAGTTAGGGCAGGTCCTTCCTAAATTTATTTCTTTGACTGTTATGCTGTTGCGGACTCCTTTCTCTTTTATCTGATTGTTCCCTAGGTGGCATCTCTTCCCTATGTCTTCCAAGGCTACCCTCACATTCCCATCACAAACATATATGGGATCGCCAAGTTGCTTGTTTTATATTTTTGAAGAATTCCAGCTAATTTAGAGTCCATTTATAAGTGTACTTACAACTTACATGGAGTAAATCAGACATGACTTAACTTCTACGAAAAGCAGTATCAGAGTATTTTTTCTTAATTTAAAACTGCAGCATCAGGCAGATCCTATGTTCAAATAATGCCCACATACATACAAAATGTGCCCTCATGGCATATATATATGTTCTCACTTGCTTTCAGAATCAGAGACTCTTCAAGTGCATGTGTCTACTGTTATTATCAGTTAATATACAGAATAATGTTAATGCCATGTCATATTAATAAAAATATACCGAGCTGGGATACAAAGAAAGAAATTGGCTCAGTTCTAAATAAATGTCACTTAGCTCTAAGAATTAAGGGTGGTCTGTGTTATTACTAGGGAAAGTGTAACTTTTATTCTTACATATGCCAAAAGTAATTATAACAAGTATAAGGATAAATAGTAGAATGTGACAGTTTGTGGATATTGCAAGTAGCTGAAAATCAGTTGCTGGCATTTAGATAGTTAAAATATTAGTCTGAACCCTGCCTGTAGTAGTGCCATTTTTTAAGTCTGTGGATGAGGCAAAAAGTTGGCTAGTTCTTCCCATTCACCCCTCCAACAATGCATGTCAGGTAGCACTTGATGACTAACTAATTATAATCGGATAATTCTCTCTTTCTTCCAATCTCAATTGCTCACCCCCCCAATACTAGGTCAAAAAGTAAGTCCACCGTTTGTAGACCTTTCTTTTACTGTGTCTCTCCTCAGAAGAATTTTTAAAAATCAGTTTAAGATACTGTATTTGCAGACTTTAAGCTTGAAAATAATAGGTGAAATTAAAAAGGAGGTGTTCACCCTTTTTCTAGAGACTCTAAAATGTTCTCAAGAAATTCTATAGATCTAAAAAGCCATACGTGAAATAACAAAGAGACTATTAAGAAAACTTTTCTCCTATGTAAATAAATTTAGGAAATAATATAAGACTTTGGTGCATTTCCTTGAAACAAAAAACATTTTCTTCTTTCAAAGAAGAAATAAATTCAAAGTCATTAAATATAACTCTAACAGTTGCAGAATAAGACCTAATATTTTAAAAGACATCCAAGGGTGAAATTCTAAGTTTAGGAACTCTGTTTAGTCCCAGTAAAGGAAGGCATGGCCTAATCACTTACTTTCCCGCTCTTTTTTCTTCAAACGCTTTCTTCTTCTATCAATGGAAGCTACTTCAGATTTTAAAGACATGTAGTGTTTCCTGATTTCCTGAAGTTTTTCTTGAAGGATTGCTATGCGCTCTGCACTGGACATATTTTCTAAGTCAGCTACAAATAAAGCAACTTTTATTAGTGTAAATCAAAATCACAATTCATTCTTATTTTGGTGAAAGCAATACATATACAGCATTACATTTAGCATCTCTCAAGAATGGAGTCCATTCCCACAGCCCCTTTGTAGAAAGCAACTGTAGACAAAATGAACAGATAACTATTGCTCAAGCTTATAGTATTGCTCCAATTAGTCAGTAGAGACCAATTTTCAAAGTTTCAGTAGTTCAACCCCTCAGAACTAGCTACTTATCCATTAGAGTAATTATGGTATCTACATGTCAATATAACACAATTTATTAATATTTAAACTAATTAACAATTATACATCTTCTGACTGAACTGTTTCTGTAAGCAAAAGCTCATCTTGGAGGAAAAAAAATTAGGAAAGCATATGATAAAGTGAATACCTTGTATTATGGAATGTTTTCCATAAATATGTAGTTGAAAACTGGTTGCTGAATCAATGGAACATGATGAAATAAAGCAAGTGTGAGAATAAATGGAGTATTTAGTAAAAGGTTCAATATGGAGTAGAGAATAAGACAAAAATATGTGAAGTCCTTTTGATTGTTTAATTACTTACAGATAAATGTTTAATGAATGCTTGGGGTTAGGATTAGAATTGGGAATATGAATGTTGGGCAAGAACTCTATGATTTGTAGTGAAAGTTAAGAAGACTGTATGATGCAATGAGGAATATGGATCTGAACATTAATGTACTGAAGACCAAGGTAGCTGTGTTTGACAGGGAAGATGGAGTGAATGATTACGTGTAATACATAAATGCTGAAAAATTAGAGCAAACAGATGAATCTGTGGACCCTGGTAAAATGTTTACAAAGGATGGGAAAATTTTATCAAGAAATTTTAAGACATACAAATGCTGGTAGAAAGATAGTAGAAACTATGTGGTCTGTTGTCAAAAATGGAATGTTTGTTAAAAGAAGCAAAAATGGCTGTGTATAAAGGCATACTTTATCATACGGAAATGAGAGTTGGTTACATCAGGAAAAATGAACGTAACAGAAACAGTACTTCAATTTATGCTGTAAAACGAGAAGAGATAGAACTTAGAATATACAGGTGATGAAGAAATGTGAACTGAATACAAAGATGAGTTACCAGCGCAGAAGAAATACGTTGAGGTGTTTGGGTCATATTGAGAGAAAGAACAGAGACTGAATTGCAAAAAAAATATCTGAATGAAGGACGAATGGGTTGACAGAAAGGGAAAGACCGAGAAAATTGTTGAAGTTGATGAGATCCTCAAAGAAAGAGAAGTGGGAAGTTTAAGGAACAAAAGGTAACATATGAAGCCACTTATGGATGTGGAAGAAACAAGAACGGTTTTCAAGAATAGAAATATATGGAGAGGTATAGTGAACAGTGTAGGTATAAACTACGTGTAATTAGATTCCCTTTAATCTCCTCCCTTTAATTCAGGTTTTACTACTTCTTACTCTTTTTTGGAGCTTTGCATAATATTGCTTCATCTGAAAAGGAATAGTATGAAAGAAACATTTTCTATCCTCCTCATACAGTTCACTAACTGTATTTTACTTCATCATATAGAAATGAAAGGTTATGTCCATTCTTGGGAATTCAGCAGATTTGAATTCAACGCATTTGGTATACTTCCAGAATTCAGGAGGAACAAACTCAGCCACAGGAAATCCTTACTTACATAATTGGAAACTCCATTTGTAAAGTTTTGGCAAACGACTGTTCTGGTCTTTGAGATCTGAATCTTTTTCTCCATTTTTCCCACATTTTCCAGGAGACTGTGTTCTAGCTGGAGTTTTTGTATGCTGAGATTTCAACCCTGTAGAAACTGATTTTGCTGGCTGAGATTTGGCAATACTTTCTCCAGCAGAAAGTTCTTCACTATCACTACTGTTTGCTGAAGGAAGACACAACAAATAAATTTTATAGGCTTAGATTATTGCTAAACATCTCAGCACTTCAAGTGCTTATATACATTCACAAAAAGCATTATTTTCTTATTCTCCAATAAAATATATTATGGAATATTTTCATAGACAAAAACTTGCATTTTTTTTAGAGATAGGTAAGAATGTGACTCACTTGGGGGGCACTGCAGAGTTTCCTAAGGGTGGAAACAATCTTTAAGCGGGGTTCAATTTAGAATGTTTTGGAAGGCTGAAAGAGGAAGGGGAAGTGCTTTTAAAGGACCTTCAATGCTTTGGGGGAGATCAGAGACGGCTGCTGAGAGAAGGAACCAGCAAAAATTGCTTCCTCTCCATTTGGCCAATAAAAATGCTCTACAAGGTATGAAACTTTCCTTTCTCCTGATCCCAGAAGACTACTTTTGGATTCAGCTCATAATCTACTATCATAAGTTTTAAGACCAAGTTTTGCACTCCATCCATTTGCCATACTTACTACTTTTGCTCTTCTTTTTGTTGTTCACCACAGATGTTTTATGACTTCTTTTCTGCTTTTTCGAGGAACCACCACCCTGGCCATCTTTAAGTCTTTTCTGGCCTGTACAAGCTTTATTAACATAAAAACAAGGTATTTTACATACAATATATCAGAAGCGCTCATTTTGATTTTAACCATCCATATTATTTGTTTTGCCACTATCTACTATTGTGCAGTGATAATCCTTTTACATCCTAGCTGAAAATGATACAGCTTATTTCAAAATGGCTGCAGCTTAACATTCAGACTACTTAACATCAAACAGACATCTTAAAACTTATTTAATGTTAATTAAATTTTTTAAAATAGCAATCAGACAGCTTTCATTAAGCTATGAAGAATCTGTGTAAACTTTAAAAAGGGAGGGGAGAGAAAACACACACAGTTTCAAAAATTCCTAATTAAATCCTTGTTCATACTAAATAGGAAGAGATTATGAACCCCACATAACCTGTCTCAACTGAAGATTCTGGGCTAGACGTAAAGGCAGCCCCACACAGAGCACAATGTACTAATCAGGCTTGAATGTTACCAGCACATGAACTAATCTCACGGTCATTTTATTCTAGGAAAAGATGTAGTTGGTGTATCAGCTGAGGTGGACAAAGGGTGCTCCTGGTCACTGCCTCAATCAGGGAGAGATTGGGATACACACACACACTCAACTGTGTACTTTCTTCTTCTAGGAGAATGTGACTCCATTCAGAACAGGGAGATCTACCACCTTTTTGGAACTGTGACTTCTCACAATGAGCACCTCCATCTTACTTGGATTCAGTTTCAATGCATTATCCTTCATGGAACCTATTATTGACTGCAGGTAGGTATTCAGGGGAACCAAATCATTACCTGAAGATGTTGCAGGACTATAAATTTGGGGATTATCAGCATATTAATAGTACAGAACAGAGTCGTAAGGGACTCCTTATAATAGTTCCCATTTCAAAGAGCAACTATCCCCAAATTATAGCATTTGACAGCTATCTTGAGGGAGAGGAATAGAACCACTTCAGAGCAGTCCTTCCTATTCTTATATCTCTCAGGCAATCTATAAAGATACCATTGATAGTAGCATTAAAAGGAAGGACAGCTATTATGAGGAGAAGGAAATGGCAGAAAGTCCTGGTGCACCTACTTCGCATAAACTGTTCAAACAACAGAAATTAGAAGACCTCATAGGAGCTAAGAAGGAAAATGTACATAAAATTAAGAGACCAAGCCCCGAATGCCTGCCAAATAGATGCAATGCACTGGAGTGGGTTCTATAATCTGAACTTTAAAGTAAGCAAATGTCTGCACTCTCCTGATCTTACCAAGAGGAGTCAGAGCTGTAGAATTCTATTTTATCAACTCATTCCATCAAGGTGGCTGACACCCAATTTGTGACCACACTTGCTCCAGAAGATGGCCAGGAGAAGGCTTTAAAAATGACAACATCACAGACTATTTCTAGCAGTGTCTGCTGATAGAGTAGTTATCTCAATCTTTAAACAATTAACAACAATAAAGGGAAAAGTGGATTCCTTAAAGGAATCCTTTGATGTTTTGTCAGGTCCTACCAGGCCAATAGCAGACACTGTTATAGCATTTAAGTCTGAAACTAAAAATAGCCCTGCATCAGTCAATACTTAAAAACAGTCATAAAAGTCAAGCTCCTTGGAATAATCCTATTGTACAGTCTGGAGCAGTTGACTCCTCTTGTGGGTTTAGGAATATCACCAAATAATTCTAGACCAGGGATGCAGATTTCAGAAAGAGCAGGAAAGTTCTCTGTTCCACTTTCAGACTCACTCTCACTTCCATTATCTACACCTTCACCAAGGGTATTCTATGAACTGCTGTGGGCTGTCTCAGAATATCAGATCTTGTTAGGAGAGGCTACCACCAGATTTTAAGATCCCCAGACACATCTCTGAAATCACCTCCCTCCCAGGGAGTTGAACAACATTTATCTGGCCCACACACCCTATCCTTAGAACATTAAAGGCTGGAAAGTCAGAAGAAAAGATCCTAGCCTATATCTCCGGTTATGATGTAGTTTTGTCACAGGAAACGTGGCATGTGGGAGGAATATAAGGCTATTACTCTGTAAGCAGTGCCTGGAGTGGGACGGGGGAGCTTTGTGTTGGCCTTGTTTTATTAATTTCCACTTTTTTACAGGTCCAAGTCACCAGTTTGCAATCCCTGGAATAATATGCCATGGCAATTTGGAAGAATGAGATGCCCTGCATTATTTAAATTCTCCAAGAGTCATTTATTGTTAATATATTCATTCCTCCCCTACTTATTCGAGTGCAAATCAAAGCTGTGTGGAGAAAAATAAAATTATACTTGGAAGGCTTACTGAACAGTTTCCATCACCTTATTTTATACTGGCTGGAGATTTCAGTGCAGGAGCTGGGATTGATGGTGATAAGTTTGTTGCCAAATTGCATAGTCAGTCCCCAGTTCAGATAATAATATTGCCATTGTTACAGCAACAATCCAATGACAAGATTGGGGATTTTATAATTATATAATTTTGCTTTATACAAATCTGCTTTTTAAACTGAATCTGGCAGTATTAAATGGATCCGTTGACAATGATTCTCCAGCCAAATATACTACTGGGCTGGTAGTAACCCATCATTGCTTGGTTATAAAGCAGTGTTACTGAACCTCATATATTTAAGTTTACAGTCGCCAACCAATTTGAAATGATCATTGCCCAAATATATTTAACAACATTTGATAGCATTCTTTTACAGTCCTGCTATTTTTGTAACAGAAAAAGTTTGCCCCACTCCTATTAGATGGTCCTCTCAGATTGATGGTAAGACTGACAAATATATTGTATCAGAGCCATCTTCATGCAGCAACTGTGGGAGGTATCACCAATGAAACTGTTTTGAATAACTATGATAAACTGATTGAACTACTATCTACTAAGTATCTCACATCTGCATATTAACAAGGAGGAATACCTGTAAATCTTAAGTTTGGACCAATTTTTCAGACTATATAAAGGTAACCCCATTTTACTGATAGCAGCTGGTCACGTAAAGAACCCTACTATTATTTTGGAGATTGGTAGTTCTGTCCCTTCTGAATGTTTCACATCCCTCCTCTCATATACTGGGTGGAGTTTGGGAAGAAGATTTTGCTACCTTATACGTGGAGTTAGAGGCCCTCTTTCCAGATTTGGAGTTAGATGTGACTTCTTTAATCATGTGGCCCACAGTTTCACATTCTAAAAATCAAAGTTATATTTAAACAGTCCAAACCTGGGAAGGCTCCCCATACAGACTATATGTTTTATGAAATTATGAACAGTAATCTGATCTGGTGGGCACCTATTCTAGCTTTCTTATTCATGCCCACAGACAATTCCAGCAAGATTCCAAAGGTATGGGGCTTAGCTATAATCTATAAGAAAGGCAAAAGGGATGGCTATGCCAATTCCCCCCACCCCACCCTTATCAGCTTGTTGAGCCAAATCAGTAAAATGCAAACTAAGCACCTGCAGATTAAGTTCCTAGATTGGCTTGAATATGAATCCATCCTGAAAGACAAACAGGCAGGGTTCAGAGCAGGCAGATTTATATTAGCTCACGCTATAATGCTCAGCATCTGGGAAAAAGTATTCTTTGAAATGTGGTTCATCCCTATTTGTGGCTTTCACTGACTTAAGCTTGGATTCAATTCATTATGCAGGACCAAACTGTGGTACAAACGTAATGATTCCACAATTGATAAATATCTGCTGCTATTAATATTTAAAATGTATGAGGACACAAGAGTAAAAGTCAGATATAATGCTCAAGGACATCTAACCAAAGAAATACCAGTGAGAAAACAGATAAGGCAGGGCTGCGTGTTACCTCCCACTAATCAGCCAGTTTAAGCAATCACGTTTTCCATCCTAAAATGGCCCAACAGTATACTAATTTACCTTTATATGCTGACAACATGGTAATTTTGTCCTTGAGTCCTGTAGGCCTTAAAACAAATTTGTGCCCCCTGAACTATTCTAAGTCTAAGATCCTAGTATTTTCCAAACGTCCCAAGCTGCAGAATTGGCAAACAGGAGGGCACACCACCAAACAAGTCAAAACCCTTAAATATTTAGAGCTGGTTTTCCAAGCCTCTGGAACCTGAAATACCCATCAGGACTATGTATCCCAAAGAGCACAGAGATCATCCTCAGCTATACAAGCTTTCAATTTTAACTGAGCTGCACAGTTCATCCAGCTGCTGTTAAATTATGCCCAGTTATTGTATGGGGCTCCATTAGGGCCTTATAGCAGGATGGCAAGAGAAAGTTATTAGAGAAAGTTCAATCTAAATTCTCAAGAAATATTTTCCTGGTCCCTTGCTGTGTCCCAAATATAATACTTCAGTGAGAAGCAGAAGTCATTGGAGTTGTATCTGGCCTCTGGATTATCTTTAATTTTGGGTTAAGACTGTTACATAGCTCAGCTGGATTGGCCACTTTAATTATAGTAGATGATTTTGATTCTTCCTGGAAAAAATAATTACAGGAAATTACATTTCTATGGTTTTTCCTGGGATGCTCTTTTGCCTTTGGGGTTACAGCAAGCGAACTTAATTTTGAAACAAAGGATTTTAGATATAGATGGCTAACTGGATTATGCAACTTGTCCCCATGATACATTTATTAACAACCAGTTTCTAAATTTTAAATCAGCCAGTTACCTGGACAAGATCACTGTTTTGGAATTCAAAACAGCCTTATCCCTGATCCATTTTAATGTTCTCCTCACAGCAGTGTTGGAAGAGAAATATAGGAAAACCCCATTTGCTAAAGGATGGTGTCCCCATAGTGCAAGTGTGATAGAAACTACAGCCTATGTTTTGTTATACTGTCAGTTCTTTGCTCTATAACTTTTTGCAATTATTGCCCCTCTCCTTTCTAAATCCCTATGGCATTCTGATTTATTTTACTTATATTACTTATTAAGTAGCAAAGACAATTCTCATCTTACTTATTAAGTAACAAAGACAATTCTCTGTCCTTAAATGCTGTCAAATTCTGCTATATTGTGTGCATGAGCTATGCCCTATTATGACCTGTAATCAATAATGATTATGCTATGTTTTACTATGCAGCGTTTTTTTTAAAAGTCCATGACTGTAATAAAATCTATCACTAAAAACTGCTGAGAGAGCAATAAGATCTCCAAACAAAATTATGCATCAGGTCAATAAAGGCAGTCTTAACTCTGAAGCCTGCTCTGAAGAAGTTTGAAATGAACCAAGTTATTTGGGGGAGAAATAAATCTACCAAAGCAAAGATTTACTACTGGTTTTCAATGGGCCTTTGCAATACTTTGTTTTGTGAGGTGGGGGTAGGACACAGGAATGTACAGATTAAAAAGAAAAAAATTTAAAAAAAAGAAAAAGTCTACTTTGGTTTAACTGATGTGGTTTAACTACCAAAATAAACTAAATTAAAATTTCAAAACAGTCCTTTGAAAAAATGCTAGATGTATAATGACCTCCTTGTAACTAGACACTGGGAATTTCACTTTCCTACAGTATTCATTTCTGTGGAGGAAAACCAGATTTATGACAGCTTGATCCATTAAATGCAACATATGAGCCCATATTTTGTCATTTCTAAAATACGTTTTACATATGTTTTACACAGCTTCTGGTGGAGGTCACAACAATCCAACTGGCTTAGGGGAAATTAAAACTTGGGTCTACTTCCACATTCAATGCAAAGACACTGATATAAATACTTCAAGAGTAAAAAAATGAACCTATCCAAGTAGGAGAAATCCACAGGCAGAATTTGAATTTTGCTAGTAATTTTTGCCACAGCAGTCACTACCAAACAAGGAAACTTCAATTTAGAAAGCATCTTGCTTCTAAGCAGTGGAAACGTATGTGATAAAAATGTATTTTCCTGCACCTTTCCCAACCAAAGAAATTAAGAATTTTACTCTGAATTAAACAAGGTTTGCATTAAATGATTCATCAAAATTTAGAGGAAAACAGAACGAGACATATATAATTAACTGCATTAAAACAAAACTTTCAGTGTATCAAGCGAGTTACATTCAGTACTACTTTATTAAAAAAAAATTGCTATTTTATTGCTAACTTAAGAATACTCTATTTTGTCAACAGACAACTAACCTAACACTGAGACCAGCATCCTAGCTTCTAAGCATCTGCATGTTTCCTAAGAGATGAAAAACTTATTTTGAATAGATGGTAATATAAGAAGACTCAAAAGAGGCAAACCTGAATGGAAAAAAAAGAATGGGACAAGATCTACCAGGGCTAGTTGGCAATGACAAATAGATATTGTTAAATGCAATCTGACACCCTTCTCAACCAGCTGCATCATTCTTTAGCAAACCTTCCCCTCAACCCAGATAAATATTGTAAATAATGCCACACTGAAATTTGAAACAGTTTTGTTCAATTCCATGGATGGCTACAACGTATCAGATTAACCTTTCTAAATCTAGCACCTGCTGAATGCACTGGACTACAATTCCCATAATCCCCAGCTAGAGAGATAAATACTAAATGGTACTGTATTTATTATACCTTTCTCAGTGTGTTCTGGTTGATTACTGCTGCTGGAGCTGACACTGGCATCAAAGCCTGTAGGAGATACATTTCCTTCAGACTGAAGGTCCTGCAATTCTCCTACAATACTATCCACCTCAATTGTGCTATCTGTTTCACTCTTGATGCTTCGTACTTCTTCTTGACTCGGTGCCAGAGTTTCAGAAACAGATATGCCCGACTGATGCCTGCTGGAATCTGCTACTGTTACAGATGGAGGTGACTCAGGTGTAGTGGGTGGGGTGTTTAGAACTGAATTACTGCCACTACTTGGGAATTCAACTTTCTTGTCATTCATTTCAGCTGGCTTTTCTTCAACAGGTTTTGATTCTGTGTTTAGTGGCAAAGATCTTTCAACTTTAGAACTGGACAAAGAAGTATCCTCTTCCACAAGGGTTTGTAGATGCTCCTCTGGTGTTGCCTCCTCAGGAGAAGCATGGGGTGGAGAAGCTGCTGCTTCTGTGTCAGAATCTGAAAAAAGTTCTTTGAGGGTTTTTTTAGGCCACTGTCCCTGAATACTTGACCACACATCTTTCCGGTCTTTTGCTCTAGTATTCTGAAGCCTTTCATCAGAGTTACTTAGAAGTTTTATTCTCTTCTCTGCCACTTCAGAAAACCCAGGATAAAAAGCATTTGTCCGTAAAGATTTCCTTTTGTCATCTAATCCATTATACTTCTTATTAGGTGTTAATTTTAACTTATTTTTCACTTCATCTTCATCTGAGGAGCTGTTACTACTGTTTTCCAATCTAAGTATATCTTTGCCATTTGATTTTTCATCCTTAATATTAGGCGACCCAGTTTTTAAACATTCTTCAGGTACACAGTACCTTCGTTTACCACGTTTTGTTTTATCTGTTGCCTCCTTCTTTATCTCTTTCCTCTTCTTGGCACTTGCATGCTCACCATCATAGTCAGTATCATCAGATAATTCTGTTAATTCTTTATGGAGTCTTTCTGGAGATTCTGATGCTGGTTTGGATGCTGTGGCATCTCCAAGAGTTACTGTCTCTTCTGGCATGGATAAGCTGATTTGCTCTTTCAGACAAAGCTCATTATTGTCTTGGGTCAAAGCTTCTTCTTGAGGACCCTCTTTCCCATTGTTATAGACATTTGGAGCACTCTGGTCATCATCTTGTTCACTATCATCTGAGCTTTCAGATGCTATAGGAGAAAAAAAAAAGTCAGAAAATAAATTCCAAGATCCAGCATCCAAATCCTATATTTAGACATGTTTCAAACAACATCTGCATTAGCCCTTAACTTCTCTGTGGTATCTCTATTTTAATTTAAAATATTTTTAAAAAACATATTTAAATGTGTATTTGAAAGTATGACACTGGATTGAATCCAAAGTTTGTATTCCATGAACAAACTCCCACTTAAGGACAAAGCTTTCTGTAATAAGCATAAGACATCCTGTGAACATCTTTCAATTTAATCCATTTTTTTGCATCATATCTTGGAATAAAATAACAGAACACTGTCCTCCCAAACTTTTGGTATCATAAACAATATTTGTTATATTCCATATTAATTGGATTATTTGAATACAAATAATAAAGTAATTACAAATATAGCACAGAAAGAAACATATTTTCATTAAACAATCTACGACAAATGATGAAACAGATTCTGGTGAAATGGCAGACAATAGAAATGAGAATTATTTTGAAAGTGTTTATGCTTTGGAATATAAAGGCAGATATATACTGCATACAGAAAGAAAAAGTGAATGAGAAAAGGAGAAAGATCCTTCTCCCCCACCAAAAAGAAAGCATTTCTGGCCCTAATAGTTTTTCTGTTTTTTTCAGGGTTGGGGAAATTCTACAAGGCTTAAGATATCCATTGTATCTCTTAGCTCTCCCCCAAACTTCAAGAAGCTCAAAAACCAATTAATAATTTAAGGGATGCCTATTTACTAGCCACATTTTCTGCATCCCTCAGAGAAGGCAGAAAGACAAGATATAGCATCCAGACAAAAAAAAGGTTGTGTATCCCTATTATATGGGACTATATCCCAAGAACTAAGCAAACAACTATATGTATCCAAGGACTGCTTATCATCTTAATCAGCAGCCTGCTGATTCAGATTATTTTTAAACTGAAATGGATTTCATAGAGATCATTTAAATCAGCCTAACTTCTGTTGGACAAACACAAACCCTTGAACTCATCTAAAGTACTGATTAAAAATTGGAAAGAATTGAACACCAAAGCTCTGGTTAAGAAAAACTTAAAACTGGAATTATAATTTTTAGTAGTATAAGCACAGGAACCGATGAATGTGGAATGGTAGAAAACTAACAAAATAAAAAAAGGAGATAATACCAGTACACTGGTGTAGAAAACTATTCATTTATTCTTAAATCAAGTAAGGAGATAACAAACAAAAGCTAAACTCTATGAACATTATAAAGACATCCAGTCTAATTAAAAAAACAAAGAAGGCCTGAGTAAGTAGTCAGTGGGCTCACATGTCATGGGAAGCCAAAATTCGCTGGAATTCTGGTTTGTCAAAGCACAAGCTGTGTGATTATGCCCACTTGTGAGGAGCAGCTTAAAAACCACAAATGGCTCTGCCTTTGGACTGTCATGAAGATCAAGGACTTGGATTTGTTCCTCTCAGAAAGAAACCACTTTTTTGTGCACATTACCTTGCAGTCCATTAAGGATAGAAATAATCTCTAAAGATTTATTTGGAGCTAGTTCAGAAGTTTTGGCTTCAGCGCTGTCTGGTTTGGATGCCATCTCAGGTGATATACTGACATGAAATGGTGGTTTCGAAGAACGGCGCAATTTAAATGTTTTTGGAGAATACTTCTCATCTTTATCAGCTTTATTCTAGTTTAAAAGAAATATATATTCTATTAATATACCCATATATTTTATCTTATATCAGAGTTAACGGTATGTTGAGAATAAAACAAAATCAAATGGCAAGATATTGCATAAAGTAAATCTAAACTGACATGTTAAACATGTTTTTAGAATAAACATATCTAAACTATATACATGTAAATATGTTTATAGACCTTAAATTGTGCAGCATCCTTTCATTTCCACACATCTACATCTACTTACAGAATTTTAAGTATCCATTTTTCAAACTGGTAATTAAGACACAACATTATTATGGTCTACAGGTGAGTTCTATTCAATGACTTGGAAATCATGGGGAGGGAAACTTTGAACAGCTTGAGGGCCATGTTTAATGGCTGGGAAGAACTCAAGGTTACAATGGCAGAATGATTATGCAAATAGGCAGAGCAGGATTTTTGTATTTCTTCATTTTGAAGAACAATTGGGAGGTTTTTTTAAGCTGCTTCAAGTCTATTTTAGGGCTTATGCTAGTTTTAATCTTTCCTACCTCACTATGGCAGAAAACTGTATGAGTAACTTTAGCAATCATGTTCAAAGAAGGCCTCAAGGGCCACAAAAAGAGGTTCAAGGGCCCCAAGTGGTCTTGGGGGCACTTGCTCAACCCTGGTCTAATTAGAGGCAGTTAGTTCTAAGTTCTGTTCAAAGAATAACTATAAGATTACAATTGTAAGTAGGGAAGGAGTTTCTTTCTATGGGTATCATAGGATATGGTCACAGTGTGGTCTTAAATAAGTTCTAGTTCTTTGCATGACTATTTTAACTGCCTTGCTTTGCATCACTGATTTCTCCTATGTATGTGAAGAAAAATCTTTCCAGGCTAGAAATTTTGCATATTAAAAGAAATAATGTAGTTCATCAGTGTGACTACTTGTGTGTCTGAATAAACATGGTAACATAGGTCTGAAATACAATAATCAGATTTGTTAAATATCAGCTTTGTCGACAAATCAGCAGAGGACATTGGTATATTACTTCACAGTGAGTAACACAATGACAAGTAAATATGAAAATGATGTCCCTGTGTTATTCTTCCTCCAGCTAAAATAGCTGTTATCAATAGTAAGTCATTATGGCAATCTTTGTTTCTATTTCTATGGATAATATTCAGCAGCAGCAGTCCAAAATAATCTACCTTTATTTTCTTTCGATGCTTTATTTTGGGTACATTTTTGTCTGCTGGTCTCACTATCTTGTCTGCTTTTATCCATTCATCATACCTAGAAGGAATTAAAATGCGTAAGCTTACAGTTTGGAGATAATCAAATGTAGGCTGCAGAAAAACAAATATACATTTTATAAAATCATACCTTCTCTAACAAATTAATATATTTTTGAGTTCATTATGTAACAACAACAATAATAATTAGTCTGGAGATACCACAGGACTGGCTTACTATTAAAATGCAGCAGAAACATGAAGCATTAGCCTGTTGTTAGCATTAGCAGTATTAAAAATTGTAGGACTAAATCCAATATCAAATGAGCAAACTTTTGACCAGGCAAGATGAGGTTCCCTTTCTCAACCCATAATTTCAAATCTGCTTTAGAAATTCAGTCAACCAACATTCTGGAGCAGACTTAGAGGAGAGAGAACACTGGGGGATGTAAGACAAAGGCAGCATCTAATCTATCAGCAATATCTGTTCCAAAATATGAACTCCTAGCTATTATTTCTATCACAAAATAATAATTTTGCTGTACTTGCACCCCATGCTTCTATAAGACCTGTGACAGTTCTGCTATACAAGTTCAGGAAATATTCACTCGATTCCTCCTCCCATCAACAACATACATTTTGAGGGTTTAATTCAAATTACACAATCCAACAAATCTTTGATATAATCAGAATTAACATACTCTCCCAGCACTGCCCCCCCCATAAAAAGACTAATGAAATAAACAATATCATACTACTGCTAAGTAATCTTTTTAATCGGAATAATTTATATTATTCTGAGTCATCTGGCAGATGCAATCATGTGAGAGATCTATACAGCTGATCTTAACACATTCTGGTAGAAAGCAGGATACAATGAATCACAGTAGCATATTTTTATCAAAAAAGAAGAACGTAAAGGAGATAGCCAAGCAATTAGAAATACAGCCACCAAAGTGATCTTTCTCATTCATATAAACGCACATACAAACACACACACTGTACTATATGACTCATGTCAAAACAAAGCACTGCTCTATTCTTGTAATCTAAGGTAAGAAGTCCAGGGTACATATTTAGGGTTTGTGGTACAAGTAGAAGTTTTGCTGGGTAGTAACACAACCTCAACAGGAAATCTGAATTAGAATCACATTGCTTTGCTTTCAAAATATGTATCTCCTACTGTGTACATCTTAGTATCATACTCAAAAGAAGTTTGCATAATAAAAGCCCTTGTAAACACTAGTATCTAAACAACAATCATGAGAATTAAAATGATTCTGAAAACATATACTCATGTACCGGTATTACAGAGTCCCTGCCTCTGAATTTCTGGCAGTGACTTTAAAGACATCCACATTTTCAGTGATATCTCCAGCAAGGAAGCCTTCATCATGCAAAGGCTTCCATGCACACTTGAATCCTGAGAGTGCATATTCTGTAACACAAAATCCATTCCTCTATTATTCAGAAATACATATCCCATGAAGTTAAAAAGGAACGTGAGTAAGGCACAAGTTAAGGAAGCAAAACATAATGAGAAGCCTAACATTCAGAATCTTCAATATCAGCTTCTTATTTGTCTAATTAGTAGAGACTTCATCGAGCACAAGTCAGTTATAAAAATTAAGATATTAGCATGACAAGATTTTTCAGCTACAGCTCACGTTGGCTGTCTCTGCCAACACCCAAAGAGTTTAACATGGCCTTTCTCAAAACATCCTAGACAAAATTACCTATAAAAGTAATGCAGATGGCAAGCAAAGATGATAAGGAGCCTATTTGAGTAATATCAAAAAATAAAAGGCCAGTTACAAAGTTTTTGCAAAGAATATTTCAGTAAAGGAAATGTCTGAAAGATATGAAGAATACAGCAATATGGGAACTGCACAGATCAGAATACCAAGTTAATGGAATAAAAGATGTCAAGAATATTTTCGCAAAAATATCAAATTTACCATTTCCCCAAAAGCACTAAGTTATGGCAATAAGCCATAATAAAGAGAAGATGCTCAGACATAAAATAGAAACACAAGACTATGCGAAGATGGATCTTCTTGAGAAATATATGGCAACAAGAAACTGACCAAGTGAAAGTATAGATAAAGATTCTAGGTACTCAGAGAGAATGATTATTTGATTTAATCCAGATTTTCCAAATGAAACCTCTTCTCACTTCCACCCCGTGTTAAAATGTTTGATTTTAGTCTAGATTTTTTAAAAAATGTGTAGAACTAATTATGTTTTGTCCAACATAACATGACAGCAGAATAAGAAATGTACATGCTATTTCACTGCTTAATATTAATTAAAATAAAATTGAGGCAGACTGACTCAACAAGATTATTTTTCTTGATCTACAGGTTACTTACTAAGCTATTATTGCTCTAACTTAGAATATAAATAATTTTACATAGTATAATGATCTTCATAGAGCAGTAATATTCTGTGTGTTTTAAAATACACGTGTATTTAGAGTATTTTAAAGGAAGTAATCACTAGCTAAATCTCAATTACCTCACATTCCATCCGCAGTAGTGCACCAAGTAAAGGACTTCTCCACCTTCAATATCAGAATCTTTAATACTAGCTTCATACATTTTTTGATTTTTCCCTCGTCCATACCGCACTTGGACTTTCATGCCTGGTGGATAACACTCAAACTCTTCCTCTTCATTTTTGTCATCTTCCTCCTCCTCCTCCTCGTCTTCCTCCTCCTCCTCCTCTTCTGCTTCTGCTTCTTCATCTTCATCTTCTTCCTTAATGGTGCCATCACTTGAAAGGTTTAAAAAATGTCAGTTAATAAAAATATTGAAAAAATGTTCAGTGCCAAATGGTGTATACTGATTAATATTGGGGATGCACAGAAGGTGAGGAACAGCAGGCTCCATATATATTTATATGTATAGATAGACAGATCGGAAGATAAATGTATACACACATTTGTATATATGTGTGTATATATGTATACATATATATATATGAAATCCTTTAAAGATGAGTGATTTTTAATTAGAATTGGCAACTGACAAGAAAACAGCAAGCAATCAGAATAGTGAAAAAAAGAGGCATTTAACAGAAGATTTTAAAAGATGACTTGGTTTAATGAAAAATGTTTTATTACCACCTCTGGAAGCTAAAGATGTATATTACAATGCTACTGGGGCAAATTATTCTTAGCTGAAATATATTTCCCTCTGTCCTTAAATCTTATCAATTTAGTTCTACCGACCAGCCTGATTTTTTTCAGTGTGCTTTACATATGACTAGTCTTTAGAGTATACTATATTTTTGTGATTTCATTTTGTTATGGTGGTTCAATCAATAACAGACTGCTCAGAAAGCTCATCTGGTTATTTTATTTATTTATTAGTAATTTCTCAGTGTAAAATGTGCACATTCAGAAAGGTTTTGAACTAGTGTTTCTCAAAGTTGAAGCAGTACCCTAAGCCTCAAGAATGTTTCTTGACAACAGAAGGGAACGTCAGAGTATTGTGCGGGCTCTTTGGTTCAAAGAAAAAATATTTTTTTAAAAAAATAGGAATATTATTGGGAATTTCAAAACAATATGAACTTTAAATCTCAGTACTGTATTTATCATGTTTTCAGACTTTAAAAAAAATCATTATTGGTTTCTATCCCTGTTAAGTGCTGGACAGGAGCTTTATTTTCTCTACTGAATTTTAGTTTGGGAAAGAAATGGCTAGGCCAAAAATAAATACATTAAATGGCAGTGAATTTTGCTTGCTTCTGCTGAGGACACGTGATTTTATCTAGTATAAAAAGCAGCCTGCCTAATCCGGGTAATAGTTATGACGAATAAATAGCAAAGTTCTAGTTACTCCCACAGTTCACTCCTGCTCTATGTGCTTTCTCTATATTTTTCTCTGGTAATGTATTTAACTCATGGCAACTTAAAAACAATTATGAATAATAACCGAGTATTATTTTAAAGAAAATCTCAAGCCACAGTAAACATGGTCAAACAGATTACAATTATATAAAGATGTTCTAACAGAAATGTCAAACCTAAACTTAATTTTTAATTTATTAAAAAACTTCATATTTTGATTAAATGCAATTTAACAGCTCTCTCCCACCAAAGTTATGTTATAAAAGTTCATTTAAGTACAGATATATTATTTACTTAGGTTGAAATCAGTCTCCCCTAAAGGTCAAACTATAATTTAATACTTTTAGTACTGCTGAAGACACTTTTAACAATACTAAAGGAGTTTGGGAGTCACTTAAATAGCTTTTTCTTATTTAAAATGCTTTTAAACAGAAAACCCTTTTTTCTCACACTGCATGTAAAAGTACAGCATTGCAAAATTGGTTTGCTGTACATTAGAGGCAGGCAAAGAAGAAAGCAGAAAAGGATCAAATATTTTTGAAAACTAAACAGAAAAATGCCACTGGGTATGCAGAACTGCTCAAGTGATTCTCAGTGCTGGCCACTGGAAATCATAAATGCTCTTCTTAAAGAGTATTAAAGAGATCAGCATACAGCATTTATCTCCCATTCCCTTTCCCTGCTTTCTAGCTAATTCATATCTTATTTTAATTCTTATTTTTAAAAAAATCTAAACTATGCTGATGAATGAGATTGTTTTAATTGATAATTCTATCCTTTTAAAATGATACATAGTTTAGTATTATAGTAGTATGAAATGAGAATGTACAGCTAGTGGAGCAGGATCTACTGGTAGATGCCTAGCTGACTTGCAGTAAATTGGAAATAATGGAGTCAGATTTAAGTTACAGCTAAATTTTACATTTTAAAAAATTGTTTGTTTCTTGTTTATCCATCAGCTCTTGGAAAAATTGGGGATATAACATAAAACCTTAGCAACTGATGAAGCTGCTTTACCTGAAGGCTACTCCCACATTTCCACAAAATGTAGTTAAATAGACTCATGGGCTTGCACATAAGCCAGTTTATTCTCACATTTTCCTTTGCTTTGTTCACCATGTTGCCTTTGTGACGGCCTAATAAAAAGTACTGACCCAAGAGAGGAATGTATTTTTATTTTATTTTGGCCAACTGAAGTACCTTTTGTTTTCTTGTGTTATGTCCAACAAAGATTAAAGTGTTTCTAGCAATGGAAATAAAGAAAATGTGTAGGAAAGAAAACTAAGAATGGATTGTTCTGTGGCTAGATTAAGAGCTCAGTTCTGATAATGAAAGCAAATTCCCAGGCTGCAGTTTATGTTCAGTAAGTACCCTTTGCCTTATTTAAATTTTATGTGTCCCACATTAAGTTATAATGGAAATATCTGGCTCCAAATGCTGGATCCCACAGATCCAGGAGACAAACCAAACTAGAATCTGCAAGATGTGTCTCCAGCCCTCTGTAGATAAATAAAAATAAAATAATATACATTACATGTCCTCATCTTTTTCTTGTTAAGGTTATTCCCTTACTGCAAATAAAAGCTCGCAAAAATCATGGAAGTGTGAAAGCAATCCTAACAGTCCTTAAATCCTCACATCAGGCAGCAGTATCTGCTGGGACTAAATATCAAGATTCCTAATAAAGTTAAAGCACAGATCATTATTTTTTTTAATACTAAGTGATAAAGAGCGATTAGCAATCACAGATGGAAGATACAAAGATGTAACTAAAGTCAAGGATGTTCATTTCAAGGAAAAGCTGAATGGTTAAGAATATATGTTGCATGTTTTTCAATAGACTGTTGTAGTATGATGACCAAAGCAACCTATCCCCAAACTGACAATCTTGATATATAGATAAGAAGCGAAGTACTGGACACCTTGAGGCAGAAGTCCTTAGGAGAAAAGATCAATATGGCTTTGAGGAAATTTACTTTGCCATGTCTGCATCCAAGTAAAAGTTCGCTTTCTTGTATTCCAACTTTGGTAAACCTAATACAAGAAGGATTTGTGTAGCAGCTGATATCCACAACTCTTAAACATGTTTCCTAAAACTGAAGTGTAATTTTTTTATTCAAATAGCAATGCAAAAATCATAGCTTTGGAAAGTAGTTAACCACAGGCTGAGAGCATTACAGCTTCAGAATCAGAGTCCAATATAGCAATAAGATGGCAAAGTAAGATGAGAATGTAAGCAGTTCCCATATATTAACTATTCCAAGTAAGTAAGGTAAACATATTAAAGAAAATAGGAGCTTTAACCTTCAGAATAGGAAAATGAAAGAATCCAGTAAGCAGCAACAAAAGGAACTATATTAGAATAGGAAATGAAGATACATACTTCCTGATCATAAATGTATAAGATTAATATTAATGAAGTGTGCAAAGGAATTCCTATCAATTGTAATGAGGATTCCTACAACAATAGTATTTAGTATTTTTATCTGCCATGCACTTATATCTTAAAATAGTACAAGAGTAATTTTTCCCCACAACAGCCACCACTTCTCTTCGTCTGAGAAAGCATCACTAGCCCAAAGTCACTCAGTAAGCTTCTATGGCTATGAGCAGACTAGAATTTGGGTCTCCCTGCTACTATTCCAACACTTTAACTCTACAATATTTGGAAAAAGAAAAATATCAATTGCCACCAGGTCCCTCTTAAGAATATGTCTGCAAGCTCAGTTCAGCTGGAGCTCAGTTAGTCAGTATTCCCACATTATAAAAATTTAACTAGTTAATTTGTCCTTTTGCATTTGCAAGAATACACAGAAAGGAAGCATTTAACTGTTCTGCAAATTAATGAGGTAAATCCAATGACATATTTGAATCTTTGATATTTCAAAAGATGAGTAACCTTCTTGGACTTTTTAAAATGTATCCCATAAAGTTTCATCAGTTCATACAAAGCATAGTCAACAACACTATCTGGTAGAAATCAATGTGATCCTACTAGCATAACTCATCAGAAGATTGTTCTATATATTATGCTCAGATACTCTCCTTACCTGTTATAAATTATAAACTGAAAACATTTTCTCAAATAAAAACTAGTTTGCATTATAAAAAGAATAAAGATTCTATTTGATTTCAATAATTTGTTATTGACTACAGATATGCTTATTTTAAATTAAACAGTTGCAAAAGGAAAATTCTATTTGAGTACATTTAAATCTCTCACTTATTATGAAAAGTACAATAACTCCTGCAACTTTACCTCCTTTAAAATTTTGTCTTTAGTTTAAATTCTGTCATGACATAATTTTCAAACTATAAAAAATCTTTAAGAAATAATTTAATAAACCTATCGCTTCCTCATGAGATGGGTGGAATCCAAATTTGAAATATAAATAAATAAATATCTTCCAAAATATCTTTTAACAAATACAATATTATAATGTTATAAACTCAACAGCTATCTAAACAGAAGATACTGTTATCAGCTGGTCTTTTATTCCTCTGTCTGCAATTATTACTTTGACTAACAATCTATCATTAAAATCCCTTCCAGAATCCTAAACAAAACCAAGTGACATAATTCAAAACTTGGCCCCATACAAACACAAAGCACATTTTTTCTAAGTGCAAAGTAAAGAGACATATTGCTCCAAAATTCTCCAGTTCCCTTTTCCTAAGTTCCACGCAAACAGAAAATGATTTGTGTCAGTAAAGCTCACAGCACAATTCTAAGTCTCTTGCTGTATTTCAAAGACTAATAAAGTACAGCCATTATATAAAAGGCAAAGTATTATTGATTTCATTATTAAGGCCAAAACCACAATTGTACTACAATGCATTTCAGAAGAGTTTATAGATTTGTAATAATAAAAGAGAGAGAGAGTGCTGACTTTGGGAAAATATGATGCCATGGTGAGGGCAGAAAACAGGAGTAGAAAGCAAACACCCATTATGCCAGTTGGAAAGACAGTGCTATTCTAATATACATTTTATACAAGACTACTAAAGATATAAATTCATCTTCTCTAACTCAAAAAAGGAAAGGAAAAGAAGCTATAATTTAAATTATAAATTATTTTTTAAAATCCAACAAAGACATCACTCTGACATCTTGCCAGGCACGATTTAGAACAGGAAGCCATATATCCTCTGCTTGCTAGGCTTAGACTATATTCACACAACAGGTGTAATCAATTAACCAACCTGATCAATTAAAGATATAGCTGCTGTATGTGCATGCCATTCTAAGCCTGGTCATGCTGACTGTGTGAATGTATTCTCACACTTATAATGAAGCTAGTAGCCACTGCATAAGCAATGTCCTGGTGCAGGACTCCCTGTCTCCTTGCAAAAAAGCTTCCTCCCCACATCACTGGCAGGGCAGGAGAAAGAAAGTAAAAAGCTAATGATTCTTGAATTGCCTCTATATAAGATTCACATTTGAAAGCAAAAGCATTTATTGGAATTCTTGTGCAATTACTTAAAATATATATTTTATCTAATTAAAACTCAGAAAAACTTATTTCTTGGCTGTACATTTTCCGTCCTGGTTATTGAGAGTTCTGGCGTTGACCTGTGTGTGTACTGGGGGGAGGGGGAGGTTAACTCAGTACTGTAATCAAGTTAGGCATTAATGTAGCCTTGTTGTTTGTGTTGACATTAAACTATGATAAATCATCAGAATTTGCAAACTCTAATTAGTATTAACTAGGCTTAGCATTGGTACAAACGTGAGGAGTAAAATCTCAGCTAAAATGGGGAGTGTGCAATTCCCTTCTAGAAATGAGAAAAGGAATGGGGAGGGACTCATATTCCCAAGGTGTATCATCATTGTAGGAATCTAGCATTACGTATGAACCAATCTTTAAAACTGACTTAAATAAATACTGAATGGTCACACAGCATTAGAAGTTTCCTATGCTTTAAAATGCAGCCCATGCAGAGTAAAAGAACATCTGTAATTATACAGGTTCAGTGAACCTCCAGATAACGGCAATATTCAAACAGTAGTAATGAGCGACATTTTGCAATTTCAACAATTTTAATTGTAACAAAGTAACACAATGTTCACTTAAATAAGTCCCTTCAATGCAAGTATACTATAATTAATCTCCAGAATGAAGCAGTTACTAAAAGATTATAGAGGTACCTAATATACTAATATTTTTATATATTCCCATCAAATTTTCTATAGGTATCTGAAATTACAGGTATGTTCCTAACACTAGCTTTAGTAGACTATCATTTCTCCTAAACTGTGTGCAAGTATAAAATATATGCATGTCAAATCACTAAACCCTTTTTTCCCATGAAAATTAGGCACCTTTGTCTAAACTTCCTAAGTTACAAGTCACAAAAGTAACAATTCCAGACAGTACATTCACAAACTCGCTGATACACAAACAAGGGAAGACCTTGGGACTGATGAATCAGAGTCGCAGAATATTAGAAATGGACAAGATTAGTAAACAGATTAAAAATGTCTAAATATGCAGATATGTAATAGATAGATAGATAGATAACCTTGAAACCATTGTATATGTTCTATTATAATCATATCATCTTAAAAATGGGTCCTTTTGTATCTCATCAGATTAAATGTGTTTTTAATCACAAAATCTGAACAGCCATAATAACTATATATATATATATATATATATATATATATATATATATATATCCATAACAGCTATAATCTAATATGATATATATCAAGCAGAATTCTATATAATTCAGTAATTAACATTTATAGCTATATAGTTTCAAAATTTGTTTTTACTGAATTACAGCCTAAACCTAATTTTGAATCCCCCTACATATTTGCACAAAGCTGCCACAAAG
Organism: Liasis olivaceus; assembly: GCA_030867105.1. Classification (NCBI taxonomy): domain Eukaryota; kingdom Metazoa; phylum Chordata; class Lepidosauria; order Squamata; family Pythonidae; genus Liasis; species Liasis olivaceus. The sequence continues at coordinate 263,442,751 of CM061349.1, forward strand.
ATGTAAAACCTCAAACCCCAAAAGCACTGGGTCAAAAAGAGAAAACCCAGAAACCTAATGGCAACTCAGATAATATCACTATGATATTTCATGTTGTTGCAGCAGCTTAGCAAAAGGTTCTCAATTTGCTTTTTAAAAAACATTACAAAACACTATACCTGAATAAAGTTTAATGATGAAAGACTTTACTGTGCTCATTAACCAGCATAAGAATGAAGATTTGATGAAAAAAGATCCAAACAGGAAACTGTGTGGCTATGTCCATGCATATACCCTATGTTTGCAATGCTCTATCCACAAATACAAAAATGGTTTGTTAAGTTTAATGGCATCAGTACATTTATTACCTATGGGACTGAACAGCCATACCAATATATACAAGCTATAGAACTAATGTAGAATAAAGGAACAGTGAAAACTGCAGACTCAAATGCAAATCACTAATGCTTTCTGTGTTAACATCAGTGTAAAAGTGATCTAAGGGGCAATATTTTCTCATCTAAAACATAATCATATAAACATTATATTGACAAGTGGGTCTAGAGGCATTCTCTCTCTCTCTCTCTCTCTCACTCACTCTCTCTCTCTCTCTCTCTCATACACACACACACACACACACAATATTCTGGAATCATTCTATTGCCTAAAACAAGAGAATGACGCTACATATTTCAATCACATGACTAACATATTTTAGGTGCACAGGCATATGATGGTGCACAGGCAATTTGTATGCCACTGAAACTCAATCCAGAACCAACATTTCTACTTGTAATGTCCAATATTTCCTGAAAACATGAGGGCTATAAAATGACTTTTTAAAAAAGCTGAATTTCAACATAATATTTTTTATTACTAAAAGTATAAGGGAGTCACGTCAAGCCTTGAGTTAGTATGAGACATTACCATTTCAATAATAGCAATATACAGTGAAACTTCATTTTAACAGACTAATTGGGGGAAGAAGTATTCATTATTCACAAATGTCCATTAAATAAGAAGTCATATAATCACAATGGTTTATGTCATTTGCATAATGGCATTATATAGATTATACAAATTATATCATTTGCATCCATTTATATTATTTCTGTGAGGAAAACATTACATCAAATGACACAAGTGATGTAATTTGTGTCATGCTAATGTTGCAAATTATGCCATGTATGTCATTTAAACAATGACATCATTTTGCTAATGACATAAACTGCCATGTAAAGTCTATCAAACTCCATTAAGTTAAGATTTCACTGTATTTAACATTACCATGGGTTATAGCTGTATTGTTAATGAAAACATTTCCATTCAAAGGTGGCATACGCTACTGAATTCTGAAGTATGTGCAAGACAACATAGTTTCTCCAAAATGATTTTCAAGGTTACTCCATACCTACAATGCTTCTCTACATTTCTTGAAAGGCTCCTTTTATTTAGCTTCAGCACTTTCTTAGCAGGTTTTTGTCACAATCTAATTTCAAGACTCCAGCAACAAAACCACTAGAAACATGTAATGATGAACAGGTAATAGCAATTCTTACTACCGCAGCTAGTGCAGTTAACTGAGAAATTAACTCACTCGTCTCACTAATAATACATTAATTTTGAACAGAAAAGCTCCTACACATTAGTTCTGGGAATTCTTTCCTCCTCAAAATCTAAATGCCTAAAAGATAAATTCACAATAAAGAAGCACACAGGCTTCAATATTAAGAAGCAACTATCTTTGCTTGTTAAATAACAGAACAATACTGTGGGCAAATTACAACTTGTAAATTCGCACTAAAAAACAGTATTACAAGAGAACACTGATTAACACTACTTTTTTCTGCCTGTAAAGCTAGTCACTTTCATACATGTCTCAGTGTCAATTATTCAGAGAAGCCCTCAGTTTGATTCCCTACACTAGTATATGATAGCCAAATCACAGATACTGCTATGTTCATTACAGAGCTAGAATGATAATACAGTGATTTTACTTGAATTGTTCATTCTGTCAAATATTGACCAGCCAAACACAACCAGGGAGGAATGGAAGAATGAACAGAACTACTTCAGCAAATCCTTCAACAAACTCCTTAATACCTACAGAATTTCTGTTAATCAGAAACCAGAATAAAAATTCATTTACAACACTGATGCAAATATACTGGATAGCCAGACAAATTATATCCAACAAAAATTTCTAAGTAAGGCAGCATGCTGATAAGAAATGCTATACCATCCACAATTTTTTAAAATTTAAATCTTTTTAAAGCCTCTTAAAAAAAACTTGCTTGTCTCTTAAAATTTAAGGAAAATAAAAGAATCTTACTTTGATATCTCTCTCTCTTCAGTTTCTGGAATGGTGCTCTGATTTTCCAGATTTTTACATTCTGTGTCTTCTTTACATTCCACATTGGCCTCATCATCTGTAATGGTTATTCTTAACTCTTTCTCCTGGTCACTTGGAGGTTCCTGCAAACATTTTTTAATCCCCTAAATGAAAAAGGAACATTGCTATCACTCACAATTAAAGAAATTATTAATTATGAAATGGACTGCACCAGCCATTTTTCCAACTAATGACCAAAAAGCAGCAATCAGTTAACATTACATTCTTAATACTCCTCCACATTAGGGCTCCATTTTCATTTTTATTGCTAAGAAAGGTGTGGAGTGGGTATCTGTTTATGAATCGGCTCTCTTTGCTGGTAGATATGGAAAACTGCATATGGAAAATTAAATGCAATACTTTTTTATGCATATTGTTTTATCCCCCAAAAAGGCAGTACAGATAGTCCTCATTTGGAATCACAACTGGGGTAGGCAACTCGATTGTTAAGCAAAGTCATCACTAAGTGAAAATCACATGACCGTGACTGTGCTTATGATTTGACTTCAGCTTTCCTTTGCTTTACAGCATCAGAAGGATACAACCGCAAACAGCTGGGTGAGCCCAAACGGCAGGAAGGGTTTCCAGAACTCGACTCATGAGGAAGCTAGGTAAAAGGGCAAATCTTACAGCCCTTTTCCTCCATTCCCCTGTCCTTTGGAATACTCACCCCAGTCCTGGGATAATTAGCAAGAAGAGAATTTATGTTTGTATTTACATTCACTGGAAAGGAAGGGATTACAAGAGAGTAAGCAGGGGAGGGTTACACAATGGGGAATACACATTGAAAGGAATGTGCTAGTGCTGGCTGTTTGCCTAGCACACTTGCACTGAGCTGCAAGTCATTTAGGGGGCCAAAAAGCCTTCTGTGTGAAACTGATTAGGGTCTTGTCAGTTTCAGGCAGCAGGGGAGGGTTCTAATCAACTAATTAAGGTCATAGAGCTGAGCTTGTTAATTTGTGTTTAACACTTTTTAGGGAGATGTTGTGTTGTGGACAAAAGCAGCTCAGGTAGAGATAGCTTCTTTAGGCAATCTCTCCACTCTGCGAGGGGGGGGGTCAGGCACAGGGTACTAATGGACTGTAATGGTGAACATGTGACTGAAAGAGAAATGCTGTGAAGGTCATAAATGTGACAATGGTCGCAAAGTTACTTTTTCATCACTGTCATAATTGCAAATGGTCACTGTCCAAGGCAGTTGCTAAACAAGGACTACTTGTACTATGTTAAGGATATTTTCTCCAACCCTGTTCCCTGCCACCAAAACAAACAGTAGACAGAAAAAAGCTATGAAAGATCAAAAAACAAACTGTATAATGCTTAGCTTCCACACCTGGTCTAACCAGTCATGGAGATTTATTTCTCTCCAGTAAAAGTGTGTATACGACACACTTGTGTATGTACATATATATTTGCCAGTAGCTTTTGTCCAAAAGGTGGCAAGGCAAGATAAACAAAGTGAATTCATATTCATAAATTACTGATAAAAATTAATTGCCTGTAAAATAAGAAAATCCTTTTATAAAATTAATTGATCCCTTATTAGCATACAATGATTGTGTCACACACAGAGAAGCACACTGCAAAGGTAATTCTTCTCTCCTTACAGCAGACAACATCAAAATAAAGTAGTATAAGCTTTACTGGGAAGAGAAGGTTAGAAAGGAAGGAAGGAAGGAAGGAAGGAAGGAAGGAAGGAAGGAAGGAAGGAAGGAAGGAAGGAAGGAAGGAAGGAAGGAAGGAAGGAAGGAAGGAAGGAAAAGAATTAAGATTCAGCAGATTTGTGGCTCCTCCTATGCAATGGCTAATCTTCAAAGACAACTGTGCCTTGCAGACAGCTTTTTGTTTCAACAGTATCTTGTAGTCTTCTGAGTGAATGTTAGACAAGTTAATTACTGCCCAATTCACAGGTAACTAGAGCAGGGGAAACTCAGAATCTTCAGTTAATTATAGTAATTATTTGGGAAAGGAAATAATATATGTCTCAGTTTTACCATTCTAACCCCTCTCCTTATTTTTAATGAAAAGGTTGTTTTAAAGTAAACATTCCTACACAGGTAGTCCTCATTTAACAGCACTAATTAAGACTGGAAATTCCATCATTAAGAGACGCAGTCGTAAGTCGAAAAAACCAGGTGACCATGCTACTTAGCGACAGCACTTCCATTAGTCCTGGTTGCCTTCATTAAACAAGAACCACGCGGGTTGTTAAGCAAGAACCTCAAGTGACCACAACTTCTGACTTCCTGTTGGCTTCCCCATTGACTTTGCTTGTGGGAAGCCAGCAGGAAAGGTTGCAAATCACAATCACGTGACCGCAGGGCATAGCCATAAGTACAAGGTCTGGTCATAACTACCACTCTTTCAGTGCCATTGTAAGTTTGAATAGTTGCTGAACAAGTGGTTGTTAAACGAGGACCACCTGCAAGATAAATTAATATTAATATATGTCAATATTCAGTTACAATTTATAATGACCACTGAACTCAACAAGATAACATCACTGATGGAAAAGTGCAGCCTAAAAACACTTGAATTTTATTAGTATTTTCCAACATAAAATTGACTTATTTTACTTAATGAAGAAGCTAGTCAAGATTATGTCATATGAAGGCAAAGATGGAATGCTGCAAGAATAATATGCTTGGTAGATTCCTGGATCAAATATCTAGCATGTTCTGAATTCTGCAACATTTGAAAGGATTATCTTCAATATCAAACACTACCTGTTTTGCACCAATATAAATGCAGCACCAAATTATCAACAGCACTTTGGGGCATCTCAGACTTGCACTAGTGAACTGGATGCAATAACATTTCATGATATCACTTTGAAAGTATTTCACGCAGTTCATTTCCACACTACTGATTTATAGGGTCTTCATAGCATCACTCAGCCACCACTGAAGTGATGTAAAATTAGTCTTTGCCTTTTGTGTGTGTGCCTTCAAGTCAATTTTGACTCTTGCCAACTGCCTAGACAACTCCATACAGTTCTTTTGACAAGATTTTCAGAAGTGGGTTGCCACTGCCTTCTTTCTAGGGCTGAATGACCAGCCCAAAGTCATCCAGCTGGTATTATTATTACTATTATTACTATTTATCCCACCTTTTTATATTTATAACTCAAGATGGTGAACATATCTAATATGCCTGCCTCCTATTCTTCTTGTGTGAGGTGGGTTGGGCTGAGAGAGAGTGACTGGCCCAATGTCACCCAGCTGGCTTTCATGCCTAAGGGAGGCCTAGAACTCACAGTCTCTCAGTTTCTACCCTGGTGCCTTTAACTATACCAAACTGGATCTCAAAAGGTCTTAGAAAATAATGCTATTTATCCCCTGAATTTTCCTCATTTGTCCCTCAACCCCCAACTAGGCCTTTATATACTAACTGTGAAATTTCACTTCCCACCAATAGAAATACTTGTGTGGAAAGTCTACTAGTAGTCTGAAAGTTCTCCCTCAGGTAGCCTATTTATAAGGATCTAATGCTTTTTCTGAAATGATTCCTGCACTTCTCTTCCAGAGCGAGGAATACAGAAGAACAAGAACAACATTTTCTTGTCCTAGAAAATAATTAGATGATATGGATACAATTATTCTTCACTTGTATTGTTAGTATCATTAGTATGATATATTATTTGTTGATTACAAAGTAACCATGCTGTGATTAATACTCATCTTGTTAAACATAAATAGTAACTGCAAGATTAGATTAGTGAATTAATTTCAAGCCCAAAATCTTTTTTAATTTAAAATCTGCATGTTTACTTCTCCATTTTTTTAAACTTTGAACAGAAAAATGTGACCATCTGTGACACTACACTATCTAAAAAGTACAAAGTTTATTAGATACAAATTATGCAAATCTATCCATATTTAAATACAGTATGTACACGTAATTTGTCCAGATAATGTGAAATCCAAAAGACTTCTAAATAACATTTTAAAATGATTGCTAAGGTGATATGGGCACAAATAACATATAATTTTGCATTATAAAAGTATTTCTCTTAAAAACTAATACTTGTTATTGAGAAGCTCAAACTATACTGGAACAGCGGCATCCAGAAGAATCACTGAATCCTTTGTCCCTGCCATGTTTCTGATTGGAACTCAGAAGCCTGCGTCTGCTATTAGCAACAAGGATATCTTCTATTCCCTTCAATATAATTTGTACATACTGTATTATTTCAGCCTAAATAAAGCATCTTGCAAACATTTTGACTAGCAGATCCTCCAAATATCTATTTTGACCAAAATAAGTTGAAGTTCTGTTAACCCTGCAAATGCCATTCATTCCTTCAGACATTTAATAAGAATAATAATTTGTACTTTAAAACCCAATTGTGGAAGAAAAAAAAGGCAGCTCTTACCGAAGAAGAGGTTTTATCATTTTCTTTTTTTTCATTCTCATTCTCAGTTAGTATGACTTGTTTGTGCATTACTGTTATTTCATCATCTTTTTCTTCATTTTTCACCTTTGTTTCTTTTATATTTAGCTCAACTTCTTCCTGCTTTTTCACCTCCTGTTCATGTTCCTTACAGGGTTTGTTTGGTGTTTTCTCTGGCAGTGCCATTTTAAATTCAACATTAGCTGATGTGCAGTACTCTTCAAAGCCATAGAGATATCTAAAGAATGACAGCAACAAGCAAAATCAGCGTGCATTGATTTGCTTTACAATTACACTTTGATGATATAAATTCATTAGTTAAATAACATTAGTTCAGGAAATGATTCACAAAGGATCCTAGTAACAATTAAATACTTTGTACAGCTTATCTGTCACAAAAAGTTTAATAAACTTCCACAATGAATTAAAAGAGAGTTTACAGTTACAGTTACAAGTGGCATTCTTTGAGCCTTTTCACAAGTAGCCTTGACTGGAGAAATTAGTAACTACAGATGGCATGGTACAGCAAAATGAAAAAAGCAAGAGTATTGTTTTTGAAAAGATATACTCAAAATCTTACCTTTAAATACATTATTGTTTATGTTTTTATCTATGAATCTCTTAAGTTTAACCAACTTTATTAGGATTTATATCCAGATAAATGGCTTAAAGATGGAAGACTGAGATTAGTAAAAGCTAAGAAACGTGTACAGATTTTTAAAATATTGGAACAACAACAAAAATTTTATAGGGCAGGTTTAGAACAGAATACAGCTGCAATGCATGTTTCGGTGAGGCAAAGAAACCCATTTTTGAGTGCCAAACTGAAGCATTCAGTGCAATATATTAATTACTTACTTTTTGTAAGCACATTTAACATTATATCCAGCAGCAGAATTCAAGACAGGGATCCCAAGATCCTGATATACTTGCTTCCAGACTGCTCCACTTTCAATCTGTAAAACATAATGAAAATATCCTTTTGTTTATGCTTAAATAAATGATAACACACTGATGATTAAAATAATTAATTCTACAAGGTCTGAAATTGCAAGAAAAAATATTTGATATAAACAAATACCCTCTTATTGTTTTGAAGTACATTTATTTTCATCTGCCCAAGTCTCTTCACTAGAGATGCATTACTGTACTTGAGTATAATATATGCGTAAGTGGAAGGACATATGATGGAATTGTCCCCTTCCCTTCTCTTCTTGTATAGCTACCCCCTCTAAATAAGAACTGCCCAAACCTCTAGAATAGAAGGGAAAGGGTGAATGAGTTTATACATGAAAGGACTTAATTGGAGTACTTATCATGTCTATTATAGCCAAGACTTACATCTAAGTCAAATAAAGGGCAATTTATTTGAGGGACCACCTCTCCTGAGGACATCTGCCTGTCCCACCAGATCAGATAGGATAGGCATGCTTCTGGTCCCTTTCCTTAAATACTGCCATCTTATGGGACCTAGAAAGTGTGCCTTTTCCATGTCAGCTCCTGCCCTATAGAACACCCTTCCCCCTGAGGTCCAGCAGAACCCCAACCTTTCAACCTTCTGAAAAGCACTTAAGATCTGGCTTTTCCCCCAAGTGCTGAGATAGGGTGAGGTTGGAATGGGATGAACTTGTGGGCTGCATGAGAAAGTTTAGCCATAGTGCCAGATCTTTTTTGTTTTAATGTTTTATTTTATTGTTGCTATATACAGTATTGCTTTTATTTTTGGGTTGTGAGCCACCCAGAGTTTGGTTTAAGATTGGTGGCCATATAAATGTTTTAAATAAATAAATAAATACGGCTTATGCATTTTTTTAACACTTCAGGGTTCCTATGGCAGATGACACATTACCCAAATAAATTTTAGGTGACCTGGAATAAAGAGGAAAGCCTGACCTAAGCTATAGAGTTCAGTAAGCCACAGCACTAGAATCCTCTGCTATCTATGTTATACAGGAATAATAATTCAGTGGATAACAAAACAGGCTGGTGAGACTGACAATAAGCAAACATTTCTTTTTATTTTTAGTCATTCAAAGTTAAGTACACCTGAATTCATTTACATGATCTTGTTTATTCCTCACATATTACATGAAAGTTAAATAATTTCAACTGTTTTAGCTTTGTTATTAATGCTTCAACAGCTTTAATTACAGTAACATTTACAACAAAGAAAACCAATTTAAGCAATTATATTAAATGACTAACTACTTCCCTATTTATATACCATTGCTCTGTTGTTTGACAGCTGGATTTACAAGTTATCTGGAGAAGCTACAACATGAAGTGTCAAGCAAATAGTTCTCTCTTACTAACCTTTCCTTCCCCAAAACAAATAAAAAACAGAGTGGAAGTTATTAGTCATTTGTGCCTAAGGGCATGCTGGGTGCTTCAAGAAGACATATTCCACTGGCTGTTATCTCCATTCACTACAATTTAAACAAAGACTTTCCTTGCCATCAATGGAACAATATTCTTACCTTATCAAAGAGCATATATTATGTCTAAGTGATTACTGGACCCCTTTTTAAATTACATATATATTAATCCATGTATTTTGTGGCAACTCTGAATTAAGATTTATTTCAAGCAGCTATTTTATAGATAATTAAAATAAATTCCGATTTTGTAGTGTGTAATATAGGTTTTCATTGCTATAGGTAAGAATATTTAACTCTTAATTTCAGATTAATTCTTAGATTACTGAATTCATTAATATTGAATACATTATAGCTGCAAATTACCATTGAAACTACCATTTTAAATCCCACTTAGTGGTCAGTTCACTGCTTTAAATTAATCCATGCAAGCCCTATTTCACAAATAGTGATGTTAGCACTGCATCCAAAAAAACATCAATCTGTTGTCCTGACCCATTTTAATCACACTTTTAAGAATAACGTACTCTATATTTGCAGATCATTATTTCTAGATATGTGACCGAGTCTCACCTCCTCAACAGAATCATGAAGCTATCAAAATCAGAGTCTAAACCCTAATTAAGCTTAAATTCTGAAATCTCTTGATCTTCTCTCTTTTCAATTAATATATTAATGTACTGCCATAGGCACAGTAACTATTTTTCCAGTAAACAGTATATATTAGATGTACATTATATCATTTACTCGCTTATTTTTTTAAGGAAGTAACAATTAACTGCCATTATCATAAAGTATGTTGTATATAATAACTCACTACCACACAATGTCAAGTCAATTTCTGCTACTGAAGAACAAAATAAAGGTTGCTGTTGGGATATTTTTATTATAATAGTAATAATAATAATGATGATGATGATGCAACCAAATTTTAAGCAATTGCTATGTTTGCAAGGAAGCACAGAATATAATCAGCCCATATACCATAAGCCAGAACTTTACTGTATAATTATCTTTGAACTTTTAGAGCTCCTTTATTTATTTATCATATTTATATATATTCATATAAACATATATATTTATATGTTATTCTTCCACTGCTAGGACTCCTTTTCATATATAAAAAGGATTTCATCTTGTAATATTTGATTAATGACTTTTTTGTGGTATATACAGTTATCTCTATAAGTGTATCTAGCACAAAAAGGGAGAATGTTATTCAAATACTGTATTACATTCTTTGCATGAGAGAAACAAATGTACAATACTGCCCTAAGAGTTGTGTTCTCATCTTCTACACAGCTCTTTTCACAGCTGTGTAAAAACGACACTATTATAATTGTTTTAGACAGTGAAATTTTTTTCTTTCTACCCTGGCTTATGGTACTTACATTATCAAATCCTCCAAGTTTATGAACAAGCCTGAACAATTTGAAGAGATTCAAGTTTCTGTATCCAAGTACAGGTCGTTTATTAATAGGAGTCCCTGTGAAAGAAAGTATTTTGAATTGTGTGTTTGAGCATGGTGAGAATAATTCTTCTTATTAACATTACTGAAAATAAATCAATTTAGAATTTCAGTCTCACACAAAAATAATGTAACATATATGCTATGCATATTTAGCCAAAAATAATCACAGCCATGTTCAATGCTACTTACTCCAAATAAATGTGTAAAGAATTCAACTAAAACTTCATCTTCCTAATTGAGAGGTTCATAACAAAGTCCAGATAATGGCTTTATTTATAATATGATTTTTTTCCCTCCAAATAATTAGAGAAACTTGTACTCAGGGGAAGCCAGAACAAAATAGAGCTCAGCAGCACTTACGCAGGAAACCTTATGATAAAAAGCTTTTGCAAAACTAAGACAAAGTCACGTTAATAGAAATTTTTGCTAACATCCTGTGTTTGCTAATGTGCATTTGGCAAATAACTAGAGAATTCATATTTGTCTTAAAATATTCCTGTCAACATCCCAACTGATCCAGGCCTTGGGTAGACCTCTGAGAAGGAAGAAATTGGAATTCCACAGATGATTTTCCTTCCTGCCCCCAAAATTCTTTATTTGCCAAATACAGGCGCTAGCAAGGATAATAAATCTACTTTAGTTGCCTGCTTAGGACTGCAAAAATTGGGGGAAAGTCACTGGGCAAGTGACAGCACTTATTGGTGGACTATGCTTGGTTTTAGTAGCCTAGAAGTTGCACAGGCCTATTACAAACATTATATAAACATATTTGAGAGGGTTTTTTTAATTTACTACATTTTGTAGCCTTTTAAATCAATATTTTGTTAATACTGCATTGTAACTTTAATAGTAATCTGCCTTGGGAACATTACAAACTAAAATATTTATAATTAATTTTGACTTCTTATTATATACCTTTTATTAACTAAGAATGCAAATCTTAAAACGGAACACCCTCAACTATCAGAAATGAAAAGCAACATGATACAGAACTGTATTAAATTCTCATACAGTTAAGCAAGCTGTACCATAAACCTAATGAAATGCTCACCCCTGTCTTCCATGAATTTATAGAGCTGTTGCAGAAAGTTCTCTCTTTCTTCAGGAAAAGGTTCTATTTCTTCCTAATGAAATAAAGAAAAAATTAACACAGCCTGTCATCTCAAAAACCAACCACAGGGAAATAAAATATTTTAAAATTAAGTTTTATACTATTATAGGACATTGTAATGTTTTACTCTAAAGGCCAATATTATTTTTTTATATCTTTAAACTAATAATCTTCAAATCTATTTTATTACAAAATATTTAGAGAATACTTTCACTGTGGGAAAGTATAGAAAATTTAATACATACAAAAATTGCAATCTTATGAATTTCTACTGAGAAATTAGTCTCACTTTCTGTGGGATTATTCCTAGGAAAACCTGTACAGGACTGAAGCTTTAAAATGCCATAATTAACACTTTAGTACAATTACATCTGACTAAATTCAATTAATCTGTTACATGTTATTTGATTAAAGCAGTGAACTGGGAATTCAATTTTCTCCTTTAAAAAACAATATATTTTACTGTGAATTCCTCACATTTTATTCTGATAAACATTTGCTGGTAATTAAATAAAGATTATTTATATAAAAATATAATATTTATCAGATTATTTATATAAAAATAATCTGATAAAGACCTCAACCCATGATTATGACTGCAACGGCTTCATTAGCTTTACATTTACATATTCCTTCCATTATTCAAGCTATAATACTTGAATAAGTGATGGAGAATTTCCCTGAAGCTGACGTTGATCAAATACTGGTTTTCACTACTGCTTGTATGAAGCCTGACTAATATGACTAGCAACGTTTGCAAATACAAATTTAGATACATGCAGTGTAATGCAAACCTATTATACTATAGGACTATACTTGCCTCTTCTTCACTGCTATTATCTTCTTTTTCCTTTTCATCTTCTTCCTCCTCTTCTGCTTCACTACTGGAACTTTCTTCTTTCAACTCAGTCTTCCAGTTACTAGGAACAGTTCTGTTTTTACAGAATTCTAAGGCCTGATCAAAAGCTGTAAATAGAATTAACTTTATTAGAATGGAATGACCTACCTGAAACAGTCAAGTCTTGACAATATGAGCTTTTTTGTGCAGCTATACAGAGCCCTTTTCCTTTTATTTAATTGCGTGAATGAACAAACAAGGTAAAAATGTTTAACAATAGCTTGTGTCTGAACTGAAAATAATTATAAGGGTTTCTGAACAAGGCAGGATATATGCCTTGGTTTGAAGTTGACTTCCATTTCCTAGCTTGCTTGCAAGCTCTTACCCATAGTTAATTTGAAGTCAGAGTTTCTCCTATTCAAAGATGATGTCCCCATTATATTGAAGATATAATTTTGTTTTAGCTCAGCCAGCAAATAGATGCAGCTAAGACATCTCTAACTTGATTAACCAAGCTTAGCATGCTGTGGAAATAGGGACTTTGGCTTCAACTGCCTAAAAATAATTGTTTAGTTTTAACTTACTAATAGTTTGCTTTGTCTTCTTCCGGGCAAATGAGGCCAGCAGGAAACATTATTTTGTTGGTATTTAAAAGCTTCACTGGCTACAATTTATCTTCATGCATAATTCTAGGTGCTGGCTTTTCTGAACAAAATTCTAAATGGCTAGAGATTCAAGTACCAGAAGAAATACTTCATTCCATGAAAATATCCCTTATTATGAAGATCAAAGTTACTAAGTAAAATTCTTCCGTTTCCTAAAGTATAACTGGCTGCAATAATGGATATGGCTTTTTCAGCTGTAGTTACTAACCTTGCCATCTTTAATCATTTTTTCAGGTACCAGTTGAAGCCACTGCTTTTGGCATAAGTTTTATGGCTGAGCTTACAATTTCTCAAATTGTTTTTAAGCTTTAAAATGTTTTAATTTGCTTTTTCTACAGCTTGATTTGTACTCTTGGTTCTCTTTATTTTTAATCATGCAGTAAACTTAGAGATGGCATCAAGGTTTGGTAGATCACTCTTTCACTGCATGGGTGAAAGTAGGTAGCACAACCACTGAAACTGCTGGCATGATTTCCTGCCATTTTAGGACAGGAAACACATGAAAACTGTAGTATAAGATCTAAAATAAGCATCATGCAGTTTTAAAAACAAAGACAATCCAATCCATTCAACCCAGGAACCGGTTAACATTTAGAGCTTGGCATTTGGTTTTTTTCAGTTACCTGGTAGGAATGAGCAACATTTTTACAGCCAGGAGCTACACTTAACTGGGGCAGTGGAGGTGAGGATGAATGCTCTGGTGTGTGGGGTAAGTCCCCAAAGAAACCTCCCAGAAGTTTAAGTCTAGTTCTTGAGCATGAAAAAGTTGCTTACTTGTAGTGTAAGTTTACTGAAAAGATCAAATCCCAAGCTCTACATGTTAAAGTAACAGCAGTTCAAACAATGAAATGGATGACATTACAAAATGTATATAAAAATATGTTTCTAGTGTACAGTAGAGTCTCGCTTATCGAACATAAACGGGCCAGCAGAACGTTGGCTAAGCGAAAATGTCTGATAACACACAGTAACGATTGAGTGTGGTAAAAAAAAAAAAAAAAACGATCCACTGCGCCTCTTGCAATCGATTTTTGCATTGCAGCGCCGCACAGTCAGGAGCAATAAGAAAGAGTACACTCACGCTCACAAACAAGCGGCACACTTTTCTCGTCACCGATTTATGCGTGTTGTTGTGTTTTTTTTAGGGGCATCAGATAAGACGGAATGTCGGATAAGCGAAGGTCGGTTAAACGAGACTCTAGTATATTTACATGTTAGAAAAATATTGTTCAAAATAAAGGAGTTATTTTGCAAAATGAGAAAAAAATACTCTCTCTGAAATAATCCTACCAAAAAAGACCAAAGGAAAAACAAAAGAGAAAAAAAAAGTCCTAGCCTTTTCCATGTCTGGGACCTAGTCCTACCTATTTTCTATCATAAGACACCCTCTGTGGCCCTTGCCCCCAGTGTTAAATATAGGGGGCAGGCCAACAAGGAAGTCCACACTGGTAAAAGTGCAGAAATTCTAATTGAAAGGTAGCGTTTAAAAAAAAAAAAAAAAGGTTGACTCCTGGTATTCTTGGCAACATTTTTCACAATTCTCAGTCTAGTCTAACCCTAACCCATTTCTGTTCTAGTAATTATAAATGAGCATAAAAACAACCCCCCTTTCCTAATTTCAAGGTTAATTTTTACCTTGTTTTAATGCAGCATCAGGTTTTGGTGAAGACTCACTAATTTCCCGGACATCTTTCCTTGGTACTGAAGAGCTAAACAAATTGTGATAAAAATATTTAAAAAAATAAAGATTTTAAGTATTTTGACCTTTGTCAAATAAAGCAATCTTTGTTTAAATGAAACAATCTTCTATTATTAACTATCCACAGAATGTGAATCTTCTACTGGTACAAAAGAAAAAGAATTTTTTAAAAATAGAAAACTTTTTGAAAAAAATTACGTCTTTAACTATTTCATATAGATCTTGTCAGTTATTACTAAAAAAGGAAAATAAAAATTTATGATCTGCAGTTTTAAATAATGCTAAAAGGATTTCTTTTTTTAAAAAAACCACCATCACCAACAAGAAAAATATAAGAGTTTTAAATCCAAACTCAGAATGAAAAAAACAGGAAGGGGAACACCCAGTTTTCTTAGTGATGAAGCACAGATAAGTGCCTAGCAGCACAATCATATTTATGTCTACCCAGAAGTAAGTTTTGTTAAAATAAACTAAACTAAAATTCCTTTTAATTCAATGGACTTTACTAAAGGATTACATTACTGGACCAGGGTGTCCTAAGCTGGGTGACCAACATGCTAATGAGACTGGGGAATAGGACCAGCTGTCTTCCTGAAATCATATAGTAGCTCCAGAGGGAAGCTGCATGATCTCAGGAAAAGACAATTTTAAAAGTTGCAGACAGGTTCTAAATTGCACTCCAAAGCAATTTTTCCTAATTATTTCTGAAGCACTGCATACTCTGCTATTTGCCTTTGTTCTTTTATGGAGTAAACAGGCACACTTTCAAATTCAGCACTTAATTATAGCTGCCTATCACTTTTTTCTAAGAAAGCTTATGGACCATTTGAAGCCCAGAGACTTTTTTGGAAATAAAGATGGTGGTGGATGTTTACAACATGCCAAGACGCCAACATTCAAGGGAGACAGGGGAAAAGACCTGATAGATACCAAAGGACGTATCCATGAGCACACAGATGCCCCAAAGTATTATCCTGGGACTTCAGGACTAGGCTGGCATCTTTTATTTTCTTTTTTTGGTCAAAACTGCTTTTTTTTTAATCAGCAGAAGTGGAAAACATCAAGAATTGCAGAAAGTATGGCACTGATGATACTTTTTAAATTGATTGAAATAATACTATATTGTCATTATCATGATTTACAAGCATATTAAACAATGGAATAGCAGCATTTTGTTTAGAAATACTAAAGCAGAAACAGACTTTAAGTTGCAGAAATATTCTATCCATCCACTTTGATATTATCACAAAATAGCAGTTTCCTGACATATGGAAGTAGAGGGTAAGATGCAAAATTGTTTAATTCATTCTATCCCTCTCCTTCATTCTCATGAATAAAACAGGTCTGTGTCCATCTGCCATCTCTGTTATTTACATCCCAGCAGTTAAATAAATAGCAATTAAATCTAACATTTTCACTCACAACTTGCCATCCTTGAAAGAACGAACAAGAACATTATCCTTCTTTACTGCAACTTCATCACTACAATCTGGACAAACCACCTGTATAGAAATAAAAAGAATTATTTAAATTACACCAGAAATTTTATTTAAAATTATGTAAAAGATCTCAAAAACATATTTTTATGCATATTGTAGAGTCCATACATCTGGTTATTATTGCCATGGATGCTCAGCATACAAAATCCCCTTTTCCAACTGCTTTAGATATTTCAATGAACTGGGGGAATCTTAAATTGTGTCCTGTGTGAAAAACAAAATCCTTGGCCTTCATCAGTCCTCTGCCATATGCCAGTAACTCAGCAGAGGGGGGAAAGTAATTTCACTGGACAGTGGAAAAAGAGGTAGCTTGAGGTACTGCAGTTTCTATTTTCCTAAAAGCCCTGTGCTAAGTGAGAGAAAAGAGGTTGCTTGCCTCTGTGTGCAGCATGGGTTTGAGGGGAGGGGCATTTTCTTTCACTTTAGCCTGCTTTTCAGAGAAGGAAACAAACTGCATTCCTTTAATGGATTCCGCTCTCCCCAAACCCTGATGTAAAGTGGAAGAAGAAAAAAGCCTCTTGCCATCTCTACTTCTCCAAAACTCAGCACAAAATAAAAAATAATCCTTCCCCACTTTTCTGGATGATGCAGAAAGTGGAAGCTATGTGTATTAGACACAAATAAAGGCATGATAGAAAACTCTCAACATTTATATACAAATATTTACAAATATACAGTTTATAAATATTTCATATCATATTTCTGCTAGCATTTAATAAACTTCTTGGCATCATAGGTAGCTCAGATCTACTGAGCTACCATTTAAATTGCATTGCCTATTTCAAAGTAGTACTACATAATTGTAAGATCCTGATTAACCTAAATTAAGCTTCTAGCCATGCAACACTGGTGTTGTTTGATGGTTATAAAGTCAAGTTACAGAACTGAGAAGTCTGATTCATAAGTAACCTAGGATATAATCACATAATCCTTCAGATTTCTGTTCTGAAGATAAAGTAAAATGATTTTAAAAATAGGATTTTTCTTCCAGACTGCAAATCTATGCCCTACATTAGCAGAAAAGGACTTGCATCACGCCCATTGGATATGGCAATGACATGACAGCTTTTAAGATCATCTCAGAAAACAGTAAAAAGTTCTGCTTAGTCCTTACTGTTGTCCCTCTGTCTTCTTGCCAAGCAACTTATCCCATTCTAGTAGCGTAACATAAATTTATTTGGCCTATTTCATTATTTCTACCATGACACCCTTTCTCTTATTATTACATACATATTACATAATAACCTAGAACATAAAAACCCTTTGACAGTTCCACCATCTGTTTTTAACAGTGGGAAAGCCACAAGCAGGATATGAAGCCAATCACTAATAAGGCTATGTAAAGTGATCAAAGCATCCCTCTGAACCCATCTCCTGAAGGCTTGGTACAGCTGTTTGAAGGGCCTCCTCACTTCATCCGAGTACAGTGGAACCTCGAGTTACGAATTTAATCCGTTCCGTGACTCTGATCGCAACTCGAATTGGTCGCAACGTGAAGCACGTTTTCCCATAGGGTTCAATGTAAATACGGTTAATCCGTTCTGCCCTCCGAATTTGGTCGCGCCGCGAGGCAAATTTCCCCATAAGGTTCAATGTAAATACGGCTAATCCGCCCTCCGAATTTGGTCGCTCCGCAAGGCACATTTCCCCATAAGGTTCAATGTGTCAGCCGGCTTGCACGGCTAGGAAATTCCCCAGGCATGCTTTAGTCAGTTTCACCGCTCGAGCCCTAGCGCAGAAAGAGGAAGTGCTAATGAAATCTGAGCGCGGGGGGGGGGGGAGGCTTTTGTCGCACGCGCACACAGCCGGGAGCAGGAGCTTCCCCCCCCTTCCTCAAATCTTTCCTTTGTCCATAGCCCTTGGCGTGGTGCGCACGGCAAAAGCCCAGTGAAATCAATCAGCGCGCGGCCCCCCCCCACTGATTCCTCTTAATTCCGGTCTTTCCTTTGACAAAAGTGCAGTGAAAGCAATCAAATCAGCGCGGGGGGGGGGAAGGCCTTTGTCACGCGCGCACAGCTGGGAGCGGAAGCTTCCCCCCCCACTGATTCCTCTTAATTCTGCTCTTTCCTTTGTCCATAGCCCTTGGCATAGTCATTGCTTTCCTTGGGCTTTTGTCCTGCACACAGCTGGGAGTGGGAGCTTTCCCGCGCGCGCGCACGGATTGCTCTTCAATTCCCAGCTCTTTTCTTTGTCCATAGCCCTTGGCGTAGTCATTGCTTTCCTTGGGCTTTTGTCCTCGCGCTCAGATTTCATTAGCACTTCCTCTTTCTGCGCTAGGGCTCGAGCGGTGAAACTGACTAAAGCACGCCTGGGGAATTTCCTAGCCGTGCAAGCCGGCTGACACATTGAACCTTATGGGGAAATTTGCCTCGTGGAGCAAGCTTCCTTGCTACCGCGATCTCGCCCACAGGAAGCCGCGACCACGTGGCAGCAGGGCAAATGGCCGCAGATCCGGTTCGTATCACGAGGCGGAGGTCGCACGGCGAGGCAAATTTTTGCGGCCGGAGCTGGTCGTATCGCGAAATTTTCGTAAGGAGGGGCGTTCGTAACTCAAGGTTCCACTGTATATGTATACATGCATAAAGACAATTCTGCTGGGACTGCATCTGCAACACAATCCTAAAAGCTAATCCTACTATTTGCATCCCAGCAACTGATATGCAGAAGTGATACCATCTCTGAATATAACTGTTCCACCAATATGTATGTTTTGTATCACAATACAGCAGCAATGTAATAGCTTTTGCCTTTGCCTTTTCAAATTTTCTGTACAGCTAGTAGTTGGACCAACAGCAAAAAAGTTAATAAGTATATTTAGTATTTGGGAAAAAAACAGGGTTCTATTTTACATATACTCTATATTGTGTACATACAAACACAAATTTACACTTATAGTTTTCAACAGTTATTAAGCATCAAAATTTTAAAATAATAAGGCCTTTATCAATTTAATCTCTTGCATATACAATAAATTGTGTATCATTCTGAATTTATTTATTCTGTAACAAAACACTATTTATTAAAAACTGCAACTAAAAGTGCAATCTTATTTCTAGGACTATATTGTTTTTCAAAACAATTTTTTAAAGAATACAGAAGGCAAATACTTACCAAAGCTGGAAACCAAATATTTTTCTTTTTATCCATATTAACAGTTTCTACACATACAACTTTTCCTAATAATTCATCAGTTTGTTTTCTGTCATCTTCATCTTCATCACTTGAGGATGAGGAAGATTCTTCTTCTGGGCTACAAGGAAAAAATTGTTCCCATATACATTTTTATTATAGAATTTATTGTTAGGATTGGTGTACAAAGTGAACTTTTGCTTAAGCATAAGATTATAGTATATGACTTTATAGTGAACTGGAGTGGAGAACTATGGAATGAATGTATGAACAAATGATGAAAAAATATGGTGGCTGTTGCTGGAAAAATAGTGACTTTGAATAATTTTCCATTAAATAACCCTAGAGTAATATAGCAATAAAGGGCATTTTGACTCAGCCTTAATTCTGATGTAATAAATTTAAAAATATTAGAATTGCATTTCATATTTTATCAGCTACCTTTGTCAGTGCTAGTGGATTTTATTGATATTCTGTTCTAAGCTCAGTTTCTTATTGTTTGGACTATATATTATGAGCCAATCTGAGAAAAGAGAAATATGAATTGGCTATACTAAACCAATCTGATTATGTGCCATCAAGTTGGTGTTGACTCTTAGTGACCACATAGATAGGTTTTCTCCATGACAATCCGTCCATAACCATTGGTGTATCCATTGCCATTGTAACTGAATCCATTCACCTTGCTGCTGGTTGTCCTCTCCTTCTCTTTCCTTCCACCTTCCCTGGCATTATGGATTTTCAAAAGAGCTAGGTCTTTGCATAATGTGCCCAAAGTATGATCATTTGTGCCTGGTCACATGTGCCTAAAGTGAAAACTCTGGATTGATTTGTTCAATGAACTGTTTTCTTGGCTATCCATGGTATTTTGAGGAGTATTTTCCATCACCAAAGTTCAACAGTGTCAATATTCCTTCTATCCTGCTTCTTCAAAGTCCAACTTTCATTTCCATAGATTGTCACAGGGAAATCCATTCCCTGTACAATTATGATCTTTGTCGGTCACATCATGGCATCTAAATATATTTTCTAAGGCCTTCATTGCTACTCTACCAAGTGCTAGTTTGTGGTGCATTTTTTGACTGCTGGTTCCTTAATTGTTGTTAGTAAAAAGCAGAAACTATCCACTACTTCAATATCTTCATTGTCAGTTTTAAGGCTGATTGCTGTACCTGTTGTCATTACCTTGGTGTTCTTTATATTTAATCATAGTGCCATTTTTTCACTATGCTACTTGACCTTCATTACTAGAACATGAAGATCACTTGCATTTTCAACTATCAGAGTTGTATCATCAGCATAGCACAGGTTATGGATTTCTCTTTCTCCAACTATGCTCATCTTCCAATCCACTTCCTTCAATATATATTCTGCATTTAAGTTGAATAAATAAGGGGAGAGTATACAGCCTTGTCTTACTCTTTTGCTAAACTGGAGCAAATCTGTTTCACCACGTTCTGTCTGAACAGTGGCTTTCTGACCTGTGTATAGGTTTCACATGAGGACAATGAGATACTTTGGGATTCTAATTTTTCTAAGGAGATTCCGCAGCTTGATGTGATCAACATAATCAAAGGCCTTTCTATAATCAGTAAAACACATATTGACTTCCTTTGGGTATTCTTTGGTTTTCTAAATTATCCAGCATGCATCAGCAACAATGTCTCTCATTCCTTGGACTTTTCTAAAGCTAGTCTGAATATCTGGCATATTTCTCCTCATGTAGGAAAGGAATCTGCATTGGACAACCCTAAATATTATTTTGCTGGCATCTGAAATTAATGCTATTGTACAACAGTTTGCACACGAACTCTTCTTTCTGTGTTACTGTAGATTGATATCTTCCAGTCTGTTGGCCACTATATTGTTCTCCAAATTTGATGGCCTAGTTTGGTTAGAACCTTTACAGATTCTTTTACTGTTGCTTGTCATATTGTCATCAATTCCTGCAGCCTTCCAACTTGGTAATGACCTAAATGCTGACCTAACTTCATTTTGTAGTACAAGTAGTCCTCAGGTTATGATCATTCAAAGTTACAATGGCGATGAATGAGGGGGACTTACAACTGGTCCTCAGAGTTCCAGCTGTTGCAGTGTCCCTGTGGTCACATGATCGCGATCCGGGTACTCGGATGCCGGGCTCATGATTATGATGGCGCAGTGATCCACGGTCACATGATCATGATTTCCAATGTTCTCTGCCAGCTTCCCATAAGTGAAGTCGATGGGGAAGCCAGCAAGAAGTCAGAAGTCGCCCCCCCCTTTTTTGCCCACCTGTGCTCTGTAGTGCCTGCCCACGACACCACCCATGCCCCGCCCGCACTCTGTAGTGCCTGCCCATGGCACCCCCTGCACACTCACCCACTGACCCGGTTGCCTGAGACTCCTGCCTCTTCCCACTTAATGACCCATGTGGTCTTGGAGTTACAATGGCAACTGCGACTGCCACTGCTAAGCAATGCAGTCATGTGACATCATGCTCTATAATGCATCACTTAGTGATGGAAATTCCTGTCCCAACTGCTGTCATAACCCAAGGACTACCTGTAGAAGTTTTTATAGAGATTATCTTCTAAATTATCCTGGATGCTAACATCTCTATTGAACAGTATTTCATAAACTCCTTCCATCTTTCTTTGATCTACTTGGAATTAATTACTATCTGTCCAATGGTGTCCTTTAGCATACCAATTTGAGGTTGGAACCTCCTTCTAAGTTCAAAGATCTTTTGGAAGACTTTTCTTGTTCTTTGGTGTCTATTTCAATCTTTAATGTCTGTACAGATGTCATTGTAATACTGTTTCTTGTCTCTTCTAACGGCTCTCTGAAATTCTTTGTTAAGTCCCGTTCTGAGATCTTTGCCTTTCTTGACTTTGGCTTCTTTTCTCTTTTTGGCAATTTCCACCGTTTGTTCTGACCTCCAGTTCGCTTTCTTTTGTTTCTTGGTCTTTGGCAATCTCTTTTCACATTCATCCTTAGCAACTTCTCTGATTTCACTCAGTTTTTCTGGCTCCCTATCAATGAAATTCAGGATTTCAAAGTCATTCTGGAAGTTCTCTTTGAAAACAGATTATATATAGTCAATATCACATTATGGAAACTGTTTGGCTTTCTTCTACTGCTGCTTTAGCTTAAGTTGGAGCTTGCACACAAGCAGTTTATGATCAGTTCCACAGTCAGCCATTGGCCATGTCTTTGCTGATATAACTGAGCTTCTCCACCTCCTTGTATCAATAACGCAGTCAACTTGATTTCTGTGTACTCCATCTGGTAATGTCAATATATATGTTATTTTGCTTTTGGAAAACTGTTTTAGCCATGAAAAAATCATTGGCTTGACAGAAATTGGTAAGTCAGTCTGCTTTATTTCAGTTTCCTAGGCCAAATTTCATTTTCTTCCTTAATATTTCCAACTTTGGCATTCCAGTTTTCAACCACAAGTGGCACATCTTGCTTGCATATTCTGTCAATTTCAGATTAAACTCATCAGCCTCCTCATAAAGCTCATCAGCCTCCTCTTTTTTTGTATCAATGGTCAAAGCATAAACTTGGATAATCATTATATTAAAGTCTAATTGTATCATTCAGTCATTGATTACATTGTAGCTAAGTCTTGTTCTTGCTATATCTCTCCTGATTATGAAAGCAATGCTTTCAAATATTTGTTTTTTGTGCCCAGAATAATAAGCAATGTGATTTTCTGTGTCCAATTCCAGTCCATCTCAATTCACTGATGCCTCAGATGTCCATGTGTGGTCGATTCATTTCATCTTTCACTGTGTTGAGTTTTCCCATGGTCATGCTTCTTATGTTCTGTGTTTCCACTATAATTCTGTCTTTGAAGCTTCAATTATCAACAGCTATATAGTGCTGGATGATGGGTGCCCTCAGGTCAGATGACATTCAACATGCTACTGAGGTAGAGCTGAAGATCTTTCAGAGAACTAATGGTGTTTATAATGAGGCTAGATTATAGCCTTCAGGACGTATTTTACACCAGCATCCTGTGAACAGCTAGTGAAGCTAATAGTTTTGTACTACTAAATACAAGGAAAAGCCTATACTTTCATATGCAATGCTCCTCCAATCCCCAACCTCCAAAAGGGGATTATCCATTGGGATGAATGGGCAGTATATTCAGGAGTGATCAAAAGCATTTTCAGCAATTTATGGAATACACCTTCATAATGCCATCTAATTTCCACTGCTAGGTTGCAAACAGTGGAATAAGACATCTTCCCTCTCAGAAATAATGGGTTGCCCTTTGTAGGAAGCAGCTAAGTGAACTACATGGCTCATTCAGTATCCAGCAAGCTTATGCTTATCTAAACTGTATATATAAGAGATTAACAACAGCCTTTCCCTTAATCCATTCTAAACCTTGCCTATATGCTCCCCAGGAAACTTCCCATATTTTCATCTTCTAGTTTGAATTATAGACTGCTTTTTTACTTAGCTCAAATAATTCTAAAATTAAGATGATAATGAACCAGATAACCATTTAAATAAAATAAATAAAGGTCACATGGGTCATTAAATAAAAAACTTACATGTGATTAGATCTTCTTCCTCTATTCGTTTTCTTTCCTATGACAGGAGTCCCAAAATGTTCAGGGTTGGTAAGAGGGAGCTGATCTAATGTCTGTTGACAAACACATTACTTCTTCAATTATTACAGAGAATTTCACAACTCAGATTTGTCAGAATATTAACCAATACATTAGTTTAAAACGATAATTCAGACAGTAGGCTCTATTGTGTACAAAGCCCAAACCTGCAACCTGCAAGGAGCGTGAAAATAAAATAAAATACAAACAACAACAACAACAAATATAGTGTCTATATAGAGACACTATTTTATAGGGGTCATAAATCTATCCCAAATGCCACCTTCTCCCTTCCTAACCTCAGAACGTAAATAACATAAAAGGGCAAGGTTTCTGATGGGGTATCTTTATCTCATGGGCCAAAGCCCCATTCTCCTGTAGTCATCTCTCTCCATGGAAGAATGAGCATTTTGCAGAAGAAATAACTCCATACAAGACAAGAAAGGAGGTGATCATTCTCACCTCATCCTGCATAAAATACTTTTTTCTGTGCAGGAGAGATGCAATACAGGAACAATCAAAATGAGGGGAGAGTACATTTTAAGAATTAAAACTACAATATCTCTGATGGACCCAACTGGATTCCAAAGGGAGCTGGGGGGTTATACCTGAGAGTCTGCTGCAAGGTCCAGCAGAGGCCTTGGCTGCTACCTGGAATAGAGGTGCGACCTCTCTTGACCCATCGAACCTGATATTCCCCGTGGTTTACGGAAGAGTTGAGGGTTTTGAAAAGGGTTAAAAGATGTCTAGAGTGCTGCTGGATGAAAATAAGGACCCAACCCAACCAAACACAAGCTAGAGCTGCTATTAAGGCCTACCTTGTGGTGGTAAGAGTGGTGAAACATCAATATTTCTCCGCTCTTATTGCATCCGCAGAATACCACCCGGCGGCCCTGTTCAAGATCACCCGAGCTCTTTTGGGAAAGGGGGGTTTAGTAGCCCATTTACAGGGCTGCGCAGAGGAGTTTTCTAGGCATCTTGAGGATAAAATTGCTCGGATCCAGTTCCAGTTGGATACCAAGCATGAGGCTTGGTCTATAGAGGTGCCCAGGGTACGTTCTTACCCTATTATCTGGGAACAGAACCTGTTGAACCTGAGGAAGTGGACAGGGTCCTCAGGACAGTCAATGCCACCACCTGTCAACTAGATCCATGTCCCTCCTGGCTAGTTAAAGCTTCCTGGGAGGTGACATGTAGGTGGGTCCAGGCAATGGTGAATTCATCCTTGAGGGAGGGGGAGTTTCCAGCTGCCTTTAAGGAGGCACTGGAGCACCCCCTCCTCAAGAAGCCATCACTGGATCCCAGAAGCCATCACTGGATCCCACCATACTGGACAATTTTTGTCCAGTCTCCCACCTCCCCTTTTTAGGGAAGGTGGTTGAGAAGGTGGTGGTGTTGCAGCTCCAGAGGATCCTAGAGGAAACGGATTATCTGGACCCTTTTCAGTCAGGTTTCAGGCCCGGATACAGGATGGAAACGGCATTGGTCACACTCATGGTTGATCTCTGGCAGGAGCAGGATGGGGGTAGTGCATCCATCCTTGCTCTTCTTGACCTCCCAGCAGCTTTTGATACCATCGACCATGGTATCGTTTTGGGTCGACTTGGGGAGTTGGGAGTGGGCAGCACAGTTTTGTGCTGGTTCTCTTCCTTCCTCCAAAGTCGATCCCAATTGGTGTTAATTGGAGGCGAGAGGTCCAGCTTGCGGCCCCTCCTTTGTGGGGTGCCCCAGGGTTCGGTACTCTCTCCACTTCTTTTTAACATCTATATGAGACCCATGGGTGAGATCATCCATCACCATGGGATAAGGTATCATCAATATGCTGATGATACCCAATTATACATCTCCATCCTGGGTGAGGTGAGTGATGCTGTGACCACCCTTTCACAGTACCTGGAGGCTGTCGGGGTCTGGATGGGGTGCAACAGGCTTCAGCTGAACCCTGGTAAGACGGAGTGGCTGTGGACTAGAGGCCCCTCAGTATCCAAGAATTTACCATCTTTGGTTTTGGATGGGGTTGCACTGCCCCGGACGGACCCAGTATGTAATCTAGGGGTCCTCCTGGACTCACGACTCGTGTTCGAGGAGGTGGCAGTCGTGGCCAGGAGAGCCTTTGTCCACCTTCGTGTAGTATGCCAGTTACGCCCCTTCCTGGATCTGGAGGGTCTCTGGTCAGTCGCTCATGCCCTGGTCATCTCTCGGCTGGACTATTGCAAGGTGCTCTACATGGGGCTACCTTTTAAGAGTATCCAGAAGCTACAGCTGGTCCAAAATGCGGCCGCGCAGATAATTTTGAGTGCCCCAAGAATGGCGCATGTAACACCTTTACTACATGAGCTGCACTGGGTCCCAGTCTGCTTCCGGGTCCAATTCAAAGTGTTGGTTATCACCTTTAAAGCCCTACATGGCATGGGTCCAGGTTACTTGAGGGACCATCTTACCCCCGTCACATCAACCCGCCCCACCCGGTCAGGCAGAGAGGGCATGTTGCAGGTCCCGTCAGCGAGAGAATGTTGACTGGTAGGGCCCAGGAAGAGAGCCTTCTCTGCCGTTGCTCCCGCCCTGTGGAACATTTTCCCCCCAGAGATGCGACAGGCCCCTACGCTACCGGCCTTCCGGAAAAAATTGAAGACCTGGCTCTGCCAGCTTGTGTGGGGGGATAACAATTTTACCCAATCCTGGGGCTGGCTAGCACCTCGATGACGCTTCCTGAGCGATCGCCAATTATTTTGGATCTTTTTATTTTGTATTTATTATTGTAATATTGTAATTTTAATTGATTTTAATTGTTTTGTAAACTGCCCAGAGTCGCTTAATGAGATGGGCAGTGACAAATTCAATAAATAAAATAAAATAAAAATAAATAAATCTCATAAAATTTTTGTTTTCAGAGTAAGTTAAAAGGTTCTTATTATTGCAAATTGTTCAGCTGTAGTTAGTTATTCATTCTTAGTATGAGTTATACAACTTTTAACACATCTTACCATATCTGAAATGTAATTATAACGTCCATTAAACACATGCTTTACAAACAAATGTCTTTGCCCAATTTTCCAGTTACAGAAAACTAAATTTGAAGTAAAAGGTATGGTACTCAAGCCACTGACACATGACAATAACAGAGATTCTATTTACCAAAATTACAGATTTTCTACATTTCACAACTGTACTCCACTGCTGTCAGTGAAGCACAACTTATACATTCCATTCCATTAATCAGTGGGCAAACTGATAAGAGCACGCTAAATTTCTATAGCGCAGCTAAATTAAAAAGAAAAAGTTTACCTCACTTTCAGCAAAATGTCTTTCTCCTTTTAGGCAAAGTGAAGAGCGTCTAAGAGTTTTCTCATCTCCATCATCAAATACTGTTACCAAAGGTAAAAGGAAATAAAATATAAAAATTTATACAGATTTTTAAAAATTTAACTGAAAGTTTAATTAAATTTCAGTTAAACATACAGCCGAGCCTACCTTGTCCCATGAATTTCAAAACAAATTCACTATACTTATCAATTAATCATGACTTCTAACTAAAAATGAATAAACATAGCATTTCTAAATCATATTGACAAGAGTTTCACTTAATGAGAAATATCAGAAATACTGTAGCTCTAACCTAAGGAAACTTGTGCAGTGTAAGAGTCCAGCCTTTAAGGACTCTTTCTAGATACACCTGTCCTTTTTTATAGTATGTTTTAGACAGAAAATAAAAATAAGCCCAAACTATACATCAACTTCACATGTTGTAGTTGTGTTAGGAAACAGTATCATAGCCATTGCTTTAATATTGTGATTTATAGAAAACAAAAAGATTTTTGTAGCCAGAAAGCCAGAGGAGGGAATGAGGGAGGGGGAGCCCAACAGACAGTGAAGAATCTTAAAATTTTGAAAGAGGAAAAAAATTGAAGACATGGTGTAAGCTGTGGAATGACTCTCAAATAATAATGAAAAAAGACCCTATATAAAGCAGAATTAAGCTTTATAGATAATTTTTTGTATTGAAAAAAAATATATAATAGTGCTGAATGATGATGATGGGGCTGGAGCTCACAACTGGTTAATGGGACTACCAAGCCCTATCTCGTGGCTATTTTATTTGGCAAATTCTATGCATATACAGTATGAGTTTGTTCCAAGTTTCCAGAAGCAGCTCCGGACCAACAAGATGCCCCAATAACACAGAAATGGGACAATATTCAGTACATACAAAAACAAATCACAAGAAAAAGAGCTAAAAAAGGAGGGCCATGAGATGCATATGCAACTTACACCTTGAAGTTTTAAAATGTTAGTCTCAGATTCTAACTTCCATGAATTGGCAGGAAATTATTATTTAAGACTGTTGTACAACTTTCAGTAACTCTTGTTTCCAATCTCTATTTCTCTTTTCATCATTATCAAGCAGCTTCTGTCCCAAAACATTCTTAAGTGATTGCATATCAATTTCAATAGTGATGCTATACTGAAACTAAAAGTGCTCAGTTAATATAAAGACCAACCCTTGGTGAATATTACAGAAGAAAATATATTTTTTCCAACCTTTAATTTTTAAATTGGTAAAAAAAAGCAGTTTAAGTTTTCCTTACCTACAGTATACCAACTAGCATCTGTTAATTTATTGATGACAGCCTCCTGATAAGTTCCATCTGGATTCCTGACTTCCACCACAGTTCCTACCTATAACATAAAAACAACTTTAAAAGTTTTTAAACAGGTACTCAGTTAAAAAATACTGAACCACTTCACTTCTTATTTTATTAAATTCAGTTTTTATACTTATGTATTGTAACTATGAGAGTCAGTTTGGTGTAGTGGTTAAGGCACCAGGCTAAAAACCAGGAAATGTGAGTTCTAGTCCCACCTTATGCATGAAGCCAGCTTGGTGACCTTGAGCCAGTCCCTCTCTCTCAGCCCTAGGAAGCAGACAATGGCAAACTGAAAATTCTGCCAAGAAAACTGCAGGGATTCATCTGGGCAGTTGCCAGGAATCAACACTGACTAGAAGGTGCATGTGCACATACACACATGTGTGCACACACACATATGCAGCATATAGAGAATGTTTTTTAAAAAAGGGCAAATATGATGTGTTGAAGATCCAAACAGGTAATTAACAAAGCTACACAAGTGGCAGGGGAGGGCAGGGCAGGGGAGGGGAGGGAATAGACTATTTTCTGACTGCACACTTCAGGCTATTTTTGAGGACAACAGCCTCTGTCCTCCAGGAATATACACACGACAGGGATAAAAAGCCATGATGCATGTGTAGCACCTTTTGAATCCCAGCTTATACAGGCTGCAGTTTTGCAATATGGATACTGAGTTTATTTTGGACCTGGAAAGACTCTGAATATAATTATTTAAATACTATTGCTAAAATGTTCTGAATAGTTAAGAGTGATATGATGACAATTCTCTGAATCCAAAACAGAAGAAAAGTTATAGCAGTAATATTGTTGCTGTTGGAATCTGACATATACTACTGAAATATGCCAATGTAAAGTTCTAATAAAGTAACTATTCACACACGGTGAAACACTCATGCTGCACATCTAGCTTCATTTTGTCCCACAAAGAAGTGTATAGATGGCACTACAGTCAGTACTGTATATAAACGCTAATGTTCAATTAACCTATAAAGCAAAAAGTTCATTTATATATGTTAAGATTTGAAAATAATTTTAGCCTTATTGATAGTAATGTGAATTGCTCTTTTAAAAAAAACCTGCCACTTAGGGTAAGGCCAGAATTTTTAAAATAGTCATTGATCAACCTGTTCAAATTATTTGTAAAAAAGATATTCTGAGGTTTTATTTTAAAAAATCCTTTTTCATGTAAAATGATGTGCTTTTTATTACTTCCTTACTGCCAGCAGATGGTGAACAAGAGTTGATGTCAAAGTGGTTCACTAATAGTATCTAGAACAAAAGCCAAGCAAGCTTCTTAGTACCGAGTGTTAAAAGTCTGAAACAGTATGCAATATAGTTTCAATTCTCTGCATATCAAAGAAGATTGAAGAGAACATCTCTAATCACTGTAAAAGACTTATTTTGGACAAGAAAGAAAGGAAAGCATCCATTATTTTTTTAAATGTTCCATTTAATATTCATATATTCCTTTTCATTAACCATCATCTTTTCTTTCTCTCTTTTATATTTTCTATGAGTTCAAAGGTAAGGATCAATTAACATTATAGGCAGCAAAAGAAAACTACATTCCCTCCATCACAGGAGACTGTACTTGCTTTCCATTTTAATGGTAATGAGAAGAAATTAGTAATAAGGAAATACATTGTTTTCTAAGAGTTGCCTAAAATATTACTGTAATGTGCAGCTTAAATTATGAATAAAGGACCATATTTGGGTTAGGAACAACTTGTGCCTACAATTCTTTTTGTGATACCACTTAACAATGTACAGACCCCATACATTCCTTGAAAAAAAAGTGACAAATGTTGAGGAGGAGGAGGAGGAGGAGGAGGAGGAGGAGGAGGAGGAGGAGGATCATCTTGAACAAGAAAAGAGATTACCACTTTCTGGACTACACAGTCTCTAGCTAAGAGAGAATTAGTCTTTATGAGAAATCTATGTCAAGTACTTACTATTACATAAAGGAATAGTAAGAATAGCTTTGCTGGATCAAGTGAAAGACCATCTTAGTCCAGGATTCTGTTTCTCACAGTGCCTGATCAGATATCTTTGTGGTGCTCATAAGCAAAAGATGGAGACATATGTCTTTCCTGCCATTGTTCCTGTGTAGTATTTAGAGGCATGTGGCCCCCAACCTGGAGGTGACAAGACTGATAGACCTGTCCTCTAGGAATTTATCCAGAAGCTTTTTTTTTTTTTGGTCTGTTCTAAATTTCCTTCCAATCAGCTTCATTGGATGACTTCTGGTCCCAGGGTTGTCAGAGAGGGAAAAAACTTTTCCCATGTCTACTTTTGCCATACAATGCATAGTTTTACATCCATGATTATGCTATCCCATAGCTGTTTTTTTTTCCTAAGTTAAAGGCTCCCAATGTTTGAGATCCTAACATTTTGGTTGTCCTCTTCTGCACTTTCCAGCTCTATTATCTTCTAAATGTGGGTATACCATAGATTTGTATAAAGGCATTGAAATTTTGGCAGTCTTATTTTCAGTCAACTTCCTAATGAACTCTAGCATGGAATCTGCTTATTCACAGCTGTCACATTCTGGGTCAGAATCTCCACTGAGCTATCCACCATGACCCAAAGTCCTTTCTGCTAGTTAGTTACAGATAATTCCAATCCTACTGTTTTTTGCCCCAGTGCATCACTTTATATTTACTCAAATTAACTGAATTTCATTTTCCATTTGATTGACCATTTATTCAGTTTAAACAGATTCTTCTAGAGCTCTTTGCAATCACTTTTGATTTTCATTACCTCAAATCATTTGGTGTCTGCAAATTTGGCCAATTCATTGCTTACCCCAACATTAAAATAATTTATGAACCTGTTATTCCCACTCTTTGCTTTCTGTTTTTTTACCCAATTAGCAAGTCATAAAAAGACAGATTCTCTTATCCTATGACCACCAAGTTTACTCAAGAGTTTTTGATGAGTAACTGTCAAAGTTTCATAAAAATCCAGGTATATCATGGCAACAGTGTTATATGCTACCGACACTATTCACCTGACCGATGATTCTCTCAAAAATTTCTAAAAAAAAACCTGTGCAGATTTTCTTTTACCAAGAGCTTTTCCTTTATATGCTTAGTTCTTTTTTCTTTGATTATTAGTCCCACAAATTTGCCCAGAACAATCATTAAGTCGAGAGGTCAATTATTTCCCAGATCTCCCTTAAATCCTTTTTAAAATATTGGATACTATTCTGGATTAAGCCAAGTCTGTGATATATTAAACAACAGCAGACGCCCATAGTAGGGCTTCTAGTTGTTCCTACTGCAGTGGCCATGGAAAGAGAATTTCAAATTCTCCCATAAGCACTGTGAAACTGATGAGCTCAGTGGTTGGCACTGATGAAAAAGAGATGAGTACTTCTTTCACACAACAATACCACTCCCTCCAGCCAAGTTTTATGTGAAGCTTGTAAGAGAAATGTATTCAGGAGATGGGGACCTGTGGCAGGTTGGAACCAAAGACTCTGAGAGCTACATGCAGCCTGAAGTTCACAGGCTGCACACCAGTGATCTCTATATTTCTTTAATAGAAATTTTAATAGAAAATGTACAGGCTACTAAATGGATTTCAAGGAGCCTTATATGTAGCAGATGATACTTCCACAAGTATTTGGTGGAAGATGTTGCCTGACCCCCAACATATACATTGCATATTGTTTTGTACTATTCACTGTACAGAAAACAATAACAAAATCTTACTAAAGGAATAAGCTCTTAAATTCTACAGCACAAAGCATTACTCTGTAAATTGCATTTCATTGTGTTTAAATAATAAATGTTTGTATTCAGAGGATAATCTCAATGCTATATTGTTGAGCTGTTCAATTATTATATCTTTCAAATACACTTATTTCAATACTCTAATTTGCCAGGAACTATTCATTTTTTCAGCAATTATTCAAATATATTACCTTTAAAGGACCTTTTATATGATCATCCTGAACTTCTAAAGTTGATGAATCATGCCTAAATGTTACCTAGAACACAAAATTTTAAACATAATTAAAGCAATATAAGAATAGCTACCATATTTCTGATCCTGAACTTAACCTGTTTGCAGTAGCTATAGATAATGCTACTGATGTTCAAATGAAACTCTAATTTTGCATTTCTCATCTTTTACCCCTTTCTCATAGTGGAACAACCAGATTGTAGTAGAAAAGAAAACATAAAAACTATCTAAAAGATTAGAATTATCACACATTTATAAAGATGAATTGATTTATTCTCTCTTTTTTCCCTTTATAAGTGCTGATAGAAAGGATACAGATATAGACACAGGAAACATTCCTTTAAATCTCTGCTCAATCATAAAGTAACTCTCAGCCTAACCTAGCCTTTACTGTTGGAAGATGAATGTTTCCCTGAAGTCCTTAAAGAAAAACACACAAATGTAATCAATAACAATAACTGTAAGTTAGAACTATACAATTAGACGTAAAGATGAACTATTCTTTCATCTTTACCTCTACAACTTTCTCTTGCCTCACCTACAAAACATCTGGAATGTGGATTTCAGCAGAGTTCTGTGGATCCAACTTAACAGCACAGCAGCAACAAGTTGGAATGAAATCAAAACATTCCCATCTATTTATCATCCCTAAACTATACAGATAGAACACATTTAGGATGCAGCTGCAAAGAGAGATAACAATTCCCCTATTGATAAGCATTTCTAAGCGCTACTCTGAAAATACAGTGTCTGGGGGAATAACCTGGCCCTTAGAAACTCCTTTTTAAAAAATTGGAGGCCAATGAACTAAGTAGTGAAATACACAACTTCATTTTTCAGCTTGATATTGTATAATAATAATAATAATAATAATAATAATAATAGTAGTAGTAGTAGTAGTAGTAGTAACTATTATTATTATTACAATAACAACAAAGTGGAGTACTGAGTAGACATAAGTAATGTTGTATGGATCTAAATACATCAAACTACTTTTTTTAACCTAATGTCTGACTTCAGTATCTATGGTAAAATGGCACCCAAAAAATGGTACAAGAGAAAGACGAATTACTATTCCATTGATACATGTAGTGTCAGTGGGAAGGTCAGATACATGGAGTGAAGTCCAATTAGGGCATCAATAAAGTGAATTTGTTTTCTCCCCTACAGCCTTCAAGTCTGCTTGGGGGGACTTCTGGAGCAGATTTTGAGATTACATGAGAGGGAGCTTTATGAGGAAGACCCAAAAATTCCTCAAACAGCGATCTGGATATAGCCCTAAGGATCTTAAACATTAAGATTACAAAGGCTAATATTCTTACCAGGTATATATACAAATCGGCCAGTGATAAATATGCACATTTAATTTTTGTGTGTGTGATAGAGCTTTAGCTTCCCATAATTTGGAAAGAACAAGTAGGGGAATGAAAGTTTGCTTTAACACAAGTGATGTCGAGAATATTTGAAAACGAGGGATTTTACTTCAAAATATGTCAGAACTGAGTTTTTTGGGGCGAGATGGATTTTTTTTTTTTTTTGCCAAAAGGTCTAATTATTTTGTCCTAACTGGATGACCAAATTGTAATTAAGAAATTGATCATGTTAACTGATTCATGCTTTCAGTCTTGCAATCAGGATTATAATCCAGATATCACTTATTCAAGAATAAATGAAAATAGTTTCTAGTTAGACAGCCGACACAAAATTTGGAATTTGGATTTATGGAAACAATTGACTCAACTTCTCTTGTGTAAGCCCCTGTAAAATAAATGGATTTTCTGCAACAGCATGTCAACTGTAGATTAGAAAGCCAGTATCACAATCAGAAGGACTCAGAAGGTTGCTGTTATATGGGACAACATGCACATACAATCAGACAGTGCTGTTCCTTTTATCTTTCCCCAGATCATTATATTAATGATATAGGCAAATTTAGCAGAAATAATTACTACATTTCAATTCAAACTCTAGTGCTCTACATTTCTTATATGCCTTCAATTGCTATGAGACTAGCTAATCAAATGGAAAAGTATAGCCTGCCAGTCACTTACTCATATGGAAAATAGTTACAAGAGATCACTTCTCAAGAGTGCCTTGGTTGTGTATTCTACATGTACCTAAAAATGAGTTTTTAAATGCACTTATATATATACATACCTTGACTTTAACTAGTCTTTTTGCTGTTTTGATCTTGGCCTCACAAAAGGCACCTCTATATTTTGCACTCACATCAGTGCCTACTGTCAAATATGGCGGTTCATCAAGGGCCTAGGAGAGAAGTGGAACACATTTGGCTTTTAATCTTTTCCAGATATTTCACACTTACTCAAATTGGATTCTTACATCACTGTCAGCCATGTTTTGTTTTAATTATTTAATTAAATAAATCACAATAACTGAATTCATAAAACACACTAAACCACAGTGGTTTGATTCATGTAACACACTAAGCCAAAACAAAATAAACCACACTGTACTGTGTGAACCCAGCATAGGCAAGTCCTTTAAAAAAAAGTACTAAGATATTTGTAAAAATAAGATATCTAATGTTAAATATTGGCTCAAGCTACTACCAAAGCAATTAAAAGTGGGAACAATTAAATTTTTGGATTAAATTTCACAGACATTAAAATATGAATCAAAGATTTAAAAAAAAACCAAGACCTTATCATATTATTCTAATGGATACATTCAGTAGTTCATTCTATTAAGAGAATGACAACATCCTTCGGAAAAGATTCTTTATTCTCTATCTGCATCTCCTGAACAGATCTTATATTCAGGGAATTGAGAGAAGAAAGCAAAGGCAAATCTCATTGCATAAGTGGAAGACTATAGTCTTAAGTAAATATTTAACTTTGTGTATTAGTCTCATAATAGTTTTCTATTT
Source organism: Liasis olivaceus (assembly GCA_030867105.1). Lineage (NCBI taxonomy): Eukaryota > Metazoa > Chordata > Lepidosauria > Squamata > Pythonidae > Liasis > Liasis olivaceus. The sequence continues at coordinate 263,478,417 of CM061349.1, forward strand.
ATATAGGAATCAATTAAACAGCTGTTACTGGAAAATATATGTTACTAATATTCATTCTTTTATTTTTGATAATTAGTTTGTTACTGTAGGCTGTTCCATAAAATATTCCAAGTGGCAGTGATTTCGTTCAGAAAAATTACATTTTTTTCTCCCAATCTGAATATTTGGGGGGAGGGGCATCATGCATTTACAGAAGTGAAGTGTCCAGAATGAGACACTAGTTTATGTTATTCTGCAGTGCAGAAGTTATGACAGACTAGGCTGGAAGTTCCAAATTCAGAAATGAAAAATAGCTGTCTTTGATGATTATGGCATCCCTTCCTGTAGTTTCAGTCAGGAGCAGGGAACCAAACACAGTTGCAGAAGTTCAATCTGGGGAGGAACAATCTGCTGCAACAATTCCTGAAGTTTCTATCTCACCTCTGCTAGTTCAGTAGTTCCTCAGGGGGCCAGTTTTCAACCTTTATATCATGGGTCTAGAATATGTGATTCTCCAGATATCAACAAGCTATAATGCTCAATATCCCTCACTATTTCTGGGTCAAAGGCCCTATAATTGGGATTTCAAACAACGTATTTCAATATTGTTTGCCTGTTCATGGCTTACATGCTATGTAAACCTCAAACTGTACTTTTCAGTAAACCATGGCTTCAAGTGCTGTGTCAACATAGCCCTTAAATGTTGAAAATTATGAAGCTCCCACTAAGATACTCATAACATGCTACTGTCAGACTTCACAAAGGCATAGCAAAAAATCTGTTCTCCCCAAATCAACCCTGCATTCAGTGACCAGTAACAGCAGAACCTGCACAGATTTAATACTGTGAGATCAGTTGTTTTACTACAGACAAGGAGTTGTATACATGTGTGTATGTGTGCACACACACAAGTACCCACACTGCTGAATACAGAAATCTCTGTATGCATGTCATCTTTTTTTGAATCATTAAAACAGCTGCATCCTTTCCCAGCCTTGTTTCTGCATGCATGGCTGCTCGGCTGGGAAAAATGCTGTTTGCTTTAATGATTTAAAAAGAGGTGCTTTGTATGCACAACTGCATGTTGCGAAGCACTTATTCTGAAGGAAATTCATAGCTCTAAAAATCACTACCTACTCATACGCAGACAGGTAGCTATCAGAAGCTCAAATTTTGAGTTCGGTTACAATGCTGGATAACTGTTTTTTAATCATTTCCTCCTTGAAGCATTTTCCCCATTATAAATCTGTTCATTATTCCTCAGAGTAGGGGTGCAGAAAATTTTGCCAAGTACCACAGCTTGGCTCAGAATCAAAACCTGAACTCCTGCTGATTGCCATTTTAAAAAAAGTTGAAAATCCACCTTTACTTTGGCTCTCAGCCAAGTTTTTTCACCAAGTTCCTTGTTCATAGTTAAAACATTTAAAATAACATTCATTTGAGAGCTATCATTTTAGCCTAAAGTTCTATAATAAAAGAGAAATATCTGAAAATAAAAGTACTATTAACCACAAAACCAACCTTGCACTTTCCAGCTGTTTTGGATTACAGCTCTCATAATCATCAACTATATTGCATGTTGGGTGGAGCTTATAGGAACTACAGTCTAAACTCTGGTGGGTACTAGGTTGCTTACTCTTAGGCTACTGCATCCACTATACTTTTGCATATAGTATAACTCTGGTGAGATGGGTATGAATGCATTTTTTAGCTACAAGTTTTTACCAAATTGTAGTCAGATCTTAACAACAAATATATCTATATCTATATATATAATTAAATACACTATTAAAGCATTGTTTCCTCAACAGTTTTGCATACATTTCAATAACTGAAATAAGTTTGTAAGACATACCATATATTATCAAAACTTAAAGATTAATAGGGTTTTAAATGTTTCTATTGTCATGATTGGACAAAAGGAATAGCAACAGGAATAGTTCATAATGAACAGGGCAATTAGGAAAATGCAAAAATCAAAATTACATTTTCATAGTCTTAACCAAACAACATGATTTATGGGATTTACTATCACCAAGATATTTGGCAATCCAGCTGGCTGAAAGACAGTTAAAAATATGTGGCTTACAAAAGGAAACAGATGCTGCTAGAGACACAATAAATAGAGATCTATACAACTGTATTTGAATTCATTCAGCAACTTTTCATTCAGTACTCAATATGTTTAGGCAATGTCCTTTCTGACACAAGCAAACTGAAGACAACAGACTGAAAAAAAGTACTGTCATTTCTAAACCATTAAAAGACCTCACAGGAGATAATACTGCAGGTCACAAAAAAGATACCTATCTTCCTATCATAGCTTAGCAATATGTCACAGCATGGAATGTAGCTCACAAATATAAACATTAATGCTAACCAACAAATTAACACTCTCTTTTCTATTTATATTACATAAAAATAACCAAGGAATACCAGTATTAATCTACCCCTTCCAGCAAATACAGATTTTTATAGTAAATTTTATTTTTTGTGAAGGATCATATAGCAGAAAAAAAAAGCAGAAAACAAAAAGGCAAGTGAAAAGGATGAAAATTGTTGTTTATGTTGTTGCTCTATACACACAGGATTTGCTGGTCCATTTTCAAATGTTGTACATTCAAATTAAGAGGATTTTGATTGGGAAAAACAGCTGACTGGGAAATACCTCTATCTAAGACCCTACTATCAAGTCAAATTTGACATTCAGAACTAAATGTATCAATACACTATGAGTCTATACAGGGCAGCATAATAAATCCATGCATTTTTAAAATATAAATCCATATGCAGATCATGTCCATCTCATTTACCTATATTACTTTTTTCTGTAACTGAATATACAGGGTGTACCAAAAGTCAGGCCCCACAGGCCAATCACAATATGTTTTATTAATTTTGTTAATTACTTTTTTCCCAGAGAAAATGTTACTGTATTTAGGAATGTTCAAAAGTTATGTGCTAAATGAATAAAGAAATGTTCAGAAGAAAATGGCAATCAATATTAATATTTAATGTAATTTATATACAGTAATTAATTGTCTATGAGGTCTGACTTTTGATATACCCTGTATATCCAAATCAATTTGCATATGGATCTCCTGAGTTCCAGTGGAAAACCCATTTCTTAACAGAGGAATATGTTGGATAGGGCAATTAAGTTCAAACAATGCACTCTAAAACAAATTACTTGAGCACCATATCTCCACAAGCAATTGTAGCTTTAAACTAAATTAACATGTCTGGCATTTATTAAAAAAAAGTATCAAAATCATTATAAAACCCACTGCAATGCAAGGGTCCAGGAGAGCAAGCCCCACAGAAATGAACTTATTTCTAAACAGACATCCATTTGACTGCATTATAAAATGGTAAGCTGGATCAAGAATAAGTATGTGGAAAATGCAGCCAGAGAGTGAATTTTTCTGCTTTTTTCCCCAGAATTACCTCACACTGCTGAATGGTGTGAGATGCAAGCAGGAAGATGATGAGGAAAATGAGACCTCTAAATACCATAAATATCATGAAAAGTGCCTCTTTACCTGATTTTTAGAAATACCAAACTTCAGCCAGTCACTTGACCTTTAGTAGGAGCATTTCAAGGGACGAAAAGTTGTCTTCTGCCAAATATTTTACTCCAGATTACATCACTTGGAGGAAAAATGCAAAACATGAAATATGTGTGTGTGTGCACGTTTGTGTGTGTGTTATAAAATAACACATCTGGTTCAAAATGAAGATAAAGATTTGAAGATCTTATTTTTTAAAAAAAATAAAATGTCATAGCAGAATTTTAGGTGTATGTTAAAGCAGTTTACTCCTTTATTGCTTGCATTCTTTCTGGAAACATTTCTTATTTCTGTGAGAAATTTAAAATATATATTTGGAATACAATTTTGGCAACTTGAATTTAAGATTGCCTTGTATGCAGGTAATGTACAACTGACACCATCCAATAAAACAAAGGACCACCTTTTTACATAGTTCGATATTATGTCAGTAATTTATTTAAACAACTGGTTTGCCAAGAATAGAATAAAAATATGTTGAATAAAAATGCAGCATACTGTATGCTTCAACCCAAACAGCAAGGAAACACTGTAATCTCTGAAATCTACCAAAACAATTTATCAACAATTTGTATGTAACAGCATAATGTTGTATGATGAGCTAACAAACATGCATGAAAGACAGCCTCCATGGTTTCAATATTTTCAAGCTTGTTATATAAAATATATACTATGATTAAAAATATGAACAGGAAATAAATTTTAATAATGGGTTATATTCAGAATAAATAGTTTATTGAACAAAAACAGAGTACATATTTGAACAAATTAGAAAAAAATAGATTTGGATCTTTAATTATGTTCTAATTCATCATTTAACCACGTTTAGAAGAAATGTATTTAAATCAATTTACCAGTGAATTTAGTGCTATATAAGCTAATTAAAATATCCCAAGAAATCAGGATTATTTTGGAGATATCAAGCATTTAAAAGCTTTTTTCATATTTTTGGTTTTCTATACCATATTAAATTACTCTGCAGTGATGTGCTATACAGTATTTAATAGTGAATCCTGATTAGTTTCATGCGCTAATGTACATGATAAATTGTGAAACCTGTAGATTTACCAATTATATTAATTTTACTAATAGAGGCTACAATAAGTCTTTTAATAATATCTTTTTTTCCTTTATTCTGTAGTTTTGATTTAGTATTATTCTGAATTTGCATGGTAATCTCTTGTGGTTAGCACAATCATGGGCAAGACATTCATCCATGGGGCAGCAAAGAGACCTCACAAACTGCTCTAACAGCAATTTGTGCCAGCTCTTTCTCCTTTATTCAAGGAACATATCTCTGCAACATTTCCTGCAAGGGAGACTGTAGTTACTTGGGATTTGATCATTTCATTTTTTTCACTGCTGTGTTGGCCCAATCCTCCCCCTAGTTCATTAATTTTAAAAGCAATACCCTTCATATGTCTACAGGAGATAAAAGAAATGTCAGAGCAGCAGCTACTCATATCATACATCTTATGTCTCAAAGTAAACTAATGGCTGTCTAACCAAAGGCTAGCCACTAGTTTAGGTCTGCACAAAATAGAAAACCATGGCTGAATCAGGTAAGCCAAGAACAGACCAGTATTTCAGACTGTGGTTAAGACAGAAGCTTTTTATTCTTTCCAACCCAACAGAATTCTGGAAAGAAATTAAGTAAAAAGGCTCAAGAATCTGTCCGGATGTTTCCCTGTGTAATAGCAGGATAACTGTCTGAAAACAGAATAGAATGGGACCAAACATAGTATGGGAGAATAAGCCAACAAATGAAAATTGGCCAGATCAGGCCAGGGACTGCAAAGAAAAAAAAATATCCCCAAAATTCTCTCAGTATACCCCTACAAGTAAAGCAGCTGGGCAGCTACTTAGAATGCTGCTGACTGAAACTGGAAAGGACCTATGACTACCTATATAGGACAGGTGACCTTAATTATAGTTATAACTGCATGATTTCTATCTTTAAATAAATATGCAAGAAAGGTCAGCAGATGGACAAGTTGGACAGAAGATTATCCAGCTAAACCATTCAAATTGAAAACACCCTTTCTCAGCTAGTATCTCTTCAAACCCTAATGAGGATCAAGACGCAGGAAATTTGGCAACTGCTAATCATTACTTGCCATCGCTGTATCACATCTCACTAGACTTCCAGCAGACAAAAATTCAACATGAACTAAGACAAGAATGTATCTTATTGTCAGTATCATACAGCTCCCCTTTCCATCTTGAGTTACTGTTGACAACAGGATCCCTAAATGATATGTTTTAGAGAAGTGTACACTGTACAGTGAAATCTTGATTTGGGGTCCTTGATGCAGCAAATTTGGATGCAATGGACAAATCCCCCTTGTATACCCAGCATTTTCAGTCATTTGCATTATGACATCATCATGGATGACATATTCTTTCAATTTAAAGGACATCCCCTCAAATTGGTCCATTAATCATGATCCCACTGTATATCATTTTCTGTCTGAATGTCACTCTGTAGAAAACTTCAGATAAAATGCTAAACTATTAATAATAAATCAGAATGGCTGTGATTGCAAGCAATGCCAAGCAAAAACAAACACACATTATGTTTCAAGGTAATAGCCCAGCTCATATAACATCCAAAGACATAATGTGATTCATTTGATCTGGGTTTAGTCAATGTGGTTTGTAAAAATATACAGGTAGTCCTCGACTTATGACAGTTGGGACTGGAACTTCCATTGCTAAGTAAGTCACACCCGATTTTATGATCTTTTTTGCTGCGGTCATTAAGCAAATCCAGCTTCTCCCATTGACTTTGCTTGCTGACCCCTGGGAAGATTGCAAATGGTGATCACATGACCCTGGGATACTGCAACTGTCACATATACATGCTGGTTACCAAGTGCCTGAATTTTGATCCCATGACCATGGGGACGCTGCGATGGTCATAAGTATGAGGACCAGACATAAGTCACTTTTTTCAGCGCCATCATAACATTGAATGGTCATTAAATGAAAGGTCACAATTCAAGGACTTGACTTCTTAAATACTAGAAAAATAGCAATGCCTGATTATCAAAATAGCATTTTTGTCCTTCCCTCACTAATCCTATCACCCAATATAAACTGCTACAGGCTATACTTGGAATATCATAGGACTTGAACCCTTGGCACTTAACTATGGAGTTAACTGAATCTGCAACCAGGATCAAGTAATGAAATATGCATCACAACATCATGACACAAAAAAACTAACTTAAGTAGTTGCATCAGACATTATGTAAGGCAGAGTTTGCATCATTATGTCACTGTGTGCATGTTGTTATTTTGATGCAATCTTGGTTTGCTGCAGATGCCTATGAACTGAACTATGGCTTTCGGCAAACATCTCAAACCTTTGGTCTGGAGATCGCTAGCAGTCTATTGGGGCTGATGCAGGCATGAAAACAAATTTAACTTCTTTTCACTGTTGAAAATCTTGCAAGATTTCAAGCAAGATTGCCCAAGCTTTAAGAAATTTGATGATTTGGTGGTCATTTCAATCATTTTCATTAAAAACAATTACTTTTTATTTAATATTGGAATCACATGGATGGCATTTGGAGCAGATCATATATGACACACAAAGTCACTTTGTGTGAGATGGGTGGCTATATAAATACAATAAATAGATAAATAAATAAATAAATGCCAACCTCAAGTTATGTGGTGATCCTCAAATGTTTTTAATGAAGATGTAGTAATGTATATAAAAGAAGAATGAGAACTGTTGATTCACAAGATACTCAAATTTTCTTAGCTCATATACAATACAGAAACATAAATTACCACAATGACAGGGCACTCTGGTACACGCAGTCCTAATCCATAGCTGGCATTAACTAGAGTTTGTTGAAAACTCATAATCATGGCTTGTATATCACAATGGCTATAATCATAAAAAGCCAAAAACTAAGTATATTACTGCTTTGTGAGATACATGAATCCAGCTAATAATTGAAATTCAGGAGGGGCTGTCTACCAAAATAGGCTTTCTGTCATGTTAATTCAGTGGTTTCAATCACTCAGGCAGTGCTGTTTATAAACCATGGTTTATTACTGAATGTTTAAGCAAATACAGCAAACTGTGGTTAATTCAATAAAACCTTGGTTACACAAATTATGGCTTAGTACTCCATCTTCATATTCCAGAAATCTGCTCCCAAGGATTGGGAAGATTTGAGAAGGACAGTGTTCCACTGCTTGAGGACAAATTGCTTATTTGTTATTATTAGATATTGCCCAATGTGGGCAATCTGCATTCTACTTTATTCTCCACTCAGGCTAATAAAGCCCTAGGTGAATTGGTATTTATCTTTACAGTACTGCCAAGCTTATCAGCACAGATAGCATTTTCTCCAACTGGGTGAGGAGAGGAGAGGCGAGGCGAGGCGAGGCGATACAGTACTGTTGCATTCTCTAGTTTCAAAATGGAAATCTTGCCTATAGTGGGGTTGCTGGTGTTGGAGTAAGAGCTGGCAAAGTTAAGAAACATCCCCACCCTGCCTACAGAGATCCTGAGGCATGAATACAGAGGCAGCTCTGTAAGTGGGTATGAATGTAGAGTGGGTAAGTGTAGAACTCTTAACTCCTTATGGCTGCAGTCTACTCACTGGTTTACAAGTGTGCCTATCTGCCCAGAAAAAAAGGGAAAATACACTAGAATACTAGAGGGTTTAAAAAGGAACTATCTCACCAGTTTGCCTTCTGGTAAATGGATATACTGGGACTGGCCCTGCCCCCCAAATTGTAACAGTTTCTTGGTCTACAGATAAGCCTCCCCTGGCAGCGATTCTGTGTGAATACCCACAAAATGCTCTCAAAATTCAAAATGTGGCCACCAAATGACATAGTGCTTTATTTTCTGAATGACCCAGGGAATTACAAACCTATTGTTTTGACTTTATTCATGTTAAGAAATGGGAGAAAGTTATAAAACTAATTCAAAAAAGCAACAGCCAGCAGCCATCACAGCTTATTAGTCAAAGACAATATGCTTAAAGTTTGATTAGCTTACTGACTTATGACAACTATTTCTTCATTTCCATAAAATGGTTTTAAACCTGCAGTTACATTAGTAATGGAATTCCCCACAGCTTAGTGTTCAGCAGGTCTCGTTACTATCTTTCGCATGCTTGGAAAGACTACTGTACTGAAGTATATTCAGAATATTTCAGACACACCGTCACATTCTATGATAGAATTTAAATGAGACATATATTTAAACATTAGACAACTGGGGAACTATTGGAAGATAAGTTAATATATTGGCCAGAGAGAGAATTTCTCTTTCTTTCTCGACTGGTAGAGAAAAAGAAAGGGTGGCCAGAGGAGTCAAGGCCTCTTCACCAGACTCAAGTAAAAATGCAGCTCTTCGTTGCTTTTTGGCAACCATACTTGAATGTACAGGCTAATTTAAATATATGAGAATAAAAGGGTTTCTAAAAAAAAATTCAGAAGAAAGCCATCTATGATTGGGTGTGTAACTTTCTAAACTAAAATTATAACAAAACCATGTGTCAACTGAGTTCATGCATTATGTGGAACTATAAACAATGGTTTATGTAGATTTATAGTGCCTGACACATAGATCCTTTGGGGTAATAGTAGGCTTCAGCTGTTCCAGAATGCAGCAGCATGGGCAATGATGGGCATGCCTCGGTATGCCCAAGTAACACCTCTGCTTCGCGAGCTGCACTGGTTACCAGTTTGCTTCTGGGTGTGATTCAAGGTGCTGGTCACTGCCTATAAAGCCCTACATGGCATAGGGTCTGGTTACTTGAGGAACCACCTATCTTCCATAGTATCTGCCTGACCGGTTCAATCTGGCAGGGTTGGAGTGCTCCAGATTCCATTGATTAAACAATGCCACCTACCAGGGCCCTGGAAGTGCACCTTCTCTGTAGCTACACCTGCCCTCTGGAATGAAGTTTCCCCCAAGATTTGAAAAGCTCCCACCCTGCTGGTGTTTCGAAGGGCCATCCTTTGGAGAGGATAACTGATGACCCTTTCTTTCTGTTTCCTTCTGGGTTTATTTCCTTTGCCTTCGTTGTTTTTCTGTCTTGTGCTGTTTGTGTGTTTCGACTGTTCTTTGCTTTTAAATGTTTTAACAATTGTAAGCTGCCTGGAGTTGCTGGGAGTCAGGCAGCATATAGATTCAATGTATTATTATTATTATTATTATTATTATTATTATTATTATTACTACTACTACTACTACTACTACTACTAGTATTATGGAAAAAGGGTAAGGCTGCAAAGTTTTTGTTTGCTTTTCTACAATATGTACAATAAGCTTACAGCTGGCTGGATACACACAACCACCTAAGCCGGGAACTACAATTTACAAATCAAAATGGCAGGATTCAAACATCATCCATTACACACACACTCAAAATGATATAAAGATCAATATAAAACATCTTAAATGACCTGGGTGAAGAGATAAGATTTTAATGTCACTCCTAAGTTCTATTCACAATGGGCCTGCCTTAGCTATAGTATATCCAACATATGTAATTATATACATCAAAAGATGGGGGGAAAGGAAACAAAAAGTGACAAAGTAAGGTCACATGGTCATTCCAGAAATTGCTGTAAAGCTCTGTAGAGAGCTGTGACCATGGGGAGATGATAGTCAGTCACACACACACACACACACTTTCCTAATCAGCTTTAAATTATGTTTGAGGGTCATTGTACCACTGTGCTGTAAGTTGTATTGCTTCTGATGTCATTTCTTTTGCATCATGATTAGCACCCAGAAAGCTACATATTTTAGTTTTGACCACCATTATTGATCTCCAAGCTGACAGAACTGAATATATCTGTTTTTATTACGTGTCTCAGATATTTCAGCCAGAGCATGCTAGTAGGTGGCAAGGCAAAAAAACAATATAGAAAGCCAGGATCATTTTAGATGGGGTCAGAAAAATGTATGCCACAGTTGAAACTTATGGCAAAGAAAGGGCAAAATGAGGCAAACAAGTTAACTTTAAGATTATGGATACAAAGCAAAATGCTGGGGAGAGGGTATTTCTGACCACATAATATTAGACAAATTTATTTGATCCACAGAGCTTCTATATTGACATTATACCACACTTGTTGACGTTATGGCCTGTCAAAAAAGTAAAACAAAGCAGAATTGGACCATTCTTTTTTCCAGAAATGGTTACCTAGATGTCCTAAAAGGAAGCTCTCAGGTATACAACTTAATAACAATAGCCATTATGTATGTATCCTATGCACTGGAACACAGAAATATTATTTCTAGTCATGCAGGATTCATTCATGGCTATCATGGTTAACCCTTACCAATAATGTATCCTCCATGAATAGCTTAGTCTTTCAAAAGTTACATAAGTCATTGCTGAAGATCTGGTGAATTGAGCTTCAACTGAAGATGGGTCAAATACTCTGGTACTCTCACATTTTGCTTTTTGAAGAGCAAGACAGTGGAGACAGATACAGAAGGAGAAAAGTAATTAATGAGCTAGTTTAGTTGGAATTAATATAGTAACTGTGTGCTATATGAAATACTTGCTTTTGTTTGCCTTCAACCTATCAGCAGATCACTTTCACTAGATGACTTGGTTCCAATAGTAATTGTGGACCAATAATAATTTCTGTCTACAGTATTTTCAATGTTAGCCTTCTTATAAACTTTAGCTGAACTTTTTTATAAAAAAAGCTACAAACTCTCAGAAGGCACAGAAGAGCCCTGCTATAAGATAGACATGAACAAATTTAAAACTATACAAGGTGCCCTCTCTAGTCACATGCTTAAAGAAACATTTTTTCTTCTCCATTCTTATCTATTCATACTAGGAGATTCCCATCCCACAGAACCATGCTCTACTACAGGATTTTTCAAATGTTTTTTTACAATGTTGTGACTTCTTCAAGGTTTTTATGCTAATTCTAGGACATTTGCACATTTTCTTCTATGACACAAGTCTATCCAACTTAGATGTAAACATAGAACACAAGTCTTTAACTCTCAAGGCCAAAGAAAGAATAGTCAAAATCAGCTGACTTGAATGACCCATTCTCCATTCTCACCTGCCCCTTTGTTGAACAGGCTGATACTTAAAATTTCATCTTGGGAGCTGCACTCTTACAATCTGTTCCATGGAATATAGACTCCTTCCCTATCCAATCAACCCATACTCAGCAGCAGCAGGACTCAAATGTGTAGGCCTGGAGAGATTGCCTTTGGTGGGACCTTTGTCTTCCCCCTCACCCTTTTCTTGGAATGGGGAGAACTCCATCATGCCAACCAGCAATATGCTCTTCCTTCTTTGAAGGAAGAAGCATTGTAGCTCTGCTGTCATAAGCTGGAAATTTTGAATTATGACCCATCTCCTTTTCTGTGACTTTTCGTGGCCTTGTGTGAGAGCAGATGTTGAGTCTATGTTTCTTCTTAGCACAACTGTTGCCATGCCAAGCTTCTTACCAGCTAGATGGACTGTTGCCTGACTGGCCACATGTTCCATCTTTAATGCTTGCCAACACATCTAACTCTGAACCAGGGGAGATAGGTTTGGGGAAGGGGAGGGAGATTTGGTATGATTAATAAGAGAAATGACTGCACCTAAAGCTGGGGGGAATTTCTAAAATGGGGGAAGCTCCTAACAGACAAGTAGAAGAGATGAAAACTCCTCCTATTCCTGCAGTGTATTATCAGGTAGAAGGGGGTGAGAAAGGTTTGAAAGGGCAAATCCTTTCCAACATCAGCCAAAGATAACATGGAAATGTCCACCTCCCACGAAAAGGGTAGAAGAATCTGAAGGGAAGATTTTGTCAGCTCCACCAATGAAGAAATGGAAACAGAAGGGGCATAATGCCATTCAGTCTCTCATGACTAGAAGGAAGGAAATGCAGCTGGCATCTCCAGGTCAACATGGAAAAAAAAAGGAGAAAATAGAGAAGGAGATGGTATAAGGGCTGAAGCTGACAAGGTAAGAACCAATTATTTTAAGGTTACACATAAAGTTATATAAACATGGAACTGACTTTGAAGGCTAGGAAAAGAATGGTCAAAGGTCCATTGACAGACAAGGGCAGGAGAAAAAGGTATAGAATTTAAAACCTGTGGCTGACATACAGATGTACGGTACTGTGCAGACATTTTAGGCAGGTGTGAAAAAATGCTGTAAAGTAAGAATGCTTTCAAAAATATATATTGTAATTGTTTATGTTTATCAATTTACAAAATGCACAGTGAGCAAACAGAAGAAAAACCCAAATCAAATCAATATTTGATGTGACTACCCTTTGCCTTCAAAACAGCATCAATTCTTCTAGGTACCCTTGCACAGAGTTTTTGAAGGAATTCAACAGGTAGGTTGTTCCAAACATCTTGGAGAACTAACCACAGATCTCCTGTGGATGTAGGCTGCCTCAAATCCTTCTGTCTCTTCATGTAATCCCAGACAGACTCAATGATGTTGAGATCAGGGCTCTGTGGGGGCCAAACCATCACTTCCAGGACTCCTTGTTCTTCTTTACGCTGAAGATAGTTCTTAATGACATTGGCTGTATGTTTGGGGTCATTGTCCTGCTGCAGAATAAATTTGGGGCCAATCACACACCTCCCTGATGGTATGGCATGATGGATAAGTATCTGCCTGTATTTCTCAGCATTGAGGACACCACTGATCCTGACCACATCTCCAACTCCATTTGCAGAAATGCAGCCCCAAACTTGCAAGGAACCTCCACCATGCTTCACTGTTGCCTGCAGACACTCATTCTTGTACTGCTCCCCAGCCCTTCGGCAAACAAATTGCCTCCTGCTACAGCCAAATATTTCAAATTTTGACTCAGAAGTCCAGAGCACCTGCTGCCATTTTTCTGCACCCCATTTCCTATGTTTTTGTGCATAGCTGAGTTGCTTAGCCTTGTTTCCACGTCAGAGTTACGGCTTTCTGGTCACAATTCTTCCATGAAGACCACTTCTGGCCAGACATTTCCAGACAGTAGACAGGTATACCTGGGTCCCACTAGTTTCTGCCAGTTCTATGCTGATGGCACTGCTGGACATCTTCTGATGCTGAAGGGAAGTAAGCATGATGTGTCTTTCATCTGCTGCATTAAGTTTCCTTGGCCGACCACTGTGTCTACGGTCCTCAACGTTGCCCATTTCTTTGTGCTTCTTCAAAAGAGCTTGAAGAGCACATCTTGAAACCCCAGTCTGCTTTGAAATTTTTGCCTGGGAGAGATCTTGTTGATGCAGTTTAACTACCTTGTGTCTTGTTGCTGTGCTCAGTCTTGCCATGGTATATGACCTGTAACATGAAACTCTCTTCCACAACCTCACCTTAGTAGCAGAGTTTGGCTGTTCCTCACCCAGTTTTCAGCCTCCTACACAGCTGTTTCTGCTTCAGTTAATGACTGTGTTTCAACCTACATATGAAATTGATGATCATTAGCACCTGCTTGGTATAACTGGTTAATCATACACCTGACTCTAATCCTACAAGATCCCTGACTTTGTGCAAGTGTACAAAGTGTGCAAGTTTAAGAACTGACGCTGTTTTGAAGCCAAAGGATAGTCACACCAAATATTGATTTGATTTAGATTTTTCTTCTGTTTGCTCACTTTGCATTTTGTAAATTGATAAACATAAACAATTACAATATATATTTTTGAAAGTATTCTTACTTTACAGCATTTTTTCACACCTGCCTAAAACTTTTGCACAGTACTGTATAGGGCCTAATTTATATGCAATGCAGTAGGCAGATGTTCCACACACAGAGTCAGGACCAGAAATACTGGAACAAGGATAACTGTTTTGGCATTTGGTCTCTGTATACCACCACATTTAAGTTGAAAGGAAACACACCCAGATGGGAGCGAAGTCAGGACTTTCAGCTGTAATTCAAGAGGTTTGACAAAAGTGGGGCACTAACCATTCAGGAAGTACAGCCAGTGGCATACACACACACCCATCGTTGGTGGCTCATAAGTAATGGAACGAATGGCTCACAAGCAGCTGCATGGCCAGGTGTGGCCTGTTTCCTGGGTACCCCATGACCAATCAAGCAAATAAAAGGCCTGGAGGTGGTTGTGAGTGTTACATTTGCATCTGGTAGTTGCTCACTGGAACTCTCAACGTGAGGTCCAAAGAGGTGTCCATGCGAGTGAAGGAGACCATCATTAGGCTGAGAAAACAAAATAAACCCATCAGAGAGATAGCAAGAACATTGGGAGTGGCCAATACAACAGTTTGGAACCTCCTGAAAAAGAAGGAATTAACTGGCAAGCTCAGCAACAGCAGTGAGCCAATTTGACTCTGTTTTAGCATCAAAATTTATTTCCCTGACAAAAGGCCTGGAAGACCGTGGAAGACAACTGAAGTAGATGACTGCAGAATTCTGTTCGTGGTGAAGAGGAACCCTTTCACAACATCTAGCCAGGTCAAGAATGCTCTTGAGGAGGTAGGCATGTCATTGTCAACATCTACAGTCAAGAGACGGCTTTATGAATGTAAATACAGAGGCTTCACAACGAGGTGCAAACCACTGGTAACACTCAAGAACAGAAAGGCCAGATTAGACTTTGCCAGCAAACACCTAAAAAAGCCTGTCCAGTTCTGGAATAAGATTCTTTGGACTGATGAAACCAAGATTAACTTGCACCAGAATGATGGGAAGAGAAATGTGTGGAGAAGGAAAGGAACAGCTCATGATCCATACCACATCATCTGTCAAATATGGTGGAGGCAGTGTTATGGCATGGGCATGTATGGCTGCCAATGGAACCGGGTCACTGGTGTTTATTGATGACCTGACTGCTGATAAAATCAGCAGGATGAATTCTGAAATGTATAGGGCTATACTTTCTGCTCAGATTCAGCCAAATGCTGCCCAACTGATAGGATGCCGCTTCATACTGCAGATGGATAATGACCCAAAACATACAGCAAAACCTACCCAAGAGTTTCTTAAGGGAAAGAAGTGGGCTTTTCTTCAATGGCCAAGTCAGTCACCTGATCTCAACCCAACAGAGCATGCTTTTCACTTACTGAAGACAAGACTTCAGGCAGAAAGACCCACAAACAAGCAGCAGCTGAAGGCAGCTGCAGTAAAGGCCTGGCAAAGCATCTCAAGGGAGGAAACTCAGCATTTGGTCATGTTCATGGGTTCCAGACTTCAGGCAGTCACTGACTGCAAAGGATTTTCATCTAGGTATGATCCTTATCTTTGTCATGAAGTTGGTTTGTTCCATTACTTATGAGCCACCAACGATGGGGTGGGGTGTGTATGCCACTGGCTGTACTTCTTGAATGGTTAGTGCCCCACTTTTGTCAAACCCCTTGAATTACAGCTGAAAGTCCTGACTTCACTCCTATCTGGGTGTGTTTCCTTTCAACCAACGTGGTGGTGTACAGAGGCCAAATGCCAAAACAGTTATCCTTGTTCCAATATTTCTGGTCCTGACTGTATATGATTACTTTTTTGCCTTTAATAAAGATTTTAGTCATGTCAGATCTATGAAACCTGTACTGTTTGCTAGTTACTGAAGCAGATTGAGTTTCTAGAGCAGTGTTTCCAACCTCGGTAATTTCCAGGTGAGTAAACTTAAAATCCCAGAATTCCACAGCCACATAGCCATTGTTGAGCATTGTTCTCTGAGAGTTGAAGTCCTCATACCTGGAAGTTGCCAAGGCTGGGAAACACTGCTCTAGAGAATCAAGATTCATTGCCTGTCCTTCAGTAAAGTCAACACTGGCTATTCAGTATCTGACTTACATGCATCTTGCTAACTTTGTACAACCTCAAAAGCTGTAGAGATGAGTTTTAGGTCCTAGCTCTTTGGCACTATTAATTTGTGTGATCTTATTGGTAGTTAAAATTTAGTCATAACTTGCAAAGTTCCTTTTATAAGGAAAGAAATGTGCAATCCAAAAGCTAGATATTAAGAATATAGTGCATATAGGCTACTTTAAACTTAAATCTACATAGAATAAAGCATGTTACTATATAAATTGAAATACTATTATTAATAGTATTTTTTCCTACAGATGATAATACTTTTCTTTTTATTTTTAGCCAAAGGTTGCTTCAAGAATTATTTCTGTGATTACAGAGATTTTCCATTAGATCAGATTATTTTGGAACAGATTAAAACCAGCTTATTAGTGTACACACTTTTTACGATATTTGCATTTTCCCTCAGAGAGTGGAACTAATGGAATTTTGAAGAATTATAAGTCTGAGGTAAATTTAATTTATAAAACAATACAGCATCTTGATTTATATCACTAACTGAATGAACAGTTGCAATCTCAAAAAATCTTCACTTTAAGAGAACAGGACAATTCATTCCTAGGAACAGCAGTGTTTCTTATTTATTGGGGAGAACAATAAAAACATCTGCAGGAAAATGTTTGGAGAAATGTTTATAAATGGATAGGAAGTGCTGGGTGCTTCTTATACATTGATGCTGGATCTCAAGAACAACATTCCCCAGCTTGGTGTTCTTTCTAATCAGCATAGCCAAAGTCAAATATAACCACTGATATTAATAAGATTATAAAACTCCTTAACAGTAATTTCTGTAAGCAGTCCAATTTAACAAATAACAATTCTATCATATGAGTTTAAAGAGATATGTGAAAAGTAACTTACTTAAAAAAAAAATCACAGAAAGAATTATTTACTGTCTAATTTCCTGATTAAGAGGAATCATGCAGGATGATTAACCAACACGAAATCTTTTCAGAAATGTTTAACAAAAGGATAAAGATTTAGGAGAACTATTTCCAGCAAACATGCAAAACTTCGTATCAGAAAATGAATAAAAATGTATATATTGTACCAGGACTACCACTACACGGTTGAAATTGGCATGAAAATACTGAAAAATGAGCACTTTCTCCCAAAATACATGCAGAATGGCTGCATATGATTCATGTATTGTCATTTAAAGAAAAGCACTGCACATAGTGAAGATGCGTAAGTCCCTACTCACATGTTATGAAGACAGAGAAAAGTACAAAACAAAGAGAAGGACACTTGGAATGATTAACTTTGCATCTATTAAACAAATTTAGTAAGAACCAAAAAGAAAAGCAACTACAAAAAAAGCTACACAAAAAAAAAAAATCATAGGAATAAATATAATAAAGAGGGGAGAAAAACATGAACTTTTAAAATAAGGAGCACAAAGACAAGGTTTGTCAAATAGCTGAAGAGAATTATATGTAATAGTCACACAAGAGAAAGGTTAAAGATAAGAGATTGTACCATTATATCTTCAGTCAATGCCAGTGAGAGGACACACACATATAAGAATTTAAGAGCACTTGTGAATTTTGTCAGTATGTGGAATGGAATCAATGTAATTTACATTCCTGAACTACCCATATTTCCTAGAATGCCATTATGCCTCTGGTTTCTCTTATTCCCAACTTTGCAATGTAATTTTCAGATTTAAAAACATGCCAACATGTGTTGAACACATACTTGTGTATTTATTTTAAAAAGCCCAACCCAGATTAATATGAAAATGTGGTTCAATAGAACTATGAACACAAAGTTGGCACATACCAAACCTGACTAATTTCTCCCACTTTTTTTGATGTTATTACTTGAGGAAAATAATAGATAAAAAAATAGCTATTGGTTTTTTTCCCAAGAGAACTTAATATGTTCATTATAGAGAAACTATTTCCTCTTCTTAGTTAAAAACAATTAGTTGCAAACCTATACTTACTCCCAAGATGTATACAACTGCATACATCAAGAGCCAGCCCTGAAATGGTTTCTGACCCCAGAACTTTTTGGGCAGGAGTTGCCTTTGAGCCACCACTGAGCACTGACTAAAGGAGGAAATTATTCAATAACCTATCAGATCTGCAAAAAAAAAAAAAAAAAAATTCTAGAAAACCAGTGGTCCAAAGCCCATTCACCACACTAAATCACAAGCTTTCGTTCATTTTTTTAGTTCTCTGACTGAACCCAATCCTTTATCTCTTCTGAGCTAGAAGGTGTGCCTAATATCATACATCTACATATGGCCTGCTGTGGAAATAAACACAGCGGTTGTTCTATGCAACAGACCTTAAGAATGCACTAGGCCAAATCAGTAGTAACTCCTCGAAGTAAATACTCCCTTGCATCAATCTTGTCTCCTGGTGACTAAACAGAAGTTCTCTTTAACGTAAAGTTACGAAACTGGGGGAGATGGTTTGGAATTGTGGAATGAGGTGCTATCAGTATGTTAATGATGCCATCCAATCCTATCATGCTTTGTTATTTAACTCTAAGAAATCAGTGGACACCTTGAACACTGCTGGGATGCAATACTGGATTACATAAAGGTGAATAAACTGAGAATGAAGCCAGGAACTGCTGTTAGTTAATGGAAAGCCTGTCTCACAAATTGGATAAACTGCTGAAAAAGTTCACAGCTTGGGAATAACAAGAAAGTATCATTGTATAACTTCATTTTAAAATATATTGTTAAGTTTTATATTTTATTGTTTATAGAGTTGATAATTGAATTATTCTGGCAATCTTGGCATGGTATAGTATTATATGTTTAAGTTTTGTTTTTTGTTTTTTGGTCATTGTGTGGAATCATAATATCATTTCAGTACTGACAATTTGCCAGTTGTTTTCCAAGTTCAGTTCAAGGTGATGGTCTTAATCTTTAAAATGCTAAACAGTATAGGAGCTGGCAATCTGAGGCACCTCCCATCTTTTTATGCACATGGCCAGTTACTAATCTCTCTGCGGAAAATCCCTGAAGTTCACTTACTGAGCATGTGGGAAAGGGCATTCTTTTGCTTTGTTCCTAAATTATGGAACACTTATTCTTCAGATTGTAGCTTGGACTCATTCTCTTTATATTTTGGAATGAAATAAAGGTATTTTTCTAACTGGCCTCTTTAAATTGTTAGTCAATAGGATTTTATGCTGTTTCAGTATGTCTTTCCTCATTTTTATGCATTATGTTTATTATGTTGCTGCTTATTAAAGCAACTTATAAACATTAATGAATAAGTTAAACTGCATAAGATACTTCTGTCCTCATCTAGAGAGGTTGGACAGGATTATACGGATTCAAGAACCAATCACAACACAGTATAGCACCTCAAACAGAGAAACTTAAGCAAGAGAAAATGCCTGCTATGTTAAACTTCAGCTGTTACAGAACTTCTGTGATTTCAGAAGAAGACTTTGGCAATAGGGTTAAATAACCATAACTAAATGAGGATACTGACACAAATGGCCAATACACAAAGACAAGTCATTTACACATGTGCAAAACAGATATGTCCCAGCACATAAATTGTGTTCAGAATTCTGGGCAAGTCTGGGCAGCTCACAATAACAATAAAAACCAGACAACAATTAAAACCAAAACCAAAAACCTGGCGCTAAAGCCATCCTCGAATGCATCCAACAGGACTATCCACCGGCTCCCACCTCACCTGATCCCAGCGCTTGAGGAAAGAGCCAGCTCTTTATGGCCTTTTGCAATGTTAAAAAGGTGGGGGCTTGCTGGATCCTGAAGTTCCACAGGGCAGGGGCTGTTACAGAAAAGGGGCACCTCCTAGGTCTCATTAGCAGGCAGAATTTAAGGGCAGGGACTTGGAAAGTGCCCCTTATCCAACCTAGAGGGACAGGTAGATACCCTCAGGGGGAAGTGGTCTTGCAAACAACCTGGCCCCATTATGGATGCATACACAATTCAAGTATGTCAGACAATGAAATCAACTTTAGTACTATCCATTTCAAAATACAATATAAGCAAGGCTATAACTTTCTATATATAAAGCATGTTATCTACCACTGGACTGATTCTCTCCCACCAAATTACTAGAAAAGTCACATTTTCTTGCCTCCCAGCATAGATGAAAGACAACCTTAAATTATGAAACTTATGAAAAATAGTTCTGATTAGAATATAACTGGCTTAGTTTTCAGAGCTAGAAACAAAGTCATCTGCTCCAATTTCTATATTGTTTGCATTTTTCTTCAGAAATTCATTTTTCCTGATATATTTTTGCATCAACTTGATTCTTTTAAGCTTGTGCATAAAACTATGTGCATTTTTCTATACAACATCAACCAATACATTCATACATGCTAGCACTGAAGTTACCTAGTCTGGTAACGAAATGTCTCCAAGAAAACAACCAAACTCAGAGAATACCAAGGACTCCACTTTTCCTTAATATATACCATTTTGTACAGAGCTTCCCCTTCCTTGATGCATTTTTCACAATTTTATGATAGAATATATGAATAATCAGCACTACTTGCAGAAGCGTAAAAAATGAAAAATAATTTATTTCTGATCCTTATACCAGCACAGGAAATATGAATTAGTCTGCATTAAAATACAATCCAAATACATTTTTATCTTCCCTATTAAGAACCAAACTGAATTCAACAAAATTAAAAATTAGTTTCACTTATAACTACTTTTCAGCAAACATTAAAAACACACCTGGCATTTTTAGGAAGGGTTTTTTAGAAGGTATCAAAGAAATTACTTCAGTGAATCCATGATTCATTTGAAAACAGTGTGCAATTCTCCACATGGTCCTCTCAGCTCTAACAGCAGAACATTTTTTAACATCAGAAGCAAGAAAGAGAAACAGAAAAATTCCTCAAAGAAGATCCACAAAACCTGTCACATTTCAACATTTTACTACTTCCAGGCAACTAGAGGATTTCAATAAACGTATAAATCTTTATTCATCCTTCTGAGAGCATTTTCAATTAAATACTGCTGTACTTAATCTGAATACTTGCACAGACATGTAAAACCTAAATATGGTTCACTGAAGTAAGAAAAGGAAGTCAGAAATCTGAACCAAGGGGAACACGGAGAGGAAAGAAATAACTTCATTTGCTACACAGAGAATTTCTTTCATCTCAACACTTTCTCTTCTGGTATATGTTTGTTGCTCAACTTAAACTAAGATATGTTTCTCCTCTCATCCAGCCACATATTTGTCACAGGCTCTTAGCTCTGATTCTTCTAAGAATGAAAGTAAACATGCACTACTTTCATAAACAAAGATGATCCATAAAGTTGCACATACAGGAATGAGTGTGCATAAAGCACCAAACTGGAAAGGTCCTCCCTCCCTTCACCTCTTTCAGTTTGACTGGGAGAAAAAAATAACTAAACTTCAGTTTTATTTTAGCTGATTCCTGATTTGTGATTATGTTATTTATTGTGATTTAAAATAAACTCTTGTGTGTTAAATTAAGCCAGCAAAATTATCCATGGTGCACTGTTTAAGAGACTGACCAGAATGTATTTAAACAGGATTCCCAATTTGCCCATCACAAACTAGGAAATCTGCTAAAGTTAAACTAAATCCTAATTTGTTCCTCTTCCCAACCAAATGGAGAAAAATTCTTGCTTGCGCCATGTACATTATGATTATACACAAACTGATATACGGTACAAGCTTATGTAACTGTACTACTCCTAAGCACTTACTAGATCTTCTCCCATTGCCAATAATAAATTTCATTTGAGTTCATGCAAATATTCTTGCACCACGTAGGTTTTACTTCACTGTACCCTCTAGTTCCTATGTACTCATACTGTCCTCTCCAAAGAGGATAAAATTAGCATAATTAGATACAAAAGCAGACAAGGACTCTGAATGAAGTGTTGAAGCACGAATGGCTACAGGTATGCTTTGTTATGCGATCTTCCCCTGCTGGAATTCCCTCTTCTTCCCAGTCTAGTTTTGTAACTGGTTACCCGTATCTCTAAAAAGTTACAAAGTTCAAAATTTGGCAGAATGTGGTTCTTCCTTTATTCCTATAGTTCAAGTATAACTCTAAAATTACAATTACATCTCTGTATTATTGTACTTCCTAAACAGTACCACTAACTAATTGGGAACATATTAGAAACTAGCTTCCAACTAGACCCATGGGATATCATTTTTGTCTCTACATTAATTGAAGACTGTTACTGCCAAGTGGCTTAGCAGATGACAGCACCTAACCAGCCTCTCAGAAGATAAGGAAGGTTGGTGTTGATTATCTGGATGGGGGACCACCTGGGAATCCTGGAGCTGTTAGTTAGATAAGGAAGTTGAAAAAAACATCCCAAAAGAAGGCAAAGGCAAGCCACTGCTAACACAGCCAAGAAAACTGCAAAGATGGAGTCATGAGTTGAGCATGGCTTCAGAAGGTCTTTACCTTTTACTGCCAGAAGTGAATGGATAATTCACTAGTAGCTCTGTTATTCACCATTTGCAAAGTTAGAATGCTAGGATCTTGGCCACACTTTCTGAGACAACTCTTACATCCTATTGACACACAATAGAAACAAGAAGTGATCATGTCAACATGGGCTTGTGATCTTGATTCATCAGGTAGCCAATGATAACCAACCCAGAACAGGCTTGACTAAGCAGAACTTATTTAATGATCAAAACGAAAGGATGAGCTGTTCCTTATTTAAGCTTAAAAGATCACAAGCACAGTGGAACAAATTCTAAGAACAGTACCAGTTTGCAATTTTAATCTGAAGAAGACCATTCATCTTTACCATTATATACTCTGAAAACTCTATATCCATTCCACCCTCTCCTATTCTATGTTATCTTTAGTTGTATTAACTTAGAATGATAGGTCCAATTCATACACTATACATATTAGGAACAAAGAAAACTCAAGTTAAAATCCTCATTCATCCACAAAGTTCACTGGATAATCTTCAGCTAGTTATCATCTAAGCATACTCTCCAACAGGATAAAATAGTAAGAAAGAAACATGTACATCAACTTTCTGTCACTAAAAGAGAAGTAGGACAGCAAGATAAACAGACTGTGAAATCTCCCAAAACTCTTCAATTCAACTGTGGCAATACGTATGGCTAAGTCTAAAGAAATGAGTTCATGTATGCTTCTAAACACAAGAGATACCAGACTGAAACAAGAGTATCAAAGTGCCAAGGTTAGCAATAGTATGGATACTGTTCTGAATTCTACTATAGAAATCCACAATGGATATGTATATAAAAGGAGAGGGTCTGGGAGATAATTCATTTGCAAAACTGTAGATCACTCCTTAAACAATCACATTATTTTTAATTTTTATAATCATTTGCTACCTGTTTGCAATTATTTATGCAGTATATTGATTCATTTTATTTCTAATTTTTAAAAAATATTTTAACATATATGACATCAGAAAGCCACTTGTTGAAGCATGGATTAGGCATCAGTGTCCTTACACACCCCTATATGAATTATGAAGTAATTTGTAACTTTCATTTTATACACATATCCAAGAATTTGTTCAAAAATATAACTACCAGTTCCACTAAAAAGAATTTATTATATACAATACAAAAGTATTTGAGCTGTTAAAGAGCAAAGATGGCACTATAACAATTTCCATTCATAACTTCTCCAATACTCTACAGCTATATATTTCAAAACGGTGTGGTTATTGCTGTAATCATAGTTTCTGAACAAAATGAATATTTCATCCTAAATCAGTCTTAAATTTCATATATAAACAATGAAAATAAGTTCTGTATATAATTTAAATGAACACACACTGCACTAAAAATGTTCCTTTGCTTCTCCTCGTTATTGCAAGCAACCTTAATACTAATTATCTCAGAAAGAACAACTATCAGATGAAAAAAGATTCATGATGAAGCTTATTAGCTGAAAACAGCCATACTTCTATGAAATATTTGATATGATGTTATTCCTAGTGTTTCCGGCACAGCTGATGTATAATTGCAGCTATCCACATCTCTCGAGAAAAGCCTTCCTTAACAGATGAAGTAACTTGCAATATTTAATAACAAAGATGGTAGACAGTGCTTATCATTCCAGTATTCTACAATGTTTCATTTTCAGTTATTCTAAAAATGTCTTTAGCAGGCTATATGAAACCTAAAATCACTTTATCACACTTTAAAAAAAATGATGATATGCATGATCTGGATTCTACACCAGATTCTGTATTTGTGGATAGTACAAGTTTAAAAATAAGGAACACACTACAGATATTTCTTTCATCCCATTTACTTTTAAGATTCTGATCACCAGCTGTCAGTGCCTTTCAATTAACAGGCACATATACAAATCCTGGCTGTATCCTGTGGTAAAAACCTGAGTTGTTTTTTTTTAAACAATCTCTACAGCTTGCAGCAATATTTATGCAGTAGATAAATCATTTCTAAAGATACTTCTGGGAACTCAGAAAATTACTTCAACCAGACTCCAGAACAAAGAAAATACATTATACCTATCCTTTAATTTCAATGAATAAAAACAAAACAAGGTAAAAAACCCTCCCCAGCACCCCAGAAATAAAGGAAATCCTCCCCTTTCCTCTAACAAGCTACCAGCTCTGGCCTAAGCAGCTATGTCCCCATTTTCCTTTGAAAAGGTGTTGCAGAATAAAAACTCTAGCACGCTGGATTTACATTTTGCTTTCAGCACACAGAACAAGAGTATGCCAAATAAAAAATAAAAAACAACAACACACACTCCTAAAGGGAAGAAAATAATCCGCAGTCTGGAACTGAAAACAGCTACAATACGCACACCAGGGAGTGGAGCTCGGAGAAACATAACCCTCCGCGACGCCCCATTTCCCCCCTCCCACAAGAGGTTTACCTTCATGATGAACTCAGGCTGCAGCAGAAAAATCCGAAAGCGAATGTGCTGCCAAGGCTGGACCTGAAATTTAAAACAAAGCACTGAGCCACCGCACCATCCCCTTTTCACCGGGGCGCACTCTGCAAGTGTGGGGAGGGGGCCGTTCTGCAGGAACCTCACCCCAGCCTCCCCCTTCAGCCTACCTCTCTGATGCCCTCTCCACAGACCCCCTTTCTCCACGCCGCCTCGCCGCTCCAGCCACAAAAAGCTGCTTCTCTCGGAGCCTCACACCGCGGCTGGCTTCCCCCTCACCCGCTGCCTTTGACGCCATTTCTGTCAGAGCAGAAACTTGCCACAACAACAACCGCTTCTTAACAACCCCCTCCCTCCGCTTCCCTCCATGCAAGCTACTCTCTGGGCACCGCGAGAGAAGGAACAGGCTCTTCATCATCGGCTGACTGGGAGGGGTCCCTATCCCCGAACAAACTGGGGCTAAGTAGGGGGGAAGCGAGACCAGGTCGAGAGGTGTCCAGTCCGGACTGAGGCGCTTTCTCGCCCAGGCACACACACACACACACACACCACACAGACTCTTCCCTGCGGGAGGGGAGGCTTCTCCATTGTACTAGGACAAGAAGCGGAGATGGGGGCGGCTCCATAAAACTGCCCTCCTCCGACTCCGCGTCCCCCTCCCTGCATCCCGCGTCCAGAGCCACGGCTCCCCGCTCTTTCCCGCAACCTGCCCCTCTCGCTCTCCCCCTCTTTCGCTCCACTCCGCTCCCCTCCCCCCGGGCTGACTCCGCGGCAGGAGTTTCGGCAACAGCCGCAGCTCCCTGCTCCAGCGGAGCTGGTCGGAAGCCGGAGGAGCGACGCTCGGGGGCGGCAATGGGGGGCGCCTTCCTCCGCAGGCGGCCCCGGGACTCCCCGCTCTCTCCTCCGAGACTCAGAGGTCCCGGTTCCCGGGAAGCTGAAGCGACGAGTGCCGCCGCCGCCGCCGCAACCAGCAGAAAAACAACAATCCAGAAAGCGCGTCGCTCGCTCGCTCCGCTCGCCCGCTCTCTGATCCCCCTGCAAACGGCCTCGGCCTTCACCAGGGAGCCCCGCGAACCGCCGAGGGCCGGGGCCCCGCAGCCTCTTTCCCGGGGCAACGTTACCTTTGTTCCACGACTGTCGCCCGCTCGCTGGTCCCCCCAAACCTGCCGGGGGGGCGAGGAGGACGGAGCCTCCTCTCGACGCCGGACCCAATCGCTCGGCCCCCAATCCCGCGTCCGCCCCTCAAGCGATCGCCGGCCTGGCCCTGGGGCAGGGAGGGCTCGCAAAGAGGAGGCTGCTCCCTCCCGTCCGAACCCCGGTGGCGACGGCGACAGCAGCGGCTCAGCTCCAAGCTGTTCCCTCCCCTCCCCCGATCCGACGCGTGATTGACAGATCAGCGCCCGCCCTCTCCCCGCCTTGCCTGCTCCCCATTGGCGCGCGACCCGATCGGTCCGCCTACTTGCCAACGCCATTAGCCGCTGGCTCAGAAACGCTGATGTAATTCTCACTCCAGTTCTATGGAAACAGGGACTCGGCGCCGTAGCGCCTTCTGGGTAATATGGTTTTGTCCCGCCCATTTGCCGCAGTCTGTGAGGGAATTCTTCTTCGCCGCTACTACAGCTCCCGAGATGCCTCGGGAAGGCGAAGAGGAGAATGAGAAAATGGAGGGGGAGACAGACGAAGAGGGCTCCTTGAAACGGGAGGAGGGGAGGAGCTCGCGCCTGCGCCAACAGGCCCCGGTGGCGCATTTTCCCTCCATCAGGCGGAGGAGCGATCTAGGCGGGAGGGGTGGGGTTTCTGCTTCTTGCTACTGGATTGAGGCGGGCCGAGGAGTGGCCGAGGCCGGTGAGGAAGCCGAGGAGGCCGAGGTAGGTTGAAGCCGCCGCGTCGCTGAGTCTCGCTCCGCTTGCCTTCTCCCTTCGCCTCGGGAGCCTGTTATATTCGAGCGGCGGGAGCGGTGGCGGGTCCCTTCCGTGCCTCCCCTGTCTGTTTGCTGCCAAGTCTCGGTCGCTGCCGTAGAAAAGGCCGATGCTCCTTTGCGAGGGAAAAGTCGCCCTTTGGTAAACAGCCGGGGAAGGTGTTGGCACGCTTGCTTGCCTCTCCTTCCTCTTTCGATGTTCTCGCTTGAGCTGGCAGGAAAAGGGGGCGGCTCTTGCGTGGAAATGTGACTGCTGGCTTGCCGGGCTCGGTCGATGTTTACGAGAGGCCGGTCTCTCTAGGTTTTGAACTCTAATGTAAATATTTGGCCTATTCTTTTGCCTATTTGATTTTTTAATGGTTGTTTGGGGGAGGTAAATACTTTATTGTTCAGTTTGGATTATTGATGAAGTGTGTAGAAAAAACTATAGGATCTATTTTGTGGATTTATTTTTAAATACAAAGGTTCGTTAGTTACTGTCAATTTCTAGCAGAACAGGTCAAGATCAGCTCTAGGTCCTGTTAAAATGTTGATGTCATTTGGTGCGTTTTCATTAAGTTTCTAAAGTGGATTCAGTACCGTACTGAAATTTTCTTAGTTAACTACATACAGTATTGGATTGTGTCTTGGTGGACTACTTCACATTTTTTAAATTGTAACTTAAAGATGCCTAAGAAAATAAGTTCAGAATTCATTGTGTAAGGAAAATAAGATGTGTCTTGTCCAAGTTTTTTGTTATATAATCAAAACTAGTAGATAGGAACAAAAACTAGGGTTAAGTACTTCAGGCTTTAACTGGTCGTCTAATTAACCATTTACTGTCAAATTCTTAAGGAAGTTTGAAATTTTATTTCAGCAGTGAATGTCAAGTTGATTTAAGACTTAAGTAGTTTAATAAATTAAACTGACATTATTTCATTACAAATGACAAAATAGAGTTTATGGTACAAGTTTTAAAAGAATGTTCACAAACCGTGGAAGCTTTGAAAATACAGTACTATAGCCTCCAAATGACTCCCAGTGACTACAGGGAACAGTACAGCATAGAAGTGTACCCCTGCCTTTTTCTGGATGGTGCTTTTTTTTCTAAATTTCTCAATCAAGTTTACCATCCTGGTACTGTATTTTCCAGCAGTCATCAATGAAGAAGTAACAGTTCCAATCCTGCTGAAATTTCTCATCACATAGGAAAGTTTGGGGAAATTTAGACTGAACAAAAATGCAGTTATGTAAAAAGAACATCTGGCAAGTGTGCAACCCCACCCTTGTGTTGGGATCTTCATGTGTTAAATTCTAGTTCACTTAATTTTGGCTTACAAGATTTTTGTGAATACATGGTTCGAGTTTAATATATAATGGTTTGAGTTAATTACACACTACTACTAATACAGCATTATACAATACAATAATGCAGTATTACACAATAATACTGTTCCAGCTTACATACAAATTCGACTCAAGGACAGACCTTGGGAACGAACTCATTCTTAAACTGGGGACTACCTGTATTAGGCACTTGCTCAGTTTATACTGCATTGATATGACTGAGGCTTTATCAGTTCAGGTTTTCATTTCAGTATATTTCATTTCATTTTCATTCAGTGCTTTGTGGATTAAAAGTGCTTTGTGGTTTGTTAGTATTAAATAGTATTAGTCATTTTATTACAGTTAAAATGTTGCACTATTCTCTTTATATAAAACAAAACTATTGAGAAATAGAAATTATATGCTAGGAAACAACTTGTTAGGTGTTAGCCAGTCAACAGTGTGATTGTCAGATTGGCACGGGACCGTATTATAACTGCAGGTTCTGTATTTAAATTGCATGAGACAAATTGTTTTAGTCTACAACAGCTGCAGTGCAGTAAGAAACATTTAGAAAGAAGAGGAAAAAAAGAGATGAAGAACTGGATTAAATATCTGAGAATGTTAAGTGCCCTATATGCAATACTGTCAGTTTGAAGGATGAGGTTTTGGATTATGAAATGATATTATTACATATTAGACTTATTAGTGTATAAATAGATACATGTTCAGAAAATTTTCACAGTAGTATTTTCTGAATAATATGGTGATTGGTTGATCTTGGATAGTGTATTAAATGGTTACTTGAAATAACATCATAAATACTTTAGAAGTAGTATTTCTAGAAGTAGTCATTTCTATATTGGCACATAGTCAGTGCTTTGTGACCTTTCCTGTTCTATTTCCCCTGCCTACATCATATTTTATTACTACAGCCAAATATATTTTAGTGATCTATAACAATTCTTTTTTTTTTTTTTTTTTTGTTAAACAGACTGAGGCACTGCTTTGGAATCACTTTTTTAAAATGGAACAACTAGAAGATTCATCCAAGAGGATTCTTTTAGAGCCATACAACTACCTGCTTCAACTCCCTGGTAACATCTTGTGATATATGAAAGTATTATATAAATTGGAATAGCCACAACAAACTCTTTGGTCTGTGAGCTACACATTTTTCAATTATTCCCCAAATCAGCCTTCACTTTGTTCCCATTGGTACCTGATCATCATGTTGTACCCTTCTGTTTTCAATTTACTTAGCCTTGTTCTTCATTGATATGCCTATTAACATATAAACCAGGATTTATTTTAACAGTGATTTGAGCAAATAGTCTGTCTTGCAGATGAGCAAACTGATTATGATTCAACCAATTTGGTTTTTTTTTTTTCATTTGTTCTGCCAAAATCCAAAATCTGAGCAGAACACAGAAGCCAAAAACAAAGAAGGATTCTGGGTTCAGAAATAGCAACAAACATGGGATCAAATAGTGGTTTCTTTAAAAAACCCAGTTTCTTTTTGCAGATCACTTACATACGCCAAGCAAAAAATAAACCGCATTATGGCTTTGTGCAATGTGTGAACCCAGCCTAATATGAATTCTTCGCTTTTGACTTAGGATGTTATATAAACAAAGCAAGTTGTATTTTGTTAATAAAGTATAGCTTAGTGGAATATGTGAATCCACTGTTGTGTTTTGCATGAGCCTAATCTCACTTACTTAAAATGACATTATGGGATGCATGCTAATTTCTGTGACTCAAAATCAGTGATATTATAGTTTAAATATATTTTGAGTAATTATTTCAAGAAGTTATTTAAGCGGTTTTAAAACTGGAATTTTAACTTTTAATTTACCATTTTGTCTATTAAGTAGCAAAATGGAGAAAATTTCAATTAGGGCAGAGCTGATGTCCTGTGAACATAATTTTAAGCATAAATATGGTTGTTTGCTGATAGCTTTGTACGCACATCATCATGCAAAGCCATAATATAGATGCATTTATCATTAAATGTGAATATAGATTTTAACTGTTTATTTTTTGTGATCTACCAAGCAACAGAAATGGATGAAGAGAGCAGTCAGGAATTGAAACTGCTCCTTTTGTGCTTGCTCTTTTTTACCAGGACAAGCCCCAAGGATGTAAGGATGTAAAAAGACAAAAAAAGTAGAGCAAGTTTTAACTGAAATGTTAACCAGTGTGCTTTTAAAGTCTTAATCTCTTTATTCAGCAAGATATTGCAAGAAGAATATTTAAGTGTCTAAAATCTGTTGTCTTCTATTTTAATTCTAGCGTTACAGATTTCTGTAGAAAGTCAGATTTTTCTCTCTTCTATCTGCTTTTTGTAGCATCCTAAAGAGCTGTAGAATTCTTGAAAGCTTATGTTTTTTGTGACTTTTGAGTCATCCTAAAAAAATTACTCTTTATGAATTTTGGAGTTAAACCTAGTAAAGGGAAAAAAAAGTCTTTGTAAGTTTTTCAGGTAAGCCCACATGGGATACAATTTCAGCCTTCAGTTAGTATCTTTGTGTCCATCACAAGATTTTTTTTTTCTTTTCTACCAATTGCTAAACTACAGTGTAGTAGACAGTAATATTTGGATTATGTTTCCAGATTATCTTGCATCTCAGTAGACTATTTACACAGTGCTCTATGAAGCTATCACCTCTGCTGGCAGTGCCTTGGATTTAATACAGGTAAAACTCGAAAAATTAGAATATCGTGCAAATGTTCATTTATGTCAGTATGGCAACTCAAAAGGTGAAACCAATATATGAGATAGATGCATTACATGCAAAGCGAGATATGTCAAGCCTTACTTTGGTATAATTGTGATGATTATGGCGTACAGCTTATGAAAACCCCAAATTCACAATCTCAGAAAATTAGAATATTACATGACATCAATAACACAAGGATTGGAAATAGAACAATATCAGACCTCTGCAAAGTATAAGCATGCATATGTACTCAGTACTTGGTTTGGGCCCCTTTTGCAGCAATGACTGCCGCAATGCAGCGTGGCATGGATGCTATCAGCCTGTGGCACTGCTGAGGTGTTATGAAAGACCAGGATGCTTCGATAGCGGCCTTCAGCTCTGCTGCATTGTTCGGTCTCGTGTCCCTCATCTTTCTCTTGGCAATGCCCCATAGATTCTCTATGGGGTTCAGGTCAGGCGAGTTTGCTGGCCAATCAAGCACAGTAATCCCATGGTCATTGAAGCAGGTTTTGGTACTTTTGGCAGTGTGGGCAGGTGCCAAGTCCTGCTGGAAAATGAAGTCAGCATCCCCATAAAGCTCGTCTGCGGAAGGAAGCATGAAGTGCTCCAAAATCTCCTGGTAGACGGCTGCGTTGACCCTGGACTTAATGAAGCACAGTGGACCAACACCAGCAGATGACAGGGCTCCCCAAATCAACACCGACTGTGGAAACTTCACACTGGACTTCAAGCATCGTGCATTGTGTGCCTCTCCATTCTTCCTCCAGACTCTGGCTCCTTGGTTCCCAAATGAGATGCAAAAGTTGCTCTCATCAGAAAAGAGGACTGTGGACCACTGGGCAACAGACCAGTTCTTTTTTTCTGTAGCCCAGGTAAGACGCTTCTGACGTTGTTTGTTGTTCAGGAGCGGCTTGACAAGAGGAATACGACATTTGAAGCCCATGTCCAGGATCCGTCTGTGTGTGGTGGCTCTTGATGCACTAACTCCAGCCTCAGTCCACTCCTTGTGAAAGTCCCCAACACTTTTGAATGGCCTTTTCCTGACAATCCTCTCCAGGCTGCGGTCATCCCTGCTGCTTGTGCACCTTTTTCT
The DNA here is from genome assembly GCA_030867105.1 of Liasis olivaceus. NCBI lineage: Eukaryota > Metazoa > Chordata > Lepidosauria > Squamata > Pythonidae > Liasis > Liasis olivaceus. The sequence goes on from CM061349.1 coordinate 263,510,673, forward strand.
ACCACACTTTTCCCTTCCACATAACCTTCTACTGATGTGCTTTGATACAGCACTTTGGGAACATCCAATTTCTTTTGCAATTACCTTTTGGGGCTTTCCCTCCTTATGGAGGGTGTCAATGATGGTTTTCTGCACAACTGTCAGGTCAGCAGTCTTTCCCATGCTTGTGATTCCTACTGAACCAGCCTGAGAGACCATTTAAAGGCTCAGGAACCCTTTGCAGGTGTTATGGATTCATTAGCTGATTAGAGGGGGACACTTTGAGCCTAGAATATTGAACCTTTTCACACTATTCTAATTTTCTGAGATTGTGAATTTGGGGTTTTCATAAGCTGTACGCCATAATCATCACAATTATACCAAAGTAAGGCTTGACATATCTCGCTTTGCATGTAATGCGTCTATCTCATATATTGGTTTCACCTTTTGAGTTGCCATACTGACATAAATGAACATTTGCACGATATTCTAATTTTTCGAGTTTCACCTGTATAATAATGGAAAATATTGTACCAATATTATGATGATGAAATAGGCTAATTACAATTCTTTGGCTAGTGTTAAGAATTGCAGTTGCCTTATATAAAGTTCTGCTGAGTGAACAAAGGCCCAGTGGTGATGATTCACAATATAATAAGGTGTGGCCTGTAAATAACCTGTTAATTCATCTGCCTAAGCCTTTATTCTGAAAATGTCAATGTCATTCTGTATGGTATAATCAGTCCTAATTGTCTAAAATGGTATTAGGATTAGCTGTGACAATTTTTGAAGATGATACTACAAAATAGGATAAATTATAAAATATAACATTGTTTCAAACATGAAGTATTTCCAAAATACTCAAGTTCTGTGCTCAAGGCAGTTTGATAGGAACTACCCCTCCCTATTTGTTTAATACATTTCCTAGGGCTTATTATAAATAAGTGATGTGGACTCAAAATGTGTAGTATTTTTTCTGTACTTTTTACATAGGTAAACAGGTCAGAACCAAACTTTCCCAAGCCTTTAATCACTGGTTGAACGTTCCCGAAGATAAACTTCAGGTGAGTTGTACTGTATAAGTTAAATTGATTTATCAGTTAATATAGTTTTAAAATAATTTTAAAATAATGCATATAAACCTGGTGAAAAAAAATATAACTACTTTTTTCTTACTCTGCTTATATCTAAATATTTTAACTAAAATAAATGTATTGCAGTAGTATAGCATATAAACTTCTGTGGTGGCCAAAAGCACGATATTGTGGTTTGTGCAGGTGCCTCAGATTGTAATACACTGCAACAGAACGTTGGTGGCAAGGAAAAGAGCAGTTTGGGCTTTCTAAACATTTTTATTTTGTGCTCTTAATCTAATACCCACATGACTGATGCTTACCTTGATAAATGTTGGGTATCTGTTCATCAAGGACAAATACCTCTTGAAACACATCCCCTACTTTGCACTCTAATTTGTGCTGTGTACTGAGGAAGGCAACTCTCTCCCATACCACACCATCACTATACATTTATGACAGAGGGCTTTCGAAATATCAGCAAGGATGAGATATGAAGCTACTTTCCCTCAAGTCTCCTGGCATACAGGTATGAGGAAAACTGCTTATTTGCATCACATCAAATATATTTCTGCCTCTTCTGTAAGCAATATGATGAAAGAGGGTTGATGAAGAGCACAAATAACCTGGTTAGCATGCCAAGCCATAACATTCATTTCCTGATTACTGTTTTCAAACATTTTAAATACTTTAATCACAAGACTAAACACTACATGTGTGTTGTAATATGGCAAGTATTAATTTTGTAGTCAGGTATATTACATTTGATTTCTGTATGTATATACATGCCTGTTTCCATTTGTGAGTTATTGTGATTGTAGATGTTAGCCATCATCACTTAAATTGTGTAAGTTCATACTAAAAAGCCTCTACACGAAGAAATATATAGAAATATAGATAATAGGGTGCATAATCCCAATGGGAATGGCACTTATGCAGTCAGTAGGATGGAATTAAAAGCCTAATTAGCACAGAGAATTGGCATATTGCAAGAAGAAATGAAAGTAGAAATATGGGGGAATCTAAATATAGATATAGAAGAATAATAGCAGTATAAAACAGGATTTGATTGTCTTTTTTATTAGGTTATAATTGAAGTGACAGAAATGTTGCACAATGCAAGTTTGCTTATAGATGACATAGAAGACAATTCAAAGCTACGACGTGGTTTTCCAGTGGCCCACAGCATTTATGGAATACCATCTGTGATAAACTGTGCAAACTTTGTATATTTCCTTGGTTTACAAAAGGTTTTAACACTTGATCATCCAGATGCTGTAAAAGTATTTACCCGTCAACTGCTTGAACTCCATAAAGGCCAAGGCTTGGATATTTACTGGAGAGATACTTATACCTGTCCTACAGAAGGAGAATATAAAGCCATGGTTCTGCAAAAGACAGGTGGCCTTTTTGGACTAGCCGTGGGCCTTATGCAATTGTTTTCCAGTTATAAAAATGATTTGAAACCACTCCTTAACACTCTCGGGCTCTTCTTTCAAATTAGAGATGACTATGCAAATTTACACTCGAAAGAATATAGTGAAAACAAAAGCTTTTGTGAAGACTTAACTGAAGGGAAGTTCTCATTCCCAACTATTCATGCAATATGGTCCCGGCCAGACAGCACACAGGTTCAGAATATTCTGCGACAGAGAACTGAAAATGTGGATATAAAAAAATACTGCGTACATTACCTTGAGAATGTGGGATCCTTTGAATATACCCGGAAAACATTAGAAGAACTTGAGTCTGAAGCTTATAAACAAATTGAATTGCTTGGGGGGAACCCTGAACTTACAGCATTACTTGAATATTTAAGCAAAATGTTCAGGGACAATGACAATTAACAGCAATTGAATTTTTCTGGAAATTGTTTTTAAAAGACCAAGAAAAGTAAGATTCATTTTACAGTATCTAATTTGCTTCATATGAATTGTGCTAAAACAGATCTTAAGGGGTAACTGGGGATTTGTGCACACAATATATTACCTTAAAACTTCAATTTTCAGTTGTTTATGCAAAATCATGTGACAAATGTCAATTAAAGTAGCTTCCAACTCTCACTATGATTTTGATTTGTAATCCCATTTGATTGAGTTTATTCTTATCATAGGACACATATCAAAAATGAGTACAGCATGACCTAAGATGTTTTAAGATGGAGGAAAATCATCAAATGGGCGGTAGAGGACAGTACTATCCAGAAACCTTTTAAATGAGAATTGATCAACTTTACTGAAGTATAAAACGCAAACGGAACATAAGAGAGCTACATATGCGAAGTATGCAATTTCAGTATCTTCTTTCCCCATTTGGTTTAAAACTGCTTCTATATGGAAATGAGCCCAATGCTAGAATGCAGGCTTTTGACAGAGTTCCTACTGCTAAAGCAGACTACAGGTAGCCCTCACCAATTGCTCAGCAAGTTATGATGGCACTGAAAAAGGAGATTTACAACCTATCCTCAAAGTTGCAGCTGTCGCAGCATCCCCACAGTCACGTGATCATGACTAGGGTACTTGGCAACCAGCACACATTTACGACAACCACAGGCTACCACAGTCATGTGATTGCCATTTGCAACCTTCACAGCCAGCTTCCAGCAAGCAAAGTCAGTGGGGAAGCTGACAGGAAGTTGCAAGTTGTGGTCATGTGACATCGCACTTAATGACCATGGGCGATTTGCTTAATGACCGCAGCCAGAACTGACATTATAAGCTGGTGCACTCGTAAGTGACATTTCACTTTATGACTGCATTGCTTAGCAATGGAGTTGCCAGTCCCAATTGTGATCACTAAGTGAGGACTACCTGTAATACCATTTGCACATGGAACAGGTGGATATTTAACTTTCCCTCTGCACTCTGAAAACTGACTTGGTGTTTCTATTATCTTTTATGGTAGCTATGGAATATTCTGATTTCATATATATCTTACAAAATGTGGAAAATGAGATCTGGCAAGGAATTAAATTGGTGCAATCCTTTTTTGCCTAGGGAAAACAGTACAAACAGCTTATAAACAAGGTACTACCTTTCTTCAAGAAGTGTACTCCAAAACTGCTGGAAATTAATCTTACTCTGAGTGAATATACTAATACATTCCCCAAACTCCATTTCCTGCAATGACATCAGTGCAGGCCCAGAACCTTACAGGTAATCCTCCCTTAATGACCAATTTTCCGGTTCCTGTTGTGGTTGTTAAGTGGGTCACCACATGACCGGACCCAATTTTATGACCATTTTTACAACAGTTATTAAGCGAATTACCACGGCCGTTAAGCAAATCACATGGTCGGTAAGCGAATCATGTCATTATGTGAATCCAGCTTCCCCAATGGCTTTTGCCAGATTTGCTTAACAATGTGATTCACTTAACAACCACGTGATTTGCTTAGCGATTGCAGTGATTCACTTAACAACCATTGTAACAAAGGTTGCAAATCGCGATCATGTGACTGCAGGGGGTGGTGCAATGATTTGCGACAGTCTTATAAGTACAGGTCGTAAAGCCCTTTTTTTTTAGGCCATTATAACTTCAAACTGTTGTTAAACGAACAGTCATTAAGCGAGGACTACCTGTACTTACAGGGCAAAAATAAGTAACCGTAAAGGGGAAAAAAAATTGGGTAACTGTAGGATCAATTATTGTCCACCCCCCACCCCAAGACAAGATAGTTTTACCTGGTAAGTCCGACATTTAGAGGGTTTCTGTAGGATAGCCTTATACTACAACTAGTATAGGCAGGCAGTATGTATTAAAACACACATAATTCCATTAGCTGAAGGCTTATTGTGATGGAATGTATCTATAAGGAGGAGAGTGATGTGGGAGATCAAGACTATCAGGAAGGAGGGAGTACATTCCAGGAGGGGGGAGGAGGAAAGGGGCAGCATAGTCCGCAGGGGGAGCGTGGGAAGACTAAGAGGTTCAGGATAGCCATTCCCTAGAATCTCACAGGGTATATCCACTAGTTACTGTAGTATGGATTTAGTTTGGTAAGATTCTGTCCATAAGGTGTAGGCAAATAAAGGGACTGGACTGGACTGGACTGTTTCATCGTTGTTCTTAGGCTGGGCCTGACACTTATGTCAAATAATTTTTCTAGTCCTGCCTTTGATCTTAAAAATTTTGGGGTGGATCTATCAATATAGCATATACATTTGTGCCACCTCTTACTGGAAGTCCCATTTGCATCACTTCAGGTAGTAGAATACTTTTGGCTAGGCTTGGATTTTGCTGACTCTTGATATTACAAATTGGCTGACATTGCCACACAAATGTAAAAAATATGATTATAGTTGATACAGATGCTTAAGTAAACTCTACATATTTTAAAAATAGGAACAGCTAATATGAATTAGCCAGCTGTATATACAAATTGACAAAAATGGTTAAATAGTAGCTACTTTCGCAGAACCCAACCACTTTCTGTAATTCTGTACAGCTGGTGATATAACTTCAGATTCAGTTCCAAAATTCAGAGCAGAAACTTAGCATCTCTCTATAATTCTTCGAAATGGATGCATCCTCTCCCAAGATCGCGTTGTTACTATATGATCCTGGGAAATAGATGTAGCTACTTTAAAGAGTCACAGACAGGTGTATATTCATACCTCAAAGGACCTTTTTGAAAATTCAAAGCATTGCAAAGCCTTCCTGATTAATGTCCATTTCAAAATCCAGACTGAAATAAAATCAAATAATTTTATCTCTCCCCCACCTCCTTTAGGTAGAAATGTCAGTACGGGCAACCTAGAGCTGTCCTTCCTGTTCAATCATATTGCAGAATTTCAATAGTTTAATAATTCAGCAAAATAATTTACCAAAAAGCATGGGGAAAATCTCAAACCAAGACACCCAGTGTCACTCTGGCGATATTATGTCCTTGTCACTCTTTCTACCCAAATAGTGACAATGATGAAGTGTGATTCCTGGCTGGAAAAAAATGCCCATTGTTGTTACCATTCTATCATATTGTTAAGGAGATAGGAAGGTCAAATAGCTGGACATCTGTTATTCTAGTCCCAAATTTTAAGTTGTCTGCATCTCACTAAAGACAGTCCCTCCACTTGATAGAGCGTTGCTCCTTTTCAGGTCATCAGTCTTCATAACACAATTCCAGAAGTATAGCTGGCCAGTATTTCTGAGAGGGAGACAAAGACAGGCTCAAAAGGGGCTGGTTTCTTGAAATTCCAGCCTACTGTGCAAAGAGGCAACAGTATTTCATGAGCTGAGGGGTATTAACTCATGAAGATGTGCTATTTCCATAAGTAAATGTCATCCTTTTTCAAGTAACAAAAAAAGTAAGAAACACTTCAAGTGCAGAAGTACTTGTCCTAATTAAGCCAGCTCAGATCTGCAGCTGGACAGGAGTCAAATAAATTGTGTTTGTCCCCCTTGCTTATTAATTGCATTGAGTTTTGATGGTTTGCCAGGACCTGAGTTAAAATAACAATTCCTCACTGAATGCCTCCCAGAATTGCTCTGGACGCTTGTGGCTTTATGCATCATTACTAACTAGTTCTGGGTGTTTTTTTAAAAAAGATCTCTAAACATTTTATTAAGCAGTAAGTACATTAAGTATAATATTCAATGCAGCATGTCATTGGAAAGAATCCAAAGTATTTAAATGTCGGTTACATAATTTGTTGAAAATGAGTTTGAGACCAAGTTGATTTTACAAATTGTACATTTGGAAACTATTTTTGGTTAGTAAAATAAAGCATACTCTGAAAATCATGAACTAGTAACTATATAACATCTGTGTTTTAATTGTCAAGATTACAAGTTACAAGTACTGTATTCAATATTTATCAACATTACAAAGTTTTTATGTTTTAGAATCTTTATCTGTTCCAGGGTAATTAAAATTCTCTCTAGTCAAGCCTTTTCTATGTTAATTAGCTCATACTGATTTTGTTTGTTAGCAATATGAATACCTTTCCGGACAGAAATGCAAAAATTTGTTTTGTGGATCAAGAATTCACCCAGTATATTTTAAAAAGAGGTGTTCCAATTAGATTCAACACTATTGTACTTACTGTTTGAAACCACTGTTGTTTTGATTTACTACATTGCATAATATTCTGGTCTTGATAATTATTTCCTCATCTTGAAATTGCTTCTCTAGATCCTAAACTCTTAGTAAACAATCACAGAATTCCCAAAGTACACTCCAAAGGAAAAGAGTATGCCAAAATGATTTTGGGCACAGACAAATTAATTCTTGGGCTCACAATCGGTTGCATACTTATTATGCAACCATCCTACATATCTGTCAGCAATACTGCTTAAATTCTCAGGTAAATAGTGCTGAAATATTCGGCACATAAAGAATATTCACTTGTGTACAGGAGAAATCTAATACTACTGTCCCCACCCCGCACCCCCCAAAATCTTAACAGAATAATATTAGCGATAGTAGCAAGAACGGAGGGGTTTCAGCTCTCTTCCGCGTCCCCCTCCCTGCATCCCGCGTCCAGAGCCACGGCTCCCCGCTCTTTCCCGCAACCTGCCCCTCTCGCTCTCCCCCTCTTTCGCTCCACTCCGCTCCCCTCCCCCCGGGCTGACTCCGCGGCAGGAGTTTCGGCAACAGCCGCAGCTCCCTGCTCCAGCGGAGCTGGTCGGAAGCCGGAGGAGCGACGCTCGGGGGCGGCAATGGGGGGCGCCTTCCTCCGCAGGCGGCCCCGGGACTCCCCGCTCTCTCCTCCGAGACTCAGAGGTCCCGGTTCCCGGGAAGCTGAAGCGACGAGTGCCGCCGCCGCCGCCGCCGCCGCCGCAACCAGCAGAAAAACAACAATCCAGAAAGCGCGTCGCTCGCTCGCTCCGCTCGCCCGCTCTCTGATCCCCCTGCAAACGGCCTCGGCCTTCACCAGGGAGCCCCGCGAACCGCCGAGGGCCGGGGCCCCGCAGCCTCTTTCCCGGGGCAACGTTACCTTTGTTCCACGACTGTCGCCCGCTCGCTGGTCCCCCCAAACCTGCCGGGGGGGCGAGGAGGACGGAGCCTCCTCTCGACGCCGGACCCAATCGCTCGGCCCCCAATCCCGCGTCCGCCCCTCAAGCGATCGCCGGCCTGGCCCTGGGGCAGGGAGGGCTCGCAAAGAGGAGGCTGCTCCCTCCCGTCCGAACCCCGGTGGCGACGGCGACAGCAGCGGCTCAGCTCCAAGCTGTTCCCTCCCCTCCCCCGATCCGACGCGTGATTGACAGATCAGCGCCCGCCCTCTCCCCGCCTTGCCTGCTCCCCATTGGCGCGCGACCCGATCGGTCCGCCTACTTGCCAACGCCATTAGCCGCTGGCTCAGAAACGCTGATGTAATTCTCACTCCAGTTCTATGGAAACAGGGACTCGGCGCCGTAGCGCCTTCTGGGTAATATGGTTTTGTCCCGCCCATTTGCCGCAGTCTGTGAGGGAATTCTTCTTCGCCGCTACTACAGCTCCCGAGATGCCTCGGGAAGGCGAAGAGGAGAATGAGAAAATGGAGGGGGAGACAGACGAAGAGGGCTCCTTGAAACGGGAGGAGGGGAGGAGCTCGCGCCTGCGCCAACAGGCCCCGGTGGCGCATTTTCCCTCCATCAGGCGGAGGAGCGATCTAGGCGGGAGGGGTGGGGTTTCTGCTTCTTGCTACTGGATTGAGGCGGGCCGAGGAGTGGCCGAGGCCGGTGAGGAAGCCGAGGAGGCCGAGGTAGGTTGAAGCCGCCGCGTCGCTGAGTCTCGCTCCGCTTGCCTTCTCCCTTCGCCTCGGGAGCCTGTTATATTCGAGCGGCGGGAGCGGTGGCGGGTCCCTTCCGTGCCTCCCTTCTGTCTCTGCTTTCTTCCTGCCAGTCTTAGGTCTTCTCCTCCGCTCTCTGTACCTTGGAATTACAGTCTGACGTGCCTACGGACTGCCGGGTCCCAGTTTTGGAACCTTGGCGTTGTCAGCGGTGTACAACTGAGCTCTGTCTCCAGGTGGCTGTAAGATCGGATGAGAGGGTTGGATTCTCTCTCGGAGTTCTAGAAAGGGGATAGATTTCGCATTGTAACAGTCGCTCAAACAGCGTAGACTTTTAATTCTGTTTGTATTAAACCTTCAGATAATCATTTTATTCCACAGAATGCAGGAATCTAAGTTATGGAGGAAGTGGCTCCTCTGGAGGAAAAAAAAATGTAGGATTAGACAACTTCTTTGGGGATTGCGCACCCACAAAACCCTACTTTTTGGCTCTTGACGTCAGAAGTGCTAATACTGTATTTGACAAAGTGCAAAGTTGCACTTTAAGACATTGGGGAGTGAACTTTTAGCAAAACAAGGACCTGTCATGCTATGGTGTAGTTCATGGTAAAATTGCATTTTAGTTTTAGTAAATCCACCCTGGTCCTTAGTGTATGGTACAGTATCCTATGAAGACCCAAATATTGATAGAAGTATTACTATTAGTTTCTTTGAATTATTTTAATGTGAATTAAGATTATTTGATACTAGATTTATTCATTCTGCTGTTGAATTTTTAATATGCTCTTTAGCTACCTTCAGTTTTAATTCCTTAAGGTAGATGATGTAAAGTATGTATATTATTGTCTCAGTAGGCGGCAGTACATGGATGACCTTGCTTGGGCTTGGAAACAAAGCAGGATTGCTTGGATGGAAAACCATAACATCCCAAAGTAATGTCACTCCACTTCTGTATTGATGCCAAAAATCTGCGTGGTTATATTTATGTAGTCACTAGGAGTCTAGCTCTGTTTGAATCTTGATGTTATGTATGTGATTAATTTTATCAATGGCATAATATATCAATTACTACTGTTATTCTTTCCCTAGATCCGTAAAGAAATATCCTGAACTCCCCTGTTTTTCTTGATGAGCGATACCATTCCTTCTGATGCAGTTGGTCGAAGAATTCTCTGTAATGGAGAATATGGAACAGTACTTTATGTTGGTAAAGTTCCTCCTACAACAGGTAGAAATAATATTTTTATATCATATGTACTGTTGTAAAATAAAAGGGTGACAGTATTTACTATTTATTTATTTTGTAATATTTATCAGCTGCCCCAAGACTCTGAACAATCACAAGGAGAAAAATAGCACTGATAATCAAAATCCATAAGCCATAATATTCATAATAAAAATTCACTCTGATGGTCATAAACCATCATAGTAGCCAAAAGCTTGTTGAAATAATATGGTTTTAAGACTCTCCTAGAATGCAAGGAGGGATAAAGCCAGGTGTATGTGTGGGGGCTGCATGTTCTGTAGTGTAGCTACTAATAAAATGGTTGCCTTAAATTCCTTTTAGAATTTATGAACTAAATCACTTTTCCTTTTGCCATATTTGCCTGCCAGAGGTTTCCTTTCCAATTTTTTTCTACTTTGAGTTCAGATATTGATGTGTGAGTGCAAATATTTCTCTTGTTTGCTTATAGGTTGGTATATTTTGAAATAATAGTTGGAAAAAATAACCCTCACCACAAACTGTTATTTTAAAATGGCTTACACTTGTGCCCTTCAAAGTAGATGCTAGAATTATGAATCATGCAGCCTGATATCCCTTTGAAAAAGAGCTTTGAGTCTTCATGCCATGTTTTTAATGAAAAGTCCTCAATGAATCTCGAAGTGTAGTTCAATCTGGCAAACACTAATAGAAGTGTACTGATTCCAGGGCAGATAGTAAGCTAATCTGAAGTGAAAGTAAAAGTTAGTTACAGATACTTCCAGTGCAGGTTACTCAGAAGGAAGACCTATTAAAATCTAGAATTGTAACTTAAGGCAAGTAGTTGCTTCCCCAGCTTAAAAAACAGTGCACTGCAAATTAAAGCTTAAGTCTTCAAGTTGAGTTTAGTCTAGATTATTTAAACTTGATGTGTGGTTTTGGGAGAGCATCTAGGAAAATCCTAGGCATTAATTACTTACGGGATTTACAGCTACAGTATATAGATAGAAAGTAAGAACTGTGAATATAGTTGAGATGGAAGAATATCTATTTCAATTAACGTTTTACATACTATCATAATAGAGTTCTGATCTGGTAGGTTCTTTTGAATTTTCAGTCAGCATAATTTTTAATATTGGAATGCTAAAGTCACAGAGTTGAAAAGGTTCATTTTGGCAATTGGTTCCAGCCCTTGCTCTCTGTAGAAAGGAAATTGGTATGCTAATTCATTGGGACTTTCTGTCTTATAGCTCCAACCTAAACATGCTGAAACTGTATGTTAAAGTTTATATACCATTAGGAAACTCAGTTCTTCTGCTGATTGTGTGCTTGTAATACTAATTCTGGATGGAGGTGGTTGATACAGGGCTTGAGACAAATAGGAAGTAGCTGTGAAGCAGTTGCTCTATCAGAAGAAAATATTTTTTTCAAAATCAGACTTGTGAATATTATGATACATGCTTTTATACATTTGTGGTAGTATAACTTTTAAGAATTTAGAAGTAGGACTTCTGTCAATATAAAGTAATTTCATCAGGAAGAGGCAAGCTATTCAATTCTGAGCACAGAGGGGGCAGATCAGATCAGCAGAGTAGCTGTTGAGATCTTAAATAGGTTTTAATGCTGAACCATTTTGAAAGTTGCATTTATGAAGTATTAATTTTAATAATATTAGGAATTTGGCTTGGAGTGGAATGGGACCACCATGAAAGAGGAAAACATAATGGTAGTCATGAAGGAATACAATATTTCAAATGCAGGTGAGTTAATTCTGAAATGCATTTTACTTTTTTTTACTCTTTTTTTAATAGTAATTTTATTAAAGATTACAATTTACAACAATAAAAACTAATACAGACTAAAACAATAAAAGAAAAAGAAGAAACAGAAGGTGCAGAACAGAAAAAAGAGAAAAAATAGAAAGGAAAATAGAAAAGAAAGAAAAAATAATATATATAAAGTGACTTTCCCCATCATCACAGCAAGTATAAATAATTTTAGTAACTTATCACCTTCTCTTAAAATACAACACATGATCTCTTCGTCCCATATCCCATCTCTTATCTATAAACAAATCCATAAAACCTTGTCATTTCAGTCCTGAAGTTAGCAAAAGTCCAGTAAAGGTTACCAGAGATAACAGCATATCTATTTTAACCTTGATCAAATAAAGCAACTTTATATTCCTTCCTTTTTCTTCTAACAATCTTGATCTTCAGTCCCTTCAAATAATGTCCTGGAAATTGATTTCTTTTCATTTTTCTTTGTCCCTCCTCACATAATTCTTCAAAGCTTTAACAAACCTCTTTTGTAAATCCAGTGTAGGAAAATTATCCAGGTCTTGGTCTGTTATATGTATATTCTTTTTATTTATTAAGACGTCAGCCAGTTTCTTTTGTATGTCCAGTGTGGAATCTTTTTCCATGTAATTCTTGTAGCCTGTCATTTTTAAATAACTTTCAGATCAGTCTCAATCATGTCAGCTAATACTTGTTCCTCTTCCATAGCATCTTTTAAGCACAGTCTGTCTATAGAGTCAGACACTCTTAAAATTAATTTCTGGGTCCATTGTTCAAAAATATCATTCAGTATGTCCAGTGTTAAAATATTTTGCTTCATTCTGTATTAGTAAGTCGAGTTTGAGTGTTCTTCTCCTGTAATTGTAATCTTTAGTTCCTTCTAGTGTCCAATTTTTAAAGTCTTATCTACTTTTTTTTTTAAGAATTCAAAACAAGAATTCAAAACAAAAGCATTTTCCCATGGGAAGGATTCTTTATAATTAATTCCAAAATCTAATTCCAAATTTATCTGGACCCTTAATCCATTTGTAACTTTCTAAAATCAAAACATTATTTGCTCTTTTGTTGTTTATTCCTGAAAAAAAAATTAAGTCTTTAAACTTCTATTTAAAACTTCCTTCACTAAGGATTGAAGGAAACTCACTTGGTGGTATAAAACTTGTCAGTCCAAAGGTTTCTAATAGCTGAAAAGCAGTTAACAAGCAATTTCAGAAAGTGATTAGATAAGGAAGTATGCGAACCCAGTGTCCATAAATACGTCAAATGTGGTCTGAGCAAAAGTGACTATTCCCTCATCTCCAAGAGCTCTAAACCCACTGGAGACCACTGTCTTGCAGTCTCCTTGTGAGGAGCAACTGTCTGGAGCACTTGTGAGCAATCCCAAGTCCTCTCCTTGTTCAGAGAGGAATTACAAAGACCCAGTCTACTTGCCAGCTCTTCATTCTGCCATGGTCATCAATTCACCATTTCTCCCCTGGAAGTGAGATATGCCATTTCCTTCTATGGAAAAAGTAAGTACACCCTTAGCTCTAATACCTGGTATTGCCCCTTTGGCAGAAACAACCTCAAGTAGGCATTTCTTATAACTGTCTACAGTCTAACAACAATTGGAAAGGATTTTTCCGCACTCTCCCATGCAGAATCTTTTGAGCTGTGCGATGTTTGAAGGGTTTCTTGCACGCACAGCCCATGTCAAATCACCCCACAGCATCTCAATGGGATTTAGATCTGGGCTTTGACTTGGCCATTCCAGAACCCTCCATTTCTTTCTTTCTTTCTTTTTTTCAGCCATACTGCTGTATACTGCTGTATACTTGCTGTATACTTGCTGTACTGGCCCAGACAGGAGAATACAAAAGATATCATCTCAGCACAAGACAACTTCCAAACATGGCAGCCAAAACAACTTTAAAAGCATTTGTATCCATCCCAACTGTTTCAGACCATAGCTGAAACAAATCAGCCCTGTTTTGGTCTATGTTTGGAACAACATCTGAAACACATGTATTTTGGTTCAGGAACAGGTCACCTGGAATCAGTTGTTACATGCACAGGATGTTTTGCATATCCCTCATAAACTGCTTTTTTAAAACTGTCACTTTACTTCCAGGCATCCTACAGGAGGATCCTTTATCCGTCCAAACAAGGCAAATTTTGGAGTAGATTTCCTTTCCGCCGTTAAGGAGAAGTATGGATTGAATGAAAACGAGCAAGATGCCAAGAGTGAAACAGGACTGTTGTTAGTAATTGGAAGAAAAACTGTAGAAACGGTTGGATTTGATTCCATTAAAGACAAACAAAAGCAAGTACAGTTCCTCTGAAAATGAGCAGCATCAGAATGTTGAATGAGTTTCCACACTCTTGGAATGTGAAACCTTGCCCAGCTGACATCTATGCTACTGATGCATCCTGCTCACTGTTACAGTTCTTGCCCTTGTGCAACTTTTCTGTAATTTTACTGTCTTATTTCTTAGATTTATTGTTTAGCTGTTTATTTGTTGTATGTATTATAGCATGTTCCCTCTCAGAAATATCCTTTTTATAGTGGTGCTGTGTCTTTGGTGCTGCACAGAACTGTTGCACAAAAGACTCGTGTGAGAAGGGCTCCTATTGATCCTGCTGATTTGGCAGTATGCAGGATTTCAGCAGACCTTTGATTAGAAAAACTCATTAATTATTCTTGATATATTCTCTTTATCTTAATTAAAGTAAGGCAATCAAGCTTGGAGGGAAAGCGTATAACTTTTTTTTCTTGTGTTTCATTTTCTTTTTGCCTAAATATTTTCTGTTTCAGCAGCATTTTGCCGTGCTCTGCATCACCCTCCCTTATTTTTTGTCTGTCAAAAAAAAGTAGCCCAATACCTTGTTAACTGTGCCTTCTTGGGACCAAAAAGGACCATGCTCCTCTAATGAGATACTTTTTTATAGGCAGTTGAATACCTTGAGTGACATTTCAGTAGATGCCTGTGCAGTGAGCCTTGCAGGTCAAGAAGAAGAAATAAGAAAATCATGCCCTAGTATCCTTTTTAAATTGTTAAACTTTTTATATGTGGTTTGTATTTTAGAATTCCTTCTGAAGTGTAGTGTTGATTTCAAGCATTATTTGAGGTTAGAAGTATAGGAAACTTCCTTAGACAAAATTATTAGTCTAAAATTAAAGCCTTGTAAAAAAGACTGAAAAATACTAGCATTTTCTGTTGCTCTCGTTTTTGTGACCACTGTCCAGCGTGCACAAAACTATCGAAGAGAGTTGGGGCAAATTTGGAAGATAATGCAAAGGAAAAGTCCAATCTAGTGGTGGTGCATGCCCTAATAGCATATGGAAATAATTAAATATGTTCAATCAATGAGACGGTAAGGGTTTGGGAAAATACATCACAAATAAATTGTAAAAGTCATGAATTTTAAAATTAGCTAATTTTCAGTAAAATTAAGATTGTACAAATAGAACCTTGTATAAAAACTGATAGAAAGTAATAATCTTGTTTTCAGTTGGAATAAACTTATTTTAAAAAGTAATGCTGATTTTCATGGCTAAAATTACAAAAATGACGGGAATACCATAACATCAAAAAATACAAGTTCTCCTTGGGAATGTTAGAATTAATGTCTGTAGTCTGAATTCTCTTGAGATTATGGAGATGCTGACTTAAACTAAATTTAACCGACAGCCCTGGAGTCCTTTTTAGTATTCCTCTGACTGAAAACGGATGGTGCTGTTTCCCTGCCATTTTGTATACAAGCCATACAGGGTTAAGACTGTTTTTTCCTTTCTTTTTTTAAATCAATTTCTCTTTAGCAAACAGGGAAGACCATTAGATGTGGCTGGCCTTGCCGTGTGTATGAAGTAGCCCAACCTGTGGCTCTGCTTGCTTTGAGTCATGTCCCCAAATGCTAAGAATGGCCTCTGGCCATCAAGGAATTGCCTTCTCCTTACTTAAGCGTTACTATTTCTTCTTGAGTTATGGAGTCCTAAAACCAGCACAGTGCAAGGTCATATGTCTTAAACTAAAGGTTGCAAAATTTTTCTTAACCATGCTTGCTCAGATATTCGGCAGATAAATCTATCAAAAAATCTTTTGTCATCTTGGACAGAAGTGTTAGCTATTGCCAGCCAAGTTGAAAATTTAGAAACGCTTAATCTCAGGTATTCACAAATAATTTCATAATGTGTGGATGGACTTGGAGTTCTATTTTGGGGAAACTTTTTCTTGGGCCAAGTGAGTAAGATGATTTTTACTGATTCCTCTTTTTTCACTGTGCCCCAGGAAAAACTGCTCCAGGGGATTAGAGTTCCCTTGAACAGTACAAGGTTACATAAGGGAATCGTAGAAAATCACCTTTTCCTCTTCCATTCTTCCAGTGATATTCTCCAATGGATTTCTGGCTTTCTGGAAATTGAAAAACCTTTTGATTTGTGAAAGAGCACTCTGAAGCCAATCCTTTGTCTGTATCAAATAGTGTCAAATCATTTTAAATATATATGTTAATGGATACCAGTCTTCACTTTATAGTCCCTGCTGGTTTCAGCATCCTCAAATTGTCCACCACCCCCCCGGGTGCAGTTCCATGGGAAAGTATGAACTCCTCTTCTGGATATATGTGCAACACCAATATGGGGCTCTTTCTTTACTTTAAAAACAAGGTTTCTCCCTGTAATTTGATTCTGGATTTAGGATCTTTGACCTTAAACTAATACCACAGACTTGATATTACTTGCAAGTTATTTTACATCTCTGAAATCTCAGTAGTGCCTGACTCTACATTTGTTTCTGACATGCAATATGGGAGACTAATATAAGCAAAAATGATAAATTAACAGAAATTTAAAAGAAGAGATAACTTTCTCTTATAACAGAAAGACTGAAGAACTGAATTTGTTCCATCCTCTAATGTGGTATTTTTTCCTAAATTTTGGAATAGTGAAAACAAAATGAAATTTCCATCTGTTCTACCACCTGCTTCAAGAACATTTTGTAAACTAAGGGTTCTGGCACTTAATCAAACTGGAGTGACATGGACTGAGGTAACACAATTTAATTCTTTGGAATAGTTTATGGTTATTTCTTAATCATATGATTTGTAATTCTGATAAAACATTCAAAGTTATATAATCCTATATCCTTATAAAATATGCAATCTTTGCAAAAGTTTATATATGCAGTTTTTCTTAGTAACAGAACAGGTAAAGGATCTGGCTACCATCGTAATGTTTTTCTTTCTGTGGTTCCTGTAGAACATTCCTTACGAAAACTGAGAGAAAAAATATTTTGTTTCACAAAATTATATTATTCAGAGCTATTTAATGGAGCCTGATTGTATTGATGCTAAGTAAAGTTTGCTTAAATTGCATCCTGGAAAAATTAGAAGAACAGTAGATTTTCCAATAAAACGATGTAATTCTACTAGCTTTGCAGGTCATGATGGTAGATGTTCCTCTTGCCATTATGCAAATATGTGAAATTTGCTTCAACTGTTGAACTGTTTTCCAGCTTTTCTGAGTCAGATGTAGAGCTTATGCTAGACATGAGGAACATCTGGCTTCCAAGATTTCCCATCCTGCCCACGAAGTACTCAGTAAAGTTTCCTGTCCAATTTCTCTCCCTTCCAACTCTAGAAGCTGCCATTTCAAGGTACAGGGAGTACCATGAAATGTGGTTTCCCAGGTCTTCACCGTTCCCTCACTTTTTCTGTTATGACATGAGTGTGTTTGATTCCAAGTTCTCTGCATTTGTCTTTAGTAAGAGATCTTTACCTACTTTGGACCGTTGACCTCAAACATCCTTTCCAAGAAAGAAACTGATTTTTTTGGTGAAAATTGGTCCCCTAACCATGGAACAAATTTCAGGGTAGCTCTGAGTATTTCTGAAATAAGTTAGTATAGTTGAGACTATTTGACTTTAATGTGTCCCGTGCCTATGAAGGCACAAGAAGCTTGCTTTTTATACTAAACGATGTTTTCCCATTAGGTTCTTTTATGTGCTGCAGGGTGGCCTGCACTTGAAGAACTGTACCTTGCTTCCAATAGCATTTCACTTTTAAAAAGGTATGAGAATAATTATACATATAGCCAGTGTTTTGTAAATATGATACAGGTTACCCACTTACCAGCTGCAGCTGGGATTGGCAACTCCATTGCTAAGTGACACAGTCGTAAAGTGAAACGTCACGTAAGCAGGCCAGCTTACAATGTCAGTTCCAGTTACGGTTGTTAAGCGAATCACCCATGGTCATTAAGTGCAATGTCACATGACAGCAACTTTCAACTTCCTGCCAGTTTCCCCATTGACTTTGCTTGTCAGAAGCTGGCTGTGAACGTTGCAAATGGCAATCACGTGACTGTGGGCCACTGCGACTTTGGTAAATGTGTGCTGGTTGCCAAGTGCCTGAATTGCGATGACATGACCATGGGGATGCTGCGATGCTTGCAACTTCAAGGATTGGTTGTAAATTTCCTTTTTCAGAGCCGTCATAACTTTAAACAGTTGCTGAACAAGCAGTAAGCGAGGACTACCTGTATTGCATATTTTCAGCATGACCTGATACTGAAATGTTTAATTATGAATCATATTGATTAGTGTAATATAAGTATTAGATCTTTTTTTATGTGTATAGGTACAATCCTAAGCATATATATCTTATTTTTGTATGTAGAAAAATCTTGCAATAATAGAACACTTGCACTGTTTAAAATGCAAAGTGTTATTAATAACTTATTAACTTATTAATAAAAGTGTTATTAATAGACTTATTAACTTATTAATACAAACATATTGATTATCCAGTAGAAAGCCCTTCTACATATTAATGAAGGGTGGTTTGGTGACAATAAAGACTGTCAGGCTTTGCATTATAATATCCCCACCTTCAGTCCTGATTTGAGAAAAACTACAAACTAAGATCAGAAGCAGGAAATTGCTTTTCAGTAGGGGAGGTAAATGGTGATAATAGGAGTGTGTAGTTCAGGATAGGTCCACTGCTTTATCTGTCCACCTCGAGGGATAAACTTTGGGTTGTGTGATCACAGCCCTTCCAGGATGTGGTGGAGTCTGTAAGAACCCAGCACTGTTAGGTTCTTAGTACCTCTAATCAATTAGCTTCTTCTATTATCTAACTATATTAGTGTTTTTCTGAGTAGAAACAGTAAAAAATGTGAGTGTGTGTACATTTTTGGTTTTGTTTTCCTATAATGGTTTAGTGTTTTTCACTTTTAATTACTGTTTTGCTTTATATTTGATGCTTTCCTGGTGTTCTGTTTATATTAGTAAAGAAGAAAACAACCTCCAAAATACGTTAGGATAACTGAAATTTATAAATGAAAAAGTTGTTTATTCATTGCATTTATTTACATGAAAATTATATTCTACCTCTTTAGAGCTTATATGCTATTCAGGGTGGTGAACCACAATGCATTTTCAAAATTATATGAAACAATTATAGAGAAGGGATATATTAAACAAGCAAAAAGTATACTACCTAAGCCAGAATATCAGATAAAATTTACAATTCTTGCAAAACAACTGTTGAAGAAATACAGCCACCAAGAAGGCCTTTTTTTCTTTCTCCATCAACTAAGTTTCCACTATGGAGGGGATACAAATAAGGATATCCCCATCAGATGTTAGGTTGCAACAAGGCTGGTATGGCAATTAGAAATTCTTCCAATAAAAGCTACATAGGATATTTAAGTAGGGATTATATATTTTAGGCATGGAGCTTTTGTGGTTCAGAAGAGTTAATAGTTCAGTAAGAACCCAGTGTCAATTCTGTGTATGCTAGTACAAATACCTTGAATTATAGCACTGTCAGAGTAGAAAGCACTGATTTTGAGGAACTGATTTTTGTAAAGTTGTTTGTACACTTTCCTAGCATTTCAGGACCTTTTAGTGCTTTATCAAGTATAAATGGTTTAGTAGAAACAATCCTGGATGCATTATGATCTGTGATCATTAAACTCCAGTGTAGAATAACATGAAAACAATACAAAATATGGAAAATGCAAATTATTGTTGTTGTTGTTGTTGTTGTTATTTAAACTTGTATGCCTCCTGAATCTCAATGATTTTGGGCAGCTCACAATAGACAAAAAATTACAATAAAATCAATAAAACATAAAAGATAAAGATAAATGATGACAAACACAATGAAGCAAGAGATCTCACTCTCCCTCACCAAACCCAAGTCTTCAGAGCTCTTCTAAACAATTAAAATTAAAAAATTATCAAGGCAGAAAATAATTCCCATATGATGTAGGGTAGCAAACAGATAACATAAGGATGGAATTGTATTTTCTAGTATTTTTATTGTAAAGGAGTTATATTGTAAAGTTTCAATAATTATCTTAAGGATTTTTTCCTTACAGACCTGTTGATGTCCTCCAGAATCTGAAATGGCTAGACCTTTCTAACAATCAGATAACTGATGAAAATCAACTTCATCTAATTGCAGATCTTCCCAGGTAATTGTTGTACAGCACTACTGTTAATCTGTGTCATTGTAACATTGTTGGGTTTATCTAGCAGAAATGCATTTTTCTTCAGAGTGGAACATGATCCTACTGTTTTCCCGATCTCTTAGTCATGGTACATTACCCCTGTATTGAACCAAGCCTACGTAGTGGTAAAGCTGGTGTTTCAATTTTCTGCCAAGCTATTTTGATTAGCACTCCAAAAATTGTTACGTGGCTCTACTTGTTTAGGAATCCTCAAATGCCGTGCCTGCAGGCTATAATGAAATACAGTACTTGCTGTGCTCTTTCTTTCCTATGTTTTGTGCATAAAATAATTTTCTATTTAGACACATGGGATCTGGTAGTGTTCCTCTCCAAAAGCAACTGGGAGAAAAGAGAAGGACCTATCATGAAAGGTTGTATCACCTTAAGAGCCATAAGGAAGCTATTTTTTGGTAGGGCAGCCTCCCTTCCCTGTTGGGTCCATGCTATGGCATCAGCCTCTGATGGAGGAGGTGGTACCTCCTGCCTTGAAGGAGGTAGTGGTGTCCTCCCTTCTCAAGTGTTGTTTAGGTTCCAAACTTCACTTTTTAGGGAAGGTTGTTGCGAAGGTGTTCAGTGTGCAGTTGATGAGAACCCTGGAGGAAGTGGATTATCTAGACCTGTTTCATTTGAGTTTCAGACAGATTTAGTGTGGAGACAGCCTTTGTTGCTCCTGTAGATGACCTGTGACAGTGCTCCTTGATATCTTAGCAGCTTTCAATAGTATAAACCATGATATCCTCCTGGGCTGGTTCTGAGGGTTGGGGATAGGAAGCAGCATTTTACAGTGGTTTTTCTTTCTTCCTTTCTGTGGTTTCAGTTGGTGTTGGTTGGGGAGGGAGAAGTCACTCCCTAGGCCCCTCTTTTGTGGGATGGCATAGGGTCCAGCTCTCTCCCCCCTTTTATTCAACATCCACATGTAACCTCTGGGTGGACATCTGCCGGATTGTGGTGCAGTATCATCAGCACTTTGATAATACCCAATTATATTTTTCAATCCCAGGCTGGCCAAGTGAGGCTGTCATGGTTCTGTCCCAGTGCCTGGAGACTATGCTGGTTTGGATGGGGAGGAATCATCTCTGACTCAATCCTACCAAGATCGAGTGGCTATGCATGTTAGGGCCACATAAATCTGGGGATATTCCATCTTTAACTTTGGATGGGGTAGTATTCCCCACTCCCCATTCAAGAGTGTTTGCAGTTTGGGGGTCTTCCTGGACTCTCAGCTGCTTGATGAGCAGGTGGCAGCTGTGGCCAGGAAGGCCTTTGCATAGCTTCATCTGGTATGCCGGTTGCGTCCTTTTCTAGATTGGGAATAGAACCATGTTAGCTTATTTACACAAGATAAAACCTCCAAAAATATTGGCATTTGTTTTGTCAAATAATTTGTTCTTCTGTATGAAGTACTTGCTGTTGAAGGTACCTTTTATTTATCAAATCAGATCAAAGCCTTTGATAACCAGATGTAGGTACAATTCAATAGCAATATTATGGGAGTGAAAAGGGAATGGGATAAAGTAGTTAAGCAATTTACATAAAAAAGAAGAGAAAGGAGAGAAAAGGTAAAAAGAACAGGTAAGAACTGAAGTACCAGTGTCACAGATTCTGTGTGAAGGACCACAGCACTGAGAAGAACCATGTTTATTGCAATGATTGTTGGGTGCCTGCTTTCCAAGAAAGAGGGACCCCGAACAATGGAAAAGCAAAGATTTTTATAGAAGTTGAGTGGTACAAGGCAGGAAATCCTAGGGATCTGATTGGCTGGCCAGTTTGGGGAAGCTAGGCAGGTCGTTGTCAGTGTACCTGGGGTTATTTAGGCAAAATGGGCCTTTCAGGAGGGCAGCAGAGCTGGAGAAGTTCATTGTGAAGGAGATAGAATGTTGAGGTCATCAGCTGATAGTGGATGGAAGGTTGGGGTTTCTCTGTGTTGCTATTTCCTTATAAGGCTATCCTTGGGCTATTCTGTGAGCTGGTGAGGAGGCCTCTATTCTTTGGTTTAGATGGGATTGCAGGGGGGCTTTGTCTGGGGCAGGGAGGATCAATTTGGGTCTGATGGGATTAGGCAAAGAGATGAACTGGGTTTTAACCCTGGTTGTATCTAAAAGACAGGGAGGAAAAGGGTATGACCGCCATTTTACTTGCTAGGTTTGTTTTCTCCACCACACCAGACCATATCTAACTATAAGGCAGCAGAGGTTGCCAGAAATACTTAACTGTTACATATTTACAAAGCTATATTGCTGTTCAATGGTTTAGTAGAGTATTAAAACATGAATGTATTAAAACATTAGATAATTAAAAATGTGCTGGTAAAATGTGGAGTTGTACACTAAAATAATAAAGTTCTACCTGGAATACTTTGAGCATAAGTGATGATGCTTACTTAATATTTATTAACTTATGTTTATTACAATCATAATTTAGGTGTATATAAAAGGAGGGGAGAGAGAAAGAGAAGGGAGAGGAAAAATAAATTAGTCCAAGAACAGTGAGCTCTCAGGTTGCATCTGAAGTTAACTGTTGCCTAGTTTTGATTGCTGTAGCAACAAATTTGGCTACCATGGAGTGATACCAGAATTTGAGTCTGAGAGAGGTAGCAAATATAGAAATCATCCATTCTCGTCAGCACTCAAAGTAAAAGGAGATGTTGTTTCAAAGATCCTTGTTGAAGTTACAATAAAGGAGGACATGTGGGACGGTTTCGATTTCCTTGCAGTCACAAGTCTTGTTTGCTAGAGTACAGGGTATACCTGTCATAGAAGTGCTGATGGATGCACATTGTACCTAGCCCTAAGAAATCCATTCCTCATTTTAGAGGAAGTGAGAGTGCACAAGAGGCTTGCTGGTTCCCCAGAACCTGTATCTCAGTGGATTCTAGAGCTGTGAGAGAGTGAGCTGACTTCAGATTGATATTCAGTAACACTCCATCTTTGCAGCACTAGCTTTTTGGCTTGTGTGTAGTCCAAAGATATCAGAGTCTACAGGCAGCCCAGTGGGAAAGAACCTAATCTTTAACCAAAATGTCACAGATAGTTTCCATGCCCTAAATTCAGTTTCTACTTTTACTTTTTCCAATAATTGTTTTACTTTACCTGATTTATTTTTCGTTTCACTGTAGCCTTACAATAAAGAATCTTAGTTACAACCTATGTGTTGCCTTCTGATTTGACTTCAGATAGTACAGTGCTAATTTCTGACTTACCACAAGCTATTGGATATGAAATCCAAATTATTGGCTTATATTTTAATGGCTTGACTTCTAAATTTCAGGTTAGAAAGATTAATCCTTTCAAACAATGGAATTTCTTCTATACACTTTCCTGATGCAGCATTTGGTATGTAAATTAAATACTGTTACATATGCCTGTTATTTAATTTTTCACTATTGTTTCACCAGTTTATTCTTCTTTTTTACAGGTTACAAGACTAGAATGTTTCCTTCATTAACACATCTTATATTAAAAGACAATAGAATAGCAAAAGTAAGATACCTGTGGCATGAATTGGGTTATGAATTCAATTCTCTTTATTTACTATAGCTTTTATCTTTTTAAATGTCAATCATTTATAAAAATGCACAGTAAAGATGGTATAATTTCTTGTCAGACTATTTGGCTTTTATGTTTTTCTGGCAATTAGTATACAAGGATATAGCCATTGCTACATCCTCCATATGACCTGCTATTAGAGTTAATTCCTTAAGCTGACATGAATGGGAAATTACTGACCAATATAAGCATTGTCAGACTCAAGTTGTAATAGACTGCAGCTTTAAATATAATCAAAATATTTAAAACATTTTGTTTGCTTTATTAGTGTCATGAAGAACATTTGCAAAGTTAACTACATAAGTTAAGTTTTTAACTTGTATTTTTATCATAATGCCTAAATATTATGTCATTTTAATCAATGAGTAAGTTTGATATCTCTAAATCGTTGCAAGAGTTTTGCATAACTTTATGTATGTAGTAATAAAATGCCTTTTGGTTTCAGACTTGGTGGTTCAAAGTTGCCATGTTTTCCCATTCTCTGTTTTCAGTGGTCTGTCATCAATGAACTTGACAAGCTACAAAGACTTGAATCATTTGATTGTCGAAATAACCCTTTGATGGATTCAGACAAAAATGTAGAGACTGTGAAGCAGTTTATTATTGCCAAAATAGGCCGGTTAAAGTTTTTGAACAAATCACAGGTATATTTTTATGTTCTGTTAGCAGTATTAAGAAGGCATGTACAGTATTGTTTTCTGAGAGCTGTTGGCCAGCCATGGATTCTAAAACTTTGTATATGCCAAAATACCCAACAATAATAAATGAATGTATGACCTTCCCCTCCTGAATTAAAACTATTGGGTGTATTCTGACAGGGCTTTTGCTGTCAGACAGAGTGGGAGTGCAATCTGGCAGTGATCCAGCTATGTTTGTGCAAGTCAGACTTCCACACCTAAAGATGAATTGTTCCTAGAACTCACTTCCAAGGCTAGGGCTCTCCTTTAGCAGTGGCAATATGAATGCCGCTCAAGATGATCTAGCTGCCCAGGATCCTTCAGTCTGTCTGAATCACCGTGGCTGGCCCTTAGGAATAGGTTGGGGCTCCTGCAGAAATCATTGCTGTGAGCACAAGGGCCTTTAGAGGAGAGTCCTGATATTTGGATCCTGTGCACAGCTTGGAGAGGACAGGGTGGGAAAGAGTGCCATCCTCTTACATTTGCTCACAACTGCTTAAGAGGTGGTGACTCACAGTTTAAGAAGCCTTGCTTTAGGAAATAATAATGATGATATAACAAAGCTGCCCAGTACAGTCTTATCACCTATTGAATTTTCCCAAACAATGACAGATCTGATTCCATGGCTCAGACATCAATAGGAAAGGTTCTACTTTTGGTACCCTTAGGTCATTTAAATTTGGATGCTGGAAGAGCAGCTTGTCCGTCTTGTCTTGAAGATATGTGTGGCTTTTGATACCATACAGAACAAAGTACCTCAAAACAGTAGCAGCAGGCCACTAGTAACAGATCCATATTACTAGCAAATTGCATACAATTCCAATACTGTATTTCAGCTGTATATTTGAGACTTCAGTAATTCTTCCATTTTCATTACATTGAAAAATAGAGCAATGAACAACTGGCTTTGACATTAGTCTGACCATAACTTTTGGAATTTATATTTACATCTGGAACGGATATGTTATGCTGAATAATGTTAAAGCATGCCTGAAATGAAGTTAGCTTGTCATCGTTTTCTATTTCTGTGAGAAGCTGGGCTAATAGTTCTATATGGAAACTGCACCTGGCATTCAAAAAACTACTTCTGCTGGGGGTTTTCTTTGAGTCCAAACTGAAGCTTGCAATATGCTGAGAGAGTCTACTGTTTGAGGAGCTCAAGTCCAAAGCCTGTTTTGGGGATGAG
The DNA here is from genome assembly GCA_030867105.1 of Liasis olivaceus. Lineage (NCBI taxonomy): Eukaryota > Metazoa > Chordata > Lepidosauria > Squamata > Pythonidae > Liasis > Liasis olivaceus. Next base: position 263,536,339 of record CM061349.1, read on the forward strand.
AAAGGTTGTAACTCCTTGCATAATTCTCTTGAATGGGGCCTGGGAACATTCAACATTCCAGACAGGCTTCTTTTAATATGTACTTTTTTAGATTAATGGAATGGAGTGTTCATTTAGAAAATCTGAGGGGACAATATTGAGCATTAAAGAGGAAGGTTAGAATTATAAATAAAATTAATATGGGATTGCTTTAGGTCATAGCCTTTAATTGTTATTTTCAAACCTTAAGTGACACTGAATTGAATCATTCCTACTTTCTTAGATAAAAAGCTCCGGTAGTTGTCATTACCAGCAGTGCCATAAATAAAAATATTAAATGATACTATATAAATTGATTTAGCTATTCTGATTTTATATAATACAGTCTTGTTTGCCCCAGATCTTTCCTGAAGAAAGGAAGGGAGCAGAACTTGACTATAGAAAAAAATATGGAGTTCACTGGTTAAAGGCTGGTGGTAATCAAGATCCAACGAAAAATAATCCAAGTGAGGAATTCCTTGCTGCTCATCCAAGATTTCAGTTACTCTGTGACCGTAAGTGTAGCAGGAAGCTTCGTTTCTGTCCTCTGGCATTTTCTCTTGAGTTTCCAGCTGCCTGCCTGCCTTGATTCTAATTCTTTCACAGATGAATAGGAAGAAGGAAATTTTGCATGCTTGCTACGTTGCTGCATAACTTGAGTAAATCCTCTCCTCTGTGGTTCTCGCTGATCTTGCTATTCTTTCTCTTGCTTAAAAATTCTTGGACTAGCCAACCTGCTCCATCTAAGCTACTTGCTATCTTAATTTCCTTAGTTTGAATATCAGCCTATACAACATGTTGTGGAACACTCTAGTGAATATTGACTCTGTGTAGCTGCAATTCCCATATTTTCTTGCTTCATTTGAGGTCCCTGTATTGCAGAACTTCTAGACATCTGCCCTAAAAAGGCAGCTATAGCTTTAACTTTACTTTTTCATTCTGTGAGGAGGAACAGATTTAGATTTTTTTTCCCCTCATATATCTTAATACCCTCACTTCCTACAGTAACAATACTTTGCTAAGGTGAGCTTTAGAGGAGGATAAGGGGATTATGGAGGAGTTGAATAAATCAGTCTTACCTTCAATATAGGACTGAAGATACCAGTCCCTCAGCTTACTTAAAGTAAGGTAATAGGCACCCAAAAGAATTGATAACAAGAGGTGTTGATACTGGCAGTTTGAAAATTTAAAAAAAAAAATCACTGGATCCAGATGACATGCATTTTACATATATTTTTAAACAAATTAAATGTTGATTTTTTTAAAAAAAGTGTCCCTATGAGAGGACTTGAAAGTTGCCAATGTACTATCAGGTTTTAAGAAGGGATTCAGAACTGCTGGCTAGTTTTAATTAAGGATGTATAAAATGTTCCATGCCTGAATCTTTCCATACACTGAGCAGGTGTGCTGAGTTGATGCCTAATCTGAACATGTGGACAAAAGTGTTTCAGGGAAGTGAAACTGGGCAAAATCCAAGAATGAATGAGTTGTCCTTGGTGACAGCATTGCAAGGAAGCAATGGTGGCAGTGGAGAGAAAGAAAAAAAAGGTGCTTTTGAGACTACGGGGCTGGATATACTGTTCTGGGATGTCAGTGGTGGCTGAGAAAAGGAACTAAGGCCATGTGAAGGAAGAGGGGTGCTGAGCACTAGCCTTGCCCTACTCACTCTGTAAAAATCACACTCTGATTCCCTCCAGTTCTAGTTTCAGCCAAAAACTAGAGCCATCAAAACATTTCAGGTTATATTTGTGCCAATCCAAGACCGACTTGAAATGGTTCAACCAGGCTTTTAGAAGACTATGTTTGCTTCTGGTTTGAAACAAAACCTTTTCCATTTTGCACACACCTTTAGTTTTGACACGTCTTGCAGATATAGAATCAGTATGACTCTCACATAAAACATAAATCATTTAACATCCTTTATTTTCTGAGACATTTGGGCCGGTTTGATTCAACAAGTATTATGTGCTTGGACTTCCTAAGGGTTTCTGACAAATTTTTAAAAGCAGAGTTCAAAACTACAAGTAGGTTTTTCTTCTTTGTGACTCTTAAACAGCCATTTATGTATATTGTGCCACATCCAGTAGGAAAACTTTGGAAAATTTGACATCCTATAGGAATGTTGCCCTTTATATTGCAACACTCTGGCTCAGTATATACTTTTGTTGTTGTTTTCCGTCTTAACAGTCTATGGTGCCCCAGAAGATGGAGAGCTGGAAAGAGAACAACCTTTCTCTCTAAAAAATCAGCTGCTGGGTAAGATATAAATTTATACTAATTTATCTAAATATATAATACTATGCTGAGAAATCATAAGTATCTGTAAACAGTGCTGGTTGTTTTCTTAACAATGCAAATTATTATTTTAATGACTACAATGTATTCCCATAGCTATTATTTGTATCTAGTTTGCATTCTACATACATACTTGGGATTCCTGCTGAGCAAACAAGCCTTAATTAGCAGTGGTGTGATTGCATAGACCAGTGGTTCTTAAAGTGTTTGACCCAGTTACCCCTTTACCTGGTCTGGAATGTCATTGCCCCCACAAAAAAAAGCACTGCTGTTTTACACAAATGCTTTCAGCAGTGGCAGTCCCAAACTGGATCCTCAGCTGACAAACAATTAAAAATTGCTCCGTTACCCCAGGATATGCCCAAATTACTCCTTGGAGGTAATTACCCCATTTAACCCCTAGTATAGACAAGGAGAAATCTTTGAAACCACCACCCCAATCCTTCTAGAAGATGTAATTGCTTAACTGTTTGATAAAGAGTGCCTTGCCAACCCTGATGCATGTTGCAAAGTATCCTTTTCAGATGCTTTGCACAGCCCTACTCTTTGTAAGATAGGAATGGTTTTTGTGGGGATATATTAATTTTATAATACAATCAGCATTGTGACTTCTGCTTTTGGCTTTAAAGGTAGTTCTTCTGTTGCCACCATTGTGCATGAGTAACTTTTGTTATGGAATGGCCAATTGCATAAGCACTATGGGCATGATTCCCCGATACCCCAAAATTTGTTGTTACAATTAAACATGCCAAAGTTATCAGCCAACCATATTACCTTAAAGATGCTCACTTACTCTCCAGTTTTTGTAGTCAGTGCACCAAGATTTGAATGGAAATGGATGTGTGCTTTTCCCCTTAGGGGTGTGTTTTTGTATGCGATTCAATCCAGTGATACTGAATAAATTCATTAAAATCAGTGGGAAATGTTACTCTTGACTAATTTGTCCAATTGACTTCACTAGGTATACTTTGGCTGTATTAAATTCTAGATTCAACCCGCTTTGTTTATAGAACTTTTGTACTATGTTTTTCTTTTTTTTTTTTTTTTAATTTCTTAAGCTTTGACTTTTAAGTGTCCTGACAAAGCTGACCAAAAGCCCATAGAGAAGAAACTTCCAGGTAAGGGAAAGAATGTCTGTATTCCATATTTTCTGCATGTTTCAATTATTTCAATCACTTTTGTATGTACAGTGGTACCTCGGTTCACGAACTTAATTCGTTCCGCAACTCTGGTCGCGAACCGAATTGGTCGTAAACCGAATCAAATTTTCCCATAAGGTGCAATGTAAATACGGTTAATCCATTCTGACCCCTATGAATTTGGTCGCCAACTGATTTTTGATCGCGTCCCGAATCAAATTTCCCTATAAGGTTCAATGTAATTACGGTTAATCCGTTCTGAACCGTATGTTTTTTTTTTAAAACTGCAAAAATATGACACACAGTACAGTACGAAGAGAGAGAAAGCTAACCTTGCTCGACGCGACTTCTGGTGTGGAGGACAGGAAGGCGGGTGGGGAGGCAGTTACTGCTTGGAGGGAGAGTCCCCCTCCCTATAGGAAGCCGCGACCACGTGTCACGGGAGGGAAAATGGCTGCGGATCCTGTTCGTAACCCGATGCAGAGTTCGCGAATGGAGGCAAAATTTTGCAACCGGAGCTGTTCGTGAACCGAATTGTTCGTGAACAGAAGCGTTCATGAACCGAGGTACCACTGTATTACAGTAAGGTGGGTAGTAACACTCCTGAAGATGTTTTTTCCTATCTGAAGTCACTGCAAATGCAGTAGCCTTCAAAAGTAATGCAAGCCAACATCTGTTTTGAAGCGGAACAAGAGAAATCAATATATGGAAATTAGGCTATTATAGATTTAATCCAGAGCATTCTAATTAGATTTTTTCTGTATCAATAAGGATGGGTTCTTTGTATGTCCACATAGATTCTTATGTATAATGTATAAAAGAAAACAGACATCTGTCCCTAATTTTTTTTCATGTCAGTGGAAAGGTACATTTTGTTTAGAAATGTAAAGCTCATTTTCAGTAAAATGTCTGGTAAAAAGATGTATTCCCTCTGATTCACTGCACTGATAATTATTATAATAGAATGAGATATCCATAAACCATTTGACCCTTGTATTTTGAAAAGTATTTATTCAAAATAAAAATCACATTTATCACAAGTTGCATAAAATGATACAGCTTTTTCAAAAAGTTAATAGAAAAATACTTTAAAGTACATTTTTGACAATAGAGGAGTAACTCACTATTGCTGTGCCTTCAGATAAAGCTTTAAATGAAATAAGGGGGAAATTACCCAGCATAGCCAATCTCTAGATGGGTCAGATTTATCATACTTTTACCCCTTTAACTCTTACTATAAAAATACACCTTCATGTTCGTATTACTAATTTGAAATACAAGTGCATAAGATTAATGGTAATCTGGACAATTTAGCACATAAAGATTTGGGGACCTCATACCACGAAGTCTTTCTGCAGAGGAAAAGGCTTCACTCATAGTGTTAAAGTACAAAAGAGCTAATGCCATAAACAATGTTTTGAAGGTCACTTAGGTCAGTCAGTGTGTTATAAAGTAGAGACTTTATAATTTGGTATGGTTTGCTTAGGAGTACTGTTTTAGTATCAAATTGAAATTGTTCTAATAATTGGTTCCTCTGAACTGCAGGAGCTCAACTCCCACAAATCTATTTCAGTATCAACTTTTGCTAGAACTTCAGTTGCTGTGGCATCAAGTGTATCTATCTATAGTTAAACAATTCTCTCTTTAATGCACAGACTCTATGACTATCCAGAAGGTCAAAGGATTGCTGTATCGGCTACTTAAAATTCCAGGCTCAGAACTGAAACTATCATATGAAAGTTCTAAAGTAAGCTCAAATTCAGTAATGCAACAATACATGAATTGAGACTTTCCAGAATAATACAACTTGTTACACTGCTAAAATCAATACACTGCACTCTAACGTTGGATGATTGATTTCTTTAAAGAAAAGCAGTATTATTGTTTTGAGATTAGCTTCCTTTCCTTTTTATTCCATCTTAGTCTTTTAAAAATATACAAGATTAAAATGTGCAAATCTAATATCTATCTGAATCTTTTTTTTTAATCCTAGATGAAAGGCAAAGAATTTGAATTGGACAATGACCTAAAGCCCTTGCAATTCTACTCTATTGAAAATGAAGACTGCATTCTAGTACGATGGTAAAAGCTGCCTTTAATACATTTTGAAGAGTACTTGCACACTGCTAGCAAAATTTATAGGCTGATTTTTAATTGTATTGTTGGGCAAAACCTTTATAAAAATGTATCACTGTTTGGTAGAGAAGCTTTTGTATTCTTTTTTTTTTTTTAATCATGCCTCTTTTCAGAAAATGAAAGCTTTTACCAGCTTCAAATAAAAGTTATTAATTTGTGCTACACTAGTAACTTACAGAAATCAGTGGGACTCTCAACAAACGTTCCATTCACTACTATACAAATAACATATTTGAGAGAATTAAAAGCTGAGGTATTTCATTATCAACCCATCCCAGTAGCCACAGAATACCAGAAAGCATAAAAATCACTTAACGGAAAAAAAAGGTAGTATTTAATATGCATATGGGAGAAGGGGCTGCTGTCTGTCCCTCTACATGTTGGCTGAAAGTACACAGAGGATAAATAGAATTACTACAGCATCTAACTTCCTTCTTTACAGGAGTTACGTGATAATATATCAGTATTCCCAGCAAGAGGCACTGTTTCCCTCATATTTGAAACAGACTGAAATTAAAGCATCAGTCTGATCCACAGTTTATAAGAAGCCAACACATGTGTGCAGTCTGCCTCTGTTAAGTGACTTCTACAGCAAGGCATATGGGCAGAGAAGTGCAAATTTAATTATGCAATATGTACAGTATTGTATCTGCCTTTCTCAATGTAGCCTCAATCCCTTGCTCTTATATACACTAAATGCATGAAGAGTCAAGTTCATCTACTTCTGTAATATATTAATAAAGAATTCATATTTATATTTGGCTTCGTAAAAGCGTATGTTCAAAAATGAAATGTATCCATTTATTAAAAAGGGGATGTGTGTGCAAACATAGCTCTAAGGGCCATTTCACACAAGACAAATTATCTACATGAAACACTTCTTTGAAGAATGTGTGAAGCTTGTCTGTAGTTTACTGCCATACTGAAATGAACATACACTGTATGTAACCAATGGAATAGAAACATAAATCTCATGAGTATGGCGACATACTCATACATTTGTCACCAGCAACAGACTATATAGGAGGCTGATGGAACATCTGTTTTGAGGCTTTCCCTTCCTTTCCTCTCTAAAGTTTTCCTTAGAGTGTTTGCCACCCTTCATCTTTCTTCACATTTGCAGGGGTCTCCACAGTGTTCCTTTATTCTCCAAAGTTCTGCAAGCTCCTCTGGAGAATACTGAGGAGAGGACAGCATACCAGTCTCACAAGACTTCTCACACAACCAGAGATTGTCCTGTTTTAAGAGAAAACAAGACACTGTAAACACTGCTACACTATTGCAGGCATAGCTTCAAAATCAGGTTCAGGAGACTTGATTTAGATATGTGTTCTCCTGGGATATATAATTTAGAAAGACAGAGATAAAAAATAACAGGTAGGCAAGAATCCAAATTTACATATGTTGATCTGTCTTAGTTTAGGCAAGTACTGGCAAGGTAAGCAAACAATTCGAAGAAAGGAAAGAAAGGCAGAAGCAATATTTTATTCAAAACTGATTTTTGCACTGTCCTTCCATAAGCTATATTTAAAAAGCTGGGTAAAGCAAAACAAAAATATCACACAAATTCCTTATGATGTGGGCAACATGTTAAAGAATAAATCTAGCTTTAATTATTAGATTACATGACGTTGCCTGAATAAAGATGAAGTTCTTGAGATACAAATCTTAATTTGGGTAATATATACACATTTTATGTATTTACGTATGTATTTATTATCATTCAAGAGCTCAAGACAGTGTAGGTTGGTTGGGCTGAAAGAAACTGACCAGCCCAAAGCCACCTAGTGAGCTTCCAAGTTGAAGAATTTAGCTGAGTATCATAGAGTTGAAAGGTCTACCTAATAGATATATATCCAGCCCATCTCTTACACTGACTCTATTAATAATTAATAATTTAAATGTGGAATTGTGGACATTGGAAAACATACTTCATTTGGACAATTAGATCACAGCATCCCATATTAAGGGCTACAAATACAGTACTAGATTTTAAATTCCGTTCTCTTTGTTATTCTCATGGAATACCCTTTCTTTTAGCCTATGGAGCGTAGGAAGCTGGATCTAATTCCCAATAGGGCTTTGAATTATAACAGTTCCTCTCATCTACGTCCTTAGTATAAATTTAGCATACAGAATTTATCGATACACCTTTAAGGGTACTATAACTAAATGGACTATTACACAACATTTAACAGACAAATCTACACTTCATTTGCAACAGCAATTTGACAGAGGTAAGGAAGAGGCCTTTCAAGTAATTTAATCAAATTTAGTCTCTAATAATTTTACATATAAAGTTATTTGTATGTTTCTTCCTTTTTTTTTTATTGCCTTAAAAAGCAATTAAAGGAATTTGGCCAAATAAGTTTTTCTTCTTTTGTTTCCTGATTACTGTATTACAAATTGTTAAAACCACTCAGGTTTCAAAGCAATTTGCCACAAGACTGGAGTAGAGGGAAAGGCCAACTGAAAAACAAGCTTGGAAAATAATTTGGTTTGGAAAGTACTGAACTCTGCCTCAAATTAACATTTTTATTTGATTAATCATTGGGGGATTATTTTAGGTAGTAAGACAAAATTATCTGAAGTGTTTATCAATGCCTAGTTGTGACACTTACACATTTTCACAAGCATAAGTCAGTATCTGTAAAAAGGCACTTCTTAAAGCATTAATGACTCCTCCCTACCCTTAAATATATATTTCAAAAGTTCACAAAATTGATTTCAGGGTATTATTTTAAAATGTTGGGGGTACACTAGGGGTCTGTAAAAGTTACTGCTCTCACTCATAGATTTATTCAGAAATTTCACTCTGAAAATCTAATACTAACACGTACCTGGTATCTTTTTGGCCCAATGGCTGCCATCCAAATACCCATGCTCACATCTTCACCCTAAGTGTATAATTTAAGTCAGAACAAAAACAAGGAGTGCAGTAAATAATCAATATCAGAACTGAAACTGGCTGCACAAGGCACATGCTTCACAAAATAGATTTTGTTTTATTTTTTAAACACCAATGTTTACATTTCTTTAGATTACAGCAGTGTTGTCCAAACTTGGCCACTTTAAGATGAGTGGACTTCAACTCCCAGAATTCCCCAGCCAGTATTGGCAAATGGCTGGCTAGGGAATTCTGGGAGTTGAAGTCCACTCATCTTAAAGTGGCCAAGTTTGGGCAACACTGGATTACAGATACCCTAACAACTCTACACTGGACAACAGAAGCATATTGAAGAACTAGGTTTTTATTAGTGATCCAATTTATTCAGTATGTAGAATCCTACTTTGCTTTAATCATGCCCTCCCCACCTGTCAAAAGACTTACCTGATATATCTTTAGTCTTTCAGAATTGCTTGCTAGCCATTCTACAACATCTTTGGAAATAACATAACCAGACCCACAAGCAAATGCTGGATATGCAGGACTTGGGTACTCCAACTCTTGCCACTTCCCAGTCCGATCAACTGCCCAATTTAATCTGAAACTTAAACCAAAACATTGTTCTTTTGATACAAAATTAATAAATACTCTTTTAACTTTTCAGTGCAGTTGAGGAAGCTCTCCTAAGCTGTCTTTCACAGGTTTGACTAGCAGATTAAGTCCTTTCTCTAGCACTATCAAACAGACATTTTAATTCTCTTGTCCATTTCCTTAGAAGTGATGTGCTCATTCATTCCCCAGCTTGCCTCTTGCTCTCTTGTAGGGCAGATAAGTAGACCCCTTTAATAATTCATCAAGAGGCTTAAGTAACAGAAGAGTCCAACTCATTTCCTGGCTTTTAGAGATTTGCCAACATCATTTCAGTGGGGGTTTTATAGTGTGAAAGAGACTGCCAATAGTGACTAGCACAAAACATTATTAAAGTATCTTTTCTCCCACAAAAATAATGTTTTCACTCTCACTCTATTGTAATCTTAGTATTTCTGTGTGTTTTAGGTCAGTCAATTTTCTCTTAGATTCCTATTAATTCATATGTACAAGAGGAGCAGTATCTGTGTCACCATGTTTTAATCTTGGGATAAAACTCATTACTTAAATTCTTCAATTAAAATGCACAATTCAAAGAGGAAGATAGATAGATAGATAGATAGATAGATAGATAGATAGATAGATAGATATTGGAATATCATTCTTGTAACTTCAATAGAAAGGTTTAAGATCCCAAAGGAATAATTCAATTATTTGGATTTCTTTTCCACTCTATTCCAGGGCAATTAGCAATGTAAGTAGTACTTTGTCACTGCCTTCTGCTGAGATTTTTGTTTACTTCCCAGTCTAGACTACAACCCCAGAATTTTCCAGAAGTCTCCTAACCAACTACGAATCAGGTTGGGTCCTAGTGGCCCACTATTCTTGAAAAAAGTTAAAACAGGACATGCTGGCTGGGGAATAGTAGAAGTTGAAGTCCACACATCTTAAAGTTGTCAAGTTTGAAAAACACTGATGTAAACTGAGGCAAATGATATCAATACACAAATTGCATCCAAGCCCACAATACCCTACTCAGCAATGTAACTGACAATCCTGAACCACAGAACCCCTCCCCTCAACCTCTCAGTGGAAGCAAGGCTTCACTGTACTCCTGTTCATTCTGTCAGCATCTGCACATAGCAGTACGTCAGGACTGGGAAACCTACAGCACTTAATTAACTTTAACGTTCCTCTGTGAGAGATAAATTCAGACTTCCAATAAGTATTTCTCCTTTACCAGCTGAGCTTACTGCTTGGAAAACAAAAACAGGTCTTGGAAGAAAAAGGAGAATATAAGAGAGAAAAAGATCTGTCAAAGAAAGATAAGTTTTTGGTTTTGATCCCTTCCAACTCCTTCATTAAACACCCATTATATTTTTGCATCGTATTAAAATATTTTACTAATAATTAAGAACAAATCATATAAACACAACTTGTGGAGTGAGTATACACACGCACCCTTCTTGGAACTGGATGCCCTGTTTATGTTATTCTAAGACTCTCATCTTCCACAGCCAGTAAAGCCATTGATTTATTGGGATGGAGGATGATGGGAGTTATAATCTAACTTTTCTGGGAGGTATCAGATTCAGAAAGGCTGCCTTATAAGACTTGACTCTGACAGTCTATAGATGGACCCGCAGAACCAATCAAAATAGCTCAATGTAGTTTGGTCAGCAAAGCAAGACATTGCTTTGTTCTTAAAACAATGCTTTAATCATTGTTTAATGTCTTCTCAGGGGTGCTTTACAAAAAGAACAAAATTAAGCATATTTTCAGTTTTTAAAATGTTTGATTTTTTTCTATTAAAAAAATCTTTCCCTTTCTCTGTTTTAACAGTCAACTCTCTTTAATGGCAGTGCATCTATTTTGATTACTATGAAATTCTTTACACTAACTGTATAAATAACAACACAATGTATTACAAAATGATACTCACTTTCCCCACCAGATATTTGGTCTGCCCAAGTTTTTAAGCTTTATTCTGTTAAATATTGTCTCTAAATCTATGTAGCAGTCATCATCTGTCTTCAGCAGTACATCAAAACTTGCAGCTTCTACAGTCCTATATCAAAATCACCACCATCATCATCATACAGAAAAGTATTTGTTAATATGCATCCTTTTCTGCCATAGATGGCAATCACTCTAATCAAGATTTTAATTAAATCAATAGTAACAAATAAAACAATCATCTTATTCTAAGAATATATTAAACTGTGACACAGCAAATTGTATAATATCTCATTCTTATATTGTACTGGAAAGAAGGAAATAACAGCCTTGCAACAGAAGGAAAACCACACTGTTATTAGCCCTTTTTTAAATACCAGGTTGAAAGCTTATTCCAGTATTGGTAGCCAGAAGTTGAGAGACTCTTAAAAGTCTTTAAGGATCCTTGAAGGCTACATTAAATAGAGGAGCAAAGAAAAGGAAACTGATCATTAACTCTGCTGATAAGCCTAAGTATCAAAGCCTTTTAAGAGAGAATACATACCTACCAATGATTTTTAAAACCGGGGACTGTAAAAGTTCACACAATTTAAAAAAAATAGGGAACTGTGGAGGAAAGAAGGGTCATTAGGGCTGTGCAAAGTATTTTAATGGAGCACTTCACAGAGCACATTGACCCAAATGAAATAGATGAAATATTTTCCTCAGATACCTAGTGTGTGTAATGCATGCATACAGAGCTGCTTTACTTCACTGGCAGATGGAACTACATGCACACATGTGCACAGCCAGAGAAACATACAAGAGAATGCAGGAGCTTTTAAGACTAGGGGGAGTATTCTGCTTGCATCAAAATGCTTTGCAAAGCGCCCCTTTCAAACATTTTACACAGTCTTATGGCTTAACAATAATGTTACAGACACTGGGGAACAGTTGTCTGAGATGTATAGTTATAGTCCATGAGTCAATTATAACAGCAAAAGGAATAAACTAACTTGGGGCCCATTTTAATGTACATCTGTTCATGGAGAATCCTAAGTATGTCAGTACACTGCCTGTACTTCCACCCAAATGGGATGTAGGCAACAGTATGCTGTTTTGCAAGCTAATTTTTGGGTAGGAGATCTTAGCTTGCACAAATTGGCATGAGCATACTTGGGATAAAACTTGGCTTTGGTTGTGCTTCTGACATACTAGCCAAAATGTCCTAAATTGACCGGTACTGTCCTTACTTTTAGGTAATGTTGCACGTGTGGCATAAGTACAGCTAAGGCTACACCTGGCCTACACCTTCTCTATCTTAGTAGAAAGGGTTATGTGAAAACCTCAACTGACCAAAGACATGATTGGGTTGTAGAGGGCAATATTCATGGGCTCATCTGTTGACAACCATGGCATATGAAAGATTGTGACCTGAAATGTAAAAGGAGTAACTGGTAAAGAGCATGGAATAACGATAAAAGAAAAACAGATATGTTGTATGTTTGCCAAAATAAGAGGAAATATGTAATAGGTTTAAAGGTGGTTTGATCTCAAGACATGGATTTGATGGATAGATCCATAGAAGTGAAAGTTGTACAGAGATATAGGAAAGAAAAGTGAATGGATTGAAAGGAAGACCAAAGAACTTGTGGTTGGATGGAGTTGGTGAGCTCTTCAAAGAGAGGTGAGAGGTTTAAATAAAAGGCAATGTATGAAGTAGTGGGCAGACAGCGAAGGAAACAGGGATGGTTTGATAGAATAGAAAGGCATGGGAATCTATAGTAAACGATGCTGGCATGAACTAAATTTAGTTCTTTTTTTCCTTCTTCTTTTTATCCCCTGTCTCTATTTTGTTTCTCTCTTATTCTTTTTCTATTCTCTGCATAATACTAGTTGCCCTGAAACTGAACAGAGGGATTACTTACATACATACATACATACTATATTCACATTACTAGGAAAATATAACAGCTCTGCTAGATGGAGTCAACCAGGAAGATAACATATGAAATATTTATGCTAAAAATTTACATATTTTATTCAACCTAATTATACTGAAAAGACCTTCAATCATTTCAAATTACATTACATTTCATTCAGGCTTGCAGGTATTCAGTGTCAAGTGTTGATTATTTCTATACCAGAAATCAACAAGTAAATCCCCTCTGATACCTCCACCCCACACTCCAGCTTACCATCGATAGAAATTCAGTAATTTGGCTGGAACATTTCTGTAAGTATCAACAACATCAACAAAAACTATATCATCATAAGTGTTGCTTTCTTCCTTCAGTAAGGCATTCTCTTTTTCTAGTTTGTTCATATGATGCATGAATCTTTCAGAGCGACTCTGCAGGGTTTGTAAAAGCATTTCACCTTCTGAAATAGAAGCAGGAAAAGGCTATATCACATTACCATCTTCTACAATCCTTACACTGAAGGCTTTCTGATATACTTCATTTGAGCTACATCCAATGTTACATGAGTGGATGTTCTTATACAACGGGATTTCTTGTTCTTCTCCCCATCCCACCCAAATGTGGAGCCACAGAGACCCTCAACCCCTAAATCTGATCTGGGATGTACAAATGGAGAAAGAATTCATTTCACTATCAGATTTTGTTTTGATCAGCAGATGCATTCAATGAAAGGCAAAACTATGCTACTATAGGTAATTTATCAGCTCAATAAACTCTGCAGTCTTCTAAAGTACAAAAGCCAGTGAAGAATTAAGCAGCAATAAAATATTAGGCACTCTGAGAAATGATTGGGCAAAATACTGAACCATACAAATGGATTTTCATGGGTGCAAAATGCCTTTCCCCTCTGTTTACTCTGCCAAAATCTCCAGCTAGTAGTCAAACTATCCAGAGCAGATTTTGAGAGGAACTATCTCCTCCGCACCCCTCTGATGGAAGTCCTTATCTCAGAAGCGAGGCAAAGCAAGAAAACTAGAGTTCTCAAGCATACTTGGCTAAAGATGTATTAAAAACAACTTCCTTCACAAAGTGGATCATAACCCACAAAATACTGAGGCTTCCTCTCCAGTGGAACAAAGACAAACTTCCAAACAGACTGAGAGTTTGGACACTTGTCACAGTAACTCTGTCTTTTTGCCATCCGTATCTTAAGTAGTCCGACAATGGCAAGAGTTCCCAGTCAGATAGGGTACTCCAAGACTGAGGTAACTGATCAGAAAACACAAATAATCCACTGAGCCATCTGGGCCTGAGGTGTATTTCATCTACCTGCTTAGCATTAACAGAAGGAAGTATCAACATCTTTTGCTGCTTACCTTGAATTGTATAAATAAAGCCGCCTGCGATCCCCTCCACACCTTGTGTAAATTCATGTGGCAGTGATCCTTCTCCTGCCTATTGCAGACAGTGATTAAAAAGATCATTATTTAAATCTACACTATAGTATACTGTACTTATTCCACTTAGCCAAATTAATACAGGCTAAATCTGATTTAAACTGTCAGGATTCATTCTTAACAGCCCATTTTTTTACTGCTCTGATAATTTATGATTCATAGCCTCTACCTCCTACTGTTCCCAAGATTCCTAAAACCTTCAACTGGAGATGGACATAGGACACAGGCCAGGAAAGTCCTATTCTGCAAACAGAACAGAACTTGGCAGTTCTCAAGATCCAACATTTTCTCTCTAAAAATGTATCTACATGCAAGCCTATACATATGTATGTGTACAATGTCACAAAAGATGCATTCTATGATTTTGAGAGCATCAAATAATATTTCAGACAACTTTGAGCTAGGTAAGATACAGTTAAGCACTTACATAATGTAAATGTATTCATATAGATTAGGTTTATGTGATTTTTATTCCAGCATTAAGTCAAGGCATCCAGACGTTTTATCTTATTTCCAGTGTTGCTGAAGCAATGTGCAAATAGCAATTATATTGCAATAATTCACAAAACCAGAATGTTTATTGTAAATGCTTTGCACTAGCTGATATATCTGTAGAGCTTTTAAGCAAACACACACTTTTCTGTTTTAACCCTGCCTTTTTCAGTGTCTATGATTTAAAAATTCCAACAATATTTGAAGGGCCACAGGTTTCCTTATTTATCCCTGCTTTACTTCCATTAAAATTAGCAGCTGATGTCCCTGTTCCTGAAATTGGCTATTCTATGTTCCATGAGACTAAAATACTCATATGGACACAGTGGTGAAAAGTGGAAGAAAGGAGAGAAGCTGGAATGTAACACAATTCATCAACAGTACATTGAAAACAGCTACTGTCACCAGATGGTGCTACAAAGCACAAAAGAGGTTATATGGGACATGTTGCAGGACTCAACTATTTAAGTACATGGTACCCTAAGCTCATCCTGGAAACTATAAAGTCAATTGTACATGTGCAAACCTAAACAGCTAATATTGGATTAACAGTCCTTAATAATGGAAAAGAGTATAAATCAAGACTGTCCCTTTGCAGCAACTCCTTGGGGACATAAAAGGATTTTGTCAGAAGACCATTCTGTTTGCAAGATTATCCTTGTTCACTGCAGTTCACATAAAACAGATACACAGAGAGAACTGTCCCTCCGCTGATGTATATAATATATATATATATATTATATATAATATATGATGTGAAATAATATGCCATAAACTACATGAGGAATTTAGCAATGTGGAAAATATTCTGTGCACAAAGCATTCTATGCATGAAGTAACTATTTTCAAGTGGTCCATGTCTGAACCAAAACACGTTGGTTCAGTAGAGAGAGATTTTTCTCTCTCTACTTTTCCTGAGACAGAACAAAACACAATTGTTTCAGATAGCAATGGTTAAGAGATAACAGCAGGAAAATCCCAAGGCTGCAGGGTTTTCTTGGTGGTGGCATATGCTGACATTGACAACAGCACGAAGGCACTGGGAAGCTCAGAAGGCAGGCAGGTGGGCCAGTGGGATATCTCTCACTGGGACATTGGCAGCAGTGGATGAGCAGAGGGGAGGGAAGGGAAGGGAAGGGAAAATGGGTGGGGGGGGCAGGCCAGCGTGGAAAATGCCATGCTGGGAGCCTGTGCCTCACCGCTGAGACCATCGTGGTAGGGGACAAGTACACAGCCAATGCACTGATGGCAGCAGCTGAGAAGAGGCAGGGAGGGAAGGTGCTGGGAAGATCGCAGACCAACTGGCAAGCTGGTGGAATGTGTTATGCTGGAGAAGGAGAGAGGAATGTGCTGGAAGATAGGGGACAGCTTATAAGCTATGTGGAGTGGATGAGGCATATTAGGCTTGGCTTCTCAACCCCCTAAAATAACTCTGAGAGCGCTCTGGCTTTTGTTTCAGCCAAAATCTGGAACAACCAAAACACTCCGGATTTTCTTTCAGGCACACTGTGTCTGAGCCCAAATGGTTTGGCAGAATGTCCAGATTATGTTGGCTTGTGTCAGAGTCAGAACAAAACAAAACATATTTTCTGTTTTGTACATACCCTTCATGGAATTCAAGCTTGCAGAGTCTGGACAAAGTTAACTATGGATAAAAGAATGATTCTGAAATAGAGCCCCCTAGTTTATATCCATGATTTGTAAAGTACAACTCAAGAGGACCATTGCCTTCCAGCATATGGCGAATTAGAACTGCAATCCAACTGAAGATATTTTAACTAACAACTCATGGGTCAATTTAATTATGTTTGCAATTGAGTAAGCATCAGTAACAGAGTTCCAAACACTCCTGCAAACAAAAAGTTGGGGGGGACTGTAACCCACATTTTTGGATGGCCTCCAACACTCCATTTAAGGAGAAATAGTACACAGCAGCTGTTTTTGACAGAAGTCACACGTGGAGTTTAATGGTTACTTTGGTCTCAAATTAGCTGTAGTTGCTGTAGTTATGTAGGGCATCTAGATCTGAAAAATAATTTTGTTATTAGCCTCTGCCTCAGCAATGCTTGTAGTCTTTCAAGCATCATGTTCTGTTGTGGGAGACGTCCAACGCCAATAATTGCATTCACTGAATATTTCCATGTACATTTTAGAAACAAAAAACAAAAGGGAATGCATGAACTGGTGGATGAATGTGGCAGAAACAAGGATGCCTTGCAAAGTTCAAAAGGATTGGAGAAGTCAGTAAACAGTGTTGGTGAAACTAGATCTAGCTACATTTCATTTTCTTATCTCATGCCTTTAATTTCTTTGGCTTAATATTTCTTAAACTTTTTCTACAGTTTGCATACACCGCTCACCCCAAAAGAGAACAGCATAATAATATATATGTATACTTTAACAACCCCAAACCCCTATACTTCCCCATTTTATTAAATATATATTCATGAAGAACTATCTATGTGGTTGCTAGGAGTTGAAAACAACTTGATGGCACATAATCAATCAATCAATCAAATACAAATATACCAGATGTAAATCACTGCTCAAAGTTGTGCAGAATATTTTTTTTACACTTTTATGTTCCTTTTTCAATGAACTTAACTTTCAAAGTAAACAGTGACATATAATGGAATTAGGATATTTTATTACTATTTTATACTTCAGCAAGTTCTAATTTTCTTTAAATTGTTTTGGTATAATTGTTCAGAAATAGTTCCTAGCTAAAGTATGTCTCATCCTTCTTAAGCTAAGAAGGATGATTAGTGGTTTTAAATGAAGTACTTGGTGACGAGCTACAAGTGTTGGAAACTTTAGCATTATATTTCAACTCTGAATTAATATAGCTACATAGCACTGAAAGAGGAAGATATATAAATCAGTATGGGCAGAGAGGAAACTAAAGTATTTAAGAATCTGAAACATTTAAAAAGATTACCAAAATACTTGCTTAAAAGAAATGGGAATTAAAAGACAGACCGTAGTGATTCTGAAGACGCCGCCGCCATCATTCACCATCACTTTATGAAGATTTCTAGAAACAAGTCCTTGCAGATCCTGGCTTTCCCATACAATGGTGCCTTCAAAACTCTGTGAAAACAGCCACCATATACTATTGACTCTACAGGTGAAACTTGAAAAATTAGAATATCATGCAAATGTTCATTTATGTCAGTATGGCAACTCAAAAGGTGAAACCAATATATGAGATAGACGCATTACATGCAAAGTGAGATATGTCAAGCCTTACTTTGGTATAATTGTGATGATTATGGTGTACAGCTTATGAAAACCCCAAATTTACAATCTCAGAAAATTAGAATAGTGTGAAAAGGTTCAATATTCTAGGCTCAAAGTGTCCCCCTCTAATCAGCTAATGAATCCATAACACCTGCAAAGGGTTCCTGAGCCTTTAAATGGTCTCTCAGGCTGGTTCAGTAGGAATCACAAGCATGGGAAAGACTGCTGACCTGACAGTTGTGCAGAAAACCATCACTGACACCCTCCATAAGGAGGGAAAGCCCCAAAAGGTCATTGCAAAAGAAGTTGGATGTTCCCAAAGTGCTGTATCAAAGCACATCAATAGAAGGTTATGTGGAAGGGAAAAGTGTGGGAGAAAAAGGTGCACAAGCAGCAGGGATGACCGCAGCCTGGAGAGGATTGTCAGGAAAAGGCCATTCAAAAGTGTTGGGGACTTTCACAAGGAGTGGACTGAGGCTGGAGTTAGTGCATCAAGAGCCACCACACACAGACGGATCCTGGACATGGGCTTCAAATGTCGTATTCCTCTTGTCAAGCCGCTCCTGAACAACAAACAGCGTCAGAAGCGTCTTACCTGGGCTACAGAAAAAAAGAACTGGTCTGTTGCCCAATGGTCCACAGTCCTCTTTTCTGATGAGAGCAACTTTTGCATCTCATTTGGGAACCAAGGACCCAGAGTCTGGAGAAAGAATGGAGAGGCACACAATGCACGATGCTTGAAGTCCAGTGTGAAGTTTCCACAGTCTGTGTTGATTTGGGGAGCCCTGTCATCTGCTGGTGTTGGTCCACTGTGCTTCATTAAATCCAGGGCCAACGCAGCCGTCTACCAGGAGATTTTGGAGCACTTCATGATTCCTTCCGCAGACGAGCTTTATGGGGATGCTGACTTCATTTTCCAGCAGGACTTGGCACCTGCCCACACTGCCAAAAGTACCAAAAGCTGGTTCAATGACCATGGGATTACTGTGCTTGATTGGCCAGCAAACTCGCCTGACCTGAACCCCATAGAGAATCTATGGGGCATTGCCAAGAGAAAGATGAGGGACATGAGACCGAACAATGCAGCGGAGCTGAAGGCCGCTATTGAAGCATCCTGGTCTTCCATAACACCTCAGCAGTGCCACAGGCTGATAGCATCCATGCCACGCCGCACTGCGGCAGTCGTTGCTGCAAAAGGGGCCCAAACCAAGTACTGAGTACATATGCATGCTTATACTTTGCAGAGGTCCGATATTGTTCTATTTTCAATCCTTGTGTTATTGATGTCATGTAATATTCTAATTTTCTGAGATTGTGAATTTGGGGTTTTCATAAGCTGTACGCCATAATCATCACAATTATACCAAAGTAAGGCTTGACATATCTCGCTTTGCATGTAATGCATCTATCTCATATATTGGTTTCACCTTTTGAGTTGCCATACTGACATAAATGAACATTTGCACGATATTCTAATTTTTCGAGTTTCACCTGTATATCAGTATGTGAACACATTAGGTAAATGTATTTCAGAACTCTTTTAAAATGCTTTGAAAATAGAACAAACCTAAAGCATTATGATTTAATTTTGATACAGACACAGATGTAGACTAGAGCTGTGCAGAGCATTCAAAAGAAGTACTTTGCAATGGGTTGTCAGAGCATGCCAAGCACCTGTCCTCAAAAGCACTGAAGAATCCACATTTGGAAGGCTTCTGCAGCTGCTTTCCTGACTGCGTCTACATATGTGATAGGCACAGCTGCTTCACTGGCAACCCCAAAGAAAGCCTTCAAAGCAACTGAGCAAGAATTCCAAATAATATGGCTGCTATAGTGCTTTTCCCAGACTCTTTGCAAAGCACCTGTTGTGAATGCTTTCAACAGCCCAAAATATATGCCTAACTGAGCTGACAGGTGCATATTATAGTTGGTAATAAAAAATCAGTGATAAGACAAAGCTTATCATTTGTTCATCATGAGGAATAATTCTTAAGTGGTTAAATAGAATTTTAGTTTTTTAAAAAGTTCTACCCAAACTAGTAAAACACCAAAGTTCCTTTACACGCCTGTGAAAGATACAGACCGCTGATATCTGCAATTCCTGAAATACTGCAACCTTCAAAGATCAACAGAGACAGAAAAAACAAGTCCCTTTTAGCATATAAAAGTACCAAAAATATTTCATAAGTACAGCACAATGCAAGGGAAGTGACACTTTGATTTGTTAGCAAGTTGTTAGCAAGCCTAGGACATTTTAAAAGTACAATTAACTAACTGGTTCATATTTAGTGCTATGCTTGAATTGTCAGCCTACTAGCAATTAGAGTAATTCCTACTGAACATGCTAGAATTTCCTTCTGACAAAGTGCACACAGATTTTTATCTGTACTGCTAAATTTTCATCTAAAACCAGAATATCCTCTATCTTGTAAGTATAGCTATTGTTTTACATAGGCACAAGTTTGTAGCCTCATCTACTGTATCAGTGCAGAAAAACTGCATGATGCTAGCTTCTTTTATTCATAATCATTTCAAATTAGATAATTTATTTATTCTATATGATGCTACTCTATGATGCTACTTTATGAATTCTAGGCAGATTACAATAATACTACATATAATCACCATAAATTCATAGCCAACATTATATTGGTGCGCTCATTAACTAAAATGCTGTCAGCCCTATATGAGATTCTCCTTTTCAAAGGCTGTGTAGAAAAGCAGAGTTTTTCCTAAATGACAAAAGAGAAAGAACTATCCTGACTTCAAGAGCACGCTATTCCTTAGAGAGGGGCTGCAACTGAAAAGACTATCCTCCAGACTCTACCTTCTACCTGCCTGGGAGGATGGAACACAGCACTGGTTTGCATGTATTGGGCAGAAAGACCCTACCTGGAACAGACAGTCCCAAAGGTAACAAGGGCCCAAATCATAAAAGATTTTATAACCAATATTTTGAATTGGATCTGGAAGCCAACCAGCACCAACACAGCTCCTGTAAAATCAGTGTCATTCTGCTGTACCAGGTTCTGCTAGTTGGCCGACAGGGAGCTGCATTCTGGGCCAGCTATAACTTCTAAATCGTCTTAATGGACAGCCCCATATTAAGTGAATTGCAGTTGTCTTGCCAAGAGACAAGTTATGTGAGCATTCCTGGTCAAAGAAAGAACCCAACTTATGAACCAGCCAAACTTGACCAAATATTTTCCCGGCCAGAGCCTCCACCTGCTGCTTGAGACCCAAGGTTATATATACAGCTTCAAAGCCAGCCACTTCTGGAACAGCAACTGGCATCAAGTTTCCCTGGAGGATCATCATCAACCCTTCTCCCCACTCTTGGTGTTGAAGCTGATGGAAAATTCAAAACTCCTCCATCCTCACTAAACCAGATCTCAGTAATGTATGCTAGGTCTATCCTCTCCTCCACCACTAAGTCACCAAGGGGCAAAATCTAATTACTGACAGATCTGTAAGTAATTAGCCCAATCTGAGGCCATGGCTTCTAGAAATCCAACATCTAAGGCCCCAGAAAGAAATCTGACAAGAATTAAGTAAAAAAGATTGTAATCTGAGAAGCTCATGGCTACTGCTATGTTCATGGCTGGTAACGTGCTGCCATGATGTTTAGAAAAAGAAAGAGAGAGAGAGACACTCTATTCCTTTACAAACCGTAGTAGCACAAAGAAAAGTAAAGAAACAAATCACCTATCATGCACTCCTCCCAAGTGCATGGCACAGTGGTCTCACTCATAAAACATACATCCATGGTATGGCTACTTGCACCATGGGTTATACAATTAACTCAGTTTTCCAGGTATGCATACAACACTGAAAACGCAGCTAGCCGATTTGAATTCCATTGTTGCTGGGAGTTAATTAAGACAATTAATGCACATTAAAGAAGAGCAGCTGACAGAAATAACCCTCAAGCTAATTTATAGCCAGATTTAGTCAGATATCACTCCTTCATTTCAGCAATAGGTATCTCTCTTCCCATCTGCAGCCTGATCATCAGGATAAAATGCTGAGCATTTTCACAGGGGCAACCGCTACTAAACCGTGTTGCAACAAGAAGCAGAGACAGATACCTTCACATTAATAATTGAATTACATCGTAAGATTTTGCAGACTTGAACATACTCCGTAAGATTCATATACCAGTTGTATATGCATTACTAGAAAGTAGGTACTAAATAGAAAATACAGTACAGAAAGAAAGGAAATGCAATAAGCATTAATGATATCAATCTATGACGGTCATAGTTAGAGTCTGAATGCATTCAGAACAGTATTCAGACCCACCAGAATACTAGTAACATTTTGCAATAATCAATTTATCAGTATTAGAAATGCTGAATCAGAAGCAGTTCCCAATGAATTCAGTGGGATTTACTCCCAGGTAAATGTGCACAGAAAAACTGCAGCTTTATTTAATTAGGTACTATCCAGCTAGGCCTCTCTCCTAATGACCGAAAGGACAAATGCCCTTCATTTTGACCTGTCTCTAGAAATAATCGACACTGTAAGAGATGATTCTCACACTGATAATGTGGCTAGCAGTTATGATGTAAACAATACTGAGGTGCACACTAGCTCAGCTTTTCAAAAAGTGCAGAAGGAATAAAGCCAGAATCTGAAGTCTATGAACTGCCTGTATATAACTGAATTCCCCCTTTTTGAAATTTGGAGATAACTGCTTCTTAGCTGTTCTTCTCTGATCCTGTTTATAGGGAGATGTGACACACAGCCTTTCACTGACTTTCCAATGACAGCTGTGACCTCGTACACCCAATTTATCTACCATCTTCCTCTTCTTCTATTTTCCTCCACCTGGCTAAGCATAGTTGTTTTTCCTAGTCCACCTTCCAAAGCATATGAGTTTCTGCTTCCTCAACCTCACCTCAAAGTAGTATCAGCCTTGTTTCTTGCAGTTCATGGCACTCTTAGTAACTGTCTTCAAGTCCATTAATTCAAAGGCATTTGTCTTCTTTCTTTCACTTGGATTACATTTCTTCAAACTCAGTTCTTGCATTAGCTGTGAGTTCATTGTAAAGAATCCTGAGAAGACTAGTCAGGTGTTCTGACACACCCATTAGCCTTAATATGTTCCTCATTTTTGCATAATTGATACAATGAAAGGCCTTGCTATAGTTAATAAAGCAAAGGCAAACCACCTTGTCATAGGTCTAACTTAGGTACGTATCCCAAAAAGGTGTGCTTAAATAATGCAACTCTCTTAAAAATATCCAGCAGCACATTATATTTTTGTTCCATAGCTCATTAATAAATACATAAAAACATGAAAAGTCACAAACAAATTGATGTTTCTTAATCCCTTAGAGGTTCTACTTCTTTAGCTATTTCTTTTGGCAGTAATATACTTAATCAATCTGAAGCTTCCAAACCCTGAAGCTTATTAATCTTCCTTTCACTGACACCTTTAAAAGCATGAAAACAGTCAGAAGATGGACAAACCTCACCTTCATTTTTAACAAGCCATTGTTGAAATTACTTTGCTATCATATTATCCAGGCACTAAAAAGTTCAGTGTGATAAATCAATACAGGTAGTCCTCCACTTACAACCATTTGTTCAGCGACCATTTGAAATTATGATGGCACTGAAAAAAGTGACTTACGACTGGTCTTCCAAGATACGGCCACTGCAGTAACCCCACGTTCACATGATCAGAATTTGGGTGCTTGGCAGCCCGCCTGCACTTATGATCACAGGGCTGCTTCAACTCCCCCCAGCTGCCTATCTCCCTCCCATCTCTGTCCTTCTGGCCACCCTGCACCCTGCCTTGCCGAGTGGCAAGCAGCCCCAGAACAGCATGGCTCTGGGGCTGCTTGCCACACCTTGGGAAGCCACAACCGCCCCCCACCCACCTATCTCCTTCCATCTCTGACCTTCTGACTGCCCTGCACCCTGCCCTGCAGGGGGGCAAGCAGCCCCAGAGCTGCACAGCTCTGGGGCTGCTTGCCACACTCCGGAAAGCCACAGCCCCCCCAGCCCAGTCCCAGCCATTCTCACCACCCTGCAGTCCAAGACCTCTGCCGCCCTGCACTCTGCTGCCCCAGCTCACCATGCTGTCTTCTTGCTCCTGCTGCTGAGGAGGTGTACCCGGCCTGGCCCTTCACACCAAGCCGCCCCAGGAAGCTGCAACCACCCCAGCCACTCCAGGAAGCATTCATTCACCCAGCTGCCTTCTCTCCCAGTTCCCTGCATGTCCTTTTGCCTTTTGTGCCCAGCCCCTGCAGCCAAAGCAGAAGTGCCTCTCTGCCTTTGCTGACTCCTTTTCGGACCCAGCTTCTCCAGCTAACTTTTCCTACACATGACTCCCTGAGCCTTCAGAAAGGAGCTTGCTTTTGCCGGCTTCATGCAAAGGGGCTTCTGCTGCTGCTATTACCACCCCACCCCCCCTTTGCATGAAGCCAGCAAAAGCAAGCCCCTTTGCAAGCGGTTTCTCCAGAGAATGATTCCTACATGTGGCTCCCTCAACCAACCCCCGGCCCTTTCCCACTGGGCAAAACCGCTTCCTGGCAAGTTGGTTGTAATGGAACTGGAACGGAATAAAGTAGAAGTCTTGACCCAGTATATGGAGGCTATAAGGGTATGGATGGGGAGGAACAGGTTCAGATCCAACCCAAATAAGGCAGAGCAGCTATTAATGCAGAAACCAACTGAGATGCTGCAGTTACATTAACTCTTAATGGGGCTATGCTCCCCAAAATGGATCTAGTACATAATCTGAGGATTCTTCTGGACTCACAGCTCCTGCTAGATCAGCAGGTAGAAGTTGTGAACAGCTTTGCCCAGCTTTGGCTGGTGTACCAGTTATGTCTGTTCCTGAAACAGGAGGCACCGGCAATAGTCATTCATTTCCTCACCACCTCCCAACCAGACTACTGTAACTCAATCTACATGGGTCTGCCCTTAACGACAACCCAGAACCCACTGTTAGCACAGAATGCATATTTACAGGAGTGCTTTAATACTCCCATACAACACCTATACTGAGAAAGCTACACTGACTGCCAGTTTGATACCAGGTGCACTTCCAGGTGCGGTAATAACCTATAAAATTGTGCATGGTTTGGGTAATTATAAGACCACTTGCTCCAAGCAGAATCTGCCTGCCCAAAGTCTGCAAGTAGACAGTGCATGTTTAGAGCCCACCCACGCCCACCCCAGAGTTGTATTGGGAGGGGACTTGGAGGTGATCATTCTCTGCCAGAACTTCTTCCTGTGGCACCAGCTATCCTCTGTAAGCAGCAACCTCCCTATCAACCTCTGGAAAGCTGCTGAAGACCTGGATGTTTAAGCAGGCGTGCAGAGATAGCAGAGGCAACAGTCTTGGCCAGGATATGTGTGAGTGCTGCTTATTATAGTTTATGTTCTTTTCTATAGCTGTGTTTATGTTGTGATATTTACAGATACTTTTATATTTTTCTCAGTTATTGGATAACAATATTATTTGCTTACATTCACTCAAAGGAAGGGGAATCTAGGAAGCACCTATGAAATAAAATAACATGATCACTTAAATGTTTTTACCAAAACTACTGAATGTCTGAAAATGATAGCCTGAGGTGGATCTTGTCAGGATTAGCCCAGGAAACTCCAGGAGACAGTACAGATTCAATCCAACAAGGTTTATTGGCTTCAGTCCCGTTACAGAAATCTTCTCAGAGTGAGAGTAATTTCCAGGGTCACTCTCCCAACCTCCCTTGCATTCTTTAAGGAGGGGCCAGTCTCATCCTCTTATCTGTTCCTCGTGGTTCTGGTGATGAGAGTAAGTTCTTAACCCCTCTTCTCCTGACTCTCACAGATCTCTAATACTGAATCGAAGAAAATGTTAGGGAAAAAAAGGCGGACAGGAATGTTTTGCAACTTCAGTGTTACTGCTCTTAAAAAAAAGCACATAAAGTGGCAAAATGTCTAATTAATGGAGCATTTAATTAGTATTCATTGTGTTAACACCTCAAACCTATCTTAATTCAACATTGTTGTCTGAATCCCCAATCCTGTCTTCCATTCCTAATCCTTATTTTCAGAATTTGAATAGCTGCCTGGCAGCAAGTGCCATTGCTCAAACTGAACAGAAGCACTCTCTTCAGAACAAAGCCCTTTGTGTTCACAGCTAATGACACTCATTCTAAACGGCAGCATCTTCTCAACATATGAAACCTAACTTCACTAAAAGCAATCAATTCCGCCATTCTCTGAAACCATGACAAATTTTTTAAAGTTCATTTTTGCTAAAGTAAGTATTTCAAATATTCTGGACTGTAATTCTCACTAAATTCCAGACTGTGTAGCAAATAATCAGGGATTATGGGAGTTATAATCCAGAATGTACGGAAAACACTTGACTGCTTATTCTTGTGGTAGAAGAATATGCACAAGCCCCTTTGTCCTACCTTTCTCCTCTGGCATACCTGCAAGGTCAACAGAGGTTGTTGGTTCCACTTTTAAACTAACAAAAGTTTTCCATTATATCTAATCTCAGTGATACTGTATTTAGCTGAAACTATCATTTATTGAAGCTAGATAAAATGATGATTTATTATTCTGTCTTGTTCATTAATCATAGCTTAAATCAGGGATAGTCAACATGTCACTCTCAGAGCCATCCAGAATCATGCCACTCAAATTTGGAGGGAAAAAGTATTGTCAGCAGCATAATTTTGATTCTTTTTTATTATTTCAGTTTTAAAATAAATATAATCAATCTCTGAGGGATCTCAGCATGTGGTAATACAGGTAGTCCTTGCTTAACAACCTTTTGTTTAACAATGGTTTGAAGTTACGATGGCCTCAGAGAAAGTGCCTTACAACCTGTACACATACTTATGACCATTGCAAACCATTGTACCATCCCCCATGGTCATGTGATCACGATTTGCAACCTTTTTTTACAATGTTTGTTAAGCAAATCACATGGTCGTTAAGTGAATTCCACAAAAAAAGTCCATTGGAGAAGCTGGATTTAACAACCACATGATTCACTTAACAACCATGTGATTCACTTAACGACCATTGTAAAAAATGCTCGTAAAATTGGCTCTGGTCATGTGGTGACTCGCTTAACTGCCCCGCTTAATTACTAATTTTCCAGTCCCTATTGTGGACATTAAGTGAGGACTACCTGTACCTAGTCAACCTTATAAGATCTCAGATCAATATACTTTTCCTACACACATTTTTGTTGATTGAGAATTTCTATACTACTTAGTAGGGAAAAAAATTAATTCACTCAGAATAGAGCTATAAACGAAGTTGGCCAAGTTCACAGAAATCAGGCTATGAAAATTTTCCCCTAGAGTTCACAAGTTGTCCTCACCTGAGCTACATCTTGAACCTAGATCTAAATCCATCTTGTTGTTATCTGTTCACCATCCAGTGTATAAATCAAGAAAAAGGCTTTAAGCTTCATAATTCCAGAATGCAATATACAGTAATACCTTTTCTTTTCACCTCATGAACAAAACCTACCTAAAACCCTCTGCTTCTATACCAAGTGTGGAGACAATGCTCATGAAAGCTTAAATCTCATTTCTCTCATATGTTATTAAGTTATTAAGGTCATGAAAAGGTTTCAGTTACTTTAGTATCATAGATTTTGAACTTTAAAAAGAAAAGGAGACTAGTGGGTACTATGTGAGACATTTCAGAGTCCTAAATCCATTAATAATTTATTAATTACAACAAAATGCTGAACAAATATGAATAAATGAAAAAAGAAAGATCATTGAGCAGAACCACTTTTATGTATGTCCCATAAATACACTGCACATACCTCTGGCAGAATGAACTGTTCTACAGGTTTGTACCAAAGTCTGCTCACTTGCACTCCACAACTAGGTGGACTAAAACGAGCGCTGAAGAGGGCCTCCTAGGGAAACAATAAGCAACCCATTTGTGAGCCAGGAAAACCATTCATGAAAGTCACACCTTCTTGGCCAATCAAAGCTTCCTTAAGCCTAAGGCAGTGTTGTCCAAACTTGGCCACTTTCCCCTCCCAGAATTCCCCAGCCAGTCATGCTGGGTTAGGGTTAGGGTTAGGGTGGCTGGGGAATTCTGGGAGTTGAAGTCCACTCATCTTAAAGTGGCCAAGTTTGGACAACACTGGCCTAAGGTTTCAACCACTCTGCTGAAACAACTGCTTTAAAACTTATTAGCAGAATGCTGACCACAAGATCAAACTTTTACTTACTATGGGCTTCTGAAAAGCCACTCAACAGAATTCATCTGCTACTGCAATGTACTGAGAGAACCAGAGCTGAGAAAAAGTTAAAGAATCTCTGCCTTTAATAACTGTTGCAAAGCAAGGGACTTTATTTGGTATTCATATTATGGCTGTCATGCTTTACACATCTACTTAGTGGTAAGCCCCACTGAACTTCGTTGGATTTATTTCTGAAGAGGCTACAAGACTACATTGCTGATGTATTTAGATTTCACTTTACAACATGCAAACCTTTAAGACGCAGCTTATAAAAATCCAATAAACACAAGCCATCCATTCAAAAGCACACTAGGAAAATAACTACACTCTTCTAAACATACTGCAGATGTAGAACAAGCGTGGCTGAGACCCATGCGGTTTCCAACTTCCCCTTTCCCATTGTTTGGATCAGAAATTGGTGACAAACTGTGGCTCAAGAGCTAGAAACTTAATTTTAGCGTTTGCTTTAAAGTTTAAATGTTGTTTATTTTTTCACATCTTTTTCTTGGCCCTGTTCACCCTGCGTCACGAACAGCATGGCTCCTGGTTAGAAAAAAAATGCAAAGCATTGCCCTGAGCCACTGAAAGTTAACACACTTGCTGTAGAATAGTGGCTCTTGAAGCCAACAAGAAAGCTAAGCCAAGCCAAACCACACCCCACAACAAGCTCCAAAGTCACTAATAATTTTGACCTCAACAAAATCAAGTTTTACCACCTAGTAAGCCTGTGTTCTTCCCTTCTAGTGCTATGAGCCTCTTTACTCCAGTATAGATTGAAGACTTCAAAAAAATTATGATATAACTATTGTCCCTACCATATTGCCATATTCAGAGTTCTAAATGCTCACAAATGGGGAGATGGGCGGCATATAAATTTAATAAATAAATACATAACACATATAACTAACTTCTTGTCCTCCTCTTTTTTGTTCTGCCATTACTTTGTTTCCCACTTACCCTAAACATATTACTAGCCACTGCTAACTGCCCCAATTAAAAACAACGATTAAGAAGCAAAATAGGCAAACTGATTGCAGGTGACAGCACCTCAAGCCATTTTGCCTGTTCATTCTTCATGGATATCTACTAACTCTCCAATAATCTCTTTTTAGTTCTACTACCTAAAGAGACTATGGATTTAGTCTATTCTATTAAAAGAATTACACAGAAGCATGGCATACCTCTTGTTCTGCTTGGTATAGTTTTACTGTGATGTTTCTCTGGAATCCAACACCCTTAGCATCGTAGAATACCCCAAGACTGGTGATGACAATTGGATAAAGGACTTTGAAGTGCACACTGACAACTCTGTCTTCCGAAAGCACCGAAGTATCATCCTCTGGCAAAGTGAAGGCTTCAATTTCTTGATTCAGAACTATTGAAAAAAATTAACAAAGCGTGCAAAACAAGCTCATCTAAAATAAGAAGAAAGCGGTCAAGACTCAGTAACTTTCTCAGATATTCTTATTTTACCACATATGGAAAGTTTCTACATTAATTACCATCAAGAGCAGGTGCAGTGCATAAATGTATTTATACCTTAATCCTTAACATATTAGTTTGGAACTATATCCTATTTACTTCAAGCATTACTCAAATCAATAGGGATAGGTGGGATTGTAGTTTATTTTCTGGCTCTCTACAATGAAAAGGCAATTGTAACTTGCTAAACTATCACAATTACTTGAAAATATCTGAGCTTCTATTTAAATGCATTTAAGATTAACAATACTTCTCTGGATAAGAAATTGTAGCAGCTACATTTTGTATGACTGATTATGGAATGTACCATAATATACCTTTTTTTCTCCCCAGACCTGCAGTTCTTACCTGGATTAGAGATATTCAGAAGTTTGCATGAATAAGGATCTTCTCTATCTTCCACTGGCACATTACATCCATGTGCACCAATTATAAACTTCACAAGGACACTAAAATAAGATTAACAACATTTATTTTCTCTCCTATTATCTTCAGAATGGATTCAACTTAACTAATTTTTAGAAAAGTTAACTGGTGTGTATTTTAAAGACTGTATAACATAATAAAAATATCTACCAGAACACACTTGTCCCACCTTTACTTATTTCCAAAAGATTAAAGGAACTAAAGTGGAGAGGAGATGCCATTCTGTATATTTAATACTTGTTTCTGTAGAATTGTGACAATTTCCCTCAATTATTTGAAACAGAAAATCAGAAAGTCGTAATTGTTTCAAGTTAATATTATTAAATTAAGAACATATATCTAAACCAGCCTTCCTGACACCACCCAGATGTGCCAGGGATTTGGGGCTGAGGATGACTGGAGTGGTAATTCAGAAAAGCATTAGACAGGAAGGCTGTTCTAAATGTTTACTACATAATGAATTAATAATCACAAATAAAGCATATTAAAAATAAAACTAGCACAGAAACATATCCAATAGCCTGGTTCTGCTACCATTTTTTTAAATACACATACATCTTAATATATAGCAAAGTATTAGTCTGGAAAATTCCAGCTATGCAGGCTAATTCAACTAAAATTGTTAAGAAAAGCAAGATTTTTCTTGATAGAACATTCAGAAAAATGCCATAATTCTGCATAACATAAAGGTTGGGCTTTTATCCAAGTGATTCTAAGAATAATTTGAAATATTTCACCTAAAGCAATGAGGACTTTTCTTAAATACCTATAAATTATAGATTTGCATCTTCATGAGAGAAGGCAGTAAGTATGAGGAATTACCGATGGCTTAACGTTGGGTGCTGCTTCAAATGCCTAAACCAAGTATTCCTTATAGCATTCCGCAATCCATCATTGTGTCGTGCAGAGAGTATCCCTACAATGACGTCATAATGTTTTGGTTTCCAGTGAGGAAAGAAAGCCAGTAGACCTAAGAAGTATAAATTAAAAATGCCTTAGCAGAGAAACAAGCAAACAAGTATGCAGATCAGTGTTGTAAAAAAGACATTATTCAAATATTTGTAAATGTTCTAGCAAGAATTAACTTCTTATAAACAAGCCAAACCCATATACAATGAGAAGGAAGGCTTTAAAAGAAAATATTTACTTAAGTTTAGAGAAGGATATTAGTGATAGTTTCACACATCCTGATAACTGAAAAACTGGCACAGAGAATTGAATATGATATGAATATTGAATATGAATATATATATATATATGTATAAAAGCTTCTTACATTACAACATATAATGACAAGTTCTCTTCCTTAAAAGATTAATATTTATTTACTGTATTTTAACAAAAACGAATCAAAGTGTTTAGATAGTACAACAGATACAGCTTAGATGTGATGAAATGATTCTAAAAGTGAGAAGGTAAGCTGCTATACAGTTAATATAACTGTTAACCTAATCAAGGAGTGAAAAATGAGTGATATCCATGCTTTATAAATATTTCAGGAAGGTAGGGAACTTAAGTCTTTCCAGATATTGCTGAATTACATTTCCCAGTACATTAGTTTTATCTGGCAATGCCAAAGCTGAGGAATGCTAGGAAATGTATTTCAGAAACATCTGGTGAGCCACAGGTTCCCATTTGCAGATACATACTCAAATATGCATATCTATACCCAACTACTATGGGAAAAAAAACTTCACTAAAATACAGTGATTAAGTTTTCAATATGATGGTTTCCTAAGTCCAACAAACAAGACAAGTAACATGCATTCCATTATGGATGGTAGCATGTATCCATGGCTTATTTTTAATAAATTATTCTATAATGGATATATGCAGATTTATATTTAGCCCTAGCAAAAGATCAGTTGCATCTCATTCTGCTTAATTTGAGAATAAAAAAAAATTAAGATGTCAAATCAACTAAATGCCAAGTCTGTTTAGAAAAATGACTGCACATAATGTACAAGATATAATTTCAGAGTTTTAATTTTAGTATGAATTCCAAAAAAAATCAACAAAATGTGTGTTCCAGATCTAGTAGCTTGATGATCTTCCAACTATCACTGTCTTCTAATACAGTACATTTATGCAGATTATCATTGCTACCCTACAGTTTCAGCAGTTGAACCTAGAAGTCACAAGACTATCCTTTCTTTTTTTAAATAAGAAAAATTGGTGTAAACATAACTGGGTTCCTTTTAACTAATACATTATCATAAAAAAAGAATGAGTTGCTGATAAGCTGAAAACCAATGTATAAATATGGGTAAGAGGACAGGTAGCCTGAATTAATGTTATAAAAATGAAGTATTTTCCTTAGCTATTTTAATGGAAACTGCCCCACACTTTATAATTCTCACTATTTTCATCAGTGAGAATACCATCATCCCCAGCAAGACTGATCTATTATTTTTTCATCAAGTAGTACATTTCTACAGTACTGTGCAAAAGTTTTAGACAGGTGTGAAAAAATGCTGTAAAGTAAGAATACTTTCAAAAATATATATTGTAATTGTTTATGTTTATAATTTACAAAATGCAAAGTGAGCTAACAGAAGAAAAATCTAAATCAAATCAATATTTGGAGTGACTACCATTTGGCTTCAAACCAGCATCAATTCTTACACTTGCACACTTTGTACACTTGCACAAAGTCAGGGATCTTGTAGGATTAGAGTCAGGTGTATGATTAACCAATTATACCAAGCAGGTGCTAATGATTATCAATTTCACATGTAGGTTGCAACACAGTCATTAAATGAAACAGAAACAGCTCTGAAGGAGGCTTAAAACTGGGTGAGGATCAGCCAAACTCTGCTACTAAGGTGAGGTTGTGGAAGACAGTTTCATATTACAGGTCATACACCATGGCAAGACTGAGCACAGCAACAAGACACAAGGTAGTTAGACTGCATCAGCAAGGTCTCTCCCAGGGAAAAATTTCAAAGCAGACTGGGGTTTTAAGATGTGCTCTTCAAGCTCTTTTGAGGAAGCACAAAGAAACGGGCAACGATGAGGATTGTAGATACAGTGGTTGGCCAAGGAAACTTAATGCAGCAGATGAAAGACATCGTGCTTACTTCCCTTTGACATTGGAAGATGTCCAGCAGTGCCATCAGCACAGAACTGGCAGAAACCAGTGGGACCCTGGTACACCCATCTACTGTCTGGAGAAGTCTGGCCAGAAGTGGTCTTCATGGAAGAATTGTGGCCAAAAAACGCATACCTCCGACATGGAAACAAGGCTAAGCAACTCACCTATGCATGAAAACATAGGAAGTGGGATGCAGAAAAATGGCAGCAGGTGCTCTGGACTGATGGGTCAAAATCTGAAATATTTGGCTGTAGCAGGAGGCAGTTTGTTCGCCAAAGGGCTGGAGAGTGGTACAAGAATGAGTGTTTGCAGGCAACAGTGAAGCATGGTGAAGGTTCCTTGCAAGTTTGGGGCTGCATTTCTGCAAATAGAGTTGGAGATTTGGTCAGGATCAATGGTGTCCTCAATGCTGAGAAATACAGGCAGATACTTATCCATCGTGCCATACCATCAGGGAGGTGTGTGATTGGCCCCAAATTTATTCTGCAGCAGGACAATGACCCCAAACATACAGCCAATGTCATTAAGAACTATCTTCAGCGTAAAGAAGAACAAGGAGTCCTGAAAGTGATGGTTTGGCCCCCACAGAGCCCTGATCTCAACATCATTGAGTCTGTCTGGGATTACATGAAGAGACAGAAGGATTTGAGGCAGCCTACATCCACAGGAGATCTGTGGTTAGTTCTCCAAGATGTTTGGAACAACCTACCTGCCGAGTTCCTTCAAACACTGTGTGCAAGTGTACCTAGAAAAATTGATGCTGTTCTGAAGGCAAAGGTCACACCAAATATTTATTTGATTTGGATTTCTCTTCTGTTCGCTCACCTTGCATTTTGTAAATTGATAAACATAAACAATTACAATATATATTTTTGAAAGCATTCTTACTTTACAGCATTTTTTCACACCTGCCTAAACTTTTTGCACAGTACTATATATCACATAAAAAGAGTAAAAGCACAATAAAATTCAACAAAAATCAGCATGAAGAATATAAAATGTATAGAAATAGCCATTCTAACACAAGGGATTAAGTTTTTTATGAATCACTTATTTAAATTTGCAATGCTTGGAGTAAAAGAAATGTCTTCACTTGGCACCAAAAACAATGTGGGCACCAGGCAAGCCTTTCTGAACAGAGCATTTCAAGGACAAGACAAAACAGCTAAAAAGATCACCCATTCTCTTGTAGTCACTCGTTTAACTTCAGTCAACAGAGGTGCCTAACGAAGAGATCCCAAAGATGATCCAAAGACATAAGTACATGTGGGAAAATAATTCCTCCAGTTACCCTGCCCACAAAAGAGTAATATTTTGAAATATATTCAGAAAGAGAATAGAATGTAGTGTGGCTTATGAAGAGAAAAGCTTGGCAGATGAATTACTCACCAAATGCACATCTAACTTGTGTAGACTGAACTTTGGTCTCTGTCCAGTCCATTACTCAGCTGGACACTAATTCAGGACATTCACTGCCTCACTTGAATGAAGTGAAATTAGGAAAAAAACTGAATGTCAGCTATATGTTGATGACATCTCAGCCTACATCCTCAGATAATCTCTCCAGCAGTTACATGTAGAAGTTATAAAACATGTGAGATAAAACAGAGCTCTAGGAATCCCTATAATATTACTGCTCTGCTCTATGGCAATCCTTCAGCACTATTTTCTCAAATTAGACACCTGAACAGAAGCAGAATCACCAAAGAAACAATTTCCATAAGTTAGATACCAGTTTCAGAAATAGACCATAACTGATGACACAGAAAGCTACTAAGAGATTCAGGAGAGCTAAAAGACTTCTCCCTGTCTCTTTTTGGTAAATGCCATCCCTGGGAAAATCACAGCTGTTTCAGTCTCAAAACTGCACTTAAATCTGGGTTGAAATGGATCCTGAGAATCAACGTCATCCAAAATGCCTGGAGTTGAATGTTAATTACTCAAGCATCTTGCTAAGGCACCTGCTGTTGGAAGAAAGGAGACAGAGGTTGTTGCTGTAGCCATGAGAACATTAAATGGAAAATCCCTGAATCCCTCAGAAACTCATTACCAAAACAGGACTATTTTCATCTCCCCATTCCAAGTCTAGAGTTGGAGAGGAAATTAGGGATTTTCATGCCTGTGTGTGTGATCAAGAGTAAGGAGCAGGGTCTAGCAACTAGGGTTTTAGCCAAAATCTGTAGTTGGTAGCATGTAGCACTGTTTTAAGATATGTTAGAATTTGTCTTGAGTTTTCTTTTTAGAACTCAATCTAAATAATGAAACTGCAACTGGATTCACATATCACACTCAGCTATAGTTTATTCACTATGGTTTACACCACTGATCCAATGAGCTTGCACAGCTGCCAAGCCATAAACCATGACTAGTTCATACAACTTCCTAAATTAAAATTAAACAAAATATATTATTATTAGCACACAATGAGCAAGCCCAGCTGCAAGTCTTATATTTGTATTCTAGCACTGAGATGCAAAGGATGTTTTTTGATGAACAACATGCTTTTATTTCACCATCTGGAGTATTTGAAAAAAATGTCTGACAAGACTTTAATCAGATAATAGCTCATGATGCTCAGTCATAGAAGCTTCTCTCATAAATCTTAGTTCTTTAGATTACCTATTTTTCTATAGAGACATTTTTCTAAAAAAGCAAGAGAATATACAGGACTTCAAAAACAAGTTCAGAGACCAATAGGCACTTCTGCACTTCTAAGAGAAGAGATTAATTATAGACTCCATACAAAATACAGTGTATAATGTAATACAGTTATGCCTGCTGCAACTATAATTTTAAATCTCACAGAAAACACTTTTCAAGTGTTACATGATCTGGCCATAGAGCACACAAGATACACGGTTACACACACACAGCAACAAATTGCGAGGCATAAATCACAACAGCATATAGCCCTAGTTCTACATCCAGAGCAATGGTAGAAGGCAGGAAGCTAATAAAAAATACAGACCTCCATGAACACACTGAAGTTTTCTGTTTCAGATTATTAAATAGAAGCATGAGGGAATTGAAACCAAATTCCCAAAACCACTTATGAAGCAGATATAATGAATAATTAAGTTCTAGGTACTTTTCCAAACTAAAATATTATGTCACTACAAATCAAGATCTTAAAAAGAAAAAGTGCTTGGCCAAAATAACAGGAAGGAAATATAAACAGATGGTATTTACCTAATAGGAAAACAAAGTTTTCTCCAAAGAACACCTACGAGTTAGGGGAGGGGGTTATAACCTTAGAGCTGATAAGACCAAAACTTCTGTTTTCTCCCCCTCTTCCTTTTACCCCATCACCATTTGTGAGGGTGGTCTTTCTTCTTGCTCTTCTTTGGCTGTTTCTCCCAAAGGAGACAGTGCTTTGAGAAATTTGTGGGTGCAAAACAGAATGGTTGGTATATATGGATAAGGATCATTTAATTTTGTAAATGCAACTCCTTACTTTACAGGCAACTTAATTGAAGTTGTTAATTTAAACAATATACCTTTTTTGTCCTGGCCTTGCCCTGTTTTTGGAGTGAAGCTTCTGGCAGATACACACCCACGCACAAGAGATGTGCACACTTCAAAATGATTTGAAAGGCGTGGTTAGGGTTAGAGGACTGCAAACACAGCCACTTTTTAACATAGCCACATCTTTTTTTTCAGGCTTGTGTAGCATCCTAACAGTTGAAGTTGACAAGTTAGGAAACATTGCTTTATAGCAATAATGTTTTTAGGACCTGCTCTTTGATTTTAAAGACAAAGTCACTCATAGTATTACTGAAAAAAATGGCAAAAAACTAGGTTCAGGCAGAAAGAATGCCTTAACCTACACCAAATCAACTTTTTATAACTGCTAGGATTGACAGAAGTCACCATCACAACACTTAATTTCTCCTTCTATACTGAAAATAGGAGTCTTAGCATGACATTTACTAACTCTCCTATACCATCCAGATTCCAGACAACCATCGCAAGTTTCTTCAAATGGCCAACCACATAGATCCATTGAAGCAAAACAAGCCTACTTCATCAAATGCATGAAATGTTAACCTGAGAGGTATACATGCATACGATGATGGTGAGTGGACTATAAGCAGTGACCTGAAAGGTGATAGACAGATAGACAGAGAGAACCATTTTCAAATTCTAAAGCTTCCTTAGGGGGAAAATTCATTGTAGTTTACTAATAAGCGTGTTTAGAATTTATTTCTAAAACACTGTCATCAATACATTAGTTGTATGAGGAATCTTCTATTGGTATTTAGTTTTCCTACAGTCAAGATGTCTCAAAAGGAAGCAGCATGTTGACAACTCAATCTGGACCAAAGTCTGACTCCTGGGAACACCAGAACTATAAGTTATCCTGGGAAGTGGAAGAAACATCCCAGAAGGCAATAGCCATTCCCTTCCCTACAGCGGTCAAGAAAACTGCATGAACATATCCATGAAATCACCAAAAGCTAAGCTTTGACTTGAAGGAGAGTCTGCGTGGAAAGCAATCTAATCTCTTTTCTTCCATTTCTCAACTTCTGCTCCATATTTTGCTTTAAAACAGGAATGAGCAAAAATTATTCAAATCTACTGGCAGCTGTATCTGATTTGCAGTAGATTAGCAAGGATTTTTGACCTTAACTGTTTGAAGAATTACAGTTATGTAAACATATGCCTCCAGCTGGTGGAACTAGTCAAAAAAGCAACAAGAAAAGAAAAAATCAAATATAAGACTATCAGGCCCACCCTGTTTTTCAGCACCTACAAGATCACCATTTCCCTCTTACTTTTATCCACCGCCTCTCAAAATGTTTGGGGGACTGATGACCTCTATATCCTAATTCTGCACCTTTTCTCCTACCTGGTGAAAGGGTATCTCCCCCAAGCCCCCTATCCTCCATTCCTAAACTCCTTCCTCCATGAAAGAAACCAACACACTCTCTACTTCTCTGAGGCTGTCTCGCCTATTCCCCAAGCAGCCTTGTTTGCTCAGAAGGGCTGTTGACCATTCCCTTCTTCTCTACCGAGATCAGGGCTACTCCACCTCTTCTCGGTCTTCCCTCCAGAGCGCGGGGATTCTGCCCCAACGCTCGGCTGGAAGGAGGAGGAAACAGCGCTGCCTGCCTCCTCTACCTCCCGCCCCGCTCCCCGAAGCCGGCGCCGTCGCTTGGGCGAAAAGGAGGCCCTCCTGCACCATGCCTCTGCCTGCTCGCCTCCCCTGCGGGCAGCTTGGGTGGCTCGGCCCCTCCTCCGCCACCTACCTGCCGGGTGTTGCTTCCCGGGGCCGCTGCCCGGGCAGCTGAGGAGCAGAAGCCAAAGGTGCAGCACGACCCCGACCGCACACGGGCACAGAAGTACCAGCCAATTTCGCATTGGCCGTCGGCCGCTGCCCAGCCGTCGCGGCCTCTCTCGGAGCAAACGGGACGACCCGCAGGGACGCTAAAGGTCTTCCCCGCCCGCGCTCGCTCCGGGAGGCAGCACGGCGCCAGAGACCCTCGCCGGCCCCTCCTGCGGCCGGCCCCAAGCCAGAGTCCCGCCCCGGACCAGGAAAGCGTGTGCGCAGAGCCGGGCCTCCGCACTACAATCCCCACAATGCCTGGCCGCGGAGCGGAAGCGGCTTGACCTTGCCGCGAGCCGACAGCGCCTCTCCCGAGGATGCTTCGGAAGAAGCGGAGGCTGGAGGAGAGCGCGGTAAAGCCCCCTTCGAGGCAACCTCAACCCCTGGTGGCTCCGTGGAAAAGAGACAAGAAAGAAAGAAAGAAAGAAAGGAGGGAGGAAAAGATCCGCGCGGTGTTTACAGCGGCAGATTATTTTTGTGCCTCTTCTGTCCTTAAAAGAAAAAGAGAATAAGAGTCCCTCGACGTGAAGGTAAAAATAGGCACTGAATAGGAAAACTTTTATTTATGACATCTGGCGTTTCCTTCAGAGCCTTTCCATTTTGAGCCCCCCCCCCCCCTCAATTGTTGGAACGTGTGGAGCAAATCTGTTTAAAATAAACGTTTGCAAATGAGGAGCTCCAGTATGGACTGCCACCACCTTGGTAAGCAAAGTAGGATTGAATGGGAATGCATAATCCTTTGGAAGATCTGAAGTTTATAAAGGTAGTTTCCTTTAGGGGAACTGTCATTTTTGTTTAAACAGGAAGAAATCGAGGATTTATTCTCATATCCCACTAATGATGCATGAAGATGCCGTGCCTACCATTTTAAAGGAAATATCCTTATGGTATCACTTTCATCCCATAACCAGCCCACCAAAAAGGGAACCTAAATGTGCCTCTAGTTGTTCCAGTGTTAAAGTAGCAATTTCTTCCTTCTGATACAAGCCTTGCCATACGAACAATCTGTGGCATCTCATTGATGATGTGGGTGATGACAAGGTCAGGGATGGGATCTGCCCAACTCCTATTGGCCACTTGAGGCTCCTCCCCTCCCGTCTCTGGCATGGCCCTCCATGGCCATTTTGCCCTGGGCTGTTGGGGAGACTGGCCATCCAGCTTCTGCAAAGGCTTTAGCCTAAGTAATGCCTGACCAACACTTTGCCAAGTGTTGTTCAGGAACTGCAGGCTCTTTATGTACATGGGCGTAGCATTC
Organism: Liasis olivaceus; assembly: GCA_030867105.1. NCBI lineage: Eukaryota > Metazoa > Chordata > Lepidosauria > Squamata > Pythonidae > Liasis > Liasis olivaceus. The sequence continues at coordinate 263,576,262 of CM061349.1, forward strand.
CTCTGGACTGCTAAAAATGCTAGACCACTTTTTAAAAATATGTGTTTAGAAGTGGTTTGAAGGAGCACTAGATCTGTCTTTTGAAAAAACAAGTATTGTTTTCTGGAAAGACTGGCAGTCCTATACTGCACAGAAGGTCAATTTAAACAAGGAAAAAGACCTGAGGTTTGCTAGCTGGGCGCTATTACCATATTTTTCCGACTATAAGATGATACTTTTTTCTAAAATCCTTACCCTAAAAATTGAAGGGCGTCTTATTCAAGGAAGTCAGCCGAAAATCGCACGGTTGCAAAACTGCCCATACTTTGTTTCTGCAGGCAGGCTTCCTCTTATTGCTAGCCTCCAATCACGAGTGAAATAGCTTGTCTCCCAAACAGACTTCCTCCAATCACGAGCCTGATGTAACTGATGTCAGCTGATGCTGAACAAACCAATTAGAGGAAGTCTGCAGAGACGAGCTATCGGCAGTTTCATTTGTGCTTGAATGTAATCAGTTATGCAAAAGAGCATGGAAATAGAGCTGCAGAGAGACGGTTTGGACCTCCTCCCACCGAGTGTATCAGGTCAATGTTACCTAATTACTAAATAAAAATGTGTTCTGCACTATCTTTAAAATATTGATTTCTTAATTTTAGGTTGGAAAAATGGGGGTCGTCTTGTACATGGGGGCGTCTTATTGTCGGGAAAATACGGTAATTTTTTTATTCCAATTTATAGATTTTCAGCTGCTTTGGTGGACAAGGAATATTTTCATTACTTTTGTGGGGAGCAGTGGCGTCATGTTGTATACCACATGAGCTACTTCTGAGTGCTACCAGCCATAGCTCTTCACTGCCAACACTGCCATTCCCCTGCAGCACTCATCAATTTGGGATACATGAGAGCTAACAAGAGTTCTTCACAAGAGATCTGCCTGTTGCCCCCCTTTCGGCCAAGTGCCAAGTCAAGACACTAGGTGTGAGGTGATGTTGAGAGGGAGCATGGTGCATCTTACAATCCCTCCATTGTGTCTGAGCTGTTACTCAAACCATTCTGAACACGGGTCTAGCATTCCTCTGGGACTGTAACCACAAATAGGTTGGCTGGCAGGTTGGTGAGGAGGAACGAGGGCAGGCTGTCACATACCAACTTGAAATATATAAAAGCTGGGGTGTAGTTAATGAAAATTCTGCTTCCCCTTTTAGCCCAAGTGATGGGGTCACAGACACAACAGAGGGGTGCAAGGTGAAATGGGACAGAATCACCTGTGTTTCTCTCAAACCCTCTATCACACCACTGACCTGTCATTAAAGCTATTTCTGGACATGCGTCTAACTCTCTCCTGGAAGACTGCTAAATCTATGTCCAAAGTAGCCTAGCTGACACGTTGGTATAGTAGAGGAGGGCCATTGGACCCAATGACCTGTCAACTGGGCTATTTTTAGACACAGGTTTAGAAGTCTTCCAAGGGAACATTAACCCCATGTCCAGAAATCGCCTGTGTAGCAGGTCACTGGTGCAAAGAACTTCCTTGTCCACAACTTGTCACTCAGGCACCTTGAAAGATTGTGGCCCAATAAGAAAATGTGTCTGCTCAGTGCGAAGAAAGTGATGTGAGATGGGATGATAAGAAATCTTTACAGGGGAGGAAGAGTTAAAATTCTCCTCATATTTGCCAAACACTTTTATATAGAACCCTTCATATTTTAAGTATTACCTCATCTATTTAAGATTAGTTATGTCATGAGGAAAGATGGATTAATCAATCCTGATCAAGTAAAGACTGACTGACTACTTCCTTGAGGTGATGATTAGCAAGCAAAAATTCACATACTTTGAGTTTTTGCGTGCTAACAGTGTGAGCAGTGATGGACTATAAAACACAACCATCTTTGGCAAGATGGAATTAGAAGAAGGAGAAAACAGTGTACAGTTGTGAGAAAAAGAAATTACACCCTCTTTGAGTTCTATGGTTTTACGTATCAGGACATAATAAAAATAATCTGGTCCTTAGCAGTTCTCAAAAGTAGGTAAATACAACCTCAGACAAACAACAACACATGACATGTTTACGCCATGTCATCATTTATTTTACAAAAAGAAAGCCAAAATGGAGAAGCCATGTGTGAAAAACTAAATACACTTTATGATTCAATAGCTTGTAGAAACACCTTTAGCAGCAATAACTTGAAGTAATCGTTTTCTGTATGACTTTATCAGTCTCTCATATTATTGTGGAGGAACATTGCTTCAGTTCATTGAGGTTTGTGGGCATTTGTTTATGCACAGCTCTCTTGAGATCCTGCCACAGCATTTCAATCACATTGAGGTCTGCACTTTGACTGGGCCATTGCAACACCTTGATTCTTTTCTTTTTCAGCCATTCTGTTGTAGATTTGCTGGTGTGCTTGGGATTATTGTCCTGTTGCATGACCCAATGTCGGCCAAGCTTTAGCTGTCAGACAGATGGCCTCACATTTGACTCTAGAATACTTTGGTATACAGAGGAGTTCATGGTCGACTCAATGACTGCAAGATGCCCAGGTCCTGTGGCTGCAAAACAAGCCCAAATCATCACCCCTCCATCACTGTGCTTGGCAATTGGTATAAGATGTTTGTGCTGATATGCTGTGTTTGGTTTTCACCAAGCGTGGCACTATGCGTTATGGCCAAATATCTCCACTTTGGTCTCATCTATCCAAAGGACAGTGTTCCAGAAGTCTTGTGATTTGTTCAGATGCAACTTTGCAAACCTAAGCCATGCAGAAGTCTTGTGATTTGTTCAGATGCAACTTTGCAAACCTAAGCCATGCTGTAACCCTTCCAAACAAACCATACTTGTTCAGTCTTTTTCTAATCGTACTGTCATGAACTTTAACATTTAACATGCTAACTGAGGCCTGTAGAGTCTGAGATGTAACTCTTGGATTTTTTGCAATTTCTCTGAGCATTGCGCGGTCTGACCTTGGGGTGAATTTGCTGGGATGTCCACTCCTGGGAAGATTGGCAACTGTCTTGAATGTTTTCCACTTGTAAACAATCTTCTTCACTGTAGAATGATGGACTTTAAATTGTTTGGAAATGGCCTTATAACCCTTCCCAGATTGATGGGCAGCAACAATTGCTTCTCTAAGATCATCGCTGATGTCTTTAGTCTTTGGCATTGTGTTCACACACACCTCAATGCTCGAGACCAGCAGACTCCTAAAACGTAGGCTTTTATAGAGGTAGTCATGCTTGCTGACGATCAATTGATCAAGGGCATTTGATTAGCAGCAGTTGGCTGCTACTTAGCCTCTTCATACCTATGGATGCAGTAAGGGTGTACTTAGTTTTTCACACATGGCTTCTCCATTTTGGCTTTCTTTTTGTAAAATAAATGATGACATGGTGTAATACGTCATGTGTTATACATCTGAGGTTGTATTTACCTACTTTTGAGAACTGCTAAGGACCAGATTATTTTTATTATGTCCTGATACGTAAAACCATAGAACTCAAAGAGGGTGTACTCTCTTTTCACACGATTGTATTTCCTCAGAAGAGCTAAAGTTTATTTTTTGAGGCAGGTTGAGAAAGCAAACTTTAGTTCATGCTGTCACCAGAAGTCAGACCTGACTTGATGGCACTAACTCTGTGTTGATTATAATTGGTTAGTTATAGTTTTTATGAGGAGGCTTTAAATGCAGCATTTTTGTGCTGGAAAAGTTTGGTTTCTGAGAGCTGCAAAGGACATGGCCACTGAGGTGATGATATCATCAGAGTTATTGGTGCTTTTTAGCTGATTGGAATTTAGAAACACTTTCAAGAGTAAAATGAGTGTCTTAAGTATTTAAGCTTGTCTTAATTTGTTTCAAGAAATGGGGAAAAATGTGCCACAGAAAATCAGTGGAGTTGCCACTAAACTTTTAGGACACACAATGTGTATTAGCTGGAAGTTGCCAACCCCTGCTTTAGATCTTGTTAATGTTTGTGCATGTAATTGGCATTTATTTTATTTCATTGTGATGGATTTGCATTTTATTCTTTTAAATCTTGTACAGATGCCATATATTATGTGATTAAGAAATATAAATAAATAAGTCTAAACATTTGAATTAGGGCCAGTACTACTTCTTTTTATAGCCTGATATTGTTGCTGTCTCTCTTTTTGCACTATAGTACCTGATGTCATTTCCAAAGTCTGCAGAGAATAAACAGCTTTTTCTTTATATCAAAAGCACATCCATAGGGATTTACTTACATGAGGAACTCCTCTACAACTTATTGTTAAGGGACAAAGTATAATGTCTGCATTTCAAACTATAAAATGCAGCTGCTTTTTAAACTATCCAAGGAGGCCTGTGAATATTGACTCAACCAGTAACCCTCCCCACCACCTCCACCCACCTCCACATCAACCACTTCTGTTGTTCTCATGAGCATACAGACTTCTTTCAACTGATGTGTGTAAAGAGCGAAATATTATTATAGTAAGAATAACGTTCTGCAAGCAGTTAAATGGATTATACACTTAGTTGCTTTTTACTGAATGCTGAGGTCTTTTTTTTCAGAGTTGTAATGGAATTAGGGGATCATATGTTGTTGTTGTTCAGTCGTTAAGTCGTGTCCGACTCTTCGTGACCCCATGAACCATATCACGCCAGGCCTTCCTGTCCTTCACTGCCTCCCTGAGTTTGCTCAGCTTCATGCTCATTGCTTCAGTGATGCTATCTAACCATCTCATCCTCTGCCGTCCTCTTCTCCTTTTGCCTTCAATCTTTCCCAGCATCAGGGTCTTTTCCAAAGAGTCCTCTCTTCGCATTAGGTGTCCAAAGTATCTGAGCTTGAGCTTCATTATCAAAGGGGATCATATACATAATTTTTATTTCTTCAACCAGCAGATGGCAGCAACAGTTCAGCTTACAAATCATCTGAAAAAGATTTTGGTAGCTGTAGAACCCCTTACTTTTTGGATAATATTCCTGTAACAAAAACAATAAATCACCAAATAAGACGTAACCCGCATTATTACACAGTGAAAGTTTTAGCTTGCATTTTTATGTAGCTACTGAGGCTAGAGGGGGATGCGGTGGCGCAGCGGCTTAATGACGCTGAAAGTTGCCGGCCAGAAATGGCTGACGCTTCAGCGGTTCGAGTCCAGCCTTCGCGTTAACAGGGTGAGCTCCTGTTTCCTCCCCAGCTCCTGTCAACCCAACAGGTCGAAAACTCACGTGAGTAGATAAATGGGTACTCTCACTCCGGTGGGAGGAAAAATGCTGGCAGCGCCTTGCACAGAGAGACGGGACCAGTTGCCGGTAAGCGCGAAACCGCGCTCGCCCGAAAAGGGCGCGAAGCAACGGAAACCCCGCCTCCTGCGCTCGCCAGCTGGGCTCTGCTCTAGGAAGGAGGCTCTGGCAAACCACTTCCGAAAAACAATTGCCTTGAAAACTGCAAGGACTCATCCAGGCAGTCACTGCAGGGTCAGTAATGACTGAGCGCAGACAAAACAAAAAAAAAAACTGAGGCTAGACAATAGTATACTACAACCAAAATAAAATAGCTTTTGAAATGGCTATTAAATATATAGTGTAACGAAACAGGGAAGTATGAATTGCAAACTGATAAATGCCTGGTTCTTATAGCATTGATAATGAAGGGTATAGATGAATTTAGGATTGTTATTTTAGTTTGGTTTGTTTTTTTAAAAATAATCGTATTCGTTGTGTGCTCATATCTATCATACTTGATGTCCTCTCCCAAATTCTTGTTTTTTATCTGCAAATCAACAGTTGTTATTTAATACTGGAAACTATTTAAAAGCCCAGCTTCTCCAGACAGTACATGGCCTTCTCAGTCAGAAATCAGATAGCAAAAGTAGATAGCAAAGAACTCTTAAAGGCTGTTTGCTAAGCTTTTTGAGAATAAAATTGTAGATCTGCAGAACTTCTGATGCCAGTTTAGATAGCCTCATAGGGACTGGATTAAGAACACAGTCGAACCAGATTTGGGAAAAAAAATCAGTTATAGAGACCCATGGGTGTTAACAAACTGCTTAAAAGCGCTACCTCTGTCTTTTCTGCCTCATTATATTGATCAGAACAAAATTGGTTGGTTGAATGCAGGTATTTATAAATGAATGAATCCTTAGTATTAGTTTGTTAAAAGCTATTATGCATCCAATTTTGAAAGAAGATCTTAATCTATTCTGCTGATGTTTTCTATTATCAGTTGGTTTGACCTTTTGGCTCAAGGTTTTGAACAAACAATGCCAGTGCATTTCCAATCATTTGGAGTTTAGATCCATTTCACACTGATTTCCATTCTGGTTTTGACAGAAGAAAATATGTGGAAGTGTAGCCATTTAATTTACCTGTCCTCCTGCCAGGTTTTGACAACTGATTACAGTATCCTTCTGAAGAAGCTGGCAGAAGTAGTGATTAGGAACACTATTTTATAACAAATTTATTCCAGCTTGAGTAGCCATTTTTACAGTATAAGGTTGCACTGAGAGATTCTGCTCTGCCCTATGGAAGTTACATTTCACAGTACCTCAGGGCTCTATCTGCTCCCCCCCCCCCATGCAGCTGCTATCACATCATCATCATCATCATCATTTTTCTTGTTTATCTTCTAAAAAGTATCTCCCATCTGAGTTAATGTAGTGGTATGGTATTAAATAGTTTATATGCACATTTAATCTTATTGTTTCTACTTACACAGGGTAGGAGGGAAAGACAATAAACTGTGCTTACATTTTTGGAGGATAAACACTATGCTTATATTTTCAGTGTTCACTATGCCAGTTAGATCGCTATCAATTGGAAAAGCAGAAGTAAACATGTTGCCATGGGAACTGATGCAGCCTTGTTAAAATTAAATCAATTATGATGTTGAAAGGGTTCCCTAGCGGAGTGTCGTATGAAGGAAGCATCTAATTATTTTTCTTGCTTTCCAGAACCATATTTAAATATTGCCATTTCTGCTTAAATACAAGTATAGATTGAATACACTGTGGATGTAAGTAAGGAGATAGCTCTTCTACACACATACAATTCTATAAACTAAAGCAACTAGTAAAATAAGATTTTGCTTTGATACAGAAACTTAAATTAAGAAGTAGTAACTACAATTTTATTATGGTGCTAGGATTGATGGTGGAAGGATGAAATATGATGAAATACAGATTTCTTGTTTCATCTAACTTCCGCACACATGCAGACACTTGCTGTAGAACTGCTGATCTTTGTTTTCATGCCTGCACACAGATGCACGTACAGCCTACCCCCTGCAGTTAAAAAGTGTGTATTCAGTGAGGGAAGATTCTGGAAATTACTCAGAGTGTGGCGGCATCTTTATGTAGTCCTAAGAAAGTGGGCAATAGGAGGAAAGTGTGGAAATGGTACTGACAGAAACAATGGAAATCTTGGAAAAAGTATCTTACTGACGATATCAGATTTCTTTCTTTCATTGCTTAATGTAGCATTTTGTCACAAGGACTTCTCTTTAAACTGTGTGTATTTAAATTCTGTAATGAAGAACTTATATAGTTTTAAAAAGGCATGGATAATGAATGACATCTATCAATTATGTATGTTTCATTTTTCTCTAAACTTATTTCCATGGAATGCAGCCTTTCCCAAATTGATATTTCCAAATATTTTGGGTTCAGCTCTCATTGATCAACATATCTGAAGGCCACCAAGTTGGCCAAATTGGTGTAATGGGTTTGGCTAGAATGCTAGTCAGCAAATCTAACATGGTACCACTAAGCAGAGCTTCTCATTCTTCTCAACAATTATCTTTATACACCATAAAACAACCTTCTAATTAGAGGTTCACTTCAAGGATAATGTCTATATTATCCTTATTAAAGTATATTATCACTATCATCATCATTATTATATACACAACAATGTGAAATCACAGCTGCCAGTTCTTTAGCTGGTATTGGCCTTCATTCACATCGAGTTCTTCCCAAGAACCTAGAATGTTGTAATGTATTGGTGTAATATATGTGCTCATCCAAGCAGTGTGGCCTTTTGTAACTGACAGTTGAAAATGTTGTCAATGCACACATTTTCTAAGTGCCGTCCAAGGTTTTTTGGTATGGGACCCGGTGTGCCGATAACCACAGGGATCACCACAGCCGGTTTATGCCATAATCTTTCAACTTCAATTTTCAGATCTTGATACTCTGTGATCTTCTCCAGTTCTTTGTCTTCTATTCTACTGTCCCCTGCTATTGCCACATCAACTATCCACACTTTCTTCTTTTCAACCACAGTTAAATCTGGTGTGTTGTGCACCAAGACTTTATCAGTTTGTATTCGGAAATCCCACAATATTTTAACCTGCTCGTTTTCAACTACTTTTTCAACTATATTTTTCATTACTGGCACATGATAATTTTTACAGATGTTCCAGTGAATCATTTTGGCGACTGTGTTATGTTGTTGTTTATAATCAGTTTGTGCAATCTTCTTGCATGAGCTGAGTATATGATGTACTGTTTCTTCTGCTTCTTTGCACAATCTTCACTTTGAATCATTTGATGATTTTTCAATTCTGGCCTTGATTGTATTAGTTCAAATAGCTTGCTCTTAAGCAAGCATTCAGTTTCTTTTTTTAATGTTCCATTTTAAACCATTGCCAGGTTTTATCTTTATCCACTTTCTCCTCCATATTGTGTAGAAATTGACCATGTAATCTTTTCCTTGCCAGCATTCTGTTCATGTTTTTATTACATTATTTTGATATTCATGTTTTGTTTCCTGTACATTCAGTAAGTTCCAATTTTTACCTTGCATCAATGCTTGTTCTTGGCTATCTTTTACATAATCAGCCAGTGCATGCTTTTCTTCAACAGTTTGTTTAACTTGAAGTAAATCTCTGTCTCCATTTCTGCCAAGCAGGTATAATCTATCAATATCACTACAGGGATGTAATGCATAGTGAATAGTGATCAGTTTTCTTGTTTTTTGGTCCAAACTGTCCAGTTCAACTTGTGTCCAGTTAATAATTCCAGCAGTGTATTGTATCACAGTTATGGACCAGGTATTGATGGCTTTGATGGTATTTCCACTGTTCAATTTTGTCTTTAGCAATTTTCTCACTCTTTGGATGCATTCTTTACTAATCACTTTTTTAACTTGTCCATGCTTGATGTTATCCACATGTAAAATGCTTGTAGGCTTCATCCTGATGGCTCCTGATGGTTTGGCCATTTGGCATTTCAGTTCCATTACTGTTCATAATTTTACCCCAATTTATTGCTACTGTAGCACATTCCTCTAAGCCAAATTCCATTGCTTTATCTATGTAAAAATTCTTACAGTATTTGTCAATGACTGGATTTCAATTTCTGATTTTCCATAAAGCTTCAGATCATCCATATGAAGCAAATGTGAGATTTTATTAGCATTTTTTGCTGTTTGACACCCAAGATTTGTTTTCTTCAAAATCACTGAAAGTGGGATCATAGCAATGACAAATAATAAGAGTGATAATGAATCACTCTAGAAGATGCCTCTCCTAATGTTGACAAGCCCATATATTTCATTTCCAACCACCAATTCTGTTTTTCACTGCTTCGTTATTTTTTCTATAAACATTCTAATGTTTTTACTGACACCAGTTGTTTCCAAACATTTGATGATCCAACTACGTGGTAATGAATCAAATGCCTTTTTATAATCAATCCAGACCATATGTAAATTGGTTTTTCAGCTTTTGCAATTCTGCAAAACCATTTTATCAATCAGAAGTTGGTCTTTTGTACCTCTGTTTTCCCTTCTATTTCCTTTCTGTTCTACTGGAAGGATGTTATGATCTTCTAAATAATCTTGGATGTTGTCCGCTATTATGCCTGTGAGTGATTTAAACATTGTAGGCAAGCATGTTATCAGCCTATAGTTTCCTGTTGTTGCCCCTTTCGTTGGGTCTTTTTGAATCAGATATGTTTTGACAATTATTAACCAGTCGCTGATGTCTCTTTTATGCAATACTTTATTAAGCTGTTTAGCTATAATTGGATGTAAGCTAGTCAGATATTTGAGCCAAAAGCCAAAACTGAACATTTCCAAATGACCAATTTTTAATCCTTTTCACTTGATTTTTTACCATTTCTGCTGTTATTATTAGTTTTTCCATTTGATTTTTCTAAATTCATCTTCAAATTCTTTTATCCATCCAGCATTTTTATTATAGTATTTCTGAGTTTCCCATAGATCTTTCCAAAACTGGATTGTTTCCTTTTTGTTTAGTTTTCCATTTTCAGAATTTCTATTGTCATTTATACTTTGGTAAAATTGCCTCTGGTTTGATTGAAATAGCTGATTTTGCTTAAATTGGATGATTTGTGCCCCATAGCATTCATTTTTCCCAGCTATTGCTGATATTTGTTGCTTTATGATTTCCAAAGCTTCTTCAATTTTTATGGTGCTAAGCCAATATTTTTTTTATTAGGCTTGTCTTGATTCTTACATTCTTCAATTGTTGCTTTTTCATGTTCTTTAAGTTACTCACATCTGATCTTAATTTCTTTATCTTGGCCTCCAGTCTGATATTCCACTTTGGAATTTAATATGATTTTGCTTTTGGTTTTCTAATTTCAGTACCCAGTTCTTCTGGGCACTACTTTCAGTGCTAGCAGTCTTTGTCTTTCTACTGGTAATTCTGCATATGCCATAATTTTCTCTTTTAATTCTTGTCGGGAGGTCAGTTCATAGGTTGTTTCAGTGCTGGCCTATACTGTTCCGTTATTATTACTTCTAAATTATCTTTTCTGTAGTTCATATCAGCTGTTTCCTCTATATTTCCAATTGTTGTTATCTGAGTTTCTTCTACTATTCTACTATTGTTTCTGAGTCTTCCATTTTAACAATTTTTCTGAATCTCTTCCAGTCCTTCATCCCTGAATATTTTATTTCCAGTAATGAATCTCCTTTGATTTGCTAATTGTTGTTCAGTGATATTTGAGTCTGGATACATTCTTTTCCACAGTTCAAATGTTCCCTTTAAATAGCACCGCTTTGTTGGTTCCGATTTATAATAGCAGGCCATAATGGCACGGTTCACAAACACAGTATAGTTTTGTCTTGCCTATGGTGGTTGTTCTTCCAGTAATCCTACAGGGCTAAGCCCTGGTTGCCCAGTTCCTGCGTCCCATTGCCCACTTGTCAACAGATGCTCAGGAACTCTAACACCAGAAGCAGTCCTTGTTGACCTGGGCGATGACCGATCCGGTATAGGATTCTTTTTCTGTTTTCTCACCATAGCAAATGAGTTGATGGATGCACTTCTGCTAAGACCTGTCTGGTATGGGTGACCCTTCTGATAGAACACACTACTGCCAGCATAGCTCTCAACCTCATCAGAGCATCACAAGCCCCAAACCACAAGGGGGTATCCATGGAGTGGATTATTATTATGGTTGGTCGCACGGTTGTCAGTTGTTTAGACTGGATTTGGCATTTTTATCCATCTATTGAGTTCTTCCCAAGGACCTGGGATAGGCAGATATTGTTGTTTGATGGTGTTAAAGGTATTGTCACAGGATGTAAGCTGTTCCAAGTAAAGCTGCCTTCTGCAATTGACTGATGTGATTTTGTCAATGCCAAAGTCAAGTGGTGCTCCAGATGTTTTGGAATTGCACCTAAGGCACCCATTACTATTAGTACTATCTTTGCTTTCTTTTGCCATAGTCATTCTACTTTGTCATGCCGTTGTTTGTAGTCACTGTGCGATCTTCTTGCAGCATCTAACTAGGTGGTCCGCTGTTTCTTCAGCTTCTTTGCAGAGGCGGCATTTGCTGTCTGTTGCTGTGTTCTCAATTCTGGGTTTCTATGCATTTTTCTTAAGGCTTGGTCTTGTGCAGCCAGATATTAGCCCCTTTCTTCAACTTTCCTGCTCTTAGCCATTGCCAGGTCTTGTTGTTATCTGCTTTGTCTACTAGTTTTTTTGTGTGTGTACCGGCCATGTAATATTTGCTTTGCCATGTCTCTTTTCTATTCATTTGCTCTTTCTTGTAGGCCAGTTTGGTCTCTTCAGTATTCACTAAGCCTTCATTGTGTACTAGCTTCAGTGTGTCTTCTTTACTGTCCTTCAGATACTCTTCCAACGCCCGTTTTTCTTCTTCAACTGTCTGGTGTACTTGCAACATTCCACACCCACCTATACTGCTTGGTAAGTAGAGTCTGTCAACATTGCTACGTGGATGAAAGGCATGATTCATTGTCATTATTTTTCTGGACTTCCTGTCCAGGGCTTTTAGTTCAGCTTGAATCCAATCCACTATTCCAGCTGTATATCTAATGACTGGAATTGCTCGGCTGTTAATTGACTTGATGGTATTTCCGCCACTGAGTTTGGACTTTAAAATCTTCTTCACTCTTCTGATGTATTCACTACTAAACTTCTTCTTGACTTGTGTGCTTGATGTTGTCAGCCTGAAATGATGATGATGTTGATGATGTTGATGATGATGATGATGATGATGGTTGGTTGCACAGTCAGACAGATGTTTAGACTGGATTTGGCATTTTTATCCACCTATCAAGTCCTTCCCAAGGACCTGGGATAGGCAGATGTTGTTGTTTGATGGGGTAAAAGGTATCATGGCAGGATATAAGCTGTTCCAAATAAAGCTGCCTTTTGCAATTGACTGATGGTGATTTTGTCAACTATTATTGTTGTTGTCGTTGGTCGCACAGATGTTTAGACTGGATTTGGCATTTTTATCCACCTATCAAGTTGCTGCTGCTGCTGTTGTTGTTATTATTATTTTGGTGCCTTCAAGTCAGTGTTGACTCCTGGCAATTGCCTGAACGAGTTCCTGCAGTTTTCTTGGCAAGATTTCAGAAGTGGTTTGCCATTTGCCATTGCCTGCTTCCTAGGGCTGAGAGAGAGTGACTGGCCCAAAGTCACCCAACTGGCTTTGTACCTAAGGCAGGACTAGAACTCATGGTCTCCCAGTTTCTAGTCTGGTGCCTTAACCACTACAGCAAACTGGCTGTCTTATGATAACTATTAATACTATTTAGGTACAGAATAACATTATAATGATGTCCTTTTATTATGTTAACCCCCACAATTCTGAAAGAGAATTATTGTTATTCCCAGTGAATAGGGTTTCTATATGGTGTAGATTCTGACCATTTTATTGGATCGTTGTTTGCCCAAATTTCTAGCTTCCATTTAAAATTAGATGTTACTAGGCTTCCCATTGGTCTGGCTGGCCATTGTGGGGACAAAATATCAGTTTAGGTAGACCTCTAAGCTGAGTTTATATTATGGTTTTTTTATACACACCCCACCCCAATTTTGGAACAGCTTTCAGTTTGCATCACTCAAATTTAGTTGTTCCCTCCAACTTCCTTTCAATCCAATTTCCTCACCCTCCAAAAGGAACTGTCGCTAAACCCCACAATTTTGGACAGTTTTTGACCTGTCTCCAACCTTCCCTTTTTTTAGGAAAGATTGTTGAGAAGGTGGTCGCACTGCAGCTGCAGAGAACTCTAAAGGAAACAGATTATCTGGACCTCTTTCAGTCAGGTTTCAGACCTGGGCATAGGACCAAAACTGTATTGATTATGCTTGTGGATGACCTCTGGCAGGAGCAGGATGGAGGTAATACATCCCTCCTGGTTGGCCTTGATCTCTCAGGGGCATTGATCATGGTGTCGTTCTGAACCAGCTCTGGGGATTATGAACTGGGGGCAGAATCTTGTTTTGGTTCTCTTCCTTCCTCTGAGATCAGTTCTAGTTGGTGTTAATGAGAGAGGGAGAAATTGAGCTCACATCCCCTTTTTTGTGGAGTTCTTTAGGGTTCAACACTCTGACCAGTCCTATTTAACATCTGCATGAAGCCATTGGATGAGGTCATCTGACAGAATAGGTACATTTCTGTCCTGGGCTGTGGAGGTTCTCTCTGTGTGGGTGAAGAAGAACAGGCTTCAACTCAACCCAAGCAAGACTGAATGGCTCTGGATTTTAGGGTGTCCAGGATCCAAAGATTTTCCATCTATAGTTCTGGATGGAGTTGCATTGCCTCAGACAGAACTGATGTGCAATTTGGGGGTTCTCCTACACTCATGGAGTAGTTGGCGGCCATGACCAGGAGGGCTTTTCCACAACTTCATGTTGTGCACCAATTGTGCCCTTCCCTGGATCAGGAGAAACTGTGTGTGGTCACTCATGCTTTGGTCATCTCCCAATGGATTACTGCAACAGGTTCTACATGGAGCTGTCCTTTCTTCGAAGGAAAGCTGCAATTGGCAGCATGAGCAATTATGGACATGCCTTAGAATACCCATGTTACGTATTTGCTTTGCAAGCTGCATTGGCTCCCAGGAGACTTTTGGGTGCAATTCAGGGTGCTGATCGGTACCTATAAAGCCCTTCATGGCATAGAGTCAGGATATTTCTCGAATTGTCCCTACCTGCCCCATCACAGCTGGCAGAATGAGCATGCTCCAGATCCTGTTGATCAAAGAGTGTCACCTGACAGGACCCAGGAAACACATGTTCTCTGTAACAGTGCTGGCCTTTTGGAACCCCATTCCTCCTGAGATTAGATTAGCCCCAGACTTGCTGGAGTTCTGGACATGACTTTTCTCTCAGGCATAGGATTTGGAAGATGGTGAAGCTTGGGAGTTGTATGAATTTGTTGCTTGTCTGATTATCCTTGGTGGCCATATTTTTTTCTTTTGACATGTTTTTATTTTTTGTACTGATGTTTTTATTGTGTTAGCTCCCCACAGTTAAAGCTCATCGATGGCGGCCATATAAATCCAATAAATAAATGCAATCTAGTGCTCAATTTTGAGTTGAAATTTTGAGCTCCATCAATATATATGCAAATGAGCTGCATTTTAAAATGTTTAAAAAACTAAAAAATTGTGTTTTTTAAGACTCAAATAAGACTGCCCATATTTGACGTATTAAAATATAGCATACTTATCTGTGACCAGAAACAGGCTGAAAAAGAACTATTTCCCCAGAGTCATTCAATGAATCTATGGCATCAATGGAATTTTAACCCCAGGTTAAAAACTGATGCACAACTTTATATTAAATATTTTGTATCACTCCACTAGGCAGACAAAGTATTACAAATGCAATCATAAATTAAAAGTAACTTTTATTAAAATATTAAAGTCAAGTAAGGAGAATATGATTAACAGCACATTTTATCATACAGCATATATCAAATGAACTATATAACAGATTGTTTGAAATCAAATAATCTTTTGCCAGCATTGGCTTAAGAAATTTTTAAAGAGCCAACATAAAGACCATATAAATCTATGTCGCTTAATAAACACTCAACGGTACTAAAAATCTTTATTTAGCATATTACAAAGACTGGAGGTATTTATCCCAATCTGGAATAATCTGGAATATTAAGGAACATATCTAGATGACATCATCCTTTGCTGCAGGCTGCATAGTTTATGGTGTTAAATGGGAATCTGTATCCACAGAAACTGTAATGAACATGTATAAGATTTTGAGAAATGATTCTTTATTTGAACTGGACCCCACACTACGACAGTTTGACCTATGGAATGAAATCAGTATGGTATTGTCGAAGGCTTTCACGGCCGGAATACGATGGCTGGTGTGGGTCTTCCAGGCTGTCCGGCTGTGTTCTGGAAGTTTTGTTTCCTAACGTTTCGCCAGCATCTGTGACTGGCATCTTCAGAGGGCAGGAGCACAGACAGGAGCAGTTCTCTCTGTGCCCAGGATGATGTGACCCATTTGTGGGTATTTATAGAGATCTGAAGGGGGGGGATTGGGGGTTAGGGGGGTTGGGTTAACGAGTGGCTGCTTGTTTTGGTGTAAGAATATGCGTGTATCTTCCTGGGGGTTAGGCAGGGTTTTTTCTTCTATTGAGTTGTTAACCAGTAGTTGCTGAGGGTGATTAGCATGTTCATTGTGTGAACTGTTCACACGTCCTGGTGGTTGAGCTGAGTTCGTTGACCCCCCCAACCCCCCCTAGCCCCCCCAATCCCCCCACCTTCAGATCTCTATAAATACCCACAAAAGGGTCACATCATCCTGGGCACAGAGAGAACTGCTCCTGTCTGTGCTCCTGCCCTCTGAAGATGCTGGTCACAGATGCTGGCGAAATGTTAGGAAACAAAACTTCCAGAACACGGCCACACAGCTCGGAAGATCCACACCAGCCATCAAATCAGCATGGTCTTCATTTGGCCTGCAGGTTTTCCATGTGCTGATACTATTATTACAATCATTGTTAGTAATGTTACTGCCCACTGCAGTTAGCATACTGCAATCCAAAAAAGGAGAAGAGCCACATCTGAATGATAAAGAACATGTTTTAAATCTTAAAAGACCTAAATTAAATCCTTGGCATCTCAGGTTGGCCTTGAATAGGTTCCTGTTCAAAACCTGAAAAAGTGCTGCCTATCGGCACAGATAATTCCAAGCTGACAAGATGTTTGACCTGGTATAAGGCAGCTAGTTGGGAAGATCTGATTTGATTTTAATATCCATAGTTCAAACATTCATCAAGCTCATTCTCTGCTGAATCCCCACTTTTTAAATGAAAATAAAATAGTTAAGAAATTGATGGTGGGTATTGCTCATCATAGTTTTAGTCCCTCTGAAAAACAGCCTGGGTTTGCACAACACGAGGCTAGAAGGCGACTGGCCAGTTTGTGACTCAGCGTGTTGTGCGAACCTAATCTGCATGGTTGATTTACGATTCACTGTAGTGTTCCATCAGGCAATTTGGTTAATTCATAAGCCATTATTGTATAAGCTATGGCTAGTCTACTGTGCAAACAAGTCAAAGACAGTTCATGAAATTTAACCGACAAAATCTAATTTTCACATACTTAAAAACAAATAGGATTCTTTTATTACAAAACACAAATAGAGAACAATAGAAATGTTGAACACATACCACTGATAGAAAAATTGACATTAAAGACCTTCACTGTATTAACCTAGAATATATCATGTTTCTAGAAAGGGTTACTTTTAGACTAACTTACTATATGGGAGAAACCTTGAGGAAAAGCATGCACCATCAGTAATGTGTTTTCACAGATAACATTTTTAATTTCAGGGTGAATCATAGGATAGTGCATAAAAGCTTCTTCTCCCGGAAGGGATTTTCAGATGCGGGCACCGGTATAATAAGAGGATCTTCTCCCATGTGAGCATCACAATATGCCAATAAATCAGCAGCTGCCTTGGATACCTAGGAGCATTAAAAGAAGAAAAAGAAGAAGAAGAACAAAAGAAAAATGGGGGAAGGGTTATCTGAATATTGTTACTACTGCAGTAGTGTTAATGGATTGATCCAAGCAGTTAGAATATTTCAATGAAGTATTCCTTTACACCACAGGCAGGGAACCAGTTGTCCCAGGCCTGCATGTGACCCTTGAAAACTTTCTGTGTGTCTCCCACAGCCTCTCACCAAAGTTCTCTGCGTTATAATTTTGAATAAGGCAGAAACAGAAAAATGTTAAATATATAAGGAGTAATCATGTAGTTAAATAATGTTAATTAAATTATATTAAAGCTTTTGCCTTGCCCCATCAGATTTTTTTTTTTTTTTGGAGAATATGATTTGGAGACACACGCACATACACATCTCAGACTATCGTTCAGTATGTTATTTATTAATCTCTCTGTAATTATAGTAAGTTCCTAAAAATGGCACCCATAGAGAGTATGGGGAAGAGTCCAAAAACAAATATGAAGAATGTGTTATCTTGATCTTTTAATGATATTTTTAAAAGCAGTGTGGAAATCTTCAGAAGAGTGCCATTAAAAGTGGAACAAAGACAAATGCAAAAGAAAACAAAAAAGAAATGAGTTATTTAAAAAATGTGACCGGTATCTGTGTCAGATACTTAAATGATTTACTAGATACTTTCTCTTTAACAGCAAAGCCTCTGTAATAAGTAGTGGCCTCTCTGAATCATACTGTATCTCAGATCAAAGAAATACAGTACAATACAGGTGATCCTTATTACTCACAGGGGTTTCATCCAGCATAAAACCTCAAACTGCAAATAATAGAACCTTGAGTATATGAGAATTAAAGGATTAATTATCCTCTTCTTCTGCACCTTCTACCTGTATTTACTCCTCTTTCTCCTTGCTTTATCTTTGGGTCACAGTGCTCCAGAAAGACTCTTTACAGCAACTGATCTTCCTCTTTGGAGCATACACTCAGACGATGATGGACGGAGTCACCTCCGTGATGGTTTTTCTGCTCTGCACAGCTCTTTTCAATGATTGGGGGGAGGATGGGCTGTCAACTGCACACTGTATGCTACTGATACCAACAGTCTGTATGCAATGCTCAGAGTGAACTGTGAATGGACTGCAGGCAGAATTAACATTCAGTGGCTGGACACTAATGCTTTCTGCAGACCACTCATAGCTCACTCCAGTTGCTGCAATTTATATATGGGCTGCATTAGAGTCCAGTGATATAATCAAGAGGCCATTCCAATATGAAAGAGCTGCACCATGCAGAAAAGCTAGCACAAGTTGTATGGTGCAAACAGGGCAGCTTGCTGTATCACCAATAAGTCACTCCAAAGAAGATCAGCTGCTGTGAAGAAGCCATTTGAAACCTTGTGACAGAGCTGGCCCAACAAGATATGCCATGATCAAGCAATTTTTTATTTTATATGTAGTTCCTATACATGTTTTATTTTAGTCTATGATAATGTACCAAATGATACATTCTGGCACAAGTACAAATATTCAAAAATGAAAAAAGAAAGAAAGAAAAGCTCAATTAGATTTCTCAGTTATTTTTGTGCTAATGGAATGTACCATTGTAACAGGGGAAAACAAGGAGAAACTAGATCATTTCACATCACACCTAGGGAAAATGGCAAACTAAATTTTGGAATATGTGTCCTTCACCAAGCAATATAACTTGGAATCACTTAGACACAACTTCAGATAAATTGGTTTCCAGATCTCACAATCCAGGACAATGTAACTGTACTAGGCCAATAGTTGATTGAATCTCATGACTGTTGGGAATAAACAAGTCTCAGAAAATAATGGATTATCTTTTTTTCTTTAATGACTTTTAAGGAGAGATAGTGGACATTGTGCTTCAACATATGGTTGTATTATATAATCCTCCTGATCCCCCTTCTAACTTTATGATTTGCAAAAGCCTTCTAAGTAATTTTCAACTTCTGTGACTTAATCCAACTTCCTTGTCACCTAAAGATAGGTCAGTTCATCCCTACCCTTGAGTATTTTGGGTCTCAATAGTTCTATTACTATTTGTATTGTAAAGCAGCACTGATCAAAGATTGATTTATTTCATAATACAGACTAATTAAAAGATGTGGGTGTGAAGAAGAATAGGGAAGAATTTTCTTGGGGTTTCTAGATAATTCTCCATCAATGGAACAGTTATACTTGCTCTTCTTTTCCACCCCTTTTTATTTATTATAGATGTATATTACCACAAATTCTACCTCAGAGGGTTGTTACCAGATATTTGTGATTTAAGAGAAAGTTAGCAGTTTTTGAAAGAACTAGAGAATGTTATCATTACATTTCAGAGTAAAGAAGGTGATTAAAAACAGCCCAAGTTAGAACATAATCCTGTTAGATACCCTATAATTATAAGATTCAGTGACAAGAGAAAATGCTGCAATTACTACAGTCACCTTCCATGAAAAGACAGACATAATTACTATTCATGCAATGACACCCACTCTGCTTTTGCTTTGTGTCTAAAATGAGCACATCCACAAACATCTCACTAATGCCAGTGTTGATTTCACTATTTTAGAAATAATTAACAATTCCATCTTTAAAGGAGAATGGGAAAAGCACAATAGCTGCTGTATGCAATTGTTCACAATGATACTTGTGCTAAAAATCAGTGTTTCTTGACTAGAAGTCAGGATCATAGTTTTGCTATTCTAAAAGGTATCTCCAAACTTTAGTTATACAAATTACTTCTACCAATATTGACTCTAACTTTTTCAATTTCACTGTTTTTCAAAAAAAAAAAAAAAAAAGGAATTCTCTTTCAGCAGCAATATTTATCTATAGTGCATTAATTTCTGGATCATAGCTACTGATTTTAATTAAGGTCTAATTTTTTAGTAAATTTTGTTCACTATTCTGAATGTTTTAGAGTTTTATTTATCAGTTCCTGTTTGGGCAATCAGGTCTTTGCTTATTAACTTGAAACGTGCAAAGTCTCTTGTTCAGGCAAACTCTGATTAAATCAAGAAGCCTCCCACATAGTTTCTTATTTTGGCTGAATTGAGAAACTATTATTACGAGTTGAGAACAAACCAAAATATTAAACTTTACAATATTTTGAAATCGGTTTAATGGCTTTTTTTAAGTCACTAGCTATATGAAAAAAAGGAGGTAATAGTTAAATTAGAGGCATCTGTGTTTACTTATAGCTATGCAAATAAGCTCCATATACAAAGAAACATTTATGTATTTCTCAGCTTAATAATAAATTTAATTTAATGAACATGCCCATTATCTGAACATGCCCAGGGCTTGCATATGGTTTCCAGATGTGTTATCATCCAAACAGTATATAAGATTGGACCTGTTTAGCTTTAGAAATAAAACTAGGTCAGATAATGTTCAACTTCTGGAAGAGAAGGAAATGGTGGTTAAGAAACAGTATGAGTCCCCAGGCTCTTTCTTCATCTCCTTTCCATAGTTGTTAGACCTAATCTCTTTGCTACCTGGCTGCATGTTCTTCATATACTTTGACCTGATTCACTGAACACAAAGAGCTATATCTTTCCTTGGCTACTAGCTTAAAATGTACAAATCCAAGCACTGTGGTTCTTATGCCATGGGTAATGGTGTAGAATATTACATAAACCCAGCCAATGGTGGCTTTTCAGTAGACTATGGTTATATAAACCATAGCTAAGTACATGGACCCAATTATGAATTATGAACTTATAAAATTAAGGCAGTAGCAGGATTTATCAAAGACATAAAAGATTCTGTTGCTCAGTGGAGATTAATTTTTGCATATAATACCGTGAAGCGATATAACTGATCCTCATGATCCTCAGCACCAGCTTTTTCAAAATTTCAGTTTAAACGTATCATTCAGAATGTTTTGTACATGTGGAAATGAGTCACTTCTGTTTATGCACAGTACATGTTTATGTGGGAATGTTATTTGAGAAAATAATAAAATTTAATTATTCTACAACTTATTTGTTGCTTCATTTCCTGAGAGATTTAAATGTGTGTAAGCTCATTTTGCTTATCTCATGAATGTAAAAATCACAACTTAAAGTTTTAAGATATTCAACGCCAAAAATTTGTCCTGAGTGCAGTGATTTCAAATCACAAATGGAAAAATCTGTTTAGGCAATGTTTTCAGAGAATGTGTGCCTATGAGGTCTTTCAGAAATAATTTTAGTACTGCAGTTGACAGAGGAGAAGACAGCAGGTTAGGTGTTTTTGGGAGGGTTTAAATTTCACAGAACTGTCACTGAGCCAACTTGTAACAACATTTAATTAATTTTGCAAGCCAAGATGTCCTCTGTACTGTATTGTGGAAAGAAAATCTAAGGAATGTCAAAGGCTTTAAAACACTTCCAAATACTGCTTTGTTCACTCAAGCACCAGTATATTGTGTTCAGAAGGGATGTAGCAGATCTAACTTTTGATAAATCTACTAACTCCATGACAGTGGATATAATCTACTTTTTTCCTAAGTTAAGATGAGGGATAGTCTTTTCTCAACAGAGATATTTATCTACAAAATAAGATGGTTACAAAACTGATCAAGAAATAATTTAATGGTAATCTGATCCTTCATGACCAAATTACTTTCAAGCATAAATGCTGTATCCTATAAGTAATAGCAATATGCCCTAATTTCAGCATAACCTAAACATTTATGCAACTTGAGTAAATTCCAACATTGCACAAATGGATTTACATTTGAACAGTAGGACCTTTAACTCTTTAACTCCGAACTTGCTGACCTTAACCCCATTCTACTCTGGGATTTCTTCAAGCTCTCTGCATCAGATTTTGAGAATCCAGGGAGTTACAGGAGGAAGAGTATTTCCCCCCACCCCTTTTTCTACAATACATACTGTTCGATGAACAGGAAAAGCTACTGTAATTACTTACAGCCTCCCAACAACAAATATCACAGAGTAATATTTGTGGGAATTACATTGAGAACTGGAGTGTGCCAAGGCAGGATTGATGGTTGGGTCAATTGCCACCTAGCACCCAGCCTGAGACAAGCAAAACAGGTGTCCATTAAGCTATGAGAAAAGAGGTGGTGGTGGTGGGAAAGCTACAGATTTAAACTGCACTGGACATAAGGGGAAATCACATTCTCATATTGACAGATGGCAAGCAACTAGCTTCAACCTAGTACGGATGCCAGTATGCCATGAAAATTCTTATCTAGCCATGCTGTGTTAAATATCTGAGTAGCTTCGGCAGATCTCCAGCCAGGGGGTGGCAATTTGTAAATATCTTTACAAGTTCAAATTTACCTTTATCCTATCCAGATATGCTTCCATTTTTAACTGCTCCACTGCTTTTCTTGCTTGAGATATACTTGTTGTACTGTTATTAGGCATTACCTCCTTCATTCTGTTTTCCTAGATCAATAAAAATGAGAGCATTACAAAATGTTTGTTTTCCAAAGATAAACAACTCTTAGATATGTTTTTCTAGCTCCAGTTTCTTCTTAGATCCTTCTTTCAAATATTTAATTGATCAATCCTCATTCAAGCTCCCAGTATGAAATTTTATTTCTACAGTCTTGCATTCCCAAGGCTTTTCAATATATTCAGTATCCAGGTTACCTAATAATAATGCATCATATTTAATATGTAATTTAATCATTCATTATAGCAGGAGCGAGCAGCTTTGGGCAGCCCCTAAATCTGAGAATGAGTAAAGGCTGCATTGGCAGGGCAGGATCATAAGGGGCAGGATTTCCAGTTTTTTTCCCTAATTATTTGGAAAGGGGAGGTTGTTTTTTATTTTGTTTTGTTTTCTTTCTTTAATTGGCCTATTTCTGTGTTTCCTGCCTCAAGATACTAGGAAACTAAACATCCCCAGTGATGAGCAATAATACGAATTTTCAGCCACCAGTCTCAGGGCTTCTGGGGCTTCAAAAATGCTTTTGGGGGCCACAAGTTCCCCATTCCTGCACAACAGCTTTGCAGAGAAAGAGATAGAAAGTGCCATCTTGCATCTTAGTTTCGCAAAACCTGGGACTGTTTTACAAATCAGTGAATTATGCATTTGTCTTTCAAATGAAATCTCAGCCTTGGAAAACATTGATATTTATTTATTTCAAACATTTGTAGGCCAGATTTAAGGGTAAAAGCATGCCCAAGGTGGCTTCTGACATATCAATACAAATAAAAATGTAAGACATAAATTGCACTATGTACAATTTAATCTATTCTCTGTTTCATAATTTCAGTTCCAAATCTAGTAATGTAATTTCTAGAGCATAAACTAATAATGTTGAAGCTAAAACAGTTTACCAGCTTGTATATATTTTTTTTCCCTGGTAATTTAGTTTTAGTTTCTCAGTACATTTCTTCTTTCATATTAAAACGAAGAAAGTTTCCTACTTCTTCTCTGCTTTATCCTCTGCTTTATCTTATTGATTGTGTAAACCCAACAACTGTGATTTATAAATCATGGTTTATGGCTCAACACATGCTAATTCACCCTATGACAATTTATTCTAACAATAATAGTTAAACAAACCTGCCTTCACACAATATGTGAACCCCACTAAAGTAGTACTGAAATGCTTATGAATGGTTAAAATTTCTGAATGTATAGCAGATTGTAATGTATAAACGGCTATATCTAGAGTCAATACCAACATATTAAGAAACAGAAGCACTACAAGGGGAGAACAGAAAATGGGAATCAATTGATTGATTTATACCTTAAAAGAACCAATTTGTTTCTGTCTTAAAAGAAATGTTACAACCAGATTTTGAAAGAGGTAATCAGTGAAAATCAGGTAATCAGTGAGAATCAGTGCCAGCCTGTAATATGAACTTCTCTATAACTTGCCTGGCTACCTCTCTTGCTGTTCATGACAGTTAGTAAAAATTTTGGTTTTGATATTAAGATACTTTCTATGTATCATTCATATTGTATTGCTCTGATGCAGACTGCATTGCAACATTACAGTTTTATCTGACGTAAGCTAATTTGAGTACCGCACTATGAGAGCTCAGAAAGGTGGGAACATTTTTCTTACAAATAACAACAAATACAATAATAGCAAATCTAGCTTAGAATCACAATTTAAAGTTTCTTGGGATATTTGATCTGAAAATCAAATGGATGGCAAAAAACTTGACAAGAAAAATGTGCTGTGTCCTCTAGCTTTCCAGACTTACAGAATATGAGAAGATTAACTTGTGGGACAACAAGCTAACATTGTGTAGGGACATTGCCTGGGAGGAAAAGAAGGACTACAAGAGAGCTGAATATTTGTGAGTGACAGGAACTTAAAAAAAAAATAGCAAAACCTCTGCAAACTCTCCTAACTGAGGCAGCAGAGGGTTATTTCAGATTCAGATTACAGCATTCCCAAATATTATGCCCAATGGCAAAGTGGCCAAAGAGGGAAAATTACTCCTGAACACTCACATCGAATTCACTAGTGTTAAAGAGGGGGGAAAAAACAACACTTTCATTTATTGCAATCAGTGCTGAGAATCAGTGGTTTCTTAAAAGGTTAATAAAAAAAGGAAAAAGCAAAAGTCAGCTTGTGCTTCGCTCACTTCCATTCAATGTGAATATGAGATAGAAACAGCAAGAATATAATTTTTGTTCAGGAATTTGGACTTCTCTCTGGAAAGGTCTGTATGTTTTTCAGGCGAGATTTCCAGAGTCTGTTTTATTTGATTTATTTTGAAGTTCTGCAAATAAGAACATGGAGAATAAGCTATAGACTGCAGACCTATAGCGCTTGAGAAAGAATCCCAAAGGTCATAGTACACATCAGATTTTTCCCCTTTGAGGCAGGTTTTAGATTTGTTCTTCTGGCCTCCGAGACCAGCTCTTCCTGAACACAGAAACAGTGACATGAAAAAGAATGAAAATGGATATGGTGTGGCTGAGGGAGTGAGGAACCTTGGATTTGAAAGCTCTTAAATCCTTTCCCAAACCAGTAAAATATTTGGACGAACAAGCCTACTGTGATGAGTCAGCTTCTCATAACTGCTCTGAAAGAGTAGTTCAAATGCAACTAAAGAACTACTCAAGCACACAAAAAACTGTTGTTCAGTGGATTCTTGTTCCTTTTTGGCCTGCCACTAGTGTTAAAATCTCACGTCTAAAAAGTTTTTGCCTGCTGCAGACATAATCAATTGATGCAATATCTTTGTGATTATAGCATGGGTACATAAATTTGCAGACATAATTGTCAACCATCAATCAGTAACCCTAACCCTAACCTATTTGGTGGGAAAAAAGACACAAGACAAACAAAATAAGCAGACATAATTAATTGGTGCGTGAAAGTCACTGACAGGCAAAAACTTTTTGATAGACAAAAAAGGAAGAAGAGCCATTCTGCAAAAAAAATATTCACTCCCATTAAGTTTTTCTTTGCATAGCTTTGCCACTGAATATTGTAAGAGTGACATATGAAGTGAGGAAAAGTAAGTGCGCAAATAGTAACCAAAGTTTGGTGCTTGATTCATTTATTTCATAAGCAAAGATATCCAATATGTGATGTGCCAGTGAATTGCTCTCCCCTCCCCTCCCCTCCCCTCCCCTTAGAGATGGTAACCAGTTGCACCGCTTTCAGCTGCATTAACTACAACCACATGCTTCCTCTCATTGGTTGTCAGTCTCTCATACAGCTGTGTATCTGGCCTATTCCTCTGTGACAACCTGCTTCAGCTCAGTAACACTTGAAAGTTTACTAGCATGAATTGCTCACTTCAGAGTCTACCCACTTTCTCTTTGAGTTGGCCATTCCAAAACATTGAATTTGTTCTCCTATAGCCATTCTGTTGTACACTTCCTTGTATGTTTGGGATCATTGTCTTCCTGCATGATTCACTTGTGCTTCAGTTTCAGCTGATGGACAGATGGTCTGATATATTCCTGTAGAGCTTCCTGATTCAAAACAGAATTTACACTTCCTTTGGTGATGGAAAGTCATCCAGATCCTAAGGCAGTAAATCATCTCCAAACCATGACATCTCATGCTTGAGAAGTGGCATGAGCTTCTTACTGTGGAATGCAATATTTGATTTCTGCCAGACATAACAATATCCATGTAGCCCCAAAATGTTCATGTTTGACTCATCTGTCCATAAAATGTTCCTTCAGAAATCTGGAGTTATCCAGGTGCCTTTTGGCAAATTTGAGACCAGCATGACTATTCTTAGTAAGTAGTGGTTTCTACCTTGCTTACCACACTTCCAAGCATTCCATTTTTAACCAGTGCTTTTCAGATGGGTAAATCATGTATACTGACTTTGGCCAAGGCAAGAAAATCCTGCAGATCCCTGGATACTGTTCTGGGGTTCTTTCTAATTTCCTGTATGATTTTATGCTGTACTCTTAGAATGGTTTTGAGAGGATGGCTGCTGTTGGCAGGCTTCACTGTTGTCCAAGCCGCCTCCATTTCAAGACTATCTCTGATTGTGGATCAGTGGAGCTCCAGAGCTTTAGAAACAGTTTTTCACTGTTTCCAGACTGAATATGCCTCTAGAATTGATGTGGTGAGACTTTCAACATGATGAGAGGAGCCGAAGTTTGTGAGATTTACATAGGGTAGGGCTTGCTAGCACAAATCAGCCCTGATTGTTTAATGAAGTATTCCCACAACTAGCTCTGGTTATCCCTATAGTGGAGCTGATTGAATTAAAGGGCAATTACATTTTTTCACATTGGCACATCATATTGGATGGCCTTTGCTCACAGAATGAGTAAGACAAAAATGAAACTAATCATTTTTCACTCAGATTCCATATTAGTCAGACCATGTGAAGCCCTGATTACATTCAGCAGCAAATTATGCAAAAATTCAGAAAATCCTAACACTTTTCATAGAACTGAATTTATTCTCTTGCCCATTTCACACAATGACTTCCCTCTTTTCCTACAAGCGAGAGGTGGGGAAAAGACGCCTCTGTTGGATGAGAAGTCCAGTCATATATTGTTCAATGAATCTATAGCAAATAATAACTAATTGTTCTGTAAGCCTGCTGTAATGTCTGCTCAAAGGACTTACCATTTATATCTGTTTAAAAAGGGCAACTACTACAACAGACTGGCTTCTAATGAAGTTCCTCCCAAGCACAGGCCTCTGCAAGGGGAGCAAATGACGATATGCACATGACAACATTGTCAAGGAAACACTGCAACTTATGCACTTGAGTCAAATGTCAGGATGCAAGCATATAATGGCAGCAATTGTGTGATGGCCTCATTATGTCAGTGTCATCATTTTGACATCATGCAGATCTGCTGCATAGATATACATTGCATTTGGGATTGCTGGATAGACTCTGCAGCACTTCAAGTACAAAAAAACGGGCAGCTTTTTATTGACATATTGCTTCAAATCGGGTTAAGATCATGCCTGATTTTCCTTAGCGATTTGTTAACATTTATATGCCAGGTTACTTTCTAAGCACAACACAGGATTATAAAATCCTGTGCTCCTTGAATATAGATATTTGTCTGTTTTTGACATCAATATACAATAAGTTAAGATTGATTACTATATTTTCTCCAGTAGGGACTCTTACTGTAGAACACATACTTGTTCAGGTCCCAAGTCTCCTATACCTTCACGTCTCCACCTGGCCCAGAAAAATACACTGCATTTTTAGTTTAAATCTCAATTTTGCTACTATCATCTTTTCTGTTAAAAAAAGAAACCAATTTTTATCCTCTGTATCCCTGTATCGCATGTTAAAAGATGTAGTACTAAGAATGGCAGAGAGACAGAATTCAAAATGTTCAGTAAAAGTTAAATTTATTTCAATTAGAAGAAGAAAATAAAGGTGATTTTTGTATGCTTGCTTTGTTACTATTCCCATCTAAATTATACCTGTGATTATAAGAGAAAGTGGGAAGTATGCCAATTTTGATTTAAAACACAGATCAAATTTCCTTAACTCTTTGTGGCATTTCCTACCAAATCTTTTCCCAAACCTAAATGTCACTTTTTTATGAATTCTTTTCTAAAAGTTCAGTGCCTACTCAGCCACTGATTTCTAAGATCTCTTGCCACTGGATGAAAATTTAAAATTTCAGTTTGGGCATGTGTTCAAAACACTTCTCTATCACCTCCTCTCAGCACCATATCTCACTAATTAAACTGAGGTTATCCTCAGACAGAGCTTACAAAGAAAATTATTACATAAATATAGCATTAACCTTATAAATACCAATCAGAACTGAAATCTCTGTAATGCTGCTCTGACTTCTTCTGCCATATCATGATTCCAAGTTTTAATCAAATGGTTATAGAGAAAAAAGAGAGAAACATATATAATCAGATATAATTTTTAATAATTGTAAGGCTATTTTTATTTTTATTTTTTTGTATTTTAATTATTGGCTATCAAGTATTAAATGTAAATCAAATAAACAAAGATCAACAGCACCATCTAGAGCAAGAATCGGCAACCTGCAGCCTGTAGTTGGCCCTCAAACCAAATGGTATGTGACCCTTATTAACTGCACCACTAAATTCTGGCATAAACTGCCAAGAATTAAATATATGATTTGCCATCGTTCTTCAGTGAAAAAAATGCCACATGACATGCACTGCATAGGATTAATAAATCAGCCAAAAGCAAAGCCTGTTTACTCACCTATTTATTTGATATGGTCCACAACTATGCCAAGTTTTGCTGTCTGCACTCAAAAACCAAGGTGAGTAATCTGTTGGGCCCTGGAGGCTGCATAGATTTCTGAGTCAGGAGCCATGCAAGTCATAGAATCATAATGTAGGAGTGGTAGGGACTTTGGAGGTCTTCTAGTTTAACCCCTCCTCAGAGTAGGAATACTCAGACAAATGATTGTCCATCTTTAACTTGAAAACTTCTATCACATAAGCCCAGGAGGCAGGCTGTTCCACTCGTTAATAGCTCTTATAATCAGGAAATTCCTCAAGTTTGAATCACTCTCTATAAAGCTTCCACTCATTGGCTTTTGTCCTCCCAGAATCGCTGGGTGTTGGGCAATATATAAATTTAATTTTATTATGGTTGGTCGCACAGTCAGCCAAATGTTTAGACTGGATTTGGCATTTTTGTCCACCTATCAAGTCCTTCTCAAGGGATCACCTGGGATAGGCAGATGTTGTTTGATGGTGTTAAAGATATCGTCACAGGATGTAAGCTGTTCCAAGTAAAGCTGCATTTTGCAACTGACTGATGGTGATTTTGTCAATGACGATGGTCTTCAAGTGGTGCTCCAGATGTTTTGGGATTGCACCTAAGGCATCTATTACTATTGGTACTATCTTTGCTTTCTTTTGCCACAATTGTTCTATTTCTATTTTCTCCTGCTCTTTTTCTTCTATTCTGCTGTCTCCAGATACTGCAATATCCACTAACCAGACTTTTTTTGTCTTTCCTATCAACAATTGTTAAGTCTGGGGTGTTATGTGACAGGTGCTTTTCTGTTTGAATTCTAAAGTCCCAGAGCACTTCAGCTTCTTCATTTTTTATTACTTTCTCTATTTTGAGGTCCCACCAGTTCTTGCTTGCAAACAAATGGTATTTCTTGCAGACATTCCAATGCACCATTGTTGCTATTTTGTCATGCCGTTGTCTGTAGTCAGTCTATGCAATCTTCTTGCAGCAACTAACTACTACTGTGGTCCACTATTTCTTCAGCTTTTTTGCAGAGGCGGCATTTGCTGTCTGTTGCTGTCTTCTCAATTCTGGCTTTATATGCATTTGTTCTTAAGGTTTGGTCTTGTGCAGCCAGAATTAGCCCTCTGTCTCTTTCTTCAACTTTCCTGCTCTTAGCCATTGCCAGGTCTTGTTGTTATCTGCTTTGCCTGCTATTTGTGTGTGTGTGTGTATGTGTGTACGTAATGGCCACGTAATACTTTGCCTTGCCATGTCTCTTTTCTATTCTTCATTTGGTCTTTCTTGTAGGCCAGTTTGGTCTCTTCAGTATTCACTAAGCCTTCACGTGTACTAGCTTCAGTGCATCTTCTTTACTGTCCTTCAGATATTCTTCCAACGCCCGTTTTTCTTCTTCAACTGTCTGGTGTACTTGCAACATTCCACACCCACCTATACTGCTTGGTAAGTAGAGTCTGTCAACATTGCTGTGTGGATGAAGGGCATGATTCATTGTCATTATTTTCCTGGTCTTCCTATCCAGGGCTTCTAGTTCCGCTTGAGTCCAGTCCACTATTCCAGCTGTATATCTAATGACTGGAATTGTCCAGGGGTTAATTGCCTTGATGATGTTTCCTCCACTGAGTTTGTACTTTAAGATCTTCTTTCCTCTCATGATGTATTCACTACTAACCTTCTTGACTTCAGTGTGGAGTCCTTGGGGTTCTCTGAACTTGGTTGTCTTCTTGCAAACGTTTCATTACCCGGCTAGGTAACATCTTCAGTGCTAGAATGGGATGGGGTTTGCTCTCTGTTTATATACTGTGGCATGCCCTGCCAGTGTTGGTGGGGGTGGGGGTTTTGTTTGGTTTTATTTTTTTTCTTCTGGTAGTTCCTTGAAAAGGGTATTGTTCACTGCTTGATTGTGTGCCTGGTGGTAACCTCTGCTTATCTGGGTGATGATTGCTGGTGAGGAGATGTTCTGATCTTTTGTTTTCTTTCCTATTGTCTTTTTTGAACAGTTTGTAGATGCCATTTATCTCTGTGTGTCTGTTGATTGCTGCCTTGTCTGAATACCAAGCTTCCAAGAATTCCCCATCTCATTGTTGGACCACATCAGCTACCACACCAGTTAGCAATTTGAAAGCTGTTGGTAAGCAGGTTATTGGCCTGTAGTTGCCTGGTGCTGCCCCTTTTGTTGGATCTTTCATTATCAGGTAGGTTTTGCCAAATGTTAACCAATCTTCAATTTTACCTCCTTGCAGTATGTTGTTAAACTGCTTGGCAATGAGTGGTGCAGAGCAGTCAGATGTTTCAACCAAAAACCATAGAGTTTATCTTCACCTGGTGCTGACCAATTCTTGATCTTCCTTGCCCTTTTCTCCACCATTTCTGCTGTTATTAGAAGTTCTTTCATTTCAGCTTTTTTTATTCTTAATCACCTCCTTTATCCAAGCTTCATTCTTTTGTATTTCTTTGGGTTGTCCCATAGCTGTGCCCAGAACTGCACTGTTTCTTCTTTGTCAGGTGATGACTGGTTCATTGCAGTCTCTCCATTGATGGATTGGTAGAAACATTTCTGATTCGACTGAAATTGGAAATTCTGCCTGTAGTGTGCAATTTGAGCTTCATATCTGCTGATCTTCTTGGCTATGGCTGTTATTTGCTGCTTTATTATTTCCAGTGTTTCCTTGATCTTCCTTGTTTCTAGGTGATATTTCTTGATCAGGTATTCTTTGGTCTTCTTGTTTTTTAGCTTCTTTTCTTTCATCTGTTCTAGCTTGCTTGCATCTGATCTTAGCATGCTGATCTTATTTTCCAACCTGATCTTCCATTTTGGTGGTACACTGTTTGCCTTTTTTCTTGTTTGTTGATTTTGCATCCAAGGTATTCAGTTATAACTGTAGCCATGTTGTACATCAGTTGGTTTGTTTCTTGCAGTAAGCTGGTGCTTATATTTGACATTACAATATTGGCATCTTTTAATACTTGTCCTGTTTCTTTGCAACAAGCTTCAATGCAGGCAACCTTATTTTGTTCTTTTTGTGCTGTTCTAGATGCTCAGTTATTCTTTGTTTTAATCCTCTGGTTTTTTAGTTAGAGGACATTGTTCTTTTGGAGGAGAAGGCAGAGGAGAGGGTGCCTGGTTTGGGAATGAAAATGATTCAATAGCTATGCTGGCTACCTTTACTGCCAACTCCTCCTGGTTTGCCTCTACAGTCTGAGCTACTTCTGACAAGGCTTCAATTTCTTTGCCCTCGGTAGACCTTTGCAGTTCTTTCAATTCTACTTCTGTGAATACTTTATTTCGTATTATAAATCAATGTTGATCTGCTAGCCTCTACTATGCTATTATTATTATTGTTGGTTGCACAGTCAGCCAGTTGATTAGACTGGATTTGGCATTTTTATCCACCTATCGAGTCCTTCCCAAGGACCTGGGATTTATTGTTGTTGTTGTTGTTGTTACCACCTTGGGCTCTAAAGAGAATAAATCCACACCCTCTTTCCTGTGACAGCCCTGAGCCTGTCTTCTAAGGTATTAGCAATCCCTCACACCCACATGATTGCATCCCCATTTGCATCATGTGCAAATTTGGAAGTACAGGTAGTCCTCAACTTATGACCACAATTGGGACCAGAACTTCCGTCGCTAATCAATGCAGTCATTAAGTGAGTCAAGCCCAATTTTACAACCTTTTTTGCCACAGTTGTTTAGCAAAGCACACAGTCATTAACTGAATCCAGCTTCCCCCATTGACTTTGCTTGCCAGAAGCCCCCTGGGAAGGTTGCAAAATGGTGATCACATGACCCTGGGATGCTCCATCGTAAATACATGCCAGGTGCCAAGCGCCTGAATTTTGATCAGGTGACCGCGGGGACACTGCGATGGTCGTAAGTGTGAGGACTGGTTGTAAATAACTTTTTTCAGTGCCGTCATAACTTTGAACAGTTGTTAAACAAATGGTGGTAAGTCAAGGACTACCTGTACTGGATGTTTCCTTTTAGTCCTCTTGTCTTTAGGCTAAACATGCCCATTCTTTTAATTGATTTTCGTAGGATTTAGCCTCCAAGTCTGTTTTGACCTGCATTTTTCTTCTGCATCTCCACTCCCCAGGCGGAGCTTCTGACAGACTGGATCTCTTTCTCATTTTGCAAAAAGGCAGGTGATATTTGGTAGTCCTTCAGGTTCAAAGAACACACGCTGTTGTGCAGTTCATCTGTGGACACAGGTGGCGGCTCTGCAGTCCCAGTCTGGAAGTGCAGAGTCCAGCACAATGGGGGCACTGGAAGTCCATTGTTGTAGTAACTCTGGGTGTTATTCTGTGATGCCGCTCATGGTTTTCTGTCAGTTTTTGACAGTGTCTCTTTTCAAAGCTAGTGGAGACTTCATAGCACAGGACTTGCCAGCAGGTTCTATCAGTAGCCACAGCTTCTAGTTCCCTTGGCTGGATGTCACAATGATGCAGGGTTTCTTTCACAGCATCTTTGTAGTGCTTGCTTGGTCGACCTCGATGTCTCTTCCCAAATTCCAGTACACTATAGAGCAACTGGCAAGGCATACAGTGGTCATCCATTCTGAAGACGTGTCCCACCCACCTCATCTGGCCTCTGATAATCAGGGACTCAATGCTGGTGGACTCGGCGTGATCCAAGACCTCCAGGTTGGAGACACAGCCTTGCCAACAAATACTGAGGATGGAGCAGAGAGCACACATGTGAAATTTCTCCAGTTGTTTGATTGCCTTTAGTACAGTGTCCAGGACTCACATCCATATAGGAGAGAAGGGATAACCACAGCTCTGTAGGCTTTCAGCTTTGTGGAGATACAGATGTTGTGTTGATTGAGCACTCTACTATGCAGCCACCCCAGTGCCTGTCTGGCCTTGCTGATCCTGGAGTCAATTTCTTTGTCCAAAGACCCATCACTCAAGATGATACTTCCCAAGTATTTGAGGCTTTTTACATTTGTCAGCTGGGTGTCGTCAACAGTGATTTTTGGTTCTATGGGGTTGGTATTTGGCACAAGCTGGTAAAGTACTTCAGTCTTGTTCAGGCTGATAGTCAGGCCGAAGAGCATATCGGCATCTGAGAATTTGTTCACCATCAACTGTAGATCACTGTCTAGGAATTCAACAGTTCAGCCATCTCCCTTATGTCCATCACCATCTTGCTATCTTCTCTAACCAGTAGACTGATCACTTCCTTGACTTTTCTCTTGTTCCACACATACCCCAAAACCACTTTTTGCTTATTTTTGGCATTCACTGCAAGCCTCAGCTCATTCTGAGTCTTAGCCTTCCTGATCCTTTCCTTACAAATTCAGGCTACTTCCCGCTATTTTGCTTTGTTATATGTCCCTCTTTCCATTTTTTTAAACTTGTCTTTTTTATTCTCAGTTTATTAGGGAGCTGTATTTTCACCTCCAGAATCCTCTGTTCCTTTCTCAGGCCTTGATCCTGTGTTGGAAGCATGGACAAAAATACCACTTGTGCTCCAACCTCTTTTGCTTCCCTGACTAACTCCTGATAGTCCCTTGATAGTTCTTCCAGGCTGTTTCTGGCTGGGTCATCTGTTCCAACATGAAAAAGAAAGGGATGGCGATCAATAGGATTGATTAATCAGGTCAATGCCTCTCCATCACATCTTGGATATTCGCACCTGGGAAACAACACACTTCCCTTGATATCACGTCTGTAAATTGCTGACTCCAGTCCTCTCCGCAGCAAGTCTCCCATCATCACCACACACCTTTTCTTCTTTGGGACAGCTGTTGGATTTCTCATTTCCACGGAAGTCCAAGCTTCTCTCCTTCCCGTTCCTGGAATGCTGGGGGAAAACTCTCCTCTGGAAGTCTGAGAGTCTGTTTGTGCACCCACGAATACTTGCATCTCTAATCTCTTTCTAACTCTTACATATGCCTATCTTCCCCATCATCATCTCCCTCTGTCTCAGTGACCCAGACAGGGATATTCCAATCAATCATCTGTTTGTCATGCTTACAGTCCCCCAACCCGGTGTTCCTCAACCTTGGGAACTTTAAGGTGTGTGGACTTCAACTTCCAGCATGCTGGCTGGGGAATTCTGGGAGTTGAAGTCCACACATCCTAAAGTTCCCAAGGTTGAGGAACATTGCCCCAAGCCAATCGGAGTTCAGTTCTTCCCTTCCCCCTTTCTGGTTTGTTATTTATTTTTGTGCCAGCCAAAAACATTTTTAAAAAATCTGTTATACTGCAGAGCAAGGGCTATTCCCATCCCATTCATTGTGTGGGGGAAGAGGAAGTGCAAACTGAAAAAATTACACAGTACGTAGAAAAGACCCATTTTCTGAGCCTTCTAGAGATTCAACTCTGTCACAGAAGGAAGAGGAGTCAATCAAACTGACTCCTCAGATAATTGGTAATCCCAGATAACACAACTGACCAGGGCTGGTTATTTTAATCTCAAACAGACCCAGAACTGTTTGGGACAAATAGTTACCCCTCAAGGTTATTTGACTGAGGGCCAGGGTATGATTTTTTTGTACGACAAAATTAATCACCCTCCCAACAATGACTTGGTTAGTGTGTTATGTAAACAGTAAAATAGATGTTTGTATATATGTATACAGTATAAAAAAATATAACTTTTTTTATACTGTATTAGATTATATGGTGAACAACATCTGTTATTTATATGTTATGCCCCTGTACAAATGGCTTGTGTGTGGATGGGTACATTCATGCGCACACATGCATATGTGCATTTTTTTCCTATTACTTTTGGTGTCTGATTGATTGATTGATTGATGATGTGCCTTCAAGTCATTTTCAACTCCTAGCGACCACATAGATAGATTTTCTCCATGACTAGTGCCTTTAAACAGCTATTTGTATACTTGTCACCAAATTCTGAGCATTCTAAAATGTTCACAAATTCTCAAGGACGCTTAGCTGGATGTTCCTCATCTCTTGCCCTGAAAACAGTTTAAAATCTCTCTGATCTTTTTCATGTTTAATGCTAGCACCCTGCTTTCATCACTGTAGTACGACTGGAGCGGTCTGTCTGTTTTGCACTAAAATCTGTTCTGACACTTTTTCATCTGTACAATCCCTGCATGTCTATCAGCTTCTCTGTCAGAGAAGAGAAAAAAGCAACCTTTCCTGAAATGCTGCTTTGAAGGTTTGCGGCTTCCAACACTTTTCCTTTTTCTTTTTTCTTCCAGGATCGCCCTTTCCTTCTGCACACTACATCCAGTGGCTAATCATACAGCTAAAATGTTCATCAGAAACCAGCTTACTCTAATCACAAGCAACCACTAACATGGATCTTCCATCCCAAAAAGGCACAAACATGAAATGATGCCAGTTTATAATCTCTCCCACTTCCTCAAAATATTTGCCTTCTTCCCACAGACCTTCATTCTCTGATTGATGCACTGCTACCACCTCCCTAGTATATGTGTTATGGACACACGCACATCTCTGCCTTCTCAGCTTCTCTAGATCAGGTGCCACATGGCCCTGGAATACAAGACAGCTTCTGTTCAGCAGAAAGACAGTCATCCATGCCAATTCTTGCCACACACTGATTTATATATTTGAAGTAAAATGAACGTCTTAATTATGTGAGAAGTCTATTTAATGCAGAAAGTAGCAAAAATGGGAAGCAGAAAGAGGGCCTCATTACTGAAATACTGCCTTACTGTACTGTTTCTGGCAATTCCACTGGCAACTTTTGAAAACAAATTATTTCAGATAAGACCAAGAATGCAACATGCATGCTTTGAAAACACTTGCAACACACCCGAACTCTACAAGCTGTGAATCTGCCACCTGCCAGAAGTCATTCCCCTCTTCTTCCCCACCTCTAGATTTGAGACACATTGCCAGTAGCCCAGTGCCCCGGAGTGGGGCTTTCCCTAAGTTCCCCATCCGTGCCCATCTTCGCCCTGTTCGAAGACTTACCGTGCAGCAAGAAATGGAGGTTTTTAGCAGTCAGAAGGATTCGAACCGCGAAGCCGCCACACTCACGCCTCGGGTGCAAGCAGGAACGTGCTGAGGTTGCACATGCCCGGAAAAAGGCTCTGACCGCGTTGAGGCAAAGGTACCGCGTGTGTGTGTGTGGTTGTTTTTGTTCTGTTTTTTAAAGAACGCTACCTGTCCGTCACGCCCCCTGGACGCGCCTCTTGCTACCCGAAGGAGCCGCTAGCCGACTCGCTCTCCCCCTCTCGCTGTGGCTGTGCCGCGTCGAGCCCTTGGACGAGCGCGCGCGCGCGCGCGCCTCCGCGTTCGCCGCGAGGAGGAATTCCAGCTTATGACGTCAATCGGGGCGAGGGAGAGCGCGCGGCCCGCGTCCTCGGGCGGCCGTAGGCTTCTTCCTCTACATTTGAAGATGTCGGCCGTCAGCGTGAGCGTCATCTGGCCAGCCTCAGCTGGATGAAGGCGCGTATGCTCTGTTGCTGGACACCGCGGTAGAGAGGAGAAAATAGTAAAAGGAGACGCGCGCGAACACATGCACAGAAAAAAGCGGCCGGGAATTCCGAATGGCAGGGAGCAAAGACGAGAACGCTTTCTTCACCCTCTCCGGAGACCCTGAGGGGAGAACTGGTCTCCCAGCGCCAAGGCTGAGGGTCGGTAGCGCCTTATCTCTGCTCGTCAGCGGGTGGCCAAGGCCAGCGACCAAGGACCTTTAGCCGCAGACTTCGGGGCCAGAGCCCGGGAGCTTCCAAGGAGCCGCTAGGAGCGTGGCTGCTGATGAGGGCCGCGTAAATAGGCTTCAGCTTTGTAGCTGGAAGGAGATCTTTTTTTTTTTATTCCTCCATTTTTCATACTGGACAGTAACTGCCATTTAAAACAAAACCAAAAAAAAATGTTTATTTCCAAATAAATATGTTCGGTATCAGGAAAGCAGAAGCCAATGCCTTGCTCCTGGTCCTGCTGAGTTTAAAACAGGAAATTGATTTGCTCAGCATGCTGCCTTTTTAGGGCGTTCATCTTTGCTCTAAATTATTAGTGCAGAAACAGGTTTAAAGCTCAGAGGAGGACGGAGAGGAATGCAGGCAGAAGGCAGTGTGGGCTTCACGACAGAAACAATGCAACAGAGCTATACCGAAAAAAAGTCAGCTGTCTCCCCTGCCAAAGAAATCTAAAGGAAAGGTGAAGCTTTTTAAAGCAGCAGAAAAAGAATATGACTCCAATAATTACTTCCAGTCTTGGACTTAACTTATATATACAGTTCGTATTAGATACATATAATGTTCATGTTACAGCTTAAAAGACAAATTTAATTTGGAGCTGATATTACTATTTTACAAGGAAAAATGTGAATGAACTAAAAAATCTAGCCTTTAAAAAGTTTTCCAATAAAATATCCTGCACAAAGCAACAGTCAAATTTGTTTAAAAGAAAAAGGTCATCCAGTTCCAGTCTATAATTTAAGACGACAAGTGAGGGGTGAGTAAGAGCTGTTTCACACTTTGGGTAGGAATCATGTTCACCAAAGATATACAGATGGTTCCCATATTAAACACAAAAAAAGTGTGAAGGACAAGTGTTCCTAAACACTTCATTGCTATACACAAAACTTAGGGCACCCTGCTGTATATTGAATATTGTGCATGTGTGTGCGCATGCACAAACACATCTACTTTTCACATATTCTACAGAAAACACTAGTTAGTCTGTAGCTTTGCAGGAAACAGAATCCAATCCAAAGCATGCTTTCAAGATTGAGCAGTGTGTGGGCAACTCTTCAGCTGCTGCTTGTAAGAAAGACAAATCTAGACAAAATACTAAAATGGAAAGTCATCACACTGACAACAAAGATATGTATTATCATGGCCATGATCTTCTCAGTTTTAATGTGGCTGTGAAAGTTAGACATCAGAAAGGCTGAATGAAGAAAAATTAATGTTTTTGAATTGAAAAAAATAGAGAATACCTTGGACCACAAGAACAACTTATTTAATCCTAGATGAAGTAAACCAGACTGATCACTGAAATATTAATCATGAAGCTCAAGTTTATCTAGTTTGGATACTACATGCAAAGAGTCATTGAAGAAAGTTCTGATAGTTGGTCAAATGGGAGCCAATTGAAAAATAGGCTGGCAGAAGACAAGATGGCTAGACACTTAACTGATACCATGAGTGTGAGCTTTCAAAAATTGTTGACAGTCCTAGTGAACTGGCGTCTATCACGTTATGAAGAATCAGAAGTAGCTGAACGACAGTAGCAAACCCCCTTGTGGTATAACAGTATAATGTTTAGCATACTTGTTTGAATAAAATAGCCTTTTAGTTCTGTTTCATTCCAATATCCAATAATAGGACCCCCTGTTCTGTTATCCCAGCTTGAGTCCACCCATAGTCCTTGTCCCTTTATCTGAAGTCCCTAATTGCCCATGTAGTCAGGCACCCAGCACATAGATAAGCCTGCCTGCAAGTACTCCTAATACTCTCCCAAAATCTCCAGTACCTCGTCTAAATTTCACAAGCCCAAGGTCCTGGCTGTGTTGCATGCTCAGATAGAGCTTCACTCTCTGTCCAGCTCCAGATAGTTCACAGCATTGCTAACACAGGCAGCCCCTGAAGGTGGAAGTCCATTTATTTATCATAAGGGGAACCCCACTAGACATGTTTTGCTATATCATAAGGCTGATCACCCTCCACACATCAGAAGGAAGTCATAGGATAATTCATTGTAGACCTTAAAATTCTTCTGCTTTTTGGTATTTAGGCATGGAATTTAAGATATTATGCAGAATCTTCTAGGACTCTGAGCCAAGCATAGTCATTTTAATACATGTATTCCTAAATAAATTTGCGGATACCTACCACTCAGTAAAACATTCATTCTAAAGAAAAAAGAGAAGACTCCAGTACATAGCAGCCTTAATTGAAGAAATATTATTTTCAAAGAACAAGAGGAATAACTGTATGATGGTGTTTGCCACTACTGGCATCTTAATAAACAGTTGCATTCAAATTTATTTTTAAAAATATCTGACACCCATCATTTTTTACTCCATTGAAAGTTTCTACAATACAATTCTTATTTTTAGAAAACAGTTTTACAATTATTTGGTTCTGCTAACCTGAAGAAATTGTTTCTTGAGTTCAGTCCTGGAGAGGAATGTATAATACAGCCAGGTGCATACTATTCTTATTTTTATTTGTATTCATCTTTAAAAAAGTGTTATCAGAATCCTAAAAGAGATTCTGATATAACAAATAATTATCTATCTATTCTTGGCATGTCTTCTGAGTGCTAACTATGCTAAAGACAAATCATTTCTGGGCATCAATTAAGGAACAAAAATGTATCTGTATAATACAATAGGGAAAGACTGCATTTTCTTCTGTTTTACCTTACATCCTTGTAAGGGCTTATTTTGTCAAACATCAGCTACATCCTATTAAGCCCTCACAGAAGTGATTATCTGCAAAACTTTAGGCTTGAAGTCACTCATGCTATAAAAGGTAAAAACACTTAGCATCTTGTAAATGGAAAATTCAAAACCTTACAGCCAATTGTTTATATGGAGGTTTGTGCAGGCATTAAAGATCACTATTTCTTTTAAAAATGCTAAATAAACAATGTTCTATTTTGTGAGAGCAGTCTCTTCTGCAAACTTCCAGATACATTTCAAAAACCATGTTGGCTGGGATTCAGAAGTTGCAATCCTAAGAGATCCTGAGGACACAAAGGCTGTCATAGCATAAAGCCATAATTATTTAAACTATAAGCAAGGACAAAGACTTTCAGAATGAAAGGCCAGACCTAGTTCACAGATGCCAGGCAAGACTTTTTCAAATACATGTTTCTTAGACTATCCCTTGTGGCCTGATCATATAAATCACTAAGCCATAATGGATGGCTTTGCACATCACACTAATGAACAAATCACCTTATCGACTGACATCATTTACGAACTAGGCCAGTGTACTAGTTATATCATTTCCCAGTTCCTGCATGATAAATCTAGTAAAAAAGTGGAAGGAAATGCATCCCATGTAAAATCAGAAGTCTGGTAGCACCTTTTCAAACTAACACAGTTTATTAAAAAACATAAGCTTTCATGAACTACAGTTCACTACACCCAAACTCAGTCTGTAGTTCACAAAAGCTTATGCCTTTTAACAAAATCTGCTGGTCTGGAAAGCTGGGTAAAGGTGAAATATCATACTTTACTGAATTATTAGTTCAAATAATGTTGGTGTAGAGACACCTACTAAATTTATCAGCTTCTCCATAAAGCAAATTTAAAATTCTGAATTTTAAAACACTCAAGATCATTATATGTATGGTAGAACAAGGTAGACCACAATCTAATAATAAGTTAGACACAAAGACCGGTTTTTATATAAACCTTTGGAGTATTTTAATTATATTTTTACATCACAAATGAGCAAAAGTTACCACTAGTGCTTCAAGATTTAGAGTATGTGTCCAGGAAATTATCCATAAAAATATGTTTATGTTGCATAACATATTGCAGCATATATACTTCTGGGTTAGCGCCCTTAGCATCCTCTTGGTACCAAAAAAGGCAAGACAGGATTTTCCTATCACTGTGATGTGGTTTATAAATTTGGTGTATGAGCATACATAGCAGCCTTTAATTGACATCAATGATCTACTTGCTGATGGTAAAGTCATTTAATGTACTTCAAAATCTAGCAAAACCAAAGAGGCTCCACAGTCCACTCTGTGCTGAAAGTGCTTCATAGTCCACCGAGGCTGAGAAGCCCGCAGAGCTGTCAACCAGCTGCATAGCTGCTAAGGAATGAGTAGAACATAGGAAGCTTCAAGCGCTGTTGGTCCTTGCGACACCAAGAGATCACTGTTCCTTCATTATTTGCTGTGTACAAATGATGGCCATCACACGAAAAGGTAAGGCTATAAAGATTTCCAAAACACATCAATAAAAACAAGTTTGTCAGACAGCTTAGGGTATATTGAACATACACCATTAAAAGGGGGAGGGGAGGAGAAAGAAAAGGATATAGCATATAAATAGGCTAAAGCCAATACAAACATTAATTTTAATTATTTTCTGCATTTCAGTATAGAAGACTTGTTTCTGCTCAACAGAGCTTTAGTACAGAATCACCGCCCCCATCTCTTTAACCTCTTTTTGAATGATTTAGCACACTTCCTTAGCTCTATTAATGGTCATCCTCCCAAGCTTGGTGGCCTTCCCACCCCATTACTACTTTATGCTGACGATACTACAATTCTCTCTTATACGAGAGTGGGTTTGCAAAGATACTTGGATGCATTTTATAACTATTGTCAATGCAACTCACTCACTATCAACTATTCTAAATCGAAGGTAATAACATTTGCCAAAAGATGGCACTTACAGAGATGGTTCATGGGTAACATAGAAATTGAACAAGTCAAAAGTTTCAAATATCTTGGCATTACATTTAGTTATAATCTTTCTTGGGTCACCCATCACAATAAGACAATCCATCTGGCTAATTATTCGGCTGCTCAGATTAAACAATTTTACTTTACAAGAGAAAACCAATATGTACCTGCAGTAATTAGAATATTTAATGCTAAACTGCTTTCTCAAATTTTATATGGTATGCCCATTTGGCTGGGAGCTCTTAACCATAAAGTAGAGGGCATTCAAGCAACCTTTTTGAGGCAGCTTTTGGGGGCTCCCAATTGTGTCTCCTATCTCACAATTTGCTTAGAAACTGGTCAACATCTGATAGAAACCAAAGCCTGGTTAATAACAATTAAATGTTGGCTTAGGATTTTATTTAGAGCTGCTCCTCGTAGCCTGTTATCACATCTTCTTTATTTATTTATTTTATTTCATTGGATTTATCCGCCACCCATCTCCCCCACAATAGGGGACTCTGGGTGACTCACAAAAACATTAAAACTATAAATATATCCAAAATTTAAAACAATACACATAAAACATCCAGAATTTAAAACAATGCTAAAGAAAGGAAGATCCAAGCAGATGGAAGGCTGCGGACAGCTGGCCACTACGGGGCTAGCCATCCCCCTGCTTGAAGTATTCCCTCCCCACTCCAGGCCAAGTGGCAGAACCAGGTCTTCAAGGCCCTTCGGAAGGCCAGGAGTGAGGGGGCCAATCGCACCTCCGGGGGCAGAATGTTCCAAAGAGCGGGGGCTACCGCAGAGAAGGCCCGCCTTCTGGACCCCGCTAGATGGAATTCTTTTACTGAGGGGGTCCGAAGCATGCCCTCTCTGTGCGATCGGGTGGGACGGGTTAAAGACATAGGGGAGAGGCGGTCCCTTAGGTAACCTGGTCCCATGCCATGTAGGGCTTTAAAGGTGATAACCAACACCTTGAATTGGACCTGGAAGCAAACTGGTACCCAATGCAGCTCGCGGAGCAACGGTGTTACATGGGCCCTTCTTGGGGCTCCAAGAATAGCCCGCGCAGCCGCATTCTGGACCAGCTGTAGCTTCCGGATAGTCTTCAAGGGTAGCCCCATGTAGAGAGCATTGCAGTAGTCTATCTTAATATGGATAAATATATTTCGGTCTGGCCTCAACATATTATGTCTAAACTTAAGCAAATTGGGATAGTGATTGATGATTTATATTTATCGGATGAAACTTAATTATTTAGAATTATTAAACAGAGATTTTTAGATTTAGAATATCACAAACTCAGACCTTCCATGCCAGGTATAGAAACTCACTTGGGTAAGATGGCGCATTATTTGTATGATCTTGAGGTCCCATCTCAGCGTAGAGCCTTTTTTTTTGGCCAGAGTAAATTCTTTTCCTTCTGAGGTACTTCTCGGAAAGTATAAACGCATCCCCAACCACAAGAGGCTCTGTTCTTGCGGCACCCCTGATACAATTCACCACATAATTTTTTATTGTCACCTAGCTGAGACTC
The DNA here is from genome assembly GCA_030867105.1 of Liasis olivaceus. Taxonomy (NCBI): domain Eukaryota; kingdom Metazoa; phylum Chordata; class Lepidosauria; order Squamata; family Pythonidae; genus Liasis; species Liasis olivaceus. Next base: position 263,619,960 of record CM061349.1, read on the forward strand.
CCCGCTATGAACTGCTTTTAAAACCTTTACAGGGCAAATATCCGCCAAATACTGTATCAGCCTGCCAATATCTATTGAGAGATGTCGTGCCTGAAATTAGCAGAACCGTGGCTAAATTCTTGGATGAAGCATTTAAAAGCAAATGTAAACAAATCTCTCAATGAGTACAGCTTTCTCTTTGACTAATCTTACGATATGTCAATGAGGGTTTTTGTATTTCTGTTTGCTCTTTTAATGCCAATAAAGGTTTGGATTGTATAGAATCGAAAGAATGTGTGGTGCACATCATGGTTGGTACACATCAAGTCTACTTCCATATTTTATTTATTTCATTCTGTGTGTTTCCCTAGCTAATGGTGTCTCTTGCAGTACTCTGCTTATTTAGCTAGATTTACACTGGGTTTTATTATTTACCAAAAAAATATCTCTACAGCAAACTGGCATGTAAGCAATCACATATTTGCCCATCCAATGTAGCCATTCATATGTTACTGATGTGGCCTGGAAACCCATGAAACAGATGTGCAAAATAATTACTTGAAATAATGTAAAGCATACAGGTAGTCCTAGGTTACCAACTGCCTCATTTAACGACCTGTCAAAGTTACAATGGCATAAAAAAATAGCTTTGTGACCAATCCTCGCATTTATGACTATCGCAGTGTCCCACGGTCACATGTTTGCCATTCAAGCACTTTGCAACTGGTTTGTGACAAGTAGAGTTAATAGAGAAGGCAGAAGTAAAATCGTAAGTCGCGGTCATGTGATGTCTTACTTAATGACTGCAGTGATTTGCTTAATGACCAAAGAGGAAATGACGTTGTAAGCCCGTCATGGTCACATGATGTTTCGCTTAGCAACCACGGCACTTAGCAATAGAGTTGTCAATCCCAGTTGTGGTCACTAAGCGAGGACTACCTGCACTCCTATTAGTACAAAAAGTTATATTAACAATTTTTCCAACCTTTCCCCTCTTTGATTTATTCTGCATTTTAACAAGGAACACAATATGGGGATAGTTTAATGTCCTGTTAGGCAGTGGGCACTTTTAGTAAAATCAAAAGTTATTAAGTGCTACTTCCAGAAGACAAACCTCAAGGGAACTCTAAGGATAAGCAAAGCACTCCAATGTTTATGTTGACTTTTTAGAAAAGGCATAACAATAAATTGTTAAATGCTACCAAATTATTTTTTTTACCTGACAATTGGTTTATTTGATTTAGGAAATGTAATTTCCCGCACAGGTTTCAAATCCCATGTGCTCCACAATCTAAGAAAAAGAAAAGACAGAATTAATGCTACTTTATGCAACCTATATGATAGAAATGGCTTTTACAGTATATCCTGCCATGGTTTCTGCTCAGTTATGTTGCAAATTTTTATAATCTATTGAACTGAAATTGAAGAAAACCTAATCTAATATTGAAAAACATGATCCTGAAGAGAGACAATCCCCATATCTGCTCTCACAAAATTATTACAAGGCATCCACGGTGTTCACAGGTTCATTAAGTTGCTCATCTTCCATTATAATATATGCCATCATAGACACCATTCTACATGGGACAAACAAACTAGTCACTATGCAAAATAATATATGGACATAAATCTGGTATCAGTTATGAAAATATCCAAAAACCGAAACTGAGAAAACTTCAACCATCCATATATACATTGTTCTGTTGGTTCTGTAAGTGCTTCTCCTTCCTGCCTTGGAATTACTGATTTGGAAGTCAGGGCTGCTACTGGCTGATAGATGCTAGGCATAACTAGCTACTTCACAATCCCTTGGATGGGATGGTAACTTGTTCACTGGAGTGGACACTGCCTTGTGCTCAGCTGGCTCTGTCCATGCCTTATCTCTGAAAAAAGTCCAGAGAGCACATCCTGAGGTCCATGCTAGAACTTGAAAGGACCACCTTGGCACAACTTCACAATCCTCTCGAAGCACTGACTGCAAGGTTGCTGGGATCATCTCCTGCATCTTCTCCTCATATTATTTCGAAGGTCTTGCTCTTTCTTTTCTTCCTTTTCTGCATGAATATGGGGAGGATCATCAATAGATGAAAAATGAGGAATAGCAGGATTTATTTGATGGGCTTCTGGTCCGCCTCTCTTCCTGTTTGTTTGAGAGCAACCCTTGTTGCCCATGAGCTAAATTATTATAGTTCATCACTCTGTCAGGCTTCACACCAGAGATTCCACAGCAAATCTCTACAGACACTTAACTCCTTATTTAAGAACAGGCTTACTCAGCAGAAGACTCTCAGACAAGACTCAACAACATTAGACTCTTTATTATAGACAAGAATGAAGCTATATACACACAAACGATTTTACCCTTTGCAGGGCAAAGAGGTCAAATATGCTATATACAGTACATCTGTTCTCCAGAGTTCAAATTCTGAGCTTCTTCCTCATAGTTTTCCAGATGAACTCTTACCTAATATAAGACTTCAACGTCTTATGATTTGCTTGACTGCCATGCTTACTCTGAGCCAGAGTAATGCCATATTAAATAACCTACTTAGATAACCTACTTAGAGATGAACTATTTTTGAGCTGTTGCTTCTGTCAAGCATTACTAATGGCAAATATGCCTCAGACCAATTCTAGACAGGTTTCAAGGAAGTAGGCTAAGCTAGTACACATGCACAAAGATCTTCCAAATATATACAGTATGTGACATATAATGGCATAGAAATTCTTAGGAATAGTATAATAGTATAATGGAACTAATGAATAAAGCATAAAGCTATCTACATAATTGGGGGATTGGTGGGCTTGTTTGAGCTTTATTGCTGAAGTTTATAACAGATAATTGCTCATTCATGTAAAGTAAAAGAAGTGAAGCTTCAACAACTCTCCCTCTGAAGACTATCATTTCCCAGTTCCATTCAGTCTGCACGACTGGCCGATCTCTTTCCTCAATCTCTGACCCTCAGATGCCACGTGACTTCTTGGCTGCTGCCTATTTTCAGTGTGTCTAACAGCTATGCTGCGGGTTGCCAGAGTCATCCCGTTCAATTGCCCACAGTTCACAATGCCAGCACTGGACTCCTCCTTTCGTAGTATTTCCAAATCTTATTTATTTCTTTTTCATTCAGTGTTCAGCCCTTAAAATGGAGCTGAGAGAAAAGTCACTGCTTCTTCCTAAAAGGCAGAGCTGAAGACTGAGGAGAGTGGGTTTCCTCTACAGTACAGGAAGAAGTCTTAAGCTCTACTTTTAGCTAGAAGAGATGGAGTTATCTTTTTCCTGTCAGCTCCATCTTGCTTATTGGTTCCACTGTTGATGACAGAGAACAGTAAGCTAGCATTCATCAAGAAATTCAACTTTGTTCCTGCCCATGCTACAGGAGATAGATGTGCAGATTCTTTTCTTTATAAATCACACTACATAAATTACCACCTCACCCTAAGTACTTGCTGTATTCCTTTTCTATCAGTCCCCATTGTTTACAGTCCTCAGGATGACCACACATCTGATGAAGTGGGCTGCAGTGCATGAAAGTCATGCCATTTAAAGGCCACATTTATTAGCCTTTAAGCTTTCCAAAGGCTCTTTGTTGTTTGTACTGATATAAAGCTACAAAAGTAGAATCTTTGTAGAACAATGAAGATGTTTTCACTGTACCATAGATGAAAGCAACCAAACATATCTTAAAATCAGATATTCTGGGGGTGAAAATAATATACACAATGAATAGTATCCAAAAAATGCCTTAAAGTCTTTATAAGCTACATATATCATTAAACAGGAAAATGCTCTACTTATAGCCACTCACCTCACAACTCCATTTTCTAGCCCTCCAGCAATCACATTGATAGAGACTCCTTCAGGCTGGTTGGAGAAAGCAACAGAGCATATGATTTCTCTGCAATGTACATGTCCCACCAGGTCACCATTGACTGTCCAGAGTCTGAGATCACTACCACCACCAACTGAAATATAGTCAAATCATTGAGTAAGCAAAATAAAATCTAGAACACAATGAGAACAAAGCAATATGCAGGACCCAAATGACTCAACTAAAACACTTAAAGGAAAGAAATATTCTAGTCATATAGAAGCAGTGAACTGCATAATATTTTTTGACAGTAACAATGTCTGCAAGTATATGTAATAAAAATTGTTATAATCAGGTGATATAATCATAAGTAATCACCAGTAAAAGACAAAAGATGTCACTGGATTCTAGGAAGATTTTTTGTCAATGGAAAGATAAACACTTTCTTACATTTGAGGATGTAAGAAACACTTGAGAAATTATACTCATGTGAAAAAATAAGTATACCCCATTGAAATTTTTTACTTTTTCAACATATTTCAACATATAGATATCTGATCTTCATTTCAACAATATTGATAAAGAGGATATAATATAACAAATATCATGCACCATTTATATTTTGTAATCCATTGTGTAATTTAAATAAACATAAATGCAAATTTCACATGTTGAAAAAGTACATTCCTACATTTATCACTACCTCAAATACCTAAAACTGGAATCTGATCTGCACCAGATCAGACACAAATGATTAGAACACTGTTAAAGAGGATCTGGGAGGAATTTGTCTTATTTAAAATTTACTATTTAGTTTTATTTGCTCTTCGTTATTTTGGTGTGTGTTATCACCCTGCCTAGATTGAAATAGCTCTCTCAGGCCTTCAGAAAGAAGGTTGTAGATGCCTATGAGTCTGCAAAGGGATTTAAAAGATCACCAAACAATTGGACATCAATCATTCCACTGTCTGGAAGATCATCTACAAGTGGAGAAGATTTCAAACAACTACCAACTTGTCCAGGCCAGGCTATCCCAGTAAGTTCAGCCCATGAGCAGAATGCAAGATGCTGAAAGAAGTCTCTAAGAACCCCAGAATTTCATCATGTGACCTACAGGTAGCTCTCACCACCACTGACGTCAAAGTGCATGAGACTACCATTAGAAAGAAGCTGCACAAATTAGATCTACATGGAGGTGTGCCAGGAAGAAGCCTTTGTTGTCCAGAAAGAACAACAAAGCAAGACTAAAGTTTGCTCATGAACATCTAGGCAAAGACCAGGACTTCTGGAACAATACGTTCTGGATAGACAATGCAAACATACAGTTATCTGGCCATAGTACCAAAAGACATGTTTGACAACATTTCCAGGCAGGGAGTTGATTTCTATTTATTGTTACTTCTTTTGGACCAGGACTCAAAAATATCCTCACAAGTTGCCCAGTTTTGCACTACCATCTGTATAACACGTCACACCATATCACACCATTAACTAAGTTTGGATACTTATTTATTCATCACTTTTTATAATACTATTTTTATTCTATTTTATTATACGTGTTCTTATTTATCTTTAGATCTTATTATACTCATTGTTTTTCTGTTGTATATATAGATGTATGTAACAGTTCTATGACTGGATATTTTACTGAATCTGGCCTTATGGCTGTAATAAACAATTTGATTTGAGTTGATATTGGGACTGAATTTTTGGTAAGACTAAATTGAAAATAATGATGCAATGACGTTACCATGAAGACTTCTTTATTATGGTGGAGAGGACATCCTATAGTTGAAAGCTCCTCCTCCTTGCTCTGGTAGGAAGGTTGAAGATTTTAACCTTGACTAAGGAAAAAGCAGCTAATGCCCAGTTTCAGATAACAAGTGAAGAGAGTGCCAACAAAAATGTAATGGAAAAAGAGGGAAAAAAACCAAATTATACTCCTATAAATTGTCTATGGTTGATAATAGAGGATTAGATACCCTCTCCCCACCATGGAAATGAAGTCTTCACAGTAAGTCCAGTGCTCCATTTTCCAATGAAGGAGGGCATTATTTCTATGGAAAGTATTTGAGTAAATCAGATAGAAGGATTTAAAAGATGGCTATAATAAAGACTTCAAAAAAAGTGTAATGATACAATTGGGAAGCTACAGTAACTTCCAAAACACTGTCTACAAGAACGGGAAGAACAAATACTTGCCTCTTAAGCATTATTAAGGTTGCGATCAGGAGGAACATTAACATCTAACCAGAGCTTTAATCAGCACTGACCCTGTTGGCATTTAGAAAAACTGCCATGACCTGGCTATTTAGAAAGCCTTTGGATATGATATAGGTGGTTTTCCAATGGTTCCCTCTCTGCAGCATGGGATTCCTATGTTGTCAAGAGTGACATTCCTCAGGATGATGGAAGTAAGGCTTGATATTATTATTGTGGGGTTTTGTATTGCGTGATTATTATGTATTGTTTTAATCCTTCTATTGTGTTGGAGAGTGCGCCTAAAAGCTCAAGTAAAGTAAACATATACCTAAGAAAGAGAAATCTGAAAAGCAGAAAACTTCCTCCTCTAACACTAGCAACGCAAGCCTCCTGAGTCAGCTTGTAAACACACACTGCAAACTCGTTGCAAGATGGAATAAAAGTATTACTATGGTGCAAAGGGCCAAGATCTCTACTTGAATAAACTTCTTCCAGCAAAAGTATGTGGAGAAAAGGCAAGCAGTGCAGCTCAGATGAAGATGCACTCACACTCCAATGAGCGTTGAAATCCTAATCCTACTTACCAGAGCAAGGAGGAGCAACCAAGTATAGGATTCCCTCTTTCACCATTGGAAAAAAATAGAAAGTTGTTTTCAGATTTAGGAACTAAAATGAATTAGGCATAATTATTTGACACCTTTAGCCCCAGTGTGGCTGAGGAGGATAAGATTTTAAGAACTTAAGCTTTGAATCATTACAGGAAACAGGTTAGAAGTAATATTTATTATTTCTATTAATATTTCACTCTGTGTGTCCTTCCCACTCAGTTGATGTTTAATTTATGATCAAAACTATCTTTAGCATCTAGCAAGCAGAAAAAATGAATAAGTATAACTATTAATATTTGTCAAAGGAATGGATGAGGAATTTCTGATCTGAAGGCCACATGTAGTCCTTGGATGAGTCATGTTAAGGAGAAGAGTTTGGAAGCTTCTGCTCCTTGGCTTCCATACTGTTTGCAAAGGAGAAATTTCCTCCTCTTATGTAACAGATTGCAAGCGTGGGGATGGGGACCTGATCTGGCATGTGAGATAGAAGGCTGTTTGGAATGTGTATGTACAAGAAAGTATGGGATGCCTCCTTTATGCTGTTAAAAGCTTGCCAATAAATATTTTCAGATGCTAGGAACTTTCAGATAGCTCTGGATAAATTCACACTATCTACTGGACCCTTCTCTTTTAGGGACATCTATACTACTCATTGATTTGGGTTTTATTTTCCTCATGCTATATCCTGGTTAACAAATCTAATGTCACAGCCATAACATGAAAGAAATGGAACTCTTAAAAGAAGATATAATTTTGAAGCCACAATATCACCTATATGTGCCTGCATACATCCTCAAAGCATATTCTCATTAGCATGCACAGTAAACATGTTGCTGAGATTCAAAAATGTGGCATGGTGTTTGGTGTTTCGCATACAGAAGATTCCAGATTTAATCCCAAACCTAGACAGAATGTCAAAAACCATGGAGAGTCATTATTAGGCCATGCAAACTGTGAAAATTGTCTGAGTCAATATAAGATAGTTTCCAGCTCTTGTCAGACACAAAATTGGGTTTCTCCTGGATAAATTTTTGAATTTCTTAATTTGACTGAATGCATTCAACTGAATTACTGAACAAGTGTTTAGATAATTCTAGATTTCAACCAATGAGATTATTTGCTAGATTTCTATCACTTGTGGAAAACTTACTGCCTGAACAAGTGTCAAATCCAATACCCAGATTCCAGTTGTACAAATTCTTGAAAAATTCCCTTCTCTGCTAAAAATATAGTGGTGGATGAAAGAGATTCAAACCTGAGACCATGGGAACGCAGCTGTCAGTAATGTGTTGTTATAAACCTCTGTGTTTATACAAAGAGTTTGCTTTCTGACATAGTAAAAACAAACAATTATATATTGGCACCATTACAGAATGGTCTTGGTTTGGGACCATTAACTCAGGAACGGGACATTTTATAGTTATATGGTAAAGCAGAGGAGAGTTCCATAAAACTGAAACAGGAATATGTTCTTTTTCCTTTCCTTTCCCCTAAAGCACCCTTGCACAGTATTAGAAGTGTGGTCATGCCTCTTCAAGTAGGTATACCATATCTGTGCTGCAAAAATGTGGAACAGCACTAGATGGCAACAAAAGTATACAAAAAAATATAACCCACTGCTACCATCTAGTGGTAAACTGGAGTTTTGCAGCCCAGATATGATATGCCTATCTGTCGAAGACTCTTCCACAGAGGATAAAAGTACAAAGGCTGCATGAGTTCAGGCTTGAGAATGTCAACCGTGTGTCCAAAACAAACAGAGAACCCAAAGCCCTGAGAAGCTCTAGGATCCAGATGCAATAATTCAGTGTATAAATAAAGAACAGGCTTCCTCAGAACAATAAAAGGTATAAAAATAGCAGCTTGATCATGGTAGACTTGTTTTGATTAGCTTTACAGTAACTTATGACCAACTACTGTTGGGAAAGGGATTGGGTTGTGCTAAGCTATTGTTTATTTTAATAATAGTTCACTGAATAAATCATATAGTCTTGGCTCAAACATAATGCTAAGTCATAAGGCGTGTTTTACAAATCGGAACCAAAGAAATAACACTCTGGCTTAGCACACTTTTTCCAAAAGTGCAAATTGTGATCTCCGAGGGAATCACCAGATAACAGAAGTCCTTGCTGAACAGGCTTACCTGTTTGATGCAGATGTATGCTAAATGCAAAGCAAGGAAACTGTTTCAGGCCCTGTATGAAGCCTGAATAATGTTCTTGTTTTTTTCAACACTTTGCTTTTGTCTTTTGAAGGGGGAGTAATCATACCTGGAGTGCACAAGGCTTCTATAAAAGCTCTGACCATATGACCTGACCCATACGCTGAAGAGGAAATTACAAGGGAGAGGATACTGCAGATGATGCTGCAGCAAGGAGGAAATTACAAAAGGGGAGGGGGGGCAATTACAAGCACAGATCAGCAAACTAGAAGTGAAAGAGAAAATGGGCTGTGGCTGTTATCTCTGGGAGGATGCACTGGGAGAAAAGAGGGCAAAAGCAATTTACAGCTTGCAAGTAATCTACAAACTGCAGCAGTTTAAGATAAGGTAATGCAAGAAAACACTTTTCGTTCTCCCCCACACCCTGGACTTTAGTGAATGAGTGTTGGTAGGTGTCTTAATGAAATCCAAATTTCAGGAACTATGCAAAAGTAAATATTAAACAGCTTGTCCCCATTAAAAATATGTCGAAGGGGTGTTTATAAGAGTTTTATAAGTTGTATGGTTCTATCATTGTTTTATTTAATGTATACTTTAAAAATTAAGAGTATTAAAAGTACTATATATGGTATATTTATTTCTTGCAGAACCCTAACTCCAACAAAATTATTATTTTTATTTGGGAAGAGATAATTGCATAATTCATGCATTATTTTAGGAAGTCACAGGTCAATGAGTGAATTCAGACAGCATCTGGCTTTAAGCTCCTGTCCTAACCCGGTTACTGGTAATGTAACTCTTAATTATTGGACTGACATATGATGAATGTAAACTTATCTGTTTATCATGGAAATGCTTAGTATGAAGTGGCGCCTCTTAAAGGATCTGGCAAATTGACTACATACTGAGATGCCTGAATTCAGATATTATTTCCCCAAAAGTCTCTCTCATATAAGCCCATTTATGCAGTGGCACAATTGTGGAAAATTAGACTGCATTTCATCATTTCACCAAGGATCATTAGGAAGGTGGATTTAGCTCCTGGATAATTTCTGACTTGCTGGCTAAATCCAGGATATCAAGTATCAAGCATTTTTGTTGACTGGGCAAAGCAACAGACAGCCTCCCCAAAGGGGCTGGCTTTCAATTATAATCCTTATTATTTGAAACTGAAGATTGTACTCAAGAAAAAAAATTTCCAGGCAGGAGGCTGAGAGGAACTTCTCCAATAATCTTTTGTGTAACAAGTGCTGAATGTGCAATGAAACCCAACAGCTTATTTAAGCAGGTAAAAAATAATTTCTTTGGCTAGACTGTCTATAATGATTTTAGCTGGAATTTCTTTGTATGTTTGATTATTTCCCTATTGTTTCTTTCTGTATTTTTAGTATCCCAACAAACCCCTTTTTATATCTAGAGATGTGGCTTCATTGGTTTATAAGTGAATTTCCCATTAAAACCACATGAGACTGCATAGTTGCACCTTGCATTTCAGGACTGGCACATGATTTGTTAAGTTATGTATTTCTGGGCTTTGGGTTCAAAGCACCTTCCTTTCTATTTGGGCTATAAGGAAAAGTCTTTGATAGGCTAAGAACTCCCCTACTGCACCGATTAGGTGGTGCCAGGAAGTTCAGTCTGATCCATGATGGCTTGTCATAAATACCCATTATTCAGAATCCAAGAATCCATTACTGGAAGGAGAGGTCCTCCAGTGAAGTTTAAAATTACCCCCTTCTCAATTTGTAATAACCACCCACCTGCTTGAACCATAGGTTGAACCTTAAACTATATTCTGACTCTCTTGTATGCCAATGAATTTCTTATATGTTAACTGGCTAGCCAGGCAACCAGGCCCTAAATAGAAAACAAGCACAGCAACCATTCTTCCAATTCTAAACCTTCTTCCTCAGTTATTTACTATACACTTTAAGACAAATGAGGACCTATTAGGTAAGCCAGTTTCACTTTCAGACACTCACCCGCCTGAAGTTCATACTGGAAATCTAGTTAACTTGTTCTCAGTATAGTTGGGAATCAGTTACATTTTTATTCTGACCAATGCAGATTTCCGTACAATTCAAATGCTTGTATATCCTTACAGAATTAAGGTAAAGGTTTAACTTCTTGCTATTTCCTTTGTAATTCTCTGAAAAGTTGTATAAAATAGACTTCATAGGCTTAAAATTGCTAGCTTGTCTAGCTTCCACTTGACAGAGCACCTACCTGAATCACAAACAGTTGCAATGTCCCCTGTTGTTTCACTAGCAGACACTGCTGTAACAGGACTTTTGTGCCCAGCAAGACTTTGCACATAGCAGAGCCTGTAACAATGAGTTGATTGTTCAAAGAATCAGCTCTCATAGTAGTAATAGTAGCAGTAACTTTTTAAACTAATACTTTAAGCCCTTATTTCCAATACTAATTTTGAATATCTTATTACTTAACTTTTATCTAGCATCAACGTACAGGTGGGGCAAAATACACAGGTTAAGCAACCTTACTGTTAATTTTATAAAATGGAGCAAATCCATCTTCATTATAATTCAGAAACTGGGGACATCTGCTATAATGAGACCGATTTAAAGATGCTTCTACCTGTTCAAATCCCATATGATACAGGTTCCATCTTTGCTCACACTTATCATGATACTATAGGGTTTGCAGACTAGCAAGCTGGTGATCTCTGCTGTGTGCCCATACAGATGCATCTGAGACTCCATGTCAATTTCAGAGGGCTAAAAAGGAAGAGACAACCACAAATTTACCAGTGTATTACAAGTCAGATTTGAGACTAGATTTGAAGGTACCTCTGTTTCAATCATTATTTTACTGATTCAACATGTACCACTTTATGATTTCTGTCCTATATAACTGTTTTTTTCCCTATTTCAGCTACAAAAACAGTAAGCCGAAGCTGCTTAGGGCTCAAGTCAAGCTCTTCTTTAAAACTGAGTGCTTGATTGACAAACAATTGGTACTATGGTATTAGCTGTGAAAAGTAGCTTTTTTAGATCTCTCACATAGTTATTAGCACAGAGGAAAACTCTATACAGCTGCTTATTTTACAGCACACATTGTTGCTTGAGTAATTCATGAACCGATATATCCAATATATTTCTACAGTAGAAACCAAATGGTGTGCAAAATCAGAAACCTTTATCCCGGGCAGTTATTTTTTTTTTTTTCTTTTTCCTCTCTTAAGTGAGAGAGCTAATTAAAATGCAGGAACGTAATAAAATAAGCTGATAATGACTGAAGGCAGAGGTGACAGACAATAGCTTTGATACGCCAAGCACAGCGTTGTCTTGTTGGAATTCCAGAAGGAAGACTGCTAGACTTCAACAACCCATTAATATACCAACCCTAACATTTCTTATACTTGAAAATAATTTTGGGCAAATTATCTATAGCACATATTCAAATCACACACTGAAAATAGTGTTTCAGCGTCTTACCTATCTTTTATGGATAAGAAGGGCACTGAAAGGTATTCAGACCATATTCAGTAATTAATACATGTAGCTGACACACTTGTTTCATATTTTTTGCTCTGCGTAGAGTCTCACTGTTTCTCTAAATTAATATTCATTTTGGAAGAGAAATGTAAAGACATTGCTGAGCATGTTGTCATATCACAGAGCCTCTTCTCATAATACCAACTGCATTCTATACTGTCCAGAGTGTGAGGCTCCTGAGAAAGGCAATCCAGGTCTACAAAGGGACATACAACTGCGAAGCAATGACACAAATGTTCTCATTTTTCTCTACATCACTAAGCATGTTTACAAACCAAAGCTAAGCCTATGTCACAATAATTTATTCTGAACCTCTTAAAGTAGTGCTATTATGAAAGTACTACTTTCAAATTGCAAAATTACCCAAGAAACTGTTTAGCCAGAGGAATAAAGAGATTAAAAGGTTTTAGATTTAAACAAAAAACAAACAATATTATGTTTTCAATTTTAAAAGTCTCTTAATAGCAGCATACAGTGGAACCTCGGTTCACGAACGCATCTGTTCACGAACAATTCGGGTCACGACCAGCTCAGGCCTCAAAAATTTACCTCCGGTCGCAAACGCCGGATCGGGTGACGAACAGGATCCGCGGCCATTTTCCCTCCCGTGTCACGTGGTCGCGACTTCCTGTAGGGAGGGGACTCTCCCTCCGAGCAGGAAGCGCGGCCATTTTCCTGCCCGTGTCACATGGTCGCGACTTCCTGTAGGGAGGGGACTCTCCCTCCGAGCAGGAAGCGCAGCCATTTTCCCTCCCGTGTCACGTGGTCGTGACTTCCTGTAGGGAGGGGACTCTCCCTCCAAGCAGGAAGCACAGCCATTTTCCCTCCTGAGCAAGGTTAGCTTTCTCTCTCTTCATACTGTACTTTGTGTCATATTTTTGCGGTTTTTTAAAAAAAAAACATGGTTCAGAACGGATTAACTGTATTTACATTGAACCTTATGGGGAAATTTGACTCGGGTCGTGACCAGAAATCGGTTGGCGACCAAATTTGGGGTCGGAACGGATTAACTGTATTTACATTGAACCTTATGGGAAAATTTGATTCCGGTCGCGACCATTTCGGGTTGCGACCAGAGTCGCGGAACGAATTAAATTCGTGAACCGAGGTTCCACTGTATTTTGGATACAAATTCATATAATGATCATCTCTTTTCTAAATCAGTTGCTTTAACCCACACAATCCCTCTGATGTGTATAACGAAAACCTGGTTGGATGCAAAGAGGGGACTCCCCTCTAAGAGATGAGTCTGGCTTCAGCTGTTACACAGAGAGTGTTGTGGCTTTCAGGGACCCTGCAGTGCCATAACCGGAAGTGAGACCCTGTTTATAAAACTGGAACTCTAGGGATCCTACAGAAGAGATATATGTAGCTGAGAGTTGAACTGCTGGGTTCTTGGTACTCTCTGAGCTTGGTTGTTTTCTTGCGGACGTTTCATTACCAGGCTGGGTAACATCATCAGTGCAAGAGAAAGTGGGGTTTGCTGGCTGTTTATATATAATACCTTGTCCTGTCAGTTTTGGTGGGGGTTGTGCTTCCTTGATTAGTGCATTGTCTCTTCCCTGATAGTTTATCTGATGCTATTTCCTGCTTATCTGGGTGTTGCCTGCTAGAAGAGATGCATTCCAGCTGTTTGTTTCCTTCCTGGAAGCTTGCCATTCAGACAGATCAGCCATCAATAGACACATACAGATAAACTCCATTTACGTACCATTTAAAAGATACAATCAAGAGCCCAGAAAGGAAACAAACAACCTACAATACTTCCTCTCCAGCAGCCTGAATGGAGAGAAACAGACTCAGGCTCAACTCTGGCAAAACTGAATTGCTGTAGATTTTTAGGACTCCCCACACCGCCTGAGCTGAGGACTTACCACCTTTTGTGTTGATTGTGGTAACACTGATGCATAACTTAGGGGTGCTCCTAGACTCTCAGCTCCTGCCCAAGGAGCAGATGGCAGCCATGGCTAGAAGGACCTATCTTGTGTGCCAGTTGTGCTGGAGCTAGATCAGGAAGCCCTACGCACTGTCACTCATGCTTTGGTCACCTCCTGTTTGGTGCATCATACTCTACACAGTGCTGCTCTTGAAGATCATTTGAAAGTTGCAGCTGGTCCAGAATGCAGTGGCGTGGATGCCTCAGTTCACCTATGTCATATCTCTACTCAAGGAACTGCACTAGCTTCCGCTAGACCTCCAGGTGCAATTCACAGTGCTGGTTACCACCTATAAAGCCCTTCATGGTTATTTGTGGACTGCCTTTCTCCAGTTACAAGATCTGGCAGGGTGGTATGCTCCTGGTCACCTCTATTAAACAGTGCCATCTAATGTGATCCAAGAAGTATGCCTTCTCTGTCATGGCACCTGCCCTTTGGAACAACATAGAGATTTGGATAACCTTAATCTTTCCAGCCTTTTGTAAGGCACTAAAGACCAGACTCTTCCTCGAAGCACTGGGTGTCAGCATTAGGTGAGCCCATTGTGGTGTGATGACTGTTTTGTTAAATTTTGTTGTGTGTGCAAAATTTGATTCTAATTTTTTTATTCTAATTGATCACTGTGTTTATTTTACTGATTGTTAGCCATTCTGAGTCATGTATTGATTATGCAGCCATATAAATCTACATGATAAACAAACAAACAAACAAACAAACATGATCCTGGTCTGCAAAATGGGGTTGGGTGCCATGTAGGCCATAGGTCTGCTTCTTTTTAAGTTATAGATAAGGACCAAAATACATGAAACTCAAGAAATTCCTAACTGGATTACTTGATATATTTATATTTCAAGCTGATATTTGAAAGGAGCAACAATATTTGGTGGCTATACCTATGTACATGTATGTATGTAGGTAAAAAAAACAGATATAACAACTTTATGGGAAAGCACATTTGTTTTGCAATTATTAGCAAAACGGGAGAGCTAAGAGTTAACACTTCTTTTTCAGATGTCCAGGCTTTAATCTAGCTATTCAAATAAAACTGGTATGTTTGGCAAAATAAGCAAAGTTAAATCAAATTATTTCTTAATATTTGAGTTGAGGGGTGGGCAAGAAAGACACCAGACCTAGCAAAGGTGTTTCTTCTTTAAGATTAGGAAAGTAGACTATATTAGGGAAATTAATTAAAATAAATTATAGCCAGGTTTTAAGCAATTATAGCCTCCATTTTATATACTTACAGTACTACTAGTGAATCTGTTCATATACGCTGTAATAACTCCACATTTGCTACCAGTAAAAAGTTGACAACTGTCTGGCACCCAGGCACAACTTGTTACCTTAGATACAAAAAAATGTGAGACATTTAAACAGTATTTATACTTTATCTGCTGTTCATCTCAAAGAGTGCCAAAGGGGGTTATATTAAAAACAGATACATTTAAAGAGAAACACTTCGTATTTCTTAATTCTTCAGCTGTTTTGCTCTTGTACTCATTCCATTCCTCCGCTAAAAAAAAGCCACAGCCACCCTTATAATATTTAATGAGGTTGCAAATCCACAAGCACTGACTCACATATATAACAGAACTTTCTCCTACTTTGAAAGTACTGTAGCTATTCTATGTCATATGGCAAACTACAAGAGAAACTTATAAGAGTGCTAGAAATAGCTTTCCAAGTTGCAGAGGGGAAACCACAGCTCAAAAATCAAAAGCTATAATGCATGTAGTTTGGGTGTACAATATATGTAACTGGGCTGTAGAATCAAGTAGCTACCAATTCAAATGCTCCAATTAATTCAGACTGAATCATTTTCTGATGACTACTGAAGTGAGCAATGATTCCCTAAGTCTAGATATTGATTGTATAATAGCCACAAAGTAGCAACTTTGTCTATACAGATATGATCAAAAACAAACAGATTTAAGCAAGTCAGGGAGCAGCATGAATGTAAGAGCAGTTTATCACGGTATTAATTTGCCTGGACCAGAGGCCATATGATCGGGTACACACCTACACAATTGTGCAGACAGGGATAGCAAAAACACATATGAATAGTGGGGTCCATGAGACGCTGGAAAAGCAGCAGCTGGCTCTTTGTTTGCAACCAGGAACACTCAACCTTTAATATATTTGATTAAGCTCAAAATCATAAAAGCTCACACCCTACTGAAGATTAATTATATCTCTATGGACTGCCTTCTGTTTTCTTTTATGTTGTACCATAATAGCACGTGCAAAGACTTAATAAAATAGTTTTCCATTATTAAGAAGAAATTAAATTATGGATTATGACAATAGAAGCGTTTATGAGGGAGATAAGGTTCATTCTCAGTCTGATAAACCATGGCTGATTAGACTAGGATCAGTACATCTAAAGCAGACTTTATTTGTTAAGATGTCATAGGATTGCATTGTTTCTCTTTTTTTTCTAAATACTACATTATATAAATTAAGTTACTTGCACAGAAGAGAATTAACAAGTTTTACCTGGTGAAACTGTGAGCTCTGTATAAAGTTTACTGGAGGTTCACTTTGCTTGCTTTTTAATCTTAAAATATTGTCTGCATATCCCCAACTCAGAATGGCCGACCACTGGATATCTGTACTGTGCATGCTTCTAACACCTGCAACAGCAGTGAAATTCAGTTGACATTTCAAGGTATTCTAGCTTTTTTTTTTTTAAAGGAAATACTGGAATCTATTTTTTTACTTTTAAAATTGCTATTATTCTAACGACTGGGTGCCTTCTGTTTTACAAACCCGCTGGAGACATAAATAATATAGCCTTCATAAGAAGATAGGCTTTCCATATTCTCTATTTTAAAATCTCAAACAATGAACTCATCATAACAAGAAAAAATGTTGGAGTCCTTAGGTTTCCTCATATGTTCTTTGTTGCAGTCATGAATCCATATTAAGCAGAATTAGTATGGCTGATTTCTACAGGATCCAAGACATATGTCAGCCAGAGATATCCCTGACTATATAGGAAGCTAGCTAAGGGCAGTAATTTCCACATGGAGTAGGGACAGCCTTGTTACATCTGCTGAACCACTTAATTGTGGATGTTTCTACAGATGTCATCAGAATTGCTATAGCTCATGTGGGAGCCACTTCATAAACTGCCTTCCACCCAATTTAGGATCTCTATAGCAATTATTCCACTCAGTAATATACAACTCGGGCCTCAGTATCTTATTTGTCATCTTTGGATGATTGAACCAATGGATAAAGAGGGCAGTTTGGTCTTTTTTGAAATCTGGTTTTTCAATGTTTCTGCTAGGACGGTGTTCTAGAATCCTTACCTTGCTCTTTGCTGTAGATCATCAGAAGGCAGAATTTTTGGGACAAACCACAAATTGCTCTAGTTGGTAAAGCCTGCAAGGAGCCAAATCTTTCTCCATGTGGCTGGCTAAAACAGACAACAGGATCAGGAGCACTGGGGGAACCTACATATTCCCCCCATTTTAAGCCTCTGATCCAAGGTAAAGGACTCTAAAACAAAAAAACAAAACAGCTGTCAGTGATACCATTTTAAAACAATCTTTTAAACTTTTTAATGTGATTTTATTTCTAATGAAATTAATGTTAGATAACATATTTACCCATCAGAAATCATTTTTCTCCCAAACACTTGTGAATTGGAGGGTGATCATTAGGGCTGCGAAGAGCTTCTCATTAGAAAGCAAAAAAGTGCTCTAGAGCTTGTGAGGGGGCTAACAGAGCACCTGTCTCTAACTCCTTACCAAACACCTTTTTTCCTGGGATAGGGCCCAACTGCCAAGGGCAGCCATGTGATCCCAGAGAAAAGGGTTGCAGACATTTGCAACAACCGTGTTCCCATCTGTTCCAAAGTAACTTTTTACCTTTGATTCTGAAGAGCTGCACAGACCTAGTGGTCATCGTAAATTGGCTGATTTGCATAAAAGAAGCCACTGAAGACAAAATAATTAAACAGAAGTGCAGATAACTACCCCATCACTGTTACAAATGATATAAGCCTTTGAAAATAAGCTGCTACTTGAGAGGAGCTGTTTGTCTGGTGCATTTAATTCTAGTCTTTTAATAGTGCATAAATAGAGTTTCTCTCCTTTCCTTCCTTTTCTGTCCAATTGCCTTTTCCCCTCACCTTCCTCCAGTTTTATTGCCCCACTTTCTCTTTTCTCCCTTTCTAGGTCAGTTACCTCTTCCTCTAACTCCATCCTTCCTTTCTTCTTGTTTCTGCTGGAAGGAGGGAGAAGTGTGTGCTTGTGTAAGTTCAGTGTCAGAGTGTAACTGGTATAATGGCTGGCATATGCAACTGGGGATCAATTAATTATCTGTAAATAATTTTAATTAATTCAACTGAACTAGTTTAACTTAATTTATCCAAATAATATACAGTTTTTGTCTTGATCCTTTTTGGCAGGTATTTATGTCATTTGTCGGGCAGCAGACAGGGAATCTTCTTGACTAGTCTCAGCTGGAGTTGGCAATTCTGGCTAGACGAAGCGAGGAAGCCAGGCATAGAACAAGATTTGTATAGTGTTATTTTATGCTATACGTACATAAAGTTAACTTCAATGGCAGCTATCCTAAAACTAAAATCAAAAGGTAATATAGGAAGTATAAAATTGTATAAGGCAGAGAGCTACAATTCAGAATTCACAGTGCCAGTCTATTAATTCATTATTTAGTGATCCAGGAAAGGTCAGCCATGATGCATATCCAAGTCTGAAGAAACTGTTAGAACAGTTACCCAATTCAGTCTAATCAGTCCTGAGAAACTACAGATTCAGAAACCAAGGAAGGGTCTCTGGAAACAGATGGGAAGGGAAAGGAAGGAGCATACAAATCCTGTAGAGTGTGCTCTGATCAGTAAACCATGATTTAACAAACTGGGATTGTTAAATCTAACCCAGGTCTAGAGGTTTAGTAAAGGTGGGTCACAATACTATCTTCATTTTCTGAGTTAAAGAAATCTAGTTGGTCTAACACTGGATTTTCATTAAGCATTTCTCTGAAGAAATTGAGTGACAATATTTGAAGAAACAATGTTACTTTTAAAGCATTATTTTAAAAACTTTTAAAAAAAAAAACAGCATTTCTTGACTTCTCTGTTGGCAGACAGGGATAATTGTTCTTATAAAAATATATATGAGCATAAAATGAACAAGTAATCTAAAGCATGAAGAATTACTTGATGCTCTGCAATCCAGAAAAAAATGCCTTACTGAAGGAAAAGAGGTGTTTAGAGTAGCACATAATGATAATTAAGACACAGCCTTGACACACATTTTGAAAAAGTGTGTCTTTTTCTCCACCCAAGGTCCTCCCACCATTAAAAAGGAAATAAGAGGTAAATGGATGGATGGGTGGGTGGGTGGACAGACAGACAGCGTGTGTGTGTGAGTATGTATGTTTGTGTGTATGTGTATATGTATCTGTATACAATACAATGCAATACTATGCAGGAAGTTCTGTTATATAATAAACAGAGTAGCATTATGAAACATACTGGATAGACAATCTCTTTAGTATGCTCCCTTGTTTCTCTGAATGCAAACTGCACTAATAATCCCATGGCAGCAGGGAGTTCTCCTTCCATGATAGGTTTTGATCTGCTGACGTGTGCAGTGTGGAACAGCTGGCGAGGAGTCTGCCCATATGTTTTTATCATAGTCTCTAGAGCTCTTCTTTGGACTGGATCTTCAACAGCTGACACATCCATTCCAAAATATGTCTAAAATATAAATCAGAAACAAATAAATTATATCTATATACGTGTATGTATGTGTGTATAAGGGGATGAGAAAGAGGAATTAGTTCTTAGTGCATGGATATGCTCCTGACTAATAGTTTATTTATTATAACTCAAGGTAGTGTACATAATGCTTCCTCCTTCTATTTTCCCCACAACAAGCACCCCCTGAAGTGGGTTGGGCTGAGAGAGAGTGACTGGCCTAAAGTCACTCAGTTGGTTTCTCTAGCTAAGGGAGGACTAGAACTCACAGTCTCCGTTTCTAGTCTAACACCTTAACCACTACATTAAACTGGTGTACATAAAACTTTTTAAATAAAAAAATTAAGTAGCTAAGCAAGCATACTATGAAGCTAAGACAAAACAGTAGTACCAATGCTCCAAGCTAGCAAAAGCTCTTCTTACTTCCTCTTGATTCAGTTATCATCAAAATAAAAGATCCAGAAAGCAGAACTAAGAAGTGATGAGTTCCACACTTGTAAAGCACTAACACAAGAGATACCAGTATTTCCCAGCTTCTGAACCTCTGCAAATATACCTTTGATCCTTCTATTATTTAGCCACTCTAAAATATGTTTAATTTTTATCACCATAGAAGCAACCAACATCTTAGTGTGAGCATCTCGGTGCAGGCCTGATTTTAGAACTGGTACTGCTTTGGATGCCTTAGGGCAGTGTTTCTCAACCATGGCAACTTTAAGGTGGGTAGACTTCTGGGACTTGAAGTCCACAAATCTTAAAGTTGCCAAGGCTAAGAAACACTGCCTTAGAGGGTGAAGTTCATTAGGAATTGGTCCAAACAAACAGGAGTTTGTTTCTGTTGATTCTGCCTGACTTCTTCACAACCTTCAATTCTACCACCTTTAGTATCCTAACAGATTCTGAAACAGGAACTGATGCAATTGTTCCAATTCTGACTAACAGATCCCAGAACGTGATGCTGGAAGATTGCTGTTTGGTTATTTAGGGCCAAGAAACAGCTGAAGAGATCTTTCAGAAACTGAGCTTCATCAATGTAGGGATGATACCCAGTTTTTTTTCTTCTGATGCAAAGAAAGCAGTGAAAGTTTTGAACTAACAGCTGGATATAGTAATGGATTGGTTGCAGTCTAATAAAACACCTTAACCCACAGAAGACAGGGATGCTGTTCTTTAGCAGGGATGCCCAACTAAGAATGGGAATATGTTACATTTTAGATGAGCCTGGATCCCTCATAAATACTGGGTCTGATACTGTCACTGAGTGAAAGACAAATGTATTATGAAAAAAAAGGATACTTACAGCAGGATGAAAGACATTGATAGCTTGAACTGAGGCCTTGCCTTTTTGTTTATACCCAAATACTAAATCAATCCAATGGCAGATGGTTTGGGATACATGGTCAGACTCTAAAGCTTGACGGTGGATGAGGATAAATAATCTTGGATCATTTCGAGCCCATGGTGGGAGGTTCACATGGTTTACTCTTTCACCATTCTGACGTACCCCAAAATCAAAACCTATAAATAGAAATAATTCATATTAGTTGTTTTAGATCTAAGTAGCTAACGTAAGAATTTATTTTCATGTTCTCACCATCCTTCCTAAAAACCAACTCAGAGCAGTAGTCACAAAATTCTCTTCTCCAAATTTTTACATTAACAACTGGTTAAATCAATTGCGTAGTTTGCATATAGCTTTAAACCTTAGTTTAAAATAATGAATGTGAATCTTGGACTTGTGCACTTCTCCTGTTTCTCTCCTCCTCCAGGAAAGCTTATTTTTTCATCAATCTGCAGTTTATTATGAATGAACCAAACATTTTGAATGTATTACAGACCCATTTCTTAATTTTTAAAACTACGTATTTCAGTAATAATAATGGTGCTGTTGAGTTCAACCTATGACTAGATAGTTAATTCTGTCACAACAGTTGAAGGTCCATGGTCCAATTTATTTTATTATTTTTTAGATTTTTAGATCACTGCAATCATGACTCCTAGCAGTACATAGAAAAACAGTTAAAACATAAACTATCATGGTATAATAATAATATGATTACAAAAATTAAAACCGACAATCTGATTGGAGCAATAGGAATTCTGGCATTTCACCAGAGGAAGCCAAAAGTTCAAACCATTCCCAGCCCTACTCCCAATATTGTTGCTTCTCTTATTGTATTTTTAGGAAAGTATACTTTTGCTTATAAATAGGGTGACTGAATGCTGGTTAGATTATACAAAATATGGCAATCTCTTTTTAAAACATACCTTCCCTGTTAACTAAAAACTCAGGAAGATAAAAAAATTCTGGGATAAGTTCCTTTACATCAGTCATGGATTCATATGATGAAAGGCGCCAGGTTGTGTTAGTAGAATGGAAGGTTCTGTCTGGAATATCAAAGCTCTGATCTGAAAATGAAACCATATTAAATTAGTTACACTGTAGAAATTAATATATTACCCTAAGTATTTGGTTACAAAATGAATGCATTTTAATACTCCGTACTCTATCTGTGTGTATGCACTTTTACTGGTGCAGACAAACATGAAACATTTCAGCAATTCTGTTTCTAAGGATTGAAAAAATTTTGAAGTAATTATTTGCAATGGTTTGTTGTATCAGGATTTTCTCATGGGAAGAAGGTCATCCCGTTAGCTATACAAAAACAGGTGTCAAGATTATTCTATGAAGCTAATGTAAACAAAGTATCTTGTGATTCTGTTATGATTTTTACTGCCACCTACTGTAACGTGTATGTTAGTTATTCAGTGGGGGGGTGACATGCTGGCAATATAACGGGAGGGCTAAATGCCCAGCTTGTTCAGTGTGTTTGTCTTGTAAAAAGTTAATCATGTAGTTTATGGGTTATGTAGTCTTAACTAGTAACCAAGTAGTGTACCTCTTCTCTGAGAGTGTTTTTTTTAGCTAGAGACTTTGTTGTGGTTAAGTCTTGGAAGCTAAGATGAGACGTCGTCTTTGTTATATCCTATATTTTGTATGCAACTTGTATTTTATAAAGTTTTGCATTTTTATCAATAAAGACCAGTTAGTTTATATTTTCTGACTGGATTTTCTTTGGAAAGCTAACTATGGATATTGCATTTTGCAAGCTCTCATGCTGATGTGTAAGTTACCTGAGAGCAGGATTTTTTGGGACCTTTTTGCTGCACTCTGCGCAACATGTTAGTCCTGTGTTATATTTCACCATTATTGGATCCATTTTATTTATTGTAGTTTTATATAGAATATTATGCACAATGCAACTCCCATCCAATCACTCTCAAAGTCTCAGTGTAAACATTTCTAACTCTATCTAAATACATGAAGGATGGTACATTTACCAAATAAAATAGCTATCTATCCAAATACTGCCCACTGATAAGTAAGAAATTAAAATTATTTACATCATGAAGACCTAGAAAAAATGTACCTTGATAAGCTAAAAACATCTTTGTGAAAGGAGGCATTCTAACCAGAAAGTGAAGAACTGTTCCACTATTTGAGTAATGAGATCCATAATGATAAGGCTGTACAGGAGGCATTGGATCATCTTCTCTAGCTCCTTTACGGTATTCTTCTTCTAGGTACTGTAGCAGAAAGATATAAGAAAAAATAATGCATTTTTGTCTAATAAAGCAATACGTACTACAGTAATACCTCGGTTCACAAACGCTTCTGTTCACGAACAATTTGGTTCACAAACAGCAGCATTTGCAAAATTTTGCTTCCATTCGCGAACTCTGCATTGGGTGACGAACACGACCCATGGCCATCTTCCCTGCTCTGACACGTGGTCGTGGCTTCCTCTAGGCGAAATCGCAGTTGCAGACAGACACTTGCTGTGAAGCTTTTTGGTGTCGCCTCAAGCAAGGTTAGTGTTCTCTCGCTTCATTCTGTACTGTACTGTACTTTGTTTCATACTTTTGTGGTTAAAAAAAAAATACATATGGTTCAGAACGGATTAACCTTATTTACACTGAACCTTATGGGAAAATTTGATTTGGTTGGCTACCAATTCGGATGGCGACCACGTTCGTAGGGGTCAGAACGGATTAACCTTATTTACATTGAACCTTATGGGGAAATTTGATTTGGTTCACGACCCATTCAGTTCGCAACCAGAATTGTGGAACAAATTAAGTTCGTGAACCGAGGTACCACTGTATATTGGTGCTGTTATTTAAATTAGCAATACAGTAAACCTTTTTACTTAATGTTAACTTTGGACTCATAATTTAAAGATAAATGTATCAATCAACATGAAAAAATAAAAGTTAAAGATTAAAAAAAAACAGAAACTGCCCTAATATAAAACAGATGGAAATTTCAGATACAAAAATCAGATGCCTCTGCAAGGCCTCTTAAAACTGTCTTCATTGGAACTAAAAAGAGTACCAGCGAAGACATCTTGCAAAGAGCTTTCCATACAAGACAGTCACAACAAGGAAGTCTGAACAAGACACTGGCAATCAGGTAGTTTTGGCAGAAGGAGATGGCTCATTAATAACCAGATCCTGTGCCAAGATAAAAGGGTAGGACCCAGCACCTTAATTGTGCTTTAAGGTAGGCAAGGACTTGAGCAGATAAATCCCACATTCCCAATCCCAATGAATTGTCTAATAAAGTCATTTGTTTTGTATTAAAGCCACCCTGCATACAATATATTACACTAGCTAAAAGATTTGCACGTATATTTAGCTTCTTGGCTAACGCCTAGCCCAAACTGCATACAGCTTCATGTCATACAGGCCATGTGACCAGCACATGATAGCGCTGGACTTAAAAGCACCCACAAGCAGCGAATATGATTCTTTATAGATAGTCCTCAGCTAACAACCACTCGTTCAGCCATCCCAGCACCCCCATGGTCACATGATCGCAATCCAGGCGCACGGCAACTGGCTTGCACTTACAATGGTTGCAGCATCCCATGGTCACATGATCGTCATTTATGACCTTTCGTGCCAGCTTCCCACAAAGCCACAGGGAAGGTCGCAAGTTGCTCCTACTCCCACCACTTTTTTTTTCCAGAGAAGCCCAGCTATGGGGTACGAGTTCCTGGGGATCTCATACTCCATAGCACACAACACCACAGAAGCCACCTGTGTGTCTTCCCACCCCCAGCAGCAGCCACACCTGACCCAGCTGTGCTTGTGCCAGGCTGCAGCAGCCACTTGTCCACCCTCCTGACCCTGGCAGCAGCCACCCTGGCCTGGCTGCACTTGTGCCGAACTGTAGCAGCTGCTTGTGCACCCTCTCGCCCTCTGGAACACCTACCCTGTGCCTGGCCACACTCATGCTGCACCACAGCAGCCACGTACCTACCCAGCAGTCTGCTTGCAAGCCACCCAGGACTCGCAACTTCCTGCTGGCTTCCCCATTGACTTTGCTTGTTGGAAGCCAGCAGGAAGTTGTGAGGAGGTCCTCACTTAACAACCTGCAATCCTCGCTTAATGATGGCAACGGGGACTGCCAAGATTGCTGTTGCTAAGTGATGCAGTCACGTGACATCACACTTTATGACTGCATTCCTTAGTGGTGGAAATTCTGGTCCCAATTACTGTTGTTAACCAAGACTACCTATATAAAATAAAAATTGTAGTTCAATCCAGAAGCTTGAAATGGCTTTCATAAACTGTACTAAGGTTCCATTAGTGCCTGACTGGGCAGACTTAGACAGTTTCCGCATGAAATTGTTCTTGGGATAAGATGAGGCATAAGTCAGTTCTTTCCTCTACTGCCCTCAGAGCTGTGAAAAGGTGCCATCGTATTGAAGATGTTACCTATAATCAGCCAGACTGAAGCCACTAGGAAAGCATTTCCATTAAAATGCTTTCATTCATTCACATTTTAAAATATAATTCCTTAATTATTAACATTTAAAAACTTCTGAATTGTTACTGGTGAAGGACAAACTGCACATTACAAATAACTGCATATCATAAAGTTAATATTTTTAAAAGTGGCATCCACATTTCAGGTGGTGGAAGGAGGATTTTTTGCTCTTACTTAAATAGCTCCTAGGTTGTTTTTCCTCCCAAACATTTCTAGGCCCATCATACCTACTAGTTTCTATTATGATCTCTCAGCAATTATAGTAGATTCTTTTCAAAGATCATACACCATGTACTTCTATATATATTCATTCAAGCATAAGTTCCACTATTTACAGTGGAGTTACTCCTAGATAATTGTGCATTATCTAGTAAGTAAGATTTATTAAACAAGTAAGCTAGGAGGAAACATTAGCTACAGCGTTCTGATCATGGCTAAAGATTCTATCACTATAGACAAGAATCCTGTTTGCTGAAATAAACACAGGTATGTATAAAAACCCTGGACACAGGGGCATGTAATGTAACATCTTGTCTTCTGTTCTGAGAGCTTAAGGGAAGGTGGACTATATATACCATATTAACAGATTCTATATCTCTCTTCCAGCAACTCCTGAGCATCAGGACTTGGATACTGGACTTTCTAAAGCTAATGCACTGTATATAGTCATCTAAAGTGCAAGGGTCCATGAGTTCAATTCCCAGTAGAGGGTTTGAACCACTCAGAATAATATGTAGTTACCTCTGTCTGACAATGCCCAATAATGGTGAAACAAGTCACACAGGGCTTGCCTCCTGGTGGTCTATGTAACAGGCATGCAACCAGTTTTCCAAACTGGTAGTCTTTGGACTGGACATGCTAGGTGATGGGAGTAGTCCAAACATTTTATTTGATTTCTCTCCTTGTACAGGAGATCAAGATGGTGTACACGGTGCTCCTTCTTCCTATTTTCTCAACATAACAATCCCCTGAGGTGGGTTGGCTTGAGTGAGAATGATTGGCCCAAAGTCACCCATATGCAGAACACCAAGTTGGTGGATACCAGATTATATAGGATTTGTTTCCCCTAAAAATCCATTAATACCACATGGGAAGTGTACTGTTGAAATGTATCCTAAAATGCAGAAGGTTTTCTTCAGCTGCTAGGTACTATAGCCAAATCATTTACATTTTCACAGGTTGTCTTCTAGTATTACTACCAAAGCAGCAGTTAACTGAAACAAACTCATCAGCCTAAAAATGGGTTGGACTATGAGCTCTAGCAACAAAGAAAAATGGACCCCACAACAACTTTGAAATCATTTGAGAAGACACACACAATTATCTCTTATCAAAAACCAGAACAGGGAGGAATATTGAGTATTTTCTTCCCTTTTGTTCATTTGAATCAGCAGGCAGGAATGAATGCACATGTTAGCAGAACACAAGGCAAACTTCATCGTTTAACGCTGCTCTCTCTCTCTTACATACCTATTTTATTATAAATATGAATGGATGAACTATTTCAGTACAATACCTTGTAAGTCTCCACATAACGATCTTCCTTTTCTTTTGATTGTACAGCTATCGGTTTGATCAAATTTCTGAAATTACACAAATATTACAACTTGTCAATTCCAGAACTTAAGGAACACAACAAATGCAATCAAATAGATTGTTTTTTTTAGCATATGTGAGTTTGACAGCAAGCGGTATAACTAGTAATACATTTTCAAAGGCAAGTCATTATATTTATTACCTATAAACAGATGGATCATTTAAGTCCAATGTTTCACTTGTATAGTCGGAAAGTATAAAGGGAAATACTGGATACTGCATGAGATCATTGAAGGAACGACCAGCATGTTTGTTTAAATGAGTGAGGTATTCAAAATTAGTGATCTGTCCTGTATACCACAGGTGGGTTAATGCGGTAATGTTGCCATACTCCAAGAGATTAGGAAGATTGTTTGTTAGGATATTGTGGTACACATCATCCCGCACCTAAAAAGAATCAAATAAAGCTTTTACCAAGCTGCAAATCATGAGTCATCTGAAATACACATTT
Organism: Liasis olivaceus; assembly: GCA_030867105.1. Classification (NCBI taxonomy): domain Eukaryota; kingdom Metazoa; phylum Chordata; class Lepidosauria; order Squamata; family Pythonidae; genus Liasis; species Liasis olivaceus. Next base: position 263,647,788 of record CM061349.1, read on the forward strand.
TCAACATCCTTGAATAGTCATTTATTTATGTTAGAATTGTAGCCAGATTAACACATACATATCTTCATGCCTCATTCACCTCTTGATATGTAGTCTCATTAATAGATGCTTGTTCTCCATTTCCAAAATAAGTTGCATACAGGTCGTCCTCAACTTACGATGGCAATTGGGACCAGAATTTCTGTGGCTAAGGGATGTGGTCATAAAGCATGACCTCATCACTTAGCGACAGCAATCCCTTAGCGACAGCAATCCCTGCAAGTTGCCATTGTTAAAAGAGCCCCATGGTCATTAGGCGAGGCAATTTCCTGCCAGCTTCCCACAACCAAGTCAGGTGGGGAAGCCAGGAGGAAGTTGCGAATCCCAAGGGGCTTGTAAGCAGGCCGGTAGGCAGGTAAATGGCTGCTGCTGGGTGTGGGAGGGCATAAGGGGGTGTGCAGGGGAGGTGTGGCAAGGCTCGGGGAGGGTGCAAAGGGGTGTGGAAGAGGCGTGAACTTTGGGGAAGATGTGCAAGCATGCAAGGGAGGTGTGGCAAGGGTCAGGGAGGGTGCAGGGATGTAGTGAGGGTGCAAAGGGGTGCACAAGGGTGCAAGGGGGTGCGCAAGGGTGTGAGGGAGGCACGGCGAGGGTCAGGGAAGTTGCAAGGAGGTGCGGTGAGGGTTGGGGAGGGTGTGCATGGGTGCAAGGGGGTGCACACAGGTGCAAGGGAGGCACAGTGAGGGTCAGGGAGGGCACACGAGGGTACAAGGGGGTGCACAGGGGTGCAAAGGAGACATGGCAAGGGTAGAGGAGGGTGCAAGAGGGTGCACAAGGGTGTGAGGGAGGCGTGGTGAAGGTCAGGGAAGATGTGCAAGGGGGTGCAATGAGGGTCAGGGAGGGTGCACAAGAGTGCAAGGGGGTATGTATCCATTTCATATACAGAAGCAGTAAAATTAATTTGTTTTGTATCATTATATAATGGAGTTCTGTAATGGGGTAGGGGGTAGGGGTTAGCTTTCCAAATTTTTGGAACTGCATTTAACAAATGAAAACTAATTTAAATGAAACAGAATGCTATGTTTGTCAAATTCCTTTTGTCTCCTCATTAAACCTTTTAAAAATTTACCTACCGAGCTTGATAAATTTACCAGTTGACTACAATACAGTGACAAAGGTACCAGTGTGACTCTTCACCCCAGATGAAAATTGAATAAAAGATGTCAGTCACAGATGTTAGCACTGTTAAAATACTGGTGCCCATCAACGGGCCTTTGCCATGCCCTGCAGAAAAGTATGAGCGGGAAAATGCAGACTTTCCACCTACTGGATTCCAAACACTTCCAGGATGCCTGGGTGTTAGCAAAAATTGTTCCTTTTCCAGACGTACATATAAGCAGCAAGGCTTGGAATGCTGAGATGGATTTGCTGCTCAGTTCTCCTCTGCCTGGACTCACTATGATTTCCTTTGTAAATTTTGGTACATATGAAACAAAGTTACACAAAGCTCCGTTCAATATTGCTGGATAGTCATCCAACATATTTACCTTTGTGTTGTCAAAAGCTAATAGTAACGTTCTGCCATTCGTTAAAAATATTTCTACAGTATTATCTCTTAATTGCCACCAACGCTTGTGTACTTCTTTGATTTCTTCAAATGTCCAAGAAAATGATGCTGGCTCAGTTTCTCCATGAAAACTCTAAAGAAAATTTAGTATGTTAAAGCAATCAGCCTTTTCAAAATAATGTACTTCTTTCACATGGCAATATTTTAATGCTTTTGATATTTTTGCTGTGGGATACATACATTATTACTGTTATTATTTTATTTTGAGCTTTCATGGCAAATGTCAGTATTAAAATGCAATAAATAGAAAGAATTAGTGCATTTATTAAGTAAGTAACAAACATTTCTAACCAACCTAAATATTTTCAGATGCCAGAGAAAGGCTACTTATGAAATTTTTACAAATAGTGTTTTAAATTTTCTTTCAGCAAACCACATAAAAATGGATGTCTGAATTCCTAGGATTCTTAAATAATATTACAGATTATTGCTCAGATTATATTCACTAAATGTACATAAACATATTTAAAAGTATGATTTAAAAACAATTCAAAACTTTTACTTACTGAATTTTCAATAATTTCAGAAGCATTGTCTTCCACAAAATACATTCCACATTTGCCTGCAAAGTGAAAATATTTAAGAGATATTCTTAATTTATACATTAAAAAGTTATAATGATCTATATTTAATCTGTATACCACTGACCTCAAAAGACTGACATGGAAATAAATTTAATTTAATTTAAACTGACTCTGGGCAGTGTACAATAAAACCAAACAAACAAAATAGAAAACACAATATAATAAATCATAAAAGAGAACAAGAACCAATGGCGAGTCCAGCTAACAACCCCCAGCCCCCCAACAAATCCAACAGGGCCCCAACAACTTTAACCCAAGGCCTGGGAGGACACTCAGGTCTTTAAGGTTTTCTGGAATGCCAGCAGGATAGGATCCATACAGATATCAGGGGGAACCTCATTCCAGAGGGCAGGCCACATGACAAAGAAGGCACTCGTCCTGGGTCCTGACAGGTGTCACTGTTTAATTGAAGGGACCTGGAGCAAACCTGTTAGCTCATACTGGCCAGGATACAGGCAGTCCCTCAGATAACCAGGTTGCATGCCATGTAGGGCTTTATAGATCATAACCAGCAGCTTGAATCACACCCGAAAGGATATTGGTAACCAGTTCAGCTCACAAAGCAGGGATGTCACTTGGGCATACTAAGGCATGCCCATCACTGCCCACACCACTGCATTTTGGACCAATGAAAACTTTCAAGTGGTTTTATTTTATTTTATTTTATTTTATTTTATTTATTTATTTATTATTAAACTTGTATGCCGCCCATCTCCCCCAACAGGTGACTCTGGGCGGCTCACAATAACAAAAAAGGAAAAAACACCAATCCCTCCAACAATGGCTAAAACCATAAATAATTAAAATAGAAACATGCATTAAAAATGTCCAAAAAACCCCCTTTAAATTTTAGCCCTAAAACCTTCAAGATGCTGGGGGGGGGCAACCCATCACCCCACCAGCCATCTCCACAGGTGCGGGCCCCCATCCGGCCCCCAGGCCTTCTGGCAGAGCCAGGATTTAACCCCTTTCCTGAAGGCCATGAGGGAGAGGGCACACCGGACCTCGGGAGGCAAGATGTTCCATAAGGCGGGAGCCACAGCAGAAAAGGCTCTCTGCCTAGACCCCACCAATCGAAATTCCTTGACCGGTGGGGTCTGCAACCTGCCCCTTCTGCTGGACCGAGTGGGGCGGGCTGAAATAACTGGGGCGAGGCGGTTTTCAAGGGCAACTCCATATCGAGCACATTGCAATAGTTAAGCCATGAGGTGACCAGGGCATGAGTGACCAGAGGGCCTCCCAACTCAGGAAATGGTGCACCAGAGGGTGCACCAGAGGGAGTTGCACAAAGACCTTCTTGGCCCCAGCTGCCACCTGCTTATTGAGCCAGATATAATTGGGTATCAATTATAACTTGATGTAGTTGTTAAGCAAAACCATATCCCAAAGAAACGCCAATGCTCTTATGACAGTATCTCCACATAGCCAGTCTGAGCATGTTGGTCACTTGTGTTCTTTTCTATACACATTGTCTTTTCATCTGTAGGCCGCCCAGAGTTGCTAAGAAGTCAGACAGCCTTGAAATGTGGCAAATAAAAATAAAGTATACTAATTACAAGTTTCAAACTGATATTTATACTGTGCTGTAGCAAAATTCATAAATTTTAAGATTAACCTGAAAATGTGGTTGAAACCATGAACAAATACTCTGCATAAGAGAAAACCTCTCAACATCTTTAACAATACTCAGATGTCCACTATATTGGATCTATTAGGTGTTTTGCACTTCAGTTTCTGGATGGAGAATCTGGTTCAGTTACTGTTGCCCATAAGTAAAGAACCAGGCATCAAACAAAGAAGAGGGAATGGCTTGGGTAGTACGAAAGAGTGGAAAATAGAAAGAAAAAGTTCACACAAATACTTATTCTACAAAACAAGTCACACTTAAGCAGTTTGTATTTATTCTTTTGTTTGCCAACTATTCTCAGCCTCACTGACAAATTTGAAGCTTCAGATTTGCACATCTATGAAAAAGTATTGGTTAGCACGTAGAAATAAAGTTTTTCACTAAGTGTCAAATGAGGCACAACATTAAAAGCGTGCTTAGTTTTCCCTTCCGAACAACAACAACACTTTCCAATCAGGAGTGAGACTACAGCACACCTCAAAAAGTTCATCATCATCCCACTTTGGTCCTATTAAAAATTCCTCTCTTCTGAAGGTGCTATTAAGACTGAGATGAAGGTGATTTTTGAAGGTAATGGAAAAATTCCTTTAGGCCAAATTGTATATTTGGATTAAATCACCTTTACCACGCACTGCAGTGTGTGTATCCCCTGGCTCCCTGGCTGTTATTCAGAAGAAAACAGCTAGACTCACTATCTTCCCAGGTATCAAAAATACTTATCTCAAAATTGCTACCTTTATATAAGAGTCAGATTGCTTGATCAAGTGCACAGTTAAGGGAAAAAAGATTTACCTAGTAGCAGTTCACCTGGAGTCTCTCTAGATGGGGCCACATTTATACATCTTCGATTAACTCTGCAAAGACATACAGTAAATATGACAGATTCGTTTTATGGATATCTGAATCATTATATTCTCAAAAAAATATAATGGTTTAATAACACTCATTATGTTCCATGGCTTTGATGCAACCCAAATATGTCTTCTTTTAAAGTGAAATTAAACATTAATTTTCCCTCTTTAGTCCAATTCTGCTCCAGAGATTTCTAGAATCCTCTAAAACAGATCAAGAAGTCATGCCAGGAAGGAGAGTGAAGGTACAACCTGCTCCATAAATTAATTCTTGTTCATTTAATCTTGGTTTCCACCCATAATATATAAATTGCCTAAACTTTTTAGCTTTAATCAATCTTAGTTTTGTTTTATTCACAGACATTAGATAATATTAGCTCAGGGAACAGAGAACTAAAGCAAACATTACATATATGTTTAATCATCATTATAATGCCAGATTTACAATAATTTAATAATTAACTACTTACATCAGAATTTAAGGACATATTCTTTCTGACATTTTATTTTTATAAAAATGTGTTCGTGTGTGTGTGTGTATACACAGAAACTCATGCATACACATGCATACGTACAATAAGTTGGAAACGTACCAGTTAAAAGTTTTAAGTATAGAATAATACAATCTTTGCTAAATATATTACCCACTAAAACCTTTCAAATTCTATTATTGTATTTAACATATTTAGCAGATATTTTGCTATCTTAATGTTCAAGGCTGTAATTTTTTTTTTTTTTACTTTGTTACAGAATACCTCTATATTAGTCTGCTGTAGACATTATAAAGACCACTATGGCAATATAAAATCAAGGGTGGTAGATCCTAGCTATCATGTGTGAAATTTTATATGTAGAATATTTCTTCCTTCCCCTCCTCTTTCTTCTCTCTGCAGCCTCCCTACTTCTGAGGTATAGGGACTGGCTGATAGGAGTAATGCATCCTGCAGTTTGGGCTCAAACCTAATAGATTTATTATGGTAAATGGTCTTATGGACTATAATCTATTTCACTAGATATTAGCAGGTTTTTTTATATATGTATGTGTGTGTTTGTGTATATGTATATATGTATACATACACACACACATACAGGCGGAGAGGAGGAAATGTAAACAGTTAAGGCCAGTGAGGGGTATTACTAGAAACAGCTTAAATGCATAAAAATGTATACAGTGACGATATATAATTGGCAATAACTGAGCCCTCCTCTTGTCAATTAAGTTAGCCTGCCCGCCCCTCCCCACCTGCTCCTCCATTTATGCATTCAACCATGTACTCACATTTCTATAAATCAATTCTGGCCTCATTTATGAGAAGCTTTCTGGTTACATACAGATGATCCTTAAGCATTACAGGCATAAGTACTGACGACCCTCTATTATGTTCCCCCCCCCAATCCACCCCCCTTTTAAAACATTCATTAGAACTAACCTGATATGCTCACTGGCAGCTTTATCTTTCACCGTAGAAGAGTGAGATGAATGTGTTTTGTCTTCAAACAGATAGGCCAGGGGGGGCTTAAGAACCTCTATTAAGAAGCAAAACAAAACTTTATGTTTTAAAATATTTTAGGGAAAGTAACTGGACTCGTAAAGAATAGTGTAAGTTACCTTCCAATTTTTGTCTGTCTCTGAGGAGGTATTTATTTGGAATAGTTAAGTAGCACCTCTGCAAACGGCGCCTCTCTCTGTTAGGTCCTTCAGTTGGGTCTAACTGCCACGACGTTGGGTAGGAGGCAGGGTCATACCAAAGAGCCCTACAAGTAGAAGCACTGGAGTAAGGACTACACACTATCTCATAGCAGGTTTAAAATGGAGGTCCAGTATGCAAAAAGTCTGTACCTTCCTTAATTTTACTTTATGCAGTAACAATTCAATTCTGATGACCTTCAAAATACTATGTGTACAATATACAGTTATACTAAGCAGAGATAAGAAACAGTCAGTCCCTCAGGTAAAGTCAGAGACGATAATAATTTTGAAGCCTAAATAAATCAGGTTGATCTGATTTCAGTGGTATATTAGTTTGGAATGAGACACATAAGCTTTTTTATTCCACATTTTACATTACTGTAACTTGCCCTGATTTTTAATCTGTAGCAGAGAAAAAGCCACTTGGTTCATAGCATTCTCATCCTATACTGATTTCCTAGAATTGCAGACCTTGCTTCTTTTAAGGGAAATAAAGGCAGAGTTTCAAGTGAACGTTTGCAACTATCCTTCTACAATGCAAATCTTAATATGAATGCAAATTCTGTTTCACAAATGGGAACAGCTATCTCAGATTTTTTTCTCATTAAGCAATAACAGCAGCCACTAATTTTTTCAAAGGTAGATAGGTAGTTGCTTACCTATCATGTGTAAACTGCTGAATGAGCTCTTGCCAGTGTCTGCTGGCACTTAAGTCTGTTTTATACATCCCCCTGATGTGCTGAATCACCTTCTTTCTTTCCATTCCCTGGGACAGAGAGGCAGCCTGGGTGATGTCCCCTGCAATTTTAGAAATCTCCTTTGACTTTGCATCCAAGCGCTGAAACAGACTAAATGGAGACACCAATTTAAAAGGATAGCACCATCTACATTAAGGAACAAATATGTAAAGCAAGCAATATCCCAATTTATAACTGGGATTTTCCATTTATATGGAAGCTGAGTTTTTTGCATTCAGTTTAGTATTTAGTATTTCAGTTTAGCCACACATGCACACGCACCCAAATATCTCCTCTAAAGTTAAAGGTTTTTTCAGGTTAGGATTCAATACGGCTTGTAGGATTCAGAAGAAACTTCCCAAATCACCAACTTCTGAGATAATGGTGGATATAACCATGATTTACTTCTACAGCATGTCACATTAAAGCTATCCTACTGTGGAAAAATTGGATAAAAACAGAAGACTTTTGATGCTAGAAAGAGCAGCCTTATGCTGTTTGACCCTCTCGTCCTGCAATGTATAACAATGAAGCACATGGCATTTTGTATGCTTTCCTTTCCATTCCATTCTGTTGCCAAGATGCACAGAGGTGAAGAAAAGCACAATGTAACAATATCACCTATTTTATGCTCTGTGTTATAGGAGAGGGAAGGAAACTAGACTGGTCCCTGTCTTGATGAAGGCTCCATAGTTGGAGCAACATCTGTTTTTATTCTTAGTAAAAGCAGTAGCAACTTACGTTTGCCGGTTGTTGGCCATTATCTTTTCCCAAGCAGCTTTATTCACATCTTCTTCAACCACATATTTCTTATGGTCCTGATAATCAGTTTAAAAAAAGTGATTCTCTTTTTCAGCTATTTTCCTAATATTGCTGCACTATCAAGTACAGTATTTCCAATACTTTAATATTTCTTACCTCTTGCAGCCAAAGTTTCATTTAAAGAAACATGCTTTTCTATTTTTGTTTAGTGTATTATAATTATTTTAAGAAATACATTCATTGTGACAGGGAAGCTACAATTTACAGTGAAGGCATTAATCATATGCACATTTATCATTAATTTTGGGACTTCTGCATGCAATTTTCCTACTATATGTACTTTTTGCAAATAATTTTCTTCAATTCATTTTCCTTATTTTTTCAAAAACATGTATTTTTGTGCAAATGCTCTCTTGGTATGTTCGTTTTTACACAAATTTCTTCTTGAAACAATTGTACTACATAATTTGGGGAAATGTTTATTTTGATAGATAACTAAATTTCAGTTTGCATATTGATTTGAAAATGCAGAGTTGCATTAACTTTCTATTGAAATTGGAATAGGCTGATGCCCCACCTCTAGTTTTGCAAATATGTTAATGATGCAAATGTAAGCAAGTGAGATCAGTAAGGAAAGTGATTATATAGATTTACATACCTCTTTCATTGCTTTTATGAGGTCAGGCTTGGGTGGTGCATTGAGAGGAATGTATTTGTAACCACAAAGTTTTAATGTGTTCATGAATGCTCCAACCGATACCTGTTCTTCTTTGGTTAATTCATCTTTGTGATCATGTATTAATTCAAATAAGTAAAGTGATAACTTAGGCCCATGCTGCAACAACAACAACAACAATAAATAATAATTATACTTATAATTATAATAATAATACAGTTACAAATTAAGGACTATAGAAAACTTTCATGTAAAAATACTTACTTACGTATTTTATAATATACCAGCTTATTCAACAAGTTTATGCACTCAAGCAGATTTTGAAGTTTGTGCTGTCTGAACGACAGTTTCTCATGTAACATGGTAAATGCCTTTTAAAGTTGAAGGGACATGGATGGCCAATTTATTATATAGCTTGGTAATCTGCCATTCATAAAACTAGTGTCAAAAATCCCACTGAGAAGGCATAAACTCTTTGGCATGCCTAAATGTCTTTACAAGCTATACCACCAGTGGTGCAACTCAAGACAACTAAACATGGGCCTGGGCCTTTTCTTAACATGAGCTGGTTCTTTTACCAGATGTAACTACTAAAATGCTTACTAAACAAAAGGCCACAATGGCACAGCACTGGTTTACTGCTAAAAAAAACTTCAGGCAGAGAAGAAGAGCTTCCACTGCCATTCAGGGCCAACAAAAATGAGCTAAATGGGCCTGCGGTCTGAGAAACTCTCCCTACTGCGGAGCTGAAGTGCTCTCAGCCCATCCTTGATCTGCCATGTCTTATCCTCACTGACCATCCTGATTCTGCCTCTATTACTTCCATCCCTAATCATTCCCTTCACCTGACCTCCCTCCAAAGAAACAGGTGGCAAAGCCTAACAGAATGTTCACACCTTGAGGCTGCCTTTGGATAGTGTCGGAATAAGGGGGAAAACACAACTAACACCAGTAGAGCTAAGGACGTCTTTCGCCTATCTATCTCATGGGCATAAGACAAAGACATGTCATGGAGACTTGGCAGCAAAAAAAAACCAAAAAAAAAAAAAACACTGCTATAATTAGTTGTAAGTGGGGAAAGGCCCTCAGATGTGCCTCCACTATATCACATTTCGGTCTGGAAAATAAGCAGCTGATACAAAACAGTGTTATTTATTTACTGACATACAGTATATAGATCAAAAGGAATACTCTATTTGTTATGAAATACCTGCATTACTTGTTTGCTTCCAGGTCCAATTCAAGGCACTAATTTCAACTACAAAAGAATTTCATATTTTAAGCCCAATTACTGCAGGGAATAATTTCTCCCATATGATTTCCTATTTCTTCCAAATTTTGACAATGTGACTTTGGTTCAAAGTGCTGTCAGCTTACAGGGTAAAGTTATCATCTATTAAGACCACATTTTTCCCTTATAAATTCCTCTCATCAAGGTTTTGTTGAATAAATAAAAAACTAAAGAAAAGCAACTGGTAGGACTAGAAATCTAAAATGTCATTTCCCATACACACAACAGGCTATTAAGGAATGGCACCTCTTCCATGGAGTTTTGACATTTTAACCATAATAAAACTTAAATAAGCTATCTAAATTCTTCAAAAAGCATTATAGCAATCTCCCTTTCAGCATTTCAAAAGTGCCAGCATTCTTACTTGCAAAGTTGTACTTAAACAGTCTCGCAAAATCTCCTGGTGGTTAATTTCATGTAAGAATTCCAAAGTGTGCTTTCTTTCTTGCAAAGAGCGTGCTGGAGACAAAGCGTGTACAAGCAGTCGTCCAAGCTGCACTCGAAAAGTATCCTTGCAAGACAAGAGAATTTTCTTCCACTGTTGTTTGGGGGTGCTTAACCTGGTAGCGCCCTAGGCATGAGAAAAGCTAAGTTATCTCCCAAGATTCTTCTTTCTCATCTAAGAACAAAACACATGACTAATACGATACAAGCACTTGACTAAAATGAAGTATTCTTAAAGGGTTTTTTAAAAATAACATTTAAGATGTGCATCACACCATTGTTGTTGGACACAAACCATAAACTTTACTAAAATATCTGGAAGGACTCCAACCAACAAAACATTGATTCTAATTAGACTGAAAAGTTAGAAAGCTGTACTTCTGTACAATCCATATAAAATAATGTGCAACATGTATGTTGTTATTTACATTCTTATTCCCATTCAGAGCATACTGCACCTCAGGCAAATATACTGATGCATTCTAACAGATATTCTATAGGTTAAAAGTGGTGTGGGAAAACCAAGAAGGAAGAAATATCTGTCTACAATAAGTAATAAGACTGGATCAGGGGAACTGATGAACTTTAGGAGGTAACACAAAGCATGACTACTTACAGCAGATAATCCAATTCCTTCAATCATTATTTTAAACATTTCTCTTAAGAAAGTGTCTCTTGGAGTAAGCTGCTTCTGTTCATCCTCCTTTTCAACCTTGTCCATTTGGGAAACTGAAGATCTATTCTGGAATGGGGCCTCAGTCATTTCAAGGCAATTTTCAGAATGGTCTACAAATTTTAAAAAGGGTTATACAGTCAATGTTAAGCCACACTGTCCTGATCCAAGGCCATAGTCATCCTACTGTGGCACAACTCACAGGACCGTTACATTACAGCAAACTGAACTGAAGGTAATTGAGCTGACTGTTATTCAATTCTTTATTTTGCATTAAAAGCACTTTAGGCTATTATTTTCATTGCCTTAAAAAAACCAAAAATAGGCTAAGAAGAATTTGTGGTAATTAAAAGACATGTAAAAAACGTTGCTAAAATAGTGCCAGCTGGCAAGGCAGACAACATGTTATTTTTTTAATATCAAATTTTAAACTACCAATATATGCATTTAAATGCACAAATAATTCTAAATAAAGGATTTGGAATATTTTAAAAATATGGCGAGAAGAAAAATAAAGTGAAAATAAATGATAATAAAAAAGGTGCTGCTGGGAGGAGCAATAGCAAGTGGAGCAAGAGGCTCAATTGCCTGAAAGCAAATCCTGGCCTTTGTGTGTTCCTAACACACATCAGTGTTTGCCTCCAAGGACAGGGTGGGGACAAAGCCTGAAATGAAGAGTCCTAATACCAGGATGTGAGCTCAGGATCACTGATGAAATAACTTGGCCTGCTTTGCTTAGCTCTCAAAGGGGACACACCTGTAACAAATGTTAATGATGTCAAGAAATCAAAGCCATTATGACTACTGTACATGTATCCTGGCCAGAAATATTAAGAAAAAAAGGAAGAACAAAGCAATGGCCTGCTTTTAAATGAGGAACAATATCTGCTTCCAAAGTTCTTTATATGGAATGAAGCTTGGAATGGTAGACTTGGGCTTGAGCAACAATCTATTTGTGCAGCACCACTTCGCTGTCCTACTGTAACCTTTACTGCTACTAAAAATTCTCCCTATCCCCAAGGATGGTGGGTGGTAGAGAACTGAATGGAAATTCAGCAGTATTTTGTGCAAACAACGAATGATGACCTACAATATGATAGCTAAAGCTTTATATAACATCCAGAGGTCATAACCTGGATTAGAAATGCCAAACTGTACAAATCTGGAATTTTAGAAAGTAGTAGCCTAAACTGGCTACTATAAGGGGGGACTTGCCATTCATGCAATGCATGTCATGGATAGTCATTGCATTCAGTCATATAAAGACAAAGCTGGTGAGGGTTAAAGGCAAGTAATTCATCCAAGAGCCAAAATACAAGACCAAGGTGTAATCAGAACCTCCAAAATCACGTGTAATGTTTATATCCTTTCTTTCTAGATCTCCCCCAAACCCATATAAATAAATGTACATTCACCTATCTCCCTCAAGCAGGACACAGCACAGTCTACTACATTCTGCTATTGACCTCTTCACTTCAGCCTCAGTCTTACTCGCCTTCTGTTTCTAATCACCTCCTACCCTCAGACTTGTCCTCCTCCCCACTGTCCAAGTTTATCTATCTCCTTCACCCAACCTCAGCTTTCCCTTAGTTGCTCCAAGCCTTCTGGTTTACTAGATGACAGAAATGGAATCTGACCTGTCTTTCATTTCTTAAGAATGGATCCATGTGGACATGCTAAAGAATTGGATGACGGGCAATTCAAAGCCATCACTTTAAACCACTCTTGCCCACATTATTGGTTTTTTTTTTAATTAAAAACTATAGCCAGGACACACAAAATATCCTGTCACTCAATTTTCCAACATTACAATGGATAATCTGCATAATCTGTATAATTCTTCTTTAGGGCAACTTTTAATATATTGTTTAGTAAATAATTACAATATATGATTCTTTCTGCTATAGCCTGATATATTGCTCAAGTGATGTGTCTTAATGGATTCCAAAGATTCATTAGGAAAGTTGATATGAGCACACTGGATTGATTTTAATAAAAATGTTGAAAGAACATTATTACCTTGATACATGAATCTATTGGTTGTTAGTACAGTAATCCTCTGTAACCTCTGTATAAGCTCTGCTTCAGTGGCACAAAGAGAGCTGTCTTGACTCATTCTACGCTGCATCATAAAATTCAGTTCCTCATTTGCAATTGTACACATTCTCATTAGCAATGTCTCAGACTCAGCAATAGAAAATGTTCTAGATGCTTCAAGAATGAAAAACAAATACCAATAAAATTCCACTGATAAACTTGATGAAGTTTTAAATTTCAAAGATCAAGTGTCCACAGTATCAGTGGTGACAGCAGGAGAAAAACTTGTTAATTTATTTTCTTTTGACAAGGACCTTTACGTAAGGCAGAATTATTTAACAAAATGAATTAAAGGATAAAAACAGGTCAAGAGATTCTGCTCATATACTTAACTGACATACTATCAAAGAAACATTTTGATCATACTTTGTTCTACAGATATATTGTGGGGGAGTTGGGTGGTGATATAAATTTGATTTATAAATAAATAAATAAATAAAATATTGTTTATTAATGTTCAGTAATTAAAATTTTAAAAAACACTGCACACTTCACCATAGAATGAGTAAACAAATGATAGTCAAAGGCTGCTCAGTTCAAAAAACTGGATTTTCATTACTCACCACCAATGCTTTTACGTTTTTGAAATATAGCCTGATGATCTGCAACTGATAAATGGAATGAATTGCTTAAATGTTCTGAATCTTGATTTCCTATCGTTTTTATATATTTTACAGCTGATTGCAGGACTGTGAATTGCAAATTAACTGCCATTTCTGAAAGCAACAGAGATGAAATGAACAAGCAGTCATTTCTTCAGATTCTTCCAAAGATTAAATAATTCAAACAGGTCATTCACAAAGGAATTTGGGGCTTACTCTGTGTTCTTTCATTCTTGCTCATCTGCAGGTATCCAAGTAACACCATGAGATCTTCAATAATCCGAAAATATTGTGTTCCTGAACAACTGCAGGCATGGATTGTCACTGCTGCAAGTAACTGCTGTATATCACACACAAGTAGCCTGGAGTCATTTGAGAGAATGCTGTGGAAAAGGTGAAAACAATTAATTAAATCCCTTTTTTTAGTTATTTATCCAAGGTCAACTGATCCAGCTCTACTTTATTCCAATGACTTACTGGACAATTCCTTTATTCCAATGTTTAAAATTACATATCTCTTACAAGCTGTAAACTTTTTGAAAAGGATTCATGAACCACACACACCTGCCTAGCTCTGAGCTATTTTTAGTGACAGTATTCAAAGTTACATAATATGTAACATGGTAATTAAGCAATGCCACCATGTTCAAAGGAACTGTCCTATCCAATGTAGCTCCCTCCCTTTGGAAAATGGGGGTTTACTAGGCCCATATTTTAGGAATGAAAATATTTTGTTTTATATGAAATGTGCCTTCAGTAATCAAAACCAGCTGCATGTAATTATGATTACAAACATGCTGGCATTTAAAAACACAGTTCTTGTGTTTTACTTAAGAGAGTTATTCTACTCTGAATTAACCAATATAAAAATTCTTGAAATGATGTGCAACATGCTCTCAATAAGATTGTTCTGTCTAAGATTTCACAAATAGGGAAGTTGCTTGAGAAGGCCTTTGCATTATTTTTTTAACATTAAAAACTCAGGCCACACTTATCCTATGAATTCAGAGAATTTTTTGTATTATTATTTTATAATCTACTGGATTTGTTAAGACCGCCCAACTCCAAGAAGATTCTGGGCAGTGGTATAAGTCCAATATGTTTAAAAACATATTAAAAACTGCATGATTGCCCAGACCAAAAACTTAACTGGCAGTCCACAGCCACCCTAACTCCAGGCCTGAGAACAGAGCCAGGTCTTAAGAGACTTCTGGAAACCAAGGAGAGTGGGAGTCATACATATCTCTGGGAGGATGCTGTTCCAGAGGGCAGGAGCTACAACAGAGAAGGCTTCCTCGGTCTCACAAGATGACAACATTTAATTGATGGGGAGACTTCCAGGGAAGAAATGGCAGACTGAAGATGGCTCCACAAAAAGCGTGGAGTGCAGCAGAATGAAAAGCCGGAGAGTAGACCGGCTGTTTGATAATTCCTCTCCGGACAAGGAGAGGACTTGAGATCACCCACAAGTGTTCCAGACAGCTGCTCCTCACGAGGAGACAAGACAGTGGTCTTCAGTGAGTTTAGAGCTCTGGGAGATGAGGGAATGACATATTACCCCAAACCACGGTTCAGTGCCTTTCCAAAGGACACTGCATTTGCACACTTCCTTTTCTAATCACTTTCAGAAATTGCTTATTAACTGCTTTTCAGCTATCAGGAACCTTTGGACTGACAGGTTTTATAGCACTGGATGATTTTCCTTCAATCCTTAGCAAAAGAAGTTTTAACTACAAGTTTAAGAACTTAAAAAAAAATTTTTGGAAAAAATAGCAAACGGGCGATTAAAGCTTTGATTTTAGAAAGTTACAAATGAACTAGGGGTCCAGATAAATTTGAAGTAAGATTTTGGAATTAATAACAAAGAATCCTTCCCATGGGAAAATGCTTTTGTTTCAATTTTTAAAAAACCATAACACTTCAAAAGTAGACACTAGAGGGAACTAAAGATCATAATTAAAGGAGAAGAACACTTAAACTCAACTCACAATTACAGAATAAAGCAAAATATTTTAACATTGGACATATTGAATATTTTTGAACAATGGACTCAGAAGTTAATTTTAAGAGCATCTGCCTCTATAGATAGACTGGGTTTAAAAGATGTTATGGGACAGGAACAAGTTTTACCTGATAAGATTGAAATTGATTTGAAAGTGGATTTAAAAATAACGGACTACAAGAATTACATAGAAAAAGATGTTACACTGAACATACAAAAGAAACTGGCTGATGTCTTAATAATTAAAAGGGATATACAAATAGTAAACCAAGAGAGTGACCCGGATAGTTTTCCTACATTGGATTTACAAAAGAGGCTTGTTAAAGTTTTGAAGAATTTTGTGAGAAGGGACAAAGAAAAAATGAAAAGAAATCAAGTTCTAGGACATTATTTGAAGGGATTAAAGATCAAGATTGTTAGAAGTAAAAGGAAGGAATATAGAATTGGTTTATTTGATCAAGGTTAAAATAGATAAGTTATCATCTCTGGTAACCCTTAATGGACTTTTGCTGACATCAGGACTGAAATGACAAGGATTTATGGATTTGTTTATAGATAAGATATGGGAAGAAGAAATCATCTGTTGTATTTTAAGTTACTAAAATTGTTTATACTTGTGATGAAAGGAAAAGTCACTTTATATCTTTCTTTTCTTTTTCTTTACTATATTATTTTTTCTTTCTTTTCTATTTTTTTCTTTCTTTTGTGCACCTTCTATTTTTCTTTTATTCTTTTAGTTTTTTAGTTTGTATTTAGTTTTTATTGTTATAATTGTAATCTTTAATAAAATTCCTATTAAAAAAAGATGACATTTAATTGATGGGACCTAGAGTGCACCCATTCTGCCTGAATGCACCAAAGACAGCCAGTCCCTCAAATAACCAGACCCTATGCCATGAAGGGCTTTATTTCTCTTCCTGTAATTCATGCCATTCCCTGGAAGCCTGCTCCTTACATGAGAATCTCAGAAGTAATCTAAATTATCTCATTGTTCTAAAACCGAAGAAAAGTAATGATGCCACTTACTTGGCTTCGAGTCCATTAAGTGTTGCTAAAGTATTACAGAGCACATACAACAAGCCATTATCCAGCAGCATGTCTGCCATTTTAGAGCAAGAATTTATGATTTGCAGCAGGAAACAAAAGAAGTTATGTAACAGGATGCAATCATGGAGAGAATTCTCAATAAGGCCCAGAACAGGAATTACACACCACTTTTGGAAAAGTCCAGCGTTTTTTACATCTTCTAGATCAAAGCTATAAAAACAATAACAATGCAGTCTTAAACTCAGAGCAGCAAGAAGGCTGACATTTATAAAATAGAAATATTGAGCATTGCTACTGACAGTTAAGAAACACAACTATAAATATGAATTTATCAATTCATATATAATAACTTCTGTTCAATCATAACAACTTGTGTGGATAAATGGAACGTTTAGCAATGAATAACATCACATGACTCACAACATTACTCTTAATTACTTGTTTTGCTACCACAGCAAGTTTTAGGATTTAATTCAGCTTCTATATTATCATAGGCAGTAGGATGACTAATAGCCTGAAAATGCTAAACAAAGTGCTATTAGCATAAAAATGAAATAAAGCTTTGCAATAAATAAAATATATTGACCATGAACAGAGGCTTGGATATGTTGCACTGACCAATACTGAAATAATACAATTGCTAATAATAAACTCCCTTTCTTTTTTTCAGTGCCTTAAAAGCCACAATAGTCTAATGACTTTCTATGAATTTTATCTAGAATCTAACCTAATTTTGCTGGATTCTTCTTCCCTTTTGTGTACAAAACTAGGAATGCTAGACGCTATCATATTGTTTGGAAGACCTCAAAGATTACCTCTCTTTCTCTTAATATGGAAGCTACTAAGGAAAAGTATCACCTCTCAGTGTTTTTGGCTTATAAAGAATTGCCCTAAGAACAAATTCACTCTGAAACAAACCCACTCAAGAAAATGCCAATAACTGAAGCCAAAATAGTACCAAATAAATAATTACATAAGTAAGAATTATATTCTACCCCTCTTCTGACATTTCCCATTGGGAACGAAAAAGAGAAGAGAGAAAAAAAGGAGTAAAATAATTTTTTTTAAAAAAAATGAGGAATAATGTTACAATTGCTACCTTATATTTTTTCCACTACAAGAAGACACCTTATTAATCTTCTGCTGTTTCATAGTAAGGGGTGAGTAATCTGCAGACTACAACTCCATGTATTCCCTGATCTTGCTTTTGCAAACTTCAGAACCCTCCATGTTTATATAATTGAAATTCGGGGTCAAAATTGAACTAAACTCCCCCCTCCAAATGCTTAAAAGTCAATTATTATTTGTCTTCAAATTTCCAGTAATGAAATACTCTGGTTCAGAGGTGGTTTTGCATTTTCCAGAAGTGAATCTTCTACAACAGAAATGGTTCCTGGTGTTCTGAACACAGTCTGGCTCTGAAATCAGACCATGCCCAGAACATCAAATTCTGGAAGATTCACATCCAGAAAATAACCAATAACCTCTGAATTGTCCAGGTGAGCACATTCCAGAAGAAATGGAACATTCCATGACTGGAATATAGAGTTTTGCTTATCCTTGCCAAATATTACTAGAGAGTACCAGTAATGTTATCAGCCAAGTTCCCTACAGAATTAAAAAACAAAGCTTTTGAAATACAAATGTTACCCACCCCATACCTAACAGATGCAAATATTCTTCCCTTGGTGTAAGCCAGGAAGAACAGTATTTAGAGTTATCTATCCAAACATGAGAATGTAGCAGTCTAAGCTAAGGGCACAGGACTGACTATTTATTTAAAGCCCAAGATGTGATGCTAAAGCATGTAAGTTTTGCTCTGTAAGTAACAGCTGAGAATAGAATGGAAGATCTCTTCATATTGAATACTGTTTGAATTCTGTATGGAGGAAATTGAAGGCAAAATCAAAGCAAAGTTCGAAAGCACTATGGGAACTGGAATTTTAAAGAACAGCTTATAGCATAATTTTTTTTTTCTAATGGAATTTCAGAGACAGATCCAGGCATTTTGCAAACAATACATCCTGAATACCAGAGACCTATAAAAACTTCAAAAAGGCATTTGGGGATGAGTAAGACCATGTTATTCTCGAAAGGTGGCACACTGACTGTTTATAATTCTATTAATTGGTTTTAGTAATTAATTTATTCAGAATCTCCAGAAATTGAGTGCCATAAACTAATAGATAATATATCTACAGCACTTTACCAATCTTTATTTCTGCTAAAAATGCTTTATCTAGGCAAAGAGGGGGAAAAAGCTGTAGTTACTCTTCATCCAGGCCAATTGATCGACCAAAAAGCATCTCTATAAAACATTCCATAAGTTCCTGAGTTCCTTGGTGAAGATACAGCTGATTAGCTAACAAGGAGAAACCTCGATGCTTCAAGAACTTCTCCTTCCGCTCTCTAGTTGCTCTACTGAAATAGGTGTTCAAAAGCTAGAGAAAAAAGAAAGAAAGAAAGAAAGAAAGATTCAGAGCTCATAACATATTCCAAATTTTCAAACAGGATTTATATTGTCCCACGACTAGTACATCATTATTATACATTATTCGTAAAGCTTTCAAGCATTAATTTTCATAAAATACTTTATAGGGGAGCTTATCATGTACTCTAAGTAGGTTTATATTATAGCCACATTAACTTGCATTCTGATCTTTTAAAATATTGTGTATTGTCTTCCCCAGATAAGAAAAAATAATAAAATCCACTGAATGCAATACTGAATTTCTCTCAAGTATTTTTAAGCAGTAATAGGTAATTGCGTGGAAGTAATTAGTAGAATAATTTCAGGAACTTAAGTTTAATTGGTTCTTAGCAAACAAGTGGATGAAGATGTTGAAAGTTTTTTTTAATTAGAGTAATGTACTTTTTTTTCAGCTTACATCAAACTAAAACTAGCCCAATGTGGTAATATCTCATTTCCACATAACAAATACAACTTTTCTGCAGATTAGCTTTATTTTATTATATGAAAAATAATATAACTCCCAAAGCACAAGAAGATTATTTAAGTTATGAAGAATTAAATCTAAAATTAAAACCTGAGTAAGTTCACAAAGCAGATCATTGCTGTAAGAGAAACAAATTAATAACAGTCGAGTTTGTATTCACTCTCACCGAAAGACTGAAGGATTTTTCTAACAAATGGAATATAAAATGCCACAGAAAAAGGTGTTTGGAAAGATATGTAATTCAGATCATGACTGCTGATACTGATTTTTCAAAATACAGGTAGTCCTTGCTTAACGATGGTAATTGGGACTGGAGTTTCCGTCACTAAGCAATGTGGTCATAAAGCGAGATAGCACATGACCGTGCCATTTAGTGATGGCAAGGACTATGTAGGTCATTAAGCGAGGACCTCATGTGATTGCGACTTGCGACTTCCTGCCGGCTTCCCCACTGACTTTACTTATGGGAAACCAGCAGGGAAGGTCACAAATCGCGATCTCATGACCATGGGACACTGCAACGGTTGGAAGCCTGGGCCAATTGCCAAGGACATGGATAGTGATCACGTGATTGCTGGGGTGCTGCAATGACTAGGACTTTGAGGACCGGTCGTAACTACCACTCGTTCAGTGCCACTGCAAGTTCGAACAGTCGCTGAATGAGTGGTTGTTAAACGAGGACCACTTGTAATATAATTTGAATAAAATTGCTTCATTGAATGAAACGTATAACATATTCCAGTCTCTGCTTATTTTAAACAGTTTCAGTGAAGCAGGTAGGAAACATGCAGTTTTAATATTCCATTTCTATCACTGGCTACATCAATGCCTCTAATTTCAAGTAATTCAGAAACTAGCCCCCTGCCTGTAATAAGTTTTTAAACATGAATATTTTACGTAGCTAAGAAGGCTGATAAGAAGTGATTGCATTTCCTGTTCTTGTCCAGCTCCAACAACACTGCAGCATTAACATTGTTATTTTTCCACTCTTATTGTGTCCACAGATAGCTGCCCAGCCACCCGTTTAAAGTGACTTGATCCTGTTAGGGAGAGATGAGTTGCAGCATCATCTGAAGGACTGCTGATTAGGAATATGCTAGCTATCTGGCAGATAAAATTGCTCATATTCACTTGGAGTTGGACTCCAGCTGGGCAAGTCCTGTTGAGGTGACTGAGGCAAGGTCTTGCATGAGGGATGAGTTTGAACTTGCCACTCCTGAGTAAGTGGACAGAGTCCTTGGGGCTATAAACCTGACTAACTGCTTATTTGATCCATGACCCTCCTGGCTAGTGAAGGCCACCTAGGAAGTAACATGTGGTTAAGTCCATGCAATAGTGTCAAGTCCTTGAGGGAGGATGCAGGTTTCAGTCTGCCTTGAAAGAGACAGTGGAGCACCATCTCCTCAAGAAGTTCTTGCCAGATCCAACAATTCTGGACAATTTTTGTCCAGTCTCCAACCTTCCCTTCTGGGGAAATTGTTGAAAAGATGGTTGGGCTGTGACTCCTGAAGGCCCTGGAGGAAATGGATTGTCTAGACACTTTTCAGTTGGGTTTTAGACCAGGGTACAGTACAGAGACAGCACTGATCACCTTTTCTGATGACTCCTGGCAGGGCCGGGACAGGGCAGTGCTATCATAGATTGTGGTATCCTACTAGATCACCTATGAGGGTTAGGAGTGGGGAGCACTGTGCTGCAGTGGTTCTCCTTTCTCTGTGGGCTGGGGGAAGAAATCTAGCCCCTGATGTGTGGGTACCACAGGCTTAATGCTTTTGCCCTTCCTGTTTAAAATCTACATGAAATTGCTAGGAAAGTTTATCTGTTAGTCTGGGATCAGGTATCATCAGCTGTATAACTCAACCCCAGACCAACGTAGTGAAGCTGTCAAGGTCTTGTCCTTGTGTTTCAAGGCTGTGAGGATAGGAGAAAAGATTCAGGCTCAACCCTACCAAGACTGAGTGGTTATGGATATTTAGCCACCTAATCCCAGAGAATCTCTATCTTTAGTTCTGAATGAGATAGCACTTCCTCATTCAGGACTGGTGTGCAACCTGGACTCACAGCTCCTGCTTGAAGAGAAAGTGGCAGCTGTGACTAGGAAGGCCATTGCACAACTCAGAAACTTCAGCTGATCCAATTCATAGTGCGGGTTGTCACCTATAAAGACTTTCATGGCTTAAGAATTGGCTATCTGAGCTAGCTTCTGCCTATCTTGTTCAATCAAACATAGTTGGCATGCTATAGGTCCCATCAAACATTCTCATCTGATGGGACCCAAGAAGCAGCCCTTCTTTATCACTATGCCTGCCCTGTAAAAGAGCACTTCCTCGGAGATTCATATGGCTCCTATCCTGTCTTCATTTAAAATGTTGCTAGAAACATGGCTTTTCCCCAGGCCTTGATTAGGGTGGGTAGTGAGCCTCTCATAAGATTTTCTTGTTCTGTTGGATGGTTGTCTCTTCTGGATATCCTTTGTTTCTTTTCTGCTTCATTTATGTATTATTTTTATTGTAAGACACCCAAATTCATCATGGAGTCAGGTGGTCTAACCAACCAACCAACCAACCAACCAACCAACCAAGGAAGGAAGGAAGGAAGGAAGGAAGGAAGGAAGGAAGGATTGATTGATTGATTTTCTGGGCCAATGCATTTCATAAATAATGGATATTTCTTTCTTTATATATGATTAGCTTCAGTGGTGTTCTTAATATCTATTTCAATGGGATATCCTTTCCTTCTTAATTATTTTAATACAAATATACATGTTTCTCTCTACTCAATTATCTCATTCATACACATGCTTACACATAGGCCCTTACTTTAATGACTCCTTGCTGAATGAGAGTAGATGGATGGTTCACAAGAACTATGAGAAGATCTGGCTGAATCAGCTTGTCCAATACATCTGGAAGCATGATATCTGGCAAAATTAAAAGAATTCTTCGCAGAAGGTGATAAAGACCATGGCATATGAGTACGAGACAATCTTCTGTTGATCTGATGAAAATAAAACCGTGTATTTTTAGGATATCCTATACTGTTGTATAATGAAAGGAGACTGCAACTACAAGACAGATTTGGGAATGGGGAGAATACTAGAGTCTGAACCAGGTGATTTCCTCCATATTTTTACCCTAACACAACCTTTCAATAGCACATGGCATGGCATGGCAAGGATTGCACTATAGTCTGTCAGTCAGCCTTTATTACTATCAACAATCAGAAAAAATTAAATAACAGAAGCACAGTAAAATCCTAAACACTGATGCCATTATTAAGCAGAATTATTGTACCACTTAATCAAATTAAAAATGCATTGAACAAAAGTAAAAATTCAATTTGAAGTATATGCTGTCAGCTATCACACAGAATATAGTTGCACTGTATGACGTACTACAATCTTAGTTGTAACTAGGCAAAAAACTAGAAATGTACTTGGTAGGGACATTTTTTACTGGTTTATGCAGAGAGGAAGAATTCATGTTCTATTTGCTTTAAAATCTTTATTATTAACATATAAGTTATATTTCTGTACTACTCCCAATAGGAGCCAGTTTGGTGTAGCAGTTAAGGCACCAGGCTAGAAACCAGGAGACCATGAGTTCTAGTCCCACCTAAGACACAAAGCCAGCTGAGTGACCTTGGGCCAGTCACTCTCTCTCAGCCCTAGGAAGCAGGCAAGGGCAAACCACTTCCAAAAATGCTGCCAAGAAAACTGCAGGGACTTGTTCAGGCAGTTGCCAGGAGACAATGCTGACTCTAAGTCACAAAAAAAAAAAAAATCACCACCCTACTCCCAATACAATCTTCACCAGGTACCTAAAATATAATAACATGAATGAGCAGAGTGTTCCAGAGCGTAGCAGCCACCACTTACCTATTGGACATGCTTTCAAATTTTTGTGGAGCCCATGCATTGGCTGAAGAAAAGGTGAGATGTTCCCAATCTTCTGAAGGCACATTCTTACAGCTTGGCCAGCGAGCAATGGTAGCTCCACTGTGAATGGAGAAGGCTAATCCCAAGCCTGCAAAATTGCCATGGCTTTTCTGTATAGGAGACAACCCCTTCAGATTGTCAGGCCGCTTCAGAGATAACTCAGGAATAACACCATCTTCGCTAGGTTTCACTCCTGGGATTGTTTCATGGTTTTCAGAGGTTTTATCTAACAAATCTGCCTCTTCTTTTGAAATACCCAGTGTCTCAGCAGATGTTACTTCTTCCAAGCCTACAACTGTTTTTGCAGATTCACAGCTACTAATGAAATGGTCTTCCTGAATCCTTTTAAAGGCTTCTGAGTGCTTTACCAAATTGTTTTTCAGCAGTGGCTCAACTCTGTTAGGCTCTGTAACTTCATGAAGGTTCTCAACACTCCTGCCTATATTTCTAAAGAAACCTCCTTGATGTATTCTGGGAGAGGATGCAGGAGACGATGGTAAGCTTTTACAGAGCCTTTCAAGTGCCCAATGAACTGTTTTTTGTGAGTTGCTTGCTTCAGAAGAATCATTTCCTGAGAAAACAGATATGCCAAATACTTTTCACACTTCTTCCAATGGTTCATAGCAAAAATTATTGTAATGAAACCAGTACATTTACTAATTCTGTTCCTGCACCAAATCTGTAAAGCACTTTTAGGGAAACTCTAAGCACACTTTGACAGTCTTCCTTGTCAACAAGTTTTTCCACATCGTTCATTCATCACCCTGTTTTCAATTTAATCCAATCCTTACAAGGGCAAATACTCCAAGACAATAAAAGTCAATGAAGGTCTCTGACTTGATGACAAGAGTTCCTATGCCTCTTGAAATTTACTTCCAGGTCCTTCTGCTGCCAGTCTTTACAAAGAGCCTAGCTACTTTTTTTGACAACACTAAAGCCATCTCCTATAAAAAGCTAAGTTGCAATGTCAGCTACAGCGCTTGCAAGATGCTTTCTGCTCCATACTTACTTCCTAACATAAGTCAGGAAAAGTAAATACATAGATTTCACCAATACAACCTGGATCAATGTGCATTTCTCCTTTCAAATCTCTGTGTTCAGTTTTAATTACTCTAATACAGATAATGTTCCAACGATTAAATTATTTGCAGCTTTTTCAGGAACGCATATTATTATTTTAATTACCTACCCTGTTGGATAGCAGAAAATCCAGCTGGGCTCATCATAGCCAAAACTGGACTGTCAACAGATTTTCCACCACTGCTGGAATTCCTCATATACATGATGGATTGAACCTTCTCTTGAAAAATGTTGCCATCTAGAAAAAGTAAACAGGATGAGTTAACACCTCAGATGATTTCACTCTTAGAGATAAAATTAAACACATAGAAGCTTAGACTATGAACTACACTTGTCAATATAATCCTAAGTCAACACTGCCGCCCATCAAAGCCCTCCTGAACAAACATATAACATTTCTTTACTTCTGCTGACACTGATCCTAAAAAGGAACAAAACATATGTGTCCTTTGCTCTAAGAGATGGGAACAAGCCAGAGATGTGCAATGCAATCATATGCATATTTGCTCAGAAGTACGAGTTCAGTGACGTATATTAGCTATAGAAAGCATTGCACCTCAATATCTGTTTACACAGTAAAAAGCTTTAATTTTCAAGCCTAAGAACACTAAAAATAAACCGGTGGGCTCACTGAGACTTTAATAAATATGCTTAGCCTTTTGAGGCTGTAAAAGGAGAGCTTATGTGGGGTGGTTCATTGTTTTTGCTCTTGAAATTAATGGTAAAATGCCTGAGGATGTGAAAGGACACCCATGGGCATTTTACTATTAATTTCAAGAGCAAAAACAATTTACCACCTGCAATATACAATATAAACATAAGTGGGGGCTGCAGCTCCTCCATTTAATCAGGAAGCATTGGAAGTTCCTTCTATATACTGAAGAGCTAACAAGGCTCTTTTGAATGAATGCCAAGTAAAAGCATTTGAGAAGATGAGAATGAGCAGCTTTTCAGCAATATTTCACATGAACATAAGTACTCTCCCACAATAATCCACCAAGAAGCTTTATGGTCATATTAAGGCTACAAGAAGGCCATTCTTTATAGGAATTTGTAACTCACATCAGCTGGCTGCAAATGACTGACATTAGCATGAACTTTTATTAAAAAGATTCTTGGTGATAAAATGTCATGTCACTGCTACTCTTCAAGTTTACACAGCAATGTTTCACTTTCATTAAATCATTCCTTTTAGCTTTTTCAAATTACATATCTTTTCTCTTAATACAATGAATTCAATATATTAAGATAGAAACCCCCAACATTTAACATAATAGAGCTAAATATAAATACAATGAGAAAGTCTGGGAGGAATAAATCAAAGCAGAGATTATAGAATGACTGAGATGGGGGAATAAAATAAAATATTATTGGCAATAGTTCCACTACTTAGAGTGGTAACCTCTTAGTGTCTTCCTCAGTGGAACAGCATCCATCTATTCCTGGAGGCTTTTCTACCTCAAAAATGCCTTGGAGGGTTGGAAGACTTGCCAGATCAGATTTTGTAAAGGAAGGAGGGGAAGAAAAGTTCTGTTCGGTGCCTGAAAGCCTCCTACTGCAAAATTAGTTATTTTCTGACTCATCAAATGAAATATTTCATCTACCTATATGCAAGGAAAAATAGAAATCTCTGGGATTGTGACAAACATATGTGTTGGTAGCAGGATGAACTGCTACGAGGAAATTGAAGATCAGTGTCAGCAGTTCCATATCTGGTGGAGATCCAAGCACTTCTTCAATTATTTTCACAAATGACGTGCAAACTTCTGAAGGAATAGATGTGAAATGTTCTTCTTTGTGCTCCTGAGGGAGAAAAATATAGGTAAAAACCTGAAAATAGCTTCCTACAAAATTAGTATTTCATTTTATAGTTATCCAAAGAGAAAAATATTGTACCTGTTGAAAGTGTTTTCCTTAACTTTAAGTTCTACTCATATTCCTTGAAAATATGTATGCAGAGAACAAGAGATGTTACAACATTATGCATAGCTACTGTTACTATACATCTTTCCTTGAAAAGGGTAAGAAGCTTTAAAATGGATATGTTTTGCTCTTTAGGATATTGGATTAGATCCTCTTGTCAATTCAAAATCCAGACTTATAAGGTAATCTATAAGGGAATTCGATAGCAATCCCAGTCTTCAACAATTGTGGCTCAGTATTACCTGACAATGCACTGCACAGGTATAGCAGTAAGCTCTATATTAAGCTTTTCTATTCTTTTTTTACTGTTCCCAAGAAACTAGGATCAAAGAATTGGATATGAATGTCAACTAATATTAGTGGGCTTTTGTGAAGCTGATTCCAATGAGATCTAAGGGACTAAAGGACTTGCAAAGCTGAAAGCCCTTCGAGGTTCTTGCCATCCACCTTCATGATGCTGTGCCAGTGGCAAAACAACAGTATATAAGGTATTTGCCAGCTAGAACATAGACTAGCAGCAATAAACTGAGTTGGAAAATAAGGATGCATTTCAGTAGTCAACAACTTCTGCTTACGATGAAGTTCTAGCTAATTCCTATTCATAATATATATATGAAAAGGACAGAAAAGATTTGGGGAAGAAAAAATATAGAAAAGCATTATCAAAAGCTATCAATCATTCATACGCGCACACACACACACATCTTCTCTTACATATTATGATTATCATATTCAAATTAAAAAATGGCATGGTACCTGCAGAACTTGACATGTCCTCAAGAAATGATGCACAACTCGAGCTTTAAGAAGTTGTTTAATGTTAAATAGCTGTTGCCAGTGATTATCTTGGATAAGTGCTTCTAGAGCTGATAACAGTGTTTTCCACACCCCTTGCTAAAGAAACCAAAATAGCAATACCATAAGCAGACAGAAAAATCAATTAAGTTAAAAGCAAGTCACCATACAAACTGTAGTGAAAATGGAGATGTCACTTTGTTGCATGAAACTATATACACACTTGTGTGCAACTTCATAATCATGGAGCTGCTTTCCACAACTTGCTGTGTTGGAACTAGAACAGTATTTAGAAATGTCCTGTTTGCCATTTGGCAACCATTTTTGGATAGGTTGCATACAAGGCTTCGGGGATGCATGAGCCTGTATTCTACATGCAAAGAAGGAACTTTTCTCTTTCTCCTTGTCATTTGTCTGCTGTTAATGAACAAAATGAAGAACAAATTCCTCCTGTTTCCCGACAAACACACAATTTACTATTGCAACATTTACAATGAGATGGAAAACCTCGGCATATTATCTGTGTTTTCCAGATGCTTAGTCTGTGGATTCCCAATATGCCCATCTGTCCTGCAAAGCTAAATTTGGTTCCTGACAAGTTAAAGATGCGCATGGGGCCTGATCCATTGGTTGTTTCAAGAAAAGAAGCCCAGACCCTTGAGCTGCTGGAATATCAACTGGTGTACTCCTGTGAGGTGAGGATGGCAAAAGCCTTTACATTCCATTACAGAATTGTACCACGTGAATCTAAAGGCACATGGGCTAACTTAGCTAACACAGCTAAGGAGTAGCAGATGGGAACAAAGACTGAATGCAGTGTAATAATAGTTTCTTTTAAACTGAAATGTATGTCCAACTCTTTATGAATTAAGTTCCCACTGGGCCTCTATAGTTTTAAGGGTTTGGTGAAAATTAGGAGACAAGGGGAATGACCAACAGAAGGTCTGCATCTTTCTAATAACCCTTTTACTCTGAACAGTATAAAGAGACGTTTCATCCTGGGCATAATAATATTTTACCATTAGTTACAAAGCAGTTGTTTCCTGATTAATGTAACTTACCTGGGCTTTAGACCATATCTTCCAATCAAACAGTAGCTCTTCCAACAATTTAACATCCTGGATTATTGCTCTAGATTCCACATCGAGTATGAATTGTCCATTCTCATTTAGATGGATCATTTTCTCATTACAGCATCCTTCAAGGAGAGTCTTTCAAAACGTAAAAACATTTTGAATTGAAAATCTTTTAAAAATATCTTTCAGAATTTGTACATGCTCTGCACTGCATCACTAACACTGATACCTCCTTTCAAAGTACACAAGCTCCAGCAAAAATTATAGTAATTGTTGGTTATTTAACTCTTATTAGAGTTTTAGCTCTAAACTTAATGGTATGTTTGTCTGGCTGCAATAATTTATTTTAATGATCATAAAATAGATTGATATAAAATATGTGTCTTTGCTGATACCAGTCCCAAGCGTTCAAAACGGGGGCAAACATAGTTTATGAAAATTGTATTAACTATCTTGCCAAGATAATTGAAAACAGAACATTTCAGTACAGAATCTTACCTGCAAAATGTGAAATCCAACAATACATTTTGACTTTATCAACACCTGATGAATCATTGAATAACCATTGCAGTTTTCTAACTCATGTATTCTCTGTTGATTGTGTTTTGTTAAGACAAGGATAACTTTCAGAGCTAAAGCTTGTGTTTCTTCACAACTGCTGATCTCTACAACCTAAAAATAAGCCAATATGTCATTGAAGAAATGAAGTGTTTTTGACAAACTGTGACTTGTCACACAAGATGTAGCTAATTTTATTGACTACAAATTTCTGGTAGATATTTTACTTGCAAACACTAGTAGTACACCCATTTTGTCAAAACAAGTGATGCATGTATAACTGCATCAGACAGGTTGTTTTGTGATGAAACCTGCACAATGCATTCTTGAAACAGGGATTTAACTTAATAAATAATACATACAATAGCAACTATTTACATAGCAGTTCAGAGAATCCTGGGAGCTTCAAATAAATTATAAAGTCTTTAAACAATTATTAACTTTATTATGGTCACTGACCAGCGTGTCTAGGAAAAGAGAGACCCAGTTTCAAGTCCACCCTCACTAGGTGATTTTGGATTGTCATTGTCTCATAGCCCAAGCTACCTCTGATGTCTGTTTTTAAGGGGAAAAAATAAGGTGGAAGCACTATGTACACCACTGCATCTCTTGCAAGAAAGGTGGGATATAAATCTAACAAATAAATAACACTGATTTATTTTTAAAGGATTGCTTGGATTTTTGTTTAAATTAACACTCCAATTAATTGGACGTTCCTCTTCCACACTTACCCACTATCATGATAGATCACAGCAGGATGAATACACAAAAATAGAATACCCAATGTGGAAATTCAATGTCACTGGCATCTTACAGCAGAAGAGCAATGTTAAGAGTAATTTCTGGAAGCCACCTATTTCTATGGAATATTCTTTTTATACTGATGCTTCCCATACCCTAGCAACAACAAAACTCCTGAAGGTCTATCATAAATATACTAATATAATTTTTCAATATCTTACTCTGGCAAAAAGGAAGATGAACGACCCAATTCCACCAATCTCATGAAGTATGCCTTGGAGACCTTTGTATTCAGCAGGCTGTAGCATTTTCAGATAATGAGGATCTGATAAATTGCTTTGTACTTCTTTTGAACTGAAAGGTCGTTGAGAAGGAATGCTTTTCGTTTGACCTTTAAGTGTAATTACTGGATCATAGATTGTGTAGTAACCAGGGCAGCAAGTGGTATAAACTGTAGCAAGGTTTTCCTGAAATATAATAGACAACATTTAAGGGAGAACCTGTGGGAGATTAACAGGATTAAGTTATCAGAAGGATGTGTTCACTGTATTTCATTCTATCTCACCCTCCCTTTTTCATTTATACAAATTGTTGGTCTTCCTAGACTCATCTACTCCCCTAGACCAAATCTGGGGCCAGAGTAGGTAATGTCCAAGATAGGAAATCAGGACTGCTTCCGAAATATGGTCCTTCTCACACCCAAATGGCTTGATGACAGTTAAGAAACTTCACAGCAAAGGAGTTTATTTCTTACTCTTTTTCTCTAGTAATATTTAAAATTTCACTCCAATACATGTTCTAAATTGGTGTTCAACCCTAATTATTGTTATTCAAGATGTCTGAAATCAAGCAGAAATAAACTATTCCAAAGCAGATAATAAAATGTATTTGCTGTTTCGTAAGTACATATTCCATTTGATTCAACTTCATTATTCATGATGTATCTTTCGTGGTGCCTTAGCCTAAATTGCCATACAGAAGATATTGAGTACCAGGATTATAAACTTACAATTAAAGGCCCAGTGTCTACTTCTTTTTTTGTCATCAGAAGTTCTTTGATTTGTTCACACTGTAGAATCTCTTTATCTATATATTTGGAATAATTAGTTATTGATTTGCCATATTTACATGGCATTACAGAAGTGAAATCTGGTCCACAAGCATAGAGATAAAATGCTTCTTCAGGACCAATCGTTGCACCTACAAAAAACAAACATACCACATATTGTGTTTTAATACATGCTGCTTCATGTACATAAATTATATTTATATTAATGTGGAATTAACATACCCCTGGAAATTTCACTGAGTTAATAAGTCAGCATGAAAGATTATATAAGGTTCTCACATGGGTAAGATAAGATGCATTTAAGAAAGTAAAGTAGCTTAGCCACAGAATACATGAAAGCATGCAGTGTTCAAAATAAGTATATTCCTAAGACTTGCAGAGGCTGAAATCCGTCTGTTACAGGCTAATACATCACATTGCTCCTTATATTACTATAGCTGAATATGTGTGATACATAATGTAATATGAACACAAGCCTATAGTATAACTGAAGTTTTTATCAACATGGTAAAAGCACTTGGCTGAAGGATGACAATGACGAATTAAACCTTAAATAGAAGCAGCTCTCAAATATCTGTCAAAACTCCCTACAGTAAAATTATAAGAAAAAAACATTGTGTTTAACTCTGTAATGCCATGGTGACTCTGGGAAAAACTCATAACCTCACTCTGAAGCTTCCCCTGATGATTTCTTTGGTATCACCATTTATCAGCCATTTTCAAGAAAGCAACACTTTTCTTAGGAAAACTCATATCCTGCTGCTTTTCTATTTCTAGGATAGAGAAAAGCTTTTGAGATGGCTCACTGAAATATATAAGAATTTTTTAAAAAACTAAATGAACTGCAACTAACTGTTGACTGACATACCCAGGAGCATAAATACATTAAGCACTCATAAGACTAAATGCTGAAACGTATTAACAAGGTAACAGAAAATCTTCACAGAACAGGAGGAATTATTCCCATTTAAAGAATTCCATAGCATAAGCAGATAATGTGGTTATCCTGCACACTCTAATAAACCTTATGCCTGACACTGGGACATGGAGGAGAGCTGATCTTAGTGCTTTTTCAGGTACATGTGAGAAGCAGTCCTTCAAATATTTTCCCATAAGCAAAGTTCTGAATTCAGCTTAGGAACAGAGGAAGCTGATTTTGCTCTACTGTCTACCTTCTGGGAAATTTCCAAATGCTTTTCAAAAGTCTATATTACAATAGTCCAATCTCAGTGCTAGATTTCCTTTCTCTAGAAACAAAATGCAGTTGCTGACATGGCCAGAGCTAGATAAAAACATTTCAGATGACCTGAATATCCAAAAGTATTTTCCCATACTGAAAACCTGAGTCTTGAAGTGTTATTCCATATTGCAGAAACTATTTTCCTAAACTTTTCTTATAAATATTTCTACCCATCTTTCCTTTAAACTTTCTTTGGTTTATTCCTATTCAAGTGCAATACCTATCAAGTAGTGATTCCAAACAGCTCCTCTGGAATATAAGAAAGCGTCACATTGACTATATATGGATGACATCATCATTCAGATCCTAGGAAGACTTCTCTCTACAATGTCATGTAGATGTTGACAAGTATTGGGAAGTCCACAGCCCTTTACTGCTGTGAAATGCTGCCTAGCACCACCTTCTAAAACTGTTGCTTCAGGAAATCAGGACATGAACAAATGATCCTACAGTTTCTTCCCATCAAGTGATATAGAATACTTCCATGGTTGATATACTTAAAGATGACTAAGGAAAGGGAATGGGACTGAGAAGCTTAAACATTCTTGGTCAAGGGACTGAGAAGCCAGAACAGTCAAGGGAGCCCTGTTGTTTTGCCAAAGAAAACTGAGCTATAAATGAATAAATATAAATGAATTTCTGTAAAGTCTACTACTATAAAAAGCCATTCTATTTTTAAAAACATAACTATAATTAACTGGTCTGCAGTTTATATCTTCTAATATTTTTATTATAAGCATTTGATAAAATCAAGTTCCTAGATTTCTGGTGCGTCTAATAATGGCTTGCCTGATTTTAAACACTCTGAATTTCTATAACAAAGCAAGATATAAATATTGTAAATAAGCCTTAAAACCAATTCCAATATAAGGTACAAATTCAGGACAAGATGACAAGCAATTTATAAAGAGCAAAAATTACAACATACCATTGAAGAGAAGCAAATTTCCAAGGCTCCATCTCCCAGTCAACTGCAAAAAATCATCTTGGGATGATGTATAATGGCCTGTCATACAGAATGTCTTATTACAGTCAGATGACAAACTCATTTTTCTTGGGAGTGTATAATCTAAACAAATGTCAGGTTTTCTAAAATAAATAAATAAATAAATAAATAAATAAATATTTTTAAATGTCTTAATTTCACCGAGCAAATAAAGGTAATAAGGGCTTTATGTTATCTATTATCTATCATCCATTAATGGAAGTGGCAAAGAAAGAGATTTAAGTAAAACTGAAGTGCTCTACAACAGTTTCCATCCATTCCCTTATCTTCTGCCTTAGGGGGTTGTGACTGCTCTAACCCGCATCAGTAAATTCTGCTTTTCTGCTTCTAATGGAGTGGCCAACATGAAGCTGTAGATAGCTATATGGTAGCAATTCAACATTTTAGCTCCCAAGAAACCTAAGATACAGATCTTCACACTTTTCATCATCCCCTAAATTTCCTCTGCATTATGCTGTTGATAGCATAGAAATCCCATTCACATGAACCTGCAGTTTCAATCTCTTCAGTAACATTTGCTGTTAGTCCCCAATTCTGACTGGCCAACCAACTAAATAATGAAGAGCTTATTTATGTCAATCCCATTAAAAATATGAAAGAGGTTCTTGTCTGCTGCCAAAGAGCAATTCTCAGTGAAGCATACAAGAACTATTGTGAGGACAAATGGACAAAATTTATCCATAACAGTCCAATCCAGGCACCTGATAGTTTCCTAAATGTACTTGAAGAATTTCTCATTTTGTTTGTCAGCTATATAGGTAGTCCTCATTTAGCAACCACAATTGGGACCAGCAACTTGGTCATTAAGAAAAGTGGCTGCTAAGTAAAAAATCACATGACCACAACTGAGCTTACAATTTTAATTCAGCTTTCCTTTGCTTTACAGCATCAGAAGGATATGGTCCCAAACAGCCGGGTGAGCCCAAATGGCAGGGAAAGTTTTTGGAACTCAACTCACAAGGAAGCTGGGTTATAGCCCTTTTTCCCCACTCCCTCACCCTTTGGAATGCTCACCACAGCACTGGGATAATTAGCAAGAAGAGAACTGATGTTTTGTATTTACATTCATTGGAGAGGAAGGGATTACAAGAGAGTAAACAGGCACACAATGGGGAATACACATTGAAAAGAATGCGCTAGTGCCTGCCCTTTGCCTAGCCTGCTCAGGGCTGCAAGCCACAAGCTGCTTAGGATGCAAACAAAAGCATTCAGTGTGAAACTGATTAAGATCTGGTCAATTTCAAGCAGCAGCCCCAGTTCTAATCAATTAATTAAGGTCACAGAGCTGAGCTTGTTAACTTGCAGTTAGCACTTTGTAGGGACACCATACAGAGAAAAGCATCTCAGGAAGAGATTGTTTCTTCAGGCAATCTTTCCACTGGGGGGTGGGGGAGAAAAAAATGGGTCAGGCACAGGAGGATGTGCACTTATTGACTGTAATGGCTAACACCTGAGACACACACACACACACACACACACACACACACACACACACACTGCAAAGGTAGTAAATGCATGTATTTGTTACAAAGTTACTTCTTCATCACTGTCATAACAGCAAACGGTCACTGTCCAAGGCAGTCCCTAATGAGGACTACCTGTAATGTCAATGCCCAGGAGTTGACACAATTGCTCTTAAGTACCTCTTCCTTTTCACGGAGCCAAATCATCACCTTGATTTACCAGGGAAGTAGATGGGGTATCACTCAAAGTGCCAGTGGAGGGACTCTTGGGTAGATCAGATTGTGTATGGAGTACATCTGAACTCAGAATCTGAACACCTACTCTGCAACAATAAAAAAAGCTTACTTCCCTGGGTCTGCTGCTTTTATACAGAATAGGCAAATTTTTGTACTGTATGGCATTTCCTTTACCAAGAAATCAAAGGATAAGAACTACAACATGCAATGGCATGCTCTAAACAAGTTGCATTGTCTTTGCAGACAAGGCTGATTGGAGCTGTCAGAATTACAAAAGGTCATAGAGATATGATGTCAGCAACCACTTGCCTTGTACTTTATTTTTTTCAGCTTGCGGCTCCTGAAAATATGGACAGGATGTGTGGAGAGGTGAGGGCCACAACTCTTGCCCCTCCAGGTTGATTAAATCAGGCCCATGGTTAACAGGGATGACTGATGCCTCTTTATAGGAGGAATATATTCCCTTGCCTAAATGCAGTCATCAGACGTTTACTGAAGACCTGTACAATTATAAACCATCTGAAATGTTTGTTTCTGAGTAAGCTGATAAAGAAGGTAGTGATGGTCTTGCAATTCCACATGCATCTGAATGACATGAATTTTCTAGATCCATTTCAATTAGGTTTTCAGACTGATATGATACTGAAACTGCTATGTGGGATACTGGATGAAGGAAGTTTAGCCATGGTACTTCTTCTGAAGCTCCTGGCAGGGTTGGCACTTGGGGGCAGTTTTACAGTAGCTCTGATCCTTCCTACTGAGGTCTTGTTTAGCCTACTGGTGGTGCTGGGGACTACTGTTTGACATCCAAGCTACTATGATATCCCACAGGGTTTCATCTTATTTCCATGTTGATCAACATCTACATTAAACCACTGGGAGAAATCATCCAGAACTTTGAAACAGAGCACGATCAATATGCTGTTGAAACCCAGCTTTATTGTTTTTTTACTATTTAATCCAAAGGAAGCAAGCAATACTCTTGACTATTTCCTGTTTGTTAATGATCCAGATGATGTAGAACAAGATCAAATTAAATCCAGACAAAATGGAGTTGCTATTGGTTAAACAGGAAACTGAATTCAGCAATCAATAGCTCTGTTGTCAGAAGTTCATTTTTCTAGCATGTGGAATGTACAATCTTAGGGGCTGCATATAATCTGCACTCTCTCAGTGTAAAGATACTTCCCTTGCCAGTCTTTTAATTTGTGGGTGATTTTAATATTTAATTTTATTATTTAATTTCAATCTATATTTTTAATGTTTATATTGTTTTTGTTTTAAATCAAATCAATAAATGTGAACAAATGCATGGGCTGTGTTTGGGGGTAAAACATACCAGAAACTTTTTAACTTCTCTTGTTTGTGAAGGAAGAAGGAAAGTTTATCACTGGAAGCTTGGCAGTAGGTGCAGCAAACTCAACAAGTAGAAATAAAGAATGACTATTGGTTGGCTGGCATTCTCTGTACTCAGCTACTGACTGGCTTTGTTTAAGCTCTTATTTGCTGAAAATGTCCTCTGTGAGCTCCAGAGTTAAAACATATGGTCAGTACCTTCCTGAATTTGCTCTGAATCGGCAGATGA
Organism: Liasis olivaceus; assembly: GCA_030867105.1. Classification (NCBI taxonomy): domain Eukaryota; kingdom Metazoa; phylum Chordata; class Lepidosauria; order Squamata; family Pythonidae; genus Liasis; species Liasis olivaceus. The sequence goes on from CM061349.1 coordinate 263,684,141, forward strand.
TTAAGAATTCGGCAAGGGAAAAGCAGGCTGAATTTAAAGTACATTGAGAATTATGTGCAAACAGTAGGGTGGCAGATCTTAGTATCAGTTATCACATATGGTGCAATATATGTCACAATCACAAAGTCTCTACTGAACTGTGGTTGTAAGGGTAACCACAATGTCAGTTGTAAGTTATTTAAAGCATACAAGACTGATACATCAAAGGTTTATTGAAAGAGGTGAGAAATGATTCTGTTATTTGTAATTAACAATTCTTAGTATGCATTTCTATTTTTTATAAGGTCAGATCTTAAAAGAATAGACAAGGTTTCTAATGACCTCCTTTGTTACATGTATATATTATTTACAGTCTTGGGAAAACATACCTCTGACCACAAATCCAGAGAGAGAGAGTTCCATGGATATTTTTCTTGTTTTCTGGTTGTTCAATGTATGTTAGTGCCAAATGCTGCCATTTGCCTACCAGGAAAGTATTGTCTGGTGTTTCAGCTTGTGCTAATAATCCAGCTTTCATTTCATCATTTGGATCCATACACATACTATGAAAATAAAAAAGAGGAAAATCACTAAGAAGTTATCAAAATATCTTTCAAATGTTTTACAGTGTTTTTAACTAAATTGGCATTAGCACCAAGTAAAGACATTTAACTGAGTATTGGCTTTTGCAAGATGTCTAGAGAATCATGTTTTCTATGCTGTATCACTCTATTATTCAGCAATGCTTAGCAAAACACAAACGATAACATTTTGCTACCAGTTAAAACTGATTAAGCAGAAACATCATTTTATTCATTGTGTCTGACTCCTTCTTTGAACTCAACATGGATAAATTTAGGGTAAAATTAGGATATACATAAGTACAGATCATGATAACTTTATATGGTAACATGGTAATATTTCATTGGATGGTATAACAAATCCCTGATGACAAAAGGCATAAATTATTTGTTCAAATGCTTCAAGATTCATCTCTAAAACAAGATAATAGTACCGAAATGTGAAAGCTCCTGAGTTCACATTAGCCCAGACTTGTATCATCAGTGCTTTAGAGCCCAATGAAAATATATGAAGGCAGCCATCTTCAAGAAGCTTGTCTCCCAAACTGAAGTAATCAAATCCAGATTTGCCTTCTTCTGTAACATATAACAATTATAAAACCAAGTGTGTCATTAATCAGAATATTATTCCATAAAATAGAGGAATCTGGAACTTTGGTGTACTGTATTTTGAAATTTAATTTGTAGACATGCACAAGTATTATAGACAGGGGCATTTCACTTTGCATTTCTCATAACTGGGAAAAAGTGAGGCAAGTTTAGAATAGCTGTATAACTAACAAAAAATGAAACTGTTATAGTGCTTTTTACTAAGGATTAAAAGCACTTATGAATGTTGCTAATATAGGAGCCACTATAAAGAAAAATGAGAATGCCTTCTAAGCAAAATGAGTATGCTTCCAATATCCTCATCCAAACTGACTTAGAAAGAGCATATCAAATCTCAAGTACGAAAAGGATTAAAGAACATGCTGATCCAGTGGCACTGATATGTGAGAATATTAAGGTTTAACTTAAAGCTATGATTGACAAGTTTCAAGCAAAAATACAATCTTTTGTATTCTGTACCAATAATTTACATCTTTATAGTACAAAATATCAATATATCAACAAATAAAGCAGCACCCCCCCAAAATACAAGCCTTCCCCAAAGCTAATAATACATAAAATTAAGTAACAGAACTTAATCTCAGCCTTCCTCAAAATTAATAAGCTATATATAAAATTAAGCAAAAGTAGAGTTAAATTCTAGTTTAAAATAAAATGTCTCCAACTTGCTGGCAGAGAAAGAGAAAAATAGCCTATTTGGGGCACCAACATCCATATATGGGTACTGCGACTAAGAAAGTGCATGCCACTATATGTGCTTGAAGACAACAGTAGCCAGGACAGGAAAATTTCAATTGATTTTTTAAAGATCTCTGAGTATTTTCTCACCAATTTCTTGCTTGAATGAAGGCTAGTTATACAGGTAGTCCACACTTGGGACCGGCATTTCCGTCACTAAGCGATGTGGTCATAAAGTGAGATGTCACATGACTGCATCACTTAGTGACCACAATCTTGGCAATTTCCCCAAGGTCTACAAGATGATATTCTTTAATAGATGGGACCCAGAGTGCCCCCACCCTTCCAGACTATATGGAAGTGCAGAGATGAGTGGAGATAAGCGGTCCCTCAAATAGTCAGGCCCTAGGCCATACACACCGTAATATGAATGTGATTACAGGGCTGCACAAAGTATTTGATGGGGTTTTGTAAAAATACATTGGTTCAAAGCACTGTCCATTCTCAAAGTACTGAGATAACTACATCCTCCAGAAGGCTCTGTACCACTACCTTAAGCAGATCATCTTCACATGCACACACATGCACAAACTGAAGTCATGGCATGGGGCCAGGATACTTGAAGGACTGCCTCTCTCCAGTTGCCTCTATTCACCCTATTAGATCTTGTAGGAAGGGCACGCTCCAGGTCCCTATCACTTTGTGGGACCCAGGAAGTGTGCCTTTTTGCATGCGGTGCCTGCCCCCGAAACGCCTTGGCACCAAGCCTGCTGGCCTTCCAGAAAGCACTTAAGATCTGTTTGCCCAGGCATGGAGGTTGGGAAGTAAGGAAGGTCTGGATGGTTGTCATTATTTTGAAGTTTCTTCTATTTGGCTGCTATTTCTTTTTCTTTAATTATATGCTGTGTTTTTTACAGTTATTTATAGTAGTTTTAATGTTTAATTCTGTTCACCGCTCAGAGGAGCAGCCTTATTTATTTATTTATTTATTTATATCAATCATTTCCACAGCATTACACGTGTGACTTACCTGCTTCATCAAAACTGCTGTCATGTGAAATTAGTGACTTGCTCCTCCTTTTCATTCTTTTGCCTTTCTCCAAGGAACTGCCTGCTCTGTGAATATATTCAGCGCTGAACCACAATGAGATACTGAATCCTTCAGACATATGCGGCCAACAATTTTGCCCCACCAGAGGCAAATGGATTGGAGCCACATGCCATGGAGAGAGAAGATGGTGTGGCAAACTCTCACCCTCTGGTTCTTTCTTTGACTGGACTAATTTTGCTCGCCTCAGTAATGCTACAGTTTTGCTGCTGAGTGTGGCGGCTGGTTTTTGGCAAGGGCTGCTTCCTAAACTTGGAATTTGGTGCAAAGGAAATACAATATGCTGTAAAGGCCTCAGCCTGGTATTTGCCTCCAAAATCTTTAGGATTCCTTTAAGGAGGATACCCTAAAAGGAATGAACAAAATTTTAAAAAATGGTCATTATATTATATAACTTGGTTCCCTAATGCAGCATTTATGAGTGTCAATGTGCCTGCCAGTAGCTCCTGCTCACTTTCTAAAAAGTTATCTTTTAAAACAAATTGAATTAATAGATGCATACTACAATATGAAGAACCATCCTCAAGCGTAATCTCTACTTCCAGCAATGCTTCCGAGCTTCACATAGAATACAGAGGCATTCTTAGAAAATAAAACGGTAGATGAGTATGGCTAAAACTCTGTATAGAAATGCCCTGCCCAGAAGAAAAGCAGCGCAGGGTAAACTGAGGATATCCTGGAGGTCTAGAAAGAGTGGTAAGAAGTGAGCTCACGGTTTGCCATCCAGTGAATGGATGGTTTGGGATTTGGCCATGTGCTATCTTCCCATCATTGCTTTTGCCCATACCCCTCAAGTCACTTCTGAAGATCAGTAAATCTCTAGAGTAAACTCTCATCACCACCCAAAAAAAGAAAACAAGGCACTCCCTCTAGGTTTATATATGGGGCTCTTTAGGGCATAACCTATGTCTGAAATTTATATAGTTGAAACTATTTTTAACCAGGAATGTTATTTCCCTCTGTGAAGAAAGAAACAACCATGAACATAAAATATAGCAACAATTATTTTAAAATAGCATTATTTTCAAAGTGCCATTAAGTTATCTTCCCTGTCTGCTTTTCCCCAAATTCTAAAAAAAAATGGTATATTGTACAAATCTATATGAACTGTTACTATACTATCAGTTACAGGGTAACATGCTAATTTGTTCGACAATTTCAGTAATAAAACACAAATATTAAATCAATAATTAACTTCAATTCAAAGTACTTCCCTTGTACTATTAAAATATTACCGTAGAAGGTGTTTTTTCTAAAAAGATCCTTAGAAGAAGTGTGAGCTCTTCTGAAGATGTACTTGAACTCATCAGAGAAACCAGCAGATCCACTAATGTTTTCTGACATACTGAAAAGGAGAATCGTGGTTTTAAAATTATTCCATATTATACTAAACACTGTTAAAGCTGTTAAAAATAGGCTGCAATCCAACAAATGTGATCCAATAAGCCACTCAATGTGGCTTCTAAGACTTTTCATATTCTTCCCAGCAGCAATCCCTACATTGCTGGATAAATCTTTCTTACAACAGAAGAAATAACTGAAAGCAACATCTACCTAGACTTGTATTTAGGAAAAATCCCTTGCTTCCTTGCTTCTTCACTGCTATGACTTCTGGTGTGGAAGCATGAGCACAAAGACATGCTGCTGTAGAAGATTTTTTTTTTTTTTGCCTAATAATGATGTAAAAATGTGAATGAATACGGTATTAGAGTGATGACAATATCTTTATACATGTGCATAATGCACAAGAAGGGGTAAGTGTATTTTACACCCTTTGGGTTGCATTAATAGTAGCAAGGGTAAAGCAACTTGAAATAGCTACGGATAATATGATATGTTATATTCAGAATTTTTTGCTTGTAGGACTCTATAAGGGATATTAGATTTCACTCCAAATGAGATATAGATTGTTTGAGTTGTACCACTTCATTGTACACAGGGTTTTTTTTTCCCCTGGGGGAGATACCAGATAGGCTATCTTAAACAATGCTGTGAGGAAAACTATTTATGTGCCTTCAGACCTATACTCTACCCAAGCTATGGTAAAATAAGGAAAACTGAAGCATCTATACAAAATGTCATTTTCCAGGTAAGTTAAAACAGGCAACTGAAGTCATATTATTGTTCAGTAAATAATCTATTATGAAGAACACAACATATACTAAAAGCCATTTTCTTGGATTAATGTCATTTATTTCATTGTTCTTATATGATTTTTTAAATATCTACCTATCAATTTGAAGAGATTTATCAAACCAGAAAAAAAAAAATACAGAACCTTGAACCTAAATGAGGCTATTGTCTAATAGGGATTATTGCTCTGTCATGGTTATAAATCTTCCTTAAATTGAAGATTAAAACTGGCTGTCTTCTGAAACCCATTTGAATGTGAAATGTAATGGAGAATGTTTGAACAGGTAGTTTAAGAACTGAGTAATAAGTTTCATAGCACAATCCGATCATCATCCTGGGACAAATATGAAGTTAAATGCTCATTTACAGACAAATGCAGGACATAATCCAACAGAACAAAGTACATTTAAATCTCAGTATTTCATTAGGAATTTAACTACCTTATTAATGCTCTCTCACTGAAATCATTAGAACTTTAAAGTGCTTAGCTTTGCTGGATTGTGCCCATATTAGAAGCATACACTGTGAAAATACATAACTGAGTATGAACATCTAGCATTTCAAAATGCCGATCTATTCCTTTGTATCTTAAGAGTACCTGCCAAATGTTAAGGCAGATCAAAAGGAAATTACTGTTTTTATTTACAGCTCACCATGAAAACTGGCATCTGTTTGGGTTAACACATGGAGGAATCCTCCTAAAAGGCTCTTCACAGCTCCCTATAAACCAAAATAAATATATATAAATAATATATGCTTATCATGAATTAACAGAATATCCAGCAGTGATGGGGAAATATTGTCCAGCAATATATTACAGCTAAATGAGTAACAATGTTCCTTTCAATATATTTTTACAAATCCCTTTGTATTGGCCTCTGTTTCCTCAAGCTTATAATAATGTTTTCACATTATCAAGCTCATCATCAAGTGATGATAAGATGCACAGACTGTAGCCTAGACGTTTATATTTGTGTATACAAATATACAAATTGTGTATCTAAAACAATTTGCTCGTTTGCATCAAGCATTGTACACTTACACCTCTTCTCTAAATTCTCCACCAACATAGTGCTTCCATAGTCAGTAGGCTGGGTAATTAATGCTCTCATCCATCACACCCACATTTATTCCCAATCCTTTGTTTCCATGCCAATTAAGAACGTCAGTCTCTCTCTTTATTTAATGTAAGGTTGATGGGCATATGAATAGACGTGAGATAACCCTGGGCATTGGCTTAATGGCTGCTGATAGCAGAACAAGGTGACCTAGTTTACCCAATATGCTAAAGCCCTCCAAATGATTAATAGGACAATGTACACTGTCATCTGACTCCTTATCCAAAACAGTCCTTTAAACATGCTTTAAGTCCTACCTAAGGCCAGGTGTGACACTTAAATTAGGAGTGGCAACCATTTCTAGTTAGCAGGAAGTGGAATATGAAGCCAATATTAACTTGGTAGTTGAGTGACATTCTGCTGTTTGCTGGAATATTTCACTGTTCTGGAGCAGCCTGATTTCAGAGATGGTTCCTCTATTTTTGGAAGTGAATGCTCTACCAAAGAGAGTTATCTGTGGTCCAGAGCCCAATAGATTATCATTATGAACACATTTAGAACACAGTGAATTACTTAGTGTTCCAGAAGATTCACTTCCAGAAACAAACCATTCTTGGAATGCTTTGATTAGCACATTCTGAAGGGGCAAAAGAAAATATTTTGGGAAATACCAGAATGTTTTGCACATCCCAATAATCTGGAGTAACGAGGAAGTTTCCACTAATCATCCAGAGTGAATGGGCATTGTCATATGAACATAATCACTAATAATTCTCCTAAAGCAGAAGATGACAATTGTTTGGGAGCTGGGAAGGCTAGGATAAGGATTCCCTGAAAGTTTCCTCCAGTTGAAAAGCTGAAGGTTCCTCCAACTGTCAGTTGATTTCCCTTTTTTCTAGGCTTTGTAGGAATATCTCTCTTGCCCTTCCTGTCCAAGCAATTCATGAACAGACATAAATGTGAATATAAAATTTGTATGCCGCCCAGAGCCACTTTGTGTGAGATGGGTAGCTATATAAATGTGACATATAAATAAATAAAATATAAAAGCAATATATATCTCATCTTGCTAATGTATTTTCACCACTTAAAACAACTAACAGCCCGTAACTAAAATCATGTATAAGAAAAATAAACACATACACATACACAAGCTGGTAAAACAGGAGATACATTTATATTCCCTGTGAAGTGAATGCTTTTTTTGCAAACAGAAAGGTATTCGTCAGTCCGTGAAAACCAGTGCCTGACATCCCAAGGCAGGAAATTTTTACAGCTTAGGTATGGCTACTGATGAGTCATTTCTCTTGTTCTCATCAATGTAGAGAATAATTTCTCCATCAAATCTTACAGCGTGAGCAACTTAGCACTGGCCTCTAAAGTATTGTGCATCAAACTCTTCATCACCAACATTTTGAATTATGGCCTCAAACAAACCAAGATTTGTGCTAGATGGAACCCTTAACTTATTGGCTGGGTTGGCATAACATCCTGTATCAGTGTTTCTCAACCTTGGCAAGTTTAAAATGTGTGGACTTCAACTCCCAGAATTCCCCAGCCAGCATTCTGGGGAATTCTGGGAGTTGAAGTCCATACATTTTAAACTTGTCAAGGTTGAGAAACACTGCCCTATACTGATTAAAATGAGGCAGGTAGTTTGTGATCAGGATATTATGAGAAGCCAGCCACTGTCTTAATACAGGGCTTCTCAAACTTTGAGGGATGTGACCTCCTTAAATAATAAATGAATTTGTGTGACCTCCCTAAATAAAACTAAAGATTTCCCTGGGATTAGGGTTGGGTAAGAAATAAATGTATTTTTAATAATTACATTTCAATCCCTTTAACAAATAAAACAATGACAGAACCTTCCAACTTTATAAAATAAAATCTTTTAATTGGAAATAAACAGTAAAACAACCAAATTTAAAACTGTCTTTATAATAGGAAGAAAATGCTGAGATTTGCATTATTTCTAAAATCTGCTAATGTTTGAGACAGCCATTCTCATTTTTAATTCTACTATTTTGAATTGATACCTGCACTTTACAGGAGCAACTGTAGAAAATCCTGATTTTGCTCTTGGCTTATCCAAGCACAACATGAGGAAGTCCTGCCAGTGATCCAGCTTAGTGTCTGTAAGCCATCAGTCAATGCTCCCGACTCATTCTCTGATTTGCTTGGACAAGCCAAGGCAAAATGGGAGCAAGTATGATAGCGATTCAGCTTTGGGTGTCCAAGCCATGAAGGTTAAACATACAAAATCAGAACTCATTGGCAGCTGGCTTATTCAAACAAACTAGAGAGCAAAACCAGAGCCCTGTCAGACCGCACCAAAAGCTTTCCTTCCCATTTTGCTTGGACAAGCCAATGGTCAGTTAGTCTAGGTAAAATAGATGCAAGTTCTGACAGCAATCCCACATTTCAAATAAAAGCCCCCCAAATTTGCATTTTATTAGCATATTGCGTGAACTAGGCCATTATATTAAATCATTACATGCTTTCTTTGAGCAACTGAGTTTTGTAAAGTTGGGTTTAGTGCTTGACACATTCTATGAACCAGACTATCATAATGTGGTTTCTTTGTTTGGACAGAAGGATTTGGTAAAGCTGTGTTTGTGCCTAGCATGTTGTGTGAACCCAGCCACAAGGCCACTTACCTGTTGCATTAATAATGTTGCATTTTTTTCCTTCAACCTGACTACTTTCAAAAAGCTGTGGAAGACGTGAGCGAGCACATCTAGGCTTGGACTGCCAACAGAAAGTAAATGTAATTCCAGCATACATAGTTCAGGATATATCAATTCTCCTTGAATAATATTTTCAGCAAGATCACTAGGAACACTGCAATAGCCAAAACATCCTTTCTCTCTTTTAATGTCTGTTCCTGGAAAAAAAAGACACATATTTATATATGGAAATTCAGTTATTCAGAGGCTGTTTGCCCTACCTGCCTGCCTTTGTGAGCCTTATGCTACTACCCAACAACATTCGTTACTTGATGATGGGATGGATTATTAGAAACCAAATCTTCTACACTGTCCAAGATCCTAAGTAAACTTGTAGCATACAATGATCTCACTGAAATGTAAAGGGTAAATCAGACACACTCGTATGCAGTGAGACAGACCTGGCATTAGACATGAGGTTGACCAACACATAGAGACATGCACACTGCATAACACCACTACCCTGACTGGCCATTTTGACAGCTTTTTATTGGCTTATTTGTTCATTAACAATGCTGCATGCAAATGCTGTATGCCTATTTCAAGGAAAACTATTCTAGAAAATGACAGTTTATAAAGGATTGCCTTGTACTTCAAAACACCACATAAGGCTTATAGAATACAGCTCCCATAAGCAAAAAATGAAAACTTCTGAGTTGTATTCTTGAGTAACAAAATTATGACGCAAACAAGAATGGAAGAAATATAGTAGTGGCTTCTATTTTCTAATAATAATGCTATTACAGAATTTTCCAGGTCACTGGTGCAGTTGTCACTATATTCCCCTCAGTTTATGACTCAAACAGCAGAGTATAATGATAAGCTAGGAGAAGAAAAAATAGCAAAAGGCCAATATGGGAAATTTTAGAAACAGTTTATTAGACAACACTTGAACATGCCTGTAATCTAAAGGCTGTTATCATCAACTGCAGAAAAAATACTCTACAGTTTGCTATTTCAGTGCAAAAGGGATTTCAAGGACTCAGAGCTCAAGCACTTGCCTTCATCTTTGCTTTCATTGTCATCAGAATTACTTTCACTATCAGCATCATAGCCTTTTTCTTCAGCAAAAAATTTAAAACAATAGCACTGTGACTCATCAGCTTCTTCAGATATATCACCAGGCCGAGATGCAGGCTCCTTTTCAGACTGATGGATCTGGCATGCATATTACAGAAATTAAAAATGTGCAGTTAGAAATTAGGCTATCGTCTACTTTCATAGATTAGCACTGAGAGCTATGCTGAAATATTGACAGGTAAAATAGGATAGAAAATATCTGACTGGATATACTAACTCCCATATCTGATTAGGTATCTAAATCCCTTAATATTTTCAGATTACCGTATTTTTCCATCAATAAGACGCCCCCATGTACAAGACGACCCCCACTTTTCCAACCCAAAATTAAGAAATCAATATTTTAAAGATAGTGCAGAACACATTTTTATTTATTAATTAGTTAACATTTACCTGATACACTCGGTGGGAGGAGGTCCAAACCGTCTCTCTGCAACTCTATTTCCATGCTCTTTTGCATAACTGATTAAATTCAAGCACAAGTGAAACTGCCGATAGCTTGTCTCTGCAAACAGCCTTCCTCTAATTGGTTTGTTCAGCATCAGCTGACGTCAGTTACATAAGGCTTGTGATTGGAGGAAGTCTGTTTGGGAGACAAGCTATTTCACTCGTGATTGGAGGCTAGCAATAGGAGGAAGCCTGTCTGCAGAGACAAAGTATGGGCAGTTTTGCAACCACAAGGTTCTCTCCCCAGCTGACTTCCTTGAATAAGACGCCCTTCAATTTTTAGGGTAAGGATTTTAGAAAAAAATATCGTCTTATAGTCGGAAAAATACGGTAAACATGTGTAGAAGATAGCAGACAAAACAGAGATACAGGGACCCTAAATTCATGCTAAATGGAGCAAACAGATAAGTAGATAAGGGAGCATTTAGGCTAGTAAGTTTGATATCTTGCTTCTTGAAATTCACACACACATTCTGGCTCACAGCCTTCCAGTTCACCAGGCTCCCTCGCTGGCACAGCGTTTTGCAGACTAAACAAAAAGCCACGCTAGATCAGATGAAAAATCCCATCTAGTCCAGTTTTCTGTTCCAGTTGTTTCCAAAGCGTCTAAAAAACACAACTGCATTTGAAAAGAACATGAACGAGGAGTCAAATTGTGGCAGAAATCTTGGAAGGTACTCAAAGTTACTGTAATGGTAGCTCAGCTAGAATGTATATGCTTCCTATTCCAAGAGAATGCCAATATGCCTGAGGGCAAAAAGAGCAGCCTGATAACTGCAGGGCCCAGGGACAAGCAGGCAAAGAGCAAGAAACATGCAACTTGAGCCAGTTATACCTTTTCTTTCTTTTCTTCGGAACGATCCAGATCAGTAAAATATGTTCCCAATGCAACTCGAAGCAAAGAATCACATAAAGGCTTCACCAATGCTGTTTCCATTATTCTAGCTTTTACAAGCTGTTCCCTCATTTCAAGTAATATGTCTTCCACACAAATGTTCTAAATTAAAGCACAAATAATTATTCTTAATTTTTGATTCATGGAAACGCTATCAAAAACAACTGTAGTTTTTTCTCTCATTTGCATTCTACATTTCTAAAAGTTGCTGAAAGCAAGAACCAACACTCATTTCTCAATGGGCTTTTTGTATATTATGCTCCTATTACAATTGCTATTTCCAACTAAGCCTCTAAGTTTCTCTGTTGCAGTCTGATATGATATACGTGGTTCAATTTTTTTTAACTTACAAACCAAGTTAGTAAAAACAATAATGCATTTATTTTGGAAAAAAGGAGAAAGATACTACATCAGAAATGGAAAAGTACACCATGAATGAGCATTCATGCTGCTTATCCCTAGGCAGCTTTCATTCTGTTCCCCTCAGACCGTTTATGGAAATGCATTTCTATCCATTTTCTACAGAGTTTCTTCATATTACTCCAACATTTGCTTTCTCCTCAGAATCACCTCATACACTCTCTTTTAAATGCTGGCTCTCAGCTGTCCATTTGCAATTATATTGCTGCAAGTGGGCTACATCCAAATTACTTGCACTCTTTATTCACACAGGACTTCTCCTTGATCTTATCTTTGCTACAAACTGCACCATACCCAGCCCCTCAAAACTGCTCAGGAATATGGAGCACTCACAGCATTGTGGATGGCATTCATTCATTCATTCATTCATTCATTCATTCATTCATTCATTCATTTTCGGCTGACAAATGCCATTCTGTCAACTGAAACCTTTGGTAAAATTTGTTCAACTTGAAAATTCTGCTTCTCATGAGATAAGATACTGTTTCAACATGCCAAACAACTGATATTTTTCATTCCACTTTCTAAAACAGCTGGCAATTAGAAATGGGAACATAAATATTTCATGAAGTTTTAATGGCACAATACCTGAAGAAGAGACTCCATTTCGGTCTTCTGCTGGAAATTATTTGCACTGTGTAAACAGATTGCCAGCAGAGCTTCCAAAAGTCGTATACCTTGCAGTGACCAGTCACTTTCTTGCATTAAGACATTTTTTGATTCTGCAGTGCTATCAGTTGAAGCCTGCTCTGCATCAGAATGCTGGTAAGAGAGCCATTTCTGTTGACCTATATTGTCAAGATTTTCATCAGTATTATTATGGTCTGACTGCCCTTTCTCACTGTTCAGTATCAATTGTGATGAGCAATTTTTGAAAACAGATTCAATAGGCTTCTCCTGCTCACCTTCTTCCTTTTCTCCTTTCATGCCAAGTTTCTCAATAATCATGGCTATTAATCTGTGACATACTTCAAAGCCACCAAGTCTATGGAACTGTCTTTGAAAAACTGCATTGCACAAATAGATCCAACGACACATTGACCAAATATCTGCTGCCCTGTGTATATGTTCCAAGGAAGGTAAAGACAAACTCTCAAATGACAGACATGGCAGCTTATGGCTGAAAGGTTCACTAGCCGTACTGTCATAACCTGAAGTATCTTCAGAATCATTTGTTGAATCTCGATCTGCCTCTGCTTCCTTACTTACGCATAAAAAAGCAACACAGAGAAGTATATTTATCATGTTGATGTGAACATCTTGACTGACTGATTTCTTCTTTTTTGGATAGACTTTGAGCCCAGCATAAAATTTACTTAGGCTCTGAGGCGCATCTGAAACCACTTGCTGTCTATGAACTGAAACACCCAAGTCTAAAGCAGGCACTTTTTCTTCACTGTCTAAACCATCCACATCTGGCATCAACTGATCTGTCTGCTGGTCTCCAAGAGAAAATATTAATGTTTCAAATACTTTCAGTGAGTATGTTCTCACACTGTCCAAGTAATTTAATTCAGTCATTTGATTTATTCCATTACAGTTTAAAAATAATTCTTGTATTATTCTGTGGAGAAAAATAGATATAAAATTGTTATCAATTAAATGAAAGAGAGAAAAAATAATTTACTATAATGCCATATGTCATGGGGGGGGGCTTATTAACCCTAAACTGATCCTTCTAAATTGTGTTCCTTTACAAACCTTTTGTTTGTTAATAAGTAGTTTCTTGTAGCTACTAGTGGTAAGCTAGTGGGGAGAGGAGGCGGAGGATTGAGTCAGCGGCTTTCCCACTCTTGGAGATGACAAGGACTGCATTTGGATCTTCTAACCCAAAGCATGTCCTATGCTACAAGCTACGCATTGTCTTCATATTTCAAAGCACAGCCTCAATAACTAATTGCTAAATACATGAAGAAGGCAACTGAGGAGTAGGATGCAATAAGCATATTAAAATACAAGCTTTTATCAGAATACTAGATTTTGGTCTTGAACATATACACACCCTGTGGGAATACTGGAATATGTGTTTACACATTTCCAAATACTACGGGAGCTGTTTTTTCTATCAAGCAGTAAGGGGGCCTCTGGGTATGGCCTTAACCATCTGGAAATGTATGTACTTTTTTATCTTTAAAGACACAAGCCCCGTTCTCAGAGAGGAGGAGAAGATAAAAGTGGCTTTATATAGATCTGGATTCAGTCTGAAGTGTACAAATGAATTCCAAAATTGGGCATTTATGTCAATCCAGCATGGGGTGTAATCTTGTAAATACTACATCAATATAACTCCTTTAATTCAGTAGGGCCATAAGAAGTTTAATCCAAGGCCATCTAAAAACAATGGGAGATGTCCACGAGTAGGAGCTTCTGACTTTACCCATCACCTATCTTTATTATCACCAATGAGATTCTTGGCTTCCATTTTTATTATGCCAAGAAGAGGTATGGAAGAAACTGGCCAAATATGTTTGTTCCCCCCAATGAACAAAATGAACAAACCTGGATTTAAAAAGTATTGGTAGAGTTTGTAAATAGATTTGAAGGATTTCCTGAGGCAAACATCTTTTTTGATAGCCACTTGTTTGACTAAAAGCAGTAGCTGCACCAGTTTGTTGGGAGTAATGAGCCAATTCAACACCTCTCTGGAGCACTGGGCTGAATATATAATTGTACAGTTTCCACTGAATAATCTCATTGCCTTTTTGGATCAAACTACAAATATGACTAGCAATCTGCATGCAACGCAGTTTGTCATCATCCTCAAAAACAAGGCTCTGATATGCCTCCAAGGCATCCCATTTCAGAAACATATCTTCAGATCCTCTGCTAGGCAAAATTCCTTGAAATCTATATGGAGCCGATGAACTTGACGCTGATACTTCAGTAGCATTCCCATGTAGGAAGTCATCAAGTTCTGCAAGTTGATCACAGTCAATGCTACAGATGTTGCAAGAGGCATGTGTCACTTTTTGAGAAATTTGCAATCCTCCAAGTTGATCTAAAATAAACTTATTAAGGATGCTTAATATATGTGGCTGAAAATTCTTACATATCTGTGATCTGAAGGAATGAAGCAAAGGGCTAATTACTGATTTGGGATCCATGCAACAACATATGCCTACATTATGGATACCAGTTAAGATCTGAAAACATGTACTGTTCAGAGAAAGTTGCTGCAGCAACCTCAGACACTGGTGAGCACAAACAGCAATGCAGCAACACCGGTCAGGATAATTAACTTCCCCATCAGCTGTTTCTTCAAAAGGACTCTTAGAAGCTTGATTTTTAAAAGTAGAAACTGGCAGTCCTGAGAGATCTCTGTGGTGATGCATGAAGTGGGAATACTCACATCGTCTGTGTCGTTTTCTTGTACACACAGACTGATGAAGTTGTTCTGATTTCACCTTTTTGATAGTGCTGATTATTTTCATAATGCTGTTGATGAGGGCTTTGAGATACTCTGACGCTTCTGTGTTGACCTCTGTGCCCCTTGCAGCCAATCCTTCCATCTGGAGTACCGTGGTTTCAAACAGTTTGAAACCTTGCTGCTGTATGAATTCATGAACCAGATCCATTGCTTGGCTAAAATAAATGGGATTAGAGGCTGCACTCTGAAGGCAGCAGATTAGAATCTGCAGAACTCCTTCTATGAACTCAGGCAAAAGAAGGAGTATGTGGCGATACTGTGAAAAAAGGTCAGCCTGAATTATGTTTTGTGAAGTTCCTTGTGGTCTTGAAGCAAAAGAATGAAACAGTTTATCTAGAATACATTTCACTTTTAAGGCTGCTTTAAGTAAATCAGTAAGATTTTTTCTCAAATTGCCAGGCATGGTGTCAGCATTATTAACATCCATTGCCATAAGATGCAGCACTGTCCTAAAGAGCATCCTCTGAACCAGAGCAACTGACTCTTCTGTCCAACTTGATGAAACAGCTTCATTTTCAGCAGCGCTATTTATATTGTAACAATCTCCAAGCTTAGACAAGAATTCCGTTAGCGTGCCTATCACACTGGCTGCCAATGCAGACTTGTGGTTCAAGGCAATATCAAACTTACATATTTTTTCTAGCAATGACAGTAAGACATGGCACAAATCAAAGGGAGAGTTGTCTAGACAACTGACAGATGATGTAACCAGCTCATCTGCAGCCTGAACAATACTTTCTTGAACTGGAATGAACTGTTTGGAGTTTGCATTCTCCCTCCCAGAATTACAGCTCTGGGCCATTTCAGCTTCTAGAAAGTTACATCTACTTGTAACAGATTGTTCTTTAGGTTGGTTTGCTAGAAAAGGCTGCAGAAGCTGTGGTCTCCTGTGCCTCATCATAGTGCTAGTCTTCTCATCCGAATTGCCTTCTGAATCAGAGGTGGAGATTTGGGATTTCCTTGCATCCCTCACAGAATATCGATGAGTAGTTTTGCGCTGACGTCTGTTCTTCCAAGAAGAATTTAGCTTTACAGAAGCCTGAGCAGACAGATGAAAATTTTCTCCTATATTTTCTTTTTCCTGAGTAGGTTTGGGAGAACTTAGGGTTGTCTCTTTGGTCAAACATATTTCAACAGAGAAGGGCAGATTAAAATCTGTTGGAAAACAAAATTTACAATTAGATTATTTCACCTGATATTAGAATCTCACAGCTTGCTATACAAATGTGTCATCGTACACATCTAGGAGCAAACGTATATGGCCAACCTATCACTCAGAAGGCCTTTAAGGACTGAAAGCTACACAGAGGGGAGGACCTAATTGTGTAGTTATTATATGCACCTAAAACTTTTAGCATGATCTAAATGAGTCTCATTAAGACTCACCTTGTAATAAATATAATCTACTTAGTAAAGTTCAAATGTGTCCTGATCCAAATTCCTTCCTTCCTTCCTTCCTTCCTTCCTTCCTTCCTTCCTTCCTTCCTTCCTTCCTTCCTTCCTTCCTTCCTTCCTTCCTTCCTTTCATTACTATAGGTACAGGTTTTTAAATATGCATTGTTACACATTATTTGTTCTGGCAAAAGGTTTAACAAAAGGTTTAATGATACTAGCTGAAGCAGTATACAAATATGACCTAGGAGATTAGCCCTTGAACACCAGAAACTGATACCAGACTCTGCATATTTCACTCTTTAGATCAAAGCTAAAAAACCTCAGCTTACTTTCAGACACAACTCAGATTAGTACCTGCCTACAATGTATGAATATTCACTCCTTCCAAGCTGTCATGAATATTTATGAAGCACTTTAAAAAGTGCAAGTATTTTATAAGGTAATTGAGAGATGTGGAGGACTGCAATCGTAAAAGCTCTTAGATACACATTAAACAGTCTTGCTCTTATATAGTTATGTGTACAGAAATTTTAGATGTTCACTTATCTGTGAAAAATGTAATTCAACCTATAATTATAAAATATAACATATTTTAAATTCATGTATCAGTATTACAGAGAACATACCTATGGCCTTTTCTTCTTCTACAGGTATTTTCCATACTAGTGGCAGAAGTGATAGTAGGAGAGTAAGAAGGTCTTCTCGACAGGTAAGCTCCTATTAAGGAAACAAAAGCTCATATTACATAATCTGTAGGTTCCTCAGACTTCCCCTTAGGTTTCAACATAGCTGAAGTCACAGTAACTTTCTAGAACAGCTGTCAGAAGTTGGGAGCACCATTTCATAATAGTTCCACTCCTTCTTGCCACTTTCAGACTACTGTACTTTTCTATGACAATTGTTTTACAGAGCTCAGTTTTATCACCCATTCTTTTTAACATCTACATTAAATTACCTGGGTAATTTGGGGGTGTCCTGCCTTACCTTTCTACCTAACTCAGGTGAGACAACAGATATCCTGATCATAGATTACCAGTTATTTTTAGCTGACACTGATGCCTACATCAATTTCAATCACGATTTTCTATGATCTCTGGATAGGTTGGCTCCAGAGTAGATTTTTTTTTTTACTGGCTTCTGTTCCTTTTTGTAAAATTGATTCCAGGAGATGCTAGGAGTATGATAGGTTTTTGCCTTGTCTCCAAATACTGTTTAATATTGACATGAAAATGCTAAATGAAATAATCAGTTTGGAAAAGAAATGTCATCAATGTGACAATACCCATGTAGAAAGACAAATATCAATAAACATATATCCACAAAAAACAAAACAAAACAAAATAGAAGTAATATCATCTAAGACAGTATGGCTTAATCAGGCTATTAAATTTCTACTGGCTGATCTGCACAACAGGTTAAATTGAGAAATTTTAACTCTGATTGTTTTTAAGTGGCTTAGCAAAATATTTAAACCTGCCTATTTACTTAGTTTATGATTCAATGTATTGTGAAAACTCTGAAGAAGCTACCAAGTTTAGTTAAGGAATGAGTAAACTGATTGGAAAGAGATCATCTTTCCTGAACCTATCCTTCAGGACATTCACATCTAGTTGCTTTACAAGGCAAAAATAAAATATCATGTCCTACATTATTAGTACAATGGCTACAAGGTACAGCATTGTCTCCCATCTTACAACACTGGCCCAAAGGAAGGCTTTTGTGTGAAGCATACAACAGCACCAATCAGCTGACTGGCAGGTAGCAGTGTATCTGTCATCCTGATCCTGCCTGATATTCAACAGCAAAAATCCAATCCCCAAAGAGAATGTGATCTTATCTGAAGGTGAGGGAGACAAAGAACCTCTGTCGTCCTTCCCAATCATTCTTCTTGATAACTATAAGCACAATGAAGGATATTCATCATGTCATTTTATTCAAATAGATATTGTTCTAGCTAAATGTATCACATTTTGACAAGTATGAAAATAGCATTTACCTGGTCAATTATGGAATTAAGTTTAGTAAGCAAAATATATCCACGACCTTGGATAAGATATTGCCCAAGTGCAGCTATGTGCGTTTTCTCTTCCTCTTCCTCCCTGGTTTCCACCCTTTGGTCCACTGCATTGCAAAGTTGGCTGACATCGGACAAAAACTCTCGTGCCAGAGAGTTACTGGCACTGCTCATGTCTGAGCTGTCACAAATAAACAAAGAATTTTCAACATTGCAAACAAAATGTGACTTCCAAAGAAGTAAGAAAGCAGGAATAAAAGTTTGTATAGTTTTTTTAATTTGTGCCTTCGAGTCAGTTTTTGACTCCTGGCAACTACCTGGACTAGTCCCTGCAGTTTTCTTGGCAAGGTTTTTTGGAAGTGGTTTGTCATTGCCTCCTTCCTATTGTATAGTTTAGCAATATAAAATAGGGACAACATTCATATGGTAGTATTATCACAAAAGTTGTCAGCTGATTGGCTACAACTGCAATCTACATTATTATTATTTACTTATATTTCAAATTTAGATACCACCCATCTCACAAAAAGTGACTCACAAAAAGTGAATTACAGTGTGGAATAGTTTGTTTCCTAGATTGGGATAATGATATTTTCCCCATATATTAGAAAAAGATACATGAGAAATCATCTTACATTGCATCCATGACATCAGTGTTTAATCATGATTATGATAATTAAACATATGCATAATATTGGGAGACATGCAAGTACAGGTACTGCTTTTAAAAAAAAATTAACTGAATTTTTACAATAAGCTAAAATTTCTAAAAAATGGGAGGAACACTCTCCAATATTCTAAGTCTTTGCAAAACTGTTCAGTTTCAAACAGACAATAAAACATTTTAAAAAGCTATTAACAGAATTTGCTTTGAGTAAGCTATGGTATGGTACATTCTGTTCTCATCTCAGCTGGACAGAAGGAGAAGGGAAGAATAAAAGAATTAAAACAGGAGCACTTCAAAGGAGATGTAAAAGCATGTATTTAAAATGTATGCACAAATTTAAAATTCTGTTAAGCTACATGAAAACTAGGTCAGTCTTGATACCAGTTCCCTGATAAGAAAGCAAAATAACAATTTGCACAAGGATTGCTACATTTATCTGCTTAAAGCAGCTCTTTCTCCAAAAACCATACAAGGCAATTACTTATAATGCATTACACACAAGGAAAAACAGGTGGGGAGGGAAAAGGAATGTCCTATATCAATTCAGATTTACATGACCCCAAGTTGGAAAAGAGGAAGTATCCATACATGCAAACATTATAAAAATTAGAAGCTTTTTTGAACTTTCATTATTCATTCCATCTATAATATTAAATTATGGTACTAATAAAATATGATGTCAGGTAAACAAATATTTAACTTTTTTTAAAGGTCAACTGAGATGTAAGCAAGCAGTTCCCAAGACCATTTATTAGTTAATTTTAGTCTGTAAGGTATCCCAAGTTTACTTAAGACACATGAAAGCTATGCTAGATATAGGGTCACACAAATCATCTCACATCACCGGAAGACTTAGTGTTTAACTTTTAAAATTATAATTGCTTTGCTATCGCAAACAGTAGAATTGCAATGGAATTGCCCTGTTTTCTATAATCTTCAATGTGATCTTGAGTCAATATGCTTTCATGCTTATTTTAATATCTTAAAATACACTCAGCACCCAAAACTCACCAGATTACACTTCCTCTCTCATTGATGGTATATTATGAAGTGTGAAATAGGTAAGTTCTCAGTATGTCTGTTAGTGACAGACCTGTAAAACAAGGCATATATGAAATCAATAAAGTGCATACTATGGCTAATAATGTACCTAAAAATCATTTTAAAAATCCTTCACAAATTAAAGGCTTGTTTACAAAATAGAAATTAATTCCTAATGGCTGCAATACCACATGCCATATGTTTAAGCCATACTGATCCCGTTTTCCCTCAAATGGGATCTGTATACAGAAGTCAGCAGGCAGGAAAAGTATACTGTATATCACTGAAGACAGGCTGTGCTCAAAGTGAACAGGTGAAAAGGTAATTAGAAAATGACCCAAAACAAACAATTATAGTTATTCAACATGTGTTTTTTTTAAATAAATTTTATTGAAAATTTTATTTACAACAGTAAAAGTAAATACAAACTAAACAATTTACTTTCCACAAAAGGCTATTTATAATTATTTCCTGGACTCATGTGTTTTTGGTCTTAGGATTTTTACTTAATGTATTAAGAAAGAAATAGAAAAGGAAATTAATAGAGATTGTTACTGTAAAAAAGTGGTCAAACTTCACTAAAATTTAAATGTCCTTTCAAAGAAAACTGGTTTGGAAAGAAACAGTTTAAACAGACAAGTAGTAAGTAGCTTCCTACTACAACATCTCCCACAAAATATCTCTTCCAAATGCACCTTTGCAAAACATTCAAATGCGGCCAAAGCCTTAAATTATATAAATTAAATAAACAGTGCAATAAAAAGATGTCACAAATAATGTTTTATTATACAAGTATTCTTCTAAACAAAGTTTAATTAATAAGCTAAGAACACACATTATGCTAATTCATAATAAAGGATGTCACAGCATGATTTAATGAATCCAGCCATTTAATTATAAACGAATATCATTTTGTGATCAAGTCTGAATCACTGTTTCAGAAATATGTGCAGTAGCATGAATGGAAAGTGTACATTAACTAACTACTATCTGTTATTTAGTCATTTATATTCTTATCTCATATTTGAGGAGTAATAATGATTCATTCATATCTAACTAAAACGGCATAGGAGCTGTTTCTCCCTTCCTTCAATTCAAACATTGAGGTGGCATGAGAAGTGCAGAAATAGGCACATGAGGCAAATTGGATGGATTCTTTTCACCGGATAATCATTAATCTGGGAGAGAAAGGGGGAAAGTTAACCAATTTATCCACTGATATGACTGCAGGCTTCCAACAAGAGCAACAGCACTGGAAGACACCACAACAATTTAACTGTTTGCCAGAAATGCTTTTTCCTAATTAATGCATGCATTTATATGGTCACCCAACTCAGGCTATGAGACTAATAATAAACCTTCATGACTGCACTGCTTGCAAAAGCATACAAACATATTATCTTAATACTCCTGCCCAGCAAGGGAAGGGAGCTGAATGCCACATAAATGTGCAGGCTGGGCCACAGGGACCGCTCTAGAAAGGAGATTGGCACAGTGGCTAACATTAACCCACCCCAGCAAGTTTCCTGGCAACAGAGGACCTGATTGGTGCCCCAAGGCATTACATGCTGAAGAGCATTGTCCTCCAGGAATCCAGACCGGCACTTGCAATCTATAGTGGTCATTGCTTCTGAGCACTGAGTTCTCCAAGCAAAGGGGCAGGGGAGAAACAAGGTTTAACCAGCTTTGCTATGGTATGACAACCTTGGGTTGATTAACAACAACTTGGCAAAGCTTATCTTTTTTGCCTCACAGCAGACTTGGAACAAATCCACTCACCCAAGTTCCCAGTACATCAATTTTTTAATAAAAATAACAATTCCATATGAGAACGTGCACACACACACACAAGAGATACAGAGGGAAAAAAAGATAAGATGACACAAACTGGAATCAGTACCTCTTGGGCTGGTTCATAAACAGGTAGTCCCCAGTTTAAGAATGAGTTCCTTACCCAAGGCCTGTCAAGTCAAATTGTATGTAAGCAGGAACAGTATTACTGTATAATACTGTATATGTAGTATTGTGTAATGTACTCGAATCATTATGTATTTAATTCCAATCATTGTGTATTTAACTCAAATTTGGCTAAAATAGGCTCCGTTCTTAACTATGGGTCATCTGTAACCCGGGCATTCTTAACCCGGGGACTACCTGTATTACAATCTCAATGCCTTCACATAAAAAAGAATTTCTGGACTAAGTAGGTTTTGCATTTGTTTGAAAAATTACCAGCCTCTAGCTATGAAGAGAAAAGCAATATTTCTTTGATTCATATCCCAATTTCTATTTCTGCTCATCAGCTTATCTGTAATCCCTCTAACCTTCCATAATGCATTCTCGCTCTTGATTTTTCTATCTGTCTCTCAGCAATTCAGATGCCCAATTCCTTCCTTTTTTAAAAATCCATTGCTTATATCAGAACGACAATGTTTGTTGAATCAAAAGCATTTAATGAATTAAAAAGATGTCTTGATGCATTTGACAGCAGATTTTGAATTTGTAATGGAAAATGCATTTAGCAAGCCTCATCTTAGAAAATATGAAAAAGGAAGACGCTTCCTAAAATAGTTCCATAATTCTGGAAAATATAATATCCTTTTTTCTTCAGAACTACTCATATTTTGGAGAAGCTAGAGATTTGGAGATAGACGAGTTTTATAACAGTTTAAGAATTCTTTAACCTTACCTAACCTTACCTTTTTTTTATAAAAAGTATATGTAATACAACCTCAAACATATGCTTTTGGAATATCCATACCAACATAGTAATATACTCAAATCTCTGTAAATTAAAAAGAAGTCTACTGTCTCCTATTCCACCTGCCTAATTAAATACTTAACATTCACAAAATTGACATTCAGGAACCATTTTTAAAGTTATTTAAATTACTGTCAAATTACATTATACACATCACAGAAATGTGGGCAAAAATAATTGTAGTATGTATGTTCAAATATCTATTAAATTTAATTTGCATATATAGTCTTGGAAATCATTACAAATCCAAGGCTGTAATGTAGGCCAGGGGAGAACAGAATATGGAAAAAGTATCCATATTCCCTTCCAACTGTTATATGATCCACCAACTTGATATGCAAACATTGAAAAATAGTTATGTATTTGTTTAGGAAGTGTTTCACACATTTCCATGATAGCACATGCTTATCTCTACCAGAACTCAGATCAATCAACTCCTATTTTAAATTGATCTTTTCTGAGAAGATGATATGTCTTCTGCTAAATTACTAGAAGTGCAGGTTAACAGGATTCTAGCCCAACCTTGATAGAAATATAGGGAATATCTACTGACTATGAATGAGTTTACTTCTCCAAGGCAGGACAGAGTGCATCCTAAATAGTGCATCCTAAAGAAACTTGTTGATCAAATTATGAACTCCTATCTATTTTTCCTGAAAATCTTGAAGAATATGTGAAATATCAGATGACTGGAAGAAAGCTTCAAAAAGAAGAACTGAGGATATGGGATGTCAATCTGACATCAAAGAGCATATCATAAAATAGCTGATCCATAAGCACTCTGAAAACAATGAAGTAATGTTTCATTATAAAATTAAATTTATTACATTTTTTTAATTGGATAATTTTGTACACAGATTGTAGAAATGTTGTGGACATAATTATACCCTGATTTCAACAAATATAACCCTAAGATATTCCAATGGAGATAATTATGTGGTTAATTTTGGGCAAGCTAATTTGATACAGGGTGGCTGGCAAATCTTTTTATGACAAAGTAACTAGCTTAATAGATCAAGGGAATGCTGTCAATGATGTATATTTTGATTTCACTAAAACATTTGATAAGTTCTCTCATGATAACCTTGTGGACTGATGGATAAATGTGAGGTAGAAGATACAGCAACACAGAAGATTTCAAAATGATTGAATAAGCACACTCAGAAGGTGTTTTGCATCATCCTGAAAGGAAGTAACAATGGAACTTTCCCAGGATTTTCTCTCTTCTTGTCTCAGTATTATTCAGCATCTTTATAAATGACTTAGAGGAAGACTTACCAAATTTGCTAAGATATTTGTTCTTATGCTTTTATGTTGTTGCACTGTTTTGCTTTTTGATGGCGGCTTTAGTTTGTTTTTATTACGTACTTCACTATACACGTGTTCATGTATGACATAAGGCACTGCACTCTCAGTAACTAACTTCAATAAGCAGTCGCTGTCACCCAGGGATTAGAGCACATGAGTTTCAGGATATAAAAATCAAGGAGCACAGTGAAAAAATGGGACTAAAATTAAATATAAAGAACACCGATAATGACAATAGGTACAACTATCAGCCTTAGAACTGACAATGAAGATACTGAAGTGGTAGATAACCTCTGTCTTTTAGGATCAACAAGAAAGGAACAAGTAGTCAAGAAATTCATTGTAGACTAGCACTTGGTAGAGTAGCAATGAAGGCTTTGGAAAAGATATTTGGATGCTGTAATGTGTCTATACCTACAAAGATCAGAATCATGCAGGCAATGGTTTTCACAATGACACTGTGGAAGCAAAAGTTGAACTTTGAAGAAGCAGGATAGAAAGAGTATTGACACTTTTGAACTTTGGTGTTGGAGAAGTCTCCTGAGAATACCATGGGCAGCAAAGAAAACAAAGAAATGGATCATTCATCAAATCACCCCTGAATTCTCACTCAAGGTACAAATGATCAGGTTCAAATTATCCTACTTTGCTCACATTATGCAAAGACCTAGTTCTCTTGAGCTCTAATCTTGGGAATGATGGAAAGAAAGAGAAGAAGAGGATGACCAACAGCAAGGTGGATGGATTCAGCTACAGTGGCAATGGGTGCACCACTGGAAGATCTGAAGGACCAGGTTAGGGATAGATTGTCATGGAGAAAATCTATTTATGTGGTCACTAAGAGGTGACACTGACTTGATGGCATATAATCAATAGGAATGAACAACAGAGAGCAAAGCACAAGCCCAGTTCCAGTAAATTGCTTGGTAAATACATTTAACACAGTGATTAATGCTGTTTGCTAAGATCATCTAAACACTCTGTCTTTTGTTGAATACATTATTGTACTGTTTTTAGAGAAAGCTACAAATGTTTTTTATTTATTAATTACAAACAGATTCTTCTTGGCTTATTAAAATTTTAAAATACAATGGATACATAATATCTCTTTTAAAATCTAATGTATCCTCAACATTGTTTTGAAAAAAACAAAAATACTTTCAAATACCCTTACACAAGAAAAAGTGTATTAGCCCATGATACTACCACTACTACTAGACTATTAGTCAATAATTTTCATAACAATCTCTGTTATAAAGATAAGGTTGAAGCCTTCTCAAAGGCAAGTTTTTGTCTTTCCTTTTGTATGACATCTCTAAATCAAGCCACATTAGGAACCTTCAGCATTGCAAGTTACTCATTATTAAGTTATGCAATATATAGCATATTTCACTGCTTTTCATCTTAGATTTTCAGTGAAAATAACTATTTACTTCCACGTTCAGAATGCTTTGTGGGAAGGAATTAGATTAAATGCATCCCACTATACAGGTAGTCCTCACTTAACAGCCATTTGTTTAATGACTGTTCGAAGTTACAATGGTGCTGAACAAAGGGACTTACAACTGGTCCTCACACACCCCGCGGTCATACGATCACAATCCAGGCACTTGGCAACCAGCTTGCACTTACGGCGGTTGCAGCATCCTGGGGTCGTGTGATCACCATTTGCAACCTTCCCAGCTGGCTTCCAGAAAGCAAAATCAATGGGGAACTGCATGATTCGCTTAATGACTGCATGATTCACTTAATAGCCATGGTGCTTCACTTAATGACCACTGCAAAAAAGGTAGTAAAATCAGGCACGACTCGCTTAACAACCGCCCCGCTTAACGATGAATTTTCTGATCCCAATTGTGATAGTTAAGCAAGAACTACCTGTACATGTGATCCATGCATTAAAAGCAAATGTTATTTCTGCAAATACTTGTGGAAATGTCCTTCCAGAGGCCAAATTCAGGGTGGATTGATTCTGTATGCTATAGTCCTAGAACAGCACTCCTGAATCCAAAACAAAGCAATCCCAATAGGAGCAATAATAAAAGTAAACTACAACTCTCTACACCAACCCAGAGAAGTCAAAATGATCCTGCATTCATCTTACATTATCATACAAAAACAATACTGAACTTACAGGAATGGAAGGAAAAAAGCTATTTTAAGCCAGCAGATAGGCATCTTGCAGAACCTCTGACTCAGCCTCAAAACAAACAGCTCCACCCAAAGCAATTATACAGAAGGGAAGGTCTAAAAAGTTCTAGGTTGTTCTTCAATTAAAATAACCTCAGTCAAGAAAGTTAGCAAAGAATTCTCTGTTAGCTCTTTACAAACCATTCAAAAGTCTTACAAACTTTCCTGAAGGATATTACTATCAAATTTTCCTAGTAACGTCTAGCTAGTGTTATACATTCAACTCATGCACAATAGCTATCACTGTAATTATGGTATCTCACATAAAATTAGAATGGTTATCTTCTAGGATGCAAATCTGAGTAAAGAGGCAAGTTGCGCAGTAATTAAAGCGTTGGACTTAGGTGTGTAGAAACCCAAGTTCACATCCAGCCTCAGCCACGGAAGCTCATAGGGTGACTTTGGATCAGCCATCTCTCGGATCAACCTACCTCATAGTCAGTATTTTGGGGTGGGGGGAATGGAAAAGGGTATACTGTTTATGCCACCTTGAGTTTCTGAAGGAAAAGAAGGATATGTACCTAATCAACAAACAAATGAATAAAATGCCTTGTGAACTCAAACAACATAAAAGAAACTGGTTGAAAGCAAAAGATTTGCAAAGAATCTTGCAATACTGTATTGACAGTTCAGGAAATAAACTTTCTGAAAAGGAAGTGGGGATATTCTAAAACTATGGGTTAACTGACCACAATGCCAACATAAAACGAAACTGAACACCATAAAAATTGGCTCATCAGCTTAAAATATAAGCAAACTGCAAGTTCCATAATCATTTATCAGAGATAGACATTCCAGATGCTTACGATTATCCAGTCTAAGATAAATATCTTTTGTCATTCGCTACAATGGCTGGGGCTAGTGAGAATTTATATCCACCTGGATGCACCAAAATTTCTACCCATGTTAAACTGTCTAGACATAAAATATGTCCTAAATTATACATAAAGAATGTGCAATAAAGAAGGAGCCATGAGTGTTTCATTATGCAACAATGAAGGTAGAGCACAGCTATTTTCAATAAATGTCTTTATATTCCTAAATACTTCACAAAGGAATTTACTAAACATTATCACCTCCTCCCTGAAGTCCTGTAAGAAACAACACAATAAAATGAACTTCTGGATCAAAGAAACAGCAAACTTTCAAATATTGTTCAGCAAACCTCTCAATTTATGGCAATTATGCAACCTTTAAGTAGCCATTGTCTTTAGCAGCTGATGTCTATCCACAAATCATTTGGTTGAAAACCCAGCACGACTATCAAATGTAATAATGTGTTATAAAGTTAGAGTTTCTGTTTCTAAAAATCCAGTTAAAAGTATCAAAGAATTGCCCTGCATATTGTGTGTGATTTGGGCTCTATTCAGAGAAAGAGCTTGTGGTGCTAACATGTTTTTTACAAGTAGCACATTCAATGCTGTCCTTAGAAAGGATAACAGGTAACATGCAAAGAATTATATTCTTTAATTGTGTTTGTTTAGTGTAAGAAATGACATGCAATGGATTGCAACAGAGATTAAGTTATCTAAATTAGTGGATACGTTTTGCATAGAACACATAGTGGCCGAAAAGATAACAAATTCAAATTGTGTTTGAGATAACATAATGAAGAAGATAAAACTTTGAGCTCATGTATAAAATAACAGGTTCTAGTATCCATCTGGCTACATAGTTCATTGAATTCATTGCACAATTATTTCTCAACCTAACCTATCTCAAATTTATATTTATTATACAAATATACAGAATCAAGTCCTCCCCAAAATATGATCCACAACCATCATAGCTTTTCAAAGATTAAAGTACATAGATTATCTTCAGTATTTTTAAGCAGTCAGATAGATATCTCTGTTATGTTATACATGTAACAAAGTAAATTCCCTGAATCCCCATTAATCTCAGAATGTATCATCCTTGTGTTGTAATATCACAACGGTTATATAAAAGCAAGCCCTAGCGAACATTATAACCTTCTTTGTAAAACAATTTAGGCTTGCACTAAAATTTGCACAAAAAAATCGTCAAGCGCAGAAGAAACAGAAAACACTGCTTGCCTATCCCAACTAAATTCTTCCAGGCTTGAATCAAGCCTGGATATAGGATCAACCAGTTATGAGGGCTTGGCATTTAATGCTGATGGGCAACTCTACAACAATGAAGATTTTTTTCTTCCCTTTGGGACTCTAATATGAGTAAAGTCTTCTTTAACATTTTCCTTTTCTTCCCTTTACTCCAATTTTGCCACTACTCTTAAGGCTGCACTCACAGAACATGCTTAAACAGATCAGGTAACAACAATGCATGCAACTGAAAAATACATTAAGCTTGATTAGTGCTAACACTGGTTTGGTTATTTACTTGATTTTTAAGGCTGTCCAGCTCTGAAAAGACTCTGGGCAGTTTACAATATTTGGAATATATAATTTACGTCTTACATTTTGTATTCACCCAATCTTTTTGACAGTTTATAGCTCAGTGCATTGTGCAAATCCCAAAAAATAGACTGTCAATAATCAAGTTATGTGTTTACATGAATGAGCCTAAATGTATTTTGTGACCTCCTGAGTCTTGGGTTTTCTGCGGCATAAACAAAACATTGGGGAACAATAAATTTAACTGAGGCAATTAGCCACAATATGAGGAAATTGTCTAAGGCGGTCCAGGAAAGGAGAAGCCCTAAGTGGATGTCATATTCAAGATTTCCAGCTTGAAATGTGGCTTGTGTTTATCCTCTGCTATAATGAAGTCCACCTGGCAACTGCATTCTGCTGCTGCTGCTGTGTTAATGAGAACTGGTGCCCAGTGTTAACAGCACATTGTTTTCCCTCTACACCCAACTTCAGGGCTGCTACAGCTAATTACTATCTCTGCTTCCCTGCCATCCTCTTGCAGCCAGTCTGCTGATCCCAGACAGACCTGGGGGAGTTAAGCTGAGTATCAGCCTCCTGGCAAGTACTGTGTTCATCAAAGCTGCTAATGTATCAGAGATGATGGTGCAGAGACAGCAGAGAGCACAAGAGGAAAGGAGAGGCAGAACCTATTCTACGCCCGTGAAACAGCAATCTGCACGCACAGGATGGAGGAAGGACCAATTCAGAGACAGAAGACTCCATCTGATTCTTCGTAAAAAGACAAAAGTTACCAACTGTCCCAAGACCCGCGCCCCTTTCCTCTCCAGGGCAATAAAAATCCCTTCTATGAAGTGGTCGTCGGAATGATGATGATGATGATGATGAAGATGATAATATTGAAGAAATGGCCATCGCACCGCAGAGGAATTGAAAAGGAGGGAAAAAGCGCCTGCAAGTTTTAAGTCCCCTCTTCCCTCCCTACCGCCACCAAGTAGACCCCACAGTGTCTACTTGCACAACAGGGCAAACCCAGATTACTGAGGAAAGTGGGCCAACGGGAATGCCCCCCCAGGCAAAGCCCGTTTCTCTTCCTCGCAGGATGCAACCCTAACCCAAACAAGGGCGGCATCGAGAGCTGCTCTCGGGGCTGAGAGAGCAAGATCGAGCGGGGCAGCGAGGCAAGGCAGCTGTCCTGTCCGCGCCAACCAGCAGCAACGGAGAGATGCCCCTCGCTCGCTCGCTCGCTCGTTTAGGCCCCAGCACGGCGGCGGCGGCTCGCGCCCCTCCACTTCCGTCCCGCCGCTTACCTGTTCCCGCCGCTGGCGCAAAGCCGCCTTGCCCAACCCGGCCTTCCGCCAGCCTCGTCCTCCTCCCTTTGACAGCGGGGCCGGCGGCCGCGGCCAACTACTGCTGCCCATGGCAGAGCGGAATCCTGCCGCCTCCAGCCCTCCCTTTCCCACTTCCAGTCGCCAGGGAAACCCGAGAGCCCGCCCACTCCAGCAGTCTCTTCGGCCTCGGCAGCGGCGGCCCCACGAGCCTAAACTACCCGCGAGGCCACGCAAGCCCTCCCCTCACCTCCCGAGACGTCCCTCGAACGTCACGTGCAGTTCAAGGGCCAATTGGGCGGGCGGCTCCGAATCTTGACCTCATTGAATGAACGCCTGTTTCTTACGCAGCAGCAGCAGCAGGAGGGAAGTCCTGTGTTCCGACAGCTCCGTGGGCTGGATTTCGGATTTCCCTTCTGGGGCTCTTGAATTCGTGGCTTCCGGTATCTCGATTTCGTTTGACCTAGTTTTTTGGGCTTTGCCTTTCCTGTTCCAACGTTATTTCGAACTCGAATTCCTTTTTCTCAGCTCCGTCTTATTCCTCGGTGACTTTTTTTTCCTCCTCAAAGGTTGCAAACGCAGGTCATATACGCAGACTCAGTAGCCAACCACACTGTAGCGTAGTACGTTTTGTGAACACGGCGGTGGTGGTTCAAGGAGTTATGCAAACTCGGACAATTGGTTTGAGTAAATCATGGATCAGTTAATAATAGGAAAACGTACTGTGGGAACCCAGCCTGTGGTGCTTAATTTATGATGCAGTATTGTGCCCCAGTATATTGTCATTCAGTAAAACAGGGTCATCCACAGGATCGCCAGCTCTATCAAAATGATGTAAACAACAGACCATTGTTTTGACGCAAGCTCTGCCCCTTTTGCACACATACATGATGTTGTGATGCACATGCAAAAGTGGTGGAGCTTGGCTTGCGATGCTGCTTTCATCAGATGGCTTCTCTGCAGTAAAGCAAAGCTAAGTATGCTCTTGAGCATATCCATTAAGAACTGTATAAGCTGCCACATAGATGTCTGCAGGAGGGGCAAATGACAAATCGTGCCTTGTGATGTTGGGATGCAAACTATGTGCCTCGCACGCCTTCACAAGATGTCAGGATGCAAGTATAAAAGGCTGGGGTTTGCACTCTGATGCTGCAGTGCAGAATTTGTCAGTTTTTATCCTCATAGTTTGTACCAGATGCCTATGTGTTGCCAATTATGAAATATGCATGTGGCTTATAAAGGAGATCCTAGCAATTCCACAATACTATCATCAGGTGCAGATTTATATCATCACCTTGAAAATCAGTGTAGCTGCACAGAGGATAGCATTTATTCTATTAGATTCTAAACACTGTACAAAAATGGGGATTTCTTCACAGGATTTAGCTACTTTCTAAACTGATCAAGGTGATCTTATGAAAGTCAAACAGTGTGAGCTAAGCTAAACTCTATTGTAATAAATGGAAGGTTTTGCCTTTGACTTCAGGTAAAGTGCAAACATCTCTATGCATAGCATTGTTCCAGAAAAGACAAGACACACGTAACTCTGGGCAGTTGTGCTGCTTTTTGTGAACTTGCAATTAAGGAAGAGGGATCGAAGTTCTGTTCTGAGTTACATTACTGATAGGCTTAACAACTGGGACGTGTCAATGTCAATTTCTTAACAGCCCAATACAAACCCAAGCTTAAACACTGAAAGTCCTCTCTAAATAATTGAGTAATCATAAGTATACTTATTTTAGGTTGCACAGTCTAGAGCTGAAATCCTATGCACACTTACTAGGAAATAAGTCCTTTTGAACTCAGTGGAACATTAGTAAATGTACACATAGTTGTGCTATAAATCTAGTCATTTATAAGTATTCATACTTGATAAGTATGTGCAAAATGTAAGAATGCACTATTTTCTGAAGTGCTTTCATGTCATTCCATCTAAGAGATTACATTTGCATGTGTATACATTTAGTAAACATACTGGCTGTCAGCACTCTTCAAATAATGTGTTTCTTGTTTTGTACTTAAGCCAAATTTTCAGGGAAAACTCTAATTTAGATGCATCTAAATATAAAATATAATCATTGAGCAGTACGGCTGCATACAGTACTAATTTATTGAGAAGGTCCACTTTATTCAGCTTTCACTAAGTGTATTTAGGATTGTATCTGTCCCTGCAAGATATTTTCTTCCTCCTTAAATTACTTTTTTTCTCATACACATTAACCATGGATAAAACATACAATTCACAGGGTGGAGGTTCAGCTCAGTATATAACAAAAGAGCCATCGTACGTGTATATACACATTTTAAATATTTCTCACCATATAATGAACAATTAGCTACTCAGTGCACAAACTAATCTGTTCACTAATTTGTACAACCACACATGTAGACAAAACTTTATTTTCATTTTTAAAATAATTTTGTTATGTACCACATAGAACAAATGTGGATCAGGATGCAATACTGGTGAGTGGGGGTAAAATGCTCTACCCTTTAAAGTTACCATTAGTTGCAGAGAATTAAAAAAAGGATTCTAGTATTATTTCTGTCTTTTTTTGTTTTGTGAAACTATGGCTGTATATAATCCTAACCTTAAACTTAACCCAGTTGTATGAGTTTATATGAAAAATAGAACCATAAGCTAATTGATTGGGCTGACTTTTTAGAACATGACAACCTAAAGGGAATTCAGTGAACCCAGGCTGCTTTGCTGCCTTTTCCCTCTTGCATTTTCACCACTGCAGCTAATTCCAGAGTTTCCATCATGGGGTAGGGAGAAGAGGAGGAGATAGATTTCCTTTTTTCTATTCCCACTAAACTCATCCAACTTTACCACCACTACAGCTCTGCTGTCACTTGAGAGATCAGCCATTTCTCTTGCTCCTTTTCCCATACTCTTGTCTTTTCCTGCTTTTCTTAAGAATGTGTATTTTCCACATTTGCAAGAACAGACCATTTACCTTGCCTATCTTATATGACTGAGCAAGGTTACCCATCATTTTTTAGATAATCTGTGACGTTGCCCCATTGCTATGATAAGCAATCTTGTTTACCTTTAAGTGGGAACAATCCATGACTTATACACAAATGTCACCTCTGAAATATAGGTCTTTATGACTCAGCAGTTTCAGCCAAGTTTCAGAAACATAAATTTTAAGGTTCATATTTTTTTTCAGATCTCTTCCAACAAAGTCTGAATTATTGGAAGTGAACCAAAAGCATTGACTTTATAGAAAAATAGGATGGTATATCTTACTATGATTGATACACTATTATACTAGTGGCCTTGGTACTTTTACCTTTGAGTATATAAATATACATGCTTAATTTTTCTATCCCTTGAAACTGCCCTCTAATTTCTCTCCATTTTTATGTTTTCTGTATTTGTGGAGTATTTGTGGTACTTATTTTTGAGATTTGCTCTCATTATATCTAGGTCTTGGGCAC
Source organism: Liasis olivaceus (assembly GCA_030867105.1). Taxonomy (NCBI): domain Eukaryota; kingdom Metazoa; phylum Chordata; class Lepidosauria; order Squamata; family Pythonidae; genus Liasis; species Liasis olivaceus. The sequence goes on from CM061349.1 coordinate 263,717,787, forward strand.
TGCCTTTGATACTCAGAGTATCCTCTCTTACATTGGATCAGTAATTCCCCTGCCTCCATTTCTCTCTTTCATGCCCTTGGATTAGGAGGTTAGTGTAGCAATTTTTGCTCCAAGCCATTTTGTATGAAAGACACATATCAGCTGAGGTTGTACAACACAGTACTCTAGGTTACACTGCGGATGGTGGCTAATTTATAGCTCAGTGTGTTGAGAAAACCCAGCCACTTTGATTAGTTTATGCTTCAGTGCATTGTGGAAGTCCAGGAAATAGGCTTAATTGACATAACCACAGTTAAGCCAATAATGATTCAACACATGAAGCTACACTGAGACAGACTGGTTTGATTCAGTGTGTCATATGTACACAGCCAAAAACATCAGAGAACGACTAGATTCATGCATTCTCTTAAGCCATGATTTGCTGAATTAAGTACAGTTGCTAAGTTCACACCATACTAAGCCAAAAATCTTGGTTGATACTCCACAAAGGCTGGGTTCACATAGCACACTAAGGCATAGTGCAAAAGAGAAGACTGAAAGAGCTTTTGATCCAGCTCTTTCAGTCTAAGAAGCAAGGAACCTGAGCTAGAAAAGCTGTACTCCACATTCTTGGCTTGGTTTGTTAGAAAAACAATAGCTGTTATAGAACAGCCTATTTATGGCAGCAACTTTCTCATGATGACCGATGACCCAAAAACTACCAGCTTATAGCTTCTTCATTTTGGGGGGTAACCCCATATAGTTTGTTCCATGCTTAGTGGGACAAATGTTTATTAGCCACAAAACAAAAATAAGTTTTAAGAAGAGGATACAAAAACAACTATTCAGCAACAACCTTCTCCCATTTTATCTGAAGTCAGCTCTACTCATGAGAGTTTCTTTAAATCAGTGATTTTCAAACTTGGAAACTTTAAAATGTGTGGACCAACCCCCTAGGCAGCACTGATTTAAATTATATCAAGCTGTGTTCAGACACAATAATTACACAGAAAGTTCCATAATCATAGAGTGCAATGATGATTCCAGCTCACTCAGCTTCTTTACTCTCAATGTCCATTCTAAAAGCATTACAGCTCTTATTCCTCCATGGATTTTCCTCTTTTCCCTCTTCTGAGTACTGCAGCATTGGTACTGATTTAAGAGGGTTTAATCATATCATAATGATATAGCCCTGAAACATCTGGCTTACTTGGGACTTCTTATATGAAAAGATGGACCTTAGCAGAGCTGTGTGACAGTAGCATTGTACGCTGCCTTTCTCTCTTTGCTTCATAATGTTGTACGTTGGGCCTCCAGCAGTAGCTGAGGATTAGGCCTTTCTCTCCCATTATGCACAACTTGCTTTTCAGTGCCCCCCACCCCTTGCGTGATCTTTTGCAAAACCATAAAAGCTTCAGGCAATTTGTATGTCTGGGTTTTTTTGGCTAAACAGCAACTCATCCCTTTATTCCTACTATGGGCTTCACAAATTTGGAAGCTGCCCAGTGTCTATTTGAGGGGGTTGAAAGACAGCAAAGAAGATAAACTTGAAAAGCCCAAATATATGTGCTTAAGGAAAGAACTTGTATATGTGTTTACTTAGAAGTGTGGTGTTACAGAAGCCATAATCTATTCAAATATTAGCCATGTGATTTTATTTTCAAGAGGAATATTGGCAGACGTTTATGAACATATTGCCAGGGCGGGAGAAGAACCATAGATTAAAAAAAGAACAAGGAACAAGGCAAAGCCATAAAACTATATCAAATACACAGCAACTATTAAACATCGTATATTGTTTACACATTGTAAAACACTGTATAAACATTGTATATATTTTTATTGATAGGGCCTGTATATGTGTACAGGTGTGAAATCTTTACCTGTAAAGGCTAAACACAAATACAAATATGTACCCATACTGTCCAATGTTTACCTCTCTTTATCTCTCAGATAGAACAAGTGTTTGAGCCCTTGGGTTTGGGAAAGGAGGCCCGCAACGTGGACACCACCTTTGAAGTTATCCATTTGATTAAGGGGCTCTTCCTTGTGGCTGTGTTAAAGTGCTTTCCTCCAGGCCTTGAGGCAGCAAAAAAGTAGGAATTGCATTGCTCCAGCTGCCAAGGAGTTGGGACACTGGTTCTGCTTCTGTAATGAGCCCAAAGAATGAGGCTGCCTTTACAGCTTTAATGCAGGACAAGTGAAGGAAAACCGTTGGTAGATTCCTCTGGATGTCTTTGCTGTCCCATCAAAGTCACCAGCCAGGGGGAAAAATATCCACCACTACAGGATAGAGGTGGGGTACAGGTGAGTTTAAACAGATGGCTAGAGCAGCAAGTTTGGCTCTTTGTCACACCATTCTCTGGTTTTGTGCATGCACATTTAAAAGGAGCCTGGGTATCAGTTGATATTATACTGTATCCTTTGGATATGGGTTTAGTGCTATTCCAAAATAGTTATCACTGTCCTGGAAGAGTGCTAAACCCGTGCTTAAAAGAAAACCAGCTGATGCATGTGGGATGCTGCAGTTATGAGATGAAATTAGAAGGATTATTGGGTATTGGGAAGAGATACCTGGTAAATTTCAGTGGGGAAAAAGTGGGGAAAATTGAAAGGGAGATACAAGAAGATATCTTCTTCATAAAAGATATGAATGTGTGCATGTATATATTCATTTTTCCTGTCCATTTAAACATAATTGGCTCTTCCTTTCCCCTTTAGAGCTAAAAGTATTCAGGGTAGAGTTCCCTAATGTATTTTAACTTTGGAGAGGAAGAACACACAAAGGTGAGCCCCAGGAAGAAGAACAGGCCAGCAGTCAGGGAAGTGTTCTCTCTCCCACCAGCCTAGACACTGCTGCTCTTGCCAATTTCTCTGTCTTGTTATGATCATTTCCGTACTAGCAATTTGTAGTGACTTCTAGAGTTATCCAACAATCATTGCGTCAAAATAACATTAATGCAAACAGGCTTTTTATCACTTCCATGGTTGAGTGATGTTACGGAGATGTTATAATTTGCTAGCACAAAAATGCACACGCACACATTTACTCGCATCCAAGAGAGCTTGAAGATAGGTTTGCCATGCTTTCAAAACAATTGTAAACCTGGTTTTATAAGGAGTGCATGTAAACACCCAACACATATTTCAGAAAGCACTGGAAAGGCATGACATGGGCAAGTGCCCCTGCAGAAGCCGGGTATCTGGTCTCTCCTGCAGTCCAAATCAAAAGGCCATGGAGGGCCATGCTAAACAGCAAGTTCTGGAAAATGCCTGCAACTGTCTAAAGAAGCCAGTAGAAGCCGGGCAGATTCCAGCTCCTCACCACATCGTCATTGCTGAAGAAGCATCATAGATGATGTCCACGGTGAAAATTATGTCTGGAGAAAAAAGAGAAACTGGAACAGCTAAAAATAAATGTAAGCTGCCTCTGTGGTGGGTTGGAGATGAGATGACGGCAGAATCGTGAGGATCTATTCTTCAAAAATGCTTAAGGAAGCAGTTTTAGGCTGAGTCCTAAATAATAATTAGACTTTTTTTCCAAGACAGATCTACTGGGGGAACCAGAGGGGTGTCAAAAAAGTCAAGATGGCAGTCATAACATGCAATTGAAGCTCTGCCCCTTTGTGTGTGTGTCATGACATGTTTAAAAAGGCAGGGCTTCGACTGCATGGTTGTGACTGCCATCTAATCTCTTTTGACACCCCTGTTCACACTTCAAGGTGGCAAAGAGGAGGAAAAAGTCTCCGAGAGGCTGTATTAAGTTCTGAAAAAGAAACGAGATACTTGACATTCACATTTGACTGTATGGTCCTTACTAGCTCATTTAGGAGGAATAGACTGCATGAGGCGAAGGACCAGGATAATGAAACAGGAGGCCTGAAGGATCTAGGGATGCAGATATGATACAATTTTCTAGTCACTAGATGCTTATGGCATTTTATAGTAATTAAATTTAGGTGCGCATGTCCGGACTGAGTATAATTGGAGACAGAGTTAAATACTCCAATAGTTAAATACTCCATAAAATCTCTAGAGAAAAATGCTGTTACTAACCCAACCATTTCTGATTCTCATAAGCACTGCTCTGGCTTTCTGTCCCTGTGATCCATGAAGGCACAAGAGAACAGAGGAATGACAAGCCCCATGCCCTTCAGCACTTCCTCCTCTGCGTGTTAAGGCTGAGCGTCTGCAACACAATGACATCTGCTTAGTCTCCATTCAGCCTGCAGAATTCAAGACTGCAATAAAACTAGTGCAGAAATACTTTTATAAATGTACATTTGCCTTGTCTGCCAGCAAGCAAGTTTATAATACACCCCAAGATACTGCATATTTATAAATAATTAAAGCACTCCCCAAAGTTTAATTGTTAGGCTCTTGCGAGCCCAGGTTCATTATAAATCAAAACTATAAGCAAGCCTTTCAGGTGTCTGCTTTAGTTTCAAAATCTGGGGAAAAGATCCTTTCTCTTGTTTGTTTCTTTTCTCAGTATACAGGACTGGTCCTGCAACCACACAGCTCTTCTGCAAAAATAAAAAGCAGAAAACATTGTTATTTATCTTGTAATTGGGTCACGCTGAAAAGGGCAGCAAAACCACACTATCCCAGCTGACTGCATGTTCTCAGGTTGGAGAGAACCCGCTTCAGGAAATCAGAAGCAGAGTAAATTAATCACTTGATGAAGAGGCATGAGACTGGATATCATGTGGTAGCTAAACCTCTAAGCTCCAACCTCAGGCATTCATTGGTACAGAAGAAATGTGAATGGACAGATGGCAAAAATGAGCAAGCTTACTATGATTATGTACAAAAACAGTTCAAGTCAGTTATCAACGGAATCTACAACATTCAGGCATTTATATAAACTGTTTTAACATGTTTCTGAAAATCAAAATAAAGCACTGTACAGTATCAGTCTAACCATGTCCAAAGCTGCAGCACTTAGAGAAATCATTAATGAGAAAGGGTGTCATTTGAGCAGAATAAAATGAATTATTAGGTTTGAATTATTAGTTGTTCAATAACAGCTACTGATATTGGTGCTTTGTCATACGTTGTTTTACTGTCTGAGCAGCCTATAAAAACTAAAAAGTCTGTCATACTGCATGTCATCCTATGACATGGAGTTTGATTCTCAGACGTAATCCTCACCTTATTCCTCCAGTGCTGTTCTCTGATTCTTTTAAAGAAGACGTGCCAAAAACTAAACATGTTCTTTGTCAGAGAATAATGGTCTCTCCCCCAAATGAGACAGGACTAATGTAACTGGGAAACAGGTTTCAATCAATAGTAATAAGCTGCAAAATCAATCAGATCTCAACATCAAAGTGGAACCACGGACTGAGAGATCAACAGAGGGGGATTCAGGCTGTGCATCACCTTATGTCAGCTCTTCAAAGCAGAGCAGATCAGGAAACTGACTCCAGAGAAAGGCCAGACCTACTGTATACTTTATTGAGAGAGGCTATAAGAACAGAATTTTGCAAGTCTGATTGTGCTTCTCCTCCCTTTCCTCTTATACCCCAATGAGTCAGGGAAGAGTCATCCTGAGTCCCTTCTTAATAAGTTCTTTCCAGGACTTCTGTTTGCATAAACAGTTTCTGAATAGGTATTTGCTTCAAGGCCATCTCTCCAGCTCTCTACATCAAGGATTCAAAAGGCAAACAGCACCAGTTGCTTCTAGATCAATGGTGAGAGGCAGCATTGAAACTAAGGCTATTCATACTTTGAAAAAGTTTTGGAATATGCGCTTTAAACCACAAGTAAGCACAATGCTTCTCTGCTGCACTTTAAAGATGCACCTTTTTTCTGGCTTATGGAGAAGGTAGAAAAAAACAGGACTTGCTTTAATGAAGAACAGAGAGATGCTGTGCTGAAAGACAGTCTAATAGATTTCTTCCATCCAAATCATTTCAAAGCAGGGACTGCCTTAATTAAAACCTTCTTCCTAGGCTTGAGCAGCAAATAGCATTTGAAAACTTGCTGAATGGCATATTTAAATATTGGATTTTAAGTAATTTGAATCCATATTATCCATGTGATTTAATACACCTAAAATTTGTAGTGAAAATATACTAAAGAGGTAAGGCATCCTATCCCATTATCTTGTTTGAATATAGACTCAGATTTCTATTTTAAATATTGTTCTTTTAGGAAAAATGTTTCAGTGGTTGGGCTCACAGGTCAGACTAGACCACAAACTAGCTAACTCTATTTCAGCCAAGTGTGGTGTGTGAATACAGCCTGTGTGGTTAGTTTTTGGTTTGGTGTGATGTGTGTCCCAGAAAATAGGGTGAATTCTGTAAACCATGATTCAGTTAGACATTGGTAAACATGTCATGCAGTCTTCTGTACTATAATGTTTGTTGGGTAAATTGTTAAGGAACAATTGCTAGGGTAATGTGATATTAGGTTTCATGACATGATTCTGATTTCTAGCTACCTGGGAGAAAGTAATATAAGAAGGACAAATCTTCAACAGTTCTTAACCCATAAACTCAGATGTGCAATTTAGAGGTGATTTTATAGCTAGTATGTTTGAGGTCATTGAATGGAATCTTAAGAATGTTAAGGGAATACATAGAACAAATAAGTTAAAATCAAAAATAATAAAATGGCTAAGCCTCACAAGGTGGTTTATTTGGTTTTGGGTTAGCTCGATATATGAACCCAACCATTGTGGCCTAGCATTATATATGAACTCTGCTGATGGGTCTATATTTAATATATGACCAAATCAGTGATTTGAATAAAATTAAGTTTCCTTCAGATTGAGTTTGACTCCTGGTAACTTCATGTGCAGGTTTTTTTGGCAATGGTCTGGACGTGACCTGTGTTGCCTTCTTACAGGATATCTTTTGATTTCCCAGCCCTAGGATTTCCTGTAGGTTTCTCATCTGGGTATTAATCAAGCTTGACTCTGCTTAGCTACCCAGCCAGATAAGGTCAGCCAAGAGGCAGTTTGAGTATGGGGAAATAAAAAATTACAGATACCGTGAGGGAGTGAAGTTGGGAAAAGTAGCTGCAGCCAGGCAAAAATGCTTCTCACCCCATTTCCCTCATTCAGTAACTCAAACTTTCCTCACAAGTATCCAAGCTGGTATTCCAGCTGCCTGTAATAATTGAGCCACACCCTGGTGTTTTCAAGGACGTGCCAACATCCAGAGGCAGCCTCACCCCCCTACCCCCAGGCTCTCAGCTTAGAAAACAAATGCTAACACAGAGTGGGAAGGTGTGTGTAGGAAGAAAGATGATAAGCAAATGGCATACTGACAGGGAAGCAGAGGCGACGTCTGGAGATTGTCAGCTATTACAAGCTGGCAAGAGGTCTATCATTCAACTGCCAGGATCACAAGTTATGGTGAGCAGCATATCCTGGTGGGAGTCCTTGGAGCTTTGCTGGAAGCTCAGTAGCAACTAGAAGAACAACCGTGCTGAAGCAGCACCTCATCCCAACTAGACTAAGAAGGTTTGGAAGGAGGCAAAGGTTATATGCTACTTTACAAACTTATAGGCTTTTGCTTGAACTAAGTATTAAAGGACTAGGTACTAAAGACATATTTACATGGCAGTGTCACCTTGCAGGTCATAAAAGGGTGGAGAGGTCCCCAAGTTTGTTGTTGGAGAAGGTGTGTGCTACAATAAAGCATTTTGTACAGATTTGCTATGCTGTAATGTGTCCAGTCCTTGGAAAGCAAAGAACCCTTACAGATATTGAAAAAATCTCAACAACCTTGGGCCATATAATCAGTGTGGAACAGAACAGAACGTAATTCTTATTAACAGCATAAAATGTCAGCATAAAGTGTCAGCATAAAATGGACAGTACAGTAAGGCATGTTTGATGGTTTCTGAGGTTCCTTCACCACATGGACAGAGTCTGGATTCAAATGGAATCCCTTTGTATCTCCCCTCTAAAACTGCTGATGGAAGTGTGTTAAACCATGCTAGGCTTAGGGCCGTCCTTAGTTTAGGAACAGTGATTTGGTTTAAGTATCAAGCAGGTCTGTAGGGCTATCAGTGAGGAAATTCAGAACATTTCTTATTAAGAAACAGTATGATAACACTGATAAATTACATTCATTTGCATTTGCATCTTAGAGATGTTTTTTAACCAGTTAGTAAGAATGTCTTTATTAGAATAAGGCATTTATTATCTTAAAATTAGGGAGGCTTTGAAAAAAACATTTTTCTTAAAGGGGGAAATCTTAACATGTTGAGCTCTTGGATGATAGGAATAAGTGCCTTTAAAAGACAAAGCAAAGAATTAAAAATATGCTGATTTAAGACATGCAGGTTGGCATCCATAAAATCAGGGCCCTGGAAGCTGAATAAATCTAATGATTCTCTAAAGAGACCATGATCAGTAACAATACTCTCTGGATAGAAAATTATGAATTGAGAAAAGGTGAAGAGGCAAAAAAAAGTTGCCAAAAGCATATGAACCTCTCCAGGATTAAACATGTAAACAACAATTGACACCCTTTGAATGAGATAACACAGCTACAGGAGCCTTCTGTGGAAAAGAGAAACAATATTTCCCGTTCTGTTTTGCCCTAATTCTGTAAACATATCAAGAAACAAAATGATATGCTAAACCTTCTGCTTGAGACAGACATATACTTTTAACTTGTACTGAATGATGCTTGATAGTTTCTTGATGCCTTTGTTGCTGTTCGACATCTCTGAGTTGTAATTTGAGCTACAATGCGGAAATAAAGACAGATAGCCCTATCCATTAATCAGGCCTTAATGTGGTTATCTAGATTCAGTTTCTGAACTTTCCAATGCAGTCTTTGCATCAGATGTCACAGGAGTTGCATCTACCTTCAAAAGGCATTAAACAGTGAAAGTGGGGGAAGAAACTCAATTGGCCAAATAGAGTTAGCAAACAGTAATTTGATATCAGCCATACTTTCAACAAAAAACTACTTGAATGCAGTCGATATCTACTACATTATAAATGCTATTTGCAGTAGATTCTGACAATGATTCTATCTATAACATTTCCAGAGGTGATTTTTAATGGCTGTGTGTGTTTTTTTAAGGAAATTGCCTTAATTTGTTTTCAGATTGTGTGCAGATTAGTGTACAGTATTCTTAAAGAACAGGAAGTACTGGAAGCCAATTTCCAATTGCAATTATTCATCTTTTATAAAAGCAAATAGGTTATGTATGTAGCTGAAAAGATCACATGGGAGGTACAAATACCCATTTCCTAATTGCAAATATACTTTAACTGACATACCCAGTGTGCTAAAAGTCCTGCACATTCTAAAGATTTTGGATTCTGGCAATTGTTCCATAGCAACAGAAAATGTCAAGCCATCACTGCCTTTACTTTTCTCCTCCTCATCTGTCATTGATCAGTTCTTATTTCATGATTTTTTAAAAAGTTTATTATTATTTATTGCTTAACAAGTTTAACTGAAAGGAATAGAAAAACATAGAAAATAAAATAAATAAATAAATAAATATATTCATAACTGCAAAAAGAACAGAAAAGAGGGAAGCTATTGATATGTCACATACTAATCAAATGTCAAAAAGATTTCTAAATCTTAAGGGAAAAAATAATTGTTGGTTGTCTAGCATTACAAAATATCATAAAATCTATGCCATAGAAAAACATGTTGAGTCATTTTTTGATTAGTAAATAAAAAGTGACTTTTGTCACAGAAAGAGAGGATCTGCACTCACAAAGAATTGCTGAAAGCTTTGATCAGAATAATTCTGTAGCATTTCCAATCAGTAATGCTTAAACAACTGTGTAACTTGAAAACTGCTGATTTTTATGAAACAAGATATCCTTTATCATTTTATAATGGTCTAACATTCCAATAAATGCCAGTTCATTGAGGCCAAAAGCAAATATCTTATGGACGCATTACTAAACCTAATTTTAAAGAGCCATAAGTTAAAAATCTTTGCGCTGATTTCTGTAAAATCAGACAGTTTTCATCTCCTTATAATCCTCCAGCTTTCCTGGAAATTTTGTCTTATTTTAATTTTTTTTTTAAGTTATAAGCAAGGTTAGGCACTTACTTATTTATTTTTCCTATATTATCCAATGAAAGAACAGAGCTCTGTGTTTCATGACTCATACTGCAGAATCAGGAACGAGTAGGCCTAGGGCACACTCAGGTTGATACAAAGTAGGATAGGCTATTTCCTAAACATTGGATCCAGCCTTGAAGCAAATTAGAGGTATCTACACGGCCATTTAAGTCCAGATAGTAAAGGTGTGTTGGGCAGATGCTACAGCCCAGGAAGGGCACGAATCCAAAAAACAAGTGATAAGTCTCAAATCTCCAAATAATTAGTTCACATCTTCAGACTGCGTAAAAACACAATCTAAACCAATATGACTGGATGGAATCCTGGCTGAGTCATCCTGCTATCCAAACAATGGCATACAAGTCAGAAGAAGTACAAACGATTTTGTCTGCAAAATGTAATTCAAATTTGCCTTAGCAGGTCTTCAAAGATTTGATCTGATTCCCTGAGCCTACAGAATCAAGTTTTTCATTACCCAGAAAAGCTTTGTTGGCTAGAATTGTGCAGATATAACGTAACCAATAAGGTAGATGTGGGATGAATTGGGACTGTATGCAATACTAATGTCCCTGTGAAGATTTACATTTAAGTGAAACTATAAAAACAATACTATTTCCTCCTGCAATCAGCAGTATATGTAGAAAGTTGACTGGAGAATGTGGAACCCCAATGAGCACTAGGATTCTTAGTTCCATCTCTAAGTTAAGAAATCCACACACTACAATAATAATTTAGTGGCACATAGTAAATAAAGAGAGTAGAAATGTTTTGTTTTGAATTATATTCTATCTTAATAACTGAGGTAAAAATAGATGATATGTACAAAATGGAGTTGTGGAGGGCAGGTGTCTCTTAGTCTACTACTAAGTTCTCACAAGTCATAGCATAGACTAACAGCACCAATAAAGACAACTTTCAGAGGAAGAAATGGGGTACATATGATGGGACCAGCTACTATAAAAAGACTTAAGAAATTGACATTGGGAAAATAAGCAATAAAATAACCAATCACAGTTTTTTAACATCAATGTGAAATCACTTTGTTGCATCTAGAAATCTATCTTTTCTAATATGTATCATTTGCAGGAATACAACTCTCATTATCCCCAATCAGCATAACCATCTGAGAAATAAAAAGTTAAATTCTAAATGCAATTCAGCAGGTAGAATAGTTGATCTAATGAGAATTCAGTGTATTTCTATTTAGGATCTAAGAACATGGATAAATTTTAGCAATTCTAATACAGGATCTTTCTTTGTGTGACAAACGGTCTTGCTAAGCCTTGTACGTTAATGAGTGCTGTGCAATTCATATTAGTCCAGAGGAAGCAGATATTCATCTGCTTTGGAACAATGCATAAATATATTTTAGCTGATTGAAGTTCATTCTCCCTGTTTCAACTGAAGCTCAGTTTGTCATGGTCCAAACAGATTGTCCCAATGAAGCCAACAGAAGATCACAGACTATGTTTGAGGTTTTACATTATTCAGTGTGCCAGCTTCCATGCTCAGCATAATGAAAAGAATGCCTTTGTCAATTATTTATGGAAGGCAGCTTGGCTACAATCATTCACATGGTTCATAAAATTAATTTACTCAAACAGCAAGCTTCATTATCCAAAGCTGCCCATGGCTAACTCAAGGCATTCAAAATATGCTCCATTTTTGTGCAATGGACGCAAAAAGGAAATCACAGGGGAACATTTAAAAAAAGTTTATCTCCTGCCATTTGTTCACATTTTACAGCAATTACTGATTCCAGAGATGCCCAGAGATTGTATTTCTAGCCAGCTTTTTTTTTTTTTGCAATTGCCATTAATAAACTCTTGCTTTACTATTAACTGTACAAAAGGGATAAGGCAAAGAACTGCATTCTTCCCAATTCTCCCCAACATGCACTCCTCCCAGTCCCATACTGTTCTAGAAGCAACTCCCAAGCAGCATGGGAGTTAGACAAATGACTCTAGTATGTAGAGGGAATTTCCTTTTTTGAACCAATGTTTTCTAGCAGGCTAGTGACCTTTACATATGAAACTCCAGACTCCCTTTCAGAGGGGAAATGACTTCTTGTGAACAATGCAAGCTTCAGAATTAAATATTTTATTTAAATATCTCTTCTGTAACAATATTTTCTACTCACTCCACATTAAAGTCTAGTAACTCTGGGTATATGTATTTTATGTACCACTTTCAGTAGACTTAAACACAACAAAATTAGACACATAGGAATTTGCTGGCATTCTTTAATAAAATTAAAGATTATAATTGAATTAATAAAAACGAATACAAGCTAAAATAAAGAAAGAAGAATAGAAAGAAAGAGTAAAAAGTGCAGAGGAAAAGAAAAACAGAGAAAAGAAAGAAGAAAAGAATATAGTAAAGAAAAAGAAAAGAAATATATAAAGAAGTGACTTCCAACCTTCATTACAAGTATAAACAATTTTGGTAACTTTTCACCTTCTCTTAATTTACAACCAGTGATCTCATTATCTCATGTCCCATCTCAAATCTTATAAACAAATCCATAACTCATCATTTTTTCAGTCCTGCTGTCAGCAAAAGTCGATTAAGGGTTGCCAGAAATAACAACATATTGATTTTATCCTTGATCAAATAAACCAACTTTACATTCCTCCCTTTTACTTCTAATAATAATAATCTTTAGTTCATTCAAGTAATGTCATAGAACTTGATTTCTTTTCATTTCTTTTTTACCACTTCTCACAAGATTCATCCAAGCTTTAACAAACCTCTTCTGTAAATCCAATATAAAAGAATTATCCAGGCCACTCTCTTCGTTTATTATTTGTAATTCCCTTTTGATTTTTAAAGCATCAATCAATTTCTTTTTTATGCCCAATTAAACATCTTTTTCCATGTGATTTCTGTAGCCTGTCATTTGTAGATCCACTTTCAGTGCCAACTCAGTCTCTGTCTTGTCAGATAAAACAAATAAAAAATTTCTTCTGCCATTTCTTCCAAAACATCTTTTGGACACAGTCTATCCATAGAGGTAAACATCACCACTGACATTGTTGATATTAACTTCTGATTCCCTCTAGTGTCCGATTTTTAAAAATTGTTTATCTCTTTTATGTCATAGAAAAAAATCAAAACAAATCAACTTTCCCATGAGAAGGATTCTTTATAATTAATTCCAAAATCTTATTTCAAATTTATCTGGACCCTTAATTTGTTTGTAACTTTCTAAAAGCAAATTCTTAATTAGCTTTTTGCTGTTTATTCCAACAAAAAAATTTAAATTCTTAAGCTTGTAGTTAAAATTTTAGTTCATTAAAGATTGAAGGCAGACTCACCCAGTATTTTCAGACTTGTCGATCCAAATGTTTCTAATAGCTGAAAAGTAGTTAATAAGCAATTTCCAAATGTGATTAGAAAATGAAGTATGCAAACTTAGTGTCCTTTTAAAGGCACCAATCACAATTTGAGCAAGATGGTTATTCCCTCATCTCCCAGTACTTAAAACCCACCAGAAACCACACTCTTGTGGTTTCCTCACAAGGAGCAACTGTCTGGAGCACTTGTGGGTGATCTCAAGTCCTCTCCTTGTCTGGAGAGATTTGAAAAGCCAGTCTACTCACCAGCTCTTAATTCTTTCCTGCAGTCATTGGCATCAATTTTCGCAGAGCCATCTTTAGTCCACAATTTCTTTAGGGATGGGGAACTTGTGCGCTTCCAGATGTTAATAAATTCCCAATGTTGTTCTTTACCATTAGTTATTCTGGCTGGAACTGATGGTGGTTGGAATCCATTAGTAACAGGAGGACCATAGATTTTCCACCCAACTTAGTGGAATTTTCTTTTCTTAAACGTATAATTTCGCACAGAAAACTAACAGGTAAGGGCAAGATTTTTAGTGCAGTAATTTGTTCATGATATGATAGTTTTGTGTATGCAAGCAGATGAGTTTTTTCCCTTGTATTCTTTTTGTACATTCAAGCCTTATACATTCTCACATGATCTGAACCATTTGTATTCTGTTGTACACGGAAAATCTTCAAAGAAACATGGCTGACTTGGAACCAGTAAAGCACACATTAGTTGAGTCATGTGGAAAGTACTGGAAATCATCTCTGCGTAGTGATTTATCCACATGTGGACTTAATTTACAGTACTGACCATCAGTCAGCTCAGCACAAAGAAATGTAATTGTTGCACTTCCATGTCCCAAAGAGGTAGTATTGTGGAATTTCTCCACTTCAAGGCAGCAAGATGGTATGATAGTGTTAATTAAGGAGAGGAAAGTCTCTGGAAAGTTCTGGCTCTTTGGTATGCTTGGAAAGATAGTATAGTGATCCCATGGAGATACCCCTAGGTCTTGAAACATGGCTAGCTTCTCTATGGGAAGCTTCTCTCTTCCCCCAGTTTCCTCAAGAATTTGTTTTTAGAGAAGTATTACTCCATGTAAAATAGTCCTATGATACCTCACAAATACAGGCCTGTGTTGTTGCACAGTTTTTAAAAAGTGGTGTTTTTATGGGTAGATATGAGTTGGGCAGATTGATGTAGTGATCGCTAGTGAAATATCAGGCAGTGGTTAAAAGCTACTCTGACATTTGCCCAGTCACATTTAACACAATGTTTCTATGCCAGCTTAATCCAATGGGCATGTTCCAGATGTGTTGGACTGCAACTCTCAGAATTCTCAACAGTGCAGAGATTGTGCTGATACCACCATATTACTTAGAAAAGCTCTATCATTCAAGAGATGTAGATCAGCAATATTACTAACAATAATGATAATATAACAATATTGTTGTTAAGTCAATTAAGTACTTACTTGGGAATCTACTTAACAAAATACAGTAAAGATTTATTTAAGAATAATTATTTATCTATTTATCTATTTATTAAATTTATACGCCATCCATCTCCCCCAGAGATATTTATAAATTTTGAAAAAATATGATGACAGATTGCAAGCCAGAAAAAGTTAAACTTGTCCTGGTTATGAAGAAAATGAACAGGGAAAATTAATATTCTACCAAGGATTAGGTTTTTTTTCAAATGATTCCAGTAAGAATTGAACAAAATTTATTGAATGAGTAGCAGAGACAAATAACTAACTACATTTGGCTTCATTTTTGTAGATGGGGAATTAAGGGTAAGATTGCCATATTTGGACTGCAAAAATCTGTGTTTGAATTTTCTGTATCTCTGTGTCTGGTGGTCACCCAGATTTTTGCAACACAATACTGGTGCCTTAGGCCTTGCGGAAATTTAAGGCAGGAATTTCTCCATTAAAACTCCTGAAACTCCATCCTAAAATGGATCCTGGCCCTGTCTGTAACTGTCAATATGCCATGCCATGGCATGCCACATCATGCCAAGCCAAGCCCATTGAAGTTAGACCCTGGTTTGGTCACAGAAAAATGAGTTTAGGCGTGTCATCTGTTGTCGATGGTCTGCTTTATTGTGATGGAATGGTTTTTATTTCTTCATGTTGGCCTCATCTAAAACACATTGAAATCATGGGAAAGTTTCCAAGTACTTTCTTTTTTAAAAAAACAAAACAAAACAGGATTTTCTACAAGTGATTGAAAGAAAACAATAGTTTAAACTAAAGAGTATCAATCAGTGATCTTTATTCTTACAATATTTCCTGAAAAACTGGAAATTCCATGTCAAGTTTAATGTAGAACGTTGTGACAGAGCAACGGGCTGTTTTATGTTCTCACCCATTCTTTCACATGCCAAAAATGCAGAAACAGCAGGGTTTTTTCTCCCTGCAAAGCTGCAGTTTTCATTAGTCACCTTGAGGAATTTCTCATCATTAGTTAAAAGGGTCAGCTCATAAGGACAGTAACTGGTGATTCACCTGTTGAGTCATAAGGCACTTCGTACGTTATGGATATCACATTGGCATGATTTTGTGCAGATATGAAATAATTTCACTGCTAACTACTGGGTGATCCTCATCTAGCTCATAACATCAGCAACCTTATGAAACAACATAAAGGTGGAACATCTCAGGTATGCCAACAACAGGTTACCCAGCTTTATCTCCAAGATAATAGATGATAGTCTGTTACATCTTGAAATTGTGGGGATAATGCTGGCTTAAGGAAGAAGTACTAGAACTGTGCAGAGCTTCAGAATCAGGTTCCAAAAAGTAAATTAAATTAAATCAAAAGCTGCCTCTTTTCCTAGGATTATTTGGCTCCTCTCCACAGCTAGTGTGAAAGGATGCAGCTGCTTTATGGTGTTCCTGACAGGTGCAACGTTTATGTTATTGAAAGAATGCCATAACTACCCAAGAAAATGGTGGCTACCAGTCTTCTGTGAGATACAGGCAGGAGAACGAAACCCAGGATTTAATTCTGTGTTATGTCTTATGCCTCTATGTATGACTAGACAGCAGTGGCTCTTCATCTCATTTAGGTTGCTGTGACTACAGAAGGAATTTTACATTGCAGAGTCCTAGATTTCTTAGGATACTGCTGAGTTCTAGAGAGAATTATTGCAGGTATTTGGCAGCAACATTAATAATATATTACTTCTATATGTGGCTTCCTTGCTGCATAGTATGCAGGTTGGCAAAAAAACCTGAAGACAGCAAACATTCGTTTTGTTTTGCTTTTTCAATTGGTTTCATATTGCACTATATGCTGTTTTATTTTTGTGTGTACTTTATATTCTACATATAATATACTCTATTATATTTTCCAAATGATCTTCCTGGCTTTCCTTTGCAATGACGCATACAGGGATGTGATCTCTCAGCAAAACAAGGCAGTGTAACAGATGGGCTGGCACAATATTTATAGTCCTTTCTCTTTTTTTTTAAGGGCGGCCTATTTAGTTGAGTTTCATCATCTGGATGGATTCATCTTTTTTCACTTATTTAATACTTCACTTTTTTTTTACATGGCCACATAATAATCATATAAGACAAATGTTAGAATTGGTTCCATTGGCAGTTTAAAGAAACAAGACAGGAGACCAATAGGGACTGCTTTTGTATTATAGCCATTTTGCAATCTTGTTTCTACTGTGAATGATTAAGGTTACAGGTAGTCCTCTTTTACCAACTGCCTCGTACAGCAACCATTCGCAGTTACGACGGTGATGAAAAAGTAATGTTGCAACCAATGCTCACATTCATGACCTTTGCAGGTTTGTAAAGCAAAGGAAAGCTGAAGTAAGATCGATCATGAGCACAACTGTGGTTTCTCGTAGCAACTGCTTCATTTAACGACCGAGCTGCCAATCCCAATATTGGTCACTATACGAGGACTACCTGTACTGTCCTTCATCAAATTATCTGGGAGTAAGTCTCATTACACTCAATGGGGACTTTCTTTGGAATAGGGATGCATGGAATTGCACTGTAAATGTCTTGTTTATTATTGGAATATTTGGGGGGAGGACCCAGATTCAAGGGACGTAACTGGGAAAAATGTCAAGGCTTGGCATCACTTGCTGTTTTTAGAATCAATGCCTCAAAAAAGGACCTCTGGTTGGCAACCTCCCAGAAACTGTGGACCTTCTTTTTCTGGATATCCTTTTTCTGTTTCTTGTTTAAATAACCTACTGTACTGCTCCACAGTGGGGGACCTGAACAGCAGATAATGCAGGCCTACAAATTGCCTAGTCACTGCTATGGTGCAAAGGATTGTGGTTCCTTGTACTTTGCAGTCATGTTTTCCTGAGTTGCGTGCAATGATTATGGGCTTCTGGTCACACCAAACTGACTCTTTCCTTTCCATCCTTCCTGCTATAACTCCTTGCCCCAGATTTGTTCTCCCTCCCCCTCCCCCCGGCCAGAGCAGACATAGTGGGCATAAGGGTTGCAAGGAAATCCACTGAACTGGAGGCTGCTCCGCTGGTAAACAATAAGCACTATCAGATGCAAACCTATGCACATGACACACTCAGCTGGGGGATTGGTTGAAGTGTTGTGTGAACCAATCTAATGTGCAAAAATGACCTTTATGTCCCCATACCAGGCCCAGTCTGGTCTGGGGCTAAACTAACTCCCCCTGCCCCGGGTCATTATTCCCCCTATGTTGGGTAAACTGCTTACCAGGGAGGTAGCTGATTCTCTCTGTTCTAGAGACTGAGACAACATCCTAGAGAGACTGGGTCAAAATAGAACTTCTCTAGGAACTCATTTCTTTGTCTCCTTGGTAGCTTTTATTCCATAGGCCAGTGTTGTCCAAACCTGGCCACTTTAAGATGAGTGGACTTCAACTCCCAGAATTCCCCAGCCAGCCATGCTGGCTGGGGAATTCTGGGAGTTGAAGTCCACTCATCTTAAAGTGGCCAAGTTTGGACAACACTGCCATAGGCAAACCAAAGGGAGGTAGAAAAGGGGATTGATGGATGGAGTGGGGATGGGTCAGCAGAGGTAGAAAAGCGGGAAGGGAGGGGGCAGCCTCTCATCTTCCCTTGCAGGAGCTGGAGATCTAAAAAATGGCTGCTGCGTGATAGGTCCAGCCATCTTGTGTCATGGGCTGCTTGTACACAAAATAAGATGTTGATAACTAACAATGTTTGGGAGATCATATGCATCTTGTGGATCTAACTTATATGCGCTGTTATACATAAAAATTAGCTAATCTCTTGTCCTCCTATTTTTCTTTCTTCCCTTTCTTAGCCAAAGTAGCCATTCTATCATCTTATATTATCCTCTGGAAGTCTATGAGCAGCTACTTGTTCACAAGGGAGGTACCTGACAATTTTGCCAAAATAATTAAGTGTGTTTCCACTTTTTTTGTCAGGACTACTAAGACAGTGTTGGATCCTTTCATCCTGTCCAGCCCTATGTTACCACAATGCCTAATTGCTGAACAATGAAAGAGACACTGAAGGGGGGGGGGGCAGTGTGAGACAGGTAAAAAAATTATTACATAAGAAGTGTAATGACAGGAAAAATGGACAGAATGCATTCTTCTAAATATCACAGAGGACATTTCCATTTCTAGAACCAGAGTGCCCTCTAGTGGTAGATGTGATGAAGCCTCAGTGAACAGAAGGCTCTAGGTAAGAAGTTTACAAGTCCTTCTGGAAACACTAGTTATCAGTGAAGAGCAGTACACAAATAGGAACAAAATAAAAGGAAAAGTAAGAAATGCCTTCCCTGCAAAAGAGATGCAGGATAGATGATAGATAGATAGGTAGATGATAGGTAGGTAGGTAGGTAGGTAGATAGATAGATAGATAGACAGACAGACAGACAGACAGACAGACAGACAGACATGAAGTTAGAACAAAAGTAAAAGGGAAAAGTGAAAAAAAGGAAAGAGTATGCAACAGTGGCAATCCTTTCACCTAAGTTAATAGCTAGAAAAGCAAGAATCTTAAAAACATGGGAAACAAGCAGGAAGTACTTTACATGGACTACTGCAATGTGCTTTACATGGGGCTGCCCTTGAAGAGCATCCAGAAGCTACAGCTGGTACAGAATGCAGCAACATGGGCAGTCATGTGCACTCCTTGAGAAGCACGTTACACTTTTGCTCTGTGAGCTGCATTGGTCTCCAGTTTGCTTCCACATGCAATTCAAGGTCTTGGTTGTAAACTATAACACCCTTCATTGCATGGGGCTGGGTTATTTGATTCATTGCCTCTTCCGAGTTATGTCTACCCCTCCCGTCAAGTCTAGTAGGACAGGAATGCTCTGGGCCCGTCAATTCAGGAATATCATCTGGCGGGACCCAAGGAAGAGAGTTTTTTCTGTTGTGGCGCCTGCCCTTTGGAACATCCGCCTGGAGATTGGATTTGCCCCAACTCTGCAGGCCTTTTGCAAGACCTTAAAGACATGGTTCTGTCATGGGGCTTGGAGATCTAGATGTGTGCCAGAGCCCATGCAATGGTTATTTGATTTGGTGGTGGTTCTGTGTTTATCCTGGCTATTGATTCTGTTTGTGTTGCTTTTATAGTTATGTGTTTTATGATTTTTTTAACTGATGTTAGCCATCCAGAGTCATGAATGTGAGATAGGTGGCCATTTGAGTTGAAATAATAGTCATTTAATACAAAAGGGGATGCTTGTTACCAAAAATAATCCCTTTTGTGACTTGCCCTCAAGATACACTAGAGTTGAATCCAGCTCCCTTTCCCTTTTGTGTACATGCCGTACGCAATTGTACAATCTATGTTGCAGGAGCTTTTGAAGAGGGTGAAGAAAGGCAATGGAGGTTCCAGCAGACAGAAACACTGATAATCTAGTTTTCCTGTCCCTATTCTGGATACAAGGCAGGATATCTTCAAATATACCATATACAATCCTAGATTAAACCTGAACCTGGTAAGTATTATTGTATACTCTATTGAGGGACAATTTTACCTCTTATCCTTTAATAATCTCTCATTATATTCTGCCAAGTTGATGTCAAATGTATTGGAGCAAAATTGTATAATCCGAGAAATCCCAGCAAACAGATTTCTACCTTGGAACATTTCTGCAGAGGAAGTTGAGACTCTTCAGGATCTTGAACTCTATGACAGGTTTGTGCTTCTCTGATCATAAGTGTCCTGTGGTTCAGAACAAAGGCCAGTCTAATCCAGCATCATGTTCCCACTGGCCAAGCAAATGCCTCTAGAAAGCCCATGAGTAAAACACTGGCCAATAGCATTCACTTGCATCTCCCAGCAGCTGGTACTAAGAACTCATCTTTTCAGCTTTTTGCTATGTAGTTTCCTCAAGGGATCCCATTTCAGAAAATGAGAGAGAAATGAGTGCTCACAGAGCTCAAGGAAACAACTTCATGCACACCCCATGCTGAGGATGCAGACGGAACTTCTTTTCTCTGCTCTCTGTCCGATCAGCAATAGGTGCTAATAAACTCTTGTCTCATGAGTTTTCTTTGTAAAGTTTTAGTATGAGCAATAAGCCTTGATGAGCATCCTCCATTAGTCAGGAGACTTAAGATCTTTCCTTCCCTTTGTAGAATTGCTTAAAAATCTACTCTTCCTGCCACAACCACAATCTATAACAGCAAAGTTGTGAGTGTTTCTGAGAAACTGCCCTCCAGTAGCCTAGCTTAGAAGGCCATGCGGGACAGGGAGTTCTTTAATTCAACCCCACAAAATCTTCTGCCTGAGATATCTACTTTATTATGCCTAATAGTAAGGCCAGTTCTGCTTACAGAGCATTGCAGAGTCCACAAAAACCTTAGGTGTGACCTTTAAACATGACTAAGGGCAGGGGGAATATATTTATTATTGTTTCTCTACAGCTTGACTGCACAGCTTGTCAACTATATGTTAAAACCTATGTTCTGTGTTTCCAAATGGGCAATCTTTTTTGTTTCCGTCCATCTCTATCTGTTATAATTGATGGCAAGGTAAACTATACAAGAAGTAGCTGCCAAGAGCCCTGCAACAAATATTTTATATGCCAGGTGACATTTTCCAACACCATTGTGTATAAATAAATCTCTTGTTGAAGAAACTTTGTTTGTAAATAGGACTAGTAGTAATTTACAAGACTGCCTGACAGAGACCTCAACTATTTGAAAACAAAAGTAACAGATAGTTGAAAAAAATAGATCTAAATCTTTCGTATAAAAAAGAATATTCAGACATAGTATTATACTTCAAGGGCAACATTTTTTTTACAAAAAATTATTTTATTGGCAGTTTTATGATTAGCTGTACAGTGTAAACTTTGTTTGTCACCTGAACTTGAAATAACACTGGTTACAAATTATTAAAAAGCACCTTTGGTTTGTTTCAGCAGTTTTTTGGATTTACAGTTTCAGATATTTCTAACAGAATGAAAAAAAATTAAATGTATTAAAGTTATACAAGAGTTATATCAAATTTAAACATTTAATATAGCATTTGATATTTTAATGATAAATATAACATGAAAACATAATCACAGAGACTTAATATTGGCCCTGCTTTCATCACATGGAAGTCTGGTAAGCTATGATTTCTGATGCACATTTTATTTTCTTAAAAAAATAAATTGCTGCCTTTTAGAACAGCTATCTTGAGAAATCTGATTTGCTTGTTGGGCTGTAGATATACTTTATCAACAGAAGCAAACCTTCCTAAAACATTTGAAAATATTTTTATTAATCCACACATTGTGGGTTATAACACTCTACTTTGTTAATTTGAATGCTAGCAAGTGGCACAGAAACTCTACCATTTTTTTTACTAATATCAAGGAAATCATAGAATAAACACAGTGACTGAAGAAAATAATTCATCTATCGAATGGGTTGTTTCACAATAGCAATTGCTTTTGCCATATGTAAATAAAAGCACATCTAAATTGAAACTAAAAGACTACAGGTAGTCCTCATTTAGTGACTGCAATTGGTTCTGATGACTTGGTCATTAAGTGAAATGGTTGCTAAGTGAACATGTGACAGAGAGAGAGAGAGAGAGACTGTGAAGATCACTGGTTGCTGTCATCTCATTCAGATAAAAAGTTCTCTTGTATAGTGCCCTGTGCCTGACCCGTTTTTTTTCCTTTTTTTGCCCACTCACAGGGCGGAGAGATTGCTTAAACAAGCTATCTCTTCCTGAGCAGATTTTTTCTGTAGCCCAGTGCTTCCCTAAAAAGTGTTAACAGCAGGTTAACAAGCTCAGCCTCTCCACCTGCTGGCAGCTGCTGCCTGAAACTGACCAGACTTTAATCAGTTTCACACTGAAGGCTTTTGTAGTCATAAATGCATGCATGGGTTGGAAAATGATTTTTTTTATTACCATTTATTACTGTGGTATTTGTGAACAGTTACTATCCAAGGCAATTGCTAAACGAGGACTACCTGTACTAGAAGAAAAGGATATAAAAATTAATATTTGACAGTTTTCATCTGAAAATAATTTTTCCACTGCTCACACTTTTACTGTTCAATACAGACATCCATAGGGCCGTACCAAAGAGAAAAGTGATTCTGCAATAGTTTACTAAAGGCTACCCTTCTACTGAAACTAGAGGAATTGGACCTATACAAATGGCCAATGACTCATATATATCCTTTTGCTTCCCCAATAAATTTCTGGAAAATCCATGAAAAAGCTGGGGAAAAGATAGCTTTAAGACAACTGTACAGAGAAACCATCAGTTTTTAATATCATGCTGCTTTAATCCTTCTTAATAGAGCATCCAGTATTATTTGTATTCTCAAGAGTTTTGTGGAATAGCGATTGTACTACTTAAGATATTTGGGATAAAAACAAGAGATTCTCTTTGGCTTAGGCAGCTGATTATCATTACAAATAAACTCCTACATTTGGGGTTCAAGTCATTTCATTAAATTCCTTCTTGGGGTTTTACTGCCCAGCATTCAGCTGCACTAGTCATAAGTTATACATGAATTGTCAAAATATGATTCCATACTAAATAAACATGGATGTTTAATATCTGATTCTCTTACGCTTTTTAACACCCCAATACTATAATTCATACAATAAATGATTTTAGAGGTTTTATTTAACTGGCACAGTTACAGGTGGTTGTTACACTTTGTGTTCTTTTGTTTTATTTTTAAAAAAAGGAATGTATAATAAATGGCTGCAGAGAAGTGCCAATATTCGATTACATGTGGGCTTCCAGCTCCAAGGGAAAGAGCAATCGTTACCTTAAGGATCTTTCCATTATCTTAAGGAAACTTGCCGTTTACTTAGTGGCAGTATATTTCCCCAAGGTGGCAGCTACAGTTCTCAGTTCCTTTCTAGACAATCCACTCCAATGGTATTATCTGGACATCTGCAAGAACGGCCTCCTGGGGTAGCCAGACATAGATGAGTGCAGCCTCCATTATTCACGGAACAGTAGTTGTGCCCTGCAAAATATACATGCACGCTTAATGAATCCAAGCGCTTTATTTATTAAATAAAAACATTAGAGGCAAAACAAATATTGGACCAGCTGGGATGCATAAGCAATGATGGACCTTGGATGGCTCATGCATCCTTCCCTTGCTGTCCTCCTATTGGCATACATAAGTGAGTAACTGGGGACCTTGGTTCTTTCAGCGTTTGCTTCTGGCTTCTTTGAGCTAACAGAGAATAGGGATTATTTTGATATGGGAAGTGAGTACCGTATTTTTCCGACTATAAGACGATACTTTTTTCTAAAATCCTTACCCTAAAAATTGAAGGGCGTCTTATTCAAGGGAGTCAGCGAGGAGAGAACCGCGCGGTGGCAAAACTGCCCATACTTTGTCTCTGCAGGCAGGCTTCCTCCTATTGCTAGCCTCCAATCACGAGTGAAATAGCTTGTCTCCCAAACAGACTTCCTCCAATCACGAGCCTGATGTAACTGACGTCAGCTGATGCTGAACAAACCAATTAGAGGAAGGCTGCAGAGACAAGCTATCGGCAGTTTCACTCATGCTTGAATGTAATCAGTTATGCAAAAGAGCATGGAAATAGAGCTGCAGAGAGACGGTTTGGACCTCCTCCCACCGAGTGTATCAGGTCAATGTTACCTAATTACTAAATAAAAATGTATTCTGCACTATCTTTAAAATATTGATTTCTTAATTTTGGGTTGGAAAAATGGGGGTCGTCTTGTACATGGGGTCGTCTTATTGTCGGGAAAATATGGTAATTTTATCCCAATTTATAGATTTTCAGCTGCTTTGGTGGACAAGGAATATTTTCATTACTTTTGTGGGGAGCAGTGGCATCGTGTTGTATACCACATGAGCTACTTCTGAGTGCTACCAGCCATAGCTCTTCACTGCCAACACTGCCATTCCCCTGCAGCACTCATCAATTTGGGATACATGAGAGCTAATAAGAGTTCTTCACAAGAGATCTGCCTGTTGCCCCCCTTTCGGCCAAGTGGGGGCGTCTTATTGTCGGAAAAATACGGTACTTCTGATCTTCTCTGCTACATGTAGCAATAGCATAGAAAAGGCTATAATTAACAATGAAACATTACTGTCTTCACATGGTGGATCAGTTGCTTTCCCCTATTTCCAGACCAGTGCTCTCATTCTGCACCATTGCTTCTCTTCTTGCTTCCTTCTCTTTGAAACATTTTGAGCAAACATACAAAGCCTGCATTCATCTTTACGGAAAGCTGCCTCAAGGGTTCCCACAAGAATTAAACGTATTTTGTTCTACTGTATATGTTAGAAATCTCAATATTCACAAAAAACATCTCACATAAGTACTTAGGGAGGAGGAGGAGGAGGAGGAGGAGGAGGAGGAGGAAATAATAATGATTGGAGAATCTTGTGTATTTTGTGAGTGAGTCACATATCACAGGGATGGGATAAATAGCTTATGTAGTTCCTTTCCTAGAATTCTTCTCAGCATTCTTTGCATAATACTTGCCAAAACTCTGTTCACTTTTATTCAGCTCTCAAATGGCATTTCTGTATAACAAGCTAAGTTGTTTCCTTACCTAAGGGAATACATTTTTAATAAGGCCTGCATTTAAAAAAAATGCCCAATACATAAACAGCAAAATTGGTGCCAGACATAACATCTTGAGAAAAAATTCCAAACTGGAATGTCACTATTGAAAATGTCCAGTCATTTGTTGTGACAATTTCACCTTTTTAAACATGGAGAAAGGCATTGTCTCATTACCTTAATGAATGGACAATTATGGGAGGAGGCACTTTTTAGAATTCCCAAATCATTTATGGATGATTGAGCCCATTAATTGTTTTTAATATATGCTACTGCATTCTGCAATATTTGAACCTTCTGAATTGTTTTTGGAGGGAGACTTGTAAGGTTCTGCAGTCATCAAAAGAGGACATTACTATTTAATAAATAAATATGGCAGACATCGCCTTTCCAGGAGAAGTCTCAACTGTAACTAGTGAATTTCACTTTATGCCAGAGGTCTTTAAAAGAAGTCTAAACAAAATGGATATGTTGGGGAGCACCTCTGTGTCTGGGGTGACTCTGCCCAGAACTGATTGAGTTTAACCTTTCTGAATTAGGGAGTGTACTCATAGGATGTCTGCTGTAACAGGATTAAACTTCACCCAGACCATTATCCAAAGGGATGCGGTGGCGCAGCGGCTTAATGACACTGAAAGTTGCTGGCCAGAAACGGCTGACACTTCAGCGGTTCGAGCCCAGCTACGCACAGCAGAGCGAGCTCCTGCTTCCTCCCCAGCTCCTGCCAACCCAGCAGCTCGAAAACTTACGTGAGTAGATAAATGGGGACTCTCACCCCGGTGGGAGGAAAAATGCTGGCGGCGCCTTGCAAAGGAGACGGGAGCAGTTGCCAGTAACGCGGAAGCCGCGCACGCCCCAAAAAAGGCACGAAGCAACGGAAACCCCGCCTCCTGAGCTTGCCAGCTGGGCTCTGCTCTAGGAAGGAGGCCCTGGCAAACCACTTCCGAAACACCTTGCCTTGAAAACTGCAGGGACTCGTCCAGGCAGTCGCCGCAGAATCGGTAACGATTGAGTGCGGATAAAAAAAAAAAGACCATTATCAAAGAGACCAATTCAACATTCCCATATCTTCGTTTATCTCAGATTCAGGGAAATCAGCACAGCGATGACAGTCTCCATCTCCCCAGTTCCTCTCCGTGATTTCAGAAAGCTGTTAAACACATCTGGGACAGAGGATGCAGGATCTCATAGCACAGGCATCAGGAAGTAGTGCGGAAGTCCCCCATACCAACACTCACAGGGAACCATGTGGTAGGGAAAGGGCCAAAATCATTTAAGGATGTCAAAACATGCTTCAGAATTTAAAAAATAAATAAACAAGACAACCAGTTATATCACTGTTTTTTATCACATCTCCATAAAACTGATTCTTTGGGGTATCCTATAATGGCATATAAAGTCTATATTTTCTTATAAAAGAATTAGTTCCATTTAGGATCTCAAAACTGTGTTTGACTTCAAGCACCAATCAAGCATTTTAGTTCAGAAACAATATACAAAGAAGCTAGGATTCTGTCTCTAAACAGAATGTGCTTATGTGCCTAATAAAAGGGTTTTATTTTGGGCAGGATAATTTTCAAATCCATGCTGAAACCAGTACTCAAATTTCCCAAAAGTTAACCAAAAGCATTATATTTGCAGCTATAATAACTGACTTCATTCAATCTACCTTCTCTGTTTTACCATCTCCCGCCTGTTTAACAATTGCATAAACAAGGTAAGAAATAAGGTAAACAAGATAAGCAGCAGGAATACAGTAATTCAAGATCTTTCTGTATTTCCAATTTCAGCAGAAAGCATGCCCAAAGCTTTTTATTCTTGGTGGCACTGATCAGTCATGAAAACCACCTGAATCTACAAAGGATACTTCAGTCTCTACTAAAGTATCGTAATAGTCACCAAGCAAGGAAAAAACTAATATCTCTACTTGTTTTAGCTTTTCTAAAGTAATCAAGAGAAGGAAAGAAATGCAATAAGTTAATTAAATTGCCATTATTAGAAATTAAGCTGAATTTTTATTGGAATTTTAGTGGAATTTCCAGTGATGAAATTTCGCTGGAGAATTTTCAGAAATCCATGATATATCTCCTTTCATATTTCAGCTTCTAGAGTTTCTTATAAATTAAACACACATACACAATTACCTGTTGGACACTGAGCCAAGGCTGTCGTTATTCCATAAAGACGAGTGCGCTTGTAGGGTTGAAAGTTATCGTTCTCTTTTGAGATTGTGCGATCCACTGCTACCACAGCATCTCTATGGTACGCAGAACAATAACATAGATAAATAAAGTATGAGATAATGGGGAAAGAGAGAGAGAGAGAAAAATTGACTTAAACAAACCAAAACTTGTGATCACAACTATAAATTGCAAACCACCAAATTGTGGAAAATCAATTTTAGATTTTTTTTCAAAATAAAACATTGCACAAGCCTCTCAATGGGTTTAATACATCTTAAAAAGAAATTCTCCCAATCTCATGAAAGCAAATACAAAAAGTGTGATACAATCATTCTGACCGTGTGTCATAGTGCCATCCTCCACAGTTCTTGAACTCATCATCACCATCATCATCATCATCATCATCATCATCATCATCATCATCATCATCATCATCCTAGGCTCTTGGTTAGATCCCAAATCATTAGGAAATACCCAGTCTAAAGACTGTGATATTAATTAGATGAATAGATGAAGATGATGGACGGTGATTCTAAAAGTGCACTCCCTTACTGCGAAAAATATTGCTGCTGTTCCTTTAAATCTTAAGCCTCCCACATTCCATAGCTAAAATTCAGAAGCTGCATACTGACTAGGCAGAAGAATGTCTTCAAAATTCCAGTTTCCTCTTTCACTCACTAGAGCAAACAAAACAGGAGTATTAGTTTCCCATTCTTCCATGTTCAAAGAAAACAGTTAATACACACTCTCTCTCTGTTTAAAAAATCTATTCCAGTTATATGCCTGCAGGGGATATGGGAGTTTTTTAGGAGAAGTATACAGATTTGCCCAAACAATATTTGACGTTTTTATCAATTATAGGAGGCTACAGGGCTGGGGGGGGGAGTGGGAGTAAAGCACAAGTTTTTAAAAAAACAATATGAAACAAACAAAAACCAGGTAATCATACCTTCTCCAGTCAGTGTAAAATAAATTCTTCCCATAGCTTGTAATGCTAAAAGGATACTGAATTCCTTCAAGGACCTTTCGACGACTATGCTGGTTGGGATCCATACATTCTACCCTTTTGGTCCCTGTGTATGAAAAAGTAAGCTGGACTTTGCAAGAAACAGATGACCCTTTTCTTTGTAAGGTTTTAGTTTAGTGTTAATATATTCTCAACTAATATAAGATGACCTCTCCACATATAATTCATATGTAATTATTTGGGGATTTTTTTTCCTTTTGGATAAATACAATATGTATGAAATTATGGTTTTCTTTTCATATTCATATGAATTTTCATAATTCATACCATAATTATGGTATTCTTTTCTTTTCTTCTATGCTTACCCATGTCAAGCCCTGCCCACATCTTTTCCGGACAACCATTTTGAAAACAGTAAGACAGGTTTTGCTTGCTGCTGCCAAACTGTTTTGTGCAGGACACCCAAAGACCAATGCAGATAAACGAACAGTTCTTAACGTTTGCCTTCATTGCACCTTTCTGTATGCTTGAATGGTCCTGGGGCTAAACACTACATTCAGATCATGGGTCAGTTTAACTTAAGACTTTTTATAATGACTGGCCGTCCTGAGAATCTCAGACAGCAGACTTTCACAGCTCTGCCTTCAGATATGAGGAATTAAAACTGGACTGTGATGAGAGGTTAGGAGTGACCTCTAAACTAAGGCTATTTTGGAACAGTAAAGAAAAAGAAAAGTGGCAATAATTGTTGAGTACTTTCTATACTGAGAAGTAACACCATCACAACTACAGGTTCACCTTGATATTTTTAGCATCCAGTTTGTTCATTTAGTTTGTCAGTTTCGTTCATTCTACAGCAGTGTTTCTCCATCTTGGCAACTTTAAGATGTGTGGACCTTGCTGGCTGGGGAATTTTGGGAGTTGAAGTCCACACATCTTAAAGCTGCCAAGGTTGAGAAACACTCGTCTACAGTGTAAGACTTACCTGCATCTACCCAGCACAACAACGAAGAATAGGTGTCAAATGTCAGCCCATTTGGCAGTCCCAAATCATCCTTAACGAGAATTCTTCTATTTGTACCATCCATATATGAGGTTTCAATTTTAGGAGCTTCTCTGTTCCAGTCTGTCCAGTAAAGGTTTCTGGGTGTATTGATAAAGACACATATACAAATAATAAATATAACTCTGCATTAGGAGGGTGTTATGAAAAGAAATATCACATTGGTATTGTTTCTAATAAAATTACATAGATATTTCCATTAAGTCATCAGGAGTCAAGCTTGACTGGAGGGAGATTTTACCTTTCCACAGGATTTCCCTCTCAATTTTGTTTTGTTAACCATTCTATCACTGATATTATAAAATTCAAGATTCACCTGCTGTTTACATAGTACAAGGGGCCTCCAATCAGTCAATCACTTTTTAATCTAAGGCATTGTATAAACTCAAGTCAGGTAGTTAGTTTATGGTTTACCACCTCTGAATTTATGATTCAGAGGCTGAATTTGAATGGGGTTGGGTAAAATTTATAGTTCAGCATACCATAAGGAAACAGCTATTATGTCAGCATACAGAGTGAATGGGCCATCAGGTTAACCCATCATGTGGTTTTCTTTATTTGCACACAGCATATTATATTAACATAGCAATTGTGTGATGTTAATTCAGGTTCACAGTTAATAAGTTGCATGATCTCAGCCAGTATGTTGTGCAAACCCAGGAAGTTGGGGTAAATAAGTAAGCCACAGCCCAGTGAACTACAAGTAAGCTTTTCATGTGAATACAGCTTTTCTTCCCAAAGAAAAAGGGTCAGACTTCTAAAAAGTCACTTGTCTACCAAAACACATGGAAGGTTTCTGCAGCACCTAGAAAATTCTAGGCACTGTATATCAAGCAGTGAAAATAGTATACAGTTTCTTATTATTTACTAATTTAGCATACTGCTTCCATTCTATATCTTCCCTCAATTTTGTAGCTTAATCCTCTTCTTTCGTGCCAGGATTAGGGTTAGGATTGTAGCACGCTATGGGACTAATGACTGTTGTTGCCCTGTTTTCAATCTAGGTTTCATTTAAGTTCATAAAAACTGAATACTTCACTAGTGTGCTGTACAGGTAGGTCGTGATTAGTGTGAGTTTGAATAGTGTAGTGCCATATTCGATTTAGTGCAATTTATAAATTTATACCAGGTCACGTTTAACTCAAGGCAAAGTTCAGTTAGTGTGAGGCTAGCGCACATGCAGTTCAGGCTAGTGCATGCGCCATTGCCACTGGGGTTTAGACACTAATCATCGCGAATGCAAAACGGAGAAAAGGAAGGTTCTGTTCGAGGAAAGCTCAAAAAAGAAGAGGCTCATTTTGAAGAACTACAGCAGAATACAGGAGACAGCAAATACGCCAGCAAATACACTTTGGATATGGTTTATCCTCTTTTACTGTTATACAGTATTTCATTAATAAAGGTATAAAAATTCATGTTTAAAAATTTCAGTGCCCTGTTTCCATCAAGCTGGAACCAATTACACCAATTTCCATAGAAACATCCCTTTGACTAGCATGAATCTGAATAATGTGACCATTTCATGGGATTCATTAACTGCACTAGTAATTGAGACCTCCTAAGGACATTCCAGAGTTTGACAGTTGACACAACTGAATGCCCTTCTGCAACCAATGCTTCTTCCAATAGCTGTCTGAATTTTTTTTGTTAAATTCCTTCCTGAAATAATTGTCTTTCTTGGCTTTGGCTTCTTTTCTCTTGGCAATCTCTACCATCTGTTTGACATCCAGTTTGGTTTCTTGTTTTTCTTAGTCTCTGGCAGTTATTTTTCACATTCATCCTTGACAACGTCTTCAATTTCATTACACAGTTCCTCTGGTTCTCTATGAATGAGGTTCAGGACTTTAAAGCAATTCCTGATTCTCTCCTTGAAAATGGTGCATATACGGTCAAGATCATATGGTGGAAATTGGCTTTGTTCTTCCACTCTAGCTTGACTTGGAAGTTGCACATGAGCAGTTTGTGATCTGTTCCACAGTCAGCCCCTGGTCATGCCTTTGCTGCTATAACTGAACTCTTCCACTTCCGTGTACCATTAATATAATCAACTTGATTTCTGTGTGTTTCACACAGTACTGTTCCATGCAACAGTGCTCCAGTTTGACCCAGTTGTATCTGATGTGAGATACCCTGCCACCTTTTCTATCTTGGGTTACTCCTGGATTCAAGGTTAAGACCGTCTGCATAGAAAACATGACTTTACACTGGCAACTTCAGCTAGTGTACAATATTAGTAGGAAATCCCCAAACTGCTCCCTAAACTGAAATAAATTCAACACTTAGAGGCTGGGTTCACACAACATACTAAACTAAGCCATAATGGATTAGGCAATTTATAGTCAGGGTGCTATGAGATCCTACCATTGTCTTAGTATGTTGTGTGATTCATGCCATCATATTAAGCTACAATACAGTTTATTTGGGTATAACATGTTATGTTGTGTTTTGTTAACCCAGGTTTAGGGTTTAGCATATCGTGAGAACCATCCAAAGAGGCTTTAGGAGGAAGCTAGTGAGAAAAAAAAATTCACAAAGAACAACAACTATAGCATCCAGATGAATACATAATTATATACATACAAACTTTTGGAATGTGCCTTAGAATTTTTACAGTACAAAATCAAACACATTCACTTCTTATTATGACTCATCATTCAGGAAAATATAACTATTTCAACTTGCAAATACTTACACAGCATTATGATAAAACATCAACAAAATTTTGAGTTTATGCTAATATTTCCCAAATATATATTTATTTTGTTTCAACAAAAGAATATAGCAACTGGATGGGGTGGTTTGGACTTATAGTTTCAGCATGTGAAAAGAAGATAAGTCAGTGTTTCTCAACCCTGGCAACTTTAAGATATGTAGACTTCAACTCCCAGAATTCCCCAGACAGCCATGCTGGGGAATTCTGGGAGTTGAAGTCCACATATCTTAAAGTTACTAAGGTTGAGAAACACTAATATAGGTACTGAAATAGCATGGGCTGTGGAAAAAAAAAGTTTTAAAAATAACAGGATATTTATACATCCCTACCCTCTCACAGGATCTGCAACAATGGCTCGAGGATTCACCAGCTCAGTGTCAAACAATACACGTCGATGGCTGCCATCTACTCTGGCTACCTCTATTCTGTCAAGCTGAGAATCAGTCCAGAAGATAGTACGGCCAAGGTGATCCAGTGCTATTCCTTCAGGACTTTCCAAATCTTGAAGAAAGAAATATAAAGACAATATATCAGTTGAAGGGCATGGCCAACATTCCAAGCCATTCCTGAGTACTGAAGAAGTTTCATTTGTTCATGAGATCTCCCTTCCACGTTTGGTATCAAACTCCTGAAGAGGGCTCGAGGCATCTAATGTTGCAATGGTAATACCTCAAACACCAGAAATGCTGGGGTTTCTAAGAGTGGGCAAAGCGCTGAGACTTAGTGCTGTTGTATTGATAATGTTGCTTTGAGGAAGGATCAACGATGAAACCTCATCATTCTCTTTAACTTAGCTGGCTGATTTTGAGCCAATTTCCTGTGGAGTGGAATACCTCATCTTGTTCCCGTCAGATTCAAGGAAAACATATGTCAGTTGTGGATAGGATTCACCTATCGCTAAAAATCAGTCATAACTCTTTAGTGGTAAGACAAAAGCATAACACTATGCTTAAAGGTACCAAACTACGGGAGAAATTATGAAACAAAAATATCTGTTCTGCTGAATGGAAAGTAAAAGGGGGAAAGTAGCAAGTGGATTGGTGGATTTAAACTGTTATTTCAGTTTAAAAGTCTGTAGTCATGGATTTACAACAGATGTTGGACCAATCGCTTATTCCTATGTGCTAATCTTCAAACCAGTGACTATCAGTAGTATAAATGCAACACTATAAAGAATAGATTTCTTTTGTTAATTGACTGATACAATTTTATTCTGCATTTCCTCAGGAGCTCACTGTAGTGAAGAATACAATTCCTCCCTCACAACATTCCTGTTCAGTAGGTGGGGCTGAAAGAATGTCATTGGCCCAACATCACCAAGTTCAGTGAGGCTTTAAATGTAGGTCTCCCCATCCCTAAATTATAGTGGTATAATATATAGTGGTATAAGTCACTATACCTATTAGTATTCATCATTCCTGCTTATGTTGTGACTTTTAACGTCTACCTGAAAACAGATACCGTAGGTTCATTCCATATAGAGACCCGCAAGGAAAGATCGGCAGAGAGTGCCTGGATCATTACCCAAATATAACAAACTCTGTGTTCTGTTTTTTGGTAAAACAAACAAACAAACAAAATAGGCTTCACTAAGAACTGGGATGAACTTATACTTAAATATGTCAATAAAAGATACATATTTTTCTGATAATGGTACAGTACTATGATTTTAAACTACTGACTGTAAAACAAACAGAAAAGCACCTATTTTGAAAAGTAATCAACTTTTAAAAAATCAACTGTTTTTTAGTTATCAGGAGAAAATTTAGAGCTCCAAGTAGCTAATTGTTTTGGAAAACAGATTTCAGTTTAGAAGAACTCTGAAAAATGTATGTGCGTAGTTTCTCTTGGACAGTGACCAGGTCCAAAGCAACAGGAAATAACAGATGATAACCTTCTATTCTAGCTCCAAGGGTTGCTGATCACAAACACAGATTGAGGATAGAAATTTTTTAAAAAGTCCAGTATTCATCCAACTGTGCTATTTTTTTTTCTGCTCAGAAAGAGTTTTGTTCTGTTCAGGACAGACTGGCCACAATTTAGGCCAAGACTGAGAGCACATTCCATTTTAGATGAATGTTATACAACTTTTCTTTTAAAAAGTATACTGCAATCTGTATGTTAAAAATGTTAACACGACCTTTCATATATGAACCCCACAACATTAAGACTGTTTCTCAGTCTCACTCCATACTCCATTTCTTATTTCAGAGGAGAAAAAAGAATATTGAACTTTTTCTTCTTTTCTTTGTCAGGTTTTCAAACTCTACTTCCTGTGGTGAAAACTTTATTTCTAGTTGACTAAACAGGCCAGTAAAAGCCACTAAATTATATGACTGCCCACATAGTGACTGAAGTGAACATGACCTTTTGTGAAACACATATTATGTAACCTGTCAAATGCTGTTATAAATTTGGTTGCTGCTCAATCATACAGTCACTTTTGAATTTTTGGGACCTAACCCTTTTAAAAAGTGGCTGGATTACAAATTTTAAGTGTTTGCATTAGGAGTATATTACTGTAGGGGAGAGAAGTTCTTCCATGGCTGTCTATTTTTTGGGTTATTAACCAGAGATTTAACATATCCTAGAATGATGTTTATTTCCAGACCAGCTGATAATCAGTCAGGCATAAACTCAGCCCATGTTTGAATGCAACCAAATTTACAATATAGTAACTGTTTCCCATTTGATTGCAATGTTAGGATTATGCAAGAATGGAAAGGAATTGAAGGGTCAGACCACGAGAAAGCATTTCTCCCCATGGAGTAGCTTCTGCAGCTGTAGAACTTGAGCAGATGATCAAAAGGGTCACAGGCTATTCAACTGTCATGGAATTTAGGTTTTAATGGGATTTCACATGTGCAGAGCCTCTTCCACTCATTAGGCCTTAGAAGGAGTTAATAGTCAAAACATACAGACTTTCCTGTGAAAACTCTTTCACAGAGGCAGCTGTGCTATTGCTCTATGGCCTTGTGAAATATGAGCATCCAGGAGAGCTTCATCCAAGTTGACACTTCACTTACATGCATTTTAAAAATTCTTCTAAATAGTCAGTAGGTTAATTTTTGTCACTGAGATTGAAACCTACTTATTGATACTAGGCAGTAAATCTCACTGAACTCAGGGATACTTACTTCTGAGTTACACATAAAGGGACCGCATTGTACAAATTACAGATAATAAAATAAGCGCCTGTAGCAATATACTTGAGTTATACGATCAAAATGACATGCAAAATATTATAACAAAATTAGATACACATCACTTTAATTATAATTATATTTTCTTCAGCTGTCTAATACTAAAATGAGTAATACTGAAAACTATCAAAAGGTTAGAAATGCAATACATATTACATAGCATTTTACTCCAAAAGATTTTAAACAATAGCAAATCCAATTAGTATTCAGACTGGCAATTTCCACATGAATGAAGTTATCCCAACATTCATCTACACAATCAAGATATTTGATCTCAGGCTCCCAGGATAAAAACAAGCTGGTTTACTAACACGTCCATTCAAATCTGTACAAGTTTTCATATTTCTTGGCTATACCTAATAAATATAAAATAACAGCCAATAAATTATCTGAACAGAGTGGCATTAGTACCATTCTATACTAAAGTATCTTTGCTAAGTTTCCTGGGTCTGGTTGCTTGTATGAGAACTTAGATAGTAGTTTTGTTTTTATATTTAAGAAGTTTAGCTTATTTTTCTTTTTCCTTTCTTCTCTCTCCTCCCTACACTTTCCGTGTGTCTGTTTGTCTTCCAATACTTTGTTTTAAGAGCAATAGGAGAGAGAGCCATAAGACCCTAAGTGAATCTAGAGATTGGAAATGATTATATAGGTGCTTTTCTGCAACTGGAAGGCTTTTTGATCCAGCAGAATGTGGAGCAAATTTTCAGCAAAAAGAAGTACTGCAGTTCTCTGCCCTCTGCACTAATTTCAAACACAGGGTTGAATGTCTTTTCAAAACATTATGGGAGGTTGTGCTGAGGACTTCAGGGTTAACTACAGAAAATCATCTTCCATCTTTTTTCCACTTGTGGAACCCATACTTGGACCCAAGAGTCTACCAGCAGAGCAATATCCATTGGATTCAATGTGACATGGTGAGGAAGGAAATCTATAATCCCTACCTGTCTTTATGATGGATGCTGGCTCTCCTCCACCAAGGCTTGCTCTACTGATGGATGGGCTGCTGATATCTGTCCAATAAACCATCTTCTCCAAGCAGTCATAAGCAACCCCAATAACAACTTTATCCTGCATTTGAGACAAACTATTACAAACTATTATATCACACTTCTAATGCTAAAAAAATGGCTAAGCATTCAACAGCTTGAAAATTCTACAGTGAATAGTAAAAGACTAGTGAGAAAATTCAAAGGTAAAGTCTTACATCCAGGTTCTTATCAAGTCTGATTCTGTTTAGCATTTGGGAATCAGTCCAGGTGGGTTAGGTGCTACCCAGGATCAGAAACAAACTGCATTGCAGCAACAGGAAAGGAGTAGATTCTCACCTAAAACTTAGGACCTCTGTAGTCAGCTAAAAATAACCTGAAGTGACAGCACAGAAAGACTGTTCCATCTAATAATTATTTCAGTCTTCCCCAACTTGATATTTGCAAATTCACACTGTGGGCCCTGAGGGACCGTCTCACCCCCATCACATCAACCCGTCCCACCCGGTCAGGCAGAGATGGCATGTTACGGACCCCATCAGCGAGAGAATGTTGGCTGGTGGGGCCCAGAAGGAGAGCCTTCCCTGCTGTTGCCCCCACCCTCTGGAATATTCTCCCCCCAGAGGTGCGGCAGGCCCCTACTCTCCCGGCTTTCCAGAAAGGATTAAAGACCTGGTTCTGCCAGCTTGCATGGGGCAATAAGAGTTTTAATCAATCCTGGGGGTGGCTGGCACCCTGATGACACTCCCTGATGACACTCCCATAAATTCTTGGAATACATTTATTATTTATTCAGGATGACTTTTATATTGTATTTTTAATTAATTTTATCTTCTCTGTAAACCGCCCAGAGTCATTTTTTAACGAGATGGGCGGTGACAAATTTGATATGTAAATACAACATTTTTAAAAAATAATTATTTCACTTTTCCTCAACTTGATATTTGCAAATTCACACTGTGCTATATTTATTCCACTCCCATTTTTATAATCCAAGCCTATAGCTTGCATCCAAAGGAAACAAAATGTCACCAAACCCTATAGAGGCATAATATTCAGCATTTTAAAAAAAAAATTATGGGAAGGAGTGTGATTCATTTCCATGCAGAAGTTCCAAATTTCTGCTCTGTGCAGTTAAAAAGGGTCTCATTGGAACTATGAAAAATCTCATGATGAGGCCTTAGGATCTGCCACCTGCCAGAATAGCTAATGCATGTTTTGGGATGTCAATAGTTTGACCATATATAGGACAGGTTCAGATATTTTAGCACCACATACCAATTATAGATAAATTAGGCTTCTGGAAGAATCCAAATATACTACACAGAATCATGAGAGAATAAGTATTCTAATTAATATTAAAATGAGTAATTTGAGCATAAAGATCCATTTCCCTCAATCTCTGTGCTTGAAGAAATTCCACTCTATCCATTAGTTGCCCTCCCCACTGATGTTACTGTCTTTCTATTGCTCTTTTCTTGTCTTCTCCATATCCAAATTTGTCATTCTAACACCTTTTGCCATTTAACCAACACTATGATCAGCTACATTACCTTGCAGTATTCAATTAGTCTCTCAACTATGGAAAAAAGATGTGCACAAATGCGACATGAATGTATAATTACAGTACTGAGAATTAACGAGAGTTAAAGAACGCAGCTTCCGCTGAACATACAATATCAATATTTCTATAATCTTTTGAAAAAACGCAATGCTAAGACATAAAGCTACCCATTCAGAAAATCTGAACTATTTTAAAAGATTAAGGCCATACTACATAGCAAGAAACTCAGAGCAATTGCAGAAGAAAATGGGAGAGTGGGAAAATACTTACTCGGGTTGACACAGAGAAGAGACTGAAAAGAAACATATGCCAGAATATAAACACTGGCCATAGTACAGGAAATTATCAAGACAGACTATCAAATTTACAGCAGGAAAAGTGCATCAAGAAAGGGAAGATAAAGAGAATACTCAGGGATTAAGTTTACATGCCACATAAAGTTTTTTACCTACCTACTATGAGCAGTTAAATTCCAAGAGTCCAAACACTAGAAAGTTTATAGGAGACCCCGGCTTGCTTAGGAAGCCAATAAAAATTAGCTCCACATAGAGTAAGTTTGTTTGCAGCAGTTTTGCATGATTATCTCAGAAGCAAGGAAATGTATAAAATACAATGCTACAGGGACATATTTTTCTTTGGAGATCCCCTGCCTTTACCCACAGATTACAAATAAAGATACGATGCTACGATTTATTTTTTTTAAAAAGGCCAGGGTTCAAAAAACATACCAGACATTTGACGAAGACTAACCATTCAGTATGCAATTGCTCCTAATACTGGGTTTGAGAGACATTTTTCAAGCCATTAATTCAATATATTGAAAGGCATGATGTTCATGGAATACTTACTGGCACATACAGCAAAGCTTTTGCATCTGATTTCTTCATAACATTCCCCTCCAGAGGGACATGGTCAATCTTCCCACTCTGAGCAATGAGTAAGTGGCTTCCTGGAGGCAGGGAAATTGTATCTGGTTTTACGGAGGGTCCAGTTGTAACAGGAGGAGCAACTGTGCCCAGACCTTATTGACCAATAATATAAAACACATATTATCAGGTTACTTAAACATGAGACTTGCCATACCTACAAGGCCAGGTAGTCTTACTGATACAAGCCTAGCAATTTAGCACATTTAGCTAAAACACATGCATAACAGATTGCAGTTTGGTGCATTGTTATTTAAGAGTTAGGTCCAATGACCTTAGCTGGCTTGAACTCAGATTGCACTGCAGGTCTCCTCCACAAAAAGTGAAGAGATTGTAAATGCAAAACTTAATCATGTTTACACCATTGTATGCATGCATGCATGCATGCAAACCTGTAGGACATAAATGTTCATTGCATGCTATACTTTTTGCTTAAGAAATGGGGCCATCACAAAAACAAAGGTGGCCAATCCATGTGCTCATGTACAATACTGAATACTCATTTTATTTCTCTTACAGTTGATAATCCTCTTTTATTTATTTATACAACAATAAAGTTTAGGTCCAAAGTCACATTCCTGGTACCCCAATCATGCATTGCTAACAGTATCAAAATCACTGAATAATCCAGAAAAACCATGAAGGATGCTCTCCCCCAACCAATGTCCATCCATAGACATCCACGGGGAAACACAGGGAATCAAATGACAAAATGTGCATTGCAACATCTCAGTATAAACCACATGACTTCCATACTTGTGTCTGACATCAGGATGCAAATCAAAAGGATCAGAGTTTGCTATGTGATGTCACAATACGTGTTTCATCATTGTGGTTTGTACCAGAGGCCTATGCTTTCACTTTCTGTTACCAACTAGGGTGAAATGCAGTGTTGACTGGAAAAGGTTGTATCCAAAATCATTCCTGCTGGCAGTATTTGTATTTTCTACTGCAGCTTCTAGTATTGGAAATACAAACCTAATTATAAAAAAACCCCAGATAATTCAAATCACATTTACTGTATAAATACACCTTTCACTTAATCACAGAAACTTTGATATACAAATAATTGCAAATACCTTGGGCTTATAAATAACTATCTTCTTAATTACCTTGAGAGTAAGAATAGGCAAAATTTAAATGAAGACAAACTATTGCACTAACTTAGTGGCTTAGAAGCAACTTACATGGAGGTTGGATTCCTGGGCCGCTTCTGGTACCATCCACCTCATTACCATCTCTGTCCACACACCAGCAATAGCCAGTGCTAGGGTGGCACTGGGTTGGCAAATAATTCCCATAGATATCACACTGAGGAATAAACTGGCCAATTGGCCTAGGTCCTCTTGGACCCAACGCCAGAATTTGTTCCTGTTCTCTTTGGCATTTAGTCTTCTCTATTTCTGTAATAAAAAGAAAAAATATTATTTAACTTCATTTCTATTAGATCAGTTACCTGATCCCATCTTCCACCCATCATAAACCCTATGAGTCAGCTGGAGTCCATACAGATGACATCAGAAATGATGATTCAGTCTACTTGCTGTAAGTTTAGAATTGCAATGAGAAGATACAAACTTTTTTCCTTACCTGTAAATGATGGGAGATACTATGAGATATTGGGATTTTCCCTATCAGGAAAGGTTGCAACATTTGGGGCTTTTTAGTCTAGAAATGAGGCAAATGAGAGGGGACATAACTGAGGTGTACAAAATTAATGCATGGTATGGATAAAGTGGACAAGGAGAAGCTATTTTCACCATCCCAAAATACTAGAACCAGAGGTCACCCAATGAAATTTAATTGAAATTGAAGGGTAGAGAAAAAAAAATGTTTTCTTTACACAACATGTAATTAAACGTTGG
This sequence comes from Liasis olivaceus, assembly GCA_030867105.1. NCBI lineage: Eukaryota > Metazoa > Chordata > Lepidosauria > Squamata > Pythonidae > Liasis > Liasis olivaceus. The sequence continues at coordinate 263,758,652 of CM061349.1, forward strand.
GATTCACTACACAAGATCTGGTGCCAGCTACCGGCTTGGCTGGCTTCAAAAAAAGGGTTGGACCAATTCATGGAAGTCATGGGGATCAACGGCTATCAGCCTTGATGATAGCGTGATTGCCTCTGAAGGCATTCTGCTGGGAGACTAGTGGGCTTTCTTGTGCAGTTACTTGGCCGCTGTAAGAACAGACTGCTGGACTAGATGGGCCAGGGGTCCAATCCAGCAGGGCACTGCTTAAGTTCTTATGTTCTTATTCTTTCTCTTTTTCTGGAGGGATAGTGTTTCTAAGTAGCTACCATTGTTTTCTTTTGGGTTTTTTGGCAGCAGATTCAAGCCTAATGGCCAATTTTTCCACAGCTATAAATAACATATTTAAATAGATTCAAAGCAGAAAACCAGTCTGGGAAATGTTTAAGTCATTAGACTACAAAGAAATGAAAGGGATACTCAAGGAAGATAGGGATCGAGCAAGACTGTTCCTATGTTCTTAACCATATGTCCCCTAAAGGTATTTAGATTAAAGTCCCGGCTGCATATTTGCTGCATATTCTCAAATGTAGCCCAACACTTCTGGAGGACATCAAGTTGGGGAAGATTGGTGTAAGATGAGTTATCCTTCTTTTGATAGCTCTGGGAAACAACATGTCATTTTAAAGTGGTATTCTTAGGAGAATTTCAAAGAAGAGTTGATTAATACTTCAATATTAGGATGTTATTCTTGTAATCCATTTAGTTTTGCTTCTGTTACTAAGCATTATCAATATGATGCAAAACTTTACTGGCAATTCCCATATACTCCCATATATATTCCCATAACACACTTTAACAGTTTTGGTGAATGATGCTTAGTAGTCATAGCCCCTAGCCAGAATGTCTGTGTTTGTTTCTATACAGTAAATAAAGCCTATGAATAGAAAGGGGTGACAGAGTCTGGACATCTGTTTCTTTTTTAAATGAAACAATGGAGTGTGAGGATATAATGAATTACAGACACTCTTAGTAGCTGTTGGAGCACTACTCTTATATCAGTATCTCTTTTACTAGCAAGCCGGATATGTCCTGAAGTTATGCAAAATTCTGCAGCTTCTTTAAAAAAATGAGTTTGTTAAGTAAAAACATTTTCTGCATTTGCAGAATCAAACACTTTTGCTTAAATTTAAAGATGCAGAAAGCTGTTTTAGAATGTTACAGCTATAATACTGTTGAAAAACTCTAAAAAATAGGTAGCAGAAGTGTAGAATATGACCTTGTAGCTCTATCCCAACAGCTACATCTACAGCTAAGATAGCATTATACAGGTAGTCCCCGGATTAAGAATGCCCGGTTTATGGACAACCCATAGTTAAGAATGGAGCTTATTGTAGCAAAACTCAAGTTAAATACCCAGTGCTTCGAGTTAAATACACAATGGTTTGAGTTCATTACACAATACTATTTATACAGTATTATACAATAATACTGTTCTGGCTTACATACAAATTTGACTTAAGGACAGACCTTGGGAATGGAACTCGTTCTTAAACTAGGGACTACATGTAGTATTATAAGGAAAGCAGAGTTGGATGGCTCATCTTTTCACTTCCCTAACTACAAGGAACAGTGTGCTGGAACAGACAAGAACATATCTGAAGAGAGAGCAAAAAGCAGCATCAAATAATTATACCTTAATCAAAGCTTGATTAATTAATTAAACATAATCGCTGCACATCTATTATTCAAAGGAACTAGCCTTTAGTGTTTGCCACTCTAATAATGTTTTAAACATCATTCTGAAAGTTTACCTCCTGATGTACATTGGAAGCCATCTCCATGATAACCTGCTTTGCACTGGCAGCTGAAGGACCCTGGGGTGTTATAGCAAACAGCATCTGGATGGCAGCGGCTAGGTTGACATTCATCTACATCTATTTTTGTAAGAGTAGAGAAGAATGTTATGTTTTACAGTAAGATGTATATGTATGGAAGAGCCTTAAATCCTCTACAAACGATTTGAGTCTACAACCTCATCCCCTTTTCTTCGGGGTGCAATGAATGTGTCTAGCGAGTCAAATAACAACTATCTGCTTGGTAATTTATGAACAATTATTTATGCCCACATAGACTGTGAGTATGTCAAATGGTTCCAAGATAGTTCTAACAAGCTAGCCAACCAAATGATCAATTAAGGTGCTTTAGAGAGAAAAAAACAACAACAATCCAAAATTGGAATATACCAGTATCCCATACATTTCTTGTACAAACAAATAAATAAATAAATAGTCAATGATAAGTCCAAATTATATATTATTAATATTAGTATTAGTAGTATAGTATTAGAAAAAAAAAATCCTCCCATCTACATAAAAGGTGCATTTCTAGTAATAATTCCTTTATGATATCCATAATCAGATTTCTTTTATAAATGTTAATACAGAAATAAACTATTGCTATAAGCATGCAAATCCTGAGATTTCTAGATGGAATCTGTGAACATCTGATAAGTGCATACTGTTAATAATTGTTTATTTCTGTCTTTTCTGAATTTCTGAATATAGATTTGTAACTAATAACATTGTCATACAAATTATCAGTTGCACAACAATGATCACATTTGCTTTCAAAATATTAATATGAAAAAATAACTTTAAAAAATATGAAATGTAGAACACTGGTCTCCAGCAATGAAAAAGCTTCTTTTTGGCAGTTTCACCCCCCAAAAAAGTTATTGTCTTCAACACCTAAAAATTATTATGATAAAAGGAACTGAACACAATTACCATATGACAGAATTGCATAAAGACCAAAAAGGACAAGGAGAAAGGGGAAATAATGCTATCTCTCACCCACGCAGGAACGTCCATCTCCAGAAAACCCTGGAATACACGCACAGATGTAAGAAGATCCACCAGAGTAGATGCAGCGGGCACGTTGAGGGATATCACATGTGTGTGTACCCGCTAAACAATGATTCACAACACGATCAACAGCTGTAAATTAGAAATGCATATATAAAGAAGATTAAAATTCCAGGTTTTTTTTCAACAAAAGACATTTTGAGGAGATGAAACTGAGAAAAAAATGAGTAGATCTTTAAAAAGTAATCTTTGCATGTTGGAATTTCAAAGTACTGTTGACTTTAAACCTTAGAACATTACAAAATTTGGGAGAAATCATGAAAAACATTTTGTAGCCAAATCATTACCTAGAAGAATACATATGATACTAGCTAGCTCTAATGTCATCAGAACTCTGTATTTATTTATTTTCTTGTGTTTATCAGATGTATTTTGGTTTCAGCCCTATCAGTCTTGCAGTTTACATTTTGATGCTAGAGTCATCTTCTGGTTTCACTGGTTTAGCTCCTTCTTTTACCAAACCACTTGCCACTTTTCCTGGACTCTGCTTTTTCTCAAGCACAGATTCTCACATTCATGGTAGCTTTCTCAATCTTTTTAGCTCATTATGTTATACAAATGTATACTTGATGTTTCACTTCTCTGTGATTCAACACAGCTAATACATTTTGCTGTCTGAGACAGTAGTCAAGATGGCAATCTCCAGACATAGAGAAAAAGAAGAAGCATGGCAAGTTTTGCTTCTCCCATACTTCTACCCTGCTGATTTGTCATTAACAAGGACTGGAGACATCTGAGAATCCAACATTTGAGCTTCATAATGTGTTATGAAGACTTTTTCATCTTACTATCTAAATTATCTCTCCCACCCTTCTTTTCCCATGATTTCAAGGGATGAATTTTCACACAGAATTCTATTCCTGCTTGAAAACGAATGGGGATATAGGAGAATGTCAACTTTATCTTACATAATAAAGCCTGTATCTTGAACAAAGAGAAAAAAATAGCAAATATGATAGTCATTGGGATATACAGTACTGTGCAAAAGTTTTAGGCAGGTGTGAAAAAATGCTGCAAAGTAAGAATGCTTTCAAAAATATACATTGTAATTGTTCATGTTTATCAATTTACAAAATGCAAAGTGAGCGAACAGAAGAAAAACCCAAATCAAATCAGTATTTGGTGTGACTACCCTTTGGCTTCAAACCAGCATCAATTTTACACTTGCACACTTTGTACACTTGCACAAAGTCAGGGATCTTGTAGGATTAGAGTCAGGTGTATGATTGACCAATTATACTAAGCAGGTGCTAATGTTCATCAATTTAATATGTAGGTTGAAACACAGTCATTAACTGAAACAGAAACAGCTGTGAAGGAGGCTTAAAACTGGGTGAGGAACAGCCAAACTCTGCTACTAAGATGAGGTTGTGGAAGACAGTTTCATATTACAGGTCATACACCATGGCAAGACTGAGCACAGCAACAAGACACAAGGTAGTTAGACTGCATCAGCAAGGTCTCTCCCAGGCAAAAATTTCAAAGCAGGCTGGGGTTTCAAGATGTGCTGTTCGAGCTCTTTTGAAGAAGCACAAAGAAACGGGCAACGTTGAGGACCGTAGATGTGGTGGTCGGCCAAGGAAACTTAATGCAGCAGATGAAAGACACATCATGCTTACTTCCCTTTGACATCAGAAGATGTCCAGCAGTGCCGCACAGAACTGGTGGAAACCAATGGGACCCAAGTATACCCATTGCTTACTTCCCTTTGACATTGGAAGATGTCCAGCAGATGTCTGCACAGAACTGGCGGAAACCAATGGGACACAAGTATACCCATCTACTGTCTGGAGAAGTCTGGCCAGAAGTGGTCTTCATGGAAGAATTACAGCCAAAAAGCCATACCTCCATAGTGGAAACAAGGCTAAGCGACTCAAGTATGCATGAAAACATAGGAACTGGGGTGCAGAAAAATGGCAGCAGGTGCTGTGGACTGATGAGTCAAAATCCAAAATATTTAGCTGTAGCAGGAGGCAGTTTGTTCGCTGAAGGGCTGGAGAGCAGTATAAGAATGAGTGTCTGCAGGCAACAGTGAAGCATGGTGGAGGTTCCTTGCAGGTCTGGGGCTGCATTTCTGCAAATGGAGTTGGAGATGTGGTCAGGCTCAATGGTGTCCTCAATGCTGAGAAATACAGGCAGATACTTACCCATCGTGCCATACCATCAGGGAGGTGTGTGACTGGCCCCAAATTTATTCTGCAGCAGGACAATGACCCCAAACATACAGCCAATGTCATTAAGAACTATCTTCAGTGTAAAGAAGAACAAGGAGTCCGGAAGTGATGGTTTGGCCCCCACAGAGCCCTGATCTCAACATCATTGAGTCTGTCTGGGATTACATGAAGAGACAGAAGGATTTGAGGCAGCCTACATCCACAAGAGATCTGTGGTTAGTTCTCCAAGATGTTGAATTGCCAAGTTCGTTCAAAAACTGTGTGCAAGTGTATCTAGGAGAATTTATGCTGTTTTGAAGGCAAAGGGTGGTCACACCAAATATTGACTTGATTTGGGTTTTTCTTCTGTTTGCTCACTTTGCATTTTGTAAACTGATAAACATAAACAATTACAACATACATTTTTGAAAGCATTCTTACTTTACAGCATTTCTTCACACCTGCCTAAAACTTTTGCACAGTACTGTATATTCTTCTGAAATTATGTGTGTAGCACTATAAATATAGTACTACTGCTGTGCTAGCATGTACTCAAAGATGTTCCATATTTTATTCTAAGTGGAGTCTACCACCAGATACTGTTTTGCACCTGGGGAAGACAGGCAGATAGATATGCATGCAGTAAATATCACAATTTTACAACCCATTTTTGCTCAGACATACTTTGTGACAGCAGCTCTAGAGTGGAATATTTTTTTGAAACTCTGCACTGTTGTGTGCAATATTTAGATCCTGGAAATTAATCAGCTCTGTGTGATTCAACAGATAATCATAACATCAAATACAGCACTTTTTTTTAACATAATTGTTGGTTAGCATTGGCTCCATATGGAGAAAGAATAAAACCATGAAAGGCCCCATGCAAACTCTGGTTGCTTACACAAAGAATGATTTACTATCTTACTAAAACTTAAGCCACAGCTGACCCAGAATTACAATTTGGCAACTGACTATAGCTGCAACTCAGTGAGATATAAAAATGTTGGCAGATTAATGAGTTTTAAATAAATACAGAACATTACCAAACTGAATAGTCATCACTAAGTATTGTCACTTGGGAATTAAATTGTCTCTAAAACATGACAGAAACAATACTAATCATAACATGATGTATTTATGAAGCATTTCATTAACATTCTTTTTAAAATACTAGAAACTCTGAAAAATCTTCATCCATGTTGCAAAACATCCAAAGGAACACTGAACCTGACTTAACTTTCTGCCATGAAAACAACTTTTCCATTTTAAATCATTAAGTAATTACATAAATATATCCTATAATTAATTAAGAATTAAATCAATCATTATTTCTAAAGTATTCTGTATGACACTGGCAACATATAAGGCTATATCCAATGTTGGCTGTACACCAGGAGAATACACACTGCAGATAGAACAGATTTCTCTCCTGCAGTTCTCCATGAAGTCTGGTAAAACTGCATAAGTGGACTCCAATAATATTAATTACAGCCCATATTCTCCAAAATAAATAAGACAAAATTGTCTGAGTTTTCCACACAATACTGCAAAGCATAGCTAACTGTTTTCCTTTTCTTCAGAATTATGTATCACTGACTAGATGAATAAATGTCTACAATCTCCACTTGTACCCAGCTATAGCCCACAGCACTTCCAGGGACATCCAGTGATCTCCTTGATTCCTCATCCATCTTATCCAGCATCTTCCCCTTTCTTTACTTCCCTCAACCTTGCCAAGCAAAGTAGTTTTTTTGTGTCAATCAGCTCAAATCATATTTCCAAAGTCTGTGAGTTTCTGCTTGAAGCAGTCAGTCTTTATTTAGTCCAGGACCAATTGTGTGGTACTTCTGCAGCCCATGGTACTCTGAGCAACCAACTTCAGAAACACATCCATCTTCCTTCTTTACCACCAGAAAATCACTGCTTTAACGACTCAGTTTTCTGCTTTCTTAGAAATATCTTTAACTTTATTTATTTTATTAAATTTGTATGTTGCCCATCTCCCCCGGAGGGTGACTCTTTCCTTTCATAACTTGTCTAAGTTTGCCACTGATTTCTATCTCATAATTAATCTCCTCTTTACTTCTCCTGCATACTGTCTATCTTTATTCTCATTCTTTATTCTTGCTAAATAAAAAGCTTAAATAATTATTTCACTTATATTCTCCATTATCCATTTTATTGTAGCTAACTGTTCTGTTGTCAGAGATCAGTCCCTCCATACATAGCTCTATTTTCCTTTGTAAGATCTTAAGCAAAACTTTGCCTGCATTAGGAATTAGTAATTTGCACATTCTTCTGCAGGTCCCTTCTTTGGTACCAAATAGACACCAATCTCAAGGCCACCCAGCTTTATTTGAAATCTTTTGACACAGGGCTGTTAGCTCTTTAACTGCTTCTTCTCCTGCTGCTTTAAACAGTCCAATGGGTATTTCATCTGCATCCAGGGTTTTCCTATAAGATAGTAGGTAGTGCCTCTTGAAAGTCACATTTTAGTGGCATAGATACTGAATATGCACACACTCTCTCTAGAAATGTTTCTGTCATTCTATAATGCTATTCCTAAATGGTTTCAGCATTGTCCTTCTACTTTTTTACATTCATCTGCCTCTTTTTCATCTCTTCTATGCTTTCTCTTTAAAAATCCCATCTTAGTTGTAAATTTTCTTCTGATTTCTCTGAATTTTCTTAAAAAACAACTCTCAATTTCCTTACCTCGCTATTTTCTTCTATTCATCTGCATTCTTAGATGAGACTTATTTCCTTGTGCTCTCTGTTTACACATTAAAATTCTACATTCAGTCATTGTACAACTTTCATCCTCTGTCTCTTCCCTGACTATAATAATAATGTGTTTTGACGGGCACTTGGATCCTTTCCACTTCAAATATTTTTTTCCCTCTTAGATTTTCACATTGTTTGCCTCAGCTGCTCCGATTCTCTTTTGCATAAGCTAAGGATATCAAATCTGCTCCTTATATTAATCTTACCTTCTGACTGTATATTCTTGAGGTCATACCTTTATGATATACTGTAGCTTCTGGAAAGATTGGAAATGGATTCTTTTCCTGTGCTTCCTTAGCTATAACTTGGGAACAGAAGCAAATATAGCTTTAAAAGAAAAAGGAAAAACTTTGTATGAAGAGTGTGAGGAGGCTGAGAAAGAGATGGGAGGACCTCTGGACATCAATAATCAACAGAGAGTGGAGTCTGCTGGTGGCTTATCTAATTAATGACAGTTCAGTCCAGGGCACAGAAAGCACAGAAAGAAGAGATTCAAAGCCTTCAAAAGAGAGACTTCACCTTAACAAAATCACTACTAAAAGAGTGCTGGAGGTTCCTATTGCATTTCTGAGAGTCTGTACCAAATCCTCTATTCTTGCACTTTTACTCCTGATTGAAGTCTCTGTGATTCTTGCTTCCTTGATCATGTCCTACTGAATGGGGATCAACAGTATAAAATGCTTCCACTCACAAGAAGTATTTTTTAAACTATTGTAGTTACTTGTTGCTCCTCAAATAATGATAATGCCAAAAGTTGAGCCATGTTAAGACCCAAATTATTTGGTGTCCTTTGAGACGTAAATGGGGCAGAATGTACAGGATGTTACACCCCTCTCTACCCCCTTAGTCATATATACAGAATATAAGTTGTCTTATATTTCATCTCGCTCAGTATTGTCTGTACTGAATACCAACACTTTCTCCAAATTTCAGAGGGTATTTTTTTCCCTTCCACCTCCTTTACTAGAGATGCAATTAAGTAAACAATTGCATCTGACAGGGAGAAAGAAAGAAAATAATTCAGGATATGCCTAACTACAATCCTGAACTAAACTTTCTTCCAAACAGATGTTGAAGCTACTAAAATACAAGAAAGGAAATGTTTAATGCAGCTGCTTGGCAGACAATAAAAAATTTATGAATGTAAACTTCTAGAAACCTTATCACATTACATGCCTTCACTATAAACTATTCAGTCTCCCTTTATTACAAGTTTAGTCTTAACTCAGCCACTGTTGATGTTTTTCCTCTTCCCTCAATATGCTTCACTAGGACAGTTTTAATATAGCAAATAATTAGTCAGTTGAGGTTAAAAAGACACATCACCACAGATCCTGCTGGAATCGCATCTGGGTGCTTCTCTACTAGCAGATCCATTATAGAACAGATGTTACTAGCTATGAAATCCAAGACTAATATTAATCTTTCCCATTAAACAAATCCACAAAGGGGCATAGGGCCTTTACTGTTTTACATGCATTTGTTGCTTGAGCATCTTCCATCACCTATTATTTAGCTGTAAAATATCCCAGGTGCTCTTTGCCAAGTGTCCTCATCTTTTCTAGCATTACTGGGATGACCCCAGAACCACATAGTAGCATTTGGCATTTTTATACATAAATGAAAGAAGACCAGAAACCATAGCCATCCACAAATGAAGTGTGTGTGTATGTGTGTGTGTGTGTAACTGATAACACATGTTGCAATATGAATTCTGCCTATCTACTTGTGGATGACATCAAATGCAAGTGTGGCAGGATGGAGCTTGTGTCATGAAGTGTCAGCCCAACAAGGTAGACCAGATTAAGAAACCAATGCCATATACAGTAGGTCAGGACTACTTTTATTATACAGGTAGTCCTCACTTAATGACCCTAATTGGGACCAGAATTTCCATTGCTAAGCAAAGTGGTCATTAGGCAAAACATCACATGACTGCACTGATTAGTGACAGCAATCCCGGTAGTCCCAGTTGCAGTCGTTAGGTCAGGACTATGCCATTGTTAGGCGAGGGCCTCACACTTCTCCTGCCCTGACGTACTTGCCTCCACTTCAACTCCCGGACCTATCTCCCCATCTCTGCTCTTTTGACCACTTTGCACTCCACCGCCTACCCCTGCTGCCCCCGCCACCCCCATCTGACCTTCCTATCTTCTTCCTCCTGCTGCTGACGAGGAGCACCTGGCCAAGGCAGCTGCTGGCTCTGTCCAAAGTCTCACAAGAGCGCTTTGTCAGCAGTGGGAGGAAGAAGATGGTGAAGGTCAGCTAGGGGAAGCAGAGGGGGGCAGGGATAAGCAGCAGCGGAATGCATGGTGGCCAAAAGGGCAGAGATGGGGGAGATAGGTTGGGGGGAGTTGAAGTACATACTGCTGTTGTAAATGCAGGCGGCTGCCAAGCGCCCAAATTTTGATCATGTAATTGCAGGGGTGCTGCAATGGCTGTAACTTCAAGGACTGGTCATAACTACCATTTCTTCAGCAACGTCGAAACTTCAAATGGTCACTGAACGAATGGTCGTTAAGTGAGGACTACCTATAACAGCTATAGTACCAGAATCTTGCAAGACTGAATGCACTTCCCCCTCCCTCACTTTAATCTTTGTCTAAACTAGGGAGCGGCTTGCCTGAGATGTTTTCTCAAGCTATTTTCTTGGCCTGGGCTCAAACTCTTTTTATCTGACCATTGCCCTGGTAGTGGCTCTTTCTCCTGTCTTTCAAGGACATTCCCTATGCCCGCTACACGAAGTCATAAAACACATTTCTTCACTTTGGTATCATTATGGTTAAGAATGGACACCTATGTAGAAGACCTTCAATTATCTTGTACATTTAAAAACTTAAGCAGCCCCACCCTTTGCTCGCTAACCATTTAGCAATTTTTATAATATTTTTTAAAATTAAAAGTCTATTTATTTATTTATTTATTTTATAGGGCTGCCCAACTGAAACAGTGTGACTCTGGGTAGCATACAATAACAACAACAAACAATAAACCATAAGAACCACACAACATTAAAACATACACAATAAATAAAATACAAAATATAAATGGCAACCAAATACAATAATCAAAATAATCAAAAGGGGACTCTGCTCAAGTTAGACCCAAACATCTGGGGAAAAAGCCAGGTCTTAATGACTTTTCTAAAGCTGAGCAAAGTTGGGGCCTGATGTATATTGGGAGGGGAGATTGTACCAGAGAACGGGGCAGCCACCAAAAAGACACACTTAGGTCCCATAAGATGGCAAAGTTTAAAAGATGGAACCTGGGGCATGCCCTCCCTATGGGAGTATGGGGGGTGGACAGATGTTCTTGGGAGAAGGCAGCCTGCAAAGAAATATTTACCACTATACAGAACCACCCATGTACTCCCACCCTGGAGGCTTTGACAAGCCAGGAGGGGCATGGACCCTGTTCAGTTCCTCAGGATTAACTGGCTTCAACTCATCCCAGATAACATCACAAGACTGTGCCTCAGTCACCTCCATAGGACCTGACCAGATAGAGTCCAACTCAGAGCAAATCCAAACAATTCTATCTACCAGGTGTTGAGAATAATCCTCACAGTGACCCTGAAGATGTTCCATCAATCCCTCATGACTCAGAATGGACCACTGGTTGACACTTGGAGGATGCAGTATGGGCAGAGAAATAAGCCTTTTTCATCATCTTTATCCACAAGGTAGGCTCTAACAAAAGTTTTCAACTGTGTCTGGTCGGATTTGCTCCTACTTTTCTACCAGCAGCACTCTACCTACTCTATCTCTTCCATTGCTTCACCTCCCTACCACCCTCTGAAAACCAGGGAGGTCTGCACACAAAGTGATTCTGCACAGGCGCAATCCAGTCTAAAGCTGCTGCCACTGCCTCATTCCACACAGAAGCCGAGGCCTTAGTCAAATCATGTATTGAGACCCCAGGAAAAACCCCAAGCTCCTTCTGAAACCTGATGCAGTCCATTAGGTGCCTGGGGCGGGCTGTTCAAATAGGACCTGCCTCCCTGCGGAGGGGGGTGATACAGTAAACTCCAGAGTCAGCAGGTAGTGATCTGTCCCTGACAAGGGACAGATGGCAGCATCCCCCAGCTCCAGATCACACAGCCACTGCCCTGAGACAAAAGCCAGGTCCAATGTGTGCCTCCCGCCCCATTGATCAGACACATAATAAGCTGGGTCAGGTCCATTGTCATGGTGGCCATGAACTCCCATGCTGCCTCTGAGACCCCCCCACCAAGGATGGCAGATTGGAGTCCCCCAGAACCATAACTCTTCTCAACTTCAGCATCAGCTCGGAGGCAGCCTTGAGCACAGCAGGAAGTGAGACTGGTATGCAGCAGGGGGCTGGTAAAGCAGCAGAACTGACAACTGATCCTTCAGGCCCAACCTCACAAATAGTTGAGAACTTGGCTATTTGCAGGGAAGCACCCCTGTCAATCTATGGAGCTTCCTAATAGACAATAGCAAACCCACACCCACCCGCCCTGGGCCTGGCATCACAGGTGGTGCTGTTGGAAGAATTTCTTCCCTATGGTTCATTCCTTGCTCAAGTCAAAATGCCAGATGCCATAATTCAGAGTTCAAAAGTTTATTTAGCACACAAGGCAGGAGCACCGAGCATTGAGGGCAGCTGGGGCCCCATGCAAGGAGTGCAACATCCTTTTACAGGCAGTCCTTGCTTAATGACTGCCCTGTTCAGCAACCATTCAAAGTTATGATGCTGCTGAAAAAGCAACTTAACAACCGGTCCTTGCATTTACGACCATCACAGTGTTCCCATGGTCTCATGATTAAAGTTCAGGCGCTTTGTAACCAGCAGTTATTTACAACCGTTACAGTGGTCATGTAATCACCATTTGCACGCTTCACAGTCAGCTTCCGATAAGCAGAGTCAATGGAGAAGCCAGCAGTAAAATTGTAAGTTGCAGTCATGTGATGTCTTGCTTAATGACCGCAGGTGATTTGCTTAATGACCACAGTGGAAGTGAGGTCATAAGTCCATTGCTGTCATGTGATGTCTCACCATATTGAGACATCACATGGCCATGTCACTTAGCAACAGAGTTGCGGGTCCCAATTGTGGTCCTTAAGCGAGGACTACTTCTACAGTCAGGTATAAACAACCAGTTTGCACATGCCTAATTCTAAAAACCTCAGTTTTACTTTCCTCATAAGGCATAGCCTGATTTCTCACTGTTCTAACTGGTACGCTTTATCTCTGTTGCCAGGAATGTTAACAGTTTTTCCTCATTCTTTCCTTATCTGCCTATGTGACTCTCTTGCTTCTGTATAATGACAAAGCACTAAACTTCCTTCTAAAATGGCATTAGTTTAGCTTTATAATAACTTCTTTCTAACAGTGCCAGACCTGAAACCCCTCTGGGTACATTTCAGAGAGGGGCACTCCCCTTCTTCAGACATCCAGGTCTCAAAAATATATACCAGGTCAGCCCTCTCATCCAAAATCAAATCCTGGATGAAATGAGCTTTATTAGAGGCCAACCTGACATCCAGCAGCACCAGCCAGAGTCCAGAGCCACCCAAGGTTCCATGACCAGTAACTGGGGAAGTAGGCAGAAGGCTGGAGCATGGGAGAGATACAAATGTCTCCCGCGTGTGGCCTGCCCTCTGCCTCCCACCATGTCTCCTATTGCCCCTCACCACCACAACATATAAAAGTGTGTGTGTGTGTGTGTGTGTGTGTGTGTGTGTGTGTGTCTGTCTGTCTGTCTGTCTGTCTGTCTGTCTGTCTATCTATCTATCTATCTATCTATCTATCTATCTATCTAATAAAAATAAAACATGGATTGGAAATCTTCTCAAGTTCCTCCCCACAGTAGGTAGCAGGCATGTAAATGGTGGAAGAGGAGTTAGATTTGCCATTCCAAAATGCTGTTTCTATCTACAGCAAGAGGGACATTTTGGGAAGAAAGATCAGCATTTTGTTGAGTCCTAGTTGAGCATTCTTTGAATGCTATCTCAAATATACAGATCTCAGACCTGCTGTGCTTTTCTAACAGTACCTTAAGAGCAGATCTGACAGGCTGTTTCCCATAGAAAAAATAACTGCTAAACAAAAACCTTAAATAATTATTTCACCTTAACAAGGCCTTCCAAAACAAGCAAGCAGAAAATCAGGAACAATTAAAACTGGCACATTAATACTTTCTTGAGCTGTTCTGGATTTCCCAAAACAATAAAGGGAAGTTTTGAAATAAACTCACCCACACATGTTCGCCCATCAGCTGAAAACTGATAACCCTCTAGACATTCACATCGAAAAGTTCCTGGCTGATTAATACACACAGCATTGCTGCCACACACTGTTGGCTGCTCCAGGCATTCATCTACATCTGTGTTGAAAAGCAACATTATTATACAACTGTCATTCATAATTCTTTAAAGGAAGAATATGACATCTGTAGTTCAGTTTTAGTTCAGCTGAAAGGGCATCTCTGTTTTCCAAGCAAATCTGTTACAACAAAGATTAGAAGCACCAGCCAAATGACTTGTCAAGACACAGGTGATGAAGAACCTAGTATCTGATTTTGCCACATTAGGATATTGGTTTATTTTTATCCCACCAGATTCCTAGTATCTCAGCACAGTAATTTAGTATCATGACAACTTCAAGATCTGCACTAGATGGGATGGGTATTTATTTTAAGCCCAAAGCACCTCAGAAAATTGCAGCCTTAAGCAGATAAATAAATTGTGGAGGGACACAGCTAATCTGTCCTTTCTCCTCCAGCCACCTTCCTGTTCAAAATTATCTCCAGGTTGCAGTGCAGTCATTGTAGATAACTCAAGCAAGACAGCAGCATTTCTGCAGTACCACTCATCAGCTTTGATACACAACCTCCCAAGACAGCATTTTTTGTTTTTTGTTTAAAAACAAACAAACAAACAATGGGAAGCAATAGTTATTATTGCAAATCACCTTTAGTTTGGCTCTGAGAAAGTAAGAGCAAAACTCTATGCAGAATTAATTGTGTTGGTTGGCTTGGGTACCTCCCCAACCTCCCCTTTCTGTGGATTATTGTGATCTGGATAGATAGGACTATCGTCATCATTCTCATTGCAGTCCCCATTTGGATTATATCTCAGTTATATCCCAATTGGAACAAAGGATTAAAAATGTCTTCCTTGACTCTGCATTCCCAGCCTGGATCTGGTCCTCTCCCAGCTGCTATTTAATTAAGAAAATCCTAGCAGGTACAGGTCAGATTACACAAATAGTATATACATATATAATTCACTTTTTTTTTTTTTTTGGGTGCCTAGGTGGGACTAGAACTCACGGTCTCCCAGTTTCTAGCCTGATGCCTTAACCACTACACCAAAGTGGCTCATAGTTCATGTATAGTTCTGCCCTAATTTACAGAGCTTCAGGATAAGCAGAAATGCTATAAAAAGAGGATACTATAGAGAGTACAAGTTGATCATACTGCTCTTTCTGTTGAGGAAATCAGGCATCTTTCTCTTGGCACACAAAACAAGGGAAAAATATAGCAGAATTTGTCATGTACAGCAATTTTATGAAAAATACTATATCAAACAGCAAAGCATAGATTCTGAAAGTGAATGCAGTGATGAAAAATCAAATCAATTCCACATAAATCCAAATTTTTTCTACTAAAAGTAAATTTCCTACCATAACATGTACGTCCATCTCCTCGGAAACCCACTGAGCATTCACAGGTAAATTGACTGCCCGTTCCTGGACGACAAACTGCATTAATATCACAGCCATGAGTGCCTATGTAACAAGGATTGTAGCTTATATCACTCGAACCATCTGTCAAGAGATCATAGAAGATCCTTAAAGAAGAATATCCGAAGCAGCAACCTATCTACATCTGTGCTCCCGAAAATGTGGTTCAAATTAACATTTGAATGGTTTCAAGGTCAATAAGATGCCTGTGGGCCTGTAAGATCTGGATAACACAGCTTTAAAATGCTCAGCAAAAAGTTTACACTCTTCATGATTGTAACGGTTAAGTCAAACTATGGAAATGTATCTTAAAGGCAATAAACAGAAGCTCTAAGTTCTTCTAAGCCTGTATATTTTTTCTAAATATAAAAACACTGTTTCTCTCAATTCAGAGCAACTATGACATTATAAAGTCATCAAGTGAATTATAGCTGAATTCTGTTCACAAATAACATGCAGTATTTCTAATCAATTAGTTTTTCTGCAAACCAGTTTTGTTACAGTAAATTTTCTGCAGATGTTCCCATTAGATAGCGCCAGTTACCTATCCTGTATGGATGATTTATCAGATGGAAATAAATTTTCTTAGAGGCAACTTCATAGGCATCCAATTTGAAATCCAACTTTTAGAATGTGTTATATACGTCTTCCAGTCATAACTCAGCCTGGCTTTTGAACAATTTTAATTATTTTAAAATTCTATCATTTTAATTATGCTATCACACTTTATTTTTAATTGTTTTATGCATAAGTAAGACTACTTATTAATAAAGTAGAATATTCTTTAGCTGTACCCAAACAGTAAGCTACTGTATTTCTAGTTTTAAGAGGTAATTCCATATGCACTTACATGGAAATAACCCTTACTGAAATCACTGAAGCTTACTTCTGAGTAGCCATATATAGGATTGCACTGTCAGTGTAATAGTTCCTTTAAAAAACAAATTGTTTTTATGGCTGTGCTTAGAATATCAGACAATCAATATAACTGTTTATGAATCACCCCATACTGAAGTGAGTATCAGAGAATGGAAGAAGAAACATCCTCCTTTTAAAGAAAGGCTAGTGTTTGGGTCTTCTAACTAGCAAAAAATATCACTAAAAGAGCAAATAACAGCAATTTATGGATTTATATATGGGGGATGGATAGAGAGTTCTCTTTTCCACTCATATTACTAGAACTCAGTGTCATTCATTGATACTGAATGGCACCAGTAGCTCAAGGCAGGCACAAGAGAGTAATTCTTCAAAATATGTATAGAATTCATTGGCACACTATGCAGTGATGGACAGTAGCTTAGGTCACCTTAAGCAAGGATTTGTGAAATTCATAAAGAATAGATTTATTAATGGAACTTCCAGGATCAAAGTCAATATGCCAGAAACTAGTTGCTAGAACTGAACAGAGGGAGGCTGACCGCTGCCTTCAGTTTATTGTGTATGGCTACCTGGAGACATCTGATTTGACTCTGTGGGGAGCAAGATGATAGACTAGCAAAGAGCAAGGCTCTTTTATATGGACTGTTCCATCTGAAAATCCACAAATATAAATTCAAGGACAGGCATCTATGCAAATGCAATGGAAGTAAACCATGCTAATTATCACCCAACATACCAACTGGGCCAATTGAATTGCTCATTGCATATCGCAAAATCTGTTCCTCTTTATTGTATAAGACAAAGACGCTGTCCACTGATAGCTGCTGAGTGGCTGAAGCAGAATGATGTGAATCATCATGGATGCACTCATCAAATGAAATTGTCTGTCGCCACTGATAAGAAACTGTATATGTTGGTGATACTCCATTTCTTTCTGGTTCTGTCACAGTATATTCTCTGGTAGATGATGATGTGATAACTGAAATAATGAAATAAATTAATATTAATAAGAAGTTAGCCACATTTGACTATATTTCATTTAACTGCACACATAACAATAATAAACTATCACAGACAATGTATCCGCTACAACGATGGGGCTGATTCTTGATCATTCATTCACAGAAGACTCCAAAAGACATCCTCGTCCTACTGAAAGAGGAAATGGGGGTGGGGGAATTATTTATTTTCTCATGCCCCTGCAATCTTTTTGAGTCACATTTCATGCTGCTCCAGAACTATTTTGCTTCTTCAGAACAACTTTCAGGAGTCATGGGGGAAGGAAGTTAATAACAGAAATTGCTTCACTGTTTCTTTCTCCACTATAAGTTGAATACTATTTTGGGGGGTCCAATCCATTCCTTCATAAAAGGCTAACGTTTATTTTAACTTTAAAAAAATATTTATGCAATAGCTCAAGCCAAGTCTCACACAACATCGATCAGCTTGTATCTAATTTATATTCAGTTCTCTTTTATTCAACTAAAGATGTTATCTTTGCAGTGTTGAAAAGTCTAATTTTTTATATTGCACAACTAAAGACTACAGCTGGCTTGCTCAAAATGTTGAATTAGGCTGAAGGAAAGCAGCAAATCTCCTGAGAATTGCTTCAGTAGAATCTTCCTAAAGTGATATAATCTTCATTTCATAACAAATCAGGAAGACATAGTTCCCATTGTATCACACAATTCAATTTTTGTACCATTTCTTGTTCTGTAATCTTAAATTCCATCCATCAGCTAAACTGATTCATTTGAGAGCAAACTCTTAAAGTCTTTGATGAAATGGTAAACAAGACTGAACAGTTAATCAATTGATTATAGGTTTATCAGATCTGGATTACAAAAGTCTGGACAACTGTTAGCTGACAGCCAAGAGGTACACAGAATTCAACACTCTGCTGTCATCTAGTGGTCATCTGGATTTTTGCAGCCCAGATCTGGTCACCCTAGTAGGTCACATCCTCAGTTATCTGAGTACAAAGTGGTAACACTTTAGCACTGAACAATTTCATTACGGAAAGATTTCCCTGGCAAAGCCTTATCAGTACAGCATCTTCCACACAATGGATATTTACATTTAAATATAGTAGGAAGAATATGAAGTGTTCCCTTTATCTGTAATTATAAATGACCACATAGGGTTTCCTGTAATGTAAGCTGGGGAAGTATAGAATTTGTGGCTCTCCCAAAGCTC
The DNA here is from genome assembly GCA_030867105.1 of Liasis olivaceus. Taxonomy (NCBI): domain Eukaryota; kingdom Metazoa; phylum Chordata; class Lepidosauria; order Squamata; family Pythonidae; genus Liasis; species Liasis olivaceus. The sequence continues at coordinate 263,777,268 of CM061349.1, forward strand.
CCATAACCTACCAAATTGAAAGAGTTCATGAGATGGAAAGGGGAAATTATTAAATACAAACTGTTGAAATAAACTGTATTTGGGAAGTGTAGTCCTTAGTCTTTTGTCACTCAAAAGCTTCAATCAAGATAATCCCTCATTTCAAGCATATGACTGGAAACAAATCTTTTTACAAGAATTCTTTTTACCAAATATAACTTGCTGGCTAAAACACTGCAATAAATGTGACAATTTTAGTTTCTTGCTTCAAATCAAAGATACATGGCTCATGGTGAAATTATAACATGGTGCAGTTGTGCTAGTCCGCAGATACATCACACATATATGGGGAAAAAGAGAAAACACAATGGGTAAATCTAGAACAAAATACATGTTTAACAGAGTTGACAGAAGCTGACTTACTTACCCCCTTTTCACTCAGCAGCCCCCAAGCTCCCCCAACCCACAACAACTCCACCAAGAGGTAGTAAATTCCTGACAAGTTAAGAAAATCTTTGAATTAAAAATGGTTGCCTTTAATCAATTTCAGAGTTACCTCCTTTCTTTAATAGTCCTTAACAGGTTTTTTTGAGGAACCTTTAGGACAAGCTGAAGGGGGAAGGGATGGGAAGTCAGCTTTGAACAGCTGTATTTTGCATATGTTCATTTGGGTTCCAGCCATTTAATGTCAATCAGTTTCCTTAAATGGTGTGATATACCTCCTTTAGTTTTTTTTTTTTAAAGTTCTAGCCTGGAAAGACCAGAGACTGAATAGATGCTTTCATCCTACGTTATTAGATTTGGCTGCAGCCTTTCCAAGCAATAAGCCTGCAAATGTATTTAACTTACCAGAACTAGAAGAGTGATAGAGCTCAGTGTAGGGTTCTATATGTACAGATGAGCCAAATGGGATCTCAGGCACTTTGCCTTCAAGTTCTGTGCTGATTGTAAGATGCCCATGTTCATCAATCCCACTGAACTTCTGCTTAATGATCAGCTTTTCATTGTTGCTGAGGAATGTAACTTCTGCTTGCCTTGTAAACTCACCACCTAGAAGATTAATTACATTATTTTTATTTATGTGTTGAAAGAGCCACCCTCTACACTGAAATATTAACAGGCTTGGTTCACATAACCAGTTACACCTTAAGTGGATTGCTTGCTTGGCTTAGTGTTATGTATAAACACAGCCAACTGCGGCTTTGTCAACAAGCTATGGTATAAAATAATTATGTCTGAATTTTAAAACAAAATTGTTTTAACAATTGTTTAAACAAACCATGTTTTAATATGATGTATGGACTCAGACTCTGTCGACATAACCCATGGTCTACTTTTCCTGCTCATCCTTGAAGCCCAAAATCTCTCTTTCTGCTTCTGGTGTCTTCTTGCTTTTACTTTTTAAAGGCAAGTCTCCTTCACCCTCACAAGTATTAATAGGATGTGGGAAAATGATGCAAAAATAGACAGTACATTATGTTATGGTTTTGCTTCTTGTCTTCTGCTGAAAATAGTTATAATGACCTTACAAAGCCTCCTTCCTGGGAATGTAGAATTTATATTCATAACAAATCTTAAAACATATAACACATTGTTTTAAGAACAAATGTTAAAAATTACCAGTAACACTGAATCCATTTTGGTAACCTTCCTGCTCCACGGCAAACATCCATCCAATGATCCCCCCAATGGAAGCAAGAGGAAGCAAGGAGAAACCCAAACTTTCTGGAATTGTGCTAATGGCCGTGTATGCACGCCCATGGTTCATCACAACGTAAGAGTGGAGGTCAGTGTTCTCAAATACAACTGGTACTGGATTGTTTCCCACAAAGATTCGTCCTTTGACTTTTCCGTTGACTCGCTGAGGAGAACCTTGCAAAACAAAACAGTAAAATGTAAAATAAATTCCTAACATAGTTTGACATATACATTCAAAGTCTAGAGCTTCCCACGTGACATGATGTACTAACAGGCCCTGTACTTCAAACATCTTCTACCTCACTCCTTTCTGTCTTGAAACAGTAGAAAATTCTTTCTGTAAGAATTTTATAACAGACGGGTTTTTCAGTTCTTTCTTTCCAACTCTTTTTCCTGGAGGCCTAACCAGGCTGAGTTTTGGTGTTTCTACAACATGGATGATTAGAGTTAGCTGCAAGATTGGATCCACTTTAGGCTAAATCTAACCCCTCAGAGTTAGTTGATTGGATCAACCAATCTCTTTTTGGTTTTCGCACCCCAATTATTAAAATGAAATGCTGAATTCACAAAATAATCCATATGAATAAAATTAAGTAGCTTTTCATAGGGTAAGTACAGATTTATTACAAATATCAAAAGAAAAAAGCGCTTCCGTTTCTCATATCACACTATGCATGCTATCAGAACTCAGACAATACCCAAGATTGTGATCTAGATGGAGAACACTGATCACAGTATGAAACCATGGTTTATTTAAATTAATTGATCTTAGGTATGATACCCCTTGGCATTCAAAGTGGCCCATTTGTTAATCATTAGATTCCTTTATATCTTAACAGCTACCAGCAGTTGTACTCATTCACCCTAATTTTATTTTTATAATTTGTGTCTTGTCTTAGAGCTTCTACTTTTATAAAACTGTATAAAACATTTTCTATTTAATCACATTATTTAAACCTACTGAATGCATGTCACTTTATCCAATATTTTGCTACTTAAGAATTCCCAAATTAATTAAAAACAACATTGGTTCTAACAAACAGCTCTTGCAATTTGGAATATACCATTTAATTTATTTGTTTCTAAGATTCAACAGAATTAACCTCTGAACTAGCTGTGTGATTAATTATGGGATCTACTTGGTCATCAAGTTTCTTACAGTTTCTGTTCCTATAGTGTTGTAGATCTTGGTTAACCAATTAGCAATTTGTTTTCTTTTAATAGATATTTAAGAACGCTGGATATAGTACAATGCCTAGCCTGCTCCAAGGGAGTAACATTTACATTCACCAAAGAAAAGAGATTTCACAAAACTACTGTGCTATATTTTAGATATTTAGCTTGGAAACAACTTTCTAAACAACAACTTACCTTCAGCTACACATTGCCTGCCATTCCCTTTGTAGCCAACAATACAACTGCAACAAAAGCCATTTGGGTAGTCTTTGCAAACAGCATGAACTGAACACTGATGGCGGTTGTTTGCACAGCTTTGCTGGACATCTGTATTGTAACGGAACACTGTAGATAGGAAAAAAGAAAATACAGAGATTTCTGTGGAGGACTGGTAAGGCTCACAGAGAATTTTAAGCCAGTTGTGGTGCATTTCATCTCCCTGTTTGTCCACAGCTGTAAAATAGACAGAATGAAAGACAACATAATACAGGAATACCGTTCTTATTGTAGGAGTGATGTCTCCTGCATTTCTGTTGCCGCATTTATTCTCTGGTACCCAAACCTCTGCTGGTTGTGAAATAGAATAGTAATTCAGCCTAGTAGAGCTAGAAAGGAAGGGTTGATGGCAGGATCCAACTCCAATTTTATGATTTCCACTTAGTGATGGCAAGATGTTTTTTCAACCCTGACACCAGGGACGTGGCTTTCTCTTGCATTGTTCCCAGACTGCGGAATGTCCTCTTTCAGGAGCAGCATTTGGCCTCCATTCTCCAAGCATTTAAAAATGTTTTGCCATGCTTTCAATTGTTAGGTGGTGTTGGTATTTATTTCATTATAAATTTTAATCTTCATTATTGCCTTCATTGAGCAAGGAGGAATACATCCAAAATTACAGGACATACTGTATGTTTGACAAGAGTACATCCCTATGACCTGCCCAACTCTGATGTTCACGTCAGAATTGTTTCAATGGACTTTGACAATGCAAGTTGTTCACAGTGCATTACTGAGTATTCCAGCTCCCTCCCTTCAGTTAGGTAACAATTTTCTCTATCCAATACAAGAATAACAAAGCTTTTGTCAGCGCTATAAGGTAGACCGGACTAAGAAACCAAAACCATATAGGTTAGGACTACTTTTATTGTAACAGCTACAGTAACATAATCTTACAAGTCTGAATGTGCTTTCCCTTCCCTCACTTTATCTTTGTGTGAATTAGGGAGGGGCCTGTCTGAAACATTTATTCAAACTAGATTCTTGGAATGGACTCAAGCTTGTCTGATCATTGCCTTGGTAGCAGTTTTTCCTCCTGTCCTTCAAGGCCATTCACCATGCCCTCTACAACTTTTGAACTTGTACTATTGGGAGAAGGGTTATTTTCTTAGGCAGTTTAGGGCCATAAGTGGTAAGTCGATGACAATGTGGCATCATATAAACAGGCAGGGCCAACTCCTAGTGTTTAGGAGGATGAATTCAGCCTTTGAACTTCAGGTTGCCTCTCCTAGCCTAATTAGTAAATGCATAATAAAGGCAACTCACATAGGAGAGTTGTTTTGTTCATCAACACTCAAATGAGAACTTCTTTATATGATACAAAATTAGCATGTTTGCAAGTGTAAGAAATGTGCTGTGGAATCTTTAACACTTCCTATGCCCGTATTTACTACGGCATATTTAGAAATGGGGAGATTCCTTCATATCTGTTGTTCATCATACAATAGACATGCTGCAAATAAATGCTTTGTATCTCATGGAACAGCCTATAGCATTTATGAAAGATAATTGATAGAGATTTAGCCAGACCATCTTACCAATTCCAGTTTCATCATCTTCTTCTACTTCAATAATCTGTGCATGCTGGTTGGGAAATTGGTGGACTGGAAACTGGAGAGGTGGATTTTTTCCTGTTGGGAGTGGAAGTTCAGCTGGTGGCTGCTCAGTAAAAGTTTGGTATGGAAGCTGAAAATCATCTTCTACTGCTGGCTGAGGTAAGCTGTATCCAGTCTTCAAATTATCTCCTCTGTCAGAAACATCATAGGAGACTTCTGGCTGGCTTATTTTAATGGAATCTTGGTGAAGAACGGAAGGGTCTATGGTCACTTCCTGGAATTGCTCATAGTCACTGTATTCTACACTGGCAGGAGACTGAGTACCTTTGGCTGATAGGATATCATCTGAGCCACCAATCTCAAATGCCCAAATTCCAGGTTCTCCCAAATTGCTGACCCTAAAAAACAAGAGATTTCTAACTATATATTAACCAAAGCAGGCTAAGCACTGTGTATTTTGTATTTCAAAAAAATTGAGTTCCACACCACAAGTTACAAAAATAGCTGGGCTAATGTAATCCTCATGAACTGCTTGGTTCAGCCCTAAAGGGGGAGTTCTGAGGGAAAGAGTTGTTGGAGAAGACTGAATAATATTTAATGGCTACTTATCACCTTAGAGAAAGTAAATATATACATATACACACATATACAAACACATACCACAGGGCTGAATTGTAAGGAGATAGGGAATCCATTTCTGTTTAATATCTATTTTCATTTCAGAATCATGCCTTACAAGCTGCAGAATAAAAGCTGGCATCTCACAACTGTTGTCCTATTTCTTGGAACTGGTATTGTGGGAGGAAGAGCAACTGAAATTCCCAATATGATTATGAACATTTGGACTGGGAAATGTTACAAGCCTTTCTCTCTTTGGATTAAGAAAAACTATCAATGTGCATTGTTTTTCTGCTAAAAAAAACCCTACTAGGGTATGAATGTTTCTAACTAAATACATTTTGTTCTCTTGCAAGTTTTATCCCAATAAACTTGCATAGGAGCTGTACTGTGGTTATTACACCAACACATTGCTTCAGGTGAGATCTGCACTCACACTGCACTTCACCCTGCAGTTTCCACTATGAAATATTACTCACATGGTATCAACTTTGAACAGGTTCGGTAACTTCTAAGTAATATACGTAACAACTAATATATTCACACACATTTGTACTGCAGTGTCTCTTCATCCTCTATCCTTTTTTATCTTAGTTATCCATTAGGCTATCTTTTAAAAAACTATCTTTTATAATAGGAAAAGCATTAGGCATACTATAAATACATAATTGTCTCTCCACCTACAATTTCTGAGCTCTTCATGTGATACAACTTAAAGAGTATTATTGACAGGATTTATATAATTACTAGGAAACAGTAGAAAATTATTTTGGAAAAAATAATGAAAAGAGCATACTTGCACAGATTCCTAAGGATCTCTTCATCATTAGCAATTATATTGTACGATCCAGCTTTTACCCATAAGAAGTAATTTGTAGAAGGTTGACTAAAGCCAACAATTGCTGGGACAATTGCATTATCATTTTTGGAATGTGTACTATAGAACTGCAAACCATCTTCTGGATAAAGGAAAACCGCATAGGAACTAGAATCAGAAGACGCTAAAACAGCCTGGAATGTGTTTCTCTGTGGGGAAGATTTAAATTTCATTTGCAAAAAATTAAAAAAAAATAATTAGACACCTAAATGATATACATTTCGTAAAACAAGCCAGCTTGTATAATTATTTATTGCAGAATACAATAAGCTTACCCAACTTAGCATGCTCCAGTTCCATTGAATTTCAAGTCCCAGAATTCCTAGCTAGCATGGGATTCTATATTCCCACACAGGCTGGAAATTCTGGGAATTTCTGAATTAGGAAAAGCTGGAATACAGAATCAAGACTTTAAGGAAAGAAAGCTAGAAAATTTAGATTTTTTATAAGAAACATTAAAATTGTTCATGCCAAAGCACTGATTTCTCTGAACACTGAACATCACAAAGTCATGTAATTCAGAAATGAATATATCGTAAGTCAAGACCCTAAATATGACCAAGGCTAGCCTAGGAGTCATGGAATATTTTTACAATTATATACAATTTTTCTACCACGTCTCTTTAGTTATTCTTAGAATATATCCCTTGATATGGTTAATGAGTCCAACTAATTATTTATTAAGCTGTTTTATTCTATTTCCAAAATGTGCATCACAAAGCATAAAGAAATAATAAACATTATTCAAATGCAACAATAAAATTGTAATTAAAACACACTTAGATGCAGAGAGCCTTGTTTTCTGAAGAGATATGTATAAGATTCCACTTTAAGACTGCAATTCTAAATCTATTTGCTAGCAGATAAGACCAGGTGGATTCAGTGGGAATTAATTCCAAGTAAACATGCACTGGATGATCTACAGTTTCAGCATTAAAAAAATACATTCAATCATTGAATGCATGCTTTCAGTGGTAGGCTGTCACTTGCTTACCTTCACTTGTAAAGTAGCATCTTGTCTAGATCCTATATAAGGAGCCACAGAATCCCAGGTAACAATGACAACACTCTTTGGATCAAAGGCACTATTTGGAAAGCCCCTTTTGATGTACTTGGTAGCAAGTTGGAGGATCTCAGGGGATGACTCTTCCCTGTAATATACATTTCCGTGTCCACCCGTAGTATCCAAGTCAGCATAAAAGGGAGCGAGACCTCCAAAACTAAGAGGAAATTGACCAAGATAGTCTTCTTCTCTTGATGGCTCACTCACTGCAATGATGCCATTTGTAAGAACCTAGTTAAAAGAAAAAGTATGTGTTGCAAATGCTCAAATACAATAATATCAAATAATGCTTACCTCCCATTTTGAAAATATAAAACCTAAGAAAATTGTATCTTTACTAGATCTGAATAATAGGCAGATTGTGTATTTGCCAAAATGAAGGAATCCCCCATTGGTCCAGGAGCTTTCTGGGCAGTCCAAGTTGTAACCTGAAACCAACACAGCACTGGCAGAGCCTAACCTGAATACAGGTAGTCCCCAGTTTAAGAATGACTTCCATTCCCAAGGTCTGTCCTTAAGTCGAATTTGTATGTAAGCCGGAACAGTATCATTGTATAATAGTGTATAAGTAGTATTGTGTAATGAACTCAAACCATTGTGCATTTAACTCAAATTTTGATACAATAGGCTTTGTTCTTAACTATGAGTCATCCTTAAACCAGGTGTTCTTAACCTGGGGACTGTATCCGCAATCCTTATTGAAATTTAAGGCTGCAACAGACCGAGATGAAATCTACTGTAACTCAAACAACACTTCGTTCATCATTTAGCTTGATGAAGGAGTCAAAAGCATTCATACTACTTAATGTGTCCTCCAAGTTGGCCTAAAGATATAATGTTACCATAATATGGATTTCTTAACTTAGCTGATGTGACATTCAGCAACACTTTTATCTTTTTGCCTGAAATTAACTTGGGTAGCAAATTCACTTACAGCATTAAATAGATAGAGCAGTCAGGAAATACATAACTAGATTCAAATGGTAGAAACCAGTGTGAATCCATTCCAAGTCACATTAAATAAAATCATTTAACACAACTGCAATTAAGAGTAGAATTTAATAATTATATTCAGCAATGTTCAGCATTGGTCTGAAGAGAGTAGAACTATGGCTCTTTTCAGATATTTTAAAATTGTGAGCCTATGGGAGATATGAAATATGTTTGAGGGAAACTAATTTCAGAGGACTTTGGATCATATGCTAGACTCTAGTCAAACTCTTTTACGGTTTCTCTTCGGCCTTTTCAGGTTCAGCTGGGAAGGTTGGAAAGAAAGGGTAGCCTATTAACAAAAAGCCTTCGACAATACATATTAACAAATTCTTTTCCAGCTTGACTTTTTTTAGCATTCATGATATGGGCACTATGTTTCTGTTAACAAAGCCTAAAACTGCTTTACTGTTGTTTTTTTTTAAGTGACTGCATGACTCAACTGGTGCTTACTCGACTTGTAACTGAGAACCTTTTGACGCATCCTGCTAGAGCAATCCCTGCCTTTCATTTGCTTTGACGTGATGTGACTCTTCCCTTCTCTTCCCAGACATCCCTGGTTTTACATATGTCATTTTGTATGCTTTACTGTTAGTGCTACTTTAAGTGATGTTGTCTGTTAACCCCAGTTCAGGAAACACAACAGACAAAAGGGTTAGAGTAGAACCTGGTCCCTGATGTGCTGTTTTTCTATTTACGCTGCTTTTACTTTAAAAAATAAATGTAGACATAAATGTAATATGATTACCTATCATGTCTAGCTTGAAATGTCACTGTCTGCTCCATCACTTCAGTGTTCTATTACAACTTCAGTCCTGCCTCACTTTGTTGCATCTGCAATTCCACATATTTAGGAGAACTGTATGCTGCATTAACTGCCATGTGTCTACAACTTTGTTTTTATTAAATAGCATGACTGGTGGAAGAGAAATCTCTGTCAGGTTATTCTTCCCATGTTTACTGTAGTTAATACTGTAAATGTCATTCCCTCCCATTCACCCTTTTTTTCATATCTATCAGAATGGTATATACAATTCACCGAGTTCAGTTCCCAGTACAGGGAAAAGATTTGGCTACATGCATCTGACAAGTCCCAATTTAGGATTGAACTGGTCATGTACTGCCTCCTGGTGGTCCAGTTAAGTAAAATAAGTAAAAATATACTTTTTTGTAGTATCTGTTTTAGAATGTGACTTGATGTGACATCATCAATCACATTTTGGCTTAGCATAATAGGTCAATATGTCTATCCCCCCCCCTCCAGCTACCAACAAGTGATCTGCCCCTACTTTAATTTAAATTAGCACAATCCATTCTACCATTTCCCTTAGCCTCACATGTAGATCAGACTGCAGATGCTGATTTACCAGGCTTGTGTTTTCAATATATTGCTACTTGGCTATGAGTTACAAACTTCATAAGGATGTCAAAAGAAACAGAACAGATTCCATCTTTGCTATTTACTTTGCAACTCTGGCATTTCCTTACCAAGATAAGATAATTACTATAGTCATACTTTCCCAGAAGGGCTGAGAAGAAACTTCTCAAACAGATGCAGCTGTAATGCTTCTGGATACATACAGAATGCCAAACAGATAAAAACCAGCCAGGTTGTCTAGTAAGATAACCAATGCTACACATTTCAAAGAAGCCAGAAGTTTTGATTCAAGGATATTTATAAAAATGATTCTGAAAACTTTGATATCAGTGAATAGGAATATTTGGTAAATAACAGAAACACTTGTTACACATTTGTAGCTGATATATGATGGTAATGGGTCATATTGTTATAGAAGAAGTGACAACATAAAGGAATTTTGTAATGATGTTTTAACTTCAGACTGAAGATAGGAATAGATAGATCCTTCAATTCCAGAATTAGCATTACCAATTATTCATATCACATCAGAAGATATCTTACCTTAAATACAATTTCCTTAAATTGTCTAACAATTTTAACCTGAAATCATAAAATTTATTCTAGTTGATCAAATACTAAAGAACTCAAAAGATAGAACATTTTACAAGTTGTAAAACAGATGATTTTATACCACTGAATAAATGTTTAAGAAAGAACTTGATCTAATTGGATTAACTACTATAGCTTAAAATAATTATTTATCCATATCTTCATCAGTTTATAAATTGTTTTAAATGGCATGACTCAAGAACAACAAAAAAATACTAATGTAACACTATGTTTTCTAAAAACTAAAGACTGAGACATTAACTAGTGCCTATTCATTATCAGATATTGATTAGCCACAGAAGAATAGTTGTGCTTTGAAATGAGACAGCTATTCCAGGCTTTGCTTCTGATAAGAAAATAATTATCAAAGTTTTCTAACTGTCTAAATCTAAGTGCTGTTGCTGGTCAAAAGTCTCCATCTGATTATTCCACAGAATGTTCACTGATGTGGAAAGAGGTTCCTTATCACATGGAGTGAAGAAAGGGCCAATTATAATGTAAGAAATATTCTTAAGAACAGTTGTAAATTAAAGTCACAATATTATATTGTGTCATTGTGTTATTTCTCTTATTGTAATTTTAAATTTATACTGCTGCATCTGTATTCTGTTTTATACTGTGGGCCACCCCGAGTCATATGGTGCCAAAACCAAAATAAATAAATTAGTAAAATTCTGTACCCACGCCCCAAGTCCAAATTCTGTAGCACAAAAAGAACTAAGATACTGAAATTCAACCTTTCAATCACAAAGATGCAGTCAACTGTGATTTTAGCAGTTATTACTGCTAAATGTTTACAAACATATTTTTTGCAGTCACAGAGATTGAAAACCAAGGCTCTGCAAAATTTTTGAAAAGGGTGTTTCTTAATAAGTGAGAACCCTTCTTTTGAAGCAATAAAGCAGCTGTATCTTTTTCTGGGTTGGGAGAGCTGATGTAATGAACAATAAATTGGATTTGATCCTGATAGATTTAGATTCATCTTAATGGTCAGCCAACCAAACTACAGATGTTCATATTTCTCTCATTCCATTCCATGTCATGTCATGTTCATAGATGTGAAACATATCTCCTTTGTTGATGTACCTGCTTTCTGGAACATTACCTCCAACGTCCACATGGCCCCAACTGTGCTATCCTTCAAGTCATTTTTTGAATAATTTTCCTCAATAAATAAATGAACAAGTATGATGTTTTTGACTCATTTGTTTAATTGGGTTCTCTTTATCTAGTTTTAGGACTTGTGTGGAGAACAGGTCACATTTTAGGTCATATTTATGCAGAAATATTGAACATTCAAAAGGATTCACAATCTTTTAAGCACCACTGTAAGTTACATTTATGAGATGAAAGTAAACACATCTCTTGCACACACTATGCATAGTTCTGCCTCCGTTAGCTAAAGGAATTTATGAAAAGCAGCAAGAGGAAAAAGAAATAATATGGAAGAGAAAATGTGAGACTTGAGGGAAGAAGTCCAGTGTTTCACATTACTATATACATGAGCCATGAGCCATTACTGTAATATCAAGAGGTTATATTTCAGTTATGGCAGAAGGGCCATAACTTTGTGTGGAACAGACCTCATAATCAAAACTTGGCCATTAAAAAGCTTGCAAGGAGCAGGGCAGGCAGGGTGGGGAGAGGTTTTTATCTCAAACTGTGAGGAGTTGCTGCTTACCAGAAACAACAGTGACTATATGGGTCAATTATCTTATTCAGTGTACAGCAGTTTCCTGTTTGCATTCACAATGAATGAGTTCTTATAAAAGTGTTATTATAGCTGAAAATGCAGCTAACATTTTGAAAAACACAGTGCTTTTGTTGAATGTGTTATTGAATGCTACCCCTCTAGCAGAGAAATTAATTCCTCCTTCATCTGCATTTCCCGTGAGCAAGTACATTTCCAGAGCAGGGGCTATACAGATGAGCAGGTGTGAGGTGAACAAAAGAATTTGCTCAACTTTGGACACAGTGCAAACTAACCCATGATATAATAGTCTAAGTATGGGTGATCATTATTTTCAAATATACAAATTATGACACTCACTTATAAACCTATTAACAATTAAATGAAATATTTCCATATACTGACTACTCATTCTGGAATGTACAGTATGTTTGTTCTGATTTTTATTGGCCTACTTAATCCCAGTGACAATGAGAAACAATTACTCTGAACAGAATACTTCCAAAATCTCAAAGGCCAATTCCAATACACAATATTCCTTATGTAGAAAATATAAGTGATCCCAAGATGTTTTCACCGGAATGATTTCAGAGGAAGGCTTCTAGAAAATTGTACTTTAGATTACTGACTCATAGGAATAAAGGAAAGCATTTACTCAGAACAAATATATTCTATTTCTGCCCTCTTCCTGTGTCCCTGTGTCCTAACAGTAGTCTATAGAAATGAGCCTCTTCAATACACCTTAATACATGAGGGACCAGGACAGGCAGAGAGACAATTGTGTTCTCTCACAGATCAAGAACACAATTCATTCAGCGCTTTAAATGCCATCTGTGAAATCCTGAACTTGCTGCACTGCAGCCAATTCCTTTAAAACGTAAGTTTTATGAGTTATTCTTGAGAGTACCCAGCTGCTGTATTCTGCACTAGCTACAATCTTCCTGTCATCTTCAAGTGAAGCTTCACATAAAGCACATTCCAATAATCTAGAAGAGAAATTATGGTTGGTCGCACAGTCAGCCAAATGTTTAGACTGGATTTAGCATTTTTATCCACCTATGAAGCCCTTCCCAAGGACCTGGGATAGGCAAATGTTGTTGTTTGATGGCGTTAAAGGTATTGTTGCAGGATGTAAGCTGTTTCAAGTAAAGCTGCCTTTTGCAATTGACTGATGGTGATTTTATCAAATTATTATTATTTAAATATATATGCCACCAAACTCCCAGATCTTAATCGGGAATAATTAGTGTACCAGAATATTCCTGTCTAGGAACCTTCAGTAACAATATCGATCAACTAAAACTCCCTTGTACTAGTCCTTAAATAAGAATGTGATTTGGTGGGTAATAATTGTACTCTCCAGGGATTTTTTTTTAACTCTTTTTCCTTTTTTTAAAATCTCATCCAAAATCACTCTGTATCTTCTCTTGCCTTTTATTTTTAAATTCACTGTTAGGTTGTATATGGTATCCTCTTATAAAAGGTTTGTTTGCGTCCCAAAGCGTTCTTATTTCTGTGCCTTTATTAAGATTATTCTCAAAAAATCCTTTTAACTTCTTTTTGCAGTCCTCCACTACTGTTTCCTTTTGCAACAAATCTCATTCAATCTCCATCTGAAAAAGCCATTTTTCCTTTTAAAAGTTAGTCACTGGGTTGTGGTCTGAGAAAGTCTTTGGTAATATCTCCACTTTATGAACATTAGAAGCCAAAATCTTAGAGATCCAAATCATATCTATTCTTGAAAAATATCTGTGACTTTCAGAAAAATAAATATATTCTTTATATCTCCATATGTCAACAAGCTCCAAATTGTCCATTAAATCAAAGAAGTTTGGCAGTTTGCCTTGTGTATTTTTAATATTTTTCTCAGGAGTTCTATCTTTTTGAGGGGAGATTCTCCAATCTCCCAGGAGAATGTTCATAATCCAATAGTTTATCCATAAGTCCTTTATAAAATGCTGTTTTATCTTCATTTGGGGCATAAATTCCCAATATCAAAGTCTTAGCCCCATGTAGATTAACTTCCACCCCAAGATATATGCCATAATCACCAGTCAATATATGTTTTGGATATAGTTGAGAATTTATATATAAAACAACTCCATTTCTTTTTTTTATTCCTGCTGAAATAAATTCCTCACCCAAATTTTTGTGACTCAGATATTTTATATCCTTTTTCCTAATATGCATTTCTTGTAAGCAAATCACATCTTGTTTTCACTTTTTCAAATAGTGAAATATTTTTTCTCTTTTGAGGAGCATTTGCTCCATTTATATTCCAAGTTAAGCATTTATAAACCATATGCCAAGATTTTAGAAAAACCAATACCTGTAACACCCAACATAGTAGCATCTTCAGTGTCCTGTTATATCTGTTGTGGTAGTTGTTTAGATACATCTGTCATTGTCACTTCCATTTGCATTTCCTCCAATTCTTTGAATTTTCCCAAGAAATCTCTTGCTTTCTGCAGAGTTCATTCTGAATCTCTGTTTAAAACTAAAAATCACTCCTTCCAACTTATCCCATATAAATGAAATCTATTTCTGTTTGAGTTTGTCTGTCAGAAAAAAATACTCTTTTTTCTTGCACAGTATTCTAATTGGAATTTCCTTAAATACAATTACATCTCTACTATCAATCCTCAATCTAGTATAAAAATGCTGCTGCAAAACTTGATCTCTAGTCTTCTTTCTGACAAAGTGCACAAGGACATCCCTTGGATTATTTCTTAATTTTACAAATCATGTATCGTTCCTATAAACCTTATCAATCTGCCTCTGTGTCATCTTGATCCCAATCCAAAAAGTTAGGCAGATACTTAACAATCATTTCTCTGATATCTTCCACACGGTCTTCTGTAATTGCTCTAAATCTTAAGCAAAATTCTTTTTCTCTCAGTTCCAGTCATGCCAAGTTATCCAAATCTTTCTCCATCTCTCTGTTTATAACTTCTGTCTTACTTTCCAAAACTTCCACTTTATCATTAATTTTTTTTACATCCCCAGCCAATAGTCCTACAGATTCTTCAATCTTAACTTCTTTCATATCCTTTTTTATCCCTGCAAATTCTTCTTCCATTTTCCTTTTTAAAAGCATCCAAACTATTGGCAATTGTTTCAGTCATCCTCTTGCCAAATCCCTCAAACATTTTCGGCAACAAATCTGGTGAGATGCCCTTATCTGTAAGTTGTTCTAGTGAACCTCTTCTTCCTTCTCCTATTTTTGCTGCTTTTCTTGTGGTTGCCATTGTACTAAAATGAAAGTATGTCAATTACTAAGGTATAGGTAGTCCTTGCTTAACAACCATTCGTTTAGCAACCATTTGAAGATATGACAGTGCTAAGAAAAGTGACTTACGACGAGTGCCTGAAGTTATGACTGTCACAACGCCTCCACGGTCATGTGATTGCAATCCAGGCACTTGGCAACCAGCTCACACTTACAATGGTTGCAGCATCCCAGGGTCACATGATTGCAATTTGCAACCTTCCCAGCCAGCTTCCAGCAAGCAAAATCAATGTAGAACTGCGTGATTCACTTAACAACCATGTGATTCGATTAATGACATGATTCACTTAACAGCCACAGTGATTTGCTTAACAACTGCTGCAAAAGAGGTCATAAAATCAGGTCTGGTCACATGATGATTCACTTAACAACCATATCACTTAGCGATCTAAACTCTGATCCCAATTGTGGTTGTTAAAGAGATTACCTGTAAAAGTAGAAGGCAAACTTTTTTTTTCTTGTTTTGCTTTTCTCTGTCTTTAACACTTTAGTCCCAATTACCTCTCTATAGCTACAGTCACACAATCCAGCTTATATTACCCTTATCTTCATATTTTGTAAAACCCACCAATTATCTACTTTCCTTAATAATAAACAATCAGCATTCCCACTAAGATCTGGTCTGTTTGTCTAGTTAATTTTACTATTTTCAAAGGCACTTTCATAAAAATATATACATATATTATTCTGTTTTCTAAAATTACTGTCCCCTTTATCCATTTAAAACTTTCTTAAATCACAATCTTATTAAGCTTTCTACTTTTAAGTCAAAATCCTTTAAGATAGTATTTTTTTTTCCTCTTCTTAATTCCAAAAAGAAGGCAACTCACAAAGTATCTTTATTCTTCCCTGCCATTTGGAAGATCTCTCTTAAATTGTAAATTAATTGTATCCAAAAGTGTTTAAGAAAGTGAGGCTTTCAGGTGTCCATAAAGGCTGCACAGTGATAGTAATCCCTTGGCTCCCAAGTTGCTCAACCCATGATTGACTGCAAGAAACTCAGTTCCTGTGGTCTCCTCGTGAGGAGCAGCTATCCAGAGCACAAGTGGGCAATTTCCTGATCTCTCCTCCGGAGAGAATGTCATCAGCCAGAACTTGCTGCCTGGCCACCAATCTTCGCTGCAGTGCTGTCCCACTCGCAGAGACACTTACAGGTTTTGTCTAATCCAACATAAGTCCTCACCTGGAAGCCAAGTACACCTGCTCTAGAGCATTCAGGGATCACTTTGAATTCTGTTAGTGTTGCCAGAAGCTCTCTGTCTCATGTGAACACAAACATCAGACTCAATCAAATCTTTATTACAATCATAGACTAGCATAAAGAGGGTGGAGTATAGTCATTAAAAAGCACAGAGGATACATCAAAGTAAAAATAAAAATCTAAAAAAAATATGAAAAGCTAAAAGATATAAAAAATATATGAATTAAAAACCAAAAGTATATATAAAAAACAAGAATCTAAAAGAATCTAAAAGAGGGGGTAGGACCATTAGATGGGTATAGGGGAGCATAAAAGGAAGACTGTATCAAGTTACAGAGCAATCTAATATGGCAAACTAGTTGCTCATTAAATCTAGTTTGTATGGATAGACAGTTTATAGCATAGGTCATCATCTAATGAATTTTGACTGCTGCTGCATAGAACCTTACAACACTTTATGTTGTAGCAGGGTTGGTACCTGAAAGCAGGAAGGTGGTGTAAAATTGTCCTGTGCACCCCAGATATTTATGCAGTAATGGTGAGATGAGGCTAGTACAAATGTCTCTGTAATACAGGTACTGGAGAAGCACATAGTATGTTGTTTCTGTGTGTCTCTCCGGGGCATTGTCTCTCCAGGTAAGGAATCTTCCTGTATCAGCCTTCAAGGACAGCTGAGGGGAAGGCATGACATTGTGCCAGAGTAAAGGCTCTTCAGTGTTTAGGTACTTTGAATTTAATTATGTATGCCATAGGGGAGGCAGAGTACTTGTTGAATTCACTGGCAATAAAGTTTGGGGTCCTGGCTAGATCCAACTGGTGCTCTGTGTCTGCTATATGCTGTTTAATAAGTGCTTTGGCCTGATCATATCCCATGCTGAGTAGAAGACCCGGAGAGAAGCCCAGGGGTGAGATTTTAGCTGCCACTGCCTGTTTCCATGTGGATTGAAAATCATCACTCACAAACATCAGAAGTATATTCAATCAAATGAAAGGCCTATCTAGCCCAGCATTGTGTGGCCCACAATGACCAACCACATGCTATAGAAACTCCCAAGTAGGTCTTCCAAGTTCAACAGCATTATCTTGCTTGTGTTTCCCAGTAAACAAGATGAGAACTTTTTATGAGACTCCCCAACCAGTATCAACAGTAAATCACATCCCTGATACTTTCAAGATTTAGCTTGTCTAGACTCAGCAGAAGACTTTAATACACAGCTTAGCTAGATTAGAATCTTTATTGCAAACAAGAATGAAGCTATACACAACAATTGATAGCTCACCACCAGTAAAAAGATGTCAGTGATTTGTATACCCTTAAACTTGTGATTCCTTCCTCCTGTCTTTCTGAATTAATGGATACCTGGCACAGTGCTTGATGGTCTTAAAGCCAAACAACTGTTGCACACACACATGATAGCCACTTCTGCCCCAGGACCCACTCCTTCCAGCCACCAGCCTCGCTGTTTTATACCAATATAGTATTTACATTTTGTCTAGTAGCTACTGATAGCTTTACAGCAATGCTGTGATCTGCAATAATTTTGTATGCTATTGTAATCTTTCCTATAGATTTAAAAAAACAAATTTGAAAATGTTCACGATATAAAATAACAATGACTCGAACAACCAAGAATAATGGAGGAATATAGAGCAGCATCAAAATGTGAAACAAGATAAAGCCTCAACAGTTCAAATGTATGGCAAAATAGAATTCTTCATCTGATGGCATATAAAAGAGAGTACTGAAGATGCTCGGTGAGCAAATTCTGGCAGATAATTCTTCAACCGCAATGCAACCACAGCAATAAAAAACAAAAACCTTTCCCTGTCCTGACTGGTATGTGTAATCTAGCAGAGATTTACAGTCTTCCCAGTATAGGAGGGACTGATACACTGAACTTGATATACAGGCATGTTGAATGGTAGACAGTAATCCCTTAAGCTCCTGGGTCCATGCAGTGTAGATCTCCAAAGAGTAAACAATGGCATACAGAGTGCCACTAAGAAATACTGTAAGTACAATAGCAAACAATACCATTGCAAACAATACCAACAGCAAACAATATCATTAAGCAAACCAGAGTCAAGCTGGCATATTCCTGTTTTCCTTCTTTATTTTGCACATCATGTTATCCTCGCCAGGGACAAACTGTGATTTGCCATTTTGCCCAAACTGACATAATTACGGCTTGCCCTTGCCTGCCATTTAGGATCATAGACCAAACTGCTTTGAAGACTACTGTAAACCTTAGTTTTTCTGAAGGTTTAGCACAAAAATGAATGAATGAATGAATGAATGAATAACATAGCTTTATGAAAGTGAAGGACATATACAACCCCCAAATGGATGTCTTTCATTATTTACTAATGTAAAGTTTCCTTCTCATCAAGCTGAATTTCTGCTGACTTCAGTGACATATCCATATAGTTTTTTAAGCAGCAGTATTGAAGGAGCTTGACTTCTTCTGGGATTTTTTTTGGTCAACTCCGCAGTCCAGCGTACAAACCTAGGATTTCCCGGTGGCTTCCCATCCAAATATTAACCAAGTGCACCTCTGCTTGGCTTTTCAAGAACAGCCAAAGCCAGCTAGGTGCTGCCACACAGTTAAAAACATTTTATAGGATGTGGCTGTTTGAACGAGACTAAAATGTGCTGGAATACAGCACAACCCACATATTCTGAAAACTTTCAATGCATAATTTTAAGTACCGGAACAAAAGCAAGATAACCTAACCTACCATAGTTCCAGTCCCTACCATGCTGAGAAAAACTGAGATCAGGTTGGGACCAAAGCAAAGCAAACCAGTATTCAACATGAAAGAATAACCATGGATTATATCCGTGGCTGAGATGGTGCTAAGAAAAGAATGTAAATATTTAGAACAGAACAGGTCTGCTTTTTTGTACTGACATGCATGATCATTATTTTATTTGCATGACAAATGCATGCAATGGATTCAACCGCTGAAATGATAGTAACAGTGAGTTTTCTAGCTAGGAGTATAAATCTTGGGAAAAAAACAAAGGTCATCTGCTTTCTATTTTGTTTGGAATCAGCAAAAGTCTATCCTAGCTGCCAAAACAATTCTGAACAAATCCTTCCCGTCCCACTCAAAACATCTCCTTGCCTTCCTCCTGCATAATTTCTTCTTCTAATAAATATCCCATGCAGTTTCTCAGGAATTGACATTTTAGTGAAATGGCTCTACTTATACCAGATCACCCTAGGTCCACAAAAACTCAAGGGACACAATTCACTTTGGAACAGCCTGATGTAAGATAACTGCAAAGAACACAGGAGTGTCTTCTGTATTAAGAATGTTTATTTACAAAACCACATTCCAAGTTTTGTCCCAGGAATCGGTTTTCAGTTATGAGACTTAACTGTGAGCTATACTGACTCATACAGAATTACAACTAATTCAGATGGAAGAATGACAGTGCCCTGAATGTAGGCAGAATGCCTCACCCAAGACACAGACCATCCGCGGCTGTGCCTCTGCAATATAGGGAAAAGAGATTCTCACTCAAAGAACAAGGAAAGGAAAAGTCTCCCTTGAGTTGAGATAGGCATCTACCTAACTTTCTGGACAACAATACTGAAGATTTCAATTTCCCAGACTAATCTATGGGCTGGCATTTCCTAGTGGTCTCCAAGCACTTACAACCTTGTTTAGCTAGCTGTTTTACAAGCTGGCCTAAACTGGAAAGACACAAATCTAACATGGGATATTATGATGATGATGATGATGATGATGATGATGATGATGATGATGATGATGATGATGATGCTTTCAAGTCAGTTTTTTGACTCCTGGCGACCGCCTGGACTAGTCCCTGCAGTTTTCTTGGCAAGGTTTTTCAGAAGTGGTTTGCCCTTGCCTCCTTCCTAGGGTTGAGAGAGAGTGACTGGCCAAGGTCACCCAGCAGGCTTCGTGCCTAAGGCTGGACAAGAGCTGGCAGCTCTAGCCTGCTGTCTTCACCACTACACCAAAGCCAGCAGTTCTCCCTTTTAGGAATGAAGCAGCCGCTTATCGAAGCGAGCTTATTCCTCCTTGGCTGGCAGCCTGGGCAGCAGCAGACTGTCCACACGTATTGCCCCCACCAGTGACAGCACCTCCGGCTCACTCTCTCCCCCCTGCCCATCCTCACGCGCTCCTGGGAATTACATTCCAGGGCATTGCCTTCCTCCCCCCTCCCCACCATCGTTCAGGATCTCGTTCTTGTCCGAATTCACTCGCCGTTGCCCCTCCTTTCTTTCCTCTTCAGGCTCTATTCAGCCCGATCCCTCCCCCTCGCCCCCGGGCACTCACATAGAGGGAGTAGACGCGGGAGCCATAGAAGTGCAGCGGCGTGTCGAGCAGCAGAGGCGCCGAGCTCACGTCGTCCCCGGGTTCCAGCTCCTCGTCGCCTCGTTCCACGCCGAAAGGGAAGAGGAACCCCTCGTGAGGAGAGCAGCCCCCTGACGCCAGCAGCGCCAGCAGCGCCCACAAACTCAGCCCCCTCAGGCTGCCCATGATCCCGCTCCTTCTCGAGTCAGCTCTAGGGCGAGGCGGCAGGACACACTACAAGTTTTAAACCCCGCCGGGGCTGCGAAGAAAAAAAGAGGAGGGGGACACGCTTGCTAGAATGGGGAGCCAACCAATCAACGGAGGGTTTAGAAAAAACTATCCTATCCAATGCGAGGACTTGCTTTTGCTTCCCTCCCCCGGCATCCCAAATCCATAGAAGTAAGAGTTAAAGCGTGGGATCATTTTCCTTCCTCCCATCTCCCCCATCCTCGTTTCCCGCCTTCTTCCACGAGCGCCTTATGCTCACATTCTGTAAGACGGACTCTACTGTTTCTTGCTCGCGTCGCGTGAATGGTTGCATATAAAATTGTAGGGAACTGTGTCTTTTTTTTCTTTTTTTTGTCAGAAGAACTGCCCGGCTGGATTAATTTCGTTTTTGCTGAGCGTTTTGAACGTTCCGAATTTTTGCAGCTCCAACAGTTACCGTCCCTATTATGAACCGTCCCTGTTTGTAGTTATTTAATAGCTCAGGTTAGGATGGTCATTTATCCTCTGTGGATTTACTTAATCCTTTTTAGAAAAAGCATCTGGAAACGCTTTTCAGAATACAGTAATAGCAGAAAAATTGGCTGAATAAGTGCTCAGGGCCATCTCATCTTAGATCTGAGGCACTTTGACAGCAAACCCTGGTGAGTGGTAGAGACCAAGCCACTGTCATCTCCGCCACCAATCTAAAAACAAGCACGAGCAAATCCATTCTTCGTTCCAGCTGACAAATAGAAATGTGTGAAGGGTGGAATTCACTTTCCTGTTCTCCCATCAATCTTCAATTCATGTAGGCTGCATTTTCCAGGTGATTTCCCCCCTTATACATGTAGCTGCTATCTATAAAGGGGAGAAATGTGAGATGTCAAGGCACTATGGCAGCGGAATCTCTGGAACCACAGGGAGAGAAGTCAGGTATTCAGAACCAGTTCCAGCCAAAGCTGCAAAACTTTCATCCGGCAAATAGAAAATGTCAATTTCTCTGTGGATGCACCTCAGTGGAGCCCAAAATGTACTGGCTCATTGCTAAACAGAGATGACAGGATTTATCATGTAGGTGCCAAACTGATTCTGGAATGGTGCAAGAAACTGCATGGAAGAATATAAAGGGAAATCCATCTCAGGTGGCATATATAGGGTACCCTACTTCAGTCATGGGAGATCTATTCCAGTATCGACTAAGACATGCACTTAAAATAATTCTCTGAGTATCAGAATTTGTTCTGAGTATCAGAAATGAGCAGAGCTCATGATTCTTCTGCAAGAAAAGTTAGTACATTTTATTCTAGTCTCTCTTCATTTCAACAGTGTAATTTAGGGCAGAGGTTGGGAATCATGTGGTGGTTGTGATTTAAGAACTCCCTAAATTCAAAGAAAATAACTGAAGACTGGATGTTACTTTACTGTATGTATTGTACTATATGTATGTACACAAAAATAAGCAGCAAAATTGAATGGGAAGATAAGATCTCTTCCTAAAAGAAATTTTGTCTCTATATCATCTATGCTTATAGTAGTCCAATCTGGATGACACTATTTTGTAGATAACTGAAGAAAATTCAAACAAAAGCGTAAGTTCTGCTCGAGAGAATACAGTAGGATTTACTTTTGAATGGCTATGTATAAAATCATACTGTTAATGATAAGAACAGCTCCGATAAGACAGATCTGAAGACTATTACCACCATAAGCTGCAAACATCTATGACTCAAGGACAGAACAACTTTGATTACGTAATCCTGAGATTCTGTGCATTTCTTTGTATCATATAACAGTAAACTGTCCCCCCAAAATAACCAAATTCTAAAAAATGCATTGAACATGTAGTTTTAAATATCCATTATATTTTTTGTTAAAAGGAAGGAAATTAATTCTTGTTATTTTAATGGCATGGTTTTATGTGTTTAATCTTCGTATTTGAATCACATCATTTTAATTTATTGACTACTTTCAGCACCATCCAGTGAAATGAATGCAGAGTACAAATACCGTAAGTCATTCACTAAATGATTTTATAATCAATAGAATCCTCTGTAAATATGTGGGAAGAAACATACACAAGAAAAATAAGAAAAGTAATGGTGGCCAAAACCAAAACCAACTCCAATCATTAAAATAAAAAAAAAAAATTGATGGGCTTACTTAACCTCCAGACTTCATGCCCAAGGCAATATCCCTGAGCCTTGGATGAGCTGAGTCCCCATTGATGAAGATTTCACTTCATCACCATTTTACTGTTTAGCATATTTTAATTAAATATGTTATTTCTGTATTAATTGATTATGGTTTTCTCCTTGTTTGTACAAAGCCCAGAGTCACATGGTTTCAGTGGCGTAGCCATATAAATGCTTAAATAAATAAATAAATCCAAAGACTTCCAAAATGCTAGCAGGGTTGGGGCTCCAAGAATATAAGAGGCTAAGGTCTTCCAGAGGGCAGATGCTGCAACAGAGAAGGCTTGCTTCATAGGTCCCGCCACATAGCACTGTTTAATAGATAGGATCCAGAGCATGTCCACCTAGCTGGATCTAGTGGGATGGGCAGAAACAACTGGAGAGAAGTGGTCCCACAAATAATCTGGTCCCTTCACCTTGAATTGCAGCCAGAAGTCCATTGGAAGCCAGTGTCGCTCACGGAGCAGTGGTGTAACATGGGCATACTGAGGTTTGCTCATAACTGCTCATGCTGCTGAATTCTGGATCAGTTGTAGCTTCCAAGTGACCTTCAAGGGCAGCCCCATGTAGAGCATATTACGGTAGTCCACTTGGGAGGTGACCAAGACATGAGTGGTTGTGATCAGTGCATTCTGATCTGAGAAAGTGTACAATCAGCATAAAATTGGATTTGTGCAAGAGCCATGGCTGCCACCTGCTCTTCAAACAGGGATCATGAATCCAGGAGGACTCCCTCATTGTACACCAACTCTGTCTGGGGCAGAGCTACCCCATCAAGAACTAACAATGGAAGATCGCCAAATCCAGGAGACTTTAAAATCCAAAGCTACTTGGTCTTGGTAGGGTTGAGGTGAAGCCTGTTATTCCCCATCCAGATCCCCACAACCTCCAGGCACTGAGAGAAAAACCCAACAGCATCACTTGGTCTGCCTCGGGTTGACATGTACAGCTGAGTAATATCAGCATAATGTATTGATATTACTTCACCCCGTGCCAGCGAATGAGATCATCCAGCAGCTTTGCATAAATGTTAAATAGGAGCATGGAGAACACAGAGCCTGAGGGAGCCCACAAAGAAAGGGACTTAGGCTAGATCTCTCTCTTCCCTTGTCAAGACCAACTGGAACTGGCCCTTGAGGAAGGAAGAGAGCATCCAATTGCAAACCAAGGATTTCAGGCTTTAAAGAGATAGGAACCTAACATCTATGTTTTACATATCCATTGTGGTTACAGTATAAATTTCACGCTTTGATTATCACAAATGTTTTTTGCCAGAGAAATCAACACTGGACACCTTATGCATGCCAAATATATGATCCATAGGCTCCAATTAGCAAAGGCGTGAAGATAAAGAGCTCACCACATAATATAATGTTCCCCAAACTTTCTGCCCTCCAGATATACTGACTACAACTCCCAGAATTCCTAAACAAGCAAGGACACAACTAAGAATTCTGGAATTGGTTCACATATCTGGGAGATATCAAGGCTGAGGAAAATGATAATGGAGAGGGACAGCAAGCTGGAATTAAGCTAGATTAATTGGAGGTGCCATTGATCTATACAAAAAATAGGCTCTAGGATGAATAAGGTTGTTTTGAATAAGGTGGCACTCCTGTTAAAAAAATCAGTAGCCTTTATCCTCAACTGTCAGTAGATTCACAGTGTTTATGCTACCTAATCAGGGTGGCAAAAATCTGGATGACCATTAGATGTCAGAGCATGCTAATACCTAATGGTCATCAAGAATTTTGCAAGATTTTAGCCCTAACAGTGGTGGTTGTGGCAAGGAGGTCATTTCCACAACTAATTCTAGTATATCAAATCGGTTGGATTTGGCAATAGCTATTCATGCTTTAGTTGTACGCTATCTTGGTTATTGTAGGACTCCCCTTGAAAGTGTTTAGAAGTTTCACCTGGCGCAAAGTGTAGGATCTAGGCTGCTAACCAGTTCTAAGCAATTAACAGCTTGCCAAATGCTGCTTGGGCATCATAAAGTGTTGGTGCTGACCTCTGAAGCCTTAAATAGCTTAGGGCCTCATTGTCTGAAGGATCACCTCTCCTGTTAGGGACCTCAGGAATGGAGATCTGCAACAAGAGGGGGACCCTTAGAGATGTCCACTCTCCCAGAAGCCCATCCAATGGACCTTCTCCTGAGTCTCTCTAAGAATGCATTCTCTTTGATGCTCTCCACTCGCTCTACCTTTAGAGAAGGTCTATCTCTTTAGCTAACCCTTTAAAGATCAATAATTTGTATTTAAAGATACTTATTTTAATTGTTTTAATCTTTATTTTGTTTTAAACTACAAGCTACCTTGAGTGTTCATTTCAAATTGAAAGGTGGCATACAAACCAAATAAGCATGCACATATTTATTTATGTCCATATTTATTCCTTTAGCTATCTGATATGCTTCAAGTTTAAGATGGAAATATACTTTGGTTTACCACAGATTATATACTTAAGAAAAAGTTTATCTAGCAGACAAAATACAGATGCAGTCAAAGATTAAACTTTATCTATTGACTTCTGCAGTCTCCTTTGCCCCCAATTAGTTGTTTATCAGGTAATCCCAGGTGGACAGAAGTCTTGTCTGTCTTACTCCTGTCCTTTTAACTCAGTGAAATGATTCACCCATCTTCTGCACTGGTGTGTGCACACATAAACACATGCACTTTTAGTTTTATAGCAGAGTTTGAGTTTAATAAGATGAAGTTAAGAAAAAATAATTCTTGAAGATACTATCTTTAAAGCTTCTAGGAAAATGTTTAGAGTTTGAGCACATATTTTGACTATATTGTAGCGAGGAAAAGAACAAAGAGAACGACAACCAAATTATATTGTTTATTACTTAAAAATTACTACGTATATTTGCAGCTCTCATCAAGCAGTCTCTGCTGGTCAGTAATGGAAACTTCTTTTGAGGATGGAAATGCATTTATTTCTGATCTGGTTGAAAAATATATAAGAAATGCTGCAAGAATGTATCTAGTTATCTCCCCCCAGCTCAACATCCTGGCTTTAAAGTATTTAATTAAATGTAGTACTTTGACAAGTATAAAGAGCTCCTATAGAACTGGGCATCAACTCACTGAAAGAGGAATTGTGTTTGATGCATTGAACCCAGCTCATTATAAATTGAGTGGGAAACAGTCACCACATTCCATTTCCTCTTATTAATTCACTGGTTTACAGGCCAGTGCCTTTCTTTAAACCAGGGAAGGAAGCCATCATGGAAGCATTGCCAGGAAATCAAGATCTGAGAAGCTTACATTCTCCATAAAATTGGGATAGCCTTCTGATATTTCCCATTTGGGAGCCTCAGATTCATTGCCTCATTTCAATTAATTGTTTCCTTCTCTGTGGAGAGAAAGAACAGAAGGGGGGAAATGTACATTGCTTGTCCTTGGACGGCGTGTGTATCATTGCTTCATGATTCCTGGAAAAGCTTTTTTCACCCCAGATGTATTCAGGAGCATTATTTACAGTATGAAAAATGCAATCCTTGCTGGGAGTACATTCCAGAATTTCCTTTAGAACAACAGATTCCCCCCTCCCCGTCCAACTGTTTTGTTGGTCTCTCTCTTCTGCATAGTTGTATGAAGTAGACCAATATGACTGTGAAAAAGGTAGGAGCTGTCAGTCAGTAGTCAAAGAATATGTTGGAAGATTCATCAATGGAATCAGCGACTTGCCAGATCTTGTAGGTATCTCTAAACTTCCCGAGCGTTAGCAGGGATAGGAAACCCTCCAGCCTTCCAGAATAATTCACACACATGTGGATAAGCATGGGGAGACAAACAGACATGGCTTTCAAAGCAACTGTCCAAACCTTGCAAAAAATACAGCTGCTATAAGATGAGGCTTGTTTCTGTCCCCAGGGATAGGGTGATCATACCAGAAGGAAGGACGGCCAAAGTAGGGGTACATGGGAACATCCTCCAATGAAGACAGCACAATTCAGCCCCAAGCTACTATAGAGCCAGGAAGGAATTGATGATCCAGACACCCACATTCCTGATGGTAGTGTTTTTTGCCAGCACAAGACGTGGGTAGCACCAGCCAACGAACTGTATATAACTATATAAATACGATAAATAAAAATAAATAAATAACTCTGTAGCCCAAAACTTTTGGAAGCCACTAGATTGGGAAAAACTATAATATCCTAAAGTGGTTGTTTTTCAGAACAAAAGACTGATTATGTTACTGTGCAAGGCAAGTCTTAGTAGGAGTAATATATTTAATTGTATCCCTGAACTCAGAGTAGTTATGTTGTATTCTTTCAGTTTAAACAGTGGGTTTTTAAATATATATATATTTAAATATATATTTAAAATATATATATATATATATATATATATATATATATATATATATATATAATTATTATATCCTGTCTTGGTCAATCAGAGAAGGTGTTAAATGACTATTTGCTTTTCAGTAAAATGCACACGTTAATATGGATTAAATACATATCCAGATAAAACTGCATTATTGGCTAAACTTGTGATAGAAATATACTTTCAAATGTAACCAACTTTTAAAATTTCTTTTAGTACAACATTGTCCAGATCCAAGAATGAGACCACAATTCCATGAATTACAACTATTTATCCTTCTTGACCTTAGTCTTCTTGGCTATAATGCAGCTCATTCTATTTAGAAGTTACAAATCAAAATAAACACCCACACATTTTTTCCAAATATGGCTTGACATTCTTTTGTAGACTATACACACTGTACATTTGTCCTAAGGCAATGGCCTGCTTTATAAAGCAATTATTCGACAATCAATTCCTGAGAAAGAACACAAGCTTTTGCAATAAAGAAGACTGATGCTATAGTCTCCTGTAGGCCTGTTGTTCAATGACGGAAAGACTACAGAAACTAGAATTGTGAAAATCTGAATATCTTACAAAACTTTAATTTCAAACAATGTACTGTACATGAATAGCCCTGTGCACAGATTTCAAAAAGCAGAAATAATGTGTTTGAACAGTCTTTTCAAAGGAAGCATTTTCTAATTCTATCTGATCAACTCAGCAGAATATAAAAAAGAAATCTTTCTGGCTCTATATGGGGGCAGAGCAAAGAGGAAGTGTTAGTTAACCCATACTAAAGTGCCATTGAAACATAGGTAATAGACTGAGAAGATGGGGAGTGCACATGTGTAAGATTTTGTTCTTAGACTACTAAAGTAATTCAACTTGCCTTGTTTTAGTGCAACTTGATTGTATCAGTCAGATAGGGGGACCAAGAGCAAACTATCCTGCAGTCCAAGTCATCCTTTGCTCCTAGTTTCTGGTACTGAACATGATATATGCCTTCAGATGTATCCTCCATGTTTCTTGCTTCATAACTATTCTGAATTTTTAAAGTTGAAGTCAACAGAACAAAATGTTGGATTAAAAATAACAACATATTGGAAACTGATGAAACATTCCTGCTAAGAGAAAGATCTGCTGTTTAAGTGAAGTGCTTCTCTGATTAAGGGTCACAGACATGTGCAAATACTGAATTTGCCAAGGAAGGACTGATCTGGGAACAGTATTGCGTGTATACATGCGTGCTTGTGTATTGTATATCTCTTGTTGAACAGACCTACAAAACAGGTTGCAACACAAAATTGCACAAGTTATGTGGAAAGCTTACAATTGCCTTTAAACAGAATGTGCGGATTTACAAAGTGGCAAAATCTCTGTGTGTGTGCGCGCATGTATGTGTGAGCACACAACTGTTCTGGGGGTCAGAGCAATTTATCATTTTTTCATGTCCATTAAAGATTCCCTCATCAGACAGAATTCCTAATGACTACACATCCACACGGTTTTCTTAGAAACAATGTGGAAGTGATTATCTTCTTCCAGGGATGTTTTTTCAACTTCCCAGTCTAGCCCACTATACATCCCAGGAATTTCCTTGTGGTATCCAATCAAACTGTTAGCCAGGCCTTGTTTTGCTCATTTTTTCTTTTAAAGTCAACCAAGGTCAACTAGATACTGTTATTGACTTGCATTATTGTTATAAAATAGGCAGTGCAACCACAGCAAAGTTGTTATCATGTTGATTCGTTGTGCAGTCATGTATATTGATGAGGTTAATCATGATAATACATGGGATATCCAGATGATGTCACCCTTTAGTCATTAACTCATATTTAATATTTTTTGTCTGTCCCCCCTCCCCCCAGTACATGGAGTTAAACAAGCCAAGAAAAGAAATGCAGACTTATGTAAAAGTATGTAACTCCTGCATTGCTTTACTCTCATTCATTTTGTCTATACTTATCTTTTCTTCTTATTTAAAACTGAAGTGTTCATTATTTGGCATCAGGATACCATAAGCTAAAAATATTTGGGGGAAATTTAGTGAAGTGGACCTGTGTTGTGTATGTTTGTAGTGTCCTGAAGCTACACACCTAGATTTATTGATTGCAGTCCTAAACTTGCTTGTTCTTAAAAATTTATATTTGTATTTTTTGCTGCCATTATAATCCTCCGAGAGCTTAAAGGCAGCATAGAGAAGTGAAACAGGCACAGAGAGGTGACATAGGTTGAGATGAGAGACAGAAGATCCTGAGGACAATGGACGCCTTTGGAATTTTTAGAGTGTATCATAGTTGGTGTGGAAAGTAAGGCCAGTCACAAAATACCCATTTACCAAAAGGCAAACTGCAAAGGCCTTTCCCCCTTTCTCTTTCCACCAGTATGTTCTCCAAGTTGCAGCATTGTCATTTTTCTGGGCAAGTGGACACATATCTCCCGCCAAGCATGGGTCAACAGGCTTTTCATGGTTTATGTAAGCAAACAAGCATTTTTATTTGTAAAGGATCCTTATAAGCAGTTTGAGAAATAAAGGTGAGGTTGGAGGATAACTTTACTTTGCAGCAAGCTAGCTTCCCATTTATTAATTAAAAGAGCCTAAAACAAATCAAGTCATGTGGGCCAGGGAGCCTGAGGAGATCCAAAAGAAATATCAACAAACATTATGAAACTTGAGGAAAGCAAACCAATTATAGTATAAAGTATAAGCAGCTTGTGTTTGGATTCATTCAGAAATCTTCAACGATTATTGAAATGTCTTCCCATTTTCATCCTTGCTGACAGTATATGGCGTATATTTGAATTAGTCTCATATTGGAACTAAATGCTAGATATTAAGGCAGTGTTTAGATGCAATGTTGTTACACAGGAACTGAAAGCTCTTACACATCCTGTTTCTGCACAAGAAGGAAACAGTGAAAGCTGTTCAGAGATCTGCTGCATCAGCTACACTATACCATGCTGGTATCATATCCCTGAAGATCAGGAATTTTAGAATCAGGTTTTGGGAAGAAAAACTGCTATTCATTTGTAGATTTCTGCAGGATGTATAAAAAAACCCTCTACAGATCACACAATGCCTAAAATGTGAAAAATCCCCCTCCCCCATGATTTTCCAATGCAGAGAAAAGAAACTCTAGAGACACCTACTGGTTCCTGTTATTAAACCACTCCTAATTTTCCAAAAGCATGTCTGCTGTCAGAGACAAAGCAGTAACCTGACTGAAAGGAACCAGCCCTAAGCCCTGTAAGCTGCTGTGACAAGATGGAAACCAACTTTTTTAATCCTTCCAAAACACTCTTGCTTTTCCCACCTCCACTGTCTGAACTTGGAGCTCCACACAGTAGTAGGTTCCATGGGCTATCTTCTTAGTGAACTACATCAACTTAATGCAGTGTTTCTCAATCTCAACAACTTTTAAGATGTGTGGACTTCAAGTCCCAGAATTCCCCAGCAGGCCCCAGCTGAAGTCCATACATCTTAAAGCTGTTGAGATTGAGAAAAATTAACTTAAGGCTTCTAATGAGTTTTCTAATCCCTGTAAAAAAACTGTCTACCTAAGTGAAACTCTTGCCTCACCCATCTCCCAGCCTCTAGCTCAAGTCAACCAGGACTGCCCTGTCACACACACACAAAATAAGAAATATTGGAGCAAAAGTAAATGGTATTTCCGTGATTACAGGTTGGTTTCCATCTTGTCACAGCAGTTTACAGGTCTCAGGGGCTGGTTCCTCTCAGCCAGGTTACTGCTCTGTTTCTGACAGCAGACATGCCATTGGAAAACTGAAGTCAGCCCCACATACTTAGAGGTTCTGGGCTGCTATTTAGAACTAACCGGCTGATGATAAGGCTGAGTTCATATGATGAACGTACTCATTGTTAACCTAGCTATGGTTTATTCAATTAACTCAAATTTCTAGGCTTATACAGCACACTAAATGAAAAACTGTTTACACTGGGTGAGTTCACAACACACTTGGCTAATTTGTGGTTATATGTCATGTGACCACAGGTCAAGAGTTGTTAATATTTACACTAACTTCAGGAACATATTATGTAACTTCAGAAACTTATAATTTCACCTCTAAATTTATGTAGTTCTCCCAAATTGAGAAAAACCCAGCTAATACATGGCATAAGAGGTGCTATACAAAGACATACATTAGATAAAAACAATTGAACTGAAAATGAGAAGCAGTCATTTTAGTCACAAGGATTCTGAGCCGGTAGGGATTTTCTTTTTTTGCTATGTTCACACATTTCACTAATGCAACATAGCGTGATTCATGCTTGTGATATATAAATTTGTTGCTTAGCATACAGTATTGTGTAACCTTAGTGAGTTGTGGTTAAATTAACGACCTGCAGTTAAACTGTGGCTTAGTTTAAGTAACAAAAGGGAAATACTGAGATATCTTGGACTTTGGGGTCAAAATGTTATGTAAGAATAAAATATTTGATACACCCAGGATTTTACAATTGGATTATAATGGAAAAAGCTGGAAAGACCTCGGAAGTCTGTTGTGACAATTTTCCAAAATACTTTAAGGGTGAAATCCTATTCTGCAATCTCTGTGAAGATGCACATAGCATTATCTAGTCCAGTTTCAGTTGTTCTGGTGTAAAGCGTTGATAACTTGTTCACAGGAGCTCAGACATTCACCAGTATACATTATTACTCTTTATACTTTATGCTTTACTCTTATCTGCCTTGCTTTTTAACAGCAAGCTAAGGGGTCCAATAGGTGGCTTGTATTTTGGTATCTCAGTGGCTTTTGATGCCACCAGTAGTGGCATTTTGGTGAAGTGGCTGTATAGGATGGACTATTTATTGTATTTATATTGTTGGACATGGCAAGGCTCACATTATGATAGAAACTTTATTTTTATCCTACCTTTCTTTTATGAACATGAATGGGGGGCAGGGGGAGTTCCCCACCTCATTTTACCCACATAACAACCCAAGAAAAAAGATTGGTCAGAGAGATTGGACTGTCTCAAACTCATCCTGTGAACTTCTGGTTGAATAGGAGACTTGAACTTGGGTCCTCCTGGTCCAGTCTAGTAATAGCCACTGAATCACTTTATCATCTCCCTGTTTGTTTCCTGGCCCAATACAAGGTGATAATACTTACCTTCAAAATGGCTTGGGTCCCATATACTTAAAGTAGATACATCTGTCTAAGCAAATATTCTTTCAACAATGTGTCCATATTGTAAGACTTTCAGAATGAACTTTCTGTGGTTCATCACTACAAACAAGGTAGACATTTTTGTATAGGTTTGATAAAGGTAAAATGGTGTCCTGCGGTTTCTTGCCCCACCTGACTTTATTATTTTTTAAAAAGATATTTAATAATTGTAATACATTGGAAGCTTGACTATTACATAATATGAGCTTCTACCTTAATCTTTATTTCAAAATATTATGCCTCTTAAAATATAAAAATGATGGGAAACCCAATGATTCATTTGAAAGTGCCCAGGAAAAAGATATAGGCCATAGTGACCATGTTCAGATTGTCATATTTTGGACACATTATGCAAAAGCCCAGCTCAAGATTTCCCTTGAGAAGTCCATAATGCTGGGGAAGATAACCAATACCAAGGTGGATGGACTAGATTACGGCAGAGATGGGCCAGGTTGGGAATAGGTCATTCTGAAGGTCTATCTATGTGGTTGTTAACAGCCAACACTGACTTGATGGCACATAATCAGTTGAACCAGCGGGGACTAAGCACCTGCAGAGGGGACCAAGGATGTGATAGGAAGGAATCACAACCGTTTTCTGGCCATGCCCACTATTGCAGCTATTTCATGAACAAACAAGCTCTTTCCACAGCAGGCATTTTGTTCAAACATCCATGACAACCTCTTAACATCCCCAAAGTCTCCAAAAGCAGCCTGGCTTGTGGTAAAGGACAGAATGATTTCTCTAGGATGACGCATTGCTAGAACATTTTTACCAATAAAGTTTGAATGGCAGAAATACTATTGCTCTGGTGTGTTTCTCCAGGGTCAATTCCAATCAGTGCGGGGGCGGGGGAGGGAGAGAACCTGCCCTCGGCCCCTACTGTGTGGGGTGCCACAAGGTTCGGTGCTGTCTCTGCTCCTATTCAACATCTACATGAAGCCACTGGGTGAGCTCATCTGTTGCCATGGGGTGAGGTATCATCAGTATGCTTACGTTACTCAATTATACATCTCTGCCCCTGGCAAATTAAGCAATACCATGGACATCTTATCTCAGTGTCTGGAGGCTGTGAGGATCGGGATGGAGAACAACAGGCTTCAGCTGAATCCTGGCAAGACTGAGTGGCTTTGGGTTTCAGGGCCTGCTGGTTCTAGGACTATGCCATTGTGGTGCTGGATGGGGTTGCACTGCCCCAAACAGACCCAGTGCACAACCTGGGGGTCCTCCTGGGCTTGTGAGTCCTGCTCAAAGAGCAGGTGGCAGTCATGGCTAGGAGGGCCTTTGCACAGCTTTGCGTTGTGTGCCAGTTGCGCCTGTTCCTAGATTGGGAGGCTCTGTTCATGATCACTCATGCCCTAGTTGCTCCCAATTGGACTACTGTAATGTGCTCTACATGGGGCTGCCCTTGAAGAGTATCTGGAAGCTTCAGCTGGTGCAAAATGCAGTGGTACAGGGAGTTATGTGTGCCTCTAAAACAGCACATTACACCTCTGCTCCACGAGCTGCACTGGTTGCCAGTTTGCTTCTGAGTTTAATTCAAGGTGCTGGTTTTGAACTTTAAAGCCCCTCATGGCATGGGGCCAGGTTATTTGAGGGACTGCCTCTCCCCAGTTACATCTGCCCATCCCATCAGATCCAGCAGAAGCAACAAGAAGCATATGGGTCCTGTCTGCTAGAGAGCTATACTTGGCAGGACCCAGGAGGTGCGCTTTTCTGCTTTGGCACCCACCTTATGGAATATCCTCTCCCCTGAAGTGGGGCTGGTTCCATCCCTGTTGATTTTCCTGAAATCCCTCAAAACCTGGTTACGCCATCAGACCTGGGTGCCTCATGGGACCAGAGAGGTACTGAGGTGACTCCATTGCTGTTGACATCTGTTCCCTTCTCTGAGACCTTTAATTGTGATTTTTAAAATTTTCTGGATTATAATTGTTTTTTATATATTACTGTTTTATAGTTTTATTGTATGCTACCCAGAGTCACTCTTTCGTGAGATGGGTGGCCATATAAATTTGATGAATAAATTAAAAAATAAATAAGGTGAGAATTTCCTTATTTGTCCCGGCATTCTAAACTGTTAGGTTAGCTTTATTGATTTGCTGTTTTGTTATTTTGACTTACATTTATTTGGACATTTTATTGCTTTATATACAATAGTAAGACATTGTTTGCTTTTTATGCCCCTTGTAACATGTCCTAGTATTCTATGGTAAATCAGATTAAAAGTAATTCAAATTAAAAATAAATAAATAACAGCCAAACAAATAAGATTCTCCCTCCAGGGATCTTCTGACAGCTGCATTCCCATCCCTGCTTTATGTTCTATCTTTACAGAAACTCTGTGAAGATAAAAGTACAATTTAAAACATACTTTTGGATTTCCCTGAATATGCTAGTTAACCCACTGCCACTAAAATTTCACCCACTAGTTCTTAATATTATTTAAAAATTAATGGGACTAAAAGAGAATATCTATTCTGTTTTTGCTTCTTCATTTCTTGTTTATAAGTAAGCTTATTTCTAAAAACTAGATTCCTCTGGGAGCTCTACCATACTCAAACAAAATTCTACCACTAAAAGTAGATAATATAAAAGGAGGAGTCACTAATCTGTTTAAAGTTAACACACTCATCTTTATCTCTGATACACTTGGCTCTTCTTTTTAGATATTTCTTTCCATTCTTGCTTGGAAAAATCTTTGATCCACCACTATTCTGTTTTGTTTGCTTTAAAGATAACAAAAAAGAATAGGGGTAGATGACTGTTTTAGTCATCCCTCCAGCTGTGGCATGCCTCCACTCAAGGCATGGGATTGAAAACTCAAAGGTTGGGGAACACAGGAGCATAATTTCACCCTCTATATGATGGGGTCTGTTCATGTAGGACAGCCACATTGGTTCTCAGGAGATTCCCCAGGCCTCATCTCATATGCAGACTCTTATTCTATACTGTGAATTTCCCCCCTGTCCAGTTGACAAATACAACATAACCTCCAGGTTTGTCATAACATGAGTGAGATCTCTACAGTGAAGTTCCTGGCAGTTCTGAGAAAGAACAGATTCCTCCTTGAGATTTTGGCTGGGCTTGATAGAGGTTTTTGAAGACAGAAAATTACTTTGCCTGCCAGACTTCTCCAACATCCACTCTGTTAGGGCCAAATTCAGTGATGCAGTCAGAGTTCAACCTTGAAGTCAAACTGAGGGATCCAAAGTCATAGGAGCCCCCAATTTACATATCTAGGAATACATTATAGTCAGGGATTGACAAGCTGAGAATATGCACAACTATAATGCTCAAGTTGGTATTTTTATTTGAAAAACATATTATTTTCTGCAATGAAATGATACTCACTGTAAGCAAAGGAGGATTCCAAAAAGTTATTAAATCCAGGCCCTGTATTTCCTTAGGTGGAACTTCAGTATGGATAAGACAAGCCATCCGTTTTCCTGTTCAGAACAGTTAGCATCCCGGGGAGAAAAAGAAAACACAATGGAGGAGGAGGATTTTATGAAATGTATAAGAAGACTACCAAATAAAAATATAGTGTGGCATCTCAGACTGCTTTGGAATGTGCTGAAAGAGCCCTTGCTCAAGAACAAAGCTGTGCTGAAACCTGGGGAGCGCAGAGGAGAGGACCCCTGCCCTGCCCACGGGCCAGGGGAAGGGGCACCCCAAACAGCAGCTTCGTCCGCGCTGCTTCTTGGCCAACTGCTGACGGAGGCCACTCCAATGAATCCCTCTGCCCCGAGATCATGTGCTTCCAGCCGCCAGTGCGCTGCCAAAGAGGAAGTGCGGGTTGTTTTCGTTCGCTCGGTTCCTCTCCTGACGAAGATGAAAGGCGGCGGCGGCGGCGGCGGCGGCAGGGGCCACCACTGGCAAAGTTAAGCGCGAGCTGTGCCCGCCAGAATCCCGGGCGCAGATGGAGGCCCTGGAGTGGGACGCGCTGAGGAACGGCAGCCTCTTACCCACTCTGAGCCCGGCTGTGCCTCCGTACGTGAAGCTGGGTCTCACCGTTGCCTACACCGTCTTTTATTCGCTCCTCTTCCTGTTCATTTACATCCAGCTCTGGCTGGTCCTGCACTACCGGCACAAGAGGCTTAGCTATCAGACGGTCTTTTTATTTCTGTGCCTGCTCTGGGCTTCTCTTCGGACGGTGCTCTTCTCCTTTTACTTCAAGGACTTTGTCACCGCAAATTCTCTCAGCCCCTTCGCCTTTTGGCTCCTCTATTGCTTCCCTGTGTGCCTCCAGTTTTTCACCCTCACGCTGATGAACCTTTACTTCACCCAGGTAAGGGGGGGAAGGAGGGAGAGGCGGCCGTCCCTGCGCTCGGGTCGATGGGAGCGCGGCCGGGCTGGCGCAGCGCTATGGCAAGAGATCGCGGCGCCGCGGTGTTGCGCGAGTACCTTTTCCTTTAGAAAATGTCAGGCGGGCTCATATGCCGGTGGGACCGCCATTTACCGAAGCTGCGGGGTTACCGGCCCGTAAAAGCTGACATTTGGAGGGGGAGCCCTGGTTGTTGGACAGAGATCGTAGCAACAACCAAAAAAGTTCTGACTCAGCCAATTGGACAGAGCAGCTGATTTTTTTATTTTTGGCAAGGTTTCACAATATAATACAGCAGGGAATTGGAATCTCAGTGGCGTTTAAGAAGGGGAGAAAGAATATGATAGGTCCAAGATATGCAGACATTACCTGTCTCTGACCACTTAGTTTGATGCAAGATTTCCATCAAGCTTTGTTTATCCATTTAGGAATAACTCCTTCCTCTTTCTCATCAAAAATCACACAGTTCACAAGTGAAGTATTATGTAGTGGTGTCTTTAATTTTATTTTCTTGTTGTTAAGTGAATACTGATGACAGTACATGCAAGGGAAATCTTTCCTGAACACTGGTATGGGTGCAACATTTTAAAATGGGATCAGGGAGATAGGAAGTCTCAAATTATTCTTAAGGCTCCTTCAGTTATTAACATGCTCAGAGAGAGGCCATTTCTGGACAAACAGCAACCCTGTTTTGCAGTGTTGTGTGAATAGCTGAAAGAATTTCTGAAAGAAATGTATATTACACACTTTTAATTTTTGAAATGCATTAAATAAATGTTGAAGAATGTCCCTGAGAAATTTAGTTTTTAGCAGTAAGTGGGCTTGGCTGAGATTTTTCTTTTTATAGAAACAGGAGCAAGGAAGAAGTTAGCATCACTGAAATTTTAAAGAAGTTGAGCAGAACATTATTTTAAAATAGGAAGTGGGGAAGGGAAGGGAAGGGAAGGGTGAAATGAGGGAGACATGGTAAATAACTTTTTCTTTCTGGAAATCACAGAGAAACTGTGATGCAGAAGCCAGGGCTGCACATAATGATAAACCATGTTTATCTTGTTCTGGCATGGCATAAAATTCAGGCCAAATTATGCCTTAACATTATCAACAAACCAAGCCACTATGGATTTTCAACAAACCAAGGTTTAAAAGTTCTAGGTAAATGTTGTGTATGAATGCAATAATTTTCTCTTGCTATGAATGGATGCCAACAAAGAAGACCCCACTGACTTCAGTGTTGTTTTTCCCAGATAAACTGTAGGTTGACTGAAGTTTTGGCTTCAGTGCTTCGTATTATGATTTGTAACTTTTACTGTGATTGTGAAGTTGGACCAGAATCACTCATTAAAAATCCTATAATATTAGCAAATATATCAGTCTTTCATTAGGTGAAAATGGGATAAAGTTTTATTACTACTGTACTGAAAACAGGGACTTGCAGAAGTAACATACAGAAACTAGTGTAGGCTTTGGCACATTCTGATTGTAAGAAAGAGGCTAAATTGAAAGAATATGGCCAGGTTCACACATAGCACTAACAAATAGTTTAACTACTGTTTAGAGAATAAGCGACAAGAGTTAAGGTAGAATAATTCCAAAATCTGTGGTACTAAGTCATTCACAGACTGCTGTTCTGTGCATATTTATTTCACTGGGAATAATTGCCACTGAATATAATGGGAATTGATTCAGAGAAACACATTTGTAAACATGTTTAAGATTGCACTCTACTTACTACAGTCAACAGTTTCAGCTAAACGTCAGGTGACAAGTTTGGCTCGTAAGTCTGCATGTTGCCACAGAATACCCCTTTAAAAATTACATCTACATTGTCACATTAGACATGCATGGACAAGTGTGAAAGGGAGGAGAGGAACACACTCTTAGTCCAGAGGCAACTTTCATCCAAATAAAAAGACAGGTTCTGCCTCAGTGTGCCTTAAACCCAGTCTGTTTGGTGTAAGCAAGTTACTAAATGTTAACAAAACTTAGGAAAGACTTGCAGAACTGCTGAGAACTCCCTCTATACACACACTGTTCATTAACATGACAGAAGAAATGCATTAGGAGAATCACTGGAATTATGCCAAGAAAGATGAATAATTAACAAATAGTTAAATTCACTTGGCAGAAAAAGAGGTTAGTCTCTCTTTCAACCTGTTAGGACAGACTTTCCCAATGTGGTACTCCTGATGTGTTGCATTTCAAGTTCCATAATTCTTATACCCGTTTAAAATGTGTTGGAATTTTAGTCATGCTTGATTCTTGTGACTTTATGGACACATTTATGTACTTTTCTTGGCAATGATATTGGAATTAGGTTGCCTTTCCATTCTTTCACAATGCTTTCAACTTCCCATTCTAGCCTACAGCTCTGGGCTGCCCTCATAGTCTTCCATTCTAGTAGTAACTAGGACTGACTCTGCTTAGCCTCTGTGCCCAGAGAAGGTTGGTCAAGGGCTACAACCTACTGAGACAATGGTAATGGGAGTGCATTTTGCAGGAAGGAAGGAATGAAAGAAGAAAGGATGGTTTAATATTTTCTTGCCTTTCAACTCTTTCTTGCAGTCTTTGCCTCTATGACTATTTATCTCAGCTGGGTTTATTTTTAGATTTTAAGCCATGATGGGGCAGAGCCTAGGAGGAAGAAGTTGTAGGAAAAAAGCAGTGGAAGGCTGAATCCTACTCCTTTTGAATCCCATTCAACTCCTGTATTAGGCTGACAAAGTGGGTGATATATTAAAGAGTCCCATGTGTATTACATATAATGTAGATCTACTCTGAATCATAAGCATTCTCTTTCAAGTCCCTCTCAAATGAAACATTGAAAAAACATAAACCTGTCTTTTCAAAACACTGGCTCAGTTCACTTCCATATTAATAACTATGTGTGCATATATTCTATTTTAGGAATAGAATTTAACCTGAGATACATTAACATACATGTTTTTTCCACCTATACCAGGATTTCTGTTATCTGACCTGTTACAAATTTTGTAGCATGCATTGCTTTGTATCTGTTCTATGTGTAATTTTTTTTTTTTTGGTCCTTTTGAGTCAATCTTGACTCTTGGCAACTGCCTGGATGAGTCTGCAGTTTTCTTGACAAGTTTTCAGAAATGGTTTGCCATTGCCTCCTTCCCAGGGCTGAGAGAGTGTAACTGGCCCAAGGTCACCCAGCTGGCCTCATGCCTAAGGCGGGTATAGAACTCACGGTCTCCTGATTTCTAGCCTGGTACCTTAACCACTGCACCAGACTGGCTCGCATGGACAGGTTCTACTGAGATTTAATTATTCGGAGTTTTTAGAACTTTAGAGCTGGTAAACCATGAAAGAATTCTAGTGAGTCTGAATGCTGGATAGGATACTAGGAGAAGGGTCAGGAGAGACCACCAAGCCAAAGTATTCTAGAATTCACTTGGCACTGGTGAAAATAAGAGAGATTTGTCTAAGCTGTAAAGTCTAAAGTGAAGCGTGAAAACACTTGTTTCATCTATGAAAACCATCTTACCAAGTGTCTGGGCTGGAAAGTTAAGCAGGGTTAAGCCTAATTAATACTTGGATAGGAGATCAGCAGGGAATATCGGGGTGTAGGCTAGACTGAGAAATTAAAAAAACACCCTGGAAGAAAGCAATGGCAACCCAGTTCTGGACTGTTGCCAGGAAAACTGCATGAATGTGTCGATCAGTTAAGATTAATTTGAGGATGTTTCTACCTTTAAATGGATACTGTTTTATTAAATCCCTCAGTTCCCTGTGTTTTTATGTATGAATGTCA
The DNA here is from genome assembly GCA_030867105.1 of Liasis olivaceus. Classification (NCBI taxonomy): domain Eukaryota; kingdom Metazoa; phylum Chordata; class Lepidosauria; order Squamata; family Pythonidae; genus Liasis; species Liasis olivaceus. The sequence continues at coordinate 263,817,995 of CM061349.1, forward strand.
TTCTGTGTTTTTATCTTATCTTTAAAGCATCCAGATAAAACTGTCCAAGTAAGCCTGATTTGAACATGAAATGTGCAGCCAAAAATAATAATTTGTGCGGTGTTATACACATCAAGTGTCTCATTTAACTCTGATGTATGCCATTCATGTGCTGGCATCTCAAGGCTAAGAGTCCTAATTGTATGCATTGCTGGGTGTGTGCAACTGTGCATGGTTAATTTTTTCTTGCTCGACTACAGCATATAGAAATGGGATCATAAATATAAAGTACAGAAGCACTCCCAGTTTCATGATCCCTAGCTGTGTGGAACTACAACTCTCATCATCCTTAAGCATATGACTTTTGAAGACAAGGAGTTTCCTCTGCAGAGTTACTAGTAGTTTCCTGGGAGTTGTTAATTCTACTTTAATCTCCATTTTTAGGTTAGTAGGAACAAATGGAGATTTAGAGGATAACAAAAATATTGTACGGTTACTGAATTGGAACATATGATACATTAGGAAAAGATTAGGAGGAAATGGAACAGAATATATTTAGATTAGAGAAAGATGCAGAATATGCTAGTCCCTTTTAAAGGGTCTTTTATTTGGAACAAATGTTTTTTCCATGGCTGCAAGGGATCTTATACATTCCAAAATTACTATTTATGACCCTATCCCTGCTAGGCTCTATCTCTGGATAAAGAATGTTTCTAGACATCGCTAAACCAAATTTACATGACTATACAGTATATCCCATCTCAGGCTGACTTTTCCTATGACTCAGTCTTACGCTAAACTGATACTAAAAGAATCTTCTGGAAAATCAGGTCACCCATGGGACTGATAGGCCAGTTTGAATGTCCACCTTTTGAATTTATTCCTCCATATCTAGAAATGCCTCTGTTTGGTGAACAGCCTTCAAGTGGTTGTTGAGGAGAGATGTAATGAGTTGATAAACCATCCACAAGGTTTAGGTTCCTGGTAAATTAAGCTAGCTAGGCTGTCTCAGGAACCCCTTTTATGTGAGATACACTTATGATGGTGGTATTTAAGGGAAAAGGAATTGCTGTTTCTTGGGCATATGGCAACTTGTGCATTGTGAATGGAGGAGGAAGAGGAGTTATTTGAAAGGTTACATATGTTTTACCACCTATAGTACTGTAACTGTAGCTCCAGTTACTGCCATTTCAGTTTGCTTTCATCCTACAACTCAGCAGCATCACCTCCCTGTTGTGTGGAGTGAGAGGGCGGGGATTTTTGTTACCGCAAGACATGCAGCAGGGCAGGGATGGGATTTTTACTTCTTGTTCTCAGCCATCCATCAGCAGAAGTGAAGACAATCACGGCTCATCTTCAAACTGTTTCTGAAACTGTTGGCAGGGTCAACAATAAATTGTGCATGGTAGCTGTAGAAGCTACACTTTCCCCAAAGAACCATCTTAAAAACAACAGGGGAAGGGAAGGGGATATTCAGGGAAAATAGTATACTGGAGATGGGTTGAATAGAGCACCCATGCCATAAAAGTGGATCAGAACTCTCCAAGCCAAGTAAACTGATTGCATACATTGGCCCAACATTTAATGGCCCAACATTTTATGTTAAAAAGAAACTGACCATTTGTGACTTCTCTTTGTTTGATTCTTAGTTAAGTTGGGAACTTGGAATGATTTAGTTCTTTTACTAACTGGAGGGTGCCAGCTCCAGGGTTAGCACTCAAAGATACTGAAGGAAAATTCTGAGAAAAAGTGTTCTCCTTCTTCAAAGGTATAACAATCTGAATGTTCTTATTAAGCATTATTAGTAATTATGAGCAATTGTCTATTCACTGAAATATGTGACAGATCTAAGTAGCCTCAAGATATGTAGACTTTAACTCCAAAACTTCCTCAATCATTGCTGAGAATTCTAGTAACTGAAGGCTACAAATCTGAAATAAGCCCAGTTTGAGGGAGCTTACACTACAGAGATATGTGGAAGGGAAACTGCAGCTTCTGAGAACAGATCTTTGCAAATTGCACACGGCAAATAATTAATATATACTGCTGTATTACTTTACTTCTTGCAGAACCAAAGTTGTATACATGATTAGTCTGAATATGCCCTGTTCCTACTTTTGCTCTGTTATCTAATGCAACTCTGGAAAAAAGTTAAGATGCCTTTGGTTTGTTTTTTTTAAGGAAAGCAATGTGGAATACTTCCTTTGTTTGAAAAGAGCTGAGCAATGGAGCAACTATCTGCCTATGACTAACAGAATCTCCTCTAATAAAAAAACTTCCAGCCAAAAGATAAAGATAGGAGAGTCACAAGCAGTAGTCAGGAAGGGTTGGTGACAATCATGAAAGCAAGCATTGAAGCTTTCCTGACACACGTGAGCCTACTTTTCCTTGTTAATCATTTACCTGATTGCAGCATGGGACAGCACCTAGTCCAGGAGATCATTAAGTAACCCCAGGGCGGTAGGCTAGACTGGAAAGTTGAAAAGCATTCCAGCGGAAGACAGTGGCAAACAATACCAAGAAAACCGCATGGCTGTATCCAAGCAGTCCCTACAAGTTGAGCTCAACCTGAGACAGCCTTACCTATTTTAATCTTGGAGCATAAACAGGCTTGGAACATCTGTTTCCCATTGAGCACAACAGGACTAGTAGATGGGTGAGGGCATGAGCACTGCAGAATTGCTTTCTTTCAGAAGAACCTACCCTTTAATGGATGATCATGGTTACTCTTTTTGCTTGGTTTCTCTGATTGTATACAAAGCTACTTTTGCTTCTGTAGGTTTCTTGTTTAGGATAAAATGTATAGTTCCTGGAAGCGCACTGGCAAATACAACTTTGTGGCCATATAGCAAACTGGCTATTTGCAAACCTGAAAGCAAGAGTGCAGGAGCTGCACAATGGTTTTATTATGCATGTGGCCAAATCATCCACCTGAAATATAATGAACTCGCAGTACAAGAGAGTGCCAGCTCTACTATTCATTGCATGTTTAATAACAGTCTCATTTTCTTACAGGTGATTTTCAAAGCTAAATCTAAATACTCACCAGAGTTACTTAAATACAGGTAAAAATACATTTCCACTATGAATGAAGGGGAAAAAAGCAACTGTATATTATTGGGACATGTTTTAATGTACTTCTAGGAATGAAAACCATGTCCATGTATTTCTGAGAAGTAATAATTACTTTTATTGATTTATTTAGAGAATTTATGTGGCTGTCCATCTTAAGTGCATAACCCTGGGCAGCTCACAACAATTCCCATAAAATGCATAATAAAACCTCAAAACACAAATATAAACCAAGTTAAAATAACCATAATACAATAGCTGGGCATCATAACAAACTCAGAACACAACTACATCTATGTTGGGCTTACTAACTTATTGGCCCAGTCAGGTCTTCAGTCTTTAGGAAGGCCAAGAGGGTTTGAGCCCTCCAAATCTTGGGGGGAGTCTGTTCCATATGATAGGCACTATGACTGAGAAAGCTTAATAATTACTTTTAATAATTAATTTTATATTTAATTTTTAATAATTCCCTGAGAAAATTTAGTTAAGGTTCAGCTACAGTTGTAATATAATTGGGTTCATTTTGTGCAAGCTACAGAGATTAGTGATTTAAGAGAGGACAAGATTTTAGAAAGGACAAGATACAGTCCAATGTAGTCTTGAAAGCTCAAGGATGGGAAAATTTTATAATGGAGAGCATATTATGCATTTCTGGGAAAAACTGAGCAGCACAAAGCCTTCTTCAAGCAACTTGAAATCCCAACACAGATGGAAGATGTGCTTTAGTATTGTATTAAATATTTGCAAAAAAAAATAAAATTGCAAAATTAATACTATTTTCTCTCTCCTTGTTTAGGCTACCTCTCTACCTGGTGTCTTTTGTGGTCAGTCTGCTTTTCCTGCTGGTGAATTTAACATGTGCTGTGCTTGTGAGATTAGAGAATTCAGAAAGGAGGATAATTGTATTGGTCAGGGTTGCTATAAATGACACTCTGTTTGTACTCTGTGCCATCTCACTCTCCGTTTGTCTCTACAAGATTTCCAAAATGACCTTAGCAAATATTTACTTGGAATCCAAGGTAAAGTACATCTTAGCTTTTTCATTTTTTGTGTTTTTGTTTAGTCTGGGGAAATAATTCCAATGAAGATAAGTGAATGGTAGCTTGTTCAAGAATGGAAGGGTTTTTCTTCAGTGTCTAGTCAAGATTAATGCAAGTGAATCCAACTGATGGCTTATTTTATTTATTTACAAACTTATAAAATCGATGCTTGTAATCAGTTTAAAGGCAATGGCAAACCACTTCTGTAAATGTTGCCAAGAAAACTGCATGGACCTGTCCATGTAGTTGCCAGGGGTCCAGACTGACTTGAAGACACACATGCCCATGGACAAATCAGTTCGAAATCAATCAATTATGGATTCCATGTAATCAACTCTGAAAGCCTCTAAAACTCCTGAGTAAAATAAACCCTTTCCTAAACTTTAACAAGAAGGGCTTCAATGCCAATAACCTTGTTCTATGATCTAGATCTATGAAAAAAAGTGAGGTTAGCTGTTGTTAAATGATGAGGTATTCTGTTCTTCTAAGTTTCATTTTATTGTAAAATATCAGAATTCCTTTGTTCAGCTGGGAACCATCATTCTCAAAATGGTTTTCTCCAAGTTGGCATGGGAACTTCCAGGACCACACTATGTTATCTCAAATATTCCCCAAACAAACTTAAACACATTCAACATACAACATGTAGTGGGAAAAAAAATATCTGAAAGAACAGCTGTTTTTTCCCTATGTACACTTTCTTGAGAATATGTTCTACTTGAACACAGTGGCAATTAGTTCTTTATAAACATGTACAGATTGTGCTGAACAACATATAAACATGAATAACAGTCAGGAAATTGACTCCTTGAATTCTATATTTCACTTTATCCAATAATATTGACAAACTGCTGTTTTTATACCAATTGTATAATAGTTGCTTGAAAAAAAACAGGTCACCAATTTGTCTAGCATAATAAATCAGTGCAATGTGATCAAAGCTACCAAAATAAAATTCATTCAAAATAAGAACTAAAAAGAGCCATGCTAAATCAGTTCAAAGACCTAGTTCAGAAGTCAGCAGCCTTTTAAAGTTGTGGGCATCATCATATGATTTTTCATTATATTATGGAAGCAAAAGATAGGAAACGTTTTCAAGTTAAAAATGTTTTAAACATTCAGAATGCCCCAAATCTAGAAGACACAGATCTTATGAAATTTGCACATGTCTCAACCTTTCAGCAATTTTGTCAGTGGGTACCATATACTATTATTTCAGATGCCATGCCCTAGCATTTTCAACATCCTGTATCTAACAATGGCCAATCAGATGACTGGAGGGTCACAGTCTAGGATCTGGGAACAATAATGCATTTCCATCTGTCACTACTCAGCTACTAACCAAAGACTGTGATCCCTGTGTTAAGAACACCCAGTTTAAGGACGACCCATAGTTAAGAACAGAGCCTATTGTAGCAAAATTCAAGTTAAATACACAATGGTTTGAGTTAATTACACATTACTACTTACATACAAATTCAACTTAAGGACAGACCTTGGAAATGGAACTCGTTCCTAAACTGGGGGCCACCTGATTATCATTCTCATTTCCATCATTGAGGATTTAATAAAAGAGTAGGTGGGCAAAAGAGGTTTTTGATCTGATTAAGTGAACTGCTTATATTCTTACTTGGAATGGAATCAGGGTCTCTCTCTTTTAACACCAAAAATGCTATTGTTTTTTCCTTGACTTCTTTTTGAAACAAAATTGGATAATTCTATTTTAGAAACTTCATTGTTACTTTTCTATCCAGTGATGATATAGGAGCTAGTTGTCTTTAATTAAATAAATTTCCCTTTAAGGAGTTGTATCTTCCTATCCTTCATATTGTAGTATCCTGTTATTAGAAAAGTGCTATTTTTTGCCTTGATCCATACCTTATTAGTACTTCTACTATGACTGCAACTGTTTTATGAATATGATTTTGCATCTGCAATGATTACCTGTTGGACAGTATTATTTGTTATATTTTATAAATTACGTTAAAAGAATAGACGCTGAACATTTTCCTGGTGTCTAACAGATATGCATAATAACTTGTGTAATTCCTGACTAGCAAATTAATGAATACCAGCAAATCTATCCTCCTGCTTTACAAAAAGCAGACTATCATATTCTGAATTATTTGCAAATCTTAAACATTTTTTCTGAAGTATGTTAACTTCTTTCTGTCCTTCCACTATGGTACAATTAATTTTTTTCCAGTGTGATACATTAAATAGTCAATCATTCTTTTCTCTCTCCCCTCTGCCCTGCCCCGCCCCCCCAGAAAACTTGACTTTCTCCATTGCAAAGAAATACATTGTAAGGTATCAGCACTTTCCAGAATCCATCAGAGTTACAAAGCACAATATCTAGGATGGTCCAAAGTGACTTGAGAATTGGCAACACTTTTCCCCTCAAACTAGAAGCTTGACATTTCAGTGATCAATAGACAAGTATGCTCAACTGTGTTTTAATCTCTTCTCTAGGGATCATCAGTATGTCAGCTAACAACAATAGGAGCAACTGTTATACTACTGTACTCCTCAAGAGCCTGTTACAACCTGGTTATTTTATCATTTTCTCAAAGCAAGGCAATGAACTCTTTTGATTATGATTGGTACAATGTGTCTGATCAGGCAAGTACTGTATAGCAATTTCTTCTGACAATAAAGTGTTTGTTCAGGTACCTGCACTTAATGGTGTAAAAGTAAGCAACCTTCCTCCATGCTCACAGATCTTTGCAGTTAACCAGCTCAAGGTCTTTTAACTACGTAAGTCAAGAATGAAAATTTGATTATAAGGCTACCAACATCATTTTCATAATAGGTGAGAATGGAATCTTCACTGGTGGTTTGTAGGAAATTTGTATACATGACTGTGAACAATCATAGTCTAGAGTATGCTAAAACCAGGGAAGCTAAGAGCACTTTGCCATTTGCAAAAAGTTGGATTTACTTCAAGGAAACCATAATGGGTGGAGTTTAAATTCTAAGCTTACTATAGCCTTAATGGAGTATTATATGCCAGTAATACTTTAGCCAAGGAGAATGTTTAATTTTACAAATTTCATTCAATTTAGCTTTGTGATGAAAATTTTATAGGATGTCAGACGAGCCAATGGGAACCTTTCCTATTCTGGGCTAACATTTTAGGGGAAGGGGATTGTGTTGTGGAAAAGGTTAATCCTATTATCTTTTAAATACATTTTAAAATCTGACATGCTTTCAAGCGATTCACACGTGGATTACCCGTATCAGTCAATCTGACTGATTCTGAACTAGATCAGTTTATCTATGATTGATTCAGGCTACAGTTCAACACTTTGAAGCTACGTTTTCACAATGTATCCTTCTTCTTAGGTATATATCTCTAATACAGGTTGCAGTATAGATACAGTTGAGTAAGCATCCACTGATCAAAATATTCTAACAGGAAGAATGTGCTGGTCAGAAAAGTCTCAGTGATAAGTATTGGTAGTTCAGATAGATGCATATTAGTTTATTTAGGCCAAGAAAATTTGGGAAGTATCCTGATTTGGAAGCTGCAGAAGTCTCATAAAATTGCTTTTCAGATGAGATAAGGTTTTATCTCACTATCTGCTTACAGACATTTAATAGTTGACCATTTTAAACAGTTTTCCCTTTAATTTTGCAACAGGCAGATCTGAAATGCCAGCTGGGTGATGCTGGGTATGTAGTATTTGGAATAATCCTGTTTGTGTGGGAACTTCTCCCCACTTCCTTAGTGGTGTTTTTCTTCCGTGTTCGAAACCCTACAAAAGACCTAGTAAGTTATACTTATGTCTTAATATTTACTTATTTTAAAGCAAATGACTCTCTTAAATTCAAATTACTTACCTGCTGTAAAATCTGAGTGAGCACTTTTTCACTTGCTTTAAAATATCACTGCAGTCATGACATATTTTTAAATGGTCCTCTCAGATGTTTTTTTATTGCATCACTCCTACCCTGTAAAATCCATAGACTCTTAGTGACTTGCAATAATCTACAAACAACAAACCATATTAAATAATCATCCCATCAGGTCCACATTCAAGTAGCTTGCCTATTGGAATGTCATGCTTTGTTGAAGTCCAAATTTATTAAAAAAGTTACCCAATGAAGAAATAAAGTAGTCTGAAAAGATTGGTTCTTGACAAATCCATGCTGATTTTTAATAATTACAGTATTGTTTTCAAGGTAGTTAATCATTTTTACTCCAGAATCTTACTAGGTATCAATATCAGACAGATTGGTCTGTAGTCCTCTGGGTATTCCTTTTTCCCTTTTTTGAAGAAGGGAAATTTGTTCTCTTCCAGTCATCTGGTATTTCTTAAAGATAATTGACAGAAGTTTGGCCAGACCATCAGGAACTTCCTGCAGTAATATAAGATTCAATCTACCTAGCACTGGAGATTTGAATGCATTCAGAGGTCAGTAAATATTTCCTGCCTGCCAATGTTTCTATCAAACTCAAGCTAGTATCATGTTCCTTCAATCAGTTCTTCACAATTGCCTAGGGAAGCATACATGCTCTTCTCAGAGAAAAGTGAGCCAAAATGGGAGTTGAATAATTCTTCATTTTCTTTGTTGTTACCATTTGCCATCTTCAATAAGCAGCTGATGTACTATTTCTTTTCTCTTTTTTTGAATATATCTGAACAAGCCTTTTTTGTTGTGGTTAGTATCCATCACTACCATTACTTTATTTTAACTTTTCTGATATCAGCTCTAAAATCTAGACAGCCGACATTACATCTTCCTTGGTGATGTGTCTCTGTTTGCACCTTCTACATATTTATTTTTTATTTTCAAATTTTCATTAAGCTTTTGGTACACTGGCTTCTTCTGCCTTCTCTTCCTTTCTAGTTCTCTTTAATGGACTGGAAGAATGAGTGAAAACATGCACTCCCAGGTTCTTCAGCTTCTTCAAAGACCATTTTTTAAAAAATTCTTTTTTCCTTTTCTCTCTTTTTCTAATGTTTGGTATTTTAATTTTTGTTAAATTTTCTCCGTTCATCTATTTTTTTTCTTTCATTAATGTGTGTGTGTGTGCATATGTGTGTATATGATGTGAGTTGCAGTGGGTTTTTATTCAATGATATATTCAACTTTGAATGAAAAAGCCAAATAATTCTAATGCTTGTAATACTGATAAATTGTAATTAATATTGATAGAATATGTTGTTTTCTATTTTCAATACGCTAAGTTATCTAAATAGAACGTCAATAATCTTTATATTATATAAACATCACTGTGTTGAAATAATATAATGTATCAAGATTTGTAACAGTAATAAAAAGGGGGGGGGGGGAACCAGACTAAGAAGTTGGAGCTACTCATAGCAGTATAGTTTGTTTCTGCATGAATGAGCAAGAAGGGGCTTGATGAGTTTGGCAGCTGCACCATTACATTCCTATTCTGTGCTTCTGGAAGATCTGGGGTTGGACTAGAAGGCCTCCAATCCTATGATTCTATGACTCTAAAATAGTACATTTTAAAAGGCATCAGATCCATCTAGTGCACATTACCTTTGGTTCTTTGTAACAGCAAATCATCAACTGTTACAATTCTCCTTTTTGTCCTTTTGCAGGTATCAGTTCCATTTGCTCTGCTCTGAAGTGCTCGTATCTCTCATCTGTTGCTCATCATGGTCTCCCATTGAAGGCTAAGAGCTTTCTTGCTGATGGCCTTAAAGATCTTCTTGAATTCTAACAGCACAGAACATCTTGCTGTCTTGCTTCTGGGTGTCACTGTTGTCCACACAGCAAGGTCCCCTTCAATTCTCTTGCTTCCAGAATATCACCTTCTATGTCAGCTCTTGCTTTAGTGCCTCTTGTTTGGTCCAAGAAAATTTAATCTTTTCTGAGTTGGAGTAACACTGCTCTAATCCTCTACTTTTTTCTTGAGCACTGTAGTAAATTTGCATTTGCTGCATATGTATACTTTATTTTCTGGCAAGCATACAAACATGTCACAAGCATTGCTGGTCAATTGTGGAGTAGACTTTGTTCATTTTCAGCTTCAGTTAGAAGGTCTATAAAATTCTTTTACAGCTCTTCTGTAAAATTCCTATTAGTTTTCCATTTGTTTGCTTGTTCATATTCATCAGCCTCTATATTCATTCAGCTTGTGTTCATTAGTTTGTTTATATTCATCAGTCTCTGCTTACTCAGCAGGAAGCATTACTCAATCATCCACAATGGATAATCAGCAATTCTCAAGGCAAACTCTTTATAATTAGCAGCTATACAAAAGATTTTTTCCCTTCTCACAGCTGAGCATACAATTGTTCATTGCATAGTTTCTTTGACATCTCTTCCTTGTATCTTTCTCCAGTTGAACTCTACTCCCAACTTTTGTTAGCTCTCCCTGCTCACTTAGTGAACTTGTTCCCTGGAAATTAACTACCTTATATTATTTATACAGTCTCTGTTGCACAATCTTATTTGTAGGATTTGTCAGAAACAAAAAAATTAGGGATGTATATATAAATATATGTTGATGTATCTGTTTACAACCTCAACATACATTGTTTTATTACTACAAGAAAACCAACTGTCAACAGAAAATTCTCCAGTTTTCTTGCTAGCAACATTAGATACTCTGACAGTAAGCCACCAGAGGGAGTAGTAGCTTAACAGAATAGTAATTATCTGCATAAAAGAAAATCTGTAAGTTTTTTTTTCATTATTGCATCTAAACTTGCCATTCCCATAAATCTTTCCAAGTTTTATCTGAAAACAAAAACCTCACCACACTAAAGAGAGCTAAAGGTACATTGAGTCAAAAGTTTCATCTAAAAGCAATACAAGATATTCTTAGACTAACCAATATACCTCAATGTCACTGAACAGATACAATGCTATATGTAATTTGGGGGTATAGTATAAGTATTTTATTAATATTATGCATGATCTAATCACTGTTGTGGATTTTTATTTGAAGTTCTATATTCAGTTTGGGACATCAGAATTCAAACAGCGGGTGACTGATAGATCTGATGACAAATGAGATAAGGAAAGACTAAAACATCTGGATTTTTGTGATAGTAGAGAAAGGGAAAGTGACTTACTGTTTGCTTCAAAATTCATTGAGAAACAGAATATTTATTCCTCAAACTGACTGGTAGAAATTTTTATTTGAGCAATTCAACAGTCAAAAGAATTGAATTGCTAAGAAAAAATTGGAAAGGCTCCTTCCAAAGATATTCATGTAAAATATATTCTGTGTCAGAAAGGAAAGTTGATAATTTATGTGTAAAACATAATGCACAGTACCCTTAAACCCTTTGCTACTTGCAGTTGTTTAGACATAGCTAAAAAATCCTGCTGGATCTTAAAAGTACTCTGCAGAATAGCAAGAGTTCCTTATCTCCCTCTTCCTGCCTTCGAAAAGAAAAAAGAAAGATTCAGCAAACTATGAACTAGGCAGTCTGATACTGATACTAGGAAAACTGTAGACCAGATCTTACAGGGATTATCTGCTACAACCTTAAAACAATATGATAGTGGGGAGTCCTTGGTGTTCTGAGCTTGGTTGTTTGCTTGCAGATGTTTCATTACCGACTAGGTAATATCATCAGCTGATGTCGGGTAATGAAATGTCTGCAAGCAAACAACCAAGCTCAGAGAGTACCAAGGACTCCACAGTTCAACCCTGAGCTATATATATTCTCTTCTATTAGAATGTGATAGTTATGAAATAAACACAGATTTCTCAGTAATCTCACCAGACCAATCTGATCTTGCTTTTGACTGTGTAACTTCTGTAATAGATTGTTAACATATCTTAACATCAGTAAAATATTTCATAAAGTCCCACATGTCATGTTGGATAGTAAGGCAGTTTGGTGTTTGGTGGATGGCATGACAGCAAGTGGGCTGGCTTGAAAATTATATTCAGAGTATACTCAATGGTTTCTTATCATATTGCTGAGAGTTATCAAAAGGAATGCCACAAGAACCAGTCCTGGGTCCTCTAGTCTTCATTATTTTTACTAATTACTGTACTTGGATGAAGAGGCAGAGGGAATGCATATTAAATCTGCAGATAAAACATATGTCCACAGGATAGCTAATATACCAGAAGACAGATACACCATGCAAAATTATCTATAGGCTGAAAGTAACAGAATAAAATGTAACAAAGGCAAGTGCAAAGATCACTTAGGAAACAAAAATTAGATGCACAGGCTTGGTAACACTACTTGTGAAAAAGATCTTGGAAAAGTAATTGATTGCAGGCCAGCTGTGTGAGATGCCTATAAAAAAGGGAAATGCAATTTTAGGTTTATACTTCTGCATTGACAGAAGTATGAACTCCAAATCACAGGAACTAATGGTTCTACTGTATTCTTCTTTGGCAAGACCCCACCTCAAGTTCTGTATGCAGGTCTAGGTACCACACTTGAAGAAAAATCCAGAAAAACTACAACCATGTTTAGAGAACAGCAACCAGGATAAACAAGGGACCAGAAATAAAGTCCTATGAAGAAAGATTCAGTTAGCTGGGCATACTTACCCTTGAGAAAAAATGACTAAGTGGGGATATGAAAAAGGATGTCACGTAGAAGGTCAAGGCCTGTACTCTGTCATCCAGAGTACAGGATGAAATAATGGATTTAAGTTACATAAAGGCAGAATTCAACTGAATATTAGGGGGGAAAAACTTCCTAATTGTAAGAGCAGTTCACTAGAACCAATTACCCAGAGTGGTTGTGGACTCCCCTCCATTGAATATGTTCAAAGGAAAACAGAATAACTATCTGTCAAAGATGCTTCAATTTGGATTTCTGCACTGAGCACTGGAGTATAAACTTGGACTTGGTGGACTAAATCAGGCTTCCTCAACCTCAGCAACTTCAAGATGGGTGGACTTGAACTCCCAGAATTCCCCAGCCAGCATGGCTGGCTGGGGAATTCTGGAAGTTGAAATCCACCCATCTTGAAGTTGCTGAGGTTGAGGAACCCTGGCCTAAATGGCCCATTCCAACTCTATAATTCAAAGTGTTTACATTTTTCTTTTTAAAAGAAACCAAAGGACAAACTTCTACAACAAATAGCTGCAATTATAAATAACTTTTCTTTTTTCTCCAGACAAATCCAGGAATAGTACCAACTCATGCGTTTAATCCAAGATCTTATTTCTTTGACAATCCTCGCAGATATGACAGTGATGATGATTTGGCATGGAGCATATCACCACACAGCATATATGGCAGGTGGGGCAAACATATGTGTAAAGATCATGTATAAAAGAATGGCAGAACTTCACAATGGGCTTCAGGGTCCTAGAAAAATGCAAAAAAAAAAAAAAAAAAGTCTGCATGTAGTGTTTTGACTAATATGAATAGGTGAAACTGCAACCACATTCTTAAAAATTCCATTAAGAGTGAACTAATCAGTTAAACAATTAGAGAACATCCTTGTGACACAAACTAATATTTTGTTCACAATAATTATGTATACCTTACAGTCCATTACCATAGCATATTATATATAACACAGTATATTTTACTCAGGTCTATGTAACCTTAGCCTTGTTTGTGTATGTTATAGGGAAATCTTAGGGGTTTTTTGACATTCTCCATCAATAAATTATACAGTACTAGAATCATTCTACACAAAGAGCTGAGAAGACAACCAACCTAATAGGTTATGGATGTTGCAAACATATATCATCAATAAACAGAATTGCCTTTGACACTGTTCCTTCTTTGTTTAATCAAAATGCGTTATGTATAAATGAAAACTCTACTCGAGTTTCAGAACGTATTTGAGGATTGTTAAAGTGGAAGTCTTAGTGACCTGGATTAACAGCTATGTATAAAATTTAGGCCAAGTCACAGCAAATGTCTAGTCAGATGCACTTGGAATTTATTCCAAGAACAGGACTGAAGCAAATAGGTCTACATAGTTCCTCAAAACCTAGTATGTCGTCAAGTGCATCCAAAGAACTTTATAAAATTGCATAACTCGAAACACTGTTTTAACTTTCACATTTTTACAAAGTTCATTATTTTTGTCTTCTAGCTTCGCTCCTGAATCCTATGACTGGGGATATATAAATAACAGTTTCATGGTTCAAGTTGGATCCTTGCAGCATGATTTCATATCAGAGTCTGAACGACCAAGCCCAGTGTAACGACAGACAAATGATACTCCCTCCCCTTTATTCAACTTTAGTAAGAAGCTACTTTGAAAAGACTTACATATTTAAATTATGCACAAAAGAACTGAGTCGCCTTTATAATAAATGTTAAAGATTTGAGTTTTAAAGATTTGAGCTGCATAGAAAAATCTGTTTTCAGTATTTACAATTTTGAAAAATTGTTTGAAAAACTCTAAATTTTGAAAAAAATTGTCAAATATTTTTAATGTGAATATGTATAGACCTGATAGTGTTTAAAATGCTAATTTAATGACACAATATAATGCTCAGTGAAACCTACGCTGACCATCTTTTGACCAATGTTAACATGCAAATTTAACCATTTAAAATGTATTAAATGGTCATTAAACTGGTCATTAAAATAGTTTTGTATATACTTTATCATGCATGAATGAGTGGCAAATGAATTGTGATTAATGGGAAGTAGCTAATTTGGTTTTTCGTTATATAAAATCCTAGCGTTATTGAAGAAGTAGTAAATTCAAGCTTTCATCAAGTATGAGTAGAGAATAAAAAATACAAAATAAAAAACAAATTTTGAGGCATCAGAACTAGCCTTTCATACATGTAATTTTTTTGTTTTCTTATATTAATTTCATAGCTAGCTTTAAGAGTTATTTAATCCTTATACTTTATCATTTAGGAAGATTGAAACATGCAATTGTTTTATACCTTACTGGAGAAATAATGTGAACCAATTATAGAAACCTATCCCGAATTATCTATAGCTCCTGAGAGTAAGTATTAACAGTTATCTGAATACCATCTGATATAAAATCCTATTTTTTAATTAATAATCCCAGCTTTATCTGCATTTTACTATTCCAATAATACAACCAGTAGGCTATACTTTTATACAGTGATGATTTTCTGTAACATGCAGAATGGAATTCATAATAATAGCTAAGACAAACAACTACACTTTTTGGTATCTGCTGGGAAAAATGCTTTTCAACTCATGATGGAATTGAGGAAACCACCTTTTACAGAAGACATACTGTCTTTTGTAATAGTGCAAGTATTCTTCATCTACTACTTTGTGATGTAGTAAACAGAATTTGATCAAATTGTCACTGGATGACAATTACAATCTCTCAGGTCCAAGAAAGCCTTTTCCTGGTGGGGTTAAATCGTGACCTCCTTAAGGGAAGCCAGGGGCGTGCCCTCATGCAAAGAAGCTTTCCCCAGACCTTGGACCCACCAGTTAATCCCTTGAAGCTAATTTAAAGTAGCCATGAAAGGGGCAAGACAACAAGTAATAGGACAAACAAGCACAAATGTCTGGGCAACAAGCTGCACCTCAAAGTGCTCTGCAAATTTGTTGCAGAGCAAATTTATTGCTGAAGATTGTAAAAGAATAGTTCCTAGGGCAGATGGCACTAAACCCAAAACAAAATCAAACAAATAAAAACCCTGATGGCTGCATCACAAACAGTAAAGGAAGCTCTTTTAATTGTCCTCAGAGCCACACAGGAAGCATAGTAGTGTATTGTGTTGTGTGCTTGACCAGCTTTAAAGTGTCCTTTGCCAATAGTGCTCTAGCTGTGACCTGATAGGCTTCATTGTTTGGAGCTCTCCAGTAAACCAGTGGGCGCTCCATATTCCACAGCATGAGAAGACATTCACAGATGATTATGTTGCATCTTGCCATTCCATAGATACTCAACAATATTACTAATTCTAAACATTGGAAATTCCTCAGCCTATTCAATAATCCACTGGATAGTCAAGGCAGGTTTTCCAAGTCTTGGTAAAACCTAATCTAGATATTTATTTTGATAGCATAAACAAATTATACCATACTTTTGGTATCACTGTTGTATAAACTTCTTATTTCCTTTCCCAAATAAAATCCTAGTCAAGGGTTGTACTTAATAAAATTTGGGTCATAATGGCAAGAAATAGTGTGCATCTATAATTTAATCTGTTTCTCCTAGAAGCTCCCAACTACTCTTTCCCCAGAATCTCTCATGAGACTCAAAAGAGGAAAACATATGACTAAATGAAGAGACTACTCTGCTCACAGAATAAAATCTGCCTTATTTGGGGGATCCCTTCCTCCTTATTTTCCAACCCACCCTTTTTTTGGCAATTCCTATAATTGAGAGAGAGACTTTTGAAGGGCTTTGTGAGGGAGGAGGAAACAGGAAAGTTACCAGGCGTGGATTCCCACATTGTAATAATCACATTGTCTATAACAAAATATAGATGGATCAAAACTGAGCTCCAAATGATTTGGGATGGCTGTGAGTATTAGAAAATTTCTTTCATAGCAATCAAAGTTAGGCAAAGGATCCAAATCCTCTTTAAATGCTAGAGTTTTGTTTTTTAGCTATGTCTTTCTATAAGGGAAAGTGCTGCCTTTCCTTTTGTCTGCAGATTGTTTTACCCTTCAGATGTTAACCAACATTCTTACATATTCTCAATCTTGTGCACATTTACTCAGAAGGGCATCTCAGTATTCAATTAATCTTAGTACAAGATAAATTTAAAGGAAGAATGAAGCTTGATAATATGATTCTGTGCTTATTTGAACTCTGAACAATGGGATTTATTTTTACTGAAGTGTGTAAAAGATTTGCATCTTTATTAGATTAGTTTATCATAACTCAAAATATGTAAGGTACTAAACCAAAAAGCAGCAATGGTGGTTCTCATTTTGAAAAGAAGGAAATTTCTAGGAGTGGCAAATATAATAGAGCAATGGTGGTCCTTACATTAGCAGTAATAAGGGCAATCAAGCTTAGAAAGTGTGGCATCTAAAGCTATGATCAGTATCCTTCACCCAATTAGGTTAAATGGAATGGAAAGCAACTTGTTTCGTCCATTTCCTTCTATTGTAAGTTAGAGTAATAACAGTAGACAAGTATTTTGACTGTGGCCCAATTCAACTGCTTAGAAATTCTTTCTTGTTTCTATATGTCAGATTCAAGGACTTCTCCCAAATCTGTATGCTATTGACTAAAAACCCACATACTGTCGATTACACACAGCTAGATATTTTGGAAAAACTGCATTATTTCTTTAAACAAAAAGAAGAGCTAAGCAAAGACATAGTTAAAGAGATGCTTTGAACTTTCAAATGAGACTCGGAATTCCAGAAGTAATTGTTGCACTTTTTGTGGTTTGGCCACATTTTAGCAATTAAATTCCTTATTCAATGTTAAAGCAATTCAATAGTCAAGAAGCTTGAAAACTATTGACTACAATGACATTGCTGCATAGTTACAATTTCACTTCTATGTATATTTTCTTTGTATATTTTGTGTATTTTTAACCAATTAAATAAGTAGCAGCTTTCACAATCTTGGATGTAAACAAACCTCCTGAATAATGTATTCCTGTGACCTCAAATCTTATTCATAAGACCTTGATTTAGAATCAGCATCTATCTTAGCACAAGATACATATGAAGCGATGTCTGTTGGCTTCATCC
The DNA here is from genome assembly GCA_030867105.1 of Liasis olivaceus. Classification (NCBI taxonomy): domain Eukaryota; kingdom Metazoa; phylum Chordata; class Lepidosauria; order Squamata; family Pythonidae; genus Liasis; species Liasis olivaceus. The sequence goes on from CM061349.1 coordinate 263,835,681, forward strand.
AGAGAAGTATCGGCACAAGCAAATGAATAGGACAAAGTAGTACCACTAAAATGGATATTTCCTTAATCCTGAACTCAGTGTAATGAGAGAAAAAAGTATTTTGCTTACCTCACCCTTTTTTGTAAGGAAGTGATTGAAAGAAAGCTTCAAGGATTTCATGTCCATGTGACTTGAGTTTCAGGAAACACACACCAAGGAAGAACTGAAGTTATAAGAATCTTGCATATGTATTCCATGTTAACTTGGCAATATTTACCATTGAAATGTGGAAATTAAACACCTTGGAATCTCAATTTCCATTTAAAAGATAAAATTAAAAATGGCAAAATTGTAGATCTTATGCTTTGAAATTTGCTCACAAATTCTGAAGCCTATAGCTCTTAGTCTATTAAAATCTCCATCAGCATTTTGAGTAGGGAGGCCATTGATCTTACCCCTGCAGCTGGCCACATACCACCCAGGCCACTTTGAAACTTCCCATAACCCTTTGAATCAGATATTAGCGGGATATATGAAATAGATGAATTCACAAAAATAATCTCCATTTCACTGGACAAAATCTTATCTTTGATTCATCTCAAACTGGATGTTATAAATCTTATTGACAGGAAACCATTATTTTTCAGATCTCACCAGTAACATTAAATGATAAGGCATATAGCAGTTTCCCTAGTTTCACAATCTGTTACCACAATTGATTTACTATTCTTGTCTAGATAAAAACCTGAACTTCACTTCTGTTGAGCTTTGAACTGAATGCAACTAATGGCTTATTATCCACTGATTTCAATAAACAATTAAGTCCTAAATTATAAGGACAAAACGTTAGTAGAATTTTCTTAATTTTGTTATCACTGGTAAGTTTCACATATTATGTACAATATATAGTTGAGAATAAATGATACTTCACCATTTTTTAAAATTTTAAATCACAAAGTTATGGATTGGTGTTACTTAAAGCATGCAGTATAAATAGAACTATACATATGCATAACAGAAGCAGACATGTCTTAAATTAGAAGATTTTAAGAGCACTTTTAATTCATTTTGTAAAGACTGTTTTACTTATCAAAGCAAAGCAAAATATGTACAAATCTGTATATTGTACCTAAACTGACATTCATTCAAACATCCCTCACTGAATACAAATATTACATTACAAACAGCTTTTAAATAAGGTGCTCGTTCACAATGTACAGAATTCCTCCTACTGCAGATTAAGAGTCTAAATCTTTATTATCTGCAACTGTTCTCTGATAACTAGATTCCCCTTTGTAGATAAATATTTAGGATCAAATGTATAGAATATCCATTTTATTAGAGAGAGATATTTTTAAAGGTGTAATTAGAGATTGCATAGGTAGGATGTGCTCTGTTGAATTGTAGAAGTGACACTTTTTTTTTAAAAAAAAAGGGCATTTGTCTGTGAAAATATTTAATTTTATTTTTCTTATAGTATTTGAATATAAGAGCACCAGAATATGATGAATTTGTAACATTTTTGAAAGATTGAAATGGAATATTAAAGGTCCATGACTATAAAGCTTGAGCCAAACTGTTTAAGCTAGCAGCAGTTAATGGGAAAAGCCCCTTCATCATCCACTCAGAGTAAAAACTAATTTAATCCAGTTTTGTCTCCTCACAGAGAAAGCAGCTGTGCTGCAGAAAAATGAAAGAAATGGAGAAGAGGGCAAGGAGGCAAACACAAAAATAACTTGAGATGCCCCAATTACTAGTTCCCCTGAATGCCAAGAGGCTTATTTTAGTAAAATCTTTACTGGCCATTACAGAGGCTGTAAGAAACAAATGCAATACAAATGCAAGAAAGCTTTTTCTTAGATATCATCTATTCCTTCAAATAAACATAAAAAATTAAAGTATCTCAACCAGCTATTTTTAAGTAACGCTGCAAGAAATTTTTCCATGTGGGCAATGCAGTCTGGATGAGGTTCCTGCACTTTGAAGAGAGGCAACATTTGTTTGAATGACAATGAAACAAAAGTAGTAGAGAGTAAGAACAGTGAAATAGTTGAAAATAAACATAATTTACATAATTAAAGCCAGGTACTTCATCCATATTTTGTCCAATGACTTTTTCTACTTTAAATATCCAAGTTGGAATTATATATATTCTTGCCTTTCTAGAACAGTTCTGAATGCAGATTGGCTTCATTCTGCCAGGTATTAAATTAGTGGTTGCTTCTACCAATAGGTACAAGGCCTTCGTTAACTTGTTTGTTGCAATAAGACTTTGAAATTCTGTAGCTCTCGTATACTTGTAGAAAGTCTGTGAGGAAGAGAAGGGGAAAAAAGATTGAATCTGGGGAAGCGCGATATTAAAAGGAAGCTCTTCCTGCTTGAAACACCAACTTGAACTTGCAACTCTCTGCTTTAGATAAATCAGCAATTTGACCTAAAACTTAGTGATGCAGTTCGTTAAGATAATTATCCACCATCAACAGTATGCATGTGCTTGATGTACTTGAAGTTTAAAACTTTTTAATTTGACTAAGATGGATTATATCCCCCTTTTATTGTGAACGGTGGCACTGTATAAGTTACCATGAGAGGGCTTTATAGCTTTCAAAGACTATACATACATATTTTTTAAAGTCATTACCACACAAGGATGCGAAGAGAGGACTCTTTGGAAAAGACCCTGATGCTGGGAAAGATGGAAGGCAAAAGGAGAAGAGGACGGCAGAGGATGAGATGGCTAGATAGCATCACTGAAGCAATGAGCATGAAATTGAGCAAACTCAGGGAGGCAGTGAAAGACAGGAAGGCCTGGCGCAATATGGTTCATGGGGTCACGAAGAGTCGGACACGACTTAACGACTAAACAACAACAACAACAAAACCACACAAGGAAAGATAGCTCAGCCTATCATTACATAGCTATAACAAATTTCAAGGGTAACTTGCCTTCCAAATGCATTCAGAAGAGCAACTATTTCTTGCCGTGTCAATTGAAAACCCTTTGATGGACTGTTCTCAGAAAGGTTCTTTATTTCTTTTTCAGAGAATAAGATCTTCAAAGCAGTTCCTAAACCTTGAGTCTAAAAGAGAACCAATATATTAAATAGCAAGACTAAACACCCATTGATTAACAACTTTGGGCACTTCTACATTGCCATCATTTCTACTCCCCAACCCCCCAAAAGTGGCCTGAAAACTAATTATATCTATCTCCATTTCAGTTATAGACCAAGAACATGGGAGTGAAAGTCACAACCATGCCCCAGGTTGGGGCGGCTCTTATATCAACAAAATCCTCTCACTTCCACTTCACCTAAAAAAAGAGAGAGAGAGAAAAGGAAAACCTAAGCAGATTAGCTTTTTTAGAAAGCTCCCCCAAATCTCAGAAAAAGGGAGAATGGATAGCAGCTTGTCAACTTCACCTCTGTTTTCTTGAACTGGTTTATTAAGGGGGATTTGTGAGGCTGGCAAGCCAGCATTTCTGTTACAGAGCACGTGAGTGTGGCTGAAATTCATGAGCTGAGAGGTGGGGGAAAGCAAGAGTTTCCTCCATTAGAGAATTGGTCCAACCTCAACCTCTACAGAGCTCCAAAGTTTTCACCTGAAAATCAGCTTCCAAATACTTTTGAGGCAGAAGTTGACTCACCTGTGGCATATTGTATAAAGGTGCCCTGAACTTATAAAGTCTTTCACAAAATGGTCTTCATCTGCTAATTGCATATTGTTTTGCTTTCAGTTCAGTTTATTAAATTAACTATTGAATGAGGAGTTAAAATTTCATTTTCAAGGAGTTAAAATTTCCTTTTTTCCTATGCCATATTTTAATACAAATATTGAATATTTGCATAATACAGTATGTATTCCTACCATATGGAAAATGTATTGTGTAAGTGGTGAAATGCATAGCTTGAGTGTCATAATGTAATGAATGTGAAACAGCTGGGTTTGTGGTAAAGCTAAAATTTACCATATTGACATTAACCAGCCACAGAGATGCAGAGTGTAGGAAACAGTGATAGCTTACCTAGCATGGGAAACTGTTTTGCTATTTAAGAATATGTTAACCTTAAAACAAGAAAAGACATCACATACCTGCAATTTCCCCCATAACCGACATTTATCACATCCAACACAATCCATTATGCGAGATATGTTCTTGAAATGTAACCTGAATTCTTCCTACCCAATAGAGAAAAACATGTTTAAAACCTTTTCTGATGGCATTAGCGATTCTAAAGAAGATGGTGAGCCAAGAGTTGACACAATACTCTCTTCTCTCAATGTTTTTCTCTTCTTCCTAATGTGTGTATCACCTTCTCCCTTTCAGAGGTAATCATTTAAGCCTTCTAACTAATAATCAGTTCAGACCATAGTTTGCAAATCCACTTTTAATCTGATGGCAAACTGGCTGGGAGCTATCCATAGTTATTCTATAAATTCCATGTCAGTTTCACCAAGTACTGTCAGCTTTGAAAAATATAACATTTTTGCACAAGCGAGTACATGAGTACAAGCTAGTAGAGCATTCCTCCTCAGCAGCATCCACAGAATCCAATTATTTTGTCAAAATGGTGAAATGAACATTGTGATGGTGGAATGCAAGTTCTGCCCTTTTTGTACATGAGTGCAACAACATATCTACAAAAGAGGTGGAATTTGTGTTGCAGTGGCCTAACACTCGTTCTATCTTTTGACCCCCACCCCTGGATGCTTCTGCTCCTGGTGTTTTTTCATATTTGGGGTAAGACAACTCTATGCATCTCTAACAGTTATTTAAAAGGCATTTTGAATAAATTCTAATTTTCTTTAATACTAGTCATACTTATTTTTTTAATAAACAGATTAAAGAACTTTCATTTTTTAATGTAGGAAAAAAGCTTATGAATTGGCATTTACCATAAAGCTATAAAATATAGCTGTAAACCAACAATTAGAAATATGAAAGAGACTCAAAGTTATGCAGGTAGATAGCATGACAGAGATTCTGATTAATGACATAATCTACTGGCAATACTGATCCAGAATCTTACATTCTAATGATTTGCTTTCTTGCTTCCTTTCTGAAATACTACTTAAATTTGTAAGAACTTAAAAGTAGCTTGGTATTCAGTGATGATGTTGGCTCAGAGAGAAAGCAGAACAATCAAATGCACACACCAAAGCAATACAGAATTCTGAGCAAACAATTAAACATGATTTAATCTAAAGTTTCTCTTGTTTGCACAACTTATGTAAAATTATCAATGAAAAAACTGTTTACCTTTAAAGATCTGGCCTCCTTTTTGTCTCCAGCAAACATGGACTTTTCATCAAAATGCATAGGGAAGGACCTAGATAAATTAGTTAATGAATTAGACTTATTTTTGAAAATTGTTTAGATACTACTGATAATGCTCCACTTCCTACAATGACATGAAATATCTACAATATCTAAAATGATTAAAACTATGGCTCAAGTATAAATTATACATTATAGACATGCCCAGTTACGTGGATTGTCCAATTCTATAAGCAATGCAGGACAGTTACTTTTATGTTTTTTCTCAAAGGATTCTTAACAAATATTCCAAAAGAAATAGTAACTTGAAACTTTTCATTACATAGCAGTTTTAGCCACAGCTCTCGATTTTGTCTTTCTCTCCAATTCCTTTCAAAAACCCTTTCTTTTCTTATCTGGTGCAATGTCTCCTGGGATTTGTAGTATGTCACTATATCCCCCCCCTTGTTAAATAGAAGTAAACAAACAATTATAAATTAACTCTTCTGATAACACAGAATATCATGATTCCAAAAATAGAGAGAGAACTCCATACAAAACTACATATGCACATTGTGATATCTGACAGATCTTTTAACAAATCTACTACTTCTAGCTGTTGTCCCCAGAGTGAAGTTGTCAGCCCAATAAAGTAGACTAGACTAAGAAACCAATGCCACAGAGGTCAGGACTACTTTTATTGTAACAGCAACAGAATCTTGCAAATCTGAATATGCTTCCCCCTCCCTCACTTTATCTTTCTCTGAACTAGGGAGGGGCTTGTCTGAGAGGTTTTCTCAAGTTATTTCTTGGTCCAGGTTCAAACCCCTCTTATCTGATCATTACCTTGGTAGTGGTTTTTCCTCATATCCTTCAAGGCCATTCCCTGTGCCCTCTACTGAAGTTCACCTCAGAACTTCCAGCTTTTTCCCCTAAGCTGTTGCTCTCTCTGGCCCCAACATCCTGCAATGCAGAAGGCTCAGCGTCCTAAGACGCAGCAGTCGTCCACATAAACAATACAGTATTACAGACTACTAGCTCACTGCATGTAATGGAACGTGGGAACGATCTTGAGAGGTGGGGGGAAGAAATGCTGCCTAAGGAATGATCAGATAAAAGGGGGAGGAGCCCACAGCTGAATAACAGGCACAGAAAGAAACTTAGAAAGGATCCACCCTAACTTATCAGGCTGTCAAAAGAGACAGTGGGAGATTTGTACTTTCAATCTTGCAAGACTCTGTTAATGTAGCCTTACAATAAAGTAGAAGTAGCTCATTGTGTTTCCTGTCTGGTCTACCTGGGAGGCTGACACTGCATTTCATCTGACATGGCACGATCTCAGAAGCTTGACATTTCTAATCAAAACGTTACCATCTTTGGGTTAACTAATCCAAAGGAAGGCTCAGAAATGCCAAGGGATAACATAGTCAATGTTCGTATATGTTGGCTGAAGTTTATCACCAGCCAGTTTGTTAGCAACCTAATACCAAGTCCCTGTATTCTTTAATCGTATGCGTGATATCAGCACGTTTCATTTGGTCCCAGTATTTCTGATTACTTTCTCTGAATCAGCTGAATCATCTGCTTTCATTTGAAGACAGAGACCAGAAAGGTTTAGTGTCCTAATCGGTTGCCTTCTTTGAAGCCCAATGTGGAACAGAATGATATGCCAATAGACTGTAAAATCTTAGGTAATTCCATTTTTCATTTCCTTCCCTCACAGCGTGCAGCTTACAGAGATGTTTTCAAAAAGCAATAAAAATGTTCCATTCTTTCTGTTACTCTTGGGATACTAAAAAGAAACACAGATATGCTGAATCCCACAAGACTGCAAAGAGGTTTGAAGCAACGTGGCCCACAAATTGTTGGGTACTGTCTGTAACCACTTCATAATGATATCCAAAATGAGCAAAAATATCATGTGGTGCGCTGATGATGGCATTGGCTGAAATATGTGGCAACTGCCTCCAGCTACATAAACACATATGCTTGTTGTATGTGTCCAACAATATCAGGGTCCAGTTTGATCCAAAGATGAAATGGTGGTGGAAAATAAGCACAGGGCTTATTGCCATGTAAAGAACTTGTAAAGACTGAGTACACAGAGGGCAAAGTTTTTGGCCAAAATTGGTTCCAGATCTAAAATCATCAACCACTTTATTCTTTCAAGAAATTGTGCTGTGAAGTAACACAAACTCATGATTGGGTGGAGCTGACTTTAAGCAAACACATTTGTTTTTGTTAGTAATAACTAAGTCCTTGCTTACTTGCAAATACTACATAATAAAATTTGTGGCAACTAAAATTCTGTGCTCTCCGAGTTATCAATTACGATCTCTAGTTGCTTTCCATTAAAACGCACATTTTTCTTCAGAATCCACAAAATAAACAAACTCCCTCCCCCTTTCTGATGTCATAACGGCCCTTACAAACTTACTCTTTGCATGTAGTTATTTTACATCCTTGTTATGGAGGCATCCCTAGCTTTCTTATAACAAAATATTCATTTTAGTTTTGCAATATAAGCAGGTAGTGTTTAGTGCAATACATTGTTCTCTGGAATGGTGCAACAACTGAGACAAAATATACAGTTGAAACTAGACAAGCATATATAATAGAAAAAGTGGAAGCTAAACCTCAGCACGGGTATGAGTGTGAATACCTCAAATTCAAAGGCCACCTGAATGAACCATCATATTTTCTCATCCTCATATATCAGCCATCCCTTTCTACTGGAGTTCAGGAAAATCTGCTTGGGAAGGGACATAGGGAACTCACCTTCCATCAATCCCATTAACAGTTTTTTAGGCTGAATTTAATTGTACAAGTAGTCGTTGTTTAGTGACCACAGTTGGGACTGGCAACTTCATTAAGTGAAGTGGTCGCCAAGTGGAAATCACGTGATCACGACTGCGCTTCCCTTTTCCCCCACTCCCCTGCCCTTTGGAATGGTCACTCCTGGTGCTGGGATAATTAGCAAGAAGGGAATTAATGTTTGTATTTACAATCATTGGAGAGGAGGGAATTTTAAGAGAGTAAACAGGCACACAATGGGGAAAATATATTGAAGGGAACGCGCTAGCACCAGCAGTCCCAAGCATGCTTGGGCTGGGAGCTGCAAGTGCACTAGGCAAACAACCGGTGTATTCCCCATTGTGCGCCTGCTTATTCTCTTGTAATCCTTTCCACTCTGCAATGGGGGGGAAAATGAAAAAAAAATGGGTCAGGCATAGGAGAGCTTGCCTAAAGAGATTGCTTGTTTAAGCAATCTCTCCTGTGCCTGACCCTTTTTTTCCCCTTCCCTCACAGAGCAGAGAGATTACTTAAACAAGTGATCCCTTTAGGCAATTTTTCCTGTGCCTGACCTGTTCCCCCCTGCCACCCCCCCCCCCAGAGCAGAGAGATTGGAGAGAAAGGGAATTACAAGAAAGAGTTTGGAGAGGAAGGGATTATAAGAGAGTAAGCAGGCACACAATGGGGAATATACTGGCTGTTTGCCTAGCGTGCTCACGGCACCCATCCAGCACCAGTGCATTCTTTTTGATGTCTATTCCTTCCTCTCCAATCTGCAAGTGGGGTGGGGGGATAAAGAAAAAAAATGGGTCAGGCACAGGACAACACGTACTGACTGTAATGGCGATCACGTGACTGAGGGATGGTGTAAATGTTATAAATGTACATCTTGGTTGCAAAGTTATTTTTTCAGCACCATTGTAACGTCGAACAGTCACTGCACAAGGCAGTTGGTAAGTGAGATCTACCTGTAATCTTAAAGATTCCCTCCATATTGCTTGAACTTGAAGAATGTAGAGCTGTGAATCAGATTTTCTTTTGCATTCTCTCTAAAACTTGAACAAGAAGTTTAAACCCCGATGTGTCTTTGCACTCCAATCTTTTCCCATTTACACATTGTACCGCTACTGACCCAACCATGCTTTGAAAGGACTGAATGAGATCATATGCTCAGGAGTTGATAGCTCATAAACACCAAATAAGAGATAGAGAACGCATCAGGAGGCAGAGTTAAGTCTCTCTTCCTCCTTGCCAAGATTACTCCAGATCCTCTTGCTGAATGTAGTTTTAATTTAAGGTAGGCTTACAGCTATTTTAATGTTGCAAATATAAAGAAGCATACAGCTAGTATTCTACCTAAATGTTTGCTCAGGGGAAAATTTACTCCCACCCCTCAACATACAGACCAGGAGCATACATCAAGGAGGAGAGGTTGGGAAAAACAAATAACACCACATTTAATGATTTGCATACTTGCATCCAACATCCTGGCACAAATGTGTAATTATGGCACTTGCGCAATAACATAATTGCATGAGGAGTGTTATTTTGGCGTCACTACAATTTGATGTCACTGTGCTGCTAATTCAGATGAATAAACGCAACATGATTTGCAATCATTAGACCTGTTATTTTTTAAACTGTATAAAGTTAATTTTTTTTTATATTAAAGTGCAATTTTAAAACCACTTTATACTTGTTTGGCTACCTGCATTTCTTCCAGCTGTCATAATCCTGGCTACTTAGCTCTCTTTGCTTCAAAACATCTCACTATGTGACAAAGAAGAGTAGATCAATAGTATGCTGACTACTTAAATCCTCATGTTCTCTTTTCATTTCAGACTCAAAGAAAACCGGTATTAGTTATTTGCACAATTTAAGCAGCAACTGGATGCAAATGGGCCTTTCATTTGACAATTGTTGTTTTCCTTTCTGGAAAGTTAAAGAAGTTCTTCCTTTCCACTGCAGGTATCCTTTGGATTCTCAAACTGCTTCACACATCCTGCTAAGCCAAAGTTGTTTGTTTTTTTATTAATTGGAATTAATGTATTAAGGAAACCCAGCCAACTGTGGCTGATTCAATAAGTTATGGTTAAATCATTGTTTAATGTGATATGTGAATGCAACCTTATTTTTTATGCCTGTATTAATACCTTCATCTTCATGCAATTCCCTATACATCTTCTGAAATCAACTTTATTCAGTTGTCTATATCTAATGCATTTTAAAGATGGAGAAGAAGAGCACACTTACTTTGTATCTTGGAAGATTTCTAACAAGAGTGACTTAGTTTCTGTATCCTCCTGTGAATTTCCAGTATAAAGGTCCACTACTGAACGCTCAAAGTACGATGCAACCTTTGACAATGCACGCAGCTCCACCAAATATAGGAAATATAAATTTTTTAGCCGTCTTGGTCCTTCACTTTTTGTTTCAGTAGGGTCAAAACGATGGGTGAATTCTTTGACATTATGTCCCCAACGAGGTCTTCCCCATGTTTCTGAACAGAGAAAACAATACTTTAAAGTAAATATTGAAATTATTTGTATGGGAATAGTTGAAAAATTAGCTTCCCACAATAATAAAAAGATATGGGGCAGTATTAAAAATCGCAAATACCTTCAAGTAAATAGTTTGCACAAAGATGTATGTTGATACTTGCATGAAGTCCTGAAATAAGTTTATAGAATACACGTTTTTCAAGACAAAGCCCTAGATGAGATAAAAATATTGTTAAAAACTGAATTAATTAGAAAATAAGTCAATAATCCAGTTAGTGGGAAAGTATGATTTTGCTATAATAGTTCCACCCTTTCAAATCCCTGAAGAAACTGGAAGCATTGCTTTTTGAGACAGGTAATGTCCCACTGGACAACATACAAAAGGGAAATTTTGTTCCCTTCAGCCTTTGCAGCTTCTGAAGATCAGTTCTGGAGAACTGGTGGGCCTGTCTAGAACAGCATAGACAACTGCAGGAGGAATCCGTAAAGATTTCCTCTCTCCGCTTCTACTAATAGGATCCCCTAGCAGATTGAACACTTTCCATGGCTGGCAGAATCTTTTTCATTCACTCAAAGCTAAGCTTGAGAAACTAGAAAATAAACCATTATTTCAAATTCTGCCTTGTTCCCACTAATCAGTTTCCAAATTTGGACATCTTGTGGAAAGCGCATTGCGTTAAAAAAAGCCAGTGGATCTATTCCGTTAGCATGCAAAGAACAGAAATGGACAGTGCCCAAATCCAAGGTTCATTACAGTTCTGTCACATAACGGGAAACTATGGTTTTGTTTTATATTTAAACCACACAAGATGGATCCAAAGTTGGATAAATGGAAGTGACATGGGTGAACATAGCCAGATTAGAGAAATTGATAAAAGTAATCCATTGATAATATATACCTTGCTTATAAAGAATATACGAGACATTGTAATATTGTAAATTTTAGATAATATTTACAGTGCTTGATTTGAATAATGAAATCTGTACTATTATCTTTTATTCAGAAAGTGTAGTAATCATTTTACTATTTATTCAACTTCTATGTGAGTGTGATTCCTGGCTCCTATGCAAAATTGACCTAGAGCTTAGATGTTAAAAGGGCTGAGCAAAGCATTTAAAACAGGTGCTTTGCAAAGCTTATTAGAGTGAGTGAAACACTTCTCCTCAAAACACCAAGCCATCCATATCCTCTTAAAGGCTTGTGCTATTGTTTCAAATGCTATCCTGGCACATACATTCAGAGAACTGGGAAAAGCCTTCAAAATAGCTGCACTGGCTGCCATGGCTGCTTTAAGACTTTGAAGAGAGATGTTTTTCTTGCATTAACATGTTATGCAAGACATGTCTTTTAAAAGAATTACAGCATTAATTTCACCATTAAAAGTGTTTAGTAAAAATGACCAAGCCTTGCAAAACGAACAGTTCTTTTTTAACTAACCAGTTGACTGTTGCATATTCTTTTCTGGATTAGGAATGCATTCCTTAATCTTTAAATTTCACAGAACACTCTTATTACACAGACAGTTTGCAGTTTTTCATTAGAATTTTGGCATGATACCTAATTTACCTTCTAGCCATGTATAAAAAGATTCTCCTGTGAACACAAAAATAAGTAATTTCAAACAAGGCCTTAACATATCTAATAAATAAACACTTTCAAAACCTAAATTCACAGCATACTCCAAAACATATACCAAAATTATCTAGGCCTATCAGGTAAAATTTGTGATAAAATGGAATCCTGATGTATCGCCTTCAGTGCCACTCATTTAAATTCTCAAACATCAATTTCTCAATTTGAGAAAAAGGGTTCAGATGGTTTAAATCTGGTTCATGCTTACTTCAAAGCAAGTCATATGGAGTCAGTGGAATTTACATAAAGATCCCTGGAATGTAACTGTACATAAGGAAAGTTAATTATCATTCTAATGTACTTTGCTGGATTTCACCAATGCAATAAAGATGCCTAGAGAATTACAGTAGCAGTCTGTTTGAGTATTAATGGAAATTGTCTATGTATATCACCAATTATTACACATTTCTGCAGCATCTGTTAATCATAAAAAAAGGATTAGTAGTCCTAGATAACATTTGTGTTCCAAATTTGACCAATGAACTTTTGTTATGCAACTTTTTTCTTTCTCTTCCCTACTTCATCTCTCTCACTGAAATTTATCCACTAGGTATGATGATATTTTAAAATTGTAATCCTGGCATATTTCCCATTCATAATGGTTTTTTTTTCAGAATCTTAAACAATACAGTGAAAGAATATTATGTCACAAAAACTTACCATCATCCTCTCCTGAAAAAAAGTTATAAAAGATAAATATTATAATTTATTCCATCTTTATGTCTGCACTGAATATCAAATATATATTTGTCAGTTAAAAAAGGTCAGAACTTTCTGATTTATAATTAACTCCTATATTGTTTTTACTAAGGGGTTAAAGATTCAAATAGTGATATAATTGCCATCCATAACAGAACAGGAGAATACTGGCCCAAGACTGCAGATGATCTCAATTTTTTACAATAAGTTATTTCTTCATTCTTTTTGTTACAAGTTATAGGTCACTTAAAAGACAGTATTTTGCACCTCCCAGAATAAAAATCTACAATTAAACAACATAAATTAAGAACAGGAGATTGAATGCAGGTTTTTACTAAATCATTAAAGTTGCATTACTTCTGACACTTGTTGATTTAACTGAAAAACGGAAGTGATTCCTTATGAGGAAGTGCATCCCCGTTTATATCAAAATTACAGTTTGTAGGAGTATGCTTTCAGATGTAATTTGCTGATTATGCACAAGTACATATATATGTAGGTCTCGATGCCTTTCATTAACTGATGAATGTATATTCATCACCTTGAGTTTTAACATATATTAAAAAAAGTTTGGATAAAATAATAACAACAACAACAATAATAATAATAAAATGTTTTACTTAACAGCTATGTTGAATATTCAGAACTGTTATACAGGTAATCCCTGGGTTACGAACACCCGGTTTAAGGAAGACCCATAGTTAAGAACAGAGCCTACTATAGCAAATTTGAGTTAAATACACAATAATTCGAGTTAAATATGCAATGGTTCGAGTTAATTACACAATACTACTTATACAGTATTATACAATAACTGGGGACCACCTATATTACAATTACAAAGGATTTAATGACTCACCCTTGGTTGGTGCCAATGGATTTAGTGGACGATATACAGATCGTGGCCTAATAAGAAAAATATGACAATCTATGTTTTGGCAATTTAAGAAATTTTAAATTTCAATCTAAAATAACTCTGCCCTCTATTTCTACTTACTTGAAGCAATTTTCTTCATAGATACTGTTCCATACTCTCCATGCAGAGGGCCCTTTGTATCCAGTGTATCGTTCTGGATTCAACAGCAAATCTACATACTGAGCGTCAGGTGATCTCTCATCTAACAGTGGGGAAAAAAACCCCCTTAATTATAAATTGAAACATGCAACTTATACACACACACATTCAGTATAAGGAGCTGTGTTGATGTAAAAGATCAAATTATAACAATAGGATATAGAAGCATTTATGAGGAAATTAACATCTACATTTAATTCTATATTTTTATATTTTAAATGTGAATATTGTAAATAAAATATAAATTAAATTTAAATATAAATATTTGTCAAATGTAAAATATTTATATTTTATTCTGTATTTATATATACAGCTGAACAAATAACATGTTCAGAACATGACTATGTTTTTGTACTGAGCAGCTGGATCTTATCTTGTTTTGTTCTATGTTATATGGGTTTTTTTTATTATTATATTCTGAGCTGCCCAAAGTTGGTTTAGAGTCAGACAGCAATGAAATTTAAAACAATAAATACAACAGAATATCTGCAGTAACATTTATTGTAAAATATTAAAAAACATGAAAGTAATGAGGTACTTTTTACAAGTACTACAACTGTTAGAAACACCAATAATTGTTATTAACGGTGCTTGTTTTCTCTGAGTCTTAAAGACCCCAATCTGATTTCCCTGTTCATTCAACTTTAACTGTATCTGCCTAAAAAATGGAAAATAATCAAATATAAAAGCAATGTAACTACGTACCTACATACATACAGTTCATGTACTTGGAAGAACCCTATCATATGTCCTATCAGTCTTTTCTGCAAGGCTGATTATTGCCAATTCTTTTTTTTTCTTTCTTCAGAGGACAAAGTGTTACTATTTGTCAGAATGCTCCTTATAGTATAGTGCCCAAAACTGAACACGAAAATGGGATATCACCAAAGCAGGAAAAAAAAATGGAACGATTGCTTCCTTGATTGGAAACTGTATTTCTGTTGATGTAGCCTGAAATTGCAGTTGCTTTTTTTGCAGCCACATCTGCATATTTTGTAAGTATTCCAATTAAAGAGTACAGCTCTGGACTGTATCTTGTAGCAGCCCACTCAATACCTTACTCCAATTTTATGAAGAATCGTTGTTGACCTCTTTGAATATAATTTTCAAGCTAACTTTGCATTCTCTTAATTGCCCTGCCATTCAAGCTACCCTATATTAGATTAGCAGAATTTGCAATTCACAGTTATACTTAACATTAGTCAAGCCCAAAGGCTCATTTATGTTTGGAGGATTATTAGAAATGAAACTATTTTTAAGAGCATTTAACACATTCTGTTTTTAAAGTACATGGATATTAATTCTAACTTTGTTTACTTAGTTATACAGTGATGAATATATGGCTCAAATTTTACCATCCAATTCACAAAAATGATCCTGTGAATCATCATATCTGGCCCAGTCAATGAAAGCTTCTTTACTTTGGTTACTGTATGAAAGAGAGAAAGAAAAAAATACTAGCTAGTGGACTGAATGCATTGATTTTTATGCAACTTTTTTTTTCAAATAATTTTTTTTAAAGTTTTGAATAAAACAATAAAAGATGATACAGATGAAAAGACAGAAAGAAAGAAAAGAAAAGAAAGGCAAAAAAAAAAAAATTAAAATGTATTTAAAAAACCCTCCCCCCCGCAAGAAAACACTTCCCACTCTCATCATGGAAAGTATAAACAATTCCCTAATCTCTTCACCTATTCTTAGTTAAGAAATATAAAACTCTTCATCCCATAACCCATTTCTTAACAATAGGCAAATCAAATAAGTAATGTCTTCTTCAATCCAGTTACCAGCAAAAGATCCAAACAAAGCTCTAAGATTTTAACATTCATTAACATATATAAAACTCAACATTCCACATCGCATCTCTTAACTATAACAAAATCCCACTTAAAAGTCATAAAATGGTCCCAGTATCCTAATACAAACAAAATAAAATAAAAAAGCCAAGTTTAGCATGATAAAAAGAGACCATTTCTCCTTTACAAAAGACAAGCCCCAATACACAACATTCCAAATAACAACTTATCCCATTCAAATACACGTATCTCCACGCTAATAGACACATCTAAGTTTCACAAATATAAAGTAATCCCAGTATCCTAATATAGACAAAAAACTAAAGTTTAACGTAACAAAGAGAAATAATTTCTCCTTTAAAAAAACAAATTCTCCAAACTCCCTTGCTTTGAATAAAGAGAAACAATTTAATGTAAAGCCATATCTTGTTCTTTAACATCTCCATTTGGGAGCAAGCTGTTCTCAAGAAGACACAACATAGCTGACAGTTCATGACAGCAGGTCTCTATGCAGTTCTTCAAAGATGTCTCTAAATGCCATTATAAATTGCTTTATGAGAAACTCCATTCTCATAAAACAATTTTTCTTTTCCACAAACATACTTTTATCTTTTTTAAAAAATAGGTTTCAAAATCTTAATATTCAAAGTCCAAAACTCCAACGTTTTCTGAGCCCTTAAAACTTTCTGTAGCCAAAACCTTGTCTTCCTTTTTGCTGTTTATTTTAAGTTTTTAGAAATTATATAACTAGATCTTCATATACTTATATTTAGGACTGAAAGCACTCACTCACCCAGTGTTCCCAGCCTCGCCATTCCAAAGGTGTCTAACTTTTTAATATCCATTGATAGGCAATTTCAAAAAATAGTTAGCAAAGGAAGTGCATGAATTTAGTGTCCTTTGAAAGGCTCCATTTGCAGCTGGAGCAAAAATGGCGAATTCCCCCCATCTCCCAGTTTCCCCTCCCACCCAAGATCACTGTCTTGCAGTCTCTTTGTGAGGAAAAGGCACAACCATAAGGAGAAACAGCTTGGATGGAGACGTCTGGGGGAATAATGGTGGATTGAAGATGGCTCCGTTTTTGTGGAGCTGACAATCACAGTGGATTAGAGGAGCTAATGAAAGGTCTGGCTCTTTGGAACCATTTCCAGACAAAGGAGATGACTGGATCATCCACAAGTACTCCTTTCAGAGGCTCCTGTGACGAGATCGCAATTTAGCAATCTCCAGCAGGTTGAGTGCTCTGGGAGTCGCGGGAAACATTGAGCCCAAGCCATGGTTCAGAGCCTCCAAAGAGACACTAGATTTGCACTCACTTCCTCTTTGAATTAACATTGGAAATTACTTATTAACAATTTATTTGGAAATTAAAAAACTTCTGAAAGGCAAGTTGCTGTACACTGGGAAAATTTCTTTCTATCCTGGAAGAAAGATTTAAGTAAGTTTAAATATTAAAAAGAAAAATCTTAACTTTTGGAAACAGTGAAAGGGAGTTAAGAATGCTAACTGGGGAAAGTTAAGAAGCCAGATGGATTTGCAAGAATAGTTGTTTTTTTTAATGGACTGTTTTAAATTTTATAAAAATACAGCAGACGATTTTGGACTTAATTGTAAGAAAACCTATTGTGGGAAAGTTCTGGCTCTGAAAATAAACAAAAGATAAGACTGGGCTTTGAGGGTTAACTGGAAGAAACCAGAGAGCAATTAAAGGAAAAGATACATCCTAATATAATTCCCACTTGTTAGAGAAAGTTATGGGTTAGAATGTAAAAGGGACCTATTGGAACTAGTTTAAAATATATATGTTACTATTATTGATATTCTTTATGCTTATGGGGATAATTTTTTTTTATGTTTTACTTATTAGAGAAAGTTGTAAGTCAAAATGTAAAATAGATCTAGTTGTCTAAACTTAAAGCATATGGGTTATTATTACTGGTACACTTAATGCTTTTTCTGCGTAGACTAATCGATTAATTTTTTTTTTATAATTTGGTTATTGTTTAGTCATAAGAAATGGGAAGAAGGTTTTTTTTTTATTTCTGTAATATCAAAGAAGTTGATTAAGTTATTAAGTTACTGTAAATGCTTACACTTGTCTGGAGGGAGGGGGAAGTCACTTTTTATATGTCTTTCTTCTTCCTTTTTCTTTTTCTTTCTTGTTCTCTTCTTTTTTGTTTGTATATCTTTTTCAATTTTGTATTAGCTCTGGATTATGTAAAACTCTAATAAAAATATTACCCAAAAAAAAAAAAAAGGAGAAACAGCTTGGGCAATCTTGTGTCTATCTCTTTGATCCAGAGAGGTCTTCAATCTGCCGTCTTCCCTTGGAAGCCCCTATTTTTATACAACTCTCAACCTCCATAAAAATCAGAGATCACTTAGTATTGTTAAGATGAGCCTGAAAGAAGTATCTGTTATAGTCCCAACAAGTTTTTAGGGCAGCTCATAAAAACACTAATGATTAAAATTAAATTGATCAAGACATCTTAGAGAATAAGAACAGCATAAAGACCTATTATTTTCCATGTAGTAACAGAACAAGCAACCATTTTCATATAACCATTTGCAATGACCATTAGGGTTGCATAGCTAACTGTACAGATGCACCAGAATTAGATTTCATATTTATGCTACATCTATTGCACTAAATAACTGACTTCTCATTATTGTTTTGTAATTTTTTTTGTAATACTAGAACCATCTGACTGAAAGTAATAAGGGGGTGAGGAATGAAAGTGAAACTGAAATTCATGACTATATATTGCTACTAGAGTACAGTTTTGAGAAATTAAGAGGCAGTTATTTAGTAGATTCTGTCAGCTCTCTGTTGCTTGTATTTACCATGTTTATAATTTGAATTGAACTGATATAAGTGTTTCAACCAAAAAGTACATCAAATATGAAAATGTTTTGTTTCCTCAGAACATAGTGTATAAAAAATATGGAGAACTATTAAATAAGAGTTATCCCTTCCATTAACACTGAAAGCAGGCTTACCTTAATGTGCTATTAATTGCACCCAGTTTGTTAGCCTGTTCACAGTCTTCACGTTCTTTGGTATGGTTTGCTGTCTTTGAATACTGCAAGACAGAATATGTAATCTTTATATATCCAGTACAAATATTTTTAGATAAACATTTGCCACTTGTTTATCTAAGGTATTAATGGCTTAACAATAGTACTTAATTTTTCAATATATTACCACTTTCTCTTCCAAATCCTGAAGCTTCTGTTGCATGTGTTCCCCCAAATCCCTCATTGTACTAAAGAATTATGGACCATAAACCCTTAGTCCCATAAATCCCAGACATGTATGCATTTTTAAAAAGGTATGAAGATTACACAAAGAGTTTTCTGAGCTTTTAAGGCACCACAAGACTGTTTGCAATGTTTGCTTCAAGAGACTAACACAGCAATAGAATAATATAATTATTCCAGTGCTTGCCTTATATTTTTCTCTAGACAATTCCTTAAGTTATCTTTTAAGGTAGAATCTACATTATGTTGTCTCTTAACCAAGTTTTTATCCTATTAGGACAGTTCTATTCAGCCTCTTCTTACCTCTGAAAACAGAACAAAAGGGGGAAGGGGGAAGAGAGATGTCAACTGTGTTTCTATGGCAAGGAAGCATAATGAAACTGTACTGCTGCCAGCTACAACTTCTTCTGTATTAGAAGAGAAAAACAGTATACAAACAGCAAGAAGAATGCCCCACTGGTTTTGCCACTGACTAACACAGCACAATGTTATATCAGAACTTGGGAGCGGCATGAGTGGGCAGCAAGCCCTAGTATTTAAACACTTTCTATTTGTTATGTGTATGAGTTCTAAGAGAGGGGGAGATATTATTTCAGAAGAAATTACTTACTCTGTTAGCACTTCCAGCTTTAATTCCAACTGGAACTTTACTCTGCAATAAAAACAAGTAATATAAGCATTTTATTGTTACTTTTTCTCAAGCAATTTTCAACTCCCAAATTAAATGAACGAAAGAAAATGCAGAATTGGAGCCAAGCAGTCAGGAAGACTAGTTGTGTGTTAACTCCACCAAAGAATAAACTGACTCTTAAGAAACATTTCACTTATGATCTGACAAGTTTTGATGTCTGTACAGTATGCCTATTCTAAGGGAGTCAAATTCAGCTGAATTAAGGACTTCTCTATAAAATGTTTAAGAAAAAGTGATAAATCCAATTAAAATTTAAATCAGAAACACTCATACTATAGCCAAAGTCTACATAGCATTTATGCAAGAGAATGTGGATTTAAGCCATCATTCTGTCACTGACATCTACTTATATAAAATCCTCACAATAACAAACATAAACATTAAACAGTATGTTGTCAGCAGAATAGTCAATACAATAGAAGAGAATATATGTAGCTCAGGGCTGAACTGTGGAGTCCTTGGTACTCTCTGAGTGTGGTTGTTTGCTTGCAGACATTTCATTACCCAACTAGGTAACATCATCAGTACTAGTGAATGTGGGTGTTTATATACAGTAGCTTGTCCTGACAGTGTTGGTGGGGGTGTGGTTTTCTCCTTGATAGTTCCGTCATTAGGGTAAATAGCCATCAATAGACACATAGAAATAAACCATATTTACACACCATTCAAAAGAGACAACAAAAAGCTAAGAAGGAAACAAAAAAGGCCAGAACACCTCCCCTCCAGCAGCCAACATCCAGATAAGTAGGGATTAACCCCAGATAAACGATACCCTAATCAAGGAACTACCAAGGAGAAAACCACACCCCCTCCAACACTGGCAGGACAAGCTACTGTATACAAACAGGGAGAAAACCCCACACTCAGTAACACTGATGATGTTACCTAGTTGGGTAATGAAACATCTGCAAGCAAACAACCAAGCTCAAAGAGCATCAAGGACTCCATAGAAGAGTGAATATTGTCTCAGCTTTTCCCTTTGCTTTGAAACTTACCTCAGGGCAAGGCTCTACATGGCAATCTCTGATAGAGCAATGGCCATCATCAGCCCAGAATGGACATGGTCTTTTCAGATTAACCTTGAATAACAATAATTTTAAAAAATTCATATTAATTTAAGACAAATTTTGCCTTTAAAATTATGAAATTAAACAAACTGAACAAAAAGGGAAAAGCTCATTGGAAATAATTAGAAGATTTTCTGAGAGCTCATTTGAAAAGGAGGAGGAGGAAGAAATACAGCTTATGCAAAAGATCCAGTAACTCACAGTTATGAATGGATTATTCATTTAAAATTTGACAGTTATAATCCCAAGCAGCAAACTACTTCTTATTGTGCAACATTATCGTAATGGCTTTGCTATTAAAGAATAAAACATAAAGTCTCTAGAAAAATTCAGAATAACTTCACATATGACATTTGCAGTGTAACAGATCTCATATAAATATATGAAAAGGCAATCTTGAATTTCTAGGAAATTTAAACTTTAAAGCGCAACGTTCCATTTCAAATTATTACTACAGTGCCTACCAGTGAAATGGTAAGAAACTTCCAAGGCCAAATATTTCCTTTTTCTATCATGGCACAAACACTTATTTAGCATACAACACCTGCCTCAACTGATTCTTACCACTTAGATTCTAACTCTTAAAGAATTTTACAATTGCTTAATAGTGTTTAAATCACATCTAGCCTACTGATACACTGCTTTTAATAGAATTCCATTCAAGAGTTAAACAATGCTTTATTTATTCATTCCTTTGCATAATAAATACTCATTACAGCTTACAACAATCCAATTAAAATATTGGAAAAACAAATACTGTAAATAACACAACCAAAATTCAAGACAAAAATGAAACAACCAAATTGAAATTTTAAAATTGACCAGGGTTTGTTTGTATATCTTTTCCAATTCTGTATTAGCTTTTAAGTATGTAAAACTCTAATAAAAATATTATTTTAAAAAACCCCAAATATTATCTTTCCTGCCACAAATGAAGTAACCTTCCTGGATGTTAGGCAGCCGCATTTGTTTGCAGGCTTCATGCAGCTGCTTTGAAGGCTTTTCCTGCCTATCCCTTGGGCATGTTTGCATACAGTCACTTTACAGTACTTTGCCGGCTATCCCAAAAGGATCATCTGTTCATGCATACCCAGAGAACCTGGAAACAGCCCCAAGGAGCCTTTTAGGGGGTGCAGCTGCTGCCTAAGGAGGGGCACCATCAAATGTTTTGCATAGCCCTAGTCTTCTCCTTGCCACACTGCCTGGATCTCTTTTTTTAATGTTTAAAGTTTTACCTCCTTATTTCCTTATTTCTTCATATCTTATTCCTTATTTCTTCATTCCTTCCTTTGGAGAATTAAAGATAGCTTTCATCCAATTTTATAGTAATACTGTATGTCATTTTTACTTTACCTTGTAATACCTGAAGTAATCTCGTTCTTGAAGTTTCTGTATTTTGGGAAAGATCTTAAAATTGTTGAAGTCATCTATGCTATCTATGTCACATAAGCAATCATCAAGTAGTCCTGTTACCTATGAAAAAATATATACCAACTAAATATTAAAGTTATTTATGCTAGAGATTTAGACTGGAAGAAAAAAGGATTAAAAGATAATAAAAGGCACCAACAATTTAGGCAGGAATCTAACTAACTATTTTAACTGATCCAATTGTGTTATATGTAAAACCTAGATCTAACAAAGGGGAATACATAGTTGAGTCTCCATACTTTTAAATAAAAAGCAAATGTTTCACATTTGGTCTTTCCTCTCTTCATTATAACACACCAAATGAATTTTATTTTTACCTGTGTAAAACTATCCACAGTTACAAAAACCAATGAAGTTAACACTAATAATTAGCATTAATGTTTTACACAATATTTAACAATGAAAATTGAATACAAAATATATAGCTATATTTGAAATAAGGAGCATTATGTTAAAATATTATTTGAAACTTTTGTCCTGTTCTTGTACCCAGACATTAAAAGGATAAAGTACTTAATTAGATATCATTTGGTATGGGCTAATTAGACAAAAAGTATTTCCAGCATGTATGGAAATATTTCAACAATCTCTAGTTATCACATGAATATTGGGGTGGGGAGGGAACAGTTCTGTGTTGTCAACGAAATATGCTACTCAAATGAAAATTTAAAAGCTAAAACATACAGTGGTGGAAACCGTACTCAAGAAGAGTATCATGGCAGAGACCAGGGGCATACACACGTGTCAAAAAAGTCAAAATGGTGGTCATGTTTGCGTGATTGAAGCCTCGCCTCTTTTTATGTGTGTTGCACAGTTGCAGCCACCATTTTGACTGTCAGAGGCTAATTGATTGGATATCTACAGAGCTGGACAGAAGGCAAATGTGGATCTACTCACGAATCTCTGCTTAATTTGCAATAGATAAATAACTCCTGTTGCCTAACAACAGCAGCAACGAAATGCCCCCTGACGTGTTACACAAAGCATAAAATTGCAGTGAAGATAGCTTTGGGGAACTAGAGTATATTCTGTGGAAAAAGACTATTAGTTAATTCCAATCAGTTAATTAGTTAATTCCAATTCCCCAGGTAAATGTGTATGCTATTACATTAGATCGTGTCGGGTGAATCTTAGGGAAATAGTAAAAGTAGATCTTCCAAGCCTACTTTCATTGCTAATCTGCAATGCAATGCTTAAATGATTTTCAGTGGTCACACCACCAGCAACTGTCTGTAGAAGTCCATCAGGTGGCCTAGGCTGGAACCCACTCATTGCCTCAGTTCCCATCTCTGTGTGTACACTGATAGCCTGCTCACTACCTCAGTCCCTGCCCCTCTGATGTGTTGACAGTAAGCTAATGAGAGCCTGCTTGCTTTCTTAGACTCACCTTCCTGCATGTGCCCACAGGCAGCTGGTTCATGGGAATAGATCAGTGGCTGAAAACTGGTTCTTTAAGAAGTTGTAATCCAAGTCATAATGTGAGTGTTAACATTAATACAACTGCCAATACTGAACAGATCTTAAGTGCAGTTACTGACTATAAGTCCTCATCCATTGTGCTATATGAAAGGAAGTTCTTGCAAATGTAAATAGGAAATATGATGAGGAATTGCTGAAAATGGGATTTCAAGAACATTGAACTCTTGATGAGCATGTTTGTGCTAAGAGGTGTTACTATGGCATGTGATGTATAAAATAATTAAATACTTAATTTTGGAAGCATGTTTTGATACAAAGTGGAGTTTAAAAAGCCTGTAAAAATGGATGGGATGGCATGCAAAAATAATTATAAAAAATAATTATTTTATTTGCCAAAAATATAATTTCTATGCTCTTAAAGACAAAAATGTAGAGTGGACTATTTACTTATTTCTTGGATTTTGAGGCTGCCCAATTCTGAAAAGACTCTGGGCAGCTTACAATATTTAAAAATACATAAATTAAAGAAATATGACTGCCCAGACAGAATCACATAAGTAACATTCAAATAAAGTTGATAGGGGCTCCACAAACATGTTAACTGTTAACTGGGAACACAGCCACGTCTTAAGATGCTTCTGGAACATTGAAGAGTGTGGGGCTGTATGTTTCTTGGGGAGGATGTTATTCAGAAGGCAGGGGCCACAACAGACGGCATACTTCCTAGGTATTGCAAGATGGCAACATTTAACTACAGGGACCCCGGACACACTCATTTTGTTTAATTAGGTAGCTTCTGCATTTTCCAAACATTTCATGATGGCAAAAAGTTTGAGAAATGCTGGCTTAAGAACTTTAAATCTCCATAGCTCTGTGCAAGGTTGGCAAGTATAAATTTGGTAGTAGAGGTCCCCAGAATATTTCCAGCTCTGTTCAGTAAATGGGCAGGTTGAGTTAAAACATGAAGTGCTTTAAAGAGCAGTCAATAAGAAATAACCACACATTCCTTCAAAGCAGGGAAACATAGCCTTTTTTACAAGGAAAAAAATAAGGACACTCACTTCCAATTATGCACTCCTTAGAGAGAACAGTTAAAATGGGCCAAAAACATTCAGTTGATAATGAGTAATATGACTCAACATAAGCCCAGATAAACAATTAAATTTAAATTCATACAAGTGCTTATGGTGGTCTTAAGCAACTGGCAGCGGATCACTTAATGAAAACTTTACCCCAGTGTGCCCGGGGTAACTGATATACAAAAAATGAATACAGAGCAAGGATCAGTAGGAAATTAATAGAAAAATTAAACTATCAATATTCTTATGCCTTTAATGTAGATAGATTCTGCAAACAACTTAGAATACATGGTACATAGTCATTCTATCCCCAAAATCATATTGTAGAGTTGGAAAAGTTAATCAAAATGATAAAGTACTGCAGCAATTATGTTATTCAAAACTTTACAGAGTTAAGGTTTTTAAATCCTTTCAGGTGAAAAAGGAGTGGGAAATCTTATAGAGATGTATAAAATTAAGCACAGTATAGAGAAAATGGATAAGGTTTTCTTTCCCCATCTTTCATAATATAAGAGCTAGGATCTCAAGTGAAACTTAACAGTGGTAGGCTCAAAATAGATAAAAAGACTATCTCTTCACAACACATAGTTAAACTATTACATTTGCCTCTGCAAAATGTGCTTTTAGCAATGAACTTGGACTGCTTTAAAAGAGAGACATATTAATGGAGAAGGCTACTGTCGCTGAATAAAACAGAGGACACTGCACTCAAGTTTTGCTTGTGGTCTTCCCACTGATACACAGATTGGATTGTGGCAAAAGAATACTGGACTAGATAGCCTTTGTGTGGTCCACCACAGCTCTTCTTATGTTCTTAAAGAAAACAGTGTGATTAGCATGATTCACCATAAAGATGTTTACTCTTATGTGAGTCTTGCTCATCCCATTATCATCAGCTTTGGATAGCATTTGGTAAACTGGACCTGCTCCTGAAGACAGCTTCATGAAGAAAATTGATGCATTCTATACAACCCACCTAAAGGCAAACTTAAAGCCCACTTCACACAATATTCCTACGCTGTTTTAAGCAGCTACTACAACAGCTGTGTTTATAAATCTGCACGTCGCACAGGTACATTCATGAGGGAGATTGTCTCTAGACAATTAACAGGCTCTGTGCAACACTGTTCATATGTTTACCTGTTTTGTGAATTCATACACTGCATTTCAACAAGGTCCCCCAAAGTGTTTCTAATAGGGAAGCATAGTTAGAAATATGTTTCAACAACATTCTCAGTAGTTTGAGTAAGGCCAGGGGTCTTTGTGTACAGTAAAAATCTTTCATCCTTAAGCAAGCGTCCTTCACCTTATGTCTGATTGTCTTGGAGAGCAAGCTCTCTTAGAAGCCCCTGTTTCCCCATTTCCAAAGAGGGAACTGGATCAAATAACACCTAGCCAGAAAGATGGAGCTGCTGTTGCCACACAGCTCTTCACTCTGTTGACTTTTAAGCAGACTTCTTCATAGTCAATAGTATGACAGAGGCTGCAGTTTACACAAAACACCTTGAGTTTAAAAAAGATAACATATATTAAGCATGCAAAGCTTTCCTTCCTCTATTAGACAAACTTTGCATTTCATTAACACTGAAATACAGCAGAGCTTCCCCCTTTTAACACAAAGGTCCTTCCCTCTCCCTCTCTCTGCTCCTCTTTCCTTACAGGATATAATATAATCCTAGCTGACATTCTCTTGGCTTAATTACAAATCAGCATTAAACACCTGCTAACCTAGAGCAAACGAACCCCCTGAAGGGAGATTTCCAGGAGGTCTTGGCGAGGGAGTGGAGGATGAACCCACTTTCTCTCTTGCACCTCTCTGATCTCAACTCCGGCAGGAAGCAGCTGAAAGGCTTGACACCCCAAGCCACTTCAGATCCCTCTCCCTTTTTCTGAACTCCCCGAACGGGCGATTCCTCTCACCTGGGCCTCTATCGCACACCAAAGGCAGCCAAGAGTCACCGCTGCCAGCAAGAGCTGCGCCGCCCGATCCCTCTCCGCTGCAGTTCTCCGGACGATTCCGCTGCTGCTCATGCTGCAGAAGCCGCTCGCCGGGGGCTCTGGGGGGCCCGTGCCCCTCGCCGCCGCCTTTGGGCAGCCAGGAGTACGGGATGTTCGGCGGCACCACTGGGGGATGCCTTCCCTGTCCCGACCCCCACTCTGCCGGGAAAGGGACCTGTCAGGCGAGCGGGCGGACGCACTCACCTCCAGCCGCTGCCGCCGCCCTCTCGCTCTCTCGCCCTCTTCTCCCGGCGCCAGCCCACACACAAACACAAACACCGCTCGCACCGGGAAAGGAGAGCAGGCGCGCGCCTCACCAGCAAGCGCTTTCCTTTACATAGGAGGAGGAGCAGCAGTAGCAGCAATCATAGAGCTTCGCTCGCGCAAAGCTTCTTGGGAAACGTAGTACACCCACCATCCCTCTTAGCGTCAGCTTATCTTTCGGTCTCATACTGTACTTGAGTGACGAAAGGGGAGGGATGAAAAGACTGGCCAATAGGAAAGAACCACGCGCCCCTTCAAAACAAGAGGAGGCAGTTTATAACCGTCATCAGAAGGGAATGGGCCTAGAGGGACCTTGGGTGGGTGTTTTTGTAGGAAAAGCGGGGCAATGGTTAGCGCTGAGTAATGTTTTTGTGCATTATGATCCTATTTCAGTACACTTTATTTGGCATCAACGTGTAACAGCGGGCTATACATCCCCTGCTTGTAGATGGTTTCCTCCTCATGGCTCTTTAGGAATATTTAAATACAATATTAAATTATCTTTCCTGATATTAGGAATTCTATTAATAAAAGTTCAGTGCAACTTTAGAATACTGATGAAATAGAAGAGCTTTTGAGATTATTTTGTGATTACAAAAAAATGGAATACTTAATATCACAGGAGGATAGAAACTTTGAAATATGTTATGCTGGAATTCTAGAATTTTTAAAATAGCTTTTTAAAAAGACATGCACACAACAGCCTAATATTTCTGTACACAAGTTAATGTGTTTAGGGAGGGTGATCAAATATGTAGAATGAGTATATCTCTTTATGATCTCCCCACTTGTGAGATTAGAATATAATTGATTTTTAATAAAATAATCTGTGTAGATTATTTTTGCTGCTCCACAAGCCACAACATAATACCACATTAAGTTTATATCATGAAGCAGCCTTTAACATGGATTGGAAGCCTAACTGGTGCTTGATTGATTAGTGGAGAAAATGCAAACTTTTATTTCACTAAAAAAGAAACAAGGATTTTAATAGATAGGGTTATAAAAATTTTTCTCCATCCCCATTCTCAGTTAACCTGGGAATTTGTGTTGGAGAAACACCATGCTGAATTTATGGATTTTTTGTTTGCTTGGTTTTGATAACTTTAGAGATTACAGCTTCAGGTTTTTGAGAGTGCACCTGTTACTTTCCCTGTTACACATAAATATTTCCAGTCAGATTATCATTACAATAATCTCTCTTTTCTCTGCTGTTCTGTATGTATTTAACCCTGAAAACCTAAGTGTTTTTCTCAGCCTATCCTTAATACAAGTGTACTTGAGTCTTGAAGCTGGGTCTCCTTACTGCTATTCCACCATTAAGCATTGATTGATTATGTGCTCTCAAGTCAGTGTCAACTCTTAGCAACCAAATAGATTTTCTCCAGGAGGATCTGTCACCATACTGGTCCTCCAGGTCTTCTACTGGTGCACCCATTGGTGCTGCAGCTGAATCCATGCTGCTGGTTGTCCCCCTTCCTTCCACCTTTCCCAGCATTATAAACTTCTCCAGAGAGCTAGGTCTCCATATAAGTGTTTGAAGTATGATAATTTGTGCCTCGAGTGAGAACTCTGGGTTGATTTCTTTTGATGATCCATTTATTTGTTTTGTTGGCTATCCCTGGCATTCTTAGGAGACTTCTTCAACACCAGCATTCAAAAGTGTCAATAGTCTTTCTATTCTGTTTCTTCAAAGTCCAATCTTAAATTCTAATCCACACTGATTCTTCTTTACAAAGGAGCCCTTTAAAAGTAAGTGATACAGATCACATAAATAACATGACTGTATTATCTGACACCTTATCAAAAATATTTGGATGATGAGTACACTTTTCCTCTGGCACCGCTAGGATCATTCCTGCTGTATGTAGGTGTAATGAAAAGCAACCAAAATTCCAGGAAATCAGACTAAATATTCCATCATAGGTAATAGCTCTATTTTATTTCAATTATTGTCAAGCCAAGTCTAGTGTAGGTTAACTCTGTTTGACCTCTAGCATATTTGGCCTATGGCAATCAGTATATTTTTTTGGTGTCTTCTCTCAGAATTCAGGCACCCAATAACCTTTTTCTTACTGCATGTGGTACTAAATTCTGATTTCCATTAATTCTATGTCATAGAGACCTGTGGGATATTTATGATAGTCTCATTAATAGACCAAAATGTTGACTGGCCAAGTGGGGGAATACCATAGCAATTGTTTTTTAAAGTGACTCTGGCTGTTAATTCTCAGAAGCTAAGAGGTAGCGTGCTCCTAAAGTTAGGATTAACCTTGCTGCCTTCTCTTCCTCCTCCTCCACTTTCTTCATTATACAGGAAAAGATTGCAGAGGGTTCTGCATAGTGCCCAAGGGTAAAACAAGAATATGAAAGCTTTACAGAGAGAGATCCAAACTCAAAACATGGAGGAATTTTGTGATCATGAAAGTCATGGAAATTCCTCCAAAGTGTCAATTTCTAATAAAAACTAAATTCAAATTTTACAGGCACTTGCCTTAATATGTTCAACATTCTGGCACAAACCACAAAGGCTTTGCTGTAATAAATGAAGCAAAAGTAAACTACTTCTTTGAACTCTCTTGCTGTCTCCATTATCCATCTTATATTTGCTAAAATATGTACAGCTTGACTTTTTCTTTGTAAGATCTTAAACACTGTGTACATGCAAAAGAGAAGAGCCTTGGTCATACCTTTTCCAAGGTTGTGGTTAGAAAAGCTAGTGACTGGTTAAAAAGTTATATGGGACAGAAAGTAAAATAATGGTGGGTGTGCATCCCTATTAAACAACTTGGTTAATTTAAGATAACATGTAAATATGTTCATCATGTCATGTGAAACTAAGCGGTGTAGAGTTCATATAATGGGATGCAAGCAACTTCCTACTTGCTGCAATTCCTGGAGGGTGCAGTTGCTAACATTTTATTGCATATAGTTCAGCAGTGAAATTCTCGTTAATGGCTATGCCTCTCAGTTAAAACACATTCACTTGTTATATACATCTATGAATATTAAATAGACTGTTTAAATCCTTCACCATTCAGAGCCCTCCCATGGGGTTCTTCTTAATTTGTTTGGCTTCAATGGAAATCAAACAGGAATGGAGGAAACTCAGTTACAAAGGATAGGCTCTTTTAAAAGAGTGCTTTTATGAGAAATGGATGGAATATTTTAAATAATTCTCAAATTAACCAGTTCTTTATATTACTATATAATTGCATTATACATAGTATTCACACTTCAGAAGCTTTTATACTAGTGAGTTAAAATAATCTCAGGTGTTAACATCACTTTTAATTAAGTTGAAATTTCCATTAATTATAAAGAAAACAGAAAGACATTTCTATGATATCAATTAAAAGTACTCTACAAAATGTCAAAGTATTCAGAATATAGTCACTATTCAGATACTCAAAAAAGAACAAGATTTCCCAGGGTCACTTGCTTCTGATTAAAGTAATGCAAACTATTTTGTGAATGTTGAAAAAAAATATGAATAATTTCTTTAATGTAAAAGATTTTTTTTTCATTTTATGTGTTTGAGGACTGTCCTATAGAGCTGAAAAAAGGACAGTAGCATTTCTCCAGATACATAAACAAATAATATGGCTGGAAATGTGCAGTTTGTTCTTTCTTTTCTTTCTTTTTCTTTCTCTCTTTCCTTTTAGCATGTGTGTGTTTGTTGTGTATATAAAGTTACTATATCTGGGCAGCAGAAACTAGATGAATACTTCATGGGATTAAAAGGTTAGAATTTTCTATACATGTTTGTTGTTATCCAGTTATTCTCTAACCTTTTGCAGCCCAGATCTGGAAGTGTTACCTGGAATTTTAGGCTTCATTATTAGGTTTTTAATAAAGGTGACATTAGCATTTTAGCATGGCATCCATGCTTCCTTTTGAAGTTCGGGAAGCCATGTTCTCTTTTTAACCAAAGCCATTTCTTCTTTTGATATGTGAGAACTAGTCTTTCCAGCAACTAAACAATGGAAGTCCTTGAATACACTTGCAAATATTAAGAAAGATATAAGCTCAACTGGGAAAGGGGGTGATGTAACCCATAAATTTGCCACTTGTGGAATGTTATCTAGGATCAATGTTCTCTATTGTTTAATTTTCATGTCTAATTAATGTCTCTTATTGTTTGATTTGTTATTTTCTGATGCATCACATATACCAAATGTATGTATCATTTGTTTCTGTATCCTTTATAAAGACTGGATCCCACTTAACAAATGCTTTTCACTTTGCCTGAAGTACTCGTGATTCGTGTTGTCGAGAGAGGCGAAAAAGCCACTTTGCAAAGTTAGTTTCTCTCTCAAATTCAGGGAAATAGGTTCCATCTACTCCATGCCAAACCTGGGGTGCCTGAGTTTCTAGGCAACAGAAGCACTATTGTGTGTAGTGTATATATGGCCATTTAGAAGGGAATCATTTATATAACATCTGTAAATTATTTAATTTTTAATTAGAAATACAAATGCAGACATATCTATGAGTAGCCATTTACTCAATCCAGTTGGGAAGAAACTATAATGATTGGTGTTTTCATTCTTTCCAAATATGAAATTCCTTGAGGGCAATAGCACTTGATTTAGTTTTAGTATGTAGGTTAGCTGGTATGTAATAGATGGAGTAGCCTTTTGCAGCTTAATGTCTCTCCCTCCCTCCCTCCCTCTCTGATTTACTGAATCAGTGGAAAAAATATCCTGAGTTTGGAACAGAACATAAAGTGACATTCTGTGCCTCCAAAACAGATCTTTATGTTAAACAGTACTTCATTTTCATCCTGGCAATAAATTATTTTCTTTAAACCAGGAACACTATGCCAGTGTACGTCAGTTTCTTATTTTTATATTAAGCTTTTCAGGAACATGGCAATAGGTGTTTGAAGCTTTTAATGGTACACCAGGTTTGAAAGCTTAAATTGTAAAAAGGAGTTTTAAACCAGTACTTAAAACATTCAACTTTAAAGTTAGCTGCACAAACAATGTGAATCAATAGATCTAATTCCTCTTCTCATGCTGACAAATCATTAGTGGGAGTGCAGTGACTGTTTAAACATTAAGCAACACTATGTTCTGTGTGATAACAACTTGCTGTCCACGAGTATAATTTTAAACCACATCATGATGTAAGAGCTTCATCAAAAAAAGCTTGCCTACAGAAAGGACTTTGCAGATCAGAGAAAATACAATAGTATGGAACAAGAAGACATGCAAATAACGAAGGAAACATCTGTGTACAGCTTGATAGACTTTCTCACTTGGTGCCTCCAGATGTGTTAACCACAACTTCCATCTTTCATAAGTCAAGCTGGTTAGGGATGGTATGAGGATTGCAGTCTAACATCTCTGAAGGATACCATATTGAAGAAAGATTGAGCTCAGGGTACAGGAAAGATAGTAAATGTAAAAATAACTATTAGTGGTCCAAATTAGAAGTAATTCACTACATAAAATAAAAATAATACAGGTAGTCCTTCCCTAACGACCACAACTGGGACAGGAATCTTAGTCGTTGAGCAAAGCGGTCATTAAGCGAGATGCCCACCTGACTGCTTCGCTCAGCAACTGCAATCTGGACACTCCCGGTTGCAGTCATTAAACAGATGGAGCGAAAGAGCTATCTTCTGAAGGATTTCAGCTCAGTGTGGAGCTGAAATCCTCCAGGCAGGCAGCTGCTTGAGAGCAAAAGGGCTGCCTCCAGATGGTTTCAGTTCTGTGTAGAGCTGAAATCCTCCCGGCAGGCAGCCCTTTTGCTCTCAAACGTTCCTAAAGCCCGCCAAAGGGTTTGCCCTCCCCTCCGTGGATGGAGGGAAAATCCTTCCTAGGGCTGGAGGAACAGAGCTCAGATCCTGAAATTTTGAGCTCTGTTCCTACCCACTGCTGAAAGGGGAAAGGAAATCTGTTCCCTCACACCGCCAAGGGGTTTCCCCTCCCCTCTGCGAATGGAGGGGAAATGCTTCATGGGGTTGGAGGAATAGAGCTCAAATTTCAAATCTGCACACTGCCACGTCCCCTCCGATTGCAACCTTCCCTGCCAGCAGAAAAGATTACAAATGGTGATCATATGATCACAGGGTGCTTGGCAACTGGTCATAAATGTGAGCCAGTTGCCAAGTGCCCGAAATGTAGCCATGTGATTGCGGGGGGAGGTGATGTTTTATGACAGTAGGAAGTGCTTTACAGGCCACGAAGCACCCTTTCTGAGGCTGTCGTAACTTCAAACCATCATTAAAAGAATGGTCGTTAAGTGAGGACTATCTGTAAGGTGGTGGGAACGGAGCTTAGCTCTATGAAATACAAGTAGTCCTCAATTTACGACTACAATTGGGACCAGAATTTCCATTGCTAAGTAATGTGATCATTAAGTGAGTCGCACCCTATTTTTATTTATTTATTTATTTATTTATCAAACTTACCTTTTTTGCCATGGTTGTTAAGTGAATCACCATGGTTGCTAAGTGAATCAGATGATCATTAAGCAAATCCAGCAAATCCTGCTTCCACCATTGACTTTGCTTGTCAGAAGCCTCCTGGGAAGGTCACAAATAGTGATCATGTGACCCTGGGATGCTGCAACTGTTGTAAATACATGCTGGTTGCCAAGTGCCTGAATTCTGATCACATGACCACAGAGACACTGTGATGGTCATAAGTGCGAGAGTGGTCATAAGTCACTTTTTTCAGTGCCATCATAACTTTGAATGGTTGTTAAATTAATGGTCACAAGTCAAGGACTACCTGTACACACATTTCATTTTTAATATAGGAATGTTATACTGGATTGACTAATACAGTCTATATTTTAAGAATGATTAAATATAACATACCAAAATGGGGTAATATTTCAATTATGGGAAATGCAATTGCCATTGGAAAAGTTCCTTCAGCTGTTTCTATCCCCACTTCTAGTGTGCCCCCCAGCATTTTTAAGGCAAAAGACCGTTGTTTAGAACCCGCTCCCTGTTCATTACTTCCAGGATATACGGGACCAGACTCTGCAGAGGGGCCGGACCCATGCGACTGGTCCGCCCCCGGTGCCTGATGGACCTGTCACGGTTTCAGAAGGAGCTGGGGGATATTCCCACAGATCTGCTGCACAGTCCAGCGGAGGCCTTGGCTGCTGCCTGGAATAGGGAAGCGGCTGGGGCCTTGGACAGGATCGCGCCTATGCGACCTCTCTTGCCTCATCGGCCCCGACACTCCCCATGGTTCATGGAGGAGTTGAGGGTGCTGAAGAGGGTTAAGAGACGTCTAGAGCGCCACTGGAGGAAAACAAAGACTGAATCCAACTGAACACAGGTTAGAGCCGCTATCAAGGCCTACCTTGTGGCAATAAGAGCGGCGAAACGCCTCTACTTCTCCACCCTTATCGCATCCGCAGAATGCCGCCTGGCGGCCCTGTTTAGAATCACTAGGTCCCTCCTTGGTAAGGGGGATGGGGGGGTTCATTTGCAGGGCCGTGCAGAGGAATTTTCAGTGCATCTGCAGGACAAAGTCGCTTGGATTTGTTCCAAGTTAGACTCCGAGCGTGGGGCAGGGTCTGGGGAGACACCGAGGGACTCTTCTTACCCAGTTATCTGGGAATGGTTTGACCCGGTTGCTCCTGAGGAAGTGGACAGGATCCTGGGGACTGTGAAGGCCACCACTTGCCATCTTGACCCATGCCCCTCCTGGCTGCTGAAAGCAGCTCAGGAGGTGACATGTGGTTGGATCCAGGCGATGGTTACTACATCCTTGCAGGAGGGAGTGTTTCCAGCTGCTTTTAAGGAGGCATTGGTGCACCCCCTCCTCAAGAAACCCTCCCTGGATCCTACTGTGCTGGACAATTTTCGTCCAGTCTCCCACCTCCCCTTTTTGGGGAAGGTGGTTGAGAAAGTGGTGGCATCACAGCTCCAAAGGGTTCTGGAGGAAACAGATTATCTGGATCCCTTCCAGTCAGGTTTCAGGCCCGGATATGGAACGGAAATGGCATTGGTCGCACTTATGGATGACCTCTGGCGGGAGCGGGATGGTGGAAGGGCAACCATCCTTGCTCTCCTCAATCTCTCAGTGGCTTTCGATACTGTCGACCACGGTATTTTGTTGGGACGACTCAGGGAATTGGGGGTGGGCGGCACGGTCTTGTGCTGGTTCACCTCCTTTCTCTGGGGCCGATCCCAATCAGTGGTGATAGGGAGCGAGAGGTCCCATCCTCGGCCCCTCCTTTGTGGGGTGCCGCAGGGTTCGGTTCTCTCTCCGCTCCTTTTCAACATCTACATGAAACTGCTGGGCGAGATCATCCGTCATCATGGGGTGAGATATCATCAGTATGCTGATGATACGCAGCTATACATCTCCATCCCTGGTGAAGTAAGTGATGCTGTGGCCACCCTTTCGTGGTGTCTGGAGGCTGTAAGGGTCTGGATGGGGAGCAACAGGCTTCAACTGAACCCTGGTAAGACGGAGTGGCTGTGGGTTAATGGCTCCTCTGTATCTGGGATTTTGTCATCTTTGGTGCTGGATGAGGTGGCACTGCCCCAGACAGACCCAGTGCGTAATCTGGGGGTCCTCCTAGACTCATGGCTCCTGCTTGAAGAGCAGGTGTCAGCTGTGGCAAGGAGGGCCTTTGTACAACTTCGGGTTGTGCATCAGTTACGCCCTTTCCTGGATCGGGATGCCCTTCAAATAGTCACTCATGCTCTTGTTGTCTCCCAGATAGACTACTGCAATGCACTCTACATGGGGCTACCCTTGAAGAGTATCCGGAAGCTACAGCTGGTCCAGAATGCAGCCGTGCGGGCTATTGTTGGTGCCCCAAGGAGGGCCCATATAACGCCTCTGCTCCGCGAGCTGCATTGGGTGCCAGTTTGCTTCCGGATCCAATTCAAGGTGTTGGTTATCACCTTTAAAGCCCTTCATGGCATGGGACCAGGTTATCTAAGGGACCGCCTCTCCCCTATGACTTCAACCCGTCCCACCCAATCACACAGAGAGGGCATGCTTCGGACCCCCTCAGTGAAAGAACTTCGACTGGCGGGGTCCAGAAGGCAGCCCTTCTCTGCGGAACATCCTGCCCCCGGAGGTGCGATTATCCCCCACACTCCTGGCCTTCCGTAAGGCTTTGAAGACCTGGTTCTGCCACCTGGCCTGGGGTGGGGTGAGAATTCCTCAAGCATGGGGATGGCTAGCCCCACAGAGGCCTCGTCCTTCAGCCTCAGGTTTTCATCCCCTTGGTCTCTCCTTCTTCTTTTTAGTTATGTTAAGTTAATTTAAGGTTTTATGTGTTTATATATTTATGTTCTAATGTTTATTGTGAATTGCCCAGAGTTCCCCCATTGGGGGGAGATGGGCGGTTGAAAAATTCAATAAATAAATAAACAAACAAACAAACACAACTGATCTCTACTATTGTCCAGCCTCACAGTTAAACCAAGGCAGGATTTAAATCCATAGTTTCTGCTTATTTCTGCCTGGTGTTTATGAATGTACTTTTTAAAAGATGCTTATAACAATTCTATACTGGGTATAAGATTGTGGCCTAAGTCTAAGTTATTCTGCTATGGCTGGTTGGCTACAAAATATTTAACAAGGGGACTAGGTACACCTCTGTCTTGTGATCCACAACCCCCTTGCTTCCTGAGGGGGCAGAACCTTAAGCCTCTCTAGATGACATGACAGGACAGGCAAAATAATTTTGGGGAAACATTAGAAAAGAAATCTATAGTTTCCAAAGCAAATAGCATAATTGAATAATGT
This sequence comes from Liasis olivaceus, assembly GCA_030867105.1. Classification (NCBI taxonomy): domain Eukaryota; kingdom Metazoa; phylum Chordata; class Lepidosauria; order Squamata; family Pythonidae; genus Liasis; species Liasis olivaceus. The sequence continues at coordinate 263,872,364 of CM061349.1, forward strand.
TTCCAAGTGCTGGATGAAGAGTATTCTGATGCACAAATAGAGCTGAAGGTAGAACTTTACTTTTCTTCAAATGTTCATTTTTACAGTTTGTAGGCAGATCTATTAGATAGGCTTTTTTCATTAATCTACATTTACTGAATTATCTTCTAGTACCAGGCATAAAACAAACCTAGCTTACCATTATAAGATTTTTGTCAATTTCCTTCAATCATTTAGTAGCTTGCTCTATGTATTTGTAAACTGCTTTGTTCCCCTTCTAAAATAATTGTTTTAATTATGCTGTGAGAAGGAAATCGAATTCTTCTCCCCCGCCCCCCCATGTCAGCAGGAAGTCAAAGCTTCCCATTTGTCTCATTCTATCATCACTTATCTTAAACAGCAATCGAAGCACATGGCTAAATTATAGTAAGAATGGGCTCACCTAAAAAGATTAAGACGTAACAGAAAGAATCAAGAGTCCTCCACCCTAGCCCAAAATTAAATAACTAAAGACCTGGCAGGAAGGGCCAACATTCCTTAAGCCCAAAAAATAGAATCATAAAAAGATTTCTTCCCGAAGAGAACTACATTCCAATTAGACAATACCAGATAAGGCAAACACAGGAAACCCCAGCGCAGTAGGGTGCCTGACCTTAGAACTCTCCCTAGTCAATTGCTCCCTAGTCAATTTCACGGGCCAGCACTCTCTCCTGGAATCTGGGCTAATTACCTTTTCTAAGAAATCCTAGAGGGTGGGTTTCCCTTGCACCTCTTAAGGATCTTCCCTATAAAAGGGGATTCCTGGGAAGCCCCGATGCTGCCCTGACAGCTGATCGTCTTGTGTATCTGGCTCTCGGAAATACCGTTTTCTCTCTCCTTCAAGCAACCGCCTGCGTGTTTATTCCCGGTTCGAAGATGAACCTCGAAAGTTTGCATTCTGACAATGCTTTACCAATTATTGCACTGTTTAAGGAAGTGTTTTGCACAATAAAACTATGTTCCAGGACTTGCTTTGTAAGATACAATCAGATTTCTGGATATGTCCTGTAATAGTTGGTTACATTAACTTTTCAAATAACGAACATATAACACTTTATATTTTCAATAAGAATTTTAAAACAGTTCAGACAGACATAGTTATTTCTGTAGATTAGTAAGACCTGCAATGTATAGGCATTGCTTCTGTCACTTCATCTCCCAAAAACCCTATCTGAGGCAAGAGGACTTTGCTACAATGACTCATGACTTTGTCACCACCGTTCTGGACTATTGCAATGCGTTCTTGAAAGGGCTGCCTTTAAAGACCACTTGAAAGCTGCAGTTGGTTCAAAGTGCAGTGGCTTGTATGTTAGCCAGCTGGTGGGATTACTTTACACCTGTACTGTGAGCCCTACACTAGTTACCAATAGGCTTCCTGATGCAATTTAAAGTGCTAGATAGTGCTAGGGAGAAGGCAGAGATCACAGTCCATATTGGCACCAGTGACATTAGAGCTCTGGAAAATTATTGTCTGGTTTGCTTAATTTGTTCCAAGCAAGCTGAAATAAATGATAATAATTAGAAAACACACAAGCATATTTTTCCATATGAAGGAAAAATCAGGATGGATTTTGCAAAGATGAATCCTCATCAACCTTCTAGAGCTCTTTAAGAGTGTCAGCTGAACATGGATGGAGATTACCTTGCTGACAGTGTGAACCTTGATTTTCAAAAAGCCTTTGACAAAGATCCTCCTCAAAGTTCATTAAACTTAGCAATCATTAAATAAGAGAATATATTTTTTATGGGTTGGAACTGGTTTAAAAATTGAAGCCAAATAGTAGGAACATTCTGAATAGATAGAAATAAAAAGTGGAGTTCTTCAAGAATCTGTTTTTGGACTAGTGCTTTTGAACGTACAAAGGATCTTGAGTTACAGGTAAGCAGGAAGCTGGCCAAGACTTGGATGACACTAAACAATTCAGAGTAGTAAAACCCAGAGACCTCCAGAAGGATCTCCTCAAACTGGGCAAATGGTCAACCAGATGATAAATGTGGTTCAATGTAAATATAAAGTACTGCACACTGGGCAAAAAATATGGTACATATAGATTCAGGGGGTCTAAGCTGTCTACAAGTAACCAAGAAAAAATATTTAGGGATAATCGTGGATAGCTTATTTGATTCAGTGCATGGCAGCTGTGAAAGGGCAAATTCCATACTATAGATCATTAGGAAAGACCTTTAAAACTACTAACAGTTAAAGCCATTATCCAAATATATGATACCTCTGCATCTGCAATACTATCTACAGTTTTGGCTGTCACATTTGAAAAACACATAAGAACTGGAAAGATGCAGAAGGGGACAACCAGGGATCATAGATGGGCTTCAGCTTGATCCAGCAGAGATATTTTTATGCTTTGATTAAAACAAATGCTCATACTATGTCACTGGTTAGAAGCTATTTAGAATACTGTAGCTTATTCTTCCTGTCATGACTAATTACAAGGAATGTTGAATCAATTTTATTTTTAAGAGTTGGTCTTAAAAGGCATTTTTATTTTTAAGCCCAAAAACTACTATTTTCCAGTTTTACCAGTATTATTGGATTGAGAATCACTAGAGGGCACTGTTTTATTTGCTGATACAGAGGACTTGGCATTATACTGTGAAAAATTAAGCATAGTTTTTACTGAAAATGGGAGTATTGTTCGTGCTTCCTACCCACTTTATTTCAAAATTCTAAATCAGAACTATGACTTTTTTTGATTTTATAATTCAACTTTAAGATTCCAGAGACTACAGACACAGCCCTTTCTTATTTACAATTTATTGAAAAACTGTCTGTGTTCAATGGGCTGCTTATTCTCTAGCAAATATATATAGGATTGCAGCTCTATAGTAATCTATAGCCAGACTCCTGTCCTGGACAGGTCATATAGTTTTGCAGATGGAAAAGTGAGGTCTCTAAACCACAATAAAAAGTGGGAACCGCTATTAGTCAGATGTTTCTTGAGATACTGAGACCTTCAGAGGTTTTATATTACTACTTTTTTCCAGAACTCAGTAAGTTCAGGTTACCACTCTAAACAAATTGAATGTGGAAACAATAGAATGACTCCATTCATTAAGTGGAAATTATAAAGATCAATGAGCACCCTCATGGCTCGGAAAGTACAGAAATTACTAAAACATTTTCATTTGCAGATCTTATCAAGAAAGATGAAAGATGTGGCACTTACAATACACAAATCCATAGCTTATTTGTTCCTTTACCTTACCATTCACTGAATCCAAAGAGCAAGGGCAGAAACAATTACCTCATGAAGATCACATTGTACAATAACATAATTACTATAAATTATTTTCAAACAAGTTCATTTAGGTTGCAATCCTATGCACAGTCATCTGGGACATGTCTAACGGAGAAATCAAGATAAGGGTTGTGCTACCAACCAAAAAAAATGGCTGTATACCAAAGAAAGGAGGATTCTATGCTTGGTGTCCTAAGTGAATAGCTGGTGTGCCAGCTGCAGGTTTTTCTGCCTTAGATATCCTTATGCCAATAATTAATGCTGTTTTCACCATGCAATTAGGCTATTATAATGCACTCTATTAGAGACTGCTTTTGAAGACATAGTGGAAACTGAAACTAGTCCAAAATGCAGCAGCTTAGCTACTAATGGGGCGAGTAGGTTTACCAGTGTAACTTCAGTGCTTTGGTAGCTGTACTGGCTACCAGTAGGTTTTTCCAGGTCGAATTCAAGTGGCAATATTAACCTGTAAAGCCCGACATGGTTTGGCTTCTGTATCTTCAGGACCAACTTTTTCAAGAAGATTCTACCTTCTTGCATTTTCACCCAAGAGGAGATGCTAAGGATCACAAGGAGTGAAGAGGTTGGGGGCCTGAAGATACAGAAGCCAAACTATGTAGGCAGCTGACCTCCTGAGTTTTGTGGGGGCTCCAATCTGCTAGCCTTCCACACAGTCATTAAGACCAAAATTGTTCTGCAGACAGTTTGGACAATTGTGATTATGGGCTGCTTTTTTATTTTTTTTTATTTTTTTTTTAATAAAAGCTTTTATTTACAGTATTGGTGTGGATTTTTTTAAAATTTGGGATTAGGATTTGCTTATTGTATAGGGTTTATTCTTTTTACTGTTAACTGCCTAGAGTCTCTGAAGTGGATAGTATGCACATTTTTGTATGTATGTACAGTGGTGCTTAAAAGTATGTGAACCCTTTTGAATTTTCAGTATTTCAGCATAAAAATGACCTAAAACATGATCTGTTCTCCACACAGGTCCTAAAACTAGATAAAGAGAACCCAGTTAAACCAATGAGTCAAAAACATTACACTTGTTCATTTATTTATTGAGGAAAATGATCTTGGTTTTGCCAGGATGGGACCTGGGCCCAGGCACAATCCCCGCACCAGGAAAATGCCTCGGATTCTAGGAGCCCATCCCAGCCAGACAGGAAGACTAACATGAACAGCAGGAGGCTCAAGAGAAATAAGTTTGGTGTTCAAAGCTTATTGCACCTCCACAAGTACCTGAGTGGGGCTACTACAGCAGGGCTGCAAAAATCCAGACAACCACTAGATAATAGCAAAGAGCAGGGCTGGCTTTAGGCTAAGGTTGAGTAGGCATTGGCCTAGGGCACCAAAGCCAGTCTGGTCTAGTGGTATGTTTGCCCCCTTCAATTATTTTTAAAAATAATAAAGGTTGGATTAAAAAAAAATCTTTAAAAAAAAGCCAATGCCACCCCTCCTTTCGAATCATTCCAAAAATGCAATCTTCTCATTGGCAGGTGATGGTGCCATCAGTCAATGTGGCCTAAGGGTACTGTACCATACACCTGTGAGCTGGCACTGGCAGAGATAAAGAAAGCTCTAGCTGTCTGGCGCCATCATTTGGTCTGGATTTTTGCAGCCCAGATATGGCAGTCCTGAGTATGTGAGATAAAGTAGCCAGAACAAGAACCAAGAGTCATGGAAACAGTATTGAGTAATCAGGTTCTCTAGACAGTGTTTTCATTCATTTTCCAAGTTGGTGTGTGTGTGCGCGCACGCCCTTCCTGGTGGAATAGGAGATGCAGATGAGGACCTACTCTGTTTTCCATCTTTTAACTGATAGAGGGTCTAATGATTATTAGGTACCTAGTAACTTGGTTTGATTTGAAAATTATTTTGCATACAATGTAAAAGCACAATAGGAAATAGGAAGTGTTCCAGTTACTGAAAGCTGCTTTATTACAAAGAAGCTTTCCAGATATTAACTTCTAAACTTAAAAAAAAAATTGTACTCTTTGCCTGGGTCTCTTGGGAAATTGAGGTATGAATTAATATCAATAAGTATATAAATTTACATGAAAGAATGTGTCTCATATTTTACTTTTGGAGCTCTGAACACACTATGCCAGGTATGTTTAAGCGTGCAGCTTAATTTAGCTCCTGGTTGGAGAACAAAGACTGCAGCTTTTTCACCACACAAGACTTTGGAAAGGTTACTAGCACAAAAGCTAGCAAGAAGCAGCTTTTGAGAAGCAGGTTTCAGGAAGAATTGGAGGCCTTTCTCATTTGCACATAATGGCATAAACAATTCCATGGTAACATTTTTTTTCAGCTATGTTCTCATGACATTGTCTTCATGTTGGCCCTGGTCCACTACTGAGACAGGTTTAAGTCATCCTTAGCTGAAGCAATGTTAAAGTGATATGTTCCCTTGTATTTTGACACCGATCGAGTGCAGCCTCATGATGTATAGAAGGGACTGGCAATGGAGATGGCAAATTTCATGCTGGTAACTCCAACTCAAGGATGAGAGGAAAGCTTTGTAACTCAGCACTGGAGAAAGGCCTTATGGCTGCAAACTATCAGGCTCATATCAATTACCATTTTATCACACAATTTATTACATATTTTTATCTGATGCTGATAAAATAACCTTTAGAAGTATTGGTCATCTATATGGAATCAATGTTTTGAGCAAAACCGGTGTGAGAAAACTATGAATCCCTCTGGAAAGACCTATATAAGCAGAAAGATTTAAAATTACAGGCCCTGTATTTCAGTCTCTGTCCCAAAGTATGCTCAAAGTTTTATTTTCTAAAAGTTCTTACATTTCTTATAGCAGAATCCTATGCCTACTCAGTGAGGTCAATGAGACCTTAGTTCCAGGTATATTTCAGGCTGCAGCCTAAGCAAAAACACTTTATAACATTATCCAATATTAACGGACAATAATAATGACGTTCCATATACTTTATCAAAACGAGAGATTGTTTTCCCTGGCTGTTTCTAGCCTTGAAATTTACTCCTTAAGCACAACTTGCTCCTTCAAGTTGAGAATCTGCAAGTCAATTAGCATACTCCGCTTTGCCTCGGAAAACAGATGCTACAACACATTTTTTCAGGTACCACACGCTTTTGAGAAGTCGCTGTTACTGTCACTATTAACGTTCTTAATCGAGCTCGGAAAAGCTGAAAAGAAAAAACGCTTAGCAGAACGCCGCGGCTTGGGGGTGGGGAAAGCGTATCTCCCCCGCCCCGCACATGCTTCTTCCCCTGCTAATTCGGGCTTTACCTGCAGCTTCCGCTCCCTTCCAAGATTTTTCACCTACAGGAGGGAGAGCGCAGAAGCGTCTATCAGTAGCTGACTAGGAAGTGGGAGAAGCAGCACGGTCCGAGAGGGAAACGACGGGCCGGTCGCAGGGCCACGGGAGCGCCGCACATTCAGGCGTGCCAGACCCCTCCAGCTCGCCGCGGCTTGGCCGACCTCCTCGCCCCCAATGGCTTCTGCCGCGGACGCTCTGCCTGAAGGTAAAGTCCGCCTGCTTACTGTTCGGCAATTGGCGCGCGCCCCGGCGCAGAGGCACGAGAGCGGAGGGCTGTGCGCCTTTGCGGACAGGGACCGCGGGGACCGGAAGGTGGGCTGGGCAGAGCAAGGGAGGCGGACCCCGGAGTGGCCTTTGCCTCGCCCGGGGCGGGGGGCGGGCGCATGCCCTGGGTGGACGGTGATCCTCCCACAGGCTGCGCGGGGCCGCTCTTCGTTGGCGGGAGACTGCCGTCGGACTGGCGAGCAGTTCTCAGTCTCTCATTGAGGATATTTTTAGTATGAACTATTATTTGCATTGCTACTAGTATTTTTGGCAACGGCAGCGTTCTTCTTAGATAAAAGTCTTTGTCCCTTGCCTCGTTCGATTTGAAACTCCCTTCCTCGAAATTATCTACGGTGAAATGTCCTGACCGAGCCACCCGAATTCGATTTTGAATGAGTCTGAAAGTTCCCCTTCTTCCTATTCTATGCATTGTATTAAGAGTGACTTTGTGCTTTAAAAAATGCCTTTTTGAAGCGCCTCATACTCTCAGGGTCTGATGAATCATTTACTCAAATGCTAGATAAATTAAGCCCAGCAGCATCCCTCTGAAGTGTAACAAAATTGTTACAAAAGGTTGCCTGATGCTGTAACTTTTGTGAATTGCACTTTATATTCTTCAGCAAGAAAACATTTCTACCTGTCCCAAGGGGAGTTTTGATTCATAAAAGCTTTAAAAGGGGGGGAAAAAAAACCTTACTATTTGCACTTTTTAAAAAGGAGAGTCCAGTACTTAATATAGGATAACTCACTCCCTTTTGAAAGAACTTGGTTGAAAACTGAAATACGTAGTATAAATGAAATGTGAATCAACAGAGCAAACGTTTGCCCTTCAGTGCAGTGCTTTCATCTGCAGTCTTAAAACATGTTTCCAATTAGATCTTGTTCACTTGGAATTAAATCACACTCTTTGATACAGGACTTATGGATTCAATGCACATTTATTTATTTATTTATTTGGTAAATTTATATATCCACTTATCTTACATATGTGACTCTGGGCAATGTACAAACTTAGAAACGCAAAAACAATGGAAAAAAATAATAACCAGAAACATAACAAAAAATTTTTTAAAGCATTAAAAACTGTTACCTCCATTAAAAACATACAAACATAATTTGTGGGAAAGCACTGCTACCAGATCCCTAGGCCAGATGACAAAGCCATGTTTTCAGGCCCTTCTGGAAGGCTAGCAAGGTCAGGGCCAATCTGATCTCGAGGGGAATGATGTTTCAGAGGGCGGGTGCTGTGGCAGAACAGGCTCCCCTCCTGGGTCCCATCAGATGGCATTCTTTTGTGGATGGGACCGGCAACATGCCCTCTCTGCTGGACCGGATGGGACAGATGCATGTGACTGGGGAGAGGCCATCCCTCAAATAGTCCAGCCACATGCCATGTAGGGCTTTATAGGTCATTACCAGCACCTTGAACTGAACCTGGAAGCAAACTGGTAACTAATGCTGCTCGTGGAGCAGAGCTGTAACATACCCTGATCTAAGTGCACACATAACTGCTAGCACTGCCACATTTTGCAACAGCTGAAGCTTCTGGATTCTCTTCAAGGGCAGTCCCAGGTACAGCACATTACAGTAATCCATGCGGGGCGACCAGGACATGACTGACTCCGCATAGGGCCTCCTGGTTCAGGAATGAGCACAACTGGCACATAACCAGAAGTTGTGCAAAGGCCCTCCTAACCATGACTGTCACCTGCTCATCAATCAGGATCATAAGTCCAGAAGGACCCTGTCAGGTTTAGCCCAGGAAACTCCAGGAGACAATACAGATTCAATCCAGCAAGGTTTAATTGGCTTCACACCATTTACAGAATCTTCTCAGACTGAGAGCCGTTCCCAGGGTCAAACTACAAACATCACTAGCATTCCTCAGGGAGGGGCCAGTCTCATCCTCTTATCTCTTCTTCTCTCCTCTGGGGATGAGAGTCCATGTTTCACACCCCTGCTCCACACTCCCACAGACCCCCAGATTGTGCACTCAGTCTATCTGGAACAGTGCCACCCCATCCAGAACTAAAGATGGTTAATTCTCAGATTCTGGTGGCCCCAAACCCCTAAGCCACTCAGGCTTGCCAGGTTTGAGCTGAAGCCCGTTGTTCTCCATCCATCCCCATCCATGTTAAGCATAACATGGTTAGATTGGCTTTGGGTTAATGTGTTGTATGAATTGCTACTATCGGGATTATAAATCTTGCTTTATATTTTAGTTTGTTATGTAAAGACAGACATGTGCTTTTTTCAGTAAACCATCCCCAAACAAGCTATTGTTTGGTGTGTTGTGTAAAAAGCCAGTCATAGTGAACTTTTTATAAATTGCAGACAGCTTCTTACTTGAGAAGATTCTAGACAATTTACATATGGAAATGTGTGATATGCATAGTTCCTTATATTAACTTCACAGAATTTCTAGACATTGTCATCACCCTTTAGTCATCAACCCATATTTGACATCTCTTTCATCTTGATCCCTATAAACATTTAAAATGTCAGAAGAGTCCATCTTTGGCCTTCTCAGTTGTTGCCCCTAGGCTCTGAAAGTGTTCCCAGTAGATATCAAGGCTCCATCTTCTTTGGAAGCCTTCAAGAGAGTCTTAAAAACCCATTGTTCAGCATGGCTTTTAATCATTTTTAGGAACTTAAATAGTTTCAAGATGTTTTATGTTGATTTTTATATATTCAAATTGTTTAAAAATTAAATTAAAACCATTGTGAAATGAAAAATACATAATAAAAATATTTCCTGTTCTTTATTTAATATGGCATCTAGTCTATTGTTTATTTGACCAAGACTGTTACATTTGAACTGACACATGACCATCTGTTATAAACTTATGCAAAAACATGCAAGATCAAGCTATTTTCTTTAGTGTTTTTCACTCTGTTTGGATAAACCAGGACTGTGGGGTTTGCAAACTGACTGTCTATATCAGTGTTTCTCAGCCTTGGCAACTTGAAGACGTGTGAACTTCAATTCCCAGAATTCCCCAGCCAGCCATGGTGGCTGGGGAATTCTGGGAGTTGAAGTTCACACGTCTTCAAGTTGCCAAGGTTGAGAAACACTGGTCTATATAATTATCAAGCAATTAAAGTAGAGATAGATAAATATCTCTTGCCAGGCAATTAAAGTAGGGATAAATAAATATCTCTAAAATGTTGATGATTGTAAACCTAAGCCTCTTTTTGGCTTGTTTCCAGCAGTTCAGGCAACTAAAGAGCCAGTAGAAGACACTGACCCTAGCACTTTATCCTCAGAAAATGTAAGTAGTTTTGTGAATTTGTTGAAGTGCAAGTGGTTAGTTGCCCGGCTAAGTGGTTCTTCCTAACTGATCTTGACCAATTTTGAAAAGCTAAGCAGAGTGGGAGTGATTAACATTTGGATGAGGATCACCAGAAAATTCAAGGATTGTAGGTTACAGTGGAAAGTTGAACAAGCATCCTGGTTGAAGGCACTGGCAATTTTTTTTTTTTAATGTTGCAAAGAAAACTACATGGATATGTCCATGAAGTTATCAGAAACTGAGACTGATTCAAAGGAAACATTACTTTTACTAAGTAATTAATTTACTTATTTTACTTGTTGGCTACTATTACATAATATTTAATACTCCCAGAAAAGTTCAATAATTAAGATGTTACAAGACAAGATACATGATCTGAAACAAGTCTAGGGACATGACCTCCCAATTATTTCCTTTGTGGTCTTCACAAATATTTTATTAGTTTGCCACATAAATAACATCTTTACTAGGGCACATAGCACTGGGGGAGAGGATATTTAGTTAGTTACTTCTGAGTTTCAGGCTTCTAAAAGCTATAGAAAAGCCTTCTGGAAGAGCATTAAGACCTGGCTCTGCCAACTAGCTTGGGGATCCAATGGGAGCTCCCAGCACTGGGGGTGGCTGGTGACTTGAGGATGCTCTCTCCGTCTTTTAACTTTGTTTTGTAATTTTTTACTGTTTTGATGTTTTTTATTTGTGAGCCACCTAGAGTCACTTATATAATGAGATGGGTGGTGTATACATTTAATTTATAAATAAAATAAATAAATAGAATTCTGACAGTTTTATAATAATAAGAAATGGCTGTAATGAAAAGTTAATGCCTATTTCATCCAGTTACATATATCTATATAAAAAGTGAGAGGTGCTAGTGCCTGCTTCTTATATGTAATAACCAGCTACTTTTGATGAAACCACAGTTAATCTCTATAATGAAGAAGGAAAATGACCATAACTAATCAAGGATTCATATTTGACCATACTGTTGGTTCAGAGATGGACAAATGAGGACTTCCCTTTCTGTATATCTTTTCCATTGGTTTGTGTGGAAAAAAAAGAGTTGTAACCAGAAAACTCAGTGGTGAGAGATGCAGTTGGAGTCATGCAAGATTTGTTTGAGAACCCCTGTAGTGGGTTTGTTTGTTTGTTTGTTTGTTTGTTTATTTATATCCATATTTATATGGCTGTCCTCAAAATCAAGTGACTCTGGGCGGTGTACAACAAAGTATTTCCATCAGTGTCATGAATCCTTAATGAAGTTGCTCCTCAAGGATTTTTTTTCTTAAAAAGTATTTGCTTCAAAACCTGATTGGATGAAAGTTTTGGAAACCATTCAGTGAAAGTTTTCTGAATCAAATTATGGAAGGAGGATTTGACACGAGATTGCCATTTTTACCGGCAGGCCCAAACCAAGACTTCCATAATTTTTGCTTGTATCTTTAAAGCTTTCTGATAAGGGGCTTGATAAATCTCCATTGATTCCTTATTCCTGCTTGGGACTGGAGAAATAATGTAGATTAATTGTTGAATACCTGGCAAGCTCAGTGAACAGCTGGGAGACTGTTTGGCTTGAAAGGTTGCAAATTCAGCAGAACTAAGAACTTAACAGGTCAAAATAATTGGTGTGTCAAAACGTATCTAAATAATTGTATAAAACTATGCTTCTCCTTTTTGTCTGAACAGATAGAAAAGTATCCTGTTCAAGATACAGCATTACCCAAAGGTAAAAATAGAAAACTGCAATGGCTGTATTTTTTATTTTTTGAAAAGTATTGAAATATGCAACTCGATTAGGTATGCCACTTGATAATGAAACTTTACACAAAATACTTTACATACCACAAATTATATGTCCCTTCATAGACTTCACTTGATAATTTTTAGAACTGTCTCCAGTTAGATTTGCTGAAAATCCCAGTTTTTATTAACTCTGAGATCTTCAAAATCTTCTAAGGTCAAGAAACCATTAAAGAAGAAAATATCTTATAGTCTTCTCTCCTTCATTCATTTTCACCTTAGTAGCTCAGTCCCATCACCAGAGATTACAAGTATGCAAGAAATATTTCATCGACTTCCACTCAGGGATCATGAACTGAGAAATTCTGCTTCTGTAGAGGAGATAGTTGACTACCTAGCCTTGACTACCTAGCCTGAAGGATCCAATTTCATTGTCCTATCCCACTTCTCCTCAAGACAAAGATCAGATTTCTTCTGCTTCTCTTACCTTTAGGGGCTTCTTTAGCTCATATTCTCTGGATTGGGTCAATCAGTACCACAGTCAATATTTTCATTTATTTTATATTTATTCATTTAATATATTTATAAACTTTCTCAATCATACCAACTCTGGCAACTCTTTGTCTCCATTGTCAGAATGCACATCTCATGGGGTTCATTTCATATGGTACAACATAATTTGTAATAATTGTTTCCATTCCCTCCTCATATTATTAAAGTCATCTGGACCACTTTCTGTATTGGAGGTGCAGCAGCTTAATTAGTAGACAACACTGCTATCTTTGTTTGATACTAATCAAGCAGCGCAGCCTGGAGCATCAAACTCCTTTCTTGCAACATGCCAGCTAAGGCTCCATAGCTTTCTATCCAGCCCCATCTTCTACCATTAATGGAAGTGGTGACCCAAGCTTGTTTGAAGTTGGATATTGACATTCCAACTCATCTTCTTCCCTCTCAGAACAAGCAACCCTAGTCACAGTGCACCTGAATGTAGGCAATTAGTCCATCACATTGATGTTAGAAAACATTTCATTTTATTGCAATTATCCAAGTCATTAGATATGGAGATTATTCACTCAAAGGGTATGGATGATCTAATATTCCATCTGATGCCTGCAGATGCTTAGGCTCCTGGTTTATATTTATTTATTTACATGGATTTTAAAAAAACCTGATTCCAGATGACTCTGGGTGCTGACTTGTCATGCCTGTCTTGCCATTTCTGTTGTAGTATGCAAAGAGCACATGACATTGGTTAATTTCTATTCCACTGAAGTTGTACAAAATAGAGAACTGATACAGAATTGGGGTGAAAACTGCAGATTTTATTTAAGCATTCAGCTTCAAATTCATTTCCGTTCAAGTCAAGAGAAAGACTTCTGGGTCATGAGGGAAAGAAACCCGATACTGTGACCACAGAACGATTCCATAGCAGCCTTGCCTTTTTGGGTCTCCATCCATCAGGCTTATCTAGCTAACATCAGTATTTCCTATAAGAGACAACAGCCTTACTGTTCTGTCATCTCCCACAGGATAAGCAAAGTGCATCAAAACTATTTTCTTCTGAAGGTTATGTTGTGTCCAAGTGGCGACTCCATACTATGAAGTACCAAACTGACAGCAAGATTATTAATGGTTCTTTTCATTGTACTTGGTTGGCTGCAATATGTTAGTCTTTCTCAGGAAGACTTTCTCACTAGAAATTGTACTGAGAACCTTCTCTTTGATGGGGAGGGCCTCTTTGGTGGGCAGATGGATGACAGCAGCAGCAACAACAAGATTAATGTCCTTTCAATCTGTGCTCAAAGGGATTATCCTTAATCCAGGCCTTGCTCCCCTTCAAGGCTCTCTTGTTGTACACCTTGATATGGGAGACAACCAAGCCACACAGATGATACCGACCAATATCTAAAAGGTGCCAAGATGACAATCAGACAATCATTTTAAATATGATTGTTTCTCCTAGGCTTGTGAGGTTACTACACATTTGTCAGTTTAGGAAAGTACTACTATGAACGTCTGTGTATGATTATAGGACATACGTACTATGCCACTGAGTTCAGCGCTCAACTACAAGTGGGAATAATTCACCTACCCCTCATTTCCTTGGAAATTCAGGAACTCATGCAGAAAGGAGCAATTACTACTGTTCCTGAAATTTCTTGGTTGAGAAGAAGGATAAAGGGATAAAGGATAAAGATCCTGCCCTGGATCTCTGCAACCTAAACCTATTTATCAGGGCCAAGACATTTCATAAAGTCACTCTGGTCAACATTTTACCTCTACTTCTGTGAGGAGTAAAATATATTTTTCCACATCTCCATCAGATCAGTTCTAATGCTTTGCAGTAGATTGAATTCTCTATTCAATACTATTCTCTGGCCTCATGAATCTATCCTAAGCATATGGCAGTGGTTATCCACAAACATCCCACAACAGTGACTCACTCTTTGTGATTTAAATTCAGTTTATCTTTCAGGGCCATGTGTCCCAGACTTTTACTTCATTTCAGAAGTTGGGGGCCTCTTGGTGATTTTTTGCAAGTTGTAACTTCAGTCTTCCCAAATTTTACCATTTATTGGAGCAGTCCTAGACACATTACTAGGTTGGCCAGTAATGTCTAGCATTATTCATCCATTGTGCTTCTCATTGTTCACTAACTACTAGGACATCCTTACACAGGAACCCACAATGTCTCTTATCTCCTTTGCCAGGATCCATCTGAGGATGTTCCAGCATCTTGGGATGCTGGGAAATGTCTACGATTTAGAAGCAGAGCAGATCACAGCATGGGTTCTCTGGGAGATGCATCGCTTCTTTTGGGAGCAAGACTCTACTTATTTCCTGTACTTCTTTTGCTGACAAGAGTGCTGAACAAGCTAGTGCAAGTTCTTTCAGCTGTACTCTGATCATGCCGTGGTGGCAGCAGCAAACTTAGTTTCCGACCTACCTTTCCTTCAGCTGGGAAATTATGCATATTTGTACTGTATCATCCAGTCCTTCTCACTAGAGATCAGTTCTGCATTTGACATCATGATCTTAGACTGCTCAGGTTGATAGTTCATACCGTCAAAGCTTTTTCCTCAGAGGAGATGGAAGTGATTACAGCATGCATAAACAGTTTTCTCCTATGCTGCCAAGGGACCAGGTTTGTCTCCTTTGTTTCCAGTTTTGGAATGGGCCCAGTTCATTGCTTGTTCCAACATGTTTTTTTAGTTCCTTTTGTCACTACATGGCAAGGACCACCTTCTTCAAAAAAGTGTTTCTATTTGATCTGACTGTGACTTATGCACCTACTGAGGCTTATTCAGTGTTCTCTGACCCTAGGGTTCAATTCTTTCTGAGAGTTCACATCAGTGTTTTTCAAACTTGGCAACTTTTAGATGTGTGGACTTCAACTCCCAGAATTCCCCAGCCAGTATCTTGAAGTTGCCAAGATTCTGGCTGGGGAGTTTTGGGAGTTGAGGTCCACACATCTTAAAGTTGCCAAGTTTGAAAAACTTAGTTTATATAACCTCTACCCTCCCATTTACCCATCTATTTCTACTTGGAAACTTTCTTTGGTTTTGTTTTGTTTGACATTCATATCTTTCTAATTGCCATGTACAAACCCTATAGGAGACTTTCATGGTGACAGTTACTTCTGCCTGGAGAGCAAGTAGGTACTGTATAAGCAGAATTCTGTACCTTGTGAGCAAAGCCTCCAGTCTTCTTCCAAAAAGGATATCTTCAGCCAGATACCACTCCTTCCCAAGACTGCGGCAGACTTTCATATGAAGTAGTCACTGGCGTTGCCTATTTTTCCTCCTAACCAGTCTACATCATTAGGACATTCCCTCTACATACTAGGCATTATAAGCCTTTTATGTAAAATGTACTGCCACCTTATACCTCCTGTCTCTTGGTATGCTGCCGGGGCCTATTGAAAAGTTTCCTAGTGTTTCTGCAATGTTTTGCCAAATGTCTGTCTTCATCTGACCTTCCTATCAACTTGTGAGTAAGGAGCTATCAACTTGTGAGTAATTTGCTGTAGACACTGCTGTAGACACTGTACTAGGTCCACCACTTCCTTGATTGCATCCCTTACATGGGTACAACTGCTTGATTTGCGCTGACCCATAACTTATACAGCGTCAACATCAGGGCCAGGAGAAGTGCTTCTTTTGGGAACAGCAGTATTCTTGTCCTTCAATACATGATTGGGCATTTCTACCCTTGTCTAAGAAAGTTTAGTTCATTTTAATTAATTAATTAATTTTTCAAATATATAGGGCCACCCATCTCACACAAGGTGACTTGATGCTGTACAATAAAACCAACAATTAAAACATATTATAAAACCACTGAAAACACTTACATAATTAAACATAAATAAGAACAAGATCGTGAGAAGTTAAAATCAGAAAGTTATATGTGGTCAGCCAATGTGCAGCCTCCCTGCTGCCAGGAGATCCCCAGGCCTGATGAAAAAAACACATTTTGAGGGCTTTCTGGAAGGCCATAAGGGTTAGGACTAACCTCACCTCAGGGTGGATGATGTTCCAAAGGGTGGGTGCCATGGCAGAAAAGGCTCATCTCCAGGTCCCATGAGTTACAACTATTTAGCAAAGGGAAGCCGCAACATGCCTCTCTTGCCAGATCTGATGGGATGGGTAGATGTAACTGGGGAGAGGCAGTCCCTCAGATAACTGGGCTCCATGCCATGTAGGACTTTAGAGGTCAAAACCAGCACCTTGAATTGTACCCAGAAGCAAACTGGTAACCAATGCAGCTCATGGATCAAAGATATAACATGTATCCTCGTAGGGGCACACATAACTTCCCATGCCTCTGCATTTTGCACCAGCTGAAGCTTCCGGATACTCTTCAAGGGTAGCCCCATGTAGAGCACATTACAGTAGTCAATTCAGGAGATGACCAGGGCATGACTAACTGTGAAAAGAGCCTCCTGACCCAGGAATGGGCGCAACTGGCATACCACACAAAGTTGCACAAAGGCTCTCCTGGTCATGACTGCCACCTGCTCCTCGAGCAGGAGTTGTAACTCCAGAAGAACCCCCAGATTGCACAACTGGTCTGTTTGGGGCAGTGTCACCCCATCCAATACCAAAGATGGTAAAGTCCCAGATTCAGAAGGCCCCAAAACCCAAAGCCACTCAGTCTTGCCAGGATTCAGTTGAAGCCTGTTATTCCCCATCCAGATCCCTACAGGCTCCAGACACCAGGACAGGACATTAACACCATTGCTTAGTTTGCCAAGGGTGGAGAGGTACAACTGAGTATCATTAGCATATTGATGATACCTCACCCCATGGTGACAGATGATCTCCCCCCAGCAGTTTCATGTAGATGTTAAACAGGAGGTTAGTTTACTAATCACACATTTGTGTAATACACAGAGACTAAAAAGATGAAGAACATGTTGTTTATTTGTAAATGTGGTTCTTCGAGTGGTAATTTGACATTCATGCAATTCTCCCACCCCTAGGGGTCTACTTAAAGAACTAAGTTTCCATTAATCTTACATGGCCAGCTCCTGAAATTGAGGGAATAGACAGGAATACTGATGGCATGCTTCCTGCCCAAAGTAGTCATCTGCATCTCCAGAGGATTCCATTTTGGGCTCCACACGAATTTGCATTTGTATGTTTAAATGCATACATGAGCACTTGAAGCACACTTACAAGAAAGCAATGCGTAAGCAGCAACAACGTGTACTTTCTCTGAAATCCAGGACAGAAGAATGTTTTGGGAACCAAGAATTAGGTGGGAACCAAAGAATTGTGCATGGATCATCTGTTTTCTTATTTCAGCCTGATCCCCAAAGTGTCTTCAGGAGACTAGGAGGCCCTACCAAAGCAGGAGTCAATACAGTGTGAAGGAATAAAGGCAGAAGGAACATCACCAGTCTCTTCATGCAAGTGTGGAACTACTTTCTCTCCAGGCACACGGGGCAGAATTTAGTCATAATGTTTTAGATCTGTTCCTTGCTAATTCAAGTCATCTTACTCTAAAAATATGGATCGTATCCAAAATCAATCATAAACAACTAATAAGTCATAAAAAACAGCAAGAGAGAAATCACTTAAAGGGAGATAATTATTTTGAAGAAATTCCCATTGTGCCTGGAAGGCAAATAAAGATATGAATTTTTATTCTGGTAAAGAAGTATTCTGTACTTAAGTATCTTTAAATGTTTTATTTTTGTAACAATTGTCTTTATAACGTGTTTATTGAATTGCCTGGAATGTAATACATGTACCAGAAGGTAGACTTAAGATCATTACTCTGAAAAAGAAAGTCTAGCACAGCCTTCTCCAGTGGTATCCCATAGATGTGCAGACTGAGAATTCTGGAAGTTACAATTAAATACTAGAGGTCTAGATTAGCTTTCCCTAATCTGGGCACCCTCCAGATGTGTGGACTTAACCTCCCAAAATTCCTCAGGCAACCTGACAATTTTTAGAATTCTTGGAGTAGATCCCAACTCTGGCAAGTTTAAGGAAGATTGGTCTTTTCAAGCAATAGGTTTGTCTCAGCAATGAGGACTCTTCTTCTTTTTTTTAAAGGACCATGTTTGCTTCCTGCTGTGCTTAGACATGAAACTGCTTTAGATTTGGTGAAAATAACTACTATATACAGGACACACCCAGGCAATTTAAAAGATCTGGCTTTGTTCTTGTACCTGTTAATGATAACTGGATATTCAGGAATGAGCCAGTGAAATGTTGCATGACATTCAGATAAATGTTATCATTAATAATTTCTGCAACTCCTACAGGGGCCAGTTTGTAAAATGATGATTTAATGTAATTGGTTGGTAACTAGTAGGCAAGTGTGACGTGTCAGATGGTTTGGAAGAGGGATATATGGTATTTTATTTCAGGGCAGAGAAGATTAGCATAATAGAAACTAGCAATTCCTCACTTATTCTGTGCATACACAGGGCTTTCATTCATTACATCCACCTTCTGGAAGCCAGTGGCTGATAATGTGCCCACAGGTTAGTTCCTTCTGCAATCTTAGGTATGTAGAATTTTAGGCAAGTCATCACTGGTTATGCTAAATTTTATGAATGGAAAAGTATGCCTGTGTTACAGCTTTCTTTCTTGCCCTGATACATTACTTGAATTGGTACCATAATCTTTCTGAATTACAGAACCTTTTAGAAATATTTTGATCAAGAGGTCTGAATGTGACTAATATTTAAGGATATTTGCCTTTTAGATGAAGAACACCAAACAGAAAAAGTGACTTTGGGAATTTCATCCATTAATGTTAGAAGCCTAACATCAGATTCAGGCCTTATACAACAGGTAATTGAAATGTTGTTAATCCTATTAGAATGTTTGTTGATAGGTAAACATGAAGACTTTGCAGTATTGTTCCCCAGTCTACTATAAGTTAGCACAGAAAGTTTTATTTCTAACTCAGGTGCAAACTGGAAAGAGGACAGAAGTAGCCATGAAAAAATCCTGAATTTTGGATACTCTCTGCTTTCATTGAAGGAAGAGTATACTACAGATTGACCCCTTGTTACCTTCAGAGCCAGCTACTTCATGTAGAATCTGCCTGACCTACACTATCAAATAAAGAAAGGATGCCCTAGGTACCCACCCTGAAAGAAATTGGGCTGGGACTCAAGATAGATTTTCTTGTAGTAGATCCTCCCTCTGAAACAGCTCATCTCCAAAGTTAGGTGTGCCCCTACTCAGATGATAGTTTGGAAGACAAGAAACAATCTTTAAGAGAGGGTTCAGATGTACTTGATGGCAACCACAGTTTTTTTTTTTGTATAGTTTTTAATTGTTTTGTTTATTATGTATTGGTTTTATGGGTGAATTTTATTATTGTATTAATGATTTATCTCGTACGTTGTAAGCTGTCTAAAATAGGAAGAGTAGATGACATATCCATATTAGTCATATTAGTAAATAACTATCCAGAGAGGGCCCTAATTAAGAACTTAAGAGGTAGGAAGTTCATATGAGAGTAAGGAGTCTTTGAGGAAATGCAAACCTAGGCATGCAATTTTTTGTAGACAAAAGTAACAGCTGCCCGTGGAAAAAAAAATGCAACCCACACATTTCTTTCAGCATTGGCAACTTATTGACAGAATTCAAACATCTTCATATGCTGTGGGCTAATCAAAACAATTTGTTGACAAAGCCACAATTGTATGGGTTCACATTTTGCCCTAAGGCAAAAGCAACCACCACATTATAACTTAGCACAAGATATGAGCCCAGCTGTTTTGATTCCTAATTATTTTACTTAACACACTTTTGGCTGTATTTGAGTCAAGCATTGCAAATTGTTATTCTCACTACAATCCCTTCTTTCCTTTCCCTTCAGTAGTGAAATACATTTTTCCATACAAACGTTTCCCTCGACATAGATTTGCAGAAGCCATGTTTTGCCTTTAGGGGGGTATCCTGGATTTTCTCATCTTCCATCACTCGTAAGACAAATTTGTAGTTTTGTCTAGTCTTGCAATTTATTAACAGGCATTTTTTAAAAAAGTTAGATGCAATGCTTTATAGTTAGTCATCTTTCAATACAATTATATATTGGATGGTGTATACACAAATGGACAGTAATTTGGTCATCTTATTCTGTCACATGGTTTTTATTATCAAACTGGATAAAATTTAGGAACATTTGTGGATGCATCTGACGATGATTATAATACTAAGCAAATAGAAACTTTATTTTTATAATTATTACTTACTTTAGTTACCTTTGCAATCTGTTGGAAGTGTAGGATTTTTTTTTCTTGAAACCTCAGGATTATTGAAATAATCTAACACTTTCTCTTTGTATGCATGGTGCTATAGAAGTAATACTATTTAAATCTTAATGTTCAAAATAAAGCAAATATATTACAGTGTTGACTCTCATATTCCTGGCTCCATAACTTGCGTAATTGCCCCTTCTCTCTTTTCCTGTCACCTCCTCTTTATTTCTGGCCCTGCATTTCCATATCTCACACTATCACATCACTAGAACAACAATTCTCAGGTTGATAAGTCCTAATTTCATGGATGCCCAGCAGCTTTGCAAGGTATCAGGTGTGGCTCACAATGCCCTTTGAACTTCCCTCTCATCAAATAATTCTCCTACTTCCTCTTTCTGTGCCTACTTTCCCTACTGAATCATCACTTCAATTCTAATTTAATATTTTGCTTCATTTTAGATAATCTATACTTTATTAGTTGGAGTTTCAAGTAAATAAAGCTCCTCGCTTTGCTTTAATTTTATTTTTCACATTATCTTTCAGACTTTGTCAGTGGCCTGCTCACTTTGGGTCCTTGTTTCACTCTGTTTTGAAGTAAATCTCTCAACATGTCATTTAAAGACTAGTGTGGCCAATCTGGCATCCCTGCTTTGCTGTAGCTAAACATCACCTAGGGTTAAGCAACACTGATGAGAATAAATAGAAAATATGTAACACTGAAAGAGAAAAGTCCTTCGAGGGAAAACTATCCCAGTGTATAACATTTCAGAGAACTAGGCATAAAAGTATCTAATGTATACGTGGTACTGCAAAAGTAATAAGCTTGGTGCAATTGAACATGGAATATAAATGGTTTTGTTTAAGTTAAAGGTGTTGGGCTTCTCCCTGCCTTCTCTTCAAACTGTGATCAACCTCAAAAGACAGATTAGGCATTGTATGCATGGTTGTCATGGTCTTGCCACATAAATTATCTATGTGGCTTCTTTGGAATGGATGTACTAATGCAGTTAAGTGTAGGTAAGTAAAGGTGTCTGGTTACAGCATATTATATAACTACATAGTTTACCTGTATTTGCATGCACAGCTTATGATCTACTCCAGAGTGTTCTGTGATACTCAGGTGAATGACGCTATACAAAAGCCAACTGTACTTTAGTGAAAATATCTCAAGGGAAAAACCTCACCTGCTTTTATCTTTAAAGCTGCAATAAAAGGTGTGTGGGGGGGGGATCTCTTCATCTAAGTTTGTTGGTTTTTTGTAATAGC
Organism: Liasis olivaceus; assembly: GCA_030867105.1. Taxonomy (NCBI): domain Eukaryota; kingdom Metazoa; phylum Chordata; class Lepidosauria; order Squamata; family Pythonidae; genus Liasis; species Liasis olivaceus. The sequence continues at coordinate 263,894,241 of CM061349.1, forward strand.
AGAAGCATCTGCTGCTGATTCTTCATATCTGTCTTACCACGATAAAGTCTCCTGAACTCGGGAATTAAGTGCCTCTCTTTTATGCTAATCTTCTTCTATAGAAATACAGCTTGTTCAAAGCATTTACTTTTTTTTTTTAAAAAAGGGCTTGACCTTTTCAATCCTATTAATTACGCATTTTTCTAGATTCAGGGTGTATAATTTGATAAATTAAAGTTCATATCATGACATTAATGCAAGGCTGTATTTGTTTGTAGCCGGAAGAAGACGATGACACTCAAAGTAGTGCTGGTGACTCACCTACAGGTAATACTCTGCACATTTCCAAAATGTATTTACTGCTCAATTCCAGTTTTCTTTATTCTAGGTAGGACACTTGGAATTATCACTGTAGAAAGAAATGGTCTTTCATTACCGTGGTTGGCAAGAGGGATCCTTTTATCTCAACATCTCTGTGCTCTGATGATATAGGGAAGAGCTTTTTGAAAAATGCTTGATCACTGCAAGATAATGAGGAAGCTGTCCTATGAAGTCCATAAGCACAAAATTGACATTGGACTTATTTGTCCACATAAAAGGATGACAGTAAGAGGAAGAACTCAGGATCATCGTTCCTGGGGAAATTACAACATTAATCAAGTTTGGTACTATTACATTTGCCTGGGGATACCCAGAAGGTTACTTTAGAAGGATAGTCCATGTGCATGAGGCTCCATGTGGTCCCAAAAAGCCTTGGGTGTGGTCTCTGAAGGTTGTCATGAAACTTTAATATTTAAAATTTACCTGTATTTGCATGCACAGTTTATGATCTACTCCAGAGTGTTCTGTGATACTCAGGTGAATGACGCTATACAAAAGCCAGCTGTACTTTACTGGAAATATCTCAAGGGAAGCTTTCATTTAAAATTTAATGAAACAGAAGTTGATTTTTAAAAAATACAGATTAAGTAGATGTAATTTGTTTAATTTAGTGTTAATTAAATGAATTTACATACATACCATGCTATTCCCTTTTGGGTTAAGCAACATTATGCAAAATGCAGTAAAAGAACGTGAAGCAGTAAGTGAAGAAAAAATGGAAAGAGATAAAGAAAAAGAAAAAATCTAACTAAATTTATTTACACCGCCACTATTCACTATACCTCCCCATATTTTTGCATGCTTACAAACAATCCTTGCTTTAATTCAACCACAACGATACACTACATTGTATAGCATCATACACTGCCTTTTCTTCTTTAAACTTCTCATTTGTCTGTTTTTGAGGATCTTATCAACTCCATGCAACCCTAGCTTTTTAAAATCTTTCTCTTCTTTTCAACCCATTCATTATTCCTTCATACATTTATTTTGCAATTTAATTCTTATTCTTTCTCTCTATATAATCAAACCACCTCTGTGATTTCTTTCATGTTGGTCAACCACTTTTATGTACATACAAACTCATTCGGTTTCCTTTTTTTCCTGATTCTATTCTTGGTTTAGCGTATATGCTTCTTAAATACCCCATTCCCACTGCATTCAATTTATTTTTGTGTCTTTGCCCTGTTTTCAATTCCATATAATATATTCCACTGTGTGAGGAAACATCAGTCCAGATGCAATTTTCACAAATATATTTATCAGTTTTCTGCTCTGTAAAACAAATCACATTATTTTAACATCTCTCCAATTATACCATCTACGCCTGCAGCCTTACAATTTTTCAACAGTCACACTGCATTTATGGCTTCTCATTATTTTTCAATTTATATTCAATCTGAATTTATAGAATTCATTTTAATTCCATTCTACAACATACCAATGCAAATATCTAAAATAGTCATTCCAGCATTCCCTCACTTCACTTTCATTCCAAGTCATTTCATCACTTTTACTCTTAGTTCTGTTCACTCTGCTGCTTATTTCCATCAAAATCACTTTGTATTATCTCTGCCATCTTAACTATTCCTTGCGCTCTTTAACTACATTCTTTGAAATTTCCTTTTCCTCTATATACATATTATACAATATCTTTCACCCTCATTTTTTTGCATCAGTCATTCTCTTATATGAATTTTTCTTCATCCATAGCTTCTTTCTCTTCTATGTTCCACCAAGCATTCTTTTTCATACTGCCTCAGCATAATTCCACACATTTTTGTGCCACTATGTAATATAATTCTTTTCTCTTTGTGCTAAGCAACTTCTGTATCCTGTTTTCTTTCTTCCACTTTCCATTCATTCTGTTGGGAGATTGTCTTGTAATACCTTTTCATACACAGCTCATACTTTCTCTTTATGTAGGTTTTCTATTTTCCCTTCCTTTCTTTACTTCTGGGACCATTTTCCCCCCACGATCTGCTCTTGACAGTACCAAAAAATGGTCTGTCCCACATTCAGAACTTATAATCACCCTTGTATCTTTTACTCATTCTCTCAGTTTTTCATCATGAGCCATCAAATCAATCATGCTTTTAGATTAATATCCATTCCTTTGCTATACGTACATGTGAATAGTCATGGTTAACTCTCATATTTGAAACTAGCAGCCTTTTTAAAGTTGTTATTCACCAAACAATCTATTCTAATTCATTCTTAGGTCTCCAAATGGCCTCATCATTTTTCCTGTACTCTGTCAATTCATTCCCACCATTCATGATATCATCTTACGGAATAATATCTTCTCCTAGATCACTTTTATTCAGAAAGTTGCACAATTTTTCCCAAACTGAACAGTTCTTCCATTATCACCATTCAGTGGAGTGTAACATGGAGATATCATCAGTCTATGAATTCCTACTTTCATGCAGACCCACCACAGTCCAGATCACACTTTTTAAAATACATATTAGTTATTTCATTCATAATTGAACATATATCTTCACCTCCTTGCATGCATTCATATTCCACGCAACACGTTGAGATCACCTTCATTCAGATCATATTTTCCCCTTTCTCTTAGTTTCATTGACATACAATACATATTTTTCTTCTTTCATTGTATCTGTTAATTCATACTCTTTACCATTTACTCCTCTTACATTTCAAATCATAATACCATGGTCATTGACAGATGAGCCCATGAAAATTGACCTGAATTCCCCATCATGGCTTTGGTTGACTGAGGTTTTAATGTAATGCTTAGTAAAATATAGAAAGAGTAAAGTAGGTTACCAGCCATAGTTGTACCCATGCCACATGCATTTCTTTCAGTGGCACAACCCTCCAAAAGCCAAATATAAAGGCCAACTTGTCCCTCCCCCCAAGTTGCACAGCCCTGCATTATAAAATAATCTGCCCAATTTTTTCATTCAGGTGGCTTCAGCAAAATAATAAAGCACATGCTTTGCAGGTATGGGTAGTCCTCAGTTTAAGAACAAGTTCCGTTCCCAAGGTCTGTCCTTAAGTTAAATTTGTATGTAAGCTGAAACAGTATTATTGTATAATACTATATAAGTAGTATTGTGTAATTAAATCGAACCATTGTGTATTTAACTTGAATTGTGTATTTCACTCAAATTTTGCTACAATAGGCTCTGTTTTGAACTATGGGTTGTCCTTAAACCAGGCATTCTTAACCCGGGGACTACCTGTATATCATCCAGGGCTCAGCCTCTGGCAGTTTCAATTTTCAAAACACCTTGTCCAGGAAGTGCAAAAAACATTTTTCTTTGCAATCTTGGAAAGCTGCTCTCATGAGTATTGATAATGCTTGTCTCAATCAATTTCTTATCCAGGAGGGACAGTATTAAAAAAATAAATAAATAAATCATCATGATCTCATTGTAAAGGAGTTTCACATTCCTATGTGCTCTTTATGTTGTGCATAAATAAAACTCATTGCCTCCATTAGTTGGTGGAGCACATTGTTCTTCAGTGTAGCAACCACTGGTTCAATGCATATATCAAAAACCATAATTTTATATCCAGGATATAGTTTCCCATGGGAAACTGTAGCTTAAGAAACAAGAAAGATTTGCTTCAAACAGACATGCAACAAGAGGACGGAAGGGAGGGGGAATGGCGAAAATGAGTAAGGATACAGTTTAGTTTAAAAAATTGTAATATATTGGACAAGACAAGACTCATTACATCTAAACCATATCATAGAATTTTATCTACCAGAAAACAGAGGAATAATTTCCCAATATAATTGTAATTCTAGCTCTGAAGAAGTCATGTACAGAAAATGGCTCTTGCTTTTTGTGTACATCTCACCAACCAACCATCAGTGACCTGCTAAATGATGAGGACTTGCTGTATATGATGAGGATCAAATTGGATCCATCCCACCCGACAGTAAAAAACTGGAGAAACTTTGCAAGCAAATGGGGAATGACGTATGATGAGTTGTGTTTCCTGGAACAGAAACAACAGAGTCCCACCTTGGAGTTTTTGTTACGGAACAGTGACAGAACTGTGGAGCAGCTGATTGATCTCTGTAAATTATATCAAAGAGTTGATATTGAGAAAATACTGCAGAAATGGGTGGAGAAAGAATGGCCAAAGAGAGGGCATGAGGCCTATCAGAAAAACTTGTAAAGGAGAAAAAATGGCAATGGCAGAAAACCAAGAATCATGGGGTTTGGTTGACTTTACTACTGGTGTGTATAGAACTTTTTTTGCTAGGGAAAGAAACCCATGCTTATTTTTACAGCATAAACTGTTAACGTACTTAGCCTTTGTAGTGACAAGGATGACCTCCACATACGAATCAGATCAATGTCTTTCACAGGTGTCTTCAATCTACTCAGATTTTTCCAAGCAACAAGAGAAGAATGAAAGTTATCAGCATGCTATATAGGATAGCTGTGTAATCAGCTACTTCTATTTAGCAGCCTTGGTCCTGTATTCCTCTCTCACTGGAAACTGTATGGGAATTAAAGACAGGAGGGAAAAGGGGGCTCCTCTTCGAGGAATAGTCCATGCATGTACCTGTGAACTAGATCCTGTTCCACCCTTTCCCAGGTTGCCTTTGTTCATGAATAAACCAGCAGAGAACAGAAGATGCCCCAGATCAGAATTAGGACGTTCTCACATGATTTCATCAGATCAGCACATTCTAGAGGGGAGAACCTTGATACCCAAAAATATATATGAACAGTACAGAAATAAGCCATATGTTTTTAATCATCCAGTATAGGAATGTTTGGAGCCAACATTAGATGTTGGCATTGTTGGGCATCTTCCAGCAGGGCCGACTCTAGACATTTTGGTGCCCTAGGCAAAGTCATATTCTTGTGCCCCCATGATTATATTTAACCCTCGAGTGGGTGTGCCAATGCACGGAGTGCGCTGTTACTGCTTTTCTGGGTATAACTTCGATAAGCTGATAGTCACATGACTCACTTGCTCAGTATCTTCCTATCAGACCTTTGTCTTGCTTTGGTAATATTATCAGCTTCCTGAGGCCCATAGTTGTAATAATAATTTCTTTTTTGTGACTTGCAATGCCTGGTTGGTGTGCTGTTCACTACCGCTCGACCGACTTTGTGAATAAGTTTTTGAAAAGTGTAGAAAGAAAAGGTTCTGAAGCAACAAGGAGAGATTATCAGATTTAATACATTGTGTAATTTGGAAGTCTTTTCAATTTTGGTGCACCCTAGGCAACTGCCAGAACAGTGTACTCTGTCCTATGCTTCCCCAGCTTTTTGCCATTTTCCTGCCATCTCTGAGTGATGAAAATGAAGAATGCACACACACCCCCGGTACAGACTGAACCCAAAGAGAAAAATCAAGTGTATGAATGGGAGCAACAATAATTTTTAAAAATGGTGGAGCTAGGTGGGTGGAAAAACTTCCTGAAGACATCCTATAAAAAGTTGACCAAATCTGGAGCTGACAAGGAATACCTAATCAATTTGTATATACTAATGCAATTCCAGTGTCTCTATCACAGTTTAAAGCCAGGATAAGTAGACTGTAGATCAAATATGTGGTAGCAAGTGTTCTTGGCTCCCTGTTTCATTCCTCCTCAGCCCAGTATCTTCCAGATGTGTTGGGCCACAGTGCTCAGCTGCAAGAACATTGGTCATTATAGCCCAAATCATCTGGAATATACCAGGCCAAGGACATTTATCACAGCAACAACAATTTTTCCCTTTTTCTAAACTAGGCTATCAGAATATCTTACATGTGGTAACTAAAATGTAGACCTGCACATGTGGATCCTCCCAGGAGATGGTGCCTCAGGCAAATAATAAGTAATTGGCACCAACCCCTTTGCACCAAACTGATCTTAAGATTCAAGTTAAAAAAATTAAAAATTAAAATTTTACAACTCTGAAACCTATCTGTAACTTCAAATCCTTTTTTAATAGGTGACACAGTTAATTGTGTCAGCTTAATTGCTGTGTTGAAATCTCTGATCAAGAAGTACAGTCCCTTGATTTAGGACTGCATTTTTAAATTATCTACCATGTTAGGGATCATTGAAATCTTTCCAGTTCCGAGATGATTAATAAAAATAAAAGCTGATCTTTTAATGTTTGCAACAACCTGTGTTTCGACTCATTTAATAATTTTAGGGAAACTATTAAAAACAGCATACTAATTAAGTGTATTTGCATCACCTTTTAAGATAGATAGTATCCTGTACAGTGTGTACTTAAATCACAGAATTATCAAGATCCAATCCTTGGTTGGTGCTTTTTTTCAGAGTATGCAAAATCTCAATCTGCCTTTGATTTGAAGTGGTTAGATCTCAAATGTGGGTAATATATTAAAATATTTTAAGAGTGATTACGTTAATTGGAATTGCTCATTCCCTTTAGCAATTAGAAGATATGTTCAAACATGTTTTCAGAGACAGTTTGAGAACTAGTGTTACTCCAGGCTGTTACAAAGCACTTATCTTCGCTACAATATTATAATAAAATATTATGAACAATCTATTAATAAACTTTAGGGATACCCTTAAAATATTATCAGAAATTAATCTTTAAATGAATTCGAGTCACTTGGCATAGTGAGCACACATTGATTTATATAGCAAGCAATAATGTAGGCAGAAAGCCAGCTCGGAGTTAAACTCAGACATTGTTTGATCTCATTACAGATAACTATAAATGCAAATGAAACACAGTATGCTGGGATGCAGAAGTGTTGCATGCATGCATTAGAGTACAGCTAATGAGAAAATGTGAGTTCAAGATCTGCATTGTAAGGAATTCAGCCCTAAAATCTAAACTCCTAAATGTGCTTCCTAAGAAGCATCTATTTCAAGTTTGAAGAGACATGAGCTTTCAGCTGAAACATCATTTTCAGACATGATATGCTCTGGAAAATGTCACTGAAAATTGGACTAAAAAGTGCTGCCAGCAGGAAGAACACTTATGGGGAATTGAGCTTTTAGGCTGTTCTACTAACTCAGGCATACTTAATTGTAATAGATGTTTTTTATAGCTGTAGCTCTTAAGAGTTAATGCTTGAAAATTAAGCTACTTCTATTACTGGGATTGTAGTGGTATGCTGAATTTTAAAACTTCTAGTCTTGTTAAAATATTCCTTTTCTGTAATGCATCTGTGTTCAAAGCATTGTTCTGTATGTATCATCAATCTCTACTATATTTGTTACATGTTTTGATATACAATGTTAGTAGAAGAAAACTTTGTTTTTCCACTAGTTTTGTTATTATTGTTATTATTTTTTTACTAAGAGCATTATTGTTACTTTTCTGAACGACTTTGTTGTAACTATTTAAGACATACATTTCAGTCATTAAAAGACTAACATCAGAAGATGTGCAACCCTAGAGTTTGGACTCAAGTTTAGAATATAGTGGGGTTTATTAAAATGAAGGCCTGTGATTCAGAGTTCTACCATCTCACTGACAATAGAAGGTAGACTTTCCCTCCTTGTATTTACAAACAAAAGAATTATGTTGGATTGCGATAGCTGTCTACAGACCTCAGCCTCTTCTCAGTGACCCACCTCAATGTATATGTCGCCACACCTTATGATCAATCACTGCTAGTTGTCTTGTTTCATCTCAGAGAAGACAATTGTATAAGCAGATATTGTTTTGAAATGCTTAATTCATTCCATTGCAAACTCTCTGAGTGAACTGTCCATTTGTTTATTTTCACAGAGAATGAATTTGTTTTCTCAGAGTGATATGCCAGGTATTTTAAAATCAAGCAGATCCTACAGAGAGAGTGTGATTCCATTCCTCTCCTCTCCTCTCTCCTTTCCCCTCCTCATGTTTGCTAGCTTTTTTTTAAAAAAAATTTTTTTCTTCTCCATCTAGATAATCTACAATATTCTGTAAGCATCAAAGCAGCACACATTTCAAATCATCCTGTGAAATAACATACCCTGTTACATAACCTAAATTTATTCAGTTAAGACACATATCCAAAGTGCTGCCTTTACCTTATTTCCAAAAGTTATGCAAGGAATCCATGTGCGCTTACATCTCCAGGATTTATCACTGTTATATGAGATGTTAAATCTGCACCTAAATTACAAGAATATGTTCAGATGGTATACTTTAGATGAATTAAGATCTGCATTAGGAACTAAATCCTTTAAAATAGGAATTGACACTGTTCCGGCAGGGAACGCATCACATCTACAACTAATCTTGCTCAGATAACAGGCCTTCCAGCATGTATTTTTGAAATTCCCAGCAGAAGGAAATTATAATAATCAAATGTTAACTTATTAATTATCCCTGTGACAACCATTTCCTGACTGAGTTTCATTTGAGCTATTGTTACTCATAAAATTTCTGCTGGGGAGCTTCTTCTGACTCTAACAAGCAATTCTAACTTCAGTGTTTTTTGTCATTGACCTTCAGTCCATCAGAGCAGGCAAGAAAGGTACTGTGTGATATGGAGACCTCTTAGAGTATTTTGTTTATGCATTTATGAGCTACAAACCGAAAGCAGGATTGGTATTCCAATCTGCAGTTGCACATATTATTGCCACAGCCATAAGACAGAGACTGTAAAAGTCAGTTTCATTATATTTTATGTCCCATGAACACACTAATATATGTGTGAATAATACAATATTTTTGGGAGTTTGCTTGTATTCCCATCACAATCTTTGTTACTGAAATGTATTTATGATTAGTATTAGAATGACTTATAGGATATATAGAGTGTGAAGATTTATAAACAGCTCTGCCACCATAGCATGTTGACTAGGTAGGAAACCCCATGAAACTTACTTGCTTCATAATGAGCAAGCCTATATTTGCATCATAAATGGCATAATGAAGAAGGCTCACCCCATGTACTGATGAATTGTACTAATGCACTAAATGCTTAGACATGTCAAGTAAGCATTGTTTCACAGGTTTCAATAGATGAAGAATCCAATTTATTTTGCTGCTGAGATGAAGGGTAAGTTGGTGCCTCTCTTTCAATGGAAGGAAAGTCCCTGGACTAGCAGTGGCAATGGATGTATCCTCCAACACAAATGAGGGTGACAGCTGCCCAGAGTACCCCAGCAAGAATGCATTCATCTTATTCTGCCTAATAGAGTTCACTATTTTCTTCTTTCTACAACCCCTTTCCATATTAGAAAATGGGATCTAATTGCTACATGACCCCTCTCCCATTCATTCTCTAGGCTAGGATTGAGGATCTGTAACCCTCCAGACGTTGCAGAATTAGAACTCTCAATGGCCACACCAAGCAGAGTCCATGGTGAGGGATGCTGAGGGCTGCCATACTGAGGAACATAGGTAGGATATAAATAAATAGCTTTTGGGGGATTTCCATTACTTTCTAGCCTTCATTTAACTCAGGAAAAGATATAATTTCAGTGTCTTTTCCAGTGTGAATACATTTTTTTGAACAAGTATTGAAGTTTCTCTTGAGTCACGGTTGTCTCCTGGTGGCTGCATTGATACATCCATTTTTTTTTCCTTTCCTGGCAACAATACAGGTATGAATTGCTGTTGTCCTCTTCCTGGATATTTTTTCTACTACTTAATATTGTCTACAGCCCTGAGATTTTCTGGTGGCCTCCCATCCAAGCATCCAATTAGGTCTCCCTGGCTGAGTTTTTTCAAGATCAGCCAAGGCTGGCTAAGTGCTGATGCTCTGCAACAAACCCTGTAGTCACACTGAGTGCTGCTGTATCAAGTAGTGCTGATAGTTTCTCACACACGATTCTGTTCATATGTCCATGAGAAGGAAGCAACTCTCATGTTTGTAACCCATTACATTTTACTTTGTGCATGATATTCTTCTGCAAAGCATTGTATTTCAATATAATCTTAGAACCAGATGAGGTAAAGATCCTTGCAGTGATTTTTGCTATGTTCAGATTATAGGATCAAATAAATGCTAATGTGTTTACTAGAATTATCCCAAAGAGGGGCTGTCAAAGAGATAGGCAGTGAAAGTTTGCAAACCATACCAGAAGCAGCAAGTCAGCTTGAGGAAATATATTCTTTCAACCAGATATGGAAACCTACATTAAAGTTATGAGGAAAAACCTCTATGGTTTAAGTTGTAGAGGAAATTAAAATGAATGTCTGGCTCTGTAGACTATTGCAGAAAATGTATGAAGAAAAAAAAGTTTAGCTAAATAAGATGAGAGCTTATAAGGTATGAGTTTAGACCTGGTTATCAAACTGTGTGTAATGTAGTGATCATTAGAGATATTGCAGTCTAGGCATTGGAATAACACCAGGAAATCTAGGATCAAATCCCTACTCAAGCATGAAGTTGATTTAGATCCAGCATTGTCTCCAGGTTTAGACATCTTCACAGGTGTATTTTGAGAATGAAATGATTGGGAGATCAGTGTTCCAAGGTCCTTAGAAAAAAGCATAGAATAAAAATAATAAAAATCAAGTGCATCTGAACAGTGCTATGCACTGGATTGTTCACAGTCATGATAAGTTGTGATGCGCAGTCTGGGTTTTTTGGCTTAAGGGTGTTATGTGAACCCAGCAATGGTGGTTTGGAAATCATGGTTTAGCATGCTGTACAAACCCACCCAATTACAGTTCTTTTCAGCTGGTTTACTGCAAAGCTGCCAATTCAATGACTAGTGGGAAAAGAAAAATAATTTTCTCCCTGCATTTCAGAGTATTTCTGACCCTGCTTCAAGGATGTATTTATTTCTGGCCACCACATTAATAATGTATTACTCCAGCTTTCAAATCTGAAACAGCATCCCTGACCTCGTCTGCAGTGGTGTCTGAGAGTGTATTCAGAGCAGCTGTCCCAGAATAAATATAACCCATCTCTGCATTACACAGAATAGGGCAACATTTCTGGCTTTGATGATGAGGAAGGTCCACTGCTGGTACATGCAGGTTTTCACCTTCCCCTTACAAACAAATTAAATTTTCTTGCAAAACCTTGTTAAACTGAAAGCGATTTCTGTAGGATAGGTGTTCTAGTGGGAGGGACCTGAACTTCCACAATTCTACTTTTGTGCCATCATTAAAGCGATACAAATATGTTGGAAAACACATTCTTAAATAGAAGACTACAGGAGAGTAGAGCGCCTGATTTAGCTAAACATGGGGGAGGCCTTTGATTGATTGACTGATGATGTGCCATCAAGTCGTTTTCAATTCCTAGCGACACACACGACACACACAAGGGTGCACTCATAGCCACTGTAACTGAGTCCATCCACTTTGCTGCTGGTTGTCCTCTTCTCTTTCCTTCCACCTTTCCCAGCATTAGAGCCTTTTCCAGAGAGCTGGGTCTTTACATAATGTGTCCAAAGTCTGACAATTTGAGCCTGATCTTTTGAGCCTTGAGTGAGAACTCTGGGTTGATTTGTTCAATGATCCATCGGCTTGTTTTCTTCACCATCCACGGTATTCTCAGGAGTCTTCTCCAACACCAAAATTCACAGGCGTCAACACTCTTCCTATCTTGCTTCTTCAAAGTCCCAGCCATTGAGGATTTGGTTAATTCTTCTTCCAGGACCGGTCAAACACTTTGCAAATTGTTGCCCCAAGTTTCATCCAACGCTGTTCCTTTAAGTGTGGGAGGGGCGTGACTGAATGAGATGACGTCATTGCTCGGGATCTTGTGAACCAGGAAAAGGAAGAATGCCGAGGCACCATTTTAAACCGTAGAAGCACTATAGCATCAGTAGCGTCGTGGATGCGAAGTGAAAGCAACCATTGCGGTTTCTGCCGGAAGGTGAAGAGCGCGCGGAGCTGAGTGAACCTGAGGGCATCCTACGGTAGAGCAGCTGCAGAGAGTTAAAAGGAAGAAGGCACAGCTGGAACGTGGAGTACTTGGAGTACTTGGAGTAATTATCTGGTCTGGGATGGACGGATGGGAAGGCGGATGAAGCAAAGGGAGACTAGAAAACATTGTGGACCGTGCGCCATCCAGTGGAAAATAAGTTCAGTTGGTCTCAGTGAGTTGGAGCCCGGGGTCTGCCTGGGGTAATGGGAGAAATTAGCTGGAACTTAAAAATAAATATCGCTTTTTGTAGGGCCAGGCAGGATCAGAGAAAGCAGAATTTCCAATAAATAGTCTGCCGGTTTAATTTATGGGGAACTAGCCCGGTTTGGGTCTTTGAGAAGTGTTATTTATTTTTTAAATGTACGGTTGTGTTTTTTTTGTAGCTGTGATTAGGCAGTGGCACACCTATCTATTCAAACAAGTACCGTATTGCCAGCAAAGGTGGTGGTTGTGATCTTTCCGTTATTTGTTAATGATCCTGGCAATATGGAGACAAAGACGCTCATTATTATTCTAATACCAGTATTGCAGTGGCTGCAAGAGTGTGAAATTGCCTAGTACAGTATTTTATCCATTTACGGGGAGAGGGTTAGTGCACAACAATCCTGCAGTGTAGTTCGATATTATCTAGCCTCTTGGTGCAGTGTGGTTGTTTTTTAAGAAAATGGTTTAAGGGGCTTGACTGGGAAATTGACTTCAGTAGCTATCCTGTTTATTAAACATTAGAGGGGACTGTAATGTAATATTGTAATATTTCTTTAAAAGAGCCAGAAGATTTCACTTCCTTCTGGAGAGGGTTGACTGGGTGTCTCCCTTGGCTTTGGAGCTAAGATGATGCAGCACCACGCGGTTCCTCACAAGTTGCTTTTATAATGTGTTGTGGTAATGAAGAACTCTTGTGATCGTGTCTGAATCTTTGCTCTATGGCAAAATGGCCTGGAGAGCTGAGTGTAGGGAAGACAATTAGCTGATATTAACCACGCCTAAAACCCAGCACCTGGGATAAAGTTATGGAGAAAAATGAACCCTTGTAGAAAGTTGCTGTCCACCCAGTGAGGAAAAAAAATACAATATTTATCAAATTTATATGGCCACCCATCTCACGAAAGAGTGAATCAGGGCATAATAAAATGAATCAGGGTACAATAAAACTATAAAACAGTAAAATAAAAAAAAATTATAGTCCAGAAAATTTACAAATTGTGATTAAAGGCTAAGACAAGGTAGTGTATGTCAACAGCAACGGAGCCACCTCAGTACCTTGCTGGTCCCCTGGGGCCCCAAGGCCTGATGACATAACCAAATTGTTTTTTTTTTAATTAAGAATTTTGATTCTAATAGTAAAGTCTAATACAAACTAACTTAAAGAAAGAAAAGAGAATATAGAGAAGGAGTAAAAAGTGCCAGGAAAAAGAAAGGAAAAAAGGACATAACCAAGTTCTGGAAAATCAACAGGGATGGAGCTAGCCTCACTTTGGGGGGGGGGGGGGGAAGGATGTTCCATAAGGCAGGCGCCATGGCAGAAAAGGTGCACCTCCTGCGTCCTGCGAAGCGTAGTTCTCTAGCAGACAGGACCCACACCATACTTCTTCTGGATCTGATGGGACAGGGAGATGTAACTGGGGAGAGGTGGTCCCTCAAATAACCCAGCCCCATGCCATGAAGGGCTTTAAAGATCAAAACCAGCACCTTGAATTGGACCTGGAAGCTGACTAGCAGCCAGTGCAGCTCGCGGAGCAGAGGTGTGACATGCTGTTCTAGAGGCACACATAACAGCCCATGCCACTGCATTTTGAACCAGCTGAAGCTTCCAGATACTCTTCAAGGGCAGCTCCATGTGTAGCACATTACAGTAGTCCAATTGGGAGGTGGCTAGGGCATGAGTGACCATGAGCAGAGCCTCCTGATCTAGGAATAGGTATAACTGGCGCACAACCCAAAGCTGCGCAAAGGCCCTCCTAGCCATGACTGCCACCTGCTTTTTGAGCAGGAGTCGTGAGTCTAGAAGGATCCCCAAACTGCGCACCAGGTCTGTTAGGGGCTATGCAACCCCATCCAGCACCAAAGATGGTATAGTCCTAGGACCAGCAGGCCCCAAAATGCAAAGCCACTAAGTCTTGACAGGGTTCAGCTGAAGCCTGTTGTACCCCATCCAGACCCTCACAGCCTCCAAGCACCAGGATAAGATGTCCATGGTATTGCTTAGGGGCAGAAATGTATAATTGGGTGTTATCAGCATACTGATGATCCTCACCCCATGGTGATGGATGGTTGGTGCTGGTTATCCCCCCTTCCAGGAAAAGCTAAATATTGGGACTGTTTCACATGTAAAACTCCTCCATGTGAAGCAGTCCCAATGTGGCTGGGGTATATGCAGCTGCATTTGAGTGAAAGATGTAACTGGCATCAGCTTGGCATAAGGTCTACCTGCAACAGAAGCAGGTTCATGTATGGCAATTAGAAGTTTGTAGTGGTTTTCGTAACAAACCTGCCACCATACTTGTACTAGTGGCTGTGATGACTTTTTCTCTGAGTTCTTTGCTGAGCTTTTGCTCAGCATGCATAAGCATGAGGCAATTTAAGTTCTGGGCATTTTTAAAGTATCCCTTCCTTGGAACTATTCCAGAAGGTCTTCAGAATTTGGTTTGTCGAGGGATAGCAGCCCATATTGATTGAAAGGCTTGGATTTTTAAGATGACCTGGGCTCTTCATAGTCAACGCCATGGCCTAATATTGGAACATTAAGTCTCCAGGAATAGTCTACATCTGTTCTCCTCCAGATACGTTCATACTCAAAGGTAACAGAGGTTCTTCTGTCATATTCTCCTTCCCAAACATTTCCTTGGTGTCTCTTTTAATGGTTCTCTCAACTAACGTTCAGTTAAAGCTCTACAACTTTACCTTTCAGATATTGTTTGTGATTGGATCATACAGAGCCTAAAGACTTCTAAAGCTGAGAAGACAGAAAATGATGTCTTTGCACAATTTTCACAAGACAGTCCAGAGCCCAGTAATTATCTCTTCTTCCTTGTTGACCGCAGTCTATCTTAAGAAAGGGGGCTTGTGAAGTGAGAGGTTGGAGAAAGCAGATGAGGAGAATAAGAGGTGACAAAGTTGCAGTAGAGTTTCTATTCAGAGCAGAAATATGGACTATAAATCCTGCCTGCTCAAATTTGTTGTGCAACTTTTTGGTTTAGGATAATTTTAGGCCTGAAACCACACACAGCTATTTATTTTTGCTTGCAAGTCCAACTCCTTATCGTCAGCTGTGCAGTGAAGATGAATGGCTTAAATCAGAGAAATGTTGATCTTGCATGTCCGCATCTTGATTTAGAGATTCCGAATCTTAGGAATTATTCTTAGGAAGAGATTGTCTGAACTAACTAAACTGGTAGATGATGCTAATGGCTAATGTTTCTTCTTGCAGTATTATTTTACTCTACCTAGGTTAAAGAAAAATCATAAAAATTGTGTAAAATTGATTTTCCCCTTTAAGTTGGAAGGCTAGAAATTTCATATTCTCTCTTTTTAAAACAGGTTATTCCATATGCTGGGACACTAATTGATGGTCTTTCATCTGGAGATCTTGTAGTAATAAGTGGATTTGTTCCTGAAGGTTCAGAGAGGTAAAATCGAAAATATATGTTTTATTAAAAGTTATTGTGTAAGGATGTTGCAGGCAAACACAATATATATTTGTTCATTTATTGAAATGGTTGAATCTTTCTTTTGTGAAATTAAGGCTTCTGAGAAATATTATAACTTATTGAATGTTTCCCTACAATAATAATGATTACTGTATTTTTCCGACTATAAGACGATACTTTTTTCTAAAATCCTTACCCTAAAAATTGAAGGGCGTCTTATTTAAGGAAGTCAGCCGAGGCAAAACTGCCCATACTTTGTCTCTGCAGGCAGCTTCCTCCTATTGCTAGCCTCCAATCACGAGTGAAATAGCTTGTCTCCCAAACAGACGTCCTCCAATCACGAGCCTTATGTAACTGATGTCAGCTGATGCTGAACAAACCAATTAGAGGAAGGCTTTTGCAGAGAGAAGCTATGGGAAGTTTCACTCGTGCTTGAATGTAATCAGTTATGCAAAAGAGCCTGGAAATAGAGCTGCAGAGAGATGGTTTGGACCTCCTCCCACCGAGTGTATCAGGACAATGTTAACTAATTACTAAATAAAAATGTGTTCTGCACTATCTTTAAAATATTGATTTCTTAGTTTGGGGTTGGAAAAATGGGGGTCGTCTTGTATATGGGGGCGTCTTATTGTCAGAAAAATACGGTAATTCATATTGGATCACATATTTGCTGGTGAAAGTGTTTACATTATTTTGTTAAACCAGTCCACAAACTTATATTTGCTTGGACAAAGTAATTGATTTTAGTATTCAAGAAACCATGTTACACTGTTGGATAAGAAATATAAATATGAAAAGAAATAAGCAACACTTACACAATGTTTCTAAGATAAGTCTACCTGTAATAACTTTTCAAAATCTTAGCTAGAGCTATGAAACTGTCTTCTAGAATGGTGTGCTCTCCGCCATTATTTCAGGGATGTCTATGATTCTGTAACAAAACTCTGTCCACATGCTGGAGATGTTCAATATCAGAAGTTAGAAACAATACTTCTAAATCTGATACCGATCTTTGAAGATGTTATCATGAGTCTGGGCAGGCTGTGGAATGAATGCTGCTGGTGATCTTGCTCTAAGTTCATATAACAGGGATGGAATATGGAGGTGGCAGCTGTAAGGTTCTCCAGTTTTAGAGATTGTTTGCTGCTTCAGCAAGGGTTGCATTGATTCCAATGTGTTTGAATTTACTAGGTTCCAGGTAGACTTTCAGTGTGGCAACAGTACAAAACCTCGTGCTGATGTAGCCTTTCATTTCAACCCTCGGTTCAAAAGATCCGGTTGCATAGTATGCAATACCTTGCAGAGAGAAAGATGGGGTACAGAAGAGATCACTTATGAGATGCCTTTCGAAAAAACAAAGCCTTTTGAGATAGTTTTTATGGTCCGCCATGATAAGTTCCAGGTAAATTGCTAGGATTTAATTATTTAATTTAATCAGCCAGTTAGCAATATTACTAGTTCTGTACAACTACAACTATATAATGAACTCCCATGGGTTTCAACAGGTTAAATTTAAGTTTAGGCTTAAGTCACTGGGGGTACTAACTTAAGTTTAGGCTTAATTTCACTGGGGGTACTAACTGGTTAATTTTATCTAAATTTTATCTTCTTGATTAGATAATTTCTGGATCAGTGCTCTTGATATTGCATTTATTTAGCTTATATATCCCACATTTCTGCTTATTAATAACTTGCAAGATACCTAACAATAAAAAATATTCAAATCAATTTAATCCAACATACTTGAAATGTAATTAAATCACTATCAACAAAACAGGAAACAAAAATCAAAGACCTGCACCTCACTCCACAACTCAGCAATCAAATCCCACTTACACATCAGACATTTTTGCCTGCTGATGGAAGGAGAAAAAGTTTCTTACTGTTTTTTAAAGTTTGAACTGATATGGTGGTGGATGTGAGTAAAAAGGGTGGAGGTCATGGTGTTCTGGGGTTGTAAAAATGTATAGAAGGTTTTCGGTTTTTAAAGAGTACAGCACAGAGCATCCATGTAGGAATAATGTAGTTCAGAATGAATGGCACTCTGTGTGTGACTTCTAGATTCATGTGGATAGAAGAGAAGGGCATTTTCTTCCCTGCAAGTACCCACTTCTCCCATCTTGCACTCTGAAAACTACTGGTTGATGTTGTGTTTAATATGCTGTTCCTAATACATCAGATGTGATCTTAATGCAGGGCTGGGCAAGATTCAGCCTTGTAGGATCTTTGGCATTTTATTAGAACCTCGAAATCCAGCTGCTAGAGATTGGTGCAAAGACACACCCTTAATTCATACATAACTCTAAAGCAGGAGTGGACAGGCTGCATATGGCTCCAGCCTTCCATCTGTGATCCCCAGAGTCTCTCAGAGGTGGTGAACATTTCAGACCTTTGTTGTTGGAGTGAAAACGGGTGCTTCAAGTCTTGCAGAGGCAAGTGACTGTTTCAATCTTTGAAGATATAAAGCCTTCCCCCTAAAAATTTGAATCCCCCCAAAGAGTTGGATTGATTTTTCCCCCCTCTGGATTGGCAGAGTTTTTCCTGTAAGGCTCAAATCATCAATTGTTCCTATTATTCTGTCATGCTAAAAAATAGATCTGAAAAGTTTGGCCATACCTACTCCAGTGTCATTGTAGCATCACCAGCCACACCCATTGTGGCCTTCATGTTGGGCAGAAGGAATGAAGTGCAACTTTCAAACAAAGGGTTGCTTACCTCAGCTCTAAAACATAGTTTGCTAAACAATAGCTATGTTAATTATTGTAAAGAATAAAAAGCTACTTTTTATAAAATGCCTTAAAATGTGTTTGGGTAATTTAGAAATAATTTGCTATCTAAACTTTATTATTATCAGTGCTTCTGTATAAAAATATCCATATTTTAAATGGCTGCTTTTCACAGGTGTCAGTTAATGGAAAGCATTTGTTGCTGTATAAGCATAGAATTAATCTGGAAAAAATTGACACGCTTGCGATATCTGGAAAAGTGAAAGTTACAGTGATTGGATTTGTTTCTAATAAGGTGGGTTATTACAAGAAACAGTCCGTTACTTTGGGATTGCTCTAAATATAAGACATAAAATACTTGTTTTCTTTCTTATAATATTCTGCTGATATGCAAGGTATAAATTCATGGCATGAATAGAATGGATTAAACCATTCACTCCATTCACAAATGGAAACACCCTAAATCCTCCCAAACAAGATTCTCCCTAAAGTAGTTTGAATGAAAATAATCTGTAAACATAATGCACTCTGTGTGTGTGTGTGTCTATACAGACATATAGACACACAGGGAATGTACAAGACTAATCAAGGGGAGAGTTTCATTTTCAGGAAGAGGCTGGCTATAAGAAATGCTCCAAAAACCTAGTAATAATTCTATTGGACCAACTCAGGTTCACAAAACAATACAGGTTTTGAATTGTCTAACACTGTTTACTCAAAGCTGGTAGCCAAAGTTATAGCTTGCTAGTTAAGTTTTATCAAAGTGAAATAGGTAGTCCTTGTTTAGTGACTGACTTGGACAGCGACTGTTTGCAGTTATGATAGTGATGAAAAAGTAACTTTGTGACCAATGTGTGCATTTACAACCTTCACAGCATCTCTCTCTCTGTCACATGTTCACCATTACAGTCAGTTACTATGGTATTGTGTTGTCCTGTGCCCGACCCATTCTTTTTTTCCATTTTTTGCCCTCTCGCAGGGCAGAGAGGTTGCTTAAACAAACTATCTGTTCCTGAGCTGCTGTTCTCCCCAGTGCAGTGCTTCCCCAAAAGGTGCTAACTACAAGTTAACAAGCTCAGCTGTGTGACCTTAATTAGTTGATTGGAACCCTCCCACTGCTTGACAAGACCCTGATCAGTTTCACACTGAAGGCTTTTGTTTGCCTCCTAAGCAGCTGGCAGTTGCAAGCACACTAGGCAAACAGCTGGTGCTAGTGCATTCCTTTCAATGTATTCCCCATTGTGTGCCTGCTTACTCTCTTGTAATCCCTTTCTCTTCAATGAATGTAAACACAAACATTAATTCCCTTCTTGCTAATTATCCTAGCAGCAGGATGAGCATTCCAAGGTCAGGGGAGTGGGGAAAAAGGGCTATAAGGTTCCCCTTTTACCTGGCTTCCTCATGAGTTGAATTCTGGAAACTTCCCTGCTGTTTGGGCTCACCTAGCTGATGCTGTAAAGCAAAGAAAAGCTGAAGTAAAATTGTCAGCACAGTCGCTGTCACATGATTTTTACTTAGCAACCGCATTGCTTAATGGCCGAGTCGTCAGAACCAATTGAGGTCGCTAAACAAGGACTACCTGTATTCAGAGATCACAATTCATGTCAATGTCTTTTATTTAATAAGTTATGTTGATCAAGATTCTCAAGCATCCATAAACACAGGAAATGTATTCTTTGCTTCAATTTGCAGTTCTGTTATTTTATATTTAAAACTCTCTCTTTTTTTGTACAGGAAGATGTACCTGATAGCTCACAGTTTGTAAGTATCTTTCTAAATACAAATGCTAGAACATGTTATAGAATGAACATGAACATAAAGGAACATCAACTTTTTTTGTCATCTCAATGTAAACTTTTTCATTACAAAGATGCACATGGGAAGGACTAGGGCATGCCTGATTTATGATTTGTCATTTCTCTGACAAGGCTCAGTGACTAGATTCAAAATTCTGCTAAACCGTGGTGTATTGAATAAATCATACTGCATGCTGTATAAACTAAACCAGCACTGTTTAACGAACAGCAGTAGCTGCATTCAGATTGTCCTTCAGGAAAGTTTTTTCTGATAGTTTTCTGCAATTATCATTTGCTATGGTCATATTAGAATTCCTTGCAGTAAACACATAGAATTGGGACCTCAAAGATCGTCTAGTCATCTGCTTGGTGCAGGGTCTGTCAAATCTCTGTTTGAAGTCCTCCAAGTGAAGGAGAACATACTACTTCTGGAGGCAACCTATTGCACCAGTTGACAGTTCTTACCAACAGGATATTCCTCCTAATATCTAACCTGAATCTATTTCCTTGTAGTTTCAAGGCGCTGGGTCTTGAAACTGGGTAGAGAACAGATTTACTCTCTCTTTTATATAACAGCTGTTTAGATAGACTGTTATCACATTTTCCCTTACTCTTCTTTTGTGTGTGCTAAGCACATGCAGTTCCTTTAATTCTTGTTGATAGGACTTGGTTTTCAGTTCCCTCACCATCTTTGAGGCCCTCCTTTAAACTTGTTCCAAGACTTGTTTGCTAACGTCCTTTTGAAACTGTGGTGCCCAGAACTGGACACAGTGCTCCAAGTGTGATCTGACCAAAGAAGAGTAGAGTAGGACCATCATAGACCTGGGCCTTTCATTTTTTTCTACCTGGGTGCAGGAATTTATATTTCTCTATTAAATTTTATCCTGTGCATTTCAACCCACTGTTCAAGCCTGTCAAGATCTTTTTGAATCTTCTCTTAACCGCTTCTGTTTTTTTTTTACATCTGTGTATCTGATAATCATCAACTCCCTTCATCTAGATCATTAATGAAAAAGTTAAACAGCACAGGACCCAGGAAAGGGCCTTCTGGCAATACCACTTTCCAAGCTAATGTGGAGCCATTTATGAATACTCTCGTTTATTTTTTATTTTTTTAAAATTTATTATTAAATTTGTATGCCGCCCATCTCCCCCAACAGGTGACTCTGGGCGGCCCACAATTAAAAATCAAAAGCCCATAAACAATTAAAATACCCCATAAATAATTAAATTAGTCTTGATGTGGTCATTTGGCCAATTACAAATTCATCTAACAGTTGCATCATCTAACTTGTGTTTTACTATTTTATTAATGATGACATAATGAGAGACTTTGTGTAGTGCTTTATTGAGGTCAGGGTATATTATGTCTATAGCTTCCCCTTCTATTTAGCTAGTAGTTCCGTTGAAAAAGGAGATAAGCTTAATATGATATAGTTTGTTTATGATAGACCATGTTTGCTTTCCTATCCAAACTTTCACAAACATGCCATCTATTGAGCAAGGTCCTTAAACAGATTATTGCAGATGTCAGATTGAGAGGTCTGTAGTATCCTGTATTCTTTTTGCATACTGGGCAACATTTGCTCTCCTCCGACCTTCTGGGGCTTCACCGGCCCTTCAGTTCTCAAATATTACAGTTCTGCAAATGCCTCTGCTAGTTCTCTCAGTACCGTAAGATGTGAACCAGGGATTTTCAAACTTTTCAGGCTATGGAGCCTGTTAGTGAAGAAGAAAAAAAATCCGGAATCCCTGATCAAGAGACAGAAAATTTCTAGTGATAGAAAATTGGCTGTCATCAAGAGAATTTTTGTTGTTGTTGTTGCCCTTAGTTTCTCATGGAACCCCATCAAGTTCTTGGGGAACCCTAGGGTTTTGTGGAACAGTGAAAAACCCTGATGTAAACCATCTGGCCTGATTGAATTAATTTAAAATAGGTAAGAGATATTTTTTCCTTCCCTTGTCTATCATGAGCTGCAGCTCATTTTTCCCATTCTTTTATTAATTAAACACAAAAAACAAAAAAACCCCCACACATAATTATAAAAGGAGGAGAAGAAGAAAGCTAAAAGAAGAAACAAAAACATACAGTGGATATATTCATAGACTTATATACATATATAAAGTTGTACAGTAGACATTTCAATGAATGGAAACTATAATTCGTTGGAACAATCCATAGCTAATCTATACTGATAAGTCATTGATTCATTAATTGCTGGTACTGAATAGTTGGAGCCATATGTTTGACTTTCCAATACTCAATAATAAAGATTTTAGCTGTAAGTAAGGTACAGAAAATCCTCTTTCTTTGTCCAGATGTGAACTCCCATGTGATAGGAATAAATTTCAAAAGAATATGAACAACTGAAAATATTGAACCTCAAAGCTGAGTGCATGCAATAACTTCTTTCCCAATTATTGGACACTGTAGAAACATATATTTAAATAAAGCATTAATTTCACTGCATCTCCAATAACGTAGTCATTTACTCGGGCCTTTTATATATAAATGCAATGACATCATTTCTGAAATATCTAAAATCTATTGAAGTTTTAATTAGTTGAGTAAAACATGCCAACAAAAAAAAGCAAAACATTAATTTTAAGAATTAATTTTAATGTTTAATGTTTAATGTTGACTTTTTATATTTTTAAATGCTTGATTTATATATGTGTTGTTTTTTTACTTGATTATTGTATGCCACCCAGAGTCACTTCTAGTGAGGTGGGTGGCTATATAAACTTGATTAATAAAATAAAAGTATACATATACATACAAAAATGATGGTTATAAAAAGATTTTAAGTTTTTTTTTAAAGCAAAACAAAGAAAAAAGATAAAATAGTACACATCCTCGTTTAGTGACTGCCTCGTACAGCAACTGTTCACCATTAGGATGGTGATGAAGAAGTAACTTGGTGACCAATCCTTGCATTTACAACCTTTGCAGGTCTGTAAAGCAAAGGAAAGCTGAAGTAGGATTGTGAAAGCACCATTGTGGTTTCACGTAGTGACCGCTTTACTTAATTACCAAGTTGCTGGTCCCAATTGTGATCACTAAACAAGGACTACCTGTATTTAAAAAGGGCATTTTGGTAGCTTAACGGCCACAGTGATTCGCTTAATGACCATTGTAAAAAAGGTCATAAAATCAGCTCCAATTTGCTCAATGACCAAATCACTTAAGGACCTAAATTCCAGTCCCTATTGTGGTCAGATGGTGAGGACTACCTGTATTGAACCAACTTCAAATCCTGAAACATATTTGAAAGAGAATTGGTTAAAATATGAATAGGGGATCAATTTGAGAGAGACTGACCGAAGATCATGTGCCAGAGGGCCCAGATTGTCTTCACACTCATTGTTACTGCATGATAGTTCTCTACAGGAACCAAACCTGTATTGAAAGCAATACAGTTGCTTCAAAGTTTCTATTATTGCACATGAATGAATCTGTTCATGCATATTGCATAATTTTTTCCAGATGAGGGCCACTCTTGTTCTTTGAGCTGAATGGTGGGGTCAGGACATAACTAAGATTGACTGAATTAAAATTTTGTTTAAATTCAATGTATAATGTCACTTCCCACATGTTTGGCAGCTAGAGCCAAGATGGTGAAGAGACAGAACATACCATAAAACGCTCCTGCGATTTCTTTAGTTTACGCTATTTGTTTGCTTTTACCTAACTCATTATAACACATCAGGCTGCTGTTAAGTTTGGTTTAAACCCAAGTATTTGTTCTGAGCCATTTTGCCTCAGAGGGGGAAATAGGTCCAACAAAAGCGTTTCTGGAAAGAGCAAAAACAGAAAAAGGACGACTAAAAGGAGAAAAGTGACTGAAAAACTCTGAATTAAGGAAGAATGTTGACCCCCTTATGTTTAATAGTTTTATCTATCCCATTAAAAGTTTACAATGCAGTGGCAACTTTGGGAGCTGCTGGTTGCCCTGGGACATCCCTGGTGCATCCCTGTTTTAAATCTAAGGGAGTAAGAAAACTTGCTATAACCAAGTAGAATGGAGGCTTGTTCAAATCTTTTCTGAATGTGAACTGTCCTAAGTGTGTAAATGATTAGTAACTGTGAATAACGTTGCACAAGTCATTGTTTTTAATTTTTTCCTTAATGATTATTACCTTGTCTTAGTTTTAATTATTATATGCCTCAAATGGTATGTAAGTATCAGAAAACCAAGATATCTGATTTATATAAAGAAATTGCAGCTTATTTTTGGTATAGGTAACTCTGCAGGATTTCATTTTCAGGTAATTCCTTACACGACACAACTTAATTATTCTGTTGAGCCTGGACGAACAATTGTTATTAAAGGAGAAGTTAAAGAAAAAGCAAACGGGTTAGTACATTAGAATATTGTTTGTAACTTTTGGATATTTTCCATGCTGACATTGTTTTAATGGAGGTGTTTGTAATAGATTCCTGACACAACCCAAAACTTCTAGAGAGAAACCTTACTGAATTCACAAGAAACCCTATTCATCCCCATGCATATGTCTTTAAGAGACATGCAATTTCCTACCACCCTCCAATTTTGAACTGTGGCAATGTTAGAGAATGGCCACAAACATCCACTTATCTGCTGAAGAGCAAAGTTTTACAACCAATTTAGTTTATACAAAGAGATGAAAGAGCTAGAGATGCAGAGGTGAAAGAGCAACAGTCCTGGTGCTACCCATTGGCCTTTTCAGCAGTGGTTTTCCAAAATGATAAGAGTTTCCCCCAGATCAGTCAAGGTCTAGTTCTCCGTGCTGATTGTATTTGCCTGACCCAGATGTTTGGCATGTTAGTTATCCTTGACTTTGGATACTTAAAGCTTTCAATAAACTCGCCGTCTCCCTACCCTCTACCTTCTCCAATTGATTCACATGTGATTTGGCTACGGTAATGTAGAGAGTAAGGGAGATGATCTTGATGGAAATATGCAAGAACCATTAACTAGGCAGAGGGGACTGAAGCATTCTTTAAATCTTGAGAAACAAGATAATATTCATGCCTCCCTGATCACGGAAGTATAAGAAGGAAGGGAGGTACAGCACAGACTTGCAAGATTCTGTTATTATAGCCTATCTCAATAAAATATAGTTTTAGTCTTCCTTAGAGTTGATTTTCTAGCCTGGTTTACCCAAGTGGGCCTGACGGATACTAGCCTTGTGTCATCTGTTCAGTACACTCTGTGTAATTCCCACCTGCTAACTGTTGTAAACAGCTGTGCATTCAGTATAGATGTCTACAACAGAAGATGATTCTAGCTCATAATAGCCCTAGCTTACATGGAAGCTAACGGAGTTGGAATCAAGAATTATCTGGCAGGCTGCGCTCTCTAGAAATGGAAGACCTGGACACAGCTATTGCCTATTCTATTAACCTACATTCTGAATCAGGGGCAAGCTAGTTGAATTGTTGTGGGCTGAAGCCAGTTGATGCTGTGACTTTTCTCCTGAGAAGGTTCATGAGCTATGTGTGTCCAACACCAAGGCAATCTATCCAACAAGACTAGCACTGAAGCTTAAACTTGAAACTAAGTTAAATATCCATGTCACCAGAAAAGTGGTAGTGAAGATTGACATGGAATGTAATGTGGCAGGAAAGTCATGAAAATAGAACTCTATCCTAGGTGAAGGCAAGGAACAAATTGGAAGGAGAGCTAGGGGGAACTGCAGAGCTGAACACAATAGTGGACACTAAGTTGGAGAAAAGATGACCCTGAGGCTACATAACTAATGTCATCATTTTTATTTGCAGCTTTGCAATTAACCTCAAACCCAGTGAATCAAATGATATTGCTCTTCATTTGAATCCCCGAATAAAAGATAATGTTTTTGTGAGAAATTCTTATCTGTTCAATAGCTGGGGAGAAGAAGAAAGATCTATTGCTTATTTTCCTTTCAGTCCAGGAATGTACTTTGAGGTAGGAACTAAACAAGATTACTGATCTGTATATTGCCTATTAATGTTTTAGATTTTAACCAAAATTGTTTATTTATATCTGTTGTACACTACCTGAAGTCACAATGACTGAGTTGGGTGACCATATAAATAAATAAATAGTATTAATAATTCACACATTTGCTTGGGATCAAAGGTGAAGCTGGAGGAGGGGATCAGCTACTGTGAAATGTATAGAAAACCATGTGTTGTACCCAGTCATTTATTTATTTATTTATTATTAAATTTATATGCCACCCATTTCCCCCAGAGGGTGATTCTGGGTGGCTTACAATTAAAAACCAAGACAATAAAAACAATAAAAATATAAATACCCCCTGACTAAAACACAAATAACAAATCTATAAAAACAATATACAAATCAAGAAGATGGGGGAAGCAGCATCAGTCATCCCACGAGCCAGCTCCAGCAATGCGAGCCCCCATCAAGTCCCCAGGCTATCCAGCACAGCCATGTTTTTACACCTTTTTGGAAGGCCAGGAGAGGGGGCAGCCTGCACCTCAGCTGGCGAGCTGTTCCACAGGGCAGGGGCCACGGCAGAAAAGGCCCTCTTCCTAGACCCTGCCAGCTGAAATTCCTTGACTGGTGGGGTCCGCAACATGCCCCGTCTGCTTCGGCAGATATAACGGGTGAGATGGCTCCTCAGATAACCTGGTCCTGTGCCATGAATGCTTTAAAGGTGATAACCAACACCTTGAATTGGACCCGGAAGCAAAACAGCAACCAATGCAGCTCGCATAACAGAGGTGTTATATGTGCCACCCTGGGGTATTCAAGATTGTGCCCCTGCATTTTGTGCCGGCTGTAGCTTTCAAATACTCTTCAAGGGTAGTCCCACATAGAGCGCATTGCAGTAATCCAAACAGGGCATGAGTGACTGCGTGGAGGGCCTCCTGATCCAGGAAGGGGTGTAACTGATGCCCAACATGAAGGCCCTCCTAGCCACAACTGCCACCTGCTCTTCAAACAGGAGGTGTGAGTCTAGGAGGACCCCCATATTATGCATAAGGTCTGTCTGGGGTAGTGCAACCCCATCTAGAACCAGAAATGATAAGCTCCTAGATCTTGAGGCTCCCCATATCCACAGCCACTGTGTCTTACCAGGGTTCAGTTGAAGCCTGTCCTCCTCCATCTGGGCCCCTGCAGCCTCCAGGCACTGCGAAAGGGTAGACGCAGCATCACTTAAGTCACCTGGAGATATATAGTTGAGTATCATGGAGATATATAGTGGAGTATCATCAGCATACTGATGATACCTCATCCCATGGTGGCAGATGATCTCACTCAGTGGTTTCATGTAGATGTTAAATAGGAGAGGTGAGAGCACCGAACCCTGAGGCTTTGCCTCACAAAGTATGGGCTGCGGCTGGATCTCTCGCTCCCTATCAACACCGATTGGTGTTGGCCTTTGAGGAAAGAGCTGAACCAGCACAAAACTGCTGCCCACCCCCAACTCCCACAACCAACCCACACGGATACCATGGTTGATGGTATTGAAAGCTGCTGAGAGGTCAGGGGTGAGGATGGACACACTACCCCCATCCCGCTCTCACAGAGATCATCTAAAAGTGCAACCAATGCTGTTTCTGTCCCATAATCGGGCCTGAAACCTGACTGAAAGGGGTCCAGATAACCCGTTTCCTCCAGGATCCTCTGAAGCTGTCGTGCGACCACCTTTTCCACAATCTTACCCAAAAAGGTGGGAAACTGGACAAAAATTGTCCAGAAGGGTGGGGCCCAGCAATATACCTACTACTGTATATAGTTCTTTGATGTATAGAAACTGGTAGCTATGTAGAAACAAGCTGATATTCAGACATTTGCATTACATTTTTCCTTTTTAAGATTTGAAGGCTGACAACAGAACTATTAACTATTTGTAGCTTCAATATTGCAATCCATTGTATTGTAAAAAACACACAGTTTTAGGGGATATATTTAGAAAATCAACTTAAACGTTATAAAAAAAATGTTGGATGTACTGAAATAGACTACTTGATAAAGGATTCTTGAAAGATCAGTCTTAATTCTAATCTAGTGGTATTTTGTATTCTTTCCTTTCCAAAGGTAGTCTTGTCTAAAGTGCCCTATAAGTTGACTATATTGCTATTGACATTATCCTTCTGAATTTCAGCTGATAATTATCTGCAAAAATCATGACTATAATGTTGCTATCAATGGCGTGCATATCCTAGAGTACAAACATCGATTTAAGCAGCTTGACAAGATCCGTATACTGGAAGTCTTCGGGGATGTTCAACTGCTAGATGTAAGATGCTGGTAGTTGTGCAGTACCTATGTTTTATTAATTGCTTTCAGAGAATCATCTTGATCTAACAGCAAAAGAGAAGATTGCAGAAATCCCTCTGCATGTGACCACTTAAATTAACTGAAGTAATATAGGTAATAACTAACCATAAAAATGTTCTAACAAATTATAGTTTATTAACTACTGAGATTGTGCCTAAGTTTAAGTGACATATTTGAAGAACACTTCTATGTGCTTTTATGACATACATTCTAGTGTTCATAGCAAAAGGCTTGATGGATTCTTAAGGTCTATACCCATTAAATTTGTTATAAAGCTTATGAAATTTTTGATTAACACTATTATCCTTAAAGTACATTCTGATACTACAGCTGAAAAATACTGTTAGGGGCACCAGTATTAGATTGCAATCCAATACACATGTAATTGGAAAGAAACTCTATTGAACTCAGTAAGGATTGCCTCATCAGTCTTCCAAGTGTATTTCTGTGTAATATACATGTTTACATTCTGACTGTTTACCTATGCAGTTGTTTTTTGTCTCTCACTGTCTAGCATTTTTAAATCTGTTACCAAAAATATCTGTAAACAGTTCTGATGTGCTCAGAATCAATTATAAATTTCAGCTGAGCTTTATGGAGAATGTATGGCTTTCCAACCTAAAATTAAAATTCTGAAAGTGCAAAGCAATGTGGAATCTTCCATTAAACAAACTGTCATGGTCTCCTTAAAGTACTGTGGTGTGAATAACAGGAAGAATTGATGGCCAAGATGAAATCAGTTCTTCAGCTTCAACTAGGACATATCAGTTTCTAGATGGGGAAATAAGAAAGTTGAATTTGTTCCCTCACTTCTAAATTAATGTATAGATGTGGTAGAGAAAGTTTTTCTTTGTGGCCCAGTAAAATGATATGAAATTACAACTTAATACAGTATAAGTGAGTGGAATGCAACCTTTTAAAAATTGTATATGAAAGAGTATGTCAATGCAGAGAGGTTACACTTGAAAATCTGGTACATTTTAATTAAAATCTCTTTAGCATAAATATTGAGCAAAATGGTCAAATATATTTGTGAAAGAACACTATGTAACAAAGAGTTGGAAAAAGGTCATGTTCTCTTGGTCCTTGCAAGTCTTAACCTCTAAAACCAGAAGAGCTGATGGGATTAAAAGTAGCTCTGTAGTGGTTCTCCAAGAATAACTTCGAGCTGCTGAATGGTCTTTTGGCACTGATGCTCCACTTCTTCACATTCATCTGCCAAGGAGGCAAAAAAGAAATTTAGGGTTCTGTCCTTCTGTATCTTCTCTCTCCCACCCTCCATGTTCATGCCTTCTAGAGATTTTTTTCAGCTGCCTTTCAATTTTTTGTATGTTGTTTGCGAATGCACATTACCACTCAGGGTGAGGAAGCTTATACCTTTTCAAATGTCTTAAAATATATGTATCATTGATATTATAGATTAATCTTGAAATTAAACTTGGAAAAGATGAGGAACCTCCAAGGAAACTTTCACAGTAGGCTCCAAAGCAGGTGTTCTGAGAAAAAGCAATGACCGGCACCATATTGCAAGGCATATAGCTCAAAGCTATTCCAAAATTAATAAATTAGACATTTAACTCTGCCCAAGGAGGGAATCAACTCTCTCAAGTTGAAGAAAACAACATCAAAAATAGCTGGGGTTCCACCCATGCTTAATTATCAGTTTTAATTTTAGAGGTTCCCCAATCTAGTATTGGAGCAACTCAGTACACAGAGAAAGTGTGTGTGTGTACATATACACACACAGGGTACACCAAAACTCAAGATGCCATAGACAATTATATAAATTGCATTAAATGTTTGAATTCATTGCCATTTTCTTCTAAATACTTCCTTACTTGTTTGACCCATGATTTTGAATGTTCCTAAGTACAGTGACATTTTCTCTGGAAAAAAAATGTATTGTGATTGGCTTGGCTTTTGGTGCACCCTGTATATTAGTGCTGAAAACACTCCTCAGAAAAAGTTCTCCTTGTAAGAAAAATACACATCCTGTAAGGAATCTGTTCTCGACTATTTTAGACC
This sequence comes from Liasis olivaceus, assembly GCA_030867105.1. Lineage (NCBI taxonomy): Eukaryota > Metazoa > Chordata > Lepidosauria > Squamata > Pythonidae > Liasis > Liasis olivaceus. The sequence continues at coordinate 263,924,876 of CM061349.1, forward strand.
CAAGGCTAGAAGTGCCCGTAGAACCTAACAATATAGTTTAGTGTGTGGGTACCAAGCAGCCTGAAGTCCAGCAGTTTTCTACAGAGATAGGATACTTCAATGTTTCTCAACCGTGGCAACTTTAAGATGGGTAGGCTCATGGCTGGCTGGGGAATTCTGGGAGTTAAAGTCCACCCATCTTAAAGTTGTCATGGTTGAGAAACACTGGGATACTTTGTCCCAAAGGAAAGGTGGAACTGCAAGACAGCCATACTTTATTAAAAGTAGTTTTATGGAGAAAAAGTAATTCAATGCAAGAACAACATGCAATACATTACCTTCCATAAGCTCAGCTAAGAAAGGAATGGATTCTGGTAACAGCACCATATAATTCTCTCTTATTTTTTCAGCAAGCTCTAACACAGCCAACAAGGCAGCAAATCGAACCTACACAAAAGAAAGGCACTAGGTCATTGCATTCAGAATGGCCCAATGCCTTGCTGCCTCCCCAGCAACATTTGGGCACAATCACAAAATTCCAGTTTTTTAAAGACTGTCCCCCAACGCTTTGCTCTGCTATATATTAAAGCATGTTATTTTCCTTTCCAAAGAATGAGCATCACATTCTTAAACACAGACTAAAGCAGATCTTGACAAGCCTACCATTATCTTGTCTTAAGCAGAACTTGACAGGTCTGCCATTTACCTTGGGTGAGGCATGCCTCATCTTTAGCAAAACCTGATAGTTCAGCGGCTTCCACAGAGAGTCATCTGCCATTGCGACTGCAAACTGAGCTAGGCATGGAATCAAATGTGCTGTCACTCTCTCCTGGAATTTCACTTCTCCTCCAAGCATGTTTTCCAGCTACATAGAAAAAATAAAATCACTTGCATGCTAAGAGGAAAATGAAACCTTTTCATTTCAACCAACGTTGGGCTACTTAGCTGACCATTTCTTTGCTGCTTACTTAAAACAATTTTATGCTGGAACTTTTAGAATAGCTTCTCTTTTTCTTATCTATCCTTTGATTCTTTATACTTTTATTGTATTTAAAAATTCTAATAAAAATAAAAAAATAGAATAGTTTTAATACCCTTTTTTGGAATCGGTAAGAACACTGATTGCATTTAACCACCGGTTGTACAACATTGATTGTATTTGGTAGATTGTTCCTTTATAAACAGTACATCAGGACACTCAATTCATGCTCTAAACCGAGTATGCCTGTTTGATAATAAGGGAAGCAGCAAAAGGAACCCAGCCCAAATTAATGAAGTATGTCTATAAAAATGGTCAAAGAATTACACAGCAGAATGGAAATCTATTATGTAAGAATCAAACAGAAATGTCACTGCTCTCTAACCTGATTGACTAAAGGCAGCATCAATGTTTCTGCCCTCTCTTTGCTCACAAAATGATGAGAATCAAAAAGGAAGATTTTGTACAAGCAATCAAGGCTATACTGTAGTAATAAGCAACTTTTTTCAGTGTCGCCCTCAGAGCCAAAGTAAGCCTCATCTGCATCTGAAATAACAAAAGATACAGGAATAAGGCATTTATACTTAGTCAACTATCACTCTATAATCTCCATATGATACAAGCAAAGAGAACATTACATTAATAGTGCATTTACAGTTAAAGCTAGGTTTTCTTATAGATAGATAGATTCAGATTATTATTAGGATAACACATTATTTATGACATCTGTGCAATACAGCATGTCAGAAGTTTTGGTAGCTGACTTCCAGAATGTTATCCAGCACATCAAGTTTCTCCAAACTCTAGTTGAAAAGAATTTTTTTTTTAAAGCACTGAAGTGCAGAGATGGACTAAAGCATGAAAAGACATCCAAAGGGTGTCTTGGCAGACTGCAGAATGGCCAGGAAGAGATGGGTTTCGTTCCATCCACAACCACCCTCCCCAAGCTGGGGCCATCCAGATACCTTAGTTTCTGTCTCCTAAAGCTTGTTTTGGGGTTCTGCGGGAGAGTGCTGGAAATGTTTGACAGAAGTAAACATAAAGAGAAATACTTGGCTTGTATGAGGGGCTTTGCTTTGCACTATGGTCAGGTGATTTTCTTCTGGCAGTTCCAGTAGCCTGGAAGCCCCATGAAGAGTTACTTTGTGAAGTGAAGCGAAGCTGCTGCATTGCTTCACTTTGCCTTGAGTCTCTTGTCTGACAGTGCCAGCAGTCAGAAGAGGCTTCCGTGTATGAACAGGGCCTCTTCTGGTGCTTCCAACAGTTGCTTGAAAGTGCTCAAAGAGACCGCTGCACAAATACTGTGCATGTGGAGAAGATTCTTCTGGGTAATAAAAGTGTTTCACTGAAGCATCCTTTTGAAACTTTTCAGAGTCCCCAAAAATACTTAAAGCAGTTGGGAATTGATAGCATAGCTTATTATGCCTCATCAGTTTATTGGTACTGGGAGGACAAGCAAGCCATCACTGAAAGACTGTACATATTAGTTGGCTAAATAAAAAATCTACTCAAGAACAGGTATCATAAACCATAGTTTCAGCAGAGTTCATTCATTAATAAATGTATAATCATAACAATTTCTGACTGTCATAGTTGTGTCATAGAATTGTAGGACTAGGAGGGGCCATTTAGAGCAGGTTTTTAAAAACTTTGTTCCATGGAACCCTAGGGTTCTATGAGAAACTATGGGGGAAAAATGCAACTAATTTTCTATTACTAGAGCTTTGCCTCTTGATCATGGGGTCTGGGATTGTTTTTTTTTTTAAACAGGTTCCATGGCCTGGAAAGGCTTGAAAATACCTGGTTTAGGCTATCAAGGCCAATTCTCTGCTCAGTGCACGAATTCAAATTAAAGCATCCCAGAGAGACAGCTGTCCTGCTTCTTCCTGGATACCTCTAAGAATTGGGTACTATGTTCTGCACTGCCCGCACCTCATTAAAGCTTCAAATGGAGACTGAGCCCTTTGGTGGTGAGAGGCCATTAGTCAAAACCTTTTGGTCAAGCGATTTTAAAGCAATTGGAAACATTAGCCAACAATAATTTACACTGACTCTTGCAATTGGTTTGCCATTGATTATTACCAAAATGTTTATAAGTTGATGCAGCATAACAAAATTGCTTCAGTTCTTATTGTTAGCTGCTAGATTTGTTACTGAAAAACACTGATTTTTAAAAGTATTGGAAACTGATTGCACCAAAATATTAACACAACAAAAGCTCTGAAAAACTCTACAACAAAGGACATAGTTAATCAAATTTGATCCCCATTTATTAATAATAGTGCTATTAAAAATAATACTAAAGGTTGTTTAAACTTGTATTAACAATACTTTTCCTAGCAGATTGCTCTCATGCAGCCCAGAGTCACTTTTACGCTGCCCAGAGTCACCTTTATGTGAGATGGGTGGCTATATAAATATGATAAATAAATAAAATATGATAAATTTGTATAAATGTCATTTTGGATAGAAATATTGAATATGAATATTTGAAATGTCTGTTTTTCTCAAGATCACATATGTGTTTATTATTAATTAATTAATTTTAAATGTGGGTTTGTTTTCTCTTCCTTTACTTTTCTTCTTAATTTGATATTATTCTCATTGTTAGTTTTTTTATTTGGCAAAAATGAGGCAAATAAAATGAAATAAAAGATTACAAATCTTACCCTCAATGAAGATATGACACAAGCTCAGATAAAGTTAAACAAACCTAGTTTGATATGGATGACACCTATGATTATCTTGATGGGGAACTACCAGAAGCTGGACTCTGAGCTGACAAAGCCTGGGCTTTCATTTCCAATAAACTAATGAAAATAGACTAAGAAGAAAAACACTATAAAGATGCATTATTACATTATTAGGGCATTATAACATATTTTATTTAAATTGTATTTGTCTTCTTTGCGTTTATTTTTAATGAGAATTTTTACCTGTTTTTGATGTATTGATCTGGTTCAGAATGTCAGCAAAAGGTTTCACTAAATGACCAGCAAAAAGGCTGAACAGCCCTTTTAGTTCACCAGCAATACAGTCTGCCAGTCGGTAGAAAGTTAATTGTCTATCCTTTGGGGCATCTTCAGTTTTGGCCCAATCAAAGAGCTGAAGCAAAGAGAGGAAAGGACTTTTTTTTGTATCAAAACTAAAACAAAAAACCTGTTCAGATAGAAGTGTGTTCAAATACCTACCTTGAAAAAGAGGGGTCGGAAAGACATTTCCGAAAGCTTCATAACCATGCTGATTAAGCATGTAATAATTCGAGCTTCTATTTTGCCAACCTTCTCTAAATTGTCCTAGAATAAAACAGGTATTATCAAAACATTTGCAGCAGTCACTTGTAAGCTGTGTTTTTACTATGCTTAAGAAAGAACAATTTTGATTTTTTTTAAAGTTTATGATAATTGTTCAGTAACTATACTATACAGGATTGCTGGCATAATTCTGCCCAAAATTGAGCTTTTTAAACTCCCCCATAATGAGATTAATTCAAAAAGAAACATCACTTGAAAAGAGGAATACATTTGTGCTACTCCCAAAAGATCTCATATACCCCACCTGAGAGTGTTGAGCTCTGAAGTCTAAAGCCTTTGTGAAAAACGCTGTTAGCTCGGACTGATGGGCAGAGAGCTGATTGTTTTCAAGAGTTACAATGTGCTCCTTCAAAATATCCATAATAGTACCTAGATCATACTAGAAGAGCAAACAAATAAAGACACAAGTTCAAATTAATACCTATGGGGATTCAAATTATTAAATAAAGCTGTCCAGATTGAATTTTCCTTCAAGAAACTTGATAGTATTTTCCTTTAGGAAAACCTCTGGCCCAGGATAGTGTGAAAATTGAGAACCACAAGGAACTGTTACCCTGCTCCTCTTCCTCCTTACCCAAGGAAATAAACTAAGTGCCAAATCTAAGACCATGCTAGAGCACAGGTTGGCCGAGTCAAGGAAGCAAAGGCTTTTGCAGATGGAATTATGCTTCCTTGTGAATGAAACATGGTGCCATGCGCTTTCTGAGCCCCATTATTAACTGGGGTAATATACTGACTATGTATGTATGTATGTTATATCAATATACCAAGATATGTTGAAGAACTGAAGTGCATCTAACCTTATGAGCATTTGCAATTTCACCATAGCACTTGGCAGTTGCTGGCAGAAGAACTCTTGATGGAAGTTTTGTTGCCAAAGTAGTTTTCAGAGATGCCACACGTAGATTAACGTGGGATGAAGGTCCCATTTCAACAGCAATTCTGTCCAAGTGGACCACCTAGGAGGCAGCCAATGTACAAGTCTAATTATTTCACTGATGTTTCACACATAGGGCTGCTTGACTAATACTTGCTCATACCCAAAGTAGGTTTACCGACCTGCAGCAAAACATCCAGCAGATATGGGCTGAGGAAGCATGGCAAGGTTTCCACAATTTTCAATAGAGCTGTCACTGTGCTAAGCAAATAAATTTCATTGGCGACCAACTCCTTTTTGTGTTTCAGTATATTTAGCAATGCCGGCATAAGCCTATGAGAAAAGATACACAAGATTAACCTGCTCATACTCAAACAGGCCTCCCAGTAAAATAAGGATCTTCTACTCAAATATATTTCACTAAATGATGTTTTAAAGAAGACTGAATGCAAATAATTCAAGCTCTTCTGAAAATACAGAAATCTTCAATGCATATTCACTTAAGAAATACATCTCAAAGTTTCTTAAGCTAAATAGAGGATTATGTAGTGCTTAAATGTGTACCTGAGTCAAAACTCATTTTATCCACCACTACTTCCTTGAGTAATTGTAATCAAGAAAGTGCTTAATTTTTCATTTTTCTATGGAAAGTTTCCCACCCAGTATCTCTGATTATACAAATTTTCCTATGCATATTATTGAAGCTTTTCTTTGCAAGGAAGAACAATCAGTTATCTGGCACAGAAAATTAAGAGTCATTTCCACAGAAGGAATTGCATCAAAAATGTTCTAACGCCAACTGATTTTTCCCCCTTCAAAATTTCCTGCAAAACCTACACTACCTATAAACGGAGAAGAAAAATAACCACCTTATCTTTCAGGGCTGCTTAATCACACCATAATACAAGGCATATTTTGAACAAATCTCAAGGGACAATCCAAACTTTTGATTTCTTGATTCCTAATTATGCCTGAAGAAGAGTACCTTGGAAGCTGAGGTATAGCCAATGCTTTCAGCACACAAGTGACCTCAGCAGCGCACAGCAAAGCACTTCCTATGATGTTTCTTTCTTCCTTCCCATCTGAAGAAATCACGTCAATGGCTGCTTTTAGCACAGCTACAAACAGCTCGTGTTTCTCTGTGCCAAAACACTTGCAGAGCAACTTCAAGCTATACAAGGCCGTCTGCCTGTTAATTGTCTGTTCCTCGGCTTCCCTCCCCTGATTTTGCACAACAGCAAGGAGGTCAGGAACCAATTCTAGCAGCAGTTCCACCTGAAAGGACAAAATGAGGTCCAACAATTCACAGGAAGGTTTCAGTGCTGAACATTCAAATCCAGAGCTTGCTGCCCAAAACAAAAATACTGCAGAAGATTTCCTGTAGTAAATCCAGGGATAGATTCTTTATTTAAGTACTGTACTTAAAGCCAATACTGAACTTTTTCCACTGCAGTTGCTATGCCAAGTGGTACAGAGGGCTATTATGAGGCAACACATATTTCCTATGGCAATAGGGACAATGAGAAAGATTGCTTACTTCTGTTTGCTTCCATTGTGTGCGCTGTTGCAGTTTATTGTTGAGGAGATCCATTGCTTTACGTCTCACTGAGGGCAACTGATTGATCATCAGGCCCCTGAGGACAATGATAAAGGTTTCTGTTGGAATTAAGGAATTGATCTAGAAAGGAAACACAGGAACAATTAAAAGAAAAAAATAGATTCCTATCAGAGTGTATCTGGATAGGAAAACCACTCCAACAATTCTTCTCTGTCTGTACCCCACTCCAGCCTTGAGCATCTCACTGACAAAAGATTCCTGAATTTGGGGTAAGCTCAAGAAAATCTCAGGATGCAAAGCCAGTGTTAGCCCAACAAGGTACAGCAGACTAAGAAACCAATGCCATATAGATCAGGACTACTGTTATTGTAACAACTATAGTAACAAAATCTTGCAAGTGTGAATATGCTTCCCCCCCCCTTTATTTCTGTGTGAATTAGGGAGGGGCCTGTCTGAGATGTTTAGTCAACTTGGTTTCTCAGAATGGGCTCAAGCCCCACTTATCTGACTGTTGCCTTGGTAGTGGCTCTTCCTCCTGTCCCTCAAGGCCATTCCCTAGGCCCTCTACAGCTAGGTCAAAATTGGAAGGGAACGGCATAAGCAGAGAGGGCTTTCTTTACTCAGTGTTCCCCACATTCCTGGCCTTTTCTCAGGTCTTGACTAAGGCATGTGGAAACTCTTTGTTCTTCCTTCCCCCTGCCTTCACTCCACTGCCTAATAAATTAATTTGGACAATCTAAAGTTGAAAGGAGTTGTTAGGCCACCAAATCTAATCCCTAGCTATCCAGTTTCTGCTTCAGGGAAGGGGAGCTCATAACCTCCCATAGTAGTTGGTTCCTCTATTGAACTGCTCTTACCATTACGAAGCTTTCCCTAATTGGAACTTATCACCAGCACTCTGGCACAAGAGAGGACAGGTCATGCTCCTCTTTTGAGGAACCTACCCACCTTTCAGGAACATAAAAGTGCTACTGTATTTTCTCTAAGTCTTCTCTTTTCAAGGCTAAGTCCTTCTGTATGTTTGTTCCAGTTTTTCCAAATCTTTTAATCTGTATTGTATTACTGTTTTCTCTATCCATATAAACTGCCCAGTTAACTAAATTGTTATCACTGGAATTAGATTTGCTGGACAAATCTGCTGTAGCAGGTAATTCACGATACCTTAAACAACTAAGATTTTTGCCTGAATTACCTGGTGGTTTAGAATTAATCTTCTAACATCAACATCACAAAGCCCAAGATTTTGCCTTACTGGCTGTAAGAACATCAGCAGTGAGATCATTACTTACTTTATCCAGTAGCTCATAAGATTTGTTGAGCAAAGCCTTCCAGAATTTGGCTGTCAAAGTGTTGGCATTTTTTTCTATTGATTGTGCCACAGCATTTATGTAGCAAAGAACTTTTTCCAACAACCTGGATAAACAACGATAGTGAATGACTGTCTACTTCAAATTCACACTAACTTTTCATTTGAATAAAAGTCAACGAATCCAAAAATGAAACCATTTATCCACAAGAAGCAGGCCATGTGGGCATGCCATTAGATTCAACTTTGTTATCATCATCATCATTGTGATCAAGGCAGAATCCCACACTATCCTTGAAATCTGCCCCAACATTCAGTTGACAGAAGATGCTCCATCAGCAGGAAATGTTAGCTGAATACCTATATTATTTTATCCTGACATATTCTTAAAGCGAGTCTACTGATTTCAGTGGATACTCTAAATAAATCATAGACAGGATCCCACCCCATCAAAGAAGAGTCCCAGCATTAATTTTATACCTTATATCTCTTGAAGCCTTGCAAAAAAAGTATAACATCATGCTCAAAGAACTGTCTGATTTGTTTTGAAGTTGTCCTTGCCCTGTTTCAAGTTTTCTTATGTGTGACCTCTGCCTATTTTGTAAGTTGCTCAGATCTACCACCTTCTCCTGAATTAGTATCATATGCCTTAATAGGCTGTAGTTTCAGGCCCTTTAATATATATGTATTTTAATAGATATAGCTAATGTCTCATCTGGCAAGAGATGTAAAGTAATGCTTTCTCAAAATCTCCCCATACAGCTTATTTCTATTTTTGTTTAAAATATTAAAAAAAAAAAGTGAACGTACTTCTGTTCAAACTCCTTTAACTCCTCAGAATCTTCACATTCAATTACCTGGTGGATAAAGAAAAACCACTTATACAGTCCATGTCACATTAATGGAAATTAAATTCTGATGTATGAACATGATTTTGAGGTACTGTAACATTTCATAATAATATTAAGCAAATAAAATCTTCATGGCTGCAATTTTGTCTGGAATTCAGCTTTACACTAAAGAAATTGGTGGCATTCAGGATCCTGAAAACCCATCCTTTTTATTATTATACCTACATACATACCCACCAAACTGCTCCCTTTCAGGGTAAGCAATGTTAAAAGCTCAGCACAGAACAAGTACTGAGCAAAAGAAATTAAATGATAGAAAAAGAAAAGGAAATTTAACTAAATCAAGTTTACATCATCACCATTCGCTGTATTTCTGCACCCTTTTCAATCCTGGCAACCAACCTTGTTTCTATTCTGCCCATACACTGATACATGGCCTTTAGTTCCTTAAACTTTTCACCCTTTTCATTTTTCAGGATCTTATCATGCTGCCATCGGCGTAACGTACAGAACTGAGTGGGACTGGTTAATGGTTGGACTGATGGTTCCCTATGTTCCTAACTAGTGAAAACACAGCCTTGAAAAGGTCTCTTTTGCATAGTAGAATTGCACTGTAAATGTCAGAATTCTCCAACAATAATCAGAGCTGGAAACAAACAAGGAACTCACCTTTATGAGTTCTCATTAATACAATATTTTTTAAAAAAAGGTTAAAGGACAGCACAAGAGTTCCAACAAATGCCTTGCTTTCAAATGTGCACCTGAATATTGTTTTCACAACATTTACTATTTTTATCATTAGAACTCACTTTTATGGCAAAGACCAATCAAACCTGTCCTGATGGGGGGGCATGTTATGTCAATTTGGGGGGGGGCTAAGGCTGCAGCAGATGGGGCAGTGATTCAAAGCAGACAGGGCTAGGTCTCTCTTAAGCAAAGAATGCATTTTTAAAGGTGTTCAAATATATTTATCCTGATTATCGATAAGCTAGCACTAATCACAAATGATCAAACCAAATGCTGTGGCAGTTGTGTACAACATGTACATGGATGGAATGTTTAACTGCCAGCCTCTCTCTCTCTCTAAATCTTACCTCTGACTTGTTCCAAGACTAGAAATAGAAATCCGCTGTGGTTTGTCTTATTTCATCCCTTGGCTTTTCTTGCCAAGATATCTAGTCAATGAGTATTTTTATGTGCAGACTTTACAGCAAAATAAAATGTAATATTATTTTACTTTGCACACAATGTCAAGCATGTTTCTAATTACACCAACCAACATTACATTAAAGCCAGAAGTGAAAAAGAAAGAAGTTTCTGCAAGTTGCACAGGTCCATGGAAATTTCAGATCTTCAACTGGTAATGGGACTCTATCAATCCCGGGCAAAGATGAATTCAACTCACTTTTTTCACAAAATTGTGCGAAGCCAGAAGCTGTGACATGAAAGAGACTGCCAGGAATTTCAAATGCCTCAACTGTTTGCCAGAATGAAACTCCACATCAAAGAGTTCTGTTTCTTGACTGTATGACTGTATCATAAACAGCCTTGATTTCTTTTGTCCAAGGTCATCTGTAAAAATACATCCAAAAGCCACATAAGCCTCTTTAAATAAGTAAGTAAGTAAATAAATAAATAATAATTTATTTATTCTGCATATGTATTATCTGGTGCACGTCCAGTGGGTTTCTTTGTAGATTTTTTTGGGGGGGTGGGGAGGATGGATGGGGAGGCTGAGTTGGGTTTTAAAAGAAAGCAAGACCTATGGAATATTGCTGGCAAGAAAAAATCCTGCCTATCATTCATGTCCCCTTTTACTATTAAAAGATTGTAATTTACAGTGGGTCTTTCTTGTTTGCAAATTAATGCAAGATGCAAAGCTACCTACTGCTTCACAAACCAACACATTAAACACACATTACAGCTTAATGTGTCAAGTAAACCCAGTAAACTAATGAACATATAATTGATTAAACAATCATGTATTGGTGAACCCAATCAACAGTAAATATGTTTTCAATTTTGTTTCCCAAAGAATGTCTGGTTGTTTATTCCTTTTCAGAGGACAAAAATCAAATTAAAATGGGCACTTACTGCATTTACTCACACCTGCGCCATAAAGCAGTTTAGCATGTTGTATAAATTGGACTATTCCTTAAGTAATACAACTCTTGCTCTAACGTTGGACAGAGTTGACTTGGGCAGCAGATTTTTAGCTTCATGAAAGGTCATTTATCATTACTGCCGGAATGGACGGACAGAGATTTTTATGGGATCTTCTTCTCCATATGCCCTTGGTTTGGGGAACTCTGAGGAGGTGAGGTGCCATTCGCTGCTCTCCCTTGGGCAGCAAATTTCTTGGGCCAACTCTGGAGAAAACAGTCCTAATCCTGATTATGAACTTCCTAAACAAAACTCTTTCAGCTGGAATTCAACCCCATCTGCTTGTTGAGTGGCTGACCATAAGTTTCTTTGCTGGCAATTACCTTCTTTATTCTCTGGCAGATTTGTTAAATAGTTGAGTAGTTTCCTTAAACTTTGCAACTGTTCAATTACGCTAAATTCACAACATACAGTAATCCAGAATTCGGTATCGGTTTCCAGAACAATATCCTGTGTAAGTAGCAAGATGAAGACAACGATATTGTAAAAATGCCATATATTAAGCATTACATTGCAACGTTCTACACAGCAAAACCCATACATTTTTAAAGAAAAAGTACTCTTCAAAACTCTTTACTTACTTTCTCTCCTCTGGCTACTGCAGTCACAGATTTTGTCACATGCTGTTCAAACAACAGTACTAAAAGAATCCACAGGAATCGCTCTACCCCCAAAGTACTTATAAGTTGCTCTAAAATAGGGAGACGCCGATGCTCTGGCACATGGGGCAAGGCATCCACAAAAACCCGGATTATTTTAATCGCAACTCCTTCCATGTTCCCTGCAGTTCCTGAAGATCCACCATCTTCCTCGGCCTACAAAGGAAATTTTCAAAGAATGAAGTGGTTGTACATACAAACCAAAGACTAAGCAAAGGAAAAACAGACAAGACTTTGTTCAAATGAAACGAAAAAGAAGCCACAAAAAAACAAGGTTGTAACCAAAGCTTGAATACTAAACAATCTGAGCTTGTAAGAAGAACCTGGGAGTAGATATGTAATTAGCGAAACTGCGTTTGAATGGCAAAGCCATTCTGTAAATGTCTGAAAGGAAAGTTTGAACTAACTTTGGAAAGGACTGGTATTGTCTTGTAGATCCAGAAATGATATGATGTAAGGAAAAATTACTATTGTTCTACAGTAAAGGAAACTCCTGTTTAAAAAAAAATACACATACATACATAGACATACATATATATAAATATATGAAGATTAAGCTGAATCCAAACTACAAGTAATGACAATAAGAACACTTCTTTCTCAGATAGAAGACTAAGTTTGTTGTATTCTATTTTAGTGGCCCACTTTAAATTATCTTACCTGTATAAGAGCTGGAATGACCATCTGCACTGTCTTGTTAATCACCTGGAAACTGTACATATCATCCAGACGCATGACATTCGCTCCCATGAATGTAAAAATGGGCATGATATTGTGTAGCACTTTATCCTGCACAAAAAAAAGCAATTATTCCTGTAATAATGTAGCACTTGGTTTTGAGCATTTATTCTTGCAGTGCAGTTTCTCTTACAACTTTCCTTCTGAATTTAAAGCAGTGGATCCTTTGTTTTTTTATACTGTTAGAGAAACTGCTCAATCCTTTTTTTTTTTTTAATATAGGCAAACTTCACCATCCCCTTCACTGGCTATCAGGGCAATGAGCTTATCTAGGCTGCAAGAATTCTACAAGTAGTCCTCACTTAATGACCGTTTAACTATGGTTTGAAATTACGACAGCCTTGGAAAAAGTGCTTTACGACCTGTACTCACACTTATGACAGTTGCAAACCACTGCACCTCCCCAGTCACGTGATTGTGATTTGTGACCCTTTTTTACAATGGTCATAAAGCAAATCACTGCGGTCGTTAAGCGAATTACATGGGTATTAAGTGAATTCTGGCAAAAAAATGTCCATTGGGGAAGCTGGATTCACTCAACAACCATGTGATTCAATTAACAACCACATGATTCACTTTACAACTGTCATAAAAATAGTTGTAAAATCGGGTGACTTGCTTAACTACTGCCCACCTAATGACCAATTTTCCATTCCCTATTGTGGTAGTTAAGCGAGGACTGCCTGTATGTTCAATTTACAGGTCTCTATGATATGTCATTTCAGTCTGGCTTCAGGCCGGGGTACAGTACAGAAACAGCATTGGTTGTGCTTGTTAATGACCTGTGGCAGAGCCAGGATGGGGGTAGTGTATCCATCCAAGTGCTTCTTGATCTTTCAGTGGCTTTTGATACTGTTGACCACTGTATCCTTCAGGACCGGCTGCAGGGGTTAGGAGTAGGAGGCACTGTGCTCCATGGTTCACCTCCTTCCTCAGCAGTTCCAGTTGGTGTTGACATGGGGCGGGGGGGGGGAGATTGTGTCTGTGGCCCCTCATGTGTGGGATGCCTCAGGGCTCAATGCTGTCCCCTGTCCTGTTCAAGATCTACATGAAACCACTAGGTGAGGTCATCTGCCAGTATAGGGTCCAGTATCATCAGTATGCTGATGATACCCAGCTTTACATCTACACCCCGGTGGCACAGGTGAAGCTGAATGTCTGGAAGCTGTTCAGATCTGGATGGGCAGAACAGGCTTCAGCTGAATCCTAACAATGAGTGGCTGTGGTTATTTGGACCCTCTGGGTTGGGGATGTCACCATCTTTGGTCTTGGATGGGGCTGCATTTCCCCACCCAAGCCTGGAGTGCAACTTGGGGGTCCTTCTGGATACACAGTTACTGCTTGAAGAGCAAGTGGCAACTGTAGCCAGGAAGGCCTTTGCACAGATTCATCTTGTGTGTCAGTTGTGCCCTTTCCTTGATTGGGAGGCCCTTCAGACAGTCACTCATGCCCTGGTCACCTCACAATTGGATTACTGCAATGCGTTCATAACAAAGCTGCCCTTGAAGACCACCCAGAAACTACAGCTGGTTCAAAATACAGTGGCACAAGCAGTAATGGCACCTCTTGGTGTACCCATGGGTCACCACTGCTATGCAAGCTGCATTGGCGGCCAGTTGGCTTCCGAGTGCAATTCAAGGTGCTGGTTATTATCTATAAAGCCCTGTATGGCATAGGGCCTGGGTACCTGAGACACCACTTGTTTCCAATTGTTTCTGCCTGCCCAATCCATTCCAGCAGTCAGTATGCTCCAGGTCCCCTCCATTAAATGTTGCCATCTTGTGGGGCCAAGGAAGTGTGCCTTCCCTTTGTGGCCCCCACTCTTTGGAACAGCATCCCCCCCCCCCTGAGATAAGGATGGCACCCTCTCTCCTGGGGTTCCGGAAAGCTTTGAAAACCTGGCTTTGGTCCCAGGCCTGGGGTTGATGTTTGTTGTTTGTTTAATGGCCCTTGTTTTGTTTTGTGGATTTTGTTACTAGAGCATGTTAGTCTAGGCTGTCTGTTGATTTAATGTTTTTATCCCTCTTTTAGTTTGTGCACCGCCCAGAGTCCAGTGGAGATGGGCGGCCAATAAATTCGAACAAACAAACAATAAGGACCCAGAAAGAGATTGGCCTGTCCATCTGCCAATCAAAAGCAATTCAAAATTCTGCTGCAGGATAAACAAGGTCTGCTGCTGGGAGGACAAGGGCCAGTTTTCTATCCTGCATGCAGAAGCAGAAAGCTTTAGCAGCTCTTCAATATTTGTTTAAACATTTTGATGTTATATTCTCAAACCTGTACCCAGTTACGGATCACCTGAGGGAGTAATACGTAGATTAGTGATAAAGAGGGGAAAGAAAAAGTTGGTAACTGATGACAACCTATATAAAGAAAAAAGCAGGTTGTGGGAAAGTCTTGGAGAAGGGAGGAAAGTAAGCTTAGAAAGAAAAAGTGGTCAGCTATTTCAAATACAGGGAAAGGTCAGCAGCCTGTATCAGAGCTGAAAAGGCACCTAAATGCAATAACCCTTTTTAGAAGCTTGGGTGAATCTCCCTTCCCTCAACATGCATTCAAATAAACTCACAGGAAACATTCCAGCTGCAGCACCCAGCAAGAGCAGTGCGTGGTGATGGATCTGTGGCATTTCTGAGACTCGGATGCACTGAACAATCAGCTCCACATTGAACTTCTCTTCATCCAGAAGACCTCAAAAAGCAAAGATGGCATTGAAAAGTTAGCAAGGCTTACAATGCTCCCATCCCAAATGTATTTAGGGATATAAAGTCTGGGGAATACTGTCAAATATCTGAAATGAAATTAACTTTGGTCTTCACTTTACCTGCCTTTATCCTTTTGCTATTTGGGGACAGCTTCTGACAAATATTTAACAAACCACCAAGTATTAGTTGTTTTGTGTATTCCAGATTTTCTTCTCCTGCAGTAGGTTCTAGACATCTGGAAATTCAGAAAAGAGTCAGACTGACTTTGGAGAAATATATGATCAAACACAGCATTCCATGCTGCTTCCTAAAAATAGCAGTTCTGAAAGAAGGGGGGGCAGAGAGAACCAATCTTCTATAACATACTGATGCTTTCAACCTCCCCTTCCAAGTTTCTTTTCTTAAAATATATTATTTGGAGAAATCCTCAAGGGAACCAGTTATAGGCATGGAAGGAACTGCAAGGCTCTTGAGGAACCAACACAGCTAGAGGCAACATGATGCAACTCAAGAATATCTGGCAGTGGGGCAGCAACTGGAAACCCTGCTCTAAGACATCAGATGGACCATCTCAAAGGGCAGTCAGATCCACAAATTCATAATGACCAAATGCAGGTTTGCTTATAGCTTGGCCACGTAAAGAGAGCCTGGACAGAACTAAGCTGTAGCAGAGAATGGAGGACAGAAGAACTGAGTCTTTTTGATAATACCTAACTCTAAAGATGGAAAGGCTATCCCATTTTGGAATTCCCTTCTCCTGTGGGCTGGTATGTAGAGATTTCTAGGGCCAGCCAGTCCTCATATTTAATGGCTAGATTGAACCCAATTATGGTCAAGCAATTACAATGTTTAGAATTGCTCTCCAAAGTTAAATTACCTAGATAGCAAATTGAAAAGAGTAGGTATCAGGGCCTGCGGCTGTTTGAGCTTCTTTTTGTGCTGTAGCAATTCTAGGATAAGTGTAATTCTTTGCCAGTTCACACTTTCTTCTTGTACACATTCTTGATCTTGGACTTTCCTGGATGATAAAAAGCAGAACAAATTAAATGTATTTCCGCCTATAAAAAAATATCAGTTTGTAAAGCAACTATTTCTGTGAATAAGATTCTCCAAAGTGCCAAAGAACCATCAACAAAATACAGCTATTAAAGACTGGTTAATTCATATGTCCTTCTTATCTTTCCATTCCTTGAATTACCATGTATGCGTATGAGTTGTTCTCTCTCTGATCAACTACTTGGTACTCCTGTTTTGACTCATTAACTAAAGACAAGGTCAGTATTGACTTCTGTACCCAATGTCATCAAGATCAGATTAGAAACATTGATTTACACTTCACAGAAAGCACAAGTAATTGTTAATGGAGATGTAACAAAACTTGTGAGATACAAAAAGGGACAAGACAGGGATGCCTGTTGTTTCCTCTTCTGTTTATTTTAGTTCTTAAAATATTGAATAGAGATGTAAGACAAGAGAATTGTGGGAGTAAAGATTAAAAAAATAAACTTATAAGTTAAGGGCATTTGCTGATGATTTGGTGCTGGTTTTGGAGGATCCATTAAAGGGAACAGAAACATTAATGGGGAAATTAAAAGAATTTGGTACACTAGCAGGTTTTAAGATTAATCAGAAGACAAAGATGTTAACAAAAAACATGAAAATAGAGGATCAAACAGAACTGATGAAGAAAACAGGTTTTAAGATTGAGAAAAAAGTAAAATATTTGGGTATCACTATGACAAATAATGAATTGTATGTTATTTCAAAATAACTATGTTAAGACATGGAATGAAGTTAAAAAAGATATGTTAAGATGGGAGATACTACAATTGTCATTGTTGGGGAGAATTTCTGTGATAAAGATGAATATCTTGCCTAGAATGTTTTTGTTTCAAACAATACCTGTTTTGGCAACTGATGTACCATTTAAACAGTGGCAGTTTGTATGGCAAGGGGAAAAGCCACAAGTTAAATATAAGGTGTTACAAGATAAAGAGAAGAGTTTACTGGATGTGAAATTGTATTTTGCAGCTTGTTGTTTGTTTTGGATTAAAGAGTGGGGGGTGTTGCCGAGAAATAGAAGACTTTTAGAGTTAGAAGGACATGACTTGAGTTTTGGGTGGCATGGACATTTGTGGTATGATAAAGTCAAGGTTAATGTAGATTTCAAAAATCATTATGTTAGACATGCCATATTGAGAATATGGAATAGATATAAATTCAGGCTGTCCCCAAAAACACCTTTGTAGCTCTCAGCATAAGAATCATTCTATGGATGAGAAATAATAGGCAAACACAAATGGTTAACATATCGTGAGATACTAGAATTCTGTCGAGGGGAATACAAAATAAAATCAAGAGAACAACTGATGGCAGAGGGACATAGCTGTCAATGGTTTTCCTATTTACAGTTATCAGAAAGATTCAAAGTAGATAAAAGAAGTTATGGTACTGAACATTGTAAGACTGATTTTGAAACAGAATTGTGTACAAATGATGATCATGTGATTGCTAAAATATATAAACTTTTATTGAAATTTGAAACAGAAGAACAAGGACTGTATGATAAAGTGAGCTAAATTTTTGGTTATAATATACAGATGGAACATTGGGAAAATATGTGGTTGAAAGGACTGAAATTTATACTATGTTATAATCTTAAAAAGAATTTTTATAAAATGATGTACCATTAGTATATGACACCAGAAAAATTATCTAGAATGTATAAAGGTACTTCAAATTTATGTTGGAAATGTGAACAAGAAGGGTCATTTTACCATGCTTTGTGGACATGCAAAAAAGCTAGAAAATTTTGGGTTCAAATACATACAGTGATTCAGAGGATTTTAAAGATTAACATCCAACTGAAACCAGAACTTTTCCTCTTGGGATTGATGGATAAGCAGTTGGAAAAAAGTCATGGAACAATGTTTTTATATAAGATAGCTGCAGTGAGATTATTGTACGTACAAAGATGGAAAGATTTGGCAATATCTACAACAGAGGAATAATTGGTGAAGATGACAGAACTTGCTGAAATAGCCAAACTGCCTTGTCTGATTAGAGAAAATATCTATGTTTATTGGTAACTGGAAACCCCTTATGGACCTTTTGTGTAAAAAAGAAAAAAAATGAACTTATGATTTATGGTTTTGATGATTAGAAAGGATAGATTAGAAAAAAGAGAGTCATGATGTAACTTTAGAGAGAAAGGTCAGCTTATAATTGTACTTATAACAGCTGTAAAGAAGATTGGAAGTCATTTCTTTATATTTTTTTCTTTCTTTTCTACTTTTCTGCTAATCTTTTCCTTTTTGCATCTTTCATTTTTTTCCTTTTTCTCTTTTCTTTTTTGCTCTATTTTAGCTTGTATTAGTCTTATTCTTATGCTTAAAATTTTCAATAAAATTATATATATATATATATATATATATATATATATATATATATATATATATAAAAAAAAACAGATTAGAAGCTTGCCTAAATATCTGCCAGCATATCATGGTATCTGCAGACCAATTCATTTGGGGCCACTACAGACAAGGACTTACTTACATATCTTCATATAAAGAATGACTGTGTGACCAATAGCTCCAATCTCAAAAATGTCTCACATCTGATTAAAAAAAGCCTGAAATTTTTATCAGCAAAATATTAACATTAGCAAAACTTAACACAGGGAAAATGGTAGCACTGATTCTTAATAGGTAATAAAATGAGTTCTAATATTTACGTCTAGAATATTTTTTAAATGAAGACTGCCTCATATAAGTAAAAAGTTTTGGCTATTTAGCCTGACAGTATCTGTTCTGATGGCAAGTTTCCAGGATTTCAGACAGGCCTTCTAGCTCTCATGATCATGGAGAAAAGAGTATATCTCTCTACAGAAGCACTGAATTTGCACTAATGTCATATACATATAAAATCAGATGTTATTAAAGTATTAACTATATAAAATAACCTAAACATTTATTCTCATGTTTGTCCAGTCCTCTTCGGTTAACTCTGTCTCTTCCCATTTAATCACAGAAATAATTTTCATTATGCTGCATCAGTTACTTGTATTCAATTCAGTTCCAATTAGTCAAAACTAATAGAATCCAATGAATCAAATCTAATAGAATATGTGTTCCCTTCTTGAAAAATATCAGTGTTACTAATTTTACTCCACATGTAGTGTCATGGAAATGCCACAGCTTAAATAGTTTGCTTTATGAATTACTGTCTTATGTTCTTAAACTGCTTGGTTCCCAAATCTTTAATTCTCCATTTTTTAAAACCCTTTGATTACAGTATACACGGCATTTACATTTCCCACCCATTTTACCTCTGCTGCTGCATTTTCTGCCTTCTTGTCTGGTGAACTGTAGCCACATTCTTGATTTTAGGTAGAGGTTCAAGTTCGATACTAATCTGCTCAGCATCAACTGAAATCTAAACAATATATTAGATTTTGTTTTAAAGATTTATAGCACCTCACACCTCACAATCTATCGTGCATGCATAGCCCAAAATGTGCACAGCCCAATTGCAGAATATGATCTGGCCAATATGATCTGGCCATCCTGCTGCCAACTGGAGTGTGTCATGCCTACATGCTGGTGGAGAAAGAAAGCATGGCAATTTGTGTTTGAAGGGAAGGACTACGAAGAATGTTCCTTATGAATTCGGCACCTCTAAGGACAGAACAGCTTAGTTGTCTACTGAAAAAACAACCACAATTCTTTGCTTAAAACCAGAAACTATTTTTTGTTTTTACAAAAGTAAGTTTTCTGAAATGCTTTTGATAAAAGCAATGCACACATCATACAGCATGTTACTAATTTTGCAAACTATTCCTATAAATTACTTTGTGTTTTAATTCTCTGTAACAACATATGTTTTAGTTAGCTCCTATACTGAACACAATAAAGTTGTTAAATGTAATCAAGTTATGATGCTATAATCCCTGTGAGTCAACTATGTTATTAGGGCAGGATACAAAATTGACACAGAAACAAATGAATAAATAATCCTGTTCTACTTATCCAGAGGAATCAGAGTTTCATTATTCAGAGAGATTAAGACTATCTTACCCCTTTAAATACACTGCTGATTGTCTGGGCACAATGTGGATTTTTACAATTGAGGAGTAAGTCAAAAAGAACTCCCAGAATCCTTTGCTGTATCTTCCTATCTGGCAATGCAGCAAAGAAAGGTTTTGTAATCTAGAAATAATAAAAAGAAATGAGTAGTACAAACCTTTTACATACATTACATTTTGAAAGAAAGGTCAGCATTATCTCCAGTGCACAGATAAGGAAATACAGAACTTCCTCATGATACCTTGTGAATTCATGCCCAAAATACAATTTGAATCTGGCTTTTTCTAATCTTTGTTCAACTGGCTGGCCATTGGCTTTCAGGATTAGATGTATACCCTGTGTTCTCTAATTTACAGAGAGCTGCATTATAACTTGATGGCACAATGGGAAATAAAGAAACATTTAACAGAAAAAACCAAGTTTATCTACAATTTACAACAACAAAAAGAAATGTACCAAAAGGATCCTTCTGCAGCAAACGAGAATCTTTTTCTTCTATCTGGCTCCTGCTGGAAGCAGACTTTCTGTACTTTTTTCCTTAGTAGAGCTGTGGTGCATACGCAACTCATTTATTAGAGGGCAAAAAAATAAAAGGAAATTGGAGCAAAACCCAATTATCAACTCTCTGTTCAGAAAGCAATAGGAAGAATGTTTATGACAAACAGAAGAGGAATGTTTGTACTCAAGAAGGCAGCCTATGCTAACATTTATTGTGATTCTAGGGAAAATCGGTCATACGAAATCTTACCTGTCCAAGAGCTATAATCTGAAAAGGATGAAGTCCCTTGTACACTTCCTGCGAGGCGTGCAAAGCTTTGATGAACAGATGTAAACACTCTTGATTTGTGCAAAGGAGTGCTGCCGAGTGCTCATTGTATTTCCCAAGAATGAGATGCAAAAGAAGGGTTTCATCTTTCAACATCTGTTCTGTGCCAAAAGCTTTCTCCAATAATCGATCTAGGACGGGCAGCAGGCTAATAAGCACCGCCTGGAAAAAACATGAAAAAGATTTTTTTTAAATCAGCCAAAACTTTAACAAACTTATGGTTACAAAACTTGTTTTGTATTACATTTATAGATGTGTTCAAGGAGAGAAAGTCACATTTCTAAATGTGTATAATGCAAGCACATATTTCACCAAAATACTGCTTTCCATCCTTGTCTATTAATCAATGAGCAAAATCTTAATCATTCAGAGAACTGAATACTATTTGGCAATGAAATAAGAGACCTTATTAGTATCTGATTATGGATTAACATCCACATTTTGGTAACATTTAGATAAATTCAGACAGCTGTATATTCAATTCAAGAAAAAGTATTCTGAGACTCTCCCATGGCCCTATGTTTCTTTCGACTACCTTCTATTTCTCCACATCTTTCTTTCCTCCATTTTCTTCAAAATTCTAAATTCTCTATAAACTTTGGTAGGAAAAAGATTTCTCTGATAAATGTATCATTCAATCCTCCTCCTAGGAAAACTATTCCAGCCTACTAACATAAAAAGTAGTAAGCTAGGCATGCAAATCATCTGAAGACAAGTCTCTTAAGAACTTCTGCAGATATATTTCTCAGAGCACTTGGTATACATGATCACAGTCAGCTGATTATTCTTTAATAAGGTGTCTCATTCTGGAAGGACCTCCCTTTAGAGCAGATATAGACAACTTGGTACCCTCTAGAAATTCTGGTTTTTAATTGCTACCAGCCCCAGACAACATGGCTAATGGCCAAAGATGGTAAGTTGTCATACAAACAGCCTGGATTGCACTTGCTTGCCTTCTTTTGCGCTAAAGGTATTTCTGGCAACAATAATCATGCCCATGGCAAGTTGAAACCCTTCTATATGTCTTGGCATTTTAAGTCTTATTCAAATAGTACGGAAAGGGATAGAAAAAGTTCTATTTTGTAAATATTTTAATTTAATCAAACTGTTTCTGGGGAACAAAACTAAGACAAGCTGTAAACAAGGCCTCGCTCTGCAGAAAAACAACACAAAAATTTGGCTGGATCAGGGTATTTTCCCAACTTTAATATCACGTATTTCACCCACACTGCCATTGACTTTGTGAAGAATTTTCATCAGGTTTTTTGCAATATAGGAAGGACATTTGAGGGCTTGGACACATTCAAGTAATGCTGTCAATGCTTCTGTCAGTTTCTGCTGTTTGGCTTTTTGCTTCAGTTGAGTAGGTTCTCCTCCAAAGAGATCCCCAAGGACCTAGATTATAAAGAAAGTGGGAAAAAGACACCAAAGAGTCATTAATGTCTGTCTGTCTGTCTGTCTGTCTGTCTGTCTACCTACCTGTATTCCTAATTGAAGGAGAAAAGTATTGAAAATGTACTGCAACTACTGCATGTGCATTTTCATGCTAGGCATGAACTTTTATGCACATGTATCTATAAAACAAAAATACTACCTAAAGAAAGAAGAGGTGAACAAGCCTTTAGCACAGTGATATGAATTTCTGGCTACCTATGAAAGTAGTGGCCCCATGAGAAGTCCTCTACATTTTGCTCTGCATCTGCCCTTGCATCTTCTACTGCTGCCACTTACTATTCTTGACCCCAAAAATACCAGTCAGAGCTTTGAGGAATATTAATCTACATTTCAAAGCACACACTGAGCCATACAAAATGTGCTTTCCCTCAATGCTTTCCCTGGCAATTGAAGCAAAAATGTGAAATCCTGCAAAAATAATTAGCAGGGTAAACCACAAGCCTATCCCATTAGCATCCCATTCAGTTGGATGTGAAATACTGCAGCTGCATGGAGAACATCATGTGAGAGAGGCAACTGGGAGGAAGAGGCCATTGATCAGTGGGAGAAAGCATGTTCTGCATAAGAAAGTTTTCAGATTCTATTTCTGGCATCTCTAGGAAGGGCTGGAAAAACTCCTGCCAAAAATATCAGAGACTGTTGATAATGCTAAACTAGACTGCCCACTGGTCAGACACTATAAAGCAGTCTCCTATGTGAAGATGCCTCCAACCACCCATTGTGCATTTGCAAGAAAGGCCAACAAAGCAAAATAATTTGTTCATATCGGCCTGCAGGTCATGATAATTTACAGTCTTCCCCAGAGGAAATAGAAGACGGTCTCCTGAGAGGAAGCAAAGATGCTTCCTAGTCTCTGACGAGACTTCCTTTAACAATCCTGCGTCCCAGCAGACCACAAAAGCAGAGCTTTTAGTGTCTGACCCATCAGAAGGGCACAAATATGGAGAATCTCAGATGTAAAAGCAGGCAACATCATACTTTCATCTAAGCTTACCTGGATAACGTAAGCTGAGTCACACGTTATTTCCTCAGCTTTCTTCATGAAACTCTGAAGCACAGGATGAAATATGGATTCTTCTATTCCACTTAAAGAACGAAGGCATTTGAGAGAAGCTCTTCGGATTTCACTCACAGGACTTCCCAAATTGATCAACAGAGATACAATTACTGGAAAGTGCAAATTGGGAGAACAGTTGTTATTTTTAAAAAAGTTCCAAATAAACGTAGATTTATTAACTACCCATGATGAAAACTCCTACCCTGAGAAACAACTTGATTGTGCTGCTGGAGAGAAGCAATCTGCCTGCACCCTCCCCGCTGCCATAAAGAATTTAGATCCTCAGGACTTCAATGCAGGGCCTACTGAGGAGGTCTTCTCTATTTCTAATTCGAACCCCCACAGCCCTTTGAGTGCAGGGCGGCCAAAAGGCCAGAGATGGGGGGGAAATAGGCGGTTGGGGGAGTTGAAGCAGAGGCAGTTTGTGCAGGACAGGAGAAGCATGAGGTCCTGGCCTAACGACCACATGGTTCTGGCCTAACGACCTCAATCTGGACTGCCAGAACTGCTGTTGCTAAGCAGCGTGGTCACATGACATTTTGCTTAATGACCACTTTGCTTAGTGATGGAAATTCCAGTCTCAATTAAGGACGTAACCTGAGGACTACTTGTAGTTTTGTTACAGTATCATTTATGTCTGAGATTATTTTCTGCATCTCAACCCATGAATATGGAAATATAGACTATTATACTTAGACTGGTAATAAATGTAACCTTTAATAAATGTATAATAATATCATATATGATAACAATATATAATATGATAAATGTAATCTTTAGTAGCCCAGATAAATGGAACAGTATTTGGAATGTTTCCTTTGTTCAGTATTTGGTATTTAGGACATTCCCTAACGCAAACGAAGGAAAGGAACTGGTTTTGCTGCATATCACCTCCATTGCCCACTTTTTATTACAGACACGTGCCATGTAAATTCTTCAAAACTGCCTATGAGAATAGTCCAACCAAGATGACAGAGGTCTATTTAGAAATTCCAGAGTTTTGCAGTTATATACTTTGCAGTTGTTTAGCCAACTAATGGAAAAACAAAGGAATTTTCTGTAATTTTTAGAGAGTGCTGCCAAGTGAAATAAAAACTTGGTGGGCACCTACATATCCCCATCTCCACAGCTGCTAACTTACAACTCTGCCAGTCTTTAGAAAAGCAAGATAAGCCTTAAGGCATACTTGATAGCCTTGAACTGTATAACAAGGTATACTTTCCCTTTGTTACAATCTCTTGTTTGGGAAATTGTTTCCCTTTTCTGTGGAACAGTGGTGATTCTACGGGATCTGTATGACCATTTTCTACCCTAAAACTGCCAGTCTGTCTTTCTTTTAGCAAAATTACCAAAAAGTATAGTTATCAAAATAAAACCCCCTCTGCAAAGAAACAGAAATTATGTAAAACTTCTTGTAAGGGTAGATAGCTTGAAAGACAGGAAAGAAATTAGTGTTAATTTTCCCCTAATTTTTCTGGAGAGCTTATAAGGCAATTGACTGATGCTACAACAACAAGAGGTGAGCTTGGGAAATATCCCAAAGATCATCACACAATACCTGGAGATGCAGTTGACACCAACTGCCTTTTTTTCTGCTTGGGTTGAGATTCAAGCATGGCACATCCTATGTACAATGCACGAGTATGCAGCACAGCATCCACCACAAAATTCAGCTGATTGCACAAGTTATAGCTGTAAGTCCACAAAATGGAGAGAAATCTAAATTGATGCTCTGGTCCTTTCAAATGTACCTTCAGATAATGATAAAAAGGAAGCAGTTAATGTGCAGTTTTTGGAAAGTCCAGTTGCCTTTTGTTTTTTGTGGCTTTGAAAAAAGAAACCCACATTTGACTTCGATGGGATCCCAGAATACAATCTCACTGTAAAATCTCAACAAAACAAACTATTCAAAGTTGCTTAAATCAGAATAATAACGAGAAGTTTTCTCTTTTCAGATTGTATATTTATGTATGAAAAATGTACCTCAAACAGAAGTCGCATCATTGCCCGAAAATGACCAGCATAGAGCCCCTCACTTGCTCCACAGACAACAATGTCAAACAGTCCCAACAGCAGGTGCAAATAGTCTTTACTGTTCGCATTTAAAGTTTCAGGATTCCACCAGACCTCATCTGTAGAAATACAAAGCAGCAGCAATTAGTGGCTGTAGCAAAAGCATCTTCTGAAACTAAAGAAAACCAAATTAAACTACAGCAACAACTTTCTTCAGGTCACAAACAGAAATGCCAACTACTTCTGTGATCAAGTTTCAGAGTAGCACTTCAACAAGCAAAGCAACTACATGGTGAACTTTTCAAATGTAACTTCTCCAGCAATCAAAAATGTACCTTTCAAGAAGGAACTTGGAGAGACCAGGCCTTCAATAAAACTTCTCAACAAAATGATGAGCAGCATGGCATCTTCAAGATCAACAGCTGCCTGAATGTTTAGTTTTTGTATGTATGTTGATAACAGGTCCCAGAAAAGTTCACTCCCAGATGGGAACTCAGCAGAAAAATTCTGAAAATGAAACAGAACTTCTGAGCTACTGCATTGTCATGGAATGCTTCTAGCATTTTGAGGGCCAAATACCTTTACTGGCCCTTAGATTTCTGCCTTCCTTAATCTTCCATATAATGCTAAGTGTGGGGAGCTTACCAGTCTTACTCTATCCTTGATCCTTATTTTTTTATTGTCACTACATGCTACTTTCCATAATTGACCCTCTGACCTTCAACTTTACCTTGCCTCTTTGCTATGCTCTGTAAAATGCAGGAGTCCCTTTTCCCTATCCAAGAGGCCTATAACATGCAATACCTCTCCTAAGTCAACAGAACTGAACTCAATATATGTACACAAATCTAGAGTTGAATGGGTCAAAAAAGGGCTTCTGACTGAAGCTGCAATTTTAAAATCAAAGCTCTCACCTCCAAAGGGCAGTTGTCTTTAAATCTGTCCATTTTTTTACTCAAAACATGGAAGATCCTTAAAGCCAGGAATAAATGACACTCTTCCATTTGGGAGCAACTGTAACAAGACTGGACAAGAACGAAACTTATAATATGGCCTGTTAGCTTCTGTTTTCCAGTAGGAGATTCCTTCTCAATAAGACTGATGAAACCTTCCACCTTGAATGGGAAACAACAGAGAGTCAGTTTCTTTTATTCCTGACTTTTGAGAAATGGATTATTTTGAAAAATGCCTAGCATTCTGCAAACATTTTAGATTTTCTAAAAATTAAAAAAAAAATACACTATGGAGACATTGGCTTTAATAAATAAAACATGGTAAACATACGAAGTTGTTGTATGCCATGTTAGATTGTAGGAGAATCTAATTCAGTATTGTCTATCTTGGTGGGTAGCAGTTCCCCTGGATTTTAAGCACAAGTCCGCTTAGGGATACCAAAGAATCTGAGAGTTGATCCTGGAATCTTCTACATATGCTCTGATACTAAACTACAGCCATTTCCCCTCTGGGGGAAGCTCTAGTCCAAGAGTTCGACCAAATACTTTATCTTGAAAAGGAAGATTTCAGAGAGGAGAGCATGTTTTCAGCAGCAATGGGCTAGTCGATTACAAGTAGCCAGAGCTATTAAGACCATATAGTTAATGCATGAAATCAACAAAGGTCTCTTCTAAACAATAGTTGCTGGGGGACATAGGTGAGAAGATGTAATTGTACCATGGCCTGCTTGGGGGATTTCTACAAACCTCTTCTAATGGTGAAAAGGGCAATGAGGTTATATCACATGAGCATATGCTTTGTAGAGAAACATTTTCAGTTCTTTATTCAAGATTCTTTTCAATTAGAGATGCAGGATTATAGCTTGGCAGGATTATAAACTGAATCACTCAGAGATGCTACTTTAAGAACAGGATGTACTGAGCTAGCTGACTCAAGGTTTGGTCACATGTATTCATTTTGCATTTTTCTTTCACATCGATGAAATGTGAAAATTCTACATTTCTCATTAAATTGGGGTGTCAATGTTTAAAATACCCACCAATGTGATGTAACACATACAGAACATACCTAGCCGGGTAATGAAACATTTGCAAGAAAAGAACCAAGCTCAGAGAACCCCAAGGACTCCACATACAGAACCCCTGGCTGCTCTGCTTTATTGTCATGTCACTTAAGTCAAACACTCTTTAAACCTGCTGGTCTGAGAATCTGAGAATACTATACAGCAGGTGATGTAAACTCCATGCATACCATTTCTGACATGAAGGAAGAATCTTCTGAAATCAGGTTCTTGGACAAGAGGTCCAGCAGTTTTGCGTTAGATACACCAGGCAAGTCTCCTGACTTAGCTGCATTAATCACCTCTTGGAAAACTATTTCAGGACAATACCAACATAAAAACAGAAAGGGAAATCAAAGTGGGAGACTGGTTAAACCTTTTGAAACTGTTGTTGGCTATAGAGAGGGAAAAGTTTTAAAGGAATATGCACTTTGATTTTAAAGTTCATATGATGGAAAAAATGGAGGGTATCATTCTACTTACACACACAAAAACTGATACTGCAAAATAACTATTTATTGAAAAAGAACCCACAATAAATGTAGAAAATGTATGCAGTTTTGAAGAGTATTAGTAACATTACCTACAAATTGACAATACAATCCTGGTTATTCAGATGAAAGGCTGAGTTCCAACCCCCAACTGCTGGCTTTCAGCCCTATCCACTTCTGGAGTGTGGCCTTCACTATACCATGCAAAGTCTGAGGAGGCCATTGAGCAAATGAGAACTGGATCTCTGCATCAGCATGTTCGCAGTTTAAGTAACCACTGGACAGTCATGCCACTTGGATTTTGTTTCGACACAGCCTGATTTCAAACACACATGATCAGAAATGTGAAACAAAAGTTCTCCTTCCTTTCTGACTTGTGCTTCTATTTTTTTCTTACAAAAGTACTATAAGTAACACTGAAAGAGAAATATAGTGACTATGCCACCCTTTAGAAATAATTCAATTGCTTACCTTCTCGCCAACCTTTCAACAAAGGATGAAGAGAACAAAGACTGGACTCTGTTATGCGAATTGCTACTCTCCCTTCAGCAGATTCTAGATCATTGTTGGTTATGACCAGAAAAGGTAGTAGCTGTAGGACTAACTGATTGAAGAGATCTTTATTATTCTTAACAGTATCCACTTTCATTAAAAGACATAGTACCATTTCTACACTTTTGCACCTAGCATGTACATGGGAAGAAGAATGGACATGTTTAGATTACGCCTCTATAACCAAGTGTTGCCCACCCTAAAACAAACTTTAACATTTTGTTATGACTGTACTTCTTGTGGCAACTAAATATATTTCCATTACACTGTTGCTGCCTGAGAAAGAGCAGACAACGTTCCTCTCTCTGAAGGAGCATGATATTAAAGTCAAAGTCATGTTGGTACCCAGGTTGGTATACTACTGTAACCTATTTCCCCTTTGCTGGCAGTACAAAGGTAGCAATAGTAATTAATAATTTACTGTTCTTTCATGGTGTTCAAAATTAGCTGCCAAAGGCAACTACCATTGTTTAGTGCCATCCTATCTCCTTTAACAGTGAATATATTATTAAGTTTATTAACATATTTTTGCATTTCGTGAGGCAACCTTCTGCTCCAAAACACAAATCGGTTATACTAAATGGAAGAATCACGTAACTAACTGCTTATCATTGCAAAAGCTCCCACACATCTAATGAATTAACTGATTCTAACACATATGTACATAGATTCTATAATGCAGTTGGCTGCCAGAATAAAACAAATCATATACTTATTAAATCGACAACTACCTTACAAAAAACAGTTAGAAGGTAAAAACGTAAATGGCATTTTTACCTATCTAGTAATTTGGAAAAAAAAATAGAGCACTTGAAACAAAGGTTCTATACTAAGGGAAAAAATTCTAACTATTAATATGAAATCTAAACAGAAAGATGTAAAAATTATCACTTACCATTTTTCATCCTTTGAGAGATCAGCTCTTTCAAACAGAGACAACAGACTGAGGACAATTTGTTCATCAAATGTATTCAAATGAACCAAGACACTCTAGAATAAAGTATACAAATAATGTGTGCATTGTATGCATAAAATTATATAAAATACATATATATGAACAAAAAGAGCAATCTAACGCAGAAACCTACCAAAAAAAATTCACGTGCATTTTTTAAAAAGAAAGGATGTTTTTAATATAATATGAATGAATATAGCATCAAAACAGACTTGGTGATTCTGGGTTTCTATTTTAAATTATTTTGTATGCCTTAAGGGTTTTTCTATCTCTTAGAAAAATCTTATTTTGTTGATACAGCTTACTGAGATTGGAGCTAACCTGCTTGTCTGGAATAAGGTGAATATCTGATCTGTTCTCTTGGCTTCAAGTTCTCCCTCCCCAGATTTTATCTCAGGCAGTACTAATTTAAAGCACTACACTACATATTCAAACTTTCTACAGACTGCAGTATTCCCAAGTAACAATATAGAATGTCACCCAAAGAGCAGAAGCCAGGAGTCTGTTTTAACACACTATGATTTTATTACAGGTGAACCCCTAGTAATTCTTTTCTAGAGATGGGTGCCATGCCAGGGTGCTGCAGTAAAATGTTGGAACAGGACTAAAGGAGACATAGGTTCAAGTCCATCCTCAGCAACGGAAACTCAATCATCACAATCATTCTTTCTCACCTTCAGGGGGATAAAATGGGATGGAATGCTATGCTGCCTTAAGCTCCTGGAGGAAATTCTAACCAACGCAACTGCTAATTCATTGTTGACTAATTCAGAATACCACATATTTTTGGCCTTCCAATGGATTAAGACTTACATCCAGTGTACGAAGAGATGACATAACCACTTCTAAATTATCATCTTTCAGTCGTGCCACAATTGCTTCTTGTATGAAAGAGTCATCAAAGCCCTCCTAAAAATAAAAATCATGAATTCATCATTTCTGGGAAAAATCAAATTTGTCTACATACAGACGCATTTAAATAATAATAGTTATACATGGCATTAAGTTATGAATGAAGGAATCATAGGAATTATGGCTGCACCATTCATAAAGTAATGTTAATCCTTCTCATACATGGTAGCTGAAGACTGTTCTAGACACCCATTTCCAGCTTTGTAGATATACATCATGTACAGTGCATGATAACTGGGGAGTACAAATGAGGGCAAAAATTTTTCTGATGTTACTATGTTTGTAGCAGTGACCTTTCCCAATTATTGCTCAAGTTTATAAAATATCATCTTTTATTTAGTCAACATGAAGCCAGTGGAAATGTAACAGTCCTGACAGACAGCTATGCAATGGAATATGCAATGTAGATTCAATGCGAAAGAAGTATTGAGAATTTACTTTGGATTACTATAAATAAGAGGTGCAAAAAGAACAACCTGGAGGCAATATGAGGCTCCAGAGCCACCCCAGAATGGATGGGGGCAAAATCTGTAGGTTGTTTTTTGCTTTTTTAAATGTTTGCAGAGTTTGAGGGACAAAATGGGAATCTTAAATCTTACACTTCCTTTTAAAGGTATCAATTTCACTCCTTAAAATATCTGAAACACCACCCAAAAATGTGTCCTGGCTTCACCCAAGTGCAGTCCTTGATATGCCCTGCAAAACTTGGTGCGGCCCTCAAACTGATGAAAGTTGGGCACCCTGCTGCAAATACCCCTATTTTTGTCACCACTAGCAACAGTGCTTTCTGGCTTAATGAAAGCATATTAAAATTTCTGGAAAAAGTTAGAAATAGGAACCAAACAAAGAGATGAAGGACAACCAACCTTTGATGTTTCAATGATTTCTTTCAAATGCTGGACAGCCAGGACTCTCACTGCTGGCTGTGGATGATTCAAACTAAGGAGCAGAGAGGTATTTGAATCTTCTAGAAACTAGGAATACAATGTACAATTAATCAAGCTGCAGTTCTACATCCACTCCCCTGAAACCTCAGGGAGCTTATTCCTTAGTTGTTTTCTATACTTAAATGTGCAATTACATATGAACACATAGACATACATCAGGAAAAAACAGTAAATAGTCTATCTATACCATAATTTGCTGCCAGTCTATACATTTCACTATGTACCTCCCTTTACATGAGTGGGGAAACAAGCCAAGATGAAGCTGTTAAATACAGCTGCCCTTAAATGAACCAGGGACTATAAGCAATACCTTCAAAAGTAATCAGGAATAGGAGCCAGCTTTAAATATTAAGTGTTTAACTATTTTAAATTGGTTTATGGATCCTGGATTGTTTTAGGTTTTTTGAACAACCTTTTCCAATTCATACATAAAGGGGAACTCATGTTTAAATGCTGTATCCTGACAGCAGATTCCAGAGTATTTATTCAATTCGTGCCATACTCCAAGATTCTGACTGTCACCATGTATCAAAGATGTGGCCAACTGTTGCTAAACTTTTGGTGGGAATTTTGTCTACCAGTGCTGATTTTATGAAAAACCCCTCACACAGAATGAAAGTCACTGATCTATATGCATTAAGAACATTCTTCTTATAGCCACTGGATACAAACTAGATGGTCTGCTGACATTATAGTCTCTATGACACCAGGTTAAATATCTTTTAAAAAGTTCACATCATTACATCTCAACAACAATTTGCTCAGATGTATCAGAAGGTCATTTCTTTTCATCAATACTGTTAGAGGAAAACTGCAATTCAGAATTAATTTTTACCAAAATGCTCTCACTGATCTTAATGCTGAAGTGACAATAAAAAAGAAGAAATCTTAATTACTACAGTCTTAGGACTCTGACTTACCTGGTATTTACCGCCACTCACTGAGAGAGAAATGAATTGGTGGAAGAGTTCTTGCTCCTTCTGATTTTTGACGTTCTTCAGATATTCCTCCAGTACCAAATCTAGTGTTCTAGAGTATCTGCCATAGGCAAAGAAAGCAATCCATACTGTACTCTGGGAAAACCAAGCATTTCACCTCACACAATTGCTAAGACCTTATAAGATGTCCCACAAGATTGCCAAAATTTCATGAGACGTCATCATTCTTGTACAAGATCTCAGTAACCAGAGGGAGGAGTTGAGAGCATTCTTGGAAATCTTGAAGATGTCATATCACTAATCCTTGTTTTCAGGGATTTTACATTACATATTTCAGGGAAGATAAATCTATTTTCAGACTATTAATAGAACACTTAAACTCAGTATAGACAATTACATGAATTTAAGAGATCAGAAAGCATGCTTGACATAGAAAAGGAATCTCTGACAGAAACTGGAAGAAGCACAATGTTCAGTACTCTCTCTTTCTTTCTTCATTCCCTAGAGGTTTGTGTGACTCTCCAGTTCTGAAGTTCTAAAACCTTCCTGATTAGGAGAGCTTTGGGGCTATTAATAATTATTATGGTTTGTACTGAATGATTTTTAACTTGCTGCTTGGAATCACTCTCATTACTAGAAGACACCTCTAGTGTTTTAATAGCTGTTTTGAGTTTTACTTTTTTCAACAATATTTATACAATATTTATCTCAACTTTTTGTTGTTATGTTGCCATGAAGTTCTTAACAGGATATGCACTTTTAAATAAATAAAAAATGATAAAAGCTGCATTAACTGAAGAAAAATATAAGGGATTGGAGCCTATCTTCTGGTTCTCATTGTATTGTTTGCTTGCATCTATTTATTTACACAGATTACTGACCAGCTCCCCAGATTTTGTGTGGCATTAAAAGCAAAACCATAAATTAGACATCAACCCAGTAAAAAGGTAGGCCAAAAGTTATGTTCCATAATTGGTGTCACACATAAAAATCAGTTAAGTCTGCATACGGTAGTTCTGAACCCGATTTTCAGCAGCAGAGTAACAGTTTAGCAGCCTCTAAGTGTTCCTTCACCAGACTAGAACTGAAGTTGTTGTGGGGTAGTTCAGGGGCAAGTAGAAGCCTGGGATGTAATTGTTCTATCCTTCTGAATATGAAGACTAAAACATCAAATTCCATGGCCTACCTTGATTTACCTCTGAAGTTTGCTTTGAAATGGGTGGACAACTGGGATGAGCAAATACTTTGAGTAAAAACTATACTGAGAATTCCAATGAAAGTTTGCTTTGAGAATGGAATAGAATGCTATTCTTTTGAGTTGTTTCAAGTATTCAGTGTTCTCCCAGGCAACTTGACTGAAGGACTGTCTTGCATCTTGCCCTGAAGTTTTTTTTTTTTTTTAAATCCTGCCTTGGCCAGTATAGCAGCCGGTGTTGGCTGAGGCCAGATGGGGCGATCTGGGGGTCTGAGGAGTGCTGGGGAACAGAGACGCAATGGTACACATGGCTCACTGAGGAATCAATCTGGTTCTAGCACTGCTCTTGGGGAGAGACTGAGAGAGGATCAGGAAAATGATGAGAGATTTGCTGTATGTGGACAGCCACTGCTGTGGAGGTCAGCATGGATTTGACTCTCTGTTTCTGGAATCTATACATTCTTCAGAATGGGAGCAGAATCTGTTTTGGCCAAGAAAGTTGAAGCAGCAATATGTACCATCTGGACAAGCTTTAAACAACTTGGGAATAAAGCATTAATTATGTGACTTCACCTCTATTTTGACCTCTTTTAATGTTATCTTCTTTAATAAAGGTTAATTTTGATCTATTTGGCCTATGCTTAAATACTTTATCTCCACCCCCAGTAAGAGTGTGCAGTGGAATGAAATGTAAATAGCACAGATTTACACTTCTAGGTTACAAACTTACATATTAATTCTAGTACCAGTTTTATATTTGTGACTTTAGCTAATATATATATCTGTTTTATTTGGTGATTTCTCTTTACTTACTTTCTTTCAAAAAGTCTGATTAGAGGAAGTAGCTCTTTATTAATTTCAGCTATTTTGGCAGGATCAGAATCACTCTTTACACCATAGGAAATATAGTCCTCCAGAAATTTACTGAAATAGTAAGAAAAGAAAGCAATTATCTTTTTAGAGAGAACTAATATTGTTTTTCACAACTTTCTCAAAGAATGTGAAAACTCAATAATATAGACATTATGTGAAGTACTGCTTCTTTTTTAAGTATCCAATTTCTACACAAAAATTTCCTAACTACCCACCACCACCACCCAGCCCACCAAAACATGTCTCACAGATAGAGCTAGTTTTATTTACAAAATAATGATAATAAACAAATAAATAACCTGAAATTAAAATATGCTTCCAATTTACAGTGACAGATTTTGGAGGTGAAGGGTCTAGAACAGTGTTTCTTAAAGTGTGATCCCAGGACCCCCCAGGAGTCCTCAAAATCAAAATTATTTGCCAGCCTATGTTGAAAAATAATATTAAAATCCTATTAAACAATCATGAGAAACGGTAGCAACAGCAAATGCTTCAATTTTAATTGTTAATACGGTAAATATAGGTAGACCTCACTTACTGACTGCCTCTTTCAGTGACTGTTCAAAGTTACGATGGTATGAAAAAATAACTTTACAACCAATGCCCACATTTACGACCTTCACAGTGTTCTTTAGTCACGTGATTGGCATTATGGTCAGTATGCACTGTCCTGTGCCTGACCTGTTGTTTTTATTTGCCCCCCACTTGCACAGCAGAGAGATTGGAGAGGAAGGGATTACAAGAGAATAAGCAGGCACACAATGGGGAATACACTGGCTGTTTGGGTAGTGTGCTCACCAAGCGTGCTTGGGGTTGCTGGCACCACTGCATTCCTTTCAATGCGTATTCCCCACTGTGTGCCTGCTTATTCTCTTGTAATCCCTCCCTCTCCAATGAATGTAAATGCACACATTAATTCCCTTCCTGCTAATTATCCCACCACCAGGGTGAACATTCCAAAGGGTGGGGGAGTGGGGTAAAAGGGAAGCTGAAGTAAAAACCTTAAGAGGCAAACAAAAGCCAAAGGTGTGAAACTCATTAGTCTTGTCAGTTACAGGCAGCAGCTGCAAGCTGGCTATCCCAGTGCCTTGGTGAGATTCCAAAGGGTGGAGGAGCGGGGAAAAGGAAAGTATAGTCATGGTCATGTGATTTCCCACTTAGCAACCGCTGCCGATCCCAACTGTGGTCGCAAAACGAGGACTACCTGTATTGATAAATATAATCCATAGAAACAAAAGCCCACATCCCCCATAATTTTTAAAAGTGAGAAGCGGTCCTGAGAGTAAAAAAATTAAGAAACACTGGTCTAGAACACTTAACCAATAGAATCCTATGTCTGACAAGTTAAATTGTGACATGAAAATCAGGGATATGAAATCAACTAGCTTAATAAAAAGCCTAGCTTACCAGGCCAATAAATGGTCCAAATCTTTTTCTAGTGGTATAGTTGTAAGTATAGCTTCTAGATGATTTATATAGATTTGATTTTCAATCGTGTTGGATCCTTCTTCCATCTCTGAAAACAAGTAGATACCATAAAGAAATAATGACTGCCTCACAGTGTTTATCATTTAGGACAGCAGAATATAACTCTTTCAACAGGTTCCTTACTTTGTTCTGACTGATCCAAAGAATTATGCTTCTAAAACAAAGAATAACAAAATCTCATTAATGGAACCTAAGAACGTAACAATAGTCCTACTGGATCAGGACAAGACTCAGTCCAGCATTTTGCATCCCAGAATGACCAACCAACCATATGGCTCTCGAATTCTTACAAGCAGGAGACAGGGACATACCATCACCACTATCCCATTTACCTGCAGCTGGTATTTGGAAGATGCAGCCTTCCACTTGGAATTAACACTGGGTCTATAAAGCTAATAGTCCTTGACCAACCTGTCTTCCATGAATTTATCCAATCTCTTTTAAAGCTATCTGAGTTAGTGGCTATCACCATATCTTGTGGTAATGAATTCCATAGTTAATTATTCACAGTCTTCTTCTGCCTGTACTAAATCTTCTTCCAGTGAGTTTCACTGGATGGTCCCTACTCCTAATGTTTTGAGAGATGGACAAAAACCTTTCCTTGTCTCCTTTTTTCATGTCATGCATAGTTTTATATTCCTTATGTATACAATTAGAGAAGAAATAGAGAATAGATTAACATACCTGCCTTTCCATAAATAACTGAATGAACTAGGTGGGGTAGCAGGTAATGTAAAATTGGACTGACATCATGAATTGCTGAAATTTCATGAAGAGTAGCAATCAGATTGGGTACATTACATAGATGAACGTATGGCCTGCATAAGAAAACAATAATAGTAATCCTAAAATGTATTTCTTACATTTTAAGAATTTTCAGTCATCAAATTAGTATTCAGTTGACAGAATAATTATTCAAATAATTCATTTCAATAACAAACATAAACTATTGAATTCTCTGAAATTAATTTATCAAATTTTGTTTGATAAATATATATTGTGAGGTTATGAGTTTTAAAAACCAGTTATACGTCTTGCTGGGAAATGGTCCCATTTTATTCTTCGAGTCCAGTGAACTTTGAGAATTCTACTTTTGAGCTGGCCAAGGCAACTCTGGCAACTAACCTGACCTTGGTTTGTGCACCTAGTTTAATGGGACCTCCTAGAACACTGATAGCCTAGCTCTTAGCTCTGGAATTGTTAATATGGTCCCTTAAAAGAGGAAATCCCTGCTCCAGGGTATCTTAAAAGAGTTTCTAGACTACATTTTACATCCAACAATATGTGAAAATGTTTCTGCAAGTTCAACAATGAAATGCATTTTAAGTAAATCAAAAGCTGAATTTCTTATTAAATATCATAGTGTCAAATCCTCAGATGTATCCATAATGTACCTTTCAACTTTATCTGTAATTCCCACTAACAGAGAAAACAAACTGCATTTTTAAGCAAAGAATACAAGCACCGAAAAACAAATAAATCGCACCAAATACAATTTATTAAAACTATTTCAGCTGCTGATGACAGAAAAACACATCCACCGACACAAAATAAATTCATTATCCTTACTTTTTCCCAAGTCCTTCTTCCTTTTGGCTCTGTAGAAGGACAATCAAGCAGCCTAGCCCATCTTTAACGAGACAAGGTGTTTTGGTCAAAGTCTTACTAATCAGCAACATCAAGGAATGAACCAGTGATTTTTCCATTGTCACCCTCACAGTTAATTGACAGATAATCATATATGTTGCAGCTCTGTAATCCACTAAGGATGATTTCAAACCCTACAGTGAAGAAAGGGAGTAAAAATATGTTTGATAATTTCAGTATAAAGTCTTTGAAAGTAATATTGCACAGCATGTCATAAAAGACTTATGCCTATAAAAATAGCATTGGATAATGGGGAAGACCTGGGAGTTTCAAAAATATATCTATATTTGCTTTATTCATTATAGAAAGGCTCTTGAATGTATGCCAAAACACCAAGTTAGAATGGTCTATGGAGCAACTAAGTGGTTCAAAATTGGGAAACAAATACACCAAGACTGCATAGTGTCACTTTATATATTTATCTTATAAGCAGAAATGCAGGACTTGAAGAAACAGAAATTGGAATTAAAATTGCCAAAAGAAATATCAACAACCTCAAATATGCTATTCATATCACTTTGATGGCTCAAAGTGAGAAAGAGTTAAGGAATGAACAGTGAAGATGAAAGAACAGTGTGCAAAAGTTAATCTGTTTTCTCAGTATTTAAAAGTCCCCGAGATTATATCAGCAAGCAACATTATCCCAATGCAAATAGGTGGAGAAGTTGAAGGTAGTAATCATCTATATCTTCCTCAAAATCTACAAAGATGGTAACTAGCCATGGAATAAAGCAAGACTATAACAGATCTAGACAAAATATTAAAATACAGAGAAATCACATTGATAATGTATTATCAAAGCCATGACTTTCCCAGTTGTTACACATATCTGTGAAAGGTGGACCATCAGAAAAGATCGGAAAAAAAGTGTTAATTGCAGGTAGAGAAAGTTGTTGAGAATATCTTGGATCACAAGAAGAACAAATAATTCAATACTAAGGAAATAAACTCTCTGGAAGCGCTAATATGTGCCTGTGAGTACTATGAGTGTGTTTGTGTGTACCTGTGACACACAGCGATATTGCATTCACTAAAGCAAAAAGAAAGCTTTAACAGAGACCCATTTTTAATATGACAGGAGGGGGAAATATTAAATGCATAACAGGAGAATAATCATATTAATTAAATTAAATTTTATTAAATTTAAACATAAATGAAATAAAATAAAATGTGGCTTGCCCTGTTATTTTTTGCAGCATGATTCCCAGTACATCAGCCAAAGGTGAAATGCAGCCCTTGGCCTGGAATGCTATGAAGTTTTAGCAAACAAGGGAGCACACATCAATGATTCCACATGAAATGGTGGGAAGCATCCATTCCAAGCACTATACAGTTCTACTTCTTTATAAATGATTTGAATGAGGGGTTAGAAGGTATGATCATCAAATTTGCAGATGACACACAAAAGGGACAATACCTTAAAGCACAGAATCAAGATTCAGATGATTTTGATAGGCTGGAACAATGGGCAGAAACCAACAAGATGAATTTTTATAGGGACAAAGGCAAAGTCCTTGATTTGGGTAGGAAAGATCAAAAGCATGAGTACAGGATGAGGGGACAATATTGGGCAGCAGAATATCCAAAAAGGATCTGGGTTTCTCAGTGGATCACAAGCTAAACATGAGCCAACAAAGAGAGCAAATGCAGTCCTGGGCTGTATCAGTAAAAGTATAGTGTGAAGATCAAAAGAAATAATTGTTCCCTTCTATTCTGCACTGATCAAATCACACCTAGAATATTGTGTCCAGTTCCAGGCACCATATTTTAGGAAGGATATTGAAAAACTGGAGTATGTTCTGAGGAGAGTAACTAAGATACTAAAGGCCCTGGAAGGAAAAACATGAGGAACCACTGGAGGCATTGGGTGTATTTAGCCTGGAGAAAATTGCAGGGAAATGGCAGAATTGTTCAGAGCTGTTCCAGAAGGCAAGATAAAAAAACAAGAGATGTAAATCACAATTGGATATCACAAAATGTCTCCTAATGGGAAGAGCTGTTCAACAGTGGAAGAGAATGCCGCAGGAGGAGGTGGACTCTCCTTTGCTGGAGGCATTTAAACAGAGGCTGGATAGCTTTCTATTGGGGATATTGCAGTAATAGGTTCTTATACTGGGCAGAGGACTGAACTAGGTGATCTTCAAGATACCAACCAACCCTATGATTCTATGTTCTTTAGCATTACTGTACAAGTGAATCAGGAACTCTTCTTGCTTCTCTCTCAACAAGTAATAATAATGACAAAAATTATGGCTTATGACTTTATGGCTTCTTAAAGTGAAAAATAAACCAGAGTTCCTGGTCACTTGCAATTCTAAGACAGAGCTGTGCTCATTAACTGGAGGAGCTAAGTGTGTAATACAGGAGCTTTTGTAATTCTGCGACATCCAATTATATAGACCTAATAACTTTAATATGCAATTCAAATATAAGGAAAATACAAATATTTGTAGGAAACTAGCAACAGTTGATAAATATGAAATATCAAGGAT
This sequence comes from Liasis olivaceus, assembly GCA_030867105.1. Lineage (NCBI taxonomy): Eukaryota > Metazoa > Chordata > Lepidosauria > Squamata > Pythonidae > Liasis > Liasis olivaceus. The sequence continues at coordinate 263,964,944 of CM061349.1, forward strand.
TGTCATTGATCAAACCAGATGTTCAATTTCACATCATAGTGCATCATCTGCAAGCCATGGAAACTTTAACAGCCCCTTCCCTCATGCCCAACATTCAACATGTTGCTTATGAGAAAGGGAAGTCTTCATTCTCATACCCAAAAGTACCTTCAAATTTCTGCAAAATGACCTGCTGCAACTGAAAGAGAAAGATTAACAGTTCCAAGGAAAGCTGAGTTATCAGGTACCTTTTGGATATATGGAAGCAATTTGGACACAAGGGTATCTGTCACACTTGCTACGGCACCAAGAGCAGACACAACTGTAGAGGCATAAAAAGTAAGCAGGACTCTCATCTGTGATGAACTCCCTGGATATTGCGAAAAGACCTAGAGGGAAGGACAATATACTTGAAATAGTAATACAAGGAAGGAAGCTCAAACCACAACATTACTTTTATAATTGCAATATGTTTTCTCTATACTGATTCAGACATTCAGAGTTCATCAACCAGTGTGGTGTAATAGTGAACATGTTGGAGCACGAAGATGCAGGCTGCAGTCTACCCTCAACGGTGGAAGTTCAGTGGGTGACTCTGGGCCAACCACTCTCTCTCAGACCAATCCACCAAACAGGGATGTTGCTGTGGGGAAAAATGGGAGGAGGGAACACTATGTATGCCACCTTGAGCCCTTATACAAAAGGCAAAATATCAATTTAATCGACAGTCATGTTGGTGAGGGAGATGGCAAATAGTACACAGCTCCCATGGGAAATACAAAGTGATATGTGAGACCTTTCATTCTGGGGGAGGTAGAGAATTGTAGCCAGTGGAATATGACTAAAGACAGGCGATATTACTGTATGTCTGACTGATGAATGCTACTTCTCTGTTTAAAATTAGGAATTCAAGAGAGAAATAACCTCATTCAGGAGAGAAAACAAAAATCATGTTGGCCTGGCTAAACATGTCTGTAGCTGGACAGTTTAATAATTAACAAGCTGGCTTTATTCAGTATGTGAACTCAGTTGCAATAATTCCTATTGTGTTCAGTTAGTTTCTGTGTCCTAATTTCTTTTTAGTATTTAATGGAATTCTGTCTTGTTGTGCAGAGCGCAGCAAAGCTCCCAAAAAACTCTGCTCTCAGAAAAAATACACATCAGCATGAGAGCTTGCAAAATGCAACGTCCATATTTTGTTCTCCCAAGAAAATCCAGCCAGAAAATATATACTAACTGGTTTTATTGATAAATATGCAAAATTCCATAAAATACAAGTTGCATACAAAATATAGGAAACAACAACAAGGAAACTTCTTCTCATAAAACTTAGCATCAAAGACTTATCCATAACAAAGTCTCTAGCTAAAAACTCTCAGAGAAGAGGTACACTACTTAGTTATTAGTTACAACTACATAACCTATAAAACCTACATGGTGGATAAAACTATACTGAAAGGCTGGGCATATAGCCCTCCCATTATATTGCCAACATGTATCCCCCCCACTGAATAACTAGCATACACACGCCATTAGGTGGCAGTAAATAGCAGTATACGTGCACAACACACAGTCACAAGTTATTTTGTTTACATGAGCTACATAAGCTAGACATAATAATGTTGTACAGATAACGAGATGAATTTCTTCCCATGAGAAAATCCTGACCTATCTATCTATCTATCTATCTATCTATCTATCTATCTATCTATGAAAGACTATCACACTGGCACTGCATTGGAACAATATACCAACCTTTACAGATTTGGTCACTAGGCTGTATAAGAAATCCATGAAACCCAAGTCTTTGTGGCAGTGCGTAATCAAAGTTCCCCGTGCAAGAGGGACTCCTGGTTTCTGTGTGTGTGTGAGAGAGAGAGAGACAAAAAAAGAATAAAGATATATAGATAGATAGGTAGATATGCATTTCTCAACCTCAGCCACTTTAAGATGTATCGACTTCAAATCCCAGAACTCCCCAGCAAGCACAATGGTTGGAGAATTCTGGGAGTTGAAGTCCACACGTCTTAAAGATGCTAAGGTTGAAAAACACTGAACTAGAAAATGAAGTTTAAAAACATAGAAATAAAGCATAGTTCATGGTATTTAGTTCAGAACTTCAAAGTTATTTGAAGCATATATATTTTCAAAAATAAAGTTATTTTTGCCATATGCCCCTTTTACCCATAAATTCATACATTATTCAGAAATAATCCTATGCTATTTCTGTGAAATTAGGACTAATTACTTGTACTTATGCATATCACCTGTTATACAACTACCCCAAAAGTACTTATTCATAGGCATTACTTCACAAATATATGTGCAATTCTATGCATATTAGGAGACAGAAAATCCTATAAATTAGTTTAGAGAAACCCCAGATTCAAACTGCCAGCAATGAAGTTCACTGGGTGCCTCTGGGTGCTTGCTTTTTCACTGTAACCTATCTCAAATAATTGCCATAAAGATTTTATTTTAAAGAGAGAGAGTGTGTATCACCATATATGCTGCTATGATCTGCTGAGAGACAGGATTAGCTATTACTAATAGCTAATTCAGCCAAAAATCAGAAACATAAGAATATGGGAATTTTTTTTTTTTTGTCTTGAAAACTGCTGACTGAATGGTCAGCAGTCATAAAACATTGAGAAGATTTAAAAAGCAGAAAATAAAACAGGCAAAAGTATAAGAACAATGCTCCAGATCAATTGATTTCAAATTAATTGATTTGTGCTCATATACCTTGTATTTAAGTAAAATACCTAATAAGCAAAAGAGGCAGGTACACAAGTAAGAATGCTTCACAGAAACATTGTGCACAATATGGACAGCATTATACAGATGTCCTCATATATTATCTTTCACTACTTTACCTGAATTGGATGCAGCCAATGCCATTTATGAGTTGGGTCGCTAATTTTTAAAAGTTGGATAACTCGCACAAACAACTTCGTCTCATGGTAGGGCAATACACAGCCAATCAAACTGTCTTGATTATACAGATGAATATGAAACCTAAATCAGAACATATACACACAATTACATAATGAAGTTTCCATGTCAGATAACTATGGATCTAGTATGATACAATCTATGATACTGAATTGCTAAACTGGACTCCTTCATCTTTGTACTGGTATAAAGGTTTTCCTCCTTAAAATCTTTTATAATAGTCCAGGAGCCCTGACTGGTTGATTTTTTTGCATTAGAGAAGTTCACTATTTTGGTGAGTACAGGAGATACCGCTCGACTGATGAGAATTAAAACTAGGAGGACAGATAAAGTCACTGGCGAGAAACAAAGAGTATGTGATATGCAAGAACACTTCAATTTAATAAACAGGAAAGATTAGGAAAGAAGGGAAAAAAAACATGAGAAGAGGGAGAAAGATACCTTGGAACCAGTTTGGCCTGTAGGAAAAAGGGAATACTGTGCTTAACTATTCCTCATGATGAAATGTTACTAAATCCAAAAATAGGTGTCTACAGTGGTTCCAAGTCCTGTTTCAAAGTAACATACCCTGAGAATGCTCTGAGGCGCTTGAATCCTATGGACATCCACACAACAAGCAGTAAGATATCAGAGAAGCATGAATGAATTACCTGTGAATCAGCCACTCAAGACATTTCTGTGCTGGTTTAAGCATGAAATATGGAGACAAGTGAATCAGGAACAATGAAATATTTTCATCTAGCTGCTGGTTTACTGCTTTAGTTTGGACACTGCGTTCCAATCCTTTAGACATTTGACTGAAAAGAGTTGTCTGAAATATCTCAAAGGACGGATCAATCCCAATCAGCTCTTCCAGGCCAGTGCACCCTATGAAAGGTGTCAGAAATAGTTTTAGCAACTAACACGCTTTTTAAACAGCCAGTGCAGACAATAGTAAATCTTTTTACACTGAGTATTCCTGGAGATGAAGTTGTATGGATGACATAGTTCTAACACAGAAACTTAAAGAACTGCAGGTTGACCTAATCAAGCTTACAAATAGGTCCTATTTTCATTCTCAAAATGCTGATTCATTCTAGAGCTGCCTAAACTACTATGCTTTATACTCAGTTAATTACTTAGTAGTTTTAATTTACTAATAACTGACAGTATTAACTAAACCTACTACATAATGTTACTCATCTAATCTTTCTGACAACCAAGTGTTTTTCAATCAATCACCTTATACAGACTACAAGCTTATTATAAATTGCTGCTTACAGAATGCAAAAATATATTCCCATCAGACATATGGAGTATAGATGGCAAGGACTTAATGCTAGTAAGTAACTAATTACACAGAAAAAGGATTTTCACTACAGCAATTGTATTGTAAGACTATAATATATTTTGTTCCTACTTAATTTCTTAACATAGTACTAATGTATGCTATTGTAACTAAGTTTTATTTTCCTTCTGTGGATAGCTATGTACATAATAATCCATGAGAATTCAATTTCTTTAATATTGTTATAATGTGTGTATTATAAAACAAGATTAAATTTAAATAACTTCCCACTTAATCTTGTAATCCATGAACATAGAAAATGCTTGAAACTGAAGGCAGTAATTGTCCCACCCTTCTTTAAAGCAAATTTACAAATAAATTTAACTATAATCCACAAATGCTTTCACCAGGACAAGCATTGTGTGTGTGTGTGTGTGTACACAGTATGTGTATACACAAACACACATGGTTTATTTACTTACTTATGTATTCCTGGAAAGCATATTTGTGTGCTTGATCCAACCATAACAGAAAGAATGAGCTGTGATTTCATGCTATTTATGAAGATATTCAGAAACAGCATCATTTATTTTTTCTTTTAACTTTTTCAAAACTGAGGAAAATACCAGAGAGAAGATTTTGCCCCTTCCCCAAGCCAGGGAATGGAAGCATCAATGGCAAATGTACAGAGTGCTGGGCTACCAAGATTATATTTGATATTTGGCCATGTTTTTAAGGCCACACTTACCTATTGCAAAAAAAGTATCTCTGTCAATACTGGCAGCTTCTTTGCAATCAAAGAGCAAAGAAGCCGCTTCCCTTCGAGACAAGAGGCTGGGATCATTCTGAGGAAGCGCAAGGCGCTTCAGCTGATGTGCAAGGGATGTCATTGTTTCACACTCCTGTCATGAAAAAAAATCAATCACAGTCTTTCACAGATGCAACAAGTATTAAATCAGGCTTCCTAACCTGGGGCCTCTTCAGGTGTCTTAAACTACAACTTTTATCAGATCCAGCCAATGCTGTGATAGAGAAGGAAGATGGGAAATATAGTCCAACACTACTGGAGAATATCAGAGTGATGAAAACTATCAAAACCATTTATTTGCAGCTTTATACCAGCTGAGTGGCAATAAATCCATGGGCCTAATTTATTCACTTTTTGATTATTATTGAAAGCCAACTCTATATCCTATTGCCTTAAAGCATGATTTGCTGAACAAGAACCAATTGTCTGATTCGCACATAATACCAAACCAGACCAAACACGGACACACCACACTACACCACACACCTTAAGCCAACATCAGACATGCCATACAGAGCATATAGGGCGTATTAATCTAGCCCCACTAGTTAGTCTATTAGTAGGGTATACTCAGGCACTCTACCACAATTCAACCAAAGAGAGCACGCTCTTCTGTTTGCTAACCTAACAGAATTAAAAATTCAGCTCAGCCCCTCGTGGAAGTCAGACAAGCTGCAATCCTCATCTTCAGCCATCCGACCGTGTCTCTATAGTAAGACGGGGGCGGGAAGCGGGTTTAGCGGCGGAGGGGGGGAATTTATGCCACTCTCTTGACTGCCCCCGGAAATCTGGCGCCCACCCTTTGCAGGGAGCCCGTGCAACGCAAGCCTAGGCCGATGCAGCCGGCACGCTCCAAGGGACCGTGCAGAAAGACATACCTGGCGTGCCGTCCAGACAGAGACCGAGCCCCTGGAGCTGGATCAGCTGCCAGTCCAAGCAGAAACTCCGAAGGATGAACGCGTGTGAAGCTGGGCACCACCACTAATGCCAGGGAGCACAGCAGAGTTACGCTCTAAGAGACGAACTCTTCCCACATGGGTAGTAGACTCGCCGAACATTTCCCCTTGACCCGGAAATACAAATTAAGCACCAGCATTTCCGCTGTAGTGCGGTAAGAATATGATAGCGTCCCCGCGATTTCCTTGCTTTGATCGCTGCTCTCGGCTGCCCCCGCGAGGTGTCGAATTGATCTGCACCCGCTGGCTGACTCGCTGGAGAATTAAGTCAAGGTTGAGAAACGCCGCTGTAGAAGGATTCCGAGGCTAACTTCGTTTTCCATCGGAAAAGAAAAAAAAAGTTAAACAAAAAAGTATGAATACTTGAAACCTTAGACAAAGCATTATTATAGCTTATGTATATAGTTTTTTATATAGTTTGAATTTTTAAACTATATTAATGTGGATAGTTATATTTCTAACTGTTTTTGAGGTTTGATTTTAATTGTGAGCCACCCTGGGGGTGGGGGGGGAGATGGGCGGCATATAAATTTAACAAACAAGCAAACAAATAGCTTAGCACAATTGGTGAAGCCCAGTCAATTAATGGATGATTACATTTGTATGCTATAGTCCAGGGTTTTAAGTTCAGGACTGGAGGAGCAAGAATTCAGAAGGGGGTCTTCCTCTTTCAAGGTGTATCATGCAACCGATAGGTTTTATAGATGTACATATTCAGTATCAAAATAGGTAACTGGCAGCCCTTAGCTCACCTTGCAGGATGGTATCCCCAGAGTGTGGTCAAAGAAGTCAAGATGGTGGCTGCACATAAAATCCAGACGGAGCTCGGATCGCACCATCTGAACCGTCATATTGACATTTTTGACCGTGTTCTGTGCACACCCCTGTGACCTTGCCTGATCTCAAGCTACACTGGGTTGGATCTGGTTAGTATGGGGCACCATCAAGACTCCTGAAGTTAGACGCGAGACTGGAAGTAAAAAAAAAGAAAAAAAAAACAACAACTCTGAAGGTTGGCAAGAGGACAGCGTGAATGTAGTGTGAAGTAGACTTTCTATTTACTTTACTTTATTATTTATTTATTAAACATCTTTCCATTCCACCCCAATCAAAAAAAGTCAGTGGCTTGCATCAAATAAATAATGCATGGATTGCTTCCACGGTACAATCTAAAAAACTGGCAGTCATAAGTAAAAACAACAACAATAAGCAACATTATGCAATTTATTCCTTGGGCCTTCTACTACTATTCCCTTTGGGATCACCTTATAAATCATATTACATGCTATTGATTCTCCAGTGAGGAGCCAGGTAATTGCTGGGCTGTATGAAGCTGAACTGGGGATCAGTAGGTCTGTTATGATTGTCAGTCCAACCCCATCGCCTGCTGCCTGCTCTGCAATTTTTGTAATGTGGGTCAGGATAGCACTTTCAGTTGAAGAGTGTGGGAGACTTTTGAAAAGCCAAAAAAGAAAAAGAAGAAAGAAGAAAAGCTTTGGGCACCAGTTTGGTCTAGTGGTTAAGCCTCCAGCCTAGAATCCAGGAGACTGTGAGTTCTAGTCCTGCCTTAGGCATGAAAGCCATCTGGGTGTCCTTGGGCCAGTCACTCTCTCTCAGCCCAACCCACCTCACAGGGTTGTTGTTGTGGGGAAAATGGAAGGAGGAAGGAGTACTAAGTTTGTTTGCTGCCTTGAGTTATTTATGAAAAATAATAAAGGCCAGATTAAAAAAATTAAAAAAAATAGTTACTGGCAGCCAGCAGTTTAAAAGAGAAAGAGATCTCTTATAGGATGAGACTTTGAAGTGGAACTAAAAATAGTTTCTCACATTGCTGGCAATGATAATAAGCTAATGTGAAATAGAAACGGCTTAGATGCTAAAAACGAATGCTTGTCTGAAAGTTTGTTAATAAGTTATTCTACAGTCAAAGTCCTAGCCTGTCTTTCTCCTGCCTTTTGCATTCCCATTACTGAACCATTTTTAAAACCTTGGATCCGTCTCACCATTTTTTCCAGCTCTATGCCAGCACTATTTGTAGTTTTCCACCTGTCGCTGTGTCTATTATATCCTAAGTCTGTGTAGTGTTCCTACAATTCTCATGTGTTAAGACATTGGGATGAAGATGATTCACTGGTCCTTTTTTGTGTGAGTTTTTTTAATTAATAAGGCTTAAATATGCTTACATGGAAATCAATTCTGGCAAAATCAAAGTTACTGTTTCAGCTAAAGTGCTTAGGAATAGGTGTGTTGATTTCATAGAAATAATTCATTTAGATATACTTTTAGGTAGAAATCATAATGTATACTTCCAAATATTTTTATGTGGGAATTCATATTTCACATTAGCTAATTAACTGTGGGCCAAATTTCTTTTTAGTGGGTTTTTTTTAAATTCCCATATTCCCATTCAAGTATTTTTGTTACCCTAGTTAATCCTTTGCCTGCAACTCCACACAACCTTCTTTTCTGGGTTATTCCGTGACATTTTTGTTTGGATGAGATTTCCCTTTCACTGAAATCTATTTTTTTTTTTATCTGCACTCAGTCGTTACTGACTCTGCAGTGACTGCTTTTGGACGAGTCCTTTGCAGTTTTCAAGGCAAGGTGTTTCGGAAGTGGTTTGCCAGTGCCTCCTTCCTAGAGCAGAGCTCAGCTGGTGAGTGCAGGAAGCAGGGTTTCCGTTGCTTTGCGCCTTTTTTGGGTGAGCGCGGCTTCTGCGCTACCGGCAACTGGTCCCGACTCCTTTTGCAAGGCGCCGCCAGCATTTTTCCTCCCACCGGAGTGAGAGTACCCATTTATCTACTCACGTAAGTTTTCGAACTGTTGGGTTGACAGGAACTGGGGGAGGAAGCAGGAGCTCACTCTGCTACGCGAAGGCTGGGCTCGAACCGCTGAAGTGTCGACCATTTCTGGCCGGCAACTTTCAGCGTCAGAAGGAAAAACTAAAGATTAAAAGTTGGAGATGCAGAACACATGAAAGTAGTTTCTTCACACAACACCTAAGCCACGTAATGCACTCCCACAAGAAGAAACGATAAGAAATTAGAGCAGTTCTTGGAGGATAAGGATGTTAGTGGCCTCCTCTAGTTATGATACGGCTTTTAGCACTAGGAAGAATACTCCTTGAATATTAACAGGTAGGCATTGCAAACAAACGGGCTGTTGCTTTCCTGTCCTGCTTGTCCACTTCCACTGGGGTCTATCTGATACTGTGGAGAGGAGATTTGAGCAGGCTGTTATCCTGATCCAGCATCACTCCCAAATTCCTCTTTTTCTAAGTATTTGTAAACTCTTTTCAGAATAATTGGATTGGCTGAACTGACTAATTACCTCAGAGATGGGATGTCTTTGCCACTGGTTTAAATTATACTCCATCTGAAGAAGTGGACCGACTTCTACTGCTCTAAACTTCCCATTTAGGCCCTGTGTAGGCCTTTTCTGAGACTACAGGTAGTTCTCATTTAGTGACTGCCTCATTTAGTGATCATTTGCAGTTACGATGGTGACAAAAAAGTAACATTATGACCAATCCTCACATTTACGACCTTCGCAGATCTGTACAGCAAAGGGAAGCTGAAGTACAGGTTAGTCCTTGACTTATGACCATTCATTCAGCAACCGTTCAAAGTTACAGAAGTGCTGAATGAAGGGACTTACAGCCCGTGCCCAAAGTTATAGCTGTTGCAGCACCCCTGCGGTCACGTGATCAAATTCAGGTGCTTGGCAGCCCACCTACACTTATGACTGCAGGGGAACTTCAACTCCCCCCACCTGCCTATCTTCCCCCCATTTTGGCCCCCTGCCGCTGTGCGCTCTGCCATCCCAGCTGACCTTCGCTGACTTCTTGCTCCCAAGGTGTGCCCAGCCGGGTTGCTGGGCCGGGCTGGAGCTGGGCTTTGCACTGTGAAAAAAAGAAGAAGTAAAAAACAGCCCCTGAGCTGCAGCGCAAGGGGGCTTTTTACTTTTTTGTGTTGTGGCACAAACACAACAGCCAAGGAGAGCCAGCTGCCAGGGCAACCAGAGGGAGCGGGTGAGGTCTATTATGGGATGAGGTTTGAATGCTCGAGAGGGGAAGTGCTGGGTTCAACTAAAAGCATCGAGGATTCACGGAAGCTGGGTGCGTCTCCGGTTCAAGTGGTGTCCCACTGAGGGAAGACCTGGTGGGTGGGGGCGTGGCTTCATTGGGTCAAGGGAAGCCTGACTGGATCAGGAAACAGCAGGGTGCTTGCTGCTTTCCCTCCACCGGGACCGGGGGGGGGTTTCTCTACCAGATTCCTCTTGCGGCAGGTTCTGAAGGGCAAACTTCCCAGGCTGGTTCTCAAAGGGTTTTGTTGCACCTTCAAAACAAGTGAGTGTGTGCCCAGAATATTAAGGGCCTTTTCGCATGTGACACACCGCCAGACCCTTATGACCCTCGTTCTCTCTTTCTCTGGCTCTCATGTGTATGAATGGTGTTCGTTGTGGAGGAAGAGTGAAAAAGAAGTATGGTAAAATAAGATGCGCTTTAGGCTGCTCTGAAGCCAAACTCATCCAGCTAAAAAAGAACCAAACCGCTTTGGAGTCGAACTAGACTCCTGAGGACATCAACAGCCCCTGCAGGTTCCTTGGCCAGAAGTGTTTGCCTTGCCTTCTTCCAGGATATTTCTCCAACTTCCCATTTTAGCTTACAGTCCTGGGACTTCCTGGTGCTCCCCTGTCAACATGCCAACCAGCCCCTTCCTACTTTGGCTTTCTAAGTGTGAGGGGTGGGAAGCCCCCCTGGTTTGTAAGTAAGCTTTCCAGACAGATTTCAAGCTAAAATCACCTTTTCCCCAAGGAAAGATTCGAGGGTTAAGTGGCACGGTTCCTGAGGATAAAATATCATGGGGAAATGAGGACCTGAGGATGCTCCCACCACAAGTCCTCTGGGGCTCAGGCACAAGCGTACAGTCTCGATTTTGCAAACTGTCTGAAATGCTGTTACATGGACATTTTTGACTCGTTCGTTTCCTAGAAACGCTATTTCTTGGAAATACTGACAAGGCAGATTCTTTCGTAAGGGAGAGCTGCTCATAGGATGCAGAGTCGCACAAGCTGTGTTTTCAGGTAATCGCATTTAGGAGACTGAATGCCCGAGGCCCCGAATCCAAACCTCCAGACTAACTGTCTTGGGAGGATTGGGTCATTTTCCATTTTAAAACAAAAACAGAAACTGGAACCCTGAGTCTCAACAGCATGAGAGCTATTCAGCTTTACTTCCAATCAGAGATATTTTCTTCTTTGGAGTTTTGGATCTTTTTCTCTGCCCATCCAAGCCTGTGCCACCTGCTATTTCGAATGGTTCCACTAAAGGGGCTTTTTTGCACGCCACCACAGCACAAAGGGGCTTTTTGGCACACCGCACGCAGCGGCTGTGTTTCACTTTTTTTTTTTGCAGCGCGAAGCCCAGCCCCAGTCCAGCCCAGCCCAGCCCAGGTGCACAGCACAAAGGGGCTTTTTGGTGTGCCGTGGCTTTGGGGCTGCTTTTTACTTTTTTGTTTTTTTGCAGCATGAAGCCCAGCCCCAGCCTGGCCCAGCAACCAGACCGGGCATGCCTCATCAGGAGCAGGAGCAAGAAGACTGCGAAGATCAGCTGGGGCTATAGAGCGCAGGACAGCAGGGGTCTCAGAATGCAGGGTGATGAGGGCGACTGCAGCTGGGACTGGGCTGAGGTGACTGCAGCTTCCCATGGCATGGCAAGCAGTCCCAGAGCCATGCAGTTCTGAGGCTGCTTGTTGCCCTGCAAGGCAGGGTGCAGGGTGTCCAAGAGGGCAGAGGTGGGGGAAAATAGGGGGGAGTTGGAGGCAGTCTCTTACCTTACTGAGGCTGGAGGCCGGGAGGGACCAAGCCTGGAATGGCTTGGATTGGGTTGGCTACTCACTTAACAACCTGCAATTCTCAGTTAATGGCAGCAACTGGGATTGCTGTCACTAAGTGATGTGGTCATGCAATGTCTCACTTTATGACCACATTGCTTAGCGATGGAAATTCTGGTCCCGATTGTGGCTTGTAAGTTGAGGACTACCTGTAAGTTCATAAGCATGGTCATGGTTTCACTAAGCCAATACTTCGCTTAGCAACCGAGGTCCCATCCCAATTGTGGTTGCTGAACGAGGGCTCCCTGTATGTGAAGTAGCTAACCATAGCTGCTCAGCAAGAGATTAACAGATAATGTATTCTGCTATAAATTCTGTACAGTCGCTCAAGCCCACAGCTGTTGCTGCAAACTGTTGTATTGTGTGCATTACCCAGGCTTGAGGAGGAAAGACAGCAGTAGCAGCTATTACCTACTAGATCCATGTATTTAAATGCACTCTGTATTTATACATATGGCAGAGCAAGCAAGCAAGTGATAGTTTGCATGTTTGGATTGTGTGTTTGGATTAACTGGGAAAAAAAGGAAAGCAAAGAGACTTCAGTTGACACATCTGGGAAGAAGTGGGAAGTTTTGGAATGTGGGGATGATATGCTACTGCGGTTGCTGTCTCTGAAGCACTTCATTAGATTAGGTTAGGAGTACATATCTAAAGGGGGCCTCAGGTTTTCCTGGGGGTGGTGAACTTAAACCAAAATTAACTGTTGAATTTCTACCATTTGGGAAAAGGAGAGAGAAGTTGTGTGGCTTTGCAAAATCCCTTACCATCTCCAAATAACTGTTTTCTCCTGGCGAAGGTGATTAATTAACATCAGTCTCGTAGAAGTTCAGAACCCAATTCTTTTTTTTTTTTTTTTACAACATGCAAATGGAACTATTTTGAACTGTTTTGCAATGAATTACTCATTTTACTCTTGACTTATATATGCCCTTCTCTTTAGGTAATTTATGATTACTCTACTGAATTACATTACTGTTCTCTTTGGTAATGTAATATATATTCCCATTCCTAGGAGTTGATGCAAGCAATTGCTTTCTATTTTGCAAAACTTGGGTTGAACTAGTTTTCTAAATCATATTGTTGAAATTTATGATGTTGGATCATCAAAGCATTTACAGCAGAGATGGACTATTGTAATGGTTCTTCACATGAACTTCAGTTCTCAGCAGCTTGTGGAGAATCATGTCAATAGACTAAATCAAGGATAGGCAACATGCAGTCTCCAGAAAGTGTTGAAATCTAACTCCCTTAGTTTTAACCAATAAAGGATAATGGGAACTATAGTTCATGTAGTATGATTTAAAGGACTTCACTTTGCAACTCTTAGTGTACCAAAATTATCTTGTAGAAAAAGTAAGCAATGTTCAGTTTTTATTTGCTGATTCAGATTAATTCAGCTTTCTTATAAAGAGCTAAAGTGGGTAAAGTGGTTAAAAGTGTTAGACTAGAACTGGGGATACCCAAGTTTAAGTTCACCCTTAGCTATAGAAACTCACTAAGTAACTTTGAGCCAGTCACTCTCTTTCAGCCAACATACTGCACAAGGTTGCTGAGATGGGGATAAAATAGAGATCCCTGTATAAGCAGCCTTGATTTGGAAAGGCAGGATTCCTATCACCCCCCCAAAGTCAGTATGCAACCTTTGTATTTTGGTTCAAAATGCTAGAACGTTGGTATCTCCAGGCTACTAATAGTCCTACAATTCAGACTAGCTTATGATGATCAAGTACTAGTCATTTAAATTAGCCCTGGCAAAGCAGAGTAAATGATGTTGTGGAATTTAGATTGTTAATAGGTTTTATGAAACAAATAGCTCCAAGTTAAATTATTGGAACTCAGTGAGAATTGTTTGCAAGACAAAAGTTGGGAAATTAAGTTTATTTAGCAGGCACTATATGTTTTGTTATCTATTCTTGCCAAGAATCACAACACTGCACTATTGTCGGGAAAGGGAATAAAATTGCTCTACAAAATAAGATTGATGCAATTTTGCAAAACTGGAATGACATGCCATGCTTTTTCTTAGAATATTATATATTTATTTTTGTGAAATAGAAAAGGAGGCTTGCCTGAAAGTATTTTTCAGGAGGAAAGTAAAGGTGAAAGTCATTTTTTTTTTAAATTATGAGAGTGTGTCTGGCTATTTGAACTGATTTTAATCGTACTGATCTTTATTGCTTTTTGATTTGTATGCATGTATTTCTATTTCCTTGTATTGCAAGAGAAAATAATATTTCAGTAAAACTGTGAAGGTTTTGCCGTAATGCATGAGTTCTGAACTCACCTAGGCTAAACTGCGTACGTGACAACATACTGTCAGTTTAAGAAAGCTTGCAGAGAGACTGTCTTCTTCCCCCTGCTCCCCACCCCATGAAGATGTGTGAAAAATGGGCTGTTTTGTAGCAAGTTTGAAAGAGGGGGTCAGAGCTCCTGAGAGTGAGAAATGCCTTCTTTCCTCTAGGATATTTTGCTTCTCTCTTCAAACCTGATGCTCTTTTTCCCAAGATTAGGTAGCAAATTCAGAGTTACATGCTGTCTTCTTCTGAAGGCACGGGAAACTTGAAAACGGCCAATCAGGGACATTAAAAAAAAAAAAAGAGGGGAAGGGGATGGATGTGTCCCAAGCGATACAGAGCAGGGTCAGGTGACAAGGCGAGGGGATAAGAAGCAGAAGCCGTGCCCAGCAGCTGCCTTCAGCCACAGCCGGGCTCACAGCCAGCAGCAGCAGCAGCAGCAGTCCAGGGGCAGGAAAGCTGAACGAGAAAGTGAAGGCTAGCTCCTGCTGTCAGTTTTTCTGTCTCCTCTTCTATCTTCCCCTCTTGCCACAGAGCCAAGTAAAGTAAAGAACGTTCTGTCTTTGGGCCTCTTTGCAAGATTAATTTACTTTTCAAGAAATATTACCATCCTCATTGTTACGATCATCTTGAGAAGGTCCTTCGTAAGTTACAGTACGCATCTACAGCGGTGAAAAAGAACCTGATCTTAAACCAAGATGACCACCCAGATTGATTCCAACATACACTACAGCTACGAGTATGAAGAGGATGAATACATGAACCAAGAGGAGGAGTGGGACAGGGACCTGCTCCTGGATCCAGCATGGGAGAAACAGCAAAGGAAGGTCAGAAAAGCCCAGCCAGAGAAAACCATCTTCAGTTGAATGTGAATTTGTGCTGATCACATCATGTCGCTCTCTAGAATGCCCACTTGTTGAAAACTTGGAGGGGGTGGAGGGCAGTGAAAGATAGAGTGATGGTTTTAGATTTGGTGTGGTATTATCATTTGAAGCACTGGCTCTGTCTCACCATGTATATTTGAATTGTTTTACTTTATTTATTTGTTAGAATTAGATCCTATTTTTCTGCCAGGAGCCAAAGGTGGAGTACATGATACTCTTTCCCCCAGGTTTCCCCACAAAATAAGGATAAAGTAGGTTAGGTGTAGAGAGAGATGGCCCAGTCACCCAGTGAGATTCCACACTAACAGTGGACTAGAACCTGCATGTCTCTACTCCAACACCTTAACCACTTCACCATACTGGCTGTCATCTATTTATATGTGTCCATGCACTTGTGTATCTTTAAGTAAATATAGTTTTACAGGAAACATAGGTACTTCTTCATAGATTGAGGATGTTACAGGCGAAACACAAACCAACCCTGTACATGTTAATACATTGTGCTTGTCTCTTCTAGCATAGTTCTGCCTCTTATTTCTGGCTCTTGGTTGCTGCTTGGGCAGAGAGAAAGATCCTTGTTAACATGATCCTGGAAATGCTTCTGAAATGCAGTTGACAGGATGAGAGTAGATGTGGAGCAAAGCCTTTGCTTCTCCAGATTTTATCAACTTGGGCTTCGAACTGTATGCCTCATTGCAAAGCTTTCCAAGAGTCCATCAGCAATAGCTTGGAATTTTATCACATGTTTAAGTTCAGTCCTTCAACTAAGGTTATTCAACACATTTATAGAGTTCTATGAATTGGTCCAGTGATTATGAATAAATGAAGCATCATCTTTTCTAAGTTAAAGCTTATGTAAGAGTTTTGGCTACCTTTAGCTCTTCTTTAGAATAATGTTGTCATTTATCTTATTTTCAGTGCAGGTAGATCAAAATATCATAGTACAGGTAGTCCTCGACTTATGACCACAACTGGGACTGGAACTTCTGTTGCTAAGTAGTGTAGTCATTAAGTGAGTTGTGCCTGATTTTACAACCTTTTTTTGCTAGGTTGTTAAGTGAATCACACAGTTATTAAGCAAATCTGGCTTCCCCCATTGACTTGACTTTGCTTGTTGGAAGCCCCCTGGGAAGGTCACAAATGGCAATCACATGACCCCAGGACAGTGCAACCGTCATAATACATGCCAGTTGCCAAGCATCTGAATTTTGATCATGTGACCACGGGGACACTGTGATGGTCATAAATGCAAGGACAAGTCATAAGTCTGGTCCTTTTTTCAGTGCTGTTGTAACTTTGAACTGTCGTTAAACAAATGGTTGTAAGTCAAGGACTACCTGTAATAATAGAATTATTTCAACTGTCCTAATCACATCATGGTTTTTCTTTGTCCTCTGATTTAAGAGGACCAGAAAGTATTCCAAGCTCGACAGGGTGCATATTTATAGAGAAAGGTTTAATCAGATATACAGCTTGGAGTCAAACTACACACTACATTCAATGCCTAAAGGATTCCCCTTGTTTTGTTTTTTTTCAAATAGCAGCCACAGAGACAATCCCAGCTGTGTTGAAGGTGTAAAGGGGAGAGGTGTCTGACCTTTTCTTTTTTGCCATCCTGGTGATATGAACAGCTTCCTACCCATTGCAAATAGAAATGGAGGGGAGGGGGGTATTGGGATCATGAAAAGGTTACGCTGCCCTCTTTGCATACTACAGTCCTAAGTCTGATCATGCTATCTGCAGCTGCTGTCTTTGAAACATAGCATGATGCCGTTTGGGGTAGTGGTCCTGGCTCTGTGCTCTAGCCAGAGCTTGCAAAGTGACACAAATACATTAAACTCAGTTTTATTCTCAGTATAACCCCATGAAGGAGGCTAAACTGAGTCTGAGTGTCTGGCCCAAGGTCCCCTTTGAACTTTATAACTGAGGGCAGGTTGAATCACAGCATCTCCAGGTCTAGTCTATCCATTGTAATGCTGCGTTGTGCTTGGTTAGAATCCTCCATACCCAGTCCTGAATATATTCCATTAAAGTTAACAATAAAGCTCTGAAAAAGGCTGTGTTCACACATTGCATTAAGCTTTTTTATTCATCCATGAGTACTACCCATCATGGTTCTTATAATATGCTAAGCTATTAAGCTTATTAAGGCTTAGAGTAATACGTGAACTGTCAAAGGACAATAAATCATAACTTTTGGGAGAGTATGTAAATATAGCCATTTTCTGAGCTTTCCACAACTTTTCCTTTATCAATTATTTCTCTTGTGGAAAAGAGCAGATTTTTTTTTTAGTTGAGGCTTTGAATGGTTTGATTCCTAGTGGCACAACTGGCTTTTATTTAGCATTCTGAAATTAGTTTAATTTTTTCTTAAAAACTTGCACAAATCAAACTATCTTAATGGATGCTACCAAAGAATTATCCTAGCATGACAGATGCTGCAATACAGAATATATACTGTTTGCATTTATAATAGTTATGTTTTACAAGAATGTGTGGATTTTTGTTTTTGTTACTTATCTAAACCCAATTAGACAAAACGTTAAAAAACCCTAATATTTCAGGATGCGAATGATGAAAGAAATAATCTCTAAATCATTGCCCCACTGCAGTCCAGTCCTTTCTATGGGATTCCCCCCCCACTCAACATGCCCCACTTGATCTGAGTTGGTTGGTGGATTGCAACCTTCATAGCTTTGCATTGTCCTTAGCCTTTAAGAAAGAAGAAAGGTTAACTGGATGGACCTATCTATAAATAACATCTGAGGGAAGGCATTCTCTTTTCTTGGCTTGGGAATAAGTCTGTTATTTGTGTTTCAGGAAGCAACATGCTCTCCCAGTAGGACTGGTGGATTTGCAGATTCTGAGGTGGTGGGCTTTTTATTCCATGGTGCTAAAATAAGCCCCCCGAAGTACATTCCTGAAGTCCATATATACAGTGAGCTGTATGGTTCCTGAGCTTTGTTCAAACCAGTAATCTAATATTGAACAGCCAAACAAGCCCAGCAGTTGGCCAGCATATATGTTCTATGAGACAATCTTGGAACAGGACAAAAATAAATGCCATTGTTTCTATTGTGGGCTGCCCTCTGCAGACTTGCCATTTCAGGATATGCCTGGTATGAGAACTGTCAACAGTTGCTGGTAAGACATGATGACGTCCTTAGGATTACAATGGCCATGACACCTAATTATAACTCCAGCTCATAGTGTGGCACAGGGTCTCTGCAAGCATTCAAACTCCTTGCTGTGGAATGCTTTGTTCCATAGATTTCCATAAATGTGGTGTGTATTATATAAGAGAACTCTATTGGCCTATATATCATGCTTTTAACTTTAAACAAGGGGACAACTATGGGAAACTATCATTTTATTCAGTGCAAGATGATTGCCCATGAAGAGCTGACAATAAGGACAGATCCTGATTTTTTTCATGTGCATGTTGGCTGAAAACTAATGCAGAATTATGTGTATAATTCACATTCAGTGGCTTAAGGCGACAATCATCTACACATCTACTTGGAAAAAGGTATATTGAATAGAAGGAGAGAGAGATACATACCTCTGTTAAAATGTGCATAATTCTTGTTAGATTGTGATTCTTGTTTCTTGTTGACTCAATGAACAACTTACAATCTCTTACACAGGGAATAACCATGGGACAAGCAGAGGGTCCAGAAGGGCCCAACAGAGGCAGGCTGTAGTCTCATTACCACTGAAAAATGTGGTCTTCCCTTTGTGATATCATGCACTCTGGGCGTTATGTAAAGCAAACACCAGCAAAATGTGTGTATGCATGTCTGTGTTATGGAGAGGTGTTAGGAAGTTGCACCATGGGATAGAATTAAAATAAAAATAGTGGAGATTGTCTGTATGTGATGAGATTCTGAGATGTTCTTGGGAAGGGACAATGTTACAGGTTCATTTGGGGTGCTCCATTGGCGCCCTGGTTTTAAATTGCCTTGAGAATGTTTTGATAGAATGGCTGGTAGATCCTCTTCAGAATCAGTCAGTCAGCATAGGAATTTAGTGAATGACAAGGAATTCTAGATGACATACTACTGTAAGTTGTAATCCTGTGCTTACTTATTTGGGAGCATGCCCTATAGAGTCTAATGGGACTTAATACTGAGCTGACATTTTTTAGAAGTGGGCAGTTAATAGGGCTATACTGTCATGTCCTTACAAAAAATTGTATCTTCATCTGTACCACAATGTAATCTGCCTTTCCATTTGGGCATTTCTATTAAAAAAACCAAACCCAAAGCTTGATCTACAAAAATAGCCCACAATGGCAAGAAGAGAAAAAGAGCATGAAGAATGCTGCCACAGACAGGTCAAATTCAAAATTAATTATACTTTTTGATTCAATGAATGTGAGAGGCATCTTCTGTATGAAGTAATGCAGTGAGTTTTGTTACGATAGTATAAAAATGTTGCAAGTAAATGCATACACTTAAATCTCAAGCTCCAGTAGATATCTTTCTGTTGCTCCACATTGGGAACTCTAGTGGGAAGTCAAATATAAGTCTGAATGTGCTGTCAGATTCACATATCAATACTTTAGGGCATACTTGGGACTCCATAGGCCGGTAAGACCCAGGATGATATTGTTGTAATGTGATTTTGCTTTAGTGCAGGCTAAGAGATAGAAGGGGCATGCTTGCACTCATGAAGATTTTATGAGGGCTAATCCCAGGGCATATCTACTCTACAAAGTGTCCTGTTTGTAGGCACAACAGCTTCCTTCAAAAAACTTTGGTTATCCTAGTCTGGATGTGAATGGATAGAGTTGGCACAAGTGCCTGTTTCTTCCCACTGAAGAAGGCATTAGTAGTGAAGGCAGAGATGTTGGGCACAACAATAATGCTGAAGAAAGGATTAATCATCCAGCCCACACAGGGTGGGGAAATGATTATAAAAAGATTTGTTTATCAGGATGAGGGTTACTGACCTGCTAAACACACAGGGCAGGCCAGATGGAGGTGGTGACAGCTGGCATTTACTGTCACCAACTGCCAGAAGAGATTGATTCTTTTCTGAGAAAAATGTTTATTGAACTTGTAGATATCTTCATTTGTTCTGTATAGGCTGGCTGTAGTTCCCTACAGTTCTGGGCTTCAACTCTACCAGTCTGTCTGGCAGATTTGACTACTTGGTTTCCTCTGTTATCATGAATGCTGGTTCTCCTTGTTTTGGGTCCAGACTCTGGTATTTCTCTTGGACATTTGGCCCAGACTGTGTTCAATCATTGAATAAATAAACTAAAATTCCTTGAGCAGGGTTTGGATTAGGGCTTTAGAATGTTGCATGTATAATGTACATCTAAAAGGGGTGGGCTGCATGGTTGAGCATTAAAATTTGACCTTCTGGCAGACACACTTGCTCTCAAGAAGTGCTCCTTGCTCTGCCTCACAGGGCAAGGCTGGCTGGCAGTGAATGATCCACTTTGCAGATGAAATTGCTAGCAAAATTATTTCGGAGTACACTAGGATTTAGGTGATGTACACCCTGTTCAATTGCCTCAACTAACTGTCCAAAATTCAGATGAGATAGAAAGTAATTTTTAATAATTGGATGCAGTGCTAAGGTTTTCTGTTATCTTTGGAGAATATGTAACATAAAGGAGGAAGATGAGAAATCCATGTTCCATTTTAGTGGCATTAATAACTGTGAAATTGCTCTTCCAAACCCTACATTGTAGTGATATGTGCATGAAAAGAACAGAAGCAGAGGTCATGCTGCATATCAAGAGAAATGTGCTGGTAACTGGTGCATCATGAAGTAGTCTACGTTAATTAAAATTGTTATTCAGGTGCTGGGTCTCAAGGGAAATTCGTTGGGGAACTACAGCTTCAAATATAGTTTCGTTAGCGGAGCTTACAAGGGCTATTATGTGAAGCTCTTCTGCATTAATGCTGTCAATCTCCAGTTCTGAGGATTTTTTCCCCCCTGCCACTCTGTGTAGGCTTCTAAATGCCATAAAAGGAAAATGCATAGTTCCACTGTAGTGGCACAACCTATATGCATACATTTCAGGAATCATTGCCATGTGCACTTCAACAATTCCCTTTATTTATTTATATAATTAAATTTAGAGGCTGCCCAACTCCAAGTGACTCTGGGCAATGTACACCTTAAAAAGCAAGGAAAGTAAAATAAAGAGACAAAATCATGTATGTTTGGGGAAAACAGTAATAACCATATGTAACATACCTCAAAACAACCGACAGAGGCTCAAACCCCACCTTCCCCAAGGTCTAGGAAAACACTCAGGTTTTCAAAGACGTTTGGAATATCACCAGGATGAGAGCCATACAGATCTCTGGGGGGATACTGTTCCAGAGGGCAGGTGCCAAGGCAAAGAAGGTGACCTTCATAGGTCCCAATCAATGATGCATCCACTCTGCCTGATCTTACTGGACAGGCAGAAACGATCAGAGATAGGCAGTCCCTCACCAGGCCCTATGCCAGGAAGGGCTTTATTGGTGGCAACCTCTAATCCTACCCCCCGCCCCCATGCATTCATGAGAATGGTCTCTGCTAGTATCCCTTAGACTATCCACATTAGGGGCAGCAATGCACACTCAGACATTTGTATTTTCTTCAGAAGAAATCTGTCCAGCCAAACTTCCTGGGGCCAAGCAAGATCATTTTCTAGATATAGTCAGCTCTTATGCACAGCTTCCTTTCAGTAGCAGCTGCATAAATCTGATTCTTCTTTAGGGAATTCCAGTTGTGCTAGCTTCATAATGCTAGGAGTGTATAGGATATTCTATTAATAGTTTACAAGCATGCTTCTGAGACAAGCTAAAATTCCAAAGTTTCATAGTAAGATCTTTGCAGTTAATGTTGTTTGTCCATTGTTCCTGGCAGTCCAGAAGCAGCATTTCTGATTAGGATTGTCAGGGGCAGAGTACAACTCCCTTCTCTTTTAGTAATCATTGCTTCTCCACTACCATGACAATAAACTACAGCGATCTCTTCCCTGCCATTCAGTTGCAGCTTGCTGTGTTGGGTGACAGAAAAAGTGGGCAAGCACTAAGAACTTATATGCAGCCTCTAAGCAGATTGTTTATCGAGATTTCAGAGGGAAGAGATGCAAAAGTTCTGGCTAATAAAATGGAATAGCAATGGGTAAGAAAGCGTGCATCATGTACTTTCCTATGCATATCCTGCCTGAGAAATTGTACTACAAGATTTGTAGACTATCTCAAAGGGGGTTCTCCTTAATTTTGCAGCAAACATCTCCTCTCCTGGAGATTCTTCATTGTCTGGCACCTGTGGACATACTCGGCAATCATAGATTAGCCTAAGGAATTGGCTAATTAAGCTTGAGAGAAAAAGCATCTGACCAAGTGCCTAATGGGCTTGTAAATTGGATCATAAGAGAATAGTGATATACAGGTGAAACTCGAAAAATTAGAATATCGTGCAAATGTTCATTTATGTCAGTATGGCAACTCAAAAGGTGAAATCAATATATGAGATAGACTCATTACATGCAAAGCGAGATAAGTCAAGCCTTACTTTGGTATAATTGTGATGATTATGGCGTACAGCTTATGAAAACCCCAAATTCACAATCTCAGAAAATTAGAATAGTGTGAAAAGGTTCAATATTCTAGGCTCAAAGTGTCCCACTCTAAGCAGCTAATGAATCCATAACACCTGCAAAGGGTTCCTGAGCCTTTAAATGGTCTCTCAGGCTGGTTCAGTAGGAATCACAAGCATGGGAAAGACTGCTGACCTGACAGTTGTGCAGAAAACCATCACTGACACCCTCCATAAGGAGGGAAAGCCCCAAAAGGTAATTGCAAAAGAAGTTGGATGTTCCCAAAGTGCTGTATCAAAGCACATCAATAGAAGGTTATGTGGAAGGGAAAAGTGTGGTAGAAAAAGGTGCACAAGCAGCAGGGATGACCGCAGCCTGGAGAGGATTGTCAGGAAAAGGCCATTCAAAAGTGTTGGGGACTTTCACAAGGAGTGGACTGAGGCTGGAGTTAGTGCATCAAGAGCCACCACACACAGACGGATCCTGGACATGGGCTTCAAATGTCGTATTCCTCTTGTCAAGCCACTCCTGAACAACAAACAACATCAGAAGCGTCTTACCTGGGCTACAGAAAAAAAGAACTGGTCTGTTGCCCAGTGGTCCAAAGTCCTCTTTTCTGATGAGAGCAACTTTTGCATCTCATTTGGGAACCAAGGACCCAGAGTCTGGAGGAAGAATGGAGAGGCACACAATGCATGATGCTTGAAGTCCAGTGTGAAGTTTCCACAGTCTGTGTTGATTTGGGGAGCCCTGTCATCTGCTGGTGTTGGTCCACTGTGCTTCATTAAGTCCAGGGTCAACGCAGCCGTCTGCCAGGAGATTTTGGAGCACTTCATGCTTCCTTCCGCAGACGAGCTTTATGGGGATGCTGACTTCATTTTCCAGCAGGACCTGGCACCTGCCCACACTGCCAAAAGTACCAAAACCTGGTTCAATGACCATGGGATTACTGTGCTTGATTGGCCAGCAAACTCGCCTGACCTGAACCCCATAGAGAATCTATGGGGCATTGCCAAGAGAAAGATGAGGGACATGAGACCGAACAATGCAGCGGAGCTGAAGGCCGCTTTTGAAGCATCCTGGTCTTCCATAACACCTCAGCAGTGCCACAGGCAGATAGCATCCATGCCACGCCGCATTGCGGCAGTCATTGCTGCAAAAGGGGCCCAAACCAAGTACTGAGTACATATGCATGCTTATACTTTGCAGAGGTCCGATATTGTTCTATTTCCAATCCTTGTGTTATTGATGTCATGTAATATTCTAATTTTCTGAGATTGTGAATTTGGGGTTTTCATAAGCTGTACGCCATAATCATCACAATTATACCAAAGTAAGGCTTGACATATCTCGCTTTGCATGTAATGCGTCTATCTCATATATTGGTTTCACCTTTTGAGTTGCCATACTGACATAAATGAACATTTGCACGATATTCTAATTTTTCAAGTTTCACCTGTATGTATTGGGAAAAGTAGGGGAGATGTACCTATAAGAGAGAAGGACTTTGCATTTTCCTGGACAAAATGTATGCATAACTGAAAGTAACTTAAATAGCTATTGTATTCACCTTAAAGTTCATGATGCTGAAGAATAGTGACCTGGGTGAAATCAGGTAGCCGGAATGTTATAGGAGTCACAAATGTTATCTTGTATGAATGATAAAAGTGGGTTGCTCATCTGTAAAAAGAAATGAGATTTTTTTTTTCCTCTTCTTTTTCTTGTCTGTGCTCTGATGAAGTATCTATACTCATTAATTTCAAAACGCTGGAGCCTTCAGAATATCTCAAGTCAATATATTAAATTCCTTTGTAACCTTTTTCTTGGTAGGGTTGGGAGGAGTATGGATCTGACATTTTAGCTCTACAGAGAAGTTTCTGTTAAATGACTAAGATGGCACTAGAAAGAGGCCATCTCTCTGCAATAAAACCGTGTTGCCTTGCATTGTAGCCTATGAGAGTTTAGGTAAGTCTCTCTCTCTCTCTCTCTCTCTCTCTCTCCCCCCTCCCCCTCCCCCCCCTCTCCTCTCCTCTCCTCTCTCTCTCTCTCTCTCCCCCCCCTCTCTCCCAGGTGCTAAAGCTGAAGATATGACAAGTTCCTGGCAGATTATAACACTGGTTTTTGGGCTATGCATTGGGTGTGCTGGGTGGGTATTTGGGTTTAATTTACTGTATGATAGAGCAGTTTTCTTCAGCTTGACTCCCTGAAGATGTATTGGGCTATAGCTTGCTTCTACATGCTGGCAGGAGGTAATCATAGATGTAATCCAGCCCATGTGGAAAGTACAAGGTTTGGGAAGAGTTGTACAGTATACAAGTTTTAATAATAATAATGATAATAATACTTTGTATTAACTCATGGTGGTTAGAAATATAAGGATATTAGCCTAAGGATTAAAAAGCAAAGATAGTACCATAGTACAGTGGTACCTCGGTTCACAAACTTAATTCGTTCCGCGACTCTGGTCGCGAACCGAATTGGTCGTGAACCGAATCAAATTTTCCCATAAGGTTCAATGTAAATATGGTTAATCCGTTCTGACCCCTACGAATTTGGTCGCCAACCGATTTTTGATCGCGTCACGAATCAAAGTTCCCTTTAAGGTTCAATGTAATTATGGTTAATCCGTTCTGAACCATATGTTTTTTTTTTTTAAACCGCAAAAATATGACACAAAATACAGTACGAAGAGAGAGAAAGCTAACTTTGCTCGACGTGATTTCTGGCGTGGAGGACAGGAAGGCAGGTGGGGAGGTGGTTACTGCTTGGAGGGAGAGTCCCCCTCCCTACAGGAAGCCGCGACCACGTGTCACGGGAGGGAAAATGGCCGTGGATCCTGTTCGTCACCAGATGCGGAGTTCGCGAACGGAGGCAAAATTTTGCGACCGGAGCTGTTCGTGAACCGAATTGTTCGTGAACAGAAGCGTTCGTGAACCGAGGTACCACTGTAATTGGTGCCTTGGGTGCAATCCCAAAACGTCTGGAGTACCACTTGAAGACCATCGGCATTGACAAAATCACCATTAGTCAATTGCAAAAGGCAGCCTTACTTGGAACAGCTTACATCCTGCTACAATACTTTTAACACCATTAAACAACAATATCCGCCTATCCCAAGTCCTTGGGAAGGACTCAGTAGGTGAGTCCAGCTCAGGGACCTGGGATAGGCAACTGGCTGACTGTGCAACCAGCAAAAACGTTTTGTATTAATTGGTGGTGGTTAGAAATATAAGGATATTACCTAAGGATTAAAAACTTAAAACATCTTAATATTCACAAAATAGTGTTGATGCTTAAGGCAGGAGGTCATGAGTGTTTGCAGGGAGGGCAAGTGATGTCATGTGTATTGTGACATCAGACAAATAATGCAAACAATATAATTAATTTGCATCAGTATGTGATGCAGCTGACACAATTTGTACCATCTGTGTGATGATAACATGACAAATGGGATGTCATTGTGGCTCATACTAGGCTTCTACACAAGAGGTTCCTGACCAGTTGCTGTACTTTCCACTAAAGTGTTCACTTATCACCATTGCGGTCCTTGCCCAGAGTCTAATTGGAATTCTCATTGTCCCAGCAGCAGCAAATCATCAAATAAGTGTTTGATCTGCAATATCTCTGCAGCAGAAGTATTGCCTGTAGGAAAGACATCTGGGTGCCTGGCTCAGTTAAGTAACAACTGCCCATCTGTCTTGTTGTAAACAATAATCACAAAGCCAAGCTTTTCCCTATGCCTTTGTTTCTCACTCACCACCACCATATTAACATTTCCTAAAATGTATCAGGTGTATTTCTATTTATTTAATAGAAAAAACACAGTGGGAAATCTCAGAGTTGGAAAGTTGGGATTCTGAAGCATTTAATTGTCACATTGTGACATGTAGTGATGGTTTTTCAAGATTCCCCCAGCTGCATGTGATCTCTTGCTTCCATGTATTGAGCAGTGAACAATAAACAGTCTAATATAAGACCTTTTCCAGTCCCAAGAGATAAAGATATGTAGGGTATTAGTGGTATCTATTGATTGTAGCTTGATTGGTCAGAAATGAGTATATTTTGAATCCTGCCTCAATGATATTAATAGAAAAGATTAGTCAGAGGCAGCAGCTTGTTCTCTCAACACATGGAAACTGAATGAAGGCACAAAGTGGAAGGCTACCTACGATGGCACAGATGGGGATTGCATCTGCTTATTTGGCTTTGATGGGTATCCCCAGAAGGAACTGTTTTAAAGGATAATACTGTATGTACAAAAATGCCACTAAGGGTGCAGTTCTAGGCATATCTACTCAAAAACGAATCCTGCTGGGTTTATTCCCACCCATTCCTAAATGAACCCAATAGGATTTATTTCTGGGTAGGTATGTATACAATGGTTCTATAAACGCGAGATGTTTAGACCTTTCTATGATTGCTTGACAATGAACCCACCATCTGACATGTTAAGCGATTACATTTAGGATTCATAGAGAAAGAGGAATTAGTGAGAAGACAAAGAATAAGAAAGCTTGGACAGGTAACAAGCAGCACAGAGTTTTTTTCTCCCTTTCTCTATGGCTTTCTGTCATTTTATAAACGATGGTGATTGCCATATTACTATGTAGCTGTGTGGTCCCTATACCTTGGGCCATGTATTTCTGTATGAATGGACATGTATGAGAATTGGCTTATACATCCACAAGAATTTTGCTGAGATTTCCTATGTTAGAGGCAGAATTCCATTTTATGGGATCTGTAATATGCATTGTTTTATATTCATGACTGTGTGCTGAATGGAAGATGCCTGGGACTTAATTGATTCCGATGCATCAGAAAGGCAAATCCATTTCCACACCAGTTAACTTCTCAAAGTGTCTCATCCCAATAGCTTCCCATGGCTCTTCCCTATAGTTTGAAAAATGTACCAGATTTTTGCTGTCAAGATAGTTGTGATAAAAATTGGAACATTAATGAGTAACCTTACAAAGCTCTTGGAGTGATGCATTATGTAACTATACAACTTCTTTATCTATGATAGTTGAGTCAGACATCACTGTACTGAAGATATGGATAAAAACAGATTTATTGGAAGTGAGAACAGTGCCGTAAATAAAATATACAAGAAACGTAACACTTTTGCCATTGATCTGGGGGTGGGGGAGTAGCAACAGCTATAATGAATCAATACCTGTTCTACTCTTCTATGTATTCAAGTAACAACATATTTAATTGGCAATTCTAAGTTAAATTATGATAACAAAACAAAACACAGAACTCTTATAATATCTTTGCAGGAGTAAGTAAAATAATGCTGTGGTAGTTTGAGGGGGATTTATAATCTCAGCACATCTGGATGGTACCAGATGGAGAAAGCTGCTTTCGTTACATGTCACTGCTAATCTTGCATGTGGTTACAGGGACTGCTTACAGAGGCTGCAAGGGACTAATTAATTAATAGCTCTTCTTATCAGTCTAGTTTAGATGTTCTTAGCTCAAATACCTTTCTTCTTTTCATATAGAAATTAAGCCATTATGGCATTGCTTTTTTCCCCCTTTTTTGTCCCAGTGGAATGATAATTGACGCTTAAGAGCCCTTGCTTTCTTCATTTCAGTGATGTTTTGGTGTGTGAAATGCGTACTCAACAGATGCACATCATTCTTATTGGGAGGGGACCCTAGCCAATGTAACCGTATCTCTATATCAACATGCCACCATTGTTATTTTACATGTTATAGATTTAGTGTGTGACGGTTCCCCGCCCCCCCAATCCACATTGAATTCTAGCAGTCTATAAAGATGATAAATAAATGCATAAATATTTGTCATCCATAAGAGTTAAGAATATGTATGTATGTATGTATGTATGTATGTATTTATATTTCAAATTTACTCACCGCCCATCTCACTCAACGAGCAACTCTGGGCGGTTATTTATTTATTTATTTATTATTATTTGGTTATTCATTTCACGGCATTATACTTGTAGTAAGGCTGGAGCAAGGTAGACCAGACTTTTCCAAACTGTCAGGGTCTGTGAGAATACCTATGCAAGACAGCTATTGACCATACTGGCTAGGCAATCTGAGAGGGTGCTAAACTGGGGAAAACTGAGGTAGTCTAAGGGCACTGAGCTGGTTTGAAAGCATCTCCGCACCTCAGTGTTAAAATAACTTCAGTAAGGTTGGAGAACTGAGGTGACTGTGGCTCTCTTTCCCCACTGGAGGGTGCTCTTGCCTCACCCTCCCTTCTGACTCCTGCGCTTAATGACCTGTAAGAGGAATGGTAGCTTGCTGGCTTTGCAGCTCCTCCTCA
This sequence comes from Liasis olivaceus, assembly GCA_030867105.1. NCBI lineage: Eukaryota > Metazoa > Chordata > Lepidosauria > Squamata > Pythonidae > Liasis > Liasis olivaceus. The sequence goes on from CM061349.1 coordinate 263,993,834, forward strand.
ATACTTCAGGAGAAGGAGAAGAGCTGAAACCCTCAAGACTTTTGCAGTTTCCCCCTTCAGCATCGGATCAGCCCACTTGCAAAGTCCTCCCCTACTAGAATTTTTTTTGTATTATTTGTATGTAGAAGTAAGGAGTAACAGGATTTTAGTTGCTATAGGACCTGCAGCAATTAAAGATATTCATTCTTGTTCTCAGCATTCCAGATTGTCAGAAACAAAGGCAACCAGGGTTTCCCTTCAGATTCCTTCTGAGAGTTTGAGGAGTGAAAATGTTGGAAGTATGGAAGTGGTCTTTGAGGATCTGGAATGTGTGACAGAATGCACACATACGCCAAGCTGAACAAAGAAATATGAAAATCCTGTAAATGCTGCCCCTTGTTCTTTGTTAAATACAGGGCAAATGTTTCCTACATCTGTCATAAAGTGAGCTAAACATTTCTAGAATTGTAATATTTAAATTTTGACTTAGGATGTAATATTGCCTGAAACTGGGCATCCACAGCTTATTATTGAAAGTGAATAGCATTTCTAACCAGGTCCTTCATTGCAATTGCAGACATTTACAGCTTGGTGCAATTCCCACCTGCGGAAAGCTGGAACCCAGATTGAGAACATTGAAGAGGATTTCAGGAATGGACTTAAATTGATGCTACTCTTGGAAGTCATTTCAGGTTTGTTTAAAGATAGCAGCTTATCAAGATGTATTTCCAATTCTGAGTCTGCCTCATGATTTTGCAATACCACATGCCAGATCTGATTCTAAAAGTTGTTACTGATTGAGGTGCAACATTTTTATTAATTGCAGTCCTGTTAATATTAGTAATACTCATATAATCTCAGTGCCTGGGCAGTGATCTGTTCCTTGTTCCAGTGAACCAGTCTCAGTTTTACTTTCTCTTTGTAGTATCTGGGATTGCACTCTGTACTTTTAAATATAATTTTAATACACGTTAAAGTCATTATAATTAATATTTCTTGAAAAACCTTAGTTATTAGTTTATAACATAATGAAACTAAATAATAGTATAATTATATAACTATACTACTGTTCTGTAAGAGACTTCAAAAAAGAAACCTTATCTGTTGTATAAAAAAAACTATATAATGAGAAGAAAAACAAAAAGACCTATACGTAAATTTCCTAAGAGAAGGACAAAGAACTAAAAAAGATAAATAAGAAAATGAAAAAAATAAAATAAAAAACCCAGACAACTAAAGAACTAAACAAAATTAAAACTTAGAAAAAATACATACCTAAATTATATCTAATTCTAAATATATATCTTAAAACACAAACTCACAAACATATATTTCAGTTTAAACATTATGACACTGGAGCATAAGGAATCATATTTTCTGCTGTCACTTTTTTGGAATTGAGTAAATTCGAAGGCAAATCCATTAAGGCAAATTTCATTAAGACAACCTTTGGAGCCTGGGAGCAAGCATACTTCCACCCTTTTTACAATAACCCGAACTCAATATATCTAAATTTCCTCATAGACTGAAATATTCCAGATTTTGGAGAGAGAGTTTAACACACCATTAGGATTTTCAACCCATAACTGCCTTTCAAGAACCTGGTTCACCAGAGAAATATTATCTAACCAATAAGGAATTACAAGTGGACACGCCATGGCATATGAACCAAAGTTTCTTCAGGTTTATTATATTTCCAGCATAGAAAAAATGAAAGCCAACTCTTTTTAAATATTATCTGTATTCTATAGATTAATCTGAAGTAACTGTAAGGCCTTGGAATTGGAATGTCTCTTTCAAATCATTCATTGCTATAATTATAGCAGATCCAGATACCTTATGGTCCTCCAGATGTTGGTACAGCAACAGCCAGTGTGGGTAATGGCAAAGGATGCTGAGAGCCATAACTGGTTTCCCTTCCTTCGATCTGGAGTGAACTAAAGATTAAAAACTGGGTACATTAATGTTTAATGCTTGAAGCATTCTAAAGAACTAAAAAAATTAAGCTGAAAAGTGAATCTACAAACTATGTCATAATTTGGACAGATGCAACACTTTAACCTATTTTTACTGCACCAAAAAAAGTAAACATTGAGTCATTTTTATTGCATTGCAATGTTTTCTTGCAAATGAGCTCTGTCATTAAAATAAATCTTTAAGGGGGACTAGATTTTGGTTTTAGATAGCAAAAAGATACTTCCCCCACCAGTGTAGTGGAACCAGATTTCAGTATTCACAAATGTTTTTGATTTTCTTTCCTGCAGGAGAAAGACTTCAGAAACCAGATAGAGGAAAGATGCGCTTCCATAAAATTGCAAATGTCAACAAAGCTCTGGATTTTATAGCAAGCAAAGGTGTCAAACTTGTCTCAATTGGTGCAGAAGGTATGCAGATGTGATCCATAACAAGACTTTTCTTTCAGTCATTGAAGCATTACATTTTTAGTGCTGTTTGGGATCATTGTATTTGGATGTATAAGTGCAAAAACAATTGTGTACTACATTTCAAAACACAAGTTTTCTCTGTTGTACACTTCTTGTTTGAAAGAGCTGTAGCTTAGTGGCAGAGTGCTTGTTTTGAACAGAGAAGGCCTCAGCACCTTCAGGTACTATTGAAAATACCTTTGCCAATCTTCAGGTAGAATGAGTTTCTAAAGTAGAATTATGGATTTGCCCCCAAAGTATCATGAAATAATTATGTATGAAGAACATAATAAATCCAAAAATGACAGCTGTCATATGTTATTCTATTGATGACCCCACTGTAAATTATCCATTCCATTTCTCTCTAGAAATTGTGGATGGCAATGTGAAAATGACCCTGGGTATGATCTGGACTATCATCCTCCGTTTTGCTATTCAAGATATTTCAGTGGAAGGTAAGAATATTCTGTATAATGTTGTCTTCAAGTATTTGTGTCAAGTAGACTTGGCCCAGGAATACAGATTGATTGAACAGGTAATAGCTTTATTGACAACAGTGAATTCTGATGTAAATATTATTATAGCAATTAACCAACTTATAAATAAACATTTAGGACTAAAGGCTGTCTGAACTTGCTGATCTGCTTTCTTCCTTATTATTCTTCCTAGTAGGGTAAAGACAGATCCCATAAAAAATAGAAATGTGAATTATTTTCTCTTCTTCAAAACTGATTAGGAGGATAAATGTGTAACATTTCAGTTGTGTGGTGCTTTCATATCAACAATCTGCATCTCCTGCAAATGGACTGATCAATCAGAAACATTCAGTTCCTTGTGGATCATAGGGCTAAATTAGATGATACACAAACAGTATGTCATCCTGCTCAGCTTCTTACTTTGTTTATTTACATGTAAGAGCCTTAGCAGTTGGTAGTATCTGGCCGACCTTATCTGGCTTGGAAACTAAGTAGGGTCAAGCCTGATTAGTACTTGGATGGAAGTCTACCAGGGAATACCAGGGACGTAGGCTAGATTGGGAAATTGAAAACTATCTCAGAAGAAGGCAACAGCAAGCCAATTCCATACTGTTGATAAGAAAACTGCATAGATGGATCCACCAACTCACCAGGAATCAAGCTTAGCTCAAATGAGACTTTAGCTTTACCTACTTGGAACCTCACTGTAGTACTACCAAAATGGAAATTGTGAAGTCTAATCCTTCTCATCAATTCCTTTGTTTATTTTTTTAAAAATTACTTTCCCTGTGTGGGCACAAATTATTATTATTAAAAAAATAACTTCATGTGGACAGATGTAAGTTTTAAAGAAAGCACTGCACCTAAACAGGGAGAAATGCACATATATACATGTATACACAAACATGCACAGAGAGATAATTGTGAAAGCAGATAGGAAGATTAGATAGCTGCTTTCAGGTACAGCATTCTTGACAGAGATCTTGCTTGATAACCATTATTTTCTGATTTAATTCATTCCATGTCGTTTGCTTGTCATTCTGTCCTACCCTGCCATAGTTCGACAGTAAGATTGAAGGTTTTTCAGTAAAGTAAGGCAGTGAGCTAATGTCTGTGATGTCCTCAGATTCTTGTGGTGGCTTGGCTCAGAACTTTCTTATGTGAGCTTCCTAGTCAACATTATCATCTGAATTCCCCTTCCCAGTGAAGTAGTCAGAACTGACTGTAGAATGGAAAAACAAGACCAAAGAAAATATAACATAGACTATTTGCATATATAAGAATATGCAAATGTCTGTCTTTCAAATACAAACAGGTTTCATGTCAGGCTTCTCCAAATGAACAAGAAACAGTGATTCAAGAATGCAGCTCTCTGATAAGTTATTCTTATTGCAAGAAAAGGAAAAACAATTAAAGAAGAAATTCAGAACTGACAAGTACAGAATGCAAGCCCTATTTATAGTAGTAGCCAGGTTCAAATCCTGTCCCTCTTTCTCCTGCCTGAACAATATAATGGGCTGAGAGCCTCTTGTTTTCGGTTGGGAGGAGAGGTTGATGCCCTTATTACTGTAATGGGTCTGTATGGCCTCAGGCTATTTGCTTCTGTTCTTGCCAGATGTTGTCCTCACACTTCAGTATTAGCTCAGCAGATGGATAGTTTGGCAATGCCTGGAATGGACTTTCCATTTTCTATGGGATGATTAGCCACTCAGTAAACATACCGTAATGGGTCATTTTATGACCATGGAACAGCCATCAAGTAGATACAGGAAAAGATGTTGATCGAGCTTAAAGACTTTTTTTTTTGCATTTTATCGAGAGAAGTACTAGAGGTTGGTGCGTTGGACTTACGAAATATGAGAAGGACTGAGTGATAAGTTCTTCCTAATGTAAAATGGTTTCTGTTCTGGGGAAAATATGGCATTTTGTCCAGTGGAGTGATAACATGAGGAAATGGAAAATTATTTGGTAGTATCTTATGTAGATACGACAGCCTTTTATGCCACTTAGTATTTTTTTAACACTATAAAGTGTTAAAGTGAATAATTTGGTGCAGTGAATTTTTTTTTAGTGAATAGTTTGGGCAGCTATAGATTCTTTACCAAAGTATGCACATTTTACTCAAGCAATCAGATGTATGCTGTATAATATGTAGCAGATCAACCAATTTTTATACTTCGCTTGTTAATTTAGAGAATAATTATTCCAACAAATTTATTTTACCCTGATTCTATTGTAGCAATCAAACCATTTTTGAAAAAGAAATCTCTCATGAATGATGACATCATTCCTGAGTCAGTGAAGCAGGATGTAAATATTAAAGAAAAATAAGTAATGAATGGATGGCTACATGATGGAAAAGTCATAGGGAACGTTTACATCAATATCTTCTAGAGTTTCTTGTTCATATAAATGCCCCTTGTTTGATAACAAACACAGTGTTAACTTGCATTCATTGCATTTCAGAAGAAACCACCCAGAGGAAAGAGAGGGAGATATTTTCATAACTGAACTGGATAGTGTATTCACTGTTTTTCTGGTAAAGATTTTCTTGGAAACACTCTGTGTCTGTTGACCTAAGCAACATCATCTGAAACAGATGTCCAACTGCTCTATGTCAGCTGAAGTTCTGCTATATAGTGATGGTATTTTCAGAGACATCTAAAAAATTTTTGATGGCATTTTCAGAGACATCTGCCAAAGAAGGACTGCTGTTGTGGTGTCAAAGAAAAACTGCACCTTACCGAAATGTGAACATTCAAAACTTCCATCTTAGGTAAAGTGGATCATTTCTAGATGTGAAGACCTCACTGGCCATTATGTATGTGTGTTTTATCCTTAGTGGTGCAGTTGGAATGGAAAGCATGTGGTACATCATCTTGTCTTTGCAGTTTGAGAATGGCCCAGGAATAACTTTACAAGGCTAGCATGACCATAGGGCCTCCCAGATTACTCTAGCAATTAACATAGGCACCCTATATGGAGAAAGCCAGCAATGTGATTATTTCATATGCCACCATGGTTGCTCCTTGACTGGTGATGCCTAATTAGAGAGGAAGTTACTGTAACTAATGTGCAGTGGAATAAAGAGAAGTCACAACTGTGCTGCTCTTACAACATAGTATAAAAACCAAATCCTAAAAGTCATTTTCTTTCTTAACTCCATCTGCACAAAGTAAATCTAATGCATGCTTTCTAGCAATCGATTCATATTGCAAGTATGATCAAATTTCCACAAACAGTGGAAGAAAGATCCCTTTCACAGAACTTATAAATAGAGTGAAACTGGGGCATTGTGGCATGATTAATAAATGCTAATTTTTTACAGTAGTTGCTGCTGAGAATCAAAAAAAAAAAAGTTTGTTTTGTTTTTGGACCAAATCATGAATATGCAAGCTTTCAAGTTTCATAAAACTCTTACTCCAAAGAACAGAAAGCAATAAAACCTCAGGTGTACAGCATGTAGAAAAACCCAAGATACAAATAAGTTGGACCTCATGGGTGTTTATGTTGTGGTTTTTGTTCTAATCTCTGTATGTTGCCCAGAGTCACTCTTGTGAGATGGGCAGCCATAGACATTACATAAATAAATAAAAGACTAAAAGAAAACATCTCTGTTGCTGATAATGGTCTCTTCCCTATAGGTAGTTAAGAACACATTTTACCAAACATGCTGTTTTTAGAAATACTTGTAGTTACTGGATTGTTGGGTTTGATTTTTAAAACGGCATTTTAAAAATAATACATATGAAAAATGCATTAAAAGTGATAAAATAAATAGACCAGGCTTCCCAAACCTGGCATCTTCAGAAGAGTTGGGAACGTTGGCTGAGGCCCTTATGTTGGGGAAGGCCAGATAGACTATCCACTATAATGTGTCACATAACTGTCTCAGAAGAATTGTACTTTCTCCCACATGAAACTTCCTACTTCTTATAAGGTGTTAGAAGAGCCCTCCCATTCAATTGTCTGTGTAAAGACAGAAAGTAAACCATTTCCATGTTTGTGGTTCTAGACACAATCCATTGGAGCTCTCAGAAAGTTATTTCAAACATTTTCATCCCACCAGACTTTCCAGAATGTGTGAGCAGTCTGCTCTTTTATGGATTGCTGGTTTAAAATTTTACTACTGATTTTCTAAATGAAATGTGAACAATATTTTCTGAGCTTCCCTGAGTATACCCTGGATACCTAAAAATAAATAAAAAGATGGACAAACTACTGAGGGAAATGAGCAGCCCATCTGCTCCAGCCAATTGAAGCTTCTTGCAGCGTGGAAAAATAAATAAGCAGCCTTTCATCATAGCTAGTGCACCATGCATGAAATTTCTCCAAGCTCTTTTTTGCACAAAAGTGGCCACTGCCTAAGAAATATGTCTTATAGGATAATGTCCTAAAATATCTATGCATTATTAACATTTAAAATATCTTTGATTATGTCCTGAAAATAGATAACCTGATTCACAAAATTACACCTTGAATTTCTCCTGTGTTCTGGACCATTAAATGAGATTTGGCCAAATTGCAACAATTGCTGGAATTTTATGAGCTACCACTATTGGGCATATGGTACAATTGCTGTATATTGTCAGACCTTGCACTGTCTGATGGTACCAGTGTTTCATTAATATATTTCCACCTTATTTTTGGTTTCTTTTCATGAAGCTGGAAAGATGGCCTTGGTCTCTGTGCGCTTATCCATAGACATCGACCAGATCTTATTGACTACTCCAAGCTTTCAAAGGTCATCAATTCTGCTGGCATGGCATGATAACTTGTACCAGTCTGGCTTGATGATTTGCACTGATTTGGCTCACATACTGTGTCTAGAGCATGTGTGTGTTTTGTAGTTTGAAATGAGCCTTCTTTCTTGGCTCCTGACCAGCAGATACAGAACAGCCTTCCTGAACCAGGTGCCCTCTATTCATTTTGAACTTCTCCCATTGATAATGCCCAACCACTATGGCTGAAGACTGCAAAATGTGATCCCTACTCAGTAAACTAAACCACATGCCATGAAGGTGGCTGAAAAGTGTCCTGAAAAATAAGCTACTATTTGGAGGAATCTAGTTCTAGATTTTCTTGGCCTTGGGATACTCATTGTAAGTCTATCTCCTACACACAGCCAGCTGGTCAGTCTATAAGTATTATAATCCTGAGTAATGATGCATAGTGGGAGTTAGATATGTTAGAAAGTATTCAATAAATGATGCAATCCTGTGAAAAATATTTAACAACTGACATGAAGAGAAGTAAACAGCACAATATTTACATCCCACTGATTTCAGTAGGAATTAGCTATATCTAAAAGCTCTCTGGATTGTGCCAATTTTTTTTTATTGCATAGGAGTGCATGAAGCTATTTTGTTAGGACCTTCAATAAGCAATAATTATCACATGTTTTGTATGCCATAAATATTTCCTTTTTTCTTTCTCTTTCATACTTGAGCTATAGTTTGAGTAGACTGACATTGTTTTGCTGTAGATTTGGTGGGGTACTGTGTGTGCACATGTATGCATGTTAGTTTTTCTTCCTGCATGCCTTTCTTTGCTTCTGGAAACCCTTGGAGAGCCATAGAGGACCTTTCTTTGCATTGATGCATTAGGGTATGTTCATACAACATGTAAAGCTGTAAAGCTTGATTTATGGGTGCCACACAATGTTTGGTTCAAATGCAGCATGTCATGGTGAGTTAAATGGCAGGCATGAATCACATCTGCCCTTTTGTGTGGCTGTCTGAAGCTCATGGGGGAAATCCTCAAGGGCAGGGAAGGTGAAGGCAGGAGCCCTCCGGTGAAGGCAGCAGCAGCAACTACTTCCAAGATCTGCTCTACCAGTTCAATTTTTCAATAGTTGTCTAGTAACCTTGAAACTTCAATCCTATGCATTAGAGTAAATTCCACTGAAACATTTTTTTAAAGAAAGTAAAGATATAAGGGACAGCTGTTTAATTCCTATATTATATAAACATACTTGGAAATCAGGGTGTCAGCAGGATATGGGGAAAAAAATGTCAAGATGGAGGACACAATGGTGCAATCAAATTCTGCCTGGTTTTTATGTGCTTCCTGGGGAAGAATTTAATCTTATTTTTAAATGCTGCTGTTCAGTGAAACTCTAACAATATTCTGCCCTTGCTTCTGAATTGCTGCAACCTTGCTTAAAATAGGGAAGTGACCAACTGTAATTTCTGCTTCCTGTGCAGGATGACCCACTGGGGAATATAAACCTTGCAATGGAGATTGCTGAAAAACACCTGGATATCCCAAAGATGTTAGATGCAGAAGGTGGGAGTTAATGTGCTTTTAATAAGCAGCAGGTTGCTCTGAAAGCAACTGTTGAAGTTTTTCTTTCCATATGTTATAAGAAAAGGATCTCCTTCACATAGTTATTTATCAAACAGCATTCTAGCTGTCAGTTTCTGTTTAGAGTGGAATAAGACAAATGCTCTCTGATGTAATTGAAATTAATAGCAGCAGAGAGGGCAATTTTCAGTTTTTTCCCCTCCTTTCATTAAGTTATCCTTCAAAGGGTCCATGTTCTCCGAGTAATTCAGAAACATAAATCCAGGGATTTCAAATAAAATACAATTTGAAGAACCCGTATCAATTAGAATTATTTTTAAATCCAGCTAAAATAATTGCCTGCTGAAACGCCTGGTGTCTAAAGCAATGCAGCGAGTCACGGATAACCAGACTATGCAACTGAAGCCCTGATCCTTTGTTAAAGTGTGTTGTATGAACAGTGCACTTTAAAAAGGGGCGGGGCTTCAATTCTGCGGTTGCAGCTGCCATCTTGACTTTTTTTCAGTCCAGGTAGCAGAGATATAACAACACATTCTCAGACATCTTTGAAGAATATTAGCATTAGGGCTGAATATTGACAGTTGAGAGTAACATCTATAACCACAATTCATTCATATTATCCCTGAAAATTTCACAGGGGATAATTCAGTTCTAAGAAATAACTCATTCATCCCATCTTTTTTATTATCATTAGGCTATGCAGTCAAGAGCAAAAAACTCTTGATTTTTGGTTTGTTTACAGCTTCTGCAGTACTGAGATATTTGTTCCCATCTAATGTTGCTACTCAGATTTACAGTGGAACCTTGGTTCACAAATTTAATTCGTTCCGCGACTCTGGTCGCGACCCGAAATGGTCGCGACCGGAATCAAATTTTCCCATAAGGTTCAATGTAAATACAGTTAATCCGTTCCGACCCCAAATTTGGTCGCCAACCGATTTCTGGTCACGACCCGAGTCAAATTTCCCCATAAGGTTCAATGTAAATACGGTTAATCCGTTCTGAACCATGTTTTTTTTTTAAAAAACTGCAAAAATATGACACAAAGTACAGTATGAAGAGAGAGAAAGCTAACCTTGCTTGGGAGGGAAAATGGCCGTGCTTCCTGCTTGGAGGGAGAGTCCCCTCCCTACAGGAAGTCGTGACCACGTGACACGGGAGGGAAAATGGCCACGCTTCCTGCTTGGAGGGAGAGTCCCCTCCCTACAGGAAGTCGCGACCATGTGACACGGGAGGGAAAATGGCCACGGATCCTGTTCGTCACCCGATCTGGCGTTTGCAACCGGAGGTAAATTTTTGCGGCCTGAGCTGGTCGTGACCCGAATTGTTCGTGAACAGATGCGTTCGTGAACCGAGATTCCACTGTATTTGCCTCATTTGGTATTGTACACTCATGTGCAATACTACAATTGTTTTATGATTTACAACAGATTAGCAATTCTTTTGAGCTCACTGGCACATTTGGAATTTTGAAAGTATGGCTGGTACTTGCCTATTGTCAGAATGGCTGCCATGGTGGAAATGCCCATTTACTAGAAAGATAAAGGCATAAAAGAACCCACACTAATCTCCTGATGCTCTTTACCAACTTTATCTTGGTCTTTCTAAAGAACTAGGTGGACTCATTTCCAAAGTCCTGCCCTGTAGCTACCCATCTTGTTTATTTTCTAAGGATGTGAGGTTTATGCAAGCCCAAGGCATTCTTGTAAATACGGTACATTTTCAACATGCCACCTCCCCACTTAATTGTTTTTCAGTTTTTAAAGATAGGTCAGGGGAGTTTGGCAGGGCCAACAGATGTATACTGGCTCCTTGCTACCCATCTTTCCTTGGAGTGACTTAACAATGTAATTTCAGGTTCATTTAATCTCTTTCCCCCTCTTGTCATTGGATGTATCTCAAGAAGGAGATTGTTTTACTTCAGCTTGAAATTAACCATTTAAAGAATATGGGCCTAATCAGTCCATGAAGGGAATGTAGGTCTTGGTGGAAAATGATTTGAGATCTACAAGCTGTATCTTCAATGAAAATACACGCTTTCATGAATTTCTTCTTAACTGGAAGTGAACTGAGCAGCCTAATGTCAGAATTTCTGGGGCAGATAAGATGGGATCAAGGTCACCAGACATGCTTATTTGAATATCAGAGTAGTGAACCCTCTTGAAGAGGTTTTATGGCTTACCATTCTTGTTAATATACTGTTTTTATTGGTACTAGGAAAGTAGAGTGCTTTTGCTCCATGGCTGCTATGATATTGTCTAGCTTTTTGCTTTTCCTGTGATCCCTTTCTGTTTCATTGTTGTTGTTGTTTTTTAGAAGATATAGTTTGCTTCCATGCAAAATACATGGGTAGTTTTCAGAAAGTCCTTGTTTAAAAAATAATCACAGTTGCTTCCTTCACACTCCTATGCAATGTCTAAGGATACTCACCAGAGTCATTCTTTATATCTTGGGCAATATCAAATCCCTACAATATGGAATTAAAAATAATGACATTGAAATCTGTATTTGTATCCTGGAAAGATGATTCTTTTTAATAATGAAGACAGTAATGTAGATGCTTCTAACGGCATACCATGTGGAACTATAACACTGTCATTTTCTTTTAAGAGGGTCTTTGACAGGTGGAAACTTGTAGGCATCCCTCAGTAGTCTCCCTGGACATTCACAAACATAGTACATTTTTACCGCAGATTTTAAGGTTCAGTCATGCAAACCTCAGCCCTTCAAACAATCTCTCTGTGTAAATCCAGACAGGGGGCATTCTCGGGGGGGGGGGGATACAAAAGTCAAGATGGCAGACATGCCTGCAGGATTGAAGCCATGCCTGTAAAAAGGAGGAAGAGCTTTGAATGTGAAGGTGCACCCATCTTCTTAACTTTTTTGATTCCCTTTGCAGACATTCCTGAATATACACCAATGTCTTTGAAATCAAAGCTTACGCCACTGCCTTATTTGTCTGCAAGCATTCCTCTCAAAAACCATGGACATTTTCAAATTTTGCCCTCCAGGATTTCCATTTCAGCTTCAGTGCTTTCCCCTTCCAGTGTAAATGTAATAGAGCAGGGTTCCTCAACCTCAGCAACTTTAAGATGCCAAGGCTGGCTGGGGAATTCTGGAGTTGAAGTCCATCCATCTTAAAATTGCTGAGGTTGAGGAACCCTGTAATAGAGGATTAATTTCAGCATGCCTCTAATGTACAGAAAGCAACATGGGACACTTGTTGGGTCTCCCATGCTTTCTGCTGGTCTTCTTCTACACCCTGTGTTTGTTTTCTTTCTTTCTTCTTCTCTGATAGACATTGTGAATACTCCCAAGCCTGATGAAAGAGCGATCATGACTTACGTTTCTTGCTTCTACCATGCTTTTGCTGGAGCTGAGCAGGTATTCATCATCATCTTCTGGACTGCTGTGTGCTTTGTTTGTTACTGATTTCCACAGGGTTTCCATTAGCCCTGAAACCTCTTTGCTTTTTTAATTAGGACCGACAAATATATGGTGCTATTAGAGGCCCTGCAGAAATAGAAACACACACACAAACAAGTGTATGCCTGCATATACAGATGCATACAGAATAAATAAATAAATAAATAAAATTATTCTGATCATTTTTATCAGTTTTGCACAGGCCACTACCATTTTCTTGGCAAAGCCTGCCTACTGGGAAAGAATCTTATTTGCAGTGTCAAGGCAATTTATAGCAATGGAAGCAAAGTATTTCTCTGGCTGCTCTAATATGATTAGACTGTCTGAATTCTATATAAATATTTTAATAGTTTTCATACTATACTCTAGTGAAGTCTGAGATTTTTCTGCAGCTAATCATCACTGAAGAGAGAGATAAGGGCAGACAAGCTTCTTAGCAAGAGTATTTACTTTTGCTAGTGAATTATAGCAAAATTAGAATTGCCATAAGAATATCCCTGGGGCAGTGTCCCCCAGGTTGGTAGCCATCAGACATGCTAGAATTAAACCTTCAAGAATTTATCAACCAAGGTGGCCATTGGTCATGTGAACTGGAAATAGTGGTCTCTACACATGTGGAGATCAAGACTTTTTTGTAAAGGGCTGAGGCCCAGCAGGTCATGATCAACAAGCTGTGAGGACAGATGGTGTCCCCAGGATATACCACATAATTTTTTGCTGTGTGCAGAGGTTCCAGGGTATATATGGAGGATAGTATTTGGCAGCAAAGTCAAATCAGGGTTTTATTAAAAATTATTGCTGCTGAACATGTCATCCTCACATTAATATTTCCTGCATGTCATTCCTCCACATTAATATTATTTTTATCCGGTAAAAATTCAGAGGTAAGTTAATCTTCTGTTTCTCTTTTTTGTCTCTTCCCTCAATCCTTTCCTTCCCCTCCTAGATAATAGCATAGAATTTCCTTGAGTTAATATCATCTTTTGTGACTGACTGATACTATGTTGTTTACATTACAAGTATAGAGATGAAATACCAACTAGCTAGCTGTAATAGAAAACTTTGGAATCAATCAAAGATTACACAGGGATTTACAGAACACATTCAACATTTCCACAGGTTTCTCCCTAATGTTTATGATAATTTTTTGTTTTTTAAAAAATCAAATTAATTTATGAGTAAGGAATAATTCTGTGACTCTCATTTATTTATTATGACTGAAGCTAATGCAGCAATAACTCTGTTACTCTTTTAAGATGCTACTGAAGTATGTCTGCCTTTAATTATAACAGATTAACACAGCTATTTCTTTGAAACGACTATTTGTTAGTATAATGTATCTGAGCATCAATAAACCTAGAAACAATTGCAAGCTGAAGTGTATATGATAGAATGTGAGGTTCTTAATATTGCCAAATGAATTAATTGATAGTTGCCTTGTCCAGTAGTTATTCATCCTGAGGCATTTGTCACTAACCACTTTTGGAGATATTATTCATACATTAATTCATTATTATATTATTTTTGCTTCTATGACTCTATTAAATTTACTCTCATGAATTTCCTTCAATGAAATACAAATACATAAAAATACATTTACATGGCTGGCACAGTATCTTAAGATTATGGCTTCTCTACTCTATTTTATGAAGAAATTAGGAGATAATAACAAAACTGGTTTTTTTTAGAGCAAACTCTCAGGTTCATGATCAATCCTAAATTAAAAACTAATACCTCAGGATGATTTCAAAAAATCAGCTGAAATTATATGATACAGTTATAATATAATAATTAGATAAAGAAAATTGAAGGTCTTTCCCAAAGAAAAATTTCAATATAAGTCTGCTTAATTTAAATGTATTAGCACAGAAATAACTCTATGTAAATATATCAGTTTTGAAGAAATATTCATTTTTACAGGATTTATGTTTCCCCATAAACTCAAAGGGATTTTAAATTTAAGGTGCTTAGTTGTTACCTATAGAGCCCTAAATGGCAAAAGGCCTGGTTACTTGATCTCCTACAGTATCTGCATGGCCAATTCAATCCTGGAGGGTTGGTGTACTCCAGAGTCCTTCAGTTAAACAAAGCCAACTATGAGGACCCTGGAAGCACACCTTCTCTGTAGCAGTGCCTGCACTCTGGTATGAGGTTCCCCCTGACCTGCTGTTGGTTAGAAAGGCCATGAAGACCTGACTCTTTGCCCAGGCTTTTGGTGAGGGAGAGTGAAGTCCCTTTGCTTTGTTCCTGTCTGGTTTGTCATTTTGCCATCATTTATTTTACTTGCTATTAATTGTATTTCTGTTTTTTAGTTGCTGTGAGCTTCCCAGAGTTGTTGGGAATTGGGCAGCATACACATTTAATAAATAAATAAATATGCCAATATTTATATGAGATTTGAAAATTATAAATTTTAAAATTATATACCTACGTCCACAAATGAAGAAAGCTTCCTTGGAATAATTATTCCAAGATATTTAAAAGATTTCAAACAACAGATGAATCCCCAATTTTTAAAAATTCCATAGAAATATTAGAGCATAAAGGAACTATATGAGACTTACTCCAATTAATTGAGTAACCTGGTAAATGACCAAATATTTCAAAAATATCAATAAATTTTGGTAGACAAAATGCATAAGTTTAATTAAGATATACTATTATCATTGGCATATAACAGCAGGTCTAATTCAGTTGTAGCCTATAATATATATTTGCACAGCATGGCAAACTTAGTATTATCCTTAGGTAGGATTTTTTGTTGCTTAACACATTGTGCAGACCCAGCCTGTTTAGTTAATTTATGGTTGAATTCATTGTGTGAAACCCCAAAATGGGTTGATGCAGTAGCTATGTTAAGTATATTGTATAGCACAGTGAATGACAGTGCTATAAAGATTCAGATCACCTGGAATTGCCACTTGTCTTCTGTTATAGCTCATACAATCTAGCACAAGCTTTTTCAACCTGATGCTTTCTAAATGTGCTGGTCATATTCGCTGAAGAAGTGAAATGTGTCATGTGAAAGCAGCAGTGCTAGTGTCAGTACAATCTCTGACCCACATTTCTGTCTTGCCCTAGCAATGGAGAACTGAGGGACAGGTCATAAGAGTGCAGATCTGACAAGAAGTCCTAAGTAAAAGGAAGGAACAAAAAAGGAATAGTTTCCTCAACCTCTGGATTCTTGAATGCTATGAGCACGTTTTCAGGACCCTGGACAGAACTCAGGAAGCATTCAAGCCTGATTACTCTAGTACTATTTTTCTCAATAGCTTTTCAGAAAGAGGGACATTCTTGCCCAGAAGCCTAATGCTCCATTGCTTCTCCATGGGCTCATGCTGGATATGCTACCTGTTTTGGGGCACTGGCTTTTCAGAGTTTGTTCCACTTGGAATGAAAATGCAGGCATCTTGTTGGATGGCTTGTGGACTGTAATTCCAGGGTGCAAGGTCTGGGGTATTAATTTCTGGAAGTCTTAGCATCTCAACATTCTTCAGATCAGTTGTATGCTCAGGCCCCATGTCTTCTCCGTTAGCCCACAACCCTCATATCTCCATTTCTATCCCATAGCTGGACTCCAAGGTTATGGCATTTTCTTTAAGATTCTTTTCCTTGAACCCTATTGGATTCTGTGGTTGATGAAAGAAGTTGTCATCTGTGAAGTGCCTTTCAACTTTTCACAGCAGAGTTTCTCCATACACATGAATCCATAATCAAGTGAGGCAAAAAAACTTTTGGTGGACCAGTTCAAAGTCTTGTTTTTTTTTTTTTTTTAATACTTGGGATTTATAAAATAGCTCTCTTTACAACATGAATTCTATGGTAGAATTTTAGTATTTTAAAAAGGAAATTTTAGGATGATATATAACTTTCAAGTAAACAGGGATTCAATTAAGTGGGAATATTAATGCAAACATATATCTAGATGTCTAGGTAGTGAAAACCTCTATGTGTGTCACCCACTGAAACAGCTTAATGAATCTGAAGTATGACTGTATGAGAAGCATCTTATATTCCTGAAAGAGCCCATTTTTTCTCTTATATGTGCTTCAATCACTGATCTTAGAAACTGGACATGCAAGAAAGAAGTGATCCTTGAAACAATAAGGACATCATGCATCACATCAGTTATCTGTATGGTTTATACTTATTGTCTCTGTGGAATGTCCCACCTTGTCATTCACCCAATCTTAAATGACACAGCTAAAACAACAGACAGCTAGAACAATGTACCTAAACTAATAAAAACCAATGGCTGGATGTACTCATTATTTTATGCTGCAGTAGCCACTGGATCATCGTTCTCATTTTGTTTCTGTCTGAATCTAACAACATACCTACACTGTTTAATTTTCTGGATTTTCCAGGCAGAAACAGCAGCTAATCGGATTTGCAAAGTACTTGCTGTGAACCAAGAAAATGAAAAGTTGATGGAAGAATATGAAAAGCTAGCAAGTGAGGTAAGTGAAGCTTGTCATAACTGCGAGGTAATGTTTCTGATACTAAAGCATTTTATATGTAATTTTATAAGAATAGAAAAGTTACACAAAGCTGTTAACTATTACTGAGGCTTTCTTTTTCAAATACAATCAATGTGGTGGGAGGAATCTCCATTTAGATCTGCACTTTCCTTTGTCTAGGATAGTAAAATAAACATACTTGTTTTTAATTGCAATAAGGACATTCTTAAATTTGCTGCAATTCGGCAATTCTTGCCTGACTACACCTCTTATATCTGCTTCTACAAAATCCTGGATGAACTTTAGATTTTGGTCATCCCAAAAATAGTGAATGACAAAATTATAGAAATTTGCATATAGGAGCTGCATTCACACAACACAGTGGACTAGGCTAAAATGGATTTGGATGGTTTGTGTTCAGCATGCTGGGGAAACCTGGTTAATGTTTTAGCATATTATATAAAACAGGCCATTACCAATGGAACTTATTTGTTGTGGACACATGTTCTATGAAGACAGCAGTTGGGTTTGTTAATCCAGATTTAGGATTTAGCATGTTGTCTGAACCCAGCCATGTGGTTTAAGAAGGTTTCAGTCTTACAGGCAAAATGGAGAGGAGGCTCTAGCTAAAATAAGTGGAAGGCTGTTACTGTTATCTGAGTTAAAGGATGGATTTCAGCCTCTCCTGGCTCCCTTATAGTCAACCACAGCCCCTATCTTTCTTTTGGAATTTACTGCCAGGGAAAATAGTCATGGCTGCTGTCTATCCCAGAATGCCCTGTGCTTCTTACCTGCTCAGCTGGTCACAACCACAGTAGTCTACTGGAAGGCAGTAACTTAGTTCTCCCTTCCCGTCAAGTTATAATATGCTTGGTTTCTTTTAGTTTGGCAATGATGATCCACTCACCCATTATCATGAGTGCTAATATGGCTTATTCAGCAAACCACAAGTAAAAAAAAATCCTGGAGTATCATGGATGGAAATCCACTCCCAGGAAGTCTGGTCCCAATGTTTAAGCTAGAAGATATTACATTAGGAACCTTTTTCTTTGGTTTCTATTTTTTGTTGTTTTCATTGTTTGTTATTTGCTAACATGTCTACATGTGTGCAAAACAGCTTTTAGAATGGATTCGTCGTACAACCCCTTGGCTGGAAAACAGGACCCCAGAGAAGACGATGGCAGCTATGCAGAAGAAGTTAGAGGACTTCAGAGATTATCGCCGTAAGCACAAGCCTCCCAAGGTCCAGGAAAAATGCCAGTTGGAGATCAATTTCAACACTTTGCAGACAAAACTGAGGATCAGCAACAGGCCAGCTTTCATGCCATCAGAGGGGAAGATGGTCTCAGTAAGTACCCGTGTATTTGGGCTGTATGCTATAAAACAGTTTTTTTGGTTCTGGAAACTGGAAAATTGTTTAGATTTAATCCAAACAGCTATCCAGAATTATAAGGGAATTAAGAGCAAATCCAGATGGGTAAAAGTTTTGGGGGGGTCAGTCTCTGATGGCCTTGCGAGATAGTCCAGACACAACCAGGAGTACTAGCTCTATCTTTATTGTTAGGTTACATTAACAGAATATTGCAAGACTGAAAGTATTTCTTCCCTCCTTTCCTTTTACTGTCCATAAAACTAGGGAGGGTCCCTTCTGAAAGACTTCCCACACCCTCCCTCCTTCTGTGGGCTGGAATATCTTTTACATGTTGGTTGTCAAGTCTGCAGCTCTCCCTCCTGTCTCCCAAGGTCATTCCCACATACCATTACAGTCTCACCAATTTGTTCATCCATTCCTTCTCTCTGTCTCTCTTTTTGGTCTTCAAGGAGACCGCCTGCTTTTAAAAAACGATTTAGACATGGTTGCATTTATAGCACAGATATTCCCTTTTTACATGAAAACCACAACTATTTTAATAAAGAATTGCAAAATAGTCAGAAGACAGTGGAGAGTTATGTTTGTGATGTTACTGAAGTTATTAAGAAAGCAGCCAGCTTGTCTACATTTCACCATGAGACTAGAAACTTTCAGGACTATTCTTTCCCATCCAGAGTTTGCTACCCTACATTAGTGGGGGCTCAAGGAGGCATATTCCAGCTAGTTACACCATGCCAGAATTGTTATGTCTTTTCCCAAATATATATTTTTTTCATCACATTATTCTGGGATTACTCCTTAGTATCTGGAAATGTTTTCACATTTATTAGGATAATTTACCGTCCATTTTTCTTTTCTTTGACACTGCTTTAGAAAGCTAAGATAGTAAGAAAACAGTCCTTCTCAACCTAAATTTTGGTCCAGGATCAGACAAACAAGAGCCAGAGAATATGCTTAGCCAATCTGAAAACCTCTTCTTGAGACATATTTTAAAAGGATTTGAAGTGTTTGGTTTACAATGCCTCCCCACTTTTGTAGGATATTGCCAGTGCTTGGCAAAGACTTGAACAAGCGGAGAAGGGCTATGAGGAATGGCTGTTGAATGAAATACGAAGGCTTGAACGGCTTGAACATCTGGCTGCTAAGTTTAGGCAAAAGGCTACTTCACATGAAACCTGGGCATATGGTAAGTTGGGATCCCCTTGCCTACAAAAATATTTATCTAGTACCTTCCCTTTGAAATAAGATTTGAAATCAAATGCATGTTTAAATGAAAAAACAAGTGGGTGAGAAAGAGTGGGTTGAAACATTTGTAACGACATAGGAGGAAGGAATGGACTGAAGGATACAAA
This sequence comes from Liasis olivaceus, assembly GCA_030867105.1. Lineage (NCBI taxonomy): Eukaryota > Metazoa > Chordata > Lepidosauria > Squamata > Pythonidae > Liasis > Liasis olivaceus. The sequence continues at coordinate 264,013,628 of CM061349.1, forward strand.
AGCTAAAAACTAAAGTATCAGTTGTTAAATGAAAAGAAAGACAATAGGCTTAACTTGGCTGATAGCTCCTTGGCTCCTGGTCAGTTCGCTGCTGACATGCAAACTCATTCAACAGATAACTCGAATTCATTTTGAGTTGGACTCCAGCTGAGCAGGTCCTATGGAGGTGACAGAAGCAGAGTCTTGTGATGCTATCTGGGATGAGTTCAAGTTTTTGATCCCAAGAAAGTTGGCAGGGTCTTCAGAGCTATGGGTACAGCCATCTTTATTTAGATCCAAGGCCCTCCTGGTTGATTCAGGCCTCCAGGAAGGGGCATATGGGTGGTTCCATGCAGCAGTAAATGCTTCTTTGTGGAAGAGGGTGGTTCTGCTGGCTCTGAAAGAGGCAGTGCTGCACCCCCCTTCAAGAAACCATTGCTGGAACATCTTTATCACAAGTCAAAGCACTGGTTATCACTTTAAAGCCCAACCTGGCATAAGACCAGGTTACTTGCGGGACCGCCTTCTCCCAAGAACCTGTCTCACCCCTTCATGCTCCCATAGGGAGGGCATGTTCCCGGTTCCATCACATTGCTATCTTATGGGACCTAAGAAGGTGCCTTTTTGGTGGGGGCCCCTGTGCTCTGGAACAATCTTTTCCCTGTTATATGATAAGCCCAACCTTGCTTGCCTTTAGAAAAGCAATGAAGACCTGGCTCTTTCCAGAGGTGTTTGTGTCCAGTTGAGCGGAGTCCCCTTTAGGTTGTTTCCACTGTCTTGTTCAGCTCACCATTTCATATATTGGATTATTTTTAATGATGGATGGCTATTTTTTTCTGCTGAAATGTTTATTTTTGTTGAATGCCACCCAGAGCTACACTGTTTGATTTGGGTGGCCTTAAAAAATACTCTAAAGAAATAAATAAGTAACAAGAAGATAGCATTGTCTTGTCTCGCAGGATTTAATCTCAGTGGAAAAAAAGAGACTTTTCTGGAGGGGAAAAAGAATGGCTTGACTCCTAAAATAACATAAAGGTAGAGGGCCATGGAATGAAAATTTCCAGTCACCTTATCTCCCTGGTAATCACTTGCACTCTCAAAAGGGCCTCTGAAGAGGGTAAGGGATTCTCTTAAATATTATGGGATGGGTCATAGGAGGTGTTGGGAGATGGGAGAATCACTCAGAATTGGGCTGATCTCCATGTGACTTGGGGTGACTCTCTCTTCATTTAACAACCTGCTATGCCCAATTCCACATTTTATAGGGCCTTGGAGGAAGCAGGTATGGCTGCAGGTAGGAAGAAGGATGTATTCCTTAACTAGTCTACAAGCTGTGAGATCCTTTTTTTGTAAACAGTATCGTAATATTTTATTTTCTCCATATTTCATTATTTATTTCTCTTGAAATTCCATGCATACCTAGACAGCAAGAAAGTGTTCATCATGGTGATTCACAAGAGGTGTAGGTCAAGAATACATGCTACCATGATTGAAGCAAATATACTTGTCCATGGGGCCTTCACTGCTCACAAGTATTTGCTCTGGTAAAACACAAAACCTTTAAGAACCCATCTGCATATAGAAATTAGCCTTCTTTAAACTTTTGGAACTTTAAAGTATTAACAAAAACAATCCTGTGACAAATAACAATGAATGGGTAACGTATTATTCAAAATAAGATAAATATAGCAAATCTGCCGTTGTGTGGCAGATTGGGAGAGGTGTCAAATCATACACTCCACTCTTCTATCCACTTCCCTGAAGTGTTTCTTCACACATCCTGCTTCTGGTCATGCACTGTTCAAGAAAAAAAGGGTCTAAGTGTGCTTGCTAATGGTGGAACAGCTGCTAGAGTGCTGATTTAACCATTCTCTGTGAGCCTTTGAGCAGTGTTTGCTATTCAGGAAAATGGCCTTCTTCAGCAGGATCTGTGGGGTCATCACATCATAACGTCACTTGTTATATCATTTGATATATATGACTCTTGCTACAGTTGGGCTCTTTGACGATGTCAGTAATTTATCTCTGCCTTTAGGCCCTTAGTCGCCAGCCTTGCTCATGTCCCACCTCAGTGGCTTGGCTCTTCTCTCTTCCTACAGGCAAAGAGCAGATTCTGCTGCAGAAGGATTATGAAGCTGCTTCCCTGACAGAGATCCGGGCTTTGTTGAGGAAACATGAAGCTTTTGAGAGCGACTTGGCTGCTCACCAAGACAGGGTGGAACAGATCGCTGCCATTGCCCAGGAGCTGAAGTATGTTCCATTTAGAGGCACACAGCTGCTGACATTTACCCGATAAACTCTTTCCAATAAATTTGATAGTGTCATAGGTACAATGTAAAAATTCCACAGATAGCTTTCTAAGTGTTATTATCTTGGCCTGCTCCCTGAAAATCTTTTTGATTTCCTCCTCAACTAAAAATAGAGGTGCCTTTGCAGGGCAACTACTGCACAGCTAAATTAATGATAAACCCTTTCTCTTGTTCTCTTTCTGGTCAGTAATTTTGAAGTGGGAAGGGTCACTTTTAGTACATTTAATCTACGTGATGCTAAACAGGAAAGCTGCCTTATAGTTCCTTGTTTCTCTTCAGTCACTGCAGTGTTCAACAGACTGCTTGCTGAGACGTTGATATTAATTCTTTTATTTATTTTCTATCTACACGTGGTGTGCAGAAGGCGTTAGGGCATTTTGTTTTGTTTTAAGAAGCATTTATATATAAAAAGCCAACACATTTATTCCATGGCTCTAAACCAGAGATGTACTTCTAAATTGGTCCTTTACATGTCAAGAGGCTTTCAACTCTTATAAGGACTTTAAAAGCCACTTTTTGTGATGCTGTATGAACAGAGTTCACCAGATGTTACTGAACAACAGTCCTCATCATCTTTCATCATTAGTGATGCTGCTGCAAGAGTTGGAATTTGAGTTCAACAACATCTGAAAACTACAGATTCTTTATTTTTGGTTTAGGAACAGGAGAAAGTCATGCCCAATGCTGATTGCTATTTGCCAGGAGCATAAGCTGCAAGGTGACAGGTGGCATCATTTCTGGGTTAAGCAGGGTCAGTCATGGTTAGTATTTGGATAGGGGACCTCAAGTCTAGACACTGCTCTGATTCTTAACATAATATCATGGGCATGAAAATCAGAAACAAGGCAGATGGGACAATTTCCTTCAGCAGGCCAAATTCAATCCAGGTGACGGTATCGTTGAATGCTCTTTTCATATTTCTCTTCAAATAGGTTTTGATTGAAAAACAATAATAAGAAAAGTATGAGTCTTCTTTTCTGGGAATTGTTCTTAGAAAGATGGACAGGCTAAGAAATTTTGGGCATGAAGTGGGTTATAGTGGGCACCGCCAATTATAACTACAGGCCCTTTGAGAGAATGGTACTTTTTTTTATGCTCTCTGGTTTGGCACGGCCCTATATTTCTACTTCCCATCACTTGGCAATGCAAGGTTGCTATTTTTGGAGAACAATTGGTGTGTTTGACCTTGAGCTATGCTGGTTAAAGTTCAGTGTCAACTCTGCCATTTTCTCTTATGTCAGCTGAGATTGCTAAGATAATAAAGATTAAAATAGTTAAAGGCTTATTGAGCATGGTGTCTACATAAAGGCTGCTGTGTGTATGCCTATGTGAGTAAGTAGCCTTCACTGAATTCCCACAACTGTGTGCTAAACTGTCTAGTCCCAGAAATAGTAGCTTGTGGGCGATTACAAACTTCAAGCACCAATCTGTTCAGTAAAGGAAAAAAATATAGATGCATCTTGAGTATATATCAGTACATTCATGCAATTCTGGGTTGGTGAAATGTAGACAACAATATATTGGTTTGCAAGTAGTTACTACTTGCACAGAGTAGTGTGAACATGCATGGAATAAAACAACTTTGTTTGAGCTCTTGGCATATTGGCCAAGATGTGTCCAAACTGCCCACTACCATCCTGGCCATTGGCAGGGAATGTGGCAGGTAGCACAGATGCAACTAAAGCTGCTAACCTCACCTGTACCTGCTATATATGACTAAAAAGTATCAAGTGAATGCCTCAATTGACCAAAGGTTTGCTGGATGGCAGAGAGCAATACGTATGAGGACCAGGGCATATGGAAGAGTGCAGCTTGGAATGTATGAGGAGGAAACGGTAAAGAATATGAATTAATGCATGAAATGAAAGAAAGAAAAATGAGTTGCATGTCTGTGAAGTCAGAGAAAGAGAAAGGCTGTAATGGTTCTGAATGAAATGGAGTTGTTGAATACCTGCAGGGAAGTGAAGGTGTAGGCTTTATTATGAATGAAGGGGCTAAAGTATATGTTGGAAAGCCCAAATTGATGGCATTTAGGTTGTTGTGTGAAAATAGGAATCCATAGGTTGGTGATAACTGATATGTTTAATTGTAATAAATGATGACAAGGAAAGAATCAGAGGTGGATTGAGGAAAATTGTGCAGTGTTCTTAATGAACTGATCCAGTGAAAAAGATTGTTCTGTTAGATGTCATTGCACGTTGGGTCAGAATGAGACAAGAGAGTATAAGAAAAGTGATGTAAGAATGAATGAATGAGAATGGTGGCTGGTGAGCATCTGCTTAGAAAAAGATCTGCTTATTTTGAATAAGTGTTTTAAATATAAATTTATTCATATGTACAGAAATATCTTTTTTCGTATTTCTTTGCTGCCATCTAGTGGGCATCCAGATTTTTGCAGTGCCAATGTGATAGCCCTACACTATTGCTTGTTTAAGCCATATTTACCACTGATGTAAGATTCCTTACAGATTAGTTCCACTGGAACGTATCTCATTCAACTAAAAAAGTTATCTATCTATGATTTTGGTTGAGGTCAAGCGTATTTATTCTCTATTTATGAAAACTTTACTTAGGGTTCACTATAATATGCTTTAGGATGACACCTTTTAAATGTAGAAAAATTATACAAGTATCCAATCCCAAGCCTAGATCACAGTGTTATTTTATGTTTGATTAATTCCTAGACTCATAGTGGTATGTACTCACATTATTACAATGACTTTGATAAGTAATGGCATACCAAGAGTACTTTAATAGTAGCCAAGGGCTATATGTAGCTGATTATGAGATACTCAGAATATCAACTAGCTGAGGACAAAGTATATATGTCTCTTTAGAACCACACAAGCATATCTGGCATTTAAAAAAGCTTCGACTGCAATAATAAAAGGCAGAATATAAGTAGTTACAAAACTATTATTTCCTTGACCCCCAGACGTTTGTCTTGTTTTTATCACAAGAAAAACCAAGAGAGGTTTAAAAAGTGGTCTCTGACATTGGCATGTTATTTGTAGACTAGATGCATTCATTATTATGGTCTCACTACTTCTTTTAAAGACTAGGAGATGCCCTTTGGATAACATCTCTGTTATCTGATGGAAGAAACATATAATGCTAATAGCATTTCCATCTGTTTCTTGTTAAGATTATGCATCTTTAACAATCCTAGTTATTAGAATGAAGTGGAGTTGTTGAATATCTGCAGTTGTTCTGACAAGACATGCCTCCTGGCCGATGTTAAGGGCACAAAAGCCCTGTACAAAAATTTAAGTTACAATTGGGGGAAGCAGTTTAGAAATTCACTCCTCCAAAGTAATGTTTCTATTTATATACTTTCCAAAGTAACATGGATGTAATATTACTAGATGCTGAGAGCTACCATATCTGGGCTATACGAATCTGGCATTTTCTGTCTCTCTAGTGGTCATCTGGATTTTTGCAGCCCAAATATGATAGCTCTAGAGGGGCTACATTCTTAGCATACTTCTCTACCATATGAAAAATCATGATGGGTAAAAAGCTGTGGGAGGCCATACATTTTCTTTCTAAATGGCTAATTAAAAAAAAAATACTGCCTGTATGGATGGAAGATTAATTCTAAGGCACATTAGATTAGTGACTGGAAAACAGAAATCCAAAAGGTAGTAACCTGAATGCTGTTTCTCTAGAACAGTGTTTTTCAACCTTAGCAACTTTAAGATGTGTGGACTTCAACTCCCAGAATTCCCCAGCCAGTGTGGGGAATTCTGGGAGTTGAAGTCCACACATCTTAAAGTTGCTAAAGTTGAGAAACACTGTTCTAGAATAAAAATCTTGGATGTGTTTCTGTGATAATTGTTGGAATGATACATTCCTCTTCTCTGGCTGTGTGTGCAAATTACTTATTGTTAGATTACCACTGTATATCCCAAACCAGATTAGAAAATTAATGTAAGGTATAAGGGAATTTAAATTTTATGTTCCCCTGTGCATTTCTGAACTGGAGTGGACCTGCAATTTGCAGAATCTAAGGAGCAAACTAACTTCCACATCAGGAACACAGTGAGCATTCTCTGAACTGTGTGTGGGTTGTACCTCCTGGTTATCTGGGGCATCTTTAAAGATTGGTTAAACATTTATCTTTTTTTTTCAGTGAGCTAGACTACCATGAAGCAGCAAGTGTCAATGATCGATGTCAGAAAATATGTGATCAGTGGGATAAACTGGGAACCCTTACTCAAAAAAGGAGAGAAGTACTGGAGGTAAAGCAGATGTCAATAAATAGCTTTATTCTTTAAAGCACTACATTCTTCAAGGTTTGTTGGGAGATCAGCATTCTTCAAGCTGGTGGAAATGAACTACATCATCCACAATCCCCAGCCAGCAGGGTTATTGGTCAGGCTGGCTGATAGTGATGAAAGTTGTACAGGGCACCTGATTGGAGAAGGCTGTGGAATATTACTGCTGTTTACGCAACATTTCTAGGGTAAATTGCTGTTTACCCAACATTTCTGCTTTCTCCTGTTGTGCTGTTTATGTGTTGATTTATAAAAAGACTTGTCACCTTACTGTCAAATGCAGTTACGAACACCAACTGACTGAAGTTGGCATTGAAAGCTCATTGATGCAGGTATATGACTTTTTTCCCACAATTGATGGCAAAGTTTGTTTAAATAGGTTTAACGTCTATACTTTCCCCATCTTTTTTTCTGGTTCACAGGGCTGCTCATGATTGTTGCACAAATATAACTAGAGCATACAGTCTTTATTATATTTTAATCACATATATGATCAGAAAGAAATATATGCACCAGTTATGCTCGGTGGAAAGATGACGCAACCCAACACTACAGCAGTAGAACAGCTGCTGTTTCCTATTTATATTTAATCTGAAAAAGGACTGATAACATAAAAAAAACAAGAAAGCTAAAAAACCAGGAGACAGTGCCCCTCCCTATCCTTGGAAGCACTTCTAATATCCTTCCAAACTTTGTGGTAGGACACAAAGCGGAGACAGATATGTAGATCTATGTTGTTGTTTAGTCGTTAAGTCGTGTCCGACTCTTCGTGACCCCATGAACCATATTGCGCCAGGCCTTCCTATCTTTCACTGCCTCCCTGAGTTTGCTCAATTTCATGCTCATTGCTTCAGTGATGCTATCTAGCCATCTCATCCTCTGCCGTCCTCTTCTCCTTTTGCCTTCCATCTTTCCCAGCATCAGGGTCTTTTCCAAAGAGTCCTCTCTTCGCATTAGGTGACCAAAGTATCTGAGCTTGAGCTTCATTATCAATCCTTCCAATGAGCAATCAGAGTTGATTTCCTTTAAGATTGACTGGTTTGACCTCCTAGCAGTCCAGGGGACTCTTAAGAGTCTTCTCCAGCACCACAGTTCAAAGGCATCAATTCTTCGGCGTTCAGCCTTCTTTATGGTCCAGCTCTCACAGCCATACATTACTACTGGAAAAACCATAGCTTTGACTATGCGGATCTTTGTCGGCAAGGTGACGTCTCTGCTTTTTAATATGCTATCTAGGTTTGCCATAGCTTTCCTCCCAAGGAGCAAGCGTCTTTTAATTTCATGGCTGCAGTCTCCGTCTGCGGTGATCTTGGAGCCCAAATAAATGAAGTCTGTTACTGCTTCCATTTCTACCCCTTCTATTTGCCAGGAATTGATGGGTCCAGATGCCATGATCTTAGTTTTTTTAATGTTGAGTTTCAAGCCAGCTTTCGCACTCTCCTCTTTCACCCTCATCAAGAGGCTCTTTAGTTCTTCTTCACTTTCTGCCATTAGGGTGGTATCGTCTGCATATCTGAGGTTATTGATGTTTCTCCCTGCAATCTTAATTCCGGCTTGTGATTCTTCCAGCCTGGCATTTCTCATGATGTACTCTGCATATAGGTTAAATAAGCAGGGTGACAGTATACAGCCTTGTCGTACTCCTTTCCCTATTTTGAACCAATCGGTTGTTCCATGACCGGTTCTAACTGTTGCTTCTTGGCCCGCATACAGATTTCTCAGGAGACAGGTAAGGTGGTCTGGTATCCCCATCTCTTTAAGAATTTGCCACAGTTTGTTGTGATCCACACAATCAAAGGCTTTTGCATAGTCAATGAAGCAGAAGTAGATGCTTTTCTGGAACTCTCGTGCTTTCTCCATGATCCAGCGAATGTTGGCAATTTGATCTCTAGTTCCTCTGCCTCTTCGAAACCCAGCTTGTACATCCGGTAGTTCTCGGTTCACGTACTGCTGAAGCCTAGCTTGTAGGATTTTGAGCATAACCTTGCTAGCATGTGAAATGAGTGCAATTGTGCGATAGTTTGAGCATTCTTTGGCATTGCCCTTCTTTGGAATTGGAACGTAAACTGACCTTTTCCAATCCCGTGGCCACTGTTGCGTTTTCCAAACTTGCTGGCATATTGAGTGCAGCACTTTAACAGCATCGTCTTTTAGTATTTTAAATAACTCAGCTGGAATACTGTCATCTCCACTAGCTTTGTTGTTAGCAATGCTTCCTAAGGCCCACTTGACTTCACTCTCTAGGATGTCTGGCTCAGGGTCAGTGACCACACCAGCATGGACATCAGGGACATTAAGATCTTTCTTGTATAGTTCTTCTGTGTATTCTTGCCACCTCTTCTTAATCTCTTCTGCTTCTGTTAGGTCCCTGCCTTTTTTGTCCTTTATCATGCCCATCTTTGCACTAAACGTTCCTTTGATATCTCCAATTTTCTTGAAGAGATCTCTAGTCTTCCCCATTCTATTGTTTTCTTCAATTTCTTTGCATTGTTCATTTAAGAAGGCCTTCTTATCTCTCCTTGCTATTCTCTGGAAATCTGCATTCAGTTGCTTATATCTTTCCCTTTCACCCTTGCTTTTCGCATTCCTTCTTTCCACAGCTATTTGTAAAGCCTCATCAGACAGCCATTTTGCTTTCTTGCATTTCTTTTTCTTTGGGATGGTTTTAGTTGCTGCCTCTTGTACAATGTTACAGACCTCCGTCCATAGTTCTTCAGGCACTCTGTCTACCAAATCTAATCCTCTAAATCTATTCATCACCTTCACTGTGTACTCACATGGAATATGATCTAAGTCATACCTGAGTGGTCTAGTGGTTTTCCCTACATTCTTCAATTTAAGCCTAAATTTTGCAGTAAGAAGCTCATGATCTGAGCCACAGTCAGCTCCTGGTCTTGTTTTTGCCGTCTGTATAGAGCTTCTCCATCTTTGGCTGCAAAGTATGTAATCAATCTGGTTTCGGTATTGACCATCTGGTGATGTCCATGTGTAGAGTCGTCTCTTGTGTTGTTGGAAAAGGGTGTTTGCTATGACTAGCTTGTTCTCTTGACAGAACTCTATTAGCCTTTGCCCTGCTTCATTTTGTAGTCCAAGGCCAAACTTGCCTGTTATTCCGATTACTCCTTGACTTCCTACTTTAGCATTCCAATCCCCTATGATGAAAAGGACATCTTTTTTTGGTGCTAGTTCTAGAAGGTCTTGTAGGTCTTCATAGAACTGGTCAACTTCAGCTTCTTCGGCATCAGTGGTTGGGGCATAGACTTGGATTACCGTGATGTTGAATGGTTTTCCTTGGATACGCACTGAGATCATTCTGTCGTTTTTGAGGTTGTACCCCATTACTGCCTTTCCCACTCTCTTATTGACTATGAGTGCAACTCCATTTCTTCTAAGGGTTTCTTGCCCACAGTAGTAGATATAGTGGTCACCTGAATTAAATTCACCCATTCCCGTCCATTTCAATTCGCTGATTCCCAAGATGTCGACGTTCAATCTTGTCATCTCATGTTTGACCACATCCAGCTTGCCTTGGTTCATGGATCTTACATTCCACGTACCTATACAATATTGTTCTTTACAGCATCGGACCTTCTTTTCGCTTCCAGATACATCCACAGCTGAACGTCCTTTCGGCTTTGGCCCAGCCGCTTCACTCTTTCTGGAGCTACTTGGAATTGCCCTCCGCTCTTCCCCAGTAGCATATTGGACACCTTCCGACCTGAGGGGCTCATCTTCCGGCGTCATATCTTTTAGCCTTTTAACATTGTCCATGGGGTTTTCTTGGCAAGGATACTGGAGTGGGTTGCCATTTCCTTCTCCAGTGGACCACATTTTGTCAGAACTCTCTGTCATGACCTGTCCGTCTTGGGTGGCCCTGCACGGTATAGCTCATGGCTTCACTGAGTTACACAAGCCCCTTCGCCACGACAAGGCAGTGATCCATGAAGGGGATGTAGATCTATACAGCATGCTAAACAATTTCTTATTTATCATAGCGTGTTGATTAAATTACAATGTCTGGGTTCACAAAATACTCTGAGCCAAACCAAACCAACCACATTAGGGTTTAGCATAACATATGAATCCATTCCTGGGATCCAGTGCGTTGGGTGGGAAACAGGAAATGGAATTTGAGCCCACCAGAAGTTTGAAAAGATGCTACACTCCTAACCTTTTGCATCCATGGCAAAAAAAGAAATATGGGGAAATAGAAGAAAAAAAAAAATCCAATAAACCCACATATTGCAACTACAGCAACAGTCAGATGCTCATGGAGTGTTTGTCTTTGACAAAACAATCTTGTCCCAGGTCCTAGTTCTAGATGTCAGGAGCACAAGGCCTGTAGTACAGATGCTAACTGGGTAGAATAGATCATGCTTTTCCTGGACCGTGCCCAGGTTACAACTCCACGTCCCCCAGCATTCCAGAGCTAATGAGGAATGCTGTGTGAAACAATAATGTAGCTCCTGCATGGGCCAATCTTCCTTCCTGCCAATTGCCATGACTTATTATCTCCCTCAACTCTGAGAAGGTAACATTGTAGCAGGACCCATTGCCTAACTGACTGCCTCACATGTTCTAGTTGTAGTGTGAAGTGGAAAAAAATCAATTATTGCTGTTAAATACCATTAGCACTTATGAGATTATGCCTTTACCATCAATGCATTGAAGACTCATAGAAAGGTGAAAAGCCAGAAGGAAAGCACAAACGTGAAATTTGCTAGATACAGTATTAAGAAGTTGGAGGACAAAGAAAGAAGTTGCAGTGTTTGTTTAACTTGCTGATTATGTAGTCTGTTTGGGTTGAGTGGTGCATCTTAAAAAGCCGCAAAATTCAAACTCCCTAATAGAAACCAAAAGTGAATGTGCACTTCTAAAAGAAAAATAAGTTGAATCCATTTCTGTGTGTCTTTTTTAACAGAGGACAGAGAAACTGTTGGAAACAATTGAGCAGCTTCACTTGGAGTTTGCCAAGAGGGCTGCTCCATTCAACAACTGGATGGAAGGTGCAATGGAAGACTTGCAAGATATGTTCATTGTTCATAGTATAGAGGAGATCCAGGTAAAATAAAGTTGTATTATGAGCTCAAGAAGATGAGTTGTTCCCTTTTCACTCTGGGAAATTTCCTTATTCTATCCCAGAAAGTTTCAACTATTGCTTGCCCTCACTTATGTCTGAAAAGATACATTACAGCAGCCTTTTCTAATCAGGCACCCTCCAATTTGGGATTGTAACTCCCAGTATTCTCATTCCTCCATTTGACACCCACATCCTTTGGGGGAGGGCAGTCAAGGTGTCTGGGTCAAGAGTGCAGTGTAGTGGCTGGAATACCAGATTTCAGTCAGGATGATCTGACCCCAATATCATTGCTTTCTTGGTCAACCATCAAAAAGTAATAGTAATTGGATGGTAAGTCCATTCCCAAGTTTGTAAATTGAGCTTTTCTGGGATCAGGCAATTTCCTGAGTCCTTTTTAGTACAGGATGTACCCTTATTGGTGCATGGAGTCAACGCAAACTGTGAGATCACTCTGAACCTAGTTATCATCTTAGCACGTAACCTGGTGGGCCTCTAAGACTTTGGGACACAGTGTTCTCTTGAGCTTGTGGGGTATTATGGAGGCAAGGGGATTTCAATTCCTCCTTCCATTTTCAAGTCGGCTGGCATTCTCCTCACTACCATCATTGCTGCTTGTCTGCTTCCTCTGGGTTAGGGTGCTCACCTGCTCAGAGGGACAAGATGAGATGAAGATGTCTTACTCTTGGACCTCCTTGCATACTCAGAAAGAGAAGACATGCAAACCAAGAGGAAGAGGGGGAGGCCAGGATCCTGTTACCACATTTCTGAATAATGTATAATGGTTGTTTCTGGGCTGTCCCCCATTCCTGAGTTTCACTGTTTGCCCTTTTAAGGGCACAAGAAATGAAGTGTAGCTGCTCTCCATTGATTATACAGAGTTACCAGCTATACAACCTTGCAAATATTTATATAGATAAAGGGGATGGGGGGGAGGAGAAGAAAAGTGCCAGAGCACACTGTTCTTCCCTCCCCACCTCCTCCTCCTTTTGTTTCTCACTGCAGAGTTTAATTACTGCCCATGAACAATTTAAAGCAACTCTACCTGAAGCAGATGGTGAGAGGCAAGCTATTCTGTCCATCCATAATGAAGTGGAGAAGGTGATTCAGAGCTACAGCCTCAGAATAAGTGCCAGCAATCCTTACAGCACAGTCACTGTGGAGGAGATCCGTACCAAGTGGGATAAAGTAAGTGGAAGTAAAAAACGGGTATGTAGGCTTGTTTGTGGTTAATTACAGAATGGGGAAAAAGAGGCTCTGTCTGGATAATTAAAATTTTAGTTTCCTCTTTAATGTTTTACCCTGCTTTAGTGCAAGTAGAATTAGGAAGGTGGAAGACACAGTTGCTCTTGGGTGTACAGCAGATAGGATGGGGAGGATTAAGCAACTACTGAATGCTATAGGGCTGGCTTTGCCTTGCAGCGAGACAGTAAGGCTCAGCCTATTCACGTCTAGGTTTTATGGCTTTGTTTTCAGAAAGTTCAAACTAATGTTTCTGAAGTAGTAGGGAAGTACAGGGGAAGAGAATATTTGGGAAGAGAAGCTTCCCAAAAGAGCGAATAAATGTCCCTTCCACCTTAATACTGAAGGGGTAGCATGCCAGGTTCAGAGCCACCAAAGAAACGAAAGAAAATACAACAAAAAGGATAAGCATTCATAGAATAATTGTGCACCTGCTATCACTTAAGATTTCACAAGTATATAGCACTGTATGCTTGTAGCTACACTTTAGAAATTAGACCAGGAATTAGAGTACATCTGGGAAAAACATTATGGTTCTGCTTCTAAAGCAAAATCTGAAAAAGACTCCTGAGCGTAGTTAATATATGCAGACGAAATGGTATAGACATGTATTGCTTTTATATTGACCATATTATGTTGCCTCTGTCATGGGCTGTTGGTGTGGGAGTTGAGAAACTTCTGCAGTAGAGAACAGCATTCAGCAGGACAGATGAAGTCCAGTCTCAACAATTTGCAGATTTTCCCTCTCTTACTTTGTTGCTTTTAAAAATTGATTAGGTTAGGGTTGCTCCTTTTTTGCTTTTCCTTTTAAAAAAAACAACTCTCTATTCTGTTAAATTGTCTAATGGTGAAATAAGAGGATTGATATGGACTGCTGAGGAAGAGTTTATCATGCATTACAACAATAGATACAATGGGTTTGTGGTAGAAAGAGATGCATTGGTAGAGGTAAATGAATCAATTCCCACTGAAACACGTTACCATTGTATTGGCAAAAATAAATGGAACCAGAGCTGCGATCCTAGTCACACTTAGCCAAAGTAAGCACCCCTGACTGTAGCGAGACTGTTTTCTACATAAAAAAAGCATAATGATGCAGTTAGATATCATATCAACCCAAAAGATGACTCTGAATTTAAGATGACTTCCTCAAAGGAAGTATAGATAGGGGGAAAAAAGATTACAGCCATACACAAAAATCTGGTGCAATATTCAGCTCCCCCAACTTGTCAGCCTAGGACTTCCAATTCCAGCTATAATTAATCCCAATCAGTAAATTTGTACATGTGACACAGTTGTATAAATGTATGTATGCACCAGATGACATCTAATTTTCAAAGAAACCTATTTGCACCTCCACTGATTTGTTTTTAGCAACTCTTCTATTCTTCTCGGCATTATAACATGATTTCCTACCACTGGGTTGATAAGTAATTATTTGGGATATAGGACTTCCAGGCTTTGTACTTAAATGGTCTTATGGAGTTCTTCTCTTAGGATGTTTCAGTGTGCAATATATACTAGTGTGCATAACTTCACTTAATTCATAAAAATGATAAATCAGCCTTGCTCATTCTGATGAGTGGAACCCAAGATTTCTGACATTAGGTCTGTTTTCACATGATACTAGTAGGCCACGCTTTAGGAATCTATCCTGTGTGGTTGGTTTATGGCTCAGTGTGCCTGACAAACCAAGAACATTGGTTAATTTGATAAACAATTATTAAATTAACCCTAAGGAAATGTGCAAATATAGCCAAAGTTTTACCTAATGGCACTACTGAACATATCTGGGATTATAGTTGGAAATGGAAGCAGTGGCATAACGTTGTAGGAAATAATGCCTGCAGTTACTATTTATTAAAATGTGTATTTTTAGAACAGTCATTTGAATTTGTTAAACTCATTGTATTCCTGCCCATCAGCCTAAATCTCTGTACATTTTGTTCTATTGTTATGTTGTTACTTAAAAAAAATAAAAATCTGACATAGGCTATAGACTAATCTAATTTTGCACACTGGCAGGTCAAACAACTTGTGCCTGTAAGAGATCAGTCGCTGCAGGAGGAGCTTTCTCGTCAGCACACGAACGAACGCCTGCGTCGTCAGTTTGCTGCTCAGGCCAATGTCATTGGGCCCTGGATCCAGAGCAAGATGGAGGTAAATACATCCAATATCTGCAGAAGTTTTAGATCAGAATTTTTAGGCAAATTCCATCCCTGTACAAACTGCCTGTCCTCTTTTTTGTGTGCATGAGGAAAGACTACTTACTGCTTTCTTAACAGCATAAGCCAAAACATTTTGCAAAAATAATGAAAGGTTTTTCTCCTTCTTTTTCTCTCTATGGCAGGAAATTGGCCGAACCTCAGTTGATATCACAGGGCCATTAGAGGACCAGATGACCCAGTTAAAGCAGCAGGAGCAAAATATCATTAATTACAAACATAATATTGACAAACTAGAAGGAGACCATCAACTGATACAGGAAGCTTTGGTCTTTGATAATAAGCATACCAATTACACAATGGAGGTAACTCTGGACTTCTTTTAGTTTTATATATGCAATCTTACTGCTGCATGTATTTCAAAATGGCAACAAAGACACTGGGGACTTTTGTGTTTCAACATTGTTTTTAAAATGTCACAGGCATTTTCATTCAATCCTAGGACATTATTTTATTTTATTTTATTTTACTTTATTCCAGCATTTATCCTACCCCAATCCTGACTGACTTTGAGCAGGTAACAATAACATAAACTTTAAATATAAAAAAGACAACATAAATAAAACCAAACTACATAAACAAGGTGCCTTAGAACAACTAAGAGTCAAAAGCCCACTCAAACAGGAGCTTCTAATCTTAAATGTAGTTGCACCGCAATGTTGGGAATAGCTTTAACTTGTTTGCAAACAATAAGCAGGGTTGGGCTATTTAAATTTCCAGAGAGTTTCAAAAAGTGGGGGCCACCACTGAAAAGCTTTGTTGCCTGGTCCATGCCCCATGAATCTTGCAAGAGGGGGACAATAGCATTGAGCCTTTCTATGAAGCTTTGGGGAAGGTCAAGAGCTTTCAGGTGAAAAATCTTTTATCTGGAAAAATAACAGTCACACTAAGCCTGAGAGTAGCACATAGGTGGGCTTAACACAGATCTGATTCAAAGACATTGTTTCCTTAATGATGGTTTGTTCAGTAAGCTACAATGTCTAGGTTCACACAGCATGCTAAGCCTACAACTCTGAGGTTTCCTGGTAGTCTCCCAGCCAGCACCAGCCATATCTCATCCTGCTTAGCTTTTGGGGACCAGCCAAGGTTGCCTAAGTGCTGCCATCTGAGCCTGTAAAATATCACAACTACTACACTGAAGCATGGACATAATTTCCAGTTTTTTATTATTTTTGAAATGACTATATTGTAATTGGGCTTACACTTGTAATAATAAAAGGTACAACTGCTTACTTCTTGAGATCAATCAAGGTTGGCAATCATTCTGTTATACCAGTTCCAAAGGTGGTGTAAATCTAAAATATTCTTCAGTTATAGAAAGCTCTTTCATGATATTTTAAAATTACTTTGTTATGAAACATTGATCTAAGTATTTATCAGCTTCATCAGAGTAAATTATTGTATGCCTTGGCAGCTTCTAATCTTAAATGTAGTTGCACTGCAATGTTGGGAATTCTTCCTCTACTCCTAAATTGTTAATGGCTTTTAAAATAAGCCATGAATTTGCTCTTAGTTTTCATGATAGTACTGCAGTCCAGCAAATAATGTGTTTATTTGATTTATGTCTCATTCCTATTCCTGTCAACTCATATTGGGAAATAATCATAATAAACAGGATTTATAAAATAGGTTCCTATTGGATTATATCCTGTTGGAAAAAAAATATAAAAGTGAAACCAAAAATCATCCCCTGTTTATCTTCAGCCACTGAACACTTGCCAAAAACAAATGGACTCATCTACCCCCAGAAAGTGCCATAAGGAAGGGAACAGCTTTGAGAGACAGCCATTAAAAATATCCTGCTGTAAATAAGTCATTCTGTCAATGCAGAGATTTATGATGAGACACAGTAGAAAAGGCAGTTTCTGTGATAAGCAGAACCTTACCATGTCATTAAATGTATGAAAGGTACAATGAATAAAGACCCTTCATTGAAGGTAGATGCTATGATGGGATCATGGCCAAATTTGTGGGATCCTGGCTGGCCAGAAGACAACTGCTGTCCAAGAGTCTGGAGGGCAGGTAGAGGATAGTAATGAGTTGGTGACCAGCAACCAGGGCTGATGATAACATGTAGCCCAATGTTTCAGAATGATTCTGGAATAATTAGAAGCAAATCATAAGTCATAATTTAGCTATTTTATTTATGGGTTAGTATGATCTGAGAACCAAGCTCTTGTGGCTTGTAAACCATGGTCAATGGCTTTGCATGCCTCTTAAATATGAAAGATCCAAAGCATTTAGATGATTGTTTATCAGAATCAGTATCTTAAAGTGTTTTTCAGAAGCTACAGGGAAGTCAGGGCAAATGCTAGAGCCCTAATAGAATTTTTTCCAGGAAATCTTCTCCCACCAGGTAGTGGCTCTGCAAGCAGTATAAGTCACACTTTAGTAATCCTCAGGGACTCACTGTAAAAGATACTGAAGACTGAATCTCAAAAATTGTGACAGTGACATAACTTTTGCCATGTCCACCTCAGAAGGAATTTGTGAAAAGGGTTTCAGGTAATAACTTTGAACTGGATAATGTAGGGGTAGTTTGGGAAGTACTTCACCTCTGTGAACCTGAGTAGCCAAGATATTTTAAGCTCCAAGAATAAGAGGGATACCTATTTCTTCTGCATCCAGGTGACAACTCCAGCATTGCTCACAGTCCCCAAAGCCAGAGCTCCTCTACATTTTTAATATAGAAAGGGGAAATTATAAAAAGAAAAAATGGCTCACAATCTTGCTCACTGTATTTAATTACATTTATTTACAATTAATTTACATTAAGTTTTTGATGTACCCTCAACCATTACATTGTTATAGCCCCACTGACTAGTTGGAATGTAGCCCCCAGAGTACCATTCACAAGCTAAGGGTGGCCTACAAAGGTTGCATGCCCATGTTCTAGATGGAAGACCTAGGCAGCTCTTGACACATTCATAAATATATCTACAGAACTTACTCTTATCTTACTGAGGCCATATTTGTGGCTAAAATAGGCTGTATGCTTTGGTAATGAGGACTGGGAGCCTAGTCACTATAGTTTTCAGCATGACATTTGCCTACAGGTGACTTATCTGCTGGCACAGTCTGTCAATCATCAGCAAATAGAACTCCAGTAGACTAGAATAATTTCTCTGCTTTTAGTCTGTTTGGCCTGTGGACACTGCTCCAGAATGCTAAACCTCTTTTTGAAAACTGGCCTTGACTACTGCCTAGCATTCTGCAAGCCTGTCCTGATTATATGATTCAAGAACTGCCTGTTGTCAAAACAAACAAGGCAGGCAAACAGAAAATCGGAATATAAAATGTTGCAAATAATACATTTGACCAAGATATTTTGCTTTGCTATCTTCTATCCTGTCAGTTGTGCCTGACTATTTTCAGTCGGTCTCTTAGCTTTTAGCGCTTTATTTCTTTGGGGTGCTGTAAGGTATCTAACTTCTTCTCTGCTATAGCATATCCGGGTTGGATGGGAGCTGCTGCTGACTACTATTGCCCGAACTATCAATGAAGTTGAGAATCAGATCCTTACAAGAGATGCCAAAGGAATCACCCAGCAGCAAATGAATGAATTCAGAGCATCATTTAATCACTTCGACAGGGTATGGTTATCTGTTTTATTTATTTTTTTCTTCTGTTGTGGAGTTGGAATGACAAAAGCATTTGCATGTCTCTCTGCTCCTTTCTAAAAAGAGTAGAATATACAGTTAAGACTCAGAAATTATAATATAAAATAGAATAGAAATTTGAGTAGAAGTTTCTAACTGGCTTGGGATGTGGCTAGGATGGGCCATCTCAGGACAACCACAGATCCCTGTGGAATTTTTTCCTGATCATGTCCTGTTTCTGGGCATTAATCAACTTCTGCATTTGGATAAAAGCTAAACGTTCCAGAAGTGCTTGCACACAACTTTGCCCTCCATTGTCCTTGCAGTATTCCTTTTCCTTAAGTTCTTGCCACAGACTTCCTTTTCCTCTCTGTGCATCCCCATTCCTGAGGGAAAAGGAACCTTCAATCAACTCTATGCACACAACCAAAGAACAACCCAAACGTTTGTTCTTTGGATACTACATGTGTACTTATGTGCATAGAGGGGCAGAGCCCTTCCCATGAAAAGGTGGGACCCCTGGGCATGGCCAGAATATGAGGCTATGTAGTAGGATGCTGTCTATGTTCTTTCATTGGGGGGTGACTTCCCTTAATACTTGCTCTTTCTGCCACCCTGTTCAGATAATTAGCAGAACAGATGGCAGTTGCTCAGCACTGCCTTGAATGAATTGATCTTATTGTACAAGTGACACCATGATCTCTTCTTCTGTGTTTAGTTATTGCCACTAAGAAGTTCTGTTTGGAGGTTACAAGATAAAAAGGAACTAAAATGAACATTTTCATAATTTTGGGGTGGGGGGTAAAAATCCAATGAAGTATGGCTAATTACACAATACAATTAATATACCATTAAAATCACAGAGTGTATCATGATAATGGCATACAGCTCATTTCAGTATTAAATGTTTGTTGCTTTTTAAAAAATGCACAAAATATAGCTTACAAGCTGTTAAATGACTGGGAAAAGTATTTTATTGTCAATATATGTGATTTTCTAACTTAGCATAAAACAATTACCTATTTTATATTTTTCCTTGTAAAAGTATCAGATATCAGAACTTGTTTGTTAGGATATAATATAAATAGCTTATCTCCAAAGTATCTATGGACATTGAGTTTATTGAAGATTGTTGAAGAAAGTCTCTTCATAGTTTGTTAAAATGGGCAAGAGGAACTGAAATGGAAGCAAAGACTGAAGTATAATGAAGAATGAAGCATATATCCATGTTTTCATAACTGAAACATGGATATAATTGGTAGGAGTATATATATCGGAGCTACTGAGGCTGCTGTAATTATACTGAACATCTAAATATACAGAAATTAATTTTAAGTGAAATAATTGGCTCCAAACTTTACTGTATAGCTTAACTGTACATTCTGTCTAATGATTTTGGTGGCATGGCTATGCTGGCTCATCAAAATGAACAAGCAAACCCTTTGCCAAAGGCAAGAAACAACTCAAACTTTTGGGTTTTTTAATGAGTGTGACAGTGATGTCACTGGAAGAGAAGAGGTTAACATTTCTGGCCTTTGTGGAAGGCCTAGTGGAATCTCAGTGTAGCAATTGTAATTTTAATTTAATTTTATTCAATTTTAGCTCACTGCAATCAGTCAATGCTCAGCAAATTACAATTAGTAATTTGCAATTAAATGTCTATGGTACAAAGGAAACAATCAAAATCACAAAATGACATCAAGTTCTAACAAAAATAAACAAAAATTACAAAAATAAATAAGTAGATGGCCTCATTCAGATGTCAATATGCCCCCTTGAATAATTCTGTTTTTAATATTTTCCTAAAACTTAATATGGTAGGAATTTTGTCAAATAGTCTGAAAAAGTGAATTTCTAAATTTAGCAACCAAATTTCAGCAGCATTATTGGATGTGCATATATGCATGCAAAAAAGATGTCTGTGAAAAAGTCTGGGGTAACATGCAGCCTTGAACTAGGATGGGTCACCACTGCTCTGCACCAACCCATATTAATGCAAAATACTTATGGAAAAATGGTAGCTAAAAATGGTTGCTGAGCTTGGGAGGCGTGGAATAATAACGATGATGATAATGATGATGATGACCTGATTCTTTACTTCCAAGTCCCAAGACAGGATGATGAGGGTGATAATGATTCCTGTCTTTCTGCTGGAGGGCCTGGAGGCAAAGAATCAAGATCTTGAACAGAGAAGCCCATAGAGCCAAAATTTCTATTAAGTACACTTCATATGATCATTCTGCATGTGTTCAATCAACTTCCCCTTCTGTCTCCTTAAACTTTACAACTTGGTGGCAACAGAAGGTTGAACTTTGGCAAAACTCCAGAATTCCATGGGCATGGTAATAGCCTTTCTATGAGCCCTGGACTCTCAGGTTCTACATCTCTGGGTTAAGATGTTGACACAAATCTCATGGGCTAATGGGGTAAAATACGTTCATATGAATAGTCATATTATAAAATGGCCTTCAGCCGACTGACTCACCTCTTAACAATCTTCTGTTCTCTTAATATATGAACAATATCGTACCTTAAAAATCTATAGCTCTTAATTGATTAGCCCTCCTATTTTAGAACTTGAAAATAAAACTGCTTTTAAGCTAATGAATTCTCTTTTTTCTAAGAGAGCTTTTAAACAGACAATGTGCTTAGACGTAAGAATATAAAAAACACACAGTGCTTAATTCAATGAACAGCAATCAGTAATGGCCCATAAAACTAAGTCTAAGTCTGATAAAAGTGGCTTAGTTATGCACCGTAAAACTAATTATTACTCTCTTTGATTTGATTTTCTTGAGGTTATTCAATTTAAATAAGATGACAATAGCTAGAAGGAATTGTGTATATGGATGTGAGTTTTCACACCAGTGTTTACTCAGATAACAAAATATGCTTTTTTTCATAAAAGAAATCTCCAGTCCACCCCAGTCCTATGGTGTACAACAAAATAAAATTAGAAAACCAATAATCATTTTATGCATTACCTACAATATTAAATGAATACCCTTTAATGGAAGTTCTAGGGAGGTTTACAAAAACAAGCTGAAATACACAATGACTCCTCCTCCCTGTGGTAGTCACCTGTCAAATTATGCAAAAACTAAATATTATTGCCGTAATCATTCCAGGCTCCATTAATCAGTACTTTCAACTCATAGCTTACCACTTTTATAAAACAGTATTTAACAATCCTGTAGTCCTTGTCAAATGTTAGAATCTTGAAATGCAAATCTTATATTACATTTTTTTTGTATTGTGTAGCTTTTTTTTAAAAAAATGTTTCATTAAATCTGCCCTACCAATTGAATTTGGCTTATCTAAGAATGCTATATTTTTATACCTTCCTCTTACTTCGTGTGTGTGTGTGTGTGTGTGTGTGTGTTTATATTTCATTGGCATCTTTCTAGCACTATTTCTGCTTCATGTAATCTAACTTCTCCCTTTCTTCTGCTTCCTTGTGGCTCACCTTGGCGTTGAATGAACATCTGATACATCTGATGATGAACCTATTCTATCTTTATGGAAATTCTGATGGCTTCATTCTGATCCTTGAATCATCCTTGTGGTGTTCCACCGTTTCCTCCTACCAACAGAAGAAAAATGGGCTTATGGACCATGAAGATTTCAGAGCCTGCTTAATTTCAATGGGTTATGATTTGGTATGAATTTTAAGATGCAGTTAATTGTTACAGTAATCCATGTTATACATGTAGCACTTCATCCTTACAAGTACTTTAACAGAGTGCCCATTATAGATGTAATTGTAAAACTCCTGTGGTAAAAGCACAGCCCACTCAAAATTCTAGTATATCAAATATGTTTATAAGTTATCTTCTCAAAGGGAAGCTCCACAATGAACTTTATTCTCAGGTGTGTATAGAATTAGACTTATTCATTGCTAGAACCCTATGCAAACAGCTGTTTATATATATACATTCTAAAACATTGTGCACATTTACCATGACATTCACATATAGTTTCCATTACATATCAATTTTGAATATTCTATCTGTCTGTCTATCATCTATTTATCATCTGTCTGTCTGTCAGATTTTGATGGCATCTGACTCCAAAAAGATTCTGAGCAACTTGCAATTTTAAAATTGCATATGATATTACATATAATACCATATAAAAAGATATAAGAAATAATAGAAAATAGAAAAACATGATTGCCCAGACAAAATCACATGAAGCGAAGCACCCGAATGACAAGCATGTGACCCTGGGGATGCGGCAATTGTTATAAGTTCAAGAACCAGTTGTAAAGGTACTTTTTCAGTGCCATTGTAACTTCAAACAGTCACTAAATAGGGCAGTTGTTAACTGAGGACTACCTGTACTCTTCATTGTAGCCCTGTAGAAGCTCCTGGGACCTATCCCTCCCCAGCAGGGAATTGATCACTCTAAAAGGCACCATGGGACAGCTATTGATGGATGCAATAGGGCATAAAAATAATGACTTTTGTTGCTACCATGTGGGCCTCAATATGGGCTCTTACTCAGAGTGAATTGGACCAAATATGGACCAATATTGTCTTTGTCCAATGGTACTCCAGGGCTCTCTTATGATGCTTTATCTGCTGGAGCTTTTCAGAAAACCAAGGTGTACCCCAGGATTGGTACAGAGAGGCTGCATGGAAGCAATCTGGTCCAAGGTCTTGATCACCTGCCTATTCCAGGTTGCAACCAATGCAGTAAAACCTAGTGGGTTCTTTCCTATTTATTATATATTTTTTGTTTTACTATCTGTGTGAAATCCATAGCTAACATTCAACCTAACACTCACTTCCAATGGACTTAAGAATGTTTAATGTTTGTGAAATAATACCTCCCTACTTTAAGATGCATACTGTTAATATGTTTTTGCATACTTAAAAACATGGGAAATCTGATATTTGGCAGATCACACATGATACTGAATATTTGCTTATTAATTTTCTAATTTTTCTTTGCATTATAATTTTCATAACTGATTTTTAATTGTATTTCAGGGTGAAGCTGAGTTTGCCCGAATCATGACCTTAGTTGACCCCAATGGTCAGGGAACGGTTTCCTTCCAATCGTTTATTGACTTCATGACCAGAGAGACTGCTGATACTGACACTGCTGAACAAGTTATTGCTTCTTTCAGGATTCTAGCTTCAGATAAGGTTAGTGCTTGGTCTCTAGGTAGGATTTCCATTTGCTGTGACTGTTTCTACAAATTCTACCCTTGCAAAACAAGAGGGTACCCAAATGCAAAGTAAACTGAGCTGTAACCTAGATCGTAAACTTAAAATATAGCTAGCAGCAGGATTGTTTTGACAAACTAAGGAACACCCGTAAACCTTGCATGCTGACTTTCTGAGACACAATACAGATTTGTATTGAAACTTTTAGGCTGAGGTAAGGTTGAGTTTTTGGGATCCTGTTTTGGTAAGGGAATGCAATAAGGCCACACATAAATTAGGAATCAGAAACATTTGGAGCATCTTAGGAGATTAAAGATAAGGATGCAGGGACTGGGAGTTCTGTTGACTACAGATTTTCTACTTATTACTGAAATTCAACAACAGTCTCCAGTTTCCAGACTTTTACCCAAAAACATATTCATGCTATCTGCTGCAGTTTTGTGGGGTGGGCACCTACATTATTTTGTTTTAATAAAGCTGAAAGAATTTTAAAGCATCTCTGCACAAAAAGGAAGATATTTCAGCGTGATTTTTTTTCAGCGTCATATAATGCCCACTCACTAGGCAACTGCAATAAAGACTTTCAAGTGATCAGAAAAGGGTGACCTACAGGTGTTGGATGTAAGCTCTGGGAAGGAGCTGCCTTTAAGTGGTATATAAAAATGCCTTAGCATATCTAGTAGAAATATATACATTTGGTCCCGACCCTGTAGACCTTTATGAAGGCACGTTCTTTCTCCAGGCCTTGGGGTCCGGATGAATGAAGTCCCAATTGGTTGAGTTGTAGCATATTTTAGTCTGATCACCATGTCATTGTTTACTGTTTTAGTTGCCTTTTAATGTATTGTTTTTGTTCAGGTTGTATTTGTTGTAATTTTTCTTTTTGTATGCCGCCCAGAGTTACTGTTTCAGCTGGATGGCCATATTAATTCAATAAGTAGATAAATAACTTCCATAAGAAGGTATTATGGATCAGTGCCAGGTTTGTTCAGACTTGTGCCCATTTAAGTATTCTGGATTTTGCAAACAGGGAGGACACCAGATTGGAGAAGGCTAATCTGTATGACTTAGATTCATCACATTCCTCCTTTTCACTTCTTCCAGCCGTACATTCTTGCTGAAGAGTTGAGCCGAGAACTGCCATCTGAACAAGCTCAGTATTGCATCAAGCGGATGCCAGCCTACAAGGGACCAGGAGCTGTTCCTGGAGCTCTGGACTATACCTCATTTTCATCAGCACTGTATGGGGAAAGCGATCTGTAACTGGGAACTGTCACTGTGGGCAAGTGAAACTAGATATATTCCAGTTTGCTCCTTGAAAAAATAAGCAAGCTGACCTCACTACAATTTCTCAAGTTTAGCAGGGA
Source organism: Liasis olivaceus (assembly GCA_030867105.1). NCBI lineage: Eukaryota > Metazoa > Chordata > Lepidosauria > Squamata > Pythonidae > Liasis > Liasis olivaceus. The sequence goes on from CM061349.1 coordinate 264,038,877, forward strand.
CATTCAATAAGGAGCTATGCCCATGTAGTGTGCAGCATGATGAGTTTTTATGTTGTTTATATGTACTTGATCAAGCTTATACAGTGACAGACTGAACTGGCCCTCTGCCTTATCAGGTTGTTGTTGTTCTTTTTAAATGAAAAATGGATAATCCCAAAGTAACCCTTTTTCTCAGTGCCAAGTTAGGAAGCCTCAGGAAAAACAACACAACACAACACAAAACAAAACATGACTTTGAAAAATCAAACCTGGCATCTCTTTGATTTTCAAAACATGAAATATTTTAAGAATTCTGAACATTTTATGCAAGTCTTCCACAACCTCCCTCCATGCACCTCCTTTTTGCTTTCATACCATGGTAATGCTTTCATCTATGGATACTGGGGTTTAGTATGCTTGTGCAAATGGAACTGCATATACAAGAGAAAATAAAAACCCAAGTCATATCAAATTATCATATGAGACTGTTTTGTTGTTTTTAATGTGAAACTTGCACAGGAATTTTAGTCTGACTTTCCAATGGCATAAAATCATGGAACCTCTGGAGTTTATTCTAAGAGGTTGATGATAAGTTATAGCCTTAAAATCAGTGCCCACTTCACAAGGGCACACTGTTAGTTGGCTGGATACTATGAGGGGGCTCCATACTTTAGGATTGTGTTAAAAAGTCTGTTCTCTGGTGTATTCATTGTTTTGCTGCAACTGGTCTTGGTTAATGCTAAAAATATTGACATTTTAGTACAACTAGTCTAAGGCACTTCATAAATATTCACACAAATGGCAAAGAAAGCTGTACAATCTAATAGTATTAAATGTGCCTTTGAAATAAAGTCTGCTTTTCAAGCCTTAATACAGATTCAGTTACTGAGATTAAATTGATATTAGGGCATCTCTTCCAAGCTGCAGGGTTCTCACCCCATTTCTTAGTTTGCTTTAGTATATTCTACGTAGTGAGCCATCCACCTTCTTTTTGCTTCTTTCTTTTCCAACCAGAGCACAGCTGATTCTCGCTGCTGCTGCTCTTCTTCCTCTCAAAGACTTTGATCCAGCTGATTCGTCAGAAAGTGGGGCGGGAGGGGTTCACCACCTGAAAGAACACATATGCGATCCAACACAAATAAGAAATATTATTACTGAAAGTCCAGTATTTGGAATATGCTGGGTGATAGGTTTCAGTAAGAGTTATCATAAATCACCCTGTTTGCTTCAGAGTAAGTAGCATGATGCACTTCAGAAAAAGAGCAAGAAGTAGAGAGTGAAAGAAAATAAAGGCAAGATAGAAAAGTCTAACTAAAACTAGTTTACACCAGTGCTTATAAATCATCATCAGATGGGGCCATACTATCTGTACCCCATCAGGCCTTTGGTCAACTTAACGCTTTTCAGTAAAATAATGAAGTAACAGCTATATGCAGCATTCCCTGCCAATGGTAAGGATACAATACTGGCTACTTTTGGGCACATTTTGGCCAGTATGCTACAAAGCAGAGCACAGCTTTATTCCCACTATTTCGTGCAAGCGAGGATCTCTAATCTAGAGACTACCTTGCAAGCTAATATGTTGTTGCCTGCAATCTATCAGCTAAGAGGCACATACAGTGTACTGTCCTCATGCAAATTTGTGTCAGTCACTGTTGTTTTGCTGCAAGGCAGAGGTTCTCAAAGTTTGCAATACTGTGATCCCTTAAAATGATAAATGAATTTGTGTTACTGTCTCCCCACAATAAAGTAAAATAACTGAGCACTGCCCAACCTTTGTTTGCAAAACAAACTCGCAACCCCGCTTTAAGCTGCTTGTGGCCCATTGGGGGGTGGGTGTCATGACCCACAGTTTGAGAACCAACATCCTAATAACTCTACATGAAACACAAAATCCAGCAGTTTAGTCCTCTCTTGATCAGGGTTTTAGAATTTTCATGAACGTTCTCGCTGGGTTGACTCTGCTAGCTTAGCGAGCATCAACATGAAAGAAGTTTGTCATTGCTCCCTTTGAAGGTTTTTTTTTTTTTTTACTTCCCAGTTCAGCCTACAGTCTGGGATAGTTGGTGGTCTCCCATCCAAGGACTAACTAGGTCTGATCCTGCTTAGCTTTTTCCAAGATTGGCTAGATGATACCACCTCCTGTGATGCACAAAGTTTAGGCATGTCTGTTATTCTGCCTAGCTGAAAACAGATCTAAGTGTCTTACAGAACACATACTATATTTGACCTCCCAGGATACTATGAGGAGGAGTTTGTGTGAACTGGCATCCAGTTATATTCTTATAATTTACACAACTATCAACACACATATAAATGTATAATTTGTAATGGCTTTAATGGTTTTAATGATTGAAATTGTTCGGCGCCCGGAGTCACTTGGATTGAGATGGGCGGCTATAGAAATTGCATAAATAAATAAATACACCCAAATAAGCCAAAACCAAATAATCCTCATGATGTCATAGTGATGCAGCAGAAGGTTGGTTGAACTGAGGTATAAGGACATAAGCAGGCTGTACAGTCTCAAGGATAACATCTTTGGCTATTTTTGCTCATTGCACTGGATGTTTGAGGATACCTGTCCGGGTTCTTTTCTCCTGCGATCTCTCTGTGTCAGCATCGTATCGGTGCTCTGCTTGCAATGAAGGAGAACAACTTTCTTCTAATATTCAGTGAATAATGGAGGAGCTGGGCCCTTTTTTTTTGTACCCTGGGCAAGGGAAAAGCCTATAGTGACTGCATTCAGACATTGTGCTAACTATTATGTGGTTCCTTGTATGTGGCCCAGCGCAATGTCCAAACTCAGGGAACTGTTATTAAACAAGGTACATTTAACAAAATCCTGACTTACTGCAATGCGTGATATAGCTAGTCCCTTTTTTTAATTAGCATTCGCCGGTTGATTCCTCTCATGTAACCTAGGTGATACAAGTAGTGGCAGAGTGGCTGAGATTCCTCTTCATTAAGGCATGTTACACTTAATAAAAAAAAAACACTTACCTTCTCTGGATCATGTGTTTTAAAACATACTTTGGACGTGGCAGTTAATAAGACAATAGCCACAGCCAGAGCTGAATCCTTTTCTCCAAACCAGTATTTCTCAACCTTGGCAACTTTAAAATGTGTGGACTTCAACTCCCAGAATTCCCCAGCCTGCAAGCTGGCTGGGTTCTGGGAGTTGAAGTCCACACATCTTAAAGTTGCTAAGGTTGAGAAACACTGCTCTAAACGTCCAGTTTTTAATTTAAAAGGAAAATACTTTTGGAAGCCTTTACTCTTTTCCAACGCAAAGAAATGCTGGAAACTATGAAGAAGGCTTCGGGATGACGAAAAGCAGGATAACTCCCCCTAAACTGAACCGAATGGGGCCAAATTTGATGTGCAGGGAAAACCCTGCAAAGAAAATGGGCTAGATCCGGCTGTAGGAAAAAAAACACTCCAGAAAGTCTGCAGTTAGACCCCCGAAGGCTTGGGTTATTAGGGCGGGTAAAGCACCAAATGAAACCAGATTAAGCCATTGCAATAAGCAGCCATGCCCTCCTTCCATTCGGACTGAGGCCACGGAAGGAATTTTAACTTCCTTCCCTACGCCTTACTCCCTTAAAAGATTAAAGCTGGAAAAGAGTTTCCAAGGTCTGAGTCTTGATCCTAATCGCCCTCTCAAATGGTGTTTTTGTTTTGCAAACTCACACAAATATGGAAGAGCCCGCTGTGTGTTTCTATCATCGTCCCTTAAGTTTGGTCGAGAAAAAAATCTGTCCATAAATAAACCCCATGAGACATGACTCCTGGAAATACAGCGGAAACCTGGAAACAGGACGCGTTTAATAATTGGAAAAATTACATGAACACACAGCAGTCCAAAGGTTCGTAGCTCCAACACACCACCTCCACGCCTCCCTCGTCGCAACATTCAGAGCAACGTAACTTTTCTACAGTACCGCGGGCACATTAAAGCAGGATCACGTGCGTCTGCGCAGCGAGTGACGCGCACGCAGGCGCTTTCCTTGCCTTATCTCCCGCCATTCTAGCCCGGGAGCTGGAATTCTTCTCTTCTGCATTTGGAAGACTGTTCCCAAAGGATGTCGCCCACGATTCACGGGTTGGCCGAGCAGCGGGGTAGCCAGGAATCCCACGGTGCGTGTTTCCAGGAGGCATTTGTGAGGTCCCGAGGGCTTGCAGGGCGCAAAGATTCTAACTTTGCTCTTTCTAGGTCTGGGAATCGCAGAGCGCGCGTGCTCCGCTATACTCCGCGTCCTCCTGGATGGGCTAATTTTTTTCTTCCTTACCTACTTACTTAGGGTATTCTGTGTCGGGAGGGGACGTACTACGTGTGTTGTACAGGAACTGTAGGCTCAATGAATTTTAGTACTTCAGATATATTGCATCTGGCATTTCTTGTTTTTTTAGTTCCCCCCTATAAATATCAAAAGGGGAAGTGGGTTTCATTGAACTTCTGAAGGCGAGCTAAAGTCTTTTCAAACCCGGATGAATTAAATTAAGAATCAAAAGTATTGATTTGCTTCTCGATGCACGTTTAGTCAGTATCTGCATCTCTCTCGCTTTGAGTACTGTAGCTGTACTGGACCTCAGAAAATGATGCAATGAAGCTTGCAGGTTAAAGAATATGCGGCTAAGCCGAGCTTGACGATAGCAAGAGACATAGCAAGAACCTGGTAGTGAAAGACGCCGCGAACCGTCTTCCAGTCTCCCTCTGCGTTTCTGTGCTTTGGATATTAAGACTCATCAACCTACTTGTTTTGTGAACCACGTGTAACTCTTCTGGGGCGCTTGCCTGCCTTTTCTCTGCCTGAGCATGTGACTCGAGCAGATCGCTATTTTGCTTGGATACAAACGATCGTTTTGGGGAGCTTTCCCAGTTAATGGTGCTAAAATTATCGTGCAGTTTGTCATGTAGAAGCAAAAGCTAGGTATATATTTTGGTGTGCTCTTTATGTTTGCCACTGAACTTTCTTTGTATGAAATCAAAAGTACCTGTCACAAGCCTGCAATCCAGAGTGATACTTGTAGCGTAAAATAACAAGGTTCTACCACTTAAACCAGGATGTGATTTCTCCCTCTGAACCCAAAATAGCATAAAAAGAAAAATCCTGTCTTATTGTATGTGTGCTGTCCACTTTCTCCCTGGTTTCATGTACTTATTGGGCAGTCCGAATAAGGCATCTTTCCCCTAAGCACGTGGTTCTGACTGCAACAGGTGCCATTTGTCTGCGCAGCTGCGGCTCCAATCCTGGAGGTACCTGGGACATCTGTATGCCTCAGGAGGCTTAATGCATCTATTCTACAAAAAACCCCAACCATATAAACTCCACCCCACCAAGTAAGAGCAGTTAATTTTTGTCCTTCCCAGCGTGGCACTGTTCACCATCACACCACTGATGGTTTTTATAGGCCAGTTTTAAAACGAGAAAAAACAGAGCCCAGCCACAGAATGCCTGGCCTTGCATGAAGGCAAGGGTGGCCATTCTGGACAGTGAGGGTGAAGTCCCATCTCCCAGGGACTTCTGAGGTTGATTCAGTTCCTCCTCTTATGCTCTAGCTGTTGGTGGGAGGGCATGTAAAGGCTTCCCCAGTGAAAATGAGCTCCTAAAAGTGAGACAGAAGGAATGCTTATTTAAAAGTATGTGCTGTTCCATTCATGTTTGGTCTTTGTCATAGATGTTGGCCAAAGTGGTTCTGAAATTTTGACAAGTAATGGGGCAGAGCTTATCTCCATGTCCTGGTTTCATTCAGACCTACTTGAAAATGTGTTTTATTAAAGCTATATTAGAAGCATGCATGTTCAGCATAGTCTGTGCATGTGATGAATTATACATGCATTAAGCTGTTGATGTGTACAGGTAGTCCTTGCTTAGTGACCACTTGCTCAGTGATTGTTCAAAGTTATGACAGTGCTGAATGAGGAAACGTATGACTGATCCTTGAAGTTGCCGCTGTCGCAGTGTCCCTGCAGTCACTCAATTGAGGTTTAGGTGCTTGGCAACTGGTGTGCAATTGCGACAATCGCTGCATTCCATGGTCACATGATCACCATTTGCAACCTTCACAGCCGGCTTCCAACAAGCAAAGTCAGCGGGGAAGCCTTCAGGAAGTCACAAGATGGAGTTGCTGGTCCATTATCATTTACCATCGTTAACTGAGGACTGCCTGTACAGTGAATTGGCATCACTCCTCTGACCTGCTAGTGAAGTGAGAAATACTGCTGTTCCCAAATGCTATCCCACAAGCCTTCCTGCAGTACCCCTAGTAGGGCATTGCTGCTGTTAGAATCTCTCCAGCTACACTCCTCCAAAAAAAGAACTTTATTTTTTCCTGGAAGAAACATTCTAGCGTGAAATAAGATGGAAGCCTTTGCTCTTTAATATAGTCTTGTCCTTCTCCAGACTGTTTTTGTCGATTCCCCATCTTATCACTCCAGTACGTTTATCTCTCTGGCCAGTTATTATCCTAAAGAGAAGGGGATTAGTTGTAAATGGCATAAAATTAAACCCCCAAATGATAATAAAGATAGGTATATATGAATTTGGAGGAGCTATTTGTAAAAGCTGCTGTCTCACTGATGTCTTGGCTCCTTCCCCCTCCCTCCTAAATAGGGTGGAAGGAAGAACAGTCCCTTTCTTACAATACCACTAGCCGTTCCACTTTAAAATGAAAGGCTGGTTTTGAGATTTTTTTCCTAAGGTTTCCTGAACTTCATTTTATCCTAATGTCCAGTAAATATTTTGGTTTAAGAAAAATCCCAAGGACATCTGCTTGTAGGCCTGGGGTTCCCTTTTGCTGGTTATGCGACTTGATACTTCAGGAAAAAAATTGTAATCTCTCTTCTGAGATAATCGTGGCTCATTTTATTTGTCAAGAGATGTAGGTCAGACAGAAACATAGGTCCTTGATGCGTTTTTTCAGATGATATTGATTCACAACTAATGATTGTCCTCAAGTAATCACCAAAATTGAAGCAGAAATTATTAGAGAAAAATATCCAGAATGTATTTATTTAATCAACAATAAAATTGGTTTTAGAACAATTTGTTGTTGTTGTTGTTCAGTTGTTAAGTTGTGTCCAACTCTTCGCAACCCCATTTAGAACAATGTAGTATGGTAAAAACAAAGAATTCCTAAGCACCCAAAGCCAGCCATATCAACAAAAAACCCTATCCAGCAGGGTCTCAACCATCAACTTAGGGTCTAGATGATACTGCCCAGTCAATGGGATCCAAAGCATGCCCACTCTGCCTAATCTCACCGGACTGAGAGATATAGCTGGAGATAGATGGTCCCTCAGGATAATCTGGCCCTATGCCATGAAAGGTTTCAGCACCTCTGAAATGACCTCCTGTTGGAGATCTATCTATCTCCAACATTATTGGTGTTTGGGAAGAAGTTGAAAACAGCTTTTCCAGAAGGCTTTTGGAACCTGATGCCATGTATGGTTTGGGGATATTTTAATGCATTTGTAAGAGTTGTTTTCTTTGATTATTATGTTTTGTTTATTATTGTCAGCTGCCAAGAGTCTTCTATTAGGTAGGTAGGTAGGTAGGTAGGTAGGTAGGTAGGTAGGTAGGTAGATAGATAGATAGATAGATAGATAGATAGATAGATAGATAGATAGATGCATTATTACTTGGGAGCAAGTTGAACTCAAAACCAGTAGGCAGAGATTTGGGTTGCTGTTTTCTACTGTATTTATAGAAGAGAATGTGTGTAGCTCAGGGTTGAACTGTGGAGTCCTTGGGGTTTTCTGAGCTTGGTTGTTTTCTTGCAAACGTTTTGTTACCCAGCTAGGTAACATCTTCAGTGCTAGAATGGAGTGGAGTTTGCTCTCTGCTTATATACGTGGCTTGCCCTGCCTGTGTTGGCGTTTTTTTTTTTTTTTTTAACTGGTAGTTCCTTGATCAGGGTATTGTTTACTGCTTGATTGTATGTCTGGTGATAATTTTGGTGTTAATCTCTGCTTATCTGGGTGATGATTGCTGGTGAGGAGATGTTCTGGTCTTTTGTTTCCTTTTTATTGCCTCTTTTGAATAGTGTGTAGATGTTGTTTATCTCTATATGCCTGTTGATGGCTACCTTAATACCAAACTTCCAGGAATTCCCTGGCATTTTTGGATTTAGCTTGGTCTAAGATGCTGACAGTTTCCCAGTTGAAACTATGGTTCAGTCTGTCCATGTGTTGTGAGATTAAGGAGTTTTCATCGTGTCTTCTGACTGCTAGTTGGTGTTCATGGATGCGCTCTGCCAGCCTTCTGCCTGTCTGTCCTACATAGTGTCTGTTACAGTCCTTACACTGTATGTTGTAGATGACTCCTGTTTTTTTCTTCACGGGCTACTGGATCTTTTGGTTGGCTTAAGATGTTTTGGAGGGCTTTAGTTGGTTTGTGTGCTACGGAGATGCCATGTGGTTGTAATAGTCTGTTGGTTGTTTCTGATCGATTTTTGGTTGTTGGTTGTGTTGGTTGTTGGTTGTTACTGTACTTCCCTGACAGCTTAGCAGATGACAGGAAACCACAGCCTTCTGAGCTGCCCCATATTTTCCAGATCTGAAGAGTTCTCTGTCCCCTGTTAGGCTAAATGTACCACCCATGCAGAGAGCAACTTCAGCAAAGAAAACAATATGCTGTGTACGGATTTTTCAGATTGCTCCTGGCAAGGGAGGAATGAAGAAGAAATTCCAAAGCAGGAAGTAATAAGCCTGTGATTTGCAAGCACTCATGCAACAGGCAGATAAGAGAAGCCAGGGATGTTGGCCAAGTGTAGGGGAGAGCCTACATTTCAAAACCTGCATTTATCCAAATACAATTTCATAGGACCCATCAGCTGTACATGATTTTAAACTACTTTAAGCTTGTAGAGCTTAAATGCCTGAAAAGGGTTCATGTACTTAGTAAAATTGCATTGTTTCTCCTCTTGAAATAACACTAAATGAGGGCTTCTCCAATCTGAGGCCCTTCACTCGTGCTGAAAATACTAGATGTTGCAGTTCTCGCAGCTCTGGGTCTCAATCTTTAAGTTAGCCCTCTTTCAGAAGGTAGCTAGGCCATGACCTACTTTTGTGTCTTCATTCTTGTTGCAACAATACCGATCGCTATATTTATTTTATTTATATAAAATGTATATCTGCCCTTCTAACGCCAATGCCTTACTCAGGGCAGCATGTTCACAATCCACAATACTTTAAAGCCTATGACTGATTGCGAGAAGAGATGCTAATTGCTTTGAATGCAGAATTTTCTAAACGTTGTCATAATGCAGATGCCAAAAAAACCCTGAAAGAGGAAATAGAATCCATTCTGCAGGAGCGCATTATGGTTTTGGATGGAGGCATGGGGACCATGATCCAGCAATATTCCTTAAGAGAAGAGGAATTTCGAGGTCAGGAATTTAAGGATCACCTGAAACCACTCAAGGGAAACAATGACCTGCTGAGCATAACTCAGCCTGATATCATCTACAAAATTCACAAGGTGAGTGCAGCATGTTCTGTGAGTTTTGTACTAGAAAGAATTTATTGATTCTTCTGACATGTGTAACAACTTTTGAGAGCTACATTTAGGTGGTCTAGATAGAGCACAATTATGGGCACTTTCCTCAAAAATGGTTCTGCAGATGAGGGGCATATGAAGATGATTGCTGAGTATCTGTTACACATTTTCATTTGGTCAGTGAAAAAGACAACAGAGTTGGAGAGTAAATGGTAATGGATAGAACATTTTCACTAATTTGAATGGGACTGGATTACACACATATTTTTTACTCTTTGTGCAAATATATTGATGAATTAATTCCTATTTTGTGATATTGTATCATTATTTGCATCTATGGACCCTCAGAAAAGAATGAATGGCTGAAAAGCATTAAAAGCATATAAGTTTTAGCTCTTATTCATCTATCTGGTGAATAGGCATCTCTAAGATCCCACATTTGAAAAAAAAAGGGTAAGTAGTATTAGAAAAAATACTTCCTGTGTTGGTCACAAGAAAAATCCTACAATCCGTATCAGGGCAATGGTGTTACCCGGCCATTTCAGACTCCCAAAATAGCGTGCAACTTGAAACTGTCTCAGACACCTGTTGGAAACAAATGTTCTTGTTCGCAACTCACTCCAGAGTTAGGTCTTCAGGGCACTGATTCTCACTTCACTATTGAACAGTTCTTGAGGCTATCTACTCCTTTGAATAGACTCAAAGGCTTGCCTGCTGTTTTGTGCACATATTAGAATAATTCAATATCTGGAAAGAGAATGTCATGGTTCACAGAGGGCCATTTGAAAGGGAAGAAATCCTCTGGGTGGCAGAGGAGTTTGGCTGTGAACATCTAGAATGAGGAAAGGCAGGGTGGAGGGGAGTTTCGAGGCAGGTTGGATTGTAGGAATTGATCAGATTTACATCCTGCCTTTTATTTTGTACAGCTGAAGGCAGCATGCATAATGCTGTCTCCTCCATTTTCCCCACAATAACAACCCTATGAGGTGGATTAGGCTGAGAGAGAGTGACTGACCCAAAGTCACCCAGCCGGCTTTCATGCCTAAGGCAGGAGTAGAACTCACCGCCTCCTGGTTTCTAGGCCAGCACTTTAACCATTACACCAGTGCCTCTCAGTTTGGAATGCAAAGGGTTTGTGCAATTTGGGGATTCTTTATGCAGAAGGTGTGCGAAGGTGAATTAAAATTCTGAGTTTGAGGCTAGGCATCCTGTCCCACATTGTAATTCCCTGGTGCTTAAACAGCACTAGCAGAGACGAATGGAGGAGAAAAAATTTCTCTGATTTCTAAAAAGTTACTATCCAGACGGGTTTCAGCCTTTAAATACAAGCAGATTCGTGCACTGGGGATAGGCTTCAGTGTTTTACTGCAGGCTCTGTTTTCGAAAACATTCACGTGCCTTTATCTTTTGTGAATTGCATGGCATTAAAAGCTTAGGGTGTGATCCAGTCCTTTTTGTTTGTGCTCCATTGGGGCTTAAGGATCCAAAGTAGCTCTTTGAGTTGGCGACTTTATGGTTTGACCAAATGGCATGGCAGAATATGCTGTATTGTCAGCTCCTGGCCAAGAGAGTTTTCAGATGGGCCTCTCAGCCAAAGCAAAAAAAAAAAAGTGTTGCTGGTGTGAGAGGGGTATCTGTCTGTCTAGCTAGAGTTTGTGTCTCGGGGGCTGCAGTGCCCTAGGGATGGGAGTGCTAAATTGAGTCTGCAGTTACTCCACAGTAAGCCCTGTGCCACAGGCGTTCTTTGTGTATCACGTGTTAAGGCAAGATAAATAAAGTAACTACATATACAATCTGCTCCTTGAAAAAGACGAGTTGTGTATGCATTAATATGACAGTCACCAGCAGGGGGATTACAGTAAAGTGGTCCTTTGACAACTTCTACCTGTGAGAAGACACATCGATTAATTGGACATGTCTTCCCTCCTGTGATGAGATATATTGCCATTTTAATGAAATTAAAGTAATTATTTATACATTTGCAGATGCCAGGCAAATGCATTACATTTTTTTACCATTGCATTAACCCTTCCCCCCCACCCTGCCCAGTGTGCACAAATATTTGAAACCCCAGTTCATGTTCTAGGTTTTATTTGCACTAGAGAAGGGCACATGTTTCAGATGCTTTTGCCATACATACATACGTACATATATACATGGCAAAATATTATAAGTATAGGGATGGATGGATGGATGGATGGATGGATAGAACAATCCAAAGTAGTCCAATGTAGGATGAAGGCCTCTTTACTGAAGGTTATGCTGGTTCAGTGCAGGTAGGTAGATAGAAGTTTTTCAACTTCCCAGTCTCAGCCTGAGAGAGGGAGCAACTGACCTAAACTAACTCAACCAGTTTCTGGGCCTAAGGGAGAACTAGAACCCACTCCTAGTCCAGCATCTTAACCTTTAATTAATTGATCCATCAATTTATATGTATAAATTGATTAAATATAAATAAATAAATCTTAACTATTTTACCACACTGGCTCTCATTCATTCCTATGCCCATACCCATACACATGCCACATACACATATGGGGAATTGAGAGTCATGTTTTTATTTTTCTCTTCAGATTTTAACACAGTATGCTGCTCAAAGACATTATGGACTTGGCTGGCCTTAGAAATGTGATAAATGAATAAATATACGTGTGCACATATGCAAAAGCATATACGTACTTATAGAAGTGAGGTTTCAAAAGAAACAAACACCCTTGAAAACATCCTTCCTTAGTTTTAAAAAAGATTGGGTATGCAGAGAAATATTTTCAATTATCAGTCAATTTTACTGAAAATCTAAATAGGGAATTCTCCCTGGTAGCATTTTGATTAAAATATAATGGGCTGTAATTACCCTTCTTCTCATTTATTTTCTTCGCTACTGAGGAAAAAAACCAAAAACAAAAGAGTTTAAACTGAGCCAGACAGTCATATTGGAGCCTCCAAATCTGGAATGCAACTGTACATTTCTTTGTAGAGTGTAGCAACATGAATATGGAAGAGGAATTGCTGCTTTTGCCTTTTTCAGTTATAATTTAGTTATATAATATATGGTAGATTTTCCTCTCCTGCTGTTCAAATAATGAAAAAACATTAGCTGAGTTTGCAGTTGGGAGGATTTCTAAAGCTTTCCCTCTAATCTCAGAAGATTAATAATAGAACTAAAAGAGATCAGAGAGAATGTCCCATTTTATACCTAGTTACTTTACCAGCAATGGTAGACACACTGCTAACTATGTATAGTCTATTCAAGAAGCTAGTATTCGCTCATTGATAATATACCTTTGGACTTGATTAAAGCAATCATCTATTCAGTAGCCATTGACTACAAGTTCAGTTTTCTGGCTGTTGAATAATTAATTAAGATGAACTTTGTTTTGTGTTGTTCTTCAGATTACTAGATTTGGTGTGTGGGTGGGTCTACAGACCCCAAGCAGCATCTAGGTGGTGGCTCTAAGTCCTCTTGATGTCCCGTCATGGTCCCAACAATAGCATTATTTAGAACCATTCCTGCAGGAAATTAAACTAGTAGCCTCTAGAAAGAGTTCATTTTTCAACAAGCTCTGGCTGTATCTGGTCGTATCATGCGTTACATTCCCAGGTACCTGAATGTCAAAGCGTCAATTGTTCTGTTCTTCTTACAGGAATACTTGCTTTCTGGTGCTGATATCATTGAGACAAACACTTTCAGCAGCACTAAAATAGCACAAGCTGACTATGGCCTTGAACATCTGGTGAGAGTTTTGGATTTCTTACTTGTCAAGTTTGGGTTTTCCTTTGACCAGGCTTTGACTGGCTGGGAATCATGGAAACTGGGGCCAATATGTCTAGACTGTACTAAGTTGGGAAGGGAAGGATGCTATATAGTGGCATCTATATTCCCGGGAAATATATAAACTTTATCTAAGAACTCCATCAGGTCTGTGAAGCTTGATTTTGATTTGCTTACTTTTGATAAAAGATTGTTTAGCTTTGCAAATTAGGACTGATGAACAGGAAAGAACCCGCAAGGATTAAGGGCAGCAATAATCCACCATTCATTTGCCACTTGTGTCTCACTTGATTATTTGCCAAAGGAGCCTAATTGTGAAAACAGCAATGCTTTGCTTGGTTATTTCCAACCTTGTTACTGTGAATATTTGTTCTTTCCCATGACTGTTGGGGCTTGTACAGTGTGGCTTTGAAGTAGGTTTATGTAAACTAATCTTTAAAATGCTCTTATCTAGGTGAGGACCTTAAGAAATTCAGTTTGAATAGTGAAGTTCTTTTTTTTGTTAAATCATTTTTCTTCTCCTTGAAAAAAACAAACATGTCATATCTGCAGTGATAGATGTTTGCATCTTTGCAAGACTGTACCACCTTTCATATCCTGTTTGATGTGAATAGCAGCCAAGACGTGCTTGCTTTTTAAATGAATCATCTCAATAAGGCTGTTTTTAATCCTATTTTGTGTTTTTAGCTGACATCATTTTCTAGATCATTGAGATAAATTCATTTGTAACAGTGCTGTTTTGAAGGTGATTGTGAACTATAATGTTAAATGAATAATCCATGGGTTTGCAAATTCCCTAACTGCTTTTTCTAATGCAGCCAAGAAACAAATCTCAGAACCTTTTGTTTCTATTTTCAAGCATCTGCCTTACACCTTGATCTGGTTCACTTATCTCTAAGCCAGAAATATGTAAACCCCATTTTGGCTTAACACAGTGTGTAAACCCTTCTTTGCCCGTGTCCTGCCCTCGCCCATCCTGATTCATTTCAGAAGTAGAAATTCCTAAATATGTTTAAAAAACCACCCATGTACAGTGGACTGCCATAATTTCTGTTCCATTTCATTGTGGCTTCAGTGTGTTTCCTGTCCTAAGATTAGCTCTTGCCAGTTGGTTCTTCTAAACAATATGGAGACTGTTACAGTTAGGTGATAGTATTAGGATCACAAGCGTGCCTGTGTATAAGACCTTTTGATTGCAGAAGTATAAAGGAGGGTTCAATGCAGTGAAATGAAGATAATTACTTTTTTTTTGTATCTACTACCTACCTCCCAATCTGCTGATCAGGCTTATCGGTTAAATAAAATATCAGCACAGATAGCTCGAAAAGCAGCTGATGATGTTACTGCTGAGACAGGTGAGTAACTTGACATGCTGATTTGCATTTGTATCACGAGTTATCCAGGGTTGTTAATGAAGGTTGGGTGTGGTTTAAATCACCATGTTACTGGAAGTTTCCTTCAATGAAGAGTGATAAGCATATACTGTTAATAAGGGCAGCATTACCTAATTTGGTGTCCACCTGATATTTTGGGACTATAACTCCCTGAATTTTAGCAGCACTTTTTAATTTCTGTATTTTCACCAATACCCATTTTAATTAGTTCTTGATCTTTTGAATCTACCTTTCTTTCTTATTTATTTTCATGCCAAGCTGGATTTTCTAAGGTCCATGATCTGATGGCTTTCAATACAGTGTGAAATAATAAATGCAACTTGTGGAGCAAAGATGTAATATGAGCATTAGAAGGCACACCCATGCTGCTGTATTCTGGACCAATTGGAGCTTCCAGATGTTCTTCAAGGCCAGCCCCATGTAGAGAGCATTGCAATAATCTATTTGGGAGGTGACCAAAGCATGAGTGAAGGTGTGCAGTCCTGATCCAGGAAATTGTGCAGTTGGTGCACAACACAAAGCTGTGCAAAGGCCCCCCTGGCCATGGCTGTTATCTGCTCTTCAAACAGGAGCTGGGAGACCAGGAGAACCCCCAAATTGCTAACTGATTCTATGCAACCCCATCCAGAACTAAAGATGGAAAATCACCAGATCCAGGAGGCCTTAAAACCTAAAGTCACTCTCTCTTGCTAGATTAACCTGAACCCTGTTCTTCCCCATCCAGACTCTCATATGCCTGCTATGAGCATACAGCACCATACCAGAAATGTTAACTTTGGCCAAGACCCACACTTAGTGATTTAGAGTGGGGGCAATATGAGAGTAGGCGAAGTCTTAACACAAAGCAGGCCTTCATGTGCATGTGTGAAGTCAACATTTTCTATTTTTTTCCTGCTTTAGAGTAGGAAATTTGGGGCTTTCTTTAGTTCTTAAAATGGTGATAAGTTTATTTTAGGATTATGCTATTCTTTTCATGGGCTTCCTATTGCAAAATGGTAGGAAATCAAAATTTGGCAGCACCATTTAAAGGGTTTTTAAAAGCTAAAAGTTCAGTGGCCACTTATAGTTCTGGGGCCACAGTTTACCCATCCCTGTCTTTGGTGTTCACTTCAGGATTTTGTTCATTTATAATGTAAAATAATGGTCATTATTATAGTGAGTGGGGATTCGTAGAAGTAGACCTCTATACTCAGAGGCAATCTCTGGCAAGTCCTTTCTTGGTAGAATGGATCATCCAGTCTCAGGAAGGCAGTCATTATTTTCTCTTACAACACACAAATGAAGACCATAAGGTCAGATATTGGCTGATATTTTGTATTTCTTTGTCTTACAATCCAAAGCTTATCATATAAATATGCCTGTGCTTTTCTCCTTTGTTAAGGAAGTAAAAGGTATGTTGCTGGGGCAATGGGCCCCACAAACAAGACGCTTTCTGTTTCCCCGTCAGTGGAAAGACCTGATTACCGGAATGTTAGTAAGTATTTCCATTGATAATCTTAAAACTGAGAATGATTATTAATTTGGCTTTACTTGCTTATGTCAGTTTAATTCTAATTCCAATTCTGCCGTATTAACTCAAAACTTCAACAAATCTAAAGATTTTCCATTTTGAGTTTTATTTCGTGTTTGGTTATAGTTAATAAATTCATAATTAATGACAGATTAGAAGAGGCCCGGGTATTTTTTAAGTAGCCAAGCAAACATTCAGTAATATCTGACAGCCCATCAGATGCTATCATATAGTACCCCAAACAATAAGGAATTACAATACAACCTTCCTTCATATCTACCGGGTATGGAGCATCTGAGTGTCACATTTCCAGCTGGAACTGGAAAGTACATTTTTCACTGTTGTAACTATCTGTTGCTGTGTTTCAGCTTTTGATGAACTGGTAGATGCGTACACTGAACAAGCCAAAGGTCTTTTAGATGGTGGAGCAGATATCATGCTGGTTGAAACCATTTTTGATACAGCCAATGCCAAGGTGAGTTTTCCAAGTAGAATCTTAGAAGCATACTGAACAGTTGATAATGACAATGCCCACTCCCAGTGATATGTGAAAAGAAAGTCATTGTCTGCCTAAGTTAATAGAGTCAGCCTGTGTTGGCAGATAACCTTTTATTTAAAATGAGAGTTTGGCTTCTCTTTAACAGCAACCAAAGGTTGAGGATAATGCTGTCCCCTGGTTTATGGTGTGGGCAGTTCAGATTTGGAAATCTTTGTCATGAGATTTTAAAAATGTACTTTTCCCTTGACTAAAGAGAGGTTTTAGAAATGGAAGGGAAAAAGGGGACACAATTGCCTTTATCTGTTTTTCTGGAATTCTCATACAAAGTCATAACAGTGAAGTGAAGCAAATAGTCTCAGACCTGAACCTTATACTTTGCATAAGAGATGAAGTTTAGGAAGTGGGAAATGCCTTGACCTCTCCCCTTGAGCCTTGAGGATCTCAGTTAGGCTCATGTTCTACCCTGACTGAAGCTCTAGTTGGGATATATTGCAGAATCTTCTAATGTGTCCCTATGTGTTCTCTGCACTGCCTGCACAATTGAGTTGAGGTCTTATTAAGGCATCTGACCTGATTCAGTTATATATACACTCATGGGCTATATTCTGCAATAAATCCTACAATAGGAGACACAGATCGGTGTGTTTCTTGTGGTTACAGATGTCTGGCAGGCTCCGTTGTGGTTTGAATACTTTGCTTGACTGTGTGTATGTGTGTTTTGGAAGGGGATTGAGCTGCACACTTTTATTAGTGGTAATTTGTCCCCTTCTCTTCCACATCTACGAAATGAGAATTTCCTAGAGTAAAGAAAGTGTGACAGATAACTTACCATGATATTTTCATTGGACAGGCAGCTCTCTTTGCTCTCCAAAACTTATTTGAAGAAGAATATGAACCGAGACCATTGTTTGTGAGTATAAGAATTAAACTTAGAATTATCCAGTTCTTCTGAAAAAAGAGTACATCCACTTTTTCTACAGTAGTTAACCCAATCAAGAACACTGTGTTTTGAAAACTATACATACTGTGTGATAGCTTGCTCTTTCCAGTGTGTGCTTTATAGCTTCCTAGTGATAGTAAGTGATAGTAAATGAATGACTTTGATCCAGAATATCATCTTCTGACCTGCCATGCATAACAGTCTGAAACTGTCCCCTTAATAATATTACCAGTGTGGCAAATTACAAGAATCTTGTCTGGACCCTTAATTATCTTCCCCTGGAAGATGCCAGCATTGAGTCGGAGTAATTTTCACACTAAGTTATGGCTTCATTAGCTGATAAAGCTTAATGCTAGGAGGACAAATTGTGGGCTCAGCAACTGTAATACATAGCTTTTTTTGTTGGACCATTTTACGTGTTCAAAAATACTTTAATTCCTGCCCAGAGTCTCTGTATGCTAAAAATACAAATAAATAACATTATTGCTCAGTATGCAGTTCTGTGCTCTAACTCACAGGGTAGTTCCTGCTGAGTCTTGGAACACCCCTCTCCTCCCCAGCTGCTGCCTTTATGTTTGCTGTTCTAAATGTGCTGGGATCCAGCTGGGCACTTCAATAGTAGCTGAAAGCTTCCTAAATCTTATTGATAGTTTCCTGTTTGCTGCTGCTCCATACCGTCACCAGGCACCACCTTCTACTCCTTCTGGGAGCAGCCAGTCTGCCTGGCACAAGAATGGGCAGTTGGATGCTCTTGATGAAATGCAGTTGCATTCCAACTGCCCTTGATTGACCAATGTGCTTGAAGAGCGCGCTCAGAGGCAGCTGTTGGAGAGGATTGCCATAATGCCCAGTAAGCTCTCCTCTGTACCTTGTGACCTGAAGGTAGGAGATGATAATCCCATCAGGGAACATTTATCATTAATTAAAGGAGGAATATGTATTTAACCCAGATATTCTCAACACGCTCTTGGCACTTGATCCCCAAAATTACTTTGCTGGATGGCTCACATGAGGACATTTGTTAAACAAGGATGTCAAGGAAAACCAGTCATTTTGCTTTTATAAGCTTGTTGTATTTTCACAGCACGGCAGGTAGGCTTCATGGATAAGAACTTGATATGTAATTCATAGGATCGTCTGTTGAAATGATATTGCTGCTACTTTTGGTTTCGCTATATGTTATTGTTTCCATAGAGATCTTACGTAGTTTTGGTAATGAGAACATTATATACAGTGTATACAGGATTAGAAATATAACACTAATTAAAAAAGGCCTGTCAGCTTGCAGTGTTCAGAAAAATGTAAAGTTTCATAAGCAGAATAAAAGTTGAAGGTGAGGAGGAGGAGGACTTCTCATACTGCTAGAGAAAATGGACTGTTTTTGCAAAGAAGAAAAAAATCCCTATTTGAGCAAAATCACTACAATTCAGCTGGGTTTTGAGTGTCTGTTGAATACAGATAAAAAATTCCTGCTGCTGTGCTCTTTGGATAGAGCAGCCTCCCCCAGTCGTTACCTTTGAGATGAACTGAAGCTTCAACCCATGAATTGCTGGGGTTTCTGGGTATTGTAGTCCCCCAAATGCATGGAAGGCATCTGGTTGGAGAAACATGGGATAGAAAAAGGAGTTTGTCATTTCCAGACCAATCTTGTGGCAAGTCAGATATTTCTCACAGGAGTGGTTCCCCAAAAGCATTAAAGTTAATTTCACTTTAGCATCTATTATTGCACTGTTTTTAATGTTGTTGTTTTGTCTTCCCCTCCACTGTCCTTGTGGTCTTTAGGTATCGGGAACCATTGTCGATAGAAGTGGTCGTACTCTCTCTGGCCAGACTGGGGAAGCATTTGTCATCAGCATATCTCACAGTCAGCCACTTTGGTGAGAGAACATCTACCCTGGATTCCCTTTGGAATAAAGCTGTCAGCTGCAATAGGTTCTGTAACAGTTCTGCTAAAAGAGATTCCGCAACAAGGAGCTTGCAGAGTTGTTAATTGCTGCCATTGCTCGTACACTGTACTATCTGCAGTCTAACGCGGTGTTTCTCAACCTTGACAACTTTAAGAGGTGTGGACTTCAACTCCCAGAATTCCCCAGCTTGCTGGCTGGGGAATTCTGGGAGTTGAAGTCCACACCTCTTAAAGATGCCAAGGTTGAGAAATACTGGTCTAACATCACTGGCTGTTTTCAGAGAAGTCATGAATTTCTGTGATGGAATGGAATTATGAAGGCCAAGCTCAGGGAGGTAAGCATTTTCTTAGCTCACCAGAACTGCATGGGAGGAACAAGAGGATGAGACTGGCACCTCCCTGAGGAATTCACACTGTTGTGGCTGGAGGACTTTGGGAGCTGGGGTTTTAGTCTGAGAAAATGCTTATCTCCTTGAGCTTGGCCTTCATAATTCCATTCCATCACAATTTCAGAGCATGCCTTTCCATAGGAAAATGCATATGGTTTTCTGGAGAAACCAGGTCAGCTAGGCATCTCTCCTAGTGAGATGGAAGGCATGAATGGGGAAGATTCTAGAATGGAGCTTCAAGGTTGTTGGGAGTGGGGAGAGACATTCCAGGGGAAGCACCTACTCAGTCCCCAGCCGGAGTGTGGGAAAGCCAAGAGAATGGGCGAGATTGATGTCAGGTTCAGCCCAAGGACAACAGTGAGACAGTCCAGAACAGTTAAGCTACTTTATTAGCTTACACCCAATAGACAGAATCTCGCCAAACTAAATCTACACCACCACAACAGTAACTATGACCATGAGGCCCTAGGGAGGGGCCAGTCTCATTTTCTTGGCTTTCCCACACTCCGACTGGGGACTGAGGAGGTGCTTCCCCTGGAATGTCCCTCTGCCCTCCTAGCAACCTTGAAGCTCAATTCCAGAACCTTCCCTGCTCATGCCTTCTGTCACATCTAGTGTGCTTTCTTGATTGCTGGAAAGGGAGCATCAGCCCATTTGCAACTTATATATATATCTTATATATACCCCAAATTGTCTTACAAGTACTCAGGGTTGATAGACCAACTTTCTATCCGCTTGTGTAATCTTGTTTTGCTTGGAGACTTCTTCCCTTGTCCCTATAGTTTGTGCATCGGATGGGGTTCCAAATGAACCTGTACAATTTTCCTCCTTCAGTCTGTGTCCACAGTTGGAAAACAGTTAATAGGTACTGCCAAGCAGATGAGTACTTTAGGTTTATCACCTGAGGAAATTAGAACAGCTGCTTTGTTTGTCCCTGGTTGACAAAATTTGTCACATGCAACAAAGTTTGAAAATGCTTGATGTGAAGTTCTACTGTGGTGGATTCATCTCATTACACAGATGCAGTGCACTAGTTCTAGGTTCAAGTCTACTCTGTTCTTCTTCCTGTCTCAGTTGTTACGTCTTTGGGAAGTGGCTGATCAAAAAGGAGAAAGCAAGATGAGTAGTTAGAAAAATCTGTAAAGATGAACCTCTTTTGCCAACCTTTTAAGGGAGGTCAACAGTTGAGGCTCATAGGAAGAGACAGAGATAGATGGAATGCTGAAACGAGATGAAGAGCCTAAAGTGAAAAGAGAGCTTTGGCCAGAGTTAAATAATGTAGAAGCTTATAAATCAGTCATGACTTAAGAGAATTAAATGGAATTGTATTTATCTATGGTTTGATAAGGATGGCAGCTTTGACCCTTCTTATCTTGGCTCCAGGTCTTGTTGAGCAATGGGTCAGTAAGACATATTTATTTATCCTGTTTGAATGATTTGTAGCCTTATACATACATATTTCCAATTACATAATTACATACCTTTGTGCAGCAGGACAGAGATAATTGACCTTTTGTACAATTAATCTCTGTAAGCCAATTTTATAATTACTCCAGTTCACTTTAAAAATGTTAAGTTATTTGGATATAGATCATGGTAGAAAAAAGTCAGAAATGTGGATGCTATGCATATATTTATGAAGGGAAGATGTAACAGTTGCATGCAAAAAACAGGTATCTCTGGTCAAATGGCATGTTTCAATAAATCCTTAAGTGAGCAGAAGATTGTACATCCTCTGCATGGTACAAAGTTAAACATGACATCGTTCTGCAAATTTGAATGCAGTTGTTTACAGCTTCAAAATGAGAAAGGTGAATATAAGCAAAGACATTTGGACAGCTTTTAATCATTACTTTGTAATAGTTGGGAGGCATCCTTTGCTAGAAAAGACAACTTTTAAATGTTTCCTCTAGTCAGTTAAGAGTCTTTCTATTCTTGCTTTTGAATGCTTTCCCCCATTCTTGCTTGCCAAACTCTTCTAGCTCAGAAATATTCTTATATCCCCTTGCGTGCAATTTCATGTTTGAGATCTCCCGACAGATTTCTCAGTAGTATTCAAGTCTGGGTCAGTGAAGGCCATTCCAAAACTATTACCTTTTTTCTTATATATAATACATGGTTGATTTAAAGGTATGAATCAAATGGTTGTGTTGCTAGAGTATCTAATCTCTTTTCAGCTTCAGTTTCTTCCCTGACTCTGGAATAGTAGTCTCTAGGATACGTTGAATCTATTCTACTGTTTCCTGTGCTCCTGGGTTGCCACAGAACCTCAATGCGTAGTAGAACTTTCCTTGTGCTTAATTACTGGCTTTGCTTTTGACAGCTCTCCTAGGTAGAGTATTGTACAGGTAGTCCTAGCTTAATGACCACAATTGGCACTGGCAATTCTGTTGCTAAGCGACATGGTAGTTAAGCAAGACATCACATGACCATGATGGATTTATGACCTCACTTCTGTTGTAGTCGTTAAGCCAGTCACCCATGGTTGTTAAGTGAGACATTACGTGACTGTGACTTGCGATTTTACTGCCAGCTTCTCCATTGACTCTGCTTGTCGGAAGCTGGCTGGGAAGTGCGGAAATAGCGATCATGTGACTGCAGGATGCTGTGATGGTTGTAAATACCTGCTGGTTGCGAAGTGCCCAAATCTCGATCACTTGACCATGGAGATGCTGCAATGGTCATAAATGCAAGGACTGGTCGTAAAGTTACCTTTTCAGCACTGTTGTAACTTTGAATGATCGCTAAACAGGGTAGTTGTTAAGCAAGGACTACCTGTATATGCAATACTGTACTGTGGATAACTGTTGTACAGCTAAACCTCTCAGCAGGCCATTTGCAGTGATTTGTGAGTTCTGTTTAGCAGAGCTCATACAGCCTTCAGTGTTAACTGAATCAAAGGTTGCCACTTCTTAGGGGAAGAATCTCTGCCTAAAATTGGATCAAAGATTTCATAAACCTCCCCATTGACTATTGAAAAAATGTAAGGAATCAGAGTGAGATGGTTTAAATAGTTGTACAATATTACAGGAGTATCTATCATTAGGACTGTCAATTTTAACCAGAACATTTTTCTTTTCAGAAGATAAAGCCACTGCAATAAAATAGTGACCATTTTTTTTTTAGAAGATGCAGTATCACTACAATGAAATAGATCTCTTACTGTTTGCATTGCAGAGTAAAGCAAACTGTTATGTATCAATATGGCTACCACCCTTTTCTTTGTTGTGGAAAACACCACCAGCAGTCTTACTGCGAATGGTCCTCAATCTTCCTTCAATAAGTGTGTTCTCACAATAACAGCCTGCTGAGAGATTGTTAAAGCTTAATCTGTACTGGCAGGTGCAGGGAATCTATCTGCCTCATAAAAACTGAAGCAGTTAATTCAATTTTTCTTATTTTCGCATGGGGAAAAGCTTTACCTTCATCTTTTCTTCAGTCATCCTAAAATGTCTCTTCCGGGGAAGAATGGCGGACTGAAGACAGCTCAGTGAAAAGTGGAGCTGATGTTTGCAGCTAAGAACAGGGAGCTGATGAGTAGATTGTCTCCTTCAACCCTCCATGGACAAAGAGAGGATGTGAGATCGGCCAAGCCGTGCTCCATATGGTTACTCCTCACGAGGAGACTGCAAAGCAGCAGTCTCTGGAGGATATGAGAACTGGGAGCCAAGGGAATTTGCCATACTTGCTCCAGCTGCAAACAGAACCTTTTAAAGGACACTAAGTTTGCACTTCCCTTGCTAATCACTTTTGGAAATTGCCTGTTAATTGCTTTAAAGAATTTAGACACTTTTAAAATAACAAGGCTGGAAACACGGGGTGAGTGCCTTCAATCCTTAATATAAGACAATGAAGATGTATCTTTATAACTTTTAAGAATTTAAAATAAACAGCAAAAAGCAAGACAAAGTTTTGGCTATAGAAAGTTTTAAACCGATTAAGGGCTTAGAAAACATTGGAAAGTTGGATTTTGAATATTAAGACTTTGAAATTTTAAAGAATAAATGCATTTTCGTGAGAAAGAAAAATTGTTTTTGATATTGGAGACATAACAAGACAAGCAACTTAAAATGGCATTCAGAGACATTTTTGAGGAACTTTGAATCAATAATGTCAGCTGGGTTGTTTCTTCTTGGGAATAGTCTGTTCCTAGAGGAAGATGTTACAGAAAAAGATATGTGACAAAGTCTACCTGAGAAAAACATGAACAAGAATTTGAACAAGAACTTGTCGTTAGACATTAAAAAAAATTGGATGAGGCTTTAAAAATTAAGAAGGAAATAAAAATGACAATTCCAGAGAGCAATTGGAATAATTTCTTTTAGCTGGACTTAAAAAGAGGCTGTTTACAATATTGAAGAACTTTGAAACAAGGATCAACAATCATTTGAATGCATTAAAGAGCAAGATTGCTTTACGTAAAAAGAAGGAACACAAAGTCGGTTTATTTGATCAGGGTTAAAATGGGACATTTTGTTATTTTGGGTGGTTCTTTTTGGATTTGCTGACATCTGGACTGGAAAAATGTTTCATATTGGATTTGCTTACAGATAACATGATGTTTAAGCCTTTTTCCCTACAGTTACTTTATGTATACTGTGAGAAGGAAATCAAATTGTGGAGTCCTTGGGGTTCTCTGAGCTTGGTTCTTTTCTTGCAAACGTTTCATTACCCGGCTAGGTAACATCTTCAGTGCTAGAATGGGATGGGGTTTGCTCTCTGTTTATGTGCTGCGGCCTGCCTTGCCAGTGCTGGTGAGGGTGGAGGGAGGGTTGTTTTGCTCCTCTGGTAGTTCTTTGATTAGCATATGTCTATTGCTTGATTGTGTGCCTGGTGGTAATCTTTGCTTATCTGGGTGATGATTACTGGTGATGATTGCTGGTGAGGCGATCTTCTGGTCTTTTGTCTCTTTTGAATAGTATGTAGATGCTGTTAATCTCTATGTGTCTGTTAATTGCTGCCTTGTCTGAATACCAGGCTTCCAAGAATTCTCTTGCAGGTTTAGATTTAGCTTGGTCTAAAATGCTGACAGTTTCCCAGTTAAAACCATGGTTGAGTCTGTCCATGTGTTGTGAGATTAAGGAAATAAAATTCTTCCCCCCCTCAATGTCAGCAGGAAGTCAAAGCTTCCCATTTGTCTCACCCTACCATTGTTTATCTTAACAGCAATCAAGGCATATGACTAAATTATAGTAAGAATGGGCTTACCTAAAAATGCTCTCTAGTCAATTGCTCCCTAGTCAATTTCACTGGGCAGCCCTCTCTCTTGGGATCAGGGCTAATTACCTTTTCTAAGAAATGCTAGAAGGCAGGTTTCCCTTTGTACCTTTTAAGGATCTTCCCTATAAAAGGGGGTTCCTGGGAAGCCCTGATGCCAGACAGCTGATCCTGTTGTGTATCTGGCTCTTGGAAATAAAGTTTTCTCTCTCCTTCAAGCAACCTCTTGCATGTTTATCCCCGACTTGGAGACGAACCTTGTTAAGTTTGCATTCTAACAATTTGGCACCTCAGATGGGACCCTGAGACTAACTGGGTCGATGGACCAAGCCCAGGCAACTTCACTCAGCTGGCACCGGACCATTTGTCTGGAGGGTGCTGCCCCAGACTCTGCCCACTTCAACATTGGTAATAAAGGGAATTTTGGTTTTGAGCCAAACAATTGCTTGAACCTGAGACTTCATGGTTGGTAAGTACCTTTTTTTGTCTTGTGCCCAATGGATTTGTGAGTGTGAGATTCCCTCTCTATGTTTTAATCCACACTGTTGACCAAGGCTGTGAGTCTAAAAAAATCAGCTCTAGCCGCCCCTAGACTTGTGCAAGTCCTTCTTGGGCAACGACCGGGAGATCCTAGAAAGCAAGGGGAACTGACAAAGACTTCATGTGCCTCAACAGATAGCTCAAGGTCGTGCACTTGATTCTATCTGGGCGAATACTAGAATCTGCTTGTTTTGTTCCTTTCTTAGTCCAAAACCAGGGTGTGAGGAGGAGGACCAGTACTTCGCTAGGAGGTCTCCAGGTGTAAAGGATACACCTAAAACCTTGGGGGACACGTGTGTCATAAGTTAGGGAATATGGGGAATGAGCAGCCTAAGGTCACCCTGACTTCCCCCCTGGGAAGAAGGCTTATCACCTGGGACTTGAGTTATTACCTGTATAGGTAAAGAATATGAAAAGGAATCGTACGCATGGTTTATGACTGGAATGGGCTAGGACTTCTGACATAGCTGGTAGACCATTCTGGCCTGAAATGGGTACTTTCGATTATGCTATATTAAAAAAATCTTTAAGACAAAAACGAAAGCCTTCTCATCTGCTTTATTGGTACTGTTGGGCAGGACTTTCTAATCCCACGCATGTAACTTTTAATTCAACCATGCCCAGTGCCCCTCCAGCCCATCCTGAGTTGGGTGTCTTGGACGGGAACACTGCAAGGAAATTGAATGGCGCCTTTATGAAAGAATCCTGTACCTGCCAAGCACAAGGTAATTTAGATTTTGCTTTTACCCACATGCCTTTCTACCCGTCTGATCTGGTAATTTGGAAGAAAGATGTTCCTCCCTTTCAAAAGGACCTGCAGATGGTTATTAGGACCTTGCAGGCTGTTACTGAAAGCCATAACCCATCCTGGGGAGACATGATGCAGCTGTTGAATATCTCCCTTACCAGAGATGAAATTTTTTTCTTAAAAAAAAACTTTTGAGAAAACTGCTGCGAGTAGTCCCAGCCTGTTTTTCTGGCCAGCAAACAACCCCATCTAGGAATACAATAACTGTAATCACTGGGACAAATATCTACAGCCCAGGCTTGTGAGAACCAAGAGTTACCAATAGTTTTGTGTTTTAATCAAGCGTATCTGTGCATGCACATGCATTTTGTCTGTCTGTCTTTCTGAACCATGAATTTCTTGAGGCTAATTAGTTAAGTTCTTGTGTGTGCCTCCTGCTCATTTCTAAGTAAGGCCGCTCCTTTTTTCTTAACCTTGCCCTTCTGATTTATGTCTTCCTCTCTGCCCCTGGTTGCTCCACAAATTCCTACTGAATCAAGCGGGGGGGGGGGGGGGAGGAAAGGGCACCACCTAGTATAGTAATCGGCAATAAAATCTGAATAATGACTGGAATTCTATACTTGGTGGTGTGCGTTCTTGACATGCCACATATTAAATTTTTTTTAAAAAAATGTTTTTGTAGAGACCTCCTCTTGTACTTTGATGTCTATGTATTTCTGTTTTGGAACTGACCTTTTCTCCTTTTCATTGCTCTACTTGATGCATGTGTGCTGGTGTATTGTTTGTTATCTCTACTTAAAGCCAATTCAGAATGTTATCAGGTGAAACAGAGCCATACATACTTGAGCCATTGGAGTTGTGTGGGGTTAAGAAACATAACTCTGTTCCCACCCTCCAACAGATCTGGGATTCTGGGACCTTTTAATAGAGCTCTGGATCAGAGGAGAGGAAGTCTCCTCTCCATGTAAAGGTACAGGAGAGCTCCAGTGGTCAGGAAGTGGCTGTCTTGAGTAGAAGAAGACTGAAGTCTGTTTGGACTGCTTTGAACTGCTGGAAGCGGGTCTCAGTGAAGGTGGAAGGGTTGGGCAAGGTTGCAGAAGATGGAGTGCAAAGGGACAAGGTGGTCTTTTGAAAGGGATCAGAAGATGCATGCGGATGGAAGCAAAGAAAAGCACATTGTATGTTATAAGAGGGTTTGTGAGGGGTTAGTGTGTTGGGAATGGGGAAGATAAAGGTGGACGTCTGTTTACTGGCAATTCGGTTTGCGGGCCTGATCTCAAGGTGGGAAAGCAGTTGATCTAAATGCAGAGTTGCAAAAAGCAGCTATAAGCTATTTGAACAGCCCACCGGAAATGCTACCAAGAATTGGCCCAGGAAGAAGCGAAGGAGTGCATGTTTTTCTGTTTTCTTTTTTTTCCTGGTGCAGGAAAACATCTGGCCAGAAGTGAGGGTGGGAGTAAAAGTATGAAGGCTCAAATACTACTGTAAAGGCAAGCATCTTTGCAACACACTCCAGTATTTTGTAGTTTATACATGCTGTTACAAAATAACTCCAGCCCCATGGCATATGTTTTATTTGGGAAACATCAAGGGAGAAACCTGATGTTTTTCAGAAAAATGTTATGAAAAGTTTCCTACCCTTCTTAGGGTTTTGGAGCATTAGTTCCCTGAAAACAAAAGCCCCGAAACAATCTTTTCTTTCTGGTCTATCAGACTTGAAGCGGTGGGGGTGGGGGTGGGAAGAGTGTGCTTCCCCCTCTAATGTAAAAAAGGTGACTGCAATAAATGGGCTGGACTTTAAGTGTTCCTTTTTTGGAATAAAGATCTGCATTTCAAATGTTTTCTTTTGCAAATTCATTTTCTTCCAGCTGCTACTGTTAGGAAAAAGTGGTAACTTCTTTCAAGAAGACCTATACAGCTTCAGAGAAGCAATAGCTCAGAGAAGGGGGGAAGGAAGTACATTTTTTGCCCTATTGCTTAATTGCTGTGCTGCCCCCAAGAGTGCTTTGCATTTAAACTTTTATCAGCAATCTCATTCTCTGCTTTGCAACAAGAATCCAGCATTGGCCCTACAGGCGGTCTTCAGGTGTTTTACTTTTAAACTAAATGGGTTATGAGGAAAAGTTTACTAGGTTTCATCTTTGTCCCTCAATATGAATATTATGACAAAAGGGAAACTGTTTAGGACAATATTTGATAGAGCTTCCATGGACTGGTATGGTCTGTCTGAAAACAAAAGAAAAATAATTTTTAACAACTTTTGGCTCTGGAAGCAATCCAGACACTCTATACATTCCTATGTCAATGTAGATTCCTTCTTTCCAGCTTTTCAAGTTCTCATTCTAGGAAATTATTAGGAAAGAGAAGGTATTAAAGCCCTTAGCAGTTGAAGTATATAATAATGTCTTCATCTAAGTAGAAATGTGATGAACAGTCCAAGTTTTGTCTCAGGGCTGCTTGCATTCACCCATACCCTTTCACAGCAGGAGGGCCTGCTATTTGGGTATGCATTTCTACAATTATGCTAATCTCTCATGATTTGTCTTCCCTATGGTAGTAAGAATCAGCCTAGCAGCTTCATCTTACACTGCATGATCAGGTAATTAATTCTAACAAGGCTCAAGGATCACTACCAAGGTGATCAACTGGATCTGGGACTCAGACACTCTCTGCACTGTGAGGCAAAGTTAATCTTTTGCAGATCTCTTGGGATATTGTTTTCACAGGTAAGGCCTCCCAAAGCAGCAAATCCACCTCCTGTCTG
Organism: Liasis olivaceus; assembly: GCA_030867105.1. Classification (NCBI taxonomy): domain Eukaryota; kingdom Metazoa; phylum Chordata; class Lepidosauria; order Squamata; family Pythonidae; genus Liasis; species Liasis olivaceus. The sequence goes on from CM061349.1 coordinate 264,068,038, forward strand.
GCCACAAATCGTTGGAGGGGTGGAGACCGCTATTGGATCAAGCCATCCTGAAGCTCAGTCAATGATTTGTTGACCTCCACCTAGTCTATGCCCAATATCAAAACTTCCCCCCAGGAGAGAAGGTTTGCATGCTCCATGTGTGGAAGTTAGAACCTGATGCTTTCCTGCTGGTGGCTGCAATTGAGGAAGCTGCAGGAGCAGACCCAAGAGTGCCCAGTGACATCAATGTAAATAAAAAAAAATAGACTTGGCACTACTGGGCATAGAGATATGGGGCGGGGGGGAGGATGTAATAGACCCTGGCTACAAAGGAGTGCTTCTCCACCTAGACCTAGAGAGACCTGAAACGAACCTCACAGCAGGAGAGAGAGTGGTGCAACTGATGCTGCACATAAGCACCTTCCCTCATGTGACAAAGGGAAACCCCCTGCAAAGAGTAAAGGAAAAGGGAAAGACAATTTGAGGCCACAGGAGCAAAGGTGTGGGTGAAGGGAGGTACTGAATAATTGAAAGCAAGTAAAGTATTCTGCCCTGGTGGAAAAAAAAATATGTCACATCTCTAATTAGAAGACTCCCCTACAAGAGTGGCTAACGATTGTCCTTTTGATCGGTAGACTTCAATAGGAACTCAGGAGGAGAATTGCAGTCAACCTCAGGAGGAGTCTTCCAAGCTCTTGAGTTGAGGCCTTGAGTTGAATCTGTTTAAAACAAGGATGCCTGTGCTAGCTGAAAATGCTTGCCTCTTCCTCCTGCTGACCGCTGCATATACTGACATTTCAACTACCAGATTGCCATCGCTGAACAGCAGTATAACTGTTGGGTCTACACACCCATGCCTCATAACTGGCAGGAAGATTCCCTGTCTATGCAAAGCCACTGAATGACTCTAAAATTTGTGACTATTTTGACTTTGTGAGAGAGCAGGTGCGAACTCAGCACTCTCTAATAATCAACTAAAACTCTAAATGTACTTTTATTGTTGACGTGTCTACAATACATACAATGGGCAGGTAAAACCCCTCAAGTGAAACTCAGGGCATCCTGCGGAAGACTGGGCGTGCAGACTGTAAGAGATAGCTTGCAGGAGTGGTTGCCCTGTATTCAACCACCTAAGCCGTTTTCTTTCGCCCCCCTGAAGGCATGTGCTGTTTTAATTTGGTTGATAATTCCAGGTTAATAGAAGGAAATATAACAGGATTTTAGAACTTTGATTCACAAAATTAGCTACAGTCAGGGCTGCTTTGATTTGACCAAAAAATACGAATTTGAGTCACATAATGATGTGTAACTACAAAATTCCCTAGCTGATTGTGCATAAAATATTCTATTTTTGCCCAAAAATAAAAAGGAGGGATTGTGAGAAGGAAATCAAATTCTCCCTCCCCCCCCCCCCCGCAATGTCAGCGGGAAGTCAAAGCTTCCCATCTGTCTCATTCTATCATCACTTATCTTCAACAGCAATCAAAGCATATGGCTAAATTATAGTAAGAATGGGCTCACCTAAAAAGATTAAGACGTAACAGAAAGAATCAAGAGTCCTCTACCCTAGCCCAAAATTAAATAACTAAAGACCTGGCAGGAAGGGCCAACATTCCTTAAGCCCAAAAAATCGAATCATAAAAAGATTTCTTCCTGAAAAGATCCACATTCTAATTAGACAATACCAGATAAGGCAAACACAGGAAACCCCAGCGTAGTAGGGTGCCTGACCATAGAACTCTCCCTAGTCAATTGCTCCCTAGTCAATTTCACCAGCCAGCGTTCTCTCCTGGAATCTGGGCTAATTACCTTTTCTAAGAAATCCTAGAGGGCAGGTTTCCCTTTGCACCTTTTAAGGATCTTCCCTATAAAGGGATTCCTGGGAAGCCCTGGTCGCTCAGAAATCTTGGATGAACCTTGTAAGTTTGCATTCTAACAATACCAATTTGACAGTATTTAAACTGGCTTTGTATCTAACTGTCCTTTAAGTAAGGAATGTTTGTGAGCTTGTTCTCTTTAAAGGAGGAATTGTCCCTCTTTGTCATGTTAAACTTTAGTCCTTTGCTCACACTAGGATACTGGGACCACTTTGTACCTTTTAAATGTGGATTTGCTTAAAGCTAAGAGTTGAGATGTAGAACGTTAAGTTTTATGTATGTTAATTAATCTTACTATTTTAGGGCTCTATTTGGACTTTTTGCTGACACCTGGAATGGAGAAGATGTTGCTTATTGTATTTGCCTATAGTTAAGAGATGAGTTATGGGATGAAGAGCCTTATATCTGTTTATTAAGAGGAGGTGAAGAGATAGTGAAATCTCTTGGATGAGGGTGGGAAGTTGCTTTCTTAGGATTTTTTTTCTTTTTCTTTCTATTGTTTTCTTTGCACCTTTTTCTTTCTTTTCTTTTTTAGTTTGTATTATTAGCCCCTTGAAACTGAAGAGCAGTTGTAGCTGCTCAGCTTTCTTGGTGGGAGTGATCTCTGGGCATGTATAGCCATGCCCAGAAAACCTCAGGAGGTCATTGAAGAGTCACTTTATGTGAGATGGGCATCTATATAAATATGATAAATAAATAAAAAATAAACTACATGGGCCTTTCAAGTGGCTCCTTTGCAGTTTAGACATGTAGATCCAGAGCCTGGTAGAATGATTTGCACAGGCTTATCTTCTATAGACTTATTTTTGTTACTAGTTTGGTGGTATTCTCATCCTTATTCTCACAATGTCGGTATTCATGACCAGTTACTAAATTAGCTTTATGCATAATGAATTTCTGGCAACTTGAGCAAGCAGCTGCTGCCTAGGAAGCTAATCACTGGTAATGTTACCTTTCTTTTAATTTTGAAGGTTGAAATTACAAAATACAGTTAAAATTGGAAACTTTATATGAGGTTTCACTCTAATGATATAGCTGACACTACTGGAAGATCTCTTTTATTTTCAGAATGTTCCCTATTTGAAATTGATGTATTTGCTAAAAGAGCTTAATCTAGTATCTGCACTCTTCCACTGTATTTTATTTTTATATCACCCCTTCTCTGAAAGGAGCCCAGAGCGGTATACAAAAACAATAATCAATTAAACAGATTCCCATAATGCAAAACAATAAAGCAATGAGGGTGCAACAATTTACCAAAGTTCATTTCAGAAGATACTCTAAAATTCCATCTGGTCCCAAAAATACTTCCATTTATGTAAATCTCATCTGGATTCTTGAATGTTCCTTAATTAGGTATCACTGTTTTTAGTCTGCCCTAATCCCTTTTATGTATCATACCATATATATCTCCCTCTACATCTAGATCCTATTACAGTAGAAAATTCATTGTTTAGCCCATTTATGCCTGAAAAGCAATTTGACCATGAGATACTTGAATGGTGATGAATAAATGCCCTTTTGTTGGATGAGTTCAAGTAGACGCTAAACAACCATCTGTTAGGAATGCTTTAAACTGGATTTCTGCATAGGCAAGGGATTGGTCATGTTGTCCTAAATGGCTCTTTCCAAATGTATAGTTTTGTGATTTTAAACCTTGTTTTAATTTATGTTGCAATTAAAAAAAAAAGTGGTTTTGTTGGATTCTTTTCTGTATTTGCAGCATTGGATTAAACTGTGCCTTGGGGGCAATTGAAATGAGACCTTTCATTGAAGCCATTGGAAAGTGTACAACTGCTTACATCATTTGTTATCCCAATGCAGGTATGCATAGATCTGTGGGAGTTCAGCCCTTCCACATCAGTCGAAGCAATAGGTGTTATGAAAACATGCTACCTATATCATATTGTAGGGATGCCATCATCAGCACTGAAATGTATTACTATGCTGCTTAGTCTGTCAGTCCTGTCAAATGTGGACCATTTATAAAATTTGGGGAGAATGGGCTTGCTCTGTTAGCTGTTTGTTTTTTCAAACATCTGTTTCATCATTTGGTGTCTTACCATGTGACAGGGGCAGTGACCATTAAAACTAAGTGGCTTTAGTCTGTGGCAAAATAGGTATATTACAGTGAAATCACAGAATGTTGAGGGTTTGAAATCCTAAATGTAAACATTACTAGTTTTAGATTTGTGATCAAATGTTTTTCTTGGGAAAAAATGAAATTGTGAATAAACGTTGACAAAATTAAACTGTTTCCCTTACAAAAGCTGGTTCTTGCTTTGCCAACTTGTGAAAAGTTTGCTGTTACATCACTTTGAAACAAAAACTTTAATAAGAGAGTTACCTTCAGATAATTCGAATGTTTGCAGGATGTTTTGTTCAAAATGTTGTAGTATTATATAACTGCAATCAAGGCATTTTTCTTCCCGCTTATAAATATAAGGGATTTAAAGAATTGAATATATTTATTCAGGTCTTCCTAATACCTTTGGTGGCTATGATGAAACACCTGAAGTGACTGCCAAGCACCTTAAGGTAAGGGAATTTTCTTGTGAAAATTTCCTGTTACAGAAAAAAATATGATTTGTATGTAAGTAAGGTTTCTTTTTTAAAACAGCTTAGTGTAAGATGTGGGCTTACATAGATCAAGAGTATAATAGTTTAAGGGTGTAAGCTTTCATGGCCAGTATCTGTTGAGCAGTGTTGGGCTTCAGGGTTTAGTGACTGGTCTAGGCAGCAGATTTCCTGTCGTTTCACTGGCAACTGTGGCTGGCATTTTCAGATGCAAGGTGGTCCGCGTAGCAGATCACAGGCAACTAAGCAGGAACTGACTTGATTGGTCTTTAGCTGAGCTGGTTTCCAATTGATGCAGGTTGGTGAGGGCTGGTCTCTGATTGGTCCTTTGTGCCTGATTCGGATTGGTCACTTTTGTGGTGTTGGTTCCTGATTGGTCCTTCGTTCATGCCAGCTTCTGATTGGTCATTTTTGGAGTGCTGATTCCTGATTGGTTCTTTGTTCATGCTGGGTTCTGGTTGGTTACTCTGGGACCAGGCAACTTTCTGATTTGCCCATTTTTGGGAACTGATTCTTAGTTGGTTCTGCTTTTGGGCAGGCTTGTGGTGGTCATTTGTTCAATTGAAGCCATGGCAGAGTCTCTCTGTTGTTTACTGGCTGAGGACCTTGTGATCTTGGTGTGGCCCAGGGCAGGTAACCAAGCTTTACAAAAGAGAGTCTCCCATGGCTTCAGTCAAGGAAGGAACAACCTAACTATAAAGACAGGAGCAGTCAGTTAGTCCCTGCCTCTGAATACGCCAGTCACAGTTGCCAGCAAAACATCAGGAAATCTGTCTAGACCACTGTCATTAAGCCTTGAAGCTCAACACTGCCCAACAATATAATAGTTACTTATGAGCTGGTAGACGTGCCTAGGATTACTGGATGAGAGCTTTAACAAGTAATCTTATAAATAATAAATAAATATGTCTACAGGGATGGGTATCAGAAAATCAAGATGATGGCTGCAAATCATGTGATTGGAGCCCTGCCCCTTTTATATGCACTGCATAGGCAAAGCATGTAAAAAAGGAGCAAGGCTTCAACTGTGCAGTTACAGCCACCATCTTGACTTTTTGACACTCCCCCTCCTCCCACCCAACAGATGTCCCTGACTATAGAGGGGGTTATTTTCAAGTAAGTAAGTAAGTATACATCTGCAGTCTTGCTTTCCTGTTTTTGAATGTTTTGCAATTCCAAGACACTTTGGTGTTGACCACAAAGAAATTGTGAAAGTTGCATCATTAGATGACAGGCAATTCGCAAGGTGGTCAGCTATCCTAGGAGAGTTTCATGTGACCCAGTCAATTGACTTTCAATCAGCGAATTAAAATGGATGGGAATGGGTGAATTTAATTCAGGTGACCATTATATCTACTACTGTTGGGCAAGAAACCCTTCGAAGAAATGGAGTAGCCCTCATAATCAATAAGAGAGTGGGAAAGGCAGTAATGGGGCACAACCTCAAAAATGATAGAGTGATCTCAGTGTGAATCCAAGGCAAACCATTCAACATCACAGTAATCCAAGTCTATGCACCAACCACTGATAGTGAAGAAGCTGAAGTTGACCAGTTCTCTGAAGACCTACAACACCTTCTAGAACTAGCACCAAAAAAAGATGTCCTTTTCATCATAAGGGATTGGAATGCTAAAGTAGGAAGTCAAGAAATAATCGCAATAACAGGCAAGTTTGGCCTCGGGTACAAAATGAAGCAGGGCAAAGGCTAATAGAGTTTTGTCAAGAGAACAAGTTGGTCATAGCAAACAGTCTTTTCCAACAACAGAAGAGACGACGCTACACATGGACATCAGCAGATGGTCAATACCGAAACCAGAATTGATTATGTACTTTGCAGCCAAAGATGGAGACGCTCTATACAGATAGCAAAAACAAGACCGGGAGCTGACTGTGGCTCAGATCATGAGCTTCTTGTTGCAAAATTTAGGCTTAAATTGAAGAAAGTAGGGAAAACCACTAGACCATTCAGGTATGACTTAAATCATATTCCTTGTGAGTACACATTGAAGGTGATAAATAGATTTAGGGGATTAGATTTGGTAGACAGAGTGCCTGAAGAACTATGGATGGAGGTTCGTAACATTATACAGGAGGAAGCAACTAAAACCATCCCAAAGAAAAAGAAATGCAAGAAAGCAAAGTGGCTGTCTGATGAGGCTTTACAAATAGCTGTGGAAAGAAGGAATGCGAAAAGCAAGGGTGAAAGGGAAAGATATAAGCAACTGAATGCAGATTTCCAGAGAATAGCAAGGAGAGATAAGAAGGCTTTCTTAAACGAACAATGCAAAGAAATCGAGGAAAACAATAGAAAAGGGAAGACTAGAGATCTCTTCAAGAAAATTGGAGATATCAAAGGAACGTTTAGTGCAAAGATGGGCATGATAAAGGACAAAAAAGGCAGGAACCTAACAGAAGCAGAAGAGATTAAGAAGAGGTGGCAAGAATACACAGAAGAACTATACAAGAAAGATCTTAATGTCCCTGATGTCCATGCGTGTGTGGTCACTGACCTTGAGCCGGACATCCTAGAGAACGAAGTCAAGTGGGCCTTAGGAAGCATTACTAACAACAAAGCTAGTGGAGATGACAGTATTCCAGCTGAATACTAAAAGATGATGCTGTTAAAGTGCTACACTCAATATGCCAGCAAATTTGGAAAACGCAACAGTGGCCACAAGATTGGAAAAGATCAGTTTACGTTCCAATTCCAAAGAAGGGCAGTGCCAAAGAATGCTCAAACTATTGCATAATTGTGCTCATTTCACATGCTAGCAAGGTTATGCTCAAAATCCTACAAGCTAGGCTTCAGCAGTATGTGAACTGAGAACTACCGGATGTACAACCTGGGTTTCGAAGAGGCAGAGGAACTAGAGATCAAATTGCCAACATTTGCTGGATCATGGAGAAAGCACGAGAGTTCCAGAAAAACATCTACGTCTGCTTCATTGACTATGCAAAAGCCTTCGATTGTGTGGATCACAATGAACTGTGGCAAATTCTTAGAGATGGCGGTACCAGGCCACCTTACCTGCCTCCTGAGAAATCTGTATGCAGGCCAAGAAGCAACAGTTAGAACCGGTCACGGAACAACCGATTGGTTCAAAATAGGGAAAGGAGTATGACAAGGCTGTATACTATCACCCTGCTTATTTAACTTATATGCAGAGTACATCGTGAGAAATGCCAGACTGGAAGAATCACAAGCTGGAATTGAGGTTGCAGGGAGAAATATCAAGAACCTCAGATATGCAGACGATACCACCCTAATGGCAGAAAGTGAAGAACTAAAGAGCCTCTTGATGAGAGTGAAAGAGGAGAGTGCAAAAGCTGGCTTGAAACTCAACATTAAAAAAACTAAGATTATGGCATCTTGACCCATCAATTCCTGGCAAATAGAAGGGGTAGAAATGGAAGCAGTAACAGACTTTATTTATTTAGGCTCCAAGATCACTGCAGACGGAGACTGCAGCCATGAAATAAAAAGACGCTCCTTGGGAGGAAAGCTATGGCAAACCTAGACAGCATATTAAAAAGCAGAGACGTCACCTTGCCAACAAAGATCCGCATAATCAAAGCTATGGTTTTTCCAGTAGCAATGTATGGCTGTGAGAGCTGGACCATAAGGAAGGCTGAGTGCCGAAGAATTGATGCCTTTGAATTGTGGTGCTGTAGAAGACTCTTAGGAGTCCCTTGGGCTGCTAGAAGGTCAAACTAGTCAATCCTAAACAAAATCAATCCTGACTGCTCATTGGAAGGATTGATACTGAAGCTCAAGCTCAGATACTGTCAGGTTCAGCCCAAGAACCACGAGACAGTCCAGGAACAGCTCAGTTACTTTATTAGCTTACACCTTCTAGACAGAATCTCACCAACTAACTCTAACCCCGAATGATAGCAACTATAACCCTGAATCCCTTAGGGAGGGGCCAGTCTCCTTCTCTTCACTTTCACACGCTCTGGCTGGGGGCCGAGGAGATGCTTGGAATGTCCTCCCCATTCCAGGATCCTGCCTCATGCCTTCCATCACATCAACCCTTCCTCATACTCAGCCTCCCCCTCTGAATTCTCATGGGAGCTGGGCAGTGGTGATAAAGATGAGAGCGCAGGTGATGAGCCTCTGTCTGCGATCCCTGGCACCTCTCCCAGCTCAGGTGATTGGCTCTACAAAACAGCTGTATCATTAGTAGAATCAGCTCCCCTCCCCCCTACAAAATGCAAACCGGAAGTGGAAGGCTGCGGGCTCTGTGCACCAGCCCTCTCCGACCCCACAGCCGCACCAAACCTTCCTCCAGCGCACTGTCAACACTTTCCGCTTGCTGTTTAACCTCTAGAGCGCTGGGCAGCGTGCGAGGCTTCGGCTTGCTGGGGAAACGCTGACCAACTCCGGGGCATGGACGTTCTTCGCATTCTCCCAGGAATGCTCTTCCTCAGGATAGCCCTTCCAATGAACCAGATGCTGAACTCCCGTTACTCTCCTGCGAGAGTCCAAAATTGCCTCCACCTCGTATTCCTCTTCTCCCTCGACTATGACCAGTGGGGGTGGGGGAACTTGTGTTCTCAAGGGACTTGGTGAAGCCTCTTTAACTAGCAAAGAACGGTGAAACACAGGATGGACCTTCACTGAAGGTGGCAACTGCAAATGGAAAGCCACCTGGTTTACTTACTGCAACACCTTAAAAGGCCCAACGAATTTAGAGTCCAATTTTTTAGAGGGCCTGGTGGAAGCTAAGAACCTAGTAGACAACCACACCTTGTCCCCCACTGAAATCTGCAGACCTCTCTGCCTGCGGGCATCAGCCGACCTCTTGCACGCCTCTTTCACCCTTGCCAGCTGGTCCTTCAATAGCTGCTGAGCTTCCTGCTGCTCTTTAAGAAAATGCGCTGCACCCAGCACCCCTCCTTGTGGTATGGTTTCCGGTAACACCTGTGGGTTCATCCCGTACAGTGCCTGAAAAGGGGACATCCCAATTGATGAGTGCACAGAATTATTATAGGAGAACTCTGCCAAGGGGAGAAGTGCAGTCCAATTGTCTTAGCTGTGTGTGGTGTAGCATCGCAAATACTTCTGCAACACCTGGTGGGTCCTCTCCGCCTCCTCCTCTCCAAAAACATCTGCAAAGTCAGCATACTTGGCAGGTAACCCCCCTCCCCTCTCCTGGATGTTTCCTTTGGAAATGGGGAGGATGGCCCTCTGTGCCTTGTGCTGACAGGAGAGGAAAATGAGATTGTCCCCGCACTCCAGTCTCTAGTAGGGTTGTGTAGTCTAAGCCATAAAGTGCCTAACACCACCGGCACCTGTAATGACGCCATAACACACAGGGGCAAAAGCTCTGTATGATCGCTGATGGTCAACTGCAGGGGCACCGTAGACTGCATCCCTGGACTTGCCCTCAACGGCTGGGCGTCTATAGTCTCTACCTCCATGGGTTTCTTTAAATCCACTATAGGCAACTGCCATTTAAACACAGTTTGAATATCTATGAAGTTCGTGGTAGCCCCTGAGTGTATAAGAGCCTCTAACTCTATCTTGCAGCCACAACCCAAGGTTACTGTAATGGGAACTAGCATAAACACCTGCTTGTAGTCTCCAGAATGAGCTCTCCTTAATTGCTTGATGGCTGCCCCCACGAGCTCTGAAGAGAGGGGCTATGGAAGTTACCCTGCTGTGGCACTGGGACTGAACCTGCATGCTTGGCAGAAGTTTGCTGTATGTGCCTGATCCCCGCCGGCACGTTCCTCGCTGGGCATGCTTTCACCATATGCCCTGGGGCTCCGCAGTAAAAACAGAGGTTCAGATCTCTTCTCTTTTGCCTCTCCTCGCCTGAAACTACCTTTCTAGCAGCTCTGATTTGCATCGGCTCCCCCTCCGCTAACTTGGCTGTTGCGCCACAAGGAGAGATAACTACCAGAGGAGACTGCAAGGCACCAAGGGGATTAGAAGGCAAATACTGTTTTAAGTCTTCCAGCCTGGCATCAATTACTATACAGAGCTGATAGAGATTATCCAGAGTATTTGGAATACCCTGATTTATCAGCTCACAGGAAAGCTTGGGGTCCCTCCCGAAATTGGTCAATGAGAGCTGTGTCATTCCACTCGACATCCCCCACCAATAACTTGAAATCCTCAATGTACAACCTTATCGGCCTGCCGCCCTGCTTGAGCTTGCAAATGTCCCGACAAGCAGTTAGTCTTTGTATTGGATCCCCAAAATGCCCCCTAAAGGTGCCGACAAAATTCTGATAGTTGTTGAGCACTGGATCACCAACCTCTATTAAGGGGGTTGCCCACTTAGCAGCAGATCCCTTCAATAAACTCAGCACAAAGGACACCCTCGTACAGTCCATAGGAAACCACCGGTCTGCCATCTGTGAACAACTTGCACTGTGCCAGGAATGTTCTCATCTGTTCCGCCTCACCTTCATACTTCTCTGGCATGCTTCCAGGAGAGCGCAACAACAGCAGTGGGGCCGCTACAACATTCTGCCCAGTTTGCCCGAGTTGCTGGGCCATTTGGGCCATCGTTACTTGTAAATTATTTTTCTGGGCATCTATCTGTTGTTGATGTTGTAATAATGCTGCCGCCAAAAGCTGTGGTGTCAGATTAGTTCCCTGGGGGTCCGTTGCCATGCTTAGAATTTCCTCTCTCCTAATGGGAGTACGAGTCTGGTGAGATTGATGTCAGGTTGAGCCCAAGAACCACAATGAGACAGTCCAGGAACAGCTCAGTTACTTTATTAGCTTACACCTACTAGACAGAATCTTGCCAGACTAACTTGAACCCCCAACGACAGCAACTATAACCCTGAATCCCTTAGGGAGGGGCCAGTTACCTTCTCTTCACTTTCACATGCTGTGGCTGGGGGTGAGGAAATGCTTGGAATGTTTCTCCCCTCCCTGTAAACTTGAAGCTCCATTCCAGGATCCTCCTTGCTCATGCCTTCCATCACAGATACTTTGGCCACCTAATACGAAGAGAGGACTCTTTGGAAAAGGCCCTGATGCTGGGAAAGATGGAAGGCAAAAGGAGAAGGGGATGGCAGAGGATGAGATGGTTAGATAGCATCACAGAAGCAATGAACATGAAACTGAGCAAACTCCGGGAGGCAGTGAAGGACAGGAAGGCCTGGCGCGATATGGTTCATGGGGTCACGAAGAGTCGGACACGACTGAACAACAACAACAGCAGCAACAAAAGCATATTGTGGGCTGTTTCTGAGTATGTTCTGGAGGCAGAGATGTAGGAAATTTAAAATAGGGAATAGGTTTATATGCAACTCATCTGAGATGGAGTTTAAGCCTTCAATGGGGCTTTGAAGAAAATGGTACTATACTAATTGACTTCCCTTTGCAGTGTTGGTAACTAGCAAGGAGGCAATGTGTGTAAGTAAGAACAATTCTAACAAAGCTTGTACATGTTTCAAATGTGACTCTGCTCTCAACCCATTTATGTCTGAAAACTGCTTTTTCTCTTCGGCAGGATTTTGCCTTAGATGGTTTGGTCAACATAGTTGGTGGCTGCTGTGGGACCACTCCAGCACATATCCGGTAATTTCATCTATATATTAATAGCAGTATCACCTCTGTTTGAGGATAATGCCATTGATTATGGTTCAGTTTAGGTCCCTGATATCAATAGACACATTTTAGCTTGTGGAAAGATGGCAAGCACACAGCTTTGTAGTTGTTACATGAGCACTGATTTTTTACATATCCCCGGTGAACAGTTTGCAGCAGTAGTTGCTGCATTTTTCCTTTTCCTATCTGGGAATGGCTTGAAGAAGGCCTTGCTTCTTAGCTCATGGAGAGTTCTTCATGACAACATCCACTGTGTACCTCTGCAAGTTACGTTCATGAGGCTGCTTGCAGAACAACCTGCTGGTGGATCTGACCCATTTCTTTGGCTAGGGATATGTTGTTGACTTCTACCTCAAGACTGGGAACCTGGTGTCCTTTAGAAGTTTTAATCTGTAATTTCTATAAGCTGTTACTTATGAGAGTTGTAGATCAAAACTTCTGGAGGTATCAGCTTATTTACCCTTGGTGTTTGTACAACTAATGCTGAATTGGTATGTGGTGGAATGAGGCACTGAAGTTTCTTCATGCCTAGATGGTGTTTTGGGGGAATTGAGGAGACTCTCTTTTTTAGCAAGTGGGCACATCTGGAAATTTTAGAGCATGTTATAGGTGCTCTTCTTAGCTAGGATCCATGACTGTTCACAAAATGGCTACTATGGTGGGCATAGCAAGACTCAAAACACCCAGTTACTAGAGAGAAAATTGGTGAGGTTACTGTCTGCCATTAACTTTAGCACTCCATAATCGCTAGCATTTTATATTAATTTATCATTGTCTGGCTTGTAGGTAGATACACTTCCAAACAAATCTGAACTGGAGCTATTAGGGTGCACAACAAATTTCAAATTTGAAATATGTTGTTTTGAAAAAGCTGTCCTGCATTTAAAACAGGCAGTCTTGAGATCATTTTGGAAATATTTCTGTTTTGATCTTAAAACATTCCCAAAATGACTGAAATAGCCTGTTCCAAATGTAAAACAACTGTTCTTAAGTTCAAAAGTGGGCATTTCAATTTGAATTCATTTTGAAAGTGTTTTGCATGCCACTAATAGCCGTCCTGTATTTCTAAGAATGTCTCTGGGGTTTTATGGAGCAGAGGCGTTCTTGTAAATAAAAATATTTCTACAGACTAGCGCTTCGCTTGATTTTTTAAACATAAAATATCCTTAAATAAAATTAGTTTTGTGGCTGGTAGGAAAAATATTGATGGGCATTTTGGCTCCCATGAGCATTATGTTGCCTCCCTGTGATCTCAGGTCAACTATAAGAAATACTCTGTAGTAGCCAGGGGGAAAAAGAAGCTTCAGGCTGTGATGGTGAGTCTCCATAGCAGTAATCTTCAGAAAAGTTTAATTTGTTAGCCTTAAGCTAGGTATTTTTTTCAGGTTTCAAAGAAGCTATATGTCAGTTGTGGAATCTGCTGGTTGGTCAGTGCATAAAAGCACTGCTGATTTAAGTTAATTAAATTAAATATTTGTTTGGCTATACCTACTTTAGTGGAACTTTTTCTGCAAACCCAGTATAAAATTACAGTGGAACCTCTAGTTACGAATTTAATCCGTTCCGTGACTCTGATCGCAACTCGAATTGGTCGCAATGTGAAGCACGTTTTCCCATAGGGTTCAATGTAAATACGGTTAATCCGTTCCGCCCTCCGAATTTGGTCGCTCCGCGAGGCACATTTCCCCATAAGGTTCAATGTGTCAGCCGGCATTGCACGGCTAGGAAATTCCCCAGGCGCGCTGTAGTCAGCCCTAGTGCAGAAAGAGGAAGTGCTAATGAAATCTGAGCTTTTGTGCGCGCACACACAGCCGGGAGCGGGAGCTTCCCCCCCCCACTGATTCCTCCGCGCTCTTTCCTTTCTCCATAGGGACAAAAGCACAGTGAAAGCAATCAGCGCGCTGGGGGGAAAGGCTTATGTCACGCGCACGCACAGCCGGGAGCGGGAGCTTCCCCCCCCACTGATGCCTCCGCGCTCTTTCCTTTCTCCATAGCGACAAAAGCACAGTGAAAGCAATCAGCGCGCTGGGGGGAAAGGCTTATGTCGCGTGCACGCACAGCCGGGAGCGGGAGCTTCCCCCCCCACTGATTCCTCCGGCTCTTTCCTTTCTCCATAGGGACAAAAGCACAGTGAAAGCAATCAGCGCGCTGGGGGGAAAGGCTTATGTCGTGCGCACGCACAGCCGGGAGCGGGAGCTCCCCCCCCCTGCACTGATTCCTCTTCCTCAACTCCGCACTCTTTCCTTTGTCCATAGCCCTTGGTGGTGCGCGCAAGGAAAGCCTTTCCCCCGCGCGCTCAGATTAGTGAAGAGGCGCCAGGTGGCCCTTTCATTAGCACTTCCTCTTTCTGCGCTAGCGCTCGAGCTGAGTAAACTGAGTAAAGCGCGCCTGGGGAATTTCCTAGCCGTGCAACGCCGGCTGATACATTAAACCTTATGGGGAAATTTGCCTCGTGGAGCAAGCCTCCTTGCTACCACGATCTCGCCCACAGGAAGCCACGACTACGTGGCAACAGGACAAATGGCCGCGGATGCGGTTCGTAGCTTGAGGCGGAGTTTGCATGTCGAGGTAAATTTTTGCGGCCGGAGCTGGTCGTATCTCGAAATTTTCGTAAGGTGGGGCGTTTGTATCTTGAGATACCACTGTAATTGGAGATCTGCTCTTTTTCATTTGTAATGGCAAGAGCTTAGTCACTTTTCTCTTGCAATAAAATGTGATAGAACTGAATTTTAAAAGCCTTGTGACAGAATAGAAAGATCACATTAAATATAGATAATCATCTGGGAATGAGAAGAAAAAAATGGATGGATTTGCAACTAAGAATAATTACGCTTTTATATATTCTGAGTTTTTGAATGTGTAGAGTTCCCAATGAATAAGTAATCCGATATAAAGAAATTGATATCTATTTATTTGAATTAATCATTTGGTGCCTCCATCTTGATAGAAATTGAACTAATGGCACCTCTGGAAAACTATATTAGCATGCTCAAGGCAATTTTAGAACAAAAACAAAACCACAACTTTCTTTTTAAAAAAGCAGCAGGTCAATGAGGACTGAACTTGCTTAGAAGGTCTCAAATGAGTGTCAGTTGGGAAAGGAAAGCAGAAAATGGTTAAATTTATTTATTTATTTCAAAGATTTTTAAGGCTGCTTCTCCCACAATCTGTGGCGCTGGGTGGCATACAAAAAGACAGATGGAAATAGAATAAGCATAGTACAAAAACAAACCACAAAATCAGAAACATAATCAACACACAATTTATAAAAATATCATACATCACAAAATAGGCTCATCTGCCATCCTGAG
Organism: Liasis olivaceus; assembly: GCA_030867105.1. Taxonomy (NCBI): domain Eukaryota; kingdom Metazoa; phylum Chordata; class Lepidosauria; order Squamata; family Pythonidae; genus Liasis; species Liasis olivaceus. The sequence continues at coordinate 264,083,358 of CM061349.1, forward strand.
CCAGTTCATGGGAGAAAAGCCAGGTCTTCATGGTTCTGCAAAAGACTAATGAAGATGGGGCTACCCAAACCTTGCCGGGGGGGGGGGGAGCTTGTTCCAAAGGGCATATTGCTACTAGTGCCACTGTATTCTGGACCACCTGCAATTTTTAGATGGTCTTCTGGGCAGCCTGTTGCACATTATAGAAATCCAACCAGGATGTGACCTAAGACATGAATGATTGTGAGCAGGGCCTCCCAGTCCAGAAACAGATGTAATTGACAGACAATATAAAGTTGTGCAAAGGTCTCCTGACCATGGCTGTCACCAGCTTCTTATGTTGGAGCCATATGTCCAGGAGGACCTCCAAATTGCAAACCAGCTCCATTATCACAGCCCTGAGGCATAAATGACACTTCATGCATATCAGGCCCACAGTTACTTGGTCAGGCCCATGGTGGCCATGAACTCCCATGTTGCTTCCAATTTCACACCTAAGAAAGGCAGGTTGAAGTCCCCCAAGACCATATCCCCGGGAAATTCCACTGTCAGCCGGGCTATAACATCCAGTAGCTCAGATAGGAAAGCAGCTGCCTAGCAGGTTGGTACAGTAGTAACAATTCCATCTGATCCCTAAGGCCCAACCTCATGAACAGGATTTGACTTCTGGTTATCTGCAAAGCAGCATCCCTGAAAGCTACAATAGTTTCTGGGATGTCCAAGGCCATTTCCTCACCCCTGCTCTGGGATTGCAGCTGATGCCATACCCAAAACCCAGGTGGGCACATTTCTCATGACCCTAACAGCTTACGGTATGCTGCAGAAAGTGACTGGAACTCTAAACTTTTGCATTCTTTTTGATCAGGAAAGGAGAGGCAAATATGTTGCAACAGCTTGTTGCAAATTCTATATGTCTGTCTTAATGATGAACTAGGCAAAATTTTAATTGAAAAAATGTATTCCAAGTATTGTAATTAGATATTAAGAGGCCATGTTTACTTCTTTTGTTGAGTATACCTGAATACACATAAGCTATCAATATTTTGGAGCCCAAGATAAGACAGTGGAAGGAAAGTTCCCATTCCTTCAGCTACCTTTGTGCCCCCTTGTAGAATGAGTCCCCTTCCAAAAATGTGGGATCTGGTATGGGGCTGATACTGGGGATGGGATGCACTACTTTGTCTAAATTTCTTTAAATCAATGTATTTTAGGATGCAAGTGATCTGTTTTCCCAGGAGTAGCCTTCTAGATTGTTCAGGAGGAATCTCTTTTCCTCATGTTTTCAAGGGTTTCAGGTGAATTCAGAGGAGAGAGAGGAATAGGGACACTTTCCTTCCATGAACTTCTTTAGGATAATTTGCTTCAGGAGCCTAACTTAAAAAGCAATAAAAGCTGAAAAGGAACTAGGGAGCAGAAGGTGTTTTGAACAGGGCGTGTTGCTTTGTACCATTCATAAATTATTCCTGTCTTATATGACCATTTTTTTCTGAAACTATCCCAAGTAGCGCTCCATTTATGAATACAAAAATGACTAAACAATTTGCTTTGCCTTTTTATTCATCTTTGTTTAGCCTGCCAAGTCCTGCTTTCTGTACAGTACTAATATGTTAAATGTGGAGTCCTTGGGGTTCTCTGAACTTGGTTGTCTTCTTGCAAACGTTTCATTACCCGGCTAGGTAACATCTTCAGTGCTAGAATGGGATGGGGTTTGCTCTCTGTTTATATACTGTGGCATGCCCTGCCAGTGTTGGTGGGGGTGGGGGTTTTGTTTGGTTTTATTTTTTTTCTTCTGGTAGTTCCTTGATAAGGGTATTGTTCACTGCTTGATTGTGTGCCTGGTGGTAACCTCTGCTTATCTGGGTGATGATTGCTGGTGAGGAGATGTTCTGATCTTTTGTTTTCTTTCCTATTGTCTCTTTTGAACAGTGTGTAGATGCCATTTATCTCTGTGTGTCTGTTGATTGCTGCCTTGTCTGAATACCAAGCTTCCAAGAATTCCCTTGCATTTTTGGATTTAGCTTGGTCTAAGATGTTGACAGCATATTAACGTAATATGTTAAATGCTATACATGTGATTGTGATATCTACTTATCTACTTATCACTGTACATATCAGTGTACATATCTAGGATGCTTAAGAAGGGAGATCTGGAAAAGAGTGTTAAACACAAATAAATGTCTATTTGCCTCTGGCATCATGTGGAAGAGCTTCATTCCTTCTTGCATGTGCTCACAGAGAGGGGCTCTTAACATGTTAATTCTCCTTGGTTTCCTTTCCAAGTGTTTGGTAAGAGCCTGTCTGAATGTTGAGATTTTAGAGTCAGTGGGAAATGCCATATAGGCTTAATAGTATTGCCTTACTATTTTGTAATGCAGGAAGATAGCTGAAGGAGTAGAGGCTTGCAAGCCTCGTATCCCCCCTGCCTCTGCCTCAGAAGGCTACATGTTGCTGTCAGGTGAGAGGATAACATATCCAAACTTCCTTAACTACATTCTATTACTTATATCTTAGCATTCTTGGTGGTTGCTTTACTCTTTCCTCAAGACACCTACAGGCCATTGGAAACCCTCATGTAATTCTTGTGTTAGATTAAGCTATTAGGTGAAGAGGATTTTTAAGTTTACAGCCTTTGATTCTACTTCCAGAAGCTCTTAAGAGGAATCTTCATTTTGCTGTACTTATTGGGCTCATGGATGACAGAGCCTAATTGGCTGACCTAGTTTATAATAGCATTATAGGATGGCTGCTTGTGGAGAAGGGGAAACACCAGCTCCCTGTGAGTAACCACAGCATCAGACAATGAGTGCCCACAGACATGGTGCTTGCTAAGCACAAAGATTGCTGTGAAGAAATGGGTGTTGGAGAAAAAGGTTGAGGAAGGCGGCAACAAAGAGAAGTCTACAGAGAAAGCATCTGCTGGAATACCCTTATCAGGCCTGTACGAACAAACACCCACACGCTTCTGTGCTGCCTGGCCAGGATTCAGCTCATTGCCCAAGCAGAGAAGAGAGCTGATTTCTCGTGCTGTAGAGCCTTACTCAGAGGGAAGGAGGAGCCAGAGACTATTGAAGTAAGGAGTGGCCGATATGCTTGCAGCTGAGGCTGGAAGGTTTATTGAGACTGTTTGTGTGAGTAGAAGAGAACAAGCCTCAAGCAACTGCAGCCAGACCCATTTACTTCCTTGGTTAGATATTTTATTTTGAGAGTTACTTTGAGTTCTTGATTTGGACTGCTGAGGCTCCAGAAAGTCTGTTTTTGCTGTCGACCCCTGCCTCGAATGCTCAAGAGACAGGGAAGAATAAACTTCAGCAGGTTTTCTACATCTTTGGAGAATCCCGTGTTTGCCTTTCTGTTACTCACTAGTCAGCTCCCCACCTCTCTGTCTACAAGGGCCTCTGCTACACTGCTAAATTGCTGAGGCTGTATCCCACATCTAGTGGCATCTTCTTCAGTGGAGAACGTATCCTTGTCCTTTGGCATGACTGAATGCCAGGGAATAAGATTCACATAAGCAGTGTGGCCTGTGTTTTCTAGATAGAACAGATGCTACCACAAAACTTATGTAATTGCTATGACTGAGGTAGAATATCAGGATATCATTTTTTTCCCCACTTGAACATGTGCCGTATATTGAGTCAAACCACTGATCTCTTGATTCCAGTGTTGCCTACACAGACTAGAAGAAGTTTGTTCTCTCATGACTCAAAAAAAAAAAAAAGCCTCTTTCTGCACCCTGGGATTTGGGATCCTTATTAGACAAAAGTACTAAGGGCTACACTTAAGATCTTCTGCAGGCAAAGGAAATGTCCCGCCAGTGATTAAATGCTTAGATGATCATTTTACCAATCCCCTAATTTTGCATGTGTTCACAGTGATAGCTGCTAACATGTTAATTCTCCATGGTTTCCTTTCCAAGTGTTTGGTAGCAGCCTGTCTGAATTTTGAGATTTTAAAGTCAGTGGGAAATGCTGTATCGGCTTAAATTCCACTTAGTGCTAATTTTGAACTAGTTCTCAGTTTTCCTATGTCCTCAGGGACTGTGGGAAAAAGCATAGTTAAATATGTGATAGTAGGCAAAGATTGGATGTATTCATTCACAAAATGCCCTGGCTAACTTTAAGGCTGAAACAGTGTCCCTCTATACTCTACTGAGTTCACTGGAGGAAGGGTACAATACTAAGTTAATAATAATTGTAGCTATTGGTGATGACACATGCGCGTGCACCCACACACACACACTTCCCAGCCCCTTTTCTTTCCCCCTCTTGATGTGATTCTTATCTGTAGATGCTTGTTTCCTCACTTCATTTGAGATTCCTGTATTGAACATTTTTCTATAGCCTTGGAAGATCATCTGTGAAGAAGACAAGTTTTCTACTCTAATGGCAGAGTGGTTTGCCATGTGTTTTCTGCCACTGAGTCTGATATGCGTGGCTGTTCCTGTGCCCTGACCAGTTCCTGGACTAATGGAGATTCTCTGTTTCAACATTCATGATTGGAATGAATTTTTATCTTGGGCTGCCCGGTGAAAATGGTGGATATGTTTAGGATAAAACTAACTATTTCCTGTATGTTTGTGTAGAGAGCCACTTTTGGTATATTGTTTAAGGCATCAGGCTAGAAAACAGGAGACGGTGAGTTCTACTCCTGCCTAAGGCACAAAGCCAGCTGGGTGACCTTGGGCCAGTCACTCTATCTCAGCCCTAGGAAGAAGGCAATGGCAAATCACTTCTGAAATCTTGCCAAGAAAACTACTTGTCCAGGCAGCCAGCGGGAGTCAACACTGACTTGAAGGCACCAAAACAACAACAGCAACCCACCTGTGTAATGATGAGTCTGAAGAGATAGGATGTCATTCTCTTTTGGCATTTCCTTGCTCATTCATCCATTTGTTGTAAGTCTGCTGTAGACACAGAGTGCTGCAGACATATTCCATCTAAATCAGGTATGTTTTTATGCAGTTGCTGTTTATTTGCAAAATGGATTCTGCTATACTTCTCTGCGGTTTCACCACATTATATCATTGCAAGGGGAGTTAAAGGTCCTCTTCTCCAGTCAGACCGCATAGACCAGTAGGAAAGATCTGTTAAACACACACATTCAAATAAGGAGACCTTTTCATAAAGTGAAAGGTTCTGTGTAGATTGAGTAAACTGTGTATTCTGGTTTTTCAGAGAAGTATTCTTTTCTTCCCTTGTATGACATACATAAAACTTGTTTTCAAGGTCTGGAGCCCTTCAGGATTGGGAAATACACCAACTTTGTTAACATTGGTGAACGTTGCAATGTTGCAGGATCAAGGAGATTTGCCAAACTGATAATGGCAGGCAAATATGAAGTAAGTTCACCTCTCTTTAAGCTTCAGGACTGGCATTAAAATTTTGTACAGGCCTACCATGTAAGAATTTGAATGCATAATTTCTACTAGGTATATTATATAAATACAGCTGTTTTTAGTACAATGTGAAGCACAATCTTGAGCATTTCTCTTGTAAAAGTGAGAGGTTCAAGCAGATCTCAGTAACAGTGATGACAGGCTCTAAAATATTTTACAGAATTTTTAAAATGTAAATAGACTGTTACACATTTTATAGGCTATGCAGTGGAAACAATATAATAGAAAGACCTCAGACACAATTAAACCAGCTAGCTAAAAATGCAGAAACAAATATAAGACCAATATAATCAAAGTAAATACAAAGCCATTCAGATAAAGAACAGTAAGAAAAAAAGGAGGGGGGGGGACTAAAGAGAATTAGATGCATTTCTGTTAGAACTAATGTCTTTTTTCCTTTAACATAGGATGCCTTGAGTGTAGCCAAGGCCCAAGTTGAGATGGGAGCTCAGATACTGGATATCAACATGGATGATGGAATGTTAGATGGGCCAAGCGCTATGGCCAGATTCTGCAACTACATTGCTTCAGAGCCTGACATTGCCAAGGTTATATATTTAACTGGATAGTCTTTTAATAGGTCAGCTTTCCCGAGTCTGGGGTTCTCTACATGTCTTAGGACTGCAACATATCCCACCATATCAGCAGGTTGCCTGACTGGAAAAATGGTAACAGGAAGTGAAAAATCAGAAGAAATGCATTAGAAAGATTATTCTGAACTTTTCATGGTATTTATTTATTTATATGTCACATTTATATAGCTGCCCATCTCTATTTAGACAACACGCTTCTGACCTGGACTGAACTGCTGTAATATTGGAAGCTATCAAGTACATACGGCCAATTACAAGCATCTGGGCTACTAATTTATTGTCCCCTTGCCTGTCCAGATAGTTATGGTATAGTTAAAGCTTTTGTGGTGTTCTTCTCATAAAGTGTTGAGTTTTCTTTTCAAAGGGAAGTGCTGGCCTTGAGTGTTTTGCTCTCTTAAGAATGTCCCTGGGTCTTGAAGTTAGTTCTTGACTCCTGGATTTCCAAATCCATAAATAATACTAAATATCACAGGTATCAGCTGAGCACTGTGTACATTATGTTGCCCACCCCCAGAGCAGACACTGTTTGACACTATTCTGCATGCATCTGAAGTAGCAGTGCCTGACTTCATGCAAGACAACTTTAATGTTTTTATCCAGAAAAAGTATCTTGATTTAACCAAGAATCATTTGGTTGAACCATGTACAGCCAAAATGCTGTATCAGGAGTAAGGCGCTGGGTTTTCTTGGTCAGGGATTAAACTTGTTTTTAATTGTTAATTTCTGAGTACTTCTGGGGTCATGGCCAGTGATATCGTGACATTGCCAGAGCGGGAAGGTCTGAAATGGGTTTTTAGGAGGTTTATGAGTGAAATTGTTACATTGAACCCTGCTGAGGCATATGGTACTCTTAACCCGTGTCCAACAACAGAAAAAAGTTCATATTTTTTAAAGAGTTGTTGAGGTTTTTAAGGGATGAAATGGATGGTTTTGGTCTCTGCAAGTCTTAAGGCACCAACTTCAGCTCTCAGATTGCCCCACACAAAAAAATCTGGCTGCCTTATTTTTCAGGCAGCCTTGTGTCCTTGTGTTCTCACTGTCACTTCTGAGAGCCCTGATTGTGAGAAGCCAAGAGGGAAACTGTCACCAAAGGGGAAAGGGTTTTTCTTATGATCTTCATTCTGAAATGAGGACACTAAGCCTTTTGGAACTTGGCAGGAAACCCCTCTGCTTAGAGTTTTTTGTTCAGCTGTAACTTTTGTGCATCCTTCATCAACCCAAATGTCAGCCCTGGGCAAATATTGCTGTTAGGTGGAAGAATCTTTTCCAAATGATGTCATAACTACAGAAAGCTTTCCTGAAAGAGAGAAATTAATCTTGCCTATGTGGTAAATCTAATAACAGAGACAGTTTGATCTTCCTTTAAAATTGCGAGACTTTTTCTCTTTGCCTTAGATGTGCATCCGCACAATTCAGACTTATGTATTTACTGGTTCTGAAGATCTTTATTATTTTTTAATTTTGGTGCTTTTTTTCCTCAGGTGCCCCTTTGCATCGATTCCTCAAACTTCTCTGTCATAGAGGCTGGGCTGAAGTGTTCTCAAGGCAAATGCATAGTGAACAGCATCAGTCTGAAGGAAGGCGAAGATGATTTCCTAAGAAAAGCAAGCAAAATTAAGAGATATGGAGCAGCAGTGGTGATTATGGCCTTTGATGAAGTGGGGCAGGTTGGTGACACTTTCCCAACCCACTAGAAATTGTTTGTCCAGAAGGTCATATGAACTTTTGTCCTATCTGTGATCTGGTAAAAGGAATAGGAGGGAACCAAAACAAAGTAGGTCAAATATGAATTTGGGCAGTTATATTGCAATATTGAAATTACCCACTGAGCTGGTTAGTGTCTGAACATAGTACAAATAGAATAAAAGATCAACTCACAAACCAGCGTCACAAAACTGACAGCAAGAAAAAATGTAGCATCGCCATCACAAAGCATTATTTATTTGTTACTTTTATATCCTTATCTTGATTTAGGTGGCTCAGGTTAGTGAATATGGCATTCCCAGCCATTTCCCCATCCTGTCATGATCTGCTCACTTATGCGCATTCCTTCAGCAATATAGCTTTCCTTTGAGCAAAAAAGTGGGGTATAAATTACATTAATAATATGCAGCAATAACTGCAACAATTCTGGGAAGAGGAATCTCCAATAATCTCTTCAATTAACTGTCAGTAGCAAAGTAAACATAAGTGTGTCTCCTAAACTTAACTTCTCTATGGCTGGCATTAGACAGGAAGTTCCTTACTAAAATGAATATGTGGTGAAATACATGGTGACCTACCGGCTGCAATGTTAGCTAATTGAAACTTCAAGTCTCAGAGGCCTCCTTTTTCTGAATCCCAGTTGGTTGCAGAGTGTGTTGAGAGCAAACTCATCACTGAGAGCCACTCATGCCAGTTCTATTTATTGGATTTCTACTCTGCTTTTCCTTGAAGGCTCAAGATATTAACATGGGATGTGCTGTCCTTTAGGTTTTTTTTTTTAAATAGTTTTATTAGTAGTTTTAAAAAAGAAGATAAAAACTAATGCAAACTAATAAAAATTAAGGAAGGAAAAAGAAAAATAAAGAAATCAAAGAGAAAGCTAAAAGTGCAAGAAAGGAAAAAAAGGTAAAAGAAAAACAGAAAAGAAAGAAAGGAGATATAAAGAAGTGGCTTCCGATCTTCCTTACAGCAGTTATAAGTACAATTATAAATTTACCTCTTTCTCTAAAGTTACAAGGTGTCTCTCTTCTTTCTAAAATCTGTCCTGTCTAATCATCAAAACCATAAATCATAAGTTCATTTTTTTTCTGTTTTCTGCAAAAGTCCATAAGGGGTTTCCAGTCATCAGTAAACATAGATATTGTCTTTTCTCTAATCAAAGAAGTCAGTTTGGCCATCTCAGTGAGTTCCATCATCTTCACCAACCAGATGTGCTGTGCTTTAGATTCAAAGCTGAAAAGGTGTTTCAGAAGGGGTGTTAATGGGCACACCACACCTGCTGATGCCTCCTTAAAGAAGCAGAAGCAGGCTTGCAGGAAAAATATGTGCTTGAGTTAAAGAGGCACCAACAGAGCACCTACACCCATTCCAGAGCACATTGTTGCATCCTGTTGGTACATCCTTAACTCAAATGCATATTTTCCTGTGATTATGCAGCTATTGTGCAAGCCCAGGGAAAAAATCTGCTTCTTTAAGGAGGTGTCAGTAAATGTGCATGTGTCCACACCTGCTCGGAAGCACCTTTTTGGTTCTGGATCTGAAGCTCAGTGCATTCTTGTCATCCTTCAATTTTATCCTCACATTAAAAGCCATGCAATGTAAATTGGGCTGAGAGGTAGCGATTGGCCCAAAGTTACTGCATACATTCCAGGGCTGAGGCTGGATTTGAACTTAGGTCTTCCGGGGCCTAGTTCAGCATTCTTATTGCTGTGCATTATTAGCTTCCCAGAAGCTTTGTTCTGACCTCTTTTAAAAAGAGGGCGCTGGATTAGATGGATTTGCAGTCATACCAACAGAGCTCTTAACAAAGTTTCTTTACCCTGGGTAAAGTTATTCTGCCTATTCTACCATTGCAGCCTGAATGGCACATCATACTTAGTTGGGGGATAGAGGCAAACATCTGGAATGAGTGCAGGGATGATAGAGGGAAAAGAGAAGGAAAATACAGTTGTACAAATAGTCTTCTGCTCATGGAGCCACTAGATGCAACTCTTTGAAATCTGGACCTAAAGGATATAGCATTTCCGATACTGAACTTTGGCTATGCTTTATGGTACGTGAATTAAAACAGACCTCAGCTCTTCGGAACTTAATTTGTTTTAAAGGTTTTCATTGGTCCTGCTAGTTAGCTAGCACAGAAAAGGGGGAAAGTCCATTGAGAATGAGACTGCTTGGCTTGGATGATTTAGTACTGGAGTGGCAACCTTGGTCTCAGACTGGAATTAGTACCTGAAAATGTTATAAATCCTGCAATATTCTGCAACTTCATCTCTTGAAGTGTTTCTTGTTTAATGAACAAATGCATAGAACAGTTATTCTTAAGAATTACTAACTTCGAATCATGAATCCGGGAGCTTTTCTGAAACATGAATTTATTATAACAGACTAAGAAAAGCCATATTAGAAATCTAGATAAACAGAAACAATATACCACCAAAAAACCAAAACCAAAACCTAACTATCCTTCTTGCTTCCATTTGATTTGTCTTTTCAGGCCACAGAAGCAAAAGACAAAATTGCAATCTGCACCAGAGCCTATGACCTCCTAGTGAACAAAGTTGGCTTTAATCCACATGATATAATTTTTGATCCCAACATTTTGACTATAGGTACCGGAATGGAGGAACATAATTTGTATGCAGTTAATTTTATCAATGCAACTAAAACAATAAAAGTGAGTCTAGGAAGTTTAGGGGGTGGGGTTTGGGTTCTTTTTTAAAAACTGATTTACTGATTTTATTTTAAACATTTGTATACTGGTCTTTAAACATAGCTGGGTGAGGCGAAAGCGGTGGCTTAAATGGAACCACACAACTCTTTATGTTGTACAATTTCCTCAGCATTACGTCCAATAGCAACATTATTATAAATTATATAGTTGTTGAAAAATAACCCAGACCATTAACTGATTTGTATATATACTTAGAGTAATTAAATGGAGCAATATTTGCCAAAAATTGGCAGTTTGGCCAAAAGACCTTTGACAAGTGTCATGAAAGTTACTTCATTCAATTAGCACAAGTTCCATTACTGTCTGTGATTCTATTTTGAGTTTGTCTGGTAAACAGGATATTTTTCAGATTTTATTTGTGCATATTATGCTAAATTATCATAAATGTATGGTAAAATATGATTTCCTAGTTATTATTGGGGGATATAGCTCAGTGTTTTCTTAATGACAAGGAAAGGGTAAAAGTATCTCTACCTTTATATATCCGCCTCCAAACCAGATAGGTCAATACTATAGGAATGGGATATGACTTTCTTCAGGATGCCATTGTGTTTCACAAGCTTTGAAAATGTTTTTTAGAAATGAATTAACATATTGCCCATACATAGACTATAATACACAATGAGCCTCCTTGAGTGAAAAGAATATGTGGGCATAACTTCTTAGTATACATAATGTATACACTTCCCATTGTGATTTTTCATGTTTTAGGCAGACGTGATAGCAATCAATGAATTAATCTTCTCTCTTGAAGTTATGCAGTGCCAAGATACGGCCTTCCTTGGGATGGGATTGAACCACAGTCCTCTGGTGTCCAATTATAATGTTCTTCTCTTTGGGCTGCTCAGTCTCATAGAGAAGCATCTGGCACCAGTGGGATAGGTTCGGAGTAAGAGTGCCTCTAAAGAAACTGAATAAGAAATTAGTCTGTGGTGTAATCGGTAGACTCCTCAGCTCTAGTTCTGAAGAACGTTTAGACTTTTTCACAACAGAATGAAAATACTCAAAAAGAGAAGAAAGTAAAGACAAAATTCCAACACGTGTTTTATTTTTTATAGTCATAGATATACAAGACAAACTACTTTGAACATCGGATAGGTTATGTCTTGAGATGAATGTTTTTCTGGTCAAAGAGATTTTTTTTCCTATTTGTCATGTGGTTTTCTTCCTGCCAGCAACCTAAGTGGCAGCCAGATCATGTTAGTTGTATGTGTTCTTTTATGCTGTTTCTCCAGTGACCAGGCAATGCTAACCACACTTGGTATCTGTTCTTTGCTTTATAAAGTTTCATTACCTTGCTGGGACTTCTCTTGTTAGGAAAATTTGCCTGGAGCCAGAATAAGTGGAGGCCTTTCGAATTTGTCTTTCTCCTTCCGGGGAATGGATGCTATTCGAGAAGCAATGCATGGCGTTTTTCTTTTCCATGCAATTAAGGTAATGTGATGGTTTGGGCAAAATAGTTTCCGATCAGAAAATACTGTGGTAGAAGAAGTTGTAATATCCATTGTGCTTTTTTTTTTTTCCCTTCTGTGTTTATTCTCAGTATGGAATGGACATGGGGATTGTGAATGCAGGAAATCTGCCAGTATACGATGATATCCATAAGGAACTTTTGCAGTTGTGTGAAGATTTGATTTGGAATAAAGATCCAGATGCAACAGAAAAGCTTTTGCATTATGCTCAGGTTATTTTTTTGCCTAAATTGTTTTTAACATGCACAACTTAACTTTTAAATGTGGATGCTGAAAGACTGAAAAATTGCTTTGTGAATTGTTCTTAAATTATTTGGTTTGTTTACATAGATGTACCCCAAATGCCCCTTTGCTCCCCACCTCCCCAAAAAAGCCTGTTATATCAAACCATACTGGACTAGAGTGATTCCAGGAACCAATGTTGGCCTTTTCTGCTTTTCCAAAAGGAAAAACAAGATAGAAGTGTAATTTACAAAAATACATAGGTAAATATCACAAGAAGCACATTTTCTTTTCAGAGTATACATTAGAGCATACTTTTTTTTTTTTTGCTTATTTCTTGATTAAAACAACAAAGGAAAAATAAGAGGAGTAAATATAAAAAATAGAAAAAAAAGAAAAACAGGACAATTACAATTAACAGAGTAGGAATAACAAAATCTGCTGTTTGCTATTAACGTGCAAGTGTACGAGCTGTTTCTTAATAAGATGTGTGTTCGCTTGTTATGTTCCAGAGTTCAGAATGAACAAATTCACGCTCAGTTGTAATAGCAGCGGCCCCATAATCTTTTTCCATGCCAGCATCCTCAAAAGCCACCGCCTTCTGAATCCCCAGCTGTGCACATTTGAGATAAACATCTGCAGGGAGATCCTAATCACATTCCTTGCATTTGGGAACCTTAAAATGTTGGAATTTCTAATAAAGAGCAGTAAGTCACAAAGGCATGAAAGCCGGCTGGGTGACTTTGGGCCAGTCACTCTCTCTCTCTCAGCTCAATTCACCTCAGAGGGTTGTCGTGGGGGAAATAGGAGGAGGAAGGAGTATTAGGTATGTTCGCCGCCTTGGGTTATTTATAAAAAATAAGACGGGATAAAAAGTCTAAGAAAAAAAAAGATGTGAGAGAGAAAAAGAAGGCGGGGAGGGTTGGGACATGGAGCAGTGCTGTCTTTTTGGGAGGAGGATATTCATTTGTGGCATACCTTACATGTGTACAAAACCTGGGGTTTTTTGTCCTTAACACCCAAGCAGACAAAGTAGTTGTTCTTGGGGTTCTCTGAGCTTGGTTCTTGGAAGCCTGGTATTCAGACAAGGCAGCAATCAACAGACACATAGAGATAAACAACATCTACACACTATTCAAAAGAGACAATAGAAAAGAAAACAAAAGACCAGAACATCTCCTCACCAGCAATCATCACCCAGATAAGCAGAGGTTACCACCAGGCACACAATCAAGCAGTGAACAATACCCTTATCAAGGAACTACCAGAAGAAAAAAAATAAAACCAAACAAACCCCCCCCCCCCACACACCAACACTGGCAGGGCATGCCACAGTATATAAACAGAGAGCAAACCCCATCCCATTCTAGCACTGAAGATGTTACCTAGCTGGGTAATGAAATGTTTGCAAGAAAAGAACCAAGCTCAGAGAACCCCAAGGACTCCACAGCTCAAGTAGAGTAATTGTTGCTCTCATTGTACAAGGAGTACAATGAGTAGTTGTTGCTCTCATTGTACAAGGAGAATACTGGGGAAAGAGCAATTTTGCCAATGTAACTATTTAGTGAAAATAACTAGCATGTGGACCTGGAATTTGTTGACATGCTCCACAAACCACACCGTATTTGTGTAATCTGATTTTTTAAAAAAATAACATATTTTAAGTGGAAGGAGACTGGGATAGTATTGCAGAGCAGAGTAGAAAGGGGTGGTTTGTCCTCTTAAGCCAATGGGCATGTTCTAGTTCAGAATAGTGTTTGAATCACTAGCGATCAATTACGTGACATAACATAAACTATCACCAAGAGGGACTGTACTAAAGCCAAGCTATTAGCTTTTTTTAAATAATTGCTGCTAGACTGGCTGGGGAGATTTAAATTATATGAGCAGGAATAAAAATCCCACGCTCTATTGATGGAATATTTATGTTTTGCTGTCTTACCTTTTTAGAAACAAAATCTTTCTGGAATCAATCAGTAGCCATTTGTGTTCACATGTGTACAGTAGCTTATACATATGCCATGATTGTGTAAGACCGGAGAGCACATGAAACTGAGGTTGTGTCAGATTTTCATTAGGCATGAATTTTCTAGACACTGGTCAATTTGATAATGGAGTGACTACCTGTAGTCCAGAACACTCCAGTGCAAAAGCATTTACATTTCACCCACCTTCCACTGTGCAAGTATCTGTTTATCTGTATTCAAGTGTGAAATATGAACAGATTATGCTATGTAATGAGGCGCCCGTGCCAACCCTGTCTCAAGAACTTCAAAAACTTTGCACTGATCTGCAAGAAGCTTCTTCCGTACAGTTGAATATAAGAAGATGCCTCAACGTGACCTTGATTTTTTCAGGGTTCTTGACCATATAATGCTGAGGTGAACAGTCTTTCCACCCTGCACTTTGCTTATTTTTTTCAGTGTTTCTGAGCCTCCAAGCCATAATCATGGCATAAAATAAAGTGGCTAAATATATGTTCAGTCAAAAAGCTTTTTGGAGATGAAGTGACATATTGGACATCTTGTTTATACAAAAACAGTATGTATTTACCTAGGTGGCAGAATATAGTATTGACAAGTATAACATACTGTTTGTGTCTTCATGTCAGCCTTACAAAGTAGACTAGAACATGAAACCTGACTCCATAGGAAGGCTAGAACGATACTTTATTGAGATAAGCTATAGTAACAGGGTCTCTTCTGAATACTGTCTTGTTTCCCAGGACTTGAAGAATGTTTCAGCCTTCTTTGCTTATGTAATGCTTCTTGCCAGTTTCCCTCAAGGTCATCTCCCTGACTCTCTACACTTCACTTTAATGGAAGTGTAGAAAGAATCTGAGAGTTGAAAGCGACAAAGAAGCTGAAGAAGGCCATCTCTCTTTATCCTAGGATTCTGTTAAATTTATGTCTGTTTAATGGCCTAAAGCAGCGGTTCTCAAAGTGTGGTCTGGGGAACTCTGGGGGTCCCCCGGACCTTTTCAGGGGATCTGTGAAGTCAAATAAATAAATACTGTAACATTTCTCAGTTTTAATTTCTAATGCAATAAATATTGATGGATTTAACCCACATAAGCCAAAGCTCTTTGGGGTCCTCAGTCATTTTTAAGAATGTAAAGGGGTCCTGAGACCAAAATGTTTGAGAACCACTGGCCTAAAGGACCTTTCAAGCACTGAGACAAAAAGGCTGTCTTATCTAATGAGGAAATAATCCTTTTACAGGGTGAATAGTGGGTTAAAATTCTCCACTTGTGGGAAGATGGTATCAATATGTTTATCAGTGGCGGAAGGGCAAATGCATATACCTTTCCTCCCTTCCCCTTTTTTCCCTTAACTTCTCAGATTTCTTTTTAACTTCTCTTAATCTTGTTCCAGACTCATGCTCAAGGAGGAAAAAAAGTGGTGCAGACTGATGGATGGAGAAATGGATCTGTAGAAGAAAGACTGGAGTATGCCCTTGTTAAGGTGAATTTATCGCTTTTTTGGTGAGCTAAAATTTGTTCCGTTGCCTCCTTGACTAGGTTTGATCCTAAGGGAAAGTTGCTGGAGAGTGCCAGTCCAAGCCTGTCATGCTTTCAGGGTTCAGCTTTCCAGGATTTGTTCCTGATGGATTGAGAAATACAGTAGGCTTCAAATGGCCCATTTGGGTACTTGATCAGCAGGACTTCTCTTGAAAAATGAAAATAAATGCCTATTCATATTTCTTACAGGTTTAGATCTAGAACAGTGTTTTTCAAGCTTGGCAACTTTAAGATGTGTGGACTTCAACTCCCAGAATTCTGTGCATGCTGGCAGGCTTAGATCTAGAGCCCCCTTCAAAGCATCAGCACCTTGTAATGAAAAATGGAGGTTCACCTGAGACAAGGCTGCAACTAGCTGGAAACCAGCTGCAGATTATGCTAGTAACTGATTGAAAATTCTGAACAATATGCAGTGAAAGTCAGAATGGGCTTCACGGTTGAAACAAAGTAAACAAAGACTCCCTTTGCTTAATTTTTTAATTTGCTGTTAATCGCACTCTGCAGATCAGAAGCTGCCAATATGAAAAAGGAAGTGTAACTCTGAATACTTCAAGAACAGCCTATCTATTTTAAAACTTAGCTCAGAGATCCTTTTCAGAATACCCACACACAATTTTTGGAAGTGAGATAATGAGGAGGCATCCTGCCGGTGAATGGCTTTCCTCTTTCCCTTTGCCAGGCTCCTTCAGGATTATTTTAGAAAAAGCTTGAAAACATTGCCTCTTATGCTTTCACCATGAATTGATGCTACTAGTATGTTTTATCCCTGATGTTTTTTTACTTTACTTATTTTGTAGGTTTAGTTTTGAATTCAGCTTTTGGTATTATTAGCCTATTTTAACATCCTGAAATTACTAGTCTCTTTTCCGAAATGTTGTCCTTGAGGGCCCCACTTTTGTAAATGCAATAGATAAATGATGCTTGTTGTGCACAGATATAAACTGCTTTAATGTTCACATTGTTGATTTTTTCCAGGGCATTGAGAAATATGTGATTGAGGATACTGAAGAGGCTAGACAAAACAAAGAGAGGTATCCCAGACCCCTGAATATAATTGAGGGGCCTCTGATGAATGGCATGAAAATAGTTGGTGATCTTTTTGGAGCTGGCAAGATGTTTCTTCCTCAGGTAAAGAAGAAGATGTTTCTACTAGCCTATCACAATTTAGCTGTGTAATTAAAGATTCCACCAGTTTGGACCAATGCTTTCTTTGGCTTGAGGGAGGATCAGTGTCTGGTTCTTAGTGCTTCAGGATGTTATAGTAGAATATGGGAGATTGCCTTACACCAGGACAGTCTGTTTGTCCATTTTAGCTCAGTACAGTTCACTCTGATTGGCAACAGCTCTCTTGAGGTTGTAGTGGCTTACACACACACACACACATTTTCACATCCCAAGATTCATTAGTTAAGTCTTATGGAAAAGACATTCCTTTACAGTGAAAGAATTCTGAACCGAGGAACTTGATTCTGGGCTCACAGTCCTTCCACCGAAATTTCTGGTTTCCTTTAATGGAGAGCTGAGAGTGGGAACAAATAATATGGCTGCTCCTGTTAAACAATTGGGAGGGTTTTGTTTTGGTTTTATGGATTGTGGTTTTTATACTTTTATACTTATATTGTTGTTGTGAGCCTCCTAGAGTTGTGTTTAAGATGTGCGGCCATACAAATCTTTTAAATAAAATGAATGAATGAATGAATAAATAAATAAATTGGAAATCCTTGCTATATCCATGTAGCATTCTTTGTAACAATATGCAAGTGCTGGTCCATAGCCCTTAGATTTTCTAATGGTCTCCCATCCAAGTACTAATTACATTCAACCCTGCTTAGCTTATAGTCCTAGGATTTCCCCTATTGGCAGTCTGCCAGATCTAGCTTATAGTTCTTGAATTTCTTCCCATCTAAGTATTAACTATGATCCTGATTAGGTTTTTTCTTAATACTGGCTAGGTGTCACCTGCTGCAAACAATCCTTGAGTAATGGAGATGAGATAGTTGAATGTGAGACCTTATGTATGAAAGCATGTGCTGTAATACTAGAGATACCCTGTACATTAAAATGGATATTATTTTATTTTCATTCTTACTAATGACTATTGCTGTTCTTACATTCAGTTGTAAAGATAGCTCTTCATCCACTTGCCCAGAATGGATAACAACTGCTTTCTGGGTTAGTGGCTTATTGGACATATAATTAAAACAACCTCTAATACCCCGATGTATGCCAGCAGATAAAGCTGTATCTCAGTGCATGGGCTACTTTAGTCCCTTTTTGTATTTGTTTATACTTGATTGACAATATGTCCACAATTGGTTATTTCTTTTCATGTGTTAGCTTTTAGGTTTAATAGTTAGATTTAATGCAGTAGTCTTTTGTACACAGTGCAATGCAAGCAGGCGCAGCTTTGCAGATGTGGATTGAAGCTGTAGCACGGCTCACTCTATTTAGGCGGGCAGCGGGTCTTGGAGGACTGCAAGCATTAGTGTACTTTCTTGACCAGCGACCCACTGTAACGACAAATCCACCAGGATAGGTTTGTGGTGGATTTGTGACACCATATGAATGTGATCCATTGGAAGAGTTTCTTTACATTGGCAGAAAATGGAGAAACTGGTAGAGGAGTTACTTAGCTGGCATTTATTGATAACCTCCTGTTTTTTGGCAGCTGGTATTGTTTGCTTTCAATATACTCTTGAATAAACTTATTTTTATTGTCATGGTTCTTTCCCTGAATCTGATTATACAGGTGATTAAATCTGCTAGAGTTATGAAGAAAGCTGTTGGTCATCTTATCCCATTCATGGAGAAGGAAAGAGAGGAAATACGTGTGTTGTCTGGTAACATGGAGGAAGAGGCAAGTTTGCAACTCCAATGCTTGATTCTCTTAAATTAATTTTTGCTGCAGTTGCATTATAGATTTTTGTGTGGGGCAGGAATTCATGGCATATCACAGCAGCAACTTCTGCAATAAATAGATCCTCTTATACGAGCTCTCTGTCACAGAAATGGGCAGCTGATTGGAAAACATAAAATTGTCCATTTGATATTTTGCCAATAAAACAAACAGAGCAATAGTATGCGGTGCTACATAGGGATCCATAACCATAAACCTGATACTTAATTGGATGAATGTTTGACAGACAAAAAAATAACAGTGGCAAGAACAGTTTTTGACTCTCTGGGTTGAGCTGAGTTTTTCTCCATCATTTTCAGGAATATAGTTTTCCAATGATATGGTCTATCTCCATTGCCAGCTTTGCTTCTGTGCGCCCTTCTTCCCATTTGGTACCTCTCCCCTTAGTTTTACAAGCTAATTTGCGGATTGCTTACTGGTACAATCTCATATAGCCTGACTACAGTTTCTGAGCAAAAAGGTGTGGAGCAAAAGGGTGCTAATTGTCACTAGAGAGTCCTAGTTAATCAGCACAGAAGAGATGGATGGATCAGACCTTTTGGGGTCCATGTCAGTAAATGCATTAGTAAGTCCGTGCCATTTTATTTCTGGGTTTATTGGCATTTTTCTTTTTTAAAAATCTGCATTGCTCTTACTTGTTTTAAAGGCATTTTGTGGTTTGATATATAACATGATACTGTTTTGAGGCTGAAAACTGAATTCTGGAGAAATGCAAATTCATTTGGGAGGTGTGAATCAGATTGGTTCACTTCCAAAGGCAGAGCAAACGAAATCCTTGGACTTCCATGCTCTGCAGCCTCTTATCTTAGGAAGCATCTGTCAAGCTAATGTCTAGCTGCTCATTGGAAGCAATCACGGGGCTGGAAGAAACCTGAGACTTTGTGCTGTAGCAGATTTTTTTCATTCCTAACAGGCATGAAAAAATGAAATAACAGCAGTTGTTCTTGTACTTCAAATTGTTGCGAAGGCTGGGTTGATTTAAGAACAAATTGTGAATTTTATGCTGTCTTTGGCATTTGGGAAGGGAGTGAAATGAGGTAAGGCAGGATGCTGAGTGGAAAACACAACAATCAAGAAGCTTACTAGCTTTAAGATGTATTTATTTAACAGCCACGTTTTTATTTAAAAAGGGGAAAGTGTGTGAATCAGTATGGAATTAGGCCAGTCCTGTATTATTACTCGCTAATAGTTGGTATATGCGGCAGACTTTTGGAAATGCTAAATGCTGCTATTCTAATAAAGAGGGATGGGGAAGTGTGTGTGTGTGCGCGTGTGTGTGCATGTGTGTGTATGTGTTGGGGGAGGGGTCTGCTGGCTCCTGAATATGAGTTTTATCATTGGGATGCTTGCTGCTGTCCTGTCTCAAAATGAGGTACATATCTCCTGGTGTAGAAGCTCTCCGGAGTGCAGTTACCTCCCAGAATACTCACTGTAGTGCCAGAAGAACAGCAAATATAGAACACTGGTTATTATCTTTCAGAATGGATGGCTTTGCTGCAGGCTTGTGCCAGGACTGAGGAGGAAAGCTATTTGGTCCCGTTCCCAGTTAGTCTGCTCCAGATCATTTAATGATAGAAATCATCTTGTTTTTATCCTGAAGGTGTCTTAAGAGTAAATGTATAGCAGCCCAGTCTTTTTCTTCTCATTCCCATCAGTCTTAGGATTCCCCTAGCAATTAGGTCTGTAATTATTGCTTGACTATTCTCCTCTGACTTTTTTTTCCCAGCTTGATTAAATTAGTGTGCCCTTCTGCTCCAGCCACGCAGGCTTTCATGAATGTAATGCATAACGATACTGGATAGTGCAATACTGTGGCATATTCTGGATGTTCATTCTCCCCAGACTCTGCTATGTTTTAAGAAGATAGAAAAAGTTAAGCATCATAGTAATGCAGAAGCCCTCAGCCATCAAAGCTTTTGTTCACCTTAAAGATTGATTATAACAAGGGGGTTTTAGGGGTTAGGGTTAGGGTGAAGTTGGAATATATTTATGTACATGTGATGCAACATATATTTAAAAGGAGCAGAGCTTTGAGAGCCTGGTTGTGCATGCCATTTTTATGCTGTTGACTTCCCCCCATGGATGCCCCCAATGCAAGTTAAACATCTGGGTTGTGTACCTCTTTGTTTTGAAAACCAGCTATGCTCCAATCGGTAGAAAGCTGTGGCAGGGCACTGATTTAAAGAGCCAAAGTTATGCAGACATGGTGACTTTTTCCCTGAATCTCTTGCTAGAATTTCCACCCAGTTGAGAAAAACATGCCAACGTTAGCAAAATATGGTATGCTAAAAGAGAGGCAAAGACTGATGTGTGTGCCTCTGTGTCTTTTTAAAACTGGTCTCCGTAGCATTTACTTTTTTTCATAAATGAGCAGAAACAAGGTTTAAAGGCATGGATATGCCACTGTTGGGTGTAGTTTAATGAAACGCCTTTGCCTTGAAAAAATTAATGTAACGGTGTAAACATTTATATGAAAATATTCACTGAAAAAGTCAGTAGAGGAACATGGGATCCTAGACGTAGGGGCTCTAGTAGAGAAAATGCTAAGGCTGCCTTCTCCATTATGGCTAGGAATTCTGGGAGTTGCATTTCCAACATATATGGAAAGTACCAGGTTGGAGAAGGCTGTGGTACGATGCCCTGATTTACTTTTTTTTTCTTTGAATCACAGTCATTTGTGCTGCTGAAAGATGCGTTTTTACAAATAGTTCCTTTGCTGAGGCCATGTTCTGTCATTCTGACAAAAGTAAATTAAAAAAACAAAACAGAATTTTGTATTCAGAAAGCCTGAATTCCACAGGAGTAATATTTGTTAAATTCTATTCCCATAAGGATCAAATTAATGGATTGAAGAAATGAATGTATTTTTCACATTGTGGTCTGTGGAGCTGCAGCAAACTGCCCAGGATGCATTGTGATTCCTTGCTAGAGGGCAGATCTTTTAAAATATATTTATATATGATGCTTTTAATTCTTATGTTCCTCCTTAATCAAGAACAATTAGGTTGAGGCATAATGACAAGCCAAAAATAACATTATGGCTGGGGAACATTTCAGTCCAAGATTTTCCAAGTCTGGTTGGTCTGGAGTTGACAGTCTGGCACTCTTATGATGGTTTAGTCTATAATTCCACAGTCTTTATCATTTGCCTTGGTTGAGCTAGTGAGAGTCATAGTCATAATCCAAAACATGTGGGACACAGGTTGTCTATATCTGCTGTTGCCACTAACCAAGTATTCCCAGTTTTTTGTTCTTATGGGCACAATATATTCACAAAATGATGGTTGTGGCAGCATGATGGTCAGAAGATGGTTGCCATGACCAAATTTATATTGAAGTTCATTATATAAAAGAGATGGAAAAAAAGCAGGGTCTTAAAATAGAAGACATATTCCTCTTCTTGTTTTTAACACTCTAAGAAAAATTATTTCCCACCCAAAGCAGGTTCTACAGTTAATAGCCCAGCTCAAATAAATATAACATACAGATCATTGCAAATCAGTTGTTTGTAAACAGTGATTCCCTTGTTCCTGCTCTTTCCTGCTTCTCTTCCAAATCAATCTTTGCTTACACATGCACACTTCTCCTCTCGCTTTTGGCCTTCATTCACTGTGGACTGTAACAAGGGAGGGGAGGGCCCATTGATAAGCTCAGCAATGCCCAGTCCTGGGCCAAGGCCATCATTAGAAAACAGGCAGCCTTACTTCCTTAGCTGTTGGAGGTGGAGGGGAAGAGAAGGGGACGGAAGGGGACTCCTCCCTACTGTCACAGTTAGTCAGGGAAGGTTGGGAACCACCATCCTCTCTAACTAAGCTGACTGCTGTGCCTGCCTTTTTCCTTCACTGCTGCATCCTTTTCACTTCAGGAGCAGCTCCTCTGCCCAAGAGTCAGTAGCTGGTCTTTCAAAGGTCCAGGCCCACCCAGTTCTCCAAGCTTTCCCTTCTGCTGAAGTAGTTCTACAGACAGCCCTTCTCTTATCTGCTCTGGGGGCAGACTTTAACCATTACTTCATACTGGCTCTCCCCACTGACGTAGGGAAATGTGCTCCAGTGGCACTGGAGTGGTCTTTTTCATCATTCTGTTTATCATCATGCCATGTCTTGTGTAGATTAAATGTTATATTGTGTCTGTCGGCTGGGGCTTTCTTCCAAGTTGTAAAGTGGTTTGGGGTTAGGGTGTTTTGACCTCTGGAGAATTGCCATCCTGTGATTTAGCTGAATTAAATAAACCATTTATTCAGACAACAAAATAAACAACTTCTGTTACATGATTCATATGGATTTATCTCTGCTTTAAATAGTTGAATGTAACAGTTGTTGCAATACGATAGGAATTGCTCAAAAATGAAGTCTACATACATTCTGAAAATGGCTTAATTTTTGCAGGATCCTTATCAAGGCACTATTGTGTTAGCTACTGTGAAAGGTGACGTTCATGACATCGGCAAGAACATTGTGGGAGTAGTTCTGGGCTGTAATAATTTCAGGTAATGAGGTTAGACCTTTTGATCTTGCAGTTCCCTCCTTGTACTATAATTATTTGACATGCTAGAATTGTCTCCTGCAAGTGGGATATCTAATTATTTGGCTGAAGTGCTAGCTTTCTGGGAGCAGTTCTGCCAGAAAGCATTTTTTTCCTGGTAGGTAGGGATAAGGACAGAAGGTGGTACACATAACATTTGTCTATTCACACAGGAAAAGATTTAGTAACAGGTATTATTAAACTATTGCATGAATCTCTATAAGAAACAGGATAATAAAAACATGGGCCAGTGAGTCAACTGTTCCATCAAAACAAAGGCAGAAGCTTTTGGCATCAAGTGTCTTAAACTTGCTTTCGAGAACTGCCTGGAGTAAAATATTAAAGTGTAGTTGCATAAAAGCTCTGCAGAAACTTGATCAAAGTACGTGGATGATTTGAAACAATTCAGTTGCTCCCTAACCCAGCATATTTGGATATGCGTTTAATCTGGGATCTTTTGTCTGGACACTGGATAGCCTGCTCATAGGTGAAAGTTAGTAGGACCTCAGGATTTGCAGAACAATAATAAATCTTGAAATGCTCAGTGGCAGTATTACTGCCCAAGAAGTTAATTTCTCAATTGTCTGTTCTTAAATAAGAAGTCATTGGACTTAATAGAAAGTGTGACATATACTCAAGCAAGTGCGGTAACAACTAAGAATGGGGCAGGTGTGATACAAGAAGGCTTAGGTATAAGGGAAGATTACAAGCCAAACGTTGTTCTTTTTAGCTTCCTCCCAGGATGATTGATCTTTCTTGTACACTATAACAGAATTGGATTAATTGAGCATATGTGCATGTTGATTAGCAAACTACCATTTCCTCCCCCAGAGTTATTGATTTGGGAGTTATGACACCATGTGACAAGATACTTAAAGCTGCTCTTGAAAACAAAGCAGGTACAAGAATATTTGATTTGTATTTGTCCAGCTTCATGGAGTCTCAAGCATATATTTGCATTATGTTAAAACGTGTATCTTCAAATGCTAATTCTCACTAAATTCACTAATGTAAACCAAGGTGATAACTGATACATCTATTTCTTTTTGAAAACAGAATTCTTAAAATGCATTAGGATTTGTCAGAAAAATAGGGAGACAGTAAATTTGAAAAAAAAAATGGATAAAAAGTCTGATTTGATATTAAGTAGTCTATTGGTGGATGTGGGTTTTTTTTTCCCCTTCAATCTCAGTGCAGTGATTTACTTTACCCTGTAAGAGTGTAGCCAGCTTATAGAATTCAAATTTATTTTATTTATTTAAGGATGGGGTCTGTGTTATTTTTCACCAAAATATCTAGGGTGATTTAAAAACTAAGTTAAAATTCAAATAAGATTACCTATATATTAAAAGACCTGAAAGAAGTTATAATTGTCTGGTGTTAAAAAGACAACAGTGTTGTGTTCAACATAGACATTTGAGATATTTAGATATCCTAATTATATCCATTTCACATGAGTTGAATGTCCAGGATGATATCCATAGCTACATAATGTTAGGAGAAAGATCTAAGTCAGATCCATGGCTTCATTTAACCACTGGATAGCATTTTTGTCTTAATGTTTAAATAGACTCTGAAATCATAGAGGAAAAATTGGAAATATTTAACCATTTATATTTAATAGATATAATTGGCCTGTCTGGTCTTATCACTCCATCATTGGATGAGATGATATTTGTTGCCAAGGAAATGGAGAGACTAGAAATAAGGATTCCTTTGCTGATTGGAGGAGCAACTACTTCCAAGTAAGTTAGGGCTTTTTGCTATGGCCGGGGGATGTTAACCTAAATATTTAGAACTGCTTATGTAAAACAGAGTATGATTTTCAAAAGTTACTGTTTTATGTTCCTTTTGCATGATTTTAATCCATATTTATTAAATGTGTTTGTTTATATCACTTTAAAAATACCGAGTCTAAAATCAGGTGCCTGAATCCTAATCTAAGTTTCAGAGAAGTTATTAATTTCCTCACTGATAAAGAGATGTATAACACTGATTTTTCTGTACAAGTACACATTTGCTTTAGCAAAAATGAATTTGGTTTTGCAACACTGAGAATTAAGCAGCCATACCTGTTTTGCATTAACTAAATTTACATGCAAAGGTCCCAAGAGAATTGTAGTATGTCATAGATTGAAGAAAAAACGTGATGGGATGAGAAAGGCTGAACTATAAGAAGAATTTCAAACTATTTCTTCTAGTTATAAATGGCCATCCTATCGGCAGTCCATAATGAACTTGATTTGGTTATGAGATGTATGCTGTAAATTTATGCCATTGTGTAGTGAGAATTACCTTTGCAGCCCTGAAAATGAAATCATGTCTTTTAAAACATGTAAAGCTGGCATTCTTGGGAGTCTGAAAAGAGGATCTGGGAAATTCAGAGAATCATAGAGTTGGAAGAGACCTAAGAAGTTATCAAGCCCAACCCTCTACACACTGCAAGATTCACTACACCATCCCCGATAGATGATTATCCACCCTCTGTTTGAAAACCTCCAGTGAAGGGGAAGAAACCATTCCATGCAGTAACCTATTCCACTGACTGACAGCTCTTACTGTCAAGAAGTTCTTCCTCATGTCTAATCTGAATCTACATCCTTGAAGTTTCATCCCATTAGTTCTAATCTTACCCTCTGGAGTAAGTGAGAATAAGTCCGAAGCCTTTACAATGTGACAGCCCTTCTGATATTTGAAGCCAGCTATCATGTCCCCTCTCAACTTTCTCTTCTGCAAATTAAATGTATCTAGGTCTTTTAACCATTCTTTGTAGTCCTTTTACCATCTTGATAGTCCTTCTCTGGACTTGCTCCAGTTTATCAATGTCGTTTTTAAACTGGGGTGTGCAGAACTGAACACAATACTCCCAAGTGAGGCCCAATCAAGACACAGTAAAGTGGGATAATCACTTCCTGCAATCTGGACTTTGTGCTTCTCTTGATGCTGTTCAAGGTGTCATCGGCCTTCTTTGCAGCTGTATTGCCCTGTTGGGACATGTTGAACTTGTGATCCACTAGTTCAACATGTGTTCCTTCTCACATGGTCTGTTCTTAAGCCAGATTTTCCCCATCCTGTATATGTGTATTTCATTTTTCTTATCTAGATGCATGACTTTATATGCTGTCAGAAATATGATCGCTGAAGACATTGGCTTAGTACAGTTATTTGCATTTTTTCCTTGTACTCCATAACTCCACACATTGCCATTCAGACTTCACACCAGACTCAGCTGTTCATTTTGGCTCTCCTATTCAAGGATTGGTTTACAGGTAGTCCTTGTTTAGCAACTGCCTTGTTTAGTAACTGTTCACAGTTATGGTGGTAAGGAAGAAGTAACTTTATGACCAATCCTTGTATTTATGACCTTTGCAGGTCTGTAAAGCAAGGGAAACCTGAAATAAGATCATAAGCACAGTCATGGTTTCACTTAGTGATCGCTTCACTTAATGACTTTAGTTGCCAGTCCCAATTGTGGTTGCTAAATGAGGACTAACTGTATTCAGCAGAAGTCTCTTAGACAAAACGTGACTAGATTAGTCTTTTGGAAGAAAAGAATAAAGCCATATACAAACAGAATATTTGTCCACTGCAGTACACAGAAGTCAAAGTCAGTTTTTCTCCTGCCTTTCTGAGTCAGCGAGTACTTGGCCATTCTCTTGATGGTCTTGGAAAGTGTCTGATTGATGTTGGCACCACAGGTCTCTCCTCATGTGGGAACTGCTGGTTCCTGCATTGCCAACTTCATTCCTTGCATTACCCCTTTTTTGCTGCAGCAGAAGGTGGGGTTTAGCAATTTCCATATACTGTGCAAACTCTCAGTTGATCTTGAGTGGAGCTCAATCTGTAGGTGCATCTAGAGAGAGAGGCACGAAAAGTGGAATGGAACGGTGAAAGTGACCTATTTTTCATCTGCATCCAATATCATTCCTCAAGAAAATAGTTCTGAGAGGTTGAGTGGCTTTTTTTTATTACTCAAAAATATTTTATTTCAGAAATGAAGACCTAACAGACTCATCAGAAGGAGGAATAGAAATCTCTTGATAAATTCTGACATGTAGCAATCACATTTTATTCATTTATGAAAATTATATTTTACCTTAGCCATTATTGGGTTCCAGGTAGTTTATAGTATACCTAGTCATCTACAAAAATAATAATATCATAATATAGGAAAAGATATAAAACAATATAATGATACAGTAAAACATATTTTGAAGTTGATGGCTCTGCAGTAAATCCCCAAAGCCTGGAAAAGCTAGGTCTTTACAATTATCCTGAATGCCGTAAGTTTGGGGACCATCTTGTCTTGGTGGGAGGCTTTTCCATAAGAAGGGAGTCCCTACAGAGAGCATGTGCCTTTGCGTTCTCTTTTGTCACACTTCCTTGTTAGTGGGGACTCTAGGCAGGCATTCTCTGGTCATCTGGCCCAGACGGGCAGAATTTATCTGAGAAAGGCAGTCTCTTAGATACCGATTAGTTTCCAGTATATAATGTTAGAACTTCTTGAAAATAAAAGGGGTTTGCAGTCATGTAAATAATGGAGTATACCTCTCTGACCCTTGATGATGTGCAAATGGCTGCCATTTCCATAAAGGCGAACATGAATTTGCCACGGAGTTATAGATTTTCCATCAGAATATAAACATGTTTGTACGTTAAGATGTTTGTGGCTGTTTGTTCATATGGTTTCTTACGTTCCCTTTTATGTTATTTCAGAACTCATACAGCTGTAAAAATTGCTCCACGGTATAGTGCTCCTGTCATTCATGTCCTGGATGCTTCCAAAAGTGTGGTGGTTGTAAGTTGTAAAATTTCTATCTGAAGATTTATACCAGACTACTCTAATCTGGTACAACCCAGATGTGTTGAGATTATAACTCCTAGCTGCATTGGCTATGTTGATTGGGAATTCTGCAAATTGTAATCCCACTAAATCTGAAAGGCACAGGTTGGGGCAGGCTGCTTTAGATGTATTCTAATAGATCAGCTATCTGGCTCAATGAGTGCACTGTCCTTTTTTATATCAGTATAGAGATTATACCAACAAGGGAGTCTGCCTTTACTTCCATGTTAAGGCAAATTAACCTAAAGGTTTGATTTGCTTTCAAACCTGAGCTATATATAAAGCTATTGGAATTTGTAGAATCCATAAAAATAAATTCTTATGGTTTGGTTATAAGTATTTTAGGAAGACAAAGGATTCATTTGATTAGATATTTTCAAATTGTGAATGAGTAAACCACCTAAGTTTTCTGCAGATCCTGTTTTTCTCCTAGACATGAGTTGCTAAAATATTGTTGGATTTTAATGTGAGGGACCCTTGATTACTATGCAACAACCCTTATTCATAGAGAATCCTGAGAAGTGTGATCTCAATTTCTGAATGCATGAAACAGAATAGGCCATAGTATTTTATTCTTACTTGCTTAAGATGGATAACTTCCCTTTTCGTCTTGGTCTTTGAATAGTTTTGCATCTGTACAGAAACCTTATTCAGAATGTCCTAAAAGGTTTTTTATGGGACCCCCCCCCCCCCCCCCCCCGTATATGTCTGGAAGAACAGCTTCTGAATTCCCTGAAGTTCTTTTTTGAACACCACAGTATGAAATTTCTCAATCAGATTTGTTGAGTTCTGTTTTCTTTATTTTAGACCTTTAAAAAAAAAAAGAAAAATTTCCTCTGTTGTATCTTCAGGGGAAAAAAAAAATGATGGCAGATTTTGGTGTTTACCTTAGCAAAGGGGATGACTTATTTTCTGTAAGGCCCTAACAGATTCTAATGTCCTAGAAAGTTAAGGACAGAATTTATTTACTAGACTTTTGTACTGTTTCTTCAGCCATGACTGACTTTAAGCAGTATCTCAGTTCAGATTAGCTTGTCTCTTGTACAGTGCGGGGACTGGTTTAAGAGACGGGTATTTCCACATTACTGTCTGACATCAGTTTAAAACTTTTTCAGTGGAATCCCAGTTTTCTGATTCAAAGTCCTCCTCTTTGGACTGTGCATAGCCCTAAGTGTATAAAGTATATGTGGTTAGATGTGGCTCTTCTTAAGGCAGCAGGGCATCTACGGTTTCCCATAGTGGGAGGGAATAGAAGGAAATCCTTAATCACCAGTTCCAGGACACAACCCTGCATCTCATCAGAACACTTGGATTTCATCAGCTCAAGGGAGTAGTCAGCCTTCATTTCATCCAGGAATGAAGGAAAAATCTTCCCTCATCGTCTCCTTATTTCAGACCTGCTTTCTTAATTCATTCATGTTTTCATATTTGAAGTCTGCAAGTCAGGTCTTCAGAACATTCAACCAGCATCCTTTTAGTTGAAATAGTATTCATATGAAAATATGAAGCACCTATCAGGAATTCTATGATTTTTACAAAAGAAGTTAGGGTAGTTACACATGTTCTTATGGACTGTCAGCTCATGAGGATATATAAGTTCTCAAAAGGGAGAATTGGAGAGATAATGGATAACATGCCTCAATCTCGGATTTAATCAACATGTTGTGTTTGTTAAAGTGCTCTCAGCTTTTAGATGAAAATCTAAAAGATGACTTTTTTGAAGAAATAAGAGAAGAGTATGAAGATATTCGACAGGATCATTACGACTCACTCAAGGTAAATAGTGCTAAAACTACTTTTTAATGTCATAGTAGCAGAACAACTGAGTTTGTGTAGGGTGCAAGGCTGGCCATCTCAAACCTCTCCCAGAAGCCCATTGGGTCTTCATACTCTGGTTCTGACTCCTGCTTGGTACTTGGTAGTTCAAGGTGCCACCACATATCTTTTGGGGGACACTTTACCTGGTGTCCTCTCTCAAACCCCCCATTTGTGACTGAAGGATAAGGCTCTCACAACCAGTGCCATCTTACTGGTGATTAAAAGGTCAAGTGGTAAAACATTAAAATAATTTCAGTAACACTGTTTCCTGGCCTCCTAGTGTATAGGCAAGTAGCCATCTTTTCCTCTGTTCCTTGGGAGATAGACCATTCTCACCAGAGATAAACAAATCAAACTTTTATTTTTAAAAAGAGGCAAAATATATATCCCCCTTTTAACTTTAAAGACTTGAAATACATGTATTCTGTGTTTTAAAAAAGGAGCTATATGACTCATCCACATTGCCTGCTTTACCACAGCAGAAAGTCACCCACATGTCCTCACAATGGAGCTTCCATCTTATAGCTAGTCCAAGGTGTTCTGCCATGAAAGTAGTGTTTTCCCTGGAAAAGCTGAAGAAGAATTCTTATTCAGACAGTCCACAATGCTTGGAGAAGGAAGTTTGAGTAACATGATAAAGGGCAGCAATCTGCATGGCTGCAGTTGACCCAACAGGTCTGCAGTGGAACCAACCCATTTGTCTGGTCCCTGGGCTTAGCTCCTGTTCTGCAGTGTTGGTTCTTTAGATTAATTCCATCCTGGAGTCTAATCTGGTATTAATATCACCTCAACATACCATTTTTCAACAACGTTTACACAGAAGTTACATTTCAGGTACACAAATCTGGATGACTGCTACATGGCCACCATGAGATACAAAATTTCTTTAACATTTCGTTGGCACCTCATGGTTGATAGGTCCACTGGTCAGTAATCATTTTGGAGAAATTACATGGATATATTTGAGAAGACCCCACAGCTGAGCACCCACACACCACCAGAAACCCTTTCTTGAACTCTGGTTCCAGGAACTCTTGCAGCACCTGCATCTGGCTGCAAAAATCCAGGAGACCACTATCTTGCAGTTAAAAAACTAGACAAACTCATTGCCGCCATCTAGCGGTCTGGCTAATAGGTTGACAGTCCTTTGTTGGGGGGAACAGAAAAAATGATTGGATGGTGCCCTTGGACTGTACAAGCACCACCAAAGAATGCATTTTGTATGGCAATTGGTGGAGTCCTTTCCTGTGGTTCATGACAGTCAAATTACAGCCAGGGAAAATCATCAATCATTGCCTTTATAGTGTAACGTGGAAAAGCTACACAGACAGGAGCATAGCATGGCCTCATTCTGGGTTAAGGGCAAGCTATGGGGGCAACGTGATTAATGCCAACATGATTTTCTTTCAGCTTCGATTTGGGAGGAAAGCACAGCAAAGTGGTTGTGTGGATGAGCCCACAGAATAGGTTTGATCAGGGTCTGCAACAGAAAATGCAAAAGAATGACCCAGAAGCCTACAAAATAAAGAGATTTCTGTAAAGAGATAGGAACAGATTTCAAATTACACGAATTACACAATTCACAGTTCATGTTAATATATTCCTGTACACAGCCTTAAGTTTGCTTCAAGGCTGAAATGTAATCCAATTTTCCAAATTTGTACAGCAAAATAAAATGGTTAGATTTGACTTAGGACAAGTACAATAAAACAGAAATTAAAGATATAATACTATGTCTGGCTATTTACCTGTTTCTTCTGAATAGATATTCATTTGCCCTTCTGAAAATAACAGGCTTTCTGAAGCAAAAAAATCCTCTGTTTCCCTGGCTGGATTTCTTTTCTTCCTGAAATTTCAGACTTTAATCCGAGGCTATGGGAAGCTCTTAGACCTGTGCTTTTGCAGGCCTTCACTTCCAGCTTTTCCTGTTTCCTTTTTGAGTTCTGCCCTGGTGTTTAAGAGGACTCACATTTTTTGACTGTACCAGATGGTGGTACTGAGGTACTTTCTGTGTCTATGTGACAAAGAGCATCTCTTCCTGGTGAAGATGTGGATTCTCAATCTGCAGACTATACCAGGGGATGTTTATTGGGAATGTTGGAATTTATTTATGTATTTATACTTTATTATTTATTTATTCAATTTATATAGCTGCTCATCTCACTTTTACGTGACTTTGGGCAGGATTTCTTAGTTCTTCCTGCTGACAAGGGTACCTGTCAGACATGTATTAGTTCTTCCTAGCCTTATTTGCTTTCTTTTAACTAAGTAAATTAACTGCTAGACTTAAACCACAGAGCACTAATCTCTAATTTATTTTTTCCCCACACAGGAAAGAAAATACTTACCTTTAGAGCAAGCAAGAAATAAGCGCTTCTATTACGACTGGCAAAATGAAACTAAACCAGGTTAATTTTAAAAACTGTTTTGTGCTTCATCAGAACACAGATATTTTCAGGGGAAAAAAAACTCCATAGTGATTTGAAATTGGACTTCCATCTAGCTTTCAGTATTTATAGCTTTATGAAAAAAAAATTGTAAATGATTGCTTTCCCCCAAAGAAACTCAGATAGTTACCATCTATCTCTGTTTTTTTTGCAGGGGGGGGGGAAGAGTATCTACCTTTCTTAAGAATTACTTGGTGAACTGTTATAAATTCCTCTCTTGCTTCTCTGGTTAAATTAACTTTATTGTAATTTAAAATGAAATGATATATTACATTTAAAGTACTTTTAAAATATATCAAAATTAATAGGGTGGTTATATATTATAAAGATTGGCCGGCTGTATCCTTAAGAAATACAGCTTGCTTATGGATGTCTGCAGGACTGTCCACTTCAATAAGAATTGGCCTAACCAGTCAGTTCTAACAGAGAGACACTGTTATGGATGCCACATTTGGGGAAGGTTTGGATGCTGAAGCAAGAAGGTGTTACTTTTCGTTGGTGGTGCTGACCCTATGGAATAGCCTCCCAGATGAGATCAGGCCAGCCCCTTGGTTGATATTTTGGAAGCTTTTAAACATGGAACTGTTTTGAAGAGCCTTCCCCTGATTTTATCACACCATCTTTGACTTCTGTTTTTATTGTTTGTATTTTTAGGTGTGGGTGTTATTTATACTGTTTTTATGGAATTTTGTACCTTATAGTTATTTATTTTATATTTCAAATTTGTCACTGCCCATCTCACTGTGGAGTGACTCTGGGCAGTTTATTTATTTATAAATCAAATTTATATCACCGCCCAACTCCCCCACAAGGAGGGACTCTGGGCGGTTCACAACCAAACAGTTTAAAACCAATACAAACATAAATAATACAGTATAAAAATACAATTATTAAATATAATAAAATCCAAGCGATGGTGGTATTATTTCAGCCTGTGACCAGATAATATTGGTCAAGGGTAAGACTAGAGTTTACAGTAAAAATAGAATAAGCATTAATTAAAATAGGGAAATATTAATTAATTAATTAATTAAAATATGCTAAAACAATTAAAACATGGATGTTTTATCAGTTTTATATTCTCTGCAAGAGTCATTTGATTGCAGTAGGGTGGAAATGTGATAAATAAGTAAATACTTAATCAGTTAATCAATCAACCAATCTGCTATGCTCACTGCCAGTTCCTTTAAAGGAGTACTATATATTTAGAATAACTGAGAGTACAAAAACAGTAAGAAAAGGTCATATAAAAGAATTCTTTTTCTGTACCTGTCTTATCTGAAACTGGTAGCAAATAGGTTCTATCTTACTGTAGCTTATATACAACTGTGGTAAATTCACAGCATTATTTTCCATCTGCCTTTCTTCAGAAAAGTTGTTATATGGAATTCTTCCAGGAGAATCATAAACACCCCTTATGACTCAGCTGTATATTCTATGAACAGTTAGTTGCAAAGTTGACATGAGGAAGCCAGATTAAAGCATCCCTGATAAATGTCTGTCTAGCTTCCACTCAGGCATATCCAGTGATTTGTGAAGGCATGATTTTTCATATACAACAGCTTACTACTTCTTTTTTTTGCCATCTCATGCTGCAGAAAAACCATGTATACATTCTTACCATTTTCTAGCTGGTTGGTTCAGGGGAAATAAATTTATAGCCACTAGCTGTCCTCTTACTTGGATTCATTGACGTTCTCTGCCTTCTGTTCAATAGGGTCCAAAGACACAGCCCTGGCTAACTGAAGTTGAGCATTTAGTTATGATAATCCTCTGGCATTAAGTGCTTGTAGTAAAAGCATATTAAAATAGAGTCTGCTGTTTAAAAGATATGTTGAAGTACAAAATTTGCATGTTGAACTTTTACAGTTAAACCACAGTTCCTTGGCACTAGAGTCTTTGAAGATTATGACATACAGAAGCTGGTGGAATACATTGACTGGAAACCATTTTTTGATGTCTGGCAGCTTAGAGGCAGATACCCCAACCGAGGATTCCCTAAAATCTTCAATGATAAAGTGGTGGGTGAGTGGCACAATACCATTTTCTCTAGTGGAGGGTCTAAAAACTAGGTTAACTATTATTTAAAATGCCTTCAACTGTGTTAATATGCAAAAGAATTAGTGATGCATATGAGACCAACGTTAGATTTATCAGCCATATAAATGATTATGTAATAGGTACATTCACATTTATCTTGGCATAGATTGAACATAACTAATTCCATTAATCCATCTTGAGTTTTTGAAAGGCTTATGATGAGCCATTCATTAAATCATTTCTTCTGCTATGGCAAGATATTATTTTAGGCCACCTGTAATAAGTGTTTGGATAGAGAAGGTTTAAAAAATTGTTTATATCTTCTCAATTTAATAAGAGAAAATTGTATGTTTAGGTACTATCACTAGGAAATGTATAAATCTTCACATACCCTTTCCTGAAATACTTATTTTAATCCAAATGCCTGCAGTAAACCTAACTATAAAGCTGTTGATAGCACCACAGCTATTGAGCAGATGTTTGCAGTCAGTAAAAGCGAAGTCAGTGATTTTAAGGTGGTAGTTGCAAAAAATCCAAACATTGATTACTTTTCTTTAAAAATGCCGGGAGTTTATTTTAAGTTTTGATTATTGGGTTGACGCATCATGCTAAACCATAATGTGTTTTGTTTAGTTTTGGCTTAGTATTCTGTGCAAACCCAACTGTTGCGGTTTATTCAACATGGTTTATCCAGCCATTATATTCTTACCATTTTTTCTCCTTTATTAGGAGAAGAGGCAAAAAAAGTCTACAGTGAAGCTCAAAACCTGCTGAAAAGTTTGATTACAGGAAATAAACTTAAAGCCAAAGGTCTGATTGGGTTTTGGCCAGCTCGAAGCATTAAAGATGACATTTACTTATATGACACAGAAGAGGATGTACAAACTTCTGAACCAATAGCTAAGTTCTATGGCTTACGACAACAGGTGTGGCTTGATGATATTTTACTCAAATGAAATGTTATTTATTTCAGATTATGAGCTTGAACTCATTTTTAAGCATTTCCTAATTATGATTTGTGATTATGTAGACAAGAGCAGGCAAGTTGGGATCTACAGATGTTTGACTAGAAAGTTCCTAAATCCCAACCTCCATAATAGTTTATCAAGAATTATGAGATGCAGAATTGGAGGGGATGAGATTGCTTGCCCCGAGAGTCACAAGCTATACACCCATCTTCTGGTTTCATTTAAAGCACGCCAGTCTGACTTTGACCATTTCATTGCATCTTTGAGATGTGAAAGATTCACTTTTTAATAGTAATTTAGGTATTTTATCAGCCTGAAAGCATTGTTTTTAATCTGAAAAACATGTAGCACTTTGCAGCTAAAGAATCTGCAAATGTAACAGTTATGCAGCCATTGTATCTTAATTCAAATGATACATCACCGTGTCTGTCTGTCTGTCTGTCTGTCTGTCTGAAGTCTACACAGGATCATTTATCTGCTAGATTGTCTTCCCATATTAAACCTGCTTATTTATTGAGATATAATAACCGAACCTCCTACCTTGTCTTTATAATCAGTTAAAAATGGAATACAGTGATACCTCGGGTTACGAATGCCCCCCCCTTACGAATTTTTCGCGATACGATCAGCTCCGGCCCCAAAAATTTACCTCGCCGTGCGACCTCCGCCCTGCGCTACGAACCGGATCCGCGGCCATTTGCCCTGCTGCCACGCGGTCGCGGCTTCCTGTGGGCGAGATCACGGTAGCAAGGAGACGTTCGGTGAGGCTTGTGGTGTGTTTTGTGGCGTTTGGAAGGTTTTTGGTGTGCTTGTCAGCATGGCTCCAAAGAAAATGCAGAGCCGTATGTATTTACATTGAACCTTGTGGGGAAATTTGCCTTGTGGCGCGACCAAATTCGGAGGGCAGAACGGATTAACTGTATTTACATTGAACCTTATGGGAAAATTTGCCTCGCGGTGCGACCAAATCGAGTTGCGATCAGAGTCATGGAATGGATTGAGTTCGTAACTCAAGGTACCACTGTATTTATATAAGAAGCCAGAGAAAAGATTATTGCATTTATATAATAAATCTTCATTGTGTGTGTGTGTGTGTAATGGTAAGATAATTGTCTTAAAAAGTTAGCAAATGATAATGATACATTCTGTAAGCTTATGAACATGTATAATAATACTAGATTAAAATAATGGCATTTCACAAAGAAGGGAACTGTAGTAGTTGGATTTTGGATGCTTACTGGAAATGCTGTGTAGAATGCTTGGAAAGTGAATCTTTCTGTGGATTCTAAATATGTTTAAATTTTTGAAAAGATAGTCTCCAACACATCCAGTGAGGGGGCCCTACCACTTTTCTGAGTAATTGGTTCTTGTGTTGAATTGTTCTTACTGCAAGGAAGGGGATTTTTTAAATGTTCAGCCAGAATCTGCCTTCCTGTAGCCCAAGCCCATTATTTTATGTCTTGTACTTCGGTATAATAAGAAGCATGTCTTGACTGTTTCTGTGACATTCAGGAATTTGAAGAGTGTTATACTCTTAGAATGATGCATTCCCAATTCCTTCAAAATCTCTTTTGGAATTCTTTTCTAGTCCCTGATCATGCTTGTTGCCTGGTCTGAATCCTTCTTAAAATTGTGGTCTCCTGAATCAGATACTGTAATCAAGGTGGGATCTAACCCACTTAAAATTGAACGTTCTGTAATTGAAATTGCATCCGCCTTGCAGATACGCTATACTGCTGACTCAATTTGAAATTGATATGAATTGCATGGAAGGGAAATCTTACGATTATCAGGATGTTGCTACCTCTCCTCCCCCAAACGTCTGCATGTTACTGTGGATCAGGAGAATCACTATGTATCTTATTAGGTCTTTTATATTTAATGTTTTGCTCAATTTATCGTTGTAGGTTGAAAAAGACTCTGCTTCCACAGATCCCTATTATTGCCTGTCTGACTTTATATCACCCCTGGAGTCTGGTGTTTCTGACTATTTGGGGCTCTTTGCTGTGGCATGCTTTGGAGTAGATGAGCTGTGTAAAGAATATGAGAAACAGTCTGATGACTACAATATTATCATGGTGAAAGCACTAGCAGATCGGTTAGCAGAGGTAATATATATTGTAGCTGAATCTTGGCCAGGTCTTTGTTTTTTGTTTTTTACGTGACTCTGCTTATTTTTATGCATGTATTGGAAGGAAGAGAGGGAGGGCCTGCTCTTTTGGAAATAGAAGGCTATTATCTGTATAGTAAGTGTACTGTGGTAATGGATAACTTACATAGTGTCTTATCCAATGGTGTCAATTATGATAGAGATCTTAATGATACTTTGGAAACTTCCATCAGCAAAACAAAGAATGAATCAATTTTTATTGTTTATCATCTTCTCCTAGTACCCACCTAATCTGCTTCAGAGGGGAAGGGGATCCTTTAGAACATCATAAGCAGGAGGCATGGAAGTCTGAAAGAGACATTTTGTTTGTGCGGGTGCTTGTGTGGGAAATCAGTGGATCAGTTAAAATGTCCTGCTTCTAGCACAACAATGAGCCTACAGTAAGTGCAGGAATATCTTTATAAGCCATGAAGTGTTAAGGTAACAGATACAGGTAATGGTAAATTGAGAGCTAGTTTGGTCTAGTAGTTAAGGTGCAGGACTAGGAGTGGGGATACCCAAGTTCTACTCCTGTCTTAGGCCCAGCAACCACTGAGAAATTCTCTCAGTGCTAGGAAGAAGGCAATGACAAACAATTTTCAAAAATATTACAAAGAAAACTGCATAGACTTCTCTATGTAGTCACCAGGAGTCCGTGTAGTCACCAGGAGTCAAGACTGAGTTGGAGGCATGCGCACAATGATAAATTAGGTGCTTGGACAAAGCATCACTAAAGTTAGAGCTTACTTTTGCTTGTTTCTAAGGCATTTGCAGAGGAACTTCATGAACGAGTTCGGAAAGAATTCTGGGCTTATTGTGAAAACGAACAGTTGGAATTTTCAGATCTCCGTAAAATAAGATATGATGGTATTCGCCCAGCACCTGGTTATCCATGTCAGCCTGACCACACTGAAAAAATCACTATGTGGAGACTTGCCAATATCGAGGAAGTTACAGGTATCTTTCAAAGTTTGGCTAGGAAGTTCTATCTTAAAATATTTTTTTGTTTTTATACCTGATCTGTATTTTGAGGAGAGAAATTATAAATGCTTAGTTTCATTTTTATTGTTTTCCTTTTATGGCCTCAGATATTTATAAAGATGAGAGAATGCCCATTGAGTTCATATCCTCTTCAGACTTGTGGGTTGTGCAGGTGGGAGAGCATAGGCCATGATTGTGTGTATGGCCCCATCCTCTGTCTGCTATTAAATCCTCATCTGTTTTTAGTAACTGCTTGAAGGAGGCTCCCTTCTTTTTCCTAAATTCACAAAATCACATTCAGTATATTGATAATTCTCTAAATGATTGCATATCTGATAAAATTATAATGGGTGATTTGGACTGGATTTTGATAGGAAAGTGAGCTTCCAAAGAGTTTCTCGCTGATATGAATTTTGAGTCAGAGATATCTACAATCTGGCAATTCTTAACCATAACAGAACATATTTTCCTAAAGAGCCAACATGGTTGCTTTCCCACAGGTATTCAGCTAACTGAATCCCTAGCAATGTTGCCTGCCTCAGCTGTGTCTGGTCTCTACTTTTCCAATCCGGCATCTAGGTATTTTGCTGTTGGGAAAATATTGAAAGATCAGGTAAGGCCTTTTTGCTATTATAGGAATTGTATTAAAAAGGAGAGAGCTGGAAATGGGAATCAGATACACAAATATACTTTTGATACCAGATCCTTTAGACTATTCAGTATGGCATTTGAGCTGTAAAGAACTGATTTTATATATATTAACAGCACCAATAATTTTTGTTAAATATTGGAAACTGAGCAAACTGGGGACAGGGTTTAGAAATTTGTAATTAAACACCAAATTATATTGCAAACATGGAGGCTGGTTATTGATTGTATTGGCAGAAAATTACTAATGTAACTAAGAATTAATCCCATCTGAATTTGCTAAATTTTGGAATACCTTTGCCACTAGACGAAGCTTCTGTGGGGCCTATAGATATATAAAAGGAGTGTGAGTAACCAAATAAGACCGAAGTTATATTTATTTTATAAAGAATATTCAACATGAAATGGGCCAATGTGAAAAAATAATAATCTCTTCCCCAGTCCACTCAATTCAGTTGAAGGGATAATTGGGGCCAGTTGTGTGAATATTTTATTAAACAATCAGAGCTGATTTAAGCCAGTCCTGCCATCCATCCATCCATCTCACAAATTTTGGCTCCTCTCATCATAGTGAAGTTCTCATCACAAATCTAGAATCATGCCTTGCACAAAATTACATTCTGAATAATTCATTCAAAAGCTGTTAATGTGATGGAATGGTTTGGTGAAGGCCTTTGCTCGGGGAGATAAGCATTTCCTTAGCCCCCAGAATGAGAGTGGGAGGGTGAAGAGGATGAGACTGGCAACACCCTAAGGAATTCGCAGTGTTTGCTTGCTGGCTTGGGAAGTTTAGATTCAGTCTGGTGAGATTCTGTCTTGTAGGTGGAAGCTAATAAATGCAAAGGAACTATATCTGTACTGTCTCATGGAGTTCTTTGGGCTGAACCTGACAGTTGATGCCTGTTAGTTTGGAAAAGGCTACAAAACCATGCCTTAAACCTCTAGACTCCATTTTGTCAGGTATATCAAAATCACTTTAAGAGTATAGACAGTACCCAGGGATTTACAGGCTTTTGAAACTTTGGCTAAAGTCAGTGTTCATGAATTCACCATCAGAAAACTGCTAGGTAAAAATAGGATTTATGGGAGAGGAGTAAGTTGGAAGCCATTGTAATTGTGGTTGTCTTATGTTTGCCAAAAATCACCTGGATATCCTCCAGATTTTTGGAAGAACGTTCTATGAAAAGATGAGTCAAATGTAGAACGTTTCATACTACATGGGTGTCATTATGTCTGGGAGAAACGAAGCATTGCATTCCATAATGTAAACCTCATACCAGTTATCAAGCATGGAGCTGGTAGGAGCATGGATGAGGATAACTTGCTTTCTTTGAAAGAAGCATACATTCTGCTTTGTATCAGATAATACAAAGAATATCAAAGGATACAAAGATATGAAAGAATATCAGGCCATCTCCCTGTCAGCTGAAATTGAAGCATACACATTCAGATAGTGATTCCAAATATATGTCAAATCTACTAGAGAACATATGAAGAAGAACAGATTTAGCTTTTTGGAATGGCCAAGTCAATGTCTAGAACTAAAGCTGATATTATGACAGGACTTGAAATGAGCAGGTCATGCTAGTAGTTCAGTTGAAAAGAACGAATTTGCCATGGAGTAATTTTCTCCCCTCTTCTTACCAGTAATGCAAAAGAATCAGATTCACAAGAGAAGAGAACAATAAACCACCCTTCCTGAACATACACATCAGTGAAGAAAGCAGTGGCAAACTACAAACCCAAGTGTATCACAAACCAGTCCACACTGATCAAGTACTTACAGTAACAACCCAATAGCACACAAAATAAGCTAGGTAAGAAGTCTCAGTCAGAAGACACAATGAAAACTCTAGTTTCACAATACACTGACAAATTCAACTATAATTTCATTTGGGAAACTATAGATATCTTAGACCAAGCCAGATCCAAAAATGCAAGAGA
This sequence comes from Liasis olivaceus, assembly GCA_030867105.1. NCBI lineage: Eukaryota > Metazoa > Chordata > Lepidosauria > Squamata > Pythonidae > Liasis > Liasis olivaceus. Next base: position 264,124,250 of record CM061349.1, read on the forward strand.
ATGCCTAGAGGCATGGCACTCTGATGAATTGGTCATTAATAGGCATGTTGTGATAAGCTCCATCTTCAAACCATTCAAGAAAGGAAGCAAGCAGAGGTAATGGAAAGAGGCAACAGCCCTAAACACACCCTTCTGCATAACACACACAATGAATGACTTTATTCATGAAATAAATAAAACCATAAATTGTCATTTATTCACTTAGATTCTGTTTATAATATCATTAGGACCTCCAAGAAGCTCTGATAACATTAAATGCCAAAAATAAGCCAAAAATCCAAAGGGGTGCAATACTTTTTCACAGATTGTAGTGGTATTATAAAATATTTTTCTGTTCAAAAAAAAAAAAAAGATGAAATGTAGTTTTCCAGATATTTTGAGCATTGTAAGATATGAAAGTTAAAATGCTAATTTAGTCATCTTCTTATTTGTTCTCTAGATTGAAGACTATGCCTTAAGAAAAAATATGCCTGTGGCCGAAGTTGAAAAATGGCTTGGACCAATTCTTGGATATGATTCAGAGTAACAAAATGGGGTGGTTGATTGTTTGGGTGGTAATCAGATGATATTCATAACAGAAAACATTCACAAGCAGAATAGGGAGGATTTATGTGTGTGTGTGTATGTGTGTGGTAGAGGGGCAGTATTGTTTCTCCAGCTCATACTATCTAGCAGAGTCCACCAATCTTGTGGAACAAATGTAGGAGAAAATTGCCCTTCCTCTTGTTTTCTGATTAAATTTAGTACCAGTGCACAAGAAACAGCTATTCCATGGGGAATGCTTCAAATGATTATTCAGGGCAGCTATGTCCCATTTGCGGGGGGGGGGGGGGGGATAATATCTAATTGTAGAGTGTTCTCCACACCACATCAAACCCACAATAAACTGTAAAATAACAAACCTAAAACAAACTTCTTAGATGTGAAGTGTATTTCAGTTTTGGGCACCCTGGGAATTCATATTGTCCATTTACATGCATATGCACGTTACCATGAGCTATTTCAAATAAAGATATTCTTTTTTCTAAATTAAAGATCATTCTAATTGGATCTGGGGATTTGATGTGTGTATATGAAATATCCTTTACTCCTAGTGTCTAAAGTTCATCTTTTTAAATGGAACAGTTTCATATTTCATGGAAAACTAACACAAATTACACTAAATCTGTAATTCACTACCTTTGCCTTCTGAGAATATAGCTGCTGGGCATTGTTTTATAGCCATAAGAATAAGGTCAACAACTATTTGTACTGATATGTCCCTTTGTTTGGGAGTCTTAATGATATTTAATGAAGTTGTATATGTATTTAATAGGTTGTGTCAGTGCTTTAAATTCATTTGGAAGAGGTGCTTCAGAATGTGTTGGGCTGCAATTCGTCAGTCACTTCTTTCCAGAAACACGTGATCAGAGAAAAATACTCAGTTGCCTTAATGAAACTAGGCACATCAGTTGCCCTTGCACTCTCATGTATTCTGAAGCACTTTTTCCCAATTGAATCCCAAGCATGGCATAGCTTTAATATTTAATAGCAAATTGGTTCAGAAATCAGAGATGTATAATGTGGTACCAATAGAAGCGAATATGTGTAGCTCAGGGTTGAAGTGTGGAGTCCTTGGGGTTCCCTGAGCTTGGTTGTTTCTTTCTAAAGGAAGGAAAACAAAGGACCAGAACATCTCCTCACCAGCAATCATCACCCAGATAAGCAGAGATTAACACCAAGATTACCACCAGACATACAATCAAGCAGTAAACAATACCCTAATCAAGGAACTACCAGAGCGAAAAAATAAAACAAAACCCAGACCCCCACCAACATTGGCAGGGCATGCCACAGTATATAAACAGAGAACCCCATCCCATTCTAGCACTGAAGATGTTACTTAGCCGGGTAACGAAACGTTTGCAAGAAAAGAACCAAGCTCAGAGAACCCCAAGGACTCCACGTGTATAACGTGGGACATTAGTAAGTGCCTTGATTCTTATTTCCTTCTTATACTGGGCTGTATGTCTGAATAATAGAAGAATATGAGCAAAAGGGCCAACAATAGAGTTACCTCCCAGCTTCAGGAGACTTCTATATGCATTCACCTAAACAGTTCTAGATGATAAGGAGTTCATATCTGCACGTAAACATAAGGATGACCTTCAGACTTTTCCACTTAAATTGTGGGGATTGGGGTACACAGGATTAATTTAAGTGGAAAAGTCAATCTTGTGTTCACTTGTCTTCTTTCTAAATAATCTTCTTGATTGCTCATAATAGCTCAACTATTTACTCTTGTAGGCCCAGGAAAATCATGCTCTTTTTGGAACTTTTATAATATTTATTTGTAATTATACTCACAGGTGGCTAAGCCTTCTGTTCTGTTACTACAGAAATGTGCTCTGTTATTTCTATGTTGTGTTACATACCAAGAGCTGCCAAAACATTAGATCACAAATCTTCAGATTTTTACATGAAGATCACAGTACCTTATGCCACTGTCATAAGGTCAGTTTCTTGAAATCTCTACTATTTTTTTTGGGGGGGGGGCTATCAAATTGCCTTTTTGCAGGCCTCTGTGATCATGTGGATTCATCATCAATATTCCATGTATTTTGGTATAGCTGGAGGGCTTAAATTAGTACTGCTAATACTTTCATAGTAGGTTTTCATACATGTTATTTTCCAGTTTTAATTTGAGGAAAATGTTTATTCATGATAGACCACAATTCATTTGTAGACTTTGATAGGTGCTTTCTAGGGCTTTGATAAAACTAATTTAATTAAATTTACATTTATTTAGCTTTAAAGAAACAGTTACGAGTGCTCATTCAGATAGAATCTTAACATCTCAAACAACAAAGATTCTGTAGATCTCAACAAAGTTAAGAGTAGATCTAAACTGGGAGGTCTTGAAAAATCAGATAGGTTCCCCCCCCAAAAAACCAATGAAATATCACAAATAGTTCCTATAAGACTTTCTTCTTAAGTAGACATGTGCCCAAATTACCAGCCAGATTTTATGAATAGAGTAAACTGGATGAACCATGTAGCAAACCATGTTTACTGTTGACTTCCTTGTTTAGATTGCCGCCTGAAAGGAATGGAGGCCAGCCAGTGGCCTGCATCCCTTCCCTGCAACAGCCAGGCCACAACTTCCTACAGTATCTCCCCATCTCCTCCAACCACTTACTATATCAATATTTACTCCTAGTGCTCCATCTCAAAGTGTGTCTTCTGAATCCTGGTTGGTGTTATGCAGGCAAGAGTTTCTTGGTTTGCAAGGCAGTCCCTAGATTAGAGAGCCTAGTCAGCTGTTTATGAAAGAAAGACTATTATTTGTACAATTTTGTCTGTTTTGATATCTCTGTGACAGATTATGATTAGCCCATCAGACTGCCCACCTTGATATTTATTGAATAATGTTAATATTCTTTATGCTCTACTGGGCTTGTGCAGGATTTAGCAGCACCAAATTTCAAATAAAATCTCTTGACTAAAGTGTGCTTTGGGATTCTTTTGTTAACTTCTTTGGTGTCCTGTATACTTTTGCCTTATTAATATCAATAAGTGTTCACTGTGTAGTAGAAGTGGACATTATTTTGACTGTTGAATGAATGTCTTCACTATTTTGCTGTTTCTTATGTTTCTGCAAAAACCTGATAGATGGGTGGGCAAGCGTGCTTTTGCAAGCAACCTCTCTGTTAGATGTTAAGATGAAATTCCTAAGCTTCCTTACATCTGTCTGGGATGGGATGGGGTGGGGTGGGGTGGGAGGGCAGATCTTTTACAAGAAGGCTGGCCCTTTTTTCCACTACTTTTTTCTAATTCTTCAAGGGTTGCAGGAGACATGTCTTGTGGCATGAGACTGTCACAGAGCAAGGAAAATCAAACATTTTTAAATCTTTTTTGGGGGGGATTTTTCAAGGGGAGGTTGGTTCAGTGGTTAAAAATAGATGTGCTAAAACTTGCAGAGGTTTAATGCATCTATTTTTAACCGTCAAGTGCAAAAAAAAATAAAAATAATCAATTGCCCTGCCACCCATTTTTTATTTTCTCTGTGGCTCCAACGAATTATTATAAATAAACTGAACTAGTGCTAGGGACCTTGCATTTTTCTTTGTAGCAAGCCCTATCCCATTAAATAAAGTGCCTTTTTTAAAAAGCAAGTAGTACTTATCTTTAAGTTAGAGGTACAGAAAAGCAGTGTTGTAAATAGGATGTTAGAGGCTTAACATTTTTTTCTAGCAATCTAAAAGTCAGGCACGAATTAAGACACTGGGTTTTCTTTGCTATCCTTGTTGCCTCTCATTTTCTAAAACCCTTTTATTTGTGTAATTGCAGGGCTTTATCCTTGGCAGTTCTTAATCACTAGTTTTTTTCCCCTTCTGATTCTGGCTGACCTCTTTCCTTAAGTAGTGCTTTTGTGAGAGACTGCAAGGTTTATGTACCTAACTTTTTATCCAAAAATTCAAATTAGATTCTCCAGCTATCTGCACTGGTATTCCTGATTATTCCATTGCTTGGCTACTACTGCAGGTCTCCACTCTAGAGGGCTTCCATGATCCTCCATTTTCACATATTAACTGTAAGTTTGTGAATACGTTATGCCATTAAATTGGATTTGAGTGTGTCTTGTTCAAATCTTTGTGATGGCCCGTCAGAGCAAATGAAACAAGAATTCCATTCTGTGTGAGCTTTGCTGGATATATATATACATACATCACTGCAATTTGAAAAGCTGTGGACAGAGTGGTAGATTTTGAAATGACTAAAACCTCAATTTAAATCCTTCCTGTATCATGAATTCGCTGAATACCATAAAAAGAATTGCCGTCTCTCAGCCTAACCTAGCTCAGAGACTAATCCATGTACATTATTCATGAAAAAGAGTGAAATGCATGTGATAAAATTATGTTTCAGCACAACCAACATCAGGATTAAAAATATGCTACCCTTACCAGTGCTACTTTAATTGACTCTTCTAACCCAAATTGAAGTTTAGCTTGATTTAATGAATTTCCATCTGGCAAGGATTTTCACAGCTGTAAAACATTCACAAGGTTTCATAAAACTAGAAAGAAGGAATTCACAGGGAGTTAACACAGTGGAAATTGTTCTGGGTTATCAGTGGAATATGAAACTTTTTTTTATTACTTATTTTTTAAAAGTGCTTTAACAAAAATGAAAGAAATGTAACAGAAATGTTAATATGTCATTATAACAGTGAACAATTATAATTCTATATATACTTATCTAATGCTAGTATTATTCAAGTATGTATATATTTCTAATACTTTTATCTAACTATATATTTTTTTAACCTACTGTATTTTGTATAAATGAGTCCCTTATTTCATTATACTTGTCCATACAAAATCTACGTCTATATGCAATCTGCTGGTAAGTAGCAAGTGCAATCAAGTCTTCAATCCATTGAATAAATGGGGCCATACATTTATCTTTCCAATGCTGCAGTATCAGTCTTTTGGCTGTAATAAGGGCATGGAGAATCCATTTACACTGTCCGGTTGTCAAGTTCCATGCACTAGGTATATAATTCAAAAGAATATTATCCTCTGAAAATTTTAGCCTTTGTTGCACATTCAGATTTGACCCCTTTTCCCATACTAAATTGGTTTTATGGGGAAACCCAACTTTAAAAATTGGGGAAAAGATGGTGATATGGAAAAATTGGATGGAAGTGGGGATATTGACTTTGGACCAACTGATAGATGATGGAGATGAATTTTTAACATACTCTGTGTTAAGAGATAAATATCTATTAGATGTAACCCAATGGCAATCTTTACAGTTACAACATTTGTTAACATCGTTGTTTGGAACAGCAGCATTTTCAGCTTCTGAGATATCTGAGATACTAGAACAACTTGTTAAATCCTTTAAAACTAAAAAACCTACTATTAGCTTTTATAGGTATTTGTTATCAGTAAATCAATTTGATACACGGATGTTAAGAAATGAGTGCAATAAAGAATTAGAGGTTCCTATATTGCCTAGACAATGGGAGAGTGTTTTAACTTCTATAGCAAGAGTGTCAATGGACCTCAAATTATGACTTATACAACAAAAAATAATATTTAGAATTTATTGGACTCCATTACATTTGTATAGAAAAGGATTATCAAAAACAGCATTTTGTTGGAGATGTAATAAGGATAATGCTTCTTTAAAACATGTTTTTACAATGTCCTATACTTACCAGGTTTTGGGAGAAAGTAGTGGATTATATAGTGGAACATGAAACTTAACACAATTGGTCCTTCTAAAACTGTAAACACTGTTGTGATGAAGAAGGGAAGAAAGAAAAACATCCAACTGTATTGGCTTCTTTCGCCACTGAAAGTTAGCAATTTGCTGTTGAATTGCAGTGATACAATCCTGGGCAGTTCTGGGGCACAACAAAATTGGGGCTAGGAGGGCCATGTGCAGATTTATGGAATCCCTAATTTGTGGAGTCCTTGGGGTTCTCTGAGCTTGGTTCTTTTCCTGCAAACGTTTCATTACCCAGCTAGGTAACATCTTCAGTGCTAAAATGGGATGGGGTTTGCTCTCTATTTATATACTGTGTCTTGCCCTGCCAGTGTTGGTGGGGGTGGGGTTTTTGTTTTGCTCCTCCGGTAGTTCCTTGATTAGCATATGTTTACTGCTTGATTGTGTGCCTGGTGGTAACCTTTGCTTATCTGGGTGATGATTGCTGGTGAGGCGATCTTCTGCTCTTTTGTCTCTTTTGAATAGTATGTAGATGCTGTTTATCTCTATGTGTCTGTTGATTGCTGCCTTGTCTGAATACCAAGCTTCCAAGAATTCTCTTGCATTTTTGGATTTAGCTTGGTCTAAAATGCTGACCGTTTCTCAGTTAAAACTATGGTTAAGTCTGTCCATGTGTTGTGAGATTAAGGAATTTTCATCATGTCTTCTGACTGCTAGTTGGTGCTCGTGGATGAGCTCTGCTAGTCTTCTTCCTGTCTGTCCTATGTAGTGTCTGTTACAGTCCTTACACTGTATATTGTAGATGACTCCTGTTTTTTCTTCTTGTGCTACTGGGTCTTTCGGTTTACTTAAAGACTTTTTGGAGTGATTTTGTTGGTTTGTGTGCTACAGAGATGCCATGTGGTTGTAATAGTCTGTTGGTGCTTTCTAAGATGTTTCTGATGTATGGTAGTGTGAGCCTTTTCATAGCTTGTGTAGGCTGTGTTGCAGTAGGTTGAGTGGTCAGGCAGTTTTTGATAAAATTCCGTGGATATCCATTTTGTTGGAAGATGTTGTATAGGTGGTCTTTTTCCTTTTTCTGCTGTTCTGGATTGCTGCAATGCGTTTGTGCTTGCTTGAATAATGTTCTTACACAGCTCCTCTTGTGGGAGGTTGGGTTGTTACTTTGGTAATGGAGTACTTGGTGTGGGTTGTCTTCCGATAAACTTGGGTTTCTAATTTACTGTTGTTTCCTCTGCTGATGAGGATATCCAGGAAGGGTAGCGTGTTGTTACGGGTGGGAGCAATGCAACATTTATTGATGACGAGACTCTCACTGGGTCATTCAGGGAGAAGCTTTATTTGCGCAAAGGTTCAGTTTGGACTCGCAGGTCCCTGCAAAGAACTGAACCCCGAAAAGGAGTTCAGCAAGCCTTTTTATCATTACAAGAGCCGTTTCTCCCCAATCCCCCCCTCAGTGTCCTCCCCATGCCTTCCGTACTCCAAATTTGGTCAATTGCTGGTAGCTAAACCACAAGTCCTTGTCTTCACCGGTCGTACCTTGTTTTGGGTACATTTCGGCCTTGCTGTCTAGAGCATTGCTATCTGAGGAGGGAGGGAGATAAGAGCACTCAGCACCAGCAGAAAGGAAAGTTACAGAGAGTTACATTTAAAATGTAAAACTTCACAAAATACCAGTTTCATACAAAATATAGGATATAACAAAAGACTTCTTCTCATATTTGCTTCCGAGACTTATCACTGCAAAGCCTCTAGCTAAAAGAAAACACTTCCAGAGAAGAGGTTCACTACTTGGTTACTAGTGAGGACTACATAACCCAAAAATGTAGGATAGGACTACATAACCCAAAAATGTAGGATAAAGATCAGAATGAAGTTACAAATAATTTTCCATTTGTATCCTGCCACCTCAGTGTTGTTGTTTTCTTCCTCTCTGGTGAATTTTATTCCTTTGAAGATGTTATTGATGGTTTCACGTGTCTTCTCTAGTTGTTTCTTTTTTATTATAACAAATGTGTCATCTACATACCGGATCCATACTTTAGGTTGTATGTGGGGAAGTGCTATGGCTTCTAGGCCTTGCATTACAATCTCTGCTATGAGTCCTGAGAGTGGTGATCCCATGGGTGTGCCTCTGATTTGTTGGTATATTTGTCCATCAGACTGAAAATAGATGGTGAGGCAGAGGTTGATGAGGTCCATGATTCTGGGTATTTAGATCTGGGTGTATTTGGTTAAGTCGGGTGTGTTGTGTAGTACGGCTGATATGGAGTCTTTTGCTAGTTCTGGGTTTATGGACGCAAAGAGTGATGTGACATCAAATGAGACCATAATTTCATCTTCATCTATATGTACGTCTTTGATTTTCCCTAATTTTCCCTAATCCCTAATTTTCTTCACAGTTTATTCAGTCAATACCAATAGTCAAACAACTGGTGATTCTGTCCACAAAATGCCATCCACACTTAATCAAATAAGGCTGTATAAATTTCTAAAATGAAATAATAAAAGATATCTAATATTTCATCTAGTCTGCTTCTGCTAACATTCTTTTTGCAGTTTAGCAGTGTAAGACTTAACCATGTAATTATTATTTAGCATAAAATGGCACCTGATATTATTTTTCTGTTAATGGCTTAGTATAACCTTCTCAAGTCTTTGAAGGAAAGATTAAGAACAAATAATATCACCAAAGCTAGTAGCACTGTTATTGATCTGGCTTGCAGCCTGATGGATGAAAGTGTATGAGTCTTAGATTGAGCTCATGACAAGTACTTAAATATACTATATATGGTAGTTGGATTCTTGGAACACTGTTGTAACAGCAGAGCTTTAAACTTACTGTACTTTCTCTCAGTTGTAAAAATTGAGTGAATTCTAAGGAAAACTTAGAATTAGCAGTTAGAATTTTCCAACTTCTGCTTTGCATTCTTGTACACACTGTAATATGTGTACCATTTGCTAGGCAAAACTCATGCCTAGTGCTGCTAAATTATGCATGATGGCCCCCATTACTTTTCTGGATTAATTTTTTTATATTGCTAGAACTGTGTATTACATGAACAAATCCATAGTTGCTGTACCTCCTTCATAAAATGTTAGAACCAAGTGAGTTCTAGGAGAAGATATGGCTGATCCGATGTGAACATTTTTTCTACAACTGCTTTCCTGAACTTTAAGAATGAGAGGAAAGGCAGAGGGGAAAGGCAGTGATCAACAATGTTAACTCATATTTAGGATCTTATAATTGGAAGAAATGTCCTACACTGGAGGAGGGGTAGAACTGAATGCCGTGTTGTATTTTTCTCATTCAAATGTTTTGTTTCAAATTAATAATACACCAGTGTTCAAAGAGACCAGTTTTCCATAATATCTTGCACATTAGATGTATTGGGTATACAACTCTCAGAAACCATAGTCAGCATGTCTGTGTTGGGTGTTGGGAGTTGTAGTTTCAACATGCTTGGAAGCACAGATTTAGAAAGGGCCTTTGTCTGAAATGTGCATTACAGATTCACATGAGATGGTATTAGTTGAATTTCTTTTACATATAAATGCTATTGATTATCCACATGGTAGAGATATCCTACAGCAGAATTCTCCATTTCCATGTGGAATGAGTTTGAAAATTTAATCTAAAACATGTACCTTGCCTCACTAATTCCAAAACACATACAGGTATTTCAACATGTTGTTTTCAGTCTGTGAAATCAGAACATTAAAATTCTAGCTCCAGGCTAACTTGCATCTCCTTTGCCTTGAAAGAGCCACTCAGCTTTGCAGTCTCTTTTCCCTTGCTGTTTCTCCACTAGACTAATCAAACTTTGTCCATTGCTATTTAGTTCACACCCCACTATTCTCCATCAGTGTTTGCCTTTTCCCTTAATAACTAGCAAAGCTATATTCTAGCTATGATTTATATACACTAAAAGTGTCAACAGGGGATAGTGATTTAAAATGAGAATGTCTTGAAATGTTTTCATGTTCTGCACCATGGCAGTAGTACGATTATTTTAGGGCTACTAACATTCTACGTGGCAATTTCTATCTGCCAAGTTATCAAAGCACTTTTTAATGCGCTAACTTGTGCATTTCCTCCCATTCAGGTCATATCTGTACTTTACTTTGCTCTGTTGTACTATGTTAGACATTTTAAAATGTTCCCCCAGCACAAGAATATGGGGGACAGTAGACAATTTTAATCAAATTTTTCTCCTGCAGCCCTCAGAATCACTTCCATTGTTGTTCTGGAGGGTCTCCCGCTTTCCCAAATCAGATATTGGAGATACAGAATACTTCAGAGGGGAGGAGAAATCAGCAGGAATCACCTTCCCTTTCATCCACAGGAATATTCCATTCTGCTATATGCAACTGAATGTTACACTGCTATACTGCCTATTCATATTAAGGTGACCAGACAGCCATACAGTTTAAAGCTCTCTAGAGGCTGAAACCATAGAGAAAATCAGATGTCAACACACATTAATAAGTATATAATTAGCTCCAATTAACACATCTACAGACTGTAACGTACATTTCATGCACGATTAGCATCTGTGAAGCTTTAAAAATGCATTTCTACTTTTCATACTATTTTGGCTTTTACCCTCTTGTTTAAAAGCTTGTGTCCAAATTATCTGTATATGAAAGTAGCATGAAAAGGGTTGAGAGCTCCTCTGAAATATAAACTATATGGAAATCAGTGAAGCCAGATAAAGTCTGTTAACTGCATTCTGGATTTATGAATCAATATAATGAAAATTCAAAAGGTTAGTGAGTTTCTATTGATGAATTTGTAAGTTTTAATACATGCTTATGTCAAATGCATGAATCAAGATCTGTGTTTCAGTGAAGCTGAATTATTTCACATCCCTTGATTAGTCCAATTAGATATCCATGGATTCTAAGTGCAGCCAAGGGCAGCGGGATGTGGCAGAGACAGCCTCGGTCACCAAAGTACAGTGGTTGCTACACTCATTTGGAAAGGGGTTTACATGCAGAGCAGAAGCTACAAGAAAGTAGCAAACCACAGAGTGCAGATTAAAGGTCACATTCTATATTTGTAATCTAAAATCCTGATCTGGAAAAGACCATCAGAGAAGCCAACAGGCAATTAAAAAAACAATTATATTTTTAAACCCAGGATGTTCATCAGTATAAACAGAATAATCAGTAGAAGTGGAAAATGATTGCTAAGGCTAGGAGAATTCAAAATGAGAACATAATTACCTTTCAATAGGTCTCCCTCGTTGGTGGAAGATTAGTGACAAAATCAAGTGAGTCTTTCTAAGGACATTTCAAAGCTGCAATAATGTGTCTGAAACAAAGGTCCATTTGATTTTCATGTAAGAGAGCTAGAAAACATTTAAAAAGTCCTCCAATATGATCTACATGTCTGGGTAGATACAAAACCATTCAGGCTTTAAAAATCTAAAACAGCACTTGTAATTTGGCCTAGAAATAAGTTAGGATTAAATGGCTATGAAATAATTTAGAAGCAGTATGTCCTAGTTACTCTTATGGTTGTTTTTCAAATTCCGAAAAATGTTCTAAATTCTTTTAAAAAGGAGATCCATTCTGCCCGATTCCTACATACAATTGTGATGGGTTTCTCTGGACAAATCAAGATACTAAGTCCTTAGTACTGTTGGACAATGGACAATATCCATGGACAATATCCATGTCCATAGTATATTCCTGCATGCCATAACTAAGGTTATGAAGCATGAACATTTAAAAAATCTGTTGTGTTGATCTAAAGAATATTGCTTTTCCATGCAGCAAATTTAGATTGGATAGTTAATTTATGTCTTTTTATGTCCTTTTATTGATTTTTTAATATATCTGCTATATTTCGTGTGCTTTGCTCAAAACCAGGGAGAATACTGACTTCACCAAGAGGGGAACTCTCTTTTTAATCAGGATGATTTGTTTTTCATTGAGTTGTGAACGAAATACTCAGGCTGATTGTCTGAAATATCCTAATTCCATTTGCATTTGAGATAATCAACTAATATCACTCAGAAGTAGAAAAAATCTGGTTTCGTTGACATGGTAATTAGTGAGGTTATATAATTTCCATCTACCGATCAGTTGTGTTTCTTTTTCCTGTGAGATACAATCCTGATTTTTTTTTTTTTGCATGTCAGTGCATAATCCCAGAATTTCTCCTTTTCAGTGCTGCATGGCAAGATTGCAGGAATAAGTATAGTATTATTTCTGCCATGTATAAAAAGCAGATTATATAAGCAGAGCTAATAATAATTAATGCTGGTAGATAGTCTTGCAGTTCTTAGCATAATATGAACAAAGAATGCTATGTTTTCCTGAATAGTATCTGTGGTCAGAAACCAGCATAGAGATGAGTGCTTAAAATCCTCTGGTTCAGTAGAATTTATACAACTGTATGTAGATACTAGTCATAGACAATGATACCTGTATAAAAGTAAATCTCAAAAGTGATCAAAAGTGCTTGCTTAGTGTGCTATTAATATTGCTGCCTCAAGGCCTAAACATATGACAGTATCTAGATAATCACATTGATTGCACCTAGCTTCCTGATTAAAATACTTAGGATTGCACTGTAAGTTGTTTTAAGCATGGGCTTGATTTTAAATTGATATTTTCTGGTTATTTCACTAATGCTGATACATTAATTTATATTATAAATGCAAACATATATTTATAATATTTATAAGAAGAAAATTAGGAAGAGTAAATGGTCATAAATATTAAAATATACGTTTGTTGAATGTTAGTGCTCTTTATTTAGGTGAAAACGTCTGCATGAGGATTTGCATAAATCATTACAGGATCTTGTTTACTAGCCACTGCCTTTTACAAAAGTTAGGCTTACAGTTTTTTTAAGTAGTTTCTACTTAATTTTACAATTGGGGATATTGTTCAATTGAGAATAATATGGCATTGGCACTATGTAACTTGGTGTCAATGTAGAATATCAGCCACCTTACTATTTTATCTATATCTATATACTATTAGATATTCTTTAAGTCTTCCTTGCTTCAATTCCCAAATTGCTATCATCAGCATATCTGAGATTGTTGAGGTTTATTCCAGCAGTTTAATTCCAATTTCTATTTCTTCTAGTTCAGCATTTCTCATGAAATATTCTGCACATAAATTAAATAAATAAGTTGATGATATACAACCACGGTAGACGCCTTTCCTAATTTTGAACCATTTAGCAGCTCTATAGTCCATTCTAATTGTTGCTTCCACATCATCAAACTCTTCAATACGTAGATGAAGGTGGCCTGGTACACCCTGGCATTCTAGCATTTGTCCTATCATGCTGGATGCTGGTGTTAGCACTGAATGCATTAATAATATACATTGATACCACATTCTAAGGTTAACAGTATCATACAATGGTTTACATAGTAAAACATTTTAAAGAAACATTGTTAAAATATATTAAAATTACATTGAATTAAACATGAGAGAAAAATGTATGCTAAATTTGGGGAAAATGTTCATACAGGAAATTTACATAAACTTAACTGTATGGTGGCCCATTTTCACATGAGATTGGCATTATCATCTGAATATGGCTGAACTGGAAATAAATAATCCAAAATATGTTTAGTAGAAATTGTAGTGCCAACACATTAGAAAGGCACCAAGTTGGGAAAGGCTGTTTGAGAGAGGGATATTTGTTGCATTAAAAGATTTGGGAGGAAAAGCAATTATCTTGTAATTTGCTTCTCAAAGGCCGTAAATGTCTATTTGGATTGTATTTATGGGAAGGACAGCAATACTAGGTCCCTTTTTCTTGTAGAACCTGCAACAAAATGTTGCAATATGGAGTGATTTTGTTGAGAGAACTAACCAGCTATGCTTTCTTCTAAGATATACCATTGAAATCTCAACCCCAATCTCACTTGTATATTTTGTCCCCTAAGCAGTCAGTGTTTCATGGCTACTGAGTATGCTTCATAAGAGCTTGAACCTTTGGAATTATTTTAGATAGCTGGTAACTCTTCACCTGCATGGGTAATGCCATTTTTACCACTACCCCAGGACAACAAAAGCTGTAGTGTATGTTGGGGAGAAGGCTTAAAAGCTCTTGTTAGGCAGTGGAGTGCCTGGACATCCCTAGGAAGGAGAATGAATGAAGGCTGGCTGGTTGGCAACAGAGTAAGTGGGTGGATGAACATCTTTGTAAGTCTTTGTCCTCCTGTTCTGTTCATTTAATTTGCTTTTAATTTTTTTGTGGACATTCTATAGGCATGGAAGAAATTCAGTCTACTCTGTACTATTTGGGTGTTCCCCACTTTTAAGATTTTCTGTGTTCCTGCAAACTGTGGTGTTACCCCATGTCTGCTATTGCCTCTTTCTTTGTGGCCGTTTTGTTTGCATAATGGTAGATGGCTCACAGGAGAATTAATCTGGAATGAGAATAAAAGCTGATTTGCAGAGCACTAGCTCTCAGCTCCTTTGAGAGAAATTTAAATAGAGACGGGAATAATGAGTACACCTACACAGACAACAATGAAAATCAGTTAGATTTTTTTTCCTTGCTTGGAATAGCTGTATCAACTATAAGGACAAGCAAATATACTTTTGTTCTAAACACTGTGGGGAACACTTGTTTCATGGTCTTGGCACACATATTATGATTCATATTTAGAACTACAGGCAATCATTGACAATACACAGCCCTCTGATTTTGGCAGTCCTGGCAGGAAACAGAAATGATACTTGGTGATTATCACACCCCATAAATAATAAACATCAAAACAGTGTGAGGCTATGCTTCAAAGGAATAATAATTAAAATGTAATCTGAATATTGACATTGAACCTTTTGAATGTCAAATCGATTAGAAAAAAACAGAGCTTGTCGTAAAGAATTTCATGTTTATTACACTTATTATATTCAACCTTTCAAGGTGTAAAAACTACAGAAGCAATTTACAAACAAGACGAATAAGCATAATAAAATACAGCATTTTAACAACAACAAAACTTTTGGGAACCATCCCTCAGCACAATTCATGGAGGGGAAGAGCAAGGCTCTGGTGTGATCTTCATGCGCTATAGTGAAGGTGGGGAAATTGTACTTCGAGAGGTCTATCTAGTCACCAAATTTAAAAAAAATTAAATTAGCTGACACATCCATCCAGATATGGGAGGACATTGTGAGGGTTCTTTGCTTTCCAAAGACTGGACATACCACAACGTAACAAACCGGTGCAAAATGCTTTACTGTAGCACATACCTTCCCCAACAACAGACTATTGCTCTCCATCCATCTAGCACTGGCAAAGTGATGTTGCCATGTAAATATGTCTTTAATACTCAGTTATTCTTTAATACTTAGTTCATTCAAAGTCTATAAGTCTAAACTGCATATAACCTTTGCCTTTTCCAAAAGTTCTTAGGCTAGTTGGGATGAGGTGCTGCGTCAATGTGTTGGTTCTAGTTGCTACTGAGCTCCCAACAAAGCTCCAAACTCCAGGCAGGACTCCCACCAGGATATGCTGCTCACCATAACTTGTAATCCTGGCAGCTGAATGACAGTCCTCTTGCCTGCTTGTAATAGCTGCCAATCTCCAGACGTTGCCTCTGTTTCCCTGTCTGTATGCCCTTTGCTTATCACCTTTCCTCCTACACACACCTCCCCACTCTGTCTTAGCATTTGCTTTGGTAAGCCTGGTCAGGGTGAGGCTGCCTCTTGATGTTGGTAAGTCCTTGAAAACGCCAGGGTTAGCTCAATTATCACAGGCAGCTGGAATGCTGGCTTGGATGCTTGTGAATTAATAAATGAATGCATGAGGGAAATGGGGTAAGTAGCATTTCTCCCATTTACTTTCCCCAAATTCACTCCCTCGCAGAGATAGGAAAAGCTTAGGAAAATAAAATTCTGAAAAGCCAAGGGAGTGAAGGCAGGTAGTCCCCATTTTGTCTTACTGCATTCGTTTTTCCTTCTCCAAGGCTGAGAAGGAAAAATGCAAGTAAAGGAAAAAATATCCCCACCAACCCAGCTAGCAGTAACAGAGCTGGGGCTAGTTAAATTGATGGCAATCTAGGATCAATGAAGCTAGTTAAGGAAGAGCTGCTGTTCCATTTCGTGGAACAAGATCTGGGCTATGTAAGTTTTTTCAGAAATATGTGTGCTTGCATGAAATCCTGAAGCCAAGGGAGTGGCTAGTCCCTGAGCTGATAGTGACTGAGATCAGCCTCTTTAGTAAGCAGTTGCTCATTCCTGCATTCCTACTTCTCTGCTCAGAGATCTTTGTAATGGGGGTTGGATGTGTGTAAAAAAAGCTGTACGCTGAAGCTATTCATTTATTTACCTATCAATCACAATTTTATTGAAGTTTAAAAATACAAAGATGAAAAAGTAATACACACTAAGAAAAATATTAAAAAGAAAAAATAAAAAGTTTATAAAGAAAAAAAGGGAAAAAATATAAAGGAAAAAGTTTATAAAGAAATGACTTCCCCCTTCATCAAGACAAGTACAAACAATTTCAGTAACTTATCACCTTCTCTAACATTTCAACCAAAAATCTCTTCATTCCATATCTCATCTTTTATCTATTAGCAAAGAAGAAAGCCTCATCATTCAATCTTAATCAGCAAAAATCGATTAAGTTACCAGAAATAACAATACGTATATTTTAACTTTAAACAAGTAAATCAATTTCATATTCCTTTCCTTTACACAGTAACTTACCATTTTCTCTAAAAATACAAGAAAAATATCTTCCCATATCTTATCTCATATCTATAAACAAATCTTTAAAGCCTCATCAATCAAATTTAATCAAGAAAAATTCCATTAAGAGCTACCAGAAACACTAATATATTGAAAATCTTGATCTTTAATCCCTTTAAATAATGTCCTACAAATTAATTTATCATTTTCTCTTTGTCTCCTCTCAGAAACTCCTTTGCAAGTTTAACACTTTCCTTCAATTTTAACACCATAGCTTATCACTTTCTCTAAAAATACAACAAAGAAACTCTTCTTCCCATATCTTATCTACAGACAAATCTTTAAAGCCTTGTCATTCAGACCTGGTCAAGAAAAAACCCAGTAAAAGCTACTAGAAAAAAACATATATATTTTAACCTTGATCGAATAAGCCAACTTCATAACCCTTCTTTTCGTTTTTAAAAGTCTTGATGTTTATTCCTTTCAAGTAGTGTCCCAAAAGCTGATTTCTTTTCCTTATTCTCTTTATCTTTTCTCAGGAACTCCATAAGTATAACACATCTCTTTTGTAGGTCCAAAATAAGAAAGTTGTCCAAGTCACTCTTCTGAGTTGAAATCCACACATCTAGATCACCCTTCTGATTTATTGTGTGTCCCTTTTAGCTATTAAAACATCAGCTGGTTTCATTTGTAAGTCCTGGGTAGCGTCTTTATCAATATCATTCTTGTAGCCTGTTATTTTTAAATCCATATCCAAAACAGCCCAATTCTCAGTTGTATCTTCTATCTCCACTTTTAAACCCCTTTTATAATAGCAGACAATCTAGACAGTTCTGAGTACATTGTTGCCAAATTTTCTTGAATTCTTCAAGGGTTAAAATACTTTTCTCCCTTTGTATTAGTGGATCTTCTCCTTTAATTATAATCTTTAGTTCTTTCTGGCTGCCTATAGTAACCAGCATTCAAAGTCTCCTCTTATCATGTTTTTCTCTAATCCACAACATTCCCATAGAAAGATTTCTTATACTTAGATTCAAAATCTTCATATATTTTTAATAGGATTTTAAACAAACCACAGGAAGGATTTTTATAATTTCAAAATCTTATTTCCAGTCAATCTGGTCTCTTAGTCCATTATAACTTTCCAAAATCAACTTTCTAATCACCCTTTTGCTGCTTATATCCGAATAAATTTTCTTTTAAGTTCTTAAACTTACATGAAACTTCTTTCACTGAGGATTGAAGGAGAATCACCTGGTGTAATGAAACTTGTCCTTCTGAAGTTTCTTAATATCCAAAAAGCAATTTACAAGCCATTTCCAGAAGCGATTAAGAGAAGAAGTGGGTAAACCCAGTGTCCCTTTGAAGGCTCTGAACTGCAGCATGGGCAAAGCTGACTCTCCCAGCTCCCAGAGCTCTAAAACCTGCCGGAAACCGCTGTTTTACGGTCTTGTCATGGGGAGCATGTGTATAGAGCACTGTGGATGATCCCAAGTCCTCTCCTTTATCTGGAGAGGAATTTCAAGGTGCCAATCTGTTTGTCGGCTCCTCATTCTGCCGCGGTTGTCAGCTCTGCTCCAAGTGAAGCATCTTCACTCTGCCATTGCTTCCCCGGGAGTCCCAAATCACATTTACAGTGGTACCTCGGTTCACAAACGCTTCTGTTCACAAACAATTCGGTTCACAAACAGCTCCGGTTGCAAAATTTTGCCTCCGTTCGCGAACTCTGCATCGGGTGACGAACAGGTCCACAGCCATTTTCCCTCCCGTGACACGTGGTCGCTGCTTCCTGTAGGGAGGGGGACTCTCCCTCCAAGCAGTAACCGCCTCCCCACCCGCCTTCCTGTCCTCCACGCCAGAAGTCGCGTTGAGCAAGGTTAGCTTTCTCTCTCTTCGTACTGTACTTTGTGTCATATTTTTGTGGTTTTTTTTAAAAAAAAAATATGGTTCAGAACGGATTAACCGTAGTTACATCGAACCTTATAGGGAACTTTGATTCGGGACGCGATCAAAAATCGGTTGGCAACCAAATTCGTAGGGGTCAGAACGGATTAACTGTATTTACATTGAACCTTATGGGAAAATTTGATTCAGTTCACGACCAATTCGGTTCGCGACCAGAGTCGCGGAACGAATTAAGTTCGTGAACCGAGGCACCACTGTATATAGCTGCCTATCTCACAGTAAAGTGACTCTAGATGGCTTACAATAAAAACAATAAAAAAACCTACAATTAAAAGACATCAACAATATTATTAAGAACAAGATAGTGGAGAAAACTGATGTTATAAACAATGCAGCCATCTCATCAAATCGTCATTTCCTTGAGATCCCCCGGCCTGCTGACACAGCCATGTTTTAAGGGCCTTCTGGAAGGATGTCAAAGGATGGGGCCAATCTCACCTGGGAGGGGACGATGTTCCACTGGGTGGATGCCATGGCAGAAAAGACTGATCTCCTGGATCCTGCTGAAAAATAGAGGCTAATAATGTGATTAAGGTGCTGCTGCTCATGCAGTAATACTTCTTTGTTTGGACTGGCACAACTGAATCTGAAAAAAACAGGTTAGAACTCAAACAGATTTTAGAGAGCACCCTTGAAAGTAATGGCAAAATTCATGTCATTTAAAAGTAGACTTCTCTAACCTCCAGATGTGCTGAGTCTGCAACTTCCAAAATTATGAGCAGCAAACAAAGGAAACCATTTAGTAGAGGGCTTATATTGATATAGCATGATATCCTTGTCAACAAGTTGCCTGCCTAAAACATGGAAAGATAGCACAAATGGAGAGAGGCATAAATAAGGAACTGTGTTAGAATGCTGTGGCAAAAGGAGACAGCAAAGTACAGCGAGGCTATTAAGTTGTCATACAGGTAGTCCTTGGGTTATGATGGCAATTGGGACTGGAAACTCCATCGCTAAGCAATGCGATCAAAAAGTGCGATGTCACGTGACTGCAGCATTTAGCAATGGCAATTCCAGCAGTCCCAATTGCCATCATTAAACAAGGACCGCACGGGTTGTTAAGTGAGGACCTCACATGATTGTGACTTCCGACTTCCTTCTGGCTTCCCCATTGACTTTGCTAATGGGAAGTTGGCAGGGAACATTGGGAATCACAATCATGTGACTGCGGCTCATTGTGATGTTATAATTGAGAGCTGGGCACCGAGCACCTGGATTGTGATCACGTGACTGTGGGGATGACTGGAACTCTGATGATCTGCCATAAGTCCCCCTCATTCAGCGCTGTTGTAGCTTTGAATGGTTGCTGAACAAATAGTCATAATCTGATTACCTGTAATAACTTACAAATAAAGAACATGATATCGAATTGTGAAGATATATAAAAAGCAGATGTAAAGAACAAAAATTTGGGAAGATGATGACAAGAGATCATCACTTCAAAGCGATGGGGTGTACCAGTGGAAGAACTGAACAATCAGGTTCAGGACAGATTCTCCTGGAGAAAATATATTTATGTGGTCACTAAGAGTCAACACTAAATTGATAGCACATAATCAATCAATTGCTTATTAAGATACTTTCTTTACTAAAGTAAAACAATTCAGAAATTGTTTTAATATATTACATTTATTATACATTTAATAACATATATAAATATATATAAAATATATATATTTAAAAGTGTGTGTTCATATATGTGTGCATGTGTGTTTTTATACATATCTATAGTTTAACTCAAAGAATAAAAGCTTTGCAATTCCTTCTTAACATTTGTTAAGCCGAAGCATTCACTGTTGCTTCAGATGAAGACAAATTTATGCAATTTGTTACATAATTTTAAACAAGCATACTTATTACAACAGCAATCTGATTGAACCTACTTTATCTGAAGGTATCTTTTGAGGCAGAACAGGTTTTCCAGGCTTAATGTGCACTGACATTATTCTGCTCTGGTTCCTACAGTTAGAGGTCTGACATCCTTTCCCGGAACTATCTTTAACATGCAACATGAAACTTACCAGCTCTTAGATTAATACATTAAGTTCTTACATATTTTCAAAGCATCTGTACAAACATTAATTATGCAAAGTTCAGCATGTTATTGATTTTTAAATTTTTTTATTGTAATACAGTATTACAAATGCAGCCAACAAAATGTGTAAAAATAAAATTCTAACAATGCTGATGAATAACAATAACTGCATTTCCTTTCATCAGACTGATATTAAATCACCCTCAAAGAGCAAAGTGTTGAAGTGTATTATTGCAATTTCAATGTATAATAAAGAGGTTCTCCTTTCTATAAATTGATCTGCTATTAGCCTCCCTCCTCTAACTCTTATTATATTAGTGTGATCAATCAATATCCCAGATTCTAAGACATCATTCATTGCTCATCTGTGGGTGAATTAATTTTTTTCCCTCTGAAACTAATTGCCACATAAACTGCTTTTAAATGATGAATCACCATTTCAGTTTCTTTTAGTACACTCAGTACCATTAAGTCTGCAATCCTATACCAAGCTTTCTGAGAGTAATAAAGCTTTAGTAGAAATGTACAGGAAAGCATTATAAGATGTATAAAAAAATTACCTGTATATCTAAGGAAGAACATACTTAGAATCAGTTTTATCTCATTTATCACAGACATCTAGAAATGTGAGACTAACAGAAGTGTACAAAAATATTCTGATTTTGAAATGTTTAGAGTTTAAAATAGGTGCTTTGAGTGTTCCTAGTTTGAAACAAAACCTGTATTTTGTGAGATTTTTTAAAAACTGATGTTTAATGTTAGTACAATTTAAAAATTAGTACAATTCCTTAACAAATAATAACAAATAATTTTATCAGTATAACTTTAACCTTAAACTACAGAAAAATGCCTTGGGGCTTTTTGTTTTTTTATTAGTTTTTCCATGCCTTTTGATGGGGCAATTTCTGAGCAGTTTTCCTATTTTCTTTACGAATGCCCGATTACAGTTCAAGTAATATGCTATTTTCTGCCACTTAGTGAAATGTGTTTTCATCTGCAATGCATATTTAAAGAGAAAAAAAAGTGTATCTGGAATCATAGTCATTTGAATAGCTGATTTTTACCTACCTTACGATATTTTAAAAAGTGGTTAACTTTCAAAATCTGGACTACCCAAACCTTCCATTGTAACTTTGAACGGTTGCTGAATAAGCAGTTGTAACCTGAGGACTACCTGTATTTATAATTTACCATGGCTTGGGGGCCACTTAATTCCAAACAGCAACAACGTTTTAAAAACAGATTAATAATATAAACAAGAAACATGCTGTAATTGCACTAGCCACTGATGGTAAATCAATCCTCAGTGTCCCCAAATGCTTTGCTGAAGAGCCATGTCTTCAAGGCTCTTTGGAAGTCCAACAAGGTTTGGGTAATCCAGATTTTGAAAGTTATCTGCTTTTTAAAATACTGTAAGGTAGGCAAAATCAGCTATTCAAATGACTATGCTTCCAAATACATATTTTTCTCTTTAAATACCCATTGTAAGTGAAAACACATTTCACTAAATGGCAGAAAATAGCATATTACTTGAACTGTAACTGGGCATTTATAAAGAAAATGGGAAAACTGCTCAGAAAGTGTCCTGTCAAAAGGCATGGAAAAACTAATAAAAAGAGCAAGAGTTTCCCAATGCAAGCAGTACTATAATTGGTGCACAAGAAAGAGCAGTGCAAAGGCCTTTCTGGTCATGGCTGCCATCTGGCATCTGCTTATTGAGCAGAAACTGAGAGTCCAGGAGAATCCGCAACTATACACCAATTAAACTTGGGTAAATGCAACCACATAAAGAACTAAAGATAGTAAATCCCCAGAAATGGAAGATTCTTGAATCAAAAGCTGCTTGGTCTTGCTAGAGTTGAGCCTAAGCCAATTTTTCCCCACCTAGACCCTCACAATCTCCAGGGACCAAGACAGGACCTTCACAAGATCACCAGTTTGATCAGGGGTTCAGATGTAAAGCTAGGTATCATCCCTGTTGGATCGCTTTGTCCAGTAGCTCCGTGTAGATGTTTTCTCATATTTTGATCATTGCTCTTTGCAGCAAACACCTATTGCCAATCATCTATGAATCTGTCTGCTCTCTTTTTAATACCATTTAAATAGGTTACCATCACACTGGATGGCGGCAAATTGCATAGGTTTACTATGTGATGTAAAAAGATTTTCTAGAAATTTCTGAGACAAGGACATCTCAGAAATTTGGGGTGAGCTTGCATCCAAGTTACATAATTGAGACTTAGGCCATGAGACTTTGGCCATGTCCCCATTTACACCTAGTCACAGAACAAACATGCCCTGAAAACATATTTCTTTTGCTATGTGCCTGCAACAATGCCTTCAGCCCATCAGTGAGACAGGCTCAAGTCATCCTTAGTTGCACCTGTTTTAAGCAGTGTTTTCACAACATCTAATAGCAGGCATGAGTTAAATGTTAAATTGTGTTTTGCCATGTTGGAGGCAAAATCAGGTGACCAATAGAGGATGAAGCATAGAGGGGCTTATTAGCTATGAGGTTAATCTAGAATGCCCAGTATCTTTTGGTCCTTGGGAGGAATCCCAAACTGAACCAAGATTCAAATTAGCTGAAACACTGTTGATTTGCTATAAAGGAACAGAATTCAGGCTTGCTATTTCTTCAGTTTTGTAGAATAAATGTCACGGGTTATAATGAATGCACAGAAAATGTTATTGAATTATAAGAAGCCTACAATTTTACAAGTATGAGCTGTTTTCTCTTTTATCAGCTGGGTCAAAACTTTCATTCTGAAGTATATTTGGAATTCTACTGAGGATTAAAAACAATGTGAGTCTGCTTTCCTAATAAGAATCCTAATTTAAAAGAAAAAACACTTCCTGTTTGACCTCTTGAATTCCCTACAAGTTGCTTAAACACACCTCCATTGTCTATTCCAGAGTGTTATCCCTTTGAAGTTTTTTTTTTCATTCATTTCACAAATGGTTTTGGCCCAAAACAAGAAAACCAATATTTTGGCCACTTGTGGAAGGTGATCAGGAAGTTTCTTTTCATATTTATTGAAAGGCAGCTGACATTGACCAAGGCACCTTTTAGACCAATGTCAAGTATAGACCTTTTGACAGATGGGTAAACCGTGGAGTCCTTGGGGTTCTCTGAGCTTGGTTGTTTCTTTGCAAACGTTTTGTTACCTGGCTAGGTAACATCTTCAGTGCTAGAATGGAGTGTGGTTTGCTCGCTGTTTATATACAGTGGCTTGCCCTGCCTGTGTTGGTGGGGCTGGTGGGTTGTGTTTTTTCCTCCTGGTAGTTCCTTGATTAGGGTATTGTTTACTGCTTGTCTGGTGATAATCTTGGTGTTAATCTCTGCTTATCTGGGTGATGATTGCTGGTGAGGAGATGTTCTGGTCTTTTGTTTCCTTTTATTGTCTCTTTTGAATAGTGTGTAGATGTTGTTTATCTCTATGTGCCTGTTGATGGCTGCCTTGTCTGAATACCAAGCTTCCAGGAATTCCCTTGCATTTTTGGATTTAGCTTGGTCTAAGATGCTGACAGTTTACCACCAGTTTCATGATTAGAATTAAGACTGAAGAATTATAGCTGATTCTCCTTGACATCTCAGTAACTTTTGATAACATCAATTCTATTTTTAATGGAGCAGCTCTGCATACTGGGTATTGGGGCCATGATGGAGAGTTTTTATGAGTGATTCCAACTTACTAACCACACTTTTTAATGTCTGTGTAGAGATTTGTTGGAAAAAACAAAGATGCTGAATGTTGCTACAGCTTTGTTTTCCAGTACACCAAACCCTTTTAAAAGTTAAAATAAAGACAGGAAATAAAAGTGATTATGACTGCCCAGTAACATGAAGAAAAACAAAGAGAGTGGTGGTAGTAGGAAAAGCACCAGGAGAGAGAAATCGGTGTATATATTAGATGTGTCCACGTATACATATGGCAAAAAACATCTTGCCAATGTTTCCTCAAAGCTGTCAGCAGCTCCAAATGTACTGCTGATTATAATCAAGTACCTTGAATATGATGATCATCTTGCTAACTATTATGAGAATAGTTAGGCAGGTGCTAAGAATAGTTAGGCAGGAGACTAGGCAGGTGCTAAAATGAGATAAATGTACTCTTTCAGTAACCTGAAGCAGTTAGCTGAGCCTGGATGGACTCATTTGGAGTGTCTTTGCCACCTACTGCCCTCCTGGACAACCACAGATGGGTCACAATGATCTATACAGCACACTAGTAATTTCCCAACGGGATTATGACAACGCATGGAACTAGGGCGGCACTTAAAAACCATCTGGAAGCTCCACATATTGCTGAATGCAGGGTGGCTAGCTCAAGTTAAATGGAGTGGCCAGGTTGAACTGCACTACAGTGACTGATGGTGCTGAACTGCCATCAGTGCTTGCTTTCAAGCCCAATGAAAGATGCTTATTTTCAAGGACTAATAGCTAGGGAGCAAGTACTTGAGGGAGGCGTCTGCCTATAGCAGTCTGCCCTTTCCCTTTGGGATCCCGTGATCTCCCTCCTTCAGAACAGAACTACGGCAAAACAAAGCAACGGGCCTTCTTTGCTGTGGCCACAGAAGAAGCTGCATGGCCTCTGCAGAGAAATGCATTTGGAGTTTCTTTTTGGAGAAGGGAGCATTGGGATCCTGTTTGTTACACTTTGGAAGCCAAAAGCATCAGAGTAATCTGAATTTCTAAGTATCCAAAGACATTATTAGCCTTGGGATAGGTCTTCTCTCCGCCACTAATTATTATTTAAATTTATTGGCTGCCCAACTCCAGTGGACTCTGGACGGCCAATAAGAATAGTATCACTACTATTACACCGATACTATAGTAGTATATGTGATACTACTAATAGTATCACGTATCAGTAAGACCCAGGTCTGGATTTTGAAAACCCAACGGACAAGATTTCCCTATTCAACAAATGACCACTCAAGTCTACCTTCCCCTTTGGTGCCACCCTAGCCGAAAGCGCAGTGAAGCTTAAAGGTTTACCTAATGGTTTTCTACCCGTCATGTGGCTTTATGACAACACTACCAATCGGTTTGCGGAGCTCTCCTTGCATCCCTCTTCAGACCTCCTTCCCGGGGACTGACCACTCCGCTGAAGGCCGGCCACGCTCGCCTCCCGCCTGTCCCTCTCGCCCTCCTCCGCTGCACGTCAACATGCAGTTCTTCTCTGCGCCTGGCGCGCGTCTGTCGTCCACGCCTCCGGCGCGCAGGGTGTGGAGGGAGTGGTTTCGGAAGCGCGCGCGCGCGCGAGCGGCCAGAGAGCGGCGCTGCGCTTCAGGTTTGCTTTGCGGAGGGAGGCGGCTGCAGATCACCTGCAGTAGTGGGGGAGCCGCCGAGGAGCTCCACCCCCGCTGTCCCTGTTAATCGCAGCCCTCTCCTCCCTCCCCACTTAGTTCTTCTCCATGCACTTGCACGAAGGAAACCGGGCTGAGCTGCCATTCTGCTGCAGAGAGGGAGTGACACGTTCGAGCAGATTGGGGCTAGGCGACCGGCTCCGGGCCGCTCTCACTTTCTTTCCTTAAAGGTCCAGCTCGGCGTGGGAGCATCTCGCTCAGCTGCAGCCCGCGCCCCCGCCGCCTCCTGCTCCGTCCCGCAGGGGTGCCTCTCCTCCTGCTGCCCCGCACCACCTGCCAGCCCGGGCAGCGGAGGCAGCGGCGCCCGGGAGGCAAAAGCAAGGGAGCGGGAGAGCGCCATGGCTGAAGTGGGCGAAGGTGAAGACGAGATACAGTTCCTGCGAACTGTAAGCACTTCGCTGGTCTTGCCTTTCTTTTTGCTTCCAGTCCCCCTCACCTCAGTGCGGAGAGGGCATTGCTAGTAGGCTGGGGTCTGGGGACCGAGGCGAGGAGCAGATGGCTCGCGCGCCACGCATTCTGAATCAGGGAGACCAGGCGCTGGGGCGGGGAGGGGGAAGCGAGGCCAGCCGGGGATCTCGGGGTGCTGCATTAGGGAGATGCTGTGGCTCAGCGCTGGAATTCCCCGAGAGACAGGCGTTTTCTGAGGCGGGGATGCCGAGGAACTGGAAACCTCCCTCCCCCTCTCCCTGTCTGTCTACGATATTGTGGGAGGGGGTGTAGCGGAAACCTGGCGAGGAGTTTATGGCCCTGCCCTCACCTGCTCTTAGGAGCGGCCAGTGACGGATGACTGTTCAGAAGCAAAACTGTCTGTCAGGTGTAGGACCCGCTGTAGTAAAGCCCCGGGGTGATGCTTTGGGACACGGAGATGAGCGTTTTTCCAGTGGGCTTCTGAAATAAGAAATCTCTCTCTGGGTAAGGGGCATCCGGCACTTGCTGTTGGTCCCCCATTGGAAACCCTGGACCGCTTTTCGGGTTGGACGGTGCCCGCTTGCAAAGTGGGGGTAGCGGGATGGGACTTGGCAGGGCGCTGCACCCCCCCGACCGCGTCTAGGTTTTCTTCTCGCGCTGAGGTCTCGGTCACTTCTTGGGACGCTTCCAGTGGTCGAACTAGTCGTTTATTTTGCAGCCGTCCTGCCTCAGATACGGAATTTTATCAGGGATTTCTACGACGTCCTGTTTCATTTCCTTCCACAGAAAACCATTAAGGGGGGGGGGGGGAAGCTTGCACAGTGCCTTTCCATTGGTAGCGCAAGGAGCTGTTATTCTGAAAGCCCCCTTCGTGTGTCTGGTCTTTTTTCCTTCTCACTCCTCAGTGCTTTACTGGTATAACAGCCCTATGAAAAATGTATGGCAGTTGTCCAAGAGCAGATCACTTAATATGTGGACTCCAAGTGAACATATTTCCTTGGATATTCTTCTCCCTCTCCCCCCCCCCCCCCCCAATTTTGTTCAATGTACTGCAGATATTTTACCAGGCAGCATTGCTCAGCCAAAAGCTGCAACAATATCTCATCTTCTGACAAAAGCAAATAAAATAAGGGGTAAAGAGGAGACCTTCAGATCTTCTCAATGAAGAGTCTTGGTTATGGTTAGCAATCTGGATTCTTCAACTGAAAGCATTTTAAATGAATGAACCATAAATGTGGTCCTGTGTTAGGACTGCAGTTATTGCTCATTGTGGAATATGTCTTTAAATAATGTCTGTTTTTGTTAAAACATCCCAGGTGATTTTTATGCATGCAACCTTAACAGATTTGTAGAAGTAGATGTTTTAGAAAGTATGCAAATGTATTTATGTAGTTTGGGAATTAATGACTTCCATACTTGATATTTAGAGACATTAGAAATTTGGTGTGCTTTTAGAAGGAGATGTCCTAGTATAAATAGTATGAACAGATTCAACTATTCTGCCTTTTTGTCCTTGATAAGGTTTTTTTGGGGGTGTGTGTGTGAAATAATAATAAGGAAAAAAAACCAGTGAGAAAACATTGAACAGTTTACAAGTGGAAGATGAAGTAATCTGGATCTCTGTTAAAATCCCTGCATGAGGAAGTGCGATTGTTCAATTCCCAGCTGGAAGCACCTTGTGTAATAATATTACATTTCTTATGTAATGTGATCTGCTGATCATAACAAGTGGGTGTGGGGAAAGTATGAAAAAGGAGACACCCCCCCCCCCCCGCACAGCTGTCTTGGTGGTATTTGGATTATTTTTTCACAACATTTTGTAGTAATTGGAGGTGCCAATAAAACAATTCTTACTAGCTTTTCTCATGAGGCTACTTCTCATAAGTGCTCCTACAGTTATTGTATAATGTCAACAAAATGAATATCAAACTAAACTTTTTTGTAGCTGACTATGACTCCTCCTGAGAAATTTGTTGAACAAATATATATATATATATATATAAAAATATAGGACAAGCTTTGTTTCCTACTACTTTGATTTCCCCAAACATTCTGGAAAGTTCATGCAAAAATTGGTGTAAATATAAGTGAAGATTCCTGAGATGGAGTTGCAGTATCTGAACTCTTGCTGGGGAAGAAGGTGGCAATGTTCAAGTCACAGCTAATGGCTTGGACATATAAAGTAATGTTCTGGGCGACAGCACTTGAGGGTGAAAACACATTACATAAACTACTCTTCAGATTATGCATGTTTTGCTAGAAATAAAGGTCTAGAAATCCTAGCCAGGGATTATCTTTTTAAAATCCTCAGACTGTTTCATTGGTAACATTAATGACCTTGAAGAGGGCGAATTCTAAACAGTGGGAAGATTTTGGTGTAGAACACTCATAGGGCCATATAAAAAGTAAATCCCCAAAAGATAAGGAAGCACTTCTGCTGGTTTAGTTTCTTTTTTACACCTTTCTGTGTCACATTAATTCTTTGAAATATACCAGAAAAATAATGCTTAATAATATTTTAAATCAGCATGTGGACATCACTGCACTAGAATAAATTGGTTTGTTTGTGTTTCCTTTTGTATATTTCTTAAATTCCAAATCCATGTTTTAATTTCAGAAGTTATGGTTAATTACCTAGTTTTAATTTTTAGTTTACCTTTGGCTTTGAATAAATCAGCCATTTTTATTTTTAAGCCATAACCTTATTCTGGTTAAAAATCTTTTACGTCACATACTGTATGTGAATATAAATTTCAAAATGCAAAGTGTTGGTTGCTGACAAAAGATCGGTGTTACATTCATGTGAACAAATTTAATTATTATTTAAGAATTAGAAATATTTTACTCCATAATGTTCCCACTACTACACATATATGCAATTAAATGTCCAAGCAGAAACTAATTTTAAAGTAGTGTTATATATTTACCTGCTTTTTTCTCTACTTTTTCATATAAACCAGATGAATAGTAAAATAGATAAAAGCTGTAAATTCTCTATTGTATAATTTTAGACTGCTTGTGTGATTTGAATACAAAGTACAGATTTAGCAGTGAAATATAATGGACTGAAATAATTACTTTTTCGTTAATTAAATTAATATATTATCTAAGAATCAATTGCAACAATTCATTCTCCCCACAACTGAAGCTGATACGGCTTTAGTTATTCTGTAACAGCACAGAATACATATGAAATTGAAGCCTGTATTTGGGTGATATTTTCACAAGCATATATATTCAAAATGTATACCTTACATACATTAAAAATATTCCTTGAAAAATACTCATATTTTTTAAATTCTATCCCATGTATATACTCATTTTGTATCATGGTGGACTTGGTTTACTCTGGTGCTCTCCCTCTTGGCCCCTGATTTCCCCCTGGCTCTGTACTGTCATCTCTGTTTTTTTTATTGCATGTAGTATAGATATTGAAGATACAGATCTGTGTCTCAGGCTGTTTTACCACAATTTCATCACTGTTTTGATTTTTTGTTTCTAAGAAGTTGCATATATGTTCATTATGCTACCTACACAAGATTAAATGTAATGTTTGTGAGTTTTATATAACTAAACATGTGAACTACTACATATGTTTCTTTCTTGACTTGCTTTAGAATGTTTAAAACATTATTTTGCTTAAGTTATCCATACCAAATTGGTCGTTTAAAACTTATACTTTTTAAATTCATCAATAGGGGAAGGAATTAGTGTAGTTCACATTTGTCCAATTTTGCATTTTTAAACCTATGTATAAAGCAAATTTTCAAAATTTGCAGTTATTTGAATATTGCAATACAATATTACAATGTCAAAATAATGTATAAGAAGCATACATTAGAGGAAATGTTTCCAAACACTAAGCAACACTGCAATAATGTGCATAAAAAATACAAGTTTGACACAAACTTTAAGTCAACGAATGAAATTTGAGATATTCGTAGTAATTAAACATGGAAAAAAACTGACAAATTTGCCCATTCCTGTTCATCAGTTAAGAGCATTATTGAATCTGTAATGCTTAATCAAGTTGTGTGACTGGTAGAACAGAGTGCTTGTGACCATTATTACTGGCATCTTCCTTGAATCCCTGCACACTTACTTAATCAGGTCCAGAAGATTGAGGAGCTCTCTAGAACAAGTTTCAGGAAAAGAAAAGCTTCCTCCTTTGTGTGAGTTGGAAGCCTCCTTGTGCAATATACTTAGGATTGCATGAGAAACATATAAATTGAAATTTATATTTTATATTTTAATTTGAATATCTGTAGTTTTTCTGAGGATTGAGGGAGTGGTGCAAGAAAAATAATACTGCTAGTGCCTTTGCAGCATCTATAGATTTATTGCTATAAAATAAACCATAGTATCAGAGTCAAGCTTGTTTAAATAAATAATTTCACTTCTCCCTATTAATAAAATGAATAGCTTGCTTGCTCTCTAACACATAACATGAAGTAACCATAATATTACTTGTAATATTTCAGAAATATTTATTTTACTTATTTTCTAAAATAAAATAATAAATTGTCATTGTTGGTATGAACTTTGAAGTTTATTTATTTATAATTTAGATTTCTAAGGCTGCCCAACTCAACAGCAAAGTTCTACTGCAGATACAGAGCTGTCTATATTGTATTTTGTAAGAAAAGCTATATTAATACCACTTGTTCTGTAAGTGCAACCTTCTGGAAAATACTGTAAAATCTTTGGAAAGACTGTCAAGTTGCTTATATGGTGCAGCCTTTACGGTAACACTGCTGAAGAGATTATCTATGTAGTGTATCTGAGAATGGTCTAGTACGTCAGTCCCAAATAAAATGAATTGTGCATACTTCTTAAATTGCATTTTACTTTCGTTCTGTGTGAAAAATCCAGTTGTTTTATTGCATTTTGACTGGATTTTCTTGTTTTTAAAAAACAGCTACAAAATCATAAGAGAATTGGTTTTACCCCTTGGTGTTTCCTACTTAACCAAAACATGTGCAACAGAAACTAACAGCAATAACAACTTCAGTGGTTAAGTTGGCCTTGTTTGCATGACATTCTTAAGTGAGTCAAGTGAAGGCATTAGCATGTTTTCCAAATACCCTAACCTAGATAGTGAG
This sequence comes from Liasis olivaceus, assembly GCA_030867105.1. Classification (NCBI taxonomy): domain Eukaryota; kingdom Metazoa; phylum Chordata; class Lepidosauria; order Squamata; family Pythonidae; genus Liasis; species Liasis olivaceus. Next base: position 264,156,035 of record CM061349.1, read on the forward strand.
ATGGAGGAGTTAATTTAGTCTCAAGACTTTTTAAACTAAAACTATCATCCCACGGTGAATGTGTTGTAATTCACATCTTGGCGCATGTGACATCACTGTGGCTTGTTCCAGACTGCTATGCTGGATATGCCTACTTGTGATTTCATTGCATCACTGTCCTACCCACTGTGATCCTTAGATACCCCAAAATACATTTTTAAAAAATGCATTCCCAGTCACCCAGATTTGCCCATCTTGGTACTAAAATCTCGAGGAAGAGGAGAGTCATTTAAATTACTTCATCTAGTTTGAATCTTTCAGAGTTCCATGCCTTCTAAAGAGGCTTCCTCTACAATTTCAGATGCATCTGTGTTGAGTGGAACACTAGAGCCATCCCTGAGGACAACAATTAGAATTTTAAATCTTATTCTAGTCAAACTTCAAGTGTTAATAATACTGAAGATGGTAGTAATTAAACGGAGGAAAGAGGATGTAGGAACCAGCTTAAGCATAACATTTATTTGGGCCTTTCTATAAAAAGCATTTGTTTACAGGCAAAAAGCAGATTTCTTTCATGTCATTAATGATCTTCTTTCATCCAAGTGTTGTTTAAAGTTTCAGTCAAATATACTTGCAACAGTCACTGCTCTGCTAACATGTTTAACATTTAATAAGTTTTTAAAAGACTATTGTTTGATCAGGAACTACTTTATAATTTATGATAATAAAAATTTAAAGGAAAAACACCAGGCAGACTAAGTAGATGATGATACTTGCATAGATTATGTATTTTTATGTTGTTATTCATAACAATATTTAATCTGAATTCTATTGTGTTCAAAAGAGGTTTTTGTCCAAATGCATCAGATATCAAATCTGGTTGCTTTCATACTAAGAACTGTTATGTGGAATTACCATGCCTCATTCATTCAGATTTACAGGATGTCTACACAATTTAATAATTCGTAATCCTCTTCTGTTTTCCCAATGCTTCTGTACTTTGTCATAGACATGCTAGTCTTTCTGACAACAATAAAGCAGTACCAAAATCTTACAAAATGCCCTTAATGGTTCTCTAGTTTTTTTTTTTTCTCAAAGAAAGAGAAAGCAAGTCATAACATGGTACCTGTGCACTACAAACATTTTGTTGCTGGATCTAACTTTTTTTTTAATCGGTCTTTTAATAAGCATCAGAATAATGTTCTGGTTATATTTTTTTAAAGTATGAATGAAATAATGTTTAAATGAAAGTGTACAATAAGATTATAAACTAGTCTATTGCAACCTGGTTCTTTCCATATGGGTATGATTTTCATCTTATCCTAGTCAGTTTTATAATGTAGAAATGTGTGATACAGTTACATAAAATGAAACACCATAAAATGTATTCTCAGGCAGTGAGTTCACTGAGTGAGCAAACAGGGACAGCTAGTAGGATGTTGATGGTGGACTTCCAACAGAAGGAACAGATAAAAACAAGAGGATTGTGACTCAACAGTGCATTCTTGTATGCTCAACTATATGAGGTCATTTGATTGCAAGGAGTGCACCATACATTTGCACTGTATGTTAAAAATTTGTGTGTTTCACATTTACAAAGAAATTCAAGGGAATGAATTTGCTGATATGCTTCAGAACATTTTGATAAAACTAAATGAAAGACGGAATAAAAATAAAGAAGGAATAAAAGTACTGTTATTGATGTCCACTGCTGACACCTAGTAAAAACAAAATATGAATGAACCTTTCCAAAGTAAACAGAACTTTCAAACAGCCATAAAGTAGTAGTGATGGGAATTTTTAATCATCCTGATGTCTCTTGGGAGATAAACTCTACCAAATAGGATCCTTCCAGGAAATTCAAGCATTATCTTTCCCAATATTGCTGAAAAATTTCTCCTTGTGAAGATGAAGAAAGACACAGCAGCACACATATCAATTATAACTGAAGTAGAAGAGGTGGGAACTTTGGAAGAAAATGACTATGTGATGTTCTAGATTTCTAGAGAAATGGAAATCAAATATCGTCAAAAGTGCATATCTTGAACTTCAGGAAAGTGAATTTTGATAAAAGAGCAATAATAAGTAGGAAAGTGGAAAAAAGTAATGGGAAAAGGAGTCCAAGGTAGGTGGATGTTCCTAAAAAAGATTATAAAAGCATAACTGTAACCCCAATAACAGGAAAATTATAAAAGCATAATTGTAACCCCAATAAGAGGAAAAAGGGAAGACAGCAAAATAAGCTACTGTGGCTACACAAGAAGCTTAATAAAAATCTGAAGTTCGTATATGAGACTGAAAGAGTAAGAGATTACTAACAAAGAGTACTTAGAGGTAGATTCGTAGAGGTGGTGTCAAAAAATCTAAAGCTTGGAATTATATGCAATTGACAAAGAACAAGAAACAGGGATTTTTCAGATAAAATAAAAAAGAATCAGTATGTGAACTCAGTGAAGATGGTAAAATAACAGAACAGAGAAAAGGCAGAATTATTTTGGCTCTGCCTTTTGTAAGAAGAGGCTATACAGGGCAACTGTAATAAGCAGATGAGATAGTACCTTTGGTGGAGGTAGAACCTTTGATGGAATCATAGGGAAAGCCTACTGACTTTAAATAACTTAAAGTCTCCAGGGCTAGTTGTTTATCTCCCCTCAGTACATTCTAGGAAAATGAAGTACTTGTTTATGGTAAGACTCTGCATTAATTTTGAGAAATCATGGAGAATTATCAAATAACTAGAGGAGGGGAAATGTCTCTCTCCTCAAAAACAGAAAAAAAGAGGCCATGAGCAACTATAGATCAGTAAATCTGACATCTGTAATTAGGAAGATTCTAGAGCCATTCATAAATATTGATCTTGAGAAGAATGTAGTGATTATTAGAAGTTGATATGAATGTGTTAAGAATGTGTCTTGTCAGACTAATCTTTCATGTTTTGTTCAGGCAACTTTCTTAGTAAATTGAGAATGATTTGGACATAATATATCTTGATCTTAAGAAAGCATTTGGCCAAGTATTCCATGATGTTCTGACTAGAACTTAGTTAAATATAAGTAGTTGCATCCTTGGAAAATTTTTCCTGGTTCCTTCAAAGGCTGTCCTGTTTGTGTGTACATAGACAGGTCCTACTTTCAATAGGATTGCCAGTGAAGCATAGCGGCTATGAAAAGATACACAGAGTTGACCAGGGACAGTCTTTGAAGCAGTGTCTTGAGTCTTCCAATGTAACATATTTTTAATGGTAATATGGAGTCGTTTGAAATCACTCTTGTCTTTATTCTGATTACAATTTCAAAACAGCATCTTAGACTCTAATAGCAAATTGAAACTGAAGGAAAAAAAGGATAAGATATATAAGGCATTACATCTATTTCAGTAGCCCAGTAAATCCTTGGCTTTGTGGCTACTGTCAAACTTTTTGTAAAAATAATGAACGGTGAAACATTTGTAGGAAATTGCTTTTTCCCCTCCTGTGCTATTGATTATAGGTATTTTCAAAAACCAAATTCTAAATGAAGTAGCAATTTTTACTTAGTGTGCATTTATAACTAATTGTTATGCAGGTAAGTAAAATAAATATTATATAATATCAGCCAATATCAGCAGTAAAACAATATATTCAGTATAAGACATTTCCTAATTTGGTCTCTTTTGTACTGTTTAGTGTTTTGCAATGCAGCATGTTCAACCTTCTGTCAGAAGGTTCTGAATAAGAGAGATGGAATAATATACACCTTCGTTGTGCTTTCATATGCCTAGTCAGTACCAACGCATTATCTTTTTCTTTTATTTGAAACTCAATATCTTTTCAGAATATTTGGGCCTCGTGAATATTCAGTCTTTCCTTATGCAATAATATTATATCCAGTGGTGCCTGCCAAGGGGCATAAGGAGGTTCAGTCTGATAAAAGTAGAGTCATAGTGCAAATCCCACAACTTTTCTACGTGTCAAGGCATCGCACACATGTGCCACAAAGGAGCTGAGTTTAAGCCACAACATTGTGTTTGTCATTCTGATGCAAGATTCTGAGGATACACCTAATTATGTTGTATGTACATCTACAGTAATTAGTACTCCCTGAGTTTAGATAATGGTTACTTTTTTTTTCAGATGCCACAGAACCACAGTTTTATACTCCATTTACTGATTATTACATAATGGGACAGGTGATAGTAGTTCACCAACTCCTTTCATATTACCTTTGTTAATTCCCCCTCCTCCAATTTTAAAGTGTTCATTCTTTGAAATCATATGTGTGCACTGTTGGAACTTGAGTTCTTTAACTCATCTCAGTTTCTGCCTTGTTTTTCTTCAGTAATAATATTAAGATCTGTTCAAACTGTGTTCCAATGTGTATAGTTTAGGTACGATTTTGAGCGGAAACAGTCCTATGATTTTCCACCTTGATGCCTTACATCAGCTTTTATTAGCTGAAGCTTATTTCTCTACAGATTTGGGAGTGTAAAATGGTGTTCTTAGTAAAAATGTGCATTTGACTATTGCAATGCGCTCTACATGGGGCTACCCTTGAAGAGTATCCGGAAGCTACAGCTGGTCCAGAATGCGGCTGCACGGGCTATTTTTGGAGCCCCAAGAAGGGCCCATGTAACACCGTTGCTCCACGAGCTGCATTGGGTACCAGTTTGCTTCCGGGTCCAATTCAAGGTGTTGGTTATTACCTTTAAAGCCCTATATGGCATGGGACCAGGTTACCTAAGGAACTGCCTCTCCCCTATGTCTTCAACCCGTCCCACCCAATTGCACAGAGAGGGCATGCTTCGGACCCCCTCAGTAAAAGAATTCCATCTAGCGGGGTCCAGAAGGCGGGCCTTCTCTGCGGTAGCCCCCGCTCTTTGGAACATTCTGCCCCTGGAGGTGCGATTGGCCCCCTCACTCCTGGCCTTCCGAAGGGCCTTGAAGACCTGGTTCTGCCACTTGGCCTGGGGTGGGGAGGGAATACTTCAAGCAGGGGGATGGCTAGCCCCATAGTGGCCAGCTCTCTGCAGTCTGATTTTCTATCTTCTTGGATCTTCCTTTTTTAGTATTGTTTTAAATTTTGGATGTATTATGTGTTTTAGATATATTTATAGTTTTAATGTTTTCTGTAAGTCGCCCAGAGTCCCCTATTGTGGGGGAGATGGGCGGGGGAGAAATCCAATAAATAATAAATAATAATTTGTATAAAGATAGGATATTCCATTGATTCATTTAGCTTAGTAGTGGTCTCTTTGAGCTGGTGGACTTACTTGGAATTTTGAGAGATTTGTAGGTAGAGTCTCAAGTGGATGTCACAGGTGAGTGGGTGATGCTAAAAGACAAGAAGTTATCTTCAGATTATAAAGCAGAGATCCAAAACATACACAATGTCTTTGTACTAGTTCTTTTTCTCTTACCTTCAAACCACATAAGATCTGCCTATCCAAATCACTGATTTTTCTACTTTATACAGGTTTGTCTTTTTCACATGTGCACATGCACTTTCTCTCCCCTTACTCTAGTTGGGTTGCCCCTCAGTCAAGGACATTCTCTGCCGTAGTAAATTACACAAAGACCCATTTTACACACAAGACACAGAGAAAACATTTGCCCCTAACTCTGCATGTTTGTCATATTTGCTTCCCATGTGTCCTTTCCCAACTCTTGTCCTTGTTTCTGTTTTCACCTCCCTCCAAGCTGAGTGGGCAGACTTTTCTACCATCTTCACCATTCTTTGAAGTCTCACCAATTCCTTCCCTTTTTTTTTTCATTCCAACTCTCAACCAGCTATTCCAGATATATGGCGGATCTGTTGTTTTTTTCTTTCTCGTATGTCACCACTGTAGTTAAAATGAGATGGAGGCCTAGAGCTGCCTACCATATTTATTTCCTACCAATATCTCTGGCTTACACTGTGTTGCCAGTCCTGGATCTAACTTTCCAAGGTTTCAGACAAACCTTTCCTAACACTTCTTCAAGACATCAGGTTCAGCCTCTGACACTTTTCACATGGATAGCAGATGCTCTATCAGTGATCACTCTGTGGAACCTGGAGATACTCCTGATTGCTACTTCCCTCTTTGCACAGCTTGTGCAGTTCTTTAGTATACCATTGAGTTAATGGCTATAAAACGAATGGGACAATAGCTAGAATGCAGGTTATGCTAAATCCAATTAAACATAGATTATAGAGGCCATTATTGATTCCCCACACTGGGCCACAAAGAAGGGTTTTCTTTTTCTGCAGTACCATTGCATCTTCTGAATAGTATTCAGCATGGCTTTTGCAAGTAGTGAAACTGTTGCAATCTGGACTGAAGAAAGAGGGAAACTTGTATATTTGTTGACATACCATGGACAGTTGCAGAAGTTTTGAAGATAAATTCATTTATGCATATGAGATTCTAAAGTTAGTACACTTGCAATAGTGAAATTATTCAAGGCAGTGTCAGACCAATTGTGTTTGGTGATTTTTTGAGGTCTGCAGAAAAGAGCCTTGGCCATGTTTGATTAATCACTTTTATGGTCAACTTCTTGCTTTTTGACTTATTACATCAAATAGGGAGGATATGTTTGATTGGATCTAGGACATTGTAATAGAATTGCTTCTTTTAAAAAGGCACTGATCAAGCTATTGAACAAACCTAACTAGTACCTCGGAAATGAAAACAATTACAAGCAACTTGTTAGCATCCAGTTTCTAAATAAAATGGTTGAGTGAGTGGTTGCTGATTAACTCTGGGATTATCAATTTTAATCTGGTTTCAGGTCTGAGTTTGATACTCCTCTTGCTGCTCCTTTGCTCAACATGTGTAACCTCCAAAGGCTGCTTTTCATGACGAAGTTCTATTTTGTAAGATATATTTTACATGTTACTTGTTTGTATCATACACTTAATGTAACACTTTTTATTAATTTGCCTGTGTATACATAAAACATTTATTACAAGAATTAGGAAGGTTATATCTCTGTCTATTTATCATAAGGGTGTAAATTATTAGGTCCAATTCAAGGACTGATTTGGAATTTCAGGAACTACCTTGCTTCAACTTGGATCAAATTGAAAATGGCTTGCTTCAACTTGGCACAGTATAGGGCAATATTTTTACATCTCATAGTACAGGAAAACACACACACACACACACACACACACAAAGTGTTGTAATTTGGTTTTTAACAGGATGGGATGGCATATGCAGGTTTCTGTCTATTATAGCTGTTGCCGCTATTATAGGAATAATGATGAGCATTTTTTTGACCTCTGCAGAAAGTATTACTGTAGAACATGTGTTATATCAAGGCCTATCCCAAAGGAGGATAACCTTTTTTAAGTCATTTAATTTGGATGAGCAATAAGTGACAATCTACCATAAGGCAATTGATAACATAGCATCTGTTTTCAAGTGCTATAGTGTCCTGTGATTAAATTCAGATATAATTGAAAAGTGTAACTTGGCATTATAAGAAAAGCTTCAGATTTATATTCCTTTTCATATTTTAGGGACCTTTAAATTCAGTTGTGACAAATCTTTTGTTTAAATTAATTTTTATGATTGTCTAAAAGCCAAGGTCAACTGTTTTGCAGGCCTAGTTGTCAGATAAGCTTTGGTTTGCTGTTAGAATTGTATGGTTCTGAGCATTATGTATACTCATTCCCATAATGCAAACTGTTATTTGGTGTTGCATCTGAGGGCAGACATTATAGAGTCACAAAGGGATATAAGAGGTCATCAAGTCCAACCCCCTGCACACTGCAGGATTCACTACATCATCCTTGCTGGATGACTATCCAGCCTCTGAAAGCCTCCAGTGAAGGGGAAGAAACCACTCAGTGTGGCAATCTGTTTCACTGACTGACAGCCTTTACTGTCAAGAAGTTCTTCCTTTTTTTTATAGTAATTTTATTAAAAATTATGGTTGCAGAGATAAAAACTAATATAAAATGTTTGCAAGAAAACAACCAAGCTCCAAGGGCCCCAAGGACTCCACAGTTCAACCCTGAGCTACACATATTCGCTTCTATTGGTAATATAAAATAAAACAAAAACAAAACAAAAGAATAAAAAGAAAAAATAAAAGGTGCAGAAAAAAATAGAAAGAAAAAGAAAAAAAAAGAAAAAAATAAGAATATAGTAAAGAAAAAAATATATATAAAGAAATGACTTCCTCCTTCATTACCACAAGTATAAATAATTTTAGTAACTTGTCACCTTCTCTTAATATATGATAAATGATCTCTTCTTCCCATATCTCATCACTTATCTATAAACAAATCCTAAGGCCTCGTTGTTTCAGTCCTGATCAGCAAAAGTCCATTAAGGGTTGCCAGAGATAACAATACATCTATTTTAACCTTGCTCAAATAAACCAACTTTATATTCCTTCCTTTTACTTTTAACAATTTTGATCTTTAGTCCTTCAAATAATGTCCTAGAACTTGATTTCTTTTCATTTTTTTCTTTGTCCCTTCTCACAAAATTCTTGAAAGCTTTAAGCTTTAAAGCTTTAAAGCTCTTTTGTAAATCCAATCTAGGAAAATTATCCAGGTCACTCTCTTGGTTTGTTTTTTGTGTATCCCTTTTAATTATTAAGATATCAGCCAGTTTCTTTTGTATGTCCAGTGTAGCATCTTTTTCTATATCATTCATATAGCCTGTCATTTTTAAATCCACTTTCAGATCAGTCTCACTTTTGTCAGGTAAAACATGTTCCTCTTCCATAACATCTTTTAAATGCAGTCTATCTATAGAGGCAGACACTCTTAAAATTAACTTCTGGGTCCATTGTTCAAAAATATCCTTCAGTATGTCCAATGTTAAAATATTTTGCTTCATTCTGTATTACTAAGCCAAATTTAAGTGTTCTTCTTTAATTGTAATCTTTAATTCCAACCTTCAAAGTTTCATCCTATCATTTTTTTTTAAAGAATTCAAAACAAAAGGATTTTCCCATGGAAAGGATTCTTATAATTAGTTCCAAAATCTTATTTCAACTTTATCTGGACCCTTAGTTCTTTTGTAAATTTCTAAAATCAAAGTTCTAATCAAAGTTTTGCTGTTTATTTCAAAAAAAATTTTTTAAGTTCTTAAACTTGTGTTAAAACTTCTTTCACTAAGGATTGAAGGAAACTCACCTGATGTTTTCAGACTTGTCTATCCAAAGGTTCCTAATAGCTAAAAAGCAGTTAACAAACAATTTCTGAAAGTGATTAGAAAAGGAAGTATGCAAACCCAGTGTCCGTAAAGGCGCTGACCATGGTTTGAGCAGGATGGCTACTTCCTCATCTCCCAGAGCTCTAAACCTGCTGGACACTGCTGTCTTGCGATCTCCTTATGAGGAGCAACTGTCTGGAAGACCTGTAGGCAATCTCAAGTCACAAAGAGCAATCTCAAATTACAAAGAGCCAGTCCACTCACTGGCTCTTCATTCTGCTGCAGTTGTCAGCTCCGCTTTTTGTGGAGCTGTCTTCAGTTTGCCCTTTCTTCCCCGGAAGTCTCAAGTTTCTAATGTTTAATTATCTGTATCTACATCCTTGAAGTGTCATTCCATTAGTTCTACTTTTACCCTCTGGAGCAAGTGAGAATAACACCAAACCCTCTACAATGTGACAGGCCTTTAGATTCTTGAAGACAGCTATTAGGTCTCCTCTCTACTTTCTCTTCTGCAAGCTTAACATATCTAGGTCTTTTAACTGTTCCTCGTGGACCTTGGTTTGCACTCTTTTCACCCTTCTCTGGACTTGCTCCAGTTTATCAAAGTCTTTTTTAAAAATGGAGTGTGCAAACTGAACACAATACTCCAAGACAGGCCTGACCAATGCAGAGCAAAGGGGGATAATTGCTTCCCGCAATCTGAACTCTGTGCTTCTATTAATAGTCTTCAAGATGTTGGCCTTTTTGAAGCTGTATTACACTGTTGGGACATGTTGAGCTTGTGATCCATCAGTACACCCAAGTCCTTCTTGAATGTGCTGTTCTTGAGCCAGATTTCCCCCATTCTGTACATGTTTATTTCATTTTTCTTACCTAGGTGCATGATTTTACATTTCTTCCTGTTAAATTTCATTCTGTTTGTTTCTACCCACTGCTCCAGCCTAAGTGTTTTTGAATTTTTTCCCTCTCCACCCAAGTATTAGACACCCCTCCTAGTGAATGCAGTATTTTCTCACTAATGTCTATAATGCATCTTCAAGGGAGCGCTACTGAGAAGTTTTTTAAGGAGAAGCTTCGTAGAAAAAAAGAACATGACAGCTTAGAAGGCAAATAATATTAAATATAAGGAGAAAAAGATCAAGGGAAGAAACCTGTCAGCTAAAATACAACAAAAAACCAATGTGAATAACTGTATTCTGTTATGAAATGGGGGGAAAATCATGAAGCAAGGCTAACTAGAAAACCAAGTTGGGCATATTGGAAGATAGGAAAGCAATCTAAAGGCTTTAAGCAGAGTGTAAGCATTGGTTACTGATAAAATTGAATGAATATTCAAACATTATGAAGAAATATGCTTTTATATTTTAGTATTACAAAAACCAGCTGAATTGAAAATATTACTACATGTTATTATGTGCAGAGTTGAACTGAACTGAAAATGTTGAGCTGAATTGAAAGTGTTATTAAATGTTACTATGGGCAGAGGAAGATGACAATGGATAAACCTCACCAGTATATGGAGCAAATACTTTGGCAAAAATAACCAGAATAACTAAAAGATTTTTAAACATTTCATTTGATATGATATAATTCTGTGGCCGTGTGGAAATAGAAGAAAGCATCAGAAATGTGTGGATACACAGGAGTAGTAAACTAGATACGAATTGGGAAAGGATCTTAACACTGAGGTACTGAATAATGTTGACATGAGAAGAAAAAGAGTAAGGCCAAGAGCTGAATTTGAGTGATACTTATTAAGTGAAAGAGATGAAGAGGAAAAAAAATGACAAAAATTATAACTGAGATGGGAATTGCATCTCAGGGAATGGACCCTATAAAACCCTAAAATAATAAAAAGTTAATAAATTGGAGGGAAAAAAATGACAATTTTACTTCTGTATCTTCCTATAACTGCTGATAATTAACTATAATAGAATTTCAATAATTGTCTTACTTTCCTTTCCACATGTAACTCCAATATAATACATAAAGAATACTGAATGATTATAAAAGATACATAATATCTGTGGTTAAAGATGTAAAGGTTTAGGATAACTTTTGAAAGCTGGTGTCCTCCAGATGTTTTGGGATTATTATTTCCAGATTACCAAAACAGCATGATCAAAGAACCATCATTGTATCTATTCAAAAGCACTACTGTACAGTTATTGGATGACAGTGACACATCTCTGACTTGAAGATGCATTTTAAGAGCCTTTATCCAGGGCACTTAAACTTCAAAAATGTCATTGTAGTAGATTTGAAAACAACCATAATTTTAGCTGATTTGAACATTCAGAGAAGTATGCTGTCATTTAATTCAAGTGAGTTACCATTTGAGCGCTCCATATTGATTGATGCATTATCTATATTGTGTTCTTTACCAAGCGTTTCTTCTGAAATTCTCCCATCCCTTCCAAAACTGTCTTCATCCACAGTATGGCTCAGTTAATTTCCCTGTTTTATAGTAGACCTGCAAAAGAACAGCACTGCAGTGAATAGTCTGCTTTTTTTAATGTCTTGCAGAAAGAGCCACTAGAATTCATAGTAAAAAAAACAACAAAAGCTTGGGTGCCTCAATATTGAATTGTAAGTCCTACTGCAGGTTATTATATTCTCTAAGCATTTCATATAATTTAGTTCAGATAGAAGATAATTTCATCTAACTTTTGAATCTTATAGAAATCAAAAATAGATTTCTATATAAATCTGCCTGCTTCATGCTATAACAATAAAATATGCACAGAAGGCTACAAGACACAGTTGGAGAGTTCTTTCTCTTATTATTGATGTAATGTAATTGTATATTTATAGCTGTAGTAATAATTCCCATTTTTTTTAATAGCAAGAATGAATGAAAAGAAAGAATGAAAGATCTTTGAAACGAATAAAATTCTGTCAGAGCCAGTAGCATACAAGTTAAACAAACAAACAAACTGAAGCAGCACCAATACTAGAAGTACAGATCTGTGGTAGGAAGGAGAAAGATCTGCAATCAAAATACTTTACTGAAGTTGAATGGTTGCATCATCATCCCAGCCATTTTAACACAGAGAAATCATCTCCAGGTTTCCTTCACATATTTCTTTTTTTACTGAGGTCAGCTTTGGCTAATTTAAGGTGTAAAGTATAATGCTGTAGCTCAAAATCAGATTTAGGATTTTCTGAATTGAACAGTATCACAAATTCATTCTCTGGCATTGAAAAATAAATGTACTGTATATCCACCTCTAGAACATGCATTTTTGGTTTCTGACCTTCACATTCATCTTGTGGCATTGTTTCCTACAGTATCTTGCTTATGTCCTGATAATGTGTTTATAACTTCTAAAACTTCAGAGAGATTATATTTTATTGCTGCTCCCCTTGGCTTTCCAATTATTTGGTCCGTCCTTCTGTACTGGGATAATGAGCCACTTGTGTGGGAAGATTAAACTGTTGAGACTGTTTGGCTTCCCTTGTGTTTGATGCAGCGTCGGTCCTCTTAAATTTTTGGCTGCGTATTCCATTTTTCCCAGCCATCTCTAACCATTATTTGCTGATTTACTTTTATATTCTATTCATCCTCTTTCAAGAGACACTTGAAACTATTTCAGACTGTTGCATTACAGTTTGGATATATATATAAAAAAAGAAACCTCAGGAATTTTCCCCAGCTGCTTTATAGAAGAAAACAAGTGCAAATAAGATAACAACTTTGTGCAAGTAAGATAAGCTTCTCCTTTTTAGTTTGTGTGCTTACCGAACATCTTGAGAGAAGTCATTCTCTCTCACTTGTTCTCCACTTTCTCCATATCATAGTGTAAATAAATGAAATCTTAGCGTCTTCTAGAAACCCTTTGTACATATCTAAAGAATGGGAGGAGGGTAGGTAGTTAGAACTTTAAAAATTATTTAAAAGTTTGGTTAATAAACTAGATTGGTATTGCAGTTGATGCATGCACTGTGGTTATAGCAGGGGTGAAACTGTAACTGAGGTGGTGTAATGGATGGCATGAGTGGGGAAGATTCTGGAATGGAAGTTCAAGGTTGTCAGGAGGGGGGAGAGGCATTCCAGAGCAAGCGCCTTCTGGTTTAGTCTGGTGAGGTTGGTGTCAGGTTCAGCCCAAGAACAATAACGAGGCAATCCAGTACAGTTCAGTTCCTTTATTAGCTTGCACCTAATAGACAGAATCTCGCCAGACTCAACCTATGCTAAAGCAACTAGTGGATATACCCCGTGAGACTCTAGGGAAGGGCCAGCCTCATCCTCTTCGTCTTCCCACACTCTTGTTGCGGGCTGAGGAGGCGCTTGCTCTGGAATGCCTCTCCCCCCTCCTGACAACCTTGGACTTCCAGAATCTTCCCGGCTCATGCCATCCATAACAGATTTGAAAGCAGAAATAAGCTCTGATCACAAATCTTGGAGCTAATAAACTCATGTTACTTGAAAGAACCCACAGGTAATATTAATGCTGACATATAAACAACAAAAGTTCACACATAATTCTAAGCCTTTTTTTAAACGATGTTTTGTTGAATAAGGCTATGCATTAACCTAAACTAAAAACAAGCCATGTTATGCTTTAGTATTTTCTTTTACCAGGCTGATGATTAGGCATGTAGCAATAATGAAATTTGCATACAAGAGGAGAGGAGCTTGGGAGCTAGAAACATAATCCCAATAATTTAATTCAGATATATTTTTTTAAAATAGAAAGTTTATGTCTAGATTGGTCTCTAGTTATTCCTGAAATATCTGAAACACCCCCCCCCCCATCTGTATATGATGTTAGGAGGCACAGTGCTGATTATTTTTATTATGAAATTATAAAGTAATTTCCTAATAAATTTATATTATCCAATTAGAAAGTCACTTGGCCCTGCTTAAGCAACCAGCTTCATTCAGTGCCTTCTTTGCCTGGCTGCAGCAGGGGTTGAAAGAAGAAACAGGATCATTCCCATTCTTGAGAATTCGTGAGGCAGTCATTGTTTTAAATGCAACTTAATACTAGGAATGGGCATTAATTTTCCTTGGGTCTTCTCTGTCCACATACATTTTCCTTTTGTATTATGTATTTTTTATGGCAAACAGTTAGGCAGAGATTCTTTTGTTAACAGTGAGGTATAAGCTGTTCTGGGAATCTTTGGTCTAAAGGGTAGGATAAATATGCTTTGATTTATTTATGTATTAAAGTGTATGCACATTGATGTTTCCATATAAATAATATAAATGAGAATCACCATTGTATAAAGCATATTCTACTTGGAGATGACCAGTTTGTTAAGCTGGAGCAATAGGTATGCATACAGTATATTAGCACATAGCTCCCTAGAGTCAGTGTGCTGATGAACTCTTGAAGACCGAACTGTGCTGCTCAAACTGTTCTAATGCACAGCATAAATGTAGTAATTCCTCTTTAACAGGTTAGGATCAGCAAACTCTGATCATCCAAAGTCTAGGGCAAAAAGTGGTTTGATAAAGAAGTGGCTTCTCCTATGTGGGGTACAATGTTTTTTGGCTCTGGGTAGCCATAGTAAATGCTTCTGGGGAAATACTAGTGGGGAAATTAGTAGAGTATTGTGTGTGTGTGTGTGTGTGTGTGTGCATGTGTTCAACTCAATTCATAGAGGGTTTTTTTTTTAATGCCTGCCAGGCCTTATAATTGGCTTAATATAGATCTTACATGGGTTTCAAAGCTTACATGGTTATACTTGCCTGTAAACCATCAGACCTTTATTAGGGTCATTATCCATTACGTAACATTAATTTTTATTTTATATTTGTTCTGTTTTATGTCTTTAAGTTTAACAGCATATCATTTTAGAAAGGCTGACTCTAAATTTACATCTTTATAAATGTTATCGATATATAACATAAAGTAATAAATAAAATACGTTTAAGGTGCTTACATGTTTTTGATGTGTGTAAGTAGATTTGGAACCCATTGGATTGTTTATAAGATTGGCCTTGACAGAAAAATGAAATGTAAGAAGAACAATAGAGGATCATACTAGAAGGACTATTTATTTATTTATATTTCAAATTGAATTACCACCCATCTCACTCAATGAGCGACTCTGGGCAGTTTAAAATAAAAACAAAAATTTGTTGTTTAGTCGTTAAGTCGTGTCCGACTCTTCGTGACCCCATGAACCATATTGCGCCAGGCCTTCCTGTCTTTCACTGCCTCCCTGAGTTTGCTCAATTTCATGCTCATTGCTTCAGTGATGCTATCTAGCCATCTCATCCTCTGCCGTCCTCTTCTCCTTTTGCCTTCCATCTTTCCCAGCATCAGGGTCTTTTCCAAAGAGTCCTCTCTTCGCATTAGGTGACCAAAGTATCTGAGCTTGAGCTTCATTATCAATCCTTCCAATGAGCAATCAGAGTTGATTTCCTTTAAGATTGACTGGTTTGACCTCCTAGCAGTCCAGGGGACTCTTAAGAGTCTTCTCCAGCACCACAGTTCAAAGGCATCAATTCTTCGGCGTTCAGCCTTCTTTATGGTCCAGCTCTCACAGCCATACATTACTACTGGAAAAACCATAGCTTTGACTATGCGGATCTTTGTCGGCAAGGTGACGTCTCTGCTTTTTAATATGCTATCTAGGTTTGCCATAGCTTTCCTCCCAAGGAGCAAGCGTCTTTTAATTTCATGGCTGCAGTCTCCGTCTGCGGTGATCTTGGAGCCCAAATAAATGAAGTCTGTTACTGCTTCCATTTCTACCCCTTCTATTTGCCAGGGATTGATGGGTCCAGATGCCATGATCTTAGTTTTTTTAATGTTGAGTTTCAAGCCAGCTTTCGCACTCTTGTTAAAATACTAATTAAGATACACTAAACCAATGTTCCGTTTAGTCCAGCATTCTGTTCCCATGATGGCTAATAAAATGCCAGCTGATTGGTTATGTGCCAGTTAAAGTTGTTGTCAACTCTTAGCAACCACATGGATAGATTTTCCTCATAACGATTTGTCCCTAACCTGGTTTTTCAAGTTTTCCAATTGTGCACTCATTGTCACTGTAACTGAGTCCATTCACCTTGCGACTGGCACCTTGCGTCTTCTTTTCTCTCCCTCCACCTTTCCCAGTATTAGAGTCTTTTCCAGAGAGTTAGATCTTCACATAATGTGTCTGAAGTAGGATAATTTGAGCCTGGTCATTTGTGCTTCAAGTGAGAACTCTGGGTTGATTGGTTTGATGATCCATTTGTTTATTTTCTTGGCTGTTCACGGTATTTTCAGGAGTCTTCTCCAACACCAAAGTTTAAAAGCATCAATACTCTTCCTATCTTGCTTCTTCAATGTCCATGTTTTGCTTCCAAAGAATGTCGCAGGGAATATCATGGCTTGCATGATTCTGATCTTTGTAGGTATTAGACACATTGTAATATTTGAATACCTTATCCAAGGCCAACTCAAACATTTCTAAAAGCATGGCTGGTTCTTTACACAAGCAGAATACATGTCTCCAGAATCTTCTATAACATTTCTACAATGTTCTACTTTATGCTGAGGAAGCCAAAATACAAAATAAATAAATAAATAAATCTTATCCCATTACTGTTTTCAAAAAGAACCCTGGTTCCAGTCTTGCCTAAATATGCTTTGAGTTAATATACTGTATGATACACCTGGGATCTCTCATCTTGTCCTCTGGATTCCTGAGGGAGGTTAATGGTGGTAAAAAGATATTGATATTTTGCTACACACTTCCATCTAATGTTTCTTCTCCAACTTTGTTCTCTAACGTGAGGTTGTGACAATTACAGCTTAGTATAGTTTTTGTATGGTTAATGTTTATATTAAAGTAAGGATATTTTTTTCTCTAAGGACAACCTCAGCTGAGTTATACCTATAATACAAATGGTTGAATGTCAGCATTATGAAAGAGAGTGTGGGGAGAGCAGAACATGACATTTGCATGTTTTTGCATTTACACATTAGAATTGAAAGTTTTTGGCCAATGGGAAGATATTCCAGCAAATTGAGATTATGTTGTTATCAGTCTGTTAGGTCATGTAATGCCTATGTAAGAGTCAGTTAACTAGCTGAGTCTCAAGGTTGTATTGCCAATTAGTAGAGAGCTGATATGAGGGAGAATCAAATATAAGGTGGAGAGTATTGAAGGGAAATAATTAGCAATAAATAATCATCAGGGACATGAGGCAGTTTGGTGTAGTGGTTAAAGGCACTAGGCTAGAAACTGGGAGACTGTGAGTTCTACTCCCACTGTAGGCATGAAGCCAGCTAGGTGATTTTGGCCAGTTGCTCTCTCGCAGCCCTAGGAAGAAGGCAATGGCAAACCACTTCTGAAAATCTTGCCAAGAAAGCTGCAGGGACTCATCGAGGCAGTTGAAGGGAGTCAAGACTGACTCTAAGGCACCAAGACTGACTCTAAGGCACAGGATAGAACAGCAGGAAGCAGGAAAGAAGCAGGAGAGTTTATCCTGAAGGAAAAGAAACTGGAGGCTGATGAGAAGCAATGTCTTTTGGGACAAGTGAGGTCCCTCTGTTGCAATCTAGATCAGAATTCTGGGGAGAGAGCACAAAGGAATCTCTGTTGTGGCAATAGTAAAGCAGGGAGGAACTCTGTTGATCTGTGCCATTGTTCCTGCTGTGAGGAACCAAAGATGATCTACCAAATTCTATGTAAAACTAACTTCATTTTCTTTGCTGGAAAGGAATGTTCTGGGAAATTCTAGAGAGAGTTAGAGAAGGAAAGCTGGCCTTGAATTTTTTGCAGGCTCTGCACACTTCCAACCAGTCTGGTCATGCTCTTTCTTCTTCACATAGGTATAAAGGGCTAAACATATATAAACATCAACAGATCTTTCCCATTTTATTTTCTTACAAATAAAGTTTTATTTAATATTTTTTATATTGTCCCTGTGATATACCTACTTTTACATCCAGTAACACATTATCCAAGGTTTAAAATGGACAATTTTTGGATTCTTTTCCTGAGGAAAAGAGAATATTATGACAGTAAATATTAAATCTTAAAAAGGAAAATACTTCTTCTTCTGAAAAAGGCTCTTGTGTTCTGCCTAAGATAGAACTTTAGTTTACCGGAATAAATTTTAAAATTAAACTTTTAAATTTGGCCATAGCTGTGATATCTTTCCACAGAGAAGATGGAAATACACCCAGAAAAAGAAGCAATATGTTGTGACACAATTCTATGGAGAAGTTACTTCTTCCATTATGTACATAGTGGGTCCAGTTACAAAAATTTGAGAGAATCCATCTGCACCTCAGATCAAGTACTGTATGTTTAATGCTAGTTTCAGGTCTTGACTACACATTTGACACTGAAACAGCTATACTGACCTTGACAGTGCTTTAGGTGAATAATCTTAGATTTTTGCAGTCCACTTTCAAAATGGCATAACAAGGGTACTGCCAATAGTAAGCCAAATTAATGTCAAAAACTGCTAATAGGCTTATTGCAATACTTTTCCTAGGCAGGACAGGCCGTTGAAGAGTATAGTTATGTACACTGTGTTGTGTCAACAGGACACCACATTTCTTTAAGAAACACAACCATACTAATTATAATAAAATAATCGATAGATTTGGAGCTGTTGAATGGTACTGAAAAAGGAGACATGGGGATTAAGACACACAAGAGTTCTCTTATCTCTACTACTGCTAATCAAAGTAATTGGTTGCCACAGACAATACTTGTGGCAGAACTGAATGAATCATATTTTGTACCTTTTTCTTTACACATAGTTGTTTGTGCTGGGGAATGTGGATTTGCCTCCAGAAAACTACTGGGTTTTACATTGTATTTGCTTTCTTTTTCTGTCAAGTAATGTGTTCATGATAAGAACGGGATTTTACTCTGCTTACATCTTTGGCATATTATTTCAGGGAGTATTCCTCTGATCATCACTTAAGATTACCATTGGTAGAATTCAGCTGCAGTGCATTAGCTTGAACAAATCTGCTGTGGTTTTTTGTTGTTTTGCAGTAACAGATGAGTGAATTAGACTGAATTTCTCATGTCTGAATTTTATTATTTACACATAATAGGTTTGAAATGAAATCAGCTAACAGTAGGAATTCAGCTTCTGATGAAAATAGTTTGGTCACAGGTGTTTTTTCTCTTCATTCTCATCATAAAAAAGTGTTTAAAATTGGTATGAAGAATAGTGAAGCTGGAGTCTGATTAAAAAGTTGCAGAAAAATCCTTTATTTGGTTGTGAAGGCTTGTTGTTATTGCATTTTTTATGGAATAATCTGTAGATCTCTGCAGTACATTTCCAGCTGAATTACTGCTGGCAGTTTGGGGGTAGGCTGTCCTTCTGGGCAATTGCAGTGGTTGAAATTCTGGTAAGACCTCGAGTGGAAGAAGAAAGCAGAGCATTAAATAATGAAATGGGAAGAATTGCCTTTCAAAATATGGACTCCTCTAAGGCAGCCCACAAGAAACCCTGCTATTTAATTAGCAACTTAGAATTTCCCTCAGAATGAAGATCTGGCTGCATAACAGTGACTCAGAGTGGCACATAACAAAGCCCCCTAGTTCAGTATATTAGTGTATACACGGTCATATGGGTAACTGGTGCTATTACACAAGAGCCCTGCTGCTTGGCATAATTATGTGCTATAATAGATTTGATATCCATTATTTCCTCACTTTCTTTAGGACAGGTATGTAAGGCCATTTAAATGCTGCCTTTCTCCACTTCACCCACCTGCAGTGCAAGATGTATGTTGATGAGTAATGTGGATTTAACAAATATGAAGGTTTCTTTATGAACTTTCTCTTTACTTCTAAAACTATTATTTGGCACAATTGAGTGTGGGGTAGAGAAAGAAATGTAATTTTCAGAGAATCAAAATTTCCATTTGTGTTTGATTTATTCAGTGTTGTAATAAATGGATGCATATTATAATTTTCCAGTCTTGTTAAAACAAGTTTAGGAAAATGGCTTTTCTGGAGTTATGCAAAAAGTTATATACTTTTAAGGTGATACAATTTTTATGGGAAAACGCTAATGTACTTTTGTTGGGTGTGAAGATATCAATATGAAATAAGGGATTTATAAGTTCAGGGGAATGTTGTGCAAATGCTTTCTCAAACACTATACCTCTTTATTTAAATTATTTAACCCTAAGAGAATGGTTATAAGAAGTGCCAGGTAATAGGACATGGAAAGGATGTGGAAAAATATAAAGAGAATGCAATGAGCCTACCAATTGATTGCCTTTCTATATAGGGAAGGTTTCTTCAGTGAGCAAAAATTTCCTTTAAATTTTATTTTGAACAGCCTTACTATCTTATAATTCCCACTGTATAGATCACATATGGAGGCTTGCTCATGGCCCTGGACTTTTATTGTAGAATTTGGTTGATGTACAATCCAGCCTAGAGCACTATATGATCTAGTACTTCTTTGGACTTCTCTGTTTTTAACTTTAATATGAATAAGGTTTCTTGTTTGACAAAAGAGGGATGATGGCTAAATGTCAGGAGTTTGTTTATTTTTTTAATGTGGGAAACATTTAGAAGTATATACTTTCATCATAGTGGACAATATTGCAGAGGTTTTCCAATCTAATTCCTTGCTAATGTCAGATAGGCAGTTTACAGCATCTTTGATAGGGAGACATTTGAACTGTGCTGAGGGATTTCTAATGTAACAGAATCTACTGCCATCTCTTCCATTGCTGAACAATTTGCATAATCAGGAAATTCTTCCCAATCTTTAGTTTTTAGTTTTTTAGATTTGGCTGATTCAGGCCTTACTTTCTGGAGGAACAGAAAGCAAATCTCTGTCACAGCTCTTCAGATATTGAATATGGCCTTTTGCCAGGGTAAACATTCCCAACTCCTTCCGTCTTTCTATCTTTTTTACTGCCCTGCTCTGGCCACATTCAGTTACTTAATGTTCTTCTACAGCTGCTGAACTCAGCTCAGAAGTTTGATTCAAGGGACAAACAGGGACTGTTGCTGTTGCATTGAGCTTCAGTTTGTCATCCATGGAGTTGGCATCAGAGGCAATTTGCTATTTTATGGCCCCCATGCCAACCATAAACTCATCATAGGTTATAAGGGACCTGGCTCATGAGGCTGGCCTCATGTTTGACCTGGTTTACATTTCAGACCAGATATGATATGAACTGAACTTGGTGGACATTAACATCCATCTATCTGCAGGGATAAAGGGTCTATTCAGTTGATCCACCCCAGATGCTTAACGGACTCTCAGGGTTTCCAGAGAGTGCTTGGGGAGTTTGGTGAGCAATTCTGCAAATTTTTAGTCACTTGCTGGAATACAGAGGCAGCCATGGCTGTGGACATGATGGCATATGAGTGGCCACTTTTGATTTCCCTTGGTTTACTGAGGGGCTCCAGGAAATGGAGATGCCTAGGGTGACACTGACAGAAGACAAGGAGTGAATCTGACACAGGTAAGAGCTCAAGTGGCACTGAGAGTGGTGAAACATCAATATTTTTCTGCCTTATTGTGCCCTTAGATTGCTGACTGGTGACCTTTTCTAAGGTAGCCCAGACTCTTTTGGGAAAGGATGGTCCAGAAGAACATATGTTGGTTGCTGTAAAAGAGACTTGGCTTTCAGTCAGCAGCTGAGTAATAACTGTGTATATAGTGCACCATAAAACACAAATCTGAAAGAACCCCTGGAGGGAACACAATAGTTGCACCATCTTGCATGATACCATTGGTTTCTAAACACAGTGTTAAAAATGTCACTTTTCTACACATTGTCTAGAGGAATTTTTTAAAAAATGCAATAAATGGGCTCCATTGCACATTCCTTGAATTCCTTTATAGGAGGATGCATCATGATTTGATTTTAGCTTTCAATTCTAGCTTGCCAGGGAGAAGAACAAGTCAGTGTTCCCAGTTTGCATATGACATTTAAAAAGCTGTGGAAGGACCTTCCGTGGTATCTTTCTTCCTACTGGTAGAAATAGCCAAATGGGAGCTATTATACTTCTTCATGGTAAGCTGGAATCTTTTAAAATTCTGGCTCATGTAGTATCTAAACATGGCCAGTGCTTGAGTACTAATTAATTAATAAATCTCCCACATGGTCAAGAGAGAAATCTCAGAAGTTACCAGAATCTGAAACATTGAGATTTATCAGATGTGGGGAATTCCCCACATTAGCTCCTGGCTATAACCTTGATGCCAGCTGCAAAGGAAAAGCAGATTAGAGTAAACAATAAAAGAGAAAACCTGGCTGTCACAATCATAATTGAAAAACAACAGAAAGGTGTGGCTCTCTGCTAAGCAAGGGAAAGGGTGAGCAAGGATTTGTAGCTTTTAAGTTTTGTCTCCTCCTTCCTTCTGTTCTCCAAAAGTGCAAGGCAAATGTAAATGGGATCAACCGTGGCACTGATTCCAGATATGCTTTGCAAATCCAGTAAATTGTGGTGTGGCAAGACTTATGCACTGCAGTGCCGTCTCATTTGTAAATTAGGAAAAAAACACCACCACCACCCAAGCTCTGTGTCTCTGAAATAAGATCAGCAGAATAAAGATTGCTATTATAAACAAGTGCAGGATATTTTGCTGTGGTTCCATCTTTGCCAAGTGCCTTTTGTGGATCAGTTGGTGACCTCAGGCATTGTGTTTTGCTGTACTTCATGTTTTGTGGTTATAGAGTGTTTTGGCAGTTGCCTTTATACTCTCTTTGCAGAAATGTGCAGGAAATTAAAACTTTTCTATATATTTTCTGTTTCTGAAAAAAAATCTTCAGTACTATATAATAATTAGAAACAACGGGAGACCTTTATAATTTAGAGTTTGAAATGGCAAGGGAGAGTATCCTGGAAGAGGGAGTGTCTGATGGGTTTAACAACAGCACTCCATATTCCAGCATTTTGCAGCGAATCTCATTTGCTGTGTTGGCATCATATTTTATGGGCATTGGGAGCCTGACTACTGATGATCTCCACTTTGATTTCAGACATGTTGTCCTTCCCTTACAATCTATGACTATACTTCTTCCTTGTTTGACAGTTTTATCTTTAATGTAAATGCAGATTGCCCAGCATGGAAATCTGGTGATCCTCAAGGAAATCCAGTGCAAGCTTTTAATCTTGAGTAACTCTTTTACAAGGTTCTGTAAAATATTTTGTAAAATATATGGCATGTTTGATATAATCTCCCTTCTAAAGAACCCTACAAAGGTAGGCTCAGCCAAGTAGTATGAAGAGACATCGATTCAGACTGTTGCTTGCAAGATTCATATGGTAAACATAACTCTAAGAAAGCTATGTCAGGGCAATAAAAGTATTTCACCCAGTACTGAACCAAGTAATAAAGTCATTGATGCATTAGAAAATTATTTTGAGGCATTAATCATAAGTGAATTTTTTGAGGATAAGCTGTGCAGAAATGGCCCTAGATATTCTTGGTGTCTGAATGATAAGGGCTGGTGCAAGATATTCTTGATGCCAACTCCATAAACTAGGGCTAACAGATGAGGACTACAGATGAGGACTGCAAAAGTGCTGACAGCCACTAGATAGCAGCAGAGAATTACAGTGTTTGTATCTAGACTGGATTCCCACAGTGTGTGAGACATAATGCTGATTCTTTAGCTTCGATTCAGTGTGATTTGTGAAACTGGAAATTGTATTTTGTAAACCATGAGTTATGATTTAGTATGGCTTATTCAGTCAACCATGACTTGGTGTAAGCAACTTGGTAGCCTGCACTTAATATTTTTGGAGGAATATTAAGACTAATGATGCAGATGTGGGGAAGGCCAGAGGAGGCGAAATTGGGGAAAGAGGCCTATATAATTAACAAGCATATACAGTTCTTGGTGCTTCCTGTTCATCCAGGCCATATGCAGCAGCTGCTATTTCCATCTGTGGATGCCATCCAGGCAGAAGCTCTGTGGTTGTGTAATCAACCACAGGAACAAGATTGGCAGTGATGAAACAGGGAGGTTGAGACCTGGACTATTTCTGGAACAAAAGGAATAACAGAATGTTCCCAAAAGGCAGGACATAGTTGTGTTGACCATAAGTGTCTGCTGATAGCTATGATGACAAAAAAAAGAAAAAATAAACATACATTGTGACATCACAACACAAACCTTGCCCAGTTTCTACTTGCATCCTGATGCCAGTTATAAATATGTAGGTACAAATGTTTCATCACTTGTCACCACCCCCTACCACCCCACACCTCGCTGCCTGATGCCTGTGTTGTTGACCAATAAATAGTCTTTTCTGAGACTCAGGCTGAGCAAAAGCCCCATAATGTCACCTTGTGGTAGCGTAATTTAGTGAAGATGTTGAGGAAATGTTAGAATTCCCCCTGAATCTGCTGATATCTTTTTGCATGTTTGATCCCTCTTTGCTACATAATAGTGAGCATTTTTTCTTGATATCTGGAAATAGAATATATGTTAATTATATAATTATAAATATAATTAATTCTTGTTGATTATTTTATAGTATGCTATTACTGTGAATTCTGATCATTTTCTGTAACAGATGCATCGGGAGTGATAACGATTTTCAGATATAGCTTGGAGGGTTTCTGATACAGTTTGGAGCCATAATCTTAATGATTTATCAAAATTAGTACATTTATTTGTAATTGCTAACTGACACCAGATAGAAAAAAATCCAGAAAATGGTAATAATTGAAAGACTTTAATAAATTCTAGAGTGCTATTTATTATATTCAATTTAGGGTCACAATATAATAAATGACAAAAACAGTACAGAACAAAACAAACTGGGATGTCGACACTCTATAGGAAAACAGACAAAAACACATCTAACAAGGGGCTCCATCTATTTTAACACAAAGCCTGGGAGAACAACCAGGTCTTCAAGTTCTTATGGAACACCAATGGTGGGAACCATGTGGATTTCAGGCGGGATCTCATTCCAGAGGGCCGGCGCCATGACTTAGAAGCCATGCTTCCTGGGTCCTAATAGATGGCACCGTTTAATTGAAGGGACCCAGAGTCCACCAACTCTGCTGGAATGTACTGGCTGGGCAAAAATCATGAGAAGTATGTGGTCCTTCAAATAATCTGGATGTAGAACTTTATAGGTGATGAGCAGCTCCTTGAATTGCACCCAGAAGCATACTGGCAACCAGTGCAGTTCACGAAGCAGAGGCATCACATGGGCATGCCAAGGTATCCCCATCTCTGCCTGTGCCACTAAATTCTGGACAAGTTGAAGCTTCAAGGGCAGCCCCATGTACAGCTCATTGCAATAGTCAGGCTGTGATGCGACTAAGGCACGATTGACTGTCTGAAGGGCCTCCTGATCCACGAAAGGGTGCAACTGGAGCACCAGATGGAGCTATGCAAAGGCTCCCTTGGGTACAGCTGCCACCTGCTCTTTGAGCAAGAGTTGTGAATTCAAGAGGATCCCCAGATTGCACATCACTTTTGAAAGGGGAAGTGCTGCTCCATCCAAGAGTGTAGATGGAAAATCCCCAGGGCCAGGAGACCTTAATATCCACAATCACTTGGTCTTGGTAGGATTGTGTGAGAATCAGTGTCTCCCTATCCAGGCATATAATGACATGCTTTTAATTTCATTCAGTAAATGACTTCCTTTTCAATCCTTGTTAAGCTGTTTATAAAGAATTAATTAATGATTTTAATATATAATAATATTGAGCTTCAATACACAAGAAGGACAATACCTGTGACACATGAGCTAATACATGAAGTCACTTTATTGTTTATGATTGGAGAAAGACGTGACACAGTTGTTTGCTAAAAGGCAGGGCAGTAGTTAATACATTCTGCTTCAAAAGTTTTTGGAATATTGAAGTAGATCATCTAACTTGACTTCAGAGAGTGCTGTGCTTTGTGGCCGTAGGCCTGGTTACGACTGCTTTGATTGCCTTGATCTACTTTGGGGTCCAGATCAGACACAGGTTGGTTCTCAGCAGATTTCAGCCCTAGTATTCTCTTGAGACTGATGAAAAATAGGAATTTGGGCAACTTAATATGATTCTTTGTAGTGAGTAATGTATATGTGTTTGGCCCTTAGATTATTATTTTAATCCATGGGTACCTATGAATGTTAGGTGTTAGATGATTTATTTTAATTGTTTATTTAAATATTTTTAAATAAACAGTGTTTTTTGTTGTTTCCTCTGTTGTACTCTGCCTAGAGGTTGTTAGGATGGGGTTATAATGTACTGATGTAACATACAATATTTATATTGTAAAATAAATAAATAAATAATAAAAACAACTATAGCAAGAGACTGGGATCTATATGTTGCCATTTGGTGAATAAATAGAAATAAACAGAAATTTTAGTAGAAAGGTGACTAAAGCAAGGCTTGGAAAATAATAAAAGTACAAAGATCAGTGCCATGAATAACAAAAGCAAGGGTGGGCCAGTGAGATGTCTGCCTATGAAATGGTAAGACATCATAACTGGACACAGGATGTCAACAAGCCAGTGCCTTAGAAAGTTGACAACAGAGAGATACAAACGAAGACAAGTTTTTCACAAAAAGGACTCCAAACTATACTAGGCTGGTCACTTAGCTGTAAACATGTCTATGAGTATAAGTAATTGCACCATTTTTATTTAGTATGCACGTCTATTTAATCAGTAATGCATTAATGTTACATATTCTGTAACAGTATAATATTTGGTGTTAGTCTTATATTAAGGTTGTTCAAATATGTTATTTTCTACAGATCCTACACTACAGATTTGCTCATTCTGCCTTCTTTGGGAATAAAATAGATTAAAATTAAATAAAATTGTGTTTTTGGTAGAACATGTCGAAAATAAAATGTTCTTTAATTTAGTGTGTAACAAGAGACTTACCTGGAAAAAGGGTTGGAAAAATGTTGTATTCTGGTTTCAGAAGGTGCTATGGGACTCCTTTTTAATGTCATGGTGGCTGCACTTTGATATTTTTTAGTGATCTATTTTGTCTGCCGTGCTGTTTAGCATATATATGGAATCAATGAGACAGTTATCTTGGAGTTTGGGGGCTTGGTGCCATCAGCATGCTAATGTCTTCTTTTTTCCATCAAGGCAACAGTTCAAGTCTTAAATCAGTTTCTGATGTGGATTATGGACTGAATGAAGGCAAACTGCTGAAGCTAATCCAAAGACTAAGGTACCTGTTCTGCAGAATTTTACTTTCCTTGAAATTCAGGTTTGGAGTTTGGGTGTGTTCCTGGACTCAGCCTTGAATATGACAGGTGTGTATTTGCAGAATGAAGATTGGTGCATTGAGCTGGAGGTTGGGTTCAATGATACATCCTTTAGTTACTTTCAATAGCCGTAAAAGGCTCTGGACAACTGTCTCTGAAAACTGCTTGAAGACACCAGCAAGTTCCAAACACTGTGGATAAACTGTTGACTGGAGCTGGTTTTAGGAAGCATGTGAGTCCCTTACAAAATCGGTTTCACTGACTATTGGTTTGGTTCTGGGCACAGAGTATTGGTTATGACCTATAAAGCCCTACATGAATAGAGGCAAGCCTTTCTTCTCTAAGGAGCACTGAATTCTCAGGGAGATTCTTCTCCTAGTTTCAGTAACTTCAGAGGTATATCTGGTGAGAACGTAGGAGATTTCTTCATGGTGAGTGCTCCCAGGCTTTGGAACTGTTGGGGCCAAATTCTGGCTCATCTAAAGCAACCAAATCACTTTGAAGATACAACATAATTTTATTAGCATGCATACAATAATACAGTATGTATTTTGCTCCCAACAAAGCATTGGCAGCTTGTTGGGCAGCCCTGAGCAAAGGCAGAACCGCAGCTAATATACCCTTGGTCTACTACATTGCAAAGGCAAGACAAAGAAAAAGGCAGACACAGTGTAAATTACAGCATGACATTGGAATGTTTTTGATAACCCATCCGTGTGACCTTCTTATTATCTATCCCTTCCTATTAGGTCAGCATGCTAGCCATACTAAGAGATGGTTGGTGAACAGAAACAATTTGGTTTAGTGGGCCACAGGTTCGTGACTGATTTTTCTCCATGTCACCACTCAGGGTCAATTCAGCTTGCTTTGAATGTTGTCTTACACAGGCACTCTAAGCAGTTCACATGTATCAAAGGGCATCTCATAGGTTTGGTAGTGAATGTAGATTGCAAGTGAACCAGGGACAGAACTCTTTTATCAACGGAAATCAGCCTGGTAAGCAAAACCTATAATCTAGAGAGGCCTTTGTCATACAACCAAGTTTTAACTGATGGGTCTGGGGACATATTGGCTGTGTTTAGTGCTTATTTGTGTGTTTTTGCGTACTTTAATTATATTTAGTCCATGACTGGAAATATATAAAATAAACTTTAATAAAATTTGTGTTTTAGTTATTCCATTTCAGTTTGTTGGTCTCCCTGAGTGCCACCCATTGGCAGAAAAGTGGGATAACATTTCTGAAAATAAATACAATGGGAGAACAGTGCCATTTTCATGCTGACAACATTTGGGCTACAATCCAACCAATTGTAGGAAATTAATTTTAAAATGTCACCTTCTTTTGTTGAATTAATAGATAAGTCTTCCCTTTCTGGTCTCCTGGTGTGTTGTGACATTCAGTTCCCAGAATTGTGCGCAAGTTTAGCCAACAGTTGGGAATTCTGGGAAGACCTAATATAGCTAGTAGGCACAAGGCTAGGAAAGGCTGTAATAGACACTCAAATATAGAATGAAGACTTCAGTAAACGCAATATCAGTCAGAGATAATTTATTAGGAAGAAGTAAAGCAGTAAAAGCTAACTGTGCATTGTTACTACCATAATTGCATTCATGCCCATTTATCTTGAAGTGGTTTATACCTATGGGAATGTTCCAGTGAATGGTAACACAGAAGGATCAGATGTTTCATGTATGAGATACAGTTTTAATTCAAGAAGAAAAAAAGGTTATGTGATTTATAGACATAGGAAACATGGATTCCATTTCTTTCCCCCCAAACCCTTTAATGGGGAGTATGGATTGATTTGCTGGGGAAAGGAAAAGTTTAAGCAAAGAAAGATGGTAGTGCGTAATAGAAAGAATATATGTGACAACTTAATGATGCAAGGTTCTATACATAACTCCTTTTATCCACTGTATGCTGTCTTAGGGCATGGGAGATTTCTATTGTTCTGTAAATAAAATAATGGATTCTTTAAACACTCTTACAGTTACTGGTAAGAAGTGCAACTTTCCAATAATATGTGCACTAGCTGGAAAAGAGAATTGGCTTTCAATCAGCAGCTGAGTAATAACTGCATATAGTGTACCATGAAATACAAATCTGGAAGAACCCCTGGAAGGAACATAATAGTTGTACCATATTATATGATCCCATTGGTGTTAACACAGTGTTAAAATGTACATTCCTGCACATTTTCTAGACTTACGAATAGGAAAGGCTTATTGGTTTTTATGGTAAAATGTCATTATACCTGTTAACTGAAATTTCTGTGATAATCATTTGTCAGTCTGACTTCTGACATTTTATTAAGAATCTGAAGCAAGGACAAAATCTAACAAAAACCCTACCCTGCACTGAAGGGATCTTAAATGCTATTTACAAAGAAAAGATTTTTTTTTTCTGTCTAGACAACAGAAGCTAAATACTTTTAGAATAATCATTCAGTGCAAAATACGTCAATCATATTATTTAAAGTAAACACATATGATTTTGACTAGAGGACAAAGGTTAGGACAAGAGAAGAATTTTAATTAAAAACATGGATTTGAGTATTGTGTATTTTAAGCATTTACGTTAGGGTTATTTCATGTGTACCCTGCTAAATTTTAATTCATTTGGTTGGTATAGGGAAAGGATGGCCAATTTTTGAAGAAAGCTTTACATAATTGCTTTCTCCCATTTCTGGTAGCCCTGAGAGACATTTCCCATGCCATCCCAGAGTGACTCTCAACCTTTCAGATTCATGGTAACATAGTGGATGCAGAGGGGGAGAAGAATAGGTGGAAATGGCAGCTTCTCTTATAGTGTATAGTATGGATCCAGCTGATTTTTATTCAACTGCCCTTAGTCAATATGGGATTTTGCTGTTTCTTTTACCACGCTGGTAATGCATTACTGGGATTCAGTTTCTTCACAGAGTAACCAAGATGTGTGGGATGTGGCTGCTTTGAGTGGAATTCTTCATGGTAAAGACACTCTTGAGTCAAGCTCTACGCAAAAAAGAACATCGCCAGGAGCAATTATGTTGACAGGTTGCAGGAATAATGGTGGGGAAATGGCTTGCTAAGGATATTGAATGATGGAAGGGTGCAGCTAATAATGGGGTTAGTGCTACTGATATTTTGCTTTCAGAACTATAGAGGCACTGGGCTTACCTTGCCTGAGGGAAAGTGACAGCCCAGATTTTACCATATTTTTTATTACTTATAAAAACATTCTAAAACATCTGTAGGATGACTGTGTGAAATGCTTTAGGGAGTTTTGGCAATTTTAAAAAGATACAGAATGGCTCTATTTTGATTTCTTTTATTCTTGTTTTTTATTCCTGTTGTATTGCTTATTCGTTAATTGTTTTTAAATGCACTAAAATGTGTTCTGAGTTGAGGAAAGTCCTGGGTACTAATATTTAACAAGGATAAGGAACTTTAGTTCCTCAGAGGTTGTTTTGCTACAGTTCCCATCATCTGTCACTGTTGGGCATACTGACTGCTTCTTTGGAGTAGTATTTCACATGTTACTTATTCCTGATAAAGAGAATTAAAAAACAAACAAATCCTGGAGTGTAATTAACTAAATGAAAATTTTGCACAATGGCTTGTTTCACTTAACTTGAAAATGTTAGTTGATGGGAACTCTGCAGATGGACAAACCTAGCATCTTTCTTGTTATTACTGGTTATTTCTCTGTACCGGAAATAGATAGATCCTGGACTGGATTGTTTTTCCTTTTGAACATTGTATCCATTTCAGCTTAATCCTTAACTTCCTTTATCATGTAGATGTGCATATAAAACTTAATCCTGTGCTGCACACTTAGCAGAGTGAAATCCCCATTCATCTCAATAGGATTTATGTATTCAGTTGCAACGTATATTGCCCTTTCATATTTAGGGACTTGCTCCCATGTTTTAACATTGCAAGTTCATTTTTCTTATCAGTACGGAAAATAGTTTTAAAATACTTTGAACTTTGGGCCTTCCATCTCGTGGACCTCAGCAATTTCCCATGAGCATTAATGTTATACTACCATACCTCTATGTTATCTCCATGAACAGAAATAGAGTGCCCAGTGGTTCTACTTGACAGCCACACACCAGCAGAGATATGGGACTTAGGATATAATTTTTCAGTATAAATTTTCCTTATGAGAAGAAAATTGTCCCCAACCTCTGGAAGATGAGAAAAATAAAAAAATAAAGGAGGAGAATTTCACTCTGCCTTTCTTTGTGTCCTGCTAACATAATCCTGGCATATCATTAGGGGTTTTTTTGAGGTTCCCAAAATGAAAAGCAAAATTATCCTGTCTCAACCATAATGCTATAAAATAAATTGATATTTTTGACAAGGTTTTGTTACAAATTGTCAGTTTAGATCCAAATTATTTCAGTTATTTTTCTCTTTGTGATAAATGCTATTGCAAACACTTCTTTAAAAGTTAAGTATTCAACTAAACCTAAAACAATTTTGATTGACATTTTAGTGAAAAAAGTGATACGATAATCTGTTGGCTGAAGGTATATGATATGGTAGAAGTCTTACTCAGGAAAGAAACATAGGTTTGTTCTATCTTATACTGCATTTCTACAGGCAATGCCTACATTCCTGTCTATAATGCAACTTAAACTAGCTGCAGTTTAAAGGAAGTGAGGAGAAAGTTGGCTCCATACTAGGAACTACTGATGGGTGAAAGAATGGAAAAAGCGTGCCTTGCACCTAAAAGAAAATAATCTTTTTCTTTCATGAAAATATGACCATCAGACTTTCCTCTTTGCAGTCTGGGGAGGAAAGAGTGAATCCAAGGAATGAGAATCCAAGAGTTCTCATTAAGAATGTGTAGAAGGTAAAAGTTACAACTCAAGAATCCCAGTGCTCTATATTCACCATATATGTAGGTAATTTTAAAGTGGCAAAACTCTTTCCTTTTCCTTTTCAGTTTTTGTGTGCAGTAGACTGGGCACTTCCTTCTTTTGTGAAGTAGTGTGGTGGTTGTTGTTCAGTCGTTAAGTCGTGTCCGACTCTTCGTGACCCCATGAACCATATCGTGCCAGGCCTTCCTGTCCTTCACTGCCTCCCTGAGTTTGCTCAGTTTCATGCTCATTGCTTCAGTGATGCTATCTAACCATCTCATCCTCTGCCATCCTCTTCTCCTTTTGCCTTCAATCTTTCCCAGCATCAGGGTCTTTTCCAAATAGTCCTCTCTTCTCATTAGGTGACCAAAGTATCTGAGCTTGAGCTTCATTGTCAGTCCTTCCAATGAAGAGTCAGGGTTGATTTCCTTTAAGATTGACTGGTTTGACCTCCTAGCAGTCCATTGCATCTGTTCATTGTTTTGATAACTGACACCCCTTTTATCAGTGTGAGGTAACTCTCACAATGATTTGGCTTCAGCTGGCTATGGAATGGAACTTTGAGGAGGTGGCTAAAGCTGATATTAATGGGCTGAGACTCAAGGGTTGATTTCCCTGTTCATTCCCAGGTGGAATAAAGCAGTAAATTCTGGGTGGGAGAGAGGAAGGAATGGACAAGGGAGGTGGAAAGCTTGAAAAGCTTTGGTAGAGGTGGCTTGTTGAGCTAAATAGTGGATAAAGGAAAAGATACTGGTCATGTGGATTTGCTAAGAAAAGGCGATGAAAAGCATCTATGGCAGCAATATTTCATTAGGGCGACCTCTCTACCTTGCCTAACATGAAATTATAACCTGAATTTTCCAAAATATATATGTGAACAATTCTACTTTGCTAGATTTCTTCCTATAGCCCCTGAGCTTGTGTTATCAATTGGGTGTAGAGGTTGGGGCATGTGTGTGTACTAGGGAAATTTCACATACTGTATTTGATTGCTGATTGTTGATGTTGGTGTGTGGTTGGGAAGGTGCTGTAAGGTGCTTGCAGTATGAGTGAGAAGTCTGGGAAATTTCTCTCTTTTGTCCTTAACGTGACTGCTTTATTTTTTGGGAGCAGGCATGCAGAAGGTGTGTGGGGAATATGTCTCCCCTGTTACATTGCTAGAGCTTAAACTCTCATCTTCTGCTTCCCATCCCATGCTTTTTGGAATGAATCATTGGGTGTTGCTGCTGTTCTGATGCCCTTTCTGCCATTTCAGCTGTCTACTCTGTGGCTGAGAATTGAAACTTTTGCCAGGAGTTCTTTGGAGATCTATGTGGTACTGCTGGGATTTTCTCCCAATAGTTGTAAGTTCATTGGCTCACCCCATGTAAGTATCATTACTGACATATTTCCTAGTTGATGGGCTATTGTAGAATTTCTGCAGAAATCAAGTGTGTCATTTTTATACTGTTCTTGTGGCTTCTGTGTGAGTGTGCATCGGATATGGTAGCTTTCTGCTGGCAAAGTGTCAGCATATCTCGGGTGTTGATGTAATGTGAATGTGAGATTGCTTCAGTATTCTCTGAAAGTTATTGAATTGGAATGTAATTGTGTATTAAAATAAATTCATTGTTATTCCTTGCAGCAAGCTAGGAAGGCATATATATGTCTGCTTTTGTATTTCTCTGTATTTTAATGTTGTTGATATGGGTTGTTTTAGTATTTTAATTTTGTTTTGGGTGGAAGTGGTTTAATTGGAAGTCACTGGCAATGGTTTATTAGGAAAATGAGTAAATCATAAATAAAAATAAATCCTCTGTATTGTGATATGAAAATTTCAAAGTTCTTTTTTATTCTCATGGAACCATGCATGAAAAGGATCTGCCTTATTCATATGAGGAGCTTACTAAAACAGGACAAACTTACTTAGGCAGATGTTCATGCATTCTTTAGAGTTACTGCCCGATAGCACATGATCTACTTCCTATACATACACTCACACACAATGTTCTTAATCAATTTTTTTTACTTTCATGTGGAACTGACTGTAATTATAAAATTATAAAAATAGCAGTATTGAAACTGACATATATATATATATCTGTTAAAAATATCAGAAGGGGAGAGAGAGAGAGTACTGAAATTAACTCATACATCAAAAGGAAGAGTATTTGTTATATATAATTTTTACTCACTTTTATATACTTTATTTAGTTATTGTGAGGAATTTCAGATAGAGATACCAATAT
Organism: Liasis olivaceus; assembly: GCA_030867105.1. NCBI lineage: Eukaryota > Metazoa > Chordata > Lepidosauria > Squamata > Pythonidae > Liasis > Liasis olivaceus. Next base: position 264,190,355 of record CM061349.1, read on the forward strand.
TGCTCCCATCATTCCATGGATAGAACATTAATGTAGACAAGCTTCATCTGATTTTGTGTTTTTACAATAAAATTTTAAATTAAAAATAAAAATAAAATTTAAATTACATTTTAATTTATACTGCTACTTCAAACAGCTTATCCCTGCATCTTGATTTCAGCCCTTATAGTTATGAAAAATGGTTGTGTCCAAAACCTAAAAGCATCCCAAGGTTGTGACTAGTTGAAGAAATGCAGGGAGCGGTATCTTAGCTTGCAAGGTAGTTTCTAGATTAAAGGTCTAGAGCATCAAATCCATCAAACTGGGTTTGATGTGCTTATGGCACATTGGCCAACATGTGCCAAAAGCTGAGCAGTACTGTGTTTAGCTCGGAACTCAAGCAGTTCTTTCTATAACAACTTTACTAAATTAAAAAAAAAGAAAGATAAAAACTAAGAAGAACTAATAACCAAGAAAAAGAGTAGAAGAAAAGAAAGAAGAGAAAGAAGGAGAATGGAAGTGCAGAAAGATAAAGGAAAAAAAAGAAACAAATATAAAAAAAGAATGACTTCTGACATCTTTTATAGCAGATATAAGTAAAACTTACATTAAACTCTGACTCTAGGATTACAGCTTAACATCCTTTTTTTCTATAATCTATTAATTTTACTAATCATCAAATCCATATATCATAATTTCATTTTTTCTGTTTCTTGCAAAAAGTCCAAAAGGGTCTTCCAATTAGCATTAAAATTAGTGTTTTTTCTCTAATCAAAGCTATCAATTTCACTATCTCAGCTAGCTCCATCAACTTTACCATCCATCCTTCCATTGTTAAGTTCATCAGTTTCTGAAAAACTGTAACCGAGGGGGCGAGTCTGACTTCTAAAGGAGGCTGTTCCATAACATTCAGAGCCATTACAGAAAAGAATATTTTGTGGATTTAGTCCCCTTCATTTCACAAAAGTGGGGAACAACCAACAGTTTTTTGGGAGAGGAATGAATGTATCAGGTAGGTTGATAACAGATGGAGAAATCAGTCCTGTAGGTATCTAGATGCTAAACCATATAAGGATTTATATGTGAAAACCAGAATACAGGCCCGCAACGGAGGTGATATGCTACTGCATTTTGTACCAAGTGCAAGTGGGACCAAAGGCACCCCATGTAAATGCATTGCAGTGCTCCAGTTACTTTATATGCCATATGAAAAAATGTAACTTGGAATGTCAGAATGGTAAATGGTAAAAAAACCCATGAATTAAATGAAACGAGTGAGAGAAATATATGTTTCTTTTAAGGGAAAGAGGAAAGATGTAATAGATCTGAATGAATGTGGTCTGATCTTGTGGACTGAAATTAATGAAGGGAAGTATAGGTACAGGTTTAATTATGAAAGGCTAAAATGTATGTCATAAAGTTTGAATTTTTATCATCTAGATTACAGTGGATGGATATGAAAGTAGAAAATTGTCAGCTGGTAATAGTTACATGTTATACTCCAATGAATGGTGATAACTGAAGAACAAGGGATGAGTTTTGGGAAAAATTGTACAAAATTCTGAATGAATACAATCCAGAGAAAAATAGTTTATTAAATTACATGAATGGATGTGTTCTTGCTAGACTAGACCTTATAGAAAAATTGGCTCATTTAGAGATCTGTAAATGAATGAGAATGGTGACTGCTTAATGAATAATCTGTTTAGAAAAAAGTCTGTTTTAAATGTGTGGCTTAAGCATAAGCGTGTTCATGCCTATATGTGACAAAGCAATGAATATGATTCTAAAAGCATGAATGATTTTATTATCTGGGGAAGGACTGAGAAAATTAGCAAAGCATATAAGTATGTTGAGAGGTTCTAAATATGAGACAGACTGTTCAGTATTGTCAGGAAGATCTTCGGAAGAAATGAACATGGAAGAAAAGAAGTGAAACTAGAATGAGTATAAGAGAAAATTCAAATACTATATGAAAAAGTATTAGAAGACACATTAATCTTCCAAGAGAATGAATGGAAAATGGACATAAGGAAAACAGATGTGGCAGCTGCTTGTAACAGAGTTAAAAGAATTATATTACAGAGTGCCACAGAAGTGCATGGAGTTATGCTTGGGTAAATGATCACATGAAAAGCCTGCAGATGAAGAAAAAATGTATGCAAGAGAATAAATACTGTAAAGAATAAAGGTGAGAGAAAGATGCTGTATGCTATGTTTTAGAAAAAACGTCATCAAAGAGAGCAAGTAGTAGCTAGGATTAAAAGAGGAGAAAATGCAGAACAATTTTGATGGAAATAAAAATGTTTTGAAAGAAGGTGAAAAGAGCTAAACAAGGAACTTTCTCCACCAAAGTGAATGCAATTAAAAATGAAATGATTTGGGATGAAACTGAAATGTAGGAATGTTAAATGGAGTATTTTAGAAAGGTATATGGGAATGATAGTAATATGTTGAAAATGGAATTGAAACAAATTTTGTAATTGTTAGTTTCCAAGAAAAATGGATGAAAAGGAATACATAAATGCTATGAAAATATTAAAAAATGATAAAGCTGTAGGTGTAGATGGTGCAACTGGATAAAAATTAAAAATATGGATGTGATTTACTCTACAGTTTGTTTAAAGCCTACATTTGTTCCTTACAATTGGAAAAATAACATTTTATTTATATGCATATGCACATGGTTACACCGATACATATATATACATGCTGTGGAGTGTGTTGTAATGTTATCGCTGTTTGCTGGCTTGTGTTGGGTTTGGATATAAGTGCATATGCAATAATATGTGAGTTGTATTATACCATAGCAATCCAAAGAAGGAAGAAAGCAGAATTACGCATCCTTATAATATCTGGCAGGAAACACCATAGTTCTTATCTAATGAATATTAACTATTTTCTTTATAGGCCGATAGTACAGTATAGAGGTCATTGTCTCAGCATCATAACTCCCTCACTTTTGTTCTATTGTCATCCAGAATGTTAATTCTGCTATAGAGTCTGACAAATTTCCCTTATTTTTTAAATACTTTTGATGTCTCTTATAAATCTACTTTTTCCATACTTTTCCCATTTATTTTTATCATTATAACATACAATGTAAGTCTTTGTTTCCCATTCTTGTTTAATTGGACAAAATGAAAATTATATTAATATATATGGAACAGCAATTAAAGCAGGATGTTTTCCAGAATAAAGCTTACATTTATGTTTAGAAAGTATAGAAGTTATTTTAAACCCAACCAAAATTACAATAAATCAATTCAGATTTAACACCATATTATTGCTTGGCCCTAAAAGAATTAAATCTGAATTTGGATGTTCCCTCTTTTTTCTTTTGCATTACTTTCATAGGAGTTTCCTGTTTTTTGTAACAGTGGTTTGTTGCATTTGAACTATTGTGGGGGAATTGGGCGGTGATATAAATTTGATAAATAAATAAATAAATAAGATAAATAAACAAACAAACTAGCATGGTATTTGATCTTAAAAACAGTATTAACCCAGCAAGTACTTAAGCCAAGACATTGTTTAATATTCTATATGAACTCATCCTGTATTTGTTAATATAGACACAGTGCTTCTTTAGGCTGAAAAGAAAATCCCAGAGTGATTAAGAAATTACTTAAATAATTTTTTAATGCTCTTTATTTGGAAGTAATATATAACTTTGAATCTGTCCAAGCTTAGTCATTGTGTAGTTTAAATAAATTAACAGGATAGAAATTTAGGAATGGAAGGGATCTGATAATTAAGTAGCAAGGCTGGTGTGGCTGTGACTTATTATTCCTAGTGGAGCAGAAAAAGTGAGGCAGATAATGAAAGTATTACAGGAACAGTGAATCAGGAGAGAAGCTTAAAAGTAATATAGATGATGCCTCTTCCATTTTTGATGCTTTGTATGGTACAAGCATAAGGACAGAAATATAAGAAATGAGCAAAGGAGACTTTGTAAATCAGCAAATGGTACTGAAATGGAGGGAAGCATTTCAAGGGAAGATGGACATGCAGCCATCCATGGAGATTGTTAGGAGCTCTAATTCTAGCATTAGGACACTGAATTATAGACATGTATTTTAATAAAGAAACTATACCTTGAGAGTTATACATAGTGGTGACTTACAGGATGGAAGAAAAGGAAGTGGAGTGGAAAGTCAAGATGTTTAGAGAATGGCTACATTGATAAGGACAGGAAGGCCTGGCACGATATGGCTTTGATTTTGGTTTTAATTTTATTGCATGATGGAATTTAAAAGTTTCAAATGTTTAGTGTTTTGAAATTATTTCTAAGGGGGAATGACTTTGATTCCATGCCCAGCTTTCTTTCAAATGTGATGTAATTCGATTTACTTTTGGGATTAGAATATTTGAAGTACAGATGTTGCTGAGACAAGGAAGTGTGTAATGGGCTATACACAGCATCATGAATATGGAATTTGATTTGTACATTTTCTTTGCTCTTATCTCCCATAGAAAGATTCAGTGGAACTGATCTGAGATAATGATACTTCATTTACTTTTGTAGTTTGAGGTTTTCCTGTATTTGGAGTGCCATTACAAAAACATGATAACAGAAACACAGTGTTATCCATTAGTATTGGATAATTTTACTGTTATAATTATAATCTTTAATAAAATTATTATTAAAAATATATTATTTTAAAGTAACGGGGATGACGGTGTTTTAAGGTATTGCTCTGTTCTATTCCATTCCATCCTATTCTTGCAATGTATATGCTACTCAGTCTTTCCACCCCAAATACTTTAAGTAGCTTAAAAATAATAGAAAGAAAAAAAAAAAAAAGAACAATTACATGACAAATTATAACAAAAACTCAACAATCAGTAATGACCATAATACCTTTCTATTTGTCAGCATACTGAGGAAAAACAATCACAATAGCACTAATCACTGACTGCAAGGAGGGGAATTACCATATCATCTATCCTCAAAGGTTTTCCAGAACAGGCAAGTCTTAGTGGTTTTGCTAAATGCCAACAGGTTGGTGTTGACCTGACCTCACGTGGAATGCTGTTCCAAAGGAGGGGGGCGGCAACAACAGAAAAGGCATGCCGTCATAGTCCATGGTGATAACAGTCCACAAAGATGGGGTACAAAGGGTGTCCTCCCTGCTAGATCTTATTGAACAGTCAGAAACAACAGGGGAAAATGGTCAAGTTCTGAACCATATAGGGCTTTAAAGGAGACAATTAGTACATTGAATTGCATTAGAAGCCAGCTGGCAATCAGTATAGCTCTTGCAGCAACGCTATCATTAGAGCAAACCAACTACAGTGGTACCTCGGGTTACGAACGCCCCTCCTTACGAATTTTTCACGATACGATCAGCTCCGGCCCCAAAAATTTACCTCGCCATACGACCTCTGCCCTGCGCTACAAACCGGATCCGCGGCCATTTGCCCTGCTGCCACGTGGTCGCGGCTTCCTGTGGGCGAGATCGCGGTAGCAAGGAGACGTTCGGTGAGGCTTGTGGTGTGTTTTGTGGCGTTTGGAAGGTTTTTGGTGTGCTTGTCAGCATGGCTCCAAAGAAAATGCAGAGCTGTATGTATTTACATTGAACCTTATGGGGAAATTTGCCTCGCGACGCGACCAAATTTGGAGGGCAGATTAGCCGTATTTACATTGAACCTTATGGGGAAATTTGCCTTGTGGCGCGACCAAATTCAGAGGGCGGAACGGATTAACCGTATTTACATTGAACCTTATGGGAAAATTTGCCTTGCGGTGTGACCAAATCGAGTTGCGATCAGAGTCACGGAACGGATTAAGTTCGTAACGCGAGGTACCACTGTACTTGAGTGCTGCATTCTGGACCAGGTATCTTCAAGGGCAGCTCATGCAAAATAAATTGCAGCAGAACAGTTGACAGGTGACCAAGATATGAATAACTGTGAACAACTGTGAACAATGCTATATGATCCAAGGATGCTTATAACTGTCTTACAACATGTGGTTCTACAAAGGGCCTCCTAACCATAGTTGCCATCTGCTTTTTGAGCTGGAGATAAGTCCAGAAGGATTCCTAGATTGCAAACCAGTTCAGTCCGGTGGACTGCAACTTTGTCCAGAACCAAAGATAGTTTCAGCATCAATTTTACTGAGTGCCTGAACAAAAGAATCTTCAAATATTGTCACTTGTGTTTTGCATTTCTTACAGTATGAATATTATATATTCCAGTTATTGCTACCACATCTGGGTTGCAAAAATCCAATGGCTTAAAGAGATGCAGAAAACTCTAATCCTTTGCTGCTATCTAGAGGTTGTCTGGCTTTTTACAGCCTTGGTTTTAGTTGAATTATGTAAATTAGTGTTTTATTCTTTTATGTGAAAGAAGAAGTGAGACACAGAGAACTTTGGCATCTGTGTGTGAGTGGGGAGGTAAATGATGACATATCATGACTGTGCAAATGATGTAACTTAGGTATTTGCATTAGACATCATGTCGCACAATTTGCATGATAACATTATGATGTGTGTGTCATTTTAACATCGTGGTGGCTTGTAATGGATGCCTCTGCCAAAGAATTGGGTAATATTTCTGTATTATTCACTTCAGTAGATACAAAATGAAGAGAATTAGCAAGACATTTTATTTTAAAAGAATAATTAAAAATACATTTTTTTAAAAAAAGTACTGATTGTAATTACTGATTTAATTTAAGGAGAAATAATTTGATGTAGTAGTTAAGATGTTAGAGTAGGGCTAGGGAGATTCCCAAATTCATGTTCAGCCATGGAAACTCACTGGGTCTGTTACCTCAAGCTATCTTACAGGCTGGTTGCTATGAGGATAAAGTAAAGGGAGATCCCCATGGAAGCCCCCTGAGCTTCTGGAGAAAAGGCAGATTTTAAATTAAAAAAAATGTGGAGATATTATAGAAATATAAAAAAGTGAAAGGTTGTCATAGGACAGGTGGTTCTCATTTTTTTCTGTATTTGTTTTAAGTGAGACTGAATTAAGTGAACAATTTTGCTTCATCCGTAAGCTGAAACAAAACATAATTAAAAACAGGTATGAGCTGCAAAACATTGCATTTCAGTTTATTGCATTACCTAGATAATCCTGTCTGTTGAAATAGGATGATCCCCCCTCAAATAAACTCAAATTCAGATTTTTTTCCCCCTCTGAAATGAAAACTTAAAACTTTGTATTCTGATCATTAAAAAGTATTAAAATTATTTTTATGGTTTGTGGCCCAATTTTAAAACTGTTATGGCAGAGGTTGTGTAGGTTGGTATAGGTTTTTAGTGATGAAAAAATATATATAGTTGGGATCCTAAGGTGCTTTTTTCCCTTAAGGAATGATCTTTGAGTAAGCTTAGGCTCTAGCTGAATAGAAAGAAGAGAGGCAATTTTCAGTTTTTACCTCTTTCTCTGTAACTCTATTCTTCATAGCAGGTGTCCAATTTTTTTCCAGGACAGATTTTTAGTGTAACGTAAGAATTTTATAAATCAGCATCTTTAGTTGGTTACATAATATATAAAACAGTTTTTAGTATAACAAAATGTTGTGTAAGTAAGCTAACTAGTTTCCCAGTGTTTGGATGATCTTATCAGATAGAATTGACCATTCAATTTAGATAACCATTCCCTGAAAAGAGATAATGGTTTACAGAAAAAAGGAATGTCTCTGCCAAGTGAATAATGTGATCAATTCTCAATTCTTGGTGTTATCACAAGGACTTCTTCCACAGTTGATTGTACAATCAGCAGTTTTAAATGGAGCTTAGGCTAAGTGTGTGCAGTTTGATCAATCAGACATAGTAACTTACAGCATTCTCATTTTGTAGATGTTAGCAGATCAGAATCTTACTAAATAAGGAATGAATTTTTCTTCAGTATGCTTCAGATTAAAATGACTTAAACAGAAATCATATGTTCATTTGTCTAGAGTAAATCCCATTGAATACTATGAGGTTTAAATTTGACTAAATGTGTATAACATTATGCTGTCCGAGGAATCTCGCAACTCGTTATACTGATGCCATTCCATTGAATGTAGGTGTTTTTATTATGGATGGATGTTGTTTTAGACATCTTTGACTGATACGTTAATTTACTGGTGTGACATTTCTGAATCTATTGAAGTAGATTTTCTTTAGTATGTTTTGTTACATTGCCTTGTGGCAAAAGGCCTTGAGCAATTTCTAAAATAACTAAAAGATGAAAACTACACAAATAAAGGTATAATACAACATAAGGTAATGCAACGCTAAGAATTTCCAATTAGGATTTAAAGAATTTAAAAAGGGCAGAGAAAAGCACAAAGCAGAATTTAAAAGATAAAATTAAAGATAACATGAGGATGCCAAAAATACATTAACGTAGATGCTGTGCCGTTGAAAAGAAAAAGTAATAGCTACTCAATGAATAATTTCTGTCTTTGTTTAATCTGAATTATTTATGTCAAGTAATCTGTTTTGAGGTCACTTTATTACAAAGCATTTTTTGGTACTGATGCTTCCAGATGGATGGCTTAGGCATTATGGAACTCTTTGTTCTATCTCTCTTTAAACATTTTTTTTTTTCGGTTAAAAAGAAAAGTCAGATGAAGCAGTGAGAAAATTTACAAACACAAGATGTTGTTATCTGCCTCCCCCCATATTTTTCATAAATAATCCTGTATGAATAATCCTGTTTTCAGGAAGACTACATTCCATCATAACTACATCATGAAAAGTGACACATATTTTTGGGATTTTCTGTATTTCAAAGACACTTTTTTATTTTCACAGTGGAAAATAAAACTCCTTCACCACTGAACTGACTATTATGCCCTCTCAGGTTCTACGTAATGGTGCAAATAGCCCCTTATTCTTCCAAAGATGAGAAAAGTAACAACCTTTGCCACTTGATGGAAACTGTAGCTAGTTGTATACTACCTATACTAAATAGTTCATTTTTGTCCTTTTGAGATACTAGCCTTTTGCTGCAATTAGCTCTTAGTGCACTGCAGGATGTGTGGGAACACTTTGTATTAAAGGGTTGCAGGGTTAATTCAAATGAGGTTTGGCTGCAGCCTAGCAGTGTTCTCCTTTGTTTGCTTGCTTTTGCTAGTCTTCCTTTAAAGTCCCTATATAAATTGCCTCCTTGAACACTTCTTGGGGAAATGTCTGAAAGAGAGACCAATTCATATAATTTTGAAATTATATTGAGATGTTTAATTTAGATTAGGAGAGATTGTAGTGATCTCATGAAATATGGGAGGGAGCATTTGGATCAGAAAAAGGAACCATATGAGTAAAATATAGTAGTAAAATAAATATAGAGTTGTGTTTCATAAAATGTCTGTGGAATTTTTGCACTAAATTATAATCTGCTCTATGGACAGGCCATTCCTACCAGCTTCTTTTGATCTATAAATAAAACTGCATATAGATAACAGTGAGTGTTTCTAAGAAGACATTTTTTAAAAAAATTAAATGTGAAGGAGCTCATTTTAGACATGTTTCAAAGGTGACTTGTATGAACAGAAAATCTTGTGTGTAACATGTCCCATCTAAACACTGCTGATTCTGAGGCTATTTTGATAAATTCCTGGGATTCTCACAGGAGATTTTCATGATATATGGCAGACTGCTAGTTTATTCTCAGTTCTGATACATCCAGGAATTTGATGGTGTTTTAAAGACACTTTTAAGTCTTGCAGGAGACCCTGTTTAGAACTCTCAAGTGTCCAAACTGAGAAATTAATAACAATTATCATGATGCCACTGACTAACCATATTACTGACTTAAATTGAACAAGTTACTTCTAAAAGCATAAAATATATTAATTATTGCTTCTTCAAGGTTCCTTAATAGTAAGGATTCTGAAATTTATTTTTATACTTAAATCTTAATAACAATTCTATTCTCAGCTGATATATAGACAATTAAGAGCCAATTAATTATATATTATCTGTTAATTTTGACAGTTAATGGTATATTCATATGAATAACAGCCAATTATATAGATTATAATTGCAGAATAGTGCTGAAAGACTACGAGTGGGAGATGCAGGATCCAGTCCACCCTTGGCCACAGAAGCTCTCAAGGTGACTTAGGGTCACTCACTCTCCCCAACCCACCACTTAGGGTTGCTGTTGGGGGGGAAATAGGAGGGGGGAGCACTATGTATGTCATTTGAGTTCCTGTACAAAAGGGATATGCATTTAATAATAATAATAATAAAAAAGTATGTTCTGGGGGAATATTGCAAAGCTGATTGAAATACATTGTTATTTAATCCTTATAATGGGTTTTTAAGTAAACCCATTTTATATTATTTAAAAGCTGATTGTTAGATTCTTTGAAGTCATAGAAAATGTGTATCATTTTTTTTTAAAAACCTGGTCTGAAGTTTTATTATGCCTAAGATTTTTAAAAATTTGATAAGTACTTTTGGTTAATTTTTCTTCCTTTTTTGATTGAAATATGCTTTTTTAAAATGCAAAACAGATCTCAAAACAAATAAAAATCTGATATATATAATTCACTCTTAACTGTAGCTAAAAATTGCTGATCTTAAAAAAGCTAATGGTTTACAGTTACATTTATTTTATTTGTTGGATTTCTCCCCCGCCCATCTCCCCCACAATAGGGGACTCTGGGCAACTTACAAAAAACATTAAAAACTATAAATATATCTAAAACACAAATACATCCAGCATTAAAACAATACTAAAAAAGGAAAATCCAAGAAGATGGAAAATCAGGCTGCGGACAGCTGGCCACTATGGGGCTAGCCATCCCCCTGCTATTCCCTCCCCACCCCAGGCCAAGTGGCAGAACCAGGTCTTCAAGGCCCTTTGGAAGGCCAGGAGTGAGGGGGCCAATCGCACCTCTGGGGGCAGAATGTTCCAAAGAGTGGGGGCTACTGCAGAGAAGGCCCGCCTTCTGGATCCCGCTAATCGGAGTTCTTTTACTAAGGGGGTCCGAAGCATGCTCTCTCTGTGCAATCAGGTGGGACGGGTTGAAGACTTATATTTAGATTAATAAATATAATGTTTATTAATATTATAATGTTCTTAGAGACCTTGGTGTTCTTTGAGCTTGGTTGTTTGCTTGCAGATGTTTCATTACCCAACTAGGTAATATCATCAGTGCGGGTGAGTGTGGGATTTGCTTCCTGTTTATACAGTAGCTTGCCCTGCCAGTGTTGGTGGGGTGTGGTTTTCTCCTTGGTAGTTCCTTGATTATGGTATTGTTTTCTGCTTCATTATTTGCCTGGTGTTAATCCCTGCTTGTCTGGGTGTTGGCTGCTGGAGAGGATGTGTTCTGGTCTTTTTGCTTCCTTCTTAGCCTTTTTATTGTCATTTTTGAATGGTGTGTAAATATGGTTTATTTCTATGTGTCTATTGATGGCTGATTTGTCTGAATGCCAAGCTTCCAGGAATTCCCTAATGTTTTTGGATTTAGCTTGGTCTAGAATGCTCACAGTTTCCCTGTTGAGCTATGGCTGAGTCTGTCTATGTGTTGTGAGATTAAGAAGTTTTCATGGTGTCTTCTGACTGCTAGTTGGTGTTCATGGATGTGCTCTGCTAGTCCTCTGCCTGTCTATCCTACATACTGGCTGTTACAGTCTCTACGCTGTATGTTGTAGATGACTCCTGTTTTTTGTTCTTGGGCTACTGGGTCTTTTGGATTACTTAACATATTGTGGAGGGCTTTACTTAGTTTGTGTGCTATGGTAATGCTGTGTGGTTGTAATAGTCTATTGGTTGTTTCTGAGATGTTTTTGATGTATGGTAGTGTATCCTTTTCATAGCTTGTGTTGGTTGTGCTGTAGTGGGTTGAGTGGTCAGGCGCTTTTTGATAAAGTTGCGTGGGTATCCATTTTGTTGGAAGATGTTCTATAGGTGGTCGGTTTCCTTTTTCTGCTGTTCTGGGTTGCTGCAATGTGTTTGTGCTCACTTGAATAATGTTCTTACACAGCTCCTCTTGTGAGAGGTTGAGTTGTTACTTCAGTAATGGAGCACTTGGTTAGTGTGGGTTGTTTTTTGATAGACTTATGTTTCTACTTTGCCATCGTTTCCTCTGCTGATGAGGTTATCTAGGATGGGTAGCGTGTTGTTGTTTTCTTCTTCCCTTCAATTGAATTCCTTCAAAAGGAATTTTATTCCTTTGAGATGATGTTGATTGTTTCATGTGTCAGAGAGCACCAAGGACTCCACAGTTCAACCCTGGACTACATATATTCTGTTCTATTGGAATTATAATGTTTTAAAAACATTTCTCTTTCTATCATGAGCAATTGTTATAAAATAGGAATTGCTATTATTTTTAGTGTTAATTTGTGTCTCGTGTGCTCATTTTTACATAAAAAGTATGAAATAAAGCTCTATAAAATTATTGGTTTCTGTACTTTGCCATTTCACCCTGATATCAGTTTCTGCTGTCTTCTGAAAGGCAGGCAAACCTAGTGCCTCTACATGTGCCTTGGTGCTATGCAGTATCCCAAGTCAGTGTTACTTCTGATGATGCTCTATGGATACTCTATCACTTCTCTTGCACTTGGATTGGTATAATTTAAAGAAGGCTGTTTATGATTGGGCCTTTAGAATTACCATCTTATATGTATGAACTTGAAAGGGTACTCTTCTTATTGTTCCATTTTACTTTAATATCTCTATCTTGTTTGACATTAATAATTGATTTTAGATTATTGAGATCAATATATATTATCTATAATTTTAGTGAGGATTTAAGATGTTGTATAAATGGGACTAGCCCAGCCTAAGTATCACTTAAACTGATGTATGTTTAAGGAGTGTTGATAAACTAATCAAAATTTGTAGGTCAGATGATATGATGATGATGATGATGATGATGATGATGATGATGATGATGATGGAATAACATCAAGAGTCTGGATGAAGATCACTACAAATACATGGGCATCCTTCAGGCTGACAACATCAAGCACACTGAAGTCAAGAAGAAAGTTAGTAGTGAATATATCAGAAGAGTGAAGAAGATCCAAACTCAGTGGAGGTTTCTAGAGACTAGTCAGGATCTAAAGCTGCAGAACCATTTTTACCATGATTAAATTATTTTATCTTTATCTTTTATATTTTACTGATGTTATTGTAATTTCTTTGTCTGATAGTTGTGAGCCACCCAAAGTCATTGGGAATCAGGTGGCATACAAGTTTAATAAATTATTACTGTTGTTTGCCCAGTCAGCCAGCTTGGATCCTGGCTTGTAAGGATCCTGCTTGTTGCAGGATGTAAGCTGTTCCAAGTAAAGCAGCCCTTTGCAATTGACTTATAATTATCAGTAAATTCTGAAAATGAACAGCCCCTCCTTTAGCAATGTTAGTTGTTTATACAACTGGGGAATTGCTGTTACTTTGAATATAGGTGGCTATTACAGCGCTTGGAGATATAAAGCATATGCCAACCAAACAGTATACACAAGGATAATATGCTAAGCTATTATTTTTAGGTTATTAATTTTTTTTACAAAATATTGTATTAAATAGGATTAATTTTTACATAGGCATTAAATTTTTTTGGTTAAAGTCTGGCATTTCTTATATTTTTAAAAAGGAAACTTTCAAGTTCTTGGTAAAAAAAACTGGTAAAAGTAAAAGCCAAAGGTAGATTCCTACTTGATGAAAAGCAATGCATAAGAAAATTATGTGTGTGCATTTGTATGTTTTAAAATTGATTCAGGTTCATGGAGATTAATGTTGCTAGTGAAGATTGGAGGCACAGAACTATGCTGGACCATATTTATCTGGTCCAGCATTCTGTTCCCAGCAAACAAGAAGTGGGACATTATGACAGCAACATCTTTGTCCTTTTTGTTTCCCAGCACAAAAGAAAGGGGATAGGAGTGGTTGTAGAGGTTATGCATCTGTTGACAACTGGCAAGACAAGCATATCTTGCAGAACTTCCAGATTGGTGATTTTTAGTGCTTTTATGAAAAGATATTGTGTGGCTACATTGTATTTTCCTCTTTAGTGGATTTCTATGCTGAGAAAACCACTGGAAGTAGTAGTGGAAAAACACGGGAAGGGTTACCAATGGATGATAATTTCATCTGGTCATTCTGTAACATTCAGTGAACTGCAGTATGATTGTACAATAGGTCTTGTCTGGAAACATGCTTAGCCTCAGCTAATAATGCATCTAATGGATGGCTTCACTTCTCAGTTCCATAAAGCCACTAGCAAAAAAACCTGTTAAGTCAGGAGTCCTGTGTCTTTTATGACTTCCCGAGGTACAACTGCTGTCAGGGTCCTTTTGTACAAGTTACTTGCCTGAAGCAATTCCCCCCCCCCCCCCCCCCGCCAATTTGAAGGAGTGCAGGAGAGGAACATAGGGCTCCCTCCCAGTTTAAAGGAATGCAGGAGGAGATAATACTTCATAGGATTTGGCATCTATGTCCATTCCACAGCAGTTGCTTTTAACAATATAAGCACTGAGATATACATACACCTTAAGTGAAATAATATAGAACAAAGGCAACCTAAATGTAATTCCAAGGGAAGTATTTCATTGAAAGAAATACAGTGTGGTTAAAGCAGCTGAACTTTACATTCTTCAAAAACTCTTTTACAGTTAGTAAAATATTTCTTTACAAAGAAAGCTGATCAAGTGCAGAATTTGGAGCACCAGTCCAGGAAAGCCATTCAGTGTTGTTTCAACAACTGTCATCGACTGTGTTTTTGCCAGAGTAAACAAAGGTTGCATGACATGTCACAGAATCACTCAGTATAAGAGATAGGGTTTAGAGGTTGCTGTAAAAGGGCAATAAGTCAGTCAATACAAAGAATTACTTTAGAAGTAACAGCTAAAAAGTAACTAAGAAAGCTAGGCTGTTTGATATTTGCATGCAATTAGCTTTGTGACCAACAGTGGCCTCTGCAATATTTTTTGCAATCCCAGCTTCTCTTTATTCAAGAGGAAGAGAGGTAGAATGTCTCTGTCAAGTGTATGGTATTGTTGGTATTCTGTTTATGGTGGAAATATCCTAGGAATATTAATATAGTAATGATCACCCTGCCCAAACTTTCGTACATATTTGTTGGATCCAGAATGTTGGATGGACATGAGGAGTGGGGAAAATTTTGCCATTTTTTATAGTTTTCCTTCTTTACTGCCTCCTTCACTGTTATGGAGAGTCTTCTAATCATTTGGAGTAAATTTTTAGGGGAGCAATTGGAAACTGAAGCTATAAAGAGGAATCTCCTCCCCCTTTCTGCCACTGCCAGTGGATCATAAACCTTCAAATGATTTGGAGTTCTTTGATTTCTAGGACAACCCTGTTATTATATTTCTATTTGTACATTTCAAGTTCTTCCAGGATTAAAAAAGAAAAACTAATTATATATGGTATTTTTAATTTGAGTGCCTTTTTACTAGGGTCTAAATTGCCCCCAAGAGAGAAATCCCATTGTCAAAGACAAGAGGATTTGCATTCATTTGGTAATGTGAATTTATACGCTTAAGTTTAAATTTAAATAGAAATACAGTATTTTAACAGAATGAAGAAGAGTGTAAACCTGTTGAGGGCAATTCCAAGGCCTCTGCTTATTTTGTTTTGGTTTATTTGGTTTATTGTTTCAGTTTATTTGTTTTTATTTGATTTAAGTTGGAGTTAGACATGATAGCCATTCAATTAGAGCAGCGCAGCATTTCCCAAACTTATTTAGTATGAGCTCTAGAGCTGGCAAGGTCAGAGACAAATGGTATAGATCATACTATTTGGTTATCATCATAATGCACAGATACAAATCATTCCTCCTACCCAAAGCATGTAATTCATAGCTGATTGTGGTACATTGGCAGGAGAAAAAGGCACAAAAATTGAATCTTCTATTATAAATTGGACTTGTATCTTATAATTGGTGATTGCTTGGTTTAGCAGCTGTCCTAGTCCTTGCAGTAAAGAGTTGCATCCTTGCCTTTGAGACTTCTGAGCTGTAGTATAGGTTGGAAGAAGAAGTATTTGATCATGGAACATCTGAAGATCTGTAAATCCACCAGGTTTGCTCAATATCAAGCTGCCCTTGATAGATAAGCTTGCTCTTCTACTTTTGATTCTTGACAGTTGTCTAAGAATATGCCATTACCACAGTTGGAAAGAGAGACATAATACAGGTAGTCCTCGTTGAATGTCCCCTTGTTCAGTGACTATTTGAAGTTACGATGGTGCTGAATGAGGGGTACTTATGACGCATCCTTGTTGTGGCTGTTGCAGCATCCTCATGGTCACACGATCACAATTTGGGCGCTTGGCAATCAGCTTGCAATTACGATGTTGCAGCATCCCACAGTCACGTGATTGCCGTTTGTGACCTTCACTGATAGCCTCTGACAAGCAAAGTCAATGGGGAAGGTGTCAGGAGATCACAAATGGCAGTCACGTGACCCTGGGATGCTGTGGCTGTGTGGGATTCACCTAACCATGGCAACTGGGACTGCTGCAACCGCTGTTGTAAGTTGGTGCAGTCACATGACATCACGCTTTACAAGGGTGTTTCTTAGTGACGGAGTTGCCAGTTCTAATTACCATCATTAAGTGAGAACTACATGTACTTCAATTTTCCCATAGAAAGCTCTGCTTCTTCCCTAATCACCCACCATCTTGAATCTGGTAGCTGAAACTTGGAATCAGTGACAAGTCATAGTAACAAACCTCAAATAGTTTTGCAAGCATTTTACCTTGTAACAAGTACTTGACTTCTGTAAATGAAAGAAGGAGGGGAATAATTTGAATATGTTTTGTATTTTACCTTGCTTCAGCAGGCTACAAACAAATGTCTATCACCTAGCCAACTAACTGTATCCTACTAGGAGAAGAGTCAGAGACCACTGTGGCAGAGTGAAGAGCCTGCCTGAAGGAAAGTGATTGGGTCTGAGCTAAGGGCTCGGATTTTTTTTTTTTTAGGAAGGCAGATGACCCAGCACAAGAGCAAGAGCATGTAGACAGAAAGGGGGAAAATGCTAGGAGGCACCTGTAAAGTGACATGTACATGCCTTAGATATAGCATATAAAAAGAGTAAACAGAGAAAAGGGGGACGTGTTATATTTCAGATGCTGCAAGATATGCTACTGGAGAGGATGTCATCTGGTTAACGTCTAGTGAAGTGGAGGAAGGAGTCCAGAGATTACAGCCTTGGGACTAGGAGGAAAACCTGGAGGAAAATTCTGGAGCGGCTTCTGAAAATGTGGAAAGGCCAGGAAGACAGACTATGTTGTGTAAGGAGATTCAGATACTGGGCAGTGGAACTTTGTGTGTTAAAGGCTTTGTTTGGCAGCAAGACAGCCAGGAGAAAACTCACAGACATTCCGGTATCAGTAATTGAGATAAGGAGGAGAAGAAGCAGCTGTAATAAAGTACTGTATAAGTGGAAAGTGAGGGAAAGAGACTTGAGAGGGAGGAAAATTAAGTAGGTTAAGACTTGATCTCTCATATTTCCTATACTCTTATGTACACACTGATTTGTAAATATTTTCACTTGTATATAACATTTGATCACACTACTTTATTAGCACAAGTATTTCAGTGTCCAAAATAAAATCCCTCATTTGTTTAAGTACTGGTTGTGTGTATATCTGTATCAGCTTCTATCTTGACCTATTGTCCAACATGCTCCACATGTGTGTACCTGAGAAGAAAGGCAGAAGGAAGTGACCTCAGATTAGTGATTTCTTAAACAAAGAGCAGGCAGAGTAACAAAGAGGGAATTCAGAAGAAATCCTTTACTTTCTATCTATACTCTACTATTCCCTTGTAGTCAATAGGTCATGAGGTGCTTACAAATCAGTGGCCATGGATTTATACCTCCAACAGAGAACAACCCAGAACTTGGAAAACTTCTGTTTTTTTCTATAAAACCTTAGGCATCACCAAGCATTTGTATATCCCATTGTTTTAACTTGTTTTGTATAAGCAACTCCCAAAAAGCAGAATTGTTCATCAGCCCCTTCCTCCCAAACTTTTAGAATTTTGAGACCATATCTTAAGTGCTGTGGTTGTCATACTATGGTTGTCATGTGTAGGCTTGCTTATTATTAAAATGGCTGCATAATAAATATACCCAATCAACATCCCCCACCCAAAAGTCAGGTGGGGCTTGGAGTATATGCAAATATATTGTTGCTAATCGATACCAATAGGTTACTGTAGAATTAAATAATATGTCCTGCTACTAAAGTTGAGGATATGAATAATATCTATGCTTCAAGCATGGAGAATTTTATGCCAATCTTTCTAAAACTCCCTAAGTTGGGGATGATATTCCATAAATAACTAGGACCATTATTCCTTCACCTTGCATAAACAGAAGTGCTCTACATTCTGTATAGGAATGGAGAGGCTGAATCTCATCCATTGTATCTTATTTCCAAATTATAAATATTCTTCCAAAGGTAACAGCGCTTTATAAAAATTGTATTTCCTGTGATTTAGGGTTTTTGTCTAGAATATATGTAAATAAGTCAAAAATAAAAGAATGTTGCAATATAAGTAGTAGGGGTTGCTGAGCATTCTTAATTCATCTGTATTGTGCTATTCCTTTTTGTAAAAGAAATCCCCTTACACAAAGTAATGAAAGATAAAGGAAATAAGTCTTGATTCCTATGCAAATGGACTTTAATTAGACTTCCCTTTGTGTCCCGCACATTACATGTATCTGCTCCAGAAAGAGATACGGAGGGCAGAGTGATCTAATGGGAATTGGTTCCACTGGTGGATAATTTTTCTATAAATGAAAGGACACAATGAGAGGCAACCAGTAGTGTAGAAATCACTTCATTAATGCACATATTTTCCAAAGCAAAACATTGAATTGTGGTTTGCCAGATAACAGCGGCCAGCATTCAATTTGTTCTTTTTGCAAAAGGGCATAGCAAAAAATATCATGAGAAAATGTCTTAAGCCTGGTATTGAAGTAAAATGCATAATTTATGAGTTACCAGAGAACATTATGATTTGTAATAGAATTTTTCATTTGATTATGTTAGTATGCTGTTAACGTATCAGTTGCCAAGGAAGGTACAAAATTTATTTGCTGCCTTCTTTCAGTATCCTAGTAGCTGTTTTTTATACATTAAACTCTCTTTTAACATAAAATACAAAAACCAAATACATATGTTTTCTTTTTCATAGTTGTAAAATACGCTATTTCATTGCCTTTGATTTGCACAGGGTATTAAAATGAATATTATTATATTTCATTCAAGAAATACTGAATTTTTAGATATTCACCCAAAGTGAATTTTTAGTTGGCTCTTACTCCTTATTCTTTCAAGCTGTGTTTTGATCTGGAGGCAAATTTGTGTATTCCCAGGTCTCTTCTGGCTCTGAGTGAACGGTACAACACAATTTGCTTCTTCTTTATCTTTATTATTGCTTTATTTAATGTGCATCATCACAAGGAACTCTAATTGGTAGACTTTTCAAATGTCTACAGACTTTAGCTGTACCGATTTCAAATAAATTAAAATGTCAAAATGAGGCCTTTTGATATGGGATTTGTCCTACCGTTATAAGACTTGCTTTTATAGTGCAAGTTCATAATGATGGGAAAGATTAACAGTCACATGCACACCAGCCAACCCATTTCTGGATGCTTGAGTCAGAGAGCAAATAGGCTGAATGCTGAAAACAGTTAAAATATATTCACTATTCTGGTTACTTATAGTTGAATTTACAATATTTTGTTGCAAGACACCTAAGTTAAAGCTGGGGGTGTCTGCAGAGGAGAGGTAGAAAAAGTCAAGATGGTGGCCACAATGAGCTTGAAGCCTGATCCTTTTTACATGCATTGTAAAAGAGGGCAGGGCTCCAATCACATGGTTGTAGCTGCCATTTCAATTTGCATTCCAGATCGGATAGTCCTACCTAAGAATTTAGAACTGCTGGATAATGTTTGCATTATCATAGCAAAGATAATATTCTTAAACAGTAGAATGTTATTAAATATTAAGGTAGAAATGTTTTTGCCTGTAATTAAAAGATATAAATCTTAGAAATTTTGCAATTAAATGCTAGTTGGTACTCCAGTTGTGAAGATGTAAATAATTTGTCTTATGAGAATGTTCAAAAAGCTTAGGTTGGACCTGAATTCATTTTAAATTCATTTGAAGTTGTCAGTTTTTTACCATGTAGCACAATTGCAAAGTGGTAATTTAGTACTGTTCAGTTAGTAACATTTTAATCATTCTGACGGTCGATTTTAAAAATTCCTATGCCAGTTGTGTTCTTGAAACTGTCTGCTTATGCCATTAGTCATAGAAGTTCATCCGTTACATTCAAATCAACCTGATGGCTTCTTTTTTATTTCAGAATTTTGCTGAATAGTATGGTACTTAACTTCCTAAGGCCACCCTCCTCTCTGTTCTTAACAATGGCAACTACTTACTGTAAATTATCATGCCACAATGCATCCAATGTAATGGTATGTGGGAAAGACCTTGGGAGACGGGAAGAAGAGATGCTACCTAAGGAACAGTCAGATAAGAGAAGGCATAGCCCACTGCTGCATAGTGGGTGGAGCAAGAGGCTCAGAAGGAATCCTCCCTAACTTCTTGGGCTGTAAAGGAGATGGCGGGAGATTTGTACTTTCAGACCTACAAGATTCTGTTAATGTAGCCTTACAATAAAATAGAATTAGCTCATCTGGTTGTGTTTTCTGTCTGGTCGACCTGGGAAGGCTGACATCCACATTACTCTGTAATGTGCTTTCAGTGTGGTTCAGTAGCTCATCAGCATTTAAATCACACCTCCTAACCTAACAGAAAAGAGAGGGTGATCCATCCCTCCTGCATCCATCCTGTTGTACAAAATCCTTTGGCGTATTTCTCCAGAAACAGTAATCAAAAGATTCTGTATGTCATTATGAATCACAGCTGTGACATGTGTAAATGAGTGGATATGATTGAGGTTTATAAATATATATCATTGATAGCACCGGAAATCCTAATAGGTCTTGTCTACACCTATACCCTTTCCAGGTACACTTCCACCACAGTCTGCATGTTCTTTAAATCTGGGTCCCTGTCTATTGCCCAGAATTGTTTATATCCTCCACTGGTGCAGCTTCTGGCATAGACTCCTCTGTGCTGCTTACACTATTTGAAAGATCACCAGGAAATCATCTGCTTTACATTTTTGCTTTTTTGTGTAGTGCTCTGGATAGAAAACAAACAAATAGAAGTTCAGCAAAAGCACAGTAATACAGTGGTTCTTAAATCTGTTTGTGGCTGGATAAAACACAGCAGATTCTGTTGTTTTCTAATTTTCCATGTGCTACATTGGATGTAGAAGACAGGATCTCTCATAACATACTAGTTCCATTGGGCACTGGTGGGCATTGGCAATGCTGCTAAGATTTAATAATCCAACCAATCTAAAGAAAACAGGAAATGATATAACAGAGCTTAGAGTTGCTGTAGGAATGCTTGGAAGCAGCCTGATATTCTACTGGTATTTATTTCTGGGAAAATTGATTACCTTCGTAGGCATTGGGTATCTGATATTTCATTCTATTAGTAGAAAAAATAGAAAGTTCACAAATAATAGTTTGTGTCTTAAAATATATTTCTCTTTCCAAAAAAAAAAATCTACTTACCTTGGTTGCGTCCATTCTCAAAAAAGTTCTTAGGTGTGAATGGTACAAGAAGCTGGATAAGGCAGCAAATGTCATACTGAAACAATCACATATGCTTCTGTCTTTATACTTCATGTTGATATCACAAACTGATAACATCAGATCTAAATTCTTAATGTTCTTGTAAACCCAATCAGTACCAGGAAGACTGACTTGAATAATACATTGCTTTGCTTTGATTAAATAGTATCTGTCTGTTTTATCATCTCATGTGGTTAAACAGGTTAGCAAAAGAAATAGATTTTGTTTTACATGTAAATGTAATATTTTATTATGGACTTCTGGTGAAGATTCATGCCGAACTAGATGTCTCCAAAGGAGTGGAGATCGGTGGCCAGATGGGATTTCTGCCCGGCCAAGTTTCTCCAGATAAAAGAAAGACACTCCAGACAGCTGCTCCTTGTGAGTAAACTGCAGAAACTAGGATTTATGCAGTCAGGTCATGAGTTGAGTGGCTGGGAGTCGAGGGATTCATATAGGCTACATTGCACCAAGCTCATAGCTGCAATGTAGCCTATATGGACATAAAGTTCTGCCGAGCCTCATTTCTTAATCACTTTTTGAAATTGCTTCTTAATGGCTTTTCAACTATTAAGTACCTTTCAACTGACAAGTCTTAATAACATGCACTGGGTGAGTTTCCTTTAATCCTGAGCAAAAGAAATTTTAAAGATAAGTTTAAGGACATTAAAAAAAAATTTTTTTTTTGGAATAAACAGGAAAAGTGTGATTAGAATGTTGATTTTGGAAAGTTATAAATCTTTATAAGTTATTATAAACTTTATATAAGTTAGTTATAAAGACTAAGGGTCTAGATGGATTTGAAATAAGATTTTGAAATTAATCATAAGGATCCTTCCTGTGGGAAAATGCTGTTGCTTTGAATTCTTAAAAGAAAACATGATAGGATGGGAATTTGAATGTTGGATACAAGAGAGAACCAGAAGGAACTAAGGATTACAATTAAAGGAGAAGAACACTTAATTTTTACTTACTAACACAGAATGGAGCAAAATACTTTAACATTGGAGGATATTTGTGAGCAATGGATCCAGAAGTTAATCTTAAAAGTGTCTGCCATTATAGATAGACCAGCTTTAAAACATATTTTGGAAGAGGAACAAGTTTTACTGGATAAGACAGACTGATTGGAAAGTAGATTTAAAAATGACAAGCTACAAGAACAAGATGAAAAAAAATGCTACGCTGGATATATAAATGAAACTGGCTGATGTCTTAATAATTAAAAGGGCAAACCAAAAGAGTAACTTGGATAACTTTCCTATTTTGGATTTACAAGAGATTTGTTAAAGTTCTGGAGGATTTTGTGAGAAAGGAAAAAGAAAAAATGAAAAGAAAATAAGTTTTAGGATATTACTTGAAGGGATTAAAAATTAAAATTGTTAAAAGTAAAAGGAAGGAATATAAAGTGGATTTATTTGATCAAGATTAAAATAGATATGTCATTATTTCTGGTAACCCTTAATGGACTTTTGCTGACCAGGACTGAATAATAAGGTTCTAAGGATCTGTCTGTAGATAAGAGATGAGGTATGGGATGAAGAGATTGTTTGTTGTATTTTAAAAGAAGTGATAAGTTGTTAAAATTTTTTATACTTGTGAAGAAGGGGAAGTAATTTCTTTATATATTTCTTTTTTTTCTTTTCTATATTCTTATTTTTTCTTTTCTATTTTTCTTTCTATATTCTTTTTTTCTTTTTTTCTG
This sequence comes from Liasis olivaceus, assembly GCA_030867105.1. Taxonomy (NCBI): domain Eukaryota; kingdom Metazoa; phylum Chordata; class Lepidosauria; order Squamata; family Pythonidae; genus Liasis; species Liasis olivaceus. The sequence continues at coordinate 264,213,698 of CM061349.1, forward strand.
TACTTCCTATTTTTTCTTTTTATTCATTTATTTTTTGTAGTTTGTATTAGTTTTTATCTGTTTAACTGTAATGTTTAATAAAATTATTATAAAAATATATATTTTATTATAAAGTTCAGTGGGAGAATGTTAATATTTCTTTTTAATTTTTTTTTAGATTAACTAAGTACAAAAAGAACAGAAAAAGCAAAAGCAATCCCCCCTGCAACAAAACAAAACAAAAAACAACAACAAAAAAGGAATACAGGTAGTCCTTGTTTAGCGACCACAATTGGGAACAGCAACTTAGTCACTAAGTGAAGTGATTGCTAAGTGGGAAAGCACTGACTGCCACTATGTTTTCCGGCTCGAAACTGACAAGAGTAGTCAGTTTCACACTTTTGTTTGCGTCCTAACCACTCCACCACCCTTTGGAATAGCTCACCCCAGCATTGGATAATTAAAATTAAGGAAATTAATGTTTTTATTTATATTCATTGGAGAGAAAGGGATTAGAAGGGAGCAATGCGCTGGTGCCAGCAGCCGCTCGGCAAATAGCCAGTGTATTCCCCATTGTATGCCTGCTTACTGTACTGTCTTCTAATCGTTTTATCTCCAATCTCTCTGCTCTGCGGGGGGGGGGGGCTGGGAAGAGATTGCCAAAGAAATCACTTGGTGCAGCCCTTCTTTTATGGGGGGATGAGGGAAGAAGAAGGGTTGTGGTTGGCATGTGGGGGGGGGGAGGAGGGCAGGGAAGTGCCAGAGCCACTTGGGCATCTTTGGGGGTGAGGGAGAGAGAGGTGCGCAGGTGTTTCCTCTCTCTTGCTTTGCAGATTCAGGGAGGGGCAGTGCATTTGGACAGGAGGGGATTGGCAAGAGGAGCAGGGGTGGCTTCTAGTTGTGCATATTTCAGGGGGCATTCCTAGCCCAATATGGGCGCTGGAAGGTGGGAAGGGGGAAGCGGTGAAGGACGGGACTTCGCTGAGGGCCCTGTTGCGTGCAGCCTCCAACTGGAATAAAGTGGCAAGGTGGATTCCGTCGTCTGCTGCTCCTGTCCATGACCTTTACTCCTGCTTAGCCATGGGGGAAACTGGGCGTCTACCTTGGAAAGATGCCCATCAGCTCCTGTGCAACTCCTCTTGGCTGGCCCTGGATCTGAAGGGACCCAAAGGAGCGCCTTTTCAGCCCCGTTTGATGTTCCAAGTTGCACGCATGTGGAATCTCTGCCACAGTGCACTTGCAAAGAGAAGGTGCCCATGGGTGGTTGGCCAGCCAGCTTAGGTCGTGCCGGCTCAGGACCCTGGCCAGCTTTTTCCATTTTGGTGGGGCAGGAGCTGCAGGGGAAGGTTAACTGGCCTTGACGAAAACAGTAATTCTTTTTTCTCATTGTTAAAATCATAAGGTAGATATTTGGGGTTAAAATCATTGCTTGGTGGGCACTGCACTTAATTATAGACATGAAAGCCACTCTTAAATTGCTAAAAGAGTACATTCCAATTGCTTGCCATGAAACCTGTTAAGTGTACACATAAGCTTAAAAATCTCTTAAATAAACTACAAAATTATGCTTTTATTCATCTAAGCCTTAGTAACTAATTGCTTCTTAGCAACTAATTGCCCCTGTGACAACAGTGATGTAATCTCAAAATATTTTTGGTACTAGGTCAGAAGTTCAACTGTGCTTGTTATCAGCTGACATTACATTTTCCTACTGTCACACCTAGGCTGAGAGGATAAGAAGCAGATTTTCACACACATGCCATTTAGAAGAAACATCAGGCAGATCAGATAATCTTTAATGACTCCTTCAAGAATATGTGAATTGTTCTGTATCAGGCTTACATTACATCTTTACATTTCTGAGGTTTTGAGTGAGAATATTTTTTTATGAATTAAAAAAGTTATTTCAATGCACTGGTAGGTAATGTACTAGGTTTCCAATTCTCTACAGTGCAAACTACATAAACGTCACAAACACAAGCCTGCCAGCCAAAAAGGGACAACTTGATTAGAATACGTACACACACACACACATACATACATACATACAGTACACACAACTGAGGACCAATTAGTACAGACAAGACCTCCTGGAATGTTGCTGGTTGGAAACCCAAAATTACAGACCCAGACTTTATCACCTTTATTTCCAACTACAAGGCAATATTTCTTCAAGGCACCAAATTAGCTAGCAACCCCAATCTGCCTGGATGCAAAACTTTTTCACTAAAAACTGTACTGGAGAAAGGAAGGGGTAGGCTATGTGGGGGATTGAGAATTCAAATCAAAACCTCATTGAAAGACCCCATAGAAATAATAGATACACTAGGAAATTATGCTATGGCCCTGCCAATGTCCATTAGTGCTACATGCAGTAGACGATGTTGTTTCTTTTTTTTCTTGTAATAATGCATTTTTGTTGATAAACAGTCTTTGACTGAATGCCAGCAACAAATATTCCCTTTTCTGTGGTATTCTGAAAGAAGTCATATGCTGTTCTCACCTAGAGGCTACATTCCATGGGTATTAGCAAGATTTTGTATAAAGTATAAAGTACTTTTGTTAATTATATGACACATTGATGACAGGAATAATGGTTAAAATATACAACTTTTAAATGTTGGGCTACACCAGTAATAAATGGAACTCTGCTTATAACATTTTTATTTTATTTTATTTATTTTATCGTCAAATTTATATGGCTGCCCATCTCACCCAAAGTGACTCTGAATACAATTTTCTTTGTTTTCTTTCCCCTTATACATCCATTGTATACATGTCATTCTCTATAAAGGAATCCTGAAATCTCTAAAACAACTGGAGAATGCACGAAGAATATAGGAGGGAAATGAAAGCAATGGAAGGCAAATGTTCTATCCTCAGGGACAATTCACTATGCCTATTATATAAAATTGCTTTGAGCAGTGATGGGGAGAAATATTTAGCTTATCCCTGTAACTCAATAACACTCTTTTATTGTGAGATGCACAAACATTGCCTGATTATTTTGTTTTTCAGATAATTATTCATATATTAGATAGCATCCAATGTGAGACACTGCATATTTTAAACATTTTTTAAAATTTTTAACCTAGTTTAATACATAGCTACAAGGTGTAGTGATGGCCACTAGCTTGGATGGCTTTGAATAAATTCATAGAAGACAGATGGGGATTGAATAAATTCATAGAAGACGGATCTATCAGTGGCTATTAGTCTTGAGAATCAATGGTAGGAGAGAGATAATGCTTCCATCTCCTGTGTACAAATACCAGAAACCTTATAGAAAACAAAATTCTAGACCAGTGTTTCTCAACCTTGGCAACTTTAAGACCTGTGGACTTCAACTCCCAGAATTCCCACAGGTCATAAAGTTGCCAAGGTTGAGAAACACTGTTCTAGACTAATATGGATCTGGGTCTGATCCTGCAAATCTAGCCTATTAAAGAACAGGAGAAAATCCTATTACTTCAATATTATAATTGCTATTTGAATTTGAAAGCTTAACTTGACACTTCTACATCACAATTGCTAATACAGATGAGTAAAAATATTAAAATGCATCATCTGCCCCCAAATACAATCAATTACAATATTTTTGTTACAAATTAATCAAGAACGCATACCTATTAAGGCGCTGTCTACTAAATCCGATTTGGTGTGATATATGATAACCTGGAACAGTAAAAACTTTAAAAGTGGAACATGAACAAAATATTTACCACAACCCATTCACCAACTTTCCAGTGTTGCTGAGAATTGTAATAGTGGATTATCATACACAGTATGTAGTTAGGATTATAACTGAAGTGTTCTATCTTTTTATCTCAGTAATGTGATCAAATGTAAATTCTTTACCGGTTATGCAAAAACACTGTGGTTAATATGTTCTCTGTGCTGAACATACTAGCATTCCTTCAAAGCTTCATTTTAGTCCAGCAAGTTTAGGATCAGACAGCAAAGCTGAGATTAGTGTCAAGATTTGGAGAATTTGTGCAATGTGAATGTACAGTGCATAGCTTATCTCCGTTTTATTATGAAAGAGATTTCTTGATCAAAATGATATTGATGGTTTTCTGTCCCACAGAACTTGATGCTTGAAAAACCCAGTGGTTTAGAGTTATGATATCCACAAAGGTCTTAAAGTGCATGTTTGCTGTAAAAAAAAATCTCTTATGATCCTATGTCTTCAGAAAGTATTTATTGTCTCAATACATTAAGATTAAAATGTATTCTCCAAGGTCAGTTAATTCATAGTATGGCATTGCTTTCAGATGGAACTTTGGCACTGCACCTGATGCAATGTGAAATTTGTTACATTGGTAATCCTACACGCACTGAAGCACTTTTTGGAAATGAATATGAAGCACTGCACAATTCTATAAAACAGCACTGCCCCATACAAGTGAATACAGTCAAATTTGTATCTGTATCCATTTGCAGGTTCGAATATCTTACTTCCATGCTTTTGTTTTAGGTGGAATAATTTTGTGTTAAAATTAAAATTGTAACCTAAAAGTAAATACGAGAGATGTATCCATTGCCTATAATCTTTTAAGGAAGAGAATTGTAACTTTTTAGCAGATTGATAGATGATAAATAAAGGTAGTTTGAGAACACATTTCAGTGGAAAAATAATGTCCACATACTTTTTTGACTAGAGAAAGATATGAAGAGTAAATATAAATATTACAGAGCATTAGTCACTTAAGTGTGCTTGGGAAGATGTTTGGTAGAAGACTGTTGGAAAGAGTCCAAGAAGTGACAATAAGCAAAATTTGGTACTGTAACTTTATATTGGGAAAGAGGTGGAAAATTATTGCTCTAAAGTACATCAGTATGAGTGTGAGAAAATTTCTTATTCCTTTGTTGATTTAGAGAAGTATATGATTATCATTTTGGATTATGGACCATTTGGGTGAACATGGAGTTGAAGGTTGGTTGCTGAATGCAATAAGAATAATATATGCTAGAAGCAAAGCACAAGTAGGAATATACGGATGCTTAGTGACTGGTTCAGGAGTAAGACAAGGATTTCTCCATGTTCCTTTGTGGTTTAATATTTTCCATAATCATCAGTCAGTAACAGTTCTGGTTGTAATTGGGGGTTTATATACAAAACAATTCCATTTCTCTTTGACTCCTGCTGAAATAAATTCTTCACCCAAATTTTTGCAGATCAAATATTTTGTATGCTTTTTTCTAATATGCATTTCTTGTAAACTACATCTTCTTTCAATTTTTTAAAATAGTGAAATAATTTTCTTTTCTGAGAAGCATTTGCTCCATTCCATGTTAGACATTTAAAATCTGTATTTATACTAAAAACTTAGAAAAGTCAATATCTGTAGTGCCTAACATGGTGATCTCCTCCTTAGTTTCTTATGGATATTGTTTAGGGCCCTCTGTCACTTCTATTTGCATTTCTTCCAATTCCCCTTTAAACTTTTCTAGAAATTATCTTGCTTTTTGGACTGAGTTCATTGTGAATCTCTATTATTTAAAAGTGAAGATCACTCCTTCCAATTTATCCCATTGAAATGGTTTGAACTTGTCAGTAAAAAAAAAAGTACTCTTTTCATTTGCGCAATATTTTGATTGGGATTTCTTTAAGTACAATCACATCTGCATTACTGATCTTCAGTCTGGTAGTAAAATGCTGCTGCAAAACTTGATCTCTGGTCTTATTTCTGACAAAGTGCACAAGAATATCCCCTGGTACATTTCTTAATTTTGCAAATTATGTATTGATTCTATACAGGTGAAACTTGAAAAATTAGAATATCGTGCAAATGTTCATTTATGTCAGTATGGCAACTCAAAAGGTGAAACCAATATATGAGATGGACGCATTACATGCAAAGTGAGATATGTCAAGCCTTACTTTGGTATAATTGTGATGATTATGGCGTACATCTTATGAAAACCCCAAATTCACAATCTCAGAAAATTAGAATAGTGTGAAAAGGTTCAATATTCTAGGCTCAAAGTGTCCCCCTCTAATCAGCTAATGAATCCATAACACCTGCAAAGGGTTCCTGAGCCTTTAAATGGTCTCTCAGGCTGGTTCAGTAGGAATCACAAGCATGGGAAAGACTGCTGAGCTGACAGTTGTGCAGAAAACCATCATTGACACCCTCCATAAGGAGGGAAAGCCCCAAAAGGTAATTGCAAAAGAAGTTGGATGTTCCCAAAGTGCTGTATCAAAGCACATCAATAGAAGGTTATGTGGAAGGGAAAAGTGTGGTAGAAAAAGGTGCACAAGCAGCAGGGATGACCGCAGCCTGGAGAGGATTGTCAGGAAAAGGCCATTCAAAAGTGTTGGGGACTTTCACAAGGAGTGGACTGAGGCTGGAGTTAGTGCATCAAGAGCCACCACACACAGACGGATCCTGGACATGGGCTTCAAATGTCGTATTCCTCTTGTCAAGCTGCTCCTGAACAACCAACAACGTCAGAAGCGTCTTACCTGGGCTACAGAAAAAAAGAACTGGTCTGTTGCTCAGTGGTCCAAAGTCCTCTTTTCTGATGAGAGCAACTTTTGCATCTCATTTGGGAACCAAGGACCCAGAGTCTGGCGGAAGAATGGAGAGGCACACAATGCACGATGCTTGAAGTCCAGTGTGAAGTTTCCACAGTCTGTGTTGATTTGGGGAGCCGTGTCATCTGCTGGTGTTGGTCCACTGTGCTTCATTAAGTCCAGGGTCAACGCAGCCGTCTACCAGGAGATTTTGGAGCACTTCATGCTTCCTTCCGCAGATGAGCTTTATGGGGATGCTGACTTCATTTTCCAGCAGGACTTGGCACCTGCCCACACTGCCAAAAGTACCAAAACCTGACCATGGGATTACTGTGCTTGATTGGCCAGCAAACTCGCCTGACCTGAACCCCATAGAGAATCTATGGGGCATTGCCAAGAGAAAGATGAGGGACATGAGACCGAACAATGCAGCGGAGCTGAAGGCCGCTGTTGAAGCATCCTGGTCTTCCATAACACCTCAGCAGTGCCACAGGCTGATAGCATCCATGCCACGCCTCATTGAGGCAGTCATTGCTGCAAAAGGGGCCCAAACCAAGTACTGAGTACATATGCATGCTTATACTTTGCAGAGGTCCGATATTGTTCTATTTCCAATCCTTGTGTTATTGATGTCATGTAATATTCTAATTTTCTGAGATTGTGAATTTGGGGTTTTCATAAGCTGTACGCCATAATCATCACAATTATACCAAAGTAAGGCTTGACATATCTCACTTTGCATGTAATGCGTCTATCTCATATATTGGTTTCACCTTTTGAGTTGCCATACTGACATAAATGAACATTTGCACAATATTCTAATTTTTTGAGTTTCACCTGTAGACTTTGTCAATTTCTACCTCCATATCATCTTAATCCCATTCCAGAAAGTTTGTTAAAGATTAGACAACCATTCCTCTGGTGTCTTCTCCAGGATCCTCTTTTCTAAGTCTCAAGCAGAATTCTTTTCTCTCAATTTCAGTAACACCAGACTAAGTCCTTTTCCATCTCTCTATTTCTGTTTTACTTTGTAAAATTTCCACCTTGTCATTAATTTAACTTCTCCCGTAAATTGCCCTATAGATTCTTCCATTTTTTTTGTAACTTCTATCATATCCTCTTTCATCTTTACAAGTCTATCTTCCATTCTCATTTCAAAAGCAACCAACTCACTGTTAATAGATTTGACAGATTCAGATACCTGCTTTCCCATCTCTTCAAATAGTTTTTTCTAATATTTCTGGAATAATTCCCTTTTCCTTCAATTGCTCTAACAATCCTCTTCTTCCCTAACCATGCTTTGCAGCTTTTCTGGTAGTCATCATTCTTTTATTTATAATCCAATTACAAAGATGAAAGTAAAAGGCAGGCTTCTCCTTCCTCCCCCTTTTTCGCCTTTTCTATACCCTTAAGGCTTTAGTCTAATTTGTTTTTCTGTAGTTTTAATGACATAGTCCATCTCATGTTACACTTATCTCCTTGTTTTGTAAATTCCACCAATTATCTTCTCCCTTTGATGTCAAACAATCAACATACCTAGGAAGGTCTGGTTTGTTTATTTAATTAATTCCAAATAATGCCAAAAGCATTTTGCCAAAATATTAATTTTTCAAATTTATACAGTCCCCTTTATCCATTTATAACTTTCTTAGTCAAAATCTTAAGCTCTTTCTTGTTGTTTTAAAGTCTGTTAAAAATATTATTTCCTCTTTGTTTTACTTTCTGTAATTCATAAGGAAGACTAACTCACCGAGAGGCTGTTTCATAGCTTGCAAGCTATGAAAAGGATAACAGTGCCATACATCAGAAATGTCTCAGAAACTACCAACAGACCAACCACGACCACATGGCATCTCTGTAGCACACAAACCAACTAAAGCTGTCCAAAACATCTTAAGCAAACAAAGACCCAGTAGCCGAAAAGAAAAAACAGGAGTCATCTACAACATACAGTGTAAGGTCTGTAACAACCACTATGTAGGACAGACAGTCAGAAGGCTAGCAGAGTGCATCCATGAACACCAGCTAGCAATCAGAAGACACGATGAAAACTACTTACTCTCACAACACATGGACAGACTCAACCATAGTTTCAACTGGGAAACTCTCAGCATCTTAGATCAAGCTAAATTCAAAAATGCAAGGGAATGCCTGGAAGCTTGGTATTCAGCCAAGGCAGCTAACAACAGGCACATAAACAACATCTACACACTATTCAAAAGAGAAAATAAAAAGGAAAACAAAAGACCAGAACATATTACCAGCAATCATCACCCAGATTAGCACCAAAATTACCACCAGACATACAATCAGCAGCAAACAATACCCTAATCAAGGAACTACTAGAGGAACAAAACAAACCCCCACCAACACTGGCAGGGCATGCCACTGTATATAAACAGAGAGCAAACCCAATCCCATTCCAGCACTGAAGATGTTACCTAGCCAGGTAATGAAACATTTGCAGGAAAAGAACCAAGCTCAGAGAACCCCAAGGACCCCACAGTTCAACTCTGAGCTACACATATTCTCTTCTATGTTTTCTTCTGCTATTCTTGTCTCTTCTCTTGAAATCCTTGTCATCTTTATGGAAGTTCATATGTATTTTCAATGTAGCCATTCCTATAAGTCTCTCATATTCCAATTTGAATGGGTAACATCACTCTTTTGGTATATTATTTGTATATCTTTTTAAATTTTCAAACGATCATCCAATTCCATTTGTAAATCCAATATTTCCATCTCTTTCTTATAGGTTATAATTTTTAAGTCCACCTTAAAATCCATTTCAGTTATTTCCCAAGGAACTTGATTCTGTTCAGTAGCAACTTTTGCTTCCAGTATAGGGTTAAATATCCCTAGGATTTCTGGAGCCAATTCATAAAACGTTTCCTTTAAGGTGGCCATCTGGTGCTGTCTAGTGATTAACCTTCAAGGCTTTGTTATCAGGTCAAAATGTAAACATAAAGTTCTTTCCCACATGAGAACTTTAATTAACTTCCAAGTCTTTCTTTAAATCAATTTCATCCAAATCCTTAGCATTCAAAAGCTTTCCAAAGAGCAACACTATAATTCCCCTTTTGTTATATATTACAAAAAATAAAAATCTTAAAAAGCTGGAAACACATAATTTTCTTTCTTTTTAAATGGATTGAAGAGAATTCACCCAGCGAATGTGCAGGTTTGAAGCTTTTTAATAAAGCAGCTTTTGTAGCTTTTTACTAAAACAAGAAAAAAAAACCACTTCCAAGGTGACTAAAAAGATGATGTTTGGATGAACTTTAAGTCCTTAAAAAGGCTACGTTAACAGCTCAGAGCATGATGAAACCCATGATTCCCGGCTGATCGCAAGCAACTGCAAAAACAACAGTTTCTGCTGCTGACTCAAAAAAAGAACAGCTGTCTGGAATGCATGAGGGTAATCTCAAGATCTTTCTTTTATCCAGAGAGAAATATGGGCAGTCTGGGTCTCGCATCCAGCTGCCTTTCGGCTGCAATGTCCCTGCAAAGTGTGGGTGTCAGTTCTCCAGCCTCACCGGAAGTCTGTTTATGTTACTATTTTCAAATGTAATCTGGACGTATATTGTATTAGCCTGATATTTATTTAGGGATTTATATTTATTTATTTATTTAACTCATTTATATGACCACCCATCTCACTGAACATGACTCTGGGCAGCGTACAACCAACAGTATGGTGATATTCTACAAATATTAGTTAGGCAGTGTACAACAATTAGATAAATTAAAAGCTATTTTAAATAGTAAAACAATAGTATAAACTCTAGTTCTAATTTAAGCATTCATATTAACCAGCTGTATCTTAATTCTTTTTTGGAAAAGCTGAGAGAATGGGAATCAAAAATGTAGGATATGTATGCAGATAAGAGAACATTTGTATATTGTACTTGAAAACTTGAAAGCAAAAAAGAATAAAACTCTGATACACATAGATGCAAGGAAAAGGAATAGAATGATGTGACATTTGATTGAGAGAAATATGGAGGACAAAATTGTGGCAGAGACATAGAATTTGAACTGAATATAGTCTGATAGAGCAACTTTTGTCCTGATGCTTAGTTGGCTAAGATTACAGCTATGTCAGATAAAAATACTATAGGAATTAAGTGGTGTTTTCAATTGGAGATTCCAAGAAGACTACATTAGAGGTCAGCATTTTGGTAGTCAACACCTGTTGTGTGAAAACCCTATTTCACAGCCTTAAACAAAACTGACCCTGGACAACATCCATCTAATAGTATAGTTGAAAAAATAATTAAATTAAATCATCATCATCATGACATTTTGACAATAAAACATTTTATTATATTATAGTTATTTTAATAGTAGCAGCCTTCCATTCTTTTCTTATTTCCCCTATCCCAATACTAGTATCAGCAATATAAAATTGTAAACTCTCTCTTTGAAATTCAAAGAAGTTGTGTACGTTCTGAGTCAATGTCTGATGCCATTACTGGACTTGTTGAGGATGCCAGAATCTACAAAAAGTAATAAAAGTATCTTACCTTTGCAATCCTCCATTGAAATCAGTAGGACTTACTTTTGAGCAGAGTTGTTGTCTTTCAGCAATGTGGTGGAAAATTGTTCTGTTAGGTGACATGAATGAATAGGTAGGAATGAGATAAGAGAATACAGAAAAAATGAGGGTTTTGATGACCCAAGAGATAATGAGAATGGGGTATTTAAAGAATATTTGTTTAGAAAAAGGACTATTTGTTTCAGATACCTGGTTTAAGTAGATGTCTACTCATCTATATGCATAGCAAAGAAATAGATATAATTCTAAAACATAATTGATTTGAGTGTTTATTATGAAAGACTGAGAATACTAGTGAACGATACAAGGATGATGATTGGTTCTGAATATGAGTCAGTATTATTTGGTAGTATCAAGAGTTGAAAAAAATGAATATGGAAGAAAAGGAAAGAAGTGAAGATGCTAGAGTAAAAGTGGAGAGACTGCAAGGAAGAGAAACATTATATGAGAAAATATTAGAAGACAAATTAATCTTCTAATTGAATGAATACAAAGAGGATGTTTGGAAAGAGGATGTGGAAGAGAAACTGACAGACAATATGCAAAGCAATTTTAATGGGAGTGGGTGAAGAAAACTAAACAAGGAGCCTCAAAAAGAGTGAATGGAACAAAGAATAAAAGCAATAATATGATTTCAGAAGAACCTGAGGAATGCAGGGAGCATTATTTTAGAAAACTGTATGGAAAAATCTTATCCCTCATGTTCTTTTTCCCATTCTCTCAATCTGTTGCCTGGGTTCTTATCTCAAGGCAGAGCAGGCTTAGGGTGGTATTCTTATGCATTTCCTGCAGATAGCCCTTCACTGCAGGGGTTTGGTCAAGACTGTCAAGATGGTGGTCACAACAATATGATCAAAACTCCTCCTGTTTTTATGGGATACACATAAACAGGTAGAGCTTTGAATGCAGTATCATGGCTACCATCTTGATGACTTTTTTGATCACACTCTGCAGACACCCCTGGTTCACTGTCTTCCTAAAGGAAAGGCAGGATATCGAGATTAGGTGTCAAAATGGATTTCTTGTCCAGAAAGCTAATGTAGAGTTTGACAACAACTTGTTTTGCTAATGAGCTTAGTACGGTGAACTGTGCCTCAAAAGCTGCTCATGCATTCTGTTTTAAAACAGGCTTCATTTTATTTAGTTGGGAGGGAGCTCCAAAAATCTTTTTGGTTTAGTTATAACACATATTTAAGCACATTTACTCAGTTAACTTAAGCTGTTCACTGAGTCTGTGTTGTATTTGTTTTAGTAATAAACCACAATTGCATCTTTTTACAATTTTTGAAACTGTAATGCAACCATAACAGATGTTCATTTGCATCTTGGGTATATTTTCTTTTTATAAGGTAATATGAGGGATAAAGGGGACAGTGCATGTATATAAAAATATTTTTCTATCACGCTGCAATCCAAAAGTCTCTTGGCAGCTTACCTAGAATAAATTATGCAGTGAAAACATTCATGGTGTCTAAAGCAGGCTTCTGTCTTTGTTGTTGGATGGTGCTAAAAAGACAAGGTGCCATTTTTAGTGTATGTCTCTTTAGTGCTGGACAGCCCTAAATCAGGCTGTGTATAGTTTTGTTTTTTTGTGCCTTTCAGTCAGTGTTGACTCATGAAATTCATGGGATCATCTTTGGACAGCCATGTTTAGCTTAGCAACCACCTTAATTGCTGCAATTAACGTTATGGTTGCATTTGAGATTAAAACATTACCTTAAATTCTTGAAATAAGGTTGACATGCAAATATAGCAAAAACATGAATGTAAAGTGGTAAAGGAAAACCTCAGTTACATGGTCTTTTGAAATCATTTAGAAAGATACGTTTTTAAAATGGCATACTGTAAATAAATCAATAAGGATATCAAAATATTTCCATTTAGAAAAGTCTTTTTTGGTTTAATTGTGGACATGGTGTGTGAATGTCCTGCTGTGCTTATTTCTTCTCATTCAGTGATGGATTATGTCAGTGAAATAAATAAATAACTGTCCTAGAATTAATTTTGACTTCAGCTATATTTGGAAATACATCCCAAAGATCTGTAATCTAAAAGACCTAATCTTGTTGTCATTCTCTCTCTCTCTCTCTTTTTGTCCTTTAATAGGATGATGAAGTGGTTCTGCAGTGTACTGCTACTGTTCATAAGGAACAACAGAAACTGTGTCTTGCTGCAGAAGGATTTGGCAACAGGCTCTGCTTCTTGGAATCCACTTCTAATTCCAAGGTATGTCAAGCTGTCTTGTTCTAATGCTGTTTTAGATATTATTGATTCTGCTTCACCAACCATATCAGACGCTGGGAGAATAGTGGGCTGCGAGGGAGAGTGAGCTGTAACCATTGGATGCAACCAGCAACATGAGGTCTGTACTAACAACAAGCCTGCTCTTGTGGCAGTTACAGTAGCCTTGCATAACTTTATATACACGCATACGTACACATGCTTAGATGCAAACTTAGGATCCCTACCACAGAGATGGCAAGGCAACTGATTTTTTGTTTATCTGTGATGTAAAACAGTTGTCTGCAATTTTAAAATGGTAAGAGATACTCTGAGGCTGATTTCTTGAACGTATCTAAAATGGTATCTCAGATTTTACTAAAAGAAAGCAATTGAAATTAATGAAAGACTAAATTTACTAGTATTATCTGTACATAGCTTTGTGAGAGGGATTAGAGTCATGAGTGGCAAAGTGGCTACAGTGCCAAGAATATCTTCATGGAGAGGATATAGCTGTAACCAATATGTTGATAACCTGGTATCTTGTGGTTTTATTGTGATCTCTTTGGTATGGCTGTTATTTGTGGTCTGGAAGCTACAGCTAAGGCAAAATGCAGGAGCTGTTAAGTTGTGGTGCAGCTGGTCACTGCCATATAAGTTAAGTTGTGGTGCAGCTGGTCACTGCCATATAAAGAACTGATTTTTTGTGTGTGTGCGTGTCCGTGTGCCTTTGAGTCACTCTTGACTTCTGGTGACTGGCTGGACTAGTTGAACCTGGTGATTGCACTCCTAATTGAACCGTATTCTGTAAATCTTAATTTGATACCATCAAGAGAAGACTCTTTCGACATTTTTACCAGAAATATCACAAGAGTTTAATGTTCTCACCTCATATCTAAAATTTCACAAACCTTCCTAAAACAGCTTTGAGTATTTAGCCATTTGTAGAAGAATTCAGAGCTGATCTTGGAGAGGGTACAAGAGATCCATTAAGTGGGGGAAAGGGAGGAAGAAGCAAGCCATGGGGGGGTGGTGGGGGAGCTTGGAGAAGTAAACAGTGCAGAGACTGAAGAAAGTATGAAAAAGAAATTCAAAATAATCCTGCCTTGATTTTTACTATAAGATAGGACAGAGAGAAACATGGGTAGGATTTCAAGATTCTGTTAATTTTTATTTATTCAATTTTTATTTATTTATTCAATTTAGGCACCACCTAACTCCAGAGTGACTCTGGGCAGCTTATAATACAATACAGTATAAAAATAACGATCAACACAAGACAGTAAACAGATGGAGAACCTGGTCAGTACATAAAACTGTCAACCCCACTAGGTAAATCAGGCCAGAAAATCAGCTCTGAGGAAGACTAGAACTATACTTTATTGCGATAGGCTGTAATAACAGAATCTTGCAACTCTGATTTTGCTGTATATCCCCTCCTTCTTAACCCCCGTGAAATCAGAGAGACAGGCCTGGGGGTAGTGGGTCTGTGAAGCCCATCATGGTTTTATTGTTATGGTTGTTTTTAGTCTGGGCTGCCATGTTTTGTTTTATGCCTTTAACTGTTTTAATTGTACAACTGGATATTGTAAGCCACCCAGAGTCTTCTGGAGTGGGTGGCCATAATAAACCTAAATAAATGAATAAATAAATTTGCCTGAGCCCCTTCTGAATATTATCTTGTTTCCCATGATGTATGTTTCACTCCTCTTTGCTTAGATACCAGTTCTTGCATATTTCTGTCAAGATCACTTCCCTGACTCTCTACAAAACCAGGTATCATACACCCAGCAGAGGTTCCAACCACCCAGCCTAGAGCCTGGAAGAATGTACACTACATCAGTAAAGTAGCATTCCTAAATCCTTGTGGTGTCTGTATCTCGACCTGGCCTACATCAAAGGTCTACATCAAACAACATTTTTGTGTTACTGTTTTTTTGAGGCCCTACAACTGCCTTATAATGGTGTTAGAGGTAACCAGGTACCTGCAAGTGCTGCATTGTTGATGCCCCCAAATCTTCTAATTGCCTAATGATCTGAGAACCTGTGATGACATACCAGTTAATTTTAGTCATGGCTATACTGTGTTTCATTATTGTGGTTTATGTATATTTTTATTATGGGTAGTCCTTGCTTAGCGACCACAATTGGGACTGGCAATTCTGTCACTAAGTGATGTGATCACTAAGCAAGACATCACAGGACCATGACTTGTGATTTTATTACTGGTTTCTCCATTGACTGCTTGTTGGAAGCAGATTGTAAAGTGCAGAAATGGCGATCATGTGACAGTGGGGTGCTGCAATGGTTGCAAATGCCTGCCAGTTGTGAAGAGCCCGAATGTTAATCATGTGACCACAGGGACACTGTGATAGTCATAAATGTGAGGAATGATTGTAAAGTTACTTTTTCAGTGCTGTTGTAGCTTTGAACAGTCGCTAAACAGGGCAGTCATTAAGCGAGGTATACCTGTATTGTATATAATTGGATTTCAGTGTATTTTTAGTTCTGTACACTACTTGAAGATGCATTACATGGCAGGAGATATATAATTATTTAGATTTTTAAAAAATCTGACTTTTTTCTAGCTAAGCTTTTGAAGCAGTTTTAGCTATAAACGTTTTCTTTTGGTGAAGTTAGATATGTTGATGATAAAAGAGAATATATTTAAAAATTCTGAATATATGATCTCCAGAAGAGATGATGAATTCAGGCAAATTTTTCTCCAATGATTTTCCTCAATATAATTTTAATTAAATATATTATCTCCCATATGGTGCAGACTAATGTTTTATTTTCAGTAGGCCATCATTTTCAAAGTATTATTCAACATCCTAAAAATTAATTGGAATGTTAATGATTCATTATAATAGCACTGACCTTGATGGATTTATCTATCCTGTTCCCTTGTAATTGAACAATCCTAAAAATGTGACAGGATTGAAGTAACTTCAGTTCCATAATAATTTTATTATATTGTATATTATTATACAATATATAATAAAAAAATACTTTTTTTAATATAATATTTTATTAAGATTTTAAAGATACATATTTAAAAGTTGGAAATGAAAAAGAAAATTTGAAATACAAAATATAAAGAAAAGGAAAAGAAAAAGTGAGGTAAAGTAAAAGAAAAAAGATATGAAAAATAGATAACTTCCAATCTGTCTCTGGTCTTAGAAATAATAAGGCTATCATAAGTGCTAGTTTTTAATACATTAAGTAGGAATAATTCTTTGTCTAAACATATCCCATTACATTTATAATCTAATCTTCAAATCCCCACGTAAGCTTCACCCCACCTGCATTTTGCAAATAGTCCATCAACGGTTTCCATTCTTTAAGGTAGTAGTTGTTTGAGTTTTCTTTTAATAAGCAAGTCAGTTTATCATTTTCTGCCATATCCATCAGTTTTAACAACCATTCTTGTATTGTTGGTAAGTCTGGGTTTTCCAAAATTGTGCATAAAGATGTCTTGCTGCGGTAATCATGTATTGAGTAATTTTAATAAGATGTTTTCCTATTTGAAAGTCCATTATCCCCAACAGGAATAGTTCTGGTTTAAATGGGATCTGTATTTGTAGTATGCTCTGCATCAACATTTGTATTTGAGTCCAAAATTTCTTTGCAATTTTACATGTCCACCAGATATGATAAAACGACCCCTCTTGTTGGTTACATTTCCAACAAACATTGGAAATTGTCCCATACATCTTTGATAGTCTTTGGGGTGTCATATACCATCGATACATCATTTTATAGAAATTTTCTTTCAAGTTATAACATAAAGTAAATTTTAATCCTTTAGACCACATATTTTCCCATTGCTGCATATGTATATTATGTCCAATATTTTTTGCCCATTTAATCATGCATTCTTTAACTTGTTCTTCAACCATTTCTTCTCTCAACAATAATTTGTACATTTTTGCTATTAAATGTTCATTTGTTTCACATAATTGGATTTCAAATTCCAATTTATTCTGTTCAAATCCAAATTCTTTTTTATCAATTTAAAATTTTTCTTTGTACTGCATATAAGAAAGCCATTGAAAGGTATATCCTTCTAAAACCAATAGTTCTTTTGATTTAATTTTATATTCTCCTTGTTCTTTTTCTAATAAGTCTTGGTATCTCATCCATTTATTTTTATCTCTTGTTTCAGTTCTATAAAAGGCTTCTTGTGTAGAGGTCCACATCGGTATGTTAGGGCATAAAAGTGGTCTACATTTAATCCAAACTTTTAATAGAGATCTTCTAATATAGTGATTTCTAAAGTCCACATTAACTTTAACTTTATCATACCACAAATATCCATGCCATCCAAATCTCAAATTGTGACCTTCCAAGTTTAATAATTTTTCATTTCTCAAGGTGATCCATTCTTTAAGCCATACTAAACAGCAAGCTACATAGTACAATTTCAAATTGGGAAGACCCAAACCACCTCTTTCTTTCACATCTTGTAAAACTTTATATTTTATTCTTGGTTTTTTTCCCTTGCCATATAAACTTAGAGATGTCACGTTGCCATTGTTTAAAGGGTGCTTCTGAAGTCAAGATTGGGATTGTCTTGAAAAGTTGTAAAATCCGCGCAAAATATTCATTTTAATCACCGATATTCTTCCTAGTAACGACAATTGTAACTTTTCCCATCGGTCTAAGTCTTTTTTAATATCTGTCCAAAGTGGAACATAATTATTCTGAAATAAACCAGCATTCTTCGATGTCAAATATACTCCCAGATATTTTATTTTTTTCTCTATTGTAAATCCAGTTAATTCATTCAGTTTCTTCAGTTGGTAAACATCCATATTTTTAGCTAAAACTGTTGTTTTTTGTATGTTTACTTTGAACCCTGCTAGTGACCCAAAGTCTCTCAATTTTTAACGATTAATGATCGTTAACGATTAACGATTCAATCCCATCCAATGGGTTTTCTAAGGTAATGACTAGGTCGTCAGCAAAAACTCTTAACTTATATTCTTCTTTTTTAACTCTTATTCCCAAAATGTTGTCATCTTGTCTAATATCTCTAAGTAATACTTCTAAAACCAGTATGAATAATAGTGGAGACAAGGGACTTCCTTGTCTCGTACCTTTTTGAATTTCACATGGTTTAGTAAAATCTCCATTAACAATTATTTTTGCAGTTTGTGGTATGTATATTGATTTAATCCATAATAAAAGGTACTTTTTAAACAAATAAATCTCATTTAAGAAAAATATATATTGTCCCCAAGTTTTTATCCTGGCTTTTAAAGACTATGTGCGAGCATTTGTAATATCATCATGTATTTTGTTGATTCTGTAAGATCTTATGGAAACAATTTTTACAGGCCTTCAGATGCATGTGGGAACCTGGAGCCAGTCTGTTTCACCATGTTTTGTCTGGACTGTGGCTTACTGACCTG
Source organism: Liasis olivaceus (assembly GCA_030867105.1). Lineage (NCBI taxonomy): Eukaryota > Metazoa > Chordata > Lepidosauria > Squamata > Pythonidae > Liasis > Liasis olivaceus. The sequence goes on from CM061349.1 coordinate 264,232,392, forward strand.
TATATGAGTTTCTCATGAGGACAATGACCTGTTCTGGGATTCCCATTTTTCTGAGCACTTTCCACAGCTTGACATGATTGACACAATCAAAGGCCTTTCTATAATCAATGAACTGACTTCTTTTGGGTGTTCTTTGGCTTTTTCAATTATCTAGCATGCATCAGCAATAATGTCTCATGTTCCTCAGCCTTTTCTAAAGCCAGTGTGAACTTTTTTTTCCATGTAGGACTCTAATACTGCTCCTTGTCTCTTCTAACAGTTCTCTGAAACCCTTTCTGAGATTTTTATCTTTCTTGGCTTTGGCTCCTCTTCTTTTGGTGGCAATTTCCATGGTTTGTTCTGACATCCAGCTTCCTTTCTTCTGTTTCTTTAGTTTTGGCAGTCTCTTTTCACATTTATCTTTAACAACTTAAGTTCATTCTGTAATTCCTCTGGTTCTGTATCAATGAGTTTCAGGACTTCAAAGTGATTCCTGATGTTCTTGAAAATGGTAGATATATGTTCAAGATCATATCATGGAAACTGACTGGCTTTCTTCTTCTTCTTCTTTAGCTTAACTTGGAACTTGCACATGAGCAGTTCATAAGCAGTTCCACAGCCAGCACCTGGCCATGTCTTTGACCTGGAATAAATTGTATTTATTATTGCAGCATGCCTATTGTCATAGCAAAATTTCAATATGTTACAACATAAATAACATTGGATCAGATTGATCTGGCAAGTTTAGCCACTAGACCTAATGACCATTCTGTCAGAAGAAATGTTACTCCTCCATGATGGAATCAAAGAGGAGAAGATAGTAGCAGAGAACAAAGCTTCAACTGTCGCATGAAATTGGTAACTTGGGAAATAGATTGTTAGTCTGAGAAGGAAAAAGTGATAGATCTGATCTAAGTATGTTTTTACCTATGTGGATCTACTTGTACCACCCTTTAAATTACTCCCTGGAATAAAATTAGTCTAGATAGAGATTTTTAAGCCAATGTATTTTAAAAAATAGCATATGGTTTCTCCTACTTAAGTTCCCCCCCCACCTTTGAATTCCTCCATGTAGGAAAGATCCGTCAGTTCATACCTTCTTGCGAATAAGAAAATGCCACAGAATGATTTTTCTTGTATTAGTTATACTCTATGGTTACATTGTTTGAATATGCCCTCAAGTGGTGAGATGTGGTATCTAATATATCAGAGGAAACAAATACCTCATGATAAAATTACATTTGGAAATTGATTATATCTTTGGTATATTAAAAACATTTATGTAACTCTGGTCTTTAACTTACATTGAGTAGTGTTCTTTCTCTTCCTAATAAAAGCCAGAAAAATCAGATTGCAGAAATTAACTATTAAAGAATTTTTTTTTTAACGAGCAGTCATGTTTACACCCCAAAAATAAAGTTAATGTGCAAATGAAGCCTGTTTTTGATGGTTTAAATCAGCTTTTCCCATGTCTTCCATGTGCAAGTGCTCTTGTGTGTGTATATATGTGGTATAAGCAGATGCATAACGTAAGCCACTTTCAGATCATCGTTCATTCACAATATTTTATTGTACCCTTCAGCTGAGAAAGCTCGCAAATAGACTTACATAAAAGCAAATTCAGTCAGCAGTGAAGTACATACAGTGAAAAGCATCATTACCATCAGTATATAAACCTCTTTAGAAATCCAGCATAAAGCACATGAAAGATTACCTTGGTACATTAAAAGGAAATGTGTAATAAGAAATAAAATGATTCTATGTGAAAAATGAAGTGATATAACTTTAGAGTTGTCCTTTGTTTGCATTAGGTCATAAATAAAACCTTAGTCTGCATTATGCATATGTAATTACAACATCCATAAACTACTTCAGTTTATTCAATTGCTTTTAATTGTTCACTTGGATTGTTTATCATCTGGCTGATTGAGGCTTCTTCGGTAGTTAGTGCAATTATCTCTTACAAGTTTTAAGTATTCAGCATCACAAACAAAATCACACCAGCTTTTAAAACCAACATGCATATAGTTAAGCCATTTAATTCCTAGAAGCTTTAACTCCATAGAAGAAAGAAGTTAATTAAATTTGTTAGAAGAATGATGACAAGAGTGAACATGTATCTCACTTTAAAACAGTCCTGGCTTTGAAATAAAATGTGGGGCAATATCCTGTTTGGCTCATATTGTTTCATTAATTTTATGTTCCATTTCTAGATTCTGTGTCTGTTTTCTTGCTTCCATTGCTCATGGTATACATATAACTGTTCAAATTGGACATGTATGTTAGGAGAAGGCCAACTATGGACCCAGCCAAACTGCAGTGGTCTGAAGTACAAAGAGAAGGGGAAATGGGTAATGGCCACAGGCCTGTAACTTTCCTTTCAGGATGAGTGGAGCTTGAGTGACTTGAAAACCATGATAGCGTGACAGAGATGGACAAAATTCATTCTTTGTAATTTCCCAGCCCAGGAAGAACAGAAATCTGAAGCATCTGCTGTTACACAAAATGGTTCTTATAGTGTGTGTGCATGGAGGGGGAACCCTGGTCTTCCCTCCAGAACATCAGTACTCCCACCCCCCCACCCCATAAGCAGTCTCACCCACATCAAGTGAGCAAAAATGTTGAATAGCCAAGGTATTCATGAATAGCCAAGGTTTAAAGCATGGGTCATTCAACAGGGAATCATAATAAGTAGCACTGGAACTTTAAAGGAGGAGAGGGGAGATGCAAGGCAACACTGACAGAAATGGGACTGAAGGGTGCAACAGAAACCAGTATAATAAGTGTTGCTGTCACTTCTGTGCAAAAATGAATTGTAGATCCTAATTATGATTTGAAGTTAATAGCTAACTTTTTAAAATTTTCTTCCCTTCTTCTGTACAGCAGTAGGCAAGCTGCCATAGCTTGTTCTGACCCTGACTTAAACAAGGAAAGGAAGGATCCTATTACTAAAAGTTTGAAGTCAGTCCCTTTAGGAAAAGATTCCAAAAGCAAAAGATTCTTTATTTTATTGGCAATTTTGGTTGAGTATGGGTTTGCTTGTTCCACTGGGTTTGCTGTTTTGATGAAAAGCAATCATTGGGTTTTGATTAGGATGTATTTTTGTACATTTTGTACTTTTATTGTGTAAAGATTTGTACTTACTTTAAAATCCCATTTCTTTGACATTTTGATGTTTCTAATGTTTTTGTATTTGTTGTTTGTTACATACCTTGTTAAAAGGTATACTATTTCCCCCCTGTTGTTATGATTAAAAATGTGTATAAACATGAATGTATATAATTCTGAATATCTGTTTAAAGTAAAATAAAGTATCCCTTAAGTCCAGCTGGATCATGGTGACTACATGGACACTTCCATTATGTTTTCTTGGCAACTGTATGGAAGACGCACGCACCACTTTTTGCTGTGGTCTTCTTTCTAATCTACAGCCCTGGGAGCTTCTTCCTCTCCAAACCTGCTTAGCCTCCAGGCCCAGGCCCAGTTGGCCAAGTTCCGCCACCTGTGAGAACATTTGACATTTACTTGTTAGTAGTAACCATTTGCTAACCAGATGAAGAGATGAAGCAAAATTACTCATGTCAGGCTATTCCCAATGAAACATACATACCAGGATGCTGCACAGGAGAACTGCTTGATAAACTGTGCACTGATTCTATATTTAAAACCTTGCAAATCTATATTGCACACTCTTGCGAAGATTTTAATGTAGGGAATTAAATCTTGGAGCACAGGTTTTATGGAAAATAATTAAATAGTTGAAGTTTGAATTCCAGCATCTTTCTCAGGTAGGATGAGAGTTTTTTGTGTTTATTAATGTGAATTTTTCAGTATAAATTGATTAGAAAGGTTGTCATGTCTTCTTGTCTCCCTTTATATTTTTAATTGACTTTTTAAATTTGATCAATGGTAATTGTCAGCCTAAAGACATACAGAGAGGTGTCTGTTTGAATTTAGAGGAGATTTCTTATGAATAACTTCTGTACCGTATACCTGAAATCTTACACGTATCTCAGAATAAATCCTTTTAATATCAAAAGGTCTTCAGACTTCTGGGGCTTGGTGGGCTGATTTGTTATTCTAAGGAGATGTTGTAAACTCTTTTATATAGCAGCCATTGATGGTATGTATGTATGTATGTATGTATGTATGTATTTATTATATTTAGATAGCCGCCCGTCTCACATAAAAGTGAGACGGAAGATATAAGAAAAAGATCCGCCGAGTCTAGATTAAAAAAAAAAGTGAGAGTAAGATATAAGAAGGCATAAAACATCACTTTATCAAAATAATATCCCATTAGCCATTCCTATCACAGGGCACTGTACTACACATTAGTCCTTTTTTTGGGCTGGTAGGTATATTTCTTGTTTTTTACAGGAAGCTTATGAGGCTGATCTGGAGCCCAGAGGCATTTTTAGAAATAAAGATGATGCTGGAGGCTGGTGCTCTGCAGCATGTCAGCTTCATATTTTTTATACATGTGTATAGTTGTATGTATACATACATATACATGTATAAAGTAAGTGGGCTGGTAGACTACAAGGTAGTTATTTCCAGGCACAGTGAGGACTCCAGATACAGAGGATTGTGATAGAATGATAGGAGAATACCTCTCTCAATGCTCTCTTCATAATTTCTTTTTTCAATTAGAATGTTCCTCCGGATCTCTCCATCTGCACTTTTGTTCTGGAGCAATCATTGTCAGTCAGAGCTCTCCAAGAAATGCTGGCTAACACAGAGGAGAAAGCAGAAGGGGTAAGTTGTGGTGTGTTACAAGTGGTATAGTATTTAGAATTTGGAATTAAGGATAAATAATAATCTGTTACAAGAATGGCAAAACGCAGATTTTGTGCAAGAGGATCCAAATAATTTCTATAGGGTAGCTTTTGCAGTATTATTATATTTTTGTCAACAACAACAACAACAATAATAATAATTTATTAAGCTTGTATGCCGCCCAACTTTCAACAACTCTGGGCAACTCATTCGCTGATTGAAATTAGTATAATATCAGTCAAATTTAGTATGCCTGAATCTAAAAGCTTTATTGGAATAAAGAGATTGCAAAGTTCCATTAAAGCTTTTGTGGTCAAATCAATTCAGAAAGGGAAAAAATGATTCTGGTGCTTGAAAAACGGGACAAAATAAAAATTAAGCCTATTACAAGGTAATAAAATAATGGCATTGCGGATATTAATTCTGCTCCTGGCTACTCCTTAGTTTTGCTCTTTGGCATCTTAGTTCCTGTAACTCCATGTAGGAAGTTGCTTGGATAACCATTTTGGCACCTTGAGGACTAAAATACTTTGAAATATTCAAGGGGACTTATTGCTGATGGTAGACATTATTTATTTAGATTGCAAGTTGTGGCACACAGCTTTTAAAACCATTTGTAATTTTGCCACCAAGAGAGTCTCTTCCTAGGACACCGTAATATCTTGGGCCAGCTCTGTTTACAGAATTTGTATCTCCTTCCCCCTGCACACAGCAACTTTCACCAAAAGTGGATTGCTCCAGCTGCTCGAAAAGCACGTGGTCCTTAAAGCCTTGCCCTTTGCTGTTTCCTAGTGTCTTGCATGAACAACTCCATGACAGCAACTGTCTCTCATCTCTCTTCTTTCTTTAAGCTAAATCATTTCTGTTTAATGCATTCTGGATAGAATGTAATCGGAAAAGATTAGTGTGATAGGCCTGCATAAACCTTGTCAGACATAATTATAGAAATACATTTTAGTATCATCCACAGTTCGCCTTGAAGTATTTGTTCCTCTGTGGCTGGATCCAGAATTAGGTACTTAGCCTGCTGCTTGTAAATATATTTTCACAGATTTTTGTTAAATTGGTTGCTCTAGTTTGTAGGCATGAAATTAATGAACTCCTAAAATACGCTAACCTACTTTCGGAAAGGTTTAAACTTACATTTTATTCAAAAGGCATCGTTTTTTAATTACCCCTATTATAGTACCATTTCTAACTTTGTTGTGAAGCCTAGTTGAAAGCTACATTAAGAAGGTTAAATGATTAAAGGAGGGTCACATTAAATAAGCCTCTTATGGGAAAAAGGACACTTCCCAACATTATTGACTCGGATACAGATCCTGTGTGGACACAGTGCCAGGGAATTGCTTTGTTTTTCATTTTAAAACAGCAGAGATAATGACATCATCTGCATTGCCTTCAGGCGTCTCTCTGCATTTTGCTGCAATCTTCACTTCAGCTAGGGCAGAGCGCATGGATTTTTCTAGCAGCAGTATTTTTCTGGGAGCTGTGCCTGTTGTAATGCAAAGCGTTTTGAGGTGGCTTGGTCTTGAATGAGCCCAATATGATTAAAAAGCTGTTCTGGGTAAAAAGAAGTGGTAGAACTGAATGTGGAATTTTCCTTAATGTTGGTACATATTTCCCCTTCTGCAACCTTGTCTTCCTGCTTTTCTCATCTCTTTTTGCTACCTGTCTGTATTGCCTTTTCTGCTTTATGTGAATATGAAAGAAGTTCTGACTGTATTTGTAGGTTTTTTGGCCATGTGATGTTGGCTAATAGAGGGGAAGCAGTAAAAGGTGTTGGAAAATTACTGTGGGCAATTTCCATTTTAGTTTGTACCCAGCATACCCCAATCAATCCCTATATCCAGATCAGAGCAGGCACACACACCACTCAGTTCAGCTAGCAAAAAAACATCATTGTTAAACATCAGCAAACATCAAAGCATTTGACTGGCAAAAACAAAAGACAGGCAAAAGCAGGGAGAGATAAGTAAAACAGGCAAACTTTTATATTATGTACACACACCCATAACATGTATATGTATGGGTGTGTGTGTGTGTGTGTGTGTATGCATGTATGTATATATATATATCTGTCAAAAGGCACAGAAGTTTCCAGAGCCACTGGAAACAATCCCATGGATAATTAACATGGACAGTTCCAATGGGAGCGGCCTTTGTTCATTCCAGCTTTATCCCTTTTATGTACATAATAGCAGAATAGAGATGGAAAGTAGGGCACCAGGTGATCCCTCATTTATTCTGCACCATTAAGAAATAGTCTGGTGGGTGGGAATGATCTATCTAACAAGGACACTTGTTTGTATTCAAATTCTTTATCAAGGGTTTTGCTGTATATCATATTTATTCACTTATCTTGGGGGAGATGGGCGGCATATAAATTTAATAAATAAATAATAAATAAATAAATAAATAATCTGGCAGGAGACTTCTATGTTTTCTATATCTTGAAAGATATTCAGGTGTTTGTTCTGTACATCAGAGTTAAGCAGATTAAAAGTAAAGTAACTCAACTGCTCTATAATCTGTTTTAAACAGTAAAAAAGACTTTTCCTCATACATCTTATGCTTCTTATCATCTTCCCATACATATCTCATTTTGCTCAGAGTAATATGTGTGGGGTAGGCTTATCCCCATTCCATTTACAGACATTATGCTCATAACAATCCTGTGAGGTTGCCTAGACGTAGATTTTTGTTTAGAGGTCATAAAATGCATATAAATGGATCAGGAATTAAGTCAGAAGTAACGCATTCTACATTTTCCAGCACATTATTATATGACTGTAATCCTCCTGAGTACATTCGGAATTGTGAAATGTACTGCTGTTCATAATAGTGGCTGTGTGCATTTCTACTCTTTCTTATATGCCCTCCTTTGCTCTGCCATCATGAGTGCCTTCACTTCAAAATTTGCTAATGCGGTATTGCTTCCAGTAGTCAGAGACACACTCTCCTTTTTTCTTTTTCTTTTTCATTGTCTGCCTCAGTCCCATGTATGAGCTTTGAACTTGTGCAGAATTCTTCCTGGAAACAGTCTAAAGCAGTGTTTCTCAACCATGGCAACTTGAACATGTGTGGACGTCCACTCCCAGAATTCCCAGCCGGCTTGCCAAGGTTGCCAAGGTTGAGAAAACACTGGTCTAAACCATGGAGAAGCAATCTGGCATATTTTCCTTGCTGAAACCGTTTGTACCTTGTCAAGTAGGACAAGTAACTTCTCACTCAGTTGTCATCTGACTGTTATTACAGCAATCAGTATATTTTTCCAGATGTGTCTGACCAATTTCTTGTTGAGAGCTTTGCTTGTGTTCCTTTTTTAAAAAGCATTGTTAGTGTACCAGATAGTGTTCCTGGTTTTTTCCCGCTTTGCACTTGCTTTTGTGGCACAGCGATTACAACCAAAAAAGAGCCAAATTAATGGGTGTATGCTGTACACTTCTGGTGGCCCTGACTGTTGTTGCCCTATTTGCCTTGTTGACAAATATAAGATGTATTAATGTGTGCTTTTTTTTTTTTTTTTACAAAGAAGGCTTATTAGAGGTATGCTTTGCTGGCTACTATGATAATTTATAGAGAAAAAAAAAATAATCATGAAAGGGAGAGAGGAGTTCAGTCCCATTAATGCTCCAGGAAATAATGCACAGGAAACAGCCTTATATAAGTTTAAATTAATTGTGCAGCTATCTTAATGTTATTGATATCCTGTCAGGTAGAAGTCCTTCCCATCATTTGCTACCTAATTCTTTTAACTGAAGATGTTAGGGACCATCTGCATATGCTCAGTCACTGAGCCATGATTGCTTCCTGTTCTTCTAAAAACTATTCAAATCTATGATTCTGGACAAATGTAGTTTTTTCCTAGACTATATCTAAAATGCTATTTTTACAGCTAGGAAGTTCTACTCAAGGGTTTTTATAGTCACATGGAAGCTCCAGAGCTTCCATGCAATCAATTTCAGTTTGTGAATGTCACAATAGCATCTAAATCATGTTGTGAAAGGAGATCTGAATACCAGGGCGAAGTCAGATAGTCATTGTATGCAATGTGAAGAAGCCTTGTGAACCACAGTTTAACTTCAGCAAACATGGATTTCTCAGTGCGGGATCTGAAATGATACAGTGGGAGAAAGGAACAGCAGCGCCCTGAATGCCCTGTTAAGTATGTCTGTGTGATTTTCATCTAAGGAAATGCAAGGAGGTATTATAGCTTCTGGAAATCTCATTTTCTTTGGATGCATATATTCTTAACTGCTTGAAAAACAGCAAGGAGTGAGAGCTGTTAAAGTACCATAGCATTTTTTATGACTGCCAGGAGAGTTTAACATTTTACATAAAAAATGCAACATTCAAAGTGCTCTGTTCTATTATGTTACTGCATTCATCTACAAGTGGTAGAATGTTAAGGCATGAAGTTATTGGACATCTTTTGCATGAAACATAATCTTTCCTGAAGAATTAATTATTAAATACTCTATAATGTCCATTTCACTTAAAATACTTTAAAACTTAAATTTGTATTTGCTTCTCTTTCACTCTACATTTTCCCCCTTGTATTATGCCCGTATGATTGTCAGCTTGAGGGTAGGATCTGTTTTATCTTTCAGTATAATCTTTGCTAAAGGTATCTTCAGACTATACCTATCAATACAAAATTTTGAAAATTTTAGATGTTTTAGAAAGTGTTAAAATAATAATGATAATCAAGGTCTTTATATAAAATTGTGAGTGCTAAATTACAAAATATAATTTTCAGTAACAGTATTCATTTTTTCTTTCTACAGCTAGTTGATGTGGAAAAATGGGTATGTGCCTCTGACTCTCTTGATCCAATATAATCCTGATTTATCACAAAGTCAAATTTCCACATTATTTTGAATCCCGTATGTATCACAACATTGTTTTGTTAAGCTCAAAACAGATCTTTTGAGGAAAAGGCTTGTACAATGCTAGCCAGTACTGGTGCATCCTGAAATGGTTTCCTATCCCATTATAAAAATACAAAATATTATTCCTGCAATAAAGGAATTGTACTCAAAGTTTTGAGCTTTGCAAGTACATCTTCTAAATGTACATTTTGTATAATATCTCTTATTATTTAAATGTACACCATAATGAAATAATGCATGTGATATCATAAATGTTCATATATGTTTATAATGAGAGTTTTGCTTTATTCACTAAGTTCAGAGCATATGGAACTGTTCTAGATAATGACATTTTGCCAGAGAATGTATACAGTATACATAGAAGGTGCCAGATTTCTCAGCATTTAGATTTAATTCTGAATCCAAATGCGTATTCATTTTAAGACATAAAAAAACTTAAGAATTCAGTATGTGTATTCATTTTAAAATATAAAAAAATCTGTAACTTTTGGTTTGGAAATCTTTGAAAATACTGTATATTTTCCATTTGTCTATGCACATATACTATCCGTGTAAAATAACTTATTTAGAATTCTAGATATACAGGAAAAATAAAAACATATATAATTCTTATTATGTACATTCATGTATTGGCAATTTTTTCAAAGATGCCAGATAAATCTGCTTGAAATCTCCAGATCTGCACGTCTACATGTTTTTAATTTTTATTTACTAACTGTGTGGATTTAACATCTTGCCTTGGTTGTCTATATTACAATGAGTTACAGTTGCATGTGTTTTTATGAATGCATCCATGTATTACCTTTTCACTGGAATTTGAAAAAAAACACCTATATACCAATCTTTATTAGAAATGTCACCAAAATGATTGACTAAAAATATTATTCACATACTTATTGTGGGTCAGTTTACTTAATATTTTGCCTCAAAATAAAAATTCTCCCTAGGTAGAATAATAGAATTAAAGTGTTGGAAGGGCCAATTCCCTGCTCAGTGCAGGAATCGAAATTAAAGCATCCAGACAAATGACTATCTGGCATTTGCTTTAGGGCTCTGCAACTATTCTGATCCAAAGCCAGATGGGTGCTTCAGACCCAGAATGGGAACATTTGCTGTATGTGACAGCAACTCCTTAAAAAGCTGCATCTTCACCTGAGTTCATATGGTAGCTGCACATGGAGGTATAGGCCTCCTTAACTAAAAATATATATTTCCCTGGGGTCACAGATCTACCCTGAAAAGGTTTGCAGTGAGCTTGCCAAACCTGGATCTGAAGCACCTTTCCTGCTTTGGATCCCAACAGCTGTAAATCCCCATTCTGCTTGAAAATGCACCCAATGAAAGGAAGCACACCACCTCTCTGGCTAACCAGCCCCATTGTTGAATTGCTCTTACTGTTAAAAGAACAGGAATTTTTTGATTGGAATCTGCCTTCCTGTAACTTAAATCCATTATTATTTGACTTGTACTTTGGAACAAGAGAGAACATCTCAACATTTATGAGACTTCCTTTCAGGTCCACTCTCAGTAATCTTTCTCAAGGTTCAACATACCATATTAGGGTTACCAGATATCCAGCCAAAGGAGGACATGTCTACTTTTTTGTCCCCATGTGCTTCATCTGGCAGGTTTAGCCTTAAAAACAAATATTGTCTGACTTTTTGAGTATCTAACGGTGCAGCTTTTCTCTGCAGCCCAGACCTTCCTTAATAAGTGCTAATGGCAAGTTAACACGCTCTGCCTGAAATTGACAAGACTTTAATCAGTTACGGGCTGAAGGCTTTTGCCTCCTAACTAGGCAAACAACTGTTAATACATTCCTCTCAGTGTGTATTTCCCATTGTATGCCTGTTTACTCACTTGTAATTCCTCCCTTTCCAATGAATGTAAATACAAGTATTAAACAGTTAGTGTGTCCTCCTCCCCATGTCCCATTTGCTCTTCTTTCCAATTGTCAGTGTCTTCCTTTGCCTGTTTCGATAACCAAGCACATTCAAGCTCTCATCATAGCTTAGTTTTTTGCTTCTCAGTTATTTTCAGTGTACTGCATTGAATTTGTTCCAGTTTGTCTTTTTAATATTTATAAGGTATATTATATCCACAGCATTCCCACATTCTATTAAACAAGTTACTCAATAAAATAATAAGATAGATATTTCAGGATTTGTTCTTGTTTCAAGTCTGCTTATGACCTGCTCTTAGAACCTTTCTAGGTATCCTGTTGGATGGATTGTTTTGAAGTTTCTTGGACCTTCCTTTTCCTCCTTTTGGAAGATAGGGATGTTTACTGTCCTCCAGTCACTGGCACTTCAGCATTTCTTCAGGATTTTACAAAGATAATACATAAGGCTTTAGCCAGAACAGGAGAATTTGGTGTAGTGGTTAAGGCACCAGGCTAGAAATTCGAAGACTGAGTTCCAGTCCCACCTTAAGAACAAAGCCAGCTGGGTGACTTTGGGCCAGTCATTTTCTCTCTGCCACTAGGAGAGAATGCAATGGCAAACCATTTCAGAAATCTTGCCAAGAAAACTGCAGGAACTTGTTCAGGCAGTCGCCAGGAGTCAACACTAACTTGAAGGCATTTTTTTTTTAGCCAGAATATCAGATAATTCTTGCAGTTCATCTGGTGCTGAAAACTTAAATCCATTCACGATACGTTGCCATCATGTTTCTATTGATTTCAAACTTCAGTCCTGCCATTCACAATTCTGATGGAACATGTAGTCTTTTGTTTCAGGAGACTGAATAAAACAGGCATTGAATAGCTCTATCTTTTCTTTATATAACTTAATACTATCCAACAGCACAAAAATGCAAATGCAGCAACTGTCTGTGACTTCTAAAACCAAAAATGAGTCTTTACTTGGATCATGTGGCAGCTGTGGAGCGCAGTTATGTGATCAAGCACAAGGCTGCTTTAACGAGTTCAGGCATCTAATCTGTGGGTCCTCCTGGACTCATGACTCCTGCTCAAGGAGCAAGTGGCAGTTGTGGCCAGAAAGGCCTTTGCCCAACTTCCTGTGGTGCACCAGTTATATCCTTTCCTGGATCAGGAGGCTCTCCAGTCAGTCACCCATGCCCTGGTCATCTCTCGGTTAGAATATTGCAATACTCTGTAAATGGGGCTACCCTTGAAGAGTATCCAGAAGCTACAGCTGGTTCAAAATGCGGCCGGACAGATAATCTTAGGTGCCTCAAGAATGGCACATATGACACCTTTACTGCAGGAGCTACATTGGATCCCAGTTTGCTTCTGGATCCAATTCAAGGTGCTGGTTATTTCCTTTAAAGCCCTACATGGCATGGGTCCAGGTTACCTGAGGGACCATCTCACTCCCATTGCATCAACCCATCCCACCCGGTCAGGCAGAGAGGGCATGTTGCGGACCCCATCAGCAAGAGAATGTTGGCTGGCGGGGCCCAGGAGGAGAGCCTTCTCTGCCATTGCCCCCACCCTCTGGAATATTCTCCCCCAGAGGTGTGGCAGCCCCCCATCTTCCCAGCGTTTCAGAAAGAATTAAAGACCTGGCTCTGCCAGCTTGTGTGGGGTGACAAGAATCTTACCCAATCCTAGGGGTGGCTGGCGCCTTGATGATGCTGCCAATTTAACATCTATTCTTGGATTTTATTTATTTTCTATTTATTCAGGATAATTTTATATTGTATTTTAATTGATTTTAACTGCTTTGTAAACCTCCCAGAGACATTTTTAATGAGAGGGGCGGCGACAAATTTGGCAAATAAATAAATAAATAAATAATCAATCAATCAATCAATCAATCAATCAATCAATCTGTTAGGTTCATATTTCCTGTGGACTCTGAAATGCATTTATGGATTTGAATCCAAAGCACTGCACAGCCCTGTCATCCAGTGTCACAAATTACATTCCCCTCCAACATTTTAGAATTGGAATGTGGTTAGTTCAGTGGTCCTTGCATTGTACAACAGACCCCCAAAATTATTCCTATCTTAGCATGCATTCTGTTTCTCAAGCCAAACAATGCAGTAAGACATTAGGAGCCAGCTGGGGTTTAATTAGAGTTTGTTGCTGTAAGAACAGCTTCTTCTAAGACCAATATTTATATAATATCTTGCAATCTGATCTGGTGATATATATATGAAGCTCATATATAGATTTCAGTCACAATATGAGCCAGAGTGATTAGTTATATTCATTGACATTGGCTCTAAAAAGTCTCTAATACAGTAAATTCAAGTTATAATTTCATAATGTACAAAACAAATGGGATAGTTAATTCATCTGACGGTAATGACACCAAATATATTAAGAAAATACTTTACCACAAATTTATAGGCGGATTCTAAACATATTTATTCCAAAATTAGTTCTACTAATTTCAGGAAATGAGACTGCAGTATTGCATTGTAATCCTATGTGTGCTATAATAAGTGCTGTTGGATTAAATAGAATTTAACTCCCACTAGGTTTCCCTCTTTCTTGCCTGAGAAAGTTTCACTTAGACTTAGACTTAAGTAGAGGTATTATTCTGTTTTTGTGCTGAGTCTGTATTTGCCAGCTATTATTCAAATTTTTGGTACTTTGTTTTTAACACCAGTTTGATCTATTAGGAAATAACGATCCTTAGTTTATGCTTTGAAAAATTATGCAGATTAAGCTATGTTTGAACTCCAAGTTTCTATTGGTTTCCCTTTTCTTTTTCTGGTCAATTAGTAACCCTAATAGGATTTAATTCTTGGCTTGGTTTATATAACATGTTAAGCTAACATGTGATTTATAAAACATGGTTTATGACTGAGAACCATCATGAAGCTTAAAAAAATAAACAATGGTCTACCTTGATATGTAAAGTCAACCAACATGAGATAGTATTAGCAGGATGCTTTTAATAGTCCTTTGCTACAAGTGTTAATATATTATTAGAAGTCAAAGGATAGTTATTCTTATTCTGCAGATATATTTTAACTGACATGTCTCATACTAAGCATCCCCAATATTCACTTTTATAACTTTAATTATAAGAGAAACAAATACCAATTTTCCCCAAGAGCATTCAAAATCCAGTCAATTCCATGTGGAAAATACTGCTACCAAGCCTGTGCATTTAGGATTGGGGAGTTAAAAATGCTTAAAAAATCTTTGAGTTTCCTTTGCTTCAGGGTCCAGTTCTGCAGTTACCTAGCTCAGTAAATGTGTGTTTGTGTTGTACAGAGAAAGATGTATTAAAGAAATCCTCAGACATGGCTCAGCTATTATATCTTTCTACACACAAAGCTCCAAGGAATCCCCCTGGCCAGTAAACAGACGGTCTGTTGGTTCTGCATTAGATTAGATTGATTTCTCCTCCTCCAAACCCACCTATCTTCCTCCCCCTGCATCGCAAGGCACTGGAGCGGTGTTAGATTGATTACGTCATGTAATCTATCCCCTTTTGCCACCACTCAATTTTTCTTGATAAAATACAGGTCTAGTGCCTCTTCATGAGCTACAACAGCACATCCATCACAGAGAGAAGATGAATAACGCTACGGTATTTCTATAAATGCCTGTAGTTCTTATAGTTCTTACAGAAGCAGCAGCTAAAACGGGGGGGGGGGGGGGGGGGGAGGGGGACCAGGTGTGGTTTTGTTGCAGAAGCACTTTGGAAAAATGGGGAAAGTCCAGCAGAACCATGGCAACTGCCAGAATTAACTATGGCAACATGCAATTGGGTGGATGCGGCTGCTAAATGGGAAACACAGTGGAAGTCTTTTCCTTGTGGCAGTCCTGTTGGTAGTTGTCTGTGAACTGTTTGGAGCCTGATGGGCTATAATTGCAGACAAATGCCACTTACCTCTGGGTGAAGCATGTCCATCATTAATCATTAGAACTGTGCAGTGCTTCAGACCCTGTGTGTGTATGGGCATACAGGTTGTGCCTGTTGGGAAGTCCTTAAAGCAGCTGCATCTTTTCCTGGGTGTGCATAGCAGCCTTCTACAGCTGCCATGCCATCCTGGGAAAAGGTGCATTTGGTTAAAGGTATTTGTGACAGATGCTATGCATGTACCCCCACACACTCCAAATCACATTTTGCCCTTCAAATCCCAAGAGCTGCCCAACTTGATGAATCATTTTTGTTTGCAATGGATAAGTCAGTCCATAAGAGAAAAACCTTTAATTTCAGAAATAGATTTTTCAAAGTTCACAGCACTTAATCAAACCCTCTCCCCTCTTCCTTAAAGTAGAAAAATAGTTGTCAACTTTTTCTTAGGTTTTAATAGAAAAGTGGCTACTCAACTGAATATAGGAGACAGGGTGCGCAAAACGGTTTGGCAAGCACTTCACCCAGAGTGAGAGAGACTCAGCATTTGGGTTCCAGTTGCCTTCTGATCTAAGGACACAAGCTATTTCTTGATTTTTAATAAGCAGATAAATATGAATTTGCTGATTGGACCCACCCATGAAACTCCCATCTCTTGAATTATAACCCTGTTTTTAGGATGCAGAAAAGTCATTGATGAAAGCATAAGAAACGCTCTACTGGACCCGATTAAAAATGACATATAGTCCAGCATTCTGTTACAATAGACATGTTTTAAAACATAAATGTAATGGCAAATGCAATTGTTGTTCATGTTCTCTAGCACATCCAAATATATCTGTGTCATAGGACATATTAGGTGATCAAAATACTACAGTAATACTACTACTAATAATTTGGATGCAATATTCTAGTATCTCTTTTCTGCCAGTAGAATCTATGATTATTATATCATCATCACATATCAATTTATGACTCCCAGTTAACAGGGTGATCTATTGAATGCCAGGTTTATAATGGTGATGGGAAGCAATTTAGTGGGTCACAGAATATCACAAGCTCTTACAAGGCATGTTTCCTAGTCTGTGGAAACTATGAACATTGTTGTATAGTAATATATTTGGAAGTAAGCTAATTTATGAGATTGTTATCCTGTTTCATTATGACATTTTTACTCTTTTGTGATTTAGAGCACCCAAAGGCATTGCAATCAATACTACAGATTGGAAGAGAATGAATTAAAAATATTTTATTTTTATGAAGTATTTAAAAAAGATTAATAAAGTTCCACTGGAAAGCTGCATATGTATGTGCATACATTATTTCAGAATTGTACATGAATTATTAATTTTTGTTTATAGTGTTTTTGCATAATTTTTTCAGCATCACACCTGTTATGTTTTATATAATAATTGTTATATATGCATATAATTGATTTTTTAAAAATAATATTTCTACATAATAATCAGTAGCGATGTAAATGTAATAAATAATTTCCCCAATCTTTGGGAATGAGGAAAGCAAGCAATATTATGTAAAAATGCAGATTGACAATAACATGTAATTATTTTTTCTTTCTCTTTTTATGGTGCTTCAGAAATTTATGATGAAGGTAAGCTTGAAAACAATTAATGTATTTAGCTCATTCCAACAAAAATATTTCTGCATACTATGCTATATTATACACAAAACCCCCCATAATAAATTAGGAATGATAAAAAAATAAAGAATACTATTTTATGATGTAGAAGACACTTTGGATTCAGAAGACTTTTTGTACTTAAGAGAACTTCCTGGACAATAAGTTTATATAGCACATAAGATTATGTTTAACAACAGTGAAGCAGTTTATGCTAGACCAACTTGCCTTAAATGTATGCTTTTTAAGCTCATCCAGGTCAACAAGATACATATTTAACTCAGATGTGATGTCAGCCTTATAAGGTAGACCAGACTAAGAAACAGACACCGTGTAGACCTAAAGCTACTCTTATTTGAACAGCTATAGTAACAGAATCTTGCATGTCTTAATGCGCTTCCCTTCTTCCCTCTTTTATCTTCATGTGAGTTAGTGGAGGGCCTCTCTGAAGCATTTTTGTAAACCACTTTCTTGGTCTGGGCTCAAGCCTTGTTTATCTGATCATTGCCTTGGTAACGGGACAGAGGGAAGCTCCGTCCTTCAAGGCTGTCCTCTGTACTCACTACAGGTGATTACAGCTAGCTGGGATGCCAATTTTGCAAAATGGATGCTCTATTTAATATAAGTGTTTCCAAAAGTGAAGATATGAAATGGTGAATATGATTTTTGATTTCACAAATATGCATTTTCTACCATAATTTTGGGGTTTATAACGAGCTGCACATGAATGCAAATTTGTAGAACAAGAAATCTTATATCAATAATAAATTAATTCATGGCATATATTCTGACCTAAGGAAGGTTAATCTAGAGGTGAATTATTTTACCCCACGTTACTCTGATTCCAAGTGAATATAGTTTGAAGTATGTTTCCATTATCAATGTTATATCTTCACTTAAAGTTAGGGTTCCTGCCCAGACCTTTAGAAAAGACTTTAAAACCGAGCTTTTCAGAAGAGCATTTAGATAAGATCTGCCATTGACATGCTCATTATTATTGATTTTAATCATAGTAACATATAAAAGGGTTTTTAAGGATTTTGTTATAATTATTCTGTTTTTTAATTGCACATTGCCAGGAATCTATGTGAGGAATGGCAGCAAATAAATACATAGTGGGTGGCATTTATATATTTGTTTAATTTCTTGCTTTGCTATTCAGTCAGGCATCCTGTGTAACTAATAACAATTAAAATGCAGAGTATGAAATAGAAATTAAAAAAAACAAACCATGCAGAAAATAGTTATAATTATAAATATGATAAAAGTCAGGAAGAGTGTGGTCTAGGTGTAACCTGGAGGGAACAGTCTGATGACTTAATGCCACTACAGAAAAGCCCTTTCATTTGTGCTGCATCAGTGAACTAATACAGAAAGTTCTCTCATATATATTTATAGTTTAGACAAGTTTGTTTGGAGAGGGGCAGTTGCTCAGATAGTCAGGTGGTGCTTGTGGTGATCTTAGAAGTACGTTGGTTGGGAATTTGATCGTATTTGTAATTTTACATACCGATTATGCCATTTTGTTGACTGGGAACCCAAATTATTTGAAATGAATATTAGATAGCTTGTATGATGCGGTGAAGAGTATGGATTTGAAATGCATAGAAGATCAATGCAGATGTGTATAATACAGAACATGGAGTTAATAATTGCTAGCTATATTAGACCAAGTAGATTAATTTGTTTATACTGGTTCATACTGAAGATGGGAAATGGATGAAGAAATTTGAAAAAGTGCAAATGTTGGTAGAAAGATAGTGGGTAGTATGTTGTCTGTTGTAAGGAACAAAGGTTTGTCAGAAGAAGTTAAGGAGGCTATATATTAAGAGCATTATTCTACTCACTGTGTTATATGAAGTCAGACTGGATATGTAAAAGTAAGCTGAATGCAGTGAGTTACTTAAGTTTGGTGAAAGAAGAAAAGATAATGTCAAGTATGACTGGATGCTAAATGAAAGTGGAAGGCCCACCCTCTGGAACAACCCCCATCCTCTGGAGATTAGGTTGGCCGCGACCCCACTGGCCTTTCGTAAGGCCCTAAAGACCTGGCTCTGTGCCTGGGCCTGGGGTCCTGAGTGTGTGAAGGGATCCGTCTCCTGGTTGTGTTACTGATGTATTTTTTCCAGCTGCTATGTATTTTAATGTTTGTAGTTGTGATTGCAATTGTTTTACAATCAAGTTCTCTGCCCAGAGTCACCTGCTAAAATGAGCGGCTATATAAATTGAATGAATGAATGAATGAATGAATGAATGAATGAATGAATGAATTAATTAATTAATTAATTAATGCAGATGACTGGTACAAAGGAAGTACGCTGAAGTGGTTTGGTCATACAGAGAGAAAGAATGAGAACTGAATTACAAAACAGGTATCTGAAGGAAGACTGAATGGGTTAATAGGAAGGGGAAGAGCAAACAAGTCACTGTTGGATGGAGTTAATGAGATCCTGAAAAAGTGAAGTGAGAAAGGGCTATTTAGTTTCCAGTTCTGTACTGAGAACTGGAACTCAAAGTGTTCCTGACAGTTAGTTGTCTAGCCTCTGCTTGAATGCATCCAGTGAAAAAGAATTGACTACCTCTCAGCATAATTTGTTTCACTGTTAAACTGCTCTTATTGCTAGAAAGGTTTTTATCATTTAAGTCCAATATTCTATGACCTGAACTCTGAACTCCTAGGCCTTTCCTGACAGACACTATTCAACTACTTGAATAATGCTATTATATCCCCTATTTAAAATTCCGAACATGCAAATTTTCTGGGAAAGTACACACATATTTTATATTAAATGTACTAAGAGGCCCAAACTGATGTCTTAAATAAGTTTCCCGCTCTACAGTATATTTGTTACTGTCATATGGCAGAAGATCAATCAATATATTTAAAGTCAGGAACACTCATAATAATGCCATATATGGTAGTGATGATTATTGATGAGTACAGTCTTTTAAACAGATACTGTAAAAGATCTCCTTAGCTGTCAAATGTATTTAGGAGATGCATGTTGATTATTTATTGAAGGCCTCTCTTATTCCTCTTGGATGCGCTACAGGTTGAAAACAAAAGTCCAAGATAGGTTAAAGAAGTTTCCTTCTTAATATTCCACATATAATTGATAGTGAGAGATTGCACAACATACCAGTATTTACCCTTCCCATCATTCACTGGTCTGAGATTTACTTGCTATAAAATATTATGAATAGTATCTAGATTTGGGCTCAACAGAGTGATATGTTTGCTGTAAAGATGGAAACATGTTTTGTCCATTATTTTTCTTTTAACATCCCCACTCCTATCCCCTTCACTGAAAAACTGTTCCAGAAAACTAGAACACCTTCTGGTATTCTGATGAGTCCTATTCCTTATAAAAATGGAAGGAATCTGCTAATGGAAGGTTCTTCTTTGTTGCTGATATTCCTGTGCAGACCCAAGTCATAGCTGAGTAGGATTTTGGGTGGAAGAGCAGAAATCATAACAATAGTTTCTGTGTACTTAACCATAATTCTTACCTATTCCTGCAGTTTCCTTTTGACCACCGTTTTAAGAGGAGCATCTTGATTGTTCTATATTTGTGTCAGTTTTTTTTTTGCTCAGCAGAGAATTTCTTTAGGCATTCTGCAACAGGCCACTCAGTTTTGAGAGAAAATTGCTTTTATTGGTTATTAAGCACTGTCTATCAGGCTCAAAATACCTATTTGCCTTAATATTTCCAAAATAGTCTGGATTTTTGCTTCCACCTACTCCAGACTGCTCTGGGGATTGTGAAGAGATTGCTGGTGGTCATACTTGAACCTCTGGTTGTCATTCCAGTCTATAATTTAGTGGGATCATTGTTTGCAGAGATAGCATTATGGTTTGGTCATTGGTATTGTGAATGAGAATGTAAAAATTGGACAAATCAGATTTTTTTCCCCTCTAAACTGAAAAAAACTATTTTATGCCAACATGTTACTAAGTCTTCTTTTAATTCATATAGACTGCTCAGGGTGGTGGTCATCGAACTCTCCTCTATGGACATGCAATATTACTGCGCCATTCTTACAGTGGCATGGTACGTATAAACTTATGTACAGTATTTATAGTATTGATATGTTTCCTCTTTATGTATCAGGATCAGTATATTTCAACATTAGGTAATCCTTAGATTATAGATCCATTTCAACTTTATCAATTTTTTTTGTATACTTTATTTGTTCCTATTATATTGAATAGACTGCCTCCAAAATGCATGGTTCTTTTTACTTGAATACTGTATTTTCACTGTCTATATAGCCCAACTAAAATCTTGAGTTTTGGTAGATTGTTTGGTAAATCTGTTCCTTCTCCTCCTTCATTGTCCATTTTTGCTGGATCTCCATACTTTTCATCCCAAGCTCCAAATCCCTTATTTCTTTATAATATTTCCTTTTTGGAATATTGGAGTGTGATGATAAGAAATATAGATATTTTATGGAAGAATATCTTGCCTTAAAGCTATTTATGTCTAATTTTAGTTAATGCTGATGCTATGGAAATATATACATGCATACATACACATACACACGAGTGTGTGTGTGTGTGTGTGTGTGTGTACATTTTCTTTAATTTTTTTGCAGCTGATTATATGTGAGTTTCCTCTTCATAGAATGGTGGGATATAAATAGAAATGATATAATTTAAAATTGTATAGCAGAACACTAGACACTTATTTCTTTTTTTCTTAGTATCTGTGTTGTCTCTCCACATCACGAACATCAATGGATAAATTAGCCTTTGATGTAGGCTTGCAAGAAGATACCACAGGTGACAACTTTGTGGGGAAAAAAAAAGCCTGCATTTTGGTTTTTATGGCCCTGTTGAGATTTACTGGCTTATATCTCTGAGATAAGTCCAGCTTTTTGTGTACTGTTGGTAGGGAGGACTGGCATTCTAATGGGTTACTTGACTGTATGCATCTTGGGGCAATGCTGGTTGACTAACAAAGAAAGAGGTAGGTCACAGAATGGAGGTTTCCTTTCTGTTCCACTCTTGAGGAGAGCTCCGTATTAGATTCATCCATGGTAGTGGTATCATTGGATAGTGTACACTATGTACACTGTGTACACTATGAACAGGAAAAGGAGCTGATTTCAGCCCAAACATACATGTGGATGTTTACTTTCTCTTACCACACTCTCTCTAAATGTGTTCTGTGGGCCTAAACTGCCATTACAATACTACTGTATATAAATGCTACTACATATAAGAACTCTCATATTTCATCCAATATTTTCCAGTGTACCATAACTACTTATTTTATCTGCCTAGCCTGTTGGCAGACATCTGGAGGGTACCATATACAGTAGGGAAGGATGACCAAGATGCATGTTTCTATAAGGTCAAAATTAGAATTATAAATATTTTCAAGATTATATCTCTCCTTCAGAACTGGGAAAATTGTGTGTCCATCAGAGTTATATTTGAATGGCAACATTTTCAGACATTTATTTATCACTGACATGGAACCAGTGTGGTGTAGCAGTTAAGATGCCGAACTAGGAGTGGGAAGACTGAGGTTCTAATCCTTCCTTAAACACAGAATCCAGCTGGGTAACCTTTGGCCAGTCACTCCCTCTCAGCCCAAAGCAGCATTAAGCTCTAGGACAAGCCAGCTGTTAAACAAAACCCTTTGTCACATACACCAATAGTTTCACTGTAAGAACTAGATTAGCCCAGTGCAAAAACAAGCAGACCCTGCGACTCTCTGGGACGAACGCTAAGAACAACAGCATTTATCACTGTCAGTTACAGTGGTGGTTATTTCTTGCTTTTTCTTGCAGAATCATTCTTGTAGGCAGATATCACACTTATGTCTCTCCGTAAATGACATGGACCACTATCAACTGTAGAATACAGGGTATAACATTCAAAGTATATTGATAGAGTTTGCCCAATATTCACGTCATTTGTTGTGTTTTGAAATTTTTAAAAGAACTTTGGCCGAAGGCAAAAATACAGTGGAGTATTAACTTACCCAAGGGGAATTCTAATGAGAATTCTGGACCTGTGCAGAATCAGCTCCAGATCTAACTTATGTTGTTGGCTGATTTTGGGAGCTCTGTGATTCTGCATTGTTTTATTTAAAACTGAAGCATATCTGTTTTTTCTTTGGAATGTTGGGACCCTGCATAGCCTGTAGGTGATCTGTTTTTCTACTAATGGAAGCTCTTGCATCATCACATCATCTGGCTCCCGGAGTCATGGTTATCTCCTCCCTCCTACCCACAGTGCCCCTTTCATGATGTTTTTCAATGTTTACAACATATTTCCTTCTCTTACCCATTCAAACGTTGCTGTAACATGCAACTATGGTTACAGCTATTGGGAAAAGTGCTTGACTGCAAAATTGCTAATGTACTATAATTTCAGCTTCATTGTTTGCAAGAGGCTTTTAAAAGGAGGGAAGGTAGCTTTGCAGCCAGAACAGTTACCCTCATAGCAGCCATATGGTTTGTTTTGCAAATTATCAAATATATGCATGTACTGAAAACAGGGATGGTGATGGGTGCTAGCAATTTATTTTATTTTAGATCATTTTAAAGAATGAATAAATTACATTCTTTGCATTGGTTAGCTAGTGCAAACACTAACTGGTTATGATATTCTTAGCATATCAAGTTAGGAAAAATGAAGACAATAACAGTGAGTGATTAGGGAGTAGAAATGACTCAATTAGAGGCTTATGTGGAAGCATCTTAAGATAAAACAATAGTTGTTTTAACATGGACTGCTAGTAGTTCATTGTTGTAGACTGTTATTAATATTAAGTCAATAGTTATATTCACAATTTTAGATGCAAAATAAAACAGTACATTTCAATGTAGGGGAAGCCTGCTGGTGGACTATACATCCTGCTTCCAAACAGCGTTCAGAAGGAGAAAAAGTGCGTGTTGGGGATGATCTCATCCTTGTCAGTGTCTCTTCAGAAAGATACTTGGTAAGTGATGAAGAATAGGGTATAATTATATGTTATTTAATAAAGCTTAAAAAGATAGAAAAGTGAGGATGAAAAAGTAGATAATATATAACATGTGAAAGTCAAACATGATACATTTCAGCCATGCTCCTATGCTGGCACTGAAATCCTTATCTATAAGGGAGCTTTTCCAAAAAAATCAACTTTACAATAAGTTTAAAGTGTAAAAAAGATAGATGTAACAAATTACGATGAATATTATTTATTCATGTGTAATTTTTGGATAAATTTTTATATTTACCTTTCTTGTTGAAAAGATTAAAAAGGCAGCTTACATACAGGTAGTCCTCAGTTAACAATAGTAGTTGGGACTGGAATTTCTGTTGCTAAGTGATGCAGTCATAAAGTGTGACATCACGTAACCGCATCACTTAGCAGCAGCAATCCTGGCAATCTCTGTTGCCATCATTAAATGAGGATTGCGGGTTGTTAAGCGCGGACCTCCTCACGATTTCCTCTGGTTTCCAATAAGCAAAATGAATGGGGAAGCCTGCAGAAAGTTGCGAGTCTCAGGCAGCTTGCAAGCAGGCTAGCAGGCAGGCAAGTTGCTGCTGTGGCGTAGCATGGCCAGGTGCAAGGTGGGTGATCTGGAGGGCAAGAGGGTGCACAAGTGGCTGCCATGTGAGCACAGTCAGGATAAGGGTGGCTGCTGCCAGGGGTAGGAGAGTGCACAAGTGGCTGCTGTGGCCTGCTGTGAGCATGGTTGTGCTCGGGGTGGCTACTGCTGGAGGTGGGAGGGTGCTCAAGTGGCTGCTGCAGCAACACAAAAGTGTAGGTGGGTGGGCACGCATTACAGAGTATGAGATCCCAGGGATCTCATACTCTGTAATGCGCGCCCACCCACCTACACTTTTGTGGTGCTGCACCACCCACCTACACCTGGCCCCATAGCTGGGGTCCTTGGAAGAAAAAGTGGGAGTGAGAGTGACTTACAAGAGTGACTTGTGACCTTTCCTGCCAGCTTCCTCACTGACTTTGCTTGTGGGAAGCTGGTAGGGAAGGTTGCAAATGGTGATCATGTGACTGTGGGACACTGCAACTGTTGTAAGTGTAAGCCAGTTGCCAAGCCCCTGGATCATGGTCCCATGATCTCGGGGTGCTGGAATAGTTGGAACTTCAAGGACTGGTCATAAGTACTAGTCATTCAGTGCTGTCGCAACTTCGAACGGTTGCTGAACAAGTGGTCATTAACCGAGGACTACCTGTATCTATGACAAATTAATGTTTTCCCCAACCTTAAAAATGAACTTGACTAGCTGCCCATAGTTGGTTGGAGTCAGGTGGCATCCACATTGAATAAATAAATAAATGTTTTCAGTGGGAGCTTGATTTTGCTTGAAAATTGCATAGCTGTATTCATATACTTCCATTTAAAGCCTTTCAGATGTGCTTGGTGACTCCTAGTATATTTATTTTGAGAAGTATTGTGTTTTAAATAGATTTTGAGTGATATTAAAGTTCTTCCTGGGTAGAAGGTGTGATGTCTTATTTGCACCTGTAAGTCATCACCTGATGCTATAAGGTGTGAAATCAAGACTATCTGATAGACTTCTTCTGTGAGAATAAATATGTCATTTCTTTTCAAAATGGAATAATTGCTTAGGCAATAAAAACAGTATTATTAAAAATAGACATAGAAGTATGAGAATTTTTGTAGATAGATTTCTTGGAATACAGAAATCTAGGTTAATAACAAATATAAATTTAATTAAAAAAAAATATGAGTCACTTCTGTGTCCATTCTTGAAAAGGTTCTTCCTGTATCTGGATTGTTTATATATTTACTATGGGCCAGATACAAATATCCCTTTTGGGTACAGGGTGCTTGGGAAGGTGCTACAGGTAGTCCTTGAGTTCCGACAGTAATTAGGATGGGAATTTCTGTCGCTAAGCAATGCGGTCGTTAGGCAAAACATCATATGACTGCATTGCTTAGCAGTGGCAATCCCAGCACTCCGTGTTGCCATTGTTAACCGAACCCCACCAGTCGTTAGGTGAGGACCCACCCCAAATCCAAACCATTCCTGGCTTGGTCTCTCCCAACCCCGAGCCTTGGTAAGGTAAGGAACTGCCTCTTCTGCCTCCTCTTGAATTCTCCCCAACCTGCTTATCTGCCCCCCTGCCCTTTTAGCTGCCCTGCACAGTGGCACTCCTCAGCAGCAGTGGCAGTGCCAGTGGCACTGGGGCTGAAGTAGAGGCTTAGGGCCTTCAGCAGTCTCAGCTGGCTGCCAGCACCCCTAGACCTCAACTTCAGCCCCAGCACTGCTGCTAGCAAGGAGTGCTGCCTCAAGACCTGGGCTGCCGCCAGCCACGCCAGCGCCACAGCACAAAGCTCCTGCTGCCCTGCGCTTTGCAGGCCCTTCCGTGCCCAGCTGACCTTAGCTGTCTTTCTCCTACTGCTGATGAGGTGCACCTAGGCTGGCCCTTTGTGAGGCAGCTGCTGGCCATGCCAGGCCTTCTTCCCGAGGCCACTCATATTGTTCTCCAAATAGTGCACCCCATTCTTGCAATTCTTCAGAAGGCCTTTGGAAAGTTGGGGCTGAAGTAGAGGCCCAGGGGCAATGATGGCCAGCTGAGACTGCTGAAGGCCCCAGGCTTCTACTTCAGCCCTAGCACTGCTGCTGAGGAGTGCCGCTATGCAGGGAAATCCAAAGGGCAGAGATGGGGGGTGGAGATAGGCGGGTGGAGGGAGTTGAAGCGCCCCTGCGGTTGTGAGTGCAGGTGGGCTGCCAAGTGCCCAAATTTTAATCACATGACTGCAGGGGTGCTGCAATGGCCATAACTTCAGGGACTGGGCATAAATACCATTCATTCAGCACCACCAGAAACTTTGAATGGTCACTGAACGAATGGTTGTAACTTGAGGACTACTTGTATTTATCCTACCAGAGATTATCTTAGTGGACACATTCTTGATTTTTTGAGGGTTTGATACTATTGACTGTGATTCTTTGCAGGGTCATCTCTGTGAGTTGAAGTTGAGGCTACACTGTTACAGTGATTCCACTCTTATGAGAGCAGTAGCATTGGATGCTATTGCCCACATGAGGATGGACGCACTTTAACAGCTATGTCATGAAGTGCCACAAGGTATTGTTTTGTCTCCACTCCTATATGAAAATGATGCAGGCAATCTTCAGGAGTTTTGGAGAAAAATGTCATCAATTTGCTGATGACATTCAGCTGTATTTCTCTGGACTGGAGCCTGGATGTAGTGTGGGATTGAATGAATGCCAGTAAACTGAAGTTGAGGACTAGAAAGATAAAGCATCGAGGGCATAGGAATTTGAGATCTGCTTGTTCTAGATGGGGTTGCACTCTCTCCAAAAGAAGAGCTTTGTACTTTGCAGTGTTCTTAATTCATCATTTAATTAGAGGCTCAAGTGACCTCAATGCCTAGGAGCACTATTACCAGCTTTGATTTGTTTCTAAGGTATGCCTTTTCTTGGACAGGGTTAGCCTGGCAATTGTAATCCACCCAGATCCATCACATCTGGATCATTGTAATATGCTTTATTTGGAATTACCTTGTTTTTGGTCTGGAAGTGATAGCTGATTCAGAATATGTTAGTCAGAATGAGGGGATGGGTTATGTACATATTACACCAGTGGTAAAGCAACTGGTGCTATAAAACCAGATTCAAGATATTTCTTTTTGCTTACAAATCCTTAAGTAGCTGGAACTAGGATACCTTGCAACTTGCCTTCTCTAGTCTAAACATAGCCCAGTAGCAGGCAACCTTTGGGGGGTGCAACTTACTTGCGAAAGCAGTTAGAGACTTCAGAACTGCCTTCTAGTGATATGATGATGAATTTCAGCACCATAATTTGGGCCATTTGGGGGACATGGGCCCACCTCATTTAAGGGTGGAAATGGGAGCCCTTTGGCTCTACATGCTTCTAGCTCCCATCTCTCTCTCTCTCTCTCTTTTTATAATATTTTATTGAGATTTTAAAGATACATATTTAAAAGTTAGAAATGAAAAAGAAATTTTGAAATACAAAATATAAAGAAAAGGAAAAGAAAAAGTGAGGTTAAGTAAAAGAAAAAAAGATATGAAAAATAGATAACTTCCAATCTATCTCTGGTCTTAGAAATAGTAAGGCTATCATAAGTGCTAGTTTTTAATACATTAAATAGGAATAATTCTTTGTCTAAACATATCCCATTACATTTATAATCTAATCTTCAAATCCCCATGTAAGCTTCACCCCACCTGCATTTTGCCAATAGTCCATGCTCCCATCTCTTTTTTTATTGCTCCATTGAAAATTAGCTATTTTGCTGTGGTACAGTCTTGTATTAGCAATTATGAATGGAGTGATGGGATTGTATGTAGTTCATTGGGTCATAGACTGGCTACCTCTGACCAAAAAGATCATTAAGACCAAAAGAGCCCCTATGACTTTTCCATAAGCTGCAGACATAGAACACAGCTGTCTCTTAAGTGGTGAAAGTTGTCCTCACTTAGGTTGAGGAGGCACCCACCATTTATTATCATTTATTATTTAAAATGTTTTTTCTGCTTTTCTTTTAAAAAGCAGCTAATAAGGTAATTAAAAACAGAGTTAAAACACAACATATAAAACCACAATTAATAATACAATTAGATACATTTAAAATATTAATTGATTAAAAGGATGAAAACCATTTGAACATTTTCTAAATAAAGTAAGCAAACTCCAGGGATGTTTTTAAAGTTCCTGCTACAGACCTAACATTTTACGAGGCTTATCCCCATTTTTATTTTTTATTTTTCATTTTTCTCCCCTCCTTTATTTTTTTTTTACATTGAATATTTTAGCTCAGAATTTTATATTATCACTTATATTCTAAGGACTTTCTAACTGTAAACTGCATTGAGATCTCTTGGACATAAGAAGTGTATAATATGGATATAATTATAATTGTAATAATATGTAGTAAAAGATGCTATTATTTATTTGAATAAGATGCTTCAGCCCCTTGGCTATGTAAATCAGTAATTAAACACCATCTGTATTCTTCCATATTTTTCCTCTGATTATGATGCAAAACAGTAGTAATAAATTTTTTCCTATCCCTAGGAACTCTAGCTAGAAAAAGAGAATGCTCTTTTACTGCTAGTTCCTTGTGGTGTACATTTAACAAGGAAAATCTGAAGATGAACAAATTAATTAGAATAGAAAAATGCAATATCTGAAAGAAACTATTCAGTCATAGATTTGACAACAAAGCTTAATTTTGAAGTTTTAAAGATTATTTGAAATGTAACTGTTAACTGAAATAAAATTTTCAGCAATTTTACTAGGCCAATTATTTAGAAATGGCAAAAGAAGTAAGATTTTCTTAGTAATACTCATTGCGTTTTAGTTTATAAAGTTATTACGCTTGTTAAGACCCTCTGCATCTAGATATGATACTAATAAAGTTGGAAATTAGTTGAATATTCTAAAATAGTAGAAAATACAGTATACTTCACCGTGTAACTATTTTAATTTCTAAGTCATATAAATGGCTTGGTTCCAACCTTGTGACAAGCCATACTTTGTTTAAGCCATGATATATTAAACAAGCCTTGGTGGCTGGGATTGTATATGTTCAGCCAAAACCAAACAAACCATATTGTAGATTAGCAACACCCCACCATTTTTGTTATAGTTGCTATTCTACACTGATGTTGATTTCTCCATTCTGAATTTCAGGAAATGATTGTTAAGTACTTTTGAAATGGACAAGGGAATTTAGAGGGTGCTTGCAGAATAATTAACTTGTTTTGAATCAATTCTGACTCATTCATTTTGCCTGCTGTACTGCTATTTTATTGCTAGTTCTCTTCTGGTGTAAAGCTACTGAGTCAGTGTCTGTGACATTTAAAACTGTTATTTGGGAGATGAGAAACTTGAACAGTAGAACAGGCTTCAATTGATAGTTCATACAACACAGTGGTAAACATCTGGATATCTAGCTAATTTAATTCTTGCAAGCACTACTAAAGTACATAACAAATGCAAATGTGGGGTGATCATTATGTATTTTTGTATTATTCTAATAACAGACTTTTTCTTTATCCAATGGTTGCAGCATTTATCTTACGGCAATGGCAGCTTGCGTGTGGATGCAGCTTTCCAGCAAACACTTTGGAGTGTTGCCCCCATCAGTTCAGGAAGTGAAGTAGCTGAAGGTACTACTGTTAAGATACTAATGGTCATTGTGCTTTAAGTTTGTTGTTTCAGTGATGTGAACAACAACAATATCAATAATCCCCTGCAAACAATTGCAATACAAAATATGTATTTTCCAGATTCTTGTATTAATCCATTTAGGGAAGAAAGTAAGGCAGGTGGCAATGCTGCCTGTTATAAAATTAGCTTTACTCAGGAACACTTGGAGCTGAATTCATAACATGACTAAATAGGAAAGAGAAGGCAAGTGGGTGTTTGGCAAATAGCTGTATTAGCTTCTGGTTTTTTTAGCCACCTACTATCAAATCTTTTATAATCTAGTAGAATACCTGTTCTTTTGCATACCATGAAACAGTCTTGGGAGAGGTTACATTAAAGCTGACTTGGCTTTGCTTTCTCTCATATATAAAATACATGGGGACCAAAGATTCATGTTTTCCTCCTAAATAGTTATTGTGATTACATGTAATACTTTCACCATGAAAAAAATTTAATGATGCCAAAGTGTCATGCTGTCAAACAGATAATAGGTATTAATTGAAAGCAAGAACTTTTATACATTTAGCACATGTTGACATCAGTATAATTAGCCTTGTGGGAAGAAAGCTAATTTTTAAGTTTTGCTGCAGGAAATTCTTTACAACTTTCCTGTGCTTTTTTTTTTTTTGGGGGGGGTGCCTTTGAGTATGTTGACACCTGGCGATTGCCTGGACTAGTTTTCTTGGCAAGGTTTTTCAGAAGCCATTACTTCCTTTCCTAGGGCTGAGGGAGAGTGACTGGCCCAAGGTCACCTAGCTGGCTTTATGCCTAAGGCAGGATTAGAACTCCCACTCTCCCAGTTTCTAGCTTGATGCCTTAGCCATTACACCAAAGTGGCTCTTGTTTCTGTACTATTAATGAAGCCATACTGAAACTTTTAGTATGTAAAAAAGTTAAGTTTCTTTTGCACTGCTTGTTTGGCAATTTTTCATGAATATTTGAAAGATTAAATGTTTGAATCTATCGTAGGGGCTTAATCAGTTCCTTTAGAAGTATGATTCAAGCCTTCAAATTATTTGTTTCAAAAACACTTATTTTCTGTATCCTATGATGCAGAAAAGGTCCTTAGATAATCAATTTAATTTTGTTGAACAGTATAGTTTTCTTCTGTAGCCATTATTAGTCTCAGTAATGATAGTATCTGTAGTCATTTGAAATTAATTACAGTAGAGTATGTGAACAAAATACGAAGTCTATCTTGTTCAGGATTTATTCATAATGAAAAAATTTCTATGTAATAAATCAACCTGTTTTGCATCACGTTTTATAAATAGTACAAATAATCTGAGTGTGTAAAGGAAGATTAAAAGATAATTAATTCATATAAAACTGTCAGGATTAGCCCAGGAAACTCCAGGAGACAATACAGATTCAATCCAGCAAGGTTTATTGACTCAACTCCCGTTACAGAATCTTCTCAGAGTGAGAGCAATTCCCAGGGTCACCCCACAAACATCCTCTGCATTCCTTAGGGAGGAGCCAGTCTCATTCTCTTATCTCGTGTTCGTTCTTCTGGGGATGAGAGTCCATGTTTCACACCCTTACTCCACACTCCCACAAAAACTGTTTTGTCATGTGAATTATATATATTGTTCCAGACCAGGTTTTTCAACCTCAGCAACTTTAAGACTTCTGCTGGCTGGGAAATTCTGGGAGTTGAAGTCCACACATCTTAAAATTGATAAGGTTGAGAAACCCTGCTCCAGACAGACTTCAGATAGCATTTATAGACGTCCTATATTGTATAGCATGCCTGTAGAGACTAAGCTTTATAAGTAATGGTGTTTGCATAACATTTAATGAGGAAGAACTCACAATGCACGAAATTGTCTCATTAGATGGCAATACATGCCTTTCTGAACCTTTCATTTCCATTTGTCCTAATATAGTCTTTCTAAAATTAAATATAAAACTTCAGATCAAGGGAAAAATTCTGAACTAATATCAAGCCCCTTACAGAATATTTAGAAGTTTGGTAAAAGATTATACTGAGATAGAATTAATCTTAAAATGTACAACATTTCATTTGCTCTGAATTATAGGTTATCTAATAGGAGGTGATGTACTGAGGTTATTACATGGTCATATGGATGAATGCCTGACAGTTCCTTCAGGAGAACATGGAGAAGAGCAGAGAAGGTAAATATTTGTTAGACTTACAAGCAAAAACAAAGGCCATTAAGAGAAGCCACTTAAATAGACATACTTATACACTCATGTACACATAGGTGTTTTGGTACAGTGTTTCTGAGTGATCTATTAAAGTTTTATTAATATTAACATGAATACAATTCTGTAATACACCTTCAAAGCAAAAGATTTTGCAGTACAAAATAAGGGCTGTATATGGTTTGAAACTGATTTGGAAGAACTGCTTTGGACTTCATGTGAGCACTACTACCTGTCTGCCATTAATTAAAGCATGTTTATCTTTTCATAAACTTCTGTGCAAAAGATTGAAAAAAGACATGTGCTTTAATGAGCAGTGATGAGGTCTCAATCACTTACTCCAAATTTCAAAGTGTGCACAGCCCTTATACATATGCATATAGCTTTATGGTAATCAAGTAGCAGCAAATCTAAAGTTGTTTAATATTAATTAACTTTTCTGCATGTGACTTCAAGGTTTAGGTAACTGGTTTTCGAATGTTAACATTTAGTCTAGTTCCAATGTGAAAAAAATATTTTGGAGGAAATTCTTAACGATATAGCTGCATGGCTTGCTAGGTTTGCTAGTTGTCAGTTCTGTAAGTCCTGTCAGAGTCTGAAGATGAGAAACTTGCATATGCTTACCTGGCTGTAAAATCCAGTGAATACTGTGGAACCTAACTGGACATTTCATTTTCATCAAATCATATTTGATAGAAGGACTGTTTAGGCCATTGTATCCAGCCCCTGACTCCATGCAGAAATCCAAATGAAAGGGTCTCTGAGAGATGAAGGGAGTCATCATCTTGCTGGGTAATTGATGGCACTATTAAACTGCTCTTACTGTTAGGAAGGGTTTTTTCTAACAGTCTGAATGTGCCTTCTGGTAACTTAAATCCATTGTTCCATCCTGCACTTTGGAATGCGTGAAGATAGGTCTTATTTTATATGACATCCTTTCTGGTATTTCGTGGGATTGCCCATTTGCCTAAGGTCTGCTTTAATTCAGTAAAAAAAAAAAAAAAAAAAAAATTAAAATAGACAAAGAATTTATTTTCTTGAAATATGGTATCTCTGAAACTGGTGATAAGGGGTTTTTCTCTGGAATCTTAAGAAGTCTCCTCCAATGTAGCACTTTTTACTCTTGTACCTGACACCTTTGTGCTTTTGGTGTTTTTGTTTGCTTAGTTTTAGTAAGTACAATAGTAGAATATAGTACAATGTAGTTAGGGAAGGCTATCATAACATGTCTAATGTAGAAAGAAATCTGGATAGCTTAGTCCTACGAATGATTGTGGTATATGGCATCCTAGAAACCATAGTGGTTTCAGAGCCAGAAAAATGTGAGCAAAATTTTTCTATAAAGCTGTATATAAAATTGGTTGAATATACTACTTGAGAAAAAAATGTCCAAATTATGGGTCTTCATCTGTCACATATGAATATTAAAAATGTTAAATATTTTATATGCTTCACTTGGTTAAACTGATACGGCATACTGAAATGGGTGGTTTAAAGCCAGAAACCAGGTCATTTCCAGATCACACTCAGGCCCCAAGTAACTTATCTTAACTAGACCAGCTCATGTGTGAATCTGAAAGAGATGGTTAACATAGGGCTAATTCTTGCTTCTCACTGGCTATAAGAGCAAGTGTCTAGTGTGGTTTTGAAGAATGAGGCTTGGGTAGGAACTCTATTTTGGGGGGTTGGTTTTGTTTTTTACCCTGAGGGTACACAGGTGTATGTGAAATGGATATTGGAGGGAGGCTGGGTGAGAACTGAGTCTTCCCAACCCATCTGTGGTAGATAAAATAAAAAAACAAGAAAAAAGCCAGTAAGTAAGTAATCATAGTAAACTATGTAAGTTGCAGTTTTAAGAGACTGCATTGTTAGGTATGAACATTTCTTATAGTTCTGTTGCTTATTAAGATGAGGCAATTCTGTCCAAGAAGGGATAAATAAATAGTCTAATTTGTCAGCCCCAAAATCAGCTATCATAGTGAGGTAATCAAACAGAATAAGTCAAATCCAATCCAAGAATCATGACTAGTGATTCCTTACTAGATTTGAAGGAATCAGGTGAGAGAGCAGGCAAAAATCAGGAAATTTAAATGGTCTGAGGAAGGCCTAGATTTTCAATGTGAAGTGACATAGTGGATGGTTGCAAATGGTGTTTCCAACTCAACAAACTCCTTGGCATGCTAGGTACCTGTTTTTGGCCAGCTGGTGCAGATCAGCTTATACTTCAATGGTACTCAGCCCATTAACTCCACAGGATAGCAGTTGCTTAATTCCATGAATATATATGGGTATGGCTCTGATTCCAGTTTTACATTTGGGCATTGACCTCCAGAGCATTACAAAACTT
Source organism: Liasis olivaceus (assembly GCA_030867105.1). Taxonomy (NCBI): domain Eukaryota; kingdom Metazoa; phylum Chordata; class Lepidosauria; order Squamata; family Pythonidae; genus Liasis; species Liasis olivaceus. The sequence goes on from CM061349.1 coordinate 264,267,182, forward strand.
TTTCCCCTGTGCTCTTGGCTTCACCTTCCTCATTCATGTCTGAGCTGGATATCACAGAACAGGTGTGAAGACTAATGAGGAATTGTTATCACTGAGCATGTGCTTTACATTTCTAAGATGTAAATTCTATTCCTGGGTTATATTGTTATATTATGTGTTATATTAAAAAAAATGTTCAGTAGTGAACTTGACCGAAGATGTTAGGAAGTTTGGGTAAGAATAGATAATACACTGTTAAGATAAGAAAATTCATATGACCTTTTTCCCAACTGCAAATGAAACATTTAAAATTATAAGCAGTGAAGGAATTTCTGATTCTGAGAGGCTTTTTTATGAGAAAAACATCGACAACAAGAGGATAAATCTTGAATTTTACAAAAACATTTATCAGTATAGCTTGATCATCTGAGTACTTCATGGAAAATGGCTAGTCTGAAGTGAATTAAAGTTTGAGTTAGCCCAGGGCTTATAGAACTAGTCCATTTGTTATCTTCATTTACTGAAGCATTGAAAGTAGAAATAACATTTTAAAATCTTCTCATTTTCTTGTTACCCATAGTACCTCGGGCTTGCCTCAGGGATTAGTGCGTGAGAAAGATACAGAATAATCTAGTAGCTGCTCTGTTAGCTGAACTAAGAAGGAAAAATAATTATCATGTGTCACTATATTTCGTGCTGGAAAAAAATTGTCTAGAGGAGAAATATATATCTTATGAGAATGCTGGTTACCATTACATTGAAGACCTGAATCATTCGAGCCACATGTTGCCTAAGGATGCAGCTTTACCTAATACTCAATTCTCAAAATATAAATGTGAATTGAAATATAGTTATATATTTACATTTTTGCCACTTTCGTGATGCAGTCCGAAAATGTGTATGTTAATGAAAATATAGAATTGCTATTTTAAAAAAGGTAAATTAATAAAATCGCATATAGAATATGCTAGGAGAAATGTGCATGAAGATGATATAGCATTATGTGCATTATAATTCACTGGAATGAAACAAAATTAAGGTAGAAAAAATGAGGAATTATGTATCCCTAATTTAGCCTACATTTCAGAAAAAACAAGTGTTGAATGATAAAACAGATTAGATCCAGAAAACCCATGAATCCAATCTTCTGATCTTCCAAGTATCTCCAGATTACATTGAGAAAATTCAGCAGCAAAATGACTTGTGATATTTGGCTATTTTCCCTCCAAATTAAGGGTAGGAATGGATATGCTATGCCTCTGTGAGGCAAAATTTCCACCCTTAAAATATCACATGCCCTTTCTCAATCTAAAAAGAAAGTGTTGAAAATGTTTCTCTCTACCCATTCAGTGAATTAATTGTGTTATCAGACTTATCCTTCTGTGGCCCTCAGAATATAGTTTAAAAATATTTTTTTTCTAAAAACAATGTGCAGCCTCCTAGTTGAAGGAAATTCTCTGCCTCTGGATTAGATGGATTAAATGTTCGTATCTTTGCCCGGTGAAATATTCTTTCTCATTACCCTTAAACAGGATCAGTGGTTAAATAGTTTCTAAGATTAAGTGCATGTACTTTTTAAATTGTTTAAACATTTCAAAGGAACACTAAATTTACAATTAAAATACATTAATATCACATTAAAATAGGTTAATTTCAGATTACCTTTACATAGTAATCCTCAATTGTGTATTTAACAGCTACTGTCTCTATTGTGAGTTGTCATAATCTCCAAAATTGTCTAAGGCAAAGCATTTTTATTGGGCAAGTAATATGACCATAACATGACCATATAGTTTCCTGAAGAGTAGAATGTGCTGTGCCCTTAGAAACTCATCAGAGCCAATGCAAAAAAGGCAACACAAATGATTAAAGAATTGGAACAACTCCCTTGTGAAGAAAGTTCTTTAGCTCAGGAAAAAAAAAAGGGGGGGGGAGATTTATGCCCATTTCTTCTTCACATAGCACATAGTTAATGTGTAGAATACAGTTCCACAAATTGAAATAATATACTTTAAGGTCTTCAGTAGCCCAATGCTAGGACAATTCTAAAGAGGGAAAGACAAAGTCAAGAGAGATAATCTATAAATAGCAACTAATTGGGTATGTTGATTATGGAATTGCATTTTTATCTTCATGTTCCTGAATACCTCAATAAATTGATAAATTATGCCCAGGGGGAAAAATGAGAATCCTAATGTCCTAATTCACAATCACACACACACAAACACATGTAATACATAATATTAAAATGAAACAGAAAGGGGAAGTTACTGGCCATGAAGAACACTTCCTCCCCCTTTTATCCTCCAGTGAATCAGGACGGTGTCTGCCTAAGCCATTTCTGAAAATTATCTTGTTCCTATGGACTTAAAAAATCTTTCAGCCCCTTTTGCCTAGGCAATGGTTCTTGCATATTTCCATCAAGGCCATCTTCCTTAGGCTCTTCAGTTAGTGAGTACAGTAGGACATTCTGTACCCTAGAGGGTAGTTGTGAATCCAAATTGACTGGATTAACAATGCAGGTTAAAAGAATTAATCGCTTTGTTTTGATAGGCATTAATTGTAACATGAAACTGGTATGAAACTATTTTCATTGGTTAAGTACACCTCTCAAGGTCTCTGAATTTATTTCTTGTTATAAAAATAATGAACAATAATTACATGACCTTCTGCAAAACCATGGCAACATAGCTTTAGTGGATATCCACTCCTGCGTCATAGTGGCTCTTGAAGTATCTTCTAAATACAGCGTAGTTGATTGCCATACAACTGAGGGACCAAAAGTTTAAGGCTCTGTAGAAAGGTCCTTGTGGAAGATTCATGAGCGTGCACTTTTAGAAAATCCTTCTTCACAAGTGAACTTTTTTACTTTCCCCAGCTGCATACTTGTTTTCAGATTTGTTTGAGCTGTCTTTGGTTCTTTTTTCTTTTTTAAAAAATAACCATATGTAGTTTGGCACATAGGTTATTCTTTCTTTAAATGGTAGGAACTTATAATAATAAAATAATTCTCTATAGTATCTTTAGGGTTAGGGTAATAAAATATTCTCTATAGTATCTTTATATATATTATATGTCAAATAATAATGTTATACATAATTATAATTTATTTTTATGCACTGTTTTACAATGCAATTAAGAAAGGAAATGATTTATGAGATATAGAAATATATAATGATTAAGAGTTGGCTTGCTCATACCTATTAACTGGCTACTTAGAAAGCATAATACAGTGGCTGAATATTGTTAAAGAAGATCAGTGTTAGTCTATGGTGGCAAAAAATCGAAAGCATCTGGGACACTCCGTGGCAGACCACCAAGTGACTGTTTTGAAAAAATGTGAATTTAATAGCACCATTGCGTGAGAGATTGTTGAAGTTACATACCTCAAAAGGTTCCAGGCAATCTCATAAAGTCTCAACTAACACAGTAGGTTTTCAACTCATTACAATTCTTACAATTCTTAATTGATAAGGTACTTGTAATCTCTCTCACATGTAACCTGCATCTGAATAACCAATCTGTCTTTCCCTCCCTGCCCCTACCCACTTCCGATTTTAAATCCTGCATCAATCTAGCCATTCTATGCATCTGATGAAGTTAGTTACAGCTCACGAACACTTATGCTTTTAAATAAAATGTGTTAGTCAGAAAAGATGCTTCCAGACTCCTCCTCATTATTTGCTGGATAAGGGTATACAAGATTCCGCTACAAATTCCTGTAGGAGTGGATTTTGATTTTTGCCTCAAGAGGAATTCAGGATGGAAGAAATGTAAGCCCCATACAAGAGACTTAAAAAAGTCAAGAACTGCAGACTTTGCACTTTGTAAAATGTACAATTTGGCTGAGGGATTTCTCTAACTCTTCTTTGTGGTCTCTGTATATTACAAATATAGTTTCTAGTGTCTGCACAGACACCATCCATATGTTCTACAGCTGAGCTGATTTTGGCAACCTTAAATACTTCCTCACACTGCATGCCTGCAGAATTTCCAGTTATATACCTTACTTTCTTCTGATTACCACTGATTTAACTTCCTTCTTGTTCAAGTTGGGTGTGCCTTCTGAATTTACTATTCTTTTTCATGTATTTTTAAATAATTACTCTACACTTTCTCCCCCAAAGTTTTACTTTTGTCAGTAATTCAAAACCTGCATGTCTTGTCTTTCTTGTGGCTTGTTTAGATGGTGGGTCAAGCATATCAGTGTCCCGACCTCAGATGGATATTCTCTCTTCCTTTTGGATTTGGGCACTGGCTTCTGAGTGGATTCAGGTCATCTGTCTCAAAGGTTCACAAAGCATACACAATAGCTCTTATCATTTTAGGGTCTTGCTCTAGGAACAAAAGAAATAGGGAGCAATTACAGCTAATACTTTGTTTTCTGGAGTGCCTAAACATTTATATAGATTAACATCAGAGAGCAGTAAGCTGGTTGCATCACATAAGGACATTTCTTCTATCTTTGTTCCTCTCTTGTACTGGTGGTACTGGCATCAGGTGTAAAGCACAAGTCTTAAGATCAATTGCTGACATTAAAAGCTGTGTGTTGAAACCACCAGAGGAAGAGGATTTCAGAATATAAATAGGTAGAGGCTATGTTGGCCTACTCCACACTTTACTACTGCTAATATTTTTGTTTATTTATTTAGTCGGTTTATATGGCTGTCCATCTCACAATAGCAACTCTGGTAGCTAACAAATATTCATTGTCTGTGCTAACAAAAGGTGGGAAACCTATGAGGCCTAAGTCATCTTCACTTATTAAAGATATCTTTCTAAGTTCAGAGTCTGAAGGGAAAATGAATGAGAAATCTGTCAACTGAAATCTTCTCCATACTCCATATAGAGAGACCATCAGCACTCTTTTAAGTACTACATTGCCACTATCTCTTTTTATCACATTCAAATTAATATTTTCTACAGTACCTGTTCTGATTATCGGGTGAGCCCATAGTGAACCCATAGAAATCAATCTCAGTTTAATTCTCTGCTTTATTTTTTAACTGCTTCAGTTATAATACTGATAATATTTCTTATTTGACAGGTGATGTTAAGATGGTCCATGGTATTCTTCAGTATCAAGAGAGCACCTCCAAAATAGAATGACTACCATGAATGTGTGTATGTGGTGAAGGGAAAACACCAGCCTTCTTTGAGTAAACCACAGCAGCAAAGCATGAATGTCTGCAATAATTGAAAAAGTGTCATGCAATGAATGCACTACCTATCTCTGTCCACTCCATTACTGTTTTCCATTACTTTTAATGCTTCTTAAAGACTTGGTCTCAAAGCTTTCTGCTGTCATACAATTAGTAGTTTCATCATCCAAAACCATAAATCTATCTCTATCAGTTACACTAGGAGCTCTGTCTTTCTGCTCACTGGACCAAGTCATTATTGACCATGATGAAGCTCCTTATTGTCAGAAGACATTCGGTACTATACTGAACAAATGCTATGAATGAAAAACTAGGAAGCTAGATAGTCAATCTAGCTGATAATTCAGGCTATGCAAGTCAATGCATTGACTCTAGTTTTCATATTGATGTTGTTAGTACTGCTCCATGCTACTAAGGACTTCTGGCAGAGGCTAATTTTAATAGTGTAGTCCCAAGGCTTCACAGGTGATGAAGCATGGTGCATTGTATGGACCTGGGTCCACTAGATTTTCCCTATTAACAGTATAAGTTATGGAGGCAAGACACTCCTTTTTGAACTCAATGCCAGCTAACAAAATCCCACTTTGAAATTGCTATTTTTATTTCAGTCCTCTTGGGAGCATAAGAAATATCCTAAACATTGATATTGACTGCAGCCACTGTTCTGAAAGACATACCTGGTTTGTACCAACTCCCTATGGTCTATTTTTTCTTAGATTGTGTAATTATGCTGCCCCCCCCACCATAAAAATCAAGGCTATACCATGGACTATCACTGCGGTGCCATCTTTTATTTTCTGTACTCTCTCTTCCTTGACTGTGCTACATGAGATGTAGATACTTCTCTGCATAGAAGCAATCAAGGTTCTCTGTTCAAGGATTTTATTTTTATTGTTTCATGTTTCCAAGATGAGATAGCACCATGAGACCAAGTCTCAAAACCTGTTATTTCATCACTCTTCGTACATTTCAGATGGAGATGGTTGCATCCATACTTCCACTGCTACATCACAGAGGTTGGTTAGTGTGGATTGTTTTGAAGGATGTATATTTCCATATCAGCATTTATCTGGATCATAAAAAGCCTGAGGAAACAATTCTTCCAGTTCGAAGTGTTTCCCTCTGATCTTTCAATAGCATCTCAAGTAGTTACAAAGTACATGCATAAACGGTGGTCTGCTTACCAAGGAATATAGATATTTTCTTATTCCAGTGATTCATTATTGGTCTTTCTGATGGCAGAAGATGTGTGTATTAAACTTTGTTATTAAATTTCGTTCTAGATTTCTTAGGTCTGTATGACAACTGTGAAAATCTCAGCTGACCTTGCAATCCATACATTTTCTAGCACTTCTGCTTAATTCTTGTAGGGTCAAGTTTTCTTGAGTCTAGCAAGGTAATGACACTCATTGCTCTTTTCTTTATAGATTTTTGTAAGTGCCATTTGAGCTCAACTGCCTACATTCATTCATCATTCCCACTTGGTAGCACAGCCCCATCATCTCAGTCAAGGATTTCTGATTTTCCACATTATTTTTCCCCATATTAAGGCTGGTGTGGATCTTCCGGGTTGTGTGGCTGTGGTCACACAACCCGGAAGATCCACACCAGCCTTCGTATGCCGGCCGTGAAAGCCTTCGACAATACATTTCCCCATATTCCTAACCATTTTAGTGATTAAGGAAGATATGTTTCCAGGGCATGACTGTAAGACAGATATGATCTGCTTCAGAAAAGAAGCTGAATGTCAGTATGAATAAACTTCAGTTTAGAAGGCCTTAAACTTTCAAGATAAGGTTGACAGGCAAGGTAATTCAAGTGGTCAAAATCTACAACCTTATTTGAAATTGTTTTCAGTAAAGAAGAGGTAGAGTTGTGGTTAGATATTTACTGGAAACAAATTTTGTTGGGAAGTTTTTGTATTAATCAGGATACTGTTTTGCCAGTGATTCTTCCTTCCTCAATCACATAACTCAGAATAAATAAATAAATAAAATAAATAAATAAATAAATAAATACATAAAAGAGATCGCAAGGCATATTTATTTACAGCCCATATAGCAAGTTACAAATACAGTCTAAAATTTAACATTAGATAAAATGATTTAACAAGTAAAGTATTTCATAAATATTACATAATACACTTTAAACTCCTACTCATGATTTATTACTACAAACCTTATTTTTATAGCCATAGTTAAAAATTTTGCTGTTACCTCTGTAATTTTAGGATTTTCATCTGCAAGTTAAATTTTAACATACTCAGAAGTATCTCTTCCTGGTTTTGATTTTAAAATGGGCCAGATAACTTCCTGCTGAAGATTCTTATAAAATTCATAATACAATAAAATATGGTCCACCATTTAAAGATCAGTACCATTACAGGGACAAAATCTTTGAGAGATGAGGATTTTTTGAAATCTACCATATAGCATATTTGATGGCAACACATTTAATCTAGCTTTTGAAAATGCTGTTCTGTATTTACTTAAATATAAACTCTTCAGGTATTTAGGGAGCTGAAAAGTATATCTGTAATTGATTCCAAAAGTTACAGGTAAAGACGAGACTTTGGCTTTAGCCGTTAATTCTTGTACTAATTATCCCATAATCTCTGTTTAATACAATGAAATGCTGATGTCATTACCTCTGGAAAATAAATAATCAGGGTCAGTACCAATCTGGCTAATCTTTTGGGTTACCTCTTTAATTCTGACACAAAGAAATTATTTAAAAAGTTTAAATTGAAACAAGGACAGCTGAAGAAAAAAAGTAAAAACATAAAGAACAATAAAGCAAGTAAATTGATTGGGAAGTTAACATTAAACAGACTGTTTAATATTATGGATGCACAAGACATATTATATACCTACCTGGTCTGACCTTCTGACTTTTGTTTACTACCACCACCTTGATATCTGGGTTATGTAACGTACAATGTTTGGTTGAATAACATTATCTTTGATGCTACATTGGTTTTGATGCCTGGCCTACCTCTGATAAGTGTACTTTACTAGTTACCCATACATGGGGTGCAGAGACCACAATGAAGAGGAACAGTTTGCTCACTGTAACTGTTTCTTTGACTAGCAGTCTTTGCATTCACACAAATTTCTGCCTTCCCAATGTTGGTACTTACCTCATGAGGTAAATAATAGTCCTTCAGGTATGTGCAACGGGAGGAAACATTTGGGACCCACCCAAATCAGCTCAGCTCTAGAATGTTCTGATGGTAGCTGAACAGGAAAGCCATACATATGAATGCACAGATGACTGCTAGAAGAACCACAGAAACAGGTAAGCAACCTGTTCCTTTTTTTAATTTTTAAAAAGCCTGAATACTTAAAGAGCATCGTGCTCTTTTCTGTTTCTTCAATACTTCCTGGAACGGGCATGTGGCTATGCAACCCTGTATGGCCTTGTCCTTCCAAGAAACTCTGAGGAAGGAGGTAGCTTCTGTACTAATTTCCTAGTGCAGCTTTATATAGCTCTGGATTTTTAAAAGTTAAGCAAAGCTGGAAGACATAAATTGGCCACCTCATGTTTTTCAAAAAAGAAATGCTGTTCATTTTGGTGGCTTTTTAAAAAATATGTATCTTACAAAAAATTCCAGAGCTGTCATATTGCATTGGACAGGATACTATGTAATACAATCTAATAATACTTTTTCACTGCTTTGAGAGAAGTTATCTGGGATTGAAAATGTAAATTTTAAGAGAGTTTATGAGTGTATGCACATTGCTTTGGTTATTGTACATACACAGTATTTATTTTAACCAATCTCTGCAACTGGTCAAATAAATAAATTTCCCTGGGGAAGAAAATAAACATCAATCTGTTTTCACCACAAATATCTAAAAAAACTCAGAAAATGCCTTTTGTTTTGTAGAACTGTCCATTACGAAGGTGGTGCTGTGTCAATTCATGCTCGTTCTCTTTGGCGACTGGAGACTTTGAGAGTTGCGTAAGTAAACTCTGGCATAATATATTCCATTATGATGACTAATGTCTCCCCTCTGTAAAATGTTGTTACAAAAATTGTAGGTATGCTAAAAGGCTTTGATTCCATTTGGAAATAGTATCAAGATTATAATGTGCAATGGTCTGTTAAGATTTCATTTGAAATTCATTTTAAGCGTGTGTACTGATGCCAAATACTGCCTCTTTTAAAATATTTTTGAAGAAATCCTGTGGAAATGAATAGTAATTGGTTGATCGCTTAATGAGAGTAACTGTGAGCAAAGGTTGTGTCACAGTTCTGTTTGATAAATTACAAGCTAACTGGTCAGATTTTTAGCATCTTTAAATTTGACAAGCCTCAGACTATGATTTGACAGATGTACCTTTGCCTGAAATTCAGTTTGACAGTGATGTTGTACTATCTCCTACACAAATAATATGATAAATGTGTATTTCTTTTATATCAGAACATATTCCAGCTACTGAGTGAATTTGGGGCATATTTGTTCTTTGCTTTTCTCTCGTATATTGTTTTATTGGAAAGTGAAATATTCAGTTAAAAATAATTAAAATGATTATTTGCATTAGTATATCTCTGTCTTCTTCACACATACACGAATACTCACTTCTTAAAGCAAGCAAATTAATATCAGTTGCTGGGAGAAGACTTTTGCTGTCAATGCATGTAGGTCAAATTGATGTATTATCAATGGATAATTTATTATGTACCACATTGTTGTGAACAGAACTCAGCATTTTGCAGCACTGTATTGGTAGCATCTGAGACTGTGACTAACTGAACCTATCATTTGGCTTTTTTGTTTCAAAGATACTGGGGCAGTTGATTATATGAAGAAAATCTGGGAAAATATGTTTCTGTGAACTCAGTTTTTACAATATTATAAATATACCACTTAAATATAAATGAAACAGAATCGACCAAAATATCTCCTTGTGGACTTTACAGGTCTTATTTCTTTCAATTGTTTTGGTGGATACAAATCTGTTTGTCTTCTGATTTGTGATCTGAGTATGAGATTTGAGTATGAGATAAATAAATCTGGTCCCAAAATAAGGCACATTTAGATTAGCTTTCAGTTGAAATTATCAAGTATTCTTAGCATGTAAGTAACTTGATGTCTGCTTTAAATGTCTTATATTTGAGATAACACTGAACTGTGATTTCAGCATACCTTTAATTCCAGTTATAACATTCAAATTAAATAACAATACAGAAATATTTTAGTTGGTAGTTTTTAATCATGTTTCATATTTTCATTTACTACTTAATATTTTAAATGATTTAAGAATCCTAATTTTAATTTTTATTAGGTGGAGTGGAAGTCACATTAGATGGGGGCAGCCATTCAGATTAAGACATATAACAACAGGAAAATATTTAAATCTCATGGATGACAAGAGTCTTCTTCTAACAGACAAAGAAAAAGCTGATGTGAAATCTACAGCATTTTGTTTTCGATCTTCCAAGGTAAATACTTGTAATATAAGTATTCCTCCATTTAATTTAATTTAATTTAATTTAATTTAATTTAATTTAATTTAATTTAATTTATTCACTTTAGGCACCACCCAGTCCAAACTGACTCTGAGCGGTGTACAATCAAACCAAACAAAAATAGAAAATGCAATATAATACAGTATATTAACAAATAAATAAGAAATGGAATGAAGAACAAGAACAGATGGCAAATCCAGCAAACAGTAGCCATACCCCAGAATATATCCAACAGAGGCCCCCACCACTCTAACCCAAGGCCTCTTCAGGGCTTTCTGGAATGCTATCAGGGTGGGATCTACATGAGTTGCTCCCTGGGTCCCAACAGATGACACTATTTAATTGAAGGGACCCGGAGTATCAGCCAGGCAGACACAATGAGATATAGGCAGTCTCTCAGATAACCATGCCCTATGCCAATAATGAAATTATAATTAATCAATAGTTAATTATGAATAATTAACCAATACTTAAATACTTTCTTTGGTACATACTAGGTTATTAAACTGGCTTCGCACTAAGGTTACTATCCTGGTTTAAGATTAATATCTGGTGTCCTGGTTCAGGTAAATCAAGGAATGGTTAATTAGAGACTTTGTGGGGGGAGGGTGCTTGCTTCCATTAGAAAGAGAACAATAAAAGCATTTCATAAGCCAAGATACGATTGTTCAAAATGAGCCAATAACAGGAACCACTTCTCAGATTTACCTTGCCATAACACAAGGCGGGTAGCCGTGGACAACTGTAAGTCCCCCAGCATCCCATGTGTGCCCTTCAACACCTTCTGTTGTTGAAGCTTGGCAGCAAATTGCCCAATATTAGTAATGTATTTTAAAGCTAGGGGCAGAGGCGGTTTATCTTTCAGAGGCTTCTTGCTTCCAGTCCTTTGTGGCTCCTGACTTAGACATTTCCTAATGCAAGGGTAGAGATAGAGATAGCTGAACTGCATCTTATATTGCTAATTGTTCTTTTTGACTCTCTTTGACAAATGTGTTGCATTTTCTATTTCTCTTTATTTTTCTCTTCATTGATGTGCTTTTCCTTAACATGTTGCTTTTTTCCTTTATCCATTTGTCCGTTTATTTATTTATATGTATGTATGTATGTATGTATATTCCCCTCTCATCCCTATGGGTGGTATGTAACTTCCTCAATCACGGGTCCTCTACCAGAGGCCTGGGAGTTTGAGGATTCTGCACAGTATCTTAGCCGTTCCTAGCACTGCACTCTTCTGGACAGAGAGCTCTGATGTTGCTCCTGGGGTCTGTTGGAGCCACTCTCCCAGCTTAGGAGTCACAGCCCCAAGTGCTCCTACCACCACTGGGACCACTTTGGCCTTTACTTTCCACATCCTTTCTAGTTCTTCCTTCAGGCCCTGGTACTTCTCCAGCTTCTCATACTTCTTCCTGATGTTGCTGTCACTTGGACTGCTATATCTATCACCACAGCTATCTTCTGGTCCTTGTCTACTACCACAATGTCTGGTTGATTGGCCAGTACCTGCCTGTCTGTCTGGATCTGGAAGTCCCACAGGATCTTAGCCCTGTTATTCTCCATGCCCTTCTATGGAATCTCCCATCTGGACTTGGGAGGGTCTAGCCCATACACTGTGCAGATGTTCCTGTACACAATGCAAGCTACTTGGTTGTGCCATTCAGTGTATACTGTTCCTGCTTGCATCTTACACCCTGCCACTATGTGTTGGACTATCTCTGAGGCCTCTTTGCACAATCTGCACCTTGGGTCCTGTCTAGTGTGGTAGACCCCTTCTTCTGTGGATCTGGTGCTTAGTGCCTGTTCTTGTGCTGCTATGATCAGTGCCTCAGTGCTGTCTTTTAGTCCAGCCCTTTCCAGCCACTGGTAGGATTTCCCAATGTCAGCCACCTCAGCTATCTGTCACTGGTACATCCCATGCAGGGGCTTGTCTTGCCATGGCACTTCCTCCACTTGAACTTCCTCCCATGTCTGCTGCTGCCTGAGGCATTCTCTCAGCAGCTCATCTTTGGGTGCCATCTTGTTGATGTACTCCTGGATGCTCTGAGTTTTGTCCAGGACAATGGCTTTGACACTCACCAGACCCCGCCCACCATCTTTCTGGCTGGTGTACAGTCTCTAGGTGTTGGATGTGGGGTGGAAACCTCCATACATTGTGAGAAGCTTCCGGGTCTTCACATCAGCAGCCTCCATGTCCTCCTTTGGCCAGCTCATTATACCGGCAGAGTATCTGATGACTGGCAGGGGATACGTGTTGATGGCGTGAATCTTGTTCTTCCCATTGAGCTGGCTCTTCAGGACCTGTCTTATTTTTTGGTGGTACTTGGATGTTGCTGTCTTCCTTGTCTTCTCATTGTGGTTCCCATGTGACTGTGGGATACCAAGGTACTTGTAGTTGGTCTCTATGCCTCCTATGTGGCCCACTGGTAGTTCCACCCCATCACTCTTAACTACCTTCCCTCTCTTTACTACCATCTGGCCACATTTCTCCAGTCTGAATGACATCCCAGTGTCCTCACTGTAGATCCTTGTCAGGTGGATCAGTGAGTTGATATCTCATTCACTCTTAGCATGGAGCTTGATGTCATCCATGTAGAGGAGGTGGCTGATGGTAGTTCCACTCTTGAACTTGTACCCATATCCAGTCCTTGGGATTATCTGCCTGAGGGGGTTTAAGCATATGCAGAACAGCAGCAGGGATAGTCCATCACCTTGGTATATACCGCACTTGATGGCCACTTGTGCGAGCTGTCTTGAGTTGACTTCCAGTGTTGTCTTCCACAGTCCCATTGAGTTCTTGAGGAAGGTCCTGTTGACTTTGTATAGCGCCAGGCATTCACAGATCCATGTGTGTGGCACTGAGTCATAGGCTTTCCTGTAGTCAATCCAGGCTGTGCTCAGATTGTTCTGCCTAAACCTTGAGTCTCTCATTACTAAGGAAGATTCCAGAGAAGGTGATTGCCTTTGTCTACAGACATTCCTAGAAGTAATGAATTATTCTGATCCCTTTCAGTTAGTATTCAGGCCTGGGCATGGAATAAAAACAGCATTGATTGTCCTGGTTTATGAACTTTGTCAGGATGTGGATGAGGAGAATATGTTCCTCCTGTTCCTCTTGGGCCTTTCAGCAATGACTGATACATCAACCATGGTTCGTTCTGGATGGCCTGTGAGGTTTGTGAGTGGGAAGCAGTCCTTTACAGTGTTTCCACTTCTCTCTTATATTCATGTGAGGGGCACGCATGGGGGAACAAAGGTTGAACTCCTATTATACAGCAATGAAGATATTGCTCAAAGGTGGCATTTGTTCTCTGTTTCATAATCTGACCATAGATGATGGTCAAAGGACAGTTGATGAAATAGAGCTTCCCCCAAACATGCCAGAAATTGTAAGTCTTTATCAGAAATGAGATAATTGAAATTCAGAATGGGAAAAGAATTGTGCCCACCTTACCTCATGAAATATATAAGTCTGTGAGAGGTTTGTAAGTGTTTCAAATTTCTGTAGTCAGTTTGGACCTTGATGGGGGTTCTGCACCTTTGAAAAGATGACATCATTGTTGAAAAGTCTCTTTATAACCCACCACTCCTTGTTAAAAAGTCAATAATTATACTTTGCTAAAAGGAACTATTAGGAAAAAAACATATGGGGAAGCAAGGTGTGATCAGACTCTGAAACAGATATATAAACACAGTCCCTGAATCAAAAGCATCAGCTTGAAAAACAAAGTGGCATATGGGATGTGGACAGAAAGTGGTTTGGGAAATGAATGTGTGTTTGAATAGGAGAAAGATTTGTTGGGTCTCAGAATATTTCTTGAAGGGAACCCCTTTCTTAGTATGATGAGTAAGCAATGCAGTTTAAAGCAGCAAAATTAGGAACAAAGTAATGAAAAAAAATTGACACAGATCTGAAAATGCTGTATATCCTTACTGGTGTATATGAGGTGAGGGAGGGAGGGAGGTCCAAGATGGAACATATTCAAATTTAGTTGGATGCATCTTAAGTTTATTCTAAGAAATGTGGTAGTCCAAATAAACCAATGCAGGCAGATCAACAGTGCTTTTTCTCAGCTTAGGATAGAATTTCTGATTGTACAGATGGTGCATGACTGTCCCTACTTGTTGCATGTGCAGAGTGTGATCCTCAGATTAAATAAGCTAATTGTCCAAATAAGTAATCAGAAAAATGTACAACTGGTTCTGAAAAATAAGATTCATGAAACTTTGGAAGATGTTGGAGCTATGTGGATGCCAAAAGTCATTGTGGATTTATACTTGCTATAATAAGACTCAAAGACAGTTAAACATTCATTCCACTCTTTGATGTGAATTAGATCTCAGAGTAGCTTACAATTTAATTTGGTAAAAACATGGGCTTTCTGCAAATGTTACAAAAGCCTAGAAATAAGAGGCAGAGGGCAATGATCCATAATGGTTTTAGAGCTAGTAATTGTAAACTGTAGAGCCATCCTATTTCTTAACAGTAAAGCTTGGAGAATTTGCAGGGGAGGAAGAACAGTAGATAAAGCCTTTCTGCACATTCTCATCAATCCTTTGGGCAAGACAATTACATCTTTGACATTGACTAGTGATGTTTTACAGAATCTGAGCTCCATGAATGAGATTGATAGCACAGTCCCAGAGTCTACACTTCCCCCTTTCTAAACACATCAGTATAGGCTGTATAATTGGTAGACAGAAAGGAGGAGCTCATAGTATGAAATGGTGGTTGGGTGTTGAACTGTAATCCGGTTCTTCAGGTCTTCCATCCTGTAACTGAGTCCATCCACTTTGCTGCTATCCTCTTCTTCTCTTTCCTTCCACCTTTCCAGCAGTAGAGGCTTTTCCAGAGAGCTAGGCCTTTGGATAATGTGTCTGAAGTAGAATAAATTTGAGCCTAGTCAAATACTTTTTTTCTTACTTCTTCAAAGTCCAACATATGCTTCCATAGAATGTCACAGGGAATACCTTTACTTGCACTGTTCTGACCTTAAGCTGCGTATAAAGTGGGGGAATAGCAGGTTTTGTAAGAAAAATGTACTTGTGTAAGATGAAGGATTTTATGAAGTTGTAGGTGGCACTGGATTCTACTAGGACATGCATTTCTGAATCCAGCTAGGTCTGTAGTGTAAAGCAATGATTAAATGAAGGTGCATAACATTGCATGTCTGCGCTCTACTTAATTTACGGATACCCTAGTCTCTGAGTCTTTGGAAATTGATATGGACTCATTTCCCAACAGGCTAGATCTGGAGTGTTTGGGGCAACTGCTTGCAACTGCTCTGTATAAATAAATATGACACAAATGTAATACTTCAAAAGAGGGAGTTTTAGCGGGGCATCTTGTGCCAAATATCCAGATTCTTCACAGTATAAGCATAGACCCTGTGTGCATTGGTACAATATTTCTTAGGTAGAAAATGGAACATTCAATTCACATTGAATGAGGAGGGTTGTATATCTGCCAGGATTCTTATCATATTAGCTGACAAAGAGGTGTGTGTTTGGTGTTGGAGGGTAGCAGCAGAAGCAATAATTGTAGGTCATGTGCTGGGAACAGTATAAATTCTGTTCAATCTGCTGGACTAGATGGCTCATCAACTGGATTAATTGTTCCATTTTGGTTGCAACTTTATTCTGATACAGGCACATGGAATTGGTGATTTGCAGTCTTGATTAATCTTGGGTCAGAGTGTGGGCTGCCCTAATAATATATACAGAACAAGCTGCCTAAAGTAGTCTTATAAAATAGTCGTAACATACCATATGTATTAATATGGGTATAAAATACACTCTCAGCTCTGCATTCTCAAGTAGATATGTAGCTTCATAGCAGAGAATAAGGATTTTCTTCTACAACAATGTTTACTATATAGCGGCACTCAGGGCACTTTCCATATATATATCAGACCCACAGCTTGAGCCCTAGGCCTTTTTGCGGTTTGGCAGCTTTTTTTTGCAGCTTTGAAGCTGCCATCTGTTTAATGTTTACCAGATAGTTTTCTCTGCTATGAATATCAAGACCCTCACCTCTACAGTATCAACTCTTACAAATTCCATCTTTTCTTTAAATCTTGCTGGCAAAGAGTCACACTGATGTGCCCTGTAAGATCTTATAAAATGGATGGAAACATTTACATTTACAGTATAATTCTTATTGGTGAACTATTGGTTTGCCAGCAGGCAATTTGTTCTTTTTTTCACTGTGACATTAAATAACAATGTACAAGGTTTTTTAATGCTTGCTGATATTTAAAATGTGTTCTCTTTTGATACATATTTATTTATTTAAAAAACTTGCCCATCTCACGCAGTGATTAAAAAACTTTAAAATACATATTTATTTATTTAAAAAGCTTGCCTATTTCACACAGTGATCCTAGCTAGCTACAACAATCAATAAAAACAACAATATAAAACAAATCAGACCCTTTCCACAAGGCACCAGACCACCCATACTGTGGAACCCCTGACTCAGCCCCATCCTAGCCAATGCTTGGGGGAAGAGCCAAGTCTTCATGGCTCTTCTTATTTGTACATCCCATATACCTATTTATCCAGAGTAATATGACTCTAATAAAAAATTAAGTATTTATCCTGCCTGCCTGCCTGCCTGCCTGCCTGCCTGCCTGCCTGCCTGCCTGCCTGCCTGCCTATCTATCTATCTATCTATCTATCTATCTATCTATCTATCTATCTATCTATCATCATTATCCACCTGTTTTATAACATGTAAACATTAGGTTTAGATAAATGCTTGACTTGTTCAGACTTGAATAACTGCTTGTCATTAATCAAACTTACCAGAAGCTGTGGGGAAAAGATGCATTATTTCAGACTACAATCTTAATACCAATTTATTTGGAATAAACTCCATTGAATCAAATGGGAGTTACTGTTAAATACAGAATTGGATTGTTGGATATTATTCTGTTTCTTTTTTATGCTTATGTTCCAGCCTTTTCTTCTAGCCTAGTATTCTTCAGTAGGCTAAAACATATCAGTTTTAATATAAAGCTCCATACTACCTCATTTCAGAATTGCATCTTATATTTATATTTTTAAGAAGTTCTAAGAGTGGATAAAATAGTCTTAACATACAATATGTGCTACTTTTTTGATGGAATAGCAATCTTATTAGCAATATTTATTAGAAAAATGTTGCCAGAACAAAATGATTTTTTAAAAAAATTCTGTGGATGTGAGCCATTCCCTGAAAAAATAGCATAATCTGAATAGAGCCCTATTTTATCATACCTACACAAACAGAAATACAGGTGTTTATGGAATGTGTCATAAAAAATGTGCATAGATGTGACGTGGACAATTGGCTTGTACCTTTGTATTTCTATTTTGCATGTACTGTACTATATTAACATTATGAATATTTGATGATTTATATAGAAGAAGTACAGAATTCAGACCCAGAAGTAGTATTAGTATAGTAACAATAAATGAAAATGTGATTAATAAAGAGAACTACATACATTTATTGTATGCTTGGAGATAGTAGTTTTTTCTATAAAGATTACCTGCATCTGGAGAATAAACGTACTTAAGTACTATTGAAATTAATCTTATGCCACAAGCTAAGCATTATCATTTGTAATGTTAAGTATGCTTACCATTTTCTGTTAAGGTAAAATCTCTCACTCTTCGGAATGCTTTTGTAGATAGCAACTGGCATCTTTTTCTTTGTAGGAAAAATTGGATGTAGGGATAAGAAAAGAAGTTGATGGCATGGGAACCCCTGAAATAAAGTATGGAGATTCAGTCTGCTTTATACAGCATGTAGACACAGGTTTGTGGCTTACCTACCAATCAGTGGATGCAAAGTCTGTAAGAATGGGATCTGTGCAGCGCAAGGTAAGGTGTTACCAAGGTTATTGTATTTAGGATAACTTTGGTGGGATAAGGAGATTAATGCTGAATCTCAATATTTTAAAGTTTACCCAGGATCCAATTTCAATGTGTTTATCTCTCAAACAGCATTAGAGGTATATCTTGGAGTGGTTCTGCTTGCTACAGGAGAGTTCAATTCCAGTTCCTCCTCTGATCTTTTCTCTGAAACAGAGATGTTTCAGAGGTTATTAGTCTTTTGGACTGGAAGGCTTCCAAGAGTGCACATATATGCATACACACATATATACACTCTGTTTCCTTTTTACTTGCTCATGTGACAAACTTCTTTGTATGTGGATTATCCAGCATGCTTTTTGAAATGCAAATACATAGTCCTCACTTAATGACCACAATTGGGGCTGGCAACTCTGTTGCTAAGTGATGCAGTTGTTAAGCAAGACATCACCTGACCACAACAGACTTATGACCTCACTTCTGCTGTGGTCATTAAGTGAGATTTCATGTGACCCTCACTTGTGATTTTACTGCCGGCTTCTCCATTGACTCTGCTTGTCGGAAGCTGGCTGTGAAGTGCAGAAATGGCAATCGTGACCATGGGGACACTGTGGTGGTCGTAAGTGCAAGGACTCATCATAAAGTTACTTTTTCAGTGCTTTTCTAACTTCAGACAGTCCCTAAACAGGGTAGTCATTAAGCGAGAACTACCTATATTTCATTTATATTGATATAAACATTTTTATGGTTATATGAGGATTTTTTACTAGAGTTCAGCAATATA
Source organism: Liasis olivaceus (assembly GCA_030867105.1). Lineage (NCBI taxonomy): Eukaryota > Metazoa > Chordata > Lepidosauria > Squamata > Pythonidae > Liasis > Liasis olivaceus. Next base: position 264,286,437 of record CM061349.1, read on the forward strand.
ATGAATAAAGAAATTCCTCTAATTTCATTTTTCTTAGCACTATGTTTAACTTGTTTTATAAAATGTATAAATTATATAAACTTGCCTAACTTGCATGGGGAAAAAAGGATATTTCCAAAGCCACTGAAAAGAAAAAAAAATATGCAAAAGAGTACTTTTGGTGGAAGTAAATAAAAAGAAAGTTAATAAGTTATGCTACCATTAGAATCCATAAATATATCTAGTTTCCTATAAATATTTGCATGTTTAACAGTCTTGTCAATAAGAACATATTGTTCTGAGCTTGGCTCAAATATTCTGTAGCAACTTCCACCAAATTTTCTATAGTTTCTGCTTAATTACTACTACTGTTTTCAAAACAGCATTCTAATATGTAACCTATAAAACAAAACAAAAAAAGCAAGAAAGTCACAAGATACACAATGTCAACTATGAAATTGCTTTGGACTCAGCAGATATGTATTAGTAGGAAAAACTTTATTCAAATATACAATGTACCTGGATCTCTCTAGGCAAACAAAACACCAGGATGATAAAAAAAAAACACCATTGGACTATGATTCAGGAAACATAGACCAGGCATTTAAGCGGAGTGAAGTAATGGTAAAAATGTTTCAGAGGAATTGCTTTGGAACCATGCAAACCCATATTAATCATACTGGTGAGATAAAACTCTTGCGTTAGCTGTTTATTCAGAGAAAAAGAAAGAACTGGCAGGCAAACTGGTTACAAACTTCTAGCGAAAGTACAGGATTTCAGGACAACAAATAGAGAGGTCTTAGCATCCCTGAGGATGCATTTAAAGGGCGCTTAACAAAAACTGTTCAGTGAAAGAAAATCTAAGAAAGGTTCTGGTTGACTTCACTGTATTAAAGCTCATCACTGAAAAAGACAAAAGGTGTCTCGTGGAGGACAAGTAGATACCACTATGCAAAATGAAATCTATCAGAGGGTCTGCGCAGGATACCCTTGTTATGCATGGTTCCACATATAAGCAGTTCACAAAGACCAAACCTCATTATGTGGGGTAAAGGTTTTAATCACAAATTATGAAATGATTGCCATTGTTAGCTATAAATTGCCATTCCACATAGCTCATAATTCATCCTGGATTCAGAGCAGTACTCTAACTCTTTGATTTAATTTGCACATCGGGATGCTTCAGAATTGTATTGTTTTTGCTATCAAGACTCTGGATTATTTGGCTGAACAATGAATTCATAGTTATATAGGGATTTGCCTGTATTGGCAACATATGGATTTTGTCCATTATTTTTTGTAGTGAAATAGCAATGTTTGCTCATCTCAAACAAAACAATGGGTGAAATAGCCTTTATATTTTCCAAGAGTAAGCTTTAAGGAGTGGAGTAGTGATGGAAATCACTACTGCAATTAGCTCACAGACCTGGACTGAAGCATCCAGAGAAATGGAATTAGGATGAGCAAAAGATTCATCAAATATCAGTATGGTTTTATCCATTTGGCTTCTCATTGCAGGCTATCATGCACCATGAAGGCCATATGGATGATGGATTAACGTTGTCCAGATCTCAGCATGAAGAATCACGTACAGCACGAGTAATTCGCAGTACTGTCTTCCTTTTCAACAGGTTCATTAGGTATAAGAGTACTGTTTTTTTCCTGTTATCACTACTTTCTCACTTGCTCTTCTCTCTCAGGTTATTTAGTAGGAGTGTGCATGAAATTTAACTGAAGCTGCAATAATCAAATGGGATAATTTGAAATAGATTTTCATTTATCTGGGGTGGAGTGGACATGTTTGGATCTTCACAAAGCTCCATTCTAGATTTGTTTTTCTGGAGCCTGAGATACTTGAATGGTGCCATGTCAGCCATACCAAATTATATGAAGACTCATTCTTTATGTAAAGTACTTTGCTGTCCCAAAACAATAAACATAGTCTAAATTTTAAAACAATTGTCTTGAAAGCCCCTGCACCATTTTATGTAGCTTTAATATGCTTCTTCTCCTCACAACTTTTTAATTTGCCTGCAAAAGTCATTGTGATATTCTGAAAAACAAAAAAATTACAGCTATTTGTGCTTTTCACATGGAAAACTGGTGCTCCATTTTTTGGACTCACAATCTGGGCATTACATTGTACTGGATTGTCTCCAGAGCAACTTGCACTGGATTGGTTTATTTCCAGAGCCTCAGATCAGGTCCAGAACTGGACTGGATGATTTTTACACATCCCTTTTAGTTAATATTGGCTCCTTACTGATACTGAGACCATGTACTTGTTAATTGTCTGGTTTATTTGGGATATTATAATGACAACATTAAGAATCAGATTAAAATATATGTCCAATTAGAGAACTTTTACATTAACTTTAGGGGCCTTGATGCTCTCAGCAAGAAGGCAAAGTCTTCCATAGTTGATTTACCCATTGAATCAGTCAGTCTTAGCCTTCAGGACTTGATTGGTTACTTCCATCCACCTGATGAACACCTAGAGCATGAAGACAAACAGAACCGACTTAGAGCTCTGAAGAATCGACAGAATCTCTTCCAAGAAGAGGTAACAGTCTTGTTTTCTTTATAGTGAAGGTTAAAACTGTTTCAAATCTGCAGCATAATGTTCATGAGATTTTGAAATTCAGGGTTTTGTTCAGAGGGAGACAAAACATGTCAGAACAAAAAGCATCTTTGTCGTCTGAAGATTTCACAAGTCTGTAATTCATTTCCTTATATTTCTGTTTATAGCTCAATAAATAAGCTACAAGGACAGGCTTCAAACAAGCTTAAACTACCAATAGAGTTTCTCATCTTTTCTGGGCTGGAAATTGAGTTAATTTATACTATAATTTGTTGAAACCAAACAAGTCAGTATCATAAACTACATAATTCTATTTTGTTTCAGTACCCCATAGTTTAAGCTAATCATTTTGTTCTTTTGGGATTCAATCATAAGCCACAATTACTGTAATTAAAATATGCAATGGATAATTCCAGTATTTTCTATGCAGACCTGCAGGTAGGAGATGTGAGATGGGGTGGTGGAGCATGTGAGATCAAACCTCATGCTCATAGTGCTAAGTCATATTTTAGGTCTCATTCCATCATAATCCTCCTGGAAAACATGAGGAGATACGTGAGCTGCCTATAATATGCACCATTCTTCAAAAGATTGTAAATACAGAATATTAGAATTGTACTAGGTTTGCAAAACATGTAGCTCAATGAGACTGAGTAACCATATGGAGATAGAATTAATATAGAAATTAATTGAGTGCTCTTAATAAGCTAGTTAATAAATATACCTACGGAGAATTAAAGTTTTAAAGATGAATTTTGCTTAATGTGGCATGGCTCAGTTCTTCCTAAAGATGTGAAGATGATTCTGTAACCATTGTAGGTCAGTGTTTGCCTGTGTCTTTTTCTTTTCCTCCCTCTTGAGACTGTTTCCACAAAGCTCAGTTCCTTTATTGTGTGCTACCTAAATGTGAGTATGTGTGGGTATACAAAAGCATGTATAAAAAAATGCTCAGAGACCGTTAACACTATATATATATATATATATATATATATATATATATATAAGAGAGAGAGAGACAGAGAGAGAGAGAGAGACTTTATCTGTGTGTATTCATTTTATATAAAATATTGTTTGAGAATAAACACCTCTTTTCTTATAGGGTATGATCAATTTAGTGCTTGAATGTATTGATCGCTTACATGTATACAGCAGTGCAGCTCATTTTGCTGATGTAGCTGGAAAGGAGGCAGGAGAGACTTGGAAATCTATTCTAAATTCATTGTATGAATTATTAGGTAAGATATATGTTTGAGTAATAGATTAGTACCATCCAACCATACACAAATATATGCTAAAAACCTTGGAATGTTGAAATTTCATGATTTATAGAAGATACAGTTTATTGGGTATGATAAAGAACATCAGATGTACAAGTTCACCCTTGGATTAAAATCAAAGGATTTGTTTAGACTGTAGTTTACACAGAAAGTGCAATGTGTTTATATATTTATATGTGTGTGTGTGTATGTGTTGATAACTGGCAGATTCAAAATATGAAATTGTTTTTCCTTTCGTGTGAACTAAATTAGAAATAGGTACCTCCTGCTGATAAAAAGAACCTCTGTGGCAAATTCACTGGTCCTATTACACTCTGGGATCTTGATTTGATTCCATTACATAAGTGCATAGCATAGCATAGCATAGACTTTAGTTTCAATTTTTTATGCCAAGTCTCTTGCTAGTTTACCTGAAGAATATCATAATGAGTAAATTTTAAAAATATCTCTATACTCTAATAAAATAAGTGCTGTAATTTGATATTTAGCTTAAGTATTTTGGATATTAGTGATTCAGTCCTAATCTCTGCAAGCCATAGATTAATGCATCAATGTTGCTATCATTTATAAAATTTCAAATATAATTACTGCTTTTCATGGAATTTTTTTTATCTTAATGGTGACATGCTAGTTTATCAAACCCTAATTTTGGGGTGCTATATGATGATTTCAGCCAGTGAATGTAAGAATTTCTAAATTAAGAGTTTATCCCTTTATTCTTTCCTAGCGGCTTTGATTAGAGGGAATCGTAAAAACTGTGCTCAGTTCTCTGGATCTCTCGATTGGCTCATTAGTAGATTGGAGAGATTGGAAGCATCTTCTGGTATGTTTCTTGGCATTATGATGTATATTTGAATCCATGGTTTCTTCTTCCAGAATTTAATATGTATATTTGGCATAATATTCATTTAATAATGATCATTTGGGTGCCAACAAATAGGAACTGAAAGAATGTTGACTGTGAATCTGGTAGAAATTTTGCCAAAAGTGTTAAAAAGCAATATTAAATGGTGTATTTGTTTTGTTTTGTTTGCTGCCTGTATAGTTCTGATTCAGATTTGTTTGGGATTTCATGTGGTCCACAGAAACTTCATTTTGTGGTCTGATAACTTTTCTTGGTATTTGTTTAATGTATCTCACAGGGTAAAAAGGTAAAAACTCCCTTAAGTTGAGCTCAGCTTCTGGGGAGGTCCTGGATATGCCTGTGTGGTTTTCTTGGCAACAACCCAGAAATGTTTTTTTTTTTTTGGTGTTCTTCTGAGATACTTTTTTTGAATTTCCAGTTTAACTTACAACCCAGAGATATCCTGGTTACTTTCAAGTACTACATGGAAATGAGGGCAGGCACTGAAAATCAAGGAGCACAAAGAGGATGGAGCCCCAAGTGCCAGTGAAGAAAAATCTTACTAATTTTGGTCCTTGTTTTTTTGTAATAACAGGTCTGCCCCTGCTTAGTTTTTTTAGTCATTGAAGATCAAAGAGATACTGCTACCTGCTGTGGCTTCTCGGGTTTGATTTGGAAGGGGGGAGATTAATAGAATTATTAACTGAATAACTTATATATTTCTATCACATTATACAGTAAATACCATATGGATTTTTGATTCTTGTTTCTCTAAGCACCTAAAATGTACAGTATTTTCTTGCACACAATTCTATTCAGATTCAGTCTGAAATGTTTTTATCCACTAAACTGGATATTCTCCTGGGGATACTCATCAGGAATTCAATAGCTTCTGGAAAATATAAAAAACCCAATTGCTCCTCTACAACCTTCAGAATCTTCTTGACAATTGGTAAAATATTTGATTTACTCCCATTTGTTGTAAACAAAGCAACAGTAGAGAAGTACGGGAAGCTGGAAAAATGGAGGAATTTGAGGGCCATTTGAAATTGGGTGGCTGTAAGTTCTCACTCCAGGTTTGTCATTACATATGAAGGCAGCCTATGTTAATTGGCTAGAGTTAATCTTTCATGATGTACTCAAATATCCATGCTTATCAAGATTAGCATGAGATGCTCTTTCTTAATTGTGCAATGTAATTTAATGTGAAAACAACAGCAACTATTCCTTTCTCTTTCCTCTGCTCAAAATAATTACAGAAGAAAAAGGGTTACTATGATTGTCCTTGGATCATTAGGACTGTTCTTTATGGTTGTATGGTTTTGAAAGAATATAAACAGTTAAATACTGAAATGGGGGCTTCTGTATTTTTAGGAATTCTTGAAGTTTTACACTGTGTGTTGGTGGAAAGTCCAGAAGCTTTGAATATTATTAAAGAAGGACATATTAAATCAATCATTTGTCTTTTGGACAAACATGGAAGAAACCATAAGGTAAGTAAGACAAACATGAATGAATTTGAATAGTCTATGTGATAAGTATAATTTTTACAAGAAGAACATAGAATTTATTTAAGATAACAAGGAAGCATCTTTAATTTTTTTATACAGCAGCTATAGTGACAAAACTTTCATAACCACCTCTGTCATCATTTCTTGCCAAGGTATTAGACGTTTTGTGCTCATTGTGTGTATGTCATGGAGTAGCTGTGAGGTCCAATCAACATTTGATCTGTGACAATCTTCTGCCAGGGAGAGACCTCCTTCTTCAGACCTGCCTTGTCAATCATGTGAGCAGGTAAAAAATTGAATAGGATATTATTTTTAGTGTTCACGTATGTGTAGTTACACACATGAGCATGTATATACAATCCCTTCTATAATAACTTTAGTTTTATTAGAACTTGCTTGGTATAGAAGATCTGAGCATTAAAAGGTTGGTAATTTGCTTTTTTAAAAAATAATTTTGTTACTTTTTAATTTTCTGATTTTTTTTTTTAATATTCTTTGCTTTTATTCAGCATGAGACCAAATATTTTCCTTGGAATCAGCGAGGGCTCTGCTCAGTACAGGAAATGGTATTACGAACTAATGGTTGATTATGTGGAGCCATTTACAACAGCAGAAGCTACTCACCTTCGTGTAGGTTGGGCATCAACAGAAGGCTATTCACCATATCCTGTGGGAGGAGAAGAATGGGGTGGCAATGGTGTTGGTGATGACTTATATTCCTATGGTTTTGATGGACTTCATCTGTGGTCAGGTAAGACTAACTGTCTTAAAGCCTAAAGATATTGCAAGTTATGTTTTAAATTCAAAGAAGAGTTATATGTGATAATAGCAATGGAAGGATTGAAACAACTGTATCACAAGGAGAAAGTCCCAGATACTGTTCTTGCATGTGGAGCAATAGAGAAAGATTCCTTTCTGAAACTCTGAGATACCTCTGAGTTAAAGGAATTGATACCGAGTGAGTTAGCCTATAAATTGAAGCTTTCTGTGACCTAGCTTTGTTTTTCTCAGTGTGCTTCTGAATTCTTTGGAAGTAGGTTTTCTAACAAGATCTTCAACTTTTCTTCTAATAATGTTTATTCCTAATTATAGGTTGTGTAGCAAGATCTGTCAATTCTCCCAATCATCATCTACTCAGGACTGATGATGTAATCAGCTGCTGCCTTGACCTGAGTGCTCCAAGCATTTCATTCCGAATAAATGGGCAGCCAGTCCAGGGAATGTTTGAGAATTTCAACACAGATGGTCTTTTCTTTCCGGTTGTCAGCTTTTCGGCAGGGATAAAGTTCGTGTCCACATCCTATTATTTTCTGAATACGTTTTCCTTGCTAAGGTCTAATCTAGATCAGTGACTGAATCTGTTGAAATTTTAATTTTTTCTTAAAAACAGATGTGGAGAGTGTAGGTAACCTAAATTGGTAGGTGCTGTAGTAGTTTGAGAACTGATCAAATCTGAGGGGACATTTTTCTACTTAAAGTTGTTACATTTTCTCTGCTGGGAAAAGTATTTAGTATCATTATCGAGAGCTATGTAACAAGAGTATGATTTTAAACAGGAAAAAAATGGAGGATAAAGCCTTCCCCAGTCTCATTGCCCACCAGATGTGTACTTCAACTCTCACATATCTGTAATGAAGGTGTTGAACACCAGGGGTTGAAATCCATGGATCTGGGATAAATTTAGCTTGAAAAAGTCTATATTAATATTTCCAGGGTTATGATCATTATCAAGTTCATCCTTTATTCCCTTTCCCAGAACTACAGGAGTTTTATCAGGGATCTCCTCTGTTGCGTAAAGCTTGACTTTATGAGTATAAAATTAAAATTAATGAAAGAAATGACTTGGCACTTTTCTCCTTAGTTATTATTTACATTACAATGCTGTCTTCCCAGGCCAGATTTTATTTGCTAAAATGTTGCTTTTATCAATTCCTCTAAATTTATATCAGATAAATGAATAGTCTCATCAAACTATCTTTTAGAACTGGAGATACAAAAAATAAGGATGAATAAACCTCAAACTTCTATGTTCTCCAGCAGACACTAAAACAAAAATAAGAAATAACACTTAATCTTTCTTTTTATTCAGTGTAATGGGAGCAGTGTTGGACCTTAGATTGGTTAGTCTGAGGAGAATTTGAGATGGCTTGCTCATCTATATTGCAGAAAATAGTACATGTATGCAAAGCTAATACTAGGGGCTTAATCTGAGATAAATTAGGTTGCTGAAAATTACTGGTCAGTTCTTAGTTGGTTGAGATTTATTCCTTGGATGTTCTGGATCATAGATTGTTCTCTTATCTATTGTTATACTATTGCAGTTGTTTTAACAATTTAGTGATAATATTGAGGGTATGTGTGTTTTGTTAGTTTTCAATTCTAATTTGATCCAAAATTAAGTGAATTATTCAAATCGCTTAGCTTGTTATTCTAAGGAGTAAGGCCCAACTGAACGTAGTCAAGTTCATTTGTAAGTAATTATGCATACAATTTTGTTAGCATTACTCCAAATTACATGGCATATGAAAATAACAAACTAAACAACAGTGAAAGGTAAACCCTATCAGGGTGAGCAAGCAAGTAAGTTAATTACAGACAAGTCAGGAAACTAACAGCATGAGAGAACCAAATTTACTCTAGAATAAATGCTGCACAAATTCAGTATCTGCAAGTAGAACTTTGCAGGAAATATTTTATCTAATTAACATGGAGTCCTGCATATTGTACTTATCTTACAGGGTACGATTTTTGCTTGGAGGCCGCCATGGAGAATATAAATTCCTTCCTCCTCCAGGATATGCTCCATGTTTTGAAGCTATCCTGCCCAAAGAAAAGTTAAAAGTGGAACCCAGCAGAGAATATAAACAAGACTGCAATTGCACAAGGGATCTCTTGGGACCAAATATTTCTTTGTCACAAGCATCGTTCACTCCAGTACCTGTAGATACCAGTCAGGTTTGTAAAATGTACAATGGCTTTAAACATTCATTAGATTTAGTTTATATTATGTTAAAACTAGTAGTAGGTTGGATGACAAACACCATGTATCTACTAGCAGTATTGCTATAACATTCTAGCAATATCATAGTTTGAGATAGTAATCAGTATTTTACTTTCCAGGCATTGATCAGATGTTAATAGCAAGCACTGGAATGAAGCTGAGCTTTGTATAATAAATGACATATACATATATATGTATGTATGTATGTATGTATGTATGTATGTATATATATATATATATATATATATACATACACACACACACATATACACACACACATACAGAGAGAGAGAGAGTCAGGAATAAAATAATGTTGAGAAAATAACAGACCAATTATATTGGTCAACCTGAAAGAAGTAGCTTAAGAAATGGTATTGGTCTGTACTTGTGATATTCAGTGCTATAGTCATTTTTTCCCCTCAAATTTGCCTGCTAATAGAATCCCTTATGCATTTTTTTTTTCAATTCAGTTTTAAAATGACAGAATACTCATACACAGTCCCAGTCATTTTGTTCTTCATTATGATCTCTGTACAGGTGAATCCACAGGGTTAGGGTTAGAGTTAGTTAGAAAGGCTTATATACATATTGTATTAGAAAAGCAAATTTATTTATATTTAACTTTTTAAATATGTCAAATGCAGTTCAATGATTGTTCTGGAATCACCATATATATATGAATCCTTTCTACATCATGGTTGTATTGGCCTCATACATCCATGGGGTGGGGAAGGCAAAGTGGGGGGAAATGACAAAACATGCATTATTATGCAAATTACATAATTTATGTGCTTGCATGCAAAATTGTGATGCAAGTTCAAAAGGATGAAGCTTGCCTTGTGACGTCATAATACACATTTCATATATTGGCATTATTGTGGATAAGAGTGAATACCTATGATGGATATGTAAGTAAATGAAAATCCATCTCAAAAAGTGTCTCCTGATTGGATGTATGTCATGTAAATGCTTAAGATAATGCATATGAATGATAATATGGCAGTTTTAAATAACCTTTACCCGGTTTTATCAATATAAGAACTGTGCTGATGAACAGTGTTGGGTTCATGAATGGTGTTGGGTTCAGTAAAGAAAGAAAGTGTTTTATCGGCAAGTTTTTGCAGTTATATTCTGATTCTCTTTTTCTTAATTCTGAGGACAATAAGTATAATAGATGATAGACTTTTTTTTAATGGAATATTATTTCTGGAATATTTTAAAGAGGCTGAATTAATTGGATTTTTAATTTTTTACCATTTAGCTATAATTGAAAGACAGAAAAAATACTTCTGTTAAAATGAACAAGTTATATGTAGTATATATGAGATTAAGATATTTACAATATAGTCCTATACATTTCTACTCAGTTCATTGGGTTTCCTTTCTGGCAATCGGAATTTCAACCAGTAAAAAATAAGCCCATAAAATGACTGGATTATTTATTACATTGGTTTATTTTTTTTCTTAATTGTATTGTTTGCCATTTTATTTTTTAACAGATTCACTCTTCTATTTTTAGATTGTATTGCCTCCACATTTGGAAAGAGTTAGAGAAAAACTAGCTGAGAATATCCATGAACTTTGGGTGATGAATAAAATTGAACTTGGATGGCAGTATGGACCTGTATGTACTTTTTCAAATTTTGCATTGTATTAATTCATTCATATATGCTTGTGTATATAATTTAGAAGTCTTTTTACTGCCTAGAAATTAAATGACCATTTTTAGTTTTCCAACAAGTTTTGCATCAAATCTTTGATGCAATAAAAAAAAATTACACATGATGAAGTCTGATCAGGGTGCCCACAAAGTGTGGTCAAAAGAGTCAAAATGGTGGCCGCGACCATGCAATCAAAGCTTCACCATTTTTTTATGAGCATCACGTGTGTGCCGCACATAAAAAGCAGGCGGAGCTTCAGTTGCATTGTTGTGGCCACCATCTTGCCTTTTTTTCACCTTACTCTGCTGACACCCCCGAAACACTGGCAGAGTGTTGCCAGTGGCTGCTATCAGGGAGGAACAATCAGAGAGAACTAAAAACCAGGAGCTAAAAATTGCACAATTAAATAAGAGCAGAAGAGCTAAGGCAAGAATTTGTTTTTGTGTTGAGACACATTTATTTTTCTCCTTTAGACTGAGTATTACCATAAATGTTGCTTTGTTTTTTGCAGGGAAATTCTACTCGTCAGTAGAATTGATCCTATCAGGCTGCAGTTATAGGATAAAATGAAATACAGTCTTTCCTATCTTACAGGTTAGAGATGACAACAAACGACAGCATCCCTGTTTGGTGGAGTTTGCTAAACTGCCTGAACAAGAACGGAATTATAACCTGCAAATGTCACTAGAAACGTTAAAGTAAGTCACAAGCACCTCTATGTTTTTGCAAGTAAATTTATACGAATGCATGCATTCTTAAGCAGCTTGTGAAATTTGATTTATACTATACAGTATTAGCAAGGTGCTCATCAGTTTGGTGGATTGTGTCAATCAATATAATTATGCATATTCACAAGTAATTTCCTTTGATATGCTGATTATTCATGCAGTAGTATTTTCTGAACTTGCTTTGTTTCTTTCATTTTTAATGAGAATTGCAGAAGCACTCATGTTCATTACTTTTAAAGTGGTTCTCAGTTTAAGCATGTTTTACATAAATGGGAGAGAAAAGTTAACCTGCATACTGTATAAATCTTAATTTGATGGCAAAACAGTGTGTAAATAAGTGATTATTGGTCTATGCAAATATGAATAGGAAAATCTATTATAAGATATCACAGCTCTGAAATCATGGCTGTTAATCATTTTCAAAAATATGAGCAAAAAAAAAGACAAAACTGTTCCCATAAGACCGAATCTTGTAACTACATAAATTGCACAAGCAATTATAACTTTGTCTTTCAGTTAGCATGTTTTGCCTGATTTTAATGATTTTAAATGTAATGATTTTATCTTCTAGAACATTGCTGGCATTAGGTTGTCATGTTGGAATTGCTGATGAGCATGCTGAAGAAAAGGTGAAGAAACTAAAACTTCCAAAAAAGTAAGTTTAAATTCAGACTAAGTGGTGAGAATGCAACTACATCTACTATATCTCCTATACCCGGTCTGCTCATATACAAATTGAAGATATCTGAACCACCATTAAGTTCTATGAATGAGACAGAATATTTGCATAATTGTATAATTGTAAGATTTGTAAGATTGTAAGATTTCACTGTCTCACAGTTAGAATTATATATATATGTACTTTGTAAGCCGCCCAGAGTTCCCCACTGGGGGGAGATGGGCGGACAATAAACCGAATGTATGTATGTATGTATGTATGAATGTATGTATGTATGTATGTATGTATGAATGAATGAATGAATGAATGAATAATTAATAGAAATTTCATCTGGAAATACCAAGTCACAAATGATAGAAATTAAGAATGAATAATGTAATGTAGTATGTTAGTTAGGAAAAAAGTCAGGAAGGTAGTATGTTTCAGACCAAAAATTGCAGCTCATTAAAGCAGAGTTCCAGCATAAAAAATATAAGAAAGATTTCACTGTTCTCCATAAGCTACTTTATCGTGATGAAAAAGTTTGCCTCCAATAATACAACTCAGCTCTAAGTACAAAACACTAATAATATTATGTAAAACACCAACTTTTAATTTATATATAATTTTATTTTTAAGGCCTATGAGTTTTGGAATGTAGGTTTTGGATCCTGAATTATTGTACTGATGACTAATTCCTGTACTAGAAAATCAAAAGGACTGCATGAGCTGAATATATTAACAATTTAATACCAAAACAATGTAATGATCAGGACTTAAGCCATGATCTTATTATGTATGCTATATTCAGAAACATTGAAGTAAAAGAGAACTCATTAAAGTTTCCATTTATTTATTTAACAGTTATCTGTTATCAAGTGGATATAAACCTGCTCCTATGGATCTAAGTTGTATCAAGTTGACTGCATCTCAGGAATCCATGGTGGATAAACTTGCAGAGAACGCTCACAATGTATGGGCAAGAGATCGTATAAGGCAGGGATGGACATATGGAATCCAACAGGTAGGTCTAGACATACTGGAATCTTTATAATACTCATATTATGGAACCAGATTTTGGGGACGGTGAAATAGATAAAAAATTATTTTGGAGATCCATTTTACTTTTTTGACTTCATGTAATTCATACGTTTTCAGAACTAAGTCTTTGCAAAATAGGGATATGGACAAAATGGGAATAAGATATAGATATAGATAGATATAGATATATTGACCTGGAACAAACCATCACATTCAGGAAGTTTTGCCAAACTGATCAATAAAAGTTCCCAGTGATGCCTTTGTACAAACACACCACTCAGATGTGTATGCACAGATAACAATTTGAAGAACCACTGTTATAAATAGCAATCTGCCCTTGTCCAACTTTGACTTAGTTGTAACCCACCAATAAAATGTCAACATATTATATGATGATACTATGGTATGAATTATGCATGTTATATAGTAATTTCGAAATAAGATGGCATCCTGCACTTTTTAAAATAAAATATATTGTTTTCAGAAATAAGCTCTGAACTAAAATTACTACTGATTTTAATGCAGTTGTAAAAAGCATTTTTTATTGGACTATGTATGAATGCAATAAAAGTTATATAACTGAAGATGGAAAGTGGGTGTAATTTTACATTACTGTTTATTATTCTACAGTTACTAGAAGAGTAATTTAGCAAAACTGTTGATTTTTGTGACCAAACTACTAATAAATAATGAGAAAAAAACACTTTGCAAATGTTTAGATGTGTTCACTTTAATCACAAGTCCCATTTTTCTTGTCACTTAGATGAATCCTGTCATGGAACTATAAGTAAAATAGTATTTCAATGAAGAAAGAGTTAAATGCTTCATTGATTGGTATTCCGCTTCTGTTCCATTTTGCACTTCATGTTAATGTTAACAGACCATGCCACAATAATTAAATGTGTATTGGACTGTATTCTACTCATATATTCTTATTTGTAACTAATGCTGTGATCTTTAGAACAGAAGAATAGCCTAAATCAAGACAAGAACTATTTTAGTCTAGCATGTTCTTCCTTACAGTAATGAACCAGATGCTACAAGGGTGTTCACAAGCAGGACATGGAGACATATCCCTTTTCCACTATTCCTCTGCAACTGATATTTGGAAGCATGCTACACTTGACTCAAGAGGTAGCATTGAGCCTTCAATACTAATAGTTCTTAATAAATCTGTCCTCCATAAATTTATCTGATTCCTATTAGAACCATCCAGGATAATAGCCAGCACCATGTCTTGAGATAATAAATTTCGCAAGTTAAAATCTGCACTGTCTGAAGAAGTGCTTTTTTGGGGCGGATCTGTTCTAAATCTCCTTCTAATCAGATCTATTAGAGGATTCCTGGTCATAGTAATTTGAGAGATAGAGAAAACCTTCACCTTGTCCACTTTCTCCATGCTGTAAATTTATTTATTTATTTATTTAGTAGACTTGTCCCCACCCATCTCCCCACAATGAGGGACTCTGGGTGGCTTACATGAAATTAAAATCATAAATACATGATTAAAAGTTATAAAAAGAACCACACTTACAGAGATAGAAAAGAGATTAAAAGATCCAAGAGGCCGATAGAGGCCACACCAGGCCGCTAAGGGGCTAGCCAACCCCATTTCTGACATCCTCCCTCCCCGCCCCAGGCCAGATGGCAGAGCCAAGTCTTCAAATCCCTGCGAAAGGCCTGGAGTGAGGGGGCCTGTCTCACCTCCGGGGGCAAGATGTTCCAAAGGGTGGGGGCTACAGCAGAGAAGGCCCGCCTTCTGGACCCCGCTAATTGGAGTTCTTTTACTGAGGGGGTCCGGAGCATGCCCTCTCTGTGAGATCAGGTGGGATGGGTTAAAATCGTGGGGGCAAGGCGGTTCTTCAGGTAACCTGGCCCCATGCCATGTAGGGCTTTAAAGGTGATAACCAACATCTTGAAATGATATGTATAAATTGATCATGTCCTCCCTCAATGGCCTTTATTCCAGTCCGAAGAGTTCCAAGCAGTCTAACCTCTTCTTTCTATGAGGAAGTCAATAAAGGTCAGGTATATATTCCATATCTTTATAGTAAGGACAGTTGCCAAGAATTCACTCAGTCCCTTGTAACTCCATATTCTCCTTGAGCAAGCCATTTACTCCTTTGTTGTCTAACAATCTAATCACCTCTCTAGGTAGTTCTCTTATTATTTAAATAAGACATTAGGACAGATTGTCTGTTTCCTGAAGGAAGGCTTTTTAACTTTTACAGTTTTCTGGATTCTACAGGAAAGCACATCTTAAGCACACTTGTTTGTAAGTAGGTGCAATAAATATATATAACTAAACATATTTATAGAGTGTGGTATGAGTATGTTTGGACTTTGAAGAAGAAGGATAGAAAGAATATTGACACTTTTGAACTTTGGTGTTGGAGAAGATTTCTAAGAATACCATGGACAGCCAAGAAACAAACAATGGATCACTGAACAAATCATCCCACAGTTCTTACTCAAGGCACACATGACCAGGCTCAAATTATCATACTTTGGACACATTAAGTGAAAACCTAGTTCTCTTGAGAGGTCTATAATGCTAGAAAAGGTAGAAGGAAAGAGAAGAAGAGGATGACTAGCAGCAAGCAGGATGGATTCAATTAATGGGGGCACCATTGGAAGATCTGAAGGACAAGGTTGGGGACATACTTGATGGCACATTAGCAGTCAATTAATGAGTGAGTTAGTTCACCCATTACATCTATATTAGCTAGGCTTTGATACCTTGCTTTTTGGTCTCTATCTCATAACTGCAAATAAAGCAATTCTGGCTTGGGTAATATATTTTTCCTCTATCCATGTACCCAAAATGCTGCTTACGTATCACAGACGGTCACAGTCTGAAACATCCATATAAGCTGTGTGATATCTTATTAAACATCTTAGGATCCAGGTGATACTTAAAATACCACCTTTTCTAGTGCCATCCAATCTGTGAACTAAGATTAGCTGGGGAGAACTCCTTTCTGGTCCTTCATATTGAGTTGGTTCACAGTGCTGTGACCAGGACAGGGTCTTCTCAGCGGCAGCATCCCAGTTCCCACTTCTGAGGGAAATAAGGTTGGTTCAATGATATGCTTGTTCACTCGGACACCTGTAGGATAAAAATTTATATTAGTTCCAAATGATCTTTTAGGGTTACCTACTATGCAACATTTCTTTTTTACACTGATACTTGTTTTAATTTTGGAATTTGTTGTTTCTAAGGATTCTTTGATTTATTATTATGGATTTATTTAAAATGTTTTTTATTACTTTCTTATAAGCTGCCATACAGAAATAAAACAAGTAAATACATTTACCAACAATGTCAAAATGCTGTTCATTTGAAGTGCTGTATGTAAAAAAAAGTATCTTTGATTTCACACTAACATGTTTTATTGCTGTTGAGGTATAACTTTTTCTAAGTAGGTAGAAATGGTATTGATATGGAGGCTCCAGAACAATAAATCAATGCAGGCCATTATCAAAATCACGTTATAAAGTTTATTCATAATACATTCCATTCAGTGAAAATAATTTCTAATCTCAATTGACTTTTTTCTTTTTACAATAAAAATACTGTTACTTTCCATATCAGTGTGGCTCTGGGATTTATTCTGGATACCTCTGATTTAATTAGTTTTATGATGTCTCTGTTATGGGTGTGAGTGTGTGAGGCTTCTTATTTTATTTTTTCCTTGTGTTCATTTTCTATAATGATCTAAAGAAAATACACAGAAAAATCACACATTGTACATGCCCACAGCTACCATACACACACAAAATCACAATACACATGAAACCAAACATCTGTCCACATGCACCATCTCTCACAGGGAATAAGGGCAGCTTAAAAAAGGAGTAGTTTGGCATTACTATTTTAACTATATGATTAGGTAATAATAAAATAGCTGAACCTTCAGAGAAGACACCTTTAGTTTAATTGAACTGTTCTCTTTAATAAGCCTTAATGACATGTTGCCTGATATTAGACTAGATGTTATTGTTGTTGCATATTGTAACCAGACATCTCAGAAATTAGGTCTGGAAAAAAATTATAGTGGAAAATACTGGAATGCTGTGATTTAATACCCATATTGCATAAATGCCTTGTGAAAAGTAAATAAATGGAGAATTTAGAATCATTGGTTGGTATGAAAAGCTACCTTAGTTTTTACATTAATATTACATTTGCTTCCCTTATTTGATGGTACTGCTTAGCTTTCCAATTGTAATTCCTCATTGGCTATATGTCATCCTTTAATTATGACTGTGAGATGCTATAGTACTGACTAAGGAGGTGTGATATCTTTAGAGTCTTTGATGTATAGGTACATCAGACATAAGGAAAAAAGAAGAAAGTCTCATGGAACAGACTTTCAGTACAGCGAATCTGCACTGAAGAAGTGTAAAGTCATACGTAGGGGAGAAGTGTAGAAGTTATAAGAAACATGGGGTTGCAGGTGTTGTGTGTCTTCCATTCTTCCCTGTCTACTTTAATACAAAGTATCACATGGTGCAGTATATTCACAATATTTATCATGTCAAGCAAAAATTGATTCTGTAGAGTATAACCATGTCATTATGCATTATATTAAGCGTGTTATTACAAGGAAAAGTTAAAAGAGCTGTGAATCAATTGCAGCAAACTTACTGACAGTTTCAATTATTAACTAGTAAAATATCCCACAGTGCCCCAGTGAGTTTGCTGCGGCATCCTGGGGCACTCCAGTACACCGTTTGGGAACCACAGCTTTAGATATTTGCAAATTGTTACCATATATCACCTCTCTCTTCTGTTTTGGAAATTAAACATGCCCAACTCTTTTAACTATTCTTCATACAGTGTCAGGTTCAGCCCAAAGAACTCCAAGAGACAATGCAAATACAGTTCTGTTGCGTTTATTAGCTACAACCTACAGACAGAAAATCTCCCCAGACTGAACCCTAGTTCCCAAGCCAGCCAGCCACAACACCGTGAATTCCTTAGGGAGGTGCCAGCCTCATCTTCTTGAACTTCCCACGCTCCTGCTGGGGGCTAAGAACATGCTTATCTCCCTGAGCCTGGCCTTCATAAGTCCATTCCATCACATACAGCTTGGTTTTCAGACATTTATTCCATTTTGGCAGCTTTCCTCTAAATCCTCTCCAGTTTTATTATGTTCCCATTTAAAATGCAGTGCCCAAAACTGGACATAGTACTCCAACTGTAATGTAACTAGTATAAAGTACCAAGGAATTATTAATTCCTATGATATGGATTTGTTGTTGTTGTTGTTCAGTCGTTAAGTCGTGTCCGACTCTTCGTGACCCCATGAACCATATTGCGCCAGGCCTTCCTGTCCTTCACTGCCTCCCTGAGTTTGCTCAGTTTCATGCTCAATGATATGGATGCAGTGCTTTTATTAATGGGGCCCAAGATTGAGCCTTTATAGAAGCAGAATTGTACTGTTTCTCATGTTCAGCTGGTAGTCTTCTAGTTCCCGTAGAACAGCACTGACACCAAAACAGATTTCCCCAGTCAAATAATTATGCATTTGCTTTTCCATACCCAAATGCAGGAATTTATATTTGTCATGAGAGCTAGTCTGATGTAGTGGTTAATACCCACCTAGAAACTGGGAGACCATGAGTTCTAGTCCTGCCTTAGGTATAAAGCCAGCTGGGTGACTTTGGGCCAGATACTCTCTCTCGACCCTAGGAAGAAAGCAATGGCAAATCACTTCCAAAATCTTGCCAAGAAAACTGGAGGAACTAGTCCAGGCAGTTTCCAGGAATCAACACTGACTTAAAGGCACGTGCGAATACACATGCACACATACACACACACAAAGTGTCATAGCTGAACATCTTGTAGAATTTGATCCAACATTCAAACCTGTTGAGATAATTTGGAATTGAGTTTTTATTTAAGATATTGACCAATCTCCCTACTTTGATGTCATTTGAAAATTTGATAAGCATCTTTTTATCTGTTTATAAATGTGTTGAATAGCCCCAGGGGACCTACTTGATTCTTCCTTCCAGGCTGAGGCAGACCCATTTATAGTATTAGAAAAATTTGGGGGTTAAAGCCTTATAAGATTATCTTTCATAATTTTTATATTGCATAGGATGTGAAGAACCGCCGAAACCCTCGCCTTGTCCCCTATACACTTCTAGATGATCGCACTAAAAAATCAAACAAAGATAGTCTCCGGGAAGCAGTTCGTACTCTCATCAGCTATGGATATAATCTTGAAGCTCCAGATCAAGACCATGGTATTGACATTGTATTGAAACAAATAATATATATATATTTATTATGAATAAACAAAAATATAGTACTAACACAAGGAAGGTAAGAATGTCCCATTTTTAATTTATTATTTTACTTTTAATTTTTAAAATAATTTCATATTTATTTTTATATTTTTAATTATTTTAATTTTTTTGAGTCAAACAGAAATCAACAACACATTTGAAATAATGCCAAACAGAATTATAATTATAATAAGACCAAACAAAAAACCACTGGAAATATATTAAAAAAACACAACACCCACTTACCCACAAGCATCAAGTAGGTAAAGATACATATTCTTAAGGTGAAATAGTAACAGTGCAGTCTAATAAGTGCAGAATACAAATAAATTTTCACATCCAGTGAACTGGATGCAGTGCTTTTATTAATTTAACCCAGGATTACGTTGGACTTTTTAGTTGTAAAATCAAATTTTAACAGATTTTAAATTTTACAGACAAAATTTCATTTGAATCTTACCCCAGACAGTAACCCCTACTGGACAATTGATGTAACTAAATAATTACACTATATAATTATTTTACCTACCTGATACACACACACACACACACACACACACACACAGACAGATGGCATACATTTGTATTTAAAAGAAATCCCTTCCACCCAAATGCTCCATTAAAATGCTTGGGCACTCCTTTTCAAACACAGCAAAATAATTATCAACACTTCATTTACTGACCTCTCATTTTATTACGAAGTCCCCTTCCTTAGAAAGTAAGTGACACTGGCATAATCCAGAGTGGATATTGTACATATATTAAGCGTTTCATCAACAAAAGGAAGTCTGTCTCAGTCCAATACACTTGGATTGTACTTGTGAGTGGCTACCAGGACAAATAATATCAAACTTGATAAGGTCTCAATCCATTTCAAAAGTGGGTAAGCATACTTCTTTTGTCCATTGTTTGACATTTTTCTCTTTTGCAAACACTGGACTAAAGTACTTTGTAAAAAGGTTCCTCCCTCCCTCCCTCCCTCCCTCCCTCCCTCCCCTCCCCTCCCCTCCCCTTCCCTTCCCTTCCCTTTGCTAAGTATTGAAGAATTGCTGAGAAAAGAAAAGCTTTTTTCTTGCCTTTCCTTTAGACTGCCAGTCTGATAAAAAGGACATGTCATAACCTTTCAAATTTTAGATTTTGTGATTTTCTTTTTATATAAACATTTATATCCTTAAATTTTGAACTTTTGCAGCTACAAGACCAGATGTGTTTGGTGGCATGATTGAAAGATTCAGGATTTTCCGAACAGAGAAAACATATGCTGTAAAAACTGGGAAGTGGTACTTTGAATTTGAGGCAGTAACTGCAGGAGATATGAGAGTTGGCTGGGCCAGACCGGGTTGCCAGCCAGAGCAAGAGCTTGGCTCAGATGATCAAGCATTTGTGTTTGATGGATTCAAGGTGTGTGTACATTTTCTTGAGATGGGGGCAAATTTTAGCTTTGCAGGACCTCTCTTGGTTTCTCCTTAGAACTTCAGGACATATCAATCAAAGATGGGCCATGCTACAAAATCGAGACTTAGAGGGTTAGATACAGATCTACATCTGAGTTACTGCCACTAAGGGATTATGTATAAAATTTAATTAGAAGAGGATGAACACATTTGTTGCCAATTATCTAGCATTGTACTAGTAGATCTTGATTGGTTTTCTGAACCTCCCTTACATTTATTATAAATTGATCTTTCAGATAGGAAAAAGAGAATAAAAGTGAGCATTTTTAACCCTTTTCTCCACCATAAACACCAACTAAATGCATTGTTTTAGCAAATGGATTGTAATTTGTGTCTGAACACAAAAACAAAGCTGTATAATGAGGTTTGTCTTTATGGCAAGTGGGATCTGCAGCACAGTCATAGAATTATGGAATGTAAAGGTTGGAAGGCACCTTACAGATGATCTAGTTCAACCCCTGGCCATACAGGAGTCCGCTACCACAGTATATTATTCTGCAGCCTCAACTCCTAGGAATGTCTTATTCAGAGCATCACACAGCTTGGATTGGCAGCATTCTAATGTCCAGATATCTTGGGAAGAGAGGGAATTGTTCCTTCTGAAGTAATGTGGATCTCCTTTTTCTTTTTAAAGCCAATAACAGAAAAATTATTGGGAGTAATGTATATTGTGCTCATATTTTCCCAAAACACTGAACATTGCTAATTCTCCAGAAATTTGTAGGACTGTCATTTGATGTGCTTTAAATTATTATTTTTATAAAACTAGTTGTAAGTTTTATAATCAGTACCTACTTATAAGACTTACAGGCATTTTTTAAAGAATGCTAAAATGACAAAAGTAATTGTAACACTTTATTAGTTTAGGTAGTATCTGCTTACTATTTATGTGTTGGAGATCTAGAGTTATTAATTGCTTTGTATTTTGCATGAAATCCTTTATTACCTAGGCCCAGCGATGGCACCAGGGAAATGAGCATTTTGGCCGTACTTGGCTGGTGGCAGATATTGTGGGATGCATGGTGGATCTGAATGAGCACACTATGATGTTTACTCTAAATGGGGAAATCCTTCTTGATGACTCAGGTTCTGAGCTTGCATTCAAGGATTTTGAGATTGGTGATGGTAAGTTCTTGAGCAATTTTGTGCTGCTTTCTGGCTGCCTAGGCAATTTTTTCCTTACTGTTTTAGAGGATTTTAAAAAACCAGCTATTAGTGTAATTCAGGGATGCAGTACTCATGGCTCAGAGACCAGAATATCCTCTAGTGCCCTATTTGTGATCTGACCCCTCAGCATTCTGAAGTTATGATGCTGAAATATGGTGGCAAAGTGGCTGAATTTTGGTATAACAATGACTGCAAGTTTGGGGTTGTTTTAAATATACAAATGGAATCAGTTTGTCTTGGAGCCTCCACTCCCATTTGCATGATTAACTACCACCATTCTAAATTAGTCCAGAAAAGAGACCAAAAACTTTTGAGTACACCACATCTAAGGATGTCACAACATATCTACATTGTCTCCTGTGGTCCTTCAGAAGGTCAAGAGGCTGAATTATGGTCCCTGACCTATCAAACATTTGCTGATTTAATTGTATATCATCAGGGCAGGCAACTGGCCTCTTAAATAGTAAACCTGCCCCTTGCAATAGACAACTCCATTAGATATTACCCTATAGATAAGGTCTAGTTTCTGGACAGATTTAGAATAGCCTGGGATACTGAACGATTACTTCTGCTAGAGAATGTATGGCCATGATAGGTTTCTTTTATATTTCTAAGTGTTGATTACAGAAATATAGAATTAGAAGGGACCACTTAGGCCATCAAAGTTGCATGTCTGCTATGTGCAGGAATCCAGATTAAATAATCTCAAACAGATATCTGTCCAACCTCAGTCTGAATTAATGAAGAGCTCACTACCATTCTAGGTAACTGATTTCAGTACTGAACTGCTCTTACTATTAGGAAAATTTCCCTAAATTTCACTCAGGCTTGTTTCCTCTAATTTAAGTTTATTATTCTGTGTCCTGAAGGTAGGAGGATAGAGAATAAATAATGATCTTCTTCCATGTGTCCCACTCCTCTAGTTACCAAATCATCCCTTAGTTATCTTTTTTTCAGGGCTAAACATTTCCATTTCATTCAGTCTCTCCTTCATAGAACTCAGTTTCCAGTCTACAGTTCTCTGTATACTTTTGCTTCATGCTTCTTTGAAAAATCTGTAATTTAGTTTTGGAAGTATCATTTATTTATTTGTTTGTTTATTTATTTCAATATTCATGGCCAGCCATCTCAAACAATTGACTCTGGCTAGCAACAATTAAAACCAGCAAGAAACACAAAATAAATACACAATTGCAGCTGGGATAAAATAACAATAGCCATCAATACAACCACTTCATAGGCTCCAACTGACACTACAACCCCCACACTCAGGAACACAGCCACATCTTCAGTACCTTGTGAAAGGCCAGCATGGTCAGGACCAATCTGATCTTTTGGGGGTGTGTGTGTGTGTGATGTTCTACAAGGCAGGCACCATGACAGAAAAGGGTCTCTTCCTGGATCCTGCCAGATGGCACTCTGTAATGGATGGGACTCATAACATGCAGCCTATCCTACTGGATCTAATGGGATGGGTAGAAGCAAATAACCTGGCCTCATGCATCTTCATTTCGGTTGGATATTTGGTAGTGGACTTTAACTGAGCATGAAACTGAGCAAACTGGGGAAACTCAGGGAGGCAGTGAAGGACAGGAAGGCGTGGCGTGATATGGTTCATGGGGTCACAAAGAGTCGGACACGACTGAACGACTGAACAAAAGTGGACTTTAACAATAGTATTGTTCTTTCTTCCACTTATTTTATCCTCTATGCTCTCAACAGTACCATAATAAACTGCATATTTTCTTATTCATATAGATGGAATACACTGTGTGTTTTAAAGACTATTACTTGACTTGAGTTGTCTAGGTTATAAGGAAAAAGCAAATTAAGTACATAAGAAAAATTGTTAATATTTATAATTTACTTATCACATATGTCATTTTTGGCAGGCTTTATACCTGCCTGTAGCCTGGGATTGTCACAGGTGGGCAGAATGAACTTTGGCAAAGATGTTAGCACTTTGAAATATTTCACTATTTGTGGCTTA
This sequence comes from Liasis olivaceus, assembly GCA_030867105.1. Classification (NCBI taxonomy): domain Eukaryota; kingdom Metazoa; phylum Chordata; class Lepidosauria; order Squamata; family Pythonidae; genus Liasis; species Liasis olivaceus. The sequence continues at coordinate 264,310,629 of CM061349.1, forward strand.
CAAGAAGGCTATGAACCTTTTGCTGTGAATACAAATCGGGATATTACCATATGGCTGAGCAAGAGATTACCTCAGTTTCTTCCAGTACCAGCAAATCATGAACATATTGAGGTTTGAAATATCTTTTGTTTATTTTGTGAGACTGAACATAAAAGTTAATTTAGACAGTAAGTGGTAGCAGTTAATATAGTACGTAGACTACATACAGTAAAACAGGCAAATAAGTACTGAATGGTTCATAATTATTACTTTATAATAAATAATACTGTATTATATTATTACCCTTTCTACATATTTACATTAAAATGTAGAATGTAAAAGTAAAGAGATGATAAGCTAGCAATATTTCTTATTTGTAAGCCCAAAGACTTTGAGTTGAAGGGAAAAATGCATGATCTGTATTTGTATCCATAATAATTCTTAATCCAAATGCACATTTTTATAACAAAACTTTTGTTGTCTTTCAGAGCCCAATATTAGATTAATAAATATGTTTTATAAAAGCAAGAGACTGAAATTATGCTTTTCACCCTCTAAAGGAAATTTTTTAGTAAGTATTTCTTCTACCTTGCTGTCAGCCCTTCAAGGTAGGCAAGGTCCAAAACAGGAACCACTAGGGGTCTTAGAATGTACTTTAATGCAGTCAGGGTATTGAAACAGAATCTTGAAAGCCTGTCAAAACCCCCCTCTGCTTCCAATTTATACTGAACGCAATCAAAGCGGAGTTGTTTATTAATCTAATATCGGGCTCTTTTTCATATTTTCTACTTTCCCAGGACTCAGATAACTTTTATGTAATGGCTCTTCATTCTCCTCCCCCTTCTCTGAATCAAACCTACATTTCATCACACCTGCCACAATCTTACAGTGTACATCAATAAACATATTTTTATTTATATACTATGAAAAAGCATTAAGTATAAGGAAAAGTGGCATTCTGTTTTATATGTTTCCATACATTTTACAATTTAAAAAATACAATTTAAAAGAACCCAGTTTGCTCTAGTGGTTAAGGCACAAGGCTAGAAACAAGGAGACTGTGAGTTCTAGTCCTGCCTTAGGCATGAAAGCCAGCTGGGTGACTTTGGGCCAATCACTCTCTCTCAACTCAACTCACTTCACAGGGTGGTTGTTGTGGGGAAAATAGGAGGAGGAAGGAGTATTATGTATGTTCACTGCTTTATTTATAAATAATAATAATAATAAGATAGGATAAAAAAAATCTAAAAAAAATAGAGTTTTTGCATTTCATAGGTTACAAGGATCGATGGAACTGCAGACAGTTCTCCATGCTTGAAAGTTACACAGAAGTCCTTTGGATCTCAAAATAGCAAAACAGATATAATGTTTTATCGTCTAAGCATGCCCATTGAATGTGCAGAAGTGTTCTCTAAAATGCCTGGAGGAGGAGTGCCAAGTTCTAATCTTTTGGGCCCAAAGAGTGATTTGGATGATTATGATGCAGATTCTGATTTTGAAGTTCTCATGAAGACTGCTCATGGCCATCTGGTACCTGACCGTGTAGAAAAAGAAGCTGCAAAATCAGAGTTCAATAACCATAAAGACTATACACAAGAGAAACCTTCACGCCTCAAGCAAAGGTCAGGTAGTTTGATCTCTTTGGTTGTTTTATCACACTGTTCACTTTCAAGGATACAAATGAATGTTTTCCTTTCCACACTGTCAGTGAATTTCATTGTGACGTCTCTGAATAAAAAGGGCAGTGATTTCTGTTTTTAAATGTTTGCTTTCTCTTTTCTGGCATAACTATGTTCCAGCTTTCCTGTTCATAAAATATAAATGAAACATGGACAGGTTTGTATAAAATATTTAATTAACAACTATATTATAAGCCTACAAACAAAGAGATATTTGTTCTCCTGACCATGCAAGATATTAGCTGATATTAACAAATGGTACCTTTTGACCAAGTGTACAAAAAGGGCCAAACCTGAATTGAGTGGATCACTCTGATACCTTTAAATGCAGCTTTATTTGATGGAAGATACAGGATTATGTTGGATCAACTGATATTAAAAAGATGTATTCACTCTTTTACATTTTTATACGTTACAGATTTATGCTGAGAAGGACGAAGCCAGACTACAGCGCGAGCCATTCTGCAAGACTAACTGAAGATGTCCTAGCAGATGAAAGAGATGATTATGATTATTTAATGCAAACCTCTACAGTATGGCAATTTAGTGTTAATATCTGCACTAAGGATAGCTTGAAATTGTCAAATATGATAGAAGGACATTATGTATTAACTGTAGATCGCTACGGAGCAGAAACTATTGGAATACTCTTAAAGAATAGCTCTTGCAAATAATTAGTTAGCAGTAATGTGTTAAAAGCAAGCTTAAACTAACATTTCGTGGGAGTAAATCTGAAATGCTGATTTCAAAAGAAACGTGGTTTCCCACCCCTCTAAGGCATGGATGGAGAAGTAGAGGTAGAATGTGTTCAGTTGTGCCATTTATTGCAAGCCTTGACTTATTGGCTACTTAATTCAGCATCCTCTCCTCTGCTCCCTAAATCTGTCTTGCCTGTCACTATGTGCCACTAATTATAATCTCCATCTGATATAGATCAGCAATTAACTGCAAAATGACAAAATTGGGAAATCTTTTTACTTCGAAGCAAAACATTAAGATTCTATTTATTTATTTACTGGAGTGTAGATGCTACTGCAATCCAACAGAACTCTCAGTGGTTAAAGCAAAATAATATAATACAATGGGAAACAGTAATACACAATAATAGCAATAACATTACCAAACAAAGAAACTAAGGCCACAGAGAACAAAGCATCCAACCACAACCCAGATGGTAGTTCTACCTTACGCTAGATCTCCTCCCAGAACTTCCTTAAAAGCCAGGTTTGAATAATTATTTTAAAATGTAATAAGGTGGGTAATAGTTTGGTCTCAGATGGTAAAGTGTTTCAAAGTGGGGTTGCAACAGAGAAGGATCAGTTCCTTGTCCCTGTAGGTAACAGTCCCTAAGGGAAGGGACCTGGAAGGAGCCTCCCTTGCTCAATCTTATTGGATGGGCAGATGTTGCTGGGAGAAGGATGTCTTGTAGATATCCAGGCCCTGAGTCACGTAGGACTTTAAAGATGACAACCAGCACTTTGAGTTGCACCTGAGAGCCAACTAGTACCAATGCAGCTCTTCAAGTAGGGGTATTACATGGGACAACTTCAAAACTCCCATCACTACTGAAGCAGCTATATTCTGCACCAGTTGTAGCTTTTGGATAGTCTTCAAGGGCAGCTACACATAGAGTGAATTGCAGTAATACAAAAGATGCTTTTTGCTTAACAAATTATTTGATTGGAATATGTTCACTACAGCATTGTCATTAGTTTCCTGTGCTGAAGTTGGCTCTAAGTGTTGGAATGGGCTTCATTGTAGCCCCGTTGAAGAGTTCTGAATTTAGGAATTGATAAAGCAGTCCATATCCTCAGTTTGGTTTTGCGGGCAGGGGACATGACATGGAGTTAACTCATTTAATCCAGCTGTCAGCCCCACTTGGTAGACTAGACCAGAAAATCAACTCCACAGAAAGATTAAAAGTACCTTTATTGAGATTGACTATAATAACAGAATCTTGCAAATCTGATTGTGGTGTCCCCTCCCCACTTCTTATACTCCCATGAATCAGGGAAGCATCTGCCTGAGCCACTTCCGAATATTATCTTGTTTCCCCTTTGCCTAGGTAACGGTTCTTGCATATTTCCATCAAGGTCATCTTTCTATGCCATCTTTCCAGGTAGCATCAACACATCTGAAAGTGATAAGCAATATATCTGAGGCTAGTTGAATTCTTTCAGGGGATGATTTTCATCCATGTCTGCCAACCTCAATCCTGTCATATAGGCACTGAACGTTTTGTAGAATAAATCACTTATTTTATCAAAGTATCACTGTTAAAGAATTTTATTACTTGTTAAAAAGATGCCACAGCTGTTAATAGCTTCTATAAATAAAACAATATGGATATTTTAAGTGCATTTGATATGACATAGCAAATAGATCGAAGGATCCATGAATTAAAGAATAAGCGACACTGTGAAATTTTAAAAAATCAGTATGTTGTAGGGCATGAAATTGGTTTGCACCATGCTACTTTGTAACAATCATATAATTAAATCTATATAGAAATAAACATTTAATGTTTGTAATAACTGTTATTAAAGAAAAGGGCTGCTTAAAGGAAATTGAAATTGAAAATGATAGAACATTTGTCTGCATCTTGATTATAAGCCTTTATGTTGTTACATGCTTTCTCTGTGCTTGCTTATATATATATATATATATATGCGCAAAATTGCACATATACAAAGAAATGAAATCTTTTCCAGAGGTATTGCACATATACATGTGCTGTGCTACTTGTAGATAGAGAATAATTCACTAAAAATATCAACTATATGGTTTATGAAGAGAAAATAATCTTGCTAAGTCTTCCTACCCACAGCATAGAGGAATAAAAAGACTGCATGCCCTTGCCTTGTTTCCCAAATCTTTTGGGGTTAAGAACAGTATGTGGAATTTATGGAATCTGTCTGGATTTTGTCTGGATGAAGCAAAGTTGATGAAAGTTGATATAGCCAAAGCAAAAGTGGATGTGTCTGTACGAAGATTCACATTCTGATACATTGTTTTAATTCACTGATTCCTTACTGAAAATTGGTGGCAGTTTAGAAAGGCTGGAGTTGACTCACAAAGCTTTGTGGCATAAGTAGATTGTCCCCCTGAAATTAACAAGGAATTACTATGAAAATGACAGAGCAGCATTTACTGTATACCAGGAAAGTTTGAGTACTGGTGAATATGCGAGAGAAGAAAATGAAGAATATCTTTAGAGACAGAAAGGTAAAGATATAAGCCTTTAGTAGTTATATTTTTTTCTGATGTAGGGAAATCCCAAAATATTTCCCTTTTGGAATGTTCATAGATCACTAGAAAAATATGTGAGCATGAGATTCCTCCCAATATTCTTAGTTTTGATTCTGAATGTAAAAGGAGACAAAAGGTTAGGAACACATTAAACCCTGCTGTAATGGAATGGTCAATTGAAAGTACATTCTTGTGGTAATAAAAGATGGAATGGGGACTTAGCTCCAACAGCTTGGCAGAAGAACAAGTTAGTAAATGATTGCACTTGGCACAAGAACTTTGATAACTGCTTCTCAAAATATTTGGATTTTCTGATTGGTCACAGTATTTGCTGTTCTCAGAACAAAGAACTAATACACAGAATGTAGCTTCTCCAATTTCCAAAAAAGGTTAGTAAAGAGCTTTCAGGTGATGCATGCCACATATGGAACCAGCCTTGGGAATCAATAGGCATGTTACCAGCATCAACTTTCTTCCTGATTGTCCAAGACAAATAGACCCCTAGAAGAGAGGTACATAGCCTGGTGGCTTCCATTTATTTTGGATTAATTTCTACAAGCTGCCCCCCCCCCAAAAAAAGCATTTATGCATTTGCATATATCTGCTATTATATAAGAAAGCAAAACTTTTTAACTGGGGAGAAACTGATTAATAATAAGGCTCTGACTCTTATGTGGTCCTAGAGATTCTATTCTTGCTTCTAGCAATTGCCTAAGCTTCTGGCTGTGTTGTTATTTTCAGAACAAAATGGATTTTTCAGTGAAAGTGTCAGAATAGTACTGGATCAAAGTGAAATATTAATACTGTGGGTAATATTTTTTATATCTTGACAGTATTATTACTCTGTACGTATATTTCCTGGACAAGAACCTGCTAATGTTTGGGTAGGCTGGATAACATCGGACTTCCATCAGTATGACACAAGCTTTGATTTGGACAGAGTCCGTACTGTTACAGTAACCTTAGGAGATGAAAAAGGGAAAGTTCATGAGAGGTTGGCTTTATTTTTCTTTTGTTTAGAAACAATTGATATCAAATCATTTCATCATGTTAGTGCATACAGTATCCTGTTAAAAATGTAATGATAATTATGTAGATTGATATTATATGCCTATTATATTATTATTTATATTAACATTAGTATTACATGATGCTATATTTCATTTGACAGATACTCCATTTTTTTTTAAAGTGAACTGTTTTTTTCTGCTACTATATGATTATAAAGTCCTGAAACTCAATGTTGTATTAAAGGGCTTAATTGGAATGAAGATTTATATTCATTTTGCAAACCAGGGCTAAGTGCGAGCAAAATGCAATTATCACATTTAATGAACTTTACAATGTGGATCCAAAAGTTATATTTTAGTATCTGTAATGGAAATGTATTTAAATACTAGTTCCCTGGAGGTTACAACTCTATCCTGCTCTAGCATGACTAAGAAATAGATCTCTCTGTGACTTTACAGATAGTCAAGGTGGCATCACAGGACTCTCAAGTGAGAGGGTAGTATGCATCTAGGTGTAGGCCACAAGGAGACTCTCTACACCCTCCCTTCTATTCATTCCAGTAGATATGGCCTTTTTATATGCCCTTGGAGAAAGATGTGCATATTAAATTAGAGTTGTAGTTTTCACTGTGTTTGCTTATGAAATTGACTCATATTCATCATTGTTTATTTCTGAAGTTAAATATTTTGAAAGCAGTATGCCAGTATTCAGATTTATTAAAAAAAATAGTCTGGAGTCTAACCATTGTTTCTAGCTTCATCAAGAATGGATTGAGCATTGGATAAGAGTTCTTCCCTTTGCCTCTCCATCTTTTTCAACTTGGGCATCTCATTGTTTTTTGGGTTTTATTAAATCAGAGCTCTTTGTTTCATCGGACCTAGGGAATTCTGGCTGACAGACCAGATTGCATCCTGCTTTATTAACTGATATTAAACCAGAGTTCTCTGGTTCTTAGTTCAGAAGGAACTCTACATTAATACAAGCCACCTAAATGGGGAGTGTGGGAGGGGCAAGGAAGGAGCACTCTCCTAGACACTTATTTTTTGCTTCATAAATTAATGATTAATGAATGTATTATTTTCTGATGTATGAAGTTTGGAATAATTGTCTGAAAAAAGCCATTATGTGCAACCTAGAGAAAGCTAGGTGTCTGTTAAGTCCTGTTGTAATACATGTGAGTTAAACATACAGGAGTCATTGATGGAGTCAGATAAGTCTAATTTCCCCTGCATTTATTTATTTGCTTGATTGCTTGCTTACAGTATTTATAAATTACTCTATAACAATTTGTCTCATGAGAGCATTAGCAGATTAAAGGAAAAACACATTAAAAATTGTCATTATGTAGTATCTCTGATACCTGCAGTACTCTTAGAAATATGTGCTATTTTCTCTTCTCTGTGCTTGGAAGTGCTCTGCACATATATTAGTGGGAATTTCCCTTTGGTGAGCAAACCTATCTATTGAAGAGAACTGGGTAGACCATGGACATGCAGAGCCCAATGGATCTGGGATCTTGCCTTGTAACACTAACTTATTATTAACCTTTTGAAATGCAGTATTAAACGAAGCAACTGCTATATGGTGTGTGCCGGAGAAAGCATGAGTCCAGGGCAAGGACGCAATAATAATGGATTAGAGATTGGTTGCTTGGTTGATGCTGCAACTGGTATCCTGTCCTTCACAACTAATGGCAAAGAGTTAAGCACTTATTATCAGGTAATTATTTTTTGGTTGTAATTCGCCCAACAAAATCTGATTCATTTTTTAAAAGAACATTTTTATTATATTTGAAAAGAAAGTAGTAATTTCCCCAAATTTCAGCTTTGGAAGGCATGTAGCTCCTGAAAGATTTACAACTTTATTATGGCAAAAGCTTAGGCTAATATGGCATCTCTGCAAACTATCTTTATACCTATTTTGACTTATAATAAATTTGTTTGTTTTTTATTTAGGTGGAGCCAAGCACTAAATTATTTCCTGCAGTATTTGCACAAGCCACAAGCCCTAACATTTTCCAGTTTGAGTTGGGACGAATAAAGGTAACAACCACCCATTTAATTTATTGTATTTAAAACATTCCTGATATTCTGGTCCCAACCTTTTACAATGGTAACAAAATTGGGAAGAAATTTTTCCTTATCCAATGGTAGAAGTGTGGCCTTTCCTTTTCAGTTCCTCATCATCCATCAGCTATATTGAAAGTAAAACCTTGAGAGACTGTCCAGTACTTTCCTAAAAGTAAATATAGGGTTGTATACAAAATCAATAACAGAACCATAGTCAAATGGATTCTCCTCTCCCCTACATCTCCCATTTATCTTCTATGACCACAGAAACCTTGCCAAGCTCTGGTTTTATATTTCAGTAAGAGAAAAAATGGTGGAGATGTGAGCTGTAGGTTAAAAAAATCTCCAGTGACCTATTTAACATATTCAAGTCATCTGTTCATCATAATCCTTCTTTAGAACACATGTTATTTCTGTACCTGTAGATAGCCTTGGTTGGGAATTTACCATAGCCAAAAGTTTCTTGCCTTCAGACAAGAAAACTGAAAACAGGAAAGGTTCCTGAAGGTGTGGATGGTAATCTCTAAAAAGAAAAAGAAGAAAACTCTGAATCTTTCATCATCAACATTGTAAACTCCAGTATGTTGCTGATAGGACTAATTAGAGTGTCTGTATTAGTATAGCCCCTTATTACCAATATATAGGTCATACTGTTGTCTACTGGTGCAAGCACCTGGCAGATCAACTTTTTTTTTACCACTATGCTGAGGTAGAATCTAACTCCTTTTATTTGAAGAAGTAGTTAGCCACAAAACCATAGGGGAACATGCTATTCTTCAGTTTTCAGACTTCCACCAGAATGAGTGTATTTATAGGAGTCTGATTATCATCTAAGTACTCTCTGACAACATCTGAATCAATCAGCATTTTTGATTTCTTGTTTGTTTGTTTAAGTGTTTATAATTGTATACCTTGTCTTTATTCTGTCACTCAAAGTGACTTATAACTAAAATTCAAAGTGTAAAACAAAATTAAAATCAAACATTAACATATTTAACAATTAAAAGTTTGGCAAAAGAGTTGTATTTTTACCATCTTCCTAAATAAAGGAAAATTAGGAATCAAATGCATCTCCTTAGGAGCACATTCCGTAGACTGGGAACCACACAGGAGAAGTCTCTTTCCCATGTAACCAATAGGCTCCTGACAGCAAAGGTTTTTTTTTTTTCTTTCCCAGAAGGAGTTGTCTTGCTTATCTAGATAATTGAGCAAGTTCATAGTGGGAAAGGCAATCCTGCAGAAACTCAGCCTCTAAGCACTTTAAAAGTTTAAAGTCAATCAGTGTCATAAATTATGCCTAGTAAATAATTGGTAGCCAGTACATATTTTTCAGTTCAGGCATCATATGAGTTTATGTATGTATGTATTTTTCCAATTTAGACACTGCCCATGTTATGAGGCAGTGAGATGGTGATTCTTATATCTTGTACAGATCAGCAGCTTGGTTGCTGTGTTTTGTACCACAAACAATTTCTAGACACTTTGCAAGGGTTGCCCTATATAAAGCACATTGCAGTAGTTGAGATATATTACTATCAAGATGTGGATAACTGCCACTAAGTTTCATGTGCTCAGGAAAATCACAATTGGCATACTAATTCTAATGCTGAAACATACTCCTAGCCAGAGCTGAGATTCAAGGAGTGTTCCTAATCTGTGTACCTGTTTTTGCTGAGAGAGTGGAATCCCTTTCAGAAAAAGTTTTTTTCTGAGTCCAGTGTTTCATCTTCTTTCTTACCAACAGTACCTCCATCTTGTCTAGAATTAAACTTGGATTGTTCTCCCTCAGCCTGTTATTGAAGTTAGGCAAAGTTCTGGATTTGCTTCCTTGGAGTTAGAATGTAAGGAGCAGTAGAACCGGGTCCCCTTAGCATACTGATTCCACTCCAAAATGCCAAATGAGCTCCTGAGTCAGGGTTTCTCAGACTGTGAAATGTACCTCCCTTGGGGAGGTGTGAAGAACCTTTCAGTTATATTGTTACAATTCACCTTTCCCAGAGTTTCATTGTATTGTTTTCATTGTTCATTTGTGTTTATTTTGGTCTTTGGATTTTTAGGGGAGACACATACATTAAGATTACACTAAAGGGAGGTATAATGGCAAAAAGTTTAGAAACCCCTGTCCTAAGTGTTTTCATGCAGATGTTAAACAGCAAGGGAATAATATAGAATTCTGTTGGACACCATTGGTTAACAATCTAGGTGTCAAAGAAGACCCTGGCACCACCTTCTGGGCACATCCCAACAAGAAAGACTGAAATAATTGCAAAACAGTTTCTCCAAGGCCCAACCCTGCCAGATGGCCCAGAAGAATACTACGATTCAAGTGTAAAGTGTAAATACTAGCATATTTCCATGTCTGTCTGTACATAGACTAGTTATTGATAGCTTCATTCCAAAGCAGATTATGCTATCATGTTTGAAATACCCTTCAGTTCTTGGAGAGGCTTGAACTCTGTGCCAGCATAAAAAAAAAATTATACCTAGTCCCTCAGTTCACTGGAACTATAGGACATTGGCTTTCCTTCCAGCCAAGAAGATTAAAGCTCTCTCTATAATTGCTTCCCATATTGCCAGAAAGATTCATATCATTGTTCTTTCAGTAAAAATATGATTAGGCTTTATGGTAGCACCTACTGTGGTTGTACTTTTTATCATTTTTTTTCATAGAAAGTTACAACACTGATTTCTACATAGAATGGACTCTCAGAATATGAGTCATATTTTACTGCTCAATGTCCACCATTGGGATGAACATATAAACTTGATCAAAAGATTAGTCATTCATATCTCCAGTATTTTCTCATATTATAATAGCTGATGCTTCGAAGAATGTGAGATTCATTGTGACTGTCTACCCATCAATGGGCACTGTGGGAGTAATTTCTCTATATGTGATTTGCGGTATGCAAGATGCTTCATGCCATCAAGAACTATGTATGGTAGGTTGCATTGGACAATACCACTTTTGTTTAGTACCTGAACAAACAAAGATTTTCACTTATTGAGGCTTTTAATCATCGTCCTACAGATTTGGGTGTGATACATCCCTTGAAATATCTCAGTAGTAAGAATCCACATTGCTATATTGAACAATGACTCCTTTGGCCATGCTTTTGCTTAGTTGTATGAATATAAATTGTGTTGTACATCCCCTGTACAAGCTATGTATATGCCATCCATAGATCATTTTTCCTGAAGGAACAACAAGATCTGTCCCTGGTTTTGCAGCACAGATAGTTGAAACCAACATTTTCTAGGATAAGCATTTTTATACCAATGGAGTGTCAGGTGGTCATTCAAGCACTACATAATAATCTTAAAATGAGAAGTGGGTCAGGTTGCTCTCCTTAGTATCAGAATCATATTCAGATCTGCTAATCTGCCCTTTACAAGTAGTCTTAAGGCTTAGCAGTATCTTTTTAGTAGGCATTCAGCAGCATCTTCAGCCAAATATCCTCAGTGGATCATTCATGGATTTTGTTGCATCCACTGAGGCATCATTTTCTGAAAGAGTTATCTAAGATATCCAGCTTATGGATTGGATTCCAGCTCTATTTTTGCATTTTCCTGTGGTACTCATAAAACTCGGAAACAAACTTTTTGAACCATTAATATCCATGGATGTTAGACTGTTAAAATCACATTGGCTAGGAGAGTAGAACACTGTACTGTTTGCATAGATCTCCATATTTTCATACTGACAGACTGATTATAGTCAGTTGTGGCATTTCTGTCAAAAGTAACCTTGAACATTGACATCAATCAACCTATTTTTCTTACATTCTCCCCCTTTCCATCTCACCTGCTGGAATGTTTTCTTAATTAATTTTATATCACCATCCAACTCCCCCACAAGGAGGGACTCCGTGTTACATTTTCACAGAATGATCTTTATGTATGAATGCATAACATGACAATTCAGACACAGTTACAGGTAAGCAAACCTGTTCTGATTTATGAATAATGACCATCTCATATACATATTTGATAGAGCTTATTTTTTGCTTTTAAGTTATTTCATTTCTAAATGTGAGAACTCTGTTCTGCTCTGCCTTCAGAATGTAATGCCATTGTCGGCTGGCTTGTTCAAAAGCGAGCACAAAAATCCACTTCCTCAGTGCCCTCCCCGTCTCCATGTTCAGTTTCTGACACATGTGCTTTGGAGCAGAGTGCCAAATCAGTTTCTGAAGGTTGATATGTCACGGATCAGTGAACGTCAAGGCTGGTCAGTACAATGTCTGGAGTCTTTGCAGTTCATGTCCCTTCACATTCCAGAGGAAAACAGGTATTCTTTGGTTGCATTTACAAATGAAATGAAATAAGGTGTTGACATTAAGTGTATGGAAAATCATATATCTGGGGAAAAAAGGATATGTTAGTACAGATACATGGAATCCTATCAACTATACAAAGGGCAGAAGGGGAATAAGAAAAAAATAAATAAAAATAAAGGTAAATTCAGTTTACACCAGCACCACTTATCACCTTCCCATATCTTTCTAACAGTAGAATCCGTTTTTGCTTCCATCAATTAATGTCCATCAATCACCAGGAGAAACCAGATTTAAATCTTTCATTGCAAAAGATGTCACCTTTCATTAGCTATAGCTGTTCCCAATACAAGACTGTGTTTTTTCTTCCAAAGGATAAATCATAATATTAACCCAACAACTGTTACCCTACAGTCACTGAATACAGTGAAGTACTAAGAGAGAAACTTAATTCTTGGTGAAACATTTTAATTACTCCATAATGCACAGTACTTTGCCACTTAGAAAGCTATTTTGGAAATTCATAATGTGGATGGCCTGAGTAATTGCAGTCCAAAAATAAAAAGGTTGAAAGTCAAAGCAAACTATGCCCAAACATTGCCTGCATGTTTGGGCGTATATAAATGTGCTCTCTAGATTGTGAGCCTTATTAATTTACTGAATTATCAGTCACATAATAATTGTGAACTTGTTCTTAGAACACTGATTGTATGGCAGTAAAAGCACTTTCCACACACAAAAGGAACTTGAGAGAGGATGGAACCACCAAAATAGTACATTGAGAGTTGGGTATGTGGGCTGACTAATATAAGAAGGGTTATAGAAAATCTTGGGGAAAGCAGTGACCAGAAATCTGAATAGTAATATTTCACACTACAAAATTTTGTTGCGTATGTATAAGTATATGCATGTTAACAGTATGTTAACATAAATATATGTTAATGTATTGTTATATGACTTAAACAACAATTTAGGTAGCAGTGTGAATTGACCTCCCTCCCCCAAAGTTTTAAGGAAGCTAGCATCATAACAGTGATGACGCTAACTTCTTTATTCAAATCAATATTGCTATATGTAATTATTTTCCTTCCTTTTCTTTACTGCAGGTCTATAGATATTTTAGAACTGTCAGAACAAGAAGAATTGTTAAAGTTTCATTATCATACTCTCAGACTATACTCAGCGGTGTGCGCTCTTGGGAATAACAGAGTTGCACATGCTATGTGCAGCCATGTTGATGAATCTCAGCTTCTCTATGCAATTGAGAACAAATATATGCCAGGCTTGTTACGTGCGGGCTATTATGATCTTCTCATTGATATTCACCTTAATAGCTATGCCACTGCAAGGCTGATGATGAACAATGAGTTTATTGTTCCAATGACAGATGAAACTAAAAGTATTACTTTGTTTCCTGATGAACACAAAAAGCATGGCCTACCAGGTATTGGGCTAAGTACATCTTTACGACCCAGAATACAGTTTTCTTCTCCCAGTTTTGTAAGAATTAACAGTGACTGCTACCAATACAGTCCTGAATTTCCTCTGGAAATTTTAAAGTCTAAAACCATAGAGATGTTGACAGAAGCAGTTCAGGAGGGTAGCCTTCATGTCAGAGATCCAGTAGGTGGTACTACAGAATTTCTGTTTGTTCCTTTGATCAAGCTTTTTTATACTCTTCTTATAATGGGAGTCTTCCACAATGGAGATCTGAAGCATATCTTGCAGCTCATTGAGCCCAGTGTGTTTAAGGAAGATACAGGCCGTGAAGATGAAACCAGAATATTAATGAAGGAACTAGTTACAGAAAATTTAAATTTAGAGGCAGGTGTGGATGAAATCAGAAGACAGAAGGTTCCAGAAGAAGGACTTCTTCAAATGAAACTTCCTGAGCCTGTGAAATTACAGGTAATCATGAAAGAATGCACAGGTAATCATATATTTTGTGGATTATTTTTCTACCTGAGACACATGTATGTGCCTATATATGCACACACATAGAAAGCGATATTAATATTTGCAATCTTCACAGAGTGTCTCTAGTAAGGTCAGAATAACCTACTTTGAGCCCAAAATAATTCAAAATCAACATGTTTTCCTGTTTTGCACATCTTTATAGCGTGTGTATGTGTTTGTATGTGTGTTGAGGGATGGAAAGAGAGAGAGAGAGAGAATGAATAGTTGGTCTGGACTGTGTGATAGTGCCTTATCATTGTTTCTCTTCCTCCTATATTGTTCTCTCTCCCTCTCTCCCTCCCCCTTCTTTGCCTGAGAGTAGTTGGCAGCTAACCATCTTCCTACTATCTACAGTAGATGGCCCTGCTTGTGGTGGCTTTGAGTTCTGTTGACTTCTAGCTGACCACCAAAATTGGTGCATATCAACTATTGACAGGAGAGAGGAATGTGTCTGGCTTGCTAATGTAGTCAGGCCTTGGCTTTCCAGCTGAGCACAACTGGTCTTAATTGTTGTAGAATGGGGATAAGTATCTGAATACATGTTTCTCATGACATTTTGCTGAACTGAATTTTATGTAAGTGCATAGTTGACAACAGCATTAGGGCAAAAGGTTTGTTACAGAGCACAGTTGACTTACCCAGGAAACAGGCAAGATGGAATGTCAACCAAGTTATTTGTATGAGAGACACAGATACCTCCATGAGACTTTACTATCCTCAGTGAAAGGTTCTTAAGATGTTATGTTAAACATCGTTTGAAGAAGCAGTAAACCCTTAAAATTGCACCACAGCACCTTGATATCAGTTGTGTAATATGTATTAAAAAGCAAAATATTAGTAAAAGTATTATTCAACGAAGTTCAGCATAAGTAAAATCCCATTGTTTCTCTTGAAAATATACTAAGATTTGACATGCGTTAAGTAGATATAAATGTAACTTATCCCTAGCTTGAAAACAGTTTTACTGATAATATGTTAAAAATATTTATTTAACTAGACATATTATTTCATTTGAAAGTTACTTTTTCTTGGTATTTAGCTGTTACTGAGATACATTCATTCATGAAGGAATATAGTGAATGTTTTTTCTTTTGAAATATTAAAGCACAAAATGCCTCAGAGTGTGCAAACAAGCAGGAAATGGTAAACATTTTGTTTTAAAGCAAATAATGAGGAAATTTGGGGCTGGCAGTTTAGAAAAAAGTTCTAGACATAGAGAAAAATAGACACAAATAAAAAAGAATATTTACAACATATGCATATTGCAAATAAGAAGAATATTGACAGATTAAAGCTGTCCATGAGCAACTAATAATACATTCCATGATGTCAAAAAGAAATTAAAGATTCAAGCTGAGAGAAAGATAAGGGCAGAAAATTGAATTTTTCAGTATTCTGGAGACAGTGAAAGATTTAAAAAATAGGAATAAAAAACAGTGGATGTGGATTGTATTAAAAAGAGAAATGACATAAGTAAATGAAAAAAGCATATACCTAAAAGAGTAGTTTTAAAAACATGTGTTACCCACATTTATTTTGTTTTGTTCTGTTAATTATATTTCAGATGTGCCATTTACTCCAATACCTGTGTGACTGCCAGATACGCCATAGAATAGAAGCCATTGTAGCATTTTCAGATGATTTTGTAGCAAAACTTCAAGAAAATCAGCGGTTCCGATATAATGAAGTTATGCAGGCATTAAATATGTCTGCAGCTCTGACAGCCAAGAAAACAAAAGAATTTCGGTCCCCACCACAGGAGCAGGTTAATAACCTAATAAATACTTTTATATTCGGGTTTTGTTCAGTTTAAAGAAAATCTTCTACAGGATATAGTTTTCCTGGACCAGAGTATATCAAACTGTAAATAAAAGAAAAGTTGGTGAATGAGAATTCTGATTTCCATAAAAGTCAGCTATTGTGTATTAACAAGCAGCAGTCACTTTTGACAAGCATTTTGCCCTCCATGAAAATATGGATCAGGCATGACATTACTTCGACTGTTTATGACTGAGTATAGATGCAGATATTCTGTATGGGGGAAAAAACACACACATACATTAAAGAGTTGCATTTTGGGGAGATGGCTTTTATAGAATCCTTCTGATGTATTCGTTTTTACGTGCACATGTTTTTAGTCCTTTCTATATTTTAACATTTTCAGCTTTTCAATGGGAAAGGTTTATAAAGCAGGTAGTCCTCGCTTAATGACCACAGTTGAGACTGGCAACTCCGTCACTAAGCAATGTGGTTGTTTAAGCAAGACATCATGTGACCACAATGGACTTACGACCTCACTTCCACCACAGTTATTAAGTGAATCACCTGTGGTTGTTAAGCGAGACATCACATGACCATGACTTGTGATTTTATTGCCAGCTTCTCCATTGACTCTGTTTGTCAGAAGCTGGCTGTGAAGTATGCAAATGTTGATCATGTGACTGCAGGACACTGCAACAGTTGTAAATGCCCACTGGTTGCAAAGTGTCTGAATGTTGCCGTGGGGACGGTGTGATGGTTATAAGTTACTTTTTCAGGGCCATTGTAACTTTGAAGTGAGGACTACTTGTAGTTTCTTTTCTGCTATTGTATATGGAGTTCAGTTGACCTTGTGCTCTCCTCTTCTATCTTTGAAGTATGTATCTTCAGGCAATATGAGGATGCCTTGGACATTAATTACTAACTGTTGAATAAACAAGTTGTTGGACTTCTGATTCTAAACAGTGAAACAGATACTTCTGACATCTTCCCTGCAGCCCTTCCCCCAAGCATGATGTCCCCTACTTAGTTCTGAATAGGGACCTTCTAGCACAAGGTATAGGGGTCATGGAGTCTTTAGTAACAGAAGAAGAATAGGAAAATCCTACTATGTGAGTTGAAAAGTTGCCCTTTGTGTTCTTTGCTTTGAAAGTCATTTGAACTATTTTAACCAGCACTAAAGGGAATCCCTGATGACATTGGTATTGTTGTCACCCCAAGTTTATTTCTATTCAGTACATCTTGCAGGAACTGAATTATTGAACTGTACAAAAATGAATCTAATGATAAGTCATTACAGTGAGCCAAATATCTGTACTTCTTCCCCTCCTTCCCTCCCATGAGGAGTTTCAAAACATTATTTGAGTCTAACAATACTGCAGTAAATGTTTCATTCTGCTTACATATCACCTCATAAACATTACATCAAATATATATTTGCTTTTTAAAGATCAACATGCTGCTGAATTTTAAGGATGATAAAAATGATTGTCCTTGTCCTGAAGAAATAAGGGATCATCTCCTGGATTTTCATGAAGATCTGATGGCACATTGTGGTAAACCTGAACTTTGAATACTCTTGCCCTGCTCTAAATATTAAAACGAATAAAATACTGATACGTTTTATTCAATAAAATGTGGTAGATTGAAATGTAATTCTAATACAAAGATATTTAAAACCATATTGAATATGGTGCTAAAATTGAAGTATGCAAGTGTAATACCAATCCATATTGCCTGCTAGAACATGCAGTCTCATATAACTCCTGCTGCCTTCAGGGAAATCATGTTGGGGGGCCAAGGGGCCAACTATCACTAAATTACTTTTCTTCTTTTCAGAACTAGGTTCTGAATTTGAAATATAGTCTCCATAATAATGGCAGTGTATAGTATAGTATATACCTGTTGACCCTGGGTTACTAGAATGCTCTTTTATAATGCTGAAAAGGACAAGTTATATAAATTTAGAAAATGTCAATCAAATTAGGGTAGCTGTATTCAAATCTCTTAATGTTTTTTTGGAACTAACATTCTCTTCATTTCCCTAATCAGAAGTTTGAGTTCTGGAACACTCTAAAATTATGGCCATGCTGTGAAAGGCATGCATTCAAAAGATGCACTCTAATTGCTCTCAAAATTCTGAGGCTGGTCTTGGAAATGAATACAGATATATTGTTTAGTTGTTATTTTTAATGCTTTTATAAATATTTGATATTTATGTCTAGGAATTCAGCTAGATGAAGATGGAATTCTAGATGGAAACAGTGATTTAACTATTAAAGGTCGCCTGCTATATCTTGTAGAAAGAGTCACACACTTGAAAAAGAAACAAGCAGAGAAGCTAGTTGATGATAATAACAAGAAACCATGTAAGTAAAGTAAAATAAGGTTTAGTTATCTGAATCTACAGTAAGAATAGTTTAATAATTCTCTCATTCTGACACCATAATCTCTTTCAGAATAACTGTCTATAAATTCAGTTCAACTTTAGCACTTTGGCTTATTGTGAAATAATTGCATGTTCTTTATTCAAGATTTGCTGGCTAAGAAGCCATAGGATCTGGCAGAAGCCCTGCTGAACTGAGGGGATGCAAAGCAAATGGAATTCAGATAGGCTAACAAAACCCTCAGCAAACAAGTAATTGTTCCACTAGTAAAGATGCACTGATGTGTGTGTGTGTGTGGGGGGGGGCATAGACTCATCGGTGGGGCATGAGATGACCAATGGAGGCATGTACTTACACTATAT
The DNA here is from genome assembly GCA_030867105.1 of Liasis olivaceus. NCBI lineage: Eukaryota > Metazoa > Chordata > Lepidosauria > Squamata > Pythonidae > Liasis > Liasis olivaceus. The sequence goes on from CM061349.1 coordinate 264,329,353, forward strand.
TCTTTACTTCTCCAAATCAAAGCTTGCTGGAAGCTCTAGAGTCAGGGCAGCACTCTTCTACAATATGACCCGTACCCCATCAGGACTGAATCTTACACATTTATGCCATTTAAGTTTTATTGCTGGAATGACCATACATATGAATGATGGCTATTACATAATAGCAGCTTATCATGTCTTCTCCCTTTTCTCATCATTATTGGATAGAAAATTGTTATATTGTCATTAATTCACTTGCTTTGTAAAATTAGTTGATTAAAGTACAATTAACTTTTAAATTAAAATTTTATTGATTTTTATTACTATAAATAATTTTTTATTTTTAAATAATTATTTAAATTATGTTTACTTTATTTATTTAATGATAATTTAAAATATTTTAAATTATTTAATAAATAACATTTTAATAATTATTTATTATTAAATAATGTCAATAATAATAAAATTTATTATTTAATAATTATTTATTATTATTTATTGTATAATAAATAATAAATAATTATTTATTATTGAATAATTAACAATAAATAATAAAAATTTAATAATTAATAATTATTAAAATATTTTAAGTGAATAAAAATAATTTAAATATTTATGTATTTTATTATGTTAAAGAATAATTTTGTTTTTTTATTGTGAACATTTAAAAAAATAATTGGGATTTTTCTAGCCTAGTAACTAGTAAAGCAATTGCTTCTTTTCCTCTGGATTGACACTGTACTTTTTACACAGTATAATTTTTAATTTGCTTTTTTAAGAAATTCATCATTTTGAATTTCTAATCCAAATTGGCATCGTATGTGATAATTATTATTAAAGGTGAAAAAAAGGTTTTGTTGTATGTTTGTCTTAATGCTTTCTACATCTAGCAACTCTCCAACAGCTGATATCAGAAACTATGGTACGTTGGGCTCAAGAATCTGTAATAGAAGATCCAGAGTTGGTGAGGGCCATGTTTGTTTTGCTACATCGCCAATATGATGGGGTTGGTGGCCTGGTTCGAGCCTTGCCCAAGACATATACTATAAATGGTGTATCGGTGGAAGATACCATCAACTTGCTTGCATCTCTTGGCCAGATCCGTTCTCTCCTCAGTGTTAGGATGGGCAAGGAAGAAGAGAAGCTTATGATTCGTGGATTAGGGTAAAATCTTTCTTTCTACATATAACTTAACTGTTATATAATTGTCTTTGGTTGTGATTACCAGGAGAGAAGACAGTGATAGTTAGGAAGAAACTCATTCTCATAGGCTTCAAGGAATTTGCACTGTGGACAGTAGGCTAATATGTGAAATGAAAATCTAGAAAATTGAAGATGATTAATTTCCTCCTGGCTTCTGACTCAGACTGAAGTAATGCAATATAATGGTCAGGCTTCTCGAGAAATTGTCCATGTTGATACTATTTGGTAATATCATGGGGGAGATACAGATAAAATATAGAGACAGATGGCAGGTGACATTTTTAGACATAGGAAATGTGCTTTTTCTGTATTAACTTTCTGTTTAATAAGGAAAAAATTTCTGAGATCAAAGTGTATGTTTTTTAAGCAACTTAAACAGCAATGCTTTCTTCCTATAAATCAAGCAGCATAGCAGTATCATATATTTAATTTCTTTATATATTCATTTTTTTAAAAAGAATCCAGTTTGTTCAACAATACATGTACTTTTAAAAGATCTCATAAAAACAAATCAAGTGAAAATCTGCATCATCCATATTCAATAGAGAACAGCCCTGACTTGATTTAACTGATGAGCCATTAAAAAAAAAAAAGCAATCTTTTTTTTCTTTTCTTGAGGAGAATGAAAAGGTAGAACTCAGATTAAAAACCACAGGGATGTAAATCCCACTTTTTGGAACTGAATCTGTCATTTTCATTTTCTCCCATATTCAGATATTTTATTTTCAAATTCTTTTATGAAAATACTGTGAGTTTTGGAAATTTCTGCTTTAAAAAATAACTAAACAAAATTCTTGCCCATCCTTTAGACTGGTGGTTCTCAAATATATTGGTCTTGGGACCCTTTACATTCTTAAAAATGATTGAGGACTCCAAAGAGCTTTGGATTATGTGGGTAATATCTATCAATATTTACTGTATTAGAAATTAAAACTGAGAAATTTAAAAATATTTATTTATTTGACCGTGGATCCCCTAAAAGGGTTTCAGGAACTCCCAGGGATCCTCAGACCACACTTTTAAGAACCACTGCTTTAGATGAATAACCTTTTTTTTTTTTTAATTCATAATTTGAGATGCTCGTAGAGAAAGCTTCTTGATTTCCCCCAAAATAATCCCTTGCCATGGGCAGATCACATACTGCTGCCCTTGGAGTTCTCTGGGGCCACTCCCTACCACATGGAAGTGGGGCCTATTTGATTGGCCTACCCCTGGCAACTGATGGACCCAGTGTGGTTTCAGAGGAAACTTGGGGTCTTTCCCAAAGTTCTGGTGCACAGTCCAGCTGAGGCCTTGGTCACGCCTTGGAATGAACCTGCTGCAGAGACTTTGGATCGGATCATTCCTGGGTGGACTCTCTGTGATTGCGGATCCTGTATAGCTCCTTGGTTTACCATGGAGCTCCAGGAGATGAAGTGATACAAGAGACTCCTAGAGCATAGCTGATGAAAGACAAAAAGCAAAGCTGACCAGGCACAGGTAAGAGCCTTTATTAGGACTTGTGGTGATAAGAGTGGCAAAGTGAGCCCACTTCTCTGCTCTTCTTGCATCTGCAAACAGCCAGCCAGTGGCACTCTTTCTGGTGACCAGATTCCTTCTGAGTAAGGGGTTCTGGGGAGCCCTTGCATGGCTGCTGTGAAGAATATTCTCAGCAACTGTTGGACAAAGTAATTTGGCTTTGCTTAGAGTTGGACTTTGGCTGGGCAGGCCCTTTGGAAGGGACCAAGGCATGTCTGAGCTCGGCTATCTGTGAAGAGCATGAAATGAATGATCTTGAGGAAGAGGACAGGGTCCTTGCTTCTGTGAGCTTGACCATCTGTGTTCTGGACCCATGTCCCTCCTGGTTGTTTAAGGCCTTCCAGAAAGTGGCGTGTGGTTGGGTCCAAGTGATGATTAATGCTTCACTGCAGAAAAGAGTGGTGCTGCTTGCCGTGAAGGGGTGGGTATACACATTCTCAAGATGCCAACTTCAGACCTGAAAATATTATAGCTTTGTCCAATCTCCAACTTTCCCTTTTTAGGGAAGGTTGTTGAGAGGGTGGTGGGTGCTCAGCTTCACTGGATGAAGCAGATTATCTGAACCCTTTCCAGTCAGAGTTCAGGCAAGATTATAGTACTGAGACAGCATTGGTTGCACTTGTGGGTGACCTTTGGAGGTCTTGGGATGGGTGTAATGCAATCATCCTGGCCCTCCTGTATCTCATGGTAGCTTTTAGTACCAGCAACCATGGTATCCTTGGTATCCTTCCAGGCTGGCTTTAGGGGTTGAGAGTGGAGGGCACTGTTTTACAGTGGTTTTCCTCATTTCTCCATGACTAGTTCCAGTTGGTTTCGGGGGGTGTCTGTAATGGAAGGCTTGAGCGAGTAGGATACTGGAATGGAGGATCAAGGTTATCAGGAGGGAGGGGAAGCATTCCAGAGCAAGCGCCTCCTCAGTCCTCAGCAAGAGCATAGGAACAGAAAGAGGAGGAGGCTAGCCCTTCCCTAGGGTCTTATGGGGTTAGATCCACTAGTTGCTTTAGCATAGGTTTAGTCTGACGAGATTCTGTCTATTAGGTTTAAGCTAATAAAGGAACTGTACTGTACTGTACTGGATTGCCTCATTGTTGTTCTTGGGCTGAACCTGACAGTGTCTAACCCTAGGCCCTGCAGTGTGGGATGCCTTAGGGTTCAGGTCTCTTACCAGTCTTTAATATTTACACAAAACCACTGGGTGAGGTCATTCAGTGGCATGGGGTGCTCTATCACCAGTATGCTGATGATACCCAGTTATACATGTCCACCCTGGCTGGGCAGGCAATGCCATTCAGGAGGCTGTGAGGGTTTGGAAGGGGAGGAACTGGCTCTGACTCAACCCTAGACAAGTGCAAGACAAGCAGCTTAGGATTTTTGTACCCTCTGGATCTAGCCATCTTTGATTCTTGATGAGGTAGCCCTTCCCCTGACAGAGCTGGTATACAATTTGGGCATCCTCCTCCTGGACTAGCAGCTCCTTCTCAAGGACCAGGTGGCAGCCATGGCTAGGGGAACTTTGCACATCTACATCTTATGTGCCAACTGCACCCATCCTTGGACTGGGAGACCTCGCTCACAGTTACTCATGCATTGGTCATTTAAATTACTGCAATGTGTCCTACCTGAGATTACCCTTGTAATACAGGGCCAAGTTATTTGTGAGCCTACCTCTCCCTGAGGGTATCTGTCTACTCCACCAATGAGTGCGCTCTGGGTTGCTTTCCTTAAATGTTGTCATCTAGTGGGGCCTGGAAAGTGTACTTTCTTTGTAATAGCCCCTACCTGTGGAATTTCCTTCCCCTTGAGATCTGGCAGGCCCCCACTCTACTAGTTTTATGGAAGGCCTTAAAAAGCTGGCTCTTCCCCCAAGCGTTAAGATAGGATGAGGTTGGAGCAGTGATTGCAATTATGTATTGGAGAGTGTTGTTTTAGGGCACTAGGAGTTGGGCTTTTTTTGGAGACTGTTCTTTATTGTTCCTTTTATGCTTTTATTGTCACTGTCAGCTGCCCAGAGTTATGGTGCATAATATGTAAGTCTCTTAAATAAATAAGTAATAAAAATTCTTTTGAAAAGCGATCAGCATTCTCAGCTAACTAAAGTATAGTGATGCCTAAATGACATGTGTGTGGTGATCTCATCAGATCAATTCCCTGATTGCATACATATGTTCTGATGTCTGATGCAAGCGCATGAGCTGCAGTATTTGCATCATAATGTCATTACACATTTTTTGGTCATCTGCCCCACTTGTCTCCCCACAGATGTCTATAGAAGGTATTCAATTTTTGATTGGCTGCTTGAAGGAATCCAACTTTGTTTATGTGGGACAATCAGGAGGACTCTTATTTTGTCCACTGTGAATAACCAGAGTTCATTGACAAGAATTGTTGGTGCTGAGATCCTCCTTTGTCACTGTGATCTTTTACTGTTTTTTTTTTTTAGTGATATAGTCATTCTTTTCTGAACCTTATGCTTCAGATGGGTATTTGCCTTCCTGCCTATATTTGCAAGTGGGGAACATGAGGCTTAATAATTCATGTGATTCCTACATGCTGAGGCAGTTCTTCTTCAGACTACCAGGTGCCATGTCTAAAAACCGGGATGAGACCCTAATGTTAGCCCTAATGTTTGTAGAAATTAAGTATAGTTGAACAATGCTGATAGCCTTCCCAAGATTATCCTGAGATTCATATCCAACTCAGGACCTCCCCCCCCCGCCAAAAAAAAAAGGAATGCCCTGTCTGACTAGTTTTTCTAACATACATTCTCCTTTGATTGTGCTTTGTCCCAGCAGGTTGAATCCTGGTGACTACATGGACACATAGTCATTCTAGAATTCATTGGTATCTGATATCCTGCCATTTGTTGAAAATAATATGATACTCAAATATTCACCAAATTATGTATTTATTCCTTTATTGGATTTGCAGTTTAATATGTAAATAGGCATGTGATAAAAATTATGGATCAATTTTGCTATAGATGCTTGGCATCTCCAACAATAAACCTGCTTATTATGACATGTTAATTTGAAAAGCATTAAGCATCACTCCTAATTTTTTAAAAAAATCCTCTTTAAGCTATCACTTAAAAGATTAGAGATCCAAGTCCAATTTAATTCATCTGTTTGCACAAATTTGTTCATTTACTTATGTCTTTGGTTTTTGGAGAAGAGGAGGATGCTTGTTCAGAAAGCCTCCCCAGGAGCCTCGTGACATGTTCTGGCGTAGATAATATGGATAATTAGATAACTGCCTTACCTCAGGGAGTTGGGTCACCTAACTAGATGTATGGTCCCTTCTTGGGGGGGGGGGGGTGGCAGTGGAAGGTGGGAAAAGGAGAAGAAGGTGAGGCAGGTCTAGGAAATGGTGGCAACAACTCTAGGAAATGGAGCATAAAAGGAGCCTTGATATGAGAAGATGAGACATGGCAGCATCAACAAACAGGGCTGGGGGTTGTTACCCTTCTCCAGTCCTCTCCTCTCTGTGTGCTTTTTCTTTCCTTCTCCCACCACAAAAGGGGTTTGCCTGAATCTCTTTGCAGCTGCAAGGTCAAGTTGTCCCAGCAGGTTTACTTAGGATGATGGTGGTGACTTCTGCCACAGCTTTGAGTGAAGGAAAGGATAATTTTTATTTTAATCCCATATGCACTTGCTAAGGCAAAGCCAGAGCCCTGTCCAACTGTACCCTTCACTTTGCTTGGGTAAGCCAACAGCCAGTTTCTTCAGGCAGAGTGGGAGTGAAAGTGCGAACCCCGAGTGGATTGCTTGTGACCCTCCATAGTTTTAGAATCTCTGCTCTAAGATATTTATTTGGATAAATTCCAGTTTTCTGAATAGATTCTTTATAGCAGAATTAGGACACACTTTTTAAGAAAAATCATGTCTGGAACCAGCTTAAGCATACTCTTCTTAACTGGCCTTGTGTATATCTTTTGTGGGCAATCTTAGTGATTTTAGGAGCAATTACTTATCACTGCAGGTAGAATTACATCTTAGGTGCTCCTCCCACCAAATTGCAAGCTATCCTAATTTTTTAATATATTTTTAAAAATCATATTAAATGGTATGGCGTGGACAGTAAAAATTTATAAGTAGATGTAAACTAATTGAGATTTCAATTTATTTTTTGTCATTTTTCTATTTCTAATAGGGATATTATGAACAATAAAGTTTTTTATCAGCATCCTAATCTAATGAGGGCACTGGGGATGCATGAGACCGTAATGGAAGTAATGGTGAATGTACTCGGAGGAGGAGAATCAAAGGTAATGTATAAGGAGAAAATACAATTTAACTGTTGGCTCTGTTGCCCGATATAGCTGCTTATCTCTTGTTGACAACCAAAATCTTATTTGGTTTAATTAGGGATTCAGATTATCTGCAAAATTGCACATTTAACAACTGTGACCTATAACTTGGTCACTAAGTCTAAGAATGATAAATACATTTAAATAATTTTGTTGTAGGCTGCAAACAGAGCAATGAACATTAGGTAAAGCTTTATGCAGGTAGTTCTCAATATCCAACCACAATAGGGACTGGAATTTAGGTCGCTAAGCGATTTAGTCGTTAAGCAAATCAGAGCTGATTTTATGACCTTTTTTACGATGGTCGTTAAGCAAATCACTGTGATCATTAAGCGAATCACGTGGTTTTTAGGCGAATCATGTGGTTATTAAGCGAATCCAGCTTCCGTAATGGATGTTTTTTACTGGAATTTGCTTAATAATCATGTGATTCGCTTAATGATCATGTGATTCGTTTAACGGCTGTGGTAATTCCCTTAACGACATTGTAAAACAGGTTGCAAATTGTGATCATGTGACCACAGGGGTCATAAAGCACTTCTCCCAAGGCCATTATAACTCTGGACCATTGTTAAATGAACGGTCATTAAGTGAGGACTACCTGTATATGGATTTTGCTCTCAGTTAATTATGAAAACTCTGAGCATTACATTTCATGGATATATTACCTAGTTTTTCTAGGAGCTTTCATTACAGGCTTTCAAATGAATATTACCCCCCTCCCTCTTTAAATACTTTTTTTACATATCAGAAAGAATCTGGTGGCACCTTTCACGAGTAACAAATGTTATTATAAGTTTTTGAGCTGCAGCTCACATCATCAGATGTATGGAGTAGTTTAACTGATGTAGGATTTAAATATATTGGGATGAGACAAGGGCAGAAAAAGGAGGGGAACATAGGGTAGTTATCAAGATGAGGTGTCATGGGGGACAGATTACAAATATCAATAAACAACTGTAATTTGTTAAAAACCTTTGTGTTTGTTCAGACCCTCTAAGATATCCTGAAACCTATTAATGTATATAAACTCAGCTGTGTCTTGCCCAGTTGTGCTGGAAAAATTTCTTTGTTCCAAAACAACTACTTTGAGATTTGTGATGGAATGTCCTGGGACATTAAATGATCTGTTATTATTTTGTCCTTGTTTTGACTCCTGATGCTAAATTTGCGCTCATTAATTATTTTGTGTAAACTCTGTCCTGTTTGTTCTATATAGAATCCAGAGAGACATTGCTGGTAGATGGTGGCATTTATCACACTGGAGGAAGAGCATATGAAGGCATCTCTCGCCTTGTGTATGAAGTTGTTGGGGCCTGTAATGGTGTTGCTGATGTAAATGTGGGGACAATATAGGCTTCTGGGCTTGTTTCAGGATCTGGTTCTCATGTTAGTATTGCTGTCCCAATGTTTTTTGTTCCATGTGAGAATCTGCTTTAGATTTGGTGCTTGTCTGTATTCAAGTAGGGGCCTATCACCAAGTGCCTCAGAATGCGCAGTGTCCGCATCTAGTATGCTTATTAAGAATGCATTTGAATGGCTTGAGTTGTGAGCTGTAGGTCAGTGGAAATCTGTTTTTGTGGTCTGTCTTTTAATAGGTCATCCCTGGGAATCAATCTGGCTCTATTGATTTGTGTATTGATTTTGCTGAATGCCTAGTTTAATTCCATCAGTTAGGTATCTCTGCCTAGTGAGTCAGAACAAATGTGATTGTAATGTAGATTCTGGCTATAGACAACAGATTAGGTGGTATATTCTGAATGGAAGCTGGAAGCATGAAGGTATGCATGTCAATCTGTAGGTTTCCTGTTTAGCATGGTGTTTTTGAATTCATTGTGTAGTTTTACTGTGACATCAAAGAAGTGGATTTATTCTGTAGAGAGGACCAGACTTAGGTTGATGGTGGGATGGTCTTAAGCCCTTGATGGAATTTAATGAGAATCTCTTCCATGTGTCCAGATGATGGAAATGTCATCAAAATTTCAAGTAAAGAAGAGGTTTGGGGGTTAAGAACTGAGAAAACATTGTTCTAGGTCAGCCATGAAGATGTTGGCATATCGTGGAGTTATGTGTGTGCAGCCAGTATCTCAGCTGAAGACCTGCTGAAATTTTCTGCTCACCAAATAATTCCTAGTTAAGTTCTTTCCAGGTGCAGCAGCAGCAGCAGCAGCAGCTATTCTAACCTCTGAATGATAAATTGGGAGAGAACAATTTATCATGTTTGAGCTGGTTGTCATGGATTTCAGTTCATGAAATTAGGTGCCCAAATTCAGTTAAGAAACAGGCTTAACAGGGGCAGTTTGCTTAGTTAGCCCTAAACTGGGCCTTCATCCAAATACTAATATTCTGTCTGAACTATATGGTTTTGGTGGGAAGTGGAACCACACCCAAATGGGTATGTGTGTGCATTTATCAACTATTCAGGTCACCATTGTATACAAACTGGTTAGCAAACATCTGTACTGAGATGCACAATTAGATACCTACGTGATTTTTTTCCTCCATTTCTTCCTCTATCAAATGATAAGTACACAATTCTGTTTGGCTGTGGTCAAGTGAGGAAGTATGTGCAAGTGAAGAATGAAACTACAATATATTTTTGTACCTTCTCTTCCCTTTCCAACCTGTCATTAAAGTTTAAATTTGGATAAGATATATTTTTGGGAATGTGTGCATTAATTGGCATACATTTCAATGTATTGATATTGTCTTGTGTGCATGTATGTGAAAGGATATTGAAATATGCCACTTTAATTATTTGTTACTTTTTTAATTTCGGCAGGTAAGCTTCTTTTCAGATAAATGTGGAGATATGTTGAATTCCGTGCTTAATAAGGAAAAGTTGTTACCACATTTAGTGAAACCACTGTGTCAAAGGAACTTTGTGGCATAGGCTGGGCATACATCTATACAAGGGAGTAGTGAGAGAAAGGGGAAAATGGTTGAGGCAATACTTTAAATTCATTTCACAGTTTAGTGAGGGGCGGGCATATAATGATGGAGAAAGTCAGCAAGCTTAATCAGCTGACATTAAATGGGCAATCTACTATTTAAACATTTCAGAAAAATTCAGCAGTACTTCTAAAGTATGAAAACAGCGTTGGTAGTGGGAGCAGTTAAGAGTATATTATCTAAGAGATAGAGCTGTCAGGATCTTTTTCAAATAAGAGGTTATTGAATCAGTAGAGACAGGAGGTTTTCCAGACTTTCATTATTGGCCTCTGCCTGAACATTGAGGTGCTCCTTCATAGAAAACATACTTCTATACAGAATAGCCCTGTTGCAATGTGATGTTGAAAATCATAGTGGTTATATCCTGCCTAGTTGTAGATTATTCATGAATGGACTGGGTCTAGGTGGAGTTGAGCCATAAATTTTGGCTAAAAGATGCACTGGCCGAAGTATGGTTTGATCCTGGGAAATGGTTGTACCTTTCATTGTTCCAATAACAAAATTTAGAATTAAATTTCTGCTTCGGCAGTAAATTTGAGGGAGAAGTTTCTCCTTGAGCAGAGGGAAAGTTGGAAGGCAGAGGGGATTGAAATTATACCTCTCTGAAATCTGCATAAAAGATGAGGCTACAGAGCAGAATCTTTCAAAGCACAGTTCAGGCTTGATACGTGAGGAGAAAGGGAGGAGGACCCTGAAAATGTCAGAGAGCAGAGCAGCAACAGAGAGCAAGTACTTGATGGGACGGTTGGTTTTATTAGCTCTTCCCAATCCAGACTTTTTTGTCCTACTACGAATTCTCAGGATGCTGGGATTTTCTTGGTCATGTACTTAGAATTTTCCTGTGTTGAAAAATTTACCAGAGAGCATTGGCATCTTCAGTTAGCCACAGACCTGTTCTTGCATAAATCCATATTTGCATTAGAATGTCAGGGACAAGTATGAAGATGATAGGTTTGGATCACAGTGCATGTTTCATTGTAACCCCCCCCCCTCCCCGCCAGAGGACTTTTTACAATGGAGTCACCATTAATTTGCTCAACAATAGTGGTCACCTCCTATGGTTTTAACCCCCCCCCCCGCCAGAGGACTTTTTACAATGGAGTCACCATTAATTTGCTCAACAATAGTGGTCACCTCCTATGGTTTTAACCCCCCCTCCCCGCCAGAGGACTTTTTACAATGGAGTCACCATTAATTTGCTCAACAATAGTGGTCACCTCCTATGGTTTTAACCCCCCCTCCCCGCCAGAGGACTTTTTACAATGGAGTCACCATTAATTTGCTCAACAATAGTGGTCACCTCCTATGGTTTTAACCCCCCCTCCCCGCCAGAGGACTTTTTACAATGGAGTCACCATTAATTTGCTCAACAATAGTGGTCACCTCCTATGGTTTTAACCCCCCCCTCCCCGCCAGAGGACTTTTTATAATGGAGTCACCATTAATTTGCTCAACAATAGTGGTCACCTCCTATGGTTTTCACTCCCATCTCCCTTGGATGGAGGTTATTTGGCTTACAATTTTTAATCTGCTGAATAAGGGAACCTGAACTGAACTCTCCTTTTTTCTATCATGACCAAACCTCAATGTGCCCATTTTTAGGTTCTTCTCCCTGTGATGGCTTCATTTGATAATGCACAGAATAAACTTTAACAGAGCCAAAGTTTAAGCATTGATTTTGAAAAAATCAGGAATTCCATTTATTATTGGATACGTTATCTACATATTATGATTAGTTTTACAGAAAAATAAATGAAAAAGCAAATAACATGATACTGAGTTTTTTTTATATATACTATTCTTGCTTTTCTAACATAGTACTGTTTGTCTAGGAAATCACCTTTCCTAAGATGGTGGCAAATTGCTGTCGTTTTCTATGTTATTTTTGCCGCATCAGCAGACAGAATCAGAAAGCCATGTTCGATCATCTTAGCTATCTTTTGGAAAACAGCAGTGTTGGACTTGGTAAATATGTATTATATTTTCCCTACAGTCTACTACTCATATAGTGTTTATTGCTGTTAAATTTTTTTAGAGTTCACAAATTATTGGCTACCTTGTATATTAATTCTAAACTTCTTAGCACAAGTCTTCCAACACCTCTTAATAATGAGTTATTCTTACTAATTAATATTATGTGTCAGCTATTGCATTGACTGGCAGACCATTTATGCAGTATAGCTTGCTTAGAATGGATGTATTTTTACTGGATTCTCATATCCCCTAAATACTGAAAATGCATGACAAGTGGGAATATGGAGCAAAACTGTTGTATAATAAATACAAATGTTGTATTATTCTAATGATACTGACTCAACAAAAGCATGGCTTTTATGTTATAAAATGTGGATTTCAAATTTGAAACATAAGTTGGCAAATACTTTCATTTAGCTACTGTATTTTGGTAACAGAATCCTGTGTCGTTTTGACATGTTACCAATTTCTGAAATTCTTTTGATAGCATCTCCTTCTATGCGGGGATCAACACCTTTAGATGTTGCAGCAGCATCGGTAATGGATAATAATGAGCTTGCACTGGCTTTAAGAGAGCCTGACTTAGAGAAGGTAAATCATAAATATTATAGAATATATATTTTTGTAAGTATGCATGTATTCTTTAGCATATGATAGCAGCAGTTTGCATCCTGTTAGCAATGTAATTTTCATATGCAAGAACCCCACATACTGTAAGGCTTGTGATTCATGCTGTCACCTAGCAGCTTAACAGCTGATTGTTTATGTCAGCAGCTCCAGTCAGATGTATTTTGAGGTATGGATCTCCTTTGGATATTACTGTGCAGTATAGATTGATGAGTGAAAATGCCCATGGTGGACTACTATCTTGGGTTCAGCAGTTATCTTATATGGAACTGGATATACACACAATCTCTCTCTCTCTATCTCTCTCTCTCTCTCTCTCTCTCTCTCTCACACACACACACACACACACACACATGCATACTGGAGTTTGGTTTTAGTTTCATCTTAAAGACACTAAACTTGTGCTTGGAAGAGTAGATCTATGAACAGAAGATACCATGAGCCTGTGGGAGCAATACAAAATCAGGAGAAGAGAGAAGCACCCACTGTACAATTCATATGTTAGTGATTACTAACATAAGAGAAAAATCAAAACTATATACAATTTCCAGAATAGAAATAAATTTAGAAAAAGTAAGTTGAAGGAAGCTTCTGGTACATTTATTTTTTTTCTATAGATGTATTGGCCACCACATTGTTAATAGAGGTAAATATGATGATGAACTATGTTTAAGTAGAAAGTTTTTCATAGAGTTCAAGATAAAGGAACTAAGACTACTGTGTTACAGTGGAGAAAAGAGCAGTCTGAGAATCATAGTTGAAGATTTAAAGAGCCAGGATGGAGAAGGGAGGAAGATTCTGGGAGTATGAAGTGTGTTATGGGCATCTTCAAACTGGATAACATACATATGGGGGGGTAGGGGGGAAGGGCCATAAATGCTTCTATTGTTTAATTTTGTCTTGCTTTTAGGTAGTCCGCTACTTGGCTGGCTGTGGTTTGCAGAACTGCCCTTTACTGATTTCTAAAGGCTATCCAGATATTGGATGGAATCCAGTTGAAGGAGAACGATACCTGGATTTCCTTCGTTTTGCTGTTTTTTGCAATGGTAGTGTTAAGATCCTACAGTTTTTGAATAACTTTGTTTTCCCCAAGTAGTTATATCTTAACTACAGTTACTAAGGTACCAGATTAAGTGCTGCTTCTGACAGTGTTTGTGACATCATAGTTTGGTAAATGTTTCCCTTTTAGCAATCTTCTTAAGCCATTCTGCATCATTGAGAGAAACCTTGAGAGAAAACTTGAATCATTTGATAAATAGCATATCTTCCCTACCCAACATCATTGGCATCTCTCCCCTTCTCCTCCTTCTGTGTTGAGAATCTGTATGAAGCTCTCTAGGTAGCTAGGTTTGTCCATTCTTTTTCTCCTCTCATGTATTAGTACCTGTCCTATATCACTGCTGGCTTCAAATATCCTGACTCCATGCTCTAACTCCACCCAACTCTGGCTTGCTTGCTCTGATGTGATGTTTCTAAGGGCTAACTTCAAGCCAAACACAGACTGTGCTGTGAGATGCAATTGTTTGGCTATGTAACACTCAACTGCCAGCAAGTAAGAGAGAAGAGGCTGGAGGTTTTTCTAATGTGGTGGCTGGAACAACTTCTAATGATGTTATCTGAGACTCCTATGGATACTGATGAAGTGGACAAAGTTTCTCATAGATTGATTGTCTGATTCAGTCCTTAAAGTTTACTGTTGGGCTGGAGATAGTGGAGCTTCAGGCACAATGTTGGTTCTCTCCCCCTCCCCCCGCCAGCAAACATAGTAGTCAGATTTCAAAATGAACAAAGCTATAGGTGGAAAAAAATATTGGATTTCTTTACCAGATGTTATAGAAACTAATTCCAGATTTTTGGCTTCATCACGTAGTTCAGTTTCTATATGATTGTAGGAGAGAGTGTTGAAGAAAATGCTAATGTGGTGGTCAGACTACTCATTCGACGGCCTGAATGTTTTGGACCAGCACTGAGAGGAGAAGGTGGAAATGGCTTGCTTGCTGCCATGGAGGAAGCCATAAACATATCAGAAGACCCTACAAGAGATGGACCTTCATCAGCTAATGGATCCACTAGAACACCGTAGGTAGAATGGAAATTATTATTCCCTGAATCAAATTTCTTACAGGATTCTTGGTTTCTAAAATGAACTGTATGATGCTGGTCTATGAGCATAATAAAGATTTGTTTGTTTGAAACTGTGTTAGCCTGATCTGTAAATAACATAATAGACATGAAAATGTTAATGTTAATTTTTGTGGAGAATTTTAATGACAATCCATTCTTTATGATAAAAATGATAAGAATCTTCTGCTTACTACAAACACAAACCCTCAAGATCAGAGGAACATCAACATATGGACAAAAGCATTTGCAAGCTGTAAATCCTGTTTATATCCTGCCTTACTAACCATAAGTTGATCACAGATAGGCAATTGAATATTTCACAGTCTAGTTAGGGTAGTATTAATCACCACCCCACATAATTCAAGTTATATGTTGTGGTATTATTATTTCCATGTGTCCTAAACTTCTCATGGCATAAACCTTTTTACTGAGGTGGATATCTCTGTTCACCAGCTATTATAATTGCTGAGCCAAATAGTCCTTCCACTGTTTTTAGAGAACCTTTTGTCAATATCCCTTTGATCCCAGTTGAATCAACAGTCTGATTGCCAACAATAGCTCAGCAGCATTCCATTTGTAATTTAGTGTTATAGAGCATTGTTGTGGTTAATTACTGCTAAAAACCTCCTGAAACATTTATATTTATGTGGAGTGGCAGTCAGAGGCTTCACATCTTAGATGTGAAGGTGAACTTGCCTTTAAATGAGATGAAAGTGAATTTACCTTTAAAAGTGAAATGACTTAGAAGAAAAAGAGAGAAAAGGAAAGTTTTACTATTTTTTCGAGATCCATCTAGGCTAGGTGTTTTCCAAGTGGGGGAAATTAAATGTGTGCTCAAAAGTTAACCATATCTTTACTTCTTAGGTTCTCTCCCAAAGATTCAGGGGGTATTTTTGTTCCATTCCCAACTCTTAAATTATCTTTTGCAATCTCAGTCTCTCTCTCTCTCTCTCTCTCTCCCCCCCCCCCCCCCATGTATACAAACAAACAGACACAGACACACATGCATACAAACTTATTTATAATTACAGCCTGGCATGAATTGTGATGGCTTGTATACCATGTGTGAAGAATACTATGAAATATTGAACTTTATGATATGAATTATTAAATGCCTGGAAGGAGTAAATAAGATTCATTGTGGCTGTGGGCAGGTGGCTTATGATGTAAATGCATATTTGAGGCTCTATATCTATGCAAAAGTGCAAATAAACAAAAAACTATTTTGTATTATTTCAGACCAAGGGCTAGAATTTGTGAAAAACCCTCACTATAATTGACAATGCCTTTAGCATTGTCTTGAGGATTTTTTGAGCTCTAAAATCTGGATGTGCCAAGGGTGGAACCTAGATATGATTAAAGATAAATTAATAACAAATCTAATCACTATAGATTTTTATTTCTTCACTGTATTTTTATTTCTCTGAAAAACTGAACAGAAGTGAGGTGGAAGAAGAGGATGATACTGTTCACATGGGAAATGCCATCATGACTTTTTATGCTGCTCTGATTGATCTCCTGGGACGATGTGCTCCAGAAATGCATGTAAGTTATGCATGTAATTAGTATCCATTTCTTTTGTTGAATTTATATCTTATCTGTGTTATTAAATAATGAGAACCAGAATGTGTGATTCATCATCTGTTTTCTGATTCAAGTATTCCTGAATTCATGGACTTGTGGGTGAGATAGTGGTACCCATGAACCAAAAGAAGTACCAGCAAATTCTGGGTAACCCCATGGTTTGTAGAAATATGAAACAGTCAAAGAAAAAAAAATCATTCTCAGCAGGACCAGTCCTATCCCTATATAACCTAGTGAAGATTTAATGTTATAAATAATTACCTGGCTGAGAGGAGAAAATTAGAACAACTAAGTAGGAGTGATGGAAAAGATGGAGGAAGTGACAAGTAATTATTCTATGGACCTCAATTTATATTGCTTTTTGTGTTGAGACACATACTTCAAAGTATGCTAAATTTTAGCTAGAAATGCTAAAATTCAAAACTTTATTGTAGGTAGAATTTGAGAATCAACATATCTACTTCATTTCATACCACCAAAGCTGTGACTGACCCCAATTAAATCACTGAGGCTATGGTTCTTGACTGACTGTTGTATGGGGGAAAAGTAAGAAAGAACACGAATGTGAATAGATATTTGTGTGGTGGTGGTAGTTAATGGAATAAAGTAACTTGATCTCAAATAGAATCACTTCACATTCTAAGTGTTCTTCCCCTACAGGGAAATTAAGTATGTAATTTGATTTTTTAGAAATGTGAACTTTTCATTTCTGTCTTATTTGACATAAATGGAAATGACTGTTAACATAATCACCTCTTCAGATTCTTCAGGGGAATATTTACCATCAGAACTATACCTGCTTTTAATAGAGAGTCATTGGAATATGATGACAAGCCCACTGTTTTTGAACAAATGTTGAGTTCTATGAGATTTGAAGTTGTTTTATGTGCCTTGTGTTAGTTTACAGAATTGTTATCTCATGCACATGAATGTATAATTAGCTCATGAATAGAATTCTTCTGTATAAGGATATATCTGCATTCTTTGATTGCTGCATTCTCATACAAACCATCTAAACACATAACTGCCTTACTCCATTAGCTGATCCATGCTGGCAAAGGGGAAGCCATTAGAATCAGATCTATTCTGCGGTCCTTGATTCCTTTGGAGGACTTGGTGGGCGTAATTAGCATTCCTTTTCACATGCCAACAATAGCAAAAGGTAAGAAAACTCTTGCAGTTTTTCTTCTTACCATTTATTATTAAAAACCCTGAGTGATTTATTTCTTCTTTACGTCATGAAGGTGGAAATACTCATTTTGTAAATCATTACATGAAAGCTGTCTTAGAAATTTGCTTACAAAAATATCATTTGAGAATGCCAGAAAATGCCATTTATTTTATTTGGTGCAGAATGGTGTTAGAATATCTTAGTTATATCAGAGTATAAAATTAGGGCTGTAATTTAATTAAAAAAAATAGTCAGCATTGAACAAACTTTTTAGCCTTTGGTTGGTGACTCGTGCAGTTAATGTACAAATATATTCTTACACACTGTATGTACCCACACCTGCACGCATACCTGAACAAATATGTAGGTAGGAAGGGGAGGGTAAAGCATCCTCAGCCTGACTCAGAATTCTGTGAGAGAAAGTTAAATCCCCCAAGTTATCTCTCCACTTCTCTCCCTTGCTGTCATATACCACTCTTGTAGCTGCTAGTTGCATCTTATATTGTGAACGGGCTTGTCCTTTGAGGTGCTTTTACTGCAAAATACCAGCGCATCAGCTTCTCTGTTTTCTGCCCTGAGAGAATTCAGTGGTTGGTGAAAATGAGCCACAGTGATGCTGTCTGCACTACTGTAGTGTTATGATAAAAAGTGTCCACAAGTGCAGGGGAAACAGGAGATTGTGGGCATCTGTAGAAGAGTAATCAAAGGTTTTGCTGAGTTTCATGTGGATTGCTCATTCGTCTTTAGATTTTGTGCCCAAGTACAAAATGGGTTATTTTGGGGCATTAAAACCATCATGTTCATTTACACTTCTTGGAAGGAAGTAGCATTATGAAACTTGAATCTAAGTAACTCTCTCTCTCTCTCCCTCTCTCTCTCTCAGATGGCAATGTTGTGGAACCTGATATGTCAGGGGGGTTTTGCCCCGATCACAAGGCAGCGATGGTATTGTTTCTTGACAGGGTCTATGGAATTGAAGACCAAGATTTTCTTCTACACCTACTAGAAGTTGGCTTTCTGCCAGATCTTCGTGCAGCTGCTTCATTAGATACGGTAACAAGTAACTTTTAACTTTCTTTAACTTAATCAGAGTTTTCTGTTTTATCCAGGTTTATCCTGTGCATAAATTTTGATACTTTAAAAATGATGAGTTAGTGTTTTCAGTTAGGGCTGGGCAACACTTTAGATTCAAAGGCAACAAGTGAAACTGCGTGTGGGAGCATTCGTGTAGCCCCAGTCTGCAACTCCTTAAGGCAATGGTGACTTTTCCTGAAAGTCCATGGCAGTGCTTTGCAGCTGTTGCACGATTCTGGGAAGAGATGTTTGGTTTAAAGCTTTTGAGACTTGGGAGGTCAGGTTTCAAGTTCAGTGGATAGTTTTAAGCCAACACCGTTTCTCAGTGTTAATTAACCTAAACAAGAAATGACATCTAGGTTTGTAGAGAGAATGAGCGAGGGCTCCTTGCACTTTGTATTATATAACTTACCTCTTATACAAGGGGGCTGTGAAGTTGAAACCTTGACCTAGCAGTATAGACATCCATTTTTTAAAAAAATTAACTGTAATTCAAGCACAGTTGAAATGTTCAAATGAAGTTACCTCTGTCTGATTAAATATTTGATTGTTATAGCACAAGATGATGCACAAATAGCTCTAATAATACTGTAGGTTAGATCCAGAGTGTTGTGCCATTACTGCTAGCATCCTGGGAGCAGAGTTCTACTCAGAATGCCTTACTGGCAGAAAGGAAAGAGAGGTACTTTTTGCCAAGTTTCTCCTCTTCCTACAACCCTCAACACCTGTGCTTTTGCATAATCCCCCAGTTGTTCCACAGTTATCTTTGGATGGAAGGAGAGGAGAGAATTAACAAAATGACTTCTGGATCTGCCAGCAGAGTTCTTTTGCTGGCTGGAAGGCATTGCAGGACAAAAGAAGTCTTCCTTGTCCATGGGTGGAGGGGCATTTTCTAGATCCAACTCAACAAATGTTCCTGCTCATACTGAACATTTATTTTGATTCACATACGTGGTTCGTGTTCTCTCTGCTCATGGGTACTATTTCAACTTTGATTCAGGAAATTCTCTTCTTGCACATATTGGATTTATATGTATAGATTATATGATATAGGCATATGATTTTTATTATCATAGAATGTTTGTGTTACTTATCATTTCAAGCAGAGCTATTTTTAAGCTAGCTTTATCATTCATCATCTCATCAATGGATCTTGTTTAAAACCTATCACTTACAGTGTTACCTTTTGAGACAGACAGATTGATTGATTGATCCCTATCCTTAATATGGGCTTAACACTTTGGGGTACCTATTTCTATGTATTTGTGAAAAAGTGACTGGGGTTCAACAGGGCAATTTCTTGTTTGATTAGGATAAAGTAATGAATACTTGTGTTCATATAAATAAACATTTGTTTAGAATTCAGTATTTTCCCATTGACATCTAGAATTGGTCAGATTTAGTTTATGCAACTAAACTGAAAGGAAAAGAGAAGCAATTTTTAATAAAGTACATTTTACTTCAAGGCCTGGAAACTAAGCCAAAGGGGAGGGAATTCTTAAGGTAAGGAAGTCTGGTGATATTGTGGCTTTTGTGGGGAAAAAAAAAGCTTGTTGCTCTAACTCAGGCTTAATCTAGGCATTTGCCCTACCTTTATTTTCTTTAGCAGTTTATGATGAAGAGATGAAATATTTTATTCTCAAGTTACACATATCCTAACATTGAACACCTAAGATACATGGAAACGTTTCCCCTGAAAAAGACCGCTAAAAAGAAAACAGAACGATGGGTCTCGCATCAAATAGCAATTACTACATACTGCTCAAGTCCAATCTTTTGGAGAGGCAGTAAAATGAAAAAATAACTGCTGATTGAATGGAAAAAGAGAAGTGGAAGGCAGCTGAATAGCAGCCGAGTCTAAAAACAATTGGAAAGCAAATGGAATTGCAAAATGAATGTGATTTTAATATGGGAATAATAAAATAAATGATGTGTTTTAATTACGATTATTGTATCTGGGCTGCGAAAATTGGAGCAACCGTGAGATAGTAGCCAAAAGATACAGAAAATCCTATTGCTGTCTAGTGGTCCTTCAGAGTTTGCATTCCTAATTTTAATCATGAGACTGAATGGAATAAAGAAAAATATATATTTCATATTCTTAATAGCTCTTTAGTCTTCTAAAAAATCATAGCTCAAACATACTATCTCTCATTTTTGTGCAGCAAAATATCTGAACAGCTTTATCATTTGTTTTATAGGTTGCACTGAGTGCCACAGATATGGCCCTGGCTCTTAATCGGTACCTCTGCACTGCTGTTTTGCCTTTATTAACAAGATGCGCTCCTCTTTTTGCTGGAACAGAGCATCACGCTTCCCTTATAGATTCCTTGCTACACACTGTATATCGGCTTTCCAAGGGCTGTTCTCTTACCAAAGCTCAGCGGGATTCTATTGAAGAGTGCCTACTCTCCATTTGTGGGTAAGGATAGGTTAGACAGCAGATAACTTGATAAAGCAGAAAGAATGGGTGGAGAGAGAAACACTAAAGGGGATACCTTCTTTAAGAAATTATTCTTTTTTTAATATAATTTTTATTAAGAATTTTGATTACAGTAGTAAAAACTAATACAAACTAAACTTAGAGAAAGAGAATAGGAAAAAGGAATAAAAAGTGCAGGAAAAAAGAAAGAAGGAAAAAAAAGAAAGAATATAATAAAAAAAAAGAAAAGAAATTTAGGACTTCTAACTTTCATCACAGCAAGTATAAATTTAGTAATTCTTCACCCCCTATAAGGTTATAAACAGAAATCTCTTCATCCCGTATCCCATCCCTTATCTATAAGCAAATCCATAAAACATCAACTTTTCAATCCTGGTGTCAGCAAAAGGTCCATGAAGGGTTGCCAGAACTTTGCAAAAAATGTCTTATTTTACCCTTGATCAAATAAAGCAACTTTATATTCCTTCCTTTTACTTCTACAGTCTTAATCTTTAATTCAATCAAATGTTGTCATAGGATTTGATTTCTCTTCTTCTTTATCCCATCACACAGATTTCTTCAAGGCTTTAACAAGCCTGTTTTGTAAATCCAATAAGAAAATATTTTCCAGGTCATTCCCTTTGTTTATCATTTGTATTTCCCCTTTAATTTTTAAAACTTCAGCCAGTTTCTTTTGTAGTAATTGAAGAGAATATATGTAGCTTAGGGTTGAACTGTAGACTCCTCGGGGTTCTCTGAGCTTCGTTGTTTTCTTGCAGACATTTCGTTACCGGCTAGGTTTCAACATGGTTTAACTATGGTTAAGTTGGACAGGCTTAACCATAGTTTTAACTGGGAAACTGTCAGCATCTTAGACCAAGCTAAATCCAAAAATGCAAGGGAATTCCTGGAAGCTTGGTATTCAGGCAAGTCAGCCATCAACAGGCACATAGAGATAAACAACATCTACATGCTATTCAAAAGAGACAATAAAAGGAAACAAAAAGATCATAATGCCTCCTCTCCAGCAATCAACACCCAGATAAGCAAAGATTAACACCAGACAAACAAGCAGTAAACAATCCCCTAATCAAGGAACTACCAACTCAAGACAATCAAGCAGTAAACAGCCTAATCAAGGAACTACCAAGGAGAAAACAACACCCCCACCAATACTGACAGGGAAAGCTACTGTGTATAAACAGAGAGCAAACCTCACTCCCTTCTAGCACTGAAGATGTTACCTAGCTGAGTAACAAAACATCTGCAAGAAAACAACCAAGCCCAGAGAACCCAAGGACTCCACATTTTCTTTTGTATATCCAGTAAAGGGTCCTTTTCCAAATCATTCTCTTGGCCTGTCATTTGTAGTTCAATTTTCAATACTTTCTCTGTCTTGTCAGATATAATTTGTTCCACATCCCTCATTCCTTCATTAATATCTTTTAGACATAATCTATCCATAGAAGCAGACATAATTACTGACAGTGTGGATATTGTAGTTACTAATTTCTGGCTCCGTTCTTCAAAGATCTCCTTTAATGTTTCTGATGTTATAATGTTTGGTGTTATTTTATAAGTCCCAGTAAAAGACAAGCGCAGGCTTGTATTTTTTTTCTTCTCCTTAGAATCTTTAGTCCCCGCTAGTGTCCAGTTTCTAAATCATGAAGTAACTTATCTTTGTTATGACTTACAAAAACCAGGATAGCCAAAATAAGTCTATTTCCCATGAGAAGCTATTTATTTTTTATAGTTAATTCCAAAATCTTATAGTAAAAGTCAATATTCCAAATTTATCTGGAGCCTTAATCTGTTTATAACTTTCTTAGATCAAAATCTTATTTAGGTTTTTGCTGTTTATTTCAAATTCTTTAAGTTCTTAAACTTATAATTAATTTTTCTTTTGTTCAGAGTGAAAGATAAACTCACCCAATGACTTTTCAAACTTGTCATTCTGAAGGTCTGTAATAAGACCTTATGAATTTAAGATGGTTAATAGGCAATTTCCAAAAGTGATTAGAAAGTGAGACTTGTGAACTTAGTGTTCTTTAAAAGGCTCTGCCGCAGTTGTGAGCAAGATAGCTGATCCCTTTCTCTCCTTGTGCTCAAACCTGTGGAAAACCACTGTTCTGTGTTCTCCTTGTGAGGAGCAACTGTCTGAAGCACATGTGGGTGATCTCCTGTCTTCTCCTTATCCAGAGAGTTTCCAAGGAACCAGTCTACTCACTGGTTCCTTGGTTTTTGCCATGGTCATCAGCTCCACTTTTGCAGAGATGTCTTCAGTATGTCATACTTCCCCCAGAAGTCCTGTAAGAAATTATTCTTGAGGCTGTTGCTTGCTTGAAAAAAAAACAGGATAAGCTTCATTTAGGATATAACATGGAGACAACACGTTCCGACAAAAGTAGATAAAAATGCAGAGTTCCTCTGCTGTTTTTGTATCTGTTGAGTCCAGTAGTCAATAATTTCATGGATGCAAAAAGCTGGTGCAGGTGAAGTTGAATTCCAGCAGGATGTAGGATTGATAGTAAAATGAATAACTAAATGAAAAATGTCTATAATTACTTCAGCTGTAGGTGCTACTAGTGTGTAATAATTATAATAATAATAAAGAAATAGCTTCTGGCTGTTACAGTTAGAATACCATAACATCCTAATAGAAAAGTAAAGTGAAGCAGTGCATTGGGAGGAATCCTCAAATAAGTGAGGATGTGCTAAGACAGGCTATATAGTTAATTTAGTCTGATGGCTAGTAAAACATCCACAGGATCAACAATGAAAAATAGAGTAAGTAAAAATGCAAATGTTGCAGATGCTATGTATGTTGGGAGGAAGGAGCTACAAAACTCTGAGTATGCCTGCTTGTCAAACTCCAAATATGAAATACATATTAGAGGTTTTTACTGTATTACCAAAGGCAAAACATAAACTTTCTTTATTAAAGGAAAAGAACTTTATGGTGTAAAAAGATAAGGGTGAGATAATGTTAAAAAACAACTGAATGCAAATTTAACATTTTTATTACCTCCCATGTTGCTTTGTCCCACGTTGACTTTGTCCAAGTAAGAGTCTGAGTATTAGAATATTTTATCTCCATATTTCGTGTACTGTTATCTCTTAATCAGAAATACTGATTAAGCTTCTGTAGTGATTACAGATTCCTCACTTCCATAATCACAATAATGGATACACATCTAGTCTATTTTGTACTGAAACTTTTTTTCTACCGATAGTCAGTTAAGACCGTCAATGATGCAACATTTGTTGAGAAGATTAGTGTTTGATATTCCTCTTCTAAATGAACATGCCAAAATGCCTCTTAAGGTGAGTTTGCTTTTTACAAAACATGCAATTAATGTCACTTGATATCACCTATCTGAAGAAACTGCTGCTATTCTGATTTGCCTGTGAAGTAAAAGTATTTTATAATGGCCATTGATATCCAGTGTAATATTCGAACACCAAATGTAGGATAATTGAAAAAAAAAAGTCATGGTTATTCTTTATTAAAAATCTGTAGGTTCAAGTTTGATGGCTCAGCAATCTGCTAAAAAGCAAAAAACAGAAGGGTCTGTTGTGATTCAAAGCTGAATACAATGCAATATTTGTTATTTCAATAGTGCTTACAAAAATCTATGCACTATAAACACTGAAAACACAGATTTTGCCTAAGGCTTACTGCATATCAAGGATGTGACAGAAAGGGAAGATGAAGTAATTATATCAGCTAGATTAACAGGCAGGAGAAAATATTTGTGTCTCCTGAACTTTTTGGTTTTGCAACTTGTATGTATTAAGAATATTTAGAAGACCTACTTCGTTCATTATTTTGCAAATGCTCCCCCAGTAGAGTGTTTTGCCAAGACCTGTCAGTGATTAAAATGATTCAAAGCTTATTAAGTACGAACTTGTACCGATTTGGAGGTAACTTAGAGATATGGAAATAATTATTTGCTGAACATTTAATTTAAAGAAAGACCAGCAAAAAGCCTCATGCTAATTTAACAAGTCATAGATTAATTGTGCCATAAGTGTGTGTTGATTGTGTTGTGATAATTATATTCATCTTTATGGTGTCACTTGATATCCTGCTGCAACATCTGTGCATCTATCATTTAAAGTGATCATATGCAACTACCCCACAAAAAATGCAGGGCATTCTCAAGAAGCAAACTCCTGTTTCTTTTTTAGTTGCTGACAAATCATTATGAAAGATGCTGGAAATATTACTGTTTACCAGGAGGGTGGGGCAACTTTGGTGCTGCATCAGAAGAGGAACTTCATTTGTCCAGAAAGTTGTTCTGGGGTATTTTTGATGCCTTATCTCAAAAGGTAACTTTTAAGGATATGATGCAATCTAAGAATGCATATTAGAAAACAGAATTATAATAATGTTTAAATATATCTTCTTTAAAAATGAATTAGCTGACAAATTCCTTTAGTAAATGCTTCTCTTAACTCTGTAGTTTGGTTGCCTTTGATGTAAGAAGTATGTTAAATGAAAAGTGCCATTTGTGCTAGCAGTGTGGGTAGAGCTGAATGTGAGGGTGCTAAGTATTTATAAATAAAACTGGATTTAAATTTTATTTATTCAATTTATATTCCACCTTTTATTTGGGAGCACAACATGGCTTATATAATGTTCCCTCCTCCATTTTTTCTCCAGTACAAGAACCCTGTGAGATAGGTTGAGCTGAAAGATGGTGACTGGCCCCAGATCCCCTAGTGAGCTTCTATGGCTGAAGGTAGACTAGAACCTGTCTCCAAGCTCCTGCTCCAGTACTTTAACCACTATACCATGCTGGCCCTCAGAAATTCTTACATTGATTATTGTTGTTAATGTTTAGTGTGTCATAGGGAAAGTTTCTAGTCCTCAGTGAGCCCAACTGCTATTTAGAACCACTATCCCAACCCTAGAATTGGGAAACACTGATTCAATTGGCAACTGCAACTAACTCAGCAGACTATCAAACCTCCAAAAAAAACTGAACAAATTTGCCTAGTTAAAATGCTCAGCTGCTCCTCCATCCACAGACTATGAAGCATCTCATGATTCTCTTTTATTTTTTCCTGGCTTTGTCAGTATTTCTCAAATACAGCAAGGTTTAGCCTCTATAGAGAGGCAACATCCTGATAGATTTGGTGGCTCCTGTCTCTGGTGCAGGGAGGGGACTGAGCTGAATTCCCTAAATTGTGGGTTAATCTCTTGTTTTGGGAAGTGTGATCCACATTCGTTAGGGAAGTCTGAAGTAGTTTGACTTGAAAGTAAAATTAATTAATGGGGAAAAAAATCCCACTAAATATAGTTAATGGTAATGGTAATAGAAGGTTGAGACCTTTCCCAGATAAATGGAAGTTGTCTTAATTCTTTACCAGGTCTTTTGCATCCTGTTTTGTCTTTATAGAAATATGAACAGGAACTATTCAAATTAGCACTGCCATGCCTGAGTGCTGTTGCAGGGGCCTTACCTCCTGATTACATGGAATCAAATTATGTCGGTGTCATGGAAAAACAAGCTTCTATGGATTCAGATGGGAACTTCAATCCACAACCGGTTGATACTTCAAAGTAAGGATGTTTTGGTGGCCTGTACTGAGTTGAGCATAACTTTTAAAATAATATGAAATGAATATAGTGTTACTTCCTTTGGTGCTTTTAAAACATCTAGCCTTGTTGCTATAAAGAATGTGTCTATGATACACAGGATTTCCAGCAAATCATTTTTCCTTAACTATTTGTAAGTAAAGGTTGTTCCTCAAATATGAAAATATTCAAATGACTTAAAGTGTTTCACTTTTGCTTTCTACTGATCACATTAAGTACAATGGCAATTTAAGCTTCTTTTATATTCAGTCTGCTTATTTCATTTCTTCAAAATTATAAGGTGATCTAATACCAGTCATCTGTTCTCTGAGATAGTACTAGAATTAGAGAAATGCAAATGCTGATATGTTAAAGTGATTTTTCATGTAACATAATTATATTAGCAATTATAAAAGTAATGAAAAAGCTATCATGAAACATTTATGTTTGCCTTATTTGTTTTCACCCAGCATTACAATTCCTGAAAAACTAGACTACTTTATAAACAAATATGCTGAACATTCTCACGATAAATGGTGCATGGAAAAGGTAAAGTGTGTGTTCATATGTATGCATCATATATGTGTGTAAATATATATATCTTATTTTGTCGGGATACATTTAAAGCATTAAGGAATGAATCTTGCTAATGGTCTGACTTTATTTTTCATTTTGGTATTCATCATGTTTATGCTGCATTATTTCAAATGTTTTAATTCCTTAATCAGATTTTTAAACTTTTAAGTGTGTTTACTTTCTCAAAGAAAAGGATCAGCCCAGTTTTTACATTTTACACTGATCCATTCAGTTAACAAGTTTATTTTAATAAGGATTTTTTTTTTTTTTTGTATCTCAGTTATCATCACATATTTGGATGGCTGTATTTGCATGGTTGTCTTTTACAATGCCATTATTGTTAAAACAAATTATTTTTTTTTAAAAAGGTATTTTTTCCCCTGTCATTTTCACTTGATGAAGATCTGTACTTTTCCCCTGAAGATTTTTAAAAATAGAGATTGATACTGCAGGAGGTTACAACTATTGGCAAAAATATATTTGCAGTACTTTAGCATATCTAATCAGTTTTGTACCGTGAGCCCAAACAAAGACATGCAGGTCCCTGGTACCCTAAATGGAGATTCTGAAGTGTATTTACTGCATTCTATTCCCTGACACACATTCTTCATTCTCCCTGACAGTCAGCATTCTGTGTCCATTAAGCATGCTCAGTTTTCATCAGGCTGTTTTTAAAATTCCTTCTTACTCTAGGGTCCCTACCCCATAACTTTTTTGCCCCTTTGGACATTCTGGGGTCCCCAATGAATTGACACTTCCCTCTTGTGCATGAGTGTTGATGTTTGGGATGTAGGACAGGCACTTTAAGTACGACTTCATTATCAGTTTATAAAAGCGATTGCTATACAAGATGAAAAATATTTCATTGTAATATATAACACTTGTGGAACTAAAATTTGCATGACTAATTAGAGCCCAGGAGTTTATAATTGCTGTTATAACAAATATTAAGATCAGAAGAGAGCAGAAGAATCAAGGTACAAATATGGGAAATTTCATTTGCTTCATGAACTTGGTATAGTATATTGATAGCATGCAAAAAGAGCATCCAAACCATAAATGGCATCAATATTCTTGATCAACTTATCCCTTCCTTTTCTTTAAACTTTCGTCAGTTTGCAAATGGGTGGATATATGGTGAAACATATTCAGAATCTTCCAAAGTGCAGCCATTAATGAAACAATATAAACTATTATCAGAAAAGGTAAGAAGTTCATGTCAGATTTTTTTTGTTGTAATCTTTTCTTTTAATCATTGAAAGTAGCAGCCAATTTTAGTGCTTTCCCAGAAATTAGAAAACTCCTTCAAGACTTCAAGAATATGCTGTTTCTCCTCTCACATGTAAAATTTTCAGTTGGAAAGGCAGGAGTAATACATTCTGGAGAGTGAGAATTTTCCCCAAATTCTCTGCCTGTATCACAGCCTGAGACAGGGCTTGTGTGAACTCTTCAGGAGTTCCAGCAGAAAGAAACATACCAATATACCCACTGAAAGGAGTGAAAACAACTCCAGCCTTCATTGTTTCTCTTTTGCTCACCACTACCAAACCTCATCACTATAGAAGGACTGAAGAGATTGTGTGCCATGGACTTACCTTTAGGGATGTTTGTACTACAAGGGAGAGCACTAAAGCTAGAATTAGAAAAGAAAATGTTAGGCCTATCATAGTTTAGCCTTTGCTCTGTAAGTCCTCACAGATCCAAACATTGTAACCACAGGAGAATAGCTTGTGAAGATGATTGATGAACCAGGATCCAAGTATTTTCCCTTGAACTACATATCCTACATTTAATCACTGGTTAAGCACTTAAGCATTCTGCCTTAGGTCTGGAAGTATATTTCTATTCATCAATCAACAGCATTTTGAGCTAGATATGTACAGAGTCATTAAGATTTATTTAGGCTGTGCTAATACTCTCCCAACTATCCTTCTCCTTTGTTGAGAAAATACATTGCTTTCACATGCTTGTCATATCAGTTGCAAATCCCATTTAATCTCACCAGTTTCTTAGAGTGAGGAAGCTGTTTGGAAGGATCTGTGGAGCAGCTACACTACTCTAATAAAATTGGTTACTACAAAATCAATAATAATACTTTCTCCATAGGATGCTATAATTTCTCTTAAGGGTTTGGAGATTGGGATTTTCAGGTTGGCAAAGCATGGAGATTTTATTCCTTCCCATGGATACTGATTTTTAACATCCCCAGCTTTCAGATATCCTCCTACTTATTTACTACTTACTATTTAACCTGTCTCCTAGTTGAGAAAGACTATCATCTCCAAAGATCACATCCATAAAAGAACAAGGATAGGGGGGTTTCTGAAGTGTATGATCCATCTTTCTGTTTACCACGGCAAGATATTTCTGCTTTTCCTTCAGTGGTTATGATAGATAACTTAAAATATTCTTACCAAAAGTATGAGAGGTTCATTTATTAGGAACTATTTTCCAGTATAATGCCACTATTTGAGGACAGTATCCTTGTCCTAAAAACAGTCATTCAATGCTTGTAATATTTGTATTATTTTTAATGGATTTTTACAAATATCCTCATTCCTTTCTTTGATAGATGTTGTCAGATTCATATCTCTTCTGTTGTACTGTATAATTATAACTTAAGACAAATATAAAGATTTTAAATGGCTATTTCATAAAGAGAAATTATGTGAATCTTTGGTTATATTTGGTCATAGAGCAGCATAAGACAAATAACAATCACTGTAAAATAGAAGTAAGAATAAAATATCATATCGATAGAATAAAATAAACAAAAATAAGAATTATTAGTGTAGAATTACAAAGTATAGAGATTAACATCTGGGAGAATCTATAAAATTACAATCTATAGACTAAATGCTATAAGTAATTAAAGTAGATAACTATAGATAGATACATAAGAAGCATCTACAGTATAAGACACTATGAGAATGTAAATTATATTGAGCCTAATATTTGCTGAAGCCCTACTAGGGTTTGATTGGGATTATGACAGTTAAGATCCAACCAACTACAGCAAAGAAATAGCAAGATAAAACATGGAATGGTATGTATATATTAAAAAAAAAAAAGGAACAAAGAAGAAAATGAGGAAGGGATTGTAAGATATATTGATTTATGGCCACCTAGACAAGACTCAGCATCATCTCATGTGGAGTTGTTTGTGTTCAATCATAGCTCTGACACAGAACTACACTGTCTGAAATCCCTACCTTTTGGTCAGCTAGCAAAAGATTAAGGTAATTAGCCTTTGACCTGCCTGGGAATTGTATTGCAAATAGGGAAATATACATACCTTGTAGGTGTCTATAAAAAAGGCAGTAGCAACACATGACCCATGGTTCCAAGAACAGTTGTAGCTCTTTAGGTAAGGTACAGAACTTTCCTTCCAAAAGGGTGGCGGGGAGGGTATTACAGTGGGCAAGTGTAAAAGCATAGCGTTACATTCTCGTAGTATGTTATAGACCAGTGTTATAACACTGTTACAGATTTGAGACTGTAATTTTATAGATTTCTCCCTGGTTTTAATCCCTATACTTTGTAATTCTATGCTAACAATTCTTATTTTTATTTTATTTTATTCTCTCAACATGATATTTTATACTTCTATTTCATAGTGATTGTTATATTATTTGTCTTATGCTGGTCTACAGCCAAAATAAACAATTTATGTTTGAATTTTTGATTACTGAGGATGGAAATTGCTTTAAAAGAGGCATGCATAGAATCAAAGTAGATCTTTGTATTTAATATAGACATACTGGGTGGTGGTCTCTGTTATTTATATACATCTCAAATTCAATCAAAAGATTGGGTGCTGCTAACCTTGTAAGGCAGATAGGAGGACAGTCATTTTATTAAAAAGTAGCAGAACATTCTCTCTCCAGCTCTTTTACCACTAACAGGATCACCATATATGTGCTTTTTCCAGGAAAAAGAAATTTATAGATGGCCAATCAAAGAGTCTCTGAAGACCATGCTTGCTTGGGGATGGCGGGTTGAAAGAACGAGGGAAGGAGATACTATGGCTCTTTATAATCGTTCACGTCGGATATCACAGACCAGTCAGGTACATCTTGTGTTGAACTGCAAGTACTTTTGATGGTGTTACTCAGTATCCTTATCACCAATATCTCCTATCTATTTTTTAAATACTGTTTTGAGGCAGAAGCTACGGCATTCCTTCCTTTTTTTTGTCATTTTTTTTTCTTTTTGTAAGCATTGGCTTACAAGTTCCCTCACTTTCCAGAGATAGTGGGGGGAAAATAATCTTAACTTTATATATACTAATGCTGTATGTCTATTTTGTATTTGCTGTTTTTGGAGTATCTAAATAAAATGGAATTACTCTTCACAAAATATTTTAGGATTGTGATTTTTATAGAACTCCAGTGTATCCATTTTAACAGGCTGGTATGTAGAAAGAAATGTAATTTTAAATATAAACACGCTTGAGAGAGAATGTGTAATTTTCCTTTTCTAGAAAATAAATCCTTTCTTCAAGGAATACTGCTTCTAAATGTTCTGTGACGCACGTTTCCACTTTCATAAGAACTTTAGCTGAAATGTACAGCACTGAAATTCCTGCAACTAGAGGAGCTAAAACTTTTACCATTTGTCTGCATTGTTTAAAAACATATTTGATGATTAGTATATTTGATCATTAGCATATTTTATGTTTTGATTTTTATCTATATATCTACCTTTATTTTATTATAATTCAATGCATGTGTCAATTATTCATTTTTATGGAAAGGAAAATTGGCATGCTGGAGTTCATGGTATGCAGATTTATGTACTAACTAGATTATTTTGAGTAATGAGATCTAGCACAGTCTAACATTTCGGGTTTAATAGAGAAATATATGAAAAGGTGATAAACTGATAAATTGGTCAATGGATTCCTAACCCTTGATGGAACCCCTCTGTAAGCTGTCATTAAACTTTTTTGTGTCAAGTGTGTTCTATTCTTTCTTCTGTTAACACTTCTACTGATATTTATTTAGATTTCTGTAGATACTGCCCATGGCTATACCCCCCGTGCAATTGACATGAGTAATGTTACCCTGTCCAGAGAGTTACATGTAAGTTGCTTCATGGCTATTGTGATATACATTAGGAATGTTTTAAGAAGTTTTCATTGCTTTTTCAATATTTACTTAATGCAGATTCTCTATCCATCCTCTGATAGTTATCATTTATTCTCTGACTTTTCTAACTTTTCTCACAGATGCTTGAACCTGCAGTTGGTCTTCCAAGAATGGAAGGGCCTTTGGTACGATGGCTCCAGCTGGTGGAAGGGTAAGAGGCAATTTTTGCCGATTCCTCCTTTCCCTGGCAACTTTCCCTGCTACTTTCCACACTGTTCTGGATGGTTCCCCAATCATCCAGACCAGATTTTAGGGAAGCACAAGGAGCTGAAGGGTGAATTGGCAAAAATTTCCTCCTCCCCACCTCCTGAAGGAGCATCCTAGGAGCAGAATTCTGCTCATGTAATCTCTGTAATATTGGAGACAATTTGTGGAAACCTCTACCAAATTAATTATTTAATCTGGATGAAAAATGCAACAATTATTTAAAAAGAATGAAAAACAAGCTTATCTAAACAACTGCAAAACAAATAATTAAATTCTTTCTTCTTCCTCAGGCAATGGCTGAAATGATGGCTGAAAACTATCATAACATATGGGCAAAGAAAAAGAAAATGGAGCTTGAAGCCAAAGGTATACTCTCTTTTAAAAATATATGAATGATCTGCTTAGGCTGACTGTCAAGAATATTTGCTAATGATATTCTGCATTTTGGAGCAGAAAATTGAGATAGGCCCAGAAATTAGTATTCTCTAGCCGAGACAGTATTTTCAATGGAATTTATCTTTTTTGTTTATGTAACTCTGTGATGTGCTACATACACTAATGATTCTGTGGGTATAACTTACTTTAACAAACATTTTTTTAAAACATTCAATTTTATATATGGTGTTACCTTACAATATGGTCAATGTGCCATAATCTAAAGTAACCATTTCTGCAGTATATGACCTGTTGAAAAAAAGTATTAAAATACATGCAAACAAAAGTGATTCTAAGACACTTATACAGAATTAATTATGGAATAACTTCCACAGTATGACTTTGAAAAATTTAAATGATGTTTGAATTAGATAACAGGCAGCCTAATAATTTGGGTTGTAAGAGCTGGGATTTTCATTCTTAACAATAAGCATAGGAAACATGGCTGGCTGGGGAATTCTGGGAGTTGAAGTCCACACATCTTAAACCTGCTAAGGTTGAGAAACACTGTTTAAAACCTTAACATATGGATTAAATATTGCCTATTTTAG
The DNA here is from genome assembly GCA_030867105.1 of Liasis olivaceus. NCBI lineage: Eukaryota > Metazoa > Chordata > Lepidosauria > Squamata > Pythonidae > Liasis > Liasis olivaceus. The sequence continues at coordinate 264,362,790 of CM061349.1, forward strand.
CAATATGGGTGGTGATGATATTGGAAAATATATCTAGCAGGGCAAAATTGAGTACTGTAATGTCTTTAATTTTTATGAAATTTAATTCCTTTTAAACATAATGCTACAGTCATTATTTTGTCATTTATTTGCATTCTAGTGGGAGGAGGAAACCACCCCTTACTTGTACCCTATGATACACTGACAGCCAAAGAAAAAGCTAAGGATAGAGAGAAAGCTCAAGATATTCTGAAGTTCCTCCAGATCAATGGCTATGTTGTGTCCAGGTAAATGCTAATCTGCTATTGCTGTAGGCTTTAGAGTTGAAATAATCTTCAGTATGTACTTTATGTATCTAAAAAAAAGTGCAGCATGGGAAGATTTATTTTCATATGCAAATAGACACATGTGAAATATGTATGTGTGTGTGTGTGTGCATGCATATATATATATATACACACACACACACACACACATACTAATTTGCCCTTTTCCAAACAATATATTTCTTAAAGGTTTGTATGAAGGCATAACTACTAGATGTTAATTTTTGCTTGCCAAAACAAAGAGTTATGGTCCAAGATAGCATTTCTTAACTGTGCTTTGTATTCAGTACAAAAATTAAAGATGCTTCTGTTGTTGTGGGAAAGGACATATGAAGAACTTCATCGTTCTATCCAGGTTTGGCAGGCAGGAACTCATATGACAGAATTTCACTCTTTCCCTTCCTGATGGAGCCCTACCAGTATCAAAACTCAAACTGCATGGTTTTTTTCCCCCTTCTCTTTTAAGGAAAAAAAAATCAATAACTGAGACTTTGTGGTATCCTCTTTTGCTAAGTTTCTTAATATTTCATTTGCTTGTATTTCCAATTGCCATTCTCTCTTCCCTTTTAAAAAGAATCACCTCAATGTTTTATTTTCCTACTTCTATTTCTCTCCTAAGTCTGCCTTGCTGAACATTAGCAGCAATTAGAAAGAAAGCAAGAATCAAATTCAACAAAGCAACAGGAATACTGTGAAATTTATTCACTCCGGAGAACTTTGTAAAAAGCCACCAGAAGGTGCTGCTTATGTGACAAAGGCAAGGGAACAAGAAGTCTCATAACTGTTCTCCCAGTCCTTTATCCCAACCCTATCACCAAGGTAACATCAGGAGGGAGGCCAACTGGGGTCCTTGGATATAAGGTACCTTCCTTGTTATGCAAAACCATGGGAAGTTTTCCTCAACTCACAGGCAGTCAGGTGGCCTTTCCTTGATTTCTCAGACCAAGAACTCAACGGTCACACATTCCTGCAACACTACTGCTTTATGCCACCAGGTGTCAGCAGAACAGAATGATTGTCTCCTAAAAGTCACTTTTGCATTTTGCAACTGTACCTTCTGGTAAGGCAAGAGATGATTTGGGAGACCAACAGATTCTTAGGGCAAGGAACCAGTAAGGTAACATGTTTTAACTGAAAATGCACATGAGCAACTCAATTTCTCTAAATAGAAAACATTTTTCATAAGAAAATAAGATTTCTTTCCACCCTTTTTGACCTCTTGGTATAGCTCTTACTCATAATAGAAATGGAAAAAAAAAGATGCTCATAAACATCAAAGAAATCAAAATCTAAAAAGCACAATTCCTCTGCAGTTTCTCCATGGGATGATTTGGACTGTATTTTCATCAGCTCTTATATGAACCAGATTATTTTGATCCTTTTCACAGAGTTTAGAAGGTTTAGACAGCCTTGGTCTCTCTGATGGATGATTTACACTAACAAAGACTGGGAGTGCATCCTGGTACTCCTGGATCACCTGGCAACTATCAGTGGCCATAATATTTTGTTGGAGCACTTGAGGAGGTGCTGCTTTGCAGTGGTTCTGCTCCTGCCTCTCTATGTACTACCAAAAATGACACTTCAAAACTTTTGTTTGACCTCCTGAGAATTATTCTGTGATATCCTGCAAGATTCTTTCTCATTTTCTGTGTTACTGTCTCTATATAAAGTCAGCCAGCCACCCACTGGGAGTGATCGTTTGGATGTCTGGAGCTAGTTGTGATCAGTATGCTGAAGATACACAGCTGTACCTCTCCTTTCCTGTGGACTTAGGGTTGATGATTTCCAATGTCTCTGAATGTTTCCATGGGGCTGAAAGAGACTGGAAGTGGGACAACAATTCTGTTCTTGTCAATGGAGACAAGAACAGAATTGTTACTGATAGAGGAGTCTGGACATCAGGATTCTGAAGAAATGCCTATTCTGGATTGGGATGCACTCCTTTTTAAGAATCAGTTTTTCACTGTGGAGGTCCTTCTGAATCTAGGATTGATATTGGAAATCACATAACATCAGTGGCAAGGAGGGCCTTTTATCAGGTAGAGCTGATAAACCAGCTGTATCCCTACCTGGAGGAGAGAGACCTGGATTCAGCAACTTGTGAGCTATTAACTTCACAGCTGGATGATCATACTGTGCTCTTTCTGTGCCAGTCCTTGAAGATGTTGCTGAAGTTGCAGCTAGATCTGAGTGCAGCAGCACAGGTGGTGAGTGGCAGCTCTCAAGGGTCCCACATAATCTCTGTCATGGTGACTCAGATTCAGAGGAAGAGACTGGCAATGAGCAGCCGGCTCCAGAACTACCAGATGAACTGCTGTCTGAACAGCTGCAGGCAGAGGAGGTGGGGCTGTCCAGTAACCAGCAGGCACAGCTGCAGCCAGTCTCTGAAGATGAAGAGGCTAAGCTGCCACCAAGGGCTCACCATACAGAGAGGAGAGCAAAGGCACTCTGCAAGGCTCCTCACCCTTCCAAATGAGCAGCACCAGGGCTGCTGCTTTTTAAGAATAGCAGTGAGCTCAAGCCTCTCCTTTGACGACAACCAGCTGTTAACTGCTACTCTGTATGCCCTGACTCCTGACCTGCAAACCTTATGACCTGGACTCTGGAACCAGACCAGCTGAGGGAACTTTGCAAAGTTTTGACCCTTGGACTTTGCCTGACCACTCTTCTGCCCACTCTTTTGGACTGGAACTCTTTTAAGGCAAGTTTGCTAAACTTTGGGGGACTTATTTCTCTACTGCATGTGCATATGTGTTTGTACTTGCATTTTTTTGCCACTCATTTATTTACTTAGCAAAAACTATTTAGTAAAGGTTGCAACCACCTCTCTGTGTGCTTTGTGTCCTTGGCCTGGGACAGAACAGTTTGTCATCAGTGGCACCCTTTTTGTGATGGAGGACGTGCGTGAGGAGAATCAAGTCCATGGGGAGAAACATCTCCTCAGCCCACAGCCTGAGCCTGGGAAAGCAAAGAGGATGAGACTGGCACCACCCTAAGGAATTTGTAGTGTTTAGTTGCAGACTTTGGGAGTTAGAGTTAGTCTGGTGAGATTCTGTCTAGCAGGTGGAAGCTAATAAAGAACAGAGCAATTCCAGAACCATCTCATGGAGTTTCTTGGGCTGAACCTGACACTTTTGGGGAAAAAGGAGGTGGTTGTTGCTTGGCCAGCACAAAGAAAATACCCAGCTTTCATAGCAAGTCGCTCTCCTTACCACTCAGCTGAATCAGCTTCAGTCTTTGCAACCTTCAGCTGCAGCGGCTCAGCCCCCACGATGAAAATGCCCAGTCCTCATGCCAGTGAAATTCGATGGTATGCTGGCCTAGTTTCCTGCATTTTTTGCTCAGTGCAAACTTTACATGAGTCCCTGGGTTGATGATTTTCCTGCAGATCGCTTCCCTGTAGGATTTGTAATTATCTTGCTTTCCAGTTCTTCAGCCAGATGGGTAACTCTGTTGCTCATACAACAGAGCCCCCTGCTGGACAATTTTGATGAATTTAGCCAGCAGCTTCAAACTATGTATGAGGATCCTATAAAGACTCAGACTGCGAAGTGATGCATTAGAGAGCTGAAGTGGGGTCACTGGCTGGTAGCCAAGTATATTAGTGAATTCTGTCTTTTGGCCCAGGATTTGACATGGAATGGTGGACCAGTTCCAGGAAGGTCTGTCCTCAGAAATATTAGACAAACTGGCCTAGATTGAGTGCCTATAGACCCTGCAGGCTCTCATGCATTTGTGTCTTCATATTGACAGCCGCCTTCAGCAACGGAAGGCAAGGATCCTCACCTCAATGGCACCACTACCCACACAATCTCAGAAACACAGGGATTTTCCTATGGGGGAGCCTATGCCAGTGGGAGGTGCTCAGCCTCATCTTACTCAGGCAGAAAAGGATAGACGTGAGGGGCTGTGCCTGTACTGTGGAGACAAGGGTCACCTAGTTGCCACATGCCCTTCCAAGAAAGCCAGACCTTCTCAGTCAGGAAACAGTCTCAGCCCAGTCTAGGAGGGCAGCTAGATTGGGCCAAGTTGGCGGCTAGCCAACCTCAGGCACCCATCTTACTCCTACCAAACACCTTGTTATGATTGTTTCTTTACAGACCCCAGGAAGACCAGCTTTACAGGTCCGTGCTATGATTGACTCAGGGGCCACTGTAAACTTCATGGATGAGACATTTGCCAAACAGTGGGGTATTCCACAGCATACAGTAGTGCCTCTTCTGTTAGTAAAGACAATTGATGGGCAACTGCTACATTCGGAGCCAATGGCCTCAGCAACAGATCCAGTGCAAATGCAAATGGACAGTCACATAGAATGTTTGGAATTCTATCTGGCATCTGCACCCCATTTTCCTATTGTTTTGGGGTTAGAATGGCTTCAGGCCCATGATCCTCATATTGTGTGGTCCTCAGGGGCCATCACATTTGGGAGCCTTTGTTGTAAGACTCATGTGTCCCCTATACTGAACACCCTTGCTGCTGGGAAATTGGACCCACCTCTCCAGGGTCTCCCTCACTAATTTATAGACTATGTTGATGTCTTCAGTGAAAAAGAGGCAGACTAGCTCCCACAACACAGATCCTAAGATTGCTCCATCGATCTGGTTCCTGGAGCCAAACTTCCAGTAGGCCACATATATTCCTTATCAGAACAAGAATTAGCAGCCCTCAGAGACTTTATTGAGAAAAATTTAAAGAGGGGCTTTATAAGACCCTTCTTTTCTCCAGTGGCTGATCCCATGCTGTTTATTAAAAAGAAGTCAGGTGAACTGAGATTATGTTGTGATTACAAAATATTAAATGATATTACCATCAAGAACTGATACCCTCTACCATTAATCCTGGAATGTTTGCATAATGCTCAGGTCTTCAGCAAACTGGACCTGCATGATGCATGTAAGGATCTGGAAGGGGGATGAGTGGAAAATTGCCTTTTATACCAGATATGGACACTTCAAATATACAGTGATGCCGTTTGAACTGTCCAGTGCTCCTGGGGTCTTCATGCACTTCATGCATGACATGTTCCAGGATATCCTGGATTGGTATGCCATAATTTACCTTGATGACGTGCTAGTCTTCTCCTCCTCTCCAGTGGAGCGTACACATTCAAAGTGTGTTACAGCACCTCCGAGAATATCTCCTCTACACCAAGCTGGAGAAGTGTGCTTGAATGTACAATCATTGACTGTTTGAGGCATCGTATTTCCCCTACTGGCATCTGGAAGAGGCCCAACACCCTGTTGAAGTTTGAATTGACCACCAGAATCTGGAGCACCTAAAGACCTCCAGAAAACTAAATCAACAACAGACCTGGTGGTCACTGTTTTTCTCTGGGTTCAACTTCAAAGTAACCCATACTCCTAGCGGGCAGAACCAACAAGCAGATGCTCTCTTCCATAAACCAGAGTACAACTGCTTGGAGAACCAAGTACCACCACAACCTGTCATTCCTTTATAAATGTTTGCTGCCACCCAGATTCTGATAGTCCTTCTTCAACAAATTCAAGAGTAGGACCTTTATGCCCAAGAACGTAGACAAGACCTCTCACAGATACCTGAAGAACAACCCAATTCTTGGACCTGTTGTGCTTCCGTGGATGTCATGTATATACTGCCAGGTTCACTGTGTGGCATAATCTTACAACTGTGCCATGACAGCCCTGCAGCTGATCACTTTGGATTTTTAAAGACCCTACATTTAATTTCAAGAGATTTTTGGTGGCTGCGCATTCAGAGTGACATAAGTCAATATGTAGCATCCTGTCCCACTTGCTGTCAGGCAAGAGAAAACCTGGCCCCTTGCTACCACTTCCCACTCCAACGCATCCATGGGTGGCCATATCTATGGATTTTATCACCAACTTACCCAAGTCCAAGGGGGCTTTAGCAATCCTTGTGGTAGTTGCCGTGTTAACCAAGATGGCACATTTTATTGCATGCCCCAGTTTACCCACTGCTCAGGAAACTGCACCATTGTTCATACACCATATTTTTCAACTTCATGGATTACCCAAGTTTGTAGTTTTGGATCGAGGCCCACAGTTCACTGCCTGGTTCTGGTGGGCCCTCCTCGAGAACTTGGGGGTTCAGATTCACCTGTCATCTGTGCACCACCCAGAGTCAGATGGAGGGACTGAACAGATTAATGCCATTCTGGAACAATAGCTGTGCTGCTGTGTTAATTTCCAGCAGGACAACTGGACAGACCTCTTGGCCCTTTCAGAATTTGCATATAACAATGTGCAGCCACACATCCACCTAGATGACACCTTTTCTGGCCAACTACAGATATCAACCTCGATTCTTCCCATTATCTTCTCCAGATTCGCCTGTTCCAGCTGCTGATCAGTCTGTGCAGGAATTGTGGGCGATCCATCAAGTTCTCCAGGATCAACTAGGAAAAGCTAAGGGAGGCTACAAATGATTTTTAGATCAAAATTGTCAATCAAGTTCTTATTTAGCTGTTGGAGACTTAGTATGGTTATCCACCAAACGTCTCTCCACACTTCACCCATCGCAAAAATTGGATCGTTTCTTGCAACCGTTTCCTGTAGAGGCTGTCATCAACCCAGTAACTGTTTGAATTATGTTACCTCCCCGCATTCATATACATCCTGTGTTTCATTGACCCCTTTTGGTACTGGCAGTGCCTGCAAGCACTCATTGGTCTGTGGATCCTCCACCACTGCCTGTCAACATCCATGGGGATTCTGAATATGAGGTGGCCTACATCTTGGACTCCCATCTTCACCAGAGACACCTCCAGTATCTGGTAGACTGGAAGGGGTATGGACCAGAGGGGTATTCCTGAGAAGATGTGAGTAATGTTCATGCTCCCTGTCTCACACCCCTTTTCCATCAGCAATACCCACAGAAGCCCAGGCCTCGTACTACTGGGGAGGAGGGCCCTGGGATGGGGGGAAATAGTGTAATTTTGTGTGCTTGGCTTGGGACAGGACAATCTTCATTATTGAAACTACTACACTGATTGATTTCTGAGCTCAATTCAGGGTGCTTACAATGAGGTATAAAGGCTACTTGGAGGACCACCTATTCTCATACAGTTGGCCTCACACTCAGATCCCTCCATGGATACATTTGGCATCAATAGTGGGACATGGTGGCGCAAGGGCTTAATGACACTGGAGTTGCTGGTCAGAAATGATCGGCGCTCCAGCAGGTTCGAGCCCGGCCCCGCGGGACAGGGTGAGCTCTTGTCCCTTGTCCTAGCTTGTGGCCACCCAGCATTTTGAAAGCTATCTGCGAGTAGATAAATGGGTCCTCCCGTCTTAGATGGGAGGAACCGGCGGGGCTGCGCGGGGGAGGAAATACCGGTGCTGCCCGAATCTCTGAATGCAAGCCGGCATGAGCGACAGCAGCAAGGAAGATCTACGGAGGAGGAAAAGCCCGGATGACCCCCCTAGCGACCCCTGCTGGTCGTAGGATAAATTGTATAAATATGTGTTAGATATGTGTACTTTGTGAGCTGTCCAGAGTTCCCCATTGGAGGGAGATGGGCGGACTATAAATCGAATGTATAAATAAATAAATAAATAAATAAAAATAGTTAATTTTCCTTTTTCCCATGACAAGATCCACGTTGTGGAACTAACTGCCATTGGAAGTGAAGCAAAGGGGAAAGCAAAAAGCTTAGAAGAAAACTGAAAGCATATTTGTATAGACAGGCCTTTTTACTGCTTTAAATCCTTTAATATTAACTGTTTTAATATTTATTGTTGTACAAGGTATTGCTTAAATTAATCTTTTAACAATTTGCTTTAAATTGTATTTTTGTTTTAATTGTGTTTTTGTGAGCTGCTCTGAACCATTAAGGGAATGGACACCAACATATCCCTTAAAAAACAGCAGAGCGAGGGCTCCAGTTTTTGACTCTTCCTGAACAGCAGACTTGATGATAATATCCATCCATGCCTTGGTCGCAGCCCATTTTGATTACTGCCACACACTCTATGTGGATCTACCCTTGAAAAGAGTCTGGAATTGCAATTGATGCAAAAATTGGTACCAGGCTGCTAAGCAATGCAAGAACAAGGGTCGCGTGATGCCTATACTGAATGATTAAAGGACACACTGACCTTTAAAGCCCTAAACAGATTTGGGTATGATTATCTGAGGGACCATTTCTCCTGCTACGGTCCTGCCTGTTACTTAAATCAGGAGGAGAAGCCCTTTTAAAGATGCCTCGGATGGATGGATGGATGGATGGTTAATGTGCCATCAAGTTGTTTTCAACTCCTAGTGACTACATAGATAGATTTTCTCCATGGCAATCTATCCCTAACATGTTCTTTCAGTCTCCCAACATTGCATTCATTGCCACAGTAACTGAATCCATCCACCTTGCTGCTGGTTGCCCTGGCCTTCTCTTTCCTTCCACCTTTCCCAGCATTAGAGCCTCCATGCAGAAAGGAGCCTTCTTTTATGTGAATTCCAGGATATGGAATATGTGCCTAGGAAGGTGGCTAGCCCTGACTCAAAAACACATCTCTTTCACCAAGTTGTTAACTGTTCATTGATTTTATTGGTTTAATGTTGATTTTTAATTATATAGATTTAACTGTAATGTTTTATATTTTGTAATCTGTTTTATTGGTTGCAAGCTCTATTAAGAAATGTAAGATAACCACTACAGCAACATGTGTAATTTCTTAAATAAACTGATGGGGCTTCATCAGGAGGGGAAGCATAAAAATCAGTAATGTGATTTCCTGCCTCTTGAGAACCTGGTTAGAAGAAAGGTCCTCATATCAAGGAGACACAACTTTCATGGTAATAATTAGTGTTCCTACTCATAAATGTAGCATAAAATGGCTTTGCATATGCTCATCAAATCTATTGCTAACTTTTTCTTCTTATGTTTATAATGCAGTCGAAGTCTGTTGTGATGGTTAGAGCTTTGAACTAGGGCTTCAAGCTCCCTGTTTTCAGCCATAAAACTTCCTAGATGGGCTTATCCTCAGCCTAACTTAACTCAAGGTGGTTCAAATTGTAATACAATCTTGAGTTTCTGTAAAGGAAAACCAGTGTAAATGTAATCAAATAAACTCTCCTATTGTGGTTTACATTCACTCATAATTCGTTATTATACCTAAACTGGCTGGACTATAATAATATGTTGCTTGACCTGGCTCAGTCTCCAGTTTATAATAATTTTATAGCCCATCCCAATCTGGGCAGGTTACAACACTTTAAAAAATGATAAGAAGCAACAATAATAACAAATCAACCCTGTTCCAAGACGGACACCAGTAAACTTAGGTAGGGTTGAAAGCTCAGCAGAAAGACACCCAGATAAGTTTGCCAACATAATGATGCAAAAGTAAAAGAACAAACATAAAAGGAGTTATGTCAATGGGTGGAGCAAAGTCATTACCTAAAGGGGTGTAACTTAAGTGTAAATTATTTTAAAAATTATATCCTGATTGGCAAACAGATAATGTCATGGGTATCTGTCATAATTTCAAGATTTGTATAAGATCTCCTTTCTCAATTTTTTCTTTTCTTAGTTGGGGGCAATATGTTTTTTATTTGTTCCAGAGGCTTGAAGGATCTAGAGTTAGACACACCATCCATTGAAAAAAGATTTGCTTACAGTTTTCTTCAGCAATTGATACGATACGTCGATGAAGCCCATCAGTATATTCTGGAGTTTGGTAAGCTATTGTAAATATGTGTTTTATATTATAAAATATAGCCTTAGCAAGATTTTTACATGGATGATCAGAAGCAAATTGCTTTAAAATGTGTTAGAATTATATTTTATTTTTTTAGAGACGCAAATTAGCATTACTTCTCTTTGAACCATAGCAGCTGAATGACCTCATTAACAGAGCCTTAGTTCACAGACAATTCTAAGCTGCAGTGCGGTTTCTTTGTCCTTGTGCTAATGTGTTATAGTGTCACATTTGATATGAATCCAGTCACTATGGCTTGTTCAATAAAGTACACCTTAAAAAAAAAAAAGACTGGCTTAGTGTTATGCATGAACCAGCCAGTAACTTAGTAGATCTGAAAATGAGTCAGATCCAATCATTCTCTATTTTTTAAAATTAAATAATAAGCTATATGAAATTTTCCCCAAAGAATGATCAATTAATAGCTGTTTAACTGCTTTGTACCTATAGGTGAGGAAGATATAGAAGTACATTCCAACTTCTTCCTAAGAAAAGTCAGGAAGATTAAACTTTGCAAAGTTTTACTTCCTGTAAAAGTAGTAATAGTAATAATAATAATAATTTATTAAATTTATATGCTGCCCAACTACCAGTGACTCTAGTAATATCTGAAATACTGGAAGTTGAATTTTCAGGAATACATATTTCTTCCCCTTTTCCCAGTCAGTATCTCATAAGAGATCCTTGATCAACGAAAGGGAAAAAATTAGTGAAAATTTGTAGGAAATTATGATATTATGTTCTATATTTTGAGAAATGATCTGTTTTAATTTTAACCTCTGTTTTTGGAGGAAGAACATGAAGGAAATGAACAAATACTGATGACTCTCTTAAGGAAAAAAAAACCCTGAATAATGTGAGGCTCTTAACATTTGCAGTTAACCTTTCAAGTAAATTATAGCAGTTGTTTTATGAAATCTATGAATTGCCATTCACAAGAAATAATTTGTATTTTATATAGTTTGGTGCATTCTTAGCAGATGTCTGAGAGATTTAATTTGCTCTCCTAAAAAGAGATAGAAGAATGCCCTTTCAGGCTGATGATGATAATGCAAGAAACTGTTGCAAATTAACCAAGTCTGAATTCTGTTTTATGCTGGAGAGTATATGGATGTTATAAACTGAAATCAAGTTAGTTAATATGCTGCTTTGCTGATTAAGAAGAACCTTAAAGTGTCTAAAGTAAAAATAATACCTCAAGTCATGTAGTAGAATGGATAGATGAAGAAATTAGTTCATAAAGAATACAATGCAAAAAACTACAAATTGGCCATAATATATTCAATTAAGTCTGTAGCACTTTTTTTTTTATACAGATGGTGGCAGCAGAGGGAAAGGAGAACAATTTCCTTATGAACAAGAAATCAAATTCTTTGCTAAAGTAAAGTATATGCTATTTTTTCTGCAATTAACAATTTATTAGGGCAAATTAAAAGTTAATATTAATCAACTGTAAACATAGAACATAGCTAAGACACTGAGAGCAAGCCACATAAATGCTGCAGATGGTGGCCCAGTAACTTGTGCCTCCTTGCTAATTATCCAGTGACTTTGTGGTGTTTTTTTTTTTTTTAAATTAGAAGAATGGATGCTAGAAGCAAAAACCATTATTTGGGTAACGCTAGTAAGACCACATTTGCTGTGGAAGATTGGACCAATATCTGCTTGGGCTATCATTACTAATTCAAGAACAGAGATTGGGAAACTTCCTGCAATTAAAATATAAAAAATAATAAAGTGAAAATATAAGAATATTAAAAAACTGGAGGCCATTTTTACCTCCACACAAAAGGATAAAACTGTGATCTAAAATAATAGTACATCCTACTAAAGGAGATGTCCTAGAAAAAAGTTGAACTTAGATATATGTTGACAGATCTTTAGTGCCATGAAACTAAGGAATAAAAAATAATAGCAGTAAGATGTTGAGCTAATTAGTATACAGTATTTTTATCTCTTCCATGTATTTATTTCAGGTTGTACTTCCTTTAATTGATCAGTATTTCAAAAATCACCGCCTGTATTTCCTATCTGCAGCAAGCAGGCCTCTGAGCAGTGGGGGGCATGCTTCCAACAAGGAGAAAGAAATGGTAACCAGGTAAAAACATATATGATATGATATAGTATATGATAAAGTATATAATTTGCTTATTCCAAAACATTGGCAGATTTATGGATATACTTAGAGAAGTGAGAAGTGTAGAATTAACACAAGCCCACTCTTTATTTTATAAGATGATCACATCTAAGAACTGAAATCTGAATAAATTCCTTGACTCTTCTCCTATCCCTAGTACTGTTTTCCATGTTTTGTTGCCCCATATATTCTCTTTTTGTCCTCACACCACATTTAATTGGCTAGGCTCCTTTGCTTAGGGATTGTTTTTGGCAACTGATAGTCATCTTGAATATTCTGGGGCTAAAAAATAGGATATAAATCTAAATTGTATGTGTTTGTGTGCGTGCGTGTGTGTGTGTGTCATTCTGTATGCAATCATCTTGGTTTCACCAGTGTATTACACATAATGTGACATACATGCATTAACCGCATTTCCATGCTATTAGAAGTTTCTTGAATTTCAGAGTTTCCCTAGTTTTTTCCAAAGGAGATTACTGGTATTTCTGCAATAAGAAATACATGTGTGCATGCATGCATGCACACACACACACACACACACATACATGCTAAGGTGTATTATAACTTACATTCCTGTCCCCATCAGATTTATATGCAAATATAAACATAGCAGCTTTTTCATCCAGCACATTTTATTAGAAGGCATGCATTTTCATGAGCTGCAGCTCACTTCATCAGCCATGCATCTGGTGAGGTGAGTTATAGTTTATGCCTTCTAATAAGATACATTAGTAAAAAAAAAAGTGCTACCAGACTCCTTGTAGGATTACATGTAATATGCTTCTGTTCCTCTGTGATATTCATTAACAGAGACTTTTTGACTTTTCAAGCTGGGAAATTTTAAAAGAAGGAAAAAGTGAAAGAATCAATATCCTATGAATCTAAAATGGGTCAAATATTTGATTCAGTTTAATTCAACTAGCAGATATTGAAATGGCATACATACAATCCCATCATGTTCTTTGCCTTTAGAGTAAGCAATGTAATGCAAAGAGCAGAAAAAGAGAAAGAAGTAATAAGAAAACTTTCTTCCACAACATTTGTGTACTGATTCACACATCGCCTTTCGTTCTCATCTTTTTCTTTTTGAGGATCTTATCAACTCCATCTAACCATGACTTTTTCAGACATCTTTCTTTTGACTCATTCAATCTTTCTTCATATAGTTGTTTTATGGTTTGATTCTCATTCATTTTCCCTACATAACCAAACCACATCAATAGATTTATTTTGTATTGATCATTCATTTTTGTATTTGATCAAGATTAATTCATCACCCATCTATTCTTGTCTCTTTGTCTTCTCTTTTTACCTTTGTTAAATGACCCACTGAATTCAACTCAGTTTTAGGTTACTCCTGACATACCAAATTCTCACTTCCATATAACAAAATGAACAGAAGCACACTATTATATGCAGTATTTTTCTTTTCACATTTTTTCCTCATGACAGATCACATACCACCTACTCCCTTTCTACCAGCATATGCACATATGTGAATGTCTCAAATTGTTTTTCCATCTTTCATAAACATTCTACCAAGGTACACAAATTCATGAACTTGCCCTAATTTTTCATTCACTCTATTTCTTCTGTCAAACATGGCTATCTTCATCATCAATACATTAATTTTCAGGTCCATGTTCTTTGTTATATCTTACAGTATGTATAACATTTACTGCAAATTATTTGGGATCTTAGCAAACAATATGGCATTGTCTGCATATAAAAGGACACCCACATTCACATTCCCAACCAATAACTCTAATATTAGTATAATAATTCTGTGTACATGTATCCATAAATACATTAACCAATCAAGATGAGAATACACATCCTTTCTTTCTCTGTGCTCAATATTCATCCATTCACTATGCATTGCATTTATTCTCACACTTGCTTTTCTTCTATCACATACCACTCTTTTTATATTCAGCAACAAACCTTCAATTCCATATTGATGCAAAATCATCCCATAATTCAAGTTTATTTACTTTATGATTGGCTTTTTCTAAATCAACTAATGTGGAACACATTTTCTTTCTCACAGTTGTACATTTCTCAAGGTCCTGCTGAAAAGCAAAAAAATTGGTTTGTACACCCTCTGCAATTGTGCTTTTATTTATTTATTTATTTATGGTCAAAGTCACTACCCACTCCCCATTTTCACCACTGACATTTCTTGCATCTTTTAAATCAGAATGCTGATAAGTGAAATTTGAGACTAGTAATTATGCTATATAGCCAATCCTGTGTAATTCATCTACTTTCAAGACTCTTACTATTTTCTTTGAATATGAACATTTGCAACTATTGGTTACTTTTATCCTATTTGATAATTTAAAAGACAATATGAAAGACAGTTATTTTATCACTAAGATATTGCCTTAGAAAACCTCTTGGGCTGATATTTTGATTCATTAACCTACTCAAGGCAGCATTAAACAGTGCAAAGTTTTGTTTGTTGTTTAAAAGAGCAACTGTATTAGTTAACATATTAAGAGATAATTAAAAGTAACTATGGTTGATTGTGACATTTTGTCTGGGAGCACATAATAATACCTAAAGTTGTTGCTTCCATACCAAACATATTGTATAAAACATACATTTCAAGGAATTAGGTTTGAGCCTTCACTCTGGTATGTAATGTATATTGTTAATTAATTAATTAATTAATTAATTAATTAATAATACGAATATCCTTTGGAAGATTGCACCATCTCTGAAAGTGTGGAAACAATGAATCCCAGAATTAATCTATCAGCCTTCTTGTAGGATGACTTGAGTTCAGAAAAACTGACGTCTGCAATCACAGATGGAGTCCTCTTTGGCATGGAAACATTTTAAATCAGTGAAACAGAGCAACCAGATCCAATCCATTTCATAAATACTTTCTTCATATCTACTTAAGCTTGTATCTCATTCATTTTCATTACCATAATCAAGCAGAATGAAATGCACTTAAGCCCACTGAAATGAATGGGTTTAGTACATCTGTGTTGGACTGTGGACAGTATTAATTGTGTGTCAAATACATTTTATTTTAAAAAGCAAAACCAGCTTTATACATACATAAAATGAATGTAATGTGTAGTACCGTTATTAAATATTTGTCAATGACTCAGTCAGAACTTCCTCTCTCTTGCTTTTAAAAATATATATTTATATTTATATTTACATTTATATCTAAATACTAGGCTACTGATTGAACTTTGTTGCCTAACATTTTAGAGGCTGTTTCTTGATAGGGTTTCTCACTTATTCTGTTTCTTTACTTCAAATATGTGCTTACTTAACTATGTTTGTTGTGGAGCAATTCTTGGAAACTTTTGTAGTATTTTCAGTCCTACATTCTGCTCAGAATTGATTCTTTCTGCAAAACATCATGTTGCTTTTTCCTGCTCATACATCACCTCTTTTTTTTTTCTTCCTTTTTTTCTTTTTACCCTCCCTTCTCTTTTATTTATTCTTTGTCTTTAGCCTATTCTGCAAACTTGGAGTTCTTGTCAGGCATAGGATTTCACTGTTTGGTAAGGAGACCCTTGACAAATGCTTGTTTGAGCATCCCTTGTTTTTCTTACCATTATTTGCAACTCTGTGTGTCCTCTTTGTTTGCATGCTGCATGATTTTATGTATCACTGATAATATTTGGGGGGTATCAAGCCAAGGGAGCTTACAAGTTCAGTAAACATGCAATTTTGATTTGATTATCTATCCACAGTTTTCCTGCTAAGGTGGCCTAGCATTTCCATAGCAGTCACTGGGAATCCTATGTATTTCTGGGTCATGACAATTAACTTGATCCTATACACTATCTTCCCCATATCTATACACTGCATTTGTACAGCCTCTTTTGGACTTTTATGCCAAAAAGATCAAGCAATTCCATTGCTCTGTTTTTCATATAATAAATATGCATGTTTGTCTCTGAATATGAGTCGCGAAAAAATCCATATAGATTGGCAAAGTAAATTTCCAGCTATTCCTATTCCTATTATACACAAGGTGTTGTGTAATGTGGTGTGAAATTGTTTTAATAGTCCTGGTTCAATTATGTATATAGCTATGTTGAAAGCTTATCATTACTAGTCCTCTAAGAAAAGAGGATGATTATTAAAATCCTTGCATATTTAAAATGTAATTTTGACCAAGACTCTGGCTATTTCACAGTAATTTCAAATACATTATGAGGAATGATCTATTTCTATTTGTATAAATATATTAGATTCTCATATAAGTGAGTCTAATAGACAACCAGTGTGGTGTGGCGGTTAAGGTGCTACACTGGTACCATGGAGACCCAGGTTCATGACCACCCTCAGCCACGTAACCTGCTGGGTGACTTTGGGCCAGTCATTGGCAGGAAGATTAGCAGAAGAGTGAGCAGAGTAAAAAAATAGCAGTTCAATCAAAGTCTTGTACCATTAGACCTATTTATTTATTTATTGGTGGGTGGGTGTGTACGCATCACTTAATAACTGTAAACCCCCCCACCCCGAAATAATTTTTAGGAGTAGTTTAGGGACTATGCAGTTTTCTAGAGTCTTAAAAATATGCCCTTAGGTCATTGTTTAGCTCTTTTTCAGCTGGAACCTATATCCAGGTCTTGCATAAAACAATAAGAAATCGGGAGCACAGAGAGAGAAACTCCCATTTTCATATAGCTTGCTTAGCAATCCCTTATTGAACATGCAGATTTTGAAATGAAAATTTAAAAGCAATGAAATTCAGCTCATCCCTGATGATTGTTGCTAGATTTATTTATTTATTTACTGACTTAAATGTAAGTTTATTGAAAAGGCTGCTTCTCATCTCTGGTAAATATGTGAGATTAGTCATGCTGGAGCAACAGACAATTGTTAGCTATTGATTACCTCTGATGCCAAACTCCTATGCCAAGCATTGACAGAAATTTAGCCAAAACAGGGCTCATGAAAAGAAAGTATATTTCTGTAGCTGCCCAGAGTCACTTGTTGAGATGGGTGGCTATAGAAAGTGAATGAATGAATGAATGAATGAATGAATGAATGAATGAATAGGCATGTGTCAGCATATTCCACAGAGCTACAAGATTTATAGAAGTTCTAAAGTAACCTCTAAATACCTAAAGAAGTCAAACATTTCAGTGAGACTCAGTCATGCTGAAAAACTGCAAAATACTGAATACTTGTACAAGGAGATACAATAGAAATGACACATAACATCCCAGGAAAGGGACATAGCTGGCATCCTTAAAGACCAGCACTTCTAATAGGAAAGAAAATTATGCTTCAAACATTTGTAAGAGGTCCTTCTTCTACGACAAATGTACTGATTACAACTTTAACACATTATTGTAATGATTGGAACAATGCATCTTGGATGTATTATATTTTTGTACCTCAAATATGGGATTCGCTCTGTCACTGTATATATATTGGTGTCTTAATGCAATTCTGTGTGCACTTATAAAGCATATCAGCCTACCTATCGGTCAACATAATCAGCTGATGCCCCTTTCTAAATATTGTTTTAATCAGAGGTGAGAATTGGAAATGGAAAAACCTTTTTTACTAATGGTGCCTTAGTGGGGGCCACCTAATGTCAGTTTTGCTATTATTTAATTTCCAGTTTAAAATAAAGGCATTTGAAATACCTTATGTATTTGAAAATATGACATTAATTGCACTATTATCTCCTTCCTCTTTAATTGTTAGTTTTAGTTAGTTTTATGTACACCTCCTTGATTCAGACTATACAAACAAATGGAATATACATTCTTCAGATAGCAATAAAACACCTAGAAAATATCAATTCATCCACCTAATATTTCTATAATGTAGTTTGCTTTTTAGTTATTTATCTACAGTTCTTTTAAGCATTTGATAATTTTAAATTGCCATTTATACTTTCTCTTAAATTTTCTGTTCAAGAGAATTCCATGTTTAGGGTTTTCATTATTTAATTTTTCTCGAGACATTCTTTCTAAAGTTATAGCTTTTATTCTATTAATAGAGTTTTCTGACATTCCATTTTCCATATAGTTAAGCTTTCCTTTAAGATATTTTACCTGAACATTATGGAAGGAATTGTGTATCAAACTGAAATCTATCAGCATGGAAGTCTGCAGCTTGGTCTGTTTAAAGAATTGTTAATTCATAATGTTACTAATTAGTTTTACATATACAGTATAGTATATAGCTTAAATATGATAGAGTTGATATGTTTTATATAAATGGTTTCATTAATACAACTATGAGAGAGTGTACACTATATTCTGTTTTTACCATTATGCAGAACTACAACATTTCCACCATATTTTCTACTCATATAACTCTGTACAGCTGGTGTGATTATAGAAAGAGATTAGTCCTGAATAGTCCTTGAACAGGAGCCTTGTTTTCTACATTGTGACTCCAGCAAGGCTCTGGCAATATAGTCTATTAAAAGTCTAAGGATCATAAATTTCAGTGGAAAAAAAAAAGCATATTCTTGACTTTCTTAATGTATGAAGGGCTAAAAACACTTAACTATGGTCTACTGGGTTGTAGTATCCTAGGTTATTACCTTTGTATATTGCGTAAAAAAACATTTCTTAAACATTTCTAAGAAAAACTCTTAGAAGTTCTTGCAGGAGCACATTACTATTTTATCACTGCCAAAGATTTTGAAACACTCATTTATTTTTGATATCTGCATTCTCCAAGTCCTACTTTTAAACATCATTGGATATCTTTTACAAGGTGGGAATAGCAGCCCAATATTTATTTGCATGGTTGATTGCTTTCATTATTCTTTATGTGACAGCTTTAGATTCTGGAGTGATACATGATAGTACACCATAGTACATAAGCTTCTATATTAATATATTAATTAATGTCATGAAAAGATTGACTCTATTTAAGGAATTCAAACTGAAAACTTGAAATCTCAAAAAATATTCTGGAGGCTTACAACATTCATGAAAAATGTTTTGTCTATCTTGGCCATATTTTTCTGTTTTTGCATCTGCTAAAATAATTGAAATAATATTTTAATTAATTTAGTGTGTAATATTAAATTCTATTTGTGAGTTCACCACTACTGGTGAAAAAATAGAAGTAGTCTAATACAAAATGTCTCTTATTTCTCCCTTCTTCTGGTGCCCTTAGGAAATGATGCAACTTCAATAGTAAATTGTCTTCATATTTTGGGTCAGACCTTGGATGCAAGGTAAATTGCTAAATAGATTTTATTAAATTATTGTTTCAATTTGAAGAAAACCAATAGTGACAAAAACTTTTTAAAAGAATGCTCAGTTGTTTTTTCCATAAATGGAAACTTGCTAAATCAGAAAGATTAGTAATAGGTTCAACTGGGGAACAGCTATCAGTGCCTCTGTCCCACTGAAAATATGTCTGGGTGGAATCATCTATCTATGTATCTCAATTGCTAATTTAGTGCTTGCATGTTTACTTGGAAATTTCATAGATTACATATTTATATATGAGCTGTAATCATAACTACTTTCTCAGTCAGACATGAACAATAATTGCATGGTGAAAATAATTTCTATTTCATTACAAACCATAACATTACATATTATGTGAATGTTCTGAATGCATTTGAATGTATGGTGCTATTACTGAAACTTTAAAAATTAGCTATATTCCATTAACACTATCCTTCATTCCAAAAATTGATTTCCTATTCACCCTTTGTTGCCTTGTATCGTATGCTTTGAACTGATTCTCAGAACTATATTTTCAGATCTTTTGAAGCCCACCTTTGGCATAATCACCTTGTTCCTATGCTTTGATGTTGCTCAGCCTAAACATGCAACTGTTAGAGCTGCATACTGCTTTTTCTTCTTATAAATATTCCTATATTCTAATAAGCACTTATGCTAGTATATTCTGTCTTAGCTGTAACTTCTGGGTAGCCTCAAGCAGAGAGCAGACTTGAATCTAATTGTGATGTTATCAACAGATTTATCATATTATAGAGACTAGCACGCCTTCATACAGAACCAGTATACATTGTAGCAATATATCAGACGGGGACCAAATATACACATATTTAAGTCTCTAGTTAATGATGTTGCCTACGGGGTAAATTTGAACCAGTCACTATCTCTCAGACAATTTTCTTTTGGAGAGACAAAAAATGATGTAAGATTCTCATGAAGCTACCTTGAGTTTCCAGAGGAATATAAATCACAATATAACAACCATGGTTAACATCATAGCTAACCTCCCCAATCATGGGTAACATCATAGCTAACCCCTTCTAGCCCTCTAGAAGAAGTTCAGTTTTAATTAATGTCTGAAAAACTGCAACTGGTGGAGCCAATCTCCCTTCCAGGGAAGAGGCTATGACAAATTTATGTCAACCAAAAACTTTACCTGCTAGGTGCATAACTAATGAACTATTTAACTCTAAGGTCTTTTCATGACACTTCTCTAACCATTTACAGTGATTCCTAAAAAGTATTCATTGGTCCATAGGAACACTATGGATTTAGTTCATAATAGAATGTAATGTTATTTTATGTGTATGCAATGTACAGGACAGTGATGAAGACAGGTTTGGAATCTGTTAAGATGGCTTTGAGGACATTTTTGGATAATGCTGCAGAGGACCTGGAAAAAACAATGGAAAATCTTAAGCAGGGGCAATTCACACATACCAGGAGTCAGCCAAAAGGAGTAACACAAATAATTAACTACACAACAGTGGCTCTCCTGCCAGTACTGTCTTCATTATTTGAGCACATCGGACAGCATCAGTTTGGTGAAGATCTGATATGTAGGTATTAACATGAATAATTTATACAAGTAAAACTCTAAATTATGTTTGAGATCATTATAGCTTGGCTTCTAATATTCCAGACAATAATACAGCAGTACTTTGATTTTGTTTATAAAATATACAATTCCAGCTTCATTTGGTTAATTGTATTGATTGTATTTATCCATCTTCAAAATGAAAATAACTAAATGTTCTTGATAAGACATACAGATTCATATTCTTCAGCTATTTCTAATAATACTAGCATGTTTGCATGTCCCCATGTAAAATTTCCATTGTTCTAAATTGTTTTCTAGTATGTTTATAGTCTCTTCTTAGTTATGTTCTGAGTAACAATGAAATGCAATGCACAATAATTGTTTCTTAGTTATTCCTTCTGTTTTTCTTAGTGGAAGATGTTCAAATCTCGTGTTATAGAATACTGGCCAGCTTGTATGCTTTGGGGACCAGCAAGAGTATCTATGTGGAGCGGTAAGAAAAAATATGCAATATTAAAAATATATCATAATCTAATTATCAGGATTTTTTTTTAGAAAAAAATGCTTGAATGAAGTTTTTATTCATTTTGGATATTTGGCTTGCTAAGCATGGAGTAAAAGAGCATTGAAAAAATGCTAACATCTTATTTATTTTTCAAATTTAGTCACTACCCATCTCACTCAAGAGCAATTCTGGGCTCTGGTTATAAGATAACAATAGTAATAGTATAAAAATGATAATAGGAACAGAAAAACTGGCTGGAGGATAGAAAACATTCATTCCCAAATGAGCCAAGGAAACTAACAAGTTCTTTTCCCCTAGGACTTGCTGGGATAAGATATGATTAATAACATTTGAAGGAAAAATCACATTGGTTTTTTGTTTTGTTGTTATTGTTGGGTGGTCATTAAAGAAACTTCTCTTCCTTGATCATTATTAGTCTACTTACTAACCATAATGAGGCTCAAATCAAGAATTTCCCAGCTGGGTGTTTGTACTACCTGGAATGTGTTTTTATTCATTTTTTAAGGGGAAAAGGTTGTGGAAGATAAGGTAGGCCAAAGCTCTTTATTTTATTAAAGATTAAGCCTAATTTTGTGCTCAAGATTTTTAGCAAAAGTGTTAAATACGTCCATTTTCCTGGTGCTAATTGCTTTGCTGCATTTTGAATTAACCAAATTTTGCAATCTTCAGGCAGTGCTATGCATAGCACATCACATAGGTCATTAAACTAGAAGGTTACCATTCTGGACATAGTCACAATTGGTGAGCCAAATGTTAAATTTATAAAAATCTATATATGGTATTAATATATTACTGTTATCATTTATGTTGGAATTGAAACTGATTAAGAGAACCTTTATACAAATTTATCTTGCACTGAAATTAAGACATTGAACTAAATTGGTGAAGTAGCTTCAGACTGATAATGATCTAAATCAAAAACATTTGCGCATACTCTTAATCTTAAATTACAGCTCTAATATAATCAAATGCATATTTTGACTAAAATTACTATTCCATTCTTTAAAAAAAATATTTTTCTTAACTAACCTTTACATTTGTAGAGACGTTCTTTTCTTTCCAGTTCCATCCCAGTGGTGTCAGTTATGCAGTCAATGAAACCTAAAGAATACATATGAAAACACAGTGCAGCAAATTAAAGCAATCTGTTGACAGTCATAAATAGCAGATGTTAAAACAGTAGTTATAACATTGCTTAGCAGAAAGTAGTATAGCACGAAGATTAAAATTAAAAGGGCTAGGAGAGTTTTTTTTCCCTGGTACTGAAAAGTTAAGTTGGCAAGTGGCCACTGAGAAGAGCTGCCCCCTTCTAGACATCAGCCATAGCGCAGGATATTTTTTATCATTCTAGTTTTGCCTATAACACTTCTTGATGGTTTCCTATTCAGGTACTAAGTCCCAAGTCTGCTTAACCTTTTTTTGTTTTTTTTTTAGAAATCAGCAAAACTCAGCCAATAGTTGTGTTGGCACCCAGAATAGGTAGAATATATGAGAAGAGGCATTCCTTCAGCCTTGAAAGGTTAATAGATTTCAGCACTTTGAATTGACCATGCAGCCAAGCAGGAGTCAATGAAGATGACTCAATATATCCAATTCCAATTAGTATCTATCTGCTGTATTTTGTACTAAGTGAGGTTTTTGGATTATCTGCAAAATCAGACCCATATACAATGGTTGGTAGTAATCTAAATATGAATGTGCTAGGGCATGTATATGCAGGAAAATTATGTTACAGGTAGTCCTCGGTTAACTACCATAATTGAGACTGGGAACTCTGCTGCTAAGCAACGTGTTCATAAAGCGAAAAATCATGTGACCGTGCCAATTTATGATGGCAGTTCCAGCAGTTCCGGTTGCAGTCATTAAACAAATTGCCCGCTGGTTGCCATGCACCCAAATTGTGATCACATGACAGCAGAGATGCTGCGACTGCCACAACTTTGAGGACCGGCTGTAAGTCTTGTTCAGTGCTCTTGTAACTTCAAACAGTCCCTGAATGAGTGGCCGCTAACCAAAGACTACCTGTATCTCTATCCAAGTAAGATGATAGCTGATAAAAGGCACTTCATCCATCAGAGAATCCATATACAGTATCTCTGATAGTAGAGATCGGTCTATCATAATCACAAATGTGATTCATTAAAGGGAGTGCAACCTCTTCTGGAATACACAAATCCACTAACAAACCTGATTTTTTTTCCTGGAAATTGCTTCATTTCATTGGCCTTCATCCAGTCCATTACTTCAGTCAGGTCCTAAGGACCCATCTAAATCTAATGAAAAAGTGAGCTAGAATTATGCATATTATTGAAAGTAAAATTTTCAGATTAGTTTGGATGTTCAACAGCATACAAAATAAGATAGAATCTAGTGGAACTCTATAATGTAGACACTATAGGGTTGAACAGAAATACCTCAGCACCATCTTCTGGAGATGGTCTTTCATATGTGAGCAGAACCACTGCAGGAGTGCCCTTCCTAGACAAACTCTCCAGAAGGATATCAGGATCCATGATATTGAAAGTGGCTGAGAAGTCTAAGAAAAGCAACAGGATCTGTCCCTCAGATCAAGAAGACAGTTTCAGGGCTAAAACTAGGCCTATGATTGAAACACAAATAATGTTTATATAGTAATTATCTGAGATGATTCTATATCAGTGTCTACTCAGGTACTATTGTTTAGCAATACTTAATAGACAAATTGAACACCTTAGAAGTCTTATTAAAATGATACTAAACTAATTATATTTGTATTGACTGACTCAAAAAAGATGCTTAAATAATTATAGTTTGTTTGTTTTTTTACTTTACAGTCAACGCTCAGCTTTAGGTGAATGCTTAGCTGCTTTTGCTGGTGCCTTTCCTGTGGCATTTTTAGAAACTCATCTGAATAGTCACAATATTTATTCCATATACAATACCAAGACAGTAAGAGACAGAACAGGTACCTCAGTATGAATTTATTGGGGTGGGGTTGTTTTTTGTTTTTGTTTTATTAACCTCATTTTATCATAATGACCAAACTATAAATTGTTAAAGAAAACAACTTCAGAATTATTTGTATGTTGAATTCAGAACCAAATGAAAATTTCTGTTCTCCAAACAGTTCTGCATCTAAAGAATTGATACATAATCTTTATTTCCTCAATTTTTCAAAATTTTTGGTCTCAGTCTTGAGTGAGGGTATCTTAGTTGTAAAATTTCATTACAAATACCTATCACAGGTTTTATTTAACCACCAATTTCTTGAAACTCACAGCTTTTTACATAGTAGAAACTACAGAAAGAAAGCCATGTCTCCTGTATTCATTCTCCCTTGAATTGAAATCCTGATTTGGGGTGTCTGCTGAAATCCCAGCCAGCTGCTGTGAATATTTTGGTATATTATGATTTGATAATAACAAAGAGGAAAAGGAACAGTAAAAAGAAACAGACAAAAAACAAACAAACAAAAAACCAACAACAACAAAAGCACAAAAACAAAAAACCCCTCTCTATATTTTATTCTCATTTCTCTAAACCATGTCTTGGAAGATGGTGGAATGCAGATTTAATTTACCTACTTTCACTTTTTGGGGTCCTTTCTTTTTCAAATGAAATCCAGTTGGATGTTTTAGCTTAGAATTCTTATTCCATCAGTGAAACTGAAGAAGCGTTATTCCTTTTCTCCCTGGACTCAAAATCTGTTCCAGGAGATTTCTCAATATTCCAGAGCAGATTTAGAGAGTGTGAAGAAGGTGAAGGAAGAGGAGAAGTATACTGGAAAAGAGATTATGTAAAAAAATATGGTATGCAAACTAAAATCCACTCAAGTGACATCCATTTTTATAATGCGAATACTGAATCACATATATTCACCATGCAGACATGGATGATGGATGATGTTTGGAAATACATACATATTAAGTCATATGTATGGAAATGTGTATCACAAGAAAATTGTAATCAGGATGAACCAAGTGTTTGTTTGCTAATGCTGTTAAACATGGTATTATATTAATATGCATTATTTTTCTTCTAGGTCTAAGTTTACCAAACAGTGTAAAGGAACTTTGTCCAAATATCCCATCTTTGGAAAAACTAATGGAAGAAATTGTGGAATTAGCTGAATCGGGCATTCGCTATACACAAATGCCTCATGTAATGGAAGTTATATTGCCCATGCTTTGTAGTTACATGTCGCATTGGTGGGAACATGGACCAGAAAACAATCATGACAAGAGTGAAATGTGCTGCACAGCATTGACTTCAGATGATATGAATACTCTTCTGGGAAACATTCTGAGAATCATACATAATAATTTGGGCATAGATGAAGGAGCCTGGATGAAGAGATTAGCAGGTAGGAGAAAAGGAAATTAATATAAATATTTTGATTCACTTTTGCCTATATTTTAAAAAATATACTTTTAAGGAATTTGAGAAAAGCAAAAACATAATTTCAATAGATGCATTATGCTTCTTTAAAAGGCTAAATGGAACATGAGAGGCAGAGATTGTATGTTCAGGTAATCAGAAGATATATGTGGATTTAATAATAGGTACAAAAAGAAGTGAATGGGATTTGACAAAAGGCTAGAATGGATGGAGATGAACAAAGTACAGTGTATAACTTTTGGTCTGTATTTCTTTGAGAGATGACCAAAACCCTAGTGGAGTAACTGTAATATAATAAATCTGTTGAAGATTGTAACATCTTTTATTGTAGTTTTTCACCTACTAATATGTAGTAAAATTAATGGATTCTTTACATAGTGTTTTCTCAGCCTATCATAAGTAAAGTGAAGCCTGAGCTTCTGAAAACACATTTCCTTCCACTGATGGAGAAACTGAAGAAAAAAGCAGCTATGGTTATTGCTGATGAAGAACACTTAAGAGCAGAAGGCAGGGGTGATATGTCTGAGGCAGAACTCCTCATCCTAGATGAGTTCACTACACTTGCACGGGACCTTTATGCCTTCTATCCATTGTTGATCAGATTTGTGGACTACAACAGGTACATGGAGAACTAATTTTTAAATGTCTAGGGCCTATTTTAATTCATGTTATGGGAGCAAGTTCTCTGATTCACAAGCTGTGAATTAATCATTAAGCAGATTAATGGCACAACCAGAATCACAGCATTTATCTGGAGTGTGCAAGAAAGAGAAAGAAGTTGCTCTGTTTTTCTCATGATAAACCAAACTAAAATACTACACATAGCACTGTAGCATTCAGACACTATACTTTTTGGTTACATATTTAAATGATAATAAACATATCATGAATATTAAAATAAATCAATACATTAACTCTTATTTAATTGGGTCTTGTTACATGCTGCATTAACTAGAATTTATTAGAAGTTTTAATATTATTTCATATGAATTAAATCAAGATCGAGGTTTTTTATTATGCTATAAGAGTTTAGTTCATCAGTGCAATGTCTCTGTCACATTCAATTACTGCTTTATCTAAGGTCACTATAGGTCATTCTCATTGTCTCTTCTTTTAGTTTTCTCCTTTTACCATTTTCTCTCTGCTTTTCTTCTTTCCCTGGAAATGCTAAGAATCTAATACTCTTGCTCAGGGCCGTGTTCCGTAAATCCAGTGAATTGGACTGTATTAATACATGTGTTAATGTTGAAGATTCCCAAGATTCTTTGTTGTGTTTGCTGCAAATAGGAGTGATGATAAATGTTTTATCTTTATTTTTTAATTTCAGAGCAAAATGGCTCAAAGAGCCCAACCCTGAAGCCGAAGACTTGTTTCGTATGGTTGCAGAAGTTTTCATTTACTGGTCAAAATCCCATGTATGTTTTTTAAATTTCATAATGAACAGTGTTTTTGTCATAGTATTGAGCATCAGATACAAGCAAACAACTCTCAGTGCAACAGCATCCAGATGAGATGTCAAAAAATCAAGAAGGTTGTTGTGGCAGTGCAGTCAAAGTCCTGACTCTTTGTACATGTGCGTGACATTGATGCAGGTACAAAAGGATGGGATTTGGATCACACTGCTGCACGTGCCATCTTGCTTTTTTGACCCTATCAATGCCGTTGTCTCAGCATGTGAATGTGAGATTAGAAACAGGAAAGAAAGCAACAGTCTTGAATGGGTTGCTTTCTATGCATCTCTCGTTATACAAAGCTTTGCTTTTACATCTCATGAATAAATAGCAGATACAGGTACCATTGATGTAGAGTCTAAGGTATTGTCTGGTTTTTCTCCTTTTTCTCTTCCCAAAAAGTTTTCAAAAGGAATCGTTAGAATCAAACCTTCTTCAAGTTGCATAGCATTTCTTGTCACTATGATACCTTATGGATCTAAAGTATTTGTTTTTATTTGTCTGGAGAGTACTGGAGAAAATTGTTTTTTAAGCAATTAAAAAAAGGTTCTTAGGGAGTGATAGAAAAGGTATCTTTTCTCAAAAGAAATATGTTATTTAGCTGCATGTAATAAGCACAGTTTTGTTGAAAAAGTTTAATAAATCCATTTTTATACCATTATACAGGTTATGATTTTATAATGCAATTTTATAGCATTATATAGATTATGAGACTCAAGGTGAAGGAGGCAATGGAAGAGCCAGATATGTAATACTTTGTGCTTTTATATTCTTTATAACATTGCAGAATTTTAAAAGGGAAGAACAAAACTTTGTGGTGCAAAATGAAATCAACAATATGTCCTTCCTTATTACTGACACTAAGTCGAAGATGTCCAAGGTATAAAATGTTACAAATATTACTGCATTTATCAATGTATTGCTAACATCTCTAGAGTTTTTTTAATAATTAAAATCTTCTATGTATATTGGGATATTTAAATATTTTAGAATATTCTAAATATTTCCTAAATATGTTATCTGCAGAGATGAAGATTTTGGAAAGGCTGTACGTATCAGTCAGATTGCCCTAGTTTGGAAATTCTTTAGCCATTATAAACCAACTCCGAATTTCACATCCATTTACAGGGGTCACTAGGCCCATTTCATCAGTGTGGAGTCTCTACAGTGCAAAGGGCCATCAAATATAGCCATATATAGTTGGTGCTTATAAAAAGAATTATCCTCATTCTGACACACTCTCTCTCTCCAACACATTAATTCTACTTTTCTTCTATCCTCCAGTAGATGCTTTCTCTCTTTTATTAAGTAGGAATTTTATTAAGTAGAAAGAGTTCCCCATTGGGGGGAGATGGGCAGACAATAAATCAAATGTATAAATAAATAAATAAATAAAAATAAAAAATTCTTCTCTCTTTTTAATTTTTTTAGAGTGAAATATTCTGCAGAGAAAGCTGCAGTCATGTTCAGCATCTCCATTTTTCCAGGGGACTTTTTGGAAAAATCAAGTTGCTGAGTGAAACTGCAGCTTCTCTCTGCGCTGTATCCAATCTTCTCTAAAAATTAAAAGAAAAGAATAGTAAAGGTGTCACTGCTGGATAAGTGAGGAAAGTAAGCATGGCTGCTTGGGGGAGAGAAGTACAGTGCACGTATACATAAATGGTCATGTGTGCTGAAGAGGGAGAGACAGGAAATTTGAGAGGGAGATGTGAGTGGACTCAGAGAGGCCAACTTAGCTAGCAGTCCCTCAACTGTTGTCCACTAATATTTCTAAGCATCTCAGCTCTCTTCTAGAAGGAAGAGTAAGAGTTAATATTAAAGTACATTCAGTTATATCTAACTGGAAGTGCTTATTATTGACCATTGAAACAACATAGGAAAACCAAGAAAAAAATCAGTTTTACAAGGCCAGCACAAAGCATTTTGCTGCAGGCAGTATAGAACAAGATGGTGCTTTCTTCACAAATCCATCAGTGGAAGCTAGCAGGACTGCTTAAGGGCCGAGGAAAGTCACATGCAATATATAGTTCCGGTTTCTAATATAGTAGCTTGGTTGGGAAGCTGCCACATTTATTCTTCTGGACCAATCATAATCAGTTTATAGGACTGGCCTTGCATTACCTGATATTAGGATAATACAGAGCTAATTATGGTAACTTCACAGTCCTGAACTCTGGAATTCAACTAAAGGAATCATTAATTGTTCCGCTTCTGATATCAAAGATTAGGTATTGAGTTTAGAATCCCTTCCCTGAACTGGGTTATTTTTTGAGGTTATATCATTATTTTAAAGTGACACTTTAAAAATGTACACCTAGTATAGACATGCTTTCTGACAGAAGACTATAGGAAGAATATACAGTTAATAGGCAGATCCAAGAATTTTTGCTGTGATGGTCATACTTAAAAAGAAACAAAAAGAAACAGATGCAATTGGAATGAGATACAACTGTAAAACATTGCACTGTATTAACAACAAATCATGAAGGAAACCAGTATTATGAGAGCAAAACAGTGACATGATGGTAAAGTCGTTGAAAACAATAATAGTGGTAACTTGATTGGAAGTTCCACCTGCTCTGTACAAGTGCAAAAAATAGATCATAATAGTTTGTCACACAGAATGAGCATAAAGATAAATACAAATAAAAAATTATATTGTACTTATAGATTACTGTCATCATCACTGATATAAAACATTTCATGGCAAAGTAATTTCCCTGGTGTTTCCCCCTTTTTCGTTTCAACATCCCCCAAGAGATAGATTATTGCTTCCTGTATTTTATAATTTGAGAATGAATTATTATTTATACATTGCAGACAGCTGTTTCTGATCAGGAAAGAAAAAAAATGAAACGGAAAGGGGATCGTTACTCAACTCAGACCTCTCTTATTGTGGCTGCATTAAAAAGACTACTTCCTATTGGGTTAAATATTTGTGCACCTGGTGACCAAGAATTAATTGCTCTGGCAAAAAATCGATTAAGCATGGTAGGTTTCCTCTATAAATCTATTTCTATATGTAGAACTTCACTCAATGTATTCAGTAAGCTGTGTAATATCCTCTCCTTTATAGAGACAGTAGTCCTATCTGTCTGACAGTGTTAAAAATGCAATAGGAATTATGTTACTCTTCGCAGTATGTATCAGAAAGCAATCTGATATTTGACTGGTTTATTTCTCCTTAGAAGATAATTGGCTTCCTGCCATTAAAAAACAGTGTTAGTTACAGGGAATTGCTTGTCCATTATTCTGCTGTTTGAGATGTTATGATATGATACCTAACTTCTTCAGAGGGTGACCTTTTCTTCTCAGACACCGCTTGAGTGACAAGTGGTACACCCAACAAGAATGATATCAGAGAGGAGCTTTCCCCAAATGCTGTCCCTTTCCTATAAACAAGATTCAAAACAATAAAAAACACCTGCCAAAGTAAATATAAACGATGCTGAAGTGGCTTAGATCGAGATAATACCAGATAGCTCCTGTATGCTAACTAAATGGGGCTGGCTTGGGAATGCAGAAATCCCTTCCTCTAGGATTATGCTTCTTCCACAAGAATATTTCACCCAAGTAAAGATTGCTCTACTATGGAACTCCTAAGAACAGAAATGTATGATAAATTCAGTTCCATTTTGCATATTCATCATGGCATGCCATAATAATGGAAAATTGCAGCTTTGCAAAGTGCTTAGAGGTTTTTTTTATGCAAGGGCTATTCCCCCTTTATGTAATATTTTTTCAGTAAAATATTTGTATATTTTCTTGACAGAAGGATACTGAGGATGAAGTTCGAGATACTATTCGCAACAACCTTCATTTACAGGGCAAGGTAATTTTCAAGTATTACAACTTTTTCTTCTGACCTAATCTTTTAAATATCTATCTGAATTATTTTAAATTTATACGTATGTGCAAGTAGATATGTATATTTATACATCTGTTCATGTATCCACATGTACACACCAGGTACAGAACCAAAAATTGCACTGATATCTGTGAAATGTAAGCAAGGGCTTAATAATCCCATATGTTTAAACATATGCAAAATAAGCATAGTGAGCCATTAAACTTCAAGTGAACTTCAAGAGGCAGAATCTGGTAGAACGTTTTTTGAGCTCAGAAGCTAAGTAGGTTCAGGCCTGGTTAGCACTTGGATGGAAGATCACCAGGAGTTTTGTACATTATCTTGTTCTTTATCCTGCCCATCAGGAGATTTACTAGTCTCTTATGTCAATCTCTTTAAAAATGTATTGATGGAGAGTTTACATGTTTCATTCAAGCATGTCCATCTATCATTAGAATGGATGCTACTGCGCAAATCACCTCCAGCAGCTTTTGTGAGCTCTCAGATACATTCCAGAAAACTTGTACAGAAGAGTGAAGATGAAGGAGATGCTATATATTTTATAGATGTCTTTTAAAATATAGATAGATAGATAGATAGATAGATAGATAGATAGATAGATAGATAGATGTCTTAAAGTATTAGATACAATACTTTATTTCTATTTTGCACAAATAGAATTTAGAATGGAAATCCAGTGTTAGATTTCCACTGACAGCATAGCTATTGACCAATTCTCTTGCACTACTCCTGTGACAAAATTCTGTATTTTGGAACAGAGGGAGGCGCTTACCTTCCGCTGATAGAAAACCAGAGCTTCATTCAATTCATTGTTGACTTGCTTGAAATACTGAGTTACCCAAAGAGAGCTTGATTTCAGAGTTCATATTTTCCAGTTCATTAAAGAGTATTACACTATGTATTAAATTGTATGAAAGCATAGAAAATCTATTTTATTAGATGAGCACAGTAATTCCAGCAGCCTATATCCAAGTGTTTGGTTATTCATAATTTGAGACATTTTAAGCACTTCACTTGTATATTTTCTTGCAGCTTGAAGATCCTGCCATTAGGTGGCAGGTGGCCCTTTACAAAGATCTACCGAACAGAACTGATGTCACTTCGGATCCAGAAAAGACTGTGGAACGGGTTCTGGATATAGCTAATGTACTTTTCCACCTGGAACAGGTTAGATGTATTATTGACATTTTAATATTAATTTGTTTTAAAGATACAATAGTGTATTGTGGAAAAATGTTCTGCAGATATACTTATTTTGCACTGAAAGTATTTGTTTTACATTTTGTTTTTTCAAAAATATATTGCAAGCCATTGTGAATATACAGGTACAGGTAGTCCTCACTTAACAACCACAGTTGGGACTGGAATCTCAATTGTTGAGCGAAGCAGTCGTTAAGCAAGATGCCCACATGACTGCTTCTCTCAACAACCGCAATCCTGGCACTCCCAGGATTTCATATGGAGCTGAAATCCTCCTGGAGGCAGTCCTTTCACTCTCAAATGTTCCTACATCCCAACGAAGGGTTTCCCTCTCCTCTATGCACAGAAGGGAAATCCTTCCTGGAGTTGCAGGAATGGAGTTGAAATCTTCAGGATTTGAGCTCTATTTCTGCAGCCCACCAAAGGGTGTCCCCTCCTTTCCGTTCACAGAGGGGAAATCCTTCTGCGGACTGCAGGGACAGAGCTCAAATCTTGAAGATTTCAGCTCTGTTCCTGCAACCCACAGAAGGATTTCAGGTCCCCTCTGTCCCCTCCACATGCAACCTTCCCTGCCAGCTTCCCCATTGTCTGTCTGGGGAAACCGGCAGAGAAGATTGCAGATGGCAGTCGCATGATCGCAGGGCACTTGGCAATTGGTCATAAAAGCGAGCGGGTTGCCAAGTGCCCAAAATGCAGTCACATGATCATGGGGGGGGGAGTGTGACATTTTACGATGGCCAGAAGTGCTTTATGGGCTGTAAAGCACCCTTTCCAAGGTTGTTGTAATTTTGAACGGTCATTAAACAACTGGTTGTAAGTTGAGGACTTGTGATGGAATGATGTTATGAAGGCCATGCTCAGGGAGATAAGCATTTCCTTAGCCCTCAACAGGAGCATGGAAAGTTTAAGAAGATGAGACTGGCACCACCCTAAGGAATTCATGGTGTTGTGGCTTGCTGGCTTGGGAACTTAGGTCCAGTCTGGAGAGATTTCTGTCTTGAGGTGGAAGCTAATAAATTCTTTGGGCTGAACCTGACAGGACTACCTGTAGTCCTTGCTCATTTAGCAACTGTTCAAACTTACATCAGTGCTGAACAAGTGA
Source organism: Liasis olivaceus (assembly GCA_030867105.1). NCBI lineage: Eukaryota > Metazoa > Chordata > Lepidosauria > Squamata > Pythonidae > Liasis > Liasis olivaceus. The sequence goes on from CM061349.1 coordinate 264,396,202, forward strand.
TAGTTATGACTGGTCTTTGAAGTTATGACTGTCACAACACTCCTGTGGTCACATGATCTTGAACTGGGCAATGGCAACTGGCCCAGATTTATGATCATTGCAGTGTACCCATGTCACATGATTGCGATTTCCGACCTTCCCTGCAAGCTTCCCACAAGCAAAGTCAATGAGGAAGCTGGCAGGAAGTTGGAAGTTGCAGTCACATAAGTTCCTTCCTTAATAACCCGTGGTGATTTGCTTAAAGTTGGCAATCGGGGACTGCCAAGTTTTCCGTCGCTAAGTGATGCAGTCACATGACATTGCACTTTACAACCGCATCATTTAGCAATGGAAATTCCAGTCCCAATCACTGTAATTAAGTGAGGACTACTTGTACCCTTTTTCTAATAAGTTCTATCTAGAGAATCATAACATTTGTACTATGACTATAATATTATTTTGTTCAGAATCAAAACTCCCTGTTGCATGAATATGACATAAGCATATATCATCTGTCTTAAGTATAATTTAGTATTTTTTAACTGAACAATCTTATGATTACAGTTCATGGGGATGGGAATACTAATGGGACTTCCGGACCATTCTTTCTACTTAGCCTGGGAGGAAATGGGAGAAATACAAAAAAGGAAAACAAACCAGTGGTGAAATAATAAGTGTACCACTGATGTAACTGGAAGCATTGTGTCACCAGTATTCATACTCTGCCCCACCATATGACAATATTAAAATAGACAGTGATTTGGCTATTCTGTGGCCATGCCAAAAGGGAGAAATGATCCTCCAAATTCTCTGTATGTGAAAAAAATTAAGCAGTGTGCATCCATCATGTCCTGGCAAGGCAGAGGTATATACATTAGTGTTTGCTAGCAGGGTTAGAGATTGTTTTCTCACAGCAGGGATGGATAGATAGACAGACAGGCAGACAGATAGTGTGCTATCAACTTGTTGTTGACTCTTAGCAACCACATAGATTTTCTCCATGACGATCTGTCCCTAACCTGGTCTTTCCAGTTTTCCAGTGGTGCATTCATAGCCACTGTAACTGAGTCTGTCCACCTAACTGCTGATCATCCTCTTCTTTTCTTTCCTTCCCACCATTAGAACCTTCTCCAGAGAGTTAGCTCTTTGCATAATGTGTCCAAAGTAGGATGATATGAGTGTGAACATTTGTGCCTTGAGAGAACAATTTGGGTTGATGTGTTCAATGATCCATTTGTTTGTTTTCTTGGCTGTCCATGATTTTCTCAGGAGTCTTCTCTAATACCAAGTTCAAAAGCATCAATACTCTTCCTATCCTGCTTCTTCAAAGTCCAACTTTCACTTCCATAGAGTGTCACAGCTTGCACAATTGTGATCTTTATAGCTGTAGATACATCACAGCATTTGAATATCTTTTCCAAGGCTTCCATGGCTGCTCTACCAAGTGCTAGTCTGTGGTGTATTTCTTCACTGCTTGTTCCTTTACTATTGATGGTTGATCCTAAAAGGCAGAAGCTATCCACCACTTCAATATCTTCATTATCAATTCTGGTTGTGGTACCTGTTGTCATTAATTTAGTCTTCTTTATATTTAATTTTAGTCCCATTTTTTCATTGTGCCCCTTGACTTTTATTACTAGACCTTACAGATCCTTTGCATTTTCTGCTATCGGGTTAGTGTCATCAGCATAGCACAGTTTTCTTCGTCCAATACAATCTTCTTCCAATTCAGCTTCCTTTAATATATATTCAGCATATAGTTGAATAAATAAAAGGAAAATATACAGCCTTGTTGTACGCCTTTGTCAACCTGGAGCCAATCTGTTTCACTATGTGAAAGCCACCTGTCTGGACTGTGGCTTCTTTTTTTTTTAATTTTAGATTTTAAAATTAGATTAAAATTAGATTTTTATTATTTTTATAAATAACTCAATGTGGCGAGCATACCTAATACTCCTTCCTCCTCCTATTTTCTCCATAACAACCATGTGAGGTGAGTTTGGCTGAGAGAGAGTGACTGGCCCAAAGTCACCCATCTGGCTTTCATGCCTAAAGTAGGACTAGAACTCATGCGCTCCTGGTTTCAAGCCTGGTGCCTTAACCACTAGACCAAACTGGCTCTCTTTTTCTTGACCTGTATATAAGTTTTTCATGAGGACAATGAGATGTTGTGGGATTCCCATTTTTCTGAGTACATTCTACAGCTTGATGTGATTGACACAATCGAAGGCCTTTTTATAAGAGGTTTTTGTAAGCAAGGAATATCTTCTAAGATGTCTTGGATGTTGACATATCTACGGTATAGTATTTCAGTATATTCCTTCCATCTTAGTTTGATCTCTTTTGAATCAGTTACTATCTGTCCATTGGCGACCTTTAGTATACCAATTCAAGGTCGGAACCACCTTCTGAGTTCAGAGGTCTTTTGAAAGACTTTCCTTATTTTTCCAGCTCTGTTTCCATCCTCAGTGTCTTTACAGATGTTGTTGTAATGCTGCTTTTTGTCTTTTCTAACAGCTTTCTGAAACTCTTTGTTAAGTTCCTTTCTAAGATTTTTGCCTTTCTTGGCTTTGACTTCTTTTCTCTTCTTGATAATTTCCATGGTTTGTTCTGAAATCCAGTTTCCTTTCTTCTGTTTCTTCATTTTTGGCAGATTCTTTTCACATTCATCTTTAACAACATTTTAAAGTTCCTTTCATAATTCTTCTGGTTCTCTATCAGTTCAGAGTGATTCCTGATGTTTTCCTTGAAAATGGTGGATATATGTTCAAGATCATACTGGAAACTGGCTTTCTTCTTCTTTGCCTTAACTTGGAACTTGCACATGAGCAGTTCATGATCAATTCCACAGTCAGCACCTGGCCATGTCTTTGATGCTATGATGAGCTCCTCCACCTCCTTTTAGCAATAATATAGTCAGTTTGATTTCTATATACTCCATTGGGTGATGTCCATGTATAGAAATGACATTTTGATTGTTTGAAGACAGCGTTAGCTATGAAGAGGCAGAAATTGATAAGCTGATCTCCTGTTTCATTTCAGTTTCCTAAGCCTTACAAGCCAAGGGCCTCCTCTTTAATGTTTCCAACTTTGGCATTCCAGTCTCCAGTCATAAATAGCACATCTTGCTTGCATGTTCTGTCAATTTCAAATTGAACTTGATCATAAAACTCATCAACCTCCTCTTCTTCTGCACTGGTAACTGGAGCATAAATTTGAGTGATCATCATATTAAAGGGTTGCCCACAAAGTCTAATCAATATTATTTGGTAATTGATTGCATTGTAGCCAAGTACTGTTCTTGCTGTACCCTAACTATAAAAGCAATGCTGTTCCTTTGTTTTTCATGTCCTGAGTAATAAACAATGTGATCTTCTGACTGAAAGTCAGTCCATCTCAATTTGCTGATGCCTAAAATGTCAATTTCTAGTTGTTTCGTTTAATCTTCCACTGTGTTGAGTTTTCTGTGTTCACGCTTCTTACATTCCATGTTCCCACTGTAATTCTATTTTTGGATTTTATTTTCCTGCATGGCAACATCAGCAACTAGATGTCCCAAAGGCTTTTATCTAGCCATGTCTTAAACACTGTTAGTACTCTGAAAGATCCTCACTCTACCTCAGTAAAATGTTGAGTGCCATTTGACCTGAGGGGCCCATCATACGGCACTATATCGCCAATCATTTTATATTTTCTATCCAGTGGTTTTCTTGGTTGAAATACAGTAGTGGTTTACCATTGCCTTCTCCCGCACAGTATGAATTGATGTCTTTGCCACTGTCACTAAAGTGATCATCTATCTCTAGCATCTTCCTATTTTGCTGCAACCCAATATAGGTGCTTGCTTCCTTTAGCTGGGCAGCCCTTCACACCTTGGGTGACCCTGCTGGGAATATATACTCTTGACATACACTCCAGATGTTCTTCACTCATCCCTCCCAGGAAACACCCCCCCTCCCCATGATGAGGCAGGACCTGGAGGTGCACAGGAGGGAGAAGCAGGAGTATAGTCAGTCCATCGTGTTTGTATGGTGAATATCCAAGGCATTAATTAGGAAATAGAAGAATGTGAGATCATTAGCCTGAAAATCCATATAAGACACCTTGGCTTTCTTGTACCAACTGAAGTGGCATACAGTGGCATTTAAAGTAGCAGTTTATTCAAGGGACTGACAAAATGATTTTGTACTCCCAAAAAAGTATATTTAGCAGAGGAAGAGGCTCCTTGAATTTCTTTACCCTTTTGGATCTTGGTGGTAATTAGAATTCGACTCAGAATTCTCAAATGAGGTATATATAACTAAGCAGGGGATTCTTGTCTTAATAAAACAAAACAAACTGTGCAACTGCAAAATTGAGTGAATCTCAGATCAAAATATCTTTGGGCTGGGAAAATCATTGGGACTCTAATCCTCAACCAAGGAACATTAATCCTCATTTACACACAGTCACTGTGCTCTTCTTAATGTCGCTGTATTATAATTTTAAAATGTTTACACTCCTTCAATTGACATATTTTTATATATAGTTTAATGCCCTTTCTTTTACCTACATATGTAAAATTAAATGCATCATTTTGATTTTTTTTCTACTTCATGTATTATTTTCTTTTATTATTTCCAGAACTTCTCTAATCGTGGACGGAAATGTTTCAGAATGGGAAGTATAGAGTATATGTTCACATGTTAATTATGTTAGGAATGTATTGGATTTGCCTTTAATAATTTTGTTTATCCATTTTTATGTGTTTAATCTCTAAATCTCTGATTGTGATTACTTTTTTAGGTGCCGTTTCTCCTAACTTGCTTGCTTCACTTTGGTTTATTCTTATGTTTGCAAGGTTTTGCACTTAATCTGACTGAGGTTTTTAATATTACACTCTTATCTCTTTCTTTGTCTCAGTTATGACATTCACAATTCCTTATTTGGGTTTCAGTTATTCAGTGCACTAATAAATTTCTTTTATGTCCTCACAATGTGTGCTTTAAGTACTAGAGTTTGTTTTATTATAAAGAGAAATAAAACTTTCCATATATCCTTGCAGGATGGGCCATGTAGGCATGTTGTAATTTTGTTCTATGTGCAGAGTAGACGATACTCTTGTTAAGTCATAAAACTATCTACTATGCAGTAGATAGTATGTAGTGACATTAGCAATGGAAAGATCTACTACAAAGGAATAGAATTAGTACAATTGTTACTTTTATAGCAATATGGTAATGCTTTATAGAATGGATGAATGACACTCTACTTGCTTGGACTAAAACAAAAAACAAAATGAAGGATGGAGACAACTAATTTAATTCAGAAGTAGTATCCAAATTGTAGTAACAGGCAAGTCTATAGAATCTATAGTGCATTCTACTGGTCATTTTGCCACCCACCATCCAAAAATCTTATGTGTGAAAAAATACTTCATAATTCTCTGTATAGAAAATTATGTGCTCATTCTGGTTATTTCAGAAGACAGTCAAACTGAAATGCTATGAACATATTTTAGAAATATCTGAGATGATCTTGCAATTACGTCATCTATTCTCTTAGTAAAAATGTAGAACCGATTATTCTTTTTCATTATTCTAGATTTATATCCTGCCTTACTGTTTGCACACTCAAGGTCACTTACAACAATTAAAAAAAATACAAAATATAAAACGTAACAAACATTTTAAAAAATAAAATCAATATCAATTAAAAAATAACAGTTAAAAGCTTGGTGAAAGATAGGCAGTGTCCCCATTTTCCTAAATAGTGGGAGAGTGAGGACCAAGTACAGGTAATCCTCAGTTTAAGAATGAGTTCTGTTCCCAAGGTCTGTCAAGTTGAATTTGTATGAAAGCCAGAACAGTATTATTGTATAATACTGTATAAATAGTATTGTGTAATGAACTTGAATCATGTATTTAACTCGAATTATTGTGTATTTAACTTGAATTTTGCTACAATAGGCTCCATTCTTAACTATGGGTCATCCGTAAATCAGGTGTTCTTAAGCTGGGGACTACCTGTATACTTCCTTGGAAAGTCCATTCCATAACCTGGGAGCCACAAAAGAGAAGGAAATTTGTTTTTTCAATGAGCAATACAGGTAGTTCTTACTTAACGATTGCAATTGGGACTGGTAGCTTCATCGCTCAGCAACATGGTTAAGTGAAACATCAAGTGATACGTCCGACTTATGACATCAGTTCCACTTTGGTCGTTAAGTAAATCACCCACAGTAGTTAAGCACAACGTTACATGACTGCAACTTGCGATTTACTGTCTGCTCCCCCATTAAGTTCACTTGTTGGAAGCCAGCTGTGAAGGTTGCAAATGGGATCCTGTGACCACAGGATGCTGTGATGACCGTAAGTTCAAGGACTGGTCATAAATCTACTTTTTCAGCACCATCATAAGTTCAAATAGTCGCTGAACAAGGCAGTCGTTAATCAAGAACTATCTGTATATAGAAACAAAAGAAAATGTTTTTCTAATTTCTTAATCTATAACAAGTGATGCAGAAAATGTGGTACAATCCAGAACATTATTTTAGGGATGTAGTTTAATCTCTGTGGCTTTAGCCCTGTTTTCATTTGAACAGCATACGCTCATGCTATATCACAAATAATTTCTGAAACCTGAATTTAAAAGCAGATTATTGCTGTGATGTCATCGTTATTAAAACTTCCCAGGAAGTTTGGGAGAGTTAAGTATCCTACGATTTGACCAAGGTTGACTATAGTCTTAAAATACTGTACTGTTAATTTGCAGCTCATACAATATTGGACTTGTTACTCAAATGATATGAATGTTTGTTTTCCCTATTATTAAAGTTACTAGGCAAAAGTTCATAATTAAAATAGTTCTCGAGCAGTGCATTTAGAAGGAGTTTATGGTACACTTCAGCGAACTTGATGTTTAGGGAATTACATTATTTTTACAGCAAAATCCTATGCATATCAACTCAAAAATAAATCTCATTCAGTTTAATGGGATTTACTCCCTAGTAAATGGTATGAGATGGCAGCCTTACACCTTTAAAACATCTGTTAAGAAGAGATTTCTGATTTTCTTTTCTTTTTTTTTTTGTATTGTAGGTTGAGCATCCTCAGAGGTCGAAAAAAGCAGTATGGCATAAACTTTTATCCAAACAGAGAAAAAGAGCCGTGGTGGCTTGCTTCAGAATGGCACCACTATATAATCTTCCACGGTATGTACTATCTCTAGGGAGAAAAGAAACATAACAAAAACAAGGTGCAGAGTTCAGCAACATTTATAGCTTTGGAAAAAAGAAATGTTAAAAAGATGTACCAGTACTGTCACTTTGTAGCTTTCCTAACTGATGCAAAGTGTCTGTGTGTGTGTGTGCACACGCGTGCAGGTATTTCATAAATATAATTCTGTATGTGAGTTGGTTACAAATGTGAGTTTGTATATTACTGCAAAAGGTGAGTGGAGAACAGAATAGTATTATTGAAAAACACTATTTTATTTCATAATATATAAGAAATTCAGTTGAAATTGAATACAGAGAATATATTGTATAAAATAATGTTAGGATGTTTTTTGAAGATTAAGATGCAGTTATAAACATATGTGTCTGATAATAAATCTCATTTAATCTCTTAGAACTTATTTCTGAATAGATGTGCATAGGATTGCTATGAGAAAATAGGATTATATTGTCTGAATATACCCTAACCCTAATAGAAGACACAATGAAAACTCCTTAATTGCACAACACATGGACAGACTCAACCACAGTTTCAACTGAGAAAGTGTTAGCATTTTAGACCAAGCCAAACCCAAAAACGCTAGGGAATTCCTGGAAGCTTGGCATTCAGACAAATCAGCCATCAATAGGCACATAGAAATATACCATATTTACATATTCAAAGAGACAATAAAAAAGCTAAGAAGGAAACAAAAAGACCAGTACACATCCTCTCCAGCAACCAACACCTAGATAAGCAGGGATTAACACCAGACAAACAATCAAGCAGAAAACAATACTCCAATCAAGGAACTACCAAGGAGAAAACCACATCCCACCAAAACTGGCAGAGCAAGCTGTTGTATATAAACAGGGAGAAAACCCCACACTCATTAGCACTGATGATGTTACCTAATTGGGTAATGAAATGTCTGCAAGCAAACAATCAAGCTCAGACAGCACCAAGGACTCCACATTTCAACCCTGAGCTACAGATATTCTCTTCTACTGAAACTGTTAATTGTTTCAGTTGGAGATAAAAAAGGAGCAAGTAACCTTTAAAAATTCCCATCACTGGTCTCTGCGTTTTCTAAAACACAGACATTAGATGGTCAGAAATTCTGAGCTTTCTCACAGTTTAAAAACAACAAAAGGAAAAACAGTAACCAAGTAATTTGCTTTAGAACCTAGTATTACAGTTTAAGTCTGCTTTTACTGAAGGTAATAAACAGAATTGAGAGCTCTGTGAAGTGTAACTTCCCAATGCAATGAAAAGTGTTGCAGTCTTAGAGAAGTGGCTTGGCTTATCCTACTGGCTTGGTGAAGGAGGGAAAAACATTCATAGGGTTTTTGTGGATTGTGTATCATAGAAATACAAAAGGTATGATTTCACTAATGGTTGTTCATTCAACCAGTGGATCCACAAATAGCTTCAACTAGTGCAGCTAGCACAACCAATCATTAGTATAATGAAGTTGTGTAGAATTCAGAAAGCATAATTAGAATAATAAGAGTAGGTGTAATTATCATACTAGATCTAACCTTTGTGTAAAGATGTGAAAGTGATTTCCTTGGGAATAGTGGAAAGATGTGAAAGTGATTCCCTCAGGAATAGAAGCAGTGTGTAAATGCAATGGCATTATACATTCCCATTCTCAGGCATGTACATTAAAAATGTAGCAAATTATAATTGCAAATATTTAAATTGTAATTATATAATTTTAAAGTATAAATTGGTGTATATTGATAAGTTAATATATATATTCTATATATAGAATTTGGCAGGTTCTAATTGCAATGTTTGATTCATAGCTATACAATGTACTCTATAAATCCTTGTATATTAATTGGTTAACATAATTTGAATTAGAAATAACTGTTTAATTATCTGCAAGTTTGATCTGGTGATTATTTAATTCATGTATATAGAAATAGAATATATTCATAGACATCCTTTCATTCAAATTTTGATTTGAAAGCAATTGGCAATTGTTTACATGGGTAATGTAAACAATAGCAGAACAGTAGATTGGTAAATTTAGAATCTGTACATTGTAGTCTGAACTTTCTCTCCCTTTGTTACTATATGTAGACTTTCACTAACTTAATGTATCTCAATTCTGTTTTTAGCATAACAGTCTATTCACTGGGACATTACTTCTTCGTCATATAAATGTGCTGAGAAATATATGCTGTTTCTCTGTGCAATTTTGTACAGTAAATGTTTTGAATATTCAATAAGTGTGCATACATTTTAAAATACATATATTTCATTGATTTTTTAAGGCACCGAGCTGTCAATCTCTTTCTTCAAGGATATGAAAAGTCCTGGGTGGAAACAGAAGACCATTATTTTGAAGATACACTGATAGAGGATTTAGCAGTAAGTTAGAATTGACTGAATTTTTTTAGATTCAACCGGTTATTTGCTTTGGATTCTATTGTGGTATACAGGTGGGCCAAATTCAGCCATTAGTAAAGTATGGAATTTGCTTGTTACTTCGGTAATGTCAAGGTTTTAATTTTACCAAAAAAAAAAACAACAACCCAAAACCCAACAACAACCAAAAAACACAGTTCAAAAGTAGTGGGAGATATTACCAGTTTATATGTCCTGCTTCTTATAGACTGCAAGGAATCCTCTTGAGGCTACCTTGGATATCCAGAATTTTATATATTTGTACGCATAAACTGTAAATATATATGCTATTTTTGTTCCTTTTCAACACTACAGCTGTCACCCTGACCTTAGGTTTGCCAGTATAATCATGGAAGTCTTGGTCATGTAATTTCTACACTTTGTTGATGATATATCATTTGGGTTTCAAAATGATACATATATTTCTGATTTATTATCAACCTAATTTGTTTGACACATTCCTTTATTCTATCTTGTTTCTACATTAATCTGCAATTTGTAAAAAATTGCATTTAAATATATATTTTAAAATGACTTAAAATATGGCTTAATATGTATTTTGAGCCTCAAACTATGGTATAGCATTTTGAAGCTATGTAAACTTATGAAAAACAATGATCCAAGAAGTGTAATTCAGGTCAGTTCATATCTAAATATCTAAATATCATATTCTCAAACATCCCTAATCTAAATTTGTTTGGAATTAAGTTCGATGACTCTCAGTATAATGTCCAAATATATCTACCTCTCAAATCTCAAACATTTTACATTCTGATTCTATGCTCTTATTCTTCTGTTTCTTGCTACAGAAACCTGGAGCAGAACCAACAGAAGAAGATGAATATATTAAGCGAGTTGATCCTTTACATCAACTTATTTTACTATTCAGTCGAACAGCTTTGACTGAAAAATGGTAAGACAAGAAAGAGGAGATACTCATGATTTTTTGTAAAGTGCTTTCTCTTCAAATCTCAATATGAAATGCTCTCTATCCCTAGAAAAAGTGATGTGAAGTTAAATATCAAAGTACTATAGGGCAGAGTTATGAAGTTTGAACCAGTTTTGTATTCAAGTATATCTACAAAAACCCTTGTCAATGAATGGTGGAAAACCATAATACTTCATGCAAATTGAATTAGCTGTAGTTGAGCAAATAGGATTATTTTCTTATTTGTTAGGGTAGAGAAGAAATTACATGACTGATATTTCTCTTTTGTGTTATTAGAAGAAACAGAATCCAAAACAGTAACAGTGTACTTCTGTATTATCATATTTATTTGTGTATAAACCTATCCGTGGATAAGCTGACCTTTGAATTTTTAACCAAAATACCATGAAAAATGTGCCAACCCACATTTTTTCATGGTATTTTGCTTAAAAATTCAAGGGTCTACTTATCTGCAGATGGACTTTTATGAGAGTATAAATGGGAAATATAGGTTATAGTATTACTGTGGTACTGTAAAAGTATCACAGATAAGCCTATCCATGGATAAGCTGATTTTTTGGGTGTATTTGGCACCTAAAATTCTCAGCTTATCCATGAGTACATATGGTATCACTATTATTGCAGCTTAGTTTATTTACAGCTGACTTGAAATATAAAAACTATATTGTTAAATATAATACTGAAAACTGAATTTGAAAAAATTGTAAGGTGGAAATAAAAAAATTGAAACTATTAAACTTGCAAACTTCTTCATATATATTTATGTTTATATTTGTTGGAGGAGTCTATCCCAAATGTTTTAATATAAGCATAAATTCTGATGTCATTTTCTTTAGTGTTTCTCCTTCAGTATTTCTCTCACTACATATGATCCACCAAGGTTTCTGCAGATATGGCAAAACTCCAGGCTAGCTGCTCTTCTAATAAACACAGTTATCATACTTTCTCCTCCATTAATCTGTAACTTTTACACTGGATACAGAATAGCTCTTACGATAATTGTAACCATCTGTTCTTCCTTTTCTATACCACAGTAAATTGGAGGAAGATTACCTGTATATGGCATATGCTGATATTATGGCAAAGGTAATTTTTTTTCACCAAAATCCAAATAATGTTTCTATCACTTGTATCATCATTCCTTGACTTGAAATACAAACCTTGATAATTCCTAATCACATGAACATTACAAGTCCCCTTCTTCTTTGCTGACACCGCCTGTCTACCATATCTTGGCTGTAAGATGACCAAGATGTACCAGGAGCCTTGGGAATGTAGTTTTCCCAGGACTTTGAAAACTGCTGGTAGATTCTGGGTGATCAGTTGTTGGGAATTCTCCTGGACTCATTGAACCCTGACTATATAACTTTGTTAGCTGAGCCCAATAATGCAGCAAACCCAGCAAATTTTCCTGTCAACAGTCCCTAACTTTATGCAGGATACGTAATTTATGTATCTGCTTTATTTTAAGAGCCAGAAATAATCTTGAAACCAAATATATTTAATTTGAAATTATTTGTGAACACAGTGTTTTTTTCAGAGCTGCCATGATGAAGAAGATAACAATGATGGAGAAGAGGAAGTAAAGAGCTTTGAAGTAAGATTAATACTATCTACTTTTATCTTTTATTATGTTCATTATCCCATAGTGTCCCATATAGCAGCATCTCTTGTTCATGCTTTTCAATATGTAATAGATGTAATTTTGATAATAGACTTTATCTGTTTGATAAAAATATTATTGTTTAAAAAATAGTAAAAATCTGACCACATTAAAATCCAGAGTTAAAGTATTTTACATTACTTCCATAACAACTGGGAAGAGCTTTGATGAAGAAACTCCAAAGTTTTGTTTGAAATGCTTAGACAAATACTTAGCTATGGATTTTGTTCACCAAATATAGTCAAGAGATGATTGTAGAGATTACTGCTAGGTATTAAAGTACGTTATATGCAGTATATGAAAGGTTTTATAGGGCAAGACCAACATAAAGAATAGTGTTTAGAGAGCTGTGCTAGTGAACCATTATTATGTGATTCTGGTTATGTATTTATGAGAAGTGTTACTATGATCTCCATCATCTAAAACTGTTAAAAGTTCCTTCCTGTATAGTTTATTACAGTCTTTGCCTGTTCTTAGAAAGATATAAATGAAGACAGCCAGATCTGGAGTCTTGATTTCTACAAGAAGTGTTACATTTGGATGTGAGGTTATCTAACTCCAAAATACAAACATGAATTCTGCCTGCTTTCTTATTTTTACTATTCCTCTATACACAGGAATCTCATGTTATACATATGTGTTTCTTAGATAAATCAAGATAATAATACCCAGAGGAATGGCTCAAGTTTGCTTTGCCATTCATGTATTTCGTCCTCTTGGATGCATGCCAAGTATCATAAGGCCTGCCCCTTCATATTTTATTAGAAGCAAAATGTTTCTTATTTTGCCACTTTGTGACGTTCTGAGGAAGTAACTGATACTGGAAAAATTCAGTGAGGGCTATAAACTTGTCTGTCAAAAGAAACTCTCCTGTGTATTGGGATTATGAGCCCTGGGTTGGATGAAGAAATGTTATCATCTTAATGAATTCATTTTCTACAAGATATTACCTTGTACTTGTTGATAGGATCAAAGACCCTTTGAGATCACTCCTATAAATTTACAAGCAATCACTCACCATAATTGTCCTCAATTTCTTTGCCAGTAGTGAGTGGAAACAATTAGCAATTACTTGCTCTATGATGAGTCATTTGTCTCAGTTTGTACATAAGTACACTTAAGAGACTTTGTGTCTGTACCAAATTATTATTATTTATTATCCAGTCCATTCTCAAGTAGTAATGACAGTTGGCATAGACAGTTCTAAAATTCAGTTGTATGAGATATCTTTGAATGTATTGACTGACATGGTATCAACTATTAGTATTTCCAATATATCTCCTAGACATTGACGTATTGGATTTTTAAACAGAATTTGTGCTCTTACATTTCTAGTGAGCGTAGTGATAAAAGGGGTCTTTTTAAAACTACAGTTGACCAGAATTACAACAACAAATCAAATGATTTACACATTGAAGATGAGATATAGAAGATACTTATTTATACTAAATTTATACTAAGTTAGCAACTTCTTAGATTATAAAAGATAAAAGTTATCCTACTCTGAATTTCATGTTATTAAAACAATCAATCATAACATATTTTTGTTTTGGTGTATAAAAGAATACAGGGAACTGTGTAGAACACAAGTAATAACAATTTAAAATCTTAATTTGATTAATTGAAAAAAGTTTAATTATGTACTCAGATGCTTCCCATTTTCTTTGGCAGTCAGTAAGAATTCCTGTTTCCCTTCATAATATTGAAAAGTGTGCTGGTGCAAGCAAAACCTGACCTGTCATAGACTAGTGATTTTGTTGTTGTTGTTGTTGTTATTTTAAAATGCTGAGGACGATGAGAAAGTGATTGTATGTGTCATTGTGATTATATATATAGTTGTAATGAGGAGAAAAGCTTCAGTATTGCTCTTCCCTCAGTGTAAGTAAAAATAATAACAGAAAATATAAATCCAGTTAAAATTACCTCTATTGAGAACTCTTTTTTGTCGCTGTGGTATTCTCGTCCTTGCTCTTCATCTTTGTCCGCTACTACTAATCACTTTTGTCTATGTGGGAAGTGCATATCTTTTCTTGTTTGTTTTCACTTGCCAGTTTACTTCCATCTTGTAAATTATTACGAACGTTGATAAAAACATGTATATTTTCAAAGTATCCTTATTAGTAAAATGTATTCATATAATTAGAATGTTACAAATGAATCTGAGAGTTATCAAACAAGAGATATGGAGCTTGTTCATCTGTGAACTACTGAAACTATATGAAATGTAGGATTCTTTTAAAAACGAAGAGGATGTAAAAAGTAGATCTTGTGAAGTAACTGTAAAGCAAATCTGTCTATGCTAGGTCAGTCCTTGTTTCTATATTGTGGGGAGGGAGAGGATGTAATAAACCATTCAATGTTAAATAAAGTAGGTTGAAACTTTTCTGGGTTTTGCACTGAAATTTTAAGTTGCCATGAAATATATGGGGAAGCAAGCGATCATTCTTCAGGAACTACAATTTGGACTGTGCATTTAGTTGATCAGCTATCATCAGAGTACTTTGGACACTTTTCTTATTGCTATTTCACTTCTTATCCTCACCTTTCCTTAAGGTCACAGGATCCCAACGCAGCAAGGTAAAATCATGTGTTGTGTGCTTATGTGGGACTAATTTTGTGACATGTAGTTTTATTAGACTCAACATCTTGGACAAGTTTTTTAAGCAGTTTTGATACACTTTTAAGCCTTTGCAGTTCCAAAAACAAAATATTTTCTAATTAAATCAGCTCAGTTTTCCACCTGAATTCCCAATGTTGGAATTAGAATCTTAATTTTTATTTCATAGGCCAAACAAAAGCTTTTTTGTTTATGGTCAATAAATGTTAGAGGATTGATAAACTGATGTTAATATAATTACAATGAAAGTTGAACAGTGATTAAAAATATTTCTTAATTATTTCCAATCCTAATCCATGTAATTTCTTGTTAGAATATTATTTATACAATATGTTCAAAAAAATGATTCGCCCTACATAATTATAGATTTGTCCCAGTAAAGTGGGATATATTTCTTATGTGTAATATGTCTTCATGCAAAATCATTACTGAACTTTACATTATAAAGAGTTAGGACTTTTTGCAAATATCTGACTTTCCAGTTTTATATAGCTTATAGATGTGGTGAATGCATGGGAAACAAACTGTAAGAAGTTGCTTTAATATTTCCTTAGCCATGACACAGAGACATAAAGATTTCATAAATATGTAATATAAACGGCATAGATACTTTGAAAAGAAAATAAGAAAGTGGTCCCAGAGTATGAAAGCAACATTTGAGAGTTTGGGGATGAGTTTTTAATGTTGCTCTTTGAAGAATCTTTTCTTAGTTAGCTGCAGAAAACATTTAAATATTGAGTCTTTTCAGTTTTCATTCCAAGAGTACAGTACTCTAACAACTAATGTAAGAATGAGCAGTTTTTGTCAATGACTGAGAAATGACAGTGAGGCATTATGATGAGGAACATTAATGTAGGAATCTACCAATTTGTGGCAAAGATACAAATATCTCATTTTCCTCACTGTAACTCAACACTCATGATGTTTTGATAAATAATAACACATAATATTGTAGAGTCAAATACCTGCCCAGTATAAAGCAATCAAAAGTCTACCTTATCTTCTTCAACTGAGATTCTGTGGTAAGAAAAAAGATGAAAGAAACAGTGGGTAATCACAGGAGGCTTGCAACGGAAGATGTTATGTGAACCCCCCTGTAGTCCTGTGAATAAGGGAGAGCAATTGCCTGGCAAAAGCTTCATCTGGAAACATTTAAGGTTTTATTCAAAATAGACAGTATGAAGACATCCTTAGCATTAGAGAATAATCCTAGTGAATTCTAAGGATATATAGACAGTGCTGAAATCAAGCTGTGTTTCTGCTCCTAACATGCTGCCATCTTCATAAGAGGGATCTTACAGAGTTTCTGTTGTTTGTGAATTGCTGTTTTCCATATTCTTTTGACCTTTCATCTAGATAACAGATATAAGAAGCCAGTACTGTGCGTCTGCTGTCATTCTTCAGCGTTCTTCTTGTGGGTCATCTTTTCATCTCTTTCCTCCAACAACGATACCACAAGTACAAAACCAAGACATTTAGTTAAATTGGGCAGAACTAAAATATTTATATTTTTTGAGGTTGCAGTCTTACTTGCACCTGGGAGAAAGTTCCATGAAGCAAAATAGGTTTTTCTTCTAAATAAACACACAGAATTGCTCTGCAAATGTTATAAATGTGCCAAAAGGTATATTTTTATATGCGAACTAAGTTTCAAATAATAGATTTTTATGATGTTAAAACAATGAAATAAGGATATATTTACATTAAACTATTGCATATAGTTTTCCAAATTATTGGGTTTTTTCCCTGGATTTTGTATGTATATAGAAAAATTTCCAAATGGCTTCACCATTTCTGGAAATGTTAAAACTTTATTTGGGGCTTGGTTACATATTTCTTAATTTAAAAGAAGAATTGGTTCTGTGTAACACTGTACAAGGATAGCTTCCATCATGAATTGTTAGGTCTAATTCTACAAGGGTTAGTTCTCCAATATGAATAACTTTGCTTGTAGTAGGCTTGCTTATTTTTTGTTATTCATTTTATTTTTCTTCTAGTAATATCATACGTATTTGAATTTAGGTGACAATTTGATATGGAGCCTGAATATTTTACAGAATCAAGATAGATATTTAGAAAATTTAAGTTTGGGATAGTGGTTAAAGGCACCAGGCTAGAAACTGGGAGACTGTGAGTTCTAGTCCTACCTTAGGCACAAAGCCATCTGTGTGAGTTTGGGCCAGTCACTCTCTCTCAGCCATAGGAAGAAGGCAATGGCAAACCACTTCTGAAAATGCAGGGACTTGTCCAGACAGTTGCCAGGAGTCAAAGGCATGTACATAGAGAAATTGTAAGAAAGGCTTCTTTTTTCATGTAGCTGGGAAGTTAGGAAACTTCTGAAAGCTGAAATGAATCACTACGGGAAAAAGAAGGTTTATAACTTCTGTAGAAACATTTTTTAAAAATCCATGATAAAATACAGAGAGAGAAAAGGAAATTCAATTGTACTGATTAGGAGGTGATCATTGACTGATTGGCTGCCATCAAGTCAGTGTCAACTTTCAGTAATCACACAGATAGATTTTCTTCAGGTGGATCTGCTCCTAATGTGGTCCTTCAGGTTTTTCAATGGTGCACCTATTGCCATTGTAACTGACTCCATCCACCTTGCTGCTGATCAGCCTCTTCTCTTTCCTTCCACCTTTCCCAGCATTATAGACATCTCCAGAGAGCTAGATCTTGGCATATTGTGTCCAAAGTATGATTGTTTGAATATGATCATTTGTGTCTTGAGTGAGAACTTTGGGTTGCTTTGTTCAATGTCCATTGGTTTGTTTTCTTGGCTGTCCATGGTATTCTCATGGTATTTTCTTCTCTAACACAAAGTTCAAAAGCATTAATACTCTTTCTGTCCTGCTTCTTCAAAGTCCAACTTTTACTCCATAGAGTGTCACAGAGAAAACCATTGCCTACATGATTCTGATCTTTGTAAGTATAGATACATCCTGACATCCAAATATCATTTCCAAGGCCTTCATGACTGCTGTACCAAGTGCTAGTCTGTGGCATATTTCTTGACTGCTTGTTCCCTTACTGTTGATGGTTGATCCTAAAAGGCAGAAGCTATCCACCACTTCAATATCTTCATTGTCAATTCTAAGGCTGGTTGCTGTACTTTTTGTCATTAGTTTGGTCATCTTTATATTTAATTTTAGTCCCATGTTTTATTTTAATTAGTAGAGCTTGCAGATCATTTGCATTTTCAGTAATCAGAATAGTATATCATCAGCATAATGCAGGTTATTGAGGTTTTATTTCTCCAAATATTAAAACTTCATCCATCTTTTTCCAATCAGTATATATACCACATATAGGTTGAATAAACAAGGGGAGAGTATGCAGCCTTGTCTCACTCTTTTGCCAAACTGGACCAAATCTGTTTCATCATGTTCTGTCTGTACTATGGCTTCCTGAGCTGTTTATAGGTTTCACATGAAGACAAATTTCTAGGATTCCCATTTTTCTATGTGCATTTGCAAAGGAAGGCCTTTGTATAATCAATGAACACATCCTGACTTTTTTTCCAGTATTCTTTGGCTTTCTCAATTATCCAGTGTACATCAGCAATAATGTCTTTTATTCCTTGGCCTTTTCTAAAGCCAATTTGAACATCTGTCATCTCCCTTTCCATGTAGGACTCTAATATGTTTTGGATGATCCTAAGCATTATTTTGATAATGTGTGAAATTAAGGATATTGTACAATGGTTTGAACACTCTGTTAACACAAATACTGCTTCTTGTCTCTACTAACAGCCCTCTGAAATCCTTTGTTAAATTCCTTCCTGAGATCTTTGTTTTTCTTGGCTTTTGCTTCTGTTCTCTTCTTGGCAACTTCCAAGAAGATCCAATATGCTTTCTTCTCTATCTTGGTCTTTGGCTGTCTCTTTTCACATTCATCCTTAACAAATTCTTTGATTTCATTCCAGTTCCATTGGTTCCCAGTCAGAGTGTTTTAGGACTTCAAAGTGATTCCTTATGTTCTCTTTGAAAGTGGTGGGTATATGCTCAAGATCATATTGTGGAAACTGCTTGACTTTCTTCTTCCACTTTAACTTACCTTGAAACTTGCACATGAGCAATTCATGATCACAGTCAGCTCCTGGCAATGTCTTTGCCATTATAACTGAAATTTTCCATCTTCTTCTACCAATAATATGATCAATTTGATTTTTGTATATTCCATCTCGTGATGTCCTTGTATCCAGGCATTGTTTTGGTTGTTTGAAGACTGTGTTAGCAATGAAGAAATAATTGGATTGGCAGAAATTGGTAAGTAGTTTTGCTTCATTTTGGTTTCCTAACCCATACAGTCCAACTACATTTCCCTCCTTGATTTTTTTTCAAATTTGGCATTTCAATCTCCAGCCGCAAACAGGCCATTTGCTTGCATGTTCTGTCGATTTCAAGTAAAATTTGATCATGAAAGTCAAGTTCCTCTTCTCCTGCATCCTGGTTGGAACATAAACTTGGAAAATCATCATATTAAAGGGTTGCCTATGAAATCTAATTATTAGTATATTATTATTAATTGATCACTGACTACATTGTACCCAAGTACTGTTCTTAATATACCCTTCCTGATTATGAAAGCAGTGCAGTTTCTTCTTCATTTTTTGTGTCCTCAATAATAAACAGTGCGATCTTCTGACAGAAAATGTCCAGTCCATCTCAATTTGCTGATGCCTAAGATGTCAGTGTGCAGTCAGTTCATTTAATCTTTCACTGCGTTGAGCTTCCCCACGTTCATGCTTCTTACATTCCATGTTCCCACTGTAATTCTGTCTTTGCTGCTTTGGATTTTCTTTTCCTGCATGGAACAGCAGCAACTAGATGTCCCGAAAGCTTTAATCTAGCCACATCATAAACACCATTAGTATTCTGAAGGATCCTCAGCTCTTCCTCAGTAGCATGTTGAGTGCCATCTGACCTGAGGGGGCCATCATTTGGCACTATATCATCAGTCATTTTTTCTTGGTAAAATACAAGAGTGGTTTACTATTGACTTTTCCTGCAGAGTGTGAAATTTCCTTTGCAGTTGTCACTTAAATGATCTGCTTCCAGCATCTTCCTATATCTCTGCTGCCCAATATAGGTCCCTGCTTGCTTTAGTTGGGCAGCTGGGATGACCTTTATACCTTGGGTGGCCCTGCTGGGATTATATACTCCTGACATACAGTCTTTGCTCATTCCTCCCAGGAATACCCCCACCCTACCTCCCATCAAAATGAGACCTGCAGCAGGACTTGCAAGGAGGAGATGATCATAGAAGGAAACATGCATATCAAGAAGCTGTACTTTATTAATCTCTGAATATGTTTTTTCATCCCTCATTTCCATATTGTCATGTATACTTTCATGTTTTTGATCATATAATGAAATCCAGTATCTTGGAGCTTCTGAGTGGACTATGGGTTTGAAATTAACAATATTCGTGCTGTATGTCAAACTTGGGTTTATCGCATACTTATTCCTCCTTCCTTCAGTGCTCCCATTTGCAACAGAGTCATGAACTAGAATTTAAGTTTTCTCTATTACACTTAACCTCATCATGACCATGTTCTCTCTCTCTCACCCCCTCCCCCATCTGCCCCCTGTATGCTGTGCAATGCCTCCAATTTGATGTTTTGGCATGTATGGGAGCATGACTGTAGCCAAGCTGCTTTAAAGTCTTGTAGACAGCTGTTACCTTTGCACTAAAGAGTGCACAAACAAACAAAAGAAAGATCCACACCAGCCTTCCAAACAAAAGAAAACATTATTTATAATGGTTTCCCCCCACTGGGGTGTGGCCCAATCACAATTAAAAATTAGCCCTTAAGCTAATAGAAAATCCTGTACCTACAATATAAGCTGACATCCTGCCGTTTTCTTGTTAAGATTTTATTCTACATTTTTCTTTGTATGTTTAAAATGAGCCTACTCCAGATCCTAGAGGTAAATAGATTAACCCTAAACAGCTAAAAATAATTAAGGCAGAAAATATAAATTGAGATTTCTTAAAAATAATGCTTAGATTCTTTGGATGAATAAAATGTATTGTATCAACTGGGTCTATTGTAACTATTATTGATTAAAATCAGAATGATTGAAGGACAACCGCGCGCATGTGTGTGTTTGTGTGTGTGTGTGACTACTGACTGAGGCAGCTTGGGATATTATTGCTGCTTTGACCTCTATTTCATAGATTTGGGCTTGCATGGAGCATTGTCGTATTTTTGGCTTTGCTTTATTTATTGGTCCTGAGGACTGCCTCAGTCAAAACCACCCATAGCAATTTGCAGTTGATAGCCACCTCTCACCAGCAAAGTCAAAGTGCAGAATACTTCATTCAGCCAGATTATTCTGGCGTTTTTTCTAATACCCAGCTTCATTTCTGCGATAGTCATTTTTTTGCCTGAGATGGATGTTTCACCGGCATAATGCCTACTGTATGTGATTCTCCACACCTTTGCACTGTATGTGATTCTCCACACCTTTGTGGAGTACATGGTCCTTTCTTAACTGCTGGCCTATTATAAAAGTACCCGTTTATCTAAACATAATTTGTATATTCTTTTACAACTGAATTTTAATTAGAAGAAATGTTAAGTCTAGTGAAGTAAGACTTGCAGCAGAAAAAAAAAATACTGGAAAGTATATACGCATGCAGATATCACCTGTGCTTGTCATTTGTCACTATGTCTCTGTGTTTCTGGTCTGACCTCTCCTCTCCTTTTGTACATGTGTGTGTGTGCATATGTTTCTCATATTAGAGAAAGATGGAAACTGTGCTCTGTAAGATGCAGCATACAGATGGTTTGATTATTTATTTATTGCCTTCCAATCCTGTATAATCAGCAAAATTACTCAGGGCAGACCCAGACTTCCTAAGAGTGGAATTCTGCTCTGGAGGGCCTCCCATTCACATAAGAAGAGAGATTTTTCTGCATATGGCTCCTTTTTCTTTTCACCTCCCCATGTTCCCAATAAGCTACTCCAAATGATAGGATAGTACAGGGTTGCAGGGAAAAGAGCATTTGTTAAGAACCACTACTCTCTTGCTCCATCCGGAGAATTTGCGAGATCAGAGTTCTTTCTACAAATGGAAGAGTCTCTTCCATTCACAGAAGGTCCTGTCCTGATTCAACTTTAGATAACCAGACCTGGGCTGCAAAAATAGGGTAATCATGGAATAGCAGCAGAAAGATGCAGAGAAACCTTTGTTGTCATCTAGTGGTGATCCAGAATTTTGAAGGTGAGATATAGTAGCCCTACTATAAGGATTTTGTTAGTATCTATCATAACTTACACGTTCTAGTGTTCTGCGTGAGAGACATAAACATTTAAAATAGTTTTTCTTTGACCCCAAATAGATTTTTAATGACAACCACTTAGTGAAAGAAGCACTGGCAAAAGTGGATTGGGATCAAAATAATGCCCTTCCCTTCCCTCCCTCCCTGTTTGAAAATTACTTGTAGGACCCTTGTATTTCTTCTCTAATGATTTATAGTATTTTTATAGCAAACATTGTTGAAATGATATAAGGCCTGTCCTCATTACTGTTATTCTAGCACCACAATGGTTGGGTGATACTAGAATATGCTATAAATCACTAGGGGGAAATGGCCTCTGTCTCTGATGCTCAATTGTGCCAACTTCAGAATTTCTTCAATTTTGTAAACTTCATCTGAAAGAGAAAGGCTTAAAGCTAAGGTTTTCTTTAAAAAAAATTATTTCCTCATAGATCAGTGAAATTTGCTGTTAACTGGAAAGAGAAAGATCGTTGGGTCTAAGAAGATAAAAGGAATAAAGAACTTTGAATACTTTTGAAGAAACATATTGCGGTTTCATTGAAATGATGTTTTAGTTATGTTTTGATTCTGTGCTTCTTTTAAAAAAAATTACAAGAAGAGGTTTAAACAAGAAGGCAAAATTTCTGAACAATCATGGCAGAAAATTCAGCATTAACATTTTGTTCTTATCTATGTTTTGTTTGTATTTTTATAACATATGATAATGCTCAGTCATAGATATCCTCAAGAGTAGTTTGAGGGAAGAAAATTCATAATGCATTTTTGCTCCTACATTATGATTTAAAAAATTTTTTTTTGCTTCAGCAAAAAGTTTCTGGATAAAAATATGATTGATTTGCAACCCAGTCAACTACATATTTATGCGGAATTCAAGTCTACTTTATTTAATGGAGGCTATTCCCAGATAAGTCAGTATTGGAACTTTTGTTTAAGCTAGAATAGGGACTTCCCCTCATTTACTAAAAAACATTCGTTTCTTGACTCTCAATATTTAGGTTTTTAATATTGGATAGCCACGTCCTCATTGTTTAAACCTCTTCCACATACCTTTTTATGGGTTCTTTACATTAGATCAGTGTTTCTCAAATCTGGCAACTTTAAGATGTGTGGACCAACTCCCATGACTGGCTGGGGAATTCTGGGAGTTGAAGTCCATACATCTTAAAGTTGCCAAGTTTGAGAAACACTGCATTAGATGGAACATTTATGGCAGCCAAACTATCTACCTGGCTGTGTCTACTGCAACTGCTTTAGGTTGTGCATAATTTGGCCACTGTGTTTTCAGATTTGATATTACTTGACAGTGTCATGCTGTTGACTTAGATTTGTTGTGATATTGGCTCTATGCAACTTTTATTATAATTTTAATTTTTTCTGGGAGTACACTATTATACTAAAATTAAAGGTCAGCTAGAATCAATTATATCTTGATACTTTAGCATTATAATTTGTTACAATTCTGCATAGTAACTTAAAGCATTTTAAGTACTCGTTGCTTACTGGTTAATTTTTAGTCAGAATTGTAAAAATATAAAGTTGAAATTTAAAATGCGAAAGTTATGCTATCTGACCTTTACATGTTCCATAAATCTGCATTTTATTAAATAGGTCCTAATGAAATATTCTTCAGTCATAAAGTTTGTCGTTTAAGAGTCGTAAGCTGGCTGTATTAAGCAACTCCCATGTTATGTCATATTTTAATGCAGGGTGAGAATATATGGCCCTCCAGATGTTGCTTTGCTGAACTGCAACACTTGTCATCTCTTACTTCTGCCCATGATGGCTAGGTTATGCAAGTTGTAATTTAGCAACATCTGCTGGGCCACAGAGTTCCCTGAAGATTCTCCTTCAGGTAATATGAAAAGGTCAACCCCAAGTAGTATAAAGGCTTTTGAGAAAAAGGATATATATGAACCATAAATTCTATGCTGATTGAAGTCCATACTGAAAAATCTACCCTGTTTTGTCAGATGTATGGAAAAAATGATGATTAATATTATATCATCATGTCAATTGTTTTCAATTTAAAGTTGCAATAGAGCCCTCCAATATGAAAAATTACATAGCAAAGATATTAGGAAAAGGCCTCAACTTAAATGGTTGGGATTTCTATTCAGGAAAAAGAAATGGAAAAGCAAAAACTCCTGTACCAGCAAGCAAGACTCCATGATCGGGGAGCTGCTGAAATGGTCCTGCAGACAATTAGTGCCAGCAAAGGTAAGTTAACCTTATTTATTTTCGTCCAAGGACTTTTCTGCTGGTTTTATATTTCCCAGTGGAGAATTTCACTGAAATGTATATAAAACAGCTATGGAAAGACAGTTTTTGTTATCCTACTCAGGCTGCTGAAGCTTCTGCTCAGTTGCTGCTTATAGTCATAAAATGAATGTATCAGTGGAAATTATTGAAAATAATGCTAACGCTAGTTTGGCCCTAAGGATACAGTATCGTGTTATTTATTCATTCATTCATTCATTCATTCATTCATTCATTCATTCAACCGCCCATCTCCCCCCAATGGGGGAACTCTGGGCGATTCACAACAAACATTAAAAACATAAAATATATAAATACATAAAACCTTAATTAAAAACTAATTTTAATTTAATTTATTTTAATTTAATTAAAATAAAAATTATCTGCATATGTGGTTGCACCTGGCAAACTGAGCAGAAAATCTGCTGTAAAACTCAAGAGAAAATACTAAGTTGGACAATAGAATTATTTTTAAATTGGATGAGTATAGAGGATACTGAAATACTGGAAAGAAGGTAAAATAAAAAAAATGAGCTACATTCTAATGTACATACATATAGATATACCTACATACACACAAATGCACACATTTTAAGTCAACATTGGAATCCTTTTCTAAGAGAAAATGAATGTGTGTGTGTGTGTGTGTAAAAATTATAAAATAAATATTTGCTTTGCAGGTAAAATGGGGCCAATGGTTGCAGCCACCCTCAAACTTGGGATTGCTATTTTGAATGGAGGAAATTCAACTGTTCAGCAGGTAATTTTCTGACATTTAAAATGAATTACTTATTTTCAGTGACAAGGATTTCTGGATCTATTTAATGCACATTTTGCTGATGGCTAGGATTGTGATTAATTCAGTAGTGACCAGCCTCTTTCTAAGGAACCAGAATCTTAGCTTTCTAAAAGATTTCATGTCCTCCTCTATGCTGAAATAGACAGTGACCAGAAAATAAGCCCTTTTCAGTTATGGTGCTCTAACTCTGGAATACCACCTCCAGCAAATTCTGTCTGGTACCAGTTTATTGCCAAATGCCTTTTTGTATTCATCCTGGAGCCTACATTTCTCTTTTAAAAGCCTTAGTTTCAGTTTTTTAATTTGTGTTTTGCTGAGATTCTGTTGTGTTTTTAATGGAATTGTAAGCTTCTACTGTTCTTACAATACAGTGGGACACAGTACTGGACATTGTATCAAGGAGGCTATCAAATGACCTCAGAGCGTCAGTGCTACTGCTGCTGCTACCTCTAAAAGTGCTACACTGGCTACATCTTGAGGTTGATCCCAGGGCAATCAAATTCTGCCTTGGGATACAAACAAATAAGGGCATAAGGCTTTCATCTGATTGGACCAAGTTGCCACTAACTTTAAAAAGAATCAAAATTAATGCAAGGGATGGGGGAAAGACGATGGAAGGGCAACAGTGGTGAAGAACATGGTAGAAGCAATAGTGGCACTGGTATTTTTGAAGGAAGAAGCAGATAGGATGGTAGAGAGAGACCTAGAAACTCTTGCCTGGCTGTTTAAGAACTGGTAGTATTACTACCTAGATTTTTCGGGATTATATTTTGGGAATGATATGTCTAAAAGCAAAAAAAAGGAGCCAATTTGTATCTATATTTATACCAAAATGTTTTATTGTAGAAAATGCTTGACTACCTCAAGGACAAAAAAGATGTAGGCTTCTTTCAGAGCCTTGCTGGTCTGATGCAGTCTTGCAGGTAAGAGAACAAATACTACATAATTTCAAACCCTATACTATCACATCATCAGGTGCCCAGAGCCAGTAAGGAATGGAGAGGCATAGAAAGCTTTATAATGAATGAACAAACAAACAAGTGAATAAATATTCCAGTGCAAACATTGATTTTCCTGGATCTGTTATCTTACATTGAATAGGTTTGCATGCCTAGGGGAATCCTTCTTTTAGTTTGAAAAGTAAAGCAAAAGAAAAGTGAACAAGCTACAGTATGAAACAGTCCAACAAAGATTAATATGTCCAGTGACTTTCAAAATCATAGAATATCAATATAGTTCAATGATTTTTTTTTTAAAAGACAGGCTTGTCCTGCTTCCTAAGATGTAATGATGGATAGTGTCAGAATATAGATGCCAAAATATTGTGAGTGTATGTGTGTGTGTGGGGGGGGGGGGGGGGGAGGGAGATTCCCCCAATGCAGTGCCGGTCAAAAGGATTTTTTTTTCCTTTTCAGCACCTTAGAAACACTCCCATTCTATACATATTTAACAAGAAGTGCTCATTACTTTAATGCCCTGTAGCACAATCGTTTCTTTAATGTTTTTATGCTAAGCAACCCAAAGGTTGGGATGGGGAGGTGGGAGATTTCACATTAAATTTCCTTTAAGTTTATTTATTTATTTGTTTATTTTAAAAATTTGGATGGCCTCCCAATTTGAACAATGTGACAATTACCAAAAATAAAAAACAGCAATCAACAATACATTCAATAATAGGTGAATATTCCCACTGTTAGGTGAACATACTTTTGTAACTGTGTCTAGCTAGTTCATTGCTATGATACAGCAGGTAGGCAATCATATTTTGCTTTCAGTGGCACGTCATGATGGTAGTCACAACTGTACGATTGAAGCCATCCTTTTGTATGTGTTTACTTACAAAGGGTGGACCACCTTCTTGACTTTTTTTATTTGCCCCCTCCCCAGACACCTGTACTCTTTATCATAAAAAAAGCCTGTTCTCCATTTGCTTTGAGAGAAGTATGAACTATAGTAGATTTTCAGGGTAATTTGCTTATTGAAGCCTGCAAAGTGGCCAATGTGTGTTGTGAAGAAGGGAAATGCAGATGAGTTTCCACTTTGCTTATGAGAACTAGTTCTACATCAAAAATGTCCTCCCTGTCCAATGTCAGAAAAAGACCATTTCTAAAAAAGATATCATTTACTTTAAACATGACCGATTCTGTTTCTCTGAAGGCAGGAGTCTTAAAGAATTTTTTAAAGTTGAAGCTCATGTCTTTAAAAATAACATGAAAAAAAAGAGTGATGTGATTATTCCTTGCTGAGCCAAATAAATGTTTCTACCATATAATGAAATGCATTCAAATTTTACTGGTATTAACTCAGTTATATACAGTGTAAAATGTCCTGCTTATATCTTAAAGTAAAACTGAATGTTTGTGATTAAAACTACGGTGTATGTTTCATTACAGTGTTCTTGACCTAAATGCTTTTGAACGTCAGAACAAAGCAGAAGGCCTTGGAATGGTAACAGAAGAAGGATCAGGTACAGTTTTTTTAATGAAAAAGTTTTGTTGCTTGACCCCTTTAAAGTCATTAAATAAAAATAGTTATAGCTTTAGTTTAGCTTTATTTGTGATCATAGGCCAGCTGTCAACAGAGCACCCAGTCCAAAATAAAAAATAGAACAAGCACAATAAAAACTTGGACAACTAAAGAATTTTTTAAAAATTAAACTTTCATAAGAATCTGAGACAACTTGTTAGTCTTCTACATGACATGAAAGAAATTGGCATATGGAGATTATTAATAGTTCATGATTGAAAGGCATATACAGTTGCCCTCCTGCTGGCATTAGCAAAGTGTAATTACATGTTGGCTACTTTTCCAGATATTTCTGCAGACACATTGGCCAAAATGAAATGAGTTTTCTCCACATCAGACTAGCCAGGACAGTTTAACAATAAGAAGGTTATTAAGTCTGAGCACCTCGCTGTGTAAAACAGGCAGCACAGTAAGACATGCGAAGCAAATCTGATATCCCCCAACTGGCAGGAAGATAATCTCTCTTGGACTGGAGTATCTCCCTTCTACTAGCACAGATGGCAGAATATTAAATCTTGCTAGTGTGTGGCACACATGAGACCGTGATTGTATAATGGAATAAATTGTCTTCCACCCAGATACACTCCTTAGTAGGGGGGACTTCTGTAGTCATAGCCAGTTCCACATACTTCAGTGGCTGAAGTTTTGTATCCTATTTATTTATTATTTTATTGGATTTGTTAAGGCCATCCAACTCCAAAATGACTCTGGATGGCATACAATAAGTCCAAATCTATAAACTATAACCTGTTTATAATTTTATAGCAATAAGAAAATATCTGCCTGAGATTATTTTCACTAGTGGAAAACTTCTGATATATATATATATATTCTGAAATAACATTACATATCACAGAAAGATGATTTCTGTATGAAATACTTTTGCTTGAAGTGATATAAATGCTGTTCTTGAACTTCTTTTGTTTAAAACTGAGTTAGAGAACTTGTGGCATTCCAGATGTTGCAGGACAGTAACTCTTGGAATTCCTTAGCCATGTTCCATGGGCTAGTAGAAATAGATAAAGCAACATCTGGAGGACCACTAATTCTTTATTCCTGATTTAAAAAAAAAAAAAAATTATCAGAACTTTTGATTTTGAACCAGTTCACCTTTTCTACCTTTTCATCAGCTTTTCCACTGTCATTATTTTGTTGTATAAATCTGTCACTTCTGTCTAGAATCATCTGTGTATGTTCTCTGTGATTAGTTGTTACCAAACCACCCTTCTTTCTATTTATTCACAATGATATTTTTTTCTATTATATACTTTAGCAAATCCTTTCATATTTTGATTCTTCAAAATAAGGGGGAAAACTTGACTATTTACTATTCTGCTTGATAATTTCATATATTTTAGTAATTTCCCTGCAATTATTTTCCTTGGTATTGTTTTGATTAGCTTGGTGTTTTCATCAGGCTAAAATAAGATTAACTTTTAAAGGTTTTTAAAGCAATAGTTAATTGATTCTGTAACTTTTTGTCATTAGCCATACTCCAGTATTTAATTTAGCATTTTTATTTATTTTCTTTCGTTTTTACTCATCTGAGTGGAAGTTAGCTCATATGAGTAAGTTTTGGTATTCCAGTTATCCACAGATTTGCTTATTTTGTTGATTACCAAAAACTGTTTTTGAGAATGGAAATATAATTTCTCTTCACATATATTTTTCTATAGTTATTCATAGTAACTCTTAAACTTTCATTTCAAAAAGTTTATTTTCCTTTGGAACCTGTGCATATGTTTTAAAATAGAATACAGCACGCATCTCTCTCTCTCTCTTTTTTCTTTCTCTCTCTGTTGAATGATTATTCTAGGATCAAAATATTTTTATTTTTTCTTTACATTTTTATGTATGTACCTAAATTGAACTTTTTATTTGATTCATGGATAATTAAATTACCAAAAGCAATGCTAAGTATATTTTTTAACTCTGAAACAAGTTCTCACTTTTTTTCTTTTTTCCCATTTTCTTTTCTTTGAAATCAATGTCCTGTCTTTCCCTTCCTCAGTCATCACTCATGAGCGTGGTAATTATTACACACCAATTGACTTTCTTTTTTCCTGTCGTAAGCTTTGTGTCAGCACTGTACAGCTCCTGAACACCATGCAGCATGCAGTTTGTTTTTATTTTTAGAATTTTAAAGTAGGATTACTACTACTATTACTACTACTACTACTACTACTACTACTATTATTATTATTATTATTATTATTATCATGGTTGTATTCTCCAAAGTTCCGTTTGTATGCCAACTTTCCCCACATCTTTGTTTTTCCTCCCTTTCTCAGGATATGCACAGTAACTGGCACACTAGATGTAAGAGCAGCAAGCTTTTTGGTTTTCCTCTTTTTTTCTGCTTCATTTGGTGGTGTTATTTTCTTAGTGGGCCAAGTATTTGTGATGGTTGGTTGTAAATAAAATGTGTGCATATGACATTAAAATCCACCATGTGCTGTGGTCTTCCTGTAGCATTTCTGTTGTGTATTTAATGTGGCTTTATGGCTGCATTAGTTTGTGCAAACATAGGAAATCAGTGGAGGATCCAGACTTGACTTTGATGGTGGGGGAGAAAGGGGATGTTTTGTGACAAAAAGTTATCTTTACACTGTAAACATTAACAGAATTAATGCATGATAACCAGTTGTAACTATGTTGATAAAACTGTTTTTCAACATTGTTGATGTTAATGTGCTTCACTGAGTCCTAATCTTAAATCATCAATTCCTTCACCAGAAATAAACTCTAGTAGACCTGGCAAGGCTTCTAGTCTATTATTCATAATAGAGGTGAAAAGTAAGTTTGTAAGAATCTGTTCTGAAAGAGAAATTTCAATATGTACCTCAAATTCCTCTATAGTAACTTATTCTTATAAATTCATCTCCATTTAGGTAAATTAGGTAATTTAGCTTCAGTAGCAAAGTTCAGCCATAACCAGAGTTGAACATTCTGCAGATGAAGATAAAAACTTTGAAATATCATTGATTTCAGTTAGAGAGTTCAGTAGAGTGCTATGTGTGTCTAGCTGAAAAAATCCATTAAATTTAAAGAGACTTACTCTCCAGGCAACTATCAATGGCATGTGAAATTAAAAATGCTTAATTTTCAGCTAATGAATCATTAATGTTCAGTTATTTTTCAACTATCAACGATAATATTATTATAATTTTGTATTGTAAGATACAAAGAATGATATCATTTAAACAGAATAATTATAAATAGAGAGCCAGTTTGGTGTAGTGATTAAAGCATCAGACTAGAAACCAGGACACCGTGAGTTCTGGTCCCGCCTTAGCCACAAAGCCAGCTGGGTAACCTTGGGCCAGTCACTCTTTCTCAGCCCTGGGAAGGAGGCAATGGCAAACCACTTCTTTAATCTTGCCAAGAAAACTGTAGGAACTAGTCAGGCAGTTGCCAGGAGTCAAAAACTGACTTGAAGGCGCACACCGCACACACACACACACACAATATTTTTAACTAAGTATAGTTTTCAAATAGATAATGAATTTTTGTATGAATAGTTTTCCTCGTTGCTTTAAATGCTTTAACATTGGGAAGTGGATATGAGATGCATATGCAGAAACAGTGCATATAGCACAGCATATTATCACGTGTATTGGTTGATAATTGATGAGTTCCAGTGATACCGATATTATTGCTTTTTAGAAGAGATCCCAAGAGGAGGAGTAAGGGAGATGAAGATTAGTTTAGTCCATTGGATTGTTTCCTCCCCTTGAACAGGGTCATTACCTCCAACTGTTCTATGGAAATGATTCCTGGAGAGAGAGAGAGAGATGAAAATGTTTATTTTTACCATAAATATTATTTGTAGTGTTAATAATAGTTGACATTATTTGTAAGCCACCCCATTAGGATCGGAGAGGTAGATATCAGTGGTAGTAATAAATACCACCAGCTGAACCATTGGCTACAGTAAACTGCATAAAACTTTCTCTTAAAATGAAAACTATGAAGTTTCTAGACGTTATGTTATTGTTCAGATGACATACCTTTTTTAAAGTTGAGAGAGATTTTAAATCTGTAAGCAATGGAATAGAATATATTTTACTGGGTTTTGGAAGAGGGTATATCTTGTTTGTTTAAAATTATGGATTCTTTCCTTCTAGGTGATAAAATAAGTATTTCAGACAATCTTAAATATAGGCCTTTTAAATGGTTCAAGATTTATTATCATTGTGCCCTTTTTATTGTCCCCTGTACCAACAATCTCTTTATTCTGATCCTCACTCATTGTGACCATGCTTCATATTCTTAATGCTGGACCCCCCACTGGTAAAACATTGATAGTTCTTTACCAGATATATATCTGATTTGTTTTTGTGATGTAGTAAATGTTGCATTTTCTTTATGTGTTATGTTTTACTTGTTATGGTTATTAATGGGAAAAAAGGTTCAAAACCAAAGGTATACATTGATTTTACATTAATTTGCTACATTTTCATTTACTTCTTTCAATTTAAATAACATTTTCATAGATCATGATAACCTTGAAAGTGCATTTTTCTCTCCTTTTAGTCGTTTAGCATTATTAACAGATAACTTATCTGAGATACTTTTAAAAGTTATCTTTCTGAAGTTTTGTTTTACAATATCTGGATTTTATTGAACTTTGTCACAAAGATACTGAAAATAAAGTTTTAAATGTTAACTGTCAAATAGCTTGAAATTACTAATAATTTTAATTAATACGAGAAATATATTGATTAACATGAAAGAGACTACACATTCCACTGAGTTCAGGTGGACACGCTTACTTGTTATTAGTTCAGCCTAGGATGGAAAGACTCAATTTCAGTCATAATATTGCTTTCCAAAGTTAGCCCCATCCCATTCCTTGAAAGAATGGCTTAGTCCCAGAGCATCAATGACATTCCAAGGAGATCCCATGTAAGAAATATATCATCACACACTTATTGATAGTGGTTTCCCACAACATTATGCACTGTTTAAGAATATTTGAGGTTTCTGTCAAGAATATCACACATTCTAATCTAGCTGCCATTGGTGAAGCAGTAAAATAAAAACAAACTCAGTGATATATTATAATGTATTTGTTGATTATTCTTGCAGTAACAATCTTGCAGTAAAGGTATTAAAGGCCTGCAGGTTGCTTTTGGAAAATGTGTTTCCACAATTTAGAATGTTTTTCACAGATAAATTCACCATTATAAGATGAACCAATAGTGTGCATTTACAATAGCAGCAGAGCCATATATTACCAGTGCTAATCACATTTAGATTATAGAATGAAAAGAAATTACCGTATTTTTCCGACTATAAGACGATACTTTTTTCTAAAATCCTTACCCTAAAAATTGAAGGGCGTCTTATTCAAGGAAGTCAGCCGAGAATCGCACGGTTGCAAAACTGCCCATACTTTGTTTCTGCAGAGAGGCTTCCTCCTATTGCTAGCCTCCAATCACAAGTGAAATAGCTTGTCTCCCAAACAGACTTCCTCCAATCACGAGCCTTATGTAACTGACATCAGCTGATGCTGAACAAACCAATTAGAGGAAGGCTGTCTGCTGAGACAAGCTATTGGCAGTTTCACTCGTGCTTGAATGTAATCAGTTATGCAAAAGAGCCTGGAAATAGAGCTGCAGAGAGACGGTTTGGACCTCCTCCCACCGAGTGTATCAGGTAAATGTTAACTAATTACTAAATAAAAATGTGTTCTGCACTATCTTTAAAATATTGATTTCTTAATTTTGGGTTGGAAAAATGGGGGTCGTCTTATACATGGGGGCGTCTTATTGTCGGAAAAATACGGTACTTTACTTGCTCATTGTTAACCTTTCTTTATAACAGCCACAAATGAAATAGAAGAAGAGTGCAGGCACTGAAGTAAACAAAAGAGAGAGGGATAAATTCCAAGTGTTTGCTTAAAAGGTTTTATTTAGGCCTGAGGCATTTCAGAAAAATGTTCCTTTTTCCAGGGCATTTCTGGAATATCATAAATTAGTTGACTGGCATGTAAGCATCATTGTAAACCCCTTCTCTCTTTTGTTCACAAAAGATTTTCTAACCTCATTATATATAATATGAAATGTGCATATGATTAATGGTTTTTAAATATTTATAATTGTAAGTGAGAAGGTGCCTTGAAACAAAAGTGAGAAGGAGCAATTTGGAAAAAATAATTAGCAGAATAGAAGACCATGATTAGGATGGAATGGCTTTTGGTATGTGCATTAAATCCAAATATTTTGTGACCAAAATCTGGGGTAACAAAAGAGATAGTGAGAAATATTCCCAGGGAATTCCTGCTGCCCTTGGGAAGGAGAGATAATGAATAAATGCCATTTAAGCACTTTCAAGAAACTACAACACCCACCACTTTTTCTTTCTCCCACACATTACTTTTGTTTAAACACATCCCAGTCTCAAATGGTTCATGATAGAATCAAACATCTGTATGTGTAATAATGCCATTGAACAGTAGCATGGGCACTGGCAATATTTTAGCTAAACTGCAATATGTAAAGCTCTTATTTAAGTCTTTGACTTTTCTGAATAGATAGCCATAACCATTGCACACCACACAATGTACAAGAGGCTGTTTTCTTTACATAGGTCCAACCTGTTTATCTATCTATCTATCAAATTTGTAGGCTGCTCATCTCATGGGTAGCTTACAATTAAAACAGAATAAAAACAATAAAAAGCAACCAGAATTAAGAACAACAAAAATAACATAAAAATAGCAGCTGAGAAGACTCACAAATACTTAAACAGGGCATGACACGGGCTCACCCATGCTATCAGGCCCCAGGGTCGATGGCAAAGCCAGGTTTTCGGTGCCTTTCAAAAGGCCAGCAGGGTCTGGGCAAGTCTAATTTCTGGGCGAATAATGTTCCAGCAGGCAGGTACCATGGCAGAAAAGGCTTTCCTCCCAGGTCCTGACAGATAACATTCTCTCACAGATGGGACCTGGAGTATGCCTCTCCTGCAGATCTAATAGGATGAGTGGACACCACTGGGGAGAGACAGTCCCTAAGTAACCCAGTGCCAAGCCATGAAGGGCTTTAGAGGTAACCACCAGCACCTTGAAATAAATAAATAAATAAATTTATTTATTTATTTATTTATTTATTTATTTATTTATTTATTTAATTTGTATGCCGCCCATCTCCCCCAATGGGTGACTCTGGGCAGCTCAAATTGCATGCAGAAACATATTGGTAGCCAGTGCAGCTCACAGAGCAGAGGTGTCACATGTGTTGAACGACTGGCACCCATAACTGCCCACACCACCTCATTTTGCACCAGCTAAAGCTTCTGAATATTCTTCAAGGACTGCCCCATGCAGAGTGTGTTGCAGTAATTCATTCAGGAGGTGACTAAGGCCTGAGTGACTGTGAGCATGTTATCCTTTTCAAAATAGAGAAACAGGCAATCCTAAAGAATTCTGTATTTAGTTACATTTAGTATCATTTTCTTTTAGTGGCTTCAGAATTTTCTCTTGAATAAATATTTTAGAACTAAGCAAATTTTGCTGTTCAACTAGCTTAATTTAATTTGATTACAATAGCTCCTGCTTATTTCAGTATCTGTTCATTTTTTCTGATATGGCAACACTTGATATAGTTATGGTAACAGTAGTATGTCTTGGACTGAACAACCTTGTTGAGATCTGACATGGCAAGGAGTACTGGGCCTTTAATATCACAAGTCACAATTCAACTGGTACTGGGAAACATCATAGAATAGAATTTTTATTATGGTCATAGACCAGATAGAAGCACATTAAAAAATAAAAATAAAATAAAAATAAAACAGAGTAAAAATATTACAATCGGTGATGGGTTTATCAGTGGACAGTCAAAGTCTGTCTAACTTCACAAACAGTATAACAAAATTTGGCTGTGTTCCAGGAGACTGAATCATACTGATTCAGGGTCACAGTCTTAGCTGATAGGGAACTTTTTTGTATCGGCCCTCCAAAACTGCTGGGGGGAGAGCGTTGAAGTGTGTTGATGTTGGTGGTCTTTAGAATTTGGCTATGGTTTATGATGTAAGTATCTCATTTGTTTGTAAAAGAGGGCTTGACTACTCAGAAATACGTTCTTGGGCAGAGCAGACTGGTCCTGTTGGGTTTCCAGGTCTATGATATGTTGTTTGAGTGCACTGAGTGCACCCTTGTAGCTCATCATTAAGAATGCCTCCATGGAAAAGCTGAAATGTTGGCGTTTTTGTGAAATTGACCTGGTTCATACTGATTTCTAATTGTCCTCAATAAGGAAAGAACTCAAACCTGTGGGAAAAAACAGTAACTTCAGTCAGTGTACTATGATACAGGTCTATGCACCCGTTTTGGCTTTACTCAGCCATGCCTCCCTCCTTAATACTGTGTTTGGAATGCAAGGGGCTACCTGGAATATAGCCCTTAAGAATTTTGATTGGACCCTTTTAAGAGGAGTAAAGGAAGTCCTAGCTGTAGACTTCAGTGCAATAACCAATTTCATAGATGACACCAATGTGCAATATTTTAAATTGCCCACACAGTTATTAGAGGAATCTATGTTTGTTGAAATGACTGATGGGCAAGCACTTTGAGTTGATCCTGTTTTACAACACATAATACCTTTGCAACTGACAATAAATGATCACATAGAATTCTTGCCACTCTATATCACAGCTTCCTTACATATTCCCATTGTGCTAGACACTGATTGGCTGCAAAGCCATAATGCAGATCTTCGGTGGGAATAAGGAACAGTTTCTTTTCCATCCCAAAGATGTCAGTGGTACTGTTTGCAAGCTCTCCTGCTCAGCATTCTGAGTCCCATTCCTTGCCAGAAAAGTACACAGTTGTTTTTGGAGAAAATGAGGCAACTACATGGCTTCCTCATTGATGCTGTCTCATCAGCTTGATGCAAGGAGCCAGATCCCAGCTGTGAGGCAATATCCCATGTGTACTCAAGAGTTGGCCATATTTAAGGTCTTTTGGGATGATAATCTGAAGAAAGGTTTTATTCAGCCTCCTAAATCTCTAGCAATATTTTTCATCCCTAAGAGTGATCA
Organism: Liasis olivaceus; assembly: GCA_030867105.1. Taxonomy (NCBI): domain Eukaryota; kingdom Metazoa; phylum Chordata; class Lepidosauria; order Squamata; family Pythonidae; genus Liasis; species Liasis olivaceus. The sequence continues at coordinate 264,432,944 of CM061349.1, forward strand.
TTCTTTTAGAATTGTGCATGACTACAGACTCCTGAATAGTGCAACTTTTAGGGATCACTATTGTTGCTTCTTATTTCAGACCTATGGTAATGCCTTCAAAAGATATTTTCAAAAAATTGGACTTGTTCAGAATGGAAGTGGGTCATGAATATTTAACTTTCTTTGATACCAGGTATAGCAAACTGGAATATTCAACAATGCTATTTGATCTGGCTAATTGTGGTGCAGTCTTCTCCAAATTCATAAATGAAATATTTTCTGATATTTTTGACAAATTTGTAGTGGTGTATTTGGATGATATACTGATATTTTTCAGAAGACCCATCTCTGCATGAGACTCACTTCAAAAAAATAGATAAACTTTTTATAAGTTGGAAAAATGTGCATTTACTCTCCAATTGGGCTGTTTGAGTTACTGGATCTCTACAGGAGGAATACAAATGGATCCTGGAAAAGTCCTGTACTCTCATGACAGGCATCTAGAAATGTCCAGCATTTTCTGGGCTTTGCAAATTTGTACAGAAGTTTCATCCTTAATTTTGCAGAGCCCATAAGGCCAGTATCCCAACATCTAAAGAAATGATGGAAGCTGAAATTGTCTACTTAAGAGCAAGCAGCATTTCAAAACTTAAAAGTCCCTTTTTCTCCCTAGCCACTGCTCATACATCCTGATACATCTTGTCTCTTTGTTATGCAAATAGATGTGTCAAACACAGAGTAATGAACCATCTTTTCCAGACTTTGAAGTGTATGTTCGTGTGTGTGTGTGTGTGGGGGGGGGGGGCCTCCTCTACCATGTGTCTTTTATACAAGATTGCTTCTCACAGCTGAAAGAAATTATGATATTTTCAGTAAAGATTTGGTGCTGATAAAAGCAGCCTTCCAACAATGGACACATTTCTTAGTGGTAGCAATCCACCCAGTGTTAGGTGTGCACAAATCACAAGATTTTGTAATAATGTTATTAAATAATAAAAAAAGAACAATAAAAACTAACCAAAACTAATATTAAGAATAAAAAATAGGAAAAAAAGGAAAAAAAATTAAAAAGGAAAAATAGTAAAAATCAAAAGTGCAGAAAAGAAAAGAAAACAACAACAAATTGACTTCTGACCCACCCCAAAGCAGATATAAGTAGCAATATACATCAAACTCTTGCTCTAAATTTACTACATAACTTCCATTATTTCTATTAACCCATATTATTTCTAATCATCAAACCTATACAACTTAATTTCATTTTTGTATATCCCACAAAAAGTTAAAAAAAAATCCAGTTAACACTAAAATTACCCAATGTCTTATCTCAAATCAAAACTATCAATTTCACTATCTCAGCCAACTCCATCCACCTCACAAACCATTATTTCACTATAAATAATATCTTTTCTTTCCACCTCTATGTATTTAAAAACCTTGCTGCTATTATCATATATAGAAAATAAAATTATAAACCATGTCATATCCTTCCATCTTTATACTTATAAAAACCTTACTACTATTGTCATAAATAAAAACAAAGATTCCATAGATTTAATAACAAATATATCTTAACCTTAGTGAACTTTATACCAAAATCCTTAAAACATTGTCATTCAGTCCTGATCATAAAAATAAATCCCATTAATAACTACCGAGGGCCTCAACATATATATGAATCATAGTCCAATAAATTCACTTTGTAAATCTTCTGTTTATTTTTAAAAAGCTTAAACTTTAATCCTTTGTTGTAATATCCCACCATTTGATTCCACATCATCTTGTCTTCTCCCAGAAACATCTCCAATATATTCTCTTCATCTCTTCCCAGGAACGGGCTCACTGATGCAATGTATTTTTTTTGCAAATCCAAAGTGTAAAATCTTTCCAGCTCACTCTTCTCCATTATTTGTATGTCCTCTTTAAACATTGTAACATCAATTGATTCCATTTGTAATTCCATTCTAACATCTTTTTCCATATCATCCTTTGACCATCTTAAATCCAATTGAAATCCACAACTTCCTTATTCATATCACCTTCATAATCCAATTTCTTTCTGAGCTCCAATTCTACATTCAGTTCACCTTTTTTCCAGAGTTAATCATCTTATCCACTTTTTCCTCTATCTTTTTTTCAAGGGACTTAAATCTAGCTCTTAGTTCATCAATGGACTTAGTTTACCAATGGACAATGGACAACGAATGGAGTAGACTTAGAGGAGTTATTTTATCTTCTAGCGGCTGCTCTGTGGGGCCTCTTTTAGCCATTTCTTCTTCTTTTTCTTTCCATTTAGACAAGTAAAAAGTATAGCAATCAATTGCAAGTGAAAGTAAACTGCAGTTCATGCCCTCTAGTGCCTTTCAAGCTGAAATTGCAGGTGCTTGTGTTCACTAAAGAGATCACACAGGAATCAAGTTACAGTCTAGCTCTGTTCCTAAAGCCCCACCAATCAGCAGACAGAATTGAACCAAACAGGAAACTTTCTCATAGAAAAAAAAACAACAACCTTGTTGCTGCAGATGGAGTTTTGTGAAAAAATAAACTTCTAACAAATAAATCTTCCTTTTTCACTATAAGTAAAATTGAAATCTCTTTTAAATTCCACTTTTCCTCCAACTTTTTGTGAATTAATCAGCTTAATTTAAAACTCTATTTCTTCATTTAAAAATATAGTCCCCAAAATAAGGATAAGCCCCAAGAGATTTACTTAGCTGTTGTAAAGGAAAGTCTCTCTTAAATTGAAAAATAATTATAATCCAAAGTGTTTAAGAAATGGGAATCAGTCAGCTCAAGTGTCCATTAAGGCTGCACTGCAATGGTGAACAAAGATGATTCCCCCGCCTCCCAGCTGCTCAACTTGAGAGCTGTTCACAGAGGCTTCAGTCTCTGTGTTTGGCTTTCGAGGAGCAGCTGTCAGGAGATCAAATGGGTCGATTTCCTCACTTCCTCCTTTTTATGGAGCAAGTTGGGTGGCCAGCGCTTGCTGCCAGCCACCAATCCAGCTGTGGTGTCATCTCTCCCTATTGTGGAGAGGTGCCTAAGCCACCATATACCCACTGGAAGTCCACAAATCACAAGATTTTGGAATGGCTACAAAAGGAGCATCCTTCTCACTGCATAAGGTCAGGCGGGTGCAGTTTTCCATCATTTCAGTTTTTAATATCATATAATAAACATATAATCTTGGCTCACAGTATGAGAACCATGTGAGTGCAAGTAGCCCACTTCTATGCTGTGTAGGGCCTTGTTTCCCAAGATAGCTCATTTTATTCCTTGCAAAGGCCTTTTATCAATTCATGAGATTGCATAACCTTTTCTAGAACATGTTTCTGCATTTGGGGGTTCAGTCAATCATGTGATCTTGGATCATAGTTCTCAGTTTACAAACAAGATTTGAAAAGATCTCTTCCAGCTATTAAACACTGAGATTCAATTGTCATTTTTGAATCATCTGGCCTCTAATGGAAAAACAGAATGAATCAATTATTGGAACAGTGCTTGAGGTGTTGCATCTCTTATCAACAGGACAATTGGACTGAACTGTTGCCTCTTGCAGAATTTGTGTCTTGTAACTCAGTAGGCATGTCTCCCTTTCAGGCAGATTATGCCTATCATCCCTGAATCTTGTGTTCAAGAACTCCAGCATCTGCTGTTCCTTGCATTTCAGACTTTCTACAAGAAAGACAGGTTGCTCAGCTCTTCTTAAAAGAACAGCTAGATCTGGCAAAAGCACACAAGCAAGAGGGTGACAAGACTGTGGCAGGGGATTTGATGTGGCTTTCCACTAGTTTTTACTTTCTGCCTGCCCATCTAAAAAACTGGACTCAGTATTTAGTGGGTGCTTCCCAGTTATCCAGCAAATTAACCCAGTGGCTTTTTGTTTGCAATTGCCTGCTTTGATGGAGATTCAACTGATATTCCTTTGGGTGCTGCTTGTTTGTGAGGAGCCCCCATGGCACTTGAGTTCTAAAACTGTTCTTCCTCCTCCACCCCCTGGGCTGGTGTATGGGAAAGAAAAATATGAAGTAGAATGTATTCTGGATTCTAGATGCAAGAGGAGATATTTGGAATATCTGATTCACTAGAAAAGCCACCCTCTATCTGACAGGTCATGGGAAAGTGCAACAGATATCCACTTCCCGTGCATTGTACATTAGTTAACCCAAAACTCCTACATAAGCCTTGTCCTTTTGATCTGCCACCACTATCAGTATACATCAAGGCCCAGGATGCAGAGGACTCTGAGCTTCCTATAACAGTAGACTCTCCAGCATGGGTTACCAAGCAACATGAAGGGAGGGGGGATTTTCCAGCTCCATCTGATTCTACATGGCAAGGCTTGTGTGGTGACCTCAGGGGGCTGCCAAGCAAGGGTCAGGGGGTAAGTCTGTGGTTAGCTTCCATAACAACTTGGCAATATCATATTTGCTTATAGGAGGGGAGTCTGATCCTGATGGGAGAGGTGGTGTAGAGGATTATAGAGATAGCCTTGAGGAAGCTATGCAAAGATGGTTAAGTAAACATCAATTTAGCCTTAGGAAAGAAGAGGGGGCGAGGAAGAAACACAAAATAACTCTACCTTAATTCTGTATGGTATAAGAGGGGGCAGAGGAAACTGGCAGGCTTCAAGATCCTGCTATTATACCCTAAAACAATAGAGTAGAATTCCAGTAGTTAATTCTGAAATGCTTATATTGAATTGAAAAGCCCATTTGGCTCGATAGATTAAATAGATTACATCCTTATTCCAGAAGCTCATTTTACCTGCATCTAAAAGTTAGTTTCCAAATATTATATGTTCACAAATTCAAAATTCAAATGGGAGACAATTTCTAAAATGTTGCCAAGTCCATGCTGCTACATTTTGGGGAGATACATTTTTAAATTTTACCTTTTTTTTTTCTCATAATGAACGAACATACCTACCTGCAAATAAAAACACTATAGAACTGATTCTGGGAAATTGTTGCAAGACTCAGTTATGTCTATACATTTTAAAACAAAAGTGTGAGATTCTAATGTTCCTTGGCATCTTGTCATCATACTTATTGGTATTGACTTTTCCACAGGGGAAAAGGTGATGCAGGATGATGAATTCACCTGTGACCTCTTCCGGTTCCTTCAGTTGCTTTGTGAAGGGCATAATTCAGGTTTGTGTTGTCCTCCTCCTATTCTATCCAATGCTTTAGAATACCAAAATATCCAAGGAAACTTAATATTGTAAACCAACTGATAAGTCTGGTAAGTATGATTAATATATTTAAAAAGTTAAATACATATAATCAGCAAACATGTTAAGATAGATAGTTTTCAGGAAGTTCAAGATTGGGACAAATGTTAACTCAATCTCATTTTATTCTCCAAGGTTTTCAGAATTATTTGAGAACTCAGACTGGTAATAATACAACTGTCAACATTATCATATCCACTGTGGATTATTTATTGAGAGTTCAGGTAAAATATCACTCACTGTAAGGTTTCATTAAAGTTTATTTTATTTTTCCAATGATTAAAATAAGTTTATGGGCGTTAATTGGTAAGTTTTGGCGCACTTACCTAACACAGAGAAATTTATTCAATTTCACATTTTAAAGTGATCTAATCCAATTAGTAATACTCAGATTTAAACGGGACCTGGAGAGCAGTTATACAATATATAAACACCCATATTTTTCTAAATTTTGTAATTGAGTTTGCCCTCTACAAAGCATTTGCAAGAATACATATATTGGGAGAATTGCACATGAACATGCTTATAATTTTTCCTTACAATTATTTCTTAACAAACTGAATTTGAAATTGGATTAAAAGGGAAATTGGAAAAAATGAGAAACCATTTACCATACACGCACATGCACACACACATACACAGATACATCTTTAATACTATTGTTATATTTTGCTTATGTGTAACACTATTATTATGTATATTTTCTCATATTGGAATATTTATATCAAAAGGCAAGATTGATAAGGGCCTACTTCCTCTCCTTTATCCTTCTAAAATCTACCAGGAATACAGGAACAAGAAAGCAATATAAAGAAGGTTTCATTGCCCTAGGTACACCAGTGACATCCTTTGCAAAATTTGCTCCATCAAAGTCATTTGATCTCTCCCAAATTAGAAGTATCTACAAAACTTCCACAAGTGTTAGTTCCCATCCTTCCCCTCCTCCTTTCTGCTCTGTATTTCCCTAAATATATCAGGTAGGGAAAGAATGTAACAGCAGGAAAATCAAATGAAGGTTGAAGTTTCAATCTGAGTTTTCATGGTTCCTATCTGCAAAGATGCATGTGGACCTTCTTGGAATTTCTAATGCTGATGGGATCTTTACAAAGGATATTTTTTGCAACATTAATCTGTCTTACAGTTTTGGAGAATTTATGAACAATTTGTTTCTTTATCAAATTTGTCAGGTGCACACTTTTGAATGAATAGTGAGGCCATATGCTTTATATTTTTCTTCTTCCATTATTAGGAATCAATTAGCGATTTCTATTGGTATTATTCTGGAAAGGAAGTTATTGATGAACAAGGACAACGTAATTTCTCTAAAGCTATTCAAGTTGCAAAGCAGGTCTTCAATACTCTCACAGAATATATTCAGGTAAATGTAAGAAATTGGTTTTCCATGCCATTTCATGAACCTTCTTCTAAAAGAATCTAATAAATAAACTGGGATTAAAATGTTCACCAACAAATGGAGGGGAGCAGGATCTGGTATGCAAGTGGCCATCTCTTAATTTCCACATATTGAGCAAATATGGAAATAGTCTCTTTACAGCTATGGTTGACATACTGTATGGAAAGAGCTCATTTGGATGAAGTGGGGGAATGCTGGACAGGAAAAGAGCTAATTAAAGCACTCTTAAGTAACTTGTGAGATATATGCCTGCTAGGATTACTTCGAATTCTTAAGTGGTGTACACCTTCCTTGGTTGAGCTCTCAGACTAGAGAGATAGAACTGTAATCTTATGTCAAGCCTTCATACTAACAGTTCTATGCCATCCCAGAAGGGTCGCCAGAAGTGTGACTTTTGCCGTATATATTCCTGTGGTTTTGCACATTACTTGACTACCAGGAAGTAGGCTACAACTGTTTTCATCCTTATTGGGACTCATCAGGTACACACAATCATTAAAGTTACTACTGAACTCTTAGACCATTGTGCTTTATACAATTCAACTATATAGAGTTCCATTCCTGGTAGATGGTTTTGACTCCCAAAGATCTAAAACTAATTATAAAGGCTATGCATACCTGATGAATCACAATGAGGACAAAACAGTCCATTCCCCTGGTGTTCAAATCTTACAAATCAAAGATGCTTGTGACCTTTTATTTTATTAACATTTTTACTGTATGTGTGTGTGTGTGTTTTATTACATTCTTTAAGATCTTGCAGTTAAAACTATTGCTGTTTTATTTGGGACTCTTAGATCACTGATAAAATGACTGCAGAATTTTATTAAGATCCAAGTATCAATTCAACCAAATTTTGAATATGATATTTTGTCACTTGCATATATTAAACAGAATTGCTTTAATGTAGTACTTATTTCTGACTCCAGATGTAAATAGATATATACATCTGTATATTCCATATGTAAATGAATCTCTCTATATAATATAGTAGCTTTTTATTTGGCTGGGTAATGCCAATGTGAAGTTGCTCTTTCTGTTGAGGTGACTGGGAAGGCTGGCTTTCATATATTTTCCATAGGGCCCTGGCTTGGGTTTAGTAACACATAATCACTGAAAAACAACGTTTGTGTAAAAGTTGTATAAGTTGTTATTACTTGGCCCTATTGCTGTTTTGTAATAGCAGCTCACTGGCAGAAGATAATTATACATTACTGTATATTCATATTAATAATAATAATTCATTAAATTGATATGCCATCTGACTCCCAGTGACTTTTCTGATGTATAAACCTTATTCTTTGGGACTGTGAATTTTTTTTTTTCAGGGGCCATGTACAGGTAACCAACAGAGTCTAGCACATAGCAGGCTTTGGGATGCTGTGGTCGGTTTTCTTCATGTCTTTGCCCACATGCAGATGAAGCTTTCTCAGGTACAGAATGATTTTTTGACGCAATCGGTTCCTCCTGTTTTATTAAAGGAAACATAAGTGCTTGTTCAATTAATTGAAATACTACAACACCATTAATTAGTACTAGAAATCTTCAGAGCTGACTGTTGGAACAGAGTGGGCAATTGGACTGTATTATGCTAAGGGTCAATAGGCAGGATAATGAAATTTTATATGCAGCAAAGGAGAAGAATGAGTAGTTCATTAGTTATTTCTAGTAGGGGCAGCTTTGAAAAGATACTAGTGGGAGAAGTATATTACCCAGTGAAAAAAAATTACCCTGTCTTGAAAAACAGCTACAGAACTACAAAAATTAGAATCATTGTAAAGATTCAGAAAGTGGCAAGGACTGGACATTACTTGGAATAAAGCTGGTAGACTTCTTAATATTTGTCACTTTTTTGAGAAGGATAAGCTGTTCTCCGGGTGATTCAAGATATAGAATCTTTGAAGCAATTCATGTATAATTTCACATTTATTATTCCTAAAGGGTATATGTTAGAAAATGCCTTGATGATGTTCTCTCCTCTTTCAAGTTACAGCAAATTGACTACAGGAATAAGATTTTGTCTCCTTGCAGTAAAAAATGACTTCTGGGAATCTTATATTTATTTTGACAGGATTCTAGTCAAATTGAATTACTGAAAGAATTAATGGATCTTCAGAAAGATATGGTGGTCATGCTGCTATCTATGCTGGAAGGTAAAATTAAAATTATTTTAAACACGTTTTATTAATTTATTTTTCAGATTACAACTGTAAGAAAGCTTGCACCTATGGGGTGTTTCCTCCCAGTGCAAAAAATACCTTAAAAAAGAAATATTTGTTAGGATCACAAGAGGGAAGAAAGAGGTCACACTATCTTGCCAGCTGTGATGCCAATAAATGAAATGCAAAGAGATGTTTAATATTAGCAAGTTGGCTGAGAAAGTATGCAGCCTGCCAATTTGTATTAATTACTGTAGAAAAATTCCAACTCTAGTAATTAATAAAAAAATTATTACATTTTCTAATTTCAGTGTGCTTCATAAAAATGTAAACAAGACATTCTAATCTCTCCAGAGATTAATTGAGGGTGATGAAAGGTGTTAAATAGTGTGAAACAACTCCTCTCTAGTATACAGGAGATCTATTAGCAAAATAATAGCTTGGCGATCCTATTATAGCCAGATAGGTCTGCAGTACATATTCTTTTTAGCATAGCCAAAAAGAATAGGGTTAGCTAGAAGAACACTAGCGGTTCTTCTGTTGGTGATAGGTTATAAAATAGCATATTGAGGATTGTGCTGATGACAACTTTGGATCCACTTAATTTACCATGCTTTTGATGGGGTCACAGGGTTAGGCCCTCTACACATGCTGATCTTGAGTTGTCGGATTAAATTTTCCTCCATTTCGGAGGGAAAAGCTTTTTTAAAAAGGCCTTTCTTGGCATTAAGAAATAGTAATACTTGCATACCTAAAGGCTTATCTCTAATTACATGTGTGTAATTTGTGTACCACGTGCAACCCTTGAAACCTTCAGTCTGCCCCAAGCATAATTCCCTCCATCAGCCAGCTGGATTTGACTAGTTTAGTTGGAGAGCATGCACACATGAATGAATGTCCACACAAAACACTTGCCTTTTTTTGAACTGGGCTCCCTCAACTTACCAAAATTATAACAAGGCACACTCACCAAAGCATAACCAAGGTATTCCAACAGACTAAACAGATGTTGAATAGGCTGATAGGAGCATGATAAGCCTTCCCCTTTCCTGGGTACCTTCTTTGTGAGGATATGTGTGTGCAAGAGTATAACTGCAAAGGTTGTACAGGGAAACATGTCATCTGAAGCTGATTCTCAGTATTCAGGCTGTACTGACCACTAGCTGTGACCACATCCACTCACCTACAGCTTCTGACATCCCATCCACCATGATATGTGCTCTGTAATTCTGAACAGGGAAATGGGAGCAACAACTGTAGAAATGTAATGTATAAAGTACTTTGTCTTTTAAGCTTAAAATAAAAACACAAGCTGTTTCAAGTTTGGTCCATCCTAAATATTGTCTAAACATTTCTAAATATTATTTTGAAATACAATATTGCTGTTCTCAGATCTGTAGTGTAATTTTGATGTTTATAACATTTCTTTGTGTTACTTAGGCAATTTAAAAAGTATGTTAGTAAGATTATCGATGCACTCTCCCACATTCAGGTAACGTTGTGAATGGAACAATCGGCAAGCAAATGGTTGACATGCTGGTGGAATCATTCAACAATGTAGAAATGATTCTAAAGTTTTTTGATATGTTTCTAAAACTGAAGGATTTAACTTTCTCTGATGCATTTAAAGAATATGATCCTGATGGTAAGGGAATTATTTCCAAGAGAGATTTTCATAAAGCAATGGAGAGCCACAAACACTATACTCAATCTGAAACGGAGTTTCTGCTCTCCTGTGCTGAAACAGATGAGAATGAAACTCTGGACTATGAGGAATTTGTGAAACGGTTTCATGAGCCAGCTAAAGACATTGGATTCAATGTTGCTGTTTTGCTGACAAACTTGTCAGAGCACATGCCCCATGACACGCGGCTGCAAACTTTCCTTGAATTGGCAGATAGTGTTCTAAACTACTTCCAGCCCTTCTTAGGACGCATAGAAATAATGGGCAGTGCAAAGCGCATTGAACGAGTTTACTTTGAGATCAGTGAATCGAGTCGGACGCAGTGGGAGAAACCTCAGGTTAAAGAGTCAAAGAGACAGTTTATTTTTGATGTAGTAAATGAAGGAGGGGAAAAGGAAAAAATGGAACTTTTTGTTAATTTTTGTGAAGATACTATCTTTGAAATGCAGTTGGCTGCTCAGATCTCAGAATCAGATCTGAATGAGCGGTCCGTCAATAAAGAAGAAAATGAGAACGAGAAGCTGGAGGAGCAAGATCCCAGAATAGGTTTCTTCTCTCTAGTGACTGTCACGTCAGCTTTAGTAGCACTCAGGCATAACATAATGACTCTGATGAAAATGCTCAGCGTGAAAAGTATAAAGAAGCAAATGAAGAAGATGAAAAAAATGACCATGAAGGACATAGTCATGGCTTTGTTTTCTTCCTACTGGAGCATTTTAATGGGTTTCATGCATTTTTTATCGAGTGTCTTCAGAGGCTTCCTTCAAATCATGTACAGCTTGCTGCTTGGAGGGAGCCTGGTTGAAGGAGCCAAGAAAATTAAGGTGGCTGAACTTTTAGCCAACATGCCTGACCCTACTCAGGATGAGGTGCGTGGTGATGGAGAAGAAGTAGAAAGGAAGCCAACTGAAGTTGCTTTGCCTGCAGAAGACCTAACTGATCTCAAAGCTCTGTCAGAAGATAGTGACCTTCTCTCAGATATTTTTGGTTTAGATCTAAAACGAGAGGGAGGACAATATAAACTAATCCCACATAATCCAAATGCAGGCTTGAGTGATTTGCTGAGCAGTCCTTCTTTACTCCCTTTACCTGATGTGCAAGAAAAAATACAGGTACAAATATTGTTTTTATTTATCTATCTTGTGTAAATCTCTTTTTCTTTTTTTTTAAAAGCTATTTTAATACCTGATAAATAATTATTTCATGTTTGTTAATCATATTCAGCAAAGTTTTCCCATTGTTTTAAGATGGGTTATAATCTTGGGGTTATTTTTTTTTTAAAATTAGCTTCAGTTTTAAAATGAAAGAAGCATTTTCAAGTGAAAATGTGTTACCTTGTTTTCTACATGAGCCATAGCATGTATGTGTATTTTAAAGGTTATGTAGTAGCAATATCCTTTTGGTTTTTTTATGCCACATAATTTGAAAATAGACCATTGTCATAATGTTTTCCTTCTTCTTGGTTATACTTATCCATTCAAGGACCAGAAGATGAATGAAGATGGAAAAGTTGAAAGAGAAGATACTAAATTTGAACATGAAAAAGCAGAGTATGTCCCATTCCTTTAAGAATTAATAGTTTCATCAAAACTGTGACCCGATTGGGAAAAAATCCAGTGACATCCATGAGAATTCATTCCAAATAAGTGTTTTGTACTGCAGTATAAATTAACAGTTTATCTGTATGTATATATTTACCTTATGGTTATCGTACTTAAGGAATTGTGCAGAATACCACATAGGAATTAGTAGTCTATAATTACACCTCTCTTCTCTATGGTTTGTAATATATTTTTACTTTTTAACACAGTAATTTTTTTCCATTTCAACTTCATTATAAAATGGTTGTTATTAATAGATTTTTTTGAACCCTTTATCTATCATACATTTTCCATATGCTTTTCTCAACTTTTGTTGTGTATGGTCTTGAAAAAGTACCCAGTCTTTTCCTGCGGTGCAGTTGATTCTTTTCTCATTGACATACTAAGTTTTAATCGAGAAATGTGACTGATATGATAGTTTTGGAAAATATGTGTTTACAGGGGAGAAGATGGAGAAAAAGGAGAGAAAACAAAAGAAGATAAAGGAAAACAGAAACAAAGGCAGCGTCATAAACATAGGCATGGTGAATTAGAATTGCAAGAATCCGCCTTTTGGAAGAAAATTATTGCATATCAACAGAAAGTCCTTGTAAGGTTTTCAAAGTTAAAATAGATAAGAATTCATTATAATCTATCATTTTGTACACATAATTGTTTAAATTTTGATTCTTACAGCTTAATTCATTGTTGTGTCTACTTCTACTCAGAAGCTAGACAGTATTTGTTTTCACAAAAAGAATTCTTTTGGGAAGGGAACACAAAACCACTTCTGGGTACTTTCCCCTTCATTCCAGATTATTAAACATCTGTATCAAATATGCAGATGTGAAAATGCTATTTGTGTGTATAATATACTTTGGCACTGTTTAATGTATATTGTTCAGATACAATCCTTAAACATTAAATACACATGATTTGGATAAGCAATTTTAATTTTCATAAAATAGGTGAATAAACTGGAGTGGAATACTTCTGATGTAATCATTTATTTAGGATAACATTCTACAGGTTATGTAGATAAGAGATAGATATTAGGTATATCTAATTATTAAGCATATTTATTTGATTTATATTCTGTCTTCATTTTGTACAATTCATAATGCTGTCTCCTATTTTCTCCATGACAACTGTCCTGTGAGGTGGATTGGGCTGAGACAGAATGACTGGCCCAAAATCACCCAGCCACCTTCTGTTCCTAAGGGAGGACTAGAACTCAGTTTCCTGGTTTCTGATTCAACACTTTAACCATTACCTTAAACTGGCTCAAAGCAAAATTGTTTCTTTTTTCAGAATTATTTTGCTCGGAATTTCTACAATATGAGGATGCTGGCTTTATTTGTCGCATTTGCCATTAATTTCATTCTTTTGTTCTACAAGGTAAATACTTCATATTTCAGGTTTTATCATTTGTTTGTGAAATTAGCATACATAACATTAAGTGATTTTTAACTCAAGATCTTTATTCATAATCAGTTATTTTACTCTCTTAGCCTATGTTGTAGCTTAAAATTCTGACATAATATCCTGAATTTAGGGCTTGCTTATGTAGATAACTTTTGGCCTGTAGATTTACTGCACAAATATTCATTAAAGGTGGTTCGATTTATTCTGTATCATTTCTCAGTATTTCATACCTTTTATTTACGTTTTATAATAATGTATATTACTAGTGCAAGTATACGTAAGTTTCCATGTTGTGCAGTGTTGTGCAAGTTAGATTAAAATAATGAAATAATAAATGAATTGTTCACACAAATATGCAGTTTGCATCTTTCTGGATATAAAAGACACCTCAGCTTTAAGGAGTTGCAGAAAAATGCTTTCTGAGCATCCCGTGTCCTCTGAAGCATCTTTTTGGCTTTGAATCCAAAGTACTGCACAGCCCTACTATATATATCTCACTTGCAGAGTTGAGGTACAGAAATGGTACATAGTACTAGACTAAAGTAGGGCTCTATCTCAACGACTATGAGAAAGTTTCCTTTTACACACAACCATGGAATACTATACCATGCCTCTAGCACTGGAACTATTCTTCTCAGCAGCAGTATAGTAAAAAAGAGAGCAAAAGTAGAACTTGGGAGTACTAATTTGCTAAATAAGGAATGCAGATGGCATTAAAGAAATGTTTATATAGTCTTCAGAAGCATACACACAATGATATGACAGGCAAAATGGAAACATACTGAGTTGTATCCTAAGGAAAAAAAATTAGTCATAACGGGGGGTCCTTACCTATTTCAGAGGTAAACTCAGTAGTTGATCTCAGTCACTTAGACAGTCAGAGCAACAACAAACTACTATGCCTTTCCAGGTCACGAATTATGAGACCCAACACTTTATCAACAAACATCCAGAGGACAGACCGTTTGTTCTAGTGGCTATGAGGGCCACACTGTCTACCATGATTTTATGAGGCAAAAGTTGATATAGGCAATGATTGTGTGTGGGGGGGGGGGGGCAGAGAGACTGACGTAGGGCTAAAACAATATTAAACATACTTAAGCTTTGTAGAGTTTGGAATGCTGAATTTGAAATAAAATTTGAATAGCATATGACTAAAGAAAATAAGAAATGCCAGCAGAGAAGGAAGGGAAGTGATAGTCTTGAGATCTGACAGAGTATCAGCCCAAGGCTTCCTGCTGTTAAAAATTAATGGTCCTTCTCTGGTATAGTCCTGTTTCCACCTGTTATCCCTTCTTTTCTGGTGTAGCCTGTAGAAATGAGAGATTTCTGTCAAATTGTTCAATTCAGATTGTTTCAACAGGTCTCTACATCTTCAGTGACAGAAGAAAAGGAAGTTCAAGTAGTTAATACTGCTGATAAAATGAAGCTAAACAGCCTAGAAAGTCCTTCTCATAGAATCATCACAGTACACTATGTCCTTGAAGAAAGCAGTGGCTACATGGAACCTACACTCCGCATTTTAGCAATTTTACACACTGTCATTTCCTTTTTCTGCATCATTGGGTATTACTGTCTGAAAGTAAGAGAACAAGAAAATCACATCTGCTTCCTGTACTGTACTTTTAATTCCTTTGGATTTATTCTTATGTTTGTTTCCCTCTCTCTGATAACTTACTGGTTACTGTGTGTATGTGTATGTATTCTGTCTTAAAGGTTTGTTGTCAGAACAAGTAACAATAAAGATTATAAATCAACAATAAGAATACAAAAAATACATACACATATATATATATATATATATATATATATATATATATATATATTTTCTGAATTCGGTAATTCTTTTTGTTTGAAAGAACATACTGGAGACATGCCCAGATAATTTTGGGCACCTGTTGGGCACCTGTTAACGACAAGAAGAAGCAGTGATTTCTGCTGATTGTCCCTTCCTACTGTAGTCCATTGTATCTTCTAAAACATTTTCTGAAAGGGACATTCTAGAGCACTGTGGAAAATGGAATAGGAGATTGCAGTGGGAAAGGAGAATCAGTGAAAGTCCTCACTTCCCTGGCCCTCCTCCTCCACTAGATTATGTCATCTCTTTGGAAAAAGGTCCTTGTGTATACTATCTTATTTTTAAAAACTATGTAAGCTTATCCATTCTTTGAATTTTTCTCAGCATCCAGGTATTCTTAACAGATAATTGCTACAAGTGAAGTTAAATGTTTTGTACTTCTATTTCCAGGTTCCATTGGTAATATTTAAACGCGAAAAAGAAGTTGCGAGGAAATTGGAATTTGATGGACTATATATTACAGAACAGCCTTCAGAAGATGATATCAAGGGACAATGGGACAGACTTGTCATTAACACACAGTGAGTCCTTTTATTGTTATGAGGCTACACGGTTTATATGATTTACTCTTAATTTTAATGGGAATGAATAGTGATTGGATACATCTGTGGCATACAGGTTGCTAAAGTGGAAACAGCTATAGCTTTCCTAAGTATGCTTTAGCATGAAAATCTATCTTGCAAACAATATGTACTAAGAAATATACTTACTACATACGTGCATTTAAGCATGCACTTAGTATAATTGTGGTGGGAAAAATTCACATGGTAAACTTTATATAGATTGAAAAAAACCTGATAAATTATCTTTCATATTTCATCCCTTAAAATATTTTATAGTACAGCAATAAACAACATAATTATTTTCTGGATTTCTCACAACTCTCAATTATGTAGTACAAGTCATGCCTCAGAAATATTGCAAAATTAGTCCTAAAATGCATTATTTTTAGATTCTGAAAATGCACACTTTTATATAATTAACAAATGTATATTTTATTAAATGCACTGAATCTTAATCTTAAATATCTTAAATATATATATTTTAAATTTCCTTGCAAAGATTTTTAAATCTGCTCTTTGATCTGGATATGACAAAGCTGATTTATGAATAAATACATGTAGAATTGATATGGATTGAAAATAAACTGTCTAGCCTTACACATAGCTTCATGGCTTAATGTAATTATTGGGGTATATTTATATTTACCAGGCAAAACATGAGAGTTTTGCATCCAAGCAGATAAGAAATTAAGCCTCAACGTAATACTGAATGCTGCACAATGTGGAGTTTCATTCTGGACATATAAAGACAGTGTGGCCATTAGATAAGAAAATATTCAGCAAGAATGATTAAAAAATGAGAATTTCATGGGTTATCAAATTTCTGATTTGAAAGTATTTCATAAGTTCATTAAAAACTTTCAGGCCTTTCACAGTAAAGCAGTAAGTCAATCAGCCCATGTATCTGGACAAAGTATAGCAGAAGGGACATTTAGTTGCAACTGTATTTAAGAAAAAGAATATAAGAAAAATATATAGGAAGTAACTAATGTCAGTTTAATCCTGAATTTTCATTTCAGGGAGAAAAAATTGAACTTGCGTTGAATTAATTGCATCTGTTAGGTAATTATCTTACTGAGCATTACTTTACAGTGAGAAACTGTAAGTTCTGTAAGTTCCCTTACAGGTGGAGAAATCTTGGAACCTTCAACAAAATTCCCTGTAAATTTGGAGTTCAGAAAAAGTATGTTTATTGATGTGAATGATAGTTTATATTTAAACAGAATTTCTTTCACATCTTAGGTCTTTTCCTAACAACTATTGGGACAAGTTTGTGAAAAGAAAGGTAGAGTCTTTCATTACTGTTGAATTATATGTTTCATTTTTAAATAGTGTGGTCTAAACTTCTGAACTATATTATTTTCTACCATTACTGGCTTGTAATTATGAACTCATGTGATCAGATTCCTTATCCATATTGGGTACCTATATTGGGATCCATCACCCAATTTTACATCAAACAGAGTGCTCTGCTGATGAAGCTTGCAGCATATGTTCACTGCTATCAGAGAATATTACCAATTTTCTGTTAAGGTGATGATTTTTTTGTTTGTGGGTATGTGTGTGTGCCTTTGAGTCAGTGTTGACTCCTGGCAACTGCCTGGACTAGTCCCTGCAGTTTTCTTGGCAAAAATTTGGAAATGGCTTATGGGGATATTGGTGTGTTCTTAATATGCAAAACAGGCCCAAGTACTTCCTTTTCGACTATTTAAGAATGAATCAGAATTGCCAGAGATTAAATCAGATTAGATTTATTACTATAATTTATATAATTTTCCATTTCCAGAGACTGAGCAACTTATGGTATTACTATAAGAAGAGTAAGAATGAAAATCAATTAATACAATTATAATAAATCAGTCCAATATCAGTCTACAATTTGGGAGTACCATCATCTTATTCATTCCCACATGCCTTTTTGAAGAGCCTTGTTTTTATGGAACTCTAAGTATGTGCTAAGGAGCGGATGGTCTAGCTATTTGAGAGGGGGACCATCACTGAGAAGTCTCAAGCCTGTTGTCTCTTGGTGATGGGACGCTCAGTAAGCCCTTTCTCTTAAATCTTATTGGACAAATAGATTCAGTTCAGAGAAGGCAGTCGAAGATAGCTAGGCTTTTAGCCATGTAGGTCTTTAAAGGTAACACACAATACCTTGAACTGCACTTGGAAGCTAACTAGCAGCCAATGCAGCTCCCATATAGTGATGTCATATAGCTTCCATAACTACCCAGGCTACTGCATGTTATATCAACTGAAGCATCCAGGTGGTTTTCAGGGGTGGCCCCACACAGAGTGCATTGCAAATAATCCAGCCTTCAGGTAATAAGGGCATGCATGGCTGTGAATAAAGCCTCTTGATCTAGGAAAGTCCACAACAGGTACACAAAATGTAATTGTTCAAAGACCCTCCTGGCTATGGCTTTCAACTGCTGCTCAAGCAGGGATCATGAGTTCAGGAGTACCCCAAGTTGCAAGCCATCTCTTTCTGGGGAGGGGCTACCCTATCCAATTGGCTTCCAAATCCACAGCCACTGTGTCTTGGTAGGATTCAGTCTAAGGGATTCTTTCTCCCTATCCAGATCTAACAGCCTCCAGACATCAGTTCAGTACCTCTACCAGATCTCCTCCCTGATGTCAGATGGAAGTAGATAACTGGGCATGATGCCTCACCTCTGTTGGTGGATGATCTTCCCAGCAACTTCATGTAGATAATAAGCAGTAGCAGAAAGCCCTGTGATACCTCATAACATAGCTGCTGAGGGCTTGATTTCTTCCCACCAGCCTCACAGAGTAGGCCTGGCTAGTCAGGAAGGACAGAACCACTGAAGAATGATGCTCACCCCCCACAACTCTTGCAGTCAGTCCAACCCATTCAGGATTACTGTTCCTCTTAACCAGGCTTCAAGATAAGTCTGGGATAAGTCAGTTTCCTATACTCCCAGTGGCATTGAAGGACACACAAAAACTCCTTTCTACAAAAAAATGTAATTTATTTGAGTATATCCATTATACCATAGCTTATATGTCACACAACTATTTTAGTTATTTACAACAAACACATAAGCTAAAACTTGATTTAATGCATTTTGGTAACTACAGCCACTCCTTGTTTAGTGGTTACCCCATTTAGCGACTATTTGCAAATATGATAGTAATTAAAAAAAATCTTTTTCCGACCAATGCGTGCACTTACAACCAAATTTCATGTACCTGACAACAGTGCATGCCAGGGTGAGAGTAACACTGGTGTAGCTATAAGAGAGGACTTTATCTAAATGAGGCGGCAGCAACCAGTGATCTTCACGGTGTCTCTCTGTCTCTCAGTCACGTGTTCACTTAGCAACTATTTTGCTCCTGATTGAAGGAACGGATTGAGGTTGCTAAACGAGGACAGGGTGTACATTACTGTATTTCAAAAACAATACACAATTAGGTCCTTAGAATAAAATAAAGTTGAGTTGGCTCCATTTATGACTTTTCTGTGTTCACCTCAGAACTGGAGTCAGCATAGAATGAGGCTAAAGCTTTCATGTATGACTCCAATCTCTCTTCATACCGACATGCTTTAGTTCAGTCACATGAACAAGGCTTACTCAGTAAGCTGATGGTACTTTTATGTTCAGAATAATTATCAGTTTGTGATTTAAAGAGGTATAACACTCTTAACTAGCTATAACATTAGTGCTAGTCCTAGATGAATCCTCTCCCAGAGATTTCCCAGCTCCTGTAGAATATATTTTCATCAAGCCTACTGCACATACTTCTGCTAACAGGAGAAGCCCTAAGGCATGTCTTCCTTCCCTCCTGGGCCATCCCACAGAGAAAAGAATATCCCACATCTAAATATGAAGTTTTTACATTTTTACTTATGTAATTAGGAAACCACACATATAAGCAATATATACACTGATATAATAGGAACTATATATTATGCAATTAAATTAACTATCCAGGAACACACCAGCTGTCCTTCCTTACCCTTCAAAAATGGGGTCACTCTAATTGTCTCTACCATCACCTCCTGTAATGGCTTCCTCACTGCAGGTCTTCAGTCTAGTTTTCTCTTCTCCCTCTTGTCTTTGCACCTTTCTCTTCTTGGGTTAGATCTTCAAATTGCTTCTCAGCTTCTCCTCAAAAGTGAACTTCCAGCTTTTCACACCATATTAACTTAGCTGACAATCCTTGTTCTAGTATTCTTTGCACAAAGCCTCATGTCTGCCCTTCTTCCCCTCTTGTGCCTGAGTAGTTATTAAGCTGGGGTGAGGGAGACGGTTCCCTGCTATTTCCAAACACTCTTATTTTCCCTCCTTTCTTCTCTCTCTCCTCCTTTTCCCATCTCTGCCTTCCCTCTTTTTCCTTGTTTTTCCTCCTTCTTCCTTCTTCCTTGCTAGACCCAAAGTTAGGGTCTTGTATATGTTTCTGAGCTAATTGCCTCTTCCCAAATTAGCTTCCTTTCCTCTTTCTATCCCCCTTCCCATTGCCAGGCCTAATTTAGAGCCAGCAAGTCTAGGATAAAGAGCTTACTGTCTCTTCACATAATCTCTACCTGCATTTACCTTCCTACCCATTGTAGAAGACCTGCATCCTGCAATCCAGTTTACAACTTTTCTTCAAACCACTGGGGTATAGATGTTATATCTTATCGAGTCGAAGGTCCTTCTAGTCTGCCCCATTATCAAGGTTAGAGGTAGCTGAAAATATAGAATTTTATATAAAAGCATTGTACCTTAACCACATCATGAGAGTACTGGAAAAAATTGGGTTCAGATAAGAAATAACATTTCAGAGGGAAAATAATAGTTACTATATTGTTTCAGGTTATGGATAAATATGGAGAATTCTATGGCAAAGACAGAATCAGTGAATTGCTGGGAATGGACAAGGCTGCTCTAGATTTCAGTGATGCTCGAGAAAAAAAGAAACCCAAAAAGGATAGTTCTTTATCAGCTGTGTAAGTATTTAAAATATTGCTTTAAAAAGACTACTCAAGCATTTCTTACTTGTTGTTGAGCTTTTAGCATTTCTCTTGCTTTTAATGTCTGACTCTTTTGGTGACTTATAACCTTCTTTCTTAGATGAATGTGAATTATTCTGAAATGTAAGTGTGTGTGTATCTCCTGCATAAATATCACACACATGTATATGGTGAATGGGGGTGGGAAACAGAAAGTTGGGAAATGTAGAATGGTATTGTGGCAATTGTGTTCTTCTTATTACTATAGATTTTAATTGCAATAATAAAGATTAATACAAACTAAATTCAGAAAGAGAAAGAAAATAAAAAGAGAGAATAAAAAGTTCAAAGAAAGAAAAAATAGAAAAGAAAAAAAGGAAAAGATGAAATAAAGAAAAAGAAAAGAAATATATAAAGAAGTGACTTCCAATCTTCATTACAAGAAGCATAAACAAGTTTGGAAGCTCTTCACCCCTTATAAGGTTACAAACAGATATCTCTTCTTCCCATAACCTGTCCCTTATCTATAAGCAAATCCATAAGACATCAACTTTCAATCCTAGTGTCAGCAAAGAGTCCATAAAGGGTTGCCAGAATTTCATTAAAACATATCTTATTGTAACCTTGATCAAGTAAACCAACTTTATATTCCTTCCTTTTACCTTTGAAAATCTTAATCCTTAATTCATTCAAATATTGTCATAGGATTTGGTCTCTCTTCAGTTCTTCTTTATCCCATTGCAAAGGCTTCTTTGAGGCTTTAACAAGCCTCTTCTGTAAATCCAGTAAACAGACATTATCCCAGGTCATTCTCTTGGCCTGTCACTTGTTCCATTTTAAATGCCTTCTGGGTCTTGTAAATGACACTTTTTAAAATCCAATATTTCTGATTCTACTATTTCTGCATCCAGCAGGATTTGTTTCACATCTGTCATTCCCTCATTAACATCCTTAGACATAGTCTATCCATAGAAACAGACATCTTCATGGTATTATTGATATTGTGGCTACTAATTTCTGGCCCCATTCTTCAAAGATCTCCTTTAATATTTCATAAGTTATAGCATTTTGTGTCATTTTGTAAATCCCAATCCTAATCAAAATGAAAGGCAAGGTGTTACTTTTTTTCTTTTTGCCTGGAGTCTTTAGTCCCCTCTAGTGTCCACTTTAAATCATAAGGTCTCTAATTCCTGTTATGATTGACAATAGACAAAATAGTTTTGGTTCCCACAAAAAGCTGTTCAGTCCACACAGTGAGTTCTAAAATCTTATAGTAAAAGTTTCAATATTCCAAATTTGACTGGACCCTTTATTCGTTTATAACTTTCTTGGTTTCAAAATCTTATTTAGCTTTTTGCTGTTTATTTCAAATTCTTTAAGTTCTTAAACTTATAGTTAATGTTTCTTTTGTTCAGAAATGAAGATAGTCTCACCAGATAGCTTTTCAAACTTGTCATTCTGAAGATCTCTAATAGCTTTAAGATAGTTAGATAAGCAGTTTCCGAAAATGAAGCGAGGCTAGCAAACTTAGTATCCTTTAAAAGGCTCTACTGCGGCTGTGAGCTTGATGGTTAATTTCTTCGTCTCCCGGCTCTCAAACCTGTGGGAGACTGCTTTCCTGCAGTTCCCTTGCAAGGAGCAGCTGTTCACAGCACATGTGGTTCTCTCCTTGTCCAGAAAGGTTCCGAAGAACCAGTCTCCTCACTGGTTCTTTGGTCTTTGCCACAGTTGTTGTCTCAGCTGTCCATGGAGATGTGTTCAGCTCACCATGCCTCCGCTGGAAGTCACAGCAACTGTGTTCTAATACCTATTCTATCAATAATAATATTGTTATTCTGCATCTTCCAATATGATATATACCATTGTTTATCAGGATTATAACAATACTATATTATTACAGAGAACCCAGTGTAACTGATCTCTGCATGAAGTAATACATAGGCATAGATCTGATTACAAATAACAGTATTCACTGGGAGTGGGGATGAAGCTTGAATTCATTAGTAGGTTCACCTCTATTTCCTGTAAAGTGAATACAAATAAAAGCTTCTTATCATACTAAATACTGCATATTTAATCAGGGATTGCCCATTGTGACAAGTAATTAGCAGTGCTTGTACCTTTTATGTTTAATTCCACCTCTGAAGGATTATGCCATAATAAAGGAGTTTATTAACACATTTGTAAATTGGTTAATGAAACTCATTGCTTAACAGTAAAATACAGTATATCTGGAAATTGTTTGGTTTTAATAACCTAGATTTTCCAATTACTTGAACAATTTATGACTTGCACTTTCACAGTTTAATAATGCTGACAAGGAACTGGAATAATATCCTACTATCATTGCATTAGTCCTGAGGAGAAAGGGCAATTCACAGTTTTCAAAACAACAGCTATTACTACTGGTTATCTTGTCAGCATGAGTTCTCAGACTAGACCCAGTCAATTAAGATTACGTTCTATTTAATTGAAGAGACTTAAATAAATTGTGGCTAACATGTTCCATTAATTTAAATAAATCAAAAGGATATGATTATTCTTAGCTGTACCATGGCTGATAACTGCCACATAAATAAGTTAGAGATATCAGAGTCTAGACTCTGGCATATTATTGTCATGGGTAATACAAATTCAGTCTTCAGTGCTTCAATGAAAGAGGGAGGGAAAGAAGAGAGAAACCTGGAAGTGTTCTCTGTTTAGTGTAAGGAAACCTCTGCAATGAATTAATGCCCTCTATCACCCAGAAAGCAAGAATCAGTAAAGCTTGTGTTAATACCGATGGTTCTAGGCTCTTGCCACATTAACTTCTTGATTTTGCCTAGGTTGAAACTTTTTTCTGATCTTCTTTTGGTTCAAGATTCTATTCGTGGTTTGTCTCCTTTCACTCATTAGTTAAAAACACCCTTTTCCTCTGTTCCTATCCCATTATTTTCTAATGGCACTAGTTAAAATATATGCTAACAGTTAAAACCAGCCTAAAAACTAAAGTCAAAGATAACCTTCAATACAAGTTCATGTTGTTTTTGTGGCCATAATATAGAAGTGGTTTGCTACTGCTTGCTTCTGAGATTTTTTTTTAACTTCCCAGTTTAGCCTGTACTCATCAAAATTCCTAGTGATTTCCTATTGAAGGCCTAACCAGATCTAGGGCTTATTATTATTTGTATTTATTGGGCCTTACATGCTGCTCCAATTCCCCAAGGACTTTGACCCTACTTATCTTTTTCAAGATCAGGCAAGTCACCCAGTTGGTTTTCACGTCGAAGGCAGGACTAGAACTCACTGTCTCTAGCTTCTAGTCCAGTGTCTTTAACCACTACACTAAACTGGCTCTTCATAGGAAGTTAGGAGACAGATTTTTCCTCTTCTCCTTACATATTTTTCCTGTCAGCAGAGTTGCTCCATAGTCTCTACTTATATACGTGCTGAACAGAAGAGCCTAAGAGCACTTTATTAACATAAACTTTGCTATCACATTAGTCCTGTCTTCCTGTGTGGGAGAGGAGATTACCTCATGCATGGATGCCTCTGTCCCACCAAACCTAGTAGTAGTTACTGGAATATCCTCTGCAGAAGACTAAGGACTTTCTAGAGTTGAGATGACATACCCCTACTAAATTTTTCCCATTTGTTTTCAGGTAGTAGAAATGGAGAAACATTTTGAGAATGAGTGGGTGAAGTGGATTTAAGAATAGGGGTATAGACTTTATAGGGGAAGGTCTAAAGCAGAAATCCTGTGGTCAGCCTGGTCTATTACAATAACCATAGAGAGGAGTCAACTGTTCCTCCCACCCCAAAGTAGAAAGCTCCCGGCCTGTTAAGCCACATGGACAGGAAAAAGAGATTTAAGATTTGAATGTTGAGTTTCCTGTACATTATCTTTTACATTCTGCAGTAGATGAATTTCTTCTTTAAAAGCTGTTCTAGAGCTTGCAATAAAACTGGCTTATCAAAAGCTGGGTCTTTCTGTCACTCCCTGTGAGGCTTCTAATTCTGCAATTGCTTGGAGATAAGTCTGACAATGGGAGCCACCAACTGGCAAATGTCATATTTAACTTTATTTTAACCAACCCCCCTCCCCACCTGCCACAATGGTATTACAAAATAACATAGTGTCACTCTAACAAGAACTTCATTTCTTTTTTTAAGTGGGGGCATTTTATAACAATGGTAGGAATTGCAACTATATTTAAATAAATTTTGATACATTTAGCAGCTGTAACAAAGAAGTCAATGATGGATGACTCAACTTTTCCGTATTTTATTTAGTCTTATTTCTTCTTTATATGTGCTCTTTCAGGCTGAATTCTATTGATGTAAAGTATCAGATGTGGAAACTAGGTGTTGTTTTCACTGATAATGTAAGTATGTACTGTTAATATCAATTAGAGTACTAAAGCAGAGCAGTAGTTTAAATGACTTTCAAAATTCTCTACCAAATTTATGGGCAAAGAAATTGGATTGGTGGGTTCTCCAGATTTTTCCAGGAGAAGGCAAAACTCCTTAAGGACACAATTCACTCTTAACAATGACAGTAACACTCATGGGAAAAGTTCCCTTCTGATGTCTTCTCTTGAGATTTAACAGAAGCATGGAAAGCCAGGGAAGCTGGAGATAAGTTTGAAACAGGACATTCATACTCATCTTGGCCATCTCAGAACTAAGTGCAAGAACACTGTACTCCACTCATGAGAATTTCTCCAAAATTCTCTTCTTTGAATTTTTTAAAATCATATTGAATGAGAACTGGTTAAAAAAAAATGTTTGAATTTTTTTCTGCACAGCACTAGCTTAAAGTGGGAGATTTGAATATTTTAACCATGTACTTGAAACTGTGTATCAAGATCTTGGGTATAGAGATAACTATTTGATCATACATTTTACCTGATGTGCAATACATGTATCTGGATGCTAGAGAGAACTATGCTGTCCTGAATTGCTAGAAAGCAGAGAGTTAACTAACATTTTGTTTGTTTTTCCTCATGCTTTTCATTTCATTTGCATTGGTGAAAATGTAATTTATCACATGTAAAGAATTACAAAGTACATAGCAATAGCCGTTGTGGATGAAGCCAAGGCTTCTTACAGTAGCCAAACACATGCCTCTGGGTTGCTTACAAGCAGGAGACAGAGTCATATCCCTTTTCCAATGTTGTTCCCCTGCAACTGGCATTTGAAGTATGCTACCTCCAAGCCAGGTGGTAACATTGAATCTTCACTGCTAATAACCCTTGATATACTTGTCTTCCATGAATTTATCCAATCCCCCTTTAAAGCCATCCAAGCTCAAATCCTATCATGCATGTGTGAAGTTAGACTTTTCACCCAGTGTGCATCCTTTAACCTTTATAAGTTGAACTGTATTTGCTCTTTGGTTGACTACGTACCTGTACTGAAGAGATCCTTTTAAACCTCTTGACAATCATTGTTGGTTTTTACTACCTGTTTCATCCACAAACTTGGGCAGCTGTTTCTTACCTCTAAGTCAATTTCATTTATGAATAAGTTCAAAAGCAGTGTTCTCATTACAGATTTTTGAGGTAAAGCACTTTTTACTCCCTTCCATTGAGAAAGTTACCATTTATTCCTATACTTTGCTTTCTGTTTGTTAACCAGTTAGCATTTGATAAAAGGACAGGTCCTCTTATCCCCCTAACCACTAAGTTTACTTAAGAACCTTTGATGAGGACTTCTGTCAAAGGATTTTGAAAATTGAAATATTCAGTGTCAACAAGCTCATCTTCATCCACCTCTCAAAGAATTCTGGAAATTTAGTGAAGCAGGATTCTTTATGGAATCTGTGCTGATTTGCCTTCAACAAGGCTTTTCCCTCCATGTGCTTAGTTATTTTTCCTTTGATTACCACTTCTACCTGTGTACATGGAAAAAGGCTTTTGGCACTGAGTCTGATTTGAATGACAAGTTATACAGTATATATTTGCTAGGTGGTCAGCAAATTCACCTTTGAGTGCTTTCAGATTTCTCGGGTGGATGCCAGTAGACTCAGCAATTTGTTACAGTGTAGGCTCTCAAGATATCCTAGACAATTTTCTGTTGTTTAGCCTGCTTTAATTGTTCCAATTCCCTCTTTGAGAGTCAATAGATTCAGGTTTCTGTCTATACTACACAAGATATAGACAAGTGCAAAGTTCAGTTCCTCTGCAATTCCATATATCCCTTTCACTCCTTTGTTGTCTATTAACCTTCTGGGTTTTTGCTTATTTCTTCCTTGAATATGTTTTGCCCTGTGCTCCTCCCCTCCCCTCCCCTCCCCTCCCCTCCCCTCCCCTCTCCTTCTTGCCATATGCTTTTTCAGCCAGAGTTTGTGCTCCTTTTTGTTCTTTTCATGGATGGGCTTTCCAGTTTGAAAGGAAATCTTTCAACTTTTATACCTTTCTGAACAGTACTTAAACCCCATTCCATTCTAGCACTGAAGATGTTACCTAGTTGGGTAACTAAATGTTTGCAGGAAAAGAACCAAGCTCAGAGAACACCAAGGACTTCACAGTTAAAGCCGAATACAGTGATATAAAGTTAATTGTCATCTGTGTTTTTATGCGTTGAAAAAATATTCCATTCTGTTTTGACTAGTGAATACTGTATTCATAGTTTCAGAAAGGAAAATATTGCAGAGCTCAGTCTGGTTGCAGGAAATGTGAAATATAACTGTAACAATAACACCTAATATAGTGTAAGATCATGTGATGACTTCCATCCAATAGAGTAAATAAGATAATAAAGTTATGCGTACCTTTATTATAAAGACTTTAAAAGTAGATGTGTCTGTGTTTTATATAATGCATCACCTGTTTTATTTGTTAAAGTTAAAAATGCAAATTATTTCAAAAATTGATTAAAAAGTAAAAAGTCTATTTGGGAGTTGTGATTATAGCTATGGTATAAAGATGTTTTTATCTGATTGCATGTTCTTTTCTTAAACCTGTTTTGTTTCTTTTCTTCTAAAAAGTCTTTTCTGTATCTGGCTTGGTATATGACCATGTCAGTCCTTGGTCATTACAACAACTTTTTCTTTGCTGCACATCTCCTTGACATAGCAATGGGATTTAAAACATTACGAACTATTCTATCATCAGTGACCCACAATGGGAAACAGGTAATGGCTCCTTATTCTGTCATTAACTTTATGAAAACTTGAATGCCACCCTTTAAAATTAATTGTAAAAGAGGAACAGTTATATAACCATGCCAACTATGAAAGAAATCAGAGAACAGTTGTTTATTTAAAAATTTGGAGGAAATGTAATAAACTCTGAATTACACTTGCAACTCTACTTTTGCCTCATTTCCATAATAAGGATTCCAAATTCATTTGGCGTAACCATCAAATTTAGGCTTATTGAGATCTACTTTCACTTGTTTTCAGTCAGGATTATTCCCAAATCGGCATGATTTCAACTGCACCCTTATAATGCAATTGTCTATATATCTGCTTATGTTAAAGACTGCAGTAAGTCCCACCCAAATTCAGTTGGAATTATTCCCAAGTAGCAGAAGATTATTGCCTTGTTTTACATCATTTGTAAATTGTTTAATATGAAGTAGAAATCAAATGAACATTGAACTTCTGATGATTTAAAAAAAAAAAAGTTTACAATCAAGGAACTCTGAAATATTTGTTAATTTGTTACTTCTTTTTTTTTTTAGCTTGTACTGACTGTGGGATTACTAGCAGTGGTAGTTTACTTATACACAGTAGTTGCTTTCAATTTCTTCCGCAAATTCTACAATAAGAGTGAAGATGGAGATATGCCAGATATGAAATGTGATGATATGCTAACGGTAAACTTTACTTTTGTTCTTTTTTTCTATTTTGTTAATATGATTCTAAGTGGGTATATTTTCAAGGGTGGAAACAGTTTCTGTTCACAAAACACAAAGGGATACATCAACAACCCATGCAACCTTTCAGAATCCTCTCTATAGATTTTCAGAAAACTCAACAAATGCTTCATTGCAGGAGCAGGTATAATATTATATTCCACCTAGTATGATGGCCATAAGTAAACACAATGATTTTACCCAAAGGCAGGGCTTCCCCCCCTTCTTCTATTGAGTTGTTAACGAGTGGCTGTTGAGGGTGATTAGCATGTTCATTGTGTGAGTTGTTTGCATGTCCTGGTGGCTGAGCTGAGTTCGTTGACCTTTTGCAGGCTGTATTTCTCAGGATTGGTAGCCAGGTTTTGTTGATTTTTAGACTCTCCTCTTTTTTATTGAAACTGTGCTGGTGTTTGTGAATCTCAATGGCTTCCCGGTATAGCCTGGTGTAGTGGCTGTTTGTGTTGTCCAGTATCTCTGTGCTAATCACCCTCAACAGCCACTCGTTAACAACTCAATAGAAGAAGGGACCCTGCCTGGCCCACAGGAAGATACACAGATCTCCTGACACCTGGGCAAGCAGCCACTCATTAACACCCCATACCCCCCCCCTCCACATCTCTATAAATACCCACAAAAGGGTCACACCATCCTGGGCACAGAGAGAACTGCTCCTGTCTGTGCTCCTGTACTCTGAAGATGCCGGTCACAGATGCTGGCGAAACGTTAGGAAACAGAACTTCCAGACCACGGCCACACAACCCGGAAGATCCACACCAGACATTAAATTACGTGGGCAAATTGTTGCCAATGAGCCACATGTGTTTCTTGGCCACCACCCTCAATAATATTGGCAAAATAGCAGGTTTTCAGTGGCACAATGGTGGTATGTGGTTTTGTTTAAAAAAATGTGGAAATGGATATATTATGCCTTTGAGAGGCAAACACTCCATTTCTGTCTTTTTTCTCCACTAAGCCCCTGAAAAACATTTTTTCAGCCCCATCCAATTGTCAGATATTCTCCTTGGAGACCAATTTATATGAATTTTTTAAACAGTATACTTCCCCTAGCCAGAAAAAGCCTTTCCATTAAAGCATTTTTGTAGGGATAGGTTGAATCCTGACAGCTTACACTGAATCTTAATAAAATTTCTTTAGCAAAAGCTGTTACATTCTATTTGGAAATAATGAAAGTAGATTACATACTTGGCTCAAAAGGTTTAGACTGATCACTTACTGGACTGAAATATAGTTACATACAGTAAAAAAAATTTCAGCTAAGATTCAGATGCTTCAGTCCTTTCAGTGGGAATGAGGAAGATCACAAAGAAAGGTCTGACACTCCAAAGCCTACCCCAAAGCCACAAAATGAGCAAGAAAGTAGCATCCTCCTAGTCAGGTAGTCCTGTTTAACTGCAAAAGAGATTTTGGCCCGGATACATACTAGAAGGAGGTAAGAAAGAGAGCAGCTCTCTCTGCCAGATTACAGGAGACTCCACAAATAATGTATTTGCCAGAACTGAGGTTCATCATAAGGCCATAATACTAAATCTAGTCAAAACAAGTGGCTGAAGTCCTCCAATCTGAAAAACCCAGCAATCACCCTGTATATCCAGATGTCTCATGTCTACTTGTACCAGATAGTCTGACTCATAGAATTCAAAGACAGAACTGTTGCACAAAGACCTACAAATATAATAATCAAAGTATGCAAAGATATAAGAAATGTCATATTTCCTTAGTCCAGACCCATAATATCTGTAAAATTCATGGATTTACTAGGCTACCATCCAATATCTACAGGCTCCATAAAGATTAAACAAGGAAATAACAAATAATTTGTAGTCCTATAAGTGGAGGGTTAAAAAGGGTTGCTTGCAAACTGCAGTAGGCCCTTCCTATTTCCACAAAGGTATTGCAAGCCACTTGACTGGAATTGCTGTCAATATTTACATATGTAGTTCTGAGGAACAAGTGAAGTTGATTTATACTGAGTCAGAACAGCTTTCCAAGATTCCAAATAAAGAAGTTTTCAGCTCTCTAACCCAAGATCCATATATCTACCTGCAAAGAAAAAGTTTACCAATGTTCTCTAAATTCCTTCTTAAAATTCAGCATTTATTGGTTTTTCAACTGCCCCAGAATAAAAAGATTTATATTCAGTGGTATCATACAAGAAACTGAAAGACAATAATTTAAAGGGAGATAGTACGCTATACAGTAGATATATTCACACAATCTAACTAGAAGATGACCCTTGTACAGGTGTCCCTGTAGGGACTGATAGTTAGATTGATAACTACATGCACAGCTAGATGTGGTTTATCTCCAACTGAGGGATGTGTGGGAACAATCAGACTTTGCTACATGTTGGCTGAAGAACAATAGCCAGACATTCAAAATGTTTACACTGATCATTATCAGGGGCTATTCTACTGCACAGTTAACTGTGGTAGCATCTGTAGCTGCCCTACAAGAGGCACCTAGACAATATCTGCACAGCAATGTGGTGGGCATGATTCTTAACACACAAACAAGATGTTCAGTCCTGTGTAGTTGTTATCTTCAGCAGAGAGTCTGTCTTTATTGGTTCATGATCCCTTGAGCCCATTGCCAGGTAATTCAGCTTGTTGTTGATCCTATCTATAAACCCACAGAGACAATTATTAAGAATTGGTTGCTTATCTGTGGCTGAGATTTTTCATCCATGAATTATTTAGTCCACCCATGTCCCTTTGTAAGGTGGTTGTCTTCAGCTCCAGGGATTGTCATGGTGGTTCTCACCACTGAGGGAAATGGAAGCATACTTTGGATGGGCGGGCAGGACTCTCACCAAAAGGCTTTTAGCTGTGTAATGTTCTGAACAAAAACAGTGAGCAGGTACAGAATCCATATGTGCGCATTCAACAGGCAACCCCTCAGAGAATCTAAGTTATACATAAGCAACCCGGTTGTTAGCACTTTTTAAGTAAACATGTTCAGACTCAATCGTACCCTCCATCTTATAACACAAGAAGATTAAAACATCTTGAATGAATCGCCATCTTTCATTACATCTGAACCAGGAATTGTAGTTAGCTTAAACTAATTAGACAAGTTAAGAACAGAAATCATAGAGTAACCTTGGTTTATGTCAGTAAACCACAATTTAACCCAATCACCGGTTGGACTTAATGACAAATCACTGTTAGCTTAAACTGCAGCTTTTCCTTTAGTGTGCAGCAAAGCACATAAGAAGCCTAATTGTTTCAGGGAGAGAGGTTTTTTTTTTTTTAGTTAAAGGAAATACTGGAACTTTCTCAAGCTTCTCTCATAATGGTTACCCTGCCTTCCAAAATAAATAGATTTTATGTTCCTAAATTTAAAAGTAATTGAAAATGCCTTTCCCCACCCTTTTGACATTATCTCAACTGGCCCTGTGTAAATATATGAAAGGTTTGGTCTAGCACTTAAGGAGCTGTTGAGCCCCTGAGCTTCATTAGTCAAGCATAAGTTGGTTTGGCATTATGACAGTTATCTTTCAAAACTTTCTCTGGAATGTGAAACACTGATTCTTTTGTTTAAGGGGCCCACATATTCCTCTATCTTTGCAACCACCCAAGTATCTGTAGGTTTGATGGTCAAAGATTACAAGACTGGCTGAGCCATGGCAAGAATTCAATTCCCTCTTTCCCTCCTTCCTTTCCTTCCTGCCTGCCTGCCTGCCTTCCGAATTCTAAAATAAACTAGTAAATATTTAGATTCTGCAAAATGTACTTTTTAAACTATGTACTTTTTAAACTCTCATGTTGCTTATAGTGCTATATGTTTCACATGTATGTGGGAGTACGTGCTGGTGGTGGAATTGGTGATGAAATTGAAGATCCCGCAGGCGATGAATATGAAATATATCGAATCATCTTTGATATTACATTTTTCTTCTTTGTAATTGTTATTCTACTAGCTATCATACAAGGTATGTTTTCATTATTTTTTATCAGTTTAAATGTTTTATTTATAATTACCTAAATCATTCTTTCCTAACTGATAACCCAAATCTATTTTTTTCTCACAGGGTGAAATGTATGGTGAAATATATAACATTCCTGTACCTGATACATTGTGCTTGTCTTTGAAATATAATAATCTCAGGTGGAAGATTAAAAACAGATTCCTCTAGGCCAATGCAGCAGAATGAATTGTAGAGTTAATTCCTTTTTTCTTGGTAGGAAAACAATTTGGAGGCCTTTACTCAATCTGTTATGAAGCAGTTTTTTCCAGGAACTGAATGGAAATATAAAATGAAAGGAATACATTCTAAGTCTAATTTCTTAAAATGAGGAAGACTGGTATCTTCCTCTTGTAGAATGGACATAAAGATTCTGAACTCTTCAGTTTTAAATCTACCACAGGATATTATATCAATCACACCATATGCAAAGAATTAAGGGCAGAGGGCTGCAGTTTCTATATTTCTCTCTTTCTTTGCTCAGGTTCTCTGTATGTAAATTTCCACTTCTGTATGCAAATTATTAGAAAAACTAAGGTTTACTTTAAAATAAAATGAAATTGCCTTTATTTTGTTATCTTTTACATTGCTCAAACTTGATTCTGAGCCATACTGCATGTAGGCTTTATCATATGAAGTGTCTTTTAGCAATTAAGATGTTTACTTTCTGTGTAAAAAGTCTTGTTGAGAGGAAAGAAGAGTTGAAACTGAAAATATACACACAGATATACACACGCAGATATACATAAGCATACACACATGTGTTGATACTCTTTCTCTCGTTAATAAGTATTGTATCAAGACAACTTTGATTTAAATGAAAAACAAGACCATTTCATCTGTGGGGAGTTCTCTTTTTTTCTTAACAGAAACAAATCAGATAAACGTGGGTAACAACTCTATTTTGAAATTAGCATACGGGTCCAGGCTAGAGATTTTTGTCATTTGATGAGTCAGACCAGTTCCCCAGGGCTTTTTTATTCTCTGTGGTTTGGTAGGGTAGTCAGTTAGGTACCATTATAAATAAAGTGGCAAAGGGTTTCATTCATTTTTTCCCTAAATGTTCCCTTTGGGAAAGAGGCTTTATTATAATATAACATGGTTCCCATTGACTCATTCTAGCAATTTTGGGGAATACTGCCAGACTGCTGAATGTTGCAGCTCCTTAACTATTGAAACAGGTCAGAATTTTCTTTTGTTCTTTAAGTATCATGAAATTCTGCCACCAAATCTGTCAAGACGTGCAGTTTTCCTCATCTGTGTTCCAATTTATCCCCAACCTTCTCAAGGTCTATAAAAAGTTTCCCCATTTATCATAAGTGACAAGTAGCTTCTCAAAATGGGGAAAATTGTGTCTGCATAATACATAATCACTACACCAAAATACACATAACAGTTTGCAACTGCTTTCAGAAGTCAGTGTGTATCACAAGGATTTTGTTGCTATGGAGCAGTTCAGTAAAGCTGTTAATACAGTATCGAAGAGTTTGCTGCATATCTAGCTATTATGTTTGAAAATTTCCACCAAATATTTTCAAAAATATATGGCACTTTGTGGTGAAGCATTAATCTTCATATTTAGCATTAATTTGTTGATTTGGCAGTTTTTGTCCTAGTTCCTCAAAAGTTTAAATTATAACCTTATTACCAGGCTTGATTATTGATGCATTTGGAGAATTAAGAGATCAGCAAGAACAAGTTAAAGAAGACATGGAGGTAATAAATTTCTGTATTTCCTTTATGGTCCATGCAGTATTTCTGCAAAATACTCCATGCAGTGGTCAGAAAATAGTTTCCTTCTTCCTTAATTAAGAATAGAATTGAGATGCTGAAAGCTGCAAAATAGTTGGGGCCACATCACTCCTGTGCATGGGGCTAGATTTGATTTGATCATGTGCTATAAAGTTGCTGTTGACTCTTAGCATTCACACAGATAGATTTTCTCCATATCAGTCTGTCCCTAACTTGGTCTTTTAGGTCTTCCAATGGTGCACCCATTGCCACTATAACTGAGTCCATCCACCTTGTTGCTGGTCAACCTCTTCTCTTTGCTTCCACCTCTCCCAGCATTAGAGCCTTCTCTAGAGATCTAAGGCTTCACATAATGTGTCCGAAGTAGGATAATTTGAGCCTGATCATTTGTACCTTGAGTGAGAACTCTTGGGTTGAATTCAGTGATTTGTTGGTTTATTTTCTTGGCTGTCCACAGTATTCTCAGTACTCTTCTCCAACACCAAAATTCAAAGGCATAAATAATCTTCCTAAACTGCTTCTTCAAACTTTGAAGCCAACAAGACAGCCCTCTGTTTAAAATTGGAAATAACGGTTATATTTAAATGTGTGCGTGTATCTGTAAAGCACCATCATTGTCATTATCAGTACAATAGGCAAGCAGGTGATCATTTTGGAGTGAGGAGGTGGAAATTATTCTTTTAAACTCAAAGGTGGGCTGAAAAAACAAGGAGATGGAAGAAGGTGGGATAACCCCTTTCTCTTTTGTTTTTTCTCACACCACCCAACTATGCTACTTTAAAATTGAAACTAAAAGAACAAATCAAAACATAAACCAAAGTGGGTTTGGTAGTTGTCTCAGAGTCAGGCAACCAGATATACTCACCAGCAATTCTTTGTCTTACTCTCTTGATCATCAAAAGCAGGCACATCCAGAAAGCCTTCCTCCATGATTATTAGCGGCTTAAATGCCTGCTGCTTCACATCTATATCCCAGAGCACCTCTTCCGAGCTAAGCCTATAATAGTAGGGACATGGGGAATCCACAAAGGGGAGGGGAGGGTCAGAAAGATCCAGGTGGCAGCTTTGATCATAGTCATGGCTGCAGTCCTGATTTTTTTTTTAATCCTCCCCGTGCATGTACCTGAGTAGGGATGTGATTTGTCCCTGTTGCTGCACTGGCCCAGGAAAGAAAATTCAAAAGATAGCACTACCATTGCAAGAGACAAAATAGCACAGTAAAGTCAAAATAGGGCCATTTGAAATAAGCACATTTTGTTCAGTGTTTGAAATACCTGAAATATAGGCATAGAATACTCAAAATGCCAGCTTCAAGCTCAGAATTGTTCTTGAAGAGTTTGGAAGTCTCACAAAATATGTGCATGTGCACACACACAGACTGAAATTGAAGCAAATATGTTAACAATATATATCTTTTTAAATTCTTTTTTAGACTAAATGTTTTATCTGTGGAATAGGTAATGATTACTTTGATACAGTGCCACATGGCTTTGAAACACATACTCTACAGGAGCACAACTTGGCTAATTATCTGTAAGTACATTAATTTTTCTATGTAAATAAATTTATATTAATTTTCTGTAATCTCTTTAAGGAAATTAAGCAAGTCAATAGTTTGAACTATAGACCTTCGGCAACTTGTAATTTTGTCAAATACCATATGCAATTATTTGTTTCTAAACTTAAAGAATATACATTAGACATGATGGTTGTATATTCAGCAACAGATAAACTGTGTGTGTGTGTTTTTTTTTTTTTTGATAAGCACTTTTGATAAACACTCTGAAATTATGATCTAAATTTGGGGACTGAATTTGGAAATCCAGAAAGTCTCTCCAGCATAAAGACTGCTAAACTTTGCATTCAGAAAACACATCCTATAAATCCTATTACATTCAATATATGTAAATCCTTAAAGTATACCTGGAACTTAGGCATTCTTTACTTTATTTCTGGATTGTGCTTTCAGTAATCTGCTAGTAATGAATTATAATGCTATTCATTGTACTTTCTTGAGAATTCTACTGACCTGAAATCAGATCTTGTTTTAGCATCTTGGTTCGGAGAGGTCACTTCAACCAGAGCTTCCTGGTTTGTATGTCATAAAAAACTGCAGTTCAAGAAAGTTTGATGGGAAGAGGGAGGAAAGAGTCCACACACATACAGCTCATTTCTGATCCAATGTACTCTGATGATTGTCTGAACTGGACCCAGCCTATCAATTTGTAAAATACTCAAAACAGTTACATATCCCAATTTTCATAGGAAATAATCCATGTATTACTTTGTATGTTGTCAGTAGTAGTAGTAGTAGTAGTAGTAGTAGTAGTAGTAGTAGTAATAATAATAATAATAATAATAATAATAATCCATCAGCAATCATGTTTTTGTCGTTTATCTTAGATTTTTTCTGATGTATCTCATAAATAAAGATGAAACAGAACACACCGGTCAAGTAAGTCAACATCATATTGATCATGGAAATTATAACTGTTATTTCTTTGGCTCTTAATGATTCAAGCAGTGCTCAGACTCCATATACTTCCATACTGCAGTGCTCATCTGAGCCTTGCTGAAGTAGCTGGATGCTTGAGATGTGAATGTGCATTTTGAGTAATCTTTCTTAACTTTCAAGATCACAGTACCCCAAACAATATACAGTACATGCAAGGAATACCTACAACTGTTTCTTTTAAAAGAAAAAAGAAGAAAAAGCATGGCTGTTGGGGCTGTGGCTGGAGGCTAGGATGCCAGGATCCAGTGGGGGCAGCTGAGGCCTTCGGCTTCTTGCTGCATGCCTATTTTCAGGCACTGGCTGAAGGAATCCCCAGCAGCAGGGTCAACAGACTGAGCCTTGAGTGTGGCCTTTCCTGAGGTGCCAGCTATGGCAAAATGTTGTCCCAGGTGCAGCCTTTGGGCCTCAGAAGTGAAGGTACTCTATTTTTGCCCAGACTTGATTTGGCCCATTCAAGAATGGCCAAGGTTAGGCAGGCAAGAAGGGCACTGTTTTAGGCTATTAGTTGAAATGGGTGTGCTTGACATGTTGGGAGACTTTGTGCTGGTAGTGGAAGGAAGGGCCACAGATTGGGCTACAAGACTGATTGGGTAGCATACCAAGAGTTCATGGCAAGTATTGGGTACCCTCATCATGCTGCTGCTCTTCAGGGGGCTCCATCATGTTCCTGTCAATCCTTCTACATATTCTACAGGTATTTCTCTAGACGTATTCCTATTTCTACTAAATTGTGCAACCTGTGTATTTTTTTTAAAGTAATTTTTTAAAAAGCAGACAAATGAGGAAAATCTAGGGATGCACCAAACAATTCCTGATATTTTCAATGCAAGCCTTGTACTTTGGGGATCTCCATATGAAATGCTCCTTGTACTTTTTTTCACATTTCTTCACAACTTCTGCCTCAACACTATCACTTGTTCAATTACACAGCTCTATTCTAATCTACTGTTTTACCCTAACCCAGCTAATTATACCGTGAATCATCTTATGTAACAGTTCTACATAGCCAGTCAGATAAATTTCTAACATTAAGGAGGAAAAACAAAGAAGGCCAAGAATGAAGACAACCATTTCTGGACCAATTATACTGATGGTCACAATCAAGAAGGCTAAATATAAACATTGTTTTATCCATTTTTTTGGTACAGAGCGTTTTTTGGAAATTGCCAAACAGTTAATTTTTGTTGCAAAATAGTTTCTGTGTTCAGCTTAACTTTAATTGAAGCGAAAATCTTGAATAATACCTTTCTTATTCTGAGAGGGAACAGGAAGTGGGTCTACTTGCAACTAACACATGAAGCCTTGTCTTACATTGTTTGAAATATGAACAGAGTTTCTCTAATCATTCAGAATTATTTACTGTAAGGGCTGAAAGTTCCAGATGAGCATAGAAAGATGTTCTAAAGTTATCTTCTGTGTTTTACAGGAGTCATATGTGTGGAAAATGTATCAAGAACGATGCTGGGAATTTTTCCCTGCTGGAGATTGTTTTCGAAAGCAGTATGAAGATCAGCTTAACTAATTATAATTGAGGACCGTCCCTTGCAGTTCCATCAACACCTTTCCCAATTCCTTTGGGAACATTCATCAGATTTTCCAGACCTGTTAAACAGCGTGCTGTTTGGAGCACCAAAACCTTTTTTTTAATGACTCCTCTGTTCTTTTTTCTTCTGATTTTGCTTTGAGAACAATGAGAACTTAACTCTGGCAAGAGAAGAAAAAATCCCACACAAGAAATCCCCATATGTCACATGAACACGTATACACAAAAAGAGACTTGTGACAGATTTTTTTTTTTTCCTTCTGAGACTGCCTGATGACTTCCTTAAATAGGAGAACATATGTGGAATAATGTGATAGTCACATTTCTTCAGTCATTTATTTCATCATCCTGGAAGGAATTTTGTGGTTCACAGAGGGCTTTAAAGGATTCTGGGGGACACTAAGTTGTGGGGAAATAGTGCCTTACTATATGTAGGTTGAGCTATGCAGAAGATGAGTGCATGATGACATCTTATATTTTCTTTATCTGTCCTCTCTTTCCTCCCAATTTAATATTTATTTTGTCTTCTGGAGGGACTTGGGTGGGATTTGGTTGTGCACACCTTTTTAATAAGATGATGGCGTGTCTCAGGATAAAAAGTAGTAGTTGGGTTTTTTGTCATTAAGTTAAATTCACAAGAAACTTCCTCTTTCACTCTTACACTTATTTTGGTAATGCTGTGATGCAGCACTGTAACTTTATGAAATCTTTGTATGAAAACAAAAACACTGCAGAAAAAATGTTAAAAGGAATTATTTCATTGCATGTTTATTATGCAAGTTTAAACAACAGAAAGCAACCTTTTGAAGCAAGTTGATCAACATGAAAAAAATCACAATAATATTCATAGTAATCAAGTGTTGTGGGCTTTATTGTACATTTGGAACCAGTGTCATCAACCCACAGTTATGTATGTATTATGAACTTGCCAGTAGTTTGGTTTCCTTTTCCTTTTTTGTTCTTTTTGTTGCTGTTCATTTGGCCATTTGTGATCATTAGTGAAATTAAAGCTTTTCTTAAGTCAGTTTTTCAAATCAAAGGTAAAGCAATATCCATTCAGGGATTTCATTAGTTGCATCATGAAGCACCAAGAATGTGTAACACTCCATGTTGAGTCTTTTTTGACTGTAACACCAATCAAATAAAAAGAAAGATTTGGAATGGAAGTAGAGTGGTTTTCCTCTCACTTGGCTACTTTGTGAGATCATTTCAAAATGAAGTGTTTGCGATTTTGTTTTTTGGTGAAATTATACAGAAACAACTATACTCCTGATGTTGTGGTGGTTGCTTCTGCTCCACTGATTTTTCCACCATTTTACATTAATTGCAAATTATTTGCTTATCCACAGTTTAGGGTACAATAAATTGATTAATTCTATATCTGAAATGAAGAAAGCATCCTGTGGTATCTTAACTCCTAACTGGAGTTAACTGGAGATTACATTTTATGTATCTGATGAACTGGACTCTAACTGACCAAATCCTATACCGTAATAACTTTGCAAGTTTTTAAGAAGCCACAAAACTATTTATCATAGGAAAAAAATTGAAAAAAATCCAGAAAACGTGTTTATCATCTAGAAGTCAGTAAATTAATTGGTTTGTGACTCTGTGCTTGCAAGTAAGCACTTTTGAAACATTGACTCTTTGATGTCTTTTGATACTTTACAGTGACTTTTTATTATCTGAAATTTCAAGCTTTTACTCTATTCCAGCCTCCAAGATCATTATGCAGTGAACAATAGAAGCAAAAAGAAACTAGTTGCAAGTTTACCTCATATTAGAGATAGTTATTCTGCACTAGACCAAGTAAGCAAATTAGCCTCTACTCTGAAAGGTTACCATTTATTCTGTTTTTGGTGAAGATCACTGGACATCTAAGAGGACACTGGAATATTTCTATTTAATAGTTTAAAATTACAATGTTGAAATATTTTTCATAAGGAAATAATTTCTTCAGTGTTAGGCAACCTAATGGTTGAAACATATAGAATGTAACATAAATGTCTGTTGTGCATGACAAAACTAATTCAGAGATCTAGTTCTGGTACTTATTTTTTAAAAGATATTCTAATGAGATATAGATCATTTCATCAACAATTTACAGATCCTTGTTTTAGGGTTAACCTCTGCTAAAGCATCTGGGATTATTCTAAGTAACTATGCATTTTCAAAAATTGTCTTGGCGTAATTGGGCTTCACATATACTCTTCGGTATCTGCTTGTTTATTTAAAACCTCAAGCCAATATTGTACGTGAGGACTCTATTTTTTAGTTACCTCACATTGTGATGACTTCTATAGCTGAATTTGCACCATTAGACTATATAGTGAGAAAGTTTCTTTATATCTCCATTATAGCCCAAAGATTGGTGGGAGATATATTGGAAAGCAGAGTGAATATGCAATGACAGGTAGCTTGTGAAACTCAATTATAGCTGAGCATTTACTTCTAATCTTGTGCCATCTGCACAACCTTCTCCATACTCTTCTCCATGCAAGGTGTAATACTGAAACAATTGAAAGATTTTTCTTATTGACCAGAATTTTTTTTTTAAAGTTAGCAGAGAAGTTTCTCCTGCTTTCATTATCATAACTCATTTGTGTTGTCCTTAAATGTTGCTGTTGTGATGGTTTGCTGACTTCAACTGTTAAATTACTAAAACTAATAACATTTCCTTTATACCTGTGTAAGTCTTTGTCTAGCTTCCAGGTATCTGGTACAACTCTAGCAGCCTTCTAATTATTTTCATTTCCACGTTGATTTTGAAAACGTTGATTGTTTCTGATTTCAGGCTTCTGTTTTCTGAATTTTAGCATACTTTGCACTCCAAGGCATTTATTTCACACCTAATAAAAATAGAATTAATTAGAACATTTTATTCTCTATTCAATGAGAATAATAATTAATTACCATTGAGTAAAATACTGTAAAGTTCTAAACTGAGAATGTTACTGAAAGTATTGATTTGATCTGTAAACCACGGAGAGAGACTTCAGTAGTTGGTGGTATGCCTAATTAATTAAATTAATTAATTGCTGAGTAAAAGAAATGAATCTATAAGCGTGACTTCAGTTCTTCAGTGAACCATCACTATAATTTCTCTGGTCTCTAAAGTACATTTTGGTTATGAAGAAATATTTGGGTGAGCTATTTGCAAATAGCCAAAGTGGAGTACAGAACGTTTTAAAAAGTGCCAATGATATGTATAGTCTTTCAGTGTCAAATGCATGTGTCCTACCCTCAAACTATCTAACAGAATTCCCTTTAACCATAAAAAAATGCAACTAGAACCATAAGCTCTCAGAGTAGGATTGCTCTATGGGATTTTAAAAAAAATTCTGGGTAGTTTAGCATCATTGAAACCTAATAATCTCTCTAGAAATCTCTATGATTTTTACTCTGTTTAAGGTTGTGTTTTGGTAATTAAGCAACTTGATTGCCCTCACC
Organism: Liasis olivaceus; assembly: GCA_030867105.1. NCBI lineage: Eukaryota > Metazoa > Chordata > Lepidosauria > Squamata > Pythonidae > Liasis > Liasis olivaceus. The sequence goes on from CM061349.1 coordinate 264,474,880, forward strand.
CCAATGTAATATTTCCTCCATCACAAAGCAAAAATATTCATGAGCTGAAGAGTTTCACAAAGAAAATCCCCCACCCCTGGATCTTTGCAATAGAAAACTCAGTATCTCTTCTCCTGCGAATCAGCTTTCTGGGACAGATGTTCCATTTGCTCATGGGAGTGTGTGTGCCCTTTTGTTAGTCTGATGAGGGGTTCGACTACTTTGCTCCTCAGCAATAGTGACAGACAGAATGCAATGTAAAAATGATCTACATTTTCTTTAAACATTCTTCCTATAGCCATCTGATTGTCTTTGATGTTACCACAACCAGGTATAATGTTCTCATGCTTAACTAGCCTCTTAACAAAAGATTTCTGATCAATAGTAGTTGTAGTACCACAAAAGAATAATTGACTGGGTCTTGTATTGCTCCATGTGAGACTAGCCTCAGTGAGAGCAAGCTTGGGGAGAAAAGCAGTTTTGTGGATCTCATTAACCCAGTCTGTCCAGGCATGAAATCCATATATTCCAATTTGGCTCAGAAGATTCTTAATGCATTGGAGCATGACACCAATACCTCATAAATATTTAGATGCTTGCAGTACTATGTGCCCTACTCTTCAGAGCAGTACTTCTAAAGAACAAACATGGGAAAGTCTGAAATACATTCAGGAAGTGATGGGAAGGAACTCAATAATAGAATAAACAAAATCCCCAGAATATCTAATTTATAAAGGAATTATTTCCTACAAAAGAGAGAAGAATGCCAGAAGGATTGCCCAAAAGGATTAAATCTCAAATAATTAAAGAGGAAAGCTCAAGTATAAAAAGCCTTGTTACTCCGAGGATGGGAAAAAAAACATTAAAGCCATCTTGTCATGAATATGCTACAGATGTTTAGGACTGGCCTACAGAATTATATTTGCCAAGATTTTTCTGGCAGCAGAGGGATTTGGGGGCATGAGGTGGGGTGGGGAAAGGAGAGGAGAGCTGATGAGCTATTGGAGACCAGCTCATGTAAGCATAACAATGCTGCCATCTGAATGTTTTATTCTTATTGATAAGCTCCTATTGACAATTAAATTGCTATATAATTGAGAATGGGAATGCAAAAAAAAACTATCCTAAAGGTGTTGGTGTAGTGGTTAAGGCATCAGGCTAGGAACTGGGAGATCATGAGTTTTAATCCCACCTCAGACACAAAGCCAGCTGGGTGACTTTGGGCCAACCCTGGAAGGAGGCAAGGGCAAACCACTTCTGAAATCTTGCCAAGAAAACTGCAGGGACATGCCCAGGTAGTCGCCAGGAATCAATACAGACTCAGAGGCACATGTGTGCACACATGCACACACACACATAAAGGTGTTGGAAGTTGCATCAACAAAACAATCACATCAGTAACATATTCATCTAAATGCATACCATAGAGGAAAGTACTACATTGTGACATGGTATAAAACAAAGCTGCTGTTTTTTTGTTTGTTTTGTTTTTTGTTTTTTTTGCTGCTAGGACATGGTTCATTGGTATAGGCTTTCACAACCAAATACTGCTTAAATCACAATAGGTTATATATTGATTGTACTGGAGAGGGAGAAAAAAATCAGATTTTCTTCTCTTTGTTTAATAAGGGTTAGGGAAGTTAGGCAGAAGGCAACCCATGAAAGCAGTATTAATAAAGATTATACAGGTGAAACTTGAAAAATTAGAATATCGTGCAAATGTTCATTTATGTCAGTAGGCAACTCAAAAGGTGAAACCAATATATGAGATAGACGCATTACATGCAAAGCGAGATATGTCAAGCCTTACTTTGGTATAATTGTGATGATTATGGCGTACAGCTTATGAAAACCCCAAATTCACAATCTCAGAAAATTAGTGTGAAAAGGTTCAATATTCTAGGCTCAAAGTGTCCCCCTCTAATCAGCTAATGAATCCATAACACCTGCAAAGGGTTCCTGAGCCTTTAAATGGTCTCTCAGGCTGGTTCAGTAGGAATCACAAGCATGGGAAAGACTGCTGACCTGACAGTTGTGCAGAAAACCATCACTGACACCCTCCATAAGGAGGGAAAGCCCCAAAAGGTCATTGCAAAAGAAGTTGGATGTTCCCAAAGTGCTGTATCAAAGCACATCAATAGAAGGTTATGTGGAAGGGAAAAGTGTGGTAGAAAAAGGTGTACAAGCAGCAGGGATGACCGCAGCCTGGAGAGGATTGTCAGGAAAAGGCCATTCCAAAGTGTTGGGGACTTTCACAAGGAGTGGACTGAGGCTGGAGTTAGTGCATCAAGAGCCACCACACACAGACGGATCCTGGACATGGGCTTCAAAAGTCGTATTCCTCTCGTCAAGCCGCTCCTGAACAACAAACAACGTCAGAAGCGTCTTACCTGGGCTACAGAAAAAAAGAACTGGTCTGTTGCCCAGTGGTCCAAAGTCCTCTTTTCTGATGAGAGCAACTTTTGCATCTCATTTGGGAACCAAGGACCCAGAGTCTGGAGGAAGAATGGAGAGGCACACAATGCACGATGCTTGAAGTCCAGTGTGAAGTTTCCACAGTCTGTGTTGATTTGGGGAGCCATGTCATCTGCTGGCATTGGTCCACTGTGCTTCATTAAGTCCAGGGTGAACGCAGCTGTCTACCAGGAGATTTTGGAGCACTTCATGCTTCCTTCCGCAGATGAGCTTTATGGGGATGCTGACTTCATTTTCCAGCAGGACGTGGCACCTGCCCACACTGCCAAAAGTACCAAAACCTGGTTCAATGACCATGGGATTACTGTGCTTGATTGGCCAGCAAACTCACCTGACCTGAACCCCATAGAGAATCTATGGGGCATTGCCAAGAGAAAGATGAGGGACATGAGACCGAACAATGCAGCGGAGCTGAAGGCCGCTATTGAAGCATCCTGGTCTTCCATAACACCTCAGCAGTGCCACAGGCTGATAGCATCCATGCCACGCCGCATTGCGGCAGTCGTTGCTGCAAAAGGGGCCCAAACCAAGTATTGAGTACATATGCATGCTTATACTTTGCAGAGGTCCGATATTGTTCTATTTCCAATCCTTGTGTTATTGATGTCATGCAATATTCTAATTTTCTGAGATTGTGAATTTGGGGTTTTCATAAGCTGTACGCCATAATCATCACAATTATACCAAAGTAAGGCTTGACATATCTCGCTTTGCATGTAATGCGTCTATCTCATATATTGGTTTCACCTTTTGAGTTGCCATACTGACATAAATGAACATTTGCACGATATTCTAATTTTTCGAGTTTCACCTGTATAATAAGCCCATAATAATACCTGAAATAACAACAACAACAAATTCCCTATAACTCCCCCTGAGCTATCCCCACTCACATTTAGCAGAATCAGGGAAGTGGCAGGACATTAGAAGTAATGTTTACTATGCAACTTGATTATCTTACAAATGGCTGGGTTTCATTACATGCACTCACTTTTGGAATGCTCTAAGACAGGCACCTGCAGAAGTGCCATGGTTTATAAAATAGCAGTCAGGTTTTTTGGGGTAGGAGGGTGGCCAATAACTTTAATTCTGGGATTAGCTCAGTTCCTAAGAATCTGCAAACATTTGTGCCACAACAGAATGGCACTTGATAGCCTTGATCCTCATAAGCATGCTAAGAGGAATGCATAGGATCAGAGCTGAAAGTAAACCACACACATTAGTAGAGATTAAGAAGCAATGTGTTTTTCCAGCTCAATTTAGGATCTGACCGAAGAAAAGCCTCCCTCAACTACAGAAAACCAGGAAAAGTAGTATCTGTAACTGGAATATAAAATTCTTTACAGATGCTGGACCAGGTGGTACCTCTTCATCCAGAGTTTCTGCTTCTGCCATTGGGTGCTATATGTAGCAACAGAACATGCTTAATGTTAGTTTTTATTAATGTCAAGATGAATTTGAAAAAAGCCCTGGATTAGGAGTAAAATGAAGTAGTAGGGCAGATGATCATGATCACGATGATGGTTGGTCACACAGTCAACCAGATGTTTAGACTGGATCTCACATTTTTGTCCACCTATGGAGTCCTTCCCAAGGACCTGGGATAGGCAGATGTTATTTGATGGTGTTAAAGGTATCGTCACAGGATATAAGCTGTTCCAAGTAAAGCTGCCTTTTGCAGTTGACTGATGGTGATTTTGTCAATGCCAATGGTCTTCAAGTGATGCTCCAGATGTTTTGGGATTGCACCTAAGTTGCCTATTGCTATTGGTACTATCTTTGCTTTCTTTTGCCACAGTAGTTCTAGTTCTATTGGCAGGTCTTTATATTTTGTGATATTCTCCAGTTCTTTCTCTTCTGTTCTGCTGTCTCCAGGTATTGCAATGTCCACTATCCAGATTTTTTGTCTTTCTTATCAACAATTGTTAATTGTTATTTTATAATAATTATTGTATAATATATTAATGTAATTATAATATATAATAACATGTAATATAATATTATTATTACACATGCTTGCAGAATAATGCCACTTTAGCACTAACCTTGTCAAGTTATCCCACCTGTAACATCATGCAGTTAAATTTACTCTGTGTAGTATTATGGCCTAACTTCTCTGCTGTGTTTTTCCATGCCCCTGGACCACATCTGTAGGTTTTCCTTATGAGCACCAGGAAACAAACCAAGACTGTGTTTGTACAATATGGCTGACTGAGACAACGGCTCTGCTCCCTTGATTAAGTGTCTCAGCCTTGTGGATTATCAGTGCACAAACTGATAGTCCAGTGAAACTGGGAGTGGCTGTTTTCTAAAATCCTTTTCTAACGTTGTCATGTTTTTAAAACATTACATATGAAACATAATTGGAAAAAATAATTGGAAATTGGAAACACTACTTATGAAAAATAATTGAAAAAAAATGAGTCAGCTGAGGCCATTGCCACTGCAAAAAATCATAGCCAAACCATCAGCCTTTTTCTACCCAGCTCCTTGCGGCTGGATGAGAAATAAAAAGGAAACAGAGACAAAATGCCTAGAAAAGTCCCATTTTCTGTTGTGCAGAGCGCAGCAAAGCTCTCAAAAACTCTGCTCTCAGGAAAACCACACATCAGCATGAGAGCTTGCAAAATGCAATGTCCATATTTTGCTCTCCAAAGAAATTCCAGTCAGAAAATATATACTAACTGGTTTTTATTGATAAAAATGCAAAACTCCATAAAATACAAGTTGCATACAAAATATAGGAAATAACAAAGACTTCTTCTCATCTTAGCATCCAAGACTTATCCACAACAAAGTCTCTAGCTAAAAACTCTCAGAGAAGAGGTACACTACTTGGTTATTAGTTACAACTACATAACCTATAAAACTACATGATAGATGAAACTATACATGACTGACAGGCTAGGCATCTAGCCCTCCCATTATATTGCTAGCATGTACCCCCCCACTGAATAACTAGCATACACATGCCAATAGGTGGCAGTAAATAGCACAACACAGTCACAAGATGCTTTGTTTACATTAAGCTACATACAGTAGACATAACAATGTTGTTGTACAGATAACGGGATGACTTTCTTCCCATGAGAAAATCCTGACATTTTCACAGAGCAACTCTAGGCATTTTGTCTCTGTCTTGGAAACAGGAATCCTCAGCAAGATGTTTAAACTAGACAGTGATTGCATTTCTCTATGAAAGCAGGGTTAGGATATTCCCATGACAGAGTAACTCTCCCTCCTGTATGCATAAGACTCATCTCTTTGCTTCACATGTGGGTTGGGAGAATATGTAGTTTTAAACTGAAAAAAATTATAAATCCTTACATTGCTACTTCTCTTTTATCTTATAAAGCTTTGGTGTTTTGTCTTTTTTTGCGCTTTATGGTTTTCATTTCTACTTCCAGAGAACTTTGGCTATTAAGTGGAATGGAATGAAACAATAGTATAATTTTATCATACTATTCAAAAGTAAGACAAGGTGAAGGCTGGTGTGGATCTTCCGGGCTGTGTGGCCGTGTTCTGGAAGTTCTGTTTCCTAACGTTTCGCCAGCATCTGTGACCGGCAACTTTAGAGCACAAAAGGGTCACATCATCCTGGGCACAGAGAGAACTGCTCCTGTCTGTGCTCTTGCACTCTGAAGATGCCGGTCACAGATGCTGGCGAAACGTTAGGAAACAGAACTTCCAGAACACGGCCACACAGCCTGGAAGATCCACACCAGCCTTCGTATGCCGGCCGTGAAAGCCTTCGACAATACATAAGACAAGGTGACTTTAACTGATTTGGTTAATAAACAAATAAATTAATGCGCTACCAATACAAAATGTAATCAGTCATAAGTCTATCTTAGAATCTAAATAGGACTATATTAATTCCCTAGAATTCTAAAAATTCATGCAGGACAATCAGTCAACTGAACTTACTTTCTAAAAATGGACTTCTAAAGATTCTAGGGGATTTGAATTAATTTTAGCAACTTCTATCCACAAGTCCCCATGCATATTAGGAACATTAGTACACACTGGAAATATAAAATATACATAAATATTATGATAGCCTTTAATTCAGTTGATGTGGTCCTCTGGGACTTGTTATACTACATTGCAAATTTTAAAACCAAGGATTTAAGACATTTCACATACATTCTGATTAATGTACTATTACTGGAATGAAAGTTACTAACCTTTGGTCATAATCATAATTCATACTAATAAGCAAATGTTACCATCTGCTGTTTTCAGCTTCAATAAATACACCTTTTGGTTTTATCTAGAAAAAACTCCCCATTTCTAACCATTCCCACAAAAAGCTCAGCTTGCATCTCCAACAGCTTTGTTGCTTCCAATGACAGAGTTCTGAAGAGCAGATATAATCAAGGATATCACAGATATCATCCAGAAAGGGTGCAAGTAATGAAATTGCTTGACTGGTGCCATTTTGAAGAAGTTTGGTATTCCATTTGGGCACATAAGTAGCTCCCCAAATCACCCATTTAAAACGGCCTATGATGTTAAGAACCAATGTTTCATCTCTCTCATTCTTTCTCTTGACTAGTTATTTTCCATCAAGAGTCAGAACCTTTAAGAACAATGGTACACAAGGACAGTCAGCCCACCAGTATAGTTTTTTTGACTACACAAAGCCAAATTTGTTTTGTGCTGCTTGAGGTTGGTAGCATAGGCTTAACAGACACAACCAGCCACACCAAGCCTAGTTGTGATGCACATTTTATCACTTGCTATCCACTTGTCCTCCTCCCAGAATCCCAGAAGCAAGGCCAGAAATTTAGTCACAGAAACTTCTTCTTTCTTTGAATTACAAATGTGTTCACCTGAAGAGGTTTGGGTATCTCTTTTAATTAAGTTCTCCTAACTTAATATTCTTGGATATACATAAAGATAGCCAAAGGAGTGACCAACCTAGGACACCAGGGCCTTATGAAAGAAAACCCTTTCTGTGGCCCATAGAACCCACTCCCTAACTGCAAAACATCACCATGCTTTCCCATCATTTCCCACATGAAAACTAAGTTAAGACAGTTCAACCCTCCATCCATGCCTGGTTCACATGGTCTCACCATACTGTATCGTTGTGCTGTACACTGAGGATCTACCTAAATGCTTTCTTTGGCAAACAAAACATTCTCTGTGTCTGTTTTGGATGAATGAATATTTCTTCATGTTAGGGGTATCAGGAAATTTCATTTTCACAGATTAATTGGAGAGAATGTCCAATAAGTCCATTCTATATGAATGTCCAGTTAATCAAATGGTATATCATTGTAGTGGTGTATATCAGTTATATGATAATATTACAAATTACACCATCTACATTTGCTATTAGAGAAATCATACCATTACTCAACTCATGCAAAAGTGACACAAATGATGTAATTTGCATCATGATGCAAATGACGTAAATCACATTGGAAATCTGATCCATTGTATACAGAATCTACTGCACTAAGATCCAGTCAGGTGAGGTTTTGTGCAAAGGCTTTCCAAGTCAGAAAGATCTAGGATTTCTTGGCATAAAGGAGTGAACACAATGGCTTTGGTGGGACTTCTATATTCCATTTTTTGCCAGTATTAATTTTTAAAATTCCTTTGGTATTAAAAAAAATTGTGCTGTTCAAGATAATAGCTGGCTAACCCTAACCCTAACCATGTTGTAAGGGAGATGGGCGGGGACAAGTCAAATCAAATCAATCAACAAATAAATAAATAAATAAAATACCCCTAGGATCAGTAGCTCTTGCAATAGTTGTCTTATTAAAAGATAGCTGCACCTTGCTCATATGTGACTTCCTTCAAAGGTCCAATCTCTTCTAGAGTTCCTTTTTGAACCATTGTTTTCTGAAGTGTTTGGAAAGATTTGGGCCCACTTCACCAATGGAAAAATGAAGCACATCCATCCAGCTTCCTTCCTAGTTTGTACAGCCAATTAAAATAGTCAATACAATATTTAGTCAATTGATCCTGAAACAAACCATCAGCAGCTTTTACAGCTACTGTTCCTTCCTTCTCTGAAACAGAGCACCTGTTTGGTAATGGGTATGTAGGGTCAAATATATTTGCACTTGTAGGTGAAGAGGGGCTGGATATTGGCAAATCTCTCAGGCAAAAATTGGTCAAAACTTGTATCTCCTGTAGAGGATATTCTGAAGATTGCAAAATGGGAATTCCATGTGGCCAAGAGGCTGTGCGTGCCCCATCCCTGCCCTAAAAGGAAGATGTTGCTGCAATAGTAGCAAAACGTACTGGTGCCAAAATTTGCCATCACTGAAGTGCAGCTAAAAATATAGCTATCAATTAAATGAAATTGCCCAATCTTCAAGAATGTTGAGAAACACCGAGTGCTAGTAATGGAAATACAGAAGTTACTAAATTGTTCTGTGGCTTTGAAGCGATTGATGGAAGCATGTTTGCTACATGACTTAGATGCTGAACAGCTGTGACTCTATTTCTTACAGAGCAATTTCACTGTTCTTAATGCAGAATGGAAAGAGGACCTGCCTTAGAATATAGAAACCAAAATTACAGTTCAAACCTAATGCATCTATTAGCAGATAACAAATTGCCATGAGGTTGCCCCTCTCAGGTTCGCTTTATGAAAATAAGCCTCTGGCTCTAGTAGTGTTGATGGCTTTTAAAAAGTCTCTATAGATTGAAAAATACATTAATCTTTTGTCATTAAGGTCCCAAGAATGCATCTTTCTCACAAGTTGAAACTGTGGTCACCACATTAAATGTGGGGAAAGAAGCTCTCTACAATGAGAGGTATGCTTTGTACGGAACACCATGTTGTTTCAGGTAGGGAGCAGTCTTCTTTCCTACCTGACTGCCTGAAATAGGCAAAGCAGTTTCTTATATGGATAAGATGCAATACAAAAGAACAGCGTGTTAAAAGGGTTTTACATGAAAGATAAATCATAGTAATAGAAATATTAAGAGCAAAATAGAGGGAGAGATCAGAGCAAATGAGCCATGACATGACAAAAAAGAAGAAAAGAAAAAAGAAAAGAAAAGAAAAGGCAAGACCACGAAGAGAATTAAAATGTGTAATTAAGACATAGGTGATATGTGATTATAAAATCATATGAGCAGGATAAAAAGAACAAATGTAAGTGAACAGATATAGAAACCAAGCTCTATTCGCCATCCATCCATCTTAAATCTTAAGGCTTTACCTCCCACCCTTTTGAGTCAATAGACTCTTAGTCATTAGCTTCCCAGCCTTGAGACTGGAATGCATCTGCTTCATGTTCACAACAGTTCTGTCTGGTATAAACAGTGCTATTCCTGTCTCACCAGCTTCATCCCTTCAGCCCCCTGGACACACACCCATGCTTTTTAACTTCTCAGGCTAGTCAATAGCCTTGGCATTTCTTGCTGGTCTCCCAATCAAATTCTGACCAGGTCTGATCCTACTTTACTTTTTCAGGATTGGCCAAGGATGGCTAGGGGCTGCCAACTGCTGTGTCAGCAACTTAGTTGCTCCATTAATAAAAAAAGTGCCAAAGATTCTTAAATCATTATTCTGTAAGGTCATATTGTTTTCAAAGGCCATCTGTTGAGATCTACTGTTACGGGAGAAATTTGGCTTTTCAGTTTCTGGTCTTAAATCCTTTTAATTGCATTTAATTAAAAGCAAAATCTGAAACAGAACATTCTAAACCATCTGCATCGTATAGGCATCTCCTTTTATGGGCATTTGTGGCTCTGGCTGCTTTTGTCAAAAATGACAAAAGGAACATTGTACTGTCACAGCACAAATGACACCCCTTTTAGATGTGTGCAATCTCACAATGCGGATACAAAAGGGATGGGATTTGCATTGTGATTCTGCTCTTGTCACTCTGACTGGTTTGACCCCTTGCAGATGTCACTGTCCCTTTTACTCTACTCTCTGTAAGCACCCATTCTAAATAAAATCTTATTTTAGTCCTCTTTTTCTTCTATTCCCATGATGTATTTAAGTGAACAGGACAGAATAAAATTGGGTTGCCTGATTGTTTCTTCTTGGCCCTTAATTATTAGAAGATTTGTTAAGTATGAGTACCAGAGGTAAAAAAGGTCATCACCTTGCTTAAAAAAGGTGGTGGTATTTATTGCTTAATAATATTTTAATATAGGACAGAGATAGGAGTTATACAAAAAGAATCTCTGCTTATAAGAAATCCTAGAAGTCTTTTTTTTTTTACTTTGTGTGTGTTAACAACAAATGATAGTCGGTACTGAATTTTTGTCTCCCACTACTGTTTATTAAAATCTTAATGTGCCCTTTCCCTGTCTCCAAACCCTGCCTCCTGTTTGCTAGAATGTAAATGCTGTAAGCTTTACTCAAATTGCATTGTTGAAATGGCAGAGCAGGACAGTGTATAAAATTGCATTGCTGTATGGTTTGTCAGTAGATGGAGCTATCGTTTTATGGAAACTTCTTGGAGGTAAGTGAACAGCCAACTTTGTCCTTTATAATCTGCAGTAAGGTAAGAACACTCCATCAAATTATGGTTGTCAAAATGGTTGTGTTGGTCTTCAGTTTGAAAATTCCTACCCCACAAGTTCTTTCCTAAGACTAATGGCACATTCTATTAATTTGTAAACAATATCCTGAAGATCTAGATGTGTCAAAATGTTCACATATTCAACAAACTTTTCTATTGTCACCACTTGATTTCTCCAAAGCCAAACTTTCCTAGCAGTGTTTATAGTACTTGGAGGGGAAGTGAATACAGTATAGCCATTTAGAGCATCACTTAATATAATATTTTGTTTCTTCAAGTCTTGGCAACTTTTTTCAAAAGTGGCTTGCAGTTGTTGCTTTCTTAGGGGTGAGAGAGGGTGACTGGCCCAAAGTCATCCAGCTGGCTTCGTGCCTAAGACAGGACTAAAACACATGCTCTCCCAGTTTGTAGCCTAGTGTCTTTAACCACTACTCCAAACTGGCTTAACTGGATCTCAACTCAGTTAAGTCATAGCTCAGAAACTTTTAAAAAATAATTGCTAATCCTCATAAAATTAAATACAGTGGTACCTCGAGTTACGAACGCCCCCCTTTACGAAATTTTCGCGATACGACCAAAAATTTGCTCTGGCCCCAAAAATTTGCCTCGCTGTGCGACCTCCGTCTTGCGCTACGAACCGGATCCGCGGCCATTTGCCCTGCTGCCACATGGTTGCGGCTTCCTGTGGGCGAGATCGCGGTAGCAAGGAGACGTTCAGTGAGGCTTGTGGTGTTTTGTGGCGTTTGGAAGGTTTTTGGTGTGCTTGTCAGCATGGCTCCAAAGAAAATGCAGAGCGGGCTTGGCAAGAATAAGGGTTTGAAGAAGAAAGTGATGATCGAACTGAAGAAGGAGATTATAGAAAAGCACGATCGTGGTGTTCGTGTGACTGATCTGGCCGTGGAGTACAAGATGGCGAAGTCGACCATCTCGACTATTTTGAAGAATAAAGATGCCATCAGAGAAGCTGATGTGGCAAAAGGAGTAACGATGTTAATGAGGAAGAGGACACAAGTGCTGGAAGAGGTGGAAAAGCTGTTGTTAGTGTGGCTGAATGAGAAACAGCTGGCAGGTGATAGCGTGAGTGAAGCTATCATCCGTGAAAAAGCCAGGAAACTGCACAATGATTTACTGCAGAAAAACCCCTCTACCAGTGCAGCAAGTGAGGAATTTAAAGCCAGCAGAGGCTGGTTTGAGAAATTCCACAGGAGAAGTGGCATCCACAATGTGGCAAGACATGGAGAGGCTTCCAGTTCTGACAAGGCTGCTGCAGAAGCCTACAAGGAAGAATTTGAGGACTTCATGAAGGCGGAAGGATACGTCCCTCAGCAAGTGTTCAACTGCGATGAGACAGGGCTCTTCTGGAAGAAGATGCCAAACAGAACCCACATCACGCAGGAGGAAGAGGCACTGCCAGGGCACAAGCCCATGAAGGACAGACTGACCCTTTTGCTGTGTGTGAACGCAAGCGGCAACCTGAAGATTAAGCCACTACTGGTGTACCATTCCCAGACCCCTCGTGCGTTCAGGGAACACAATGTGAACAAGGCCAGACTGCCTGTCATGTGGAGGGCCAATGGGACAGCGTGGGTCACAAGGCAGTTGTTCATGGAATGGCTGCACGAGGTGTTCGCACCCAGCGTTAAAAAATATCTTTCCGAGAACCAGCTGCCTGAAAGGTGCCTTCTTCTGATGGACAATGCCCCGGCACACCCTCCAGCCTTGGTGGATGATATGGACGCTGAGTATGACTTTATAGAGGTCAAGTTCTTCCCCCCCAACACGACACCTCTTCTGCAGCCCATGGACCAGCAAGTGATCTGCAATTTTAAGAAGCTCTACACAAAGGTGCTCTTCACCAGGTGTTTCAATGTCACTGAGGAAACATCCTTGACTCTGGCAGAGTTTTGGAAGAAACATTTCAATGTCCTCCACTGCATCAGCCTCATTGACAAAGCCTGGGAAGATGTCACCTGCCGGACCTTAAACTCAGCCTGGAGGAAACTGTGGCCAGAATGTGTCGCTGAACGTGACCGTGAAGGGTCTGATGCAGAGGTAGTGGAGGAGATTGTGTCCATGGGCAAGAGCATGGGTCTGGTTGTCGATGGTGCAGACATAGAGGAGCTTGTTGAGGACCATGAGGAGGAGCTGACCACGGAAGAACTTGCTGAGCTCCAGAGTGAGCAACAGAAAGCGCTTGGTGAGGAGCATTCCACTGAGGAAGAGGAAGACAGGGAGGAGGTTAGTAGTGCTGAGATTAAATCCATTATGGAACAATGGAATGCGTGCCAGGACTCCTTTGAGAAGCACCACCCCAACATAACTGTAATGAACAGAGCGTTGAACATGATGAACGATAACGTGGTCTCTCATTTCCAGAGGGTTATGCAGCGCAGGAAAAAACAACTGACTTTAGACAGGTTTTTCCCCAGAACTGAGCCTGCAGCTAAGAGGCAAAGAAGAGAGGACTCTCCCTCCAAACAATAACTGCCTCCCCACCCCATTCTCCCTCTTCATACTGTGCTGTACGTACTTTTTTTCATGTTTTTGTGGTTTAAAAATAAAATACATATGTTTCAGAACTGTTTGTATTTACATTGAACCTTATGGGGAAATTTGCCTCGCGGAGCGACCAAATTCGGAGGGCGGATTAGCCGTATTTACATTGAACCTTATGGGGAAATTTGCTTCGCGGTGTGACCAAATCGAGTTGCGATCAGAGTCACAGAACAGATTAAATTCGTAACCCGAGGTACCACTGTAGTTGGGTTCACTTTCCCCACCTCTGTGAAATTTGAGCCTTGCCACAGAATGTATGTGTCAGGAAGGATCTAGCAAGCTATTTTAGCTTGATGAAACAAGATCGTTACCTTTGCACAGAAAACTCACATGCACTCAAAAACTTTTCCTGAGGAATCCATGCCACGTAGGAGGTGAAACTGCTTTTCAGGAAACAAAATTGTGAAGCTCTGTGAGCATACATGGAACTGGATGTGTCATTCTGGGCATCCCACGCTATATAAAATTCAGCCCATCCCCAACTGCAGACTGTCATATTTTTAATATGCCCACTCCACTCACTTTGCCATGAAGTACTGAAAAGATTTATTTGAACCCAGTTGCTACTAAGACATTTTAGAACCTGAAGGGAGCTGAGAACCTTCATAAAGATGAACGAAGGAAGAAGATGGCACCTCCTCTATTTAATGCATAAATACACGAGCAACTTGAGGCAGGTCATCCTCTTGTATTTCTTGAGCCAACTGAAAATCAAGTCATTCTGCTTAAGTAGATAATAGATCTGGCTATTAGGGCTAGGGACACAGTTCTGATAATTCCTTGGATATTTGCATACGTACTTATGCATGCGGGGTATTGAAAATGTAGTGATTTTATTGTAAAACCTGTGCAATGTTTTGACTCCATGAACTTTGTTAACAAAGAACTTACTATGGCAAAGCTGAAGTTGCTTCAGAAATTCCAGTGATGTGCTTTCCATTAAATTACAGTGAGAGTCAATCCATTCTTCGACTTCTTTAGCGACAGGTTACTTTCAAAAGAAGAAATTCATTATTTGGCATTTGTTAGTGTATCCCTGCTAAATTCTTTCTGCGTGTTTTTTGACATTTACAATGTCATTTTCCAGTCATTTACATTTTTCCAGCAGCTTTTACCATCTGAAGGACTGTATAATCATATAAATGAATTTTTATATGTGGGCACTCTGACATTCATGTCCTAATCCATAGTTTAGAAAACTCCTGAAGAACAGTAGCCAAAAAAGGTAAAATTAACAACAGTGAAACTCATGCAGACTCCGTCACTCTGATAGCAGGCACTTCAGAATTCCTCTAGCAATGCATCTTATATGACTCTTGTTATACTACCAGATTAGATCCAAATGCAGTAGGGATTTGGAGACATTGCCTCATAACCTCAATTCCATCTACTGCTCGATAAACCATTTTGAAATACTAGTGGCCTTTTTCTTCAGATGGTCCTTGAAATTTCAAGGAACTGTGTTTAGAAAAAAGAACGGTAGCTAATTTTGGAACTCAGACCTGAAATCCAAATCCTTTCTCTATGATAAAGCTCACTGGTGATCCTAAGACAACCTTTCTAACATAACATATCTGACACCATGGATTATTGTATGTTTTGAATGATAAGAGAGAGTTAAATATGCCATTTTAAACTTTTCAGAAGAAGACAGGATAAGCATAAATAAATCAGAGGAAAGCTCTCTTTGGATAGAGATTATGTGTACTTCCATCAAGTTTTTTGTTGTCCAGTTATTTAATTTTGGATAGCCAGGTGAACTGATCTTCCATTGTAGATTAGTTGTTCATGAATATAAATAAAAAGCCTGGGCTTTTTAAAATATGTATGTATTTAAAAATAAATATAAATTATATAAAATGAACAGTTGAGTATATAAAATATTCAAATTTATTATTTGATTACTCTATGAAAAACATGGAAACCAACTTTTTGCTGCTGGTAAGGAGGTAGTTGTTCTCTGCAGCCCCTTACCCCTCCAGATTTTGTCTCAGGACCATGTGGAGGTTTTCCCAAACCAGTGTGATATTTTACTTCATTAACTGAAACTTCAGTGTTTGCCACTTTTTATGAAGATGTTCTTCTTCTATGCTTTGGACATGGGTGAACTGAAACCCAGCTCCCTAGAAAGTGGTCAGGTGAATTTTTCAGACAATGGTCTGTCTTCAGCATATCATATATAAAAGTATCAAGTGAGACAATCAACATGTAAACTCATCGTCTGACCTTGTTTTATAAAAAAAGACTCAGTTAAGTTCTTGCTGGTTCCTCAGGGGCTTGCTAAACTTTCTACAATAGCATCAGCAGCAGTGATAATATACTGGGCCTTGATTCTTGTTCTGTTTTGTGACAAGTTGGCTTCCTCAGATTTTGGGCAAAAGCACCGCTGTATTGCTAGCGTCAGAATAATGCTGCTCATAGAAACACCAATAACCATTTGGAAAAAAGAGAAATTCTGAGCTAGAAGCCTGGTCTTTTCTGGCCCACAAATTCATTCCAATAATCCGGAGGCCTCTTCAGGGCATGTAAAGGGGAACAAATTGCATTGTGCTGTTGTGCTACAAGCTCCGTCCCTTTTGCATGTGTATTGCAACAGCACATGCATGAATGAAAGACACCGCTTTTGTCATTTTTACAAAAGCATCAGATGCTTTGGGGGCTCTGCATTAATACCACATGGGATATACACTATGTAAAAATCAAGAAATCCCAGCTACCCACCCAAAAGTGGTGGTGGAGGTGGTGGTGGAAGTCTTGTAAAACCTTGTTCATGAGGGCACGACATAATGTAACATCAGTATTTTTCTTTCTCTCTGGGAGCTTAAGGGAAGGTGGACTGTATATAGTATTCTGATCAAAGCATTAACCCCTAAGGTCTGAAGGCTGAATATTAACATGATCCAGAAGATCATTCCACTAAAATGCACACAACCATTCTGAGATACCCCAAATGTCTGCTGACAGTGCAACCAGCTTCTAGAAGTGAATAATTATGCTAAAGAAGTTTGATTCATCCAGGAATGGTGTTCACTTGAAAGTTTTCTTTCAGTGTATGTATGTTCAACAAGAACTAAAACATTTGGAGGGGCAAACCTCCTTTACTTGTGAATTCTGACCAGTTAGGAGTTACGTGTTTATAATATTACACAAATTTAACTCTTCCCTCATTCCTCACTTAGAACTGTATATTCTACTAGATATTACAAATGTATACACTAACTTTTTTTATAGTGTATAATTTTTTTTAAAATACATTTTTAAGAAGAATTTTATCAGCTCTCCTGTCTGATTAAGGGATTATTCAGAAAACTTTACAAAACAACATACTAATGAATAATGAGAGGATTTGACTAATAACTAACAAAAAATCAGTTAAAACTGTTTTCAGAAATATTATTCCAGAGCACTTTCAATTGAAAGCTGTTGAACGGACAAACTAATTGGTGTGCCTAATTGCCCAGACTGCTGTGTTCAACTGATTTTTAAAATTATAATGATTATTATAGCTTGTGGTTTGGTATGCTGTATTTTGTAATGTTTTCTTATTATTGTGAGTTGCAGCAATTTAAAAAGCTATTATTTAGATGTACCAGGTACTTTGTAAAATAGATGTTCTAGGACTGATATATTCTCTAAAGTAAAATACAAAATAATATAATAAAAATACCACATACCCAGCTTTTAAAGATCCCTGCCACCCTGACCATTTGCTTGTTGATGGGTTAACCGTGACAGTAGCAACGAGAGATGGCAGATAAATTTGTTTGAACTGAATTTCATACAAAATTTGCACTGTTCAGAACTCTCTGATAAGATTTCTCAGTGTATGTACAGTATAATGCATAAATTAAAGAAACGTGAGTTGAGTGCTTTATTTCCAATAGGGAAAAAGATGCTGAAGGTAAGGGCATGGATGATTTGGCCAGCTTCATCTTCCATTCTAAGTTTGCTTGGGTCTGTTTCTGCATCACTTTCTAATGGTTTTTAAGCCCATATGAAAATATGCAGCTGGCTGTTACACATTATTTCCTCACTAATTTTGCATATAGCTTGTGTTTATTCCTTAATACAGCATTTTTGAACATAACTACAAATATGCCTAATGGCCTTTATATGCATTTTTGTAATCTGTAGCTGCCACCCAGATCCTTTGCGGCTTTGTGGACGCCCCATCACTCACTGCCATGGGTGCATCCTTGTGGTAGAGAACAAACAAACATACAGCTTCATCTGAAATCAGTGACAGTTACCATGGAAACTAGAAAGCAAAGGTAAAGACAGCGAATAAGTAGACAATTCCAGCAGGCTCTGCACCTTTTTGCAGTGTTTAAAAAGACAAGAAATCCAAGCTGTAGTAGTAGTTTACTCTTTAATATGAATCGTTTTCTTTAGTTGTTTGTTAGTTACTTTTTATTCATTATTACTATAACATGCACCTATGAAATTAGCTGCAAATCAATAATCCTTTTAGCCCAGGGCAATTTCTTATAAGAAGTAAAACTTTCAAGGATATGCATTAGTCTCAGGTATCGACAGGGGCATCGGGGGTGTGTGTGTCAGAATCTGCAAGACTGCAGATGTGATATGATGATAAAAGCCCACAGCTTTCATATGTACATGGGCACACACATACCAAAGGGGTGGGGCTTTGACCGTGACGGCACACCTGTCATCTTTCAAATATTTACCTCCCCGCAGATGACCAGATACAGATCTGGTCTGGCTTTACTATATTGGCTACCAATGACAGTGGGCAGGGAACCAGGAGCAGCCAAGAAACCTTTCTACTGGTGTCATGGACATGTTCCATCGCCAAAGAAACCACTCTGTGTTGGCTTTTTTTTTCCTGCTTCTCTCTCTTTCCCCAAAACACTTCTGCCAGAACAGCAGGATTTCAGTACCATCCCATCCCATCCCAAATCATCTGAAACCTGCACATTTCAAACTGGACACAAGCTACTGAAAACCATGTATGTAATAGTTTGTGCACTGAATGCTTCGCACACCTCTAAAAACTAATCAATTTCCTAGAGTTGAAAGCAACTTATGGGATAAGAATCCAAACTAAATTAAACAATTTGCATTGCAAAATACTATTACTATTACAAAGCTGAAGATTTACTCAACTTCAGGAAGACAAAAGCTAAAAGGAAAAAGGAAAAAGCTAAGAGAAAGGAAACATACTGTATGAAGACATACACAGGCTGGAGGTACATGTTGACCATGACATTTCATTTGGGCTCAATGTGGTGCTTCAAAAAATAGTTTAATTACATTTGGACTGAATGAGGTGTTAGCTCTGACTCAGACCTGAAACTAAAGTTTTCTGCTTGTCATAGTCTAATATAGGAAATTATAAAAATACTTTTAACATAAGGGCACAATAATGGCAAGCACAGAAAGTCTGTCTGAAGGGATGAAGCTTCACCATTTTTAGAGAAAGCTGTGTAAAGATTCTGGAACAAGAATCCTTTACTTTCTGATTTTTTAAAAAGTTGTGCTGCCTTTATGGTCCTTTTCAGTTTGAGGGAGAATGAGATATAATTGTAATCTTGGACAGCCCTTCTATGCCTGGCAAATTTCAGACCTATAGGTTTCTTAATGTAAGAGGAGGAGGTAGAGACCTGGTGATGAAGTTTCACTAATTCCTTTTATTATTTGCTAGACAGTGTCTATGGCCATTATAGAAGAGCTGCTTGGTAAAATGTCTGGCAAACTCAAGAAAAAAAGTGCAGAAAAGCATTTAGATCAGTGTTTCTCAACCTCAGCAACTTTAAGATGTGTGAAGTTCAATTCCCAGAATTCCCCAGCCATCTGAAAGTTGTCAAGGTTGAGAAACGCTGGCTTAGATGACTGTGCAGCCAATGTAAGCCTGCCCATCCTTCCCCTGCACCAAAAATGGCAATTGGAGAGCTTCTGATAAACCATTCCTTATGATCAGAAGGTGAATTTGTCCATCACTCCATTTAATTCCTCTCAGCACCCCTTGTACTCAATGCTCTTTAGAGAACACAAAAGTAAAAAGTAGTTCTAAAGTGCCAAATCCTGCAGAAAGCTTCAGAGCAGTCCCAATCCACTTCTGAAAGCTGTGGCTGAATCTTGATTGCACTTTGTGGAGACAGAGCTCTGATATGAATTGATTCTGGGTTTTGCCAGATGCGGGCTGAATTTCAATGTTTTTGAAATCAGGAATATCTTTGCCTTTTTCTTCTTTTTATTGTATTCTGCCATTCATCCTTTCAAAAGGCCACAAAATAGGTCTGATTTAAAAAAAAATAAAATAACATAATACAAAATGACCACAGAGTCATAAGGGAAAAAAAATGGTCAA
The DNA here is from genome assembly GCA_030867105.1 of Liasis olivaceus. Classification (NCBI taxonomy): domain Eukaryota; kingdom Metazoa; phylum Chordata; class Lepidosauria; order Squamata; family Pythonidae; genus Liasis; species Liasis olivaceus. The sequence continues at coordinate 264,494,731 of CM061349.1, forward strand.
GATAATTAGAAGAACCAGTCAATCACATCAATGGTTGTGGGAAGCAGAACACATCCCAGGATCCCCCCCCCCCCCCGGAAAGGTTAAAATGAAGTACACAGGAGTTTTACAAAGCTACAACTCCCCCACCCCCACTCCAGTAGCATTAACAACATCTGTTTGGGAAGGATAAAGCCTATTACAGAAATTATAAACAGCACCCACGATTTTTTTCCGTTGTGTCCATAATGAGAGTCTCTTGAAATGTGTCCTTATACAACATTGCCTCAGGCCTCATCATAAGATTCTGAGTGCATGAGGAGCACTTCAAATGAAGCAGCAATTTAAAAACTGTCAGCTTCTAACTTTGCTTGAGATTAGTATTTACAATGCCCTGTCTCTTTGCTTCATGTAATTAATTCAAAATATTAGGTACAGTACTTATTACCGGAAGCTGTCCTGTAGTTTTAGAACCGGAATATCTGTCATATGACCTCTTGATTTTTCTGGATTCCTTCAAAAAACATCATTGTGTCATCCCATGTGATTCTGCAATGATTTTGAAATGTTCACATTTATAATAAATTTGGTGGGCGAATCTGAGTTTTAAATGTCATATCTCTCTGGTAGTAATTAGTTCTGGATGTGAAAATCCTTTACAGCTTTTTAAAAATGAATCTGGAAATTATTATGCATGTCATCAGGACTGGTTTGCTATTAATTTGAAGGAGTTCCCAATTTAAAATGCAGAGGATTTTAATGAATGCAGCAAATATTATGAACTTATCAGACCTTTTTAAAACTGTTTTTGAGAGGTATACAGGTAGTCGCCACTTAACATCCATTCATTCAGTGACCATTCAAAATTATGATGATGCTGAAAAAAAGGACTTGCAGCCGGTCCTCGAACTTATGATCATCTCAGTGCCTAGGCGGTCAAATGATAAAAATTTGGGCCCACCTACATTTATGACCTCTGCCACCAACCCCAGCTGATCTTTCTCCTTGTCCTCCTCCTCGGCATGATCACGCTGCAGTGCGGTGCTGGGGCTTCATGCCACTGCCCCCCCTGCAGACCTTCCTCCTCTTCCTCCTCCTTGACTCTGTCTCACCCTCCTCTGCTGGGTTCACCGACACCTCAAGCTCCATAGTGCAGGGGCTCTGTCACTGCTGGTCTCACTCCCGTCCTTTGCTGCCACCTCCTCCTCCTCCTCCACACTGGGGCTGAAGTAGAGAGGGAAGGCTGCAAGTGCATATGCACAAGACGGGCAGGGTGCAAACAATGGGGTCCTCATCTGTTGGAGCAGTCGGTAGCGAATGCTGGATTGGAAAAGAGCGCTTCATCCACACTAACCTTGTGCAAGCTACCAAGTATGCCTTTGTAAGAACCTGAGTCTTACAGTGCTGATTTTTCAGGCACCAAGGCCATCTAGACCTGGAGCACAATGGTGGTCTGGGTCCTTCAGCAGTCTCAGCCCAGACCTCTTCTTCTTCCTCCTCCTCATCAGGAAGGTGTGATTGAGAGAAGGCCATAGGCATGCGTGTGCTAGATGGGCAGGGTGCGAGCGATGGGGTCCTCTTCTCTAGCAGCTTTTCAGGCGCCAAGGCTCCTCCTCCACAGTAGCTCTGGGGCTAAAGGAGGAAGGTCTGCTGGGGGCCGTGGGTGGTGGCAGTGATGTGAAGCACCAGCACCGTGTCGCGGCAAGAACATGACGATCACACCGAGGAGGACAGGGAGAAAGGTCAGCTGGGGTTGGCTGTGGGTAGGCATGGTGGCAGAATACAGGAGGTTTATTGCTGTAATTTAAAGTCTTACAAAGTCCCATAATGCCACATAGATTTACCATGAAGAGTTTTGAACTGAATATCACTTTCTTGTGACCCAGGGATGCAGCTCTTTTCACAAAACATGTTCAGCCCCTGGGGAGTACAGGCCATGGCTGGTAACATCCTAACATCACCCTCCCTCCGCGCAACTGGAAAGATATAACTCACTCTCATGTGAAGAGAGCAGCATGCCTTGGTCACAAGAGAGTGGTATGTTCTCAGTAGAAATGTCTTGGGAAGGCCATAATATAATTGATATTCAATTCAAAACACCAGGGAATCTTATCCTTAGCCCCTCTTCCCCTTAATTATAAACATTGGCCTACATTTTGGAGGGGTGGAAGAATTGCAGGTTCCCTCATACTCACACCAACTTCCCCCCAAGGTCTAACTTTTGGCTTTATCCATGCTGCAGGCTGCAATTGGGGTGGAAGGGTGGGTATACTTTTTCCACTCCCAGTTTGTACCACTGGGTGTCTAAATTTCACACAAATTATATGCTAACTTTATGTAAATGTATATCACCCTGAATGAAATTATTATTTGTTCAATCTTTTGTTCAGTGGGTTATCCCATCATGTGCTGTGGGATATAACAGCATCTAACACAGATGTGATGCTGTTATCTATTTTTGAAGTCTTTATGTTCTAAAAATGAGAAGATGAAGCAATATGTTTCTATTGGGTCTAGATTTAACGGTACCTTTTAATTCATTTTTGTAGATGCTAAATGGACATAATATGGATTTTTCTGTTCTTTTTCTTATTTTTAATTAGTTTCCCCCTTTTTTGTTATGTTTAGTGTATTATCATTATTATAATCTTCTTTTCTCCCTATATAACAAATATATATGGGGGGAGATTCTGTCGTGTTGTAGTTAGCTTATATCACAAGATTTAAAACCCAAGCAACTAACTTAAATTTGTCTCTTAAGTAAGCACAGAAGTAAAACAAAAGAACTCCAATGTCCATTCACTTTAAGAATCTAGGAAGACGTGCGAAAAAAAGACTCCTTCACCAAGGAGAGATCCAGACTTAGTCAATATACCCATTATTATTACATATATGTGTGTATATATGCTACTTTTCACATCCAATCGTACCCAAATACAAACCAGAAACTTTAATAAAATAATACCATTAGAATATACCAAAAAAAAAAAAAAAATCAAAAATCAAATCCAATAGGGAATGAAAAACAGAACTAACAATTTTACAAAGTGGAGGACTAAAAAAATTTCCTCACATCTCATAAAAAAATGCAAAATATGTCTGAGTTAAAACTTGTAATATTATGAAGACTATAGATCTGTCTGCAAGGGAGGTGATCCCCAATGATAAGTCCTTTGTCCCCCCCCCCCCCCCCAACACACACAAAACATTTTGCCTTGTGGAACAATTATGGAAGGCCAATGTTTCAATTAAGGTCTGAAGACATTGAATCAGTCATTGTTTAGCACAGCCTGAAACACAAAAATTGCTAGGTACTGTATATTCATCAAATATTACATATAACAGGGGACTTACAACAGTCTTTGGACAGGGTGAAAACCAGCCCCAGGCAAAACAACTGGTAAATGTACCAGTAAGCGCAGAACACAAAGAAAACACCATACCTTCCCTAATATACACTTCCTTCAAGTATACAGATCCATTCCACCGGATGCTTTCCCAAATAGGGTTGCATTGTTCAGACCTGGCTTCATTCAAGGATGAAGCCGCCCAACTCACTGTGCAGCAGAGGTACGTTGTGGGTAAATGCTTCATGAATGAGCCATCTGCTGAGAAAAGCCAAATCACAGAGCTCTGCTTTGCTGGTTCCATTTCCATTTTAATTGTTAGCTGCAAAACCTTCAGAATGAAGACAGCCCTCTTACTAGGCAAAATAATTATGCACCACCCTCTTCCCAGCCCATCAGTATGCTGCATGGCAATCCCGGTGTTTTGAGTGCTTTTGGAAGAAAGCTCTGAAATGGCATTAAGTGTTGGAGAACGTTCCAGGTGCTTGCCTCTGAAAGCCGCATGGGTGGTCTAATAAAACACCTGTTAGAGTGCAGATCAGTGTTGTAAAGTAGCAATCAATCTCTGTAAATTCCCACCAGGCCTTATAATTATCTCCACTGTTTATTTATTGATTGTAAAGCATTAGAATTTGGGTTTGATACTTAAGACATTAAGGTACGGGCTGGCAATACAGTGATTGGCAAGGAAAAGATGTAATTTGGAAATGTGTAGGGAACCCGTTCTTTTCCAAAGAAGATAAGCCGTTTTCCGTGCTCAAGTGGAACAGTGAAAAAAATAGTTTGGATGCTTTTCTCTATTGTGTACTGTATCTTGCAACTGCTGCTGCACCCCAGAGTTTGAAGGCTTTGATAAACAAATGGGGGGAGACAAGCTGTGGGGAGCCAGTTTTGTTCTGGTTCAAAGATGGGTGCGCTTACATTCTGTATTTTAAAGGTTTGGCATTTGCTTTCCCTTCATAGAGGTTCTTAGGGTGGCTGGTTGTATTATGGAATGCTGTGAGCTGCTCTCCATGTCCTTTGGGAAGGAAAAGCAATGTGCAAATATGAAAATCTAGCAATTTTAGTTCAAAAACTAAAAGCAGTTATCAAGTTACCCAAATGCTGGGGCAAACAAACATCTTCACATGGAATCAAAAGTGCAACCAGATTGCCAAGAAAGGCATTCAGGAAGTAGGCGCCACTACAGAAAAGTTCCTTTGCTTGGTCACCAGCTCCTAAATTATTTCAGTTATTAAATTCATACATCTTTGGCACAGCTGCCAGCCTAGGGTTTTTCTCTGACTGAGATGCTACTGCCTCTGAAACAAAAGCTAAGCCCAATTAGAAGTGTCAGGGGCCAAGAAAAGAGATAAAATCAAATTTGCAATAGACAGCAGGATTCATCTGCCCCTACCTGTTCCCTGCCACTGCCTTGCATTGGCTACCTCTTATTCCAGCACCGGAATGTACTTCTGATCACAATGGTTGGTGCAGGTCGTCAAAGAAGAGAAGTTTTAGCAAGTATGTCTCATCAGGTCAGGGGGCTTAACTTCAGATCCATGTGAGGTTGAAAAACAGGCCATTCAAAAGCTAATGACTTGAACACAGTGCCTGGAGGAGAAGCAGGTCAAAGAACAACTCAGCAAGCATCTGAGTATTTTTGGAAAATGTTCAGTGAATTTCATCCTGATCTTCTCATGGAAGACTGGAACGGGGTCCTTTTTCTCTTCTTTTTCTTTCACTCCAATCATGCATGGGCAGGCTATTTAAAGGAACAGATTAACTTGCCCGATGTAGATAATTCCCTTCACAAATTAAGGGAAGTATTTAGGAATACTGCTACTATTCCAAATGATAGGTCACATGGATATTCATATTCAACAGAGGCTGAAGAGGTCCCAGAAGTGATCCTACTAAGCCACTGGTGTACAGGTTGTTCTAAAGAATTCTTTACAGTTGTTGCAATGTATATGCCATACAATAGTATTTTCTTTTCAAGATGACTAACACACACCCTGTGTGTGTGTGTGTGTGTGTGTGTGCGCGCAATTCAGCCTTCAGTACATACTGAACTGTACAGAATAGTATGCATGGCCTAGGCCTACATATCCATCATATTATTCTCTTTTGGAGTAAGCAACATTATGCAAAACGCAGAAAAGGAATAAGAAATATTAAGCCAAAGAAATAACAGGATGAGATGAGAAAAATGAAGGTCATTTTCCTTTGGTTTCAAACCACATTCCTTCAGATTTCAATACAACTCTTCTTGTTTTACTATATACACTACTTAAGGAACTCTTTCCCCATTGTACACAACATACGGTTATGTTTCCCCGACATGCCCTCTCACCTCTATCCAACAGAGTAGACAGAAGCACGCTCTTAATCATTTTAACTTCTTTTGGCAAGCATTCAGTCCTGACTACAGACCACATACTACTGTATCCACTACCTTTCTCCAGCATTTACGTGTCTTAAAATCTCTCCATCTTTAGCAAGCATTCTACCATTATAATGGTTCATCTATTTCCTCTTGTGTTTCACCATTTCTATTTAAGTTGCAATAACTCCCTTTTTCCTGTCAAACAAGTTATCTTAGTCTTTGATGCCTTTGAGGCCTATTAGGACTTCTCTCCCAGATTGGGGGGCCAGAGTCTTTGTTACTTAGCCAGCTGTCTGCAGTCGTAATTTTATTGTCCCCTGGGTGGGAAGAGGAGGTGTATCACCTCTACAATTTACTCCAGTTAGATCCACATATGCAGTTCTCAGTTGTACTGTTTTATTCAGACAAAGGCTGTGTTACTGGGCTCTGGCCATGTGAAATATGTTGTTCTAATGTATGGATCCCAATAGGGTGTTCATCTAACATGTGATCCAAGATGTTGATCTTTCTCTTTACTATACAGTTGACATTCAAATAATATACAGGTAGTCCTCGTTTAGCAACCACAATTGGGACTGGCAACTTAGTCATTAAGTGAAGCGGTCACTAAATGAAACCACACTGTGCTTATGATTTTACTTCAGCTTTTCTTTGCTTTACAGGCCTGCAAAGATCGTAAATGCAAAGATTGGTCACAGTTACTTTTTCATCACCTTCGTAACTGAAGAGTCGCTGTACAAGGCAGTCACTAAACAAGGACTACCTGTATAAGCTATGCCCTCCATCTCTGAAGCTCCACAACTACTTGTATGCTTGTAATGAGAAACTTTGTTAAATCTTACATATTGAACCATTGGGTCCAGTTGCTCAAATACTCTCCTAAGATGCTTGGGCATTTCTGTATTTAAATATTTTCCAATTTGGAAGATGCATTTATAGCAGCTCATCTGTGCTACTGTGTCAGCCTTACTGAGGATAGCTCTGTTGCTTTGAGCTAAGGCCTACTTCTAAATTACTATGCATAAGATTTTTCTATAAAGCATAATGAGAAGTAAAACTGAAAGGAGGGAAAAAGCAGGATAAAAATTTTGCTAATGGAAGAAAATGTGACATACCACTCCAAAATCAACAGCACTGACAGTATACTTAAGGGCTTTCTGGAATCCCAGCAGAGTGTGTAATACAATATGTTGAGAATAACCCAAAATGAGGAACGCAAACTACATATTACTTTAAAGGAAGGTTGCAGAAGGTTTCAATGGTATCTGGATGGTGTTAATACTGTTGCTTTCACAGATTCATGAATATTAATATAATTCAGTAAATCATAAGGGGGGAGTATGGGAAACCTACAGTCTGCATGTGGTCCTTTAACACTCTGAGAAGACATAGCAGAAATTTGATGACAATATTTTCAGATTTCAGTAGCATGATTTTTCAGGTTTGCGTGGTTTTATGGGTGGGATGAGAAGAGATTTGCCTTTGGGAAATCTGTTGCCATCCTAATCCTCAGCCATGCCAAAGCAAAAAATGACCCTCAGATTATTTCTTGTGCCCCTTCTGGTAATGTCAAAATATCTCTGGATGGTCTCCTGAAGTTCTTTAGAAAGATGGGAGGCTGAACTGTGGGCCCCAACTCTCAAATATTGTCCATTTACAGATATGCAGCCTGATAACATGGAAATTCTTTGATTTGGGGAGTTCTGAGTTCAGGAGGTTTGAGAGGAAGTTAGCTAGGGTGCTGAGGAGAAATCTTGGTTTTGGGAATGAGTTAGAGTTAGGTATTCTGGGACAATGCAGACCATGTCCTGTTACACTGAGAATTAGCTTGAAGAAAATCTGTACGCATTTAGCAGTTTGAAACCGCATGGTTCTTATGTTTCTGGATAAATATTAAATACATTTTGTTGTTTTATTTTGTGTCTCTGTGTCTCTGTTCCTTCCCTGTGTCTCTGTTCCTTCATTCAGAAGACTTTTGCATCTCTCCCCCTACTTGTGGAATAGTACTGTGGGTAAAATCATGCTTTTTCACCCTAAATCCCTACTGTACAAGGGCAATCAGCTGTACCTTATATTTGAAAACAAACTATTGGGAAGAGTTCCAGTTTTGCAATGCAAAGTAAGAAACAGGGACAAAGTTAAACATTTTAATCCTATTGATTTTATTGAGAAAAAGTGAAGTATTGCCTTCCCTCGGTCCTTGTATGGAATGCCCCTTTCAACTGGATTATGTTTACATTCTTTGTTTGTAAGGGTGCCCACATTACTCTGCCATCAGCTTTCTTTATCCAAAGATATCTGTATAAACCTGCCAAGGGGCAAAGAGCATGTTAGTGATCACCAGTTATGTATGTCTCATAGAAGGTATGTTAAGACGGCTGACAGCATCTTTCTTCTTTCATTTCCCCTATTGACAAAATAACCTTGTGACTTACTGAAAGCACCAAGTTAAAATCCCACATGCACCCTCTGAGATATCGGGAAAAAGGACAGCCAGTTATCATCTTTTTGCCAAATCATATGCACATTTGGTTGCACAGATAAAGATGATTTGACTGCCTGAATTACTGATGTTCTACAACATATAAATGCTATTATCTGCAGAGAGCAGCAATGAATAAAGAATTAGCAGAAATGGAATGGAGAAAGTCCAGGGAAGAGCTCTGCAGCTTCTAGAATAAATCTTGTAGTTTAAATACAATTTAAAATGGGAATCTTAGAGAGGAGTAAGACTGACAGCCGTTTCCCAGCAACTACAGAACAAAGCATTACTTTTTAATTACAGAAAACCACTGCATTTAATAATATAATGTTGACTGTACAGTACATTACCAAAACATTATCAATCTATACCATTACCAAAACAATATCTATCTATAATCAATCCACACATCTATTTATAAAATCATAGCACACAAAAGATGTACATATTTCTTATTACAAACATGAGACATTTTTTTTAGGTACCCACACACACACCTTGAGAAAAGGCACATTTCCTGCCTTCTTTCAATCTTCAATTCACTCATCACTTCATTTTTAAGGGACTGGCTTATATTTGATCTCCCATCAAGATTTCTGCTACTACTTAGCTCCCTACCAAGCCCAGTTTTAGCTATTTATAATTTGAGTGGAAAACAGAAGTATCCGTGTTTATAATATGAACAGTTAGGTTAGTGTGGCATAGCAGGAATAAGCAGAGTTCATTTCTCACACCACAATTATTCTGCCCCAACTGCCCAGTTATTCGTTCACACAAAAAGGGAGAGTTGCTCCTTGAAGCTCCTCCTTCTCATGTATTTATTTTTAAGGTCTTTACACTGTCCTTCATCCAGATGGGGTCCTAAGGTGCTGGACTCTCAGAAGCCCAAGAGTGACCTAGTAGGAGTCTTGCCATTATGGTAGGGCTACTGGAACTGAGCTGCAAACATCCAGATGATCACTATGGGGCAGCAGAGAGAATGAGAAAACTTTAACCCTTTCCTCCCATCCAGTGGTCATCTGGATTTTTGTAGTCCAGCTCTTGCGGCCCTATGTTATGGTGAGATGTAGCAGGCTTCAGCTTTAAGTGTTTTAATTGCAAGTATACATACCCATTAACATCCTTGACTTTTTATGTGGACCTTGACCTCTTTTTGGTCTTTTTGATGACTATCTTATTTCCCAGGCAATATAACTGTCTAAGACCTTAAAGCACTGCAACCCTCTCTCTTCCCATCTTGGTCCGATTATTGGCCAGAAATACAGATTGCGTGCCTCCACTTACTAAGATCTGGGTTTAGTACAAAACTGATCAGGGATGGCTACTCTGTTGTTTATTTATAAGGACCATGGCAATAGATAATTAGCCGTATGAAAGAAATGAAGGCATAATTTTGCTCCCATTTTCATTACCTTTTTACCTCAGCAAAGTCTATAATTCTGTTTTCCTTTTCTCAGGATAAGATTTGCTATTTGCAGAGATCCACTAAAAGTCCATTAATATTGCTGAAACATTATCAGCATATTGAGCTTCAGATTCTGAAGTCACATAGCATTGTTAACATATTCCAATTACTATTAATCACACCACCCTTTGTTAAAGAAAGCATTTGGACTCAATAGGATTATTAGAGACACTAAATCATGTAATTATGTAAAGTAATTCTAAGTCTATTCTAGTGTAATGAATGAATTCATATTTAAACTCTGGGGAAAGGTCTGAGGAAAGAAATCAGAGATGTTTACATTTAGCAAAATGGTCACTGCATGCTTGTTTAAAAAAAAAAATTATATTAAGAGTCCTCATTCCACTTTTTTTGTAATTACATTTTGAGCTTTTGACAATCATTTTCAACTTCTGCAATTATTGTAAGAAATGAGTTTTTAGCATTTTTGAAAAATGAATGAACCGAGATTTATCCTTTGGCAATACAGAAGTGAAACTGATTCACATATAAGACTAAATGCAAAGAGCATTCCAAAACTTTTTATATAAGGACTGGAGTACCAATTATTGTTTCTTTTAAAAACTACAACAAAAAGTAACATTGAATTAAAGCATTTTAATTGAACATTCTTTCCTTTCCTCTTATATTTAATACATCCATTATAAATCTTAATGAGATGAATGTGTTTTTTTATGTTTGTATATTTTATCAGTGTTTGGCACTCATTCTCCCACCATATTGTTTTCATTCTTGTATGAATTATTTAAGAATATATTTACCTGCTCATTCATTTTGATTCAGACTGGTTAGGAAATAAATCCCACGACAGAAGGAGGTCAAAATATATCAGTGCAGCAAAACCTTTAGGAAATTAAGAATTGAGCCAAAGTCCTCCTCTTCCATCAACAATTACAAAAATAGAATATACGGATAGCAGGGGTGTCTCCAGGGAAGGGTCAAAAAAGTCAAGATAGTGGCTGCAGTGGTGTGATGGTATGTGGGAAAGACCTTGGGAAACGAGGCGAAGAGATGTTGCCTAGGGAATGGTCAGATAAGAGACAGCATAGCCTGCAGCTGGAAAGTGGGCAGGGGAAGAGGCTCAGAAGGGACCCTCCCTAGTTTTTTGGGCTGTAAAGGAGAAGGCAGGAGAACTGTACTTTCAGACTTGCAAGATTCTGTTAATGTAGCTTTACAAAAAAGTAGAATGATCTGGTCATGTTTCCTATCTGGTCTACCTGGTAAGGCTGACAGATGGTATGGTTAAAGGACCACCCATTTTCCATGTAGATTGCACATAAAACATGGACAGAACTTGGATCATGTTGTGGCTGCTATCTTGACTTTTTTGACTCCCTGCAGTCACCGAATTGATAAAAAGTATGGGGGGGGGGGGGGAACAGGAGAAAGCTAAAGTCCCCAGAAGTAGCTTAAATGAATATTTAAACTCTTAGTACAAGGAAAGAAGGAAGGCAATTTTACAGACTTTTCACCTGAAAATTGGGTTTCTTTATCCCAAACGCTTGCATAAGTTGAGAGGAAATAGGCTAAAGGCTGGTCAGATTGTAATTAAGTGAGAAAGAGCTGTTAAGGCTCACATCTCCCGGACAGGTGAGTCACACGGCCATATTATCTGCCAAGGGAGCTCTCTTGCTCTGAACAGCTAAAAAGTAAGCAGGTGATGAGAATAACGGGAGGAAGAAGGGAACATATGCCAAGAGCAGCATTTGCTCCATCCTCCCAGGCAGGCCCATGGACTTCCTTCGAGTGACAAGCCTGGCCCCCTTCTTGCTTAGCCCCCTTTTTTCTGCCTCTCACCTGGGTGTCCCCAAGCCATATCGTAGTAGCTCTTTCAAGCTGCTTTGCAAGGCACCCTTCTTTCTTCTCCTCAAACCTGCTGAATAATACGTTTCTGTCTGGCATTTCCTGCTTTGTTCCATCACATGGTGTCACCTAGTATGAATTTAAACAAAAGAATCACCACTGGCCTGGTTTTTAATTTTTTTCTGCACCAAAATTCACTGGGATCTGTGAAAGTAATGTCTGTGGTGGACACACAGCAGCAATGAGCAGAATCGTTGTTAGAAATGTATGGAGAAATGTACACAAAAACGAATTTGCTTTTAGGGAATTGGAATTTTAATGAAGGATATTAAGGCTTGGTTCACGTTAAATTAAACACTTATCAGTCAATGTTGCCTGGGAAAGTATATGTTGGAGTTACTGCTTGTGTGTAAAAAAGGCTATGTGGAGTTAATTACTCTGAAAAAAGATACAGCCAAAATGAGAAATCAATGCAGCTATAGGGGGAAGATTTTCTTTCTTTTTTTTTTTTAAATCACTTTGAAATTTTGGAAAATGAAATGAGATGAGACCTCATGGGATACTTGCATGTACAAGAAGACTCATCTGGCCTGCTGGCATCTCTAGATCAGAGGCACTAGGCATGTGAAAAACACTTGCTGGGAGCACAGGGCTACTATGCTCTGTGTGCACTCCAAAGGCATCTTCTGGATCATCATAGAAAATTGGTTGCTGGACTAAATGTGGCCTTTTTCTAAACCACAAAGCAAATCTGCAATCAAATTAACTCTGTTGCATTTTAATGTGTCTCTGCAGCTGCACACAACTTTGTTTAGCATATAACACCATCATGACCCCCTATGGGGTGTGGTAGCATGTAAATAAAGTCAAGAAATAAACATGCCAACCCATGAAAGACTCAACACTGAGGACAGTCTTGAAAGGATGCTGAATCTTTGAATAAAAACACCAACATAGAAAGGAAGTAGACTAGCATGTATTCAACAACTATTTATTTATGGTGTTTTCTTCACTAAATGTTTCAATATACCTTTATAACCTAGATCAGTGTTTTTCAACCTTGGCAACTTTAAGATGTGTGGACTGCAGATGTGCTGGCCAGGGGATGCTGGGAGTTGAAGTCCACACATCTTAAAGTTGCTGAGGTTGAGAAACACTGACCTAGGTCTATTATTATCCACTTTTCCCTACAGTTAGAAACAAAATCTAAAAGCCATGATAAAAAAATAGCAGCTATGATGATTAAAGAATGTATGTTACATGGAGCTTGTTAGCCCTCCAAGGTAGGCAAGGTCAAGAAACAGATGCAGCAGGGATTTCAGGAATTCTCTTTATTACAGGTAGTCCTCGGCTTACCTCCATTCATTCAGTGACCGTTTGAACTTGTGACGGTGCTGAACGAGGGGGACTTACAACTGACCCTTGGAGGCCTGGCCATCACAGTGTTCCATGGTCATGTGATTGTGATTTCCAGTGTTCCCTGCCAGCTTCCCATGAGTAAAGTCAATGGTAAAGCTGTCAGGAAGTTGGAAGTTGCAGTCATGTGAAGTCCTCACTTAATGACCCGTGTGGTCCTTGCTTAATGATGGCAACTGGGATTGCTGGAACTGCTGTTGCTAAGTGACGTGGTCACATGACATTGCACTTTATGACCATGTTGCTTGGCAATGGCAATTCCAATCCCAATTGCTGTCATTAACCAAGGACTACCTGTATTGTAGGGTAAAAATCACAGAAACCTGAAAGCCTGTCAGAGTTTCTGTCTATTCCATCTTATACCAAACAAAATCATGGTGGGGTTATTTTGAGTTTCTTTCTCATTTTTTCCTCTTTCTCAAGACTGAGTAATCATTTCTGAAATTCCTCCCTTAATGGTTTGATAATTTCTTCCCAAGGCCAGGCCTAAATTCTGTCACTGAGCATTAGGACACATATTTTGTAAGTGACTGTATATTACCTTGTAACCTCCTGTTTGAAGTTAGAGCTGTTCCTACTTTGGCCACTTTCCAGAAGATGCAGTGGTAGAAAAATCAAGCAAGCAAGCAAGCAAGCAAATACAGTTTTATATCTGCTGTCAATCCAATGGGTGTCTTTCTACAGAAATCATGTTAATATATTTTTGGTTTTTTTAAAATGTGGGTTATTTCAAATAAGAAGAATTAAAGCCAAATCAGATGAAGGTATGGTTACCTCTCAGGTTTAATTCTGAATCTAGAATATCTTTCTACGTTAATCTTATATATATATTTATTGACATTAAATTCTCCAAAATTTCATTTCTCTTACACATCTTTTTGTATTGCCATGGCATGTCTAGAGAAAATTAAAAGTTCAAATTTGCATTTCATTCATACGTTTGCTAGGATTAAATGAAGACAATATCTATTTAAGTAGAACTATAAAGAGCAAATAAAAGATAGAGATTCATTAAAGGAAGGAATCATAGGGCATCATGAAGCTTTGGAATTGAATCTCACAGTGTGCTGATTCAAGCACACTAAAGAATTTTAACTGCAAGAATAGCTGATCGGTTTTAGCTAATAGGTCAAGAATGCTGAAATATCTATTACACTTTTAAGAATGTTTTTAAAGGAATAGGGTCATGAAGAGGATTTTATCATACATCAAGGTCATGAAGGGGATTTTATCATACATCAGGAGAAATTATTATTTCAACTAATGGAATAAAAGGTACTATAGCAAGGAGGAAAGCATCAGTTAATTTCTTAAATCTATAGATAAATTACACTAGCGGTCTCCTAGACTTAATTTAGCAGGTCTGTGTGCATGTTGCCTATAAATCGAATGGAAACAAGAACATTTGATGCAGTCCAGTATGAAGAATTTGCTGAGAATTGTGATCTATGTATATTTTGCTGTTCTCAAGCCCATCTGATATTTTGAAAATCCATTTAAAGCCATTTTCCTTGACTAACGTATCTCTGAACTTAGGCACTTATTTTATATGTTGGTAATATCCATTTGAGCATTAGCAAAGTGATCCCTGTACATCATCTTCTGCTCTTGCTAAGCAGAAATTATTAATGTCTTCCTCTGTGGCAAATCTGTAAACAATGAACCATTAAGAACTATAACCTTGCATAAAATAACCTAAGATAACAAAAGAGAAATACAAAGGTCAAAGCGAAATTCAAGATATTTCAGCTGCTTTATAAAAGATAGGATGAACGTTAAGAGCCAATGATGCTGTGAATAAAACAATATTCAAATGCTCACTTCTGTGAGGAAATTTTTCTGTGCTGTTTAAATACCACTGAATATTAATCACCAAGCAATTATTTTGAATATGTTGTCAGGGCAGCTTTTATCAAGTTCTTGATAAGTGATTTTTTTGCCACACAGGTCACAACAATAACATCCTCCTAACCAATTTCTTTAGTAATCCAAAATTAGCACAGCAGAGTTAGACAAAGGTGCCTGCCCTTTCTTTTGTGCCATTGAATTCCATTTGTAAAAGTTACTTTGCGTGCTATTTTTAAAATGAAAGTAGATTTGTTGTTAGAGTGAGTTGCTAGAAGTTACTGAACACATGACTTCATCCATATTAGCATCTCATTATCAGGTTGCATTCACAAGAGCTTTCTGAACAACATCTAGAACCCAGGAGGAAGATTCTTTTAGTAGATTATAAATGGCAGATGAATCTTCAATTCACTGCTTTGAGAGGGTGAAACAGTTTAGAAGAAAAGGGGCAAAGAATCAACATACTACTTTTCTGTACTTTGCTCAGAATTTTGTTATTCGAAAAATTAATGTGAGCCAGTCAGCATTAAGTTGAGCACCCATATTTCATATTTGGATGTGAAAAGAAGCGATGATGTAGATGTAGATTCAGTGGAAAGTAAAAAAGAGGGCCTACTGCTCAGCCAATCTTCTCAGTTCTTCCACTGAGTTTGAATCTTAAGGAATTTTACAATGGCTCCCTTATTAATTTTATCCCTTCCTGTTTTGTGTGTTTTTACTGTTTTTTATATGTAGCTGTTTTTATGAATTTATTTTTTTTTTAATTGTTGTATGCCGCCCAGAGTCACCTTGTGTAAGATGGGCGGCTATATAAATATGATAGATAGATAGATAGATAGATAGATAGATAGATAGATAGATAGATAGATAGATTAAAACGGGGGCTAAGTAACTTTAGGATAAGATGAAACTATCTCCATTTTATTACTGAGTTGCAAGGCTAGTGCCAGAAACTATAGTAGGCATAAGAACTTCATAGCTGTCTTCTGGATAGAAAAATCAGATAAGCTCATAATAGAATAATTATAATATAATTTGGAGGGAGGGGAACCAAGCAACAGTTTGCTTGGGTCTTCTCTTAATTAATGAATTTATTTATTACATTTATATGCCGCCCATCGCCCCCAGAGGTTGAGTAAGGAATAAGGTTCAGCAAATGATTGGAATGAAAGAACTGGGGTCATATTCCCCCGACCAATTGTCCTCCTGAAATAGTGGTTTTACATTTCTCAAAATTCCTAGCTAGTACAGGTATAGTCCCCACACATCTGGAAGATAGAAGTTGGGGTCATGTGATAATAGTCTACAGTACTCACATCTGCAGCTTGAAACCCCAGCCTGCTGATTGTACATCACTGAAAACGAAGCAACTGGAACACACATTCTGTTCTTCAATAACCTGCTGTCTCAATGTCCTTTGTAAATGGGGAGGTTGTTCTCACATCTGCTTCAGGGGGAATATGTGGTCACATGCATGTCTCCTGCCATTTATTGATTTACAAAGAGGCTGACTTCGCTCTGCCATGCTGGCCTTTCAGCCTCTGGTTTTTAAACTGCCGCAGATGAGAGTCACACTGGCCGTCAACAGGCAAGGCTTACTCCCCACTAGGGATGGCTTGCAGTTCAGTGGACTGTATGGCTCAACTTCTATGACTCTTCTAAATATGACCATGGGTGAAAATTCCTTCAAGCCCAGTAAAATCTTCTTTTATTTATTTTAAACCTGCTTGTTGGTTTTGGTGGTCCTATCTCTCTCTCTCTCTGTCTGTCTGTCTGTCTGTCTGTCAATTTGTTATAGCTGCCGAATTCCAACAGACTCTGGTTGGCTTACAAAAGCAAAATAAATAAATAAATCCATAAAAACAATTAAAGAATAAAACCTCACAGAGTTTGTGTGAGTTCAGCGTATTTGTAAATGAGGTTAGACTCATGCTTAGCCTTATCTGGTCCTGAGCCTGTACGTGATACGTTTCTTGTATAAAAAGGACTCTTTTTTTTTTTTCCAAAGTTCTTGATAATAATTCAAAGAAAGCTTACTCCGCTGCATTTCTGTTCTGATCATGCAAGGACCAGGACCACAGAAACATCCTTCCTTTCCATATGTCCACTGAATATTGTTATGCTATATGGATAGGACCACATAAGGATAAGGATGATGATAATCACAAAATGATAACTCTATCATGAAATGTATCAGGTTAAAACAAAGCTTCTACTTCATATTAAATAGGCTAAAAATCAGTACATGGATGATAGCTTTAATATTTGAATCAACAGAAGGGAATCAAGAAATTTCATGGTTGCCTGGGTTCTACCGCAAGTAGAAACTCTTTTAGGCAATACCCACTTACCTGAAATCAGTGGCATTTCTGAATACACAAGCTTATTATGCTGTAAGCTCATGATTTTAAATTAAGCTGGCAAAATAAAGTTGGAGGTGTAAGTCACCACCTCCTTTCACTTTGTTTATTGTGACAGAAACAAGCTCTCTGTTCTGTTCCATTCCATCTAAAAAGGGAAAACATTGAAGTTACTGTGTAGGCGATGATTTAAGAAATGATCCTAAGTTGTATTTAGTTAGCCTTTCCACCTTATCAGTTCTGATGCTCTTATAAAATCTGAGGCCAGCAAAACATTGGAAGAAAGAGCAAAAGATGTTTATTGTTTTTTTTTTCAGGAAGGCATTTTTCCGTTTTCTCCAAGTTTTCAAGAAATTTAACTTTTTACATCATTGCATTTTCATGCTAAGATAAGACCTGTTAAATTTTCTACCATTATAGACACCAGGCATGAACCAGGATACTTACTACATGTACTAGGCTAAAACTCCCAAATTGTTTCTAAAGGCAGTATTACACATAGCATATTACAAGAGCTCCCGGACCAGTGAGAAAGCTGGTGCAATAATTAGAAATAATAGGAAGTTCTTCCAATTTCTTTAGCAACCTGCTTATGAAACAGAACTCCCCAGTCAAAGAAAAACCCCAAATCTCCATCTGTTCCATGGAAAAAATACCATCTTATCAATTACAAGCAAATCTACCTCACAGAAGAAAGGACACCTGAGAGCACTGCTTTGATTTTTCGGGATTAGCATTCATATAGGTGCATGAAAAATCATGCACTTGCCTGGTTCTACTGACTTCAAAGCTTCACTCCAACTATCTGTGATCTCTCCAAGCTGTTTCATATGGATGTTATTCAGATGCAAACATTGGCCCTGCCTGCGGGAACACTGCAATCCGTCTTCCAAGGAGTTGAGATAATTTCTGAAACAGCATTTCCAACTGTTGCCCAACAGATTTAATATATGCCCTGGCTAAGGATAATAGGATTTGTAATATAATACATCTCCAAGACAGGTTGATGACAGTGGGGAGGAGAAGGCGAAGGAGAAGAAGACACCTATTTTATCCTCAGTTCAATGATTCTACTTGTACCTAAATACTCTTATCTGAAAGTCCTCTACTGGACTTTTCATATTTCTTTTTATGCAGTCATTTATTCAGTGCCCAGCACTATGTCAGAGATCTGGGGAGGGAGTTAATTCCACACCCTGATATATTCATTTTGCACACTGAATTTTATCTGCTGTTCTTGTGTCTGAGTATCCTCGTGAGACTTTTTCAAACCTTTCCACCATCCTGCCGCTCCTTAGCTCTAGGGGGAAAATGCTTGGAATTGGAAATGAGCAATGAATGTGAGATATTTCTTGTTGCTTCTCATTATTCCCCAGCTGCTGTGGTAAAATCCCACATCTTGCCTGTGGCTTGATGATAGTCAGATAGAACTGCATCCTTCTTCCATGACACTCAGAGTAAAATAAAAGAGTTGCTTGCTTGTCAGTCGGCAAAATTTAGCTCTTTCTCACCTATATTGCCATGGAGTAGTTTTGGGAAAGTTCCTGGTCCTTTTTTTTAAAAAATAATATTTTTATGAAAAGTTTTAACTACAATAATAAAAGATAATACAAACTAAAAAGAAAAATAGAAAGAGAATAAGAGGTGCAAGAAAGCAAAAAAGAAAGAGAAAATAGAAAGAGAAAAGAAAAAAACCCCCCTCATTTCTCACCCTCATCACAAATATAAAGAATTTCACTATCTCTTCAGCTCCTCT
Source organism: Liasis olivaceus (assembly GCA_030867105.1). Classification (NCBI taxonomy): domain Eukaryota; kingdom Metazoa; phylum Chordata; class Lepidosauria; order Squamata; family Pythonidae; genus Liasis; species Liasis olivaceus. The sequence goes on from CM061349.1 coordinate 264,513,555, forward strand.
TAGTTATTGTCAGGTTTAGCCCAGGAAACTACAGGAGACAATACAGATTCAATCCAGCAAGGTTTAATTGGCTTCAATCCATTCACAGAATCTTCTCAGACTGAGAGCAGTTCCCAAGGTCACACTACAAACATCCTTAGCATTCCTCAGGGAGGGGCCAGTCTCATTCTCTTATCTCTTGTCCGCTCCTCTGGGGATGAGAGTCCATGTTTCACACCTCTGCTCCACACTCCCACAGTTATACAGATATAATATGAGTTTACAGATATAAAACTCTTCATCCCATAACTCAACTCTTAACGATAGGTAAGTCCAGTAAACAATATCTTTTCCAATCTAGGTCTTAGCAAAAATTCCAAACAGAGCCCTAAAATAATCACATTAATTAACAAATATAAAACTCATCATTCCATATCTCAACTCTTAACCGTAAGCAGATTCAATACACAATGTTTTTCCCAGTCCAGATATCAGCAAGTCCAGAAAGAACCCCCCAGAATAACAACATATCCCATTTTCACCCTGATCAAATAAGCCAACTTTATGTTCCTTCCTTTTATGTAAAACAATCTTGCTCTTTAATCCATTCAAATTATCATTATCCCTTGTCTCAATTTTTTTCAAAACTTTAACAAGCCTCATTTGTAAATCCAGCAGGAAGAAACTATTCCAATCACTCTCTTGAATTGGCATTTTTATTTCCTTCTTAATTTTTAAGCCTCATCCAATTGTTTTTTTATATCCAGTGATAAACTCTTGTTCACGTTGTTCTCCATAATCATGTCAGATAAGTTTTATTCCACATCTTTTTCTGTTACAGCATCTTCTGGTATAATAGCTTCTTCTGGGAACAGGGTGTTCATAAAAACACACAACATAGATTGTTGATTCTAAGTCCCATTGCCATTCCTCAACAATATCTATAAACATCATTATAAGTTGCTTGTCTTGTTATGTCTCCATATCAAAAATAACTTTTCTTTCCCATGAAAGTGCATTTATTCTTTAAAATTAATTTCAAAGTCTTAATATTCTAAATCCAATATTTCAACATTTTCTGAGCCCTTAATCCATTTAACACTTTCTATTGCCAAAATCTTGTCTTGCTTTTTGCTGTTTATTTTAAATTCTTAAAAATTATAAAGATCCATCTTCATTTTCTTATACTAAGGATTGAAGGCACTCACCTGGTATTGCCAGCCTTGTCATTTTGAAGGTGTCTAACTTCTTTAAAGCAGTTAATAGGCACTTTCTGAAGGTGGTTAGCAAAGGAAGTATGAACTTAGTGTCCTTTGAAGGCTCCAACTGCAGTGGAGCAAGAATGGCAAATTCCCTCATCTCCTGGTTCTCCCACCCTACAGAGACCGCTACCTTGAAGTCTCCTCATGAAGAGGAACCATATGGAACACAGCTTGGGTGATCTCATTTCCTCTCTTTCTCCAGAGAGGGTCGAAGGAGACGATCTACTCATCAGCTCTTGTTCTTAGCTGTAATTGTTGGCAGTCTACCTTTTCTTCCCCGGAAGTCATAAAGTTCCTGGTCCTAAAAGGCACACAATTATTTTCCATTTAAATGTCACTCCATGTTTTGTTTAAAACATCCTGAAGATAGACAAAGTGATTTTACCTTTTCAGACAGCATAGGTTTACAAAGCTTTAAATTGTTATCCCCAACTCCATTAATCTTAACTAAGGCTGGGAGTCTATAAAAGGAAGGGATGGATACCCTTCTGTTTCCAAAATATGTGATTAAATATGTGATTTGATGGATTCCAGATTGATCCATTGTATCTGAAATGTAATGGTGGGGAAGGTTCACTACACAATCTCCAGGATAATATATTAGAAGGCCCTGAACTGAATTGACTGGTATTTTTTCCAACTTTTCATATAACTTCATGGCATAGGGCTGGGTTATTTGAGGGACCATCTCTCCCCAGTCACATCTACCACCCCATCAGTTCTAGCAGAAAGGGCATGGTGTAGGTCTCATTCACAAAGAAATGTCTGATGGGACCCAGGAGGAGACTCTTTTCTGCCATGGCACCCATCTTTTGGAACATAATTCCCCTTGAGGTTAGACTGGCCCCTGACCTTGCTGGCCTTCCAGAAAGGCCTGAAGACATAGCTTTGCCATCTGGCTTAGGGATCTGGTACTGGTGGTATGGAGCCTGCAAAGTGGTTAGTGAATTGACTCTGCTTTTCCACTGATTATGCTTTCATGCTTTTAATAGTTTTTACTTTTTTACTGTTTTTACTGTTTTTGTGGTTATGTTTCTAGTTATTTTTGTATTTTTTTTACTTTGTTACATAAGCCCAGAGTCATATATGTGAGATGGGTAACTATAAAATGGAATAAATAAATAAATAACTTCTGGATTTCTGTAGGACTAGCTTACTAGAAGGGGAACATGATGGTTCTTCCTCACACTAGCCTCACGCATAGTTCCCAAAGACAGCAAAGTTATATGTGCACATATGGTAGACAATCCCAGAAGTTCTTAAACCTAATCCTGCCAATAAAACACAGCAGCATTTCTTCCTTTCCCTCCCTCCCTCCCTCCCTCCCTCCCTCCCTCCCTCCCTCCCTCCCTCCCTCCCTCCCTCCCTTCCCTCTTAATAACATAAGCATCTAATCATTTGCAATATGTTCATGAGATCTCCTGCAGACTCATTCTGCCTAATGGCAGGGTTGGCCTAGGAAATTCCAAAATATGAGCACTTGTACACTCCATAGTCTGTATCTTGGATGATTCCAATTAATCCATATTTGAGAGGACAAATGGAAAACACTACATTACATATTCCCAAAATCAGCAGACAGTACTTTTGAAATAGAAGCTAATCTTAAATTCCTACTAAAACATTCTGAATTGTCACTCTCTTGTCACTCACTTGTGACTTCCATTCATACAACCTCAGTCACAATAATTTAGCATTCAAAGTATTAAAAGTTTTACACAGTATTTACTAAGATAGTGACTGTGTTTTAAATTGGAACAATCTTAGGGATGTACAATCAGTTAAGATCTATTTCAAATTTGAGATTTGAAGGTAGCCTAATTCAATTCAAATCTGCAAGGGAACAGGAATAAATCCAAAATGAATTGAGATTTGATAAAAATGAGGCTATAAGTATAATGGGAAAGCATCAAACTGCCTACAACTCCTTCATTAATGTGCAAATAGTAGATATAGTATATATATTAAGATGTACATAGCAGATACAGTATCTTTAAAGGATATGAATCTTAAAAGTTTTAGGGAAATAGCTTCAAGGTTTTTACTGCAATAAATTTCTAAATATTTTTCCTATACCTGTTCTAAGGTAGAGATAGGAGTCCTGAGGAAAGAACAGAAGAGCAATCTCCAATTTGTTTAGGGAAAAGCCTACTGAGAATTTGTGTTGAACCAATGCAGAAGGTGTGCTGGTCCAATTTAAAAATAAAAACACAATGATTCAAAGACATAGTACGTACTATACATGCTGTCTAACAGCAAACACAACATCTCAGATCCTAAGAAGATTCACTCACCTAGTACAAGATAGAAGTAGGCACAGCAGAAAGAAAACAGGATATTTTTGTTTATTTGTTCAGTTTGGGGAAGAGAAGTGGGGAGAGTGAAAATGGAATGAAAGAAAGACTTGAAAGGAGGAATAGCAGGCAGATGAATATAGAGACTAACAGGGATTGTATTTCAAGACAGAAATAGTGGGTTAAGGAAGAATAAATTTAAATGAGTATGCATTTGGGAAAGGGAAAAGGTCACGCAAGAAAAAGCAAATCAGATTTTAAAAATCTGTCTGAGCAAACCTACCTAAACAAGTTTTAGCGATAAAGTAAGAGACAAAAAGCAGGGAATGGAATTAGCAGAGTTTGCAGAAACAATAAAGCTTCCTTGTCAATATCGAAGAGCCCATCACACTTTTCAACCTCCACATCAGCTTTGGGAGGAATGCTGCTACTGTTTTTAAGACATCCCAAAGCCAGAAAGTCCACTGAATTTCTAAATATCTTCTGATGTCTCTTGGAATAGCAGTTCCAATAGCAGCAAATGAAATGAGAACCAACAGTGTCATGTGGTTGCAAAAGAGGTGAAGTGTACCATATGGAATAATAGATATAGGAAGGAGGATTCCCACTGAAGTAGTTTGAGAGTGGAAACAATTACCAGAAACATGGTGGGTTCCTCAACCCTGGATATGTTCAAACAGAAACTAGACAGCCATCTCTTTTAATATGGATAACTGAACTGAGCAGGGGGTTGGACTCAATCACTTGTATGGCCCTCTTCAACTCTGTGATTTGAAGGTGCTTGATTTGTTTCAGCAACTCAAATTGATTCAAAGATGTAATTCAAAGATTTGATTCAAAGGGGTGATTAAATTAAATCTTCAAATGAAACCACCCCCTTAAAGCTTTGCCCAATCCTAGAATGTATGTAGTAGTTCTGAAGAAAGATTAATGTGCTTTTTCATAGATTGATATAGCAGCAATAGGTAAATGGCTGTTTATTTGAAAATTGTTTCTGACACATGAAAACATTTGTATGCCCTTGCTCACAACGTATTCAAGTTCATAATCATCTATTTCACAGTCGCTACCTCTGTCAGACATAAGAATGCGCTTCTCCCTTGAAGCAGAACCAACATCTTGTTTACATGGATCACAGGCTGGAGTTGCATTTAACATTTGCAGCTTTTTACACAAATAGAAGGATTGTGGATAGGGGAGAGACCGTACGAGGTCTACTGGGAGTTGGATAAGTAAAAATGTTCCTTGCTTTACTGTGAAGTGAAACAAAAGTCTTGCTTCATCTGACAGAATATGTCAGAAACTGAATCCCAGTGCCCAATTAGTCTAATTTTCTATTTTTGTTAGCTGTAAAAACTACAGTAGATCAGCTAGGTTATTTGAGAGTCTGAGCTCAACGGAGAAGGGGCATCTTTAGACAGCTCCCACCTTGTTTATACATAAAAAAGAACATCTGTAAATAAATAGATGTCCTGGCCCTAATATGCATTTCATTTTTAATTTTTAAATAGACTTTAATAGTCTCCAAGAAATCAACAAATCCTAGGTACTGATGTGGGTCTGTCTGCTGCTGCTCCCTCCATCACCTGCAATAATCTAATCTAATCTAATCTGATCTGATCTGATCTAATCTAATCTAATCTAATCTAATCTAATCTAATCTAATCTGCTAACATACCATTCCAATTGCTGGATGGGATCTCCCCACTACTCGCTCAGCCCTGAACTCCACTTGTACCTGCACTCCTGATGCACTGGGCAGCAATTAGTTTTTTATTCTATTCTAGTTTTGTAAATTTCTAGTTTTATAACTTTTATAATTTTTAAACTTTTTATAATTTAATTATGTATTGTGATTTTAGTGACTGTAAGCCACCCAGAGTCCCCCATTGTAGGGGAGATGGGCGGGGACAAATCAAATAAATAAATAAATAAAAATAAATAAATACCAGTCATCTCCAACTTTGGAGTTGTGAAATGGACCCATTGCTTTGACCTCATTGTCTGGAGGTCAGTAAGATAACTCAGATACGGATCATTCATGTATCTATTGAAATTGTAACATACTCTAAGATGCTATTGCGGGGGGGGGGGCAAACCACTCAAATTAATAAGCTACAACCCATATTGGACAATGACACTACACTTTCTCAGGTACTAGGTGGCAGGCTCATACTTGTATATAGACAGCCACCCAACCTGAAGAAGATTCTCACAGGAAACAAGACACAAAAGGGAAATAATGCACCATTACAGGCCCAACAAGTACACACAAAGATTAAAGGTCCGTTCACATTCTCTTCCTGTACTGTGATATACGTCATCACCTGCCAGTGATGCTCCTCCGTGTAGGACAAACAGGAACAAACTTTGTGCAAAAAAATTAACGGACCTAAGTTTGACATCAGGATTCAAAATAAGGACAAAATAATTTTAGAGCATTTTAACTTCCCAGGTGTGAAGGAATGGTTGGATGAAGGCCGCGCTCGAGGAGATAAGAGCCCCCAGTGGGAGTGTGGGAAGTTTAAGAAGATGAGACTGGCACCACCCTAAGGAATTCAGTGTTTTGGCTTGCTGGCTTGGGAAGTTAGATTCAGTCTGGAGAGATTTCTGTCTTGAGGTGGAAGCTAATAAATGCAACAGAACTGTATCTGCACTGTCTTGGGGAATTCTTTGGGCTGAAAGCTGACACCAGGACACTCTATAGCAGACCTCAGAATGACTGTTTTGGAAAAACAGGATTTTAATAGCACCACTGAGGGAAAAATTGCTGTACTCATAAACAACCTCAGAAGGCCTCAACAAATACAATGGACTTTTAACGAATTACAGTGGTTAATTAATAAGGTACTTATAATCTTTCAGATATAACCTGCATCTGCATAACCGGCCTGTCTTCCCCTCCCTTTCCCTGCCTCTGTCTCACCCCAGTTTAAATCCTACATCATCTACCCCCTCTATGCCTCTGACATGAGCTGCAGCTCATGAAAGCTTATGCCTCTTAATAAAGTATGGAGCTATGTATCCCATGTATGTCTTCTGGTTTACGCTATATGGAAGGGGCACATAGATGTATGTCTTATGTGTGGCTATATCCTTTTATGAGGCTTGTTTAACCTTTCCCAGGTGAGCAGGTGCCACTAAAGATCTGTGGGAAATGCATATGTGCAGTTTCCTACATGGAAATGCTTGGCTTTAAACAAAGCCATACTAAAGTGAAGAGCGTTGAAAACTATGCAAGTAAATAAGGCTCACTTAAACTTTGTTTAGCCTTCAAACTGTAGTGACTAGGTACTGCGGCATGCTGTACATGGGTCTGCACCCACTACAGTGGGTACAAATTACGGTAGCCAGATTGCTGGCCAAGGAAACCCATTACTGCAGAATAACGCCTGTCTTGTGGGCACTGCACGGATTGCCATTAAGTATTCAGTCCCAAGTAAAAGTGCTGGTTGTTATTTATAAGCTTCTATATAATTCCCCTAGGAGAACTAGGGGTGAGTACTATACTAGTTTGCAATATTAATAATAATAATAATAATAATAATAATAATAATAATAATAATAATGCTATTGCTTTGGGTTTCTTTTAATTGTGCAGATATTCTGTTTAGCTTTGGTTGTGTATACAGCTCAGAATCAGCTAGATTGGGACAGTCTATAAATATGACCTTTACTACTACTACTACTACTACTACTACTACTACTACTGTTATCCTCAGGAGCTCTAGTGTTATCTACATTTAAGAATTGTTGGCAGCTCATTCCACTGCTTCTGTCTAGGCTAGGTTGTGACTGATTGCTCTCTTTAGGTAATCCACTGGGTAGGCTGTGTCAACTTTGTGGCTATAGAGAGATACCAGAAGTCTTTCAAGAGAAGCCTGTATACTGGCTTTGTAGATCAAAGAGGAGTGTTTTATACTTGCAGAGGGATCTTCTTGATTCCTTGAGGGTTTGGTTCACTCTCTCCCAAATAATTTCTAGCTATATTAACACTAAATATAGGCAACAGCTGCTGCTACTTCCAACAATTATAGTTCCGTTAAAAAAATGTTTGTGATGATTTTGCTCTTCAGCATAATTGTCAAGTTTCCAAAAACTTGAGAAAAATCACAGTATCACAGAAAGTACTTTCCTGCAGAAAGAAAATGTAATGAGACAGCAGATGAGACAACATGAGATTCAATTATGAGAAAAGGGAAGATGTTTTTTCTTACACATTAACACCAAAGAAATGGCGGATATCCCTGTGTTTTTTTAAAAAGATGCTAAGTCAAAAGAAAAGGAATTATTGTTGTTTCCATAGAGCAAGCTCTCAGAGATGAGCATTTTCCATATGCAGTCCAGACTTTGATGGGCAAGAGTCATGGTAAACACAACATGGAATAAGCCTCTGTCGTTTATTTAGCTGCTTCCAGTAGAAGCAGGAGGAGGCAAATTGGGGAGCAGGGAGCACCTGAGCACAGTTGTATCAGTCTACTACTTGTTCAGGGCAACTGACGTCTGGCTTAGTGTGAACATAGCCAGTGTTTTAAAGATGCTGGCTGAGAACCAATAGATTTTAAAACTAGTTCTGCCTGAGCTCTCAATACTTGGTTTTTTAAAAAGAAACTATGGAAAACTGAAGAAGCCAAAATCTTACAGTACTTTAACATCATATATGTACAAGGAATCTTTTAGAAAGAAGAGATACAACTCTGACTCTCAAATGGCAATGGCATTTTCATAACCGGTAAATCAAAGGACCAAAGTTTGTTCCCAAGGAATCAAAAAATTACACGTCTCAAATAGAAACCAGGAAGTGCAAGAACAGCAAAACCTTTCAGGTCATATTTAGGCACACTGAAGCATGTTGTTGCCTAGCAAGATCCAGTGGAGGATATATTCAAGGACCAATATAACCTTAGACCCAACCATTATTTTGGAGGGAGAAGGGGAGGTTAACTTGAGCACTCAACAGATTGTGGCTAGAAGATCAGTGTGGGTTTACTTGGTCACCCTTGCCCTGTTCTTTGTCTACTCTGCTGTGGAATTTAATCAAGTTTTCCTGGGCCACAATCCCATTTCTTTTTCTGAACTAAACAGTCATATGTTTAGTTGGGGAACAACAGGCTCCAGCTGAACCCTGGCAAGACGGAGTGGCTGTGGGTTAATGGCTCCTCTGTATCCGGGACATTGTCATCGTTGGAGCTGTATGGGGTAGCACTGCCCCAGACAGACCCAGTGTGTAATTTGGGGGTCCTCCTGGACTCACGGCTCCTGCTCAAAGAGCAGGTGGCAGCCGTGGCCAGGAGGGCTTTTGCACAGCTTCGGGTTGTGCACCAGTTACGCCCCTTCCTGGATCGGGATGCCCTTCGAACGGTCACTCATGCCCTTGTTATCTCCCAGATAGACTACTGCAATGTGCTGTACATGGGGCTACCCTTGAAGAGTACCCGGAAGCTTCAGCTGGTCCAGAATGCAGCCGTGCGAGCTATTTTTGGGGTCTGAAGGACCCATATAACACCTTTGCTCCGTGAGCTGCATTGGGTACCGGTTTGTTTCCGGGTCCAATTCAAGGTGTTGGTTATCACCTTTAAAGCCCTACATGTCATGGGGCCAGGCTACATGAGGGACCACCTCACCCCCATGGTTTCAACCCGTCCCACCTGATCTCACAGAGGGGGCATGCTCCGGACCCCCTCAGCAAAAGAACTCCAACTAGCGGGGTCCAGAAGGCAGGCCTTCTCTGCTGTAGCCCCCGCCCTTTGAAACATCTTGCCCCTGGAGGTGAGACAGGCCCCCTCACTCCAGGCCTTTCGGAGGGATTTGAAGACTTGGCTCTGCCATCTGGCCTGGGGTGGGGAGGGAGGATGTCAGAAATGGGGTTGGCTGGCCCCTTGGCAGCCTGGTGTGGCCTCTATTGGCCTCTTGGATTTTTTAGCCTTTTTATCTCTGTAAGTGTGGTTTTTTATAACTTTTAATCATGTATTTCTGATTTTAATTTGTTGTAAGCCGCCCAGAGTCCCCCATTGTGGGGAGATGGGTGGGGACAAGTCTATTAAATAAATAAATAAATAAATACATAAGTTTTAATAAAATATCAGGTTAAGCCTTGAGATGTTATAATCATGAAGAAAACCAGTCTATCATGGCATCCAATTATTTAGTGTGTCTATTTATAAAAGTGAGAAAATATGTTCAAATATAAACAACTGTCTGACTTAATTCTGGACTCTTGAATACAAGTAAAGTATCAATTGAGTTCTTCTTTTATCCAGGTACTTTAGAAGTTCATGCCACTTGAATAAATGAAACTTGCATTGCAGTGATCCAAGTTAATCTTTTTCTAAGACATGAATTGTTGAAAGCAACTTTTTTCATATTTATAATAAAGCTAGCTTCTTCAATAATAGGCCGGATTCTATAAAAAAAATCCTCAGAGACAAGCACAAGTAGTTATTTAAATTTAATTTGTAGGACTATTTCTATATGCTCTCTGAACAATGCGAAAAGGAATTTAAAAACCAAAACAGAGCATACAGATTCATATTTGGCACCAAAAACAGATTTACACATTTGTTACTTAGGTCTATGGCTAAGACCTCCAATGTCTTGTGGAAAGAGAGTAGGTCTAGAATAAATAATCTCTATAATGCTCAGGAGTATGTTTTCTAGAGATAAAAATGGAACAATTGTTTTTAACTGATCATATAACTCTGGCTGATTTTGAGAAAAAAACAAAACAAAACAACTGAGCAGGATTGGACCTGGTTCATATTTGGAGGACAGAAGTCCAGGAAATCACAGGGTTATATAGTAGACTGGAAAGTTGGAAAAATGCCCCAGAAGAAAGCAATGGCAGACTACTTCCATGTTGCCAAGATAACATGAAGTCATCAGGAGCTGAGCTCAGCTTAGGGACACCTGACTTTTATAGGCAATTCAGGAGCAAGCAGATTGCTGTGGGTTGCAAACCACCTGTCTTTGGGTACTTAGTCTATGATAGTAACTGGCCTCAGAAAGTGAATGGAGGGGCCGTTCATTTTTAGGATTAACTTTGACTAGATGCATATTGAAAATATATTTTATTTATTGATTGCATCTATATCCTGCCAGAATCCAAATTCTTAGTGGTTTACATAATGTAGAGAAATTTAAAATATCCACAATAAAAAGTTCAAACAAAATTTAGAAACAATTAAAAGGAACGCCCCCCCTCCCAGGAAATTAGTAAGAAATTTTAAAAAATGGTGAAGTCTAGATAGAATGCTTTACGAAACAGCTCAGTTTTCAGCATCAGTCTGATCTGCGCTGGGAGACTGTTCCTGAGAATCTGTCCTGCCACTGAAAAACAGCACTTCTTGGCCTTAGCTCCTTTTACTTCCCCAAAGAGAGGAACTAAGAGTAGTTGCTCCTGAGATGACCTGATAGGTCAGGTTAATTTTGGTTGGAATATGCTCTCTGGCAGGAACCCAGGTGCCAAGCCACAAAGGGCTTTACAGGTCAAAAACAGCACTTTCACTTGGATGGTTTGGGGGATCAAGGCTATGGGTAATTTCCATTACACATAATCAACTGTTTTCCCATTTGCTTCTCCGTAGCTGAAGCTGTTGGGCAACTCCATCTTTGGAGCTAGCTGGGTTGGTGACATTGAGACAATGCTGAGCTTTATGTTAGTTCTAACCTTTCCTCCCTATTTGGCAATAAGAGAAAGTAAGTTTCGCTTTATTGCTTTCTTTTACTGCTGTTAGAAGGAGAGATAATAATGTCACAGCTCAGATATCTAAACTCTGATATGATCCATATTTAGGCTAGTTCACTGTATATGTCAAGTATCCCACTGGAAACAGTGGTGAGAGGTGAGGAGTAGAAGAGAATGTGTCTCTTCTTACGTATCCCTGGGACTTGAAAAGGCATGGCACTGTACCTTCTTTCGGTGCTTGCGAATGGTCGAGGGAGGATCAACCAGCTTTCATTAAACACAGCTAATCAATCAGCACGGAAGTTCTTCATTTTAATTTAATTTTATGATTTATATCCTCTGTCTCTGCCCAAAGGGTTTGTTTAAATCAGCTATACCTAAAGTGTCTTCCATCTGTGTTGGAATTATAAGCCCCAGAATTTCCAGCACGTTGGCCATGCAGACTGGGACTTCTGGGAATTATAATCCCAACACATTGGAGGATATCAGGTTCAGGAAGTCTGGTTTAAACACACACTTAGAGCATGAGTGTTTGCAGGCTTTGGCTGCTTTTATGAAAATGATAAAAGCAGTGTTATGATGTCTTGTTACAAGCTGCACCCATCTGGGGCAAGTGGGCAATGTTGCAGTGCATTTACAAAAGTCCTGGGGCTTGTGTTGAAATGGTATGACACTGCTTTTGTCACACTGCTCCCTCTCTGATCTTCTCCCACAGAGAACACTGACTTAGAAGGATATAAGAATGAGAGATCACCAGGGCCTCCTTGTAGAGGGAATCCTGTTTTTCCTTTGGGACATCTCTCTCCCTCTCCCTCTCCCTCTCCCTCTCCCGCTCCCGCTCCTGCTCCTGCTCCCTCTCCCTCCCTCTCTCCTCTTCATTTCTGTTGTGATTTTTGTAATTCCACTTCAATAGCTCCTGACTATGGATGGCTTTCTTGTTTTATACATGTGCATATATCATTATTTTTTGAAATGTTAAAGAGGTCTGACCGATGCCTGCCAGCTGAACTCTGGGGGAATGTCTGGTGCAAAATCATTTGGCTTTGTTCTGTGATAACAGATTAAGTAGCCTTTTGAATTTGACTGGCTTCAATCCTGGGCAGTAATGTTATGGGCACAATTTTAAATCTCAGCCTTCATTTGGATTTTGAGTAGAAAAGGTTATTACAGGACAAACAGTTCAAATGTCTGTGTGCATGAAACTAAAAATGCAGTGCCTGGAACTTTTTTCCATCTCACTGGATTAAAATTAGGTTTTAACCTGAACTTGAAGCTACTGAACTCCATTTTTGAATAGACCTTTCAGACTGGCTTTACTAAATTCATCCAAATGACTGACCGTTCTTTTACAAAACTATACCTAGGAAAAGGAAGAGAAATGCCTAAAATATGTTACTAGTACATTTCAGTGCTCCATTTTCTTACCAGTAATAGCTCCTGCCTGGACAGAAACATTATTTTCAGGAAACCCCTTTGCAAGGAAAAAAAAAAAAAAGAGGATGGAGACGGAGACAGGGACAGGGACAGGGACAGGGAGAGAGACACACACAGAGAATTGTGTGTTAAGGCCTGAATTATTTTCTAAGGGGATGTTTTGAATGTTCCGAGGATGAAATTTACCATTTTGAGTGTATTACAGGGAGTCTAATGTGAAGGCTATGTAGGAAAAATCCAAAATTAAGATTATGACTCATACTTGCAATGTTGGATAGGACAATCTATACCAAGCAGGGGCATGTTAAAGACTCTCTGAATTAAAAGAAAAAAAGTACATTTCTTAAAAAAATAGTGTGACCTATATTTCATATCTAAGTTTCCTTTTTATAATTCTGAGTTTACCTCCTCTAGATGATAAGACTGTAATTCTGGGAAAATATTGAAAATTCTTAAATCTATAAAAATATATATTTAGAAATAAGTAACATATATTAACACCTAGCACATCCACTTACTTTTTAAAAAGAACTATGAAGAAATGCTGAGATCTATATGTTTTATGTTTATTTGAGCTTTTGCATGCAAGAATTCTATGTCTGCGCAATGTCAAACATGACTTGATCTTATCTCCAAACTTTTCAATTATAAAATAAATCCTCTTGAAAGATTTGGCCTGAGGCTTCCGGGTGACGACCTGTGGCAAGTTAGACATCCCTGCGAGTGTCTCCACAAGTGGGGACAGCACTGCAGCAAAGATTGGTGGCCAGGCAGCAAGTTCTGGCAAATGAAATTCTCTCTGGAGAAGGAGAGATTGAGAGATCACCCACTTGTGCTCTGGATAGCTGCTCCTTGTGAGGAGACTGCAGGAATTAAGTTTTTTGTGGTCAATCATGGGTTGAGCAGTTTGGGAGACAAGCGATTGCCATCACACTCAAAACCACTGTGTAGCCTTTATGGACTCTTGACCTGCAAAACTCTCACTTTCTTAAACACTTTCAGTTACACTTAATTTACAACTTAAGAGAGATCTTCCAAATGTCAGGAAACAATAAAGACATTGGTGAATTGCCTTCTTTTTGTAATTAAGAAGAGAAAAAAAAAATGTCTTAAAGGATGTTGACTTAAAAGCAAAAAGCTTAACAAGATTATGATTTAGGACAGTTTTAAACAGATAAAAAGGATAGTAATTTTAGAAAACAGAATAATATTTTTTTTTCTTTGATGAAAGTGCCTTCGAAAATAGTAAAATTAACTAAACAAACAGACTGGACCTTCATGGGGATGCTGATTGTTTATTATTAAGAAAAGTAGATAATTGGTGGATTTTACAAAATAAAAAGATAAGGGTAATATGAGAACGAATTGCTTGCCTTTTACTTTCACCCTAGTAATTGGCATACTTTCACTTTTGGCCATAAATATTACAATGGCAAGTACAAGAAAAGCAGCAAAAATAGGAGAAGGAAGGAGAGGTTCACTAAAACAACTTACAGATAAAGGCTTCTCACCAGATTTATTGCAGAAAAGTTTGAGAAATTTGGCAAGAGGATAACTGAAACAGTTCCCAATAGTTTGGATGCTTTTAAAAAGGAAATGGAAGAAGGATTTGCAGAGATAAAAAACGATATGAAAGAAGAAGTTAAGAAGATTGAAGAATCTGTAGGACAATGGCTGGAAATGTAAAACAAATTAATGACAAAGTGGAAGTTTTGAAGAGTAAGACAGAAGTTATAAACAGTGAGATGGAGAAAGATTTGGATAACTTGGCATTACTGGAACTGAGAGAAAAAGGTTTTTGTTTAAGGTTTAGAGCAATTCCAGAAGACCATGGGGAAGATATCAGAGAAATGATTGTTAAGTCCCTGTTTAACTTTTTGGATTGGGAGGAAGATGACACAGAGGCATCAATACATGATTTGCAAAATTAAGAAATGTTCCAAAGGATGTCCTTGTGTACTTTGTCAGGAAGGAGACTACAGAACAAGTTCTACAGCAGCATTTTGAGGATTGATAATACAGATGTAATTATACTTAAGGAATTTCCAATTAGAATACTGTGCAAGAGAAAAAAGTTTTTTCTGACAGACAAACTCAAACAGAAAAAGATTTCATTTAGATCAGCTAAGTTGGAAGGGGTGATTTTTACTTTTAAATAACAGAGATTCAGACTGAACTTTGTGCAGATAGCAAGAGATTTCTTGGGAAAATTCAAAGAATTGGAGGAAATGCAAATGGAAGTGACAATGACAAATGTGACTAAACAACTGCCACAACAGATACAATAGGACACTGAAGACGATACCATATTGGGCGCTACAAGTATTGTTTTTTCTAAAATCTTGGCATAACCATGGATTATAAATGCTTAACATGGAATATAAATGGAGCAAATGCTGCTCAAAAGAGAAAAAAATATTTCATTATTTGAAAAAGTTAAAACAAGATGTGATTTGCTTACAAGAATTGCATATTAGGAAAAAGGATATAAAATATTTGAGTCACAAAAATTTGGGTGAAGAATTTATTTCAGTAGGAATGAAAAAAAGAAATGGAGTTGTTTTGTTTATAAATTCTCAGCTATATCCAAAACTTATATTGACTGATGATTATGGCAGATATGTTGGGGTGGAAGTTAATCTACAGAAGGCTAAGACTTTGATATTGGGAATCTATGCCCCAGCTGAAGATAAATGAGCATTTTATAAGACCTTGTAGATAAACCACTGGACTTTCTATATGAAAATTGGTGTCCTCTGGGAGATTGGAAAGGGGTGGTTACTCCACAAAAAGATGAGAAATATATTAAAATACACAAGGCAAACTACCAAAGATTTTCTTTGATCTAACAGACAATTTGGGGCTTGTTGATGTATGGAGTTATAAAAATGGTGATTGAAAAGAATATACTTATTTTTCTGAAAGACTTAGATCTTTTTCAAGAACAGATATGATTTGGATCTCTAAGACTTTGGCTACTAATGTTCATAAAGTGGAGATATTACCAAAGACTTTCTCAGACCACAATCCAGTGACTTTAACTTTTAAAAGGAAAAATGGGTCTTTTAGATGGAAATTGAATGAGATTTGCTGCAATAGGGAACAGTAGTGGAAGACTGCAAAAAGAAGTTAAAAGATTTTTTTGAGAATAATCTTAATAAAGGCACAGAAGTAAGAACCATTTGGGATGCAAGTGAAGCTTTTATAAGAGGATATTTCAAACAGTGTAACAGTGAATTTAAAAAGAAAAGGCAAGAGAAAATACAAGTGATTTTGGATGAGATTAAAAAAAAGGAAGAAGAGTTAAAAAAAAATCCCCAGAGAGGGCAACTATTACCCACCAAATTAAGCTTCTACAGAAGCTATTATCTATGTTAACAGTGAGAGAGATGGGAATAAAGATGAATTATGCAAAACATAATTAACATAATTAATATGTTATGCGGAAGAAAATTTGAATTTGCAAATAAACCGAGGAAATGGTTGGCATATAAATTGCAAAAAGAAAAGAAAAGAAAGTAACACTAAAGTTACAAAAAAGAAATACTGTAATAACAGATAATGCAAATATGCAAAAAGTGTTTCACCAATATTATTCTACTTTATATAAAGGTCAAAAAAATTCCTTGGAAATAGTGGATAATATTTACATAAGCAGAATTTACTGAAGATTACAGAGAATCAGAGACAAATTTTGAGTGGACCGATAACAATAAGGGAAGTTTGTGAAGCTATTAAAAAGACTAAAACAGGAAAGGCACCTGGTCCAGATGGTTTGCCAGCTTCTTATTATAAATGGTTTGAGGATGAACTTTTGCAACCTTTACAAGAAATGATGAATATTATTTTGCAGAACAGAAATATTCCTGACAGCTGGAAAAAGGCCAATATAGCACTAATACCTAAAGAGGCCCAGGATCTGACTTTAACAAGAAATTATCAACCAATATCTTTATTGAATGACGACTATAAGTTGTTTGCAATGATTTTGGCTTAAAAGTTGAAAATAATTTTACAGGACTTTATCCATGAAGATCAATGTGGGTTTTACCTAAAAGACAATTATGAAATAATATTAGAGATGTGTTGGATATTCTGGAGTATTTGGAGCAGCCCAGTGAAAAGCAAACTGCATAGATCTTCTTAAATGCAGAGAAGGGTTTTGATAATTTGAACTGGATTTTCTTGTTTAGAGTTCTGGAAGATATGAACTTTGGACATAATTTTATTAAATGGGTAAGATCAATTTATACTTCACGGAAAGCACAAATAATTGTTAATGGAGAATTAACAAAACCTTGTGAGATTCAAAAAAGGGACAAGACAAGGATGTCTGCTGTCTCCACTTTTGTTCATTTTAGTTCTTCACATACTGAATAGAGATGTAAGACAAGATAAGAGAATTGTGGCAATAAAGATTAAAAAAGAAATTTATAAGTTAAGGACATTTACTGGTGGTAGTTTTGGAAGATCTGTTAGAGGGAGTAGAAACATTAATGGGAAGATTAAAGGACTTTGGTATGATAGCAGGTTTTAAGATTAATAATCAGAAGATGAAGATGAAGATGTTAACAAAAATATGAAAATAGAAGATCAAATAGAACTGATGGAGAAAACTGGTTTTAAGATTGAGAAAAAAATAAAGTATTTGGGCATTATGATGACAAATATGAATTGTATGCTGTGGCATGGAATGAAGTTAAGGACATTTTAAGATGGGAGAAATTAAAATGGTCACTGTTGGAGAGAATTTCGGTGATAAAAATGAATGCTTTGCCTAGAATGACAACTGATGAACCATTCAAACAATGGCAAAAAGATATATCTAAATTTGTATGGCAAGGGAAAAAAACCACACATTAAGTACAAAGTGTTATAAGATGCAAAGGAAAGAGGAGGACTGGGTTTACTGGATTTGAAATTGTATTTTGCATTTTTGCATTTACTATATTGTTTTCATTGAACGTATTTCTTATTATATATGTAAAATCTTTTAATAAAAACTATTTTAAAAAAGAGAAAAATTTGGAGTGAGATGCCATCAATATACTGTTGACCTTCCAATCTACAGTGGTACCTTGGGTCACAAACTTAATTCGTTCCGCGACTCTAGTCGCGACCTGAATTGGTCGCGACCCGAATCAAATTTTCCCATAAGGTTCAATGTAAATACGGTTAATCCATTCTGACCCCTATGAATTTGGTCACCAACCGATTTTGGTCACGTCCCGAATCAAATTTTCCCATAAGGTTCAATGTAATTACGGTTAATCCATTCTGAACCATATGTATTTTTTTTTAAACCACAAAAATATGAAACAAAGTACAGTACAGTACAGTACAGTACAGTACGAAAAGAGAGAATGCTAACCTTGCTCGAGGTGACTTCTGGCGTGGAGGACAGGAAGGCGGGTGGGGAGGCGGCTATTGTTTGGAGGGAGAGTTCCCCTCCCTGCAGGAAGCCACAACCACGTGTCACAGCAGGGAAAATGGCCGCGGATCCTGTTTGCCACCCAATGCAGAGTTCGCGGATGGAAGCAAAATTTTGCGAACGGTGCTGTTCGTGACCCAAATTGGTC
Source organism: Liasis olivaceus (assembly GCA_030867105.1). NCBI lineage: Eukaryota > Metazoa > Chordata > Lepidosauria > Squamata > Pythonidae > Liasis > Liasis olivaceus. The sequence goes on from CM061349.1 coordinate 264,531,787, forward strand.
GTGAACAGAAGCGTTCGTGACCCGAGGTACCATTGTACTTCTTGTCATCCAAGTCATGTGAAACTGTAGAATCAATGATGATCAATATATTGTGGAAAGTTCAGCTGGAAAAAATGTAACTGCTAATATTTTCATAGGGTTAATATATGAAAACTAAAAGAACTTGCCTGTATCATCATAAACATCATCAACTGAGGTTATTCTCTTTCTTATCTCTGTGCCCAAGGTGAAGGGAAGGGTACCTAATATTCATTTTTGGTTCTGCATCACTGTTTATTGAACATCATCCTAAAGAAATGTCTGCTTTCTTGGGGCACCAATCAAAACTCTTTTTAATTCTCTTAGTCATTTTTTTTAATTTGAAAATATTTGCTGATGATGGCTTTATCTATTATTGTTGTTTTATTGTCAGTATTTATTGCTGTGAGAATAACAAATGAAACTTGGGGAACTATGCACAGGTTTGTCCTTTCCAACAACAATCCTCTAAGATAGGTTCGACTGAAAAACAGTGACTTGACCAAAGCTATTTAATGATCTTTGTGCCCTAATGTGGTTTAAAAGAATATTTAATTTAGGGGATTATAAAATGAAACAATGCTCTAATGTCATCTAAACACAGGGCTTAGCTATCTGGGAGATGTTACATGCCCTCCATCTTTGGTTGTGGAGTATTACTATTCTATTTGGCTTCTATTGATAATTTAGGTGAACTCTACTAAAAACAAAACAGAACATAACCAAACAAAACCATCCAGTTTTCTATTTTAAATGCAACTGTAATTGTCTTCTGTCACTTTCTTACAAAGAGCCAAGTGTTCAGTTCAGTATGGCTGCACGAATCTTTCAAAATCAGTGCTTTGCAGTGTGGAGAAACTACAATAATTAAAGCAGCTGCATTTTTTGCAGGCTTCTGTGACTGCTTTGGAAGCTCTTTCACATGTGCATGCATGCACAGCCACATAGCTTTATGTGCAAAAATACCCAGAATGCTTGATGCGTGCTCTGTCCCATGTACTGTGAAATGCTTCCTTCCTCTTTCTCTTATATTCTATGAATCTATCATCAGCGTACATCCATGCACACATGTTTGAGAGAAATAGCCATGCCCTTAGAGCAACCTGGTTGTTCTTATTTTTTTGGGGGGGGGGGAGGATTTTGCAGCCCAATTTATTTAACTTTATAAGCCTCCTCCTGCATTTGATCTTCATAGGACAAACTGCTGAAGATCTTTGCTGGCTTCCATTACACCCACAATCTTGTCTCCTCCCCACCTTTTTCTTTTCTTATCAAGAGAAATCTTTGTTAAGTTGGTCCTCATAAAGGTATTTCTATGGCATTAGAATTGTTGCTAAGCTAAGCCATGCTGTGGAAATCCTTCTGGACTTTGTCCAGTTCCCTGAAATGCTTCCATTCAACAGAGTATTTTGTGTTTTTATTCTGCTGCTTTGCTGGAGTTTCTGAGTGACACAGCCTTTATGAATGCAGCTCCTAAGCTATTTCCAGGTACTTCTGGGTTATAAGATTCAGTCTCTCTCTATGAAGCTGGTCCTCTTTTGGCATCAAGATTCCACAATAAGTCTCTTTAAAGTTTTAAAAAGCATGTCATTTTGAATTAGAAAAATGGTAAGCCCTCATGCTTTATTCTACAGGAGCATGAAGTGCTCATGCTCTTCTTGCTAGAGGGAACACTTGAAAAAAAAATTGCTTAAGATAAAAGTCAAGAGCTGATATAAGATAAAAAGAGATTTGGGTTTTCTGATAGACCTGCTTCTAGAGATGAAAAGAGTAGCGGAAGCTGATATCTTGATAGTCCTCTAATATGGGCCCAGCTGTAGTTTTGGGAGAAAAAAACCCTATTTTTTGAGAGCTATTGAGGTGAGCAGGTTAAAAACCACTGTAGTGAACAATCCTATTGCAATGGTGACATCCTTTATAAAAAGTTTTGGAAACAAATTTGAACAGGCTTTTATTAAATACAAGCAGAAGGAGAGAGAGAGAGAGAAAGGACAAAGGTAAGTATAAATTTAATATGTTGCAGTTTGGCAGTTTATAACAAAACATAGTTGCTTTAGTAATTATATTTTAATATAGGTTTTTTTTTTTACCTGATCCAGAAATAGCAAAGTAAAAGAAGGAAGGTACTATACTGATATGATAGCATCTTATTATTTCTCATTAGTAACAATAGCTCTTCTGTGAGGAGCTACTACAGGGATCAATATTTTTTTCAAGTCCTCGCCCATCCCCTCAAAAGCAAAAACTGTGTGAGATATCAATTACCATAACCCTGGAACTGATACATCAAAATATTGTGTGAGATCTTCCAACCTTTGAGGGTGGTCTTGCAACTTCTGAGTCATCAAGAGATTTCACGATCTCATGAGATTTCAGTCATTTCTATTGCTTTAATTTTGAGAGGCTGAGGGAGCCATTTTGAGGGTATCAGGCAGTGGCATCCACTTCCAAAAATTTTAAAAATCTCTCTGCATTTTCTCTTCCTCTTTTTATCTTAATTGTTCCTTGCTCTCTTTCATGCTTTCAGTCCACAAAGCATCATTTGTCACACTTCCCCTTAGTGTAGCTACATATGCACATGCACTTCAGTGACACTCTGTGGCATAATACTTTCCCTTCTCTTTCAAGCAGTTCTCAATTCTCTTTCCTTATGTCCATTTTCTATTCATTCTTTTGGGAGATTAATAGTTTTTCATATGTGCTTTGTTTTCCTACACTCGTTCTACTTTCACTCTAATTTCTTTCATTTCTTTCCTTTTTGACCATGTCTATATTTTCCTAAGATAAATTCTGAAAATAATGGTGTGTCCTGTAGTCTGAACCTTTCATTACCCTGGTACCTTTCATTAATTCCATCTACCTTTCATCACAATCAGACTTTTAGATTTCATTCCATTCCTTTGCCATGTATATACAGACTTATGCTTAAACCATATATTCAAAGCAAACATACCCTTCTCCAAGCAGATCCTCATCAAATAGTCACCATTCTCATTAATTCTTGGGTGTCCAAAGAGCACAATCACTTTTTTTATGCCCTTTCATTTCATTCTCACCAATCCTTTCATGTCACCTAATAGACACGACATTTTCACATGAGACTTTTTAGAAAGAGTCTAGTAGCACCTTTTCTGACACATTTTATTAAAAGGCAAAAACTCTTTTGAGCTGCAGTTCATTTCATCAGATGCCTAGAGTAGCTAGACTGATGTAGGATTAAAATTGAGGTGAGACAAAGAGGGGGAAGGGGAGGGGAAGACGGGTGGGTTACACGTGAGACCGATTACAAGTACCTTATCAATTAACAATAGTAACATGTTAAAACTCCATTCTGTTTGCTGAGACCTTCTGAGATTGCCTGGAAATATTTGATGTATGTGAGTTCAGCAATCTCTCGCTGAACGGTGCTGTTAAAGGCCCGTTTTTCCAAAACAGTCACTTTGAGGCCTGCCACAGAGTGTCATATACATCACAATGAAAGTGGTTCCTGCTGCTGTATACTTTGGTCAACAGGGCTTTGGAGAAGCAACTGTAGGTGGGAAATACTGTTGAAATTGTCTCTTGAGGATGTGAAGAAACTATGGTTGAAACACTATATCAACTGTCATGTTATTTTTAAAATAACATCATATTGAATCAAACTTTATTACAGTCATAGACGAGAATTCAGTGAAAACACTGGTTGATAAAATAATAACAAAAATATAATGAAGCTAAAATATAATTAATATAATAAAATATAAAAATCAGTATAAATTTACACTTCCTGACTCTCACTTGAGCCAGTACCATGTGTTCAACTGACTCAATTTCACATGATTCACATCGGCTGAACCTCTAGAAAACTGAGGTTTAATCAAATTTGCCTTCTCAAAGATAGGACATTAAATCAGACTCTGCAAAGTGCCCATCATTATTTAGGGTGGATAAGTGAAAACACATAAACTACTGAAATAGGACTTGGAAATCTGTGAGAAGTTGGTACATCTTTGAGGTCTGACTTAAGTCATTCTTAAGATTATGATTTTTTTTAAAGATTCTTTTTTATCCCTCCTTTATTATTTTTTATAAATAACTCAAGGCAGTGAACATACCTAATACTCCTTCTTCTTCCTATTTTCCCCACAACAACAGCCCTGTAAGGTGAGTTGGGCTGAGAGAGAGTGACTGGCACAAGGTCACCCAGCTTATATCTCACATCCTTAGTTTAATGATTTCTTTAGCCTTATTTGTTCCTAGAGATAATAAATGCTCTGGTGAAAAGCCATAATAGTATAATTTACTTGAGGCGCTCTTCTATCATATTGATCTAAAGTTGTGTAATGGAAGGCATGTGCGAGGAGGATACTGGAATGGAGGATCAAGGTTATCAGGAGGGAGGGGGAGCATTTCTGGAGAGGTTACAGAGCAAGTGCTTCCTCAGCCTGCAGCAGGACCGTGAGAAGATGAAGAGGCTGAGACTGGCCCTTCCTAGGGTCTCACAGGGTATAGCCACTAGTTGCTTTAGCATAGGTTGAGTCTGGTGAGATTCTGTCTATTAGGTGCAAGCTAATAAAGGAACTATACTGGACTGGATTGCCTTGTTGTCGTTCTTCGGCTAGGCCTGACAAGTTGTCAGGGAATATTAGGAGAAGTGGTCCAGTTGGTGCCAGATTTAGCCTTAGCTGGGCTGTCAGATTTTGGCTTCAGGTTTTGGGCATCCCAGCTTCTATTATTAATACTACATTGGGAAAACATCAGTAATATCACCACCCTGTCCACCTTGTGACATGACTCAGAAAGCCAACAAAGTGCACCAAATGTGCAAGTGCATTATGAAACAAAACAAAAGTAAACCAGTGTGAAGGGGATAATAATTCTGGAGTTCTGGGGAAACATAGTTGGATCCCCTGAAAATCTCTTGCCTTTACCCCTGACCAATAGGCTTTGACCTAATAACAATAACCTCTCTGTGTTGCGTATCTAGGAAAGACAAACGTGTCAGGTCCTTCCCAGAAAAGTTTAAATTAGCTTGTTACAGAGATCCAAAAGTGTAAGCCAAGGGGACTAGTTTAGACATTGTAGGGGAATATGCTGACAGAGATGACAGATAATTAAGAAGTTAAGACTGATATTCCCCATAGAATGAGTGCACTGCTTTCAAGTCATAAATCTTTTAATACAGAAGCTAATGACCTATCTTTCAGAAGTGTGTTGAACAAACAAAATCCCTATGCCCATCTTCATAATGATGTTCCCATGTGTACATATGTATATCTCCACAGAGACCCCATCACATTAATATTGATTACATGTTGGTTAAGGGGAGTGGCTACTTGCATGTAAGACTAGGTAGTCCATTCACAAATACCCTTTCATATTTGAGGAGGTCATCCAGAAGCTCAGTGCTGGTTATGAGCACTATACTGATACTATATTGTTGTTGTTCAGTTGTTAAATCATGTCCGACTCTTCGTGACCCCATTAACCATATCACGCCAGGCCTTCCTGTCCTTCACTGCCTCCCTGAGTTTGCTCAGTTTCATGCTCATTGCTGCAGTGATGCTATCTAACCATCTCATCCTCTGTTGTCCTCTTCTCCTTTTGCCTGATACTATATACTGATACTGATACTATACTGTACTACTATACTATACACTATTAATGATACTGTGTACTGATACTATACAACTCTACCATTCCTTACTGTTTAACTCCTAGAGAGCATCTCTGAACATTGCCTAATCTGGAAAATGGATACAGTGAGAGAAAACGAGCCGAGATTAAGTCCAGAGAAGACAGAAGCATTGCTGGTAAGCAAATTCTGAGACTGAATGGAGCTTAATCAGGATGGAGTTGTACTCCCCCAAGAGGAGCAAGTTGAGAATTTGCAAGTGTTCCTTGATCCCCACCTGTCAATTTGCAAATGATGGCTGTGGCAAGGAACACATTTCCATATTAGAGCTAGTGTACCAACTTTAAACCTTCCTGAGCCACCTGGATGTAGTGATAATAATCCACACCTTGGTAACAATCCATCTGAATTACTGTGATATACTGCGCATGGGTCTGGCCTCAATGTAGCATCTGGGCTACATTGGTGCAAGATATAAGGAGCTGGTAACTGGTGCAAGGTATAAAGAGCTTATGATTCTTCTACTGAAAGATACGCATTGGCTACAACTGCCAAGTGGGCACAATTCAAGGTGTTGGCCCTGACTTTTAAAGCTCTAAACTATCAGGATCTTGCTATCTAAGGGACTACCTCCCCTTCTGTGAACCTGCCCAGCTACTCAGATTAGCAGGAGATGCCCTTCTGAAGGTATCTCTGCTGCCATAGGCTCCATATCTGGTGCATGAAAGGGCCTTCTCCTATGTGGCTGCCAAGCTATTGGAATGTGCCTCTCTAGGAAAAGTGCTTGGCTCCCATTTACCCAGTATTTTGGAAATGGATAAAAATACATCTCTTTCATCAAGGTTTAAATTGTTCATTTACTTGAATTTAGTTTATTTCATTTCAATGTTTGATTTGTATTTAGATATTAATTGTTTTAATGTTATTCTAGTTTATATTTTGTAGGGTATTCTTTATGGCTGTAAATTGCCTTTAATGTCAAACAGGTTAAAGGATGCGTATAAACCCAACTGGAAAATTAAAGTAGTAAAAAAAAATAAATGAGATTGTTATGCAGGCCACCCCAGAAAATGGTAATTAAGCAACATCCCAAGAAGCAACTTGTTTTCCTTCATTGGAATTCATTACACAGCATTTAAAAAAACAAAGAAATGTACTTTAGAAAATGTAGTTGTTGTAAGCTACCATGTGGATTTTGCTGAATCTCGACCTGCTCCTGATTTCCCTCAAGTGCACTCAAAAAATAAACAAAGATGAACCTAATCAAATGCATTGATTATCCAATTCCAAGTGGATTGTTTCACCCTTCTTTAACAAACATCCTGGAAAGGAAGTGCTCGGTATCAAAGTTACACTAAAAAAATGATGGCTTTCAGTGTCATAAAAATAATTAGCAGAAAGCTTCTTGTTTATATGTCAGATTTTGCTGTATTTTGTCGCCACATTAAGTTTTAAAAAAATTAAAAAGGAATAGGGTGTTTTTTTAAAAAAAAGAGTCTCAGGCAATGAGGCTTTGCTTGCCCTTGGGGTTCCAGACAGGAAGGGCAAACAAGAAGTGTCAATTCATATATCAATACACGTGCCTTTAATTTTCACGTGTCAATTCATGTGTCGATTCACGTGACTTTATCACACCCATCATGTGGCAATTGGAAGAATATTTAGCGTGAATTAAACTTTTCTTTTGTGGAAAAGCATTCCTTTATTTTTTTTCTTTACATGTCTACCCGCTAAGCTAATCAAACAATACCTATTTATTTATTAAATATATATATCACCTTATTGCCAATGACTCTAGGAGGTTCACAAGTAAAAAAAAATTAAAAGCAAAGGGAAAAAAGCCATATTAATTGATCATACTTGAGCTGTAACTTGGTGAACACATGTTGAGGTTGGGGTTGGTTTCTGTGACTTCCTGAAATAGAATTGGAAGGGAGCTCAAAGGACATTTAATCCAGTCTCTTGCTGAAGTAAGATACTCATTACCGCTGCTTCCCCAGTAGTTAGGCCATATAACTTTGTATAACCAACTCTGTCTGTTACTCCACCAATTAGCTTTTGCTATCCAGGGTTTCTTCTTGTTTAAGAGTAATCATCTCTTGTAATTTGAACTCACTTGTTCAGATTCTATCTTCCTGAGCAGAGGAAACAAATTTGTTTCACTTTATATGTGGCAATATCATATCATCTTTTTCTTCGGTTGAATGATACCCAATTCTTTCGATCTTTAGTTGCATAACTTTGTATAACTTGATTTCCAGGACCCTCCCGGCTTTGGACACGTACAGAATTGCTATAAATAATCAATATGGCTCTTTTATTCATTGCTGGTATTTTAACCAATCTGTTGAAGTATTTATGTGTTAGATCTCTGTCAGCCAAGGAAAACTATGGTATTTTTCTATATATAAAAAAATCGGGTCAGTTGATGAGTATTTGCAAAAACAAAACAAAACAAAACAGGTGTACTAGTTCTACAGATGAAGCTAGCTCTGATTTCGCCTTCCTTTCTTGTTCCTCTTTTAAATTTCAAATTATTTCATTTCCTGCAGCCAAAACTTCTCCTTGCCTTTAAAGAGAATGATTCTTAATCAAAGGGCTTGTTATTCATGAAAAATATCAGGGCACAAAGGATTATAATTAAAAAGCCCAAAACAAAGGATAATGTTCTTGCCTATACCAGACACAAAAGAAACCAAAAAATGAAAGCTTTCTAAATTTTAAGCATGCACAGTATTGAATATTCTGCCTGCACATTTATCCACCTTAGAGGATAAGCATTTGGAATCTTACAGCACAGTCAATGAATCATCAAACTAAACCGACATTTGATTATACTGTTAAAAATTAGGCGCCTCCTTTTAAAGTAGTAGTTCAAATAATGTCAGCCAGAATAAATGCAATATACAATCACTCTTATAATTGGAGAAAATGAAATCAGCTTGCCTGGGTTGTCTTAAATCAGCAAGAAATATAGACTGAAGGAACAGTCAAAGTCAAGATAGTATTGTGGAAGACTTATTGGCTTATCCCACATCATCCCTGTTCAGAACAGTGGGAGGTAATCAAAACAATTTGATTACAGTTACGGGCATATTGTTGGCCCTACAGTTCTGTTTGTTTGTTTCACCTCTGTGGAAGAGATAGAAATTACACAGACGAACACACTAGGGGGCAGCATCTGGCCAGTTTTGGCTGATCTAGAAAGCTAAGCAGGGTCAAACCTGAGCTGGATTTGGAAGAGAGACCCCAAAGGAACAGCAAACTAGGGTGGGAAGTTAAAAAAAAAATCTTGGGCAAATACACTGGCAAAACACTTCTATAACATGCTAAGAAAACCAAATGAATGGTGTCCAGTTAAGTCACCAGGCTTGACTCAAGAGCGTTTTTACTTTTCGTTGCAGGGCAGGGATGCTAACATGTTAGGCAAGGAAGTGGCAAAGAGAATGAGGAGCATGGGGTGAAATTACAAGTGCTTTCATTTGTGCGATTTGCCCTTACATGCTGTCTTTTTAGTCAGAAATAATGAGGCAAGTGGTCTCACTGCAGATTAGACCCTACAGGGCTGATAGAGAAAAGTTTATATGTATTTTTTCTTCACTATAGCCCCAGTCCAGGTTAATGGTGTATGAAGTTGGGCCCCAATTCTAAAAGTACCAGGTTAGTTAATTAATTAATTTTTCAAATTTATAATCACATTTTTATCCCACTGCAATAATGAACAGACTCTTGACAGCTCACAACATGTAATAGTATGATACATAATAATAATAAAAATCAAAACTACAAAAACTTATGATCTGATCAGCATCTGGTGTCAACCCCCAAGTGCCCTCCAAAAGAGCTCCATTTTCAGCTGTTTCTAGAAAGCGACTGGTTCGGGCCACAGTAGGGCCACAACTTTCAGCAGGAGGCCATTCCAGAGGGCTGGGCCAGCCTGATTGCTGTAAGCAATGCCTCCAAAAAACCAGGGACAAACAGCTTCTTCTCTCAGCACAATAAAAGTGAAGAGATGAGTTCCTGCAGGTAACCTGGCCCCAAGTCATAAAATGCTTGTAGATTAAGACCAGCATTTCCAAATGCACCTGGAAGCTAAAGAGACACCAATTCAGGGCTGGCAAAAATAGGGGTAAGATTGGCACACACTTGTGAGCACCCGGATCACCACATTTTGTACCAACTGAAGCTTTTAGGTGCCTCATGAAGAGTATGTTGCAATAATCTAGGGGAATGGTGATGAGGATGCGAATTTGTAATCCTTTGTTGACCTTTACAGGGCTAGAAAACACACTGTTTCTCTGCTTTCTTGGTCTTCTAACTGTTCTGATTTGTGATCCACAGGACCTATGGCCTTACTCCCTACTTTTTAATAGGAGAGGATCTTGCAGGGAGGAAAGTAGCATGTGAGATGTGCTGCAAATGGTCCTGAGTCTGCTACTAAATCTTGCTAGCTGCAGAGATGCAGAAATTGTAGTTTTCCAGAATGTTGATCAGGGACTCATCTTTTTTTGTGTGACACATGCTTTTTTTTAAACACAGTACTGTTGGTTTTGTGCAATAATGAAAGATGGGGAGAAATGGGATGTCACTAACCTGATTGTTCATTCTTTGACTAGGTTGACACTAGTCCTAAAAATAGCTTTATAGAACAAATGCATTCCAAACATCTCTAACTAAACAAATTTTATATAACCAATGATGATGATACAGCACTATGTGTATTGTATTGTACTATTGTTAATGTATTCATGTATTTAGATACTCTAAATCCTCTATGTCTTTTCATGATACAATATATTCAAAAATAATGATTCTGAAATAATTGGCCCATCCATTTTAAAAGAAATAGCCCTATGCAAACCTTCAGGCTTGAAAATCAATATTGATATTCAAATTGTTTTTCTTTTAATTGCCTTCTAAAGCAATCTAAGAATCAGTCATAAAATCACAGAGTTGGAAGGTGCAGTAATCCAAATTAAAGCATCCCTGCCTAATGGTTATCTAGCCTTCGTTTGAATGTATCCAATGAAGGAAGGGAAGCTTATCACTTTGCTGAGAAAAGGACTCCTGTGGGAAGCTGTTCTTAGTGCAGGTTTGTTTTTCTAGTGTTGTTGGGATGTGTCTTCCTGTAACTTAAATCCATTATGCCATGCCATACACTCTGGAACAATGAAGAAAAGATCTTGAGTTTCATCCATATGAAGTCATTTCAGGTATCTGAAGAGTGTAATTATATCCCCCACCCCACAAGTTCTCTCCCCAAGGCTATGCATTCCCAGTTTATATAATCTCTCTTCATAGGATGTAATTTTGAGTCCTCTCATTGCCATTCTCTGAAGATGTTTGCCTGTATTATTGTTATGGTATAATGCAATACTCAAGGAATGTGATGTATAGAACAAAATAGAACAATCTTTCCCTTGATTTCAAGTTATACATGTGTCTTTGTTATTTCTGGGGGGTTCTGTTCAAGTCAAACAACCACAAATTATGCAGTTCATGAAAAAACATATTTTACACATGGGCATCTGCTTCTTGTTGTGCATGTGTAAAATAAACCAAAACACTCCAAACCTCATCAATAGATGAAATTATTTATCGCAGATACTGAGGTGTGGTATGTGCTTGCTAACCATAGAAACACGAAACTATAGATAACAAGAGCCCCCATACATCTGTTAATGCAGTCTAAATTGCATCTGTTTCTTTGCAACCACCTCATATTTCAAAGAGAATATAAGTGTATCATTATTCTATGATTTATCAAGCAGGTGTCCCCCCTCCTATACCTGTGCATTTGATTTATGTTATGTAATTTCATCTTGTTATTTTTATATCATTTTTATAACCTATCAAGGTCATTTTGAATTTTATTTCTCTCTTCTAGGGAATTTGCTATCCCACCCAATTTATCTGTCATCTGCAATAATTTTCATCCATCTCATGAATAAAAATGTCAGAAGTAAATGCCTCTGTGAATTCCAAAATAACTTGGGGTTTTGTTTTTTTTTAATACTATACTGATCGGGAAAAGAAAGAAAACCAGTGTGGTGAAGGTAGTGAGCTAGGATCCAGGTTCTAATCTTCACTTAGTTATGAAGCCTGCTTGGTGGTCCTGGGCCAGTCAGGCCTAATCAATGTCTAGCTCTTGATAATCTTGGCTCTATTTACTAGGCGAGCACAACAATTGTACCTTTCAGCTAAGGGGCACAAACACGTGGAAAAACAACATTAAACAAACAAACAATGCCTGGGAAAAGATTGCAAACTGCAGTGTAATAGTACCACCTGCCTAAAACTCATCTTAGATGTATTGGAATGAATGGGTCTTCAGAGGATAGGAAATCAGAAGAAGGGTGTGTGTTAATAAGCAGAAACATGTGTCACAAAAAGGGAAGATGTGTGCCCACAGATTATTGTTTTATTCAGGCACAGATATGAGGAGAATATTTCTGTTGCGGCATAATCCACAATTCTCCAGCACTCATTGTCCTTGAATCAATTATCCAGGATTGCTGTCCACTATACGGACTTGGATGATCTTCATAGCAATAGTGAATGCATCATAACTTACTTAGGGCATATTTTCAAAGGCAAAATATAGTAGTGGTGGTAGTGGGGATGGATAGATAGAATAGTTAATCATTATTTTATTTGTAAATTTTCTATTCTGCTTTTGCTTCATTAAAAACAATTTCCAAAAAACAAAAAATGCAGTTTTAAGAAAAATCATAATGAAAACATGGGACAATAATAAATTGATAAGACAGATAAAACAGCACGATTAATTTAATACGATGAAAAAGATATATTTTAAGCTGCAGCTGGGATCATCACAGATGCAACTACAGTACTAAAACGTTTAAGCAATACATTTGACCAGATATAGTTGAAAGACTCTTAAAGCCAGCAAGAATAGAGAGATGGTCTGAAAAGTGTCATGGAGTGAACGAGAAAAGGCTCTGTGAATTTGATTCACAATCTGAACACTGTTCTTTGATAAACAAAGGCATGGGAGCAGAAATCATTCTGAAATAAAGAAATGCATATCCCAATATATCTGCATGCTCTCTACATTCCATTGTAAATATTTTCAGGGAAATGACTTTTGAATTTGGAGAGGGTGAGATTAGATTCGGTATATGAAGTTGTTCCATTATATATTTTGGCAATGCATAGATTTTGATTAAAGTTTTACAAGTAATAAATAACAAACCCGCAGTCCTCATTGGTGGGGGAGAGGAAGAAGGACCTCTATATGCCCTTGCTTGGAAGTCAAGCTTGTGTCCTAATGCTGACTGCTGCTCCATCATCAAAACAGGTAATATAGGCAAGACTGATTTGTCTGCTCTCCTCTTAACTACTTAGTGCATGGCTGGGAGGCAAGAGCAGACTCACCACAAATGGGCAAATGAGATGGAGGAGTGGGCAAGCAGGGCCCAGCTGCATCTGTGTGAAGTGCATTGCAGAGAAGCAGAAGAATGGCAGCTGCATGGCTGGACTCTTGGAGGCAGCTTCTCCCTCCAGTATCATTATTCCAGGAATGGTTGATACTACAAGCTTCCAGATCCAAGATATCTCATCAGTAGTGGATGTCTTCTAGAGGAGTCACCTGGAAGAGGTAAGCCACAAGGCTGGGGCTGCTACAGGAGAGAAGAAAGCACTCCTTTGTGTAATTCCTTTGCAGGGAAAGGATTGCATTTCCTTTCTTCTTTGAATTACATGTATGGAAGGAAAGGGAATTTATTAGAATAGCCTGGTGTCCCTCTCAAAGCAGATGTCAGTTATCCAAGGCTCCAAGGCACTCCGTCCTTACACAGCTTGAAAATAATTGCCTAACTTACACCACTCTAGCAGATGTGATGTAAAACCTCCAAGTACTGCATTTTCCAGAGGTAAAACTGAACTGTTGCAGCAGCATGCCTGACAGAGCCCCACAGACTTCAGAAAGATCAGATGTGCACCAAGTATATAAAGCCATACACACAGATTAAATCCAAGCACCTTATTTCCTTCAAGACAATTATTTCAGGAATAGAAAGTTAGTGACATGGTTAGCTTAGAGTGGCACAATTGACTACTGGTTCCAGAGATATGTGATTGGAATGCGGTGATCTAAACTGGGTCCCTTCAGATGTGTTGGGGCATCATCCAAGGTTCTCAGCATGGGAGGGAAGGGAAAGGGGTTGAATGTCCATCCCTACATGTAAGGAGATGTTCTCTTAATGGCTCCAGAGGAAGCAGCATAACCACATCCACAGGTATGACAGTCAGGCAAGTGGTATAAACTGATGAATACCAACTTGTTCCAGCAAATTCAGTTGATGTGGCCAATAGTTTTGATTGAAGTAGTGAATGTCAGCCTACGAGTTGCCAGAATGCAGATCCTCACCAGAAGATTGTGTCTTGCTTCCTCTAAGGCTGATAGTAGTTGCTTTCTCTTTTACAAAAATATGATGTGTCTTTTGTATTTCCTCTCCCTTCCCAACTATTCCAACCTGCAGGCACAAACAGGAGGAGAGATTACTGAATGCAAATCATATAGCACTTTTAATGCTACAGTTAGTTGAGGTGGTGCTGTTGCTCAGAGTTCTAAGGAGTTGTCTTTTAAGCTTGTGGCAAACCTTATTGTTTGTAGGATCCAACAGAAAACAGTTGTGAGGGCTGAAACCTCCCCAAGGAGAGGAGAAGAATATCTGAAGGAAGGTTATATTTACAGAGACAGTGGAGTCTGAGCTATGCTCCCTACCACTTCAGAGAGAAGCAAGATTTGGTGAGGATGCAGTTAAGGATTCATGATCTTATTATACCTGTGTTATACATGGTTTTGGAAACACTGGAAAATGTTGAAAATGATTTTTTGTATTTTTACATGCTGCTGTGCTAACATGAAAAAGGAAGAAATAAGAGACTAATTAAAGATTTACTTTGCCTATATTCTGAGAAAGCAGTACTCTAGTACTACACTTGAACTCAACAGAACTTCTAGAAAGATTATTTCCTGGTCTTAGTTTGTTATAAATGCTAGCAAGTGCAGTTTAGGGTTTTATCCAGGCAACAGCTAACTCCCTGCTTTGCCTAATTGGCTGCATGTTCTCCAGCAAGCTGTGTTTGTCTATTTCCATGCCAGACATCTTGACATTTATCTGCCTGTAACATCTTTTCAAGTCTGTCCAACTTCTAGTGATGGATTCCTTATGCAGGATCTTGGGTTATGACTGTGCCTCCTTTCTTCCATCCTGAGCAACCTTTATATGGATTTTTTTCTCTCTACTACCATCTAGATTCCTGCCTAGGTTTTCTTTCAGTGTTCTTTATTATTGATCCTGCTGGAATCTGTACTCATGTGTGGCTGATTACAGCTCAATGATGACAAGACAATTTCATGAAAATATAGAGATTCAGGGATCTGCTTCTTTCTTGAATGCCAGGAAAAGTGGCATTTAAGAGTGAAGAGATCAACAGCAGTTCATTTTGTCATTTGTATTATTTATATTGGCCTCTAAGAGCTGTATTGCTGTTATGTAACAACATAATGGAGAAAGTTATATTATCAAAAACTGATTTATCCAAAGCCACTTGTAGATTTCATAGCTCAGCAGGAGATTATGCCTGTGTTCCCTACCTTCAAAACAGTATATCTAAGCCACCACTTAGATTGGTTTCCACACTGACATAATTCCTGCAATAAATCTTTTCTTTAATATAGGATTCTAGGGATAGGTGGAGGTACAAGAATATTTAGGAGTTCCTGACCCAACTAAATCAAGAGGAAAGGACCAGCCTGTTGATTGATGAGTATAAAGGAAAGTTGTGGGAAGAGCTATAGCCAAAAAATAAATCGCAGGCTAGATTGTCAAAAGTTGTGAAATAAGCTGCAAGTTGACCTTAGTATTATTGTAGGCTTTTGTCCTGGAAAAAAAAATGTAAAGGTTTATAATTGTTTTCTAAAATGATTCCTTGGAAAGACTGTTCATTCATCTTTCCTATGAATATTTAATAGGATCTCTGATAGGCATCAGGTGATGATTAGCGGATGTAATCCATTTTTTCATGACACAGTCTGAGATAATTTTTAGAATGGTTTGCTATTCAATTCCTATACTCTGTTAGTTTAAACATATTTAAATTTGAATTTACACAATGAAAGTTCTTTCTCAGCATGCTTTTATACACACAATGTGATTTTCATAATGATGAACAGTCCTTTCGATTTTCCCCCTTGGAATCTACCACAGCCACTTAATGATTGCAAATCTATTAAATTGCAAAACAAATGTAAGCTTTGTCCTTGCCAGGGAGTAAATTGAGTGTAGATGAGCTCTGTAAACTCATTTAAACAGGTGGTCTTGCAGCTGCCTTCCAAACGTAAGTCAATTATACACTTAGTCTAATTTAAATGAACAAACATCATCATAGCATTCTTTGGATTTTCTGTTTTTTTCCTTCAGGCTTAAGTACCGAAGAAATCTATACATTATGCTTAAGATTGGTGATACATGAATGTGTCATATAAAAGTATTCTATTTAATTACTCTACTGGAGAAATAATTTAAATACAGAATGTCTGCATCAGAGGCAAAGAAAACTCACTTTCTGAGATTTATAATAAGGATGTTTGAGAGATTCAGTCTTTGTGAATCCCAGTGAACCGATCTTCTACAAAATGTGTTTTGCACTGGCTTTTGCTCTTAATGAATATTCTGGTGCGGTTCTCAGTGAAGAAACATACTGAGTTCTCTTAAAATGCAAATGAAGAAAACAGAAAACAATTATAGATACATATTTTGAAGGAAAACATGACGTTCATAGTATTTAAAAGCACAAATAAAGTTATGAACCTTTACAAATTTGCCTCAATGTACCACTGAATTCGGTTAGACATACTACGTGGGGATATCTACTGTATACAGTTGTGCTATATTATGGAACTAGATGGAGTAGATTTATCGGTGGACTCATGCATGTGACACTGACCAGTAATCAGTTGATTCATCTCTTTGTAGTTTAAAGGAGGCATATTAACATTAAGTAGGTGGGTGACAAAACAAATAAATCTGTCTTTCTACCAATAACCACACATGCACTGACACAAATGGCACAAGAACTGTGTTTATGTAGTAGAATGATAAGTTCAGAAGATATTAAATATATAAATGGACTTCTTTATATACTGAGCGCATGTTAACAGAATATCCAGACAGAACTGGTTTGCTTCTCATCTAAGGGCCTCTGGCACCAAATCAGCAGAGGGAGAATCTCTCAGTTCAAGATTCTCCCATCTGATGTACTCCAGAAACATCACTATAACTCCTAGAATTCAAAGTCATTATGATTCAAACACATCTGGTTGAAGGATGTTGGGAAAGTTTTCTATTTGGATAAGGCTACCCAGCCCTTTTTTTTAATATTGAGAAGGCATGAAGTTTGTTAACCCAGAATTTTAGTGCATCAAATATCCTCCAGAACTATGAACCCAAAGCTTCATTTCCCTCTGTAAATAGAAAAATAGAACTTCAAGGCCTACAATTATGACTGAAGTGCTTCCCTGCTGCTTTCTTAATTTTTAATACCATTGATATTTGGTCTACGTCTCTATTTATTATCTCTGTGTTGAAAGACTGACTTGTTTGGCTTGTGTAAAGACACAAAAGGATATGGCTAGTAATTGATAGCATATATCATTTTGGAAAATATGATGGCAAGTAAGCTCTTGATTTTAAGGCTGAGGTTAATTGATCTTATAATAGGGTTGCCAGTGCTGTTATGGTAAGAGGGTAGGTGCTGAGATTTAACATATGGTTTTACCACTATTTTTGTGTATACACAAATATTTGCAGGACCAAATAATTGCCAAGTGAAAACTGGCCTAATATTCAAGTAATTATTATTTCTACAGAAGGCTGCATTTAACAACATTAGTTTTTTTTTCATATACTAAAACACAGTGAATATTATATTTAAAAAATTAAATGACCAATATTTATCTTGTATATACTGCATTAAAGCATTCTTCCTGAAATTCCTAGATCTGCTTTTTTATTATGTTAAATAATGTTCCACTAAACCTTTTCAATGAGGCAACAGTTGCCATTATTTCTTCAAACTGAATCTGCATCTTCAAATGTCACTAGAAACAGAATAATTTCTAAATACTGCAATGTAATTCACATCCGCTTAGGAGAAAGTCCTGGCTGGGGAATTCTGGAAGTTGAATTCCACACATCTTCAAGCTGCCAAGGTTGAGAAAAACTGTTATAGAATACCAATATTCTATTAAGGGAGTCTTTTAATTCACAGATTTCAGACATAATTTGCTATCACAGCTTCCATTAATGCTAGAAAGGTATATCCAGATAATTCCTACCTAAGGACATTGCAAAATATTCATGTGATATACCATTAAGCCTTCTTAGGGAAAGGTGAGTTGACTTTATTAAACTATTGAAAGGTGAAGATTCTTTTTAACTGATTCATTCAGAAGTGCAGTTTTCCTTTCTTGGCAACTCAATTGCCAACTGAAATATTCTTGGCAATTCAATTCAGTCTGAACTGAAATTGAATTGAGAATTAAATATTCTTGTTTAATTGGCATTTACTTATTTATGATGTACATATTAGAAAGATGAATAAACCAAATGTTGATCTGTTTTCTCCTCTATCATCTCAAGATTAAATGAAATTTATGCTGTTTGTTCTTAGACACCAACAAAGAGTGTTCAAGTTGACGATTTCAGTATACAGGCAATTATTTTTCTATGTCTTTCTTTTTTAGAAGAACTGAAATAAATTCTTTTTTCATCATTCTCTTTACAGATGTTATTAATGGATTGCCCCCTTCCCAGTTTTCTAAAGATTTGGAAACTACAAGTGTTATGTGTATGGATGTGTACTTTGTGGATATGCATAGCAGCATCTGCAGGGTGTAAGAGTTACCACATTCAGCGCCGAATGAAACTCGCGTGAAACACAGGTTTGGCAAAAGAAGTTTACTCGGGTGTAATGCAGGTAGATACAAACAAAGCCAGGGTTGGCTTGGCACAGATTACATAGCGTTTTATAGGTTCCCCGTTTCCACGCTTCTCCCTGTTGCCTGGGTTACTGATTGCCCACGGTGTTCTCCCCCTTGCCCAAATGACAGATTCAGCCTGTTTCTTTGTCCCCCTGATTGCTGTCCTTTGTCTATGGGGTTATTGCATTCATTGGGCTTTTCTTCTGCAGGCTAAGCTGCAAATTCTTGATTGCGTGCTGATTGCTGCGCTTCCAAGCCGCTGTGGTTTGCTTTGCCTGGGGCACTTGAGGGAAACCGGCTGTGATACAAAGTATCTGCTCCTGCCCTGAGTTAATTGCCACCACCTGTTGGTAATTACCTTGCGGTTCGCCTGACTTCCCCTTTTCCGCTGCCTAAGCCTGGGATGGTGAAATTGACTAGGAGCGGTGAAACTGAGCAGCGGCGTTCGCTGTGCCGTGCTGGCTGAATCTGACACAGGGTGGGTCAAAAAATTCAAGATGGCAGTTGAGACAACAAATTAAAGCCCTACCCCTTTGTATGATGCACATACAAAAGAATTGGGCCTTCAGTCACACTGCTGCAACTGCTGTCTTGACTTTTTTACCTGCTCCCCATGGCTGCCACTGGATATGCATACCTTGAAGAGGTTTCTGCTCTTTTGTACCATTGGAAGAACAATTGCAACATAGCAGTTCTAAACGCAGATAAGAAATGAGGAATGCATCACCGATTGCTCCCTGTGTATTAAACGGTCTTAAGATGCTAAATGAGCTAGGGAGAAAACTATGGCAGAACATGTCCTTCTTGAGAAACTCAATTTTTATAATGTTATCCTGATTTACAATGTTCTTTCGATAATACCACCATATTTTGTATCAATGAAAAATGCCTTTCCCCTGCCAATTAAAAAAAGGCACCTATGCAAAGTCCACATAATAAAGCTCTTCATGGCATATGGCCTGGCTGTCTGTCTCTGGTAGTTTTTGCCCAGCCTGTAGGACTGACAGAATTGGCATACTTCTGATCCCATTGATGAAACAGTGTCATCTGTTGGGACGCAGGAAGCAGGCCTTCTCTATTGCACTGCCCTTCTTCTGGAACAACATCTGCAGAGATCTGTATGGCTCTGACCCTGGCCTTGTTTAAACTGTCTCAAAAAACATGGCTTTCCCCCCAGCCCTTGGGCTAGGTAGGTGGTGGACCTCTTATGGGACTATGCATTTTAGGTTGGAGGTTTTATTGCTCTTCCAGATATGCACTTATCTTTCTTTTCAGTTGTTATTTCTGAACTGTTTTTATTGTTGTAAGTAGCTCAGAGTTATGGAGTCAAGTGGCTTTATAAATCTGATAAAAAATAAATGAAGAGTGGTAAGCACAGAGTGGTACAGACACCCCCAGCATGATAACCTTGGGACATATTGGGTTTGCAATTCTCAGCTGGCATGTCTTTGGGGAGTTGCAGTCCCAAATCAACTCCCCTACCATTTGGTTTTACTCTTTGGTTTATTAATAAGATGGTTGGAGTGTGGTGCTGATTAACACACATATTTGAAGATTAAATCCCCTCAAATCCTAACCCAATGTTGCTGTTTACTTTCAGAGCCTCTGAGAAAAAGATTGCTCAGATTCATGTATTCAGTAGCTGGGCTTTATACATTTTTGCAGAGTTTTGGCTTTCAAAATCTTATAGATAGTTGATCTGTTAAACTTCTCACATGAGAGAAAGGAAAGCCAGCAGCATCTGAGTGACTGGAGTACAAAACAGAGGTGATGAAATGCTAAATTAAGACAAAACTCGCAAGTGTTGCAAACATGCATATGGCTGATTATTAAGCCACACAGAAACCCACTTTCAGTGTTTTTGAAAAAGCCAATAATGGTTTTTTCTCATTTGTTTCCTTCAGCACCACAGAAGCATGTACAGGCTTTTAAATTAGCTTGAGTGTTTATGTCTGATTTCTTGCCCCCACCTAACCCACGTTACAGCCCCCAAGATTCTATTTGTGTCAGATTTACATGGCCATCTGGTTCAAAATATGCTTTTTTGATTTTAAAATGTTTGCTTTATGAAGTAGTCTGATATTTTCTGTAGAAGGCTGCTGAGGCAACAAATTATGATCAAAATGCATATTATACTACTTCTATGTATTTCCATTTGATACCGTCACAAAGTCTGATCAAACCCTTTGCTTTTCTATTTCTATCTAGTGATTTATTTGGGGTCATAGAGACTGTGTAAAGATTTTCTTTGAATTTTGAATGTTAGCCTATTTTAATGTAAAAGAGCCTATGTGAAGATGCCAGGAGTTGAATCTACTACCTGTGTGTAAAGCCTGTGCTCTGCCAATCAGCTACAGCCCTTCAGAAGAGAAATAAAATATATATATGGAAGAAATCATTGTGTAAACTAGTTATCCATGCAGATATTTCAAGAAACATGTCTTCATTCCCCTTTCTCTACTGCTTCTAGGGTAAGTTCATAAAACTTCAAGTATGTAACCCATCCTAACATCAAATTCTCTCTCTCTCTCTCTTTTTTTAAAAAAGGAGGTCAGATTTTAATTTCAAGAAAAGTGCTTGATTTAAGAATCCAGGAAGAAGATACTCCCTGATGTGTGCTTGTTTATTCTTGCCAAACACAGAGATGTCTGCCACTTCAATATAAATGTATTGTAAAAGATCCTGCATTTCCCCTGGCTTTCAATTCCCTTGGTAGACTTCATCCTGTCATTTAGGTTCTTGCTAGGGGTAAAATAATCATCAAAGTTCTCTGTTATTCTTTCAGTTCCAGGTAAAATGAACTGACTGATTTTGCTTTGTTACTCTACCTAGGGGAAAATAAGCAGAACAAATCTTTATTTCTATGATTCTAAACCTGTGGGCTATATAACCTTAACTGAAGTTGCTAGTGAAATTGATTAGATTATCATAAACTCCTGTGGAATGCCTTAAAAATGCCCTGAGTGTTGCTAGGTTTTATAACACTCACACTGCATTGAAATTGTGTTTCCCTGCAGTTCTTGGTGCCTACAATAATATCATTTCCATATGTCATTTGGGGTTCTGATTTTCTTGGTACCCCTGACTTGGGACTGCAAGGCTGTTTTTTCCTGCCTGAATCTGCTAAACAGAGGTCCTTAGTTAGCATGGGATGTTTGCCCTGTACGCTGTTGAACTCTGTACCCCCCTCCTTTCTGGTCATTCATGTAGAAATACAAGAGTAGAAAACAGAACCATTGTGTGGTGCCTAGGTGTGTGTGTGTGTGTGTGTATGTGTGTGTGTGTGTGTGTGTGTGTGTGTATGTATATATATATATATATATATATATATATATATATATATCTGAATGAGCATGTGACTGGCTGTGTTTTTAGAGGGATTTAAAAGCTGAGCTGTCTCTGTTTCAGCTCATCGCAGTAGCCCGTAAGAGTCCTTGTTTGCTGTTTCCTACAGAAAAAGGACACTAGAGTTGTCAAGAAATTCAACATTGCCAAAGGAAGCAGAATTTTTCACAACTTAAAATCCCAGAATCTTTCTTAACCGCTGACAAATCCTGTGTGGCTTGCGAACTAAACTAGCTGTCAAAAAGAGAAAAAGAAAAAGAAAAAGAAAAAGAAAAAAAAAGTCACTGGCAAAGGAGAAATGACAAAATCAGAGTAAATGTGCAGATTTTGGAAGAAGAACAGTTTTTGGAAGAAGAACAGGTTTTGTTCTTCTTTTTCATATATCATGCATATAATCCTTTAAGGACAAGCACATTCAATTAGTATTATTGGAACGGAAGAATAGTTTTTGAGCTGATTCTTTTTTTAAAAAAAATTCTAACCCAATGGAATCTTGAAAATCAATTATGTGAAGGGACTCAGGACTGTTGTCTGTCTGTCTGTCATTAGGATAACTCTCCAAAAAAGGAGTGAGATGCTGGCTAAAGTAAGATCAAGCTTGAAAATGGGCCATATCAGACCAGAATCTGTGGAGAAACCCACTGCAGAAAAAAAATTCCCCAATGCATCCCATTGAGAGAGAGCATTGAATAATGGCTTGACCTGCTTGCAACTGTTTCATTCTAAGCCCCTCTCCATCTAGAAAGGAGCCTATGCAGCCCACCCTGTGCTTCCCAGTGCCCAGATATGTATTGATGCCACACATATACATAGCATGTTACTTTGCTACATAGAAGAAATACAGACACCACCTATGCCCACTGCTGGCAGACAGATTGGAACACACTCCAGATGCTTTGCTCTGCCTGCTTTCCCTCCCTTGTTTAGCTCTTACGAAGGAGAACTCCAACCTGCAGGGTTTTCAGGGGCAGGCAAATGAAAGCAGCATCATGGCATTGTGACACAAGCCCTGCTCTTCTCCTGTGTGCATTGTGACATTGGATGCACAATGGAATAGAGGAGCAGAGCTTGCAGCTTGACCCTGTGACCCTGCCTTCATCCTTCTGACAAAAACAGCAAGATCCTGCAGACACCATTCCCTACAACACAACTGAACTGCTGAGCGGATAAACACTGAGAGACAACTTTTTACCAGCCTCTCTCCGACTGCCTTTCTCCATTGACAGTGCATATACTGTAGCTCACAAATGCATGGATTTGAGAACTGGTCCATCTATGGATCTTGCCTTTTTCCACTGCAGTCCTTTGGAGGTTTGGGGGAAGGGCTGGTTTTATTTATTGGAATGGGCGGAACACAAACTTTAAAACAAAATAAGCGAAGCTGGCTTTTCAAAAAGTTGATGTCACCTGCAGATTGTCCTCTGATAATGGAAAGTGCACGCCTGCAATCTGTAAATTTTGGAGGATTCTCTCTGGAAAAATATTATACAAACTGTGCAGAGGAGCACTGCAGGCATCGTAGGCAGGGTTCTTAGAAAATGCAGTGGCTGAGAGACTGTCCTTTTCCCCCTCTCCAGAAGGAGAAAAAGTAGAAGAGCCAGGGCAATTTGTAGAAAGTAAGGAAGATGACCTTGACAGAGATATGCAGAAGCTGTTGCCTAGGCAGAAGGGGCTGAAGCATTTGTTAAAGTCCACAATGAGATAACCTTTGGAAATGGCTCAGGCAGATGCCTCCTTAATTCACTGAACTCTAAGGAGGAGGTACAGCACAATCAGACATGCAGGATTCTGTTATTGATCTCATGGTCTAGTCCACCTAGCAAGGGCTCACACAGTTTGAGACAGATCATCCCTTCGGAAATCCACAGCTTGAGAGGGAAGAAACCTTCTAGAACCTGCCCTAAGGGTACTCAATAAATGATATGGAGACATGCCACTCCCTACTCAGCACCCCTCTTCCTGAAGCCCACAACTTCATCAACCAGCCTTGCTCTTGTTCTCTTATGAAGGGCTCTCTTGGATGGAACTTTTCCTCCCTTGACCTGAAAGCACATAGTAATCATACTTGTATATCCAAAGTTCCTTGTTACTTCTACTGATGTCAGCAGAAGAGGGTGGTACTGCGGTCCTTCTGTGTTTAGCCCTTTGAATTCCAGTCCAATTTCTCCATCCAACAGTATTGTATTTTGATTTTTGATTGGGGGGAAGTTATTGACAACTGTAGCAACAACAGTCTTCTCTATCTACTGTATATTTTGTTAATCAAACAGAAAAAAGCTTTTCAGGGCATCAGTGTTTGGAAACTCCTTTGTTCAGGCCAGGTGGGCAGCCATTGATCCAACCTATTCATGACTGCCACCATTTCCCTCCTTTTTCTTTTTATCTCTTTTGTTAGTCTTGATGAACTCTTCTCCAACTCATTTTTCCTAGACAGAAGTACTAGCAAAACTTCACCTCTTTACATAAATTGCTTATAAAAGGGGAAGGAAAACTCCATGTTTCTCTGTGCCATATGGTTTTTAGTGGCCTGGCATGTTGTGCTGGAGTGAGTCAGCAAAAGGAGAGAAAAAGAAGCTAATCCTAGCCTTGAAATGCAGGTTGTCATGAGGGCTGATGAGCTGACATGGCTGCTAGCCAGGACTGTTGCGGAGCAGATGTAGACAGCATTCTCATTGGTCCAGCCTTGTATATGGGTGGTGAGAACTAAAGCCATGGAGGGACACCTACTTCCTCAGTTGCTGGGGGACATTTTGCCAGTCTAACCCAAAATGGGAGAGAGAGAAGGAGAGGAGAGAAATGAGGGGAGAAATGAAGAAAGAAAATGACAAAGACTGTTGTAAAAGGGAGTGGCTGGAAAGAAAAGGTGGAGAATAAAGTTATGTGAGTATGCAGAGCAGTTGTTGGTTCCCGGTCAGAGAGGGAGAAGAAAAGTCCATGGGTGGCTTCCCTGGAGGAAGAGGAGCAAAATCCCAAAGAGACAGTATCTTCACCTAAGACCCAAGACAGGAAGGAGGGAGTTGGCTATCTTTGATGAAGCCCTACTCTCTGGGGAAGGACTGGGCAGAAGACTCTCAAGAGAGGTTCTGCCCCAACAGAGGAGACCCAGATGAGAATTGGCTGAGCAGAACCAAGGAAAGGAGATGAGTGGCACTGAACACACTCATTCGTAAATCTAGCACATTCCTTCCTTTTACTCTCTTTTGATAAACCCAGAAATGCGGGAGGGAGGTGGAGTGAAGGGGGAGAAAGTTAAGCATTTAGGAGAATTAGAGGGAAATAATATCCATTAGGGAGACCTAAGAAGAAACCTGACACTGGGTAGAAGCTGGGATCTTGTTATAAATACCTTATTGTAATACCTATTGAAAATAGTTTTGCTGTACATAGTAAAGAAGCAAAAAAGCCTCCATTATCTTGGTTTCTCGTGGCAATTGCTATCCTTGTAACCCTGAATACATACCCAGTTCTAAAACAACTCAGTTACATTGTGACATTCTCTTTTCTCCTCTTTTCCTCTCCATCCATAGCTCACTTAAGAGAACTGTAGAGCAGGACAGCCAGCCCTGAGTCCTTTACTTGTCAGCCTTGTTGCTTCTCTCAGAGAGAAACTTCTTTGAGTCATCAGAAGCTTGACCCCAGCCAGTGTGACCCCAAGGTTACAGGAGCTGAACCAAAACCCTCTGGTATGTTCTTTTAGACTGAAACAGCCTGAGGATTTGGGTTTCACAGAAACAGGCTTCATCTGATATGCTGGATCCAGAATCAGACAAAGAAGAAGTATACCACCTTTGATCTGGTCTGAGTCCCAGCAAAATTTGATTTGTTTGGACTTCTGGAATGTATAAGTTGTTTAGTAACCTATAGTGTTAATGTCTAATGAAAGAAGAGGTTGAAGCAACGTTGATAGCTTTATCAAAGAACAAGCACTGGGCACTGATGACATTTGCACTGAAATATTACAGCAATCAGATACACAATACTTATAAGACTTTGCAGGAAATTTGGAAGACAACATCATAGTCAAGTGATAGGAAAAGTCCAGTGTTCACATCAATACTGAAGAAAGGTGATCCAACGGCCTGTGGAAAGTATTGCACAATTGCCCTACAATACAAGCAAGATCGGTGGACACTAAAATCATACCTTACACGAGAACAGCTTGAAGTACAAGTAGGGTTCAGGAAACTGTGAGGAACAAGAAACATCATTGCAAATATAAGATGGATCCTTGAAGACAAAATACCAAAAAGATATCTACATGTCATTCATTGCCGATTGTAAGGCTTTGGACTGCATAAATCATGAAAATCTCTGAGCCACATGAAGAAGCATGGCATACCAGAACATCTGATAATTCTTTATATGTTGATCAAGAAGCAACAATTTGAATAGAAAAGGAGAAACAGATGATTTAAAATTCTCAAAGGTGCATGACAAGACTGCATAAATCAACAGAGAAGCAGGACTGTATGAAGGAAATGGATATCTTAAAATTGGTGGAATGTTTGTGAACAACTTTTGCTATGCTGATGATACCATATTGCTGGCTGAAAGAGAAGATGATGTGAAGCATCTGCTTATCAAGAACTAGGAAGGTAGCCTTAAATGGATTTGCAGCTTAATGTGAAGATGACAAAGTTTCTGACAACTGGTATTATGATTTCCTTCTTGATGGAGATGAAACAGAAATGATGATAACTTCAGTTTGCTTGTATCAGTAATCAATAATGAAACTACAAGCAGTCAAGAAATCAAACAATGAATCACCCTTGGAAAAATGGCTATAAAAGAATTAGACAAAGAAAGATGTTTCTATGTATACAAAAACTTGACTTTTTCAGACTGTGATATTTTCAACAACCTCATATAAATGTGAAATTTGAACAATGAAGAAACAAGAGAGGAAGAAAATAGATACTTTTGAATTATGGTGCTCACAAAAGATACAAATGTGAGTCATAAATGTGAGATGAGCGGCTATACAAATTGAATAAATAAATAAATAAATAATAAGGATACCGCAGGTACTATGGACTGCCCAACAAATAAATCAATCAGTATTGGAGTAAATCAAGCCTATGTTTTTCAGCCTTACAAACTGAAATGAAAGATCATGAGTTTTAGCCATATTTTGCCAAGAGAAAGATCATTACAGAAAGAGATCACACTTGGCAAGGCTGAAGGAAATCAGAAAAGAGGAAGACAGGCAATGCGACAGCAGTCATGTATGCCTCTCTAACAACAATTAGCTGCTTGGTTGAAGACTGAACACAGTTCAGGACAACTATCCACAGGGTTGCCATGAGTCAATATCAACTTAATGGCAACTAACAACAGAACTGATACTATGGGAGGCTCCAGTTCATGTTTGTTCAGATGTCCCATGCCATCTATGATGATGAACATAATGAAGGGCTGGCTGTGTCTAACTAAACCCAAATGGCAAACTATTATTAGGTTTCAAAAGATTTTAGAACAGAAATACTGTACCAAGAAAAGAAACTAGAAAAGAACAGTTCTCTGTACTAAAATGTTAACAGGAACATAATGTTTGGTCACTATTATCTCAATTTTCACCCTTTTTTTCCTACACACTCAACAGGATCACCCAATGTAATACAATACTTGCTCTGAATGAACACCAAGACTTATTTCTATGGCAAACTTCTAGCAGTGTGGAAGAAATCAACAAATTCTATAGTTTTAATTGTTTCACTTTATTCCTTTTTTGACAGCCATTATTATGATGGTTTGAGATCTTCCGTTGGAGTTTGGGACTATGGTACCACTTTTTGAAATGTATGCTTTCGGTCTCAGTTTCACCTTCATCCTAATTATCTGTGGAATATTTGCTTCTTTCTGCAACCACACAGTATAGGTTAAGCTCTACTATCTAATTAGTTGAAAACCATCATTTGTGCAAAAATAGTGGAAGCTTGCTAATCAAGGTGGTCATCCACATTTATGTCTGCATTAGAGATAGGTGAATTTCTGCTATTTTTTGGCATCTGTATTAACATTTTGGAAAAAAATGAACAAAGTGTTGTTTGAGAGAGCCGGATGAAATTATTAAGCCTGGGGAACTCACCCACACAGCCTCATATGTAAAACCTCCCATTCATTCTTATGTTTTACCAACTCATTTCTCAGCTGTTTACTTTTGGTAGGAGAAAGTAAATTCTCTTCTCTGACCCTGACAAAACCTCTTCTTGTCTGAACTCAACTCACTATGTCAGTGAGATAAGTCTAAGGAGATGTTTATCTTTCATTGCCACAGCTTCATCAGGTGCTTGAGGGAAAGAAACATTCATGCCCCTATTAGAAGAAAAATAAGAGGGTAGATAGAATGGAGGGATTCATCAGCAAGTCTGAGGAACTGAATTCTTCTGAAGCTTGGGTTAAAAACGAAGCAGCAAAAGAGCTTGGAGGCTGACTCAGATTCATATATGAAATGAAAGGCCAATGAACTGATAATTTTTTCCCCCTCCCTTTTCTGTATTCTTTTTTACCCTAACATTTGAAATATAACTTTTTTTTTTTTAACTTCTGTACAATGTTCAGTAAGGCTTAGGCATTCTATGCTTTGAAATTTCAGGGAACAGTTTCTACTCTGAAGTGTTTGGTATCTCATTAGCAACAGAGGTTCTAGGCATTGTAGAAGATTCTGGAATATGTTTTTAGGGCCAGTCCTGTTTGTGTAGAAGGCTGGCCATGCCTATTAAGCCTCCCTCATTATTTTATATTCACTGAAAGTACACTTAGAACACATTCATCTCTCTCTTGCAACTGCATGTGGGCTGGGAGAGATTTGTGGTGCCTCTTCACACATATCAGCCATTTCCCATTAAAAATGATGTCATTTTGTCTGCTTGAAATTCTACACAGAGAGGATCTCTGTGACATTTCCTGGTCAATTATAAAGAAACTACAGAAAGAGATTTTGCAAACAGAGGTGGATAATGGGACCACTCTGTGTTCTTTATATCTTGCACTGGTAGGAATTAAAAAATTTGTTCTTTTGACAGACAATCTTTCGAACTTGAAAAGAGGACAGGAAATGCATAATCTATTAACTGCAGGATTGTCATCCTACTTTCAGCAATTAATATTGCAGTGTATATTACCAAAATGTAGTAGACACTGCCATCTTTGATCTGCAAAGCAATATCATAAATCAAAAACCACTAATACCACAATGAGGGGAAAAATTGTCAAGGGGAAATATAACACATTATACATGGCCATTTCTTGGGGCTGATTCACCAACAGAAATTCAACTGTGGAATTGCAAAGATGAAACTGTACAGTACAGTATTTGATCAGTAATGCTTGAAATCTCTCTGATGTTGGCCGGCTGCTTGGGTAAGTCACTTGCAAATTTTTCTCAAGGGGAAAAACAAGTGAGAAAAATTAATCTCAAAGATATATTTGTTTCTGAGCTTAGGAACTCGTGACACGTGTGTTCAGCAAAGAAGTTTACTCAAGTGTAACGTAAGTAAGTACAAACAAAGCCAGGGTTGGCTTGGCATAGCTTACATGGTATTTTATAGCTTCCCCATTCCCGCGCTTTACCTGTTGCTTAGTTACAGATTACCCACAGTAATCCCCCCTTGCCCAAATGGCAAATTCATGGCGTAATCAGTTTGCGGTTTCACTTCCCCTTTTTCTTGGCTAGCGCCCGGATGGTGAAATTGACTAGGCGTGGCTGAGCGGTGCTTCGCCGTGCCATGCTGTGCTGTGTCGGCTGAATCTGACACAAACCACATATTTATAGGGGGATCCTAAATATATGTATGTTAAAAAAAATAATTAAATATAGGGGTTCTGACTCTGACTGAAATATATATAACAGAAGTGGATAACCCAGAGTCCAAGGGCTGGAGAAAAGGCCCCATATCTGATTTTCACCTCCGTATTGCACTGTGTACATCTATGAAGCCTAGATACATACAAAAGAAAATCATACTGATGCTACTTCAACTCATTCTTCATGATGGGCTTAAGTGTTTCCTTGTACTGCCACAAACTAAATATAAAACATGAATTCCAAAAGCAAAGACATATATTTATACATATACACATACCAATCATGCTGTTCTCTTTGGAGGTAAGTAGTGCACAGAAACACATAATAAACCAGAAAAATTGAAGATATAAGGAAAGAAAACAGAGCTAAAATTAGCATATATCAACACTATTTCCTATATTTCTTCATACCTTTCTAACTTTGGAAACCATCCACCTCAACCACTTTTTTGTACCGGCAACTCATTTTGTATTCAATGTATAGTAATTCATCACACAGTCAGTTTTGACCTTATCTCTTATTGTAATACTACACACACTTCTTAAATAGCCCTTTCTCACTGCATTCAGCTTACTTTTACACTTCTCCTGACATACCCAATTCTCACATCTATATAACAAAGTAGAAAGAAATGCATTCTTATACACAACCACTCTAACTTCTTTCAACAAGTACTTAATCTTCATATTGCCCACATACTACCCTCTATCTTTCTATCAGCATTTGCATGCCTTAAAAATTGTCCATCCATTTTCCCAACTTCTACCATGGTACATAAATTCATCTACATGCTTTAATTTTTCACCATGTATGTATAGCACTCTATTTTCCCTTTCCAACACAACTTCCTTGGTGTTTGATACATGAATTTTTAGAATCATACCCCTCATAGCATTATATAATCGATCTTACATTGACTGCAAATCATTCAGCTTCTCAACCAGCATACAAAAATTTATGTGCATTTGTCCCTAACCAACATACTTCTAATAGCACTATAATCACTCCTGATATATTAATCCAGAAATATATTCAACAACCAATGGGACTTCACACATCATTGTCTTACTCCATGCTTATGCCATTTATTCTCTCACATTTATTCTCACATTTCTATTATCTATCACTTCTGCTGCATTGGGCAAGTAACTTTCAACTCCATAATTCAAATCACTTTATCATATACTTTCTCTAAACCAATAAAAGAGCAATAAACTTTCCTGCATTCATTCATTTCTCAGTGGTCTACTGAAATTTGGTCTCCACACTCCCCTGTCTACCACAAAGCCACACTGCATTTCCCAAATGTTGCTCACTGTCTCCTCTTATGCCTTTTCAGTCAGAATTATGACAAACACTTCCCAGATTAAACTGACCTCCTTACAGTTTTTGCATTCACTCTTGCTATTTCTTCCTTTTCCATACAGGGCAACAATATATTCTTATAATCATTAGGGACAGATGCAATCTCCACACACTTTTTAAACAAGTCACGCAACTTATTTATAAGCAAACCATATTCTTATTGTAACATTTCTAATGACACCATCCTTACCTATAGTTTTACTGTTTTTCAACATTTGCACAGCATGTTCATCATTTTTTCCCCTGGACACTAGTTTTTGTAGCATTTGGTTCAGTCCCATCCATTGACCTAGCATTATTATTCCAATTCAGACCTCTAAAATGCTCTTTTCCTTCAGTTTCATCTCAAATAATTTCATCCCATTTATTTTTAATTCCATTCACTTTGCTGGAGGCTTATTTTTTAGCTCCCTTCATTCACTTCCAAAATCTTTTTCCCCATCAGGATTACTCTGGCTTTCTTCTTTCACTTTTAATCTTAATTGTCCTTTGTACTCTTTCACTACAATATTTGCAACTATATTTTATTTACTGTATACATTACAGGTAGTCCTTGCTTAACAACTGCCCCGTTTAGCAACTGTTCAAAATTATAACGGTGCTGAAAAAATAACTTTACAACTGGTCCTCACACTTATGACTATCGCAGCATCCCCATAATCACATGATCAGGATTTGGGCACTTTGCAACCAGTGGGCATTTATGACCATTGCAGCGTTCTGCAGTCACGTGATCACCATTTGTGCACTTCACAGCCAGCTTCTGAGAAGAAGAGTCAATGGAGAAGCCAGCAGTAAGATTGCAGGTGGTGATCATGTGATGTCTCACTTAATGACTGTGGTGATTCACTTAACAACCATGGCAGAAGTGACATTGTAAGCCCAGCACAGTCACGTGATGTCTCGCTTAACAACTGTGTCAGTTAGTGATGGAGTTGCCAATCCCAATTGTGGTAGCAAACTTGTATACTACTTGTATACAATCTTTCATCCTAATTTTCAGTAACAATTATTCTCTTACATGTACTTTTTTCTTGTCCACAATCTCTTTCACTCTATCATTCTACCAAGCATCCTTCCTCACATTTCCCAATACACACTTTTTGGCACTCTGTAACATCATTTTTTTTTTTTTTTTACCATGTTCCAAGAAGTTGCCACATTCTCCATTAATTCTGTTGGGAAATTAATCTGTCATATAGGACTTGGACTTTCTCTTCCTGTAGTCTTCCGACTCTCATAGACTTGTATTCAAATGAAATTGCCCTCTTTGAAAGCAGATATTCACCAGTCACCATTCTCATTTATTCCTGAGACGTCAAATGGCAACTTATATATTTCTTTTTGAGAAGAGATCATTTTTAAAAAATATTATGACCAAAACCTGGATACGTATAATTCTACCAAATAATTTTAATATGTAAACACACCTGGAGTATTTGTCATACAGATCAAGCCACATCACTGCACTGGACCACAAACATTGCAATGTCTCCTTTCCAAAATGAACAGGTCTTTGTGACAAAGAAATTTTGGAACAACATTCTTGGGCAAGAAAGAACTTTTCAATTTAAGACTTCTTGTATTTTGGCTTCTTCAATGTTAGTAATACTGGTTGATAAAATGAGGTGCATTTAGGTAGTCTCTCAAAACTTCAGATTGTAACAAAATTAATTGTTTGATTTTTTTTTTCTCCCACAGAAAGCAAAAATGTACATGTGACAAACAAGAAACTCTCCTGTTTGAGCTGCCAGAAAAAGCAAACATAAATAACACAGTATTAGAAAAAAAAGAAGAAGCTGTCATACTAGGCTAAAGTTATTTGAGCTTGGTTCATTGTTTCATCCAGTGGTAGCATTTCTCATTATTATGCAAGAATGCTTTACAATAAACTACTTAGAATAAGAGTAAAAGCACAATTAAACAGAGTATTAATTTTACATTTAATATGGTTGCTATTATACGTTAACTGAATATTCACTGAACAAGAAATAGAAATCACTAAATTTCAGATGTATTCAATAAATGGATGTGGCATTTGTTTCATTAATGCAGAATCCTAGAAATGTCAAACATTTTGAGTAATTAGATTTTTCATACCCTACTACCCATTTCATAGGGCATAGTCATTTGAGACCGCAAAATAAAATTAAATTGTAGCTTCTGGAGCTACTAATTAGTAATAAATTTATTTTTATGTCTTTCTTCTTAAGTTATTTTCATCATAACAAATTTAGGACAGTAAAGGCCTTTGGGAAGGGAGAATTAGGAATAAATACATATATAAACATCCAGTAACATTTCTATTTTATTTACAATGAATTTTGATTTCTTCAAAACATTTATTTTTCAAAGCAGTGCTAAGCTAGTATTATTTTCCACGCCAACTTACTTTGCACTCCATACGTTTCTTCATTAATTTTGCATTTCAAAATATACTTGTGAAGAATTAGCAACATTAGTTCTGTGAATACAAGGAAGCTTGGGGCTTTTTTTCTACAACCTACTTTCTCATGTGGAAAATTGCTTTTAAATTCCTCCATATTTTTAAACCTTATCTAAAAATATGTAAGTCAAAATACAGTTTCAATAGGTCAACCTTCTCAAGCATGCACTCTCTAGAAGAGTTGCGAATACAGTTTCCAGAACTCCTAGCCACCACGGCTGATGGAAATCTTAAAGTTGTACTCCTAATACATCTGAAGGGCACCATGTTGGGGAAGAAATAATTTGGATTTTGGCCTAAATCCTCAATCCTCTGGTAAAGTGCAAAATGTCCTATATGTATAGATACATATATACAGATACTCCTGAAAATGTATTTACTCTCTTATTTGTTTATAATTATTTTATCCAGCATTTTGATTGTTAAGAATAATCCCATAGCTGATGGGGAAAAAAACTAACCTGACTTTTTCCAATAAGCTCCAGCTTACTCAAGAAGTCTGTGGTGTCTTTTATGTAGCTTGGGATGCTGGAAGCATGAGTACATGAAATCAGATACCCCTAAAGTGATTGCACCGATGCCTGAAACAACAGGGTAGCCCTGGTTATCTGGTTAGTGTATTTTGGGGAGTAAACAGAAGATGCCTGATCCAGGCTCCTGAGATAGACCTATGTAGATTTGGTCTTG
Source organism: Liasis olivaceus (assembly GCA_030867105.1). NCBI lineage: Eukaryota > Metazoa > Chordata > Lepidosauria > Squamata > Pythonidae > Liasis > Liasis olivaceus. Next base: position 264,566,081 of record CM061349.1, read on the forward strand.
TATGTTCATGGAAATGCCTTCATAAAGTTGAGTAAATCCCAAAGTAGCATTTCAATATACAGATCTGACAGATCATTCAACCATAACCATATTTATTATAAGTAATTAAGAACTACTGCATTCTATAATATGGTTTCTATACGCATACAGAATGCATAAAAAATGAGGGCATGTAGTAGTTTATTTCAATGAACTGTGCAAAGAAAATGATGGGTATCTTATCCATTGTTGGATAAGACTGGGTCACTCTGTTAATGAAAGAAATGAGCTACAGAAAAACAAATCTAAATAAACCTAAGTCAATCTGGCCTTGCACATTCCGAGGTGTGAATGCAGGGTTGATGTCCTTAACAGCTTCTGTGCTGACTACTTAAATGTGTCCTTGATCTTTTTAGAATCATTTTGTGGGAATTATTTATGTTTTGATACTTCAAGCAGGGCTTAGCCACCATTTATATTTCCACTGGTTTAGAATCAGGGGCAGCTACCTGTTTTTTCCTAGAGTGTTGACCAAGGTCCACTGGTAGGAAAATATGTTCAACACTGTCTATGTCCCCAAAAATCTGAGTTTGGATTATACTGGTATGTAGGAATATCAGAAGTTATCTGGGATATAGTTTAGGATACAGGCTGGTGCTCCATAATTTTTTAAACATTGCTTTATGTTGCTTTATATTATGCAGTGAACAGATGAAAAAAAATGGTTCTAAATTAGCATTTTTACACAGCTCACCTTAAATATTCACCTAGACTTCATATGTGATGTCTTGTTCATTAACAAGTGAAGATTCATCTTTAGCTTCAGCATTTAATCTGTCCCAGCAGTCATTTCCAGTTTTATTTGCACAGATTAATACTTAATTATAGTCTTATCCACAGTATGATATGCTGCTGATAGAAAATATATCTGTCACAGATGGAAGTCAACTGACTTAGTCTCAGCGTGTCACCATTTTAACTACTCTGAATCCATTTCAAGTTTTTGAAAATTCTTTATAGGAATATCCGACTATGTGAGCAAAATATGGAAGATGGAGAGCAGGGGCAGCTGGTGCTCCATAGAGGATTTGGGATAAGAGGGAGGGAGCTAATTCCAGGCCAAGCCATAACTAAGCCAAGGATGAACAGCCTTTTTTCCATCAAGGGTTGTTTTCCAAAGCAATCTGTTCATTGCATCACACATGTTCCAACAATACATCACATTCCAGTAATAGGTAGACTCAGAGCCAAAATCCAGAACAGTATTTCTCCCTTTTCTGAATTTTGTTCTCATGCCCTTATTTTTCTGGAGAGACAGGTTGCTTGCTTGCAAAGGGCTTCTGAAATTAATGGGGTGCAAGTGGCTCACCCCATCCACAGGCAGAGAAATTTTACAAGCGATTAACTTCAAAGTCATACCTGCAAAACAGGGGAATTAGAAGAAGACAAAAGTATTTTTTTTTTTTAGTCTGTACACTTTTTGTCACTGTCAGCTGTGTCTGGCACAGAAAGAAAACCAAGAAAGGCATGGAGTTTTAGCTACAAAGTACAGGGAGAAGGGGGATTCACATTGCAATTCAGTAAAGTAGGCCCTTAAATTCACATTTTTACTCAGTAGCGGTGTTCTGCACAGAAGAAAGAAAATTAAGGCAAGCAATTTTTAGAATCAGTACAAAGTGAGGGTCGGACACGACTTAATGACTGAACAACAACAACAACAACAACAACAACAAAGTGGGGGGGGAGTGGTGCACACAGAAACAGAATTAAGCAGGATCAAATAAAACAGGGCCTCTCAGCGCTCTTCGATTCCATCAATTGTGGTAACCTTCTGGATCAACTCTGGGGATTGGGGATGGGGGGCACTGTCTTGTGCTGGTTCTCCACCTTTCTCCAGGGTTGATACCAGTCGGTGGTGATTGGGGAGGAAGGATCCTGCCCTCGGCCGGATGTGGGGTGCTGCAAGGTTTGGTGCTCTCTCCTTTCCTTTTCAACATCTATATGAAGCCACTGGGTGAGTCCATCCATTGGCATGGACTGAGGTATTATCTCTGCCCTTGGCAACTTAAGCGATGCTGTTGATGTTCTATCCCAGTGCCTGGAGGCTGTGGGGGCCTGGATGGGGAACAACAGGCTTCAACTGAACCCCAGCAAGACTGAGTGGCTCTGGGTTTTGGGGCCTTCTGCTCAGGGACTATGCCATCTTTAGTACTGGATGGGGTGGCACTGCCTCAAACAGACCTGGTATGCAACTTGGGGATCCTCCTAGACTCATGTCTCCTGCTTGAAGAGCAGGTGGCAGTTATGGCTAGGAGGGCTTTTGCACAGCTTCATGTTGTGAGCCAGTTGCACCTCTTCCTGGACCAGGAGGCTCTACTCATGGCCACTCATACCCTGGCTGCCTCCCAAGTGGACTACTGTAATGTGCTCTACATGGGACTGCCATTGAAGAGTATCTGAAAGCTGGTGCAAATTTTTTTTTTTAATTTATTTATTTGATTTGTCCCCGCCCATCTCCCCTACAACAGGGGACTCTGGGCAGCTTACAACCACTAAAATCAAAATACATAATTAAATCATAAAAGGTTTAAAAATTATAAAAGTTATAAAAACTAAAAATTTACAAAAATAAGATAGAGATAAAAAGCTAAAAACTCCAAGAGGCCAATAGGGCCACACCAGGCCGCTAAGGGGCCAGCCAACCCCATTTCTGGTATCCTCCTCCCCGCCCCAAATGCAGCGGTGTGGGCAGTTATGTGTGCTCCTAGAATGGCACATGTTATACCTTTGTTCTGCGAGCTGCATTGGTTGCCAGTTTGCTTCTGGGTCCAGTTCAAAGTGCTGTTTTTGACTTTTAAAGCCCTTCATAGCATTTCATCTGGCGGGACCCAAAAGACAGGCCTTTTCTGCCATGGTACCCGCACTGTGGAACATCATCCCCTCTGAGCTGAGATTGTCCCCATCCTTGACATCCTTCTGGAAGTCCCTGAAAACATGGCTGTGTCAGCAGGTCTGAGGATCTCAAGGAAATGGCGATTTGATGAGATGGCTGCATTGTTTTTAACATCAATTTCTTTGACTATCTTATTATTGTTATTGTTGATGTTTTTAATTGCATTTGTTTTTAATATTTTAATATTTTAATATTTTGATTTTTCAATTGTTTTTATTGTAAGCCACCTAGAGTCACTTTAGTGTGAGATGGGCAGTTATATAAATATGATAAATAAATAAATAAATAAATTTTGAACCCCTATTTTTCTGCTCAAGCAGTGGCCAATTGCAAAGAAAAAGAGTGAGTCAAGTAACTTCAAGACCATAAGTGGAAAAAAACTATTTGGGAATTGGGAAGAAAATAAAGAAAAATAGTAAGGTGTTTGAATCCTTAGGACACTCCATACCCCACAAATGCCATCATTTCAAGAAACAGAGAAAACAGTTTAAAAATGAAGAACTTGTAAAAAAGTAGCAGTGAGGAAAACGGCAAGAGAAAGTCAATTTCAGAGAAACTCGACTCACACTTCGTTAATACCTATTAATTTCAGGGAACTTACATGCATACATGTGCTATGATCACTTATCAGTTTGTAAAAATATGTTAAATTTTACCTCCCACTCTACTTCATTTACTGTATGTATGCACACATACATATATATGCACACTCATTAGAGAAAACAATTTACTTTCTGGTAGTTTCTGATGCTGTTTCTGACATTTTTTTGCAGAGCCTAGCAGCAAGTAAACAATAGAAAAGTATAATTGTTGTGGATGTCTAAAGGCCCATCCTTCTTCAGAAATAAATATTTGGGCCTTAATTTGCTCTGGGAAGATTGATCTGCTGTTGCAGCAACAAGGTATGGTCAGCCCTGTGGCACAGAGAGGTTCATACAATTCATTGAACTAGTCAACTATATCTTAGTCTAGGTTAATGTGGAAGCCTAGCCTGAACAGCTACAGTTCAAGGTGTTGTGTGAATGCAGAACATTCAATTAACTGAATAAAACATGGATAGCATAACCATGGGCAAGACTGTCCTAGAATCATTAGGTTGGAAAGGACCTTGTCACATAAGCACAGCTTTACCGTTCTTTCGGAGAAAGGGGAAAAAATGGGTTTTGCTTGCCTTGCTTTGAAAATGAGTTGCCCCTAATATAATGAGACCTGATTTGAAAAGAATCAGACTCTGAGAAATCATGTGTGTGTGTGTGTGTGAGAGAGAGAGAGAGAGACAGAGACAGAGACAGAGACAGAGACAGAGACAGAGACAGAGACAGAGACAGAGAGAGATGCAGGAAAATGTTCACACGTCCCAGGACTCATGCTATCTCTAATGGGGCCCTCCAAAGAAAGAAATGCTCTCATGAACACATGATGTCACCCCCCAGAAAATACTATGAGAAATTAACAGCCTCTTCTGAGCAGGGACCAAAGTAGGAGAAGGCAGCGGGTACTGTAAATGCCACCTCCTCCTTTACAGGAGAGATGAGGAATGATAACTGAAAGAGCAAAGCAACTAGAAGAAGCATCTTGAGGTACATCTGTCTCAAGGGCTTGGCTGGGAAAGTCAAACTCCAGGAGAAACCTTTGAAATGTCACCTGAGCTGAAAAAGACAACTCATTCATATAGAGAGAGAACAAGATGATAGGAGGATTCAGGCTGCACACAGTTTTTGGTGTTGGTTGGGGTGGTTAGAAAAATACCATGCTGTTCTTCTAATTATATATGCAAATATGATTTAACAAAGGTATCTCTAAACAGATGTCTTTTTCTATATCCTGTTCATAGGCTGTTTGTATCTTCAGTAATATTGTGAAGTCTATGAGATGCTTCAGGCACGCATGCAGTCCACTTGATCTCTTCTTGATTCCATCTTCAGCTGGAAGGGTCTCCAGGAAACAGTTTTGAGCTTCTTTTAAGTGAACTGAAAATTTTGACTGTAATGATTAATTTTCAAATCATCACTGAATACTGGACAGTGAAGAGCGATCATGAAGAACTCACTGTGTCCTGTAAAGAAAAAAAAAAAGTGAAGCTGAATATGCTGTCAAGCCTATTTAACCTTAAGAGGAAAAAAGCCAGAGTTTTTTCTGGGTTGTAGGTAACTGGGTTGTAGGAAAAACCTACTTTTTCCTGGGTTGTAGGTAACTGAAACATATCAGATCTGTCATCTTAACTCTTTGTAAAAATTGTCATCAATCAAGAAGCTAGAAAGGTGAGTATATGCATGAGAACTGGAAGAATTGCTCTCCCTCTGATTTGGCATCAGGAACACAGATATTTGAACTGTAAACTGGTGAATTTCAGAAGCTGATTTGGAATGAGAGTGAATTAGAACCATAAGCCAAGGATAAGTCTTTCCTCTTTTTCAAGATAAACTGCTATGAAAATAATAGGAAGGAGCTACAATGTGGACTTCTCACATCAGCTGTCACAGGAGAAGATGAGGATGCTACACCAGCCTTTCCCCAGACATGGTGCCTTCAACTTCTGAATTCCCAGCAACAGCCATGCTGATCTGGGGGATTTTGGAAATTAAGGTCTGCACATCTGATTGGGAAGTCTGTCCTAAATTATCAAGGTAACACAAAGAATTAATCACATGGCCCAGGTTTAATCATGGCTGCAGCAGCTGCACAATCCTACGAAATGATGCATTTAGTTTAAGGAATTGCAGGCAGGTACCACATCCATCCCTCTGTGCACTCTGGAGCATTTTTTCCCCTTGCCTTTGAATCCAAAGCCTTATCACAGGAGAGACAGGATGTGGGACAATGAGGTGAAGAAAGTGGCATGGCTTAATCCTAATCATCTTCCTTTCATGGTGTCTCTAAACCAGACAAAAGAGGCATGCCTTGAAGTATGGGAGCTGTGGGTAGTAAGGAAGAGTTCAGGTTTATCTGCAGTTGGCATAAGATGTTCCAGGTTTGTGAAGCATTTGTGTGTAATGCAGGAGAGAAGGGATTTATATTTAAGTCTGCTGAAAATACACTTACCTACTCTTAATTAACCTTCTGTTATTTTTCCATACCTTCAGAATAATAGAGAAATTCATATAAAGAAAGGAGAGGAAAATAAAGACTGAAACAAGCATAATTAACAGAGTCAATAATGCAATTTATTTTCATTTGAAAACTAATTTACTTTCCCTTCCCCCTGAAATGATTCCATTTCTTTTCACTAAGAATGGTGAAAGAAAACCCTTTCTCTGTTCAGATAGAGAAGTTCATCAGTTTAAATTCCTTGGATATAGAAAATCTCTGAAATGTTAGGTGGGAAGGAGTGTGGGCAGGATGAAGGCTTTCTTTTTAAGGTTGCAGTAGGTGGCCAAATGTGTAAGTACCCAGTCTAAGTAAAAAAACAAACAAACAAACAAAACTGTTTCACAACAAACACCTGCAGTGCTGTTTTAATCACAATATCTGTTGTTGTTGCTGCTGTTCCTTCTCCTCCTCCTCCAAAAGCAGTTGCAGGTATCAAGTAATTACAGAACAAAATAACAGTACAGGCTTTTTTGTTGTTCAGTCGTTAAGTCGTGTCCGACTCTTCATGACCCCATGAACCATATTGCGCCAGGCCTTCCTGTCCTTCACTGCCTCCCTGAGTTTGCTCAGTTTCATGCTCATTGCTTCAGTGATGCTATCTAGCCATCTCATCCTCTGCCGTCCTCTTCTCCTTTTGCCTTCAATCTTTCCCAGCATCAGGGTCTTTTCCAAAGAGTCCTCTCTTCACATTAGGTGACCAAAGTATCTGAGCTTGAGCTTCATTATCAATCCTTCCAATGAGCAATCAGGGTTGATTTCCTTTAAGATTGACTGGTTTGACCTCCTAGCAGTCCAGGGGACTCTTAAGAGTCTTCTCCAGCACCACAGTTCAAAGGCATCAATTCTTCGGCGCTCAGCCTTCTTTATGGTCCAGCTCTCACAGCCATACATTACTACTGGAAAAACCACAGCTTTGACTATGCAGATCTTTGTCGGCAAGATGACGTCTCTGCTTTTTAATATGCTATCTAGGTTTGCCATAGCTTTCCTCCCAAGGAGCAAGCGTCTTTTAATTTCATGGCTGCAGTCTCCGTCTGCGATGATCTTGGAGCCCAAATAAATGAAGTCTGTTACTGCTTCCATTTCTACCCCTTCTATTTGCCAGGGATTGATGGGTCCAGATGCCATGATCTTAGTTTTTTTAATGTTGAGTTTCAAGCCAGCTTTCGCACTCTCCTCTTTCACTCTCATCAAGAGGCTCTTTAGTTCTTCTTCACTTTCTGCCATTAGGGTGGTATCATCTGCATATCTGAGGTTATTGATGTTCTCCCTGCAATCTTAATTCTGTCTTGTGATTCTTCCAGCCTGGCATTTCTCATCATGTACTCTGCATATAGGTTAAATAAGCAGGGTGATAGTATACAGTACAGTATACAGTATACAGTACAGGCTAAATATGACCAAAAAGAAAAAAAGAAAAGAAAGTACTTCAAAATTATTCTTCAGAAAGCATTAATCACCTCTAGAAGAGAACATGTTAAAACTTTCTGAGGTTAATGGAAGAGTACACAGCCTTTTGGGGCAGTGGGCATATTTGGAATTTTGAGAAATGTCTTAGACACGTTTACAAAATGGCTGAAGTGGGAAACTTGAACATTCAGAAATGACTGGCATGCTGATGAAGTTGTTCCCAATCACTTCTTCTATGTGCCTTTAACTGATTCCATGTCAACTTCTTTACCTCTGTTTCTTTGAGAGGAAGATGGTCCCATTTCCAAACAAAACACTGAAATGCCACCCTTCACCATTTTTATTGTCTAAGAATGCCTGTAGGCTCTCAAAAAAGTATTGGAAATGAAGATGATAGTAGAAGCTGATCTCCAGTATACAATGTTGCATGCATTTGAACTAAATTCATGTATTTAGGAAGAAGCTACTGGGCCATTGGCAAAAATTACGTTCAGCAATTTGAAATATGAATAGAGAACTTTGGAAATGATTGTTTAATGTTTATCCCTTCACTTCTGTTCTCACAGAAAAGAGAATGATGCACAACTTCATGGAATATGCAGGAATGTTTGCCATTCTTCCACTAACAAAATAAGTTGTAGGAGTGCAGGAAATTGTAGAAGCCCAGTTGTAATAGCCCAGGAAATCCAATATAGTGACATAACTGCTATATTGTACTAACAGAGTTCTCCTTAAGATTATTTGAAGAAAGTGGAAGAAGAAATGTCATATTATAAAATTTAATTTAATGTCATTCTAGGCTGCCCAACTCTGAGATGATTCTGGATGGCTTCACAAACTAAAAACCCAATAAAATACAGCAGAACCATGTATGGCATTGGGGCTTTATAACCAGCACCTGGAATTGCAGTTGGAAGCCAACTTGTAACCATTACAGTTCAGGTAGCAGAGGATATTACATGAGCATAGAAAGGCTTACTATAATTGCTTGTGCTGCTGTAATTCTGGGGCCATCTTCAAGGACAACTCCATGTAGAGTAATTTAACCATGCAGTGACCAAGGTGTGACTGTGAGGAAAGCCTCAGAAAAGTTGAACCTGAGCAAAGTCCTTCCTGGTCACAGCTGCCACTTGCTCCTGGAGCAGGAGCTGAGAGTCCAGGAAGACCCTCAAGTTGTGCACAGGTCCTGACAGCCTCTAAGACCTGGGACAAGACCTCCACAGCATTGCTTGATCAGCAAGGGTTCAAGATGTACAGCTGGTTATAATCAGCATTCTGATAATACTTGATCCCAAACTGGTGAATGACCTTCCCCAGTGTTCTCATGTAGATGTTAAACAGGAGGGGTGAAAATATCAAGCACTGAGGCACACCACAAACCAAGAGTTTTGGACTTGATTTTTTCCCCCTCTTCCCATGAACACTAAATCATGGACAAAGGAGAACCACTGCAATACTGTGTCCCCCCTTTTCATGCCCTACAGTCAGTCCAATATGACTAATGATACTGAAAGTCACTGAGAGGTCAAAGATGGCCAGGATGGATGCACTGCCCTACAACCTGACTCAGTCTGAGGTCATCAACAAGCATGAGCAATGCCATCTTGGTTCTACTGTATGTCCTGACCTGAAAAAGATTTAAATAATTTGTTTCACCCAGGGTTCTCTGTAACCCAGCTGCCTTCTCCACAACCTTCCCCAGAAAAGGAAGGTGGAAACTGGATGGAAGTTGCCCACAGTGGTTGGTCTGGTGATGGTTATCTAGGGAGAAATATGGGATATAAATAAAATATACTGTATAAATAATAAATTGGAGACAATGGAGATTCCCACTATTTTACTTGGCTTGGATTCTACTTTCATAAAAGCAACAAATGACCACTATTTCAGATTAAATGCCAGTCACATTAAAAGCAATAAATTTCCATTTCTTTATAGTGGCAATTATGTAGCTTGCATGCCTTGAAAATTCAGCAACAAAATAATAATATATATCCATTTTGGCCACTCACTAGAAGTATAAAAACATAAAGCTGGAAACTGACCGTATATGAATTGTACCATTTTTATTGTGAAGAAAAAAGCTTATGCCTTAATCACAATTCATAATTAGTTATGGGAATACAGACCAGGAGTTATTTATTACTTGTTATTAATATAATTCTTCATATATTCCTTCCTTGATGAAGTTTGTTTGCAACACTTGATGAGACACAAGGGATTGATGATTAGGATCCCCTGTGGGTTTTCTTTTACTAATTAGCTGCTTTGAAGATTGGGGGGGGGGGGGAACCCACTGATTTTAATTTAACTCATTCTTTCTCTGTGAATTCCCTAATAGAATTCACTTTGTGGGAGAGGGGAAGAAAAATTGTTCCACATATCTATTGTTCTCTCTCCCCATAGAAATCATCACTTAGGAGGTGAAGCTATACATATTGCAAAATACTTTCTGCAAGGATTTTAAGTTTGTCACTTCATACTGCTTGGGTGTTATTGTAGTTAGCAATGCATTTTTGTGCTAATTTCCCTTATATGTTCTATGTGATACATAGTTAACTAGAATTTAAAAGTTTTGAGAATCTTCTGGTGAGCTGTAATGGCTGATGTTCCTCTAAAAGAGAGGAATACGTTGCAGCCGAGACAGCACTCAAAGGCAGGATTCGGGCTGCTGAAATCTCTCTGGAGTTAAAGAGAGATTGTCAGATTACCCACAACAACTCTGTACAGCTGTTTTTTGTGAGTGGACAGCAGGAACTGTGTTTTTGTGGTTGGCTTGCAATTGGCTGGGAGTCACGGGATTCCATTGTGCTTGTAGCCGCTAATGTTGCCTATACGGACTTTAAGTTTGACAGAGTTTCATCTCTTAATCACTTTGGACATTTTTTTTTTTTCCTTTGGCTTTCTTTAAAGATTGAGAACCTTCAGACCAGCATATTTTATTGAAATCACTGGGTAAGTTTCCTTCAATTTTTTTAAAAATTTAATTATAAGTTTAAAGATTTGTATTTTTTGGAATATACAGCAAAAGGATGATTATTGTTGGATTTAGAAAGCTTTAAACAGATGAAAGGCTCAGATGAACTTGATTTAAGACTTTGAAGTTGATTGAAAGGATCCTTTCCCATGAGAAAATCCTTTTTGTTTACACTCTGAAACTAATAACATGACTGATGACTGGACATTAGAGGGCGCCAGATGTCTATCTTAAAAGAAACATTTGATCTATGGGTATAGGAGGTTTTTGAACTATTTAACTCTATAGTGGAATCAGAAGGTATTATTGAAGAGAAATAAGCCCCATTGAATAAAACTGAAACTGAGTTACAGGTGGAATTAGAAATTACAGTTTATAAGAAAGAGATGGAAATAATGGATTTACAAATGAAAGATGATGGCTTAAAAATTGAAAAAGATATACAAATAACAAAACAGATGAGCAATCTGAAGAAGAAAGAATGCAGAACTGGTTTATTTGATCAAGGTTAAAATAATGAATTGCTATTTTTATGTTTAATGCCTTCTTGATTAGGACTGGATGATGATGCTTATTTCTGGTAATGTTTAATTGTTTTTTGAGTGGGGCTAAAGTTTGATTATTTGAAGAGAGGAATTGGGGGGGGGGGGGGGATTTGTTTAAATGGAAAGGAAGGATTTAGATTGGGTGTAATAGTTATAATCTGTAATATTTATGTTGTTATTTCTGATAACCCTTACTGGACTTTCGCTGTTTAATAAGGAGAGATGAGGTTCTAGAGATGGGTTTATAGACACTGGGGTGAGGTAGGGAATAAAGAGATGTTTGGTTGTATTTTAAGAGATAGTGATAAGTTGTTAATGTTGATTATACTTGCTGAGGTTGAAGGGGGAAGTTTCTTTTTCTTTTTCTACTTTTTTCTTTGTTTCACTTTTTTTTCTTTTTCTGAACTTCTTTTAACTTTAATTTTTAAAATCTATTTATTTTGTAGTTGTATAAGTTTTACTTGTATAATATAATCTTTAATAAAAGTATTGGAAAAAAGAATTTAGCAGTTTCAATATTATCCACATATTTTATAACAAACAAATGGTTATTGGCATTGTCGATTATAGTTTAATGGATATAACATTATTTGAGTTCATTAGAAGATTGTAGAACAATAATCTTTCTTACTTCATCTTGCTCTTGACATCTTCTGAAGTTCTTGCTCAAATATTCCATGCACCAGCTAATGCAGAATAACTTCATGAAATGCTGTCTATTTGTTTGATGAGACACAATGATGCTGTGAAGGAACATGCCTATCCATGTATCAATTTTCATTTGTCCCTCAGAGGACAAACTTGATCCAATGTAGATCTGCTGGTTTCCTGCTTTTAGAGGGCAAATACCTTCAGTATAAAATCTCCCCATTCCCAGGTTATCTCCCAAGGGACTTACCTCTGTCTGGTCCATAATTGATTCAAAGAAGGGGCCTGTATCTTATTTGGCTGAATCTCAAATCATGAATAAAAATCAGACTGATTGACTATATTTGTAGCCAAATGAAGGGAAGAAGAATACTTACAAAGCAATTGAAACTGAACAGGAAAGCTTTATAAATGGTCTTGTGCTTCAAAACACTGCAGCACCATGACTTCTAATTTTCCATAAAATGCCACTATGAAAGATGTAGGGTGGGACAGAGAGTAGAATCAAGCTCCTGATATGTTGACCTGATGATAGGAACTGGTTCATCTAGCCAGGGCTTCCAGCAATCTTTCTAGGGGTGCAGGAAAATGGAAAACTGACATGCTACATGATGCAAAACCAATGACATTGTTGTCTGTGGTTCACTACATTCCATGCTGCTACAGCATCTGGTGGATATCCGCTGTCTTTCTGAGTTAGATTTTAGAGTTTTTTTTTTAGATTTTTATTTTTATAAGTAACTCAAGGCAGCGAGCATACCTAATACGCCTTACTCCTCCTAATTTCCCCACAACAACCCTGTGAGATGAATTGGGCTGAGGGAGAGTGACTAGCCCAAAGTCACCCAGCCAGCTTTCATGCCTAAGGCAGGACTAGGTTTGACTGTGTCCTCCCACCTTAACAAGCAGGATATAGCTGAATGAATGTGTTAAGATATCCTCTGCATATCAATCAGAAAGAATTATCCTCAGTGCAGGGGAAATTATGTCTGTAAATATTACCTAATTTTGTCAAAACAAAAACAAACAAACAATAAAGCTACAGGTGCTTTTCTGAAAAAAAAAAAAATCAAAATTTATAAGAGCCTATCTTTGTGAAATAGGATTCCTTCCTTTATCCACTGTTCTGACACATATCACCCCATATTACTGAGAAATAAAAAGCTATAATTGTTTTTCTTCTATGCTAGTCAACAGGAAGCGCGAATCTTGTCACGGATTGGTCCTGTTGAAGTAGGCATCACTTGATTCAGTCTGAACAAGACTTGTTCTTCTCCATGATGCAGAACTGAGTCCTGAAGCAAATCTTACGGTCAGTGCATGCCCCCTAATTGTGACAGACAGGAAGTTCCCTGTCACCAGTTAGCACCCAGGAAGCAAAGTGAGTAGAAACACAATTCATTTGGTCATTGTCTCCTGTGATGTACTTATTTTATGACCAATGCATGATCAACAACCAGAAAGTTACATTAAGCATAATATTTTATAAGCATAAAATACAGAAATATTCACATATGCATTGGTGGTTGCCTTGTTTTGGCTACAGCCACACAACATTTATGTACCATACTTAGTGCTCCTTGGATCTGAAAGGATGAGGTTCATGTAATAATTATCTGTTTTTCTGGGGTAAGATATAACTGTTCTAAATATCCCTATTAAAGTTACAGTATAGTAGCTTATTATTCGCATGGGCAAGTGCACTCCTCTGGTTGGGTTTTAGAGTACCTCCTAAGTGCAGAAGAAGGCATGTTGTATCTAGCCCTGAAAACTGCTTTCCTCAACCTGGGAAAGGCAGATTGAGGCAATTTAAATATTTTGCTGCTTCCCACATTCCCTTTACAACTCAAAGTCTACTGCGGAGTGACACCCTGTTGACTTCAGTCGGATGGGCTGTATTATTTAATATTTGAAATAATGTTTGTTTGGCCTCTTCCTATCTCAAAAATATTAAAAATGTGGCTGGTAATCCATATGATGCTAGTTTTTGTTTTGGTGTAGCTTTTCAGTTTCAAGGATAATTGTCTTTAAAAACCAAAGGCAATAAACCTGTCATGAAAAACTGGAGTTTGAGTCACCAGTTAAGAATCAACCTCAAAACCTCAATTCTGGGCATCTCTAATCTGTGCAGGGCATTTCCTACATCCATGTCATATTATGGTGATGTTTATTGAATTCCTTTGTAAAATATAGCTATTCTCTATGCATTTAAATTAGCATTGTACATTTTGTGACCCCTTTTGTTTTTAGTGATGAATTTTGTTCTAACATTTGGAGGTCAATGATTTGGAGGGTATTTGGAGACCAGGAATCTGACATTTGGAGGGCCAAATATGCTGAAATAAACTTCATTGGTTTTGAAATATTTAAAATATTGTAACTGTGTGGTTATGTGGATTTTGATTAAGCATTTTGTAATTCATGATTGTTTGAAAAACCTACAATACTGTAAGAAGGATGCTATTATAACTGCTGGATTGGAGCTAGATTTAACTACACCAGTGGGATTGGTGGGCTATGTTAATCTTCCTCTGTTATTTTGGATTTTCAATCATTCTGTCTCTCTCTCATTCTCTCCCTCTCCCTCTTTCTGTTATTGACCCTTCCCTCCATCTCCTCAGCTCCTATTGGGCATCAAATATCATACTCTGTATAATTATTTTATCTGTTACTAGAGATTTCTTGAGAACAGTTTTTTTTCTCCTGCCCATTTCCCTTATTTAGCATTATTATTCGGTAAAAGAGAAATATGGGGTGGGGGGTGGGGGTGGGATGCTCAGGTAGTTCCTGCAAACAGCTCTGAAAAACAATAGCTCAGCCAAGCAAGCAAAGATGCAATTATCCTTAAAAGGGAATGTGAGAAAATAAAAACCATTTTTCTCACAACCATTTGGCTAATTGGCTTTAAAGCTGCCCAGTAGCATGTTAATATTCCCTATAAGCTTATCATGCATTTTTAATGACAGCCAAGTTTCCTGAAAGACAGCTTGCCTACTGTTATTGGGTTGGAGAAATTGGGCATACATAGCATGAAGAAGAGAAGACTGAATGGGGTGTGACAACATTTTCCCAACTCTAAGAGTGTGAGTCTATAATTTATAATATAATTTATAGAGTAAATGAACTCGAACTAGATCTAATGGGGTGATCCTATAGGAAAGTAGATGCCAACTGAACATTAGGAAAAATGTCTTGAAGGTAAGAGCAGATTGATAATGAAATTGACAATTATCTAGAGCGATGGTGGTTTCTTCTACACTCAAGTCTTCAAACAAAAGCTAGGTAACTTTGTTAATTTTCTGATATAGTCAACCTTACCTATAAAATTTTCTCTAGCTCTGAAATTCTGTTATGTTCCCCCTAAATTCTAAATCTTCAAGAGGATTTGAAAACTTGTTGAAGGCTTTCACGGCCGGCATATGAAGGCTAGTGTGGATCTTCCAGGTTGTGTGGCCGTGGTCTGGAAGTTCTGTTTCCTAACGTTTCGCCAGCATCTGTGACCGGCATCTTCAGAGTGCAGGAGCACAGACAGGAGCAAGCAGCCACTCATTAACCCCCCATACCCCCCCCTCCAGATCTCTATAAATACCCACAAAAGGGTCACACCATCCTGGGCACAGAGAGAACTGCTCCTGTCTGTGCTCCTGCACTCTGAAGATGCCGGTCACAGATGCTGGCGGAACGTTAGGAAACAGAACTTCCAGACCACGGCCACACAACCCGGAAGATCCACACCAGCCTCCATTTGAAGACTTGTTCTCAGTTCCTAGCACAGGCTTGGCCAGTTGCCTTTTATGAACTGATCCCACTCCTATGATATCATTCTAATAGTACAAATAAGAGTAAGTTCCACTGAACACACTGGGATTTAGTAAAGATGAACAAGGTTTTGGTCTGGGAACAGGAAAGCATGCTCTTTATAAAACAATATCAAATACTTGCAGTGGCATTTAGTCCATCAGGCGATGTGGCTGGGGAGAGAACAATTTGCCTGTATGAAGTAGGAGTGTGATTACCATTGAGACATACAGCCTGTTGCAGAAGGCAAATTAACCAAATGCATTTTCCTAAACCTATGCTAATGCTGCAAATATATGCACATTTACATGTGAATAAGTTGCAGTCAGACCAATGGGATTTATTTTTGAGAAAACATGTAGAAAGATCTAAATTCCCAGCTGCCGATCTCAACAGAGGCTTCAGCCCTACTGAAGTCAAGAGGAATTAAGCAGCATAATTGTCCAGTATTAAAGACCCCTGATTTTCTAACTTTCAGTTGTCAAGTAAGTGTTTACACAACTGAGGAAAGCTGCAGTGGAGTGATTTATTCATTCTCTGTATATACAAAAAGTTTGAACTAAGACTTTGTTAAGGTATGGGATAAAAAATAATTATAGAGTCTTTAGAAATTAGATTTGGTAGAAATGTAGGTCTGCTTTTTGATACACATATATTTCAATGAGGCTAATTGCCAGGGAAGAGGAGGAGGAGGAGGAGGAGGAGGAGGAGGAGGAGGAGGAGGAGGAGGAGGAGGAGGAGAAGAAGAAGAAGAAGAAGAAGAAGAAGAAGAAGAAGAAGAAGAAGAAGAAGAAGAAGAAGAAGAAGAAGAAGAAGAAGAAGAGGAAGAGGAGGAGGAGGAGGAGGAGGAGGAGGAGGAGCAGGAGCAGGAGCAGGAGCAGGAGCAGGAGCAGGAGCAGGAGGAGCAGGAGCAGGAGCAGGAGCAGGAGCAGGAGCAGGAGCAGGAGCAGGAGGAAGAATTGTATAATGCTATTCAGGATTTGGGTTCAAGCATGGGTTGAGTGGAGGCTGCCCTGATAAAATATTTTTCTTTAACTATTGAAGTTTGGTTTGCTGGAAAAACAATGAAGGAATTTACCCAGAATGTCTTTTGTTTTTCAAAAGAAAAGCAAAAAAAGCTACATCATAGGAAAGGGCAAACCCTTATATCTTGAATGAACTCCTACTAAATTTTTATTAAAAGCCAAGAGTTCTCTTAAGTTCACTTTGACTACTGATGCCTTCCTAGACACATCCATATTATTTTCTTGGCAATAACACAGAAGTGTTTTCTCATTGCCTTCTTTCTTGACTCCCCAGTTTAGATTCTGTCTATGGGACTTCCTGGTGTCTCCCATCCAAATACTAATGAGATTCCTCCTATATTGCTCTGTCCCCAGCCCAGAAATGTTGGGTCATAGGTGCCTTTGAATTCAGAAGCAATGACCACACCAGCATGAGTACTTAAAGCTTTATTCCATGCCAGTATAAGAAAATAACATAGTAACATAAGATAGCAATCAATGAATATTCAAAAATACTGAGGAAGGAAGGAAGGAAGGAAGGAAGGAAGGAAGGAAGGAAGGAAGGAAGGAAGGAAGGAAGGAAGGAAGGAAGGAAGGAAGGAGGATCTTATGCCCCTTCTACCAGTCAGGAAACTCCAAAGAGATGGCATTGAGTGGATCCCTTCATAGCCAGTGAATACGCAGCACCTTCCTGATTTGGTCTGCCTCAAAGTTCTATCTCTTTGCGGGGGTGGTGGTGGGGTTGATATAGGCTCCAAACTATATCAGCTATATAGGCTCCAAACTATATTAGCTATACAGTCACACCTGTTTTCAATAGCATCATCTCACTTGATTTTGCCAAGGCCAAAGAAGATATGTTATCTTGTTTTGCCCTTGGAATGCTTCACCTACTTCTGTCAAGGAGGAAACCAACCCAAGGTTAAGGAGTACTGAAGACAAGTAAGATCATCCCCCTCTACACAGGTACCCCATACCAAGGAAAGGACAAAACAGAGTATAACCATTAAGTGATGAAAATAAATGCTCAGTTCTGTACTACATACTCAACCATTACATAGGAATATAAAGTCCTAAAGGAAAGAGGTACACAGCACTATCCAATTCCTCTTTGCCAATCTTCTGGTGAAACCATAATCACTATACCTGGTTGTAGTGCTGCCATTTGACTTAAGGCTTTAGTAGGACAAATCAATTTTGTATATTTGCTCTGGACCACCACTATGTGAAAGGAGGTAGAACTACCTATTATAATTTATTATTGCTATTTCAGTTACTTTCCTAGCTAGTTCCAGGGCATGCAGTCATGATCTATGGAAAAATCCATGCCATCTCAGCCTGACATTGGTAGCTCTTTCAAAGATGTTTCAGTGATCTTCTTGATCCTGTCCATCCAACTTATCCATTGTCTTCCCTTTCTTCTACTTCTCTCAACTTTGGCAGGTGTAGTTGCTTTTTCTAGTCCGTCTTCACTCACTTGCACAACATATTTGAGCTCCTCAAGGGAGCAGTCTTTATTTGGTTTAGGAATGATAGCTTGAGAACTTTTTTTTATTCTTTGCAATAGAAGTGAATATGTGTAGCTCAGGGTTGAACTGCGGAGTCTTTGGGGTTCTCTGAATTTGGCTGTTTTCTTGCAAAGGTTTTGTTACTTGGCTAGGCAACATCTTCAGTGCTAGAATGGGATGGGGTTTGCTCTCTGTTGATATACAGTGGCATGCCCTGCCAGTGTTGGTGGGGGTGGGGGGTTTGTTTTCTTTTGTTTTTCCCTCTGGTAGTTCCTTGATTAGGGTATTGTTTACTGCTGATTGTATGTCTGGTGATAATCTTGGTGTTAATCTCTGCTTATCTGGGTGATGATTGCTGGTGAGGAGATGTTCTGGTCTTTTGTTTTCCTTTGCAGTCCACAAAACTGTTTATAACTATCTCTAGCTGCCAAGATTAGTTTTAGATTGTGGCATGATTTATTGATTGATGTGCTATCAAGACAGTGTTGACTCTTAGTGACCACATACATAAATTTTCTTCATGAGGTTCTATCTCCAACCTGGTCCTTAAGGCTTTCCAACAATTCACCCATCACTTCTGTAATTGAATTCATCCACCATGCTGCTGGTCATTTTCTTCTTCTTCCACCTTCCCAGTATTATAGGCTTCTCCAGAGAGCTAGGTATTCACTTAATGTGTCCAAATGTGGTGGAATACAAATGGAATAAATAAATATATCCATATTCAAGACCAAGTGACTTCCTTCTGTCCTTTTCTCTCAGTGTTCAGGTTTTATACCCATACGTCACCATTGGAAAAACTTTGCTTTAACTATTCTGTTTATTGTTGTCATAGAAATATTGTTATCCTTCATGCAATGAGTATAAAATAAAACACTTGAGAATGTTGTTGCTGCTATTCTTTAATGCATTACATACTATGTTTCAAGGCTGCTACCTGTTCACATGAATATTCCTTTTGTTTTTCTTTTTGTCTTTTTTAAACCTAGGTGTATAGCCTACATTGCTACAGAAAAAAATGTTACAAACTGAAATGAAAGTAGAATATTCACTTACTATGGAGTGCAATCTAAAGCAGAGTTTGTTTTTTGAATAGAATGGATGCAAGATGATTTTGAGAGCAAAAATCTTCAGCTGATCCAAATAAGTGACACAAACTATACCTTCTCATACTGACTTATAACCTTTGACTGCTCCATCTGAATCTGATCTAAAAGACAGGGTTCAATGTTATCTGTGTACCCATGATGCTGAACTCCAAAACTTTGGATGAACACATCACCTCAGGTACAGTAGGTGGTTCAATTTACTGAAAAGGGAAGGACCTAGAAGGAAATTGTGCTTCTAAGCAGCCTGAACTGGCTGGAAGGAAACCAGTTTCCCCCAAGGAGCAGATATCACTTTGGGTAGGAGCAGATGAACTGCTGAGCAGATTTTCAGGGGTGTCGCTGAAAATGTAGACTATTTCTCTCTCCCCAGTGAATGAATGAGTGCCATGCATCCTAGGGAGAAATGGATGTACTCCCAGTGTGGCAGAAGTTACATTTTCCTTTGTTTCACTCCCTGTTCTGATTATCTCTCAGTGTACCTTAAGAGAAGCAGTAGATTGAATGTTCTTGGGGCATAGAGCAGTCCCTGTGATATACAAGTCCTTTCCCTTCTCCTCCTGAATGATGGAGAGTCCCATTGTTTTAAAAAGTGAGCTCTGGTAAGCATTTTGAAATCAGTCTGTCCAGCTAAGGAGAAAGCAAAGAAATAAACGGAGGCTGGATGCAGACAGCTGTACATTATGCATTTGCAGAATTGGACAGTGAAGCATAGAAAATTTGGCTCTCTTGTGGCAGTTGCCATGGCCACCATAGCCATTCCTCACAGTCAAGGGCCTGTTCTGGTAGGGTCTAAAATGAGGAGATAAAGGTCATTTACAAGAAAATTACTCCCTCCTTCCTACTTAATTGAATTCTATCCCTGTATGGTTATAATATGCTCCTGTATAAGTCGCACTAGTCTTCGTACCAAGTGGAATACATTTGAGATGTTGCTTCTTGTGTTTGGAATTTTTGTTAGGAGCTTCTCAAGAACATCTTTTGCATATATGACATTGTAGAAGGAGAGCTGTGCTAGTCTATAGTGTAAAAAAAAAAGAAAGCCAGTAGGAGTCTGGCAGCACCTTTTCTGTCTAATGCCTTTTATGAAAAGGCATTCACTTTGGTGAGCTGCAGCTCATGAAAGCTTAAGCCTTTTAGTAAAATGTGTTAGGCGGAAAAGGTGTGATGAGACTCCTGCTGATCCTCTGCATACGAGTCCATCTTTGACTATCCAAATGACATGAACTTACAATACATTGTGTATATCCTTAATGTCTAAATGTGGGAGAAGGTATCTGTAGTTCTGATTTATTAACAGAGCCATCAGTATGCATAGTGCTCTATAGAAGAATGAAACAAGACATTCTTCTACGAAGCAAAAGAATAACAAAAAGTAATCCCTTCTGACAAGCCAGCAGTTCAGTTTTAGATCAGGGACATATCTGAGGAATAAGAAGAAGAAATGAATGTGAGCAGCTGTAGTTTCATGAATCTTGGGATGGACAAATCTGTCAGTCTTGCCTTCTTTGATATTTTTATTTGTTTGATTTGTATTGCATCTTTTATTCAGGAGCTCAAGGCAGCATAATAGTACTTCCTCCTCCCATTTTTTCTCACAACAACAAGCCTGTGAGGTAGATGGGACTAAGAGAAGGTGGATTTGAACCTGGTTCTCAATATTCATAGTCCAACACATTAAACCACCACCTTGTAACTCTTAAGTGCTCTCTGTCCTGTTTCTGAAGAAAATTTTGAACTTTGTTAAGTCCTTAACCAAAAGAAACTGAATCAGTGCAGATGAATAAGAATTTATTCCAATGTATTACTCAAATTCATATTGGTGTAGCTATTTACACTACAAAAGTATTGTAACCA
Source organism: Liasis olivaceus (assembly GCA_030867105.1). Lineage (NCBI taxonomy): Eukaryota > Metazoa > Chordata > Lepidosauria > Squamata > Pythonidae > Liasis > Liasis olivaceus. The sequence goes on from CM061349.1 coordinate 264,586,956, forward strand.
AGTGAGATTTATACCCAACTGTATAGAAACCTGAGTTTTATTTCAGCCGGAGATCGGATCAGGCCATCTTGTCCAGCATGGCTTTCTGCATCAGAGGGTAAATGATGAAATGTGTCTGATGACATCATGCAAATGCCACAAATTATAATCCTATGTTAGATGTTGGGATGCAAGTCTATAATCATGGCCTTAAGTGATGATACTGTGATGAAATGGTTTGGTGAAGGCTGGGCTTGGGGAGATAAGCATTTCCTTAGCCCCCAGAATGAGTGTGGGAAGGTGAAGAGGATGAGACTGGCACCACCTGAAGGAATTCACACTGTTTTCTTGCTGGCTTGGGAAGTTTAGATTCAGTCTGGCGAGATTCTGTCTTGTAGGTAGAAGCTAATAAATGCTATAGAACTATATCTGTACTGTCCCGTGGAGTTCTTTGGGCAGAACCTGACAGGTACCACTGTACATGTCATTGTTTTGGCATCATCATAATTTGCTGTGGATGCTACTGGTTAGTAGTTACTAATAGCCTGATCTTTCACAAATCTGTTCAGATTCTCTTTAGGAACATGCACATTTGCTGCCATTATCACAACTACTGGTAGCATATTGCACAGTTTCACTCTGGGCTGTATGAAAAAGTATTTCCTTCTATTGGTTCTGGGATTCCCTGCATTTTGGTTGGCCTCAAATTTTAGCACTGTATATGAGAGAAAACCTTTCTTTCCATATTATCTATATCATGCACAGTTTTATATACTTCTCTAATGTCTTCTCCTACCCTCCCCCCTTTTGTTCCAAGCTAAAATGCTCCAGTTACTGTAGTCTTTCTTCACAGGATAGTTATTCCATCTCTTTAATCATTTTTGGCTGCCTTTTTTTTGGCACTTTTTCTAGCTCTAGAATATTCTTTTTAAGGTGTGGTGATCACAGCTGTACACAGCACAATACTCCAAATCTAGTCTTAGTATAGATTTCTAGGAAGGCATTATTAAATTGGCAGTTCTATTTTCAGTTGGTTCCCTTTCTAATAATACCAGCATGGAATTTGTCATCCTTTATAGCAGCTGCATGCTGGCTTGACATTTTCATCAAGCTGTTCACTGTGACTCCAAGATCCCTTTCCTGGTCAGTCACTTCAGCTCAGATCCAATTAATGTGTAGGATTTATTGTGCCAACATGCATTACATTATGTTTTTTTACACTGAATTGCATTGGTCATTTTGAAGTCCGTTTCCCCAGACTGGAAAGATCCTTTTGGAGCATCTCAGAATCCTGTTTTGGATTATACCACATTAAACATTTGAGTATCTTCACAAAGTAAACTTTTATAAAGAAAAGGGGTTTGAACTGGGGCATGCTGGGAAAAGGTAGGGACAATGCATGACTTTACTGGTTGGGACTTCCAAGTATAAGAATGATGAACAGGTATAGTCTTTAAAGAAAACAAGAGGCAACTTGACAGCTTTCAGGCATGGAAAGAAAGAAAGTAAAGGAAGGAGGGGAACATGACCCTAACTAAGAGGAAGTGTGCAAAAAGTTTAGGTCTTTCAGAAGTGTGCTAGAAGCCACACTGAAAAAGAGCCTGGTAAAAGCTAAATTTATTTAAAGGAAAATACAATTTAAATACTCCACACATATATTTAATAATTCTTCCTCTTGTCACATTTAAATTACTGTTTGGCAGCAATTTTTGGAGAGACCTGCAAGCCACATTTAAGATCTAGGGGATTACATATATCTTGAAGGTCACAAGTTGTACTGATCTTGTTGGACAAAGCTGAAAAGAACCAACTTCAAGTTTGCTTTCAACCAGCAGAGCTCACTGTGTTACTGTTAGTCAATCATGATTTCTTAGCTTAGCTTACTATACAAGGTTCTTATTGAAGGAAAAATAGGAGGAAGATGTATGTACTGTATGCCACCTTAACCTTCCAGAGAAAAGACACAATATATATCTAATGAATCACCATCAAAATAACAATAATCGTACATAGTGCCTTAATGCCTTGGATACAGCAAAATATGAATACTCAAGTTGTGCAGTCCTAGGAAAAGATATAGCTGCTTTAAAGAGTTGCTTCATTCCTACACCAATGATCTCCATAGCACTGCATATACTTAATGAATATATAATAGAGTAATAATGTAAATAGTTTCGGGTGCAACGCACACACCATTCTTGTGTAATTGAATGTCATACACTGAAACATCATATTCCCAAAGAGAGTGATAGATTCTTCCATACATATATTTGGCCTCATTAAGGATGCTTTGAGTCTCAGGATGATTAAAATAGTTACCTTTGCACTTCATTAGCTCTGTGATTCACAGTGGGAGGTGTGCTTTAATTGCTTGGATTTAACCTGCTAATTGAGGTTACATGAAGTTCATAGTAACAACAGACTAGCTGATTATCTAAACAGGGGAAGTTCTTTTTTTCTTCCTCATATTCTAAAAATGCCAGCCTTGAGAGTTGATGGGAAAGCCATCTATATATCTGGAGAGATGTATCAACTGCTTACTATCTGATCTATAAAGAAATTGGTAGGTCTTAATAACTACCCCAGAAATAATGTGATACATGATCATATAATTTTGAAAAACATAATCTAAAGGAACTGTAGAATTACGAAGCTTGGCCTTATATGGGAGCTGTTGATTGTCAAGTTGCTGAATGACAATCCACCTCTAACAATATTAAACATTTTTTAAAGTGTGATAAAGTAGTACAATATTGTAGCCGAAGGAAACACTACAGACCATCCACTTGGAATGGCTTAAGATGGACAAATAAGAGGTGCATTTGCAATGGACTGAGAATTGGTGGAGGACAATATCATCTGTTCTGGAACCCAATAAGTGGTAGGTGGCCATATTGGTGATGGGGCAAGTAGGAAATGCAAATTGATCCTTAATGAACTTTGGTGGTTATAAAAAAGATTAGAAACAGCAAGAAAGTTTTAGAGGATGAGAAAAGGCAAATGACAACGTCAGAACCCATTTTCCTCTCTAGAATTCCATGAATGCCGTATGATGATTATGCAAGAAAAGCCTCGTCCAGAAGTAACCTAAGATTCTTCCCATCTATACTTTTTTCATTCTTATAGTTGTGCAACTAATTTACATACAGTATGGGTGGGCAACACCTTTTAAATCAAAGTTTTCAGCAAGTGATGGCACTGACATGTTGATAGTCCCAGTGTGAGATGGTATGGAAAGTTTGCATTCCTCCACCTTCACAGTTTGACGTTTGGAATTTAAATAGAAGTGGTATATTAAATTTATTGGAAGTTTAGCACATCCTTTTCACTTCTTAGTTTACCAAAAAAAGAGGGAAATGGAAAAACGTGCCTTCATATTTTGTTGGAATCTTCTTGTGAGACACCAGGGATAGATGTACAGGAATGTATTTATTTATGGTACAGGAACATATTTTCTTGTGCAGAGTGGCCCTTCTTTCTCTAAAAACAATAGGAAACAATAACTAGGTTCTCCTCCAAGTCTTCCACACATCTGTTACTGTTAAACCCATATCTATTTGTAGAATCAAAATACTTTTAATTTTATCTGAGAACAAGGAAATCATCTCCTAGTAATGTTTCACATCCTTATAATATGACAACTTATGGATGGAATGCAGCAACACCAATCTTCCTATAAACACCTCTCTTTGTGTCCACCACGTTTCTTGCCCCACCTGACTTTTTATTTTTAAAATTCTCATTTAATATTTTAATGTTAAAAATTAGAGACGTGGCTTGCTGCAAAGCAAACTACCAGCATCACATCATTTCTAAGACCACCCCAGGCTCTGAATGGATCCCATAAGCATCATGGGGACTTCTTTGGCAAGGGTTGCAAGGACACCCTCTGGTGGTCAGTTAGATTTGGGTGGTATTATGGCAAACCAGTGCTTTGTAATGCTTATTGTCCCCCATTATTAGGGGAAAAAAACAGGATTATTGTGAGGGTGGAGTGGGGATAGCAAACGAAGTACATGGATTGGATTGCTAATAATGTATTCAGAGGAATGCAGCTGCCTTTTTTCCTTTCTTTTGCTGCTGTGATTATTACCAGATGATCCACTGTGATTTGTGGAAATAATTATTTTATTGTTGTGGGTGCACCTACTATAAATAAATAATAGCCTGTAGTTGCAAAATTTTCAGTTTTAATTGGGGAAACTGGATCTTGATTATTGAATTTGGCAAGGCAAATACAGCAAGAGTGAAAGGAACTTAAACATCAAGTTTACGAAATAAAACATGAAGTGTCTTATTGCAAGAACCATATGCAAAACACACACCACTGTTTTTTTAAAAATATATTGAGCAATGCTGGCCTCTGTACTACTTCTATGGAAAACATGATGGTAAATTTGGTTCTGAAGACTTTTGGAACGGGGTGGATTTTGCTCAGATACTAAATGTCACATTAAATATGGGATTCCTGCATGCTTTCTTTTTCCTTAGTCAACAAAAGCAATAGAAGGAAAAAATTGGAATGTGGCTATGGCATGAAGGAAGGGGCATAGGCATTGGTGCGGGGGGGGGGGGGCAGGGGACAACATACATCACAGTGTCATTGTGTGAATGGCATGATTATGTAATGCAACTGGTGTCAACTGTGTTATACACAAAATGACATGATGATGCATATGTCATAATTTTGATTATCTAATGAACACCTCTGGATAGGGGTAGTTGTGTTGGGCATATCGACTTGTGTTGGCAAGAGTCTCTTGATCTGACGATCTAGAAATCTAAAACAAACAAGCAAAGAGTAGATTTGCAGTAGATTGTACACAGATGGGGGACACCAGAGTGAGGAAAGCTGATTTAAGGAAAGCTTACCATCACTACAACATCTGTGTGTGTATGTGCATGTGTGTGTGTGTGTCATAATGTGAGTAGCATTTTTTTAAAAGAAGTCAAAAAAAATATTCGAGAACCAAAAAATGGGCAAAGACTTGTTTTCTAGCTGAATTCAGTAATTCAACATAAAAAAAATTCTTCCTCTAAACTGAACTGAACACAAGTCAATTCAGTTGGGAAATTGGTACTGCTGCTCTTTTGACAAGTTTTTTTTACTAGAATGATGTTTTTAAAATGAGACTTTATATTATATAAGTCTCTCATACTCATGTCATAGAGGCAGAGGGTGTTAGTTTTATAAAGTATCAACAATAAGTGCTGTGCCAAAAGTTCTCCTTCAGTTTCCAGAAGAAAATAATTTCACCTGTATTTCTGTTTATTAATATATTCTAAGAGATGTGATTTTGCCTGCCTGCCTGCCTGCCTGCCTGCCTGCCTGCCTGCCTGCCTGCCTTCCTTCCTTCCTTCCTTCCTTCCTTCCTTCCTTCCTTCCTTCTTCCTTTTAGGATGTGTGTGCAGACTCTAAAGCCATTTCCCCAAATGGATTTTTTCCAGCCTGAACTCCTGTGTGGGGCACAGGGTTCAGAATTGCTTCCCTAGGTGTAGACTGGACCTGGGAGAGATGGCTCTGCAGCCTACAATCTGCAGAAAAGGATGAGAAGACACTTCCCCTCTTTCTCTCCTACTTCTCACCTGCCATAGATGGGAAGAGAAATGGAGGGTTTATGAGAGGATCAAGTTTTTTCCCCCCTGCTTCTGTTGTCATGGGTAGCGAGAGAAATGGGGGAGAGAAATGTTGGAGAATGTCTCTTTTGGTGCCAGTTCTCTGATCCCAGTGGGATGGAAAAAGGACACCAAAGGAGGCATTCCATACCCACCTCTCTTCTCCCCCTGATTATCAGTGCAGACAGAACCCCTGTTTTGCTTTTTTGTCAAGTTTGCATAGGGGACCAAAGTTTAACCAATACTTGTTGAGCCAGTATTTATTTATTTGACAGTTTTGTAGACTCTGGGCAGGCTATGATAGAGTTAAAATATAAAAAAGAACAATAATAATGAACCAATCCCATCAGAAATGGAGCCAGTAACAATCAGAGTTGATGGCTTTTGTGCCCAGTCCTAGAGTGGATCGACACTTTCTCGCTGCCATGAAAAAGAGTAGCCTTTGCAAAGATTGGCATTAAATAATAGCTACAATCTGCTCAGTTTTCCAATTAGCAGTTATTACTGACTGCTTACAGGAACACTTGAAAGGCTGACCCCCCTTCCCATTGCTCTTCGGCTCTTATTAATTCCCACCTTTGGTGCCAATAATGTTAGGCTGTAGTGGGAAAAAATTGAAGCTATGCACACAAACCCAAACAGAACCAATCTTTGCAAGCAAAGGGTTAAATCTGCTGACAACCACTGCACTCAACAGCTACAGTTCTTTTAAAGTTGCAGTGGATATTACTAATACCCAGCTCTCCCTAACAGATATAACTTGCTTTCTCTTTCTTGAATTTGAACGCTTGAGGCAAAAGTAGCCCAGTGCTGTTTTAGTGATTGTTTGCCTTTCAGCTTTTGTTTTTGCTTGCCATTTTGTGCAATATGGGCAGTGAAAACATGGAATATAAATGTAAGCTAGGAGCAGGTAAATAAATAATTAAAGGGACTGTCTGTTTTGCTACTTCTCCCTGTTGTGCATGTTTTCTCTTGTAAAATGTCAGGCTCAGCCTGGCTCAGCACACACCATTCAAGCTAGCCACCATTCCACCTAGCTAATTTCAAACGCGCCGAGTCAGTTTCCTTGCCTCAGGCGCAGGCGATCGAAAGAGGAAGCGCTAAACCGCAAGTAAACTGCCGACAGGTGGCGGCAATCAACCCGCGGCAAGAATCAATTACTTTGTAACAAGCAGGACTTTCCCCAGCTGCCTCAGGCAAGCAGCCAACAATAGAGACAAAGAACTCCGCAGCTCAACCGCCCATCAAGAGCAATCGTGAGTCAGCCTCACGGGACCTGCCACGAAAACAAAGGACCCTGTCTGAACCTGCCATCGGCCTGAGGTGGGGAGAACCGAGGGTGAGGGACGAGCCAAGGATGGGCAAAGGTGGGCAGGGGTGGTCAGCAGGTGGGACTTGCTAAGCGCGGGAAACGGGGAGACTATAAAATGCTATGTAACCTGTGCCAAGCCAACCCTGGCTTTGTTTGTAACCACATGCATTGCACTTGAGTAAATTGCTTTCGTATGAGCCTGGGTCTCACGGAGTCTTTATTCAGTGATGAATGCAGCATTCTTACAGTAAAAAGGTCCCATTGCATGACTAAGTTCACAACAACCTCAGTTTTGCTGATTTGAAGTACAGAAAGCAGGGACGATTGCAGACCCCTGTTAAAAATCGGGTTGCTCCCCCATCCGACCCATAACAAAACTAAGTGCAAACTCTTTTTTTTTTTTTATTAGAGATTACGTTGTACAGATAAAACTAATACAAACTATAAAAAAGAGAAAAAGAAAAAGTACAAAGAAAAAAGAAAGAAAAAAATTAAAAAGAAAAAGAAAAAAAAGAAGTAATTTCCCCTTTCATCCCAGCAAGTATAAACAACTTTAACAACTTATCACCATCTCTTAAAATACAACAAACCATCTCTTCATCCCATATCTTACCTCATTCTCTATAAACAAATCTTTAAAGCTGCATCAACCATCCTAATCAGCAACAGTCCATTAAGGGTTACCAGAAACAAGAACATATCATTATAAACTTGATCTAATAAACCCACTTGAATTCCTTCCTCTTATGTTTAGATCTCATTTTCTATCTTTAAACAAATACCCAAACCTTATCATTCAAATCTAGTCAGTAAAAATCTAATAAAACTTACCAGAGATAACAGCATAATTGTTTTAACCTTCATCAGATAAACTGAAAATGCAACAAATGAATTCTTTCCCATATAACTCTTATCTATAAACAAAACCTTAAAACATCATAACCCAGTCCTGGTCAGAAAAAAATCCATTAAAAATTGCCAGAAATAGCAACCTATCTATTTTAACCTTGGTCACATAAACCAACTTTATAGTCTTTCCCCTTGTTCCCAACAATTTTGGTCTTTAGTCCCTTCAAATAATGTCCTAACACTTAGTTTCTTTTCATTTTCTCTTTGTATTTTCTCACAAAATCACTGACAACATTAACAAGTCTCTTTTGTAAATCCAATATAGAAAGGTTCTCTAAGTCACTCTTCTGGTCTATTATTTGTATGTCTTTTTTAATTATCAAGACTTTAGCTGGTTTCGTTTGTATATTCAGTATGTCATCTTTTTCCATATCCTTCTTGTAGCCTGTCATTTTTAAGTCCACATTTGAATGAATTTCAGTCTTGTCCAGTAAAACTTGTTCCTCTTCCTTCTTTTATTGGTGCCCTCTAGTGTCCAACCTTCAGAGTCCCATCTTATGTTGTTTTTCTTCTGAATGCAAAAACATGAATAGTTTCCCATAGGAAGGATTCTTATATTTAATTTCAGAATTTTATTAAATCCATCTGGACCCTTAGTCCATTTATAACTTTCTAAAATCAACACTCTAATCTCCCTTTTGCTGTTAATTCTGAAAAAAAGAAATTTAATCCTTAAACTTGTACTTAAAACTTCTTTCATAAAGGACTGAAGAAAACTCACCCAGTGAATACCATAACACTTGCTGTTCCAGAGGTTCTCAATATTTAAAAAGCAATAAAACAGTAATTCCAAAGTGATTAAGAAATGAGGATCAGGCAAACCTTGTGTCCATAGAGGCTACATTACGACTATGAACTTTGATGGAATCCCTTGACTCCTAGCAGCTCAGTTCAACATGTTCCTGCCATCTACTCACAAGGAGCAGCTGTACAGATTACATATGGGCGTTCTCACAATCTCTCCTTTTTCGAGAGAGATTTTGCTGGCCCAGATCCAGGACCCAGCCACTGATTTCAGCTGTAAAGACATCCCTGCTTCTTCAGGGACGTCTTCATTTCGTCATGTCCTCACCAGAAGTCGGTAAGCACAAACTTTTGACGTGCAAGACTTAACCAACATTTTTCTTTCTTTTGAGCATTTTTGAAAGCATTTTTTTTCTGTTAGGTTGAATAATACTGAAAAATGCAGAAGAATTTGTCAGCACAGCACTAACCAGTATATAAAAACAGGTATTGATTTTTAAAAGTAACAACAACAACAACCCAGGAGATATTACACTGACAGTGAACAGAGTTGTCAAGATCCCCTGTGGATTCAGAAAAAATATTAAAGCTCTTATACTGTACAATTGGGAAGTCCTGTAAGTTTTAAAATCAAAAAGAAGAAAACATGAGATGTTCCTGTCTTTGGTGAAGAATATACAAAGTGTTTTCCCACCGTTCTTCTGTTGGTGTCCTAGTTTAAGCTTTAGAAGGCCATAGTTAATCTGAGCCATTTTAATTAGCTGTTTACTCTATAAGAAATAGCAAATTTAATAGATGAAAAAACAGAAATAATGCCAATTTTCTCTGTGGATATATATGCCCATCATTCCCATATAGTTAGACTTTTACAGGTCGTTTGAACACAAAATGCTACGTCTGAGGTTAAAGTGGGCAGAGCACTATAGTTCTTGCTTATGATTTGTATTTGAAATGTAAAATATCATTTTTCAGATTCTTACCATCTTTCATACCAATGCATTCAAGGAAGAAAGCACACTGTGTTGCATTTTAGAATGCCAGCTACTTGTAAACTAGACAGTTTATCTGTTGTCCACCTACTCATAGGACGTACATCAGGAACTATTGGGTGTAGAGACAAGAAGAGAAACACAGTGGTGCAGTGCAAGAATCTTTATTTGGGTAATATAGAATGTAGATGTACAATTCAATTTTATAAGTTATTAAAAAGTAAAATAAAAGTCATCATTAGTTATATATCTGAATTGTGGAATCAAGAATTGGAATATCCAGTTTTGGAGAATCAGTGGGTCCAGGTGTGAAAAATGTGAAATATGTTTCTTATGTGAAGTCCAGTAGTTAACATAGTGATGATGTTACCTAGCTGGGTAATGAAACATCTGCAAAAAAACAACCAGGCTCAGAGGGCACCAAGGACTCCACAGTTTAACCCTGAGCTACAGACATTCTCTTCTATTGGATACTTCTTATGTTTTAAAAATGAAATTAATCCATCAGAAAATATTATTTCATATTTATTGCACTCCTCAAAGAGTATTTAAAAAGAGATTGACATCAGCTTTTAATGTTGGCAATGTAAGAAATTTGAAGGTTCTTTAACTCATATGATTTAGTCTTATTCTGTTATTGTCTTGTTCTGGTTTAAGACAATTTTGGAAAGAAATATTGTAGATAAAGATATTGAATTATATTCCTCTATATTCCTAAAAACGGAATTTGTCATCTCATGAAGGGCTCTGACTATACTGAACCTGAAGTATGACAAAAGGATAATTTTATGTAATTGTAAAGAAACTTGCTTTCCTGCTTTTAAAGAATGGATCCGAGATAGGAGTCTATTATCTATTTCTGAAAAGTGTCTGTCCTAAAAATGAGAAGATTGTCCAAGATAGTACTATATGATCCTGATTTAACAATATCCTTGACTACTGAATTAACTTTATAGTTATTTATAGTGGGCATATGGCTCTTTTTTCTATTAATTATTTTTTTTCTCTTTTCTTTTTAAATGATAGTAAGTTTATTTTAATCTTTATAATAAATTAAGTTTTTTTTTCCTTCACTGCAAAATCACTATTTATTTGTTATCTTTGTTGGTGATGTGGACTTTTTTTCCCCTGAATTTCACCATTAATCATTTTTATAATTATGACCCCTATATATAACATAGGGGCTAGCACAGCTGCCAAATTCTCCACCAGGCAGTCCCACGGGTCTGGGCTGAAAACCATATAGAGCTTTATAGTGTGCTGTGGACGGCCACCGAGTGGTGCTGTTCTATCCATACATGTGGCATCTAGGACCGCATCTGCTCTGAGTTTGCCATTGCAGATCCAGGAAGGCCTGGCTGCTTCAGAGCTGCCAGAAACTTGCTCCTGGTGGGCTTCAAGAAGCCTCTGGGTGGGGAACATTGTCAACTGATGCCCGGAAAGCTCCTTTGAGTCTCAGAGCTCTTTTGGGGGCTCTTGACCCAAAAGGCTGTCAGTAGATATGAGGTGCAGGGTGGGGCTATCAGGAGCTGAGTAAATAGGATCCTTGGAGGACCTAAACAGAGACGGAGATTAAGGGAAGCAATAAGAGACATCTTGTTAGACAGCTTGCAGTCAATGGAGAATATCAGAAGTAAGGAAGGGGTCTGTCCCAAGGAGCAGAGAAGGAGTAATGACACTCAGAAGAGTTATGAAATATATAAAAATCTGCAGAGCTGTGGGTGTGTGAGACAGAGAGACTCTCACATGGGGGCAGGGGGAGACAGGAGAGGAGCAGAAGAAGCTTAGCCTGGGGCAAAAGGAGGTAAAAGAGGGAAAGGGAAAGGAATGGCTTAGCAACAAGAGGCAAAGTTTTATAACAAGGAAGACAAACTACTCATGAGTAAACAAAAGGTAAAAGGAAGAGAACAGAATGCTTTTATCCCTGCAGCATTCTGTCCAGGTGGAATTTCACTCCCCGCAGCTGACAAGGAGAGAGAAGCAGCTTCAGAGGTGCAAATGATTCACTTGAATTGGTTGGCAGCTCAGCAGTGAGGAGAGAGGGAAGCTGGCAGTTTTACCACTATGAAAAATGGGCAGGGGTGGAGGGATGGGGTGGATTGAAGCTTGAAGAGCCAAGAAGAAAATTGGACTGGACCAGATGAGAGAAGATCCATCCCAAGAGGATCACAGGAAGAGAAGAGTGATGAGGTATTTACTGTTGCTCTCTGCATTTTGCAAGAGAAGGGGAGAATTGGTAGTATATTTTTAAAATGTACTCACATTTCAGGAGACTGCTCAGTTGTATAGGAACAGCTAACACTTAGCAAAACTCTCTAGGGGACCCAAGGAGTTTCATCCCATTAAGTTAAATAGCTGACAATATTTAAAGTTGTTCTTGTATCTCTATAACCTTGTATATTTGTTGTTTTTCTAGTGCAAGTAGTAAAGTGTTCCAGGCTATTTTGACTATTTTCTAATCTGTTTGCATGTTCATAAATTTGTGAGCCTACAGAAAACTGTCAGCCAATTGGGACTTGCTATTTTTGGCCAATAGCTGAGAACAGATAATAGTCAGCCAATCAGGACTTGCTTGTCAGCTAGCAAATGTATGCCTTGACCAGGCCCTTCAGATCCTTGCCTACATGCATACCATGCTCTCTCTACACAAAACTGAAAAAAAAGAAACAGAATTTTGTGCAAACCCATTCCCTTTCAAATACCAGGGTATGCATTTGGGCTGGTTTACCTAATTGCACCAGCAGGCTGCAAGGAGCCAGGATGCAAGGCAAGCTGAGAATCCTCTCTAGTGATAGCAGAGACTACGCTTCCAGGCGCAATGCCATTAGCATGGGAATTGGTCAAAACTGATAGCAACTGCAAGACTCCAGCTATGACATCTCACCCTACTACTAAGACAGCATCTTGATCTGGAAGATTCCTTATTTGAAAGCTGTGTGTGCACAGTGTGACATCCTGGAAGAATCAGGACCTGTCATTATACTGAGATTAGATTGACATTCTTTGCATAAACACTGGATCTCTTCGCTATCTTTATCCAATGCCTATCAATCTGGGTAGGACCTCCCCACATGTTCCATCTACGTATCATGTTGCATGGGTAATATTTAGACACTTCACTAGAAGCAAAAACCATTGAAGTGAAATGGTTCAAGTACTAAAGACTTGACATTTCTTCTACTTTGGCCTCTTGTTCAATATAGTTCAACTGTGGAATTATATTAAACAAAACTGGTGATTTTATCCCAACCTGTCAGATCACATTTACTGGGTGGATCTTTTCTCAGTTTATTGGAAAAGTGTCAAGCATTCACAATGTGCAATTCTAGCCTCTCCTGCATTTCTGAGTTTTATGCCAGCCAAGCAAAATCTGCTTTATGAAGAAATGGAACTGTTGATTTTATGTATAAAGTACTCTAGCAGAGATAATCCGTTCAGCTGTCTGTGACATAGGTTAATTAAAAACTTAACAGGTCAAAGAATGCTGTATTCACTCCAATAAGTTTGTACATTTGCTGAGTTACTTTCATTTCCTCTGACATTTTCCAAAAAATGATCTAGAATGAAGTTGGTAGTGTTAGGATACGGAGCCACACATTGTAGTCTCAAGTCTGGTACAATGTGTAAAACCAGCTTTCAAGTCCATCGCAGGTTACCTAGATGACAATGTTAAGACCAAATACAAAGAAAGGGAACTTGCAGAGACTGCTTTTTTGCTGGTGGTGGGGTCATAATGCCTGTTGCTCTTCTAACTGCACAGCTTTGTAGAAGAAAGAATATCAATATCAACAATATCGGTTTCATCCTTTGAGAAATGATGCCTAAAATTAAAACAGTTTGAGGGAAAAATGTCTTGAGAGTTCTGATAATGGAGAAAGTCATATACTGATGGCTATGCTTGAGATTTCCAGCTTGATTTGTTCAAAGAGATGAGATTCATTATCTCTGGCAATATTATGTAAATGGTTAAGTCCTCTGGCTCACTAACTTACGTGTAGGGGTCAGCAACCTGGTGTATCAATTTAGAAATTGTTGACAGTATTGCTGTTAGGAAAAGAAAAAAAAATTCTTCACATTCAGAGACACAGATGACATGCTTGCTTGCTTATTTATGCATTTATTTTATTGTATTTAGAGGCCACCTGACTCCCAGACAACTTTTGGTGACTTATGTTTTAAAACTAGGAAACCAACCAACCAACCAACCAACCAACCAACCAACCATGTATGTCTAAAGAAATACACATACCTATCATGCTATTTCCTTTCAAGGTAAGCAATGTAATACAAAGCAGAGAAAAGGAGTGAGTTACAGAATGGCAAATAAATGGGTTTGATAAGGAAAGGAAATAGGGCTAATATTAATTTAGATCAAACCATTCACTATCTTCTATCCTTTCAGACCATCCTTGCCTCCACTATATTCATATACTGCTTCTAATACAGACTTAAACTTCTCCAACCACGACTTTTTCAGTCTTCTTCCTCTTGACTCATTCACTCTTGCAATTGTTCACTTCATTTTCCTTGGCAAATGCAATGACCTTGGTCTTTGATACATTGCTTTTCAGATCCATACTCCTTGTTGCATCATACAATCTAACATAGATTCCATGTTATTAGGGTTCTCATTCAACAATTTGGCATCATTGCATACAAAAGTACCCAAGCAGCACATCTTTTATGTTACCCCAACCTTTCCTTATGCATTTATCCAACAAACAAGGGGACATCACACACTCTTGTCATCTTCCCTGCTCAAAGCTGAACTTTTCACTTTATTTTCACATATACTTTATTTCCATCATGTACTGCTTTAATTGCATTCAGCAACAGCCAGCTCCATATTGATGCAAAACATTCCATACTTCAAGTCTACCCACTTCATTATATACTTTCTCCAAATCAACAAATGTGCAATAAACTTTCTTTCTCACATTTGTACATTTCTCAATGACCTGCTGAGGAACCAGAAGCCAATCGATCAGCACATTCCTTGCCCAGCATAAAGCTGTGTTTCACTTCCTCAGTTGTGCTCATTGTCTTATTTCTTACCCTTTCAATCAGAATTCTGCTAAACATCTTTCCAGGCACATAACAAAAGATCCCTCTTTATTTTTGCATTTGCTCTTATCTTTTCCTTTGCAGAGGGAATAATAAGGTCACCAGCCTCAGAAGTAGGCTTCACATTTGTGTTGAACGGGTAGTATAGCCTCTCTATAAGCACACTGATTTTGTTAGATTAATCTAAGACTCATACTTTCTCTTCCCGCAATTGTTCTTATTTTCATGCTCATTTCTTTCACTTCTACACTTTTATTCCATGCCCTCTGCTGAAAAATTATCTGTCCCACTTTAGAATCTCTCATCACTCCTGTATACTTCGTGTATTTTTTTCATAATAAACAATAATACATTTAAATGTATATTCATTCCTCTGCCATGAACAGACTTATGCTTAAACCACATATTCAAAACTATTCACATTGTTGCACACTTTTCCTCAAAACTCATCTCTTTCTTCCATTTACTGGAGCTTAGCATGTGGTTATCACAGACCTAGTGACTGCTATTTTCATATCCACTCAAAATGGTTAATGATACCAATTCATACTTTCCTTCATGCCTACTTGGTCACCAGCTTTAGTCACGCTGTGTAACATGCAGCATTTCCTCCTAAATGTAAAGACACTAGTGGTTAGTACTGGCATGTTTTGGCACATTTTGGTCAATATGCCAAAGTTGTACCCCAAATAAATATAGTCATGCTATTCTATGCAAGTAGATACCAAATCTAGAGACTATCTTGCAAACCAACATACTGTTCTGTACATATATATGCTGTGCCTTGACACACTTTCAGGATACAGATAATATAAAGAAGCAGATGGTATCTAGTTTTAAGAGAGTTTGGTAGTAGATTTGCAAACATGAGTAATTCTGCAAGAATCCTTCTTTGTTAGGAGGGGAAAAAAAACCCAAACAAAAATGGTTAGCGTTTGACTTAGTTACGGCTAAAAAATTACAAAAGTATTTATTCATGCCTGCAAGGTCCAAGGTAGTGACTCCCAATCATTCTGAGTGGGAATCTATTTACCAGTAAACAACAGGAGCTGGTAGAACTGCCACATTGCAAGCTAGGCACTTGTTTCTGCTTCACTTTTCTCTCTGCCTCCATCTTTCCGCTGCTGTCTCTCTCTTTTTTTATTATGTGCCATCAACTTCTCCATTAATTGCAAGTGTTTTTCATCATCCTCAGACAGGCTGTGAGTGCCGATGAGATCCTCAGACGGGTATGTTACATTAGTGCCATTCACTAGGAGGCTTTTCCTGTGGGGTAAAAGAGAGGAAAGGATGGAATAAAGGAAAGCAAGGAACAAAAAGAGAAGTAAGGAGGAAATGAGAGAGAAGCAGGGTAGGTGGCAAAATAGAAAGATAAATAAATAATAAATAGCTCTGTCCAAAAGAATTCTGGGATATATGTGGTGTTTGTCTGTGAAAGTTTCAATTTATTTATTTATTTACAACATCACCCCATTTAGATGACTCTGAGTGATGAACAGAATAACGTTAATTGGCAGTCTCCCCACAGAATAATTCAAGACAATAAACAGCAACACAAACCAGCATAAAATCAGATGACTACCTTCCATCCTCACTAGATAGGCATTAAATTGTCAAAAGCTCCCCTAAAAAGAAAGGTTTTCTGAAAGCCAGGAGCAAGGGGGCCAAGTGTATCTCAGGGGGCAATGTATTTCATACCAAGAAATCCTGTCCTAATCCACATATCTCTCATCTTCTGTGGGGGCAGGATCTTAGGCAGATCCTGCCCCCACAGGATCTTAGGCAGATCCTGCCCCCACAGGATCTTAGGCAGATCCTGCCCCCACAGGATCTTAGGCAGATCCTGCCCCCACAGGATCTTTCTACTATAGATGTCCTGACAGGATATGCAAAATCATTATAGATAAGGTGGTACAGAAGGTAACCTGGTGCTATGCTGGGGCTACCCTGTTGCTGATTTTTTCATGGTTAAATGTTAGAAAATGGTGACCACCATATTGCTCCAGCATCCTCCAATGGCTCCAGCATCTAAGAGAAATGTTGCCTTCTTACCAGATACTCTCTCTGTGCTACTTCCACCAATGTCTGTAGACCAGCCAGTTTTTCTGTCCTTTTAAGGCTGGCTCCAGTCTTAATTGGTTGGACCAATCTCCGAGTCATTCCCCACCAATAGTCTACTTCCCTTTCTGTTTGGCCTTCTGGTCCATCCATCAACATCTGCCTCAACTTTCTCTATCACATCTCTGCAGTGGCCAGAACAAAATAAATAGCAGCTCCTTAGGCTGATGAGTAGCCTGACAAAATGCTGCCTTTAAAAAAATCAAAAGCAAAACTTAAGTCTGAAAATCTGTTTTCTTCAGTTGAACTGCCATTTTGCTGGCTTACTTTCTTTCTGATGACAGCAACAAGGGAGAGATGGAGGAATGGAGGGAGAAGCAAGTGAATCACACATACATCCGAAAAGAAAAAATAAAGTCAGTTAAGGAGCATTGAGAACAGGGATTCTTACTGACTGACAACTCTCAACAAGTGGGAACATTGGTATTTCTGACCTGACAGTGAATGGACGCACTAGCAAGAGATATCCATTTTGTACAGCAACTATTCCCTTTGTGTATGTGTGCACATATGGGAGGATTGCGTCAAATCATAAGTAAACAGACCAACAAGCTATAAACAGAAGAAAAATTGGACATACACAAAAGTTTCATAACAGAAGGAATACCTGTGTTGAGATTTTATATTGCACTCTAGAATCCAATTGTAAAAAGAGATAGGATGATGGTGATGATGATTTATACTTATAGAACATTGAATCCGTAAGGACTCTTAGCACCATATAGATAAGATACATAAGAAACAATGTAGAATAAACAAAATTATGCAAATAAAACAATGAAAAAAATAGAATACAATTAAACCAAACTGTAGTCAAACCAAAATGGAATTAAGGCCCAAATACTCTCCAGAAGAGTTCTGAGCAGCTTCTGGAAGTCAGTCAGAATGGGAGCCAACCAGATATCCACTGGGAGGCCAATCCAAGAACTAGTGCAGTCACAAAAGCAGCCATTGAGCTTCAATGCCCATCGCCCCCATCCTCCTAAAGTTTTTCCCAGGTAAATTAAACTGGCTGGGCTGATTCCAATGGGAGAGTGTGATCCTGCAGATAACTAGATACCAAGCCATGTAGGGCTTTATAATTTACTACCAGCATTTTAAATTGTACATAGAAGCCTGTGGGCAACCAGTGCATGGCCTGCAGTACAGGTGTAATGTGCTCCCACTGGCAAATGACAGTCAGCACATGGGTTGTTACATTCTGAACCAACTGCACTTCTGCGTGGTCTTCAGAAGTCACCCAAGTAGAGCACATTGCAGTAATTTAAGTGGGCACAGGTCATTGTAACAATTATTCATTGTATCATGCTGTGTTAATTTTGAAGTTACCAGAGTGGCTATCTTTGAAAAGATGATACCATTTGACCAGTTCACATGGAGTCCCCTTGCTAAAGGAATTGTTTTCTGAAATGCGTCTGGCCAACCTGCAACTTGACTTTACTAGCTGAGAATCCTCAAAGTTGCATTTTCAACCTACAGTATGAGGAGAGTACCAGATTGAGGACCAATAATACAAATGAATTAGCATAGATCAAAGTCTCCACAGACCTGGAAGGAAGATGATACCTAAGTATGGAATGTTCTTCGCTGTCAACCTAGAAAGGTGTGGATTCTGGATCTGGTTGTACTTCTAATAATCAAGAATTTCTGTCTCCTACTTTCCTTCTAGAGAAAGAAGAAAATGTTTTATGTTTTAGGGAAATAAATGCTTTATTTTATAATAACCCAGCTCCTTTCTGCCTATCTTTATTTGAGAGTTTTGCACATCTTGCCATTGCAGTTACTCAGTGATTGGCTGCACTCCTTAAAACAGTTTCAGTTTCAGTTTCTTTACTTTTAACTCACTCATTATCTAATTATTACATACTAGACAGCTTTGGAAGAGCAACAATTTTCCATTCCCTGTAAGCATATTGGATGAAACTCCCACTCAGAACTAGTTGAGGAAGATATTCAACTCATTATCTGTTAATCCATTTGAAATAAGAAGCTGCACTGGAAGGAATTAGATTTCTTCTTCCTTCTATTGGTTCACCAAAAATGTACACACACACACACACACACACACACACACACACAGAGCATATGAAGACCAGAGACTTGATTTTGCCAGGAAACAAAACTAATTTAGCCCAATAAACAAATAAAACATTAGACATTTTTATGTTCACTTTAGGATGCAGCTGTAGCTTAGTCTCTTTTTATTTCTCATTCTTCCTAGCATTTCATCGCCTGTTGTTCTGACATTTGAAATTAATTTCTCTGGCCTTGACTGAATCTTTCACCCCCATAATTAATGCCCTTTCCACACCTCAATTTACATTAAGCAGGTTCATTTGGATATGAATCCTGTCAAAAGAACTAATAATTACCAAATATAAAATAGTGTTTTCTACCAAGTGAGTAGTAAATAAAACAAATTGTGATATTTTTTAAACATGTAGGTATTTGTGTACGGGCAATCATGCAGAGTCCTTTTCCTGAGGTAGAGGAAAGAAGAGTCAAAAGACCATCAATTCACAGATTTGCTTCATGGGATACTGGGCACACTGAATATTTCACATAATATCCTGACATGAGATCTGAGAGGGATGATCCAAGTGATAAGCCTATTTATTCCAGTTTTTGATACATTCTATGTACAAAGATTCTGTCCTGACATCCTTGTTTTGTGCATTTACTATTTTGTACATTTATGCTTATTTTGTTCATTCAGAAAGATCTGAATATGGAGGACCTTTCAGACCAGTGGTTCTGTCTGATGTGATCGTATCAGTTGTTCTGTTCCATGTTTAAATCAAACCTACACATCATCTAAGATTTATTGCCTTCAAGGTTCAGTAACCTTTTCAGGCAACTGGCACCAGTATATAATTTCATGGGCACTACAGCATTAAGAAAATGTTAAAAAAAATAGGTTAATCTCATGAGATTGTATATGAGAACATCAAAAATGCATGACATTCTGACAAGTTTAATTTTTGTTTTAAATTTCAGAAGGCACCATGTTTCTGACCATGCCTTATGGGTTCATAAGTTGCAGCAAGCCAATCATTTCACGAAATGATCCCACAGAGCTCTTTGCAGCAAAGAAAATTCCAGCCCAGAATAACCAAGTACATAGGCATTTGGTGAAGCCACAATGATGTCAAAATGATGCCATGCACATCAAGACATCACTGAGTGCAAATGACACAATTAGGTAATTTTCATCAGTTGTTCCATGACAGAAGTACATAATTCATGTTATCTACACAGCCATGTCATGTCATGTATACAATCACTTATCCTACCTTGTCCCTTCATGGATGTCCATAGACATTAAATCTGCATTTGATCAAAATGTGATTAATTCCTGAGCTTTCTTAACATCCAATTCAGTTTCCAACACTGAAGTAATTTTAGCCAATTTCTGCATCTGCTTGTGATTTTTTAAAAAAATATTCATTCCATGCATCTCTTTTTTCAGATCTTTATGTAAGCCGTTTGTTCATTCATGATCTACCTTTGTGCACACTTTATGCCCTTTTGTGGATATCTTTTAAAATTTCATACACAATTCAGATATTGGGGTTGTGAGTGCATTCCAAGTAGTGTAACCAATTTGGCAATTGGAATTGAATTAAGTTAAATAAAAATGGGAATTGAATCAACGTATATGCAATCCCATAGTTATCTTGAAAGGGGATTGGGCATAAACACTTGGCTAGTACTAGAAAACAGAAGAGGGAAAAAAGGCTAAGGTGCTGGGCTTTATTTTCTCATCCTGCATCTGCAGTGGGTAAATGTAGACCATTCTGGCCAAGACAGAGGTAGATGGATCTTTGCTATTTAAATGACGGAAGTGCCACAATGACTTTGGAACCTAAAGTTGCAGTTTTGATTAATTGTCTCTGCATTGTTCCCAGGGGATATGCATACTTGATATGAGAACTGAATGTACCATTGATTCAGTTATAGCACACAAAATGACTCCAGTTTTGTCAGAAGGATGTGGTGATTCATATGTTGAAAGAAAAGGAGAAACATTCAGTTTATATTCAGTTCAAGGTAAAAGCTGCTTTATTTAGACAAAGGGGAACAGTGTCTTTGAATTAAAAGTTAGGAAAAGAAATCTTGTCTTTTAAAACTCCCATGCTCATGTTTGTATTTTATAAACTATATTACATTTTAATATAATCCTGAGTCTTTAAAGTTTAGCATGACAACATTTGTAATGTTGAGCAGTACAGTGTGGCTTTTTATTTGGGCCTGAGGCAAAGGTCCTGCTAGTATTTTATTTCACTATTCCTGAATGTTTTTTTGAGAGCCACGTCTCCATTTTAGACTGAGATGAAAGGGTTGAAGAGATTTTCCATCTCTTTAAATGCCTTTCTAAAGTAGCCACTGGAGGCTGGACTGAATCAACATCATAACCATGAAGCAGATGGTAACCCCTGGTCTGGTTGCACTTTTGTGGTGTAAGTTCTTGGGCCTTCATCATCATCCCTCCACTCAGTCAGGCTTCCTGAATGGAGAAAACAGCTGGTAGCAACTGATATCAGGGAAACAGCATCAATGTGGAAGAGACTGGCTTTGAGGCTACATGTTTAAATAGTGGCTGGAAAACCAACTTCGCTATCTATCTATCTATCTATCTATCTATCTATCTATCTATCTATCTATCTTTTATTAATTAATAACCTTGGGGTAACAAGCTGCAACTTTCAACCACCCAACCTTTTTTTTCCAGAACCCCACCAGACTCATAATATTTCAGTGTTTTCCAAACCACTGAAGCTTATTTTTCTCCCCATTTTCTTCTCTGTCTTTACGAAAAAAAGGCAATATATGAACAGGTGTATGGACACAGTGGAAGCAAGGATGGTTTCTGAGGACAGAAAGGAATGGAGAGGTATTGGGTTGGTGTAAACCAGATTATATTAGATCTCCTTTCTTTTCTCTTATCCCATGTATTTAATTCCTTTTGCTCATGACTATTTTCTGTGGTTCTTCACTTTGCATAATGTTGTTTTCTCTGAAAGGGATCAATACTTATGCATGTCCCTATCATTTAGAAAAGTCCCCATACAGCACAATTTTCAGTTCTTTTAGAAGAATGGTTCCAAGTTACTCAAATATTTTGTCAGCAAAACCTTGTTTATATTACAGTCAAAGAATTTAACATATCTTGCATGTACCAACTGAATACATGCCATGAATATATACATATATGAGAAATGAAAAAAGTTGGAGCTAATTAGATCTTTTCATAGACTGTTAGGGATTCTAAGGAGTGGGATAAAAATAAGGTATGTTCCTCAGATCTATACACAAGACAGATTTCTTTAGCAATCTATTAGCATTAGCTGAAATCCAATTTAATGACAAATAAACTGGCACTGACTGCTAAGAAGGTATTCTCCTATTGAAAAGGTGGGCTGTGGCTTGGGAATCTAAATAGAAGGCAGGGTCTACCTGAAGAGATATAAAGTGTATGATGAAGTCTGTAAGTATCTGTATCAAGCCTTTTCTTTTACAAAAAATTACAAACAACAATGGGCATGAATTTTGAAGGGCTAATATACATTTAAAATGTATACATGCTCTTTTGTGTGTGTATTTTCAGCAGTATCTAATAGGTTCCAGGTTTTGGAGGACCCCTGTCAAGAAACACTTGAGTTGTCTCCCCCCCCCCCCCCCCCCCCAAATAGCTTACTCAACCTTAGCTATTTACAGCTCCTCTTTCACTTATTCTTTTCTCCAGAAGTAATATATACAACCCAGAGCAGGTCGCTTGTTAAGTGTGTACTTTAGGGAAAAGTGTCTCTAAAAATGCAAAAAATGTGTAAGTTAACTAAAATGCACATAAAAGTGGGTATGTTAGGAAAGATGCACACAAAACTCCATACGAATTTTAGGGCAGGCATTTAAAAAAAATGCAAAGGGATGCAGAAATGGAAAAAATAAATTTAAAGCTGGAGAAATAAGAAAATAAGGGAAATTGAAATTGGCAGATTCATCCATCTGGAATTTTCTTCTCTTTTTCCTTGCAGCCTTATGCATGTTAGCAAAGCAAGAGAGAAGAAACAGAGCCTAAACATGAGTGACACCATGCACAGAGCGAAACATTTTTGGAAGCTCCTTGCCCTAACCTTTGGGACATGTAACCCAACTTTATTCTTTTTCAAGAGCCAACTGCATGCTAAGGTAAACCCATAACTAGCAATTGCATCTGGTTTAAGAAAATGGTTATATATGTAATGAGGGAGAATAATTTCAATTGGAACTACTGTATAGCACGACAAGAAGAGAACCTTAACCACTGGAATGGTATTTTTTAAAATTGGGTGGGAAGTATCAATCTCTCCTTCCATATTCCTGAAACAAACAAACAAACAAGCAAGCAAACAAAAGCTTTACTGTTGAAGGTGGAAAGTGGTTTGAGAGAATGAACACAGTGTTTGGAATATTTGTTAAACAATTAATGCCCTTACTAGATTCTCAATATGCCTGCTGCAATTTTCCCTGCCATCTCTGCACCTTTCATTGGACATAAGAAAGATACCTTGAAAAATCTAAAAAATGTCTAAAAGAAATATAGGTTGATAGTACTAACTGAGCCTTCTATAGTCAGATTTAAGACTATCTAATGCAGAAAAGGGGGACGCAGTGGCGCAGTGGCTTAATGACACTGAAAGTTGCTGGCCAGAAATGGCTGACGCTTTGGCGGTTCGAGTCCAGCCTTCGCGTTAACAGGGTGAGCCCCTGTTTCCTCCCCAGCTCCTGTCAACCCAACAGTTCGAAAACTTACGTGAGTAGATAAATGGGTACTCTCACTCCGGTGGGAGGAAAAATGCTGGCAGCGCCTTGCACAGAGAGACGGGACCAGTTGCCGGTAAGCGCGAAACCGCGCTCGCCCGAAAAGGGCGCGAAGCAACGGAAACCCCGCCTCCTGCGCTCGCCAGCTGGGCTCTGCTCTAGGAAGGAGGCTCTGGCAAACCACTTCCGAAAAACAATTGCCTTGAAAACTGCAAGGACTCGTCCAGGCAGTCACTGCAGGGTCAGTAATGACTGAGCGCAGACAAAAAAAAAAAAAAAATGCAGAAAAAAACAAAGTGGCTATTCAACAGTAATTGAAATATTTATCACATTTTATCAACTTATTTCCTGGGACTAGTATAAAGAATATTATTGCTGCTTACAGTCTATTTCTTAAATGTGCATTTAGTAGTATTCATATGACTTGAGTTACTTTCAAAAGGTTTAATGACCTTGAGAGATTAAAAATATGATTGCAGTACATAGTATAAATGAATAATTTTTCCTTGGCCTGTTAGAAAGAACCTTAATCTTTATTTCCATAATGATTTTCTTTCAATATAACTAGCACAGTGAGTAACAGAAGGCTATCAGAAGAAAAGAAAATCTTCCCGTGGTGCTGTGTTGTGCTTTGGTTGCTGGAATGGCTGTGTTAACTAAGGATTCTGGGAGTTGAAGTCCAGCACATCTGGAGTGTCCTAGATTAGGGATATAATACTACATTTGAGATGTAACTTTTCTTTTTATGCCAATCTTTAACAGGCATACAAAGAAAAAAAGGATCCATGTAATAAGGGCCACAAGAAAACATACTTTAAGCTATCTGAAATCCACTTTTTAAGCAGACTTGTTTCCTATATTGACACAAATACACAATTTCTTCCTAATGAAAATAACAGTTTCAAAGGAATGACTTTTGTCAGAACATCAGCCTCTGAGCACAAAATTCCTGTCCCTTTCCTCCATAATCCATACCCTGGCAGCTGCTACTCACATTTTAAAATCGTGTATATGAAATGTAATGAAATGTAATGTGTGTTACCGGTGGCATGTTCTGGCCCTCCTGGCTCATTCCCAGAGCCTGGTCAGCAGGTTCATAGGGGCCCTGGCCTTTGGCTGCTGCTGCTTAATGCCAGGTCGGTTAACAACAAGGCCCCCCTCATACGTGACTTGATCACCAAGGAGGGGGCAGACCTGGCATGCATTACTGAGACCTGGCTGGGGCCCGAGAGGGGGGTGCCCCTCTCGGAAATGTGCCCAGCTGGGTTCTCGGTGTGGTACCAGCCGAGAGGCCAGGACAGGGGAGGAGGGGTGGCTGTTGTCATCCGAGAGTCTCTAGTGGCCTTCAGGGGCATTGCTCCACAGGTTTCTGGCTGTGAGACACTGTTTATTAGGTTGGGCGCCCGTGAACAGTTGGGAGTTCTGCTATTGTACCAGCCTCCCTGCTGCATGGTAGCCTCCCTGCCTGAGCTGCTGGAGGCCATCTCAGGGCTGGTGGTGGAGTTCCCCAGGCTTATGGTTCTGGGGGACTTCAACCTACTGTCCCTGGGGCGGTCCTCGGAGGCAGCTCGGGAGTTCATGGCTACCATGGCAGCCATGGGCCTGTCTCAAATTGTGTGGGACCCAACCCGAGACAGTGGCCACATGCCAGATTTGGTTTTCTTGTCGGAGCAATGGCAAAGTGATCTGAGAGGAGATCTACAGCTTTCCCCGTTGTCATGGTCAGATCACGTCCTGGTGACCCTGAGTTTCTCCTATACCACCCCCCTCTGCAGGGAGGCCGGACCCATGCAATTGGTCTGCCCCTGGCACCTGATGGACCCGTCAGGGTTTCAGAAGGAGCTGGGGGATATTCCCATGGATCTGCTGCATGGTCCAGCGGAAGCCTTGGCTGCTGCCTGGAATAGGGAAGCAGCCAGGGCCTTGGACAGGATCGCGCCTATGCGACCTCTCTTGCCACATTGTTCACGGAGGAGTTGAGGGTGCTGAAGAGGGTTAAGAGACATCTAGAGCGCTGCTGGAGGAAAACAAAGACCAAATCCGACCGAACACAGGTTAGAGCTGCTATCAAGGCCTACCTTGTGGCAATAAGAGCAGCAAAGCACCTCTACTTCTCCGTCCTTATTGCATCCACAGAATGCTGCCCGGTGGTCCTGTTTAGGATCACTAGGTCCCTCCTTGGTAAGGGGGATGTGGGGGTTCATTTGCAGGGCCGTGCAGAGGAATTTTCAGAGCATCTGCAGGACAAAGTCGCTCGGATTAGTTCCAAGTTAGACTCTGAGCATGGGGCAGGGTCTGGGGAGACACCGAGGGACTCTTCTTACCCAGTTATCTGGGAACGGTTTGATCCTGTTGCTCCTGAGGAAGTGGACAGGATCCTGGGGACTGTGAAGGCCACCACTTGCCATCTTGACCCATGCCCCTCCTGGCTGCTGAAAGCAGCTCGGGAGGTGACATGTGGTTGGATCCAGGCGATGGTTACTACATCCTTGCAGGAGGGAGTGTTTCCAGCTGCTTTTAAGGAGGCATTGGTGCACCCCCTCCTCAAGAAACCCTCCCTGGATCCTACTGTGCTGGACAATTTCCGTCCAGTCTCCCACCTCTCCTTTTTGGGGAAGGTGGTTGAGAAAGTGGTGGCATCACAGCTCCAGAGGGTTCTGGAGGAAACGGACTATCTGGATCCCTTCCAGACAGGTTTCAGGCCTGGATATGGAATGGAAACAGCATTGGTCACACTTATGGATGACCTCTGGCAGGAGCAGGATGGTGGAAGTGCGACCATCCTTGCTCTCCTTGATCTCTCAGCGGCTTTCGATACCGTCGACCACGGTATCCTGTTGGGATGGCTCAGGGAATTGGGGGTGGGCAACATGGTTTTGTGCTGGTTCTCCTCCTTTCTTCAGGGCCGTTCCCAAATGGTGGTGATAGGGAGCAAGAGGTCCCATCCTCGGCCCCTCCTTTGTGGGGTGATGCAGGGTTCAGTTCTCTCTCTGCTCCTTTTCAACATCTACATGAAACCGCTGGGCGAGATCATCCGTCATCATGGGGTGAGGTATCATCAGTATGCTGATGATACGCAGCTATACATCTCCATCCCTGGTGAAGTAAGTGATGCCATGGCCACCCTTTCATGGTGCCTGGAGGCTATAAGAGTCTAGATGGGGAACAACAGGCTTTGGCTGAACCCTGTTAAGACAGAGTGGCTGTGGGTTAATGGCTCCTCTGTATCCGGGATTTTGTAATCTTTGGTGCTAGATGGGGTGGCACTGCCCCAGACAGATCCAGTGCGTAATCTGGGGGTCCTCCTAGACTCACGGCTCCTGCATGAAGACCAGGTGGCAGCCATGGCAAGGAGGGCCTTTGTACAGCTTCGGGTTGTGTATCAGTTACGCCCTTTCCTGGATCGGGATGCCCTTCAAACAGTCACTCACACCTTTGTTATCTCCCAGATAGACTACTGCAATGCGCTCTACAGGGGGCTACCCTTGAAGAGTATCTGGAAGCTACAGCTGGTCCAGAATGCAGCCGCGCGGGCTATTGTTGGAGCCCCAAGGAGGGCCCATGTAACGCCTCTGCTCCACAAGTTGTGTTGGGTGCCAGTTTGCTCCTGGGTCCAATTCAAGGTGTTGGTTATCACCTTTAAAGCCCTACATGGCATGGGACCAGGTTATCTAAGGGACCGCCTCTCCCCTATGACTTCAACCCATCCCACCTGATCACACAGAGAGGGCATGCTTTGGACTCCCTCAGTGAAAGAACTTTGACTGGCAGGGTCCAGAAGGCAGGTCTTCTCTGCAGTAGCCCCTGCTCTTTGGAACATTCTGCCCCCAGAGGTGCGATTAGCCTCTACACTCCTGGCCTTCCGTAAGGCTTTGAAGACCTGGTTCTGCTACCTGGCCTGGGGTGGGGTGGGAATACCTCAAGCATGGGGATGGCTAGCCCCATAGAGGCCTTCTGCCTCCAGCCTCACACTTTTCATCCTCTTGGTCTCTCCTTCTTCTTTTTAGTAATGTTTTTAATTAAGGTTTTATGTATTTATATATTTTATGTTTTTAATGTTTGTTGTGAATCGCCCAGAGTTCCCCCATTGGGGGGAGATGGGGGGTTGAAAAATTTAATAAATAAAATAAAATAAATATTTAACATCACATCTAGTGATAATTAAAAACAAGAAGTTTATTAACATGTCATTTTATTATGGTTGAAGCTTATCTGTATTTTAATGCTAAACAAATATGCAATCCAATTTTATTCTTTACTTTTTACTGGAAAAAGACAGAAGACAAGGAGAATGTGAGAGAAAGCCAGAGAAGGTATATTTAAATGGAGGGAGAAGGCAAAGGGTTTTCAGCACAATCACCTGGAAATCTGAGAAATATATAACTGCTCTAGTTTCCACAGGCTTCTGATCATCATTTTAGAAATTCTAATAGTGCAAGTTGGCTTTCAAGGGATGACTACCAAGGAGGACAATGGTGGCAGAATACAAGCTGTTGTTGTTGTTGTTCAGTCGTTAAGTCATGTCCGACTCTTCGTGACCCCATGAACCATATTGTGCCAGGCCTTCCTGTCCTTCACTGCCTCCCTGAGTTTGCTCAGTTTCATGCTCATTGCTTCAGTGATGCTATCTAACCATCTCATCCTCTGCCGTCCTCCTCTCCTTTTGCCTTCAATCTTTCCCAGCATCAGGGTCTTTTCCAAAGAGTCCTCTCTTTGCATTAGGTGACCAAAGTATCTGAGCTTGAGCTTCATTATCAATCCTTCCCCTGAGCAGTCAGGGTTGATTTCCTTTAGGATACAAGCTGACCTGATTTTAAATATGCACTTTTATGACAAAAATAGAGCTTGTGTGGATGGGCAGGGAAGTAACCATCTCTTAAAATCCAAAATGAGAAGCAGAAAATAGCAAACACAGATAAGTGGCAAGGGTTTTGGAGGACCTTGAAGACCTGGCTCTTCTCCCAGGCTCTTCCAGCAAGGGTGATTTAGTGCAACTTTTAGAAAGGCTTGGAAGGTGGCTCCCAAGGATTTCAGGGGCCTCAGATGATACACAACCAACATATACGATGATAGCCATGGAGCCAGTCTTGAAATGAGAGAAACATCGAAGACAAAAACAAACAAAACAAAACAAGACAAAACAAAATAGACGGTATGTCCTCTGGTATCCTGTGACTGACCTGCATTTTTAATTAACACCAGGAAGAGAAGCAGCTTAGACAAACTAGCTCTTTCTATTTGCTTCCCAAATGGCAAGTTGCTTCTTTGCTTTGCGCAAGCTGTGAGATAACAAACTCCCTGCTCTGATCCCAGTTAGACAATCATTTCCCGTTTTTGCCTTAATTAGATGGCCAATACCTGCTGGACAGCTGTAACTAAGACTCACTAATATGTAACCTTCCCTTGCTGATGCCTGAACTAAGCAACTCGGGGGGGGGGGGGGGACGTTGAAACCTGCCCAGTGAAAACAAGGAAATTTGCCATGGTGTGCTTTCCTTGTTGCTGCTTGTGCTCACTGCGCCAGATTAAGGAGGGATCTCTCCACAGTAATAAGTATCTGGACTTAATCAATAAACCTTTGTTAATTGTAAACATCCTGGTGTCTTCCCCTGTGTCTTCCTCCTTCACTATCTTACCCACAAAGGCTGTAGCCAGCAATACCTGGCATGTATCAACCATTCTAAAGAGCAAGAGGAGGCACCACTTTATTACCCAAATTCATGGTATGATAAGGCAATGTGGGATAAAGCAGAACCAGGGAATATGGTGCTGGTTTTAACCTCCCAGAGAAGTTTAACTTGGCAGCTTTGGCTCTGAGGAATTTGTTGGCTGACGCTTCGGCAGTTCGAGTCCAGCCTTCGCGTTAACAGGGTGAGCTCCTGTTTCCTCCCCAGCTCCTGTCAACCCAACAGGTCGAAAACTCACGTGAGTAGATAAATGGGTACTCTCACTCCGGTGGGAGGAAAAATGCTGGCAGCGCCTTGCACAGAGAGACGGGACCAGTTGCTGGTAAGCGCGAAACCGCTCTCACCCGAAAAGGGCGCGAAGCAACGGAAACCCCGCCTCCTGTGCTCGCCAGCTGGGCTCTGCTCTAGGAAGGAGGCTCTGGCAAACCACTTCCGAAAAACAATTGCCTTGAAAACTGCAAGGATTTGTCCAGGCAGTCACTGCAGGGTCAGTAATGATTGAGCGCAGACAAAAAAAAAAAAAAAGGATGACTTCAGCCTAACTAGTCATAGCCTATATTCTGATCGAGATGGTATGTCCTCCCTGTAAAATAGAAGACATGTACTTCAGAGTGGTGATCCCTGAGGCAAGGTATCCAAATTATGTTACAAATATTCAGCACTTCCTTTCCCCTCAGAGGCTGCAGCCTCAAGTGGATTCTCGTCCCAGTTGGCAGCCAGTTTGTAGCTTTCTTAAGCAGAGTCAATATGCAGCATGTACCTGGCTGATATATTTTCCATTTGAAAGGAAGCAAGAACTTCACTTCTTCAGCACCTATCTTTTCAAGTCTAAGCATCTCAGAGATATTTGGCTGTATCTGCTGGTGAATAGAAAAGGAGAACTAAGCTTTGCTTTTGACCCCCATTCTTCTTTTTGCCCATAAAAACACTCTTTCTTATCTTGGGTGTTCTTCTCAGTTACACTGCCTGATCTCTGAATGATCAGGAAGATCAAAAGCTATTGGATATGTGCCAGACTTCTGTGCTGCATTCCTGCAGAGGCCCCTTTCTCTGTTTTTTTAAATGCTTGTTGAATTCCCCCCCCCCCCCCCCCCCAGACAACAACTGTGTCAAATGATCCAGGAAGTGTGAAAAAGAGCGAACAACTGACTCCCGGTCTGAGATTAATTTGGGAGGTGTGGACCAGGTCAGCTTGAGTTAGAATGTGCAAATATGAAATGCCTCTTCTAGCGCTACCCTTCTAAAGTAATATTCTGTGTTGAAAAGTTTTACTGGTATGTATGTATATATGTATGTATATATGTATGTATGTATACAGTATGCCACTTATTCTATAGATTCTAGGTGACTTACACTTATAAAACAATAAAATATACACAACTTAGGCAAGGGAGAGTGAGACCCCTCACTTCATCACCCTTGCTGTCTTTTATCTTTATTTTTTAGATTTTATTGATTATATTGTCATTTCTTTGATTGTTATGAGCTACTCAGAGTCATTGAGAGTTGGGTGACATACATGTTTAAATAACAACAACAACAACAAGATGACATCATGTTGGAAACCCATCAGCTGCCCTCCAGTAAGGGACTATCAACCATATGTAGCATTTTCCTCTGTGGAAAAGACAGTACTCACTGTAATGCAAATTGCTTGTGATGCAGATTTATAGATTTACAACTAGACTTCATCTTTCCTTTCAAAAAATCCATGGCGTAAGTAGGCTGGAATTACTTCTACTCTCCAAATCCCTCTTCTTCCACCAGGCACCATTCAGATGTGTTGGGACTGTAAGTCCCTGAAATTATGGTGCCAGGTGGGGGAATTATGGTGACATTGGAGGGCATCAGAGGGGGGAAGGCTATTCCACCTTTAGAGATGAGTGGGGAAAAAGCCTCTAAAATAGTGTTTCTCAACCTTGGCAACTTTAAGATATGTGGACTTCAACTCCCAGAATTCCCCAGCCTGGCTGGGGAATTCTGGGAGTTGAAGTCCACATATCTTAAAGTTGCCAAGGTTGAGAAACACTGCTGTAAAAGCTGCCTTTCCCTGAGCCCAGTACGGAAACTATTCCTAAGGATTGTTTAAAACTCAGAAAGGTAATGTATGGTATTGGAAATCTGTCCCCCAAAACGGATAATTAAATAGTACAAGTTATCCTGCTCCACCAATCCGGAGTATTTGCCATTATGCTTTGAAGGAGCACCAGAGGTAAGTTGTCTACTGCATCCCTGTAAAAACAGTTTGGTTAGATTTATCCAAAGCTGATTTAAGAAGCATTGAATTAGGTTTCCTATCTTTAGTCTTTTTCATTCAGTCTTGGTTACAAGAATTTGTCTACACTAGTACTCTTCCGCTCAATGGATCAGAGACCCTGTAAATACAGTTTTGTTTATCAGCCATTGAAACATGTATTATGAATATGAGATAGCACAATATTATCAAACAATACAGCTATCAAGGAAAACACATTTTGTCATGTTTAGCCTTCTGCTAAACTTCTGAGTTTACCTTTCTATTTTTCAACAGACGTGTGACAGAAAGTCAACTGTTTCTAAAGAATTAGTATAGATCCCCAACC
The DNA here is from genome assembly GCA_030867105.1 of Liasis olivaceus. Classification (NCBI taxonomy): domain Eukaryota; kingdom Metazoa; phylum Chordata; class Lepidosauria; order Squamata; family Pythonidae; genus Liasis; species Liasis olivaceus. Next base: position 264,618,757 of record CM061349.1, read on the forward strand.
TTGGGATTCCTGCTTTTATCCATTTTCTCCTTAAGTAACAAAGCTGAGCAAAGACAAACAACATCAGCATGCACCGTAGCATTATCCATGTCAGACATTCTGCTGACACTGTGATTGATGAGCAAACTTTAGAATGCAATTATAATATCAATTCTATATGACAAGCAACAAAGCCGTGCTGATATTTCCCAGTAACATCAGGGCTTCTCTTTAAGCACGCCACAGTTTTGCCTCAAAATTTATATTTTATTATTTTTACATTATTTCAAGAAGATTAATGAAGGACTTTGTTATTAACGTCTTCAAACTATGCCAGATAATGAATGAAGATTGTTTCTGATAACACACTTCACTCACTGTGCTAATAGCTTACTTTATATGGTCAATATGTAGATCAGGCTTAAGAGGAGACATACGATCCTTAATTCACACCTGCCTTTTCCTCCTTCCGTTAAAATCCACCCAACCTCTACCCAATAACGTCTATGCCTCCTTTTGTTTTTCTTCAAGATCCAATTTTCTGTAATCCTGCCCTGACACGATTCCATCTTATTAAACACTCTTCTCCCATTCTCAGTACAAAAGGCAACTCAGAAATTAGAGATATCATCCACTTATTGATTCCATGTAAGTAGCGATTAGCTCACCCAGTCATTTGAATGGTGCAGAAATGGTGGGCATGCATTTATGCTCAGCCACTAGTCTGATCCAAACATTATTTTTCTTTGTCATGAAGGAAAGCTGGGAAAAAGAGTGGGATTTGCTGGTGGTTCTTTCTTTCCTTTCTGTGATTTTAATAATGTGAAAAGAGATGCACCCAGAGGACTGCTTACCTTGGGAAGAGATCAGCTGCATTCCTACTCAACTCTGAAGCTCCCTGGGATGAACTTGCATAGTTACTTTCTATCAGGCAATCCCAACTCACATAGCTGGGAGGCAACTTAAGGTAACTCATTAAGTCACACTGAGTTCTCTGGAAGGAGAATAAGATACAAATGGGATAAATGACAATAAAAGGTTATTAAACACTATTGGTGTTAAAGCAATGGCACTGCTTTCATGCCCAATATAGCTTAAATAACACTGTTGTAAGTCATGCAAATTAGTAGAATAATATAAAACTCACTTCATGAACATAGTGATTGTAATGAGCCTGTTTAGCTCCAGGCCTTGCTTGTTTTTCTGCATTTTTCTTGTAAGGAAGCCGTCACATGAGAGTCAGATTGCAGGTGATCCATTACTGATCCACTTTTAGAAAAGTTGAGGTGATATTCCAGACCTTGACTGTGGTAAAAACAAGTCTCAGGCCAAGCTACATATGCAACTATGTTCATCCTTCCCGTCATTTCAAAGCACAAAACCCTGGAAATGTTGATCTGCTTAGAGGAACGGTGGGGAAGATGCCAGCTAGCCCCTTCCTTTTCTTGGCTGTTTTTCTCACTCATATGCCTCCTTCTGCTTTTTTCCTTGTGGGAAAGAAATTTAGGATTCTCTCTATCTTTTCTCTAATGTAGAAAAATGGCTGGAGGTGATAATAAGCAGAATAATGGATGGAGGAGAAGGGTTTAAATAGCCTTTCCCCCTCCCACCACTGCTGGTATTCCTCTAAATAAACTCATAGCAGGGAGCAACTCATACTAGGGAGTGTGATGGGAAATATAGGGGGCATCAGGGAGATACAGAGGAGCTGTAACATGAGACCAAATGGAGGAACAATTGAAAGCACAGTTTAGAATGAAAGTAAAGTTCAACTGGAAATGTCAGAGAGCAAGAGGAAGCAGTGAGATTATGTCATCAATATTGTAACACTTGCAATTATTTTTAAGACACCCATTGCTTGTTCTAGTCCCCTTAGGTAAATCAGAATTTCCATATGCATACCAATAGAGAAATAAATGCAACTTTCTTAGCAATTGGATTCTGATCCAAGTGTGTGTTTCAGCCTTTGAAAAGTAAGGGCAAGAACACAATGTCTATTCAGCGATAAGAAATCCACCATAATGGTGATTATGCAGATTTTTATTATTCCTAGAGCACAAGGATTCTTAATCGGGGGGCTGTGAACTTGGATGGGAAGAAAATTACCACTTCATTTTCACTAACCTCTAACAAAATTTAGGTTTTCATTCAATAATGTGCATGGCCAATGAAGTAATTTATGGGCTCTAAACTCTCGAAACACGTGTTAACTTCAATAACTCTATCTAAAATTATTATACCCAAAAAAGGGTACTGTCTTGTTATTCACTTAAAAGATTAATCAAGAAGCATGTATATTACCATATTACTTATTTCATATTTTTTAAATATTTTGAGAAGTGTATTTGAGCACAAATAGTTTCTTTGCAATAGTATTCATATATATGCATTTAAGTATATTTTTATGGGAAAGGGTCCATAGGTTTCACCAGACTTTCAAAGGGGTCCATGGCACAAAAAGGTTAAAAACCACTGATACAATATGACACACAAGCACGCACATATACATATATGACAAAACATATTCTTTCAGCAATAGTGTCTGGCATATCTGGCACAAGCATAACACACGCATCATGATATCATCACATGAATGATGTAATGATATCACTTGCCCCCCTTCACAGACACTCATGCTTGGCTCCATCATTGCCTTTGGTAAGCAGATTGTTGGGTATCTTCATATGGAACAGCTGCTAATGCAGATGGCAGAAGCAGGCTTTGTGTTTTGGGGTGGAAATGGTGGTGTAGCCATGGGAATCCTGTCATGTGCAGCAGAATGATGGTCCCAGTGTGAACTCAGAGCAGTGCACAAATACCAGATGCTGCAAAAAAGACAATTCATAGAGAAACAAGCTTCCTTGTAAATATCCTAGCATATCATCTGGCAGTTCCTTGCTCTGAACAAGAGGTCCAGATTCTGCATGTGGGATCCACCCCTTTTCTTAATGTGAATATCTTAGTAATCAGTTGTTTAAGAAAAAGCACAGTAGGCTAGATTCTGTTCTTCTGTTACATAACTAGTTAATTGGGTTTTAGCTGGTATAAGGGACTGTGTGCATCCAAGCCCCAGTGTATATTGAACTGGATTGGGACAGTTAACTGCCAAGAGTGGCAGTTACTGCCTGGTAAACCAAGAAGCTGGATTATGTATAGGCCAAATCATGACAGGTTTAACTTATATATACTCTGAATGGAACTGAAAGGTATTAAAACCATGCATTGTTATGGGTCCTGTATCATCTAAGGCATCAAGGGAGATACATAGGGGCTTTGGGTTTTCAGTTCTTCAAATAATTATTATTTGAAATTATGGTTCAGCCTAAAAAGCAAATGAAGCACTACACAATTGCTAAGTTTATGGATGACACCCGTAGTTTGATCTTAAGTTGTATAAGTTGCTTCTGACATCAGGTCAGAACAATTACATTGTTCCTGTGCAATACAGCACATTCAGTGGAACATAAACATTTGTTACATTTAATATTTGTGAGAATATGTAAAGTCTGTCATAACTAAAGAAGAAGAATTGCAAATCATGCATGACATTGTCTTAATAAATCCTGTGAATTCATGATGAATAGGAAACTTATTTACTTTTATTCATTAATACTCTTGATTCATCCCCTTTTCTCATTGGGCTCAATTACTTTAACATGACAAGCCATTTCAGCTATCCAAAAGCAAGACAGGCTTTCAGATTTACCCCCACATCTCATGATTAATATACAAACAATCTCATTTTTATTTAAATGATTCTAGATAACAGTAATTATCATTATTATAATTATGATGATGATTAAAAAGCTGTGGTACTGAAACTGAAAAAAAGTATTATGGCATAAACTTTCATGACCCTTTGTCAAATGCAATTTGCCATTTCAATTTATTATAATAATTATTACAGTTTTGCCCCTTTTAAATTGACTTTGCAATATGGATCACATGTGGAGGAATTTTAAATTGCTTTTGTCTGTTCATTCTCTTTTTTTAATAGTAATGATGGTGTGGTTTTAGTGTTGTGTCATATATATAGATAGTCCTTGTTTAGCGACTGCCTCATTCAGTAACCGTTTGCAGTTACGAAGGTGATGAAAAAGTAACTTTGCCACCAATCCTTGCATTTATGACCTTCGCAGGTCTATAAAGCAAAGCAAAGCTGAAGTAAGATCATAAGCACAGTTGTGGTCTCACTTAGTGACTGCTTCACTTAACAACTGAGTTTTTGGTCCCAATGGTGGTTGCTAAACAAGGACTACCTGTACTACTTCCAGGTCCCGTTGTGCTGCCTCATTGTGGCCCAGAAGCTGTTCCTGGGCAGGATGACCAAAGAACTCCAGGAGCGCATGCCAAGAGTATATAATTCCAGTAGAGACACCCAGAGCTGAAGATCATCCCAGCTGCCAGCTAAAGCAAGTAGGTATGTATATTGGGCAGCGGGGATGTCAAAAGATGCTGGAGATGAACAGTCACTTTAGGGACCAACGGCATAGGCATTTCATACTGTCCAGGAGAAGGCAATGGTAAACCATTGTATCCTGTATTTAATCAAGAAAGCCACATGGGTAGACAATATAAAGTGTTTGACAATATACTGCTGGATCGTGGATCTCTCAAGTCAGATGGTACTCAGCACTCTATTGCAGAAGAGTTGAAGATTCTTTGGAATACTAATGGGTGTTTTTGAAGTGGCTAGATTAAAGTCTCTGGGACATCTAGTTGCTGATGTTGCCATGCAGGAAAAGAAAATCTGAAGAATTACAGTGGGAACATAGAACATAAGAAGCAAGAAGTAGTTGGGAGTCAGGCGGCATACATATTTTAATCATCATCCTCATCATGGGAAAGTTCTACACAGTAAAAGGTGAAATGAATCAACTACACATCTTAGACATCAGCAAACTGAAGTGGACAGGAATTGGACAATTTCAGTCAGATCAGACTGTTTAGTATAGGGTATTGTGATGGAATAGGGTATTGTGATGGAAGGCCAGGCTCAGGGAGAAAAACATTTTCTTTCATCACCTGAGGAGGTGGGAAATATAAGAGGATGAGACTGGCACCTCCCTGAGGAATTCACAATGTTGTGGCTGGCATTACTTGGGAGCTGGGGTTTCAGTCTGGGAAGATTCTTGCTAGAGGTTGTAGCTAATAAACATAGCTGGACTGAATTTACATGGTCTCTTGGAGTTCCTTGGGCTAGGCCTGACAGGTATAGGGTACAGGGTATAGAGGCCATACCTAAGACTTGGGGGACAGCTCAGGTGCCTTATTAGGTTGTGCCTCTCTGGCATTAGAGACTAGTAGCATAAAATAAAATGGCCCCACCAAGATCAATGTTCTTATTTGTTCATTATCAAATTGTAAAACTTGGATTTGGAGGTAAAGATAGTCCTTGGGTTATGATGGCAGTTGGGACTGGGATTGCGGTCATAAAGCAGTTGCTATCATAACCCTGCTGGGTAGAGGCGAGAGTCCCAGGCAAGGAGTGCAGGGTGCCGTGGGGGTGGGGAGTGCCATGGGGGGGAGGGGGGGAGGCCTTGGGAGCGCCAGTGCAGGCTGTGCATGGGAGGGTGCTGTGGGCAGGAGAAAAAGCAGCAGGAGTGACTTATTGGAGAAACTTGCAATCTTCCCTGCCAGCTTCCCCACTGACTTTTTTGCTCATGGGAAGCTGGTAGGGAAGGTTGCAAATGGCAATCACATGGACATGGCTCACTGTGATGTCATAATCGTGAGCTGGGCACCTCAGTGCCTGGAACATGGTCATGAGTCTGTGGGGGTGCTGTGACAGCTGGAACTTTAAGTGCCAATCATATGTCCATTTCTTCAGCACCCTCATAACTTTGAATGGTTGTTGAATGAATGGACGTAAGCTGAGGACTACCTGTATGTTAAATCTTCCCTGCTCTTTAATGTCTATTTTAAAAAAGATTAGTCAAACATTCTTATGAAAGATGAAACACATAGCATGCTTGGTATTATAATACTTCTCCCAAAGAATATTGAAAAAACATAGGCTGGAATGGAATCAAAAGGGGGAGAGATAGATAGAGATAGTAGATAGAGACAGAGACAGAGAGAATCATAACTATCAAGATCTGGCTCTGGGAGAACAAAACCCAGTGTCTAGTAAATCACAATGACTCATTCAACCCCTTCTCTCAATTACTGCTGAAGGCATTTCTCCAAATACCCTGAAGCAAAACTTAGATGTGCAACCATCCCGGTCATGCAAAAAGCTGTCATTCTGCAGCTGTATTGTTGTAATTCAACTCTTTATAAACAACTGACACTCCTTCCCAAAAGGGACTTTGGTGATTTGATCCTGATCTGAATCACCCTCAGAAGAAACACCAAGCTGGAAAGGATAATGGTGGTGAAAGTAGTGCTACATCCTCTCAGACACTAAATAAAATATGTAAACAACGTACCATAATAGAATGGAAGCATGCTGAAATCATGATTTCAGGGAAAAAAAATACTATGGGAACCAACTGCCTGCTCGCTCTCTCTCTCTTTCTCTCTGGCGTTCATTACAGATTAAATTAGCACTGTGTTTTGCTACTTGGAACTGTAATTACAACAATATATAAAGATGTGTTTAAGACTCTATACTATTTCCAATAAAGAAAACTATAAAAGCGATCTAGGGTATGTTAAAATGAATGTATTCTTGGCTGATCTTCAGATACTGATCCCTCAATATCTGAAGGGAAGGTGGGGAAAGGAGCCTTCTGTTTTTTCGAATGTTGCTTCTGATCAAGTGATGCCAGATGTCTAACACATTACAACATGCTCATCTAGCAGATTTTAAATGCTTTTAAAAAGAAAGTTATGCAATGGAGAAAATAGTCTATGGCATATATGTTAAGTATCTATTTTCCAAGTTGTTTAATCATATTTTAATGAGATATTTAAAAAATCAGCCTCTTATTTAATTGCTATTTGGGAAGGCCATATATTTAAATACACTTAAATCAGGAAAATAAGGCAACAGCTTTTGGAGCAGTGGCTAGAGAAGGATGGAGGTATAGGTGAAAGCTGCAGAATATATATATTTTTTTCTTTTTCTGGCAGGTAAGCCTGAAGTATAGTGCCTTTTCCCTCTGGATTGATACTGGAACAAGAAGCCTTGCAAGCAGTGATTCAAGGACAGTTAAGCTCTAGCTTAACTGGTTTATTTAGAAAAGGAATTAATGAAGAAATCCAGCTACTTCAATGTGTAAGAAGCAAGATATCAGAATCAAAGTTCAAATCTTACTTTTCTTTCTCGTGTTCATGCAGAATAATGTTTGGATGGTGTCTCGCTTTTGAGCAGGAGAGAGAGGTGTCTGCAGGAAAAAGTCCAAAAAAGTCAAGTTGGTGGCCACCTTCTTGTGATCAAGTCCCTGCCCTTTATTTATGTTTGCCACACAGCTGTTTTTGCTTCCCCTGTAGACACTGTTGACTATCAAAGAAGTTGACACCTCTGTACTGTAGTTGTAATGAGCCTGTTTGAACTGACTTGGCTTGATCAGACCTTCACATTAGGAAATACTGTTTAATTGCTTTAACCCAGAGCAAAACAACTGTATCAAAATGTTTCTTGGAAAACATGGGGGGTACTAATCATGGGTAGAATCCATCCACACATATTGTACATTATTGATATGATCTCAGTAGGACTGTGAGCAGGAAAGACATATGATACCAATAGAAGAGAATATATGCAGCTCAGGCTTGAACTGTAGAGTCCTTGGTGCTCTCTGAGCTTGGTTGTTTGATTGCAGACTCTTCATTACCCAACTAGGTAACATCATCAGTGCTGGTGAATGTGGGGTTTTCTCCCTGTTTATATACAGTAGCTTACCCTGCCAGTGTTGGTGGGGGTGTGCTCTTCTTCTTGGTAGTTCCTTGATTACGGTATTGTTTAATGATTGATTGTTTGTTTGATTGTTTGTCTCCTTGGAGGAACAAGCCACATGCAGGTCCTAGAACAATATTTTCTGGGCCTTAGAGCCCCCCGCCCCCTGCCACAAAAAATACCACTAAAATTCAATTACAACATTCCAAGAATTGGCAGAATGTTTTTTTCATATTTAGTGGGGAGTTTAAGGAGTAGCTTAAGCATTTAAGCCTCACAATAAGCTTAAAGTTAAGAACAACCAAGATATATCCAGAAAATTGCTGCTCTGACTACTGCGGAAGCTGGAGAAAATGAAAGGGAAACAAGTCTAACAATACACCTTTTCTTAGATCCAAATTTGGAGTAAATAAGGAGGACCAGGGTACTCTGTGGACATAGCAGACAAGATGCTTCAAGGTAGAAGCTGAGGATGGGACCTGATGGGCTTTGGTTACTACCTGCTTCCGTGCATCAGATCATTAGTACCCATACAGAGAAAAAGTCATGGGACCAAGTTCGTTAGAGACCAGAAAGAATTTTACTCCTTTTCTAATGAGAATTTAACAAGAAGAATTGTACGCACTCCAAGAAAGTTAAATAAGAAAATAATGCACAATATTGCAGTTAACAAACCTTGATGCCACATACCTACATATAAATTTGAAGTCTTACATTTCAGTATAACCCCACACCAATACATGCACAGTCTTACTCACTTCAGGGCTCAGCTGGGGGGTGGGTGGGGTGGAGGCAGGTATTACATTCTTTCTGTGGTCCCTCCTCCTGTTCTGGGGTTGGTGTCTTTCAAATGGGAACCCTTGAGCTGAGTCAGATTGACATCTCAGGGCATCTGCCTGAGCCTGTTATCTATGCTTTGGACTAAAGTTACAGCATATCCCATTAACTGTTTGTTATTAACAGCCTACACAGGAGTTGTGAGTAATTAATGGAGACAGCCTGTCTCCACCTTTCCTTTTTGGAAAGCTAGCATGCCTAGTGCTAGCTAGTTAATGCAACACTAAAATGGCTGACAAATTGTCCTTTTGAACATGATCTGCTGACAGTTGACTATTATATATCTGTTAACTTTTCAGTGCTTCCTGACAATGCATTTTATATCAGCAGATTCTAACATTACCTCGCTGGTAGAAAACAGAATTTCTATTCTTCATCCTGAGAAATGGAAAATCTGTCTGTTTAGATTTAAGGCCAATTGAATGTCTTAAACAGGGTTAATTTACCATTTCACCTGAAGGACTCAGATACTCGTTTTCTTGCTTCTGGGGATTTTTAGGTTTAAGGCTGCACCACCTCTACAGAGAAATTGAGGTGGTTTAGCAGAAAAAATTTAATACATAAGGATGCAAATGAGTCAGTGAAAACAGTTTTAAACAGCATGAAAATGTGTATATTGTGAGAATACAGAATGTTCCTTAATGTAATCCTTAACTGTGATTGATAAGTAAATATGCCACAATTTTTCTTAACTGCCTTCTTAAAACCACTGACATGTTTGGATCAGATTTAGAACTCATGAAGCCAAATATATCTCTTTAATTAAAATATGATGGTGCATTTAATGGTGGAGAAATGTGCTTCACTAAAGGCAATAGAATTTAGTTTGTATTCTGTACAAACAATAATGGCAAATAACAGTCTGTTGTGGGGGAAAGGGTCATCTGGTACAATGATTAATCAGTCTTTTCAACACTTACACCATCAATCCTTACCCAACTCTGTGAAGTAGAAAGTTTTTGATACCACATAAAAATTAGAGAGATGGACATGCCAACAACAACAACAACAATAATAATAATAATAATAATTATTTATTAAATTTAAATGCTGCCTGTCTCCCAGCAACTCTGGGAGGTTTATAGTTGTTAAAAACATTTAAAAACAAAGAGCAATACAAAAACACAAAAACTACACAAGACAAAAGGACAAAGATGGCAAAGAAAACAAACCTGGAGGGGAACAAAAAAGGAAGACGGAGGTGTCAGTCATTCTCGCCAAAGGCCTGGGCAAAGAGCCACATATTCAGGGCCTTTCAAAATATCAGTAAGGTGGGGGCTGTTTGAATCTGGGGAGGAACCTCATTGTAGAGGACAGGCGCTGCTACAGAGTAGGTGCACTTCCGGGTCCTGATAGGTGGCACTGTTTAATCAAACTAACCTGGAGTGTGCCAACCCTGCAATGATTGAACCAGCAGGGTAGATACTAAGGGAGACAGGTGGTCCCTCAAGTAACCAGGCCCTATGCCACATAGGCTTTATAGGTAGTGACCAGTACCTTGAATTGCACCCAGAAGCAAACTGGCAACCAGTGCAGTTCATGAAGCAGAGGTATATTACATGGGCATGCCCATTACTGCCTGCGTTGCTGTGTTCTAGACCAGCTGAAGCTTCCAGGTAGTCTTCAAGAGCAGCCCCACATAGAGCACATTGCAGCAGTCAAGCTATGAGGTGACCAGGGCATGAGTGACTGTCTACAGGCCCTCTTGATCTAGGAAAGGGTGCAAATGGTACACCAGATGAAGTTGGGCAAAGGTCTTCCTGACCATAGCTGCCACCTGCTCATCAAGCAGGAGCTGTGAGTCCAGGAAGTCCCCCAAATTGCATACCAGTCTTGAAAGGAGAAGGACCACCCCACCCAAGATCAAAGTTAGAAGATCTCCAGATCTGGGCTGTCCGAACACCCCCAGCAGCTCAGTCTTGGTAGGACTGAGTCAGAGATGGTTCCTCCCCATCCAAATCTGCACAGCCTCCAGACACCGGGACAGAACTTTGCCAGCCAAGTTCATTCAATAAAACGAGGTAAAGTTTTCGAGTTAGTTCTTTCAGAGTTACATTCAGCACAGCACCCATTGGAATCACATCACTGTTTTCTGGCCTTATGGCTGTAAGAACGTTATTTGATTTGATCTGAAACACAGCCAGCCTCCAGTTCTACATGCCTTCTCTATCCTATAGTTCTAAGACTCCTGCAGTTGGATCCATGTAAACAACTAAAGCTTTCTGGGAAAAAAAACTGCAGAAGGGAGAAATAATCCTTACTGTAATGCTTCCTTTTTCATTAAACTAGGTGTTGCATAAAGCTACATTTACTGCATTGTATAACACTACATTTAAGCTTAATGAGAAAGAACGAAGGAAAGATCTGTGTTACAGCAATTGCCTTGCATTACTGAAGGGCATTTGCTGTACAGCCTGTCTGACATTTGACTGGCTGTTCAAGTGGTGGTGGTGGTGATTGTGGTTGTTTTTTCCCCCCTCTCCTTCAGGAGTTACTTGAGCTATTTAATACCAAATTGCTTTCTAGCATAATCACTAAAACAAGTGTCCAGCCACAGGATACACCAAGTTCTGTCACTCACCATCCATCCACAGGCAGAGAAACAGATTTCAATTAAAGCAGAAAATGCAGCTTTTCCATCAGAGTGACTTAAACAGAGCTAGAGGCAAGTATAGCCTGGCACACAGCCACACATTTGTAATTTTGGTCCTAGGAATCTTTGACTAAAAGGGATAGATTCTTATCCCATTGGTGGCTATTCTTACTTACTGTATACAATACCAGGATATAAGAGACAAAATAATATATTTTTCCACTGACAGAGAATAACCTTGATCAAAGTAAAACCATTTAGTAGTCACATGAAGAAAAAACAGTGGTTTTTAGAGTAATAAGTATAATGATCAGAATATTTTAGAGCTCACCCTTGCTACAATTATTTTATAGATAGCTACAATATTTTAACATCATATATAGTAATTTGAAATTAACAGAACTCTGAGGATTATCTTGTAAAGTTTATAGCTGCTAAAAAAAAAAATGTGATAGACAGGAGAAACCATATCCCAGCCTTCCCCAACCTTGTGATCGCCAGATATGTTGGAATCCCTGAATTTCCACCCAATATGATCTGCATGGTTTGATGTCCATCACATCTAGAAGGTGCCAGGTTGGAGAATATTCCCAGGGAATGGAAGAACTGATTTAGCAAACGGGCAGCTTGCCAAAGGAGTTCAGTGAGGGTCCTTGACATATTTACATATGTGGACTAGACCCAGAGGTTTATGAAATGTGCTGTTTCCCAGGACTACAGATGAAGGATGGAAGAACTTCCAAGTTCCTTCCCACTAATCTATGCAGAAATAAATGGCACTGCCAAAAGCAGCTACAATCATATCAGCATGGACTTCAGAGATTAAGAAAGAATGTTCAAGAAACAGAGGACCGAAGTGGCATTGTCATTCACTTTTCCACTCAATAGAAGAGGACATGCATGAGAAAGAAGGATACTGCAGATGTCTGACTGACTATGCAAATGATGTTGGCAGGAGAGATTTGCTTTCTAAGACCATGGTCTGAGTTATCTGGATTATGGTTTGTTGATGTGAGATGGTAAAATGTTCTTAATCAGGAGGGCTTTAAACTGAATCATGTAAGGTAGAAGCTTGCACTGAGAATTGTAGAAGGGAAGGATCCTGTGAAACAATTAACTAAAATATCAAAAAGAACATTGGGTCATAGAGTTAGTGGCTTTTGTTGGATATAGGCTGATATTTAGAGCATGGGAAGTAAACAAGATATGCTGGAACTCTCAGTACAGGGAGGCAAATATATTTTAATAAATAAAGAGAACTGGTGGGATGACTCCTTTGATTGGAATGTAGTAACTGAAGAATGCAACTTGTTCAGAAGGAAAGGAAGCAGCAGGACTTCTGGGGAAGAAATGGTGTACTGAAGATGGCTCCAGAGAAAGCAGAGCTGACAACCACAGCAGAATGAAAAGCCAGCGAGTAGACTGGCTCTTTGATAATTCCTCTTCAGACAAGGAGAGAACTTGAGATCACCCACAAGTGCTCCTCACAGGAGACCACAAAATAGTGATCTCTGGTGAGTTTAGAGCTCTGGGAGATGAGGGAATAACCATCATGCTCAAACGATTGGTGCCTTTGAAAGTATACTTCTTTTTTTAATCATTTTTGGAAATTGCTTGTTAGCTGCTTTTCAGCTATTAGGAACCTTTGGATCAGCAAGTTTTATAGCACTGGGCGAGTTTCCTTCAATTTTTAGAGAATGAAGTTTTAACTACAAATTTAAGAACTTAAAAAAAAGTTTTTGGAATAAACAGCAAAAGGGTGGTTAGTTGGTTGGAAAGTTATAAACAGACTAAAGGTCCAGATAAATTTGAAATAAGGCTTTGGAATTAAATATAAAGAATCCTTCCTGTGGGAAAATGCTTTTGTTTTGATTTTTTTTTAAAATAAGATAAGGCTTTAAAAATTGGACACTAGAGGGAACTAGAGGGAACTCAGGATAACAATTAAAGGAGAAGAACACTCAAACTCAATTTACAATTACAGAATGAAGCAAAATATTTTAACATTGGACATATTGAAGAATATTTTTGAACAATGAACCCATAAATTAATTTTGACAGTGTCTGCTTCTATAGATAGACTGTGTCTAAAAGATTTTATGGAAGAGGAACAAGTTCTACCTGGCAAGATCAAGACTGACTTGAAAGTGGATTTAAAAATGACAGACTACAAGAATGACATGGTGCACTGGATATACAAAAGAAACCGGCTGATGTCTTAATAATTTAAAGAGATATACAAACAACAAACCAAGAGAGTGACCTGGATAATTTTCCTATATTGGATTTACAAAAGAGGCTTGTTAAAGATTTGAAGAGTTTTGCAAGAAGGGACAAAGGAAAAATGAAAGGAAATCAGATTCTAGGACATTATTTGAAGGGACTAAAGATCAAGATTGTTCTTTAGTCTCTAAAGAACTAAGTAAAAGGAAGGAATAAAAAGTTGGTTTATTTGATCAAGGTTAAAATGGATATGTTGTTATCTCTGGTAACCCTTAATGGACTTTTGCTAACATCAGGACTGTAATGACGAGGCTTTAAGGATTTGTTTTTAGATAAGAAATGAGATATGGGAAGAAGAGATCATTTGCTGATTTTAAGAGAATGTGATAAGTTACTAAAATTGTTTATACTTATTGTGATGAAACTGGAAGGTCACTCCTTCATATATTTCTTTTCTTTTTCTTTACTATTTTTTCTTTCTTTCTTTCTTTCTTTCTTTCTTTCTTTCTTTCTTTCTTTCTTTCTTTCTTTCTTTCTCTTTTTCCCTTTTTTGTTCTTTTCTCTTTCTTTTCTGCACCTTCTACTTTTTCTTTTTATTCTTTTCTTTGTTTTTAGTTTGTTTTAGTTTTTACTGTTGTAATTATAATCTTTAATACAATTATGATTAAAAAGAAGAAGTAAGGGAAGCAGCAGTGCCCACAGGATCTTGCTGCTTTTTGTCAGACGAAGCACTGCTGTGATGCAAGCTCTGCCCTTTGGGGCATGTGTGACCCCCCCTTTACTCTCCACAAAGACCACCAAAGAAAAGCAGTAGAAAGGGAGAAGGAATTGCACTATACATACAAGCTTAGGAATCCAAATAAATGGTGATACTATAGAGAGCATTTACTCATTCCTCTATGCTAAGTGGAGGAATTAATAAAGGTAAATATGTTGTTGGGGTCTACTATCATCTGGCCAACCAAAGGCAGAGATGTGGATGATGCATTCCAAAAATAAATGGCAGATCTTTCAAAGATCCACAAAGAAGTATCAGTGGCCTTGATAACTGTTAGGAGACAAATGCTGATAAGCATGGTTTTGAGGGAGAATTCTTGACTTACAGTGTTGACAACAGTATCCTTCAAAGGGTGGAATAGGCACAAGAAGATAAACTGTTCTTTATACTAACCAAGGAAAAATCCTGAGGGAAAGTAGCCATGTACTGTTGGAATTCTTTATATATATTATATTATATTATATTATATTATATTATATTATATTATATTATATTATATTATATTTATTATATTATATTATATTATATTATATTATATTTATTATATTATATTATATTTATTATATTATATTATATTATATTATATTATATTATAATGTTATGTTACGTTACGTTACGTTACGTTACGTTACGTTACGTTATGTTATGTTATGTTATGTTATGTTATGTTAATATTATTATTAAAAGGAGATTTTACATAAGAGTTTAACAAACCACATAAACATAAGAGGAAAAGTAGAAAAGAGAAAGAAATATGAAAGAATAAAAGAAAGAAAGAGAAAAAGAAAGTAAGGAAGCAACTTCCGATCTTCTTTGCAGCAGTTACAAATACAGTAATTACCATCTCCATCCTCCCCAATTACATATCATGGTTTTCTGCTTCCCACAAACAAACGTTTTTAGTCAGTCAGTCCCAAAATCTACTGCTGGAATTCTTCATTTGAAGGAAAGCTAAGGATGTGTCTAGTTGATTCAGTATCTTGGACTTTTAAAATTAAGTCTTAATGAACTCTGGGCAACTACAAGAAAGATCCCATGGTAGAAAAAGCTAATGCAGAAAGGACCCCATGGTGGGTGGTAATTCTGGAAAAAAGAATAAAATTCTAATTGCAAATAACTCTGGTTAACAACAAAAGTGGAAAGTAGCAGAAACCGCCTGGTCTACTACAAATATGCACGCATGCGTGCACACACACACACACACAAGTAAATATTTGAAAACAAAAGTATGCACACAGAAGGTCGAAAGAGAGATGTGTATCAAAACTAAGGCTGAGAATGAGCTGTGGTTGGCAACATGGTAAGAACAACACAAAAATGTTCAGATATAATCTTTAAAAAATCATAGAATATGCAGTATAACAATAATAATTCAGTCATACTGGGTTGTCCTGGTTAGCACATGAGCCATGGCATTTAGTAGTAACTGCAGTTTCTGGATGGTCTTTGGGGGCACTGCCACATAGAACACATTATAGTAACCAAGAGACTGTGAGAGCCAGTGACATAGAGAGTAAGGAAGACGACCTTGACAGAGATATGCGGGCTCCGTTACCAAAGTGACAAGGAGTAAAACATATCTTAAATCCACAATGAACAGTTTTCGTAAGTGGCTTAGACAGACACCTCCCTAATTCACTGAAGTATAAGAAAGGGAAAGAGGTACAGCATAATCAGAGTTGCAAGATTTAGACAATGAACCCGCTGAGTGACTTTGGGCCAGTAACTCTCTTTTAACCCAACCTATCTCACAGGGTTATTAATGTGAGGAAAATAGGAGGAGGGAGCAGGATGTACACTATGTTGAATTGTATAAAATAAAGTTGGGATATAAATCAAGTCAATCAATCCATAAATAAATCCACTTGTAAGGTGATGAAGATGCAACTTACTATTCCCAATGCCATCTGTTCTGGAAAAGAGTCACTCCACAGTGAGATGGGTGGTGACAAATTGTATATATATACACACACACACATACATACATCCATACTGCAGTTGGCACACTGGCTAAAGCTGGGGGGAAATTCTCTTGGCCATAGCTTTTACCTGCATGTCTGGAGCACCCCCAGAATGTGCATTAGTTCCTTCTGAGGGAGCACAACCCTTTCCAGAGTTACAACTGATACTATCATGGAATAAGTCAGCTTCTGAACCCACTCTTGCTAGGATTTAATCTCCAGACATTGCAAAAAGAGTTCCTCTACAACCTGGACAACCTAGGGTATAGATATACAGCTAGGTATCTTCTGGTCATACCAAATCCCATACTGAAGATGCGAAATCTCATATATGATCCCTTCATACATTCACTCTGTCTGAATCATACTGTTATATTACTATATCATTATTCTATTCTATTCTATTCTATTCTATTCTATTCTATTCTATTCTATTCTATTCTATTCTATTCTTATATTTTGGGGAAAATGTTCAGATGAAACAGAAACAGATGGTATGCCACTTGCCTTCTATCTTAGCATTCGACACTACTGTATCAGTTGGAAGCTGTGGCATTAAAAAAGGCAGTACAGCGATTAGACACTCTGCCCTGGATGACATCCATTACAAGACCTCTGAACAAGACCTCTATCACTAAATAGTCTGAATACCACAGAGGGCAATGACATTTAATATTGTGCCATTAAACAGTTAGCCCTCATATGAAGAAGCATCAGTATGTTCCCTTTTTCTTGGAATTAGACAATTTGAAATAGATTGGAAATGAGGAGAGGCAAAAGCAATAGCCTATGGCATATATGTTAAGTTCTCCAAGTTGTTTACTATATTTTAATGAGCTACTTTAAAACAAAAACCCTCTTATTTAATAGCTATTTGGGAAAGCCATACATTTAAATAAAGGTAGCAGAAATATGCTGAAATCAGGTAAATATGGCAGCTTCTCTTGAAACAACAACTAGAGAAGAATGGAGATACAGGGGAAAACTGCAGACTCTCTTTTCTTTTTGTGGTGCATAAGCCTGTAGTGTCTCTTTAGATGTCAGACTTTGATGCTAGAATTAGAAGCCTCACAAGCAGTAATTCAGGAAAACAACTCTAGCTCAACTAGTGTGTTGCCCTTAGGAAAACCATTAACGCATAAATCCAGCTGTTGCAGTGTATAAGAAGTAAGATATCAGAATCAAAGTTACCAGAACCAAGATATCAGAATCAAAGTTCAAATCCTGGTTTTCTTTCTTCCATCTGTGTGGAATAATGGTCTGAGAGCCTCCCAATTGGGGCAGGAGGCATCTGGGCGGTGTCCACACGGGGACTCAAAACAAAAAAGAAATCAAGATGGCAGCTGTGTGACACACATAAGCTTGTTTAGCCTATTGTCCAGTAAAGCAGCAAGACTTTATTCATCTCATTTAATAGTACCTATATGATATTTGTTGCTAATCCTCATTTACGTAGTTTAGGGAAAATCAGAAGCTGTGCTTATTCCAAAAAGTCAGGAATGGTTGTTCCTGCAGGTGTCTTATTATATAGATAATATCAATTTGGTATTAATTCTTTTAAAATGTTATATTATTCATGCACCATCCCTGGCATTTCATTATTTTTCAAATTACATATTTAAATTATATATTTCATTTTCTGTTACCGTTTGATTAAGATAATCTCTGTGTTCATCAATTAATTCAGTTACTTTACTAAGTAATTAGAAATGTCATATTTTCAGAGTTATTAGATGCATCTATTTTTAAAAAACAAATGGGAAAGTATATACATCATACATACCAAAAATCTACATACCTTTTTTTAAAGAGAATATACATATGATGGTCAGTAGTTCAGTGTCAGAATACATGTTTTGCATGCTGAAGGATCCATGTCCAGATCTTAATCCTGCAGATCAAGATGAAGAAACTTCTGCTTGAAACTTTAGAGAGCTGCTAGTACTTATATTAGTACTGGGCTTGATGGACCCATGGATGAAACTTATAATAATGCCATTACCTGTGTTCCTAATGGATCTGTCACTGCTATCCCTATTTTTCCTCCACCCTAATTAGAATTCACAACAATAAGTGAGGTATTGATCAAGTAACTGAAGTGGAAATAAAATATCTAGCCTAATAGTCTACTGGAATAATGCTATAATGTCCCTCTCATCAATAAGAGGAGATTGTTATTACTGTTTGCCAAATCAATGATAAAATAACTTTCGCCTTTGCTACATTTAGACCCTATTTATTATCTCTTTCTATCTTATTATCCAAAATTACCATGTAGTGATTGCAGCACAGTAAGAAACAGGACATCTTCTATGGAACAAGCATCACACAGCTTTCTTAAATTTCCTTGTAAGTCAGAAAGTGAAAGAAAAGTCAATTCATATTGTAGTTGTTGCTGATGTTTCCTGGAAATCTTTTGTATTCCATTGACCTTACCCAATGATCCTTCTTTAAGTCCACTGAATGGCCTTTTATCTTATTATAGACTGTGCTTGAATTAGCAATGCTGAATAGTTGGTCAACTTCCACCCTTACCCAGGAAAGGGTCCTGAGATCAGTTTAGAAAGAACATGCACTCATTACTATCACCTCTTACATAGAGAAAAACAGATATCATCTACGTCTCAACCACTATGGCCATATGGTGGTGGAAAAAATGCGGTCCAGATGCATAGTATTTAACATCTGAACAGAAATAATCCAGATATATTTTGAGGAAAACACAGTCTGAGTAGGAGCCCCACAGAGGATAGAGCAATGTTTTTGCCTACAGTTTAATTTCTGGATAGATCCATTTCACATCCATACTGGGAGTAAATATGAAAAAATGAAGGAATTGGATTAGGGAGCAGTAAGATGTCTGATGAAGAATTACTTCTATTCTGAAACATATGGGATGTTTGGAATTTGCCATTATGTTCTAGAGTAACAAATTTGAAACATCCTAGATGCTTGAGGGAAGCCTAGACTTCGTCTTCCATAAAGCTAATCAACATTGAGGTGCACAGCAAGGGCAGCTGGCAGCTTCAGAGGCAGCTGAGATTTCATTTCTTCTTGCTATCTGAACTTCCAAACCTACTCAATAGGATACATTTAGACTGAGAAGTGACTCACCCTTCAGAGACAGCTCAACTTAAACAGACAATTTCTCATGTTCTAATAGCAGGAGGTGGACATCCTGACCGCAGATGACTCATATAAAACAATATGTTCAATACATTTCTTAAGAATAATTTGAAATCCTGACTCTGGACCTCTTAAGAATCTCAGATTGCAAATCCAGCCTGTAATTTCAATTTTATTACCTGTTTCTCAGAGATAAGAACATCTAAGCCAGTGGGCTGCTATATGAGCCGTTGCTGCTATTCACAAGCAAGAATTTTATGGTTCTCTTGGATATCTGAGATAAAGAGTTGTTCTTTGCGCTTTCAATAGCTATATAGCAAAACACACACACTTAAAAAATAAGAATATAAGACGAAGTATGCTAAATCAAGTTTCTATCCCATCTATTCCAGCCACGCTTTCTCATTCATGCTCTTAGCAGATGGTATTGAGATGCTATCACTACTGAAGATAAAGCCAATAGTCTACATATATATAACAATACACTATCTTGCACGAATGTGTCTGATTCTCTTTAATGCCATCCAAATTGGTGATGACCATTATATGGAACAAACTATGTAAGTTTACTGTATGCTGAATAAAAAGTAACTCTTTTTATGTATCCTCTGCCATGTTCACTATTTTACTGGATGGCCATGGGCTCTGGAATTTTGAGAGGAAAAAAATTACTTCTTAGACATGGTGCTTTCTTTCACTAATCTCTATCCATGTCTTCATTACTTTCTTTTTTCTAATAAAGACTCCATTTTTTTCTTTTCCTCACAAAGAATTTCTTCTGGTTCCTTGGTAATTTTTATGGCCATTCTCCAGCTCTTCAATATTTATTTGAGGTGCAGTGGGTAAACTATAAGCAATAGTTGTACCAGACATTTCTAGAAAGTCTTCATAATAATGATAGTTTCATTTATAATTCATATCTAATAACCCTCAACATGTAGAATAGTTTATCTCTTTCATAGCAAGTGCACACTGAACCAATATTTTTATTGTGTTATCCATTACCCCTAAGATTCCTTTCATGAATATGTAGCATAGTTTGGATTCCATCAGAGTATAGGTGGTGCTAAAATGTGTCATCTTGGTGTATTTCCTTTTTCACTTGCTTTTGCCATTTCAGTGCCTGTTTTAGCACTATTTTAATTACTAGATTAAATAATATTAATTGTTTTGTTTTATAGATATATATAGATGTAAGATGGTTGTTATTGTATATTTTGATTGTATCTGGCCTTAGGGCTGTAATAAACATGTGTGTGTGTGTGTGTGTGTGTGTGTGTGCCTATTTCTCCATATACTTCCTTGTCCCTTTCTATTCTAACAATTCAAAATAATTTAGTCATCAGTTCACCATGTTAATGCTCATCTCTAACACAGAATAATGTATGAACAAATTTAAAAAGGAACCAATCCCAAAGATTACATCACATGGAAGAATTAACAAATCATTTCAGTTATTTCTTCCTATTCTTTAAAGCTGTTATCAATCCATAAGAGGACATCTCTTCTTAGTCCACAACTGCTATGTTTTCCTAGCAATTTCATGCAAAATTTTATCAAAAGCTTTTTGAACATGGAAGGAAATTATGCCTATTAAGTGAACTCTCTCTTCTCTTTCTCTTTCTCTTTCTCTTTCTCTTTCTCTTTCTCTTTCTCTCTCAGTCTTGATCTCAGTCTCAATCTCACTTTCAATCTCTCAATCTCTCTCTTCCTATTCCTCATTTTTCTGGTTTTGAACAAGAAAATAATGTGCAGTGCATATTATTTCACATTTCTCTAATTTCCAAGTTGACAACAAAACAATCATGAATACAATTTGAATGAACTTTAAGATTTTATTCATATAAGTCTGTGTTTCTTAAAGTGTGGTCCTAGGATCCCTAGAGTCCCCCAAGACCCTTTCAGGGGTCCGTGAAATCAAAATTATTTGCTTGCCTTTTTTGAAAAATAATACAATATTAAAATCCTATCAATCAATCATGAGAAGTGGTAGTGGCAGGGAATGCATCAATTTTAATTTTTAATACGTAAATATTGATAAATATAACCCATACAAACAAAAGCTTTTTTGGGGTCCTCCATAATTTTTAAAAGTGGGAGAGGGTCCTGAGAGAAAAAAGTTTAAGAAACACCAATATAAGTAGCAAGTGGGCAAAACTGTAGGGCTGCTGGTGGAAATGGAATGGAAATAATGTTTTTGAAAATAAAAACTGTTTCATCGTTCCTCTAATAAGTCTGCCCTGATGTCTTTACTTTTCTGTGATTGCTATTTGCTCAGTCCATGATATCCAGCTCTTAGTTAAGTCTTTCACAAAGATCTTATATTTTTCGCGCTGATTGTGGCTTGAATGGAAATAATTGCCCTACAACTGTTTTACTGTTTAATGTGTTGAAATAAATATATGAATTATATTATTCTTCTGGCATGGCAAATTACTTCCAAAATATTTCCCAGGTATTTTTGGTGGGATTAAAAGAAAGTCATGGTTGTGAATTTGTGAATAAGGTTGAGAATTATAGAATTTTCAAGGGAAAAACATTTAATGTCTGTCAAAACTGGCTGTTCTGGTACCAAGCCTTCGATCCAGCATGAGCCACCAAGTTTTCATGACAAGTCTCCTGCTGCCTCTCATAAGGAAGCTTTTAAAATGCATCCATTCAGATTTCCTGGCAACCATGGGACCAGCATGCTATTTGTTTCCTGCCAAGGGAATCTTTCATTCCCATGTGGAGCTGGTTTATTCACTAGACATGACATGCCCTTTGTGATCTTGGATCAACAGCAAAGATTTTGAACAAAAGTTGTAGCAATATAGGTGGTGCTCAGAAATAAAACCAGCAGTAGTAGAGAAGGGAAGTCTGAAGGAGGAACAGGAAGTGTGGAGGAGGTGAAATGGTGGATTCCTAGAGAGACTAAGAACTGCTCTGTAAGACCTAAGCTTAATAAAATGTTCTGTTTTTATTAGGTAGGGAGTTGTTCCATTGAACAAACTGAGTCACATGAAATAGAAGTTTTCTCATTTTTATCCTGGGGAGCCCCCAGATGAGAAAAATCATGAATTCAACTATTCCTACAAAGCACAGCAAAGCTGGCCATGTTTGCATCTATATAAACAACATCTGGAGTTTGTCCAGCTTTCTGAAAAACAAGAGAATGATATAACTCTGCCTTTGGTTCAAGTGAAAATAAGGAATAGTTGGAAGAACTTGACAACTTGAATCAGATCTGATCCAGAAAATGTTGTCCCATGGATACAGAATGCCTGCTTCAGATCTCCCTATGATGTAATTTATCCCAAGTGCAGATGTAAGAAAAGCTGATGTTCAGCTAAGCTCCTCTTCCTTCAGAATAAGAGTTGACTGGACGATGCTGGGCACAGGGGTCTATTGTTAGAGAAGACTGAGAGACCATGTACATGCCAGGATTGTTCCTTATTTGCTAGCAGTTTTTTTCAGAATAGTTGATTTCCTCAAACATCTAGGTTGCTCTCCAGACATCCCTTTCTCATGGGCTGTGATTGGTTCTGGTCTATATTGTTAGCTCTGGACAATCCTTCAGGATTGTTCTTTGGGATTGCTCTTGTGCAGACATCAGACCATCAGTATAGATTCAAAAGAGCCCTCCGTACTGTCTGACAGTGATGTTTTGCCAGAACAAGAACAGTTTTTCCATCTCTTTTAACCATCATTTCTTTACATGTATTACATGCATTATCTCTTCCATTCTTATCAAAGCATGCATCAAGGCAGTTCAAGGAGAAAAATCTCTAACCTTTCCAACAAATATAACATTATAACTTTTGTAAAAGCATGAACATAGTACACAATATCAAGAGGTAAAAAAGATTCTGGCTTTAGGTTCACAATGTTGCTACTATTCCTACAATTAAGTATAATTTCACTCTTAAGTATAGAAACAGTACTGATCATTCTGTTTAAACATAGCTACCTATAGTTTGGTCAGCTTTTTAAGATACCTTATGCAGGCACTGTGCTCTGATTTGCATTTGGAAACTCTGTATTGAAATGTGAATCTACAAAAAGATTTGCTTTTTGTTATCTTCAGTGCAGAATATTAGCACAAATGTTGTTGTGTTTAAAGTTGGGGCCCTCCATGAAGCAGTGTCATCTGACAGGATCTAGGAAGTGCACCTTCTCTGCCATAGCACCTGCCTTGTGGAACACCATTCCCCCTGAGATCAGTCTGGCCCAGATCCTGACCATGTTTAAAAGAGCCCTGAAAATGTAGCTGTTTCCCAGGGCCTTAAGTTAGAATGTGTGGGGTCCTGTGTATTTTACTATTTTAGAATGTGGGCCTTTTAAGTTTAATAAGATAAAATAAATGTTAGGAAAGTTTGGTGACAAATAACCAATCTTGACATTCAAGCTTTGTTTATAGACAATGCCAAATTATTTTAAGGAAATATATGCTGTCATACTTGCTACTGAAAACAGATTGGCCAGCATCCATATCCACTTTGTTCTTTAACTACTGAAAAAGCACAGAATAAAAATACAGTGGGTATAAATTAGCACGAATAGCATACCAAAGAGGCATAATGTTTCCATCTGTTTTACTGCTTTGACTGGGCAGCTACCATTTTGAATTACTACAGATGTCCAAGGTGCCAAGGAAAGAATGATAATAGAGGGCTTTTAGCTACAGCCTATGTTTACTTAAGTAAACTGGAATTTCACCATTGTAAAATTAGACATCCCTTTGCCTGCATACAGGTGTTTTGTTCTTTCTCAAAAAATTGTTTTGTAAGGCTGAGAATCTGAGTGATAAGTTATATTCAAGGAATGGGAGAGCTGCCTAGAAAAATGGCATTCATTCAGTTTCCAGGAGAGTCAGAAAAAAACATGGCCCACATTTCCGAGCAACGTAAAGACATATGGCCTCCTGGATGGTTTGGGACTGTAATATATGCTATAATCCATCTCTTTTGATCATGCTGGCTACAGCCATTGGTACTTGGAAGTCAAGAGAACACCACTGGAATTTCTTCTAAAAGATAGGAAGGAAACATGGCTGCATAGTTCCAAAGTGCTAACTTCTGAATACTACTATGTCCATTTTTTAAAGCTGTGTATTAAAAAAAGGTAAATTGTAGGAAAAGCATTTCCGTGGGAAAGATGAGTCTTTTTATGGTTCTTTGAGGTCAGAATGTATAGACTTTGAACTACATTTTCTTTGTGCCCAATAGTTATGAAAATAATGGCAAATGCCTCATATCTTTTTGACATTCTATGTCTCTTACTCTTTGCTTTAGGATCTCTTTAGATGTTAATAGCTTTTTGCAAACTGAATATAAAGTATTTTAAGGAATGTTACTAGTGAAATTCAGCAGCTGAAAAGACATGTAGGCTATGGTGGCAAAGGTCTTGTTTCACTATGTTGGAAGGATCTATGGAGACAAATTGTTATTTGGCACATCCCTGGTGGCCACTCTTTAAAAATACGTTTGTACATTTTGAAAGCAGAATAGAGTACAGTTGAGTAGGCAATGAAGTGTTCCAGTGGACACCCAAAGGAACCAGAAAGGCAAGAATATTTTATTGAAATATCCTTTTAAAAAACACAATTGTGTGTAGTGGTGCAGGGTGAGGCACTGCAGAAGGCTTGCATATTTTTTTTTCCTTTACAAATAACCTTTTATTCCCTGTGGCACAAGAGACTTACTCTTTTGCCTTTTATCCTGGCTGATTCATTTTTTTGATGCATTCTGTAGCATTGAGTTACTGGAAGGCTTACATTTACAAGCCAGGAGCTTGGGAAAGGCTTCAACAAATGAAGCAGGCCTTCTCTGTTTTTCCCTCTTGGGACATTGGTTTGCAGCTTTTCAGAACTTGCATCCCATCCTATGAACGCCACAAAGCTTACTTTATTATTAAACTTATTACTTGCTGGTGCATTCTGAAAGAGCCTACTTGTGGTAACTTGTGTCTTCAGAAAGATGGTGCTGTGATGGTGCTGAATTAATACAGATCTAAGAATAGGGGCTGTAATTTGCTTGTAGATTGTCATGCCTGCAAGAACTCTCATTTACCAAGTGCCGCTATTATTTTGAAGCTCTTAAATGGATTGCGACTAGGTTGTTAAAAAGATCATTACTTCACATGTATGTCCATCCAGATTCAAAGATTATCTTCAGATATCCTTTGGGGTGGGGATGGGGCTCGACTCAGCGAAGTGAAGTGAAGTGAGGGGATATTGTGAAAAGTTGTGGATTCTTTCTCAGAGAAGCTACAGAATGTTAAGTTTGGCATGGTGAGGACTATTTGTTTTGATATCCCAACCCTTTTAATTATTAGAGTTTAAACATATGATGCTGCTGCTGCTCCAAATGTTTAGAGTTTAATGTCACTTTTATTTTTCTAAGTCATCATGTTTTAATGTTTATTTATGAACTTCCCAGATGCTTTTTTGTGGATGTGTAACATAGAAATTTTATGTTACCTGTAAGTTTTCTATTAGCACATAGTTAGCCACTGTGGGAAGAGAACATCAGATTTGTAAGATGCTTGGTCTGACTGTGCCAACTTTTTCTTTTCTTAAAACAAGCCCAACAATTCCCAACATTTTTGGGAATGTGTCTATACCATCTAGACGTATAAGCTTGGGTTTCTCAGTATTTATAAGAGATCAGTGTTTGGGTCTAAGCCTTAGATCCTAACAATGTCAGATAGATTTCTTTTCATGTAATTGGTATTTTCTGATTCTTCCTCTCTGCTACAGTTCTTGTTCCCTCAACCACCCAGATTAGCTGCAAGCATGTTGTTGTACTTGCTATCATAAAACAGGTTAGGCTTTCCTGTGATATAGTTAACTGCTCTGTATATTACATAGTATCTTATTTTCATCACTGACAAATGAGCTGCATGCAGATGTCTGCTTCATTTTGTTTCATTCTACTTGATACGGCCAAGAAGGGGGAAAAGAAGATTGTGACAAAAGTGCTTAGCCAGCTAAGTGGAGCTTGTAAAATTTCTGCTGTCATCTGCAAGACGTGAATTTAAAATATGCAGCTGCTCAGAATCTTTGTGTTAAAAGATGAGAGAAGTAAACAACAACAACAACCAGGGTGTCCTCAGATTAATTTCTAATGAAATTAATGCTCTTTTTTGGAAGGTCAATCGTAAAAGTCATTCCCAGCCATTACGATCAGAAAACAGAAAAACTATAACTCTCAACAAACAAAAACAGCAAAACAAAAGAGTTTTCTGTACAAATGGAAATACAGTTGGCCAATTGTTCAGAATTCAAATCTAGAACATTCATATATGCATTTTAACGGAATCCAGTAGAAGAGAATGTCTGTAGCTCAGGGTTGAACTGTGGAGTCTTTGGTGCTCTCTGAGCTTGGTTGCTTTCTTGCAGACATTTCATTACCCAACTAGGTAACATCTTCACTATGTTAACTACTGGACTCCACATAAGAAACATATTTCACATTTTAACACCTGGAGCCATTGATTCTCTAAAATTGGATATTCCAATTCTTGATTCCACAATTCAGATATATAACTAATGATGACTTTTATTTTACTTTTTAATATTTTATAAAATTGAATTGTACATCTACACTCCATATTAGCCAAATAAAGATTCTTGCACTGCACCACTGTGTTTCTCTTCTTGTCTCTACACCCAATAGTTCCTGATGTACGTCCTATGAGTAGGTGGACAACAGATAAACTGTCTAGTTTACAAGTAGCTGGCATTCTAAAATGCAACACAGTGTGTTTTCTTCCTTGAATGCGTTGGTATGAAAGATGGTATGAATCTGAAAAATGATATTTTGCATTTCAAATACAAATCATAAGCAAGAACTATAGTGCTCTGCCCACTTTAACCTCAGACGTAGTATTTTGTGTTCAAACGACCTGTAAAAGTCTAACTGTATGAGAATGATGGGGATATATATCCATAGAGAAAATTGGCATTATTTCTGTTTTTTCATCTATTAAATTTGCTATTTCTTATAGAGTAAAAAGCTAATTAAAATGGCTCAGATTAACTATGGCCTTCTAAAGCTTAAAATAGGACACCAATAGAAGAACGGTGGGAAAACACTTTGTATATTCTTCACCAAAGACAGGAACATCATCAGTGCAAGTAAGTGTGGGGTTTACTGCCTGTTTATATGCAATAGCTTGCCCTGCCAGTTTTGGGAGGCGGGGGTGGGGTGGGGTACTGAGCTCTCTAATATTGTAGCATTATAGTCTTTGGGGCTTTTTTTTCAAATAATTTTATTAATATTACAGTTAAAAAGGATAAAAACTATACAAACTAGAAAAATATAAAAAATGAAAAATAGTGTGAAAAAGAAGAAAGAAAAAAGAAAAAAAGTAACTTTTCCCATTCATCCAAACAATTTAATAAATTAAATTAAATTAAACAATTCATCCCAACACACAATTTAAGTACATTTATCGCCATCTCTTAAGTTACAACATATACTCTCTTCACCCCATATCTCATCTCTTAGCTAAAAACAAAATCCAAAATCCTCATCATTCATTCCTTGTCAGCAAAAGTCCAGTAAGCATTGTCAGATATAACCAATTATCTATCTTAACCTTGTTCAAATAAGCCAACCTTGTATTCCTTCCCTTCCCTTTTAACAATCTTAATTCTTAACCCCTTCAAATAGAGTCCCACAGTTTGATTTCTTGTCATCTTTTTTTCATCCTTTCCCAAAAAATATTTCAGAACTTCAGCAATTCTGTTTTGTAAATCCAGTAAGAGGAATTCTTCCTTTTTTTGGTCACTACTCAGAAAATCCTTCAAACCTTTAACAGATCTCTTTTGTACATCCAATAAAATAAAATTATCAATATCTCTTTTTTGGTTTGATAGTTGTATAATTCTTTTAGGCACTGAAGCATCATCCTGTGTCATTTGAGAGCCCAACATATCCTTTTCTACACCCTGCTCATTATTTGCCATATTTATATCCACATTCAAATTAATTTTTTTTAGATTTTTTTTTATCCCGCCTTTCTTATTTTTATAAATAACTCAAGGCAGAAAACATACCCAATACTCCTTCCTCCTATTTTCCCCACAACAACCATTCTGTGAGGTGAGTTGGGTTGAGAGACAGTGACTGGCCCAAAGTCACCCAGCTGGCTTTCATGCCTAAGGCGGGACTAGAACTCACAGTCTCCTGATTTCTAGCCTGGTGCCTTGACCACTAGACCAAACTGGCTCTATTTTCAAATTTTAGACTTATCCAGAGGATCTTGTTCTTCTTCCATTACATCCTTAACTGTCCATCTATCCATCATTTCTGAGAATATCAAAGACCATTTGTCATAAATTTTTATAAATTTTTCATAATTTTCCATCAAACAGCTCACTGTTAGAATATTTCCTTCCATTCTTTTGTTATCCTCTAGCTCCTCTTGTGTCCAACTTTTAAAGTCCTATTATCTTGTTTTTGACTAACTTTCTCATGGAACAAATTCTTCCAAAAGTTTAAAATTGTAATTCCAAGTCCATCTGAGCCCTTAATCCATTGTCAAACTTTCTAAAATTCATATCCTAAGCACCCTTTTGCTGTTTAATCCAGAAAATAATATTTTTCAAAAGCTTTAAAAATCATATTTAAAAATCCTTTCTCTAAGGAGAAGGCGACTCACTTAATGAGTGCAGTATAACTTGCCATTCCAAAGGGTCTTAATCCTAAAGCAACAAAAAAAATGCAACTCCAGAGTGATTAAGAATTGAGGCTCGGTCAAGCTTAATTTCCTTAAAAAAGGCTGCGTTGATAACTGTGAGCAAAGATGGTTCCTCCCTCAACTCCCAGCCACTGAACCCATAAGCAAAATGAGAAATGGCAGTTCCTGTGGTTTACTTATGAGGAGCAGCTGTACAGGGTCACATGGGCTATCTCTAGATCTCCCCTTACTCTGGGGAGATATTAGCGGCTTGGATCCTGCATCCATCTGCCTTCTCTGTTGTAACACCACCCCATTACAAAGAAGGGACGTCTAGCTTGCCATGGCTCTCAACCAGAAGTACCAGCATTATATTCTTTTGGTCTCAGCTGCCTGTTTCTTGATAAGTGTTCTGCATGTATACTTGGAACAGAATAAAATACATATACAAGTCAGTGGGAATGTATGCATGATTTTATGTTGTAAACTTCTATAAACCTATGTATCTAAATGATGTGCAGAATTTGGAATGCAGCTAAGTGATGCCCAGGGATGTTTTTCCTTCTTGTGGTCTATCATATAAAGTCAGTAATACAAATCTTATTAGTTTCACAGATGAACAAGCTGATAAGTCAAAGAGTTCAACCTAAAACATTACTGAGGGGAAATATTAGACTGACAGGTTTAAAAGATAATTTGCAAATGTTTCTCTGTTAAACAGCTTATCCATTTTCTCATTCTTGTTTTTTCATACTTGCAATCATCTAAATGAAAAACAGAGATTACAGCCCTAGAAGGAAGCCTTTTGCATTGACATTAAAGGAAGAAAGAAAATTCATATTCAAATTTATCTGATGGAAATCTAGCCCCTGTTTTTGTCTATATTCTGGTTTAGGTAAATTCAGCAAAAAATATTTGTATTTGCTTACAGTGGTGTCCCCCAAACCATGTAAACAGTTAGTGCCTATTGCAGATGGTAATCTAGTCCTGCATTTTAGAAGTAGATCTTGATTCTATTTGAATGTCATGGAATGGCTGAAATGGTTATCGTACCATCCACGCTATTATAGTTCCACGGATCATTGCAATAATACATAAGAAAAATGTATGGGTCTCACTTTGATACAAAGAAGAATGCTCCTTTGAAGAATTATGATGATTATTACACGGACCATGAATACAATAAAGTATTGTATCCACAAAGTCCATTTAGAACTTTCAAATACCAAATCTGTAGATCTACTTTCAGGCTTACATATCTTCCTGATTTACCTCATTTTGACATTTCATGCTTGATTATTCTTGCTTTCTACACTATAGACATTCTATTTTTTATATATATCAAACTACTGAAGGAGCAGGAAATGAATGTTAATATTTCCTTTTGTAATTTTACAGCTTTTAGAGGAGCAGAGCTGGTGAGCAATTCAGAGTTTATGACCACCATCTGAATACAGCTATAAATGTGAATCCATATTTTAGCTTAGTGCTAGAAACAAAGAATAAATAAACAGCAAAATCCTCACCATTTATGACCTCTTTCACTACAATTCTTGAATATTTGAATGAGTTTGCATTTCACCTGCAATAATGGAGTGCAAATCCATTTTGTACAAGTCTATTACATTCCTTATCTTGTCATAACAATGCTAGATTTCCATATCATGCATAACGGTCTTGTTCATAAGGCTTTGAAAACAGCCAGTTGGGTTAAGAATACCTCTACACATTTCAGTTCAGAAATGACCATGATGATTAAGAAACAAATAGGGGCCTCTATATATTCTAGTAAATTGTCTACCATGCCAAGCAATTTATAGTACATTGGATGAAGAATAGGGTTCAAAATAAATGGTCACCAAATGAAAACCCACTTTTAGAACATGACTCATTCAATCATGTGGGGACACTTTAACCTATATTGATACTTTTATAAAAATATAGATAAATATTTTTTCAATATTTGTAATATTTAATGTGTTCTGTATAGCAAGGGGGAAGTGTCTACCTTCAAGTCAATGTTCACTCCTGGTGATTGCCTAGACTAGTCCCTGCAGTTTTCTTGGCAAGATTTCAGAAGTAGTTTGCCCTTGCTTCCTTCCTAGGGTTGAGAGGGAGTGACTGGCCCAGGGTCACCCAGCTGACTTTCTTCTCAGGCAGGACTAGAACTCACAGTCTTCCGGTTTCTAGCCTGGTGCCTTAACCACTACACTAAAGTGGCTCTCTTTCTGTACAGCAAGGCACATTTCAAATTCTAATTATTACCTCATTTCAGTCATTCTGTCTGGGGGCAACAGGACCTGAGAGTGTTCAGACAGCCACTCTCCATTTGTTTTGCAGACCTATTCCTCCATCTGGGTCCTCTGCTGTCAGAATGGTGCCCATTCAAGCTAATCATAATAAAGTCTCTGATAATAACTTCCCCCAGGAGCCTTTTTAACTGTTGCCTAGCTGGCAACTCTCCTATCAGGCTATTGGAAAACTTATCTTCTAAACTGGTTGGGATAAGAATTGCAGTTTTCTGAACTAATACTTGAACATATTTTGCTCTCCTTCCCCACCATTGCCTTTCCCTTTTGTGTTATATCATTTTTTAATTGTAAACGTCAGCGGAGGGACTGTCTTATTTCAAGTATTAATGTTACTGAACTCCTCTGTTAATGGGTAAGATAATTTTTTTTTATTAAAAATAAATTCAAAATGAATTCAGAAGTAACTTAAGACCATTGGTAAAATTAAAAACCTATTTTTTTAAAAAAAAAGAATTGCATCTCTCATTATCATTTACTAGAAGGAAATGCTATAATTATTAGCTATCAGAATATCAGAATGTTTCCATCATAATAGTCCAGCTAAACCTAGTTATTGATTTAGTGACTGGAGTATAAATAATGGCATGTTTAACATAAGTGAAATAGTATGATATAGTGACAGAATGGTTGAAAGCAAACAAGAATCAAAGGCTAGAACTAGACTGTTATTTATCAGCTATGTGCTTTTGTTTTATTTGAAAATGATGCTTCTTTAAGTGCAAATATAATAACATTTCCTACTGGGCTTGTATGAAGATACAGAAAACAATATTTAAAAATGCTAAACAAAAATGCTCATTTTCTAAATACTAGATAACCATGTCACTAACATGACATAAAATGCTCTCGTATCATTCTAAAAGTAATTTATGCAATAACAACTTCTTATTCTCCAAATATTTGTAAAAAAAAAACAAATCCAAAACCTATTTGTGTGCAAACAGAACAAGAAAGTGGTTGACAATATTAAAAATCTCTTTGTTGTGTGACTTAGAGCTGCCCTTTCCATAAACTTAACACTTGAAGAAGATCCATTCCCTCCTTTGACCCACCAACAGATATGTATTTGATGTTTTTCTTCATCCTTCATATCATAGGTTTAAATTTAGCTAAATGTTTGTCACTTTGCTAAATTACTGATGCCACAGGGATAACTTAAAGACTCCTGATTATAGGTTGTAAAGAAAGAAAACAATGCATTATTAGGAGATAGAATTTCAGAGAAAAGAAGCCTGTGATGTACTTTTCACCGGAACTTCGGTGAACAATGTCCAAAAGAAAGGTCATCATTTGGTAAAAATACATAGCCTATATACATAGATGCATGCCTGCATACCCATCACACTATTTCCTTTCAAAGTAAGCTATTTTAATTACATTTTAAAAGGTGTGTGTGTGTGTGTGTCCCCACACACACTTAGCTGCATTTCTACTTTCAGCTAAGTTAATCTTGACTTTGTTGACTTTAGCCTTGCAGTCACAAGAATGTTATTTTTTATAGCAAGAAGTAAACATTGGAAATGTAACAATGAAAAATGTACCTACCTGCAGCTAGACCTATAAAAGCATTCTAGGAAGCAGTACCTAAAGTGGATGGCTTGGGGTAGACTATAACACATTTTTTTTTTCTACAAAAGTCATAGAAAGCACTGTGTTGGAGCCAACTGGGAATCTATCTTAGTAATCTAGCTGGTTCAATTTCTTTCACATTCTCATGGATTGACAAGAGTTGAATCAATAACTGGAGGATGCCATTCTTGAGTCAGATGAACATCAGCACCTGTATTCAGGGATATTATTATCGTTGTTGGTCGCACAGTCAGCCAGATTATGATGATGATGAAGATGATGATGATAGATTTATATCCTGCCTTTTTGCCAGGAATTCAGGGGAACATATATGGGACCTCCTTTCAATTCATCCCCACAACAATTCTGTAGGTTGAACTGAAAGAGAAACCAGGGCCTTTCAAATTCTAGTCTGAACCACTACATTGCACTGGCTCTGCTATTCTACTCCTTTTGTTAGAGCAGATTCTGGAAATTGAGAATATATTACACTTTTTTTCCAAAGAAAAACAACTCTGACTTTCCACTGCCACCTTGCCCCCAAAGGAAGATTAGACAGAAAAAAGCCTTTAGGTAAATGCATTCTTTTCTATGAAAGTTGCTGGGTTTCTTAGAGATAAATGTTGACTCCCTTGCACATAAACAGCAGGAATTTGCCTGGGAATTTGGGCCAGATGTCATCATTATAGGCTGATGAATTCAAATTCTCCCACCCACCCCAATTTATCAGATATGGGTAAGGTGGCTACTTCCCAGGAGTCATAGCTTGGTTGAGAGTGACAAATTCAATCTATACAAAGCCACTTTGTTATATTAAAAGAAGAAGAAATCACTGTCTTTGCTAGGATTGCGTATGTTGTCCCCAAGAACTCAGATTGTATCTTGGTAGTGCTCCTGGACTTTGACTTGAACATGGCTTCTCTGTGGCCATCCAGAAACGCCTTAGTTACCTTTGATTTTCATGCCAACTTTACTCACTTGCTAGAAGATAGAAGCCCAGCTGTTGTCATCTGTCTTGATGACTTTCAGATTAGACTACTATAATATGATCTATACTGAATTGCACTAACATGTGGTAATCATCCCTCAACAGATACATATTTGATCTCAGAGTGAAGAGGCCATACTGTATCTTATAGAGATATATGCTTGCAATGTCAAGTCTCCCCCGAGTTAAGTTACACGGACACATCCATCACGTTTCTTTTGCAGCAATATTTATTTAGTTATTTATTTGTAATTTTTCAAAAACCACCTAACAGCTGAAGCATTCTGGGCAATTTACATTAAACTCACCAAAAAAGAAAAAAGAAATTGCATAATTTCAGTTAAAATGTATCCAATAAATTCAAAAAGAATACATCATCAACTAAAGACATCATGTAAACTAGGCAGCAGCAAGGTGGTCTTCAACATCTAGAAAATATTAATTAAAATGTAATTAGGATATGATTAAAAAGCCTCGGAAAATAAAAAGATCTTCACCTGGCACTGATGCTAATACGGGCAGAAGTTGAGCCTCTCTGGGGAAGGCATTCCATAAATGGGATGCCACGAAGAAAAAGCTCTCTTTCTTAGAGAGATCCATTTTACCTCTTTGGGCATAATATGGAAGTGATTTGCCATTGCCTTCCTCTAGAATTGTGTGTGTGTGTGTGTGTGTGTGTGTGTGTGTGTTTTATTCCTAGTTTAGTCTATAGTTCTGGGAATTCCTTGTCATTTTCCATCCACTTATGAACCAGACCAGATTGCTAAAGGCTAACAAGGTGCTGCTACATGCTATGTTTATAAAGTTAGAGAACTTACGTATAGAAGAATTCTGAATGAGCAAGGGTACCCACTGAAAAGATGGTCCTCTCCTTTGTTGTTGTTCAGTCGTTAAGTCGTGTCCAACTCTTCGTGACCCCATGAACCATACTGCGCCAGGCCTTCCTATCTTTCACTGCCTCCCTGAGTTTGCTCAATTTCATGCTCATTGCTTCAGTGATGCTATCTAGCCATCTCATCCTCTGCCGTCCTCTTCTCCTTTTGCCTTCCATCTTTCCCAGCATCGGGGTCTTTTCCAAAGAGTCCTCTCTTCGCATTAGGTGACCAAAGTATCTGAGCTTGAGCTTCATTATCAATCCTTCCAATGAGCAATCAGAGTTGATTTCCTTTAAGATTGACTGGTTTGACCTTCTAGCAGTCCAGGGGACTCTTAAGAGTCTTCTCCAGCACCACAGTTCAAAGGCATCAATTCTTCGGCATTCAGCCTTCTTTATGGTCCAGCTCTCACAGCCATACATTACTACTGGAAAAACCATAGCTTTGACTATGCGGATCTTTGTCGGCAAGGTGATGTCTCTGCTTTTTAATATGCTATCTAGGTTTGCTGTAGCTTTCCTCCCAAGGAGCAAGTGTCTTTTAATTTCATGGCTGCAGTCTCCGTCTGCAGTGATCTTGGAGCCCAAATAAATGAAGTCTGTTACTGCTTCCATTTCTACCCCTTCTATTTGCCAGGGATTGATGGGTCCAGATGCCATGATCTTAGTTTTTTTAATGTTGAGTTTCAAGCCAGCCTTTGCACTCTCCTCTTTCACCCTCATCAAGAGGCTCTTTAGTTCTTCTTCACTTTCTGCCATTAGGGTGGTATCGTCTGCATATCTGAGGTTATTGATGTTTCTCCCTGCAATCTTAATTCCGGCTTGTGATTCTTCCAGCCTGGCATTTCTCATGATGTACTCTGCATATAGGTTAAATAAGCAGGGTGACAATATACAGCCTTGTCGTACTCCTTTCCCTATTTTGAACCAATCGGTTGTTCCATGACCGGTTCTAACTGCTGCTTCTTGGCCCGCATACAGATTTCTCAGGAGACAGGTAAGGTGGTCTGGTATCCCCATCTCTTTAAGAATTTGCCACAGTTTGTTGTGATCCACACAATCAAAGGCTTTTGCATAGTCAATGAAGCAGAAGTAGATGCTTTTCTGGAACTCTCGTGCTTTCTCCATGATCCAGCGAATGTTGGCAATTTGATCTCTAGTTCCTCTGCCTCTTCGAAACCCAGCTTGTACATCCGGTAGTTCTCGGTTCACGTACTGCTGAAGCCTAGCTTGTAGGATTTTGAGCATAACCTTGCTAGCATGTGAAATGAGTGCAATTGTGCGATAGTTTGAGCATTCTTTGGCATTGCCCTTCTTTGGAATTGGAACGTAAACTGACCTTTTCCAATCCCGTGGCCACTGTTGCGTTTTCCAAACTTGCTGGCATATTGAGTGCGGCACTTTAACAGCATCGTCTTTTAGTATTTTAAATAACTCAGCTGGAATACTGTCATCTCCACTAGCTTTGTTGTTAGCAATGCTTCCTAAGGCCCACTTGACTTCACTCTCTAGGATGTCTGGCTCAGGGTCAGTGACCACACCAGCATGGACATCAGGGACATTAAGATCTTTCTTGTATAGTTCTTCTGTGTATTCTTGCCACCTCTTCTTAATCTCTTCTGCTTCTGTTAGGTCCCTGCCTTTTTTGTCCTTTATCATGCCCATCTTTGCACTAAACGTTCCTTTGATATCTCCAATTTTCTTGAAGAGATCTCTAGTCTTCCCCATTCTATTCTTTTCTTCCATTTCTTTGCATTGTTCATTTAAGAAGGCCTTCTTATCTCTCCTTGCTATTCTCTGGAAATCTGCATTCAGTTGCTTATATCTTTCCCTTTCACCCTTGGTTTTCGCATTCCTTCTTTCCACAGCTATTTGTAAAGCCTCATCAGACAGCCATTTTGCTTTCTTGCATTTCTTTTTCTTTGGGATGGTTTTAGTTGCTGCCTCTTGTACAATGTTACAGACCTCCATCCATAGTTCTTCAGGCACTCTGTCTACCAAATCTAATCCTCTAAATCTATTCATCACCTTCACTGTGTACTCACATGGAATATGATCTAAGTCATACCTGAGTGGTCTAGTGGTTTTCCCTACATTCTTCAATGTAAGCCTAAATTTTGCAGTAAGAAGCTCATGATCTGAGCCACAGTCAGCTCCTGGTCTTGTTTTTGCCGTCTGTATAGAGCTTCTCCATCTTTGGCTGCAAAGTATGTAATCAATCTGGTTTCGGTATTGACCATCTGGTGATGTCCATGTGTAGAGTCGTCTCTTGTGTTGTTGGAAAAGAGTGTTTGCTATGACTAGCTTGTTCTCTTGACAGAACTCCATTAGCCTTTGCCCTGCTTCATTTTGTACTCCAAGGCCAAACTTGCCTGTTATTCTGATTATTTCTTGACTTCCTACTTTAGCACTCCAATCCCCTATGATGAAAAGGACATCTTTTTTTGGTGCTAGTTCTAGAAGGTGTTGTAGGTCTTCATAGAACCGGTCAACTTCAGCTTCTTCGGCATCAGTGGTTGGGGCATAGACTTGGATTACTGTGATGTTGAATGGTTTTCCTTGGATACACACTGAGATCAT
Organism: Liasis olivaceus; assembly: GCA_030867105.1. Classification (NCBI taxonomy): domain Eukaryota; kingdom Metazoa; phylum Chordata; class Lepidosauria; order Squamata; family Pythonidae; genus Liasis; species Liasis olivaceus. The sequence goes on from CM061349.1 coordinate 264,656,086, forward strand.
TCTGTCATTTTTGAGGTTGTATCCCATTACTGCCTTTCCCACTCTCTTATTGACTATGAGTGCAACTCCATTTCTTCTAAGGGTTTCTTGCCCACAGTAGTAGATATAATGGTCACCTGAATTAAATTCACCCATTCCCGTCCATTTCAATTCGCTGATTCCCAAGATGTCGACGTTCAATCTTGTCATCTCATGTTTGACCACATCCAGCTTGCCTTGGTTCATGGATCTTACATTCCACGTACCTATACAATATTGTTCTTTACAGCATCGGACCTTCTTTTCGCTTCCAGATACATCCACAGCTGAACGTCCTTTCGGCTTTGGCCCAGCCGCTTCACTCTTTCTGGAGCTACTTGGAATTGCCCTCCGCTCTTCCCCAGTAGCATATTGGACACCTTCCGACCTGAGTGGCTCATCTTCCGGCATCATATCTTAGCCTTTTAACATTGTCCATGGGGTTTTCTTGGCAAGGATACTGGAGTGGGTTGCCATTTCCTTCTCCAGTGACATTTTGTCAGAACTCTCTGTCATGACCTGTCCATCTTGGGTGGCCCTGCACGGTATAGCTCATGGCTTCACTGAGTTACACAAGTCCCTTCGCCACGACAAGGCAGTGATCAATGAAGGGGTCCTCTCCTTTACAATCATGTAAAACGGAGATGCACATCAAAGCAGTGGGCCATGGCTGGTAGATGGCATTCCATGAACTTCTTCTTATATGTCAGCTTTCATAGATTGGAGGAAGAATAAAAATGAGAATTTAGAATGGAAATTTAGAATGTCTGGAAATTTAGAAAGTCTGTATCATTGGTTTTTAATTTTATTTTGCATTTGTGATGGTTTTAAACTGCCTTGTGAATAAAGTTATTTCTAAAGTCCTTTATGAATATTTTAACACTACTGTGGATTTTGCAATTTTACAAATAGGAATAAATAGATTATTGAACAGATGCAGAGTTCTCTCACTATGAATGAATTTAGAATAACCACAAGATGATTGTCTTATCCAACACCCTTAGAGCCCTATTCCCTCTTTCTAAGAAATAAGCACATTTTAGGCCTTAAGGTATAGGGATAGTTTTATTGAATTAATTAATTAGATAGATTTGTTTACTCAAAATTTTTATAACCTACCTTTTCCTTTTGAGGATTTAAATTTTTTTTTATTTTGCTATGAAAGATTTCCAGACATGTAAAATAAACATGCCATGATCCCTTGTGTAGCTGGAAAAATCTCCACAAAACTAAGTTCACAAAAAAGAATGTAAGAAGGCAACGCTACATGTAAATTACTCTTTCTTGTTAATAAGGCATTCACAGAAGGCAGGGTTCATTAGTTTAGCCTTTATAAAAGGCACTGTTTCATTAAAACTGGGAGGCTTACATTGTGACAACTGGATTAAATCTAGAAACAAATTAACCCTGTAACACGTCCATAATTACACTGTGGGATACTCTAACCCACCCTTGATCTTGGCTAGAACTAAAAAGTAATGATCACTCTTGGGCCTTACTTTTTTCCATTCTAGTTAGATAAATGCTGGTTTAGCTGTGCCTGGAATTGCTTTATTTAGAGAATTAGATGGCACTGGAAGGAATTTAATAGATATTTAACACATCAAAGCATTCAGCTAAGTCCAGCACACTTTTACTATCACAGATAAACATGATTAGGGATGGAGAGGGGGAGAAACTATTGATTTCTTTTAGAGCAAAATGGCCTAATCAACCAATAAGGGCCATATCACAGCACAGACAATGACAATCTTCTAATTTGGGAAAGATGCCAAGACAAACAGCATATTTCACAGAAAGTTGTGTTTGAAAGTGTCTATTAGGAAAATAGTAAAACTGTATGTTAATATTAGAACTATATATAAAACTATTCTCGCTAGATAAAATAGTGATGACTTCATATAGTGATGTGTTCTGTGAATTCACAGAAAATATGGTGGAATGGAATGTTAAATGAATGTTAAATGAAAACCGAAAACATGCAACACTAACTAGATGTCGCTTGATCAACACATCTCTGCATGCTATAACATAAAATTATATGGAAATTTATATATGTATGTGGAAAAATGATATGGCTGCCCAACTTAAATAATTCTGGATGGCTAACAAGAATACAAAAACCAATATAAAAACAGAGCAGAAAAATACAATTAAAAGCAATCATAGCAGAAGGCAAGAGCCAAGGGATTTCATAAGTGACTCACAACCTCAAAAGCACATGTATGGATCTCCACTAGCAACCTGGTCTTAACACCTTCCATGCACACATCTGGCAGATTCTGGAATAAATCTTGAGCTCTTTTTGAATAATAATAATAATAATAATAATAATTGTTATTATTATTATTATTATTATTATTATTAATTTGCTGCTCAACTTGCAGTGGTTCTGGATGGTTTACAATTTGTTAAAAAAAATTAAAACAAGAAAACACAAAACAAAAAAGAGCAAAGATGGCAGAGATAACAAAGCCAGATTGGACCAGGAGAAAGAAGAAAAGAGGCCTTCAGTCATGCTTGCCAAAAGGCCTGGGTGATGAGACAGGTCTTCAAGGCCCTTTAAAACATCAGTAGGGTGGGGGCTGTTCAAATATCGGGGAGAACCTCATCCCAAAGGGCAGGCACTGCTACAGAGAAGGTATGCTTCCAGGGTCCCAACAGATGTCACTGTTTAGTTGAAGGAACCTGGAGCGCACCAACCCAGCCAGATCAGATTGGCTGGGCTGGGCAGATACTATTGAAAACAGGTGGTCCCTCAAGTAACCAGCCCTATGCCATGTAGAGCTTTATAGGTAGTGTATATGGTATGCTACATTTATCAAGTTCACCTTTCATGCTTACTTTAGATATACTGTGTTTACATGGAAATAAATCCCACTGATTCCAATAGAATTAATTTTTCTGTTAGTACATTTTAGCATTACAACTTCTATTCTAGATAGATTCTGCTATAAGCAGATAACAAAAGCACAAAAGATGCCAGAGTCTGCCTTGTAGTGTGACATGTAATATACAAGGAAGCCATTCCTGCTTCAACTTAGTCAAACTTCTGTTCTGGATGTTCACTGTTAATTTTGCCATTGCTGCATACACCCCAAATTTGGTTTCCCAGGCTGATATTATCGGCAAAATATCTCTTTTCTAATGTTGGGCCAAATTTGTCTTTGTAGCCATCAGCATATATCTTAATAAAGTGTGATACTTTTTAGTTATTTGTACTGGAAAGATTCCTAGTAGAAAAAACTGAGATTCCAGTTCAAGCTTCATTTTTAAGTTTTTTTTAATAATATTTCTCCGCAGAACTTTTGAATTTTTTTACACTGACTACCACATATGGTGAAGTATTCCTTTTGTATCACAACATTTCCAACATTTATTATTATATCATTTATCTATCTTTGCAATTATGGATGGGGTTTCGTACCTTCTGTAAAACATTGTGTCCCAATTTTCTCCTAAATTATAGTTTGAGGTAAATTTTATCAAAAAAATTCCAGTAAGTTTTGAGGAACAATAAATGTTGTTAAAAAGAACAATATATACATATATGCTAAGAGAAGCCCTATATTAATACCTCTTAGATATTTAAACAGATCAATCAAACTGAGAAAGTTTCTACCAGATGGACATACCTCCTGGTGCTCTTTGTAACTCCAATATGAAGATACGGGCTTCAATTTTCCTGATTTCCAGTTTTATTTTTGGGCCTATACTTTGACTTCCACATCTTTGTGAAATTCAAGTGATTTTTTTTCTCTCAAAAATCAAAAACCATGATGGGGACAACTTATTATTTGACCCCCTCGAATATCTGGGAGGATTCTAGAGATTCTAGGTCTTACAGCAATTGATCTGTAATCATTGTGAAAAAAAAATGCTGTGATTGTAGCTAAAAGGCAGCATGATTTGTCAAAAATTAGTCTGATCGGTCTAATTTTATTTTAAGATCTGGTATCTTCCTCAGTAGATTGTTGGAAGGCAGTGGAAATAATAAATCTGTACTTCAGCAGTACATTTGAGTAAATATTCCATGACATCCTAATTGGCAAGCTTGTAAAGTTTGGGCTTAATATGGTTGCAGCAGCTGGGAGACCTAATCTGAGTTTGGAACCTAAGCAGGGTTGGTCATGGTTAGTATTTGTATGGACACCACCATGGAATTCCAAGGCTATAGGCTAAATTGGGAAGTAACCCCCCCCCCCCCCCAAAAAAAGAGGACAATGGAAAAACCACATCTATACTGTTGCCAAGAAAAATGCATGGATGAATCCATGTAGTCACCAGGAACTGAGCTCAACTTTTTAAAAGTATAGGTTGGATGGATATATCCAGAGCTGATTTAAAATCCATATTCAATGAGTTCTTATCAATGGTCCCTCATTAAAACTGGAGGGAGGTGTTGAATGGCATGCAGCTAGGTTCAGCCCTGACCCCTGTAGTCAATAACTTTGTCATTAATTACTTGGATGAAGAGGTGGAAGAAATGCTTATCCAGGATAAGCAAATATCTTTGAACAATAGTAAAACTGATCTTGATATATTACAGAAGTAGGCTGAAAGTAATTAATGATATTTAAGCAACAAGTGAAAATGTCTTTATTTAGGAAAAATACATGTACAGATTGTAGGATAACTAATGGGGTATCAAGGTTATTGGATCTGGAGCCGATATGATTCAGCAGTGTAACATGGTTGCTAGAAAAGCAAATACAATTCTAGGCTGTCTTAATCTCCAATTCATGGGAAATATGGCTTCCATTTTATTCTGCATTTGTCACACCCCACCTTGAGTACTATGTTCATTTCTGGGCATCACATGTTATTGATGTATATATTGATAGATTAGGAGAAACTAAACAGATGCAGAGAAGAACAACATAGATTATCAAGGGGCTCAGGGGTATCCTTGAGGGGAGAGTAAAGGAGGGTGTTGCAGCCACCAACCTGATTTTTTTGTCACCCCCACCAACACTCCTTAAGGTGCTAGAAACTAAGTACTACATGAGATGCTAAAAGAATTAGATTATTTAGCTGAAAAAAGACAGTCGAGGTAGGATATAGTGACATTTTTAAGCACACAGAAAATAGTGATATGCTTTCTATCATTCCTGAATGCACAGCACAAAATTACAAGAATATATTTTCTGGCTGAAAGGGAAGGAAAACTTCCTAATAATATGAGCATGGTTTTGCTGGAATCAGCATATGAAGATGGGTGCCTGTCTTCCCCAGTTGTATTCAAGCATCCATCTGTTAGGAAGACTTCTGTTTGAATTCCTGAATATAGAAGGGAATTGGACTTAATGCTCTAAATGGCTCTTTCCAACTCTCTTTCTCTGCATGTATGTATGTATGTATGTATGTATGTGTATAAATATGGTCTTGCCAGAGCTTGTCAGAAAGCAGCAGTATCATTTTTTAAAGTTTCCTATGCTCATTCTAAGTAGCATAATGGTCCTTCAGTCCCTGTGAACTTTTGGCTGCTCTGAAACCAAAGGAGTGCCATCTCCTATTAACAAATCAGTTAATTTAGAAATCTGCGATGAATTATGAATGAGGAGAGGGTTCAGGCCATCAACTGTCATTCTTAAAATGGGCTCCAAAATTATTATTTAATTCAAGTGCGTAGCTTCCACCATGGTGTCCTTAAACATTTCCTTATGTGGGAAATCACATCGTTCTCACTGGCATCCAAAAATAGATTCCATTTCTTCCCTGAAACAATGAAACCTGAATGTATTATGACTTTTGCCTCTGAAATAGTAAGTATGTGACAAGCAACACCCCAAGGGATAAATACTTTCCTTCTGTTTACTTTCCTGTGGCATAAAATAGAGGAACTAAGATATGCAAGACATACTCAGAGGTGCAGAGCAATGTTTTTGTCAGGACCTCTGACTCAACCTGTATTCCATGAGAGAAGCCTTCCTCCTGTGATTTGTGGGTGTGCTCATCACTGGATAATGAATGCCCATTTCCCTGACACAAGGTTACAATGTTAATCATATCTTGAGTCTCATTTGATGCCCTAGGGAAAGAGCATTCTGCTTCATCTTCTGCCAGACAGGTTAAGATAAGAATTTTAAAAGTAATCCACCCTCTTGGTTCCTCAAAATATTTGCAGGTAGTGTGATCAGCAAATGTGATGTGCAGCAACACTGTTCATAGATTAGGTCTGTGCAAATCAGCCCTGATGCAGTTCAAATTGGAGAGCTGAGATTTGGAGGTAGCCTAATAGGATCCAATTTTGTGCTTTGAGATTTGGAGGCAAAACAATTTGATTCAAACTGATTCAGGTTTTGATTTGGAAATCAAAATATCTGCCACTGCTAATGTTTTTTGACAGAATGGGATGAAAATAGCACGCATGATAGCCCATTTAGAGTACATTAATTCAGACAAGTTTATGCCTGATACCTTCAAGGATTTCACCACAATAACATTTGGGAATATTCTTTAAAAGACAGAAACAGCAGGGATGAGAAAAGAACAGCCTGCAAAGTAATTTGGCAAAGAACCTATAGAAATGTGCTGAACTGGTGCAGAAATAGCAAACTCCAATTTAAAAATAATACTTTTAAAAGCTATTTTAAAAAATAGACTCTTACTTATCCATTTGCTTTTTCTGTCAGTCAAGCTTGGCATCATACTGAAGAATGCCAGTTAGCTTGTCCATGTGTGGTAATTTAGCTTTGCCCTCAGTGATCCCTGGATTTTTGGTGGTGCCAAGTAGATTAGCATAACTAACTGGCAAACTCTGCATCTTCCAGATAGGGCTCCAGTCATGAACTTGTGGATGCCCAATAGCACATCTTAGCATGACATAACTCCTAGAAAGGTGGCTGTTGACAATATATATCAGTGATAAGAAGGACTGCTCTTCTGAAAAGACTTTGCTTCATTGCATCAGATGCCAAAGATGCCTGGAGAGTTTTAAGGAATCTACTTCTTAAAGGCAATGCAAATTTAAAGCTGCAACACCCCCAAAAAGACAGGCTGCTTTAATAAATAGCACAGAAGTGCTCCTTTTAAATGAGGAATGAATCACTTCTTCCAAATCATTTTCAAAATATGTACAACCACATGCTCTGAAGACATGGCTGCGCTTTTGGGCTTGGAGCCCATTAGTGGTTATAGTGAATGTTGAGCATGGTTTGTCACTCTGCTGCTGATTATGTTTTATGGTTTTAATATGGTTTTTAACATGGTTTTATATGTTTTTTGTTTGCTTCTATTTGTTTGCTTTGTGTTTTGCTTATTGTTTTTGGTGCTGTTTTAACTGGTTTGAGCTGCCCAGAGTCATATTTGTGAGATGAGCGGCTATACAAATTGAATTAGTAAAATAAATAAATACTTTGAAACAGTGACTTGGATCAGCAAGCCAGCGGACAGGTAGTGAAACTGGTTTATAGATCCATGATTTGAAAGTTTATAAGTTCAGTCTTCTGCCTTCTTTCTTGGCTGCCTGAGTAGGGAAGGCTTTATTAAGCTTGGCAAGCATATCTCCATGCTGGCTGGGGAATTCTGGGAGTTGAAATCCACACATCTTCAAATTGCCAAGTTTGAGAAACACTGCTCTAGAAGGATGCCAAATGACAGATCTCAGTGTAATGTAAACTCCCAGGGTTGTGGCTTGCTAGCAATACTTTATGTTAGTTATAAAACAGCTCACAATCTAGGAGCACTTTGCTTCTTAGTAATCTTGTAGCAGAAAAATGCTGTAGTTGGGCAGGTTGGCAGGCTTTGATGGATGTGGGTAATATGGTGCAGGGACAGAACGTGCCAGTTTTCTGACACAGGGACAGAAGTACATAGTGGTCTGACATAAGAGTGCATATTAGACAAGCCACAGCCTTTGGCCCAGATTCAAAACCCTGATTGCTGAATTGTGCCATCATTTGTATTGATAGAAATGGCACAGAAAATCCAAGTTTCCATTTATAGTACATAAGAGAAAACAACATCAAGTCTTGTTGCCTGATCAATTGTAAAACAACGAGCATTTGTGTTAGCAGTGTGCCCAATTCACTCAGTCCATTGAGATCCAAACATACAGAATTTAGAAGTTTTACCCAAGCGTATATGAAAAAGTAAACTATTTAGGTCAGATATTAATTGTAATCTTACCCACATTCCAGAAAGAGGAATACAGTATGCTTTCTGCCTGCCTGCAGGGATGTCAGGGGTTGCTGTTTCCTTAAAGGTAAAAACATTGGTGATGTTGCCAGATGTTCCACCTCCTTGCTGAGGCTGATACTGCACCTGGAGTGGCTGCAGATAGCAAAGCAGAGATCACATTTCCAGTGAGTGATCCTATGCAAGGTGTGGATCCTCTCTTCTCTTCCACACTCTCAGTGTTACCACAAGCCACAGCCTGAATGGAAATAATGGTACTTTACCAAATTATGGAGAAGGAAGACAGCTTGGAGGAGATTTTACACTATGAGTTATTTATTCCTCACTGAAAGCTCCTTCATCACTCTATATGTCATTGAACTAGTAGTACCTACTGCTACTATCAAAAGAGACCTGTCACACTTCTGTTTTGGGGTCTCTCCACTAGCTCCACTGCAGATAGCACAGGAGTTGCCTTGATCTCCTCTGTTCTGCAATGATGCCTTCAATACAATGAAAGAATAGACTGCAGTAGGTCAGCTGTGATGATATGCAAAGTCCATCTCTGCTTTGTCTTTTGATGCCTGAACCTGCCCTAGAATGGCTACTCTGTTTCATTTTGTTATTATTATTTTAATTACAAACTAATATGTGCTTGGTCCTTCTACAAGTCTTTTTTTATGGAAGCTCTTAGATGTGTTTATGTTATCAATACTATCTGTCAATATGCTACTAAATCTCTCATGTCTCTAACCTTCAAATGGGTGAAACAGTGCATCATAGGGCAACAATTTTTGAACCAAGGTTCCTCAAATGGGCTAACTTACAGAATACATCCAAAATCCGGGACCCATTATTCCTGTGGGATTGAAATTTGGGAAATTTGTGGCCACTTCAATCCCAACTTCTTTCCCATCTCCCTCTGTCTCTGTGCCCAATCAGCAGGTGGCAAGGCACAATGGGTGAGTGGCGATTGGCTGCTTTGGAACCAAGGCTGAAATTTTAAATCTCTTAATAGTGGTGGGCATTGAGGGAAGGACCAGGGAGCAACTCAGATGCCTGCTGGTGAGATAGGGCTGGCTGGTTGATGGGTGTGCCCTCTTCCTCAAGGAAGGGGGTCCTTGGGGACATGCCAGAATGAGGAGCGGGGGTGCAGTTTTCCTCGGAGTCCCCAGCTCCCTTGTTCAATCTCCCCCCCCCCCCAGCAAAGTGGCAGGTAGTTCCATGGATCAGCTGAGGAGGAGACTTCAACAGGGCTCTCCTGAAGGAAGATTTCTGATACTCCCTACAGTTTCCTATAAGCTAAGTTAATGGGGAAGCCAGCAGCAAGTCATAAGTTGGTCACACTCCCACTGCTTTTTTGCCCTTGGTCATTCTGTTTCTCTGTTTAGGTAAGGAAATATCTCTGAAATGATGACCCAATGGGTCACGGGTTGTCTAGTTGTCTACATAACCACAATGTTAGCAATAAGCTGTATTCTACATGTAGTCCTCTAATTTCAAACACACTAATTTAGGCCTAGTCACACAAGATTCATTTGTTCAGAACAGACCATCAGCCAATCAAGGAGGATCTTTTTGGGAGGGGAAGATTTAACTTGTGGGGGAAGTTGGGAGAAGTAAAACTGAATAAATGGAGAGCTAAGGCCACACAGACTTACAGAGACCAACAGGGGACTAGGTCACCAAACAGAAGGACTGATGATATACAGTATAGATTTGGGAAAAATTGAAATGGATCATACACAAAGGCAACTGAACAAAGCAGAATTAATAAGAGGAAATGAATCTGCAGCCAGTGACAAACCAGTTCTAAGAGACAGTGAGGGAAAAAAAGCAAAAATGTTTTCCCAGCCCCAAAGGGCTCTGATAGGCATGGGATTTAATGATGTGAAAACATTCTTTGGCCAGCAATCACATTGCTGTCAGACCACTCAACACACTCCCTCTGCTATCTCCATGTATGATTAGAATAACTGCTACATTATTCTGAGTGTTAGAAACAGGAAAATACCATTGAATCACTGCTGTATTTGTTCATATCACCCTGAATCAATTTGGAGTCACTGATTCAATATGGCAGATCAACTTGGCTTGATACTTTGTTTGGCTATGCAACTGAATCACCATAGAATTAATTCTCCAAACTAAAAAAAACCCGCAAAAAACCCACAGCCATATCATCTATACGCATGAAGTGGAACTGTCTGCATGTGGTATACTTGACTTGGTAGTGACAAATTAAGAGCAAGGGATGAAATGGTATGTTGGAATTGTGACTAAAAGCTTAGAGGAAAGCACCAGAAGATCTACGATAATCGGTTGGGATTCCCTGTTTAATGCAGCTCTCTAAGAATTGTTTCCATGCAAAAAGCAAAAAATTCAGCTGGTCCACAAAACAAAAAAATCCGTCCTTGGGAAATACCAATTATTATGGCTATTTTTTTTTCATGGGCATTTTTTTTACATAGCTTGGAAAATGTCAGATTTAGTCGCCCAGGATAGAAACTGCATCTAGAGGATTTTTTCCAATTGAACCACTTAATTTGATATATAGTATTTTCTGGTTTAGCTGTCCTTTTTATTTCTATTCTGTTCCAAGCCAGAAGCCCATGAGCTTTGCCTATGGTGAGAAACAGAGTAGGTAATAATGGTCCTTATTATGGTTACTAATGGTATTATGGGTAGTAATGGTTCTTAGAGCTGGAGGAAGCAACCATTTACTTTGTCCTTGAATGCTAGGAGTAGCTCACACCAAGGAGATCTACCATTAACAAATGCATTCAGTCTACTATGGAGATCAATTTTGAACCACAGAACCTCATAGCTGAAGCATCTGCCCTAGTTTTTGGATTTCACTGCCTGTTGCCCATCTCCTAATCTTTGTTATATCTTGCCTAATGAAAAGTTCTGAAGAACCTGACAGCTTGGTTGATTTTGGTTGGTTGGTTGGCTGGTTGTAATAAAAAAAAAATACTGAATTATAGATTTTGAATTTGGTAAGAATTAAACTATGCTACAAGTTCATTAAGTAAAATGCAGTTGATCCTGTTAAGTAATATAGAGGAAGTGTTGGTAGTCCCAATTTCAGTTAGGATTCAGGAACACTGTAAGGTAGAGTGAATGAGACCTTTCCCCAAACTAGTCAAATCCCACGTAAAAATGGAGAAACAAATTATTGTTGATACCAATGAAGGCTGTTTATTTTGTTTTATTTCAGTATGCAGATAGAAAGGGTATTTCTTAGTCAAACCAGCTATGGGAGATTTAATGCTCCCAAATCTACATGTTTTAGTTCAAGTCCAGATATACCCCTTACAATTTTTTTTCCCCTTGGCTTTCCTCAGCAGCTTTCACTTCACATGTGTTTCATCTTGTCTCGTGTCAGAAATGCAGGAACTAGAAAGGAGATAATTATTAATCTAAATTTAAAAAATTAAAAAACTTTAATAAAAGTATAGATTTATATAATTCTTGCCCAATGCTGGGCCACATTAATGGCAAAGATATTTCTGACCAGCAAGTCATTCTGTGTGCATGTCGGTCCCAAATGGCACTGTAAAAGATGGATAGTTGTTTGGACAGTGCCACATTCACAGTAAATATCCTTGTCCTCAGGAAGAAACCCCCATTTTTCCATTTGATTGTTGGCTTTACCCAAGCCAGTGCACAGTCTATTTAAACATCTCCAAACCATCCACTCCTCCTCCAAACCTCCAGGCAACTCCTCAAGTGGTTCTATCCAATTGTAAAGATGTTTTGCTTGGGATTTCCATCTTTTTAATCACTCTGTTTGAGGTGTGGTAACAACCTCCTTGGCACAATCTAAAAAACTCCTTGATTTCAATCTTTTTGTGGGAGTACTTGACCAAATAATGGGTGTGCTGGATCATGTAATACCTTTCCATATTCCATGTCTTGTGCCACACTCCTTTAACACCTGGCAGGGCTATTCCCACCAAGATAGACAGTTTATCAAGTGGAGTGGGGTGCAAACATCCAGTAACAGTGCGACATGTATCACTAAGTGCCCTATCCACATGTATAGAATGCGCAAACTGGCCCCAAACGGGGCAGACGTACTCTGCTGCCGAGTAACACAATGCAAGGGCAGCCATATGTAACGTGATAGGGTGGGCACCCCAGATAGTTCCAGCCAACTTTCTGAGGAGATTATTACGGGTAGAGGTCTTTTGCTTTAAATTGCAACAATGTCTTTTAAAGGTTAATGTTCGATCCAATGTAACACCAAGGTAACATGCTGTCTCGTAATGTATCAGACTCACTCCATCCCAGATAATATCAAGCCTACGTCTGGCCTGCTTGTTTTTAAGATGGAATGCACAGACTTTAGTTTTTGATGGATTGGGTTTTAGTCCATTCTTGTTATAATATTCTGACATATTCTTAAGAGCCAGAGTAAGCCTAACTTCCACCTCCTCGAAGCTGGCTCCCTGAGCAGTAACTGCCAAGTCGTCAGCATAGATGCAAGACAATGTATCAGGACCAACAAGCTGGTCATTGGTATATATATATTAAATAATAGGGGAGCAAGAATGCTTCCCTGTGGAAGACCATGTCGCTGGGCTCTCCACTGGTTCTTTTTTCCCTGGTTCAGATGTGTTGGGACTGCAGCATTCATTTTTAAAAATTTATTTTATTTATTTATTGTATTTATATAGCTGCCCATCTCACATAAAGTTTGACCATGCTGAGAAGGAATTCTGAGAGTTGAAATCCCAGTATATGTGGATGGCATCTGGTTGGGAATGACGTTCTACACCAGTTAAAATGGTCAGGGTCAGCTATACTTTACATCAACAGTATAAGAGTTTACTCCCTAGGCTATAGACTTTAACATTTTTTTTAAAATGCAGCCAAACATTATAATAACCAAGGATGAATCCCTAATAAGATGAGAGCATGGCATTTTGCTTATTTTCATTTATAATTGTTTGCTGCCCAGAGTCATTGGTTTGAGACAGGTGGCTATACAAATTGAATAAAATGAATGAATGAATGAATAAATGAATAAATAAATTACTTTAAGACATATCTGAGCTGGAGCATCAGTGGGTATAGTCTGTTGTAATAGCAACAGCTAACCCGCTCCCTTCATAGAAAAGATGGGCTAATCTCAAAGGTTGATCTTGATGGACAAATTGTTGTACGACTGGATCCAGAACTAATAAGAGTGTATATTTGTATGCTGTACTCTAAAGATGATGACTCCTCTAAGTTCTTTACTCATTGATGGAATGACAGAAGTTAAAAATTATCAGTTTTGGATTTCCAGGCCAAGCTAGTAGTTTGCAAGATTATGAAGGGTTTATTGTAGTCCTGGCATGTTTTCTTAAATGAAATCTATAGGAGCCAATGGTGGCCATCACGGAAGCAAGAACTTCTTGCTACTTGATTCTCAAAGAAATTCCAACAAATCATTTTATTCTTTTTTCCCTGGGATCTCCTTTATGATACTTGCTTGTTAATTATCAACACAAAGCTTGTCATAGTGGCTCTGAAGTGGGGAAGGGAGTATTAAATTGAATAAACAGAAGCTCAGCAGAAAGCAAATGGCTGCCCTCTCACAGAGCAGCATAGGCCTCCATGGGTCAAGTAGCTGTGCTGCCCTCCTGAAGATTACTGAGGAGAAAACTAAGAAAATGAGAGTTGCTCTTCCCTCCAAAATGTGACATCTAAGGGAAAATTGCTCAAGTCTAGAGTAAACATTTTAGCAGTTTGATTGTAAGCATGACAATAGACCTCCTCCTGACTTCAGTGAAATGTAATTTCTGTCAGATTCAGACCAAGAATCACCACGAGACAGTTCGGAAATCAGCTCAGCTTCTTTATTAGCTTGCACCTAACAGACAGAATCTTGCCAGGCTAACTCTAATCCCCCCAACAATAGCACCTATAACCATCATGCCCTTAGGGAGGGGCCAGTCTCTTTCTCTTGACTTTCACACAGTCCATCTGGGGGCTGAGGAAATGCTTTCCTTGGAATGTCTCTCCCCCTTCCCTGTAACCTTGAAGCTCCATTCCAGAACCCTCCCCGCTCATGCCTTCCATCACAATTTCATGCCATCACATAATTCAAAGGATTTCTAAAACAAATTGTATTACTATAATTTCAAATTGTTTATATTGCTGAATAGGGAGAAAACACTCAGAAGCAGATCTTATAATACTGGTGCTCTATAGTCATCCAATGGGAACACAATGTATTACAGCTTTCTCCCAACTTAGGTGCCTTCCAGGTGTGTAGACTTCAACTCCCAGAATCCTTCAACCAGCACTGGCCACTGCTGAAAATTCTGGGATGTAAATGCTACACATGGGGTGGGCACTCAGGCTGGGGCCAAACACAATACACAGCAATCATCAACTTCACCGCAAATTCCCCCTATCTTCCAGCATTGATGTAATCTGCACATAGCACTGTTGAAATCTTATGTAGCATTCTCTAGATGTGCTGGGCTACAATTTCCAATGGCCATATTGCATGAGAATTCTGGAAGTTGTAATCCCCAAATTTCTAGATGACCTCTGGTTGGTTGATATCTTGATGAAATTGTTAGAGTAGAAATAGGGAGACCACATTCTAAGTTGTCTCTGTGCATAGAAACAAGAGGTCCTATCTAGTTGTGTAGATGTTACTATAAAATTATTTATAAGACTGCACAGATGCACATTAAAGAGATGAGGATCTTCAGGCTACAGAACTCCGTTTGCCATGATATGATGAAATTGTGGAATTCCTTCAATAAAAGATACTCTTTCTACATTTATGAATCAAGTGACGGATTGCATGACTGTGGAAGCCAAAAGCACTGATATCAGTGGAGCAATAGTATCATGGGCTATAAAACACTTTGATAATGGATAAACTCTCACCACAGGTGTAAATTACGCTGAACAGGCAGACGAAAGATATATTCCTGACTGTTCCCATTTATCATGTATATAGAGAAGAGAAATAACCTGAAAAATATAAGTTTGTATTTACACTGGGGAATGGAACAGGAAATTGATTATCAATGGGATAAGTTATAAATCATCTGGCTGATGGTAACATATTTCTCGGAATTAATTATAAGAAATGGATGTATTGAACAGCCCTAAAATGTGTCATAACTCTTTTTCTATGGCTTACTTAATTTTGTTTAAAATGCTTGTGTTTCAGCTGAGCAGGTATCTAAATTTATCTTGCATCTAAGTGAAAGTTCTTGGGAGTATTAGAGAAAAGGTTTCACTTGAGAAATTGTCATAGTTGCAATTCTGTTATGATTTCAATTCTCTTGAAAATCTTATAGGTGTTCCTCCTAACAGGACTTTCCCATTTTTGTCTTAAACTGAGTTCTCACTAATGGAAGATTTCTACGAGTTTCCTTTTCATCTTCACCAAAGCAGAAATCAAGGACCTCTTGGGGACTGCAGGGGGAATCAAGGAAAAATTCCTTCTCTTCTGTTAACAAATCAAAAGTCCTTCTCTGAAAAGACAGGTGTATATAGATTTCATCCACTGATTATGAATATACCCAATATTGGAGAGAAAGAGGCAAACCAGTGCATCCAAAAGTGCTTAAGACATTTGAATTATACCAAATGAGAAAATAAAAAATGAATGAATAAGAAGAAATTAGTTCTACAATGTTCTGTCTTGATAACAGCTTGTGAAACCAGGTCGCATTCTGTGGAAGGCAGTATCATAGTCCAGGCCAATCGACTTATAAACAAATTGCTATGATCTGAATTCTGTTAGCTATTTGGGGAAAAAAAACCCTAATTTTATTTTTAAAAATGTATTTTTTGTAATGTTGTAATGTCTTTGTATCCAAAAACAAATGTATGCAGTTGGTTAGTGGGCTGAATTTGGTTTCTTGGGTCATTGATGCGTAAGTCTACGGAAGTCTTAAAGAGGTTTCCTTTAGTTATCTGGTGGGCCACTATGGGAATGGCAAGTTGAGTTAGGCAGCTTTTGTTCTGATGGAGCAATGTGATGAGTTGCCAGATGGAAATAAACTGAAATGAACATATTAGGACTTCCATTTGCATGAACATGCATACCAATGAACAGAATGGCACAATTCTATTAGCAAAATGACAGTGTTACTTTAAGCAAGTAAATGCAGCAGAAAGATGGAAGGATGTAAGAGAGAGCTATTTTGAATGAATCAATACTTTTGTTTAATCTGGGAGCAATGTTTGGCATTACTGAAAAAGATGTTTTAAAAAGCTTTGAGCAATTTTGGCTCAATACTAATTTTAGATATGGAAAGAAAAAACAAGACATTGTTGAATTGAGTGCAGTAGAGGTTCACCTCAAAATAGGAAATGGATAGTTTAATCTTTTGCAGGAATGTTTTTTTTTTTTTTTTTTTTGCAATTTTCTTTCTATGAACCAGCCGTATCATTATAACACACACAGAGTTTTACTCAGCATGCAATAAATAAAGAAGAGAATTTAAGATTTGAAACCTGGTTACAAGATGTTCAGGAGAATGTAGAGGAGTCTATAACTGAGCAATGTCTATCCAGGAATTCAAGCTCCCAAACTCTGCCAGAAACCTGGAATTCAACTCTAGTTAGTTGAACAACTGGGGGCTTTGTGCAATGCCCACTAGATAGTTTTTCCATTGTCTTTTAATTATTTCAGCATATACAGTATATAAATACACACACACAAACGCACGCCCCATCCCCACCCACATACAAACACATACATATACACACAGGGAAGGGGGGAGAGAAATAGGAGAAAAAAGATAGTTTTTAAAAAATCCCTTTGTATTTATTTTGGAACTGCCGACAAGCCTGTATTCCTCCTCCTCCACTAACATCGGCTGGAACTACCCACTCAGGAATAAGCAGAACCACTGCAAACAGTGCTTCGATCCACAATCTCCACAAATGGCTGAAAAGGATACCATTATTATTGGTAATAATGCAATGCCTCCCCCACTGAAAGGTCAATCATGACCACGTGGGGGACGCATTGCATTATTATGCCATTTTTGTTGCAATATCTGTGTTCTGACCACATTGACGCACAAATCAACTGGCAGCGTCATTGAAAAGCCAATTTTCAGTTCATGCGGAAGTATTCATGTGTGGTGAAAGTCTTTCTGCTCCACATTGTATCAGTGAAAATAGACTCTTCAGTGATGTCCCCACATGACTTGGAGAGTCAAGAAGGGAAGTGAGAGGAAAAGACACAATTTCAATTATTTGAACTATTCTCTCTCTCCCGCTGCCAAAGCAAGAGGCCCCTCTGCCCAAACAACATGAGATGGGCTAAGGATAGACTGAAAGAAAGAGAAAAGAATAATCCAAGATAAATTTTAATAATGTCCATAGTAGCTCCATCTTTCTTTCTTCTGGTATACTCTAACTCCCTGAATAGGTAACCGCAGAAGATGGAAACTTCCCTTTTGTAAGCTTCCTTAAATTAATGTATTTCTCCAGAAATTCTACACCTAACATGGTCTAAAACAGCAATTTGTAAATTTAAAATCTCTCTCTATAAAATCATCAAAATGTGAATCAGCAGTACTAATACTGACACATAAAAAATATAAACTTGTGATTATTTTATCATTTGCTCTTGATTTTCCTCAAAACTATAAAATACACTTTTGGTAAATTGTTTCCTAATCCAAGTCACCATTTTTTTAGAATAGTGCATTATATTTTATATAAGACATTTCAGTCTGATAAAATAGATTGGATGAGACAGGGTAATATAGAAATTTAAAAATATACATTTTAAAAGAGGAGATCAGGTAGTTGTGGGGAAAAAAACAGAAAAAAAAGTTACAGTGGGGAGAGTAATTAGAACACAAAGTATGTTCCTGTGGGTGAGAATTATTAGTGCCTGGTACACTGGCACTAACAATGGCTACAGTAAACATGCAGAAGGAAGGATACTTGCATACACAGAGTGATTATAAAAAGGATGCACCTTTACAACAATTAGTTATATGCTGACATCAAAGTCACTTTAGATAAGATTATGCAGGAGTCAAAACAATATACTTTCAGTTAACCTTGCTTGAGTCACTTTAGTTTCCGGATATTTCATTTCAGACATTAGGGCCTGCCAAATCTAATTATTGTTTTAAGACAGTCAGGACCATGAGATGAAAGAATTTACTTACAACAGCAGAACAACTTCCTATTCATGTAACATAACTGTCAGATATGGAAAATCAAAGCACAACAAAAACAAAGGGAATTATTTTCATGCACTGCTGAGATTGAGAGTCATTTAGGGTTTGGCGTTCTGAGTCACGTTTCATGTGAGACAAAGGATCGTCTGCAAGATGGCACAAAGGCACAAAGATTTCCTTCTTGCATATTTGCATCAGTCAGTACTGAGAGCTGTGGAAAACTAAGATCTGGTCTCTGTCCCTCTGGAGGACAAGACTGAGATAAGTTGGGTCTTAGGAATGTTTCCTAATGATCAACATTCCTACAGTGCGAGCAGCTTGACATTGGGCCCAATTATCCAGGGAGGTGGTGGACTTCTCTTCCTTGGCTGCGTTCAGTGCAATTCAGGTATCTCTCATGGACTCATTAATCTGCATTCTTACAGGGTGCAGGGGTTGGATTGGATAGCCTGTATAGCCAGCATGCTGGCTGGGGAATTCTGGGAATTGAAGTCCACATCTCTTAAAGTTGCCAAGGTTGAGAAAAACTGGCTTATATGGCCCCTCACAGCTCTATAGTTCTTTTATTTTATTGTGTTTGCTATGAAGTTTTTGAAAATTTCTAAATAAATAACACATTAATCCTTGCATTTTAAGCTGTATTTCATAAGCTTGTATAAACATGTGGGATGTTTATACAACAAAAAAGAGATTCTTAGTAGGTCGGTATTGGATCTGAATACTAATACAACTAATATCACTTGTATTTTTGGATGTAAAGATAATATGAACAACCTCACTGAGCTCCAGTTTCAGGTGTCATAAACATCTAATTCTGCTTTGGAATTTTCCTCTAAAATAATTATCTGTGTTTTAGCAAGTGAGGCAATGATAGTCACAGTGGTGTTGAAGGAAAGTTCAATTGCTTTACTAATGCAACATACAGTGTAAATTACAGTATATATATCACCAACATACACTTATATGTATACAGGTAGTCCTCAGTTAATGGCCACTTGTTCAGCAACTGGTCAAAGTCATGACGGCGCTGAATGAGTGGTGGTTACAACCAGTCCTAGAAGTTCTGGCCATCCCAGTACCCCCATGGTCGTCTGATTGCGATCTGGGCATTTGGCAACTGGCTCACACTTACAATGGTTGCAGCGTCCCACTGTCACATGATTTGCAAACTTCCCTGCCAGTTTACCACAAGCAAAGTCAATAGGAAAACCGGCAGGGAAGGTTGCAAGTTGCTCCAGTAGGTCTCCCCCACCCATGTACCCTCCCCCAGCCCTTCTGCTCTTGAGACTCGCTGGCCACCCACACACACACACTCACTCACCCTCCCCCACCTGACAGCAGCCACCCCAAGCCCCGCTGTGCTTGTGCCATGCCTCCCGTGCCACTCACACACCCTCGCACACTCTCCCTGAGCTTTGATGTGCTCATGTTGCATCTCCCTGGCCACTTGCGCACCCTCCCCCAGCCTCTCTGTGCTTGTGCCTCTCCAGCCACCTGTACACCCTCAAGCACCCTCCCCCCAAAAGCAGCCCCCCCAAGCCCTGCCACACTTACACTGTACCTGACCATTTGCGCACCCCTTCCTCCCTCTCCCACCCAGCAGCAGCCACTTACCTGCCAGCCAGCCTGCTTGTAAGCTGCCTGGGACTTGCAACTTCCTGCCGGCTTCCCCACTGACTTTGGTTCTTGGAAGCCGGCAGGAAGTTGTGAGGAGGTGCTTGCTTAATGAACCACGATCCTCACTTAACAACAGCAATGGGGACTGCAGGGATTGCCGTAGCTAAGCAATGTGGACACATGCTGTTGCACTTTACA
Organism: Liasis olivaceus; assembly: GCA_030867105.1. Lineage (NCBI taxonomy): Eukaryota > Metazoa > Chordata > Lepidosauria > Squamata > Pythonidae > Liasis > Liasis olivaceus. The sequence continues at coordinate 264,676,209 of CM061349.1, forward strand.
GCTACATCACTTCGCGGTGGAAATTCTGGTTCCAATTGCCATCATAACTCGTATAGTTTTAAAAATAGGCAAGGGACTGTAAAATTAATTCTGAATGCTCTAAATACTGAATAGCATGCCATACTTCAGAAAAAAATAAAGCAGCCTCATAATATGATCTGGGCAGCACAAGGGCAAACTAAATGTAACACAGTGGCAGGAGCCATGTATAAGGAATGGGGGAACGGGGGAATCTGTTAATTCTGGTTTTTCTTGGGTTTTAATTTTTTTACAAATACATCATGTTTTGTCCAAGTTGATTTTTTTTTTAAAGTTTGTCCTAAAATTTGTATGCATTTTGGTGTTCTGCAAACATGCATTTTTATTTGCAGTTTGCCTAATTTTCATAATTTTTTCTAATGTGATTATTACTCTTGGTGAATTGCACTGCAGAAGTTAAAAACAAAAGAACACTGAATTTTAAATGATAATTATCTTTCTCTTTGTGTATGATGTTTTGAAAAATACATTAGATAAGTTCACATTTAAATGCAGCAGAATGAATTCTGCCCCCCTTCCACCTCCCCCACAACTCTACTGAAGAAATCTGGGAAGTATGGAAGTACTTAACATTTTCTCTGCCACTCATTTTTCTGCTGAACCAGGCCCTTCCCCATGATTCCTTCTATCCCAATCTATGTTCTGGCCAGATTTCCCTCACAAACAAGCTTAGAACTCCACAGACGTTTAGTGGCCAGAGGCACGCCACAACAGGTAGCCAAGAGAGACCTAAGCATTTCCTTTGATTTCCAGATGCAAATCTGTGCCTGTGTTCTAGGGTGGATAAGAGATTACTGTTCTCTTTTACTGTACTGTAAATTGGAATTTGCATGCAAAGAAGCCAACACAAGTAACAAAAGAATGACGAGCGCTATTTCAAATTTCAGTAAATAATGAAGAATTTTACTGATAAGCTACTATGGCCCTTGTGATTTCAACATAGAAAATAAATAATAACATAGCAGCAGAAAACCAAAGAAAATTGAATAAATCAAAATACATAGATATTAAAGATCTGACACCACCTACATAAAACATTATGGTTAATTAAAACAAAACAAAATGAAATAAACACGATTGTTTTTATCAACAGTCCATATAAAGCTGGATTGTAGATAAAAATTGGAAGGAAAACACCAGTTCAGAAGAGGAAATTCAATAGCAAATGCCCATCTTTTGCCTCTCTGCCAGCTTCCTACTGATATCAGAAAAGTCTACATAAACAGCAGTAATACAGCAGTATGGTTCTGTCTCAGGTTACTAGATCAATAAAATCATAAAACTAAAATATTAACATGGAATTCAACTGGGAAAGAAAAACAACACTTGCATCTAGTAATTTTTGTCGAACAGGTAACTTAAATGAAGAACATGAGCCAGAATGTCCTTATCAGTTTTCTGGAGCCCAAAGGGACATATTTTAGCTCAAAGATGCATAAATAGAGTGACTAAAATGAGAAATATCACATACTTTTTGCATCTTTATGTGTTGGTAGCTTCTATTAATAACAACTTCCTGGATCCCCAAGAGAGCATTTTTCTGTTTTCTTACAGTTTCCTACAATTCATTACATGTTTTCTATTGTGTATGATAAATCAGTGTAAACTATCTGATCTCCAGCCACTGAAAGATGTATTTTCAATGCATTTCAAATGTCTTGGCTGAATTTACTCCCTTGCTTAATTCACTTTTTGTAACTGCTGAATGAGCAGTAAGAATTGTACCTAGACATACATTTCAAATGTGACTGTTATCAACCTCTTTTGGTGTTCTATGATGTGTTTAAAAAGAATTAAAGAACTTTGATTCAATGGAAAAAATGAGAATGGTTTTATTTCATGCAAACAAATATTTATATTTTGAATAGGATTTGAAAGGACTCCAGGGTTTTTGATATTGTTACTTAAAGGTCTCTATTGTTCCATGTTGGATTATACCACAGTATACCACTGTTATGAAGCACCAGATCACTTTCTAAAGTACCAAGTATCTGTTCTATGCCCACTATAACCACTTTTTTTTTTTTTTAAAAAAAGGCATATCCACTTTTTTTTTTTACATTTCTGTCTTTCAAAACAAAAAACCCTGCACAGAGCATGAACAGTGCATTATCTCCTAAAGTATGAAAAGTAGTATGGCATATAATGGCCATGTGAGTGTGTGTGCGTGTGTGTGCATATGTATATGTATGCATGTATGTGTATATATATATATATATCTCCTTTGAGTCAGTCTTGACTCCTGGCCACTACCTGGGCTAGTTCCTGCAGTTTTTGGAAGTGGTTTGCCCTTGTCTGCTTCCTAGGGCTGAGAGAGAGTGACTGGCCCAAGATCACCCAGCTGGCTTTGTGTCTAAGTGGGACTAGAGCTCATGGTCTCCTGGTTTCTAGCCTGGTGCCTTGGCCACTACACCAAACTGGCTCTCATATATGTGTATGTATATGTATATATAATAAAATATACAATTATAATATATATTATATTAATTATATTATATTATATTATATAATACACACACCTACACACATACATATATACATACATACAGACACACACAACTGTACATGCTTATTAGGGATGGATAGAAATGTGTATTTCTATATAATTCACAAACCCTGAAGTAACAAGTGAGTGGAAAGGCAATTATATTTCATTATTTACATTTTCCCAGATGTTTGAACACAGTGTTCCACTGTGGAAGGATTGATCTGTTAGGGCAAGGCACACATTATGTTTTCTGTAATAATAGAAATAATATACAGAAATATATTGTTAGGAGACATGGATCATTGTTCTTGTGAAGTTCTTTTCAACAGCTCTTTTAAAACATGGTATATGTAAGAAGGAGGTAGAACTTAATTTTGAATAGTTTTTTTACAGCAGGCTTCTGAATCCACTGAAATTTCTCTGAAAGTGATAAGTTGGACTAGTAGTTAAATATAAAATAAAATGTATCACAATCTTTTCTGTAAACTGCCCAGAGTCACTTTCTAATGAGACGGGTGGTAACAAATTTGATATATAAATAAAATAAATGAAAAATAATGACAACTCAGAGACATTTGCATATCCAACTCTTGAGCTATTTGTTATTTATTTGTTAAATTTGTATGCCGCCCATCTCCCGCAGAGGATGACTCTTTGTTATATATTTACAAGGTAGATAACTGATTTATTTATTTGTTAAATTGAGCTCTACCCTTTTCTCTAAGTGGGTACGGTGACCATCATGGGCAGCTCCCTTCATTTTGATCTCCACTTCAGCAACCTCTAAGGCAGCGTTGTCCAAACTTGGCCACTTTAAGATGAGTGGACTTCAACTTCCAGAATTCCCCAGCCAGCATGGCTGGCTGGGGAATTCTGGGAGTTGAAGTCCACTCATCTTAAAGTGGCCAAGTTTGGACAACACTGCTCTAAGGGTAGGTGAAATCCCACTATACCAGTTGCACATACTGTACTGTTTCCACCTGCAGAAAAGCAGAGATTCATTTTCTCTCCTTAAAGACCAGGTCAGTCCTTCAGGACACGACTGCTCCCAGCATAGGCAAAAAAGGCTAAACCACCTCCAGTTCTAAATTCAATGCGTTTATTTTAGCAGAGAATTGTTAGGCAGGGTCAATTGCTATTTAAAATGAAAAGATACTTAAAATAAAAATAAACAAAAACCAGACACTAACTAAAACTTACTTCCACAAACTGAGCAGAAACAGAACCATTGAGGACCTAACTGGATGACTCCTTGGTTATTCCCTGGGACTCCATAGCCCTTTCCTCTCTGCCAGCCTCTTGAAGACAAAGCAAGCTCACCCCATAGATCAGGATTTCCCAAATCGTCAGGTATGCGTCCCTTGAGGAGGTGCAGACAGAATCCAAGGGAGGTGTGAAGAACCCTTTCGTTACATTGTTCCAATGAATCCACCTTTCCCAAAATTGCATTGTGTTGTTTTCATTGCTCATTTGTGTTCATTTGGGTGTTTGGATTTTTAGGGGAGGTGTGTACATTAAGATTACACTAAAGGGAGGTGTGATGGCAAAAGGTTTAGGAACCCCTGCTGTAGATGGTTTTTGAGGGGCAATTCTAATTGATCAAGGAGGGAAATTCTAAGGATGGAAATTATTTCCCTCTTCCTTCCGATGAGCAGCATTCTGCCTGACTTGTTAGTATTTTGGGGTACCTAACTGGGTGTCTTCTAAGTGATTCCAACCAAACCTGTTAAGGATAAGGCATAGAAAAATCATCCTGGGCTTTGTTCCGGGGAAGAAGGCTGGGTTGTCACAATAACCATTTCAAAAATAAAATTAAATGTACAATTTTAGTTATACTGATAAATTTGCCACTTTGGCTTATTTTGTTCTTTTCTGAGACCGTCCAATCACTTTCAGTTTTTTTGGAAGAGCAGGTTATAATACTGGCAATCCCAGACATGAAAACAAGCTATTTGAGTCTTTCTTTGTATTCAGTCCCTGGAATGAAACAGCCGCCCCAACCATGCCACCTTTTAGGCAGGATTTTATTATACAAGGTCCAAGGGTAGATAGATGAGTTTTCAGTCATGACAGCTGCTGAGAGGGAAAATGGAAGAGTGGCAGAAACAAACACCTGGGTCTCAGGATATATCAATATTCTTGTAAGTTACCGAAATAATTGTATTTGTCTAGACACCTTAACAATCTGTTTACATTGTCTGTTGCTCTATGGACCTCAGCTGTGGTAGATTTCCCAATAGGAAAATAGTATTTTGAGGAGATTAACATCATTTTGTATGGCTGCAATTCCATGTCCGGCTTTGTAAGCAATAATAAAAATAGATGATTGGGTTAAAGCTGAATATATAGGAATGAATGGTATGTTGAGAACAGATGGGTAATTTGTGTCCTAATTAAAAAGGCCTTTGCAAACAGTAAAGAACAACATATCACTTACTCAAAAGCCTGCTACATCAGAAGGTGTGTGTGTGTGTGTGTGTGTGTGTGTGTGTGTGTCTGTTTCTGTGTATGTTTCAGAATGGGAAGTTTGGTCAGTGGCTTGAAATCCTAAAGGAGAAAAGTGTCCAGAAAGGATGGGCAATGCTATGAAATAAAATACTGAAGGCTCAATGTCAAACAATTCCTCAAGAAAGAAAAATTGGCAAAATCTAAAGATGGCAGTGTGGACACGCTCAGAATACTCTAGAGCAGTGTTTCTCAATCTCAGCAACTTAAATGTTGTGTACTTTAATTCCCAGAATTCCCCTGCCCATGCTGGCAGCAGAATTCTGGGAGTTGAAGTCCATACATCTTAAAGTTTCTGAGGCTGAGAAACATTCCCCTAGAGCATGAAAGTGAAAAAGTGACATAAATAGGAAATGGAAGGAAGGCCACAAACCAAAGAGGAATGCAAAGTAGTTTCCAAAAACTGCAGGAAATGTGTCAGAAGGGCCATGGCTCAGAATGAGGTGAGGCTTGTGCCAGTTACCACAACAATAACAACAAAAGGGTTCTTGGGGTCTGTTACAAGCAAAAGGCAAGCTAAAGAGAATGCAGGTCTGTTGTGAGGAGAAAGTGATGAATTAGTAATAGTGATGGTGGGAAGGCAAGATCTTCTTATTTTGCATCTCTCTTCTCTCAGAAGCCCTAACTGGTTATTCTTATGACACCGAGGAAGGAGGGAACTGCAGCTTAGGTTAGACAAGGAGGGGGTAAGAGAGAATTTAGCTAATTTGAATGGAATCGAGGCTCCAGGGCCAGTGGGATTACATCTTAGGGTACTGAAGGAACTAGCAAATCACAAATTGTTCCTAATCATCTTTCAGAACTCCAGGAAGACTGGTGGATCCCAGAAGACTGGAGCAAATGTCATCCCCACCTTCAAAAAGAAGGAGGAGCAGGACCTGGGAAATGATAGGCTTGTCAGCTTGATGTCTATACTGGTCAAGGCCCTCAAAAAAACTTAAACAGCACGTTGATGAGTACTTGGATAGGCATACTACAATTAACAGGAACCAGCATGGGCTTTTTGCAAAGTAATAGTGCCAGACTAATCTCATCTCCTTTGATCGAGTTATTAGCTCAAGAGATCAGGGAAATGCCATAGGCATAACATACCAGGACTTCACAAATTCTTTCATAACGTTCTCCTTAATAACGTGATAAAATATGGAATAGATGATACTATGTTAGATGGATTCATAACTGGCTGAATAATCACATCCAAAAGGGCACACGAATGGCTTTGCTTCAGCTTGGAGGAGGGTATGTAGTGAAGTACCAAAGGTCTCTATCCTAGCCCTGGCTGCACAATATTTTTATCAATGAGCTGGATGAAGTACTTGAAGGAACAGTTATCAAGTCTGCAGGTGACACAAAGCTTGGATGGGGGAAGGGGGTGGTAATATTTTAGAGGCAGAGAGAAGATTGAAAAAATCTAGACAGGCTTGAGCAGTGGTATGAAATGAATACGATGGAATTTAACAGGGAGAAGTGTGAAATTCAGCATCTGGGTAGGAAAAATGAAAAACAAAAGTATAAGATGGAACAAACTTGACTTGGTCATAGTACATGGAAAAGGATGAAGAAAAGTTAAAGAGCTGGGCAATTTAGCCTACAAAAATAAGATAACTGACGGGACATATGAAAGCAGTCTTCAGATAACTATAGGGCTGTCATATAAAAGAGATAGTGGACTTATTTCCTATTGCCCCAGACAGGGATCAGAATCAATAGGGCAAAACTACAGGAAGTAAGTTCAACTATATGTCAAGACAAACTTCTGACTGTATGATCAGTGGTTCAGGCTGCCACGAGAAGTGTTGATTTTTGTCGTTGTTGGAATGGAGTGGAAAAGAGGGCAAAAATGAGAGTGATCTTCAGTTGGATAGATTCACTTTTCTGTAGTGCTTCCTAAACATCAGCTGGAAATCTCTATACTAAATTGAGCTGGGTATACGCAGAGTTGGCACTTTGTCTCATTTCATATGTTCAGAAAGAGTCTTATTTCTTTCAGTCTGAACTTCCTCAGGCTTTGAAATAAATGATTTTTCCCTAAAATAGGAAACAGTGCTGAACCAATCTCTTTTTGGGAATTAGTAGCTTTATTTGAGTTACCAGTGGAAGAACTGTGTTCCCAAGGTCTACTAGAACTTCTCTCATGGCATACACAACTACCTTCATTTTGTCTCATAGCAACTGGTGCACCATCCTAAAGTTCATTTAAAAAGAAATTGAGAGATGATTTCTGGGGGTGGGGGTGGGGGTGCTGCCAGGAAAATACTTAGAGGGGATCATGAAGGTTGAGTTTAAGGTGGAAAATCTCTTCTGGAATGGATTGAATAGCTATTCCATATTCCAAGTGAAATAAAGCAATTTGTCATCCATGGAAGATTAGGCCATAATAGTGTTTGTCTGCGAGATGCCACAAGACAATTTTTTTTCCTATTGTAGAGTGTGGTAAGACAGCTAGTTTGGTGTAGTGGTTAAGGCACCAGGCTAGAAACTGGGAGACCAGGAGTTCTAGTCCCGCCTAAGGCATGAAGCCAGCTGGGTGACCTTGGACCAGTCGCTCTCTCTCAGCCCTAGGAAGAAGGCAAGGGCAAACCACTTCCGGGAAAACAAACAAACAAACAAACAAACAAAACCTTGCCAAGAAAACTGCAGGGACTAGTCCAGGCAGTAGCCAGGAGTAAAAAAAATTACTTGAAGGCGCACACCCACACCCACACCCACACAGAGTGTGGTAAGGGCATTCATAAACTGTTCCTCCCTCCCTCCCTCCCTCCCTTCCTTGCAATGGGGTGGAAATGACTTTTGAATTAATGTGTGCATTTCATACCTAATTACAGAACATGTCATATTAAGTAAAATATATCGTCACTACTGCAATGCCAGTATCATATATAGAATCCCTATTTATTTATTTATTTATTCAACTTGTATGCCACCCATCTCCTCCAACGGGTGACTCTGGGCGGCTCACAATAAAAACACAGCTCTCACCGAGATGGCTAAAAACTATAAATAATTAAAAACATATTAAAAACCCTTTAATTCTTAACATGAAACTTCCTGTGATAAACTCTATTCCTACAATCCATACAATGAACTACTAACAGTGGGCAATAAGGAAATAGCCTATGGCAGTTTCAGAATGTCCGTTACCCAGCATTTTTTCCCCTAAGACCTAATCTATTCTGCAAGATAAATCACCATCATCATCATCATCATCATATTATTATTATTATTATTACTATATACTGGTGAAATAAGTCTTATACTCCTTTTAAAAAAGATTAATATGCATTTGATTGAAATAAGAATTAAAACTCTAATTTGTTGAAAGGTCTCAAGTAGTATTTCTAATGAGTACATATATTTAATTAACTGTAGAATTTGTAATCAGTCTGTGACAGATTTAATTAATTGCTTTCCTTCAAATAAATGCAAAATTGTCTTTTGTTCCCAGACACTGAAAGAAAGATGAATGATTGAACGTTCTGAAAGCTTTAGTCTCCAGTATGATCCCCTGTTACATAATCCATAATTCCCCAGCTATATCATTCCCTAAAAGCTGGCACTTAGACATTTGAGTTGATTAAAGAGATCCTCAACATCTAAACAAGTTTTCTTTTCTCATGGCTACTTTAATGTCTGGTGTATGTTGGAGCACTTTTTTCATTGCAGAAAAATTGTAGGGTGAAAAATATGCTCATTTCTTAACGTTAAATATTCCAGTGTAACTGGATAAAACTGCTTCTAATCTACCCTAATCAAGGAACTACCAGAAAACAACACCACCACCACCACAGGCAGGGCAAGCCACTATATATAAACAGAGAGCAAACTCCACTCCCTTCTAGCACTGAAGATGTTACCTAGCCGGGTAACAAAACGTTTGCAAGAAAAGAACCAAGCTCAGAGAACCCCAAGGACTCCACAAAATGGCTTCTGCAATTCTGTTTTAGATGTACTATATCATTTCTTTATGCTAGTAAAAAGAACTGAAGACAAGTTTTCCAATGTGTTGGATTTGTATCCTTAGCATTTAACTACTGTAAATTATTGAGAATAATTCTACTCATGCTTTGGGAGATTTTATGAAACTATTTTAAAAATTACAAATTTTATTTCCTATACAAATTCACATACTCTGGCAAAATGATTTCCTTCCCTTGCACAGAAGAAAGTGACAGTGATGTTGAATGACATTTGGACCGTGTTTTCCTCCACAAAACTTACAAGGAGAACTCAGGAGCTTACAAAGAAAACTTGCAATTCTCTCTGGCCCTTAGACTTATTAGAGTTTTCTGCAATGATTCCTAGGCTGGTTTTCTCTATAACTTGAAAACTCCGTTGATTTCGTTCTGCAGCTTGACATACTCAGAGCTCTATCCAGTGACAGTTTAGGATCTTCCAATACAGGTAGCCCTCGCTCACTGACTGCTTCATGCAGCAACTGTCTGAAGTTACGACAGTGCTGAAAAATAAGTTTGTGACCAAGGTATGCATTTACAATCTTTGCAGCATCTCTCTCAGTCACATGTTCACCATTGCAGTCAGTTAGTACACATTGTCCTGTGCCTGACCATTTTTAAAATTTTTTTTCCTCCTCACGGTATGGAGAGATTGCCTAAAAATGCAATCTCTCCTGTGCCTGACCTGTTTTTTTCTCCCACCCACACTTGCAGAGCAGAGAGATTGGAGAGAACGGGATTACAAGAGAGTAAGCAGGCACACAATGGGGAAGGCTAGCACATTCCTTTCAATGTGCATTCCTCATTGTGTGTCTGCTTACTCTCTTGTAATCCCTTCTTCTCCAATGAATGTAAATAGATACATTAATTCCTTTCTTGCTAATTATCCCAGGGCTGGGATGAACATTCCAAAGGGCGGGAGAGTGGGGGGAAAGGAAAGCTAAAGTAAAATTGTAAGCACAGTCATAGTCACATGGTTTTCCACTTAGTGACTGTGTCACTTAGTGACCAAGTTGCTGGTCCCAATTTTGGTTGGTAAACAAGGACTACCTGTAGCTGTCTAGATAAAGAAGCATTCAGAATATCCATAACAATTTGATCTTTAGTTAAGCATTTGGAGCATTGAGAAAAGTTAATTTTTAGCTCTTAAACATTTCAAAAATCTCTCCATCTTACCATTATCTCAGTCTAAAGTTCAAAGTGTCAGTTCTCTCATTAATTTAAGGAATAAGATAATCCTCAAATTTAGCCTCTAATGCTTGTGAGGGTTCTTTCCTTTCCAAGGGCTGGACACCAAGCATTGCTGAGTTATACACAATGCTTTATTGCAACACACACCTTCCCCAAGAACAGGCAATTGTTCTTGGTTAACTCCACCCTTCTAGGACCTGCAAATTGCTGTTGCCACATAAATATGACTTTTATATGCAGTCCTTTAATACTTAGTTCAAGCAAAAGTCTCAAAGTCTGCAAAGTGGCATACCACCTTTGCCTCCTTCGAAAAGTTCTTACACTGGTTGGGATGAGGTGCTGTCTCAGTGTGGCTGTTCCTCTTCTAGTTGCTACTGAGCTCCCAGCTTAGCTCCAAGCAGGACTCCCACCAGGATATACTGCTCACCGTAGCTTGTGGTCCTGGTAGTTGACTAATTAGTCCTCTTGCCTCCTTGTAATAACTGCCAATCTCCAGACGTCGCCTCTGCTTCCCTGTCTGCATGCCATTTTCTTATCTCCTGTTTTCCTACACCCCTCGTCACTCTGTCTTAGCATTTGTTTTTGTTAGCTAAGAGCCTGGGTGGGGTGTAGCTGCCTCTGCATGTCAGCACATCCTTGAAAACACCAGGGTGTGACACAGTTATTCTAGGCAGCTGGAATGCCGGCTTGGATGCTTGTCAGTAAAGCTGCGGGTGAATGAATGAATGCATGAGGGAAGCGGGGGTGGGAATAATTTTTGCCTGGCTATAGCTGCTTTTCCAAAGTGCAGACAGCAATTCCATCTTCATTCCCTCACAGTGCCTGATAAGTAATTCCTCAGCAGACAGTTCAAAAGACCAGAACAGGTTCAGAGTATCAGGATTTGTCCCATTCAGAAAAAAACTGATGTTTTATGACCATCTGACTCATCAGCCAACTAACAGCCTATCAAAAAATCTACAGTTCTCCCCTAAACGTTTTGTCAGACTTCAACAACCTTAGGTGAGAAAGTCAACAGTTGAGGAGCCTTCCAGTATTTCATTTTATATAATATTCACTCTCACAAGCAATTTTCATTTCTGGTACCCTGTGAAGGTCTGTCTCTTCATAAAGATCAACAGGATGGTTTAAAAAATTAATAATGTAATTAATAATGTTATTTAAAGCAATTAAAACAACATAACTTTTTAATTAACATAATTAACTTTTTAAAGCAGTTAGAATAACATTATCTTTCTTAAAATCTGATGCTCTTCATAAAGTTAATGTTATTATGTAAAGCAATTCATATTTTAATGATCAGTCAACGTCATAGGCCTGTTTTAATTCAATCTTTGAACACTTAACTCATGACACCAAATTTTTGCACTCTTTTTATAAAAAATATGTGATTGAGAGGGTTTGTTTCCGGTGCTCAGAAAGATTCTTCCCTAAGCCTAGAATGGAACCCAGTGTGAGGGCTGAACCTGGGAAGGTGGGAAGCAAACAGCCACAGGCAAGGCAAGACCATTATGTAAACACAGTAAAGGTGCCCTCCACATTTCAGTCTGGGGGGTAGGGAGCACAGCAAAAAAAAAGGATAGGAGGAGAGACTTAGGATTTATGCCGGGGAGGGTGCGCTCGCTCGCTCGCTCTCTCGTATGCACAGCCTTCTGAAGTAGTTGATCTTCTGTATGGAAAAGGCTTCTTCAGGTTTGCAAAAAGGCTTTCTCTAATAATTCTGAGACATTCCTGCTCTTAACTAATAAGTTAAGAGAAAAGGCTTCTTCAGGTTTGCAAAAAGGCTTTCTCTAATAATTCTGAGACATTCCTGCTCTTAACTAATAAGTTAAGAGAATGGGTTAAGTGTCTGACACCTGTTAAATTCCCCAGCCTAATGTAGCAGCTGGTGTTATGGCATATAATCCTCAGCCCATTAGCAAGATTCTTATTCCAAGATTCTCTGGTTAAAGCCAGAGAGTAGGTAGGGTGGATTCTGTTATCTTCTTGCCTTTCATACTTCATTTTAGTTTTTTAAAAAGCTGAAAAAAATGTATGCATGGGCCTGGCTGCAGTGTGTTACTGTTGTTTGGAACCCATGTTTATCCAGACAGTTTTTCCTTCCATTTTCAGTGACATAATTGTTCGGTTGTAAGTGTGCCTCTTACTTTAATGATCATGAAATTGCATTTCCATTAATATTATTTAATCTAAATGTAAATCTTGTACTCATTACCTGAGGCATAAAGGTACACAGACTGATAATTTTAAATACTGATGGACATATGCAATTATGCATGTAAAGGGATAAAATGTGGGTATCACAAGATGCAATCAGATAACATTATAACATTAATTATACTCTGTAGTCATTACATCCTCAAACCTGCTGCTAAAAGATGTGTTCAGATACAACAAAGAAGGTGATAAATACTCTCACTCACATGCATTTTATACCATAATTACTTGTACTAACACTGTGAAATCAATTTGTGGAATGAAAAGTGTAAATGATGAATTCTTTTGTGAAAAATGACCAACAAATTACTTATGAAGTATAGTTTTGGGCATCAGTAAGGAAATGGTTAGAACCTCTAACTAATTTGAATTCCTGTGAGAATGATAAAATGCATTCTAGAACTGGCTGAAGAACTGTTGGGATTCTGTCAATTATCTTTGAGGAGTCCTGCAGAAGGTGTCAGATGCCTGGAGAAAAGCACAGTGGTTCCCCTCTTTAAGAAAGGAAATGAAAAGATCTCCAGTAATTTTACCAGTAAGCCTAACATTGATACCTGGAAAGATATTAGATCATAAAATCAAGCAGGCCATTTGTAAACATCTTGAAGATAACACAGTCAGCATGCCTTTGTCAGAAACAGTTCATGTAATACAAATTTCATCTCCTTCTTTGACAAGGTAACTACTTCAGTAGACAGGGGAATGTTGTCAATATAATCTACCTCATTTTCAGCAAGGTTTTTGACAAGATTCTACATGACAAGCTTTTAAAGTGTGGTTTGGATGACTCTATAGTAAGATGGGTCCACAGATGGCTGGTTAAGTGCACTTAAACAAACAGCATTGATAAAGGGAGAGCAGTAGTCAGTGGGGCCCCCTAAGGATCTGTTTTGGGACCAGAATTACTTTAGTTAATGGTTTGAATAATAGAGTTGATGGTCTTTATATGAAATTTGCAGTTGACACAAAATTGGGGGATTGGGCTGACTTCCAGGACAACAATTTAATCTGGACAGGTTGGAAGATTGGGCTGAGAGGTGATGTCCTTCAATGTGGAGAAGTGTAAGTTCTTAGATTTGGGGAGGACAAATCTAGGGCACACATACAAAATGGTTAATTCATGGTTTGCAAGCACTATATCAGGGAAGGACTTGGGTGTTGTCATTGACAACAACCTGAATATGGCCAGCAGTGTGAGACAGCTGCTAAAAGAGCTAATGCAATTCTGGGCTGCATTAGAAGAAGCAATATATCAAAGATGAATGAAGTCCTTTTTACTCTGCACTGGTGAGGCTCCACCTGAAGTATTGTGTACAGTTCTGGGCACCACATTTCCAGAAAAATATTGACAGGCTAGAATATATTCAGAGGAGGACAACAGATATGATCCAGGAACTTGAGGATATGCACTTTGAGGACAGACTGAAGGACCCTGGGAAACTTGGGATGTTCAGCCTAGTGAAGACTGAGTGGGAGACAGGATATCAAGGTTCAAGGTACTTAAAAGGATGCCATTGGGAAGATAGAAACTATTTTCCATTTCCAGAGAAACTAGGACCAGAAATAATGAGTACAAGTGGCAGCTACTTAGATTTTAGTTAAATAAAAGGAAAAGGAAAATATTGCTGGCTCAAGCAATCAGAGGTTGGATGCCAGAGAAGGGATGAAATGACAGAAATTGTGAGGACAATTACAAATGAATGAAGATTTATTAATTCAGTCCAGGAACTTGTATAGGAGAGAAATTTCAACCAGCTGCAGTGAGTGCAAATAGCAGCAAAGAAGGTACACCACAGGGTTGCTTTTATTGGGCAGACTTTATAGGCCCTCAACCTCTCTCCCACCTCCCCCGAGAATTTTATAGATTCCTTTTAGGAAAGTGCTTCAGGAAATTGCTGTGTAGTTTAGGCTATAGTTTTGGATTAAGCAATACAGATGTTTGGGGAATGAGGAACCACTTGAGAAGTGTAATAGAACTTAGGAATTCTCTGTCATTAACTGAGTACAGGTTAATGTAGCCTGTAATATAAGGTCAACTGTAGTCTGAATCTAGGCAAAATTGGAATTTAATTTTGTCTAGATTCAAAGTTTAATTATATAAATGGTAATTTAACACAGTATAATTTCTTATCTGCTAATTAATATAGATTTTTCCCTCATAAAAATATGGGATGAAAGCATATGAGGCATAGTCTGTTACTAAATTAATATTTTGTAAGACAGAATGTAGGGCAAGCAATTCACCGTTGCGATATGATGCTTGTCTATTTTTTACAGTCCTGATCTGGTTCCCACACAGAAAGTCTAAGAAGCTGCAGAGATATCCCATTTGTCTACTGCACCTGAATATATGTCAACTGAAATACAATTCCCCAAGAGGGAAGCCACAACCTAGAAATTCTTATTTAAGACAGCTTAAATAAGCCTAGCTGCTTTTACTATAGGTCTAAATAGGATAGCTGATTTCAGAATCATCAGAGTGAATTCTAGGAGGTAGGAGTCAATGGTTGTGTTTTAAATCGGCCTAGAAATGACCTGCCAACCTGTGTAATGGGTATAATGTAGGTGTCTCATGTCTGACCATTAGCTCATATGTATTTATACAGCTTTATTTCCTACTTCAACCTGGTTCCTTAGGCCCAACATCTTTACCACTACTGTATACTGGCACTCACATCATTGACCTGTCCATTATGGCTTTTCAGCCTCCACCCAGAACTCACATGCATGCACCATTTATAAAACTAGATCTCACAACTACTGTATAAAAAGTGAGCCTACCTGTGTTAAACAGATAAAACCAAAATACATTCTTGTACATTGCAGTATGAATCAAACCATATTACATTTGCCAAAAACCTTCTGCAAACCATTTTTCATGTAATTCTAACAATGGAAAAATAGAGGAAATACTCTTTTCTGTTAAAGGGGGCTTTTATTGTTAAATTTCTAGACGAAGTGAATCACCGTTTATTCAGCAAACTTTTCACAGAGAAACAGAGATTCCCGACTTATTTATTCCATTTGTTTACAAAATACTGAAGCATTTATCCCATGGAAAAAATAAGAACTTTTTATCAACTGTGAGAGAAGAATAATGAGAAGAGATTGAGACCGGCATTCTTAGTAGAATATTTGTATCTTTAATTTCTCATTTTAAATGTTTTTAATACTTCAAATTGATCTTCTTGGGGTAAAAAGATATGTCACATATATGCTATTTATTTGTATGATTTTTTTCAAGTTTTTTTTTCAGAATAAAATGGCTTCCCTTCCCTTTAAAAAAGTCTTTCAGTTGCAATGTAGGGATGTTACTACTTTGCCTTGACAGAGCTGAGTTATCAGTTCTTTCCTACTACAAAGTTTTCATGGCCCTACAGAGGAAGTAGGATCAAAAGAACAATTGGTTCTGCATTGCTTTGATTATTATAGCAGCAGACCCATGATGAAACCATAAGGGGAAAAAAAGAAAGGCCCTGTGTTAGTGGTAACAAAGATAAGGAGTGTGCCTGTGTGTGTGCGTGTGAAAGCATCCATATGTCCAAATATCTGGAAAAGCAAAGGAAAGGCATCGAGAATAGTGAGAAAGGAACAACCCTTAACAGAAAAAGGCACGTATTGGTAGACCAGTCCATGTAGGAAGCAGCCGACAAGGCTGGATTTCCCCATCTGGATGGGCAGGGCAAGACACATGGGGAAAACCAATCAGGTCTTGTGGTGACCATAGTCTGGACTGAGCACCAGCCCAGCCCTATTGCCAACCCACTGCAATCCAACTTGGAATTTTTGACGTTGGTTTAAGAAACAGCCATAAACATCATGGGAGACAAGTAGCCTAGGATCTACAATGGAATTGCCCTTAGTTGTACCTGTGCCACATGCAGCGTTCCCTGCTAATGATGAACATAGTACTGGTTAATTTGGGATCATTTAGGCCAGTATGCCATGTGCATGTCCAAAGGACAATTTTCCCCCCAGGCAATGGTACTCTATGCAACTTAGACACTCCAAGATACTACCTTGCAAGTCAACATCCTACAATCTTGGTATTACATATAGTGGATCTTTAAAAAAATAAAATCAGGTGAGGCAAGAAAGCTATTAAGTGCCAAGGGCAATGCTATCTGACATAACTTCTATAAATATTTAAAGTTGTCTTAATAGAATCAGGAAGCCACAGTCCGGACAGAGCATGGTGAAACAGACTGGCTCCAGATTGGCAAAGGAGCACGAGAAGGCTGTGTACTCTCCTCTTATTTCTTCAACTTACATGCAGAATATATATTAAGGGAAGCTGGATTGGAGGAAGATAAGCATGGTTTTAAAACTGGAGGAAGAAACATCAATAACCTGCGCTATGCTGATGGCACTACTCTGTTAGCAGAAAATGCAAAGGATCTGCAAGCCCTAGTATAAAAGTCAAGCACAGTGAAAAAATGGGACTAAAATTAAATATAAAGAAGACCAAATTAATGACAACAGGTAGAACAACCAGCCTTAGAACTGACTTTGAAGGTATTGAAGTGATGGATAGCTTCTGCCTTTTAGGATCAACCATGAACAGTAAAGGAACAAGCAGTCAAGAAATACACTGCAGACTAGCACTCAGTAAAGCAGCCCTGAAGGCTTTGGAAAAAATATTCAAATGCCATGATGTGCCGATACCTACAAAGATCACAATTGTGCAAGCCATGGTATTCCCTATGACACTCTATGGAAGCGAAAGTTGGACTTTAAAGAAGCAGGATAAGAAGATTATTTACACTTTTGAACTTTGGTGTTGGAGAAGACTCCTCAGAATATTGCGGACAGCCAAGAAAACAAACCAATGGATCATTGAACAAATCAACCCAAAGCTTTCACTCAAGGCACAAATGACCTGGCTCAAATTATCCTACTTCAGCCACATTATGTGAAGACCTAGCTCTCTGGAAAAGGCTCTAATGCTGGGAAGGGTGGAAGGAAAGAGAAGAAGAGGATGACCAACAGCAAGGTGGATGGACTCAGTTACAGTGGTGATGAGTGCACCGTTGGGAGACATGAAAGACCATATTAGAGATAGATAATCTTGGAAAAAATCTATCCTTGTGGTCACTAGGAGTTGAAAATGACTTGATGGCACATAATCAATCAGTCAATCAATCAATCAATAGAATCATAGAATGTGGAGGCAGAAGAGATCATCTTATCCTACTTGCTGCAAGTGCAGGAAAACCAGCTAAACCACTCTTGAAAAGGTGGCTTTCCAGCCTCTTCTGAAAAATCTCCATAGATGGATAACTTGCAATCTTCACAGGTACATTGTTCCACTCTTGTACAGGTCTTACTGTCAGGAAGATTTTCTGTCCTGATTGATCTGCAATTTTAATTAACACCAGGAAGAGAGGATGCTTAAACAAGCTAACTCTTCTTATTTGCTTCCCAAACCCAAATTATTTGCTTCTTTCCTTTATGCAAACTGTGAGATAACAAACTATCAGTTCTGATCCCAGTTAGATAATTATTTCCCAATTTTGCCTTAACTAGGCACCCAATACCCACTAGACACTTAACAATGTAGCTGATCCTCACTAGAATGTAATCCAAATTTTGGATAAGCAGTTTTAAATAATCATATTTTTCCTTCCTTCCTTCCTTCCTTCCTGCCTGCCTGCCTGCCTGCCTGCCTGCCTGCCTCTGGTCCTTAATTCTTTACAAGAATCTGGAAAAGTGAAGCAAACTCCAACAAATATTTATATATTTATTTAAAGCCTTCTATAAATTTCTTTCAAGATCACACTATTATCAGCTTATCTCACTAAAACGTGCTGGAGGAATTTGGCATTAACATGGCTTTGTAGGTTTATGGTGGAACTTATATTTCTAGATTAGATCAAATCAACATTTTAAAAATTTATTAGCATGGTGCCTTAAGCGCAAACTAGCATAATTAAGAATGCTGCCAAAACTGAGTTTCTAAGTGAACTTGAATTTGTCTTCTCTGTTTCACTGTCAAATTTTCAACTCAAGCTGTATTATTATAAAACAACTCTGCACTGTTTATGAACTACTTTAAGGTGCCTGGTTAGACTGAAGCACTATATAATTTGAACTCTTATTCTGAGAGTTCACTTTTTAAAGATGTTCTTTAAATGGGAATGATGTTTCTGTGGAAATTAAATTTAAGTGCATACTTAATACCTAAAAACATGAATTTTGTGCCAGGAAAAATAACTAGTATACGTACTGAAGTTTTGTTAGAGTGCATGATTAACAGAACATTCTTAGTTGATCATAAGAAGATTTGCTACAGAATCATCACCAATTCCAAGGTCATAATGGGTCATCATGGTTTGTGTGGGTAGTGGTGGTGGTGGTAGGCTAGATTTTTAAATGTTCTCCTTCCATTGAAATAAAGGTTGAAAGAACCAATGGGTGTAAAATCAGGAAAACTTCCTTACTTTCATGAAGTACTCCTGCAATACATACCAGAAAATATATTATTCTTGTTCTCAACTCCCACCCTCCCATACACCATGGATCTGCTAAGAACAGAAATACAGTAATACCTTGGTTCATGAATGCTTCTGTTCACAAACAATTCGGTTCACGAACAGCACTGTTTGCAAAATTTTGCTTCCGTTCACGAACTCCGCATTGGGTGACGAACATGACCCGCGGCCATTTTCCCTGCTGTGACACGTGGTCATGGCTTCCTGTAGGGAAGGGGACTCTCCCTCCAAACAATAACCGCCTCCCCACCCGCCTTCCTGTCCTCCACGCCAGAAGTCGCCTCAAGCAAGGTTAGTGTTCTCTCTCTTCGTACTGTACTGTACTGTACTTTGTTTCATATTTTTGTGGTTTTAAAAAAAAATACATATGGTTCAGAACGGGTTAACCGTATATACATTGAACCTTATGGGAAAATTTGATTCAGTTGCCTACCAAAATCGGTTGGCGACCACATTTGTAGGGGTCAGAACGGATTAACCGTATTTACATTGAACCTTATGGGAAAATTTGATTCGGTTCACGACCAATTCGGTTCGCGACCAGAGTCGCGGAACGAATTAAGTTCATGAACTGAGGTACCACTGTATTGTGAAGGATTAAAAAAAAAACCCTTTAAGGTTGAAAGGCTCCTTGGAGATTTGAATGTCTAACAAGAGGCTCAAGCCCTCCTACTTTTGGCAATACAGCTCTTTTTCTGGAGTTTTAATCCTGCTCCTGCCTTTTCTAAATAAATGGCCTTATCTGTGGCATCACTATATTTGTAGTAGGCATCTTTGAATTTTTTTATTTTCTTTCCTCTTTGATGTATCAGACCAATTATTTGTTTTTAGATTGTAAAGATCTAGTCCATTAAGAAACTTAAACATGATACATCAAACAGATGTGATATACTTACTACATGTGGTCTTTTGAAATCTCATTTTGTATGAGACGCAGTATGATTTCTATCCTGCACTGGAAACTGTCAGAAACACAGGTTAGCTGATGAAAATTATTTCAAACCAACATCATAACTGATCAAAGGAAGTAAATTTTGAAGTATTATTTTTAAAAAAGAGGAAACAATGCTTTGTCATCAGATAGGGACAATAAGAATCAAGAGTTCACTTATTCAGTCTAAAATTTGTCAAAAGAATATGTGGAGGGATGACTAGAGTTGAAACTTTACGTGAGAGTACTTTTCAGAAAAATGAATGCACTTGGACAGATACACACACTGCATACAAGACAAAGGATCTTGGGGAAACAGATTATCTGGAGCCCTTTTAGTGAGGCTTCAGTCCTCAGCATGGGACCAATCTGTTGATACTTGAATGGAGGGAATTTGCCCCTCCTTCATCACTTGATAACATGTAGCATCACTGACTGTGGTATCCATCTGGACCACCTTCAAGGATTGGGGAATATAGACATTGTGCTGTGGTTCTGTCTCTTCCTTTCTGTAGATGGTTCCTTGTCATGAGGTTTCATCAATATATTGATAATACTCACATCTCCAGGCTGGTCTTTGTCTGAAAAAAGTTTTCAGAGCAACATTATCAGAGCAACAATGTTCAACAGTCAGCAGCATCTGCAGCAAACCACAACCATGCCAAAATGATGATGACTGCAATGACATTATCATGCAAATGCTGCCAATTCCCTAGCTGTGTCCTGATGTGCTGATTCAAATATATGTGTCATAGCATTTGCATGATGACATCATCAACAAAAAATAATGGGCCAATCATTGATGAAAGTAGGGTGATAACCCCTCCCTGATCTGGCCCTAGAATTTGGATACTGCATGAAAAATAATCAGGAAAAAAACTGCCTCTTTTGCAGGAAGTGACCACTCCTGCGAATGCCAGGGCCTCAAATCATCCTGTGAAAATAAAGTGAGGCAATTTATTATTTTTATGAGAAGATGGCAAGAGTTATCTGCATGTTGCGTGTATTCATGAAACTGACATCTGTATGTAAAAATTAATTTCTAGAACCTGAGAAAGATTGGAAGCTAAAGAAATCTGGTGTATACACACCCAGATCTCCAAATATTGAAACAGAAAAATGGTTAGTGATAAACATGTGAAAGGTCATAGTGGCTCTAATAAACAGGAATGATTGATTAGTTTTTAACTGTGTGAGCATTGCATTTAATTTCTTTCTGTTAATTAGCTCAACAATGCTAAGATTACTGTATTATTAAGTATAGCCTATAACAATTCAATTATAGTTCAAGTATATATTAAATAAAATACAGGGAGCTGGTAATTTGAATCATCTACTCCAGTTTTAATTACATTGATAAAGACTATATTTTTTCCATAGTAAAGAATATATGTAGCTCAGGATTGACCCGTATGTTTTTTTCAAACAACTCTCCACTGTCCTCAGCTTTGGGTATCTCTTTTCTTCTCTCTATAGCTGTCAAGTAAAGCTTACATGTTTTATGGAATGGACCTTAGTTTGTAAAAATATCTAAATCATAATATATTTGTTTTCCTTTAGAATGTTACATGAATCTGTATGGCTATAGGATGACACTACTTCCTTTAGAAATTCTTTTAATTCCATACCTGAGATTATAAACTCTTCAAGACAAGGATTAGTCTATTTTATTGCTGGAAATCCACCTAGTACAGTTTATATGCTCTATAGATAATGGCGATAATTAGTCAAAGAGTTTAATTATGCACAATACTTGGCACTAGACTGTGACCCAGGAAAATGGAGAAATTTGTGCCTGAAAAGGAGCATTCCATATAATTAGAGATATTTGAGGAGTGAGTTCCAGAAAAGAAAGAAAAACAAAATG
This sequence comes from Liasis olivaceus, assembly GCA_030867105.1. Lineage (NCBI taxonomy): Eukaryota > Metazoa > Chordata > Lepidosauria > Squamata > Pythonidae > Liasis > Liasis olivaceus. Next base: position 264,697,891 of record CM061349.1, read on the forward strand.
TAAAACAATAACAAAAAAATATATAATTATGACATGGTATTATCACTTGTATTACTAAGCTTCTTACCTGAATTTTTTAAAAAAATCGGAAACCATTCAAACAATATTCATATTTAAATTAGCTTCCCCTGTCTGGTTAATTAATGGATAATATACAAAGGAAGAATTATTATGCAAATGAATGGCTTTATTTTGATTGTGAAGGAGCATTAACATGCGGTCATCAAGTAAGTAACGATGAAGCAATACTATTTAAACCACAGACATAGAAAAGACATATTGATAACAAAGGGAGTAATGAGAGAGATGAAGTACAAAAAGGAAAAAAAGTGTTTCTAAAATCATAAATTCCTTAGTTCCAGGACGCATGAATAGAGATAGAATTTGTACCATTAAGCTGGAAAAAGGATTAAATGTGATAATTAAATATTATATTACCCCTTTTAGCAGAAAATTAACTAGAACACAAATAAACCTTATGTGCATTCAAATTTTTTCCTAATGCATGCCGGGTAAAATGATGGAGTCGAAGAAGGCACAAAGAATTTAAAAGAGACAGAATGGAAGTCCTTTCTCACTACATGAACTTGTATTCCTCTGTTGGGATTATAGAGGCCAATGGAATTCAACCAAAGGCTTTAGCACAAAAAGGGCTGCGGTTCAATGATAATGAACATACTTTGGATGCAGAAAATATCAGGTTCGGTTCCTGGCATAGCCAGTTATAATGTGTAGGTGGCAGATAATATGGAAGACCTCAGCCTGAGACCCAGAAGAACCACTTGCAAAGTTGGCAGGACTACAGAAGAGGGGCACCTGTGAGAGAGACAACATCAAAATGGTGGGTGTGACCAAGCAGCCAAAGCCCCAGCCTTTCAAAATGCGTGTCACGTGCATTGCACACATGTAAAAAGGGATGCAGTGTTGATTATCCAATCACATCTACCATTTTGATGTTGTTGACTCCCCCCCCAGCAGATGTCCCCCCCCCCACTCCCCACTGATCCACCTACTACACAGATTCAAAGTCAATCCTGGTATAAGACAGCTTTCGATGACAACCTACCACTTTGTTACTATGCCTGTTAAATGTGTTAGTTTGTTTAATTGATTTATATAGCCACCCAATCAGCATATGACTCAGGGCAGCATCCAATGATAAAAACAACACATAACAATAACATCAAAAAATGAAAAACAATAGAATGTATTGTGCCTGAGGGAACTTCATTCAACCACAAACGATCAAAACAATCAAGACAGGCACAGCACCTCCCTACCCATTGGCTGGGGGAAAAGCCAGGTCTTCAGAGTCTTCTGAAAGGCAGGTAGAATTGGAGCCATCCAGATCTTCATGGGAATGCTCTGTCATAGGGCAGGCACAGTGACAGAGAAGGCATGTCTCCTGGGTCTTGTAAGATGATGTTGTTTAAGAGCAAAGAAGGGAGGAAAAGAAAAGAACAAACATTATTTGTGTCATCTCTTTCAGATGTTAAATTCAACATTCATTCATTGGATGGCTGTTGGGAGATGCAGGGGAACCTAATCCCACAGTCTTTTGGACAAGAGTTTGCATAAAGTCTGTTCCCAAGCTGAGGACTATAATGTGATAAGTTTCCTAAGATTGTCCTAATCATAAGCCCCAAGCTTTTAACACTGAATTGTTAATACATGTATTTTTTTTTTTTAACGTGTCTGTGTGTGAGGATACTGAGGGACATGGTCGAAAGGCCAGTGATGGAAAGATACAGTGCATTTTTAGATTCTTTGCAGGATTGTTGTTTTTTTTAATCTTTTTTTTAAACTTGTGGAAAGCCTATTGTTAAAATATAATCTACATGAAATTCCCCTTTCAGCAATCACCCCTAAATTTTGATGTGGCCCTGGGGAACACATACACAAATGGAATTCAGAGGTAACGTATCCCATAACCTATAAGGAAATATGAAGTGAAAGTAGCACAAACTATTATATTAGATTCCTCATCGCTGATCTGTTTCAGTGTTCTGGATCCTAAATATTTTAAATATAATATGTAAAATGATTTACATCTTGGTTTTAAACAAATATTATAGTTTTAATCTTGCTTTAATGACTTTGTTAGAGATTCTAAATGTTTTTTTTGTTAAAATCTAGGGTTTTATATAAAAGAAGTAAGAGTTAAATTGATGTATATTACAATTCTGTATTAGTCTACTCAGGTCTCTCTCTTTGTTAAATGGGATTAGTCCCAGGTGTGTGGGCACAGATTTGAAATCTTGAGAGACTTCCAGGAAGGACAATCCCATGTGCTTTTCCATGAATCCATTGGCAAAACATTTCTCTGAGAGCCAGGGAGATCCTCTTGAGGTAGAACAGCATGCAGAGAATTGGTAAGGAAGGGGAAAATTTCTGAACTGTAGCTAGATTCAGGGTTGTTTGTTTGTTTGTTTAGCAATTGAAAGTGATAAAATATTTCCAAAAGGATTCTTGTTTCACACACATTTTATACTTTCTTGGTATATATCTCTTGTGCTTAAAGAAGAAAAAAATCTGTCACGTTAGGGAAATAAACAACTATAAATATTAAAATGTATAGAAAGTGCTTGTAAGTGAAAAGCTCGTAAGGATTTAAAAAATCACAACCCCTAGGCAAATAGGAACCAAGAGTTTCTTCTTCATCTTACTTTTTGCACATGATCAAGGACAAAAAAACAAAAACTCAAATCCTAATGACAATTTTTCTAAAATATGGAATGCTCTGTTAGAGATGAAGATGGTTAAGCAGATGATCAGCACTTTCCCAGTGTTCTTCGCTTCCCATCATTTTACTTATCACATTATAATTGACCATTTCACACTTCAATATTTTTATTTAGAGCTGAAAGGAACAATTTGATTAAATGTGTTGTGAAGAGTTATGAACAGCTGTGCAGAGCAGATGTTGATGTGTGAAGTTAAAGCTGGTGTTTGGCCTGTAAAATGTTCTGTGAATAGGACTAGTTGCCCTCTATTGTTGATGTACTGAAACTAGCATATACTGAAGAAAATTATAGATTTTTTTTAAAAATCCCAGTGGTAACCATTATTCAGGGTTTTTTTTTTTGTCTTTTTGTATCTGTTTTCATTAGGATAAAAAGAGACTTAAGACAGAAAAAGAGTCCTCTTCACTATCCCTCGAGATCTCTTTTCTTTTCTATAGGAAAAAAAAGTTACATTTCAATTCACTTTCTCAGCATCTTGTACTAGAGCTACTGATCTGAATCTTAGCTTGATTATTACATGCAGTGGCTATAGATGTTGGTGCTTAGTCCAGCAGTGACAGTATCTCAAGAAGTCTTCCCTAACTTGGTGCCCTCCAGATGTACCAACTCTCAACTCCTAGAATTCCTAGCCAATATTCTCCAGAGCTGTTGTATTTCTGGGAATTTGAAACTGCTCTACATACAGTTCCACACACGGAGACTTAGTCACTGCACCTACAAGAATGTCCGTGTCACCACAGGATAAATATTTGAAAAGGCATTTCCAAAAAGTTTCAAGAGGTTGCTGGCGGATTTCTGTTTCAATTCTGGAAATTAAAACGAAAACAAAAACTTTAAAACTGGGAATGAAGTAATTCATTTTGTCTGGACATCCCTGGGATGATGCTGATGCTGTGGTTGTGTTCCACTCTTGCTGCCTCCTTGCCCCTAGCAGTCCAGGACAGCAGCCCTCACCAAGACTCACTGAAGGAACTCCTCAGCGGCTAGAACAAAAAGGAGCAATCCAAAATGAATGGGAAGATTAAAGTCCCTTTAAATAGACACCATGAGGTTTTTTTGAGAGCAAGCATAAGTGGAATCTGTATGGCAGCAGTGGCAGTTAATGAAGCCAGGAAGGAAACCAGCCAGAACTTGGGAACCCACAGAGATATGATTCTCCATCTCATGAAGAGAGAGCAAATGTGCCCAGCAAGGAAAATGCAGCTGTAATGAACTTGATTGAAGTAACTTTTGCTTTTATCAGTTAAACACTAGACTTTTGTTTTCTCATCCTAATACTTGCTTTATTTACTCACTCATTCATAGTCGAAGCTTTTCTATCCAGCAGATTAAACATGGACCTCACAAAGAGGTAGAAGGTCACCTACAGCTGTTGGGAGATGGTGTTTCCCAAAGAGTGCTGCCCCAGCTGTCTTACAGACAGTTTCTTGAGTATCTTGTTGTTGGAGAGTGGGTAAGGACAGAAACCAATCCAGACACACAAGGAGCTGAAATGTTAATCAAAGTGACATTTACCAATATTTACAAAGGATTACCATCAAGATCCAGCGAAGTTCGCATGCATATTCAACATCCCGCTCCAATTCTGAGTGAAAATGTGAATATCTAGGTATAAGCTTAACTTTAGAAAAACATCCTGCTTCCTTAAGTTTCAAATGCACATAGCTTTTGCCTCCTCCATTCTCTCATAGTGGCAGGCTTTAGAATGCCAATTCCTCCTTGGCTAATCTTTGTTTTCACTTCCAAGGGAGAAAAGCCTTGTAGTACCCAAAGAGATAGGGTGGAGGGGTGTGTGGAGGAGAAAAGAACACTCTCACACTCCCTTCTAACCCAAGTTCCTTTGAAAATCCTCACCAGCACCTGAAATCCTTTCCCCTCTGCAATGATACCAAGCTACCTTGTTACATTCCCTCCTCCCTGCAGCTCTGATTTGGCTCCTCTTGGAACCTTCTTCAGTCCATTGGAGATGTCCCCTGATCTTCTTCTGCTCTGTAGCTGGAGATTCCCTGGTTGCTGCTCCTGCTGAGTCTTCTGCTTTTCCAGTTGCTCCTCTCACTGTCAGCATCTCCTGTAGACCCCAAAAGAAACCCCCTCCCTCTGCCTATCTACTCTGGCTCTTATATACTTTGTTTTCAAAAACCATACATGCCAGATTGCGGGTTCTTCAAGGAGTTAGGATTTTTATTAACTATCTGCACATCTGGAGCCCTGCACCTGACTCTCAGACCATTTAGAAAGTTAACTGCACAATTGAAAGCCCACCCTTTTGAAAGTACATTATGCATGTGACACGTGTAAAAAAGGGAAGGGCTACTTGACATTTTTAGCTCATTGGTCCAAATCTAATGAAACTAATATTGCTAAAGAGCTTCAGATATTGGTAGTGTTGAAGTAGAATAACAAACATACAAATTATAAATAGGGCTAAAGTTCCACTGAAATGAATGAGTCATGAATTACTCACAGCTGTGTGGTCCTATTAATTTCAATGGGAATTCATCAGGACTTAAGTGCAACTGGGCAAATAGCTCTGCTTTTGGTCCATATCAGTTCTGCGTATGTTCATTCATAAAGTTGCTTCCACTCTTTGACTTTTTTTAAAGCATTAGCTGGTATATGTAAAAGCTTAACATTTCATTTTCTGTCCAAATGCACATTTCTAGGTGATATTTTCTCTGGAAAAATGTGTTCTTTGTGAACAAAATATCACTGAAGCATTTGGGAGAAGCATCAAAGTTGTTTGGGAATGGAATTCTGATCTGCACATTTAGGTCAGTTCATTTGAGAATTGGCAGAGGTAGGCTTTCTCGAGGATCGCTGTGACTAACAGCTCCTAGGTTTGGCCACAGTGGAACTGAAGGAGGCAAAAGGTAAGCGGGCCATAAACAGCACTTAGGTGAGCTTAAGGTAAACAAAAGCTATGGGGATAGTTATGAGGTGGGGCCTCATAGGATAGTCCCTCATTTAAAAAGATCAAGATAGCATTGCATAGCATGATGAATGGCCATCATTGCAGGCAGCCATCGCTTTTCAATTTAAACACTATTCCAATAAATTGCCAGAATGGGGCGGCGGGGGGGGGGGGGGGGGAAGAAAAAAGAAAGATGGCAGAAAACTGTAAAGCCATGAAGTTTTAAAGCAAACACTGGTTGAAACTGGAGGCATTTCCTTGGAGAAAAGCTCATAGTAGGCTCCCTAGCCAGAGCTACAAAAAGGGGATGCATCTTTCTCTGCTTTCCGGATGATTCGCAACATTCACTTTCTTGCCGAAGTTCAGCCATGCTTTTCATTCTCCTGCTGAGCATTCAGACAGCATGGATATAGAGACATGAAAAGAACTCTGCAGAGACACCACGGACCACCAAATTCTCTGCATAATTTTTTTCACATCTTTGCTCAAGCGGTGCAAGCTTTAAAACTCAAAGCCATCATCTTTCTTCCAGATGAGGAGGTGGATTCAGTGACTCCCATAGTGGTGGGATGCCTGTTCCAAAACTGGCTTGATGTCTGTGGCTGTTTCTGGAGATAAGAAGGACAAGGGAGGGGAGATGGCTTTGTCTGCAAAACAATGCAGCCTCCTTTTATTTAGCTACTTTTAATTGCCAATCATACACATTTCTAACAATTATCAATTAACAATAGGTATGATGCATGCGTGGTGTAAACATGTTACTATTTAGCAACATTTGTTTATTTTATTTTGTGCTCAGATATCTTTATATGTCTGTGTTACCTGCCTAGTGAATAAGTGGAGATCACCCAGTCTAACCCATTATTAGTTGCATATTTTACACATTAAATTCCAACAATCCTATCTGAATTGTCTTAGGCTGGATTCAAACACGATGGTAAACCTGGAGTCTCTAATCTATCTGGACAGGTGGACACATCTGAAAGGGCTTGTAAAGGGTACTTTCACAATGTGGCTTCCATGGTGAATCTGGCCACTCACAAAATCCTCAATTACCAGAAGATGAACTGGTGAAGGTGTTCTATCCTACCTATTCTACTCTCTAGATTACTTTCTATCAACTTTCTCTTTGTTCTGGGAAGTGGGCACATTCCAGCTCTTTGACACAGGCCAGGTCAAGAAACAAGAACAGCTGAAATTCCAGGAATGCTCTGTATTGTTGCTGGTGTATTATAGCAGCATCTGGAAAGCTTGTCAGAGTTTCTCTCTACTATCACTTATACCAGTGTTTCTCAACCTTGGCAACTTTAAGCTGTGTGGGCTTCAGCTCCTTCAATTCCCCAGCATGCTGAAGTTCACGCAGCTTAAAATTTCCAAGGTTGAGAAACACTGACTTACACCTTACAACATCAAGGTGGGTTTATTTTGAGTTTCTTTCTTGAATTTTCTTTTTTCTTAAGACTGAGTAGTATTTTCTGAATCTCTTTCCCATTCTTAGAGTCAAACCTACATGCCATCACAAAACACTGGGCTGTACCTACTATTTTATTTTCTAAGAATGCCTCTGGGGGTAGATAGACTGGAATTTATAGATTTTGCCTGAAGCTGCTGCTTTGATTCCCAGCATTCCAGCTTCTAAAACTAAATATCTAGAAAATCAAGTGAGGCTGAGCCCCTTGCAGGCACCAAGGAAGTATCAGTGGGCACACTAGCACCAACAATTGCAGACTCGGGTGTAAATCCAAAATGTGGTTTGAGGGTTTTGGTTTTGATGGTATAATGGGTAGCATGAACCCAAGTTAATTTAGTGTAAGGTGTGAAATCTGCTTAAAATAAGTATGGCTGATTTATTAGACTGTCGCATGTGTAGAACAGACTGAGCAAGTTGTTGCATTACAATATCTCCCAACATTTCAGAATCAGAAGTAAGTGTCTTCTTCTTGTCACTGTTCACTAAGTCATTTCTTTTCCCACCATTTTGCACACATCAGTGCTTGTGAACTGGCCACAGTAAGCTCCTGAGTTGTTGCAGTTCTCTGGAGGGGCTATTCCACTGAGAACATACAATTTATTTTTTACTGGAATTCAGCTTATCTGAATCTGTGTAGCTGAATTCAGTGGCAGTTAAGTTAAGTTAAGTTAAGTTAAGTTAAGTTAAGTTAAGTTAAGTTAAGTTAAGTTAAGTTAAGTTAAGTTAAGTTAAGTTAAGTTAGGTTAGGTTAGGTTAGGTTAGGTTAGGTTAGGTTAGGTTAGGTTAGGTTAGGTTAGGATCTTTCTTATGTGAGTGAAATGTCCCTTTACTGATCATGCATATCCAACACAGGATTAACAAAGTTCATGTTGGTTGCTGAGTGAGCTCCCCAGGGGAAACTTCCAAGTTTTTGGCTAATTGTATTCTAGCCTCTGAGCTGGTTTCTCAGATCTCTGTAACTATACTTTTTAACTTCAGTCCAGGGTCACACTGAGTTATTGGGTATTTTGTGGTTCAACCACGCCCCATTCCAGCACCAATAACCCAGCAAATTGTGATGATGCCAGAATGCTAACACAGACATGGTGACATCATTGCACAAGCACTACCACATACTTGCATCCTAACATCTGATGAAAATACATACGTCACAGCATTGGTGTGGTGATGTCACACACGTTTTGTCAGTTGTCCTCCTTGCTACTTAAGCAGTCACTTATATGTGCCAGATTGGTTCCTGACTCTTATCTTATTGCTAAAGTGGAAAAGGTGCACCTGAATCTTACTTTGCCTGGGGGGGGGGGGGGGGAGGGGGAGGGAGGAAGGATAGATAGACAGCTAGACAGATAAATAGATAGATACATACCTGTAGATGATAGATCCTGCCTTTCATTCAGAATGTGTGAAGGTAACAAGAGCTGGGATGAATTGCCGCTGTACTCAATGAAACGTGTTGGTTTTTTTTTTTAGCTCACTAGAACATTGTGTAATTGCATTGAGATCATACTTACATTCTAATTTCTCAGCGTAGAGCAATGAAATGCTGTATAAGGTGGCTACATTTTGTTTTTTGCATCTTCATGAACATTCCTTGGTTATTTTGCTGTCTGGAAACATCCCACCTATTAGTTTCTCCAAACTGTCATATGTGACAAATGGCAATTGTGCTGCCTTAAAAATATTCTGTCCTCACTGTTTTGCCTTCCGCTGGGTTGTGCAATGCCTATATGCCTCTTTACATTATGCGTTTGGCCATGGTGTATTGAGAAGTCAGACTCATGCTTAACAAAAGATGTATGTAGTTCTTTTTCTGGATGTTGTTTTAAATTCCTTGCCCTTTGCAGAATATAAGAAAAAGTTAGTAGCTTCATAATATTTTTGGAAATTATGAAATGATACTTAGGAAATAAATACATTTTAAATAAGCAAATGCCAAACAGAATTCAAAAACAAAATACTGTTGTGGATAAGTAAAATAGCTCAATTTCATCTCTAAAGCTGATTTGAAAATACAATGTTGTTTTGAACTGATAATATATTTTAAATAGAAGCATCTGTCTGTCTCTCTGTAGGGTGTCTTCAGTTATTTATACAAAATGTTGATTTCAGTAAGTCTTCTCCTTGGTTTCAAGGGACTTTAAGGCTACTCAAAGGTTCTTCTTTACTCATGAATATGTTATTTCTATTGGCCAAAGGGCTTCCTCAGACTTTGTGAAGCATATCAAAGTCCAGGCCAACTGGGCGGGCGGGGGCGGGTTTCAGGGGTTTTAAGGAATGAAATTGTCTGAAGCTTCTGCATGACTTAGGTGCTTTTAAAGGCCTTTGCCCCTTAGTCCCTTCATTACCAAGGAAGGGAGGGAGGGAGATACTTTTGATGACATCTGGGGAAACTTTTGGGGTAGCAGAAGAGACACTGGTTGGCTACACTTTTTACACTCCTGCCTTACACTGTACTGTACTCACTGCTGTATTGTGACCAAGAAGGTCCTCTTATATCCTGGCTACCCCAACACTCTCTTTCCCACCCTTCCTCCCAATAGAACATGTGGAAAGGGAGCTGTGCAGAAAAGGAGACAGTTTCTGCATCAGTTTGTGACCCATCAATTCCTTCTGCCCTACTCTCAATGGGGAATAAGGGAAGATGACTCATTTGGGGATTCAACTGTACTTCTAAAGTTGGAACAACATGGTCACTAAGTCAAACGATGCCCTCACCTCTTCTTCTGCATCATGACACAGAAGAAAAATGAAGCAGAATCTTGTTTTGCATTTAGAGTTTAGATTTGAATATAAATGAAAAAAAACTAGTTACTGTAATGCAGCACTTGATGCAGCTTACTCCTGGGATTCATCTGAATGTGATTTTCCAATGAGTCTCGTCCCTGGAGCAAGGGGCAGTTCCAGCTAATCAGGACTGCTGACAGGTATCTCCTACATTCAAGGAACTGTTTTAGAAAGCAATTCAGGGGGTTAAACAAGGTGCAAAGCTTAGGCAAAACAGATATCATGAAGAAGAATTGCTAACTGCCATGAACTGACATGACAGTCGAGCACATTCATTGGAAGATAAAAATCGAAGACCACAATTGTGTGAAAATGGACGGTATAATAATTTATATATTTTTATAATACACAAGATAATTATGTGGAAAAAAGGAATAATTTAGCTATAACAAATTGTAAATAATAATAATAAGTAATAGTGATAGTAGTAGTAATATACAATGTAGACAGAATAGATTAGAGAGTCAGTTTGGTCTAGTAGTTAAGGTGCTGGATTAGAAACCAAAAGATGGTGAGTTCTAGCCCTGCCTTTGGCATGGAAGCTGGATGAGGTGATTTTGGGCCAGTCATTCTCTTTCAGTCCTGGAAGAAGATACTGGCAAGTCACTTTTGATAATGTTGCCTAGAAAATTGCAGGGACTTGTCCTTGTAGTTACTACAAGTCAGGGTTAATTTGATGGAGAGTAACAACCACAGAATAGATTAATGAAGAGACATAATGGACTTCCTTCCTTCCTTTTTTATTAGATGTATAGGCAACAAACATAGATCTTCCTCCTCCCATTCCCACAGAATACCGACCTTGTCAAGCAGGCTAGGCTGAGAAAAAGTGACTGGAGCAATGTCACCCAGTGGCAGGGGCTGGACTGAGGATGGTTGTAGGGAGCATAATGTTTCAACAGTGGCTTCCATCCTCTATTTTCAAATTGTAATATATTATTAGTGATGCAGATAGTACAAATGCAGCAAGACCTCAATTCTTCAGAACTCCATTCAGAGAACTTTGGATGCAATGGACAAAATTTTGTCTGCAAACAACCAAGAAAATCCATTGTTTCCGAAGCAGTCAAGACAATGGAGGTAATTACATCATTAGCATCAATTTATGTCATTTGTGTTTTAATTGACTTTTTTACATCATTTGCATCAATCTACATAACTGGCATATCTCCATAATTACACAAACGATGAAATTTGATGCAAATGACGTAGATTACATTAGGGATTCAAATTTGGACATTTGGAGTTAATGGGCACTCCTTTCCTATCCAATGGTCCATTAAACAGAGATTTTATGGTGACTGAAATTTTGTATTTTTGTTTTGTAGGTCTCTTTGGAGCACCTTATGTTTCAGTTTGGTACATTTCTGAAGTACTGTCTGGAAGAAGCTGAGTTACAACACACTAGGGAAGAAGTGCCTGAAAATGCAGATTTCAGGCATATGTGGAGTAAGCTAATCTTTGTTTTAGCCCAGACATCAGGATAGCTTCAAGATGGAACCTGGGGTTCTTTTAGATACAGACTAGCACATACAAAAGAGATGAAGAGCATCATACCTGGGAAAATTCCTGATCTGAAATAAATTAGGTTGACCCGGACAGATTTGAAGACACCTGAATCAAAGCAAACTGAAAGTCTACAGATGATTTGTGTATGTTATATGCTATTGGAATCTCTCTTGCAGAATTTCCTTGTGAGAGCCAGTTCTCAAACAAACAAGCAGGTAGTGGAATCCTAAATCTGCCCATCACCAAAAGAAGAAACAGGTGGAAACAATCACTGCTGTTTATCACCCATTACATTGTACATAGCACAAAAACGGGTGCTTTGATTTTAAGGCTTGTATTTGATTTACTGCAGTCATTGGAATTCTTTTGTAATGGCTTCTTTAGTTTTCCTACAGTAAACCAATGTATTTGTGCATTTATCTTCTTGGAAAACTATTCTTGCATTTCTTTTGCTTAGCCTGCCAAGAAAAGCCCCATATTTATTATGAGGCTTTTCTTGGCAGGCTAAGCAAAAGAAATGTGATCAGATGTGTTATTGATTGATTGATTATATGTCATCAAGTCATTTTCGACTCCTAGCAACCACAAAGATAGATTTTCTCCATGATGATCTATCCCTAACCTGTTCTTTCAATACTCCCAATGGGGCACTCATCACCACTGTAACTAACCATCTTGGGATGAAACAAATAACAAGTCATGCATCGTACTTTTCACATCTTCAGTCCAAGATCCAAGCAAAGATCCTTCCCAGGCCTTTTACAGCTTTGCTTCCTCAAATACCTCTGGTTGCTATAAAGAAATTCAGGAAGGCAAACTGACACAAGCCTCATATTTGCCAACCTGGCTAATAAGATAATGGCCAGCAAGAAGGTATTGATCTGTGAAATACAGCCCATACATCCAGAAATCAGGTTGGATATATAATTAACAAAATTGTTCATGAAATGATGTTCATACTCATTTCTGGTCACAAGAGTTCAATCCCAAGGATAGTTGAAGAGTGGAACACCCCTGTCATCTGCACTTTGTTCCTAGTATAAAGACAAGCAATTTAGCCATGCAATGCCATTGAATATACCCAGCTGCTTTCAAATCAAGGATCCATTCCATCTTTTCTTGCAGGCATCCTACCAGCAGATATGTCTACAGCATTGATGACACATTGAGCATGGAGGTGTTTCATCTCCATGCATACCATGACATGATCATTCTCTGTCCTCAAGGGTCTATGAAATTTCTGTAATCACAGGGACAATCAGTGTCACCAGCTGACGTATCAGTAAAAGGAAGTCAGAGTTATTCCAGTAGTTCTAAGACAGTGGGATAATTAATGTCCCCAGTAAAACGAGGTCATAATTAACGCACAGAAAGAAATACAAAGCAATTTGCATTCTGGCCAACATATCATGAATAGCCCAGAAATGCTCCTTTATGTTACTGCCTTTGAAAATTTGTTTTCCAGAATATAAACAAGGAGGGTGCTTCTACTGAAAAAGAGAAAGAATAAAGGGACAAGAACCACTAAATGAGCATAAATAGGTCATAGATTTATTTAAAGGAACCCATACATCAACTAAGCCAGTGCAAAGGAACAGAATTGATCTAGATGTGTTGAGTTACAATTCCCATCATCCATAGCCAGCCCGAGAGGATGATGCCACTGTAGTGCATGTCACTGGGAGGATATAAGAGTGAGGAAAGACTGCCTGAGCAGGAAGACATTCTGCAACAAGAAGCACATGTGATTTAGGTTTCTCGTACGAGTTAGTTATAGCTGGGAGCAGTCCTTCTCTTTCAGTCATTCCTGATGAATATCTCGCTGTTACCTAGCTCATATGAGATGGAACTTATTGGCATCATTCCATCCATATTCTGGCTGAGCATTTCCCAATCCAACTGGGTCTTCTGACAGTAGATGTAGTGTTCTTAGCTTAGCTTCCTTTCCTTTCCACAATATTTTTCCCCCAAGTAAACCTGCTCCTCTCCTTGTGGGTATTATTTTCTTTTTAACCTATTGCACGTATGGGTTGTGCTCAACTGAAAAAAAAAAAAGCTACAACAGTATAACAACATGTGGCTGAGATAGAAGTAGAACACCTTAGTAATAAATGGATTTCTGGTTTGATACTTCATTTAGGAAAATGACTGACAAGTAAAACATAGTTTCAAATATTAGAAGTAGTTTTGAGCAAGTACAATTTGCTGCCTGGTTACTCAGAGTTATGTGTTCTTATGACCTGATACTCATGTCGTATAACTGAGAGCAGAGCTTGCAGTACGTCATAGATATCTACAAAGATAAATGTCACGAATGGCATGCAAGCAAATTCCTGTTTAGAATTGGCTCATTGGCTATTATTCACATTTACATGCAGCTAACAATCAGAACTAGAGTCAAAGAGTATTGTGCATTCTTGTTTTGAAGTTTGCAGGATCCACAAGATGTAAATGATAAGTATTCACATACAGTTATGAACGAAAAACAGCATGAAGCAAACCTACCTAAGCACTCCTGGAACAGTTGGATCAGTGGTCTCAAAGAAAAACAGAATGCTTGGACGTTCTTTGGAATTATGAGTTTCGCTCAACATTTCTGTTTTTTTCTCATTCCATTTTAGCTCAGAGCATATCAACTTTTTAAAAAGTTTGAGAACTTTCTATACAGCATGTGCAAAAGTGAGAAGATGGCATGTGTTTGAGTAAAACAGACCTCTTTCATTATCCTGTATCTGTTCCTTTCTCCCTCATTACCCTTCCTTTCAGAAATATTATTTTCCTTTTCATTATTCCAAATTGTCTTTGAGGTATACTGTCTGTAGATTTTTTAAGGAGGAGAGGCCCTGTGTGTCATTAGCAAAAAACAATGGCTCTGGAATAACTCAACTTCACAGATTCAAAATAATGTCTGGAAAATGCTCAGCAATGGAGCCCTGGAAAAGATACAAAATGATTTTTTTTTATATGAAAAAGTGTCCCTGGCATCTGCTTAGCATGCCTTATGGTGTGTGGCACTGGTTGTGGGGGCTTTAATCATCTTACTTTCTCGCTTTGGCCAATCTCTTGAGTGTGTGCTGGAAGGAAGTTGCTGAAGAAGACAGACTACTGCAAACATATTACATCTATTCTGAAGACATAGGTTATTATTATGGCATTGTCACTATTATCATGATTATTATGTCAGTTCACTATCAAGCTAAATTCAAAGTTCTTGAAATAATATACAAGTCCTTATGCAACTGGATTTGATTACATACCATCAAGTCAGTGTTGACTCTTAGGGACTACATAGATAGATTTCCTCCATGATGATCTGTCCCTAACCTGGTCTTTCAGGTCTTCTAATGGTCTTTCATCACTATTGTAACTGAGTCCATCCACCTTGCTGCTGGTTGTCCTCTTCTTCTCTTTCCTTCCACCTATCCCAGCATTAGAGCCTTCTTTAGGAAGCTGGGTCTTCAGATAATGTATCTGAAGTAGGATAATTTGAGCCTGGTCATTTGTGCCTTGAGTGAGAACTCTGGGTTGATTTGTTAATGATCCATTTGTTTGCTTTCTTGGCTGTCCACGATATTCTCAGGAGTCTTCTCCAACACCAACGTTCAAAAGCGTCAATACTCTTCCTGTTCTGTTTCTTCAAAGTCTGACATTTGCTTCCATAGAGTATCACACAGAAAACTATTACCTGCACATTTCTGACCTTTGGAGGTATAGACATATTACAGCACCTGAATATCTTTTCCAAGGTCTTCATGGTTGCTGTACCAGGTGCTAGTCTACAGTATATTTCTTATACAATTTAGGACTTGGAAATGTAAGGGAATGTACCTGCTCATCAGTTCTGTTTTAGGGGATGCCCTCTTAAGGAGCTACATTTGCCAGCAATTTGCTATGCAATGACCAAATCATGGAATTTCTTCCTTGTTTAGCTGTTGTCAGTATCAGCAGACCCAGCCATTTGGATAAGGTACTGTGGTTTAGTATTATTCTGTTATGACTTTACACTTGTTATTTTTAGAGGGTTTTTTCCCCAAAAATATCTATGTTTTCATTGTTTTTAAGGCATTTTAAAATACCTTTCTTTTTTTCCTAACATTACTTCAACATCTAAAAGGAATATAAAATTCAAATACATAAATACAGTATATGTACCTTTAATAACTAAGTGGTAAACCACTCTATACACTGCAAATATTATATGCAAACCTAGAAAAATCCAGATTTTAAATTGCTCAGTTTGCTTTGAAAAAAAGTCAAACAGCTTTTCCTTTAATTGTTAGTGAGGAATCCTCAATAATTATTTTTAAATGACGGTAAGTAGTTTGGGACTGGATCTGCTTTTAGTTTTGGGTGACTGTTCATAATTTAATATCTTCAGAAGATCATTTTGGGGGAAACAATGATTGCTTGGTTCATGTTCTTATTGTCACTATTCACTAAATGTTACATTTCAAAAGGCAGTTATTGTTGAAATTATGTTAGAAGCTAGGCTTTGAGAAAATAATGATCTCCATTTTGTTAACAGGAAGGGCAAAACCCACAATTTTTACTATTTATATTCCCTGTGAATTTATGTGAAAATATTTCCATTATCACGTGGATTCTGCAGCACTTTCAAATGAATGTTCATGTCACGTTCAGGTTTGTTGCTTGGCGTCAGAACTTCCTTTGATAGGGATGACAAGCTGTCAGAAAATGTGTGTCTCCTGTTCTGTCAGATTTTTTTCCCCCCTCAAAGCTTTAACTTTGGAGGCTAAAGCTAAGGGCAGTGTGGCATTTATCTCAGAGCTGATTCACATGTTTAGGCAGGCCCTGGTACTTCTGTGGAAAACACTTGGGGAAGAAGTCATCACTCCCCCCATCAATATCTCCTTACAGGTAGAGCATTTAAGGCTCAAGGAAGAAGTCTTAGATCTTTTGTTCTATCAAACTACTTAGCTTTTTTGCCAGGACACTAGCTAGGATGTTGTTTTGTATATAGTATGTGTATGTGTGTGTATGTGTGTGTGTGTGTGTGTGTATTAATATAATATATTATTAGAAATTTTCACAGAAATAAAAGGTAAACATGAAATAAGTAAGATTAAAGAAAAAGAAAAAAATGTGAGGTGAGAAATTAAGAAAAGTGATTAAAAATGCAAATAGAAAAAAAGAAAAGATATATAAAGAAGTGACTTTATAAGGCAATCTTCTGTACAGCAGTTACAAACAAACTTATCCTCTTTCCTCCCTCATTAAAGTTACCTCATAATTCACTTCTTCCCATATTCAACCCTTTTTAATCAGAAAATCCATTAATCACCAATTCATTTTTTTCCGTTTTCAGCAAAAAGTCCGTAAGAGGTTTCCAGTCTTGTTGTCTTGTCCCTGATCAAACAGGTCCATTTTGCCATTTCTGCAAATTCCATCATCTTCATAACCCATTCTTCTGTTGTGGGTGTTTCTGCATACAGTTGCCTGTTTTCACCAGGAGTGCTTTTTCTTACCAGACAAAATCTTTCATGTTTTGCCATCTAGCTCTAATGTGTGTGGGGGACATGACAGAGTGCGCCTAGAGTAGCCCCATCAGTCCTCAGCTCTTGATTTCCTTCCATTTGGGCTCTGCCATCACTTAAAAGCTGAAAGTGTGTGAAGTGGCAGGTTTTCACAGAACCCTCAGACTTGAAAAGACTTTAATTCATTCTCTTCTCTTTCTTATACTCCTTCTTTTGTCTTAAGTCCCGTTCAGAAGTTTCCTTCTTTAAGTTTCCTTTGCTCTAAATCCCATTCCTTGCTGGACAGTGTTAGGGATGTAAGGTTTACCCCGTCTAGAGAAACTCTCATGACACGTGTGTGCAACAAAGAAGTTTACTCGAGCGTAACATGCAGTAGTTACAAACAAAGCCACGACTGGCTTGGCACATCTTCCCACATAATTTATAGTTGTCCAAATCCCCGCTAGCCCCGTTGCTAGGTTACATTTTACATATTACAGATTACAGATTGCCCACTGTAATCCCCCCTTTTACTCGAATGGCAGGTTCGGCCCAGTTCTCATTGTCTTTTGATGGCTCTGCCCCGCTGGCGTGGTCGTGTTTCCTCTGGGTCCTTTCAGTCGCGCGCCAAGCCGGGGTTTTCCCAATTGCGTGCTGATCGTATTTCCGTGGACCGCAGCTTAGTCCTTTGTCTTGGCGCTCACAGCTAATCAGAGTGGATACAAAACATCCACTCTGTGGTTTCTTGTTAAGTGGGCACAGGTGGCTCGTTAATCAGCCGCGGCTTTCACTTCCTCTTTTCCCCGGCTTGTGAGCAGGCGGTAGAAACTGACTCAGCTCAACCAGGCAAGTTCCTAGCAGTTCCATGCCGGCTGAACCTGACAAGGGAAGGCTTGAACTGAGTGGAGACTGTATATAGCCCTGATCTCGATATCCATCTGTCTGGAGCAGTTCGGCTAGCTGAAGAATACAGTCGGCATGATAGCTGCACTTGAACATCAATATAGCTCTATATGCAATCCAGATTTACACTAAAACAGTGTCCTGGAACACACTGTAATCCATACATACTTCCAAACCAGTATGAGTAGAGCTCCCCCTCAGACAAACTGTGCTTTATCAGTTTTGGGGCTGCCTTCCCTCCTATAACCTCTTCAATCTAATTTTTACATTCCAGTTAATCTAGTCTCTAAACCAAAGAGAGCACCTTTGATTTCATTATTGTGTTTAATCTTTCTGACCTTATGATAATGTGATTAAAAAAAAAAAAAGCTTTCTCCACGATAACTAACTTGGGATGGAGGTTTTCACACAGTCAAGTTATTATATCATGTCAGCAAATAGATATCTGAGAAAAATTAAGGTTTAGATTTAGCACCAGTGGCAAAAGTTCTGGGTTTGAACTTCTAGTACACGTTACCTAGCATATGATGGTATCATTGAGCAAGGAACACTAAGTATCAGCTCATCTCACATCAGATGGTCTGGAATTTACCTCACACAGTTTCTGCAACAATTCAGCTTTGCTGCTGAGAAAGGAAATGTTTCAGATCATCTTGGTCAGAACAGAACATTCTCTCTTTCTCTCCCTCTTTCTATCTTTCTGAAATAATAGATTAAGGTTACTTACGCACAACTGAATGTGTTCTGTCCTTAAAGAAATACCCAGTAACATGCACCCAAATAAAGAGTGTTACGAAAACCACATAAAAGCTGGAAATATTTCAGATTCGACCTTTAAAAATGACTCTAACAAGCTAAACCTACTACTCTCTTTCATATAATTAACCTGTAGAACTAGACATAACAGGAAGCCATTTCTGACTGCAGTCTAAGCAATTGTACTGGAACGACCTGGAGGGAAAGGAATCTTTCTGTTTCTAGAGCTGCTGGGTTTTTCTTTTTCTTTTTTGTTCTACTTATTTAACAGTGAAGCTTTTGAGGGGAAAAGAAGAAAAGACTGCAATCCCCTCCTGGGTGACTTGGCTGCTGCTTCTTCAAGCTGTGATTATGAAGCGGACAAAAGCAGAGGTTTTGACACTGGACAGATTACTTGACAATGAAAACAACTCTCAGGACTCAATACAGTAAACAGAATTATTGCTCTTCCAAGCACCTCTAAACCAAATTGTTTGCTCACCACTTTTGATGGGCTACCTAATCAGTCAATTTTCTTCTAAGAAAATTCCTATGGATTTGGTAGCCCCATGAGTACTTCCTGGTCATGCAGCTGCTGGCCTAACCTGGCTTATTCTCTGCAGCAATTTGATGCTGCTACTGAGTGTCCTCAGAGCTGCTTGCAAGAGCTGGGGAGGGTAGAAAGGACAACTGGCTGGCCCGGAGGAGTAGAAAACCAATGCTCTAACCAGCACCCCACCTCCCCCTAGTCTTGCATGTCTTTGTGGCATTTGCTTTGTGCTGCAAGGCAAAAATCCTGGTGAATATGCAGGAGCAGCAGCAAAACTCATTTTCTGCTCATGCCAGAAGAAGTATAGTGGTTGAAGGGCATTTCAGGAAATGGATCCCAGAAGCTGGAAGATGAGATGAAGCTGGAGTTCTCACCAATGGGAAACTGTCTTCCCCGTAGCTCAAGAGGAAATGCTCCAAACTTGTTTTACAATATTTTCTCTGGAGCAGCAGCTCCACAACTAAACACAATTAAACTTGCAAAGACCTCCAGGAGCCAAACAATATGGTGAGGGCTCAGAGTAGAGAGCTGAACCCAAATTAGTGTAAGCGCTGTATGTGGAAGAAATCTGTATTTGCATAGATCAGCTGAATAATAATAATAATAATAATAATAATAATAATAATTATTATTATTATTATTATTCACCATCAAACAACAACATCTACCTATCCCAGGTCCTTGAGAAGGACTCGATAGGTGGATAAAAATGCCAAATCCAGTCTAAACAACCGACTGACTGTGTGATCAACAATATAAATTTATATGCTGCCCAATTCCCAGTGACTCTGGGCAGTTTAAAAAAAATGCAATATTATTTAAATATTATTAGAATTATATAAGTGGGAGGTAAGTCTAGTAGACAGTATATAAGATACAAAACTGTGATTAAAAGGTCTGGCTGTAGTTCCACAATGGGGTGACACAGAAATACTAGACTTTAGTAGTATTTAGTATTTAGTAGTGTGATCTAGCATATTCTTTGAAATATACTTGGTTAGCCCCAACGAAGTGGGAACTTTGTGTATCTAGTGAAATATTCCACTTCACTAGAAGTAGATATTACATTGAGCTGATTACTAAATTTCTTGAGATGTGTATGTGTGTATATCAATGTGTGAGAGACAGAGAATTTTTTATTCTAGAGTAAAAAGAACACACGCACGCAAAGTATACACTCAGAGAGAAGGCATCACGCATGGATCCCCAAAGCTGAGTTATGTCCCTACACTTAAGCCAAATGATTTCAGTGCCCAATTATAGCTGACCTCAGACCTCTAATATTAAAAATAACTGTAGCATATAAATAGTATGAAATTATGTGCATTCTTTATTAATATTCAAAAGTTAACCCTGAGTTATTTTCATTGTGTTATACTACTTCAGTTAGAGGTGTTTCCAATTAATTTCAAAACCTCTTTCTTGATTATCTAAAATTATACATTATACAAGCCATCATACATTATACATATAATCTGCTTCAAATTAGTCTTTTAAACAGCCTTTTTTAAAGTTATTTTTTCCACTGATTTACAAATTGCATCTGCTCACGCATGCATTCATTTACAAATGTCTATGCCTTTTCTTAGCAAATGTCTCCTTGTGTGAGAAAACAAAATGTAGTTGTACATGCAATTTGGTGCAGCAACCCACAGCGGGTGGTGTAAACATTCCGTTAATGCATTGCTTTGTGCTGGTGGGAGCAAAACAGAGTAAACAAACTGACACCTGCAATAAATAAATAAATAAGCAAGCAAACATAGATTAGCACGTCTAAGGTTTCCATTTCTAAGGGTATGTTCTGTTTAAAAGTCATCCTGAGGTCTAACTTCTAGACTTGAAACCTGCAGATCTGTAACATAAAATATGGATTGTGACATGGAGCAGCGAAACCCCATTCATTGCAAAACTGCACAGGAATTCTGTAGATGTCTTTCCATGGATTTCTTTCTTGACATGCAATTCAGTGCTTTATTCTTGGTACATTCTTATGATTAGAGATCTTCAGCTATGTTCAGCAAAGTCAAAAAACTGATTGAAAGTATGACTTATTCAATCAAAACCTGCCACCACCATTCAAAGTGTAATTGTTCATCTGCCCTACAGAACTCTTAGCTCTGCTGAGAAGTAATTGCATCAGGGTAGAAAAAAGATCCTGTAGAGACAGCTTTGTGCTGTATCTATATTATCTACATGCTCTTACGATTTTTAATTTTCCTGATAAATAGTGTCCAAATTGAGTTGTGTCAACTTACACAATACAACTATTAATTAATGGATATATGAACATATTTTGTTTGGATAATGTGTGGATTCCTTATTTCTGGTTGTTGCCCAGTGCTTTAATTCTCAACAGGTTTTACTTTTAAATCAGCACTTTTCTGTTTGATCCTAATCTAAAAAAAATTATTTCTGTCGTTAAATATGGTACAGGGCTACAATGCAATTGTCCTTTCTCATTTGTTCCTATAGCAACTTCTTTATTTCTGTCAATCATTTTATCAGACAATAAGCAGTTCTTTCCGCATGACGCATTACTGATTGCTAAAGAATATGCAAATTTATTTATTGCCTGCTATTGTTAAAAATTTCTCTTCCTTCACAGCATATTCATAGAACACAGACAAAACCTAACAGATAATTTCACTAAATAATACTATATTATAAAAAATACCTTGATTTATAAAAGCAGCTAAAGAATCCCTCTGGTTAATGACCGCCAAGATCATTAAGCAAGTGGAGTTTTCTTCTGTTTCAAAGCTCATCTTTGGACCTGTGTGGCTTAAACAAATATCAACCAGTGTACAATATTCTGTATGTCTGTATAACATTTATTTTTATACTCTATAGCTCAAAATGGGCATCTGGCATATAAATATAAAATATGAATATATTAAGCATTAATATACAGTGGTACCTCGGGTTACGAACGCCCCTCCTTATGAATTTTCGAGATACGACCAGCTCCAGCCCCAAAAATTTACCTCGATATGCGAACTCCGCCTTGAGCTATGAACCAGATCCGCAGCCATTTGCCCTGCTGCCACGCGGTCGTGGCTTCCTGTGGGCGAGAGCGCGGTAGCAAGGAGACGTTCGGTGAGGCTTGTGGTGTGTTTTGTGGCGTTTGGAAGGTTTTTGGTGTGCTTGTCACCAAAATAAAATGCATATGTTTCAGAACTGTTTAACCGTATGTATTTACATTGAACCTTATGGGGAAATTTGCCTCATGGTGCGACCAAATTTGGAGGGCGGATTAGCTGTATTTAAATTGAACCTTATGGGGAAATTTGCCTTGTGGTGCGACCAAATTCGGAGGGTGGAATGGATTAACCGTATTTACATTGAACCTTATGGGAAAATTTACCTCGAGTTGCGACCAACTCGAGTTGCGATCAGAGTCACGGAACGGATTAAGTTCGTAACTCGAGGTACCACTGTATATCCAAATATAGGTAGGTGCCCATATAATCAGCAACCAACATCAATCCCCAAACGCCTGGTCAAACAAGACAATCTTAACCAGTTTGTGGAAGGCTAATATGGAGTTTCACTGGCTGGATTAAGTGAGATTGGCCTCAGATGGATTAGGTTTTTATTTCTGTTGTTTTTCAATGTTTTAAATTGTCATATTTTATCCAGTGTTAGCTATCCAAAGTTTCATCTATGTGTGGAGTGGCCATATTGAATGAATGAATGAATGAATGAATGAATGAATGAATGAATGAGAAAATGTAGTTTCTTTGATTAAATTAGTAATCCTGATTCTTTTCATATGGGTTTAGACCATATTTGGTATGAAGATGTAATTTGCTACTCCAATTATTCTATGCAGGAGGGAGGCCAATCTGGGGAATCTCTTAATAGCCTTTGATAAAGTTGCCTATGTACAGTATCTTCCTGGAATGCTTGGGGGAAAGGGGATACCACTTTGCGATACACTGCTCTTTCCTTTCTCAGTGCTACAATAAGTGGTATTGACAGACTTCTGTTCGACTACCCTCGCCGAATATTCTGGGTCTTAACTTCTCACATTTAATATTTATGTGAAATTGCTGGGAAGGATCATTAGGCAGTTTAGAGCTAATGGTCACAAATATGCTGACAATTCTCACCTATACTTCTTAGGATTTGATATCTTCAGGGCACTCTTGTGCCTCCAGACCATAAAGGATTGGATGAAGGAGAATAAGCTTTCTATTTGAACTATTTCTGATTCTGGGGACTTGGTTTCAATTTGAGAGATACATGCCTATTCTAGATGGAATTGCAGTGGTCCTTAAGAAGGAGCTTTGCAGTCTGTGGATCCTCCAGAGTTCTGTACTGATGATGGATAGTCGTATAATATCAGTAGGAACAAGAATCTTCTATGAGCTTCAGTTGAAGCTTTCTTCTGCCAGGAGAAGAGAGACCTGACTTCAGTGACTCATGTGTTGGCAACTTCAAGGCGATTATTGCTGTGTTCATTAATGGTCCAGAAGGTGGTTCAGAAACTGAAGTTCATAGAATCGAGGAATTCTGGAGTTGGAAAACACAACAAAGATCATCTAGCTCAATCCTATGCAATGTGCTAGAAACCAGTTACACTCTTGAGTGGTGGCTTTACAGTATCTTTTTAAAAACCTCTAGAGATAGAGAATCCACAGCCTCCTTACTGTCATAGCATTGTACAGATCTTACCATCAGGAAGTTTTTCCTCATATTTAAACAAAATCTAGGTAGTTGCAACTTATGCAATATTATGCAATATTATTTCTGATCTTAATTTCTGGTGCAATGCAAAATAGTTCCTGTTCATCCTTCCTATGGCATTTCTGATTTCTGACCATAATAAAATATCATTCATTCATCATTCATTCATTCATACATGCATCCAACTTCCCTACTGCACTCTTTTATCTATCTGAACACTGATATTATGTCTCCCCTCAGTCTTCTTTCCCTAAAATGAATATCCCAAATTAGCCCTAAATGCAGGCTGGTGAGTGATGTCTTTTTGAGATCTCACATTGCTCCTATGCTTGAAATAACTTCTCTGGTTGCTGGTTGCTTTTGGGTCCAATTCAAATATTCACAAATATGTTTAAAGCTTACTCAGTTTAGCTCCAAGCTACCTGTAGGAATAACCATTCCCATGCATGTGTGCCCAAGTTATCAAATGGGGCTTTAATGCCAAGATTTTTGCAATTTACTCTCTTTTCCCTTTCAATAATCTGGTTAAGGGAGATCCAGTGAGAATCCTGCTTTCTGGTTGTAAGTAGCTGCTATAGGCTTGATATTATAATGTTGCTCATTGGAACCATTTATTTTAGCATCCAATTTATTCTAGGTTCATTAGGGCACAGATTTCTTGAACCTCTTGCTAACTACCCACTGATGCTCAGGGGAGGTGGTTACCAATTTTTCTGTTAAAGGAAGAATATATAGATGTTCTTGCACATATTTTGCAAACCAGTGGACTCTGAGAAGTCCATTACAGGGCATCTTGTGTAAGTCCTGCCATGATACATTTAACATCAATGAAAAAAATTGCTTGATGAGGCTCATGTTATAGAAAAATTATCATGGGAATAAAAATAAGTCCCTCCTTACTATAGTTTATGAGGCAGCTTAAAATCTAGCCAAGCTTTTTAATGTTTTTGTTCTCACGAACAAAATGCGATCACCATTTTACACAATTCAACCTTTATTTCTGAAAATTTCATAAATTTTTACTTGTCATATTGTTTTTGATGGGAATGGGCAACATACGGATATTTTAACTAAATAAAAATCAACAAAAAGTGTTAGACTATTCTAAGGGATTTCAACTACATCTTCCAGCTTCCCTCTAAGGGAAGTTGGTCCCAGAAGAAAGGAATGCAGATAGTACCGTGGAAGACAGAAGAGTGATTTCAGAACATCAGTTTCCTGGAAGAACAGGAAACGTGATCACCATTTTACACAATTCAACCTTTATTTCTGAAAATTTCATAAGCTTGGCTCAATAGATATGTATGACTGATTCAGGCCATGGGAGGGATGAGTCCCCAACTACAGAGGTGGGAGGAGAGAGAATTGCCCCACTCAACATAACAAAGGGACCTGTGAGATGTATGAGAAAGTGGTGCTTGTGTGTGCACATGAATGGAGTATATACCTATGAGACATACACCTGAATGCCTTCTAATCCCTGATCAGGCAAACAATATAACTTGCAATGTTGAAAAAGTAGCTCACCCCTTAGCCCCAAACATCACACTAATTCATTAATGACAGATTAGGCTAATTAGAAAAGGACTTTCAGCTAAGACAGACAATAACTGGAAAGCTGTATTCTTGGAGGATTATGTACTGATGCTGAGCAAAACACTGGCTTCTTGCCATGACACTTCTCTCTGTGTAGCAGATGGAAAACTCTATCCAGGCCAGGTTTAATAGCACTCAGAACTGCATATACTCCATCTAAGTCATTCCCTTGGAGGGCTCTAAGCAGCTGTTGGAAAAAAAACAGGCCAATGAGAAAGATGCTACTGGGGAATCAAATATTTTCATGGAGCAATAGAAATGGGCATTGGCTGAGCATCTGGACGGGCAAATATCTGATGTATGAGTATCTCTTGCTTCTAATAAAGAAATCTAACAGTATAGGAGACCCAGTCCTTTCCATCATTAGTCACCACTCCCTTTCTAGCAATGGCCCTCATTTATAGACTAAACAAACATCTCATGCATATCTGAAAGGAATTTGTGTTTTTATTTAAAGTTTCATTCTTTAAAGATTATTTTTCCACCAGTGTATAGGAAGTGCATTTTCTGCCCCTTGCTTGGCAGATCTGTGTTAAGCCATGACTTAATTAAAGAAATAACTTACGGTCTAAGAACTTCACTTTGATAATACCACAGTTTGAAAATGTTGTCAATGGTTCATTGAAAATTAGCCAGTCATACTTTTTTAAAACTGAATCAGGTGGATAATTTTTTTAAAAAAATTAAACAAAATGGTACTAAAATTCTATGAATTGAATTTTTCGCATTTTAATATTGCATTGTGACAAGTCAATAGTATAGCATATATATAAATGCAGACATCCACAAACAAATAACTAAAAGTTAGTATATCTTGCTCCACATAAAATAAAATGATAAACAGCATCATGGATAAATGTTAGAAATGTCAAGTTTCTAAAGCCAGAGTTTTGCATTAAACTTGGAGTTGGATTTTTAATTATAATTCAGTAGATGACAAAGTATCATCACATCTGTGGAGTCCTTGGGGTTCACTGAGCTTGGTTGTTTTGGTTGGTAGTGCTTTATTTTTATTTTTTTCTTCTCCTGGTAGTTCTTTGATTAGGGCATTGTTTACTTGTTGATTGTCTGGTGATAATCCTGGTGTTAATCTCTGGTTATCTGGGTGATGATTGCTGGTAAGGAGATGTTCTGGTCTTTTGTTTCCTTTCTATTGTCTCTTTTGAATAGTGTGTAGATGTTGTTTATCTCTATGTGCCTGTTGATGGCTGCCTTGTCTGAATACCAAGCTTCCAGGAATTCCCTTGCATTTTTGGATTTAGCTTGGTCTAAGATGCTGACAGTAACACCAAGACAATCAAGGAACTACCAAGAGAAGAAAAAAATAAAAATAAAAATTACACCCCCCCTCCCCAACACTGGTAGGGCAAGCCACTGTATACAAACAGAGAGCAAACCCCATCCCATTCTAGCACTGAAGATGTTACTTGGCTGGGTAACAAAACGTTTGCAAGAAAACAACCAAGCTCAGAGAACCCCAAGGACTCCACAATGCAACCCTGAGCTACATATACTCTCTTCTATTGGTATCATCACATCCTAAAACCATACTATTGTGTTATTTTTAAAGATAAAATTGAACCTGTCTGATTCACTACACATTTGTTAACTTTATTATTCACAGCTGGGGTAGTTCTTTTCTTTTTTGTCAAAATTAATGGTGGGCAATTTCTTTCCTTTTGACCTTCTTCCCAATTCCTCCAAATGGCCTAAAATGACACCACTAATTTTTGCCACTGAATTTCAGTGGAGTGAGTTAGGGCATTTGGGGGGTTGCAATTTTTAAAAGTGGAAATTGAGTACTTTGCTCCTAGATACTTTCTGCTTTCATTTCATCCTTGAAGCACCTCCTTCTGAAAGGCCAGGAATGTCAGAGTAGCAATATCTAGCTGATCATGGCTGATTCTACAAGGCTAAGCAGAACCATGCTTGGTTAATATTTGGATGGGGACAAACAGGATATTGTAAGCTAGACTGAGAAATCAAAAATAAATTCTAGAAGGCAGCAATGGCAAATTACTTGCACGTTGTTGCTGAGAAACTGCACAGTTGTGTCCATGTAGTCACCAAACTGTTTATCCATTTTTGGAAAAAGAACTTTAAAGACAAATAAAGACAAAGCAGAATTGAGAATATAATACTTATCACACCCTTCAGGTTATAAAATCTTGGTTGGTGTTAGAAGTTACTGCTAATTTTTTTGTAATCTGATATTTACTTTTGTTTGCTTGAATTGACCATCCCTTTTACTATCTTTATAAAAGCTTTGCAGGAAGGACAAACTTCAAATTCAACCAATTCCAAAACTGCAAGGCACATTGGGCTGGTTTGGATTCATTCTGCAGCTGCTCCAAGATGAGGGGTTCCAAGCAAAATGACTGTTCTACTTTCTGTAAATCATGCAATTCCACTTTCTTTTAGCTGATGCTAGTTAATGGGAGGCCTGAAGCTTTGACATGCATATTTGGCTGAGGCCTGAATCAAATTGGCTGGCCTTTGATTTGTGAAGATATAATGGTCCAGTGTGGATCAAGAACACCACACAAAGATATGGAAATTCTTTATTTTTCACATCTATATCTACATCAGTATCTATTGGAGTCCATTGGAATTGGATGGCTAATAAATTTAGATGATGATGATGATAATAATGTTATATCTATATCTATATCATCTATATCTGTATCTCTATCCTCCATATAACTTTTTTTTCAGAATAGTCACATTGGTGTAAACAAAAACTGGGTGCTATGCAATAGGTATTTTATATAAGAACTGGGTCACTCCTCCCCAGTTAGTCATTCAGGAACTGTTAAGAAAAACAGTATGAAAAATGGGCTTATCCATTGGATGTCTTTCTTAGCTCCCTGCCCCTGGCATTATGTTGGTGCTCTGGAGTTTTCAAGCTGCAAACTCTCACAGCAGCCTCCTGCTTACAGTCTCCTCCTGGCATGCTGTTCTTAGGAACTTGTAAAGAAGCCAAGTGACGGTGTAGCTTCTGCTGCCTGCTTTGTAAAAATAAATGTCAACCAGAATCAAAAATATTATAAATATTTGCTATAAAGAGTCCTTTGGAGATAGTCAATCTCTGTCATGCTGCAATCTTAGTGGAATGCATAAGAATTTTGAGTGGAAGCAACTATTGGAACCACCTATTTGTTGAAGAGATGGCCCACATAAACATTTCTTTTATTTGGAGGGATAGGAAGTTGTTAAATCCATAACTGGGCATCATATTTTAAGCATGATCCCGTGCTTCAATCTTGTAGAACAAAAGAAACACGGAGAGATAGCCTCCTTTCATTCAAATGCTTCCTAATATGAATAGCATAAATGTTTCTAAATTACTAGGAGGAAATAATATGAAATTCAGCATTTGCTTTATGTCTTCATGGGAAGCTAAAGTTGGCCATTTCCTCTCCCATCTGTCCTTTTACAGCTGCAATCCTATGCATACATACTTAGAAATAAGTCTAAGTTTTATGTCTAGGTAAAAATGCACCATACAGCACAACTTTGTTAGCTGAAAGTCAAGGAGCCTTGGAAGAGCTTTCTATGAAAGTAAAAATAGAAAGGGAAAGTCCAAATTAAAGCTAAATATTAATGTAAAATATTAAGACAAAGCTAATATTAGGAAGACAAGCTGAGATCTGGTTTCGTTTTCTGTTTCAAGAACCATGTGCCAGAGAAGTAAACAGGAGATTAATAATATGGAAGGAGGCAATAACACACTTAGATAAGATCAAGATAAGGACATTTCAATGACCACAAGGCTCAGAATAGTTAAAGGAATGGACAGTCCAGTGGTAATATATGGCTGTGCAGACTGAACACTGAAAGTCAGAAGGGAAAAAACAGAACTCCTTAAAATAATGGCTTTGGACAGGATTGCAAGAAAAATCAGTCAAGCACTCCTATATCAAACAAAAGCCATCTCCTCCCTTGAGGTGATGGTCCACAAGCAGATATTCAGAGACTTCAGGCATGTGATAAGAGTGAATGATGTAGAAAAAATGATAATCGATAAAAATGGATAAGGTGGATAATGGTTTCAAAAAGATTCATGGAAAGTGGTTGGACAGGCTATGAGATGGGACAGGGTAACTAGCATTTGTCCATGAAGGCAACTCAGTGGTACCCAAGCAACACCTGACTGGCTCATCATTGGAATAAGAAACTATCAGACACCATTCAGAAAAATTCATTCTTGTCTTGCTTTTTGTTTGCATCTAAGCACCAAGTTCATAGCCAGCTAAAATATTGGCCCATGCATTGCTGGAAAAGTGGGGGAAAGGTTGCTTTCAGTGTATTTGAGATGAAAGATAGAATATTATTGAATGTGTCATGCAGAAACCCTCCACACTGCTTTCTGCTCTCATCAAAATCCAGTGCCTTTGCATAGTTGTCAAGTGACAACAGTGACTAAAAGGCCAGTGAAGTGTTTGCGGCTGCCTGCTTGGCACAGTGTCACTTTACTGTCAATGTAATCAATCTGACAAGGCTGTCACTCAGGAGCAGAAGTAATTAGGGGATAAAAACAGCAAGCAAAACCAGGTTGGCAACAAAGTAATCAATGGCTCTTTAGGGTCTGAATTAGTGTCAGGCAAGTAGAAATCTGTGAAAAATCGCAGGTAGGTTTTTCAAGTGATTTTTGGAGGAAGCTCTGAAGGGAATTCTCTCTATTTCACAACTTTCTTTGGAAGGAACCATCAGGATTAAGATGCTGCTCAAAAACAGGGCTGAGACCCATATCTATCATAGGTACTCTGTATTTTGAGCGTATATGGGGAAATAGCTGATGAATGAAATCTGTATCTTCAGGAGTTCATCAGGACTTTGATTGTTCAAGTAAATGCTTATTGGCAACAAAATCACTTTTTAAAAATAAAAACAAAGTGAAGGCAGGAATGTTAATAGCCCTTGTCCCATATTGTGAGAGTGAAAGTAATACCAGTTGTCTAAATATTGTTCACATCTGCAGAGATATTATTGATAAATAAGCTTAGTCTTTTTATCTTTCAAAATGAGTGATAAATGGAAATACTTAATACCTGCATACTGAGTACTATTTGCCCCCAAGTTAAAGGTCAGGATCCAGGTTTAATGCTTACTAGGGTATAATGATTTACTTGTAGTATTCACATGAACTATAACTAGGATCATCAATCATTGCTTCCATTATCTATTTAAATTGTCCCTTCCAGCTACTTTAATTATCTGCTTGAATATTACTTTTGATGAAGAGGAGCAGTGTATTTTGCACACATGTATTCACCTATTGATAAAACCTTTTGCTTAAATACCATTTTACTCATTAAAAATCACTTTCATAATTCATGGTACTTCCAAAACAAGCTTCCATAATTTTACATCAATTTGACATGAAAAAGACATTTCTGAACAGGATTTTAGGGTTTACAGTGTCAAATGTTATCTTCTGCTGGAAGTCTCACCCATTATCCCACTTCAGAACCATGCATTTCGAGTTACTCGCCATTACCTACAGAGATTCCCAAATTTAGGCACATTAGTGAGATATCATTCTGTCAGAAAATCTTTCCTTTCCTTTCCTTTCCTTTCCTTTCCTTTCCTTTCCTTTCCTTTCCTTTCCTTTCCTTTCCTTTCCTTTCCTTTCCTTTCCTTTCCTTTCCTTTCCTTTCCTTCCCTTCCCTTCCCTTCCCTTCCCTTCCCTTCCCTTCCCTTCCCTTCCCTTCCCTTCCTTTCCTTTCCTTTCCTTTCCTTTCCTTTCCTTTCCTTTCCTTTCCTTTCCTTTCCTTCCCTTTCCTTTCCTTCCCTTCCCTTCCCTTCCCTTCCCTTCCCTTCCCTTCCCTTCCCTTCCCTTCCCTTCCCCCTTCCCTTCCCTTCCCTTCCCTTCCCTTCCCTTCCCTTCCCTTCCCTTCCCCTCACTTGGATCTTTCTCAGACATTGCCTTTTACAAATAAATGGAACTGGATCAAACAAGTCAGCTCATTTAGTTTTGCAAGATAGCTGTTGACTCTGCAGAAATCTCTGAATCACAACCTAGTAGAAACATTAGGGATTAGGGATTCCAAGTGGGTTGTGTTTATAAAAAATTGATTATGCATTCAAAGCCATCTAAGATCCTCAGAATCCTCTGAGACTGAAGTGCTTTCTACATTTCAGAAATGTTTTTTTATTTTTATTTTATTTCTTACTAAGATTTCTATGCTACTCCATTCCAGAATGGCTCTGCAAGTTTTCTAAAAGTTGCTTTTTAACTCACAGATAACACTGAAAATGCCCACATTTAAGGGGGGGGGGGGGAATCCTCACGATTTTTTTGTAGTAGGGAAGGGGAGAATTAATATATACTAGTTGATTCTATTTTTAACAAATTTTGTGCACAATTCTTGACATGTTAATCTCTGCCAAATCTCTGTTGATGCAGCCGGGTTTTTGATCATCTGTCTGTCTGTCTGTCTGTCTGTCTGTCTGTCTGTCTATCTATCTATCTATCTATCTATCTATCTATCTATGAAATATACCATAACTACCTAGTAGGAATTTTTGTACTTTGCAGCTTGTTGCTTAGTTTGGATGAAAGATTGGGTGATGCTGAGAAACAGAAAATTGTTGGAACTAGAAGGGCATGATTTGAGATTTGAGTGGCATGGCTATTTATGGAATGGTAAAGCGAAGGTTAATGTTGATTTTAAAAATCATTTTATTAGAAGTGCCATACTGAGAATATGGAACAAATATAAATCTAGGTTGTGTCCAAAAAATATGGCTGTCACCACAAGAAGCATATTATAGAAGAGAAATGATAACTAAGCATAAATGGTTAAGTTACAGTGAAATACTGGAATTCCTCCAAGGAGACTTCAAAATAAAATCAAGAGAGGATTTAATATCAGAAGGATATATATGTCAATAGTTTTTCTATGTACAATTACTAGAAAGAGTTAAAATAGATAAAAGGACTTTTGGTTTTTAACATGCTAAGACTGAGTTTGAAATAGAATTATGTGCAAATGATGAACATGTTATTGCTAAAATGTATAAACTTTTATTGAAATTTGAAACAGAAGATAACAAGTGAAATAATGTATGATAAAATGGGATAAAAACTTTGGGTATAATATACAAATGGAACAATGGGCAAATATGTGGATGAAAGGACTAAAATTTACATTGTGTTATAATCTTAAAGATAATTTTTATAAAATGTACCTTGGTATTTATCACTGGAAAAAAAATGTATAAAATGTATAAAGGTACTTCAAATGTATGTTGGGAACAAGAGGGGACTTTTTATCATGTTTGGTGTACATGTAAAAAAGCTAAAACATGTATATGTAAAACAAATACATATATTAATTCAGAAGATCTTAAAGACTACAGCAATATACAATCGAAACTAAAGACATCCCTTTTGGGACTGATAGATAAACAGTTGAAAAAAAAATGAAACTTTGTTTTTATATATAATAACAGCAGTGAGACTTCTATACGCACAATGGTGGAAAGATTTGACATTATCTACAGTGGAAGAATGGATGGTGAAATTGATGGAGCTGGCTGAGATGGCGAAACTGACTAGAGAGAGAAGCTTTGATTAGGGATAAATAATGATTTATCAAAGACACTGATAAATTTTAATGCTGATCGGAAACCCTTTTTGGACTTTTTGCGTGAAACAGAAAAAAAAATGAAATCATGATATGGATTTGATAACTAGAAATAACAGTAGATAATAGAAAAAATGAAAGTTATGTTGTAAACTTAGAGTAAGAGCTTAAAGCAACTTTTTATGTGTATCTGTTGTAAAAGAAAGTTGGAAGCCATTTTTCTTTTTCTTTCTGTACTTTTGAACTCATTTTCTTTTCCATTCTTTATCCTTTTCTCTTTTCTACTTTCTATCTTAATTATTTGTTCTTGTTAGTTTTTTATCTCTTTATTTTAAAAATCTAATAAAGTTATTTCATAACAACCTAGTACAAATTTTCTAGTGTAGTTGTAAGAATCACATCTGGAGAGTTGGGGTGAATCATGTTACCCGTTACGTTCTTCAGATCAATGCCATCTGATAAGGGCTGAAATACAATAGGAATTTTGATAAGTGACTCATTCCAGAGCTACTGTCACATGGTTTCCATGTTCTTCACTTATTTAGGTGGGAATAATTGTCAAATCCTATTTCTAGCACCAACAAATGATGGACAGACTTTTCTGGTATTGCGAAGCTCATATCTGCAAAGCAGATAGGATTTGATCCCTCAACAAACCATTTCATATTGATGAGAGTTTGGGTTTTGTTTTTAAAAAGATGTTTGTGAATGATAGGCAATGAATAGAGCCAAATCTTACTCTGTGCAAAAAGAGTTTTCCATTAGTAAGCCAGGTCCACTTGTATGTAGGACCCAAATAATCCTCAGCTTGCTGTTGATAAGGTTGCCACTAATGTTATAATCGAAAGAATAGTCTAGTCAGAATATTCATACAATTGTACTGCTCTGGACTCCTCTAGGAGAAAGATAAAAATAAGATCAGTAACGATCATTTTATGCTGCTAAAATGAATTGCATATATAAACACAATAGCATTTTTTTAAAAAATGCGTACATTTTACAAACATAAAATTAATGTTTCAGAAAAGTTAGGATGAAGATCTTCATTTATAGCTATGTAATCTTGGTATTATAAATGAAGATCTTTATCCTAACTTTTCTGAAACATTGATTTTATGTTTGTAAAATGTACACATTTTTTTAAAAAAATGCTATTGTGTTTATATATGCAGTTCATTTAGCAGCATAAAGTGATCATTAATGATTTATAGCTATGTAATCTTGGTATTGAGAGCCAGTTTGGTGTAGTGGTGAAGGCACCAGGCTACAAACCAGGAGACTGTGAGTTCTAGTCCCGCCTTAGGCACAAAGCCTGCTGGTTGACCTTGTGCCAGTCACTTTCTCTCAGCCCTAGGAAGGAGGCAAGGGCAAACTACTTCTGAAAAACCTTGCCAAGAAAATTGCAGGGACTTGTCCAGGCAGCCTCTGAGAATCAGACATGATTGAACAGATTAAAAAAAGAAAATCTTGGTATTAAACTAATGTACTGGAAGTGTCATTGCATGCAGTATCCATGGTCCAGAATACTCCAGATGAGGGTTGACTGTGAGTGGCATATCACTCTTCAGTCAGAGGCATACATAAAAAGGGGCAGGGCTTTGATCATGCAGCTACAGCCAACATCTTGACCCCCCCCCCCCATGGTCATCATTGTTGGTAGTGACCCCTCTGAATTATTATGCAGAGGAGCCATAGCCATGGCATAGGCAGTCATTTCCAATCCGGGTAGATTCTCAGCCATGGCTGAATATTCTGTGCATTAGGTAATTCACATGTCTGGCAGTCATGATTGGGAAGGCTTACATAGAGCTTACCTGATCTTGAATGGGATTATGAGAACTCAAGACCCTTCACAAAATGCAGTTGTAAAACACAATGGGGATAAAACAATAGGGAGACAATTAAATCGTATTTCAATAATTTTCTCTTCCCTTATGTGGTGATGGGGAAACAGTCCAAAAGTCATAGTAAAACATGGTTTTCATCGTATTACTTCAGACTTGGAAAGTGATTTTTAATGATTTTTAAACAAAGCCAGGGTTTCGTTTAACTAAAACATAGCTTTCTGTCCTCAACTTCTTCAGAAGTTATTAGCTATATTTTCCAAAGTGGATGTAAAAGCAAGTTATAGTAAACTATGGCTTTCTGGTTCTGTTGCTTGTAGGAACAGAACAACAAAGGGGGCTAAGCTAACATGGATGGAGATTATTCATCTCTCTGCATATTCACCTGTAATATGATCATCTGAATGCAGCCATTGTTAACAACTTCATAAGATTTTTCATAGTTGAGTCTTGGTATCATGAGCACAGAATAAAACCTGCTTTTTGTAAGATAAATATAGATAGGAAATCAAATCATTTTTGAATGCCGTCTTAAGTGACTAAAATCTACTGTTGATTTAAAATGTTTATCAAAAATCAAGAGCCAGTTTGGTCTAGTGGTTAAGGCACCAGGCTAGAAACCAGGAGACCGTGAGTTCTAGTCCCACCTTAGGCCTTAAAGCCGGCTGGGTGACTTTGGGCCAGTCACTCTCTCTCAGCCCAATCCACCTCACAGGGTTGCCATTGTGGGGAAAATAGAGGAGGAAGGAGTATTGGGTATATTTGCTGATTTGAGTTATTTATAAAAATAATAAAGGCAGGATAAAAATTATTTTAAAAATGTACTGATTAAGCAAAATATTTTTGTCAATTTATAAAATAATTCCTGAGTTTAATGTTTTTGATGTTCCTTATGACCAATAAATATTTAACTTCCTATAATATTAAATAACTTTATTTAGGAATTTTGATTTGTTGCATGAATTGGTGCTACAGGTTACATTACTAGCTTTACAAAATATATGTCTGATAGAACCTTTCTGTTAAGGAACACAGCATGATGGACTTGTCCCACTGATTGGGACAAGTCCCCCTTACCCTTATAAGAACCTTTGTAAAGGAGAAGAGTCGGGCAGTAGGGA
Organism: Liasis olivaceus; assembly: GCA_030867105.1. Lineage (NCBI taxonomy): Eukaryota > Metazoa > Chordata > Lepidosauria > Squamata > Pythonidae > Liasis > Liasis olivaceus. The sequence goes on from CM061349.1 coordinate 264,733,814, forward strand.
TGCAGGAGAAATTCAGTCCATCAGAGATAAATATACCAGTGTTGGACTTGTGTAATATATAGAATCACACAGAAAGTATCTGCATGCTGAAATCTACACTTTTCAGAATAAAAGTGTAAAAAATGCACAAAAATATGTGCCTAATAGAAGACATTGAGCACAAAATTGTATCGATTATAGAAAAAAAACAAAAATACACTTCCCATTGAAAGGTTGCTTGCCAAAGTGCACCAATAAGAAAAATGCATATTGAAATGCATATCTTAGGAGCAGTGCTCCAAAAAAATAACCCAAACAATTATATCAACATTTTCTGTTATAATCAGTGGGGATATACAGAACTTGCAATCAGTAAGATAAGGCATTTTGACAAAATCAACACTGAAAGAATGACAAAAACCAAGTCAGCTAATGATCTTTGTGGTTGAAGAGCTACGTCTTCTCAATTCAAATGTTTCATGACAGAGTCTTACTGGTATTTCAGATTCATCGAGTGAAGCTTATTTCCTGAATTATAAACTAAGTCAAATAGCAGAAATTAACAAACACTAAGCATCAAGCTTGGGGAAAACATACCAAGTGTTATTAATTGTTCTCTACTTAGAAAGCTACATAGCATTAGACAAATAACAAACTCAAATACTATTTCAGGCACCCAAACATGGCTGCAGTTAAGAATGAAAACAAGTTGGATCAAGGCAAATAAGGAGATGGAATGGAAAAAAATCAAGGGAAGAAAATAAAATGGTCATATTGAATAATTAAGGAATCACTCCCCCGCTTTTCTCTGAGGACAACAAATACAGATTAATGCATGAGATATATTCATTTGTATGTACCATGAAAAAGAAGTATTCAAGACATTTCTTCTCCAAGCTACCATCCATTTATAGTTTTAGTGACTTTTGCCCTTGCACTATTAGCTATTCTGTTTGCCCAATAAATTCTATGTAATATTCATGGGTCATAAATATTTCCATAACTGTTAACTCTGAAATTTACCCATACTTCATTTCCTTCTCTCTTATGACTCTTCAACTTGATATGAAGTCTTGATTTTTAATGAACTATGACAGTCCTCTTTGCAAAGCTAATGCTAATTATAAGCTCCATTTTGCATAAATCCACATCAGAGTTTCCTGCTTTTTTTTGACATTGATTATTTTGATTCCTGTTTTATTACAAGAATTAAATGTACCAAGTGTATCAAAAATACTTTAGCAAAACAACAGTAAAAACAACCCCAAACTATACAACTTCAAAACATCACTGGTAAAAAATAAGTGAAGAAATAGAAGCAAAAGACAGCATCACCCTAAAGTATCCTCAGATGCTCCTCAGGAAAACTCTGCTTTAACCAACTTCCAGAAAGGTAAAAGAGAAGGGGTTAACCTAGTTTCCACAGGGAGGCTGCTCCATAAAGTGGGTGCCATAATTGGGAAACATCTCCCAGTCTCAGGAAAGTGGGATATCACCAGTGGTTTCTCCCAGTAAATGTGTATCAAGCAAGTCAATTCTTTAAAGAAAATGGTTGTGGAAGCACTGGGCACCAAATCATGTAGGCCTTTATAGGTTAAAGCCAGCACATTCATAACTAGAGAACTCATCACCCTTCTGTGGAAAGGTGGGATGGAAATTTCATTAATCAACAACTACATTCCTTGCTGCTAAACAAACTTTATATAAATCTTGGCGAGGACCCACTGGGAACACATGTAAATGGAGTGTTGTACAAGGGAGGCCTTTTCTTTCTGAGTGTTCTTTTAGCGATTGTGTGAATCTTTCTCTTATATACCACTTTGAAGTTACTTTCTCATGAAGGGAAGCAGCCCAAAGTAGATTAAATAAAAATTTGATCATGGACATGCTTTCCAGCGGATGATAAGCATACTCATTTAAGTAATTCATGCTGCATTCCTATTTTATGCATTTATACAAATTATGGCTGGTCCAGCTGGTAACAAGCACCCCATCTCAAACACACAGCCTTTTGGATTAGTGCCTAGCTGTGAATTACTATCAATACATTGGTCTTCTTCTTATTACATGGAATATAATTACATATCATGGAATATGGTATTATGCTGTAGAGTAAAACATCAGGCCACAAGAATGTGCACAATACAGTTACTGAGGAAACAACAACAACAACATGAGCAAGCATCCTGAGACAATATAGATAAGATCATGGATTGAATAAATGGAGAGACGAGTTGCTGCAGTAGATAAATCTATAAACCAGCTTTTGTATCAAAAACTTATATGTGTATAGAAACCCTAAGAAGTCTTATGCACACTCAGCTGCTAAACATTTCCTTATCTAAATGAACAACAATGCATAGACTGCAATCCTATTTTATTTACCTGGGAATAAACTCCTTTGAATTCAATGTTCTGAGTGAACACTTATAGGATTGCTCTGCTATTTGTTCTGTCCATACTGCTGAGAGGAATGTTCTCCATACATATGTTGGGTGTGTTGGTAATGAGGAAGGACATCACTTTTAGGCTGATAAAAGTGGAAGAAGAAAATTGAAATGCTAATCCTTTGGTGAGCATCCAAAGACATCATTCCTCAGTGGTTACTAGAGATTCCAGGAGCTGCAATCCCACATTTGGAGGATGCCGCATTAGGTTAAACAGGTTAACAATGCATGTGTTTTCAAAGGTTGCTTCACAGAGATCAGTTGAGGGTGAGGGTATTCCATGGATAAGTTACATAGCAGACAATTTACTTCATATTAGATACTTTACTATGGGCATGAATGGCCTTAGTTTCTACTTGTCTCAGTGTATGGAATAGTTAATGTCCATACTTAGGAAAAGTCATGGGACAAGAATCATTTGAGACCAGAAATACCAATTATTTCTTCTTTGAATCTGAAGTTGTCTGATCTGATAACTTACTGGGGGCATGATATAACATAACATCTGTATCTCTTTCTCTCTTTCTTTCTCTTGCTTTGAGAGCTTAAAGTAAGGTGGATTATATACATCATTCTCACAGATTCTATATATCCGTTCCTGAAATACCACTGAGGGTTAGGACCTTTATGAGTTCAGTTCCCAATGGAGGGTTTGAACTGCATAGAATAATATCTGGCTGCATGCACCTAAAAAGTCCCAAGTAGGACAAAACTGGTCGTGTATTACCTCCTGGTGATTAATATATTTGAAGCTGAGGAAGTCTGATAGCATCTTTTCAGACTAAGACATTTCCTACAAGGCATCAGCTTTTGTCAGCTATGTCTCACTTCATCAGATGCAGTGGAGTAACTAAACTGATATGTTTAAATTGGGATGAGGTGGGAGTCTGGAGACAGGAGGGGAAGACAGAAGATAGGGTGGTTATGCAGATACAGATTATCTGTGAAATAGTTTACACGTATCTTATCAATTAAGAACTATAATGTGTTAAAAATCCATTATATTTGTTGAGACCTTCAGAAATAGCTTGAAATCTGTATTTCAAATACATATTTTGTATCATATTTCATATCTCAGATTCTAAAATCTGTATTTGAAATCAAATGCATATATTAATTCAGAAGATTTTGAAGATTAATATACAATTGAAACCAGAGACATTTCTTCTGGGGTTGATGGATAAACAATTGGAAAAATCTCACGGAACTTGGTTTTTATGTATGATAACTGCAGCAAGGTTTTTATATGCTCAAAGGTGGAAAGACTCGATACTACCTACAATTGTGGGAATGTGGAGCAGGGGGTTGAAACATGTACTCTCATCCCCCGAGGAGCGAGGGAGAGATAAGAGGATGAGACTTGGCACCTCCCTGAGGAATGCTAGTGATGTTGATTACTGACCCTGGGAACTGATCTCAGTCTGGGAAGATTCTGTGAATGGTGTGAAGCCAAATAAACCTTGCTGGATTGAATCTGTATTGTCTCCTGGAGTTTCCTGGGCTAAACCTGACAGCAATGGAAGAATGGATGGAGTTGGCTGAGATGGCGAAACTGACAGCTTTGATTAGAGAAAAGACATTGGCTAATTTTAATGCTAATTGGAAGCCCCTTTTGGACTTTTTGCAGGAAACAGGAAAAAAAATGAAATTATGATATATGGATTTGATGATTAGTGAAATTAACAGACTATGGAAAAATGGATGTTGAGCTGTAATCCTAGAGTAAGAGTTTAATGTAAGTTTTATTTATATCTACTCTAAAAGAAATCAGAAGTCATTCTTTTTTTGTATTTCTGTTTCTTTTTTTCTTTATCTTTCTGCACTTCTGCTCTTCTTTCTCTTTATTCTTTCTTTTCTTCTACTCTTTTTATTATTAGTTCTTGTGAGTTTTTATCTTTCTGTTTTAAAATTTAATAAAGTTATTACAAAGAAAGGAAGGAAGGAAGGAAGGGAGGGAGGGAGGGAGGGAGGGAGGGAGGGAGGAAGGAAGGAAGGAAGGAAGGAAGAAGAAAGGAAAAGAAATAACCTGAAATCTTTTGTTGTATGTGAGCTCAGCAATCTCTTGCCCAATTGTGCTGACAAAGTTTCTTTTTTGAAAAGATGGCTACTTTGAGATCTGTAATGGAGTGTCCTAGAAGATTAAAATCTCTGATATTACTTCATCCTTGTTTTGAGTCATAATGTCAAACTTGTGTCCATTTATTCTTTTATGCAAAGTCTGATCTATTTGTCCAACATAAGATCCAGAGGGGCATTGCTGGCAGATGACAGCATACATCACATTACAGGAAGAGCATGCGAAGGCACCACTAATCTTGCATGTGAAGTTGTTAGGGCCTGTGACATCCTGTTGGTGTAACTGTAGGGACAAAGTAGATATCTGGGTTTGTTGCAGGGCCTAGTTCCCATGTTAGCATCATTGTTCTGGTGTTTCTTGTAAGAATCTACTTCAGGTTGAGTGGTTGTATGCAAGGATGGGACCTCCATCCAGTACCTGAGAAAGTTCAGTGTCATTGTCTAGCATGGGCTGTAGTTTATTATTAATGTGTTTTAGTGGCTTAGGCTGTGAGCTATAGGTGATAACCAATGATGTTTTGTTGTTCCATTTTTGTGGTCTGTTTTTTAACAGGTCCTCTTTGGGAATTGATCTGGGTCTACTGAGTTGTATACTGATCTTGCTGGGTGGATAGTTCAGTCTCTGAAACGCCTGGTTTAACTCCATAAAATGTGTCAGAACAAATGTGACTGTGGCATAAAATCTGACTATAGACATTAGATTTGGTGCTGTGTTCTGAATGGAAGCTGAAAGCATGTAGGTATGTAGGGCAATCTGTAGATAAAGTGGAGCTTGTGTGTTCATTATCTAGTTTTACCATGACATCAAAGAAGTGGACTTGTTCTGTAGATAGATCAAGGCAGAGACTGATGGTGTTGTGGACGTTGCTGAGGTCATGAGGCAATTTGATGAGAGATTCTTTTTAATGGGATGGAAATGTTATCAGTGAATCCTAAGTAGAGGAGGATCTTCAGGGGGGAAGAGTTGAGAAAACATTGTGCATGTGGAGTTATGTATGTGCCCATGGCTTTGCCACTGATCTGCAGGTATATATTATTGCCAAAGGTGAAATAATTATGGGTGAGGACAAAGTCACACAGAATGGTGGTAAGGCTTGCTTCCCATCACCATCAGGGATAGTGTGCTTCATGGCTTGAATCCACATTTGTAAGGGGATCTTTTACAAAGCCTCAGTACTTATGGTTGCTAAAACAGTGCTGTTGGAGATTGGCCATGGATTTCAGACTTCCCTCAGAAGTCCGTGGTGTCTCTTATGTAGCTGGGTGACATAAGATCTAAGTACAGTACAAAATCCATGAAACCTGGTGTTCCAGTTGTGATGGTTCCAATGCTTGAAACAATGGAATGGCACAGGTTACCTAGTCTATTTATTTTGGGAAGTAGTTAGAAGATACCTGGCAAGAAAACTTGAGTACAGGAATCATAAATACTCCAAGAAAATAAAATAATGAAAAATGTATAAAATAGCAATCAGCGAACTTTGATACCATATAACAGTGTCTATATCCTAAGCCTTAAGTACTTAAAATTCCAGATGAAAAATATAATCTTACCCACTTGAGATCACACTGGGAACAACAATTTCAACAAAGGGGTCCCATATTCTGTCTTGTTGCTGTCCCTCTGTCTGAATGCATGGATATGCATGGATAACAAATCAAATCAAATCAAAATGTCACTATGGTCATAGACCAGCATAAATGCATGCACAACTTTTTCAAGGTGTTGGCTACAAAGAACTCCTTACAAGGGCTGCATGCAGAGATAACCATGAAAAAGAACTTCAGGTTGTTTACTGTAACAGACTTCAAAGGATCTACCCAAAACGTGTTTCAAAAGATTTCACCCATGGAACTCCTCCCTCGAGCTGTTAACTCCCTAATGACTCCTGCCTAAGTTGTTATCTAAAAAGACTGCCTGCTGGGTTCGGTGTCTCAGTTAGAATTCTGCCCTTTAACCGTTTGTTACCAGGGAGTTCCTCAGGGATTCTCAGCAATTCACAAAAGCATTTTGTGGTTCTTGGAAAGCTAGCATTCAGGAGCGGCTGATGCAACCACAAAATGGCTTATGAATTGACTTTGGAATACTGTATGACCTCCTGAGAGCCAGACTGGAGTAGGCACATTTGGAGAAAAGGACAGTTTCCCTTAAAAAGCTTCTAAGGGAAGAGTGGACAGCCGTCTGCACTGTAGGTGTGTGCTGCTAAACTTTTGGAAATGGAACCCACCTATTCAGTGTTTTTTTAAAAAAAAAAAAAGAAAACATGGGAGTGAAAAAGAGCTCCAAAATCTGGACCCATTTTTGTGTGGTGATAAGGATATTGGAGAAATTATGGTAACTGTTCCTAAATCTTAAGGAAAACAGAATAAAGGCGTTACATCTATACAGGGATAGGCATGCTGGTGTCCTTCAAAAGTTTTGGTCTTCAGTTCTCCTTAGGCCCAGACAACATGGCCAGTGATAAAGGATTGCAGTCCAAAACTTTCAGAGTAGACCAAATTGCTTTTCAGTCTTAACATATATTGTGGGGGAATGAGTTGTCAATCCGTAGTTTGGTTTTTTTGATAATTCTGGATAATTTTAATATCTGGTATATTCATTTGGATTAATACGAAGGATTAAGGGATTGTTAATACTATTTCATTATCTCCTTTGCTTACAGTTTTATTATTACAGTTTTATGAAATGTATTATCTATTCACAATAACTTTAGCTTCTATACCAGTTATAATTTTCATTCTTGAAAGCATAATTGATCAAACCAATAAAAATGTTAATTCCAAAGGATAATGGAGTATATTTAAAAACTTGATTTTCAAAGATAAAATAAAATAACCCTAACTTCCATAGTAAGTAATTGTCGCAAGAAGAATTTAAGAGAAATTGCCACTGAGTTCTGTTCTTGGACAGTTATTCTTTCAGTACATGGGATTTATTGGGGAGCAGTGTGGATATTTTCTGATTAGTAATTTCAAAAGTTTGGGCTTACATTTGTTATACTATTATTTTATAATACAATCCTGTGAATATGAATTTGCATACATTGGGTGGATTACGGGCTGTCAATATTTCTTTAATGCCAGATAATATTAATATCTGATTTCTCTCTGTGTAGCATGTGTATATGTGTGGATATTCATAATATTCGTATTTGTGTGTGTGTGTGTGTGTGTGTATATATATATATATGGATATGGGTGCATGGTTATGTTTCTTCAGCTGTTTGAAATTGAAAACTATTGTTTGCTGTTTTCATTCATTTACTGAATTTATACTCCTCTTTATATCTTCCCCACTTACTTAATATTTACAGCAAACATGTACTTTAGGCTTGGTTGATGTACATTGTTACTATTCAATACATATGCTTTTTTTGACAACTGGAGTGCTAACCATAACTGATGAGCATCACAGAAATCCAAATCAGATTTTAAAGGTGCTATATGCTTTCCAAAAAATGTAGAAAATCAAGATTAGGCACATGTCTGAAATGCCTGGAATTAGGTTCCATTATGATTGCTTCACTTTACAGTTGCACTTGGACACTCAGTTATTATATTTGTTCTGTTCATGATTGGATCAGGCATTTTGTTTTTCTGATGAGAAAAGAAATAGGAAAATAAGCACTGCACAATGAAAGCAATTTTAACTAAAGAGAGGAATAGTGTGTTACTAACTGGGGTTCAGAAGACTGCAGATTAAGATAGTAACAGGCATAGGCAGGTAGAGTGTTAAGTCCCATGAACTGGGCAATTTATTTATAAATTCAACCTGGCTCACAGTGGAGGTCACATATTAGATCTGGGGTTTTGTCTCAGGGCAGTGGGGATAGGATTTGGAGCTGACAGATAGCCATCAGTCCCTTGTCATGATGGATCATTCCCTTTTGCTTTAGAGTTTTCTGTGTCTACCCCTCATGGCAGAGAGGATGGGGCTATTCAAATGGTATGCCCCAGGTGCCTAATGGAAACCATGGGCTTCCAGAGGGAACTTGGGGTACTTCCTGAAGCTCTGATGCACAGTTCAACTAAGGCCTTAGTCACTACAGGTAGTTCTTTAGTGACCAACTTGTTTAGCAACCTTTCGCAGTTACGATGGTGATGAAAAAGTAACTTTGAGACTAATCCTTGCATTTATGACCTTTGCAGATCTGTAAACCAAAAGAAAGCTGAAATAAGATCATAAGCACAGTCATGGTTTCACTTAGTCACCATTTTGCTTAACAACTGAGTTGCCAGTCCCAATTGTGGTCACTAAACAAGGACCACCATTATTGTGTTCACTGATAGCTGCCCAGTGACCCTGTTTTGGGTGATTTGGTCCCTTCTGGGTAAGAAAGGGTTGTGGGAATCTTTGAAGGGCTGCTGTGAGCCTTTACAAAACATTTAATGGATAAAGTTGCTCAGATCTGCTCAGAGTTAGACTTGCCATTGATTGGCAAGGATGGAAACTGGCAGGAGTGGGCTTCGTGCCAATAATCTACCAGTTCTGTTCACATTACTGAGGTTTACAAAGAACTGTAGGCACTTCCTCACCACCACCATTTTCACTCCCCAATCCTTCCAAAGCAATTTAACACACATCCACCATTGTCTTAACTGCGGCTGATCTCCAAATGCAGGTATATGTTGAAATCACCATAAGCCAATCTGTGCTCCAGCTGACAAATAAGAAAGCATAAAAAAAGGTTATTCAGTCACTGTTGCACATTCCTGAGCTTCTCTAGGTCTTGGAGAGAAAAAAAACACCTCTTCCCATTCCAAGCAAAGAAGGGAAATCAAATCAACTGCTATCAGCATACCCATGTTGCTATGATGCAAAGCTCTGCAAGGGAAGGTATGTGTAAACAAAAGAAATACAGTAATACCTTGGTTCACGAATGCTTCTGTTCACGAACAATTCGGTTCACAAACAGCACCGTTCACAAAATTTTGCTTCCATTCACGAACTCCGCATCGGGTGACGAACACGACCCGCGGCCATTTTCCCTGCTGTGACATGTGGTCGTGGCTTTCTGTAGGGAGGGGGACTCTCCCTCCAAACAATAACCACCTCCCCACCCGCCTTCCTGTCCTCCACGCCAGAAGTCACCTCAAGCAAGGTTAGTGTTCTCTCTCTTCATACTGTACTGTACTGTACTTTGTTTCATATTTTTGTGGTTTAAAAAAAAATACATATGGTTCAGAACGGATTAACTGTATTTACATTGAACCTTATGGGAAAATTTGATTCAGTCGGCGACCAAAATCGGTCGGTGACCACATTTGTAGGGTCAGAACGGATTAACCGTATTTACATTGAACCTTATGGGAAAATTTGATTCGGTTTGCGACCAATTCGGTTCGTGACCAGAGTCGTGGAACGAATTAAGTTCGTGAACCGAGGTACCACTGTATTCAAATTGCCTTGCCACCTTTCTTTTTCTTTCTTTCTTTCTTTCTTTCTTTCTTTCTTTCTTTCTTTCTTTCTTTCTTTCTTTCTTTCTTTCTTTCTTTCTTTCATTTAAAACATCTCTATAGCTGCCCACCTTATATCAAACTCTGGGCGGCTGCCAAACATTATTGTCATCATCATGCATGTAAAAGTATCTGAAGCATCTGAATTCAGAGTTTTGTAACCAGGTGCTTTGTCCAATGTCTAACACTGGTTGCATGCAGCATTACAGGCTGGAAAATGAGGATTGATGGAGTAAATTCTAAACACTGCAAATAGCTTTGGGGATTCCATTTCAAAATGCAACCAGAATTAACCTGGGGGTGTGTTGGCAACTCTTCCCATACACACAATAAGCAAGCTAAGGGAGTCCTGCCTCTTTTTCCCATTTTCTTTAGCTGGAGACCAAGTGGCCTGCAAAGATCCAGGCTCTTAGATATTTTTCTAGCAATGGCCTTACAAAGGAGTAGTTCAGCTGAGCTCAACAGTAGGAGGAAGAAGATGAAGGAGCTCTTTCCAGTGTGAGAATTATCCTGCCACAAGTTGCAAAAGGAAGGAGCAGCTCCAACACATTCTGTTTTCAGATATACCGGCACAAAGCCAGAACACTTTTTATTTGATTTATATTTCACCTTTCTTCCAAGAGCTCATAGTAGCTTATATGGGGTTATTTTATCCCCACAACAGCAACTACCCAGTGAGGTAAGTTAGTTTGAGCTTGATTGCTCAAAGTCTCCCAGGGAATTTCCATGACTGTGGGTGGACCAGAACCTGGGTCTCTCCTGTCCTAGTCCACTAACACTCTACTGCAGTGTTTCTCAACCATAGCAACTTTAAGATCTGTGGACTTAAATCCCCAGAATTCTGGGAGTTGAAGTCCACAAATCTTAAAGCTGCCATGGCTGAGAAACACTGCTCTACTGCTTCTCCAATGCAGCCAACTTTGTCTGAACTGATAAGCTCACAGCTGATTTTGAACTGGTACAAGTCCTTATACAGAAGGGTTTAGTTTTATGCACACTAAAACACTGCTTGATTATGTTTATCAAGGCATTTACACTTACTAACTCACTAAATATAGCTTCCTCTGTTTCCCCTCTGTCTGTGCCTTCCAGCTCAGAGACTATCTTGCAGTCTACAGTTTTATTGACAAACGAGATAATGTGAAAACAGTATCATTTTTAAAATAACCTAAATAAAACCAAATGGGCTTTATATGGGATCTCATAACATTTGCCAATCATGTTACATTAATTACAAAGAAGGACAAGTTCAGAAGTGTAAATGCTATCTGAAACTCAATATCCCATTAGCTTTTCATGATTAAAATTATTTTGCTGTGTACCGCAGATAATGTTAATTAAAAGGGCTATAAACAAATACTTCCCTCCTTGTTTTCAAATGCAGTCTAATGACTGCTGTGAAGGCTTTGTGTTTTTTATTATGTTTTAGAACACAATCTCTAATTCCTCCTAAAATCAAGCCATTGGATGGATTTGGAAAGACAGGCCTGGAAAAAATGTGATTTCCTTTTTTAAAAAACAAGGCAACTGCACCTGTGTTTACTGTGCAGAAAGCTTGGGTTGATTTGTATTCATGGTGCAAACTTCTGTGCCCAGTAAAGTGTTTTAAACTGATGCAGCTGAAAAACACTTTACTGGGCTTGTTTCAAACACCTTCTATTTGTTTATTAAAAGATTGATTGCTCTATGTAAACATATTCAGATGGAGTCCAGGTGGTCTCTTAACAAAGGAAAACCATCCTTCATTGTATGGAGACGTTTAGCTTGGAATCAGTCTCTTCTTGATGCCCCCTCGTATGCATATACCACATATAGCAAGATGGGATCTACCTTTTGTGCTACAAATGGGCTTCCGTCAAGGTTCTTTGTGTGTGGCAAATTGCACAAGTTTTTATTACCCTGTTAACTCTCTTCCAGATGTGGAGGAATAGAAATGACCCACTCAACCCACCCAATTCTCCGGAAATATCAAAGGCTTCTTCCTACGTGAAGTAGTCCCTCAGTGAGGAGGAGCTGAGAACTGAGGAAGGAATTGGGTGGCAGAGATACATCTGCCCCAAGGGTCTTTTGTGGCACAATCCTTGCTTGCTGAGGATCACTGAGTACTGAAGTTCACTATGTATTATTAATATCACCCACTGATTCTGACTGTGTAACAATATCACTGAGAAGAAATGAAGCCCTCTTTGTTCCTCTTGGGGGAAATCAGAGAATGCAAATGTTCTTACCCAGGCGAATGGGTCAACTTACCAGTTACTGTTGGGTCAGGGTTTTTTTGCCCCATCACCCTGTGACAGTAAGACTATGGTGAGCAAAAAGTGGATGAAGATGTGCATTTTGTCCAGCAAAGTGTGAGCTCTGATGTAATTGGATCTGGGTATGGAAGTGATGATGTGCCAATTCATTCTCTCCTTCCTGATCTCCACACCTGCAGGCTGGTTCTATTGCAAAAGGAATTCACTTTAAAAAAAAATCACCAAATATGTGCAAAACTTCAAAGAAACCATTTCAGTACATCAGTGGGAAGAACTGTGGAACAAATCTATACAATCTACCCCAAGCTATGGTTTGAGAGAGAATTAGTATTAAATGTTTTACAGATGGTATACAACTCTGTCAATAATTGCCAAAATAGACAAATCATATTGTAATAAATGCTGGGAATGCCTCAAGATAGAAGGAACATTTTACCATATGTGATGGACATGTAACCCCCCCCCCCCCCCCCCAAGTATTGGAAAGACATATATAGTACCATTCAGAAAATTTTAGGGATCAGATTAAAAATGAAACCACATTTTTTTCCCCTAGCTGTAATGCCAGAAAACATCAGTAAACATACCATAATTTATTAAGATACATGGCTATGGCTACAAGAACAAACTTTGCACTGCACTGAAAAAAAAGACATAGTACCAACAATTTATGATTTGGAACTTAACCTTGGAGAATAGCATTCATTGTATAACTTCAGTAATTATCTGTCCGTTTGTAAATAATATTTTTTTTGAAAATACATTTTTGTTTTAAGTATTTTTTTTAAATATCACCAAATATGCAGTATACTTTTGCTGAGGTTTAGCTTTGAAGGATTACTTTTTTTGCTTAGCACCAATCTATATCTTGTATTAACTTGCAAATGAAATTATTTCCTTTATCTTTAAAATGTTTAATGCTGGTGTATTCACTGGAAGGTTGGAGAAGGAAGAATTAGGTAGTGAGGTATACTACTTTCTCTTTGATGCATGATACATAGAACTTTATATTCCATGTAATGGTTCAGGATGTAATACAGAATTCAGGAAGCATTTATTTTAGTCACTAAAGCAGGGTTCCTCAACCTCAGCAACTTTAAGATGGCTGGGGAATTCTGGGAGTTGAAGTCCACCCATCTTAAAGTTGCTGAGGTTGAGGAACCCTGCACTAAAGAGTTATACTTGGGTTATACTTTATTTTGCCCAGTCCTTGGTGGGACACCTGTGTAGAATGGGATGATCTTTCTCACCTTCATTCCCAAAACTTTGAGATGGTCTCATCACCATCTGGCATAAACAAATACTCCCTAACCTGTAGTTTTTAGCTATTACAAGTTTGGCCACCCTCAGTAAACAAAACAATTTGTCTTCTGATCTATTATAATCTATAGTATTTTCTAGGTTACATGCTAAGTCTATATTCACTTCTTTTCCAGGCCACTTGCCCACCTAAAGATTAGCTATCTTTAAACATGTCTATCAGATATGTGCAGTTAAAATATCTACTTTAGGATATGTATGTTTCCACCATTTGCTGTGTGAACATAATACAATTGCATAATTATGTCAATATTTATCTAAAATTTATATGCTTATGAAATATTAATATTAGGGCTGTGCCAAGTTTTAATTTTAGAGTCTGATTTATTCCTTTTGATGATGGTGATGAGGAAAAAGTATTTTCCTCCAAATAATTCAACTGAATAATTCAAGGAGTATTCGGCTCACAGATATTCTTTGACCCTTCCCTGCTGACTTGATGTTACTTTTTTTCCTATTGTGTCTTTTTTCTCTTCCCTGGAATGAATCTGGGCAGACAGTGATCACCTAACATATCACAACATCGAATTTCAGTTTTCACTGTGCTTTAGTAACTCAGAATAAACAAAAACAATTCCATGCTATATAACATATATTACTTATTCAGTACAAAAAATACATATTTTAAAATTCATCTTTTTTTTTGGCCATGAACTCAGAAGCATTCAAGAAATCTCAATATTGGTGGGCAACTGATTTTCAATCGATATGCTTGTTTGGGAGAATACTTTGGACCAAGTCTGTATTAGAAGTCAGAAAACCAAGTTCTTTCCACTTTCCTGTTTGGCAATATGTACAGTATATCTAAGATTCATCAAAACTCAAGATGCCTGCTTAGATGAATGTTCATAAATGCTCGCTCTGTGTGTGTGCACGCGCACGCGCACACACACACACACACACATAGTCACAGTAGGTGTTCAGACAAATGGCACAGAATTTTGAAAAACAGATTGGGTCTGGGCTTCTTGCCTCTCCCTGATTTCATCTGCCCATCCTACCAGATCTAGCAGACAGGACCTGTTATAGGTTCCGATGCCTATGGACCTATGTTTGGTGGGTTCTAGATGGTAGGCCTTTTCTGCTGTGGTGCCCATGCTATGCAATCTTCTTCCCTCTGAGATGGGAGTGGCCTCATCACTGTTGGGCTTCTGGAGGTCCCTCAAGACTGGGTTATGCCAGCAGGCCTTGGGGATGGGTGATCTAATGAGATGTCTCCATTATTTTTGACATCTCCTTGCTTATTATTTTTTGTTTTAGTTTGGCTTTTTATATTTTTATACTTTTTAAATGTATTTATTGATTGTTTTTAACCCTGTTGTACATTGCCCAGAGTCACTTGGAAGAAGTGAGATGGGCAGCTAATACATTGTGTAAATAAATAAATAATAAAATAAATATTGCATATTAAAACTGTGGAAGATAATGAAACTAATCAGATGAGAGAAGATCTTACAAGTTACAGGCTGCAAACAGTTTAAGAGGACCAACTTTATGATTCAAATATTCTGCTGACAACTTTTTTTAACAGTAGCCCAATTCAACCCATGAATATTCGTAATATAAAAGACCAATCATTTAAAAATATTTTGCATTAAGAATGAAACTGATAATTGGAATGAAGACAATGATAATAGTTCACTTGTATGTACTTATCTGAGTGAAAGGTGGTATGTTTGCTGTAGGGGACTGAATTATGGATTGTATCATCTTGGCTGTTTGTTCATCCCTGTTCAAGAAAACATTTGTGATCTCAAAATTCCTATTGATCTCTATTCTGTGTCATCCAAAAGTAAAATTAATCCCCGCAGCACAGATTGCATTCATAATCCTCAATTATCAGGAATGCCGGCTGAGTTATTATGGGGCAGGAGATCTATTTTTCAGTGTTTCTTGTCCTTTCTTTATTTTCTTTCCTCTTGCGGTTTTTCATTTTCTTTTATTAACATATATTATTCTTTATAATTCTATTACACAATTTCTCAGAAGCAATACTTGGTTATTTGTTTTCCCTGGGTATTGTTTTGTCGGTATTTCAAAACCCAATAAAAACCAAATTAAGAGTAATGACTGTTTGAATTATCTGTGAAGAAAAGTTCTAGATGCTTGACTCTACAGAGATAATTTCAAATGCCAACGGTGAGAAATAAAGACCACTCCTTTCTTGGGGTATGGGTTAGGGTGGGCAGTTGAAAACATTTAACTGGCAACAATGGAACAAAAGTCAGGCAAAAGGCATGAACATAAGGTAAAAGCCTTTGTATCAACAATCTACATTAGCTATATATCTATAGCAATATATCAAAAGGCCCAGATGTTTCCAAACCACTGGAAACAATCCTGTGGGGAAGTAGGGGCTTGTAGTTATCCCAGCCTTACCTCTTTTATGTACATAACAGTAGCAGAATAGAAATGGAAAGTAGGACCCCAGGAGCATTCTGCACCATGAAGGAAACAATTTGGTGAATGGGGATGATATCTCCAACAGACATTGCCCTATTCTGTTGCACCTACCCTACCATTACACTGATGATGGTGCCTGTGGGCAAATGCCTGGGCATTCTTTCTCCACTTTGCTGTCTGTCTGTCTGTCTGTCTCTTTCTTACTCTTAGCAAACTGGTGGCTGATTAGGAGTCAGAGCAGTGTGCCAGTCTGCACAGTAGGAAGTAGGGGATGCATGCAAGAGATACAGTAGTATTTTCTATTTGACAGTTACATTGCTTAAATAATTATTTTAGAAATGATGATTACAAATAACAAATAAGTTAGAATCTTAACTTGCTGCATGAAAAGTCAGGCTAAGATAAGTAATACGGAGGATGGATAAAAACTGGCTTTTCTACAGTAAATGAGCAAATGCCATGATTGCTATTATAATAGATGCTTACATACTTGGCATGAAATCAGTTCCATTCTGCTCTGAATTGGAGACAGCAGTAGTTTATAGTTTTCTGTATAATTAAAGCAGGTTCAGTACACAGAGTATTTAATTGCACCATTACTTCTGAAGAAATAGGAAGAGGAAAACTTCCAGTCGGGGTGGTTAGCCTGTGAAGAAGTTGGTATTTGCCACAGTTGACCCCCCCCCCCCCCACTCCCCATATATGTCATGAAAAGAAAGTAACTAATGAAAAATTTGTCTTCAGGTCATGTCTACAAAAAAAGAGACAGTTGAAGAATTTATAACACCTGAAACTAAAGAGTAAGTCTTGTGACTTTGTTACGCTGACTGAATCTTTGATCCAAGATCAAATTGCTTTGGACACAAAAAACACATGAATGAAAGAATGTTTACTTAGAGAGATGCAACTTGTCCCTAGAAAATGCTATTGATCTATGCCAAGCAATGGAAGTTGCTCACTCACAAGTGAAAGTTATGGGACATAGCATTGGTCATCACCTGTGATAGATAACCATAGGGCTAAAATATGCACAAGTACAAAAACAATTCAGAAATATACACTAATTTGCCAATCTGAATCTGAAAATGATTGCTTCATAGACTCAGTTGACATGGATGGAGTGGAATATCAGAAAGAAGACTAAGTTGAAACAAAGCCTTTGAATGGAATCTCCATTGCTTACAAGATTGATATTGATGCATAAGTCAGTCTAATAGTTGAAAGTGACTATAACAAATAGGACTTTAATCATCCTACCATCTGTTGGGAAACAAATTCTGCCTAAGATTTAAAAAGATTAGAATAATAACTAAACAAAAGTAGAATATGCTCCAGAGTTGGGATTATTGCATATTTTTGAAGGAGATAACTCTAAACTAAACAAAAAGGGGCTTATTATATTCTTACTCCTGGCTGCAAAATTGAGAATTGCTCAAAACTGGAAATTTCTAGATAACCTATCACTGAATAATTGGCATGCAAAAGTATGGTCAATTGTTCTTCTGGAATAGAGTGACTAATAAAATTTGAATATTATATGAATAATAATAACTCAATTGATAAGTTGAGTGTTATATGTAAGCTATGATTGAATGTTGAAATGTATTGTTCTGCTTTTACAGAATATTGAAAATTAAAATAAATGAATAAACACGGAAGCTTATGCCATACCTGTCGTTAAATGTCTAAAGTTGTATACTGAAGAACCAATAGCCACAAAGGGTGGCTATGAACTTTCTTTGAAATGGAAAAGCACTCTGTATGATATGAAAGCATTATTAACATCAAATCTACATATATAAAAAACATCTTGGGTCTAGAAACCTTCAAAAAGTTACGGATAGTTCACTGTGTTAACTCAATCAATACATAATTATCACAGAAAAAGAGAGCTGTAGTGTTTTAAGGGGTTGGAGGAGGAGTAGAAAGATGCAAGTTTAATCCACCCTCAGCCATTGATGCTCAGTGGTGACTTTAGGCCAATTGCTTTCTCTCAGCCTAAACTACCTCATAGGATTGTTGTGAGGATAAGGAAGGTGTGCTAGTACCCTGCCTTGAGCTCCTGAATGAAATGTGGGATAATAAAATTAATTAATTAATAATCTCCATTAAGATACTTTTTTCATTAAATTAAGTGCACATGAAGATGTCTTAGCTAGGTGTCCTGTGTCTCCACAATAGAAACTCAGATCTCTTTCTCTGTTTCTCTGCTAGGGACAGGGTCTCTTCACTGTCCTATATGAATGAGTTTTCTGGAGCTGGATTTCAAGGAGGCCATAGGGAGTGGTAAAACCAACAGAAGGCTGTAAAACCTTCTCCCCTTATTTTCTCCATGCTTCAATTGTTCACAATGTTGGAACAGTTCTTCCAAACTCTCTGGTGTCCCTTCTCTCACTAGTTCATTTCTCAGTTCATATCTAGTCTTTCTTGAAACTGATCAATCAGAGCAAGATCATTCCACCTCACATATTACTGGCATATTTCATTGTTGAACAACGATTATAAAATATTTGCTTCAGTGCTGGCAGAAAGGTTAAAAAAATTTTTGCAGGAATTTATTCGTCATGACCAATGTGGTTTTTTGCCTAAAAGACAATTAAGAGACAATGTTAGGGTCGTGTTGGATATTATAGAATATTTACAGTATCATAATGAATGTCAAATGACTCTTATTTTTTTGGATGCAGAGAAAGCTTTTGATAATTTGAATTGGATGTTTATGTTTAAAGTTTTGGAAAGTATGAACTTTGGAGAACATTTTATACAGGGAATAAAGTCAATTTATATGCCTCAGAAGGATAGTATTATTGTGAACGAAGAATTAACTGAATCAATGTTGTATACAAAAAGGAACAAGACAAGGTTGCCCTTTGTCACCTTTGCTCTTTATTTTGGTTCTTGAAGTTCTTAATAGAGACATTAGAAGGGATGAACAAATAAAGGGCTTAAAGATTAAACAAGAGGTTTTTAAATTGAGGGCTTTTGCTGATGATTTAGTTTTGATATTACAAGACCCTCTGGTATCTGCTGAGCACTTGAAGAAACTGAAGGAATTTGGCTCATTGGCAGGTTTTAAAATAAACAAAAAACAAAAATGTTAATTAAAAACATGGCCCTGTCTGATCAAGATTTGCTGATGAGCAAGATGGGTTTCAGGAGTGAAAAAAAGGTGAGATATTTGGGGGTGATTCTATCTACTACAATAGTGTGTTGTTCCAGAATAACTATGGCAAAATTTGGAATGCAGTGAAAAAAGATTTGGTAAGATGGGAAAAATTACAATTGTCTCTCATGGGGAGAATTTCAGTGATTAAAATGAATGTTTGGCCTAGGATGTTGTTTCTTTTTCAGACTATACTGATTTCAGCTACAGATTTGCCATTTAAACAGTGGTAGAGAGAGATATCTAAGTTCATTTGGCAAGGCAAAAAACTGAGAATTAAATATAAATTGTTACAAGATGCCAAGGAACAAGGTTTGGGTTTGCCTAATTTAAAACTGTATTTTGACACTTGTTTGCTTTGGATGAAGGAGTGGATAACCTTGGAGAATAAAGAATTATTACAACTTGAAAGTCATGAATTAAGATTCGGGTGGCATGCCTATTTGTGGTATTGTAAAGTTAAAGTTAATAAGGATTTTAAAAACCATTGTATTAGGAATGCCTTACTGCAGATCTGGAATAAATATAAGGTAAGACTGTCTCCTAATGTATCTTTGTGGTTGTCACCTCAGGAAGCATTTACTAGAAGAGAAAATGTGGGAGAAATGAAGTGGTTAGAATATAAAGATTTATTAAATTTTGAGGAGGGTGAACCAAGTTTTAAAACAAGAGAACAGTTAGAATTAGAAGGTTTTATATGTCACTGGTTTATTGTTTGAATGTTTTAAGTTGGATAAAAAGAATTATAGATTTGTTAATGAAATATCTTATTTTGAGACTCAACTCAGTATAAATGATGAGCATGTTATTGCTAAAATGTACAAGATGTTGTTACAGATGAACTTAGAAGATGAACAAGTCAAGGAATGTATGATGAAATGGGCTAAAAACTTTGGATACAGTATCATGTTGGAACAATGGGAAAATATGTGGAACAAAGATTTTAAATTTACATTGAATTATAACTTAAAAGAGATTTTTTATAAAATGATGTATCACTGGTATTTAACTCCTGATAAGTTGTCAAAAATGTATACTGGTATAACAAATGTTTGTTGGAAATGTTCACAGGGTGAAGGAACCTTTATCATCTTTGGTGGACTTTTGAAAAGGCTAAAAAATTTTGGGACCAGATATGCATTGCTATTCAAAAGATTCTTAAAGTGAATATTCAAAAACAAACAAACAAACCCAGAATTGTTCCTACTGGGTTTGATGGAGAAAGGATTGGAGAAAAATTATGGATCTTTGCTTCTATATATGATCACAGCTGCAAGATTGTTATATGCGCAAAGATGGAAAGACTTAAAAATACCTACAGTGGAAGAATGGATTATTAAACTAATGGACTTGGCTCAAAGGATGAAGCCAGCAGCTTTAACAATAGATAATACTGTTTCTAAATTTGTGTCCTCATGGCAGCCCTTCCTAGATTACATGCTTGGGTTGGGAAAAAATGAAGCTTTGATTGTGGGATTTAATGATTAGATGGTTTGTGTTGATAGAAATAATGTGAATTAGGATTAAATAGTGGTAAGAGGTTTTTTTTTTTTTAATTTGTATTCATATCTGTATTGGAGATAGTCGGAAGTCACTTTCTGTTTCATCTTTCTACTTGATCTCACTCTTTTAGTTTTTGTCTTTTTTTTTTAGTTCTATCTTCTCTCTCTTCTATACTTTCTGATTTGTATTTTAATTGTACCTTTTATATATCTTAATAAAAGTTTTGATTAAAAAAAACACATAACTGGCATATAACTGGAAATCAGGTATGGAAGCCTGGACCCAGATTCCCCTGCTTCCCAATTTCCTCTTGCTGTCCTAGGTTAAATCATCAAAAGCAGCTCTAAATCTTTGCATGATGTTCTAGTAATTATCCAGCAATGGATCATTGCCTTCAATGAGGGGCACAGCCCATTTGGCAGCCCCTTCTTTAAGCAGACTAAGAACAAAAGCCACCTTGGAGCAATCTATATGAAATTCCACTGGCCAACCCACCATAAATAATTCATGGTGGGTTTCTAATAACCATGCCAAGCTTCATTATGCTTGTATGAATATGGATAGTTTACGGTAGAGCTCAGGAAATTAGTTGGAATAACTGCAGGTGGCTTCAGATTGAACAGTAAACTGTCATAGGGTCAGTTACAAGCCACCATGATATCAGTGTGTTATGACATTGTGCAAATGATGTGGTTTTCTAATGAGTCAGATATGTCAAGACATTTGATGCAAGTATATAAGTCACACTGTATGTTCAATGAGATCATGGTGCTCATATCATTTTCCCTCCCCCTCCCCCACACCTTTACGGATTCCTAAATATGCTACCAAATTTAATTTTGTAATATCTTTATATTCTGCATTGAAAAGTAACTTAGGGCAGGACAGAAAATTATGGCTCTTGTGTGGGGATGGCAGAGACTAAATTATTTTTAGGGAAGATGTTAACTGAAGGGAGATTGGTCTGACAGATTTCACCTGAAAATTAATCTGTTAGGATAAAGTGATTAGGACAAAATTAATTAAATTGAGGGTGGTGGTTATTCATTTATTTAATGTCTACCTTTCATTAGAGGAAAAACGTTCAGTTACATTAACTGAAAGGGAATCAGTATGCATTTGTGTGTGTGTGTGTGTGTGTGTGTGTGTGTGTGTGTGTGTTGGAATTTGGAGGGATTTATTTGGGGAGATCTGCATCTAAAATTAGTTTTGGTTGGATGGAAGGAAAAGAAACTGGACAGAGAAAATAGCATGGCAAAGAAGAAAAATAAACTGAGCAGCACCGGAGAAAAAATGAAATGGTATGGCAGTGGACTGACTCTGGAAGGATAAGAAGAGATGGGAAGGGAATAAACTCTGTAGAAATATTTTAGAATTTAGGAACACTGAAACCAGGTTCAAGAGTTTGAATGTGAATGCATCAGGGAAGATGTGTCAAGATCCTCAGGTAGGCAAGTCAAAAAAGTCAAGATGACAGTCATGACAGCACAGTTAAAGCCCTGACCCCTTTGTATGTGTGTGGTTATTTTGACTTCCCAGGATTTTGCTAGCCTGTCCCAAGTCAACGTCATTCAAATGTCATTAGATCCTGCAAAGGTGTGTTGAATGTGAAGGCCTGCAGGAGAGGAGGCTTTACACATATGACTGCCAGAACATTGACCCCCATATAAATTAGGACCCTTCATTATCTGGGTCTTTACTTACCAAATCTGGCTTTTTCTGTAGACCTACATGCTCAATGTGCAAGTGTCTGTGGAAGCCAATATTCGATGGGGGACATCAGCAAGAAGTGGGCTTGTATGGACCTCAGAATTTGTTGACTCTCTTCACGTGTTGAATTATCTGGATTTCAAAATACCTGAATGGCACAAGTTTCTTTCAAACCTCTCTTCTGTTCTGAAAACCTAATTTGGCTGCTGTAGTGCACTTTCCTTCATTGAACACACGCAGATACAAGGGCATAGGTAGGCTAAGCAGCAGTGGCTTATCTCCCTCAATTCAACAATGAAGATATTTCACCACATTGCTAGTACAAAATAAGACTTTGTACTTTATGCAGGCTTATTTTAAAGTAAGCTGAATAAACACACATAAGATTTTTCTGTAAGTGTCATGAATAGGTCAGCTATTAGGATTTTATGTGCTGAATTAAAAAAAAAGTGTTTGATTACAACTCCCAAGATTCCCATTAAGCATAGCTGTGGAAATTGTAGGCATCATGTAGGGGGAGGTTGATTTAGATTATTATGCAGAACCAAATTATGACATCGTGTCCCCATAATGAATTTTAAATCAGGATGCAGCCAAGTTGACGTTTCCACTACAGTTTAAAAGGCTACAAGTTTTACAGGTTTCTCCTGTCTATATTTTTTCACATATATTTTAGGCCAATTATTACACAATATAATGTGGTTAATTCAATCCTCAATGCTCAAGGTGCTGGTAATAAAAATGAACTTGTAAAATTAATTTTTCATTAGCAAATGAAAATCAATGTCTGTTTTAGGACTATCTTGTGTCCTATAATCTTCCAATATATTAATTTTCTTGTTAATCTTTCTGCTCTCAAGAGAGTGCTTCTACCAGACAGGCCTGCCAAGACCTATTGTAATGTTGGTAGACATCTTCATTTAACATTACATTTTTAGAATCAGCAAGAATGACATTTGCTTATTTTGAAGTGAATAAAGAAAAACAATGACCTGATATATCATAATCTAAAGCAGTGCTATTTCAAGGTTGAAAGGAAGACTCTTATTTGAAACTAATGCTGGTAGGCATCCATATATAGCCACTAGGACACTTGTGATGTCTCAGTGCAAGCTCCTCCCTTGCATACTCATGTCATGACATCACAGGGGCAGATTTTGTATCCTGCAGATGTTTCATTAGTTGTTTCCCCAGCCACTTTGGTGATGCCCAAGTGGATGCTTCTCAGCTGCCTTGGGTAGCCTCTTCAGGTGGAAAGGTGGGATAAAAATCCAATAAATAACTGTATGTGTATGTGTGTGTGTGTATGTATATATGTATGTATGTATACATTTATTTATTGGATTTTTATCCCACCTTACATATACATATATAGTACATATGCATATGCATATACATATATACATACATATAAACATACATATAAACATCACCTACTTTTAAATACTTAGGTCATGTATTCAGGTATGCCTTCTATTCCAAGTAAAAGAATGCATTTGGAAGAAAAAGAGCTAATGTGGAAAGTTTTCTGACTCATCCCCCTTTTGCCTTAGGATGGATAAGGAAAGCCAACTGGTGGGAGGGGGAGGAAAAGTATTTATCGAACAGGCCACCATCCTTCCTCTGTTAGGAAGCATGTCCAACAGAGAGAGTTTTTGGTGCAGAGAGGAAGTTGATCATTTCCCTGCTTTCAGATATCTAAAAAAAAGTGGATTAAAGGTTAACGGCTACTGGGCAAGAGGATCCCATCTCTACCCTAAGGGACATATTTATTACAAATCAGTTGAAGAAAAGAAAAAATGCTCTTAGACATTTTCTTGTGGAAATACTGCAGTTCCCTAAAAAAAAAAAAAAGAGTTGTCTCAATCATGTAATTGGTGCTTCACACATTTCTTCTTTAGCTGATATAATATGGGGTCCCACTGTTCAGTCTTCCTGATTATCAAAACCAGTCTTTGGCACTTTTCTCATTACTTTCAGGTTTTGCAGATTAAATACTTGACAAAATGATTCATGGTCTTGTTATCAATAGCAATGATTCATTGACTCTTTCGTTTAACAATTTTCATACATAATTCTAAGCAAAAGGAACAGCTTTTTTTTTTAAGGCCTCATGCCAATTCTTATCAATTGTTTGTGGTT
Organism: Liasis olivaceus; assembly: GCA_030867105.1. Lineage (NCBI taxonomy): Eukaryota > Metazoa > Chordata > Lepidosauria > Squamata > Pythonidae > Liasis > Liasis olivaceus. The sequence goes on from CM061349.1 coordinate 264,758,269, forward strand.
TCTGTGTTCCCACATATAGGCCACCTTCTCTTTTCCTGTTCACTGGATTTTCTCTTCCTGTTCACTCTTCTGCCAAACTCAGATCTAGGCTAGATGACAAAAATATTCTGGGAAAGGGAAGTCTTTGCTTGCTTCCGATGTGGATTAAAATAGAGATGCTCTCTGAGGGATAATTTTTGTTGGTAATCCAAATAATAAGATTTGAAGATATATTTATCAAATTAGTAATTCTAAACACAATATACCTTTCTGATTATACATTTTTGAGCTAGCCCATATGGTTTCCTAAGAAATGAACTATAGTAATAATATTGCTTCTTAGAGATTTGATACTCTTTTTTTCCCCTTTCCTTTGAAGCATACAGTAATGAAATATCCATTATAACTAGCATCTTCCCCACTTATAATTCAGATTCTTATCTGAAATCCTGCATAAAGATATGCATTCTCTTAAGTAAATGTTCTAGTTCAAACCCTACATGTTAAATTGGAATTATTTGCCTCCTACCTTAGAGAAGAACTAGTGGCTCAAATAAGAATAAAATGGATACTGGTGACCCTGTTAAAAATGCTTCACAAACAATTTTAGCTATTTATTGTTGCATTTATATTCCATTTTTGCACCTGTAAAGAGAAGTCAAGGCATCCTGCAGAAAAAAACAAAAAACAAAATCAAATATTGGATAAATACAAAACAAATGAAAACCAATCAAAAGCTAACTTAACATGTTCTTGATGCCTTCCTGAAAGAGGGGACAAAATCCAACTCCAAAAAGAGCATTCTTTGAGAACATCAGAGAAGAACGTTATAGCTGGGCCATGTTCAAAAGGGCCTCTCCTGAAGATTTTAATATCTAGAATCATAATGGATTAGGTGGTGTCCTACATCCTACACTGTCATGCCCTAAGACAGTTATGGATTAAAAGGTCAAAAGCAACACTTTACATCGAGCCTGGAATACACTGTTATCCAATATAGCTATTTAATATAGATGTGATAGGAACATGGTACTCTAGTTACCCGTCTAGTCACCACATTTTACCACAGTTAGGCTTCTAGGCGCTCCTCAAAGGTAGTCCAATATGGACTGCATTTCAGTAGTCTAAAAATCAACAAAGGCATGGACCATGGTTACCAAGAAGTGTAAGGTGTCAGTCAGTGCTATGATGTACAACTGCCTTTTTCTCACCTTGAAGTACATTCAGTGTGAGCCTCAACAATAAACAAGTTATTTGCTCTTTTACTGGGGAGTGCAACCCAAGGGACCTGTTACTTATTTTCCTGGATAAAGCACTGATAATGTTATACAAAATGAGGAGCTCTGGCAGCAGCAGCAGGAGCAATTGTAATAAGATAAATAGCTTTCTTCTCTTCATTAATCTCTAAGGTTATCAAAATAATTTCTTCTGAATGTATGGAAGTTCCTCCTGGTGAGAGTTTATTTATCAGCAATGCTCAAAAAGCCATTATTACTGAATAGTGAATTGCTGAAATCAAGGCAAGAGTTTGGTCTTGAACAAAAAAGTTTAGTAGATAAAAGAATATGGGCTGTATGAACTTGTACTGCTAGTCACCAATGTATTTTCTCCTACGTGTGAATACAGAGTGTTAGCAGAGGAACTGTGAAATGGGCTGCCTGGGAAGTATATTGTATATCCACAGGGAGGATGGGACTCAGATTTTCACCTTCACCTACAGGTATAATTCTTTCTTTCACATTATGGAAGAAACCTGAATTTTTCTTGGGATGTTAATGAAAACTCTTGGAAACTGCTTTTGTTGAGAGAATGAGAGAATGAGCTCTCCACACATGCTAATGCTTGACTCTAAATGCTTCTCAGTGCTTTTCCCCCCAGTCATAGAATTGCTGTCTGGAGAAGACTCTAATGCTGGAAAGGTAGAAGGAAAGAAAAGAAGAAGATGACCAGCTACAAGATGGATGGACTTAGCTACAGTGGCAATGGGTGCACTGTTGAAGGACCAAGTTACGCAGAAATCTATCTATGTGGTTGATAATAGTTAACAATGACTTGAGGGCATGTAATCAATCAGTTATAGAGTTGTAAACTATTTGAGGAAAAATTCATAGAGATAAATTTGCAGATGAAAGGATTCAGCATCTTCTTCTTGCTGCCGATTGACTTCTGAATATTCTCACCACTACCTCTGGATTCACATTTTCTTGACAAAGGCTGGTTTGGTTAAGACAGTGCCTATGTTCATTTTTTAAACCATGCTTTGTTGAACAAATGCAAGAAGCTAATTTACATATAATTGTAAGCCAAAAACCACATTTACTATGGCTGGATTCATCATTACAGGAAGCCAAGACTAAACAAACCACACTGTGGCTTAGTGTGATGTTTGAACCAATGCATAGTTCAATCTCAGAATTGAATTTTATTTTATGTTTGGCAAAAGAAACATTCAATCTCCTCACATCCCTTTAAAATACTTTGAAATCATAATATTTCAGTTAACTCATTGTTTCAGAGATGATAATAACTCACATAGAATCCTGCTTCTTGTTGCTGAATTTATTTCAAAATCTCCTTTTTGCCTCTATAAAGTACAGCCATCACTCTCTGTGTGCAATCTTTCCAGCATGAGCCATTGTTCCTTTTCCGTGACTTGGATGAGTAAGTAAACAATTCTACTGCAGACTTACATACAATTACAAATGATATTGTCAAAAATACTCACGCATATATTTTTGAATTCCTCACTTACCAGGGCATTGCATTTATAGAATACATTCCCATTAATGTCACTCACACACATACACACACACACATGGGGGGGGGGGGGGGAGGAAAAATTATCTCTGAGAATGAGAATTAGAGTGAATAGAAAGTGGTTTATTTTGACCCCTCAATGCTGTGAATATGCTAAAATGTAAAGTTTCCTTCAGGATGAATTTAGCTCCTGGTGTCTATATGTATACATCTGAATTGTTTTCTAATGAAAATATGGAAAATACACAATGTTAAAATCTACTTTCACATGATTTGGAAGTGACAATTAAGGCTATATAAATAGCATTATTCTTGCAGTGTTAGATATGAAGGAAAGTCCAGGGATCAAGTCAATGGGTAATTCCCTTAAATTAATTATGCTGAGAAGAGCACAGATGGAGAAAGTCCTGTTGAACTCAGAGGAACAACGCAGAATAATTATAAGATTATGCTTCCAAGGTGAGATTCTATGCATAATAAACATGTTTACTGTTTAAATATCCATATTTAAAGTCAACTGGAATGATAGTGCAACAGCTTGCTCTATTGTAATTTATATTACTTGTTTTACTTCATTAAAATATTTATAACAAGTCTTTTGACTATAGATTTCAAATGGGATGCAATTAATTAAAGTGGTACAGTTGAATAATTAAATGCTGTATAAACAATCTGAGAGCTAGTTTGATCTAATGGTTAAGATGTTGGACTAGGGACAGGAAAATCTGAATTTTAATTCCATTTTAGGTATGGAAACCAACTGGGTGACTTTGGGCCAGTCACTCCCTCTCAGATATTGGCAGATCACTTCCAAAAATGTTGCCTACAGAACTGCAGGTACCTGTCCGTGTAGTTGCCAGGAGTGAAGGCTGAATGGAAGGTTAAAGAGAGAGAGGGAAGAAGAAGGAATGAAGGAAGGAAGGAAACCCAAAATGGAGGGGGAAAACAGTGTAGCCCCAACCAATGAACTGTTGTCACTGAGATCTCAAAACCTGGCTGAATAGCTGGGCCTTCTTTTGGTGCTAACACCACACAGGTCTTTAGAGGAAAAGGCTGGAAACTAGATGCAGTTTGCTGAACCTTGTTGTTTCTGACTGAAGTTACAAGATTGACCTTACGTGAACCTCTTGCTTCTCAGTTGCCTGCTCTGATTTAGCTAAACAGACAACTGGGACTACAACCAATTCTGCTGAAAGCAGGACCCATAACTACCTAAGAACCAAGCTCAACTTTTATTCTTATATGGTTCAAATTCACAAATAGGTTTTCAAGTTTCTGCCACGTCATGAAATACATTCCCCTGAGAACTGTGTTTGGCCCCCAGTCTTTCACCAGGCTTTTGATTTATAAGCAATTTTAGCACCAATTTTAGTGTCAATATTATTTTAACGCTATTGTATTGTTTTTGCTTTTTAAAATGTTCTTAGCTGCTGCAATTACCTGAATAGAAAAACAAGTAGTTTAAATAGATAAACTAGGAAAGTAGCTCTCCCAGCTACTTAATTTGGTGATTTAATTCATTTAATATGGTGATAAGCTTTTCCAGATGTTATGGTGGTATAAACTGGCATATATTATCTGAAAAGGGCTCAGGTTGCAAACATTAATAAGGTAACTGAGCTTTTAAAATGGCCATTAATTATTTCCTGTGGTGTAGCAGTTTTTGCCTGCTAGTTCTCCCCATTTTCAAGTCAACAACAAATAAAGGGTACTAGAACATTCTAAAAATTTTGCTTCGGCAAATTTATGGAGCACCTTTTCTTCTTTTTTCTTATTCCTTTGGATTCTGGCAAGCCTCTTTTGTTGACTCACCAGTACTACAGCTGTCAGCATTATTGACAAATGGCAGCCCCTCTCCCTCCCAAACTGAGTACCACTTGAATGGGAAGTTTACTCTTTTCACTTCGGCTTCTCAGAATGACTAGAATTAAATATTAGTATTGGGCAATGCTTCAGATTCAGCTCCTAAAAGATATGTCATGGCATGTGGGTGGCATAAATGTAGTATCTGTCTGCATTGCAGCTACATCTGTTCCCAGGACTGGGTGTCTGCTCTCTGCAGGTGCCATGTGCTCCTGGAAAAAGATGCAGCTACTTTAAAGAGTTGCAGATGGGTATTACATTTTTGTCTCCACATGCTCCAAAGCACCTTTTTGGAACCTAATCTGAAGTAATACACAGTCCTATTAAATTTTATCTGGGATGTGTTTCAACCAGAGAAATCCCTTTGCTTAGTGAAGTTATCTCCCAACCTTTGTGTGTTACATGATCAATGCAGTATCATGTTAGCACCACTGTTAGTCGTTCTATACACACAAATGGAGAGGGAGGTAATAAAATGTAATGATTCATCCTATTAATATGGATTTCTACAGGCCATCCATTCAACAGATTTAGGTGCAACCAGGTGTGAAATAATACTTCACTGGAAATGTATTGCAAAAGAAATGTTTATCTTTTACACAACAGCCACAACAAATCAGATCTGTAGCTCGTAACCAGTGGACAATGTGCTATACATGTTATCAGAAGCTTTCTGATAAGCTAACATGACCAGTATGGTCAGTCCAAAATGTTTTTGATGCCTCAGCAAAATAACAGATGGTTTTTGCACATGGAATATGGTGGTGGCAATACACCAACTGATTTGCCTTTCAATCTGACTTCAGTTCAGTGGTGTGGTTACCTTGTTGCATAATATGGTTTTCATGCTTTGATTCCTTACCATTTCTCAGATGAAATGATAATATGTCATTGTTCACCAATTTTAAGATGGAAAACCTATCTTGAGGCATTGGGGGACTGCTTGTACATTCTGTTGAGTGTGGCCCCAACTAAACCATTGATTTAGTTCTGGAAGGAATAGCACACTCTGTTACAATTGGGAGCAAAAGCCAGACTTTGAGGTACAAGGTAGACCATGTGGGACACTGAACTCTGTCTACCGGCACTTGTCCATACTCTCCATCTCTGGATGTCTAATTCTTACAACAACCAATTGTTCCACACACTGCAAGGCAATTGGAAAGTTCAGCAAGCTAAACTTCCCATAGCTGGTATTAGTAATTGCACATCTGAAATGCTTTACATAGAAAAGGATAGCACATAAAACATGTATTTATGCTTATTATTCTGTCATGGCTTTTTTAAAAAAGGATTTGTTTTTCTATTTTTCAAATTTGATTTGTAACAAAAATGACAGACAGCAACATGTTTTGACGTTGCTGGGTATAATTTTGGCAAAAGCACCAATATGTTCCATCCAAATTCAAATGAATTTTAACAGCAGAGTATTTTTTTTAAAAAAAACCTTTAATAACAAGAACAGATTAATAACAGGGTTAGTAATTAGTAATTAAAATTTAATATAAAAAATCTTTTATGAAGCACATGTTAGTGGCAATCCTAAAACAAACTCATAATATAAGGTAGTATTTCCTTGTGAGACTTTGGAATGAAGGAAGCAGATGAGTTTCCTCAGTTCCTTCATCTATAATTACAATGGAAAGGCTGAGACCAGCTTGGGTCAAATGTTGAATTGGGAATTCCTGAAACTGAGCAAAGTAAATGAGAGTCTGTGCAGTCTCAGTACTGCTTCCTCAGGCAACAAGCATTGCTTTTTTACAAAAAACGTGTTTTAAATTATTATTTTAAAAATTAAAAAACAACAACAACATGCTATTTGGTACTAGATCAGATATTTATCTTATTTCATCCAGGTCACAATCATCTAGCTAATTTTTCTATAACATTTCCTGGGGATTGGAAATTAGGCTCTTTGTACTGTTCCCAAAGAGGAAAAATGTTCCTTTTGACAAACAATGGTTTTGTTAAAAAAATCTCAAATTAGCTGAATTTACACTTTGTGCCGTACTGCCAATTGTAGTTTATAAAGCTTAATGCTGGAGATCTTACAACAGGCTAAGCCAAACAGAAAATAAACTGTACTTAATATGAGTGCATCTAGCTTTTTCTTACATCCAGCACTGGCATAAGAAAGGTGTATATTTATTCAAAGAAATTATGGTAAAGGGAAATAGCGTATCTGACTTTATATATACATAGGTTCTTTATATGTGATCAGACCATATATATATATGGGCCTGACTCCATCTGAAGCCCTGAAAAAATACATGGGCCTGACTCCATCTGAAGCCCTAGAGACTGCTAAACAAAGGCTCACAGCACTGGCTACCTACCAGGCTAAGGAGATACACTAGAGAAGCAGAGGCCAAGAAGATAAATGCCCTGTTCTCCAAAGAACCATCCAAAGTGTACTCCCAACTGCAGTGCAACCACAGAGTATCAGCTGAGCCACCAGCAGTGGAAACTGAACAGTACTGGAAGAACATATGGGAGAAAGAGAAGACACATAACACCAGTGCAAAGTGGCTACAGGACCTGAAAGCAGACCACAGCAATCTCCCAGAACAGGAACCAGTCACTATCACAGTAGCAGACATCCAACAGTGGGTCAAGAACATGAAAAGCTGGACAGCACCTGGCCCGGATATGATCCACACCTACTGGCTAAAGAAACTAACAGCAGTGCATGAACGCCTAGCAGCACAGATGAACCCAGACTGGCTAACACAAGGAAGGACAGTGCTGATCATGAAAGACCCTCACAAAGGAACAGCACCATCCAACTACTGGCCAATAACCTGCCTCCCCACAACATGGAAAGTTCTATCAGGCATCCTAGCTGCCAAGCTACAAGACCATATGGGCCAGTACATGAGCACAGCTCAGAAGGGCATTGGGAACAACACCAGAGGCTCAAAACACCAGTTACTCATAGATAGAGCAGTCACCCGAGATTCAAGGTCTAGGCAGACCAATCTGAGCACAGCCTGGATTGACTACAGGAAAGCCTATGACTCAATGCCACACACATGGATCTGTGAATGCCTGGCGCTGTACAAAGTCAACAGGACACTAAGGACCTTCCTCAAGAACTCAATGGGATTGTGGAAGGCAACACTGGAAGTGAACTCAAGACAGCTCGCACAAGTGGCCATCAATATATATATATAGTCATAGCCTTTCTTTAGCCAGATATAGATATAGATATAGATATAGACATAGCCTTTCTTTAGCCATATAAAAAAAATTTCCCTCTCACCCCTATGGGTGGTATGTGTCTTCCTCAATCTCGGGTCCTCTACCAGAGGCCTGGGAGTTTGAGGGTTCTGCGCAATATCTTAGCTGTTCCTAGCACTGCACTCTTCTGCACAGAGAGCTCTGATGTTGTTCCTGGGATCTGTTGGAGCCACTCTCCCAGCTTAGGAGTCATGGCCCCGAGTGCTCCTACCACCACTGGGACCACTTTGGCCTTGACTTTCCACATCCTCTCTATTTCCTCCTTCAGGCCCTGGTACTTCTCCAGCTTCTCATGCTCCTTCTTCCTGATGTTGCTGTCACTTGGCACTGCTACATCTATCACTACCGCTGTCTTCTGGTCTTTGTCTACTACCACGATGTCTGGTTGATTAGCCAGTACCTGCCTGTCCGTCTGGATCTGGAAGTCCCACAGGATCTTAGCCCTGTTATTCTCCATGACCTTCTGTGGAATCTCCCATCTGGACTTGGGGGGGGGGGGGTCTAGCCCATACACTGTGCAGATGTTCCTGTACACAATGCCAGCTACTTGGTTGTGCTGTTCAGTGTATGCTGTTCCTGCCTGCATCTTACACCCTGCCACTATGTGTTGGACTGTCTCTGAGGCCTCTTTGCACAATCTGCACCTTGGGTCCTGTCTAGTGTGGTAGACCCCTGCTTCTATGGATCTGGTGCTTAGTGCCTGTTCTTGTGCTGCTATGATCAGTGCCTCAGTGCTGTCTTTTAGTCCGGCCATTTCCAGCCACTGATAGGATTTCCCAATGTCAGCCACCTCAGCTATCTGTCGATGGTACATCCCGTGCAAGGGCTTGTCTTGCCATGGTATTTCCTCTGCTTGAACTTCCTTCCATGTCTGCTGCTGCCTGAGGCATTCTCTCAGCAGCTCATCTTTGGGTGCCATCTTACTGATGTATTCCTGGATACTCCAGGTTTCATCCAGGGCAGTGGCTTTGACACTCATCAGACTCCGCCCGCCCTCTTTGTGGCTGGTGTATAGTCTTTGGGTGTTGGACTTGGGGTGGAAACCTCCGTACATTGTGAGGAGATTCCGGGTCTTCACATCGGCAGCCTCCATGTCTTCCTTTGGCCAGCTCACTATACTAGCTGGGTATCTGATGACTGGCAGGGCATACATGTTGATGGCATGGATCTTGTTCTTCCCATTGAGCTGGCTCTTCAGGACCTGTCTTATCCTTTGGTGGTACTTGGATGTTGCTGTCTTCCTTGCCTCCTCCTCATGGTTCCCGTGTGACTGTGGGACACCAAGGTATTTATAGCTGGTCTCTATGTCTGCTATGTGGCCCACTGGTAATTCCACTCCATCGGTCTTAACTACCTTCCCTCTCTTTACTATCATCCTGCCACACTTTTCCAGTCCAAATGACATCCCAATGTCCTCGCTGTAGATCTGTGTCAGGTGGATCAGTGAGTCGATGTCTCGTTCACTCTTAGCATACAGCTTGATGTCATCCATGTAGAGGAGGTGGCTGATGGTGATTCCACTCTTGAACTTGTACCCATATCCAGACCTTGTGATTATCTGGCTGAGGGGGTTTAAGCCTATGCAGAACAGCAGTGGGGACAGTGCATCACCTTGGTATATGCTGCACTTGATGGCCACTTGTGCGAGCTGTCTTGAGTTCACTTCCAATGTTGTCTTCCACAGTCCCATTGAGTTCTTGAGGAAGGTCCTTAGTGTCCTGTTGACTTTGTATAGCGCCAGGCATTCACAGATCCATGTGTGTGGCATTGAGTCATAGGCTTTCCTGTAGTCAATCCAGGCTGTGCTCAGATTGGTCTGCCTAGACCTTGAATCTCGGGTGACTGCTCTATCTATGAGTAACTGGTATTTTGAGCCTCTGGTGTTGTTCCCAATGCCCTTCTGAGCTGTGCTCATGTACTGGCCCATATGGTCTTGTAGCTTGGCAGCTAGGATGCCTGATAGAACTTTCCATGTTGTGGGGAGGCAGGTTATTGGCCAGTAGTTGGATGGTGCTGTTCCCTTGTGGGGGTCTTTCATGATCAGCACTGTCCTTCCTTGTGTTAGCCAGTCTGGGTGGGAGCCTGCCGCTATTTTTTATATAGTCATAGCCTTTCTTTAGCCATCTATCTATCTATCTATCTATCTATCTATCTATCTATCTATCTATCTATCTATCTGGCCAAAGAAAGGCTATGACTGAAAGCTCTGCCTCCAGAACTTTCATATATATATATCTAGAATTATATATCTTTCATATATATATCTTGGGTTATTTCTTCCATCCTGTGCTACTTGGCATTTCATTAGGTGAGGTAAAATTGGCTTTAGGGACTCCAACCAGTGCAAGAAAAGCCCAGATGTTCCTATATTAGAATCTGAAGCTAATCCTTGCACTAATCCAATAATCTATATACTACTAAAACTCTCCTATTTGTCTGTAACCTTCAATTGGCTGAAATGGTACATCATAAGGCAACAGTTTTTGAAACAAGGTATCTTAAATGGGCTAACTTAAAGAATTTGTCCAAAATCTAAATGTGTCCAACTCCCATGGAATTGAAATTTCAAGGATCTTCAGACCAGTTGTATTGGAAAAGTTGTGGCTGCTATAATGTTGGTGTGCCACAGTGTGATCACGTGATTGTGATTCCCAATACTCCCTGTCAGTTTCCCACAAGCAAAGTCAATGGGGAAGCTGGCAGGAAGTCAGAATTGCTCCCACTGCCACTGTTTTTTGCTCGTCTGTGGTCATTCTGTTTATCTCTTTAGGTAAGTATTGACAAAGGATGAGCCAATGGGTCGTAGGCTATCTAGTTTCCTATATTGATGCATTGGGGTGTTCTATAATAAGATTTGTTTGCTTTTGGCTTAGCATGTTGCACAAAGCCAACTAATTGTGTTTTTTCAATAAACCTTGTTTAAAAACATAGCTTACAGTGATGGTGCTGCTTGGCAAATCTCTATGCTCCCTCATTTACTGATAGAGTTGTGTTGGTGAAGGTGGCACATGAAGGATTAGCTTCTTAATTTTGCAAGATTAATTAGTTTTGTTAATAATTTCTTCAGCTGGACTTGACTTCCGATGAGGCTAGTGAATTGACACCCCATGCGTTGCAGTAGACATTGCAGCCAAAAGGCAGCTGGATATGGATTCAGACTGCTGATAATTCTCTCTGGATAAAAGAGAAATTTTGAGATTACCCTTATGCATTCCAGACAGCTGATTTTTGGGGGGGGGGGGCAGGTGTTAGTTGGCAGCAGAAACCAATGTTTTTGCAGCTGCTTGAGATCAGCTGGGCGTTGCCAGTTTCATTATGCTCTGTGCTGTTAACATAGCCTTTATGGACTTAAAATTCATCTAAAACTCATCTTTTTAATCACCTTGGACTTTAATTTTTTTCTTACTGCTTCTTTAAGGTTGAAAAACCTTTGGAACTGCAAGTTGGGTATTCGCTGGGTGAGTGTCTCTTCAATCCCTTTAAAAAGAAAGAAAATCATGTGTTTCCAGCTTTGTAAGATCTTTATTTTTTGCAATATGTAACAAAAAGGGCACTATAGTGTTTTATGAAAAGTTTTTGAATGCTAAGGATTTGGATGAAATTGATTTAAAAAAAGACTTTGACATTAATTAAAAAGATCCTCTCACATGGGGAAAAAAATCATGTTTATATTTTGCCCTGATAACAAAGCTTTGAAGGTTAATCACTAGACAGCACCAGATGGCTACTTTAAAGGAAACATTGTATAAGCTGGCTCAAGAAATGCTTGGACTATTTAACCCTATATTGTAACCAAAAGTTGCTAATGAAGAAAAGTTTTTTGGAAGATAATTAAAATGGATTTTAAGGTGGACTTAAAAATTATAACCTATAATAAAGAGATGGAAATATTGGATTTACAAATGGAACTGGATGATCATTTGAAAATTTTAAAAAAGGTATACAAATAATGTATCAAAAGAGGGATATGGGTTACTCATTTAAATTGGAATATAAGAGACCAACTGTGATGGAATGGAATTATGAAGGCCAGACTCAGGGAGAGAAGCATCCTCTTTCATCTCCAGAAGGACGAGGAAGAGATAAGAGGATGAGGCTGACATCTCCCTGAGGAATTCACTCTGTTCTTGCTGGCTGCCGTGGGAACAGAGTTCCAGTCTGGGAAGATTCTTGATAGAGGTTGTAGCTAATAAACATTGCTGAACTGAATCTGCATGGTCTCCTGGAGTTCCTTGGGCTAGGCCTGACATCAATCTTCCCAGACTCAAAGATGTGATGGAATGGAATTATGAAGGCCAGACTCAGGGAGAGAAGCATCTTCTTATCTCTTCCTCATCCTTCTGAAGACAAAAGAGGATGCTTCTCTCCCTCACACCAACGGAGTGGAGTCCCTGCATTGAAATTACACATGGACTTTGATAAAGATGACAAGGATTTCAAAAGAACAGACAAGGATAATAGAAGAAAGCATGTTAGAATTTTATCTATGGGATTCAAGGATTGATGGGAGGAAGAAATAAATTGGTTTATTTGATTATGGTTAAATAATGGGTTGTTATCTTGGGTGATGTTTAATGGTTACTTTGCCTGTATAACTCTTTTTTTGGAAATGTCCAATTGGGTGTAATGGATTAGCTTGTAATATCTATGTTACTATTTTTGGTATAAAATAAGAGATTTGGTAATGTTTAACATTTTTTTATTTTTCTGTAATGTTTAATTGTTAATTGGGATTGATAATGGCTTGCTATCTCTGATGATGATTAAGGGTTAATTTTTTAATTTTTTGGTAATATTTAATTGTTTATTGGGATTAGATTTTGATTATTAAGAGATGGATTAGGGGGATCATGTTTAAATGGAAAGGGGGACTAAATGCTTATGTTGTTAGTTATGTCTGTCAATGTTTACACCTTCTGTCGATTAATAAGGAGAGCTGAGGATTTTGAGATGGGTCTATAGAACATGGGGTGAAGTATGGAATGAAGATGTATTTGGCAGTATCTTAAGAGACAGTGATAAGTTGTTAATGTTGTATATACTTTCTGGGATGAAGGAGAAAGTTTTCTCTTTATTTTTGTTTTTTGGGGGTAATTTTTTTCCCTTTTCTCTGCACTTTCTTATATCATTTTTAGTGTAATTTGTATTAGGTTTTTTTGTATTAGTTTTATTTGTTCTATATAATATTTAATAAAATTATTGGAAAAATAGTTTCTTTATCCATAGCTCATCTCAAATAGCATAGTTGGCAGTACTACCTCTGCCCTTCTTTCTCTGTAGCTATCTTGACCATCAATTGTTGACTGTAAATTCTCTGGACCGGTCTTGGATTCCACTCTAGATATTTTTTAAAAATCCTTTTATTTCAGCTTAAACATTATATCATAAAAGTAATGATTATTCTGATACTGTGATGGAATGGACTTATGAAGGCCAGGCTCAGGGAGATAAGCATGTTCTTAGCCCCCAACAGGAGCATGGGAAGTTCAAGAAGATGAGGCTGGCACCACCCTAAGGAATTCACGGTGTTGTGGTGGCTGGCTTGGGAACTAGGGTTCAGTCTGGGAGAGACTGAACCCTAGTTCCCAAGCCAGCCAGCCACAACACCGTGAATTCCTTAGGGAGGTGCCAGCCTCATCTTCTTGAACTTCCCACACTCCTGTTGGGGGCTAAGGACACGTTTATCTCCCTGAGCCTGGCCTTCATAAGTCCATTCCATCACAGATACTGATATATGAGTCACACAAAATTGGTTTAGCAACTTTTAAGATTGTTCAGAAGCATCAGCTAGTCCAAGTACAACTGCAAGATGGATGAGTTTGTGGGACTTTATCTCATCAACTTTCTAACATTTTCAAAGATCTGTTTCCAACCATGATTCAATGTGCTCATGCTAAATCCATTCGGCCCAAGTTTCCCAGCTTACATCTTCACACCTAAAATGAGATGGGTCCAACTGTATACATAGAAGGTGGGGAGTGTGACCAGGCGACTGAAGTCCTGCCTCTTTTTAAAACATATCGCACATGTGAAAAGGGGCAGGACTTCATTGTCTCAGTCTTGGATGCTGTGGATGCCATTGGATGGGTGGCAAGTAGGAAGAAAGCTTTGTCAGATATACTAGGATGGATCTCATCTTCCTAGGAAAATGAAGACCAGTTTTAACATTTTTCACAGTCTTTTAACTGATAAATTGTGACTGCTTTCATTGCTGCTACTATTAACACTCTTCCCTTCCTGTGATCACTGTGTCGCCCTGGACTTATATTTAGCAACGGGATATCTGTGCAATTAATTCTAGTTATTTGTCACATTTCCCTGCTGCTTTTGATCAAATTAATATTTCAGGATTGTGGACAATAAAACAAGAACATCAATTAATCACAGTAATAAAATAAGAGATTGGTTGTAAAGACATAGATAAAAACACAAAATCATTACATACACTAAAACCAACTGTATAAATAAATTAGCTTGTAAATTAGGGAAGGCAGCACAAACCTGGGTTATTGCTACTAAAACTCCCCACTCCTTTGCGGTGATATAACACACTTCTAAGAAGAGAGACTTGGTGCGATGTTTGAATAGAGGATCTTAAAATGTGAGCAGACAGAATTAATTAATATTCTTGCCGTTTTTAGTTTAATTCTGAAGAATGGAAATGCCCAGCCACATGATCAATATGCTTACAACTTCATTACGCTCTCGCTGCATCCTTGTGGGAAGACAATAATTGTAGCACCTAACAATACAGTGATGCCAGTACGCTTTTGAAACTCCTAGGAATTGTGAAGCAGTGCCAACCGGCTAATAGCAGTTTCACCTAGCTGGTTGATTATGACAGAAAACTTCTCCACATCGGAATGCAGATGTCATGCTGAGAGATTGTTAGAAACAATTGCATAGCGGATTTTCTGAAATGACCTTGCTGAGATAATTAACAACCAAAACAACTATGAATTCAATTCTGTAAGCCACTCAGAGTCTATTGGAGTGGGTGGCCATAACAGATTTAATGAATTTATTAAATAAACAACAATAAATATTAGGTTTGTGCTGTTGTGCAGAGTGCAGCAAAGGTCCCAAAAATCCTGCTCTCAGGAAAATTACACATCAGCATGAGAGCTTGCAAAATGCAATATCCATATTTTGCTTTCCAAAGAAAATCCAGTCAGAAAATATAAACTAACTGGTCTTTATTGATAAAAATGCAAAACTTCATAAAATACAAGTTGCATACAAAATATAGGATATAACAAAGACTTCTTCTCCTCTTAGCATCCAAGACTTATCCACAACAAAGTCTCTAGCTAAAATACACTCTCAGAGAAGAGGTACACTACTTGGTTACTAGGTACAACTACATAACCCATAAAACCTACATGATTAAACTATACAAGACAACACTGACAGGCTGGGGATCTAACCCTCCCGTTATATTGCCAGCATGTACCCCCCCACTGAATAACTAACATACACATTACAGTAGGTGGCAGTAAAAAGCATAACAGAGTCACAAGATGCTTTGTTTACATTAACTCATAGAATAATCTCAACACCTGTTTTTGTATAGGGAACGGGATGACCTTCTTCCCATGAGAAAATCCTGATATGTGCAGGGATCTGGATTTAAGGGCAAACTGGGAGTGTACCTGGCCCCATGCCTAGCACCTCTTGGGAACATCTTCAAGCTCCTGCCTCTTTTCCTGGGCTCAGGTGGGTGCCCTCTGCTGCTTGCATGTAATCCCCAAAAATGACACCTTTGGTTTAAGGTATTCCTAACCTGCATAAGTGTGCATATGTATGCCCCAAATCACATTTTGAATCCAGAGTATCTGCACAGCTCTAATAAGTATTCATTGGATAATTCCCTTGTGTTAAGTCTCATTGGACTCAATAGGAGTAGTTTTTGAATAGACAGAAGATTACAAAATAAGAAAGAATTAATAACTGCAGCAGTACGGACTAATGTATTTAGTTTTTAACTCATGCAGCGTGTGAAATGAAACTCTGGTTTCCAGAAAGCTGAAGAAATGGTTAACCTTTGTTTGTAGTCTGTTCAAAATGCATGAATATTTTGTTTCAGTGACCAAAATAATTATTCACACTCAAAACTGCTGTTAAGACTGGCTGATTTTGAGCTACTGCCAGACTTCACAATTACAGAGAAATGGATAGCTTAGTTTCTTGGCTGATTGATACATATTCCTGCGATCACTATTATATCTATTAGAGATGTTCAATATTAGCCCATATTCAGGTGTGAGTAGATGGCTGGCTGTTTGTATGAATGAAAATAAATGAATATGTTCAAATAATCTGAAAACGTTGAGGCATTTTATATCAATCAAATGGTAATAATGAATTTGGATTGCCATATATGCTTATTTAACATTTTTTAATTAATAATAACATTTCTTCAAGTCTATCCATTGTTCCTATCATAGATACTCAGTACTACATATACATAGTCTGGGTCCTTGAAGCTCCACTTTAAATTGGATGCTGAAAGAGAAAGTGGAACAACAGGCTTTCTCCCCAAACTCCAGTGTTGATAGAATCATAGAGCTGGAAGCAATTTAGATTGCTGAGTCCAACTTGATACTTAGCTCAGTACTGGAATCCAAATTAAATCATCCCTGACAGATGGCCATCCATCCTCTGCTTGATCACATTCCACAAAAGAGAACTCAGGTCCCAAAGTCATTGCTTGTACTGTTGCTGTTGAACATTATGTTCAAGGAATTTACCTGTTTGTTTAGGAGGTTACTCCAAAACTTTGTAGTTCTACTTTCTAATTGTGTCTCAATAGTATAACACAATTAGTTTGGAGTATATAATCAGTGCAGAACTAAAGCAGTATATATCAGGGCAGAACAGCAAATATGGGGGGGGGGGGTCAGAAAAGTCAAGATGATGGTTGTGATCAAAGCTCTACCCCTTTTTAACATGTATCACGTATATGTAAAAAAGGCATGGGTCTTCCATTGTGCAGTTGCAGTTGCCAACTTTACTTTTTTGATTCACCCTGGATGCCTCTGATAGCAAGGCAAGAGTTTCTGGCTGGTTTCACTCCTACATCCCTTCACTGGGATAACAGTTTATCAGCATCCAATTTGTCAACTAAGTCTTAAGTGGCATAATTTAATGTTTGAATGACAATGTGAGGGTGATATTATTTTGGAGTATTGATAGAAAGAACCAGAAACAAGGGTACTAGTTCACATAATTGAAGTATTTAAAAATTTAAATTAGAAAAACAGCAGAGAGGAAAGGTTCACTACTCCCAACACCTTGGCTTTCTATGGCTGTGTATTTATGCTTTAATAAAAGCAGAAGATGGATCTGCATTATGAGCTTCTTCCAGGTGATTGTGACATAAAAGCAGGTGCTGGTTTTATTGGAATACTTAATAGTGAGCAGGGCAAAGCAGTGGGTGCATTCCTATAATCCTTCCTTTGACTCTTTGTGAAATTGAACTTTGAAACAGTGGCAAAATCAGTTGTATAATTGGGCTCAAGCTTTTGAAAATCCATGTACAGGTAGTCCCTGGGTTAAGAATGCCCAGTTTACAGATGACCCATAGTTAAGATGGAGCCTATTGTAGCAAAATTTGAGATAAATACACAATGATTCGAGTTAAATACACAAATGGCTTGAGTTAATTACACAATACTACTTATACAGTACAGCAATATACAATAATACTGTTCCAGCTTACATACAAATTAGATTTAGAGACAGACCTTGGGAACAGAACTCATTCTGAAACTGGGGACTATCTGTATTTTCAGCCAATGTATTCAAGTTGTTTGAAGATCAGCTATGAAAATTATTTTTTAGTTTGAATCATGTTAAAGCAGTTACAGTAAATACATTCCTAACATATATATTATTAGGAGTTTTAAAATGAAATGAGAAACAGCTCTCCTAGGAGAGCTTAGGGGAAGAGGTAACTCTCTTCCAAATAAGAAGTCTTCTGAAGCCACTCAAGAAAAATATTAAAGCTTGCTGTCAATGGAGAAAAACCCATTTGAGTAGCAAGTCAGGAAAGCTGGCGGGGGGGAGGGGGGATAGGGGGATTGGCAACAATTCACTGCCCCTTCTAATCTGAGCCCAAAAGTAGGGCTGGGCTTGATTCAGTAGTGCTAACAAACAAACAAAAAAAAGAGCCAAACCTAGGTTTATTGAAAGACCTCTCACTGTACAGTCCATTTAATATTTTACTAATGATTGGATACATTCTTAGATTTGATGCAAATGGCTTTTCTTTTTTGCAATAGTTGTTGTTTCTTAAATTGCAAGTTATGTTTACACATAAGAGAAATGGTCTTTTGGATTTATTAAAATGCCTAAATATACATCTGACTGCAACAGGTATGTAGCAGGAGTATTCATGGAAATGTAATCAAAGGACTTCCTCAGATTTTATCCAGGGTCTGTATGTGTTGCTTTCCTTTAATATGTCTTGGTCTTAAGATCCTGGCTTTAAATCAGGCACTTTGGAGATTGTGAAACTGTGCCAGCCAGAAGACAAGATGGTTTCATAGGGCATGATCTCAGATATGTGGAAAAACTAGGTATGTTTGCACGGAGAAGACTTTGGTGGGTATAACATCTGTACAAATGTACAAATGTGGCTGCTTTATATCTGTACTTGTTCTCTCTCTAGGCTGAAAAAAAAAGCTATAAATGACTAATGCTTTGACAAAATCCATATCTTGTTTTGCTTTCTTTTCTTCTCTGTCTCACCCAGCTTTAACAATTCTTTTTCTGTTTACAGGTGCATGCATATGCAAATAGTGTCTTCACCACTCCTTATACAGAATGGAGATATTTTTGTCACACTACTTTTTCCCATTGCTTGTGTCCTGAGAGAGACTAAGTAACATCAAAGCAAGCATGTAGTAGAAAAATAGTTGCATCCAGCTTGTTTCTGTAGAATAACAGTCAAACTAGTCATGAACTCTTCCTTCCTTCCTTCCTTCCTTCCTTCCTTCCTTCCTTCCTTCCTTCCTTCCTTCCTTCCTTCCTTCCTTCCTTCCTTCCTTCCTTCCTCCCTCCCTCCCTCCCTTCCTCCCTTCCTTTCTTGAAGTATGGATGGAAACAAAATAAATCTTGATGCTTACATAAAAGGCATTTCTGTAAGAGGATTTTGTGCCAGTTTGAAAGCAGCTCTGAACTACAGTATCCTCACAATATCTGCACATTTAGAGGGCTGAGCTCATTTTTTTCCCCCTGGTGGAGCTATAATATAGTTAAACTGGCTGCAAATCTCTCTCTCTCTCTCTCTCTTTTTTTTAAAAATGAAGTTAAAACCTTAAATCTTTGCTTGGCTCCTCCTGTCAATTTCCCTCTTCAGCACTGGATCAGCCTACCTGCAAGTCATCAAGCAACTCTTCTCTCCTTTTCCTCCCTTCTGGGCAGGGCAATGAGTCTTGTTTCTTGTTCTTGGTATTTCAAGTCTGCAGAAGTGATGATAATCACTGGATCACCTTCACACTGCTTTTGGGGAATCGGGAGTGAAAATGATAGTGACGTGGAGGTTCCTAAAGACAAAAATCTAGTAATGAATAAAGTTTCCCCATGAAAGAATTAATGGCAATAGGAATCTATAATGCTTCATTTTCTCCTAGATGAATTTTCAAGTCAGGGAAGAGAACTCTGTTAGTTTCACTAATTAAGTAATCATTTTGTTTATTTTATTCTATTTTAGTATTTTATTTTATTTTCCTTCTGCCCCATTTAGGAAGGAAATGGATGAATTTTGATATGATGCACTTATACACATTCACAGAATTGCTCCTCCTCACAAAATTTCACAGGAAAGATGCAGAAAAAGCCTTTGACAACTTGCATTGGTCATTTCTACTGGCAGTACTGAATAATAATAACCCTGGAGAAGAGTTCAAACTTTGGGTTTAAAGTATGTATCAGTGGCAAACAGCAAAGATTATGGCCAATGGAGTATTCTCTGCAGACTTTTAAATAAGTAAAGACAAAAGGCAAGAATGTCAACTTTCTCCCTTCTTATTCGTTACTGCTCTAGAAATATTGGCAGATGAGGTCTGAGGTGATAATCATATACCAGGTTTGAAAATCTGTGAAGAGGAATATAAGCTTAAATGTTATGCAGACGATGTAGTATTAACTATCACAGAACCACAAAAGGGCAATAAAACAGTTGATGAAAACAATTTACAGCTTTGGAGAATTCTCTGGATATAAAATCAATGTCCAAAAAACAAAAATGATAGTTAACCCAAGGAGAAGTTAATCTCTTGTGGGAAGATCTGGTTGTCAGATAACCCATTCAATGAAATATCTTGGTCTGCATTTGACAGGTAATAATCAAGAAATATATAAAAATATCTATGCTAAATTATGGCAAGAAATCAAAAGGTATCTCAAAAGGTGGATAAATTTAAAGCCCTCCTGGTTAAGGTCAGTCATAATTATCAAAAGGTATGTATTACACCAGACAAATTACTTCTTTCAAATGGCACTAATTTCAATCTCGGAGAAAACCTTTCAAGAACAGCAAGAAATTGTCAGTAAATTCATATGGAATGGGAAAAGACCTAGAGTTAAATTTAAAATGTTGCAACATTCAAAACACAGAGGTGGTGTTGCTGTCTCAAATTTTAAATTGTATCACAAAGCAAGTTGTTTGGCATGGTTAACAGAATGGATAAAATTCCTGAATAGAAGAATGTCAGTATTGGAACAGTCTAGCTAAGGGACTCCACAGATATTTATGGTAGAGAGATACAAAAGAGAACAAAAATTTAAAAGGACATATTATCAGACAAAGTTGGATAAAAGCATGGAACTCCATAAGGAAAATAATAAGCCCCACAATTTCACTGTTCTCCTTCAAATGCTTTCCATGTTGGAAACAATTATAGTAAGAAAATATAATTACATATGCAGATATGATTCACCCAGGTTCCATGAACAGATTAAAGACACAGCAAGAATTACACAGTGAAGGGTGGAATATACCATGGTTGATGTACTTACAAACTGTTGGAAGGATAAAATCTGATTTTAAGAATGAGGGAGAGATGCTAGGAAAAATGACAGAATTGGAAATGTTTATGAAAAATCAATACCATCTTTTAGGGTGTATATATACTCCTACTCAGATATGATACAGAGACAGAAGAAATAAAAAAACTGCATGATAAAATTGATGCAAAATTTTAAAGAAACAGCCACAACACAACAATGGAAAGAATTATGGATCAAATCTATAAATTTACACCAAGTGATAATCTGAAAGAAAACCGGTATAAAAAATTTTACAGGTGGTACCCTACTCCATTAATAATTTCCAAGATAGACAAATCATACAGCAACAAATGTTGGAAATGCCATGAAACAGAAGGAACATTTACCATATGTGGTAGACATGTAAACCCCCCCCAAAGACATGCACATCGCCATTCAGAAGATTTTAGGGATCAAATTTGAAATGAAACCACAATATATTTTTTTTACTAGCTATAATGCCAGAATGCATCAATAAAAAAATAACATAATTTATTAAGATATATGCTTATGGCTGCAAGGACTGGAAAAAAGACAGAACCAACAATATCTGACTGGGAACTTAAACTTGGAGAATATGCATCAATGGTGAAACTAATAGCATGTATCAACAATAGAAGTTTAACCAAATTCAAGCAAGATTCCATATATTCATACACCATGCACCAAGGCAAATTCAAACATTTATAGTATGCTTTTTAAGGGGGTCCAAATCGGTAAATCAGCCAGAGTATAAAGAAGGGAGAAGTTAGAAATTAAATGCTGTATCTATCTGCTTTTTCCAAGCAGCTCCTTTTTTTTTCTTTCTCCTTTTTCTCTTTTACCTTTAATAAATAACAATAAATAACAATACAGTGGAGACTTTAGTATTTATTACTAAGTATTAAGCTCAAAGGTTGAAACCTTCTGAATATTAGAAAATAATGCAATGCATTTCGTAACTTTTTATCAATGTCATGCTTAGCATTAATTGTACAACTTAAGCAACCTTCTATTCATTAACATCTTAGAAATCATATTTAACATTGATATAAACTTTTTTTTATCTTTAAAGGTTTAATTTATCTAAATCTTCCCAGTGTTAACAGCTTCCAGATTAAATACCACTGTATTCAGTTATTATCTGTATTCTATAATCTATTATTTGTATTATCTAATGCAATAAAACAATTAACGTGGGGAAAATTCACAGCAAAGGCTGTCTGCAGCAGGGTGTCCAAGGTGTGTGTATGTGTGTCAAAAGAGTCAAGATGGCAGTTGCACATAAAACAGAAGCAGGGCTTCAACTTCACAGGCCTTGCTGCCATCTTGACTTTGTTAACCCCTCCCCCTTGCTGCCAACACCCTGGTTGGCAGTCAGTGGGAAAGGAGATGGCATATAAGCTGTGTTGGGTGGTGAGTGGTCAGTGTATTAGGGAATTCTAGGGGATATGTGTGTGTCTGAGCAAGCATAAGCGAATCTCAATGCAACAAGCAGCAAGTTTCTATCAGGAAATATTATATTTACACTGGCCTATTTTAAAAGTAGCTCTATGTTAAAAAAAAAATTGCAGATCTAGAAAGCAAAGAGAAAATAATTTTACCCTCATTGTTTCTCACAAGATGTAGAGTTAGTTTTCAATAAGAAATGCTGTAATTTGCCAATTGAAGCTCTATAGGGAAATCACAAGTTGATCATGAAACAACAACCAGCAGAGATGCAGCCTACAAAACATTACTATCCCACCAGGAAAAAAAAAAGTACACAGTGCAATATAACTTAATTTACATAAGCAGGCTGGAATTGGGGAGGAAGTTAATATAGCCTCCCACTCAATATATTAATCTGTTCAAAGAAATTGTTTCCTTCCCACTGATTCTACACATCCTCTTGGACTTTGGCACAATTATTGTGCAAAGCACCAGCAAAAGAACTGATCTGGTGCCTTCTTTCTTGAGCTGGTTGAATTTGGCAACTGCTATCCATGCCTAGATTACATCCTTTCCTAATGACTGCAATGGGCTCTATGTGGGGCTACTCTTGAAAAGTGCCCAGAAATTGTAGTTGGTGTAAAAACGAGGCAGCTAGGCTGTGAACTATGTAAGCTTCAGGAAGCATATGATCCCTGAATTAAAGGATCTTAAGAGGATAGAATTTAAGTTGTTGTTATTGATTTTTAAAGCCCTGAATGGGCTAGGGCCTGGCTATACAAGGGATCACTTCTCCTCATACAAACCCATCCAACTATTCAAACTGTCAAGAGGGACCCTCTTAAAGAGGCCCCCATTGTCAAAATCTTGTCCTTCTAGCACATCTCCTGCACTGCTCCAGGCTGTGGAATGCACTCCTTGGGGGTTGTGTTTGGTCCCCACTCTGTTAGTGAGGAAGAAATCTGTAAAGATGTATCTCTTTGGCCAAGTTTGTAATTTTAGATGATTTTATTTATTTGTTATTTATTTGTATTTTTTAACTTTTAAGGTAGAGACTAAAGCAAGCAAACAAGCAAGCAAATAAATACATAAATATATATACATACACCTGTTAGAGAAAAGATGGGCCTTCTAAAATGACTGTGCTGATTGCTGGATCTCATCACAACACAAGGAGCAATTACCATAACATACACTGATGCTGGTTAAAAAAAAAAGTCCCCAGGTCAGGCTTGATCTCTGGTAACAACATGGAATTTGTTTACTGCTGCCTTCTTCCAGAGCAAGGGTGGGAGGGAGAGACCGACAGACGGACAGACAGACAGATGGACAGCTGCTGGTGCTGTTCCTGTTTGCTAGTTGTCCATGATTAAACTCATTTAAACTTCAGACTCAGAAATGGAGATTAATGTACATAAATCTGAATCATAATGTACATAACTTCTGAATCTAGGACTTTTTAAAAATCCTATTTGGATGCTCTTTCCTGGGCTAGCAATGAGCTAGAGTTTGAGCCACGTGCTGAAGTAAAGACGTCAGCTCTTCTTTGTGATGGTACATGGAGCTTTAGCTCTTGGGTGGCAGGAGAACCTTTTTTTAGAAATGGAAATGTAGCAGCAGCTAAATAGATCAATCATATATTTACGAGAAGCTTCATAGGCAATAATTCATAAGCTTTGCAAAGCGTAAGCGCCAAGAGACTAATTATCCTATAATTGATAGGATCCTGAAATCTGTGAGCTGGTTCTCCATTTTGCCAAGGCTAACCAAGCATTAAGTCCTTGTTGATAGAAGACCCACCATGGGAAAGGAATGTGGAATTAAAGTAACGTTAAGTAGTCGTGTGAAGGGCTTTATGCTCAGTTGGTTGCAATTTTAGCCAGATAATTGTTTGTTTTCTGTTTGTGACTAAAAGTGGCAACACTGTAAATATCTGAGGACCACAAAGATGTAGTTGTTTAGTCTAGCCATTGTAATTAAGCACTGGGAGGAATGTTCAACTGTGATTTCCCTAGGTGCTGAGAGGTATTGGCAAAAGTCATTTGCAATTACCTTTCCCATTATACCCAGTAAGCCTAGATTATATGCCAATTTTTACAGATGGGATATATTGTACACCAAAACAGAAGCAGCTGTATCATCTCAAACAATCATTTCAGATAATTTCCCTGTGAAAAGCAGCACAAGAGACTAAAGCTTCAGATCCTCTCTCTGCCCCTCCTGATTTAGTCTATATTTATTAGGCGAATACACATAAAATAATAAATACTTATAAAATAAATTAGATGTAGAATAAATACATTAGAAGCTGCAATAAAAGAATATGACCATTGTTTAATTTAGAAGAAAGAAGAATCCACAAACACACTGGCTGACATTTAATTTTAGCCATGGTGGGTTTCACTATTAATTCAGAGACATCTATTCTGCTCTGAAAGAGTATGTTGATTTACTCCAATTGAAGCCATTGATCATTATGAATTAAGTCAGCCCAACAGCACGGAAGTATACATCAAATGATGTCCTGCTAAAATTTGATGTATATCTCCAATGCAGGTGGGGTTTGTACATATGTGGGTGAATTTACAACTGGCACAAAGCAGTTGAGTGCAATTAGAACTGGCTTAGGGTCTATTATGAACTCACAAAAGCATAGCTGTGCTTCCCACATTCCCTTAGATGAATATTTGAACACCTGTGGATGCATGATTGAACCAGTTATTATGCTCTCTTCCTTGACTGGCCAGTTGAGGAAAACTTGGATAAAACTTATTTCTAGGAACAACCGAGTTAATCAAATGGAACCTATCAGGAACTCCATGAAAATCATAGGATCATGGAGTTGGGAAGGGTCATTTAGGCCATCAAGTTCAGCCTGTGGCTGAAAGCACTCTGACAGATGCTGTTTAGTTTCCATTACTCTGAGTAAACTGCTATTCATGTAAAAAACAGGCAGCATTTCAGTCATACCATTGTGGCCACCCTCTTGACCTTTCTGATCATACCTTGTGGACAACCCTACACAGATGCTTTCAGACTGCAAGGTTTTCCAAACAGTTGTCTCTCTGTGTATAATTTGCTGACAGGCCCCATTTGTAAGTTTTAAAAAGGTTCAGATGTAAGTAGTGATTCAACTCAATGTTGTAACTAATTAAGGTACAAAATAAGCATGCAGAATTATATAAAGTACACATTTTGGATAAAAGAATATAACACAATCATCTCCATGACTACCCTCCATGCATTTTCATAGGTTTGATTTATGGTCCAGGTATTTTCCCATGATTATTTTGCATGGCTACTTTCAGATTTTTCTTCTTTACTTTAGTGAAATATATAATGTGATTAGTGAAATAACAACAATTCAGAAACGTTTGATTTAAAGTGCATTTAAAACAATAATCTTGTTCTGATAAATCCCTGAGAAAGCTCTTGTAATTATTTCCAGCCTTTAAAAAATCATTGTAATATTTGCTCAAATACTTTCTGACATTTCTTGGTAAACATGACGCCCTGATAAACAGTATCCTGATTCAAAAAGTAACCTTTATTCTTTGAAGTTTTGCAGTGACCCTTCTATAATAAATGATCTCAAGTCTGCAAAGATGCAACAAGCAAACGCTTATTAATCCCACCCCCACAAACCCATAACTCAGAGAAGAGAGAAAACAAGGTAGCCTGTAGCATGAGCACATAGAAAAATTGAGCAAACTCTAACTCCAATTAATTCTCATTCCTTTCTTTCTCAAGTCCTTGGTACACATATTTCTGTTGTGGTATCGTTAGGTATAGTATTTAATCTAAACACTTATTTTCAGGCTTGAAAATACAGCTGTGGGAGTCTGCCATGCTCATCTTGAATCAAGGAACTAAGGTGCTGAGGCTTATTTGTTTCCCCAGATAATTGTCCTCTTTTCTATTTCCAAGAGAGAAAAGAGGGGAAAAATATATATTGTTTTCAAACAACTCAGTGCAGGGTTGAAACCAAGAAGTGCACAGCACTCAGGCTACAGAGTTCTATGGATCCATATCCCAGCTTGGGTGCAACCCCCAGAACTCTCTCAGACATGATAGTTAATTGAATATGATATTGATTACATGTAAAGTAAATTAATTAAGTCATTTTTTCCCTGACCTTGTTGATTTATTTTGTTCTGGCTTTAACTGCTTTGGGAAAAGTGGTCTCTGGCACACCATTGAGAGTCCCAATGAGACCCTTGGCCTAGAAGAGGCTGTGTACCCCTTACTTCCAGATCTCTCCTTCCACCAACCTTTTCAACCTGCCTTCAGCTCAAGCTATTTTCCTGGTTTACCATTGGCCAAAAAAGAAGGATAAAGAAAGGTGTATAGTTTAAAAGAGGGATTCGTAGTTGCCTCTGTGCCACGAAAAATAAAGCTACTTCTGTCCATTCCTTCAGGCTGTTACACAATGGCACGAGTAAGCACTGTGGAGTTCAATGGAGCTCAACCGTGGATAGGATAGCAAATGTGACCATACACTTAATTGTGAGATTTTATCACAATCTGTTTGCCTGTTTCACTTGCCTTTTTTATGATGGGTCATAAAAATCAGTTCCTTTAAATCAGAATGATGGAAACCTAGAATAGAAATATGATGACGTACCCAGCGTTGGATCATAGCAATCTGGACTGTTAGAATGAAATCCTGCACTTTAAAACCTACCATTGTTCTGAAGTAGAGAAAGCAGCCTTAACTATCTGAATCACTCTTTTCTTGCTGACTATCCAAGTGCCTATCCAAGTGCCAGAACTGCCCTTCCATAACCAAGGGATAGGTTAGGCACTTCCACTTAAGTGCAGGTAGCATCTGCCAAAAGATCTGGGCTTGCAGCATAATCCGAGTAAACATAGTAGTTGGCAGGCATGGAGCACAGCTGAATTTGTGCTTCAGGAAACTGTTCTGGTCTTCTAGTTGTGTTTGTTTTTAGATTAGCCATTGGCTAGAAAGGAACAGGATCCTGGATTAGAAAAGATAGATGCTGCTCAGTCCTATATTAGTTGGTTGCAATGTCTGTAGTTGATATCCTGTAACAGTGTGGAAATATTTCCAATGCATGACATTGTTGTTGTTGTTCAGTCGTTAAGTTGTGTCCGACTCTTCGTGACTCCATGAACCATATCGCGCCAAGCCTTCCTGTCCTTCACTGCCTCCCTGAGTTTGCTCAGTTTCACGCTCATTGCTTCAGTGATGCTATCTAACTATCTCATCCTCTGCTGTCCTCTTCTCCTTTTGCCTTCAGTCTTTCCCAGCATCAGGGTCTTTTCCAAAGAGTCCTCTTTTCGCATCAGGTGACCAAAGTATCTGAGCTTGAGCTTCATTATCAATCCTTCCAAGGAGCAGTCAGGGTTGATTTCCTTTAAGATTGACTGGTTTGACCTCCTATCAGTCCAGGGGACTCTTAAGAGTCTTCTCCAGCACCACAATTCAAAGGCATCAATTCTTCGGCACTCAGCCTTCTTTATGGTCCAGCTCTCACAGCAATACATCACTCAGCTGGAATACTGTCATCTCCACTAGCTTTGTTGTTAGTAATGCTTCCTAAGACCCACTTGACTTTACTCTCTAGGATGTCTGGCTCAAGGTCAGTGACCACACCAGCATGGACATCAGGGACATCAAGATCTTTCTTGTATAGTTCTTCTGTGTATTCTTGCCACCTCTTCTTAATCTCTTCTGCTTCTGTTAGGTCCCTGCCTTTTTTGTCCTTTATCATGCCCATCTTTGCACTAAACGTTCCTTTGATATCTCCAACTTTCTTGAAGAGATCTCTAGTCTTCCCCATTCTATTGTTTTCCTCAATTTCTTTGCATTGTTCATTTAAAAAGGCCTTCTTATCTCTCCTTGCTATTCTCTGGAAATCTGTATTCAGTTGCTTATATCTTTCCCTTTCACCCTTGCTTTTCGCATTCCTTCTTTCCACAGCTATTTGTAAAGCCTCATCAGACATCCATTTTGCTTTCTTGCATGACATACATCCCAATTAAAAGCCCTCCTAAAGCCTTTAAATGAACAAGGAATGATTGGGATTCAGAAGTAACACAGATTGCAATTATTGGCAACCAGAGCAAAAGCTTTGGCTATGTTTTTTTTTACTTATTCTGTTTGTATAAAAGAATGCATTCAATGTCCAATATTTAATATGCCAGTCATTTTGATCCCAACTCTGTTCCAATATATACTAGATCATCTTGAAATAATTACTAGGATACCCCTAAAAGAAATCAGTTTATTGCATTACTGTGTTTTTGCACTGGATATGAGTCACAATCAAAATGAGAGAAAATCTGCCATCTACGGAAGAGGCATTTCCAAACAGACTTATCTCTAATCACAGTAAAGAGATGAAGGGAGTAATGGAGAACAGGGATTAAAACAGTGTTTCTCAGACTTGGCAAGGGAATTCTGAGAGCTGAAGTCCACATGCCTTAAAGTTGCCAAGTTTGAGAAACCCTGGATTAAAAGAAACAAATTTCGAGTCAACTCCATCCCTGAATTCCTGTAGAGTGGCTCAAACCCACACATTTAAGAGCTAAACACTCAAGACTCTTTAAGTATTAGCAAACCTATTCATTTTGCTTTCTTTCCTAGTCCCATTTTGAATGTCCTGATATCTGAAGGAATGTACATTTTGTAAGAGTTTCTCCCCAAATCCATACAAAATTATAACCTTCCAAAAACATTATACTGATATTTGAAAGAGGGGCATTCCTATCATTATAGGCATTTGGAAGTAGTGTTAGCATGCTGACAGAAAACAGTGTGTTTTGGGTTTTTACTATAGAAGAGAATGAATGTGTATGCAGTACTGAGTTGGTCAAAAGATGGCCTTCAGCATCCCTGATCTTGGCTTATTTGGAGCAAATGACATTTCTGATTGATTCATGGCCAGCAGGTTGAAACTGAAAAAATCACCAGACATTCCCAGACTGCTAATAGCTCCAAGCACCTGCATGGCAGGATCTGGAATCCAATGACAGATGAAGATGACACACTTGCCCTGCAGAATCGCAAGCATCTTACAGTTGATCATTTATTAAACCTTTATTTTATCATTGCTTCTTTTGTTTTGCAACAGCTGAGGTTGCTTTGCTTTCTGCAGCATTGTGGATAGCAATGAGTTTCAGCTCTGAAAGGACCGTTGTAGCACCACATTACTATCACCCTACTAAACATTAAACAAGGGGGATTTGCTGAACCTGCATATGGTCAGCTTGATGCTTTTGCTGTGACCCAAGAGTTTCTTGTATTTTTGCCACCAATGCAGTGTCATGTGTGCTCCTGTGTTGAATTTGTGTGGGAAATGTTTGGAAATGATCCCTAGCTATGCGAAATTAGAGGAAAAGAATGAAAAACATCTAGGATTTAGGACTGATGGATGGACCTCAGATAGAATTAAGCAGCTTCAGAAGAATTTTGGAATTGATGTTATCATTTTCCCCTTCTTTTCCAATATACTACTTGATGTCAAATTGAGTGTGCTTCTTTTAAAGTTTAAATAGATGATTTTGAACCCTTTACATTTTGAGAAAAAAAGTATTGGACAACAGTGGCAAATATACATAGGATATATATGCTGTTGTATCTACTAAGCCTTTCATATGGCTGGCCAATTGTCAGAGACAGAATATTAATATTAAGCTATTTTTTAAGATATGAAATGTTAATCTATATCTTTTCCTCCTCCTCCTTCTCCTCCCCCCCCCTTGCTCTGGCCCTTCCCACCTTTTCCTGTGACATATTGACTACAGAACTCTCAAAGAAATTTGTCCTTCTACAGGAGCATACATTGGAATCCAGAGTTATGCAGGATGGCCTTGCTACCAAAGTCCTCTCTGTATTCCTACTAACCAAATATCATAATTCCTGTCATGTTGAAGGGAGCGTGAATAGAAGCTGCACGCACCCCTTCCGGCTCAAGAGAGAGTGCTAGAGGACACTGAAAGTATAGCCAAGATGGGTCCTTCCTTTTTATATATCTTTATGTGCATCAAATAATGCTTGTTTTGTATAGTACATGGGATATGTCATAACTTTCTTTGGGTGACTGAGCCATAGACGATTTGAGAATGGCAGGCTACAATTTGTTTCAAAGGAAATTTCTTTTTGACAGGAACAGGCATTGACTATATGTCTGAAGGGTTTATACTGCAGTAAGATTGACCTTTGCAGGCCTGTATTCTTGTGGGTAAAATAAGTGATAACTCAACAATAAAAGAAAAATTACTCTGAAAAAGCTATAAACCATAGCCGTAGCAGCTCTTTTTCTCCTGCCATCAAACATCAGTCCAGGTTGCTGGAGAAAGGTGTCTTTCCTTGTCTATCTATGATGAGATAGATCCCAATAACAATAATTTCCATATGAAATTATCCCTTGGCGACAAATATTTCTGGCCATTTTGGGAAGCATGAATACATTCCTAAGTCTGCCTCCTCCCTTCTATTATTCTGCTGGGCTATACAATTTGAATGTTGTTCTTTCATCATCGGATCCATTCTGGAAGAGACATGAATAGGCAGGAAAATTGCTTAAGTGAAAGGGGTGAAATTAACACTGCATTTCTGAATTGGGTATACTCATGTATGGCTTCCTATTACATTTACTTTGGCCACAACAAACAAATGGAATACATTTGGTGTAGAGAGTCTTAAACTAAATACAAGGAGATGGGGAACATAATATTGACAGAAATCTGATTGTATTTCAGATGAAAGGGACTTATAATTATTTTTTAAATGCTGTCATGATTTCTACTTGGAGTCATTTGAAAGATGTGTCCACCTAAATTTGCAGAATAATACCAATTCTCCAAATGGCCTACGTTCTATTTTTTTTCCCCAAAGCTTGCTCATTGATCTTCTGTCTGACTGATTATCCTTTAGTGAGCCCCATGCTGCCTTTCAGGGTGATGCTAATTGAACGAAATGTGTGAATTTAAAACAGTGTGCTCCTATTAATGTTGCCAATGTGTGGGAACAGAATGAAAGGATGTTGAAGCACTGATTTTGCCATAAGCAAATTTAAGAATTTGCAGACAGAGTATACCAAGCTGCACACAGAGTAATTTGCCTTGGGTGAGATCATTCACACAAGCAAGCAAACAGGACAAACAAACTATAATGAGCAGACAGGCCAGTGGACAGGAATTAGGTGGGGAAGGTCAAGGGGGAAATATCTCACCAATAACTTTCCCTGGGAAGCCAGTGAGTAGGAACAGCCAATCAGGTGTTTTTTGTGTCAGGCAGATTCCAATAAAATGAGGGTTCCCCCCCCCCCCCACACCCCTTCTTTTTTTCCTATTTTCTTGTTTTGTTTATCCAAGGGAAATACTTTCATGACCTGCAAGAGACATGCTGTGTTTGTTTTCCTCCCATAAAATAATAAGAACTATAAATACCGCAAGTGCAGGCTCACTGCCCTAAAAGAGAACGTGAAGGCTAGAGGAGAACCTCTCCATCCTCCAAGTTATTAGAGAAGATGAGGAATACATGGATTAGACACAAGTAGCACTTGTGGAGAGACAAAGGTACCATGAAGCTTCTCAGAAGATAGAAGAAAGCCAGGGAGAGGGGGCAGAGAGATTAAGGAGAGATTAAGCCGTCAAAATAGCTTTTCTTCTTTGGACCTTAAGAACAGATTCCAGAGCCTTCCTATTAATGGTGTTCATTGTACGAAGACCAAATGCCACAAGCCTCAAGAACTGAGGAAGAAGATTTTATAGAGAGGTTTCCTACCTCTGCCATGAAGGTTGGAGAAAAAACAAGGGATTGGCTTTTATGGATCTGTTTCTGCCTAATAGGAAAGACTTGGTTAAACAGGTAAAAACAGTGGGAACCTTGGGAGGAACTGCTACGTTTCAAAATTCTACAAAAAGGGAAATCACCATTCAGTGAATGTTTTTATGGTATTTGAATAATGCCCATGATATTTTCCTAAGAAACATAAGCCAAAGGCAGATTTCTGACCCAATCTGCAATCTATGAAGAAAATAGAATGAATGTAGTTATACTCTAATATACTTAAAGAATAGACTTTAGCTACTCTTTATTTAGGAATAAGGGCAGGCATGTTGAATTGCACACATCAAATTTCTCCCAGTTCCTTACAGAGGCATAATATGATTGTAAAAAGATGAAGGCAATAATAAAGACAAATATTTAAAGCACAATTCACAATTCTCAGCATGTTGACATGACAACCCTTCCTTTAGTAGACAGCTATTAGCTATTTGTCTGCTTCTCAAGTTGCTATGAGCTGGACCCTTATTGCTTCGACTCATCAGAATATGAATAACTTACTTTGTAGCTTTCTGCTGGAAAGCACTGCAAATGTGGCAGGGCTAGAAATAGGATATAGGTAGGTGATTTACAGGTTTACATGGTAACCACGTATTGATAGGCCACAGCAAATTGTGGGTCAGCTTTGTTCACAAAGAACTTCTATGGCTCAGATCTAGCCAGGAACAGCTACACCCCACCGTAAAATGTCTTCTAAGCTGTAACAATATTCCATGGCAGCATTGATGAAAACCAGCTGCTCAGAGATCAACACTTTTTAGTTTATAAAATAGGAGATGAAAAGGAATTCTGCTTATCTCTCCCTGTCTGTAAGAATATGTTTATGGGCATGTGTAGGGGTGTGTGTATATGTGTAGAGAATAAATACTTCCCTATTCTATAGCTTGCTGTTTCATTTGCTGCTTTTTACCTGCTACTTCTCTTGCTCTGTTTTGTACATTGGGATTTTTTTTTCTGGAATAAAGAAGTTACAAGACAACTTTTGGTCTCTATCTGATTACTAATTTAGGTAACCTCCCTGCTTATATAAGTTGGGAAATCATGTTGGACAATAATGTATACTTTTAATTAGTTGTGATGGAACTGAGAAATATACTAAAGGGACTTGGGACTATGGTGAAGCTGTGATTCAATAAACCTATGCAGTTGTTGTATTGGGTATTGTTGCTTTCCACCAATGATTGTGTCCATTGGGGACACAGATCCTGAGAAGGAAGGGAAAGGATGTCCTTCTTCCCTGCCCCCTTCCCCCACCCAATATCCTCAATGAGTTGTGTGATTAATACAAGCGGATCAATCCATTCTGGTCCATGTTAGTTTCACATTTGTTAATTTATACCTTCATTCCAATATACAGTATTTCTGCATTAATCTGCATCTTTAAAAATCCATATAAAAACTAACCCTTGAAATGTCTGCTTTCAAAATGTTTTCTTATAAAACATATGTTTCTAAGTTTTGTTTGGTTTTGAAGCAGTTTAATTGGATTAGGCATTTGTAAATGGCTCAGTTTCTTTTACTTATTGTATGAATTTTACTGCCTTTCAATATAGCTTTATTTTACTAGTCTTATTCAGTGTTGTGGTTGTATGACCTGCTCTGCTTATATTTACTGAAATTGGTCTCTTTGAATAAAGGGTTATTTATATATATCCTGTTTTTGAGGGACAAATTGGACCACAAAACTTGAAGAAATACAGAAGCCAAAGAATAACTGCCCTGATCAGCCAAGATGATGCCGTTCAGATCAGTCAGTTTTCTTTGAAGTGCAGTAACAAAATTTGTGAGCATTCTTGTTGAGTGTGACTCAAGATAGAAGCATTAAAAGCAGACCTGAATTTTCAAGAAGCTGATCACTGTAACATTTAATAGTACTTTCTAATGCAGGGTTCCTCAACCTTGGCAACTTTAAGATGGGTGGACTTCAACTTCCAGAATTCCTCAGCCAGCAAGGCTGGCTGGGGAATTCTGGGAGTTGAAGTCCACCCTTCTTAAAATTGCCAAGATTGAGGAACCCTGTTCTAATGCATGGGATATATTTGCTTCTACAATTCTTGCTTGATAATTCCATGGCCAAACCCTGTTCAGTTCAAGTGGCATTTACCCTATTCAAAGCTACTTAGAATGAAATCTTTCAACCCTCTACTTCCATTGATTTCATCCAGGTAATGATTTCTAGTTGCAGACTTTGTAATTTTCTCTATACAAATCTTCAAAGAGAGAATACCTTGATGAATACTTTATACTGAATGTTCAGATTCCACATAAATGTACAAGAAGCAGAACACATCACAGAAGTGAACCACAAAGTTTACTTACTTTGGGTTTTTTCTTTTGTCTACTTTCACTCATTCATATTTTCCACATTTAGTGTTGAAGGGACTTTACTTTTAAGATTTCAAGTCTTTGAAAAAAATCAGAATCAATAGATACTATTCCATGGCTGAGGCCAGGCAGTATTGACTTTAATACTCAAGTCAACAAGGCTTTTTGGGGACTGCAACAACACGGAACTCATGATGTGGTATTTCTAGGACTGTTGAACTAGGTCCCTGTTAACACCCCCCGAGATATTGCTACTGTTACTGCTGCATCACTCTCCCTATTAGGCTAAGGGGCATATGGACACTACTGATAATGCCTGTATCCCTGACTATTTACTTAGTGAGGATGAAGTGATTTCTCTTCTCAATTGTCCTCAGGTTGATGCCATTTTTATTTCCTCATAATTTAATGCTGTCAAATATATGGCATAATGCCAAATCAGGGAGCAGGACCAGCTGGTTACACTACCTCTGTAGTAGGGCTTCATTGGTAGCAGTGCTGCTGGAAGTAGATACTCTGTTGGCAGGTGAATATAAATAGGGGATAGATGTCAGCCTGAAGATCCTTGCCAGGATAGTTGGACCCCCCTCCTGTAAAATGTGGCAGATGGTCCTGTAGTAGATTTGATTAATCTAGAATCTTCATGGTGCTTTCCAATGGGACAGTCTGATGATGCTTCCAGGTCTAATTCCAAATACTGGTTCTCATCTATAAAGCCCTGTAAATTAATTGTAAAAATCATAAGTACGTAAGTACATAATGCCAGTCTATATTTGAAGAAGTTCAAGTTCTGAATACACAAAATCCAGAGATGTTGACCCACTAGATTCCATTCTCAGATGCTGGAATCTTTGACAATTGTCACAAGTTAAACATTATAGATACATCTATTAATGGAGTCAGCTAACATAGTAATGTATGGATTGTAATATGATATGATATAAAAGGAAGGACAAAGACTCTTTAGCTAAGGATTCTAGTCCCAGATGTTACCCTATTTTTTTTTATTTTCAGTAAAATCCTCCCATAGATTTTAAAATAGATAAATTGCATTTTTATGCTCTTATAGAGATTTTATATATTTGCTTCAGCCTTTTTTTTTTTTTGGATAAATTAAAAATAAATACATTTTTATATACCAGTGAATGAAAAATACAAGTGAAAGAATATCAAATTCTAAGAGCCTTTGGAAACAAAAAATAATCAATCTATAATCCTGAGAAAGAAACAATGCCATAATCCGGGGTTCTTCCAATTTACCATCTGTTATAAATCCATTATTACTCCTTCCCTCATCTTTTTCTTTTTTTACAATGGGGTTATATGTGGTATGGTGAATTTTGTAAGTGAAAAGATTGACAGATTATTAGTTCTATTAGTACTAAGCTGCACAGGGAAATTATTATGAAAAGATTATATACTTCATTATAATAATATTAGCTTTGCTGATTAGGAAGCTGAGACTTTTCATCAATAACCTGACAATCATATAGCAGAGCCCAACTAACAAGGAGGCTTGCAGCATCTTAAAGACGTATTTATGAAGGCATAAACTTCATATATGTGCAAATCTTTTATGGTGGGGTTTGTAGCAGGCGTCTTTTGCCAACAGACTGACAAAACACTTACTTGGATGGCATAAGCAGCCATTGTTTTAAATGTATAGAACAATGTTGTGTAAGTGTTGATGTTTCTATTGACAGGCTGTGCCTCTTGAATAACAGTGTCATTTGAAAGCACATGATGTAGCACCAGTAATAATTAGGATTTAATTGGAATTTTCTCCTCTACTAATCTCATGCCAGAGATTCTCATTGTGGTCTAAGCGAGATGGGGTGGGTGAATAACTTCCCCAGTTTCTCTCCCTACTCCACAAGGTTTGGAAGCATAACTAGGTATGCCTACTGGCTTTGGCAGCCTTAATGCCCACAATTCCACAATACACAAATTAATATCTGTTCTTACCTCTTTTCCTTTCTTACATTTTTTCACTTTGTTTCGAATCTTCTGCAGTTCTCTGAATGCTTCTTATGCTTTATAATGCAACAATGGGCTGCTTA
This sequence comes from Liasis olivaceus, assembly GCA_030867105.1. Taxonomy (NCBI): domain Eukaryota; kingdom Metazoa; phylum Chordata; class Lepidosauria; order Squamata; family Pythonidae; genus Liasis; species Liasis olivaceus. Next base: position 264,794,773 of record CM061349.1, read on the forward strand.
TTCACTTCCAATTTATGCTAGAGTAAATCAGATAATTCAACAATTGGGTGTTAAAATGACCCAGAGAATGTTGCTTCTCCCATCACGTTAAAATCCAGTCCCAATTCCTTGTGATCCCTTAAAGAAAATGGAACATTCATCATTACACATTTTTGTGAATAGCCAAAATTTAAACTAGTTTAACTTTCCTCTCCCTGTCTCACGGATGTCAATGCCTATGGGCCCTCTTGGGCTGCTTCCTCTTTGTGACTCCAGTGCACCTCTTTTTCAGCCTTCTAATTTCTGATATCAAGAAGAATCCTTTTTAACTCCACTGAACACAGAATACAATGTAGCATTGTGTGACTTTCTCCCTCCTTAAAATAACAATATCACAAAGAATACCTGACTGTAATGTTTATGGTTAAAGGTTATGAATATGACCTTGAAAATCTTCAGCTTGATTGTTTCCACTGGCACTCTGTTGATTCTTCCTGAAGGTAAGGAAAAACGTGACTGGATGTCATGATCCAATGTTATCCTTTATTAGGAAAAACAATCTTGTTTAGAAGATTAAATATGTATGGAGATGAGTCATCATCTACCTAGTAAACAGGAATCTGATTCACAGCCTTCTCTTCTTTCTGCAACATCCCTGGAGCTTTGTAAAATCATAGTATAGTTTGGCTATTGAAGGTTCCCTCATTTCAAAATATAATTTTTCAAGTGGTAGATAACGTATTTGATGGCATCAGAGATATTACTTATTACCGGTTATCAGAAGGTTACCCTAATTTTTTCAGGAGAGGCCAGAGGAAAAGAACCACCATTATATTTGTGTTCTATTCAAGAGAGCAGCATACAACAAAGCAAAAATTGATTATGTGCCATCAAATTGGTGTTGACTCTTAGCAATCACATAGATTTTCTCCAGGAGGATCTGGCCCCAACCTGGTCCTTCAGGTCTTCCAACAGTGCATCCACCTTGCTGCTGGTCATCCTCTTCTTCTCTTTCCTTTCACTTTTCTCACATTTTGGTCTTCACATAATGAGACCAAAATATGTCTTCTACAATGCCAACACAATGAAGCAATCTTCTCAGTTCACATAATGGTGTTATAAAGGTGTTACAGTAATGCTCCATGCTTATATTAGCTTCAGCTGAATCTTCATACTGAGAAAACATTGGTGTTTACTGAGCTATTTGTGTGGGAAGAAAGAGACAAACAATATTTGTGATCCAATGCAGCATACTTTCTAGTTTCACTGGTACATATGCATTAGTCCATAGGAAGCATATGTAGTGTTTCATTTTGCCAATGCTTTTGCATAAAGCCATTAAAAATACCTATAAGAAAGGAGGAGGCATGCCATTTGCCTTTGGAACAAATAGTATGTATTGAATGTGAAAGAAGCAAAGGAACATCTGGATTGTGTCAACAGCTCCATATTTTTCAGAAGAGTTACTGAGTGCCAAGGCCTATTTCTACTTAGGGTAATGGACAATGTGGCCTTTTTCCTTGTCCAGTTCCTGGTTAGAATCTGGCTGTGTTGGTAGCCAATGCTCATTCTAATATTGGTAACGGGACAGCTTCTTCCACACTGAAGAGCAGCAAGCTAATTTAGGACATAGAGCAGATCAAGTCTTCCAATACTTTGCAACTGCTCCCCACTTTCCAGCTTCTGCTGCCTGGGGCCACTGTCTTGTTACCTATCAGTACAGTCACCCCTGGAAATCAAGAAAGTCATTGAATTATTTAAAAGAGTGTTTAGTTCAGTTAACCATAATATTTCTTCCAAGTTATAAATTAGAACTCTTTGGTTGGAAGATAATTTCATCCATACTTCCTCTTTGTCAAAATTCCTTTCTAGTTTTGTCTGTACCTTCTTTTCACTTTCTTTGCTCTTTCTATTCTTCATCTCAGTCATCTGTGGTGCATGTCCTAGCATGTGAGCCTTTGTAACTAGCTTGTCTTAGTTTGCAGACCATTAAATTAATGGCTGTTGCATTGAATTGCAAACTGCAATCCAGATGGAACATTGGCTTTAATTTCAGATTTGCATCTCTGTTGAATACTGAAGTACAAATAGGTTTCTAGAACACAAGCCACTGGCTCCAGCTTTTATGTCCCTTAAAGCTTTAATTCCCTTGATTTTTCCATCTAAATAAAAATAATTGTCAAGCAAGATTTCTGTCAATTGCTTTCTCCCTACCAGGTACTGAACAATGCAGTGCAGAACCAGAAGAACAAGTCAGGTTGAATGTCAAGACCTGTTAACTTATAGTTATGCATCACTGTGTTCCCAGTACTGCACTGGGAGAGATAATATTCTCTGGCATTAAAGAAGACTGTAATTTCACTTTGTCACTGGTACTCTGCCATAGGAAGTTACAATTAAAAATAAATGAAAGGGATCAACGCTCCCTGATTTCATTTTAAGGACAGTGCTTTGTAAATGTTTTTGGAAAACACAGTATCATCATGGGGATTCAGTTCCTGCATTATAGTGCAATGCTATTATAGCTGACAAACAGTGGAAAGTTTGAAGTCAATTATCTTGCAGTCTTGACTGTTTATTAACCAATTAATTAAAGACACATATTTATGGTTAGTACTCCTAGTCCAACTTTTAAAAATTTAGAGCTGAGCCAATTTAATATTTATCCTCCTATAGAAAAAGGCCATTTTGAAGAATTTGGGGCCAGTCTTTGTGATGTATGTCATTTTTTACCTTTTGAGGTCTTAGAATTAGATTAAGTCCAGAACATTATAAAGGATGCAAAATGTACCTAGGTGATCAATATATTTTTGCAGTAGAAAAAAAAAAAATTAAAAATTAGGAAAAAGAATAAATGGTGAGCCCAATCTTTAAGAAAATATCAAATAACTTTTCCTAAATAGGGGAAATATGGAGGAACTATTGCCTCCAATTTCTCTGCCCATAAATTTGAATAACAATTTCTTCAATAGAAGGAGCCACCTATATAGTCAAAGCCAACTTGTTGTAAGGATCGCCGCATTCCACGCTGAATAAAAACCTCGTGAGACACGGGCTCAGATGAAAGTTACTTTACTAGGGTGTAATGCGTAATGGTTACAGACAAAGCCAGGATTGGCTTGGCACGTTTCCTTACAGTGTTTATATGGGGCTTCTCCCTTGCCCCACAGTACCCCTGGCTTCTGCCGCTGCCCATACTTGGGTCGCCCTTCCATTGTAGAGCTCCCCCTCCCTTCTCCTAATGGCAGTTTCAGCCTGCTTCCTTTGTCTTGTAATTGCTGTGCTCATAGGGCTTTTCTTCCACGGTTAAACTGGAGGTTTTTAATTGGTTGTTGATTGTTGCTGGATTGCCCAGTTCCTTGAGTATTGTGGTTGCTGTTGCCTGGGGCATTTGGGGAAGCCAGCTGTGTTACAAGGTATCTGTTTTCCCTTTTGTTCTCGCCCCTGGTTAATTGCCGCCACCTGCTGGCAATTGACTTGCGGTTGCCTGTTTACCTTTCCCAGTGCCTATGCCTGAGGCAGTGAAACTGACTAGCGGCGGTGAAAATGAAACAGTGCCGCTGCTTGGCCATGTTAGGCTGAATCTGACACTTGTTGCTCAGTGGGAATGATCCAATAAATTGCTAGTTTAAAAAAAAATGATTGGAAAGTGGTTTCATGTCTTCTTAAAAAATCCTTCATATTGTGATTAAAGAGAGGGAATCAACTTAGATTGATTTAAATCACTTCCCCCCATGTCAGGAATATAACTCCCTATTCAGAAATCCTTTTTGGCTTCTTTGTTAACTTCAGTCTTTTAAACAGGGTTTCTAAAATCAGGAAGATCTGGTCTTGGAAGGGAAATTTGAGTTTGGATCTCCCTGAATTTGGAGCTGGCTTAGACACAAATCTAATGGCCCCTAGGTTGCTATCTTAGAGATCAAATAATTCTGGATTGACTCTAATCTGCTTAAAATCATTGATATCCTTCACTGTTGATTCTATCTAATTAAACTATTTAATGTGGAAAATTAAACTTCAGTAACCTTGGTCCATGTTCAGTCATAACTGTGCCACATGGTCTCCCATTCCAGTAAAAGAGGGAATCATTCTGGCTCCATCTACCTCACAGATGTTCTTACAGCATCTGAGTATCCTGTTAGACCTTCTGATGAGGCTAATTACTAGTTGCTATACAGGTAGTCCTTGACTTATAACCATTCATTCAGTGTCCATTCAAAGTTATGGCAGCACTGAACAAAGGGAATTACAAACCATGTCCAAAGTTATAGCCATTGCAGTGCCCCTGTGAACATGTGATCAAAATTCAGGTGCTTGGCAGCCCGCCTACACTCCCCTCACCCACCTATCTCCCCCCACATCTCTGCCCTTTTGGCTTCTTCCCAACCTTCATTCACCTGTTGGGCAAAAAAGGATTTGGAAAGAAAAAAAGCTGTGGCTCAGCTTCCCCAGTGAATACAAATAAGAATGCCAGCCAATGGGGAAGGCCAGAAGCCACATGTAGCAAGCATTCGCCAGAGAAGCTGAGCCAATACTCATCCGTAGGTGCAGCTGAGACAGCTTTTTGGCACACTGCAGGTCAGGGGCTGCTTGCTGCCTTGCAAGGCAGGGTACAGGGTGGCCAAAAGGGCAGAGATGGGTGGGAGAGAGGCAGGTGGGGGGGGGACTTGGAGGCAGTCCCTTACCTTACTGAGGCTCAGGGCTGGGAAGGACCAAGCCCAGAATGACTTGGATTGGGGTGGGTCCTCAGATAACGATTGGTGGAATTTGCTTAACAATGGCAATGGGGAATGCTGGGATTGCTGTTGCTAAGTGATGCGGTCATGTGACATCTCACTTTATGACCACATTGCTTAGCAAAGGAAATTCCAGTCCCAATTGTGGTTGTAAGTTGAGGACTACCTGTATAGGCAGCTGCAAGATATGAGGAATGATCTACTTCACTTTGTGTATGATGAATAGAAGGAACTATAAAAGGAAATTATTTAACAACAAGCAAGGGCTAATGTGTTCTTCCACCAGAAAAAGCTCCCAAGTCAGTCTTCCTATTGCTATGACAAATGAAGGGACTATGCTATTTCATTTTCAAGTATATACTACTTTTGACTCCTAGACCACATCTCAATCTGACATGTAGAGTGATTAGGGTTCTTTGTCTTATTTTTAACAGCCATGTATGTTCTCGCTATGTGGTGGAAAGCATCAGAAACAAGTAATTTAAAATGCTATGCTAAGATTTCATTTGGAGGTCTGGTTCAAAGGCAATTCAATCAAGTCTCTGAATCAAATCAACTTCTTGAACACAGTTGACAATTTGGATTGAATCATCCAATTGAATTGGATGCTTTAAAATCAATTCAACCATTCTGAAGGGTTTGTGAATAGGTGCAAAACCCAGTTTTTTTTAAATCAAACAAAGTTGCACAGGGAAGTGAGGGATAAAAATACTGTCTCCATGATTGTACTAATAGAACTTGCACAAAGTTACAGCTATTCTTTCTGATTATACAGACTGGAATTTGTAATTGTGAGGTATTCTTGTGTTTACTTTAAACTTGGGGAACATTGATTTCCCTATATTTTATTTTCAGTGAAACTGTCAGTTTGATTCCAGCATAATGGAAGATGAGAAGGATTTATAGCTAGGGACTGAATTATTAGAGGAAGAGTTGGTATCAATACTTGTCATGAAAGCTGAATCCCCTCCTCCATGAGCTAATAAGTGAACCTATTTGCACCAAAAACTGTAGATTTGTTGTCCATCTTCCTGCAAAAAAGGATCAAGTTCCAAATTACTTTCCCTTTCCCTTTCTTCCTTCCTCCCTCCCTTCCTTCACTCTCTTCCCTACTCACTTTTGTTTCTGCTTCTCTAGGAATTATTATAAGCACATTCTTGAGTTGACTGCACAACAGTTTTGAAGGCTTTCAACATCCCACAGTTTTTGTTTTACTCTGCTGTTTTACTCTGCTAAGATGAAGTTGCATCTGTACATATTACTTTCTCTATGTCTTTGTACATATTTGTAAATAGAGTTGGAAAGATTATAGGCCATTATAGGTCTCTTTGTATGCATCTGTTTATTCCATTCATCCATCCATCCATCCATCCATCCATCCATCCATCCGTTGACCTACTATTTTTTTTCCCATGCATTAATTTATGGTGTTGATATGATAATGTTCTTGGGCAACATTACAGACCAAACAAAAACAAGGATAAACATTTAAACCCAGATTATCTCTACAACAGACTATTGTGAACCACAGCGAGCCAGAAAGTTCAATGTCCTGTTGAGGAAACACATCCAGAAAAAGAACCAAGTCACTTCATGAAGGACAAGATATTTCCTCCTGTTCCATGCTCCCATGACAGAACGTTCACATCAATCTGGGTAGAAAATACAGCAATTGGGCTTTGAATATTAGCAGCACTAGCCATTTCATTGGGCAAAAAAGGATTTGGAAAGAAAAAAACAGCTCAGTATCAGCTATGTCAGACTGTTGAACTAGAGCAGTAAGAGTGAAGAATGATGACTTCATTGTAATGATGAACAGATAGGAACAGAAAGTTCAACAATGTCAAAGAGCTAGTTTTAACATGAACTGTCTGAATTGAAAACTCATGGGATCCTAGATAAGAAAAGATTTTTTTCTTTTCATTTTTATGAAAATTCCTGAACTTAAGAATGATGAAAGCACAATTATAATTCACTGTTTGCCCTTTTCCCATTTTTGTAGGCAGTTTCCCCATTAAAGAATACAAAATGCAAATTATGGAAAATGGTTTACAAGAAGGTATGTACAGAAGGTGAATGTACATAATTTTTTGTGTGGACAAAGAAATAATATGGACATAGGATGAAACAAATTGAAGATTTGAAAAATACAAAATAAATGTGTGAAATTGAATTTGATGGATTCATCCTTACCAAATTCCATAGGGAGCATAATGCAGGATTCTGTGCATGTACAGAGATCCCACTGCATGCCTTATCAGAGGAAGTTCCACATAAAACCTGGGTCTCTTTTTCATTTCATGCCTGCACAAAGAAGATACAGTTTATTTTTGGAACTGTGGCCATTTGTCTTAGGGCCCTATCAGATGCCGTATTAACTCTATTGAGTACTGTAACCTGTTCAGAATTATTCAGTAACCCTTGCAGTGGCATTTAACAAAGCAAACAAATTTTAAAGGCAAGGGAGTCCTGATTTCCCCTTCCTGAGCATGTGGGATTAAAGCTCAAACAATGTGCCTAAGGCCAGATGAAACTGGAACCAAAGACTTACAACTCACTCTCTTAACCACTGTGTTCTTCATAACTGTATTATGATATAGGGATCAAGTAGGCATGTAGTAGCTTTTCATTTTAATCAAAATTTATTTCAGATTTTCAAACTGACTCATGGCCCAACCCTTGGTTATCCTTTGAAAGAACCACCTCTTTAATCAAATAAGAAGCTTTAAGTCTTTAAACAAATAATTGTTGGGTGAAAGAGCAGACAAAAAATATGCACTGTGAAGGCAGTTTTGGCTATTCTCACTTATGAAATGTAACATTATTTTACTGTTTTAACAACACAACATGCATTATTTATATTCCAGGGAGTAAAACAGTACTATTACTCATATATGAACAATTTGCACAGCAATCTTATACATGTTTACTCAGAAATAGGTCCTGCTCTGTTTCATGGTGCTGGCCATTTGGGAGTTGAGGTTCCAAATTTAAATACCTTAGTTTGTACAAGCAAAACTATGACTAGACCCAGTAATACATGGAGAAATGAAAACCATCTCCTTGGCCACCAGATGTGCATCTGAGCTCTTGCTGTATGAGAAGTAGGCATAAATAAAAGCTGAAAATATAATGCTATTTAAAACTGCATGATTTCTCAGAAACAGCCTCAGATAATCACAGCATAAATGCATCCTGAATTTGAATATTGTGTGAGTAATTTTCCTCAAATACTGAAGGTATTCTTAATAAAAACTTTGGCATAGTTTTCTGAGGGGGGAAATGGTTAAAGGTCACAATGTGGTGGTGAGGGAGTAGTGGCATCATCATCTCAATGAAGTTGTTGGGGCTGAGAATCCCAGGTAGGTTCTATAGCTTAAGAGATGAGGTGAGGGGTTTTTGTCTTCATCAGCTGACAACATGTAAGCCCAAATGAAGATTCACATTTTATTTGCTTTTCTCCTGAAAAGAGATAAGACCACACCAATATTTGTAGCTAAAACTGGGCAGTACAATTTCTGCTGACTTTGAAGACTGTAATAGAGACCTTTGGGTTTGCTTCCAGTCAGTGGTTTGCTGGAGTTGGCTCGTATCAGCTCGGGAGATCCAATAGTTGTATTTTCTGGAATTTTGTAAGCCAGTTGAGAGCAGAGCTGAACCACAATGCTGAGCACACAAGTCAGCTGTTCAGCAGCCAGCGGTGTGGTGCAGTGGCAGCAATGGAGCTGGCTGAACTGGTTATTATACATTTACCAGCACACCACTACTTTCAGTCCATCAACACTTCGGCATAAAACCCTTCTTCTTCTTCTTTTGCATATTTTTTATTAAAGATTTTAATTACAGTAGGGAAAGCAAATACAGACTAAACTCAGAACAAGAAAAAGGAATAGAAAGAATAAAAAGTGCAAAGAAAAAAAAAAGAAAAAAGAAAGTAAGATAAAGAAAAAAAAGAAACAAATATATAAAGATGTTACTTCCAATCTTCATCACAACAAGTAAAAACAAATTTGATAACTCTTCTCCCCCATAAGGTTACCCACAAATATCTCTTCTTTCCATAAGATGTATTTATTTATTATCAAACTTGTATGCTGCCCATCTTCCCCAATGGGTGACTCTGGGCAGCTCACAATAATAAAAAAGGAAAAAACACGAGTCCCTCCAACAATGGGTAAAATCTATAAATAATTAAAAAGAAACATATATTGAAAATGTCATAAGAACCTCCTAATTTTTAGCCCTAAAAACCTGCAAGATGCTGGGGGGGGGGGAGCAAACCCATCACCCCACCAACCATCTCCACAGGTGCGGGCCCCCATCCGGCCCCCAGGCCTTCTGGCAGAGCCAGGATTTAATCCCTTTCCTGAAGGCCATGAGGGAGGGGGCACACTGGACCTCAGGAGGCAAGATGTTCCATAGGGCGGGAGCCACAGCAGAAAAGGCTCTCTGCCTAGACCCCACCAACTGAAATTCCTTGACCGGTGGGGTCTGCAACCTGCCCCTTCTGCTGGACTGAGTGGGGTGGGCTGAAATGACTGGGGCGAGGTGGTTCCTCAGATAACCTGGTCCTGTGCCATGAAGGGCTTTAAAGGTGATGACCAACACCTTGAATTGGACCCGGAAACAAACTGGCAACCAATGCAGCTCACGCAACAGCGGTGTTATACGTGCCCTCCTAGGGGCATTGAGAACTGTCCGCGCTGCCGCATTCTGCACCAGCTGTAGCTTCCAGATACTCTTCAAGGGTAGCCCCATGTAGGGTGCATTACAGTAATCCAACCCGGAGGTGACCAGGGCATGAGTGACCATGTGGAGGTCCTCCTGATCCAGGAAGGGGCGTAACTGCCGCACAACACGAAGTCGTGCAAAGGCCCTCTTAGCCACAACTGCCACCTGCAGATATCCTTATGTGCAAATCCATAAATCATCAACTTTTCAGTCCTGGTGTTAGCAGAAAGCCTGTAAAGGGTTACCAGAGCTTTATAAAAGCATGTCTTATTTTAACCTTAATCAAACAAACCAACTTTATATTCCTTCCTTTTATTTCTAACAATCTTGATCTTTAATTCATTCAGATGCTGTTGTAGGATTTGGTCTCTCTTCAGTTTTTCTCTTTCCCACTGCAAAGGCTTCTTCGAAGCTTTAACAAACCTCTTTTGTAAATCCAATAAAAAGTCATTATCCAGGTCATCATCTTGGTTTGTCATTTCTATTTCCACTTTGATTTTCAAAGCTTTAACCAGCTTCTTTTGTATATCCAGTAAAATGTCCTTATCAGGGTCATTCTCTTAGCTTGTTATTTGTAATTCCACTTTAACTGCCTTCTCTGTCTTGTAATCCACACTTTTTAAATTATCCAGTATTTCTGGTTCTAGTATTTCTGCATCAGATTTAATATCTTTTGGGCATAGTCATAGAAGCAAACATCATTACTGACATTTCTGATATTGTAGCTATTAATGTCTGGCCCCATTCTTTGAAAATCTCCTGAAGTATTTCTAATGTTATAGCATTTTGTGTCATTTTTCCCCCTTTTCCTTTTTGTTTTCTGCCTGCAATCCTTAGCCCCCTCTAATGCCAAGTTTTGAAATCATAAAGCCTCACATTACTGTTTTAACTTAAGATAGATAAAACTTTCTGTTCCCCATGAAATGCTGTTTATTTTATTTAATTATTTCAAAAATTTTATAATAAGAGTCTCAATGTTCCAAAGTTGTCTGGACCCTTAATTCATTTATAACTTTTTTAGATTAAAATCTCATTTAGCTTTTTGTCATTTATTTCCAATCCCTTAAATCTCTAAACTTATAGCTAATTTTTCTTTTGTTCAAGAAGAAAGGTAAATTAATAGGTGGCTTTTCAAACTTGTCATTCCAAAGAGCTCTGATAGCCTTAGAATTGTAAATAAGCAATTTCTGAAAGTGATTAGAATGTGAGATTTGCAGACTCAGTCTCCTTTGGAAGGCTGCGCTGCAGCTGTGAGCATAATAGCTGATTCCATCATCTTCCAGCATTCAGACCTGTGGGAGACCACTATCCTGTGGTCTCCTCATGAGGAGCAGCTGTCCAGAGCACGTGTGGGTGATCTCCCATACTCTCCTTATCCAGAGAGGTTCTGAAGAACCAGTCTACTCTCCAGTTCTTCGGTCTTTGCCACGGTTGTTATCTCTGTCTGTGTTAGAGATGAATTTAGTTCACTGTACCTCCACCGGAAGTCTTGGCATAAAACCCTTCTTAAGTATTTTATGCATTTATTCCATAGGCAGTTTTCTTTTTTTAATCAGTGTTTCCATTTTTCCAAAATTTCCATTGTAAACTGTATAAAGATGCCTGTTCATCAATAGTATTAAATGGTATCAGTCTGATAAAGATTAATAATTAAATATTAAGTGAAAGGGGAATTCACAGGAATAAAAAAAAGAGGAAACAGATTTTTTGTGGGGAGGCTATTTGAAGTTCCTCTTCTCTAGTCCAGGCATTGACTTGTTTAGAGTTGCCTTATAGGTGTTTTACTTGAATCTGAACAATGTATTCCTGGCACTTTGCTTGCTTGGAGGTGGATGGGTAGAGGAATTAGATTGTCACATTATAGGCTCAGACTTGTCCTGACTTGCTGTTTTCACTATGCATTATGGGAAATTAGTGCTAAGAAAGCTCTCTCTGAAATGAATGTACTAATTTTGTGCCAAAAAATATTGTACTGATTTTTTTTTTTTGCTTTGCTTCACAGAGATATTTTGCACTTATCTGCCAGTAGCATCATCTTTGCTTTGCACTGTGCATTAATCTCTGATAAAGGCAGAAAAATGAGATGTTCCTTCTGAATAAAGCAATATCTATGATTTAGCCCAAAGATTTGAAACTGTGTTTATAAAAGATTGAACTCTTTTGACTTTGAGGTACAGAGGTTGAATCTTCACTGGAGAATACGAAGGAAGTGAAATAAAATAATTGTTCTTGAAGTTTCAGACAGGGATGGTAAAAGGAAAGTCTCCCTTGGATTAAAGTTGACTCCATGCAGTTTTCCTGAAGCAGGGAAAAAGTGGTTTTCTACTGCTGCCTTCTGGGATATTTTTTTCAACTTCTCAGTCCCACCTACAACTTTAGCATTTCCTGGTGGGCTTCCATCCCAGTAGTAACCAGGTCAGGAGTGTCCACAGAGTGTGGTCAAAGAAGTTGATATGGTAGCCATGAATGTGAGATCAAAGATCTATCCATTTTTATGCATATTACACAATTTACATAAAAAGCAAGCAGAACTTCTATTTCACCACTGTGGCTACCATCTTTGATATTTTAACCATACCCTGCAGGCGCCCCAAACCAGGTCCAACTCTGCTAAGTTTCTAAGACCAGGCAAGGGCTGCCAACTGCTAAATGTTAACTATTAATTTAATTTTATTAATGAAATTTTCTGTTAGCTATGTCACTCCTTTAAACTGTTCTTTTATTTCTACATTCAAATGTGCATTTGCTTGCATATTAAAAACATCCATGCCCACAAATAAAATTTGAATATGTTATCATTCAAATAATTGTCATTGTCCATGACTGTTATTAATCAATCTCCTTTGCAATTTGCCATTCCATAAAAGTCTTGGGAAAAGCATTGTGTATATGCTTTATAAGCTGAAGTAAGTACCCTTTCTTTCTCAAATTTAACTGGAGAGAAAAGGGATAGCGGTAGAATTAGAAGGACTAATCTCCTGATAAAGTCAAGGGGAAAAGGTAATTTCTGCTCCTTGAAGGAATAGGTTAGAAACCCTGGGCCTTAGGGGTCTCTTCCATAATTTACTTTCTGCTAAGTGTGCCCATGTTCCCTTGCTTGCTTTGACTTTGGCCTCTCCTTATGAACCTAGACTTCCCCAGTCTCCTGGTGACTCTGCTAAACTGCTCCAGCTCTGTAACTCTGCTTTGTATTTGGCTCCTATTTCCAGTTTAATGCCTTGTAATTTCCTTTGGGTGACTCTATACCTCTTTGCCATTTTGATTCCCTGCTTCTTGTTCTTTGCCTTGTCCTCTCCTTTTAAAGGTGGTGGCCTTTTGCTTCTGTTTTCTGTATTCCTTGTGGAATATGTTGATTTTGATTTAGGTACCTATGAATGTTTTGTTTTCCTTTGCCCCTTGAGGTAGGCAACCTGCAGGGCTGATAGCTAAAGTACACAGGCCTTGTGAAATACCCCCATCTCTTTGTGGGAGGTGCACATATCCTAGATTATTCCAGTTGTTTGGGAAGGCTCTCTGACATATCATTTGTTAGTCTCCAAGTTTCCACTTGCCTGTTAGACTTCGGCTTTTAGTTTTAGACAAGCTGGGACCTGTTGGGTCATTGTTTCAGAGATATTTCCTTACCTAAATGGAGAAACAGAATGACCAAGGGCAAAAAAGCAGTGGGAGTGGGAGTGACTTGCAACTTGCTGCTGGCTTCCCCACTGACTTTGCTAGTGTGAAGCTGGCAGAGCTCTCCCTCCCTCCCTCCCTCCCTCCCTCCCTCCCTCCCTCCCTCCCTTCCTTCCTTCCTTCCTTCCTTCCTTCCTCTCTCCCTCCCTCCCTTCTTTCCTTCCTTCCTTCCTCCCTCCCTCCCTCCCTTCCTCCCTCTCTCCCTCCCTCCCTCCCTTCCTCTCTCCCTCCCTCCCTCCCTCCCTTCCTTCCTTCCTTCCTTCCTTCCTTCCTTCCTTCCTTCCTTCCTCTCTCCCTCCCTCCCTTCTTTCCTTCCTTCCTTTCTTCCTCCCTCCCTTCCTCCCTCCCTTCCTTCCTCTCTCCCTCCCTCCCTCCCTCCCTCCCTTCCTCTCTCCCTTCCTTCCTCTCTCCCTCCCTCCCTTCATTTCCACATATAATATAGGCTTGTGCCATTTGCCCTTCCCTCACAACCCTCAGGAGAGCACCAGTGAAACTGTTTTTTTCTCATCTGGAAGAGTTGGCCCAATGGGCATTTTCTATATGACATTTGTCTGTAATTATTTGTAACAAGGATATGTAACTATTGTTCTGCATAGAGATTATGATCTTATAAATTTTATTCTTAATCTGTATAGTTTTAATAAAAAGATCTATATTTGTGTGTCTGTCTTGGGTATACAGTATTTACCTTCAGCAAATGGATATTGGATTTACAACTACCTCCTAAGTTGGGGTTTAGCAGTTAGTGATGGGCAGTTAGTAAGAAAAACTGCTTAAGTAAATTTCTATAAATAGGCAGAGTTGAAAAGGTGGAGCAAGCTTATTAAAATGGAATTCATTTTAATTATGAATGTATTGATTAGAACATCCAGCACACGGTAGCTCAAACTGGGACTTTTCAGTACTCCTAATAAATTTATTCTATGTGACTTATTATTTTACATTCTTTCTTTATCACTTCCATATTTCAGGAGACATTTAGCCAACCATTTCCAGATACCTAGAGGATCCTAATTTTTCCACTCATTTTCAAAACAGAACAGAATTTCTTCTTACTGAACTGGTCTCATCTTTGGAAAGCACGGTAGGCTTTTCTGTGACTGTAGATCTGATAGATCAGTTTTAGAACCATACAAGAGAACGTGTGTGTGTGGGGGGGGGGGGAGGGCAAACACACACGGACACAGAATGATCAAAGAGATACATATTGCACACACAAATATACTTAGCGTGTTTTGATATGGCTCACTTTGAACATGCCACTTTCTCTTTACCTGCAGCCTCTTCTATACTCCCCAGGAATCAAATATAGTTCAGGACCTGGAAAAGGATGTGGACTCCTGAGCTTCAGGATTGGCAAGAAACTCCCAGAAGTAAACAATTCTGGCTGAGCTGCAGTAGTTTAGCAAGGATTTCAGACTTCAAGTTGTTTAACCATAGCAACGACTGAAAAGGTTTCTATTCCTTCCAGTCAGGCTGCTGAAATAAAGAAAACCTGGGGCTGAGTTACCAAACATGGGTCGTTGTATGAAAATCCCAAAACTGAGATCTCAGATCTGGTACTGAAAGCCAATGCCTGATCTGAGAATATGCACCACAACATTATCATGGCTTAATTCTAAGGGTATGACTGTACCATTGAGCAATTGTACAAATGCTTTGCTCCAGCTGGTAGTTCTTGGGGATTCTTCCTCTTTATTTAGATATATGAAATAAATGAATCTGATAATCTCTGTGTCCTTTAATTGTGTTAACCTAGACCAGTGATGGTGAACCTATGACACATGTGTCAAGGGTGACACACCACAACGTTTTGTGTGACATGCCAGTGTTCACTAACACCTGACAACAACTAGCACCACATATGATTGGACTTTATTTTTTAAAAAATAAATGAAGATGAAAATAATTGTTTCTCTTTTGTTTGTAGGGGGTAGTGATACACCAGCAGAGTCAAGTTAGGCATTTTCCAAATTTTTGACACGCCATGCCTAAAAGGTTTGCCATCACTGACCTAGACCGTTATAATCCAGATATTTGAAATTATGGTTTCCACAATCCATTATCATTATATATGCTGATTGAAGCTGATTGGATTTGAAATCCAAACATCTGGAAGGCATCTCTTTCTCCTTTCCTTTGCATTTGTAGAGAAGTTAGTCTTCTACAGTGATGATTGTTAATGTTAGAATCCAATTCCTCTCTTTTCACTATACAGATAGGTAGCAAGGTAGCAAAGTCACAACAGACAGCAAAGGTAGCAAGATTCGAAGCAGACATTACCATCAATCACACCTGTCTCCTATGAAAGTGATTGGAGAAAAATCATTGCTTTATACTACAGACAAGAAATGTTGGCTGGATTTACACAACACACTAAACCCTAAGCCAATATTAACAGAGCCTAGTGTCATTGCTTACATGACAGGCTATGCTGAAACAATCCCTAGGATGGTTTAAAATGATGGCCTAATTCACATAGTAAGCTAATAGCAGGGTTTCCCACACATTGTGCAGAAAACATAACCAATGCATGCTCTTCTGTACTGTACATTTTGGCTTACTCTAGCAGATTTTTCAAAAGAGCCAGTTTGGTGTAGTGGTTAAGGCACCAGGCTAGAAACTGGGAGTCTCTTGAGTTCTTGTCCCACCTAAGGCACAAAGCCAGCTGGGTGACCTTGGGCCACTCACTCTCAGCCCTAGGAAGCAGGCAAAGGCAAATTAATTCCGAAAAAACCTTGCCAAGGAAGCTGCAAGGACTTGTCCAGGCAGTCGCCAGGAGTCAAAAACTGACTTGAAGGCACATACACAAACACACACAAAGAAAAGATTGTTCAAATACAGACCATGGGTTATATTTAATTGTGACTGGTTTCCAGTGGAATGGAGACTTGTGCTAAGTAAGATTGTCCTTTTCCTCTCTATTTTCTATGTTCTCACTTAAATTGGAGGAGGATGGTGGTTAATGGAGAAGAGAGGATTCAAATTCTTATTGTTTAGTCAACAATGGTTTGAACAATGATGGATATAACACTAAATGAGATCAGCAAATCTGAATTTATCATAGTTTACATCTTTCAAATATTCATGATATGGTTGAATTTAAAGCTGTTTCAATATGAGTTGTAATTCTGGAGACATTCTATAACAGGAGGAAGAATCTCAAAGTTGCTCTAATTGGACTCTGGCTGTTTTATGGTTATTTTGCGTCCTTCAGAGTTTTCAAGCTTGCAGTGCTGGAATTCAGCACCAAATAATATTAAACTATTTTTGTTGCACAGAGTGCAGCAAAAAGGTCCCAAAAAATCCTGCTCTCAGGTAACTTACACATCAGCATGAGAGCTTGCAAAATGCAATGTCCATATTTTGTTCTCCAAAGAAAATTCAGTCAGAAAATATACACTAACTGGTCTTTATTGATAAAAATGCAAAACTTCATAAAATACAAGTTGCATACAAAATATAAGATATAACAAAGACTTCTTCTCATCTTAGCTTCCAAGACTTAACCACAACAAAGTCTCTAGCTAAAAAAAACACTCTCAGAGAAGAGGTACACTATGTGGTTACTAGTTAAGACTACATAACCCATAAACTACATGATTAACTTTTTACAAGACAAACACACTGAACAGACTGGGCATTTAGCCCTCCCGTTATATTGCCAGCATGTACACCCCCACTGAATGACTAACATACACATTACAGTAGGTGGCAGTAAAAATCATAACAGAATCACAAGATACTTTGTTTACATTAATCTCGACACCTGTTTTTGTATAGGGAACGGGATGACCTTCTTCCCATGAGAAAATCCTGATAATTTTGAGTTTAAAGAGAAGCACAATACTTGTCCCCCACTCCATGAATATGCATTTAAAGATATAATCCTTTCTGCCTCCAATAACATCATTGTATCACCACCCTGTCTCCTGAAACCCTTGGAGGCCTAAAAAAAAACATTTTTAAAAATGTCCCCTAGCTACAGAAATGTTGCTTATCCCTAGTTAAACTTGCATCTTGATTTGATGGGTAACCAATTCCTTTTTTTTTTTTTGTGATTAAATTCTTATTGATGCAAATAGGTTAGAAATAATTTACCAAAGAAATTCATTTAATAAAGTACCTTCAGATTTATTGTTGAAATCAGCCCTCAGAGTTTTAATCTGCTTGGAAGGTTTTGTTAATTTATTAAATTATGTTAAGACATGGAATGAAGTTAAGAAAGGTATGTTAAGATGGGAGAAAATATAATTGTCATTGCTGGGGAGAATTTCTGTGATTAAGATGAATGTTTTGCCCAGAATGTTATTTTTGTTTCAAACAATACCTGATTTGACAACTGATGTACCAATTAAACAATGGCAGAAATTATATATCTAAATTTGTGTGGCAAGAGAAAAAAACACAAGTTAAATATAAGGTATTATGAGATTCAAAAGAAAGAGGAGGATTGGGGTTACCTGATTTGAAATTATATTTTACAGCTTGCTGTTTAGTTTGGATGAGAGTGGATGTTGTTGAGAAACAGAAGGCTTTTGGAGCTAGAAGGACATGACTTGAGATTCGGGTGGCATGGATATTTATGGTATGATAAGGCTAAGGTTAATGTAGATTTTAAAAATCATTTTGTTAGATGTGCCATACTGAGCATATGGAACAGATAAAAACGCAGGTTGTACCTGAAAATACTTTTGTGGCTCTCAGCACAAGAAGCATTTTATAGAAGAGAAATGATAAGTAAATACAAATGGTTAACTTATTATGACATATTAGAATTTTGTCAAGGAGAATGCAAAATGAAATCAAGAAAAGATCTGGCAACAGAAGGGTACGCTTGTCAATGGTTTTCTTATGTACAATTATTAGAAATAATTTTACATAATTATTATAGATAAAAGAACTTTTGGTTTTGAGATTTGTAAGACTGAGTTTGAAATAGAACATGTACAAATGATAAACATGTTACTGCTAAAATGTATACATTTCAAATTGAAATTTGAAACAGAACAAGAACAAGTGAAAGTGGGGTAAATGGGCTAAAACTTTTATAAAATGGGCTAAAATTTTTGGTTACAATATACAAATGGAACAGTGGGAGAATATGTGGTTGAAAGGATTGAAGTTTACAATATGTTATAATCTCAAAGAGAATTTTTATAAAATGATGTATCATTGATACCTGTCACCAGAAAAATTGTCTAGAATGTATAAAGGTACTTCAAATTTATGTTGAAAATGTAAACAAGAGGGGATATTTTACCATGCTTGCTGGATGTGCAAAAAAGCTAGAAAATTTTGGACTCAATTACATATATTAATTCAGAAGATTTTAAAGATGAACATACAATTGAAACCAGAGGATTTTCTTTTGGGACTGATCGATAAACAGTTGGAAAAAAGTCATGGAATGTTGTTTTTATACTTGATAACTGCAATGAGGCTATTATATGCACAAAGGTGGAAAGATTTGCCATTACCTACAATGGAGGAATGGATGGTGAAGATGATGGAACTTGTTGAGATGGCCAGATTGACAGCTTTCATCAGAGAAAAGACATTTTCTCTGTTTAATACTGTTTAATACTGACTGGAAACCCCTTATAGACTTTTTGCATGAAATAGGAAAAAATGAAATTATGATATACATTTTTGATGATTAGGAAAAAATTAGATTATAGAAAAACATAAGTCATGCTGTAACCATAGAGTAAGAGGTTAATTTACATCTATACCTATAATTCCTGTAAAGAAAATCAGTAGCTACTTCTTTATATTTTTTTTCTTTTTTTTCCTGCATTTTTGGCTTTGTCTTTCTCCTCTCTTTTCTTTATTCTAAATATTAGTTCTTGTTAGTTTTTACCTTTCACACACACACACACACACACACACACACAATTATTTACCAAAGAAATTCACTTAATAAAATACCTTTAGATTTATTGCCAAAATCAGCCCTCAGAGTTCTAATCTGCTTGAAAAGTTTTGTTAATTTATTAAATTTCCCCAACTTTCAGTCTAACTGCTAATGAGGTAGCAGCAATTTATATTCAATTGGCATTTAAATAAGCTTATATATGTTTGATTAGGCAATTTAAGCATTGTTTAAAATGAGCTGCAATGAGATAACCTTCACTCACTTAATATATCATCATTAATTTTAATCAGCCATATTTGTTGGGAATTTTTGTGCTGCTATCGTAAAAGGCTTAATTAGAATCTAATGTAACATTTACATCTGTGTCTTCTGGCACAAGGCTGCCTTAATGAAAATATGTGTCTTTTTCTCTTGACACCTCATCAATGAAATGACCCCAGTTGACTTTTCTGCCATGTAGCTGTAGCTGAAATAGGTGGCATTCTGATAATCGTATGCTATATTTCACATTTCAATCATCTACTGACAAGGAAGAAGTTATCAAATAGCTGCTTTGCATATTGAAATGCTGAAATGCACTCTTTTTCTAACCTTTGAAAAGAACAAATAATATTCATTCACAGTTTTCAAATGTGCTCCTCTTGGTACAGCCAGTTCTCCCAGAGAAGACCTTTTTCAAGATTGTGTGACCTGTAATGGATGAAGTCATAGACCACATTATAATTTGTTTTACAATCTGAAATTGGAAGCAATGTTCCTCAATCTGAAGATTCTCAAATTGTTAGTCCTAAAAATGTGGAGGTCATCAGATTGGGGAAGACATTTACTAGAAAATATTGCCCCCAAAATTAATTCTAGAATTGGAAGATGAAAATGATCAACTTATTCTGATCTTCTCCATTCCAGAAACATAAGCCAGCATATATGTGATATTAAGTGAATTTCAGTTAATATGCCTGTAAACATCTAATAATGGTCATGGGAGAGTATGCGTGTATGAGGGAGGGAGAGAGAGAGATCAGAATCAGGAGTACAGAAATAGAAGAGGTGGCTTTTAACTCTCCTATGTGATGCAATTGATATCAGGTAACTTCAATTCATATCAACAGAGATTCCCCTGTCAGTATAAATAGCCTTGGAAGGGTGATTTTTGTCAAGCATAGATGTGATGGACTTGACAAAAGAGGATTAAACTCTTCCTCCCTTATTTTTGATTCCAGAACATATTGCTAAATCCCATACACTTATTTTTAAAGGAACGATTTCCATCCAATAATTGAAAGCTTGAATTTGAAGATGATAGTGAGAAAAGATAGTTCAGAACAAAGCTACATAACCAGAGACTGAGATTTGATGGATCCATGACAGTATTTGAGTGGCCCCCCAAAGTTGCCAGCAAATTATAAATTGTAATGAAATAAATGAGTAACATGATTAAATGCGTATCTGAAGAGTAATTATATGAACTGTATTGAATTAATGTAGCTTAATTTTAGTTAGTTTTAAGTGTCAGTTACAATAAATCAAATTTAATTTTTGGCTGCGTCCACTTCTTTGCTCTGGCCCTGCCTGCTCTTTTGGGAATGAACCCTCTCCTCTACCCACATATTAGAGGCTCTCAGAATTGCAAATTCATCCAATACAGTCATCTTATATTCTCCCTGCTCTTTCTAGATAACATGCTACAGGATAGGTAGTTGTAGTGGGTTCCATGAGACTTTAGGCAGTAAATGTATTCTTTGTTTTTTTAATTCTGTAAATGGTCAACGTTGATCCTGAATTAAATATAATCATTTGAAAGTTTGTGCTTTCTCTCGTTTCTTATTGATTTATTTCTTTAGATTTTGTCTGCCAAGCCATAAGTACTAATACGACCTTTATTGTAAGGTTACAGTAACAGAATCTTGCAATTCTGAAAGCATTCCTCCCCTCCTTTTTTTTTTTTTTAAATTTCCAGAAATTAGGGAGGGTCCCTTCTGAAATGCTTCCCACACCCCTGTGGGCTAAGATACCTTTTGCATGCCTAGTGTCTCCCAAGGACATTCCCACATGCCACTTGACTCCAAGGCAACTCTGCGACTTTGAAATTCAAACTTCAAAGACCCAGCTGAGCTTGCTGGGGTTTCAGTACTCAGAACATTTGATAAAAGAGAGTTCATGGCAAGGGCATCACAGGGAGTGGTGGTGGTGGTGTCAAAAGAGTCAAGATGGTGGCTGCAACTGCATGATTGAAGTCCAGCCCCTACAACTGAAGTCCAGTCTCATGTTTATGTGTGTTGTGCCCACAATCCATGTAAAACAAGAGCAGGGTTTTCATGCTTTGAATGTGCAGTCACAGCCGCCATCTTGACACTTTTTTGAAACCCCTCTCCCTCCATGGAATGCCTCTGGTTCATGGGGGTTGCTCCCAGGCACAAACATCTCTGCTAAGGGAGGCCAAGCTGGTTCTGCCTGTTGCATTTTTCCTGGCAAGCAAAGAAAATTTTATTTGGATTAGTTTTGGGGGTTAAAACTAATCTGTCCCCAAAGCACCTTTTATTCTAATCCAGTGTTTCTCAACCTCAGCAAATTTAAGATGCATGGACTTCAACTCCCAGGATGGGACCAATTCTGGGAGTTGGTCCACACATCTTAAAGTTGTTGAGGTTGAGAAACACTGCTCTAGTCAGCACTCTGATATGTTTATTATCAGTGTTTTTATTTGTTAATTTTTAAAAAATTGTTGGATTGTAATGTTTCAATTGTAATGTGGTATTTTTCTAGTCTTTTGATCAACTTTCAACTGGAGTTTTATCTGCACCACCCTACAGTTCTGCAATTTGCTGGTGAGTGTAAACCTTGATAGGCTAAGATAAAATAGCACTCACGGAGAAAGAACACAGACCTGGCCTTGGGAAGGGAAAAGAGAGCAATGAACCATTAAGGCAGGAGAAAAGTTTCTCAATCCTGGGAAAAAGGAAAGCCTGAGAAAGTAATGCAAAATAACCCTGCCGGGATTGAGTTTTATATAGGACGTGGTAGAGGGAAACTCTGCCGGCTTTCAAGATTCTGTTCTTCTACCCCTACGACAATAAAGGGCGATTCCTGGGGTCCACGCTGCTTCTGTTTCTTGACCTTACCCACCTCTACAGTCTGAGAACTCATTCCTTTCTCAGAATTTTAAGCATGTTGTGATTAAACTACTTAAGGCAGTGGGTTGTATTTAATGTCCGTTCAAGTTAGCAACAAGGAGGCAATATCACACACACAGAAACCATCACAGTATGATGCTAAAGACACACAATAGTTTCTTCTTGGAAAGGGACCAAATTAGTACTTCTTTTATCACCGTCCAAAGTCTTCAGTCACTGACTACCTGATGGATTCTAACCCAGCTGATTTATTTGTTTCATGCTAGGTGAGCTTTCAGACTATTTTCTTAATGAGCACCTTCTGGAGTTCACACGCCCAGAGAAACCATGGAGACTCAGGTACCTGAAGTGCTGGTTTACAACACTGGCATTTTGCAAAGCAGCAGCAACAAACACTTGGAACTTAACAGTATTTTTAGCAATACACACATGCCTGCATCAACAAGGCTCTGAAAAATCTTTGATCTGCCTCTACTCATCTGTGTATTGCATGAGGTCAGTAAAACAGGTGGCATAGTAAAAGGAGTTTTAGGATGTCATCATGGAATTAAGACCTTTTTAGGCAAAATGTCTGAGACTGAACATTAATTTAAAATCCACCTTCACCCCATCTTGGCATTTTCTTCCCATTGCATCCTATGCTTGTAGTTTCTCCCCCATGTTTTTCTCTTTTCTTTGTCCATTGAAGTCAATGACCCAGTAATCAGGAGTGCAAAGGAAGTTCAAAATACTGAAATAATTTTAGCTGATCATGTTCATAGCATTGACTGAAAAGTAATCTAATTTATTTATTTATTTAGTGGATTTCTCCCCCGCCCATCTCCCCCACAATAGGGGACTCTGGGCGACTTAAAAAAACATTAAAACTATAAATATATGTAAAACACATAAAACATCCAAAATTTAAACAATACTAAAAAAAGGAAGATCCAAGAAGATGGAAAATCAGGCTGCGGAGAGCTGGCCACTACGGGGCTAGCCATCCCCCTGCTTGAAGTATTCCCTCCCCACCCCAGGCCAAGTGGCAGAACCAGGTCTTCAAGGCCCTTCGGAAGGCCAGGAGTGAGGGGGCCAATCGCACCTCCGGGGGCAGAATGTT
Source organism: Liasis olivaceus (assembly GCA_030867105.1). NCBI lineage: Eukaryota > Metazoa > Chordata > Lepidosauria > Squamata > Pythonidae > Liasis > Liasis olivaceus. The sequence goes on from CM061349.1 coordinate 264,817,999, forward strand.
CCAAAGAGCGGGGGCTACCGCAGAGAAGGCCCGCCTTCTGGACCCCGCTAGATGGAATTCTTTTACTGAGGGGGTCCGAAGCATGCCCTCTCTGTGCAATCGGGTGGGACGGGTTGAAGACATAGGGGAGAGGCAGTTCCTTAGGTAACCTGGTCCCATGCCATATAGGGCTTTAAAGGTAATAACCAACACCTTGAATTGGACCCGGAAGCAAACTGGTACCCAATGCAGCTTGTGGAGCAACGGTGTTACATGGGCCCTTCTTGGGGCTCCAAAAATAGCCCGTGCAGCCGCATTCTGGACCAGCTGTAGCTTCCGGATACTCTTCAAGGGTAGCCCCATGTAGAGCGCATTGCAGTAGTCTATCTGGGAGATAACAAGGGCATGAGTGACTGTTTGAAGGGCATCCCAATCCAGGAAAGGGCGTAACTGATGCACAACCCGAAGCTGTGCAAAGGCCCTCCCAGCCATGGCTGCCACCTGCTCTTCAAGCAGGAGCCGTGATTCTAGGAGGACCCCCAGATTACGCACTGGGTCTGTCTGGGGTAGTCCCACCCCTTCGAGCACCAAAGATGACAAAGTCCCAGATACAGAGGCACCATTAATCCACAGCCACTCCATCTTACCAGGGTTCAGCCGAAGCCTGTTGTTCCCCATCCAGACCCTTACAGCCTCCAGACATCGAGAAAGGGCAGTCACAGCATCACTTACTTCACCTGGGATGGAGATGTATAGCTGCGTATCATCAGCATACCTCATCCCATGGTGACGGATGATCTCACCCAGCGGTTTCATGTAGATGTTGAAAAGGAGCGGAGAGCGAACTGAATCCTGCGGCACACCACAAAGGAGGGGCTGAGGATGGGACCTCTCGCCCCCTATCAACACCTATTGGGATTGGCCCTGAAAAAAGGAGGTGAACCAGCACAAGACTGTGCCACCCACCCCCAAGTCCCTGAGCCGTCCCAACAGGATACCGTGGTTGACGGTATCAAAAGCCGCTGAGAGATCAAGGAGAGCAAGGATGGTCGCACTTCCACCATCCCGCTCCTGCCAGAGATCATCCATAAGCGCGACCAATGCTGTTTCCATCCCATAACCGGGCCTGAAACCTGACTGAAAAGGGTCCAGATAATCCGTTTCCTCCAGAACCCTTTGGAGCTGTGAAGCCACCACTTTCTCAACCACCTTCCCCAAAAAGGGGAGGTGGGAGACTGGACAAAAATTGTCCAGTATGGTAGGATCCAGGGAGGGTTTCTTGAGGAGGGGGTGCACCAATGCCTCCTTGAAGGCGGCCGGAAACACTCCCTCCTGCAAGGATGTAGTAACCATCGCCTGGATCCAATCACATGTCACCTCCCAAGCTGCTTTCACCAGCCAGGAGGGGCATGGGTCAAGATGGCAAGTGGTGGCCTTTACAGTCCCTAGGACCCTGTCCACTTCCTCAGGATCAACAGGATCAAACTGTTCCCAGATAACTGGGTAAGAACGGTCCCCTGGTATCTCCCCAGACCCTGCCCCACGCTCAGAGTCCAACTTAGAATGAATCCGAGTGACTTTGTCCTGCAGCTGCTCTGAAAATTCCTCCGCACAGCCCTGCAAATGAACCCCCACATCCACCTTGCCAAGAAGGGACCTAGTGATCCTAAACAGGGCTGCTGGGCAGCATTCTGCAGACACGATAAGGGCAGAGAAGCATAGATGCTTCGCCACCCTTATTGCCACAATGTAGGCCTTAACAGCGGCTCTAACCTGTGTTTGGTCAGATTCAGTCTTTGTTTTCCTCCAGCGGCACTCTAGATGTCTCTTAACCCTCTGCAGCACCCTCAACTCTTCCGTAAACCATGGGGAGTGTCGGGACTGATGTGGCAAGAGAGGTTAATTCCTTCATTAACTGATCTGTTGACTAATCTTTGGACCAGCTATTGTCTACATTGACAATGAAGCAATTGCCTTCCTTTCAAAATGACCTGTATCAGGAGTATCCACAGGGAAGATCAAAAAAGTAAAAAAGGGAGCCATAAGTGTGTGATAGAGGCCCTGCCTCTAGGGGTAGGGCATTCATTACTTGTTCATGGCCATCATTTTGATTTTTTTAACATTCACACCCATGGACACTGCTGTGCTCTACGGAACTATTAGATGATTGATGATCATCCTGATGATCCATGATCATAAATAGGCAGTGGAATTCTGAATTCTGAATATGATATGATACACATTGCCTATTTCCTAGGCCTGAATGGAATTACTTGCTGTCATGAGGATTGTGGGTGGACGGTATCTCTGGGATGACAGGAATTCAGCTTCTGGCCCCTAATATACAGTTCTTTATTTGTTCTTTCAATCATCTTAAACAGTTGTCAGTTCTTAGATTATTACAGAGTTTTGTCTCTTGTGCTGAGGCAAATACAAAATGTTTGAAACAACTTATTTTTTTCAGAATAGATTATTAATAACTGTTTAATAATTCAAAATATGTATTCTGAAAATACAGATTACAGCAAATTTCAGATTACAACAGTATACATAAATTGAGGCATTTTTATTGTTTGTGACCATAAAACTAGCCCTTATACGCTATAGCAGCAATATTTTTAACAATAATTTAACTCCTAATTCTGCTTTTCTTCTAACAGATAGATGTGGTTTCTTCTTTCTTCTTCTGTCTTGTAGATGTGAGAAGAGAATTATGTAAGCAAGTGTTTCTGAAATGCCTGCAGACACCAATGGGCTGAGTGAAAAATGTTTCTTGAGGAGTGGGAAAGCACCAGTGGTATCATTACGCTGTGTGAGCCAACTGGAATTTCTCCAACTGGGAATGTTAATCCCAGGAACAGGGGGATAAAGTATTTGTCTGGAGAATATATCTTGCATATTGGTAGTGAAGAAAATAAAAGAAAAAGCATGATGTATTTATATTTTGAAATAGAATGTATAATGGATTGCAGTCACCTTGCTATCAGAGTTGTTTTTCACTGGAGTGTTATCCTTCGTTATGTTGAAGAGCAATATGTATTATGGAGATACATTTTTTATTTGAAGGCACCATGCATGCAAGAATAGACAGGGAAAACAACTCTGCTGCAGGTGCATGCTAGCAGTACTATACAGGTGAAACTCGAAAAATTAGAATATCGTGCAAATGTTCATTTATGTCAGTAGGCAACTCAAAAGGTGAAACCAATATATGAAATAGACGCATTACATGCAAAGCGAGATATGTCAAGCCTTACTTTGGTATAATTGTGATGATTATGGTGTACAGCTTATGAAAACCCCAAATTCACAATCTCAGAAAATTAGAATAGTGTGAAAAGGTTCAATATTCTAGGCTCAAAGTGTCCCACTCTAAGCAGCTAATGAATCCATAACACCTGCAAAGGGTTCCTGAGCCTTTCAATGGTCTCTCAGGCTGGTTCAGTAGGAATCACAAGCATGGGAAAGACTGCTGACCTGACAGTTGTGCAGAAAACCATCACTGACACCCTCCATAAGGAGGGAAAGCCCCAAAAGGTCATTGCAAAAGAAGTTGGATGTTCCCAAAGTGCTGTATCAAAGCACATCAATAGAAGGTTATGTGGAAGGGAAAAGTGTGGTAGAAAAAGGTGCACAAGCAGCAGGGATGACCGCAGCCTGGAGAGGATTGTCAGGAAAAGGCCATTCAAAAGTGTTGGGGACTTTCACAAGGAGTGGACTGAGGCTGGAGTTAGTGCATCAAGAGCCACCACACACAGACGGATCCTGGACACAGGCTTCAAATGTCGTATTCCTCTTGTCAAGCCGCTCCTGAACAACCAACAACGTCAGAAGCGTCTTACCTGGGCTACAGAACAAAAGAACTGGTCTGTTGCTCAGTGGTCCAAAGTCCTCTTTTCTGATGAGAGCAACTTTTGCATCTCATTTGGGAACCAAGGACCCAGAGTCTGGAGGAAGAATGGAGAGGCACACAATGCACGATGCTTGAAGTCCAGTGTGAAGTTTCCACAGTCTGTGTTGATTTGGGGAGCCATGTCATCTGCTGGTGTTGGTCCACTGTGCTTCATTAAGTCCAGGGTCAACGCAGCCGTCTACCAGGAGATTTTGGAGCACTTCATGCTTCCTTCCACAGACGAGCTTTATGGGGATGCTGACTTCATTTTCCAGCAGGATGTGGCACCTGCCCACACTGCCAAAAGTACCAAAACCTGCTTCAATGACCATGGGATGACTGTGCTTGATTGGCCAGCAAACTCGCCTGAACTGAACCCCATAGAGAATCTATGGGGCATTGCCAAGAGAAAGATGAGGGACATGAGACTGAACAATGCAGCGGAGCTGAAGGCCGCTATTGAAGCATCCTGGTCTTCCATAACACCTCAGCAGTGCCACAGGCTGATAGCATCCATGCCACGCCGCATTGCGGCAGTCGTTGCTGCAAAAGGGGCCCAAACCAAGTATTGAGTACATATGCATGCTTATACTTTGCAGAGGTCCGATATTGTTCTATTTCCAATCCTTGTGTTATTGATGTCATGTAATATTCTAATTTTCTGAGATTGTGAATTTGGGGTTTTCATAAGCTGTACGCCATAATCATCACAATTATATCAAAGTAAGGCTTGACATATCTCGCTTTGCATGTAATGTGTCTATCTCATATATTGGTTTCACCTTTTGAGTTGCCATACTGACATAAATGAACATTTGCACGATATTCTAATTTTTTGAGTTTCACCTGTACTCTGGAGTCAAAAGTTGTGACTGTCAAAACACAATCTGCTAGGCATCTACCATATACTCTTGCATTAGATGGTCCAGATCCAGTCTATCATAAAAGTGGGAAATGGGCACAGCTAGAATGTCTCTTTGTCACTCTTTTCAAACCTATACCTAAAGAAGTCTGCTTCCTTGCCAGAAAGCATCCCCTCTCTCAAAGATCTGGATATCACAAAGTTGGACAGTGTTCCTTTGGTGCCTCCAAGACATGTTCATTAATTCCTTCACTCTCAGAATGTTTTCTTTGTCCCTTTCTCCACAGCTCCAAGAATTTTCACCATTTCATTTCCACCCTTCCTAACTTCATGTGTGTGATGTCTGCTCTCTTTTCCCATCCCATTCTGAGATTAGTGGTGAAATGCCAGTCTGGATTTTAAAACGCCAGTGGTGCTTCAAATGCTTCGGTGTACTTTCAGTGTTCTTCATTTGCTCATAGTTCCTCCCTCAATTCCTGCTCTTCAGCTCAAGTGTTGAAGGTGGTTTGGGTTTACAGCAGTTGTCATTGCTCAAGAGCCTGACCTCTTAATAGCCTCTTAGCAATTTCTCAGGGTTATGGTACAACGGAAATACAGATAAATAATTGGAGATGGGGTGGGGGGTGAAGGAAATAAAAAAAGTTACGTTTTCTTTCTATTACCTGGTCCCCAATGAACTAGATAATGATGATGATCATGTTGATCATGATAATTCAGTTTGTCTCCCACCCTCCTGTCCAGCCAGATTGATGGAAAGGGTGGATTGTGAAAGATGTGGTCAGAAACAGTTGTACACTGACTTAAAAGGCAGGATAAGGGATCTGTGAGAGGAAGTAAGTAATTCTGTGGTTAATCACTTTTGGAGCAACCAAGATCTAAGCTTCTTTGGGAACCACCTTGTAATCTGAAAATATATATTCTGGACAATCTTCACAATGATAATGACCATACGGTTCTTCCCAAAGCATTTTCATTTTATGTCATTACAGTTGGGGCTGGGTATAGTTAGAGACATTCAAGCTGTTGATGAAAGGAATTGCACTGTGGGGTTCTGTTTTGTTTCTCAGATGCAACTGGGGCACATTTTTCACACATATGAAGAGCCCTCATTTGCAGAAATATCAAATCTGAAAATCTGGAAGCATTAATAAGTAATTGAATTCAGAAACACATCTGCAGAGCATTTGGAAGTCATTTAAATGAAATGGAATGAAAAACAGTTAGCATTTCATGACTATGTAATTTGGGACTTTGGAGTTAACAATTTTCAAGTCACAGTTAAAATCTCACCATTAAGTCACAGAATCTCTAGAGGAGCTACTTACTACCAGATGATGGGGAAAACTTCATTGAGTTCACATAGCAGTTTTACTATGTTTGACCTCATTGTTGCAAGTTGTCTCCGCTGCCCCCAGCCTCCTTGCAAGAGAATGAGATCTCTGTGAGATCTCCTTAGGCTTTATTTGGGTCTATGCCCACTAAGAACATGGGCAGCATTTTGTATGTTTTATGAATTATTTGTGTGCAGGATGGGAAAAAACAAGACAAACCATTTTAAGAAAGATTCTTTAATTCACCCAATATCTGAAGCTCTTTGGGCAGTACTATGCAAACAAGGATCTCAGGGCTGGGGGTGAGGGATATAAAAATTATCTGACCAAATTAGGAATTAATAACATTTAGGTTTAATATATGCAATAACATCTCTACAACCAAGTATCAACAGGTGTGAAATTTGCTGCCAGGAGAAAAGGCAGACTTCCCACCTTACACACTGGATTCCCAAAGTTCAAAAACATCTCCGTGGCCAACCTAAAATTCATTGGCTATGGTCATGTGTACAGTGGTGGTACTCTGGTGGTAGTCCCAGTTCACAAGGCAAGTCAGTCAGTGGCCGTGTCGAGCAAAGGTAGAGGTTTTTAAGAAAGTGTCATGGCAAGGGCTAAACACAGTAAGAGCTAGTGTGACATGGATCAAAAAGTACATAGCAATAGCAGCTGAGCTGTCATGAAGACTAATTGCAACTCAAGATTATGCACATGTAGAATGTTAAACTTAAGTGAGCACAGTTGGCCATATTCCATCCTGACTTCTAGCACCAGGCTGCTTCTTAACAGATCTTCCTGTGCTATGGTTCTCTGTGCAGCCAAGCACTCCTCTAGCTCCCTGCTCTCAGGCTGCTTACATGAGTATGGTGACATTTCCATGGGGGCCAATGAGACTGGTTTGAAGTCTGAATCCTGAAGCAAAGATCAGGAGTGGTAGGCCCTGATGATATTTTACCATTATTATTAGAGCCAGGACATACTGTGTCTGACTTTCTAGTTGTCTTATCTTGATTCTTCTCCTCATCTGAAGATGCCTGTTCAGCCAAGGCTGTGATATTGGTAGAGAATAATTCCAGAAGAAAGGCACTGTTAGAACAATCTCATGAAGTAGCAAAGAGATGAAGTGGGAAAGAGATATTTTCAATTAATTAGCTGATGCTTACTAGGGCTACCAGATCTGGGCTGCAAAAATCTGGATGACCACAGGACCACAGCAAAGAGTTAAAGGTTTTCTGTATCTCTTTGTTGCCATCTAGTGGTTGTATAGATTCGTCATGCCAAGATTTGACAATCCTATTTTCACTGTGCTCTTACTGCGGATTACATCATTGTAAATTATATGATGTAATGGTATGTGGAAATGACCTTGGGGGACAGGAGGAAGAGCTGCAGCCTAGACAATGGTCTGATAAATGAAATTTGAATCCAAAGGAAGAAGGGTGGTGAAAGCATCTTGGAAGGGACCCTTCCTAATTTTCAGGAGAGTAAAAGTGAGGGATGGGAGGGTATTTTCAGACTTGCAAGATTCTCTTAATGTAACCTTACAATAAAGATGGAGCTAGTACTCCTGGTTGTGCTTCTTGTCTGGACTACCTCGCAAGGCTAACATATGATAAGATCATTGATAGTTAAAACATGAGCATTTGTTAAAAATAGACTGCATCAAGTGGGAAGGTTCCTGAATTCTGGTCTAATCAACCTGAGTTTATAACCTGGAAAATATTTCAATAGGTAAGTTTATGTGCAGAGCAGTCATTAGCAGATCATCTCCATTCATCTTCATGGGCTTCAAGTGATTGGGATTTTTGCCCAGAGCCAAGAAAATTGCAATTGTGTCACTGCCTAGGTCCAAATTTTGTTCTTCTCAACAACAGCAACAACAAAACATTCAGCTAGATAGAGGTAATGTGTGTCATCATCTAGTTTGTTATACCTCTTTTTGAAAGAACAATATGAAGAACTGTTCTCTATGTTCAGAATGGTTTGCTCCTTATTAAATGTCATGTAACCATGGAAGTTAAAGACAGTACAAGAATTCTTCATCATTGTGTGGAGCACTGCTGTAATTAGTTATTGATTCCTTTTTTTCTTTTTTTTACATTACCCAGTTGGTAAAATCAGTGGCAAAACAGGACTATTGATTTGAAATTCACTCAAGATTTTCCTCTGAGAAGTTAGCAAAGTCTGTGGGTGCAGACAGAAGGTGAGATATGAATCTTAACTTTTTATTTTATATGATATATGCATGTTCTCCATAGCTTCCTTAATTAATGGTGAGAAGTTCCTCCTCATAAGGGCTCTGGTCATTATTAGTATAGTAGAAATGCCTGCTATGAAGACATTATCTCCCCTGGCCCCTACTTAAGTGCAATTTTGAATATCATATTCTGCAACATATCTGTAATTCTTTGTGTCCTGTTTCCAGCTTCTCAGATTTCTGTCATTCCCAGGTCTTCTATCTATTGGTTTAGTTTAATCCACAGTCTTTAGTTTAATCTGCACATTTTTAGGTGATGTGATTCTTATTTGACTGCCTGAACCAATAGGCAGATATTTCTCCAAATCTGGTGATTCAGGACTTAACTCAAATATTACATAGAAAGTTGTATACTATAGAGAGATTTGCATTGAACATGTATATAATGGGAAATGTCAGAACAGTCAGTGTGTTAAGGAATATGAAAATAAATTGATTTTTTGGGCTTTTTTAAAATGTGCAGATTGATAGAGAAAACAGATGGGCAGGTGCATAATTGTATCTATATGAACATAACAGGAAGAGATACAACTGTTTATTCCTTCTAACATATGAAACAAATTTATTCAGATGATAGATACAATGACGTCAGTGAGATTTATTCCTATCTAAATGTGTGTAGGATAATTGCACCTTTGTCTGCATTTATAAAATATTTTTAATTTAGACAGCCAACTCAAATCTGATGCCTTCCAGCTATCCATAGCTCCCATCATCCTTAGCTACCCATCACAGCCACTGTAAATAGCTGGAAGCCACCACCAAAAATGGTCTAAGGGCTACACACTACAAGGGTATGTAGGGTGTGTAGGATATATGGTAGTAGAAATCATGGGTTGACTCTGGTTTTACATATTACCTCCTTCTCATGGGTGTTCGGACAAGCAGAAACCAAGCTAACAAGCTTGGTGGGGGGGAGTGAGTTTGGTTTCACTAATGGTAGAGATCCCATGTACATCTAAACTAATAATATTCATTGTTATTATTTTATTCTTCTTTATCCCCCAATAGTATTGAGCCCTGTGTTTAAAGGGCCACATATTTGAAAGGAACGGTGATGCCAGAAGAAGAATGGTGGATATATCATGCTACACCAGGAATGTAGGTAAACAGAGGTATGCTCAGTCAACAGGCTGTGTGAAATCCAACATTTGCATTTATAGGTATTGCACTGTCTGTTGTATGTTTCTTCAGTGATTTTTCTCCAAATTATTTTAATTGAAGGATTTAACTGTATAAAGATAGTAAAATGTATATCAATTATGCATTATGTAATTATGGCAGTTTTCTAATATGATTCAGTGAAAGCTACTTATAACTTTCGATCCTCATGACTGGTAAATTTATGATCAAAACCAGGCAACCTTATTTATTGATTGCAGATGTTGACATCCAATCCCACTCTTAGGCTTGTGGCCTATACCCTCTTTCTGGAAGGGGTGGAAAGCCCAAATAGTTAATCTCATTTGTTCCCAATATAAAATGGTCAACAAAAAAGATAGGGAGAGCCATGACATGGTCCTATTTCAAATCAGATACGTTTGAGCTTTTACAAAGAATACAGCTAAATGAAAGGTTTCGTAACTCCATCTCCAGTGATTCCTATCAGGATGATTTTTGTGCCTTTAGTTTAATATAGCTTCTGGTTATTAATATACTCCAGAGAAAAAGCACCAACCTGTATAGAGTTACACAGTTTCTGAAGCAGCTGCGTACGCATTCAAACTCCGAGCTCTTTTTGGTTACATTCTGAACAGTGGTGAGCAGGTGCAAGTTCCCAGAATGAGTCAAGTTACTTTTTCAGACGCCAGAAAATGCTCTGCTTTTTGCATCCAGTAACCGCATCAAGTCTAGGACTTCCACTCCTAGCATAAACGTGCTGGCGTAAGCATATCTTTCTCCTAATTTTATTTTGTTTTATTGAAAAAACTGTATGAATCCAACTCTCAGGAATATTTACTGGGGAAAAAGTAGGTTGGATGGCACTGAATATTGAACTGCAGTCAGAGTTGCAGTATTATTTTACTTTACTCATGTTTGGATATATGATTAGTAAAAGCCTCATTTTTCTGCTGCTGAGTTGCCCGTTGCCAGGATGATTAATGGGATCCTATGAATGGGACTTCATAATTCTATCCCATTGTGGCTCATCTTTGAGGGGATTATAGCTTCAACAATCTCTTCAGTTTTCCTCTGCTATTGACACCAGTGTAGAAATAAGAGGTACTGCTGCCCCATTATCAGAGCCTTTGCTGCCAGACACACAGTTCGAAAGAAGCTGCTAGAAGGGTTCCATGTATATAACTCACAATGGTGCAATATAATGCATGATTAAATGTCTGCTGAGAGGATTCCAGAAATCTCTGAGGGACTTTTCAGCTTGTAGGACTGGGGCTCCTGACAAGTAACACCTTGTTCTTTGGGATACAGAGATGGCTCAGAACATGTGACACAGTTGCTTTAGAACCATCTCCTGTTAAGCAAAGCCCGGGCAATTCTTTAATTTGCATAGAGGCTAATTGTGTTGCAGAAAGCCAGAATAGAATGTAAGTGGAGGAAGATGGCATCAGGTATAATTCAAAATGTTGGTTATTGTTTTTAAAGACCTTCCTGGATAAGGCCTGGATAGGACAGTCTTCTTCTAATAACATCTGTCCATCTAGTAAGTTCAGGCAGGACAGTCTGTCTTCACACGCCCTCACTTTGGGATTTCCTTGTAAAAGGAAAAAGAAGGATGCCTTTTTTTCTTATATAGCTGTCCCCTCCAGTGGAATAGGATTCCTTTGGACATCAAAACAGCTCCTTCCCTATTGGCATTTAGGAAGTCAATGTGGACTTTGGTTGTTCCAACAGACCCTGTAGGTTGAACAGTATGACTGGTCCCTCTAGCAATAGAAGGTGTTTTAATTTTGGTTGGGTTGATTAGTCTGAATTCCTGTCCTATATATGCAATTGTATGGATTGATGTGGATTTTGCTTTCAGTATTACAGCATGAAAGTATCATCACTGAAGCAAATGGTTACATATTTAGAAAATATGCTGCTGTGAAATCAACTTTCCAGATGTGAAGTTATGAATTCTATTGGTAACATTGTGAGTGTCCTTGCATCATTATTCCAGTTCAGTGGAGCACAACAAAGCAGTACTGCCTGGTCAGCCAAGCCTTCTCCCTGTGCTCTGAAGTCAGGAATTGTTCTTTCAGGAGAATAGAGGGTGCTCCAAACTTCCTATTGTATATGAAGATTTGATTCTGAATGTTGAATGATAGTTCAGTTCTTTATGAATGTACACTCAAGCGCCTCTTGTCACTTGTTCCAGTATCCTATATATTTCACCCTTCTAAATCTGGAAACAATTTTGGCAGCATTGAAAAGTGACTTCACTGCCACTAATTTTTCAGAACAGTACCAGAAAGAATGTTCACCTGCTCAGTTATATTGCTTTCCATGTTCTTTCTCTCTATCTTTGCTCTCCCACATGGCACTGAAGTTAGCTCTTAGTCTGGGAAGAGTTCTAGAATGTTAAAGCAGATGTTAGATTTGCCAGTTAGCTATTTAGGTATATTGACAAAACCCAGAAGTATTCATTCGCGGGTTACAGAATGGGTTAGTGAAAGTGTTTGAGACACTGGGATGAGAATGACAGTGAGGGAATAGAAGTGGCAAATGAAGTATGAATGGTGGCTATGGAAGACAAGAGGGGAAAAGGTCCATTGGTCAAGGGAAAGGACTCAGATGGTGGTATCCTAAGGAACCAGCCAGGACCCAATTCTCCATTTCTTCAAAAGTCACTGGAAAATTCCTTCCACCCTCAGGATGAGTATGAGTTATGGTCTGGAGGTGAACTGGTTTGGCAACCCAGCCAGCATGTCGACATGAAGGAGGATAATGGAATGTTGCCACCACTGGCTTTAATATCTGGAGGGTAGTGTGGAAGGATAAAAAGCAACATAAAAAGGAGGGACTTTGAGAAAGATAGCAGAATTTGAAACACTATTATGAAACCAAGATCACCCATATAAATTGTTATTGAAATGTGACATGGAGATGGAACAAATAAAAATTGTATGATAAAGTGGATGCAAAGCCTCAAAGAAATAATCACAGTACAACAATGGATAGAGTTACAGAAAAGTTCAATGCAATTTACTCTAAGTTACAATTTAAGGGAAAACTGATACAAAATGCTTCACAGATGGTACTGCATATAACTCCAACAATAGACAAATCATGTAACAATAAATGCTGGAAATGCCATAACAAAGAAGGAACATTTTATAATGGTGGTTATATAAAAAAAGCTCAAAAGTACTGGAAAGAAATACATCAAAATATTCAGAAAATCCTACAAATAATATTTGAACTGAAACCACAAACATTTTAATTAGGTATAATCTCAAAAAACAGGTGTGTTTTCTTCTTGGTTAGAGGCCATTTGCAGCAATGATGGAGCAGTAATCAGGTGTCTGAAAGGGCAGCCATTAGTGGCTATTGCTAGGAATGGACTATAGTGGAAGAAGCTCTGATTGACTGCTGAGGAGCTATTTATTCTAGAAGCCATTTGGAGCACATCCTAAAACCAGTTAGGTCTGAGAAATAGATCCTGCCAGGCATAAGTATCTCTTCTGAGTGACAAATGACAAGGGTAGAGAAAGATCCCCCCAAATCTCTCTCCTGCTGCAAATTTAGTTAGTTTTGTTGCTGGGGATTAACTGTTAAATGAATCTGAGACTGATTGTGACCAAGCTAGGCCCACAGAAGTGCCCTACTGATATATGGCAGCTAATGTATGGTGGGCTCGAGCATGTTGGAAGCAGGAAGAGGAGAACCTACATATTGGCGTAGTATCTTCTTTTAAGCCAACTGTCCCTGTCATGGCCAGGGGGCTGAATTGTTGGATCCCCTGTGTTTCACAGGAATTTAGCTCCAAGGAAACAGCTTTTATTTTCCCTTACAATTGGGTTAACAGCTTGTCCCTTGCCAATGTGGGGGTAGGGGGAGGGTTGAGTCTCTAGAGAGGTAGACTAATCTTATACAGCGAGCAACATAACATCCTGAAATTCAACAACAATATTGCTTTATTGATTTCTGTGTTTGGAAAAATAACAACAACCTTGTTTTCACTCATTCATACCTCCTGCCCATGATTGAGTTGGCTGAGCTCAACTTTGCTTCAAGAAAGACAGCTATGTAGCTCAGATGGAGGGTCCTAACAATGGGGTCTTCTGACAGAGACCTGAACAGCTTGTACTTTTTATCCTTTGCCAGCAGCATCCATCATATATTCCTTTCTATGTCACCTATTGATCTTTTAGGTTACTATTAGGTTTTTGGGTCAAACTTGCTGCATGGCAGGCAGCTGTTAATGTTCTTATCTCTGTCCTCCAGTCTCTGATCTGATCTTAATGAATTGCCTTAAATACCAGCTGTTAAACAGCAGTAATGGAAGAGAACTATGGCCATGCTTGTAAGCTTCTGGAATGCAGCTGGTTGGTAAAATATAGATTGCTGGACTGGATAGGCCATTGGTGCAAGCCAGTAAAGCTGATTCTTTTTATCTTCCTATGGATTTAGTTACTTCTTTAAGAGGATTGTTTCAGATTGCTTAAACAAGCAAAGACAGAATGTCCGTAGACAATTATATATCAGCTGTAAACATATTGTCCACTATACTATGCATTAATGTGTATCCCATCTTGTCTATTTGTTTGTCTATGAAAACTGTGTTTTTATTGTTTGTTAAATTGTGAGTCACCCAGAGTCAATTTGGAATTGGACAACATCTAAATCAAGTGAAATAAATTTTACACACATGTACATCAATGATAAATTTATTCACCTGTTGCATTCAGCCAGTATTGGGTCCTTATTGTGTATACATCCTTGACTTGCAATGAGTTTTAATCAGTCAACTGTCATTCTCTAAAGGCTATTTTAAAGCTCATTTAAAAAATATATTTGCAAGTTGCTCTAACCATACAGTGGCTATAAATTTATACAAGGCAAATATTATCCCACATCACTGAATTTCAGATAATAACATTACACATAGAATGTCTGGAAAAGAGTAAATACACATTCTTCATATTTGCATGCATAAACATGCTTGGACTGAGGGTCAGGTATTGTAGACTACATATGTCTTTAATATCCCTGCTATAATTAGTGAAGAGAATGCAGATCTAAACTGTAGATGTATCGTTTGTTTATTATCCACAAAGTGGCTTCTTAATCTAAATGATCAGAATAATTCAATTACTTTGTAATAATGTGTTCCTGTGAGACTGGACCATAAATCATTGGTTGTCTTGTTTAATCCTCAGAACAAAACTTTTTTCTCTCCATTGCTTGGATGTTTAGAATTATAACCTGTAAGCTATATCCTGTATAATTATGGAAGTACACTGATGCTCAGAGTAAACCTCAAATGCATTCAGGCTTTTCCATTTGGGGGTAAAAGCCTCTACTGCACAGAAGGCAATGAAGTGGAATGAATTTAGTGACACTGTCTCAACTCTTAAGGAACAGCAGCTCACAGACATAAGAAAATTGTTTCTTGTATTAGCAGGCTGTTTCTTGAGGGAAAAAAAGAATTGGGCTTGCATAGAAATTGAGTTATTTTTGATCCTTTCCTGTAGCAATTAGAAACATCTGCAAAATGATAGGAAAGCCATAGGGATAGAGCAAGCCAACAGAAAAGCAAGTGGCAAAGAAATATGTCCACTGCTTAATAGGAAGGAAAAGAAATAAATGAATATTAATTGGCTTTAGTTTTCTCCTCTCAGACTTATCCATAAGAAAAATGAGAAACCATGGATAAAACCTATTTACCATCTAAAATAAGCCAAAAAAGAAGTAAATCATAAAAGTATGTACTTACTTTCCAACTGTTACCAGAAGAAACATGCATGGAAGAAGATGAATTGGATTCGGACTACAAAAAGTATTTAACAATGTTAATATCTCTGTAGGGGAAAGATAAGATTTATAATTAGGTATCTTTAGTTGAAGAGAGATGTTGGGCTAGGGCCAGTTATAGACACATCAAGGGTACATATGGGGGTGTCCCTCTACTCACAGGGACACCCCCATATCTATAGTGATGGGGAGGCCCCTCCTTGCAATTATTTATGTTCCGGTTGTGAGAAGACTCCGTCAAGTAAGCAAACAAGGTTGGTGGGATTATTTGGCACAGCATTGCTCCCTACTTTGGATCAGGTACTCTTTTTAAATAGGCCTAATTTCTGGAAAAGTCCAGTGATGCCTCTCCAAGTTAGATGGCATCAACTGTGCCACTCTATTTGTGTTTCTGCGGTCCACATTTATGCAGTTGATCAGTTTGCAAGGTACAATCTCCTACGGCCTATTACAGAAAAATGAAGTAGAACACTTGCCAAAATGTAACCGTGTCTCCGAAGCTCCACAGAAGTTAAAGGAGACCTGTGTATACTTCAGAAAGGTAAGGAAGCAAATTGGCTATAAATGATTTCCCTATGAGATTAGTGGACATACAATTGATTTTAGTATTTCTTGCAGATAATCTGCAACTGGTAACATTTGTCAGCATAGTTTTAAGGAAATAAATCTATTTGGGTGGAAAAGACATTTAGCAAGGAGAATGCTACTTATATTAGACTGAAATGTTGCAGGAGGATCATAAGAAAATCCAATGAATTTGGGTCACATGAAATTCAGGTAAGTAGAGATTTGATATCAAGATTTTTCATATAGCATAATTTCTTGTAAATGTTTCTAACAGTCTTGCACTAAGTTGATGTGCTATTCATCATGTTTGAGTCAGTGCAATACTGTGCCAGCATAAAAGTTGCTATCCCCATTGTTAATCCCTATCCTATTTCTATTGCCTCCATTTCATATCATCACAGTCCCTTCAAAATAATGGGTGATAAAACCTAACAGGTTTTACACACTTTGAAGCTGTACTTGCAGAAGGATAAACATGCTATCTGAACAGTGGTACAGCTAAAAGAATTTGAACCTGTCTCACTCATGGGCTGGGGATAAGATAAAGTCTATATCATGAGGACAGAACAGTAAAAGAAAGAAGAAAAAAAAGACTTGTCAGACCTTTTGTGCTGTGATTAGGTAAAAGTCAGGAAAAACCCTAATTGTTGCATCATACCATTGTATCCACTCAGAACATCTTACACACCTTCTCCTTGTTTAGTGACTGGATTCTGATCCAATGACTTGGTTGTTAAGTGACATGGTTGCTAAGTGAACACATGATTGAGAGAGAGAGAAAGAGACTGCAAAGGTCACTGGTTACTGCCATGTCATTCAGATAAAGTTATCTCATACAGTGTCCTGTGCCTGACCCATTTCTTTTCCTTTTTTTTCCCCTTCACAGGGTGGAGAGATTGCTTAAACAAGCTATCTCTTCCTGAACTGCTTTTCTCCACAGCACTTCCCTAAAAAGTACTAACTGCAAGTTAACAAGCTCAGCTCTGTAACCTTAATTAGTTGATTAGAACCCTCCCATCAGCTACCCTGCTGCTTGAAACTGACTTAATCAGTTTCTCACTGAACTGACTTTAATCAGTTTCTGTGAGGGAATGGAATTATGAAGGCCAGGCTCAGGGAGAAAAACATTTTCTTTCATCTCCTGAGGAGCGTGGGAAATATAAGAGGATGAGACTGGCACCTCCCTGAGGGATTCACAATGTTGTGGCTGGCATTGCTTGGGAGCTGGGGTTTCAGTCTGGGAAGATTCTTGCTAGAGGTTGTAGCTAATAAACATAGCTGGACTGAATTTACATGGTCTCTTGGAGTTCCTTGGGCTAGGCTTGACAAGAATCTTCCCAGACTGAAACCCCAGCTCCCAAGTAATGCCAGCCACAACATTGTGAATCCCTCAGGGAGGTGCCAGTCTCATCCTCTTATATTTCCCACGCTCCTCAGGAGATGAAAGAAAATGTTTTTCTCCCTGAGCCTGGCCTTCATAATTCCATTCCCTCACAGTTTCACACTGAAGGCTTTTGTTTTCAGGTGCAAAAATTTGGTCATAAATTCATGCATTGGTTGGAAAATGAATCTTTTATTACCATTTATTACTGTTACAGGTAGCCCTCGTTTAGTGACCACAATTGGGACAGGCAACCTGGTCGTTAATCAAAGCAGTTGTTAAGGGAAACTGCAACTGTGCTTATGCTTAGTTCAGCTTTCCTTTGCTTTACAGACCTGCAAAGGTCGTAAATGCAAAGACCAGTTGCAAAGTTACTTTTTCATCAACATTGTAACTGCTAATGGTTGCTAAATGAGACAGTCACTAAATGAGGACTACTTGCATTTACAAATGGTCGCTAAATGATATAGTTGCTGAATGAAGGGTGGCTGTACTTCTTTTAGTCCCAGTAATTCAGCTACTTCTGAGAGCCAGTGTGGTGTATGTTTAAGCCCTCCACTTGGACCAAGGAGACTCAGATTCAACTCACCTTCAGATAGGAATGTTGATGTGTGTGTGCGTATGAAGATGAAGTTGGGGGCCATGAGCACACAGCTGAAGCCCATGCCTTTTTCATGTGGACACATGACTTTTTTTAAACCCCCTCCCCCCTTCTGGATGTCCCTGCTTTGTGCTGCTGCAGAGAACAGTGTAACTTACTTTCAGTTTCTAGAATAGGTGTAGGAAAATTTTTCAGGATGAACCCTGAAAAACGAGGCCTGAAAAATGGGAATGAGGCTGGCATACGTGGATTGGTTTCTAGATGAACAATTGGGAGAGTCGCTTTGGTTTTTTAACTATGTCTGTTTTAGGGCTTATGCTACAATGTTTACCCATTTCCACTTCTGCATGGTAGGAAATTGTGACTTTCAGCAATCATAGGCAGAACTGGCTCCAAGGGCCACAATGAAGTGTGTTAGGGGCCACATGTCTACAGGCCTGCCTTCCCTGTCATACAGAAAATACACGTTATATGTATAACAAATTAAAGAGATAATATGCAAGAGTTAACAGCAGTAACAGGAGAGACAGAGCTATAGGCAACGACTTTACCAAACATTCTGTGGTAATTCAGAGTCAAGCCAAGTTTGGCAAAGGGGAAGAGTTCTCTGCCCACCTAAAAGAATGACCTCCTTCTTGTACATCTATGAAAGCTGCATTCACCAGAATGTACAACACTTATGTCAAATAACTAAATACTCCAGTGGGACACCAGTTGATGTTTACATTCCTTTGCTCATAGAATAGGTGTGTTTTAATTGCAACACTGCAAACAACAACAAAGAATTTATTGTATTTGAATGATTCTGGGCAATTTACAACTTAAACAAATAATAATAAGGAACTAAGTGTCCAGACAACAATATTCCACAAGACAAAACATCAATATGACTCCCCAACCACCCTACCTGAAGGCCTGGAGAAGCACCAAGTTTTAAAGACTTGATGTTTTTGGAACATCATTAGAGTGGGAGCCACACACATTTTGGGTGGGATAGCATTCTAGAAGCAGGCAATATGACAGAGAAGGCACACTTTTTAGGTCCCGCTAGGTGGCATCCTTCGATTGAAGGGACCTGAAGCACGCCAACTCTGTCTGATCTTATCACACCTCTACTTGAGATGCTGATATTTATAATTGATATATCATAAGCAAGAGTCATTCAATTAATTTTTAGACTACTTCCCAGTAGCTAGTAATTCTCCTAAGTTAACATTCTTGGGCTAGCTGAGTAGTAGTAGAGGAAAAACTACTACTTAGGTGTAATGTGAGTTTGGAATTACTCACTTGCAAACATTTTTCAACCAACAGTTAGCAAAAACACTGTGGTAAGTGAAAGACAATGCATCTACTAAGTGAAGCTTATTAGTTTTGAATTCCATGCATATTATTCAAGAGTATAGCAAGTTTAGTATGCTCTTTTGTCACCCATAATTTCTGTAGACTGTAAATCAGAATATGAAACACATTTGCTGAATGGCTGCACCCTGTAATATTTTTCTCATGCAGATAAGTACTTATCAGTGGCTTTTAATGGCACCTATTCTGTTTTTTAAAATAAACTGGGCTAATTTGAACTAATTTCAAAAGGAACTTGGTAGTTTGATATTGTAACATGTATGTGCGAAAGTCACAGGCTTCTGGAGAGTCTTCAACACAACTGATGTTGTACAACAACCACAAAAAGCTAAAATAACAGCCTCCTCTGCATTTAAATCCAAAGGCTAGATCACTGTCTGGTATATACATTAGATGACTGTAAAAATAACAAATTTACAGTGGATTTTTTCCTCAGATTGAGTTGCAGGGAAATGAGATAGGGGGAATTTGTCTATCTCAAATGAAATTTAATCTGCAGTCAGTTATACAATATCCTAAGGAGCAACTGGAGGGAATTGGAAACAAATGTTTTTATATTTTTCCTGGGTCTTCTTAAACTGATCAATACTTGCATCTATAGCTTATTACAAATGATCATAACGATAACAATGATGGAGATTATATCTGAACTTTCTTAGCATGTATCATTCATTATATATATGATAACAAAATAGTAAAAAAAATATAAAAAGTTAAATATTAATATTTTAAAGGACCATTATACAGAGCAATACAAAAACAGCAAAGTTTTAGTATATTGATACCCCCTGTGAGTCTTTAAATCTGTGTGTAGTGAGTGTAACTGTATTAAAAGTGAATGACTTAAATATTAGTTTTATTGATTTGGTCAAATGGGAGCTTTTGACTGAAGTGATTAATTTTAACTCACTCTTTATAGAAATCTAATTGAAAGCTCAAAAGACAAACTCTCCCTCTTTTTTCAATTCATATTATATACTAATTCTGAAAATTAGAGATGGATTGTCTTTTTAACAGTTAAGTATTTCACACCAGGATCAATGTTAAGGCCCATCATGGTAGGTAATTACCAGCTGTGAGCTTCAGAACATGTCTGTGTAGGTAGCCAACTGAATTTTACTTGAGAAAGCAACTTGTACAAAGACTCAGACTTAAACTGTAGTTTACATACCACCACCAGAGGCCAGCAACACCTCCTAAAAAGGTTTGGGTTAGGGTTAGGTTTGTCTTGCTCTTGGTAGCATTGCTTAAAATAATTTCTTATGGTTTAATTTTTCAGCAGCTGACCTGGAATACCCAGACTAGGCACTCTATGCCAGATTTGTCCATTATCCTTTCCCAGAAAAATAAAAAGTGAAATGAGAAACTATACATAACTACATAGTAGTATGGCATGTTAGTACTTCAAAACAGTCAGTCCTCTTTTATCTCTGATGTGAACCAGATGAGGATCGAAGTATGGATTTCATTCAAGAATAGAATCAACTCCTGCAGGGGTGGCTGCAGGAGATTAAAAAGGTCAAGATGGCAGCTGACCTTGTGATTGAAACCTCTGTCCTTTTAATGCATTGTAAAAAATAGATGGGGATTCAATTCCATGGACCTGGCTACCACATTTATTTATTTACTTAGAATATTTGCATATTAATCTTTTAAAACTTTTTGACTGCCCCTTCCACAGATGCCCCTGAACTTCTGGACACCTTCACCAATGAAATTGTTGCTAGTTATTGTTCTTTATGATAATTTGGAGTTTTAAAAAAAGTGAAATTGAAATTTCCTGATAACTTGGGACATCAGAAAGAAACTAAGGTATTCAGCTAGCTACCTAACCAAACTAATGCGCATATTGGAAATGAATAGATAACATCAAAAGGAGATTTTACACTCCCAGTGTTAAGCTTGCTGGTGACTTCAATCACTTTTCCACTGCTAAAATTTCTTACTTCTTACCCTGGCTTCTTGCCCTCCTTCAAATTTTAAATTTTCAAATATTTTCCAACCCATTTTGAATAAATTTACCAATTTTTGCAAGTATTTCTCAAAAGATAAACGTTTTATGATTTTGCAGCAGTCATATCAAGAGAAGTAGCTATTCCCAACATGAGAGGATTGTGATGAACTTTTCTGTCATAATATCTTAAATATGAGAAGCCAGACAATTCTATAAAAGCACCAGAAAGATTGTTAAATCCACAGGATCCAAATGCAGTCTTTTAACAGCTAAGCTGTCAAAGCTCTCTGCCTGGAAAAGATGAATTTGCTGGTTTCATGATCTCGCATAACAGATTATTTTCTTTCTATTCCATTAATGGAGAGATTTGTGGATTTGGGTAAATTTTTATCAAGACATAAACTGAACATAATTCTATTCCATCCGTAATTGTAAAAACAAACTGAGCCAAAATAAAACTGAAAGAGGTGAACACTGAAAAGACCTCTGTATTTTTTGTACTGTATATCCCACTTTTCGAACAAAAATAACACTCAGTGCAACTATTATATCCATAAATAATAATTTTTGTTATTCCTCAACATACATTTGAAATAGATTAATTATTTTCCTTATTTATTTTACCACCAGGTTTTGGGTTTGTTTGGTTTTTTTTGCTAATATTATTATAAATTATTTCAGGCAAATTACCTTTCTTACATTCTTTGTTTAGCTGCATTAGTTTACATTCAGTTGTTTAAATTTTTTAACATGTATCATCATGATCAAAGCATACATCGTCTTAAATTCATGTAAAAATATTGTTTCTTCTCTGCAGTTTAACCTAATCAGTATCTGAATGTTTTTTCTACTGTTGCCAGTGCATCTGTGCACAATAAACTTTATTTTTCATGAACCAAGGACAATAAACAAACTCAAAGCAATTTTTTATGATGGACTATTCCATGATGAGATATTATAATCAGAAATATGAGCTAGGAGTGTCATCAGGAATTCTTTAGATGTTAAAAGCCAGGGTGTCAAGATGACTTGTAGCATTACAGATGCTACAAAGGAAAAAGCTTCTGGAAAAAAAGTAAAGCATGAAAGCACCACTGGAACTTTGAAGTATGACGCTGTCTAAATGTAAACTTAAGACTGACTATTCCATGTGGAATTTTATTGATACACACACGTGCATATGCACACATTGGTGGCATCCTTTACAGTTTCATTGTCATAGTTCTTATGTCTATGGCAGAAATGAGTTCTAAAATTAAGCATAGATTTGCAACTTTGGCTGTGGAGTTCTAGTGTAAACACTCCCTAGAATGACTTCATTGCATAAATCAAGAGTTCTCAAAGTGTGGGTTGAGACCACCCCTTTGGGTTCCTACAATTTGGGGATGTCATTTTTTTTTTTTTAAATATACCTGATCAGACTTGCACAAGCTGCTGTGAAAATTTGTTTTCTGAGTTTTGATGCTCACTTTGTCTGCTTAAGCCCTGGTGGACAATTGTGGTACTGCACTGTTTGAGAATCTGGGATCTAGAGATTACAATTTAATTATTAAAACTATTTTCATTTCTTTGTTAAATCAATTTAATCAACTGCCACCCAATTGACATGCAATTCAGGATGGTGTACATAAATAAAAACAACACTTCACAATGCCCCCCCCCTCCAAATTAAAAACCATAAAACATATCACGCGTGAGGCCAAAAACAATTAAAAGTAATCAAGACATGCACAATGCCTCCTAACTCAGTGCTTGGGGGAAAAGCCAGGTTTAATACCCTTCTGAAAAGATAAAGCTGGGTCCATCTGGATCTTGGGGGAATGCTATTCCACAGGGCATATATAACTACAAAGAAGGCAAGTCCCCTGGGTTCCACCACATGACACCGCTTAAGTGATGGGACCCGGAGCATGTCTACCCTGTCAGATCTTATCAGACAAGCAGAAGTAACTGGAGACAGATGTTTCCACAAATAACCAGGACTTGTACCATGAAGGGCTTTACAGAACATAACCAGAACTTTGAATCTTTCTTGGAGTAAGTGGTATATTTATTTCTTATACCCTCATCCTAGTGATTATATATGGAGATCACAAATGTTCATTTATCATTTTAGAGGTCCCAATAACCACAAAGTTTGAAAACTCCTGGCATAAATCACTTGTACAGTTTAAATGTTTCCATAAACTGCTGTCTTAACTTGTTCTCAGTTATGAGTTGTAGCCATACTTTGTCTTTGTCTTGTCCCCAAATAATGAAGCTAATAATGCAAAGAAATAAAATGGGATAGAAAAATCAGACCAAAGTGAACATCTTTAGCCCAGCAATCCCAACTGGCCAGTGTCCTTGTCTTTCCCAACTGGCCAGTGTTCTTGTCTTTCTAAAAATTATTCTCACATGTTCTTTGTGATCCTTCTCTTTTTCTCAAGGTTCTTATTTCAATTATCTCTCTGAACCGAGTTATTTTCATTGTCTTCATTGCTTCTGCATCCTGCCAGATACTTATTTACTTATTAAGGGGACTTTCAAAGTTGTATAAGTTCTAAATGTCCTTCACCTCAAATCTAATGATCTAAACCCTTGTTCCTTGCAACCAGGATCATATGTCTTACAACAGACTTTTTCTGCTACTGCTTTATTAGTCTTTATTAGTTGTTTCAAGGATAACTTATTAGAGTTCCTTCTTGTCAGACCTCTGCTTGCAGCCTTCTCTTGTTGGCTGTGTTGACTACTTGAACTTTCATCACTACCCTTCAAAATACTATAGCCTTCTCTTTTCTTGAACCAACACTCCACTTTTAAAGTCATTTCCCCAGCGGAGTTCTGGAAGATCAAAAGGCCTTCTCTTTCTGCAGCTGCTCCACCCAGCTTGGGATGATTAGAAATAGAACCAGCATCATTCATCAAAACTTTTTATCCTTGAAAACTATCCTTTCTCCATGTTCATGCACTGATTCATACATTGCCTTTTGTTCTTTAAACAACTCACCTTTCATTTTCAGGATCTTATCAATTCTATCCAGTCACAACATTATTGGTCTTCCTCTTTTCCTCTGTTCACTCATTCTTCCTTCATATATTTGTTTCACAATAAGGTCCTCAGTCATTCTTTCTGTATCACCAACTCATCATACTTCTGTCATCCTGGTCACTCACTTTTATATTCTGTCCACACTGATTCATCACACATTCATTCTTCGCCTTATTTCTTCTTGTTTTACCACACACACTTCTTAAGTAACCCTTTTCCATTGCATTCAACTTACATGTATGTTTCACAAAACAGATAACAAAGTGAAAAGAAGCATGTTCTTATACACAATAAATTTCACTCCTTTCAATAAACATTCATTCTGCACAAATGCCCACACACTATCTGCTATCTTTCTGCCACCTTTATTAGTGTCCCTATCATTGGTAACCCATCTATAAGGTACACAGATTCATCAACTGCTCTTATTTTCTGCCATTCACGTAAAACTTGGAATTGTTCACTCCATTTTTCTCTGACCATTCCAGCTATCTGAGTCTTTAGAACATGTATTTTCAGATCCATATGTTTTTGCTGCTGCATTATGCAATCTAATGTCAACAATAGCCTTACTGTACATAGCATGCTTTATGTGTTCAAATTTGATTTCTTTTTGGAGTGGCCATGTTTGCTTCTATCAGAATAACAGTAATTACAATAGGCATTCACAGTTGAAATTAGAACAGCCTGTAATCCTGAAACTAAAGCAACCTTTACAAGCAATCTAGTCCAACCCAGAGGCGCCTGCAACTAGCCACAGTGCTGCCAAAACATATCATGGAACAAGTTCCATTCTTTAGTATTTGTGTTGCAATGTTGCACACAATGGGGACGTGGTGGCGCAGCGGCTTAATGACGCTGAAAGTTGCTGGCCAGAAATGGTCGACACTTCAACGGTTCGAGCCCAGCTCCGTGCAGCACAGCGAGCTCCTGCTTCCTCCCCAGCTCCTGTCAATCCAGCAGCTCGAAAACTTATGTGAGTAGATAAATGGGGACTCTCACCCCGGTGGGAGGAAAAATGCTGGCAGTGCTTGCATGGGAGACGGGAGCAGTTGCTGGTAACGCGGAAGCCGCACACGCCTGAAAAAGGCGGGAAGCAATGGAAACCCCGCCTCCTGCGCTCCCCAGTTGGGCTCTGCTCTAGGAAGGAGGCCATGGCAGACCACTTCTGAAACACCTTGCCTTGAAAACTGCAGGGACTCGTCCAGGCAGTCGCCACAGAATCGGTAACGATTGAGTGTGGATAGAAAAAAAAGTTGCACACAAATATGTAAGGGGGGAAGTCATGAAGCACTTCATCACTTGCCTCCATACCAGCCCTTCCAATAGATCCCCTGGCTCTGGTCTTTGATAATGGAGAGAGGGAGGGAGAGATGAAATCCCAATAAATACTATTACTAAGTATCCCCTAATAATCAATAGTTATTCCAGTTGTAAACTGAGGCCTTTTATGTGTTCTTTCAAACAGGAATTGAGAACAGTAACAGCGCTACACTGACCTGGTAAACTTAGCAGGTGCAGGAATTGTTTCAGTGTAGTGCTTAGTTGTGTGTGTGTGTGGAGAGAGAGATCTGAATACACTAAGCAATTTTTTTTCTTGAGTGTGGAGAAAAGGCCTTTGTGTCTATTAATAATAATAATAGCAGCAACAGCAGCAAAAGTGCCATGGCTTGGAAATAAAGTTTTTTATTTAACTGTAAATTATGCCTCACCCTAGTAAGAAAATAAACATATGTCCCACCCTGGTAAGGAAATAAAACCAATTCAATCAACAGCTTAGAAAACTATGGAGGGAAAGGCATGTTATGTTAAAATGGAATATTATGCTTCTCAGCAGGAAACATTCCCATTCTGTTTCATCCAGTGGGTAAGTTTTCATTTTAATGAAAAAGGGAGAAAAGTCAATGTCAAGTTCATAAACTCAGTGCAGTTAGAAAATGACTAGGAACCTGATGTCCTCTAGATGTTTGGTATCATGGCCAATGGCAAGAGACTGAATGTTACGCTCCAAACATTCAGAGGATCAAAATGGATGGCAGCAAAAAATACTATCTGTATATTATATTTTGATACCAAAATTAAAAAGCAAAACATAATAGAGAAACCCTTTGACCTGGCTCATGCATTCTATTAAGCCACAGTTTCATGAACAGGGGTTTGTTTAACATTCAATGTGGTCTTCACAAATAATGCTAAATCATAAATCATGGATTACAAGCCATAAGTGGCAGGATTCACATCAAATGTGAAGCCCAATCAAGCAAATTGCAACAAGACTTGGCAGGTTGTGTAAACCAGTCCTTTTATTATATCTGGCTTGAATTCATGTGCTATTTGAAGAAAATAAACCCCAAAAGATGAAAATAATTTATGTTTATGATGCTTCTTTAAGGATTATAATTGCCACAATGCTTACCAAAACGAAGGAAATATTATTTTACGATATTGGTGAAGGAAATTGGGGAACTCTAGAGCAACAGTTCAGTTCTATGCACCTTATTAGGGAATAAACCCAACTGAGTTAAGTAGGTCTGCTCCTGCGTATATATAGAATTACAAACATATTTTATTGAAGGTAATTATATGCATGTTTTGATTCTTGGAACAATTTTAAACAACAGAAACGGAAAGCTTAATGAAACCTTTAGAGAAAAG
Organism: Liasis olivaceus; assembly: GCA_030867105.1. Lineage (NCBI taxonomy): Eukaryota > Metazoa > Chordata > Lepidosauria > Squamata > Pythonidae > Liasis > Liasis olivaceus. Next base: position 264,844,783 of record CM061349.1, read on the forward strand.
AATGGCTTAAAAACAAATTTGCATTGACCCTTCCTTCCTTCTTTCCTTCTTTCCTTCTTTCCTTCCTTCCTTCCTTCCTTCCTTCCTTCCTTCCTTCCTTTCCTCCTCCTCTTCCTCCTGTAAAGGGTAATAGAGTACAGGTAACTAGAAAACCATCAGAAAACATTACATCATGGAAGTGGGACAACTGAAGAAATTTCCACAAACTTTTTCTACCTAATGGCCAATAGCAGTGATCCCCAAACAAATCTGTCAGTGATGAAACAGAGGAATCAATAGAATTAATAGAAGAGGAGACGAAAGGAGAGGAAAGGAGAGGAAAGGAAAAGAAGAAAGGAAAACTCTCCTTCAGCAAGAAATCAAACATACTCCCACAGCAAATAATCAATAGTTTCAATGGTGCCACAAAACTGACATATATTGTCTATACAAATTTATACCTCTCTATCATTCCTATCCTATCTCCAAAAATCCTTCCTTCCTTCCTTCCTTCCTTCCTTCCTTCCTTCCTTCCTTCCTTCCTTCCTTCCTTCCTTCCTTCCTTCCTTCCTTCCTTCCTTCCTTCCTTCCTTCCTTCCTTCCTCCCTGTGATACGCTTCTCACCTCCATTCCCATCCCCAGTTCTCCCTTGTGGCTTACTATTATAATCTTGAGAGGGAGGTTTAGCCTAAGGGCACCTGATCAAACGCACACAGGAAATCATCTCTAAAAGAAAAGAAAGCCACCCTTGCTTACTTTCCCATTAACAGCAGCATTTACATAGCAGCCAGCTAGGTAAATTGAATAACAGCCTGGCAAGTCAGTTTTGCTTAAGGCAAAATGCATATATTTCAGTATTTCATACTGGGAAAACATTGGCATCCCTAACATTTGCGACCATTGGATAGCACATTGATTGCCTGTTAAGTATTTGATCCTACAAAAGTCTGGAGGTGGAGGGAAATCTGCAATTCTGGTCCCCTTCCAATTGCCCAACCCCAGTTGAACTCTTCCTCTTCAGTGTGTAAAGAGTTAACCAGAAGCCTCCCTCTGATAGGAACTGTAACTAAGGCAGCTACAACTGTTCTATTCCATCCAGCACACCCTGTAGCCAAGGCAGGCTTTTGACCTACTTGCTTATATTACAGTAGCACTCCAGGGTTTCTCTCAGAATATAGAGCAAGCAATTCAAAAGAAGCATTTCTTCCCAATGTGTGAACACCAATGCATGTAAAGGGACATCCCCATCAACATAGAACTCTTTTTTTCTGGGGAGGTGGTGGTGGGAAGCATTTTAATATTTTATATTTTTTGAAAAAGATTCCAGCGCATAAAACCTCTTCCTGGAGCAGCCATATCACAAATGGACATGGTTCAATGCAGTTATACTCTATGTGGCTGGGAAATAAATAGAAATGGATACCCATTCTGGACAATTCTCACCGTATTCTAATTAATGCACAACATTTTTAAGAAGTGTGTCATTAGGAAAAACATTACCTTTGCCATACTATTGCTTCCAGATTTCACTCTGTGTTTTTGCCAAGCTGAAGCTATTAAGCATTATGTATCTTATGATGGGTTTTAACTAGTATTCAGCAATATAACCTTAGCCATTTCACATCTTGCTTTAGGAATAGCGATTTAAAACCTCTTTCACCCTTGCTCCGTAGAGGTGAAAGATGATTCCGTGAAGTCAGGCTAACTCCTACTTCGCCTTATTACTCTTCTTGCTTGTCAGCTTGCCTGATATGAAAGGACTGCCAAGTTAACAATCTACTTATAAGTTTGGAATACTTAAAAATGAGAAGCAACTGTTGGGAAATTAGAAGATTCTGGGTGCTATTTTAGAAATTTGCATTAGCACTACCTTGTCATGGTTTGACAGGTAATAAAAATTCAAACTTATTCATTAAAGAAACTGAGGAATTGAACTGAGCACTTGCAGGTAAAGGACTTCCTATAACAGTTTTATATTTCCTACTAAAGTGGGGAAAATATGAATGTACATGCATATGTATGTATGTGTGTACACACATGTGTGTGCATGTGTGCATATTTTAACCAAAAATGAACATAATGTTTATTATTTAATAAGAAAATATTTTGTGTTGGTTAGAAGAAACTAATGATACAGGCAAATCTGAAAAAAAAAAAAAACATGAGGGAGATTCTGTCTGTAATACACAGTTCCAATCAGGGCATCAGTAAGTCACTGGGAAATTAATGTTTTGCTTAACAGTGTAAATATTGACATCTTCCTATTATTTCAAACAAAGGTGGAGAGCTATTATTTAAGGAGGATGGGTGTTAATGAGATACATTTCTGTAAGTAGGACAAATGACTAGACACCAATCATTCTCTGTACAAATTAATTGCAGAAATTCAATGGAAAGTAGTTTTTGGCCACGAGAAAAACTTGAACCATCCCAGATCTTCACAATACCTCTTGAAGGTCAGACTCACTGGACTCTTTCCTCATATACACATTTGCTCCATCATGATCTATGCTAGTTTTCCATTTCATTTGATTTTATGTATTTAAAAAAAATTGATAATTTATGGAATGTGAACTGCGGCATTTGTTTTGGAAGAAGCTCAAGGTCTGTCAAGATGATTACTTCCTTATATTTGACATCTCCCTGCATCTGAAAATTTTCACATATTGACAAATCCATTTTGTTGGCTTAGCTTTAGCATTATAAAAAGGTGCTTTCAATTTATTCCTATTGATTTCCATATGATGGCTTGTCCTTTTCAGGAATATTTCCATATCTATTACAGAGACATTAATTTGTACAGAAAAGGATAATATATACATATATATTTTTGACAACCTGGTCGTGAGATCCATCCACTTGTTTTGAGAATGCCATACTATTATAGATTATTGGCTTAGGATTGTATTACTGTGGCAGACATCAGAATTGATTAATGAGGATATTGTTTATTCTAACCCTTAAGAAATCATTCTATTATAAATGTGCCTGGGATGTCCTTGTAATAATGAAGCAGTATACAAGGTTGATCCACTCAATAACTCCTCAGTGTTTCTCAAACATTTAAAGTAGCATTTCCTTTCTAAATTCATTATATTTTCAGGCCTTTCTCCCAATAATAATTTCATAATGGAATAAATGGAGATCCTCACATTCAGTTATGTCTGTGCAGTTCATTGCCAGGTACCACATTCTCTGGATAAAGACCAGCACCTAGGAAGCATCCTGGAAGCCAGATCACTGGTAGGACTGGGGTCACTGACCTATACCACTAGTCAGATTGTTCCGGTTTTAAGATGTTGAATTCTCAGTTTAAATATTCCACCGTATAAGCCCTTTGAGATAGGCCAGGTCAAGAAACAGACATTGCAGGGATTCCAGGAATGCTATTTTATTGTTATAGAGCAGGGTTTCTCAGCCTTAGCAACTTTAAGATGCATGGACTTCAACTCCCAGAATGCCTCAGCCAGCATTCTGGGAGTTGAAGTCCACACATCTTAAATTTGCCTAGGTTAAGAAACCCTGTTATGGAGTATATTAACAGAATCTTGAAAGCCTGCCTAAAATCTTTACTGTCCCTTTTTGAGGACAACAAAGTGAATGTGGGGCTGTTCTGAACCCCTTTCTTGTGGTTTCTTCTTTCCCAGGGCTGAGCACCTGTTTCATAATCCCAACCTCCTTCTCAAGGCCAGAGCTACATTTCTCTACACCCCATATTCTGCAAGAGCAATGATGGAAATTTAGAATAACAGTTTGTAGCCAGTTGCCATTGGTTTGCAGGTCACTGCTTTTATTGCCTCTACTGGCCATCTCCAAGGAGAGGTTGGTCTGCCAGGGCAAGAAATGCCATCGTGTAAGAGGGGGATCATATTGCATATCACGCTGCAGGCTGGCCCTCCTTGCCTTATGCAATGGATCAGCTATGGAAAGGCCGCTGGTCAGATGGGATGGCAGGTTAAGTCTAGACCATGCTGGTGTGTCCACTGTTGCTGAATCTGTCAGCAGAAACTGATTTCTGTGAGCATAGGGATCTTGCTGGTGGAGATGAATGTTGCATAGCAAACAAGAAGTCTTGTTTATTTGCGTGACATATACAGAATCTGTAGCTTCTCCCCCTCCCCCACCCAAGGGATACCAGAATACAGTTCACACAGGGAGACATTTCTTGATCTTTTCTTAACATCGTAATGCAAAGGACAATTAATATTATCCATAGGAAGTATAAGGTTTTTTCCCCCATAGTTCTTGCCGAAGTGGAAAATCCTTTCCTCAATAGAGGTGGAGGCCTCAGACACAACTTGTCTCCCTTTTTTCATGCTGCTCTTTCATCAGTCCCCAGGAAGATTAAGACCACTTCACAAGTTCACCAGGGAGGCAGCACTTAACGACCCACTTGGGTGTCAGGTCTGCTATGTTCAAATCCCAACGAAGAAAAATCTCTTGAAACTCCTGTTAAGTTCAAAAAGAAATTCATTTATTGGAACGTACATGCAACTCTAAGCAAAGCATTGCTAAAACTAAAGCCCGCGTATTTTTCCCTCTACTTTTACCCCCTTGCACTCTCCCCTTATCCTAGGCGCCAACTTTGGTTCTCACAGCAGTGTGACCTTGTACATTCTTAACCCTGATAACACTTCGTCTTCCTGGCCTTCGACATTTCACTCTGTCTTCTTTCACTCCCCCCACCATTAAGAATGGCAGAAACAAAGCAAGCAAGACAGACATTTACTACTCAAATAAAACAGGCCTCTAGTTGATTAATATTTTGATTGCTGCAGGTTCTGACATGCTGCCCCTCCCAACAAATGGTTCCTCTGCGATGATCTAGGAAATAATAAAATATGTCATAGAGTTACTTGCACTAATACATAGTTTCTCATTTAGGTTTATCTGGGTATTTGTCATGGAATTCTTTAATTAAATCTGGTGCCTTTACGTGTTTCTTGGCTACCCATTCCACAAATGATTTGGGGAAATGTTTCCATGGTATTAAATACTGAATATCTCCTCTATGTTTTCTGACATCCAAAATGTCTTTTATTTCAAAGTGCTGTTCACCTTCAACCATAATTGGTTCTGGGGTTTGCAAGGCTGGACGCCACTTAGCAGATTCTTTATATGGCTTTAACAAATCACTATGAAACACAGGGTTGATCTTGTTCAGATTCTTTGGTAGTTTCAGACGCACTGACACTGGATTAATTACTTTATCAATTTCAAAAGACCCCAGATATTTATAGCTTAGTTTCTTTGATGGCTGTGATGATTTCAAATTCTTGGTTGACAACCAGACTTTATCTCCCACCTTCCATTTCTCCTCTGGTGCCCTCTTTTTATCTGCTTGCTTTTTGTAGCTTTCTTTTGCTTTTGCCAGTGCCTTTTCTATAATTGGCCATAATTCTCTCAGTTTATCTGCCCACTCATCTACTGAATTCACTCCAGTCTTCTCATGGGGCAACTCAGGAATTGGCACAAAGTCCTGCCCTGTGACAATTTTAAAAGGCGAATACCCTGTGCTATCATGCACACAGCATTATTATATGCAACCTCTGCATAAGGCAACAGATCGGCCCAATTGTCTCGTTGGTAATTTACAAAACATCTCAAGTACCATTCCAACCCGGCGTTCCTCTGTTCGCTCGCCCTGTCCCTCTGGGGATGAAAACTTGAACTCAGAGCCTGTTTAGTTCCCAACAATTTTAAAAACACCCTCCAGAACTTTGAAGCAATCGCTGATCACCCTTTCAGGACATCCGTGAAATTGGTATATGTGTTGGATAAACAAGCTTGCTAATTCTGGGGCTGAGGGAATTGATTTGCAAGGTATGAAATGTGTTTGTTTAGAAAACAAGCCTGTTACTGTCCATATCACTGTTTTCTTTCTACTCTCTGGGAGATCCACAATAAAATCCATTGCATGAGTGAGGGATTAGGAGTAAGACATCCACTTCCCAAAGACTCTACTAATCACATCTCCTATTGTCCCTTCAACAAGCCTATCTTGTTAGTGAGAAATGCAGCCACCCTGGAAGAAATTTATGGGGTCCCCCCAACCAACTTTCTAGACTGAAGAAGCCGCTTGGACAAGCAGTGAAATGTATGAAACCAAAAGAAAAGAAGTCCAGTTGCCATGGCTCAGCCTCCAGATAACCTTGTTTAATGGAGTTTTTTTTTTTTTTTGATTAACCTATTTACTCCAAAGGAAGATAACCCTGAACTTAAAAGATGATGTCCCCCAAAGGCAAGAGTAGATAGAAATACACACACACACAACACACACCTAAAGACAAAAATCTGTATGATGCCCACTTATCCACCTTGTTAAGCCAGAGTTGCAAACTCCAGCTGAAATTAATCCTGGAGATTTTCCCACACATTTAATAGATATGTGGATGTACTACATTTGTATATGAGTGTTTATATGTGGATATGTGTGAGTGCATGTGTATTTGTAAGAAACCCCCTTCCTCCCCCATCAGTAATGGGGTAAGCCCAGGGCAAAAATCTCCACAGTAATATATGAATATGTTCATTTTTTAAAAAAGGTTATAGCATCCTTGTCAAAAGTAAATGTGCCAGGTGCCCCTAAGCAAAGGTCTGCAGTCCTGAATTAAATGAACCTCCTGGAATCACGTCAGTCAAAGTTTTGCCAGCTTTGGCACCGAAAGAGTTTCTGAATTGTAGCTATATTGGGCAAATTTAAGTAGGCTTCCTTGGCAGGCTCTCTTTTGTCAGGCTGGTATGGGCCCTGGTTAATGGCCACATCCTGCAATGTTTTTGGCAAGGCCAAGATGGCTGAGACTTCTGATGTGGTTCACCAGACTGCATGATGCTGGGACTTGGAAAGGCTGAAGCTTCAGGCTGCCCTTCATTGCCTTCCTAGGAGCACAATAGAGGGAACAAGCTGCTCTCCATACATGTGATGCTGGTTGGTTCTCTTCTGGCATTGGTTCACTTCCAGTGTTTGGGTTATGAATCTCTCAGTCTTGTGTGTCTATATGGAAGAAAATCATTGCATCAAACAAACATGCTGGGAGTGCTGTTGTGGCTGGTCTTTTTTGTGGGAGAATAGAGTCGTTTTCCCCTGGCACCAAAATGATGCTAATGGGAGTGTCAGTCAAGCCTCTCTGGGAAAGGCTGTCTTGTGCACTGCCGAGCCTTTGGTGGCAGCAAGAGGAGGAGAGCTGAGGGCCGGCCTGGCGAGAGCAGCCAAGCCCTGCTGCTCAGTTGGGATGCAATCAGAAAAAAAACTCTCTTTCACTTTATCATTCTTGCAGTCCCTGAAAATTTCTGTTTCTGAAATCTCAGCCCCTGCCTGCATGTGTGTCCTGGGCATGCAGGTTATGTTATTCTGTTAGCTCCTTACATTAAGTTTTGAGTATGCAAGAAGTCTGGTTCTTCCCCTCCCTCCCCTAGGGAAACAATCGAGAGACAAAAACCAAATACACAGGGTGAGCTGGTTATTCCCTTCACAATCATGTACAGAGGGACTCCCTGGTCCTCTCTGTATTGAGATGGCTTCTCCTAATCAGATAAAGCGTAGTAATATGACACAGCCATTTTGTGCAGCCACCTCTGCTCTGCTCTCCTCCAGATGGTGTCGGTTGGAGAGAAGGCATCTGAGATTGACACACTCTCTAAGGCAGAGGAGCTGTGGCACTCAGCAGGAGCCTCTTGCAATTCTGACATCTGGCTGTATCAGAACTACTTAAATCAGTGCAAAATGTCAAAGCTTTTTCTCCCCTACTGTAGCAAGCAGAAGCATTTTAATCAGCTTGGCAAAAGGTGGGTGGGTGGGTGGGTGGGTAGATAAATAGATAGATAGATAGATAGATAGATAGATAGATAGATAGATAGATAGATCGATCGATCGATCGATCTACTGTTTTGGGCTTTGCGACATGGAAATTTGAACATTGGTGTGTGAATGATTCTGAAAAATATCTATTGTCTTTGCCAATCTCATTTGAAATCAAGACAGACAGGCTACAATACTGTCTTATCATTTTGCTGCAGTTATGTACACAAATAAATGGCATTAATCATTATACCACACAAGCTTTCCAAATCATCTGAACACAATTATTTGGAAGTATAATGAGAACAGACTCATAGTTGTGCTCTGTGTATGCTACTCAAGGGAGCAATCTGCAAATAAATGGAGTAGAAGTGCCATTTGTGCCCCCCCCCCCAAATATCTTTAGAAATGATCTTTTGGGGGTAAAAACTACTACTAAAGCTAGATTGTCTGCTATCTAGCATGGGGGGAGGGGGAGGGTGTTGAAATTGCCGTTGCAATGATAGATGAAATTGTAGTCACTTTGAGAATAGAGATTTGTCAGCCTGTCTACAATTACTTTATTTCCTTGATGTTTTCTAATGAGGAAATGATGGCAAGTCATATTAGTTCCCCAATGAAAGCTTTAGGATTCACTATCTTCAGTATATTTTCAGAAAATATATATGTATTATGAAAAAAGGGAGGACTTCATCAGAAAGGAATCTGTTTCCAGCCATTGCAGAATCAGATCCCAATGTGGGGAGATTACAGAAAAATGGAAACAACAGAGGTAGAATAGGGAGACCTATAATCCACATGATCCTCTAAAGCGATGACCCTGTTCAGCAAAATATAATTGCTCAGGAATAGAGAACCTGCTTTATGTAAGGGAGTCCCAGATTCAAACTTGAATTATCATTGGCAAAGTCTTATGGCTGAAACTCTGCAAAACTTCTGCCAGTCAATGTAATCAACCTTGAGTTGACTATGTTGGATCAATGGAGGATCTGAGATAGCTTCCGAGATTCCATATGTATTTGATAACTAGGCAGGATACAGCATAGTGGGCATACCTAGAAAGCAGTAGGAGGAATGAAAAGCTGCATCAAACTACATTTGCTCCAAATCCAGAATAAGGTACACTGTAATTAAGCTGCAGCAGGAGAGAGGACAACAAATAACAGTGATATACTAATGAATCTCTCTGATGAATAAGAGAAGAAACAATTTCACTGACCAATTTGGTGGCATTTCCATTACTAATTTGATCATTTCTTTCCCCTCCCCTTGTGCTGTTTTTGTAACTTGGATTATTGCTTAATTTTACATAGTAAAACTCCACTTTACAGAAAATATTTAGTTTGGTTTCCTATTGAATAGTTGTCCTGAATATCAGAGCTGTGGAAAAATCAACTGCTGGGAAGATATTGTTGCTTTGAGCTTTTAAATACATTCAGATTAGGGTTATGCTTGTCATTGTAGGCTGGATCTAGAATAAGAATATGAAATATTTGTCTGTCAAGGACTGGATTCTCCTGGGCAGCAGGAAGGGACTTGAAAACAAGCATTCTCTGCCAGAACATTTGTTCTGTAGAATTAGTTCCCCTCAGAAATAAGATCAGCAAACTTCTTATTAATGTTTCAAATATTAGACCTGGCATTTCATTAAAATTTATGGATAGATGCAGAGGTTATATGTATCTAGAAAGTATGTAAACACAGCTAATAATGTTGTTATGGTGATATAAAAATGACATATATTGTTTAAATTTTTGCATACTGCTTTTGCAAGTCACATAGATTCATTTTCAGCATAAAGGCACCTGTTAATAAATAATAAATATATAATAAAGAACCTGTAAGGAACTACATGCTAGAAATGGATAGGGATGAAGGTAACAATAGGCAGATTTAAAGAAAGTGGATCGAACCTTCGCCTTTTCCACCTTTCTATCTTTCTGATATTCCCTTCTCTCATCTTTTTCTTTGCTTGGATTGCGAGGAAGAGAGAAATCTAATCACTCACAGAAGGCTTACAACATTCAGCAAGGACTACACTCACTCAATTTCCACTTGAAGATCAAAAGTAGGACATAACAATAAACCTTCTGAAGAATGTCCAAACATTTATGAGTTTTTATGTACCATAAAAGGATAGTTATAAAAGGGAACATTGATCTCAAAACAAAAGTGGGGATTAGAATGATGTTATAACTTTCAGGTTTTTTTTTTTTTAAATGGCATTGCAAACACAACTGAAGCTATGTTGAAAATTCAATCTATTATTTGTGATGTTTTATCGGGATTTGACAAAAATGTTATCAAAGACTGATGTCTTCCCTTTATTGAAAATTAAATTTAAGGCACTGAAGCTTCCTTTTCTTTCCTTTATGGAAGAAGAAGGGGGAGGGAGAGTTGTTGAAGCTGCAGTGGCCATCCTTGTCAAATCATAATTAGGTTTTAAATTAAAACACAGATAGAATTTAATTTTGTATCCTTCCCAAGAATCAATGAAAACCCATATCCCCATGAAAATAGGAAGCTTTCTGGTGTGGCTTTACTTGAAATGGCATAAGGTAACAAGAATAAACAGTGAGCAATTTCCCCATGTGATTTCCATGAAATGCTGTGATTCATTCTGTGTTTATATTTCAGAGAATGACTTTAGTTAACTGAATTAACAAGCAGATTTTTCAGTGTTACATTTAACCTGCCAATTTGCCATCATACAAACATCTGGTGGCCACATGGAGCTGGATGCCCTCTAAAAGGAGTTGAATTCATGACAGAACCCCTTGCTAAAGTCTTGTCAAGATGCCACTACCACTTGAAGTCTGCCAAATGATTGGCACATGAAATGTAAAGGACATCACTTGCTCAAAAGAAATAGACCCAGAAAAGAGGGAGGTGGAAGTCCTTAGTACTGTATGTAAAGAAGCAATATGCCTGTAAATAATTCAGTAGAAGTTCCTATTGAAAACATCTGCATAAAATTAAACTCAGTAAGAAGCAACAACAAAAATGATACCATTGTAAGAGTGTTCTACAAACCATCAACACAAGAGAGGATGTGGACATTGCCAATCTAAATCAAGTCATTATGTCCTCAAGAGGGTAAGCTATAGTGCTAACAGGAGACTTCAGCTACCCTGGTGTCTGTTGAAGTAACTTAGCTGGGAATGGGAGGTCCAAGGGATTTATGATCTGACTTATTGACAATATCATTTTTCTGAAGGTGGAAGAAGAAACAAGGGGCTCGGCTATCTGAGACCTAACCCTGATCAAATTGGTCAGTGGACTGGAAGTATCAGGTACTTTAAAAGCAACCACATTGTGTTGAGGTTCAGGATAACCACAAGGGGATGAAAAGAAAATGGGGAAACTGTAAGAGGGCTGCATCGATGAATAGCAAATTCACTGGCATGCTGAGAAGCAAAAAGGAGATGAAATGGAAGCAGTCTAATTCTTTGTTTCCATATAATGGTTGTCTGGATTTTTGTCGACCAGATATGGTAACTCTACCATTACAAACTCTGATAAGTTCTGTTACCAAATATTCACTGAGACTAAATACAAATAGCCCCTCTACATCTGTAATCAAATGAAGGCACATAAAGTTTTATCTGCACACCTATCTTCTTTTTTTTAATATGCACCTAAAATATAAAAGGCGTATTAAAGAAACACTCTTTTTCAAAAAATTGTATCATATAACTAAACTCATCAAAGAGTCAGGATTGGTATCGGCAAGTGCAGAATATATATGCTGTATATGTTCATGACATGGCCTATATAACCCCAATCTCTTGGGCAATTAAGAAAAAAAGCAATTGCTGTTCTCTCATAATTATAGATTGAAGCGTTTTAGAAACAGCTAAGTCTTTTTTCATCAAAAGCTTCTATTTTTTTAATCTGTCCCAGATACATTTGCATTCTATAAATATTTATGGATTTTATGTTTGCATTTAGTAAAATGACCTGCCAGGAAACAAACTTTGCAGAATATACTGATTAAATGCTAATGGCAGCATTTATTTTATGTGCCCCCCCCCCCCTTTGCTTGATAAGGAATGGGCCGTTGTGGTTGCAAACACTAATTAAAGATTGTTGCTGCATGGAGCAAAAGAGATAAAATTGTCCTAGCCCACCCTTTCCTGTTTCTTAGTCCCATCTATTTTTTCCAGTAATCCCCAGTATAGCACTCAAAGTGTGGCAGTTCACAGGCAAAAGATTGTGTGTTCTTTCTACATGGGATTGTAACACAATTTTTAATTCTTTGGAAGAGGAATAAAAAGGACTTGAGCTTGGTGTCAAGGTTAGAATGTAAAAACATGGTGTTAGAGTGTCTATCTGGAAGTTAACAGAGCTTAATATGTACTGTAGAAATACATTCAGGTGTATAGGCCAAAAGTCAACAGTCTCCCTTGAGCTGAGCAAAATTCTTGGTGACTTCATGGATATATCACTGGCAACAATATGGAAATGGCCTACCATCATCTTCTTGGATGTTTTGTCAACTTCACTGTCTAGCCCAGGGTTCCTCAACCTTGGCAACTTTAAGACGGGTGGATTTCAACTCCCAGAATTCCCCCAGCCTGGCTGGGGAATTCTGGAAGTTGAAGTCCACCCGTCCTAAAGTTGCCAAGGTTGAGGAACCCTGGGCTAGCCTACATGTCTGAAATCCCTGGTGGTCTCCCATGCTAAGCTGTGTTGACCCTGCTTGACCAACCAAGATCAGTGAGGCATTGTTGCTTAAACTTTGTGTGGCATAGTTTCCATTCAAGTCAATGAATTTCATTGAATTTGCCCATAAAGCCAATAGATAGTGTTGTGGAAAAAAAATGCCCAATTAAATAAAGAACCAGAGTGTTTGGTGATCCTTTACTGGCATGTAGAACTACAGTGACCACTGGGCTCCTAGCCAAAAGAATGCAAAACAGCTCAGAACTAAGCAAGGTTATGGGTTATATACTCTCAGAAAGGTTACACTGGAATGATGAAGAAAGCAATGTAAATCATACTGTGACCTTTACAGACAGAATGTACACCCGATAACACTATGGGATGACCTCGCTATGGCTATCTCAGCACATCTGTATTCTTCTGTACTAATGGGACATTATCCACCCTAATTATGATATTAATACCTCGTACCATAAACAGTGGCATTTACACTAGTGTGGTATCTGTCCCCAGGGTCATCAGGTGGCTTTGGATTGCCTGTTGCTTTGTATTTCTGTGCCTTTCCCCATGCTTATGCCATGTATAAGAGCCATTTGGTGTTAAGGCTAGAAACTGGGAGACTGTGAGTTCTAGACCTGCCTTTGGCAGAAAGCCAACAGGGTGACTTTGGGCCAGTCATTCTCTCTCAGCCATAGGAAGCAGGCAGTGGCAAACCACTTCCGAAAAACCTTGCCAAGAAAACTACAGGGGCTTGTTCAGGCAGTTGCCAGGAGTCAAAAACTGACTTGAAGGTGCACACACACAAACGCCAAAAAAACCCCATGTATAAGCTATTGTACATGACAACACTCCATGATAGACAGAGGATTTCCAGGATTGCTAACAAGGACTATGGAGTTATATAATGTTATGGCTTGCTAGAAACAGAATACAAGACTTGTCCCAAACAGTGTTCCATTGCATTCACCCAGTTCTTCCTGGGGAAAAGCCTTCAGTGAAGGACTGCTTCTGAAATAGAATAATTGCAGTGTTATTTTAGTACTGTAATTAATCATTTCACCAACTGGCCAAAGACAATCTTTCTTTTCTGTTTAGATCCATAATATTTCCACCAAACTTTAACATTTAAAAAGAGAGAGAGAGAGAGAGAGAGATAAATCCGATCAAATTAAGAACTTTCACACTGATTTCTATGGGGAATTCAAGTAATGCCTCGATTTTTCCCCAGGAGGCTTTAAAGTTGTCTAATTATAAGTGGAGGGTGCCCATTGTTTAGATTTTAAAATAAAAAATGTCTAGAAGGCACAATATTTTTTTTTCTGTTACTCTCAAACCATTGGGGAAACAGAAAGCTGTTAATTGAATTTTGAAAGATAGTTAAACTGGCTGTGCTAATGCCAAGATTTACACAATGACATCAGCTTAATTGACTTTAGCTGCAGCTGTTCAGAGCTTTATGTGGGACAGATTCACCTAGTGATTCCCCACCTTCAGTAAAGAAGTGATTCAAGCAGGAACTGTGCTGCTATCTGAATTCTAGGACCAGGAAATGATTCATAGGCATTAGACATACTTGCCTGAATCCCTCTCCCTGATTGGTTGAATATTGCTGCTCTCAATATATTACAAAGGATTAATAACTTCTATTAAAAATTAGTTATAAAAAGAACAGTGGAGGAACTCTTACTGTAGTGTGAATGGTTATGTTCATGTAATATGCTTATCCATTTTTAATTTAACCATGATTTATTTAATTAACTCAGTTTTCTGGGTTTCACAATAACTGAACTAACTTAACACGTTGGCTGTGTTCGCTCCAAGACACCGGTTGGTTCATCTTGTTGCCTTTATACACAGGCAACAAGACAAAACAAAGAAATGGAAACATGCTAATTTCCTAACTATAGCTAAATAACTCTGAACTAGCTGCTGGATGGTAGGGTAGAGGAGAAAAGTGATAAAAGTGGAATGTATGAAACTGACCTTGTGAAATGGCTAGCCCTCCAATATTGTTTTTCTGATTCTCCAATATGTATAACTGAAAGCAAGTCCCATTGATCTCATTTGCCAGATCTGATCCTTGAGAAAGGAGTAGAATGACTGAAAGAAATATGTGATTTAAATAAATAACATCAAGTTTATAAGCAAGAGAATAAAATGATTCTACCCTGAAAGTGATGGAGAGGATATACGACATGACCCTCTTTTTCAACGCACGTAAAATATTGAGTCTTTATCTAATTGGTTAAGACTGATGTTCCCCAGGGGATGAGACATCTGCAAACGTCATGCCATTTTCGTGAAAGTCAAACTTGTGAGTTCAAGAGTAGTAACACTAAAACCTTGAAACCAAAGTAATGCAAATGGAACTAACGTGAAACTAAATTAAGACTGACCTTTCAGAAGTTAAAATTTAAAAAACTAAATAAAGTTTTATTGTGTACAACTTTATAATTAGTGCTAATATTTTTATAGTAAGTAAAAGTAACAAGTACAAGAAATGTAATAAGTATTTGTCATGGATAATCCTGAATGGCTGTTAGAAGGAATCACAATAAAAGGGAAGGAGGCCTATCCTTTGATTTTTTATAAGAAGTATGGGGAAAAAGCCTGTTCAACTGTGTAAATAAGTGTGGTGTAGCTTATAGGAATATACAGCACATCCCAAGGGGTTTGTGTTTGTGTTTAATGGAGCTCTCTCTCTCTTTTTAAATTTTTTTTTTTCCTGCCTTTATTTTTATAAATAACTCAAGGTGATGGACATATGTAATACTCCTTCCTCTCCTGTTTTCCCCACAAGAACCCTGTGAGGTGAGCTGGGCTGAGAGTGACTGGCCTAAAGTCACCCAGCCTGTTTACCGAAGACATCTGAGTTTTGATGAACTTTGACAACCCTGATGACTTCTCAAACTTTGGAGGTGACACGTTTTGAGGACACTTTGGTACAATAAAGCCCCTGCATTATGGGGGTAGCCCTCTGGACCTGCTATGAAATTATTATAGCCTAGTGTCATCTCCAAAGTTCTAGGTTTCAGTCTAGTCCAGTGCTATCAAATGGCATAATGCCTTTAAAGACACTAATTTATTAGGCTACCTAACTGTTCGGCATCAATTTCACAGTCTTGATCTGACTGAAAAAGATTCTACGCAGCTGATTATTTCTAGGTCTGGGTGACTGGCCAATCAAAGTTTTTTCAATGGGAATTTTAGATTGATAGCCAAAAGCATTGAAGTGTATTGTATCCAATTGTGTTTAGGAATGGACAGTATTGGTGGAGTAGGTTCCATCTTCATGTATCCCACATTTATTCAAGAAGGCATATTCAGGAAATCCCTGTTGCATAAACTAGATTGCTTACATATCATAGGGATGTAGTCCTTGTTAATCAAACCAGTAATGTTTAAAATTACTGGTAAAAAACACAATGTTTTTCCATGTTAAATGAACTCTTCTGAAGGAAACTGTAGATAGTTGTTTACCAGAAGCTCTGAAAGACACAATCTTAACTGATGAAGGAATGGAATGGAATGGAAATCTTTCCTAGATTGCTAACCATATTCTAAGAAGAATAACATTTCTCATTTTGTAATGATTTCTAAGCCACAAGGTACTTAGATTGGCTTTTCTACCTTCTGTATAGGAGAAGTTACAATAAGTAATATAGGAAAGAAGAAGGAAACAGAAGGGGAGGAAAACCAGGAAATATCAGCTTAATTTCTTTTTACTGCACATGAGCATATTGTAATGGAAGGCATGTGCAAGGAGGATACTGGAATGGGGGTTCAAGGTTATCAGGAGGGAGGGGGAGCATCCCAGAGCAAGCGCTTTCTCAGCCTGCAACAGGACCATGGGAAGAGTAAAAGGATGAGGCTAGCCCCTCCCTAGAGTCTTATGGGGTATATCCACTAGTTGCTTTAGCATAGGTTTAATCTGGCAAGATTCTGTCTATTAGGTCCAAGCTAATAAATGAACTTTACCGGACTGGATTGCCTCGCTGTTGTTCTTGGGCTAGGCCTGACAATATACACCTGATCTCAACTACAGTCATGCCCTTCAGTTCATTTTTTCCCATAAATTGCCAGCATTCTCCCCACCTAGATTAGGACTCTGGCATGACAACAGGCGTGGGGAGAGCAGCCTTAAAATTTTCCACTTACAGGCCTCTGGGTGAGGATCTATGGCAGATTAGACATCCCCAAAGAATCAGGGATGGCATTGTAGCAGAGATTGGCAGCCAGATGGTGAATTCTGGCTGGCACATTCTCTCTGGACAAGGAGAGATTGTGTGATCATCTAATTGCATCCAGGACAGTTGCTCCTCGTGAAGAGACTGCAGGAACTAAGGTTTTTGAAGTTGATTTGTTAGTCGAGCACCTGGGAGTTGAGGGATTTCAATCAAACTCACAGTTGTAATGCAGCCTATGTAGACACAAGGTTCACACAAACCTCACTTTCTTAACCACTTTTGGATGTAGTCAATTTACAGCTAAAGAGAGATTTTCTGAGTGACAGGATAAAAGAAATCTACTTGATAAGTCAACCTTCTTTCTGGGTTAAAAAAAGGGGGGGGGGCTTCAAAGGACTTAAACTTTTAGCAAAAATCTTAACAAGGATTGGATGTAAGAAAGTTTAAAATGGATAAAGGGGACAGTAATGTTGAAAGATTAATTTTTGGTGAAAGTTTTTATTTTTGAATAAATTGGAATTAAACAGTCAAATGGACTGGACCTCTATGGGAATGTTATTTGTTTGGTGACTGTAATTACGGAGTGACATTTGAGAGTCTAGAATGTATAAAGGGATTTCAAATTTATATTGGAAATGTGAACAACAAGAAGGGTCATTTTATCATGCTTGGTGGACATGTAAAAAAGCTTGAAAATTTTGGATTCAAATACATACACTAATTCGGGTGATTTTAAAGATTAATATACAATTGAGACCAGAATTCTTTCTCTTGGAATTTATGGGCCAACAGTTGGAAAAAACTCATGGAACTTTGTTTTTGTATATGATACCTGCAGTGAGATTATTGTATGCTCAAAGATGGAAAGATTTGGCAATACCTACAATAGAAGAATGGTTGGGGAAGATGATGGCACTTGCTGAGATGGCCAAACTGACTTGTTTGATTAGAGGAAAGACAATATCTACCATATTTCTCCGACAATAAGACGCCCCCATGTACAAGACAACCCCCATTTTTCCAACCTGAAATTAAGAAATCAATATTTTAAAGATAGTGCAGAACACATTTTTATTTAGTAATTAGGTAACATTGACCTGATATACTCGGTGGGAGGAGGTCCAAACCGTCTCTCTGCAGCTCTATTTCCAGGCTCTTTTGCATAACTGATTACATTCAAGCACAAGTGAAACTGCCGATAGCTTCTCTCTGCAGACAGCCTTCCTCTAATTGGTTTGTTCAGCATCAGCTGACGTCAGTTACATAAGGCTCGTGATTGGAGGAAGTCTGTTTGGGAGACAAGCTATTTCACTTGTGATTGGAGGCTAGCAATAGGAGGAAGCCTGTCTGCAGAGACAAAGTATGGGCAATTTTGCCACCGCGCGGTTCTCTCCTCGCTGTCTCCCTTGAATAAGACGCCCTTCAATTTTTAGGGTAAGGATTTTAGAAAAAAGTATCATCTTATAGTCGGAAAAATACGGTATGTTTACTGATGACTGGAAACCCCTTATGGACTTTTTGTGTAAAATAGAAAAAAGTGAACTTATGATTCACGGTTTTGACAATTAGTTAGGATAGATTATAAAAAGAAGAGAGTCATGATGTAACTTTAGAGAAAGAGGTAAATTTATAATTGTACTTATAACTGCTGTAAAGAAGATTGGAAGCCACTTCTTTATATCTTTTTTCTTTCTTTTCTATTTTTCTTTTCTTTTTTTTCTTTCTTGCACTTTTATTTCTCTCTTTGATTTTTCATTTTTTCTTCCTTACTCTATATTAGTTTGTATTAGTTTTTACCTTTGTTTTAAAAACTTTCAATAAAATTATACACACACACACACACATGCACTTGCACTTACACTCCATTCCTGGTTTGTATTCACAGAACACTCCTGTAACTTGCATTGATAGATAGATAGATAGATAGATAGATAGATAGATAGATAGATAGATAAATAAGCAAATAATTGGAAAAATAATCCCATTCATAATTATGGAATGGTTGGGTTACATGGAGGCCCTGTTCATAATGCTGTTAGCATTCCCACTAGGAATTAAAATAATATCTACCTGGAATCAAAGGGACAATTAATTTTGGTATTTCCAGATGATCCATGATGAGCTGAATGCTAGCCAAAACGTATTGTAGCTATCATTCTATTCATCCTCAGAAAAAGAAAATCTGCAATGAAGGCTAGCAGAGGTTACATGACTATTTATAATTTACAAAGGAGTAAAAAAAAATCTCTTCTCTTTTTTTTAACTTTTAAAAAAGCTCACCATTATTAGAGCAGCACTATGCTCTTGAAAAGTAGACATTTCTGTTGCTTCCTGGAATGACCAGGTAATCATAATCTGGTGCATGATAATAAAGCCAATGCAGGAAATGCAAGAAAGAGTGTTTTTATTCCAGTCTGACACTGGTGCAAAATTACCAAGTGTTTATTTATTTATTTATTAGATTTATTTATTTATTAAATTTCTATGCTGCCCATCTCCCCTGGAGGGTGACTTATGGTTTAAACATTTTTTTAAAAAATAGAAGAAATCTATTTCCAATTTCCAAGTATGTTTTAAACAAAAATTTGGCCTGGAAATTTGCTGGATTGGAAATCTGTCCTTAAAACTGAACTGCAAAATGGAACAAATTTATCCTGATCCACTAATCCCTAATCTTCTCATTACTGAAATAGGAACCCATGGCAAATAACCTCTGTAATAAGTTTCTAAAATGTATTATTCAAGCAGCTGGTCAAATATATAATTAGCTGTGCCTGGCACATCTAATCAATCTCAGAATAAGAGGAATGCCTTGCTGAGAGTGGGGAGAGGGGACATCAGAGAGACACAGGAAAAAAAAACGGGAAAGTTTGTTTTTTGATGAGAATGCTTGGTAGAGATGGTTTGAGCAATTGCTGTGACCTCTCAGTCATTCTGTGACAGTTATATTAAGGAGTGAAACACAGAGAAAGTTATTAGGAAATGCCATTGCACTGGGGAAGGGGGAATTCAGCCTTTCATTTTATATAGACACATTCTACTTTTCTTCCCAGCCCCAGTCATCTTGGGAACCATCCACCCAAGCAAAGAGATGTGATTGATGAATGCCAGGTCAACTAATGGGGCGACTCATGAATTGTGGTTGGATGAGGGAGGAAGCATTAATTTCCTCCAAATATGTTTGCCTGATTATCTTGGGGAGCACCAAGTTTACCTTGACCTATAAGGATGCCATCACTCCAGTGAGGTGCTCCATCCTCCTTGGAAGACCTGGTTCTGCTAGCTTGTGTGGGGTGACAACACTTTTACCCAATCCTGGGGATGGTTGGCGCCTTGATGATGGTCCCCGAGTGACTGCCAATTTTAACATCTATCTTTGGATCTATTTATTCTCTATTTATTTAAGATTATTGTATCTTGTAATTTTAATTGATTTTAACTGCTTTGTAAATTGCCCAGAGTCATTTCAACAAGATGGACAGTGACAAATTTGATACATACATAAATAAATAAAATTACAGAATGGCGCTTGCATACTGAGCTATGCCACGCAGAAAGAATGGCTGTACAGGGAACCAGTTTATTTATTTATTTATTTATTTATTATTAAATTTGTATGCCTCCCATCTCCCCCCAATGGATGACTGTTGCCTTTTGTTCTGCTTGCCACAGCTATGTTCCAAACAAGTTGTATCCAGTATTGGGATGAAGTAATCAGTGGCACGTCTCTTATTTAAATGCCTTTTATAGATTCCCACCAAGGCCACAAAAGCTCTGTAATGACTGAACAAGTGGAAACCATGACCTCTATCTTGCTTTCAGGACTACCCAGGGCTTTTATTTCTCTTCCAAAACAAAGTGGAAGCTTCATTTGCTCAAAAATCAAAGGACGATACTGTACATTATGGTGCTTCCTCTTCCCATCTTATTTTTCCTCCCCTTTAGAAAATTCAGCTTCTGCTTGAATACACCCATCAAAAGGGAATGGACACATGAACAAACTCAACCACAGTTTCAACTGGGAAACTCTTAAGCCAAATCCAAAAATGCTAGGAAATTCTTGGAAGCTTGGCCTTCAGATAAATCAGCCATCAAGAGACACATAGAGATAAACCCCATCTCCATACCATTTAAAAAATACAATCAAAAGTCTAGGAAGGAAACAAACAGCCTAGGACACATCCCCTCCAGCAGCCAACACCCAGATAAGCAGTAAACAGCACCAGATAAACCATCAGGGAAGAGACAATATTCTAATCAAGGGTCTATCAAGGAGGATAGACCCAGAGTTCTCATTCAAGGCACAAATGGTCAGGCTCAAATTATCCTACTTTGGACCCATTATGCAAAGACCCAACTCTCTGGAAAAGGCTGTAATGCAAGGAAAGGTAGAAGAAAAGAGAAGAAGAGGATGACCAGCAGCAAGGTGGATGGACTCAGTTACAGAGGCGATGAGTGCACCGTTGGGAGACACGAAAGAACAGGTTAGGGATGGTTCATCTTAGAGAAAATCTATCTATGTGGTCGCTAGGAGTTGAAAATGACTTGATGGCACATAATCAAATCAAAAGTCAAGGGGGAAGCCACACCCTTATCAAACCCGGTAGGGCAAGCTGCTATATATAAACAGCCAGCAAACCCCATTCTCCCTAGCACTGATGTTACTTAGCCTGGTAATGAAATGTCTGCAAGAAAACAACCAAGCTCAAGGAGCACCAAGAACCCAATGGAATGGCTATGTCAGTGGCTCTACTGTTACACTGTTCTCACAAATTTTTCCTGATTTTCAAGCAGAAACATCTTCTGTAACTTAAATATCTTTTAGAACCTTGAAAAGTGCTATCATATCATCCCTCAGTCAACTTGTCCAGCTCCCTTCATTATTCCTGATAGGGCTTAGTTTCCAGTCCCTTCCTACTCCTACCCCTTAAGTAATGTCTTTCTCTTTCAATATGTTGTTTAAACACATACAGGTTGAACAAAGAAAATGGACCAAAGGATGAAAGGATATGAGATAGTGTTTGGAAAGGGGGATGCAACTCTTTGCATCAGTGACTTCATTACATGCTTCATCTACCAACAATGAGGGTGGATTATGTTTTGCTACCTGTTTGCTACCAGGGTTTAACTGCAGTGAATCAAAAGCTAAACATAGTTATCCTGTAATTTGTTCTTGGGGGCAGTCTCTGTATGATTCATCCTGTTTTCACAGAAGAGTAGATGGAGTTGCAATCCAATTAATCATGAGCACTTGGACTTGACTCCTTAGGTGGTAGAAGCAGCATTACATCCATTTAGATCAGATGATTCTTACCAGGATTCTGAAGGAAGATTACTTTCTATTGTTTGATCAAAACTAAATGGAGTTTTGGATTTCTTTTTGGCTGGGAGGTGATCTGCAAAGTGCGTTTTTTGTAGGATGAATTCTACAGAAACATTGTCCATAAATCACTGTTTCCTGAGAAATATTAAAGATAAGCTAGAGGGGTTCCCCTTGCTTTTTCTGCTTCATGTGGAGCTTGTGCCTTCTGGGGTAGAGAAAAGGGGTTTTATCAGAAGATAAATATGAAGAGCCTACAGAGTTGATGATGTCTTTTTGCCTGTAGAAATGAAGAGCTTTGGGGGATAAGGCTTTTGCCAGATTTCTCATCATACTGAGTACAAGTTTTGTTCAATCTGTCATGTACAAATGCAACTGAAAAAAATCAGCATGAATGTTTGTATACAGTTTCATTGCATTTATCTTAACATATGATATACATTTTATATACATTTGCATGCAATATTTCCACTAATGGGACAACATTTTGAACCATCTTTCTACATGAATAACTAGGGGAATGGAATGGTTTAGCTTCCAGAATGATTCACCCACCTGGTTTCCTTGGGTTGTCCCCTAAGGTTTCCTTCCTCTCTCCTCTACTGTATATTTTTATGTCTAGAATTGTCAGATGAAGCAAATTAAAGCTGGCACTGGCTTAAGCATTGCTTCTGATGTTCTCAGTTGTGCCTCCCCTGTGAAGTAAAGTGACTGCCAGAAATCACTTTCTTCAGAGGTTAAAAAATGGACTAGATAGAATGTGCATTGCAGTATGGGAAAGGGAACTACTGAAATAATCATGAGGACTATATCTCTGATTCTGATAGCATTTTAATGGAAATGGGTGCAGTCAAATTATCCACCACAAATAAGTAGGGATGAATAATCAGAAATGTTTCATACTTGCAAGTAGGGTAATATACCAGCATTAAATGTATCTTGGGTATTTGATCATTCATGATCATTAGAGTAGTTATTAAACTAGATAGGGTTCCAGATTGCAGAACTCAAGATCACAGATGACTGACTACTGAAAGCAGCACTTTATGGAGAATAATGAAAATAACAGGATGACATTGCTTATTATACATAGTTAATCTTTCTTTTCTTCCAAGATCTTTCCTCCCTACTGTCTTTATGGGACAGCTATAGGGTCCTACTTTAACCAACACATGCATATTGTCATTACCAGGTTGAGCTATTAAAGCAGGGCTCAATTTCAGAATTTCCAGCTCAAGATGAGACAGTCAGTATTAAAACATACAGATGATACTTGGCTTACAGATGAGGCTCTGAAAAGTCAAGGATAATACCTAATATACCAGCAGACTAGAAAAGCAGCTATCTATAGGAAGAATCCAACAGTAAACACAATCCGTATCTTAGGTTTCCAGTTCTTGAATTACTTCCGTACAGGCCAAAGCAGATCAATCAAAGCCAAACGAGATTATAACCCTGTCACCTACACAAAGTAAGAACTAAAGTAGCTGAGCACAGCAACAGATTTATGTGACACACATGCTGAAGATTATTGAGGAATTAAGTATTTAGAAGGCTTTCCAGTGATGTTTTTCCTTTGTGGAGTTGGCTAATGCTAGTTCAAAGAGCAATTCCTGTATTGATGCTAAAGAAATTAAAGCTCATGCAGAGTCAATTAGTAAAGCAAGAGGTCCAAGCTACAGGTTATATCAAGATGAGGTTGCATTGTAAAAAAAAAATTAGTAACTGCACACATATGTATACATATATGCACACGCTCATACCTCAATAGATAAGCAGCTGGGTTCACATTACATGCACAGAAGGGCAGAGGCTATATTAGGCCAGGGGTATCCACAGGGTATGGCAGAAAAGGAAAAAAAAAATCAACATGGTGTCTTTGATGGTGTGATTGAGGTTCCACTTGCTTTTTTGTGTCTGTCGTCCATGTGACATACATAAGAAATAGGTGGGGTATCAATTGCATTGTTGTGGCTGCCATTGTGACTTTCTTTACCACACCGTGTGGACACCCCTGGATTAGGCAAACACAAAAACCCAAGCATCAAAGGGGTAGAACATGGTCAGTTTAACCTCAGCCATAGGTTTATCTGAGATGAAAATGCTCTCCCCTGATCTGCCATTCTCATGGAAGAGAAGATTAATGTCAAGTTAAACCTCTCTTCCATCAACCTGCACAGATGGGGGCCTCAAGCTGTTTTGCGAAATGGGGGTTCCCTAGGCATTGAGTCTCTTTGTTCCTGCTTTCAGTTCTCATTATCCACAAAGCATGAATTGCCAAACCAAGAACTGAAAGAGTAGAAAGAGCTAAACCTATCGGTCCATGATGACTCCTCCCCAGGACACTGCAGGTTTGGAGGGGGGAGGTTGGTATTAGTTTTCCAACAACTGTCAAAACAAAAACAAAAATGAAACCTGACAGCTGATCAGCCTTTGCAGATGACACCGGGATGGCAGCCAAGATGGCTGCTCTTGATATAACCAGGCCGCTTTGGATTCTATTGATCATCTGCTGCTGCATCACCTGGAGATTTTCCCCAGGAAAAGTAGCCGTCTGATTCAAATATATTGCACAAAATGTTTCTCGGGTCTATTAAAATGTACCTTTTAGAGCTATCAGATCTGAACTGCAGAACTCCAGATAACCACAAGATGGCAGCAATGAGATGCAGAAATCTTTATGTCTACACTGCCTTCTAATGGTTAACCAGCCTATTAATATTCCAAAATCCTGTTCCTCTATAACTACCCAGTCTACGCACAGTCCTGCATTAGCTCACAAGGCAGGCAGTTGTTTTAATCTGTACCTTCAGACACTTTTGGCCTTCTGCCCCTCAGCCCCTCCCTTGTCAGGTAGCCCAACAGTCATGGAAAGATGATCTATACAGATACAAATTCAATAATCACAATCTTTTTTTTTTTTTTTTTAGGCACAAGACAACCAACAGTTGCAAGAAAATTGGGCCCCCCTACCTTTTCTTCCACTCTCCCACTAACCACTTGGACATTCTAAGGTGGAGGAGATCTTAACTATACTGATTTGAGCTTCAGATTAGGATGCAGGGGATAGGAGAAAACCAAGTCTCATTACTTATGCTAGGTCTGGACAATCCAAAGGATATATACTGTCTGCCAGTCACAGAGGCACTTCCAGTGATCTTCTGTACTTGGAGCCGTTTTTGAAGCCTTACTAGATCACTGTACTGATATCACTGGGATTCAGGCTGCTGAGTGAAATAATCACTGTCAGGTATTGTAACAAGTGAGGAAGAGTATTGATCTCTGTACGGGTTATTGTTATGGGTTGATTAACCCAAATTCCCAATATTGTAATCTAGGATTGTTGCTCAATTACGTTTGGCTATGCGTATATGTTATGGTTCTTGCAGATTCACTAGAGTTAATGAAAGGACCATTAGAAAAATATACTCCTGATTCAAGTATCTTTGATTTGATCTCAGCAACATGCTGGGAGATGCAAATAACCATATGTGGAGTTTCTTTTTTTTTTTAGACTATCCTCACAAGAGTTTTCAGAGTTATGTCCAGTGATGTCAGAAGTTCAGAACAGATAAATTTGAAAGGGAATGAAAATAGTCCCCTGTACATGCATTTTAAAGCTGTAGAGGTAGACTTCTTCTATAGCTCTTATGTTAACTAAGATGGTCTGAAATGTGACTGTCACTATATTGGGTTGCAAATCTTTACAGACCACCTCTCTATGATCAGGAATCAAAACTGTCCAAGATTCATGATCACAGAGATCTGTAACTGTGTTTGGTTACATTCAGCTAGTCTTTCACTCTTTAGATTTTTTCCAAGGACCTTAGATTAAAAGGAACAAAGCCTTTTAATCTTTGTTCCTTTTATTTTCAGTTGGGCAAAACTCATTTTCAGTTGGGCAAAACCACCTATAAAGTTAACTCTGGTGCAAACTTTTTTTTTTAAACTTAACATGTACTTCAGTTAAAAGCAAATGGACCACTGCCCAAAATTCAGTTAAAATTGTCTTTAGTATATCCAGTTGTCGAATTAATTTTACTGATTAAGAGATTAATTATTTAAGCCATTGCAGTAATTGCTATGTAATTTTGTAGAAGAAGATAATGATGAGAAATATTTAGCCAGATCTGCTTTCCTTTGATATTTTCTCATGCCAATATTAGAGTGCTGAACTGTTTAAAGTAGCTTGTAGGAGTGATCCAGAATTTAAAAACTGTCTATGAATACCCAACATAATCTGGCATTTTCTTTTGGCCAGACATTGTGGTGTGACAATACTAAATGCCCCAGTGTGACATTGTTTAAAAGTATCAATAATAAAGAAAGCTGGTGTTTTTATTGAGATCCAAACTGAAAAGTATTAAATCCTTGTTAGAAAAGGTTGCCACAGCCTTCCAAACAAGAGAGAATCACCTAAATCAGTGTTTCTCAACCTTGGCAACTTTAAGCCGCATGGACTTCAACTCCCAGAATTCCCCAGTCCATGCAGCTTAAAGTAGCCAAGGTTGAGAAACATTGACCTAAACACATGTGGCTAAGAAGCCTCCACTACAGATAAAAGAATTTGTGCATAGAAGGGGACAGAGCAAGCTTCTGTTTTCCCACTATCATCCAATTTTTTGGTGGTTCAGACTCTGTGTACCTGCAATTTGGGACTCCCACAGTCACACATTTCTGGCTGTCAGTGTTTTCTACAAATAATCAACATCACTAAGCAAAAACCATGGCAAAATGTAGCAATCTGGCCTCATAGTCAGTTGCTTCCTATTTTTCGTTTCTTCCCCTTCTTTTTATTCCTAGGAGACCATAGCTATTTATTTATTTATTTATTCAAATTTGTTATAGCCGCCCAACTCCAATCTTCAGCGGAAGGGCTAAGCAGTGAAAAGACATTCTTGCATTTATGAGGTGATGATCCACAACAAATCCTAGCAGAGCTACAGTATATTAGTTTCTTGCAATAAAGAAGTGGAAAAAATCTTTCAATATCTTAAACTCATTTTCTAGGCCTTACGGATTGCACCCCATCTGCTCATGGAAATAAGGCACTTTGCCTTCATGACGTATTGAAGTGTAGCTTCTCTGATTCAGGAAAAATGGCTACTCTACATGGGCAGAAGCCATTCTCCTCTTGAAGTGAAGGAAGGCAGTTCCTGTCTTCTGACTTTCAAAGTGGAGTGGTGCTCCACCTGGTGACATCACTTGGAATGGAACATTTTATTTATTTAACTTTTATCCCACCTTTACAGTATTTTGATCAATTCAAGGCAGCATATATACCTAATGCTCCTGCCTCCTGTTTTCCTCACAACAACATGCCTGTGAGGTAAATTGGACTGAGAGAAAGTTGACTGACTCAAAGTTCGTGTCTAAGTGAGGTTCCAGTCTCACACTCTCCTAGTTTTTGGCCTGGCACCTTAGCCACTACACCATATTGGCTCTCTTCAGTCCTACTGAAATACCCCTTTGAAGAAATATTTGGATAATGGCTGTGATCCAGAAGCATAAATGTACAATAAAATATACAGCTTTTTTTTTTAACAAATGTATGTGTGGACGGAATGAGATCAAGAACAATCAGAGAAGATCACTGATAATCACCTAATAATCATAGATGAGTGATTATTGGTTCACTCATGCCATGCGATTGATACACAATCTTATCTGCTATGCCATTCTTGATTATTTTCTGATTTTCAATTTATATGCTACCTTTTCTATTCAATTATCAGTTCATGCAACTGACAATTTAAAACAACACAGAGAAATATGAAGAACAAAAAACTTTTACAATTAAAAAGCAAGTAAGTTAGAAAAGAAATAATAAAATCATTGCTTGTTAAAGGCCTGGTGAAAGACATATCTTTAAGAAAGAGGGCAAAAACAATTCCTGAAGCTACACACACATACACACACACACACACACACACACGTCTCTCTACTGCGTATCTGTTGGATGAGCCTTGAGAGCAGAACTGCTTCCAGAGCAGCCTGTGCAGATCGTGACACATAATTCAGTGTTTCGTTCCAACTGTAAGTTGCAGACACTTGTTAAATGCAACTCAATGTAGAGTGTATTGCAGTAGTGCTAAACAAGTACATGAGGCTAAGCACTTCAAGTGCTGGAGTGGGCTAGGTGCCGAACCAATCTGGTTTCTTTTCTTAAGTGAAACAGAGGAGGAAGTAAGGAGGACAACTGCAGTGTTCTGCAAAGTAAACGACTCTCCTCTTATATACAGACATAAACCCAATCAGTAAGGAGAAGGAAACAGATTACAGTTGTGCATACATATTCAGGATTTCTTTCAAGAACTTTTAAAGTATTTGCTTGCGTACTTTGGGAACCAGGTCTGGAAAACCAAATAAGAGTCAGCCCTTATCGATAAATATTTGAACATTCCCCACCTTCATGGTATTTGTGTGGAGAATATGAGACCAAAATATCTCAGCCAAGGAAACATAATATGGCAACTAAGGTGTATATTAAGCTCAGTATCCTTGATACCTCACTGCCTCAAACCAAAGAGAGGGAAAAAACGCAAAACTCATTTCTCAGAGCAGTTTCCCCTGCGTCCTGAGCATCATAATCAGGATTTGGGAGTAAGCTTTACATCCCAGAGGTACTTTGGGATAGATGAATCCATCTCTTTTTTACTGTTGAGCTCCAGTACTGAACTGTTGTGAAGCACAGAGTCCATTGCCTACAAAAGGTAACAGTTCAGTGGAGGAGATCTGTTGTGGATTTTGAGCAGCCTCTACTCCAACTGGAGTGCAGGAAGTGTACAAGAGCTTCATATGCATCAGATGACATACATGTATCTTGTTAAGGCATGGTGGTTGCTAATGATGATGAAGTTTTGGTTTATAGACAGTTCAAATCAAATCACCCTTTCATACCAAAGCAACAGATCAATATGACCCATCAAATGAAATCACACACTTCCAACTCAATCTGGTGATTCAGTGAGGTTTTGTGCATGTGTACACTTAACGTTATTAAATCAAAGCCAGCCTTCAGATTGAATTGATTGCATTGATTCCATTCCACAATTCAAATCAATAATTTGAAGGGATTAAATTCATTGAATAGAATTGCAAATTCAAATTGAATCAGTGATCCAAATCAATTTGAACTGGATGTTGAATGATTTGCACATTTTATTTCTTTTTGCAATTCCAAATTTTGCTTAGTCTCTCTAATCTGAAGATCAGTCTTAATTACCAGCTAAAGATTTGTGCAGTCATATCTCCTCTGCTGTGTGCTAAACTCTAACTCCTCTCTGCTATTAGATAATTGTTTTGCATACAGTAATTGTTTAAAAGTCCATTATTTAGTTGAGGTGTTTTTTGTAGACAGCACTGGTGGGATTGGGGAGATACACGAAGAGAGATCTATCTAAGCAGATGTGACTGTGATACTATATTACTATTTTATTGTTTCTTGTATTTTTTAATTTGTGAACCCCCCCAAATTTGCTGGGAGTTGGGCAGTGTAAAAGTTTAATAAATAAATAGACTGAGAAAAGTCCAGTTAGCTGACAGAATCAATCTCATGTGAAATATTGTTAGAATATACCTCACCTCAATAATTCAGTGCTGAATAATTATTATGCTTTTATTCAATATACAGAACTTTCACAGCCAGAAAAATAATATGAAATAGCAGTAGAATAGTATAAAAATGAAGAGGAGAGCCTTTTTTCCCCTCCTTGTAGATAGAGACCTTTCATGATAAATTCATCTCCAATTTGGAAGGCTATAGACAAAATAAATTAATCTTCTATAATTAGCATTGAAAATGGAGAAGAACTCTTTTACAGGGGGAACATTTAAGGATCACCTTTGCAGGAAGGCTTCTGACAGCTTGCATTCAGCCATGTCTTCCTGCTACTTGTTCATGTATCCACAGAGAAACCCAAACAAACATTTTGAGCTAGCCTTGCTGATAAGAAGCTGGGAGGAGAACTTACTTTAATTTCACAGAAGGAAAATATTCTTATAGGAGGAAGAAATTGTGCTGGCATTAGAGGTGGAGTCTTAAATTTAATTATTTAATTATTTAATTATTAATAATTAATAATAATATTAATATGTTTATTAAAACCTGAGAACCTACAGAAAGCCCTGGTTGCAAGCATACTTCAGCCTGGAGCATGTCTAGCCTGTGCACACAACACTGGGAACAAATGGATTTCTGGATCTAGCAAGGGAGATGCTATGAGAGATATTCCTTACTGAAAAGGAACAGACTCCACAGAAAGAGAGAGCGTCTTGTGATGTACTTAAAGGAAGCATATGCCACCACAAAAATCCAGGAATCAGAGCACAGAAATCCTGCTGAGAGTGTTCAGGTAAGAATAAAAGAACGAGAAACTAAAGTGATATCATAATGAGGGTTTATTGTAGATCACCCAGACAGCTAGAAGATATGGATGAGGCCTTTTTTTTTGTCAGATAACCAGACTTTCAAAGATGCATGTGATAGTGGCAATGGGAGATCAACTCTCCTGACAACTGCTGGAAATCTAACTCTGTCCAAGGGTCAGAGGTCAAACAAATTTCTGTTTTCTCTTGCTGGCAACTGAATTTGCCAGAAAATGGCAGAAGAACAAGAGATCTGCTACCCCAGGCCTAATCCTTACCAACAAGGAGGAATTGGTTGAAGAACTAAAGGTGACTGGAATGTTGAGAGACACAGACCATGATATCAAGGGGAGAAGGAATAGAAAAGAGTCAGGCTTGTACGATAGACTTCAAAAGATTAGTTCTTGATGAATTCAGATGGAATATAAGTGAGATCCACTGGCCTGAATTCCTGAAAGAAAAAAGGTGTTTGGGGAGGATGGAAGTCCTGTAAAACAAGGCATTGTCACAACCATTTCCTACTAGAAAGAAAAATGAGTCATCAGAAGAGATCTGTGGATACATACACAGCTTTCCAAATGCTGAAAAGAAAAGGGACAAGTATAGGAAATGGAAGAGGGACCACGGAACCAAGGAAGGATACAAAGGCAGCTATCAGAAACTGCAAGGTTATATCAGAAAGGCTAAAGTGCAGAATGAACTGCAGCTTGCTGTAAATGCCAGATCAACAAAGAAGACTTTATCCACAAGGTGAAAGAGGTAAATCAGTAATGTCTTCGTACTTTATGTCTGCTTTCTCACAGAAGGAAAAGAAGCCTTAGCTGGCCATCGTTATGGCCCTGATGGAAATAGGGAGCTGCATAGAAGAGGAAAGAATAAAGGAATAGTAAGCTAATTTAAATAAATTCCAGTCTCCAGAGCCAGATAGATTGCATCGTAGGTTTCTGAAGGGACTACCAGAAGGGACTGCAGAACTGTTAATGGCAATCTTTGAGAATTCCTGGTGAGGACCCAAAAGATTGGAGGACAGCAAATCTTGTCCCTAACTTCCAACAAAGGGCAGGAGGAGGATCTGAGAAATTACAGTGCTTCAGCTTGATATCTGTACTGGGCAAGATTCTTGATCAGATTGTTAAACAGCACTTGGGTATGTATGTAGCAGTTAGCAAGGGCCATGGGTTCATCACAAACATGTCATGTCAAACGTACCTTAGTAGATAGAGGAAATGTCATGGACATCACCAAAGCTTCCAACAGTCTCTTATTACATTATGTAAACCACTGCAACTCCTTAGATTGTGACAGGATAGAAGCAGAATAAATATAAATATCTAATTAACAAAATAGCAAAATATGATGTTACAACTGATAGATGGCTGAATGACTGCACCCACAGAGTACTCAAAAATGTCTCCATGTTGGCTTGGAGAGTGATATCAAGTAGAGTGCCTAATGACTTTGTCCTGAGCCCTGTGCTATTCAATATTTGTATTGATGATCTGAATAAAGAAATTGACAGCGTGATTATCAAATTTACAGATGACATAGAGCTAGGAGAAGTGGCTAACACTTTAGAAGAGAAAGCGGAGATTCAAAATGATCTAGGCAGGCCTAAACAGTAGCGTGAAAAGAACAAGATGATATTTAACGGGACATAAGTATAGGATATAGGTGTGGTGGATAGTAACAGAGAGCAAGGCTATCAGGAAGGAGGGGGTGCATTCCAGGAAGGGAAAGGAGACAAAAGGCAACACAATCCAGAGGGGGAGCATGGGAAGTGAAAGAGGTTCAGGATAGCCATTCCCTAGAATCTCCCAGGATATATCCACTAGTTGCAGTAGTATAGATTTAGCCTGGCAAGATTCTGTCTATATGGTGTAAGCAAATAAAGGAACTGAACTCAGCTGGACTGTTTCACCGTTGTTCTTGGGCTGGGCCTGACAATAGGTTACCTGAATTGGCAGTAGTACATGTGAAAAGGATGTGGGTGCTTGAATACATCACAAGTTGAATATGATCCAACAGCGGGATGCAGCTGCTAAAAAAGCAAATGCTGTTTTGCGATTTACTATTAACAGGAGCATAGAAGTCAAATCTCAGGAAGTAATTGTCCCATCCGCATTGCAATCTAAACAGACAATGACAAACTGGAGTGAGTTCAGAGGAAGGCTGAGGGAACTAAAACTAACACTTTTTGGAATGGTTAAAAGAGCTGGGTTTTCTTAGCCCGCAGAAGCTGAGGGGAACTCTGATAGCATCTTTGGACAATTGAAAAGGTTGTCATATAGAGGAGGGAGTGGACTTTTTCCCTGTTGCCTTAGAGGCCAGGATCAGAACTATTGGGAACTAGATTCAGGTTAGATATTATGAGATAACCTTTTTTTTTTTTTTTTATTGCAGCCAAAGGCAAGCCAAATCAATTGTTTAACAATATGGAGCAATTGTACAAAAACAGTAGATCACTTATTACAGGATATACCAGAATAATTTAGCTGTACATACACATACATATTTAAAATCTAAGATCACTCAGGGGTAAACAAAGTTAGGACATGATCAGTTAATAATCTAACTGGCCCAGATGTTATCTCGTGCTGGACTCTGCCTGCTGTCATACAAAATGTTGTGACATTATATATAATAGTTTTATTTGACAGCAGGAAGGAAACATAATATTGCTCTGATCAACCTGGAAAGTATGAAAAATGGGGTATGACGTACTTGGTGCGGTAATCTCTGTAAAAGGCATAGTAAAATATGGGCAGCATTTTCTATTATCCCCAATCTAAAGGGGAAGGTATGTTTCTTATGAAGATTATTTTGAAGAGCAGCCCAAGGAAGCATATCAAATCTTAATTTTGTAAATGCTGTCCTGCTTTGGGAGTCAGAAGAGAGGAGGGAAAGCTGGCAGGTTGTCCTTGGAGCCATATAAAACCTCTCTCAGTATTCAACTGTTTGTGAGCCTAATTGTTGTTGGTAAGCTACGCCCTGATTTGCTGCCTTAATGCCAATTTAGCATGCTCAGAGTGCTATATTAGGAGGAATTCCTGGATGGTAAAAGCTGTCAACCAATGGAATAGGTTGCCTTAGGAAGTGTATGATCCCCTTTCCTGGAGGTCTTCAAAGAGAGGCTGGAAGGCCATCTGTCCAAAACATTTTACCTGATCTTGCTCTGAGCAGTGGGCTAGGCTAAATTACCACTGAAGTACAATCCAACTTTATGATTTATGAGAATGATTGGGCACTTTATATCCTGATGAACACACTGTGCCTATCATTAGGGTTTGACAAGTTGGGAAGTTAAAAAGTGATAGTCCTATGGAACAATATCATCATTCAGAATTAAAACATGTGATTTGCATGCAAAAAGTCACAGATTCAATTTCCAGGCCATGGTACGTGGGAATAACCTTGAGAGGCGAGGGGAAGAGATGCTGCCTAGGGAACGATCAGATAAAAGGGGAAGGAGCCCACAGCTGAACAATGGACATGGAAAGAAACTTAGAAAGGATCTGCCCTAACTTATCAGACTGTCAAAAGAGACAGTGGGAGATTTGTACTTTCAGACTTGCAAGATTCTGTTAATGTAGCCTTACAATAAAGTAGAAGTAGCTCATCTTGTCGTGTTTCCTGTCTGGTCTACCTGGGAGGCTAACATCAGAGTAGGAATAGAGATTTTAAAAAATGCCATCCAAGGTGCTGATAGGTTTGGATGTCCACTCTTAATGGATCAAAGATAGGACAATGTCTAGTAGGGTTTGCCTTTCTCTGGAGGGGAAAAATCTGTGATGGGGGGGGGGGTTGCACTTACTTTCTAAAAGGCATGAGGTTGCGGCCATCTTTTTCTTTTCAAAACAGAGTTGGTGTGCTTAGAGCATACTGGGTTCTTCATAAAGCACTGACTTCTTCTCTAACCCATAGTTGCTTCCACGAACCTTTGAAGAAGAAATCTCTAGTCTACAAGAAAGGGAGATTGGTATAAGTGCACTTACTCAGCAAGAAGAATGGAAATTATCTCTTGGATATCCATTTGCAAAAATAAGTCAATCCCCATCCACTCCTTGGGTCTAATTTGGTAATTTTTTTAATAGATTTTTAATTTTAACATCTGGAAAAAAAATGCTGGATGAAGAATATCTCCTGTATATCAGACATTCTGATATGCTTACCTCTGGCTAGGACAATCTCCTTCCAAAAAGCTTAGCAAACTTGAGTGACAGATAGATTGACTGAGATAGTTGAAGCAATCATCTCACTTTCTATATTTGTGACAGCTAAGGAGGGACTTGGAACTACTGCTAATTCATGTCACAAATAACATGAAAATGTTAAAGTGTAAAATGTGGGAAACTAATGTTAAAGTTACGCTGTGTTATAATTTAACTGAATTTTTTAATAAAATGATATACAGGTGAAACTCGAAAAATTAGAATATCATGCAAATGTTCATTTATGTCAGTATGGCAACTCAAAAGGTGAAATCAATATATGAGACAGACGCATTACATGCAAAGCGAGATATGTCAAGCCTTACTTTGGTATAATTGTGATGATTATGGCATACAGCTTATGAAAACCCCAAATTCACAATCTCAGAAAATTAGAATATTACATGACATCAATAACACAAGGATTGGAAATAGAACAATATCGGACCTCTGCAAAGTATAAGCATGCACATGTACTCAGTACTTGGTTTGGGCCCCTTTTGCAGCAATGACTGCTGCAATGCGGCGTGGCATGGATGCTATCAGCCTGTGGCACTGCTGAGGTGTTATGGAAGACCAGGATGCTTCAATAGCGGCCTTCAGCTCTGCTGCATTGTTCGGTCTCAAGTCCCTCATCTTTCTCTTGGCAATGCCCCATAGATTCTCTATGGGGTTCAGGTCAGGCGAGTTTGCTGGCCAATCAAGCACAGTAATCCCATGGTCATTGAACCAGGTTTTGGTACTTTTGGCAGTGTGGGCAGGTGCCAAGTCCTGCTGGAAAATGAAGTCAGCATCCCCATAAAGCTCGTCTGTGGAAGGAAGCATAAAGTGATCCAAAATCTCCTGGTAGACGGCTGTGTTGACCCTGGACTTAATGAAGCACAGTGGACCAACACCAGCAGATGACATGGCTCCCCAAATCAACATAGACTGTGGAAACTTCACACTGGACTTCAAGCATCGTGCATTGTGTGCCTCTCCATTCTTCCTCCAGACTCTGGGTCCTTGGTTCCCAAATGAGATGCAAAAGTTGCTCTCATCAGAAAAGAGGACTTTGGACCACTGGGTAACAGACCAGTTCTTTTTTTCTGTAGCCCAGGTAAGACACTTCTGACGTTGTTTGTTGTTCAGGAGCGGCTTGACAAGAGGAATACGACATTTGAAGCCCATGTCCAGGATCCGTCTGTGTGTGGTGGCTCTTGATGCACTAACTCCAGCCTCAGTCCACTCCTTGTGAAAGTCCCCAACACTTTTGAATGGCCTTTTCCTGACAATCCTCTCCAGGCTGCGGTCATCCCTGCTGCTTATACACCTTTTTCTACCACACTTTTCCCTTCCACATAACCTTCTATTGATGTGCTTTGATACAGCACTTTGGGAACATCCAACTTCTTTTGCAATGACCTTTTGGGGCTTTCCCTCCTTATGGAGGGTGTCAATGATGGTTTTCTGCACAACTGTCAGGTCAGCAGTCTTTCTCATGCTTGTGATTCCTACTGAACCAGCCTGAGAGACCCTTTAAAGGCTCAGGAACCCTTTGCAGGTGTTATGGATTCATTAGCTGCTTAGAGTGGGACACTTTGAGCTAGAATATTGAACCTTTTCACACTATTCTAATTTTCTGAGATTGTGAATTTGGGGTTTTCATAAGCTATACGCCATAATCATCACAATTATACCAAAGTAAGGCTTGACATATCTCGCTTTGCATATAATGCGTCTATCTCATATATTGGTTTCACCTTTTGAGTTGCCATGCTGACATAAATGAACATTTGCACGATATTCTAATTTTTCGAGTTTCACCTGTATTGTTGGTAGAAGACATCAGTCAAGCTGTCAAAAATGTATAAAATAATATCAAACCAGTGTTTGAAGTGTGGAAAGGAAGGGACCTTTTATCATACATGGTGGACCTTTGAAAAGCAAAGAAATTTTGGGTGCAAATCCATAAATGATGCAAAATATATTGGATTAACATTACAATGAAACCAGAATTGGACATTGAATTGGAAAAGAAATATGGGAAGTTAATACTATATATGATAACTGCAGCAAGATTACTGTATGCACAAGGATGGAAGAATAATGAAATGCCCACTTCCAATAGTGGAAGACTGGATTAGAAAACTGACAGAACTTGTGGAAATGACAAAGCTGACCAGTTTGGTCAAGGAAAAAAGGACAAAGACCTTGTTGAAAGACTGGAAACCTTATACAGACTTTTTGTTAAAAGAGGAAAAGACCAAAGTGATGATTTATGGATTTGGGGATTAAAAATCATTAAAAGGGAAGAGGAAGAGAATTATAAAGTAAGAGGAGGGAGAAAAAGAGGGTGGGGAAAGAGTAAGATGATAACTACTCAATGGAAAGAAGGGTGGAAGTCATAATTCTATATTTTCTTTTCTTTTTCTTTTGATTTTTCATGCTCTTATTGTATTTAAAAATTCTAATTAAAAAATAAATAAAAGAGAATGTTAAAGTGTGCTTAGCAGTATAATGTGAATGTGGGACTGGTAATAAATTACATTTTTACTGTTCTTGCAGAAGTGAAATCTTGATATGAATTATAGATTATGTCAGAAGCCTCAGTTAACAATGTTCATAAATAAACAGGTTTTTCTGTTTTTAGTTTTATTGTTGTTGGTTTTATATCGTTTTATTGGTTGTAAGCTGCCCTGAGTGGGTTTTAATATGGGCAGCTATAGGGATGTTTTAAATTTTGATGCTGGTTTGCACAATTTTGATACTAGTTTGCAAAAGAGATTGAGATTATATTTCCGGCACACAAGTTATTTCTCAAGACAATCTGTTAAATGTATAATAAGCAAGAGGACTAATGCTAACTTTAATTATATATAATCAACGTAATATTTTATTTATGTAGCTGATGCTAAAATGCATTCAGTTAAAGTAGTCTGAAGAATATGTGTGTGTGTCTCTCTCTCTCTCTCTCTCTCTCTGTGTGTGTATTCTGAAAGTGAAATGTGAAGTATAAGATATTTAAGGTTAGGATTTTTAAAAAAATGAACAGAATTTTGTTCCACATTATTTCAACTATACTGTAACACTTGAATGTCTCAGCAATGAAGGATCTTAGGAGAGACTTAGGGTAGAATAAGCCAAACAGCTTAGTAATAAAGATCTTGCAATAGTAGTTGATTGCAAACTGCGTATGAGTAAGCGGCATGATGTGGCTGCAAAAGAAGCAAGCACAATTTGGGGCTGAATCAATAGACGTGTGATTGTCAGAGAATGGGAAGTAATCATTCCTTTCTGTTCTTCTCTGGTCTAATCCCACCTTGAGCACAGTGTTTGGTTCTGGACGCTGCCCTCCAAGGCAGAGTCAGTCAAATACAAACTTACAACTAATCCATACGTGGACTCTCATGGATACCAAACTCCTCCCCAAATCTTCCAAAGAACATATGATATTTCCCTTCAAAATTGAATAACCCTTTTCCCCCAGAACCCACCAAATAACACTTTTCTCCTTTTTGCCATGATGGTTTATACCATGTGTGATGCAGTCTAAGCATCAGGGTTTAATCTTAATTATGCATATTATAGATAAAGCCCAAATTCCTTGGGCTTTACCTATAATATTAGATAAAGTTAATTTTTTCTCTATGTTTTATGCCTTATTTTTTTTATACAGTTATAGATGTTGGTGTGTTAATGACACATGTATTATGGGAATATAAGAATGCTAGGGCTGCTACAGATATACACAGACATACACACACCAAACACAGATGTATATACACCCATTTGTATAATCTATATAGTTAAATATATTTCAAGAGCCTTCACCTAAACTTCAGATTTTTATAACCTACAATGTGTCTGTCTACTTCATACTTAACAGTAAGCAAAAAAGCCATTTTTATTAATGTGGCTATTTTCACATCACACACACATACACAAACATACATATTTATATATATACATTGATACACATACATACATACAATATATATACACGGATCTATTGTATTAGCAAACAGATGGTGATGAAAGGTGCTGTAGTGTTTTTAATTGAAACCAATCAACTACTAAAATGATAAATTATATATTGTGGTTAAAATATCCTCAGTTGCATAGCTTCTTATTTTCCATCATAGGTGCTATACCTATAGCTGTAGAATTAAATGGATGAAAAATGCAGAACCTATCTTCCTTTTTGCTTCCTTTTTTCTCTGCCAGGCACAGTCGGCTGCTTTTCAGGGGAAAATCAATCATCCCTTTTCAAGAGACAAAGGAACTGCACCCTAAGGATAGAGGTGAATTGTTGAATAGAGCCAGTAAACAAAGGTTTGCAATGGGATGTGCTGCTATGTCTAAAACAATTAACCAGAAGATGTTTTCCACGGTAAGAGTAAAGCCTGACAGCTATCCAAAAGAGAACAAATATTAAGGAATCTTTTTGCTATATTTCTCCAATTAGAAATTGATTTGGCTCTCTTGTCTTGATCTGAGTCAGAATTAAAGTTTAAAGCAACTCTTTTAAACTAGCCACCATGTTTAAATCTTATTAATGAATTAATTTATTTATAAGGTGCTCAATTCTTCAGGTTATTAATTGCATAATTTATAAGCCCATTTCAGTAAGAGAGAACTTTGTGCAGAAGAAAGTATCCATGCTGATTACCTTACAGCAGTACGCACACATGCACTTGCATGCACCCACACCCATTTTTACACTCATTATCTATGGAAGCCCTGCAAATGGCAAAGGATCATGGACCATTAATTTATAACATGTTTAAATTTTATTTTCCTAATATCATCATCATCATTATTGACATATATTATCACTTCACTTCAGGGAGTGTGCAGAAGTAAGTACCTGTGCAGATCCTCTTCTTGCACTGAACTGCAGACACACACAAACTCACTCTTGTCTATGCTGACAATATGGAAGGTGTGCAGATTGCAAAGGGTCATGGGAGATACTATTAGGGTCCATCTTTAATGCACATGGGGAACTAATCAAACCTACTTTCTCACCAAAGAGCCAATTTTATTTATTTATTTGTTTATCAAACTTATCCCCGCCCATCTCCCCCCAGTGGGGGACTCTGGGCAGCTTACAACAGACGAAAACAATAAATAAATATATAGTTAAAATTTATAAGAAAACACATTTACACAGAATAAAGGAAGAGGAAAAATCCAGGAGGCTGATGGAAGCAACACCAGGCCTCTAAGGGGCTAGCCAACCCCATATCTGATGACCTCCCTCCCCACCCCAGGCCAGATGGCAGAGCCAGGTCTTCAAGTCCCTCCAAAAGGCCAGGAGTGAGGGGGCCATCTCACCTCCGGGGGCAAGATGTTCCAAAGGGTGAGGGCTACAGCAGAGAAGGCCCGCTTTCTGGACCCCACTAGTCGGAGTTCTTTTGCCGAGGGGGTCCAGAGCATGCCCTCTCTGTGTGATCGGGTGGGACAGGTTGAAATCATGTGGGAGAGGCGGTCCCTCAGGTAGTCTGGCCCCATGTCATGTAGGGCTTTAAAGGTGATAACTAACACCTTGAATTGGACCCGGAAGCAAACTGGTACCCAATGCAGCTCACGGAGCAATGGTGTTATATGGGTCCTTTGGACCGCAAAAATAGCTTGCGCGGCTGCATTCTGGACCAGCTGAAGCTTCCAGATACTCTTCAAGGATAGCCCCATGTAGAGCACATAGTAGTAGTCTATCTGGGAGATAACAAGGGCATGAGTGACCATTCAAAGGGCATCCCAATCCAGGAAAGGGTGTAACTGGTACACAACCCGGAGCTGTGCAAAAACCCTCCTGGCCACGGCTTCCACCTGCATATAAATCAAGCAGCTGTCCTTCGACATACCCATTTCTGAGGAAGAGTTGTGTTGTGAAAGAGGACATGGTGATGACTTTCAGAGAAACTTGTCCAATTATGCTGATTTTCTGAACTAACATCCTAGGATTCTGCAGAAGGCAGTTCTAAAACTACTGACTTTTAACATCAGAATCCAGATGTGCAATACTGCACATGTGTTCTCCTGACCAGTTGACTGTGAATATCTAGATTCTGCACAGCTAAGCTGATCTTTCAGTACTGCAGCACTTGGTAAGGAATCTAGAATCTAGATGGGAATCTGTTACACTGTCTCTTATCTGAAGTTACTTTGCACTCCCCCCCCCCCCCCCCCACATGAATCAGTGTTGACTCCTGACAACTGCCCGGTCTAGTCTGGTAGCTTTCTTGGCAAGGTTTTTCAGAAGCAATTTGCCCTTGCCTCCTTCCCAGGGCTGAGAGAGAGTGACTGGCCAAGGCCACTCAGCTGGCTTTGTGCCTCAGGTGGGACTAGAACTCACCATCTCCTGGTTTCGTCTGATGCTTTAACCACTACACCAAACTGGCTCTCTACTTTGCACATAGTAGTTCGTATATGTATACATAAGGAGTCACATGCTATAATCTATTGTAATCTATGGCTATAAAATCTATGTCTACATTTTTCTAATGCATATCTTTATGAAATAAGTGCTGGAAATGCTTGATGCATAATAAAATATTCGTGCGAGATTGTGAGACTAGGCTGAAATTGACAATGCAGCCATAACTTAAAATTGAATCCAGCACACGTGGAGAAGACAGAGACAAGAATCTTGTCAAAAATATACCTTTGGAAAATAGATAAGAAGGAACTAAGTTAAAAGCCAAAGGATATGCAAAAGAAATGCCATTGGAAAATGGGGGGGGGGGGGGGGAAGGCTGGGTGCTGAGTGCAAGGAAACCCTAACCCTATCAACAACTGTCAAATGTACAAATTAATGAAGCAAAGACTTTGGAGTATAAAAGGGGGTCTTGAAGCACACCAGTTCTTTGAGTCATTCTGGCTAGTGCTTGGCCAGCCTAGCTGAGTAGGATTTGGGTAAGTGGGGGAGTACATGAGGGTGAGAACAATGGCATATTTAAAACCAGTTACGCTCGTGGCTTTAAATTTGGTGGGTCTCCATGCATTCTGTTAGAACCTTGAATACTTCAGTGTTTCTAATTCTTTCCCCACCATTAACCAGGGCTGTGTGCTCCATATATTCCAGCCACATATTTTTCTGGACCACCCAGATAGAAAGCAAGAACTATGGGGTCCATGTG
The DNA here is from genome assembly GCA_030867105.1 of Liasis olivaceus. NCBI lineage: Eukaryota > Metazoa > Chordata > Lepidosauria > Squamata > Pythonidae > Liasis > Liasis olivaceus. The sequence continues at coordinate 264,886,431 of CM061349.1, forward strand.
TCTTGAGAGATTGAATGAGTGGAGTGAGGAACTATAAGCCAAGCCTAGATATTTTTGCAACGATGGTGAACCCCAAGTCCAGGATATAGTTCAGCAAACCTACTTGTCTATTAAATGGAAGTCAAGTTGCTGATTTTACGTGTTTTACAACACAAGGCTTTTCTTTCTAGCTTTTTTCCCACTGTTTTTTCCCACTATTTTTCTTTGTTCTTGGTTTCTCTTTGTATTTCGTTTTCCATATTAAATATTCTGTTGCAATTTTTCATCTTTTCATTTTCATGTATTTTCCTTCATTTGAATATTCTTTCTCATCTGTAGTATCTTTTGAGCATTTCTTTCTCTTTTGTACTTTTTCTTATTTGCTTCTTTTTATTTATTGTAAGTTTCAAAGCTATATTTATACTGAGTTTTGAAAGTTTCAAGGCATAATTTTATAAGAAAGAATCTTTCTTTTTTCTTAACCACATTATTGACATTGGACACCAAAAAGAAAGTCTCATCTTTCATGAATGTTGTCATAAGCTGATTTAGATGGCTTATTTTCATACACATTTATGCATAAAGCTTTTGGGCCATGTTTTACACTGCATGATGACTTATATCCTTCTTAGCATTGCTGGATCCATCAAACCACGTTTTTCCCTTAGAATTTTTTTTTTTAAAAACCCTCATTAAACAGTGTAAGCTGAACTTAAACTTGATTTTGTAAATGTGTTCCAGGCACATTTAACTACTAGGTTTACTATTATGCCCCTTTTCATTCCCCCATAGTGGCATGGAAGCTCTTTCCAAACAGAACAACCAGAATCATGTGAGCAAAGCCAACTACATGGAATTCCAGATGGGAAAAAAGAAGAATCCAGTTGGAAATCCACATTCTCAAAATCTGACTTCAGACAATTCAAGGTCGCCTGATAGTAAGTAAATCTTAACCCAGTATAATACCAAGTGTCATTCAGGCCTGTATGAGACAAGTGTGTTGAGGCAAAAGAATGCTCAGTTGTCAATTGGCTTCAGTGAATTGGACAGCAGAATGTCAAACAGAGTATGAGGGAGGCACTACCATTTCAGTTCTGTTTCCTCAAAATCAGCACAACAAAATCTGGATTCCAAATGATGTCAAGCACGTTCCTGAAACAGGAATTTCTACATCGTGGCTGTTTCAAATGAGATGTTATAGAAGGTGAACAAATTCTGTTTTCTAATTGTTTCTGCTCCAGGTCTGTGTGTATGTGCATGTACAGTGTGTGTGTGTGTGTAGGAGCAAGAGAACTACATGCAGGTATTCAGTACTTAGAGCACTGTTTTTCAGCTTTGGCAATTTTAAGATGTGTGGACTTCAACTCCCAGAATTCCCCAAGCAGCATGCTGGCTGGGGAATTCTGGGAGTTGAAGTCCACACATCTTAAAGTTACTAAAGTTGAGAAACACTGACTTAGAGCAACCAACTGTATCACACATGGAGTTAATTCAGATTTTTTTCCTCCTGATTAGCGAACCCACTGTTTTTCAGACCATGAGTAGGCATGGACAAGCCAGGCAACTGGATTGCAGGAGAAGAGCATTGCAAACCTTCTGTGTTAACAGGACTGAAACAAAAACCTGTATATGAATGTTCATGAGTTTATAGACCACACTGAAGGATACATATTTTTACAGCAGAATATTCACTGTTAGAACCATCTCCACCTTTACTCTAGCAAGCTGTAGTGTGCTTTTTTCTAGAACGGAAATATAAACAGTAGATCTAACTGTGCATCATGCAGAAAATTATACATTCATTATATTTGATGAACTTTATTATACTCATTCTACCATTAAATCTCAACAGGAAATGAAAAGTAACGCCAGCAATTCAGCCTCTCTGTGATTTTAAAATGTATACAGGAAAATCACCTAAATGCTAAATCTTTCCCTTTATACCTTGATTCTAAGATATACATTCATTGTTTGAATTCAAACAAAGGGTTGTCCTAAAGTTACTTATGAGGTTAGATATGTGTATAAACAATAATCACTTTACAACAACATATCAATATGGTAATGCAATCTAAGGCTGCAATCCCACTCCAATTTATCTAAGAGGGTATGGGATTCTGAGTAGAAATATGAATGATTGTATTACAGCATCGTTTATGAATGCACAGATGAAAACTGGTTCTGATGAAGAGACTTGACAGTTTGTTATATGTGGTAGACATGAAATGATATATAGTGGCTTATTAAGATGGGGATCCTGCATTGATGACAACTGGAAGAATATAAGCACTCACCTCAGCTATGTTCAGTGGGACTAGTGGTAGCAGTAGTAGAAATATTAAATAGTGGTGTTAGTAGTATTGCATTAATAGTATTAAGCATTACTCCTAATAATAGTATTAACTATTTAACTCAGCAATACAGCCCTATCCTCTACTCAGAACTGCAGTCCGTGAGTAGGCAGCATTCAAATCTGTGTAAACAAATACATGTCAGGGAATTCAGTGAGATTTACTCCCAAGGTCTCATTCTAGCTTTAATTTCTAGTATTTGAGAAAGAAAAGTCCTGGGCTGTATTCTTTATCCCACTAATCCTTAATCTCAGTCGCAGATGTGAAGCTACTGTTCTGGCCAAGAAAGAACATCCTGTGACTACTTAGTGACAGTTCTTACTACCTTATATTTTCTAGGGTCTAATTTAATAATATTTATTAAATGGGATCAGAAAGTGGTGTGGAGTCCATAAAATGGCTGTACTGTTCTTGAATGGCTGTGCTCTCCCTGTATGGCTTTCAATTATTTGTTTTTAATGTTTGTATTGTTTGTATGGCTTCTTTATTTTTTGATTTTTTTTTTGGTACTGTTTATGGTTTTTTTGTAAGCTGCCCGGAGTCATGAATGTGAGATGGGCAGCTATATAAATTGATTGATTGATTGATTGACTGACTGACTGACTGAATATTTAGTCCATCAAATATAGTCTGAATTCCCTGCTACATAAACATATTAAGATGTATCTGCATTACATTATGATACTATCCGAAATGCTGGGCAGGGCTGCACTCTGAACCACAGCTTTAAAAATCTTTTGAGCATTGCTTATATTCTTATTACCCATTGCTGTCTTGTAGCATCATGGCACTCTTCCTTCATAATTTCTGAGAGAGCTATTTCTAAGAATGAGATGGAGATGATTTCCGTCTCCATTTAATGATGCATTTGGCGATCATGATAAACCAATAAGAGTCTAGGTATCCCTTATCAGAACAGTTTTATTGTACATCTAAATAGATTTCAAATGCATATCTTGCTGCAAATGGCATGCCTGAGCCTTAAAACAAGGCTGAAGGGTTGTAGATAATGTGATTTCTTCTTAATGTCTAGGAGCAGGCACCATGACTACTTCTGAACTGAGCAGTAATGTTCAGTTCTAAGAAGTCAGTATTCTTGAGACCTTTAAAAGTACAAACAATATGAAAATTATGTATCAAGTGCCCATATGTATGGTGTTACAGCAGACATTCAAAATATTGACAAGTTGGCATAGAGAAACTAGTAAATGAACTAACATTTCTGAACAGTTTTAATTAGCCTGCAAGGAAAATCTCTTGCTCTGGATAACAAACAGGTAGTCCTCACTTAATGATCATTTGTTTAGTGACCATTTGAACTTATGATGGTGCTGGAAAAAGCTACTTACAACCAATCCTCACACTTACCACCATTGCAGCACCCCTGCGGTCATATGATTGCGATTTGGGTGCTTGGCAACCAGCTCGCACTTACGATGGTTGCAGCATCCCGGGGTAACAGGATCACCATTTGTGACCCTCCCAGCCGGCTTCTGGCAAGCAAAATCAATAGGGAACCATGTGATTCACTTAATGACCATGTGATTCACTTAACAAATGTGGTGATTCACTTAACGACCGCCACAAAAATGTCATAAAATTGGGTATGGTCACATGATGCCTTGCTTAATGACTCCCACTTAATAACAAATTTTCCAATCCTTATTGTGATCATTAAGCGAGGGCTACCTGTAATGCTTTTTAAAGAAAATGTTCTATCGTTTGCTTTCAATTCTGCATGCAAATTCTGTGCTGGAGGTTCTAGATTTGAGAAGGGTCTAATCTGAATCAGGTGTGCAATTCAAGATTCAAGGGCAAAACATTTAGATTCAAGTCACTTACAGATGTAATATTTGATTTTTTTTTTTAAAAGACTGCCCACAGTCTATAATAGAGAAGCATCAAAATGCCTGCAAATGGTTCATTTTTTGACAGAATGTAATGAAAATAGCAGGGATGGTAGAACTTTAGAGGACATGAACCCTGCAAGTTTTAGCTCAATAACTTCAAGGTTTTCATCATAAAACAATATTGAAATACTCCTTCTTCAGCTCTTTTAAGGTAGAAATAGCAAAGATCCAATAGAAGAGAATATCTGTAGCTTAGGTTTGAACTGTGGAGTCCTTGGTGCTCTCTGAGTTTGGCTGTTGGCTTGCAGTCATTTCGTTACCTGACTAGGTAATATCATCAGTGTGAGTGAGTGTGGGGTTTGCTTCCCTGTTTATACACAGTAGCTTGCCTTGCCAGTGTTGGTGGGGGTGTGATTTTCTCCTTGGTAGTTCCTTGATTAGAGTACTGTTTTCTGCTTGATTGTTTGCCTGGTGTTAATCCCTGCTTATATGGGTGTTGGCTGCTGGAGAGGACCAAGTGCTCCACAACTAGTAAACTAGTGGCATCCAAACTCTCCAGAAAAGTATCTAGGTTCTGCTGAACCAATGCCCAAAGTGTCCTCCTCCAACTTGAGAAGAACAGCTTTCAAAATCTTCAAAAAAGGAAACTCTTGTCCATTGATTTTCTGGTCTGTCAGGCTTTCCATGACACTGGGGTGACCCTTGGCTTGCCCTTCTAGAGGGGAGCACTTTGTTGTTTCTGACCACAGGCTTTTCTGGAGTGCTTAGAAAATCTAACTCCTTTGAGGAAGGAGCTCTTCTTCATTAGCAGGATTTGAATGTGTCAGGTTTATGGCAATCTGGCTCTACATAGCAGAGGCAGGCTGACCCAGTTAGATACCATGGCATACAAAGGGGCAGGCAGAGAAGAAGTTGCACTGAATTCTTAAAAGCAGGAAATACCTGGATATGTTAGCCTGGCATCCATTCACTCATTGTGAGAGCCTTAAACCTGCCCTATTTAAAAGCAAGACTTGAGGCAAGAGTAGGTATGAGCCTTGAGCCCATATTCAGAGTGCTGAGTTGAACTTCCAGTTGTTTGGGTAGGATCAGCACAGATGTGTTATATTCCATTAGTACAAGAAACAGGCAAAGTGAAGGTTTGTGGCAAACTACTGTGAAGGTGTTGAGAATGAAATCCAAAGTAATGTTAACCTTGCCAACTCAGAAGAGCCATGATAGGCACAGTGTTTAATGATATGATGGATATCCCTGGCCAGCTACTCATGTCCATGTTACAGGCAGCACCTTTGAATTGACCCTTTAACATTCTTCATCTATGGAAGTGAAGTTGGAATATTGTATGCTATCTATAATAACCACAGAATCAGTTAGAGAGCCATCAAATCCACAGGGGGCTTCAAAGCAACCTGATTTCATTTGCTGGTTTGAAAGGTGTTCCTGCCTCAGTTTGCTAGCCAGTTTTGTTTAGGTCAAAGTTTTGCCCCCTTTGAAGTTTGGCTCAGTTCTATAATATAAACAGAAGTTATCTTGACTGAGAAAGAGTTTCTGTCTCCAGAAGAAAACTTCTAAAGAGATCTCATCAATTTACCTAGTGGAGACAGCTAGTGAAAAGAAATTCTTCTTCGGCCGCTGAACTTACTGAACTTACTGACTAGACTGAACAGCAGCCTCTTCGGCGGTTGAACTTACTGAACTTACTGACTGAACTTACTGAACTTACTGACTAGAAATCTGCAATATTGCCATTATATTTTTAATAGGAAACTCTTAAAGTTTGCCTCAGTATATTCTGCACTTAATTCTTTTATAATTTAAAGAGTTTTCTCTTTACTTTTGGGATGATTCTGTACAATGAAACCTAGCTGAAGGCAATGACTTTATATTCACTATGGTTAAACGAAGTTATCAGCAAAAGTGAAGTTTATTCTCCAATAATATAACTTTTTAATATATACTATTATTAGTTTATATCAACTTTTAATTGATGATGATGATGATGGTTGGTTACACAGTCAGCCAGATGTTTAGACTGGATTTGGCATTTTTATCCACCTGAGTCCTTCCAAGGACTTGGGATAGGCAGATGTTGTTGTCTGATGGTGTTGAAGGTATCGTTATGATTGATATTATTATTATTTTAAATTTTACTATTATTATATAATTGTTTTTATTTTACTGTATGCATTAAAAGACAATACCTATGCAATGAAACAAAAATAGGACCAAATCTTATTTGCTATGGCATAATTCATCAAAGGATATATTTTTGCTTCAAGCTTTTCTGCAAAGGCAAAGTCTTCAGGTTTTAATGATCATCTAATGTCATTAGAAGGACAAGGCAGCTCTAGGACTCAATGCTTTATCACCTTCAGGTGATCTGCCAATGTGTGCAAGGAACCTCACCTGGGTAGAGATAGCTGTGCCACAATTATCTGTTTTTTAGCAATTTCTGTCTTAGACTATTGTGATGGATTACAAGTGGCATTTCCATCAAAAAGGATCTGAAGGTGGCAGTTGTTCAGAGTACAACCACATGATTATTATCCAAGACAGGACTTCGAATCATATATTGCTTTTAATTTATCGACTCTACAAGCTTTCTCACACGTGTGCAGAAAGACACACACACAGGCACACATACACACAAAGCTGTGCTCAGTGTTCCCAAATCAGACATAAAGGGCAAGAAGGGTGTAGTAATTTGAACCTGAATGCAACAATGTAAGCATTATGTTAACTGTTCTTGGATCAAACATGAGGTAGTTAATACAAACGCTTCCCTGTATTGATCCAGAGCTCAACAGAGACTAAGTGGATAAGAATTTAATTTAAAAAATCTGCATAATTTGGGGAACTGTTTCTTAACAACATTTGTAATGAAGGCTGGTGTGGATCTTCCGGGTTGTGTGGCCGTGGTCTGGAAGTTCTGTTTCCTAACGTTTCGCCAGCATCTGTGACCGGCATCTTCAGAGTACAGGAGCACAGACAGGAGCAGTTCTCTCTGTGCCCGGGATGGTGTGACCCTTTTGTGGGTATTTGTAGAGATGTGGAGGGGGGGGGGGGTATGGGGTGTTAATGAGTGGCTGCTTGCCCAGGTGTCAGGAGAACTGTGTATCTTCCTGTGGGCCAGGCAGGGTCCCTTCTTCTATTGAGTTGTTAACGAGTGGCTGTTGAGGGTGATTAGCATGTTCATTGTGTGAGTTGTTTGCATGTCCTGGTGGCTGAGCTGAGTTCGTTGACCTTTTGCAGGCTGTATTTCTCAGGATTGGTAGCCAGGTTTTGTTGATTTTTAGACTCTCCTCTTTTTTATTGAAACTGTGCTGGTGTTTGTGAATCTCAATGGCTTCCCGGTATAGCCTGGTGTAGTGGCTGTTTGTGTTGTCCAGTATCTCTGTGTTTTCAAATAGGATTTTGTGTCCAGTGTGCCTGAGAGCATGTTCAGCTACTGCAGATTTTTCTGGTTGCTGTAGTCTGCAGTGTCTTTCGTGTTCTTTTATCCTGGTATGGATGCTGCGTTTTGTGGTCCCGATGTATACTTGCCCGCAGCTGCATGGTATGCGATATACTCCTGCGGTGGTGAGGGGATCCCTTTTGTCTTTTGCTGATTTTAGCACTTGTTGTATTTTTCTGGTGGGTCTGAAGATTGTTTGGAAATTGTGTTTTTCCATCAGTTTTCCCATGCGGTCTGTGACCCCTTTGATGTAGGGCAGAAATACTTTGTTGGTGGGTGGCTGTTTTTCTTCTTCAGTCGCATGTTGGTTTCTTGGTTTGATGGCTCTTTTTATTTCATTCTTGGAGTAGCCATTCACTTGCAGGACCCAATTAAGGTGGTTAAGTTCAGAGTCTAGGAATTGGGTTTCGCAGATCCGATTGGCACGATCCATGAGGGTTTTGATAATGCCTCTTTTCTGGCGTGGGTGGTGGTTGGAGTTTTTGTGTAGATACCGGTCTGTGTGGGTGGGTTTTCTGTAAACTTTGTGTCCTAATTTGAGGTCTGGTTTGCGTATGACCAAAGTGTCTAGAAATGGAAGTTTGCCGTCCATTTCTTTTTCCATAGTGAATTGTATATTGGGGTGGATGCTGTTTAGGTGGTCCAGGAACTTCTCTAGTTCTTCTTCCTCCTGACTCCAAATTGCGAAAGTGTCATCCACAAACCGGAACCAGACTGATGGGGTAACGGGTGCTGTTTCCAAAGCCTGTTTTTCAAAATGTTCCATGTAGAAATTTGCTACGACCGGGCTCAGGGGGCTTCCCATGGCGACGCCGTCCACCTGTTCGTAGAACTCATTGTCCCATTGGAAGTAACTGGTTGTTAGGCAGTGCTGGAATAAAGCTGTGATGTCTTCTGGGAAGATCTGTTTGATGAGTGCCAAGGTGTCCCTCACTGGTACCTTGGTGAATAGGGAGACCACGTCAAAGCTGACCAATTTGTCCGTGGGGTTGAGTTTCAGGGTGCTGATTTTGTTGATGAAATGTCCTGAGTCTCTGATGTGGGCTGGAGTCTGTCCAACGTGGGTCTGTAGAAGAGTGGCCAGATATTTGGATAATTCATATGTCGGTGAGCCAATGGCACTTACAATGGGTCTGAGCGGGATCGAGTCTTTGTGGATTTTGGGGAGTCCGTATAGTCTGGGTAATACCCACAAAAGGGTCACACCATCCTGGGCACAGAGAGAACTGCTCCTGTCTGTGCTCCTGTACTCTGAAGATGCCGGTCACAGATGCTGGCGAAACGTTAGGAAACAGAACTTCCAGACCACGGCCACACAACCCGGAAGATCCACACCAGCCTTCGTATGCCGGCCGTGAAAGCCTTCGACAAAACATTTGTAATGCTTTCATCTGGTCTTTTCTTCCCCACCCATCCACCTCAGCATCTGTAAAAGTAAATGGTCACCTATGGTAGCTAATATTGTTTTGTTAGAAAAAGCTTTGTACGGGTTAAAGTATTGTGAAATTATTTGTGATTGACTTTACTGTCTGGGAATTCTAGTCCCAATTCCCAGGATAACAGACTGGGAAAAGTTGGCTAGTAGTTCCTCTCTATATTTCTTTTTAGTAATTTCCCCTATACTCATAAAGGAGAAATAGGAAAATGATTGCAGGGGAATTGTAGGGGAATTTTTACTAACTCCAGACAACCACAGAGCAACCGCTGAAGAATGTTTCAAGTTGCTTGAGACTGTGATCAAAGGTTATTCTAAGAAAATGACAAAATTTACATGCATGCTAGTACTTTTATGATATTGGTTACAGACATCATATTTCTATATGCCTTAGTAGGGACAAACAACATTTGTCAAGCAGTAATCGGTTAATTTAGAAAAAGAAAAACCTTACCCTTGACCAGGCACCACAAACTTGCTCTTTTCTCTGGGAAGTCACAAAAACGGTTTATGCATCCTATCTGTTATTCTCCTCCCTTGCAATGGACTGTCACAGGGTGTATCTATGGGTTCTAGATGTTTTTTTAGACTTGAAGCCAGCTCAGGGCAGCTATCTTGTCCCATAGATTCTTTTGTCATCTATGGGACAAGTCTACTTCTTGTTAGCAGCAAAGCTGGTTCCAAAATGTTTGCTTGAGAAGTCCAGATAAGTAATAAGCCAGCAGGGAGACATGGAGAGTGCAGGAATATCACGTGGACCCTAAGCAGCTACATTCCATTTATTTCCTCTGTCCTGACTTAACAGCGAGCTTTATATCTCACTTGATTTTTAATTAACAATGCATCAACAGCGCTCCAAAACTGGCTTTAAAAAAGATAGCTATGTGTGGTGCTATATATCCAACTATTGTCTGCTCTAAGCTGTTTCTGTGTTTTCAGTAAAATTAAAGGCACCGCGTGTACTGATCTTGAGTACACTTTGGTGGCGCTTTCTTTCCTTCTCCTTTCTCTCCCCTGCCCTTGCTTCTTTTATGCAACTTACAGTACATTTCTAAGATACTTATTCAGAAATGTTCCCTTGAAAATAGTAAGGAAAATAATAAGAAAATACTGCATTCCGGTTGGTGCTGTCAGAAGGTTCTTTCTGATAATACACTTCATTTGAGTAAACTCAAATTATATCAAAGAAGTATGGTATCACAACATGCAGGTGTTGATGCTTTTGATAACAGCTCTTAGAAAAGTTCACATCTAAATTGCTTTAACATTCCATGCCTCACCTGAGAAAACACAAACTATTTTAACAACTTTTTCCTCAAGAATAATCTATCCCTTTCTGCTTTTGTATCTTATGAAAATAAAATCACACCACCATTTTTCCCTGTCTTCTCATTTGCCTGTAATTCAATGGAGTCAATCCAAAAACAAATAAATGGTCATTTATCAAAATTATTTGTCTCCATAGTTTTGACTGCCCAGTTTGGTATATTAGCAGTGTGCACAAATATTACACAACCACACTAGCAAATATTTTCCTCCAGCTAATTCAACCATTTTGAAACAAGATCTGAATTTAGCAAAATCCATATTGCTTCATGTATGCACATAAAAGAAGAACGTCTTAGCAAGAACTTAACTGATCTTGAATCTTACAGATGCTCTGTTAGTGCAGAAGGCATCGTAAAGGTCTTAAAAGTACAGTGAAGAGCTGAAAGTGAGGGAAAAACATATTAGCAGATAATTAACAGTAAGTTTGCATAAATAGAGGACATATAATTACCACACAATCCACCAAGCATAAGAGCGTGCTTCACATCAAAGCAGATTATTGGTCTACCTGGCTGAGGAGCACCTTTACCATGAGTAGTTTTTTCTGTCATGTGCTGTGCTCTCTCAGACAAGAGAGGGAACATATAGCTTTCAGGACTGAAGGAAAGAATGAATAGGGCCAAAACTAAGAGTGGGGAGCCATTGATCCCCCTCTTTTTGTCTTTCTTTTTCCTCGTCTCCTTTCTGACATCCTCTTTTCTCCTAAGCAGAAGAGAAGGGATCTGAAGAATTTTTATTGAGGGTTTACACAGATTTCTTGCAGAGAACTTTGAGATTAGGCTGAAGAGTGCATAAAATTAGGTTGCAGGCCACAGGTTGCCCCTTTCCTGCCCTTGATCTTCCTTGACTGACGGTAGTTCTCCAAGGTTTTATTCAGGGTTTCTACCACCCACTGCAGATTCCAGGAACAGAACCAGGAGCCTTTTGCATGAAAAGCATCTGTTCACAGCTACAGCTCTTATCACCCTAATCACGTAGGTAGAAGAAATATGTGCTACTGAAGCAGAGAAGAAGAAAGAGGAAGCAATCACATAACTCAAAATAAGGTGTAAGTCAAGCCAAAGGTTCATTTTGCAAGTGAATTACTGTTCTGGAATCTTCTTTCTTAGGATGTTCAAGAACTGACTTGAAAAGTAGTTGCTGTGTGCATTTCCTGACTTTGGAGAAGAGAGCAACTGAGCTAGATAAAGTAATCCATGAATCTCCTTCAAGGCTGATTTCTGTAATCACATAATCCATAAAACTGCTACTTTTGGGATATTATATGAATATGGGGGAAAACGACAGGATTAACAGTGGATAAGATGTACTGTTGTTATTGTTGTTGTTGTTATTTAATTAATGGTCAAAGACCAAAGGCAAACAAAGAAACAATGTTACACTTAATTAAATATTATACTCTAAAAAGAATATATTAAGATACAAATCTATAAATAAAAAAGTTAAAGTTAGGGATTCAGCAGCAACAAAAATTGAACAGAATTTGGCAATCCTTCTGGAGATCTCGGACCATCTGTTATCTAAGAGAAAGAGAATATTCTCTCTGAGCCCCCATAATTATGATTTAGTAATGCCTTATTAGATCAGCTCATCAAAGCAGCATAATAGCATATGAGAAACTGATTCTGTATCCTGTCTGATGGACAGATGTGCTCTTGTATGGGAATATTGTTACATTTTCCTTCCAGCAGTCAGGATGGCATTCAATTGAGCAAGTATAAGGGCTCTGCTTTGGGATGGGTGACGTATATTCACTAGACATTTGGCAGGGCAGAAGGGAGTTCTGAAGAAACCTGCTCCATGTAAGGTGGGGGTTGTCAGCAGCATCTACAAAAAGCAAGACAGTGGATGGAATATTGTGATGCAAACCTTACCACTTTTGAACATGAATTTGAGCGGGGGGGGGGGGGGGGCTGCATCGCAGCAATTTATCTGCCATCTTTATGATTTTGATACTCACCCCCCATGAATAGTGCTGGGTATTATATTTAGGTCACACTGAATGTCATTGCCAGGGCCCATTGCTTCAACTCTAGCCTGTATTCCAGGGCCAAATGAGATCAAGCAAACCCTACTATTTTAAATAAAAATCAGCACCTGCCTTCCATGATGACATGAAGTTATCCTGTTAGGTCAAGGAACCAGGGAACTGCCAATAAAAAGCTGTTTGCAAGCCTTTATGATGAAATTTAGATCAAATTCCAATCTCAGTAGAGAGTTAGATACATATTGAAGAACTCATAAGAGGCCTTTTAAACATTTAGACTCTGCAGCTTCCATAGACTTCTTACCAGCAAAAATACCAATATCAATTATGCAGCGTACAAGTTATGCAATTGTATTAATTAGGAATGTTATTCCAGTCAGCTGAAATTGGTGGCAAGTCATATCTTTTCTTAGATGTTTCCAAAAGTAGATCTCAGATTACATATTATCCTTAAACTAATATCACAAAGCATAAACCTAGAGTTATCCTTCATCACTCGAACCAGTACGAAAAGAAGAGACGTCATTTCTGATAGAAACTTTACATGTAATCATTTATTGTCATTGTCCACTGAAAAATAAAATCTACTTCATCCTATTCAAGTCAGAATTTTTTTGTGTGTAAAGGAGAAGGAACTGCAAAAATATCGTAACAGCTTTTCATGGCACATTGAGTAAAATTCAGGTGAACTGGTTCTGTTTAATTTCATCTTATAGGAAATTAAGGCTTCCTATTGCCATTATAGAAAAAGTGGAATTTTGCAAATTATGAAGATGTAGGGAGATGATTCTGCCCTCTTTTATGTGCTGCCAGCTTTATGTGACTATTGGGCTCTAATATAATGGCATTCCACACTATTTGCCCCAAGATCTAGGTTTATCTTGAGGGAAAGCAGTATTGTAATGTAATCCATGTTTCTCCACTAATAGGTCCCCTTTAATTTGGTAGGTCTTAATCTGAGATAAATAGGTATCAGATCTCACTCCAGTTAGCTGTGAATTCAATGTCTTTTTTTTTTTTTTTTTTTTGCATGCTGATTAAACATAAGCTCTGGGAGATACTTTTGTTCCCAATATGGAAAGGAACAGCAGAACATCTTCTCTTTGGCAAAGGGCTGGTTGGATCCTCCCTCATTTGAGACCTTGGAACATTTGCTCCAGGAGCCAATCAGGCGGGCCAGGAGTAGTAGTGAAAACATTATGCCTAGCCCTGAAAACTTCTTTCTTCATTCTGGGGAAGGCAAGCGTATATAGATATGCTCGTTCCAGGTACATTTTGTAAGCCACATCTCCTACTCTGTGAGATTCTATTGAGCTCATTCTGATATTCCATGTCATTTATCCTTTGGAGGAAAATGTATTAGTCTGTCTGTATCTAATGGAAATAAGGAATTCTACTGAAAGTCCATATAACAGTAGTTTTTGTTCCACTGCTGTTTTCCAAATTAAAGGGTGGTCATCTGCCAGGGCTAAGGGCAGTAAACCAGTGGGAAAGAACCAGCTTATAATCCAATAGCTGATCATTTGTCTCCAAGCACTTCAGTCTCAAGTCTGCATGGTGCTTTAGATACATACCTAGAAGCAGTGAGAAGAGACCTCAGGAATTTGGTTGCACTGCCTCTGTTTGCATTTCATCTTTGTATAAAGTCCCATTTGATCCCCATATAAAATTTGAGGGCAAGAGTTTGGCCTCAAGAAGATTTGAGGCTGCTGTAAATAATTCTCCTCTTTTAGTGAAGAACCACCCAACTGAAGATTTTAATGCCATCTGGGTACCATATACATGATATGCTTTTCAAATCCTGATAGAATAGATTACTACTCCCCAAATATTTGAAGATGTGGACCTGTGTAATTTATTCCTCTCAATAACCCACTCTTGTGGTTTTGCTTTTTTGGTAAATGCATTTTTAAAAAAGTAGGAAATTGATGACCAGTTTGTTCTGTCTGTTGTATTGAATTATAGCTCTTACTGCTGTTTTGAGCCTAATGTGAATATCAGAATAAGAGCTGCATTACCTGCATATAAGACTAAGGGAATATTACATCCTGCAATTTGGGGGCTATGAAAATCTGGATTGTCTAAACTTTCTTCATAAAGTTAATATAGAAATTAAAGATGTCAGGGGCCAAAATGCATCTCTGTCTCATTCCTCTCTGTATGCTTAGCATCTCTGAAAGCAACCTTTGTGGATTGCATCATATTATGTTGGAGTACAGTTTCTGAATCACAAAGATGCCTGTTGGTTGATATATTTTTAAGTTGTCCCCATATGATTGCTCTGGATAAAGGATCAAACAACAATTTTGAAATCAAAGAAAGCCACATATAGAGTAGACTTCAATTTATTGATGTGTTTTTCTATTAAATGTTACAGAACAAAAATTTGGTCTAAAGAGGGACAGTTTTGTGTACTGCAGTGTTTCTCACACTTGGCCACTTGAAGATGGCACAATGTCAAGTGGCCAAGGTTGAGAAACACTGGTGTAGTGGGTAAAGGCACCAAGCTAGAAACTGAGAATCTGTGAGTTCTAGTCCTTCCTTAGGCCGAAAGCAACTGGGTGACCTTGGGCCAGTCACTCTTTCTTAGCCCTAGGAAGGAGGCAGTGGCAAACCACTCCAAACAGTCTTACCAAGAAAACTGCAGGGAGCCACCAGGAGTCCATAATGATTCACATCCAGTATATCAGTTCTCTCAACACTCACTGTATTCACCTTATGGGAATCCTGGAAGCTGAATTTGCAATTGTGAGCTCTTGGAGTAAAGGCAGGATATAAATAGATAGAATCAATCAATGCATCAGTTAATCATATTTAGCATGTGACATGAACACAGTAAAATATTTGCATATTCACTTTTCCTGCAAGAAATACAGTATGATGATAGACATTCAGCAATTATCATACCTTTGCTCAACCTTAAGGAAAGATGCAAGTAACTGTAATTATCAATTTTAAATCACACCACAAGATAGCACATATGTCTTTGAAGTTACCTATTTAGATTAAATGTATTACGTTTGACTGTATGTTTGGAATGCAGATTCTATTCAGATGGTTAGGAATTCTGGGAGTTGTAGTACTAGAGGAATACCTGATCAGAAAAGCCAGACAAGAATTTCACTGAAACTCAACAGCTACTTCCCTCAGCTTGTGGAGAGTATTCAAGAAGTTTCTTATGCTATATGCAGAAATGAAATTTTAAAAAATGTATATTTCAGTACTCCCCTGACTTCATGGCAACATCACCTGTATATCTATTCTTGACCATGATGCAATTTAGAAAAATGGTATGGCTTCAGAGGAGAACAATGAGGATCACTAATGAATGGAAAATTAACTCTACAGGAAATAAATGTTTTATTAAATAAAATGCATTAGTGTGCACATGTGCATGATGATGTCATCTTGCAAATGCTGTGACTTACGTATTTGCATCAGACATTGACTTCATGGCACTTAATCAGTCAATTGGCTACAAGTACAGTATGGAATTGCAGTATTTGATGATGATGGTTTCATGTACATATTGTCATTTTGGTATTTCTGCAGTTTGCTATGGATGCTGCTAGATTCAGTAGTTTTCTATATAAATTATAAATTATACATTAACAATTGAAAGAATCTGGGAGGATAAAAAAAATCAATAAAAGGTTGAAAGTTAAAATTTTAAGATTATGGCAAATACTCAAAATGACATAGGATAGCATCTCACTTTTTTAGGAAAATATAACTACCACATCTTTTTTCTCAATAGACATAATTTAGCCTGGGCTAACCATCCCACTTCATTCTTGGGAATAGTTCCATTTTCCATAGAACCATCTAAATTTCTCCTTTTCCCCCTCTTAGCTTGAACACGTCTTACAACTTATTTTTGTGAAGAATATACTTAATATATAACACTGTTATTCTTTCAATTTTGAAAAAGTTTTAAAAATATCCAGACAATGTTGGTGCCAGAGATTGGCTAAAGTTCATCTTAATGCAGTATTGAAGGAAAGAAATAAATTGATATGGAAATGAAAGACATGTAAAATGGAAAGTAACTGTTAATCTGCACAATATTTTAATCACCACTTAAGCTATATCCCTATGTTTGATAGGACTTTTAATGAGCTATTACTTTAAAAGTTATTAAAAACCATCTCATTCATTGTTAAACTTTATCAGGAAATGTAGCATTTATCACCCTTTCTTTGGGTCTCATTTCTTTGCAAGTAAAATATTAAGTGTAGTATTTTGTTTTTAATGAATGTCGCTTGCCATCAAATTTGTGCTGCCTTAACAGGCCTTTTAATAAAGCTGTGGAAAAACTACCAGAGCTTCATTTATCAGAAAGATTATGCAGATATTTGTGTTATTTAACACATTATCCAAGCCTCTTCAAAAGGTTTCTAGAATTATGTGAAAGTTGGACAAAAGGAAGCAACCACAAGGTTTGTACTACCATCTATATGAAGTAAGAACACAATTTATATAGCATGTTGGAATTTAGAATATTGACATAAAGATGAATTCCAGATATAATCAAGCATATGTTCATTGGGGCTATTTTTACTGTTCAACAAGCATTCTATATTCTCCTGGTAGATTAGTTATGTTGTGAACTCTTTAGAGTTTATGCTAACATATGGACTTAAAAAGTAATTTTTCTAACATACAGAGGCTATGCTAGAAATGTGAAGTAACAACTAGGTTTCATTTTGTTCTTTATTCACATGGCCCTCAGTGTGTCATCCATCTTGCAATATGGTTTGAGATTAGATTAAAATAAAGTGTGTATCCCCAAACCCAGCAACCTACTGATGGAAAGAATGAAGCTGGTGAGGCAGGAATCAGCAGTTCCCAGACAAAGCAGAACTGTTGTGTTAACACTGAGCAGGTTTCTCCCAACATCAAGGGGATGTCCAAATTTCCCCTATCTCAAAAAGTCAGGAGGAAAAGGCCTATAATTTAAACCCTGGAATAGCCATACTATAGCCTTTGATTTCTGTGTTCTACAGTAGGTAAATCTTCTGTGTAGATATGATTTATTTTTCATCTGCAGTTAAAAAAAAAAAATTAGCCATACTGTATCCATGAGCTTCTGTAGTAAGCAAGTTCCTAAATATAGGAAACTGGAGAGTTGAGATTTATGGCAATGCCTAGTGACGGGAATAGTTGGAAGCAAAGGTGTTTTTTATGCTTCATAAAATTCTGGACAAGGCATACACTAGCCAGGATGAATTCAGGTCCTGTTAGTTTTACCCCTCAAAAATCCATAGTAGGTATGATATGCAGTTTGATTTATGTTGTGAACTTTACAAGTTGTCTGAGAGAAGACAGATTCCTTTTTTTTTTAATTAAAAAAAAAAGGGTAGATTAACAAGTGTTCTTCTTTAGTGTTTCCTGTATCTGTCATGTGCTCTTTGCATGATCAGAAATTAGCCCTAAAAGCAGAAATAAAAACAGAAGAGCCATAACTTGATCTATAATCCCTATGTAGAGCCACGCTGAGCCTAGGTTTTTCTGACCAAATTAATCTGACCTTTGAACGCTAGAATGTAACAATAACATTCTGTTTACAACTTTACTGAATTCCCATGAGGTGCTATAATTCTAGAGAATATGCAGTGTCTCATTTTGGAGCTGGAGAATGACAGCCTATCAACAGAATGTGCCTTTGATGTTAGTTCAGTTCACATGTGACAGAAGTAAAATAAAGTTACCTAACCAAAAGAGTCATGCAAGATAATCAAGCCATGGCACCATTCTAAAATATTCAAATGAGTTCCCCAAATTGATGAAGAATTCTCCATGAACATTTAAAAAGAAATGCTATAAACAGACATTTAATACATTTCAACATAGTGGAGAAGGCTGGGACCTGCTCAGGTAACTATAAGGATGTGAAAGTGATGACTGGTGTGCATCATGAAACAAGATCTGCTTAGTATGATGTTAGATACAGATAACATAGATCACAGAGTTTTTGTCAAGACATTGTGATACATGTTTCATTTACTGCCCCTTGCCCCTTTCCTATGGGCTGACCAGATATTAGCTGTTAACTATTTGCTTCTCAAGGTTCTTTATCTTTAAACTTAGACCTTCACATAGAAAAATCCAAACTAGAGGACTGCAATCTATAAATTAGAACATATAACAATCCTAATGGAGGGTGCTTAATGAAAACCTAAATTAATTTTCTTTTAATTGGTGCTTCCCAGATGTGTTGGGGGAAAAAAAATCACAGAATTCTTAGCCAGAATAGTTATCTGGTAATTCTGGGAACTGTAGTATCAACAGTGCCACAGAAAATGCATACATTTCATCAGATGCATGTGAATCATGAGGAAGTAAGATGCTGTCCAAAGAAACTTCAACATTCAGTATTCCAAACATGCCTTGTTGCAATTCTTATTTTTAAAAGACTAATTTCTAGAATACAAATTGTTATGACATTTGCTCTTCGTAGCACACCCTCCTATGTTTCCACATCCACCATGAAACTGACTCATGATTTACAAACAGTCAGAACATATTTGTTGACTTTCTTGCAGTTCAATTTATAGCACCTTCCTGGTGCTCCACAAATGATCAAGGCCTCAATTTGCCTCCAACTGAGTACATTCAATTTGTTTCTTGTTTGGGGTGATAATTATATTGCAGTTCAAATTGAACAGAGCCTCATCGTCTTGAGTGATGCCCATTCTCTGTATTTCAATAGCATCACTGCAGTTGCAACTGTCTGGCTTATTTCCATTACTTGCAAAACCAAAATAAAAAAATGCCACACACAGCTAACCATAACCCAAACTGAGAGATGTAATAGCGTTTCACAAAATGGACATAATGAAGCGATGCGTACTGCTGGAACAGGTTCACTCTGAAATTCTATCAAGTTTCAACAGAATTTTCTTTATAATAGTTGGCAAAGATAAATGGTTTGGCAAATACATAAAGCAGGCAGTATTCATTGCTATAATACTTCCACTTTTGAGACTGCATAGTAGTTTGCCTGCAAATATACAACTTCTGATATTTGATTTTCCCTTCCAACCAAAAGCAATAATCTAGTCCTGGACAGAAGTATAAATTCTGATCACTTTCTCAGATAGAAGCAATTTGAAATCATATTTTGCAGGCTGGGTCAACCCTAACATGAGGCAGATGAGAAAGCCTTATCCAGAGTTTGGATGAAGTAATTAAGGGGAGCAAATTCTATTTTTACTCTGGGATTTTGCCTCATGGCTGACTCTAGGAAGTATGCATCTTGAATTGGCTGGAAGAGGACACCAGTTTTTGTTCCAACTCAAGCATTAAAATGCTCTAGGCTGTCTCTAACCCTTAGAAGTGTTATGGACTATCTAGATTCTAGGGTGAAGAAACTTGTGACTTTCCAGGTGCTGCTGAACTATAACTCCAAAAATCCATTGCTACTGGGTATGCCAATTGGGGGAGCAGGGAATCTTAATTTAGCAACATGCTCAATTGTTGTACAAGAAGCCTATTGCCATAATTTGGGGTAATATTCCTTTCGAAGCTAACCATCATGTAATATTATGGCTATCCTGTTTTGGATGCAAACATCCATATGACCACTAGATGGCAACAGGTTTTTCTATGTCTCTTTTCTGCCCTCTAGCGGTCATACAGACATGAAACTCAGATATGGTAGCCTTGAAAACATGCTAAAACAATTTTCATTCAAAACATACATTATTTCCTAGAATATACAGTAATAAAGTGTCTCTAATGGTTCTCTATATATACTCCTAGCAACCTGTTACTCATAGCATATTTTAGTTTCATAGATGACTCAACATTATGTGTGTGCAGGGGAGTTCGGGGCAAGATGACAGGTGTAACTGCCTAACTGAAGGTCTGATCCTTTTTTACATTCATGCAACATAAGTTATAAAAGGGACAGGGATTTGATCAAGTCATAGCATCCCCATCTTGACTATTTTAACCTCCCTGCAGGTGGCCTTTTCAGCATGCTTGCTTGTTCATGGTTAATTTAACCATAATTTATTCAATTAACTTAATTTTCTACATTTAGCTAACACACTGAATTGTAATCTAACTTTATGATCTAAATTCACAGAACATACTAGGTTAAAGTATTGGCTAGTTTGTGTTCAGCGCATCATATAAACATAGTCACTATCGACAAGAGAGGAAACGTGGATCAAGAAATTTCTTTTCTGGTCATCACACAATTTTCTTCAGTTCTGATCAGTTGAAAGAACAAGCCTGAAGGTACTATAACAAAGTAAGCTACTGATATAAAATAAAAGGTATTGCACAGAGTTTTGACTCTTAACAACAGGCAAAAACAGACATAAAATGCAAAACACACAGAAAGATTTCCATTTGTTTTGTAATGACTGAAATTAATTTAAGTGGCACCAGACCTAATGAGGTATAATATACAATAGCTGTACTGCTTTCATGAACAATGGGTAGATATTTTGTTTGCTCTTTTTTTTTTAATGATAATACCAATGTGGGATATGGGATATGAGTTGATTTTTATTGGGACCAGCATTCAGAAAGATTAGGGCTCTCAGATCTAGGCTGTAAAAATCTGGATGACCACTAAATGACACCAAAGAGTTAGAATTATCTGAGTCTCTTTCCTGCTTCTTGGTCATCCAAAATTTTGAAATGATAACCCTAATATAGAAAAAAGTTTGACCTTTTTTACTGTACCATTCTCTTTTATGGATAGTCACCTTGCCACCATGAATTTTGTACATCCCCATCATACAGTAAGCTATACTGTTGGAACCTACAGGTACAAAAATGGTCACCCAACATGGGCAGATCATAAATTTAAGAAAGAATCAGATTAAATATGATCCACTGGAGAAGAAAATGGCAACATACTCCAGAATTCTGTCAAGAATACCAACTTGACATTCAAAACCAGGACAATGTCAACCTGATCATAGACAATGAGTCTCTTGTGTTAGAAGATATTCAATGAGCTACTGGGGAAGAAGAGAGGGCAAGTATAAGTAGTGCTTGTGATGGGCTGGATTAAAGCCAAAAGGACATTCTTCTGTTAATATGCCCAGAGCCAAAAGGAAAGCTTAACATTGCAAAGATAAGCATACTATTAGCATGTGGAATGTCAGAATCATGAACTAAGGGGAACTTGATGTTGTCAGAACAGAAATGTCAAGATTAACCTTGATGTTCAAGGAATCAGTGAACTGAAATGGACTGAAATGGGTCACTTCACATTACAGGAGCATCAGATCTTCTACTGTGGTTTTAAAATGATAGAAAAAATGGAAATAGCCATCATTATAACAAAGGGGTGTCAAAGTCAGTGTTTAGATACAATCCAAACAATGATTGAATCCAAGGAAAGCTAATCCCAGTGATCCAAATCTATGCTTTAACCACAGAGCATAAGAAATAAAAGTTGAACAATTCTATTGAGGCTTGCAACACCTTGTCAACATCCCCCTTCCTCCAAATTATACTAAGTATAGGAGACTTAAAATATTAAAGTTGAAAATATAATAGCATCTGGAATAACAGAAAAAAATAGCCTTGTGGTATGAAACAAAATATGAGACAGACTAATATGGCTCTGCCAAAAGAATTCAATGTACCTTCTCCCAATGACTTAAAAGATTCAGAGAACAGCAAGAAGACACAAGGAGATGCATCAAAGTAAGCAGTGGAAAGAAATTGAGGGTAGCAATTAATGGGAAGGATGAGAGGTTTAAGAACATTGCAGAAATCAAACTATTATGCAAAAATGGACAAGATAAATGACAAAAGGGACAAAGAACTAGTAGAGAAAAAAAAAAGATAACAAAGAGATAATGCATGCATGTAAGTGTGTGTATTGATGAAATATCAACAGAACTATTTAAAATCTTGCAAGATTATGAAGTTAACATGCTACGTGAAAGTTACAAGCAGATATGGAACACAGTTGTGACCAAGAGACTGGGGAAAGATATATTCCAATACAAAAAGAACACAATGGTGAAGAATGCTCAAATGACCAAACAATTACACTTGATCTCACATGCTAGTAAGATTGTGTAATCCAACAGTACACAGAACCAGAACTGCCAGGTGTACAAGTGTATTCAGAAGCAGCAGAGTCAGAAGCATCCAATGAATAATAGAAAAGGAACCACAAAGATGGCTGTTCTTGCTTTATTGGTTATACTGTTTTTTAATTATGTAATAGACCATAACAAATTCTGGTTAAAGATGGGTGTCCCATGCCACCACATTTGCCTATTGAAAAATGTATATGATGATAAGGAAGCAACCGTTAGAATGGATTTTGGAGCAACTAAAAGATACAGAATAAGGAAAGGAGTATGCCAGAGTTTATACAGTCATCTTTTCTTACATAACTTAAAGACAGCGTATATTATGAGAAATGCTGGACTGGAAGCAATAAAAACTGAAATTAAAATTTCTGAGAGATACATCACCAATCTCAGATGTGCTGGAAACAATGAAAACTTAAGGACACTCTTCTTGAAAGTGAAAGTAGAGAGTGCAAATATTGAGTGCAGTATTGAGTCTGCTGCTCAATATTTTAAAAAAAATACCTAAGATTATTTATAACTAACAGCTGTTTAATTTCATCCTGTTAGTGCAGGAAAATCTTTAGTTAAATATATTCTGTGAACTGAGAAAAGCAAAGATTTTGATAAAAACTTGTATTATACTCCAAGTACACAGTAACAGCTGCCAAAGAGGTAGTACTAAGTAGTTAGGAAAAGAGGAAATGTGAACAAATGTTAGCACTCTTAAGTTAACATCCTTCCTCTATCGTTTTTCATATATCCTTATTCCAAGTCTTTGTGCTCCATGGAATATCAGTCCTGATGGCCCCCTTTTTCAGCCATCCTCCCTTTTATTATTATTATTATTATTTTCTTTTTTTTTCTTTTCCCTTTTCCAGTTGGGCATGGATGTGCTAGCAGAGAATAAATGGGGAGGAGTCTTACTCAAGTTGCAAAGTAGTTTGCAGGGATTTCTTTCAAGTCCCTTAAAATAATGGGACATTATTTCTGTTTTGTTAAGGTCTTTTGTCTGTATGTCTTGGATGAAATATGAACACTGGGACAGAACAGGTTTGATCTACAAATTGAATAACCAAACCTCTGATAAATGCCAACGATGCGCTCTCTTTGCATTTGCTTATTTATGATCTCAGAAGGGTGATTATTCAAGTGTAGAATTGTAAAGAGCTTTAACCAGGAATCTACATCCATTTAAAATTCTTAGACAGAGGTAGCACATCAATCAAATGGCTTCACAAGCCTTTCTTCTGCCTTCTACTCTTCCACCTAGATGGAGAATTATGTAAAAACATGGAAAAGTGTTGGGAAAAAAAATATGCATATATTTCATGGTGGGAGAAACAGAGAGATAAATTAGTTGCAGCATGGATTAAAAGCAACAATTAATTTTGTCACTTTGCTGGACTCCAAAGAGCAGGTCTAATGTTTTAATAGTTCAGGCACTGACATGATGCTCTTATCATTTCTGTGCCTTTGTAAAGGTTTCAGTAAAATGTGGGAAAGTTGCAGAAAAAGATCTATAAAGGCAATTAGCAGAGCAAGTGGGAGATTTAGCAAACACTAGACAAAGGAATTTGCAAATAAAGTTTCACTGATATCAATGATTTGCTTCAGTTGAAACCAATGGGACCTATATCTAGAAAAACATGCTTAGAATACCAATGGTATCTTGTTTTATCCCAGTTAATCAGTCTTAGGACATACCTACATGGTTCTTATTTAGGCTTTCTAGAATATAGTTCGGCAGCTGATAGGCGTTAATGAGACAAAGCCATTTCGTCATGAATACAGAGAATACAGAATCCTTGATAAATTTTTGTTGTTGTTCAGTCGTTAAGTCGTGTCCGACTCTTCGTGACCCCATGAACCATATCGCGCCAGGTCTTCCTGTCCTTCACTGCCTCCCTGAGTTTGCTCAGTTTCATGCTCATTGCTTCAGTGATGCTATCTAACCATCTCATCCTCTGCCATCCTCTTCTTCTTTTGCCTTCAATCTTTCCCAGCATCAAGATCTTTTCCAAAGAGTCCTCTCTTCGCATTAGGTGACCAAAGTATCTGAGCTTGAGCTTCACTATCCATCCTTCCAATGAGCAATTAGGGTTGATTTCCTTTAAGATTGACTGGTTTGACCTCCTAGCAGTCCAGGGGACTCTTAAGAGTCTTCTCCAGCATCCTTGATAAATGCAGAAAACTAAAGCCAATTATTTTTTGCAATACTGTTATTTCTGTTGCCCAGCTTAATATGAGTTTATTTATTTATTTAATCAATTTACATGGCCACCCATCCCAAATAAATGATTCTGGGCAGCTAACAATATTAAAAGTAAATAAAAACAAACACATATACAAAAAATTAAAACACACTGCAGCTGGAAAAAATCACAAACAGCCATTAACACAACCAGGAGATGTCCTTCTTCGTGTAGCCAGGGCCCCAGTTCTGAGTACAGAACCGGGCTTTAAGGCCTTATGAAAGGCCAGCAGGATTGAGGCCAGTCGGATCTCTGGAGGGATGCTGTTCCAGAAGGTAGGTATCACATCAGAAAAGGTTCTCCTTCTGGGCCCTGCCAGCTGACAATCTTTAGCTGATGGTACCCAGAGCATGCCCTTCCTACTGGATCGGATAGGATGGTAGAAATAACCAGGGAGAGATGGCCCCATAAGTAACCCAGCCCCAAGCCATGAAGGATTTTTAAGGTGACTATCAGCACCTTGAATTGCACTGTGTTGAAAAGCACAGTGGTAGTTAATGCAGCTGGTGGAGCAGTGGTGTCATATGTGCCAAATAACGGGCACCATTAACTGCCCACGCCACCACATTTTGCACCAGCTGGAGCTTCCACATACTTTTCAAGGGCAATTCCATGTAGAGCATATTGCAGTAGTCCAGGCAGGAGATCATGAGGGTGTGAGTGACTGGGAGCAGGGCCTCCTGGTTCAGGAACAGGTACAACTGACGCACAACCCAAAGCTGTGCAAAGGCCTTCTTAGCCACAGCTGCACTTGCTCTTCAGGCAGGAGCTGAGAGTCCAGGAAGACCCCCAGATTGTGCAACAGGTCTGCCTGAGGCAGTGCCACCCTATACGGAACCAACGACAGAAGATCCCCAGAACCAGGAGGTCCAAAAACCCAACACTACTCCTTCTTGCTTGGGTTGAGCTGAAGCCTGTTGCACCCCATCCAGAACCCCACAGACTTGTATTCTGCTCTACTCAAATCTGTGAGCTAGAGAAACTAGGAAAAAGCTAGGAAAAAAAACGAAGAAGGGGGCCTCTTCTGAATAGATGCTGATAATCATCAACGTGTTTCTGCTTAAGTAAGTATAGCATATGGTACTGTTTGCATCTTGACAGTGTTCATTGCAACTACACTGTATTAACACATCTCTTTTCCCACGCTAGAAAGAAGAAAACAAGTTGGAAAAGGATTTTGAAAATAAAGGGAATGAGTGGTTTGCACACCTACTCCCACCTGTTCTGCTCTGAAACTATGGCTGATAGTAGCTTTATGAGTTTTTTTTGGGGGGGGGGTTAAATTATATACATTTTGGCTTTAAAAAGGCAGAAGCCTATAGCATCTAACTTTGTGTAAGAGCGTCATATTCAAACTTCTTGGACTTGAAGTAAGAAATGCCAAGCATATCTATTTTACTGTTTCTGGACTAGCAAACATCCAAGAACCTGCAATTGATTTTGAAATATTAATCTACGACATTCCAAAGGAATAGTTTACTTTTAAAGAGGTTCACTTGAACCACCACTGCAAACTGAAACTTCAGATTGATTCAGGATACCGCGTTAGGTACCTTTGTATCGCTCTGGAGAGTTTCAAAGGCAATGTGGCAGTTTAATTGACTTTCTGGTTCTTTCTGCTGAATCTTAAAAATAGCTGCATCTTTCCTTCCATATATTGACCAAGCTGAGGGAGGATTGAGTGGCGTAATGGCCATGGCTAGTTGGCCACCAAGGTTTCTTATCTCTGCAAACTCTGCCCATCTTGAAGGAGCGCTCTTCTGGATTTTAAGCCTCATTCTCCTGCTAGCATTTGTTATAGTTTCACTTGGAGAGAAGAGCAAGAAAAAGAACAATGAGGATTTATCCTGCTGCTATTTAAAATCTGGTTTGCTCTTTCTTGTTTCATCTGCTATTTTTTTTTCATATTTCCTATATTCATCTTCTTTTAACTTTCACCCCCAGTTGATTATCTGACCAGCCAAGATGACACAAAGTAGTTTACAGGTTCCAGCTGACATGTAAATAGTTAATTCTGCTCACAAATAAGTTTCAGGGACAAATATTTTAGCACAGAAAGCTAAATTAGAGCCCTTCTCTGACATATTACTCTGTTGGTTGAACAAGAAAAAAGGGGGAAAATTAAAATGTGGTGTAATGATTAAGGTGCTGGATCAGAAGCAGGGAGACCCTGTTCTAGTCCTCCTTTAAGCACGGAAGCCAGCCGGGTGATTCTTGCCAGTCACTCGTTCTCAGCCTTAGACCGGGAAGGCAAAAAAAATCTGTTTACCAGCCCACTGGACCAGTGTGGTTGATTATGGTCCATATAGTTAAATGAAAAGGCTTTTATCCTGCAGTGAATTGATTTGGGATAACATAACAGCAATTTATTTTAAGGGAGAACTGATCACAGGTTACTCACTATATTGTCTGTTTCCTTTTTATGTTAACTAGTATTTTTGGATATACCTCATTTACACATAGAAAATGAGCAAGGCAACCTGTCTAAATGTGCAAATATCTAGAATTTAAAAATCACAACTTCTCACATCTAGGCACTTCTAGTATAACCTTCAATGTACCCTCTAGTGCCATTGACTTACATGGAAAAAAATGAGCTTATTGAAATCAATAAGCCTTTCCTGGCTTTAATTTTGTGTGGATCATATCTCAGGTAGAAGTGGTTCTGGGACCTTTTTAAAGAACTGGTTCTGTAATCCAGCAATAGAAACTTTTCTTAAATCTGTTTTTCATTTGTATATGTTAGGGCTTAAAAAAAAAACTTATACAGAGAAAATGACTTTCTACTGCAAAGAATAGCTGTGGGTATTTCCATGGCTTCATTGTAGTCCAAGTATCTGCAGTAATAAAGGAAATAACTGGAAAGCCATTGAAAATGTACTTATCAGCTTCCTAATCCAAAATACTTCATTTATCACATTACAAAGAGAATTAAATAGCCTGTTACAGCATTCATAAGACATCTGTTGTGAAAAATCAGAACAATTTCCTTTTGCAGCTGACTCTGTTTAGCTGCCCAAGCTATAACAATGATCAGAGATCAGCTTGAAGAGAAAAGTTTTCATTCTCTTCTCAGTCTCTCTTGTTCTGTCTCTCTACCACAGATTTTACAAGGTTTTTAGAATATGATTTTGTAAGTGACATTAATAGTCTTATTTTCACTGTACTGGTTCCAGCCAATGTTCCATGCAGGGCAAAAGGCTTTTGTTGGTGGGATGCTAAAAGGTTTTGGATCCAGTGTAACTTCTAAGCTGGATGAATGAAAGAGATGATTTTCATTGAAGAGTTCTGGTAAGAGCAGGTATCAAGACTTATGCTTCATTCTGATTGTCCTTGGAAGGTTGACTGGTTTCCTTCAGCCTTTTTTCAGGGGATGCAGGGATCCCCTGAGATCTTGGGATTCTGTTTCAGTGGAGTTTATTATTGATCTCTCTGTATAGAGTTATATGACCATTTTTGTGATAGTGGATTTGTTTACCAAGGTGGCTTATTTTATTCCTTTTATTCCTTCCTTCTATTGGCTCAGGAGATTGCATTGCTTTTTATAGGCCATGATTTAAGTACAGGGGGTTCGTCAATCATCGTGCATCTCAAATTACATCCAGGCTTTGGAAGGCCAATACATTCAGATTCATTTGTCATCTTCCCATCTTCCAACCTCTAATGGATAATTAGAGAAAGTAAATCAATTATTAGAACATACACCACTCCTCATTTAGTGATCGAGTTCCATTCCAACGACCAGGTTGTTAAGCAAAATGGTTGCTAAGTGAACATGTGACAGAGAAAGAGAGAGATCACTGGTTACTGTTGTCTCATTCAGATAAAATTCTCATACAGCTATGCCAGCATTACTGGTAGTCAGGCATACATTGTTGTCAGGCATATAAACTTTGGTTGTAAATGTGTGCATTGGTCAGAAAATTTGTATTTCCTAATGGTCACTAACCAAGGTAGTTACTAAACAAGGAGTGGGTGTACTTGAGGTGCTATGTCTGTTATTAGCAGGACAATTGGACTGAACTGTTGCTTCTTGCAGAATTTCCTATGGAAACTCAATAGAGTCATCCACAGGCATGTTTCCCTTTCAGACAGTCTATGGTTACAACCCCCACATACTGCCCTCCAGAATTCCAGTTTCTACAGGAGAGACAGGCTGTTCAGCACCACTTAAAGGAACAAACAGATTTGACAAAGGCTACATACAAGTGTACCATAGCTTCACACAGTCAGAGGGCACCAAAATTGCAGTGGAGGATTTACTGTGTCTTTTCACTAAGTTTTTACTTTCTGCCTATCCAGTTAAAAAGCTGGACTCAAGGTTTACTGGCTCCTTCCCAGCAAATTAATCCAGTGGTCTTTCAATGAAGATTTATTCAGTCTTCCATTGGTTGCTGCTTGTTCATGAGGAGCCACCTACCTCTTGCATTCTAAAACATTCTCTGTGCTCCTCCTCCCCAACTTCTGATGGATAGAGAGGAGGAATATGAAATGCAATGTATACTGGATTTTAGATGTTTGAGGAGAAGTTTGGAATATGTTATTCACTGGAAGGGCTACCCTAAATCTGAGAGGTCATGGGATAGCATAACAGATGTCCATTCCCCATATCTGACATACCCATTCCATCTGAAACTCCATCCTTGTGACCTGCCACCACAGTAAACCCCAGGATGAAGAAGACTCTGTGCTTCCTGCCATGATAGACTCTCCAGTACTGGTTGTTGTGCAACAAGAAGGGAGGGGAGACTATTAAGCTGTGTCTGTGTGGCAAAACTTGTTTGTGGACCTTGGGGAACTGCCAAGCAAGGGTTGGGGAAATAGTCATTTCCCATGGTGACATGGCTGGGACACCTTTACATGTAGGAGAGGAAACTGGTTTTGACAGGCATGGTGGTGTGGAGGAATGCTGAGATAGTTGACAAAGGAATGCAAGAGCTATTAGCAGAACTCTTAAAAGGTAAAAGAGAGAGAGAGAGGGAATGTAAATAAAAACATATTCCTGGAAAAGGAGAGGATATGAGAAAGAGATTCAAAATTACCCTGCCTTACTTCTGCATGGTATAAGGGGGGCAAAGGGAAACTCTAGCAGCCTATCAAAATTCTGTTATTTTATTATACAACAATAAGGTAGAGTTTCAGGAGTTCTTGCAGTGTTTCCCGACCTGGCCTCCCTTGAAGGACTGACAATGGGGGACATGCTGGATCAGTAGGGAAGGTCGCTCTGAAGAAAAACAGTTGGAGTTTTTCCACTTGGGACTCCACTTGGGGAAAATCATACTGGCTAGAATAATAATATTAGGTTCAGCCCGTGATTTCTATAGTTCAACTGAAATTTGATATTATTAATTAATATTAAAACCTGAATGTGAGGAAGTTTTAGAACTTTTTATATTGTGTACCAAGCAATGCTATTTATAATTAATGAAAGTCCCATCTAAATTCACTTTTACAAGAATAATACCAGAACTAACTATATAAATAAGGTGGCTCAAGAAGAGGACAAGGCAATAAGAAGAGATAAAGACACTTATAATTGCACACTATCATGGGCATTAATATTACCTACCAAAAATTGTCAGGGATAAATATTACAGCAAAGAAAGCTAAGCTGAATTCTTTGATATTTGTCAAGTAGAGACAGTTTTTTTAAACACACACACACATACCGTACTTGAATAGGGGGAATGTTTAGTAATTCCCATCTGCATTCTGAAGCATATTACCCAGTTCTTCCAAATAGAACAGCTATTCAGCACAATTTATCCTTCTTGAGCAAATTCAGCAGTTTGGTCTCTTTCTGTCTGGGCATTTGTACAAATTATGCTCTGTCTTAAGTCTTGTTCAGCTCTTGCAGCCATTCTCCCCCCTCTCCCTGCCTTGCTGTCTTGTACACATGTCTCTAGCTTTATCAGTACAAGCGGGTTTCCTTTATGTGGCTGAACCTGGAGTGGCATTTTCACACAGATAATTCTAGAGGCAACCTCTGAGAATTCCATTGGCAACTACTTGTTTATATTATTGCCTATTTTTCTCTGGTTACTGATATGGGAAATGGAAAAGCATGGCACTTAGAGACCCCAGGACAGGCTAATAACCTGCTGATAGATTAGGGCAGTGTTTCTCAACCTTGGTGACTTTAAGCTCTGTGGACTTCAACTCCCAGAATTCCTCAGCCAGCATGGTTGAAGGAAGTTGAAGTCCACAGAGCTTAAAGTCGCCAAGGTTGAGAAAACTGGATTAGGGTGATAGTACTTTCTATGAAACAATATAGGAGATTGCTTCAAACCTCTCTTTCTTGATCTACCAAATCAACTTCCACACTTTCAGTTATATTATAATGGCTCTTTGAATATCTAAATCAAAGGAATTTGTCTCGGATATTTTCTGCTGTTTTATGGGAAGTAAAAGTCCATCCAGAGATCATAATGTATGAACTGACTGCAAGTGTTCCCCATTCTCCTTATGCCAAAACAAGCTTCCTGAATTGTACAGCCTAACTCTGTGAAGGGAGAGATACTGTTCAAAGTAGGATCACCAAAACTGGGTGGCAAACCTCTGAATGACCCTTAGATGACAGAAATGAGAGAGTTTTCTGTATCTCTGATGATCATCTGGATTTTTGCAGCCCAAATCTAGCAGTTCAATTTGGGAAAGCTTGCAGGAAAAGAACGGGTGCACTGCTGCTGGGACCTCGTTGCTAGAGAGCAGTATAATCATGATGGGCTCTTATCACCTTGAATAAGATAAACTGAGCTGATATATGTGCATGGCTGAGTGATAAGGGGAAAGAAATAATATCTGGTCTTTGTGTTATCATTTGCAGGGTCTGACAAGCTGCAAAATATACTGTAGCTTGCCAATTGCTGTTATTGTCTTGTTGCTTGGAGCTGAGCTGAGTTGCTTCAGAGAACTAACTGAAGTGTTCAGCCACACTGAGGACTGAAAGAGCATTTGGCTGGCTGATTGTGAAGATGCAAGGGGGAAAAGGGCATGTCATCCTTCAGACAAAAAGGTTCAGCAGAGTTTGGGTTTAGCCACTTGCATACTAGCTTTCTTGCTTGCTCACCCACTCACTCACTTGCTCACGTGCTTGCTTATTTATTTATTTGTTTATTTATTTATTTATTTTGCATACTGCATTCCTATCTGAAGGTAAATTGGAATTTAAATTCCAGGTGTTATTAAAATCCCTTTTTATAGGACCCACATAGGCAGAGATAAGTCCAGCAAAGTTCCTTTTTTATATCTACCCTTCCTCACTATGGAGACTTGTGCCTCATTCCTGCCCAATAAATAGAAAGCATAAACTATATTTAAATTTCACGGCAATCTTTTATCTGCCTCACAGATTAAAATTCAGTATTCTGCCCAGAATACGGACCTAAGTGAATGTGAAACTCCTAATGCAGCAAAATATATTGAGCTTTGTGAACATTTTAGTATTGTTATTTATTGTATGCAAAATGTAAAAATAAGAGAAGGAAAAAAGGCATTTACATGAATACTTATCACTTATGGACTATTCACTTAGTCTTATATAGCTGGGAATCTGATTTTAAATATTGACATATTAAACATCCTAACTACAAATCTTTCTAGATATTCTAAAGCAATTTCTATCAACTTTTGTGAAAGTTAAGATATGCCTAAGGAAGGTATTAGACATCTAACTCTAACCCCAAATAAAACTAATGATTTCCTTGACATACAGACTGGGCAAGATAAAATGCACCATTTATTTTTAATAATGTAACTGTAATCTATATAACAGATAAAGTGGTGATAGAACCTTACAGATTTACAAAATAAAATCAATTGGAATAAGCAAAAAAAGCAGTAAAATTTAAAACAACACTTTATTAGGAACAATAAGCTCACTGTCTTTTGCATAATTCCTGAAATCTGGATTTCATTTTGAAGGCAACCATTCTGATTCATTGAAGTCAAGAGGGAAAAAAAGTATTTCCTTATCTTAAATCAGCTTTTTAAAATTACTCTTCCTCTTCCTCTTCTTTTTCCTATTATTTATTAGACTTATTATAGCTGCCCACTCCAAAATACTCTGGGCCACTTACAACATATCAAATATACAACTAAAACAGTTTAAAACATAACAACAAAACTTAACAGCCTGGACAAGAGAACATCCATCACAATCAAATGACTGGGGCTCCATAAACATACTAGCCCCAGACCTGGGTACAGAAGCAAATCCTAAGGGCCTTCCAGGCACTGTACATATCTCTGCAACTTGTAAAATACTGGCAGGCTGTAAGTTATTTTGATGCTTTTCCTACCAACACAGCCACACTGAGATAATAGTCACAGTTGTCACCCCTCCTCCCTTTCCTTCCATCATAATTCCTTCTGCAGTGTGGACATCAGGTCAGATGGTCTGAGCTTTACAGAGAACTTTACAAAGAAGCCATATGGCTTCTATGATTACTCCAGCTTTGAAAGGCAAACATGGTTTATTAAAACACACACTTATAAACAAAGCACATCCAGATCCAGCTGCAATGCATATAATTATTAAAGCTAACGCCCGAGATTTTCACATTTCAGTTTGATGATGAGAACAACAATCCTCATTTTTTTCTTTTCCTGCTGGCAAATAAATTCTTAAACAGAGCGCACTCATTATGACATTAGAGCAAGGGTGCAGAAATTAACATTACCTTAATACCACCTTTGCAGGGATAATTATTCCTCCACTTCAGAACAGATTTTAAACAGCTATTAGGCCATCATAATTAGATTGTCCATCCCAAAGTTATGATGGGCATCCAGATGTTCCATATATTCTTACACTGTCCATTATGAATCCCTCCCATCAAGAAGAGCAACTGCCACAACTGTTCCAATGGTCAGTACATTCACACTGATGAACATACTGATGACTGGAACCATTGTGGCAATTGAGTAGCTGATTGAATAGCGGAATCCTGGGAAAGCGAGCATGTGAATGACAGATTTGCTGAAGCAAACAAGGCAGCTGGAAGTAACATTATAGGGCAATCATTGAGTTTACATGAGATGGAAAGTGTGCAATGCTTTGTGAAACTGCAGTTACTCTGGAGCAAAAAGAGAAAGTGGTTAATGAACCAAAGACTGGAAGCATACTGGATTATGGTTGAACCCCAGCAGTTAGGGCACAGAGTGAAGGTAGTTGGGTCACTTGGGAGGGTAGTGGAGGTGTGTGCCACCAGTGTCACACCCTCTTGGGTGATGACTGCAAACCAACGATCTCATTGTTGTGACATGGCTACTGTCATTAGTACTGTGCTGCAGGGAGGTATATTTAGTTATAATTCAGATTTATAGGATATCACATACCTCGTATTCTGTGTTACTAGAAAGGATTTTTTTCTTTGGAACATAGTCTGGTCTGAATGAGTAGATCTGCCGATAGTAATGTTTGCTAGCTTGCTTATGCTGTAGTGGTATATTTGTAAAAACAGCAAATGTTTTAGTTTTGTTTTTTGTTTTTAATTGGGTTTTCAGTGCTCTGTTCTTCAAAACTTAGTAACTTTAACCTGAAGACTCCTCATTGTTCAGTTAAGTAAAACACATGCAACAACATGTGATGAAAATTCCCATTTTCAGAAGCAGTGTATTCAAGAAAACATACCTATGGAGAACTTTTCTGAAGAGAGCCAGTAACTCTGGATCCAAATGCAAATGAATCAGAATGGCTATTGGAAATATTACATTTCTACTTCCTTTAGAGACTATTTTTAGGCCACTTGGGACCTATCTTATAAGATGAAGTTTAGTTCTGAGTTATACATTCCCCTTGAAGTTCCTTATTAAACTGTCACTCAGAGAATACAGCAGTGGAAAACCCATTACTGATTTAATTAGAACTGTGGTATGTTCAGTTTAATAGTGGCAGGTGCCAGCATGTGGTCTAGCATATATATTACAAGTGTAAAAACCCTGGATTGAATTGCAAGGATGTACATAACCATGACACAGAAGTGGGGGAAATGACTGTATCTATCCTCCTGTAACAATTCTTTCAAATGCAAGGAAAACTCCTGGGAGTGGATTTATGGAAAACATCAGAGAAGGTCATTCTCTCAAGATGATTTCTGTCCCCACCAATTGCTAGTATTAGACTTGTTGTCTAACAGGTCTTGAAATTTTGAAATATTTTAATTTGCATCCTGTTTGCTTTCAGAAGAATGACTTTGGGAAAGGGCAGTAGTAACTTCCATCTCCAGATAATGAGGATCTGAGACATGAACAACAGAGGATGGATATCAGGGTTTCTGAACCACTCAGGAAAGAGAATGCAAAGCAAAATCACCCTCCTCTTAAATGCTACTCATATAAAGAAGCAGTTTGTAAGCCCTCTCTCCAATTATGGAGATTTTCCCCCAGCTACAACCCTGTCCTTCCCATCCACTCTAGATTCACATCCTGGAACTCTGATAGTATAGGTTCTTAGGTCATGGGAAGGCATGTTTCATGGGCATCCTTGTCTCAGCTTTCTGTGCTAAAACATGTACAGGAGATAGGGTGATGAGGGAAGGGGAAAGGACCAGCTGTCTGAAGCTGGAGAACCTTTGCTGTCTAGTGGTCCCAGTCAGGAACAACAGAACTGCACTGACCAACTGGCCAGCCACCAGCCACTCAGAATGTATTTTTCTGAGGTTCTCAAAACTACTTTATAAAACATCTCATCAGACCGATACTCTAGATAGCTATGCGCCTTATGTTCAGTGGACAGGCTGTGCAAGCTGCTGATTCAGAAGACAGCAAATGGGGGCTTAGCTCCAATTTGTCACCCATCCCAGTTTTCCAGCTGAAGTGGTCTATACATTGTGCCTAATGGAAGGGCCAGTCCTGGGGAAAGGGAGGAGTTCCAACAGCTGGAAAAGGCCATATGCAGAAGCCTCTTTCAGTTGTCAGAACTGCTAGAAGAGTCTTAGAAAGGGGTAAAGCAAAGCCATACAGCTGCTTCACTACTGTTAGAAGAGGTTGTCTAACTTACTGGTTGAAATGGCCATTGTGAGAAAATTCACATTTCCTTTCTTACATGTTACATGGGAGACAACAAGCTATCTATAGCTTTATTTCATACTGTACATCAAGATGTTCAGACACAAATAAATGATTAATTTTTTTTTTTTTTTGTAAAAATGGAAAAAATATAAATTGATCAAACTCCCATTCAAAGTTAGGTAAATAATACCCAGTATTTTCTACTGAATCAACTTCTGTGCACCTTACTGAGGAAAATACAGAATATTTTAATTATTAATACATTTACTGTATTTTGTTCTCCTGAATAGAGAATAAAGTAATTCAGTGTAAACTATTATAGAACAATCCTAACTTTAATCACTTCAGTGCAATGCAGATAGGCCAGTTCAAATCAATCTTTCCCAATCACCAAAAGATGACATTCATGGCATTTCATTTCTGGATTAATATCAGTCGTAGAAATTCCTGGGCAACAACACCATTTTCTGTTGGGACTGTGTTTTTTGAAGAGTATTGATGTTCTAGGAACTCCTTTTAATTTATCAGAACATATCCCATATTCCAAGTATTCTATCCTTGGAGTGGTTTCGTAGCCCATATTTCCATTCTTGCTGTCAAAAACCTGGAACCATTTGCAAGATGAGCGGATGAACATTTATAGGATAAGACCACCTGACTGCATTGTAAAACCGAGCATCTCAGATGGGATAGCACAGGTGGCTCAGGACTTAGAAGGGGCAGAGTCCTCCTGTATCTTGGTCCTGCATTGCAGCTGAGCTATGTAAAGGAGTGGGAGAATGACCTTGGAAGACCTTGGGGGGAAGAGACAGTGCCTAGGGAATGATCTGATAAAAGGGGGAGGAGCCCTCAACTCAGTAACGGACAGAGAAAAAAACTTAGAAAGGATCTGCCCTAACTGATCAGGTGGTAAAGAGGGACAGTGGGAGATTAGTACTTTCAGACTTGCAAGATTCTGTTAATGTAGCCTTACAATAAAGTAGAAGTAGCTCATCTGGTCGCGTTTCCTGTCTGGTCTACCTGGGAGGGCTGACAGCTATGAGGATGCACTATAGACCTCAAAGTGGAAGAGTTGCCAGTCCTTTTTCCAACTGCTTTGCACATGATCAGTGACTTCTTGTCACTTCTCCCAAAAATTCCATTCTGGGCAGCGCAGGCATATGAGCGACATAAACACCAAGTAGCCTGGTGAGGAATACCATGTGAACAACTAGAGAAATAAGCATACAGAAGGGGCTGCCTGGGAATGCAGCATGTCAGTTTAAGAAACAGCTCTTTACTCTGCTTCCTTGCAAAATCACAATGAGCAGCAGAAGATATAATGATAGCTGGAGAAAGGTTCTAAAGAAGTGTTTGTCAGTCGTGACAACTTAAGATGTGTGGACTTCAACAGCATGCTGGCTGGGGAATTCTGGGAGTTGAAGTCCACACATCTTAAAGTTGCCATGGTTGAGAAACTGTTCTAATACGTTCCATTTAGGCTGTTTTGAAGGCATGTTATCAAAGCAGGACATAGGCTGAATTTTTCTTTTTTAACATATAGACCTTAAAAAGTAAATCTATACATTCCAAAGAGTATATCTGCATTTTTTCCCCTGAATTGTATTATTAGTATTATAGTTGTGGACGATCATTTCTCAGTGAAAAGATGGAGAATCAATTATGTAAATATCAGAATATATTTAGGGAAGTTCTTGGCTCCTTAGGTTTATAAGCAGCTTATTGGATATTTCTTTGTCCCTTACCCTAATCTTCTACCAGTATTTTATGGGAACAGTATTTGCTGGAAAGTGTAAGGTCCCAGTGAGTTTTGGAGCCTCTATTCAGAAAAAAAAAAAGTTGAACACATTGTAGACAAAGATGTTTGTGGATGAACAGCTTATACTTGATAAGATTAAGTTCCAATAATTATAATTTCCTTGCTAACCACTATCCCCCATAAACCCTATCAGATTTCTCATATTGTTTGAGAATTTTGAGTTCAATAACTTTCCAGTGATGAGATACAAACTGAATGGGGCTCTTGTAACTTCCAATAGCTATGTAAAAGAGGATTTTTTTCACTACTCCAGCATCATAATAAGCTATATCATCTGCCAAAATGTTCCTTTTTGAATAGCTATTAATGGCACGGAAGCCTGTGTTGCACCTGGTTACCTGAGCACTGTTCAATCTGTGCAAATGCATTGGAGAGAAGCATTGGGATTTTGCTCCAGATGCCATTTCTATTTTCTGCTGCAATTGTGTTAGGTTTCCATCCATTAAGGTTAGCAATTAGATGTTGCTGAGAAGAGATGCACATACATTGTGGGCCACAGCAGATTTTTTCCTTTTGCTAAAGACTCACCAGCCATGTCTGTCTGCAGCTCTTTCAACCAGAAATATAGCACTGGAAGTGCCTTATTTGAGGAGATTACATGGCAGATAAAAATAACAGGAATGTCAAGTTATATAACATTCCATTGTGGCTTCCTGTTTGCCAAGCGTAGATTGTGACTGCAACCCTATCCATGTTATTTAGAAAAAAACTTCCACTGCTTTCAGCATTAAACAATTGAATGACATTCCTTCCATTAATGCAATTTTATCTGGTGATTAAGGCCCACTGAATTTAGTGGGACTTACATTAGAACTGACATCTATAAGATTAGACAGAACTATGGAACACACACCCAGGCTCTTGCAGCATATTCTGCATTAGTGTCTTTTACAATAAAGTATTTTGCAGAAATCAACAGAAGTACTTTTCCCGACTTCCATCAAACTTCTGTGTTAAAAGCATTATTACAAAAACAAGCCAGAAAGTTGGCAACTCAAAGGAACAGGTGTAACTGAAAGGCAGAAAAATGTCAATATATTTTATGTTCTTCCATCCGTATGTTTTGTTCCTCAATCAGAAGTGGCATTCGGATTTCCTCAAATCCTCAGCCACGAAAATGAATTTAGGCTCCCACTTTCATAATGTATATTAATGCCAGATGATAGAAAATGTTGTGCTCACCCACCCACGCAGGGTCTGATGGACAAATCTGTACTTGGTTACAACCAGTCAATTGCATTGAAATGAAAGTTATTCTGCTGGAAAAAAAGACATCCGTAGTGTTCAGTGTTAATAACTTGATTTATTAATTCAACAGAAATCAGCAAACCTACAGTGGATTACATTATGGCTTAATTTACAGAATGGGTTCCTTTAGTAATTGCCAAATGGTAGGCTTCCAACTTAATAAACATGTCTCCGTTGAAAAACATTGTACTCCTTAGATAAAGAAATGATACATGATTTATGAGAGTTATTGTTCGTACCAAGCTACCTATTGATAATTTAGTAAATATTACTCATTAACACATCAGGGATACACCCATAGCTTTATCATCCATGCTTTAAATATTGGAAATATATTTGTAAAAGTTACCTAAAATGAATTGTCATTAAAAGGGGAGGAGATGTTAACAGGGAAAAGTTAAATTTAAACCTGCTTCCAGAGAAGAGGCAAAATTAACTTGAGTGATTCAGATTATGGATGACATATATTGGTATTCCTTGGTGGGTCACAAGCAACTTAGAGAGAGATGGGTAATTAAAACAAAAATTGTCTCAGGCATGGATATTGAGCATGAGTATGACTAAGCTTAATGAATAGGTTTTCTATTTGCTTCCTTTTCCTAGCAGAGGTATGAATGTTCTATGAACTGCGAACAATATTGTTTCCTTAAATTATTATTTACATAATAAAATGTCATTTTGTGTGTCTCCAGCATCTCTACTGATTATCTATAGCCTTTCCAGTGCCCATAGAAGTGTATGTGTTAGTGACATTTCATATTTTTATCTATTATTTTAAAATTCCAGCCTTTCAAAATGGAAACGTGTATGGTGTATGGTAAGAGGAAAGGGGAAGATGACCAATCAATAGGTAATGTTGGTCAAAGATTGCAATATTCCATTTGTGTGAGTCAGGGCTTTCCTCCCCCCCCCTTTCTTTTTTACAGTTGCTATTATAAAGAAAAATATCAATAAAAAATAAATGTAGAATGAAAAATTAGAGTGGCGGTCAGAAAACGAAATCCAGATTTGGGGAATTGAGCAAATGTAAGCAAGCTCGTTCTGCCTTCCCATTAAAAATGTGGTTTAAATCATATTGCTTTTGTATCCCCAGTGAAACTACCATATTCTATCTATCTATCTATCTATCTATCTATCTATCTATCTATCTATCTATCAATCATCTTTTATTCAGGCAGAAGTTTTGCACGAATTCATGTATAGTTTTTGGAAGTTCTGACACTGCAAAGTTTGAGAACTCCTGCTATAGGAGCATACCCTGGGCATAAATCCCACTGTACTCAGTGCAACTGATGTATGGGTAGAAAGATGCTATAGGCATATTATGTACAACATTCAGCAATAAGAAAGGGCAATTCTCACTAAGGTGAGAATAGGATGTGAATAAGGGATGGCTGGATTTTCAATGTATTTGGGGTCTATACTTAGGCAGTGTAATACATGGATGTTTAAAATATGTATAGTGAGTTACAACCATCAAAACAAGATAAAACAATAAAACACAATAAAGCAAAAAATAAATTAGGTAAACACAATGTTAAACATATATTAATAAAGTAACAGAGAGACACCTAAGGGGCAAAAAGCATGTCATGCCAAGTCCTGAGTGTGTCCATGTAAAAAGCTACATACTGAAAGGTAAATAACGTCTGTGCCAGCCTGGCCTCAAAGGAAGCCAAAGAAGACTCTTTTCTATGTTCCCACATAATGTACTTGTCCCAGTCCAGCCTTTGGGCAAAGAGATACTGGAGAAGAATCCTCAACCATTAAATGCTCTAAAATGCCATTATTTTCTAAAGTCTGACCATAATATATAGGCAGCCAGTGCAATTCTTTTAAACTAATATATGATATCTGAAGGTTGTTCTGTGTAAGAGCCCCACTGCAGCATTTTGCACCAGCTGCATATCAGAGTAATCTTCAAGGGCAGATCTATGTAGGAAGTGTTGCAGTAATCCAAATGAGAGGTTAGCAGTGAATGGATTACTATTGCCAAGCCATTCCTGGACAGGAGGATTGCAGCTGCTAGATCAGGCACAAACACTTGTGTGCTCTGGGGGCCACCAAGGCCACCAGGTTCTTGAGTGATGGAGGTGAATCTAGGAAGGCACCAAGGCTGCGCACCTGTTCCTTCATGGGGAAGGCAACCCATACAGAATTGATGACTCACCCAGTTCCCAGACCCATGTGCTGCTGATCCACAGTTTATCTTGCTAGATCTTACCTGCTCTTTTGAATTAAAATCATCCATAATTGCGGTGACAGAAATATTTTATACAGATGCATGTAATACAATACTATACATGGGATGTAATCAAAATGTTGCAGTAATTCTTAATGAGCGCAGAGGATACAGACCTGCACTGAGATGAAAAATGCATATATTTTTAGCTGCTATCTTTTTATTTCATAAAACGTTGTTTCATTATATCAACTCTCTTGTCTGCTCATTTATTGGTGACAAGCATTACTAAGTCTTGAAATTTTATTTCTGTTTCTTCTCATTATGTTCCTGCCTTGCTTTTATTTAGTATTTCATAATGCAGTAAAAACTGAATTTCTTTACTTGATGCAGATTGTCATTACAAAAAGAAAACAGTATGAACAGAGATATATATTGATGTACAGTTTACATTGATTTTTAAAATAATAATATAGTAATTTGTGACTTTTAATGGAGATGATAAAAACAAGGTCTGTATTGGAAAAAATATTTCTGAATAAACATTTCAGAATATTTATTATGATCTTCTCCAGAGAGATACTAGAACGTTTCATTCCAGGAAGCTAAGCAATGGGGAAATGAATTATTGGGAAACTCAATTATTTTTTTTTAAATTAAGACTTTGGTATTGTCCTTTCCTAGTGAAGGTATTTTTTTCCTCTTAAAGTACAGGGCAGTTGGTGGTAAAACATTTAACAGTACATTGAGTTTGCAAACATTTTTGGGTTTGTGGTTACCCATCAGATGAGTAGCCTTGTGTTCTAATTTACTGAAAGACCTTTAATTAAAGACGTATCAGAGGACAATCCTCCAATCAGAGGACAATCCTCCACTTGATGGCCCCCTTTATTGGAACAGCTATCCAATCTCATTTAATGTAAAACTAAAGAAATTTCATAAAGAAGAGATTATGGCCTCGAAATTGCCCACCTACACCAGCTTGCTGTTGTAAGATGTATTGTATTTTTTAAAAATTATAGTAATTATTCCTTGATTAGTATCTGTGCCTATACTCCTAAGTTTTGAAACACATTTCTAAGTTCTTGATGATATGTAAATGGACAGCCTATCCTTCAGCATTTTCACAGATTGGGACCACAGGATCTGAAAGAAAGACTTTCCAAATTGTTTGTATTTGCACCCTAAGAACATTTTTGGAGCTTCTGAATCAGATGCTTTCCATGCTGAAGTGTTGTGAGAGCTAACTGAAAGCAGACCTTTTGGTGATAGTGCCCTTTACTACTCTGAAATGCCCTCCATTGAAGGCATTGCACTGACTTCACTATTTTTTCAGCACCAGGCAAAGAATGTTTTAATCTCCCTGGCATTTTAGTTAATTAATGTATTCATGTATTAATTTTAAGCATATATGCTACTGCTTTTGTTGTTTTATCAGTTTAGTGTCATATGCTTAAATGCTTGGGTATTTCAATCATTCAGAATTTTACTGGTACACATATTTGAAAAATAAAAATAAATGTTCAATAAGACCTAACCCCTTGCAGACACTCTGTACTACATATGTAGATCACCCTTGAGTGAAAATACTCAGCAAAGTCATTGCCCAGTTCTAAAAAGGCAGTGCTCATGACCATTGAATTATTCAGAGGAGAACAAGCTGTTTGGATGAACTGATCTTCCCCAGTTCACACATTTAATTTAATCAAATTTTAATCAAATCAAGTACAAAACATCCTCCTCTATAACCAGCTGATTTCTTAATCAAGCTCATTCATAAGAAAGCTGGATTTTCTGATGGCTAAAGGAAAAAAAAAAACAGAACACCAAACCAAACCCAACCCACCTGCCTTGGGAATACTGCAGGCTTTCTCTACAGAGCCACTTCCAAAACCTGTCACTGGCTTAACAGTTGTGTAAGCAAAATCACCTCTTTCTTACAACAAAGGTACCTTTTAATAAGACATGAATCAGTCCCCTCTACGCTAATCCTTTTTGCATTGTATAAAGTGACAATTTCATAATCAGTCTTTCATTTATTTACAATTCCCAGGAAAGAACAATTTAATCCGTAAGTGAAAGGTCATTCTTAAAGTATTGGGCTTTTCAAACCTTCCCTTTTGCGATTCCCTCTTTGACCTCATACTGTCATGTTTGTTATCTGGGAGGTCTGAGGATAAAAAATGCTCCCACAGCAAGCACTTTGTAGACTTAGAGATCCAGCACGATTTATACACCGTTTCATGGCAAATGTCAATAGTACCACAAAGCTCCTTGAGTTTTCAAGCTCATTTGCGTACATTCCTGAAGCACATTGTTTATTTGGTTTAAATGTGATACCTCAGATAGGTCTCAGCTTTACTTTTGTCAATAGTTCAGATACATTTCACAGAATGCATTTTCCTTCAGTGGTTTATACCGTGCTCCAAGATATGTGTCATTCTACATTTCCATATTCTGAGAATCTGATGAATATGTCTTTGCAACACGTATTATAAATGAGTGCGATGCAAATCCTTCAGAATAATTGCTCTGCAATATAGCATGGCTCTTTAGCTATGTGTCCCCAGATGTTGCAAAGCACATATTCTGAAGGATTGACACAATTCTGTTAGGAATGCAGTACACTACCAGCCATTCACAATTGTCCAAAATATGGCCACCTGATTAAAAAAAAAAATGAACATTGTGTGAAGCAGACTTTAAATATCAGAGATACCAAAGAGGATAGAAGTATTCTCCTCCTCCTCCTCCTCCTC
Source organism: Liasis olivaceus (assembly GCA_030867105.1). Taxonomy (NCBI): domain Eukaryota; kingdom Metazoa; phylum Chordata; class Lepidosauria; order Squamata; family Pythonidae; genus Liasis; species Liasis olivaceus. Next base: position 264,930,147 of record CM061349.1, read on the forward strand.
CTCCTCCCTGTCTTCAGCAAGAAGCTTTTCTTCCTTATATCCAAAACTTATAATGACTGATATCATGTCAGATATGTTGGGATGGAAGTTAATCTACTGGGGGATAAGACTTTGATACTGGGAACTGATGCCCCAAATGAAGATAAAGCAGCATTTTATAAAGGTCTTATGGACAAATTATTGGATTTTTCATATGAAAATTGGTGTCTCCTGGGAGATTGGAATGGAGTGGTTTCCCCACAAAAAGATAGAACTTCTGAGAAAAAAATGTTAAAAATACACAAGGTAAACTACCAAAGGTTTATGATTATTATTATTTAATGGATAATGTGGAACTTGTTGATGCATGAATATATAAAAATGGTGACTCAAAAGAATATACTTATTTTTCTGAAAGACATAGATCTTTTTCAAGAACAGATATGATTTGGATTTCTAACACTGGCTATTAATGTTCACAAAGTGGAGACATTATTAAAGACTTTTTCAGATCACACTCAAGTGACTTTAACTTTTAAAAGGAAAAATGGATCTTTTAAGTGGAGATTGAATGAGATGTTGTTACAAAAGGAAATGGTAGTGGAGGATTTCAAAAAGAAGTTAAAATATATTTTTTTAAGGATAATCTTAATAAAGGCACAGAAGTAAGTATGGTTTGGGATGCAAGTAAAGCTTTTGTAACAGGATATTTTATAAAATGTAATAGCAAAAGAATTATGACAAAAAATGCCATAATTGTATGATATGATACTTCTTTCACTTTTTTGTAAAGCACTTGTTATGTTATTTTTTTCTCTTTGACAATGTATGTATCTCCATCATTATCACTGTGTTTTGCTCTTTTTCTTTTTCTATTACCAATTTTAAGTAATAAAATATAAATAAAAAATACAACATAGTAGCGAACTTAAAAAGAAAAGGCAAGAGAAAATAGAAATGATTCTGGATGAGAGAAAAAAAGGAAGAAAAATACAGAAAATACCCAGGTATGACAACTATTACTCACCAAATTAAGCTTCTACAGAGACAATTATCTATGTTAACAGCGAGAGAGACGGAAACAAAGATGAACTATGCAAAATAAAGAAATTTTGAATTTACAACTAAACTGGGGAAATGGTTGGCATATAAGTTGCAAAAAGAAAAAGATAAGAAAGCAATATTAAAGTTACAAGACGGAAATACTGTAATAACAGATTATGCAAATATGTGAAAAGTGTTTCATCAGTATAATACTACTTTATATAAAGGTCAAGACATTTGCTCAGAAAAAGTAGATGAATATTTACATAAACAGAATTTACTGAAGATTAACTAAATCACGTGAGATACAAAAGGGAAGAAAACAAGGTTGCCCACTGTCTCCCTTGTTGTTTATTTTAGTTTTGGAAGTTTTGAATAGAGATATAAGGAGAGATGAGAAAATAAGGAGCATAAAAATCAAGAGAGAGACATAAGTTGAGAGCCTTTGCAGATGATTTGATGTTGATGCTGAAGGACCCCTTGAAGGGCATCGAAGCGTTAATGAAAAAAGAATTTGGTGCTATGGCTGGTTTTAAAATTAATAAACAAAAAAAGACTAAAATGTTAACAAAAAAGATGAGGATACAAGAACAGGAACTGATTAATAAAATTGGTTTTTAAGGTAGAAAAAATGGTTAAATATTTGGGGGTAAATTTGACAAATAGTAATTATATGTTGTTTCAAAATAATTATGTTAAGATTTGAGATGAAATTAAAAAAGATATGTTAAGATGGGAAAAATTGCAATTGTCATTGTTGGGATGAATTTCAGTAATTAAGATGAACATTTTACCTAGAATGTGATTTTCGTTTCAAACTATACCTCTTATGACAACTGATGTTCCATTTAAACAATGGCATAAAGACATATCTAAATTTGTGTGGCAAGGTAAAAAACCACGAATGAAGTACAAAGTTTTACAAGATGCTAAAGAAAGAGGAGGTTCAGGTCTCCTGAATTTGAAGGTGTATTTTGTAGTTTGTTGTTTGGTTTGGATGAAAAAGTGGATGACTTTGAGAAATAGGAGGTTATTGGAAATAGAGGGGCATGACTTAAGATTTGGGTGGCATGGTTATTTATGGTACGATAAAGTTAAAATTAATGTAGTTTTTAAAAAACATTTTATTAGACATGCCATATTGAGCATATGGAACAGTTATAAATCTACCTTATCTCCAAAGATTCCTTTATGATTGTCACCACAAGAAGCTTTTTATAGAAGAGAAATGATAACTAAAAATAAATGGTTAACTTATGGTGATGTATTGGAATTTTATCAAAGGGATTTTAAATTAAAGACGAGAGAGGAATTGATATCAGAAGGATGCATGTGTTAATGGTTTTCTTATGTACAATTACAAGAAACATTTAAAATAGATAAAAGGACTTATGGCTTTGAATATGGCAAGACTGAATTTGAAGCAGAATTATGTACTAATGATGAACATGTTATTGCAAAGATGTATAAACTTTTACTGAAACAAGGACTGTATGACAAATGGGCTAAAATTTTGGCTAAAATGTACAGATGGAACAATGGGAAAATATGTGGCAGAAAGGACTGAAATTTACATTCTGTTATAACCTTAAAGAGAATTTTTATAAAATGATGTATCGTTGGTACTTGTCACCAGAAAAATTATCTAAAATGTATAAAGGTACTTTGAATGTACGCTGTAAATGTGAACAACAAGAAAGGACATTTGATCATCTCTGGTAGACTTGTAAAAAAGCAAAAAAATTCTGGAATGAGATACATATCTGTATACACAAGATTTTAAAGATTAATATTCAATTAAAACCAGAGACTTTCCTTTTGGGTTTGATGGATAAACAGTTGGAAAAATCTCATGGAATTTTGTTTTTATAAATGATAATAGCATCAAGGCTTTTATGTGCACAGAGGTGGAAAGATAAGACATTACCTAGAGTGGAAGAATGGATGGTGAAATTGATGGCTTTGATTTGAGACAAGGCATTGTGTAATTTTAATGCTAACTGGAAACCTTTTGGGGACTTTTTGTGGGAAACAGAAAAAAATGAATTATGTTGTATGGATTTGATGATTAGAAATAATATGGGTTAATAGAAATAATGGAAGTTATGTTTTAAATTTAGAGTAAGAGTTTGATGTATATTGTTACTTATATCTGTTGCAAGGAGGGTTGGAAGTCAATTCTTTTTTTTTTCTTTTGTCGTTTATCTCTTTTCTGTTTTGCACTTTTGATTTTTACTATGTTCTTTTTTTCCAATTTTCTTTTTCTTCTCCTTAGTATTTCTCTCAATATTAGTTTTTGTTAGGTTTTTTTTGTTAATACAGCATTAATACCTAAAGAGGCCCAGGACCTGACTTTAACAAGAAATTATTGACCATATCTTTACTGAATAATGACTATAAATTGTTTACCACAATTTTGGCTGAAAGGTTGAAGATAATTTTACAGGACTTTATTTAAGAAGATCAATGTGGGTTTTTACCTGAAAAAGATAATATTAGAAATGTTTTAGATATATGGAGCAACATAATGAAAAACAAGCTGCATTGATCTTCTTAGATGCAGAGAAGGCCTTTAACAATTTGAATTGGATTTTCTTGTTTAGAGTTCTGGAACATATGAACCTTGGAGATAATTTTATTAAAAGGGTAAGATCGATTTATACTTCACAGAAAGTACAAATAATTGTTAGTGGAGAACTAACAAAACTCACTGAGATTCAAAAAGGGACAAGACAAGGATGTCCTCTGTCTCCACTTTTGTTCATTTTAGTTCTTGATGTACTGAATAGAGACATAAGACAAGATGAGGGAAGCACAGGAGTTAAGATTAAAAAAGAAACTTATAAGTTAAGGGCATTTGCAGATGATTTGGTGTTAGGTTTGGAAGATCCACTACAGGGAGTAGAAACATTAATGGGAAAATTAAAGGACTTTGGTACGTTAGCATGTTTTAAGATTAATAATCAGAAGATGAAGATGTTAACAAAAAATATGAAATTAGAAGATCAAACAGAACTGATAGAGAAAACTGGTTTTAAGACTGAGAAAAAAGTAAAATACTTGGTTATTACTATGACAAATATGATTTGCAAGTTATTTCAAAATAATTATGTTAAGACATGGAATGAAATTAAGAAGGACATATTAAGATGGGGTAAGTAAAATTGTCACTGTTGGGGAGAATCTCTGTGATAAAAATGAATGTTTTGCCTAGAATTATGTTTTTGTTTCAGACAATACCTGTTTTGACAACTGTTGCACCATTTAAACAGTGGCAGAAGGATATATCTAAATTTGTATTGCAAGGGAAAAAATCATTAGTTAAATATAAAGGGTTACAAGATGCAAAGGAAAGAGGAGGATTGGGTTTACCTGACTTGAAATTGTATTTTGCAGCTTGTTGTTTGGTCTGGACAGAAGAACGGGTGTTGCTGAGAAACAAGAGACTTTTTGAGTTAGAAGGTCATGACCTGAGGGTTGGAGTGGCACGGATACTTATGGTACAATAAAATTAAAATTAATGTGGATTTAAAAAATAATTTTATTAGACTTGCCATAATAGATATAAACTCAGGTTGTGCCCAAAAACACCTCTGTGGATCTCAGCTTAAGAAGCATTCCACAGAAAAGAAACAACAGGCAAAGACAAATGGTTATCATAGCAGGAATTATTGGAGAATCACCAAGGGGAACATAAAATCAAGAGAACAACTCATGGCAGAAGGCTATAGTTGTCAATGGTTTTCCCATTTACACTTATCAGAAAGATTTAAAATGGACAAAAAGACTTATGGTATGGAGCAAAGCAAGACAGAATTTGAAGTGCAATTGTGTACCAATGATGAACATGTAGTTGCTAAAATGTATAAACGTTTGTTGAAATTTGAAAGAGACGAAGAATAGGTTGAAGAATGTATGATAAAGTACGCTAAGAATTTTGGTTATAACATACAGATGGAGCAATGGGAAAATATGTGGCTAAAATGGTTGAAATTTACATAATGTTATGATCTTAAAGAGAACTTTCATAAAATGATGTATCATTGATACATGACACCAGAGAAATTATCTAGAATGTATAAAGGCACTTCAAATGTATGTTGGAAATGTGAACATGAAGGGACATTTTATCATGCTTGGTGGAAATGTAAAAAAAAAAAAATGGACTCAAATACATACATTGAAACAAAAGATTTTAAAGATTAATATTCATTTGAAACCAGAACTGTCCCTTTTAGATTGGTGGATACACAGTTAAAAAAGAGTCATGGAAGTTTCTTTCAATATAGCATTACTGCAACGAGATTATTGTATGCACAAAGATGGAAAGATTTGGCACTACCTACTATGGAGGAATGGCTGGTGAAATTGACGGATCTTGCTGAGATGGATAAACTTCTCTGATTAGAGAAAAGACAATATCTACATTTCTTGGTGACTGGAAACCCCTTATGGACTTTTTGCATAAAAACAAAAAAAAATGAACTTGTGATTTATGGGTTTGGTGATTAGACAGGATAGATTATAGAAAGAAGAGAGTCATGATGTAACTTTAGAGAGAGAGGTTAAAGTATAATTGTACTCATAACCGCTGTGAAGAATATCAGAAGCCATTTGTGTCTTTATATTTTTCTTTATATCTTGCTCTTTCTTTTTCTATTTTTCTTCTATTTTTGTTTCTTATTGCATTTTTAGCTTTTTATGTTATTTCTGTCTTTTTCACTTTTTCTGTTCTAATTTAGTTTGTTGTAGTTCTTATTATTGTTCTTAAAACTTTTAAAGATAGACAGACAGATGGAGGGATGGACGGACGGATGGATGGAAGCTTTCTTACTGAAGGCCAGTGGCATTTGCAGGAGATAGAGAAGGGAAAGCAGAATGAGCAAAGTAGCTCTGTGCTGTGAAGACACAAGCCCTGCCCTTTTGTATATACAGTATGTTGTGACATCACAGACACATATGGGGAGAAGCTTCTGTTATAACAGCGTGATGATGTTTTTTGTCATTTTGATACAAGCAGCAAGTTCCTGTTGACACCCATGCTTAAGGTGCATAGGTGGATTCCCCCCCCCCCTCGTTATTCCACTGCATGCTTGCAACAAAATCGCCAGAGAAGATGCTGAACAGACTGATGCAAATGGCATTTTTGTTATAACGCATTATAATGACTAGAAATACTTGATGGTGTGATCTTTTATGGGTGAAAAGCATAGGTGGTGCATAAAAACCTTTATATTTCAGTGTTGAATATGGCCTTGTTCCCTTACTTCTGTTGGTTCAACAATCCCCTATGGATTGCAGTATTTAGTATGAAATAGAACTTGCCTCTGTTGACACAGGATTTTTTAAGGCACTCTTGCCATAAACCCTTTCTCTTTCTTTCTGTCAGTGCACACGGGTCTCTGCAGGGGAGAAGCAAATGATATCCATCATCATATCAAGATGCAAAGCCCAGCCTTACATATTTGTGTCCTGACATTGGAGGCATGAACACAGGTGGCCACTGGAAATCCCGATGCCAGAAAAATAATGAACCGTTCCTGAAAGGTTCTTTAAAAGTGATCAGATAAAATAACAGTCATGGAGTATAAGCCAGTATATTAAACAATACTCCCCATCCATATACGCTGATCGGCATTTCTGTGCAAATGTTGACATACCTAGAATGATGTTCATCGCATGAGTACAAGTGGGGCAGAGTATGCTTTTGGAAAGCAAAACAACCTGATCCAAACACCAAGTACTGAAGAAAAGAAGACGAGAAAGAAAGAAGTGGCAAGACCCACATTGTTGAAGAAGAATATTGTTCAACAATATCTTAGTGAGAGAAGTTCATTGATCTAAAATAAAGAAGCGCAACTGAGTTTTATGTGCTTTGCATCATTCACTATTTTGTTTACGTTAGTTTTATTTCCAGACCCAGATGGCTCATAGCGTTATTGCTTAGCTTCTTTTTTGCTTGTTTTTTATCTTTCATTTGTTCTTTGCTTATGAAGGAGACACAGCTTGTCTGCTAATATCTATCATTTGAGAATTTTTGCCCCAAATGATCTGTAATCTCCAGGTTTTGTGCTATTCCTCTAGGTTGTCCTATTTCTTAAGGCATTATATATGGCAAGTTTTGGACAGATTGCCTACACTAAGGTTTCCACTGCTTTATACTTCCAACTTGAGGGCTGTCTTGTCTTGCTACAGGTAGTCCTCATTTAGCAACCACAACTGGGACCGGCAACTTGGTTGTTAAGTGCAGTGGTTGCTAAGTGAAACTGCGTTTGTGCTTACAATCTTACTTCAGTTGTCCTTGCTTTACAGATCTGCAAAAGTTGAAAATGCAAAGACAAAGTTACTTTATTATCACCATTGTAACTGTAAATGGTCGCTGTACAAGGCAGTTGCTAAATAAGGCCTAGCTGTATTTGAGAGCACTCCAGGGAAGGTGATAGCTACACTTACTTTGCCTACAGAAAGTCCATGTTCAATCCCTGGCATTTTCAGAAATGGTTAAAAAAATGCCAGCCTGAAACTGTGGAGATCTGCTCCAGAGCTGACAATAGTGGTAGCACAGGCTCTCAGGACATACTTTCTTTGGGATTCTCCAGGTTCAGGAGAACCGCACTGAACTGTAGACCACCACTGCTGCAGATGTTTTGCTGTGCATTCTAGCAAAGCTTAATCAGTGCAAAGGTGTCCAGAAGTGGGGGTTGCTTTGCTGTATTTATCATCTGTGTGGGTTTGAATTCTTTGGGTTGGATGGTGTTTGGATGCTTCTTGGGACATAGCATTAATTCTGTTTTGATTGGTCTGCCCTGTTGTCTGTTTATGGTGTTGTGAATGGTTAGAATCTTGTGCCTGACTGGGTGGGAAATCGTATCCTGTTCTATTGGTGAGTCCTTTATTTGAATGCCAGGCTTCCAGGAATTCTCTGGCTCTTCTGCTGGTTTTTTGATTATTTCTGTATTACCCTAGTCAGTTAATCACTACACTAAACTGAGAGCAGTGTGTTGTAATGGTTAAGGCATCAGGCTAGAAACCAGGAGACCGTGAGTTCAGATCAGATCAGATCAGATCTCTTTATTATGATGATAGACCAGCATAAGGAGGGTGGGGTACAGTCGATTAAAAAGCATAGAAGATACATCGGAATCTGAAAAAAAAATGAAAAGCTAGAAGATATATTAAAACAGAAAGTATATATAAAAACAAGAATCTAAAAGAATCTAAAAGAAGAGGTAGAAGCATTAGGTGGATGTAGGGGAGCATAAAGGTTAGTATGTGGAAGACTATATCAAATTACAGAGCACTCTAGTATGGCAAACTAGAGGCGCTAAGTCTGGTTTATAGCACAGGCCATCATCCAACAAATTTTAAACAGTGCTGCATAGAACTTGGCAACACTGTATTTTGTAGCAGGCTTGGTATCTGAAAGCAATAGGGAAGTGCAGGATTGTCCTGTGCGCCCTGCATATTTATACAGTAATGGTGAGATGAGGCTAGTATGAATGTCTCTGTATTACAGGCACTGGAGAATCACATGCTCTGTTGTTTCTGTGCATTCAGTCACAGGGACATTGTCTCTCCAGGTAAGGAATCTTCCTGTAATGGCCTTTGAGAAAAGCCAAGGGGAAGGCATGACATCGTGCCAAAGTAAAGGTCCTCCGGTGTTTAGGTATTTCGAGTTTAGTTAAGTATGCCATAGGGGAGGCAGAGTACCTGTTGGATCCACTGGCAGTAAAGGTTGGGGTCCTGGCTAGATCCAGCTGGTGCTCTGTGTCTACTGCACACGGTTGAATGCGTGCTTTGGCCTGATCATATCCCATGCTGAATAGAAGACTTGGAGAGAAGCCCAGGGGTGAGATGTTAGTTGCTACTGCCTGTTTCCATGTGGATTGAAAATCATCACTCATGGCTAATGGGGCAAGGCCAAAGGGAAAAAAGGATAGTCTAAGCCAATAGTTGAATATGGTCACCCACACTCTAGCCTCCACTTTCATGTGGCCTGTCTCTAGTTGCAGAGTGGCATTCTGGGACTTGAAGGGCTGATCTTAGAAATTTGGATTGTACAAGTTCTAATGCTGCAAAATTGAAGAAGGGGCCCAGCTGGGCACCATGAAGAAGTTGAGCTATTGGTTTGGCTTTGAATAATTTGAGAGCTGCAGGTATATTGTGGTCAGCTCTTGTCTTAAGGAATTTAAGGATGGCAGATGAGCTCTTCTGTGCAGTTAGTGAGTTCTAGTCCCGGCTTAGGCATGAAGCTAGCTGGGTGATCTTGGGCCAGTCACTCTCTCTCAGCCCTAGGAAGGAGGAAAGGGCAAACCACTTCTGAAAAACCTTGCCAAGAAAACTGGAAAGCAAAAACAAAAAACAAAAGCAAAAACAAAAAACAGTCAAATGTATGGTCATTTTCAGGGCATTGATGCCTGTTAGGTATTTCAGGCCTTGATTCTTCATTGCAGTTATAGTTAGTCCTCACTTAATTATCACAATTGGGACTGGCAACTCCATTGCTAAGTGAATGGTTGTTAAGTGAAACATGTGACCGCAACTTGCAATTTTACTGTCAGCTTCCCCATTGACTCTGCTTGTCAGGAGACCGTTGCAAAGCACCTGAATCCCAATCACGTGACTATAGGGATGCTGCGATGGTCGTAAGTGCAAGGACCAATCGTAAAGATACTTTTCAGTGCTGTTGTAACTTTGAACAGTTGCTAAACAAGGCAGTCATTAAGTGAGGACTACCTGTATATCCTTCTTGATTCTTTGCTTGTAATCTTGGGGGAGATGGACAGCATAGAAATTTAATAAGTAAATAAATAACCCTCTTTTTGCCCTATGTAGGGTTGGTTGCAATCTTGGCAGCTGATTTTGTATATAATGCCACTTCTTTCTTGGAACATGCAATCTTTTGGTTTATATAATCCTTAAACTTTTAAGATGCTATTGCGTATGCCAGGCTTCCAAAGTGGAAAAAAAAGAAAAGAATGATTCTAGCAGGGACAGAGGTATCAAGTCCAGCTTCCAGGATTAACACAAATATAAATCACTGTTTGCAGTATATCAAGAATAATCACATATACAGTCACCTTATAGAATATCAGGAATTATAATGGTGAATGCTTTTGCAGTACCAAGGCTTGCAGTTTAACAGCATAAATTGTAGCAAGAGAAATAAATCTCAGTTGCTTCCAGTTGTCAAATATGACTGTTTCAGAACTTCTCATGGACGGTGCTATATTACCAAATGTCATAGTCATTTTAGAAAGATAATAGCAGGCTTTGCAGGGGCCTGTTTTCTATATTTATAAATTCAAGAAGTTTCCAATACATTAAAGGAAATGTTGCTTTTCAGTGAAAGAAAGCCAACTTAAAAAAGAAAAAAAAAGTGAACATACCATGAATGTTATATATGTTTGATAGTAAGATAATTTGGTTTGGACTGTCTATGTTATACTGTAAACTGCCATAAGCTGACCATGGGCTGGGAGTGTGTGGTATATAAATGAACTAAGAAATTAACTAACTTCTTATACTTTTCCATTTGGACCAAGACATTCTATGTTTTTTCTGGGTTTGGGAGGAATTTTGGAATTTTTCTGTTTTTTAAAACTATCTGAATATTTTTTTTAGGGCTTACATTTTTGAATATTTCATAATGGAAAACATATGCTGTTGATTTTCAAGAATTTTCAAGAGGCTCTGGAATTGCAAAAAAACTCAAAGCTGCCTGCAGACCTCAGGTTACCCATCAATGGCTTAGACCAACAAATGAACTGTAAGTTGAAAACCTATGCAAACGTACTTGTGAATAAGCCTCATAGATATTAGAACTGGAAGAGGACTTTAACAAGGGGATTTGGGACATGCCAAGATGAATATTGGCAAGTATTATCACATTTAACTGATCAGGAGGAATGGAAACAAATACATAAAAATATCTATGCAATGTAAGGTTTGAGCACCCACAACTTTTGCAAACCTGAGGATTTTTAAAATGATGTCTTGCAAAAATCTATCCATCCCAAATCAAAAGAACAGGCTTCTATACCAGCAATTGAAATGATTTACTTTTGTATAGGGATCAGATATGTAAAATGTTTTGTTTAGAAAATTATGTATCATAATTCTCTCCATGTGTAGTCAGAAACCAGTCTAAGTGAGATCTGTACGACTTAGTCCTCACATAGAAATGTAAAAGGAAACTACAGGTAATCCTTGCTTAACGACCACAATAGGGATTGGAAAATTGGTTGTTAAATGGGGAGGTCATTAAGTGAATCACGTCATGACGGGATCCAATTTTACAATTATTTTTATGATAGCTGTAAAGCAAATCACCATGGTCATTAAGTGAATCACCATGTCGTTAAGTGAATCCAGCTTCGCAAATGGATTTTTTTTGCCAGAATTCACTTAATGACATGATTCACTTAATGGCCACAGTGATTTGCTTAATGACCATCATAAAAAAGATGGCAAATCATGATCATGTGACTGGAGGGGGGTGAGATGGTTTGCAATGTTTGTAAGTGTGAGTACAGGTCATAAAACACTTTTTCTGAGGCCATTGTAACTTCAAACCTTCCTTAAATGAATGGTTGTTAAGTGAGGACTACCTGTATTAAAATTTCAAATAGTGCATGGCTTGGGGGAAAAAATGGGTTTCCCCATTTTTTAAAAAAAATATTACAGGCATTTCAAACAGAAGAACAGACATTTTACCTCAGTGTCCTGTAAGCAGAAGTACTTGCCTTCAGCCCATGGCATCCAGGTTTTCTCACAATACCTCTTGGGCCTGAACAAATCTAAGAAATATAGATGATGGGTACAAAAGATCAGCACCTTAGTTTGAAGCAAGCCTACTCCCTGGCTGAAAAAGAAAAAAAGAAAGAGAGAGAGATCCTGATGCTGCAGATGGAGAACAGTAAAGCAAACAAGATTCTAGGAGGATTCCAGGAGGATATCAGGAGGAGGAAGAGGACGAGGAAGAGGAAGAGGAAGAAATGTTCATATGTGGGTGAGAGGAGGAGGGAAAGAGTGTGGGGTGATCCTGGAAAAGAGGATGTTTGAGAGGGAGAAATAGCTAAGGTGTTCTTGAGAGAGAGAGTGATTTGGGATAGATGATTCTTGAGCAAGAATATATTGTATACATTACAGTACTCATATTCCACCAATACAACATAACAGAAGATAAAAGAATAGCAACTGGAAAGGGAGATTGAAAAGCATTTTTTTTCCTACTCTGTCATTCACTTCCACTAGTTTTAGCAATTATTATAGATTTCAGCTCCTGGAGAAGAGGTCTGTCTTTTTATTAGAGTTGCACTTCTGCAGGAAGAGTTTAAAAAGTCAAGATGGTAACTGCATGATCAAAGCCCCACCCTTTTTCTATGTTGTGTTGATTCCTCCCTCCCTGTATGACCCTGACTCCAGGTCGATACAAAGCTTGAACCCAGCATGGAATGGGACAGTTCCACTTATCTGTCTGAGATGCTACACCTCCAATATAGAGTTCAGGAGCTCAGTATGCTGGAAAGGGCCAGGCTATGCCTCAAAAAGGAGGAGAAGAGAAAAAAAACATTAAAATAGTCTCTTTGTGTACTTGCTCATATACTCTTTGAATCAGGAGAGGACAGAGCATTGGATTCAGGATGGTATCTGTCCTCAAATCACAGAGAATATTGCAATCAGTAGCCCCCATCACAGTTTTTTGACTGGTGGCAAGATTGTGGGTTTGGTCAGCCAGAGAAGTGTCTATATTTGTTGCAGTCACACCATACATCACCTCAGCTCTTTTGCTGAGTTCTTCTCTGTGGGACAACACTTTTTCCAAATTATTTTTTAATCTTTCTTCAATTAGTTTAATTAAATTATCCAGCTTTCCATTCCTCTCTTTTTCCATCCCATCCTACTCTTCCTTCCTTTCAATATATGATACATTTCCATTTCTAATTTTGTTTTAAAGAGACCATTTTTAATTTGTGCTGATTTTTACTTGGTGCTATTTTGTGCTTGTTCATTTTTCCTTCCTGCAAATCATTCTTTAATTAGCTGCTTTTTATTGTAAATAGTACAGTTGTGCGTGCCTGTTCTCTTCTCATCTTTTGGCCTTGTAAGCTGTGATAGGTGTGTATGTGTGTATTTTAGTATATTAAGTAATGCCACTGAATAGATCTAGGATGAGAAAGGCTGAGATGTACCCCAGTTAAATTGCAGTGACAAAGATTATTGGAAATCCTGAGAAAAATAGCATCACCAAATAGAATCTACGATCAGAAGAATGTAAATTCAAAACTCTTACTCTGATTTCTGTTCGATTTGGCATGCTTTATCCACTCAGAATGAGGCAGCTGTTCTGTTTTATCTCATCTTGATGAACAGAAAAACTGTTATGGACATTTTATAAACCAGATTTTCTAATTCAAAACCCCTTGATTTTTGTGAAATATGAAAGTTTTCATCCTCATAATGTGAAGCCTTTCAATGCAAAATAATGAAATGATAGGCATCTATTTTTTTCATACTAGATATGAGAAGATGGAGGGATATTTTTCTGACTGACTGAACAGGGACACAGTCTAGACTCTTTTCTTGTTTTACCTCAACATACTTCAGCTCCAGATTTAAATGCTTAAGTAAGTACAGTCTCTCTTTCTCTTACGTCTCTCATCTCTACCTGGTATAAAATCAGGATACAGCATGCATCAAAGATAACGTTTGATAACTTTTTGTTGAAATGTTAGTAAGTCCAAATTTAATCTTGCAGGCTGTAAAGAGCAGAACAGAGATGTAGGATTTGAAAAGAAATACAGTTACACATCAGAAAGGAAATTCTCTTTCAAAGTATTTACTTATTTATGAGATTTATGGGCTGTCCAAATCTGGGTGACTAATTACCAAATCTGGGTGACTAATTACTAATTACTTAAATGTAATTGCTACATTTAGTATTAAATATCTAAGTGGTTCTGGGAAAGAGAGGTCTGTGGAATCTATTATTGTTGTTGTTGTTATTATTATTATTATTTATTGAAATGTATATTCCACCTTTCTGCAAAAAAATCAGTACTTGAGGTACTAACAATAAGGTACTGACAAGAAACCAAATTACCAATGTTTTTATTTAAAACAACACAATTGGTCAATTAAAAGCTAAAACAAAATGCAACAAAAATAAGTAAGTAATGTTAAGATTAGAGCCTACCTCTATAGCAAGTGAGCTTAATCACAAAAAGACATTCTGAATTTTAAAAAGGACTTTTGCTTGCCTGCTGGGAAGAAGAGAAACTGTTATCTTGCCTCACTTGATAGGCCGTGCTAATGCTGAAAGGAGTCCATCCCTGCTCTACATTACTGTATAAAGAAATTAGGATCTGCTGCCACTTTTAGTATTTATAGAACCACAATATTTTGAACAAACTGCTCAAAAAGTAACTGATCCATGATTATGATCTTGGCAAACTTCTGGATCTCTACCAGTTTCTTTAGAGGTATGCTTTGTCATTTTTTTTCTCATTGCAAGTTCTTAACTTGTTACCTTGAGTTCTCCAGTGTAACCCAACTACCATGTTTGAAATGTACATGACATACATTGGGAACCAGGCTGTTGCCTTGGCAGGCTAACCTAAACTGTCTATAAATTACTACCAAATAACCCATATGGACAGGCCATAGCCCATTATTCACTCAGTGGATGCCACATTGCAGCCATCACAGCTGATTCTTTTCTCCACCAGTCCATTGACACATCTGGATGTTGACATGAAATGAGCAATAGCATCGGGGTGAAATAGGGCCCAGACTTTACTGCCTTTTTGGGTAGCATTGACTTGGCTGGTTTAATGGCATAAAGCTGGAATTTCCTCTGACTTTTTTTCAGTGATTCCTTGCTGAAAAGATTTCTCCCTCAGCAGGCTCAATATTGGCTCAATGACTCTTCATGAAGCTGTTGTACAAAAACAGTTTTCTAACCTGCTGTAATTCAGTGCTTTATTCCAGTAAGTTGTCACCTGAGGAAACCTCCTGGCATGTGTGTCTGTACGTTTAATATAATAGAACAGTAAGGGGCCCAATGTTAGAGAACTTCACTAAATTACTTCAAGTGAAGTATAGTCAATATGTCTGAGAAGCTTGTCAAAGGTTTATAAGAAATTATAAGTACCAAAAATAGATGCTCTGGAAGCTGGTAAATATTAGGTTATTATAAAGGTCAGGATTTGCTGGGTATAGTGCACATAAAACACACTTAATACTCCCACAAACCTGAAAGTCCTGGTTTTTCAAGACCTTTAAATGACTCTATTATATGGACCAACGAATACATACACACAGAGAGAAAGACAGAGAGAGACACCCTGCAAATCCTGAATATTAACTAATTCATGTGGTGACTAACAGAGTTATCTGAATTAATGAAAGCTAAGGTTACACCTGAGAGCCAGTTTGGTGTAGTAGTTAAAGCATCAGACTAGAAACTGGGAGACTGTGAGTGCTAGTCCTGCCTTAGACATGAAGCCAGCTGGGTGACTTTGGGCCAGTCACTTTCTCTCAGCCCTAGGAAGGAGGCAAGGGCAAACCTTGTCAAGAAAACTGCAGGGACTTGTCCAGGCAGTTTACCAGGAGTCAACACTGACTCAAGGCACCAAAAAAAAAAAAAAAAAAGTTACCCTTTGCCATTTTACCATACTAAATCAGAAAAACTAAAATCTAAATCAGCTTCCTGCTACTAGGCAGTCCAATCCAATGGGCAGGAGTAGTGAACTGCCATTTTTAAAACCTAGCCAGCAAATACTAGATGGCTAGATGTATGTGTGAAGGTAGCCCAAATAGACCCATTCAATGCCTATTTTCTATCATTCCCGACTTCTGAAGTCACTGGGAGGATTATGCATATTAGTCCAAGGCTGAAAGAGTTGTTAGGGCCAGTTCTGGGGTTTCTCAGGGGAACAAAGAGGGTTTGGAACCTGTCAGGCCCAGCCCAAAAACAACAGGGAAACAATTCAGACAAGTTCAGTTCTTTATTGCTTACATCATATAGACAGAATCTTGCCAGACTAAATATGTACTATGCTAACCTAACAGATATATTCTGGGAGAATCCAGGGAGTGGCTATCTTAAGGCTCTTCTTCTTCCCACGCTCCTGCTCTGGACTATGTTGCCTCTTGTCTCCCCCCCGGAATGTGCTCCCTCCTTCCTGAGAACCTGAATCTCTACTGCATTCTATCATGCCACCTCCCCCTTCATAGATACATTCTATCACAGATCCAGTAGAATAAAATCTTCCTCTGATCAACCTCTGTAATACAAATGTTTTACTGCACCATCCAGAATGGGACCTAGTGACACAATTTCCCTACCTGATGACACAATTTTGTTTCGTGTTTGTATAATTAATTGTATTTAAACATTTCAAAAGTTTTTTTTAAGGCAAATTAAGTTCTGTAAGAAGTGTCATCTGCTATACAGGTGAAACTCGAAAAATTAGAATATCGTGCAAATGTTCATTTATGTCAGTATGGCAACTCAAAAGGTGAAACCAATATATGAGATAGATGCATTACATGCAAAGCGAGATATGTCAAGCCTTACTTTGGTATAATTGTGATGATTATGGCATACAGCTTATGAAAACCCCAAATTCACAATCTCAGAAAATTAGAATATTACATGACATCAATAACACAAGGATTGGAAATAGAACAATATCGGACCTCTGCAAAGTATAAGCATGCATATGTACTCAGTACTTGGTTTGGGCCCCTTTTGCAGCAATGACTGCCGCAATGCGGCGTGGCATGGATGCTATCAGCCTGTGGCACTGCCGAGGTGTTATGGAAGACCAGGATGCTTCAATAGCGGCCTTCAGCTCCACTGCATTGTTCGGTCTCATGTCCCTCATCTTTCTCTTGGCAATGCCCCATAGATTCTCTATGGGGTTCAGGTCACGTGAGTTTGCTGACCAATCAAGCACAGTAATCCCATGGTCATTGAACCAGGTTTTGGTACTTTTGGCAGTGTGGGCAGGTGCCAAGTCCTGCTGGAAAATGAAGTCAGCATCCCCATAAAGCTCGTCTGTGGAAGGAAGCATGAAGTGCTCCAAAATCTCCTGGTAGACGGCTGCGTTGACCCTGGACTTAATGAAGCACAGTGGACCAACACCAGCAGATGACATGGCTCCCCAAATCAACACAGACTGTGGAAACTTCACACTGGACTTCAAGCATCGTGCATTGTGTGCCTCTCTGTTCTTCCTCCAGACTCTGGGTCCTTGGTTCCCAAATGAGATGCAAAAGTTGCTCTCATCAGAAAAGAGGACTCTGGACCACTGGGCAACAGACCAGTTCTTTTTTTCTGTAGCCCAGGTAAGACGCTTCTGAGGTTGTTTGTTGTTCAGGAGCGGCTTGACAAGAGGAATACGACATTTGAAGCCCATGTCCAGGATCTGTCTGTGTGTGGTGGCTCCTGATGCACTAACTCCAGCCTCAGTCCGCTCCTTGTGAAAGTCCCCAACACTTTTGAATGGCCTTTTCCTGACAATCCTCTCCAGGCTGCGGTCATCCCTGCTGCTTGTGCACCTTTTTCTATCACACTTTTCCCTTCCACATAACCTTCTATTGATATGCTTTGATACAGCACTTTGGGAACATCCAACTTCTTTTGCAATGACCTTTTGGGGCTTTCCCTCCTTATGGAGGGTGTCAATGATGGTTTTCTGCACAACTGTCAGGTCAGCAGTCTTTCCCATGCTTGTGATTCCTCCTGAACCAGCCTGAGAGACCCTTTAAAGGCTCAGGAACCCTTTGCAGGTGTTATGGATTCATTAGCTGCTTAGAGTGGGACACTTTGAGCCTAGAATATTGAACCTTTTCACACTATTCTAATTTTCTGAGATTGTGAATTTGGGGTTTTCATAAGCTGTACGCCATAATCATCACAATTATACCAAAGTAAGGCTTGACATATCTCACTTTGCATGTAATGCGTCTATCTCATATATTGGTTTCACCTTTTGAGTTGCCATACTGACATAAATGAACATTTGCATGATATTCTAATTTTTCGAGTTTCACCTGTACATGACACAATGCTTGATTCAAATACTAATAGTCATGAACGTGGTTATGTTGAAGAGTATCAAAATACTATCGCTGAGAGAGTTTAATATAGAGACTCAATTACCATTTTCAGTGGGAAGACCTAGGAGAAACTGATTCTGTAAGAGGTAACAAATGGCCATATTTAGAGTTAAAAATTAGAGTTGTTTTGGACAGAAAATAAGGGAGTAGCAGCTGAGGCAGTAAACTGATCTCAAAGAAGAAATCATCAAGGAGCATAGAAGAAGGAAAGAGGCAGGACAAGCAAGTCAGGAGGGAGATGGAACTGATGCCACAATATTAGGAGACTAGTGGGAAGCCATGTGATCTGGGTACAGGGAAAGTCCCAGCAGTAGCCCTGGGAGGCAGCACAGAGGAACTTCTAGTTAACAATTATGATGCAGGAAAGTTATTGGTCTTTTCCTGATGATTCTGTGAACAAACCAAAACTCTGCATATCACCTCTGCTTAGTTGCAAGTAGTGGCATGCGCTTATCTGGACCTGGAGTACAAATAGTGCTTTGGAGGGAACAGGGCCATGCTTGTGGCACTTATTCACATCTCCCTAAAAAAGTCACCCTTGTTCCTGTGTTCAAACAGCAGTCACGCGCTCCCTGGAAAATACGTGTTTAAGGTGGTGATAGGAACTGATGACGCTGTTGTACCCCGTTGGCACTTCCTTATCCCTAACATGCATTTTTTTGGACTGCACAGCCACTGTGCAAGCCAAGGAAAAGGCATGGCTCTCTAAAGGCCCTGACAGGTTCAGTGAGTGCAGACACATCACCTCTGAGCTCCTTTTCTGTCTCAGATCCAAACAGCTGCACAGGACTGGTTGGGAATATAGAGTAGGGTGGATATTAGTTAGAATGAAATTGGACTTTGGGGGAGAAATTTGGTGAAATGTTCCAAAGAGGACTGAGATATCTGGCCTGTGCTTTAAGTAGCAATCAGCACATACCTAATCAGTGCTCTCTCTTTACCTCATCTGCAGTGTTTTTAGTTATAAATAAGCAAGCATATGCTATTATCATTTGAACTTCTGTCTAGACTTCTATCTGGGTTTTGATCTGTTCCCAGTAAAGGTAACTTTGTGAATCTTTTAAATTCTGATTCTGTGCTATCCAGTAAAATACGATCCAGGATAAAAAGAGAAAAGCTTTGGTCTCTTTAGATAAAACTGATGGCAGCAAACATAGATTGTGAAGCAGAGGAGGGGGAGAGAAGAGAGGTTTTATTTCAGGGAGAAACTAGGCATAAGATGGGATCTCTGCCTCCATGGAAAGGCTGGCAATGTTAGTACTAACTTTCCATCCCCCTCCACTCCAGCTGCTTTTCTTCTAAGAGCTCTTTGCCACTCAATCTTCATCCTTTTAGATTGATGGGCTGTCAGGTGGAGTTATGGCAGGACTCATATTTTGCTTTCCCTTAGAGTGGGGCATCCGATTTGCTAGCTTCCAGCTTTTCTTTGCCTTGAGATAGAAAAACGGTTTCCCTCCATGGAGATTGTGGTTATTCCTAAATCAGCTGCTGCTTAAATTGCCATGACATAATTATGTACACACATTATTATTTACTTTTTGCTCTTTAGGATAGTCCTAATGTTTGAAACTGTAGTATATGCTGTTTTCACATTTTTAGCGGAACATGGTCATTAGTAGAGGAACAGCATTCAAGAACTCTGAAGCACATTTCCAGTAATCATTTTGTTTTCCAAAACTGTTGGAAGGAGAGGAAGTTCAAAGCCTAGGCACCAAGCAAGTAGCATTACCTGAGCTTTGTGTCATGTGGGCAACATTTTATCTTTCAGGATAAAACCAGCTGCAGTTTATTTTTTTTCCTTTTTTTTTTTTTTAGGCACAGGGCTAGACAGGAAACCATTATTAATACAGATCATGTTTTTTTCAGGCAATGATTAAACTAACCTTCTCTCCTTTCCTCCTTCCCTCACTGTTTGATTCTGGGCTCAGCAGATGGAGGGATAATACCTCTAGCCTTTGGCTTAAAGAGCTTTCCCTTGCAGGAAAGAGAAAGAAAGAAAGAAAGAAAGAAAGAAAGAAAGAAAGAAAGAAAGAAAGAAAGAAAGAAAGAAAGAAAGAAAGAAAGAAGAAAGAAAGAAAGAAAGAGATTTTTTTTTACTTTTAAAGTCCAATTCTCCACAATGCAGGACTATTCACGCAAACATTTTGTTGTTTTCCCTTCCCAATCCTATTGAGATCATTTGTGCAAACTGAATTAGTCTCCTGTCAGGAGAGGTCCAGGATTAAGTCCAGGATCAATCTATTGTGGATCCATTTGCTGTTGTGAAATTTTGACCTATAAACGAAAATTGGAAAACGGATATCTGAAGCCTATAGAGATGCCCATGTCCCACTGAGGGCCAGAAAGTACCTTTAGTGCTACATTGTTTTTGCTTTTTCATTCAGAGAACTCAGACACATAGAAACCAATGAAGGTTTACAACTGAAAGTTCTATTCATTCACACACTCATGCACATCCATCCATCCATCCATCCATCCATCCATCTCTCTCTATCTCAAAGTTTAGCTGTGACCAAGAAAGAGAAATGCTGAAACAGGTTTCCTGATATGCTCACCCAAATCCTGTGGTAGGCAGGATTTGGTTATACAACCCATAGGGAGCAGAAGATCTCAAATTATTCTTCCAAAACATTGCAGTGTTCTCCTTTGTGTGCTTTAACATCCTCCCAGATAATAGATACATTCACTGTTCAGACAGTTAGAGACCTCGCTTTTTAAAATGTTCTGTTTTCTTTTCCTTTTTCTCTTTTCCTTTCTCTATATTCTTCCTTCTTTACTATGTTTCTTCTTTTCTGTGTATATATTGTTCTATGTTATACTTTTACATATATATTGTTACATGTTAATGGTGTTTTGTATGTATTATGCAATGTTTTACATGTATTCATTTGTTATTTTTAATTAATAAAGTTTAAACATAAATTTAAAAAAAGAAAGTAGAAATCAGTGGTTTTCCATTATTATTTTATATTATGGGATTTTATATATTTTTATGTATCATGTATATGTGTGTGTGTGTGTATAATAAAATATATAAATATTTTATTTGACTTTAACAAACAATATCAGGTAACTACATTAACATAAATCCAAGATACTTATAGAGAAAAAAGAAAAAAAGAAAAAATATAGAAAATACAAAAGAGATTACTGCAGTGAGAATAAAGAGACAGCTACTGTACGTATGAAAATTTGCCATATATATGAAGTATACCAGATTATAGTCTATTGCTATTGAAATAAACCATAACATCCATCCAGATTTGATAGAATTGTGGTTTCTGCCTCTGATGTCTCATTAATTTAACTTTATGATTTTTTTCTAATATAGCAATTGAAGAGGCCTCGTTAATCCACAACTCAATTGTTATATTATCTAGAGTTTTCCAGTGTTGTACAATTACTATTTCGGCTGCTAAAATTAAATAATAAGTTATTTATTTTTAAGCTTATGTTTTGGTCCTGTAAATAAATGCAGTAAGCCTCGTTCTGGGTAGCATTCAATTCTTTGATTAGTGATAGTACGCATCTCAGCAAAGATTTTACACCAAAAGGGTATAACTTTATCTCATGACCAACACAAATGAAAGAATGACCTCTTTTTTTGGACAACTTCTCCAACATTTGGAAGAATAATTTTGATATATATATATATATATCAATCTAACAAGAATCAAGTGCCAACAATGTATAATCTCCCACTGCAGTTCTTGCATTGAAGCTGAAGTGAATCCCCCAGTTTCCATAACTTCTGCAAATTTATCTCCTGTATGGGATTACCAAGATCAGTATCCTAAGCTTTCTTTAAACCACAAGGTGGATCCCCTATTTCTGATTTCAGTAATAACCTGTAACCTTTTTAAATTGTTCATTTTGGTTGTTCTAAATAATGAAGTATTAATTTCTCAAAGTTGGTATACGGACGTGCTACTGAAGCTTTAATATTTCTATTACCACTGCAATTTACCCTAAAATAATGAAATGTTTTGAAGCCCAGTTTTTCATTTCTTTGTTTAATTTCTTCCATGTTGGTACCTAATTAATTGTAAAACATTTATTACTATTTTTTAGTAATAATGCCTAAATATTTTAAAGATTAAAACATTTGGAATATGTTGGAATCCCTAGAACTGTGGAAATTTCCTTTTGAGTTTTTGGGGGTGTATGAAAAAACATCAAATGTGATTTATGAAAATTAATTGATAGTCCTGACACTTCTGCAAATTCCTCTAGCTCCTCCTTAATATAGCTAGCTGAATAAGAAGAATTTGAGAGAGTCAAGATCATATAATCTGCAAATAGATTTAAACGATATGTCTTATATCCCATTTTTATCCTGTTAATCTGCTTATTGGTTCTAAGTGCTATTGCCAGCACTTCTATAGCTAGGTTGAATAGTAAAGGTAATAAAGGCACCTCTTTAAATCATGATGGAATCTGAATCATAACTGTTAAGTCTTATCTGAGCTTTAGTTGGTCCATAAATTTGTTCAATCATCTGATGAAAGCCTGCCCCAAATTTAAATTTAATTAATATTTGTTTTAAAAATAGTATTCCCAGGGAATCAATGGGTTTAAATATATCTAAAGAACATATGGCTAATGAAGATTTATTAATTTTACTATTTTGTATAATATTTAATAATTTCCTGATAGGGGTAGATATATTTCAGTTTGAAATAAAGCCAGATTGGTCCATATCAATAATTTTACCTATAATCACTTTTAATCGATCATCTAACAGTTTAGTATAGAGTTTATACTAAATTGTATAAAGAGTTTATACTGTATTGAGAAGTGAGATGGGCCTATAAAATGCCAAATCCCGGGAATTTTTGCCTGATTTAAGGATCAAAATTATCTTAGACTGTTTCCAAGATTCTGATAAAGGTTCCCCTGGTGCAAAGAATTGCATAAAAATAGAAATTCAGGTATTAAAATCTCTTTAAATTCTTTATAAAATTCCCCTGACAATCCATCAGGGCCAGGAGGTTTTCCATTTTGAAGTGTTAAAGACTTCAGTGATTTCTGAAATAGAAAAGGGAGATTCCATAAACTGAATATTTTCTGGAGCCAATTCTGGGAACACTAATCTCTTTAAATATTGAATTTTATTGGTGATGGATTATTTGAGGAATATAATTGTTGAAAAAATTTTAATTGTTCACTTATACCTTTAGTTTTGGTCACAGTTTGATGATTGTTATTTTTAATTGCACAAATACATTTTTTCTCTTTAGTTTTTTTTCAATTTGCCTGTATTCTAGAATTTTTATTATCATATTCATATAACTTTTATTGTCATAATCTGCTGAGAGAATTTAACTGTCTTCAGATGATCTAACTCGCTCCTTTTATTTACTGTTTGTAAATACTATCTAGTCCAGTTCTCTTACAGTTTGCTAATAAATTGTTAATTTCTAAATAAAGTTTCTGTTCATAATCTTTTAAAGTAACTGATCTGACCCTGATTAGGAACATAAATAGATGCTAAAGTTAATGTTTTATTATCCAATTCCCCTTCTATAAATATAACTACCTTCCCTATCTTTCAAAATCTTTTGAACCTTGAAATTTATGCCAGCTTTGAAAAGAATAGCTACTCCCTTTGATTTATTAGATCCTTGTGCAAAAAACTGCTTATCAAAATATAGAATATTCAACCTATTTGTTGTATGTTTCTTGTGGCATAACCACATGAGGTTTAAATGATTTGACATAATTAACAAACCTTTTCCTCTTAATAGGATCTCCCAGACCTCTAACATTTAAAGAAATAATTTTACATTGTTCTCCCATGACCTACATTTTTTAGAATGTCTCTGTCTAATTTCTCTATGCAGGTAAGATTATCTTGCATCCAGAAAATTACTGAAAGCTTATTGCTCACAAAATCTATCAAAAAGTTGCCTGTTATTATAAAGAGCATGTATAACATTAGAATTCTTTTCCCTGCAGTGATGCCCTCCTCCCATTCTCCCTGCCCACTTTGAAAATCACTCTCCTTCCTTATCCCTCTCCCCACCCCATCCTCCACACCGTACCATGCCTCCATATCCAACCTCCCTACCCTCCTATCCCACTTAGACCGATAGTGAAAAAAATCACAGATTCTTCTTCGTGGTCTAAGGGGTGTGTGTGACCTACTGAGATTCCTTCTCCCCCTCACCAGCCAATAAACTCCCAAATTTAATTACAATAGTTCCTTAGTCATAGTTTTACCTACATTATTATTTTATTTAATTTTTACTTCTATTTAACTCCCTCCTTTCCCCCCTTCCTCTAAACCTAAAAATTGAAAAAGAGTATTTTAGTCAATATAATTTCTTTTATTCCACAGCTTATGCTTATCTAATTTTCAGCTTGTAGCTGAGCCTGCTCTCCACAGTTCCAAGACAAGTCACAGGTTCCTTCCGTCATCCCTTGTTAGAGAACTCTGCCAACAACTTGTGCATCTCAGTCAAAGTAGAAATAAGTTTTCATCCTTGTAACATAAAAACCATCAACTTGAAAGGGAATCCCTACTTGTATTGAATCTTGTTCTGCATACGTTTTTCTATCAGTGGTTTGAATTCCTTTCTTCGCTGCAATGTAGCTACGCTGATATCGTGGAAGAAGAATAGTTTCTCACTGTCCCATTTAATCTCCTCCAGTTCATGTTATTTTGTTACACTTCTGTCTTTTATATTTGAATTTACAAATCTGACCAAAACGTCTCTAGATTTGTGTGTTCCTAGGAGAGTAAACCTGGTGAGCATGTTCAATATCTTTTTGTATTAAGTTCAAATCAGGTCATTAATTTTAGAGATGAGATAATTAGTCAGATTGGTCATTCCAGTTTTCTCTGACACTCCTTTGATCCTTAAGTTATTTCTCCTGCTACGATCCTGTAAATCTGCCAACTCAATCTTTATTTCAGTGATACTCTTTTGAGCCTTGCCTATCTCCAAAGTATCATTTGTAGCCATATCATAAGCTTGGTGGCAACCTGAGCTCTATCTGCTATTTGCTGTGACATTTCCTTAAATTGTTTATTCAGTTGCTCAGACATACCTGCCAAGTCTTTAGTTACTTCCACAGCATGTTTATCCCATTCTGTCTTCCATTCTTTTTTAAGTTGTTTTATTAATTGTCCAATCACATCCACATCAGATGGCTATCGGTGTCTGTGGGCAGAGCTTTCTCCCTCGATTGCTTCTTCTTCATTGCTGGGAAGAGGTACTTCCTCAACCTCCTTCTGTCTTCCAAATAAGCTTTGATCCCCTTTCCTTTGTGCAGAGTCTCCTTCCTTAACATCCTTTAACATATTTTACTATTTAACGAGGTAAACTGGCAATATTAAAGAAAATAGTTAGATCAGGGAAGAGCAGAGAACTCAGTATGCTATCTTTTTCTGTGGTTAGTCACACCCCCGTGTGTGTGTGTTTGTGTGTGCACGCGTGTGTGTGTGTGTGTGTGTGTGTGTGTGTGTAAATTTCATTATTATTTGAAGCAATGTAATGAATCTTTGAAAATAACCATAATAAAATTGATTGATTGACTGACTGAAAGTTTATATGGTGAAGGTAGATTGGAGTTCCAGTGTGATTGAGACAGGTAACTACTTGCATGATATTTTTTTTTTATAAAGGTAGTCCTTGCTTAACAATAGAGACCAGAAAATTGGTGTAAAATTGGGTCCACATGACAGGACCCGATTTTACAACCATTTTTACAATGGTTGTAAAATGAATCACATGGCCATTAAATGACTCGTGACTGTTAAGTGAATCCAGCTTAGTGGCAATATGATTAACTGATTATGTACCATCAAGTCAGTGTTCACTCTTAGTGATCAGATAGATGTTCTCAGGAGTCTTCTCCAAGACCAAAGTTCAAAACTGCTGATACTCTTTCTATCCTGCTTCTTCACAGTCCAACTTTCACTCCATAGAGTGTCACAGGGAAAATTATTGCCTGCATGATTTTGATCTTTGTAGGTGCAGACATATTGTAACATCTGAGTGTCTTTTCCAAAGCCTTCATTGCTGCCCTACCCAGCATATGCAGTATATGACTTGACTGGGTTTTTTTATTGTTGATAGTTGATCCTAAAAGATAAAAGCTATCCATTATCTTCATCATTTCTTTTCTTTTGTGTCCATCCAGTTTATAATTCTGCCATCTCAATCGTTTTTTGTTTCTTGCTGTTTTTATTATCATGTTTTCATGTTTTAAATCATTAGTAAACCGCCCAGAGTCACTGGGAGTCGGAAAGCATATAAATTTAATAAGAATAAGAATATTGTCAGTTATAAGGCTGGCTGCTGTGTCTGTCCCCTTCATGGATCACTGCCTTGTCGTGGCGAAGGGGCTTGTGTAACTCAGTGAAGCCATGACCTATACCGTGCAGGGCCACCCAAGACGGACAGGTCATGACAGAGAGTTCTGACAAAATGTGGTCCACTGGAGAAGGAAATGGCAACCCACTCCAGTATCCTTGCCAAGAAAACCCCATGGACAATGTTAAAAGGCTAAAAGATATGACGCCGGAAGATGAGCCCCTCAGGTCGGAAGGTGTCCAATATGCTACTGGGGAAGAGCGGAGGGCAATTCCAAGTAGCTCCAGAAAGAGTGAAGCGGCTGGGCCAAAGCCGAAAGGACGTTCAGCTGTGGATGTATCTGGAAGCGAAAAGAAGGTCCGATGCTGTAAAGAACAATATTGTATAGGTACGTGGAATGTAAGATCCATGAACCAAGGCAAGCTGGATGTGGTCAAACATGAGATGACAAGACTGAACGTCGACATCTTGGGAGTCAGCGAATTGAAATGGACGGGAATGGGTGAATTTAATTCAGGTGACCACTATATCTACTACTGTGGGCAAGAAACCCTTAGAAGAAATGGAGTTGCACTCATAGTCAATAAGAGAGTGGGAAAGGCAGTAATGGGGTACAACCTCAAAAACGACAGAATGATCTCAGTGCATATCCAAGGAAAACCATTCAACATCACGGTAATCCAAGTCTATGCCCCAACCACTGATGCCGAAGAAGCTGAAGTTGACCGGTTCTATGAAGACCTACAAGACCTTCTAGAACTAGCACCAAAAAAAGATGTCCTTTTCATCATAGGGGATTGGAATGCTAAAGTAGGAAGTCAAGGAGTAATCGGAATAACAGGCAAGTTTGGCCTTGGAGTACAAAATGAAGCAGGGCAAAGGCTAATAGAGTTCTGTCAAGAGAACAAGCTAGTCATAGCAAACACCCTTTTCCAACAACACAAGAGACGACTCTACACATGGACATCACCAGATGGTCAATACCGAAACCAGATTGATTACATACTTTGCAGCCAAAGATGGAGAAGCTCTATACAGACGGCAAAAACAAGACCAGGAGCTGACTGTGGCTCAGATCATGAGCTTCTTACTGCAAAATTTAGGCTTAAATTGAAGAATGTAGGGAAAACCACTAGACCACTCAGGTATGACTTAGATCATATTCCATGTGAGTACACAGTGAAGGTGATGAATAGATTTAGAGGATTAGATTTGGTAAACAGAGTACCTGAAGAACTATGGACGGAGGTCTGTAACATTGTACAAGAGGCAGCAGCTAAAACCATCCCAAAGAAAAAGAAATGCAAGAAAGCAAAATGGCTGTCTGATGAGGCTTTACAAATAGCTGTGGAAAGAAGGAATGCGAAAAGCAAGGGTGAAAGGGAAAGATATAAGCAACTGAATGCAGATTTCCAGAGAATAGCAAGGAGAGATAAGAAGGCCTTCTTAAATGAACAATGCAAAGAAATTGAAGAAAACAATAGAATGGGGAAGACTAGAGATCTCTTCAAGAAAATTGGAGATATCAAAGGAACGTTTAGTGCAAAGATGGGCATGATAAAGGACAAAAAAGGCAGGGACCTAACAGAAGCAGAAGAGATTAAGAAGAGGTGGCAAGAATACACAGAAGAACTATACAAGAAAGATCTTAATGTCCCTGATGTCCATGCTGATGTGGTCACTGACCCTGAGCCAGACATCCTAGAGAGTGAAGTCAAGTGGGCCTTAGGAAGCATTGCTAACAACAAAGCTAGTGGAGATGACAGTATTCCAGCTGAGTTATTTAAAATACTAAAAGACGATGCTGTTAAAGTGCTGCACTCAATATGCCAGCAAGTTTGGAAAACGCAACAGTGGCCACGGGATTGGAAAAGGTCAGTTTACGTTCCAATTCCAAAGAAGGGCAATGCCAAAGAATGCTCAAACTATCGCACAATTGCACTCATTTCACATGCTAGCAAGGTTATGCTCAAAATCCTACAAGCTAGGCTTCAGCAGTACGTGAACCGAGAACTACCGGATGTACAAGCTGGGTTTCAAAGAGGCAGAGGAACTAGAGATCAAATTGCCAACATTCGCTGGATCATGGAGAAAGCACGAGAGTTCCAGAAAAGCATCTACTTCTGCTTCATTGACTATGCAAAAGCCTTTGATTGTGTGGATCACAACAAACTGTGGCAAATTCTTAAAGAGATGGGGATACCAGACCACCTTACCTGTCTCCTGAGAAATCTGTATGCGGGCCAAGAAGCAAGAGTTAGAACCGGTCATGGAACAACCGATTGGTTCAAAATAGGGAAAGGAGTACGACAAGGCTGTATACTGTCACCCTGCTTATTTAACCTATATGCAGAGTACATCATGAGAAATGCCAGGCTGGAAAAATCAGAAGCCGGAATTAAGATTGCAGGGAGAAACATCAATAACCTCAGATATGCAGACGATACCACCCTAATGGCAGAAAGTGAAGAAGAACTAAAGAGCCTCTTGATAAGGGTGAAAGAGGAGAGTGCGAAAGCTGGCTTGAAACTCAACATTAAAAAAACTAAGATCATGGCATCTGGACCCATCAATCCCTGGCAAATAGAAGGGGTAGAAATGGAAGCAGTAACAGACTTCATTTATTTGGGCTCCAAGATCACCGCAGATGGAGACTGCAGCCATGAAATTAAAAGACGCTTGCTCCTTGGGAGGAAAGCTATGGCAAACCTAGATAGCATATTAAAAAGCAGAGACGTCACCTTGCCGACAAAGATCCGCATAGTCAAAGCTATGGTTTTTCCAGTAGTAATGTATGGCTGTGAGAGCTGGACCATAAAGAAGGCTGAACGCCGAAGAATTGATGCCTTTGAACTGTGGTGCTGGAGAAGACTCTTAAGAGTCCCCTGGACTGCTAGGAGGTCAAACCAGTCAATCTTAAAGGAAATCAACTCTGATTGCTCATTGGAAGGATTGATAATGAAGCTCAAGCTCAGATACTTTGGTCACCTAATGTGAAGAGAGGACTCTTTGGAAAAGACCCTGATGCTGGGAAAGATGGAAGGCAAAAGGAGAAGAGGACGGCAGAGGATGAGATGGCTAGATAGCACCACTGAAGCAATGAGCATGAAATTGAGCAAACTCAGGGAGGCAGTGAAAGATAGGAAGGCCTGGCGCAATATGGTTCATGGGGTCACGAAGACTCGGACGCGACTTAACGACTAAACAACACCAACAAAAGCTGTGTCTGTTGTCATTAGATTGGTCTTTATATTTAATGTTAGTCCCTTTTTTCACTGTGTTCCTTGGCTTTCATTACTAGAGCTTGCAGATCATTTGCATTTTCAGCTATCAGAGTAGTGTGATCAGCACACCACAGATTATTGATATTTCCTCCTCCAGTTTTTAAAACTATGTTCAACTTCATGCAGTCCAGCTTCCCTTCATATAAGTTGAATAAGTGACAATAGTGGCATTAATATAGTGATACACGATTCATTTATTAATGTGGTTATTTTTGTTGTTGTTCAGTCGTTAAGTCGTCTCCGACTCTTCGTGACCCCATGAACCATACTGCGCCAGGCCTTCCTATCTTTCACTGCCTCCCTGAGTTTGCTCAATTTCATGCTCATTGCTTCAGTGATGCTATCTAGCCATCTCATCCTCTGCCGTCCTCTTCTCCTTTTGCCTTCCATCTTTCCCAGCATCAGGGTCTTTTCCAAAGAGTCCTCTCTTCACATTAGGTGACCAAAGTATCTGAGCTTGAGCTTCATTATCAATCCTTCCAATGAGCAATCAGAGTTGATTTCCTTTAAGATTGACTGGTTTGACCTCCTAGCAGTCCAGGGGACTCTTAAAAGTCTTCTCCAGCACCACAGTTCAAAGGCATCAATTCTTCGGCGTTCAGCCTTCTTTATGGTCCAGCTCTCACAGCCATACATTACTACTGGAAAAACCATAGCTTTGACTATGCGGATCTTTGTCGGCAAGGTGACGTCTCTGCTTTTTAATATGCTATCTAGGTTTGCCATAGCTTTCCTCCCAAGGAGCAAGCGTCTTTTAATTTCATGGCTGCAGTCTCCGTCTGCGGTGATCTTGGAGCCCAAATAAATGAAGTCTGTTACTGCTTCCATTTCTACCCCTTCTATTTGCCAGGGATTGATGGGTCCAGATGCCATGATCTTAGTTTTTTTAATGTTGAGTTTCAAGCCAGCTTTCGCACTCTCCTCTTTCACCCTCATCAAGAGGCTCTTTAGTTCTTCTTCACTTTCTGCCATTAGGGTGGTATCGCCTGCATATCTGAGGTTATTGATGTTTCTCCCTGCAATCTTAATTCCGGCTTGTGATTCTTCCAGCCTGGCATTTCTCATGATGTACTCTGCATATAGGTTAAATAAGCAGGGTGACAGTATACAGCCTTGTCGTACTCCTTTCCCTATTTTGAACCAATCGGTTGTTCCATGACCGGTTCTAACTGTTGCTTCTCCAGCACCACAGTTCAAAGGCATCAATTCTTCGGCGTTCAGCCTTCTTTATGGTCCAGCTCTCACAGCCATACATTACTACTGGAAAAACCATAACTTTGACTATGTGGATCTTTGTCGGCAAGGTGACGTCTCTGCTTTTTAATATGCTATCTAGGTTTGCCATAGCTTTCCTCCCAAGGAGCAAGCATACAGATTTCTCAGGAGACAGGTAAGGTGGTCTGGTATCCCCATCATTTTAAGAATTTGCCACAGTTTGTTGTGATCCACACAATCAAAGGCTTTTGCATAGTCAATGAAGCAGAAGTAGATGCTTTTCTGGAACTCTCGTGCTTTCTCCATGATCCAGCGAATGTTGGCAATTTGATCTCTAGTTCTTCTGCCTCTTCGAAACCCAGCTTGTACATCCAGTAGTTCTCGGTTCACGTACTGCTGAAGCCTAGCTTGTAGGATTTTGAGCATAACCTTGCTAGCATGTGAAATGAGTGCAATTGTGCGATAGTTTGAGCATTCTTTGGCATTGCCCTTCTTTGGAATTGGAACGTAAACTGACCTTTTCCAATCCCGTGGCCACTGTTGTGTTTTCCAAACTTGCTGGCATATTGAGTGCAGCACTTTAACAGCATCGTCTTTTAGTATTTTAAATAACTCAGCTGGAATACTGTCATCTCCACTAGCTTTGTTGTTAGCAATGCTTCTTAAGGCCCACTTGACTTCACTCTCTAGGATGTCTGGCTCAGGGTCAGTGACCACATCAGCATGGACATCAGGGACATTAAGATCTTTCTTGTATAGTTCTTCTGTGTATTCTTGCCACCTCTTCTTAATCTCTTCTGCTTCTGTTAGGTCCCTGCCTTTTTTGTCCTTTATCATGCCCATCTTTGCACTAAACATTCCTTTGATATCTCCAATTTTCTTGAAGAGATCTCTAGTCTTCCCCATTCTATTGTTTTCTTCAATTTCTTTGCATTGTTCATTTAAGAAGGCCTTCTTATCTCTCCTCGCTATTCTCTGGAAATCTGCATTCAGTAGCTTATATCTTTCCCTTTCACCCTTGCTTTTCGCATTCCTTCTTTCCACAGCTATTTGTAAAGCCTCATCAGACAGCCATTTTGCTTTCTTGCATTTCTTTTTCTTTGGGATGGTTTCAGTTGCTGCCTCTTGTACAATGTTACAGACCTCCGTCCATAATAATAGAATATTAGCTTGCTCTACCACCATTTAAAACAGCATTCTTGTTATATGAAACTTGGAAATATACAGAAAAAAAGATGTTTAGTAAGGCTGAAAATTCCAGTGTCTCGTGAGAATACATTATGAACAGATTAATTCTAAATATAAATGGCTATTGCAACTGAACTGCTTCAGTGCTGATTATAAAGCAAGGAATGAAATGGAAGGTGGGCAAGGAAAATGAAGTTTGCCCAGTTAAAATTTAATTAGATTTAATATAGATGAAGAAGGTAGAGATTCCCCTTGTTCAATGTTTACCATGCAAGTCCAATTTATATGCAGTCATAAATCCTTTGAAATTGACATGCCCTTAATCAAGCCAGAAACTCATCCATCATTAATATGTTGTTTCCCTTCAACACTGGAGTATCACTTATTTTCTGCTGGGAAAAACATTGAATTATATTTTCCTATCCAGTTGGAATCAGCAAATGAGATAGAATCCAATAATTAAGAACCTACCAATAAATATGTTTTAAAAAGTGTTTCTCACTACAGATTGAATGACAGTCAAAAGAAACAACTCTGAAACCACACATATTTGGATTATCTTGCACTTAGTGAATAGCATCTGGTCTTTAACAATAACAAAAATAATTCAATGTATATCTTGCCTTTCTGTGCAGAAAGCAAAGTTACTAATAATTAAAAGACAAAACAGTTTTACAAAACAAAATTACAAAAACATTTTGAATGTTAATTAATTCAAACTAAAAAGATCTGTCTAGAGAGAAAAATAAAACTTCACTCTTTTCTTAAAAGCAGAAAAATGGGGGCTATGGGAGTGTGTCCCATAATGTGGGAGCAACAGAAAATCTTCTTATCCATCTGCCTGACAAATGGACCTCACAACGTGAGTATTGCTAAGAGGGCTTCTCCTGCTTACTTTAATGTCTGAACAGTTTCATACTGACATAGGTAGTTCCTCAGATAACCAGACTCTGAGCCCCATAGGGCTTGAAGGCCCAAACCAATACTTTTAGTTGTCCCTGGCAAATTGTTGGCAGCCAGCTTACACCTTTATTTATATAATGTTTCTGGTCTCATACACCATTTGGCAATCTAGCAATTGTATTTTGTACATTTGAACTTTCTCAGACATTCCTCTAGGGTAGCTCTTCATGGAATGC
This sequence comes from Liasis olivaceus, assembly GCA_030867105.1. Lineage (NCBI taxonomy): Eukaryota > Metazoa > Chordata > Lepidosauria > Squamata > Pythonidae > Liasis > Liasis olivaceus. Next base: position 264,963,447 of record CM061349.1, read on the forward strand.
ATTGCACAGTTAAGTACCAAAGACATAAGTGACAGCTGCCAAATCCAACTTGCTTAGGAATGGACGCAGAATACTAAACAAAGCAATGGAAACATACCTCCATACCCGCCCAGCTCCACTTGGGAATCCAAATATATTTGGAAAGAACTCCCATACCACTGGCCTACTCTTTCAGAAGGAAGACAACTCCATTCAGAATAGGCTGAGCACCAATTCTAGAGCTAACCATACTCATTAGCAGCACTTTCATTTTGTCTGGATTTAATTTCATCTTATTCACCCTCATCTAGGCCATCATTAAGGAATGGTTCAATCCATTTCCTTGGAGTTAGATGGTAAGGAGCAATTTCACTTCAAAGCTCTGGGTAACCAATCATGAAATACTTGTGTTAGCAAGACAGCCTGCGGTGTCATGGAGTTTGAGGGGAGATGGTGATAATGTACTAGTACATCTATTGTTAGTCTCTGTTTAAAGCACTTATGCAACAGGGTAACTCCTGATGTGCTTAAAAGAAGCAACCAGGGATGTGGAACATGTTTTTCATTTGCAACAAGACATTTGGGACTTATTTTTTGATCTCATGCAACGGCATCTTTAGAAAGGCCATCTGAATAGAATGTATGCTTTTCAGTGGTTATATTCATAGCTGAATGCACATTTCCAGAAAAGTACCACTGGAGAATTTCCGCATAACTCCATGGTATTTATGCTTTGGGATTCTGCAAGGTTCTCTGTCCTATCCTTTATATGCTTAACATCAGCATGAAACTACAGGGTGGGATTTTTCAGGGATTTAGTTACTTATATATAGTTTCCAATTATATTTCTTTGGTATTAGTGAAAGTACTAAATCACTTCTGGGTTACAGTAATGGATTGAATGAGGGCCAATAAGCTCAGTTCAAATGTGGAAACGCCGCAAGTGAAAACGGGTGATTTGTCTGCCCAGGTGAATGAAGTTTAATTTGCTTTTTATAAGACTGACTTCACCCTAGAAGACTAGATTAATTGTTTGGCGTTGCACATTGATCCTTCCCTGACACTAAAGTCAAAAAGACCTCTACAACTCAAAGTATCTTGTATCATTTGAGATTGGGACTCCCAACTATGAATTTACCTGGATAGGACAAGCTTAGTTTCAATGATCCATTCTTTCATCACTTTCATACAACTTGAGTTTGGGACGTTCCCCTCCCCCCCCAATTAAGCACTGACATATCACAACCAAAACCCATTATGCTTATAAAATTTCCTTTGGCAATACAATAGCTTAGTGTTGCAACTGAGTTTATCCCCAGTGTCTCTTTCATGTATCCATATAAGCTTTTTTTCTCAGATGAGGGAGTTGGTTACGTTAGGCTTTTTGTACTTCCACTGCAAGTGATATTTCCTAAACAGAACATTAGATTAAAGCTATAGGCTAACTAGCTTAATTAATGCAAATTAATTTTAAATAGCAAGTGCTTGTGATAAAAGCATTATGCTTAAATGTTTATTCTAAAAATAACAACAGTAATAAAATAATTAAAATAGCATTATGTGCCCCTAAACTCCAATATATTTTTTAACAAAGTATTTGGTGTTCTGGACAGCACAGGGGCCTGCAAGAGAAATCAAGAATGGGCAGGACAGAGTCAAATAGTGCTTGCAAAAAATTACTGGAAGCTTTGGAAAAGCTACAAAATTGTTCTGGGTTTGCAGGAGGTACAGTCAAAAGACAAATATAGTAATGATAGGACATAGTTATGATGGGTTATGTTAGACTTGAAGTAATGGATTTGATATGGCTTGGGAGACACCAAAGTTACCTTTGCCTGAAAGGATGGTCAGAAAAAGTATCAAGATGGGGTTTTGTAAGAAGAATGAATCCTTTCCTCATTTCTTATTCTTATTCTTATCTAGAAATATGAAGTAGGTCCTCAATTTGTTTCCATTATGTTACATAAATATACAGAACTGACATAACATTTGGACAACAGAAACACATTAAGCTTATTGAATTTCCTTTGGCAATAAAGCACTTTAATGCTGAAAATGACCTCCAGTTTCTCTTTCCTATAGCCGTATAAGCAGGGAATGTGGCTTTTGTCTCAGGCTAAGCCTCTAGAGAAATTCTGCACCATTGGGAAGAAAAGGTATAATGGAGGCCTAGCAACATCACAATGGCTGTGCCCCAATCACTTTCTCAGTTAGAATAAATACACATCCCCAAGGATTCTTTTGAAAGATGCAAGGAGATTCCTCCTAGCAATAAAACTAAGAATGTGCTGGCACTGAGTCCCTGGACAGTCTCTTTCTGGAGTATCGTAACAGAGCAGTTGGACTATCTCTGGATCATTAGATGTGGGGAAAGCAAGGCTTTGCACAGCCCTACTTAATATGACCTGTGAACCTAGCCGTGTTCACAATCTTGCTGTGCTAATGTTTGTTTAACCATGGTTTATTAAATAAGCTATAATTAGTTTCCACAACAAGCTACTATGCTGAAAATACTGGTTTACAGTTTGCTACAATTACTGGTTTTATACGACACACTAAATCAATAACATGCCAAACACATTTTGGCTTAGCATAATAGGTGTTCATTTTCAGGGTACTGAATATGACATCAGACCTGAATTCCCTGGTTTCCTATCTAATCATACCCTCTTTTTTGAGAGAGATGGTGGGGGGAGGCAGGCAGGCAGGCAGGCAGGCAGGCAGGCAGGCAGGCAGGCAGGCAGGCAGGCAGGCAAGCAAAGCAAAGCAAAGCAAAGCAAAGCAAAGCAAAGCAAAGCAAAGCAAAGCAAAGCAAAGCAAAGCAAAGCAAAGCAAAGCAAAGCAAAATTGGAAGTTTTAATATTTTAGGTGGACATTTAAAATAAATTCACTTTCTTAAGTAATCTGAGAAAGCTTGCCAAACACACTTTTGTCTGGGATGCAGACTGATCTCTACCATCTTTCTTATATTCTCCTTCATTGGGGAGTAAATATTATGATTTCAGTAAGCCTCCGAGTAAAGGACCTGAAAGCTATCATTTGCTCTTTGTCTACAGCCTGAGTGGGTGGAACTGTAAATCTCTCTGCAATCTTCAGTTCAATGCTTTTATGGGAACCACTTGCAGAATGTGAAGCTAGCTTGCCTCAATGTTCAGGAAGACCACATTTTTAAATCATATGGGGGTATATCTTAGCCAAGCAGCCAAAGATTTGGGACTAATATATACAGCACAAATATGCCATTTGGCAATGTAAGTTGTCTCTAATAAATACTGATTAAATCCTCTGATAATTAGCCATTTGGGAAACTTGCCTTGACCCTGGCCTTTTTGAAAATAGCAGTAAGAAGAAGCTTGGGTTTAATAAAGAAATGCAAAATTATATCCTGAACATGAAACATTCTACACAATAGTTCTAAGGCTTATAATGTGGCAACATATTTTGCACTTTCACATTTTTAAAAATAAAGCCAAGAACAAAGCAGGTGTCTGAACATCAAATTATTGCAGTTATCCATGTATACACCATGTTTATTGTTATCTCTCAAACTTCAGAACAACACTGACTTAGCGTTACCCTAAGCCATAATGTGATTGATTTGGTTTTGGATAAGTATAGTGTGTAAACCCAGCCATTTTATTTTTCATAGACATCTGTTCTTAACCATGATGATGCCACAATAACAAAACATGCATTGCGATATCATAATACAAGCTCTGTATTCCAACACATGTTTTCTCCCTACCTCCCCCAATGCCCGTGTGGCTTAAAATCATGATTTATTGACATGCATGTGGCAGTTTCAAAATATGCAGATAACAATCCAGTAATGGTAACACTAAACAGAGGAATTCCTGGATTGAATAGGTGGAGACTTAGCAAATTATTGCTATTATTATTATTACTACTACTACTACTACTATTATTATTAAGAGGATAATAAATTGAAGTGTCAACACAAAGAATTTTTCCAGTTCAGTTTAACTTCAGAACCTTTATCTGCTGCAGTATAGAAGGCAAGTGAAGCATTCATGAGAAGTTTGTTTATCTCTCAGACATAAAGCAGGCATAAAGCCGTACAAAAACAGAAAGATAAACTTTTGAATGATTTGAAACAATCATTAAACTAAGCCATAAACTCAGCCCAATTTCAGATTTAGAGCAAAGCATAAAGGCAGTACGAAAACAGCTTGACTTACTGAGACTGAATGAAATGTATAAACATTTGAATTTCACCAGACAAAAATACTTCGAAAAAGCCAATAAGCCAGGCAAATTACTAACTTACCAATAGTATAAGAAACAAAAGAATTATTGTGACAGAACTAAATATATCTCTACAATAAAGGATGTGATGCAGCATATTCAAAACTATACAACAAACAGGAATCTGACCCTGCCAAGTTTGAAGAACACATGAAAGGAATATTATTTAAAAATGTTACTGATCAACAAAAAGAAGTTCTTAATCAACCTATAAATAAAGATGAAATGAAGGAGGCAAACAAACAGTTGAAATTGAATAAAGCTCCAGGACCTGATGGTATTTCTGCAATTTACTATAAAGCTTGTCCAGAAATACTGATTAAACCTTTAACTCAAATAATGAAAGAGATTTCTTCATCATGGAAATAAATTTTCATTTATTTGATTTACAAAGAAGGAAAACGTCCCATCCTGAAGCATATAGGCCCATCTCTGTACTGAGTGTGGATTATAAACCTTTTATGGTAATTATTACTAAGAGATTAAATGGCTTTTTAACTTAAATGATACACCCTGACTAAATGGGCTTTATCCCAAAGAGATATAGGAGAAATAATATTACTGTAGATATATTTTAAATGGTATTGATAAAGTAAAACACAAAAGTTAAAAATTGGCCCTGATTTTTCTTGATGCTGAAAAAGCCTTCGACAATTTGGAATGGCCTTTTATATTTGCAGTTCTGGGAAAAATGGGTTGTGGCTCTAATTTTCTTAGATGGATACAGAGTATTAGAGCCAAGCATTCTAAGCAAGGATCCCATTTCACAGCAAATAGGATCAAAATATCAAAGGGGACTAGCAAAGGTGGCCCATTTCTCCTTCTCTATTTCTACAGGCAGTTCAACTACTCTAAGACAACAGAATTTCAACAATTAAATTAACTACACAAGAAAGTAGATTGAAATTATTTTGGTGACTATATTATAATTGCTCAGTCCAGAGATTCTCTTACATTGCTGATAAATCATGTACAACAATATTGTTTGGTGTCAGGTTATCAGATCAATAAAAAGTCAAATGTGGACACGGAATTCAACAGAGGAAGAAAAGCAATATGGGTATCAAACAACAGGCTTTCAACATTACTGCTAAGAAAGTTAAACATTTAGGGGTTGTCTTTACAAGAAACAATAAAGGTTCAGTAGAAGAGAATATGTGTAGCTCAGGGTGGAACTGTGGAGTCCTTGGGGCTCTCTGAGCTTGGTTGTTTTCTTGCAAATGTTTCGTTACCCCAGCTAGGTAACATCTTCAGTGCTAGCAAAATTATTTAAGAAAAACAAAACATTTGCAAGAAAACAACCAAGCTCAGAGAACCCCAAGGACTCCATAATAAAGTTTATTTAAGATTATTATTTGCCAATTTGGAAAAAACTTAACAACAGATATTTCCAGATGGAAAAAATTAAAATTGTCTCAGTTAGGAAGAATTGCTACCATTAAAATGAATATTCTATCAAAGGCTTAATTTTCTTTTTCAAGTGATTTCAGTCCTCCTTAAGATTAAGATATTAAATGACTGGCACAGATAAGTAACGAATTTTATATCATCTAACAAAAGGCCAAGGATTAAATTCCAGAATCTGGAATGATGAGGCTTAAATTCCAGAATCATGAGAATGATGTGGCTTAGTGGCCCCAAATTTTACACTGTATTATCATGCCAGCATCTTAATAAGAATTTCAGAATGGATTATATCTCTCTAGGGTGCTATAACCTTGATATAAGGGGCAGATCTCCCAGAGGGGCTACACAGACATATTTGTCCTGATACAAATGGAAATAAGCAAGCTATAAGAGATCACATTATTTAAGCGACTTACTGGCTGTTTGGGATAAACATAGCAAAATTAAGTCCTGGTTTTTCTCCTCTTCACTATTAAATGTCAATTTTTATGAAGTAGAAGATACTAAGAAATTTGCTCAGTGTAAAGACAATAACTTTTTTTAGATTTTTTTTATCCCACCTTTATTATTTTTATAAATAACTCAAGGCAGCGAACATACCTAATACTCCTTCCTCCTCCTATTTTCCCCACAACAACCACCCTGTGATGTGAGTTGGGCTGAGAGAGAGTGACTGGCCCAAAGTCACCCAGCCGGCTTTCATGCCTAAGGCAGGACTAGAACTCACAGTCTTCTGATTTCTAGCCTGGTGCCTTGACCACTACACCAAACTGGCTCTTGTTTAGATTGTAAGACTTCATTCTTAGTAAGACGAAAATAAAAACTGTTGAGTCTCTTACACACAATGCTATACTATATTTGATAGGTTTCAATATCTTCAAATAATTAGCATTGCAACAAAAAAACTGTAGAAACAAGGAGGAACACAGAGGAATTAGACTGAATTTGAAAATACTGAAAATCAGTATTACTTATAATACTGAACATCTGTGAGGTACAATTTACAAACTACTACTGAAGCATGATTCAAAATCTGAACCGAGCTAAAGACTGTATGATTAAATGGATGCAGAAGTTAGACATAGTTATAGATATGCAATAGTCGGTAAGGTCCTAGCTGGGCACTGAAGAGTAGTTGTACATGAGTCTTAGTTGAATATAGCTTCAGTGCTGCTGGGATATGCTGTGCTCCTCTGGTAAGGTGAGGAGATTCAATTGTGGCCACTGTTTTTTGAGCATTTTGTATAGCATAATTTTGGTGTGCACTGTGTTTAATGGAACTATGAAAAACCAGGCCCAAGTATTTAAAGGATTTTACTTGTTCAATACTCTAGCCATTTATCCTCCAGGTACGCAGTTTAGGTCTCTTTGCAAAGATCAAGATCTTAGTTTTGCTATAGTTGATTTCAAGTGCTTCCTCGGAGCAGTAACTGGCCAGAGCATTCAGACCTTGTTTAAGTCCAGTTAGCATTTGTGATAGAATTACTATGTCGTCTGCATACAACAAAATTGCAATATGTCTGTCTGCTAATTTTGGAGGGTGATGTTCTAACTGATTTATTTTGGCCATGAGTGGATTTATATATAGATTAAATAGCGGAGAAATGATTCTTCTAAAAAAATGCGGGAATTGTAATGAAGAGGTTGAATCCTTTTTTCATATATGGTAGCAATGTTGTAAAGCCCCAAAATACTGGAAAATGATTAATAGTAGAAGGGAACAGATTGCTCAGGACCTTGACCCTGATTCAGAATACATCAGAGTAATTTCTGAGATTTGTTTAAAGCCTACATTTAAATCATGATCATCTTCACCTTACATTTTTCCACTGTGTAGACCAGTCTTCTCCAACCTGCTATCCTCCAAATATGGAATTCTGACACTTCAAATTCTCTATCAGCCTGACATTAATTGATCTCGATGGTTGGAAATTCTGGGAAGTGTATTCCCAATGCATCTCAAAGGTAGTCTAAACTGATAGTATGGTAGTATTTACCATCAAAAATAATGGAGTTTAGGATTACAGTCTAAATTGCCTCTGCTTCTTATGTCCGAATCCATTCTCAGCTTATACACAAAGCTGGCCATGAATTAAAAAGAAGCCTATGACACCTCTGTTAATTAACAATTTAAATGATAGACATTATAGTGTGCTGTGTGGCAGCAGCATTTAAAGGACTAGGACTTATTTTGAAATAAATCCTTTGCTATCTCAGCTAACAGGTAGCTAATGCATTATTTTAGACAACAGTCGTGCAAGTATTAGCATATTAGGCCAATCTCTGTTTCCCTAATGTTCTAGTTTTGTTTGCTTATGCTGCAATCAATTTCTAGTTTGTCAGGCAGGACTTTGAAGAACTGAATCACTTGATGAGTCCATCTATTTGGCAGTACAAAGCAACCCTCGGTGGATGTCCAGTATCTCAGAAGATCAGTGATCTAGACACAAAGTCCTGTTAATATTTCCCAGTCTACAATGGCATTAAGAAAGAAAAAGGCCCTATAACCCTGTACCTTTTTGTGTGCGTGTGCATTCGAATCAGTGTTGACTCCTGGTGACTGCCTGGACAAGTCCCTGCAGTTTTCTTGGCAAGATTTCAGAAGTGGTTTGCCCTTGCCTCCTTCCCAGGGCTGAGAGACAGTGACTGGCCAAAGTCACCCAGCTGGCTTCATGCCTAAGGCATGACTAGCACTCATGGTCTCCCAGTGTCTAGCCTGGTGCCTTAACCACTACGCCAGACTGGATCTCACCTAGTTAATATGAGTTGTCCCTATGAGCATACAAACAGTAAGATCTGCACACCATTTTTCTCACTGAAAGAAATATGTGTCTTAAATGAACCCATGAAATAAAAAATGAATCTTTGCAAGCATTCACCAGTAGACCGAGAACTATTTGAGAATGCTCAGTTTCTTTCTCATACTTTTTAACGTTTGTCCATCAAATCCTTGGCATAATCAAATATGCCACTCATTCTTCCACTCTTATGCATACTGTAGTAATCTTTAAATCACCCTCCACCTTTGTCAGCTTCCATCTTGCAATTGGAAATCTGCATCGTCTGTCTGTCTGTCTGTCTGTCTGTCTGTCTGTCTGTCTGTCTATCTATCTATCTATCTATCTATCTATCTATCTATCTACACAGTGTGCAGTATATAGATTATCTGTTGTCTTTGGAATAAGCTGTTAGTAACTAACTGCAAAAAACCAAATCAAAAACGAAAACCCAAACTCCAGCAAAACCAAACCCAACCTATGGCACACAGAGACACATCATGAAAGGACTGATATTTGGGGGAAAAAATTACTTTTTCATGTGGCCTAAATGTCAAACATGAAAGCTTCTCTGTTTCAAAATAGCATCCATGTTTTAATTTATTGCACTACAGATGGCTGCCTGAAGAAATGAAGGGGCTGAAATCTTGTTAAAAGCATCACCTATTACCTTGAAAGACAGTAACAGAGCACCTAATGCTGTAAAAACTCCATACATGGCATCATAACTTATCCCTTGTCTGCATTTAGCTTCCATTTATTTGTCCCTCATCCAGCCTCCAACCTATCAATGATGGATGGATGGATGGATGGATGGATGGATGGATGAAGGAAGGAAGGAAGGAAGGAAGGAAGGAAGGAAGGAAGGAAGGAAGGAAGGAAGGAATGATTCTTCTTTCTGGATACACAAAGAAGAATAAGCATTGGAGACAAAATACAACCACAGGACAATGACCATAGGGTGACAGAAAAGGCAACTCCGTTTTCTAACGTTCACTAGAAACTGAAATGGCTACAATGATACCTTTGGATAGTATTCAGCTATTCCTGAACTGTGCTAGTTTACAATGACCCAGGATAGAGAAGCTATCTTTCTCTTTGGTTGGGAAGTATTACTTGTAGGAAAGCCAGCAGCTAGGCTGTTGTGTGCTACACTTAGCTACTGCCATACAGTACCATTGTTAAAAAGTTATCCTGGCTGCTGATTTGTTATAGGGATATGTTAGAGATTGTTTTCTCCCAGACAGATCTGCCTGACTTCTGTGATCATCACTTGTGGTCCCCTGGTTGTGCCATACTATGTGCACTTTGGTATCAAATGGAAAAAGGTTTTTTTTTCTGTTGTGAAATCCACTTTGTGGATCATTCTACCCCTAAAGCATATGTCAGTTTTATTTCAATATACGTGTGTGTGTGTATGTATATTTTTGTGTGTGTGTGTGTGTGTGTGTGTGTGTGTATAGAATACATATATTCTGACATTTTCTGATGGGGCCACTCCATTTATGGTCACCAGAAATCTATCTCAAGGCTTTTGAAATACAACTGTCTTCCCTGTCTAAAACCAAGAGTGCTACAAAGCTTCACAGAGAATGCTGAGAAACCTAAATATGGATTTATGAATCTACCAAGTTTATCTATGTTTAATTTTCTGTATTTAATAGCAGTATGCAAATCGCCTAAAATCCTATTTGATTGGATCCTATCATTGGTTTGATATAGATCATTGATTTCAAAAAGTTTGTGTGTACATAAAGAAGTGTACCAAATCACCAACTGAATTCCAAGACACTCAATTCCATTTGATGCAGCAAACTGATTTGGTGATTTGATGCAAAGAGGGGGTTTGATCAAATTTTGAATTAGAACCTTGAATCAGAGCTTAATACTGCTCAATGCATGAGTCAGTGGGGAACAGTGATATCAAGGCCATTTTCCTAACCTTGCTATTTTTCTGAGTCTTGAGAAAATTATATATTACATAGGTATGATGTCAAATACCTTAGCAAATTCATGGATAATGGGTCACTTTCTGGAGTGTGTAGATATATAACTGTCTTTCAAATTAAATTGAAAAGAAGTTTGCTGCATTATTCTCATCACAGATCTATATGTTGCACAGAATAACTTTAAGAAAAGATAAGAAGCAGAAAGCTTATTCAGCATAATAACACTTGAAGGCTGTCAGCAAAATAGAAATGTGGTGAGTGTAGCAATAGCATTGTAAATTATTAAAGAAAGCAATCGGTTAAAGTGCAAAGAACAGAAGTAAGAAGACCAAAAATGTGCAGGGTAATTTCTCACCTATGCAAAGCAATATGCAAATCACCACGCTAGCTGGTGCATACATTTGCAAGACTAAATATTTCAGTATATACGATTTTAAGACCAGGCGAAGATTTCCCCTATTTCAATCAAACTTTTCTTTCCAGTGAGGATAGGAGAGAACGCTGGTGACATTTGAGGGTCGTTTGTCTTTAAGGACAGACTGTGTGTACTACTTGATATAATTTACTTGTCAAAGATTCAAAAAACCCTAAACTTTATGATAGGCAGTAAACTTTATGATGAACAGCCTAGCTGTCACACTTTAAAGTGGAGCCACTAATGATTCTGGGAAGGATAATACAAATGACCCAAAAAGTCTTTTGACTGACATTTGAGAAAACAGAACTGCATTCTTCCAGAGACTAGCACAAAAGAGACATCCCCTTTTTTCGTTTTCGAGTGGAATGGAGTTTACCAGAAAGCTAGAAAATGTTGAAGGAATGAGATGGTATAAATCTTAGAGGAATCCGTGCAGGGAGTTTTGAATCTATACTCTCTTAAAATTGTGAATGTATGTATGTATGTGTACATAAATATAACTCTTCTGTTGCTCTGGGATGGAATGCAATTAAAAATGATGATGATTCCTATGGTAAGGAATATGTATTCCAGATTTCACACAGCTTTAAGGGAGAAATTACCAAAAAAAAAAAAGGAATGGTCATAAGGAATCTGTGGAATTCGTTGTCAAGGGTTGAGATGGGTAAGTAACCCCTATTCCAGATTACCGCTTTCCTCTCTGGACCTTGGTCAAATCCAGTGCACATCCCTACTTAACAGAAATGCAAATATTTAGATAGACATTTCAGAGAACTATTCTCCACAGCCCAATAAAGCCAAACATCTATATATCCAAAATTTACCAAGTAATGAAGTTTTGATACAGCAGAGAAAAATGGATATTGATTAGAAAAGATTTAGAAAGATAATTTCCCCAAAGTAAGGATATTTGATTTGCATGAAAAATCAACTGGTTAATTCCATAATATCGAAAAGGAGGCAAAATCTAAGGCCAGAGATATTGGTCCATAGAGGGGATTTGCCAGGTTGGTTTCTAGAACTCCAAACATTATAATTGGTTCTGTTGATCTATATCAGAATATAGGGGCTTAATGCAGTTTCTAATGGAGGAAAAGGAAAGCAGGGACTGAAAACAGATAGATAGTATGAAAGATGAACATAAAGATGGGTTGTGGACTTCATTTATCTTGCCACACTTTTCCCATATGATTATAAAAAGCTTGAAAGAGTTGGGGTTCCATGCTTTGTGTAGTATGCAGTGAGTCTTTTCCATTGAAATCCAGATGATCTTGAGTTCATTCTGAGATGAAATCAGAAACATCTAGGTGATTCCATTTACTCACCTTCTTAATGTCCTTTGATAGAATTATAAAGATGCAGTAATTCTGCCTTTGTATAAATTGGAGTTATGTAGGAAAGGCTCTTTTGGGAAACAGAAGCTAAGTTCCATTTATTCAGGCTTTTCAAGGTAGGGTTACTTTTGTGCCATGCCAGAATTAGGGATTTGTCATAGAGGCATTTTACCAGGAATAAGAAAGCAAACAAGATCAGATTCTGAAAAAGAAAAACACAACAGATACACATTTTAGTTGCTTTAGTTAGCCCCTATGTGTATCGTTTTGCATACAAGGAATAACTCATTATATTTTAAAATCAAGCTAGAGTCTACCTACTGTTTGTGGTGCTCTATGGAGCAAAAAAGCTGAGTTTACTCATACATATTGAGTAAACACAAAAAGGAGGTTGAGTCACATTGTCCTTCTCCCACACTAAAAGTATGAACTGACTGTACCTTTTGTCAGCCACATGTTTAGGAGCTGTTTCTTTACATCTGTACAGTATGAAGACTCCTAACTGCAAGGAGAATCTTTCCCAATGAATACTGCTGTCAAATGCACAGCCAAATTGCCATTGCGAATATGTGTGAAGCCTTTGCTATGTCCTTCCAGAAAGGAGGGAGTTAATTCCTTTAATATTTTCATTAAGTTACAAATGTTAGCAAAGTGTCTCTGAATAAGCAGACTACATCCAGGGAATTAAGAATCTGGAAATGGTTAGGAAATAAAGCAGCCTCAATAGATCCAAGGAAGTATAATTTTTTAAACAAATTCCTCAGAATAGTACAGTGGCAGATATGTCCTAAGAGTTATACACATACAATATATAGACAATCATGATATACAGAACATGCCATCTGGTTGCTAGGCAATGAAGAATCAGAGCTCCTAATTAGGCCTGTATTATGAATGACCTCTGCAAGTACATTTTAAAGACATTAAGGAGAAATCAGTCTGTAGATTATTCTGTCCTGGCAAATACACTGGCACTTCTATTCTGAAAAAAAAAGTTACCTCAATTAGAGAACTGACAGTTCAAGTTGTACAATTCATTAGATGCAGTTATATTGAAAGTACTGCCTAAACTGGTATGCGATGTCTGTTTTCCACCATAGCATCTCTCTGGCTTTTCAAATATCCATGCGGACATTCAAACAAAACTGCTAATACTCAGTTTGCTGATAAGGAAGTGAGAGTAGGGGTGAGTTTAGATTCTCATAGGAAAGCTCTCATAGGAGAAGGAGGGGCCACAGATAGGCTGGTATAAGTATTAGAGGCCATAGTGGCATTAGAAGTAGAATTAAACATCATCAGTAAAATGGAGAAGCTTGAAAATGGAAGAGATAGTTGGCAGCAGAATGGGTTAAAATGGACTTAGACAATAACTGGCTGTTGAGGTTGGATGTTGGTTTAAGTAAAATGCAATATGGATTGGTAAATCTGAGTTGGATTAGTTTGTGGACAACTGGGAAGATTGTCAGAAATAATTATTTGGGCACTATTTGAAGAAGCATGCAAAGTCTTCATCATGAGACCTTTCTAAACACAACATCAAGAAGAAGAAAAACCTCTTAGTAAAGCTGAAGATGATGGAAGGTAAGAAGATCAAAGGATTGCCTGTTAGAGAAAAGTCAGCAAAGAGCTGCCAGTTGGACTGATGGAGTGGTGCTGGCTAGTATAATTTTAAGCCCTTTCTTAACTCTAGATAGGAATCATTCTAGTATTTAGAAATGTAGAGGGATGCACATAGTATACCAAGTACAGACATCCATTAAATGTAGATCACAATATACATGCGTTTCCATGCTAAGGTTAACTACAGCTGAAAGTTACAGGCTAGAGAAAAAGTATTCTACTTGAACTTTTTGAAATACAGGTAGTCCTCAGTTAACAACCACTCATTCAGTGACCATTTAAAGTTACGTTGGTGCTGGAGTGGTACTTACAACTGGTCCTCAAAGTTCTGGGTGTCCCAGCACCCCTGCAGTCACATGAATCTAATCTAGGAGCTTGGCAACTGGCTCACACTTACGTCAGTTGAAGCATCCCATGGTCACATGGTCACCAATTGTGACCTTCCCTGCCAGCTTCCCACAAGCAAAGTCAGTGGGGAAGTTGGCAGGGAACGTTGCAAAATGCTCCTGTAAGCGCTTCTGCAGCTTTTTTTCCTGAGGAACCTGGCTATTGGGGATCTCGTACTCCATAGCACACCTGTGCCTGTAGGACCCCCCACCCACAGTGGCCACCTATGCACCCTCCCTCACCCAGCAGCAGCCAACCCCAGCCTTGTTGCACTCTTGCTACACCATGGTAGCTGCCTCCCCCAGCCCTACCATGTAAGCAAATGGTGATCATGTGACCACCTACACACCCTCCCCCACCCAGCTGCAGCCACCCCCATCCCTGCCTCACCCATTCCATGCCACAGCAGCTTCTTACCTGCCTGCCAGCCTGCTTGCATGCCACCTGGGACTTGCAACTTCTTTTCAGCTTCCCCATTGACTCTGCTTGTTGGAAGCTGACAAGAAGTTGTGAGGAGGTCTTTGTTTAATGACCCATGATCCTTGCTTAACGACAGTAACGGGACAGTAACAGGATTGCCATACCTAAGCATCACATGATCACATGATGTCGCACTTTACGACTGCATCACTTAGTGATGGAAATTCCTGTCCCAATGACCATTGTTAAATGAGGACTACCTGTACTATATTAAGAGAAGGAGAGGAGGGACTCTTCAGCTTTAGTACATGAAAGAATTAACAAGGCTTCATGATTTTTCTTCAAAAGGGCACTTCACTCAAGCTTTCAAGGCATCTTCAACTGTAAGCTAGAAAAGGTTTCAGTCTTAAAACTGACTATGACAGAAAGAGTCTAACCCTTTTCAGACCCTAGATAACTTCTGGGGGTAAAACTGGCACAGGTCCCCATCACTCTTATGCCCCTTAGTAACATTTTGTTGGATGGCTTTAGACTTCAGGAAAAGTGAATTAGGCACTGTTGAAAGTCTTTTTCTGGTTTCTTCATGGTATTTTGTGGATACCAAAAGCAGGGTGGACCCATTCCAGGAGATATTTTAAGGTATCTAAGACTAGAATGTGACAGGAATCTCCTCTCAGTTACTAACTTAGCTTCTGGATGAGGTCATTGCAACACTGTCCATTATTCATTGTGTCCAAGCTAAATTAGATGCAAAAGGAAGATTTGCATTGTGTGTGTGTGTGTGTGTGTTGTGGGGGAGTGTGACTAGGACTGCTGAAATTTGGGAAAGGGGATTTAACCTTTGTTTGCTGCTTTTCTGTAGAAAATCCCTCTTCTGGTGTTTTTATTTCCAGCAGTGGGAAATTCTCATGTAGCTCAATTCTCATCCTTTAGAACGATTCGCCTTTGAAAAGTAGTTAATAATAAGAATAAGCTATTAAACTTGTATGCCACCCCACTCTCAGTGATTCTAGGTGGCTCACCACAAGCAAAGAAATTACAATAAAATCAATAATACGTAAATGATAAAGATAAAAAAAAAGACAAAAGATAAAATGAAACGTGTTTGTTGGTAAACCATGTGAGGGAATACACACGCAGATTCAAGGGATCTGATTGAAAGAGGCAGGGCCACACTGCTTTCCACTGTTTCCTTTTTTATTCATTTAAAAGCTTGTAAGAAGCAATTTCAGTCAAGCTGTATCAGAACTGACAAGCAGTTTTGCATTCTCAGCTCCAAGCCTCATTAATTGTTTTATATACCAAGGTTGCCTCTGCCCTTCCTATAACTAGTTGTTGTTTGTGAAAAGGAGGTGCAAAGCCACCAAGAGAGGAGAGGCTGGCTCACCCCACAGGCGGTGGACAGGATGAATCAGATTCCTACCACAATAGGAAAACGGCCTGCCTGCAAGCGCTGCAGATCTTCCGGCTTGTAAATGGAAAGACTGCTTTCTTTGTGAATTTGGCTGCATCACAGCTGAGCTCAGAATAATGGGCTCAGCTGCAGAACAAAGATGATGGTGTGGAATCACCCTGGTGTGAGGCAGATTTTGGAGGAGTGTAAAGATATGTGGAACTGCCATGTGCCTCACTTGGCAGCTAAAGTTGCTATAGCCTCAGATGACCTGGAAGTAATATTGCTGCTACTGTTAGGTGACATTAGAGGGCAAAAGGATTTCACATACTTACATAAAGAACTTTTCTCAATTTACCTGCCTACCTACATACCTAATGCAGCTTCACATCTTTCTTCCCTATGGCCATTTGGCATGTTCTTTGAAAGCTTATAGCAGTGAAGTGTCACATACTGGAAGACATTCATCTGGGAAATGCTGCTGTCAAGCAGCTGATTCTGGTTTGGGCCTTTTGTCTGAACAACTAGCTTAAGTATACATTGAGCAGTTCACAGACTCCCCACCCTGTTCCTGCTTGGTGTAAATTTCCCCTTTGGAGACATGTATACCAAAATGGTGAGTTATTTTCCCCCCCTCTGACATGTAGGTAATTTTCTCTGACCAATCATTTCATCACAGACTTTGAACTGTATCCATGATATTTTCCAATCAGTTCAGAAGGACTGGGAACTGTGATGAACTGTTAAGTGATTAGGTTGTCTTTCTATTTTTGGATTGCATTTAATTCTCATTGCAATCTTATGCTACAGTATTATGCTGCCCCTACAAAACCAGGAAAGCACTTCGGTATATGTCAGTAAGAGGCTAAATGGAGCTGAGAGCATCTGTATTCAAGTTAACACCCAGCCTCTGAGATAGGCATACCTTTCTAGAGTCTTAAAAGTGAGACACCCTTGAAAACAATCTACAAGGATAAAAGGTGTTATTTGCCAGAGCCATATTACTAGCAGATTTTTCTTTTCAATAAAATCAACTTGCACAGGCAGCTGAAATTCAGCAAAGCACATTTCTTAACTAAAAGAGAGATAAATTGACCTTGAAAGAATGCGCTGGGTGACACTGAAAGAATAGATCACACAAGTATCAGCTGAACATTACATAGACATTTAGGCTCAAACGCCATTTAAGTAATTACTTGAGAAGGTTTGCTGCTAAATAGGCAATTTATATGTGTCAGATGTAGCTGCCCCTCACCATCTAAGAGTAACCAAATGTATGACTTTTTCTTTAAAGCAAGAGAAAGAAGAAATATTCAGCTTATGTATTGTTGGCTACAATAGGCGATGACATGGAATTAATGTGTGGATTTTATTTCTTTGACTCATTCTCTTGAGCTGTGCTGGAAAAAAGATAACACCTGGCTAGCAAGGGATGTGCTGGGGCTATAACAAGCATGTGTAATAGGAAAGTGATCCCACGGCGTAAGCCTGTGAATTGGAAGTGGACAGCCCAGTTTTCAAACAGAGTCAAGAAGTGGTTCTTTCAAGTGACAATGAGCCGGTAGACTTGCATGCGGAGTATACTAGTTCCGTTTTCAGTTAGGTTGAAGGCTTATGTGATTAAGTTTCCTCGCAGAAAAGGAAAAAGGTCATGGCAAATCTTATACACAAAGAACTCCATGGGATCAAACCAAAAGTCTATCTGTCCAATGTTGTATTTCCCATGGAGCTAATCAGATGCAAATGGAAGTTGTTTCTCACTGTAACTGTAGCCATTGATAGCTACTGCCCATTTTCTTAAACCCCTGTTTAAAGCCATCTAAGCCTGGTGGCCATCACTACAACCTGAGGCAGCTGGTTCCACAGCTGCCTGTCTCGCTCTTGAGCTTCCACCATTCAGCTTCACTGGATGGTTGAGTTTGAATATGGAAAGAGAAGGGAAAATCCCTTTGTTTTTATCCACTTTCTCCACAACTCCATCATGCTTCCCCCCCCCCCCCCCCCCAAACTAAGAAGCTCAATTGTTACCTTCCTTTTAGGATAATTTCTTTACTCCTTAGTCATTGTGGCTATATTTTTGGAAGCTTTTTAAATTCTACACTCTACCTTTTGGAGTGCACTGGCCAGAACAATGCATAATATTTCAATTACAGCCATATCATAGGTTTATATAAAGCCATCATGAATAGCAGTTTTAATTCTGCCTAGACAACCCGTGACCTGTTGGGTCATCATTTCAGAGATATTTCCTTACTTAGGAATGACCATGGGTGGGAAAAAAGGAGTGGGAGCAGGAGCAACTTCCAACTTCCTGCTGGCTTCCCCATTGAGTTTCCTTGTAGGCAGCTGGCAAGGAGTGTTGAAAATCTTCCTTCCTTCCTTCCTTCCTTCCCACCCTCCCTCCTTTCTTTCTTTCCTCCTTCCTCCCTTCCTGTTCCTTCTTTCCTCCTTCCTTCCTCCCTTCCACCCTACCCTCCCTCCCTCTCACACACCCCTGTGCACCATCCTTAACTCTTGCTACACCCCTGTGCACCTTGTGCTGGACCCCCACACACCCTTCCTGACCCATGCTACAACCCTGCACGCCCTTCCCAATCTGTGCGATGCCTCTCACACACCTCCATGTACCTTTCCAACCTGAGCCGCACCCCCGTGAATGCTCCCCAACCCATGCAGCACCTCTCGCACACCCCCACACATGCTTCCTGACCCACATGGAGCCTCTTGTGCATCCCCTTTCACCCATGCACCCTTTCCAACCCATGCAGCACCTCTCACGCACCCTCTCACATGCTCCCTGCACCCCCACGCAGCCCCTTGCTCCCTCCCTCAACTGGCAGGATCCACCTACCAGCCTGCTGGCCTTGGACTTGCAACTTCCTGCCGACTTCCCCACTGACTTTGCTTGTGGGAAGCTAGCAGGGAGCATCAGCAATCACAACTGAGTTTAAACTTCCTTCCAGCTTCCCCATTGACTTGTGGGAAGCTGTCAGGGAGTTGGAAATGATGAGCACATGATTGCAACTGACTGTGGCAGCATAGCAGCACTGAAACAGCCACAAATTTGCCAAATTTTGGGTTGGGATTTTGGACGCATTGTGTAAACACATTCTGTAAGTTAAGCCATTTGAGATACCTTGGTTGAAAAATAGTTGCCCTATGATGCACCGTTTTGCCCAATTGACGGTTACAAACAAATTGAGAGTTTTAGTGGTATATAGATTTCTTTTCTAATGATTCACCTTTTCTTTACAATGTCTGCAGATTGGGTTGAGGTTTGTATCAAGCTATTTAACAGATTCTAAGATTACTTGCTTGGTCAGACCTCAGATCCCCTGAACCAAGGATAGTCATATTCCTTGAATTCATGACTAAATTACTGAAGAAGGGGGGGAGGGTTATGCATCTTGCTCATTGTGGACACCATTTCTAAGATGGCACATTTTCTTCTATATTTTGGTCTATTGATAGCTAAGAACATGGTCCATCTTATTCTGAAGATTTTTGTGGTCTTCTTTAACATCTTTTTTGATGGGAGCAGGAACTCAATTTACAATTTAAACACTTTAGCACACATTGCTTAAATTTTTGAATATGAAATTACATCTTTCATTGCCCCATCATCTAACAATGCTATTGTATAACAATGTTTTTGCTATAGTATGAATTTCCAGCAAGATCTAACTCACCTCTCTGAGTTCCTATACAACAATTCCTACCTCTTACCCTATCAGGCAGGATCAATATTTTTGAATTTACTGAGATTAAAATAACCTAATCATCTGGATAAACACTAAGTTATAAGCATTTCTAGTAGAGGAGTTTTGTATTTCACAAAGAACAATTACAGCACTCTTTCCCTGGAGGTCTTAGTTATGGAATAAACAGTCACAAGCTACCAAGGCATTAGATTTGTCTTTTTAAGGATTTGCAAGAAACTTTTCACTCTGTAAGGAAATAGAATAAATGAAATCAGATGCCATTTGGGGGCAAAGGGTTTGGGGATCTTATATGCGCTCATTTTAATTATGAAAGGAAAAATACCAGGAGAATATTTATTTTCCCTGACATTAACACAAGGCCTTATCTTGACTGCATTCTGTTCAGGATCTAATGTATTGTTGTTATGAATAATTTTTTTCTTGGCCAGAAACTATTTATGTAGTTGTTTTGTATAGATGTACAATAGTCTCTGCAAGCAATATGCACTATTTTATGTCTGAATGCTTTGGTTTCCACATGCTGAATAAATGGTCATAGTTCCTTATGAAAGATTCTTGTAGGAGCCATTTCTGTGAGGAAAATGGTGCTTTTTTTCCCGAAGATAAATACATGTCTTTACACATCAAGGAGAAACTTTATATCTCTGTCCATATTAAAAATGTGTTAGTTTAATTATAGTTTTTGTTGCACTGTTTTTTGTTTGTTTGTTTTAAGGATCCTTTCTGAAACCATTATGAAAAATTTTCAAGGATTCCCCTGAGCATTAGTGGAATCTTCTATTGGGCAAATCTTGTTTCTAATCACCACTTTGGGTGGTGCACTAAAACACCACATTGTTTCAAGGGATAGGTACTAATCACAAGTTAGGTAAGGCCCTTCTTGCTAATTTGAAAAAAAAAAAACACATATAACACAGTTGCTAATGGCTTTTTGCACAAGAATTAGATGATATTTATAAGCAGAAATATTGACAAAATTTAATTATCTAAGTATGGGATATTTTTGAGCAATAGGAGTAGTAGTAAAAGAGAGGATTTGTCTCATGCCCTCAATTCTTTCTTGAGGTAGATTAGGCAGGCCAAATACTATATCACCAACAACTCATTTTTTTTCTCGTAATCAAAGAAAGAGAATTAGAAAATTTAGACACAATAATCTTGTCTGGGGGTAATAAATGAAGCCAGTAAGAACTTCCATAGTTCAAACATTTTATTTACTTTATTCATTAGATTTAGATTCATCTTTCTTATAAGAAATCAAGAGGGTGTATATCCAATTTAATCCTCACAAAAACAATCCTCTGAGGGAAAAGTGACTGATCCAAAGTTAACCAGTGACCCACCATGGATTTGAAGCTCCATTTCCATCAACTGCTATTACAACACATTTTCCTTTGTAATTACATGTAGTTTTTTTGGACATACTTACTAATCTATGCTACCATTCAATAGTTATTAAACACAGGGGTTTACAGGAGAGCTGTAGACTTGCTGGATGGTCAGGTATGTGTACCATGCCAAATGGCTATAGAAATTTTAAAAAATAAAGAAATAAAGCAGCAAATCAAGTGAGAAAGAGTAAAAAAGAAAATATTCCTCATTCATTGTACTGTATATGATTGATCAAGAGGAAGTATAAGCTGTTTTCTGTTCCAGTTTACCAGTCAGCATTGGAAAATAAATTTCTCACTTTTCTGGAACTAGGAGATAGGTTACAGAAATACTTTATGTTTTAGACCATGGAGTGGGTTCAGGGAAAGTATACATTACATCAGAGAGGATTTCAGCAAAAATGTTCTTGTCCAGCTCCGAGGAAGCCTAAGGAAAGACAATGAACTTTGTAGGTCAAGGAGCTCTAGTTTTAAAAAGACTGCTCATAGGAGAAATCCCATGCATATTTATAACTTTGTTTTTAAAAAGACACTTATTCTTTTCTGATGCTTGCTGAATACAAGATACTGTAATGGTCTCCTTGGTAGAAATCCTGCGAAACTGAAGAATAGATTCAAGGGATTCTGTGTTAAGTGTCATGAAAGTTGATTTTGGAATGGGAAAGAAACTGTAAGAGATTTCCTTCCCCACCCCCACCCTAGGATTTGATAGTCCTAGCATCAATAAAATGAAAAATTATAGGCAGGTAGGCTAGAAAAATATCTGCCTGGGTGGTCCAGTGGTCCCACTTAGCTTAAGGAAATGTTGGAAGTTTCAAAGTGTCAGGATTAAAGTAAAAAATTACAATTCAAAAGACCAAGCACATTTTGTTTTACATCCTTCCTGCTATTTGATCTTTTTAAATGCCATAGTAGATAACTGAGAGATTTAGACACTGTATTGTTAGCCATAGTAAGCTGCTTCAGGCTTTTCTTGGGAACATCTGTTCAGAAAAACTGAAAAATGCATGCCCTTTGAACTATTTTTTTAGATTAACGATGCATTCAGAATCTCCAAGTCATTTTCAGTCATCCATAGTACAGTAGATAAGATCACACTTTGTTCTGACTTACAACTTGTTCCTACTTCGTTATGCTGGAGGGTCATAATTCTGCCAACTTTGTCTCCCATATTGACTTTGGCTGCTGCAATCAACACATCTTCATATTGTTTAAGACACAAAGCTCCCAGAAGCCATGAATATTTCTTTACTATACAGACTTAACTGTAAAAGTTTTCTTTTCTAAAGGGAGCCAATCTACTTCTATAATATAGCATAACTTTCCAAAAGGGATACAGTTATAGGAAAAAGTTGTTGGCTCAAATCCCAGCTGAGCCATTGCATGACCTTGCCCCGAGCCCACAGTCTCAGACATCAGCCTTAGGTGTAATATTTGTGTAAAATTACTGATATTATTTAAAATATTCATTTCCTTTAAAACATCCTTCCTCTCTCTGGTGTCCTCCAGACCCAGCTCCCAAAATACCTAGCCACTGGTTAGGGATTCTTGGTGTAATCCTAACAATTCTGGAAGGTGGCAGGTGGGGAAGGCTGCTTCAAGCAGACTACATTCTTGTGTTAGTCATTCATTACTAACATTAGTCATTAGTAATGAACATAGCAAGACTGGCTGTACTAACCAGTACAAAATGATTTCCTGTAATAAACACAAAAACAGCAGTCAGCCCTTGAAGAAAGGCTTTTGGTTCAACTTTGTTTGCTTATTGCCTTCATGTAATCAGTAGGATAGAAAAGATTTCTTATTTTTAAAAGGGATGGAGTTGGGGCAATTCCTGTTTTTCTTTTGCCTTGATGAATTTGATTTAGGTTAATGGGTCTGTTTTAAACACCATGTATTTCAAGGTCGTATGCAGTTTCTCAAGATGATGGATGAAATGCTTAAGGAAGTGCATGATTTTCAGTTCATAGCAGGCCTGACCTTCTAAAAGATAGGGATTTTCTAGCATGCAGGTTTATAGTGTGTCCGTGGTCACTGTGCACAGGAAAGCATTTGGCCAGATAGCTACCACTTGAAGTTCTGGTCTCAGGGGGCATCATTTCACTGATTTCCCTCTCAAGCAAAGCGAACTTGCCATTTGAAGATATTAGACTGCCAGGCAAGCATGGTATCAATTCACCGTAACTGGAAAACCATTAACCTTGGAGAACAATTAGTATACTGCCTGATCCTCACCAGGCTCAAGGCAATTAGATGATAGTCCAGAAACTAACACAAGTGTCACAACTACATTTCCAGTTCAGTGCCTTGCTAGACACTTTGCATAATTGAGCAGCTTAATTTTTCACACTTACACATCTTAACCAAATCAGAAATGTCACATAAATATTTAGAAAGCAACAAATGATAGAATGCCTGGAAAGATGCCTGCTGATAACTGGCTGATCTGCATATATAATATATGGAAGAGTTTAAGGAGATTCTGAGATATTCTGTTTAGACAGAAGTGGAACAATCATAACTTGTGCCACTTAAGTGCCTGCTCAGTGTCATGTTAATTGTTCTTTTTCTCCTCCAGAAGCTCAATGTAATAAAACCTGCAGGGGGTGAAATCCTCTAGAGGGGAAAAAAAATGAAAGAATAAATGTCATGGGCTACACATATTATACAGCAGGGGCAAGGAATGGACAGGGGCTGCACTTTGGAGGGACACTAATGGCTGATAAAAGTGGGCAAAGAGACCAAGGAGGTGAGGCTATGTCCCTTAAGTGGGTGGAGCCAGGATTTCCTGAGTGTGTGGATGAGTGTTTATCCTTACATGCTAGTAAGGCTTTCTTTTAAAAACTATAGAAAATTATGTTCTAGTTTGAAGCAGTTTGATGCCCAAATTCAGTGGCTCTGTTGGAATCTGAAAGACTCACTACCAAGTGATTTGGAGATGAATATTTTTTCATTATTTTTTCCACCTACTTGACTGTGATGCACTTACTAGCATACAGTTTTTTCCAGAGCTGAGCAGCTCTTGTCAGAAACTAGCTGGAAGTCGAATTACATGGGATTAAAACCATGGTCTTAGGAATTTAGGCCTCAAGTGGGGATAAAGGATTTTTTAATAAACAACTTATGGAACAACTGACAAGTCTTTCTTATGAAAATTGGTGTTTGATGGGAGTTTGGAATGGAGTGGTCTCTCCACAATTAGATAGAACATCAGAGAAGAATATTAAAATTACTCAAGGTAAATTACCAAAGGCTTTTTTTGATTTGACTGACAATTTAGCCCTAGTGGATGTATGGAGACAGAAAAATGGTAATTCCAGAGAATATCCTTATTTTTCAGAAAGACATAGATCATTTTCAAGAACACATATGATTTGGACCTCAAAAAATTTGGCTACTAAGATTTCCAAAGTTGAGATTTTACCAGAGGCTTTTTCTGACCATAATCCTGTGAGTTTGATTTTTAAAAGGAAACTTTCTTTCAGACGGAGATTAAATGAAACATTATTACAAAAAGAGTTGATAATGGAAGACTGCAAAAAGAAATTAATAGAATTCTTTGAAAACAATTTAATTAAAGGTACTGATTTAAGAATGGTTTGAGACCCAAGTAAAGCTTTCATTAGAAGTTATTTTATGCAACATAATACTGAATTTAAAAAGAGGACTCAAGAGAAAACACAGGCTATTTTGGATGAGATAAAAAGAAAAGAGGAAGAATTAAAGAAATCGCCAGGAAAGACAAGCATTTCACATCAAATTAAACTTTTACTGTGACTGTTATTTATGTTATCAATAAGAGAATTGGAAATAAAGGTGAACTGTGCTAAGCAAAGAATGTTGAATTTGTGAACAAACCAGGGAAATGGTTAATGTATAAATTAAGAAAAGAGTAAGAAAAGAAGGTGATTTTGAAACCTTAAGAGGGAGATACTATATTAACAGATAATGTAGCTATTCAAAAAACTTTTTATCAGTATTACTTTAACATATATAAAGAACATGATATCCTCTTGGAAAAAATAGATGATTACTTAAAAATCTACCAAGGCTCACAGAAAACCAAAGACAGATAATGAATGGGCCTTTAACAATAAGGGAAGTTTCTGAAGCCATAAAAAAGGCTAAATCAGGAAAAGTACCAGGACCAGATGGATTGCCAGCTTCTTATTATAAATGTTTTGAGGATGAACTTCTACAACCCCTCCAAAACACAATGAATTCTATACTACAGGGAGGAAAGATGTCAGAGACGTGGAAAGAGGCTAATATAGCATTAATACCTAAAGAGGGGCAACATCTAACTTTAACAAGAAATTATACACCAATATCATTATTGAATAATAAATACAAGTTGTTTAAAATGATTTTAGCATATAGTTTGAAAATAGTTCTGCAAGAATTTATTTATGAAGACCAGTGCAGATTTTTACCTAAAGGACAGTTAAAAGACAATGTCAGAATAGTGTTGGATATTATAGAATACTTGGAACGGCATAATGAAAAACAAGCTGCATTAATTTTTTTAGATGCAGAGAAAGCTTTTGACAAGTTAAATTGGCCCTTTTTATTTAAAGTTTGGAAGATATGAACTTTGGAGAGAACTTTATAAAATGGATAAAATTGATTTATAATTCATAGACAGCACAAATTATTGTTAATGGAGATCTAACAAAACCTTGTGAGATACAAAAAGGAACAAGAAAATGTTGTGCATTATCCCCTCTTCTGTTCATTTTGGTTCTTGTGGCTTTGAATAGAGATATAAGGCAAGATGAGAGGATAATGGGTGTAAAAATTTTAAAAAGAGACAAGTTAAGAGCTTTTGCATATGATCTGGTGCTGGTTTTGGAAGATCCTTTAAAGGGGATTGAACTACTAATGAGAAAATTAAAAGAATTTATGAACAAAACAGATTTTAATATTGAGAAAAAAGGTAAAATATATGGGTGTTACTTTGACAAATATGAACTGTATGTTTTTTCAAAATAATTATGTTAAGACATGGAATGAAGTTAAAAAAGATATCATAAGATGGGAGAAAATATAATTGTCATTGCTGGGGAGAATTTCTGTGATTAAGATGAAGGTTTTGCCCAGAATATTATTTTTTTTTTAGACAATATCTGTTTTGACAATTGATGTACCAATTAAACAGTAACAGAAAGTTATATCTAAATTCGTGTGGTAGGGGAAAAAAACTGTGAATGAAATATAAGGTTTTACAAGATGCTAAAGAAAGAGGAGGTTTGGGTTTACCTGATCTGAAACTATACTTTACAGTCTGCTGTTTAGTTTGGTTGAAAGAGTGGGTGATGCTGAGAAATAGAAGATTACTGGAGCTAGAAGGACACAATTTGAGGTTTGGACAGCATGGTTTATTTATCGTATGATAAAGCTAAAGTTAATGTTGACTTTAAAAATCATTTTGTTAGACAGGCCATATTGAGAATATGGAATAGATAAAAATCCAGATTGTGTCCAAAAATACTTTTGTGGCTCTCACCACAAGAAACATATTACAGAAGAGAAATGTTAACTAAACATAAATGGTTAGCTTATTGTGATATATTAGAATTTTCCCAGGGAGATTTCAAAATGAAATCAGGAGATGTTTTGACATTGGAAGGATATACATGTCAATGGTTTTCCTATGTACAATTATTAGAAAGATTTAAACTAGATAAAATGACTTTTAGTTTTGAATATTTTAAGACTGAATTTGAAACAGACTTATGTACAAATGATGAACATGTTATCACTAAAATGTATATACTTTTACTGAGATTTGAAACAGAAGAACAAGTAAATGAATGTATGATAAAATGGGCTAAAAGTTTTGGTTATAACATACAAATGGAACAATGGGAGAATATGTGGATGAAAGGACTGAAATTTACATTATGTTATAATCTCAAACATAATTTTTATAAAATGGTGTATCATTGGTATTTGTCACCAGAAAGATTGTGTAAAGGTACTTCAAATCTATGTTGAAAATGTAAACAACAGGAAGGGACATTTACATGCTTGGTGGACATGTAAAAAGCTAAAAAAAATTGGATCCAAATACATACATTCATTCATAAGATTTTAAAGAAATCTTAAATTGAAGCCAGAGGGTTTTTTGGGGGGGGGGGGGCGGGGGACTGATTGACAAGAGTTGGAAAAAACCCATGGAACTTTGTTTTTATACATAGTAACAGCAGTGAGACTTTTATATGCACAACCATGGAAGGATTTGACATTACCTACAATGGAAGAGTGAATCGTGAAGATGATGGCGCTTGCTGAGATGGCTAAATTGACAGCTTTGATCAGAGAAAAGACACTGATTAAGTTCAATGCTGATTGGAAACCCCTTTTGGACTTTTTGAGTGAAACAGAGAAAAATGAAGTTACGATATATGAATTTGATGATTAGAAAAAATATTAGATGTTAGAAAAAATTAAAGTTATGTTGTAACTTAGAGGAAGAGTTCAATTTAAATCTATGTGTATAGCTGTTGTAATTTCATTATACTTCTTTTTTTCTTTCTTTTCTTTCTGCACTTTTGGTTTTCTTTCTTTCTTTCTTTCTTTCTTTCTTTCTTTCTTTCTTTCTTTCTTTCTTTCTTATCTTAAATATTAGTTCTTGTTAGTTTTTATCTTTCTTGTTTAAAATTTAATAAAGTTATTTTATACACACACACACACATGCATGTGTGTGTGTATAAGAAACTAGCTTTTCCCCCTTGTGAAATATTCTTATGTTAATATGGAATAGAAGTGATAAATGAGTGAAACAAAATGAATGTTCAAATGTGAATGATCATATAAGCACATGCTTCTTTTTTAAACCAAGATCACTCAGTATATTTTTTAAAATTGGAAACGTTTTTCCTTTTTTCTTTTTCTTTGTGGTCAGTTCAAAAACAGCCTATAAAATTACTAAAGATATTAGCACATCAAAACAACTAGTATAATAACAACAAACAACCATATAACAACAATGGGCTAATACAAAAGTAAAAACAGGGAGATAAAACCTTTTATCATACGTATCTATCCAATATATACAGACACAGACAAAATCAGTTGTTCTTTATTTATTTTTTTAAGAGCAACCAAAATGTGCAGGCCTTGGAGTTCTCTAGAGTTCCTTGTATAATCAATAGAATAACCTTCATATTAAGTTATGCTTAATGGCTGTGCAACTCTTCAAAAGGGAGCTTTGCTCCACTGAGGACTTGAATAAAGCAGCCTTTCAAAGCAAACTATGAAACAAAGCCCCAATCTTCTTGTACTGACATTCAGCCCTGACAGCAATGCAAAATATCTCGTTGAAGGACAGCAACTTCATCTCAACCTACATTAAGACTGAGGGATCTCCAGGAAGCAAAAGTATCTCAGTGAAACAAATAAAGGCCTTCCAGAACTGTTGTAGCATGGTTATTTCCATCACCCCTTCTAATTCCACATGGGTTAATCAGCAAAGGCTAAGTAGGGGAGGCTTTATTAGTACTTGGGTAGAAGACTACAAGAGAATTACAGGGTTGTAGGCTAGATTATGTGCCATAAAGTCAGTGTCAATTCTTAGTAACCACATAGATAGATTTTCTCCATGATGATCTGTCCCTGACCTGGCCCTTCAGGACTTCCAACAGTGCACCCATTGCTGCTGTAATTGAGTCCATCCACCTTGCTGCTGGTCTTCTTCTCTTTCCTTCCATCTTTCCCAGCATTAGAACCTTCTCCAAAGAGCTGGGTTTTCGCATAATGTGTCCAAAATATGATAGACTGAGAAATCAAAACACATCCCAGGAGAAGGCAGTGGTAAACCACTTCTGTATTGTTGCCAAGAAAGCTATGTAGATGTGTTCATGAAGTCCCTAGAATTTCTAATAACCAACTCAACTTAAAGGAGACTTCACCCTTTTAAATGTATCAAAGCCAATTTAATTATATATTTATGAAAATATTATCCTACATCATTTCTCCTACTTCTTACTACAAAGCTTCTTTGCATCTTATGTTAACTAGATCAAAGATCAGCTGTCTTTTTCAGCCCCAGGGGCATTATAATCTCATGTCCTGGGTACCACAATAACTAAATAAACAACTGAAAGATGCAAGGGAAGACCATCAAAATCCCATGAGATTTCAGTTATATCTCATAAGATTTTGGAAATCACATGAGATGTTACTGTTTTTTCATTATTGAATTTTGTGGAGTCAGTGATACCTCTTCAGTTACTATTAGGCAACTAGCTAGTGTTAATTCCTATACCACATAAATGCTACTTCATAAAAAAGTAGCTTGGACCTTTTATGCACATCCTGGTCAGCTCATGGTGTGACTACTGCAATGTGCTCTACATGCAGCTGCCCTTGAAGACCATCCAGAAGCTTCAACTAGTCCATTATGCAGTGGCATGAGTCTGATTGCATGAGGGACCACCTGTCTTCCATAGTATCTCCCTGGCAAATCTGATCTGGCAGGGTTGGTGTGCTCTGGGCTCCTTCAATTAAACAAAGCTATCTTTTGGATCCTGGAAGCATGCCTTCTCTGTCGCAATGCCTGCCTCTGGAATGAGGTTCCCCCTGAGTCCAAATGGCCCCCTGGTGTTTCAAGGGGCTGTGAAGATCCTTTTGGGTTGTATGGGTCTCTCTCTCTCTCTCTGGTCATCTTTGCCATTTTTTATTCCTTTATTCTGTCTATTATTGTATTTTTCCTTGTTTTTAATGTTGTTTACTTCTGAACTGCCCAGAGTCATGGAAATTGGATGGCATACATATTAAATAAATACATTTCATGAGACAATAGCTTTTCTCAAAATAAAAAACTCAAAAACTACTCTTTAAGAATTGCTATAGTACTTCTCACTATACTAAGATTGCTCTTACATAATGATTTTTACATGGTTTGGGGGGGGGAGCTGCTCTGAAATTACAGTATTGGTGAAGACAGATGGCCCTTCCTTGGTCCTAGTTAGAATCAGCTCCCCCCTACACACACACAACTGTTGATTAATAGATTAAAGGGATCCCATTGATGCCTTCCTAGGAAAGCTCCAATTTCAATAACTGAGAACATTGAAGGAGTATGCTGACTCTCTGATTTGGCTCAGAATTCTGTTCCTTATAAAAGGGAGATGCCAGGATTTCAGACAAATCACTTAGCAGCTTGCTTGTGTTATCCAATTCTCCCCTTCTGTCCATAATAGATCTCTAATTGTAGAAAACTGGTAATGCTTTTGATGCCAGCTGAAGGCATAACTATTCCGCCAAGTCTTTTTTTTAATGAAAATTTATTTTTATTACAGCTCTTTTTTAAACTGCGCCTTTTCAACTTTAATGTTTATTTTAATTTTAGTCATTGGGAACTGCAATCAAGACATGAGAATATGAATATTTTAAACAGATCAGTAACAGCATGCAGGATTCTTCCATTTTGTGCATTGCACATATGTCCTTCTTCAAGTATCAAGTGATGGAGTCCAGATTCTTTTTTTTTTTTTTTTGGCCATACTTGCAAGAACTAGTAACATGGTGATTTTTTTTACCTTGACTGATGGAACTGGATTAGAAGTGCATCTCAAGGATTGCATTAACTGTTTCTGGGTGAATTTTACTTACTTTCAACCTTGAAACAGCTTTTTGAGATTTTGCTTTACATCTAAGTTGTGCATCACCTTTTTATTTATAAGTAAAAATAAGCATTTTTATTTATACTCTTTGAGTATACTCTTTATACTCAAATAATACTCTTTTGTCTTATGTAAGATGCTACAACTCATAGCAATGAAATAAACAACTCATAACTCTTTCCTTTTCTCTTAACTGTGGCAACTCCTCTTTTTCCTTTAATTTTTAAATAACAGGTCAGTCACAGCCATGTAGATTTTGGGTGTAGCTTTCATCACTAGACCTTTGAAGGTTGGACTATCAGGACCGAAATAGTTTTCTCTCCTTTTCCATTTCACTTGAATTGTAGAGATGAGAACGATCCATTCATGAATGTGCACTTAAGCAGCATCATATTTATTTTTGCTACTTTTCTCATTAACTGAGCATTTTGAGAATGTAAAATCCTGTGCCCAATCTGATCTCATCCGCAATCTTTTAAACTTTTACCTTTCCTTCCATGTCAGTAACGAACAGTATTATATATATACAGGTAGTCCTTGACTTACGACCACAATTGGGCCTGGAACTTCCATCACCAAGCAATGCAGTTGTTAAGTGAGTTGCACCCAATTTTACAAACTTTTTTGCCACAGTCATAAGTGAATCACTGCGATTGTTAAGCGAATCATGTGGTTGTTAAGTGAATCCAGCTTCCCTCATTGACTTTGCTCGTCGAAAGCCTGGGAAGGTTGCATATGGTGATCATGTGACCCCAGGATGCTGCAACCATAAATACGTGCTGGTTGCCAAGCACCTGAATTTTGCTCACATGACCGCAGGGATGCTGCAATGGTCATAAGTGCAAGGACCGGTCGTAAGTCACTTTTTTCAGTGCCATTGTAACTTTGAATGGTCATTAAACAAATGGTCGTAAGTTGAGAACTACCTGTACAGGATAGGATTTTGTGTCATCACACCTGAAACACAGTGAATCATATGCTGTATAAGGATCTGTACTGTAGACAGAAATAGTTGCCAGGCCTTTCTGCTCAACAGCTCTTTAAAAGTATATCTGGGGATGGAGCATGATACCTTATCCCAGAATAAGCCCTCTTCTGAGCAAGCAAAATGCCTTATGGTTTTTAATTGATCCTAAGCAGATATACTGATTCTCCAGGATCATTTTTTTTCAGATATTTTTTTATCCCACCTTTATTATTTTTATAAATAACTCAAGGCAGTGAACATACTAATACTCCTTCCTCCTCCTATTTTCCCCACAAAAACAACCCTGTGAGGTGAGTTGGGCTGAGAGAGAGCGACTGGCCCAAAGTCACCCAGCTGGCTTTCATGCATAAGGTGGGACTAGAACTCACAGACTCCTGCTTTCTAGCCTGGTGCCTTAACCACTAGACCAAACATCATGGGGCTAACAAAAAGAGAGGAAACTCAGTTATGCCTTGCTCAAACTTATAGAAAAGGAAAATGCAGTAACTCTAAGCTGCAGCCATATTCTATATTTGTGGAATTCCACAAGGAACCAAATTCAAATCAAGATCCAGCCTAACTTTCTGGGAATGAATTATTGCTGAGTTCAAAGTCAATAGCTTTGGGCAGCTTGTGAGTTCTTCAATCTTCTCCCAGCTATCATGACATCTCAGAAGACTTTGCCTATTTTAAGAAGCTAGTAGAAATATTATTCTTATCTGCAAATTTCTAAGTTTGCCCTCTCAAGCTTTTAGACTCCTTTTTTTTTCATTCCTGTAAATTGAATATATCACTCATTGTATATAATAAAAAATGACATAACGTATATTTAAAAACTAAACAGGTATCAAGAGGGTGGGGAGAAAGGATGGCATGAGATGTAAGTGACAGAACTTATGTATTTGCATTAGGTATCATGACTCAAATACTATATCTGTCCTTTGCATGATGATGTCATGATACATGTGACATCATTTTGATGTCATCCTGGCTTATTGTGGACACCCTTGCCTTTGCCTCTGAGGCAATGAGGCACTGAGACTATAATTCTACATCCACTTATCTAGCAGTAAGCTCCAGTGTATTCAGTGTGATTTCTTTTGGGGTAGGCAAGAATAGGATAGTGCTGTAATCATCTTGGAACATGAGCAGAAACAAATTCATACAGCATCTAACAATACAAAAAACAGGAGGAGAAGTTGGGAACTAATAAGCTTCTGTGATCTTTATTTTTTTTAAATGTTCTTTATTCCAGGCATTTTTTATTAAACCTTTGACTGTTCTTACTCTGTTTTTACCTCTATTTCTCAGATTCTCTCAATATTAACTGATAAACCCACTTCAGATCTCACTAATATTTAAATTTGATCTTTTTTTTTTTTTTAAATACTTATGTCTCCTTAGTTCCTTTGAGAAGACAAAATATTTGAGTGTGGAGACTGACAGCTCTATCTTCTACATAGGTTGGCTACTTAGTTTTCTGAGTTATCATTGTGGAGGGACTGTTTCAAGGCTTCGCTCTTCTTGCTTCTGGCTTTTCACTTTTAAATCAAGCCCTTCAAATACAGGATACAATTTGCCCTTGTTATTTGCAAGAGTTCTGTTCCAGAATGAATTTGTGGATAGTGGAACTTTGAATAACAAGATCTTGGGTCTTTGGAAATTGGGAAATTAGGTTGAAGGCACTTTAGCCATCCTCATCCTCCCATGAGCATTTCTTCCTTTTGTTCCTCATCTTCTTCTTCCCTCAACTTGCTTCACTGGTGTTGGAGGGAATCATCCTGCTCACATCATATCATGCTTGTTTTCTCATGCTACTTTATTCTTTTATAGTCTTGGTGGAAAGGTGTCTTGATCACATTGTTGGACACTAGTTCTTGGTTTAGTGGTGCAATTAAGAGATCCCTGCAAGTAGTTTGCAAGCAATACTAGAATCCAGCAGCATGACTGAGAGGGCGCACTGGACGTTAATACTGTCTGCAGCTCACTCATGGAATTTGAGGTGAGTTGCAAGCAGTTTGCAGGCAGGACTAGCATTCGGTAATATGATCAGAAAGTTGCCATGGGTGGCCTAAGGGAGCACTACTATCCAGTAGTACAACTGAGAGGCTTCTTCACTGAAAGAGGTACATGGAACAGAGAAGCCAGAATGACCTTCATGAACTGTAAGAAATTAACTCACTCTATTACCACCAGGCACAGATTTGGGGGGAGGGGGGCTAGAATTCCTACGATCTAACCAGACAGAAGTCTAACAGGCAATATTTTGATATGAAGTTCTTTTTCTTTTTTCCTTTTGTGTGTAACATTGAAAGATAAAAAGTATTGTTTTCTCTTTCAGCTATGCAGAAGTAATCATGTTAGCAACATTTTAGCTCAAGCAGCTGCACAAACAGACCTCCTCTCTCCCAATTGTCTCTTAGAGCACTAACTACTTTTAATTGGCAATCTTATGGCTAATAAGATCTTGATCTTCTTTCTTCCAATCCTCTACTCCCTCTGGTCATCTGAACAAAGTAGACGAGCACCCTTGAACTATGTTCTCTTCCAAGATCAGTGATCTTTCCTTCACCCAGGAACTTACAGATATTCAGCAGTTTTCCTTCCATTCTGGAACCAGCACATCTTCAACAGCTCAAGCTTTCTAAATCCATCTTTGTTCACTACCCATCTTCTTTTCAATCTCTCCAAAACTCCAAGAGCTCTCTTCCTGCCAGCTCATCAGCCTATTTCAACTAGTTCCTAGTTCTCAGCAGAAGCAGCACTGTGTAACTGTGCAAACCTTCTCTATTTCATCCCCAGTCATTTCTCAGGCTTAACTTATCAGCTTATCTGTCTAGAAGATCATGTGACAAGGGGCAGACAGTGTATAACTTTTCCATACCATCGCATCCTACAAAGAAGAAGACCAGCTGCCCTGAGGAAGCCCCTTGGAGCCTCACAACTATGCTGCTCTAGTGAAAACCACTGCAACTGAGCAAAAAGAGAAATAATATGGGTCCATAACATAGACAACATAACCTTTATACTTAAAAAAGTAATTTGCACATACATTAAGACCACTCTGACATTTTGCACACTGAGTAAAAAGAAAAAAAAAAGAAAAAAAAAACACTAAAATGGCAAATTTGTGAAAACTGTATGCATATACCAAAGTCTAGTCTCTAATTATCATTCATAGCTATACAAGAACAGATAACCACAGTTAACATGGCCACCTGCATTTTCAAACAGAAAGTATAAACTAAAACTAAACTAAACTAAAAGATAGAACATTCCTATCCTACCTGCAATGAGCTGAATAATTTTAGTTAAATACTATTTAGCCATAATAGCAGCAGTTTTCTAGACCAGAGATGGGCAACGTGTGGCCCTCCAGATATTATCAGATTGTAATGTTTTTAATTCCCTCAGCATGGGCCATGATATCTAGGACAGATGGTAGCTGGAGTTCAATAACATTCTCCATCCTTTTTCCAAACGTTCATGTAGGAATATTACTTCAAGCACAACTAATCAAAACTCAAGCCTCAGAAGCTGTTCTTGATCTGGAATTTATTAGACTAGAACCATGTTTCTCAACCTTGGCAACTTTAAGGTGTGTGGACTTCAACTCCCAGAATTCTCCAGCCAGCAAGTTACTGAGGTTAACAAATACTGGACTAGAAATATGCCATGAGTATTTGAACAGGATCCTTTCCTTATTGCTAAATGACCATAGGCAGGCACATTAATCTGATGTGAAAAAAGAAAACTTTCATATCAAGACATCTGACTTCCTGTTTGCTTTGATCTGAAATTCTGCTCAAATGTCAGTTCTTGACTCATACACATAATTTGAAATCTTAGATTACCGTATGTAATAAAACATATAATGTGACAAATAAACATATAAATGATTTGACCAACATCATGCAGAATTTTAAGATGTGCAACATGCTTTCGATGCTAAACAAGGTTGTATTTACATACAGTACAAACATGGCCTGGTAATTAGAATGGATTCACCTTCAAATCATGCACACATTTATCCATGAGAGCAATAAAAGCTCAATGATTTGCAGAGACTAACTGATCTTAAACATCTGTAATCCTTCACTTTGAACCTTTTAAAATGCAGACTTTCCCTCAGGAAACAAATCTTGCATTACTTATATCCCAACTCAGGGGAATAGCTCAAAATCTTCAGTTAAAAACTGTCTTTCCTGCCCTGGTATCTTGCAGATGTGAGGTACTACAATTCCTTTCAGGTTGGGATGGTTTGACTGAAAGTAATCTACTAAAGGGATCCTGGGATCTCTGTTGGCTTGCAAACAACAGTGCTATTTTCCTTTAAACTGCATTTTTTTGAATACATAGCATCTTACAGAGATTCAAAAAACTCAGTAAACACAAATAAACACAGGGATTAACTAATGTGTCCTAGTTGGGTTTTTTTTTTTTTTTTTTTTGTAATTCTGCTTCTGGCAGCAATATATGTTAAGTTAGCCCTGGTTGATTCCTGATTCCTGTGATCATGACCTTCTCTGCAATTGGCAAGTTGCAAGTTGCAGTTTGAGAGGCCCCAGTAGTGATTCTAGAGGGGGCTATCTTCAACTGCCATGCCCAACACCCATCTGCTGCCATTTCCCCTTCTCCTTCATTGCTCACTAATTTCCTTCATCCATCTTTCCCCATTCATCCAACCCTTATGACACCTCATCCTCTTCCACCATCATCTGCTACCTTGTTACACACTATTCTGTAAAAAAAAAAAAAGAAATATAAATGGCAGGTCATGGAACAAATCAGATACTTCCTTGCATGCAGCTAATAAGGATGAAGTGGCAAGAAGGTGAGCCTTATCACTGCTCCTGTGCTCTGATTGGCTATGTATTCAGAGCAACAACTTCTGAATGACAACCACTTATAGTTTAGCAATTTTTATACATTAATGGCTGCAGAAGCTATCTTGTTGAACTAGCTAGCACAGACACATACAGTTGTTGACAATTTCTGGAGATCATTTGGGCACCTTTCTCAGCTGTGGGGCTCTGAATCAGTCTCAGCCCAGATCTAAAAACAAAAGCACATAGCTAAATTTGTCCATAAAGCTTAATGGTCAAACTGATCTCACTGTCTCTTCCAAGCTGAAAGCACACAGCTTACGCTACAATTTGAATTCATTCTTTCTGGAGAAGGGTGGTAAAACTCCCATGACTTATAAAGAACAGAAATAATTGATACGCTTGACTGTTTTTTTTTCAAAAAACATTGAAATCTTGCAGCATTGAGAAAGGCATTTGCTTTTAGCAGTGACTGAATGCTATTGTAGGTAAGTCACTGCACAAGTCTACACTACTGTGTGAGTTCCCAGCCTTTTTTCCAAAATTCCAGACAGAATTTATAGCAGCTAGAACTGCATGTGATATTAAAAAGGTAGTGTACTAGAGACATAATATACACTTCAGTATAATTGTGGAACAGATGTTTCAAGCCACCTAAGTAGTTGCTAAGGTTATAAATTATTATTAGTTCTTTATATTTAAAGTGTTGAATGGTGTTACCTTGGCTTATGTGCACTCTATTTTCACCAAATGGAGTTGACCAGCTGTCATTTACAAGATCTCCCCATCTTTGGGCACATGTTGAATGTGGATAAATTACTGCTAACACTGGTTGGGAAAGGCTCCAGTGAAGCCAGAGATCATCCACCGAGTATGCTTGCAACACAAAGAGGGTGCACATACTGTTTGCTGTGGGCATATTCTCTCTATGAAGCCTCCATCTTGTAGGTAGTCTGCTGAGGCAGGCTGAAGCCTGTTTAAGGTGTTTCAGCATAAAAGTAGCTTTTCCGAACTATCATGGCAGAAGGCCTCCTAAGCACGCATTCTAGATTTACGTAGTAGAGGACCTTTTGGGGGTTGGAGATCTGCTAGGCTCCAATTTGTCCACTGCAGGACTTCTCCCTGCCATCCAGTCACAGTGCCTCCATCACCAGTTTTGCTGTGGCAGCCAGAGAGACTGGATGTTTCACTGATGCAGCTCATTTCTCCTCTTTTTCCTCCTCCTCCTCCCCCTCCTCCTCAGGTCTTCCATGAGGCCAGTATTTCTATAGGTACTCAAATGGGTTGTGGGGATTGTGATGGGGTACTCCAATTCTCTTTGGTGCTCCACCTGTTTTGGCTCCTCTTTGTGAAGTCTTGAAGGGACCCAAAGCAAAGGCTAGCTAAGAGTTCTGGCAGGTTGACACTGACTATCTCATCATAGCTAAATTCAAAGCAACCCAGCTGAAATTAGCTCACCTGACAGATACCTTTTCTATAATTGTGGGAATGTGAGAAAGAGATGGCAGGACAGATTATGGCAGCAAGTTTTGAAAGGGAGAGGAGGGGCAGAGAAGAAGCCAGTGCAATGTACCCTTGATGCCCTCTAATCCCACTTGAGACAATTTCTCACTGACTATAGCTTTGTAGCTTCTTCGAGTAGGGCAGATTCTCCACACTTTGATGTTCTGCCTTATTTCCATGGTAAGCATTAAATATTGGCCCTGAGCTGTCAAACTTTGGTGGTTGACTTCAAGTATTTAAAATATTTAGACAGTTTTGCTGGGAAAATATTGACCTCTCATTTTTCCAGGAGACTTGAAAGATTGATATTCCCATGTCAATAATTAAAAAAAAAAACCCTTGAGATTGAAAAAAAAATTGGAAAATATTCCAACTGATTACAGATGAAGGGGCATTGTGAAGGAATGGAATTATGAAGGCCAGGCTCAGGGAGATAAGCATTTTCTTAGCTTGCCACAGGTGCATGGGAACTACAAGAGGATGAGAATCTTTGGGAAGATTGATGTCAGGCCTAGCCCAAGGAACTCCAAGAGACAATGCAAAATCAGTTCAGCTATGTTTATTAGCTACAACCTCTACCAAGAATCTTCCCAGACTGAAACCCCATCTCCTGTCAGCCAGCCACAACAGTGTGAATTCCTCAGGGAGGTGCCAGTCTCATCCTCTTGTAGTTCCCACGCTCTTGCAGCGAGCTAAGAAAATGCTTATCTCCCTAAGCCTGGCCTTCATAATTCCATTCCATCACAGGCATGTACTACTTGGAATCTCCCAATCCTGTTGTGTCATGTGTTCAAGGGAGCAGTTGGTAAGTTGCTTTCCTAGTGGTAAATTAAGTTTGATTGCAATCCTGTGTGTGGTGCATAGTTAACAAGAATCAAGTCTCACTGACCAGATAAGATGGTGATGCTATAGCATGGCATCAGCAGGTACATCGTGACACTTGTACCTGATGAGAATAAAATTGAGGAGCACTTCATGCTGCCTTAGAAAATAAATATTATAACTGATGAAGATAATTCTGAAATGTGTATTGAAATTGCTGGACTCAAACAATGTCTAGGTGGCAGCTTTCCCATCTCTACTTTAGAAGCCCATGATTCTAGGAAGCAGAAGCAGGCTTCTATGTCATATTTTTGTTTGTGTTTTAATATCCATTTTCGCTTCTTCTCCAACCTCAAAGCAGAGTGCAATAACATTAACCAATCAACCAATACCACATTACAGATATTAAATCCATACAAATAAACATGGCAAGACAAATACATAGGGTGGGAAGGCAGGCTACAGCAAGTATAAAAACATTTACAATACTAAATGAGTAGAAGAACTCTTTTCATTCACCACTTGACCAAATCCAGCAACATTATTTCACAGAAGGCTTAAAATAGTGGTTCCTAACCTTTTCTATGCCCCACCCCTAGGAAATGTTTGATTAATGTTCGCACCCCCTACAAAAGTAATATTACATTTGAAGATGAAGAAGTCTAATTCCTAATGTGGGTGAACAAATTGAACTTAAAAAAAATAAGCCTTTAACTCAATGCATAAAATTGTCGCATCCCCTGAAATTCCATTTTGCACCCCTTGGGAGTGCGGGCACCCCAGGTTGGGAACCCCTGGCTTAAAAGAAGACCATGTTCTATACCTTATCTTCTATGATACATACAATAATGATCAGGGCAGGCTGTATCTTTTGTAATAGAGGGGAAAAGATAGAGATATGCGGGAGTATAACTTCAAACAATTAAACTCTCTGTAATTTAAGATAGAAATCCTTTTTCTACACTTATCAGAGATTACCAGAGAGTGGCCCATACTTCTAAGTAAACAAGCTTTGGATTGCACCATTAATGTGTGAAGTAAACAGGATAAATCAGTGGTAAATCATAATACTTCAGTAGAATTATTTTAGAAAAGAATAATACCTAACTTTTGGGGGCAATAATGTAAAAGGAGCAAGTACATAACTGCTTTTCCAATTTAGCAAATTGTAGAAGAAACCAGAATGCATGCATGGGGGAGAAGGGGAGAGAAAAAGGGAGACTTTGGCAAATCCATTTCATTTCAGTTTTTTCATTAAGTGAAATATGATACAATAACATGAAAATTCCCAATTGTACCTGTAGGATTGAGGCATAAATGCTTAGCAGAAAACAGGCTTCCTTTTTTTCCTGCCAAATTACCAATGTGCTAACAGAAACCTTCATTCCCCATTGATTACTCTTGAATTTTTCATCTGTAGGCATCCCATCAAGAGATCTTTCTGCAAGTACCTTCCAATATATCATAACTTCTCTGTGGCACTATTATATAAAAAGAACAGAGCTAAAGGTTCATCACTGAACTCTCTAAGGAGCTTAATTTCATCTTTACCCATGGGCTGGCCATACCCATGAGCATTTTGTTGCTAAGGAGGTAGGGAAATTTGGAGTTCAGTATAAAATTTCATCATTATGCATGAAATTAAAAAAGAACAGAACAATGAAAATGAAGCATCTTGCAATATTAAAATTCAGTAGCATTTTATTTAAAATGGCTTTCTGGAACACTTTAAATTTACCAAGGTGCTGAACATAGCTGACAGGGAAATTGAGAGTTGCACATTCCAACTGGATAAATAATACTTCTACCTCAAAAGGTGCTAAAGGTGTGCTCTGTCTACTTGTAAACATGCTCTCAGGTCAAAAATATGTATATTTCTCCTTCATTATATGAAGGCTGGACTTTAACAAGGTCAAACCCTTTACATTTCAAACTGCAGAGACTGATATGCTGAGAATGTAGTCTTACTGAAGTTTTGAAAACCGTCCTTGGCAGTCCCCCTGGGTAAGAATGTTTTCTTCCTGAAATTTAAATCCTGTGCTTTAAGAATTATCAGTTGTTTTTCTTCTATTTACACTTCAGATATTTGACAGAATTGGCTAAAGACCTTTCTGATGAGTATGCATTGCAGACAAAAAATCCATCAGCAGCCATCATGGCCCATATACCTTACCCAACCACCCACGTGTCCCAGACACTTTTTGAAAGCTGAGACATAACTTACATATACCAATATACAGGTAGTCCTCACTTACTGACTTCCTCATTTAGTGACTGAAGTCACAGTAGTTAAAAAAAATAGCTTTGTGACCAATCCTTGCATTTACGACTGTTGCAGCATCCCACAGTCACATGATCGCCATTTGCATGCTTCAGAACTGGCTTCCAACAAGCATAATTAATGGAGAATGTGGAAGTGAAATCTCAAGTTGCAGTCATGTGATGTCTTGCTCAACAACCACGGTGTTTCACTTAATGACAGAAGTGAAAGTGAGCTCATAAGTCCATCATGGTCACATGGTTTTCCATTTAGCAACCATGGTCCTTAGCGATGGAGTTGCCAGTCCCAGTTGTGGTCAATAAGTGAGGACTACCTGTATGAATATACAGTATAAGTTAATGTGAATAGGGTATTTTTGACAAAATTATCTTTGGGTGGTCAAAGAATAGAAATCTCTACACTACTCAAAAGAAATTGTTTTATGATGGCACTTAAGAGAGGAGCAGCTGAATGATTCCATGTTCATAATCTCCCCAAGTTTTAAAAGTTATTTAGCTATTCAGCTATTTTGATTCTGCAGAAGGATTTTTTTCTTTTGTTGCTTAAGGAATATAGGTAAATTTATTGTGCTTTTCAGTATGCCTTTTCAAGCAATTGTGTATCTGTGGTGTGATGAATTTTATATATATTTTAATTATAAACATATCATATCCCTTAGCGTCAGAAAACAATCTGGATCACAATATGGTACCTGTGAATTTCATGCCCCTCCTGATTTTATTTTTACATTTTTTTAATTAAGAAAAAAAGCTAGCATGCTGCAAAGCATAATCTTTATGTTTGAAAACATCTATGTTATTTATTTCAATTCCTTCTCATTGACCCTACAATTATTTTAAGTTTTGGGTGGCATTTGTATTGCTTTCTTCTTCCTACTTAAATCTAAGCTTGATCCAGGATTTTTATGGTTTCCAAGCTATTAGTTATTATCCTCATCCAGCACTGTATTAAATCTGAAAAAACACTGTCTTAAATTAGAGACAGAAATGCCCTATGTGGGGCACCATCACCAATGGTCATATGATGTGTAATTGGTGATGCCTCTGACACTTGTTAACAGGGCATCTAATGAAAAGCTGGGAGCCACAGAAACTTCTCTTCCAACTTCTTTCATTTACCAAACCTTCTTGCCCTAACAGATTGGATGTCGCTTATATAATGTCATATCCTAGCCCCCTTCCCTTTTGGCACCATATGGGGAGTTCTGTCATATTCAGTTTGCTGGATTTCAACACAAGAATTGTGGTGGACAGGAAGGAATGTAAAGCACTTCGGGGTCTTCTGCCAATGGTCAGACATAATCATTTAGCCATCATAATGAGGGAGAGGGAGAGGGAGAGAGAGAGAGAGAGAGAGAGAGAGAGAAAGTTCCCAAATTACTCTCATTAGTAATAATGGATAAATTCCATTCAATATCCCCAGCATCCTAAAAACATTTAAGAACTGGAACAAAAAGTCAAGATCAAGGACTTTTTATTTCACTCAAGATGAGATTCACTCATCTGCCCATGGACAAGTTCTGGATTTCTGTGAAAGAAGACTATCCTGCCATTCGTAGGAAGGCATTGAACGTTTTGCTGCAGTTTTCAACTTCTTACATGTGTGAGCAAGCTTTTTCTTATTTAACAAGCATCAAAATCAAAGACAGAAATGGTCTTATTTCAGTTGAAGATGAAATCTGTGTGTCCTTATCTCATATTTGGCCCTGAATTGAGTATCTGTGCAGGAAAAAACAAGCACAGGTTTCACATTAAAGAGGTAAGTTTCATTCCAAAAAGGAAACTAGAATCATCTGACTTCTTAAAATTGACCCTAGTGAAATGGCCTTTAGAGCTTTGTTTCCTGAAAGTGCTTTTAGATTAATTGTATTATTTATCCTGATCTCTGAGAATTGAAATCAAGGTTACCAGCTTGCTTCTCTTTCAACACCAGTGTTTGCAGCTCAGCCATTTTCCCCCTTACGTAAGTTCTAAGAGTTGACCATCTACAAGTGCGGCCCTCTGAATACTTTACTGAATTCCTTATTTTTAGTTTAAGAATACTGTTAATGTACATATATAGGCCTACACATGAAACAAATATAATACATTTGTAACTTCTGGCCTATATTTGAGCCTGAATGTGCAGGGGTTCCCTGAGGTCTGAAAAATATTTCAACGGTTCCTCCAGGGTCAAAAGATTGAGAAAGGCTGATCTATACGCTTCCAAGCTAGATGCTGTCCAGCACCTCTTGGCTTCCTCAAAAGACTAGTTTAAAATCTGCTCTGCTACATTTTGATCTTATGCACCAACATCCTGGTTCTACTTCAGTTCAAGTGGAGCCCATCTCTCTTGCACAAGTTCAGCTTTTTCCAAAACTTTCTCCAGTATCTAACAAATATAAACTCTTCTGTCTGGCCACACTCTCATCCATGAACACTGCCTTTCTAACTGAGCCCATGCATGGAACAGGGAGCATTTCTGAGAATGCTACTTTGTAGTCCTGGACTTCAATTTGTTATTCGTAGCAGCCTGAATGTGGCCTCCAGGATTGCTAGTACTGCAAAAAAACTTTATGTACAAAATCCAACTGCACTTGGACACAGAAATTCCTGTTTTCTTATGTACAACAGTGGTCTGAGTGTCTTGAGGCTTTGCCTTGTTTTAAATTTTTTTTTAAAAAATTGAATTTTTTCAAAAAATTAAAGCTGGAAGGCCATAGTAAATACATCTGCAATACATTCCAAAGTGAAGTCTTTCTGTGTTTCCCTCACACCAGATAGTATAACTGTAATTGTTTACAAGCTATTTCTTTTCCTTTTCCCTTTCTAGGCCTCAGACTCAGATTATTCTAATAATCCATGCCGTGCCATTTCTATATTGTCTCAGGTGCTATGAGAGAGGGGCAGAGGGCAAGATTATTAGTGATGTGTATGTGTGGGTTTTGTTTTTGTTTCCTTTTGTAGTACACATATGTATCATGTATCATAAATAAAAACCCGAAAAGTGTGACGACGGTTTGAAGTAATTATAGTCAACTTACTTATTCCCCATTTGTTGAAGGACAAAGTTGTGTTCATGTCACTTCTTTAAAAAGTCATTGTTCTTTGATTTGTCTGTATTTGTGTGCAATTCAAGTTCATACTGGAGGGTGCATATCAACATAGGTCATTTGCCTTATTATTTGCATCAAATAATACAAGATTCTCTTTGCTTTAATTACAGCTTTAAAAAACATCTAGTCTGGTTCTACAACCCCAGACTATAACTGTTTTCTTTTTGTGCTAGGGTCCAAATTTCCTGTTTTCTCAGAATTATGTAAAACAATTAAGTACTATATTTCCTTTTGTCAAAATAGCTA
Source organism: Liasis olivaceus (assembly GCA_030867105.1). NCBI lineage: Eukaryota > Metazoa > Chordata > Lepidosauria > Squamata > Pythonidae > Liasis > Liasis olivaceus. Next base: position 265,007,878 of record CM061349.1, read on the forward strand.
ACATTTCATTATACTAACTTTTCCCAAATCTATTAAAACTGAGATTGTATCAAAAAGGAAACTAGAATCATCTGACTTCTTAAAATTGACCCTAGTGAAACGGCCTTCAGAGCTTTGTTTCCTGAAAGTGCTTTTAGATTGATTGTATTATTTATCCTGATCTCTGAGAATTGAAATCAAGGTTACCAGCTTGCTTCTCTTTCAACACCAGTGTTTGCAGCTCAGCCATTTTCCCCCTTACGTAAGTTCTAAGAGTTGACCATCTACAAGTGCGGCCCTCTGAATACTTTACTGCGGATGAATTCCACTGAACACACAATGGCTTGCTTCTCAATAAACAGGCATAGAACAGCACCTTGATGTGCTCTGTAGAATTCCAAAATAATGACAGCAGGATTGTCAGCACATTCTGCTCTTTGTCTTTCTATTTTGGTCTCTTCCTCCACTTCTTAACCCCTTTCTAATCATCATTGCTACATGATCCATTAGATACTCTTCTGTGTAATGAGCTATGGAAAATAAATCAATGAATGGCTTTCTTTATATCAGCTGTCACAGCCTTCCCAACTCACAGAATTCCACAGCCAGCATGGAAGACATCAAGGTTGGAAAATATAATCTATTAGTATAAAAGTTCCATTTGGGCACAATACCTAATGTTGGCGTTTATCTGCTTTCCCCCCAGCACATTCTTCTAAAATGCATTGGCATTGCTTCTATTAATTTTCTTTGCTTTTTCTCAGTTCTTGAATCTCAAAAATTTCCTGTACATGGAGAACATTTGTTTAGCTAATAGGTAGACAATGAAATAGAACAGTCCTTTCTAATTTTTTTTAAGTCAGTATCATAAGAATCTGATAGGGATATCCAAATGGTCAGTATCAAGAAAGTAGAAATAGCGATTCCATCTCTTGCCGGAAGAACCCAATAAAGGCACTTTATGCATCTGTGCACAGAGTTATTTAGAAATAAAAAAGAGGGAAGACATCAGTTGCCTAGTTAATACCTGACAGCTTGACAGCTTTCTTTGGAGTCTCCATTCTTCAACAGAGAACTCTCCGCCCAACAGCAATACATTTACCAGGAAGTTGATTTATGTGTGCCCACAGATATAGTCCAAAATAGTCTTCTACCAGTGAAAAATTTCCTGTTAGATTATATAGTGAGATGTTTTCTGTATATATATTATTTCCGAGCTTCAACATCCCAGATGACATCTCTGCAATGAAATGTGTCATGTGCATTCCAGTCAGGCTCCAGTCACTTTTTAAAGAGAAAAATGATTTCAAATTGCCTTATTGAATCCAACAAAGTATATATAATACAATAGAAATATATATTACATTTTTTAAAAAAAAATCATATACTTTATTCTGCTAAAAGACTTTTGTGCATCCTGTATTCATCCAATGCACCAGGTCAATTCTGGTTTGCATCAGAGGATACTTTCAGAAGATATTTTCACTAGATATAAAACATTTTCATAATGTATGTTTAAAATGTTTATTTCATGCAATTATGCACAGTATACCAACCTGATTTAATATTTTTAAGACATCAGGTTAAATGTGTTTATAATTCCAGAAACTTCCTTCATTCTCCAGAGAAGCAAGTGACCGTGCTTCCATGACAAGAGCCCCCAGTCACCAAAAAAACAGTTGGCAACCAAAAAAGGACTACATTGATTTGATCAAGGAATTTTTATGTCCCAGCTTAAACAACAAAACACCTAAGACAACTTACGAAAGTAATGTATATGAAACACAAAATGCAGTACAAAAATATTGAGTTGATAAAAATCATACGAAATAGAAACAGCACTTAAAACTCAAATAGAGGATCTAACCGACAATTAAAATTCCTTCATCAGAGGCAGTTATATGCAACAACTAAGTGCTTTACTTCATTATAGTTTAAAAAAAAAAAAACAGTTTTATTGATTTAAAAAAAACAGTTTTATTTCGGCTCTCAGATTTGACTTGGCCCTAAATCCAAATCTCAGTATTTGTTTTTCCTTCCTTGCCTTCCTTTCACTGTTGCTTGAAATCAACCAATATCTATGATCTGTTTTTATCTGACAACACTAAGTAGTATCTGCAAAAATAATAGCATTTTCAAAGGGAAACAAACCAGTCAAATGTATGACAACTCAGAATAGGAGATTTATGCTAGGTGAGTTATCACTGTCATTTATTGTAGAAGGGGAGGTGATTACCAGCTTCTGCATGGGTGGTCAGAAGAGGCATGATGACAGCCATGGCAACTTGACTGAAATCCTGTCCTTTGTATTTATGTGCGACGTCAATGCACATAACCAAAAATGCAGGGCTTTGCACTGCCACAACTGTCATCTTGCCTTTTTTGACCAACCATGCAGACCCTGGTGACATTAAACTAAGTGGGATAACCAATTGGTCAGGATGGGATTGCAGAGCGATGGGTCACACTGCTTAGTGTTGTGCAGTGGGCCCCCACACAATTTGTACAAATGTGATATCTGTTGGTGTTCATTAAACATATTCTTTGAGATAAAAAAATATACCTTTATTTTCCATGAAGATCAACATTTGCATACAAAAATCTGGCCATTTTTCAGTCAGTTGCCATTTCAAGCAACTTTCTAAAAGGCATTCATGATCAGAAATTCAACCTGTGCTGCAAAAACGACCATATTGTATAAAACTTCGGGGGGGGGGGGGGGTCCCATCTATTCAGGCTAATGAATGACTTATTCCTTGGCTGGAAATAAACAATTCAGACATGCTTAAATAAAACGTCTTCAGTGTTATAATGGCATTAAAAAAAAACACCTTTTCACTGACATTTATAAGATAACACTGTCAGCAAACCATTATTTCTTACAATGGAATGTTAGGAAATGTATTATATTTATACCTCTGTTCTAACATTGCATCTCAATACATTATTGTTAATGACATCATAGAATTCTAATAAACATGGAAAAAAGATGAGGCTTTGGGTTTCCACACAACAATGTAGGCAACTGAAAAATAATGCAGCAGACCTTGCTACAACAATTCATGCCATTGTTTATTCTAGGCAAAACAACTGCAATTAGGTGACCTGGGAAATCCTTTCAGATATTTCAGCAACATTGCAGAGCATATCTGATTGTTTTCTGAGCCAGTTGAGAGCTTGCTGCTGAGAACAAATAACCCCCATTGTAAGGTTGCTCAGCATTGCTTGCCATCAGTTAAAATAATCCTTAAAATGGAGGTGCCAGTTATAAAGGCGTAAATGATAGAGCATTCAGTTAACAGACCTAAATGATGAGGCAGATTGCTTTGTAGGCCAAGACTCTGACCCCTTAAATTAAATTAGGGGGTGGAAGAATTTGTATTCCTGAAACTGTGAGGTTCAGAAGACAGCCTTCTGGATGTACTAGGCCAGAGAATTTCAGAAGAAACATTCAAACATAAAATTGATTCTTTGGAGTTACCAGGACCCAAGCAGTGTTTTACATTTTATAGCAAAAAGCCTAATGTGCCACTGTGTAAATACAGACCATAGACAACCCGGGTTTTGAGTAATGGCACTGAACCAAATGTTTACCCGTTCAATTTAGGAGGCAGAAACTGGGGGTGTAACTTTTAAAATCCTGTTACTGGCCATTTTTCACTCTTACAGGTGATGCTTTGGTATCACTCCCATCTCCAGATCTTTCTTTTGCCTTCCAAAAGTGATCTCAGCCAATCAAGAGTAATGAAGGTGACAGTATCAAAATCCTGTACAGTTTGCTTTGATCGTGCAATCACTGCTGAGAAACATAATGTAACAAACAAAACATTGAGTGATAAAATCCATTTACCTTAGTGCTTCCCTGCAAACTAAGACAATGTTTCCTGCTATTGTCACATTCTCTTGAACTGATCAGTGAAACATTGTAGCCTTTTGAGGTTAATGGAACTGTATACTCTACACTCCAACAGTATATTCTTTCACCTCAGTTGTGTATCTACATCTATATCTTGCACCCTGAAAGCTATGAAATTAGGTGGCAAAATGGCCAAATTTTAGCAGTGTGATTTTTTTCGCCACAAGTAAGAGTGAGAATGGGGACCCAAAGCCTCTGAGTATACCATTAAACCCCTATGGTAGCCCATACAATGAAATGGTGCCAAAATGGCAATTATGAGGCATGTTTCAGATTTTTAAGATGTTTAAGGGGGTAATAGGAACTGTTTGCCTCTCAGAGGCCTCCTGCTTCTATTCTCATTCATAAAATCTTCCCCAATCACTAGATGGCCTCTTAAAGTTCTTGAGCAGATCAAAAGGCTGAGTTGTGCTCCTTCACCCCTCAAATGCTGTCAACCCCAATTTAGACATTAGTGTGCTTTAAAATGCCTATTTGTTATATATTTTAAACAGACTCCCAAAGCAAACAAAGATAATGTGCAAAGATGACTTTCACAACTGGCTGTACTAGAAATGCAGAAGTGAGAGAGCATGATTTGTTTAACAAGACCTTACCTCTATAGATGTCATCTCATGAGGGACAAAGTTGCATTAATATATTAGCTTCCAATTTGTCTTGCCATTTTCAGCCTGATCTGTGCTTGATAAAGTCATCTTCTCTTACTGTTGAAGCTTCAATTTCAGTAAAGCTCATTTGCTTTTCAATCAGCATATTAGATGTAGCCCATTAACAAAGATGTATGTCAGTAGACTCAGCCCTTTTGTAGCACCTTATCTTTTTTTTATATACTAATTTTATTAAACATTGCAATTTAAAGATAAAAAGTCATACAAACTAAAAAAGAAAAAAGAAAAAGTGCAGAAAAGAAGAAAAAAATAAGAAAAATAGAAAAAATAAGAATATAGTGAAGAAAAAGAAAAGAAATATAAAGAAATGACTTCCTCCTTCATCACAAGTATAAACAATTTTAGTAACTTATCACCTTCTCTTAAAATACAACGGATGACCTTTTGTAGCACCTTATCTGAAAAACAACAATCTGTTAACTTCATTGAAAAGGTCAGCCGCTAAAAGAGCAGAGATTCTACAATGCTTATATTTGCTTTCTGATATCATCACTGTTTGGAATTTGTTACATTTTGCTTTGTATTTGAAGTGTTTGTTCCTCTGTCTGCTGAATTCCATGCTTGCATAAATTCCAGAAACTTTTTTAGCTTCTATTATTTCAACAAGACAAAATTATGCTACATATTATGGAAACCTTTGCATTGTTGTATTTAATGCCAAGATGGAGCTATGGCTGACATCCATGCACCACATGTTGCAGAATCAAGCAAATCTTGATTTATTCTGAAGTGTTGTAACTGGTTTTTCTTGGTCTGTAGTATTTTTGGAGAGGCTGACTGTGGAAAGCACAGCAAATTAGATTTACAAATAGCTTGCTCTTTGACAGTCTGAAATAATTTTGCTTAATACTTTTTCTGATGGAGGCTGTATGGCAAGCAACACAGGCTGGGTTTTCCACCAATGTATATATATCCTCAACAACTGTTTTAGGGAAATGGTCTCAACAGTACTTTTTCTAAAAATCAAAAAAACTGTACAATTACAAATCAAACTTATTCAAGAGCTACTGTAATAACAATGAAGACACCAATACTGTTTCTACAAACTATTTTCCGAAACAGATAAACTGCTGTGGCTTTGATCAACAATCCTGAAAACCAAATGTGTAAGAAGAAGATTCTTATTAATACCATAGAACTGTAGTTCCCAATCAATCCTATTTATTTGCTAAATATCATAACTGATCATGGACATTACACTAAGAAATAAGAGATAACTCTAGATATATTGGATTTCAGTTCTTATAATTCTCAGACATGCTGTCCGAAAGCTAAAGTCCAACATATCTGGAGGGCACTAGGTTGCAGAAGATGAAACTGATGATCATTGCATCCCATTTTGTGTTGCAAAGTTATTTCCAATCCACTGGGTTTCTGGTACAGAGATTTTGCTTATAATTTGTTTGTCCCTGTCATCTAATAAAAACCAAAAATCTCTTTCCAAAACACTCCCTGGGGGAATTATACAAATAGCAATATACTAACACTGTAACTTGATTTGTTCTGGCTTAAATACCATGCAAAGTTTTTTAAATTATTACTGCTACTAATAATATTATAAATAATGATACATTTTTTCTGATACTTCTCCCTTGTCATAAATACATAAATAAATACTGAGTCAGCAATATAGAACCAATGAGCATTTATCTGCACCTTAAAAGGGCATCTGTAACCTACCCCCAAATTAAACAAAAATGGTCAAAATATTGTGAGATCACCAAGTATCACACACTTTTTATGTTCTCACATGAGATCTTGGGGTGAGATTGCTTGAATCAGTGAACTGACTGATTATGTCCTAAAGTCAGTGTTGACTCTTAGTGACCACATAGATAAATTTTCTCCAGGAAGATCTGTCTCCAATCTGGTCCTTCAGGGGTTCCAACAGTGCACCCATCATCTCTGCAATGAAGTCTATCCACCTTGTTGCTGGTCATCCTCTTCTTCACTTTCCTTCCTCCTTTACAAGCATTATAGACTTCTCTAGAAAGGTAGGTCTTCACCTTTATGAAGTGAAGTATGTGAATGTGTCCAAAGTGTGTTAATTTGAGCCTGTGCCTTGAGTGAGAACTCTGGGTTGATTTGTTCAGTGATCCATTTGTTTTCTTGGCTAACCTGTATGCTCAGGAGTCTTCTCCAAAACTAACATTCAAAAGCATCAATACTCTTCCTATCCTGCTTCTTCAAAATCCAACATTTGCTTCCATAGAGTGTTACAGAGTGAAAAAATAAAAAGCAGGATATAAATCTAATAAAGAAAATAAAGAATGTGGATATTTAAAAACATAGGAGGAAAGGCTTCATGATCCTCACACAATGTTTGAAAAATTTACCAAGACCTGATTTACAGGTAGTCCTCAATTTACTATAGCAATTGGGACTGGAATTTCCATCACTAAGCAATGCGATCATAAAGCGTGACTGTATCACTTAGCAATAGCAGTCCCAGTTGCACGAGGAGGGTGCACGAGGGTGTGTGAGGGTGTTTTGTTTCTTTTCTTTTTTTGCATCAGGAAGAGATGAAAGTAGGAATAGGAACCCTAATGGGATTTACTATTTAGGCCATAGTCAAATTTAACAACAGTCATGATGTAAAATTGCACCATTTGAAAATAACACCAGCTAATGAAAAGTCATCCTTTTAAACTGTATTTAAAGACTTAGGAATCATTAGACATTTACTTCAAATGTTTCATTTTAGTCAATTTTGTGTCTGGCATTAGAGCTAGAACGAAAATAGCATTATGGAAATGGGGTGGGCATATAGTAGGTTCACTATTTCCAATTGAACAATTGCCCAGCTGCACATGTTTACATTTAAAATACAGTTTTCCTCCAAAAGATTAAGTTCAGGGGATTCTATATTACTTCTTCAGAAATGATTAAAAATTGACATAGCTTTAGTCACTTGAGGGGTTAAGAATCTTCTGGATTACAAATGCACTGGCTGAGTATAGCTCTGATTAAACTGGTTTCCTAAAATCTTTAAACTGTTTACTAATTTTATATAATATTGTGTAGCCTAGTCCTATTAGTGAATAGAATTAAAATAAATTTTGTTTTCCAATATTTTCATAGCTTTTTAATGGCTTCTTCATGGGGCTGTGCATACTTCAAAAATGCTTTGGCCCTCACTTGAGTAATACATCTTTCTTCTGCTCATAAAAGAAAGCTTGAACCTGAAAAAAAGGTGCTGATGCTTTAAAGTTTAACTTTAATGAATTGATTCCTTAAGGCAGCAGGATCTTTCCCCCCCCCCAAGCTTGTTTAGAAGCCTGAAAAGGTCATCTACTTTAACAAACAGGAGGGAGGTAGTGTGTGCTCATGTTCACATGAGGTCCAAAGCTCTTTCAAATCATTTTTGAAGCGTTCGAGGTCCTACTGCCTCATATCAGTTTTAATGCAAAAATAACAGCTGTGCCCTCTGCATACAGCACCACTGAAAATGTATGACTGAAAAATAGATAACCATATTTATCTAATAATTATATGGAATAATGGGACTCCTCCCTTATTACCCCTGAAGCTGGACTCAAATTAGCAAACTTCCTATTCAAGCCCATTCACCTTTAAAATAGGGACAAGAATAAAAGAAATTAATATCAATATTTGTGCTGGACAATTTTAATCAAAGTCTCTCTAATCTATTTTATCAAATCCTGAAGAGATTATGTTTATTAGTATTTAGAATGAGGCTGCCTTTATCAATATATATTTAGCAATTAAATCTCAAAGAGAAAATACTGTTCTAGTGTCAGCTTTCCATCACGAAATCCAGCTTGTTCTTCTACTCTAACATTCTGGTCATCCACATAATTTCTAAATTCAAGAGTAAATAAAGGTAGAAATTTTGGCTGTATATCCAACAGACTTTATGCATTTGTATGTATTATAAGACTAGATCCTTACTGAGATGAAATCTAGCATGAATAATTATTCAAAGTTTTTTTAAAGAGGTTTTCAACTACCTCTCCAACACAGTAACAGAAGCTTCATTTTTAAAATAATTAATGTGTTTTCATGTATCTTTGAAAACACAATTTATAAGACTTAAGGTTTTTGAGCTGGAAATCTTTTAATCTTGTCATAGAACTCCAGTGTCCAAGATCCCTAGAAGGATTAAAAAAGAATTTAAATAGATTTGTACTGAATGATAATCTCATGGATTGCAAAGGCCCTGTAGATCACATTGTACATCATGCTGATTGGTACAATCAACCAGTGATGAGTTATCAAAACAAAGGCCTCATAAATAAATATCAATGGCTGCTGCTAGTCACTGTTTGAACCTGACTCTCAATCATGGGCATCCATGGGAGAAAGTCAAAATCTGCAAGATGGGTGGAGCTTTGATCATGATGCCATGCCCACCAACTTGCAGATGGTGTCACCTTCCATGGACACCACTACTCTCAATTTCATCCCATGATCAGATTTCCTAACAAAATGATTGTTTGGATCAGATGTTGGAGAGTTGAAATAAAGTATAGGTTACTCAGCCTGACAATTTAAAAAAATATTCAAGGCTTCACTGCTTATGCTAGTAGTTTCCATCACATTCATCAGCACATTGTGATTTCCTAGGGGATGATGACACAGAAATAAACATATGAAAGTGTTGTGCGGCTCAGGAATAAGAATGAAAAATGAGATTACAGAGATGTGGTTGCCCAATGGTTTTAAACATAAGCTCACCTGGGCATTCACCTTTTGCATTTGTGAGGAACAGTAGCCAGCAATGCAGCATCCACAGACATAAATATCTGTAATGGACAACTTTGAGGCCTCTGCTCGATCTCTCTCTCTCTCTCTCTCTCTCTCTCTCTCTCTTTGTTGTTATCTTTGTTATAGATAAACTAGATTTGGAGTAGACACCCTTCAAATGAAAATGTTTTCAAACAGAAGACTGTTTTCTTTAACACAGGATCCATATCTACCTTAACTGAAATTTCTCATAGATAAATTTCCTGATCAGATTTGAACATGCCTCCTTACCAGACTGAACACTGAAGCTGACTTAGATGCCTCCATGATTGGAATCTCATCATCTTTAAAAATTGCCCTAATACTGATTCCATACTAGCTTCATAGAGGATCCATGTGCTTTGGGGCACAATCTATTAAATGCCCTAAATAATGTGGAGTCCAGTTAGCATACTGATATTCCCAAATTATCCAGCGTCAGAATGTTCTAAAAAGAGCAATGGGATTGCTTTTCAAATCTGTATTATATTAACAACCTTGAAAGAGTTATTGAGGTCCTAAAAGGGGAGCTAAAAATATCTAAGGAAATTGAAAAGGGAAGGAAGTACAGAAGGCCTGAAATAGAATAGGAGAAGCAAAGTAGTTGATATCCTTGGAAACTCAAATAGAACTAAAGAGTTACAATTTTGCAAGAAAAAACATGTCTCTCTCTAACAGGAGTGCAGGATGAAAGGAAATACTTCTATCCAGAAGGGTCTGATAGCATCCTAAAGGTGTCTGAAACTTAAGAATATCTTAGAAAATGATAAATAAATAATCTAAAGGAAAAAAATTAGACTTTCCCCCAGAAATCTGGATGTCTCTGCCAAATGCATTCATAGCTACTCAACTAATCTAAAGCACATTTAAGATACTTCTGAAGCTTCCCCCCAAAAACAGAGATTTGATAAGGTTAGCAAATTTCTTAGGCGTGTTTTGGCATACCTGTAAAACAAAAGTGTCTTATCAAAACAGCTTTTGGATTCTGGACAATTTATTTTTCAGGACAGCTGCTGACTCAGGTATGTTGTAAAGGAAGAAACACTAACTAAATTGATCCATACTTTCAAATAAAATGCACAAAAATACCTCTGTAAAAGTGTTGACATTTGATTTTTGCCCACCAGAGCATTCACATAATTTTAATTGAGTTTTTAATTTCCTTCCTTTACATTCTATTTGGGGTTGAAGGATTGCTCGGTCTTGGCAGAGAGATGTTCCACAGATGGACTAGAAATAAAACATAACCATTTCTGGCTTTATTTGTTAACAGTGAAAAAGTCCAAGCTGTTATACTAAACACATATTCTACGGAGCCCTTCTGAATGCTTAGATAAAGGTGTTATTCTCTAAGTAAAACATGCGTTGTATTCTACTGCATGCTCAAGGGATTATTTTTAGCTTGAAATCTAGTGATAGAGGATTACATTCAGTGACAAGTAATTTTAAACTCATTGCATTTCAGAGGTATATACTGGCAAGTATACACTCATGTACAATTCAAATACATCTCCCCCCAGGATAAATTCAGGTTTCTTAGTTGTCATCTGCACTGGAATAGCAAAGTGATAAATGCACAGTGGCCTTTTCCAAGAGTGACCTCCAGAAATAATTAATTTATTAAGGGATTTATAAGACCACCCAAAGTTTATGACTCTGGACGGCATGCATCCATCAAAATCAAACAAAAATCATACCATTGAAAGGGACCTAAGAGGTCAACAAGTCCAATCCCCTGCACACTGCAGGATTCACTACACCATCCCTGATAGATGACTATCCAGCTTGTGTTTGAAGACCTCCAGTGAAGGGAAATAAACCACTTGGTGGAAGAGGACAGAAGGAGCGTTCCATTCTTCAGTTAAGGGTATACAATGGCTGCCATCCACGGTTAGAACCTCCGCTGAAGATTTTGTATAGTTTTGCTGGTAGTGGAACCAACATTTAGATTATTAGAATAAATTTAAAGGGGATGCATTCTACAAAGGACACTAATTAGTATCCTCCTATGGATGTTTGCTTGTTACCCCAGTTTGTACTTACCTGCAATACCTGTCTTTTCCATTAAATTGTTCATAGCTGATTGCTCCTAAGACCATATAGTATTGGTTTAGCAATATGTCTCTAACATATGGCACAACATTTTAGTTAAACATCTCTCTACTGCAAGTCACTAAGTCACTAAGAAGAAAGGCTGCCTCACAACCCTAGCAGTTGTGAACCTTGTTCTTTGTGTATTTTGGCTGCAGGTAATATTATTTAAGTGGAAGCCAACGTTTGATATAACCAATGCTTACTGTCTGGATCATGACAAAAAAATGTTTTGCCAAGTTCTTATCTTTGAGAGATTTAATCAAAGGTATATATAAATCATGGTTTCCTGACTTAGACTTCCTAGGTCAACACATTGTTTGAGAGAGGAAATTGAAGTATTCTTTTCAGTGTTCAGTGTTCATAATTCTATATTTGTTACTCATTAACTAAGGTTACTTCTTTCTCTCTTTGTAATTTCTCTGGTGATTTTATTGATTACAAAAACTGTTCATCTGTTAAGAGAATCAGCACTGTATGGACATACTACCACAGTTATACGTCATGGAAAATTGAACCCCCCCCCCCCCCAAGTTTATAAAATGTTGCTGGTGCATTTTCCTTGCAAATTCAGTGTTGCTAAAATAACCAATTGTTTGGATGTGTGATTAGGTGAGCATTTCCTGTTAATTCTTTGTTTTTTTCTAAGCTACTTTGGGAGCTTATTTTTGTGGCTGAAAGGTATTTCAAGAACAAATAAATTTAAAAAATCTTACATTACATTTTGTTCTTAGGGACAGCTGGCCATGAGCAAAGAACATAATGTGCGATGTCAGTTGTAAAAGGCTCATGAATATATGATTCAGAACTTGGGCCTTAAGACTACTTAGAAGTAGTAACTGTGTAAGAATTCAGCTGCTGCTGCCACACATTGGAAAAGAGAACTGTAGATTATAGACTATTCCTAGAGTACTCAATGTGTTTTCTTGCACCAAGATATTGAGCTCAACAAGCAATGAAAAACAATTCAGAATGCTTAAGCACACAGGTTCTTGTAGTTCAGAAAGACTTTGATGGGGCATCAGAAAATGACCTGCAAGGTACATAGCCATAGCCGTATAGAAACATATCAGAGTAGAAAAGATAGAAATCTTAGAAAGGCACAAGAATGTTTGTTATATGGAATATCCATCCCCTAATGAAAAAGTGTGAATGAATTAGACATTCAACTGGACTTAACTTGCCTCTTCTTCTGTATCACTAGAAGAAATACATCTGACTAGACTGTATTACTGTACAGCCCTCAGCTAAAAATATGAACCTTGTAAAATTAATTATTTGGATTTAATTAATATGTTCAAAGAACAACCCAGACATCAGAAAAAAACAAAGCAAAAACTCTTTGTAGATAACCAAAATGTTTTAGACAGGAATGTCCATGGAAGGATAAATGTTACCGAGATTGGTAAACAGTTAGGTGTTTGATGGCTATGGCAAGTGCCACAAATGTAGAGACTTTCTAGATATATTTGGTGATTGTCACCTGAGAGGAGAAAAGTGTTTTTCTCGATCGCTGTCATGAAAATGGGTTAAAATGAACATTATTAGGTTGGCTTCATTTAGAAGGTACAGCACAAAAACATGCAGAAGACTATTTCTGCCAGCACACAGTGACAAAGTCTCTTTTGTACTGTGGTGCTGTTGCATCTTCCTTCTAATAATGGGCAAGAGTTAAATTTGGTACAGGCAAGAGAGTTTATTAAATACTTGTTCTGCTCCATACCATATTGGAGTTTTACATACTGTAGGTCATACTGAATATCAGTGTTAAGGACCATTTATTTCAGTTTAGACCAAGTTTTCTCAAGACTCAGCAAAATCAAGTAGTGATAATGTTTTAAGCCTGTGGTTTATCCTTGCAAAACCTTTGACGCGCCATACAACTATTTTATTTTTATGAAATGCTGGGCGAGGGTAGTGTCCAGTGATGTAAATTCTGTTGGACAGAACACAATTCCTCAAAGAAATGGATTCTCCTGCCCATCTCCAAATATATTTAAGTGGTGAAGGTCTTCACTGGATATTGGGCAATCAAACACAGGGCTGTCTTGTTGTTCAGTCATTCAGTTGCTTCCAACTCTTTGGGACTCAGCAGACATCATTTTGCCAGGACTGTCTGTCAGTTACTGCTTGTTTTCAACAGATGGAAGTCATACAACACTAGGTGAAATAAAAGCAGACTACTAGTGTTATATGGCTTATATCTGTTGAAAAAAAACATGCAATCACTCATGATATGCCATTTATTCACCAGCGAACTAAAAGGGGCATCTAATAGGGGAAGGTCATGCCCTTCTTTAAATGGCTGTATTTGGAATTGGAACACAAATTCAAATGGGCCTCAAAAGGCAGTGCATGTACATAGTGATTGCAGTTCCAGATATGAGTTCTTATTCCTCAGGGCAGGACACACATGCTCTTCAGTCGATGCTTAAGATTCCCAGTTAGGTGACTTTGTGGATGGAACTAGTTGCTGTTAAGACTGTGCTTGAAACCAGTCCCTTGAAAGACATAATCTACATATCTCAGTCTCATTTACTGCAGTTTCAAAGACTGCATAAATTATGCCCTAGTCATCTCCCGTTTGGATTTCTGTAATGTGCTCTACATGGGGCTGCCCTTGAAGAGTATCTAGAAGCTTCAGCTGGTACAAAATGCAACGGCACAGGCAGTTGTGTGTGTTCCTAGGGTGGTACAAGTTACACCTCTGCTCCGCAAGCTGCACTGGTTGCCAGTTTGCTTCCAGGTCCAATTCAACGTGCTGATTTTTATCTTTAAAGCCCTTCATGGCATGGGGCCCAGTTACCTGAGGGACTGCTTCTCTCTGATTATGTCTGCCCATCCCATCAGGTCAGGTAGAGAAGGCATGCTGTGGGTTCCATCTGCCAGGTCCAAGAGACAGGCTTTCTCTGCCATGGTGCCTGCCTTGTGGGATCGTCTTCCCCCAGAAGTGAGATTAGCTCCATCCCACTTAACATTCCGCAAGTCCCTCAAGACCTGGCTATGTGATCAGGCCTGGGATCCCAGGGCCTGGGGAGATTTTGCTCCCTTATTAATTTTATCCCATCCTGTTTTGTGTGCTTTTATAGTTTTTATCTGTAATTGTTTTTATGTACTTATTCTTTTTTAATTGTTGTACGCTACCCAGAGTCACTGGGTGAGATGGACAGCTATATAAATATGATAGATAGATAGATAGATAGATAGATAGATAGATAGATAGATAGATAGATAGATGGATGGATGGATGGATGGATGGATGGATGGGAAGGAAGGAAGGAAGGAAGGAAGGAAGGAAGGAAGGAAGGAAGGAAGGAAGGAAGGAAGGAAGGAAGGAAGGAAGGAAGGAAGATAGGAAGGAAGGTTTTTGAAGTCAGGGGAAGGACAGAAAGCGGGATATCTGAGCACTCTGATTTTAACCCGAACACTGATCCTTTTGAACAAAGATACTTGACTGGAGATTGCATAATACTGAAAGTAATTCACATTGTTTCAGAGTCATTATTTCTTTAATTATACCAAGACTGGTTTATTGCTATACTGTCTGGCTATACTTTTATCAGCTCATTTTTCTAATTTGAAGGCAAACCAATATAAAGGCAGTGGCATCATGCAAATTTTCCCTATATTTCAATGGAATATGAAAAGAGCTTCTTAGCACCTGTTAATTATGTGCCTGACATTAAAAGATTTCATCCTTTGTAATTGAAAATGCAGTGAAATTCAGCTTGAGTAAGAAAAGCCACACACAAAGCATCTGTCTAATACCTGGTAAGTGCAAAAAATCAGTGCTGAACCGTGTAGAGGTGGAAACACATTAGAATTACACGTGGATGAGCATCACAGTTACTTCCGGAGATAATGCAAGTTGAAGCTGTAGGCAGCAGATGTGATCATTGCAGTGTACATGTGTGTCTTGTTTCCCTTACTACTGAAGATCTGATGAGCAGATGGCATTACTATCTCCTTTCTCTTCTTTAATTAGACTATATAGTCCGATTTCAAAAACGGAAGTTTGGAATTTTATTTTTTTAATAGGAAGGGAGGCTTATTAGTATTGGAGTCTTATTTTTTTGACAAAATATGGTAGAAGCATACATTGAAGACATTGCGTTAGTGTGTGTGTGTGTGTGTTAGTTCTATCAGGACAATCAATGATGATCTGAGAGGTAAAGCAAGCTGCCCTTGAAGGAGATAATTCATCAAACATCAGAGTCCCAGGCCATTTGAAGTCCTAATTATCCAGGAATCACAATATTCAAAGGAATGTCTCTTCCAATATGGGCCTACCTACTCATCTGTTAAAACAAGCAGCAGCATCCATGAGAGGGACCAGGGGAGTCATACTCATGACACCCTTTTTCTATGTGTGTGGCTTGTCATGCACCTGTCTCAAAGCGGCAATATGTGTGGCATGACACCATGACGCTGCTTCAGGCATCGGTTCCTGGCAGCAGCAGGTCTCCAAAACACATGAGAAGATCAGAAACTGTTTCAGCCTGGAGTTGTATAAAAGAGTCTGATCTCAAAAATCAAAGGGATATAAAGACTAGCAAATCTGCTGTCTTTTCTCAGACTGGATGCTCATAAGTGAAATCCCTTGTATATAAGAATACAGGCGTCCGTGGAGAAATTATTTGGGAAAGTCTGCACAATACCTTCGTGCAGTTGAGAGAATCAACCGATTCTGGAAGCTGTCTGTGCCCTCAGCCCAAACAGGAGAAAGAAGCATCGTACTTGGGCAGAGGAGGGAGGTTGCAACATGAGGCTGAGGATAAAATCTTTGTTGTTGTTGTTTAGTCATTAAGTCGTGTCCGACTCTTCGTGACCCCATGAACCATATTGCGCCAGGCCTTCCTATCTTTCACTGCCTCCCTGAGTTTGCTCAATTTCATGCTCATTGCTTCAGTGATGCTATCTAGCCATCTCATCCTCTGCCGTCCTCTTCTCCTTTTGCCTTCCATCTTTCCCAGCATCAGGGTCTTTTCCAAAGAGTCCTCTCTTCGCATTAGGTGACCAAAGTATCTGAGCTTGAGCTTCATTATCAATCCTTCCAATGAGCAATCAGAGTTGATTTCCTTTAAGATTGACTGGTTTGACCTCCTAGCAGTCCAGGGGACTCTTAAGAGTCTTCTCCAGCACCACAGTTCAAAGGCATCAATTCCTCGGCGTTCAGCCTTCTTTATGGTCCAGCTCTCACAGCCATACATTACTACTGGAAAAACCATAGCTTTGACTATGCGGATCTTTGTCGGCAAGGTGACGTCTCTGCTTTTTAATATGCTATCTAGGTTTGCCATAGCTTTCCTCCCAAGGAGCAAGCGTCTTTTAATTTCATGGCTGCAGTCTCCGTCTGCGGTGATCTTGGAGCCCAAATAAATGAAGTCTGTTACTGCTTCCATTTCTACCCCTTCTATTTGCCAGGGATTGATGGGTCCAGATGCCATGATCTTAGTTTTTTTAATGTTGAGTTTCAAGCCAGCTTTCGCACTCTCCTCTTTCACCCTCATCAAGAGGCTCTTTAGTTCTTCTTCACTTTCTGCCATTAGGGTGGTATCGTCTGCATATCTGAGGTTATTGATGTTTCTCCCTGCAATCTTAATTCCGGCTTGTGATTCTTCCAGCCTGGCATTTCTCATGATGTACTCTGCATATAGGTTAAATAAGCAGGGTGACAGGATACAGCCTTGTCGTACTCCTTTCCCTATTTTGAACCAATCGGTTGTTCCATGATAAATCTTAGGGAGGGAATAATTAGTAGGGCTATTCACAGAACAAAAATGATTCAGAACAAGGGCTTTGTTTCTTGTGTGACAGAGAACCTCTCTGGTAATCATTAAAGCAGCCTATCCTTTTTTTAAAAAATTTTTATTTTTCTTGACGTTTCACACAAACCTGAAACAAAGGAACTGCTGCCTTAAGACTGAGTGGACTTCTTAAAGCAGTGCCACCTTTTTTTTTAGGCTGGCACAGAAATCTGGAAAAAGTCAGATTGCTTAAGTGGATAGCAAAGAGCGGCTCTACACTCATGTAAGTTGCAAAGTTCTTCTCAGCAATTTCTACAGGGTGCACAGCCCTAATAATTAGGACAGCAGGCTCTGTCTTTTGTTCAGCACAGCAAACACACAGGCAACATCAGTTGCAAGTCAGGTTACTATGGCAGTAGCAGCTGGGGTTTGGCAAAATTCAGGGACACAAAGATTCAGTCCCAGAATTATTAACCAGTTAAACATAAGCATCAAGTAAATAATACAGCCATCATCTAAGAATCATGCTCATAATATCCAAGAATTGGGCAAAAAGAAGCCCGGTATCAGAAACTATGTAAAAGAAAATAGAGGTCCCACCACTAAGTAGAAGGCTTTTCTCTCTCTGACTTCATGACCTCCATCCAGCACCAGCTCTGGCCTATCAAGGGCTAACTAACTAGAAGGGCTACTTGGTAGCTCCAGGCAACTTTTTCCTACAATGCAGCTTGTGTCTCCCTGCCTTCTTGCTCTGCATCTTTACTTACCTATTTTCTCAGAGGTTCAATCCTGAATGTTGCAAAGGATGTTCCAGGCACAGCATCCTCCATGGGTCCCAGATTTATTAGGGCATGGGACTTTGCCTTATTTTTGAATGAGAAATCCTCAAGAGGGCCTCTGACAAGAATCAAACAATCTCTGGGGCTCGTAGTTTTATTCACTTCATATTTATTTCCAGTAGCATCTGCAGGCTTTCATTACTTTCATCATTCTGACAAAAGCAGCATCACAGGACAACCGTCACCTGTTTGGGATGCGTGTGCAATGATCTGATGCATATAGAAAAACGGTGGGACTTCTGCCATCACACTGGGACACTGCTTATATATCCCTCTGACCCTGCCTTGCCTCCCACGCAGACAGCACTGTTTATTTTAATTATTAATACTATTTTACTGTACAGTATTTAAGTGAGTGGGATTGGTTTCATTTCTACCTTTGTTCACCCCCTGGCATGCTCTTAGATCAAAGGTCATTTACAAATGTAAATAAGCACACAGTTTGGTGGGGGGGGATTGTTGGGTTTTTTGTTGTTGTTGTTGTTGTATGGCCAGCAGAGGCTAAGTAAGCTGCACTCACAATTGCAGACATCCTATTCCCCACACTAACATTTCAGTTGACACGCACAGCCCTTCATTGGGAGCATCTCCAAATTATACGCTCAGAGAGATCTGTCCATCTGTCATGGATCTGCAAACAAGGAGGAAGGAGAGGAATGATAAATTGTTCGGACAGATACGGAGTGTTTGATTTCTGGATTTTGAAAGTCCTCACAGATGTGGAATTAGATTAAGAGGGTTTTCTTTTTCCATGTTCAGTGAAAAAGCTAAAACAAAACAAAACTCAAACTCTGTAATTTCAAATGAAAACAAAAATGAGGAGAGAGCTGCAAACTAGCAGAGCTGTTTCTCTCTTCTCCCTGCCCTCTCTAACGCCTCTGAATAGGACCACCCAGAAGGGAATCATTTATACAACAGAGAAATATATTTGTTTGCAAGGAACTAAACCTGCATAGGTACACAAATTAACAATTTTGAAGGAAGGAAGCTAGTTTAATGTTTATTTTACTATGTTAACTTTTAGATGATTAAATTCATGGTAAAGAAAAATGCAATAACCTCACAACCAGTTCGTTAAAAGTGAGTTAGTCTTAACTGAACAAGGAACACAGGGCAAATGATACAATACAATAGCTTTATTATAATGCAGTAACATTCAAAGCCCCGGAAGTAATTTTTCAAGGGAACAGTGTTTACAGACTTTTGGTTGCCAAGATGGAGACAATGACTTAAGGTAGAGAAGTAGAACACAGGGTAGGATTTCAATTTATACAATGTCGTAGATGAAAAATGTATGTTTAGAAAGATAATGCTGTAGTAAGTTTTGTATTTGTGTCCATTAATATCCAGGCCTTACCAGTCTTTAGAAGACAGAAAAAGAAGAAAAGCAGAACACAATGATTATACTAGTAGCAGCACCAGAGATTAATTCTGAAAAGTCACTATAAACTAGAAATATGTGAATCACTCTAAATCTCATACATATAATAAAATACCTTTTTATAATAAAAAAAACTGAAAATCCATATTCATTCTAATTTATAATTTTCTCTAAAATATGTTGTACATACTTTTCCTAAATGCAATTACACCTAAGCACATTTTAAAATTCAACTACCCCTAATATATGTCTTTTTGTATGCTGCAACTTTCCCAAGTCTACTTTCCTTTTTGCATGTATCTTACCCAAACATATAGTTCTTTCTGTAATTTTTTTTAAGTAGGGAATGGTAGGTTTTACTGGATTCTATTCTTTGTTGTTTACTTATACCACAATTAAGAGTATTTTGACATACTGTACCATTTCACTCCCATCAATACTTACAGATATTCCTACTAAAACAAGATGATTTAAAAATGTTAGCAGTACGTTGCATATTTACTTCAAATTCTAGTTTAGTACATTGGGGATAATTTTAATTTATTTATTTCATGATGCCTATCCATTCAGTCTCCTTCATTTTCATTCTTGCTTTTATAAAATCCATTCCTTATAAACAAAGCACAGGATCCAGCATCAAATAGCAACATCTGTCATGTAGAATAAACCCAGATCAAGAAGGAGAAAAATTCCCTTCCAACTTCTAAATCACTGGAAGGAAATATAGGAGTCAGAGAAGACCTCCAGATATGTTATAATGTAGTACTCATCGTTCTTATCTATGCTAAAGGGGGATAATGGCAGTTGTGGTTTGACACATCTGGAGGGAACTAGTGTGAGAGGTAGTTCTCATGAGGTCATAAACAAGCTGCCTGATACTGAATTTGGCCATACCAAAGCAAGAAATAGATGGAAACAGTGCCTTATACTTCTAGCCTTTTACATAGAATAGGCAGAAGAAAGAAGCGAAAGAATTTGAACATTGTTCATATTATAATTAGAACTCACACCTGATATATAGCAGTTGCTAAAATTCTTCCCAAATGACTTTTTAAATCTGCGCACTAAATCAGAAGTTCTTATTTATTTACTTTTCAGATTTGTACACTGCTGCAACTGAATTCAAACTTCCTTAAGTAGGACAAAACTTGAATCCAGGATGAATCAAGGCAATCAGACTCTCAGAAGTCAACAACAGCAACATATGATAATTATGATCCAAGAGAGTCAATAAAATGTCTACAGTAATGGATAAAATAAGTCAAAATAAAAACCATAATCAATCAACCAACCAACCAATCAGTCAATTGATTGACAGGTTCAACCACATTTTTTCCTTCTATTACACCTCTTTCCAGCCAACTTGTCCAATGATAAATTTCAAAAGCTTAGCACAATTTTTTTAAAAAGTTAGGTCAAACTTGCCTAATAATACTATATGATTTGATATGTACTAGACAGTGGCTTCTTCTTTTGGAAAAGTTATTTTACTGGGCAGTGTTATTGTTACTGTTTATTAATTTTCTGTTGCTGTCCAAACGCACCATTGATTTTGCTGTTCGTCACCAAAGACAAATTCCTTGTATATATTTTATACTTGGTCATTAAAGTATTTGTATTTGTATTGTATTTAATGGTGTTACATCTGTCATGGGCATCTACAGGGGATAAGTGACATCACATGTGTCATCATATTATCACACGAATAATACAAATTATGTCATTTGCACTATTTCCACAATGACCTCATGACACACATGATGACTTCATAGGTTCTACTGGGTACTGCTGACTTCATTAGAAGCTGAACTGATTTAAACAGAACAATCAAGTGATAAAGTATCATGCAAGTGACCGTATAACTAAATGGAATATCTAATTTATTTTCAAACGCTGTGGAAGCTTGAATTACAGACTTTTACTGAAACATTGATACTATATTTAGTAGTGCACCCAAGCCTTTCTCAAGATTTGGAATCACTATCATGGACTTTATTATTTTGCTACCCAGAATTTGCAAAATTGCATTTAGCAACTAAGAAAGTTTCAATATTGACTTTTACAACACAGTTTTAGTGTGTGAGGTAAACTTCTTGTAATTTGCAATGAGCTTTACAATATTTATCATGATTACCCACAATAAGTCTATGAAGTATGTGTTAATTATTCCCATTTTAGAAATGGAGAATTAAAATTGAGAGATAATGGAAGTTATCTGAAATGAGTGAAATCAGGCAGACATTTGCAATCATATTTTCCATGGCTAGGTCCAACTACAACTATATTGTGATCTGCAGAAAAATGCCATTCACATTTTTTAGTATTGAAGGAAAGACAGAGGAATAAATGGTGATTTATGCCTCTCAAAAATCTGTTTCCTATTCACTATATATGTACCATATTTAAAACTGAGACCTCTTAAAGTAAACATGAGAAAAGGGGAAACTATGAAATGCTAGAAATATATGATGTCATCTGTATGCAGTTGCCACAACATGAAGATTTAATTCAGAATTATGATGTCAAATAATTAGCTGATTCCAAATACAGATTGGCCCAGTTTATAATATACTTAATGAACAGGGAGATAATTTGGAAAACAGATGAACCTTTTTTGAACACTCACTGAGAAAGCTTTTATATACTAATCTAACTCAGAAATAAATTGATGGTTCTTCCAACAGAAGCTTAAATTAAATTTGCAGTTTGGAATAATTTGCAGTTAAACTGTTAGAAACAAACTTTCAGCTTTTTTAGAGGAAATTTGCTAGAAAAACTTGCATTACCTGAGGTGTACAGATACCTCTGTTTGGCAAAACAAACAAATGTAACTTAACCGATCTTTAGACAAGGAATTTAAATCAATAGCCAACATCAACAATTGCTAAGCAATTTGATAAATATTTATTCATTGGGATGTACGTTCTACATTTGCTGAGAATAATCTGTTGTATGCATAGTTAAGGTCCCTTAATTGCTTCTGAAGTATGTTTGAAATGGGATGTGCACTGGATTCAATCAAAGTGAATTCTGAGGTATACAGACTAATTTGGAGTAGATTTCAATTTGGCACTGATAGAGCAGATAGCTCTCAACCTATTTTCTTCTGATTTAGGATCTCCACAGAGCTCTGTTCCTAATCTAATTCTCCACTGCTCTGCACAGCAGCTGCAAAAGAAACCTGCACACAAAAATCACCATTCATTTAAGACACTATGGTTGAGAAAGATAAAGTAATGGACCAAATGAGAAACAGATCAGCCCCCAGATCAGATGGCTCTCAAAACACCACTGGTTGCCACAGGCTTAATGTTTTGAGGTGGACAGATCCTTGTTTTGTCATTTACTCTACAGTATGACATTGATTTATTGTCTCCCTGTCTCTCATCCTGATGTAGTGTGATCATCTCTTCTGAGCTGCATTAGCTGGTTGACCTAGCTGATTTCTTTCTAACTCATTTCTTTGATAGACAAGACCTGTGAGTTACTCCATTATACTTTCAGCTCAACCCCTGACAATCAGCTCCAGCACATTCAAGACAAATTGTCAGAAGACCCTCAACTTTCCTCGATAGAAGCTCTAAAATTTGGCATGTGTTTCCCACAAAAGGGGCTACTATTACTGCCAAGTTAATTTTATCCTGTTCTCAAATAATACACTTAGAGGCACTATTATTTTAAAAAGAGAATTTTAAAAACAGAGTAAAACACAGGGTGTGTACTAAGTGGGACAAAACTTGAATCCAGGATGAATCAAGGCAATCTGGGTTAGATTTATCCTTAGTTGGGTCTGCCAGTTCTCCCCATGTCTTTTCAAAAGCTCCTGTGAAGCTGTAGGTCCAGTTTGTTATTTAGGAGTTCCATTATATTGCTAACAGCATCAGCAACACAACAAAGGGAGATATTATAACCTTTGGAGATTTGCTTAGGCAGAAATACTTTGATGTGGACAAGAGGGAGGAGTAGTATGCTCCATGAACTTGCATGTTTGAAATTTACCATAAACACACATAAAAAGGTGAAGTAAAATACTACCACCACTGCTACTGACATTTCAGGAAAAAAATTCTTCTCTACAATGATTTATGGGGAAAAAAATCAAATTCCACAACAATTTATGGGACAGAGGCTTGTTTCACTCTCATTTGTCCAACAAATCAGTCAAAAACAAACATTTGCATTTTTAAATTAAATGTAACTGCAGCTACTGCTGTTTTCTTTAAAAAAAAAAAGCCCTGCTAGAAAGATAGCTATAAATGCTCAGGATTGCTAAGTTTTTTTTTTTCTTTCCCAGTTAGAAAGCATGACAGTTCTATGACAAGTTCAGGGTCACTCAATAGCCTGTTGAACAAACTGTGGTTAAAACAAATCATGGCTTAGCATGAAGTATGATTTATATCCAGCAAAATGTCACAGCATCTTACAGTAGGCTATTCTATGTCAGTGGAAGAAGCATTTCCCTGTGAAAATAGAAACTGCAATATAAATACCTGAAAACCTCATATGAAGAGAACACAAGTTCCATGGCATAATAATTATGTAGCTGCTTAAAGGCCTAGAGATACCTCAGGAAGCGTCCTTCACCTTAAGTGCCTTCCTTAATCACTTATGGAGTGTCTACACCTCTCGTTCACGTTGCTTCATTGTGACAGCAAGTAAGAGAAAAGCATGCAGCATCCTTAAAACAAGCATTAGCAACCCCATACTCTTGTTTTCCTTAGGAATGTGGGCAAGTTCCTTCCTTGGCTTACTTTCTCTTTTCATGTTGGCTGAGGTGTCTTGAGATGAAATGTTAATCTCTGGATTTCTTGGAGTCTTTCACCTGAACAGACAAAGAGGTTATGGAGGGAGAGAGCGCAAGAAACAGCATTACTTACTTCTCTGCTCATTTCTCAGTTCAAAACTGCCTTCCCCACCTGGCTTTTTAACTGGGAGGCTGAAAAGTTGGGCAAAGTTTAGCACAGCGTGTCTTCCTCCCACTCCAGAACAAAGAAAGGTGAGTCATACTGAGCTGGAAAAGGACTGTATGGAAAAGGAAAGTTGTTTCTCATCTAAAGTACTCATCTTTGTTCGAAATAAAGTGCAATGGCAGGTAATGTTTTCTTGGAAGAGGTCTGCTGTCTGCCCTGAATCATGTATTGCATTCTACATTCCAGTAGTCTCTGGAGATGTGGAGAAGGCCAGAATACCTCATGGAAGAGAAGTCTGTTGAATCTTCAGAATTGGCCTGGCCTGGCCTGAAAAGCAAGTGCACAAGTGAATAGAAGCCTCCTCCATTCACTTCCCCTTTCTCCCCAAACTTTCTTCAACAGCTTCTAAAACTAGGCCTGAATTCCCAGAAAAGCTTGAAGCAAGGCCCATTCCTTGAGTGACTTAAGCAAAACCATAAAGCAGTCTCACGGTGAGTGTAGAGTTGGACATATTCATGGTTCGGCACTTTCAGGAATATCTGACTCTGATGATGTTTATATAGTTATTGGATATGTAAGGCTGTTTAATTGACAAACAAGGCAAGGTTCTCTATTACATACAGGAACAAAATGGCTTGCCATAAAAACTGCCAAGTATAGCTTAGAAAGATCTTGGAATGTAAAAGGGTGATCACTTCCAATAATATCCTGTACTGTCTCCTATCATTAATGTGTACAGATATAAGTTAAAAAAAAAACAGTAACATCAAGAAAGTCTCACTTTAGGCTGTTCCAGTGTGCTGTGGACTTCAGTATCTGGTGTTGTTATTTCTCCCAAGGCAAGTGAGAAGTCAGTTAACAATTGTCTTAATAATATTATATGAAAGCCTACATACGTATTCCTTTGAGATCCTGCTTTACATGAAAGAGCTCTAGGCAAGGAATATTTTTCTTACCCTGTGTCAAATTTATCCTCCCAATAACTCGGTGAAATAGAATAGGCTACAAGTTAGCAACCAATGTGATATTGTCTAATAGCTTTATGGTTGAGTAGCTCTGAAAGCTTCTGAGATACCTTGGTGGGAACACAATAATCTTTCTTAGTGAATCAGGGTTATCTCAAACCAATCTATAAACTTCCACAACAGAGTCAATTGGCAGGAGTTCTTGTTTTAGGCATGTTGTTGTTCATGTTCCAGGAATAGAAATAGCATCACTCATCCCTTCCCCCATTTCATAGAATAAATAAGGAATAGCATACATATTTACATTATACTGATTGAGTTACCTGGTACTGGGAGATGGTACATAGGATATAAGAAGATCTTCTCAACCAGTACAAATAGTACTGAAATCTAGAGTAAAGGGGAATAGTAGAATGGGTTGCCAATTGAGTGAGTGGCCTTGAGAAAGCCTGCTTTACAATTCCAGAATCTAGCGCTTCTCACAGACTTTCTGGAAAATAAATTGTTGAAGTGTATAATTGGCATGTATGGTTCTAACTATGACTAGAAATCCATTGTATCTCACTGTAGACAATATAAAGCTAGATTGGCCAATGATTTGGTATGTTAGGCAATTTCTGATATCTCTCACTAGCAATGAAAATAATTCAAACCTATGAAGAAAAATCTCAGTACTTGGGGATCTGAGAAGTTTGTATTGCCTATGATTGTTTAGAATTATGTATTCTGTCACATGCCAGGAACATACAAAGATATTGCCATGTGGCTTCTGTAATGGTACATGGGAATGACCTTGGGAGACAGGGGGGAGAGCCGCAGACTGGACAACTGGCACGTGAAAGATGTCTCAGCCCACAGAAGGGGGGATAGCATGGAAAATGTTTCAGAAGGGACACCCCCCCCCCCACTTTTCTGGACAGTAAACGGAAAGGAGGGAAGAAATACTTTCAGTCCTGCAAGATTCTGTTAATGTAACCTTACAATAAAGATAGCGCTAGTGCTTCTTATCTGGACTACCTCGCAGGGCTAATAGCTTCTCAGTAGGTCAAATCAGGCAGGCGTCATCTTGAATTATGGTATATAGAACTGAGGTAGAGATAAAATACTTGGATTACATCCTTATCTCATTTTTGGCTGCACCATAAGTGTGGCTCTAGCTTCTGGCTAGAGCCTTCCCTGGTTTCTATGCCATCTCGCCCTCCAGGAGTGAAATGGGGAAGAGGAATAGGATAGCAACTTGATTAGGCTTTAAAGAAGACAAGAGGGACAAGACATGATCCCTATTTCTAGTCACCAGGAATCTCACAATCTTGAGGATAAAATTATGCTGGCAGCATCATTTATAGCAGATCTATTGCATATAAATACAGTTTAATGTGAAACATTCTGTTTCTCTCTGTTTTTCTCCCTCTCATCTTCTGTTTCTCTTATCCTTTGAAGAGAGCATTTATATCCTATTTATGGAAATCAATAAAATCCTGGTGAGGAAATCACATCTCTTTTGAACTAATAAGTAAAACTAATGAATTGATAAAGTAAATCAATCAGAATTGCATATTTCCATTCTGTATCTATCCCAAGACAGGGGTGATAACATTCAGTAACTTTAGAAATCATCAATAGTAAGAGTCTAAGCTGTGGTATGAATGATTGAATACTACTGCTGGATTGATGTCTCTCATTGAAATGCACTCACCTAACTTGTTTGTTTGACCTTGTTAATCAACCTTCTC
The DNA here is from genome assembly GCA_030867105.1 of Liasis olivaceus. Taxonomy (NCBI): domain Eukaryota; kingdom Metazoa; phylum Chordata; class Lepidosauria; order Squamata; family Pythonidae; genus Liasis; species Liasis olivaceus. The sequence continues at coordinate 265,034,853 of CM061349.1, forward strand.
CACCCATGTGAAGTCTCCAGTGTGGATTTGACTTCCTAATGAAAAATTTCTGCAAGAGACAATTATAGTTTGTGTTTATTTTACTTTAGGATATTTGAGGCAATTCTGGAGGATTTTAGGGATGGGGAGAGAATATCCAGGTATTTTGAAGAATGTGAACTTCTCTGAAACACACCTCACTAGAAATGTTACAGAAATTTGCCTCAAATACACCTGGAGGGGGTTGCTCAGGGAGAACCAATTAATTAAAAAAAGATGAGGAGTCTTTTTCTTGTGTAGTATTCCTTGACCTAGCTTTAAGTGATCTGCCATATCTTGGAAAAAGTGGGGGAATATTTAGACACTCAGTTTATCTTTAAACCCTTGGCAAACATAATGGTGATGTTGAAATAGTATTGATGGGCAAAACTCTAAAATGTAAAGGTAGCTTTTGCCTTTTCTGTTGTAAAAGGCATGCTGTGTAGTCTGTGGTTGAGTTGACATACTAAGTTACATCATAATGTGGTTTGCATGTCATGGTTTCTGGCTAATGTTGTATGAAGCTAGCCAATCATAGCTTATTTAACAAATTATGGTTAATTGGGGTTTAATGCATTGTGTGACTCCACCTGTGTATACAATGATAGCATAACAGCCATTAATTGCATAATTAATACAGTAGCATAACGTTTTCAATAAAATACCCCCATGGGCATCAGGGGGGAGGGGGACAACACAAAGGGAACTAGTGACATGTCATTGCATGTTCATGTCATTGCACAAACGATACAGATCATTCACATAATTTCCTTAATGGCATCATTACACCTGTGACATCATCATGATTGAACTGAACATCTATGGATGCTTCAGTATGGGAATGCTGTTGACATTGTTATTACTGCAAGCAACATCAAATGAATTACACTTCTTGAGAAAGCAACAATGGAAAAATAGCTTATCAGAAATATTGCTTCAATACTATCTGTCAGTCCTTTGAGGTAGAGCAGGTCAGGAAACAGACACCAAAGAACTACTGGAACTCTACTTTATAGGGTGAAATAATAGAATCTTGAAAGCCTGACAGAGATTTTCTCTTATAACCAAACAGCAGTGTTTCTCAGTCTTGTCAACTTTAAGATTTGTGGACTACAATTCCCAGAATTCCCCAGCCAGCATGTAGTCCACAAATCTTAAAGCTGCCAAGATTGAGAAACACTGCCAAAGAGAATCAAGGCAGGACAATCTTGAGTTTCTTTTTCACTTCCTCCTGCCTTTCCCAGCTAAGCAGATGTTTACGCAATGCCTGTTGCATATCTTCTTCACAGCCATCTTTGTACTCTTCTACGCTATTCTAGTGTTTATATTTTACCACATGGTGCAGATGTATCATACATGTGTGCTACCAAAAAGAATGTTGTTTTACAGTTCACTCTTTGATGAATTTCCTTTCTATTTCAGTACTTCCACCATAAAACTGGCTTTCATACGTGCCGCTTTGTTTAGGAATCCGAAATAGTTAGATTCTGATTCTTCAGAGGGTAACATTAAACTCGACATTATAAAGTCCCAGGCAGATCATTAGGTATATGTTCACCAATAAACATACAAGCCAGCTCTCCATGAAATTTAATGGAGAGTGTTAGAACAACCATATTAGAGAAATGTGGTATAACCTGTTTTAAACAACCACTCCAGGGAGCAACAAAATCATCCTACCAGACATTTCCTAGAAATAAAGTATTTCAAAATGCATGCTTTTGCTAGATATTTTTCTTTTCACTTCCAGAGGGTGTGTGGTGTGGGAAGAACAGCTGAAAAAAATTAAACACAGTTTAAATATATTTAATTACTTAACTACAATACCTGAGATGAAAATGGTTGTCTGCCCAAATCAGATATCCTCCCCCCTGCTATAAAATCAGTGCACCAATACTTAACAGCTTCCTAATGATTTATTTTGTTCAACTTCCTCCAATTTGCCTGACATTCCTCTTTATTAAGAATGCAATGATAAACATAAACAACATGAACATGCATATGATTATACTGTAAAGGAGTTGTATAAAACCTGCTGCAATGTATTTCTTGAATGAAGAAATAAGGATATTATTGGCCAATTTAATTGCATCCGCTTCATTCCCAAATTCAAAACAGGATTAAATGTACAGGCAGTGAAAAGAGATCATCTCCTCCCCAGCCGTTTGCAATGTTGTCAACCAGCTACTTACATGGCTTAGAGATTTTATTAACGTAACCCCAATGTGACCTTAGCCTAGATTTTTTTCGCTGCTTCATTGCCATGTTTCTGAAAATAGCTGGCATGCTTTTACATACTGTGGTTTTTGGCAAATGCTCAGCTATGGCATAGAGGGATTTTAACCTCAGTAAAAAATATCTGCCCCATCTGAACATCTATAGATGGCTTCATGGCGCATTCATGATATTGAAACATGGAGCCCTGGAATCCAAAGAGCTCTGCTTATTCACCTGGACAGACAAAACCTTTTCCTTTGCACAAATTTCAGCCTAGTTGTTCCTGAGTCCCTGTATTAACATTCATTTCAGGATATGCTTATTATTCTGCCTGTCTATGGAAGGGTCTCTGTTTGGTCTATTCTATAGCTCACAGGTCTGCCCCAGTCACAGAGTCTTGGGGATTTGGGGGAGGAAAAGGGACTAATTGCACCATCAAAAGAAACACATGGATGAAGGATGCTAACCCCCCCCACCCCGGGCTGTCACTTTTGTGCACATTCAGGCATGTCACTCCAGCCTTCTTCAGGAATAGAAGTGAATCGTATTGGGAGGTATGCCTGAGGCCATGGATCACAGGAAGGAATCACTGTACAAGACGGAGAGCTCACCTCTCCACACCTGTATAATTCTTTTAAAGTTAATATAAGATCTGCCTTCCTCCCCCATCTCTCACCCACTTGATATGCAACTGATGATAGGGTTAACAAGCCAACATGGGTTGGATCCTTCACCCTTCAAATTCCTGAAAGGGCAAGATCTTTCCTTACCTGACACCATTACATACAGCAGGTTATTCACATGGCTGAATAAACAGCTGAAATGTTAAGGTTTACTTTGAAGTCAGCCTTGAAAGCATTTGTTTCCCTGCCAGCATTCCATTTTCTAGATTTCCAAATCTCCAAGATTTTAAGTGTAAAGGAACCACAACCTCTTACAGTGCATACATGCTGGAGATATATGTTAGATTAGATTTAATTTAGAGAAAAAAGGGTTTTCATTGCTTGGAGAAAGTGCTGAATCTAAGAGGTATATATTTCTTCACTTAGGAAAAAAGAAATGCACAGGAGCAGATCTGGTGTGTGTAAAAAAGATCCTGGAGTCATAGATCATGATAAGCTAAATATGAATCAGTCATGCTACGGCTGCAAAAAAAAAAGACAAATGTAATTATAGACGGCATCAATGAAATACCTTTTCAAACTCACAGGAAATAATAGTTCCTTTATATTCTGCATTAGTCAAATCTCACCTTGCTGCAGTGCCCAGTTTTGGGCACCACCATTTAAGGATAAATCAAATACTTAAAGAGGTGTCACAAAGAAGAATACTATTCCAGGGTGCAGGACATGAATAATGATCTTAAATTGCAGGAAGGAATATTCTGACTGAATAGGAGGAGGAAAACCTCTGAACGGTGACAATTCAATAAGAAACCTCTTATTGCCGGGGAGGGTGCTCCTTGTCCCTGGATGTGTTCAGGTTGAGACTGGACAGCCATCTGTCAGAATTGCTTTAATTTCTGCTCAGAGTCAGCTGATTGGAGCAGCCTGTAAATAAATAAAATAATTTAAATTCCTGCATAATCCAGGCAATTAGGTGTGCCCCCACTCTCATGGCCTTCAGGAAAGGGGTGAAATCCTGGCTGTGCTAGAAGGCCTGGGGGCCGGATGGGGGTTTGCACCAGTGGAAATGGCTTGTGGGGTGATTAACCTTGCACCCTCTCCCCCATCATCTTGAATGTTTTTAGTATTTATGTACAGGGTTTGTTTTTTGTACTTGATTTTTAATGGATTAATTTATTTTAATTATTTATGAGGTATTTTTAATGGTTGATGGGGTGTTTGATTTTAACTGTGAGACACCCAGAGTCACCCGCTGGGGGATGATGGGAGGCATACAAATTTAATAATAAATAAATAAATAGACAGACAGACAGACAGACAGACATGGTAGTCTAAACAGTCCTTTCAAATGGTATGATTTAAAATTCTATGATTCAGTATGCTGGCATATCTTTTGTGCAGCCAGATACGGCAGTCAATAGCAAAAATAAGCACCTGCATTCAGAGACATTTGAGCGTTAAAAAGAAAAAATATTTTTATCTAGTTTAACATTGTTTCAGAGGTTACATTGATCATTTTAACTTACAGTTCACCTTGGCTGGAGCAGGTAAGCAGAGAAAAGTTTCAGAGACACATGAAAGCCTAAGAGTTACAATGCTTATATCTGAGGGTAACAGCAGATTTGTCCCTCCTTTCCCCACCTTTCAGGAATATACCTAAACTAATGATTAACTCCTTCAATCCCAGTTCAGTCATGATTCAGTTCAGTTACTATCCAGGTTCAGTTTATACTTTTCACATCTGATATCCACCATCTTCCTGAGTTAAGAAAAGCGATACATACAACATGCATATCTGATTAGTAGCTCCATTAACACAGCATGCTTGGATTGGTTAGAGTTAATGTTGGGTAGAGTTTTTTAAAGGTTTAATATGCTATGCTAATCCAATTTGTGTGGCTGGGTCATGGTTTGGCATATGCTGCCAGCTCAGAAAATGGGTTAATCCAGTAACCAGACTAAGTGAAAGAAGCCATACAATGTATTTTCTGAACTGATCATATTCAGAGGCATTTCAGGTTTGTATTGTTGAGGTTCTGCATGCTATCGTCCAATTTGCTATATATATGCTATATATATACTTGTCCAATTTGCTATATTAACTGAAGAACAGCATTTGAGAGGTGATGGTGGAGATATCTACCAGGCATGTTGTTTTAATCCAGGCATATTGATTTTGCTTCAGAAGTCTTCCATATGCTTTTCGCTTACATCTAGGTATGTATATTCTCTAATGTCAGAGAGTCTGCTGGCAATTTACATACTTATTTTCTGTCACTTACATGCATCAAGGATTAATTCCTTAGAAACTGTGAGGATAGACTTCTGTTCTTGAAGCAACTGTATATTCAAATCACACAGAGGGATATATAAAGCAATCTAAAAGAAGAATTGTTTGGGGAAAAAAGAGCTTAAAGGTCTTCAAAGCTCCTTCACAGGTGGGAAACAGAATCATCCTGAACATTTTCCCATTCCAGAGAAATATGAGAAAGAAAAATAGTTTGGACAAGGAACAGAAGCTTGTACCTACAAAATAGTACTGAGCTGAAGTTAGGACTGGGGAAAATTCACACATAAAGTCAAGGACAGGAAGACAGAAACCTTCCCTACCAGCACCCTACATTCTGTCATAAACTGGAAAAAGAATACTCCCAGACACCTTGCCAAAAAGTAGGATGGCAGAAAACATACTAACTCATCTAGTAGTCCGCTGAATTTTTGCAGATATCAAAAATGGTATTTCCAAAAAAAAGAAAAGAAAAATAAAAGTTTTGTGCACATCACCTTTTAAGGTAAAACCACCAGTAGCTGAGATTTCTGAGTCTGTAAATGGATTCAAAGATTCACCTACTTTTCAAGGATTTTTCAAAAGAAATCAGCACTGCATTGAGATCCAATCAATCGTTACATCCCCTTAGGCCGCCCATTTGATTTTCCCACCCTGATTTGGTTATATTTGCTTGTAGGTGGCTTTTTACTCAAGAACTGGATCCTAGTGTCTTGGTGTAGCTCATTCACATATATTTGTTCACTTCCCATGTTCGGTCACCTTCCGTATCTGCAGACTGTATAATCTCATCCCCATTTTCAGTTTATTCTATGTCCTACATTTTGCCAGGCTTTACTATTAGTAGAGTGTGTCAGACAGCTGATTGAGAATGTCATGCAAGGAAAATAAATGGGCAGTTACGCCATTTTATTATTCCTCAGTTTTTACTGTAGGAGATGAGGGTAGCCTATTGTAGGATTTTCTCTTTAGGTGTCCAATACAATACACTGTGAGATGTATAACAAAAAAATATGCCATTTTCTCTAGGGCTGAACAAAATGGTTAATTTCCATTTTGTTCAGTTTTTCATTTTTTCAATCTTAATTTTCTTCCATTGCATTTTGGCATCAGTATTTTTGTTTTTAAATGCTGCCAACAATATGTGTTTCGATGTGCTTTTCTTCTGATGTATGCATCTTTTCATAGTATCTTTTTGTATGCAATTTTGCTTAATCGATGCATTCTTGTAAGTAATTTTCCATAATACAGCACTTTTTGGTACATTATTTTTCCTAATAATGAAATGGTGAATACCATGTTTATGTTTTCCTTTAAACTGGAAGAAATGCAGATATTGAAGGATAACTGTATTTTGGTTGGCAGTTTTGTTCCATAAATATAAACTGGGTGAGTTCTAATTAGAATATGAATATAAAATTTGCTGTACCCCATATGCTGTGAGCATTGCTCAATTGTATGAAATTTAAGCATGGAAAAAACAGGATATTTCATAATCTCTGTTATCCATTATTCTTAATTTCTGTACATGGTGGGAAAAGTAGAGTGGGCTTTAGTTGAAGGATTTGTGCTGCAGCGTAGAAACTCAAAAACGAAATTAAGCTCTCTCTATATTATGTTTTCCCCCTTCTACATTATGGATGAAAATATCAGCAATAATCCCGAGAAAAGGTCACAGTAATCTTGCATTGAATATAATAAATGAGCAAGTAATAGAAATAGCAACCTCAACAGTGCCTTTAAGACAATGTTGGTGTTGGTGTTTCCAGGATAAAACGTGTGAAGGTGGTTTATAATTGAGTGTTATCCTACAGCTTTCATGCAACTGGGTTAGAAAACATCAATAACAATCTTTGCTACTTTAGGATATACAATACTGGTAAACAGAGAACTAACGTTGATTTCTCTAAGAGGCACAGGGGAAGAATAGCAGGGTGACTCTCAATTGTAACCTCGTGATGCACTTCTGTGCAACATTACTGTATATTTTGTTGAGAAGAGCCTGCTATGTTTGGCATCAGCTTTATTTTCACTTTCCAGATACCTGAAGAAATGACATGGGATTATTCTTCAGGCAAATATGAGGATTAGCAGGACATTCCCTCTCTCTTTCTGTTTTTCTCTAAAATCAGGATTGCCCTAGGGAGACTGACTGTGATATATTGTAATTTAACAGAGAAGCATCTAGTAGGTAAAATACACCAACATCTGAATATGAATCAGTAATGCTATGAAGCCACAAGACCAAAATAGTTCTGTAAAACCACTGAATTTAAGAGGTGAATCATGCCATCCTAATTCTGGAGGGAAAACACACTGCTGAAGAGGGTGCACCGTTGCCCTGTGAATATCCCTGCTGGATTGTATCCACTTTTCTGCGCAGGTCCCAGGCATTTCTTTACCTTGCAGCAAAATGTGGCCCTTGTCTGAAGAAGAGAGATGCTGGAAGAAAGTGTAGAAAAGGTCATTAAGAAAACACATGATAGAAGTTGGGGCTTTAAATTTAGAAAGAAGCTGGATAAGGGGAGACATGCTAGAGTTATATAAAACCATACCTGACACGGGGATAGAGGTTTTTCTCTGCTTCTCTTGATCTTAGATCCTGTGGGTTATTCATTGAAGCTAAATGTAGGGTCTACAAAAAAGAACTATGATTTTGCACAAAGCATAAACAATGCATAGAATTCATTGGCACCAGATGTGGTGGTGGTCACCAAGGAATCCAGTGACTGTCCAGTGAGGGCAGTTTTAGAAAGACACTAAAGAACTTCATGAATAGTGGGACTGTCATTAGATACTGCTAAATGCTGTTCTCACGTTCTGCAGATGAGCTTCCAGTCTACCACTGCATGACACAGAATACCGAACTATATAGGCTTTTGCCCTGATCCGGCAGGGAGCTTCATACATTGCATTTTGAAGACACTGGGCAATGATGAATATAAATATGAGGTTCTGATGAAATGTTAAGTTCTTTGATCAGGGCCCTAGCTCTGTTTAACTTTCCTTGATTACCGTCACCACCATTCTATAACCATGACGGAGGATGCTCATCTGATAGAACTGGAAAAAAGCCCTTAAGTTAGGTAGTTGTAGTTTTATAGAATTTCTTACTTGATTAAGCCAACAAATGTGCTGATCTTTAGAGCACTGGTGAAAACTTTTTTTATTTGAAATATGTTTAGGATTTAGTATTTTTATTCGAAATGCGGTTATATCCAAGCCCTATTTTTCCTATCACAGCAACATCTCCAACAAGGCTGGTTGGGCTGATAGAGAATAAGTGGCCCAAAGTCACTCAGTGAACTTCTAAGGATGAGGGCAGACTTAAGCTGAGCTGTTCCCAAATGCTGGTCCAGCATTTTATCCATTCTACCACACTGGTTGTCACTTTGAAGACTTAATAAGAATATATTCAGTTTAGAGAATGAATAATGGATTTTTAAAAAAAGTTTATCAATAATTTAAAATATTGATATTTTACTATAGCATATTTGATTTTTAATTTTTTAAATGACTGTTATGGAACATGGAATATAAAATAATAATCTTAATATGATATAAATAAGAACTTAGTAAATAGGCCAGGTTTTATGAATGGGATAGGAAACCATCCAAGTAAAACCTTTATTTGTAGAGATGTCAAATACTTCAGGAGTTCTATACAAAACAAACCCTTCTAAATTTCCATTTCTGTTCCAGAATTAATGTTGTCATTTGCATGTTATTATTTACTGTTTGGATGCAGCTGCTGAAAGTCTTTTTTTTTTTTAAAGAGAGGAAATAAAAAGAAAGAAGTAGTGAGAAGTCAATCAAATTGAGAGATGTATAAGCTCTGGAAGATTGCCACGCACAAGCATACTTTTCCTTTGCTTCTACTCAAAGCACACTTCACTAACAACATGCTGTCTTCAGAAAGGAAGAAGGTTATGAAATAGAGCAATGGAAAGTGAAATAATTCCTCCTCCTCCTCCTCCTCCTCATTATACCTCCAACAAAGGAGAACTCACCACTTCATGTGGAGCCTGGAGCCTGTTCCACTGGTTGACAACTTGAGAAGAAATGCAACCCCCAGCTTCAAAAAGGGGAGGAAGGAGTTCTGAGGAAACTACAGATCTTTCTGAATTCTCCTTAATAAAATGGTATATGATGGTACTGTTAATTTTATTTATTTATTTACTTATTTATTTTAACAATATACATGGCCACCTATCTTGCCACTGTGAATCTGGGCAGCTGACAGGAAATTAAAACAAACAAGCAAACAATAGAAGAATGATCCAAAATCTAAAAAAAAGAAGTGACAATCAATATACAGGTAGTCCTTGCTTACCAACTGCCTTGTTTAGCGGCCATTCTTGACTTCTCAAAGATCACTAAAAGTGATTCTACAGTCACCTCTGTAATTTGTCCAGTATCTAGGATGTAATCCAGCTGGCCCTGGAGACTTGAATTTGTTAGCTGAGTCCTCCGTTACCCTTTCATCATCTATCCTAAACTGCTGTACCTTCCTTCCCCTAGTGGTATAACAAGTTCCATTTTCCCTCTGGGAAAAAAACAGATGCAAAAAGGAGTTAAGAAGTTATGTCTTCTCATCATAGCCCATTGACAATTCACTGCTTCCTCCTTGTGAAGGGCCTTCCTCCTCCTTAGCTTTCCAAGATTGTCTCTTTAATTAAAAAAAAAAGAATCTCCTGTCATATCTATATTGCCTCCTATAAAGTAGCAAAATCTGTGGGACTCAGACCTAGCTGTTACTTACAAAGCCTCCTCAATCTAGTGCTGGATGTGTGAGGATTACAACCTAGCCAGTAGGTTGACTAGAGATTCTGGTACATATAATTTCCACACATTTTAAGGGCACCAAGTTGAGGAAGGCTGCCCAATAAATTGTTGGTGGTTTGTGTAAAGTATTTAATCTACCTTTTGCCATGGGTGGCATCCAGTCTGGGGATCTGCAGTTCTCCATCCTGCTACAATTCCTGCCATAAATGCCATAAATTTGTGTTCTTCTACAAATATATTGTTTTGGATGCTGTCATAACACTTTTGCTTTTTCATTTCCCCTTTTATGTTGCCTTAGGGAGAACAAACTGAAGAATGTTTCAGCAGAGAGGGATAATCTATTCCAGCCAGACTTCTGATGAATAGGTGTTTAAGATAAAAATATGATTACCATAATTATAGCTTTGTGCCAGAATGCTGACAGTTATTTATTCTGGCCACATATATTTCCTTAGCAGTAAGCTTAGTGTTTACATTCACCGTGTGCCACATCTTTCAGTCAATTTTACACTGTTCTTTCCTCTCTTTTTCCACTTGATGTAAACTACAATAACAGACGTCCTTGCAGAATATTATTGTGCACTTTAGGAGCTCTATAGAATTATACAAGTTTAGCAGTGACTAGTTCTGATCTGTTCCAGTAGCTGGGGAGCCACCTCACTTTTAGGTGGTTCTTGCCTTGGAATGGTGAAATATGAGGCAATAAACTCTAGAAATGGTACACCTACATATTATAACAAGGCAATGAAAGTGAAAGAAATGACACATGCACTACATAAACTCTCCAAAGTGGATGATGTACCTTTTGGGAATTCGTAATCGATTGTTGAATTATAGTACGATGAGTATAATATTTTTTATGGGTTAGAATTTTCTAGCCAAGGTGATGGCATCTTGCGGTGGTGTTCAATACGGGTGCAGAGATGGGAGGAGAATGGTCTCAAGGAGATGCTTTGTCTTGGAAAGGAGCATTGGACTACCATGACACCCCCTGTAGAAGAGTTACTCTGCCTGGACAAAGGGCTGGGCTTGAGCGGGGAGGAACCAATCTGCCTCAGTCAGCAGCTCTGCCTTGCAAATAGTAGCTTCTACACATGGTGGTCATTTCCAGGTTAGAGACTGACTTATAGTGCCTTCATAGCATCACCCAGCCTTTGCTAAAGCAATACAAAACTTCTCATTACTGCAACATTGGCAGAACAATGGTTGGATAACTCTTGAAAAAGCAGCAAGCAGCAAATGAGGAAATTATCAAAGTGAAACAACCATTCCATGGAATAACATGACTTTTCTTTGTGGAGGTGCTTTGGGAGGACCCTTTACCTGGGTATTCCACAAATACAAGCAGCTGATGAGTGGGAGTGAAATAAAGAGAGAGCAAGCTCAGAGCCCTCTAGAGTTAGAAGAACTCATTTCCTCTGTTTCAATAAAATTGCATCTTTCTAATGCACGTTGATGCTACATTTCTTATATGAAAGGGCTAATGATGCTGAAGTAAGGTGTATTTTTCATGATGAATGTGTGCAACTTTTTGTGCAATTTTTGTCCTACTCTTCTTCCATGTGGCTCTGTAGGTGGACATGTCTGCATATAGGTAACCGTATTTTTCTTATGAGATGGATTAACCTCAGGGTGAGTTCTTTGCTTCAGGTTATCCAGTAAATATGTAAACTCAACATATTAGCCACTGAGTAAAACAGGAGCACAGAGCACATTATCACAGAGTACGGAAAGTAGTGTATGTATGGATGTATGGATGCATGTATGGAGCAGTGCTCTCCTAATATGAACATGTTTGTAATGCCACGTATATATGGTGTATATTTGGGACTATCACTTCCAACACTTCTGCCCACAAAAGCATAAATTTGATTACTTCTTAACCTGCATGTAAAATATTTGGGGGAAAACGCTGCCCATATGAAGCTATAGTAATCTTCACGTTTGACTTTGCATGGACTCAAATAATCAGCATGTCTGCTGAATGCTCATTTTCTCCCCATCAGGACAAATAAACCAGCATGCAGGAAGCTGTGAGATCCTTGGAAAAGTCAGTTGCTATTGCTATTGGTGTTGTATACTCTGATTTTGATAACTGACTTTAAAGTTATTATTAAGAGGGAAATATAGGAAGGAAGGGACTGAGAAATCATTAAAAAGGTTCAGTAAAGTATTGTTAACACTATGTATGTATGAACATATATATGGGAAGGCACACACAGAGGTATTCTTCAACCTTTAACTTCCATATGACTAAATCAGCATTTTCCCCCTGAATTTTTGTTGTTTAGTCGTTAAGTCGTGTCCGACTCTTCGTGACCCCATGAACCATATTGCGCCAGGCCTTCCTATCTTTCACTGCCTCCCTGAGTTTGCTCAATTTCATGGTCATTGCTTCAGTGATGCTATCTAGCCATCTCATCCTCTGCCGTCCTCTTCTCCTTTTGCCTTCCATCTTTCCCAGCATCAGGGTCTTTTCCAAAGAGTCCTCTCTTCGCATTAGGTGACCAAAGTATCTGAGCTTGAGCTTCATTATCAATCCTTCCAATGAGCAATCAGAGTTGATTTCCTTTAAGATTGATTCCCCCTGAATACAATGCTATAATATGCAGCCCAGTTTTAATTGCACTGATTTCAACAGCAAAAATGGGGACATGCTTAACTCTCTGCAAAAGGGTTCAGCTTTGGCTAGCTTGTAATTTGTATAGTGTAGAATTGATTCATTAACATGTTTACTGAACATTTAAAAATGTTTAATAAGTATTTTTTTTAAAAAAAAATAAGTTGTGTGGATCTTAATACTGTGTTTTCTTGATTTTTTTCCCCAAAAGAATTTGCTAAAAAAATATGGTAAAGGTTTTTTTCCCCCCCTAACATTACATTTGGGGAGAGGGTCAATTAAACTTCAGGAATGCCTTCCTTTTCATAAATCCTGTACATCTGTGCAACCAGTCCAGCATCACTGCCCTAAAGAAGCAATTTCTCTAAGGTTCTTGCTTTTGTTAAAGGAAGTATCTTCTTGCATTCTAGCTAGTAATCCATTTTCTCTTTCATATTTTGCCTTGGTTCAGAAGCACTTGGATGCATTAACCCTCTAATTAAACAGCTGTATATTGCAGAAGAAGTACAGCAGGTATACCCAGCATGTGGGTGATAAGATTCGGAGGCCAAGGAGAAGATTGATTATCGATCCAGTCACTCATTTCCAAAGTACAGTGCTGTGCTTCACTTGCAGTGATGCAATCTGACTTGTGGTTTATTCTTAATCTATTATGTAGCCTGAACCCATTTAGACAATGAGACCTTTCCTTGAAATGTAAACAGCGCCTCCCAGAAACAGCAGACAGGGCAAGGCTGGCACTTCTTGTTTCCCTCACACCCATTCCACCATCACAGTTCAGAAGCTGTTTGGCCTTCTCTATGCCTGCTTTTCATTAGATAAAACAAATGTTATTTATTGCATGCATACATTGCATGCAAACGTTTTGATGCCATATCTAAGTTGTCCCCAAATCCAGTTCATATCATGTTCCTAAATATGATAGGTCTTGCCTGCCCAGATATTTTATCTTGGAAATTCCTTCTAGTTTCCTCTTATGGTTGCAAACCAACGATTAACCTTTGAGATAGATGATGATAGTTGAATGGATGGATGGATGGATGGATGGATGGATGGATGGATAGATAGATAGATAGATAGATAGATAGATAGATAGATAGATAGATAGACAGACAGACAGAGATGATAGATAGATGATAGATAGATGGAACAGGAATACCATACTTCGTCCTGAAAATAGTGTATATTTTCAAGTATACCCACTCATTGCTTTTTTTTTCCATCCAACTCTTTTTCACCAAAGCAACCAGCGACCTGAACTAGACTGACTGACAAATAAAAACAGGGAAATGATTAAGCTGAAAATATTAGAAATGCATAATGACTGAGTGAGCAGTCTAAGAAGTCAACTTGGGGGGCTTGTTTTTGTTTTTGGTCTGGGTAATGAACTTTAATAATGACAGCATCAGGGAACCACATTCATTTCTTCCCTTGAAGAGTGGGACAAAAGGTCACATAACTTTCAAAAATGCCTGTTTTATTTATTTGTGGGTCCTTGTCACTGAAGCAGATTGACTGTACTATTTAATTCTTCAACATAATGAATTTTATGGTCTTGCCACAGGGCAGTGCAGCTGTATTTTTCCAATTATTCCTCTCTTGCATTTTATAGGGAAAACACTTTAGCGTTTGGGGAGAATATTGCAGACTACCAGACTATTCTCTTTCTGCATCCTTTGGGATAATAGGGAAAAAGCATTTATGCATAATCCCTATCAGTGAATAATAATTAAAATACAAAGTTAGGATGGGTAGATGAATATTCCATATAATCCAGCGAGTATTTTAGAGTCCAGCTGAAACTGAGAAGAAATGAAAAAGGGAAATGATATTTCTCAGCTCCTCTTCAGTTTAATTACAGAGAAAATTGGAAAAAATACAGAATTCTGCAGAACAATAATCTAATATGTGGAGTTGATTCCAAACTGAGCATACCCATGTCCCTGCAGGTTTGCAGTGCCACCAGCCTCCTGTTCCACATATCTTCAGGTCACATAAGGACAAGTGGGGGGAAGTGAAGTGTAATAAAGTCATTTTAGATCCCCGAGTAAATGACATTCCAGCTGTCCCTCAGTTGGAAGCTTCCGTGGTTGTAAGGCCTTGTCACCACTATTTCTTGCCACTAGGATGAGGTAGCAAAGATGACAGTGAATGGAAGTTGTCCTTATGCCACAAATTTTGGTGTATGGGGGGGAGGGGCTGCTCAGAGGCCTGAGTAGTAACAGAATTTTTAAATTCTATGGTGATCATTTCAAAGGTTGGCCACCTGGTTAATTGTAGCATAGACAATTGAGGCTCTATGATGTATCTTCAATGTGACAATTGTACATAAAAGAAAACATATAGTATTTGTAAACATGTATATATCCATACTTGCCACATATTATAGGGGAAGTTGCATCACTGCATAAAGCCCATTAAATGTGAAGGACTTTGAAATACATAAATATCCCGTTTAAAATACCTGAATGATACTGCTAATAATATACATTCTCATATGTCGAGTATATCTTCTTCAAGCACATTTTCAGGAATATGGGCTTTTAATATTTCACTTCTATCTGGTCTGCCTATTATCATCACAAACTTGGATTGTTAATCCTCCAGCTTCATCTTCCATATTGTTCAGGTGGATTTCCCAATCTTCTTGACCAGAGCAAAGTAATTGCTGCAAATAGCTTTTTGTGTACACCATAATTCTTTGCCCATCTCCCTGTGAAAAAGTCTGACTGAACTCAGTAGGACTTATTATTAAGGGGACAAGTATAGAATTGCAGTAAAAGCATCATATCCATAACTCCCAAATGAAAGCTGAGACTCTTCTGGATACGCAGCTGATTTATCCTTTAGGTAGTTCTTCTGTGACTGGTAATGAAGCACCAAGACAGCAATTTGAGTACTGTTGTGTTTGTTACATATGTCATATTGCCCATGCCTGAGTTATTTCAAGTGAATGCAATAATCCTTTATTTTAACCCTGAGCTGAAGTCACAGAGCATAAATCAGCATTTGCTCAGTTTTTTGATGCAAGGCCATGTAGAGTTTCCTGAGTAAAGTCCAGGAAGGTCAAAAAAGGGATGCTATTCACTCAGCATGATGACTTGGACCTTCAGAGAGATGTACACTTCACCCTTCAAAACAGCCTCATCTTTGAGATGTTTAAAGTGTGAGCATGCGTGTGTGAGAATTGTAGTATGCAACTTGGAATGATGTGAATTTTGATCACCCTCTGAAGAATAGGTGTCTGCTGACTGTGGTGTAACTGTCAGTTAATTGCTTGTTATATTATACTTTTAATTCTGTTACTGTAAGCTGCTTAGATTCATTTCCAATTGGAGCAACATATAAGCCCCAGGAATAAATAAAATATATGGGGCCTGATTTATTCGAATATTTTACTAGTGAACTTCCATTTTTTTATGAGTAATATACATGCTGGCGTTCTGGTGATATTTTCAGATTTTGAAAAATCTATTATTGCCTCCAAAACTCAACAGCATGATTTGCCACTGAATTGTGGCAACATGCTGTAGCTTGCAATATATAATACTTAAAAAGTATTAAGTATAACATGATAGCTTTTTTTTTTTTTTAATCATGAAGGTATTTCAGAGATTTGGGTAATTTTTCTTAACTTTTCATCCAGGCTCTGCCTGCTTTTTATTCTGACCATGCTCACTTTTTAAAAACTATACTATCTACTTTTTTGAGTGTATCCAGTAGCAGCATTTCATTCAAAAACAAAGCACATATTTTTGGATTTTTCACAAAATGGTCTTATAGCCCTTACCCAGGGCACTAACATGTAGAATTTTGATTGAGTGGCATTTATTCATCTAATAAATTATCCTTGCCTTTCTGCATCCACTGCCA
This sequence comes from Liasis olivaceus, assembly GCA_030867105.1. Lineage (NCBI taxonomy): Eukaryota > Metazoa > Chordata > Lepidosauria > Squamata > Pythonidae > Liasis > Liasis olivaceus. Next base: position 265,051,279 of record CM061349.1, read on the forward strand.
TGTCATGTCTTATAACTATTCATTCATTCCTGATTGGGTGAGGTGGGGGGGGGGGTGAGGACAAAAAATATAAAGGGCAAGAAGAAGAAATTCTTTAAATATAGTCAAATCAGAAAATGAACCAATGAAATAGGCCAATAGATGATAAAAGACTTGAAAAGATTGCTCAAGAAGTATCTGCAGAATGCAGAGAAATTGAATGGAGCTTTAGAATCTGTATTTGCTACATGGAATAGAGGACAGATACCTGAAGGAAAGGGTCTGTGCTATTTGTACCTACAGGTCTCCCTTAATGATCATTCATTCAGTGACTATTCAAACTGAACGAGTGGTACTTACAACCAGTCCTCAAAGTTCTGGCTGTTGCAGCATCCCCAAGGTCACATGATCACAATCCGGGTGCTCAGTGGCCAGTTTGCAATTATGACATTGCAGCATCCCATAGTCATGTGATTGCCATTTGCGACCTTCACTGCCAGATTCCAACAAGCAAAGTCAATGGGGAAGCCAGCAGGAGGTTGCAAATGGTGACCACATGACGTCATGCTTAACAATGGTGCAGGATTTGCTTACAACAGCTGGAATTGCTGTTGCTAAGTGGTGCAGTTGTGTGATGTTGCACTTTATGACCAAGTCACCTAGTAATGGAAATTCCAGTCCCAATTGCCATCATTAACCGAGGACTACCTTAATCACAAAAGAATCTTGGTGTCATAGTGGAGAGCTCAGTGTGGATACCAACTGAGTATGAGTCAGCTGTGAAAAAGGCAAATTCTATGCTTGGTATTTATTTATTTATTTTTATTTATTTAATAGACTTGTCCCCGCCCATCTCCCCACAACAGGGGACTCTGGGCAGCTTACAACAAACTAAAAACAGAAATACATAATTAAAAGTTATAAAAAACCAGATTTACAAAGGTAAAGATAAAAAAGCTAAAAAATCCAAGAGGCCGATAGAGGCCACACCAGGGCACTAAGGGGCCAGCCAACTCCATTTCTGACATCCTCCCTCCCCACCCCAGGCCAGATGGCAGAGCCAGGTCTTCAAATCCCTCCGAAAGGCCTGGAGTGAGGGGGCCTGTCTCACCCCCGGGGGCAAGATGTTCCAAAGGGCGGGGGCTACAGCAGAGAAGGCCTGCCTTCTGGACCCCGCTAATCGAAGTTCTTTTACTGCAGGGATCCGAAGCATGCCCTCTCTGTGAGATCGGGTGGGATGGGTTGAAATCGTGGGGGCGAGGCGGTCCTTCAGGTAACCTGGCCCCATGCCATGTAGGGCTTTAAAGGTGATAACCAACACCTTGAATTGGACCCGGAAGCAAACCGGTACCCAATGCAGCTCATGGAGAAAAGGTGTTATATGGGTCCTTTGGGCCCCAAAAATTGCTCGTGCGGCCGCATTCTGGACTAGCTGAAGCTTCCGGATACTCTTCAAGGGTAGCCCCAGGTAGAGCGCATTGCAGTAGTCTATCTGGGAGATAACAAGGGCATGAATGACTGTTTGCAGGGCAGTCAGTTTGCAGGGTATCAGTGGGAAAGGTGCTGGAAAAAAATGTCAGCTTTGTATTGCCCTTATACAAATCTATGGTAAATCCACTTCTGAAATAATGTATACCAATCTGGGTGCCACATTTGGAAAAGGCTATAATAAATTTCTGTAGAAAAAATACAGAAGAAAGCAACCAAAATGTAGGACTCAAACATCTTCCCTACCATAAGTAGCTAAAATGTTTCTTCACTTATTTAGATTTATAGCATGCCCTATCACTTCACAGTGCTCAGGGCAGCTTCCAATGATAAAATCATAATAAAAATGGAATTAACATTTCAAAACACTAAAATAAACTTTTAGCGTTAACCATTATTTTAAAATATAAAATGGTTAAAAAATAATTCAAACTATCTTTGACAGATCATTCAAATGTTGGACTCCTTAGCTTGGAAAAATGGCTATGGGAGTGGGGTGTCCAAGATTGGAGAATTAATGTCATGCAAGATATGGAGACAATGGACAAGGAGAAGTTGTCCTCCCTCTCTCCACAACCAAGGTCATCCAATGAAACTGATTGGGAGGAGATTTAGAGCAGACATAAGAAAATGCGTTTCATATAGCATGCAATTAATTATTCTGTGGAATTCATTCCCTGCTCCCTCTGTTCACATATAGATACTGGAATTTTCCATTTTCCTACTTTTGTAAACATTCAAGCATTTTCTGGTCTTCATTTCTCCCATTTGAATAAGCAGCCTTGTAAGTTTTCTTTTACTTTGAAAAGGAATAAATATTTCAGATTATTTACTTATGTAATTAGCTGACTTGCAGTACCATAAAGCCTCAATTTCAAACTTTGCACACTGCTTGCTAACATATTCAAATGAGCAAGATACCAGCCATAGCAAGGTATTAGCAAAAGGGTTGTGTTTTTTTTCCCAGAATTTACCAATTTGTGTGACAAATGTATATTTCTCTACTGCAGAAGCATCCATTATTTTGCTTTCTAAAGTGTGCTGTGAACTTTTAAAATTCAATGAACTATAGAGGGAAAAAAATCAGGAATGGCTTAAAGAAGCAGAAGCAATTGAAAAGTGAATTACCATCTCAAAACAAACCATCAAAGAAGAGACGTCTGAAAACATTCCTAGGCTTCATCCTTTCAAATTGGAAATTCTAAAAATACACTAAATTGAACACTAATGTATAAGGATCCTACTGCTAAAACATGTCCCATCTGAATGAAAATGTTAAAGTGATAAATTAATTTAATAATGGAATTGGATCAGCTATTGAAAATTCTATTAAAATTTACTGAAAGTGCTATACAGGTGAAACTCGAAAAATTAGAAAATCGTGCAAATGTTCATTTATGTCAGTATGGCAACTTAAAAGGTGAAATCAATATATGAGATAGACGCATTACATGCAAAGCGAGATATGTCAAGCCTTACTTTGGTATAATTGTGATGATTATGGCGTATAGCTTATGAAAACCCCAAATTCACAATCTCAGAAAATTAGAATAGTGTGAAAGGGTTCAATATTCTAGGCTTAAAGTGTCCCCCTCTAATCAGCTAATGAATCCATAACACCTGCAAAGGGTTCCTGAGCCTTTAAATGGTCTCTCAGGCTGGTTCAGGAGGAATCACAAGCATGGGAAAGACTGCTGACCTGACAGTTGTGCAGAAAACCATCATTGACACCCTCCATAAGGAGGGAAAGCCCCAAAAGGTCATTGCAAAAGAAGTTGGATGTTCCCAAAGTGCTGTATCAAAGCACATCAATAGAAGGTTATGTGGAAGGGAAAAGTGTGGTAGAAAAAGGTGCACAAGCAGCAGGGATGACCGCAGCCTGGAGAGGATTGTCAGGAAAAGGCCATTCCAAAGTGTTGGGGACTTTCACAAGGAGTGGACTGAGGCTGGAGTTAGTGCATCAAGAGCCACCACACACAGACGGATCCTGGACATGGGCTTCAAATGTTGTATTCCTCTTGTCAAGCTGCTCCTGAACAACAGACAACGTCAGAAGCGTCTTACCTGGGCTACAGAAAAAAAAGAACTGGTCTGTTGCCCAGTGGTCCAAAGTCCTCTTTTCTGATGAGAGCAACTTTTGCATCTCATTTGGGAACCAAGGACCCAGAGTCTGGAGGAAGAATGGAGAGGCACACAATGCACGATGCTTGAAGTCCAGTGTGAAGTTTCCACAGTCTGTGTTGATCTGGGGAGCCATGTCATCTGCTGGTGTTGGTCCACTCTGCTTCATTAAGTCCAGGGTCAACGCAGCCATCTACCAGGAGATTTTGGAGCACTTCATGCTTCCTTCCGCAGACGAGCTTTATGGAGATGCTGACTTCATTTTCCAGCAGGACTTGGCATCTGCCCACACTGCCAAAAGTACCAAAACCTGGTTCAATGACCATGGGATTACTGTGCTTGATTGGCCAGCAAACTCGCCTGACCTGAACCCCATAGAGAATCGATGGGGCATTGCCAAGAGAAAGATGAGGGACATGAGACCGAACAATGCAGCGGACCTGAAGGCCGCTATTGAAGCATCCTGGTCTTCCATAACACCTCAGCAGTGCCACAGGCTGATAGCATCCATGCCATGCCGCACTGTGGCAGTCATTGCTGCAAAAGGGGCCCAAACCAAGTACTGAGTACATATGCATGCTTATACTTTGAAGAGGTCTGATATTGTCCTATTTCCAATCCTTGTGTTATTGATGTCATGTAATATTCTAATTTTCTGAGATTGTGAATTTGGGGTTTTCATAAGCTGTACGCCATAATCATCACAATTATACCAAAGTAAGGCTTGATATATCTCGCTTTGCATGTAATGCGTCTATCTCATATATTGGTTTCACCTTTTGAGTTGCCATACTGACATAAATGAACATTTGCACGATATTCTAATTTTTCGAGTTTCACCTGTACATGTTTATTGGGCAAGTGTCTTGGAGGTCAAACAAAGAAAGCTAGATCTCATCCACAGTCATATTTATTATTTTCATAATAAAACTGTGATAGCAGCACCCATTGCAAGACCACTTACCGTTCCATATAATAGAGATTATGTGGTCTTCGCTGCCACAGTGGAGGCAGGGAAGTTGCAAACAACATTATTGCATTATGCAACAGAGCCTGGGGTAAGACCAATTAGGCTTAAAAATGCCTTGTGGAGACACATTGCTCTGCCTCAATGACAAGTCCAGGAAGAGAAGATCCACCTTGATCACTCTATGAATTCTAGTTGACACATCTTCTGTACAAACATACATTTGCAGAAGTTGCTGTTACCAAGTCAATTGAAGTATGGTAGTCCTCACTTAGTGACCACATTTGGGACCAGCAACTCTGTTGCTAAGCGCTGCATTGTCTGCTAATTCAGCTTGTCCCAAGCCAGTTGCAAAGCACATGAATGGCAATCATGTGACTGCAGAATGCTGCAACAGTTGTAAATGTGAGAATCGGTCACAAAGCTATTGTTTTACACTGTCATAAATACAAATGGTCGCTAAACAAGACAGCTGGTAAGCACTGACTATCTGTAGCACAACCAGTCCTTTCCAGTGAATAGAAGGACTGCTTCACTTTGCCAAGTTACTTCAATTTTGAGGGAGACTTTGCTCAGATCCTTGAGAAAACAACATGTGTGTATGTGTGTATGTTTGTGTATGTATCAGTTATACCACTGGAGAAGACTGATAATTATTCGGAATGTAGTAGGTGGAGGAAAAGGAAATTTAACTCATTATTTCCCTGTTGTTTTTGTTAGTTGTCATCAACTCAATGTCAACTCATGGCATCTCTGTGGATAGTTGCACTGAATTGTGTTTGGTCTTCAGTCAGGCAGAATTGTTGCCATGGATGATATATATAAAAATCCATTACATTGCTGGGCTTCTTCTTTTATGTTTTCCTTCATCCGAGCATGATGACTTTCTCTAATTATCTTTCCCTTTGCATGATGTGTCTAAAATAATAAAGTTGTATTCTCATCACTTGAGCTTCTTTTCTTCCCTTGTGTTTCTAATAAGACCAGTTTCTCTGAGGGCCATAGCTCACATCCTACTTAACTTACAGAAGATCAAGTTTAGTCAGCTTCAGTGTCAGTAGTACTGGGTTAGATTGGACTCAGACTTAGTATAAATAAGTTTCCACTGTCCTCTCTTACTATGAATCTGTCATTTGCATTGAAATGAATGCAAAAACTCCTTTAGTAGCAAGTATTCATGGGTTTATTTTTTACATTTATTTTTTATTAATTATATGATTTGATTCCACCCAATTCCAAACTAATCTGGTCAGCTCACAATACACCAAAACAATATAAAAATAGTATATTAGAATCAAACAAGCAACAAAGCCAAACTCAGAGAAAGAAATGGAAGAAGAACAAAAATGGTGAACTCAGCAAACCTCAAAACCACCCACCACAACTGATATCCAAGAAAGGGGACATGAGACACCCTCGCCCAAGGCCTGGAACAACAACTAGATCTTTATGGCTGTTTGGAATGCCACCAGGGTGGGAGCCATGTAAATAAATAAATCTTTTTTTGGGGGGGGTGCCTTCAAATCAGTTTTGACTCCTGGCAACTGCCTGGGCTAATCTCTGCAGTTTTCTTGGCAAGGTTTTTCAGAAGTGGTTTGCCCTTGCCTCCTCCTTAGGGCTGAGAGAGGGTGACTGGCCCAAGGTCACCCATCTGGATTCTTGCCTAAGGCGGGACTAGAGCTCACAGTCTCCCAGTTTCTAGCGTGATGCCTTCACCACTATACCAAACTGGGTCTCAAAATAAAACACTATACATGAGTTATTCACTTTATACCTTAAGTATAGCTTTATACAAAACTTATAATGCCCTATTTTTGCACAGCTGACACATTCAACCATGCCCCATCTTTTATGATATTAACTTCACCCTGCATTTTGCAATCAGTATCCTGGCAAATTCCCAATTTCCCATAGTAGAATGGAAAGTTCTTTCTAAAAATGACCGCATCTTGGGATTGTGCCAAAATAAATAAGAGATTAATTTTACTGAGGCCTGTAATGAAGATTTGGACCAGAGCAGGTGACAAGAAAGGATGACATGAGAAAAATACAATCGTTTGCAAAGGTTATATAATTCCCATTCTGAGTGCCACATTGTGCCAATAAGCTGACAGACAGGATATATTTTTTTCAGTGATATTGGCAGAAGATACATATCTAATTATACAAAAGCACTGAGATCCATTTGTTGATTTGGCAGTAAAGCTGTTTGTAAGACAAACCAAAACCAAGATGTATGAAATAGCCAAATAGTGTTCATGCTTTAAGAGTTCTGATTACTTATAGACATTTAACAGTTGGGGTTAGAATTACTTCTTGATCTTGCCTCAGTCAATGCTACCAAAGCTTGAACCCAACCATTGATGGGGTTGGTGATAGACTGGCTTTATTCTTACAGGATTCAGTGTTGGGTCTCTCAGTATTTTATCAGACACAACATGGAAGATTGAATTCTCAACTGAAGTAAATCATACTTGAATATATGTGTAACAGGTTGCAGGTTTGCCAGTGAAGCTTCTATTGGCAAAACTATTTGCTTGGATTTTGAATTATAAATGACAGACAAAGGTGGTAACTTAGTGGAAAAGTTTAAAAGTCAAATGCATAAAGAATATGGGAAAGCCTGAGGTGGCAAGCAACTATTTGGGATGCCACAACTTTTCTAGAAGTCAAATCTAGAAGCTTCTGCTGTAAGGCTGGGGTAAAGATGGAGTCTACCAGTAGCCATTTGGGAACAATGAGAAGAAAGTGTTTTAATTTCATTCCTACACTAGATAATGAAGCCAGATTCCACTTCCTATTTCCTTCCAATCAACTCCTAGCAAGACCTTATAACAACATTTACCACCTAAAGAAGTTAGAAACACCACTAAAATGCATTTACAAGAACTATCAGACATCTGGAGCAGTGTTTCTCAGCCTTGGCAACTTTAAGGTGTGTGGACTTCAACTCCCAGAATTCCCCAGCCAGCCATGCTGGCTGGGGAATTCTGGGAGTTGAAGTCCACACACCTTAAAGTTGCCAACGTTGAGAAACCCTGATCTGAAAAATGAAGTAGAAAACAGAATCCTCTTTCATAGAGGAAAAAACATTTGACACATTGTAAAACAGATTGTGGCATAGCAATACAACCATCCATCTCATATCAGTATTAATGTGTTGTAGTTTTAATTAGTATAATGCCTATCAGTAATCCATAGCCAGAGTTTCAAGCAATTCATTCTGATGTTCATCACCCTCAAATTAGTTTGATTCCCTGATTCAGTCTATGATTATTTCTCTGCTTTGTTTCACAACTGAAAAGTGGAAAGATGGCATTGAGTGCTGAGTCCTCCAACAGAAAAAATTGCTCTGGAAAGATAGTTCTGGACTTTAGAACGATAGATACAGAAATTGGGTTTTTTTCTGCGTTGCCTCTCCCAAAGCACTGTGTAGAAGGATCCCTATTAATTCAGAGAAAGATTTTCATGGCTAATAGTTTTTTTATCCCACCCACGGGCATCAGCAATTTCTTGATTTGTGTAACTTCATCCAGTGATTCACAATATCAGCCTTCTATGCAAATTCACATTCCTGAAAGAATTTAGCAATCAAAAGCCTGCAGAGGAGCAAGCAGTTTTTACTTCCAAATGCATTCCTGGCTTCTGAGCAAAAGAGGAAAAAGATAATAAATATCCATTTCAAAAATATCCTTTCGGTGATGAAGTGTAATATAAATTACTGAATGGCCCTTAAAGAAACTTCCTCCTCATTAAAGTACTTCTCAATTCTTCTAGGCAATTACAAGAAACTAACAGTGCCATTGTAAGTTATATGCAAGTTGAGGAGGAAAGTTCATCCTGGTTTTCTCACCCAAGGTTTTCCCCCATAGTTCCCTTCACCGAAGTCACTGATGTAGTAGAAGTCCATAATTCTGGAGCCTCCCGGTTAATCATATTTCTGTCCTACCTCTGTCTACTGCACTGAGAACACCACCATCAACAGAATTATGCCTGGGAAGCTGCTTGCCATTAAAGCTAGGCCTCTATAATGACACAACAGAGGAGGGATATATGTTTCATCCTAATCTCTACCAGCTGGTGGATTTCAGGAGTGACCATAATTCTACTACAGTGAAAACTCAGTCATAACACTAATTTCAGATTTGTTTTTGCTTTTGAAATCCCACTGGATTTATCCCATCTTGCATGTCTTTGGTAATCTGAAGAGTGTTACTGTATAGTGCTTTAAGAGCATACGTTCATCATTTTTCCCAACTCTAATTCCCAGGATGAGCTTGTATACATGGTGTCCCATGTTAGAGCCAAATTATTGGATCTCTGACCTTCTTCATCTTTTGACCATCTTCTTACATGTTTTTCTGTTCTGATGATAGGATTCTTTAAAGTCATCAACTGGGAACATGCTTCCTAAGACTTTGGACCATTTCTTTCAGCATGTCCACAAGCTAGTTTCACTTTGTCCACAAGGTCAGCCTTCTCACTAGATGTAGGGATCAGTTATATTCTAGAAATCAGCGTACGTCTAAGGGCTGATGATAGTTTCAACATGCCTTATGAAGTTTTGGCAATTATTTTGAAGCAATCCTAACTTCTACACATTTTTGAAAAAATATTTTCATAGTGCTACCCATACAAGCATGTCTCAGCAGCATAGAAATAACACAGTAATTAAAAAAAAAATGTCTAAAATGCAGCAATGAAATTGCAATATATTAAAAGCAGTTAATATGAAAACATTTGGAACTATTGAAAGCACAGTTATAAACAATTCAAAAGGGGGGGGGGAGTGCAAGATAACAGAAGAAGCCAGTGTAGTTATGCAAAATGCTTAATAAGATACTGAAAATTTTTAAAAAGATTTAATGAGTTTAAATCTCCAGGGCCAGATGAACTGCATCTCAGGGTATGGAAGCAACTAATTAACAGTCTGGTAGAAACCTAAGGTATTATCTTTGAAAAATCTTGGTGAACTAGTGAAGTGCCAGATGACAGGAGGAGAGTAAATGTCACTATCTTAAAAGGGGAGGAGCAAAAGAAGATTCAGGGAACTATAGAACAATAAGTCTGATATCAATACCAAGGAAAGTTCTAAACCATATGATAAAAGATATTCTTACCTTGAAAGCAATGTGAAAATAGTAAAAAAAAAATAGATTTGTCAATAACAGGTTTCCCAAGCTAACTTGATTTCATTTTTTGCTTAAGTAGCTTTCTTTAGTAGATTGTGCGAATACTATAAATATATCTCCATTTCAGCAAAGCATTCAGCAAAGAAACACATGACATTTTGATTAGCAAGTTCATTAACTGTGGGCTGAATGGAATGACAGGTAGGTGGATACTTATGAAAAAAAAAGGAATAGTAGTTGATTGCCAGTGTAAAATGAGTGGTATGGCTGCCAAAAAAAAAAAAAAAAAAAGTTTTAAACTGCATCAACAGATGCATAGTTTCCAAATCATGAAAACTAGATCTTCCACTTTATTCCACTTTGGTCAAATCCCACCTCAAGTACTAAGTTTAATTCTTCATACCATACTTTAAGAAGAATTCAGGCAAACTGGCACTTCTGTAGGGAAGAACAATGAGGATGATCAGGAGACTAGAAATAATGTCCTATGAAGAAAGATTGAAGGAATTTGTAAAGGAGGCCATGATAACAGTCTTCAAATACCTGAAAAGATGTCTCATGGCACTGAGGATTGTTCCACATTGTTCCAATTAATGGATTCCAACTGAATATAATTCCCCCACCCCACCCCCCCAACAGTAAAGGCAGTTTGAAAGAATACAGTTAATTACTCAGAGAGAAGATACATTCCCATTCATTGGATGAGTTCAAATGGAGGCTAGACAAACATTTATCAGGAATATTTTGAGCTGGATTTCTATGCTAAGCAACTGTGATGCTGTGGTATTAAAATGTGGATGGAAACAGAAGAAAATAATGTAAACATTCACAGAAGGAAGGCCTGAATGAAGAGATAATATGTTGGTGTCTACGTTCGCATGGGCTCATTCATTCCTTACTTCATAGCAACAAATGCCAGTTAGGCCAACGGAAATATGAAAGTATAAAACAGCTTGCTATTATGTCAAAATCAAGAATTACAGTGGCAGAAGAATTTTAGGCAATTTATGGAACAAGAATTTAGTGTCTCCACATTCTTAGCAGAGCGGTTAACAAAGTTGTCAATCCGTACTACTTGTTCATTTCAGTGGAGTAGTTCCAGAAAGATGAGGTATAATATAAAGCCAGCAGGATGGCTTAATATGCATCAGTTCTTCTTTCTGAGGACTGCTTATTTGATATAGTTATAGCTTTACACTCCTTGTCATTTGTCTGCTCTCAGAAGGGAGAGTATTTATCTCTGTCTTGCTTTCCCTTGTTTACTCTCTATATGAAGCTGCCGATCACTTAGTGTGACATACAGACTACTTTCATCTGAGGTAATGCAGTAAGATCACCCAAACAATCAACTCCATCTCTTTAAATCTATCAGGATTAACACAAAACTTCAGCATATAAAATTATTTGCCAGTGTCTGCATTTAAGCAATGATATACAAATTAGCATGATGCAGAAAGTGGAGGGAGGATCTTTTTTCAATTTTACAGATGAGTAGAGACTTAAATCATGAGTTACTTGTGGAGATATGGCTTAATCAAAATATAGCCTAAAGTCAGTTGGCACCTACCTGATATTTTAATCTTCCTTTATGCTTTACTTTTCCACAAAAGATTCAACTGCTTTCCTTTATAAAAAGTTATAGCATTATCCTAAAAACAACCACAACAAAAAAATTCCTATATCCTACTCAAAAAAATAAGTTACATCACATTGTATGGAGTTGGGCAGCCTTATAAATCAAGTAAGTAAATACAATGCAATATGGAAATCTTGCAATCCCACTTTTACATTTGCAAATCTTTTGTTTCAAAGAGATTTGTGCTACCTCTTCCCTATGAAAAGACAATAAGAAATGTACTTACATTCATGAGCTTTTGTCAAGAGAGAAAAATTTCCAAGACTAGAAAAAGTATAAAAGTGAATTGTAGCTAAGACTATAATTAAACAAAAGTAATTGTATGCCTGCTAGTAAACAAGTAAACAATCTACACATTAAAAGCACTTTAGCACTGTCTGTTTTAACATATTTCAAAGTAATGAGACATCCCCCTTTCTTTTCTCTACAAGCTTTATTAAAATGCTCCAGTAAGCAACAGTGAAAATGGTTTTAGAAACATTATTGGAAAATCTAGAAGAGTGGAGTTAGTTTTCTGTCTCTTTCCCGAAAATAATGGGAAACCCAAATCTAAGCTCCATCGTGACCTAATTGCTGTAATTGTTTTTATTAGCCTAAACTGGAATCTTATTCATCTGTCACTGTGTCTTTAAAAATAATTACAGCAGAAGCAGGAACATCTGCAAGGGGAGGAGTCAAAAAAGTCAAGAAGATGAGTCTCTCTCAAGGTCACAGCCACATCCTGACTGTTTTGACTCCCCTTATAGATGCCCCTGAACTAAAATTAGGCATTTCATATGCGCTGTGAAAATCTGGATTGGAATAATTAAAATGGGGTTGTCTTGCTTGCCACTTTTTTCTCCCCAGCACACCCTACTGGTTAGTCACCCTCCTTAGATGGAGTTGATCAAGGAATGGCAATATGCCAGGAAGACCCAATTGCTGCATGAGGATAAGTCTGAGATTCCTCTGCCACAGTCCCAAAAGAAAGTATTGCTCTAGGTTCTGTCTGCCACAGCCTGCTGGCTAGGAGAAACACATGATCGCTGCAATTAAGAAGAAAGAAATATTAAAAAAAAAGAAACAATAGATTTTTAAGTTTCCATAAAATGGCAGACTATAAAAGCGCATAATTAGGAATAAGAGAATATAAAAGCAAGATGAAAATACAGCATAAAAGCTTTTGAGAAGAAATACATTAAAGTATGAATTAGCCAACAATACTTGGGAGAGACTACTGCCTTGTAAGTTAATTCAGTCCGTTTGATGAATTCATACAGTATTTTTATAAGAATCTTATCCTAGTTTAAGTGACAAAAAGATAGCACTAAACCACTCGATGAAGGTTAGTGTACCTGTTTCATGTTTAAATCTGCCTTTATACTTAGGTTGTTCAGCTTAAGTGGGATGATCAAATATCCAGGGAGATTGAAATGTCCCCCTCCCTATGCAGTTTTTTTTTTAATATTACATTTCTGAGCTCAGATTTCTATTAATTTATTTTAGAATGAGACCATTTTTAAAATCCCACTACAATTAATATACACTACTGTCTAAACCAGTGTTTCTCAACCTCAGGAACTTTAAGACATGCGGACTTCAACTTCCATAATTCCCCAGCCAACCATGCTGGCTGAGAAATTCTGGGAGTTGACGTCCACAAGTCTTAAAGTTCCCAAGGTTGAGAAACACTGCTTTAAACTAAGTGTGTGACTTGTTCTGATGGAAGGCCACATTTGATCTTAGAGTCATTTGTCAGTGACCACCCCCCACCCCCAAAATACTAGATAGGGACAAGAAAAAAAATAATATTTTACTCCATGTCACTTACATTTGCATTTCATGAAATTTAAATATAAACCATATTTATGACTCTGCAATCAATTATTTAATAATTTCCTCCTCTTCTTGTCACATTAAAAATTATAATTTGGGGCTGTCTTAGGAAGCTGCACCCAAGATTCTCAAGGGGTGCTTTTGGCTCTAGGGCCTCAGAATGGGGATCTCTGATTTCTTTTACTATCCCATTGTAATGTTTATCTTTTTGTGAATGGCCATGGCTCATTAAAAAACAAATCACAGTGTTTTTAACATTTCATTTCATTTAGTTACTCTCTGCCTATGATTATTACTGCTGCTCAACCCACCCCCCACCCCATCAATGTATATAGTTGTAACTTATAATAACTGTCCATGTATCTGATGATGTAGATGATAAACCATGAAAGTATATGCCAAAGGGAATTGGTCTTTGAAGTGTCTGTTATTTTTACAGTAATAGATTAACATGGCTATGCCTCTGGGAATTAACTAGCTAGACTTTTAATGGAGAACTGATCAGCAGTACCCCTGTCTAATGCAAAAGAGCTAATGGATTCTATGCTTCGAATGGGGAACTGATGAGCCATAGAAAAGCTTGCATGTCTGTGGAAAATGAGCTGAACATACAACTGGAGAAGGTGCAAATTTACATGGGGAAAAAGATTAAACAGTTGCACTGCAGACTGGCTATTCCCAGGAACATAAGCAGTGCCTTACTGGATCAGACCCCTGGCCCATCTATTCCAGCAATCTGTTCTCAGAGTGGCCAAACAACTACGCAAAGAAGCCACTGGCCTCCCAGCAGATGGCCTTCAGAGGCAGTCACACTGCCATCAAGATTAATAGCCACTGATCTTCCACGAATGGGTCCAGCACTTTTCTGAACACAGCATGACATCTCATGGTACCAAATTCTAAAGTTAAATGGCACATTGTGTGAAAAAGTATTTCCTTTTGTCTCTCCTGATTCTTCTAGGATTCAATTTCGTTGTGTGGCTTCTAGTTCTAGTATTTTGAGAAGGGGAAAATAGCTTTTCCTTCTCCTCTTCACCCACAGTTAGATTTTAAATGATTCGGCATTCAGCCCTTACATTTAAAACAAAAACAAAAAACAAACAAACAAAAAACAAATAAAAAAACACTAACCTTGTTCTGGCAAAACTGACTTTTTAACATAGCCAGGACTGGCTAGTGTGACTTCAAGAGTCAACTGGGACAACACTATTTTCAGAGAAGCCACTGAAGGAAGAGGTGTTGTGCTGTCATATGTTACATTGCTATGGAACTTGGAACTTTCAAATTAAATAAATAATACAATTGCCTCCAGAAGCAAAATACTTTATGTTAGCCATAAAATAGTCCCACTCTTTTGCATTTGCTTAATTCAATAACAGAATGATACAAGTGTTACCAATAACAAACTGAGTAGATCTTCAAGAATAGCAATATTTCAAGTATTGGAATTCAGTGCACTGTTACTGCCATAGGTATCAGGTTTGAATTAAGAACAATGGGAACAAAGTTAAAATTTGTGTTTTGGATGATGGTCTTTTCCCTTCCATGATAAAATTCAGTTTTTGCGTCAGTATTTGCATATACAGTACTCTCTTAGGCAGATCAGAGCACATCACATTCTTCTCTCCATAAACATAGTGCCACCACTGCAGAAATGGTGTTATCTGTATTCAAATTGGCTTTAGAGTAACAGAATCACAACACTCGCAACCAACTTTCATTAAAGTTTTTCTGATTTTATCACACAAATTGTCTGGATGCTGCCTAAGGCAATCCCATTTAAGGTCACTTGATACCTGCAGAACTAAGTCATGGGAGCCAATCTAGGCAGTTTTAAATCTCAAACAGCTTTACAAAGGATCAGTCAACTAAACCTATAGCCTTATTAAGGGAAGCCAGTTTTAAATAGCTTTTGTCTTACCAAATTACTTTTTCTTCAAGCCACCTTGGGTGAAAATTGAATATATACCATTTTTTAAAATGTGTCCTTTTACTGACATACAGAATCAGAGGATCATAGGCCATCTCCTCCTATCCCCTCTGCAGGGCAGGAATCTATACACCATTCTGGACAGGTGGCCTCCTAGCTCCCATTAGAAACCTCCAGCAAGGAGGAGTTCACTGCTGTTCTGCGCAGGCTATCCCGCTGCTTAACAGCTGCTGCCATCAGGAAACTCCTCCTAATAATCCACCTGAATCTGGTTTTTAAACATTTCAGTGTTTTATCCTTGTCCTACGTTCAGTTTCCATATTGCATGTGAGAGTTGTTTCAATATTCATAGATCTCTTTTGAAAGCTAAACACACCCAGCTTCTTCAACTTCTCCTGATAGGGCCTGGTTTCTAGACCTTTCATCACTCCTGGTATCTCCCTCTGAAGCAGCTCCAGCTTCTCCATGTACCTTTTAAAATGTGATGTCCTGAACCAGACACGGTATTCCAAGGGCAGTCTAACCAGCACAGAATATAATGGAACTGGCCCCTTTCCGGCTGAGTTTAGAAAGAATTAAAACAATCTTGTTCTGCTGGGCTTTTGAGGATTAGGGGTGTTTTGGCAACCTGGTCTGGGCTTGCAGACTGGTCTGCATTGGTTTACAGGTGTATTTATTTTTAACTGTTTTAATTAGTATAATGCATATTAATTGACTTTTATTAAGGCGTTTTTGCACACTGTAAACAGCCTAGCATCTTGTGATCAGGAGGTATATAAAATTATGAAATAAAGAAATAAATGAACTTGATCTTGATGCAGTACTTCATTTTTTAACCATTTGTTTAAAACAAAGAGATAATTCTAGAAGAGATAATATTAATAAGTGGAAAAAGGAAATGTATTGAGTTATTCAATTAATGCTCAATATAACATTAATAAAAGATAACCATACTAGGCAAAGTACATTGAATTGCTTGTGTGTATGTGTGTGTGTGTGTGTGTGGCGGGACGCGGTGGTGTAGCGGCTTAATGACGCTGAAAGTTGCCAGCCAGAAATGGCTGAAAACTTCAGCGGTTCGAGTCCAGCCTCTCGCGTTAAACAAGGTGAGCTCTTGTTTCTCCACCCGCAGCTTTTGTCAACCCAACAGATTGAAAACTCACGTGAGTAGATAAATGGGTACTCTCACTCCGGTGGGAGGAAAAATGCTGGCAGCGCCTTGCACAGAGAGACGGGACCAGTGGCCGGTAAAGCGCAAAACTGCGCTCGCCCGAAAAATGGGCGCGAAGCAACGGAAATCCCACCTCTTGCGCTTGCCAGCTGGGCTATGCTCTAGGAAGGAGGCTCTGGCAAAGACTACTTCCGAAAAACAAAAAGATACAATTGCCTTGAAAACCGCTAAGGGGGCGGTCACTGCAGGGTCAGTAATGACTGAGAGCAGACCAAAAAAAAAAATTGTGTGTGTGTGTGTGTGTGTGTGAGAGAGAGAGAGAGAGAGAGAGAGATCTTTGAGCTTAGTTTCGAAATCCCACTGTATTGTTATCTGTAAATACTAAAAATTGGAAAAAAAGAAGAAAATACTAAAAATAATATAGATAAGCATTTCATTTATGACTCCCCTCTTCTTCTTCTTCATGCTCCAACTGATTTAAATACTGTACTTCTGTTACTGAAACCCAAGACTGAATTGGCCTGGTTATGGATGTTCAGCTTATGCTCCAGTAGTATTTCTAGATCCTTGTCATATGTACAAATGCCAAGCTCATCCTATGAGGCATGGAACTTTCCAGAGCCACTGAAAACAATCCTGTGGGCAGGTAGCATGGACAGTCTCAAGGGAGGCAGCTTTTGGCTATTTCGGCTTTAACTCTTTTATGAACATCGCAGGGGCAGAATAGGAAATAGAAAGTAGGAGAGCCCTCCTTTTTCTGCGCCATGAAGGAAACAGTTTGGTAGACGGGGATATCAAAGTAAATATGGTTTACTGTAAAACTATCTCTGTTCTCAAGAAATTGTATTAGTCTCATTTAAATTATCTAATTTATGTTTCAAGTACATCATCTAGTGTAATAGTGTGTGGGAAAGACCTTGGGAGACGGGGCAAAGAGAGGTTGCCTAGGGAACGGTCAGATAAGAGACAGCATAGCCTGCAGCTGGAAAGTGGGCAGGGGAAGAGGCTCAGAAGGGACCCTCCCTAGTTTTTTGGGCTGTAAAGGAGAAGGCAGGAGAACTGTACTTTCAGACTTGCAAGATTCTGTTCATGTAGCTTTACAATAAAGTAGAATTAGTTTATCTGGTCATGTTTCCTGTCTGGTCTGCCTGGTAAGGCTGACATCTACATATTTTGCTTGCTTCCTTCATCCATAATTCAGTAGTACAGCACTCAGATTCAGAAGGACTCAGATTCAGTCTCTGGCAAGTCCAGGTAGCATTGGAAAACTGCTGCCTGAAACCACATAGATCACTGCCAGGTCCTCAACTGGATGAGGCAGTGGTCTGACTTTGTGTATGGAAGGTCTCTGTGTACCTGTGTCCTGGTGCCACTTCAGCCTAACATATACATGAATCCAAGCTCAGATGTTTCTCCTAAATACAGAAGCTCAATCTGCATAGTATGGGAAGATATATCAGTGCTGTTAATCACTATCTTTCCCACTGGATGCTTCTCCAATTATAAGGAACCATGGAGATGACCTTGGAGAAAGTAATGTGATGACAGTTCCAAAAACACAATTTAAGCCCAGAATAAGAAGAAAACATGGGTAAGAAACTTAAAGTGACTCCACCTTAATTTTCTTGGATATAAGAAGGAGGGAGGGAAAACACTGTCAGGCTTTCAAGATTCTATTAAGATAACCTATATCAATAAGGTAAACTTCCAGTTAATTCTTGGAGACTTGAAAGAACAGGTTAGGGATAGATCATTGTGGAGAAAATCTATTTATGTGATTGCTAGGAGTTGAAAATGATGTGATGGCACGTAATAAATCAAAATCCAGTTATTTTTGAGGAATCTGTTTCCTGGCCTGGCCAACTCTGAAGGACTGACATCAATAATGCCCCTTAAAAAGATGTTATATTGCATAGATGAAAGAGAGAGAGAGAGAGAGAGATGTTCCCATTATCTAAGTATATATTAATATTGCACTGATATTTATATAATGGGCCACATTTCCTTGCTCTAAGATCTAGTTTGTGTGGGGCCCAAGAGAGAGAGAGAAACAACTTGGAGGTTGTCACTATGGCTTACAAGGAACACAAACACAAACATAACAAACACTATCTAAAAGGTTCTATAACTGCCATATATTTCATTGTATCCTGTTTCAGTCTGCTTTTCAGTTTACATGTCTATTTTGTTAATCATCTTAATAAATATGTATTGTTCAAAGTGAATAATTGCATTCTTTTTAAATCCAGTACTGTGTGATGTTTTAAAAGTCACCTCACTCCTCTTTCTCATGTTACCATCTATAGCTAAATAAGTATATTCTTCTTGGCAAGAGAAACGCTATTTTTCCCCATTCTGTCATTACATAATATTGGGAAAAAAACTAATCTGTTCATACTGCATTTAAAATCATATGTTATTTTTCTAGACTTTAGAATTTTTGGTCACATGGAGCCTAAACAAAATTAAGCATTCAGATTAATTCCATTCCCCACATACTTAATACAACATTTAATTCTGAAGGCTTGTAAAATTAAATAAAAACTGAACATCCAACCATATGGCTCTTCAAGTTGTTGTATACCTAATGGTCTGAACTTACAATTCTCAACATGCTTCTGCACTGTCCTAATACAATAGACATATTAAATATGTATCACAGATATCGTGAAAAGAGTTCCTGTGTGTGCTTTGGAGTTGGGTCTCTATAAATAGAGCCAGTTAACCAATTGATTCTTAGGAGTACTTTGGCACGAAGGTATTGAAAAAAGTCAGAAATGCACTGAATGTCCTTCCAGATATTTCAGAAAACCAGCAAGCTGCCATGACTGCAGTGAATGTCTGTTTTTCCAAGTGATTCACATATCCTGCAGTATCACTCACAAATCTTCTATTTGTATTACAGTACTACTTTTGATGTATTAGAAGAAGTACTTCATTTATTTGGGAATGTGCATCCTTCCTATACTTCTGCTTCTGAGCTAAGACAATAAAACAGGGAAATAAGGAGAAGATATCTGATTTTTATGGGAGAAAGGATGCTGCTATACCAGCTTTCCACAACAGTATGAAATCTTTTGATGTACTAAGACTACAGCTTCCAAAATCCCCAGCCATCATCACCCATGCTTGCTGGGAATATTGGGAGTTGCACTCTCAATACATCTGAAGGTCTCATTTTAACCCTCTTCTCTGCTATTAACCCTACAATTCCTTGCCTTGCTTCAAATAATACAGAAATACATACATGCATACCCTTCATGCTATTCCCTTTCAGGGTAAATCTCTAAGCAAAACTCTGAAGAGTTTTGGGAAAAAGAATGAAAAGATAGAGATTTCATACACTGTCTTTTATTCTTTAAACGTCTCATCTCTTTTTGAAAATACCAGCAACTCTAACCATGACTTCTTGGTCTTCGTCTTCATCTCAACCCTTCACTCTTCTTTCATATACTTGTTTTGTGATTTGATCCTCATTCATTTTCTCTATACACTCAAGCTACCTCAACATGTTTTTTTTTCGTACTAGTTACTCACTTTTGTATTCAGTCCACAATGATTTAGCACCCATTCTTTTTGTTTCACCACACACACTTCTTAAATAACCCATACCCACTGAAGTCAACTTAGTTTGATATTTCTCCTGATGCGTATATTCCCAATAACAAAGTGAACAGAAGCACACTCTTATGGACAACCATATTCACTTCTTTCAACAATCATGAATTCTTCACAAACCACATACTACCCAGTGCCATTTTACCAGCATTTGCATGTCATAAAATATATCCATTCATTTTCCCATTTCCCATCCATTCGTTTTCCCATCTTTAGTAAACAATGTTACATGCATTCATCTGCTCCTGTAGATCTTGCAACTGTTTACTCCATTTCCCAGTCAAACACCTTGGTCTTTTATGGATTCATTTTCAGATTCATACTCCCTGTTGCACCATATCATCTCTTCAACAT
Organism: Liasis olivaceus; assembly: GCA_030867105.1. NCBI lineage: Eukaryota > Metazoa > Chordata > Lepidosauria > Squamata > Pythonidae > Liasis > Liasis olivaceus. Next base: position 265,071,490 of record CM061349.1, read on the forward strand.
TTGTTGCATACCATTGAGATTCTGAGCCAACAATATGGCATTCACATTCCCAGTCAACATGCCTCTAATGTCATCACAAGGATTCCTTATACTGTACATTTACCAATAAACCCATGAAGCTATCAAGGGGACATCACTTATCATACTCCCTGCTTAATGTTGAACCATTCATTAAGCATTCAGATTGATTCTCATCCACCATATGCTGCTTTTACCACGTTCAGCAATCAACCTTTAAATCTGTATTTGAGTAAAACTTTCTGTATTTGTAGCTTATTCATTTGATCATATAGATTCTCTAAATCAAGAAATATTCAGCAAACTCACCTTCGTTCATTCATTTCTAAGCGACCTGCTGAAAAATCTGCATACCTCCTGCCCAGAATAAAGCTGCACTGCTTTTAATCTTACTTATCACTTTTAGTAGTATTTCAGTCAGAATTCTGCCAAACATACTAATCCTGTGAGTTTTGCATTCATTTTTGCTTCCTTTCCCTTTCTATAGTAATCACATTCTTCTGATCAGCATGCACCGGTTCAATGTTCACATACCTATTGAACACTTTTACCCAGTCAAAACCTGCAGCCCTACCATTTTTCAACATTCTTCTTTTCAATCATTTTGTTCTTGTGTTGCTCAGGAGGTTACAGTAAAGTTGGGGAAATTAGTGAAGATGTTTGGTGGTTGTCATGGGAAGCAAGGAAATAATGTGGGTGCTAGGAATTAAGGTGCCCAGGATTTCAAATTAGTGGGATGTAGGAAACAAACCTTTGATGTAAAGGAAATCAGGAGAAAATAAGGTAATTAGGTCACCTTGTAATTAGGGGCTTAGCAGACAAAGTGAATGAATGCAAAGAAAGCAGATTTGGGACCTTCCAAAGGAAGGAGAAATATCTCCCAAAGATTTGAGAGGAAAAAATAAAACTCTGAGCTTGGAATAAGATATAAAAGGCAAATGACATGGAAAAAGAGATACCAAATATTCAAGCTGGCTTTAGAAAAGGCTGAGGAACATGTGACATTATTTCTGATGCACACTGGATAATTGAGAAAATAAAGAATACCAGAAAGAAGTCAATATGCGCGTCATTGATTATCAAAAGGCCTTTGATTGCATTGATCACATCAAGCTGTGGAATGTGCTTAGAAAAATGAGAATCCCGAAGCATCTCATTGTCTTCATGAGAAACCTATATACAGGAAGCCACAGTATGGACAGAACATGGCAAAAAGACTGGCTCCAGGTTGACAAAGGAATGAGACAAGGCTGTATAGTTTCCCCTTATTTATTTAACCTATATGAGGAATATATATTAAGGGAAGCTTGATTGGAAGATGAGCGTGGTTTTAAAATTGGAGGAAGAAACATCAATAACCTGTACTATGCTGATGACACTACCCTCATAGCCAAAAATGCAAAGGATCTGCAAGCCCTAGTAATAAAATTCAAGGAGTGCAGTGAAAAAATGCAACTAAAATTAAATATAAAGAAGTCCTAAAAAAATGACAACAGGTAGAACAAATAGTCTTAGAATTTACTTTGAAGATATCAAAGTGGTGGATAGCTTCTGCCTTTTAGGATCAACTAACAACAATAAAGGAACAAGCAGTCAAAAAGTACAGTGCAGACTAACACTTGGTACAGCAGCCATGAAGACTTTGGAAAAGATTTTCAAATGCTGTGATGTATCTATACCTACAAAGATCAGAATTGTGCAAGCCATGCTATTCCCTGTGACACTCTTCGGAAGCGAAAGTTAGACTTTCAAGAAACAGGATAGGAAGAGCATTGATACTTTTGAACTTTGGGGTTAGAGAAGACTCCTGAAAATTCAGGGGACAACTCAGAAAACAAACTAATGGCACATTGAACAAATCAACCCAGGGGTCTCACTCGAGGCTCAAATGTCAAGGTTCAAATTATTCTACTGCGGACATCTCATGATAAGACCTAGCCCCCTGGAGAAGGCTCTAATACTAGGAAAGGTGGAAAGAAAGGGAAGAGGACAACCAGCAGCATGACGGATGGACTCAGTTATGGTGGTGATGGGGAAGAGCTGAAGGACCAGGTTAGGGACAGATCATCATGGAGAAAATCTATCTATGTGGTTGCATGTACAACTCCCTATTTCTCTTTATTTTAATCCTCATCAGTTAAATTTCCTATTTCTTTTTATTTTAGTTCACACCAATTGAGCCACAATGAAATGCAGAAGCACTCACAGCCAGAGCCAAAGAGACTCTAAATGCACAGGCAGCTGTGCTGGTCCTAAACACATAGTTATAGTTATAGACATATTTTACAGGTAGCCCTTGCTTAATGATGACTTGATCAGTGACCATTCAAATTTAGGGTGGTGCTGAACGAGCGGTACTTACAACCAGTCCTCATACTTATGACAGCTGCAGCATCCCCACAGTCATGTGATCACAATCCAGGTGCTCAGCGACTGGCTTGGAATTATGACATCACAGCATCTCATGGTCACATGATTACCCTTTGTGATCTTCACCGCTGGCTTCCAATAAGCAAAGTCAGTGGGGAAGCGGCAGGAGGTCGCAAATGGCAACCACATGATGTCACAATGTTGTGGAATTTGCTTAATGACAGCAACCAGAAGTGCTTGAACTGCTGTCACTAAACAGTGCAGTCACGTAATGTCACGCTTTATGACCACATCATTTAGCGATGGAAATTCCACTCCCAATTACCATCATTAAGTGAGGACTGCCTGTATAGAATAACAAGGTGACAAAAGAGAATGGATGGAATAATTAATATGAAGAATTTTGGCTAGGAAGCCCCATCCAAGGGGTTGAAAATTTCAATCCCTCACAATCTAGTGATGTTGCCAAATGTCTTGTAGCCCTTAGAGGTCAAAATTATGTCTAAAACAAAAAGATAACAGTGTAGCCTCCAGCAGTTAAAGAGTTGCCAATCCCTGATGTAACAGAGGCCAGTTATATTGTCATCTGAAAGTCACGCAGTAAAGTATGTGCATTTGTGAGCAAGTCTTGTTCTCAAAATAGGGCTCAGCCTCTGCAGTACAATCAATGTATGCTTGATGAAACATGGCAGGCTTCATTCCCTGCTATACATATTCTCCTGAGGACCTCCACCACATGCCTATATATGTATAGTATATATTTAGGCACTACTATATACAACAGAGCTGGTCCACAGAATTGCCGAGAATGATTGAACAGATAGCAAGCAGATAGATAGAACAGATAGAAAGCAGACCCCCCCATTCATATGGAGTGCTACCCTCAGACTATCATTTTATGTTTGCATATACCTAAGTGACAAATGCCGTTACAACATTTGTTTTACAGATAGAGGCTGCAATTCCTTGGATCTGTAGATGTTCTACAGAAAGATGAGAGAGGTTGGAAAAACCCAGTACTTTCAGACGTTCATATTTAAATGAAATATACTATTGATTTCCATGTCCTTCTCCACATTCATATCAGCTATGGGGGAAGATGTGACCATTCTCAACATAAGGAGCACGTTCCATGGGTCAAGGATTTTCAGCTGATAGAAAATTGTATTACAGCAGTAAAGTACAGCACAATTAAGTTCTTCTCAAACAAAGTCATAGAACAAAGTTGCCTCTTACTCAGTTTTTCCTTGTAAATAGCCTGATTGATACTAGTGCTAAATTGTTTTTAAATGATTGAGAACATTTCTTGTTTAGCCACCAACTTAGAAAACTGATTTAGCCAGAAGCTGGGAAGCAAACTCCTTTCCCGTATATTCTGTCAATTTGATTTCTCATCACTGAACAACTGAAAGGAAAATCTATCTAAATGAGAAAGAGAAATGGATTTTCCCATTTCTTGCCTCTTGTACAATGAGAACTGTTTTGGTTTCTCAAGGCATATTCTTACAGAAGTTATATTTAGGTATGAATTATTCTTTCTCCAGATTCTTAAATTAATTTATTCTCTCTGGAAGTCCTTCTTGTTGAATTTGTTCTTCTTGATTATCTTAATCTGAAAAAAGAAAACTTGTTACTTTACTTTCTCATAGTTTGTAGTAGCACACTTGAATCAGTCAGGACTTTTCCATTTATTTATTTCTATATATTCTCCTGACCCCAAATGTGAGAATTTGAATACTATGATAATAAGGATCCAAACTTAGTTTGCCAGCTTTATCATGAATGCATTTTTTTAGAATAGAATGTTTATATCAAAAAGTGAGTCCACTACAGGGCAATCTGTATATGCCTCCTGAGAGGTGAGTGAAATGAGGCTTAGTTTGAAGTGAATGTATATGGGATTTAACTTAAGACTTGTTATGTCCTGATATAATTTTCAGCTACATGCAAAAATGTTAAAAACAAAGTGAACAGTTCAATATGTGAAAAGTGATATGCAGTGGTATGTAGTTTCTTTTTAAAAGAAAACCTATATACCACTGCATGTCACTTTTCACATATGACCCAGCACTGAATAGCATTTTAAGCTTTTGATGCTACTGCTTTTGCTGTTCTTAATCTTACTGATCTTTTGTTTCTACTGTTGCTTTTTTTAATTTTTATGTCTTAATATTCTCTTCTAAACTGTCGCAGAAATGGAGAGTGTGAATGAGGTTCAAATCTTACTGAACACTCTAAGTCAACATCATTTCTAAAAATGATTTTATCAGTCAATTTGCAAGGCTTATACTCAACTTGCAAGTCTAATTTCTTAAAAAATGTCACACATGACTCTAGATAAAAAATTAAGAGTATGAACAAATAACAAATTGTGATTATGCCAACATGTGATGACAAAAAATACCAGAGACAGTTTAGATTGTAACAGATCTATTCTATGCAACTGTTAAAAGACTTATGGGGGCTATCACTGCCCATCAGAGTTCAAGGATGTATTGACCAGTTTTATAGGATATGGAGAAAAGATCCAAGGAACAAATAATTTAAGGCATATTTTAAAAACTATATGTTTAGTTTAGAAAGATATTAAGAGCCAAAGTATTGGGACAACTTTGGGGGACTGAAATGTTTTTTTAAATGTTTAATGTGTTTATAATGCAAATAAACAATATAGTGTTTTGTTTATTTATGGACAACTTATATAAACTAGGCTCTTCCCATTGGAAAATCCTTGTAAGCTACAGTAAAAGCAAAAGGTAGCTTAGTTCAGGGAACTATTCCAGCCTAGTCTTCTTCTTGATATACTTGTATTTTAGGAGCCGTTTCAATATGGATGTACCCTGAAATAATATCACGCCATACTTACCAAGCAGCTTGTGAAATGGGGAACAACCCCCCCCCCCCCTTTAGATCCCCACGAAGAACTCCTGGCAGGTAAGTAATTGGTTTTTACTTCTTGTTATGTAAATACTAGTGGCTGGACTTCATTCTGAAGGATCTGATTTATATTTTTCAGTCTCTGAATTAATGCTGCCTAGAAAGTGTACGGTTTGAAGAAAGCTGCATTGTGATGACCACTGCTGGCAGAAATCTTCAGAGGATTTTTCAGATCTGGAATGTAGCTAAGATTGCATTCTATCAGAGAGGCTGCAATACTTCCACCGTGATCTTGAGTCTATAATTCTAGTGAAGATTGGCCTGCTTGTGACTGTGGGTCTGATTTGTGGGAAAGAAAGGGACACATATTCCAAAATGGCACGTCACAACACTTCTTCTGAAAATGATGATGTTGATGTTGATGACGACAATGATGGGTTTTCATCCAATAGCATAGAAATGCCCAACAGGCAGCCTGTTTCTGTGTAATCAGGAAAATCTATTTCTGGGGCAGATGCCTAACAGATAGCAATTGGGCTTGTGGACAATGCAGCCTCTAGCAACAGTAATGGGAGAAACTTGTTACCAGCATTACCAGCACTGGTAATGTCAATCTTTGCATTCTGTACTGTGATAGAAAGCAAATCCTCACAAAGCCTCTTCAACCTGATTATGAGCAGGGTCTTTTTGCAAGAGGGTACATGAAGATGATGTGTCAGGTAAAGGTATGAAAGACAGACTTCTGTTATTTAGTTGAGAGGCGTAGACAGGACTACATTTTGGGCTGTTTTGACCTGAGCCCTGATCAGGGGTGCCTGAGCACAATTCAAGGATCGGAAATGGTAACCTCAGAGCCAAGATTAGATTTGCACAGCCTCTCCTCAATACAATCAACATGATTCTCTATGCAATATTTTAAAATCTTATTGAAATTTATTTATTTATTAAATTTTTGTGCCACCTGACTCCCAGTGACTCTGGGAGTGGAAATCAGTCACAGAAGGAATGTGCTTTTCGATTATATGTAAAAATGGATATGCTGCAACTCCTCTGCTTGTTCTCCAAAATGCTAGCTTTCTAAGGGTCTACCCCCTGGTCTGCTATCCAAGAGAGAAATGTATAAAAGGCCTTTGACTTAATTGTAAGTCCCCATACTCAAATACTGCCTGATAAACATGCCTGGCTCTCTACTTCCGTCCAAACAGCTACAGTAACTTTTTTTAATCAAAGACTGCTAAACAGTGGTCATAGTGAAGTTTGTAGAGCAACAGGTGGGAAGGTACACATTTCACCATTGACAACTGCAACATCCTTATGCAGTGACCTGTGTGCAGCTGTCAGCCCTTCAGAGTAGGCCAGATCAGGAAACAGACTCCACAAGAAAGAGTGGAATTCTACTTTATTGATATAGGCTATAGTAACCAAGTTTTGAAAGCCTAACAGCATTTTCCTTCCTTCCCTCCCACTTATACCAAAGGAACTTGAAGTGGAGTCAGTTTAAGTTTCTTTCTAATGGTCTCTTCTTTTCCTGGGCTTAAATCATGTTTTGATAACTGTTGTATTCCTTCTGCAAGGTCACCTCTGTGGTTTTCAGCACCACCATCCCCATCAGTCTCCCCTCCCAAATGCAAAGAAAACTGAAATGGTGTTCTAGCAGATTCACTCCACCCTTCTCACTCAGTACCTCCACAAGATCATGATACAAGTCCTGTAGCACAGAGTAAGAATTAGTTGGTAGTTGTCCCCCTCTTTTCTGCCACCTGATGCCTGGGCTGTCCTCCCTCTCACCTGGCACTTCTCCAGGCAAGTCCTGCCGCAGATGTAGATGGAGCTGGAAAGTCCCCCCTTTTCTCCTACCACATGATTGCCCATTCTGGTGAGTCTACCATGATGGAAAGCACAGCATCCTCTTCATCCTGGGACTCACTTTCTTCTCATAGTGGTGACAGATTGTGGAATGTGGCTAATTTGAGAATTTCAGATGAAAGTGGTGTCTAAGGAGCGGGATGTATACACCTGTCATGCTTTCCCACAATCTCTTTGATTCAGAGTAGCCCTTTCAGGGAACCAGATATTCCAACCACTTTGCCTGGCATCTAAAGTCCAGAATACATTCTATTTCATACTGTGATGGAAGGCATGAGCGGGGAGGATTTTGGAATGGAGCTTCAAGGTTACAGGGAAGAGGAAGAGACACTCCAAGGAAAGCATTTCCTCAGCCCCGAGCTGGACTGTGTGAAAGTTAAGAGAAAGACTCTATTAAAGGGGTCACCCACTTAGCAGCAGCTCCCTTCAATGAACTCAGCACAAAGGACACCCTCATGCGGTCTGTAGGAAACTCCACCAGTCTGCCATCCATGAACAACTCACACTGCGCCAGGAAGATTCTCATCTGTTCCACCTCACCTCCATACTTCTCAGGCATGCTTCCAGGAGAACGCAACAACAGTGGTGTAGCTGCAACATTTTGGCTGGCTTGTTTGAGTTGCTACGCCATCTGATCCATAGCGGCTTGTAAATTATTGATCTGGGCATCTACCTGTTGTTGATGCTGTAGTAATGCCACCGCCAGAAGCTGTGGTGTTAAATTAGCTCCTTGGGGATCCGTTGCCATGCTTAAAAATTCCTCCCTCCTGGTGGGAGTAGGAGTCTGGCAAGATTGATGTCAGGTTCAGCCTAAGAATCACAACGAGACAGAAATCAGAAATCAGCTCAGCTTCTTTATTAGCTTGCACATAATAGACAGAATCTCGCCAGACTAACTCTAATCCCCCCAATGATAGCAACTATAACCATCATGCCCTTAGGGAGGGGCCAGTCTCTTTCTCTTGACTTTCACACAGTCCATCTGGGGGCTGAGGAAATGCTTTCCTTGGAATGTCTCTCCCCCATCCCTGTAACCTTGAAGCTCCATTCCAGAACCCTCCCCACTCATGCCTTCCATCACACATACTCTTCTACCACACGTACTATAATGGGGAGGGGGCATTTTAGATCATAAGAGGCAGGAAGGTTCCCCAAGTCAAAGTAGAGACTGATGGAAAACAGGCTGAATCCTCATTGATGCAGGCAGTTGCAGATGAAAAACCACCGGGTTAATTTGCTGGACAACTGGGAAGGGCTCAATACATTTTGAATCCAGTTTTTGGGAGAAACAGGCTGAAGGCAAAAATTTAGTTGAAAGCCACATCAAATCCCCCACTGCAATCTTGGCACCTTCCTGTCTGTGTGTGTCTGTAGCCAGCTTGTTGCCAGCCTTTGCCAGATCTAGTTGTTCCTTTAAGAGAGGCTGAGTAGCCTACCTCTCCTGTAGGAAGTCTGAGGCATGAGGAACAACAGATGCAGGAATTCTGAGGAACAAAATGTGGGAATGGAAACCTAGGTTGCCAGAAAGGGAGACATGTTGATGGAGGAATGCACTGAGTTGTCGTAGGCCAATTCTGCAAGAGGTAAAAATTCAGTCCAGTCATCTTGTTGATGTTTTGCTAATATTTGGTTCACTCCCTCTGTTTAACCATGGTTGAAGCTTCTCTGTGGGAATAAATAAAATTCAGTTTATCTTTTCAGATTTGTTTTGTCTGGTCCATCTTAGGAACTTCTGTTGCGCAGAATTGTAGACTTTAATCTTGTCTTCTTTAAACAAATCTGCTCTTTGAAGAATAGCACATATCTCATCATCCAGTCAGTTAATGACCATGTCCCAATAGTAGGCAATCCATCCTGTAGTTGTTCCAGCTGATGAAGTGTCACCAGATGCATTGTCTTAGCATGGTGCCTGGTTTACCTGGCAAATGAACTGCTCAGCAGTGGAGGATACTTAGTAATGGCCCTCCAGAGCCTCCTGACTACTTGATGATTTGCTTCTTTCTTTTTGAGTGAGACCTTTCTTACACTCAACTTTTTAATGACCCTGTTCTTTCTCTTATAGGTTTGGAAACTGACTGTTTCAGATTTCCTATTAATGTATTCAAGGCTATTCCTGCTATTGCTCCCACTAGATCAGTGTTTCTCAACCTTGGCAACTTTAAGCTATGTGGACTTCAGCTCCCAGAATTTCCCAGCCAGCATGGCTGGTTGGGGAACTCTGGGAGATGAAGTCCACATAACTTAGAGTTGCCAAGATTAAAAAACACTGCACTAGATCATTAGTAGCATGGCAGTAAGATAGCCGTCCTCTGTTTTGGTCCAGTCTTTACTAGAACTTTAAAGTCCCCCAGTTTCTGCGCACCTTTTCCAACATCCTGGTAGAAGTAGTGTTAGGCAGCTGAGCGACTGCTTTGTACTCCTCTTTTGCATTTGGCAGGCCAGTCAGGCAGAAAGTGACCTGTTCTCATCTGTAGGCTTCAGGAGTAGGGGCTGCCAAAAGGTAACTGTGGGGATTGCAGGTAGCATCTTGGAAAACTTCTAAAAACAACTTTGTGTTAGTGGGGTACATCTGCCATGACAGTGTGGCAATTTGCATCTGACTATGGGGCAACAGAATAAAGCCACATATTTGGAATTCAGAGCTATTGTTCTCATTTTTGTACCTTGAAAAAACAGGTTTTGAAGAATGAGAATAATGCTCAGGTTTCTGTGATATATGGTACTGTGTAATGGCCTCTTCTGTTTGATTACTCTGACAGGTTGAGGATAACAGTGCATCTACCGCTGCAAAATTCATTTTTATTTGGTGGAAACAAAAGAAGATGAAAGACCCTCCATAAACTTTAATTTACAGGAATGTATTAAGCAGCTCTTTACACAAAGATTGCCAACAGTGTTAAAAACATGCAATATTTTGAGGCATTTGAAACAGGACAGCATCACCGTGTTCCAACATTTCTTTGATAAAAAATGATTTTTCAGAATTGGATGGCCGACTTCTACAAGAGAAGGGACGTACAAACTGTACAATATTAAAGTATTATGGTTTAATAGCTATAAGGTGGTGGATATTAATCATTGCCTTTTACCACCCTTTTATTATATACCACATTTAGATCTTTTTTTAAGTACTTGCATTTCCACATACTTCCCACTATTTCTAAACCCTAGCAAGCTTGGGCTGTTCCACCACTATCACTTTCTTACCTTCCTCCTCAGACAAGGAATATGAATCTACCAAATCTGTCAGGTTTTCAGGGTTAATTTTATCCCAGTCAGTGCTGTTTTGTGTAAGCCCCTTCACTTTCAGCACCATTTTCTCATTGGATAAAGTGTACCTGTACACAACTCAGTGATCATGGTGTTGGGTAGGATCTTGCTTATCCATTGCCCTAAACCAGTGTTGTCCAAACTTTAAGATGAGTGGACTTCAACTCCCAGAATTCTGCTGGCTGTGAATTCTGGGAGTTGAAGTCTACTCATCTTAAAGTGGCCAAGTTTGGACAACACTGCCCTAAACAATCACCTAACAACAGAGTCTGCGCTCCTTCCCTGCTAATAAAGATGACTGATTCAACTCCCAGAACTCTGTTGCGCAGAGTGCAGCAAAAAAGGTCCCAAAAATTCCTGCTCTCAGGTAACTTACACATCAGCATGAGAGCTTGCAAAATGCAATATCCATAGTTAGCTTTCCAAAGAAAATCCAGTCAGAAAATATAAACTAACTGGTCTTTATTGATAAAAATGCAAAACTTTATAAAATACAAGTTGCATACAAAATATAGGATAGAACAAAGACTTCTTCTCACCTTAGCTTCCAAGACTTAACCACAACAAAGTCTCTAGCTAAAAAAAACACTCTCAGAGAAGAGGTACACTACTTGGTTACTAGTTAAGACTACATAACCTATAAAAACCTACATGGTTAACCTTACAAAATAAACTGAACAGGCTGGGCATTTAGCCCTCCCGTTATATTGCCAGCATGTCACGCCCCCACTGAATAACTAGCATACACATTACAGTAGGTGGCAGTAAAAATTATAACAGAATCACAAGATACTTTGTTTACACTAATCTTGACACCCGTTTTTGTATAGGGAACGGGATGACCTTCTTCCCGTGAGAAAATCCTGATACCCCTCTCAGCCCGTTCATGACACAACAACACGTGTTACAAGATAGTATAAAGAACTGATTACAGCAATACAACAATTTACATTTGTTCTAATCCAAGGTTTGCTAACATTGCTTCATGTTGTACAATAGGCAATGATTTTGTAAATACATCTGCAAGATTTGCTTCAGATGCACAATACACAAGACCAATGAAATTTTCTAACATAGCTTGTCTCACATTTTTCTATTTTACATCAACACACTTTGTACGAGCTCTAACGTTTTCTGTTTTAGCCAACCCTATACAGGCTTGGGAATCTTCATACAGTGTATAAGGCAATGACACTTGAATGTTTAAATCAGTGAATAATTGATGAAACCATCTTAATTCACAGATTGCTTCTGATAAAGCTGCGAATTCAGCTTCTGCAGTAGACAAGGCAATGGAGGTTTGCTTCCTTGCTTTCCATGCAATTGTAGATTCACCAAATTTACAAACAAACCCAGTTATGGACTTTCTGTCACTTTCTTCTGCAAATGAACTATCAACAAAAATTACAGGCTTTTCTGACCCATTAGTTGACATTTTAAGACAAAAATCTATTGTACCTTTTAAATATCTCATTAATCTTTTCAATCCTAGCCAGTCATGTTCTGTAGGATTATCTATCTTACGGCTCAAAATCCCAACAACATAAGACACATCTGGACGTGTCCATTGTGCTAGGTATAGTACAGAACCAATCACAGAATGATACATTGCAGGTGTTTCACACAACTTTTCACATGTTTCATTTTTCAAAAAATCACAAGTCATTGGAGTTTTTACAGGTTTTGCATCTAACATTCCCATGTGTGTTAACAACTGTTCTATCTTTTTCTTTTGACTTAGATTTCTCCATCTTCAGCTCTATGCACTTCAATCCCAAGGTAATATCTTAACATACCTAGATCTTTCAATTTAAAATATTGCTCTATTTGCTTGGCAAACTCTTTTACCAAGTTTAAAGAACTAGTAGCAAGACAGAAATCATCAACATAAGTGAGAAGTACTGTATAATCTTTTCCAGTTCCTTTGGTATATACACATTGATCAGCTATTGATTTCTTGAAACCAATTTCCAACAAAGCTTTATCTAAGAATTGATGCCAACATCTCCCAACTTGTTTCAATCCATACAGTGCTTTATACAATCTGTATACTTTCTGGGAATCCTCACATGTGTAACCTGGAGGTTGCTTCATATACACAGTTTCATGAAGCTCAGCATTTAAATAAGCTGTATCTACATCAAAATGATGTACAACCATATTTCTTTGTGCAGCTAGGGCCATCATTACACGCAATGATTCAGGCCTAACTGTAGGTGCAAATGTAAGATTATAATTCACAAACTGTTCTTGTGAATAACCTTGTGCAACCAGTCTAGCTTTATACTGAACAGTATTATCAGGTAAAAGCTTTTTTCTAAATACCCATCTGGAACCTATGGCTTTTTCTGATTCAGGTAAATCAACAATTTCAAAAACATTCTTATTTACTAATGCATTGAACTCAGTATCCATAGCTTCATTCCATTTATCTTGTTCATCAATTGGCAATGATAACATTTCCTGAAAATTTTGTGGTTCACATGTTATTTGACACACCCTGACTTGTTGAATAACAAATCTTTCTGGTGGAACACCTTTTGTTATTCGTGTTGATCTACGAGGAATCTCAAAACTCTCTTGTATTTCCTCTACTTTCCCCTCATTCTTTTCTACTTCAGCTAAAGCCTCTGCTTCTGCTTCTGCTTCTTGCTTTATCTGTGGAGAGGAGGGTGCAACGAGTGGTGTTTGCTCTCTAGCTAAATCTGTCTGTGACTCCAAAAAAACCTCTGAATTTGCATGCAGCCTTTGCCAATCAGAAGGCTCTTCAAAATTCGCATTTCTAGAAATAACTACCCGGTTTCTGCCCAGATAAAATCGATAACCCTTTGACTCCTGAGAATAACCAATAAATCTCAAACTCTGTGTTTTTGGTTGGTTTCTCCTTCTTTGAGACTTAGGAATTTGTACATAAGCAAAAGTTCCAAATGTATGCAGATGCTTTAAGCATGGGTGTTTACCATACAGGAAAAAATAAGGAACTTCATTCACAGCTGAATTCCAGTGTCTATTAGTAAGAAATACTGCTGTTAAAATTGCTTCACCCCAAAATCTGGCTGGCAATTGATTATCAATGATTAAACTATCCTTAATTACTTTCAAAACACCGATCTTCCGCTCAGCAATCCCATTCTCAGCAGACATGCCCACATTTGTTAATCTGTGGAAAATGCCTTTCTTACGTAGCCAATTTTTAAACTCAAGACTCATAAATTCACCCCCTCTGTCAGTCTGCAAACTCCCTACTTTATATCCATGTCTTTTTTCAACCATAGACACAAATTCTTTGAAATGAGAGAATGCTTCAGACTTCTGTTTCAACAAATAACAAAATGTGAAACGTGTTTTATCATCCACTAAAACAAACATGAATCTTGCTCCCCCCTCACTCAGAGGAAACGGACCAGCTAAGTCAGCATGCACAAGAGCAAATGGTCTTGTAGAAATCCTGCTGCTTTTTCTGGTGACAGGGGCGGATTTTATCTTAGATTGTTTACACACAGTACAATCAAGAAACTTAGAACACTTCTTGAATCTCAGTTCTGATACACTTTGGCCATTTGTGACAAACACTTCCATCCAGGATGACCTAATACTCTATGATAATAATGAATGCATTTATCATGTAAAGGAACATTACCAGCACAACTTCCAATTAACACATCTTGTTTAGGAAGCATTTCATACAATTGATTAACCATTCTCCCTCTTGCACATTCAGCCCCCTCTTTTGTAACATAGCATTCAGAACCTTGGAACATAACAGAATAACCAATGCTAGTTAATACAGGGACACTGAGAAGAGAAAAATCAACTGTAGGAACACAGAGTACATCAGAAACCACTTCTCCCAAGCAAGGTATGAACACCTCACCTTGCATGTTTACTTTAGCTACAGAACCATCAGCCAAATTAACCTGTTGAATTTTAGGTTTACATTTAGTTAACAATAACTGCTCATTGTTTACAATGATTTCACTACAACCAGAGTCCAGTAACCACTTATCAGCATAACGTTTGTCTCTGTGAGAAATCAAAGCAGACACCAGTCTAGTACTCCCTTGTTTCTTAACTGTTGCTTTTTCACGACGGACAAACCTTCTGGAACTCTCAGCAGGCTGATTTTTCATAGGACAATCTTTTATAAGATGCTTGGTAGAATTACAATGAAAACATTTTCTCACCAAATATGCACATTCTGTGCCAGCTGGAGAAGGTTGCTGCTTTACTTTATCAAGTCTTTTCTTAGGATTAGTCTGCATGTCACATGTGCATTGAATTTCTTGTAACCTATTTGTTAAATACTCCACTGTCAGGTCGGCAATTGGGAGCGACTGTAATACTTCTACTAATATGTCAAACGACTCATCCAGACTTGAAAGAATTAGACATGCTTTTTGTTGCTCGGGAATGATCAGATTACGATCTGCCAACTCAGCAAACGAAGTTTTCATCTTATTCAGGTGCTCAATTACATTAGCTCCTGGCTCCAACTTAAGGTTATACAACTGCTTTGTCAAACTTGTGATAGCAGATGCAGTTTGCCTCGCATAGATCCCATGCAACGCCACCCAACATGCATTAGCAGTTTCCAAACCACAAACATGTACCAATTCTGAAGACTCAAGTCCCAAAATCAAATTACCATATGCACGGTCCATCAAAGCTTGCTCTTCATTTGTGGGTGCCACCTGGGGTACGTTGTCTACATAACGCCAAAGCCCCTCTCTCATGAAAAAAGATTTTATCTTTATATTCCATGTTTGGTAATTCTTTGAATTCAACCTTTCAAACGGAAGGCTCACTGCTGCAGGTGGAGCTGCTGCCATATTTCACTTAAAACAAGCACTCAACCACAGAGAAAAAATCCAAACTTCAAATGAAACAGTCACAGCCAGGGTAATAAATCCATAAATCACCCGTCACTCAGGAATGTAAGTCCTTGCTTCCAGCACGCCTGGATTCATGCCTTGGACATCATTCCTGGAACCTCACGCCTGGAATCCTGTTCCCAAACCACCAACCTCAGTCCTCAGTCTTGGGCACTTGATCCTGGTTCTGCATACTGGGTCCTCTCTGGACTCTGAAACTTAGTCCTGAGATCTGAGCTCTGAGCTCTGAGCCCTGAGCCCATAACTTGTTGCGCAGAGTGCAGCAAAAAAGGTCCCAAAAATTCCTGCTTTCAGGTAACTTACACATCAGCATGAGAGCTTGCAAAATGCAATATCCATAGTTAGCTTTCCAAAGAAAATCCAGTCAGAAAATATAAACTAACTGGTCTTTATTGATAAAAATGCAAAACTTTATAAAATACAAGTTGCATACAAAATATAGGATAGAACAAAGACTTCTTCTCACCTTAGCTTCCAAGACTTAACCACAACAAAGTCTCTAGCTAAAAAAAACACTCTCAGAGAAGAGGTACACTACTTGGTTACTAGTTAAGACTACATAACCTATAAAAACCTACATGGTTAACCTTACAAGATAAACTGAACAGGCTGGGCATTTAGCCCTCCCGTTATATTGCCAGCATGTCACCCCCCCACTGAATAACTAGCATACACATTACAGTAGGTGGCAGTAAAAATCATAACAGAATCACAAGATACTTTGTTTACACTAACCTTGACACCCGTTTTTATATAGGGAACGGGATGACCTTCTTCCCATGAGAAAATCCTGATAGTACAAACTGTACAATATTAAAGTATTATGGTTTAATAGCTATAAGGTGGTGGATATTAATCATTGCCTTTTACCACCCTTTTATTATATACCACATTTAGATCTTTTTTTTAAGTACTTGCATTTCTACATACTTCCCACTATTTCTAAACCCTAGCAAGCTTGGGCTGTTCCACCACTATCACTTTCTTACCTTCCTCCTCAGATAAGGAATATGAATCTACCAAATCTGTCAGGTTTTCAGGGTTAATTTTATCCCAGTCAGTGCTGTTTTGTGTAAGCCCCTTCACTTTCAGCACCACTTTCTCATTGGATAAAGTGTACCTGTACACAACTCAGTGATCATGGTGTTGGGTAGGATCTTGCTCATCCATTGCCCTAAACCAGTGTTGTCCAAACTTTAAGATGAGTGGACTTCAACTTCCAGAATTCTGCTGGCTGTGAATTCTGGGAGTTGAAGTCCACTCATCTTAAAGTGGCCAAGTTTGGACAACACTGCCCTAAACAATCACCTAACAACGGAGTCTGCGCTCCTTCCCTGCTAATAAAGATGACTGATTCAGTGTCACATACAGACACCACTTGTCCAAATCCCCCAGAGGCCTGGGCAGTTCCAACCATGTGTATGCTGTAATAAAACTGGCAATCCATACATTGTACATGAGGTTTTGGTGAGGTGGCATTTCACTGTTTTCCATGTCACAATGTTTTGCTTCAAAATATAGGTTTTCAGTATAGTCAAGGCTTAGAGTTACCAGAGCGGAATGCAATCAAGTGGAGAGTTATGTTAATCATTAAGTTTAGGGCTGGGAAGCAGCCTTTTCTGATGGGATTAAGTAATGCCAGAGTTCATTACCTGGTGTTGTCTGCACCACGTGGATTTTGGTGGTTTATTTTGATGGTGTAGGCTAATGAAAAATATTAATAAACTCCCGTTATAAGTTAGTGTACCTATATTACTACTACTATTATATATAGCATGGAGGAAAGAATTCCTCAAACACAGCCCAGATGTCTGCTGGAGTAGGAAATTGTGAGTGGGCCTTTTGCAGTTTTGTGCGCTAAGGCTTCAGCTTTTGTGCTTTCACACAGATTCTTGTCCAAATAACCATGAGATTAATTCTTGATTACATTCTCATGGGAGCCATTACTACTTTAGCCGACAACATTAAAATCTGTTGTAGACGGGGACTTTATGCTCAGTACTTAAATACTGAGCAACTTGTATTGTCAAATAACTGCTGAAAGACTAATATTGGACAAAAACAGTTTTCATAAAGGAAAGTGGAAAGAATAGAATAGTGTTGGGGAATGAGATAGTCAACATTTTTTTTTTTATCAAACTTTTATTAGAGATTGTCAACATTTTTGTCTGTTCTATGCAGCTACCGATGACGAAATTGAAATTAGAATGGGTAACAGCAGTTCCATAGGAACGTCATTTCAGACAATTACAAGGTAAAATCTGGATTGGGTCATGCATACAAAGGAGGAAGATGGTGACAGGAGCACTGAATAAGGCCACAGCAGAAAGGGGAGCATGTAAATTGATATTCAGGTTCATCAGCTGCAGGGGAAAACATGGTGATAGCAAATATATACATACAGTAATGTAACAAGGAGTTTGCAGGAGTGGAATTTGGCTTTATTTATAGCTAGATGGATTAGGAAGGCAAATGGAGCAGCACTGTAATCCATACTCTTCTTTCTCCATTCAACAGCTGAAAAATGGTCACCTGTGCAATAGGAATGTGAAATAAATTTACAATGGACTTCTTGTAGAGCAAAATGACATGATCTGCCACTATAGGTTACATCCTTGCACCAATAGCAGCAAATCATGGAATCTGCTACTGTCAGTTTTCTCAGTTTAAAGTATTTACACATTTGTTTTCATATTATGAGCAAAAATACACATAACTAACTGCAGGGGCAAAGATTGCATTTTAGGTGGAATAACATTTAAAACAATGCATATTAGGGAAATTTGCAGACAAGATACATAAAGGAGAAAGTTTCAGATGAAAGCCCAATTGATTTTCTTGCATTTAAAAAGATGCAGAAAATTTGACGAAACAGAATAATGAGTAAATGCATGTGATAACACCACAGAATCAATTTAGACTGAACTAGGGATCTCAACAATGCACAGATATTCCTGATCTGTGTCGTAGTTTTTTCCACCTCCTGATCCTGGCATTGTCCTTTTAACATGTTCTCCAAATGTTTCGTTATCCTCCATTCCACAGCCAGTATCTTCCTTCCTTAGCTCTGGAGGTCAGCCAGAAGTGTGCTCCTGACTTCATTCAACCTACAATGGCCCACATAAGCTCTCAGCTATGTGACTCTGCAGACACAAATACAAATGTGAAAAATGCAAGTGCATCTAGGTATGTAAAATTGTTTGGGCTGATGAGTTATTTAATATCTAAAACCAACAGAGAAAACAAGGGCAGCACGGGATGAAAAACAGAAATATAAATGTAGCCTGTATTGCAGAAGAATGCAGTAGAAAGGCTTTAAAAATCTATTCCTAGAGTTGCTCGCATACTATTTTCTAATTAAGTGTTGAAAATGTATTTCAAAAACTGGTTAGATGTCATTGTTTTAAGAGATTATAGCATCACACTGAAAAACTTAACACAACCCAAAGAGAAATCAATAACAGCTTAAATCTGTGAAAGCTGCAGTCTTGGGTCATAAACATTGCCCAAACTGTTATTGCTCTCCATTTGTCCATAACAAACCAATCAATGAGATACTGAGTGGACCAAATTAAATTCTGATCTAAACCTCAAATTCCCTGTTGATTTCAAATTCTCAGATTCAACACAGTTAACAATTCTCTGTGTGTGAACTACTTTTAATCTTATTCATAATTTAGATATATTTTAAGTAAGGTATATTTTAAATAAAATTCAAAAAAAGGCATTTATGAGCCAGTTCTATGTGTGATTTTTCAGTGAAACCTAAGGTGCTTTTTAACTTCATGAAAATAAAAACATTCTGAGATGGGAAACTTATAGTCATCATAATGATGATGATGATGATAATGTTAACATGAATTTGCAGAGACAGGTGCTGTGTAGAAATCACAGTGGATACTGAACTAAGATTTGAAAGATTTAAGTACGAATTCTCACTCAGACATGACACTTCCTGGAAGAATTTGGACCAGCAGTCAGTTTACTTAGGCTTAGTCTAGGTCACAGAATAAAAGTGAACCTACATGATACCTTATACTCCTTGGGGGAAAGGCAGAACCCAAATTAGGGGATTAGGGAATTTGTGGCTTTTCAGATGTTGCTGAACTGCAGTTTCCAGCATCCTCAACACTGGCCATGATTTTTAAGAACAGAATTTCAGCAACATTAGGGTATCACAAGATACCTATTTCTATATAGAGAATGTCATAACAACAATGTATACAGCAGCTGAGATCTACTCTGCATCATGGCATATTCAATCAGAAGAGTGAAAGTAGCTCAGGAAAGCCAACAGGAGCTGCCTAAATCAAAACTCTCTTTTGCTGATATATAAAGAACAGAAACAGCTGAGGAGGAGGAGGGAGGAATGAACTTGAGGAAGATGAGATATGGTTTGGGCAAGGGAGATGGCAAGGAATGGAAGGTCATTAAAAATCTGAGTCAAAACCAAGTCCATTCTCCCTTCACTCCACAGGGGGAAAAAAAACAGCAGATGGGAAATATCCTTCAATTAATTAATTCAATTTATATAGCTGCCCATCTCATATATATATGACTCTGGGTGGTGCACACAATTAAAATAACAAAAAAACAAACAAACCCATTGAAAAACAAAGCCATTAAAATGCAATTAAAACAGAACTGGGCTAGAGACACACAGTGATGAGGCAAATGCTGGACCAAACAGGCACTATTCTGTGGGTTCGGGAAAAATCACGGAAAGGATTTCCGACAACAGCAGTACAACTGTAAAGATATAAATTTGTTTTGAAACTTTTAGGTTACAATATGTCAATATGTTTAGGAAAGAGCAGGTGATGAGTTGGGATTTTCATCTTTGTAAGAACATCAGGGGAGATTCTGTTCTCTGGTGTAAAAAGAAAGAGACTCATGAATGGAGGGCCTATCCTCAGAAGGAGAACTCAGTGATCATCTACACAATGTTTAAATGGGACAGGAGTAGAGGTGCCATTTCCCATATGCTTTACCAAATAGCAGGCACAGCTGAGAGAGAGCCTCTTATAGTGTGGGTCCTAGATAAGTAACGGAATTTTGGTAGCATGATTTCAGGCTGTTTGGAGAAAAGTTTGTTGGGTATTTAGGACAGAAATATGAGTGTTTGTCTCCAGAGACCTCCACTACGATTCTCATTATTATTTTTAACAGAACAAAAACACAGTACTGCCAAAAGTTGGCTAATTTCATTTTCTAGGGTTAGATTTCAGTTCTATATGGTGACACAAGAGAGGATATTTTCAATGTAAGTTGAAATTGTGTTTCAACAGTTGTAGAATTCCCTTCTTATTTTTTTATGGTTTGTGCCAAGCTCTGTAACCTTTCAGAACCAGGTAAAGGCAGATCTCTTGCTTCACTTTCCTGTTTTGTGTGAAGGTTTCTCCATCTTGTGTTACTGGATTTTAAATAACTGTTGTAAATATAGTGATGGCAGAGGAGGCAGTTAACTTGAGACCCAGAACCAAAGGGGGTCCAACCAGGCCTTTAGTCTTTAAAAATGAAGAAACAAACAGGGCTGTGGTTAGGGTTAGGTTATCTATGGATGAGTTCCATGATGCACAAATGTGAATAGGGGAAACCTAATTTTCCTGGGGTGGGAGGATGATGCACATGTGTGGAAGACAATGGCAGGTTGAAATTGTATTGATACATGCAAGCCCTGAGAGACCATGCTGTGTTTACCACAAGCCACCACTGCTGTTCTTCTGGATCTCTCCCTCATCTGACTCTTGGTGCAGCAGCTCCTGGTAATCATTGGTGGAGTCAGTCCCAAGTATTTGATTACCTTCTGCTTCATGAGGCTGGCATTCATCCAGAGCAGGCCCTCTGAGACCATGACACCAAAAGAGATTGCTGGCAAGTGAGAAGGAAGCTGCCTGGAAGCAGAGCAAGGAGGAGTTAGAAGTGGAGTCCTCAGAGGCCCTGATGGTTTCCCTGGCCCTTGTTGCTGGCTTCTCTCTTCCTCTTTTCTTGAATGTCTTGTGGGTCTTAGGCCTTTTGCAATAGAGGGGAAGAAGTGACTGTGTGACCATCATCCTGTAAGGAACAAAACTGGTGAGACAGGAACTAGTATTCCAGGCCACACAGAACCAGTATCTCAATCATGAGCAATTGCCTTCCAATATCTCCACCTGATCCTTGCAGAGAAAGGTCAATTTTCTACTGACTGAAAAATGTATAAGGAAAAGGCCTACAACTTAAACTCTAGAGCAAAGCCTGTGTAGCTAGATTTTGGTTTGGGGGTGCTGCAGTAGGCTAACCTTCTCTATGCATGTAGCTTCCTTCTTATCCTCAATAAAGAATTAATCTAATTATGTCATGTCTGCAAACTTCTGTTGTAAGCAATGCACTGAATATGAGATTAAATGTCTGGGGAATCATGATTTACTGTCGTCTCTGGCCTGAAGCCTGTCACCTCCTATCTGTGAGACATATGCCAAAAGCTCAAGGTTCTCAGGGCAAAGTGTCCTTGAACTGTGGGAAAGGAAAAGCAACCATTTTTAAACTGCCATGGGTGTAAGAGAGGACTGCAGAGGGCCATCAAATGTTTTATATGGCTTCAGTCTAGTTTGCAATAAAGATTCTTATCTAGCTGCACTTAGTCAAGCACCTGCAGCCCAGCTAAACCAGGCAAAACTGGGGGTTGAAGACTGGCAGCAGAGCCCTGGTCCAAGGTACCTGACCCTCCCTTTTGTCCACCTGCCCTCAACTGCTGCAGCCTGTGGGTGGGGGTTAGTGCCTGAGCATTCTCAGCATTGGTGGGGGCCTCTCTGAGAAGTTCTCCTTGTAGCCATGACAGTTCTACTGGTACCTCTGTTTAAACCTCTTTTTAAAGGTATATTGTAACATTTTTAAAGGTAAATTCATTTTACTTATTCTGTCCCCACTTCAAAAAACCAAACTGTTGACATTTTATTTGCAGATGAAGCAGATAAACTAAATGACTGTTACATGATTGCCTTCCTGGACTGCTTCAAGACCAACACAAGTCATAGACTTATTGACTGATCTTAACTAAGCAGACATCTTACATCCTGTTGCAATAGTCTTCCCTAACCTAGTTCTCTGAAAGTGTGTTATATTACAGTTTCTATCATCTTCTGCTACTATGATCATGTCCAGGCAGGCTGAGAATGATTATCTAATCATTGAAAGACAATCAGGTTGGGCAAGATCATTCTATAATCACCATATGCATATTTTATAATGTCTTCACTTGTTGTGAGAACAGCTGAAGAGGTCTCATTAAACTAAGCCCAATCTAGCTTCATTCCTTTTGGTACATGTTCCTCTGACACTGAGAATTTTTTCAGCACTTTTGTCAAACTTCCACCTGGCATGATTGTAAATCTAGACTTTTCAGACTCACAACCTTTTATTTTTAGCTTATTTGGCAGTAGATTCTCGGACATGACTCGGCTAGTTTAGATACTTTATTGCAGACAAGAAGGAAACCTACTACAACAGAAAGTCTGCCTACTGCAGTATTTAGCAAACAGAGACCATTTGTATGGCTGTCCTCCAGGGTTTCAATTCTAGGCTGCTTCTTTCCATCATTCCAAGGAAGGGGGTATTTGGGCATTTTTTTTTCAAGATCATAGAAAGCAGCTGGAATTTGTTGATATAACCATTCTCATTTGTTTGAGAATCATTGATTCCTGCAGTGTCAGCTCCATTCCTAGCAATTTTGGCCTCTAGGCAAACTAGTGGATAAGTCCAATAAGCTGCAGCGTGATTGTACTTTGGACTTGGAAAAATAGAAAACATGTCAGGTTCATCCCTCCAAACAAAAACAGAGATCATTTCCTGGATCTGGCAATTCCTTTGCTCATTCCCATATCAACCAATAATAGGATTATGGAAGACAACAGAAATCTCAGTTGATATCATGAATACACAGGGCATTAGGCAGCAGCACTGGTATCTGAAACAGTGCAAACTCTTTCAGAGATCTCAGGATTATTGTTGTTATTATTGTTATTGTGCAGCCAAAATATATGGAACAAAGGCAGTGTTACACTTTGAGGAGCCGCCTAAATTTCAATCATGGAAGGAACTACTGAGAAGAGAATGGAACAAAGGAAGAACATGAACACATGTATTTATATGTATTTAGGTTCTGTTTTTCTATGTCAAGTCCTTGGCAGCTACCACATGAACCCAGAAAAAGATGTGTTTGGGTTAAGGAGCCACAGGTAAGAACTACCTTCTTGTCCACACACACACACACACACACACACACACACACACACATTACAAATATCTTTTTGCTTTGAAACTAAAATGCGGCATGGCTCTGCTATTTACCCAACCAGCCATTTAGCTTGTAGAAAGGAAAATGTAGATGTGAAACACTGCATGTGGATCAGAAGCATGGCCTTGAGGGGAAGGCGGCTTTCTTCCTTACTAAGGTTTCAATCCAGATTGGGACTATAAACTTGCTATTTGAACTTGGGGGTGGGGTGGAGGGGGAGCACCATTGGAATAATTGGTGCTTCTCATTATAGACATTTTAAGACAACAGCTGTGTTAGTCTTTACTAGCCAAAATCAGAAACAGTCTAGTAGCATCTTTTCAGATTAATAAATAAGGCTCATGCCTTACAATAAAATTTGTTAGTCTGAAAAGATGCTACTAGACTCTTTCTCATTTGGGGAGAAAATGGGAGCTTTTAATCCAATGCAAATTTCAAGTTGAAAGTTCCCTGCCAAAGAAACAATGAAGTAAAATAGGTAGGAAAGAGTCTATTGATTCTAGGGTACCTCTTTATTAGCTGTCTGACAGTGAAATATCTTTCTTTTTTTATTGCTTTCAAGGCAATCATAACTTATTAACAGGACACTACTTTTTCATTCATCAATTGTCCCTGGGCTAACATTGTCAGATGAGAAAAATTGTCAGGCTCTTTTGATGTTATGTTAAAATATCTATTACTTAGCCTATACTTACTAACCAGTATGGAGAATACAACTATAAAATCCTTGGCAAATAGAATTCTTAGACCAAATGAAAGGTCCTTGGATGAATTGATTTACTGAAAGTTATCATGAGATCAGCACATTTTGATAAAGAAACATAGGGAAGACAGTTTAAAAGGCTACCTCTGGGCCCCACAAAATAATAGAGAACATCCTGAGGGCTCCTTTGCTTTTCATAAATGGAATTTTATGATGGAAATGGCCACAATTGCTGCTTTCTTAATAGGTAAGTATTTCATGGCAGCCATTTTATAAGTGTTTATAATTTATAATTTATAAGTTTATAAATTTTATAATTGTGAATATGCTCTTAGTCTGAAAAAGTTGCCTATCCATGTTTATTTCAGTTTGAAATTACATCTTGACTATTAACCCTTGGCAGAGAGCAATAACTCATTATCTTCTTGCAGTAGTGATGACCACTTCTTTTGGTTGAAAAGAAATGCATTTAAAAGCTATCAAATGAATTCTGTAAGCAAATTTAACTGCACTGAATGAGGCAATATTTACCATTCAAATGCTGTTATATGTACAGTAGTTCCCGAAGATTGCTTTGCTGATTGTGTTTTGAACTTCAGCAGCCCATTTTTACCTTCACCCAACACCAAGCAGGGGAAATCAGTAGCACAACCTAATTTATACCATAGTTCAAAGATCTTTTAAAAAAAGATTATTAAAAAAAATTTGAGCTACTTATTATTAGGAATTTTAATCAAGCCAACATTTAAGCTCATCATAAGCCCCTCCCCCCCCTTTTATAGTACAGTATTGTGATAGAGTGTTGCTTAAACATTCTGATTTAGCCATTATCAAAGCCACAATAATAAGTACTTTCTGAAGCTGTAAGGAAATCATCTAGAGATTAAAATAGGGAAGAATCTTTCTAAATTCAAATTACATTTTAAGAGCACACTTGATAATAAGAGAGATTCTCTTCATGGAAAATACAGTGATCATTTAACATTTCTATGTAGCACTTGGTTGCCTTCCAAGGACATGCTCTCTTCCCTTGACAACTGTGTCTGTTCTTTGCTTCTATTACCATTTAATTGATCCTCTTGAAAATCTTTTTATTCTGGATTGGTATATTCCCAAGAATACACCAACCATCCCCCAGCCTTCATTGATTCGGCCACATACCTTCTATTATGGAGAGATTTTATATTCTAGAAATTACTTTCTACCCATGTTATAAATTACTCATTTTTCTCCATCTGTTACTTATCCTGATATGGTGTGGCATCCAGTTAGGTCTACAATCAAACCTGCTTGTTGTACCAAGAATAGATCTATGCTGTTCTGGTACTTGGTTTCATTTTTTTTTCTCCTTTGAAACATTACTGTGCTGAAAGCATTGACAGAGTATACTGCTTAATTCAATTAACTATCTTGCACCTATGTCATTTGTTGCATCTAATATTCATTTTCAATAAGGCAAGCTGTGTATATATGACAGCGTTGTTTTCCTAATGTCATCACAGCAGGCTATCCAGAATGCTCTTGTACCAACTCTATGATGTCACATCATTTTATTTTTTATTTATTTATTTATTATCAAACTTGCATGCCGCCCATCTCCCCCAATGGGTGACTCTGGGCGGCTCACAATAATAAAAAAGGAAAAAACACAAGTCCCTCCAACCATGGATAAAATCTATAAATAATTAAAAAACATATATTAAAAATGCCCTAAAAACCTCCTATAATTTTTAGCCCTAAAAACCTGCAAGATGCTTGGGGGGGCGGGCAAACCCATCACCCCACCAGCCATCTCCACAGGTGCGGGGGCCCCTCCGGCCCCCAGGCCTTCCAGCAGAGCCAGGATTTAATCCCTTTCCTGAAGGCCATGAGGGAGGGGACACACCGGACCTCAGAGGCAGGATGTTCCATAGGCGGGAGCTGCAGCAGAAAAGGCTCTCTGCCTAGACCCCACCAATCGAAATTCCCTGACCGGTGGGGTCTGCAACCTGCCCCTTCTGCTGGACCGAGTGGGGCGGGCTGAAATGACCGGGGCGAGGCGGTTCCTCAGATAACCTGGTCCTGTGCCATGAAGGGCTTTAACTATATGTTTATGATGTCATGAACAACTCCATGATATCACAGTATGTGTTCAAATACAACTGTTTGGTAGCAAACAACTATAGAAAAAAGGGAGAGATAAGACAGAATAGCAAGCTTATGAAAAGGCACTGTATATTATGGATACCTAACTCATAAACTCATGATTAAGTCTGGTAATCAAAGTAATATAAAAGAAGACAGGGTACAAATGTTTGGAATTGTATTTCCTTTGAATGAAACATACACATATATGTCTAAATAGATAACATTAAAAATATATCAAATCAGTTCTTCCAGGATATAATTTTTTGTCCTAAATCATATTATAAACACAAAGGGAATAAAGCTTCTAATATATAGCTAATTAGTACAAAATGTCTTGAAGCAGCTTATGATCAAAAAGTTATAAACAATACATTAAAATGTCAATTATTGAAAGCAAGAATAAATTTAAAATAATGTATTTCCCTAATGAATCCAAGAATAAAACATCAAAAAACAGCTTACTGACCAATTGGAATTATTCCAGATATGAACAAAATGAGGCCAATCCTACAACAAAGGAGTATTAGAACCAAACGTCTTTAAAGAAGAAGAAAAATAAAGAACATGGTAAATGTATCTCTTTAGGAAGGGATTTTTATAAAGAATGACTTATGGAAAAGTGCTGGCTTTTTTTTTTTTCTGTTTTGCTTCAAAGTGATGGTTAAAAAAAACATAAATCAAGGGCAGTTGGAGGCAGCAGCTAGTTGGAGGTGGATGTAAACTGGAGATCTGAGAAAAGTCTTTTTCATTCTGAGAAAATCCTGTTGGGAAAAGTTTTGAACTAAAGCTGATGGCTGAGAAAAAGAAGAAACAGTGCTAAGAGATTCTGCTAAAGCTAGGAGCAGATGGCAGAGCCTAGCTCCAGAAAGCTTCAAGTAAAAGTCTGACTGGGTGAAACTTCAGCAAGTGGTCCTTGAAACATCTGGGTAATCTTAGAAGCCAGAAACAACAGTGAGAAGATGCTACACAGCTTGGATTCCTGCAGTATATCCTTCTTATACAGGGAATGAATGGGATTAGAGAGTAAGAAAATCAGAACTGAGCAGAAAGCTACTGAGAAAATATTTAGCGAGTGAACATTACTAACTAAGCCCAATTAATCTAACCATTGAATGTTTCAGGAACATCATCCTTCCAGTTGAATGCCAACACTCTATTCCCTTATCTTAATAATAAAAAATTTAACTTTTATATATGTTGCAGGGCTGTGTCTTGTGTTGATGTCAGTTCCACGCCTATGCCACAGAAACAAAACTACTGAGTTTTTATAAGAGATTATTTTGAGGACAATGGGTAACTGTTTCATCGTTCAAACTCGATTTCTCACTGTAAAGTTTAGCTGGGAACTTTATTAAATGAAGTTTCACTGAACTTCAAAGTTTCGTTTAAAAGTGTTACAAGTCAAATAGTTTTACCTCATGGGCTACCACCACCCTACCTGTGTGTACTGCTGGGTCTGTGAGCAAGGAGAGAACTTCTATGGTATGTCTTAAGATCTTGACATTTCATATACAGGTACATGCCACTTATATGGAGTATTAAGAGGTTTAAAGGTTACAGTCAGTACTTTGAACTGGAAGCAGAAATTAGTGACACTAATATTATAATACTGAAGTGACATATTTTCAGAGACCATTCCTCGCTACTCTCTGAACAATCACATTATAGAGCTGTTGAATATTTATTTACTGTAGTGATGGTGTCAGTCCTATGATTTTTTTCCCCATTGTTGTGTGTGTCTCTCTCTTTTTTTCTTTTATTTATTTATTAATCAAATTTATATGCTGCGCATCTCACTATATAAGTGACTGTAGGTGGCTTACAAGTAAAAAAAAGTCATTTTCTGCTATCCTCACTACTTTGAAACTCACTTCTTGTGTTAAGAACAATATAGTCTTGATTAAACATCCTATATTAAGCCCTGTTGGTTGCAGAAAATTTCATATGGATGCATAAAAGATTTTATGACTAAAATGGGATTGTGAATAGCATCTGCAAAGCATGCAAAGGGAATCTAATTTTGCCCAGCCATAAGTAGTGAATTTGCTGACTTGTATTTCAAAGCCTTAGTTTATTTTCTCCTTTTCATAGTGTTGATCTTTGGTTTTCTTAAAGATAACAGAGATTGTTCCATGATTATGGAACAACTGTAATATGATTTTGTTATGGGATTTATGATGATAAGACTGCAAAACATTTATGCTTCAGTCGCTTTCCCTGAGTTCAACCTATCTACAAGGGAACTGTTTCATGTTTTTTCTTCTAAGAAAAAAAAATGTGGGAGTGTTGTAAATGTCACCTTGAACTCCTGAAGGTGAAAGATTAACTACTGATGTCCCTATTTGTCTAATGTCCATACTTTATTCACAGGTAATAAACAATTTGAAGCTGTATTCGTATTCACATACATGCACAAGTTATGTCCCCATGATCTCATCTGCTGGGAATTTAAATAAATTTGTTGACTGTTTAGAAGCAAATGCAGATATTTAAAGAATAGATAACATTATGGTATGCAGCGAATTCAGACAAACTCTAAACTGAGTTAAGATGCTTTGGAAAGCTTAGGGAGATGTACAAGTTAACGTGAGTATCTATGGATATATCTTAAAAACATTGATTTATTTCTGAAAAAGCTCTCCATGTACTGAAGATTCAACATGGGAAATGAGAAGAGGAGGAGGAGGAGGAAAGCTTTATTTATAGTGAATGGTTTTACCAGGTCTCTTTAATTCCTTAGTAGGAAGGATGCAGAACTAATATATCACAGACCTATTCCAATGTTTAACGCTGTTCGCTAATCCATTCTCCTAGGAGCAGGAATATTAAAAGTTATTAACTGGAATCTATGGGAATTAAAAGGGTAGTGCTGGGTACTAGCTTTTAAATGATGGATGTTCATGTTCTTTTGCTTTTGTCATCATTTATTCCACAGCCATTTTGGGCCCATTTTCCATTGCCAAAAACTCTGAAAGCCGTAAACCATGTTTCATATTCCCTTGGCCCTGCAATTATTCTTCCTAAGTAGTAACAGTTTCTAGCCTTCATGTACATCATTTTCATAAACATTGTTCTTCCCAAAGCAAACCATCCTACTGAGGGATTTCTTTCCCACAACACTGGTTTTCCCTTTCCTTTGCAGGGGTAATAACATTATTTTTTAAGAAGGGCCACCTAATATTGTCTGTCATGTTCATAACAAAGATCTCAATACAAGTGCAGAGACACACACACCTGCAAACCTCAGCTGAACACCCCCTAAGAGTTTGTAACATAACCATACATAACCCCCTCAAGCATATTCATTTTTTTTACCAATTGCATCCAATTATATCAAGAAATGTTTTTAAATGGCTATTTACTTTCTTTTTAAAAACATAAAGTCATTTAAGGCAAAATGAAACACTGACAAAAAGAGTTATGAACTGATTTCTAGTTATAATATCTGAGATACTGAGAAGGCTACATTAGGTCATTTTTTGAATCATTCTGAAGCAAAGTCAGATGAGTTCTGAATTGCAGAATCAGAATCTAAACTGAATCTTACCGTATTGTGGGTCTATGCCTTACTAAAATACCACAGCAATGTATGTTTGTCTGTCTGTGTAACTGGATTAGATAAAAGTCTCATGTCTTTGGGAATGATTGATGAAATTTTCAGATTAGAATCAGATCTGATAGAAGCTCTACCTTTAAAAATCATGACCAAGAGCAGCCCAGGATTAACCATTCAGCAGCTGTTTAGGGCACCAAGGGAAGGGGGGGCACCATAGAGTTTTTTTCCCCTAGCTATCATGCCCTTAACTCTTTCACTGCTACACTCAACTTTAGTCAATTTTTTGTAATTCTCCTTATCTGCCTCATTCAACTTTAATTTGTATTGTTAATTTTTCCCCCCTTTGGCATGGTGAGTGACTAAAGTTTAAAAGCTTGGTTGGAACAATTTTTAGAACTGAAAAGTGTGCTCCCAAGTTCACATAATTTCAGCAGAGATAATATCAGATTTTCTTGTCCTTATAATCTTTGGAAGGATGATTAAAAATAGTTTTCCATGAATTTTTGTATTTCCATTTTTCCCTTTTAACAAGTTTATGCATTAAAAAGTGTTGAAAAGTTGCTTCTTTTCCTGTTATATTTGCTTATATTGCTTACTGCTATTTAGGTTATATTTAATATAGTTGTGGGGTCCAACCTGGGGGATGGCCTGGAATAAAAATGAATTTTTAATCTCTTATTTCACCATCGGCACTTATTGAATCTTAATGTTAATGTCAGTTAATGCTTAATGTCAGTTAAGCAATGGAAGGGCTGAAGGGCACCATTGTTGGGCTGTGCTTAGGGCATCAGTTGGCCTTAATCTGTCCCTAACCAAGAGAAATGATTCTGGAAATTCTCAACAGCATCTACAACATACATTTTAACTTAGATTAAAATGTCAGAAATAAGCTGTATAGCAGGCATTCATTATTTGAACAATTGTTTTAGAATATCAAAGGAAAACAGGTGGGTGAGTTTACATAACCCTAACTGAAAATGATGGGGGACAGCTGATATATAAATCTGGTCCCAAGGCCTTTTCAAAGCTATCTTCCAATAAGTTATTTTCCATTTCCCAAATGCAAAGGACAGAAATGTTCTTGCCCATCAAAGAAAGCAGAAGAAAAGACACTTTTGACAAAGTACCACTTCATTAACTCTGAAAGTAATACTCTTTAGCTCTTTGTGACAGGACCCTAAGCTCTGATCAATTCTTACACAAATCCCATGGGGCATTATTAGCTTTGCTACAGTTTCAATGTAAAGTAACAGCCCAGGCATAGCATTATCAGCAATACTGAAAATCTTGTCTAAAGAAAGATTCCCAAAAGAGCAAACCATTTAATTTTAGTTTGGATGTGTCTCTTGAGACCTGCATGGATGTCACTTGCTTTTTAAAAGGAATATCTAGAATCTTCCTAAAAAGTTGAATCAGATCTTTTGGGAGAAATATAGAAAGATCATGTTCCCTTTGGTATGGAAATATAGAAAAATCATGTTCCTTTTGGTGTGGATCACCAAAATTTTGTTCATATTGAGGATTCAGAAGGACAAACATTAAATTCTAAAGATGACTGAATTCTCTCTCTCCTTTTAGGAATGGTTGCAATGAAAATAAATTTATCAGTCAGTCACATAGCTCAAGGTGGCCTGCAATGTTTTCAGGTAGATGTTTGAGGATCACATTTTATGAAAGCAACTCTAGCAATCTTTTCAAGACAGATCAAAGTTTTATACACATAAATGTGTATTTTTAGGAATGGACATAACTATTTAATTGTTGTGAGAGTATGAATTGACAAAGGTTATTTCTATTCATATGATGGGGATTTTATCCTCCCAACTCTCTTCTGGAGAATCCATCAAACTCTCAGAGCACATTAGTGCAAAGGGCTGAAGTAATGACATTAGTTTACTTGCCTTGTCCATCCCGTTGGAAGAAGCAGACTCCTGAATTCACATAATGCATACAAACACTGATATAACAGATCAACTACCTTGAGTTTTACTAACACGGTACCCATTGTTTTGGCCCACAAATCCCTTAAGTCTTAGCCTGGACAGTAGAAATTATAGATTTGAAATCAATACCCTGAGGGACAACAGGTTTGGGGTGGCTTGTCTAAGTATTCAGAATAACAATAATAATATTGTTATAGAACTCTACATTTATCCAGCCATTAGTTTATTACATTCACTGGATCTTATTGTGAGGTAACTGTATATATGATTGCAGACTTCATTGTGACATTGGCTAATTAATATTAATGTGTGCAATTATGAGTTCTGCATGGTATTGTTGAATTAGGAATCTTTTCTGCTTTGTTTTGTTATAAGAACTTTAGTTCCCATATTCACTATATGCAACTGGAGTTTCTTTAAATTACTGTGATTCTCAGATTGAAAATATAAAGAATGAATGCTTTTCATGGGAGGGGCATGAAAGAATTTGCAAATATTAGGGACATATGCAACTCATAATTGTCCTGACTTCGGTTTATATACATAAATCAACAGGTTTAAGCAAACCTAACTGGATTGAATTTTGGCCTATCTCTTCACTTCTGGATTGGACTGGAATAATGTGAGCTGTAAATGTTTGGGCCTTCTTAAGCACTTGGACATTATGTAGAGGAACATGATTTTCTCAAGAGTATACCTGCACAGAACACCTTATTTATCATTGTTAACTTCACTGATAGTTGCTTGCCTCTCTGGCTTTCTTTTAAACTATTAAAATTAATGACCAGATTAGACTATTGAGGGAAGAGCATTTTCACACTTACCTTTGGAGAAGAGTTCTGCATCTTCCATCCCCAACAGTGAAAGGCAAAATAGAAAAGGCAATGCTTAAAAGGCAATTCCTTTGTGTGCTCAGTAGTTAAAAATGCTTTATTGTATTTGTTTAAACAACCTTGAAGAGTTAGTGAGACTTTTTCTCCTGCTATTTCAGTGATCCTCTGTATTTTCCACATGTGCTGTGTTACAGGATAAACTACATTAGACACCCGTTCCGCAGTTACCAGAAATTTTATGGCACTTTGGACTTGCATAATGATGCATTAAGTCTGTGCCTCTTACTGAGTGACTAATGCAGAAGCATCCTGAGCGGACAGGATATGCAGCAGTCCCATTTGTATCATGTGCTTATCACATGTTGATAAGGAAGCTTTCTCCAGATTATTACTCTCTACAGATTATATCTCACAGATGTAAATATAACATCTGTTGATGGCAGATTCTGTGTATTTGAAGAGAAATGGACACTATGGGAGGTTATGACTAAAAATGTGTAACCTGTGGTTATTGGTGTGTTTCTTTTCTAATGTGTGCACTGACGCTGCCATCAGCATAGCTCGTTCCCACTTTTTTGGTCCATTTGCCATGTTCTGCTGCATGTGTTGCCCTGAATTTGGATTTGGCCTACACACTACATACTCTGTCACAAGCGTGTAGATGAAACACTTGCAAAAATCAATAGCCGTGTCAGAATATTAACTGTAAAATGCTGTGCAGGTCTACTCAGAAGAACATTCTACTGAGTTCAGTGAGTGCTACTCCCAGGTAAGTGGATATGGAATTGTAGTCTTGTGTAAATGTATGGAGGCTTGGATTGCTCATATTGTAAAACAATTAGGACAGGTTTATGTTCTGAATTGCACACATTTCAATCAAAATATTGGATGTAGTCTAAATATTCTGCACCCAGCACTAATAGTCCAAGTTTTAATTCACTAGATGCCTTGACTCCCCTCTTGTTCTAAGCAAGTGCAATATGAGCACTCAGTGGAATCACGGCCAAGGACAGACTAAATGCAGGACATCACTGGGTAAATTGCAAAGATCCCTTCCCCTCTTTTAGGGGGTTCCTTCAGAACTGCTATATGCGGGGTATCACTGTCACAAATGACTTTGTTAAAGATTACTAAGCATCACACTAACCAAAAAAAAAAAAAAGAACCCCTATTGTGTAGAGTAAAATAGTGAACAACCTGAAAATATTTGACGACAGTCATCTGCATGTCCTTCCAGCATTCTTGGATGAATTATTCAGCATGCTGAAGCTTCCCCTTTCATATAATGACTACCTGTTGCTCATTGCTCTCTTCATATGCACTAGAGCAACAGGTCTGAGCCTAGAGCAGTGTTTCTCAAACTCGGCAAGTTGAAGCTGTGTGGACTTCAACTCCCAGAATTCCCCAGCCAGCATGGCTGGCTGGGGAATTCTGGGAGTTGAAGTCCACACAGCTTCAACTTGCCAAGTTTGAGAAACACTGGCCTAGAGGATCAAAGTTGGAGGTCTGAAACCTCCTCTTCCAGAAGCCTTTAGAGCACACAGCCCCTGGCCCCAGCTTTCCTGACTGGATGTAGCCACTTGGACAATAAGATAACAACAACAGTGACATAAATTCTACAGCACCACCTCCTAAAGCAGTTGTGTGGATAAGGGTGTGACTAGCCCCTCCCTCCTTTGACACAGATCAATTTCACAAGCAATAAATAGTATTACTTTATTAAAGGGGGAAAAAGAATGTAAAAATTCCTTTTGCTGCTTTCAATAGTCATGCATAAAACATCTAGTGGCAGAAGAGATAAAAATATAGCACTGCAAAAGTCACAAGCAACTTCTTAAGAGAATCACCAATGGGGAAAAGGCATTGTTGGGAAAGTGGAGCAACCCATAAGAAACGAGTCACTAAACTCTAACAGAGAATATAGACATCAAAAACAATTTATCTCAGAGACTATAGTATTGATTTTAATACCCACTCAAATAAAGCATCACAACCTAATGTAAATTTTAGATAAACTTATTTACCTATTCCTTGGAGACAGAGAATCCCTGCAGCAAACAACTTCTGCTTCTTTCTCCTGGATTGCTGCAGATTACAATCTTAAACCAGAGGTGTAGTAGATGTAGTATGACTTTAGCTCCTTTTGCTAGTCCTGGCAGGCATCTTCTTGCATCTTTCCTTCCTGCCAGAGAACTGACTGCAGTTCAAATACACACACGCATTCATCTGAAAGGGGAGGGCTGGAGGACTATTTTTGCTACATGCTACCCACCCATACCTCAGCCAGAAAGATCCCTTTTGAGATGGAGGTTTGTCAGTGCAGCTGTCAATCTTGTGAATGTCAGGTGACATCACGAGTCTTTTCCTACTTCCATGAAGCAGCAGCATTTTCATTTTTCCTCCCTCCAGCAGTCCTTGTGATCCTGGCAAAGCATGTTCAGCACCCTACTGCTGACATAATCACTGGAAGATGCCCCTGACCCTGGTGTCCCATTGCCCTTCCACAGTTCTAGAATTCACAGATAGCTCAAGTGCAAGACGTTTCAGAAGACTGCATAATGAAACTAAAGAATTTTCTAGTGCTAGTGATCACCCATTCAGATGGCCAGGAAAATCGTGGAAGTAAGGCTATCACTGGCTACTACTTATGATGACTCTTGGTCACTTTCATGATCAAAGGAAGCAGGCCATTTCCTAGCTCTTTTTCTTTTGTGAATGCAGAGAGGTCTGCATCTCTTCATTGCTTAGCAATTGCTATTTCTTTTATCAGTATGAGAAATAATATTGTTATACCTGCAGTCTTTTGACTTTGCTATTTTACCCTCACAGACATTAAGGAGATGCCTGTGAAGAAAATCATTTTCAATGGACCTATATAGTTTCAGCTGCTGGGTTCTGTGATTTTATGTGGTTGATAATCTGGTTTATTTACTGAAGTGTGTTAATGCATGTCCTCATTCATAAATGTATACAAACTCGCATCTTTGTGTTATCAATATATAATCACAGAAGTTTCAGATCTTTGCTATAGACATGTACTGCAAATAATAGATTGTTTGGGGTACTTTGAGAAAGTAGGTATAGGCCAAGGTCACAAATGTACCACAAGGTGCAGGCTCTCTGGTTTAAAACTGACATCCACAAACTGTCAGTGGCCACAGTCTTGGGACTATGTACAGAGAGTAGAGGTCTCCATGAAATCCCATGATTTTTCTTCATTCCCAGCAGATTGAATTGCTTCAATGGGGTGCTATTGTCTTCATGCAACTCCATTCTTTTTCTAGAATTAATTTTTTTCTCTCTCTCCACACACACACACACACACTTAATAGATATATTTCATCCATTAAATTTAGGCATTCAGCCTGTGTGATTCAAAGGGTCAAAATCAGCCAAACTGGCTGTCTCACCTTTAGAATCTGCTTTTCTTGAACAAAATGGCATGGCCAGTCTGCTCTTGGACAAGAGGAATCACTTTTCTTTCTCAGAGTGCTTCTAAAGGGCACATTGATTAAATCACTGCTGAAACCAAGCAGCTTTTTGATGCTTTGCACAGTCCTGTTATATACATACTTATTCTGACATGACCTTAACTATAACAGAAACTTAAGAGATTGTTTCCAAGCAATTTGCCAATGAAATTAAGCATTGCAATATGGCTTTTTTATATATATAAAAGCCTATTTTTTGCATCAGTTGGGGGGAAAGACGATTGAAAAGAGTAATTGTCATATTTCTGTATTTTCTGTGGGTTTTTTTTTTTTAAGAAAAAAGACTTAATAACATAAATAAAATAAAATTACCTTGAGCACAGTCTGCTGAGCGTTGATGCTCTTGCCAGAAGAGCAAGACTTGATGAGGTCACTTTGGGTGACATTGTAAAGTCTTATTTTCTAATTTTATTCTACTCTCTGAATTGTTCTTCCCAATCCAGTAATTTAGAAACAATCACAAACATGTGTAATCCCAACTATCACAGAGATTTCCAACTCATTCTTACTCATCTGGTTTTCACCCAGATGAAGTCTGTTGCTGAAATGGTTTTGAAATAATAACCATCTAAGTACCAGCAGTGGAACATTCAACAAAAACAACATTCCAAAGGGCCTTATATAGTCATTGCACTCTTTGCAGAACACATCCATGAGTAGCTACAGTATTTTCTAAGGCAACTTTCATTGTGATTTATGCATTTCTGTGGGCATGCATGTATATCTATGATAGCATACCAACCTACCTACCTACCTACCTACCTACCAACCATATTCTACACAATTGATATCTATAGCCTGCTTAGGTGACAGTATTAAAATGACTTTTCCAAGTAACTATCGCAGGAGAACAGCTCAGGTTTGTAAACTTTATCATCATGGAAGCTCTGAATAAATGGCACTATGCCAAGAGGGGGGGAAAAAAGACCTATTTTTACTGATATGTTGATGTTCAAAGATATATTTTATTATCTGTTAACAGATGCTTTTTATAGAACATCAGGCATGATGCACCCAAGGTGTTCATTAATGGACAGATAAAATTCACATGGTTGCATCTTAATGCTATAGCAACTAAATTAATGACATACAGTGTAAAGGAATAGAATAATCAGATTATTCTTCCTAATGAAGTGTTACATTCAATTATTTTGTATGCTACAGTAACTGTCTTTAACTGACTTGTGTTTTATGAATGGTTGTAAGACTTAATAACTTGTCTGTAGACAAAAATATGAGTCAGGTAATAGTTTATCAGAAAATATGTAATAGATCCATGAAGTTTAATTCTACAGAAACCTATGGGGTGTTTGCCTACAGATTGGTATATTCTACCTGCAGTGAAAAATTATGTTCTTCATGGTGCCTAATTAATGTGCAAATAAATGTTTTATATACACACACACACACACACACACACACATATATATACACACACACACACACACACACATACATACACATAGATACACACACACATACACACACACACAAAGATATAAAATGGTGTAATAAGTAAAAGCAGACCAAGTTGACCATGTGCCTACAATAAAAATCAAGGAAGGAACAAACAAGCTGTCTCTTGGACAAGTGGCATGTCCCGTTATACTTTTTAAAAAGGTGTGTCTATGCACGACATACTCATTTCTAAGAAATGAAATATGGAATATAAATTACATGTCTTCTCCCTGCAAGACACTCTTTTTCTCTGATCTAAAGTAATGCTGTACTAGTGAGAAATGACCTTCCTAAAAGTCAACCTAGAAATGGTTTGCGTAAAGAGAGTTGTTTTGAACTTGTTTTAATCATGTGCATACTACAAGCTCTAGGTCTGGCCAATTTCTTATAGAGAGGACGATGAAGCTTGGATTGCTTTCCACCCCCAAAGTTTATGAGAGCTTAAAGGTCTTTGCACACACAATTGTGCCAGATTTTTGTTTCTTTTCTACAAAAACATATTTGATAATAATAGAAACACAATGAAGAGTAGGAGACTCTCCTGAGCAGTTTCAGGTTGGGAGGGATGATTACAGGGAATGCAAGATGAAGGGGAAATCACCACTTTCTTGATTTCTATTAACAAAAGTAATTCTATCAACAGAAAAACTACTCTTGTCACTTCTGAGTAAGAATGCATGGAACTGGGCTGAAGATTGATTTGCCTCACAGACATACAAGTATAGCTTTCTGGGTCCCAAAAGAAACCTTCAAAGGAGCACACATCTTTTGGCGATGGTGCTTGCACACACAAACTGCTTTCTGGGAGGAATGTCTTGGGGCAATCTACCAGGGAAGGGCAATGCCAGCTAGTAGCATCAGTATTAGGCTGCCAGATCTGGACTGCAACTATGCATATAACCACTAGGTGGCAGCAAAGGGTAGCATTTTCTGTACCTCTTTGGCGCCATCTAATGGTCTCCTGCTATTTGCATGCTCCTCACCATTCCACTCCTATCCCAAATACCTAGGTTCCTTTATGGGGCCATCCAGGGCCTTCAGGAAACCAACCCTAACTTTACTATTTTATTTTATTTTATTTTATTTTATTTTATTTTATTTTATTTTATTAAGATTGAAGGCCCAGCCAGGGACACCTATGATGTGGGCCTCAAGATGGCCTCATCCCTGCCTTGACTGTGTTTATGCCATTGCTCTTAGATCTTTCTCCTCAGCCTTTTTCTGGTTACTTATGGTTCATTTTCACTACGTGTCATTTGGAGTCCTTCTCACAATATACAACACAGAGCACTACAACATTTTTTTTTTTTAAAAAAAGGACAAGTGAAAGCTTTCAAATACATCAATATCTTACAGGACTCTCAGCTGTTGACCTGAGAAGTGTCATTCTACTGTCATTATCCACTACCACAACAGAAAAAAAATGACTGAACTTAGATTCTTCATGAAGCCAGATTTTATTTCTTTAGAACTCAACTGAAATTGAGAGAGCCCAAAACTCTACTGATCCAAGTGAAATGCTGATAGCATTGGTGAGAAACAAGAGATCAGTGTCTTGCAAGAGCAGAGCCTGTGAAAGCAAAATGAAGAGAACAATCCTGGGTATGTTTATTTCTCCTTTGAAGTACTGTTTTTGCTCTCTTTGTTCTATAGCACACTGCATGGCATACAGCTCTTGCTTAGCAGACTGTTGTTTACATACATAAATACTCATCATATTAGGAAAGGCATAGAAAGAGAATAAGAAG
Organism: Liasis olivaceus; assembly: GCA_030867105.1. Taxonomy (NCBI): domain Eukaryota; kingdom Metazoa; phylum Chordata; class Lepidosauria; order Squamata; family Pythonidae; genus Liasis; species Liasis olivaceus. Next base: position 265,110,914 of record CM061349.1, read on the forward strand.
TACTAAGCAAAAGAAATTAATGGTGGGAGTCACAAAAAAAGGAAAAGAAAACAAACTAAATCTAGTTTACACCAACACAATTCACTGTGCTTTTTTGTATCTTCCTATCTCTGCATACCAATCCTGCTTCATCTATATCCGTACAGTGATTCATGCTTTGCCTTTTATTGTAAAACTTCTCACATTTCTTTTTTAAGATCTTGTCAACTCCATCCAACTATGACTTTCTCAATCTTCCCCTTCCTTTCAATCCATTCATTCTTCCTTCAGTTATTTGTTTTTTGATATGATACTCATTAACTCTCTTTATATGATCAAACTCCCTCAATGTACTTCTTTTGTTCTGGTCACACACTTCGTATTTAGTCCATGTTCATCCGTCACTGTTCATTCCTGACCCTATCTGTTCTTATTTTACCATACACACTTCTCAAGTACTCCATTCCAGTACAGTCAATTAGCTTCTACATTTCTTGTAACCTACACATCCTATATAACTAAATAGCCACAAGCAGCTCTTATGCATTGCCATATTCAGTTCTTTCAACAGACCACATACGATCAACTATCTTTCTCCATCGTTTGCACATCTTAAATTTTTTCCATCTTGTCCCTGTCTTTAAATAAACATATTACCGAGATATACCAATTCATCTAGTTGTTCTAATTTGTAAACATTTATGTACAACTTGCTAATGCTCACACTATTTTCTCTGCCAGACACCAATAGTTTGGTCCTTGATGCCTTAATTTTCAGGTCCACATTCCTTGTTGTATCATACAATCACCTGACGTTTGCTGAAAATGATTTGGGTTCTAAGCCAACAACACATCATTGTCTTCATACAAAAGTACATATATATTCCTGATTCCAACAAACTTGGCTTTATCATCACCACATGAATCTGTTATACACTTATCCCTAAGTACACTAAACTATACGAGGGATAGCAAACATCCTTATATTATCCCTGCTCTGGGCTGGGTCATTCATTGAGCATTCCATTTCTTCTCACAGATGCTTTACTTCCATCATGAATTGCTCTTCCTATATTCAGCATCCAAATTTCCACTTCCTATTCACACATAACATTCCATAATTTGAGCCTATCCACTTTGTTGCACACTTTTCTAAATCAGTAATCAGTCATGTATAATAAACTTTATTATTTTCTCATAGCCACCACATATGAAAATCTGCCCTCCATAAAGCCATAATACACAAACTTTGCACATTGTCAGCTCTGTCAAGCATTTTCCTAGTCACATTTAACTAATGAACCCCCCCCCCCCCCATAGTCTGCATTCACTCCTGAGTCTCCTTGTATAAGGGTACAACAATGGCATTTATTCCAATCTTCAGGCACTGATGCAATGTTCACATGCACATTGAACAGGATGCACAGCCACTCCACTTTCACACCCAGAACATAACTTTTCTCCAGGTACTATCTGTGCCTGCAACCTTATCATTTTTCAACATTCTCATGGCAATTATGTCTTTTCATATTTTTTTCTTGGACACCAACGTTTATAGCATTCACTTTAATTCTACTCTTCAATGTATCACTCTATTTCCTATAAACATCCCTAAAATAGCCCTTCTAGCATTCCCTCCTTTTGGTTTCATCTCAAATCATTTCATCCCTTTTATTCTTAATTCCATGTGCCCTGCTGGAAGTAGGTGAATATTATTTCAATTTCTGTAAACAGAAAAATCTTCAAATCTGTCCTTGCCCATAGGTAGAAAATACATTTGCATATTATTTCTCATCATGGATGATGTTCAGTGAAAGTTGCCTCTTTCTTTTACACCTAAGGTTAAAACCCATCTTTTCTTTAAACTTATATTTTGGCTTGTTTCTTATACTCCTGTGAAGTGAATTGGTCCTACTTATTTCTTATGATTCTGTTTCTCCCTTCTTTGCCATCAGATAAGGTCTTCTGCTGGATCCCTGGGCACACGAGTTTAGCACTCTTTCAAAAGAGTGCTAGGCCTGTTTTTTAAGCAGAGGTTTAGTGCTCTTTTGAAAGAGCGCTACAGCCGTACTTAAAACACAGAATTTTCATTCCCTTGAGAAAATGTACAGAAAGTTTATTGAAAAGAGGAAAGAGAGCTGGATTCTGCTAGCAATACATTGCTGATTTCATCACCCATAAGTGCATGACTGGTTTTCTGCTACTTCTGCTGACAAGGGGTTTGACATGGTCATGTTTGTACTGCTTCATTATAGGGGATGATAGTACCTGTTTCTGTGTCATTTTGCCTCCTCCATGGGCTACTTTTAGGTACTGTTGGCTATGACCATTCTCTATTATGACAACCATTCAATTTCACCACTAGTTGAGAACTGTACTTGCTTGTTCTTGATTGCTCCCTCCCGCTTTATACCATACTCCTCCTCTATACCTCTATCCTGACTATAGGTCACAGACAAAGAGGAAAGTGTGGACTGAAGCTGGAGGAAGTATCCCCAGTGCTTCATCAAACCTCTTCTCCAATACCTGTGACCTGTCAGTCAGGCTATTTCTGAACACAGGACCAGCATTAAACCCATGTTCCGAAATAGTCCAGTTGACAGGTGATAATCATGATAGATGGATTTCTATAATATCCCTGATCTGTGTAAACCACTTCTCTGTCCAGGTGTCCTGTCAGCCAGGCTACCTTTGAACATAAAATTAATGCTCTTTTAGAAGAAGCTAGACCCATGTTCAGAAGTAGCCCAACTGACAGTGACAGGCACTGAAAAGGAGCATTGTGTGAAGTGGAAGGAGCACACCTAGTGTCCTTCTCAATGCCTCCTCCATCCCTGTGACTTGTCAGTTGGGTTGTCTCTGAATGTGGATCTAGTGGATCTAGTGCTGTTTTGAAAATGTGCTACCTACGTCCCCAATTAGCCCAGCTAAGAGGTTGCACATATGGAGGTATAGGTGTGGGATAAAGCTGAGGGAGCTCCCACTAGAGCCATGCTCAGACATAGCCCGTGCCTATAACTTGTCACTCAGGCAACTTGACAGATGACTAACTTCTCTGTCCCAGGCACCTGCCTATGCTTACCCCACCCCGTTCCATCACACATTAAGGAGAGCAATTGGTGGTTGTTTTTGCTGCCTGTAGGTGATGCTTGATGGGAAGGTAAACAAAACCAGGGGAATCCCCCAATTATTTTCTGTAACTTATCCCACATTAAAACTGTGGGGACAGCATCACCCGCCAGCCTCATTGCTGAAGCAGAATTGGACTTGACAGTCACGGCAGTGCAATTATATGCCAGCGTTCTTTTCGGCTGGCTCAAGGGCTGGAAGATAACGTATTAATGTGACTGTCTGGTTGTATCCTAAAGGCATTGCTTGGAATGTATCTCCAGCCACTGCAGCAACATGCAATCCGGATTACAACTGCTGGGAAAAGTATCATGCAAAAATGCTGCCATGCTCTTGTTTCACCCTCACAGCATTAAGAGAGGCTTTTAAATGCAGGATGAAAGGTAGCTTTCCACCTGAAACCTTCTGCTCATAACTACTGCTCAGATTAATTTTGCCATCACACAAATATCACATAAATGAGACAACAACATTGATGAGGGAGGGGTGTACTAGCCATTTATTTTATTTCTCTTCTGAATGGACCGGGGGATGAAGGTGAGGGGCAGCTGGGACCAAGGCCACCTTACATGTCCTTTGCACTCTTGGTTGGTCAGCTGGAGGACGCACTCACTGCCTGGGTGGCCAACGTTGACTGCCTGTTCTCAGTCTCGGGTTGCTTGTCCTCGGATTGGGGTGGAAACGGTGCTGTGTGGAAGTGCCTCGGATCTTCACAACTGCCATATTGCGCCCCCGATTGTGACATGGCTGTCATTGTTGTGATGTCGCATGTTCACCTTCCCCACCCCAACAGTTAACAGTGGTGACTGGCATCCAGCTGCCTGCTTTTCGTCGTCTTTAGCACTGTGCCTCTCATCGGCGGAGGAGAAGACCCGGGGAGGCTAGTTGGCGTACCCGGGAGTCTGCCTGGAAGAGCCGGAGGCGACTGCCTGAGGCGCGCCGGGCAGCGCTAGCGGGCGCCCCTATAATAAAGGCTGCCGAGGAAATCCACTAGGCGGGCGCGAGCGGATTCAGTGAGGTCAGCAGCGGGCCGGCCAATGAGTGGTGCGTTTGGGAAGTGCCTGCTCTTGGCGTGCAGCTGAAGGGGGCGGAGAGGCCGAGGTGGATGCGGTTCCAACGACCGCTCGGACATTCCGGCGCTAGGCAGGGAGCGCTGCCGCTGCGCGGAGACGTGGCTGGGGGAGAGGGAGAAGAGGAGGACTGGGGTCCCTAGCTTGCCTCCGCTCTGACTTGAAGGAGAGTGGGAGAGAAGCGAGCGAAGCGGAGCCTTAGCCTCTCCAGGCGCACAGGTGCAAACGGCGCCCGGCTGCCGGAGGCGATTGGCGCCCGCTTGGAAAGCGAAGGACCCCCTGACCTGGGCGCCTGCTGGCCTGAGGGGAGGGGGGATATCGTCACCCCCTGCCTCTGCTTTCTTTGGCAGCGCCTCTTCACCTGCCCACCTCGAGGGCGCGCGCCCCGGCTCAGCCAGCCAGCCAGCCAGGTAGGAGTTTCCTTCTCAGGTCGGAGTCTTAATCTCTCGTTTCGGGGGACCCTTGGCGCGCGTGCCGCGCCTGCCTATCTCGCGCTCCCGTTCGGCTGCCAAAGTTTCTGGCAAGAGTCACTTCGGGGCGACTGTGCCAGAGCGGCTGGCGACGGCCAGCAAAGTCGACCCTGGAGCGGGAGTCCGCGCTCCGAAGCCCGAGAGCTCTGGGAGCCGGGAAGGACAGCTGGAACGCCCGTTCGGAGCGGGTCGTAAGTCCAGCTCAAAGCAGCTCGCCTGTGTGTGCCGGTGCGTTTTGCCGGATTAGCTCGAGAACCCTTCGATTTCCTTAGGGTAAACTGTTAATCGTGTCAGTGTGTGTACGTGGCGACGAGGCGCCCAGGTTTATCTGCGTGCTCCTTCGGTTTAGCCAGGTGTTAATGTAACAGCTGAAGCGGCTACTCTATTCTTCCTTCTAGGGCAATCGCAGGGATTTGCTTTGGAGCCTATTGAACCTCTGGGTTGGATTTTCGGAAAAATGTGTTAGTTTCGGTAGGAATAAAAGTATTAGTTTAATTCCTTAAATGCTGTTTTTCCTTGGACGGTATATAACACGTTGTCTCCGCCGCCCCCCGCCAAATAGTCTAAAATATCTACCACTTTTCAGTTTCGAACAATTGCAAATACTGATAATAAACTACCGCACATCACGTAGGAAATAACCTTTCTATGTTTACTTAGTATATAAAATACTGTACAGGTACAATGCTTACCTGTTTATCACTGTTGTCCTCCCAGCCAATCAATAGTGGCTAATAATTCATTTAAGTTAGTTGTTAAGGGGACACTTATCTCTTTTCAAGTTGACCTGGTGTGCTTTAATGCCGTCGGAGGATCAGAGGATATGTCTGGTACATCTTTGTAAAGTTGACTTACCTGAGATGTACCCTCCTTGGAAATTGGTATGCAGTCTCTGTAATGACTATCAAAACCGGGAGGGAGGGAGGAAGAAGGGAGGTAAGAATGTTCTCCATTTACTGAGTCAGAGACAGGATGGACTCATTGGTGGACTTCAAATGAACAGTGTGCTTTTTTCAAATCTGGATTACCTACAACATTTATTTAAAGAGAAATATAGTATATCTCTGAAGAGGTTGAACTTCACATAGGAAAGCCCTCAGTTCAAATCACTCCTTTGTCAGGAATGCAATAGATGCCACTGAGCAAATTTTGTCTCTGCCTACCTGAGAATGACACTGCCTTTCAGGGTCCTACCAGAGTTGTCAATCAAGATCCCAGTGGTGCTGTAAAGGCTAACAAATTTATTATGGCATAAGCTTTTGTAGACTGCAGCCCACTTTATAAGGGCTTTAATTTACTTCCTTCCCTGTCTGCAATAGACTAACACAGCTATCCCCTCTGGAAACTGTAAGAATTGTGTGTCCTGACATCTTTATGAAAATGTATATAGTATAAACATCCTTATTACTAACGTACATTGTTTTAATCTATTGCTTTTATATGTTCAAAGTGATCTTCTTGTAATCCTTAGTCAATTTTTATTGTTATTCTTGGACTGAAATTACATGGGCAACAATATAGTTGCTAGCAGACTTTGCTTTCTGTTTATCACTTGTACTTTCCTAAACTCATACTGTCTGTCTACACTTTTTCACTGACATTTGTCAATGTTGTTTAATTCAGACCCCCCCCCCCCTTTGATAACAGACTTCACCCCCTGTGACTCAGTGGCTCTGTTTGCATACTGACCCACAAGCTAGTCAACCACATTTTAGCCTAGTGTGATGTGTGAACTCAACCTGAACAGTTACTTTTTTGTGCAGTCTGTCGGGTGAACCCAGATATTTTTAAGTAAATTGTTAAGGTAACCATGGATATGTTATGCAACACACTGCTAATGTTTTTCCATGCAATTTAAATTGAAAGATTTGTAGAATCAGAATTTCTAGGTTATGTAAATTATATTTTTCTGCTGGAAATATTTTTTAAAAGTAAGTTACTTATAAAACGATTATACTCACCATATTACATTTTGTATACATACTTCTATAGCACAAAATCCCAAATATGTAGAGAAATATACCTCTTGCTATGTCAGATTATTTATTCATCCAAATACTTTTTAGAAACAAGAATTACTTTGATCTCATTTTAAATTTCCCCATAAAAAGACATCTGAACTCTCCAAAGATAACGAAGTCCTAAGCACAAACTTAGTAAAAATTGTGCCTGTACTGTGTCTTATTTTTTTAAAATAAAAATGTTGCTACAGCTTATGAATACTTTCAGTTGTTTTTAGTTTTTTTTTTATTATTATTATTATTATTATTAAAAACTTGCCTTGAAACATATAGTGGAATTTCACTGTCTTCATCAGTTTAAAATGTTAAAGTGACTGAATAATGTACTGCAGCCTGATTTTGTTTGCATCTGGATATTTAATCAGATATAGTGTTTGGTTTGCTTAAAATGGTTTGGAATAGAGCTGGAACACAAGATATTATCTCTCTCCTTATGGCCAGCTCTGTGACATCGGGAAGAAAAAAGCCTCTTTCATGCTAGCTGTTCATGGTAGTAATTTGTAATGTTAAACTGATGGTTTGAGTGTTCATATACCCTGTAGTGTAGCTTTTCTGCCTCTTCAGTATTTTATCCCATTTTATCCCATTAAAAGCTCAAAGGATAAAATGAATAACAAATAGGGGAATGAGGTTATTGCTTTAGAGATTCAGATCTTAGGCTTTTCTTATGCCTTTCTGTATAAGATGACTTTTTATTTTCCCTTTAACTTGCATAGAGCAATATGAAAGGATTATTTTTATCTACTAGTTTGTAATAATAAACCAATAGAGAAAAAGAATTCAAAATAGTCATCCTTTTGGAATTATTTTATAATTGAAACAGTGGCACACACCCTTGAATGTTGGGAGGTTCTGAAAATTGCTTAGCTGGCTGTTCTTTAAAACCTCAGTTTCGTGTTTTTCTTGAAATCACATGAAATACAATTTATGACAGCTTGATTCTATTTGTTTAGGATTTTTATTTTGTTCACTTTTGTGATGTGAATAGTAATCTTTTGTAATAGTTCCTATTTCTATAACTATAACAGTTATAGAATTTAGCATTGGGTGGCAAATTCTTTTAGCGTGAAGAATAACACTGGTAATGAAGAAAGCAATAACTATAAATAGCTATTACATGGAAATTTGCATTTTTAGATGTATCATATTGTTGTTTGAAACTGAATTGCCTGTTCTATAAGGCCTTGTCTGTTTGCAGTGAACCAGCTTATATCATGGCATTCGCCTATCTATCCTTTTCCCCAAATGTAATATTTATACTAGCACATTAGCTTGGTGTTACTCCCCACCCTGCTTCTTGTGTTTTAGCCAAGTTGTTTTTATAAAACTCATGAAAAGATTTCTGAAGCAATGCATTTGAGAATGGGTTAGTAATTTTAATCAAATTAAGAGGTATTTACAGATTCATAAAGTTGGAAGGAGCCATTGTGTTTAAGTTTTGTTCCAAATTAAAGGATTTCTGACAGATAGCTAACCATCTCTGCTTGAGTACATCTGATGAAGAGAAGCTCACCTTCTGTCTCAATAGTTGGTTCTACTGCTGAACCACCAATATTTTTTTAATTTTTTTTTCTTAAGTTTTTCTTAAGATTCAAGTGGAATCTACCTTCTACCATTTAACCCCCCTACTCCATATTCTGTAGTCTGAAACACAACAAAATCGATCTTTTCCACCTTCTGTGATTTCTTCTTAAGCACCTCTTCAGATACAAAGAATTCTGTCATATTCCATCTCAGTTGCTTTTTCTGATGTCGAAAAATACCAATTTCCCTCAGTTTCTTCTAACCTTAGTTCCAATTTCCAACTTTTTTGCTGTTCTTTGAACCTAACTCAGTTTCTTGGAATCCTTCTGAAAATGTGGTACTCCAGACTCTTTATTTAAGGTGACGTCTGATATATGCAGGATAAAGTGGAACTATTAATTCTCTGTGATTTGGAAACTATATTTCTGCTGAGGCACCTAAAATTACATTTGACTTTTTAGCACCACATTGCTCTGCTGATTTCTAGTCAGTTTATGACTAGACCTACCAGATAATGAGCTGCAAAAATCTAGATTACTACTAGAGGTCAGCAAAGAAGGAGTTTTCTTCATCTCTTTACAGCTGGAAATATCTGTTAGCATTTTTGAAAGCCAGATTGGTTTGCCCTAAAACTACATACACAGACATACATACACAGATACTCTGTGTATCCTCCATTTTGTATGCATGTGATTTTCTGTTTTCTAGATGAAGAGCTTTTCCTATTTTCTAAGAGCTATTTTCTCTTAAAATGCATTCTGTTATTTTCAGTCTATTTCTCTGACCTATCAAGATTTTTTTTTTAATTTTCTTTCTAACTTCCTGGATGTTACATTATTCTACCCAGTTTTGTATCTTCCACAAATTTAATGAGTATTCCCATTGCCTTTTCACCCAAGTTATTAATAAAGATGTTGATAATAGAGCCCAGGACCAAATAGTTTGGTTCTCCATCTGATACCTCACTTCAGTGTGATGAAAAACCATTGATGAGCACTCCTTCGGCATAGTGTTCAGGTCAGCTGTAGATCCACCTAACATTCACTCTATCCCAGCCATATTTACCTTGTTTTCATAATTGTAATATGCATTTTTGAAATTAAACTATATTATGATTACAATGTTCTCACATTCTACTCAAGTTACCTGATTAAAACACGGAACAAGATTAGTCTGGCCAGACTTGGATTTGGAAAATCCAAGCTGACTTCTTCATGATGCTTGTAAATAATTTTCCTTAAGAATTGCCCTAGAATCTTCACAGGTATCTGTGTCAGACTAATTTGTTGTTCCCTTGGTATTTTTCCCCCTCCACCACCCTTTTCTGAAGACAGCATTTGCCCTCCTCCAGTTATTTCAGCCATTCTTGCTTCTTAAAGAGAATAGGTTTGAGCAAAGCACTCCATTGCAGCAGAATAACAAAGTAGCCCCCTCCTTTGAAAAAGCAGATGTTCTGCTTTGCATATCGAAGCTACTTCCTTGGAGGTGATGCCACTGGTCAATGTGGGTAAGCCTTGATACTTAACATGGCAGAAATGTTGTATATGTTGTATGAAGTGAAGCATAGAAGCAAAGCACACCAACTTTGCATGCCTCTAGAATATACACAACAAAGATTATGAACCCCAAATCAGTGCCTTTTCTGATTTTTCATTGAGTGATTTCATTAGTCCTAGTTTAGTTGTTTAGTTGACCTTCTGATCAACATACTTAGGGCAGATGCTGTATATTATTCCCAGTCTTTTTGAGGTGCAGCTCTCATCTCATGCCAGCAGTCCATCATCCAGATAACACAGCACATGATCTCAGGAACTAAATCTCTTTTACTGACACACTTTCTTTCATCTTCAGAGTATCTTCAACATTCCTTGTTTCTGGCTATCATGCTCATCTACTGGGCTTGGTCCTTTTTGTAATCCTTTGGTTAATCTTCACCCTCTCTTGTCAGCTGAAGTATGGTCAAATGAATGGAAAAGGAAAAGACATAAATCCACTTGTAACCAGAGGAATGAAAGGTAGCATCTTTAAACCCAGCTCTTATTTTGGGCTCTGGCCTAATGGCCAAATTAGCTGCTTAACAGGTGACTTCTGTTACCTTCAGATATGCTGGGCTACAACTCCATAAGTTACAACCACCAGGGGAAATTACCATTCTAGAGGACTCTACATTGGGAAAATATGGTTTACAGAGTGCAAAAGTGAGACTGGACCAGCCAAGCAGCGTTATGGTGAAGTCAAGTGAGAAAAGGTGGCTGTATTTTGTGATGCTATAATTAGGTATTGATACTAGATTTTCTTTATTTGGGCTTTTCTTTTCTTTCTGGTTGTCGCTCCTTGTGACTACAGTAATAGCATCAAAACGGACATGCAATGTTTTGCTACTTACCTCAGTGAAATCAGAATTAATCCTCTCTCTTGAAACATAAATTGAAATGAATTCAGTGTGATGTTCATATGCATGACATGAAATATACATATGGACTCTTATGTGTGATTTGGCATTTCTGTTTAATATAAAATGCTTTTGAAGGGCTGTGCAGGGCTTTGAAGAGATGGTTTGGCTTGGCAAAGCATTGATTGAACCATGTGATTGAAGCCGATTCATGAATTGAAGTGCAGACCACCCTTCCATACAAAAAATTGAGTTGGAAGCAAACTTAGAGGTCATTTAGTTTAACCTTCTGCTCAACGCACCTCTAACATGACCACCCAGCCTCTAGTGGAGGAGATACACTACTTCAGTGTTGTCCAAACTTGGCCACTTTAAGATGAGTGGACTTCAACTCCCAGAATTCCCCAGCCAGCACAGCTGGGGAGTTCTGGGAGTTGAAGTCCACTCATCTTAAAGTGGCCAAGTTTGGACAACACTGCACTACTTCATGTGGCAGCCAGGAGGCTTCAAAGCCCTTTCTGGCTTTTGAAGATATTTGGAGATTGAGTGACTTTTTGCACTGCTTCTGGGGTTATTGCAGACAATATACAGAGTTGCAACTTACTTCTATATATGAAGAATGCTGAGTGAGAGTTGAACAGTGATGGACTCTCTGATATGAGTAGCTGCCAATGAATATTATCACTTCATTAAATTCTCTGTTTATTCGAGCTTTTTTGGGGTGGCAAGGCAAATGCTGCTTTCAGCTTTATTTGTTTTCTTGGCTTTCAGTTTCTTAAGGTGGCAGCCACAAACCATAATTTCAGTCTTTTTAGTATTAATGAGCGTTTCATGCTGGTCCTGCCAACCTAAATTGTAGTAAAACACAGCTCTCTGAATATGGGCTCACAACTAACCAGTCTAGTCCACACTCTTGTGCCAACCCTTTTGCTTAATTTCTGACGATTAAGGCAGGTTTAAATCTCTTGGCAATGAATGAATGCCAGTACAAGCTTACAGATATTGACTCAAATTTTTATTGCTTGTAAGAATGGTAGAGTAAGTGGTGGTGATAGAAAGACAATGAATGCCATTTTCTCTTCTGAAAGCGAGCCGCTTGCTCTCCACTATATCTCCCCTGCTTTTGCAGCTACTCTTCACATGCGGATTGCCATCACATGAACATGCCTTGATACTTGTTTTTTTTCTGCTGCACCCTCAACATGTTGCCTTCATCTCGGCCCCAGTGCAGATCTGAGACATTTTAAAGTCATCTGTGCTTGTTCCTTTCAGTTTTAAAGTGATGCTGTCTGTTTTCTCCCAATGTACATTTTGCCCTCAATGTGATCTGACATGCTGATCATTGGGCTGCTAATGTGGTCAGGGATGGGATCTGCCCAGTTCTGGTGGGCCACTTTAGTTGCTGCAGCTCACCTCTCAGTCTTAGGTCACTGGACATTACCCTCATTGACCTTTTGGCTTGGCTTGGCTTGGCTTGGCTTGGCTTGGCTTCAACAGAGACTTCTGCCTACATAATGCCAAGAGCTTTCCATAGCACTTGCCAGGTTTTACATAGGTACCTTACAGGTTTAGTCACCAGACCTAGTTTTTAGACCTGAGTTTAGTGCTCTTTTGAAAGAAAACCTGTTCTGTGCTGCACAGAAAATTGATTTAAACCAGGAAGGAAAGAAGGAGAAGAGTGGTAGAAATAGCCCTACTGACCACAGGTATAGAGGAGGGCTTGCAAGAAGCACTGAAAGGGCCTCCTCTCACTTCATCCTGTATTCCCCTTGGCACCTGCCACCTGTTAGTTGGGCAACTGACACCATCATTCTAAGCAGCTGCCTACACCCACCCCTGCCCCTTCCCCAAGTTAAGTGAGGGATTAGGGGTTGTTTTTCCAGACAGCAAATGATGCTTAGTGGGAAGGGAAATGAAGTGGGGGAATCCACCAATCCCTTTCCTTGGCCACAAAAATAGGTAAGATCAGCACCTTTTGCCTGCCTTGTTGCTGTGGCAGAATAAAGTCCAGCACTAAGGACAATTTGTGCTGGCATGTTTTTCTGTCACTTAACAACAAGATTGATACACTTTAACTCACCCATCTGAAAAACCCATGCAGCATTCCCCCCAATTACAACCAAGTCCTAAGGTTTGCTGATGAGGTTTGCCCAGTCTGGCCCCCTATTATAACCAGTGGTCATGGGGTTTTTCCCTGGAGAGGCCAAATTGCCAATCCTTTTTGGCACCTCACAAAACCTAGTGAAGTGGGCAGCAGAGTTACAGTTCCCCACAAGGACAGGTCAATGGCCATTCTTCAGTATTATATTAAACCTGGCCTAGTAGCCAAGTAAGTAGAGAAATAAACTTATATTTTGTTGTTGTTCAGTCGTTAAGTCGTGTCCGACTCTTCGTGACCCCATGAACCATATTGTGCCAGGCCTTCCTATCTTTCACTGCCTCCCTGAGTTTGCTCAGTTTCATGCTCATTGCTTCAGTGATGCTATCTAGCCATCTCATCCTTTGCCGTCCTCTTCTCCTTTTGCCTTCCATCTTTCCCAGCATCAGGGTCTTTTCCAAAGAGTCCTCTCTTCGCAAAACTTATATTTACATAGTTTTTAAAATTGTTAATGACTACCCTTTTTGCCTTGATTCAACACAGCTTAGGTTTCTTGGAAAATTTGCAAGCTGCTATGCTGCCCTTTCTTCATGTGTGCTATTTTTGCCTGCCATGCTGTTCTCCTTGTAAGAATTACAGGAATAATATTTCAAAATTTAATTGTGGAGAACCTCTTTATAATATCCAAGTCAAATGTGGCAAGGTTAATGTCCTCTAAAGGTTCTAATATTCTTGCTATTTTCATCTCATTCTGCCAAAAATGACGTAGCCACAAGCATTTCAATGCTTCCCATTATAGCCTACAGACTTTTTAAAAATATTAAGCTCAAAGCAGCTTGAATCAGTATATCCTTGGATCACAAACTTAAATTGAATCATAACCTTTTCAAATCTCTAGTCTGAATCAAATAAGGCCTGATTTGCAGAAGCCTAATATTTTTATTGTCTGCCTCAGGAGTTTTGTTTTTATTGGAGAACATATTATTTCAAAATAAGTAGGGGTATTTGTTTGTGTGTGAGAGAAAGAGTACAACTAAAGGAGCAGTTTATACATACTGTTCCCTCCCAACCATCCATCCCACCAGCAATACAGACAACAGTGAGATGCAGAAGATCAACAGAAAGTTTGACCATGTAAGCTGTCTCCTTCTTGTATAACCACTGGTAAAATCCATTAAACAAAGTAGCATCATCATGTCCCTTTATATTAATAAAGCTTAGCTTCACTGAATTATTTTAGTATGCAACTAATTAATTCTTGGGTTGTGTCCTAAAGAGGTCAATTCTGTTCAGAAAGAAGTACTCACGAATCGTAGAGTTGAAAGGGATCTCAAAAATCATCTAGTCCAACTCCAGCTTGGTGCAGGTTCTGTTAAAGCATTTCGGAGAGATGGCTATCCAGCCTCTGCTTGAAGGCCTCCAGCAAAGCTGAACATACCACTTCTTAAGGCAACATATTCTAGTGCTTGACAGCTCTTAGTGTCAAGAAAAGCCTGCTAATACCTAACCCAAATCTACTTCCTGGTTCTAGTCAGGCCCTCCAAAACAATGGAAAACAAGTCCACTATTACATCTTCCCTCAGACTTCTCTCCTGCAGAATAAACCTATCTATTTCTTTTAACTCTTCCTCACAATACTTGGTTTCCAGTTGTCTCACCATGTTGGTATCCCCCTTCTGTATGTCAAATTTGACAATATCCTTTTTAGTCTGCAGTGCTCAAAACTGAACACAGTGTTCTAAATGGTGTCTACCAAAGCAGAATAGAGTCAAATAATTATTTCCTGTTACACCCCAAATAGCACTTACCCTATTAGCAACTGCATCATGCTATTATGGCATGTTCAAACTTGTGATTTACTAGAATGCCCAGATGTTTTTCACATGTAGTACTAGTACTTCCATCTGAGTGAATTAAAATCTTCTCTTCTTTAATCCTTACCAAACAAGAAAGACTGAGCTGGTATTATAATTAAGGATAAGTGAACTGGTTGGAAATTATTGGCTAGTCAAATATTCCTTTCAAGTGATGAGGGGAAGGAAATTATGTGATTGCCACCAGGCCTTGTCTTTTTTCACCTGTCATGACATATCTTGCTTCTTTATAAAGGAGTTCTTACTGAAAGTAACTCTGAAGTGGCATTGTGGCCTTTTGGATATAATTACAAATGCTTTTGCAGCTTATTGGAGACTAATACTATCAGCCTTCATTACTTTTGGTGACTGAAAGCTTTTAGCTCCATACCCTTTAACAAGGGCATATGACTATAGGAGGACTCCAGTTTGCTTACTCCTGCGAATGTTTCCAAAATCAATTTCTAGGAGTCCCTAGGAAGGAGTTCAGTACCAAGGAACTTCAGGAATTGTAGTTTATAACAGCACCGGGTTGTCTATTCTAGATCTAGCAAGCCACTTTTCCTCTTTTCTCTCTTGGAAGGTGCCTTCTAGAGGCAGGAATTTGCAATGATGGTGTTGATTCCGGATGGACCTTCTGCTGAAGGAAGTGCTGACTTTGGGTTATTAAGCCTTTCCTTTTGCAGGATAAAAACTGGTATCTTAGTTGTGTTATATATATAGAAATCAGGCCTTTAGATGGACATTTTGGTCATGCTTAGCCAGAGTGATATATTATTCTTGGCTGGAGAAAGTTGCTAAGGAGATTCAGTTTTGGCTAGTACTCTTTACCTGTTTCTAGCCTGATAGGTCTCTTAATATAAACTACTGAATGAATTGCTTAATGCCTGTGTTATATTGCTATTAATGCTATTGAAAGTGTTGTCTGATCTATTGATATTTTTATGTTCATTTATATTGTTGATATGTTTTAGATGACTTGTAATTATTGAACAGTCAACACTGTACCATCTTTTTTATTTATTAAAACTATTGCACTGAAATTTTCTGTTCTATGAAATGTGTTGCACGTAAGATATTTGAATAAAGTGTAGTATAGGTAGTCCCCAGTTTAAGAACAAGTTCAATTCCCAAGGTCTGTCCTTAAATCAAATTTGTATGTAAGCCGGAACTATATGTATAAGTAGCATTGTGTAATTAACTTGAACCATTGTGTATTTAACTGGAATCATGTATTTAACTCGAATTTTGCTACATTAGGTTCCATTCTTAACTATGGGTCATTCTTAAACCAGGCGTTCTTAACCTGAGGACTACCTGTATATAAATAAAACAACTAGGACTATTAAGGAACAGAAGAGGATGGCAACTTTTTTGTTTTTTCAATGCTGGCAGAATAATTTCCCATGGGAATTCATGAAACTGAATGTCAAATACCTCATTCTGAGCAAGAAGTGATACTCTTAACTTCTTTGAAACCTTCTATTGTCTGCTCAGTGATGATTGCCCACCCCGATTCCCTTTTCCTTTGGAATATTTGACAGCAGAGGACTTGAGGAATACAATAATTCAGATGACGGTTAGTCCTGCCTAGATTCTGCATGCGATAGTTTAACCAAGACTGATTTAGAGGCACACAGAAACCTGCTTTTGTCAGGTCAGACCATCCATATAATTTTAACTCTTGTTCTGTTTGAGCCCCTGTGAAAACATATAGCCTGTTTTATAAATTCACTATTTTTGTTTCTGATGTACTTGAATTTCCTTTCCTTAATTCCTTTTCTGTATCAGTGATCCCACACATGCATAGGATGAAGTTCAGTAAACCCTTGGCTTAGTGGACTTTGGATACAATGGCGTGCATCTCCATTCAGTGGATCATATGGGTTCCATCCCCATTCAATGGATCAGTGTCTGTTAAATGAAGGGTTTGCCTATTAAATCAAGGATTTGCACATTTTTTCAAGGGTTTGTCTGTTAAATTGAGATTTTACAGTAAATTGAAATTTTACATCAATTATATAATTACACAAATGGCATAAAGTGGTGCAAATGATATAAATTTGGATTTAATTGATATTTTGATTTAATGGACATTCCTTTCCCCCAAATGATATTCTGTTGTACTTCCCTTTCACTTAATTTTTCTGCTAGGAAACCAAGAGAAAAATCTGTAACATGCCAACATAAACCTATCTGGTTATGTTCTGGAAAAGGTATTGATTGGACCTAGTTGTTTGGGGAGGTATACTCTCACGAAATAGCTGTTTGGGGAGCTTGCCTATTCACAAAGTGGCTGCCACAGAAATCTTGGCAATCACAAAACATAAGAAGGCAAACTACTAAAGTTGCTCCTTGTTATTTCTCAAGCACCCCAGGATACTCTACCAGACATATATTTGCCTTTTTTCTGGGCAGACTGACACATTTCCATATGAAGCATTAGGTGCCAGTCACCTATTTTTGTTTTCTAAGTATGCTGATGTGGGCCAGACATAGTATTAGAAACCAAACTGGGTCTATGGATTAATGAATGGTAAATGGTTATGTGGTTTCCCACTTCCCAGCATTACCTTGTTTTGTGATCTCAAATTTATTTTGGTTATTTTTAGATTGCTGCTTATTTGGATTTTGTGTCAGATTTTGTGAGAGTCTGAATGGCGTTTTACCAGCTTATTGTGATTTTATTTGCCTAGAGTGGGCAATGTTCTGTAACTTGGTTTAACAACAGTGAGATAGATTTCTTTCTCTCTCTCTCTTTTTTTGGCCATTGGTAGCTGTGTATATTGCTGCACTGGGTGATACATAGCAAATTGGGAGTAGATTGTCATGGTGACCACTTCTTTTTGTGAACCTGGATTCCTTCCTTTGTGTGTATTAAAGGATATATATTTTACTATTGGGTGCTGGAGTGGGAACTCTTGTTGCTACCACACCAAACATAATCTAAGTATGTCTAGGCAAGCATGGCCTTGCTGTACCTCACATCTTTGGGGGAGTGCGGTGGGAAGGGGATTTTTTTCCTTTCTAAATATATATGTATATTTAAAAGCCCTTTGTATCTTGCTTTCCCATTAACAGAAATAGTTGCCACCTATTTCAGACACATTCGTACTGAGAGCTTTCCACTGTGGGGAATCACTCTCTAGAATCTAGAGAGCTTTCCACTGTGGGAATTAAGGCAAGATCTCCCCACAGCAAAGGCAATACAGGACTACCACTGTTGTGAATGTGGGTGGACTTCTGTGGCAGGTTTCTTCCTGAAAGGCTCAGTGTATCATACAACCCTTACTACAATTGCTGTTCATTCAACATGTTGAAATGACTTCTGAATATTTTTCCACAGCTTTTCTTGAATGAAGTGTTTCCCTCCTCACTTCATCATCCTCTCCTCCCCCATCTTCCTTGGATCTATATAATTATCTCAAAGCCATTTCCACGTATTAGAACTCTGTTCTATTGCTTTTGGATGTTATTCAAATTTCAAAGTCTCCTTAGCCTTTTTTTGTTTCAACATAAACTAAAAATTCCTGTTTGGGTACAACTGTCATATTGTTTGTGTAAGTTCATTAATGGCAGTGGCCAATCATAACTATTACTGTCTGCCCTACCCTGTTTTAAAAGCTGTATTTGTTTGAAAATAAATGCCTGAGGAACTTCTAAAGACTTACAACAAACAGGAATATCCAGAGAGAGAGAGAGAGAGAGAGCGAGCGCAAACATGAGTGCAATATTTTACATTACAAAAGAAAATTGCATTATAGTAAGAAGTTAATAATTGGAAGTGGTCTTGTTCCTCTGGATGTAGTCATGTTCTTCCAGTCTTTCAAGTCATGGTGGATAGCTCATGAAAAAGGATATAGTATCCAATCAGAGTGAAAAACACAACTGCCACTTTACAGGTTATCTTGAAAAAGGGGTGTAGATAAAACTGCTGATATTTTAATGCTTTTAGGGAACTATATGGTGTGTTTGTATTTGAATATCCTTTCCAGAGTTCTGGTTTTCCCACCTCAAAACATACAGTGAGGAATAGGTGGAGCAAAGGATTACAAAAATAGCTTAATAGAAGGGTAAAATTTTGGGTAAGGGGAGACTCAAACTTATTGTCTTATTTTTATCCTGCCCTTTCTATTTAAAATACTTAAGACGGCTTACAAAAATCATGGAATATGAACATAAATTAACAAATTAACAATTTAATTCAGAGAGAGATTTCAAATGAAAGTAGTGGACAGAATTTCATATAGTTTGAACACACATCAAATTAAATAATTTATTATCTGCACATCAAAATACTTTCTTAATATTTTGCACATCATCACAGTTCATGAGGCCTAATAAGCCTTATGACAATATTTTATCAAGGAAGAACCTAAATTAAAAAAATGTACTATTTGACTACCAATTGTGCAATATTAAGGGATACACAGTCTAAACACAAGAAATCTTATACTAGCGACTTCATAATTTGAAAAAAAAAATATTGGAAGTTATGTTCAGTCCTTGGACTTTTTGTACTGTGCAGAGTATGACCAAATCCTGATCCAGCCCATTATTTCCTTAAACAAAATTCTTGCTTGGCATGGATTTATTATATTTTACATTATACTGCACAGTTCTCTCCCTGTCTTCAGAAGAAGGCCCCCATGGAATTCAGTGAGAATACTTCTTATGGAAGTATTCATAAGACTCAACCTCAGTCTTTTCCTTTATCACTGACTATTTGGATTATGCTTCAATTCACACATATATGCTATGATAATAAAAATGTACTTTGCCTTCTTAATCTCCATTTTCTATCAACACCTAACAATTGTTCTTTTCTCATGACAACTCCAAGATGAGACAAACCATTTTGATTTCGTAGTTAGTTCATTTTATATGTGCAAATAAATACTATTTTGAAAAGGAAGCACAGATAGCTTGGGTACAAGGTTACACAGGTTCATATCTAGTATTATCCAGATACAAGCTAGATATTAGTCAACACTACTGAACCTGTCTTGATGGTCCATATATATTATGATTTTAAATTTTAAAAAAATATCTAGATGTCTGCAAGCATTATAGATTACATATACTCTCCCTAGATGACATATGTGGAGCTCCTAAAAATTGATTTTTATATTCAACCTCAGAAAATGAAAATGAACAAGATCTTATCAGATTGCCAAATCTGATGAGATGTTGGTGTTCCTGCCTGAAATATTTTAGGGTTTGGGGTAAGAACCCTAACTTTTCATGAGTTTTCAAGTGAGAACAAGGAAAACCTGCAATAATAGATAATCTCTTCAGCTTTTGTCTATTTAAAAATATTTTTATTTTTATTTTGGCATTTACACTAAGGGCTGCCTGAAGTATTCTTAGATACACCATCATTGGTTCACAAACCACAAGTCCTTGTGTGTATGTTTTCTATAATATTTAATTTCTTGTTTGATTCTCATCTTTATCACTGAAACAAACATAGCAGAACTTCAATGTTGTATGAAAGGGCAACTGAATAAATATAATCGTATGTGGGAAAGACCTTGGGAAACAGGGTAAAGAATCGCTGCCTAGAGAACCGTCAGATAAGAGATAGCATAGCCCACAGTTGCATAGTCGGTGGGACAAAAGGCTCAGAAGGAACCCTCCCTAATTTCTTGGCCATAAAGGAGATGGAGGAAAAATTGTACTTTCAGACTTGCAAGATTCTTTATTGTAAGAACCTTACAATAAAGTAGAATTAGCTCATCTGGTCGTGTTTTCTGTCTGGTCAGCCTAGTAGGGCTGATAATAAAGGTACATAGTGTGATGACCCAGGACTCAGACTCAGAGTGAGGCAGGTATGGATCTCTCCTGTTGCCAGATTCCCCTACACAGCACTTATAAACATTCACATTGAAGGGGGTTTAGAGAAAATAGTTTGGTTATTCCCAGTACAAGAAGTCTGCCCACAATTCAGATGGTAGAGATGATTTTTTGGGGGGTGGGTGGGGGCGTATGAAAGAGAAACATAACTAAAATGGGGGGGGGGGGACAGAATTGAAATTATCCCTATTTATAAAAACATAGGGTAGTTTGATTTCCTATATTGCTTTTGTCTGCTGTTATTAAGCATCTCAATAAATAGTCGTATCCAGACTAGATATGTTTGTATGTGTGTTTTCAAATTCAGTAGAACATTTTATTAAAGTAATAGTTCTATGCCTTTTATTTAATGTATCACTGGAATTAAACGTTTGCTAGTTTTTATCCTGTAAAGGGTATAGGTAAATTGTTGAACAAGCAAATCAATACCCTTGCTAGAAATGCAAAAAGCCAGTAATTCACAACAAGGTCAGAAGTCAGGCCAACTTTCATATACATGGTTCAAGGAAGAGATGAGGTATCAAACAAAAACAAAGCGGCAGATCTGTCCAAGAACTGAGTATCTGTAAACAAGGGTATGCCAAGTACACATTAAGGTCAAAAGCTGGTAATAAAACACCTTTTAGTTTAGAATGGAAGGTTTTTAAACCAAAACTCTAAGAACTCCAATCATTGCTTTTGTGCAGACTGTTAGAAAAGGCCTTGCAATCCTCCTCCTTATAATCAGGAACTTGTATGTAAGCAGGACTCAGTCCTGTGGCTGAGTTTGTGGGGCAACCAGATATCCCAACATTCCCAGGATCAGCCTCATCCTGTGACAACCATTTTGGTTTCTTTTTCCTTTGTAGTTTTCACTTTTCCATTTAGATTTGGAATTATATTTAATATTCATTAAATTAATATAAAATATTTATTATTCTTATAATATTAGAATTATAAATTTATTAAACATTGGTAGGCAATAAAATTACCAGAACATTCCTTTTTAAACAATGCTAAAATAAGCATCTCCTAAATGGTTTCTTTGAGACTCAGTTTGGTGCAGTAGTGAAGGCACCAGCCTAGAATCCAGGAGACTGTGATTTCTAGTCCCACCTTAGGTACAAAGCCAGCTGGGTGACCCTGGGCCAGTCATTCTTCCTCAGTCCTAGGAAGGAGGCAAGGAGAAACCACTTCTGAAAAACCTTGCTAAGAAAACTGCAAGGACTAGTCTAGGCAGTCACCAGGAGTCAACATGTCTCGAAGGTGTACACGCACACACGCGCGCGTGCACACACACACACAGAGTGGTTTCTTTAGAAGATGCCCAGACTTGAGTTTAAAGAAACAAGCTCAAAAGCTGTTGTAGAAGCATCCTGAATGTGGTAGATTACTTTTTAATATGACACTGGAGAAGTCAAATATTAATGTAGACAGAGATATCTGTTCACCTGAACTGGTATATTTTAATAATAGGAAGGATATCAAATTTAAATCAAGCTTGGAATTAGCTACATTTCATTGACTATACAGTATCTTCTCACACACTTAACTTTCTGTGAATATTTAAGCAAATAAGTCTGAGTACATTTTTAAGACTAAAATAAATGCAGGTTAGAACTTGGCCCAAAATGTCGGGCTGCCCAGTCTATTTTATACAATGATAAATAGCAAAACTACTCATTCCAGTTCAACATATTTGCCTTGAAATTACTTTGTTTTGATCAATGAAGTTCTGTTTTCTGTAGTTATAAAGCAAAGCTTGAGTAAATAAATCCTGGGAGATCTACAGATGGGTAAGGTAGCAGGTGTCTGCCTTGCAAGGGTTGATTTCTTTTGCTATACAATTAAAGAAAACTTTATTTAGAATGTGTGTATGTGGCCTATGCCTGACATGCAATATCTGCTTGAGAACTTTGCAGAACCTCTGGAATCATTTTTTTAATGAGAAATAAAGAAAAATAAGATACTCTATTAGAAAAATATTTGGCAAATATTAGATCTAGGGATATGGCAAACATACTACAATACTTCATTTTTCTGCTTCTACTATTTGGCACACACTTCCAATTCAAGTGCTCATGTGACTTTTTAAAAATCAGACACCAATCATACTTGTACAATGTGTTTTCAATTAGTTTAATTGTGCAGAAGCTTCTTAGTTTAACCTTCTCTCCTCATCACTTTAGAAGTGAGAAATTGCTGGTATTTGTAGTATTTCTAACTGGAGAGAAGAAGAAAATTGTTTGCTTTTGTTTTTCTTTTATTTGAAACATAAGGAATTATGTTTCCTAGTTCTGTACTAATCTAAGTTATGACTCAGCATCAGTTTAAAGTCATAAATCCTTCCAGCAAAGCTTATGGTTCTTGAAAATAACAGCTTTAAAATGAAAGTCCCCACCTCTTTTGTTACATGTTTTAAACATCATTGTATTTTGCTAGTGCAGTTGTTTACATGTCTACTCAGAAATTCCACTGAATGAAGTAGAGTTTAATCCCAAATAAAAGGGCACATAATTATAGACTAAATATGGTTTGAAAATCTATCTATGAAAAAGGAATGAGAAGGCAGACCCATGTACTATTTACCTCCCCATGGGCAGAAGAGAAATTGAGAAAATGTGAACAACTACATTCGGGTCACTGGAACTGGAAGTATTTTAAAGAGTTTTATGAGCATAGGATTTCCTCTCAGAAGTCCATACTTAATTCATGGATATTCAGGAAGGGAGGGGCAGGGTCACACAAACTAAAATATAAGGCTAATTGATGGTAACTCTGGAGTTTAAGCATGAGAGGCTTAAGGGAAGAAGGATGCTTGCTTACTAACAGCGACTGACCATGCTGCCTCACAAGATATCTGTAGATCCCTTGTCCTTTGCATTTGAGCATTGGTAGATCCTGGAAATGACAGGAAACATTCCCTGAAACAAAAGTAATTGCTATTGGTTTGTACTCCTCTCACCCCCCACCCCCACCCCCCATCTCCTTTGGAAGCTAGTTAGGTAAACTCCTGAATGCCTGAGGATTTGGATGATTAAAGTTGGAATACATGGATTATAAAAGAAGCCTTTGGAATCCAGCTAGATGTTTCAAAGCTGATATCTGAAAGACCTACAGTGGGGTGGAATGAGAGAAGCAGATTTGATTGAATACCACAGTGAAATAATGTTGCAGAGGGCAGAAATAATATAATGAAGCTTGTGGAGAAGGAGAGGTGGGAAAAACATTCCTCTATAAGACTGTCATAAAAATACCATTGTTCAAATGCATTGTTGCATATCCAGATGTTGACAAATGCAGAGAGTGGTTTGGCTTCTTAGGAAAGCCCTGACTTTTTGGAGCAATGAGAGATACAAGGAAAGGATGCACATATTGGGATTCCAGTAGATAATACTGAAATCAGCAGGATGACCAATACATTTTATGCAAATGTTGTATTCTACTGGTATAGTAAAAATAGCAGTTGGAAAATCTTTGTTAATACAATAAAAACTCCGACCCAAGACAGGACTTTATATTGAAATAGCATTAAGGATCCAATATTTTTTACAACATTTAAAAATGCACACTTCGGAAAAGACCGAACGAGATGGTCAGCAAATTACAGCTAAGTAGGAAGCAGTTTCTGCCTTGAATAGTAAAGTGTACAGGTATTCCCAGCATTAGTAGAGTATGGTTTTTTATGTATATAACTGTATTAAAAATTTTAAAAAGATAAAAACTAACAAGAACTAATATTTAGAATAAAGGAAAGAAAGAAGAAAAGGGAGAAGAAAAAGACAATGACAAAAGTGCAGCCCCCCCCCCGCCAAAAAGAAAGAAAATATAAAGTACCTTCTGAACTTCTTTACAGCAGTTATAGGTATAGATGTAAATTAAGATTTTACCCTATGGTTACAGCATGACTTACATTTTTTCTATAACTGATTTTTTTCTAATCATTAAAACCATATATCATAATTTCATTTTTTTCTGTTTCATGCAAAATGTCTACAAGGGGTTTCCAGTCAGCGTTAACCTTAAATAATGTCTTTCCTCTGATCAAAGCTGTCAATTTGGCCATCTCAGCAAGTTCCATCATCTTCACCATCCATTCCTCCATTGTGGAATATGTCAAATCTTTCCATCTTTGTGCCCATATAGTCTTGCTGCAGTTATCATGTATAAAAACAGAGTTCCATGACATTTTTCCAACTGTTTATAGATCAGTCCCAGAAGAAAAGCTTCTGGTTTCAACTGTATGTTAATCTTTAAAATCTTCTGAATTAATATATGAAATTGAGTCCAAAATTTTCTAGCTTTTTTGCATGTCCACCAAGCATGGTAAAATGTCTCCTCTTGTTGTTTACATTTCCAACATAAATTTGAAGTACCTTTATACATTCTAGACAATGTTTCCGGTGACATATACCAACATTATTTTATACAAATTCTTTTGAGATTATAACATAATGTAAATTTCAATCCTTTCAACCACATATTCTCTCACTATTCCATTTGTATATTGTAACTACATTTTTAGCCCATTTTATCATACATTCTTTCATTTGTTCTTGTTCTGTTTCAAATTTCAATAGAAGTTTATACATTTTAGCAATAACATGTTCATCATTTGTACACAGTTCTATTTCAAACTCCATCTTACAGTGCTCAAAACCAAAAGTTCTTTTATCTACTTTAAATCTTTCTAGTAATTGTACATAAGAAAACCATTGACAAGTGTATTCTTCTGTTGCCGGGTCTCCTCTTGATTTTATTTTGTATTCTCCTTGAAAAAATTGTAATATGTCACAATAAGTTAGCCATTTGTGTTTACTTAACATTTCTATAGTATGCTTCTTGTGCTGAGAGCCACACAGGTATTTTCAGGCATAACCTGGGTTTATATCTGTTCCATATTCTCAGTGTGGCGTGCCTAATAAAATGATTTTAAAATCTACATTAACCTTAGCTTTATCGTATCATAAATATACATGCCACTCAAATCTCAAGTCATGTTCTTCCAGCTCCAAAAGCCTTATGTTTCTCAGCAACATCCGTTATTTCATCCAAACTAAATGGCAAGCTGCAAAATATAATTTCAAATCAGGTAACCCCAATCCTCCTCTTTCTTTTACATCTTGTAAGACCTTATATTTAACTCATGTTTTTTCTCCTACCACACAAATCTAGATATATCTTTCTGCCATTGTTTAGTTGGTACATCAGTTGTTAAAACGGGTATTGTCTGAAACAAAAATAACAGTCTGGGCAAAGCTTTCATCTTAATCACAAAATTCTCCCCAGCAATGACAGTTGTGTTTTCTCCCATCTTAACATATCTTTTTAAACTTCATTCCATGCTTTAACATAATTATTTTGAAATAACATACAATCCATATTTGTCACATTAATACCCAAGTATTTTACTTTCTTCTTGATCTTAAAACCCGGTTTATTCATCAATTCTATTTGATCTTATATCTTCATATTTTTTGTTAACATCTTTGTCTTCTATTTGTTAATCTTGAAGCCTGCTAATGTACCAAATTCTTTTAGTTTTCCCATTAATATTTCAATTCCCTTTAAAGGATCTTCCAAAAACAGCACCAAATCATCTGCAAATGCTCTTAACTTAGAAATCTTTTTAAATGTTTTACTCCCACAATCCTCTCATCCTGTCTTATGTCTCTATTCAAAACTTTAAGGACCAAAATAAGCAGAAGAGGAGACAATGGGCAGCCCTGTCTTGTTCCTTTTTGTATCTCATATGGTTTTGTGAAATCTCCATTAACAATAATTTATGCTTTCTATGAAATATAAATTGACCTTATCTATTTTATAAAATTATCCATAAAATTTATATCAACCAAAACTTTAAATAAGAAAGTCCAGTTCAAATTGTCAAAAGCTTTCTCTGCATCTAAAAAAATAAAATAAAATAATGCAACTTGTTTCTCATTATGTTGTTCCAAATATTCTAGAATATCCAGCACAGTTCTGACATTTTCTTTTAACTGTCAGTGTCAGCCCTCCCAGGTAAATCACAAACCAGATGAGGTACTTCTACTTTATTATTAGGCCACATTAATAGAATCTTGCAAGTCTGAAAGTACTAATCTCCTGCTGTCCCTTTTTACTACCTGATCAGTTAGGGCAGGTTGTTTTTAAGTTTCTTTCTCTGTCCTTACTCATTTGTGGGCTTCTCCCCCTTTTATCTGATCATTCCCTAGACAACATCTCTTCCCCCCACCTTCCAAGGTCATTCTCACATTCCATTACAGTCTTTTAGATAAAAACCCACATTTATCTTCATGAATAAATTCTTGCAAAATTATTTTCAGTCTATCAGTTAGGATCATTGTGAACAACTTATAATCAGTATTCAATCATGATATTGGTCTATAATTTCTTGTTAAAGTCTCTTTAGGTATAACAAAGTTTCTTGTTATCCCTCTTTAGGTATTACTGCTATATTGACCTCTTTCCAAGTCTTTGGCATCTTTCCTCCCTGTAAAATAGAATTCATCGTATTTTGCAGAGGTTATAAAAGTTGATCCTCAAAACATTTATAGTAATAATTCATCTGGTCCAGGTGTTTTTCCTGGTTTAAACTTTTTTATAGCTTCAGAAACTTTTCTTATTGTTATAGGTCCATTCATAATCTTACTTTCTCTGTAATCCTTGCTAGATTTTGTTTTATTTAAATATTCATCTATTTTCTCCAAAGGAATATCATGCCCTTTATACAAATTCAAATAGTACTGATGAAACACTTTTTGTATAGCCACATTACCTGTTAATACAGTATCTCCCTCTTGAAGTTTCAGTATCACTTTCTTTTCTTAATCTGTACACTAGCCATTTCCCTGGTTTATTTACAAATACAACATTTTTTTGCTTTACATAGTTCATTTTTATTTCTATTTCTCTTATTGTTAACATCAATAACTGTTGCTGTAAAAGTTTAATTTGATGAGAGATACTTATAATCTCTGGAGATTTCTTTAATTCTTTTCTTATCCAAATAGCCTGTGTTTTCTCTTGGCTTTTCTTTTTGAGTTCAGTATTATGTTGTATAAAATAAAATACAACATAATAAAAGCTTTACTTGTATCCCAAACCATTCTTAAATTAGTGCCTTTATTTAAACTATTTTTAAAAAATTCTGTTATTTTGTTTTTACAATCCTCCACTATTGCTTCTTTCTGTAACATTTCATTTAATCTCCATCTAAGAGAACTAGATTTCCTTTTATAAACCAAACTAACAGGATCAGAAAAGTCTTTGGTAAAATCTCCACTTTAGAGATCTTAGTAACCAAGTTTTTTGAGATTCAAATCATATCTATGCTTGAGAAGGATCCATGTCTTTCTGAAAAGCAGGTGTACTCTCTAGAAGTACCTTTTTTCTGTCTCCATACATCCACTAACCCTAAATTGTCCATCAAATTAAAAAAAAAAACTTTTGGTAATTTACCTTGGGTAAATTTAATATTTTTCTCTGATGTTCTATCCAGTTGTGAGGAGATCACTCCATTCCAATCCCCCATCAAATACCAATTTTTATAAGAAGACTTATCTCTCCATAAGTCATTGTAAATAGTCACTTTATCCTCATTTGGGGCATAAATTCCCAGTACCATAGTCTTAACCACATGTAAGTCAACTTCCACCCCAACAAATTTACCATGTACCATGTTGGGGATTAATATACAAAATAATTCCATTTCTTTTTTTGGTTCCTGCTGAGATAACTTCTTCACCCAAGTTTTTATAAATACATATTTTGTATCCTTTTTCCTAATATGAGTCTCTTGTAGGCAAATTATGTCTTGTTTTAATTTTTTTTTTTTAGTAGTAGAGTATGGTATTTAGAAAGGAACAGAAGTGAATGTATCACATTCTACCTACATTCCCCAAGATAATCTGATATCTTCAAGTGAAATAGAGCAACTGCTGTATGACTGGTAGTGAAATAAGATTCAACTGCCAATGTTGTTGGGTATTGTGCATAGAATAGGGGAGAAGCAATATTGACATTGACCTCCAACACCAAAATGGACATAATTACATGAATCTACCTCTTAATGCCAACTGACCTGTTGCTATTACTAATTGACAAGTTGATACTTTTACCATTTCTGTGACTGCAAGATAACCTGTCAATAGACAAATCAATATTGCAGATCGATTCCCAGGGAAAAGTGTTAAAAGACAGACCACAAAAACAACAAAAGCTGGTTGTTGCCTGTATCTCACAACTTAAACCACTCACACATTATTAATAAACTATGACCCATACTGGACAAGACTTTACTTTCACAGGCACTGGGTGGCAAACCAATACCTGTATATAGATAACCACCCACTCTGAAACAGATTCTCGCAATCAACAAAGACTAACAGAACAATAATGGTAACATGGGAACCAGACCCTGCAACAAACCCAGATATTTGCTTTGCCCTGTATTTACACCAATAATATCATCAACTTCACACACAAGATTAAAGCATCTTTGCATGCTTCTCCTCTAATGTGATATATGCCGTAATATATACCATTATCTGCCAAGAGCACCCCTCGGGATTCTATGTAGGACTTCATTGCAAAAGAATGAATGGATTCAAATCTGACATCAGGCTTCAGAACAAGAACAAAATAATATCAGAGCCATTTCAACCTCCTAGGACCTTCCATTATGATATCAAAGTAGCCATTTTGGAGGGGAAAAAATACTTTGAGCAAAAGAGTTCTGAACTCACATACATCAAAAGATGTCAGGTTATCCCATAATGTCTCCACAAACACAAAGGGTTATAATTGCTAATTGATAAGTATTTATAATCTGTCTCACAGCTCCACCCTATCTTCTGGCTCTCCCTCCTCCCTTGCCCCCATCATCCTACTTTAAATCCCAGATTAGTTAGCCACTCCACGCATCTGATGAAGTGAGCCTTAGCTCACAAAAGCTTATGCATTTTAATACAATTTATTGTCTGAAAAGGTGCTACCAGGCTTCTTCTGATTTTTGTTTTTCTATACAGTAAGTAAAACTTAATTTCAGCTCTATTTTCAATACTTTTACCAAACAGGTTGGGATTAAAGCATGAACAATTCTGTCTTTAAAAATTATTTCTGAATCAATTGGTTTGAATGAAAGACGTTTGTTAAGAACATCCTCATAGCATAATAGGATTAATTATGTGATGACATACACATCTACTTCAAAGCTTTCAGTCAGACTCTGTTTGGAATTTCTTTCTTTTTAAAACAATTTTAAATAGATGTACCATAGAAATGTATGTTATGATATAAAACACCTTTGGAACCTGAGATTCTTTAGGCTCAACTCCCATCACCCTCAACCATTAAAAAATATTCTTAAAGGATATTGTTTTATTGTTGACAGTTCTTTGTGTTGCTGAATAGGTAAGTGCATAGAGAAGGAAAAATCCCTTCAAATGGTGGCCTCAGAATGTTTGGGACCCAGGCAAATGTGTCATTGGGGCACACAAATGCAATGACTGAGGATTTCTGTACTAAAAATAGTATGTATCAAATATTATACATTGATGTAGCTGGCTATCTGGCTACGGGAGTGGAGGCCAGCAAAATGCTCACTCTAGGCTTTCCTGTGTATTCATGAAATTATCTAGGCAATTGCCCAATTGGCCTATTGCTATCACTGCCCCTTTTTTCTTTCAATAGGTAGGTTAGAAGTAGATTGTTGTGCTAACTCTGGATATCGAAAAAGAAGTAGATGTCCCATCCAGTCAAATTGTATAAGGGAGGAGTTGTTTGAGTTGGCTTAGTTGTAGATGCTCTGCAACACAATCTGCTGGGTAGCAGATTATTGGCAGTAATGTCTGTTTTTTTTTTTTTAATATTTCCTAAGCAGTACAGATATTAGTACAGCCTTTTAGAAAAGACCAAAAATGAATAAAAATGTTGCAAGAGTTATTCAGCTGCATTGCTACGGAGAATCAATGGCCCAATAGATGAAATGGAAATTTGTTGCCAGAAAGTTATATTACCAGCATTAATTATTGCAAAACGGAAGAAGGGACACATGGCATGGTTTCATGATGTCATTGGTACCAGTGATGATCTAGTGATCCATGGAACTATGTAATACTTCAACCAAACCAGATTTTAAAACAGTTTGATAAAAGCCACAACATACTTCCTTTTGGAGGTAAGGATAATGTGTCCAGGATGCCCAATGGGGTTCGGATTATCACAAAAGTCTATGAGGCAACTAGAATGCAGCTGGTATCCATAGACAATGGGAAATCAGAAATAGGAGCAGGAACTATCCATGACAGCACATTGTGTCTGAGTACATACATAATGGGAACAAATTGAATAAGAAAATATTTAATAGAGTCATATAGTTAATTAATTCTCTGTGCCACTGGATTAAGGTCTCTTATGCCAAGAGAGTGGGACTGTGCAACAGCTGTTCTACTTAAAACTCCATCACGCACAGATTTCTGTTGTGCAGTTCATCTTCATCTACAACTCATCTGCAAATCATTTCAGTCCAAACTTAATTTGTTGAGCCATGTGGTAATGGGGGGGGGGGGGGCAGCAAGCAACAGGTGGAGATGACCACTGGCAGTTGTAGTCACAAACCTGCACAGGGGCAGCCCTTGGACCAGTGGTCATTCATCTCAGTACCTGGGGCAGCAGCGATGTTTGGCAGCATCCAGGGTGACAGGGCAGCCCTTCTAGGATAGCACTGCCCACCCTTGCATGAGGAAGGGGGTTAGAAAAGGTACCCTAAATATTGCTTACCCCACAACATATAGCTAGCTAACTGCAGCTGGCAAATTATCTCCTTAGTGGTCAAGCATCAAGAAAAACAAATTAAAAAACCTCATTTTCAGAGCCTGGAACATCCGCACCTTGCTGGATAGAGACAAGGTGTCAAGGCCTGAAAGACAAACAACACTCATAGCAGCCAAAGGACAGGCTGACAACAGGACTCATGGAGTAGGTTTTGCAATCAAAGCTGCACTGCTGAAGAACATCTCTACTCTACCCACTGGATTAAACGAAAGCATTATGAAGTTCCACTTTCCGTTCAGCAAGTCCCAGTATATAACCATTGTCAGTACCTATGCACCAACTCTCATGAATCCAGATGAAGACAAGGAAGGTTTCTATGAGGACCTGGACCAGATTATTCAAACAACCTCCCCCAGCAACAAACTCATCATTCTGGGCGACTTCAGTGCTAGGGTGGGTACAGACAGCAACTACTGGGACACAGTCCTTGGGAGACATCGGGTGGGAAAACTCAATAGCAATGGCCTGTTGCTTCTGAGCAAATATGCCTAGCACAACTTTTGCATCACAAACACAATGTTCAAACTTGCAAACAAGTATAAAACTACCTGGATGCATCCCAGGTCCAAACACTAGCACCTACTTGACTATGTCATAGTACATCAGTGCAACCTTAAAGACATCACCATCACCCAAGCCATGCAAGGTGCTGGGTGCTGGACAGATCATAGGCTGGTCCTGTCATTTCTCAACCTGCATATAGCCCCTTTACATCATAAGCAACCAAGGACCATCAGAAAGGTATTCAACCTCGGCAGACTGCAAGACCCAGGCCAAGTCCAACATTTCCAAGATGTACTTAATGAATAACTCTCTGGCAATTTACCACTTGTAGGAACCTGTTCTGAAAAGTGGATGCAATTTAAAGATGTCATCATGCAAACTGCAACAATTGTACTCAGACTGAAAACCTGGGTGCATCAAGACTGGTTTGATGAAAACCACAAGACAATTTCAGCAGCCCTCCAGACCAAGAACAAGGCCTATGCAGACTGGCAGAATGATCCACCATCTGTCTCAAAGAAAGACAAATGTAAGCACCTGCAGTCCAAAGTACAGAGAGAACTGTGAGAAATGCAGAATGAGTGGTGGCAGAGCAAGGCTGAGCAGGTAGAACGCTATGCAGACATGCATGCCACCAGAGAGCTCTTCAGTGCCATAAAGCCAGTTTATGGTCCTTCTAAATCAGGATGCTCCTCCCTGCTGTCATCTGATGGGTCGAGCCTGATCAAAGACAGGAAGGACTGAAAAACCACTGGGCTGAACACTTTTCAACCTACTCAATAGACCATCTACAGTTGATCATGATGTCTTACAGCAGATTCCTCAGCTGCCAGTCTTGGATGCCATAGGCCTGCCTCCCTTTACTGATGAGATCAAGAAAGCAACCTTGCAGGTGAATTCAAAGCAACAGGACAGGATGGCATTCCTGCTGAGGTCTACAAAGCACTAGACCCAAATGCCTTACAAGCATTCCAAGACATCTTGGAAAACATCTGGTCCACAGAGGAGATGCCTGACAACTTCTGCAATGCCCTCATTGTGGCTCTCTGCAAAAATAAGGAAAGCAAATCAAACTGCAGAAACTACAGGAGTATCTCATTGCTGTCTGTTGCCCACAATTCTCCTGAACACACTTGTCACTGTCTTGGAAAGGAATCTTCCAGAGATGCATTGTGGCTTTTGGACAGAATGGAGTAAAGCAGACATGATATTTGCCATGAGGCAAGCCTGGAAGAAGTACATTGAGCAGAACAAGCCTCTTTACTCTGTCTTCATTGACCTAACAAAGGCATTTGACACTGTAAACAGGGAAGGCTTTCTGGATCATCCTGAGATGTTATGGATGCCTGAGGAAATTCATGAAGTTGATTCAGCTACTCCACAATGGGATGATAGAACAGGTTCTTTACAACAGTGATGTATCAGCTGCATTTGCCATTTTCAAATTGTTGTGTGCTAGGGTTGTATGCTAGCCCCAGTCCTGTTCAATCTGTTCTTCACTTGCATGTTATTATGTGCTGAAGGCGGGAGTATACATCAGGTACCGATTGGATGGCTCTCTCTTTGACCTTTGCTGCTTGAATGCATGGATGAAGTACCTCCATACAGTCATCCAAGAAACCCTCTTTGCTGATGACTGTGCACTCCTGGTGCACAAAGAAGTAATTTACAGTTGATGCTGAACAGATTCTCAGACACTGCTATGCTCTTTGGCCTGACTATCAGCCTAAACAAGACTGAAGTATTTTACCAGCCCATGCCAACTACCATCCCCTGTAGAACCAAAAATCATTGTTGGCGACAGCCAGCTGACAAATGTAAACAGCTTCAAATACTTGGGAAGCATCATATTGAGCGATTGGTCTTTGGACAAAGAAATCAGCAAGGGCAGTCAGGCACTAGGATGGCTTCATACTAAAGTGCTCAACCCAACATCTGCATCTCCACAAAGCTAAAAGTCTACAGAGCTGTGGTTTTCCCCTCTCTCCTATCTGTATGTGAGTCCTGGACTCTGTACCGAAGGCACATAAAGCATTTGGAGAAATTTCACATGCACACTCTCCACTCCATGCTTGGCATTTGTTGGCAAGACCATGTCTCTAACCTGGAGGTCTTGGATCATGTGGAGTCCACCAGCATTGAGTCCCTGATGATCAAAGCCCAGATGCGGTGGGTGGGACACATCATCAGAATGGATGACCACTGCATGCCTCACCAGTTGCTCTATAGTGTACTGGAGTCTGGGAAGAGACCTCGAGGTTGACCATGTAAGCGCTACAAAGATGCTGTGAAATAAACCCTATGCCACTGTGACATCCAGCCAAGGGAACTAGAAGCTGCAGCTGCTGGCAGAACCCGCTGGCAAGCCCTGTGCTATGAAGCCTCCACTGACTTTGAAGACTGGCACCACCAAATACTGATAGAAAACCATGAGTGGTGTCACAGAGTAACAGCCACAGTTATTTCAACAATGGACTTCCAATGCCCCCATTGTGCTAGACTCTGTGCTTCCAGACTGGGACTCCAGATCCACCTCTGTGTCCACAGATGAACTGCACAACAGCGTGTCTTCTTCGTACCTAAAGAACTATCATATATCTCTGTTTTTCCTGCCTCTGTATCCCAGGGGAACTACTGTCTTGAATGGAATTCAGAATAGGTAATACTCTCAGCAACACTAAGAAGAGAATCAAGAGGAAATAAATTGGTAAGAGAAAAGTAGCTAATCTAATTGAACTGTATAAAGATAAACAAATTGAAGATGCTTCATTTAAGGATTAAAGTTGGCTAACTAGCTGCTGGTGACTTTCATTTTCAGTACAGCACCAGATGTGTACTGGAAAGAAAAAAGGTACATATCCTGTGATTTTACCTTATCTTATTTATAGAAGGAACAATGTTGACATAGTTCTCTATTATAAATAGTTAGGAGTCAGTTTTATTAGAAAATTGCTGTAAAAGGTGCCACCTTTGTGACTCAAGAAACGGACTGAATTCAATATTTGTTGAGCAAATGATATACACATATATGTATATATGTGTTTTGAATATAAAGGTGAGCTTATCAGAGAATGTTGGCAACTACTAAATATGAGCTTTACTGCTAGGTTGCTACAAAACAATGAAACATGACATAAAGTTTTATGTACTTGAGTTTTATATCAGTCTTTTAAAAAAAGAAAGCATATTGACTAATTAAATTTTGAAAACTCTTCTGGGTAATGTGATCTCCGTGCTGTACTTCAAATTCCCTTTAGCAGAAATTTCTTTAATCCTTTTCACCTGATTTCTGCTGCCACTAACCACAGTCTTAAATCATCACTTGCCAAATTTTGCCACCACCACCATCCCCATCCTCTTAGTGGCAGCATTTGTTTCCTCAGACCCAAGATAAAATATTGGTTTACATTTTCCTCATTAGTGATAAATCTAAAGCACCATTTCATGATCATCTTAATGCAAGACACTTGGTTTTTAAATAAAGTAAAATTTCTTCAGATGTTCTCATAATCCAATGTGCCCTCAGGACAAATCTGTTCAAAACTACTCAGATATTCCAAAAGTTTCACTGATTTTTTTCCCTTATAATAAGTAACTGAGTATATAAAATCAAGTAATTGCTTCATCTGGATCATTTGTAATAAGATTTCCACAAGCTAAATGAAGCCTGACTCATCACTTCCAATTTTATTTTATATACTGTGGAAACAGATCATATGAAAGATTTTGTTGAAAATTACTGATTAATACTATTATTAATAAAACTAATGTTCTAAGTGCAATATTAAGATTTGTTTGTCTTTTTCTTGTTATTAGTGTTGAAGTTCTGGTTCAGCATTTTTATTATCCACAACATGATCTCCTGATTGTAATGTTTGCTACAAAACGACAATAAATATTTCTTTTAAAAAAAAAATAGGATTGGAAAAAATTGCAATTCTGAGGACATCTTAAAACTAATTTTACCAAAGAAAACTTATTTCTGAAGAAACAAGACATTTACTGTAAAGTTGTTGTTCAGGATCATTAATGTCTACTTGTGTTGTAAGAACTACAGTATAGTAAGGATATATCACAATTTTCCTTCAGTAGTAGTTCTCTCTTAAGATTTGAATTTGAACCCAAGTTACTATTATTGTTTTGGGTCAGGAATGGGGAACCCGTGGTCCAGCAAATGTTGCTAAAGTACAGCAAAATCCCTCTCTACTGGCTTGTGTACATTGGGATTTGTAATTGAGCAATAACCTATAGTCACCAGTTCCTAAATTCTCTTGTAACTGATTACAGAAAAGCAATGCCTTAGTAGCAATAATGTAAAAATACATATGAACTGTATGTTGGATTTGTTCATATGCCAACCTGATGAAACATTACCTAAATACGGTAGTCCCCAAGTTCCGTTCCCAAGGTCTGTCCTTAAGTCAAATTTGTAGGTAAGCCAGAACAGTATTATTGTATAATATTGTATAAGTAGTATTGTGTAATTAACTCAAACCATTGTGTATTTAACTCAAACCATTGTGTATTTAACTCGAATTTTGTTACAATAGGCTCCGTTCTTAACTATTGGTCATCCATAAACTGGGCATTCTTAACCCAGGGACTACCTGTACCAGTTGATACTGGAAATTATATGCTGGAAAGGTATTAGATCTGTGCAGTGCTTCAGAATGTACAGGTGTGCAAACTTAGCACCTATCTGCAACTCTGGAAAATAACCCTGCTTAAATCCTTGCTGAAAAGCTGATGCTGAGATGATTTCTCTACCTATATGTCAACTGATACTTAAGTTCTTTATTCCTGGGGTTCATAAATACAACGGCAAATGCTTTTGTTTCCAGAATTCCTCTTGAATAAGCATGTTGCCAAATCCTAAAATAAAGCATGTTTTAGGACTTATTAGCAAGGCTTTTAACTCCCATAGCCTGCTTCTGACTGCAGTGTGCTGGTGCAAAGGTAATTGTAGCAGAATGTAACCATTTCTTTTACCAGTCCCAAAATGTTTTGCTGAGTGGTTTGACCTGTTTGGATTATTACTGTTTCATTACAAGTATGTGATTGATAAGGTTCCTGTTTTTTCCTTATAAAAGGATGCAGTGTTATTTACCCTTGCCACAGAGTAATTCCTGTTGAACTCAGTGGGGATTACTTATCAGTAGTCATGTATAGGACTGTGCTATAAAAATGCTACCAGATTTTCCAACTTCACTTACTCTTGGAAACATGCATGAGCTTGACTACTGTTATTATGAAAAATACTGGTTCTTAAACTGAGAGTTGAAATTATAGTACTAAATTGAATTTCTCCTTTGAGTCATTGTCACAGTGATAAATGTGGAAAAACCCTCTTTGATTTATGATAAAATAATTACTTTGCTTGCTGTTCCATTTTTCTGACTTCCTAACAAACTTGAATATTAAAAAAATGAATATGAATGGGAATGTATAACATTAGGAGTTCAGAAAATGTATATACTCCAATCTACCTAATTTTCCAACCATTATTATTTTTATTCTTTCCTGGGTAATTAAGTTTAAAATATCACCACCCCCACCCCAAGGGCTTCTGCAGTCTGGTAGTAGGAGTGGCAGAAACTTTGGTCCTTAGAGCAAAGTCATGGCACAGCATCTTACTGAACATGGGCATTACGCATCTAACTGCAACATTTCTCCCAATAAACATCCCTTGCCTTTTGAAGTAGATTTATCCAAAGAATAAAGTTAACAAGAGGAATTAAAAAATGCTGTTATCTCCCACAGTGAGTTCTATTAGAATCAGAAACATCCTATTCAAAGGACTAGTGTAGGTAGAAAGTAGTCTCTAGATCAGAGATCCTATCTTGCATAGAATAGTACAAACATGTTTGAGGTAAAATTGAGCTTTAGTTGTACTTTTGGCAATCAAATGAGCCAAAACTGACTAGCACCATCCTTAAGGCTAGCATGTGGCTTGGATACAACTAAGGCTGGTGACCCTAGTCTACTGACTCTCTATCTTACTGAAAACCATTATGGAAAGCCTTGGTTGACCAAAGCCATGATTGGAAATAGAGGTCAGTATTTATGGACCCATGGTAGTGATTATATGAAGATGCAAATATAGGTGATAAAAGAGCTAACTTCGACTATTATTTTCCTGTTTCATGTATTAAAATATCCCTATTTAAACTAAAGTTAGGGTGGTGGAGGCATTACTCTTCATTCAAACCTCATATACATTGAAACATAGTATATACATATTCTAAATAAACAAAATGTTATGCTTCTGGAATTCTAATGATAAAAGTTTAGTTATCCCTGAATTCAATTGTCTTTATGGGGAATTTGGGTGTAAAATATTGCTCCAGGTCCCATCTGTAGAGACTGCCATCTGGTGGGGCCCAGGAAAATATCCTTTTCTGTTGTGGTGCCTGCCTGTTGGAATATAATTTGCCCAGATAGCCCCCCACACTTTCACAAGGCCTTAAAGACATAGTTCTGTCACTGCACCTGGGGATCAGGAGGGGTGGCTGATCCTGTACATTGGTTATGTAAATTGGGTATGTTAATTTGTTATTGATGAGTTTGTTTTTACATTGTGCTGCCATATGTGTTTTTTTAAAATTTTTATGCTGTTTTTTAAATATTGCTTGCCAACCAGAGTCATGAATTTGAGATGGGTGGCCATATAAACTGAAATAAATAAATACATAAATACATAAATAAAGGTTGCTTTGAATTGTCTAACTGCCATCAGTTCAGGCCTGATAGGAATGTGATCTTGTTGAGTAAGATTGAGTAAACTAAAGTGCATGGAGCATTTTTCCCCTTCAGAGAGCTGCAAGATTACCTTGTCTTAAATATTTTACAAATATTATAGAATGAAATGTAAATATAGTATCTGGAACGTGCAAGAGAACTGGTGAATTTACAACAAACAATTCCTCCTTAATTTGTTTAATTAATGTAATGTAGTATAATTAGGCCTATTAAAAAAGAAGTTTCAGTTACTTCTGGAAAAGTTGATCAAGGTAAACCTTAATTAAGGTTAGGTAAGCCATTACATTAATAAATCATTACATTAATAAAATTAGGCTAGTCATTACATTAATCGACAATGTATTGCATTTATTATGTGATACCCCTGGCTCTAGAATAGAGTTTGAGTGTTTTTCTTTTCTTTTTTTCCCCCAGTTTAAGATAAAACAGAAAGTAATTCAGGTTGTGAGTGGTAACATTTGTCCATAAAGGTAGTCTAAGAAGTAGCCTTAGATTACATGCATGGCTAATACAATATTGACATCTAAGAAGTCATTCTACAAATGCTTTTACAAAATTAAGAGAGCCCTTTCCTTCAGTGAGCCTATGGGGTTTAATGGAAATAGCTAGCCAATTACAGCCATTGATGTGTATTGGGCCATTGATCCTAAGCACGAGAGGTCAGATTAAATGGTCTGAAGTGACACACAGAATAAGACAAGCTTCTTGGGCACAACAAAGGGCCATCTAGCACAGAATGTTAAAAGCAAAAAAAATAGGGTTTCTATTAAATCATAGAAAGGTCAGAAGGAAAAGGTTCCAAGTTTAAAACCCAAAGGGGTATAGGATGTGAGCAGCAGCCCTAACTGTCAGAAGGCAGTCCATTCTTTGAAGTGGCTTCAGCTCTAGTCGGCTCAAAAAATGATTTCCTGAGCTACGCCATGACAGGTGTCTGGGAAGCTCTGCCCACAGGGCAGCCTGACACTCTGAACAGGCGAAGGGAGCATCGTCTGCTTGCCTTGGCTTGTGGGACTGCCTTGGTTCTGACCCTGACTTCACTGTGAATAGCGTCATACCTACAGTATCTGCTGAGAATTTAAACAATTCTCACAAAGTGGATTGGGTAGGATAATTTGCCAGATACCAATGTGTTCCTGAAAAATACATGCCTACTGGTGCCAGGCTATGACTTATCACAATCTGCAGCTTTGTGTCATTCCCTGCAATTTGCTTATTTGACATTCACTATGTAAAGACTTGTCCAGGTAATTGTCTTGACAGCTATAGTTTGTTTGTTATTAATGTATTTGGATTTTTTTTAAAATATAACTTTCCCATCTAGATTACAGCTCTAGCATTTCCTGGAGATTTCCCTTACAAGTACTAACCAGCTCCAAGCCTGCCTAGCTCTTTAGGGGTCAGCTGAGGTCAACTAGATACTGCCATTTATTGTATTCCCGCAAAACCGAGTTTGCAAGCAAGTTTGCCAGTATGGTTTTTGGAAATGTAGAAAACCTTTAACCTGTGCCCTTGGATATTAAAACTGAAAATATTTTTTTGTGAAGACATTGGCATGGACCCAAAGAAAAATAAAGAAAAGATCTGCTTACACGAAAGGATTTTCCTCCTTCCTGCCAACTAAAGCCCCTTGAAGGTATCTATTGCAAAGCTACTCCTGACAGTCTAGAGATTTTTCAGAGTGATGCATAACGCATAACACTCTTGTTTATGTGTGTAATCTTAAATAGGAGATACGTTTGTTGTATAAAGAAAGTGCTTTCAGCTCATGTAAGGAACTCTTTGGAATCATGTAGTAACCTTTAGTATTTTTTAATTGTACAACTTGAACTTATGATAGCCCAAAGACAAAGATGAAATACCGTTTTTAAATAGAGAAACGGCTGGCATTTCGTGCATGGGTGGGAATGTTAGCATACAATGTATGGCACATAACATATAAAATAGGGTAATCCATGTTATTTTGCAGCCCATACTTAACCTACATTTTAAGACTGTGATCCAGGCAGACGGCTTTAACAGCAAGGCGGCTTCACCTTCCTCCTTTGTTTAATATCCAGCCGAGGTTTGCTCACTATAATTGCCAGTTCAGATAAAGATATTTTATGCTAGGAAGATCAATTGTACTGCTTTATTAATTTTTAATAAAATATAATGATTTTTAATCAATTAAGGACATGGCTTTATTTTCTCCCACCTTAGCTGGCTATTTTATTCCTTCGGTTATGAAGCACTCAACCTATTCAATCATTCCATGTTTTACAATTGCTTCTAAATTCGTACGGTACTGGACAAAAAAACCAAACCAATCTTTTTATTAGTCTGATGAAGAAACAAATACCTGGAGTATGTGATATTTTGCATTTTAAACTTATTGTAATCATAGCATCCTCATGACTTTTTCTGCCCAGATGCCAAATACACTGACTTGGGAATAAGCATTCTTTTGTGGAAAGGATCCAATATATTTAAATAAACATAATAAAAAGAAGCATCAGTAGATGCACATTCGCTTACCGTCACAGACGCTAAGTATCCTACAGCAATCAGCAAGTTCCACCATACACTGGGCAATATGTTGCTTCTTCCATCATCTGTTGGTCTCTGGGAAGTCACTTTGGGGGGATGGTGGTGCTGAGTTGTGAAGCCCAGAACATTGTCCCCAGATTCCATCCCTAATTAGAAAACAACATTTCTATGGATCAGCTTTTCTTAATAGGATCATACTCAGAGTTTTATTTTAAATCTCCTCATTGCTTCTTTCCTCCTATTCCAAAGCTGATAAAGGTGACTGAAAAATATAAAGCTGATGGTTGGCAGCCCCAGCCAAGTCCAGCCTATTTCAGAAACAAAAGAAACACCCAGCCTTAAGGTCTACACTACAGGGATCTAAATATTATAGTTTATGCTTTTATAAGATTAATGTTGAAAAGTGCTGTATGTAGAGCTGTCTTTGCAGGCAATTCTGAAACCTAAAAATACAGTTTTAATTTCTATATATGTATACAGTTGAAAATCCTAACCTCAGTGGGCCTGAGTTGTGCTTCATTCTACAATTTTACTGCGTACACAGCACCTAAAATGGCTGGCTAACTTGCAATTCCATTGCTAAAATTGCAGGATGTAGCAGCTCCTCTGGTACAGGGAGAAGAGGAAGGAGCATTACTTGTGATCCAGAACGTATACTGTGCTCCCTTTTCTCAAATAATTAATTTTGCAGACTACAGGCAGAGAATTGATTTAACTGAACTGAAAGGGCACCATTGTTTGCAGTTAGTCCAAAGTATGCTTACTATGGAGTAAGCTTCCTTTAATACGGTGGGACATGTTTATGAACGCATAGATCGTATTGCTTTGTAAAGTATCATTTTTAGCAAAAACGTGTCATGTAAAATAGATTAGAAATGTAATGTGGGAAGTAATATTGAATCATTTTTAGTAGAAGCAAAACACTTCAAGTGGTGCCTGCCAGTTCATATTGGATTTTAATGCAAGGGTTCTGTTTGTCATAACAATTTGTTACCATAGTAGTACAAACTGAAAGGTAACAATGATGAGTTGGTGCAATATATTACATTAAATAAACTTGTCCGGTTAGCACTGCATGCAAAGCTTTGTTTACATTACTGTAAGCTGTTTTCTGCTGTATTATAATTCTGCTGTACAAATAAATTAAGAGAGGTTGTGACAGTTCATTTACTTTCCATACACAAAAAATGAAGGGCTTTATTTATTGTATTGTATTTTTGCTTATTGGCGGGAGATATTTTTATTTTTTTTTAAATTTGCAGCTTGGGCATCATCAATTCTATAATCAGAAAAAGCAAGCAAATGAGAGATCGCCTTATCTGCTTGTTGCCATATTGAAAAAAAGAACAAATAACGAATACTATATTTAGATTCCAAAGACATAGCAAGTAGTGTTGAATCACTGGGGGGGGGGGGGAGAATTTATTAATAGGAGCTATATTTTGCTTTTCTTTCTTTTTTTAAGATCTTCTGCCACTTTATGGTTTTCCACTTTGGGATTTGTGCATATAGCCTTATTTGAATGAATCTGGGATTATACAAATTAAAAGCTTTCCATGTGATATCCTTATTCTACATTATAACATTCTCTTAACATGCATCCAAATTCTTAATTTACAAAATAATAGTCCTTTAACTTGTCTTAATATGTGAGATGTTCCAGCTGCTTTCAGTATAAGCTGGTGTATCTCTCTTCAAAACAAAGCCTCATTAAACTCCCAGATAAGTACGCGGAGAGCTATAGCCTTTGGCATTTGGGCTGCAATTATAGTATGCTTAGTTTTCTTTAAGTGCGCTCTGTTGAATTCCAGAAAACTTAACTTTTGAATAGACACATATATATGCATATGATTTCCTGAGCGCTCCTGGACTCTTATTTTAAAATGACATTATTTTCAAACAGTTTCAATTATTAGTTGGGAAGGCTGGCTTTCATGACAAATTGCATATATTTTTAATTGGTAAGATCCCCATTTTCACACTTAAATACTTCCAGCATTCCTGGGAGATATCATCTAGATCTCGTGACTTGATAATTTTATTGGTCTACAGAATGTAATCTCCCATTTCTTTAGTTTCAGGTGCCTCAGCAGTTCAAGTGTGGATCTGTGACCAACGCTTGAAGAAAAGTATATGTAGCTTGTCCCCAGATTTTTCCTATCCTTTCCTGTAATGCAGTCACTTTGCTATATAATAGATCAGCTAATTCCTATTTATGATCAGGATTAACCCCAGGTTTTAAGTGATCAGGGTAAAATGCCCTCTGTTTGCATCAATGTTCTCATCAGCCTTACCAGAACATGGCTCCTATAATAGTAGGATTCCATGGACATTTGAGAGTTACCAAAGTACTGTTCCAGAGCAGTTCTCAGACCCAGCTCTTCAACATAAGGGGCTTTGTTATGAAACAGTGAAGTCCAATATTGCTTTCCTTCAATAAGTTATATGATTAACTGTTCCAAGGTCAGCCATAGTCTTTCTGGCATCCTAAATATGCACATATCCTTTTAAAAGCATGCTTTTATTCTTATATATCCCTTATTAGATTCAATAAAGCATGTAGTCTTTCCTAGTTTGTTTCTTTTAAAATATCTGACCCAGCTACAAGGATCTCAAGAAAGTCTACATTACTATTACATTATACAATGATATCACAAAATAATAACAGATTTATAAGAAACAGATTATTTCAATGTAGTTAATCCAAGTAACATTACTGTATTCATTTGTCAGTATAAATGTAAATACTTTCCTTTTTCTACGCAATCCATAAACATCTCAAAATATTAAACTTGCAATATGATACCCACTATATTTACTTGGAATTTCCATTCATTTCAGAGGGGTTTGTTTAAAAGTGCAGGTAGGTCTCAGTTGGTACAGATAATGAATCCCATAAAATGGTCACATTATTCAAATTTGCACTATTCAAAATGGTCACATTATTCAAATATGCACTATTCAAAGTGATATTTCTGTGGAAAATATGATAACTGGTTCCAGCTCAATGGAAATAGGCAATGAAAAATTGTTAACATAAATTTGTATATGTGTATTAATGAAATATTACAGTAAAGATAAAAAGAATGACTTATAATTTAAATTTATTCTTAACAAAAGTCACAGAGTAGTTATAGAAAGCAAA
Source organism: Liasis olivaceus (assembly GCA_030867105.1). Taxonomy (NCBI): domain Eukaryota; kingdom Metazoa; phylum Chordata; class Lepidosauria; order Squamata; family Pythonidae; genus Liasis; species Liasis olivaceus. The sequence goes on from CM061349.1 coordinate 265,155,055, forward strand.
GTAAAAACAAAAAAAACTCTAAATATAATTTCTAAAGGTAAGCTTACACTGACAAAAACATCTTTATTGTCTTTCAAAATATTTTAGCAACGTAGACTGAACTGTTTTCTCTTTCTTTAAATCTTCATACATATGCTGATAGGCACAGAGTGCTTTATCCACATCTCAGTGAATTTGGATGCTTTGATCGAGGTTAGGGTCAGCATGAATAATTTTTTGCCTCTGAACTTCCACAGCTTGAAAGATATCTTCAAACTCCTTGAGAGTGAACTCCTTCACTTGCACACGACTGTTTTCTTCTGATGGAATCTTCCTTTTCTCCACTTTGCACAAAGATTAGCAATGTCTAAAACCCCAACAGCAACTGTGCATGTGCTAGCCTTGCATTAACTGAAATTTGGTTTGCATTAAATGCAATCTGGTATCAGTTTACCATTCACACTAATTGAATATTGCATTATTTGAACTCATACTAATTGCAGCCTAGCTGTAGACTGTAGGCCTAAAGATGCTTACTAGAGCATATGTCTCATTGAACAAGTAGTTTTTATTCCAAAATGAATATAGTTAATAATGCATTGTGTTGGGAAGAATATAGCCTTAAAAACAATTTAATATCCTATTTGAATTCACATTCTTTTAATAAGCATATGATGGTTGTCATCGTCCATCGGATCAATCCTGACTCTATGGCTCCCATAAAAATTTGTAGTAACATCAACACCCTCTGAAAAGTTGTAGCACTTCATTGAGAAACACTGTCCTAGGGTATTGAAGGAACTAGGAGAAGTGATTGCAGAACCATGCTCAATAGTGTTTGAGAACTCCTGGACAACTGGGAAGTCCCAAGAGACTGGAGAAGAATAAACTTTGTCCCTATCTTCAAAAAGGTGATCTGAGAAATTATAGACCTGTCAGCTTGACATAATCAAAAGTCCTCAAACATATGATGATGATGATGATGATGATGATGATGATGGTGGTGGTGGTGATTTTTTGTACCTTCAAGTCAGTGTTGACTCCTGATGACTGCCTGGACAAGTCCCTGCAGTTTTCTTGGCAATGTTTTTAGAAGCGGCTTGCCATTGTCTTCTTCCTAGGGCTGAGAGAAAGTGATTTGCTCAAAGTCACCCAGCTAGTTTCTTGCCTAAGGCAGGACTAGAACTTATGGTGTCCCAGCTTCCAATTCAGCACCTTTAATCACTATACCAAACTGGCTCTCTTTGGATATGGGTAGATCATAATATCCCAGGAATCTGAAAAACCGGAGTATTGTCCACAAAAACTGGGCTATATTAAACATAAAAAAACCCTTGGTTTTTAAGATGCTATAAGAAAGTTACCATTGTTTCCTATTGATTATGTTTGTTTTCCATATTTTAGTGAAAGGGTGGGATACAAGCATTCTCTCAGCAGATTAATATTCAATGAATAAAGTTTTAACTTTAAAAATAGCAAAACAAAAATGCATCTATGGATGATGAACACTAGATTTGATTAGATTACTGACAGAACTCATATTCAATTCCTTCCTCTTGAATTAACACCCCAGCTGCTATATGCAGAGCAGAGTCTCCAGGCACAACACAAATATATGTATCAAATGTTCAGGAAATGGCATTGGTAGAATGGTTAGATTCCATCTTTACATAGTGTTACTTATTTAATCAAATTAGTATCTGCCCAATTGAACTTATGTTTTATTTTAAAAGGAAAAGCAATAATAAGCCAGAAATAATGAACCTAATAGAACACTGTGGTTGTGAGTATCTGCAAGAAGGGGCAAGAGAGGGCAAGTGAAGTTTTGTGTATCCTGACATCTTAATGCAAATGTTATAATGACACATGGAAAATCATGTTGATTTCCTTGGTGCTTTTATTGGACACCTATGCATGTGGCTAGTAGCCTGATGTACTCAACTTTCCCTTTCTTGATCTTTCCCAAAAGCATTAATACAAGCTTTCCAAACCACATCTTCCAGATAAACTGGGACTGTATGTAAAATTAATTAGTAATACAGTGAATAAATGCAGTTCAAGTCCAGTTTGGTGCATTCTTATAAATATCTGCTTTAAAAGTTTATCCCATTACGCTCAGTATTTTGAACTCCCAGGTAAATGATAAACAACTGCAGTCACTGGTGGAATGCAGCTCTATTTCTTTTGCTACCCACTTTCCTAGTTATTTATCTAGGAGTAAATACAGTAGGTTTAGGAGTCAAGTGTAGGATTACAAGCATGTATGCTTTATCAGCAAGTAAGCATCACTGTACTTAATAAAATTAATATCGAAGGGCACTTTCACGTGGAGTCTTTGCACTGCTCCAGAATCATCTGTGCACTGAGTGATGTCATGTAGTAGTCTCCCTGTGAGGAGACAAGACAATTTATTGTTAGTGCAACTGCAGTGTATTGAAATCCTCCCTCTTCCAAATAGTCATTTCCTTGAAATGCTGTGGCTCTGTTGAGCTTTGGGGATCTACTTCCCTATTTGCAGTCATGCTGGCAGGTCTTTCAAGAGGAAAAATGGCTTGACACCTTGATAGTCTTCCTTCATAGATAAAGCTCATGTTTTTTTCTCATATGGCCAGACAAATGGACATATCATGAAAGTAAGATCTTAGAGAGGTTCAAGCAATAAGTTTCTGTCTTGCATGGTGAGGGGATTATTGTTACTTTAGGATCTCCCACAGTGAGGGGGTAGGGCAGTAATCATCTTCAAAATGTTTTTGTGTGCGAGCACTCTAATTTAACGCAGTAGCTCCAGGTAATATACTGAACAGTCACTCCTACAATTTCTGCTGACATCAGAACAATAAAAAATCTTAAACATATAAAACCAACAGTAAAAAATGGATGAATCTATATTCCAAAAGCATCTAGCATCAGCCCCCAAATGCCCCTCCAGAAAAAGTTCAATTTTAAGAAGCTTCCAAAAGGCAACTAGAGTTGGGGCCCAACACACTTCTCAAGAAAAGCTATTCCAGATGGCCAAACAATGGAAAAACAACACCTCTAGGTCTTAGCGCCAGTGACAGCTGCAAAATGAGGGACAACCAGCTGTTTCTCCAGCATGACTGAAGTGGTTGAACTGATTCCAGTGATGCAGTCCTGAAGGTAACCTGGTGCCAAGCCATAAAGGGCTTTATAAATTAAAACTAGCCCTTTAAATTGCACTTGGAAGCTGATAGTAAGCCAATGAAAGCCTGCAAACAAAGTGTAATATGTGCCTGCCAGCAAGCACCTATGAGCACCCTGGCTTCTGCATTTTGCACCAATTGAAGCTTTTGGGTGGTCTTTAGAGGCAGTCCCACCTAGAGCATATTGCAGTAGTCATTTCATGTGGTAATGAGGGTATGAGCCACTGTAGTCAGATCCTCCCACCCACAAATGGTGCACCAGCTACAGCTGGGCAAAACCCGCCCCCCCTCCAGCAGGAGCTGCGAGCCCAGGAGGACACCCAAGCTACAGGCCTGCTCCTTGAGTGGAAGTACAATATAGGGGCCATGAAGGAACCTTGATGTACAAACTGTAGCCCTGTCTTACCAGGGTTGCCCTAACAGCCTCCAGGCACTGTTTGCACTCCAAATGAATCACATGTTCCTCCAGAAATGTGGATTTCTGAAATTCTAATCTTAGAACGTAGTGGAAAGACATTCCACTATGCGTGGGATTGCCTTCTGACTTTCCCAAAGTCAGTTTGGAGGATCTTGAGGTGAGGGAGGGGCAATTCTTCAAATTTCAGTACTACCAGGGCAAAGGAGAAGTTTATAATCTGTCTCTACTGCAAAGACAGTTGTAATTTTATTCAGCCTAAAATTCTCTTTTTTATTGTGACTTTTCCCAAAGATATCATTGCACTGAAGTGCTTTTCATTCATTGCTTGTTTTGTCATGAATGTATAAGCCACACAGTTCATATAAACTAAAGCTGAAGTAGGGGTATAGATAATACAAATGTGATTTTTTTTAAAATGCAAAAACTGAGAAGGCTGACATTTAATATACTAAAGTCCAATTCAAAACATGAACTAGCTGTCCTTAGATTTTTCTAAAATAATTGTGTTAGTTTCTGAATTATGAAACCATGAACTTGTCCCTTTAAAAAAAACCTTGTTTATTATCCAAATAACACAGGGGCACAGATTTGCAACATTGATTTTGTTGTTTTTCAAAGTCTCACTAAGACAAATCAGTGAGGCAATCTGGCATAAGTTCATTATGAATATATGCTACCTCACACTCATAGGAGTTTTTCAGCCTATATATTTAATTGTATTCCTTCTCACATCCTTCTTGAAACTCTCATTTGCTCTTCCATTGGTGGACAAGGGGACTGCCACATAGAAAATATTGTTACTCTTAGAAGTGTAGCAGAACTACAAACTGATATGGAATTCACCACAGATGTTGCTGCTTAGTACTTGGTCCCTGAGATTAAATACTCAGCCCCCCTCTTATACACAGATGTTTAAGAATGTCTTTTAGGAGAATCTATGCTTGAGTGCTAAACATTTCGGCAGCCCTGGATCCTACAAAATGTCAATAGTGTTTGAGAGTTCTGAACTAGTCCTAAGCATATTAAAACAGCACAAAACCAGAACAATTGGTGTAATCCTCAGCAATTCAAAATGCATTAATTTCTTGGTGTGATGAACTGATGGTTCACTTCAGGCTTGGTTCCATCCTTTCCTAATGAAGGGCTAATGAAAATAATTACATCTGAAAACCTTAAAAAAGTTAATAGAGAATAAATACCATTAAAGTTTATGGAACTTCTTTTTGAGAAGACACGTCATTTTACGGTGTTAAAACAGCAACTCCTAATCAGTACGTGGACACATTTATACATTTTTCATGGGAACAATATGGTAGTATTGTTTACTTTGAGGATTTGTTTTCAACTTCCCAGTTCAGTTTACATCCCTGGAATTCTCTGGTAGTTACTGTTGTGGCCAAAACCTGACTCACCTAAAGCAACCAAATTGCTTTGAAAATACGACATAATTTTATTTGCATGCATACAAGCAATAATACAGTATATACTGGATCCCCAGCAAAGCTTTGATACTTTGCTGAGCAGCCAAGAACAAAAGCAGAACCAGAGCTTATATACTTTTGGCCCACTACATTGCAAAGGCAAGACAAAGGAAAAGGCAGGCACAGTGGAAATTATAGCATAACATTGGATTATTTTAGAAAAAACCATCCGTGTGACCTTATTATTATTTATCCCTTCCTACTAGGTCAGCATGCTAGCCATATTATCTTTGAGATATACAGTGGAACCTCGGTTCACAAATTTAATTTGTTCCGCGACTCTGGTCACGACCCGAAATGGTCGCGACCGGAATCAAATTTTCCCATAAGGTTCAATGTAAATACAGTTAATCCGTTCCGACCCCAAATTTGGTCGCCAACCGATTTCTGGTCACGACCCGAGTCAAATTTCCCCATAAGGTTCAATGTAAATACGGTTAATCCGTTCTGAACCATGTTTTTTTTTTAAAAAAACTGCAAAAATATGACACAAAGTACAGTACGAAGAGAGAGAAAGCTAACCTTGCTCGGGAGGGAAAATGGCCGTGCTTCCTGCTTGTAGGGAGAGTCCCCTCCCTATAGGAAGCTGCGACCACGTGACACGGGAGGGAAAATGGCCGCGGATCCTGTTCGTCACCCGATCCGGCGTTCGCGACCGGAGGCAAATTTTTGCGGCCAGAGCTGGTCGTGACCCGAATTGTTCGTGAACAGATGCGTTCATGAACCAAGGTTCCACTGTAGTTAGTGATCAGAAACAATTTGGTTTACTGGGCCACAGCCTTCTCCCTGTCGCCACTCAGGATGAATTCAGCTTGCTGTGAATGTTTTCTTACAAGGACACTTTAAGCAGGACATATGGCGGGGGGGGGGGCATCTCATAGATTGAGTAGAGAATGCAGCTGACGTATATGGGGAGGGGGTACCGTTTACAGCCACATTACCCATCCAAGTACTAAGCAAGGATGACTCCTAAGCAAAGTCAGCCAGGTCCTACTACTTGTTGATACCCATTTATTCCATATCCGTTTAGCCTTATGGTAGCTCAGAGAAAAATATCTTTAGCTATTTAAAATATTGTGAGGAATAGTTGATACTTGAATTAATATTTGTGGCTCACTTACCCAAAGGAAGGTTGTTTTGTACCTAACAGAATCTGGTGAAGTTACAATGGAAATCAAAACTGTCTGACCAACAAGATCTTGTCTGTATCTTGCATGAGGTTAGATAGATTTAGTTATCCTGTACTCTTTGTGAAATAATTAATCCAAATATAGGTATAAAATTTGACATGATAAAACGTTATCTTAAAAGCACATTGTGGATGCACAATCAAATCAAATTAAGCTGTCCAAAATGAAACCTTATCTAAACAGCAAGGTCCGGAATTGATCACTTTCTTAAAAAAACGATGCAGACTTGACAGAGCTGCTTGCTCTTGTTGAACCAGCCAAAATAAAACTCTGAAAGGACCCAAGGAACTCTGTTTTGAGGAGATCGGTAAAACCAAGCTTTGCTTTCAGAATTGATTTCTGGATATATATTAGGTCCTCATCATTTTTTAAAACCATGAACAAATCATTCATTACTATTTGACTACTATGGTCATATAAACAAACCCCAGGAAAACTAAATGAACATGGTAACTGAATTTGTGCCTTGTGGCAGATTCACTCCATTGCACATGTTTAAAAAGAAGAAGGTACATAGGGAAGGGGGAGGAGAGAGAGGCTTCCTCTTTCTTATTCTTGCAAACCCACCCATATCCATTTAATACTGAGGATGGAGTTGTACTATTTCACTCATCTGATAGAGGGAGAGGGAGGGAGGGAGGGAGACAGACAGACAGACAGACTCCAAACAAGTTTGGTAGTGGTCAGGACAAACTGGGGGAAAACGGCGTTGGGTTTAGGAGGTGGAATGGGTGCTTATATGGCAAATTTCATCAGCCAAAAAGATCATTACACTTGTTTGGCTTCAATGAGTTTGTTGCATCATACAAGATGAGACTGTCATGGCTATTGGTGATTGATCTGGGATTCTATATTTTTATTTCATTGGAACTGGAAGTTGTGACTATTTTTAATTTTGGTTCAACTAAATAAGCCTGGATCAGAAACAGTTTGATTTTGGATTGATAGAGCAAGCTATAGTTTAAGCTAACCACAGATTTTTTGTTCAAATTTAAAAAAATGATAGAACTGAAGTAGCATAGATTGCCAACACTTCTTTAAAATGATCTCAGACAACTGTTGCTTTAGGCCACTTTTAAGTTAGCAATTCCTCAGTGTTTGGAAAAATAGGGATCAGATTTGGTTCACTGTCTAGCCTGCCAGTGAATGCATGCCAGGGATATATTCCTTTTCATTCTTTCAATCAGACTTTCTATAAATATTTAAATGCTGGTCATACGATGCAGCTATGCACTCTATCTTTTGGAGTTTCGTGGCTCATTGCTTTTTAAGAACCTCATTATACAAACTAGCTTTGTTTCACTTGATTAAGCCATGAGATCCAAAAAGGTCTCTATGGAGTTTTGAAGTACTGGGAAAAAAATCCTAATAAATCTGAGGATAGAACACATACATAATGGATTATTGTAAAAGTCTATACTAGCACGAACCTGCCCAATTCTGTGCTTTGTCTCCTTGTATATCAGTGCTAGGTAGAAACTATACTCCCCACATATACCCACACTCCATTTTATGGAACAGAAACTTTGTTCTTTTTTATCAGGAATGGTGAAAAAAATAAGAAACCAGAACTCTCCCTCTGCACTATAGAGCACAGATAATGCAGCGCTTTCTTACTCAGAATTTTGGAAGTGAGGCAAAGCGATTTGCAAGATCCCACCTAAAACTGTCATCCACAAATCCTCTCTTCATAGTTAGACTGTTTGAAACAAAGAAAACAACAGATTAGCACCAAAATCCTGGAAGACATAGAAAGCAAGTTAGCCTTGGGGCTGAAGTAATAATCTCATCTATCCTACCAGTCCATGGAAAAGGACTAGAAAGGAAAATCCTACAAATGAATGGTCGGTTATGCAAAGATATCCATGGGACTTGGTTTCTAGGGGCACGGTCTGAGTTATTTAGCTGACGGACTTCTAGTAATAGATCAGTTACATCTCCCATAAATTGGTAAAAAAGTACAGTATTGCCCAGATAGTGAGCTTGAAACCTATGGGGGTTGGAGATGAAAAAACTTGTGGCAGACGAGTCATGTCTAGACTTGCAGAGGAGAATTTTATTTCTGATATGACAAGAGGAGCTATTTTTGTAATTGCAGATTGAAAACTTATTATTTGATAAAATGGATAAACAAGACCTAGATTTAAAGTTTAAGAATGAATTCTAAGATGCACTCAGGAAGCATTTTGGAAGAACATAACAACTCCACTTTGACTCAGTTACATTTAAAGACTGAATAATGGGTATCTCTGGTTTCTTAGTCAGCTAAGCAGCAAAGCCAACTCTTTACTGTTGTAAGTTCATATTTTGAAATAAGCCCATCAGGAAGTCATAAGCCCTGATGCTGATACTGGTTAACAAAACTGTGTACCCTGGTGTCAGAACTGATAAGGGCTGTAATAGTCATTCCTATCCCATTAGTTGTGGAAAAGTAGGCAACAAAGTAAATTCCCAGTTTATAGAGGGGTTAGAAGGAATTTTTCACCTCAACAGTTGTTGTTGTTTTTTTTAAATCTGCTTTTCTTTGCCAGCATTAATATCTGCATGAACTTGTATCCTGTTGCTTTCTTACTTTTATCTCTTGATGGCATTTAATTCTTGGTCAGGTATTACTGAATGTTTTTTCTCCTCATAAGACCTTGTCGTTACCAAATGCCCTAGAAATGCTATTGCTTTGACATGTTTAATAATTTTATATTTGAGCAAAAGAATACAGTAAATATGGTTTTTACATTATGTACAGTACAATTTTTACATTGTGGAATTGCAAGAGCAATTCAAGCATTAAAGAGAAACTGTATGTATTACAAAAGAGGTCTGTGCATGCCCACTTACATGCCCAACCCATAACTGCACATCAGAGAGTTGGATACAACTAGAATAATTGGTTAGGGACCTAAATATATTACATCCTGAAATAAGAACTTCAAATAAATAATTTAGAAGAGTTGGGAGTGGTTTTTTTTTTTTTAAATGGGGCCTATTAAACCAATCAATTAAAAAAAAATCAGGAAGTCTATAAAGTTGTAAAGTTCATGGCCTTCATTGCCCATACTCTTAGATTCAAAGGATGGAAAATAAACAAGGTGAGCTTGATCAGTACTGAAAGCAAGTAAGATGGAATAGGTATAATGAAGACTTGTTTGGATGACTCTGATAATTAAAATACAACAATTGAAGGATGCAAATTGTTCAGAAGGAACAGAAATTATAGAAAGCAAGGAGGAGTTGCAGTTGTATGAAGTTGGTAATATTTTAGAGAGTGTACAAATGAAAATAAGTAGAAGAATGAGCTCTGGGAATTAATAATTCCACCTTATTCTACATTTGTTGTATCCTCGTCTGAAGTATTATATCCAGTTGGATCATTTTGATCCAGTGAAGGGTCAGACAGCCTGGAACAGATTCAGAGAATGGTAATCAAGATAACTAGAAACTAAGTGGAAGTAGAAATACTTAACTTTGAGAAAAACAACACCAAGAGAATGTATAGCACTTTTCAATTAGCTGAAAGGATGTCACAAAGCACAATATCAAGACCTGCTTACTATATTCCAGAATACAGGGCATGGAATAATGGATTTAAGTTATAGGAAAGGTAGTAATGCCAGGGTGACATGATCTGTCTGGATAGTAATGGCTTGTTCTCTTCTCACAATTCCCTTTTGTCCTCTCTTCAAGCCTTCTCCCAACTAACAGCAATTGTGTATATTTACAAGTTTCCTTTTTAAAGAATAGTCCACACATCTGATGTACTGCTCTGAGGTCTATAAAGGTTTGCGTGATAATACTTAGTTACAACGAAGTTACTTAGTTACAACTAAGTTACTTTGACTTACTTGCTTTATAGCCACTCATAGAACTGCATTCAGAAGTAATGGAAATCTGTGGTTTGAATACTTAGACTAAGTTTTGCTCTTGTAATCTGATCTGGATGTAGCCTTAAACTATAGTTCACCCTGGAGTCACCAATATTTTTGGATGAGCAGGTATGTCTAGAATTAGAATGATGGCTATAGCTGATCTCCAGCAATAGCTGCTATTGCTGGAGATCAGGCACAACCTTTTTCATTCGCAAAATGATTGCCTTTTGAGAGCCACTCCTATTATGCAATTTAGCAAAGTTAAAAGATAAATAATTCACCCAATAAGTCTTTTGAAGTAATATTTTCTGCTTGAACAGCTGTTTCACAAAAAGTAAACGGCATGCTAAAAGAAGAAACATGGACAAACACCTGCTCACACCTCTCTCCCTCCATTTCTGTATACAGAGAGCAAACACAAGAACAAGGGAACCAGCTAATCATACATGTAATGGCCCATTCACACGATATACTTTTTACCAGGTCTGGGCATTTTTATTTTAGAAGGATTGCCTCTTGCCCATGCAGGGTACAGAAGCATTGTTGGAAATAAATATAGCAACAGAGTCTGGTGCTCTGCTCTAAAGAATATCTGGCCTTTCCCCAAAATCAGAAAAAGCAAAGATTCTAGTGGATGCCAAGGAAAATATTTGCAAACACCCCATCAGGGACTCCAGGTTTTGTTTTACATAGCAAGGATTCACATGGCATTCACATTTGTGCCTTATATGTTGTAGCTAATTTGTGGTTCAGTGTACCTAAGAGACTGAGAATATTGGTTGAATACATCATTATTAAGTTAACCATGGGTAAGTGATCATGCGAACATAGCCATGGACTTATTTCTGCCTCTCTAGTACAACTGTGAGAAAGTACAGAAACACAGGCTTCTGATTAGAACTAACCATAGTTGTTTTGTTCAAGTTATTTAGCCTGAAATCATGATTAATCCAAACAAGCCATGGTTATACTGTGGTTTCCTATTCTTGCTTCTTATTTTTCACCACATGAAACAGAAATAGAGCCTTGTGACCTCTTCGTCATAATTGCTTCAAAGGAGGCATTTCATTCACAAAGTACCAATTATAGTTTGATGTTACAGCCAAATTATTATTATTGCTTAGATTTATAATCCTTCCTCCAGGTGCTCAGTGGCATGAGTAATACCCATTCCTCTAATTTTATCCCCCAAACAATTCTTGAAATAGCTTGAACTGATAGAGTAATCAGCTCAAAATCATCCAGTGAGCTGCTATGGTTGAACCAGTGTCTTCCCAATCCTAGTTTGTAGCTGGTTTGCAAATCATGATTTGTATTAAATGCAATTTGTAGTTGTGTTTGATTTAATAAAATGATAACATCTGGTATCATTACTTTTGCTCATGAGACTGCTGTGGATGGGAATGAATTTATGAAACGTTTCACTGAGCATGTGGGGAAAAGAAAGCAGATAGAAGTTGAGATTCCACTGTGACTTCTTAACTATAGTTATTACAAATCAAGTCAAATCAGAATTTCATATTACATCTGAATCTTGATGGATAGATCGTACTAACTTAGCTGTCTTAACTTTTTTCCAAGACCTTTTCATTCCTTTTACTCTAATTAAGGAATGGAGTGGATTGAGATCAATCAAATAGAACAGTGTTCCTCAACCTTGGCCACTTGAAGATGTGTGGACTTCAGCTCCCAGAATTCCCCAGCCAGCAGGGCTGGGTGGGGAATTCTGGGAGTTGAAGTCCACACATCTTCAAGTGGCCAAAGTTGAGGAACACTGAAATAGAATAAGGCTGTGCACCTTCATGCTGGCCTACCAGGAACTTAACGGACTCTTTGCACCATACTACAAAAATGGCTTTTGGTCATTGAGTGCAGTGATCCCATTTATCACAGTTAAAAGTTCATACTTGGCTACTCTGAATTTACATTTTTTGTGTGTGTGGTATATTTTTGCCTTTTACTTTTTAAAACTGCTTCTTAACAGTTCATGCCTTTTACTGGGCACAGTCAAATGTACTTTTTGCTCACCCCTCTGTCTATGTTGCTTTTTCCACAGTAACAGAGCAAATAATTTTTTTTACAAATAGTTAACTAATGTGTAAACCCACAGATATTGTTTGGTGGTGTTCCAAGGTAGACATACCACCTTTGTCAAACGTCTATTAATAGTATCTTATGTTTATGGTGTACAATAAAAATACATGTTAAATCTTAAGTTAAACTTTTAAATGTTCTGGAGGAACAGTGAATTTTTAAAGGGGGGGGTGTGTTTAAATAATAAATCTGATGAAAAACAAAACCTAAAAGAATTTTAGGGGCATAATTCTAATTTTTAAAAGTTGTTAATACTCAGCTCTTAAATATTTAAATGCTTAAAACACTTTCTAGGAAGAAGCATCTATTTTAGCCTTAATTTCGTGCCATATGTAGTTATTCTATTTCTGCTGTAACAGAGATAGAGGGAGGACTCTTGTACCACCATGCAAATGTGCACAATCACAAGACACAGCTGTTTTGTGGCATTTCAGACAGGTGTTATGTTTAAACTCCCACATGCTCTGAAGCCCCTTTTGGAGATCAAACCTCTGAAACATTGCCCACCCTTACTAAGGATATCCAACACTGCTTAGCTTCTTAGCTCAAAAGAAAGCCAGCCAAGTGGTGCTACATGAGGAGACACATCTGAAAACAGTGGCTTTGAAAAAATGAACATCTCTTTTGAGGAAAGTAATATTGAAAATTGCAATAAAAGAATCTAGGGAATTAAATTTAATCTGGACAGAAACAGTAGTATAAACTTTTATTATTTCCTAAGCTTTAATAATGCTTCTGCCACTATCTGAATCTGAACCAGAACAAACAAGGAGTGTGGGGGTGTGGGGGTGAGGAGAGAGAGAAGCAGTCTACTAGATCGGGATAATGTAATATCTTATGTGTTGGTGCACTCACTGGTTCCACTAGAATGATTATTTAAAATAAGCATGCAGGAAAAGTCACAAATGTAAGAGTTAATGAGATTATTGATTAAAATGCCTCTAACATGTTTATGGCTAAAAGGAATACCATATGTGTACATAGACTTGATTTGAAACCAATTCTAATGCAGTTGTTAGAAGAAGTTTGTTTTTACATTTTCTTGACAAGTTGATTTTTTTTTAAATTAACACTTGGGAATAAATTCATTAGGAACTTACATTTCATAATGGGAAAGGACATGATCTATGTCTCTGATACCTTTAGCTTCTCATGTATCATCAGAGTACTCATCAGTATGCTGATAATACCCAATTATAACTTTCTGCTCCTGGCAAATTAAGCAATGCTGTTGAGGCTGTAGGGGCCTATATGAGGGCCAACAGGCTTCAACTGAACCCTGGCAAGACTGAATGGCTTTGGGTTTTGGGGCCTTCCAGTTCAGGGACCATGACATCTTTGGTACTGGATGGAGTTGCACTGTCCCAAACAAAACACAGTGCGTAATCTGGGGCCCTCCTAGACTCATGACTCCTGCTTGAAGAGCAAGTGGCAGTTGTGGCTAGAAGGACCTTTGCACAGCTTCATGTTGTGTGCCAGTTGTGCCCATTCCTGGACTGGGAGGCTCTGCTCACAGTCACTCATGCTCTGGTCACCTCCTGTATAGACTATTTCAACATGCTCTACATGGGGCTGCCCTTGAAGAGTATTCAGAAGCTTCAGCTGGTATAAAATGTGGTGGTGTGGGCAGTTTTGTGTGCTTCTAGAATAACACACATGACACCTCTGCGGCCTGCATTGGTTACCAGTTTGCTTTTGGGTGCAATTCAAGGTGCTGGTTTTGACCTTTAAAACCCCTTCATGGCATGGGGCTGGGTTATCTGATGGGCTGCCTCTCCCCGATTACATCTGCCCATCCTATTAAGTCTGGCAGAAGAGGTATGCTGCAGGTCCCATCCACGAAGGAGTTTTATCTGATGGGACCCAGGAGGTGAGCCTTTTCTGCTGTGGCACCTGCCCTGTAGAGCATCATTCTCCCCCAGGTGAGACTGGCCCCATCCCTGATATCCTTCAAGAAGTCCCTAAAAACATGGTTGTGCCAACAGGCTTGTGGGTCTCAAGGCAGTGGTGAATCAGTAAGATGACTTTATTGTCCATAGCAATGACTCTCTCTGCTACTCTTGGGTTTTAATTGTTGAATTTTTAATTGTTACTTTTTATGATTGTCCTTTTATTGTACATCGCCCAGAGTCACCAATCTGTGAGATGGGCAGCTATATAAATATGATGTATATATAAATAAATAAATCCCATTTAGAACCAAAAATGGGAACTCTCTAGATCCAGGTGACCTCCAGTCCACAGTCAACCTTGCTAGGATTGAGCTTGAGCTTGTCTCTCCCCATCCAGACCCCACAGCCTCCCGGCACTGAAATAGAACCTCAGCTGCCTTGCTTGGCCAGCCAGAGGTTGAGATATACTGATGATACCTAACTCTTTGCATGATTTCACCCAAAAGTTTCCTATAGATGTTAAATAGGAACAGGGAGAGAATCAAGCTGTGAGGCACCCCAGAAAGTAAGGGCTGATGGCTAGACTACCCCCAACACCAACTGGAACTGGCCCTGGAGGAAAAAGATGCATCCCAATCTGAGCCCCCTGAGCCAGTGCAGAAGGATATAATGATCAATGATATTGAAGGCTGCCAAGTGATCAAGGAAGGTCAGAATAGATGTATCACTACCATCCCAATCCTATCATAGATCATTCACAAGCACAATCTATGCTTTCTTGGTATTGTGCCAAGGCCTGAAACCTGGATTCTGGAGCCCTCTGATGCTGCAAAAGAGTAGGTTGGAGATGGGATGGAAATTATTCAACACCATTGGGTCAAGCAATGGCTTTTTGAGGAGAAGAGGATTACTGCCACCTTATGTTCAGCAGAAGACCCCCTTTCAAGAATGTGGACCCAACTGTATACTGTATCATCCATCCATCCATCCATCCATCCATCCATGAGGTTATACATTCTGGATCAACTGCAGTTCTGGATGGTTTTTATGGACAACCACATGTAGACCATGTTGCCATAGTTCTAATGGGAGGTAACCATGGTATGAGTGACCATGAACAGGGCTGCACAGACTAGAAATGGGCACAATTGGCACTCAAGATGGATATGTGCCAAGGCCCTCCTGGCCATGGCTGCCTCCTGCTCTTCTATCAGGAGCCAAGATTCCAGGACCCCTAAATTCTGTTTGGGGGTATGCAATCCAATCTAGGACTAAAGGACTAAAGTCCTCAGAACCAGGAGACCCCAAACCCCCCATTTACTCAGTCTTGCTTGGGTTGAGCTGAAGCCTCAAAATTAATGTTTCACTGATGAAAAGCAGAGGCTCATAGCTTTTAATGGCATCTCTGGAAGGGAAGGAGGGAAGGAGGGAAGGAGGGACGGAAGGATGGAAGGACGGAAGGACGGAAGGAAGGAAGGAAGGAAGGAAGGAAGGAAGGAAGGAAGGAAGGAAGGAAGGAAGGAAGATTGGGAAGCTAAAGAGGGGAGGAGAAAGAAAATGAGCTAGAAAGGAGAGGAGAAAAAATGGAAGTGGAAGGTTTTTTCTTTAGTGTAAAATGTTGGAGCAATGTAAATTGAGTGCATACAATCATCTTTCCACTTGTCTAGACCAACTGATTGTTTCTTTCTCTCTTTTGTAACTTGACTAAATCTCTTAAAAGGCACGGTTCATCAATTTCGCTTTAGTTATTCATAGCTCTTTGGGATGGGTGGGGGGGAAGAGTAGCTAATTAGTAGAGAGATAACAGTGTTGGTTAGTTGTTTTTTTTTAAATGTGGTAGTACATTTTTATATCCAGATTTTCTCAAAAGCCTTATTTATTTATGTATCAAATAAATACATAAATATAAAAGGTTTTTGAGAACATTTAAAACATTTATATGGATATCTAATCTGCATTCAGCAAACAGGAAGATATTCATCAAATAGATTAGACTGGCACACAGGGATGAGATTTGTCTCACTCTAGTACACGATTCTATAGAAAACTACAATTATGACTGAGCTTTGTATATTCTCTTCCTCTTTCCTCTTTGTGAAATTTTAATGATTGTCATTACTGATAGTAAATTATGTCATCTTTGAACATTTCATAACTGAAAATAGAGACAAACGTGCCATACATTTGTTCTTGTGCTAGAGACAGATGCCTAATTTTAGTCTTTCTGCCCTTTCATGTCACCCATACTCCCTCTGAATCTGCTCTGTTGAATCTGCTCCATTTATTTAATTCTAGACTTAAGACTGAAATGTAAAAGTAAGTGATGGATAAGTCATCCAGTGTTGAAAATGGATAGTGTGTTGAAAAAGGATTTAGGAACCAGGGATTTTATAACTATGATTCCTCCAGGCCCTGTGTGTCTGGTCCTGAACTTTCAAGTTCCTAATAATATTTCAATCCTAAACTTTAAAGAATTTACTTGCACAAAACTTTTGCACCTATCTCTCTGAAAATTGGAAGTATTATTAACCTAATAGGGGAAAATATGGTTGCGAATTCCATACCATTTTCCTAAAAACAATTTAAAAATATATAGATATGTCAGTTTGTTAAAAGTTCAAAAAGCAAATATAATTTAAACAAAATTGTTGGCAGCTTTCATTCATCCAGAAATGACTATTGCTATAAAGTTAATCCAATACTGTTTGACATCTTCAGAAATGGATACAGTTGGCACTAGCATTAACTATGAAAATGCATTTCTAGCCATTGCAGAAACATCTGATTTTTAAAAAGCGGAATGCCATTAGAATTCTTTTAATACGGTGAATGTTGGATTTCATAATACTAATATGCCTTATTTTTAAACTATTCAGTATAGAAGAGAAGCAACCTATACTTCTATTCAACAGGTACTGTTTTCTTTTCATGGTTATGAATTATATATTTTAAAGTATATAGCTGGTTTATTTGCAAGGGTTTTTCCTCCGATAATTAGCTATAATTGGCTTATATTTGCTGGTAGGAACAGAAAAGACTGTTGAAAACAAGGAACGAGCAAGAGGTGCAAATATCTGCAGGCCACCTTATTGCAGAGTATGGATACCTTTGAAGAACAGCCTGAAGATTAACTCTTGTTGGCAGGTGCAGAGAAGGATCCTGTTGAGTTTAGCTACTTTATACCGCAGATGGCAGCAGCTCTTTTTTTAAAAAAATAAAAAATAAAGGATGGAGCTACTGAGTGTTTAGATAGGAGACCACCAGGAAATCATAGCACTGTAAGTTTGAGCTGGGAAGTGAAAAACAAATGTCTTGAAGAGAGTAAGAGCAATCCACTTCTGTACTGTTGCAAGAAAATGATGTATACATGGCTCTGTAGTCACCAGAAATTGAGCTCAAAATGAAGGAGGTTTTAGCTTTTAAACAGGGTGTCTATCTCCTTCTCTGTCTTTCCCTTGCATTTCTTCCACCTGGTTTCCCCCTTTCTCTTTTGTCCTTTCCTTGCATCAATATCCACCTTTTTATCTCAACTTTATCCTCCCCCCCCCCTCTTTTGCTGTTTCTGTTAGAAGGAGGGAGCCACATGTGTTTGTCCAAGCATATGAGAAAGAATGATTGGTATAGGCAGATAAAATCAATTCATTTTGTAACCTGGGTACCTTTTTTCCAGGCAGTTCATTTTAATTAGCAGTTATTAGTGCTGCACAAAGCACTTACAATAGAAAGAAAGCAAAGTGGCTGTGCACATGTGCAAGTGGAGATAACCACAAGCAGCTTGCGAAGCAGCTGTTTGAACGATTCAAAGAAAGATGCTTCATTCACACTCCCACACATTGCAGATTGCTTTTTAAATGTTTTGCATAAACCTAATAGTAATTAATTCAGTTAACATATATTTATTGGCCCCACTCTTAGTTGGGGCTGTCTATCTGGCAGATATGCACATACATGTATACAAATGTGTCATTTCACTCATGGGGTGGGTAATTCTCCAGGACTGCCTTCAGCTGGAGTTGATATTGCTAGGCTGGAAAGCATGGTCTTGTGCAAGATTTTTTTTCTGTATTGGTAATTTGATTCTTCCTGGAAAGGGCTGCAGAAGAGATGATCTTAAATTCAGATTCATCTTCCTTTTGGGTAAAATCAATTATATTGCTACACCGTTGCTATATCTAGGATTCAAATATACTGATGATCCAGGATTCAGATACAGAAGCAATGCATTTGTCTGGGTTACTAATCAGTCGGAATGCTTTGGGGATTGAAAAGTGGGATATAAATTGATTAAATAATAATAATAAACCATATGTTCCAATATTTCATAGATGAAAACTGACTTACTATTTTAACTCCCTAATTCCATAGCAGCTTGATTTCAAAACACAGAGACAAAATTACACATCGCAGAAGGGTGTGCTGTTTGCTTACTGTGAAATAGTTTGTCATGAACCGATTCAAAACACAAAATATTTTTTTGTATAATATATTTTGAACAGTTAAACACGAGCCTAATGAATATGTGAAATAATACACTGAGCACTGCACTGTGCTTTACCTACAACTCTATAAATGCTTACAAATTAAGAACTGTTACGTTCAGTGGGGCTTACTC
The DNA here is from genome assembly GCA_030867105.1 of Liasis olivaceus. Lineage (NCBI taxonomy): Eukaryota > Metazoa > Chordata > Lepidosauria > Squamata > Pythonidae > Liasis > Liasis olivaceus. The sequence continues at coordinate 265,173,745 of CM061349.1, forward strand.
CCTAATAAAAATGTCTTGAGATTTCAGTGTTAGTAGGTTTCTAGTGTATACTGCACTAAAAAGGAAATGCATCTATTCCTCCACTCGGAGATTCTGTTGCTTGAAAACTAAAGAGGTCTGGATCTTGAAGATTAATAGCAATATAAGAATGTGTGGTAGCCAGATTTTAACTAGACATTCCCTACACTAAAAGCAATAGAGACCCAGAACTGCTATTTATCATTGAACATACTTTTTTTAAAAAATGGAACAGCTGTGGTAGATGCTAAACATGTAACACTTTTAGAACTTGATACTGAAAAATAGTTTGAAGCACTGAAGAACATCTACCATTTTTAGGCACTTGTTTCGGAAAAGGAGTTTGGAGCAGTCATATTGCTTTTCTACTAGAGTGGAAAATCTGTGTGTATAATCTCTGTATTTGTTTTCTCTTACCTGAGATTCCTCAATAGATGCCATAAACTGATGAATGTGTAAAAATATGAATACACAGTCAGATAACAAAAGAACAAATGAAAGCATAGAGAGGTTTATTTTAGATAAATAAAACCTAGTGTACATTGATGTAAAATCAGTAATTTGTGTGATATAAAATCCCTCCTGTTTTTACCCATCTTTTCCTTCTGAAGAAAATGGATCTTACTCAGTTCAGGTGGAAAAATTTATATCTGACAAATTCTACAAAAAGAAAAATCTCTTTAGAATAATTAGAACAAAATCTGTCTCAGATAATACTGGATGACGTCTATGAACGGCATTATTGAGATAGGAGTGAAGTGTATTCCTCAGTTGTGTGTATATGATTGTAGGCAGTCACATCTCTTCGGAGCCTAAAATTGTTTGGAGCAAAATCAGGTTTTACCATGAAAGTTCTCTTGGAAAGTATTTTGATGAAAATTATAATAGTATATTTAACTACTACCTAAAAATACTTATTCCAGTGGTTTATTTTAGATTTGTTTTTCTGTTTTACGTAAAATCCCATTCAAGCGTGAAGTTTAAGAGATGTTATTTTCTTATGTTTAATTGCACTGAAGTTGGTACTAAAAAATAAGTAATGCCGAGATGAGTAATATTATTACTGTCTGAATATGTTTTCTCTAAGTTGGAGAACATTAATGGAAGAATGCAAGAAGATGTGAACACAAACTGAGAACACATACCTTTTTCTTAGTACTTTGAATGCTACTGGGATACATTGATTTAGAACGTACTGAATAGTGAACACTGAAACTAAAAGAAAAACATGAATAGTATCTGAAACCAAATTGAATTTTTGTCATAATGTTCTCCAAATATTCTGTGAAATTATTTTTGACAAGTTAATTTAAGGAATGAGAAAGCCATCATTATGCCATTAGGGGAGGAGGAAACTCTAGGCTAAAAAGAACAAGAAAACAGTAAGAGAGAATGTAGATAATTTGGACAAATTCAAGTATCCAGGGCCAGATGAATTACATCCTTACACAGCAGTACCTAGACTTTTTCAACCCGATGCTTCTTTACAAAATCTTTTTCAGCCCCATGCCTCCTCAGACTACATACAGGTGAAACTCGAAAAATTAGAATATCGTGCAAATGTTCGTTTATGTCAGTATGGCAACTCAAAAGGTGAAACCAATATATGAGATAGACGCATTACATGCAAAGCGAGATATGTCAAGCCTTACTTTGGTATAATTGTGATGATTATGGCATACAGCTTATGAAAACCCCAAATTCACAATCTCAGAAAATTAGAATATTACATGACATCAATAACACAAGGATTGGAAATAGAACAATATCGGACCTCTGCAAAGTATAAGCATGCATATGTACTCAGTACTTGGTTTGGGCCCCTTTTGCAGCAACGACTGCCGCAATGCGGCGTGGCATGGATGCTATCAGCCTGTGGCACTGCCGAGGTGTTATGGAAGACCAGGATGCTTCAATGGCGGCCTTCAGCTCCGCTGCATTGTTTGGTCTCATGTCCCTCATCTTTCTCTTGGCAATGCCCCATAGATTCTCTATGGGGTTCAGGTCAGGCGAGTTTGCTGGCCAATCAAGCACAGTAATCCCATGATCATTGAACCAGGTTTTGGTACTTTTGGCAGTGTGGACAGGTGCCAAGTCCTGCTGGAAGATGAAGTCAGCATCCCCATAAAGCTCGTCTGCGGAAGGAAGCAGGAAGTGCTCCAAAATCTCCTGGTAGACGGCTGCGTTGACCCTGGACTTAATGAAGCAGAGTGGACCAACACCAGCAGATGACATGGCTCCCCAAATCAACACAGACTGTGGAAACTTCACACTGGACTTCAAGCATCGTGCATTGTGTGCCTCTCCATTCATCCTCCAGACTCTGGGTCCTTGGTTCCCAAATGAGATGCAAAAGTTGCTCTCATCAGAAAAGAGGACTTTGGACCACTGGGCAACAGACCAGTTCTTTTTTTCTGTAGCCCAGGTAAGACGCTTCTGAGGTTGTTTGTTGTTCAGGAGCGGCTTGACGAGAGGAATATGACATTTGAAGCCCATGTCCAGGATCCGTCTGTGTGTGGTGGCTCTTGATGCACTAACTCCAGCCTCAGTCCACTCCTTGTGAAAGTCCCCAACACTTTTGAATGGCCTTTTCCTGACAATCCTCTCCAGGCTGCAGTCATCCCTGCTGCTTGTGCACCTTTTTCTACCACACTTTTCCCTTCCACATAACCTTCTATTGATGTGCTTTGATACAGCACTTTGGGAACATCCAACTTCTTTTGCAATGACCTTTTGGGGCTTTCCCTCCTTATGGAGGGTGTCAATGATGGTTTTCTGCACAACTGTCAGGTCAGCAGTCTTTCCCATACTTGTGATTCCTACTGAACCAGCCTGAGAGACCATTTAAAGGCTCAGGAACCCTTTGCAGGTGTTATGGATTCATTAGCTGATTAGAGTGGGACACTTTAAGCCTAGAATATTGAACCTTTTCACACTATTCTAATTTTCTGAGATTGTGAATTTGGGGTTTTCATAAGCTGTACGCCATAATCATCACAATTATGCCAAAGTAAGGCTTGACATATCTCGCTTTGCATGTAATGCATCTATCTCATATATTGGTTTCACCTTTTGAGTTGCCATACTGACATATATGAACATTTGCATGATATTCTAATTTTTCGAGTTTCACCTGTATTTGCCAGTGCTTCCTATTATGAACATAAGATATGAGTAATACTTGACCTAATGAGTAATACTTGACATAAAAGGATTTTTCAATGATTGTATGATTATTTTTATCATGCCTTTTTACTGCACTTAGATTACACATTATTAGCATGCTTCATTAACATACACAGATGTGGTAAATTAAATAAAATGAGATTTATGATAAGATGCTAGTGTGCTTGGCGGTTTTTACTTCATAATATCTGGAGAAAACGTGGATAATAACCATCCTAAGTCACCACATTTAACAATATCCAAATGATTTTGATGCTTCACTAGTATGCAATTCATTGCACTAATCCTAATTCAATGAGATAAGAAGATGAGAAAGCAATATAAAGAACCTTTGCTTTTTCACATAGAGTAGAAAATTTCACATGATGTTTCAGCCACATGGTCTGATGTCCTCTGCTGTAGAAGATTTGCCTCAATTCTTCATTCTGAAGCTCAATGATTTCTTTTTGCAAACCAAGTCCTTGGTCTTCCACTCTGCAAATGAACGGATTTGTAACCCAGACAAGAATTTCCAAATCAATTAAATCGTTAAAGTAAATCACAAAGTGACTTTTTAGTGCCTACAGATAGAAGCAATATTCTTCCAAGTCACAGTCTGAGTAGGATGTTTTTATGCTGATAAACTGTGCAAAAACTCTTCTGCCAATGTTATGTTTAAATAATTCCAACTTCACAATGAAATTAGATTAAATTGATTAAATTGTAATTATGACCCTGAAATTGCATATTTAATATATTCTTTATTCTCTGTGCAAACACTTTATTTTATCACATAATTCAGGGTCAGCAGACAGCAGAAATGGAGCCCATAAAAAACTGTAGTCACATCAATATCCTCTGAAAGCTGTAGTGCCTCATTGGGAAGGAATGTCCTATGATATTGAAGGAACTAGAAAAGTGATTGCAGAACCATGGTCAATAGTATTTGAGAACTCCTGGACAACTGAGAAATCCCAGGAAACTGGAGAAGAGTAAACCTTGTCCCTATCTTCAAAAAGGTGAAGAAGGAACACCTGAGAAATTATAGATCTGTCAGCTTGACATAATCAAAAGTCCTGAAACAGATGATGATGGTGATGATGATGATGATTTTTTTGTGCCTTCAAGTCAGTGTTGACTCCTGATGACTGCCTGAATAAGTCCCTGCAGTTTTCTTGTCAAGATTTCAGAAGTGGCTTGCCCTTTTTCCTAGGGCTGAGAAAGAGTGATTGGCCCAAGTTTATCATGTTGGCTTCAGGTGTAAGGCAGGAGTAGAAATCCTGGTTTCTCCTGGTTTCTAGCCTGATTTCTTAACTGCTACACCAACCTCGCTCTAAAACAGATTATTAAATGGCAAATCTTTGAACACTTGAAAAGGAATACAACAGTTAACATGAGGTGACATGAATTTGTCAAAACAAGTCATGCTAGATTAACTCTAAAAGATTGGGGGACTGCTGTGGACATAGTGTACCTTGACCTCACCAAAGCTTTCAACAGTCTCTTAATATATTCTCATTACTAAAATAATAAGATATGGGCTAGATGATACAACTGTTAGATGAATTCATAATGGGTTGAATGATCATATTCAGAAAATATTCATAACTGGCTCCATACCAGATTAGAAAGTAGCATTCAGTGGATCAAAAATTTTACTAATTATCTGATTGAAGAAGTTGAAGGGGTGATTATCAAACTGGCAGATGAACACAGCACTAGGGTGAAAAAAATAATAATAAAATAAGCAGTCATAAACAGTAGGTCGAAATGAACAGGATCAAATTTAATGGGGGAAAATCTCCTGAATCTAGGTAGGAAAACTGAAAGGCACATGTATAGGTTGGAGAGGCCTAACTTGGGAGTAATACAAGCGAAAAGGATGTTGGTGTCTTCTTAGCCATAAGTTAAACATAAACAAATAGAGTGATGTAGCTGATAAAAAGGCAAATGCTGTATTGGAGAGAACATGAACAGAAAGCAGAATATAGCAATGAGGCAGCATTGTTATTCCAGCAACTTTGAGTTTTGATATTTATAACCCAGTTTTCATTTACTTCACTGACAATGTTTGCATTTAGGTATCTATGAATAATTGCCTTCTCAGACTTCTCCCTCCAACATGCAAACAGTTCCTCTTTATACATAGCCCTGAATGATAAGGAGGAATTATTTCCCATTCAGTTTCTTCTAAACATCGTATCCTTTAGGCATTGGAGACCTGTTCATCAAGTTTATGGGTAATCGTGATTACAGCTGTGAAAGTAAAAAAAAAAAAAAGTCCAACTATTATATTTATTGCATTGCTATGGAACCAACATTTATATTGGTCATACAACTGAAATTTGTATGCTTCTTTTTTATAGGTCTACCACTAAAAGAAACAATGATTCAAAGAAAATGACTTCTTCCCTGATGATTCCAGTGTTTGTTTCTTCATTGTCACTTCTAAATACTTGGAGGGCTTCTTGCAAAAGTGATGCTGTACTGGCTTTGCAGAGAAATTCTACAGTCTAGATAACATTCATTCCCTATCCACCAGGTCTTTTTACTTATGATGGTAAGTTGTTTTATTAAACTGTTAGAAGAAGTGGGGTTCTCAGTTTCAGTGCACAGATTCTGGGAAGAGCGCCAAATAAATCAAAGAGTTACCGTATGTTCTGCTAGAGCATATGAATCCCAAACTATTTTTTGACTGAATGAAGTTATCCCATAAACAAACTTTCTCAAATCATTCTAAAATACAAATAAAATAGGATTTATTGAGACAAATAACACTGCTTTGCTTCTGTAGGATAATTAGTTTCCTTCTTTCTTTCCTTTTTCTTCCTTACTCCTTCCATTCTTCTTCTGTCCGTAAAACTGAATCATAGTCAGTATTTATTTATTTTTACATTTTATTTATTCAATTTATATAGCTGCCCATCTCACATATGTGACTCTTCTTCATAGAAGCATTTTTGAAAATGCATGTTCAAAAAGCAAGTTGTCAGAGAAAGGTAACCTTCACCCTGGTTGCCTAGATGAATGAGAACTTTTTCTGAATGGCAAGATCATGCAGATATTTATGCTAAAGAAAGAAGTAATTTATAAAAATACATTTTGATTATACTTCCAGCCATTTTAGACCTGTAAAATAGTCTGCCACTTATCTTGCAAAACAACAAAACGAAAACAAACCTTTATAATTTCCAGATATAGGCCCCAGGCTACAAGAAATAAAACAATAAACTGTAATATCTGACAGCCTTATTGAATTAGAGGTACTTGGAATTAGTAAAAAAATGTTGAGGTATGGGTTTATAATCAGTATTGTTGATAAGATGCTACAGAATCCTATCATTTTGTTTGAAAAAGCAAAATGTATACAAAAAATGTTGGCCTCTCTGGTTAAAGATTAGGCAGAAAGAATTACTGACTATGTCTAGGGGTAGAAAATACTATAATATATTTATATCTGTGCCTTCAAACCAGTCTTGATTCCTGCTGATTGCCTGGATGAGTCCCTGCAGTTTTCTTGGCAACATTTTCAGAAATCGTTTGCCTTTGCCTCCTTCCTGGGGCTGAGAGAGTGACTGGCCCAAGGTCTCCCAGCTGGCTTCGTGCCTAAGGCAGGACTAGAATTCATAGTCTTCCGGTTTCTGGTCCAATGCCTTTAACCACTACACCAAACTGGTTCTCATAATAATATTATTGAAAAATTTCAAATACTATGTATCTTTGTATGCCAATTTAAAAAATAAAAATTTCAGATCTTATTTGTAAACAGCGGTGAATATCTAAATATTTGCCACTCATTTGTCCTTCTGTAACTAACACCTGATGGCCTTCTGTAAACTTGAAAGCAAAACAGAATGCTGAAGATGGTGGCAGTTATGTTGCTATTTGTTATATATGACAAGATGTATTTATTGTTAATAACCTAAGGGAGAATTGGCACATGTACAGTGTATAGTAGAAGAGTTGTCATGTTGAATGAGGTTATGAAACTTCATCTCCCCAAACTGATTCTCTGGCAACAGGTCTGCTGAATGAAGATTTGTTATGAGCCTGAAATGTAGGTTTAATGATTGTGGGTTGAATTTTAGTATATAGTGAGATAACCAGGCTGTTTCTTTGTGTGCCCATGTCTTCATTATTCCTTTCTTTATGCTATAGCCAGCGTTACTGACATAGGATATAATCTTTAGAATGGGCCATTTGAGATGGGAACATTTTACTGAAAAAAGTAAATTATGTTAATTATGTGTACATTAAACAAATCTTTCTCTAGGGTCCATATTGATTGTGTGACTTTTGAGATACCAGTTCATGGAAGATGAATCATTGTTGCTTTCTATTGCATCTTCTTACTTTAAGTATTGACTAGCATAGCATATCCATAATCTTCATTCTTCAATCTTTTTAGCCTGTGTATCAGTCACTTAAAAGTTGTGGCTTGCTAGCTGTTTCTCTAAGACACCAGTTCCCTTGCAACACAATTTTGAGCACTATTATTTTAAGGTAAACTTAAAAAATAGAGTTGTAAACGCTGTACTGATAGACAAATTCATTTCATTTTGGAAAAGGAAATACTCCAAGTCAGTTGTGCTATGCTCAGAAGCTGGGAAAGAAATGTGGAGATTGCTGACATAGAATTTAAAAGATCTTGCTCATGAAAATTATATTTCAGTCAATTATGTTTAATACTATATGTATTTCAAAATATTATAATAACGTTTTATATGTCAAGAATATTTTTGGCTGGCTGTTATTCTGTGCCAGTTTAGATGTTTTCTAAGGCTCCTTCTCAACTATCCATTTCCTAATGTTCTAGTTTTCATAACTCTGTTCAAGATAAGCATTCATCTAGTCAAGTAGCCACATTCTGCTCAAGCAGCCTTACACTTAATTAATCTTGATTATATTGTGAATTCCATGCCATATATAGTATACTTTTTTTACTGTTTGGAAGCTTCTGTCATTTAACTGTCCAGCACTGAGGTCATAGCTTTGATGGATTTTAACCCCCTTTTCATTTGTAAATATAATGAATGTGATAATTTTCATGAGTATTTCTGATTATGTTGTTCTTTGAAAGTATAACCTTTAGAATCATTTGTTTTTGAAAAAAAATTACTGACATTATCCTGTAACTTGCATATTTTTAAAAGCTAATTAGATCAGCAAGTGGGGATAAGCCTTACACAGAGTGGGAAAAAATGCCATGGGTCCTAAAGGGAAGAATCTCTTGCTTATCACCAGTAATACGAGGGACTCCAGTGTTTCTTTGAAAGCAGTCATGATGTGGGATTGCAGTGGATGTGCTCATGGTGTTGTAGAAAAATAAACATATTGTTTTTCCACAGAGAGGGTAAGATGTAGTTTCTTGAGGTGGGAGGAAGGAAGAGGTTGATCTTCCCCTTCCCAACACACAGTTGCACACTCAATGAGAGAGAAGTGCTTGATTCTTTAGCAACACCTGGGTATATCTGCTCGGCTATTGAAGCTTACTGGTTACACTTGGACCAGCTGCTCTCTCCCAGCCTGTAGTAGATCCCAGGACTCTTTTGAGGATAAATTGCTGGTGGGAGAATCTATTATGCCAGCTTGAAATCCATAGGACAAGTGGGTGTGGAATAAAAATGTATTAAAATAATAAATTAGTTACTAAGACATTTCTTATGCAATAAACAACTGCCTTGAATCATACTAATACACTTACCTGTAATTGTTTATAGATGCCATTTGTTTTTGTTTTTGTTTTTAATTTTCATCCTCATTCAGGATACCACTTATAATATTTTTCTTTAGGCAGCCTAACAGAAATAAGTTGCTGAGTTTCACAGCCAGTATTCTCTTTGATGTCCCCAAAATACTGGAAATAACGTAAAAACAGACCAGCTGGCAACTTTTCCTAAGTAGTTTCTCTCTTTCCTGTATGCCATGACATGAATCTCTAATTTCTTTTCTTAGACTGTTTTTTTCCCAAGCTGACAGCCATATAAACCACTTAGTTTTTATTTCTGGCATTGTTGATTCTTTTTATTGTGTATTTATTTAAAACATGTATACATTTTAGCAATTATTTCAAGTGGTTAAGAAAAATGAGAACTAATAGGATTATATAAAGAGATACAAACACAAAAATATAGCCATGGCTCATTTGCTAAATTACCTTTTAAATGGGAGAGAAATTAGTATAGTTAATCTTGCAGGTTGAAGGTAAAAATAATTTAAAAACTAACATGTGAGAGCAATAGACAAATAAATTAGCACTCCTGTTATAATTTTTAATCTCCTTAATTTACAGACACTCTAATACTTTTATGACTGAGAATGAACTAGATGCTGTAGATCAGTGCTGTTCATTAATCAGCCAGTTGACCAATTTAGTGAAGTAAGGCACTCTAATGCCTACAGGAAAAGTTCATTCTGTACCATCTTTCTTTGCTGGGAAACAGAGCAGGGGACAAAGTCCAGGAAACACATTTAATTCCTCTGTTGGAAAGAAAGACAATGAATAGCACGGAAACTTGCTTTGCCAAGATCTATTTTATGCTGCTTTTAATTGCATTATCAGATTTGCAGATATACCTTTCATAAAACCACTTTTCTCTTGATGTGTATATTATAGTATTTTGAAACAATTAATTTTTATTCCAGTAGGGAAATACAGCATTTGCCTTTGAATTGCATGGCAAATGTAGAAAGCATTAATACACAATGCAGTGAAGTTATTTCAAATGGTACCTTCTCTAATCCAGTTAGAACCAGCTGTTCATGTTTTGCTTCTGTTTGGTACCTTTTACATATGCTAATATGTAATAAAAAAAGTTTAGTTCATAAAAATAGCCCAAGTGGTCAGAAATGAAACCATGATTCTCTGATACTAAACGTAGACTAAATATTGACGAGCAAATCAAGAAATGTAGAAGAGATTGAATAAATTAAGTTCACTGAAGTGCAAACATGCAACTTAGTTTACCTTTTATAGTCATAATTCATCAAGTAATCCAAATACGTTTTAAGTTGCTACTTTTCTTCTTGATTATAATGTCTTTCAGAAAGATTGATTATGCTATTATTGCATTCTTTCTTTTTATATTTTCCCTTCCTGGATAGGTTTTTTGGTGTCAAAGGCATGACTTGTTCATTCTTCATATTTTAAGAAAATGTCATAGATTATATAATATCTTAGGCTAAGAAGCAATGACTCCTCTTCATTATTGCAAGATCCCTAAACTAGTATGTCTTTAAAAATGTAACAGTTCCTTTTCCTTAACAATAGCTAAAGCTGCTTAATATTGTGCGTAGAGAAATCAGGGGCAGGCCTTTACGTGCCATCAGATGAATAAGGAAGTTTATTGCAGAAACACATGACGTATCAAAAGCTGAACATACACTGTGCCTATAGTGAGAAGCTTGAACCTAGGAGTGTTTAATAGTTTTATCCTTCCTGTTGGGAGAAACTGCAGCTGAACATGCAGGTAACTAGCAAGCAATGTAAGGTGTGAAGGGGCTTCCAGGATACGATATATGCATAATATTGTTATGCAAAAGTCTATATCCAAAGTGACAAGGGAATTTGCAGAGGAAGGAACAACCAAGTGCATAAAAAGTAAGCCATTCAATGGCCATTTTTATTACCTTCTATGAAGTATTCCTTTTTATTCCTTTAATGAAGTACAGTCAATGACTTGCCAATGTGGAGGTGTTTTTTATAATATAAAATTTTTAACATTGGTTTCAAAACCTAACATAAAATATATGTAAAAAGCTCCTTTTCTTAATAAGCCTTTGTGGAAATTTTCAGTTTTCAGTTCTTAAAATCAGTTCCATAGAAATTCACCCATCTGATTCAGCCATAAAGATCATTTGACATAAGGGGCTGGGAATCTGATTCTGTTTATTATATTCAACGGCCAAACACTCTACTTTCCAGATTTCTTCACCACTTTACTAGGCAATACCAGTCAACTATTTTTGAGGAATTGGGTGCATTAAGGATCATAAAAGCACTTAATCACATTGCATCTCAATTCAACATGTTCAAACACTGCTGTGCCTGAATTCATAAAGGAATTGTCCCATGAACGGTCAGCAATAACAATTTAACAGCAAAAAGAATCATACAGTAGAAGTTATTTTTTATTCTTATTTATTTATTCATCAAATTTGTCACCACCCCTCTTGTGAAATAACTCTGGATGGTTTACAACAAATTAATGTTAGATGACAGCCTAAGAATAGTCTTTAGATGAATTTTTGCAGAATTCAGGTTATATTGTAGGAAAGGCAGACTTGCTGTATTTTGCTCAGTATGACCAGCATTGGGAGATGTATGTTTTTACATAGTTTATTGCATTTGTACTAATAGAACTGCAAGCAGAGAATTTTGTTCTGAATACTTTCCCTGTGTCCTCTTTTACTATCATTTTTCCCATGTATGATTCTTTCAACTTCCTTTCTGTACTATTTTTTTTAAAGATTTCTTCACCCTGGGCAGGAATAATTCTATGTAGTCTGTGTTATAATGTAATATTTGAAGATGTATTCATTCAGCTGTTCGCTTCATCTAATCAATGACATTTTTCATCCATTTTTGTAAAACTCCCATATCACCATAGCGGCCATTTTGTGAATGATCATGCCCTCCTCCCACAGCAACTGTAGCATCCCCAACAGCTCTAAAAATTCTAAATGTGCCCACCAGCCCCCAAAGCTGAGGACATTTGCTGTAGGGTAAGGCCTAAAATAGGCTTATCAAAGATCCTTCCTCCCTTAAGAAGGACGAAGTTGAATATCCTAGCCCCACACACATATATGTCATTGTTCTACTTATGTAAAGTTATCCTGTTTCCTGCAACTCTCATCCCACTCCCCACCCCCATTTTAAGAGCAGCCCTTAGCCACCAATGCTGCCCACTTTTGCTAGAACATAGGTCAATTGCATGGTGACATGTTAAAAGATTAGATTAATATATAGAAAGTGTCAAAAACTTTTTATTTCCTGCAATGTATTCTCAGGCTATCTGGCTTCCACCTGCTAAGTATTTCACTAGTCACCATTTTGTAAATCATAAACATTAACATGCTATCCTGTAGGAGAAAGTACTGTATTTTAAAAGCTTCTTTCTAGTTCAGGAGTTTATTGACAAAGATGATTTGGGGATAAATTGTCCTCAGCTCTCAGTTTATGTAGGGAGAATGACATTCATTCGGGGCAGGTATAAAATATCTAGCTTTAAAGGAAAAGGTAAAATTTTGGGAAAGTGTAATTAATAATGGTTTCTTACATTCCAACTAGACCTTTACTGACAGTTAAATTCTATACAGGTAGTCCCCAGTTTAACGACGAGTGCTGTTCCCAAGATCTGTCCTTAAGTCGAATTTGTACGTAAGCCAGAACAGTATTATTGTATTATATTGTATAAATAGTATTATGTAATGAACTCAAACCATTGTGTACTTAACTCAAATCGTTGTATATTTAACTCAAATTTTGCTACAGTAGGCTCCATTCTTAACTATGGGTCATCTGTAAACCAGGCATTCTTAAACTGGGGACTACCTGTGCCTGTTTACATGTACAAGTAAATTTAACTTGAATTCAGTAGTGCTTGCTATCGAGGAATTGTATTAGAATAGATGATTTAAACAAAGATATTGATTATAGAGAATATATATTTCTACTATCAAATGTAAAATACTTGCACATAAAGTGAAATAGAGTATTGTGAATGGGAGTAGTACAGCATTCAGTTAAACACATAAAAATACTAACAGTATTTCTTCAATAATTTATTCTCACTACAGCAAGCAAGACTATTTTGAAGCAATCTTCTGAAATATCTTTCAAGTCTGTTATAAGTATTAAAATAGAACTACCAGATTTGGGCTGCAAAAATTCAGACAACGCTTGCAGTTTTCTTAGTACTCTTCCTGCTATCTAGTGGTCATTCAGATGTTTGCAGCCTAAACCTGGTATGAGAAGTATACAGTATGTGAGTGGGGTTTACCTGTACACTTAGTCAGGGATGTCTGCAGGATATTCTCTGTGGGAATGGGGGCTGCACTGTAGAATGTGGTCGTAGATCGTTGCTAGAAGCACGCAATTATAATACGTATGTCCATTTTTATTGTATGCGTGCTTTGTTGCTGTCAGCCCCACCAGGTAAACCAGACTAGGAATCAATTTCACAGGAAGACTAAAACTAATCTTATTGAGAGTAGCTATGATAACAGACTCTTGCAAGTCTGATTGTGCTGTGCCTCCTCCCATTCTTATATGTGTGGGGATTATGGAGGACTACCTGAGCTGCTTCTGCACACTTTCTGCTTGTTTGGGGATTAAGCCATATTTTCCCCATTTTCACTTTGGTAACAGTTCTTACCTATCTCCGTCAGGGTCATGTTTCTTACTCTCTACAGTCGCTTAGTGCCATACTGTATAATGGAAGCATGGCACAATAGAATTAAAAATGTATTGGTTTTTTTTAAATTATTATTGTTGGTTGCACAGTCAGCCAGATGTTTAGACTGGATTTGGCATTTTTGTCCACCTATTGAGTCCTTCCCAAGGACCTGGGATAGGCAGATGTTGCTGTTTGATGGTGTTAGAGGCATCGTCGCAGGATGTAAGCTGTTCCAGGTAAAGCTGCCTTTTGCAATTGATTGATGGTGATTTTGTCAGTGCTGATGGTGTTCAAGTGCTGCTCCAGATGTTTTGGGATTGCACCCAAGGTGCCTATTACTGTTGGTACTATCTTTGCTTTCTTTTGCCACAGTCATTCTACTTCTATTTCCAGGTCTTTATATTTTGTGATTTTCTCCAGTTCTTTCTTTTCTATTCTGTTGTCTCCAGGTATTGCAATGTCCACTATCCAGACTTTTTTTTCTTATCAACAGTTGTTAAGTCTGGGTTGTTGTGTGGCAGGTGCTTGTCTGTTTGAATTCTAAAGTCCCAGAGCACTTTAACTTCTTCATTTTCTATTACTTTGTCGGTTTTGTGATCCCACCAGTTCTTGCTTACAGGCAAATGTTATTTCTTGCAGATATTCCAATGCACCATTGTTGCAGTTTTGTCATGCTGTTGTTTGTAGCCAGTCTGTACAATCTTCTTGTAGCTGCTAACTAGGTGGTCCACTGTTTCTTCAGCTTATTTGCAGAGGTGGCATTTGCTATCTGTTGTTGTCTTCTCAATTCTGGCTTTGTATGCATTTGTGCTTGAGGCTTGGTCTTGTGCAGCCAGAATTAGCCCCTCTGTCTCATTCTTTAACTTTCCTGCTCTTAGCCATTGCCAAGTCTTGATGTTATTTGCTTTGCCTGCTAGTTTTGTGTCTGTGTGTGTCTGTGTGTACTGGCCATGTAATACTTTGCCTTGCCATGTCTCTTTTCTGTTCTTCATTTGGTCTTTCTTATAGGCCATTTTGGTTTCCTTGGCATTCAGTAAGCCTTCATGGTGTACTAGCTTCAGTGTATCTTCTTCACTGTCCTTCAGATATTCTTCCAATGCCCTTTTTTCTTCTTCAACTGTCTGCTGCACTTGTAACATTCCAAGCCCACCTATGCTCCTTGACAAGTAGTCTGTCAATGTTTTTTTTCCCTCTTCTTTCCATTTGTGTAGATGTGTTTGTCTTTTTATAAATTTTAATTATCTATTCAGTTGTTTTAATTTGATGTAAACCGCCCAGAGTCCCCCATTGCGGGGAGATGGGTGGGGATAAGTCTATGTATAAATAAATAAAAATAAATATTGCTGTGGGGATGAAGGGCATGGTTCATTGTCATTATTTTTTTGGTCTTCCTATCCAGGGCTTTTAGTTCAGCTTGAGTCCAGTCCACTATTCAAGCTGTATATCTAATGACTGGAATTGCCCAGGTGTTAATAGCCTTGATGTTATTTCCTCCACTGACTTTGGACTTTAAGAACTTCTTCACTCTTCTGTTGTATTCACTACTAACCTTCTTCTTCACTTCAGTGTGCTTGATGTTGTTAGCCTGAAGGATGCCCAGGTATTTGTAGTGATCTTCTTTATCCAGACCCTTGATGTTATTTCCATTGGGCATCTTGATTCCTTCAGTTTTCACTGTTTTTCCCTTGTTGATGGTAAGGGTGGCACATTTGTCTAGTCCAAACTCCATTGCAATATCTTGGCTGTATATTTGGACAGTGTTGAGCAGCAATTCTGTTTCAGATGGTGTTTTTCCATACAACTTCAGATTGTACATGTAAATGAGATGGGATAGCCGGCAGATGTTTTTCATTTTTGATAGCCATGTCCTGACTTGTTCAGTATTGTTGACAGAGGAATCATTGTGATGACAAACACTAGTGGGGATAGTGAGTCTCCTTGGAAGATTCCTCTCTTGATGTTAACCTTTCCCAGTCTATCGCCATTGACCGGTAACTGTGTGTTCCATTGTGCCATTGATCTTTGCACAAAGCTTCTGATGTTTCTACTGACTCCTGTTATTTCTAGGCACTTGATTATCCAGTCATGTGGCAGGGAGTCAAATGCCGCCTTGTAATCAATCCAAGCTACATTCAAGTTGGTCTTCCTTCTCTTGCAGTTTTCCAAAATCATCTTGTCAATTAGGAGCTGATCTTTTGCCCCTCTGCTATTTGGGCAGTTTCCTTTCTGCTCAGATGGAAAGAGCTTGTTTTCAACTAGGTGCTGTTGGACTGCATCAGCTACCATACCAGTTAGCAATTTGAAAGTTGTTGGCAAGCAGGGCATTGGCCTATAGTTGCCTGGTGCTGCCCCTTTTGCTGGCTTTCATTATCAGGTAGGTTTTGCCAGATGTCAACCAATCTTCAATGTCATCTCCTTGCAGTATATTGTTAAACAGCTTGATAATGAGTGGGTGCAGAGCAGTCAGATGTTGCAAGCAAAAACTATGCAGTTCATCTTCACCTGGTGCTGACCAATTCTTGATCTTCCTTGCTCTTTTCTCCACCATATGTGCTGTTATTACAAGTTCTTTCATTTCAGCTTCTTTTTTATTCTTATCTATGTTCTTTATCCAAGCTGCATTCTTGTTGTATTTCTTTGGATTGCCCCATAGCTGTGCCCAGAACTGCACTGTTTCTTCTTTGTCAGATGTTGACTGGTTCATTGCAGTCTCTCCTTTGATGGATTGGTAGAAATATTTCTGATTCAACTGAAATTGGAGATTCTGCCTGTAGTGTGCAATTTGAACTTTGTATCTGCTGATCTTTTTGGCTATGGCTGTTATTTGCTGCTTTATTATTTATACTGCTTCCTTGATCTTCCTTGTTTCTAGGTGATATTTCTTGATCAGGTATTCTTTGGTCTTCTTGTTTTTTAGCTTCTTTTCTTTCATCTGTTCTAGCTTGCTTGCATCTGATCTTAGCATGCTGATCTTATTTTCCAACCTGATCTTCCATTTTGGTGGTACACTGTTTGGCTTTTTTCTTGTTTGTTGATTTTGCATCCAAGGTATTCAGTTATAACTGCAGCCATGTTGTACATCAGTTGGCTTGTTTCTTGCAGTGAGCTGGTGCTTATATTTGACATTACAATATTGGCATCTTTTAATACTTGTGCTAGTTTTTTGTTTGTAACAAGTGTCAATGCATGCAGCCCTATTCTATTGTTTTTGTGCTGTTCTTGATGTTCAGTTATTCTGTTTTTTCAATTCTTCTTGTTTTTTAGTTAGAGCGCTTTGTTCTTTCTGAGGAGAAGGGTCTACTGTCTGAGCTATTTCTGGCAAGACTTCGATTTCTTTTCCCTGGGAAGACCTTTGCAGTTCTTCCAATTCTACTTGTGTGAATACTTTATTTCATGTTATAAATCGACGTTGATCTGCTAGCTTCTGTTCTTTTATCTGTGATTTTGGATGTTGTTCTTTCCAGAACTGGTGCATTCTTTTCAGATATCCTCTTCTTGTTCAACTTGATTTGTAATAGCAAATCGTTGTTTCTTTGTTTTCAGTCTCTCTTTATTTGTGATGGGTAAACAACTTTTTTCCAGTAGTCCTGCAGCTACTGGCCCTGGTTGCTCAACCAACAGTCCTGAGTCCTGTAGCCTACTTGTCACCAGATGTCCAGGAACTAGAACATCTAGTCCACTAAATAAATAGTACAGTCCTTGTTGACCTCGGCAGCTACCGATCTGGTATGGGTTTCTGCAAATTATGTCTCACCATAAAGAAGAAGAGATGCTCTTTGTCTGGTTCCTCTGATGAGACCTGTCCAGTATAGTTGAACCTCTGGCATAGCTCTCATCCTTCTAGGAGCATGCAAGCCCCACAACCACGTCAAGATAGTACCTCACTGGGGGATTTATTATTATTATTATTGGTTGTAGAGTCAGCCAGATGTGTAGACTGGATTTGGCATTTCTTTCCACCCATCAAGTCCTTCCCAAGAACCTGGGATAGGCCAATGTTGTTGTTATTGTTATTTTGACAACAATACATTTTCACAAGGTGGATATTGTTCAACTAGATATAATTCATTTAGTTCATAAGTTCATAAGAATAACACTGTTGCATCAGGCCATTTCAGGCCATCTTAGTTAAGCATTTTGTGTCTCACAGTTTCAAGCAGATGCCTCTAGGTTGGTCACATGCTGGAGATGATGACAAATCTCTCTTTTGCCATTGTTCCTTTGAAGCTCATATCTGAAAGCAACCTGGAGGTAGTATTAAGTCTTCAAGACATTGATAGACCTGTTCTCCAGTATAAGGAAGACAAACCTCAATATTGCTACAGTGACTAGCAGCAGTATGCCAGGGCTTTAGACTGGAATTTTCCCATGCTGATCTGAAGATACTAAGAATTAAACCTGAGATTTTTTTGCCAGTAACATAGAAGTCTTGTAACTGAGCTATAGCACCATCTTCAGAACATTGGTGAACATTCAGTAGAAAATAACTATGGAACCTGTGACAAATGTCTTTTGCAGTGAGGATGAAGAAAAATGAGCCACTCACTTTAACTTCACAGTGTCAGTCTACTGCTTCATTCATCAATTATCATAATACAATTTTTGCATTACTTGAATGTTACATTATACAAGTGCTGTTAGATCTAGGTCTCGATGAATCAGTCCTGATTTGATTTGAACATGGCATTCTGCATTTAAAGAATGCACAGTTTGATACAAGTTTATTACTTGAGAGCAACCCAATTCAATTTGAGCTGATTCAAGTTTTATTTTAAAAGGTTTTTTTAGGCCATGGTAGGGAACATTTAAACTTCTGCAGCTAACTTCAATTTTTGGCAGAAGATTCTATAGAGAACCTTAGGCTAGTTTAAGCTGGATATATTTTGAGGCTATCTTAGAAGAAAGATCTTTCTTTATCACTTGCTTTTCTAAAAAAAAATGCCTGACATGATGCTGAAGCATAATCATTCATTTGCCCTTATGGGTGGTGTGCTGTCTCCAGTCACAAGTTTTTCTGGGGTACCAGCAGGACTGGCTTCACTGGTTGGCAAGCTTGGCTCTCCTGAGAAAGATTCCCTTATCACAGGCTTTAGTGGGTTGCCAGACTGTGTAGGGTGCTTTTGGCAAAGTTTGACTTCTTTTGGGCAGGACTCAGAAGAATGACCCTTGATTTGCCTCTGATTACTGGCTTTAAGCAATGACATAAATAATAGACAGGACTTAGTTATGTCAGGATTGTGGCTTCCTGGCAATATTTTGTATTAGTTAACTGCATAATCCAGTTGGCAGAATCTGGCTCTTATAATGAGATACAATTCCACACAGAAAAGGGCTGATACAAGAGGAGTAACATTTCTACCTTGACACTCCCAATCCTAAAAACAAATATTTAGGCTCTGTAAGTATTAACATGGACCCTATTTATTCATTGCTAGGAAACTGGATCCTGCCCAAATTATGGAGAATTTGAAAGTAAGGTTTAACCCAACATAAGAGTGCATACTAGATTTGTTTAGTTTGAGTCCATATTCAGAAAGTTGAGTTGAACTCCTAGTTGAGTTTGCAAGACTAACACAGGAGTATAGCATTGGACAAGAGATAGCAAAGCTGAAGCTGGTCACAATAAAGAAGCTGAGAGCTAAGAAAGAGAGTGAAGTCCAAAGAATATTATTCCTGCTACCTAAGAAAGCTCAAATAGACTTTAATAGATTTAATAAGTAGAAGATGGCTACTGTACTGGAGCTCAGGCCATGGATATATGGTGTGACTGGCTGTTTTTATTTTTTGTTCAGGGTTGGGGAATTTTAATGACGGGGTTAGGGTTTTTCTGGGTTTTTCTGTGTGTGTTTTTAAGATTGTTTTTTTTTATTATTATTTTTGTTTGCCACCCAGAGTTCTTTGGATAGATGGACAGCCTTATAATTTTAATCAATATTCATACATACATACATGCATACATATTCATGTTAGCAGGTGAGTATATTACAGTACTCAATTCCATTCCTAGTCTTTTCCAATATGGAAGTGAAATTGCAACGTTTTATATCGGTCATAATAATCCCAGTAGTAGCAGAAAAGCCATCAAATCTGCAAAGCACTTCAAAAAACCATGCTTTGAAGCTACCTGACTGGATTAGCTGCCTTGAAGTGAATCTCCTTTTTGATTTGTAGATCTGCTTTGATGGATGGTTCAATTGAAGCCCATCAAATCAAAGCAGTCTTTTGAACATTTGTAGAGTCCTGCTTAGAACTGCATGCTTGTTCCTGGAGCTGCAGATTTTGTTTCTGGTTGTTTTTTAACTTTTTTTTTAAGGGTCAGATAGCATCAGCCAGGGCAGCAGAATATTAAAACCTGGGAAATTAGTATACAGAGTCTCTTAGTGTGAATCTGAGATCATCCAGACAGTATATTTTAACCTGTGCTGAATCATCCAAGGGTTCAAATCTAGAGAAGGTGTACAGATTTTAACACAGTGTTCAATATTGGTCATGGACTAGATAAAGAAAAACAAATTTATGCTTTTTTAAATCAGAGCAAGGAGTCACTAGCTGTTGAGTGCCATTTTTAAGGAAGTATGCAGATCAGATAAATTATTTCCCTACCTTTGTTCAGCTACATAATCCCATCTTTTTTAAAACTTGTACTGTTCTCCTCTGACAGAATCTTCCTTTTCTCTATTTTTCAGACTCAAAGATTAGCAGCATCTAAAACCCCAACCATAACCACACATGTGCTAGTTTAAATTATGACCACACTAACCTCACATTAACTGCATGTTGGGTCACCTTAAACATGACCTGGCATCAATTTCCAATTTGCACTAAACTGAATATAGCATTATTCAAACTTGCAATAATCGCAACTTACCTGAATTTTAAAAAGGATAAAAGTTGATTAAAAACAGGATATTGCAAATGATGTAATCTGGGTAAGGTATTAGGAGTCTTGGGAGCGCTGAGGGGATGGACCCCCCAGCCCTTGTGCAAGATGCTTCTCTCATTCTAAAATTTTTAAAGGGAATATTTCTGGGATTTTTCAAATATGAACTAAAGAACTGGAATCTCCAATAATAATCCATCAATAGATTCATGTCCTTAAAAATGTTTAAATGGTATCCACAGATCTGTGAGTTAATTGAAAATAATCCAAAAATTGTATTTAGGGTGTACTGGACTCCCCAAAGAATGTATTTGAAAGGATGCATATCAGATTTTCTATGTTGGAGGTGAAAAAAAATTGATATGGTCATGTGATCATTGGCATCTTTTGGGGATAGTGTATGGGGAAATCTTTAAATGTTGAAGATGTTAATGTTATGTTGAACTATATACCAAAGCTTTGGAATCTGTTTATCAGGAGTTATGGTTGTAGTGAACATGGGTGGGGGCTGGTTAAAAGAAGTATCATGAGAAATTGGAAATGTGATATTATTTCAGATGTTAAGGAATGGTTGTCCGAAATGTGTGCTCTGTTTTGGAAAAGGCAATATTTTCTACTAATCAACAGGTGCAGCAATATGTGTTATTATGGAAGGGATTTTGTGATGTTTTACATTAACATTTTATATTGATTATATTGTAGTAGTGTATTTATTAGTAAACGAGTGACTATTGATAAGTATAAGTTATAAAGTAGATTTTTTTTCTCTTTTTGTTTTCTTTCTTAGTTTGTATTCTTTGGGGTTGTTTCTTTTGGTTTCTATTAATTTTTTTCTTTAAGTTTAAAGATTCTTTTGTTAATTGTGCATGTTAACAACATTAAATAAAAAAATAAAAATGTTTAGAGAAAAAGGAATGAAGTGGTAGGGAGAAAGTAGCAAGATGCTTTATGGTTATTGGAATTGACCATAGTCATGTAAAGGAAAAGTAAATGAGATATCTTTTGTCCAATGTTTCAGCCCAGTGATACTGATGACCTTATTTTTGCCCCATCTAGCCAGAAGTTGTTGGTGAACATAAGCTTACCCAATAGAAAAGTTAATTTTCTCAGAAGAAGGTATCAATTACAAAATTCTAATTTTTGTGTCATTTCAAAAAGTTAATTGGCTTTGATTATATGTTGTGTTGAGAGCTTAAGAGACTGTCACTCTAACTTTATCACTCTAACTCTAACTTCCTGTCCAAACTAATATTGGTGGTCTTGTTGATACTGAAGATTCCAAGCCTGGTGGTCTTCAGAGAACTTGATCATCAAGTTGGTTGTGTTATGAGCAGTTTAAATCACCATGGGTTTATGTGAAATTATATTTGTACTGTGTAGGTGGGAGCATTAATGACGCCATGGACAGATCTGATTCAGGGTGATTTGTAACTATGTACTTTCCCTAACATTTTTGTGATGATAGACTGACAGATCCAGATAACTGTTTCCCACTTCCCTGTACAGATAAGCAGTTCTTCTGCCAAATGTTGTGGTTGCAGTTTATGTTTCGTTTTGTTTTTTAATTTCTAACCTGATTAGGGGCTTGGGAAGGGGCTTACTCCCTGTTGGTCTTTGGCTCATGGCTGAGTGGGAGTTCTTAACTTGTTGGTTTCCTTTGCTATACAATAGATTATGCTGATATTTCACCAGTTCTCAATATAGTCAGAATAAGTGTTAATTATCATGCTTTTAGGAATATAGTAATTGGGTAAATATTAAATGAAGGTAGTGGAGGTGGTAGGTATTCTCAGATCATATAATGCCTGTAATGCCTTTTCATGACTCTTGTAAATGAACTGTTAGACGTAAATTGAGGAATAAAGGAAAAGGATTTACTGCTCTGGTTTTAGCATTCGTAAACATAAATATCAGTGGCAATGTACTAAACCACTTTGATAGTTACAGCTTCTTTTTTGCATTCATTAGAGATAATTAGGTAGAAATAAAATGAAGTAGCACAAGTCTGTTCACAGTTGCAATTGTGTGGGGGTTGTTGAGGTTATCAGTACTTTATAGGAAGTAAGTGCATGGCAGTTGATAATTGCTGTCATTTTATAGTCATGAATGAAGTTATCCTGGCATTTATTATTATATACTATGCCAGGAACAAAATGTTTTTCTTATGCAACTACTTGGCTTAAATCCCTTGCTTCTGAACACGTGCAAGATTTTTAGAACTAACTTGCACGATCAATTATATAATAACTAAATAAAAAAATACAAATAAATACTAATTCTGTAGCCAACTTAGAATTTCTCAAGTAAGGAAAACAGGAAATTTCTGTCATGTTATTTTACCATATCTAGCTTTATTTCTTGGGTTCCAGGTTCTTTTTGCAAAAAGAGCTGATACATTTTTGTTTTTTACCAGCTTGTCAGGCTTATTGGTACATTCCATTCTGGACAAATGCTACGAAGATTTTGCGTCTTTATTTAGATGTTTGTCCTGTGATTCTGAAATTCCCTGCAGGTAATATACCATACAAAAAATAAAATGTTTTAAAAACAAGCAATGAAACATTATTTGGCTTGGAACCTGGCTATTTGGAAACTGACAATGCCGATGGTCATTATTCAGCTGGTTCATCCTCTTGTGTGAGCCACCATCTTGGGACCCATTGCCATGCATGAGAGGCTTGGGGGATGGGAGGCAGTGTGGAATTCCCTGCCTCCAAAGAGTTTGGTGATCTCCTCTTTGAGTATGTTCTGCCATGATGTGAAAACATTAATTTTTCTAACAAGCGCTTGATTCTACCATTCATTAAACTGATTTATTTATAGTTTGCTTTAATGTGTTTTTGCATTTTTGCTGCTATTTTTAGATTTTTAAAATATGCATTTGTATTTTGCAAATTGATTTGGACAGGAAAAGTGAAGATTTAAAAAAAATAAATTAAGGTAAATAATTATCTTGCAAGGCAATCTTGCTTGTTGTCAGAGTGACATGCAGTTGGAGCTTCTTAGCTGCCAAGATTGAAATAAAATGGGGACGGAATTTGCTGTTTAGATTCTTCCCTGGGTCTCAGCAGATGGCATATGCCAGCACCTCATGAACCTTGTTTGGGGTCTGAAGTTAGGCAAAGTGAGGTGTAGTTAGTACTTGGATGGGAGACTTCTGTAGAATTTTAGAACTGTAGGTTATATTGGGAAATTGAAGAAAATCCCAAAGAAGAGAATGACAAATTACTTCTGTATTGCTGCCAGGAATGCAACTGTAATGGTGTGTGGAAATGTCCTTGGGAGACTGGGCCCAGAGATGCTGCCTAGGGAACGGTCAGATAAGAGACTGCATAGTCTGCAGCTGGATAGTGGATGGGGCAAAAGGCTCAGAAGAGACCCTCCCTATTTTCTCAGGAGTAAAGAAGATGGTGGGAGAATTGTACCTTCAGACTTGCAAGATTCTGTTAATGTAGGCTTACAATAAAGTGGAATTAGCTTATCCAGTTGTATTTCATGTGTGGTCTACCTGGAGGCTGACAGCAACAACCTACCTGTTGGCAGTGAAAGCTGTTATTTGCACATTAGAATGGTGTTGTGGATTCTGCACTGGCTACCAATAGGATTCTAAGAAGAAATCATCCTGCAGATTATAACTTATAAAGCCTTATGAGATTTGGTGCATGGATCTGCATGTGTGACCATCTACTTGAACCTGATGGTCTGTGTGTAAGCAGGATGATGGGAGATTCAGGATAGACCCTGGAATCAGTGCTCTTTTGTTGTGGTACCAACCCTTTGGAATAAACTTCTTCCAGAGGATTGTCCCCCTAGGATTCAAGGAGGCAGAAAACACAGAGCTGTTTAAAACAGCTTTTAATGGCTAAGATCGGGCTACTCAGGATATCTTCTAATCTTTGGCAATATGGTATGGATATTCTGATACTTGATGTTTTAATTATCTATCTATCTATCTATCTATCTATCTATCTATCTATCTATCTATCTATCTGTCTATCATCTATCTATCTCGTAAGATGCAGGCAGGAACGCCATACACTAAATGGCACAACCAAGTAGCTGGCATTGTGTACAGAAACTTCTGCACAGTGTATGGGCTAGACCCTTCCAAGTCTAGATGGGAGATTCCATAGAAGGTCATGGAGAATAACAAGGCTAAGATCCTGTGGGGCTTCCAGATCCAGATGGACAGGCAGGTACTGGCCAATCAACCAGACATCATGGTAGTAGACAAGGACCAAAAGACAGTGGTGGTGATATATGTAGCAGTGCCAAGTGACAGCAACATCAGGAAGAAGGAGTATGAGAAGGTGGAGAAGTACCAGGGCCTGAAGGAGGAACTAGAGAGGATATGGAAAGTAAAGGGCAAAGTGGTCCCAGTGGTGATAGGAACACTTGGGGCTGTGACTCCTAAG
The DNA here is from genome assembly GCA_030867105.1 of Liasis olivaceus. Classification (NCBI taxonomy): domain Eukaryota; kingdom Metazoa; phylum Chordata; class Lepidosauria; order Squamata; family Pythonidae; genus Liasis; species Liasis olivaceus. Next base: position 265,198,620 of record CM061349.1, read on the forward strand.
CTGGGAGAGTGGCTCCAACAGATCCCAGGAACAACATCAGAGCTCTCTGTTCAGAGGAGTGCAGTGCTAGGAACAGCTAAGATACTGCGCAGAACCCTCAAACTCCGAGGCTTCTGATAGAGGACCCAAGATTGTGGAAGACACATACCACCCATAGGGGTGAGAGGGGACAATAGATAGATAGATAGATAGATAGATAGATAGATAGATAGATAGATGTGTTTGTTATTCTTTTCTATTCTAGTCATTGTTTTATATATAAAATTGTAAACCACCAGGATGTAGTAGTGAAATAAAAATACAGCAAATAAATAAATAGATCTACATGGGTATGTCCATAAATGTACTAGGCATTGAAGCAAGACTTCATCTATTTTACTTTGCACAATCTGGCCACTTTACAGATAAATGCATTTTCTTCTATTGAAATCAATTAGAAGTGAATAAATTTATGCCAGCATCAGGGCTGGCATGGATTACATCTTGATTTATAGGAAGTTAGGGAACTAGGTGGGCTTTGGATCTAGTAGCTCTATAGACCTCATGCCCATGCTTCCTTTTCTGATTTCAGAAAAAAATAGCCTTGGAAGCTGGAAGGGAGGAGGTGTTTCAGATATTGGAATATTTTTTCTGAGGTTAAAACTCTATCCAACCTTGGAAAAGAGATCCTTTAATGTTTTCTGTAATGCCCTCCTAGTATCTATATTCTCTTATTCATAACATGTTAAATTTAATGGATTTATTTATTGCAATGTAAATATTTATTTAATGGTTTAAAATCCATGTTGTTGTTCAAAGGTGCCACAAGCAAAAACTGTAAGTCCATGTTAGCCATTTCTTGTACAGTAGTTCTAAGTTTCTCCAATATCTGTATAAAAAATGCCTGAGAACAAGGGTAATGTTAGGGAAGCTGACCTATTATAGACCTGGGATGTAACTGTCCTGAGACAACCCTGATTCACAGATATAGATCTCCTAAGAGGCTGAGTGTACTGTTGCAGAAACTGCATTCTGCACCTTCATTTCTCAAGTGCAAGGACAGACAATTTGTGCCCTCTAGATGTTTTGGATTAGAACTCTCACAGCCCCTTTTGGTTTAGACAAATGAAAACTGATGTTCAAATAATCTGAAAAGCAACTTCTTGCTATAGAGGAGCCTCTAGATGCCCCCATGAGCCCAAGGGCATCCCGGATAAATCTAGATTGCTCAGTGTGATTGCAGCACATCCAAAGTCTTCCAAAAACTATTAGCATTTATAATGATGAAAATAAGGATGAATGTGGGATGTTTCTTTCTGGGAAGAGAGTACATCAGCAGTGGGGAAGGTGAAACAAGAGGGGACATAGGCAGTACACTGAAGTTGGTGAGAGAAATAGGGAATTCTCAACAAATATATGCCCCCTTGCTGAGGTCCTTTTCAACCTTAAACAGTCCTGCCTGGGAATTAGGAATGTGGGAGTCATCTTTTCCAGTAAAATGGTGTATTTCATCAAAATAGAAGCCATCATACTATGAAGATAGATAGATAGATAGATAGATAGATAGATAGATAGATAGATAGATAGACAGATAATTTCATACAGCCAACTCCTTGACCTTTCATTGCCTTTTGCTCCATTATTTAATTAGTTACTTTCAGTCTTTTAACATACCAGATGTCAGGGCAGTATTCAAATATGTAGATTAAAATGATAAATTACATAATCAAATAACCCTGGTAGAATAAAACAATAACATTTATAATTGCAGTAAAAAAGCAAGTAATGAAAATGTCATGACAGGCTAAAAATTATACAGATTGACATACTTGGGTAAATAAATATGCCTTAATGTAGCTCCCCCCCCCCCAAAAAAAAGATTATAAAGTAGGCTCCAGAGATGTTTTTATTGGAATAGTAGCTACATTTTTTTTTACAGATTTTGCTCCATGAAATTTTGCCTCCACAGAATTTGCTTGTTCTACTTTCTGTAAAAATGCCATGATAGATTGAACTACTGTATCATCTAGAACAGCATACCAGTTGTCCCAGTATCTAACAAGACGTTTCTGAGAAGCTGAAGATGAAACATGAAGGGGACATACCACACTTACAATATGCTTCCCAGAAACCAGCATTCTGTGTATACTGTGACAACGTTTGGAATAAATTATTTTGAAAATAAAGTACTGGCTACATTTTTGTTAGCAGGAAAAAAAGCCACCAAAAGCTTTTAATAGTAGTATAACTTTTGATAGCCTTATTCTGCAGAGGAAGTCCGAACCTTAATAGTAGATGTTAGGGAGCAAGAACAGAAAAAGACTATGCCCCCCAAACCTTGCTTGTGAGCTTCTGTGAGTCACCTGGGTCATTACAATGAGAAACTGTATGCTGCAAGAAAGAGACCTTTGTGCCTAATCCAATGGGGATTCTACATGTTAGCGTCACAGACTACAGTACTTATGTAGATTAATCAGCACAGTGACAGTTGTGCAAAAATATTGGCACCTCTTGATTTTCCTGTGCAATCCTTTGTGCGTTGGATAAATTCAGTGCCATTCTGTAACCTGATTTGATTGCATTAGCAGGCACCTCCACAGCCTTTACCTCCTCCTTCCCTTTTCCTCTTTTTTCTTATCAGCAAATGTGCTGTGCCTTTTAGAATGTGCTCTCGCATACTGAATGTACTCTAGCTTATCAACAAGTGAAAAGCCATATGCCTCAGGATATTGAATAGTTGGTAAAACTTCCTTAAATATAAAAAGGCTGTCTTGGAAAAACTGTCATTTCATTAAAAGCTTTTCTATCCTCTTTAGTTGTCTTGGTGTTTAACAAATTATTTGGGTAAAATAAATATTGCAGTGACTTGGTAAAGATGATAGTTAAGTCAAATAAGTTCTCATAATTAACTGGAACAAATTATTTATTCTTCAGTGTTATTACCTTAATTCATAAATCTGTGTAGAGTGCAATTGCGGCTTTGAACAAGCCAGCCTTTCCACCAATGGAAAATTGCTGCATCACAAATTGCCTGTGATAGACACTTCTAGCATATGCTTTCCATTCAAATATGTCTGCAGGATTCTTTTAACTTTAACTGTTAAGGGGACTGTGTTAATGTAACTTGTTCTCAATGCAGATGCTTCAGTTTAAAAGATAAGGGAGCTGATATGTGTAGTGGGCACTCTGCTATTCAAGAAAGTATAATATACTAATGAACACTTCCTTAGCTTTTATAGCAGCAGATCCCAAACTTTTCAGCATCATGTCCCTTTTAGATTCTTTTGAACCCTTGCACCTTCCCATTTAAGCCAATTCCCCCTTTAAATAAAAATGTCAATTCATGATTAAAATTTTAAATGTTATTGAATATTATTGTACTTCTTTTTCCCCTGTTATGTTAATAACATACCCTATGACTTTTTTTAAAACTAGCAAGTAAAATTTAACAGATACAAATTAATTTACTACTTTATCAAACTGCTGTTTACTATTACAGTAAAATCTTGATTGAATTGACTATGTGGGCAAAGGGGAGTCTGTTAAAGCTGAATGTTCATTAAATCTGAAGGTGGAAAGAGTAGAAGAAAAAAGGTGGAGGAGTGAAAGAAAAAGAGAGGGTACTTATTTTCTTTTCTGGCTTGAGAGAAGACATGCAGGAAAAATGTGGTATCTGCAGAAGATACTGAAACAACCTTGGTGAGACTGGGTGACAGGTGAGGCCCTGCAAAGAAGAATGGGAGGAAGTTGGAGAGGAAAGTAGGCAAAGGAGTGGAAAGCAGTTCCTGAGGGGGCCTGGCTGTGACTGACAAGGAGTGCCTATACTGAAGAGACATGAGGGACAATTTGGCCTAGGGTCTCTTCCCTCCCTACTCCACATTCAAGAGGAAGAAGTCAAGCTATGGGATAGGAATCAGAATTCTGTTTTTCATACTGAGACAATGAACAAGAAGGTTGACACACTGTAACGGTGGCAATTGCATTCATGCTGCTGCATCTGTGATCTCTCTAGCTCTTCAGATGTGGATGGTGTGTTTTAAGCCAATAATGTAATTCCTTCCTTCCTTCCTTCCTTCCTTCCTTCCTTCCTTCCTTCCTTCCTTCCTTCCTTCCTTCCTTCCTTCCTTCCTTCCTTCCTTCCTCATCTCCTTGTGACCCCCTTGAATTTCTTCATGATCCCCAGTGGGTTATGCACCCCTAAGTTTGAGAATCCATGTTTTAGAGCCTCTATATAGTCTTTACCTCCATTGTAAAGTTCTGCATGTGCATCATTGAGGAAGAGTATTTTAGAATGTTCCAGATTTTTTAGATGTTCCAAAGGGTTTCTATTATTGAGTGAAACAGTGATTGTATCACAATTAATATTGAGGAGTATCCATTCAAATCCTTACAATCCACAAGGAAAATACCAGAATAGTTTCTAGGGTCTAGAAAAGGAAAGAATACTTATTTAGCATTATCTTTTACAGAAGTTTGGATTCAACCCAGTTTCTTCACAGTTCTAGTAGGGTAAAAACTATTTACAAACTCAAAAGATTGGAAAGAAGGGAGTAGGAAAAAGCAGTATTTATCTGAATGCTAAACACATTTTAAGTATTTGCAACGTACTTTCTTTGGGAATTATATACAAGCTAGATTTGCCTCTATTCACACTATATGATTTCTCTTGCTCTTTGGTTCTACATTCAGCCCATCAAAACAAAGAACCAGTAACTCATCATCCGTTTACATGGAAAGGAAGGGAATAAGATACAATATCTCTAAATTGTGTTCAAGTTGTTGTGGGGAAAAAACCTCCTTTCTAATGAGAGAGTTTAGGTATAAATATTAACTCAGTTGTGAATATAACTGCTTATCATCCTCTTGTACACAATGTCCTATTCCTTTATTATTACAGGAAATTATTTTTATTTATTCAATTTGGATGCTGCCTGACTCTGGAAAATATTGCCTATTTCTTAAAAACGTCACTCAGCTGTTAAAGAATAGAGGCAAATTAGTAGATATATTGATTATATACTATAAATTCATCACTTTAGAAGCTATTTTTATTTAAAGCAGGCCTGTTGTTAAGAGCTAATATGTTAAAGCTGTAAGCATCAATGAATCAAATGCCATAAGAAGCAGATGACACCTGCTGTTCAGGAGATACTAACCGTAATTAGAAAGAGAATATATAGCATTGTTTAAAAGGTTAGGCAGTCTACAGACAACATAAATTGTTGAAACCATATGTTAAAATGGGAAGTGCAAAGAGTAAACAAAAGATCTTCATAACTTAGTTCAAAAACACTTTGACAACAAACAGACCTGATATAATTACCTGATCATATCCCCTTAAAAGCTCTGTTTTTGCTTGGGGGCAATAAGGAAGGAAAGTTGTAGCTCTCTGGCTACACAACATGCCTATCAAGCCAAGGTCTTAATCTGTCCCCCGACCACACCAATAATTTAGCAGGTTTACACAAGATTATATTATGAATTCCTTTGCATTTTGAAAGAATATTCTATTTAAACAAATCTGTTTTAAATATTATTTGTGATATTCAGAGAAGAAATCAGTTCATTCACTTTATTTTTTGTTCTAAAATATGCTATCATTTTTAACAAATGAATTGATATATGCCACCCAGAATCACATATGTATGAGTTGGTGGCCATATAACTTTCTTAAAGAAAGAAAGGGCATGCAAGTTGAAATTGGATCATCTAGAAATAACTCTTAAGTATTATTTGTTTTTGCTGTTACTGCTTTTATTTTAAGCTACTACAAAATATTTTATTTTGGCTAAATTAGTAAGAAAAACAAACACATAAAAAATGGGGAAACAAGTTGCCCTACAATTATAAGAAGTGGTGGTGGTGTAGAAAGTCTGATGTCTTTTATACAGTAGCCAGTTTTATAAAATTGGAATTTATGTTGCTGTTCATTTTGTTTATGATAATTTTTTGTCTTCAGTGCTTAGATAATTAGTTTTTTTTTTAATCTAATGCTGGGTTGGCAGAGAATCTTTGTCCATTGTGTTGGCATGGAATGGATGAATGATACCTATTCTGTTTCACTACAGCTGCAGGACTGGTTAACATATGGAAGGCAGTAGTAAGCCTAATGAAGTGCTTCAAATATCTCATGCTTTGCCAGCATTCTGCTGTAAAAACCTCCATGTGTGCTGGCAAGCTCAAAAATTTATTAAGTAATGCTGATTTGTAAAAGGGATTCTCATGTCATGCAAATTTCTGGCTGGATTGAAAATGCGCTGGATCACTTCTGAGGTTCCCATCCAGTTTTAATTTCTTCTTTTTTCAAGGACCCCCTATGGCACACAGTCATCTGATTCTGAATCTGGATCAATTTTAAAAGCAGTTTGAGAGAGAAATCATAAGTCCTGCTGGGCTTGTAGAAACATACAGTACTTTTAGAACTGTAGCATATAATACTTTAAGAATAGTAGCACATGCTATACGACACTACACACATTTCATAAAGGAAATAAGGAACTACTTCCAACTGATGGTCATGGCCCAAGGAAGGAACAAAAAATTTTGGAGGTGAACTGTTGGCTGAAGGGATGGTGCTATTCAGAAAACGTTGTATTCCTGGACCAGAGCCTTTACTACATATAGGAAGGGCTTCTGGCAAGAGATAGACTATACCTCACAAACACTGGGAAGACTATCTTTGGAAGACATCTTGTTAAGGTCATCTGGAGGGCTTGAAAATAAATCAAAAGAGGGAGTGAGAACCATATCCACAAAATAATATCAAAGGAATAAACCTTACAGTAGGGAAGGAAGTAATAAGAAGGGAGCGCCACCCTGGGAGATGCAGCACTGAAACTTAAGGGTAGTCCTAAAAGGCTCAGATGCATGTATACCAATGCATAGAGTATGGGAACAAACAGGCAGAACTTGAAGTTCTAGTATAGGAGGGCAAATATTATATTGTAGGTATAACTGAAACTTGGTGGAATGGGTCTTATGATTGGAATACAGTACTGGAAGGATACAATTTGTTCAAAAGGAGCAGACTCTACAAAAAGAGAGGTGGAATCACGCCATATGTAAAGAATGACTGCATCTGCATGGAAATTCATGATCCAAAGATAAAAACCCTGCTGAAAGTGTCTGGGTGAATATTAAAGGGAAAGAGAAAAATAATAACATTGTTGTGGGTGTGTACTATAGGCCACCCAACCAAACAGAAAATATAGATGAGTGGAAACTGGTTTGCTTTGATGATTCTTCTTCTTCTTCTTCTTCTTCTTCTTCTTCTTCTTCTTCTTCTTCTTCTTCTTCTTCTTCTTCTTCTTCTTCTTCTTCTTCTCCTCCTCCTCCTCCTCCTCCTCCTCCTCCTCCTCCTCCTCCTCCTCCTCCTTCATTATACTGAAATAAAGACAAAATTTTAAAAAATTGAAATTGAAATACTGAGAATATAAACTATTTGTACTCTGATGTGATTTTTTATTTATTGCTAATGTTATATTTTGAGAGTATCTTTTGAGTAGCTCATTTAAAAAAAAATGTTTCAGATCTTTGGTTTTCTGACTTGATTATTTATTTGTCTGCTTCTATTATCTCCTTTGCTTAGAGACCAGTAATGTTCTTGAATTGCTGTATGTTGCATATTGAGTGGGACAGTTCCAATTTTCTTCTATAATTGTTCCTAAGCTTTAGAAATCTACTGGAACAATGCCAATCAATGGCATCTACAGGAGGTTAACACCAGAGGTTTTACACATAGTCAGCTGAATCACTGATTCTGAATCGTTTGCAATAAAATGTATTCAGACTTGTAGAGGTGTTGAATAGCCATATGGGATCATGAATAGCATGGACATCTTGGATTCTAACACCTCTACAAGTGTAAGAATATACTGATGCTCCAGTTTTCACCAATAGGTGCAAATATTGGCAAATGTATGTTGTAGAATCTATGCATGCTTCTGTAATAGTATTTTAGAACACCATGAACTGCACCCTATTGCTTTAGATGCCAATTTGCCCAAATGTTTTAAAACAAAAATATAGAAGAAGAATAAACATGCAAGGGTAGTGTGATAGAACAACAAATAGATTCATTGTGATGAAAGAGCAGTATATTTTAGAGAACTTTACCTACTTATCTTTTAAGATTTTTCTTCTTACAAAGAAACTGATCATAATGAAGGCATAAGAGAATTGACCTTTTAAAAATACCAGTTTGCTCTTTGCAAATTGGTGAAGCAGAAACTTGAGAAATACTATAAAATGGGGAAAAATAGCAATTTATTCTGTTCCATAATGTTTCAGAATGTAGACTGGAAAAAGAACTTGAAGGGGGAAAAGCAATTCCAGTAGATGGTGCTAGTAATCAGGGGAAGATAATGAAGCTAGAGATCAGGGGAAGATAATTTTATACCCTGGTAGCATATTTGGAAATAAAAAAAGCTACAGCCCTGAGATATTTCTATAATGCCAATCTTGGATTCCATGAATGATTTAATAAAAATCTATGATACTGCTAGAGTAATATATGAATGTTTTATTGCATGGATGGCATGCTCTGTTGTAGGAATATGAAAATCCATAATAAAATGTTTCACTTATATTCAGACAGTATTTATGGGCCACAAGTCAGACCATAGTCTATTATAAAAATGTACAGATATACTTTCCAGAAAATATCTGCATTTATGGGCATGCATCTGGGAGTATTTGTAGTGGATATACTGTCAGAACATAATGCAGAAGAAACTACATACCATACACGCGCGCACACACACACACACACAGAGTCGTTTAACCCTTAAGCGTATTGTACCAGGAGTTGAAAGTCTTTTCTGTCTGTTTAAAAGAAAAAAATCTCTATGCACAAGATGATTTAGTAATTTATGTTATAGCCATCTTGACTCCTATGTAATATTAATACTTATCCTTGATCACATGTCAAAATGGATGTGCAGGTGTGACATTTTCCATGATATTTGGATTAGTGTCAAAATGTGCCACAGGAAGCTTACCTTTGTACTTTACTAGAAGACATTAGCAACTGAGATATTATTAAAAAGTGGAGAGACCATATACATTTGGTAATGCAACAGTGTGTCCATCCCCAACATATCCTACAAGTTCTGAACAACTATGAACCAGTCTTCAGCTTCCCTTTCTTGGAGAAGTCATTGAGAAAGTGGTAGGTCTGTTCAGGTGCCTCAAGGCTATTAGATTCTGAATGGGAACAAATAAACTTGGGCTTAATCCTAGAAAGACAAAGTATCTTTGAGTATGGAAGCTTTCTGATTCCAGTGCTATTCTACTTGTGGTCCCAGATGGGGTCATCCTTTCCCATGCAGAGCTGGTCTGTAATTTGAGTATCTCTGTGAACTCACAGCTTTTAATTAAGAGCAAGTGGCAGCTGTGGCTAGGAAGGATTTTGTCCAGTTGCAGCTTATGTGCCAGTTCCAGTCTTTTCTGTATCTGGAGGCCCTGCTTATGGTTACTCATGTCTTGGTCACCTCCCATTGGGACTACTGCAATGTTCACTCCATGGGGCTGTTCTCGAAAAGCCTTCAGAAGCTGCTATTAATCCAGAATACAGCACCTCAAGTAACTATGGGTACTAATTGGTTCACTTTTATAACACCACTAGCTCAAGAAATTGGCCAGTTGGTTTCTAGGTACAGCTGCTGGTTGTCATCTTTAAAGTTCTTCATGGCTTGGGTATCTTTGGAATTGCTGTTTCCTGTGGCCTCTGCCTGTCTAGTAAGATCTAAGGGGGTGGGCTTCTTCTAGGTCCCTACTGTTATAGAATGTCATCTATGGAAATCTCAAGGTTGGGCTTCCTTTGTTGCTGCCTCCTTTTTCTGAAATAGTATACCCCCAAAGATCAGACTGGTATTTTTTAAGGATTGTAAAGGTTTGCTTCAGCAAACCTTTAGGGCCTGGAATATGGGATGGTTCCTTCTATTGGGGAATGTTTGTTGATCATGGGATTTCCCATTGCTAGGGTTTTGCTTGTTCCTTTTTTAAAAAATGCTGTATGATTCATTGGAGCTTACAGAGTTTGTTTCCCATTTGCCTGAACTTTTGTTCCAGGTTGTCTTAGTTTTTCAAGATAATGTTGGTTTAATGCTTCTTTTTTCCAGCTTAGATTTTCTTGCACATGACCATGCATATGCACAAAATATGAAGGATAGAGGCATCTGTACCTAAATGCGATGATGTCAAAATGAAATGTTTGTTGTGACACGATGACACAAGCTCTGCCCTTTTGTACTTGCATTGTAAAGTCATGTGTAAGTATGGATGGGGTGGAGTTTCTGTTGCAACATCAAAAGGGGCGGACTTTCTGTTGCAATATCACAATGCGTGTTACATCTTTTAGGTCCCCCTGATGGGGTTGTAAGGATGAGGGGAAGGGTACAAAGGGTTTCTTTTTGTGCAAAGTGAGGATAAGAAGTTTGGGAAAAAACAGTGACCATTGCTCCTTTTTCACACAGATCGTCTTCAAACTGGTTTTGTGTATTTGAAGGCCAGAAGCCATGGCAGTATAGTGGTGTTCAAAAACGAAGGAAGGAAGTTATTTATATTAAATAAGTTAATGGGAGAAGCCAAGTATGCAGCACACCATGTGTATGATCTAGTTGGAATTAGATAAACTCACAGTATAATTTATGTATGATTTGAGAAATACAAAGAATAGAAACATAGTTGTACTTTTTTTCACTTTTCTTGAGCCTTGTAATGCATGGCAGTCAATGCAGTACCTTCTTATGGCAGTAGATTTAGTCCTCTCACAGTCTGGTTATCAGTGAATTATGCTACTAAAATATTTAGGCTCTAGTTTCATTCATATGATGCTTATAAGGAACAGCATTTCATACTGGGTCCTGATTCTTCTCTTTCCTGGAATAAAAGAAAGGAGGAAAACATGTAGATTTTATCCTTGTTTGTAGCATGACGATTCTCTTGCATGTTTTCATTTACAGTTTCAACATTTATTGCAAATTGTATGAAAAAATGAAGCTAAGATAGGATTTTATCTAGAAGAAAACATTTGAAATAGTGAGAGCTGGCAAACTGCTTATTTGATTGCTAGTCTGCAGAACAACATTTTTTATTTTAGAAAAATGACCACAGCATGATTGAAATGAAGTAGCAGTCATGATGGCATTGTCTACTTGACAACTGAATAAATATCTTACTACTAGTTTTAATTATTTCCCTAATGTGTACAGCAGTTGGAAGGAAAAGGAGCTGTACCATATTAATAATTTTCAAAAGCATATTTTCAGCTCAACTAAGGAAGACAAGGTCTATAGTGTTAAAAAGTTTAAATAAGTGTGCTAGAGAGAGAAGAACAGGATTTATTATGCTTTGGTCTAGACACAGGAAGGTATGTTATTTCTATTGTATCACTTTATATGAAAAATGTAAATTTATTCAAATATTGTAGGTAAGACATGGTTCATTCTGTTATGGCATATAATAATGGCATGTAGTTGCCGGAAAATTGGTAATTTAGAATCAAGCTTCACATGATGACTACAATCTAAAGCATAAAACTCCAGTATCTAGATTATTAACACCAGATGGGATTTTTAAATGTTTGGGGGGGAGGGTGTATGTTGATTTCATTTTTTTAAATTAATTAAATAAATTATTTAATTTATAACAGTTTTCCTTTTGGGTATATGTGTGTGTACATAATAAATAATAAACATAATACTTAAATATAATATATAAATATAATATATTATATATATTATATATATAACAGATATGTAAATATTAAATATATAATAAATATATTATGTATTATAATATGTATAATTTATTTTTAATAAATATATATATAAATATTAAACATATATTATTATTTGGCAAGAAAATTTTCCTTGGATGTCTCAAATTGTACCAACTAATAATGACATTTCATATTTACAAAATGATTATGTAAAAATAGACATTTTTGTGCATATTTAGAGATTTACGATGAAATCTTGATGTTGACGCTTAATCCATTAGAGCAGGTGTAAAGTTTTTGGCTAAATATGAATGTCTTTAAGATTTTTCCCCCTTTATCATAGAATTGTTTCTAATGAAATCCTTTCATTAGCAGAACAGTCTGCCTTTGGCACAGAAAATGAGTTCATGTGCTGAAGCAGAGGTAGCTGCAGGAAGAAAAGAAAATGTAGTTTGTTCAAGTGGAAGGATATCACATAGTGATGGATTTAGAGCAAAGTGCATGCCAAGCATGAATTTGTATTAGGTCGAGATTTAACATTTTGGCTCAGAGTTTCAGTTATCACCTCTGCAATAGCATGGCTCTGAATTTTCAAATAATCACATTGCTGCTGTAGTTCACATTCATTCATCCAAACAACGTATTTACTTTTGGTAATTATATTTAGTTAGCAGGTAATTTAAAACTGAGTGGCTTCCTGAGTATATAAATTCTTCATTCCAAACTATTTAGAAAATAATTTTAAGGAACATTGGAGTACTTTTGATGGTTTGTTTAAGTGTATTATAATACAAGTCTTGGAACCAAGCTGGGTAGCTGAAGTCTGTCCAGAGTCTGATAATACATCACTAAGAAGTTTCTACTTGTTCTAAATTTCACCATCCTGGGCAGTTGCTTATTAACCCATCAATTCCAGGTAGAAGCTTTTCAAATAAAACGAATAGCTAATACAATATATAGCACCTAGTAAAACTGTTAAAATTAATGAAAACGAGTTACATAAATAAAAAACAATATCTTCACAAAAACAGGGATGTAGAACTCATTGAAACAAAAAGGACTTGACAGTCTGACATTTTAAAAGAGGAGACGTATTAAACCCCTTTAGTGGAGGGAAGTTTTTTTTTTTTTAAGATATTTATTTGGTTTATATCCTGCCTTTATTATGTCCAGTTTAAGGTGGTGTACATAATGTTCCTTCCTGCTCTGTTCCCTACAGCAAAACCTTGTGAGGTGGGTTGGGCAGAGAGAAAGTGAATGGCCTAAAGTCACTCAGCCAGCTTCCCTGCCTGAGGGAGAACTAAAACTCATGATTTCCAGTTTCTAGTCCAATACCTTAATCGGTACACCAAACTTCAGTGCCACGATACGAGAGATCTTGTTTCTACTAGCCAGTTTTGTTTCTACTTACCAGTTGACCGCTCTCTAGGAAACTTCTGACTGAAGAAGTTTAGTCTAGCACATTTTATTAGAGGCTGATGGATCTGATGAAATAAGCTGAAGCTCATGAAAGCTTATGCCTTTTAATAAAATTTCTTAGCCAGAAAAACTCCTAACTTTTTGCCACTGTAAAAAAGCACGGATCTTCTCAGCATCACGGGTTCTTTTTTAAACCATTTGAGACCAGACTCAAAAGAGACACAAAAGTACTGGACCCTGGACAGGTGGTTTCTTTATACCTCCCTATAAGGGTTGGGGAAATGTTTTAGTTTGTAAAACAAACGTTTAAAAGTGGTAAGTGGGTGCTTCCTATATTCTGTTCTATTGCTATCTATAGATGCTATTACTATGACAATTGCTATACTCTGTACTATTATTATTATTTATTTATTTAATTTATATAGCCGCCCATTTCACATAAAAGTGACTCTGGGTGGCGTATGACAATTAAACTATTACTATTCAATATATTATACTCTATTACTATTACCCATTACTCTATTCTCTATTACTGTATTACAATTACCTATATACTGTGCTCTATACTATTACTAGTATGCATCAACATTTCTTTCATAAGCCTGTTCTGCCTTAAGTCCCCTCTCTCTGAGATTCTTCCTTTTCTGTTAATGGCCGGCATATACAGCTCTTGCCCCTTTTTTTACGTTGTGCTTTGTCTTGCTCGGCTTCTATACTTCTTTTCCTCTCTTTTGGACCGCCCACCCCTCCTGAAGGAAAAACTCTTTCTTTCATTTGGCTGCTGTACTCAGTCTGCTGGTGGCTGCAGAGCTCCAAAACATGCTTCTCCTCCCATCTCACTTCACACCAGTGTCCAGGCTGCAGTTTTACTGGCAGCTCTGCTATGCTGATGCTGGGGAGAAGGCTCAGATGGGAGGGAAAGAAGGCAGCACAGGTGCCTGCAATTTTGCTAAGCAGCCTGCTCTTCCATACTCACTCTACAAGGTAGACTGGACCAAGAAACAGATGTCTAAAACTACTTTTGTTAGAATGGCTATAGTAGCAAAATCTTGCAAGTCTGAATGTGCTTCCTCTCATCTCTCTTTTACCTTCTTGTGAATTGGGGAAGAGGGGGGAGGTCCCTGTCTGAGCCATTTTTGTAAACTTTTCTCTTCATAAGGATAGATCTTCCCTTTCTCTGGCAAGGTCATCCTCTATACTCTCTACAGCTCTCCTCTACTTCATGGAGACTACAAGTTTCTCACACTCAGGAATTATTGCTGCCACTGAGGGGCCGGTAATCTTTCTTTCAGTGACTGGAGACTACCTGTTTCCTGCCGTCTCAGATTGCTTTTCACTCACACACTCCATTTCAAATTATACCCCTTAACATTCTGTCAGTAAGTTGTTTGTATGAGGCTTAAGAATCAAAGCACATTTCACTTTTGATTTTGTTTACTGAAGCTCAAAAATTGCCAGATATTGCTCTTTTTTCATAGTAGGTGGTTACAAAATGCTACACTGTAATCTGTGGAATCAGGAAAAAAGAAAAGAAGGGGGGCAGGAAAGATGGGAACAGAGGAGGGAAAAGCCTAAAATCTTCTCAGTATATTCAAGCGGTAAACTGTTGCTAATTCCTCACCATCCATTGTAAAACCACTGGTGCTCTGTTTTATCTTAAGGGCAGGGTTGGGTGAAGAAAGGGCGGTGAGTAAAAATAGGAATCAATGGGCTGGTTCATCCTGCGAGGCCAAGAGTTTTCCTCCCTCATTCTGCTTGTATCTTCTTTTTTCTTTCCTTTCTTCCATCTCTACTTCTCATACATGGGAAGTTCAGATGCTCCCCTCCTCCACCCCTTGCCCTCTCTTTTAACTTTTCCACTTGTATAAGCATATCTTGGGCATTGACTCAATCTGTTCTGCAAACTCAGCTGGCACTGTTAGTTTATTATTCAGTGCAGCAGCATCCACTGTAAAACTGTGATGTTGTCATGCAAATACCACTATTATTAAAGGAAGTTAAAGGAGATAAAGGAAGAAGGAAAACATTTCTTCATTAGTTCAAATAAATGAGCTGTGTCCTGTGGATGAGAGGAAAACTGTCTCATGAAGACATGCCCTTAAGAACTGTTAGCAAGGCATCTTCAGGGTGAGGGTAGAGGGATCAGACATGTGATTTGCATAAGTGATTTGTGGAAATGGAGGATAATGCAGATGAAAACAAGACTAAAGCAATATGATGCCAAAATTGGCTTCAGAATATTAAGTTTCCAAGTCATGTGCCACTGAGGGACTTCTGCTATTCAGAAATGGTCCCTTGCAGATCATATTGCCATTGTTTTATTCCCAGATAATTGGGTATTTGTGACATTTGTGATGTATTTCCTCAGTTGAGGATTCTATGGACTTTTTTCATAAGTGAAATACCACTTGAATTGTGCCATGAAGCCACGGTGTTCATCTGACCACCCCAGACAAATACTGGATGCGAAAGCTCCAATTCAAGGTAAGTATAATCCCATTCACAATAGAATTTACTTCTACTCCCCACTAACCAATAACACCCATATCTTGTCTTTTTTTTTTATTAGAAAAATTTTATTACACGAGTAAAATATACAATTACATAAAGCAATACAAAACATAAAAATCAGACAGACATCTAAAAGCCTTTTACAAAAGACATACCTTAAACAAAACAAAACAAACAGGGGAAAAAAACCATGTAAGCAAACAAACAAAGGACTTCCTACTTTCCTTTTGAGGAAATTATTTCTAACGATATAAACATTTTCTGTATTTGTTATTAACTATACTACTACTATATCTATATTTCATTCTTATTATTTCAATATTATAATATATCCATTTGTATATTCTGTGTTTTCTCAATATAATCCAGGAAGGGCTTCCAATTATTTTGAAATTTGTCCATATTGTTGTCCTTTAATTGTTCTGTAAGTTTTGCCATCTGAACCAAATCAAGAACTTTTATAGTCCATTCTTCTATTGTGGGTATATAATCTTCTTTCCAATGTTGTGCATATACAATTCTGGCTGCAATAATTAGATGTAATAATATTTTCCCATATTTCTGATGGAGTTGATTGTCCATAAATCCTAATAGATAAAATTCTGGTTTTTTCTCAATATTTATCTTTAACATAATACCAATAATCTTATGAATTCCCTCCCAATATTTTTTTGCTCTTCTACAGGTCCACCACATATGGAAAAATGTTCCTGTTTCCATTTTACATTTCCAACAAACATTTGTTATATTCTTATTCATTTTACATAATTTTTCTGGGGTAATATACCACCTAAACATCATTTTATAGAAGTTTTCTTTTAAGTTATAACTAACTGTAGTTTTTAAGTCTTTTGTCCACATCTTTACCCATTCCTCATATTTAATTTCATAACCAAAATTTTCTTCCCACTTAATCATACAATCCTTAATTTTGAATTTGTCTGTTTTAATTTGTAACAAATTTTTATAGATTTTTGATATAAGATGGTCTTCCTCCTTCAGTAGTGTTTTATCCCACTTGTCGAATTTTTTGGAAAATGTAAAACTTTTTGTATCTTTTTTTAATTGTACTACTAGCTGGGCATATGTAAACCAATTACAATCGTGTCCCTCCCTCGTTAATTCTTCCCTTGATTTCATTGAGTATTTTAATTCTTTGAATTTTAATAAATCTTCATATTTAAGCCAATTCATATTTTCCCAATTATCATTTCGTGAAATAGCCTCTTGAGGAGAGGTCCATAGCGGTAAACTAGGTAACAAAATTTGTTTATATTTGTCCCAAATTTTAAGTAGTGATTTTCTTATGACATGGTTTGTGAATAATTTATTAGCTTCAATCTTGTTATACCATAAATAACCATGCCATCCAAATTTATTATTATGACCCTCCAAATTTAATAATTTACTATTCTTTAAGGTAATCCAATCTTTTAACCATACTAGTCCACACGCTTCGTAGTACAATTTTAAATTTGGTAGACCTGAACCTCCTCTTTCTTTTAAATCTTGTAATATCATAAATCTTATCCTTGGTTTTTTCCTTTCCATATGAATTTTGATATATCTTTTTGCCATTGTCTAAATATTTTGTCAGTTATAACTATTGGGATAGTTTGAAAAAGAAACAAAATTCTAGGCAAGATATTCATCTTAATCCTAGATATTCTGCCCATCAAAGATAATTGCATACATTCCCATCTTGCTAAATCTTGTTTTATTTCCTTCCAAACTTTTACATAGTTATTTTGGAATAGATCAACATTCTTTGATGCTATTTCAATACCTAAATATTTTATTTTCTTAACATTTTGAAAGCCAGATTTAATTTCAAGAGTTTTCTGGTCCCTTGTAGACATATTCAGATTCATCATTTTGGTCTTTTGTTCATTTATTTTAAAACCAGCCAATTCTCTGTATTCTTGCAATGTCTTTAGCAATTTATCTATTGACTTTATGGGATCTTGGAGAGTAATAACCAGGTCATCTGCAAAGGCTCTCAGTTTATAAATTTCCTTTTTAATCTTTATACCTTGTATATCTTTATCCTCTCTTATTTTATCTGTAAGTACCTCCAAAACTAGAATAAATAATAATGGGATAATGGACATCCTTGCCTTGTGCCTTTTTCTATAGTGCAATCCTCTGTTGCATCCTGGTTAACTATAATCTTAGCCTTTTGTATTGTATATATAGCTTTTATTGTTTTTATAACATTTTCTCCAAAATCTCTAATTTCTAATATTTTAAAAATTCCCAATTGAGATTATCAAATGCCTTCTCTGCATTGAGGAATAATAACATAATTTGCTATTCATTATGAATATGAGCATATTCAATTAAATTTACTACCGTTCTTATGTTATCTTTAATATTTCTTTGAGGTAAAAATCCATTTTGGTCTTTATTTATTATTTCTTGGAGAATTTTATTTAATCTATCTGATAAAATTGTAGTGAAAATGTTATAATCACTATTTAATAGTGAGATGGGTCTATAATTTTTGCATAAAGTTGGGTCCTGATTTTCTTTTGGAATTAAAGCAATATTTGCTTCTGTCCAAGTTGTAGGGATTTTTTTACCCATTAATATCGAATTTAATAGGTCCCTAAAAGGTTCAATCAACATTTCCTGAAATTGTTTATAGCATATTGCCGAAAAGCCATCTGGTCCTGGGGTTTTCCCCGTCTTCAATTTTTTGATTGCATCTTTGATTTCTTGTATTGTGATAGGATTGTTAACCATTTCTTTATGATCCTGCGTTATTTTCTTTAAGTTGCACTTTTTAAAATATATTTCTATTTTATCCTTTGATATATTTTGTTGTTTGTACAAATTTGAGTAAAAATTGTGAAATGCTTTTTTAATATTTTTATTATCTAATAACTCCCTTTCATTTTCTCTTATTTTCATAATATTTCTTTTCTCTCTGTCCTTCCTTAATTTGAATGCTAGCCATCTTCCCACCTTATTCTCATGTTCAAAGTTTTTTTGTTTACTAAATCTTATTTTCTTCTCTATTTCTTCAGTCATAAATATATTTGTTTGTTGTTGTAATATTTTAAACACCCATATCTTGTCTGAATTAATGCTCTGTTTATAAACCAACATGAAACCCATTATTTTACTCAGTACTGGATCAGACATAATACTAACACTGCAGTTAGTGATATCAATGCTCTGGACAATGTTTATTTTCTTTTAAGTCAAGAATAGGCTCTCTGGCTGAAGAATGTCTTGATGCTGGAGAGCAGGGATTCCTCTGTACAGATCTCCAACTTATATTCTTCATGGTGCAGAATCCACACTGAGGCAGCTAGATAATTTTGATACCAAAACCCATCTTGTAAATGCTGCTTTGCTGAAAGGAAAAAAAGAAATGCTGAGTGTATGCAGCTCTGTATTTGACAGAAGGAAGGATATCCTGTATACAGCCAGAGCCCTTCACTTCAAATTCAGAGTAAACAGAGTAAAAATGTTATGCACATGCACGACAGCTTTTGAAGGTTTTCAGTATGACAGTAATCCTTTTACATAATGAGAAAAAAAAAATAACATTCTTCCTTTCAAATTTATTTCACAAAATGCAGCAACTCTTCATGTGCATGGATAAAAATGTGATATGTACACTTTAGAGGAAAACCAACCAAGAGCACCTTAAAGTGCAATCCAATGCATATCTACTCAGAAATTAAACACATTATGTGAAATAGGGTTTTCTCTCAGAGAATCTTGAAAAGAAATGCAATCCTGTAAGCAGAGTCTTTAGGACATGAAAAAAAGTATATAAGTGAATACTATGGTGGTGGTGAAATGGAGGTAGATCAGTGCATGATTGCAGATTTTCTTCTATAAAAGCGAAGCACTGGCTCTCTGTTTCAGAACACAGGAAATGCATAACGAGGTCCCGTTACCATGTGGCATACAAGAAGGCAACAAGCACAGCCCCTTTCTGAATATGGCTGTTTCCTAAAGAATGTACAGAGTTTGTCAAGGATGCTGGCTTTAGCATGTCTGACAAATTCTGTAAAATGTTAGGAAACAGATATGGAAAGAGGAACTCCTTTGTTTTCTTCCCATCCTTCACAAGGTAAGAAAAAGGTGGGAGAAAATTAATGGATCCCTTCCTTTCTTTTAGTCTAATTTATCCCCTTTTCCACATCATTTTTTATCTAGCAGGTAGGCACCAGTGGCAGTTGCTGCAATGTCTTTCTTTCTGTTTGCTTTTAACATTTTTGGCAGAAGAGGTGTGCTTCTTCAGAATAAAGCTATGGATAGTCACCTCCACCATCATCATTTTGCACAGTTCTTCTGGAATCTGGGCCTATGGGAATAACAGTCACAGTGGAGGTGTCCAGAGCTTTATCCTACTCTATACTTGTTTTCTTCCAAATGTTTTAAAAGGAAAAAAAGAAATGATACTTTAGCAACCACCATTCTCTCTTCTCTACTGAGAAGCTAACAACTGTTCTAGCCACAAAATAGTTCAAGTACTTAAAAAGGACAGAATTTGAAATTTGATGTGATAAGAAAGAATTGGGTCACATCATGACAATATAAGGATAGCTATAAGATGTACCTGTCAATCTTACTTATCATAAACATGTAACTTATTGACATAAGAACTAGTGTGTTGTAGAGGTTAAGGTGCTAGGCAAGCAATGGAGAGACTCAGGTTCTGGTCCTTCCTCAGGCATGGAAGCCAGCTTGGTGACCTTGGGCCAGTCACTCCCTCTTGGCCATAATCAGTATCAGGCTCTACAACAAGCTGAAAAATAAAACTCCTCATTGCATCATGCATGTTAAGTTTTGCTGTAAGAACTAAGTGACAGCAGTGCAAAACACGCAGGCTCTTGCAATAAAGCAGGACAAATGCTAAGAACCACAACTAATAATATGTATACATACTGAAATAAATGGTTGAGGTTGGGTTTCTATTTTCACAATACTAACACTATCAAAAGCTTTTACATTTTGTTTAAGTCAAGCTGTATAACTGAAAGTTCATCTAACACATTGAACATCTGTCGCCATAAAATGAAAATATTGCCTAACACATCCTTTGACATGTCCTAACCATAGCATAATAGCTGCTTATATTGTTGAAATATTTCATTCAAGTTTTACATATATGTTTCATACTTCAGGGTGAATTTTCAATCTTCCAATTAATTTGCATTTTCTATAAGTTTTTAACCTGAAACATTTTATTATAAAAATGAATTTCCTGCAGTTCACTTCAGATATCTGTGTTCAGATGTTGACAGATGTGTAATATGTTAATTGATCAAATACAAAATGGCATCCTGTGGCATGGATGCCTGGTTCTGCTGATTATTATGTTGTGGATCCATTTAGGGATCAGTATTGTATTTGTGTAATATGCCATGCAAATCATATTTGAACCACTTGCATTTCCTCCCTTTTATGTCCCTAGGGATTGAACACTAGTCTCTGAAGTAGAGACGAGGCATTTTGAACTAGGCATTTCTTCTTAATAAGCTTTTGATGACTTCTCTGACTCCTTGGGTATCAGAACCAAATGCTTGTATTTTAAAAACAGCTTCTGGTCCATCCTGGAAAGAACTAAATTGTTTTCAACTTCCAGTAGTCCAAAACATTTGGAAGACTTTAGCTTGTCTTCCTCTTATGTTTAACTTTGTAAACTGTACTGGAGTTTTAGAAAAAAAATCATTCATAGGAAGAGTTGTGCAGGATAATAAACACTGACCTCTGCAGTCAGTAGAAATAAATAAGTTATATCCTCTGATAGTCCTGGTATGCTGAAATAACAACATGTTATCACAACGATTAATAAACTATAGTTACAGTTTTGAAAGGACACAACAATTTGGTGTATTATCCGCTTGCATCAATTTATTTCATGTAAGGAAATGATAACATGAATTTCTTATCTTGTTACTCTTATCGCCTCCTGCCATTTCAGAAGAATATAAACCTCAAGGTATCAGCAGTGCTTTTTATCAGTGACCCTCATAATAGATAAAGACAAATAGAAGACCCAGTAAGAAAAGATGGACAAGTAAAGTAGTCGCAAGAGAGGATTCTAACACAAACAATGTGGCTGGGAACTGTTCTGTAACTGAAACCCAGGCACAGAGAAGAGACTGGCATATTAGGTCTTACGTCAAAAGGGGGTGGCAGTGGCATGAGGAAGACTAACAGCTTTGGATTCCATAGATATAGGTCCCACATTTGAAATGAGATTTACTTACCAGAATTTTTATGTTCTCACTTCAAACTTTTTCTTAATATATCTTACTATTCTGTACTGGGAGAGAATTGTTCCTTGGCTGTTCTTCCCTAGTCCTGATTGTTGCTAGGGAGAACTGACATTAGTATCTAATAGTTTGTATATATGTCCCTGGAAAAATGAGCTTTTTGTTCTTGACCGCATATAAAACCAACCTTTGTAAAAGAGTAAATTCCTAAAGAATCTTAGATGATGAAAAGAGATAACAGGAAATGGTAGAAACATAGTTCAATTCTGAGAACACAGAATGTGTAACACGATCTGGGTTGGAAGTTTTACGGTTAGCTGATTGTAGTCTTGTACTGTATTTGAATGGATGAAATTTACTGTGCTATCTAAAATCTTCTCATGTTAATGACTGTGGAGCTCATTTAGACAGAAATTGTTTTGGAGTGGAATTATTCCATTGCTATAAAGAGGTAGTTTGGTGTAGTAGCTAAAGGCACTGAGCTAGAAACCAGGAGTCAATGAGTTCTAGTCCTGCCTGAGACATGAAGCTAGCTGGGGCCACTCACTCTATCTCAGTCCTAGGGAGAAGGCAATGGCAAGGCACTTCTGAAAATGTTGCCAAGAACACTGCATAGATTTGGCCTTGTAAGCACTAGAAGTCAGGACTGATTTGAAGGCACAATATAAAATAAATGTATGGGAGTGTGGTAATTGACTATAGTTCCCACAAATATTTGGAATTTGCAAATCTTTTGAACCTGCCACACTAACAAAGACCAGGGAAATGAATAGTGTGTTTCTGGTTTTTGTCAAAGTATCATGGGGACACAAACATTTCAAGAATTTAAAGTGAGATTAAACTACTTATGGATGCATTTTAAATGAGCAATTTTAAACTAAAGAAGTGTTACTTAAATAGGTGCTTGTGCATATGAACACTTCCACAACTATAGCACAAATATTTGTGAATACTGGCATACAGGAAGATCAGTAGTACAGGAAAAAAACCTGTGTATTCCTGTTGTTCTTAATTATTTTTTCTAATTCTTTACTTAGGCACAGGGCTGGTTGAATTCTGTATTTCATGCACAGCTAAACTGAAAATCAGTTCTCGAAGATCCTGCTGGCTGATAATAACCAGATATATTTTGCTATTAATTAAGTCCTCTGTAGATATTAAATATGTAACATCTTAACTCTACTAAATATTTGAGTATCTGCAAAGTTTAAAATTAACTATATCCATGGCTCTTGACCTATTTTGGGTATTGCAAACTTTTCTTGAATTATCTTAATCCAGTCTAAATACCAAAGGAAACTCACAGTATGGTCCAGAAGTCAAAGGACAACCTTTACAAATCTTATCACACACAGCCACACGCTCATACTTACACACAGGTTGGTTTTACATATCGTGCTAAACCATAGCTTCCTATGAATGAGACATAATGGGCTGGTCTGACACATTTCATAAAGCCATAAACCATAGTTTAGAAACCAGAGTGACTGAGTTCAAATAGCAGCACACTAAGACAAATACAGACATGTTGGCTTAATATGATGTGTGAAACCAGCTACAAAGTTTATGTGAAGTTTGTAAATAAGCCTAAGTGTTGATGTCAGTGGAGCTTGAGGATTCTGTCATCTCATAGCAGCCACCGGTTCTGGGTAGGAGGGGCAGCATATCTGGAACTATATGTGTTTAGTCAGGTCTGGTAAAGAGAAGTTCAATATCTCCCTGTCTCTGATCCCAGCTTCATGCACTGAGTACAGATGGTTTAATGCCTTGCTGAAGAAGAAGCATCAAAACTTTTCAGTTTTCTATAATCTATTCAAGGTTTTGGATAAGTCAAATACATTTCTTTTTAAAATGATAATGTATCATAATGCTAAATAGCATAACCTCATCCCAAGGGTGGGGGGAAACCTAAAGGATTTTAGGAGCAGGCAAGTCCAATATCAAAGGGGGAAGACTTAGTAGGATACAAGCTCTATTTAAATACAACTTAATTGAAGAACATTTTTGAACATATCATAAAAGGACATTTTTGTAGAACTGGAACAGTAGGTTTTAAGTGTAGTTTCTTCACCAATGCATGCTGGGAAGAAGAGCTGGAGCTAAATAGTTATAATTTAAGCCTACTGTTAGAAGATTGGGACATGTACACATTTTATACATTTATACATTTATTTTTACCTGATTTATTTTTACCTGCTTGTATAACCTGAAGTAAATGCAGACCCAGCAATATGCCAATTGTATGGTTGACCTTACAGTGACTGGCCTCATTTTAGATTATCAAAAGGTTGCATTCTTGAGGATGTGACCCTCAACACTTCTTAATGTCTCAAGGATGCGTTAATTCCTCTCATGGCTTGTCTGGTTTGTCTTTTCCTGACTAGAAGACAATTCATGTAAGCAGATAAGCTATCTTGACCTGATAGTCTTTTCCTGTTCAAATGACCCCTCACAAAGTAAGATAAGCGGTCCTGACCTCGTTTCTTAGGGATGTAAATCAGGACAGTGCCTGGTGGACAATCAGAGTGATAAAGGATAGTTTACATATGGCTGTTAACACTCAAGGTGATAGAAATTAGTTTACATACAGAAAGGAAGAACCTTAATCAGCATCAGAGAAAGGGGTCCTGGGTAAGGGGAGGAGTATGGGTCAAGGTAACTGGCTTTGATTGGATCAGAAAGATCATGACATTTTAACGTGGATGTGAATGTAACGAAAGGTATATAATGTACTGCATGGAGGGGTCCAGCGCGGCCGCCCACCTAACTGCATGCTGTCGTTGTTTCTGCTCTTGGGTAAAGAATAAACATCCTAACTTCATGCAATTCGTCAGTGTCTTTACTCCCGGCTCAGAAACGAACCTGGTAAGATAAACCTTTCTTCCAACATTTGGCACCCCAGATGGGACTGGGCTAACCTAATGGGCTGGGTCCCAGGAGGATAACACGCCCTGCCGGCACCGGGCCATTTGCCCGGAGGGTTCGTGGTTTTCCTGCGGGATTGCCCTGAAGGTAGTAAAGGGAACTTTGGTTTTGTGCCAACCGATTGCATTAACTTAGGACAACGTCACAGTGGGTGAGTACCCAAAATTTTCTTTTCTTTTATAAGCCCAGCGTTTGTGTGTAATTGATTGTGCCCCCAGTGTTCAGTTGGAAGTGATTTGTGTGCACCCCCAATTATTTCCCTGCTGTTGACCAGGGCTGTGTGTCTGTCTGCTCCAGCCGCACCTATCTGGAAAAACCCAGGTAGAAAGCAAGGGGGGCTGACAAGATCCACAGGCAGTGAGTGTGTGAGTGAGTGACCATAAGCTGAACTTGGGAATGAGTGTTTAATCCCTTTTATAAAACCCGACTGCAGACTAAGGCTGTGTGTCAAACTGGTTCAAGACGCCCCTGGGCCTCTGCTAACTCTTGTTGGGTGATGAACAGAGCAATCCGGATAGCAAGTGGGACCAGGGCGATATGCGTGCCTGGGCAGGTTGTGCTTGCATAAGTAGCTGAGGCTATGGTTGTGTTTGAATTAGTGATTGATACTATAACTGGGCAATTACCGCTTGTGTGCTACAAATTGTAAAATTGCTAAAAAATTTTAAGGTTGATAAGTGATCAGGAGTTTGGAAGCACGCAGAGGGTTGGTACTCTAATAGGGAGTCTCTGGGTGTTTGGACACACCCCAAATCCGATGGGCACCGGTGCCATGCTTAGGGACACGAGAGGGTATGGGGAATACTAAGTCGACAGTACCCCCATTTTCCCCTTTGGGAAGGTTGTTACAGGCTTGGGATAAGGGGATTTTGCCCACCCAGCCGGGAATGAGGAAAAGACATGCACGTAAACTATGTATGGAATGGACTCAATATCTAGACACAAGCGGTAATGCAATCTGGCCTCCCATGGGTACATTCCACTGTGAGAAACTGAAGCTTCTTGAACTCCAATTGAAACAAATTTGTCCCGAGCAATTGTCTTATTGGCACTGTTGGAATGAACTAGCTGACTTATCTCCTATTGCCAGCGCTCTAGACTCTACTTGTTTGGAACAAGGGCAAGAAGGCACTTTGCCTTCTGGCAAAATAATGGCACCTATGTTACTAAATCCAGCACCTCTACCTCCCACACCTGCTACAGATGAGCAACTGGCTACAGCTGGGAGGATAGCATTTGTAAGATATCATACCCCTTTTTCACCAACGGACTTGGCAGTATGGCGCTCCAACATTCCTTCCTTCCGAAAAGATCCATTGGCTGTCATAAGACGCTTAGAGGCAGTCATTCGAAGTCATAACCCTTCATGGGCAGATATGATGGAGCTCCTTAATATGTTATTAACCAGGGATGAGTCTTGAAATTATTTGAAAAATGTGAAGAAATTGGTTGTCGCCCTGTTCTACTGGTCCCCGGGGAAGCGGCACCACCCCCCTGGGTCCCTTGGCCAATCCATGAGCCTACATCAGACTATAACAATGCTGACCATTGGACTGAGTATAACAGGGCTAAGGAAAATCTCATTGAAGCCCTTCGGGAAATGGGAAAAAAGCCTTTGAAATGGTCTGAATTTAATAACACAATTCAGAGACCTGATGAGACCCCAGACACTTTCTGGGTCCATTTATCTGAGGCAGGGGTCACTCATGCTCATTTGGATATTGAAAATGACAAAGATAATAGGCTTCTCCGCTCTGCCTTCGTTAAGCAAGTGGCTGCTGATATTAAAAACCATTTCCAAACCATCGTCTCCAACTGGCAAAGTTTAGAAGTTGCTGAGCTCCGTCGCATTGCCAATTTTGTTTTTGACCACCATAAGCAAAAAGAAGAGGAGGAGAAGGAAGCAAAACGTAAGGCAGAAATTGAGGAGAAAGATAAACGGCGCCATGCTGACCGCCGAGAAGACCTAAAAATGTTTGCTGCTTTTCAAACGGATCGTCGCAGCCGCCCGCAACATGTGAGACCCAGGTCTGGGATTCCACAGAGCCGCCCCCTCTGCTACTATTGCCAGAGAGAGGGGCATTTCTCCCGTGAACGTAGGACCCGCCAGGTGGATGCCAGACGGATGGAGGAATGGCGGGGGAGAAGCGGGAATCCCTTTCTTCCACAGCAACCACCCATGCCGCCTCCTCGTTCCCACAGTCCAGCTCCACTTCCTCCCCTTACTTCCCAGCCTCGTTCATATCCTCTTCTTCCTTCCACAGATCCTCCAGCTCAGCCCGGATTTACTACACAATGACGGGATCTTGGGGACACCCAAGAACTGAAACCCTTGAGTGCACTCGCCTTACCTCTTTGGTCCGGACCTGGGGGGGAACCCTTTCTGTCTCTGACTGTGGGGGGCCAACAGTATCACTGTTAGTAGCATCCCTACTAACCCACCCTCCTTCTTCCTCTACAGTTTCTTCTGGTGTTTCTGACCACATTATTGGGGTTGGGGGTAGGATTATCCCTGTAAATGTTACCGATCCCCTAAAAGTTGAAGTGGGTCCCCTTACTGTTGAACATGCTTTTATCATTTGTTCTGAATCTCCTGTCTCTCTTTTTGGTCGCGACTTACTCTGTAAGCTTGGAGCCACTATTAAATGCACTCCTAAAGGGTTGATTTTGGACGTTCCCTTGACATACATGCACTGCCTTTTCTCCCTTTTTTCAGCTGACTCGGACCCCCATACGGTGCCCCCAGACTTTCACACCCTCCCGAATTCATTATGGGGCTGGGAATCTTCAGACGTTGGCTTCCTGAAGAGTGCAGCACCCGTTGTCATTCAGACTAAATCTGGACCGCCCCCGTGTTTGCCCCAATATAGCATTCCAAGAGAAGCCATTGGACCCATACAACTGCTTATTAGTAGCTATCTTAGATAAGGGTTTTTGCGTCCTTGCACTTCCCCATGTAATACTCCCATTTTTCCTGTTCGAAAACCTAAACCAGACTCTGCAGGGAACCCTGTTTATCATTTTGTACATGACCTTCGTGCTATCAACTCATACGTTATTCCACGGGCACCAGTCGTCCCGAAACCTGCTACCATCATAACTATGATTCCTGCCACAGCCACATGTTTTACTGTCATTGATTTGTGTGCTGCTTTCTTTTCCATTCCAGTGCACCCAGATTCGCAATACCTTTTTGCTTTCACTTGGAACTCCACTCAATATACCTGGACTCGGCTGCCTCAGGGATATACAGAATCCCCTACCCTGTTTTCGCAAATTTTGAAAGCTGATTTGGCATCCATTGTTTTACCCTGCCGGTCTGTTCTTATCCAATATGTTGATGACTTACTGGTGGCTTCGGATACAGTGGACTCTTGTCGTACGGATACTTATGCCCTCCTTGCATCACTGGCAGACCGTGGCCATAAAGCATCGCCAACCAAACTTCAATATTTACAATCAGAAGTGAAATATTTGGGCTATCTTATTGCCCCCAGTTCTCTGGCCTCTGAGCATATCCAAGCTATTTTGAACACGAAACTGCCCGCGACTAAACGTGAGGTACATGCTCTCCTTGGGGTGTTGGGATTTTGCCGCCCCTGGATCCCTTCCTTTGGGGAACTGACCTGTCCATTGATCCTCCTTACTGTGAAGGACGCCCCCACATCTGTTGTCTGGACTTCCGACCTGGACGCTTTACTGATCAAATTTAAGTGGACCCTTTCCTCTGCGCCAGCCCCGGGTCTCCCGAACTATTTTAAAACTTTCTTTCTTTTTGTCCACGAAAACTGTGGAGTTGCCTCTGGTGTACTCTCTCAACTCTTGGGCCCGACACACTGTCCGGTTGCCTACTATTCAGTCCAGCTGGATCCTGTTGCCCGCGGGGCGGTTCCCTGTCTTCACGCTGTAGCTGCGGCTGTTGAATTGGTAAAGCGCTCACGTGATTTGGTTCTGGGTCACCCTCTCATTTTAAAGGTACCACATGAGGTCACTGCGCTCCTCCTGAAGTCTCAAACACAGGCTTTCACTCATCAGCGCCTTGCTCAATATGAGGCTGAACTTTTTACTTCTAACCATATTTCTTTTGAAAGGTGTTCTATGCTGAACCCCGCTACATTGTTACCTGAATCTGATGTTTCTCCACCCCTCCATGACTGTCTTCAGGTCATTCAGGACGCTGAAAACCCCCGGTCTGACCTCACTGACCAGCCCCTCCCGAATCCTGACTGTGAATATTTTACCGACGGTTCCTCCTTCCTCCACGAGGATATCCGTGTATCTGGAGCAGCAGTGGTTTCGTTGTATGACATTATCTGGGCCTCTCCACTTTCTCCCTCCCATAGTGCCCAGGCTGCAGAACTTATTGCCCTTACAAAGGCTTGCCGGGCTGCCCGCTCCCTTCGTGTCACCGTTTATACAGATTCGAGATACGCATTTGGAGTATGTCATGCCACAGGAGCTCTGTGGAAACAACGGGGCTTCCTTACTTCTTCTGGCTCCCCCATCGCTCATGCTGCATTGGTGGCTTCACTCTTGGACGCCGTGATGCTCCCTGAAGCCCTCGCTGTGGTACACTGCCCAGCGCATCAACGAGACGACTCTCTGGTTACCAAGGGAAATGCTTTCACAGATGCTGCAGCTAAATGGGCCGCCCTGCAGCCTCTTCCCCTCTCCGTTGCAGCAGCGGAGTTTCACCTTCAATCATCTATTCCATATGATGATTTTGTTGAGAGGGGGGAGGTGGAACAGTGGCAGGCAAAGTATAAAGCAACTTTCTCTGATGGATTTTGGAGGGTGCCAGATGGCAGACCCTTAGCCCCCAGACGACTATTACGCCTCCTTTGCCAACAAGTCCACTCAAAGGGCCATTGCGGAACTCAGGCCATTGTGGACACTGTCAGGAGGGTATGGTACGCCCCAGGGGTCTACATGGAAGCCGAAAAAGTAGCACGGGCATGTCTCATGTGTCAAGCTAACAATGCCTCCTCCAGACAAAGGATACACAATGGAGGCAGAACTTGGGCTCAGAGACCCTTTGAGAATCTACAGCTGGACTACATCCAGTTACCAAAAGCAAACGGTTTTGAATATGTTCTTGTTTGCAGAGATCAGCTTACACACTGAGTTGAAGCCTTTCCCTGCCGGCATGTGACTGCAATCGAAACCGCAAGACATCTCTTGAGAGATTTGGTACCTCGGTATGGGATCCCCTCCATCTTAGATATGGATCGCGGCCAGCATTTTGCAGCACACGTGATCACCCACATCTTGCAAGCTTTAGGCATCACACAGAATCTACATGTCCCTTATCATCCCCAGTCTTCGGGGGGTGGGGGGTGGAGCAGGCTAATAGGGAACTTAAATCATTGTTAGGTAAATTGTGTCAGGAAACACATTTAAAGTGGCCCCAGGTATTGCCTATTGCTTTGTTTCATTTGCGAATGCGACCTCGCAAGGATGTGGGATTGTCTCCCTTTGAATTGCTTTTTGGTAGACCACCAGATGTCTCAAAGGATTTGGATCCCCGCTCTCTCCATTTAGAGAGGGGGTACTCTATGTTGTTCTCTTATCTTGTTTCTATGTGTAGGTTTCTCCAGTCTCTGTGGACACAGAGTGCCCTTCTCCAGACTCTACCATTGGAGGAAACCCTTCATCCCTTTGAACCAGGCGATTGGGTGTGGATTCGTTCTTTTTCCAGGAAGATGCCACTGCAACCGAAGTGGGATGGTCCATACCAGGTCCTTTTGACAACGCAAACAGCTGTCCGGATTGCAGAACGAAACACCTGGATCCATTGGACTCATGTCAAACCAGTGGTTTGAGATCACAGCCCTTCACCCCCACCACCAGTGCCGCCCATCCGACTCGTTCGGGATCCAGACTTGGACACTTGGGGCTTGAAGGAATGTCTCGGCTTGTAGTATTGTGGATTCTCATATTTGGAGGCTTCTATCAGGATTTCCTGGCTATTTCCATACCCACTATTACCTGGACTTCTCCAAATTCTCAGCTCATTCTTAACCCTGCAAATACTTCTTTGCAGCTATGAAAACAACGAGTACTGTCACAGTACCGATGGCTTCCTGGATCCACAGGTGACTGCATGAGTCTTAATGGAACGGGTGATTGGATGCTCATCGGTTCTAAACTTTATTTCTCTATTCCATGGGACCAGCCTCGCTTCTACCTATTATGGTCCACCCCACTGAACCTCACTTTTCAGACACTGACTGACGGTTCTTGGCGAACTATTCGCACCCAAAAACAGGCCACCTCATGGAACTTCCCTGAGGTGGGACGATTGCATGGTGACTACCTAATAGGTTTCAATTATTTTTTCTATATTAACTTTATCCGCGCTCACTCACTGGTACTGGGAACTCCCTCCACTGTTATACTCCTGAGGGATCACCCCCACCAGATAATGGAGGCTCCCTTACGCCATATTTATCATGTTACTATTAATGTTTCTGCTTACAATGTCTCCATTCATGAACCTGTTTGCCTCCCATGGGCTTTACCCATGTATACTTCTTGGTTTCATGGTCGTTCCATTTGTTCAGTTTTGGACACAATAATGGGAGGAATTGGCACAGGCGCTGGGATAATCAACTCTATAGACATTGAAGCCCTTGAAAATAAAATAGCCTCTTTGGGAAGGCATATTCAGACTATGTCCCACCTCACGGAATGTCAGATTTTTTAGAGTGCTGATGTTCTTCACCAGGATATTCAAGTTACAATGGCTTATTTTAACTTTACTGTTTCTGCCCTCCATTTTTTTAATAATGGCCTCCTTAATTCCTCACTTGCGACCCGATGTGCCATTATTCAATTGGGAAATCTGCTCCATATGGACACAGATATCAGAGAATGGCAGCAAGGTGACAGCCACGCTTGGAATCCTATCATATTGGAAGATGATGTCAATTGGCAATGGGTTAAAGTTGACCATTTTAGAAGGGCTTACCCTTCCTTGTATTTCACTCTCACCGCAGTGGTGAGAGGTACTCCAATAGAAGCATTTCAATTCCTCCCACTCCCTTCCATTGTCAACCACCATCTATGGATCCCCACCTTCAATTCCAAATTAGCTACTGCAAACTCTTTTTTCATGACGGCTCGATGTGACCAATGGGGTTTCCATAAATGGCTTTGTCCTGCATATACCACTCCTTTTGAACCTTGTGCCTATAATTTCAGCACTGCAACCTGTGTTTGGACCCAATTGGCCACTGATGCCCCCCGCATCATTGATAATGGCAGAGGGTGTGTTTGTGTGGGCTCCCTCAAGGCTATTCGCTGGGAAGATGGTACGGTGTCTCATCCTCCAGTGACAGTGCCACTGTAATGTTTCATATGTGACCTCCTCTGAGGGACATTATACTGCAGTCCACTATTCTTCTAGGACACTAGGATGGGAGGCCCCTGACTGGAATTTTTCATTACCCCTTGGCTTTGATGTTTCTTCCCTAGCTCAACTCGCTTGGGAAAGTGATTTTGTGCAACGGAAATTACAAGCTCTGAAACATTCTGATAAAGGTCTTGTATTGAAACTACATCACAAAGGAGCTGAATTGATACGTGTCATGCAAGAAATAGATGTTTTAACTACTCACCATTGGTGGGATGTTTTCTCCGGCTGGAGTCCCACATTTTCCAATATCTTGCGTCTTGCCTTACACCCAGTTTGCATTTTGTTTTTTTTAACAGCCCTTTTGTTTGTACTAATTGTCATTTTTTATCTGAGAACTCGTATTTTATACTCTCATTTTTTTTCTATTCGTAGATCATGCTTTCGTTAGTTAATGTGCTATGGGAATGTTTTTCCCATGCACAGAAGGGGGATTGTTAGAAGATTGGGACATGTACACATTTTATACATTTATACATTTATTTTTACCTGATTTATTTTTACCTGCTTGTATAACCTGAAGTAAATGCAGACCCAGCAATATGCCAATTGTATGGTTGACCTTACAGTGACTGGCCTCATTTTAGATTATCAAAAGGTTGCATTCTTGAGGATGTGACCCTCAACACTTCTTAACGTCTCAAGGATGTGTTAATTGCTCTCATGGCTTATCTGGTTTGTCTTTTCCTGACTAGAAGACAATTCATGTAAGCAGATAAGCTATCTTGACCTGATAGTCTTTTCCTGTTCAAATGACCCCTCACAAAGTAAGATAAGCGGTCCTGACCTCGTTTCTTAGGGATGTAAATCAGGACAGTGCCTGGTGGACAATCAGAGTGATAAAGGATAGTTTACATATGGCTGTTAACACTCAAGGTGATAGAAATTAGTTTACATACAGAAAGGAAGAACCTTAATCAGCATCAGAGAAAGGGGTCCTGGGTAAGGGGAGGAGTATAGATCAAGGTAACTGGCTTTGATTGGATCAGAAAGATCATGACATTTTAACGTGGATGTGAATGTAACGAAAGGTATATAATGTACTGCATGGAGGGGTCCAGCGCGGCCGCCCACCTAACTGCATGCTGTCGTTGTTTCTGCTCTTGGGTAAAGAATAAACATCCTAACTTCATGCAATTCGTCAGTGTCTTTACTCCCGGCTCAGAAACAATAAGATAAACCTTTCTTCCAACACTACTATTCCAATATGTAGAATTACTAGCAAAACCTATGTTTGTTCATGTTGTAAAAATAACAAAGTACACAAATACATGGTCTCAATTACTAGACAAAGTAATGAGAAATTAAGGAAATAAGTTCATTCCAGTATGCTATTTCCTCAATACATTAACTTTTTTTCCTAAGGATTTTTTCTGAGCAAGCAGGGTGGGTGGGGCAGGGGAATATTCCCATGTTTAATCACCCAAAGTCATTAAGCTCAGTATAGAACAGAATACAGTCAACAAGGTAACACAATGAGAGAAAATAAATCATCCTTCAATTGTTTATTATGATATGTTATTAAGGAAGTAATAAGGAAGGATCAGTGGTACTCCCTCTTCAAACTGGGATAAACAAGGGTCAGAGAGATAAATTATGGTACTTCTGGCCTCAGCAACTGTGCTTCCTCATAACTGGGATAAATTTGGAGGACCAATCTCTTGATTCTAGGCTTTGCCATGTCTTGAGTCTCTTTTTTCTATTTTGTTCTCTCTCATTTTCCATTTCTCTACTTTTCCTGTGAATTCCCAATAGTTATCACATGTGCATATGCTAATAGATTCCTACTGCTGTAGATTACTTCCTCTCTTTCCTTAATGCTGGATTGTTTTGGCTGGACATCATCACTACTACCCTCCTGCCAAGTCCAAGTTCTTCATATGTGCATTGCCTGAAAAAGGCACAGAAAGGTTAAGGTGCTGGACTAGGATTGGGGAGATCCAGATTCTAATCTTTCCTTGGGCATGGAAGCCAGCTAGGCCAATCACTCACTCCCAGACCTAGTCTGTCTTATTTAGAGCATTCTTAATTGTAATCTTTTCATTCAAGATGCATCTGTTTTAGTTGGGACCAAATGTTTTCAGATGGAGGCAATAAGGAAGTGGTGGGACAGCATTAAGAGGGTCCATGTTCAGCCATATGAAAATGAGGACTAAGATCCAATGTTTCTGCAGTCACTAGACCTTTTCTATTCTATAAGGTCAGTCTCTTTGAAAGGGCAGTTCCAATCACAACTGACTCTGAGATACATACAAGTTTGCAAGTTCCTTAAGGAGTTTCATAAAATAGTTTTTCTTTTAGTTGTAAATTGTAACATCTCACCAGTATATTTCTTGACTGGTCTAGGCCAGATGGGGTTTTGTCTGTGTGTGCATCTGTGTCTGTGTGTCTGCATTCATTATTTGCTTCCATGAAACTACATTCTGGTGCTATATTAGTCAGCCAGTATATTATAAATGCTAGCATATTACTGCTTTCTTTTAGTTCAGACAGATCTTGGAAATAAATATTTAGATGGTTCTCCTGATCATTCAGCTGAATTCATGAATCATTTATTGATTGGCTATCTACCTGCCTCTTCTTGTTAAGATTGTGTTCCTGCTGAATCTGCAGATTTTGCAATGATTTCCATGTTTTTTCATGGTCTGCTAACATTTCCTCACTTCATGAACAAAAAATCACCAGTACTGCTTGCCAATCATTTGTCAGATCTCCTCTGAGCTTTTGATTTTAATTGTGCAATCTCTGCCTCCATGTCCTGCCTTTACCTACTTTCAACCTTCCACAGACTATATTGTTCTCCTTGACTCTGAACTTTAAATGCTTTGTATATTTCTTTGCATCTCTCACTTTCCTTAGGTATAGACTTCCTTTAGTATGCTTCCTATAGTAATGGACTTCAGGGTGCAGTCTTAGCGATTACAGTCTGTGTCATTTTAAAAATAACATGCATTTTTATGTTTAATGAAAGGCTTTCCAGATTATGTGGAAGCAAAATAATTCAGCACGTGTTTGGATGTTATAATTGGAGCAGAACCTTAGATTACATAAGCCCTTGGTCTAATTCAATCTGTCTGAAGATTTCTAACATGGAGCTACTCTTTGAGCTACTAATAATTAAAGCTGTTCTCACATTTCAAATTTTGTTGTTGTTCCTCCTTGAAAAATAGTGAAATAATGAAGTCTAGCTGATGTTAAATATTAGTTAAAAAATAAAAGTGTTGACATTCATAGTTAATTTTTGTTGTGGAACATTGTTTCACCCAACTCTATGGGCCTAACAGCACTTTAGCCCTCCTTTGTTTATTTTATTGAACAGTTGAACAGTTTCTCTCTCTCTCTCCTTCACACACAGACACACATAGAGTATTTTTTTTCTAAATAAGATATTTATTAGTTTTAGAGTTTTCTTAAATAGCCCTTTACAAACCATCATTTCAGGCTTGTTGGTCTCCTTTGGATGAATATATTTTCTTAATAATTTACTAAGCAAAAGCCTAATATGCAACTATTGATATGTCTAAGGACAAAAAGATGTACCTTTGATTATTCTTTCATATGATGAATGATATATTTAATGCTTACAGAAGAGAAAGGCACATCTCTTGCTTTTATATTCAAAAGAAAACTTCTGATGACATTCTAGATTTTCCTCATTTTTAAAAAATATAGATCTAATTTTGCCAGCTGAGAATGATACCAACAAAGGACTAAAAATAAAAATAATATAGCAGCCAGCACCATGAGTTTCAAAGATATTAATCCTGTAATTAATTTCTCTTTTTATTTCCTGAATTTTATAATCACTGGATGCAGTGATTTCATCAACTTTTAAGTAATTCCTAAGTATCAATTCTGTTTGATCAAAGTTAATTGTATCTACTCTGGCTCAGAATAGTTTATTTTATATTCAGTATGTAGATTGAATTCCTTAAATAAATTTAAACACCGGCTGCTATATTAACTATATAGACATTTAGATTTGTATCATCTTCTATATTTCTGTAAACATCTGATTAACCTCTACCAGAGACTGAAAAAATGCTAAATCAGTATCAAAAGGCATAATTTCCTGTATATATATGCAAATACTGATATTCTTGGATTTAATATAAATCTTAAAAATTTAATAAGCTATCCCTGTTCTAAGCATTAAAGTTTTGATTCCATTCTAAATAATCAAATGCTTTTTTCATGTATAAATATTAATCTGCATGGTTCTTTTGATAATTTTATGAAATATGTGACTTGATAAATATTTTTTCTAATAATGAGTCCTGAAAGTTTAGAATTTTTCATATACTCCATTTCACTATGAATTTAATAGTTTTGCAAATTGTTAATCTCTAATTGCTATATTGTGAGCAACTCCGAGTTGTTTGGGAGTTAGGTCGTACCAGAACTGAATACCTAAATATTTTAAAACCATCTAATAATTAATGTGATGGTATATCAGTACACTATTTATAATTGCCAGTGAATTCATCTCCTTTACATGCTGATTAATTGATTATGTGCCATCAAGTTATTTTCGACTCCTGACAACTATGTAGATTTTCTCTATGATGGTCTATCCCTAATCTGTCCTTTCAAGTCTCCCAATGGTGCACTCATCACCACTGTAACTGAGTCCCCTTAGGTGCTAGTACTTTTAAAAATATTTTCAGTAATGCATAAATTTTCCTTATAAAATTAGAACAAAAGCGGTAAAGAAACAAGTTTTTTTGTGGTTTAGTGCAATCAGTTAAATCTACTTACTCCCATGGCTTACTATTGTTATAAAGAAACATATTTATAAAAGATGTATTTTTTAGATCCATAATAATACATTTTCCAGATTTAATAATTTAAAAATATTTGTTTAAATCAAGCATTTTTTAATTTTATTTGTATTGCTTTTAAAATAATAACAGAAAAAGAAAAGGAATAAAACACAAATATTAATTGTAATACAGATACATACATTCTCAAAAAAGAAATAATGCATAAAAAGTACTTCAAAAAAGTGAAAAAAATACAATGGAAAAAGGAAAAAACAAAGTATAATATATTGTTATAACAGTTAAGAGTTACAATTCTATATAGACTTATCTAATGTAAATATTATTCAAGTACATATATATTTCTGATACACTTGTATAACTATCATTCTTCTTTAACATGATTTTATATCAATTCTTTCTTTTTCCCAAGACCATTCCTTTATTATTGGAACACCATCTGCATAGTTTTCCAGACTAATGCCAGTTTTCTCAACTAATTGAATAAATAAACTTGGAGAAGTAAAAAATAAACCAATGTTAGAGTGTGCATATTCTGAACCAAATATAAGGTAGAATCTTGTTCCATTAAATGATAAAATCATGTGTATAATATTTTTTTGAGTTACTTAAGGAAAGAAATAGGACATGTTATCATTATTATTTTGATACTTATTTGGCCAGAATAACTCTGGCTATGAGTCAAATTTTGGGAAAGTGAGTTCAAAGAAACATCTGTCCAGCTAATAAACATTTTGGGTTCCACTTTGTATCAGTCAGTTAGGACTAAGAACTAAATTCCTGGAACAGAAAACTGGAGAAGATTGCAAGGCCAGGACAGGCAGATGTCTCCACCCAAATTAGGTTCTCTGTGTCTCTCTCACAAACTGCACCAGGACAAAAAAACGCAAAACCTGTGTGCACTGTGCTACTAATGTGAAGGCAGAAAGATGCATTCAGACATGCAGGGTTGCAAATATAGTACTAGTCTACAGTTGCAGCAGATGCAGAGGGAAGTCATGCCATCCTAGGAAATGTTGTAGCTGCTTTAGGGAGCTGCAGACCAGTGCTACATTTGTATACCCACATGCTCCAAAACAGGCGTTTGCCTTCAGATATGAAGCTTCACTGCACATCCCTACTTACTCATACCAGAAATAGCATATATCAGTGTTGTCCAAACTTGGCCACTTTAAGATAAGTGGACTTCAACTCCTAGAATTCCCCAGCCAGCATAGCTGGCTGGGGAATTTTGGGAGTTGAAGTCCACTCATCTTAAAGTGGCCAAGTTTGGACAACACTGGCATATATAATGCATATAGTCCTATCTCATGCTAGACTACATAGTGAAAAATGTTTTATTGTATTTCAATCCCTATTGCTTGGTATATTTATCCTGTTAGAGGATGTAAACTACAGCATGCCAATATCGTGCCTACTCTTTCCAACCTTTTTTATAGCTTTATTTTATTCAACAGCCACCTGATGAATAATTTTGGAAAAATCAGGTATTGGTGTAGGATTTTGTGGTCTTCTATTGAACAAAACAGTAACAGAAGTTGGAAGGAGTATTTTAAAATCAATTAAGCCCCATCGTTTTGGCTTTAAGGAAGGTTTTCTTCAGGGACAATGGAAACCTAAAAATTAAGTCATATGCATGTTTTAGGGGAAAATTAGTTTCAGCAATCTAAGCAGTACCATTTTTTTTCCTGACATAACTGAAAAGTGAAGGGCTTTTATTGCTGTTATAAAACATTACCTTTCTAAATTACTTTTTATAAAATTCAGAGGGACTGTTTTTAATTTAATATAACTTTCTTTTAACCTTTTGGAACTTTCCTTATTTTTACAACTGATTCTGAGAAAGTAAAACAGTTTAGGGGCATAGATAGATCCTAAATATATTTCCAGGCATTCACTGAAAATCTAGTTTCATAATGTCTTTCTGGAAAGTTTGACTTCTAAAATTATGTTTTAGCATATGCTGAATTATTTTAAGCATATGCTCCATTAAACAGAAAAAGGTAATGGTCAATGTGTACACACCAGACTGATACAAAAAGCCTAATTGTTAAAACAATAAGCATGAAGTTCTTAGATCAAAATTTATTTCTTAAGAACAAAGAAATAGTTTTTCTTTGCAGAGAGCGTGACTGAGCAAGCCATGGATTAGTGATTTCAGAACACAGTTATGTTTATACTTAGCTTATTTCTGTTGCTATCCTCTCCTATGTTTAATTTCTTAGAAGGCATTGTTAAATGTTCCTGGTGTGTGTGTGTGTGTGTGTAACATATCTAAGTTTCTGTCAAATGAACATTTGGCTAAAGCATACCTCCTGTGTCAATCCAAATGGGGCATAATAGAATTTATTTAAAGTTTGATGCACTTTTGCTGGGTGTCTTAAACAGTTGCTTTACTTGAATTTTAACAACAACATAGAATAGCATTAATTTTCAGCTCAGAGCTGTGATATGGTAGTCCCAGTCCCTTGTTCATCAGGAAAAATGCTCAAAGCTGAGCAGTAGCAATGATACTCTTCCTTTACATTACCCAAAGTATGAGAAAAAACTGCTGCTGCTGCTGGATCTCTTTCAAATTCCATTTTTTTTAATGAACATTCAAGCTGAACCTAGAAAACCTGAACCTTAGTAGGAATATTTCTAAAAGCACAAATCTGATTGTGCTGTTCCTCCTCCTCCTCCTCCTCCTCCTCCAGTGAATTAGGGAGACATCTGCCTGAGCTGCTTCCAGATGTTATTGTGTAGTTCTGGACTTAAAAAGTGTTTCAGCCCCTTTTGCCTAGGCAATGGAGTCTACATATTTCTGTCACAGTCATCTTCCTTACTCTTTACAGGATATAAATGAAAACAACAATGAATAAACCATTCTGGTGGCTAAATGAAGTTTCTTGGTTTTTCAGATAGAAGAGTAAAGGCCCTGGGTGCATAAAAAGTAGGAAAGGTCAGAAGAATGTTACAGCTAGAAATGTAAATTCATAAGCTGAGGAAATGGATCAAAAGCAGGGGAATAAGAAATTTCACTATTATGCTGAAATATGGAGATGGATGTGAAGCATGCCTGAAGAAATCCTTCTCTATATAAGCCGTCCTCACAAGTAGCCCCTGCTGACACTCAATTTAGTTTTGGGGCCGAACTTCTTTGCATGTGTGCGATGTGAATGAAGTTTTTTGCAAATATACACAATGATGACAGTAGGCTTTATACATTTCATTTCCTGCTGCTTTGTCAAAGCCACAGGCAGGGATTCAGAGAGGTTCAGTGTGCGATAGGAGCCTAAACTGATCATGTCTGTAAAAAGATTATAACTTTATAAACAGACTTGTCAGATCCTCCCTGAGTGACTGTTCATAAGGAGCCTCAATCACTATCTGGTCTTCAGCAGTATTCCATTTAATGAGCTCTGTGATCTTACATTTTGTACCTATTCAAACATTTTCTACCTGAGAAGGAAAATGAGTACAACTCTTTAATGATGTGGTCTCTGCAGGGAGACACCAGTTGCAACACTGTCTTTTCAGATAATAGCTGAATAAAAAGCAGGTATTGGCTATATCTTATATGCCCTCTAATTTGGAGATCACTCGACACTTTCAAGTAATACTACCTTTTAAATATTTCTTTCACTTTTCTTTTGAGCCTTATTCACAGTTGGTTCTCCATATATTGTTGCAACTTTGGTTTGCAATAGGAGTGCTACAATATAAAAGTTGGCTATTGTCTCTGGTTAAGGGAGACATTTCGCATGTGATGGCTCCAGCTTGTCAGAAGTGCCTTCTTCTGATTCTCCCGCAACTCCCAGTTTTTCATTTATGTCAGAAATGAGTGAACTGTGGCTTATAGCCCCTTAGCCTAATTTCAAACAACCTTCCTCATATGATCAGTTAAGATCTGTAGAGAGCCACACAGATTACCTTGGAGAAGCTATGCAATGACAGTTACAAAAACACTTTTTAAGCCCCAGAACTGAGGAAAGTATAAAAAGGACACTCAGATGGACTCTGTCCTAAGAAGGAGAAAAGGGAATACAAAATCTGGCTTTCAAGACTCTATTATTGTAGCCTATATCAAAATGGAGAGTTCCAGTCAAATGTGTGTAGTTTGTTTTCTAACCTGGACTACCTCAAAAAGCTGACAGGACCTCTACTATTTTACTCTTTCCTGGATCCTGTTGTTTGGGAGAGAAAGTAAAGTGTGTCAGAAGAAAAGAGAGCTAATAAAAGAGAGAGAGCAGAGAAAATAATAATATAGAAATACAGTGTGTATCCTTATCCACTTCTGACTGTAGACTCACCCTTTGCTTGCTTCAGCCTGGTCTGCTATACAGTCCCCTCCTGATCACCTCTGAGAAATTGTGGTCATCAAGAGAAAAGAGATTGACCATACCTTATTTCCATGGATTCTTCAAAATGCTCTTGCTTCTGTGGGTACAAAGCAATACAGGAGCACAATTGTTTACTCTATTCAGGCAGCAGGAAATGTAGAGATAAAATAAATTGAACCTTCGTTAGACCATTATTCTCACCATTCCATATATCTTTTGACAGGCCAGTATCCTTTTGGTCTAGTTAAACATGTGAGCATCATGGAAGTAGTAAATCTACAGGTACCAGGCATTGGAAAGAAATTCAGAGGTAATGATTAGACTGTTTCATCCCATCATCTCTGCCCTGGAGATGATTCCATCTACATTGTCTTGGGGAGGTGCTTCACCAGCTCTTTAGAAACTGAGGGCCACATTGCTTTATAAAACAACTTGCTTTGTTCAAAATATCCATGAAGCAAAGCACTCCTTTGAAGCACACTGACAGAGTGCAATAATAGTGAACAGTGATTTGTGGAATATGTAGCAGGTACACCTAAATGTGCTATAGTAATCCTGCTTGTTCAATTTGTGAACCTGATATTGTAGCTCCACTGATGCAGATTGTTCCACTGAACCTTCATTCCATCTGATTGTGATTAGATTTACTTCTAACTGATGTGCGGCGAGGGCAGAATTGGAAAATCCTTTTTAAAATAAGATGGATAACGACTTAGTGCATACTCAGAAAAAGAGCTGGTTTCCCCAAAATAGACACAGACTAGCACAAGTTTTTCATATTGCTATATACAAGTTCATATTATATGTTTGGGTATACATATGTTCATGTATATGTGCATATGTAAATATATAAGCAACGACTATAATTAAAACTGGATTGCAGTTTAAATTGAAACACAATACCATACACTGTAAAACTATGGCTTACTAAAATTGTTTATATTTGTTGTGATGAATGGGAAAGTCATTTCTTTATATACTTTTCTTTTTCTTTACTATATTCTTATTTTTTTCTTTCTTTTCTATTTTTCTTTCTTTTTTTCTTTTCTGCACCTTCTATATTTTTCTTCTTATTCTCTTATTTTTTTTAGTTTGTATCAATTTTTATCTTTGCAACTGTAATTTTTAATAAAATTACTGTTTAAAAAAAATAACATTCCTGCCTATGTTCCCCACAACAACAACCCTGTGAGGTAGGTTGGCTGAGAGAGAGAGACTGACCCAAAGTCACCCAGCCGGCTTTCATGCTTAAGGCGGGATGAGAATCCATAGTCTCCTGGTCTCTAGGACAGCACCCTAACCACTACACCAAAGTGGCTCTCTTTTACTGATGGAATAAGAAGGGAAATGGAAATAGCGAATGGAGAAGCGCTGCCCAGAGCTTACAGGTGAAACTCGAAAAATTAGAATATCGTGCAAATGTTCATTTATGTCAGTATGGCAACTCAAAAGGTGAAACCAATATATGAGATAGATGCATTACATGCAAAGCGAGATATGTCAAGCCTTACTTTGGTATAATTGTGATGATTATGGCGTACAGCTTATGAAAACCCCAAATTCACAATCTCAGAAAATTAGAATATTACATGACATCAATAACACAAGGATTGGAAATAGAACAATATCGGACCTCTGCAAAGTATAAGCATGCATATGTACTCAGTACTTGGTTTGGGCCCCTTTTGCAGCAATGACTGCCGCAATGCGGCGTGGCATGGATGCTATCAGCCTGTGGCACTGCTGAGGTGTTATGGAAGACCAGGATGCTTCAATAGCGGCCTTCAGCTCCGCTGCATTGTTCGGTCTCATGTCCCTCATCTTTCTCTTGGCAATGCCCCATCGATTCTCTATGGGGTTCAGGTCAGGCGAGTTTGCTGGCCAATCAAGCACAGTAATCCCATGGTCATTGAACCAGGTTTTGGTACTTTTGGCAGTGTGGACAGGTGCCAAGTCCTGCTGGAAAATGAAGTCAGCATCCCCATAAAGCTCGTCTGCGGAAGGAAGCATGAAGTGCTCCAAAATCTCCTGGTAGACGGCTGCGTTGACCCTGGACTTAATGAAGCAGAGTGGACCAACACCAGCAGATGACATGGCTCCCCAAATCAATACAGACTGTGGCAACTTCACACTGGACTTCAAGCATCGTGCATTGTGTGCCTCTCCATTCTTCCTCCAGACTCTGGGTCCTTGGTTCCCAAGTGAGATGCAAAGGTTGCTCTCATCAGAAAAGAGGACTTTGGACCACTGGGCAACAGACCAGTTCTTTTTTTCTGTAGCCCAGGTAAGACGCTTCTGACGTTGTTTGTTGTTCAGGAGTGGCTTGACAAGAGGAATACGACATTTGAAGCCCATGTCCAGGATCCGTTTGTGTGTGGTGGCTCTTGATGCACTAACTCCAGCCTCAGTCCACTCCTTGTGAAAGTCCCCAACACTTTGGAATGGCCTTTTCCTGACAATCCTCTCCAGGCTGCGGTCATCCCTGCTGCTTGGGCACCTTTTTCTACCACACTTTTCCCTTCCACATAACCTTCTATTGATGTGCTTTGATACAGCACTTTGGGAACATCCAACTTCTTTTGCAATGACCTTTTGGGGCTTTCCCTCCTTATGGAGGGTGTCAGTGATGGTTTTCTGCACAACTGTCAGGTCAGCAGTCTTTCCCATGCTTGTGATTCCTACTGAACCAGCCTGAGAGACCATTGAAAGGCTCAGGAACCCTTTGCAGGTGTTATGGATTCATTAGCTGATTAGAGTGGGACACTTTGAGCCTAGAATATTGAACCTTTTCACACTATTCTAATTTTCTGAGATTGTGAATTTGGGGTTTTCATAAGCTGTACGCCATAATCATCACAATTATACCAAAGTAAGGCTTGACATATCTCGCTTTGCATGTAATGCGTCTATCTCATATATTGGTTTCACCTTTTGAGTTGCCATACTGACATAAATGAACATTTGCACGATATTCTAATTTTTCGAGTTTCACCTGTAGTTTTAACATTTCATCTTTCATTCAAGGTAGGATTTTCAACAGCTTTTGGAGCTTTTATTTCTTTTTATGTTCTTTTTTTTCTTTTTATGTTCAGGATAATTTATCTGTCATACCTAAGCTGGAGCTTTAAGTGGCAAAGTGTATTCCTTAGTTTGTGTACAATAGTGTTGGAAGAGGAAGCTGTTTGGGGAGGGAAAGGGAGCCCCTTTCTACTGTACATCCAGGATGATATCTTGCCTCCCTGGTAAGGCTGCAAAGGCAAACGTGTATGCAAGGATAAGTCAGTTTTAGATGGGCTGTTTGAGGATAACATCAGAATGGTTGGATGGAATAGATGAAACCTGTGACAACCATACTTCAGAGATACCAGGCATTTTGTCATTAAAACAAAGACCAACAGAACACAATACATTCTCAATAAACTCAATTATTCAGATTGCTATTTGCATATTCTGCTTTGGTATTACTCTCAGCTGAGGATAAATAACAATATCTAATTGACCTAGATCACACTAACCAATAAGGCCTGTGTTTGTTTTCTAATTGTTTCATTGGAACT
This sequence comes from Liasis olivaceus, assembly GCA_030867105.1. Classification (NCBI taxonomy): domain Eukaryota; kingdom Metazoa; phylum Chordata; class Lepidosauria; order Squamata; family Pythonidae; genus Liasis; species Liasis olivaceus. The sequence goes on from CM061349.1 coordinate 265,243,492, forward strand.
TGATGTACCAAAGATGAATTATTGTCAGAATGCAGAGTGCAACATTAATTCATTGAAGACAAGAGCTTTAATGATAGGCTAATTCTTCCTCTGTTTTCAGTATTAATGTACTATACACCAAGGAATATGTTTTCTAGTTGGATCTATAGGTGACTAAATTATAGCTGACATAAACAAATAGGCTGTATGGCACAGTGCCATAGGGAACAACTGAAATGTATCAGCCTTAGCAAAACAGTCATTTGAGGACCCAGCAGCTTATCAGTGCTTGCACAATGAAATCATTGCCAAACAAAAGCCAGGGTTTGCAGGAACACCTGATAACCCTAGGAGTTGTTGGAGAGTTTCTGCTAAACCTTCTATAAATGATTTCCTCAATACATTGATAAGAGTCAATGAATGTAAAGCCTAGCAGAACACATATACAGCCAAATAATATTATCAGCAGGAGGAAAATGAGAAATGGAATAGTAAACCTGAACAGAATATGGTTGGAGGCTACCATAGACTTACTCAACTTATGAGACTGCATTCATACAAAGAAATTTCAGCTTGGGTAAATTTAATGTGGCTGCATTAGAAGAGTGTTATCTACTTCAAATAAGGCTCTGTGTATTTTGCTTCTATGTGGAAAGCTTTTAATCAAAGTGACCTGCAGTAGTAAGAAGCTGCCAGTGAAGATGGATGTAATAGAGATCTGAACACGCATACCTTACCGTGAAAGTTCACTCATATTCAGGGCAATGAATATTCATGGAAGAGATCTGTGGAGCTGCCATCTTACATAAAAAGGTGTTGAATGTGGGCTCCACATATTTACACTGGTTAAAACATGTATATGAAAAGTATTGGAATAGTTAAATATATAGGATTATTTTACTTCTTGTTTTCCTTCCAGAATAGAATGAGTGGGCCTGCAGAAAAACTACTGGCTGGGTTCCTTCGTTTAATTCTTTATTCAATTAAAAATTAGTTGATTCATTATTCTCATTCTTAGCCAGCAGCCTTGAAAGATCCACCATATAATCAAAGCATTTGAAACAGATTCCTCTCCTGTGTTAATGACATCATCACATTAGAGAATTCAAGCACTGAGTATCTGAAAAGCTTGTTCATACTACAAGCAGTGGATCTGTTTGTGTGCAATATCAAAGTTACAGAGAGCAAACTGAAAGAGCCAGAAACTTGTATCACAAAGGACAGAAGCGGACAAAGCAAGATAAAAGGAAAATGGATAAATGTCAAGTCATGCTTAAAAAAAACTGAAGAAAAGAGTAAAACTTATTAAGATACAAAATAACAATAACATAGTACTAGGGAATGAGCATGTATATGCCACAGAAAGGATAAAGGTTTATATGAGTATATTCAAGACACATTGATGCAGCCCTTTGAAGCCAATTCTTCATGGATCTCCATGAAGATCCTACATTGCCTAGTGGATTCTAAAGTAGCCCATCTTGCTGTAGAAATCCTTAGTAAGAATAAGAAATGATATGAAGTCAAATAATTATACCCTATCAACATTACTTTTTAATCAATGTTGCCAGTTATCTTGCATTATACTTGCTACATTTTTGTCAAACGAGCTTTTTCATTAAGTTTGGAAAATAGATACAGAAGCCTGGCCAATACTATTACCTTGAAAGAATAAACAGATCAGATACATTTGTGATGTACCACAAATGTAGAGATGTATATATCACTTTACTTTTTTGTAATTAATTTTCACAAATAACCTCCAGTTTTAGCTAGGAGGAAAAATGTTTAATAGAGCAACACACTATTGAACCTTGGTCCGCTGAAATCTGTAAGCAGCTTTTGCAAGAAGCAATCTTTAAAAAGTGTATTTCTTTTTCAGAATTAGTTGCTTAAAGAAATATTAGGCATTGTGTTTCATTTTGTAATACTATACGCAATGTAACTAATTTTGATTTTGAATGGCATGGTTGATATGTACTTTAGGCACAAGATAGTAGTATGAATGTGTCCTGGTTATAATTATAGCTAATTTCTTATTCATTTCCCAGGGCAAAGAGGGCTCCCAATTATTGTGATTCTCCTCTTGCTGTGAAAAAAAAATGTCCTAGAGCTTTGCTTTTCCTCAGTTCCTCTCTACCACATTAGTAGTGACCAATCAATCAATATTGATTATTTGTGCACATATCAATCAATATGTGCACAAATAAGGATAATACAAATGATTAAAATGCTGTCTTTATGATGCAAATAAGTTGCAAGGAGGAGAGCTTTTTTGCCTAAAATAAAATACGGAGAGAACAGTAGAAGAATCACAAGATTGTTCCTATGCCAAACACTTGAGAGAATGGGAGAGGAAGAAGCATCAGGCTCCTCCAGGAGAATGGGGAAAGGGAAACTTGAAGGAAGAAGTGTTGCATGCCTTGGAGTCAAGATACGCTTTACATTAATTGTTTATTTGTTTTTAAGGAAGCTTGTTGCTCCCAGTTCAGCTCAAGATTGCATGTGCAGAGAGAGCTCCTTTTATTCCTCTCTCCCAGTTGGTTTTATTCCCTATCCCCAAACAATGCAATCAAACAATCAACAAAGAAAAACTCCTCCCTTGGTGTCAATATTTAAGCAAGGAATATAAACACTTGAGTTTAATTTGACTCCAGGTGCCTTTACGTGTACCAAATTTCTTGGCTATAATACTGAATTAGGTTTGCTAATGCCTTTTTCCAAGGTTTTTTTTTTTTTTAACTTCGCAATCTAGCCCATAACCTGGGGATTCCCTACTTGCTTAGCTTTTTTTTGAGATCATCCAGATCAGGTAGCCGCTCTCCACCTGGTTGACTATATTTAAATTTGTGTATAAATGTCATAATGCTTAGAGCAACATGGAATGAGCTTGCTTTGTACAAAGTAATTCAAAGAACAGCTGGATGTGCCAACTCGAAATTTCTTGTATCAAGCAGGAAATTGCTTTTCCTTTCCAACTCTTGTCCTACAGTCTTGGAGAAATCAGTGAGGGCTATTTTATATAGTAATGATATAACCTGTTCCAATTTTATTGTGCAATTTAAATAGTTGCTATGGATTTTAGGATCATGACAATCTTGCTCTTGAACAAAGCAGTATATTGTACTTTATTGCTATGGTTAACTGATTGCATTTATAAACTGTCTGGAGGGCTTTTTAAAAATCTGTTTGGAAGAGCAGTCATTAAAATATATATATATATATATATATATATATATATATATATATATAAAATCTTTAAAGCAATACTGTATCTATCTACTTGTAAAAATTGCACTATGGGAATAGTGTAACAGAACGATCCAGAAAGAGTCTTTGCTTGTCCAAAATTAGTGTTTTTTTTTTTAAAGTAGTAAGAAATCAAATAGGATATAGAATAATTAATTTTGGAAATAGTGATTGGAAACTCAGATAGCATTAAGTGTTTTCTTATGTTAAATTCTGCATGCTGATTTCATAATGTAAAAAGGTAGTACCAATTTAATATTATTGGATTGGATTCTAAGAAGTTCGTCATACAGTGGTACCTCGGGTCACGAACGCTTCTGTTCATGACCAATTCGGGTCACGAGCAGCACCATTCGCAAAATTTTGCTTCCGTTCGCGAACTCCACATCGGGTGACGAACAGGATCCATGGCCATTTTCCCTGCTGTGACATGTGGTCGTGGCTTCCTGTAGGGAGGGGGACTCTCCCTCCAAACAATAACCGCCTCCCCACCCGCCTTCCTGTCCTCCACGCCGGAAGTCACCTCGAGCAAGGTTAGCGTTCTCTCTCTTCGTACTGTACTGTACTATACTGTACTTTGTGTCATATTTTTGTGGTTTAAAAAAAAAAGACATATGGTTCAGAACGGATTAACCGTATTTACATTGAACCTTATGGGAAAATTTGATTCGGGTCGCGACCAGAGTCGCAGAACAAATTAAGTTCGTGACCCGAGGTACCACTGTATATGACTTTTCTGTCCTCTTCCTCTACAGAAAGATACAAAAACCCACCTTCCACAAGACTGTGTCTGCTTCTAATTCTTAGAATTAAATTTATATCTTGTATGGGGGTGGAAGTAATTTGGGAATAATTCATTCAGAGTTAGAAGTGGTTGTGATTTCAACAAGATAGAAATAGTTGTAAAAATGAGTGACAAATTCACTGTCTTTATAAACATGTGCCTTGAACTTGAGAACAGAAATCAAAGAGCCATGAATAGATGAAATATTGTCATCCATATACTCATTGTTATAGATTTTTTGTAGTTCTTAGAGTGCAAGAAAGTGATATTGATGGCATCCATATAGCTCTCATAGAAATCAATTAAACAATTACACCTTCATTCAAGTTAAAGTATTAACAGAATTTATTTAGTGTAGAAAGCAAGCTGGGATGATTTAAAAACTTTATAAGTATTCTTGCCATTCTTGACAACAAAATCTGGGGTCTCTCAGCTTTCAGGCATTCAAGAATAGCTATAACAGAGCTGGAAAGCTGTAGGGAAAGATCTCATGCTCTAAGGAGCACTGCAAAAAGTATGAATAGTTAAGGAGGTCACAAAGCACCAGAGAATATGCTTGGCTACATCATGACAATGAAGTCTGCCAAGAGGTTGACATGTAATCCTATGTGTAATCCAAGAAATTTCAAAGAAAATTTAAGCAAAATATTTACATTTTATTATGACTGATACAGGTAGTCCTCATTTAACTACCATAATACGGACCAGAAAATTGGTCATTAAGCAGGGCAGTCGTTAAGTGAGTCACCATATGACCAGACCTGATTTTACGACCATTTTTATGATTGTCATTAAGCAATTCACCATGGTTGTTAAGCAAATCACATGGTCATTAAGCAAATCCAGCTTCCCCAATGGGTATTCTTTTGCTGGAATGCACTTAATGACCATGTGATTCACTTAATGACCATCATAAAGTGGTGACTCACTTAATGACTGCCCTGCTTAATGACCAACTTCCTTAACAACCATCATAAAAAAGTTCACAAATTGTGATCACATGACTGTGGCAGGTATGATGGTTTGGGATGGTCATAAGTGTGAGTACAGGTTGTAAAGCACCTTTTCTAAAGCTATCATAACTGTCATAAACAAATGGTCATTAACCAAGGACTACCTATACCCTGCAAGATTTGAAACTGCTAATTTTTTAATTGAAGAATGTTTGAGGCATGGAAATATTTCAATTGTGTCTATGTACAATATAAATAATTATCAACCTTATGGATTCTAAAATGAAATGAAGGAGTGCAATTCTAGACAGAGAATCTAATAAACAGTTTTACAAACTGTTGCTAAAAATCACTAAGTAAATTAAAAGAAAAAGAAACAGATTAGATACAATTTATATTAGAATGTACCTGGAAGAAACTGGAAAACCAATTAAAATATTGATTAGTGCCAACTAATGATATTTCAGGGAACTTGGAGGACTTCATCTTGGAAATTTCTGTATCCAAATGCAGGAAGTTTAAGTGTTACTCTCTTCTGAATGTTCCAAAGATACAGGCATTATTTATGGGGTTTGGAGGTTATCCCAATTGATCACCAAATTTGTTCTTGCAACCTAAATGGGTCCATTAATGGAGATCATGAAGGGGAACTCACATAGTGGACTGGAAGCATCACTAGTACTATTGATTTTGCTCTGGTTTTGAATAGCTTACTATTCACTATCAGCACTTTCTCAATTGCTACCAACCAATAGCAATCACCTCCCATGTACTGTGAAAATAATAACGCAATAATAAAGAATAAATTCAGTAATAAATAAACAAATAAATAACTCAAGCTCGCAGGCAGGAACCAACTGCCAGATTAATTCCTGCAGAGAAAAGGCCCAGAGAGTTAGTTGGACTAAGGAGGTAAGGTCTTTATTGTGCTTTCTAAACTCAGGCAGTGCCCTCCAGTTCCAACACATTACCTGTGCTGAATAGCCCATCCAAGAGATTTTGAGTGATTTCCCAGTAGTAATCAATAACTTTCAGGAGATCCTGTAATCTAAGATCTCAGCTACAACCCAGGAAACCAAGCATCTCTCTAAGCTATTGTTCAACTGTGAATATATTGAAGCTAGAGCTAGACTTATTGAAAACTTCAGAGAATGCAAAACGTTCAATTCACATCATGTGCAAGATTTTGCTTTGGACAGGGTAAAAAAATGCTTTGAGAAGTGTACACACACATGTACGCTTCACTTTTGTTCCAAAAGCTTCTGCAAAATCTCATTACATAATTGCTCCTGAAGTGTGGGCTAATTATTTTCATATGTCATTTAGCAAAGTGCCAATAATCCTGCATTTATAAGACCACTGCCCTGATGAAAGAGCAAATTGGCCCTGATATCTCCCTCTGAAATGGCCAGGCCTATTTCAGATCTCAAAACTGGCAAGGCAGCTGGAGTAATTTGATTTCAGTGGAAATGCTAAAGGGAAATGTGAAGCGATGGGATCCAGTCCTGGCATCCTTATTTATATGCTAAACTCCACCCGTTAGATTTCTGAAGATTGGAATAGTTTCTAAGGTTATGTATGATCATTATTTATATTGTTATGTTTAATTATGTTTTTAATTTCATTTATAAAGATAGGGAATTGTATGCTACTCACAGCTGGCTTCGATTAGAGTGGCTTGTAAGCCTTGCAAATATATATATATATATTTTTTGTCTGCGCTCAGTCATTACTGACCCTGCAGTGACTGCCTGGACAAGTCCTTGCATTTTTCATGCTTGGACGAATCCTTGCAGTTTTCAAGGCAATTGTTTTTCGGAAGTGGTTTGCCAGAGCCTCCTTCCTAGAGCATAGCCCAGCTGGCGAGCGCAGGAGGCGGGATTTCTGTTGCTTCGCGCCCTTTTCGGGCGAGCACAGTTTCGCGCTTACCGGCAACTGGTCCTGTCTCTCTGTGCAAGGCGCTGCCAGCATTTTCCTCCCACCGGAGTGAGAGTACCCATTTATCTACTCACGTGAGTTTTCGACCTGTTGGGTTCACAGGAGCTGGAGGGGGGGGAAACAGGAGCTCACCCTGTTAACGCGAAAGGCTGGACTCGAACCACCGAAGTGTCAGCCATTTCTGGCTGGCAACTTTCAGCGTCATTAAGCCACTGCGCCACCGCGTCCCCTTTTGCATATAAATATCCCAGTATATATAAAAAAGGGACAAGAAAGATGCAGCTAACTTCCATCTCATTAACTTGTTTGCATAATTAGCAAGCTCTGTGCTGGGCACCTCTATGGAAAACTCACAGAACATCTTGGCAGAGGAGCAAACCTGTCATCATCTAGTGGAAAACTGCATTAATCACCTGTATGGGATCCTTTATGTGGCATTTACTGGCCTAATGGCATCCTTTAATTCAGTCCCAGAATGGACTGAGGGAGAAACTGCTTGCCTTTTCCATTGATCAACTCCTGCTCTTTCTGATCCTGAAAATATATGAAAATTATGTGATGTGAGGCCACTGAGGAGTTTCCAGATTCTTGTCACTTATAATCAATGTTTACAAAGGACTGAAACAAGATTGCATTTTGGAACCCCTTCTTTTTAACTTTTGTATTAAATCAAGACCTGAAAAAACCCGAGTTTCATCCATCTTCCAACGTAACCAATAGATTTCTCTCCATCCCTGTATATGTTGATGATGTAACCATCCTTTGGCTGGTGTGGATCTTCCGGGTTGTGTGGCCGTGGTCTGGAAGTTCTGTTTCCTAACGTTTCGCCAGCATCTGTGACCGGCATCTTCAGAGTACAGGAGCACAGACAGGAGCAGTTCTCTCTGTGTTGCTGGGCACAGAGAGAACTGCTCCTGTCTGTGCTCCTGTACTCTGAAGATGCCGGTCACAGATGCTGGCGAAACGTTAGGAAACAGAACTTCCAGACCACGGCCACACAACCCGGAAGATCCACACCAGCCTTCGTATGCCGGCCGTGAAAGCCTTCAACAATACATTAACCATCCTTTCTTTCACACTAGCAGGCCTGACAGAGTGCCTTCGTGCCCGTGCCCAATATTGCAGCAAGGAGCAGCTAGTTATTAACTATATAAATAAAGCCAAAGAAATTATTTTGTCCAAAAGGGCCAGAACCATCACCCAGCCTGGAGAATGGATGATTCTGGCACTGATCAAATGAAGGACTTCAAATACATTTCCAAGCATCATCCACCTGGAACCATTGGCTAGGGACCAAACATTTGCAAATGCAATTATGTGTTTGCCAGTCATAATGGCGATAATTGCTTCCCTGCTATGAATGTATTCGTAGCCACAGATATCAGCCACTTGCTTTATGGCTTATAGATTTGCTGTTATTAAGACAATCCCAGTCGCAGCAGTACAGCTGAAATTTCTGAGAGCTGGGCTGTGCCCCAGTGTGTACTGAACTCCTCACTGGGACTCAAATCTGGGCTGATTTCTGAGTATGGCTCTACCATCTGAAATACAGTTTTAAACCTTAACTTTCCTGATCCTGCAGGACAATCTTTTTAGGAAGACTGGCATCCTCACAGATTTACAGTACTAAGGCTATCTGCCCACTATCTGACTGGTCTGGAGCTGAGAGAACTGGATTTGAACCAAAGTCAAAGGACCTTGATACAGATATACAAAGCAACGTAATAATACTCCACCCTTGAACCTTGTTAGCCTGTTTGGGAGGCTGGTTTCCTACACTAAGTATTTAGCAAATATTCCTAGAAGTTAGATATTAAAGTTCTTCCTAGAAGAACCTTGGCCTCTCCTTTTTGGAAGCAATAGAAGCAGTCTCCCCTATGTTTCTGGTTTGCTCTTTCTACATGGTGCAGCAAATTACTCTAATAGCTCCTGGTCTAACTCTTTCTCATGCCAGTTCAAGTTTGCTCTGGATATACCAAGAGTCACCAAATGTATTGCAATTACTACTGGTATTAGATGCTCAAATGTCTAGCAATGCTGGGAACATGAATGTTTTTATGTAATCTCCTTGGGAGACTGGATTAGTCAGCATCTCATTCTAAACAACCTCATATATTGTTTTGTAGACAATACGATATGGAAAGTATGGTGTATTTTGTCTGGAGTTAGTAAAAAACAAGAAGAAACTGAAATAAAACAAAATCAAATACTGGATTAAAAAAATATTGTAAGCATCACTTTGTTTTGCTGTATGGAGACACGGGGGGGGGGGGGGGAACCTGTTGCTTGTGCCAAAATGCTTTTTCCAACCTATTTTGATTCAGTTTAGCATATTTTTTATATTAATGTTCACTGTTTCTGTAATATTCTGAAATAACATTTCATCCTTATGCTAATTAGTAACAATTACTTGCAAAAATATTCTTTCCTTGGTTGATCTATTGCTAATCCATACAAAGAATAGTTATATAGATAGGGAGTGAGAGAGTGCACACTCATAGGAACATGCTCTCTTCCAATATTAGAAAAAGAGAAAAGAAAGTCAACTTTTAAAGTTGTATCCAATTGTATAAGTGAAATAGTTTGTCCCTTCCACTTACTGTATGCTTCGTTGTGTTCCTTCCTAATCAGTTCCAGAGGCCAGAGCATGTCTGAAGGCCACATGAGAAGGAGCATGCAAGGAGACAACAACATAGAGAAACCAATTTGTACCATCTTGAGTGTAGTCCTGAGTATAAACATCCATTTAAATTAAACACTTTAGTTTAAAGACGATTTAAGAAATAAAATTAACTCACATCATCGGAATTCTTTCGTTCTCTCATTGACAGGTAGCCCAAATCTAAACTTTTGCCACTGTTCTCTATTTCAGTCTAGAAGTTATATGTATTAGTATCAAACTATGGTACATGCCATTTATAATCTTGATAGATACACTCATAGTACAGTATTTATTTATTACTCTGTGTTTTTATACCTAAAGCTTCTATATGATCTACCAGTTGTAAGATCAATTATAGTGGAAGGACATCTCAGCTATGCTACTTTAGCTTTCAGGATATGTATTCAACATACACTTATGAAAGTTGCTTAAATTCAGAGATATGTTAAATTTGCCTCTAATGTTGAATTACCTTCTGGGTAGAAGTTTGACAGCACCATTAATTAGAACCCAGGTGATTATTCTTTTGGGGACAAAATGAATGTGCCATTGGGACAGTTCTAAATTCAGTTAGTATATTTAGTAGCAGTTGTGTAGCAGTAGTATTTTTATTTGGCATGTGCTTATAATTTGGAAGAGCCCTTGAAACCTGAACAAGCTAGTTGGATAATCTGTGAAGCCTGTGTCACAGCCTATTGCCAACGGATGAAGATCGAAATCAAGAAGGGGGGGGGGGGGGGAGAGAGAGAAGATCAAAGATAAGTCAGAAAATGATTATTAATCTTTCCAGCTATTTTTCTGGTCTCAATTTTCCTTTCCACCAGAAAAGGGGTAAGAACAAACAATAAGGTAGCCCTACATGATGAAGAAAAGTGAGCCAGGTTCATATAAGCACTCCTGATTAAGTATACTTCGATCTCACTGGGAATAGAACCAACTAGTGCTGTATTTTTTCCTCATTCCTTCATAATATCTTTCCTTGTATATATATCATATTTTTTAGATTGTGAATCTGAGCTGCAGCAAGTAGTCTATTTAATAAATTTAATAAGCTGGTCTGGGAGCCTTTTTGGCTGATGAGAAGGATAAATGCTTCAAACAAAAGTATGTGGATAATATACTTTTAGGCTTTCATGGCTGTATCTTTTGGGCAGTGTTGGGCTTTAGGGTTTAGTGACTGTGGCCTACACAACAGATTTCCTGATGTTTCACCAGCAACTGTGGCTAGCATCTTCAGAGGCAAGGTACTCTGCTATACATACCATAGATAACTGAGCAGGAACTGACTGGTCTCCTGTCTTTATAGCCAGGTCTCCTGTCTATAGTTGGTCTTTAGCTGAGCCAGTTTCTGATTGGTGCTGGTTAGTGAGGGCTGATCTCTGATTGGCTCTTTGTTTGTGCCTGATCCTGATATGTGGAGAATCTTTGCCAAGATAAGTCAGTTTGATAAATATTATACAAATAAATTCTAAGTCAAACATATTTCTTATATAAATCATCCAATAACAATAGTCATAATTATTCAACAATATTGATAAATAGTTGACTTCTCATTTGAATAGTTTAGCTACTAATTGTGGAGATATTAAATACAGTACTGCCATAATAATAAAGGGGTGACTTGTGGACCTTCAATAAAATTATTGTGAATCAAGCTGCTTTATGATCCATTGAGTAGTATGTTGCATAGTGGACATAGAGCTGGAAAAAAATGAACCAAAAGAAGAGTCTTGTATAATAATAAAAATAGTAATTTGGGAACAACTTCTTGAATGTATTTCTAAATATTAATAAAAATGCCATTGAATCTCATGAAACTAACTGAGAAATTTATGCTTCATAGAATTGCTGCTGTGCTGTGCAGTCTTATACACATTTACTTAGTTTACTTCTGAGTTCAGTATGAGACTTGCTCTCTAAAAAAAAGTAGGATTTCAGCCTTGTTTTAGCCACTCTACTTGCTTTACAACTTATCTTGAGGTATACAATTGACAAATGAAATCTTGATTCTTATTTAACACAGTAACATAAATAACAGAATTAGAGAACTATCCAGTTAAAACGAGATATTTAGGCTATCAGCTCTAAGCTGCTACTTGATTATGAGAGGACTAGCTTGAAATGCACACTCATGGTAACAACTTTTGGTCTCTTAGGTTGAGGAGTAGGGTTGGTAATTTATAAGAACTGCCTCACTTGGGACAAAAAATATCTTTAATGTTTTGTGGCTTATTTCTATCTTCCCCTGTATCAAACTGTAAGGTGGAAGCTGCTGGTGAGACTGGAGACATGGTGTGGGCTTCATCATCCCTTCTTCCTTTTTGACCCCTCTAATTATGTAATAATATTGAGTTCTCACAAATATATCCTAGGAATCTGATGACATTGATTGACCCAAAAAAGATTATGAAATAATACATTTGTTAGTCTTTAATGTGTTGGTAATATATAGATAGTAAAAATGTATTGCTAAGATAGCAGATGAGAATGTCTGAAGCAATTTGTTACAAAATGAAAAACTTGTTCAAAGAGGCTTAGCATTTTTTTAAATTGGGGCCTAAAGGTATAGAAATAGTTTTATAAAGGTCACCACCATTTAGTTCTGAATTTCACATTTAAATTAATAACAGAAGAAGCAAGGAAAGAAGACTAAGTCACTTGCACTTCATTTCTTTTAAAAGTATGAACTACTTTCAAACTCAGAAATGTTCAAAAGTCTTCCAGTACACACCCTTGATTTGAATAAGTGTTTGGTAAGTAAAGGTTGACATTTTTAAGCAAGTTGTCTTGAGGGTGCTAAAGAAGGAGTGAGTGCTATATAAAAACTATGTGAGTGAAAATATTCTATATATGTTGTGATGGAACAAAACTCAAAAGGAATGCAAAGTGTGTCTGCTGATTAATATGGCATGCAACATACTATTGCAGATTTTGTTGCAGTATTACAGCTGAAGCTGTTGTCACTGGAATGGCATGACAAACCAGGTGGTAAGAGAAATCGCTGACAGACTTCTTTCTTTTCTTTCTTTCTTTTTTTTTTTTTTTTGCTAAAATGAAGCTTTGGTTTTTAAATGTAAGGTGACAGCTGGGGTCAATATTTTTTTCATTTCTCAGTTGCAACTTTTTTGTAAACCATGATTTTACCATCCCCAGGCATTGACTATTGTAATGAACTTGTTGAAGAGCTTTTGAAAAGTGCTGCTGGCATAGAAAATGGCACCTAAAACATACCTGTTCCATATTAGGTATTGACCTGCTTATTAACTTTCAGTGCAGCTAATTCTAGTGTCTTGATTAATAGTTGGCTTCTTCTAGGAATAGGCATTTGTAGCACAATAGAGAGCAATGTTTTGTGCATACTTATTTTTGGCTTATAGCTTTCCATAGTTACAAAATATATGTAATAGAAGACTTGTATTTAATTAACAGACAGCTCTCATGCAGTGCTAATTTGAATGCAACTCAGATACAAAGTGAGAACCTCCTTCCCTCCTGGCTTTCAGAAGAGCCATAAGGATCTGGCTTTTCCAGCAGGCCGTATGGCAGAGTGCTTTGTAATTCCACTCAGCCACAGATTTTTGTTTTCTTTTAATAGCATTGTTGTTGTGTGTGAGGGAGTGAAGCTCGGAAAAGTAACTGCAGCCAGGCAGAAACACTTCTCACCCCATTTCCCTAACTCAAACTTTACTCACAAGCATCCAAGCTGCTGTTCCAGCTGCCTGTGATAATTGAGCCACATCCTGGGGTTTTCAAGGACGTGCTGATGTCCAGAGGCAGCCTCACCCCCCCCACCCCCAGGCTTACCAAAGCAAATGCTTAGATAGAGTGGGGAGGGGTGTGTAGGAGGAAAGGTGATAAGCCAACAGCAGGGAAACAGAGGCAACATCTGGAGATTGGCAGCTATTAGAAGCAGGCAAGAGGACTATCATTCAGCTGCCAGGGCCACAAGTTATGGTGAGCAGCATATTCTGGTGGGAGTCCTGCCTGGAGCTTGGAGCTTTGTCAGGAGCTCGGTAGCAACTAGAAGAGGAACAACCACACTGAGAGAGTGCCTCATCCCAACTAGAATAAGAACGTTTGGAAGGAGGCGAAGGTGATATGCTGCTTTACAGATTTATAGACTTTTGCTTGAACTGAGTATTAAAGACTAATTTACATGGCAACATCACCTTGCAAGTCCTAGATGGGTGGAGAGCAATAGTCTGTTGTTGGGGAAGGTGTGTGCTGCAATAAAGCATTTTGTACAGATTTGCTACACTGTGATATGTCCAGTCCTTGGAAAGCAAAGAACCCTCACACTGTCCAGTGTGATCTTACATATATTTCTTATATTATTGTACTTCTGTTTTTAATCCTTATTTTCTTGTACATTACCCAAAGTTTCTTTAGCAACTGAGACTCTAACAAATTGATTAAATAAAAATAAAAAAATTCAAGAGGTGAAAAACAGCTTGTACCTTAGTTGACACAGACACCTGCTGATCATGGTGATTACATCTCACTAACAAAGGATCCTGAGATGTCTGGATACCAGCAGAGCATTCTGGGATCTCCTAAAATCAGGTTGCTTCAAGACTTAGCTAATCTCCGGAGAAATTAAGATCTAAGTGGCTGTGATGTGGATTTTTCATAGTTGTACTATATATTGAGCAATCTATGCTAAATATTGTAAATGAGTGAGATGCAGTGTAGGAGAGCAGGCAATGGGGGCAGTACATCTGTTATATCTTCATGTTGTCCTGGCCCAACTTAAGGCAGACAGAGGCTTTTGCTTCCAGTTGTTTCCCTTGAATTCCCTATCTGTTTCCCTTTGTGAGAAGATGGAATTATTGATGGAGCATCTTTACTTAAGAAAAGTATGAGATGTCTCTTAATTGTCAGATTCCAGTGTCAGTCCTATAATACCTTCAACTAGGTAGAGAAATACATATAACTTTCAAGAAAATGTACTTTAAAGTCTTCTCTGCATTGTACAAGTTAATCACCTTCCACCAAAAAGGTTCGTGTGCTTATCAAATTAGTGTTTGGCTTTTCCAATCCTGTCACAATAGTCCAGTGGGTTTAAACTTTGTGAAAACTCAGCTTTATTGCTGTAGGCCTATAGTACAGTTTAATTCCACCAGACTTATACATCTGATTTCAGACTTATATATCTAGAGCACTCAGAGAGAAGGAAAACACATGCACACACAGCACGTCCATACTACTACCATTTATGTGCCTCAATTGCTCAAAAGCAGTTTAAAGATTAGCCACAATCATCTCTATTGTCAACCTTACAGCTCCGAAAACAGGAAGCAAAAATTCCCTGACTCCTACTCCGTGCAAAGATGAAATAAAATAACTTGCTTGCACGCACAGTCTCCCCCACTCCTTTATCAGTGCCATTTTGTATTCATTTGTGTGTTGTATCAGCTGAGCTCTTCCGAAGAGGGTGAGCTGCAAGCTACTTTTTTCCCTGAAACAGCTGCTAAGGCAATTGAGGCCCAGGAGTCCAGAGAAAAATGAGGAAGAAGTTCCTGTAGAAGGGGAAAAGAGACTGTCAAAAAGCCAGAATGTTTCAAAGAAAAAGACAGATTTTACCACTGTTTCAAATAATCAAGGGGGAAAAAATCATCTCTGCTTTCATGGGATCACAAAGGTCTGAAGCTGTTTTTGACCTAGCATAGAGTATTCATCTGGGAAGTACACTCACTCCTCCATATTTCAATAGCTCTGTTGTTACCTGAAGAATCCTAAAATTGGGTTTTCATCATTATATCACAGTTTTTTTGGTGGTTGAAAGATAGGAACTCTTCTTGCAACTATTATTACTGATCAATCAAAGTTGTTGTTCTTCTTTCTCAAGCATGTATCAGCACTGAAATTCAGTCAATTATCAGGATATTCAATTATCTTCCAAAGATAATTTTAATCACACAGTAATAAAATTGCTTTAGTGCTTAAACATTTTCAAGCAGTTTACTTTTTTTTTTTTTTTACTATGTACTTAGGTAAGCATTCTTGGGCTTTGGTTCCCCCACTCCCCACACTAACCCTTGCTATATGCTGCCATCTCAGTCATAGAAGGAACCCACATAATGCATGATATTGTAGATGTCTGGGTGATGCAAAACTCTGCAAGTTGTTTGAAGTGCCTTCTCATAGCGGGAGCAGCTAACATCTTGATTGGCTTTTTAAAAGGCCTTTAAAATACAGAATTTTGAACAGGCCTTTATTTTACCTTGTATTTGTTTTAATTGCTATTTTAACTATTTTTAATATCTTGATTTTAAATTATAAACTGCTAAGAGACTTCAGCATTTGGTGGTACGCTAAATTAAATGAATACATGAACAAAATCATAAATAGCAGAGAATTTTTAGCCAAGCTTATGATGTTTGAACTTGTAACTCAGTGAGAAAAGTATAATGATTTATAACATTTTTATCTCTTAAAATAGTTGAGAGCATTTACGGAATGGAAAACATTATCCTAAAGATACAAATTATTTGCCAAAGCTCACAATGGCTTTTCATCAGTTCATATCCCATCCAGCAAGCAATATCTTAAGTTCACTAAGGGACAAAACCTAACTGGACCAGTGGGCTTCCAGTGTTATGGTTTGAATTCTTTTGCCTTATTGTGATTCTTTTAATAAAGAAATGATTATGAAATACAATTTTGTTGCCCATAAAAATCTTCATAATTTTGGGTACTATTTTTTTCCTTGAGATTTTTTGGCAAGCCAGCATTCTTTACTGCTAAGAACAAAGTTCTTTATGATTCCAATTTTAAAGCAGACCTATACTGAATAAATTGTTTGTATTGTCTACATGCCAAGTTTAAAAAGCAAAGGCAACCTGAAGGCTATTTTCATTTGCTGCTCCAGAAATGTGGAGGGTTTTGTTTTGTTTGGTCTTGTTTTTTGCTAGGGCTCACTCAGAATTATAACTGTTGATGTTTCTCAAAGAACGGTATACATTTCCCCTTTGGACCGCTGTTTAATTGTCAGGACTAATCAGGTGTAATGGCTAACTTTAATTATTTGGGTATTTGCTTTTATCATTTGTTGGGTTACCTACCTGGAACTCTTGAAATAGAATGGAAGTCAAGGTAGCTAAAATATGTGCACAAGTGATAAACTGGGAAGTTGAGAATAATTTGGTTTTATTTTTCCTTGACTGCCAGGAATATCATTTCAGCTTATTTTGTATTGTTTTTATTTTTGGCAGTAGATATATCAGGATAACGGGCATGAGTGGCTGTATTAACTCACCATTCTTGAAACCAGTTCCTCTAAGCACTGATATCACCTGGGTTTCTCTGGATGCTGAGTCCTGTAAATCTGCCTTCCCTAATATAAATAACTAACAAACTTAACAAAGTTTGATTTGCTGGATGATTAAATTATTCATATTGATGAATAACTTTGTCTTCATCTTTGGATCATTGTTGATTAATTTCAGCATGGAACCTTTTACTGAGTATTTTCATGAAACTATTAGAAGTGTTATGTAGCAGAAAGGCTGAGCCTGTTGGAGGGAAGATTTAAGGGGTCAAAACTCTTATTCCAGAAACCTTCTCGGTCTACATACTCTAGCTCCTCCTCCTACTCGGAAGGAGGAGCTTGGAGCTCCTGATGCTACCACCTATCTTACAAGGAATATTTTATGTTCTCCTCTTATGCTGGTATGGGAGATAGATCAGATACATCAGACTGGTGATTAAAAGGTATGCAACAAAGTGAAACAATTTTAATAATGCAACTTCTCAGTCATGTCCTGTAGAGACATGTGATTAGATAATTCAGCACTTCCTTCTATTCTTGGAAGACAGACCAATCTTACCACAAATAAAAAATAAAATTTTATTTAAAAAAGAAAATGTAAAATATAAAAGCCCTTATTAAATATTAAAATATAAATATTAAAATATAAAGAGCATAAATTCCAGAGCTGTGCAGATTGCAATAAAACAGATGTTTAAAAGAACATTTGCAAAATAAAATGCAGAGCACAAGATAGAGCTGATCTCTGTAAAGTGATTGGAGCAAGATTGAAATTATAAAAGATCACAAAAAAAGTATCCATAAAACTAGTCATGCCCCATCTGAGGTATGAATAAAAGGTTAAGGTTATCCATTCAGTTTCATTGTTAATACAGAAAAATGAGTATATTAAACTTAACAGCAGACAGAAGATAAAAATAAAAATCTCAACACAAACTCCTGATTAAATTTGTCGCTTATTTCAACAGAACTATCAATACTTTATTCATCTAGCCTTTTGGTGGGGGGAAGCAGGGGGAAATATTCTACTTCCATCAGAGGCTGCTGGGGATATAGTACTACTCACTCTTCTCCGTGACAGTCTGCCGTGAGGGTCTACATTTACAACACAGTGCAAAGGGTTTTGCCTGTATTTGCATCTAGAAGTTGGATTACATCAAAAACTGAGATATATCTGGCATAATTAAATGCTGTTTTCTACTAATTTGTACTCATATTCACTGACAATTATGACCTTTTTAGTTTGGGGAACTAATTATGCCAAAAATACCATATACTGAGCCATGGAAACTACAGTAATTATGAATTACCATACATGAGAACTATAAACCATGTTACATAGGCTTCCACACATATACAATGTGTACATATATACTGGTGTTTTCTAACAGTATGGTGTCTATTCGAGGTAGAAAGAGAATAGGTATGTATGCACACGTACACATATGCTAGGGATAATGGAATTTTTTAATATATGTGCCACTGAAGGTAATATCAAGCCTTAAACAATGTGTAATGGATGTCTAAAGCAATTACAGGTGAAACTCGAAAAATTAGAATATCGTGCAAATGTTCATTTATGTCAGTATGGCAACTCAAAAGGTGAAACCAATATATGAGATAGACGCATTACATGCAAAGTGAGATATGTCAAGCCTTACTTTGGTATAATTGTGATGATTATGGTGTACAGCTTATGAAAACCCCAAATTCACAATCTCAGAAAATTAGAATATTACATGACATCAATAACACAAGGATTGGAAATAGAACAATATCGGACCTCTGCAAAGTATAAACATGCATATGTACTCAGTACTTGATTTGGGCCCCTTTTGCAGCAATGACTGCTGCAATGTGGCGTGGCATGGATGCTATCAGCCTGTGGCACTGCTGAGGTGTTATGGAAGACCAGGATGCTTCAATAGCGGCCTTCAGCTCCGCTGCATTGTTCGGTCTCATGTCCCTCATCTTTCTCTTGGCAATGCCCCATAGATCCTCTATGGGGTTCAGGTCAGGCAAGTTTGCTGGCCAATCAAGCACAGTAATCCCATGGTCACTGAACCAGGTTTTGGTACTTTTGGCAGTGTGGGCAGGTGCCACGTCCTGCTGGAAGATGAAGTCAGCATCCCCATAAAGCTCATCTGCGGAAGGAAGCATGAAGTGCTCCAAAATCTCCTGGTAGACAGCTGCATTGACCCTGGACTTAATGAAGCACAGTGGACCAACACCAGCAGATGACATGGCTCCCCAAATCAACACAGACTGTGGAAACTTCACACTGGACTTCAAGCATCGTGCATTGTGTGCCTCTCCATTCATCCTCCAGACTCTGGGTCCTTGGTTCCCAAATGAGATGCAAAAGTTGCTCTCATCAGAAAAGAGGACTTTGGACCACTGGGCAACGGACCAGTTCTTTTTTTCTGTAGCCCAGGTAAGACACTTCTTACGTTGTTTGTTGTTCAGGAGCGGCTTGACGAGAGGAATACGACATTTGAAGCCCATGTCCAGGATCCGTCTGTGTGTGGTGGCTCTTGATGCACTAACTCCAGCCTCAGTTCACTCCTTGTGAAAGTCCCCAACACTTTTGAATGGCCTTTTCCTGACAATCCTCTCCAGGCTGCGGTCATCCCTGCTGCTTGTACACCTTTTTCTACCACACTTTTCCCTTCCACATAACCTTCTATTGATGTGCTTTGATACAGCACTTTGGGAACATCCAACTTCTTTTGCAATTACCTTTTGGGGCTTTCCCTCCTTATGGAGGGTGTCAGTGATGGTTTTCTGCACAACTGTCAGGTCAGCAGTCTTTCCCATGCTTGTGATTCCTACTGAACCAGCCTGAGAGACCATTTAAAGGCTCAGGAACCCTTTGCAGGTGTTATGGATTCATTAGCTGCTTAGAGTGGGACACTTTGAGCCTAGAATATTGAACCTTTTCACACTATTCTAATTTTCTGAGATTGTGAATTTGGGGTTTTCATAAGCTGTACGCCATAATCATCACAATTATACCAAAGTAAGGCTTGACATATCTCACTTTGCATGTAAGGCGTCTATCTCATATATTGGTTTCACCTTTTGAGTTGCCATACTGACATAAATGAACATTTGCACGATATTCTAATTTTTCGAGTTTCACCTGTAGATTTGTCATCCTTCTCTAGAGATTTTTTTCTGAGTAGCTCTTTTTCAGACCAGCAGGATATTTAACCAAATATCTAACCCTACATTTAGAAGAGCACTAACCCTAGCACATTTTAACATACTGTACTTCCAACAGCCATCCTCAAAGTTCAGGAAAATCCCTTATTCTTTAAGACTCTGTCCTTGTGGTGAAGGAAACTGAAAGCCAGTGTGCTGTAGTGGTTAAGGCATCAGAGTAGAAACCGGGAGACTATGAGTTCTAGTTCTGTCTTGGACATGAATCCAGCTGGGTGACTTTTGAGCTAGTCACTCTCTCTCAGCCCTAGGAAGTAGGCAAGGGTAAGCCACCTCCAAAAATGCTGTTAAGAAAACTGCAGGGACTCATCCAGGCAGTTGTCAGGAGTCAAGACTGACATGAAGGGACCAAAAAAATTGTTTGCTCATTTTATGAAAATGCACAGGTACATTTTATATCCCTCTTGTTAACTACATTTCTGGTGTATTCAGATTTATTTTATGCATAGTTATGTTAGCCAACCAGTATGTGGCCAAATTTTGCTTAATTAAGCCATGGTAACCAGTCATATTGATTATTAGTTATTATTGTTTATTTTTATATTCTTTTATTTTGTAAGTTTTAATTTCTACCTTAAGTGGAATTCTGGTCACTGATCATAATAAAGGACTGACTGACTATGGCATGATGTAGTGCATGCTCTTTTCTTTTCTTTTTTCAAATAATTTTATTAAGAATTATAAATGAAAAGAGTAAAAGCCAATACAAAATACTAAAAATGTAAGCAAAAAAAATATGAAAGAAAGAGGAAAAAATAAGGGAGGAGTGTGGAAAAGAAAAAAAGAAAGAAAAGAGATAAAAGAAAAAGAAAAGAAGCAACTTCCCCCTTCATCCCAGCAAGTAAAGACAATTTTAATAACCTGTCACCATCTCTAAATACAACATAATCTCTCTTCTCCCCATACCTCAGCTCTTAAGTAAAAAAAAAAATGCTTTGTCAAATGTTCTTTGTCAGCAAAAGTCCAGTAAGAGCAACCATATATAACTATTTTCCTCTTTTATCCATGATCAAACAAATTGACCTTGTATTCCTTCCCAGAGTTTTAAAAAATATTCTTTAGCCCCTTCAAAGAGAGTCCCAGAGGTAGTTTGCTGGTCATATGTGTTTCAAGGCAAAAATCTTTCAGAACTTTAACAGGTTTCTTTTGCATATCCAATAAGTGAAGTTTATCCTTTTGTTTGTCACTTGTAATAAAGCCCTTCAAAATCTTAGCAGAGCTCTTTTGTATATCCAGTAAGAAAAAATTGTCCTAATCATTTTCCTGGTTTGATATCTGTATGTGTCCCTTATAGAATAAGTCATCTATCAGCAACATTTGTGTTACATTTAAATCCCCCTTCCAAATAATTTCATAGATATCCATTGCAATTTGTTCTTGTTCTATACAGGTATTCCCCAGTTTAAGAACAAGTTCCATTCCCAAGGGCTGTCCTTAAGTCAAATTTGTATGTAAGCTGGAACATTATTGTATAATACTGTATAAGTAGCATTGTGTAATTAACTCAAACCATTGTGTATTTAACTCAAATCATTGTGTACTTAACTCGAATTTTGTTACAATAGGCTCAGTTCTTAACTATGGGTCATCTGTAAACCAGACATTCTTAACTCGGGGACTACCTGGTAACTTCATTACAACACACTCTGCTCATCTTGTCAAGCAATTGATCCATTCTATTAAGGAGCTGATTAGAGAGATATTCAAAAGTTTGCAATTGTCAGGCCCAGCTCAAGAACAACGGTGAGACAGTCCAGTCAAGTACAGTTCCTTTATTTGCTTACTGTGATGGAGTGGTTTGGTGAAGACTGCGCTCGGGGAGATAAGCATTTCCTTAGCCCCCAGCAAGAGCGTGGGAAGGTTAAGAGGATGAGACTGGCACCACCCTAAGGAATTCGTGGTGTTTGCTTGCTGGCTTGGGAGGTTTAGATTCAGTCTGGCAAGATTCTGTCTTGTGGGTGAAAGCTAATAAAAGCTATCAGACTAGACCTGTATTGTCTCGTGGAGTTCTTTGGACTGAACCTGACATCAATCTTGCTTGCTGGGGGCTAAGGAAATGCTTATCTCCCGGAGCGCAGCCTTCACCAAACCATTCCATCACACGTACACCTTATAGACAGAATCTTGCCAAACTAAATCTATACTATAGGAACTAGTGGATATATCCTGGGAGATTCCAGGGAGTGGCTATCCTGAACCTCCTTCTCTTCCCACGCTCCCCCTGAGGACTGTATTGTCTCTTGTTCTCCTCCTGGAATGCACCCCCTCCCTCCTGATAACCTTCATCTCCCACATCACTCTCCTCCTCATAGATACATTCCATCACGTCAATATAGTTTTCTGCTCCATATTCTTTATCCTCTAGCTCCCTTTAGTGTCCAACCTTCAAAGTCTCCTTATTGTAAAAAAAGCCAAAACAGTCTCCTTATCATAAAAAAGTCAAAATATCTTCTAATTAATTCAAAGCTATAATTCCAAATCCCTCTGGCCCCTTAAGCTCTTGTTAAAACTTTTAAAATCAAATTTACACCATCGTCCTCTAACGAGGAGGAAACTCACCCGATGAATACAGTAAAACCTTGAGAGTCTGAAGGGTCTTAATCTCTCCAGTTTAAAAAAGAAAAAATTAATAACCCAAAAAAGTGATTAAGAAATAAGGCTCAGTTGAGGTTAATGTCCATAAAAGGCTGCTTTGCGAGTGTGAGCTTGATGAAATCCTGAGCCCCAGCTTCTCCACTCATAAGCCAACTGCAAAACGGCAGTTTCCATGGTCTACTCTCGAGTAGCAGCTGTCCGGAGTCACATTGATAATCCTGAGTATTTCTCCTTCTTCTGGAGAAACTTTGCCGGTCCGTATCCAGCATCCAGCTACCATTCCCCTCACAAATGCTGCCCTGTCAACAGGCAGGATGTCAGCTTGCCATGATGCTCACAGGAAGTCTCAAGGGTGCTCTTTCCAAATACATTCTTAGTTTCATCATGTCAAATGTTTTTTTTCCAGAAAGCTGTTCAGTAAAAATAAGATAATGCAAAATAGAACTTCAGTCTCAGCTGAGACTATTCTATTCATCTGACAATCTAAATCTGAATATAATTAGATAACAGGGTGAATCCATCATGAATATTCACTTCCTCTTTTAAGGAAAAACAGAATTTAGTATCACATTAAACCTGCTTAGTAAGTCCCAAGGACATAAGTGGTATTCAGTGTTTTTACCTGAAAAGAACACTTTCCTGCCTCAAAATAGTTTAGCTTTAAAATGGGAGGGTTGACTTAAATTTGCTGAGGATGTAATAATGCATGCAGGTGATTTTTTTCTGTCTTCTTTCTTTGGGAGGAGGTTGATATCTTTCCAGGTAAATATAATATTACCTAATTTGTATATTTGAATAGAATCAGTAAATAAGGATTGTGGCATGAACTTGCTATAAAGAACAAGTTTGAAGGTGGTTGTGAAACCCGTACCATTTCAGTTTCTAGACCAAATCTTAAATTTTCAAAAATACTTTGCCGGCTGAATTTAGTTAAGAACAGATGTGGTCATAACTGTGAAACATCATTAGTCTATGTGTGGTTTATGGAAGAAAGTAAGGAACAGATTTCACTTTTTTTTTGTTTGTTTCTTTAGAGAAAAGGAAAAAGATTAAGAAATCAAAATATAAGAATAACAAAAAAATTGGCCAATTTTGATTAAGGTGAAAATGTATGGGTGAGATGACTACATAAATATATATATTTATACTGAGTTACATCCAAACATCTGTCTGTGGAATGAGGGAATAAAACTGATTTCTCCCTTTTTCTGACAGTCTTCAAAATCCCCACAAATTTTATTTGGTTGTCATGGAATCTGCCTGAGCTATATTCAGACATAGGAATCAAATTTGGATTTTAAAAAACCTTCTATGGGTATGGCAAAGGTTTTGACATGATTTCCTTCACTCTTCCTTCCCCCCAAACTCCAGTACTTAGTGCCATTGCCCACACCATTCAGCAGGATACCTTGACTCATGTAGAAGCATTGGGG
Source organism: Liasis olivaceus (assembly GCA_030867105.1). NCBI lineage: Eukaryota > Metazoa > Chordata > Lepidosauria > Squamata > Pythonidae > Liasis > Liasis olivaceus. Next base: position 265,267,577 of record CM061349.1, read on the forward strand.
AATAGTAGCGGAAGACTATGGTATGTGACTGAGAAGACAGAATGGGAAGAACGTCTTTGGCCCACCTCTTTCCACAGGCAACTATTTGGATCCAGCCCAGTATATTTTATGTTTAAAAGCATTAAAAGCCTGTGAAAACTGATCTGAGAAAGATGAAATTAATTACTGTTTTTCAATGTATCTGTCAAATATTGAATATAAAAGTAAATATTTATGGAAGAAGTAGGTATGTTTATGGATTTCAGATGAAACTGCAGTGTCATGGTGTTAAAGTTATTTTATAACTCTCTAGAAACCAGTGTTTCCCTGAAACAAAAAGGAGCACAGAAAGGTGGAACCAAACTAAACTAATCATATTTTACTTCTATTCATATTAATGGGGCATAGTTGTCATAGATACCTTTAGCCCTATTGATTTCAGTGCAAATAAATGTGATTTAATGTCTAAATCTGTAAGTCACTCTCAAGATTTAGAGAAGAATCAAATTGAAAACAATCTATTACAAACCCAGCTATACAGCAAGCATTTTAAAGATTTAAATGTAATTGTCAAACCATACTGTCCAGCTGTAATATTAACCATGGAAATATATCCCAACTAACTATCTATAGTGTTCTGTTGCAATCTGTTTCCTGATTCTAGCCAGGAATTGTTTAGAGAAATGATCCAGAACAGATTTTTGGAACTAACCAGAGAAAAAGCCAAGTGCCATCAGTGGGGGGGAGGGGGGAGGGTAAGAAAAAAATATATAATACAAGACAGAAAGGACTTAATCTCTTTTAGTATTAATAAAGTTCATTGTATTACGTCTCTGAATTTATCACCTTCCTTGGATAATTTTCGAGACAAAATACCAGTAGGCCATATTAGGAGTTGAATCCTTTGGTTATTAACTGATTTATTTTTGAAAAAAATCATACACCAGATTTAAGGACTGGGCAGTTCAAATATGTTGATAACATATAACATTTGAAATTAATCTTGTTTAAAATTACAAAGCTACAAGTGAGGCTAGATTGAAAAGATCCTTGCAAAGGTTTTAGCCTGCATTTTTTCTCACAATTTAGAAAATATAGGTTTAAACACACAAGTTGTCTAAATTAACCTAAATTGTAAAGCCAAGTGTCTTTCTAGAAATTTGTTTTCAACTTAAGGTCAGCCAGTACAAATGCTTCTCTGATTTTTCAAAATGTTGAACAATCCAACTGTTGTTCTACCAGCAACAGAAATCCAGGCAACAGGACACGAAGAGCAATTGACGTACACTCTGCAGCTTGAAGTCATAACCCTGCAGTTACTGCAAATAAAACAATACAAGGAAGATAAATATTGATTCCTTGTCTTAAAATTCCGGCCATGCACATCACATCTATTTGTTTAAAACATTTTACTGAAGGTGCTAAGAGCCGGTGATTATTTTATAATTTTCTGACAATAATTTTCTCAATTAAAAAAATCACCAAACCTTTTCCCTCCAAACTTTTCTTTGAATGGAGACTGCCCATAAGAGGCTAAACCAAATGGTTGCTAGTACTAAATTGTAACCCAAGAGCTTTTCCATTTCACTTTAGTTTCATCTCTTTGTAAAAAATTTGCCTCTTTTCCCAGTCCCCAGGAATCTGATAACATGATGCTGCCTGCACCATGGAGCATTATCCTTGGCCCTTTCCACTTCCCATTCCAGCAGCTGTTCTCCTTATCTGCCTCTTTTGGAAACTTAGTGAATGTTTGAGAAAAAATTGAGAAATAAAATAAATGCATGTACATTAACCATCACTTGTATCTATAGTAGAATTCTGCCAAAATATATGATACTTAATGGAAATAAGAGTTGAAAATAGCTTATGATTGCAGACACCAGTTTCAGGTACTCCTTGAACATGTACCCATGGAATGCATTGTAAATTAGGTATAGCACATCTTGTTTATAACGTACTATTTCAACACTCAGTTTGAGAACCATTGACCTCACTCACTGGAATTAAGTATATCAGCAACCTTTACAAAAACAAATGGCTAGAAATGAAATTCAGAAGCCTTGCATGCACAGAATATATCTGAGTGACAACAAAGAAGAAATATTTACCATATTTGGCAAGAGAGTGCAACTTGAAAGAAAGCTGTAGCATATAAAAATCATAGTTCCTCTTTAAGCTTCATGTTTCTCTGTATCAACAAACTTATTTCAAACTCTGGCTTCAAGAGATTATTCAATTCTTAAAGCTGCAATGCTGGACCCACTTACTTAGAAGTAAGTTCCCAGAGAACTCAGTTGGGTATACTTCTGAATAAATATGCATAAGAAGAATTCCACTATAAACTGCATAGATTTTTTTTCCCCTGCAGGATAAAAATTTTAAAGTAGCATTTGTGTTTGATCATGTATTTTCATTGAATAAACTTATTTCTACTCTTTTGAATATCTGGGGGATAGTCAGAATTAATATGTAAGTAGAACATATCAGAGAATTAACAAAACAATAGAGAAGTATGTTGTTGGTAAATTCTTTTTTTTTTATCATGATATAGATAATATACCACAATATAATTCTGTTACACTTTCCATGTCTACAGAATCCTTACTTTCAAAATAAGTAGAAGATTCACTCCCCACCCAGTAAAGACAAGTGGCTATGCATGCACATATATGCCAAAACAGCCAGGAGAAGCTTCTGAAACAGCTGTGTAAGTCTTGCAAAGGGTATGGCTGTTTTAGTACCATGCGTTGTATACTACCTCTTTCGAATGCTTTGCACAACCCTACAGCACTGTATGATGCCCAGCTGAGAACAACAGTGTTGCCTTCAGCACAAGAGTGAGACAAAATGTCTGTCTGAAAGCTTGGATAATTGATGCCAAGGTCAAGGATAATTTGGCAGCTGGAAATCTTTGAAGAAGCTTTGTAGCCACTTTTAGACATTTGGGATAAATGCTGCAAATATTTTTAAGAATATACATTCACTGTCTTAACCTGATTCAGACAACGGATCCAGCCAGTCCAGTACGATTATCCTCTAAAACCTTTGGCAGACAGAGGCTTTTGCCTGTTCTGTCATCTGACATTATTTTGGAAAGTGAAGATGTCTGGAATTAAACATGAGGCTCCTTCTGCATGCATGATGTGCTCCATCACTGGGTTATCAACTCCACCTGTAAATAATATATATGTGGGATGTTGCAGTATTAGAATGACTTCATGTCAAGGGTACAGCAATCTCTTTACATGATTGCAGTGCACGAAGTGAAGAGCAAAGCAACTGCTTGCTGTGAAGTGTCAAATATCTCCATGATAAGCAAATTTCTCAGTCCAACATTTCTCAAGGATGTTAAGACACACATGTTGCGTAGCCAAGGACTCATGTATACCATGGCCTAAATGTTAGACGGTCTAAATGAGAGATAGAAACAAAATCTTGAATAATAATAGCTGCACATGTTTTACTTATAGGTAACCTTATTTATTTACTGAATTTATATAGCCATCCATCTCACTTGCATGTCACTCTAATCCTATTAGTTTACCTCTATTTCAGCATTTCATGGCTATTTAAGCATCACTAAAATAAAATATTTTTAGTATAGATATATAATGTTGGAGGTTCGATCACTCTTATGTTGTTCAAATTCCTATCCCTAATTGTAAGTATTGCTTAAGTAGGAAAAGTGATGTACAAAACCAGGGAAAGCTCAGCCATTTATTACAGATGTTTTCCCTCATCATACACTGATTGCAGTATGTTCCTTGTGATCAAGTTATTGTAATTTTTCTATCCAAATTCTTTTTTTCAATCTCTAAGCAATTGTTATTAGAACAGTTTGTAAAGACCTTTGTAATTAATTATTTAAATGAACTGTTGGAGATATGAAATATGAAACCATAGTGAATCCACTAAAGCAATATGTAGAAGAAATATAAATAAGAAACTTTTCAAATATAGAATACTTTGAATAGCTTTTTTGTCCCAGATATGGAACATTTGAAAGATGATTAATTTTATTAAGTCTTAAAGTGGGGGGGAGGGGGTTTCTATTACAATAGCTTTCTTATGAAGATCGCTGGTGCTTCCTAAATTGCTAGGATTGAGGCACTGTTTGTTGCATCCTAATACTTACTAGGTTTTAGGAAATTGTAGAGAACAGAATTGTTCAAGAGAACTTTTGATTTTTTAATGCGACCATATAGTTATTTTTTCTCATTAGTTTGTTTTGGTTACAACTTTTTGATGCTATTTCATGATTTTGATTTTGGACCTTACTTTGATTTTACCATCTGTTTAATTACAAATTATTGACTGTACACTGCTGACAGCCAACTGATTTTAGTGGGCTAAATTAGAATGAATGAATAAATAAATAAATAAATGTTAAAACAAAGCAATCCTTGGTGAAGGATAAAACAAAACATCCACAGATTTGTCTAAGAACAGTTTTAATTGAACTTGATTTGCACTGATTTTAAGTGTGACTAAATGCTTGCACTGGCCAAGGCTGTCTTGAAAAGAAAGTCTCGGATCAGTAAAATCAAGATTCCTGAGAAAATGTAATGTTGAAGTCAGATTATCATATTATTGTCTTTGCTTATTATTCTAATCAACAGAATTATCACATAAGTACTATATTATACCAAGTCACAAAAATCCTGTATTATACTAAAAGTAGTATCTTGTTAATTTACTGTTTAAAAACTGTCATTGGTTTCCCTTAGCCTGTGTATTGCAAAGAAGATGAGATGGGCTCTTTATTTTAGCACAATAAAGAAAGAATATGGACATATAGAAAAATTGAGAGATTTATTTAATAGAAGCCTTTCCAGCTCAGATTGCGAAAATAACTCTTCCAGCATTAATAAGATATATCAGATTTGCTCTTTTATTATCATCTATGTCCAAAATACACTTGACATTTTTAATACAAAAATAAAAGCAATATATTATTCTGATACATTAATGCGTGATTGAAATAAGACAACGTAAGCTCATTTCTGAAGCAGTAGATGTAAGCTGCACCTATGCATTGGCTAACGGGCTAAGATGGACCCTTTCTTTCTTGACATAGTTGTAGTAGTGGACCTGGCAAACTACCTTTTTTTGTTTCATGACCAATTAACCAATAATCAGAACACAGGAGCAAGGCTACTTCCAATAACTAAGAAACCAGAGAACAGAGTCATGGTTTGTGGAACACCTATATGTGGCTTACGTTGTAAACTTAATATTAATTTACTAAGCACAATTATGCTAACACATTTAAATATTCTAGATTTATGGCTGAGCAACGTACACATACAAATATTAGCATTAGAATTCTAGCTTATATTGTGAACCTTGATATACGGTCTCCTGTAATAACTTTATTTTTCAAAATGTGCTTAATCAAAACACTATCCTGCAATTACTGAAAGAAATAGTCTTTGAATAGGGATGAGAATTATACAAGAAATGTTAGATTTGTAACTTTCATGAATATCAGGCAATGCATTTACGCTACTTATATTAGGAAAAAGTAGGCATGGAAATTAATAGCCTTATCATTTTGTTTAATGCTTCTTATCCTTTTGAATTTCTTGTTTTATAGTTCACTTTTCTATTATACTGATAGCATTCAGAGAGTATATTCTCATGAATATTTCAGCCATCTTTGATTTTGAAATTAAAACTTCACTGGAAAAGGGGAATAGCTTTTTTAATTAAAACATTCAACTGCCCATGAGCCTTTAGTGTAATATCTTAATATATGGTTCTTGAGCTAACACTGCCAAAGCTCCTCTTTGTACTTCTTTTCTTTTTCTATTTTTTCTTTTCTTTGCATTATAGCTGAGAGCATTGAAAAAGACAAATATTAAACATTATCCAGATAGTCTTAGTTTGTATAAGTCGTTTTAATGTATGGATATGACAACATTGGTACAATTGTTACCTGGTTCATACAGGGGCTGTGTAAGCTCTGTGTGTGTGTATGCACACTCCCTTTTTTCTCCCTCTCTCTCTTCTTTACAGCTACATAGTATCTGAGTGATATTTTTTTTGTCTCCAGATTACTTTTGTTAAAATAAAACCCCAACCACTTTAGATCTAACGTCTCCAGAATTTGAAAATATAAACAATACTTGCTACAACAAAAGTGTGCAAAAGTATAAGTTCTTTAAAAATTAACATGATAAAAATCTCCATTTGGTTTTATTTGACTTTCTCCCAACACTTGATTGAGAAAGTAAAACACTATTCCAAGGAATCATATACTGCTTAGGTTTAGCAAATTTCACACAGTCCAATTATAAGATTTAGAGTGCTTTAAGTATTCATCAGAATTAATATAGACAAGAAACAAAGTTTAAACGGGCAGAAGTGGGGAAGATGTTACTAAATGTTGTATTAACATACTTTGCAGAATGGTATCAATCATTGTGGAACTTATGCTTAGATATGTAAGATCCAAATTTAAGATATGACCTTCAAACCTCCATACCAGATGAAAAGAATTATATTTCTGGCTCTCCTTACCCTGGGATCCAATTGGGTGTTTGGTTTTCTCTATGATGTTTATAAAAAGGTCTGAGACTCTTCGCAAACACCATTAATAATATTTACTTAAACTAATTAAATTATACAAATTACTTACACTCCTTTTCCTAGTAAAAAGCCTCCCTTCCCCACCAAACTCTTGCTTCTACTGCCTCTCTTCCTTACCAAAGAAAGTAGTAGTTTCTTCTTCTCCTGTTTATCAGTTAGGATCACTTACCAGGACTGATGGTGAAATGGATTACACTCACTTCCTTACAATGATTGATTAACTGGTTGATTACAATGCTTTCATTCTGCTGCAATCAGTGAAACCTAAGTGGTAGAATCCCTGAGAAAGAGGAGGGGGTGAGAAAGAAATTGTGGGAGTGTGGAGCAGAGGTGTGAAACATGGACTCTCATCCCCAGGGGAGCGGACAAGAGATAAGAGAATGAGACTGGCCCCTCCCTGAGGAATGCTAAGGATGTTTGTAGTCTGACCCTGGGAATTGCTCTCAGTCTGAGAAGATTCTGTAACGGGAGTGAAGCCAATAAACCTTGCTGGATTGAATCTGTATTGTCTCCTGGAGTTTCCTGGGCTAAACCTGACAGAAATTCAAGATTGCCTGCCTTGATTCTCTGTGGTATAAGAGGGACAAAAGAAAATCTCTGTGAGGGTTTTCTAGAGTCTCAGGAGTCTTTATGGTATCTCTTTCCTGACCTGGCTTACCTCAAAGCACTGAGACATCCAAATCTGTAAAAGCCTGATGCCAGGACATGCCCCAAATTCTCCCATGCCTGAAGTTCCCATTGGTGGCAGATTCATTTGATGGGTTGTTTACTTATATGTTGCAAGTCTTTTGTGTATTGTAATCAATAGTTGTGGCTAATGTCACCTCAAAATGTGCTCTATGGTATTGAAAATATAACACTGAATTCAACTTTATTTCTATTACCTGCATCCTCTACCTAGTTGCTTCTTCCCCGTTAGATTTAGCTAGCACAATGTAACTATAATGGCTATGGTGTATAACCCTAAATTTGCCTAACACACTAACTCATGGTTTATATAGTCATAGTTTATTTAATAATCATAATTTGAGGCATTAAGCTATAATTTAGGATTTGCAATGATAATATCTAGATTCATACAATGAACTCAGTCAAAACCAAAATAAACCACATTATGGCATAGCGTGATATGTGAACCAAGTCTGTTTCATTGCAGCAATGTGACAGCTTGCATAATAGTAATAATGATGATGATGATATTCTGTCTTTTTAAAGTAGTTTTTTTATCATAATTACCTCCCAATTTAAAACTAGTTAAATTAGTGGCTATCACCATAAACTGTAGCTGCAGATTCCATAGATTAAGTAGAGACAGTGTACATACTTAATTATGCAGAACTCAGCTTCACTGGAAAACCGGGGACAGTCAGCTGATGACCCTACTAAGTATGATTAGAAAGGGAAAGAAGCAGGGCTCTATGCTCCTTTCTTCCCCATGCGTGATTTTATAATTTAAAGCATTATCACATATATCACATCCAATCTTATGTCAGTCCTGAAAGATCAGAAGTATTTTTGCTATGTTATAGATAAGGCAACTCTCTTTCATTTGCATGTACCATCAATACATAATGATGCTAAACTAAAGCCTTAAGTTCATATATTTTCCTTCTTTTCCTCTGCCATGAAGGAATCAGAATCACTGAATTGATGACATCTGGATAAAAATGATGGTGTTAATTTTGAAATGAGCCGATTTTAAATTGTCATTCATGACTTGGCTTGTTTCAATATGGCATAGTTAACACAGTCCACATTCCAGTTCTGACATAATGGGAAACATGATTAATAGAAGCAGAAAACAAGGCAAATACAGAAGCTCAGTGATTTACCTTTTCATGTGATATAGTCCATTGTGGGCTAAACAGAGCCATCAACCATGTGATTTTTACTACTTGGCAAACAGGGAATTAGCATCACAGCCATGTGCTTCCATCCTCCCCTTCTCAAAAGCAAGCTTCAGCTCTTCAATTCCATTCTGTTCTTCATTTTAGACCTCAAATGAAGAACTCCAATAGTATGTCAGTTAATTAACTGAGATTTTAAACCATGGTTTTAGGGAAGGGCAAATGCAGGGTACACCAGTCCAAACTTGTCTACAGATTAACAACACTTTTCAAAGGGCCCTTTATGAATAAACCTACTTCATCTCAGTCAAGTAGGAGATGTAAATGAATTAAATGAAGGGAGCTAACAATTACAATAAATAATTACCACAAGAAATTATTATTAGCAACAATAATAGTAAGAATATAACAATATTGATATAGTATTACTAAAAGTTCAGTGCAACTAAACATATATTTTCTAGTTATCATCCACAGATTTTCTGAAACCTTACATGGATTCTGTGTTCTTTTACTTATAATAACATCAGATCTTGATAAATATGAGTTCAGAAATGTATTTTCCTATAGGACAAAAATTATTTGCTACATTTGTTTATTATTGTCTACCTTTTTTGTATATATGTTTCATTTTAGGTCATAATAATTCACAAAAAAACAATTCTGATCGTCTAAAAAAGTTTAATTTAAAATGTTAATCTGATAAAAGTCATTTTTGAAAAAGCAAAATGATTATGATGATAATCCATTTTGAAAAATCAAAAGGTTCATGTGTTAATTCATGACTAATTGCCAAATGAATTGTTGGATAAATTATGACTTTGACTATTTCATATTGTTATTAGTATTTCTGGATTTTTCAAGAGAATAGCTAGTACACATATTCTTTGGCTTTTTAAATTGTGCTTGAAATATTTTAAACATGCATACAGTAAACTATTAATTCATATATATATATATATATATATATATATATATATATATATAGTTTTGGCATTTGTAGCTATATTTTTCAGTCTCAGTGACTCCTGAAAGTTTAAATAACTGCATGAAAATAGCTTGTAGGACCTGAAATATTTGCCTTTATCCTGTCATATTTAAGGTGCCCAGATGTTTTGTTTTTGTTTTTGTCTTGATTTGTTTTTTGAGGGGGGCTATAAATGATTTAATGATTTGTTTTGTCATTGTGACTATTTCTTCATTTTTTTAGTGGTCTACTTCACATATAATATTAAGCCATAATGTAGCCTATTTCTTGACTTAAAATGAGGTGTAAGTTCACTCATTATGGCTTTGTTTACGTGCATATCAACCCATTGTGGCTTGCTTAAGAAGAAGCATAGTTTAAATTCTGGCTTAGCATTATGTATTAACCAGCTATAGTTTTAAATTGGTTGCCTTCTTATAGATGGATTCTAAAAAATATGCAATAGGTTCAAAACAATAAGGGGGAATGTGGACATGAGCTTCGTGAATAGATGCCTCCTGTGCCGTATACTAATCCTCTTTACAATCAAACAGACTTACCATATTACCATATTAGTTTGTGATATAGCAAGAAAGAGTCTTCTGTTCAAAGAAAAAGTTTAATTGGTGAGAGTCATTGGGCTCTCCTTCAGTATGGTTTAAACGTTTAGGAAATATTTTCTAAAATACTCCACTGTATCTATAAAATAACATCAAGATGTCTTTTTGTTTATTTGCTTTTTGCTCTATTTACATCTGTATAATGCACTGATGCATTTCTTCTAAGGAACTCACACTGGCCTATGTAGGGTTAGGGCATTATCTTAACCTTAGCTCTGAGAAGAAAGAGCTAGAGTGAGATACTCACCATGTCAGATGAAAGCTGAGTTGGGAATTGAACTTCAGCTTGGGTTTCACTCTTGTAGTACAGCATTCATGATTACTCTCAAGATCAGGCCATATAGAATCATGGAATCCGGCAGGGAACTCTGTTGGTTAAATACTAAGAGGACTGAAATGGAAACAGAGGCAGTGAGAAATACTTAGTAAGTATCATCCTGGTTCTGCAAACTTAGAGATATGAAATTACAAAAGATTTCATAAAACCAATGGGAGGCAATCTCCCCACCATCACTACGACCACAACAATACATAGAGAAAATCTAGGAATATGAGTTGTGAATGTCATAAGAAAACAAATGTGGAAAAAGATGGGGGGGGGGGGGAGGAAATTAATTTGCTTTATTTTGTCTTGAAGAAATGCAGAAAGTCTGAATAAACGTAGTCCTATGAACAGACTGATTATTAGAACTACCCAATTCTGGCCCACACTATTGTCACCCAGCCAGGTTGCTGACATGAGGTTTTGATTGATGTTCACTGCAAATTCTGGCAAGGGAACTGAAATTCTTGTTCCTTGTGTTTCAACATCTCTTGTGTGTTTAATTTGTGGATTGAAATGTGGAAGAGTGAAATTTCCTCTTGCTTTACAATGGCTACAGTTCATTTATTTATTTATTTAGATTTATCTAAATATATCATTTACACACACAAGCACTATCATATGCATACAAGCACACCTTTGCTTCACAGGTTTGGGGTCCCCCTGTTCCTATTCCTGATGGGGTGTGTCTACCTATTTTTCTGCAACTTTCTTTCCATATCTTGCCATTACCATTCCATTAGCAGCAAAGTATTACCCATTTCTTTGCATTTTTTTCAGTATCAAACCTGACACTTATTTTATTACTTGCATTCTCAATAAATGTTACATAGTATAAGGCAGTGTGCTTGATGAGATGCTTTTACAAATGTTTGCTAGTTGTTCAGCATTTAATAATAGCATCATAGTCTGTGTATACTTTGCAGATGATTTTTTGGTTCCCATGGCCTATTCTTGTCTTCCACTGTATAATGAACAATTTGTTCTAGCCAAAGTTGTCAAAAGCTTTTTCTAGGTTAATATAAGTGTCATTCCCAATTTCTAATCATCTCTCTATGTTTGGATTACAAAATAAATTTCATTTACTTTTGTTCCAATTCTTAATTTAATATTTTTTTCCTTGGTATTTTTGAAGCACAGCCGTCTATTACTTTGAACTTCACATAGATGTGAATGTGAAGGTTCTGTACTTAAAATCAAGAAGTACAGTATATTGCCATTGTGGGTTTTTTTTTAAATGTGTTTAAGGAAAGACAACTTAATATCTAGGGTGGATAGCCATCAGAAACAACTACATCAAATATTCCAACTTTATAAGAAATACCAACTCTTTGAAAGAGGAGCTAGATTTAGAGAGAATGGACAAATCTCTTGCAGTTTGGAATACTAGAACATTAGGCAAAGTAAATGGAGAAAAAAATAACAATATACTAAGACTGGAGAAAAAAAAGTAGGAAAATAGAAATGATTTCTGCAATGAAGATTTTCAATTATAAGTAATAGAAAAAGCAGAAATTAGGAAAGAATGGGGAAGAATAAAGAGTTACTATATAGCAGAAATTTTAATATCAAATCCTAAAAATACAGAAAGGCAATCTTAATCTTCAGTCCTCATCTTCCTTTTCAAATTTACCATATAGGTTACATATATGGTTTCATAGCCAAGAAGAAACCCAGTATCTTTCTGAAATTACCCACTGTAAATTTTTATATGGTTTTTATCCAAAATTCAAGTGACCAAACTGTATCTATAAGAAGTGAAAACTCTGAGAGAGAGCCACACTGTCCATAACTACTTTATGGGGAAGACTGGAATCATCAATAGTGGATTTTGATTTCAATATTCAGATCTGTACCATAGAAAATCCACTGATGAGCAGAGTGAAAATTCAGTGTCCCTGAAAATCCTTGCACATTTTTTAAAATATCACCACTTCTAGGTAGGCTTGCAGAAGACATCCCTAATTCCACCCCATGCAGTGCCTCGTACCATCAAGGCAACACTTTTTTTCTCATCAAGATGTTTTGCATTCGCCCCTAGCACAGTGCATGCCCAGATTCAGTACAAGGAATGGGAAGATACAGGTTTTTATAGAATTAGATGAAAACTCTGCTGCAACTCTGCTTTTGAAAAAAAGATTGGGCAGAAGTGTTAACTCAATTTCAAAAAGGTCATCCATTTCTCCATCAACTATCTCATAGGCCCTGCTCTATAAAAGTGGAGGAGGTGTATTGCTTCACAAAGCCGCTTTGAAGAAGTATTTCACGAAGTGTCCCTGAACTAAAACACCCCTTTGAATATTTGCACAGCCCTATCCTGAACTATCATTTTTCTAAGTACAATTGTTTATTTATTTATGGTATTTCTGTATAGCCAGACTTCCTGAGGACTTATGGTGGATTACACATATTAACATAACAAAACCATTCCAAAAAGAAAGAAAACAGTATGATGAAAATAAATATATTAATTTTAATAAATAATTAAAATTAATTATACACATTCTATATCCCAGCCAATGTATAGATTCCAAAATGCTTCTTACATTTAATGTTACTTTTTCTGCTTCCTCTATTATTCATGTAAAATAATCTGATTATAACATGATTGACTTGTTCTGTACAATTAGAAAAAAGCTGCATTTAATCATGGAGAAAGCTGGGTTCTTTCCCCTTAATTCATAGACAGTAGCCTTTTTTAATTATTCAAGCCAATATGATGAACATTTGTTGTGAAGTGCAAAGAGGGATAAGCAATTTATACCTGAAGACCCAAGCTGATGGCTATTTAATTTTGTAAAAATCCCTCCATAAGCCTCCTGCAGAAGCTTATTATTTCATAAATTTTGTAATAACTTTTTTGTTTGTCCCCGTAGTAATTCTAACAGTGTTCTGTTGTTTGACCAGATAAGAAAATGAGATGCTGTGCCAGGCAGTGCAAGACATTTTGTGTGATTAAAGTCATACTTCTGTGTAAGGGTTGAGAATAGTAAATTTTGTTCATCACATCTATGTCTAATATGTGGAGAAATATATATTTACACTTACCATTTTTTAGGACACACATTAGGGAATCGGAGGTAGCAGCTGGCTTCTTATCAACTGAGTACTTTGTTTCTGCTTTGTTACAGGAAATAGGAGAAGAATATTTTATTTAATTTTAATAGTAGAAGCTTTCTTATATACAGTAAGTTCTTTCTCATACAGTTTTCTGAAACATTCAGGAGTCAGATATGGATGAAGCTGATCAAAGAAGCTAACATTTCTGTTTCTGGTCTGATAATTTCATTTACTTCTTCACTGAAACATTTATTGAGTCCAGAGCATACAGTATGAGTTTGGTTTCTGTTTCTACTAAATATATTGATTAGTAATTCCTTTTAAACACTCTGGCCTCACGTTAAACCATAGTCGTCAAATGTCTGGCTAATAATTGAGTTTGGACATTGTATCCTTAATTGCCTATTTCCCTATCATTAAAATTTCAGTGATCTTAACCAAAGCTCCTAGAAGGTGTTGTGACTATATTTCACTAATGTGTTTTGAGATTATTAATGCTGCATCACTTCCCTTTCTTTTAGAACAGTATGTGCAAAGGAAACAGTCTTGCTTCTATCGCAGAACTTATTTTCTAGTTGTCTTATGTACAAAAACAAGCAAAAAAGCAGTTCAGTGAATTCAAATTACTAAGTACCAATTAGTATGGGTGTAGAAGGGTCCAAGTTGGGAAGAACTGGCTCACAGACATGCTTTGCAAAATGCTTCCCCAGCATGTCTAATTACAGGAACTAGACTTCTAGAATTTGAATTTATCAGCAGTATAGCATTAGATAGATAGGTCATGGTTCAGGATAATTTTAAGTGTGTTTGTTGAACATGGAGAAAAGGCCCTCTTTGTTTATAGTATGTTCTTAAACTGCTGATAAAATAAGTAGGAAAACACTGGCAAAACCTCATTGTGAAATGTGTTTTGAGGTTCTAGTAACTGGAAATAAATTAACCACACATGAAGGCAAAATCTTTATGAAATGCTTTATGAAATGTATTTTGTTAGCACCTGAGGTGAGCTTTGTGCATTCACCAATAGTGTTAAGGTGGTGAAATGAATGCTGACATGAGGCTTTAGCCCTGATTCTGCATACTAGAACCAGGCTGTAGCATCTTGTTCTGCGAAATACTGTACGGCTGACTTCTGAAAATGATAGTTTTTCTAGACTATGAACTAACGTTGAATGTTTTTTGAAGGAGTAAAACAAATACCTGAACCAAGATCTTCAAAATACCAAGGCCTCTGAACTCAAGGAGGCTCCTTAATAGCTTGCTTAGGTATTTGCAGATGCTGGCTCACCAGTTATCTTAATTAGCACTTGTATTTTTAAAGGGGAACTAGGAAGTAACTAACCACAAAAGCTGACTCATGCTGACCTCTGCTTTATTAACTGTATACTCTCACTATAAGCAGAAAATCTTACCCATCTTATCAAAAATAAGATGATTGGCATTTGACATCATTACTGGTCAGCATTCATTATATGACTATATAAAGGTTGTTTGTACTCTCCTTAAGTGGGCCGAACCTTGTATTCTGTCCCTAGTACTGTTCAGATAAACTTGGCTCAAGCAGATTGTGTGGTCTCCACTTGTAAATTGGGTTATGGGGAATTATCCCTTTCAACTGGGGGCTCATCCAGGATCGAGTGGAACACTGGGGAGAGATCCCACCCCTTTACAGTATCTCCTTGAAGTCAGGGGAGGTTAAGGGAGGGTGGATATTTGTGACCCCTCTTCCTTTATTGTCTCAGGTTTGGAGCGATGCCTTCACTCCTGTTTCTCTTGTGTCTCCATAAGGCAGGCCTGGGTTCAAGGGCCAAGGAATTGGTTAAAGGGATAGAACTCTAGGAAAGAATAGGGTTTGGGTAAGGTAGCTGGAGTAAGTTGAGCCGCTGTGTGAATGTGTGAAAGATTCCCCACAGTGCACCAGGCTGTGTGTTGACTCCCTTAATCTCCCCTGCTTTCAGGCAAAGTGAAAGCCTGTGACCCTGAGGTGTCAAAACACAAGGGAGAAGAAGTGGACATGCATGCCCCCACCAGTTGTGAAAGACTGTGTATGAATCCATCATTTAGCAGCCTAGGTTTTAGAAGCAAAGCCACGTAGCTTTTCCCATAGACAGCTTCCTTAATGGCCCTGAGAAGAGGTGTTGTTCCAACTAGCGCTGGACGCAGAAATGCTCCTGCATTATTTTTCTGCATCACTGCATTATTCAGTTTTGTGAAAGAGATTTTTTTCTAGGAAAAAAACTATGCATACTCTGAAATGCTGAAAGTACATGTTCTGACAGGTGTGTGCTGACAGAGTCAGAGACTGCTGAGTGAGGAGACTCAGGTGAATCAAAGCCATCTGTCTAAAGAGATCCACTAAGAGATAGAAGGGAAAAGGAAATCCAGTAATAAATATGATCACTATCAGAAGCAAGGAACCTGTTTGATAGAGCCTAGAATAGAATCCAAGGTAATTCTGAAGAGTAAGAATAGGGCTGTATCTTAATTCTCCTCTCTCTCTCTCTTTCAAGGAGACAAAAAGAAAACAATTGGAGAATGTATCAGATTTTTGCCCCTTTTCCAAAAAATATTTTCTAGAATTCTTTGTGGGAAATACATCTTATTATGATGTCTGCAGTGTATTAATACACTGCTGATCAGCCATTTGCTATCCCTTTTCTAAAATACATGTTGTTATTTACTAGCCTAGAATGGTTTGTTGGAGAATAATTATTAGATGAAAGGGTTTTTTTCTTATGAAACAGCATAGAAAATCCATGTTTTATTTAATCAGAGCAGCTGTCAGACAAGCATGTGGAGTACTTAAAGGTGTTGTGTTGCATTGTATTGTATCTTGGTGGTGTTTATTATTTACATTGTGTGCTAGGTGCTAGCTTCCTTCACTACATGCCCTTGTTTTAAAGGAATATCCCTCTGCTCATATCACTATTCAAAATGCAAAACATGTTTCAGTATTATTCTACTTCTACGGTATATACAAATTGTTCTACATGACAATTGTCTGAGATGATACAAAAGAAAATAGCAATTATTTTAGTACATAAATATATATGAAACATCTTTACCTGGAATACTGATCTTAAAATACAATGTATATTATAAGCAATAAGGTGCATGCTTAATATTATCGATTTAGCCATGTCATTTTGAGTTAACCAGAAATTACTCTGATATTTAACGTGCAGTATAGCATCATTAAGCCTCTTGTTTCAGTGAATCATAATAAATTGTTATAATGCAACTAAATTAAAACATGGCTGTGTACATTATTTAAAATTTTGCCAAGTAACATGTCTAAAAAAGATAGCATTTTTATTGGGTATGATGCTTAGCTGGTACAGCATTTTAACTTTCTGTCTCTGTTTACGTAATGTTATATAGAGTTTCTTGAAAGTGCTCCAGAAAAGTATTCATTACTACATGATGCAACTATGCACTTGAGAGGTAGAAAGTAAGAGGAAGAAGTTTTAATTCTCTCACAGTAGGACAAATAAATCTAATATGCCCTACCCATGATTCAAAATCCTCCACAAACTCTAACTCCAATATTTACTTTGAAAGCTATGCTAGACTTTAAAAAAATCTTTTGATCTTTCATATCATAAAATGCTTTGATGCAGAGGGATGGGAATGGAAATGTTGGATTAAGTGATTAAAAAGCTTGCCCTCAAATCTGAATGATCTTAGTGATCAGGCTATCATTTGTCCCATTCACAGGATTTTGGAGAAGGCATGGATGTAAGGAGAAAACTTGAGAGAAAATCCCTAGTTTAACAATTTGCTGTCCTGTTCCCATTCTTGTTTTTGTTCCAAGTAATGGAACATTTTGTTACTGGCTCAAGGATTGTGTTTTCTTCTAAAGAAAGGTGAGTGAGCTAAATTCTTACCTTTGAATGTCCAGAGAGCTGGCAATAGGATGACTGATGGAGCTACCATCTGAGATATCCTGTGCCATTTGAGAGCATCTATTATTATTACTTCATTTTCTAGTTCGGTACTTAGAATACTGATGTCTGAATTGAACTTTCTACAGTTCCTTACATTTCTTTTCAGACCACTGTTTTTTCCACCGATCAAAATTGTAATGCCCCAATCTTCTTCTGACAAAGACTTTATCAGCCCTGAAGTCATCTCAAAGCCAGTGTCAACAAACTCACAGTCGCAGGCTTCCTGTTAATGGGATAGTCTTCCATTAAAGGTGTTGTAGTTTCTAAGGACCAGAAGTCTTTCACTGAAAGACCTTGTCTACTCCTGTGGTATTCTAGTCATCACACATGCTGTTCTACATGATGTCAGTATTCTTTAGCTGTCTGGGTGAGTTTTAATTTTTCCCTGAAGAGCAGTAGCAAACATGAAGAGCAAAGTTTACAAGCAAGTCCTTCCTTGACTTCTGATGATCCCGCCATTGCTTTGCCTCCTGGAGTTTCTCAGTTAAGCCCTTCAGTATCTCACCATAGGCACCCCTTGACAGGCTAAGATCCTCTGGCAAACCACTTTATATATATATCCGAAGGGCAGGATGACTCAAAACAAACTTCTAGAGATCCATATGCAATGGCAGCTGATAATATCCTTCTTACTCTAACTGACAGCAAATTCAATAGCATGGCATACCTTCCAAGGGCAAATACTTCAGAATACTTTATAGATACTGGAAATACATTTGTATTCCTATCTAATTGTCTGCTACCACTGCATAGCAGAATTCAATAAAATACATTACAATTTCCTTTTCATTCCATAAAACAATCCTCTTCCTTTTGAATTTGTGGTTCCCAGCATATATACTCTGAAAACCCTGACTCAAGCATTTTCTCTTCTTTAAACTTTTCAAAGGCAAAACCTTTAAATACAATAGATTATCCCTTTTACATGATTTTCCATGGTTGTAGAAATGTTATAAAAGTCAAGAACTTGAGAGAAAGACAGGACTGATGAAAAAAGCAATGGGAGAAAACTGCAGGAAGATAAAACAGTTGATGGAAGTGACATTGACAGACAGCAAAAATGAGGGCTCAGACAAGGATCTCCTAAGGAGTTGAGAAGGGCCCCTTGCGGCAGAAAGAATTCCAGGTTTCATGCTCGTGAATAGGATCTAGGAGAGCCCAACATGCTTTGAGCAGGATTATGCATAGCTCAGTTGCATGTACCATTTTGGTCTTACCTTGCTTCATCTTTCTGACATCAGTGGGTCTGCTTTTTCTTTGGTAGGTCCTTTCTTATGGAAGAAACTGCTGCTAGATTTGAGGGAGGTCATTCCTTATTATACTTTAGAAGTGGCCTCAAATTCAACTTTTTACTCAGGCCTTTTACACTGTATGCATTTTATGATGTTGTATTTAAAATTTGGAGTATTTTCTTGTATTATTATAAACTTTATTTTTATTTTATTTATACAATTTATAGGCTGCCTGATTCCCCACAACTCTGGGCTACCTACATTTAAAAGTAAAATATACAAAATGCAAAAAAGAATCATGAGCACCCGCAAAAACAATATATAACCAAAGGAAATCACTCAGCAGGGGCTTTACCTTCACTCTGTCCCAGAGCCTAGGAGAATAGCCAGGTCTTCATAGCTTCCTGAACATCATCAGGGTGGGAGCCATCCAGATCTCTAGGGGATATCAATCCAGAGGGCAGATGTCATGTCATGACAAAGAAGGCACACTTCCTGAGTCCCACAAGATGACGCTGCTTAAATGATGGGACCTGGAGCGTGTTCATTTCACCTGATCTCATGAGACATGTAGGAACAACTACAGACAGGCAGTTGTTTCTGCAACCAGGGCCAGACCATCAGTGTGGCATGCAAGACAAACTTATGATATTAAAAATATATTTCAGATTATGCATGAAATAACATTCCATATAATATACCATAGGGTTTTCTGATTCCCCCTACCCCCAAGAATTTGGTTTTTAGTTTACGATGACTTCTTGGTCTTAGGATATTTTCATTAGCATGCAGCTTCTTCTAAAATAAACAATTAAGCTACGAGCTTTTTATATGCATTCTCTATCTTTCAAGGGAAAAAAAGGTCCCATGTAACATAAGGAAAATGCTGCTAGAATATAACTATATTATTCAGGACTAAAGAATATGTCCTCTTTTTTAATGACTATGGTTGCTAAAGTCTTCCAAAAACAGAACTGGGGAAGAGCTGAACCTACTGCAGTGCCCCTAAGCACTTCTCTGCACTTTCCCTTAGAAACAGTCACCCCAAACCTTCCTTCCAAATAGCCAGCATCTGGAGCAAAAGATATTGTAAGGCCTAACATTTTATGGGCTGGATATAGCTGGATTTCAGCTGTACTCTTTAAGAACTCAGTTGGTTTTACAACAGTGGTCCAGTAACAATGTTATATGGAGTCTTTGGTCTCTGCTCAACCTTGGCAACTTTAAGATGCATGGACTTCAGCTCCAAGAATTCTCCAGCCAGCTGAAGTCCACACATCTTAAAGTTGCCAAGGTTGAGAAATACCACTTTCTAAACTGTTAACCCTCAGTTTGACTGACTGCTTTTCTGGCTTACGACCCCTTACTAGTAACCCTGATATTTGTTTGCATCATGGACTATGCCTCAAGCACCTGATTTTCAGCTTGCCTACTTCCTGCGGCTGGTACCTGCTCTACTCCATTGTGGTTGGTTCAAGATCTTCAGTTTTGTAAAGTGCAAACAGCTTCATTCAGTTTTATGGGATCTCCATCCCACCCACAAAAAGAGTCTTTGGGCATCTTTAATAGGGGAGGCATTGGTTCGTCACCAGGTGCTTTCTCCTCCAATGCAAGAAAAATGACTTTGTGCTATTTTTGGGAGTTAATTTTTTCCAAAGCCTACTGTAAGAATCTTCGTACCACTAGTTTGTATTCTGGACGTGTGTGTGTGTGTATTGCTCATATCAGATAAATAAGGAAAGAGTTTCATCAATTTCTGTTTTTGGAAAACATAATTAGTTTTACTGTAGAGACCCTATGAGAGAACAAAACTGTGGCTTTGAAACTGTTCTTGTTAATAGTAGGGAAATTATTTTTGTGGAACACACTCTATGCTTATGACCTGTGCTTTGACCCTCATCAGTAGCAGCATTTTAATACAGTTGGTGAAGGAATTTTGCTGAAAGAACTAACACCAAAGGAAGGAAGGAAGGAAATGATTCAAGTTGTAACATGTAAAATTCAGCTTTTTCTCTGCTCTCCATCACATCAATAGCAAAACCATCAATATATTTCGAACTGGCACTTGAATATTTTCTTTTACAAAAGTGAAGAGGATAAGGAAATTAGTAAATACTTGCTATAGGCCCAGATAAATAAAAACCTGGGCCTTGAGTCTGTAAATATGTATTATGAAGTAAGTGACATCACAGTAGGGAATGGGAAAACAAAAGAAACAGGATCTTTTGATTTCTTCTTTTGTTTGTGACAAATTAGTTTCCATAAATGGAATCCACAAATTTGGACTGAACAAATATGTATTGTCACCTCCATGCTACTTCATTTTTTTATATTTTCATTTACATTGTCAGCTAGCAGCCATGGGAAGGAACAAGGAAGACTTGGAAGGCTTCCATATGCATTATTCTAGAGAGGGGAAATAGAATATTTGCTTAGGGTGGCTCTATTGCCCAAAATAAAGCAAATACACCATGTGCCTTCCAAGGCTGGGTTTTGAAGAAGAATAATCCAAAATACAGGATGCTCGTGAGCTTCCCTGGAGGGAGAGATATATTTGTGGTATCTGCAAATGCTCATCATGTATTTTAAAATGTGGCGTGGTTGAATTTTGCTTTGTTTTGCAAGAAAAAATATTGGCTTCTTAAACAAAGATTGGAAAGAGATCAAGATTTATCTTCAAGCAATAAACTACATACTGAATAAATGTGTTAATTGTTTCTACTGTAGCATGTGATATGATTTAGAGGCTTCCCAGCTGTTGTTAGTGAACAAACAGCCTCTATGCTATTGTAATTACAACCTTACGGATCCTTTATTCTGGGAACCGCCAGGAGTCCAGGGCTTTCATGACCGTAATAGTTCACTTCCATGTTGTGGCTACACAGGAATGAAAATTCTCAGTCTAAAGGCATACATTTCTTCTTAAATGGAATGGAAAGAAACTTGAGAGGAAAGGTGTTGTTGTTGTTTTTAATCTGAATATGGTAAAAAGCAAGATGATAGATTTGTCCTTCTAACAGATTTTTGCATGATTGGTCCTTAAAAATCTGGGTCTGAATAGAAAAGTAGTACTAATAATAGAAAATAGAAAATACATACTATATGTATTCAACTGCATTTGTGGTCCTGAACATGGCTTACTATATTTTTTTGATAGACTCCTTGTCTTCAGCAGGTACAAGGCTTTGGCTACAACGTGGTCCTCTCTTTGCTAGGAATGGTTGCACCTACTGCAGTGGGTAAAGCTGACTTCTTTGTAAACATGAAATGAAGAAAATGTCAAGAATTCAAATGTAGGGGGAAAGCATATTCACTTCAATATTCCTTTCATTCTTCCTTAGCCTTGAACCTACTTCTTATATGGAACTTCTGTTGAATTGCTGAGGTAGTGGACTCCCCACCCCCACCCCCCACCCTCGTGATTTTTGTTCCAGCTATTGTTTGTCCCACAATGGATCTGCTGAAGTGAAATATTTACTGCCTGTAGATGTATGCCACAACTCTTTCATTCCTTGTGTTTATGTAGTTACATATGCTTGATTTTTCTGATCTCTTGCTTCTAATCTCATTGCTAATTCTCCATTTCAGAAACCTAATGTATTTCTTAATCCCCAGTGAACCCTGATTCTGGCTAGAATCCCCAGTGAATAGAAATGGAAAACCTTAAACACATGTTACTCTGGTACAGGTAATACATAAGGATGTGCATTAATAAGAAGGCATTTCATTCCTGAAATGGTTGTGATAGCATCAAGAGTTTTTGCTGCACTTTCACAACTGCCTGGGAATCTTTTAATCTCTCTGTTTACACAGACTCACAATTCTGGTTCCAAGTCTTCAGTCTCTTTTCTATTCATTTTGGATATTCTTTTAATGACAAAATTAACTTGACATCTGGAACTAGCTATATGGTATTTCTTTCCCTGAAAATAGATTGGTTCACCTAAATCAGGGCTTTGCAAGTCTGCATTAGTCTATTTTCTTGACAAAATAAAAGTAATAATGAACTGCAATAATCTGGAAGCTTTTTTTCAAATAAAGGAATATTCTGTGTGATAGATCCTGACACTGAAGAGATCAGTGGATCAATCTTTTGTGCATTCACCCTGTTCAGGCAGTATGTTCATGTGTAGAATTAATGAACACAGAGTTCGACAAGCATTCAAGTATTATTCTGTTCCATCAAAGTGTCTGTGAAGTACTGTTTTTAAATAAAAGTCATGATTATTATAATACATAATTTTCTGTAATGTATACATTTTGATTATATTTTAATATGTCAATGTTTGTATACAACTTGCTGGAATATAAACTTTTTAAGCTAAGAAATACTTCAAATCATGTTCTAGCCTGTATTGCAACAGATTCTCTTTTGGCAAATGATGCTGTTTCCCTTAAAAAGAAACTTCACTTTGATAGCTGGATTTATTTATTGTACTACGTATTACTGAAGTTTCACAGTAGTTTACAGAAACTATGATTTCTTTGATATCCATAGTTAATACCAGTACTAGTATTGTATCCATAATATTAGCATAGTAATAAATATGCAAAAACCTACATAATGACCCACGTTCAGGATAATTTTTATATGAAAATAATGTATTGCTCATTTTATGCAATTTTAATTATTTTTATTGTTTTTCCCAGTGATTAAAAATTATTAAATCCTTTGTATGATGACAGTACACGTTGGTATACAGGCAATGCGCATAACCTTATCAAAAATGATAGGCATCTTTTCCAATATCTTGAAAGGCAAAAAATAGAGGTTAAGGACAAATTGCAATTAGGTTTCACCTGAGGTACAGGTGTTACTGCAACTCTGAATGTGAAGAGCCTTATTGCTAAATATGCAATGGATTGCAAAGTTAATTGACCCGTATCTGAAAAAGCTGGTCAAAAATTTAACTAATTTGTTCAATGATGTGTCCCCATCCTCACCCTTGTTTTTGCCCTTCTTGTTTTTTGTCTATTGCATGGTCAAATGGCTTCCATGACAGTAAAGAGCACAGCATGTTCTCTCTCTCTCTCTCTCTCATATGAATGTATTCTTTTATAAATTTTCATGTTGTTTTCCTTCTTGAGCCATTTTGTTATTAAACCCTATCTATCTGTATATTGCAACTTATTGACACATGCCTAATTATGGCTTTGGTTTAATCATATTTATGGTTTGGCTTCCCCATAGTGTGCTAACCAAGACACAATGGCAGGGATGAGGCAACTGTCAGTTCCGATGGCAACAACTGGTTCTAGCCTGGTTCCTCCTTTTATTTTAGCTTGGCCAGCCCCTGGAATCTTGTCCGGATCTTGCTGTGGCAGTAGGGGAAATAGTGGGGGTGCAGATGGTAAAACCATGGAGGTGAGCAGCCCTGAACCTGCTGGGCCTGTGTCTCTTCTTTGGAGGAAGAGGAAAAAATTAACAACTGGTTTGCAAGAAGTGTTACAGTCCTGCACAATGGCCTGGGTCATACAGTTGTATGGAAGAGTTCAGGCTTCATGGTCAAATCGTATGTTTCAATGCATCCCTAAGTGAATAACAGCTTGACACAACTCCTACATTGTACGAAGTTAAGCAAAACATCTTCCTGAAAATGTGACTGCATACCTACAACGAGCAGTGCTTTGCAGATTCAAAATAAGGAAAGAGCGTAAACTGGAAATGTGGGTGGGAATGCAGTGACAATTATTTTCCTTGGCATCATTTTTCACTATTTAAATGTAAAGTAAGGCTTATAAGAGATTTTTTTAGTCACTGGTAGGTTTGTTCTGTCTATTTTGAATTTTTAAAACTGAAAAGTTAGGCCCTGTGTTTTTCTGTTTACCCTCATATCCACCTACCATAAATCATGTTTGTGATCTGATGGTTCATGACTTATGCTAAGCCAAAAGAAATCATACAGAATTGAGGTTTAGTAGCCTTAATACTCAGCCGCTATACCTTCTTTCCTTTTCGTTTTAACCCACTGTTTTATCCATTCTATTTCTTAGCCAGTCTTTTTAGCATTCTGGACATTTCTGTTTTCTATCTGTTTTTGTCTTCCATAATCCTTCCTTTTTAGCTCTACTTTTCTCAGATTGATTTTTGCATTACTTCAGCTCAACTGCATTCTTTCTGCAGCCATTTGCTTATAAACTGCTGTATTTTGGGGAACCTCTCAGTTGACAGCCTACCTTACAAATTTAATTTTGTGTCACTTTGGGCTTCTGAGGCTTAGCAAATTGGTACCAATTTATTTTTTTTTTGCTCAGAGAATTTTAGAGCTGAGTTTCTTGATTAGTTTGAATGACTGTGAATATTCTGTGTTATCATGCTGGTTAAGATGAATGATGTCATAGGCTTCATTGACATAAATCCAGTATGATTTAGCATTAGACCTTTGGCTAGGATGGGTGTAGCCCCTTCTGAGGAGTGGGTGTGTGTTGTGTTGCTGCCCAGTTTTGCCATCTTTGCTTTCTGAGTTATCTTCTTTTACTGCTACAGCATTTTATCATTTTATAGTTCTCCTGTTTTCTTGGGAAACACCCAGAGTCGTTGGGAGTGAAGAGGTGCACAAATTAAATAATACATGCTATTTTATATGCTAATTATATATAAAAAATAAAATGTTAAGTTTCCAAGTGTCAGTCTAAAGCAGCACTTTCTACTCATAAGAGGGGAGGTATCAGTAGTTTGAAGGATTCTAGGTTTTGCAGCCTTGCCAATAAACCAGTTTAAAAATACCTTAAGAAGGGATGATTAATTCAAAACAATTCAGTGGGGCTGATGAATTGCAGTGGCCTATGTAAGTTAGTCAATTGTTGAAGGAAGGAGTGAAAAAGGATAGGAATAACAGAATGAAGTATACCTGAAGAAAGCAAGGATGGGTGTTGAACTGAGATACAAAAAGAAGCCTTCAGCACTGCAACATTTTGTTGATCATCTTGCTTATAGATCAATAACATAGTATATAGCAATACTTTGGCAATAAAAAAAAGTATTCATCCAGTAAATTTGCTGATTATATATATTTGATTTTCTTCAAATATCAGGGCACAATAACTTCATGAAGGTTCCAAGGTGTTTTGTTGTTATTCTTGGAAATCAATAACTAAGTCTAATAGGCGACCAATAGTTCATTTATGGATATGTCATATTCTTTATCTGCTTCACAATCAGGTTTTTTTTAATTATTATTCCCCCCACCCCCACTTAGACAAAATCTGTTTCAATTGTTTCCATTTCTGTTTCCTTGTGTTTCATACCAAATATGAGTTAGCTAGGGGAAGATTACAAACAATGGCCTAATATATGTGACAGAAAATTGAGGGATGGCAGTTGTTTTAATAGCAGTAAAATATACTATCCAAATCTGACTATTTCATTTCAAGAGCTGTTACGAAACTTGAACTGTGAAGAAAATAAGATAACATTATTATTAATACCCTGTTAAGAAAAATGTGTATATTTACTTGTTCCTGTGTTTGATTATGTGCCATCCAGTTGGTGTCAGCTTTTAGTAACAACATAGTTAGACCTTCTCCAGGATGATCTGTCCCCAGCCTTACCTTTCAGGTCTCAAGTTCAGGTAATCAAGTCCATCCATCTTGCTGCTAGGCATATTCATCTTCTCTTTCTTTCCACCTTCCTAGAATTATGGTCTTCTCAAGGGAGTTGAATTTTTGCATAATGAGTCCAAAATATGATAATTAGAGTCTGGTTACTTGTGCGTCAAGAGAGAATTCTGGATTGATTCATTCTATAATTTGTTTGTTTTCTTGGCTGTCCATGGTATTCTCAGCAGTTTTCTCCAACACCAAATTTCAAAAGCATCAATACTTTCTCTATCCAGCTTCTTCATAGTCCAACTTCCACTTTCATACAGCATCACAGGGAATACCATAGCTTGCACTATTCTGAACTTTGTAGGGATAGAACATCTCTGCAACTGAATATCTGCAATATCTTCATTGCCAATTCTAAGGCTGGTTGCTGTACCCGTTGTCATTAGTTTGGTCCTCTGTATATTTCATCTTAGTTCCATTTTTTCACCGCGCTCCTTGACTTTCATTACAAAACCTTGCAGATCATTTTCATTTTCAGCTAGCAGAATAATGTCATCAACATAGTGAAAGTTATTGATGTTTCTCCCTCCAGTTTTAAAGCCTCACTCTTCTTTTTTCAATGCAGCTTCCCTATATATATATAGAGAGAGAGAGAGGGAGAGAGAGAGAGAGAGAGAGAGAGAGAGAACATATATACTTCTGATAATTTTAAATTACACTTAAATGAATGCCAATGTCAAATTCCATATCATTGTTATATTTTTTTGTGGGGGAATGGCTCTTGCCAGGCACTACATGCTGATTTCAAATATTCATATTTCACTCCAATAACTCTAGAAGGGCTCAGTGTAAGCATTTCCCCTGCTTTTCTTTGCTGGTAAGTCAATTTCACAGCCCATTTGCACAAGGCAAAAGGTGAAATAGTGACTGTCTCCCATTCAGTTCTTGACTGATCTAAGACTAAATCTCTGAGATGAGATGTTTAGTAGGTGTACTGTACCTCCTGGATTTTAAATTGCTCTGGGTTGGGTGGGTGGGTTGGGATGTAAATTATTGAATATATGCATGGGACGTATGCATGCAGGAATTTAAGAGAAAAAAACACAACTATCTGATGCATTATTCATTTTGTAAATAAGATTTCAGTGCAGAAATTGAATGGGGAAAGAAAACCAAAATCCATATATTTATGTGTGGGCACACAGCCATTAGAGTTACTATTAGATCTTTTGTGGTTCAAACCACTCTAACAAGAAGTGAACTCTTAGGCCATCATGCGCTATATATTGCTAGCTTTATGATGGCTTTGGTTGTCAAGATTTGCAGGAAGGAGGATATATAAAGACATTGGATATGACTCATATTTATTTATTTAGTGTGTCCAAGTCAATATTGACTCCTGGTGACTTCCTGGACAAGTTCCTACACATTTTTTGGCAAGGTTTATTGGAAGTGGTTTGCTCTTGCCTCCTTCCCAGGGCTGAGAGAGAGTGACTGACCCAAGGTAACTCAGCTGGCTTCGTGCCCGAGGCAGGACTAGAACTCAAGAGTCTCCTGGTTTCTAGCCTGATGCCTTAACCACTACACCAAATAGACTCTTTTTGTGCCACTCATAGATTGTCCATATTTATATGTTAAAACCTGTGGGAAACATCATCTTCTCTGCACAAGGTTTTTGTAACTGATTAGAGAAAGTGGGCCCTCTGTGCCTCTAGGCTCCAAAACATCTGTTTCCTCTGCCTTCACTATATTTGCACTACTGTCTGCCCCCCTCCAGTCTTAAGACATTTTACAAACAATTTTCCCCATTGATATATCTATTACAAATTTCACATATCCATCTTCAGAATCTATTCTCACTGATTACCCACAGACATATGCAGCATTAAAAATGAGGAAAAAATATTACCGAACTAAAAATTAAATTGAATGAAGAAGTTAAGCTATCTTGCAAGCCTTTAAAAGTTTGTTTCAAGATAAGGAAAAACCAAACCTACCATCAGACTAAAAAACTATCATAAGTAGAAGAAACTTTATATATATATATATTTGTCCTTAATTAAATACAGAATGTAATGAGCTATATAAAAAGCTTGCTGCAATCGTCTGTGCCCAAAAATAAATTTTATTCATCTGTGAATTAATTCTGAATAAGTCCACATTAATTTTCAATCCTCCTCATCTGAAGCCATTATGGCACTCTAATAATTAGTAGTCAGACATTTTTTAAATTGAGATTTGCTGCTTTTTTAACTGAAGAAGTTTCTTTTTTAACCATGTTGGAGAAAACCACTATGTATTTGTATTATATATTTTTGCAGGATAAAACTGATAATCAACTTATCTTTATTGCTGATGTATCTGAAAAATAACTTTTAATTTAAAGTGACTTAAACACTATTGGGATCCTAAACTGTGGCTTTACAGAATAAATTCTAAAATGTCCTGGTTTTAAGAAGGCATCATAATTGGAACAATCCAGCTGAACTATTGACAATCTCATCAATATGCAGTTCATTCTTAACAACTTACTTTGTGGCACTCCTTTGAAATAAAAAGCAATCTGTCAAGCTAAATAACTTACTGAAATTTCTGTGGTGTTTTATAACCTATTCTTGTAAAGAAAATTTTATTTCCTCAAACTTGGACTTAATAACTATTTCCCAAGTCCAAGTTATTCACAAGGTTATTTATATGCACTGGTGTTCAGTAATAAGAACAATAATATTACTGATTGATTTTGAGAAACTCAGTGTTTTCCTTCTTTGATACTCCCTCCCTTTTTCATTTCTTACATTTTTTCCAGAATAGAACTTTCTTCAGTAATGATTTTTAAATATGTAAATTCAGAATACACATGAAATAAAAACTATATCATAAAAAACCCTGACATACTATTAAACATGAATTCGCAAAACCTTGAAATTGATGCTATGGATATCCAGAGTAAAAATGTGTTCAAAGAGCTAGGTCATCCAAGAAAAAACAGAATTTTCAGAGAAATTCCTCGATGCAGTCATACTTTTATATGGAATACTTTTAATCCTACAATGTTTTGGTTCACCCTGGATGTCTGCAGTCTGCAGGAAAAAGAATTATCTTAATTTTTCATTCAATATAGCTTTCAATGCCAAATCAAAATTTCTTTGGCATCAGTCTTTTAAAGGAAGGTTAATATTTGGATATACAGATGTTCAAGGGTATAATTCTTGGCAATGGACCATAAGGACAATAATTCTTTTATATCTATCTTTCTCTTCCAATAAAGTTGGAATATAATAAAGGCAATTAGCAGAAAAACTTAAGCAGTTTTTCTGCTAATTGCCCATTAGCTATAATCTTGACAAGAAATTCTAGTTTAGAAATTAAGTGTGAATGCTATATATGCTTCCTGAATGTTGATGTATCTAGCAAGATACAAACACAAATAAAACTTGATTAAAGCTATACTGATTAACATATAGACTCTGGTCAGTGAACAATTCTAAAACAATAAAAACAATTAAAAACAATACAAAAATCAATATATACAGCAGCCAATAAAATGATAATCATAATTATCAATATAGCCAAGAGACAGGGCCCTTAACACATTTGAGCCCCACTCCCGGGACATAGCCAGGTCTTTAAAACCTTACGAAAGGCCAACAGGGTCAGGGCCATCCTAATCTCTGAAGGGAGGATGTTCCAAAGGGCAGGTGCTACAGCAGAGAAGGCACGTCTCCTGATCCCTACCAGCCAGGATTCCTTGGCTGACGGGACCCGCAGCATGCCCAACCTGCTGGACCAAATTAGATGGGTAGAAAACATTGGGAAAAAACATCTCTCAAGTAACCCAGTCCCAAGCCATGCAGGGCTTTAAAGGTGACAACCACCACCTTGAATTGCACCTGGAAACACACCAGAAACCAATGCAGCTCACACAGTAGTAGTGTTATATGTGTCACATATCCAACACCATTTACTACCTGTGCAGCCACATTCTGTACCAGTTGAAGCTTCTGAACAAGGGAGCCCCATGTAGAGAGTGTGCAATAATCTAAGTGAAAGATTACAAGGGCATGGGTGACTGTGAGCAGAGCCTCCCAATCCTGGAAAGGGTGCAACTGGCACACTACTCAGAGACCCTCCTAGCCACAGCTGCCACCTGCTCTTTGAGCAGGAGCTGTGAGTCCAGGAGGACCCCCAGATTGCATACAGGGTCTGTCTTGGGCAGTGCTACCCCATCCAGAACCAAAGATGGAAAAGCCTTGTCTCTACAAAGTCCAAATATCCAGAGCCACTCAGTCTTGCTTGGGTTGAGTCGAAGCCCGTTGCATCCCTACAGCCTCCAGACACTGGGACAGGACATCCACGGCATCACTCAGAGGACCTGGAGTGGAGATACAAAGCTGGGTATCATCAGCATATTGATGAAACCTCACCCTAAACTGACGAATCCCCTCACCCAGCCACCTCATGTAGACATTAAACAGGAGAGACGAGAGAACCAAGCCCTGAGGCACCCCACAAAGTTGGGGCTGCAGGCTGGATCTCTTCTCCCCATCAACACCAACTGGAATCAACCCCAGAGGAAAGGGGAGAATCAGCACAACACAGTGCCATCCACCCCCAACTCATGAAGTTCATCCAGAAGGATACCAAGATTGATGGTATTGAAAGCCACTGAGAGGTCAAGAAGAGCAAGGATGGATGCACTACCCCCATCCCACTCCTGCCAGAGGTCATCCAAGAATGCAATCAGTGCCTGGCCTGAGCCCTGACTGAAAGGGGGCTATGTTCTATGAAAGTTATACTTAATTCCCTTGTTAAAAATAGCTACAGACAAAAGTCATGCATTGAGACAACTGGTGCAGTCAGGATCCTCAGATCAGAAGAGACAACCTCTGACTAAGTTTCAGAAGGGTGGTTTCATATCCCCAAACAACTCACATGTATGCATTTGTGCTACATGGAACTTCTCCAACAGTTAGAAGTCATATGGTAGGATATTTTTTGACTAACTTGTTTTAATAAAAGACATAAGCTTTTGTGAGCTAAAGCTCACTTCCTCAGATGCATGGAGTGGTTAAACTGATGTAGGATTTGAAAAGAGGATGAGGCATAGAATTGGGAGAAAGGGTGGTTTTGCAAATACAGGTTATATGATAGTTACAGCTATCTCATCACTTAGCAGTTATAATGTGTTAAAAACCTATTGTGTGTTGTGACCTTCTGAGATAGCCTGGAATTTTTTGATGCATGTGAGTTCAGCAGTGTCTTGCTCTATGATGCTTGTGCAGTTTCTTTTTTCCAAAATGACTACTTCGAGATCTGTAATGGACTGTCCTGGGAGATTAAAAGTCTCTATTACTTAGCCCTTGTTTTGAGTCCTGATGTCAAACTTGTGCCCATTAATTATTTTGCAAAAATTCTGATCTGTTTGTCCAACATAGAAACCAGAAGACCACTGCCAACAGAGGATGGCATATTTCACATTGTAAAAAAGTATGTGAAGACACCTTTCATCTTATATGTGAATTTGTTGGGCCTGTGATGGTACTATTGGTGTAAATGTGGAGACAAAGTAGACATTTGGGTTTGTGGCAGGAACTGGTTCCCATGTTAGCATTATTGTTTTGTTTCTTATGGCTTGTGAGAATATTTTTCAGGTTGGATGGTTGTATGCAAGTATGAAATGTTCTTACTGCAGTCTTCAGTGGTAGATGGAGTGGTGGTAGGCAGAGCATACAATTTGTCCAAACAACCTGGTTGAAGTTCATGGTCTTCCCCTGATGTGATTGATTATGATTACATGCCATCGAGTCATTGTCAGCTCTTAGCAACCACATAGATAGATTTTCTCCATGATGATCTGTCCCTAACCTGCTCCTTCATCCCTTCCAATGGTGCATTCATCACTGCTATAACTGAGTCTATGCACCTTGCTGCTGGTCATCCTCTTCTTCTCTTTCCTTCCATCTTTCCCAGCATCAGAGCCTTCTCTAGAGAGCTAGATCTTTGCATAATGTTCCGAGGTAGGATAATTTAAGCCTGGACATTTGTGCCTCGGGTGAGTTGATTTGTTTGATGATCCATTTGTTTCCCATTCTGTACTAGCATCCAATCCAGATCTGATTCTAATTGCCCACTATTTCCCACAATGATTTGAGAAGGATGGGGATTTTCATTTCCTTGAAAGGGTCTGTGTCTACTTTATTCCAGTTTGAAGCAAAGCTCCACTCCCAGTTTATTTCTTCAGTGTGCTACAATGGATAGAGGGGTTATTTCCTAAATTCAATGGAAAGGGGAGTTACTTTTAGGAAATAACCCCCCTTTCCATTGTATTTGGGAAATAACCCCCCTTTCCACCATTTAACTATTTCACTGACTTACAGGGCAACCCTCTATCTATCTATCTATCTATCTATCTATCTATCTATCTATCTATCATATTTATATAGCCACCCATCTACCACAAGGTGACTCTGGGCAGCGTACAACAATTCAGAGTGAACTTTGCAATCAAGTCAACATTAGTTGCCCTACCACAGGAGAGATCCTTAGTTTTTCCATTAGTGCTGTTTCATTGTTGTCAGTGTCTCATCCTGAGCAACTTTGTGGTTTTTTATTTGTTCACACATTAAGTCCTAATGTATTTATGATATTAGATGAACTCAGAATCTGTAGGAGTATCATCCATTACTTCCACAGTGCCATATTCAGCAGGAATAGAGGAAAGCCAGTGAGTTAATCCTTTATAAAGTATACTTTATACTCCTACCTCAGCTCCCAACATCTGCTCCACTGTATTCAGAAAAGGCACCCCGCTTCCTTTGCATGTAACCCATCAGCCAAACCAACAGAAACTTGGCATAAAAGGAGCTATTACTGCTTCAAATTTCATTCCATTCTGCCAAGTTACAGATACTTTTTAAAGAAGT
The DNA here is from genome assembly GCA_030867105.1 of Liasis olivaceus. Taxonomy (NCBI): domain Eukaryota; kingdom Metazoa; phylum Chordata; class Lepidosauria; order Squamata; family Pythonidae; genus Liasis; species Liasis olivaceus. The sequence goes on from CM061349.1 coordinate 265,300,613, forward strand.
TTTTTAATGGGTCATAGCTTGAAAGCCTACAAACTGTATTCTTTGAAATTACTTATGACCCAAATAAATACTCCATTCTTGTATCACAAACACATGGATGGATCTTTTCCTCCCCTTGAATAATTCAGAGAACCACCCATGGAAGAATATGTATGAAAATGCTTTACCCTCTTCTTCAAAGTATTCCAATCACAGGACCATTGAAGGATGTGCTCTGGGGCTGGCAATACAAATGGGGTAGATGATAATGATCATCATTATTTTTGTTATTGCTGCCACCAGCCCTTAAATGACCTAATATTTCAATATAAGCAGCTGCTTAACAGGAGTTGCTGTTACAAAATTCCAGGATATCAGAAATGATGGAATATATTGGAATGGATAGAATATATAGATATAGATGTACATACACACTCACACCCCTATTATATGGTATGGGTGAATTTGTGATCATTAAAAACTCCTGTTCATCAGGAGAAGAGAGGCATTAAGACCTCTACATGCATGTACAAAGAAATGAGCCTTTATTCTGAAATGCTGCTGTAGCTGCTCAAAGCAATTGTCAGAGCTTTTGCCACTCCCTACAGCTACTTAAATCTGGCATTGCAGTGCAATTGTCCTCCCTTTTTAATAACACTAATATCATTAATAACTGTTTCCTGTTTGTGGATGGTTGCTCAGGGCAATTCTTCCTTATTTATTTGCACTTTGGATCATCCAGAGCTATCTACACACTGTTGCCAGATAAGCTGATTTTTATCAAGCTGCTGGGTAATTCTGCCCATTTCATCTGACAGTTTTAGTATGGTACTGTGGCAGTTGACCTGTGTAAGTGAAGGATTATCGTAGCTTCAGTATACTGAAAATGTCATGGGATGTATTCTTTCAGCCTATGTCTGTTGAAGGTAAGAGAGAAAAGTCTATCCCTTTTTGTGTTCTAAACAGATCACAGATTGGAATAATGGGATCTAGTGTTTTCAACTTTGTTTCGCTAAAAAAAGAGGTGGTTAGACTAAGTAGATATTATAGAGTGCTGTTTTTACTATAGGAAAGTTGTTGCTGTACTATTTTCCCCATTAACCGCTAGGAAATGTGGGAGGTTCTGCTACTGATTTCTTTTAATAAACCTATATTATTGCTAGCCAACTAAGATGTCTATCTTACAATGTAATGTGCAGCGAATGTTTTCCGTTTAGCTTGATGACATCAACCTTTTTCATTTAATATGATTGCTGCAACAGAACATTATGTTTTCCTTAGAATAATTAGTGTTGGATTAAGAGTGGATAATCCTCTGTACAAGTGAATAAACCTGAGAACAGTGATAGCAGACTGCTATTAACTATTAAATGTTTACTTTGCTCATTTTTCTTATTATTGTGCATTTCTTTTATTTTCCTCACCAGTAAACAGTTTCATATTCCAGTAGAGAAACTCTGCTTTGCTCCAAATGGAGCCTTTACTGAATAGTTCTGTTTGTCTGGCATTGTAGCATAGAAGAAAAAGGTTTCTTACAATAATCCTCCAGTTGGATATTTATAGGGGACAAAAATAATATGTCGGGGAATACTGGAGCAAAGGGGATTCCATATTCCCCCAAATTCTCTAAATTGCAATTTCATGTTTTTTAAGCCAAGTCTTCCAGATCAGTTGCAAAAGTTAGGGCGAAAGCTGGCACTCCATAGTTTACAGTTACTCCTGTTATTTATTAGGGGAGATAGGAAATACAGTTCTGCATGTATTTCATTTCCTATGTATCTGTGTAAGTAGAAGAAGCATTTTGGGCCAGTTTGGGTTGGGTCCAGATCCAGTCATACTTACAGAAGATCCACTGAAATGGATGGACAAAAGTTAGCCATAAGACCCATTGATTTCAGTAGGTGTCCTTTAAAGAGGATTATGTTTCAATCAAGCTCTTCATGCAGATTACAACATATACAGCAAGATATTTTCCACTTGGAGAAAAATACTATAGAGCTTGTGAAATGATAACTTTTGTGAAATGATAACTTTTGGCAAGAGATAATATGAACAAGAATTAAGAGCCAGTTTGGTATAATGGTTAAGGCATCAGGCTAGAAACTGGAGACCGAGAGTTCCAGTCCTGCCTTAGGCACAAAGCCAGCTGGGTGACCTTGGGCCAGTCACTTTCTCTCAGCCCTAGGAAGGAGGCAATGGCAAACCACTTCTGAAAAATCTTGCCAAAATACTGCAGGGACTTGTCCAGGCAATCTTCAAGAATTTGACACAATTGAACGGATAGGGGAAAGAAAGAAAAAAAAAAAGAACTAAGATCTGACACAAATCCATTATCCAATTAAAATTCATTATTCTTTATTTGCTTTAATATTTTAATATATTATTTTACCATATATTTTAACATTTTATTATATATTATATTTTGTCTTTTGTTAATATTGTTTTGTAATATATTTATAGTATTTATTATATTAATGTAATTACAACTACCATTTCATTATTTTAAAGATTTGTGGCACATATTTCAAGATTTCTGGATTGTTTGTCACTATATTCAGCTAAAATGGAAAATGTTATTTTAATATCATGTTAGCAGTGTTTAGAAATATTCATATAAATTTATTGTAGCATCCTTAAGCTGTATGGGACCAAGGAAATACTTAGTTAAACTTTTCAAACAAAATATCCCTAAGAGGAAAAAAAAATAACATATATATCCATTCAAGCATAAAAATAAGTTCAGTTACCTTAATGGTGGAGGGGGGGAGGGATGAACACATCTAAATGTTTCACAATAATAGCACAATGAAAACAAATGTTATTTAACTGGGACAACATGTTTGTGAGCTTGGATATGATTAAGGTAATATCTTTATCTTCTGAAATGTCCTTTTAACATCCATCTGTAAACAAAAGCAGACTGAATATTACTGATGAAAATGGACTATATGATTCTTAGAAAGCATAATTCAAAAAGCTGGGAAATCCATCCTAGTTTCAAGATAAAATAGCTTCTAGTTAGCTGGCTTTTCTACTATAGTTATTGTCATACCGTTGCTCCCTACAGATCTCATCTAGGGAGCTTTGAATTTGACCAATAATGTTATTGTATTTTATCAATATTATTTCACCAATATTTATTCCAAGTAAGCAACCCCTCATGAAAACTTCCAAAAAGTGTATGTATCATGTGGCATATGTGCATGAATTGATGTTATATAAATCATCAATAGTACGCTATGATGACAAATGTTGAAAATTCTGCCATGTAACATTGACAAACCAGTTAGGTGGTATCCTGATTCATATGATAATTAGGACTCTCCAACCTTCATTTTAAGTTAATTCCAAGATTATTTTCATACATACAGTTACCAAGTCAGTTGTCCTCCCACCCCACCCCACCCCACCCCACCCCACCCCACCACCATAACATGGACATTTGATTTCTGTTTCTTAAATGAATTACTTTGCACTTGCCTCAGCTGAAATATATTCTGTTATTTTTTACCCTTTTCCATAAGCTATCAAGATAGTTTTGAATTTGTTTCTGTCTTCTAGGGTATTAGTAATTCCACCAGATTTAGTGTCATATGAAAAACTTATATGTATTCCCTTTAACTTTTCATCCAACTCAATACACACATTGAAGAACACGGGGCCTAGGGCCGAACCTTGTAGCCTCCCATTGACTATCTCCCTCAAGTTTCATGGGAAACCATTGATGAGTACAATTTTCAAATAAAATATGCAGCCACTACTTTGTCATGCCATCCAGCCCACCTGCTTGCATGCTAATCAGAATGTGGTAATGGATTTTGTCACATATGCTGAGGTTAAGTAATATTACATCTGTTGCATTTCCATAATATATTGAGAAAGTTACATAATTGAAAATGTTAGTCTGTCAAGAATAATTCTTGATAAATCCACTGGTAATCACTTTCAAGGTATTTATAGGCTGATCTCATTATGATATATTCTGAAGTCCAGATATCAATGTCTGACTGTAGTTCTCTGCATCCTTCTTTTCCCCTTTCTGAACCCAGGGACATTTGCCCTCCTCCAGTCATCTAGCATATCACAAATTCTCCAGGATTTCTCAAAGATAAAGGCTCAGACAGACCATCTGCAAGTTAACTACACAGCTTTTCCTCATCTCCTCATGATTAGCAAAATAAGTTATTACATGCACACTTGTTTAATTTGAATAGGCTGGTTGCAGCAGAACTGTATTTTTCTCAGGAAAAAAAATGATGGTTTCAGCTGAAAATTGTTTAATTGCATTTTGTTTGGCTCAGCGAATACAGAAACTGTTCAAAGCATGTTTAAGTCAAATAAGAAAATGTCCTTATCTTAATCCTTGCTTTCATGTAATAGGTCACTTTCTATAAATTTTATAGATGACAGATTCATATTAGACAATATCTTGTCCAAAGCCTTCTACTGCATGAACATTTGTGTACATTTATATGTACTAATGTACATGTATTTTATATGCACTTGTCATTATTTACAGTCTTTTATGAACAGTTTCCCCTATTATAATAATTGTCCTAATATATACATTTGGTATATACTTTTCCATAGTACACATGTCTGTATGTTTTTGCAGTTAAACATTCAGTTTTCAACCTTCATAGGTCATGGCACTCTTTAAATTTAAGGGATATGAGTATAGTTTGCTTATTTTGGGGGGGGGGGGGTTAAAGTAAAAAAATAATTTCTTCTACTGAACAAATCATAGAACTTAGTTCATCATGTTGTATTACTGGATGCTGCTACAGAATTGCTTTTATAAAATGTCCACCCAAGTTGTGGGACATATCTCATAAGGGGCACTAGCAACCGGTATTTCTGACACTGCTGGATGAAAGCAGGAAGTTTGTATTCATCTGAAGCTTCATTCATCTAGTAAGTTAAGTCCCTCACACTTGACTGACACTCAAGTAAAAGCAAAAGCATATCATAGCACCAGGACTGGTATGGGAAGAGAATATTGATTGTCCTCTTCAGAGGAATGATACCATCACATAAATTTAGACTAGATAGATAGTACATTTACCAAAATATTAGCCAGCTCTGACTATTTAACCAAACTTACTAGCATAATTAAAGACTAAAATGGTGGTATTGGATTACATAAATGCACTTGCTTGATCTGAAAGGAATTCTGTCGTGTTTTCAGGAAAATAATTCTAAATTCCCCACTCTCATTGACATAGATAGTATTTCACAGTCTGAAAACATTTAATTAGCTTCTTTACAAGAGTATGTGCGATGGGGAAACACTAAATTGGTTGCTGTTGCTGTTTTTTTTTTCCCTTGGCTGATATCACACTGTTTTTTAAGATGAAAGAAGAGGTAGAATTACACGTTTCCAATAATACATGGATATTTTCAAAACTATAAAACGAACCATTCTCTATTCAAGGCTGTTGATCTTTTCTACATTAACTAAATAAACATAATTAAATTATGACGTATAAACACATCATAACAATACAAATGTTTGAAAAGAAGGCAGCTGATAAGGATACAAAGAAAAATAAAGAAAATCTTTTCTCCTTTAAATAAATGTATGGTGGGGGTTTTGAGCTACCAGCAAACCAGAACAATCATGCAGAGCCAGTTTTCCTGCAGTCTACATCCCTTAAATATACCGTACTCTTTCTACGATGAAATACAATTTTATCTCCAGTTACTTTTTCAATGAAGGGACTTGAGGTAAACATTATTAACAGGTGGTCTGCAGGTATCATGTTTCCCTCTCTGTGTCTCTGAAGCGTGGCTTTGCTCAAGTCCATGATGGGGTTCAATTAGTTTCTCTCTCCAGGATGAATGAAGCAGCCTTTAGAAGGATTAGATCTCATGAAATGCAACCTTTTTTTCTGGTCAAAAGACTCAGCCCATTTAAAACCTGCCTGTAGAGACTTTTGACATTGGCTTCAAATGGGATTAGCCCCCAGCTGTTAACCTGTTATTCCCTGCCGTTTCTTTCCCAAAAACAATGAAAAGACTAAAACTGTTATTTCACAGGTGAAGGGACAGCCACTGATGAGAAAGAGAACTGTAAAACATATCCTTGTAGAAGCCTGCAAGTATGCTAAAGAATGTCATGACCTTTATCAGATAGCATGGTTTGTAGAGTTTCTGCTGCATCCTACACTGCAAAGAGTAAGGTGAGCCTAGGGGGCAAAGTGTGCTCTTCATCTACTTTACTGTATTAAGAATCTTTTTGGAATGCTTAAGCCTTGCAATTCCCTGGAGCCTTTTCCAGAATTTGACAGATAATCTGGAGTTTTGTTTTGGGATGAGTTCGTTTTTCCACTTGAAGACAATAGTTTGAAAGTTTTGTTCTGGAGATCAGCTAATTTTAATCAGCAAATGTTTGATCTTCCTATCTATATGAATATTTATTTGCCGTATTTCAAGGTATGATAATTATTTATACATAACTGATAAACCTAGCAAAGAGTACAATTATGGTAGGCTGGGAACTAAGAACATGAACCAATGAAACAAGAGGTAAAAACACCTGCAGAAGTCTCTGCAATTACTCCTGTTTCATTAAACAGCTGGCTGCTGAAGTTGTTGACCATTTCCTTCCTATGCACTTACTGATTTTTGATTGACTATATCCCATCAAATCATTGCTGACACTTAATCACATAGGTAGACTTTCTCCAGGAGGATCTGTCACCAACCTGGCTCTTCAGGTCTTCCAACAGTGCACTCATCACTGTTGTAATTAAAACCAGCTACCTTGTCAATAGTGATCTTCTTCTCTTTCCTTCCGCTTTTCCCAGTATGCTGTATATAGGTTCCCAGCTCTCAAGGGAGCTGTCCTCAGTATAATAATTTGAGCCCTACAGGGTCTATCTCTATGGATCATTGAATAGCAAAACAAATTATGTTGGCAAGTGAAATGAAGAAGCAAATTTAAGATGCTAGGGTTTTAAAAAGCCATGAATCTATTGAGGAATGTAGCTGGTTGGCATCTAAGCCAACATAGCCAAGGTGAATGGCTTAGGTGTAAGTCCCCATAAGAAGCTCTTCAAGGGGGTCTTTCATGGACTAGGCTAACTTACAAATTATGATTCTGATAAATAATTTCTGAAAGTAGAGACTGACACAAAATAGGGATCTCTTCAAACTAGTCATGTGCAGACCTCACTATCACAGAATTGGGCCAGCATTTCCCATTCTCTGTAAAAGATAGTTGTTCTTTACATTGAGATATTATATTCCCTCTTTTACTCTTGATTCTGTTCATTTTCTGTAGTGGAATCTCAGCTGAAGAAAAGATAAATAGTTAATAAAGAATAGCTGGAGCAAGCAAATTATGACAGCTGTTGACCAATTTAAGTCAGTTTGAAAGATGTTTCCAATTTTGCTAGTTTTGCTAGTTATGTCTTTCCTTTATATTTTACAGAATAATTTGTCAGTCTATACCTAAAGGTACCTAGCGCTCTGGAATTGATTTTCAGGGAACAGAATTGCAGGACTTTTGTTAATGGGAATTCTCTGCTGGATTGGAAACTGTTCTTGGATAGGACATGCTCTTTTATTTGTAGGATATAAAATCTAATCATGCTCAATCATTTATTAACTCTATGTAATGCATTCATTCTGAATTTACATATAAGCTATTGGAATGGAAAGAGATATCCATGCAGAGCTAGATTTAGGTATAAACCAAGCAAGCTACAGTTTAGGGTCCCACAATCTGAGGGTTTCTCATATCTTTTATTTCATTATATTGATACTGGATTATCTTAAAATAAATAATTTCCAAGTGATAATGTAAAAGTAAAATTGTTAATTGGTCTTAGTTCCTTAGTTCCTCCTATTGTCCTATTGAAAAGAAAAACAATATCTCCTCTATATGTCATCTATATTATATATATATATATATATATATATATATATATATATATATATATAAAAATAAATGAATATATATCTATATTCATTTCAGTTGTGCTCCAATATTTCCCAAAGTTAATAGATAAATAGTCTATCAGAAAGTTCCTTCAGTACCCTAATATGTAATTCATCTTAGCCTGGTGATCTGAACTTATTCAAAATTAACAAATTTTCCCAGGGCCAGTGTAGTCATACCAAACACCTTATGCAGAATTCCACTTAGCACGCCCCCATTTTTTTTTTTTTAATTCAAAATAGTGTATCTTCTCTTTCTTGGGCAGACTCTATATAACCATGTTGCTTGGTAACCGTACAGTGCAGCTTTTCATTAAAAAAAAAAAAACTTACAACTGGCACCTCCACCCCCACGAAGCGCCCTTGTGCAGTACAGAATTTGCACACCACTTTGCGAAGAGGCTGAGCATGCACTACCATCTCTCTGTCTGCTTCAACTTGCAATTCGACTCTTTTCACAATTGCCTCTTGGAACACTCACGCTCTTGCTGAACAAGACTAAGCAAAATTGGAAGCTGAGTCTTTCTATCTGTTGGAATGTTTGGATTCTTCTTCCCAAAGAGACAGTACTAAGATACTTCCTTGTACTACTACTTCTATTTAGAAAGTTTAAAATATTTCTGCAATTTCCAAATATGTCATATTAAAATTTTAAAATAAAAAGTGTTTATTTTAATCAAATAAACTTCTATATTAATATGAAATACTGTTTCTGAATACAGAAAATTCTTATAACAACCATTACCCTTTTAAAAAATATAATCAATAGACATACAGTCAATTGCATTAGAAAATTGCTACATTTTGACAAAATAAAGCCTCTGTATTTAGCATGTACAGTCTTCTAAAAGGGAAAATTATCACTGTAATTCTTTTTGGTCGCAATCTTGAAACTGTTATGGATTTTAAAAAATCAAGAGAGAAGATTGTACTAAATTTTTAGCTAAGAGGCAGGTGTTTTGCAGTCTTAAAGTATCTAAACTCTGCTCCCAAAATGGAGAGAAAAGCATGATATATACTGGTTGACCAATCATCTACTCTTAATAGGTAAAAGTCAACCCTTGAGTTGAGCTTGACTCTTGGGGATTACAAGGACTTGCAATGTTACGGAAAAATATTTTACCAGAATCCCTTCTCAGTGAAATGTAACTTGCATCTCATAACTTGGGATGCACATTTGAGAGTCTGGGAGACAGTGATTGCTGTAAGAATCTTCTGAGCCTGAAGTGGGAGAGATAAACAGCTGGAAGTGGGAAACATCTGTATATGATGCAAGAACAATGTTTGGTAGATATGAATCCAACATTTCACTTTTCAGGCACTACAGTGAACAGCAAGGAAGAAGTGGAAGGGAGGGGAGATATTATGGATAGAACAGAATGTCATATTCATGATTGAATGTCTTAATTTTTAAATGAAATTAACATAAAATTAATATAGAATATAAAGTCATATGCATGACAAGAATTGTATTTTCATGTAAAACACAAAAAAGGGATTATGAAGTCTGTAACTTTAATCAGATTTTATCCGAATGTTTATAAGCTGTGTTTTCAGGGAGCCCAATTCCTGGGAATGAATGAATGAATGAATGAATGAACGAACGAACACACACACACACACACACACACACATATACTGTATATACTGTTATTTCATTAACTATTCAAATGAAAGTTTCATAAAGTTGTGTCACATGCAAAATATTTTCAAATGACTTAACTATATATTATGCATTATAACTTGGGTATCTGTCTGTTGAAAAATTGCTATAAGCAAAGGTTAACAATAGAAACCCACGCTCTCCAGTGGTACAATTACAAGGGCGATGACTGCCAACGTACATGAGCTGGAGAATGATACTGCACATATCTTTCATTCTTCATTAATGAAAGGCCATTTCATTTAACAAAATGTGCTAAATAAAACCATGGCCAGTATTATAAAATATAATGGCTCAGAACTGGAATAGTTCCAAACCTGGAAATGTGTTTATGCAAGGTTTCCTTGATTATTTTTACCAGTGGATTGCTGATTATGTCTCACCTTTGTTTCTGGAAGCAAATAAAACCCTGTATTCTAAAAAAGCAACAGTGAAACAGTATTGATATGTTTCAGTAATTATGAAACATTACCTGTTTGTTGTCCAAATCAGTCAAGGTAGAAAAGAATCAACAACAGGCCAATTCAGAGTAACATGCATTGAACTGCAAGTGTGGGAAATAATTGGTCCAACTGTTGTAGAGAATCATAGAAAGCATTGCACACTTAAATATTCTCTGGAACACTCTATAATTTTGAGTGGCTGCAGTTGGGCAGTTATATCCATTCCTCTGGCAGGTAGACATCATTTGATATAATCCAGAGAAATTTAACTGAAATCATTTATATGTTTTAAAAGAAGTGCATCTGTCCATAATCCAGAGAAATTTAACTGAAATCATTTATATGTTTTAAAAGAAGTGCATCTGTCACCAAGAACAATTGTTCTGTCATCTCAAAAGTAATAAAGTGCTTAGAGAAATAATTTTGTAACAAGCACAAGCAGATTGTTTGTGGGAAGTCTTGTATTTTATCTTATTTCATGACTACAATCCAAGAGAAGCTTATTCACACTGGAGGTTCAAGTCAAAACTAAAGTATTTCAAGTTTGAAGAATCAGATTTTTTTATTTTTAAAAAATCCAGGATTAATTCTTCTGTTTCCCTCCACTGCACCCAAGAACAAATTCACAAATATATTCTAAATGAGGTTAGAGTAATATGATTTTCTATTTGATTTGGTGGTCTTCTTGGGAAGCTTATGTTTCTGAGCTTCCCCCAGAAACAAATGAGAGAGTAAATCTTTGAATCTCAAGTAAACTGTCCCTTTGCTAAATATACCTTTTTCATTTTAAATTTAGACATAAGTCTGTAAAGGTAGTGATCAATTTAGAGTTTTTAAAAACTTTTTAAAAACTTTATGGAATACTTACATCTCTTTAGTCAGACCATTTATTATATTTGAAGCTCTCACATTCAGCATCTAGCACTGAAAAATATACTGGATTATTGAGTTGGGAAAGATTTATACCTAGGGCCTTTAAAAGCTAAATTCTTAGTTAGCAAAGATTAGCAAAGTTTTTATTTATTTATTTATTTATTTATTTATTTATTTATATGGCCACCCATTACATATGCATGACTCTGGACAGCTAACAGTTAAAAACAAAATAAAAACATAATAAAAGACAACCAAGTTTAAAACAACAGAGATAACATAAAATAACATAGCAGCTGAGAACAAAAGTCTGAATCATACATTCATATGAATTCATAAGTTCATATATTTGTTGTGGCTAGTTAAATATATACTTATATGGTTATTATGAAATATTATAACATCATTTAGAGCTGTATAAAGATGAAATTTTTTGATGTAGGAGATATGTCAAAATATATATTCTTGTTTTTTTCAAGCATGTACCATAAGCATAAGTTTAACCATAAATGTCTGGAAATAACCATTTAACCTTAGAATCAGGTATAGTGAAATGGAGTAGCAAGATCTAGTATTTGGATAAAATGCCATTTATTAAAAACCCTGTGAATATAAAAATATTGATTTGGCAAAGTAGGGAACTGGCTTTAAAAGATTAGTAAGTATATCTGCTCTTCCACCTGCCTGAATCAGTTTCAGAAGGATCTGAACCAGATTGAATTTTCATTTCCCTGAATATTGAAATGTTTTTATGATTAAAGCTGATTTGAAACTTTTTTACAAGATTAATTTGAAATTATTTTTTTCTTTTCCTTATTATTCTCATTCCTAGAAAAAAACAATATGTTATATTCTTTTCTCTAGATCCTCTCCATCATCCATGGTTTGGAAGAAACTGCCTGTGAACATTGCCAGTTGTACTTAACTCCTGCATCTTGCTCTCTGATGAACTCCTTTGTATTTGTGCCGTGTTCTATGGTGCATATTTATGATGTAAAATGCATCATGAGGTCTTCTTCACTTGGATAAATTGCCACACTTCTGTGTTTGTCAAAAGAGACATGCAGAGACCTAAAGTGGATACATCTGGCTTGATCAACTGAAGAAAGCACCCTGGACTTTTTCTCAAAGGTAAGATCAGCTATCACCACTGACAAACTGTGAAAATAAATTTGCTATGATTTCAAACTAATGGCTAGACAAGACCAAATCATATGAGTTAAAGAACCTTCACATTTTTTACAATACCAAAACAAAAATTCTTATGTCTGACCATTTTTAAACATTCTTTCAGGGGTCCAATTGACAAAATATATATAGAATTATAGAATATAATATATTCTGATGAATTAATTCCATTGTTAAGCATTAATACGTTTTACATTTATTAAAACGTGGACCCATTCATTTTCTAAAATTGGGTATTGCAAGTCTTCATTTCAAGTTCAGATATGTAACTAATGCTAACCTTCATTCTGTTTTTTAATTCCTTTTAAAATTGAACTGTTGATTTTGCTTCAAGTGTTCCATCTTTTAAGGATGCTAGGAGTTCAGGTACCTCTGAGGTTGCTAAAGCATCTGGGCCATACTGTTCTTTCAGTCTGTCAGAACGGTATTCAGTCCTCCTTCCCTTAAGCTCTCAGAGCAAAGAGATACAGATGTTACATTATGTCATGCCCCATGAACAGAGTTTACATGACTTCTACCACCAACTTTATAAGAAGGAGGAGGAAATTCATTTTTACACAGTGTATATCCTATGTAGTATTTTCAGTTACACTGATCACCAGGAGGCACTATGTGACCAGTTTTGTCCTTTTTGGGATTCATCAGAGGTAGGTAGTGAGATACTGTTTCAAGGGATTCAAATTTTCTACTGTGAATTGAACTCATGGGCCTTTGCATTTTAGAAGACTATAGTGAATTAGCTTTAGGAGCTACCTAGGCTCTGACACTCAACAGAGTTGCAGTAAGGAATATATGGAATCTATTTGAATGATCTGTACAGTCCACTTTCCCTAGTGGAGATGAAAGGTCTGAGAGATCTCTTCCATTTCAACTATTTCCCAAGAAAGTAATCATTTGCTCTTCATTTGCGGATGCCTCCAATTCGTAAAACTGATTATAAACATTGTAACACTGGTAATTAGTAGATTTTGGTCTCAGTTCATAACTGACCCTCATTGGCCTGAATTTAAGTTATAAAAAGTTGTTTTTGTTGCTTCAACTTGTGAGCCAAAAACTTTCCAGTTTTCACTCCTGGTTCCCAAAAGTTTTGATTAATGCATTTCAAAGAATGTTTAAATTTTTCTGAATGTTCATTTCTAAAATGAAGCCCCATTTTAACTTTAGCTGCTGTAAATATTTGGTATGAATCATCTGTGGGGTATTTAGCATTTTTTCCAGCTGTATAAAATTAACATCTCTGAGTCTTCTTCTTCTGAGATCATAGCAAGAGTAGATGTAAGAATACCTTAAATGCATTATGTTTCACATTATAGGGGCAGATTTCCTCTTGTTCTTGATTTGTAAGCATCCAATATCTCAAGTTTAAAACCAGTTGGCAATAAAAAAGATTTCTTGAATACATTCTTCAGTGTAAATTAGCAAAGGCTTCTGTTCTGCATCCAGAGTTAATTGATTATTTTTAAGTTGTTTCTGGTAACTTGCCTGTCTACTTTAAGCAGTTCAGTTTGCAGGTTTATTATGAGTTCATCATGAACTTGTTCTTTTTCTTCTAAGGTCTTAATTGTGGTTTCATAAGAAATAGTAATAATTCTGTTCCATGCTTCCAAATCTTTATCAAATTGAAGAGCTTGAGGTTTCCAAATTTTAAGAGTGCCATGGATCCCAGATATGCCATTTTCAGAACTTGTAAATTTATTTTTCATCTGTTTAGAGATTGGCTGAAGTTTCACTATTAGTTCAGAGCATATTATTTCTTGCTGCTGGGATAGCAATATATCAGGGTTCAATGTAGCTCTTATCTGGCAGAATCTGGAAAGGCAGCCATTACCCCCTCCTCTCTGTCCAGGATTTCAATGAAGTACATAAGGTTGTCCTGATTTTCTACCTATCCATTATCTAGAGCAGTGTTTCTCAACCTTGGCAACTTTAAGATGTGTGGACTTCAACTCCCAGAATTTCCCAGCCAGGGAATTCTGGGAGTTGAAGTCCACACATCTTAAAGTTGCCAAGGTTGAGAAATGCTGATCTAGAGTAGAGCACTTGGCTCAAGATGATTGGGGGAATTGTCTTCTTCTTTTTATAAAGTATATTGTTAAAATAATGTTATATCCCAGTTGTTAAAGCAAACTGTTTGTAACGAACTGCCACTTGTTGATCTTAAAACCAGTAACTCTCCTTGCAACCAATATTGATTCAAAAGAAAGTTCATTTATTAAGAATAAGTGTACAGATCCAAAGCATTGCTGAGACTGAATAAAAGCGCGCCAAAAACTGCTTTTCTTTCTTTTCCCCCCCTTTCTTCGCCCTTAGTTCTTGTCTTCTGATTCCCTTGCTGGCATGGCCTTGAACATTCCAGTGCTTGTGATAAGAAACCATCTGCATCAAACGGTCTCTCCTTCCTACTCCCCCTCCCCTTTTCCAATGGCAGAACCGCAGCATGTAGAAAAAATCATTTTTTTTAAACTAGCCATATAATAATCTACTATAAAATCTTGCGAGGATTCTGACATACTGCCCCTCCACAGAAAAGGATGTCAGTCAGATGATTCCTCTTCTTCACTCTAAAAGGAAAAGCAAAGATACACATAATACAATAACCAATCTAATTGTTAAGGCTTTGTAGGATAAGCATCATAAAATTTTTTAACTAAACGTGGGGCCTTTACATGTTTCTTGTCAACCCATTCAGCCATTGACTTGGGAAAATGTTTCCACTGAATTAAAAATTGAACCCCCCCCCTGTGCTTTCTGCTGTCCAGTATTTCTTTAACTTCAAAATGTTGTTCTCCTTCAACCATCAATGGTTTAGGAGGTACTGGAGAGGGATGCCACTGAGAAGACTCCTTATATGGTTTAAGCAGGTCGCAGTGGAATACTGGATGGATTTTTTTAAAGGTGGCAGGCATCTGTAATCGTAGTGAAACTGGATTAATTACTTTATCGATGACAAAAGGCCCTATGAATCTTGGAGCGAGCTTTCTGGAAGGTTGTAATGATTTAAGATGTTTAGTAGATAAAAGAACCTTATCTCCTACTTTCCAGTCTTTTTCTGGTGTTCTCTTAGCATCTGCAAATTTCTTGTATGTAGCTCTGGCCTCCTGCAACGAGGCAGCAATCTGAGGCCACACTTGTGTCATCTGCTGGATCCACTCATCAACCGAAGCGACTTGAGTGGTCTGCTTAGGCAGTTCTGGGATGGGTACAAAGTCTTGTCCTGTAGCTATTTTAAAAGGGGTGAGACCAGTGCTTTGGTGCACTGCATTATTATAAGCTACTTCAGCGAATGGTAACAGTTCATCCCAATTGTCTTGTTGGTAGTTAATGAAACATCTCAAATATTGTTCCAATACTGAGTTCAGACGTTCACATGATCCCGCTGTCTGGGGGTGGTAACCCGAACTCAAGCCTTGCGATGCCCCCAGTAGTTTTAGGAACGCTCTCCAGAATTTGGCAGTAAACTGGACCCCGCGATCCGAAATTATCCGTTCTGGGACCCCATGAGCTCGGTAGACATGTTGTATGAATAATTTAGCCAATTTGGGTGCTGATGGAATGGCTTGGCATGCCACAAAATGTGCTTGTTTGGAAAAAAGGTCTGTAACTACCCAAATAACAGTCTTTTTGTTGCTTTCAGGCAGGTCTACAATAAAATCCATGCTTATTTGCTTCCAAGGAGCTACAGGGTTTGCTACTGTCTGTAGAAGCCCCATTGGTTTGCCCCCTCTCTTTTTGGCCATAGCACACGTGGGGCATGTGGCTACATATTCCCCTACATCTTTTCTCATTGTTGGCCACCAAAATTGACGTCTGATCAGATGTAATGTTTTCACAAAACCAAAGTGCCCAGCTGTTTTGCTGTCGTGACTTCTTTGCAAAACCCACTTTCTAGCATCTGCAGGGACATATAGCTTGTCTTGCCACCACCATGCCCCTTGTTTGTTTACTAGCAACTGGCTGTTGCTTTTGAACCACTCATCCTGAGCAATCTGGGCATTTAATTTTACCAATAACTCTCCTTCTGGTTGTCCTTCACCCTTTTTTTTCTGAGCTCTAGTGACCACTCTTAGGGCTGCTTGGGTACATGGAATTACTGGAGCGACTACTTCCTCCCGTTTGCTATTGTGTTGAGGCAACCGAGACAGAGCATCTGCCAGAAAATTTTTTCCCCCAGGAATATACTTCAGGGAGAAGTTAAATCGATGAAAATATTGTGCCCATCTCATTTGCTTTGGTGACAGTTTCCTCGGTGCAGTCAAAGCCTCTAGATTCTTGTGATCAGTCCAAATTTCAAATGGATGGGGTGACCCCTCTAACAAATGCCTCCAACAAACTAATGCCCAGCGTACTGCGAACGCTTCCTTTTCCCACACCAACCAGCGTCTCTCAGTCTCTGAAAATTTCCGGGATATGTATGCACAAGGAAACAGTTCCCCCCCTGCCCCCTTCTGCAACAACACAGCTCCCACTGCTACATCCGAAGCATCTGCCTGTATGACAAATGGCTGTTCTGGATCAGGGTGTTTTAAGATTGGTTCAGCCGTAAACAGACGCTTTAAACTTTGAAACGCCTCCTGGCACTCCTTAGTCCAGGCTAAGGGGGCTCCAGGTTTTGATGCCTTCGCCTTGTCCTTGCCCTTGGTTTTCAACAAATCGGTAAGTGGGAGTGCTACTTGGGCAAAGTTGGGTATAAACTGCCGATAGAAGTTAGCAAAGCCCAGGAAACTTTGAAGCTGACGCCTGGTTTTGGGAGCCTCCCAACCTGTAACGTCCCTCACCTTTGCTGGGTCCATTTCAATTCCCTGATGCGAAATTCTATATCCTAAATAGTCAATTTGCTGTTTATGAAATTCACATTTGGAGAGCTTGGCATACAACTGAGCTTCCAGTAGCTTTTTTAGCACCTTCCTGACTAATTGCACATGTTGCTCCATGGTTTCAGTGTAAATCAGGATATCGTCCAGATAAACCAACACCCCCTGGTATAAATACTCTTGTAACACCTCATTTATAAGTTGCATGAATACCCCCGCCGCTCCTTTTAATCCGAACGGCATTATTTCATAACGGAAGCACCCCAGAGGCGTGTTAAAGGCGGACTTCCATTGGTCTCCTTCACGTATTCGCACCCTGAAGTACGCCTCCCTTAAATCCAGCTTGGTGAAAATTTTCCCTTTGGATAAATGTGCCAACAGGTCTTTCATTAAGGGGAGTGGGTACCTGTTGTCAGCAGAAATGGCATTTAGCCCTCTATAATCCGTGCACAAACGTAGGGAGCCATCCTTCTTTTCCCTAAATAGCACCGGTGCAGCAATTTGAGAATGCGTAGGTACAATAAAGCCCCTCTTTAGATTCTTGTCAATGAACTCCCGCAATGCTTCCAACTCTTTGGGTGTCATTGGATACATTTTCTTCCTTGGAAATTTAGCCCCCGGCTCAATCTCTATGGCACAGTCACTGGCACGATGGGGGGGTAGCTGATCTGACTCCCTTTCGCTAAACACCTCCTGCAGGTCGCGGTATTCCTTGGGAATCTGGATTGCAGCTTCCACTGCCTTTTCCCCACTCACAGCACCCATCTCTTCATCTGACAACGTTTCGGTAATTCCTTCAACTTCCACTCCCCCCTCCTTCGGGAAACGCAAGATCTTCTCCTCCCAGTTCACTTCTGGGTTTTTCCTTTTTAACCAGTTCATGCCCAGAAGCACTGGGTTGCATGCCATGGGAGTCACTAGGAATTTAATAGTCTCTCTATGGTCCCCCATAGTTAGTTCAAGCTCTTCTGTACGATACTCCACCGGCCCTCCCCCCGCTGGCGATCCGTCCAGCTGGGTAAAAACCACAGGGGTTTTGAGTCTCTTTAAGCGCAGTCCCAAACCCCGGGCCAGGGCGGGGTTAATCAGATTTCGGGAGCAGCCAGAGTCTATCAGCGCCCGTATCTCTGCCCTCCGATTAGTCCTCACCACCCTTAGTTCCACCCAAATTTTAATGGGACTCACCCCCATCTCTTCGCTCTCCGAGTCCTCCCGTGAGCTGCTTTCTTTCTCTGGAAGAGCAGCCGCCTGTCGGAGAGAGAGCGGAGCTGACAACTTCCGGGTTTTGCCACCGCCGCGTGCTGCCGCTCTAGCTCCCGTCTCGCTGCCTGCTGCCGCTGATTCCTTCCTGCCGGGCTTTGAAGACTTCGGCCCCTTCCGTTCCGTCTTCTTGCCTTCCTGCTCCGTCTTCGCTTTAGGGCACGCAGCGGCAAAATGCCCCGGCTCCCCGCAGTTGAAACAGACGCGCCGGCCCCCGCTACTCTTCGGAGCGCTGGTCTTCGCTTTGGGCGCCGCCTTCTTTGCACCGGGTAAGGGCGGAAGTCGGGTTCTTGCTTCAATGGTACGCCATTGCTCCTCCACTTCGCCGGCCATAGCGACCCATTCATTAAAGGTTTTCGGGAAACCCCGGCACAGCACACGCTGCAGCAATTCGGGTTGCAAGCCTCTCTGGAAAAACTCAATCAGCAGCTCCTCCGGCACGTGAGGCAGCCTTTGAGCCAAGCCCCGAAATTCATAGGCGTACTCTGATACCGACTTGGACCCCTGCTTCAGCCTTTCCAGGTCGCGTCGTGCTTTGAGCGCCACACACGGGTCTTCAAAGCGCGCGCAGAGAGCCGCCATGAAATCCTCCAATTTTCTTAAAGCCCGGTCCTTCGCCCTATGCAGGCCAACCACCCATTCCGCAGCCATACCTTCAAAAAAACTGGACACATAGGAAACCTTCTCCTCCTCGCTGCGGAACAGACCCCCGTAGCCCTCCATGTAGATCCGGACCTGGGTGATAAAGCAAGCCAGCTGCTCAGCATCGCCCCCGAATTTCATGGAGATGCCCCGCTGCTGCATCGGGCTCTTCTTGGCTCTGCTAGGTGTGATATCCTCCTCCCCCTCGCTGGAAGTCTCATCTTCGGCTGACAGCTCTGCCACCTCCGTGCCTCCTGGTGTGGCGGCCGCTTCTCGTGCGGGAGGTGTAGATCCCCTTCCAAGCAGTTGGTCCATGGCTGCCTTTATAGCTCGCATATCATCGGATATGGACCCCATCTGCCCTTCCAACTTCCCCAAGCGATCTTTCAACGAAGGAGCCCGTCCTTTCGTCCCCGTTGCTTTCATCCCCGTCCGGTCTGGGCGTGATGATTGCACCGGCTCCCCCTGGGTTATCACCTTTACTTCCAATGGAGGAGGGACTTTTCTTTCTTCTTCTTCCTCAATAACATCATCAGCCATCCCGTTGCTCGGTTGGTCCCGGTTAACGTGAGGCTTGTGACTCCCCTCAGGGTAATGTCCCTGGTAGAAGTCTGTACAGGGAGTCTCAGCAAAATGTAACGAACTGCCACTTGTTGATCTTAAAACCAGTAACTCTCCTTGCAACCAATATTGATTCAAAAGAAAGTTCATTTATTAAGAATAAGTGTACAGATCCAAAGCATTGCTGAGACTGAATAAAAGCGCGCCAAAAACTGCTTTTCTTTCTTTTCCCCCCCTTTCTTCGCCCTTAGTTCTTGTCTTCTGATTCCCTTGCTGGCATGGCCTTGAACATTCCAGTGCTTGTGATAAGAAACCATCTGCATCAAACGGTCTCTCCTTCCTACTCCCCCTCCCCTTTTCCAATGGCAGAACCGCAGCATGTAGAAAAAATCATTTTTTTTAAACTAGCCATATAATAATCTACTATAAAATCTTGCGAGGATTCTGACACTGTTAGGGTTTGGGCATAATCCCAACATTCAACTGTCTATATGAATAATTTCATTCATAGGGTCAGAGTGAGGTAAAAGGGAGCAACTGCCTAAGTAGCTATCAGAACTGAAAGTCACTACATCTTACTAGGGCTAAGTCTGAGCCTATTTCTCCCCATCCAGATCCTAACAGCCCCCGCAAATCTCTACTATGTGTGCTTGATCCTTAACCCTCCTGGCTTCCTGTTGAAAACTTTGGAGGGGTCATGACAGATTGGATTTTGGATGGAGACAGAGCCTCATTTCAGGAAAGGATAATGTAGGCAGTCTTGAAAGAATTCACTCCTCCTAAAAAGACTCTCTTGTATACATCTGTATTTGCATCTGTATTTGACTACTATTGTCTCAATTCTAACCTCCCCTATTAGAGGATGTTTCTTGAGATTGAAGTTGGTGTACAATTACAGAACAACCTAAAAGGAGTAGATTATATGGATCTTTTTCAGTCAGGATTCATCCCAGAACATGGGGTGGAGATGCCATCAGTCACTCTTGTGGATTATCTTTGTTGTGATCTGTATAGGAATAATCCACCCTCCTGGTCCTTTTGGACTTTCAATGGGTTTTGATATCATAGACAAAAGAATCATTCTGGACCACCTGTAGGGGTTGGATACTGGAAGCCAAAGTTGCTCTCTTGTGGAGTACTGTAAGAATTTGGGATATGGCATCATCAATATACTGATCATATCCAGTTGTATATGTCTACCATGGGCTGTACAGGAGATTCCAGCAGTGTCTTGACCCAGTGTCTGGGTCTGATAGAATAAAAGAGATTGAAGTTTGTTGACTGATTGCTAAGATTTATAAGGTTTATAAATTTATAAACTCCAGAAGCCCTAGGCAGTATACAGAATCAAAACATGATACAAGGAATATAATTTAAAAAGTATAAAATTGTAGACCATAACAAGCAATAAAGATATGGCTCTTCCTCTAGCTGCTTAATCACAAAGGCTTTCCTGAAAAGCCAAATTTTACCTATTCCTGTGGGGCAGGGGGCATTATTGGTTCAAGGTGTAAGTCATTCCAAAGGACAGAACAACAGCCTCCATGTCCATTTTCATGAACCTGTCCATCATATCTTGGTCTGTTGATAGGGGATCTTCAACAGACACTCCCTATCCACCCAGATCTGGTGAGTAGAATTTATTTGGGTGGTTTCTAAGATACTAAGGCTCCAATCCATATACATATTCAATGCATATGTGGCAGAGTTAATATCACAAAGAATTGTGTCTATTTCCTTGAGATCCACAGGTTCTGCAATGTCCCAAGACATCTATCATTTCATTGGATTTTGTCCATACAGTTTCCCATTCTAAGTGAATATGAACAATTTTATCCTTGAAATGCTTAATCAGACAATCACACCTTACAATAACTAAACTTTCTAGCCCTCTCTTTCCCCTTAATTGTCCGGGATACTATTAATTGCACAGCTGGCCAACTTTCTGTGGCTATATTGTGGGTAGAGAAGTAGTTCATAAGATGAAGGTGATGGAATCTCATAGATGCTCCATTTCTGTGGATATATCTACACTTTGGAATAGCCTCCCTCCAGAATTTTGATCAGCCCCACACTATTGGTTTTCTGTAATTTGTTATAAACTAAAGTATTTGGGTGAGCCTTTGGTAGTACGAATTTATGGCATTGGTTATTGATTGGTTGATTTTTTAAATGTGTACTTGTGTTGTTTTATTGCTTGTTTCTTTTATATCTATACTGTGGAGATTTCACTGAATGTTTATGAATGTACATAAACACTAAGATTCTCTTTTGACTGTGGTGGGTGTAAGTCAGACAAATACATACATATGCATACAATCTCTTCCTCTTCCAGCCCAGAGTGGAGGTAAAAGCCTTGTCAATATATAGATGGTAAAAACAAGAGATTAAACTAAACCAGACATACAGTAGGTGATTAGAGAAAAAATGGAAGGTACCTGCACATATCCTGTCTTCATAACATATCCTTTGGCTAGTTTAAAAACAAAGGAAGCCATGAAACAATCTGTACGTTCCTGGATTAGAAGGAGTGGTTGCACAGCATGGATTGCTTGCAGTGCTGATTGCAGACTGTCAGAGTAGCCTTTTTGTCAAGTCCCCCATTCCCTCAGAAAGCTGCCGGGGATGGGGATGGCTGTTGATGGGCACGAAATAAGTAAGGAGTGTGGCCAAAGACAGAAAAGGAGGGAATATCTCTCCAACACTGGAGAGGTAACATTTCCAGAAAACTGGAACAACGGCATTTTTTTTATTTTTATTTTTTACAGAAGTAATCCAGAAACTTTGGGAAAAGTAAAGTATGTGTCATACATTGATAGCACATTTTCCAGATATTAAGTTGCCTGTTAAAATGAATTATGTATAACTCAGTTTACCCATAAAAATACATGTGGCGTATAAAATTGAAAAAATATATAGATTATTCAGACAATTAACATTGACCATTATGTTTTTACTTTAAAAATGTGCAGATGTTCATTGCCACGGAGCTAGAAACTGCTCTACTCTCAGAAATGTAGCATGTCTTCATTTTTGCTTATGTAGGAGAGAGGAAGACAAAAAAGTAATATTAAAATTAGAAGAAACGTGGTAAAACAAAAAACTATGAGATATTCTGGACTTTGTCACCCATTGCAGCAAGCAAAGAAAACTTTGATTTTTAGAAAAAGTAAGAAAAGGCAGGGGGCAAGGCTAAGAATACACATTCTCCAAAACTATGTTATTTGAATCTGGAGCATTATCTGGTTTATCATTCTGCTTTTTTTTTTTTTTTCATTTTCAAAACTAAAAGCTGTATTTCTGTATTGAGGCAAGCTTCTTTTATCATTTTTTTTTAGTATTACACACTAAATAAATGTGTGTACATTTATTTCCCAATTTAGGATGAGTCCTTCCAAATGTAGACAAATATATTTCACACCTTAACCATTTTATGTATCATTTAAAAAGAAAAATAAAACACTTCATCGTCCTTTTATTTTATTATTTTATTTTATTATTTTTCTTCCTTGGAATCTCTGTTTGATACCCCTTTTCTTTTGTAATATGTTTGTAATCCTAAGCAACAGATTGGAGGGTCAGGTAGCCCTTATCAGAGGCTGCTGGCTGTCCGCTTACTCCTATTCCAGGATACTTCAGACACAGGTAACAAGCCTGCTGTAGGCTTCATTTGGACATCCTTGGACTTGTATACTGCAGATATCTGCTGATATAATTTAATGGCACTGTGAAAGAATTAGAGGATTCACAAAACTTGCTTGCCAGGATGAAAGGCAATTCTTAAAAAAGAAGTAGACACCCAAAATATGGCTATAATAGGTATCAATCCTCAAATTTCAGGTATCAGAATTACAGAACATTCTGGGAGACTAGTTTGCAATTGATCAATTTAATCATGTTAATACTTATATTGCATACAGAAATGTCAGGCCAGGTAGACTTTCAGGATATTTAACTTAGTGAGTAGTAGGATTCCTGATTCATGTGCCATATTTTCTACATGGCTATCAAATTTGATTATGAATTATTGTAAGTAGATTTCATTAGTAAACGTATAGCTAGATTTCAGTTGACAGAAACCTAATCCTTTAAGAGGTATGTTTTCAATGAAGGAATGTTGATGCAGCCACATGTTCTCTGTTTTCACTTGATGTTGCCTACTTTGCTGATTTGGTGTCAGAAAGAATAGCATTCACTGTCATATTTTGGAGCCATATGCCTTCTGTGACAGGTTGATGTTAGTTATAAAATATTATCTGAAGCTATTTTGTATCACATAATACCAAAGAAAAATTCTAAAAAATCAACTAATGGAGTTTATAAACTTTTCTTCTAATCCATCCTCTGGATAAAAAGGTATCCACACATATCACATCCTCAAATGAAGTGATGTCTCTTCGGTTATTCTCACTTTTTCACCATTATTCGAAAACCATCAATAGTATTTGGACTATAAAGATCTGGCGGGTCACCAGATGGGAATAGAGAGCTAGAGTTTTTTATACCTCTTTGCTATCACCTAATGGTCATTCAGATGTGTTTTTGGTTTTGTTTTGCTGTTTGTTTGTTTGTTTGTTTGTTTGTTTGTTTTCCCAGCTCAGACCTGATAGCTCTATGTCTGTTATCCTTAACATCCGTTTCAATTTTTTCATCTGGTGTATTAGTTGAAGAGACATATCATCCCTTCAGGACTAGAAATGCTACAAAGGTTCATAAAGCTCAGGACCTTTATAATACTTGTCTGAAAGAAGAGAGAAGTTTTCAAAGCCCTTGAATCCTATGCTGGATTACAATCAAATCTGAACATTTCCCAATTAAAGGGCTGATCCTGGGATATTTGGAATAGAAAGTGAGATCCTCAGTGGTGTCTGCAGGAGTGACAAGATGATACAAATTGCATCATGGTGTTGTGATTGTCCCTTTTGTATGTCTGTCTTGACCCACGTATATACAATTGCAGCACTATGCCATAATGCTGCTTGCATCATTTTGATAAAGGCAGAATGTTGCTGTTGGGGTCTTTCTTCCTATTTCCTTGCTTTTGGGTAGCACTTTTAAAATAAAACCCATTGTTTGCATAGAGAGTTGTGTTTATGAGCTGTCCTTCAAAAAGCAGGCAGATGCTCACCATCTGAATTGTTTTTTATCTACAGCCATTCCAGTTTTATAGGGAGTTTCAGTTTTTCAGTACAACCCACAGCAAAAATTACTACTTTGCTTTGCTGGGACTGTTTAAAGAACTATCTGGTTTGATCCAACAATTAACTGAACAATGTATGGTTTGGAGTAAACCATTTGATTAATTTCCAAGGCAATCTGATATGTGCCAAGGTGAGCTCACCCATCTCTATTTAGAGCTGACAAAATAGTGATTGAACTGTGACGTTGAAGCTAATAGAGAAGCTGTGTTCTTTTTGCAGAGATGCTTGAAATAGAACTTGCCTGCAAATTATTTCATTGCAGACAATTCATGGAAAAGAATAAAGATTATGCATGGTACACTACAATAGCAAATATTTATACAAAATTGCAGTAGCCAAAATTAAGTATTAAATGTCATTTTCATAATGAAAATATGTTCCCCCCTTGCTTTGCCCAAAGATCTGAATATCCTGCAAATTAGAAAGCTTTTGTATGAAGAAAAAAAAAAACTTTGAGTTGAAAAAAGCTTATCTTTATCAACAATAATTTGACATCTGAGTAATGAATATAAGAATCATAAATTTTCCAAAAAGGCAAGTACTGAAATATTTGGTATACATTCTGAAGAATTGATCTCAAAATTAGATAAATATAATTTAGATCCAGAATAATTACCATAATATAATCTATGTCTACCATACTGTACTCTGTTAGTCACTGAAATACCACAAATTTGGCAAAGTAGTTACCATTTTTAAGATTATATCATGAAAACAAGAAATTACTAAGGCTAATTTTATATATAACCATTCTGATTTCATGTCAGCAAACAGCATGAATCAGGACATGAACTTGTTACATTATGCAGTTTTTCATCTATTGTAACAAGATTAACATCTTCTATCTATGTTAAATCTGTTTGCAAATGATATTCTTTGAATTAAACGATAGCGATTTCAGCTGGAGAAAAAAGCAACTTTAGATCAGTTTACAATTATATTTAAGGAACGTTTCTCTTCATACCTGGGATGATCCAATGATCCAGTTTTATTTTGTCATATTTCTTTTACATTTCATTGCATGCATTAACTTCAGCTTCATTTCAGCACTTTACTTGAACATCTTCATTGACATTTTCCATCTGTCTTGATTTGATTGCTGTTTTGTGCTTTTTTTCCTAGGTTTTATAATAGGTAGATACTACAAGCCCAGTATGACTTTGCTTTAGACATTATATTATTTAAAACACATCAGCTGTTAAATTAAGAGTGATGTGGCTTGTTTGTGTATATTGTGGTTATAGACTGATAGATTTAGCTCACTTACTTAAATCCAAAACAAGGATTGATACATATTCAGTTCAGCGGCAGTCAAGACTTCTAAGCTTATGATTTCAAATTGATGGTTCATTATTATTTCTTAATAAATACTAATCTCATGGTTGTCCAGTAAGTCAATAAACCTGCGGGGGGCGGGGGGGTAGAACAGCAAGCAGCATCGATAATACTCAATAGTAACTATGCAAAAACTTTTGTTTGGCCACATTATTATTTTCTTGCTGCTGCTTCTTTTCTTTTTTAATATTGCTTTAGTTCTGCTAGTAATTTCTGGCAAGTTTGTTAATTTCTGTCTGAATGTGGTAGCCATTCCATGAATGATGCTTTGCACTGTCCTGTTTATTTCTATTAGGAAACTCTTTTCAATAACCTTGTTAGCAATTCTTCTGAGCTTCAACTTTATTTTTAAAATTGGCAAATAGCTACTTACTCACTTTGTACAATGAGGTTAGTATGACCAATAAGTTAGATGTCTGTCCCACTGGTTTCAACTGGAACAAAGCAGTCCTCTGCTTTACCATCAATCGATAGCTTTAAAAGAGATTAACTTTGGCTAGAGAGTGCCCTTTAATTGCAGTCATCTCAGTGAGATGTGAGCTCTTCAATATTTACAATTTGATTAAGAATATTATATCATACAATAAGTTACAGGATTGATTTTTTTGGGAAGCGCTTCTCAAATATTTGTGTTCATTAACAGAGATCCAGGCATTAATATCAAGTATAAGCAAAGGGCTGTAATTCAGTGATGTAGGACATGCATGGCATAAAAAGGTCCCATTTTCAATAACTAATGTCTCCAAACAAGATTTGGAGTGGGGGAGACACCTTTCCTTTTTGACATGCTAGAAAGTAACTGCCAGTCAGTATAAATATTACTAAGCTACCAGTGATCTGACTCCAGCCAGGCAGATATCTGTGATGTTGCCCATCTTTACCCATTAGGAAAATCTAATATAAGAAGAAAGAAATGACATTATTGAGAAAGTTAGATTTTACCACTTAAGCAAAGTCAGTAAGACAGAGCCCTGAATATATATTCTGATTTTAATAAGACATTATGTAGCTTTGAACATTTAAGTTTACAATGTGGCTGAGTGAATTTGAATGATTTCTTATTTAATGAAGCTGTAATACTAGATAATGAACAGTTCAAATGTCCATCCATTGTCTAAATGCATCTGCATAGTTTTCTACTTCTCCCTTGAAGCATACCTCAACCTGTGCAGGAGGTGCCTAGAGAAGGAAAGTTAGGGCAAATATGTAAATTGTGTAAAGTTTTCATGTAATTCAGTTAATACCCAACTATTGTATACCTTTCCATCACTCAGCATTCAAAGCATTTGCTTTACACTTGCAACACATGACTCTTTTGGCAAACAATCCCAGTGGGTTATTCCTATGATACTTGATCAAAATAAATTCCTTAGAAGGTAAGAGAGGACAAATAGCATCAAAACTTTCTGCTTTGTTATTAGGTTTGAACATTGAACTGCTTGGCCCAAGGAGATGTTTTAAAAATGTGTTTAATTAATAATGTGTTTAAATGCCTTACAAGAGTAGTAGGGCAGAAATAAATAAATAAATAAAAATGTTTCAAATAATTTTCCATTACCTTAGTGATGAAAATATTGAATGAGTTGTTATAGAAAGGCTTTGAAGTGAAAAGTGTTGTATTGCTGAAACTTAGGGACCTATATCTGCTCATTCCTGCTTGTGAATGTCATTAAGATCTCTGGGAAGCAAACAGCCTGGGAAAAATGTCTTTAGTCAGAGCAGACTGGCAACTGGGAGAGAATAAGATTGCTGAGAGTCATAGTCTCATTAGTTTTAACTGTCTATGCCCCATGATAAAGTATCCAAGCTTTGTATTTTCTTCATGTAAGAGAGATGTTTTTCACCCAAAGTCATAATTTTTTCACCCAGATGCTTCAGGTTTAAAATCTAAACTTGGAACTCTGGCAATAAGGAAATGAGAGTTTTTACCAAATAGCTGTTTTCTGCGATTCCCAAAATATGCATAACTTCTTCTTTATTTATTTAAACACCTTGTGCAAGTTAAAAAAGGGAAAGAGGATATCATTAGTTCTCAGTCCCATTAAAGCAGGGCCCATACGTAAAATCATGTGATTTGAGAGAATAGAAATGGAGAACCTGCCATAGTAGAAACTACTGCTGCCAGACATGCTCCTTGAGCTAAGGACTGTCTTGGAAAAATTAAGCTATTTCATGTAATGCATTTATCAGAGAGGAATCCAGAGCAGCAGGGACAGAGCAAGATGCTAATGCCCTTCTCTATTCTTTGCTATTGCTTAGGTTTTTACATACAAACACTATCATTCATCTAGGCAGATACACTGCCTGTACTTTCTAGTTGTAAATATGGTCAACAGTATGCTGGCTTTCAAGACTCTTGCCTGTATGCAATCATATAAATGTGCTTGGGTTAAAAATGGGCTTATATGTATACATGTAGCTTGAGTATAACTATGACTTGTAACCTAGCCTGTATGCTCTCCATCTTACAAAAACATGTTATTCGAAAACCTTGATTGACCAACATCATGATGGGCGGCAGCAGTCAATGTCTGTGGATCCAACTAGGGGATATGGAAGATTTCCACTTGGAATTTAAGGGGAGTAAATAGTAAAGAACATGAATTAATGAACGAAATGAAACAAAAATAGATACATTGTATATTTATGAAACTAAGAGAAAGGAGGGAGATTAATAGATCTGAAGGAAGATCATTTTACATTATGGAATGGAATTGATGAATACATGCAGAGAAGTGAAATTGTAGATTTAATTATGAATGAAAAATTTAAATATGTCAAAAAGTACAAATTGATATATTGTGTATGTGTATGAAAGTGTATAAAAGTAGGAATTTCTAGGTTGGTAATAGGATGTTATGTTCCAGTGAATCGTGGTAGTGGAAGAGCCAGGATGAGTTTGGGGCATGCCTGTGCAATATGCTAAATGAATATGATCTGGAGGGAAAATTATTCTGTTGGAATAATGGAAGATGTGGAAAGATCATGGAAAGATGTATGTGAATACAGAAAATGTAATAGGGCCATTTAGATATCTAAGAATGAATGAGGATTATGACTTGTTGTATCCATTTAGAAAAAAAATGCTTTTCTGAATATGTGGTTAAACTACAAGTCTATTCTTGAGAAAGGAATATATTGAAAAGCATGTTTGATTATTTATGATGAAAGATTGAAACATGAAGAATAAAGGGTGCTGATAGGGTCTAATTATGGGACAGATCCTTATTTGGTAGTGTGGATCTTGGGGGGGAAATGGGCATAGGAGGAAAAGAAGTGAAAGAAACTAGACTGATAATAGAGTGACTACCGAACAGAAAATATGAATCTTGAAAAAAAATTAGAAAATATATTAATTTCCCAACATAATTAAAGGACTTTGGATATAAGGAAGAAGAATGTAGAAGTTGCTTGGACCAGAATTATATATAGTCTGTATGGAGTTATAAGTGGGAAGTATGAAAAGGATACTTGGTGGAATGATGAAGTGAAAGATGCTATGGATGGGGGAAGAAAGAATGACTATTGCAAAAAAATGAGGATGAGAATATGGCCACACTTAGTTGAGGAAGTAAAAGTACAAAGTTAAAATCCTTGAACATCCTAACTTCCACCTCAATTGTATAGGATGAAGCATTTACTTCTTCATTTATTGTCATTTCACTATTTTTTAATTCCTATTACTTTGCTTCGATGAATTACCATATCGGTAACGTTTCAGCATTGCAGTTAACTAAAAATAAAGATTGTTAGTCACTTTACAACACTTATGTGTTGGGCTAAATTGTTTATTTATTTATGTATCTATTTATTAATTCCTATCCAATCAGTGTCAATAATTAATTACAACTTTGTAACTTAACTTTCAGCTTCTGTTATAAGGTGGGAAAACTCTATTTATATTTTTAATGCAAGAATTCCCTTTTGTGATAGTTAAAATATTTTCTTTTGACTAAGAACTGAAATAGCTATTGCTGGATGATTCCAATTACAGTAAAGAAATTTCATTGTACATATTTTATAATCAGGCAAAATGATGGAAACCTGTACTCAAGCAGTGATTTTCCTTGTTACATTAAATGTGTTTTTTTTTGCCTGCCTTATATTGTACACTAAAGGAAGCAGGTGCTGTCACTGAATAATGTAGCTTCTGTAGTTATTGCAGAAAAGATTCTGTTTGATTAATTATCATTAAATATAAGCCTCTTCTAAGAAGCTTAAGTAAAAAATTCATCAGCTTTTTAAAGACTTCTTATACTCAGAAACATAACTGTCACATTTTTATCTTCATTTGCATCTAATTAACTGTTCAACTTGAGTAAATCTCTGATTTAGAAACTTCTAAAGCATGAAGTGGCAGTGATTTTATCACATTGATTGTTGATTCAGATATTTCCTCAAAATTTTTCAATGTCTGAAAGTATATTGCTACTATGATCTTCTTCCCTATAAAAGACCTATAAAATAAGTCTTTTTAATTTGTGCAATTGTGTGACTATAAGTGCAGTGCACCAACCTGTCATCGACATTATAATACTAATATTTGAGTTCCAGATGATTAAACGTGATGGAAATATGAGCAATCACTCCAGAGAAAAGAGAGCAAACAGCACTAGCCTCTTCCATCTCCTTAACCATTCTTGTCATCATTCTTGGGTTCAAGGCAACAATCTGAAATAAGTGCCTTATGTATGGATAAAGATACCCTGTGTGTTGCTGAACTCTGAAAAACCCTGCGCACACAGCAGCAAGATTAAAATTCAACTTTATTCTCCCTCTTTCTTTCTTTCTTTCTTTCTTAGCCTCTCCCTTAGCAAGTATATCAATCTGACCTTGCCTTAAGAAGGCTATTGCTAAAACATATTAATTAGATAAACACATTTCACCTCCAAAATGCAAATGATGATTGCCTACCTGGTAATTTCTTCTGTTTTATATGTAACTTATAACCCCATCTTTCTATTCAGGCAAGTATTCTGGGTGGCTAACAAATTAAACACACACACACACACACACTAGAAAGTTACTAAAAATGCCAGTAGTACTAAATTCAGATATAAGAGAACCATAAACAGTAACTAAGGGCAAGAAGCCCTAGCCATGTCCAAATAAGTTTCAAATCAACAGATCACCAGGCCTAGATGGCATCTATTCAAGAGTTATTAAAGAGCTTAAAACTGAGATTGTGGACCTTCTAACTAAAATTTGCAACCTGTCTCTACACTCAGCTTATGACTGGCAGGTGGCCAATGGAACTCCAACTTTCAAGAAGCGCACGCAGGGAGGTCCAGGAAATTACAGGTCTGTCCATATAACATCTGCTCCTGGAAAGATAGTAGAAACTTCTCTTAAAGATGAAATTACCAAACACAAGCCTTGCTCAAGGATACCCACTAAAGAATCCCCTAAGGGAAGATCCTGTCTAACTAATCTGCTAGACTTTTTAAAATATATTAATAAACATGTGGATAAGGGTGATAAATCCCTCATCAAAGACTTCTCAGGAAGCTTAACAGCCATAGAATAATAGGGCAGGTCCTGTTGTGGATAAGCAACTACAGAATAGAAGCAAAGAGTAGGAGTAAATGAACATTTTTCACAGTGGAGAGGTGTAACTATTAGGGTCCCCCAGGATTCTATCCTAGGACCAGTGCTTTTTAACATATTTATAAATGATCTGAAATCAGGCATGACTAGTAGAATGTCATTATGATACTTAGTTGTGTAATTTGCTGATGACAGTTGTTCAGAATGGTAAAAACAATAACAGACTGTGAAGAACTCCAAAAGGATCTTTGCACATTAGGAGAGTGGGTATCGAAATGGCAGATGTCACTCCACTTGAGCAAGTGTAAAGTGATGAACTTTGGTGCCACATCCTAACTACTCATGCAAATTAATGGGATCAGTGCCTGATGAGTAAAGTTAATTGTAAACAGTTCAATGAAAGTGTCAACAGAGTGGATATGCACTGTAAAAAAGGCAAACAGCATGTTAGGGATAATAAAAACAACATTGAAAATAGAGATGTCAATATCATAATGCCCTTATATAACTCAATGGTGCGACCACACCTGGAATATCGTATGTAGTTCTCATCACCACACCTCAGAATGGATATAATAAAACTAGAGAAGGTTCAGAGGAGGGCAACTAAGATGATCAAGGGGCTGGAGCAGCTCCTTAAAAGAAAAGGTGGTGACATTTGTGGCTTTTTAGTCCAGAAAGGAGGCGAATAAGAGAATGCTGATTTTTGGCAGTTGATTTTCTACAACATTTGTAAATAATGAGTCTAATTCTAGTTGCCTATGTTTGAGTGTCCACAATATTCCTCAATAATTTAGTTCAATTCAGTAAATTTTCCTCTGGTAAGATCTTGTATTCCTCTGGTTTTTGAAGAAACTCAGATGAATTGTTCAGTGTAATAGCTAGTTTTCTGTTCTTATTTACTGATAAATGTTAACATATTTTATCCTTTTGCTATTGAAATGAAAATGGATGCAGCCAACCCAAAAGGATGAATCCTGTCTAAGAACAAGATTCTCTAAAAACACTAGATTTTTCTGTCAGTATTATGGCACTCTTACTGCAGTGCTGTATGCTTATTCACCAAATATTTGATTAGGCTATGTCTGTTTATATGTATTGTAAGATTAAATTTAATACACAAATCAACAATGTTGGGTCTCTTCCTGACAGGAGAGAGGTGTGAAACCCAGGGAGATTCAATTTCAAGCCTCTCCCAGCAATTTCATGCCAGAACTTGATAAACAAGATTTGTCTTTCCTTTCCTGATATGAATCCTGAGAAGGAAAGCAAAGCCCAGCACCCTCTCCTGTCTAAGGAAATCGAGGTGGAGTTAAACCTCTGGGGGGGAGAGTTAGTTCGTGAACTAGAGCAATCTTCTCAAATATTGTCCAGATATCAGTCCCCAGAATTCCCCCATCAGGATGGCCAATTCTGACAGTTTTGGGAGCTGAACTTCATACATCTGGGGAGCTCCTAGCTGAACAAGACTATCCCTGTGGCTTTTGTAAAGCAAGGACTGGGCTTTGGTGTGGGCATAGAAGTTGGGATCCATCAACTTCCTTGTGCAGAACTCCACTCATGGAAGGTACCCCTATTCAGGTTGGGGTGTTCCCCTTTATCAATTCTGCACAGTACAGCCTATCCATTTTAGCAGGATCCCCCAATCCAGTATGCAACACACACACACATGTGCACACACACACACAGCCATACATATATATTATGGGGAATAATGCATGGGAATGCATGACTGGATTTTTACTTCTGCCAACCTGGTTCCACATACCTTGTATTTGTTCTTGTATCTGAACCAATGCAATGTGTTTCTGTTTTTGGTTGGCAAGTGTTTACTTGTTTATTGTGCAAAGATTTCTTTATTCTTTTAATGACTTAGATATTATAGGCAGTTATACTCAGTTATTTTACTTGGGGAAGCGAAAAAAATAGCTTTTCTTAAAAGCTGCATTCAGAGGACGCCTTATAAAGAAGAACATTTAGTTCAACAAGCTAAACCTAACTTCTGGTTCTCAAAACAAAGAAGAAAGCTTTCCATTTCATTTGCTAGTTTGGAGGCCAGCGGATAAACTATTTGACTGGACTGGCAAAATAGCTGATTTGTGTTTAAGAAAGCAGTAATTGCAGTATTGGCAGAAATGTCAGAATGAGGGGCTTGGCATATTTTGACTGCCAGATATTTGCTCCTGCACTCTGGACTGGACAAGGATAAAGTTAACTTCATAGATTGGCAGAGGAGCTCAGTGTATTCCACTTGCAATGTTTTTTCTCACAATGACTTTCCACAGAAACCCAGTCTACTTCCTCTTGTGGCCCTGAATGTTCCCTGAATTTCCTCATCTGATACAGACAGAGAACAGGGCTCTACCACAGCACCTAAAGAAAGGAAAATTTAGTTGTGGAGTTAACACTGCAGTTTTACCCAACTGAAATAGTATTTGGAGTTCAGAATGCAAGCATTATTTAAACAGTAACATTAATACACGGTCATGAGTTCCAGAATGAATTATTTTGAATGTACTCTGCATGTTGAGCCTCCCCATAATGTTCCTGGATGGAATTTAAAACCCAGATATTCTATCACATGAGAATATTCTCCAAATATCCCCCCATGATAAGATATAACAGCCCAGCTTTGTCTGTTCTGTATAGAGCAACTTGCTATGTGGTTTTCTGTCACATATTGATTTGGTCAGATGGCAAATTGAAAAAGAAAAACAGGTACTATGTTTTGAAAACAGAAGCCACCAAATGGATTAAGTGGTCCCACCTCTCTTCTGCTCTGCATTAAGATTCCCTAAGAGATGCATATTCAAGCTCCCATGGAAAATTCCAACTATAATCATTATCATTGTTGTTGTTATATGTTTTCTTTTCTATAAGCAGATTTATATAACATTGATCAGGTCTTGGAGTTCAGTGTATTCTTATTAGCCATTATTTTCTGTTGTGGTCCTTCTCTTCAACTGTAATTGTCTCTTTTCAAATCAGTGCACAGGGAGTGGCAACATATTTCCAGAACATCCATTGTACTGGTAAATGGCACCCTGTGGCCCAACTTTCATTATAAAAATCATTTATAAAAGAAAGAAAAATGCACAAAACCTAGTGAGAATGATACGCCTTTTGGACGAGATATTAATGTAATATTGAAAAAAAATGGCCACAAGTTTGTATTCAGTTGGCAGAAATGGAGTCTTGTTATAGCACTCTTCTTACAATAACTTCACCAGCTACTCTTGTTTCTGGGTGCAATGTGAAGTGCTGATTATATAAAGACCTCTATAACATGTGACCAAATTATTTGAAAGACCATATTATTTCATAGGAGCCTACGTAGGATTTTTTGGAGAGTCATATTCAATTGGTTTTAATCTTTTAATTATAATTCTGCTAACTCCAGCACTATTTGTATAGAAAACTGGGAATACACTAAAAAAATAGCTTAAAAGTACAAGCTCCTTTAATGAGTTATCTGTACATCCCACCAATTAGCACTTAACAGGTTGCCTGATTTATAGTAGTAACATAAATAAATTAGGCAAGGATATTGGAGAGTTTCATTCATAAACATTTTGAATATTGATTGTAATTACAAGGGTTGGAATCCAAAGAAGAAGCACTTTTTAAACTACAGATCTTCTTTAGTATGGAATCCTTCTAAACATAGTGCAATCCTATATCTGTTTATGGAGAGGTAAGTTTCATTGAGTTAAACTGAGCTGCCTCCTAGGAAAACTGATGTAGAATGACAGCTTAGTTTCCTGCAAGGTCTTCTACAAGGCATGGAGACTTGTTCCATTCCACAAGCCCAGAGCTCTCTTGAATTTCCAAAATGCATTTTTTTCTGATGGGTTGATGGGTTGGGTAGATGTTTGGCTTTAAGCCATAAAAAGTATTTGATATTCCTACCTCTCAAAATGTTTTCCCCTTAAGAAATGGAGACAATACAGTCTATAGTTACCCAGGATAATAAATGACAAAATAGGTTTACTATATCTAGGCAGAAAAAAT
Organism: Liasis olivaceus; assembly: GCA_030867105.1. Taxonomy (NCBI): domain Eukaryota; kingdom Metazoa; phylum Chordata; class Lepidosauria; order Squamata; family Pythonidae; genus Liasis; species Liasis olivaceus. The sequence goes on from CM061349.1 coordinate 265,336,071, forward strand.
CCGGACTCCCACAAAATGACAGGAAAGGGTTACAACCCTCATCCAGAGTTCTGAAGCTCAGTTATGGTAGGCCTAATGAAAAAGGAAATGAAGAAATGGTCTCATTGTATCCAATGGAATTTAAGCCTTAAGGCAGTGGCCAAGTAGCTCCATATTATTACTAAGAAAACAACACTGATATGTCCTTGTAGTCACCAGGAGTGATCTCAACTCAAGGGAGGCTTTACTGTAAATACTGCAGATTAAAAGTTATGATATGCTAAGGTATAAGTATAAATAAATGAGCTGTGTTAGCCTTCTGAATTATTATTGTTTATTTTTTTAGACTAGGAATGGACAACATACAATCTTCAGTATGTTCCTTGTTTGCAAAATCTAAGCATGGCCATGCTGGCAAGGACTGATAAGAGTTGAAATGCAACAACTGGAGAGCTCTGTGTTGCCCATCTCTGCTCTAGACTAAAGAAGAAGTTGAACTTCTAGAGGTGATCTGGGTAAACAGAAAATAAACCTGAGGTTATTATTTTGTACATGAAATCCCAGTAACATGTAAAGATTTTGTATTTATGCCATCCATTGTTCTCCAATAACAATGGAGAACAATGGATTTTTTTTTTTCATTTTACAGAATGAATTCCTAATCAGTCTCCTAAAAATTATTCCTGACTAGGATAGTTGTTAAGTTTCAAAGGATGAGGCCCATCAAGTTATTTACTACCTGAGAGAAAGAACAAAACTGTATATCCATTCATGAACTGAACCTGATTAAACTAATGGTTGAATCTTTAATATGGGAAATGAGAGATCATTCTCCACCCACTGCAACTGATGGTAGCAGGGTAGTTTTATGGATCACAGGCCCTCATGTTTTTACTCCCAGGACTTGGGTTCATTTTGTTCAGCATGCCTATAGCACCTCTTCACCATCCATTAAAACAATACTTACCATCCTGGTAATTGTTATCAGTGGCAGAAGTTCTTCTTTGAGAAAGAGCAAGCTGAAATGGAAAACTTTTCCAATAAGCACATATCATTTAATTTGGGGAAATAAGACATACAAATGCTTATTGAAATTATTTAGAAGGCAACATTTCTGATATGTCTTCAGATCTGAAAATGGGTCTAATTCTAAGTGAATACAAAAAGGTTTATAGACATTGCAAGTGAAGACAACAATCACGCAAAAGCCGTTACTTCTTTACCTTTAATACTGCCAAGAGATTTCTACTGAACAGCAGATATAAGCATGTTTTTAAAGTCTGTAAGTCCTCTGTTGATGTTCTTTAGGGCAGATGGATGGGAGTTGCAGAGGACAGAGGAACTGCCTTTTTTTACTTCTGCTGATGGAAGCAATACTGACAGTGAAAAACCAGATTGAATTTCACCCTTTGTTCAAAAAGGCTTACTTTTATCATATGAAAGACTTCTTAACAGTTACATAACAAAGACAAAGAAATGTTTTTGATGGCACTTTGTGGGAAGCACGTTTTATTAACTTTTTACTACAAACTGTCATTATGCTTAAGGTGCTTTGGAACATATTTCTTTCGTTGTCTTAGATTTAACAGAAAGGAGATATAAATTGGAGGCTAAACATATGGGAAGACTGGGAGATTTCTAGCACAAAAGAAGTGGCACATATTTTGTGCCTCTTTTAGCAAGACTTTGGTCCAATGCCACTTGCAACCTCATGAGGCCTAAGGCTTACAGAATTTGGGAATGGTTGAAAACTAGAAAGGTCTGACTCCTGCCTTACAGATTCTCAACCAGAGAATGGACTTTTAACATGCTAGGTTCTAACGGCTTGCTCTGTTTTGGCAATTGTGCAACATCTGCATTGACAAAACTGTTCCAAGGAGCTCAGCCATAACAGTTATACCTATACCTTGGCTTATTCATTTAGTCCTTTCTCCATTTTTTTTATTCTTATCAAGGACACAGTAATTGATGTTGCTAGCTCTTCCATATCTGGGCTACAAAATCCATATAGTCATTAGATGGCAGCAGGGAGAGAAACACCAAACACTAACTTTGCTACCATCTATTTTTGCAGCCCAGGTATGGTAACCTTGGATGCTGCAAACAAAATATGAGGAAGAGTATTTAGTGTGTCAGTATTCTGTTTCCAGGAGTTTTGAGAACCTCATATGACCCCAAGATACTTTCTTGTTGTCTACTGATTGGCAGTCATTTTCAAGGGCTTCAAGACTGTTCCACATGAGATTATATGCGAAGTAAGAAAGCAGCCCCAGATCTCTACTTTTCACATTAGCAGTATTGGAGAACTCAACTGATTTATTTCCAGCTCAGATATATTGTTGCTGAAACTGCTGCAAAACTATTGGTTAGATTAAATTAGGTTCCATATCTCCGTTAGGGGAAACTCTTGCCTCACCCTTTCTTCTGACTCCTAAGCTTCAGATCCTCCAGGAAAATGCAAGCTTAAGAGCTCTACAACTCCCTCTTAGGAGCCCAAACAAAATGAGTGGGAATGAAATTGTTAAGTATTTTGTCAGTCTCTCCCTTCTCTTCAGTTCCAGATCAATCTGCCTGCAAAATGCCAAGCTATGGGGTTTATGTCTTCCCTTTTCTTCTTGCTTTTTGTATGGCATGGGATCTTCAACAGCTCAGAGCACAGCAGTGATTTGCACTCTGTGTTCCCTGCATTTCAAATTGAAGGACATGAAGACAATCATATTACTTGAAACTGTTCTAAAGGCTTGAAAGTAAAAAGGGGGGCAGCATCTGAAGGTCCTCAGACATACCTAAGATGCCACATGCCAGGAATCCAAACTGGGATATTTTCATGCAAAGGTTAGGATATGCCTAACTCCCCAAACTTATGACTTTAGAGAAGTTGCTTTGTGCTAAATTGCTTTTGGTGAATAAACATCTTCCATATTTTTAAGTACTTTTCTCATACTATCTTGCAGGACAAAGTCTGAGTCAAGAATAATCAACAGTAATAAAAGATGACTCCACATGGAGATAAATGAATATTGATTTTTCTTTTTTGAAATGAAACAGAAGTATCAGGTTTTATTTTTTCTAGGTCTCTGGGGTTAAATATACTTGGTGAGTATGATGTTCTTGTACCAAGTTTATATTTTAATGACTACAAGCAGAAAGGTTGATACAGCCAATGTTTTTGATAGATGCTATGAGCTAGAGATAACAGTCCAAAACCACTTGGACATTGCATACTTTAATGAGCACAAAATCTTGTAATTCCATTTTTAGATCCACAATTAAAATCAATGCCAGTAGCTATTAGTGCTAATCTTTTTTGTCCAATTTGTCTTTTACCCCATTATAAACACTACCCAGTGCCATATATGGTCTTAAACATATAAAAGAGTTCATGAATTGGTTCAGAACACAATGTTTTAGAGTTGTATGCAGGAAGTCATAGAAAAGGAAACTATTATCAGATATAGGTCTGGCTCCTTTATTAACTTGTGTTAACGTGAACCACACTGAAGAGTAATGTCCCCAGCTCCCCGCTATACATAAGTTATTCTTCATGTTGCGTCTTGTTCAAGGCACTAAATTTTACATAGTCCTATTGGACAGATTGCATTAATCAGTATATAGAGATGTGCTTGTATATGTTCATTATAACAATTTAGCATCATATTATTTATTTATCAACCTGTGGTAGGATGGGGAGGGGCTGCTGCTTGAATTGTTTTATATTCTTGTCAATGCTCTGAGAAAGAAAGAAAAAGAAGAAGGAGGACTTGATCTATGATATTTTCAAACAGAATTATAAGAAATATGGCCAAGTTAGAGGATGCAGGACCCACAGCCTATCAGTGCTGGAACTAAAATTTACACACTTAAACCCTCCATTGCACTTCTTGGGGAAAAAACAAACACATGATTTCTCATTCTCTCATTCACTTTCTCCCACAAAAATGCAAAAGAGTTTTCTCCTCCTTTTTTCTGGTAATGTCCTTTTTTCACTTGCTTTTCTGGTTATTTTATAAAAAAGACAGAAAAGCTGCAGGAGAGGGAAATAATAACAATGAAAAGAGTGTCTGTGCTAATACTAAAAACAACTCTCCAAATTAAAATGAGAAATAATGAATTAAATTAAATTAAATTATAAAATAAAGGGGGAAACTGGCTTCACATCTGAAGTTTGTCCAAGGCTCTTGAAGTGACAGAAATTTTCTTTTCCTGCTTAGAATAAATAAACACCCTAACTCTATTTCCTACACAATAAAATTATATACTTAACACCTAATGTTTTCTTATCTTCAAATTAATCTTCAGTTAAAATGCAGATAAACCCATGTTTTTAAACCCAAGTTTAAAGACTACACTAAGCATAACTCAATTTTTAATGCAAATTTAATAATTTAATGTTCACATTACTTTGTTCTAGATCTCACAGTATGCTTTTCCTGAAAGACTTGGAAATAAATTACAATGATAAATAGAGCAGAAAGCATATTCTTATCAGCAGGTAGAAACTGAATTTTAGAAGTACTCATACTATATCAAGTATTTAACTCTTAGAATCTGCATGATAATATGATACTAAGAATTCATACAATATATTGTGAAGTATCTAGTATACTTTATATACTCTCAGTAAATAAAGTTCTCAGATTGCAAAAATCTCTTTCTCAGACTTCTTGCCTGAAAAACACAGAGGTCTAGAATTCATATATCTGGTTTTGTAGTTTCCAGGGGTAGAGAATTATTGGCCATATTTTGAAGCAATGGGGAAATGGATAATCATGTGTATGAATAAATTCTATATTTCATAAGAGTTTTACTGGTTGTAGCTTATTAAATGCAGGGAACTTGGTTCTTCTGGAAAAAGCTCTTTCAAGTATAACTTCCCTTGAAATGTATTGATCTAATTTATTATTTTTATCTTGAAAGTATATGGGAAGCAAACTAATTGAAGTCTAACCTTTGAATAAAGCAGCATTTGCCTTTGGTGAAGCGATTGCAGGTAGGAATACTGTATCAGTTTTGCCATTCCTGGCTGAGAAATACAAAATACAATTACAGTACTTAAAATGCTTGTAAAATACAAATGAACACTGTTGCCCTGAGAAGTCTTCTTTGGCTGAAATAACTATACAACTCTGCCACATCCTTTTATACACTTAGTTCATAACCTCCCTTGTTGATCTAATGGCGGGAATAGTAACCAGACCTGCTCAGTTGGCAGGGAGACAACTGTTAGGAAAAATAGTTCTCTTGTCTTTCAGTGGTAACCAGGAAGATGCTCAGTGATGGTGGTAGATGGCAGGGAAGTCCCTTGCCTCTTACCTCCCCAAAGCAACAGCAAGAAAATTTGGGGGGGGGGGGCATTCCCCACTAGATGGTGAAACAAAGCAGACTCACATTTCTAGTGCCCTCCTTGACTGGGAACACAATAAGGACTAGATTGATTCCAAGATGGAATTGATAGAAACTGAGTTTGAAGTTTGGTTTTCAGAATCCAATTACACGTCTAATGGGTGGAGGGCATTTTTTTCTAAATAGTGCCAACCTATTAAATAACATGAATGCAAGATAATAGTATGTATGTAGTTTAATGTGACTGGAAGCAGGTTGTTATGTGATTAGAGTTTAAAGTGACAACCTGACAATAGCATGTGTGTCTGTTGTACACGAGTACACGTATGGAGAGAAAAAAGATAATATTGCACTGAGCTTCATTCTGCTTGCAATGGTTCTTTTCCCAGGTGATGGGAAAATATTAGATTCTTCCTAATAAGTCCCCCAGGATCAGCGCTGAATCTTCAGGTTCCTGAGTGAATAAAACTTGAACAGTTTATGTGAAGAGCTGAAAAGCAATTTCAGAAGAATTATGAATTATTATTATGTTACAATACAAATAGGATACTTGAGGAAGACTCATGTTGCTTGAAAGGATTTCAAATTAAGTCCTTTTGGAGAATGCTATTTCTTTCAGAAACAGGCAGGAACGAATCCTAGCTTTCCATCTGCAATAATAATAATAATTAAAAAAAAAAAAAAGCATAGCTGAGAACTTGTTCAAAAAATCTGGCTGGAAATGCTTTATCATTCTTGATGAAAATGGAAGGAAATTAGGCAAGGAATGGGCCAGAAATTGGAAGCATTAATATGCTGAAGAAGGTTACTTTGCCTTGTCCCCAGGTCTAGGTGTTGCTTTCAGCCAGAGATGCTACAATCCCAGTCGGCATTCCGGATATTCTGAAAGAACTCACTGATTTCTAACAAACCAACAGTGTTTGACAAGACAAATACATTTCCAGCAGTGTTGCTTCAACTCCATTTTAAAGTTAGCTTTTGATTTTAAATGGCCATGCTGTAATGAGGTAAGCTTTTAAGTGCTTTATTATATCTTTTGGTACTATGTACTAGTGTACGGTATTGGTAGGGGGGGTATTAATATTTGAAGTCATTTTTAATCCAACTGGGAAATTTTAGCTAAATCTAAGTCACAGTCAACTGCATTTCTGTCTATTAAATTGGACCAATCAGAAAAGTTTTCCTTTGTGCAAATATGTTTTGAAATATACAAGGTAAAGTAAGTATTGCTGACTAGATTGGAAAGAAGCAGGCAGGAGAAACCTAGGAATTCTACCTTTTTAAGTGCAGTTATCATAACTTTTCACAATCTCTACCTATACCAAATGTTAAAATATAATATTTTAAGTTTTTTAAATATCATTGGACAATGGACCGTGTTTTTCACCAGGAACTCCAATTGAGCTCCAATGAGGAGAAATCTGATGTGATTTTAAACATCTCTTACATTTACTGAAATGGTGTTTGGTAATTTTCCCACGAGAGATACTCATCTTAGCAGAATGTTCAGGGATTTCATGAGGAAATAACAGGGCAGAGTTTAAAGGAAGAAGAATTTCAGGCTGTGAGGAAATCATAAAATAGCATTTGAAAGCTCATGATAGTTTTGTAGCACTCTGTAAAATTGTAGAATATCTTTTCAGCAAAATCAGAACGAATATCCTAAAATATGGGTTCAGTTGCATGCAGCAGTATCATGTTACAGCTCTCAAAGGGGGGTCTATTACAGAGTGTAATGCTGATAGTGTTAAATCAAATGGTTACAGCTAAGCTTATTTTAAATCTATTCCTTTCTCTCTGATAGAAACCAGGCCATGTTTGAAAAGATATAGGTCAAAAACAGAAAACTCTTTGAAACTGCTTTGGTACATTTGCTTTGAAGTAAAGATTAAATTTAAAAATTCAGATCTTTCTATAATAATTTAAAATAAGAATTCTTAGGATAACGTCTGTGCAGTATATATATACAAATAAAATTGATAGAGATTCTTGAATATAATGCAGTAGACGATCTCCCTGAAAATCTTTTCTGTTAGTTTATAATTCCAAGTCTATATTCTATAATTCCATTAAAGTAATGTCAGGGATCTTGTTCTGTTCATTTCCATTTATATATAGTGCTGAAAGACAAGTATTTACATAAATAAGCATTTGCATTTTCTACATTTCTCCAAATGCAGGCATTTTTGCATATTGTATGCGACACACTTTTGACAATCAGATTTTCAGTGGTAAAATGCAGTTTTGTGTATGCTTTTATCTTGTCTTGTATTCCCACCAAAGTTTTATGACACAATCACAATAAATAGTACATAACATCTAAGAAGATCTAATATGCACACATAACTTTCAGCTTGGTGTCTGTGATTCTTAGGAATCAACTATGCTCACATTTGCAATATCTTTAACTTTGAAGCAGTGAGATAAATCATTACTCTTGAAAATGTTGGCAACTTTCTCATTAATTTACAAAGCGTTGACGACTCAAATTGTTTGACATATTTCAAATAATAGCATTTCCAGCAACAGAATATAATATTGAAAGTCAGTTGTTTTTTAAGTTCAGCATATGTAATTGTGGCTCATAAAGGCACAACTAAGATGAATTAACAATATATTTTATAAATCATAATATGAGGTGCTTCAGTGTAAACAGCGAAGTTCTACTTAAACTACTTTGATGACTAATATTGCAGAATGCTCCAGAGGGACATATCTCAGCACTGAAGGAATTGAGTGTTACCCTGAAGACTTCTGCACTAATTATTTACAACATGGACAACTGTCCCTGTAGCAATTTATGAGTGGAGTTTCACTGTTTGCATCATACATTGTGGTTTATAAAAGATATTATTCATAGAATACGTTCCATTCATGACCACATGAAATGTTTCCACACTTAGCAGCCATTCTTGTGCCAACAATAAAGTCTGTCTGCATTTGTGAGTTAATGTTACAATGTTGGTTGGATGAAGGTATAAATGGTTAGTATGGAAATGCTTCTTGTGTTCTTTTATTTGCCACTTCCAATAAATAATGTTTTCTCCTGCTCTTTCCTGTTCCTAACTGCTGAGAAGCAGCCTCATCATTAACAATAGAAGAACTTATTACAAAATGCCACATGTCAGCAAGACTTTTTCAATTATTTCTCATAAATTTGGCATTTCTTATTTGTAAGATGCAGAACATTTCATTTGTTTCTATCCAACGTGTTCCTTGATTCTTGACTCGGTGCAAAAGAAAGTGACAACCCAGTTCTAAGCTCTTGTGCCTCTATTGAATCAAGCCTAGGATGAAACTGTAGTTACCTGATACCAGCACAAAAGACGGATAGGTGGTTAGAAGTCAAACAGGGAGAGATAACAGGTGTTGGTGTTGAAGCAATGTGATCATTTTCTTCATAGTGTTCTTTCAGTCCAACACCCCCACACACAAACAGACACACTTTGTATCTCCAAACTTCTCAAACCATGTCATATCCTAAGTACTCTGTAGATCATCTCCTGTTTATAGACAACAGGTAGATGCAGCAACTTAAATCTATGATTTGGATTCAATTTTGCTTTTCTATCTGTTTTTTGACAAGAGAGTTCCAGTGGTAGAAATCACCACATATCTTTGGCCTCTAAATAATCAGGTACTTTCTCTTCCCTTGTATATTTGTAACATTGATATTGTCTTGCTAGGGAGCTTAGTTCTCAATATCAGTCACTGGCAAAGGAACCCACTCCCCTCAAGGAAAAAACAGTTTCTTAAAGTTAAATGTAAAATTCTGCTTGCTTATACAAGAAATCTTTATTTCATTATTTTAGTTCGCTATTTCTTTAGATTCGTTTCTCTTTCCATCTCTCTCTAGACTCAACTCCCATCAGGGATCTGAGCATCCCAGATTTTTTGAGCTTTGGCTCCAAGTATAGCTTGCCTATACAATGTTGATTTAATAATCTGGGTTAAAAATGAGGTTCTAATATTTTCCTTGTTTTTCATTGCAGAAATATATAATTATTTTAGTTAAAACCAGGCCAAACAGAGGAGACAAACTGTTCACCATGCTGAAATGAATAATGAATTCTATTCTCATGTGTCCTTTTTATTTGAGATAGACAGGTATGATGCCAGGTATGAGGTAATTGCAGTCCAGAAAAGGAAACTGTTGCAGGGGAACTGGGCATTACAAAGAAATGCTGAAGAACTTAAAACAGATTTCAGTATAGGTACTAGCACAAAAAAGTCTCAATGTTTGAAACAGTCTACAATCTTGGTGTAGGAAAAATTTGGAATTGGGGACATTCTATTTGCTTCTGTTGTTCTCTCCATCCTTCTGTGTCATTGTACATCTGTGGCCATATTACTGTAATCAACCAAAGTGTCCCAGGAATTCCAGGGATGCATCCTATAGCCCTGTTCAAGGAGGGACTAACTCTGAGCAAGCACTGATTTCTCTTAGAATGCTATTGAACTCTCAACAGTTCTTATGCTGGAGACCTGAGGCCAGGCTTCCATCTGTTTAGGCTACAAAGACATCAATTTCCAAACCCTCTCTGGGAAATCCAGTAAATATAAAAACCACCTCATCATTGTGGTTGGATAAACAGATTTATCACTAATATTACTCAAACAGCTTTTACAGAAATATAGATGGATGAACAGAAAACCTGTTATAGTCTCTTCCCACAGGAGTAAGAATACCTTTAAACAACACTTTTCAATTCAACGGGGTGAATCTTCTTTCTTCCTTTCTTCCTTTCTCTTTTTCCTTCAGAGATATCTGCCCTGAGAATTAGCAGTTCACCTGCTGTTACATACCTGCGCTGTCCAAGACCAGCTTCCCCTCCAGAAATGCCTCCAAAGCTGGCTTCTTCCCGCAGGGTTCGTGGTCTTTAAGGGACTAACATTCTGTTGATCTTATTTTTACAAGAAGGAAGCAGTTGAAACAGCAAACTCCTCTTGTTTTGGCCAGATTTCTTTACAGGAAACAATCCATGTGGGCAAGAGAAAAAAAGTACCTCCTTTTTAACTCAAAAGGGATCTATGTTGAAAAGCAACAAATATGTCCCTCTGTACTTCTAGACAGCATTTCTTAAACACTCTCTCCTACTTTCCCCTCTGATTGCAGCCCAACCTTTCCACCCACCTTTTCATCCTTTGGAACTTTTTGTTCTCTTTTCTCTTGCCACCAATCTTTCCACCACCCCTATGCCCTCCTTGCCTGAAGACTGTTCTTTTGTGATCCTCTTCTTTTGATTGCTCTAATCACTTCCTGCTCTTGTCACTGCTCTGATTTTATCCCCAGCCACTTTGGTCTTGTTCTGCTTCCAGTCACTGCCTTAATCTCTTATTCTGCTATCTGTATTGTTGCTCTGGAGCTACTGTCCCTCCCGGGGGTGGCTCTGCCTGGTCCTGATCCACTGACTGCTGTCCTCCTCAGGGCTTGGTGTCCACTTGCTCACAGTCCTCCTGGTCACCCAGTGCCTGCTGCTCACTCATTTGTGCTAGTTGCTGCCTCCCTAATGCCCTCATCCCCGGCCCTCTGCTAGGCCAATCCACCACTTTCACTTCATCAAGCATATCCCTGTCTGACACTCTGCCCCTGCTATCTAGCCTGCTTGGCTGTCTCCTTTATTACCCTTTTTGGTGTTCTTGCCTCCCTTTGGCTACCTGCTAACTTTCACTGCTTTGTTTTGTCTCTATTTCTGTCCCTTTTTTGTCCTCCTGCCACTCCAGATAGCTTTCAGGTTCTTAAACCTTATTGCCAGTAAACAATCGGTCTCTGATTTGATATGATTTAAATTTTATATTCAAAACCAAATTTCTGTTTGGGGTCAAAACTTTCATTACAATGCTTGAACTGAATAAGTGAAATTCTTACCTCATCAGAAGATGGGAGACTGAGTAAAAAATATTTATCATTCTTGTGTAGCACTCTACACTAAAAGCTTGTCAGTGATTATCAGTGCCAAGGAAAACGAATACGTGCTGACACTACACCAATTTCTGCAGCTTTAAAGAGATCCAATAGCATAGCTATAGAACAATAGTCATGGTTTGTTGCTCATCTATAATTATTTTGCTTTTTTCAACAAATCATATTGAAATCTTTAATATTTCAAATTTAAATATGGAATGACTTTTATCCAAACACACTTTGTACTTGAACAGTAAAACATAGCATATAAATTTTATTTCTTTATCAGGCCAGTGATACAGGTTAATAATAAATTGCCCAAATCACATTTTCATTTGAGATTTGGATGGCATGGAAGACTTGAACCAGCTCTTCCAAATCCAAGTATTTATTTTGATTTCTAAAATGCATTAATCATACAAATAGCTCTCAGGACATAAAATGAAAATTCAAAATTCAAATGCATATGACTTGGAAGAAAAAATGCACTGCCTCAGAATATAAGGGTAATTACCAGTTTGGACAACTTCAAAAGATAAGTAAAGACATGGGCAATGAGGCAATCAATAGCTACTGGTGCTGATAGTTAAATATTATCTATGGTACCCAAGGCAATAGGTTCCTCAGTACCAGGTGCTGGACAATATAATTAGCAGGGAACTAGGCCCTCTTTTTCAATCTTTAGGCATTTCACAGGAATCTGATTAAATGCTGTGGAAACAAAATCTAAGAATACATTCTCAGGCTGATAGAGATTCAAGAAATCTTTATATAATCAACCAGCTGCAAACATCTCTGTTATCATTGAAGAGACCAGCCTTCTCATTGGTTCATCAAAAAGCTGTTGGAAGGAGAATCAGAAAGTCTCCTCTGTAATGTGCACAGAGATATTTTAGTTCTAAACTGAAAATAATATAGTTGCTGGAATTCTTATAATTCCATCCAGTCCATATCAATCAATCTTCCTAAAGAAAACACATTAAGAATTGTGCTTACATGAAAAATTACTTTTAGTTTAGGCAGCTGCCAGAGAACCTGACAATATTCATCTTATACACAAGCATTTGCACAAATCAAAATCTGTTTATGTGGCCTTCCTCAACTTTAAGTCTGCATTAGACTCTATATCATGAATAATCATGTGAGAAAAGCTCAGAAATCCAAATATTGATAAATGTCTGCTGCCTTGAATCCAGAAGTTGAATTTAGATACCACTCTTAGAGTGAGGTGTGACCCACATGAGAGGTTCCTCTAACCCAGGGGTTCCTATATTTTTTGCCATCTGTCAGCCTTACCAGGTGGATCAGACAGGAAACACAACCAGATAAGCTAATTCTATTTTATTGTAAGGTTACATTAACAGAATCTTATAAGTCTGAAAGTACAATTCTCCTCCCATTTCCTTTACCCCCCCCCCGTAAATTAGGGAGGGTCCCTTCTGAGCTCTTGTCCCACCCACTATCCAACTGTGGAGTATGCTATTTCTTATCTGACCATTCCCTAGGCAGTGTATCTGGGCCAGTCTCCCAAGGTCATTCCCACATACTATTATACCATTACACCTCCCTTTAATGTAATCTCAAAGTATACATCTCCCCTAAAAATCCAAACACCGCAAAAGATCACAAATGGAGAATGAAAACAATGCAATGAAACTTTATTTTTAATAAAGACATTTAAAAAAAGCAAAGTTCATAACACTCTTCCCTAATGGCCTGGTTCTACTAATTCTGAAGGACGATCACCCATCAACTTGATATTAGCAGGGAATCAGAGACTGAGGTGCACTGGGCTCGCTATAGATCTGCTCCTATCATCCAGTTTTAAAGTTTAAAAAGACAGTCCTTGAATGATATTGAATACCAAACTGAAGTTTACACCCTTTCCCAGAACAGCAGAGCCCCGATAGCAAAAGGCACATGGCAATATGCAAACTATTTATACACATTAACCTTCCCTAGATTAAGAAGAGAGTTTTTTTAGAGTTAGGCACCATGAACCCCCATCAGATTGTTACAGGACAGATTCACCAAAATCCCACTAACAGAATTCACCTACCCATGTGACTCTGAAGATATAGAAACTGTCCAGTGTGCATTGTTCCACATCACTGCAGTTTGTACATGGATCTGTGCAAAGATTACATACTGCCTCTGTTGCAACACCTCCCAGGAAGGACACAAGTATATTACATTATCTTTTTTCAGACTCTAATCATATTACCGCCAACACAGAAGCCAAATTTTGTATGACTGCAGTGAAATGTGACAAATTTGTCAGTCTAGACTCATATCACTAATTTTATTTTATTTATTTTTGGCTTTTTTATATATGCTGATCTTTGATCGTAGTAATAAATTAGATTTGATTTAGATTTGATTTAGTGACCAATACACCTGCCACAAATCAGACTATGATCAGACCACAGCTCATACTGTTTCGTGAGAAGAAAAGGTCTTAAAAGTTGAGAGAGACCCTTGGTTTTATGATTCCCTCCAGAACATGGCTCTGTTTCATTTTTGTCTAATCTCTTATCCTGAGTGGCTGCTTGATAGTGTTTAATGAACTGTAAAACTTATAGTTTCACTTCAACTCTCTCAAATTACACTATTCCATATTCATAAAGCATCATGATCCTTCATTATTAGCACCCTATTCCTTTTCACAAAACTCCCTCGATCTGTTTAAAAGTTGGCATGGATGTTCCCCACAAAAGAGACTATTATTGCTGCAAATTCAGCAAGATTTTTAGATTTTAATTATTTCACTACCATTTAAATAGTATTCCCTTTCTTGTGATTTTTTTCTTTTGTATTTTACATGTTTATATCGTTAGTCACACTGAGTAAGAAAAGGGCTATAACTTAATTAAATATATTTAATCACATTATAACTCAAAACAACAAAGTTACACCTTAAACAAAAGCATATCAGATTTTAAAGGAGCATAACATGAAAAACTCTGAACCAATTTCTATACAATGCATGTTTCTCTACTCATGGCTTCTGGTTTTCCTATTAATTTTGCTCCATCATGGAAAAAAATGAACAAGTTATAACCATTTGTGTTTTTTCCATGATATACTGCAGGAAACTAATGCTGCCTTCTTCTGAAACTCACTTAGGGTGTAGGTTCCAAGGTTTATTAAACAATCTCTGGAATAATTTAAATAAGCTAAATTCATTTCTGAAATTTCAGAATGTACCCCTGAACCAGACTGAGTCATTCTATAGATGCATCATAAATTGATAAGAGTGAAGAAGACTGAGGAAACTATATTTACAATAATCCCAAGAAACATGGAGCTTTTCAGATTCTTATCCAACTAGCAATGTCTTCTGTTGCTTTTTGCAAAGTTTCCTGCCAGGCTAAGTTATAATAATATTTTATGCTGTGATTTCTTTTGCTCTTCCTCATTCATTCTTCAGAAAAGATTCTGCTTTCCTTTGTCAGTCAAAACAATTGTGTTTTGCTTATGTAGATAGAATTGATGATGATTGAAAATGCATTATATTTTCTGACAGAACACTAGCAGAAAATAAGAAACAGCTTGTTTCCTCAGAAGAGTAAAATGGCAATTGAAGAATTATGTTACCTGCCTAAATTTCCCAAATATACTTTTGTAAAACCAATGTAGCTGAATGTTAAAACTAAAGGCTATTTTAATACCATTATTGCTCAAAAAAATGAGCAGCATTAACATATAAATTGTAACAATTAAGAAAACATTTTTCTTTCTATTTCCCAGTCCCCCTTTTTATATTACAATTTTCCTGTAGACGATTGAGAAGAGGGTGTTTTCTTTTTTAGGTTTCCCCCATTTTACCTTCTCGCTAAGTGCTGACAGCTTTTGCAAGACAGGAAATGCTGCAAATGTGAAAGAGGGCCAGGGTGGAGCTCTGTGAAACCGATAATCCCTTTGATGCCCTTACGTCCTTATTATTGCTTTGAGGTACAATAATAGACTTTGAGACTTGGGCAGTAAATATATATTATCTGATTCCATGTGAGCTATTGATTCTGCAGCTGCACTCTGCTTCCTCCCTTCCCTCAGTCTCTTCAAATTTTGTTTCTATCAGTAATGTTCCTTGATTTCAGTTGGGATAAGTTTGAATAAGTGGTGACATCACCCTCTTCACATACATCATCATTATTATTATTATTCCTTGTGCCCACACTAAAGATGACAGATTTCTGGCTCCTTTAAATTCTAGAATTGTCACTGAGTTCCAAATCTCATAGAAACACACAACAGCAAGAGTCAGAA
Organism: Liasis olivaceus; assembly: GCA_030867105.1. Taxonomy (NCBI): domain Eukaryota; kingdom Metazoa; phylum Chordata; class Lepidosauria; order Squamata; family Pythonidae; genus Liasis; species Liasis olivaceus. The sequence goes on from CM061349.1 coordinate 265,351,567, forward strand.
ACAATTATTTTATTTGAAGTGTGCCATTTTTACAACAAAGTTTTTTGTATTAAAGAATAGATGCACGTGTATTACAAATGGAAATATTACATTTTGATTTATATTCAATAATATATGCATATTTTCAATGACAAACACTATTTTTGTGTGAACTATTTTCATATAAAACCACTTAACTCAGTCCCCCCCATTTTTTAAACTTTGAATTACCTTGTTCAAGAGATTGAGTTCCAGATAACTCATATAATGGCATCCTGCATTCTATTTCTCTTTCACATTTGTTGTTGTTCAGTTGTTAAGTCGTGTCCGACTCTTCGTGACCCCATGAACCATATTGCGCCAGGCCTTCCTATCTTTCACTGCCTCCCTGAGTTTGCTCAATTTCATGGTCATTGCTTCAGTGATGCTATCTAGCCATCTCATCCTCTGCCGTCCTCTTCTCCTTTTGCCTTCCATCTTTCCCAGCATCAGGGTCTTTTCCAAAGAGTCCTCTCTTCGCATTAGGTAACCAAAGTATCTGAGCTTGAGCTTCATTATCAATCTCTTTCACATGCCTCCAGATAAATGAAATATTAATCTGTGGTCATATTTCACAGTAAACAATTGTTCATCAAATATTTTATAATTCCCAATATAGAAACAAGTGTTCCTTACCAAAAAGACTTAAAGTGGACCAATGTAATAAGTTCTTTAACTTCACAAGGAAAATAAAGAGTGATAAACGGCAAGTCTTAAGAGATATGTTCATGAAATGCTTACGAAGTACACTTTTGCCCTGAGGAGCTCACATTCAAATTACAACATTTATTTAAAATTATATGATAAAAGTGGATTATCTTGCAGATACTGGAAAAATGGAAGTGAATGTATGATGCTTGCACATAGCTCTGAGTATTTAACAATATGTTGATGTTTATCATGCTAGTAGCATGATGGTTTCATTCATGATAATCTCTGAAAGTTGTATTTAGTTTAACATGTATCTTAAGCAACATAAATCTCTGAAGCTTATCCCAAAATTGAAATAGTGCAGTGTATTTTCAGTCTGCTGTTCTGATAATTAATGTTTTTCAAGGATGGATGGATGGATGGAAGGAAGGAAGGAAGGAAGGAAGGAAGGAAGGAAGGAAGGAAGGAAGGAAGGAAGATTCCCTCAGAATTACTAACCAGAAAGATAACAGCTGCAAATAAAATGGAGTGGAGGGAAAAGAGATGATTAGAAAAAGGCTTGCTTAGTAAGAGCTATTGATAGCTCATGGTCCCTAAAGCTGATGGATGCAGAAATAATGTAGTGCTCTTCTCTCTGGCTATTTGTAAATGAGGGGTGAAGATCTGATCATGGAGCAGTATGATCCTATGGTGACTTTTTCAAACTGTTTCCATTACACTAAGTCTCAGCTTCCATCTGCTATAGTCTCTAATCTGTCCATCCATCCATCCAAGTGGAGAACGTCTGTTTGCAAACAGCCACTGTTGCACACAAGCATCAGTCAGCACAGCACTGAATAGGGTGCTTGTTTCTCCTCACCTCCTAGCTCCTGGTACCTCAGTATGGTGTCTGGACTGGGAAAAGGGCCCAAATATAGACATTGCTTGGTGCCTTTCCACCATCACAAGCACAGCAAATGTTTGGGTTTTACTTGTTTTTTAAAGAGAGGAAAGGGATTTCTTTTTTATTACAAAAGTGCTGAATTAGAAAGAGGCAAAGTTAAAGGCCAGCAGGGAAGCCTAATTGGCTAAGACATCTCTGTGCTCATCTATTGGCCAGGAACAGCAAATTCTGACTAGTGGTTGATATTCAGATTCAGACTGAATTCAGTGTAGATTCAGACTCAAATCCCCGTTTTGCAATCCCCAGCTATGAAGGTACACTTCCCTGCTATTTTTAGGTGGAAACTGCAGCACAAATCCTAAAATAGGCATTTTTTTAATTGATTATGTGCCATCGAGTCATTTTCAACTCCTAGTGACCATACAAATAGACTTTCTCCATGACAATTTATCCCTAACCTGTTTTTTCAAGTCTCCCAATGGTGCACTCATCACCACTGAGTCCATCCACTTTGTTTGGTTGTCCTCTTCTCTTTTGTTCCACCTTTCCCAGCATTACAGCCTTTTCCAGAGAGTTAGGTCTTTGCATAATGTGTCTGAAGTAGGACAATTTGAGCCTGGTCATTTCTGCCTTGAGTGAGAACTCTGGGTTGATTTGTTTGATGATCCATCGGTTTGTTTTCTTGGCTGTCCATGGTATTGTTAGGAGTCTTCTCCAACACCAAATTTCAAAGGCATCAATACTTTTCCTATCCAGCTTCTTTAAAGTCCAATGGCTTTATTATGACTATACTATAAGTGCTTTAAGTTCAAAAGTGTTCATAAGCCTGAAATATTTTGATTATGAAGTAGTATGCACACCCCTGCATAGTACTTTAGGCAGGAAATCATGCACCAGTGCTGATCAATTATATTAGAGAGATTCTTCAATCATACCACTGTTACTTCAGCTAAATATGAACTCAATCTTGACCTTAACAAGGAAATTAAATGCCATCAGTTGGTCCTATTTTTTTTTTGTTAGTTTTTTTAAAAGAATTGTGGACAATCATGATAAAGCAATGGATAGATGGGATCTTTAGAGTGTAGGCCAAACATTTTTGAAGCAATTCATATCTCTATAAAGATTTTTCTGTCTCCTGTCCCTCCCCACTCCCCTCCCCTCTGCAATCTTTTTTGAAACTTAGAAAACAATCTGGTTTTGCATTTTTCTCTCAGAAGATGAAAGTCTGTGCTTGCAAATGGAGTATCATGACATATCCATTCATTGCCAAAGGCAGAGAACAGTAGAACTTTATGCAATGAAATGGGAATATTGTTTTCTTTTTTTCTATTTAAGAGTCATTAAATGCACACTAGACAAGCTGGTTGGCTTTCCAAAATGCACCATTGCTGGAGGCATCAAAGCTGTTATTAGTATTCTCTGTAAGATGGATTTTTCTGTTTAGCTTTGTATTTACTGGAAGGCCATTACATAGATGTCTGGGTTGTCATAATCAATTTTGCACACAACCTTTATATAGATGGAAACAGTATTTTTTACTCTGATCGTAGGGAGAAGGCCTAAGTCAAAACGGGCAAGTAAAATAATTGAGAAAACAATATTGCCAGGGAAATTGGCCTTCTTTTTATTTTAGCATCAGCCTTCAGTGCATGCTGCTGGTGTAATTACTATTTGTCATAGTCCCAATCATTAACATGCCACATCTGAAGAATGCTGTCATACCTTTTGAATAGTGCATGACAAGAGATGGGCATGAGTCCCCATACAAATTTCCAGAATTAGTTAGCATTTCCATTTTGTTTTAAGCTATTGATTTTCTCTCTCAGTATTTTTCATGTCATAAAAGCCTCCAGAACACAGCTTTACTTATATGACTGAAAGTCTGCAATAAAGATGCTCACTTTCTCATTTGTGGTCTCCTTTGGCTACTCAAATATGTACCATTTTTAATGTTAAATTATGTTTGCAAGCCCTGAACGTTGGTGAGGTTTTGGTGCCTATAGACAGGTAAAATGCATCAAATCTTCTAAAGAGTGTAATTGCAGAGCATTCTACCACATATATACCTCCTTGGGTCATTTAGAGCTTTAAAGGTCAAAGCAAAGGATAGCAAAATTATTTGGACAAAAATTAGTACATTTGTTATAATACAATGATCTTCTAAATTGCAATATTTGTAACAGAGCACAAATAATTTATGAGAAACATCAACTTTTTCAAATTTGTTCAGTGCTAAAGTTAAGGAAACAAAACTCTTTTAAAAATATCAGAATTATTTTATAGATAAAAATCTTTTCTCTATATGACATTTCACAGCTGACGTTTATTGAAAATGCTATGGCTTTTAATCTGTCCCATCACCACACTCTAACCTGGGCCACCTCTCAACTTACATGGCAAATTTGCAAATTCCTCCTTATATCCATGCACCTCACCTCACAACACTTAGTAGGGTTAATGGAAATAATACAGATTATAATATAGAGGGTCACATATATACCAACAAATGATAAAACTGTACTTATTGTCCATTTACATAGAGATATCTACATCATTGGATAGTGCTGTGTCTCAAATTCTGGTCAAATCCTAAAAATAATCCAAGCATGCCTGAAATAAAAATGATTATACCACATTATTTGTATTTTTGTTCCCACAATCTCATTTTCATGGAAAGTGATGTTTAGTTTTTTAAAAAGCATTATATATGCAGCTGGCCAATCATATCACTGATTTATTTTTCTAAATGCTGTTTGCCATTTTGGCAAGATTTAATATATGAGTTTGTGCAGTACAATTTTCACTGTGTGCTATTGACATGATAATGATGTAGAAAAATGCTGGTTTTGATCAAAATTGATTCAAGTATGTTTCTGATAACTAAACAATGCCTTTCAAAAGAGAAGTAAGCAATTTAGAGCTTCATAAAGCAAATTGCACAAGTTAAGATTACAAGGACAAATTTATAGAATACAGCCTCTTACCAAGCTTTCATTAAAGAAACTAGGCAGTAAAAATGCTGCCAAGTTTTGTTAAGACTTTCAGATGCTAGCATTCAGGAAGTCCCTTCTCAGAAGAATAAGGTTTGCCTATTTCCAGAATACCAATTTTTCATACGTCAAATGCAATAGAGATTATACTTTGAGAACAATCGTGTTTCCTTTTCATCTCCCAATTTTAGCAGTGCAGTTTCAGAAACTGCTGGATTCCAGGGAACTGGGGAAGGGGAATACTGTTATCTTCTGCAACTACTTTCTTTCCCACATTATATTTATAACAAATTCAGGAAACAGTTTCCATGATTTGAAATTTCTCAGAATGGCAGAACCTGCTCAGAGCAATACGCCATAAAGTTGTTGGAATTTTTTTAGATTTGCTGTTAGTTTCTCTGATTTACTTGAGATTTCTTTGTTTGTTTGTTTGTTTTCAAGGAAGAAGGTTTTTTGCGGAGTGAAATGGAGAAGAGGAGTTATAAGAGAGAGGGAGGAAGAAAATGAAGCGAGTTTTAAAAATAGGGCTATGGGAAGATTTCTAAAATGTAGGAATAAAAATATTAATTATTCTCAGTAGGTTCCACCTGCCCTTGTAAGTATGTTAGATCAAGCAAACCTTTATTTTTTAAATTTTTAATAAAAGGATATTCCAAAAGGATGTTCCACACATGGTTTGTTCTAAAGGTGAATAAAGCATTCTATATTCACATTATAACAATAACAATATAAAAATGAATCATCCTGAATGGGACCAGAGAAGGTCTATCTCATCCAGAATTCTGTTTCCACAGCAGCCAAGCAGATACATATGAAAAGATAGAAGTAGGACAGGAGGGCAAGAGGTCCTTAATACCATTTTCTTGAATAGCTATACTGAGAGGCACATTTTTTGCCATCTTGGAGTCACTGCTGCGATAAATAATTCTAATGTCTATAAATTTACCCAATGCCTTTTTAGAGATGTCCCAACTGGGTGCCACTTCTTACTATTCAGCTTCTTTGAGTGAGTCCAGGATATAACATTGTGTGAATGAATGAAAAAATATGCCTGCCTACTTTTTCCACATTATATACCATTTTACAGATCTTTATGATGCCACTTTTTTCCCTCCTCTTCTTCCTCCTCCTCCTCCTCCTCCTCACCTTAAAAGCCCCAAATCTTGAAACTTTCCTTCAACCAAATTTGTTTCAGCCACTGATCAACTTTACTTGTCCTTTTCTCCACCTTTTCGAGTTCTGTAATATCCTTTTGAGATGCAGTAACCATAACTGTAGATATTATTCCAAGTCTAACTACTCTGTCTAAAAGTATGATTATATAAATAGTTCTATTTTCAAAAGCTTCCTAACACTATATAAGAAGGATTCTGTTTTTTAAAATAGCCTTACACTGGTTCAATATCTGCCCTGAATTATCAGTTGCAATCACCAGTCATTTTTTGGCTAGTGTCCACAAATTCATCTCCCTTAACATATATGTGAAATTAAGATTCTTTGCATCAATGTGCATAAGTTTACAATTGCTTACATTAAAATCACATTTGTTATTCCCCCAGTTTGGATTGAGATTCTTTTTCAGCTCTTTCTTTTCCTTTTTGTTTTAATCACATGATGTAATATGATTGTCAGTAGAGCTCTCGCTCCTAAATCCAGACTGTATATGAGCAGCCTGCAAAGCATCAACCCCAAAAAGATCTTCAGGGAACTCTTTTGTTTGCAACATTCAATATGCAGAAAGAAAGGGCTGCCTTATGTGTACTCCTAAATAGGAAATACACCCATAGCCTTTACTTTTCTCAGTATGGAAAAGATAAATAGTATCTTCCCCACCCACCCCAATTAAGTATGTTTCATTTACCTTAGTTAACATGTTGGAAGAACACACTGTTTGTCATGGCAGCCATGAAATCTGGACCATTCTGAATCAAATGGCCTGATTTTGAATATTGACATCTCTCAGATCTCCGCTACCAGCTTGAAATGGTCTCTGTCAGCTCAGGCATGGAAATGGTTGGACACTAGCACAAATGGTGGTTAAGAATATCCAAATTGACCCAACACTTGAACAACACCAAACAGTTGTTCAAGAAGCATAGAGTCTCTACCAATGTCCAATGACAACCATTATTTTTACACTGATGTTGTATCAGGTATTCAGAGCAACATAGCTTGTGGAGTTAATTCCTCCCATAACATGTAGATTACTCTCTAAGGCTGAAGCAGTTACTTCAGTGGGGATTCATACTTAAAACCATTTATTGGCAAAAGAGAAGAAGCTGTAGTGCTTTTTCTATGGAATTATTGTCTGTCATGGACCTTACAGTGAACCTGGGCAGGTACATTAACACCTCAAGGGCAACTCTAGGTGCAGTCTGCTCATTCTTCTAGCTACTGGGAAAGCTTCCAAAATTAATGAAAAATAGACTACAATGAACTTAGCTTTGGCTAAATTAAAAAAAAATGGGCAAAATTGCAACTGACATCCTTACATCTGCATATATGGAGAAAAGTGCCTTTCCTTTGGAGAAGGCATTGGTTCCTACTGTGAAGAGGAAGTCTTAGAGACTAAGATTTTAGATGTAATACAGTGTTCATGGTGCTTACATACCCTGAAAAATATTATCTTCTTTTTCTAGATGAAAAAAGGAAAAAAAGGGAACTCAGGAATTTGGAATGGAAAAGTGAAAATTGTTTTGTAATAATAAGCATATAACATTACATTCCAACTCTGGGTTCTTTTTCATTTTGTTTTTAAAATACCGCCCTTAATTTTTTTCCCTTTCATTATTAGCATACTGAGGTATGCTACTTCCCCGTCCTCCTCAAACATACTCAGAAGTATGGTTATACAAAACCTCATTTTGGTTGAAGCAGATGAAAAGCTGTAATATAGCTGACAATGACGGTAACAGCAATACTCATCTGGCACCTCATCTGGCTCCCCTACCCAGTTTCAGCTGACTTTCTGTGCCATAGAAGACCAGGGCTCTTTATAACACTCTTCAGTCCATGTTTGTCAGGGCCTCTCTAAGACCTGATGAGTGTCTGCTCTCTTCTGTAGCCCATCAGAGGCAGGGGCCAGAGAGGAGGGGGCATGTCCACAGCAGCTTGGATTAACAGACAGGAGCTAGGCAAAGCGCACCCCTGACTGCATCACCAACCACACTGTGGTGAAGTATACTAGATCGTGTTAATGGAAAAAATGTGTTGGAAGAAGATGGAAAAGATTCCTTTAAAACTGGAAAAGTTAAAGACGACATTAAGCTGCATCAGCTGAAGGCTGGGGATGAGACAGAAGGAATGTCATGTGGACATGGCAGATAAAAATAGTTAACTGAGTATGCTCATATCCAGGTTAGGAAGATGTGGATGAGCCTTTAAAGATGCCATCCAAGAAATAAAATAAAAGTAAAATAAAACTCAGTGAACATCAAACTGTAGAAGTATAGAATTATGTACATATATTTAGATATAGTTTCTTTATATTATTTATCCTGCAGAGATAATGCCTTAGTAGCTTTACAGACAGCATTTCATGATATGGAGCATTATGAATTAAAAAGTGCTTTGCTTCCATGCAATAAATAATTCTTTTTTCCCATTGAAGTGTGATTGATTGATAGATAGATAGATAGATAGATAGATAGATAGATAGATAAGACATCCATGTTAAACACTAAGAATTCAGGTTGTGTTTTACAAGTTGATTTTTTTTCCTCTTGTTTTATGAGGTTTAAATTCTTTATAATTTATCAGTCTTTTCATACATTATATCTATATAAAGGGGGAAAGAGGATGAAATGCTTGTTTCTTCAATAATCCAAAATCTTTGCTGCATGGCCCAGAAAAAGAATGAAAGTGAGTAGAAGCATTGCTGATGCTCCTATCATGTACTATGGGCCTAAACCTTTTTGCTGCATTGCTCTGAACATGAGGGAGAAGTGGAAGTAGTTGCTGTATTGTTTGCTTTTATAGGTCCTTTCTAGAATCCACAAAACTCAAGAGAAAGTGCAGCAAGAATTTCCCAAAATGGTTCTCTCAGCTGTTTTTGCATCTATATTGCTGAAGAAAAACTGCTCTGTTTACTGTTTGATTCTCTCTCCTCCCTAGTGGTCTGCTTTTACTTCAAAGTGAAAGTGACACTGCTAAACACACTTTTTCAATGACAGATACAGTTAAGCTCTAATAGCTGTATTCTAAACACCAAATGTGCCAATATCTTAATCCATGTCTGGGCCAACCTGTTACTCTTTATAGAGTTGTGTAGTAGCATAGGTTAAAACAATCCCCACACAGTCTCAAGCACTCCACGGAGAATACACCCAGTTGCAGCTTAGAAAAAAATAATAGGAAAAATGAACCCCAAAGCTCTCTTCCACTCACCCATTCCAGCTGCCTTTACTGCGAGCTAGAAAGAAAAACTGGCTGCTAAGGAAGTTCAAGAGCCAAATAGTTTTTTTAAGACTGGACTGAAGTGCAGAAATCATCTCTTTCTTTATTTCACTTATCTTCATTTTCAGTGACAGTCTTGGTCCTGAGTCATAATGAAGTACTTAGAAATTTTCCTCCTGTGAAGATTCCTACAAACAATTGCCAAAACAATTAAACTATGCAAAAAGATGATCTAGAGCACCAGAGTAGAGGTACAACGTGAGTTCAGTTAAATCATCCTATTTCAGAATCGATATTAGTTTCAATGTTTTCATCTGCAAGACTGTGTTTTGTGTATTTTATATCAGAAATTCACATTTGGAAACTTCTGATATTTTTTATTTTATTATAGTTATGAGTTGCACTGGAACATTTAGGAAGTTTCAATGCCAGTACTGCAGATAACTAAATTCTAGGACTGCACTGGACTTGGATGAGGCCCAAAATCTGAGATGGATCAGGGTAAATAGGACAAATCATCATTTATAGGAGGCAGAGTAGATGGCTACAGCATATTTTGTCTCAGTTCAAAATCCTTGGTGAAGCTCTGCTCCTGATTTTTCATTTTGGAGCTTAACACACTGGAAATGGCAGCTCCAGTGAAGCTGCATGAAAAAAAGGAAAAACACATCCATCAGTTGTATTAAAGTTCATCATGAAGAGAGGAAGGTGCAGGAAGTTTGAATCAGTGAGGTCTGCTCCCAACTCAAGATGACCCTCAGAGTCACCACTGAAAGATCATGGAGGAGGACAGGGAGAGCCGGAATGATTGGCAATGCAAGACAGTCAGAGAGAGAGGAAGGGCAAAACAGTTTCACTCATATCGCAGGTCCCATGTAATACTGAGATCTTTGGAAATGATACAGAAGTGCTTTGTGCAAGTAACTTCTAATGTCTGAAAACAACAGCCAGAAATATAGTAAGAAATGGCCATGAAAAGTCATGCCAGATTCAGGCAAAGGGCTATGGCCTAGCTTGGGAGAAATCAGGATTGATATTACAAGACAATGTCAACATGGTGCATGTAAGAGAATGCCATTATAACTCTCTCTCTATCCTTATGCACAAAACTAGAGCTGGGACATTTTTCAAGAATAGCATTCGAAAACCAAGAATGAGCTGTAATTGATGCAGGTTATTACAAGCCTCTATCCCCTCAACCAAACAAACAGACTTTTTGTGGCCTCCCAAGTAGAGAACAAAGGCAAAATTTGGCCCCCAGATGAAAAAGCATTGTCTAACCTTGTGATACAGACATGAAGATGATTATATATCTTTGATTCATTAATTCCTTTCTTTGTAAGTGATGAATGTCCATGATAATCCACTATTTGAATAATGTCTAGGAAGATTATAATTGCAAAGAATTTAGAAGTCAGCTGGAGGTTTTAAAAAAAGGGGGGGGGGGGACAACACTTCCAAGTTTCCGTGAACAATCACGATAGTGTGCATGAAATATATGTGAGTGCAACATACTTACCACTGTTTTTGGCTTATCTTATTACCCATCATTTGTCCTTGTCACATTTATTTTTATGCAGACTCAAACATAATTAACAGCATGTCAAAGCAAAATGGAACAGGCAGGATAATCATGGTGAACGGCTGACTTCAGAAAAGGGGTAAAGACTTGCCTAATCTGACTTTAGGCATTTGTGGGAGGTCTCCTGTGCAACATTTTCTTTTTCGGAAATTTAGCAGAATAATACTATTCAAGTATACATTTAAAGGCTGCCTACGTGTTTGCTTGATGGGGGATATAGAGCCATAAAATCTACACTGAGAACCTCCATTAGCAATGTGCAGTTGAAATTGCATGTCATAGTGATAACCCCATTATTTTATCATCTCCATTTCCTTTGAAAAGGATAGAACTACTATAACTTGCCAACTGGATTTAAGAGCTCATGACCTTCAACCATTGTGCTGAAGCTAAGTAAATTTTGTTCTGGTCTGAATAGCTGGGAGACTGCCCAGGTAGTAAAAACATCTGCAAAGGGGTCAAGGATGGACAAATGAGAAAAGTAGTGTTGAAATGCAAGTTCTCCTCTTTTTTGTGTGTGTGTACCATGACTTGTGTGCATGGATGCAAGGGATGGAGCTTGCATTGCAACAGGGCAACACAGCTTTCTTCATTTTGACATAAGAATCAAATCTTGCAGAAATCTATGTGTGCAGGAACTCCATCATGCACAACATCTGGAGTTCCACGCTCAAAGAAAGGCAAGATTTAAATTAATACAAAGTATATAGCAAATACAATTAAAGGCATTCATTGAGGACAAATGGTTCCCATTTCCAGATCTTTGCAAGTGATTAGGAAGGTATTGACAAAGAGCCTTTTTCTTGAACTCAGTGAAATAAAAGTGTCACAAACCTGAATAATGTAATTTTGTGCAAATTATGCAAATTTAATTCAGATTTGAGATTTTAAGGTAGCAAGATTTGATCTGAATCTGAGATTCAAGATTTGAAGGCAGTGAGATTCAAGTAGAGGGTCACCCAAGAAAGGGCAAAGTAGATTTTAAAAAAAGAGCAGCAGAATAAATCTCTTTACTTCTCCCAGCAAACATGCCTAAACCAATGATAGCAAAAAACTGAAATCTAGAATGCAGAACCAAACACAGAACACTACCATTCCATGCTTCAGTAGGCAGAGGTGATGAAACTCACTAGCTTACTCCTTATTTAAGAACCTAGCACTCTATTTTGTCTTTATATGGAAGGAAGCTGCAAAAATGTTTGAGATTCTATAAAACCAAAACTCCGTGAAATCTCTGAATCATCTTCACATATCTCTGAAATGATTCAGAGACATCTAATTTAATACAATCATTCAAACTGCCTCAGAGATTTGATTTGAAAATTTGTTTCAATAGATCATTTGATCCAGTCTCCTCTGAATTAAATCATCCCTTTGAAGTGTTGCACAACCGAAACATTTGGCTCATTGCTGGCTCCAACCACTTGCAATACTAGTGTCAGTTTTCTATACTGTGTGATCCGTGAAGAGTGTTCCCAAATTTGGTTGCCTGTTTGTTGCTGGGTTAATGATGAAAGATGATGGGAATTTTAATGAGGCATCATCTAGGGACCCAAGAATGGGAACTACTGGTTGAAAAAGAAAATGTTTTGTACACAGTTCACCAGATCCAGCGAAGAAATGCAATCAGCTCAGTTGCTCAGCATCAGCTTACTTCTATTTCAGGAAAGTGTGTAAGAGATTTCCTTGCTAATATTTTCTTAAGGTTGAAAAGAAAAATTGTCTTCATTGAAGAGTAATAACTTTTGTTATCGTGGATGAAAAGGGTTTATTTCTGCTTGACCAGTTATGAGCCTTGAATGCAGGATAGAGTAGTGTATGTATTATAGCTAATGAAGTTATAACAAAAAGTTCACTGCTGCTTTTAGCTGATCTGAATGTTGAAATATTATGATTTATTTTGTTTCTGTTCTGTACAGACTTATAAACCAAGATGCTTAAAGTCTTTCTAGAACTCCTGGTAGTGTTTAATGTCAAGAAACCACTGCCTGGCTAGTACCACTAGCAGACAACTGAGTAACATCATCAAAGTGAATAGACAACAATTTAGAGTCAGGCATATTCCATAGGCAAATGAATGGAAGCTGAGATGAAAGTCCAGGTTAATGTATTCTTCTTCCAGCTCGGGTATGTATATTCCAAGCTGGCTGTGCAGGCAAAAATGAACAGTGGCGGTCCTGGACATGAAGAGGGCACAGATACCTTTGGTGGAACCTATTGTTGGAGGGTGGGAAAAAGGAACAGTAACTTTCCAGATATTCACACTCAGTTATCACTTTTTACAGTGTTATTTAATATACACAGTGACCTTGGTTAACAAAGTGTACATATACAATTCTAGATAGACAATTTCAGATGGAGCGTTTTACAGTGTTTTATCTATTTCATTCCCTTTCTCATGGATGCAGCTTTTTTCTGTGTTTTCACTTTTGGCCTTGCTTCTATCCAAGGGAGAAGAATGAGAAGAGAGAGAGAAAAAAATAATTCTTTTCTGGGCTTGGATTCGAGCATCTTTGTCAAGCTGTCCTTGCTAACATCCAGTGCATTCTCTGAAAACTACAATCTTTTCCACCAGCCATTCACTCAACAAATCTTGGTTTTAGGTTTTGCTTGCTCCTGCTGGGTCTCCAACTGCCGATTCCTCTTCCTCCTTGACACAAATAGCATTGCCAGTCCACACCACACAAAACCAACTCTAGAAATGCCCAACCTCCTTCTCTTCCATTACATAACGTTTCTGCCTTTTGATGTATTTACAGCTAAGAAGCAGGTGTTTGAATCAGGTATGAAGCTTTGCTGTGTCCACTTAACACTCAAATAAGCACACAAATGTGGACTAGGTTTCCCAGAATGGTTCACTATCCTTTATTCCCTTTAGAAATGAGGGATGTACACAAATTGATGATGCAATCATTCTCCCTCAGAAGGTGGCCAATCATTGATATAAGAGGCTGATTACATGTCATGTTAGGAATACTGTAGTTGCTATTTCTCTTTGTACATTTAGTTTACAGAAGCATATGCCCCAGGTTAAATTCTGAAAGTATGATTTAGTGATGTACTTAAGCAAACAATGGGGAATGTAGGATTGACATATTGTAATAGAAATTTATTTTTTAGAGTCACCAGATCTGAAAAAAGTAGCACAGACTCCCAATCCACTGAAAAGTAGAGGTGAGCTGAGAACTGTCAGTTTTTCAACCAAAAAGCTTAGAGTTTAACCTCTGCCCTGGCTTCATTGCACTGCAATGGGCAATCAACCATAGTGTTTAAGGCTTCATTCTGGTTTGCAAGAAAGATTCTAATCTAGCTGTGTTGCTTCTAAGAATCATCTGCCAAGACAAGTCATGTGCTGAGTAAACGGTTAAAAATGTGAAGAGGTGTAATTTACTGCTAAGCCTTAGGTGAAGCCAGACAGCAGCTCCAACTTTCTCACTTTTCTAGATGATATTGCTAAGCTTCAATATATGGTAGCTTCCTGTAGAAATCAGCAGCAGCTGGTGTGATAATAGAGCTCTAATATCAAGTTCTTTGGTGTTGTATACCTAAGCATTACTGCCAGTCCATAAGACATAAAAATATTTAACCTAACATTAAGTGAAAGCAAGTAAACTGAGGGAGTTTTTAGGCAAGGTGACAGGAAGGCATATTTTGATACACAAGGCACTGCAATGTTTTTGAAGGAAGGGAGGTTCTAATAATGAGTGATAAATTCTGCAAATGTCATCCAAGTCTTTCACAATTGACAAATTTTAGGCACATTCCATTGAAACTATCAAAATTTCAAGGGGCTCAGTTTTACAATGGCTGCACCATATTTTCTGAAATCATGCAGTATACTCGTTTCACTCCTTCAGAAGTTGGGTTTATTCTTTCTGAAAACATCTCCCCACACTGATCAACGGTTAAAGAGAATATAGATTTTCTGTGCTAGTCCATAGAAAACCCAAATCTTTGAATTTCTACATTTTGCTTCTGAGTTGAAATTAAGTCAGGAGGTGTTTATTTTCATTCAAATTAAAAAATCAACTGTTTTCCAAAAATCTGAGACTCTTAGTTGTTGTGTACCCCATACACTTACACGTTGTTGAAATGGATGAGGAAGAATAAAGAGGGGAGAGAAAGGAACAACGTATGTTGAACTATAGTGACCTTTCATTTATAGAACTGATCATTCAGTTGAAAAAATCTTCTAACACAAGCAGTTAAAGAACTTCCCAAAAAATGAAGAACAATGGAATAAAACATAGGTCACCTCAAGTTATAGGTGCCAAGAGACACCTATAGGTGTCTACAAGGTGCCAAGATACAGAGAAAAGAATATGGTAGGGCATTACCGATTCTCTTGAAATACTATGCCTGTGTGACCCTATTAGTGATCTAAAAATGCTACACTATGGAACTTGGGGTAAAGAGTTTTGGTGTTTGCTTCCAGCAGATTTACAGAGGGATGAAAAGTGGCAGAAAATAAGTCCGGCTGGGGTCATTCTTAAATAAATAAACAAACAAACAAACAAACAAATATCAATGGTTGGGGTTGATAGTGCTTGCAGTTTTTTTCTATAGTGTACAAATGTCTCTAAGAGGTTTTTTCCCCAACGGTTTTTTTGCAGAAAAAAATTATCCAGAGCATTTCCTGGTATGGCCATGTGGGTCTATGCCACATTGTACCATGTTGCAGCAGGTGATATGACCATACCATATGGCATCAGTATTTAAAAAAAAAAAGTCAAGAAAATAATGATTTACCATGTTTTTTTACTTAGATCTGAAATACTCAAATGGACAAATAAATGAAATAGATGTACTCTGATCTGTTTAATGGATGCATCTGGATATCTAGACAAAATGTTAAAAAGGGAAAACATATATGTATTCATACAGACAGATCTTATAAAAATGGCAAATAACACTTGGCAATGTTGAGATAATGTCATGGGCTCTCTTACAAAATGACTGCTTGGAGATTGATTGATTTATGCTTTTTAAAGTCAGTTTTTGACTCCTGGTGACTGCCTGGACTATTTCCTGCAGTTTTCTTGGAAAGATTTTGGAAGTGATTTGCCATTGCCTTCTTCCTAGGGCTGAGAGAGAGTGACTGGCCCAAGGTCACCCAGCTGGCTTTGTGCCTAAGGTGGGACTAGAACTCATGGTCTCCTGGTTTCTAGCTTGGTTTCTTTAACAACTATACCAAACTGGCTGCCCATGCTTGAAGATTGGGTCTAATAAAAACCAACCATTTATCAGGAGCCAAACTGATGCACTCCTTCTACCCACTACCTCTACCCCTGGCTTTTTTCCCCCCCATAGACAAGCAGGTACAGAGTTCTAAACAAAGCACAAGGCTACAGCCAGCACATCATTTTTCTTTTCTAAGTAGACTTATGAGATCTATGTGGAAACCAGAGGTACTTACAGAATTAAGATAACATTTGAGTAATATTTGAGGCTTATGCTTTGCTCTACCTTTGAAAAAAATAATTAAACCTTTAAAAACTTGGGCCATGGATGCACCAAGAGAAATGTCACCAAGTCCATTAATGTTTGTAGGCACCACATTGAGGACTAAGGCCCTAGGAAGTCCGTCTATTGTCCATGCACTACTGCTATTTATTAGAAAATGTATGCAGGGGGGAGAAGCCTGGTGGCTTGTCAACTTAGTTCTATAATTCTAGCTCTATGTAGAGTACTTCAGTGGAACAAATTTAGTTAAAGGACAGACACTTTAATAAAAGTATTTTAGCTATTACCCTGTGTACATTTAAAATTTCCATGCATCCTTGAAGGCAACAATCATTAGTTCCAGTCTGAAATATATCTGAAAACAAAATCATGTCAGAAGGCAAAAGATAATAAATTGCTAGGCTTCTTACATTTTCCTTTTATTTTGTGCAAAAATAGCAAAGACTCTGTGATGGAATGGTTTGATGAAGGCCACGCTCAGGGAGATAAGCATTTCCTTAGCCCCCAATGGGAGCGTGCGAAGGTTAAGAAGATGAGACTGGCACACCCTAAGGAATTCACGGTGTTTTGGCTTGCTGGCTTGGGAAGTTTAGATTCAGTCTGGAGAGATTTCTGTCTTTGAGGTGGAAGCTAATAAACGCAACAGAACTGTATCTGTACTGTCTCGTGGAGTTCTTTGGGCTGAACCTGACAGACTCCAATGCAAATAGAAGAAACTGAAAATACTCACAATGCACTTTAGTACTTACTGTGGTTTAATGCAGATCATCAGATACATGCTATAACCAGATGAAAATTTTATGTAATCTTTTTACTTTATACAAGGAAAAAGGTGTAAACAAATCTTGGCCTAAAGCCTTCATTAGAGGTAACAGAATGTATACAGTGGCTTATGGATTCTACGTTTAATACAGAGATAATTGTAATAATGAAGCTATTTCCAGTGTTGCATTAGAAACTACTTGTAGAATAGGGACTTGTACAACCTCTTTTCCTATTTCCCTGCATGCTCTACAGTCCTCTCAGTTTTCCTTGAAGACCTCATAATCTTCTAGAGCAGATTTTAGAAGTCAGCAGGGGGTTGCCTGGGGATAGCAAGCTTTTAAGTTCTCATCACTTCTATTAGATCAGAACAAAACAGTCAGTGGGGAACTATTGGATATAAAAGTTGTATTTACTATAGTCTGAAAATGAAATATGGATAGAGGCTGCACGGCGTTCATATTATACTTTACTGGTTGCTCTTCAGTTTGCATCTAAGATTATTTGTAGTATTGCTGGAATGAAGAAACCAATAAAAAGGTTAATCCTCCATTCTACAAAATTTAGCAGGTACTTGGAACTTGATCATTATCCAGTGATAGTGAAAAACAGAAGTTTTTCAAAAAGTTGGAAATAATTTAGATAATAGGTTAAGGGGTTTTTTTGCTTTGTTTTTTGTTTTAGTCAATAGAATCTAAATTGGATAGCCTTTCTTCCTATCTAGTAGAGATGCAACTTCAGAAAATAATGCTCTAGCTTTGGTTGATATACATTTTCCTCTTGCAATATAATATTCCACTATTGAATTGTTCATTGTTTTCACCTAGCTCATATTTTGTTCTCACTTTACACTCAGTGAGATTCAGGAACAAGCTTCAGATACTGTATATCTGTCTCTGTCCTGTGGAATATTTTGACTCAGCAACAGAACAGAAAGTAGAAAGCAACATAGATTCACAGCAGAACATGCTTTCCATGCAATTGATCTCAAGTTCAGGTTCCAAATGGAGTATATATTGTATATATGTATGTATGCATTTGCAATAACTGCAACCCACACCAATCATATACAACAACGACATAAAAAACAAACAGTAGAAAAACTGATCATCAAAATAAATAGGATACAATTAATGACAATCTCCTGCAGATCAAAAGGCACACTTGACCAGAACCTTAGAACTTTGCAAAATGCAAGGAAGGGCTCATTATCACTGACTTTCTTGCAAAAACTGCAAAAATGAGGAAATAGCATTCATAAATAAACCCCTTTGAATAGAATTCAGGCTGTATCCATTGATTTCAAAGCAAGAAAACTGAAGATACTTATTTGCTTACAGTTCTTGGGCTTGTCATTAATATCAGCTAAAGCCTATGAATCCTAAAATGTATGCTTAAACAAGTACCAATGTAATGTCTCATTTTATTTTTTGCTGATGAAAATAACGCTCTGCAGGTTTCACTATTAGATACAAATAAAAAGGTAATGAAATAATTAATCAATTAACAAGGCTTCAATAAGGAAGGGTGTCTTTCTAATTATTGACATTTAGTGATATTTTATATACTTAAAACGAGCAATTTGCCAATTGTATAGGTATTATATATTTTGCATTATGCTTCTGAATTTACTATCCCATCCAAAGCTTTATCAGAGGCAGCCATATTTGAAGAAGATTGTTCAGTTGTCTGAATGGACAGTAAATGTCATCTTTCACTTCCCATGAGTCATGGTTCGAATCTCTCTTCCCCAGAGAGGAGAGTCTGATCAGACAGTTCTGTCCTGACTTTCTTCCTTTTTTATATATATATTCAGTAGTTTTGCTATAGTACTTCAGCACAAAGTCAGTAATTTTTACATTCAGAATTAGGCTTGTAAATAATATGTTGAACGTTATAGAATTGGACTTGAGTGGGGAGTACTCCCCACTCCCAGGTAGCAAATACAATTGGAATGCTATTCATTCTTCATATACTTAGTATTTTTTTTATATAATAAACTCACAGACATAATTTTAAACTTGTATGACTATCTAAAGAGTTGTTAACACTATGTAAAATTGAAATGTGAGACAGTGGAAGGGAAAGTGAACCAGAAACTCTTCTGCTTTTCATAAGCTGATGCTAAATGTCAGATTGGTAAATGATAACAATCAATAACCCAGGATTTGATCCCAAATAAGACCAACTTGGTCTTTATCACACAGATCTAGCAAGGAGAAGGGGGTGGCCTAAATTAGGAAGGGGTAGAAATTTGTTCAGTTCACGCTGTAATGTTAATATGCCAAATTTGCCCTTCACATTGCAAACACAGGTATGGTTTGTTATTCACATTTTTGCAAATGTTGTGATGTAGTTTTCCAACAAAAGAAAGGGTGCACATTACTGAAAATGTATACAAAAATAAAAATCAATGGAAGTAGCATATAAATCTACACAATAGTGGGGAATAATCCCCAACAAATAATATACAAACATGAGAGAAATGTACATCATTATTTTTATGCAGAAATAGTATAAGACAAACTTACAGTTGGAAAAATTAGAAGCTGGGTGAAATCAAACCTGACAAATTTGTCCATTCTTACTCTAAATTTCTTCCAGCTATTAAAAAATATTTCTCAGTGTAGCAGAAACCTGGATTCTATAAATGGATAGGTTGCCATCAGTTTCTGTTACTACAGCACCCATTTCAATTTTCATGATTTTACTGATAAATGTGTAATCTCAAGGCTTCTTATATGATGCAACAAGCATTCACATGATGCCTACCAAACTGGGAAAGATCAGGAAATCATTAAAGAGGGGGATTTGTTAAGAAATCAGGGTGATTTTTGATTTTTTTATGGGCAATAATTACCTGCTCATGGTTGTGTCAAGTGACAGCTTCAAGAAGTAGAAAATAAGCAGAAGTCAAAGAAGATATTATGGTTACCCATCCGTGGTGCTTATGCATCTGAATGCCTTAAGAGGGTTTTCTGCTGTGTATGGTCAGAAATGCTATGGGTATTTTGGCCAAGCTCACAAAATACAGAGGCTCCCTGTGTTTTTGATAGGATTATACCTGTGCCTTATTCTGTCTTATGTATTCAGGGCATGCCTTACTTTTTAGAAGAGGTGGAAGTAATAACATTAGCAAGGAAGTGGTGAGAGTGAAGGTGGCCAAAGCCTTGGTCAAAGTCTGGCCCAGTACAAGGAGAAGCCCCTTGTAGATTCTATTCCATGGCAGAGGTTTTGATGAAGAAGAAGCCTTCTTTGCCACCATTGTTTCTATATCGTGTTGTCCATGGTACTTTTCTTCAGTTTCTACAACTGTGACAATTAATTAAGGCAAAGCTGGGTTGGAATCCATAGAGGCCTGCTTGCTGTGATCAATTTGTAAGATTCTTTATTGGCAAATCACTGCAACTATCCTGCGGCAATGCCACTTGTTTGTTCATAGTTTATGCTCCCCAAAAACTTCCTTGCCTTCGATAGCTGCCTGAACCCTGCCTAGGCTGTGGATGCTGTACACTGATGATTAATCCCTCAAATGGGGTTCAGAATTGGTTTCACAGGTTTCAAATTATGACTTAAGAAATCTAAAATAGATATTTGGGTCATATAGCTGCATTGCTTCTTCTCTGTACATGTATCTTTGAAAATGTTCAGCATTTGGGCTACTGCATTGATACAGCCCATATATAATTCTGGTGGGAATACCTAAAGCTCCCACTGAAATCACTAGGAGCAACTGCTAATTAACCTATGGCTCTTTAAACCACGATCTCTCCTCTGCAAGCTGAACATTGTTTCACAGCATTGACTCATGGACAGGGACCCCCACAGTTCCTTCTACTTTTATTAACAGCGATTTCTTTCAAATGTCATAATGGTGACAATCAGTGGCAGCTGGTGCCCAAAGAAATGCTCCTTTTGTTCTGACAGCTCTTGCAACACAACAGAAGATAAACTAGTAGGACTGAGAAATAAGCAACCTGCCTAAGCAGAGGTGTGATCTGAGCCTCAAACCAAGCTTTTGACCCACATTTGCTGCTACAGAAATTACTGCTTTCGCAGAAATAAAATCACATTAACAATAAGTGCTTCTGATGAAAAATATTAAGCAACTCACTATTTTTATTATACCACATAATCTTATTTCCTCTTCTTGGTCAAAACTAGAGAGAACTCTGAAAGGCAAGACCATTTTGGACTTATACCACCCACTGCATTTCTCAATTTCCTGTTTGGTTGTATAGCAGCTTTTGATTTTTGCACTGCTCTTTTGGTGAAAGGAGAGAAAAGGTCAGTGAATGCCATTGATTGTCTTTGACAGGTACAGAACTGTGACGCTAGAGAAGCTGCTTTTACAGATAAGAATCTGCAACTGGCTCTGCTGGAAGAGCCTGATCTTTGCTCATGCCTCCCAGGAATACCCCCCTCCCACCACAATGAGGCAGCACAGCTGGACTTGGGGGGGGGTTGAGAATGATTAGCCCTATGCTATTGATAGTGTACCTATTCTTATTTTTATCATTGTTACAACAGGGGGCAGAGCCATATCTTCCATTTATGAACCTGCTCAAGAATAACATCATTGGAAGAGATTTTTCTCTTGGTTCTAGACTATATGTGTGTGTGTGTGTGTGTGTGTGTGTGTGCATATATGTATGCACATATGCATGTAGACATTTTATATGTATAATAGACATGGTATCTGTTGGTGAAAGGGCAAAATATAAATCTCAGATATAAACAGAAATAAAATAACTTTTGATTGTATCATAGCTTCTGCAAGCAAAGTCATCATGGAAAGAGATGTTGAGTTTCCATTTGCAAAACTTCCTGGGGCCTCCAATCTACTCCAGACTGCTGTTGGACTCTTCAGTACAGTGTAGGAGATCCCATAGAAAGCTGAAGTGAGAATCAGGAAAAAGTGACTCCCATTTTCCACTTCCTTTCACTTGTTTATTTGTCCCATGTATTATTCCATTTTTCCATAGATTCCTTTGGATTCAGGTGCTGTTCTTCAAGAATAATTCATGGAGCCAACAAAGGATTCTCTGAATATCTTTTAAAGTATGTGTAATCACTGTAGAATATTCCAACAGTAATTGGAGTAGACAGGAATAAAAGAGATTATGTGGGACAAATGCTTAAAATATGAGAAAGAAAGAAGGATATTTACATGTGTTTCAAAGCACCATGCCAAAGTGTATCTTTGTCTGGGTATCACAGATATTACTTTGGCAGGCAACGTAAGTGATAGAATGGTAACTAGCTGCCAATTGAAAAACTGTATATAAGAAAATGTTCTTACAAGTAAAATGTTTTGCTTAACCGTCAGTCATGGTTTTAGAATTTGATTTAGAAGAGAAGAATTGTTAAAACACTGTAGTGAGAATCGACTACCAGGCCTTCGTTCCAAACAAGGCTGAAATTCCCAGCAATAGTACAAGAATATGAACTTCATTTCATTTGAGTGACTTTCATCCATCCTGCTGTTCCTGTTACTCTCTTCCTAACCCACTGCTGCACATTCAGGTGCGAGATTTTTGATATACTGTACAAGAAAATGGAGCAGGCTTTGCAACTGTAAAGATGCTTGTGCAGGTTCCAATCCATGTTGGCTCCTAATCCATATTTGTTGGACTGTTAAAACATGGAGCTCTGTAAAGACAAGCCTAAGAACCCTGAACTGGGCCCCAATAGTCCTAAACTGTGCTCAGCTTTTTACTGATCTATATGGAAGCAAAAATAGATCTTTGGAAGTACAGAACTATTAATAGCAGGTTGGTGTAATTATTATTTGTATTCACTTTTTAACAGTTTCCTTCTTATATTCAAAAGACTGATCATAGCCATCATAAAATGAAAAGAGGGTGCTTAGTGAATTAGGTTTTCAAGGAGAAATCCATTCACCCGTTTCTCACAATGTGGTGGGGATTCTCAGTAACACAGCCATAACTTTAAATATCCCTTTTCTGCTTGCTTCTGTTTTCATAAGGTCACTGAAGTCTGAAACTGAACCTGATGCTTTCTGCTGACACTTTACATTGGCAAAGTTGTTTCCTCCATTTCATTAATGAAGGTCCTTTTGCTCCTTCTGCCTGATGCAATTTACCTCTACCTTGGCAGTAAAAGATGTTGCCTCCTGTGTGGAAATGCATGATAAAAGACAGATGAAAGGATGGGGATGTGTAAGAGTCATGAAAAGCCTGCCCCTTAGCCTATATGAACTTTGCTATTCTGCAGCTGCAGCATGTTTCTTTTAGGATAAACAGCAGTGTAATGTCAATGTTAGATAACTGTCTTTTATTACTTGTAGGTAGAAGGGGAACCTGCTACACAATGGTGCATTGTCCCCATTCCTCCACCTCCCACCACAAGAAATATTTTGGTTCAGATTACCAAACAGGAGTCTCTCAGCTAAGGAGCAGGATCCAAAAATAGGGGAGGGATAAGGGAAGTTCTTCCTTGAACTGCTCCCGGGTGAAGAATTATAAAATGAGTCATGGGGTCAGTAGGAAATGTCCTTTCTCAAATATGGCAGTGTTGTCTGCTAAAATTTACATTTATGCATGTATTTATTTATTTAGATGTAGGTCACAGCTTTATGTCAGAAGCTCATGGTGCAGTGTAATATGCCTTTTCTTCCAATGTGATTCCCACAACAACAATCCTCAGTCAGCTAGAATGAATGAAAGCATTCAGTGAACTTTGAGGACAACGTCTGAACTTGAATCTAACCAGTGCCCCAACTATACTACACAATACCACACTGGCCTTTACTGTAATAATTGAATCTTATCTTCCTTCCCAGATAGTTACATGTTTCACATACTGCTTTGGAAAGTTGACACATCAGTGAGATTGTTTCTTTGTACACCATCCTGCCCCATTCTTCCAACTTAATTTCTCCTGGCACATCTTATCTTTGACTTTCCCCCCACAAAGGAATTAGCTGCAACCATGCACCAGATTTGCTTTCAAAGAAAGTTTCTGGCCCATTTATGTTATTTTTACAAAAAGAATCTTTAAAAAATTACCTGGGTCACAGAGCCTGACAAATGTTGTGAGGCAAATCAGCACCCAAAGCTGCCACTGTAACAACCCAGGCTATAAATAATCATCTCATTCCCATCTTTTACTTTTTACAACTTTTTTTACATTCTTCCCTAGCCTAATGCCCTCCAAATGTGCTGGGTCTGCAACTCCCAGAAGGCCATATTTACAGGAGGAATTTCTGAGTTGCACCCTCAACACATCTGAAGACTACTAGGATACTGAAGGCAGATCTGCATATTTGCTTTAAACTATATGCTTATTGACTAGATTCAGTCTAGCTGTTCAATCCCTGCCCCATTTTTTCTGCATCTTTTACTGCTAATTCTTGCTGCAGTACTAAATACTGATACTTAAAGACACTGAAGTATGTTTGGATGTGTCTGAATTTTAAGAACAAGACTGATTCAGAGAGAGAAGGGGTCCAGGAACGTGGTAGCTCACAAAGCAAAAGGGGAACCTAAAAAAAAATTGCTTCTCCACCATTTTCTAGTGGAATTTCATTTCTCTCCACAAATGAAAGGAACCCTTCTGTTCATGGAGGGCAACTGCAACTTACAGTACCAACTGCACAATCTTAAGCATATTTGTTTAGAAGTTTCATTGAAGTCTAATAATCATGAGAGAATTTAACTTTCTGAGAATTCAGAACCACTGAAAAAAGTGGTTCTAGATAGGAGAGGCATTAGAGAAATATACCATTCCATTCCTTGTTCCAGGATGGAAATTTTTCATGAGAACCCAGATTCCAAAAAGGACAGAAAGCATACTTCTGGAGGTTTTTTAGAATGATGACAATATCCCATCAAATTTTCTCTGTATTTAATAACTGAAGGCTACTAGTATAGTTTTTGCTATGAGCTTCCCATAGCAGTATTATTTCTCTTTGAACAGAAATTTATTTCAATATGAAACTGAAGAGAGAGCCAGGTTGGCATAGTGGTTAAGGCACCAGGCTAAAAATTGGGAGACTGTGAGTTCTAGTCCTGCCTTAGGCAGAAAGGCAGCTGGGTGACCTTGGGCCAGTCACTCTCTCTCAGCCCTAGAAAGCAGGCAAGGGCAAACCCCTTCTGAAAATCTTGCCAAGAGAAATGCAGGGACTTGTCCAGGCAGTCGCCAGGAGTTAAAACTGACTCAAAGGGACAAGAAAGAAAGAAGAGAAAAGTATCATGTATGAGTGGTGGAGAAATTTAAGGAGATAGATGGAGACAGAGAATCATAATCTCAAGGAAATGAGTTTTATTTTTCAGATATTAGAATTATATTCATAATAATAGCCTGACTTCTAATGGTTTATTATATAAGCTGTAATTGTTATATAGATCTTGGTAACAACTGAATTGCAGTAAAGAAAGAAAGAAATGAAACAGAAAAGTATGAGAAGTTAACATAGCTTTGCAAATTAAAAACACAGAATTTTAGTACATAGTTACTCTTTTTGGATTTTATTTCAGGCATTAAAATGATTTTAAAAGCCCTGCCCATCAAAACTATTTGGTGCTCTTATACAGTACAGATCAATATTGCTGTTAGGATGTTGTTATCCTAGCTACCCTGAATAGTTAGCAATGTCCTCCTTCTGTAGTGGCTGTAGGCCAAGAAGAAAGACGCTGAAGAGTTATTGCTGTGTTAAGGGAATGGAAACTCTTTGCTGGCTAATGGCATTGCTGCTCCTTATGGAGTTCAAGAGGCCTAGTTTGGTCCCAGCAGACACAAATGCCATACATATTCTTTGTTCTGAGCTGCATGTTCAGATAGTTGTAACAGATTGCTGTCTATATTTTCTTTCCTCTTTTTTTAAAAAAATCAGGCTTTAGCTTTGTAGACCCTTTAAATTATATAGGTCATTCTTGCCAGTGAACTCAACATACTTTCCTTTATTCACAGTCTTTCTCCTTTTGTTGACTTCATCATATGGAGATGTTTTTCAAACACTATTTAGGTTTCCAGGAACTTTAGAAGGAGTTTGCCTCATATTGTATTGATATCTATTTCTGTGCTGGTTACATTGTCCTCCATCCCTCTCAATATTGATGAGTCATACTTGCAAAGCTTGTTCGGCAACACTACTGATATTGACAGTTATAAAGTAAGGGCTGTAGCATGAAAATTAGAGACAAATAAAGGTGGAGATCTGTGCTGAACTAAATCATTTAGATTGCTTGTTTTACACTATATATCATTCTACCTGAAGGAGATAATGAAGAAGAGAGAAGAAATTTTTTTCTAAAGGTACCTTAGTCTGGTAGGGCATACGAAACTATAGAGACCTCAAGTTCCTTCTTCCAAGGAATGGAATAGTAAAATGGCCCAGATTTTAATTCTTCTGAAACAAATCAACAAGGGTTATCCCATTGCAGAGGTAGGCAACTTGATAGCAGTGAGCACCAAAATACCCACTAAGCATCAAGTAGGCTTCCTGCCACCTAACGTTATATCGATTTATCGATCTATCAATCCATGAAGTGTAATACCACAGAGTAAAGCATCACCCATCAACATTACCTTATTTCCAGGTCTACCTCTGGCCTACATAGGTACCATAAAGAAAAACTGTAGATGGTTGTTGTCTGATGCCATGTTTAGAAGTGTGTCCAATTGCCTAGAAAAATAGATATTAGTCAGACAGGTAGGAATGGAGAAGTGACAAGGTCGGATATAGTCCTTTCTTCTAGTAAATGAGATTTGTGGCTGTCCATATTCACCATGGCAAACTCTGGCTGACTATGCAAGCTACTCCTCGGCAAACACTGCCAAACTTTGGTAGTGTGCCACCAAATTTCAGTTTGCAATCTTGGGAGGCTCAAAAAGTGGGTTGTGGTACTTCCTGTCCATTGACTAAATGTTACTGATTTTTTGCATTTGAAAAGAAGAAAAAAATTGCATGACAAGTCCAAAAAATAATTCTAGTAGACCTCTAAGCTTATCCAGAAGCCTGCCTGAGTCTTGGTTTCAAAATATGCATTTTCATGTAGTCAGAAAAAGAAATTGTTTTTAAATGTAACTGTTGCCCTCTCAATGTTTATTCAAATCCTTATTATGGCATAGCCAGCCTCAGTTTCCTTTATTCTTCAATTTGTTTTATATGGGTCAGCCTGTTAGTCAACACTTAAGCAAAAACAATAATTTAATTCAGTTTACGAGAGATTCTTAGTATGCTTCATTTCATTTTAGAACAATCCACTGTGCAAAAAAAGAGGAAAAAAGAGAAATCCATTTTAGTTTTTCAGTAGGGATGTGTAAAACAGCACTTTAGAATTTGACTACATCTATTTCTGGATGATATGCTTCTGGAAATGGTCAAATCACCCTTTGAATCCTCAAATTGGCCAATTCTGGGAGGAAAGTAGAAAACCCTGGGGGAATCCATGTTAAACTGTTTTCTGCTGTACTATTTTTCAGCGTGGAAACAAAAACAAAACAATTTGAAGCACTAAGTCATCACATAATAAAGACAAACAGCAAACAGACATGGGTAGCCTTTTGGTCATGCTTATTCTACTTTGCAAGGAAGAAGTTCAAGGAAGTCTTTTTGATTCAAGATTATTATTATTGTTGTTAATAGTAAATGTTAACTTTCATCGAAAAACAAATCTTAAAGGTATATCAGCAGAAAACCAACCCTTTCAACACCTCTAACTGCAAGCTATAAATAAAAAATGATCTTGATGTTTGTGACCTTCAGCAAAGCCACTCCAACAGTGCTTGACCTCAGCCTAATTTATATCTTGGCATAGGCTGCTCTGCAATAACAAATGGATAAAACCCTAAACATAGTCCATTGGAAATTTACAATTGTGTTAAATAGCAGTTTGCATATTGATTATTCTGTTGTTTTCATATACAGGTGAAACTCGAAAAATTAGAATATCGTGCAAATGTTCATTTATGTCAGTATGGCAACTCAAAAGGTGAAACCAATATATGAGATAGACACATTACATGCAAAGCGAGATATGTCAAGCCTTACTTTGGTATAATTGTGATGATTATGGCGTACAGCTTATGAAAACCCCAAATTCACAATCTCAGAAAATTAGAATAGTGTGAAAAGGTTCAATATTCTAGGCTCCAAGTGTCCCACTCTAATCAGCTAATGAATCCATAACACCTGCAAAGGGTTCCTGAGCCTTTCAATGGTCTCTCAGGCTGGTTCAGTAGGAATCACAAGCATGGGAAAGACTGCTGAGCTGACAGTTGTGCAGAAAACCATCATTGACACCCTCCATAAGGAGGGAAAGCCCCAAAAGGTCATTGCAAAAGAAGTTGGATGTTCCCAAAGTGCTGTATCAAAGCACATCAATAGAAGGTTATGTGGAAGGGAAAAGTGTGGTAGAAAAAGGTGCACAAGCAGCAGGGATGACCGCAGCCTGGAGAGGATTGTCAGGAAAAGGCCATTCAAAAGTGTTGGGGACTTTCACAAGGAGTGGACTGAGGCTGGAGTTAGTGCATCAAGAGCCACCACACACAGACGGATCCTGGACATGGGCTTCAAATGTCATATTCCTCTTGTCAAGCCGCTCCTGAACAACAAACAACGTCAGAAGTGTCTTATCTGGGCTACAGAAAAAAAGAATTGGTCTGTTGCCCAGTGGTCCAAAGTCCTCTTTTCTGATGAGAGCAACTTTTGCATCTCATTTGGGAACCAAAGACCCAGAGTCTGGAGGAAGAATGGAGAGGCACACAATGCACGATGCTTGAAGTCCAGTGTGAAGTTTCCACAGTCTGTGTTGATTTGGGGAGCCATGTCATCTGCTGGTGTTGGTCCACTGTGCTTCATTAAGTCCAGGGTCAACGCAGCTGTCTACCAGGAGATTTTGGAGCACTTCATGCTTCCTTCCGCAGACGAGCTTTATGGGGATGCTGACTTCATTTTCCAGCAGGACTTGGCACCTGCCCACACTGCCAAAAGTACCAAAACCTGGTTCAATGACCATGGGATTACTGTGCTTGATTGGCCAGCAAACTCGCCTGACCTGAACCCCATAAAGAATCTACGGGGCATTGCCAAGAGAAAGATGAGGGACATGAGACCGAACAATGCAGCGGAGCTGAAGGCCGCTATTGAAGCATCCTGGTCTTCCATAACACCTCAGCAGTGCCACAGGTTTGGGCCCCTTTTTAGAAAATTACATGACATCAATAACACAAGGATTGGAAATAGAACAATATCGGACCTCTGCAAAGTATAAGTATGCATATGTACTCAGTACTTGGTTTGGGCCCCTTTTGCATCCATGCCACGCCGCATTGCGGCAGTCATTGCTGCAAAAGGGGCCCAAACCAAGTACTGAGTACATATGCATGCTTATACTTTGCAGAGGTCCGATATTGTTCTATTTCCAATCCTTGTGTTATTGATGTCATGTAAAATCTAATTTTCTGAGATTGTGAATTTGGGGTTTTCATAAGCTGTACGCCATAATCATCACAATTATACCAAAGTAAGGCTTGACATATCTCGCTTTGCATGTAATGCGTCTATCTCATATATTGGTTTCACCTTTTGAGTTGCCATACTGACATAAATGAACATTTGCACGATATTCTAATTTTTCGAGTTTCACCTGTATCTAACATGATTATTTCTAAAAGTATTTGTCCATATGTGAAGCCGCACAATTCCTGTGCCTAGGCCATTGCTGCCTCATGGCAAATTACTTTTAAATTAGTCCTCTTATTAGGTTGTTGGCTCATGTTACTGTACTAACTTGCACTAACTTGTGGACTTACATTATAGTTCATTATAAATGCAACAGCAGCTATTACAGAGTCATGGCTTAACAAGAGATCAACGAAAAAGAGATCATTATAAAAATTCGGTAAATTCTAGCCACCAAATCTACAGATTAGGAGTAACTGCAAGGATTTCTCACAATTGTTTAGTATTTAAATATGTGTCCTATATATTCTATATATACAATAGTGTTCAATTAAATACTAAAAGTGTTCCTTAAAAACTGAGCAGTGCTATTTTGTCGTTGTTCATAGTTTTGAGGGGAATGTTCTTGTCACTTTGAAATTTAGCCTTTCAACAAAAATGCCATTGCATTCTCTTCATGAACTCCTGTATTGCAGGGTGACTGCACCATCTAGCGGAGTTAGATAGCCTGAATGTAATGTTCAAGCCATACACTGGAAGGATTAATGTAATCCACATTTTAAAATCGAGAGGTTTTGAGCAAAAAAATAATCCAGTTTAATATGACTAATCAAAAGGAAGTTAACTCTGAATTGCAGACAATCCACCCTGCTCCAAAAAAAGAAAAGACCAAAAGAAAAAAAAAACCCACAAAAATCCTGTGCAATGCACACTTTCTTCACGGTGTCAGCTAAGGCTTGCCACTTCCAGCTATAACCTCTCCTAAAGATTTCCCTCTCCCCAATAAATATGGGCCCACGGCCCACTTCTTTAAGGATGTTAATATATGCATAAGTACATATATACTAGCCAGGGAAGGAAAGAAAGAAAACCTGTTTAGATATTACTCATTCCTTTGCTGTTTATTCCTATACTCGTAACAGTTCCTTTATTCTTAACAGCAAGTGTAAGATGACTCCCTCCGTAATACACTGTTATTTTTATTTGTTTTTAGAAAGTTGCAGTTTTACTTGGTGCTTGCTCGTGTTTAGCTGAATATCGTGTAGCATTGGCACCTGCCCAAACAGTAGTATGGAAAAATAGGGGAGATGTGATTTCTGGTCCAAATATAATAAAAAGATGAATTATACACTTCTGAAGTAATATATTAACTGCCGTCTTTCTGTTCCTGGTAATTTGCAGGTACAATCTGTATTGCTGGCCATGTAGTGTGTTTTCTTACATTACCTAGTTACAGTTTATGTGAAAGGTTCATGGTGTTCTCTAGCATATTAGGACACTGAGTACATTTATAAGAGGCAGGATTACAAGTAGGACTAGGAGGCAAAATGAGGCCAGGGCATTGTTCCTTAGCCCCTCTGTCTACCAAGCCACACTCTAAAGGACAGAATTGTGTCCTCTGTCCCCTAAGCTAGCCTAATAATTTCAGTTGTGCTAATGATGATGGCCGTATTGCAAGTTTTTAAGTATATGGAAGAGAGTTGGGTGTGCAATCTTTTTCTTTGTTTCAAGAAGCAAATTCACCAGCTGCCAACAAAAACAAGTTTGCAAAGTCCCTGGCTATGTTTGGCTTGATGGTAGAAATTGTGCACATGTAACCTATATGAGGTTGTCCCAACACAGTTCTTAAGTCACAAAAGGACAGTTGACAGGCCAAAGTGCCATTCGCCAATTTTAGGTATTTGGCTTAAGGGTCTTACTCTACCCATCCTTTCTTTAGGGGATTTCAAAACACCACTATATTCTTTTCATGATGGAGAGACAAAGATGAATACAATTCAATATTTTCAATTTGTTGTTGTTGTTTAGTCGTTAAGTCGTGTCCGACTCTTCGTGACCCCATGAACCATATTGCGCCAGGCCTTCCTATCTTTCACTGCCTCCCTCAGTTTGCTCAATTTCATGCTCATTGCTTCAGTGATGCTATCTAGCCATCTCATCCTCTGTCGTCCTCTTCTCCTTTTGCCTTCCATCTTTCCCAGCATCAGGGTCTTTTCCAAAGAGTCCTCTCTTCGCATTAGGTGACCAAAGTATCTGAGCTTGAGCTTCATTATCAATCCTTCCAATGAGCAATCAGAGTTGATTTCCTTTAAGATTGACTGGTTTGACCTCCTAGCAGTCCAGGAGACTCTTAAGAGTCTTCTCCAGCACCACAGTTCAAAGGCATCAATTCTTCGGCGTTCAGCCTTCTTTATGGTCCAGCTCTCACAGCCATACATTACTACTGGAAAAACCATAGCTTTGACTATGCGGATCTTTGTCGGCAAGGTGACGTCTCTGCTTTTTAATATGCTATCTAGGTTTGCCATAGCTTTCCTCCCAAGGAGCAAGCGTCTTTTAATTTCATGGCTGCAGTCTCCGTCTGCGGTGATCTTGGAGCCCAAATAAATGAAGTCTGTTACTGCTTCCATTTCTACCCCTTCTATTTGCCAGGGATTGATGGGTTCAGATGCCATGATCTTAGTTTTTTTAATGTTGAGTTTCAAGCCAGCTTTCGCACTCTCCTCTTTCACCCTCATCAAGAGGCTCTTTAGTTCTTCTTCACTTTCTGCCATTAGGGTGGTATCGTCTGCATATCTGAGGTTATTGATGTTTCTCCCTGCAATCTTAATTCCGGCTTGTGATTCTTCCAGCCTGGCATTTCTCATGATGTACTCTGCATATAGGTTAAATAAGCAGGGTGACAGTATACAGCCTTGTCGTACTCCTTTCCCTATTTTGAACCAATCGGTTGTTCCATGACCGGTTCTAACTGTTGCTTCTTGGCCCGCATACAGATTTCTCAGGAGACAGGTAAGGTGGTCTGGTATCCCCATCTCTTTCAGAATTTGCCAGAGTTTGTTGTGATCCACACAATCAAAGGCTTTTGCATAGTCAATGAAGCAGAAGTAGATGCTTTTCTGGAACTCTCGTGCTTTCTCCATGATCCAGCGAATGTTGGCAATTTGATCTCTAGTTCCTCTGCCTCTTCGAAACCCAGCTTGTACATCCGGTAGTTCTCGGTTCACGTACTGCTGAAGCCTAGCTTGTAGGATTTTGAGCATAACCTTGCTAGCATGTGAAATGAGTGCAATTGTGCGATAGTTTGAGCATTCTTTGGCATTGCCCTTCTTTGGAATTGGAACGTAAACTGACCTTTTCCAATCCCGTGGCCACTGTTGCGTTTTCCAAACTTGCTGGCATATTGAGTGCAGCACTTTAACAGCATCGTCTTTTAGTATTTTAAATAACTCAGCTGGAATACTGTCATCTCCACTAGCTTTGTTGTTAGCAATGCTTCCTAAGGCCCACTTGACTTCACTCTCTAGGATGTCTGGCTCAGGGTCAGTGACCACACCAGCATGGACATCAGGGACATTAAGATCTTTCTTGTATAGTTCTTCTGTGTATTCTTGCCACCTCTTCTTAATCTCTTCTGCTTCTGTTAGGTCCCTGCCTTTTTTGTCCTTTATCATGCCCATCTTTGCCCTAAACGTTCCTTTGATATCTCCAATTTTCTTGAAGAGATCTCTAGTCTTCCCCATTCTATTGTTTTCTTCTATTTCTTTGCATTGTTCATTTAAGAAGGCCTTCTTATCTCTCCTTGCTATTCTCTGGAAATCTGCATTCAGTTGCTTATATCTTTCCCTTTCACCCTTGCTTTTCGCATTCCTTCTTTCCACAGCTATTTGTAAAGCCTCATCAGACAGCCATTTTGCTTTCTTGCATTTCTTTTTCTTTGGGATGGTT
This sequence comes from Liasis olivaceus, assembly GCA_030867105.1. Taxonomy (NCBI): domain Eukaryota; kingdom Metazoa; phylum Chordata; class Lepidosauria; order Squamata; family Pythonidae; genus Liasis; species Liasis olivaceus. The sequence goes on from CM061349.1 coordinate 265,384,692, forward strand.
TTAGTTGCTGCCTCTTGTACAATGTTACAGACCTCCGTCCATAGTTCTTCAGGCACTCTGTCTACCAAATCTAATCCTCTAAATCTATTCATCACCTTCACTGTGTACTCACATGGAATATGATCTAAGTCATACCTGAGTGGTCTAGTGGTTTTCCCTACGTTCTTCAATTTAAGCCTAAATTTTGCAGTAAGAAGCTCATGATCTGAGCCACAGTCAGCTCCTGGTCTTGTTTTTGCCGTCTGTATAGAGCTTCTCCATCTTTGGCTGCAAAGTATGTAATCAATCTGGTTTCGGTATTGACCATCTGGTGATGTCCATGTGTAGAGTCGTCTCTTGTGTTGTTGGAAAAGGGTGTTTGCTATGACTAGCTTGTTCTCTTGACAGAACTCTATTAGCCTTTGCCCTGCTTCATTTTGTACTCCAAGGCCAAACTTGCCTGTTATTCCGATTACTCCTTGACTTCCTACTTTAGCATTCCAATCCCCTATGATGAAAAGGACATCTTTTTTTGGTGCTAGTTCTAGAAGGTCTTGTAGGTCTTCATAGAACCGGTCAACTTCAGCTTCTTCGGCATCAGTGGTTGGGGCATAGACTTGGATTACCGTGATGTTGAATGGTTTTCCTTGGATACGCACTGAGATCATTCTGTCGTTTTTGAGGTTGTACCCCATTACTGCCTTTCCCACTCTCTTATTGACTATGAGTGCAACTCCATTTCTTCTAAGGGTTTCTTGCCCACAGTAGTAGATATAGTGGTCACCTGAATTAAATTCACCCATTCCCGTCCATTTCAATTCGCTGACTCCCAAGATGTCGACGTTCAGTCTTGTCATCTCATGTTTGACCACATCCAGCTTGCCTTGGTTCATGGATCTTACATTCCACGTACCTATACAATATTGTTCTTTACAGCATCGGACCTTCTTTTCGCTTCCAGATACATCCACAGCTGAACGTCCTTTCGGCTTTGGCCCAGCCGCTTCACTCTTTCTGGAGCTACTTGGAATTGCCCTCCGCTCTTCCCCAGTAGCATATTGGACACCTTCCGACCTGAGGGGCTCATCTTCCGGCGTCATATCTTTTAGCCTTTTAACACTGTCCATGGGGTTTTCTTGGCAAGGATACTGGAGTGGGTTGCCATTTCCTTCTCCAGTGGACCACATTTTGTCAGAACTCTCTGTCATGACCTGTCCGTCTTGGGTGGCCCTGCACGGTATAGCTCATGGCTTCACTGAGTTACACAAGCCCCTTCGCCACGACAAGGCAGTGATCCATGAAGGGGATTTTCAATTTACTTGAACACAAAGTAAACTAACTCAGTTATAGCTGAGAGTCTTTTATTCTATTGGGTGGGGCCTTTCTGTCTCAGAGCCCTGTCTTGGTTGCACCATTGCTAACAGGTAGAGGGAATCAGTACTTGGAAGGAATTTGGGGGATGCATATGATGGCCAGATCAGGGTCTAGCCATAATGCAACCATGATTTGTGAGAGTCAGGGATATTTAGACATGGAACTAGGATATTATCAGTAATATGCAACACATGATGTTTCCTACAGCATCCTATAGTTCCTATAGCTCATCTCAGGACAAATTGGTAATCTAAAGTCCACTGTGATACAGTAAATACATTGGTGGTAATCCTTGTTTCAATAACTCAGGAAAGCAGCTCAGAAATTATGACATGAATGAGTCACAGAACCTGTGGAATATAAAATGTGATGTGCCCTTTGGTACAGGAAGTGCCAATAACTTTTTAATACCAGGCTTTAGTTGATTTAGAAGCGCCTTTACTTCAGCACTTGAAACTGGGGCCCAGTTAGGGAGCAGGTTTGCATTAAGATTTAAGTCGAATTTAGGAAAGTCTTCTTGTGAATATAATGCTCTGAAGTAGGCTTCCCACACCAATGCAAGCAAGAGGTGGAGAAGTGAGAAGGGCCTGTCAGTTGGGTGGGAAGCTCTCAGGCGCCAGAATAGAATGGGATTTCTGGCTTGAGATGCTGTTATCAATAGCTGCCAGGAAGCCCTAGTGAATTCTTTTTTCTTGTTTTGTAATGGATGTTTGTACTGTTTTTTCAGGAACATGAAGTCCTGGATGGAGTGCTCAGCTGGGCTCTCTTTATATAATTTAAATTTCCTAATCAGTTTACTCTTGGCTTTAAAACATTCCATGTAAAACCAGGACTGACAGGGATAAGGCTTGCCCCCCATGTTTTTCTCTCTTCCTCGATACCTGGGTGGAGAGCACTGGCTGGAGTAACTGAATCAGTTGGATGAACGTCTGCAGAAGGGAATTCCCAGACCTCTCTTTAACTATAGTAGAATGGAATTGCAGCAAACGGAAGCAACTGAAAGGTTTGCTGATTGAGTTGCTGAGTCCATCTGGCACAGACCAGCCCTGGCTCTAGGTCCATTTCCAAAATTGGAGTAGGTTCTGTTTCCAGAAAGCAATTGTTGGATGCTTTTATAACTGTGATACCTGGAAGATGGTCACTATTAGATCAATTGTCTATATAAAATATATAATAAAATTTTTGTACATGAGATTAAAGTGTAATCAATCAGGGAAGGTCTTGAGCCAACCCACTGGGAGAATTCGCCAGGGAAATCACTACTGATCCATTCAATAGATATAAATTTAGTTTGTTAATTGTTCATAATAAACACAGCCCCTTGTAATCCCCTTTTGAATCTTTAGATTGCCGGATTGACAGAGGGGGGATTATAACTAGTTCCGGAGCGCATTCATGGAACTGAGTAAAAAGTGCCTTGGCATTTACCCCCACCCTTATGTTTAGATCACCAGAAACTATTACATAAGCACAGGGGTTATTAAACATAAGTGTACATACGTATACTTTGTATTTGATCCTTAAACTGTTAAATTGGGACCTATTTGGAGGATAGACATTGACCAATAGTAATAGAGCATTATTAGATTTTAGCAGCACAGACATTGCATAGCACTCCATTGGGTCTAACTATATAACATTTGAATGTAGCTAAGTTGAACTTTGTATACTTAAGGCACCACACAGTCTACCTCATCCTGCTCCAGGAGCTGCTGCAAGTGAGAAAGACTTATACCCTCTTATAAACAAGTTGTTGTCTATCCAGGTCTCTTGAAGTAGGAGTATGTCAAATTCAGCAACATAATTCACGAAAGTGGAGTCTTTGGATTTAGCATTCCAGCCTGCAATATTCCATGAAAGAATTGTTAGGGTTTTAGAGGTATCCAAATGTCAATCTAAGTTCCCAGTAGTGGCCATTGTAAGAGACAGATCCCCAAGAATGGTGGGAACATAAGTTGGTACATACTGTTGGAGAAATGGGTGTATTTTGGGTGTCAGAGAAAACAATATCACTGTCAGAAGAGGCAGTTCCAGGGATGGCATGAGACCCAAAGCCAGACTTCTGTCTCTGAGTGGTTGCTAATTGCTGGGATAAAAATTCTTCTCCTTTGTCAGTTTGATCTTCGGCATCCCCATCTAGCCCCCACAATGATTTATAGGTAATTTAGGGGGGATACAATTGGGGAGTTACACTATACTAGCGTATTAGTGTTAAAAGTGTGCCTGGATCCAATGAAGGCAAGAAATTAGCCTTTTTGTTTTTCTGCTGTTTAATCTGTATATAAACCACTTGTGGTCAAAATAAAATAAATCAACTAGAACATCAACCCCCAAAACTAGCAAACAGATGTATAGCAACTTTGTTGTACACAGATGACATAGTACTTCTATCACAACGATTAACTGGACTTAAACAGACTCTGAATGCTCTGGCCAATTACTGCTCTGAGGAAGCACTTGAAATCAACTATAGTAAAACTAAGATCCTGATGTTTGCAAAGAGACCTAAACTGCATACCTGGAGGATAAATGGCCAGAGTATTGAACAAGTAAAATCCTTTAAATACTTGGGCATGGTTTTCCATAGCTCCACCAAATGCAGTGCACTCCAAAATTATGTCATACAAAATGCTCAAAAAACAGTGGCCACAATTCAACCGTTTCACCTTACCAGAGGAGCACAGCATGTCCCAGCACTGAAGCTATATTCAGCTAAGGCTTATGCACAACTATTTTTTGGTGCCCAGCTAGGACCTTACCCTTCCTTTACTCCTCTTGAAAGGGTCCAATCTAAATTCCCAAGGGCTATATTCCAGGTAGCCCCTTGCATTCCAAATGTAGTGGTAAGGAGGGAGGCAGGGCTATCTAAAATCAAAACAGGTGCATGGACCTGTAGCATAGCACATGGGTTGAAGTTACTGTTCTTTCCCACAGGTTTGAGTTCTTTCCTTACTGAGGACAATTACAAATCGATATGGTTCAGGGCAATCTCACAAAAGCGTCAATGTCTCATCTTTTCCAGGGAGGCATTCCTAATGATAGATTATGAGCATGCACTTAGTGCATTTAAACAACATATCAAAGACCTGGAATCCCAACAGGACCAGTCTGCTCTACCTAACCATGTTTTTCTCAACAGTCAAGCCCCTTTTTACAAACCAGTGAGATACGTACACCACATAACTGTTTCCAAATTCCAAAGAGCACTAACTTTAGCTCGCTTTAACACTCTCCCCACAGCAATTTTGGAGGGCCAATACAAAAAAGTCCCCTAGGAGCTGAGACTGTGCCCCTGTGGATGAGGGGCAGCTGAAACTACAGCTCATGTCCTGCTACACTGTACCCTCTATAAGGAGCCAATATATACCGCCTTATAACTCCTTACCTGGTAAAACACCCAGGAAATTCTGATCTTTTTTGTGTACAGTTGTTGTTACAAGATCAGTATGATTCAGTCTCCTTGAATGTAGCTAGATTTTGTTATACTCCTGTCAAATTCGGCAGACTGACAAACCCACCACCAATTGTAATATGTTATCTTGTTTTGTTTTTACTTTATTTTTAATGTGTTTTTGTTTGCAATTCTGGCCAGTGACTGTAATAAAATATATAAATATATAACTTTTTAATACATGTGCTTAACTTGATGGCTTAGTTGTATTATTAATAGAATATGCTTGAAAGTTTATGACAATACATTTCATAAATTTTGATTAATACTTATATAGTAATGCCACAGCATTAATGAAGAAGCAGCCATCTTCAGTAGCGTAAAATTGGAAATAAACTAAGGTTGGATATAAACTAAGAAAGTACATTTGATTGTTTTCCTTTATGTAGGCCCTCCTTCTTTCTAATTTATTGTCTACTTTATTAATTTCTCTTCCATTATTATTTTATCCCATAGCGATACAGACTCAGCTTGAGTTCTAGAATGGCATAAAATCTTATGGCATTGTAATAAACATTACCTAAGGCATTATGATCTATAAAAGTTCAAATACATTGGTCAATGGTTCTTATTTTTATTTTAAAAATATAAAAAGATTTGATACTAGCCAAGTTTTTCAATTTTATAATCACATTATCAATTTGGATCCAATTGCTAAGCAATTCAATATACAATGATTCTTGTCAGCAAAAACAATAATTTAAAAAAAAAAACAGCATCAAAACAATATATATATACTCCTCCTCCACCTTGCAGTTTTTTTGTACTTCATTTATTTTTCATCAACAACCAAGTACTCATTTTATTTCTCATTAATTTTAGAAATGAAAACACACTACTAATAACTTAGTGGAGCTTTTAGCACTAGCATTTCTTTCCCAAAATTTAAAACTTGAAAAACAGTATTTTGGGGAGCCTATAGCTTTTCTGTGTGATTTGGTGCTTCAAAATTGCTTCTCTTTTGTCCACTTATTCAAAACAATAATAATCTTTAAACTTTTTTTTAACTACCTCCAAACAGATAAGGTGCAGATACACATCCTAGTAATTCTTAGTGTATTAGGAACAGGAAAGATTCAGAATGGGAAAAAAACCAGTCCAAATATGGTAAAATACATTCCAAATATGGTAAAATTAGTTTTACATGAGTTAGAGATTCAGGATTCAAAGAGGGTACAATTCAAGTTTGTAATTCAAGTTTCAGTGAAACATGAATCGATTTGAAGCAATTTGAGATTCAAGGTTGGATTTTAAAAATCATAATATGGAAACTTCAAACATCTGAAACTACTTTACTTTTGAGAAAAATGAAATGAAAATAGAAGAGATGGTGGATCCTTTAGCAAGCTTTAACCCTCCCAAGTTTCAATTTGATAGCTTCAAGAGTTTCACCACAATACATTTTTGAAATATTGCCTCCCCACAGTACTTGTTTTAGAAGATTGAGACTGGAGAGCACAACAGCTTTTTAACTGTTGAGCTAAAAGACCAGTGCAGAAAGATATATTATTATTATTGTTGTTGTTGCTGTTGTTGTTGGTTGCGCAGTCATCCATATGTTTAGACTGGATTTGGCATTTGTATCCACCTATTGAGTCCTTCTCAAGGACGTGGGATAGGCAGATGTTGTTGTTTGATGGTGTTAGAGGTATCATCGCAGGATGTAAGCTGTTCCAAGTAAAGCTGCCTTTTGCAATTGACTAATGGTGATTTTGTCAATGTCGATGGTGTTCAAGTGCTGCTCCAGATGTTTTAGGATTGCACCCAAGGCACCTATTACTATTGGTACTATCTTTGCTTTCTTTTGTCATAGTTGTTCTACTTCCATTTGCAGGTCTTCACATTTTGTGACTTTCTCCAGTTCTTTCTCTTCTATTCTGCTGTCTCCAAGTATTACAATGTCCACTATCCAGACTTTTTTGTTTTTCTTATCAACAATTGTTATGTCTGGGGTGTTGTGTGGCAGGTGCTTGTCTGTTTGAATTTTAAAGTCCCAGAGCACTTTAGCTTCTTCATTTTCTTTTACTTTGTCTCTTTTGTGGTCCCATCAGTTCTTGCTTACAGGCAAATGGTATTTCTTGCAGATATTCCAATGCACCATTGTCGCTACTTTGTCATACCATTGTTTGTAGTCAGTCTGTGCAATCTTCTTGCAGCAGCTAACTACTGCTGTGGTCCACTGTTTCTTCAGCTTCTTTGCAGAGGTGGCATTTGTGTCTGTTGCTGTCTTCTCAATTCTGGCTTTATATGCATTTGTTCTTATGGCTTGGTCTTGTGCAGCCAGAATTAGCCCCTCTGTCTCTTTCTTCAACTTTCCTGCTCTTAGCCATTGCCAGGTCTTGTTGTTATCTGCTTTGCCTGCTAGTTGTGTGTGTGTGTGTGTGTGTGTACTGGCCATATCTTGGCTGTATATTCAGATAGTGTTAAGCAGTGATTCCATTTCAGATGGTGTTTTTCCATACAGCTTCAGATTGTCTATGTAAAGGAGGTGAGATAACCTGGCAGATATTTTTGATGTTTAATAGCCATGGCCTGACTTGTTCAGTATTGTTGACAGGGGAATCAATGCAATGACAAACAGTAGTGGTGATAGTGAGTCTCCTTGAAAGATTCCTCTCTTAATGTTAACCTCTCCCAGTCTATCACCATTGACCAGCAACTTTGTCTTCCATTGCGCTATTGATCTTTGCACAAAACTTCTGTTATTTCTACTGACTCCTGTTATTGCTAGGCACTTGATTATCCAGTTATGTGGCAGGGAGTCAAATCCCTTCTTGTAATAATCCAAACTACATTCAAGTTGGTCTTCCTTCTCTTACAGTTTTCCAAAATCATCTTGTCAATTAGGAGCTGATCTTTTGCCCCTCTGCTGTTTGGGCACTTTCCTTTCTGCTCAGTTGGAAAGAGCCTGTTTTCAACCACATGCTGTTGGACTGCATCAGCTACCATACCAGTTAGCAATCTGAAGGTTGTTGGCAAGGATATAATTGGCTTGTAGTTGCTTGGTGCTGCCCCTTTTGCTGGATCTTTCATTATCAGGTAGGTTTTGCCAGATGTTAACCAATCTTCAATTTCACCTCCTTGCAGTATGTTGTTAAATTGCTTGGCAATGAGTGGGGGCAGAGCAGTCAGATGTTTCAACCAAAAACCACAGAGTTTATCTTCACCTGGTGCTGACCAATTCTTAATCTTCCTTGCCCTTTTCTCCACCATTTCTGCTGTTATTACAAGTTCTTTCATTTCAGCTTCTTTTGGGAGGGAGGCTAATATCTGTTATGAGAACAGAGCAGCAAATGCATGACTGTACATCTTTGGCAATGTAATTCTGATTTGCCACTGTGGGATAGTACAGCTTTGCTATTGCTAGTCACTGAGTTTTCTGGAGTGCCCTCCTGAGAAAGACCCCCTCATTACTGGCAGGAATTTGTTGTGGGGAAGTTGTGGTTTGTTGGCAATCACATGGCATGAATAGTTATAAGTTATAAGAAGCAACAGAAGACAGGTGATCCAGTGAGGTATAACCCCACAGAGAACAGTAATCCACAGAGAAAGAAGCTGGTATGTATGCCCTCCCTGCTGCTTTAGAACAGAAAAAGGTTGGACTGTGATACTCTGGCACTCATCCATTGTCAGGAGATTTAAACTTGTACTAATCATGCCCCAATCATTTTAAAAAAGCCTTGAGCCCCCATCCAGAGTGTGGAGAGCTCCCACCTTTGTAGCAGAAAGTGAAAAGATCTACTATTACAAGACCAAGGATAGTCAAGACTTTGGGCCTGGCAACATTAAAGAAACTGAGATATGAGAAAGTGAACAAAATCCAAAGTAATGTCAGCCTTGCCCGAGCTCTTATAGGCAAATAATTTAATGAGGGGATAAATCTCATTGGTAGGCTGCTCAGGTCAATATCACACTGCTCAACTCAACCCCCAGCATCCTCCACTAGGAAGCTGAATTTGCAATAGTGTATTATATATTGTTTGGGAGAAAACCCAAACCAGCAAAAACGCCTTGATCACCAGATCACCCCCTTTTCTTTCCTTTGATAAGGCTACAAGATCTGGACTACAAACCATTCAGATGACCACTAGACATGAGCAAAGAAATACAAACAAAAAACAAACAAAAAACCCTCTAACTCTTTGTTGCCATCTAGAGTTCTTGAATTTTCAGCCCCAAACTTGTAACTTGCAGCACTACCTTTGGGCATCTATTTAGAAGAGTCTGCACAACACACTTGAAAATGTGAAGCCTTTGAAGAGTAGCCAGAGAGAGAGAGAGAGAGAGAGAGAGAATGCATATGTAGGTTTATAGGGAAATGAAGGATTGCAGCTGAACAAAGTGGAGGTCATACCACACAATATGAAAGGAGAATTGACAAAATCCACTGCAAGTTGTTTTAAGACAGTTTCCTACACAAATAGTCTTTAAACATTGCCAAAGATGTACAGTCATGCATTTGCTGCTCTGTTCTCAACAGAGAACAGATATTAGCCTGCCTGCCTGCCTGCCTGCCTGCCTGCCTGCCTCCCTCCCTCCCTTTTGGATCCATTTGACTGCTCTTCCTTCTCTTGTATTTTTAAAAGCAATGTTAATGTTTACAAGTGATTTGTTATTTCATGCTTTCCATAAGCAAAAGGAGCCGACTTATCCTAAATAAGGTCATTGGCTTATCAAGCCCACTCTGTGTGTGTGCGTATGTGTGTACAATGCCAGCAGCTCTTTGGAAGCAGAGGCAGCACTCTGTTGGGTCAGGTCGTGTTGTTATCTGGATATGCTAGAATTTCAACCTTTTAAAGCAAACTCCTGGCACTTGTTTTACTACTGACATGTGGGTCTTTTGCTTTTGTAAAGCACTCTATGAACCAGATGTTTGGCTGTCAGGAAGTATAAACAAACGTTACCTAATTTATGGAGAAACAGTATAGATCTTATTCAGTGTGACATGTGCTCAATTATTCTTCATTTTACTTCCAGTACTTGACAGTATCTCATTTTACAATGCTTTCTTATCCCTCCTCCTTTTGTCATTCTACCAGGTCATTTTTTCTATTCTTTCCCAAATTTTTGCAGGCTGCTTTGCTAATTTATGTCATCTTTTCTCCTCAATTAAGACGTGATACATTATTTGATCAATTCCCTCTGTACAAGATTTGAAAAAGGGTTATGAGACTCTATGAAAGCTGTGTGGGGTTTGAGCTGGGAAAACTATTTACTACAAATAGGTCATTGTGATGTGGCATTATCATGAACCCATGGTATAATTTCAGCTTTGGCTTCTGGCTTTGGCAATACTAATATGTTTCTGAATTCTTCTTTCTATGGGCTACCTCCAACATTATGCAAGTGGATTTCTGCTATTGCAATTGACTTTCCTTGCACTCATCCTTCCTCCAAGACCGCCCACACACACTTTCCACATCTGCTCTAGGGATGCCCTCAACAGTAGAGTGGATCATAGGATGTGTGGAAGAAGGAAGGGGAGGAAGAATCCATTCCTATATTAGATGCCATTCTGTCTGTATAAGCACCACTGAATACAATCCTATATCTGCACAAATATAGGCATTTCTCTTTTTTAATGTGTATATTTCGTTCTTGCTTTCTATTTGACTACTGCAGTTAGCTTTTCCTCCTATTCTCAGGCATTTTCTGCTAGCAATTCTATATTTCTTGGAATAATATTTACCTATATCAAGGCTAGTGATATGTTTGTTTTATTGTCCTATTTATGAAATCAACAAATATACACTTGTTTTGGCCTGCTAGATTTCTAACACCACTTACCAAGAGGCAGTTTCTTACATAGTGCATGTATAAAAGAGGAGACACCCAACTAGGCAATACTACATGTAAAAAGGAACTATTGAAACATGAGCCAGCTTTTTAATTGCATTTAAAAAGTGATGCAATTTTAAGGCCTTTCCCCACTGATGAGTTACATTACCATTCGCCCATCCTTGAAATCAGCAGAAAATCATACCAGCATGAAATTTGCTGTCCTTCCTCTTTTGCCTGTTTCAAGTCACTGTTACCTGTTGCCCTTGACTCAAGGGACCAAAATGACAAAAACTAACAGATTTCATACATCATAAATCTGGCCATGGATGGTTTCAAGATAGGGTAGTAAATCCTGCTTTAACACTGGTACAGCTAATGGACAATTTAAGACTGATTATGCTGGGCGTCAGATGAAGGCACCATCCTGGTGACCTGGGAGGAAAAAAAAAGATGTTGGGGCATGTTTGTGCCCTCATTATTTGCAAGTAGTTGCGGTACCACATCTTGCAAAAGATGTTGACTAATTGGAGTAGAAGAGCAGCCAAGATAGCAAGAAGGCCAGAAATCTAGTCCTATGAGAAATAGTTGAAAGACTAAGGATTCAACCAAGGAAGAAAAGATTATGGGAAGACAACATAATTATCCTCAAATATCTGAAAGGCTGTCCAGCAGAAAATGGAAATCAGAATCATAGGGAAGTAGATTTTGGCTAAATATTGTGAGAAACTTTCTAACACTGAGTGGGGTCTTTTGCAGTAGAGATTTTTAAACAGAAGTCAGACAATCATGCTACAGCAGTATCTTGCCCTGGACAGAGAACAGTTTTAGATCTCCAGAGTCCATGGGAACTATCTTATTCTGCAAAATCAGTGGGACTTATGTTTGTCCTAGTTAATTGATGCATTCTGTGTTTGCATAAAATAATTTTCCAAGCGAAAAGATGACGTATTACAGAGCTGATTTTGCTATTGGATCCTGGCTGAGTGTTTGGTTGTAGCATCAAAACAATAGGCTTCATAGATTCATCTTAATTTCTAAACAATGGCTTGTTGTTTGTCCATAGCCAAGGGTGAGGTCAGCAGTAAAATTAAGCACTTATTTCAAGGAGGGTGCTTTTTCTAGTAGAGTCCTTCCACAATACTAAGTTGAGAAAAGTTGGTCTAAATAACATTACTACAATATTAGAGGTGGCAACTATGTCTTTTTTCTTGGATTTTTTACTGAAAAATTAGCACATAAACCCAGAACAGGTCAGAACCCTAGCAGGGGAGTGTGTGTTTTTAACCTTTTGCTCCTGCTCTAGTTATTCATAAAGCCCCCTCACTTGCAATTTATACTACCAAAAAAAAAAAAAAAAAACCAGAAATAAATGAAATAAATTGATAATTTGGGGACAGCACAAATGTCAGGGACAAATGTTTAAAGGGTTTTTATCTCCATGATATAATCCCAACCCATAACAGGATCTAGTTCCTCAATATTCTGGATAAGGTGTTTGATGTTAGTAGTAACGTCATAAATGTATTACTTACATGTCATTTCTTTCTTCTGGCCTTTTTGCAGAACATGTCAGAATGTCACAATGATCCCGTCTAGCAACAGCACAATCACTTCGTCGGTTCCAAATGTGAGCACCTTCTGGATTCGAGACTCCCAAAGAAAAGGACTTCCCAGCGAAGCTCCATTGTTCACTAGCACCTATGGCCCTTCCCATACAAATGAGAGCTTTTTCTTCACTACCGTGGTCATGACCAATGTGTCGAATATTCCTCCTGATCCTCTGGGAGGACATGCTGTCTGGCAAGTTGTCCTGATTGCTTTCCTCACTGGCATTCTGGCCCTTGTCACCATCATTGGAAACATCCTGGTGATTGTAGCATTCAAAGTCAACAAACAGCTGAAAACAGTTAACAATTACTTTTTGTTAAGTCTTGCTTGTGCAGACCTGATCATTGGTATTATTTCCATGAACCTTTTCACCACATATCTAATCATGGGCCGCTGGGCTTTGGGAAACTTGGCCTGTGACCTATGGCTCTCCATTGACTACGTGGCAAGCAATGCTTCTGTCATGAATCTGCTGGTCATCAGTTTTGACAGATACTTTTCCATCACAAGGCCGCTGACCTATAGAGCTAAACGAACAACCAGAAGGGCTGCGGTGATGATTGGCTTAGCTTGGGTTATCTCATTCATCCTTTGGGCTCCTGCTATTCTCTTCTGGCAATATTTTGTTGGGGAACGGACTGTTGAAGAGGGAGAATGTTATATCCAGTTCCTAAATAACCCTGTCCTCACTTTTGGCACTGCCATAGCTGCCTTTTATTTGCCAGTTACCATTATGAGTATTTTGTACTGGAGGATATACAAGGAGACGGAGAAACGTACCAAAGAGTTAGCAGGACTCCAGGCTTCTGGCAGTGAGGCTGAGGCAGCGTGCTTTGTCAACCAAACAGGAAGCTCCAGAAGCTGCAGCAGTTATGAACTGCAGCAGCAGAACACAAAACGTACCAGCCGAAGAAAATATGGAGGCTGCAACTTCTGGATGACATCCAAGAGCTGGAAACCCAATTCGGATCAAGTTGATCAGGAGCATAGCAGCAGCGACAGCTGGAACAACAATGATGGCAATGCATCCCTTGAGAACTCTGCCTCTTCTGATGAAGATGACATTGCCTCAGACACTCGAGCCATCTACTCCATCGTACTAAAGCTTCCAGGACATAGTACAATTCTCAACTCTACAAAACTGCCTTCATCAGAAGATCTGCCAGGGTCAGAGGATGAACTGCAGAAGCTGGACACAGAGCTGAAGGAGCAGAAACCAAAAAGGCTTCATCCCCAAAAGAGCATGGATGATGGGAATTTACAGAAATGCTTTCCCAAGCTTCCAGTTCAACCAGGATCTGCGGTATACACAGGAAAGGCTTCTGACTGCATTTCAGCTGGGACAAAGGCATCGTCTGCCTTACCTTTATCATTCAAGGAAGCCACCCTGGCCAAGAAGTTTGCCTTGAAGACAAGAAGTCAGATCACCAAACGAAAGCGAATGTCACTAATCAAAGAAAAGAAAGCTGCACAGACACTTAGTGCCATTTTGTTTGCCTTCATTATCACCTGGACCCCATACAATATCATGGTCCTGGTAAACACCTTTTGTAAATGTATCCCCAAGACTTTTTGGAACCTGGGGTACTGGCTTTGCTACATCAATAGTACAGTGAACCCTATGTGCTATGCACTGTGTAATAAAACATTCAGAACCACATTCAAGATGTTACTGCTCTGTCAGTGTGACAAACGTAAACGACGTAAGCAACAATATCAGCAGAGACCGTCAGTCATTTTTCATAAGCGGATTCCCCGGGAAGCTTCGTAGAATAGTATTTTTTAATCACAGTAATAAACATTAAAGGGAGGGTGGTTGCTGGAGCCAACTACATATCTTCAAGATGTGAAAGTAGCAGCCTGGTGTATGTATCCTTTTAATACTTCCTGTATACTGTAACAGTTTAAGCCACATTAAGCAAAAACTAATTACAAATGTATTTATTAAGGAGCAATCAGATATCTGAAGATTTATCTACACAGTTCCAAAAAGCTGCAGACAAAACTGTTAGTGATCTATTCAGCCCTGCACTTGTTAATCCATTCTGGGATCTCAGGAGAGCACCCATAGCTAGCCCTCTCCCAACAGTTTTTCTAATAAATCCGGTAGGATCCACTATGTTACAAATTGGACAGATCTATTTCAAAATGTGGGTACATGTGTGTTCCAAATACTATACAGATGTCCCAAACATCTTAGAGCTTCCCATCTTCTCCTTTTGTAGGTATAATGTCTATTTGTGGACCCAGTTTATTAAATAACCTGTGCAGGAACATCCCATGTACTCAGCTCTTGCTATATGTTTAGAGGAAAGGTGAGGTCTTGTCTTTCTCAGCAGTAATTACCATCACTATAAGATGTGAGCAGCACAAGGGGCCTTGAAAACAGTTTTTCAGCACTTGTTTATAGTTTATTGATTTGGGCAATCTTAAATGGCAACTCCACAAAAGAGATTTTATGTACAACAGTGAAGAATTCCTAAAGGATGCATGTTATATCTGTACATTTAAGCAGAAGAACTGAGTGTGTATATTTTTCAAGTAGAGATAGCCTTCAAACCTTACGATATCCTTTAAACTGGAGATGTGTGGCCACATGCAGAAGGCTGAGTATTTAATTTAACACAGGGCATGAGAAACTGGGTACAGGCGTTACTTCAGCTTTAAATGCGAGGGTCACAGAGGGACTCGGATTTCCGTGCAGTACTTAGCACCCAGTGTAGCCCTGGGAATCTCTAAGTTGTAGAAAAGCTGGAACACAGTCCCCATGCCAATCAGAGAGTCTCATCCTTTCTACAAATTGGAGGGGGGGGGGGAGAGAGAGAGAGAGAGAAATCCAGAAAGAGGCTTAAGAACAGTGTAAGCAAAAAGTCAGGTCTGTGTTTATCCTGTGCATTTGTTCAAGCGTATGACAAGGACAAAGAGTCTATGGAATAAGCACATTACTTCTTCCCAGCTGTCTGCGTCAGGCATGCTCCCAAGGAGAATGCACCAGGAGAGTGTCTTGTCTCTATTTTCTGCACATTGAAAGGCATTTTAGACATGGGGTAAATAACTGTATTTTTTTAAAATAACAAACTGGCACTTTCAATAATGCTTGTCAATTTTTAAAGCTTCTGTTCTTATGATTGCTGTTTTTGTTCCAAACAGTAGTGGAAATTTCCAGTTTGTGCAGTACAATGTCCCAAGTGAATGTAAGTTGTTTGCTAATTCAAATAGCTAAGCACCTTCTCAGAAAGACAAAAAAAGGGCTTTAATGTAGCTGAGACATGAGCAGCGATCCCTCTTACTTATCAATTCAGTCGGCACCGCAGAGCTTGGACGCAACCCCCCTGCTTTTGTGCAACTCCCATTTATTCAGGGCTGTGTGCACAGGAAGCGTTCAAAGGGGTCTGTGCCTCAGCTGTGCTTTGTAAGTCAGGATATCCCCAAAGAAAGGTCTGTACTTTAAGCAACTGTTTCCCATCAGATTTATTTACATTTTAAAAAGCAATTTTTCTATTATGTTTTCAATCGACCAAGAGTTTTATGGGGTTTCTCCCCACCTTTTTTCATTTTTGATCTGACACTCAGATCTGACATTTTTTTTTTTTTAAAAGCAACTTCCTTTAAGAAAAGAGGAATCAGTGTTGTGAACACGGAACTGGTATAAAAGCTGCTTTTGTATTCAGTGTGAGATGGTGTTTACAGGTGATTTTGACAACAGTGGAAGTATATTAAATAGTGTCTGTGTATCTGAGCTATTTAATTTTGTGTTCTATTAATATGAAGAAATATTTATATACATAAATGCCACCAAAATGTTTTATTTAAATGTCGATAAATATTGCTCTTTGGTCTTCAACTGTAATGTCCTTTTCAAGCAGATCATAAAAGTGTTCTTGAAACATGAACACAGTTTTCAAGTTTGTGTATCACAGATTGTGGTAGGTTACATTTGTGCACATTGAAAAGATTCTTGTCGGGCAACATACCTCTCAAAATCCTTTGCAACACAGACAGGTATTCTTTCTAAGATTCAAAAATGAGGGGGAAAGGGATGTTAGAAATCTGCATGTCACAGAACTGGGCATGGGATGGATGCAGCTTGCACAGACGTCCAAAGGTGACGACTGAGGTGATGAATTAGAATTGTCACATTTTCCTCTGGCAGAGTTCTTCCTCTCTAAGAGATTAAGAACAAGCACGCGTTCAAAAGCTGTCGCTTTTCCCAGGATAGAGAAGCAACTCTGGACAAGGGAAGACCTGCACCCAATTTTAGCCGATGACACTCCACAGGCACAAGACAGGCCTAGGAATGTTAAAAAGCACCACTTTGAACAATATTGTGTGGAAAGTCAAGTTCTAAAATGTAACTATTGATAAATAAATGAAATGGGAACAGCCTTGTACGAGTTTAGAAAAATGAAATGAAAAATGCATGTATGTTTTTAACCAACATGCTACAGAAGACATGCAGGAACCCAGCACCTATAAGGTGCTCAAAACAGTGTTTGTCTAAAAAGCCAAATATTTCATACAGTGTATTTTTAAAAGTAAGAAAAACAACTTTGGAAAGAAGAAATTCAGAGCAGAGATGTAGCTGTGCTGTTTTAAACCTTGAACCAATAGTCTTATCTCTCCCTTTCAATATGACAGCCATGTGTCTTACTTATGAATAAGCATCAGTTTGTTTCAGAGAGTAATCGTATATTGAGAGATACAATGTAATAATATTGAGCATTTGCAACTATGCACATTTCTGTTTTGTGCAGCCCAGCACATCTGGGGATCAGTCAGTGAAAATGAAAAGTCAGTCAAAGTATAGACTCTGATCCTATTTGCTGCTGCTCTGATTGTCTCTCATATTCTGGGTGCTCATTTGAGCCCTGGACATCTGCTACAAGAGGCACACAAGCTCTGCTAATTACAGCACGCCTGAATCAAAGAGACAGGAGTTTCTTATGCCCTACTGGTTTCTGTGCTTCTGATTGGCCACCAAATCTAGCCTTTCTTGCAGGATTCTGAAACCTGAGTGAAGTTTGAGCACTGTCTAAAAGAAAAAGCAAGGGTGCTAATTCACCAAGGCTTGTAACAAGGTGTAATACTCCTAAAAAGTGAATGTAGAAAAATTAAAACTCCCACCTTCCAAGGTCTGTCATAAAGTAATCCACTGAGTATTGAAACTTTAAGATTTTAACTATTGGATAAGCCCACCACTATCAACTAAAGTGACATGCCATGACCATTTGTCTGTGGATCCCATCAGTGGCTCCTTCTAGGCCCTTAGGGAGTTTTTATTTGCAGTTTCTGAGAAATATATCCATCTTCTTGAGAACTGAAAGGTGATTCACTGTTCTAATGATTTATAAATACCATATATTTCAACACTATACTACATTCTCTCTCTCTCTCTCTCTCTCTCTCTCTGTCAATCATCTATCTTTTATTATTTAGGGTAAGTGCAATTTCATCTAATAAATTTGAGAGTCAGACTGTGACAAGGACGTTGCCTTGCATTTTGTTAATTTCATGATAAAAAGATATTTTTTAAAAATAAAATGTTTGCCTTTTTGCAAAAGCAAAATGTCACCATTGTTTACACAAGAAAAGAAATTAGGAATTGCTTAGTATTTGATACAAAATCAGCTTCTTAGATGCCACTGATAATTGTAGTGCAGGCATACAATGTTCAAAGGCTTTTTGACAGGTGAATGTAATTCTGAATTTTTTAATTTATTTATTTTTTGGGGGTGCACCTGGGTGCATGTGTATGTATAGCCACACACATGGACATGGAGATACATGGGAAGACAATAGTCAATCCATGGATGGCACAGGTAGGCTTAGTTACAATGCAACTGTTCCATCAGGGAGAACCAGTATCCATAAACAACTCCCAGACACCAAAAGAGCGCAGGATGTGGCTTAGAAAAAAGTTGCTGTACCTCGGAATAACTTCTGAGATATGTCCTAATGCTAATAAAATTTGGACGCATTCTTGAGAAACTTTTATAGTGTCTAAAGGATACCCCTTAAGGCAGTGTTGTCCAAATTTGGCCACTTTAAGATGAGTGGACTTCAACTCCCAGAATTCCCCAGCCAACAACACTGCCTTAATGGCTCAACTTTTTTTCCTTCCCTCTAGGCCTTTCTTGTAATCTGTTAATTATCGTAGTGATAGTGCTGGTGCAATATGACTTCAACAGTTAATAAGAGGTGCTTGTGGAGAAGTCACATTGAGACAAGGATGACATCTCCCTGCAAGAGCAGCCCAAGGAACCTTAGCATGATTGATGCTGGCATTAGGGATCAAAGTGCCAGGAAGCACGAACCCACAGGAATATACAACCCATGATCATCTATAGCAGTGTTGTCCAAACTTGGCCACTTTAAGATGTTTGGACTTCAACTCCCAGAATTCCCCAGATAACATGCTGGCTGGGGAATTCTGGGAGTTGAAGTCCACTCATCTTAAAGTGGCCAAGTTTGGACAACACTGATCTATAGATATAGAGGACACACACAGAGTTTATGAATTTATCTTTAACTGAGTAGATTAAAACAGCATTGTAAAGGCCATTTATGAAAGATCAGGGCTTTTTTTTCTTCATTATTCTTTGATTACACAGGGATGCTTCGCTTCTCCCAAGAACCTACCAAAGGTGTTTTGCTGCAGTGGCCATCAAGCCAGAGAACATCTTCAATCTTCAACTGAACATATGCATTTGTTGAAGTTGAGAGCATAGTCTCTTGAAGGGCTGCTGGACTGGAAAAACAGCAGGACTCTTCTTATGACTTTCTAACAAAATGCACTTAGGCTTAGGGAGTTCCTTGTTAGGAAGCAGGCATCAGATTACTACTCTCCTGCCAACATTAATCCATTTATGTCCTTTTCATGCAGCATGAACACCTGCAGCAGAAAAGATTTCATGTCCCAGTTTTGGCTTCTGTACAAGCCAAGATCTTGTATTATCATGCTCTCTGCATGAACTTTTATAGGAATGAGGTATTAGTGGAGCAACACCAGCAGACATGCGGAGACCTATACAGAACCCTCGTGGGTTGAGCATTCTGAATTTCTGATGAATGAAGAGGGCCTCTGTGTGTCACAGTTCTATTCTTTGATCCAAAAGATGACATTAGATATTATTTCTATGTGATTCCTTTAGAAAGAAGCACAGGATGAAAATCTGTAACAACAGCTATTATGGCAGGACAGCAAAACACTCCTGCCACATGTTTGACAATGTCTTTCTCTCTCTTTTCCTTCACACATTCATACAATGCACTGAAGAAGAGTGAGGCAGTATATACTACCCTCACTCCCACTGTCTCTTCCTCCTCCTCCTCCTCCTCCTCCTCCTCCTCCTCCTCCCCCTCTTGAAACCACATACATGTAGGATTCTTTACAGATTCAGCTGACTGCACTTCAGGAAAGCTGTATGTGTTTGAGAACCTCAGATGGCCAGATTCCAAATCATGTAAAAGCATCTAAGTGCATTCAGCAAGACATGTAGTGAATCTTTTTTTCAGAACATTGATTTTAGACATGCAAAATTTGCAGAACACCAAGTTGATAAAGTAACTGCATTGGCTTCCTGACTGCTGCAAGCCAAGTTCAAATTTATAGCATGAATATAAAGGAAAGGTGAAGACTCCCTCAAGCTAGGTTCAATTCTGGTGATAACATGGGCAGTTCAGATAGTTTTCTTGGTAACAGGAAAGTGGTTTGCCATCTTGTTTTTCCAAAATGCCTTTTTGCAACTTTCCAGGCCTGGAGTTCTTTGGTGGATTCTCTTAAGTACTCAGCGTGCCCAAACCTACTTAATTTGAACCCAAACAAGGTTGCCCAGGTGCTTCCACCTGCTGAGAAAGCCCTCAAAGAACTTGAGACCAAACTACCTTCCAAAACATCTCAGCTCAGCATGCACCTGCACTCTGTATAAGAGCAATTCATGCTGTGGTTCTCCTGCCATATGGAACTACCTCCCCTCTCCGGTATGCTAGAATGTAATGTTTGATATACATATCCATACACACACACAGCCATGAACTCTTGCTGCTACTGCTCCTTAAAACTGTTGGGTTTTTTTTTAATTTTATCACATATTGTTGAAACTGCTTCAAGGTTTTTTGATAGACAGGATAAATTTAAAAGAATAAATAAAAAGCAACCAGAAGAAGTTGTTAGCTACCGGTGTGAGAACAGCAGTCAGACGTAATCTTTGCTTAGTTTAAATTTAGAACTCGGTCTAAATACTCAAGAGTCTGAGTCTTGTAGCAAATTACAGCTCTTACATTTCCGGTCTTTTAGCAATTTAAAACCTTCCAGTGTTTCAATCATTTAGCTTAAGATCTAGAAAACAACCATTTCTAAAGGCTAACTCTTGGTGCTGAATGGTATTAAAATTGTATCAATATTCTATTGTAGAATATTTGAGTAGTAATTGTGAAAGGCAATCACTGTATTTTCAAACAAACAGATTGTATTTCCTATGTTTTTAATCAAGGTGGCTTTCTTAAATACACTATATACATCTGCTCTAGCTGACAATTGGCTAGAGGATTCTATGTGAGTCAATGAAGCGGAAGTAGATATTTTTCTGGAACTCTCATGCTTTCTCCATGATCCAGCGAATGTTGGCAATTTGATCTTGGCTTCAGTCATCAGGGAGAAAGTTTCTACAAGAATGCTTGGTAACCTTTGTTCAGTGAATGCCATGAACTGCACCGACTTTGTAGTCTCAGAAACTTTATAGCTCTCTTAAGCCACCTTTTAAAAAGACCTTTGGGATTCCCTGAACAGCTTTTTGTAAGCACCACTAACAGGGGCTTGGACAAAAAAACTGAGATGTGAAGGATATCTTTAAAATATGTAAATCTGAAGGAGAAATGAAATCACTTTCAATGTGAGTGAAAACATAAATGGAGTGAATCATTTCAGCTCAGCTCTATACAGAATGCTTGAGTTAATTGTATCTATTAGCCTGAGAAATAAATATTTGTAAAATTAAGAACCAGTAGAATCTATTCATGAAATCAGTAACAGTCAATGCCAGCTTGTAAAATTCAATCCCTTCAATCAAGGGTATTGAAAGTATAAGATAATGAAAAATCCTCACTTTCTTGCCTGGCCTATACGCTTCCTTTCAGATCCCAACTGCTAAAATAGAGTAGCACTTCTAGGAAAAATTCCTATGGAATGTTTAGCTAACAAAACCTATTTTATTCCAAAACCTATAGCTTAAACCTATTATCACTCTTTGGTTTTGAACTTTACAAAGCATTGCAGTTTTTCAAATGAACACTTTTCCTTACAGTCAGGAAAGATGAATAGTAATCAAAGGGAGATTATGGCAAGCTAATTATTACTATGTCTTGTTCTCATAGGCTGATGGAATAATTTTCCCCTAAAGATTTCTGCCAGAGTCATGTAGTAATAGTCACTCCAAAAGTATACTTTTTTTGAAATGTTTCTTGACTTCAATTTTTATTAATGTCCATATGATTAATGTGCAATATAAATTTACATGATTCACCCACTGACTTAAAGATCCAAGTGCTGAATGCAATTTAAGGGTTTAGAATGTAATCCCAAACCTTTTTCTTTATTTAGCAAGACGGTAAGTATGGATAGTCTTAGTACCCCTTAAAGACTGCAAAGTTGGCAGGCTGGCAAGTGAAATATAGGTCAGATACATATGGATGTTTTTTCCCCTCCAAAATGCAGTCTCTCCATAGCTCTTTCTGCTTCAAATGATGAAAACACAATCCTGTACTTCGCAAATGCAGAGACATTGATTGAGTTCTCTTCTCCTTTGCAACAGTGCAGTTGAAGATTGGAGCTTAGTCAGAACCAGTATCTGAAAGTGGCTAGAGAGTACAGCAGCAGACAGGCTTACCTGGTCACAAGAGCAGCAACCTGGTCAGCAGCTCATTACGAGAGAGGGAGGGTGGGGACAGCAGTTTGGGGACGTCTTTCAGTGCATGGAGGACCAAGCCGTAGGAGGACGAGTTCCTAATCTGAATGCAGTATATCTAATCCAGGTTGCTTTCCCACAGTAAAAGTGTAAAATACAAACAGTGTTCTATCAGCCCTTCCCTTTTAAAATTTATTTCCCACACCCTGCTTCATAAATTATATAATTAGAATTATCCCCTTGAGACTGGAGCTAGCCTTGTTAAAAATGGGACTATTGGCTACTCTAAATGTGTTTTAGTCCACACCTTCAGCCGTTTTGATCTTGTTCTTGCTGCTTCTCTCTTACACAGCAACAGCACCCGTTGACCTCTGTGTCTCTATTCATAGGGAGCTGCAACCAAAGCCAGTTGCATACCACACATCTTCGTATTTATAGCTGTGCCAGCTGATCACTTTTATACTTTCGGTGGTTAGGTGTTTAAGTAAAAGCATCCAATATGATGAGCCATGTCATCTGGTGGGAATTGGCAGAAATGGCAATGCTGAAAGCAGCCTATCAAAATATAGGGTAAGGCTGGGAGTAAAAGGCACATAGTGGAGACTGAGGGATGTCCTGCAAATGCCCACCCAAAGTTTGCAATCAGAATATTTCAGAACTTGCTTAAAACACATAGTTGTCCTTTGAATATTTGCAGTAAAAAGAATCAACAGAAGCACAATTGCAACTCTATAATATGTCCTAGTAGCAACTATTTCCAAGTGTGCATCTTATACACGACAAAACCAGTTCTGAGGATCTCTTCCTGAATAACATATCCCAGTTAATAAATAAAGGATTAAATTATGCAAGTCTCAATGCCCTTCCTCACTCAACCCTCCAATAAGCATATGTGGAAATGCTGCTAAAATCTATTGAATTAGATAGTATTTATATAATGTGAATAAATGTTTTAAAAACACTTTTCGTGGAGAATTAACCCTTGTAACCTGTTCTGTGCCCTCAGGGATACCCGTTTGGTACTCAAATGCAGTATAACAGACTACACTTCACTCATACTACTTAAAACATCTGTATGTATCAGGTTAAACAATGACAAAAGTGTATATAATGTGATTGAAATTGTATGAATATTTTTCAAGTCTTCAGGATAGTTGAAGTTTTAACTTATTTAAGTTGCAATATCTTCCTTTTTTGAAATTTTGTATACCTTGTAAAGTTAAATATTGTGCCACTGTAACTTATTTTTGTTGCCATATACTGACACATGCTCATTTCTATATGAAGTGTATTGATTATTAATTGCTTCAGAGGCAGCAATAAAACATTATTACAACATATCTGTTTTTCAGTAAAATCCTTATTTAGAAGAAAAAAAATCTTAAATTTGGAAGATGATCTGGTTGGCTGAGGATTATTTATTTGTTTATTTATTACACTGCACAACTCTCAGCGACTCTGGATTATGGTCTAGCTACCACCTTGCAAAAGGAATTAAGCATGTACAGTATATAAAGCAGTAAGATAAAAGTGAGAAGCCCAGAGTCACCCATTGGGGGGAGATGGGCAGCATACAAATTTAATAATAAATAAATAAATAAATACATTTGTAAGGATTTACCCATCAAGTAAGCGTGCCTTTCTTAACCATGGTTTATTGAATAAGACATAATATTACAATTAATACATTGTGCTAGGCCATAAACCATAGTTTACAAAACAAAATGGCTACGTTCACACAACAAGCTAAACTAACACTATTCCTACCACATGTATGAATCTAGATATTACAATATTATGCCTTTGTCCTTCAATACTTTGTCTCAAGGTTGAACCTTCCCAGTGATACATATTGTTCCTATTCTCCATTCTGTACAGCTACAGCACCATCAATTTTACTTTATAATCAGAGAGGTGTTGAGAAATATGCTTCCATAATTGGATCTAGGTTTCTGGACTAGGGCATCTTTTTTTTTTTTACCTGTCCCAGTAAGAACTCATAGCTCCTTCAATAACCACTTTGATCCTGTCCATCTGCCTTTTCTAATGTCTTCTCCTTCCATGTCCTTCAGTGTTACCAAGCATAATCTTTTTTTCTACTCTATCATCAACTCAAGAGAGCAGTCAGCCTTTATTGGTCCAGAACTGACTGGCTGACTTTTCTTATATTCTTGCTTTAGTTGGTATTCTTAGGAACCATTTCCAAATCCATAATTCAAATACATCTATTTTCTTTATTCTTTCTTCATTAGAGTTTTATCCTGCCTTTCCTCCAAGAGCTCCAGATGGTTACCCTTCATTTTATGAGGTAGGTTGAGTCATTGGCTCTAAGTCACCCAGGGTATGTCCACTGGGTAGACTAGAGAGTGGACTAGAACCTGGGTCTCCTCATTTCTAGTCCATCACCTTAACCGCCTTAACTAATTGATACACTTTTTCAATCCAAATTTCATACTGTGTATTACCTATGCTTTTGAGTTATTCTGATCGTTGTTGTCATCACTGAAATGACCCTCATTGGATAATTTCTCTTCAAAAGAAAATATCTTTCAATCAACATATCCTTACAATATTTATTCAGTATTGACTAGGGGAATAGATTAGAGCAGATTTTCCTCAGCCTCCAGATGTGTTCAACTATAACTTTCAGAATCTCCAATCAACTGATGGTCATATTATGTATGGAATATGGAAGTTGTAGTCCAACGTATCTATAGAGCATCCAATTAAACAGCACTAAAGTATGGGATTAGAAAGCTGGGCAAAAACATAGCAATAGCTGGAATTATTTCATAATAGTTTTTTTTTTAAAATCCTGTGATAAATTAACAGATCTGCATCCTTGAATGCCTGCCTGTGCCCTTCCAGTTCTAGTATTTGCAATTCCAGTGACTCCTTATTCCCAGTCTTATGGGAGGATAGGATCACTTCCATTTTCTAGTCCCAGAAGATAATGCCCCATGTGCTTGCAACATGGGTAATACCTTGCTCCAGTATCAAAACCATATGGCCCAGCATCAGAGCCAGATGACAGCCCTGAGAGGTCATATAAACTAATTGATGGACTGTTCAGTGCAACAGATAGGCCAGATCAAGTGACTGTGGGCTACAGCAGTGCTTTTACAACCACACTGCTGTGATTCTCTAATGATCTGGCTGTCTGACAAGGTACAATGAAGGCCCCAGACATTTAGGACATTCATTATTCAGTGTGAAGTGCATCTTCTTCAGACTAGGGGAATTTTCCACAGATTCCACCAGACCAGGGGAGCCACAAAAGGGCAAATTTCATCTGGGATGTGAAGGTAGACAGAGGTCAGCCGTGTGATCTGAGTGAAAGAAAAGACACAGATGCTTTGAAGAGTAAAGACTGGTGCTACATACATGGGCCCTCTGAAAAACATTTTTGGAATTGAACCTGAAGCACTGCACAGCCATACTAGGCAGTTGAATAGAACAAAAATGTTCCATCAGAAGACACAGAGAAATAAATTGGACTTACTTCCAAAATTCCTGCTATGGAGGTGATTGCTTGTGGATATACAGAGGGATTGCCTATATTATGCTGTCCCTCTACATTGAGAATTGGTAAGCCAATAACTTTGTCTTGAAACAAAGGTACTCCCCAGTGTTCCTTCTAAATTGTGAAGGCTAGCTCCCAATTAAGAAGCAATAAGGAAAAATAAATGATACTGACTGTAGTTCATATCAGTGTTGAAGCCTACACATTTATGATGGAGGACTCTTGAAGACATTCCTTGTGCTCTTGGGCCTCTAATTCTGTAAGAGCAATATCCTAGACACCTTGGCACATTTTCCAGTGGGCCTGAGCACATCCTATGCACTTTTTCATTTCACTCCCATCCCACACAAACGGGTGAACTGAAAAAAATAAGAATGAAATGATCAAAACAAATTAAGTGACGTTTGCATACCAGGGTAGTTGCTAGATAAATGAGAAGAAGAAGTGGGGATAGTGAGGGTAAAAAGCTTCGTTAATATTGTTGTTGTTGTTGTTATCATTATCCCATTATTAGTAAAAATAAATGTTACCAGT
The DNA here is from genome assembly GCA_030867105.1 of Liasis olivaceus. Taxonomy (NCBI): domain Eukaryota; kingdom Metazoa; phylum Chordata; class Lepidosauria; order Squamata; family Pythonidae; genus Liasis; species Liasis olivaceus. The sequence continues at coordinate 265,410,844 of CM061349.1, forward strand.
TGATGATACAAAACACCACTTACAGATTCTATGCAGTTGCCAACAGAAAAAAAAAGCTTTTATGTACATACACCCTGTCATTCTGCTCTCACACTATCTACAAAACAGAAGAAATACTCCAAACCACTGTTTTTCAAACTTGGCAACTTTAAGATGTATGGACTCCAACTCCCAGAATTCCCCAGACAGCATGCAGACAAAATTCTGGGAGTTGAAGTCCACACATCTTAAAGTTGCCAAGTTTGAAAAACACTGCTCTAAACTAAAAAACAAGGTTTCACAAAATATAAAGAAAGGCACATAAGCAGCAGCAATTCAGGGGAATGGGTTTTCCCAGTACCAGTAACCTAATGACATGTGAAATTTATACTACCAACTTTTTGTCTGAAAATGACAATCCTACTTCAAAAACATGCCACAGTCCAGAGTAATATGCATTAACAAAATACAGTAAATGCCACACTAGAGGCAAGGTTGACAAAATAATATTATGAATACGATAAAAAGAGTTATGTACAAAAAGAGCTCATGAACTGTGTTCATGTAATAAACCAGTTTGTTCCCCCCACCCCAAACTGGCCACTCAAATTTTCTATTAACTAGATTGAATAAAAACCTTCAAAACACAAGTTGGGGGGATTGTTAATGATTATTTATGAGAACCCATGATATAAGGTCCATATGGATTGGACTGAATGAATGGGAAGTCAGTGGGCTGGGAAGGAAAAATGGGATTAACTCCAAAAGATGGGTAGTGAGGTACAGTGAAGAGCAGGGATGAAGGCTGCCAGGACTCAGGGAGATAGGAATCTCATCCAGGCCATTAAGAGCTGAAAGCACAACCAAGTCACCAGGAACGCAAAGGACAGGACAAGCCTTCCCTTTTGATGCTGAGGCCTCCTAGTCAATCTACCTAAAGGGGAGCACCTCAATGCAAAGACTTTCTTTCATGGGAACTAGAACCATGAAATACTTTTTATACTTTGGGCATTCATGAATACCATGAAGTAGCAGTTCTGGGGAAAGAACAAAGGAAGGAAGATCTGCTGCAGGATCTATCTGGAGGCCACTTTTTTTTTTCCCCAAAGCAAGTTGTGCAAGGAAACCAATGTGGGATCAGTTCACACAACCTCCCAAGCCAAAATCAAGCAGATCACACGATGGCTTTGTGCAAAGGTCGACAACCTAATGATGTGCAGCCTTTCACACCATTGAGTGAGCTTCCAAAGGCTTCTAAAAGCTTTCGCCAAGCTGGAATTCTGAATGCAATAACAGGTAAATGAGTGAACATCTTACTAGGGAACAACTGTAGGGATTACTTCGTTTTATGCACAAACATAAAAAGGAGCAACACTTTGATTACTTGGCTGCGCCTGCCATTTTGACATCACTGAGTGACCCTGGAGATGCTACTGTCCAGGGATATCTGAGGAGGGGTCAAAAAAGTCAAGAGGAGAGACACTTGTTTACCTCCTTGTGAACACTGCTGAGTCTTTCTGTTTACCCTTTACTAAAGACTTTTAAAAGGAAAAGATTAGAGTTGCAATCTGATTATGAAATTTACTCATCATACAAATGATTAATATAATTTATAGCAAAGTTAGATCTGTAGAGTTAAATTGGACTAAACATAAATATCAAAGGAATATGAAATTATTTAGATACCCTCGTGCCACAGTTTAAGAAATAAATAAATCACAAAAGGGGATAAAAGCTATGTGCATAATGGAATTTAATGAAAAATAGCATTAGGCATACAGCAGACTCTTATTTGGGGGGCTTAATTCTATCCACACTGTACAGTAATAGATCACGGACACTAGATGTCAGTATGAGAACATCAGAGATGTTCCAAGCAACTTTGCTTTAAGCAATGCCTATCTAAGTTCCAAAATGAAAATTCAAAGCATTAAAGAGCAGAGAAACATGCTTTAACTTCAGCCACTAGATGGTGGCAGCTGAACACATTATATTTTCTTTCCACTGAAATGTATTTCTAAATACCGTATTTTTCCAACTATAAGATGATACTTTTTTCTAAAATCCTTACCCTAAAAACTGAAGGGCATCTTATTCAAGGAAGTCAGCCGAGGAGAGAACCGCGCGGTTGCAAAACTGCCCATACTTTGTCTCTGCAGAGAGGCTTCCTCCTATTGCTAGCCTCCAATCACGAGTGAAATAGCTTGTCTCCCAAACAGACTTCCTCCAATCACAAGCCTTATGTAACTGACGTCAGCTGATGCTGAACAAACCAATTAGAGAAGGCTGTTTGCAGAGTGAAGCTATCAGCAGTTTCACTCGTGCTTGAATGTAATCAGTTATGCAAAAGAGCATGGAAACAGAGCTGCAGAGAGATGGTTTGGACCTCCTCCCACCGAGTGTATCAGGTCAATGTTAACTAATTACTAAATAAAAATGTGTTCTGCACTATCTTTAAAATATTGATTTCTTAATTTTGGGTTGGAAAAATGGGGGTCGTCTTGTACGTGGGGGCGTCTTATGGACGGAAAAATACGGTATGTCATAGTCTCAGAAGAAAAAGATCTATGTTTTATCATAAGCTCACAGAATGTCATGTAACAATCCCAGATCCACATTTATATGTCCTTGGACACCTCTTACATATTGAGATTTTTTTCCAGGAAAGAAAAAGACACATAACTGTTATGGCCAAAGCAATTCAGGGTAATTCTTTATCAAGGAAAACGCTTTTTGCTTTCTGATTTTAAAAAACCCTGGGACGTTTTTTTTTTCACTGATGGTGTTTTTTGTTTTTTTTTGTTTGTTTGTTTGCTTTGTTTTGGATTCATTTGTTTGGTGGTGGCTGTTGTTTTTGCAGAAAACACAAATTTATTATACTGATTGCAGTACTTTTTAAGTTGTCAAAGTTTCTACATAACTTTTTCAAGATAAACTCTTAGTAATGCATACCATTTGCAGCCCCCCCCCCCCTCCCCGAGACAATTCACTTTGGTTTAGCAATATTTGAGAGATTTTTTTTCAATCAAAATATAACTTATCCTGGGTTAACAAGAAAGGAAGAAGAACATGATCTGTTTTAATAACACAATATCTTAGAGGGTTATTACACAGGGAAGAGGAACGATCTACTTGTTCTACTCTAAGAAGAGTTGCTGATGGCTTCCTCCACAATCGTATCTCAACTTTGGATTGTCAAGGCAGCACCCACTTTGGTGATGTTGCAGTCTACAATCAAAGCTGCTTTGCTTAATTAACGGTAGCTGAAATTAATATTGATTTTTATGGTCTATCTGCTGTTTACTTATTGTTTCTTACAATGTAGTACTATTAGTTGTTTTTAATATTTTTGCTATCCAAGAATATTTAATATAATAGAATTTAATATAACAACAACCATATTCCACCAATATTACAGCACCACATCTGTGCTACAGCTGGTCGTAATGAGCTGCATAATATTAAAAACTGTACATTTATATTCTTGTCCTTCTTCCCTGCCCCTTTTTTCTTTTCAGCTGTGTCTTTTATACTTGAAGCCTGAGGACAGATATTTTCTAATTTTATTGATCAGCAAGCCACTCTGGGAAACTTTCCAGCTAAAAAGTAGGATGGAAACACTTTGGGTTGAATTAACATTTAAATGAAAATGGGATAGTGTTGAACTGCAATTTTAGTGCAGAGCTCTGCCATAAGATACCTCTTCTTGTATTCCAGGACCAGTTTGAATGTTGGTGTTGGTCTCTTGCTACTTACACAACATTATAGATAAAGGTTAATGAGGGACCATTTATGGGTTTTTCATGCTTTCACTTTGATGAAAGCAGTTGTGTCTTTGACCTCAACTTTTGCTCCTTCTGGATGTGTGTGTGATGTTATGACACATGTACAAAAGGAGTGGGCCTTATATCATCATGATGACATAATACTGCTTTCATCAAACCATTACGCTATCCATGATATCAAGAGGGTATATTTCTCTGTGTGGGTATCCTGAGCACGGAAACTCATTGGGTGATTATTTGGGGCTTGTCTCTCTTTTTCAAGTCAACGTAAGTCTCAGGATAAAATGCAACCCCTGCCCCACACCATGTAAGCTGCCATGAGCTCCTAGTGAAAAGGTGGAATTTCTGTCTAAATAATAACATCATCATCATCAAAAACATTGGCCAGGCTATTCTACCTCCTTTACATGGACAATCTGAAGCTATATGCTAAAGCATCATCTGAAATAGAATTACTGCTAAACACTGTCTGAATATACAGCCAAGATATTGCAATGGAGTTTGGACTGGACAAATGTGCCACCCTTACCATCAACAGGGGAAAAACAGTGAAGACTGAAGGAATCAAGATGCCCTATGGAAGACTTCATCAAGAGTCTGGATGAAGAACATTGCTACAAATACTTGGGCATCCTTCAAGCTGACAACATCTGCCTATCCCAGGTCCTTGGGAAGGACTTAATAGGTGGATAAAAATGCCAAATCCAGTCTAAACAACTGGCTGACTCTGTGCCCAACAATATAGAAATTCCCATTAGTCATTTAAAACAAACAGGGAAGGACTTTTCAATGAGATCCAAATGAACTTCCAGAAGTACAGTTTGGTATATGAAAATCCAAGCAGATATTTCATTCAGCTTCAGTAAAATTAAAGCGCGCATTCTTTGTTCAGAGAACCTCTTTGCAAAACTGGTATGTTTCCTGACTCTGTACCAAGCATTCTAACCTCCGTCATCACTGAACAAATTCAAACTGGCAGGTACAGCTGGATGCTACCCATTTCAACTCTGCCACAGGGTAACATTTAAAACTGAATTCCGTGCAACAAATCTATAGGTACAATATTTTAATACATGCAATACTTTTTAACACATTCAAGAGATGCAGGAAATACAGACATTTGACTTGTTGAATATTGGTTAAATATACTGATTTCATAAAAGGGAATGAATCCATTTATATATGAATAAACTTCCATGAAGTTATAAATTGAATATATTAAACATGTAAGTCATGAATTAAATGAGTACAGTACAAAAGATGGGAAACTGTTTGCTTATATACTAGTTTTAAAAACAATTGAGTTTTGCAGTTTAAGGGCATTCCCCCTTTGTTCCATTTACCTCCTGACTAAATCCTGGTCAACTGCAAGCCTTTTATTAAATAGAAGAAAATCTTAATCTTCTATATTGAGTCTATATTCCTGGAAATACTTTTAAGTATCATAAAAAAATCTATCCTGAAATCCACTTTTTTTCCCTAATGTATCAGAAGCAGAAGGCAGTTACCAGTTTTCAATTCAGGCAAGAAGGACAGGTGAGGCTAGCCCTTTTTCTTTATGTCTGGGGGAAATCATGCTGACAAAAGAATTACCTATCATATACAGCCACAATCCAAGCCCGCAGGCCAAACCATGTTCCACACATAAGTTGCTTTTAAAAAGAATCTGATTATCGATAAAGGTGGGAATCGTGAAAGTATGGTGCTCATTCATCTTTTGGACTGTAACAAATGGAAGAATTAACACACCAGTCTTGTCGAGATGTTGCTGGACTGACCAACCTTAAGTTTAATAGTTGCCCTTCCTTGCATATCGTGTTTATGATGGCTGTAATAGATCATTAATGCCGAATTCCCAGTCAATCTGGGCACAGCCTTAACCTTTCCCTAGCACCTCCTTTAGCCTAAGGGTTCTCAAACTGTGGGTTGTCACCCCTCCCCCCCTGACTAGTTATGAAAAAGTTGGGGGAGATCACGTGGTGTGGGGGCTTAGGAGTGGTAGGCAACCTCAGCCTTTTGAGAAGTATTAAAGTTAGAAACTAAATTTCACCTGCTTCCATTTCTTGGCAGATAAAATTGTGTTCCTTAAATGTATTTACATTTATGTTACAGAACATAATTTCCAAATGAACACTTTCATACTCACGTATCTATTTTGCAAAATGTTTAAATTTTATGGTTAGAATCTGTTATTACTTCAAAAATGTCAATAAGGTTTTGGGATTAAAGCATAAAGCATTGTGGATTGAGGTTTTCAGTGCAAATGAAATTCACAATACTGTCATGTTTGTAGAATAGAACAACCCATTGGCAACTGACTGATCCTGATCATCAATACCTGGGTTTAACTTTTTGGGGAAATATTCTGTGCCTATTGCACCTCCATAGACATGGCAGTTATTAATATATCTGGAATCACTAGAGTATCTATAGAAATGTATGGGATAGTGAAATCAGCAACCCCAATTTGATGCTAAACTGAGAATTGATACAGTATGTCCTGCTGAGGTGGAGCAATCCATGGAGGTCTCTTCTGAAACTTCTTCAAACATAAATTTTGGATTGGTGGCAAAATGAGTGCAAAGTATTAAGAAAGTGATGGGTATATTGATTTGCATTGGCAGGATAAAGAGTCCATATTGCTGAAAAATGAATGTAGAAGAAATGAGAGTGATTGTTTCGAAAATAAAACCCAGAATTCAGGAATTATGCAAAAGAAGGCCCATTTTAAAAAATGGCTTTAAATTTGATTGGAATTTTTTTTTTTTTTTTGGTCTGTTGGTTTATTATTATGAAATGGTTCCATAAAGTTTTAAGATTCTATCATAGTTTTTTTGGCTATAGAAATTAAACTGTAAATTATATTAAATTAAATATACTAAATTAAAAGTCTATTTATTTCCTGCCCAGTTTGAACTCCAGTGAAGTCATTAGCTTTATTCCTGGAGGATGGACACAATCTTATTTATCATTTTAGGGATTACTGTCTTGCAAAGTTTGAAAATCTTGGTTCTTGCCCTTTTACCTGCCATTAGAGCTCACAAATGTACCCCAAAGTAAAGAGGACCATAAACTGTCAGGAGAGAATACAACTCTTGCTTTTCTATAATTACAGTTCATTTATAAGACAAAAACTATTTAATTTTGTGTGTATCAAAGTGGAGTTAACATTATGATCTAAGATCTATGGAATACAGGCAGTATGAACCTTAACTTTCGTGTGCTGCTTTTCAATAATATACACACAAGGTAAAATTATGTTATTACAACTACTCTGAACAGGGTGCATCTTATATGAAAGGTAGCAAATGAAGTCAGAACCCTATTAAATATGTAGGGAGGATTAAATATCGGTGGGGGGAGAATTATCCATGTGGAAACAATGATTGACATTCTTTTGAATATTAGCATATAGCTTGGATGAGGCGTGGATTCTCAGGGGGCCATTGGTTAGGGTATCACATCTATGTTTGCTTATTCATCTCTTTGTCACAGATGGTACATGACTCCTAAGAGGCCAAGTACAGATGTGCAACTCCAATCTCTTAACTCTTTCAGAGCTAACCATTCCTTTCTATCTGGCCTAGTAAGAAAAAGCCCCATTCCTAGCATCAGTTACTTCAGGGGCCATTAGTAATCATCTGGGGGAGAAATATTTCTCTAGGGCTGACTCACCCTCCCATAAGGACAGCAGCATGATCAAGCCCTGAGGAACTGAAAGAGGATTAATTTCACTTCTCATCCCTCCTCCAATCTCTTTTAAATAAGAATCATCAAGAGACAAATACATACTTTGTATTTTATTCCTGCATTATTTCAATTTGCTGTACATCACCTTGGAATAGTTTTATCAAAAGGTGAGATAAGAAATAACTAAACAGAATAACAAAAACACGATGCAGCTCTTTGTATGAATTTGTACATCATACTGAGCCATGAGTTCCATAATTATGCTTTGCTGAATAAACCACCATTGATAGCTTTATACAACATGCTAAGCCATAAACCATGAAATACAAACTATAATGGTTGGGTTCACACACTAGGGTAAGGCAAAACCAATCAAATTGCATGATTGTTTAGCCCAATGTATGAATCAAGTCTTAGTACCAAATTAAGCTTAACCATAATCAAAAGTAAGTTTGAAAATTGTCAGGCTGTTACAAGCTCTCAACTGTTACATGCACTAATGTTGATGAAACTGTAATCAAATTCCATGGTTAATTCTGAAAAGGGGGAAAAAAAGGTAAAAAAAAAAACTGTGAACCTCTGGGGGTGCTCCCAAGTTATTAGAAAACTATGTCTGCTGCCCTGGACTTCAATGTTTCATTGCAAGCCAAAGCAAAGGAAAGCAAGTTGGAACAGACATCCTGGAATGTAACCTTTTATGTCCTACACGTGCCCACCTGCCAATAGTTCTACATTATTTCCCTTAAAGTTCAGGTGGCAGAGCCTCTGCATGAAATATAATAATTATAAATAAGTGAGGATTCTCAATCCAGTCCATCAGACATCCCAAGCATAGAGTTCACAGATCTTCCACCCAGCTTAGCTTCATTTCTTGCCTCAACATGGCAGCAGACCCACAGAATACTGTCAGCTAGATAAGAATTGTTACTGCAGACAAGACTAACACCATACAAAAACATTGATATCCCACTGCTAATGAGAGCATGTGACCAATTTTTATACCCTCAGTAATTTAAACTAATTTTCTACCCACCTTCTCATGAATTAGTAGACTCTTGGTATGGCAGTTGATGGTCTTTAAGCCAAGGGATTGCTTTATGCTTGCATAACTTCCATCTCTGGGCTGAGAACTGCTGGCTTCCACCTCAGTCTTACTACAATCTGCCAAGTTTATGCTTCTTTTGAGGGAGATCATATCTTGATGAATTTGGCTACCATATGGACTTGTTGAAAACTTGATTTCCAAGGGTTGGATAATTCAATTCTTTGACATAGTATTTTCCATATCTAATTTCTTAATACTGTATGTTTTGGAGTATGAATTGGAAAAGGACAACACTGCTCTCTAACAGATGAATATAACTTGTGCCAGGGTGTTAATAACATGTAAATTATACACAGTTGTCCAACTCTTGTTCTCTTTATTTAAAAGAAATGACATCATCTTTCTTTCTTTCATTCATTACAAAAATGGAGTTGATTTTTGCCTGGGCTATAATAAACAAGTATAGATGGAAAACTCATCCTCTTATTTTCATCCTTAGCTATGCTCTCACACACAACAGTCTTAAAACCTTGGCAACTTTAAAACGTGTGGTCTTAAAAAGATTAAAAGAGCCATGCTACTTCACAACAACAGGATATATTCTGCTATCACAATGACTGGCACACGCTAAGAGGATACTAAACAGAAAGAAGTTAGTTAGTCATAAAAGAGAGCATGTTCATACACCAAACTATACAAAAAAAAAGAGCCTTGATGATAACAGGTTGGGTGACGCTGACAATTAATGAACCTTCCTTTCTTCCTTCCTTTTAAGGGTCATTCTGATTTTAGGCTAGTCCTGTCAATTCCTGAATTTGATATTCCCTCGCCTTCCCTCCCTCTCATCCACATCAAATTATTTTTTTCTTGAGCAAGTGGCAAAAGTTTAATGTTTCTCCCCCTTTTCAATAAGTGGCACTGTTCAATATGTTGAGTTCCTGAACTAGGTGTCAGGAGCAAAGCTCTCTGGAGGACTTTGAGGCAGGGACAAAGTCAGACAGCTGTTACTGTATGACCACAAGTGCTTTAAAGGACACCTCAGACAGTATACTAGGTTTGTGTTTTACCTCCAGCTGAAGCACAGCATTACTTGTTGTTGTTGCTTTTGTTATTATTATTAGATTTTTATCCTGCCTTGTTTTATATATAACTCAAGGCAGCAAACATGCCTAATATTCCTGCCTCCTATTTTTCCCCACAACAACAACCCTAATCAAACAACTCAATTTTGCCATTAAACTGGTGATTTGATGATTAGAAAGGGGACATATGAGGAGAAGGGAATTATGATGTAACCTTAAAGAGGGAGGATAGACGATAAATGCATTTGTTTCTGTTGTAAAGAAGATTGGAAGCCAATTCTTTATATCTTTTCTTTTTTCTCTTTTCTCTATTTACTTTTTCTACTTTTTCTGCTTATTCACTTGTTCTGTTTCCTTTCTTTCTTTACTCTTTTTCTTTTCTTTAAATCTATATTGTATATTCATTTTTATTATTATATGAAACTCTTTAATAAAAATTATATATACGTAATATAAAAATCCAAATAAGCACTAGAGGGCAGCAAAAGGACTGAGAGAATCTATTGGTCTTTGCTGCTGTTTAGTGGTCAACTGGATTTTAGTGGCCCTCATTTGGTAGTCCTCAACTGTAGGTTTCAATTCCCCCTGTTGGTGAAACTATGCTTTAACAAAAAATACAGGAATAAAGGAAACAAAATATGTCCTCAATTAAGTGAGAGATGGGGAAAAACATTCCCTGTTTAATTACTTCATGCCACTGTCTGATAAAAGGAAGGCAATGTAGAGGGAAGAGGGAATGGCCTTGAAGGACAGGAGGAAGAGCTGCTGCCAAGGCAACGGTCAGATAAAAGGGGCCTGAGCCCAGGCCAAGAAAGAACATGAGTAAATGTCTCAGGCAAGCCCCTCCCTAATTCACATGAAGATAAAGGGAGGGAGGGGAAGCACTTCAGACTTGCAAGAGTCTGTTAGTGTAGTTTTACAATAATAGTAGCACTGACCTATATGGCTTTGGTTTCCTAGTCCAGTCTACCTTGAAGGATTGACAAGCAATGAGGAAAAAAATGGCACTCTTACTAATATTTGAACCTTGGGAGTCAGCAGGGGTCAGGAAACTGAGAGAGCAAGACTAACGCTGAGCAGTCTTGTCCCTTTAAGGCACTGTTTCTAACCTTGGCAACTTTAAGATGTGTGGACTTCAACTCCCAGAAGTCCACACATTATGCTGGCTGAGGAATTCTGGGAGTTGAAGTCCACATGTCTTAAAATTTCCAAGGTTGAGAAACACTGCTTTAAGGGATGGTACTTTTTCTGTACCTTCAAGAGTTCTTTAAAAGCTAGTGTAGTCTAGTGATTAAAGTGTTGGGCTGCTGAGTGACTTGAGGCTAATTAGTTTCTCTCAGCCCAACCCACCTCACAGAGTTGTTGTGGGCATAAAATGGAGAGAGAGTCCCAAGTAAATTGCTCTGAGCTTCGGAAAGAAAGTTGGGTTATAACTCTGGCAGATAAATGCCTTTTTTTCTAGGACACCCTACCAGGTATAGTTCATTACAGCACTGTAAAGGTACAGTGAGAAAATCTACACGTTGGAATTCTCATGGCTGGGCAGTAATGCCCTTTTGCCTTTTCTTGAGAAGAAGCCTGTTTTATTTTCCAGACAGATGGGTGTTCAAATGCCCAAGTGTGCCAATGAAAGGTGGGGGGAGGGGGGACAAATGGTATTAACATATTCATTCATGACTTTTTGACCAAGTGTACTGAATCAACCCATTCAACTGGGTTTATGCAACACAGTGAATTATAAACTAGCCAACTGTATTTCAGCCTAGCATCTTGTATGAATTCAATCCTCATATTGTATTTTCTGACTAGCAAGTTCTTTTTGTAACCTCATGTCAATGACCAATATGAATATTTTAATGATCTAGAAATAACACTGTGGATATGTTACTGCAGAGGCATCAGTTAATGAAAAACTTTTAAAATAAAAAATTATTGCATATCATAATCATTCAGGTGGTAGTGATGTTCTTCCCCAATTAGACTGACAGCTTTTCTCTACTCTAAGAGTAGTTCCAAATGTGAATTCTGTAGAAATGTGAATCAATTAAGATGTGTCTGCTTTCTCTGCTTTTGTACTGGGTCAGAAATGTCTATACTGATTTCCTTTCACCTAGGCATTTTTTTTTCTGAGTTTGGCTGTAGGTAGCCTGAAGAACAAGTGACATCCACTATGCTCAAATGAGTCAATCGCCTATGGTTAATTAAACCATGTTTAGCCAGTTGCCTTGATTTGCATGACATGGTGAATGCAGTACAGGTAGTCCCCAGTTTAAGAATAAGTTCCGCTCCCAAGGTCTGACCTTAAGTCGAATTTGTATGTAAGCCGGAACAGTATTATTGTGTAATTAACTTGAACCATGGTGTATTTAACTTGAATCACTGTGTATTTAACTCAAATTTTGCTGCAATAGGCTCTGTTCTTCACTATGGGTTGTCCTTAACCTGGGGACTACCTGTACTAAATTCTCTAGAATTGGCTGCTTGTGAATCAGGCTGTCCCTAAATATGAACATACGATAAATCCCTGAGCTGAAACTAGTTTTAGCTTTATAAACAAATTCCCCATTTATCATAATTCAAAAAACCTTCACTCAGAGGAATAATCCCCATGAAGATTAAGAGTTCATCATAATAAAGATAATCATATCAAAGTTTTTCTTTAATGCAGAATATGTTTCCTAATTATAAAGTCTTTATGAGGAAAGGCTATTTGGCTACCTATCATTTAATCCTGCCAGAGTTAATATAAAGTTTGCCATTGTTCGCTTTTAATTCATTTTTGGCATGAAATTTTTATTAAAATATTAATTTATTACTAAAGACAGTTTAATGTTTTCATGAACGTACCTATATACTTTTTTTTTAAAAGACAAACCAGAGTTCTAATTTGACTAATATCTAACTATCAAAAACACAGGGAGATACTTTCTTTCCAAAGGAAGTTGTCTTCTTTGTTAACAAAACACACTAAACAAGCTAAACAAACCACATCTGAGTTTACAAAAAAACCATAATTTATCATTTTTGCTACACAATCCTAGTTATAGTTTACTTAAGAAACTATGTTAAACAAACTATAATATATTGTATGAGCACAAACATGTGGCCTGCTTGCTCATACTTTATTGCATGAATCCATTGATTATGATTTATAAACCATGATTTATTGCTTAGAGAATTATGTGAAATCAGCCAATAGTGGTTTATTCAGTAAAATACCATGAAGGACTCCACAGCCTAGGGTACTATAGGAAAACAGCCTCTGATGTGTGGAAAATTGCAGATATGTTTCCTTCAGTGAAGTCTTTATAGCCTATTCTGATTATCTGCACTTACTACAAGTACTTAGGGTCTGAGAAGTGTGTATTTGTGTGTGTGGGGGGGGGTTGTTTCATTCTACTAAGAGACTGCTTGAATGCCCTGCTAATTATCTAAGCATGGTTCAAACCCCAACAAATTTAGCTCTGTATAGGATTTTTTCCCCCTTTATTTGGCTATTTTCTATCTTTAGTATTTTGTTGCTGTGCTGTTAACTTCATTTCAAAGCAACACATGCTTCAGCTTTTAAAAAAAAAATGACAAGAATGGGATTTCTATTACATGTTTTTCCTTTTCTGATTAATTAGTTAGTAATAACTTAGGGTTAATATGGAGAACCATGAAAAAGGAAACTATATTCAAAGCAATATTTGTGTTATTTGGGTTACTTGCTCATCATTGAGGCCATAGGCAAAGCGTGGTCCAGCTTAGACTTGACCTTATTCCAGGAAATGCTAGCCTGCTTACTCCAGCTGAAGGCGACAAAAATGGCGAAGCCTTTTCCTGTTTCTGCACACTCTGGGAAAAGGCAGTGCAATCTAAAGTAAAAATGGTGAGAAGGAAGATACAGAAGGTTTCATTTGCTTTTCTGTCCCTGGATTTAAAGGCAAAGCTCCATCTGTGAAAGCCCCTTCAACATGTAAGTTTGATTGAATGTTGCTTCTCTACAGTTATACATGTTTATTCTCTGAGTGAATTTAGAGGATTAAGTATGAACCTGTTCAAGCATACATATTGTTGCCAACATTAAATTGGTATGAAGTTTTTCATTACGATCAATAGCAAATGTTCAATGAAACAAAAAGTTGAGAATAGTGGCACTGTTAGTATTATTCTTTAAATGTTGGAATTAAAAAAAAAAAAACAACCTTTCCTCATTCCATTCTTTCTGGGTTTACTTGGTATTAAAATTTCCCTAAGATTCAACCCCTAACCCCAAATGTTTAAGATAGCAGGGTCTGCAGGCCTCCCAGCATTATGTCTGCGTGTAAATGCTACGGTGTTGAAATATTGTACAATAATGTGAAAATGTCAGAGTGCATCTTACAATTGGCAACACCTGTGGTCATTTACATCTCTCTGTAAGAGGAGTGTTGTAACTGGGGCTCCAGTTGCATCAGAAGTTATTTAGTTAAACTAAGTAACAAAACAGAAGAAGCTTTCAAATCTTCATTTGAACAATCTCGAGCAAGCTTGCTACTATTGATAATGATGAGGTATTGCAGGAGATTTGTTACTTTACTTCAGACCTTCTCTCAAAGTAGAAAATGAAACAAGGGGAAGAGGTCTACTAATAGATAGTATCTCTAGTTGTCTTCCCCACCACCCCTATTTTCTATGGCCTGATTCACACACAATCTTTATTTGGATATGTTTTAAACATGGTTTGTTGAACAAGCCATTGTGGCATGGCTTGCACATAATGCTAAATCAAAAATAAACAAATGATGCCGTGACTTGGTGTGGTATGTGAACAGGGCTATTATAACTTGTACTGAGAAACATTGCATTTGCATATATTGAACTGATTAGAGCATAATAATTGTTGTTATATGCATAACCATTTTTTACTCCAACTCACAAGAGATATAAAACTTAGGAATGTAGAGCTGCTCAGTCCCTATTTTAAGGAGTTTGTCTTTGGAGAATTAATGTGGGGAAATGGAAACTATGACCATCATGGTTAGCTGACAGCAAGAGAGCTTATTGCCTAAGAAAAGAAACACCTCTGGGTACAATATTTATGTATGTTATCCCTCTCTGCCCCTCCCCATGTGCTCTACCAATTTGGAGTTTTATTAAGAGTCTCAGCCCAACGTCAATCAAAGCTCACAGTCGTTGATAGCTTCATTTACTCAAGTCTAAATTAAGTCAAAAGCAACTGTTGAGCTCCCATTTCTGATTTTACAGCCTTAATTGTAAGCTCACAATAACCCAGGGAGATGAAAGTTTAATTTTTCCTCCAAGCCCTTTTGTTTCTAAAGAGAAAGTAGCCTTCCTACATGGGCACAGGGTGTGAGTGTTTGTATGTATGTATGTTTCACTGGAGTTTTTAAAGACAAACCAAAATCTACCCAAGGGGGAACCTTTATTTGTTTATTTTATTTATATTAATAATAATTAACATTATTTTAAGCCTCTGATCACACTGAACTTGATTCTACCCAGTCCTTCTGATGGATCTTAACCTTAAAAGTGATATTTCACGCATGGCCCTCTACGCAGCTCCACAAAATAAATGTGCAATTAATCATTTGATCACCAAATCTTCTCCTGTTTTACTACTGTACTTCCTAAGCGTTCCTACTCAGAAACAGCCCAACATTTTTTTATTTAATGAACGATAGGAAGAACTAGTTTTTAGCTTCAACCTGTTTTCCTAGGTCCCAACTTGTCCGTTATGTAACTTTATTGAAACAATTGAGATTTCTGTTTAATCATAACGCTTAGCTCAGTAATATCAACTGAATATATTCCCTGGTTGAGAATATCTGTTCACTTCTGCTAAGTGGGGAGCTATATAAAAGGAATAGGCCCTTGTCTTGCTTGGTTGCTATCACTTGCCAAAATATCCACTGGTAAAAACAAAGCAAAACGTATCTTGAATTAAAATAAGAAATCATGCTTATTTTTTAAAGGCTAAACTAAGTTATATGACCTGATACTGCGTGCAAGATACTGGTACTGTGTCACAGTGAAGATGAAATCTCAACTCTCAAGAAACACATTTTTCCTTTTCCTAAACTGATGCTGCATAGGAGCCTTAAATGGATTACAACATGGACACTGTCCTTTTCTGTTTTTGGAAGTTTTTATAATCAATAGCCATTGTGGGTCATACATAGCTACATGTTTTCATTTTGTTATTTCTACTTTCTCAACGCCTATGCTTTCTACACTAAAATGGCACTTATTATTACGAGTAAATACATATCCCATTAGGAGAGCAGAAGTAAATTCCAAAGCAAGGGCTCCTGAAAGTGGTTTAACTGAGAATCTAAGATCATTGAGAGGCCCTACTGTGTGTAGATTTACTCTAGCAAAATTTCTTTAGGCTATGATGCTAACATAAATTTCAGCTTAATGTTGCAACTCTTTTAATTTTTTAATTAAACTGATTTTAATCAGATTTTAGAAATCAGTGCACATTATGATTCATAAGCAGTGAAACTTATAAATATACAAATAAAGGATAATATTAATCTGCAAGATGTTTATGTATACTGATTATGGGGGCTCTGTATAAACTTTATTACAGTTTGTTTATTTGTTTGTTTATATTTTTTAGCAGGGTCCCTGTTGAATTCAGTGAGAATTACTCTAAAATGCTGAAAGTGAGCCATGGATATATTTTACAAGTCTGCTACTAAATATTTAAAAATCCTCTTTCCTAAATCTGGGCCTTCTAATAATCACAAATGTCAGGAAGGCTGCTGTCAGATGATGAAACAGATGAAACTTAGTTTGATTTACAATGGCAGGTCTCACTTTTTCTTTTCAGATAAGTTAATTTAAAATAATGTAATCTCATGATGATAATCAATATGAGACTATGTGGTATTTTTACAGGAAGGATGAACATACACAAAAGAGTATGCACAATTATATTTAACAGGCCATATTGAATCATAAAAGTAATTTTTATAAAGCTTGTAGAAGCAACACAATATTGCTAGTGTGGAAATCCTTGAGATGCACCTTATATTAGATTTGTATCTTTCCAAATTATTTTTGGTACCAAATGTGCTTGTTCTCTCTCTCTCTTTTAATTTTAAGGAACAATGAGTATGTGCTGAATATTGATGAGGCTCATCCCTTGGAGGATTATCACTATTCATACCTCCTTGGAATACAAATGTATTTCTGAATGGTCAGTTAGACCAATAACCTCAGTAATCTATAATATAATTAACCTATAGCACTTCTTGCAAAACACTATTGCATATTTATATATTGCTGTTTATCTATTTAAAGCATAGCCCAGTGTGGCTGCACGTGTGTTAGAATGGTGTGCTTGTGTTTTCTCAAGTAGAAAAAATGGAGCGCCGACTCTCATAAAAGCAAGACCAAATTAATATTGTTTACCAAAAAAGCTTGACTGAATTAATTAATTTTCACTACTACAGAAAGCAACAGAATTTCCCAGATTTACCGTTGAATAGCCAGAAAGTTGTTTTGGAGCATGAGGTTTAATTTTTTCTTTTTTGTTCTTTTTCTTCCTCCTCCTCCTCCTCCTCTCCCCAACACCCAATTCCAGGAATGGAAACTTGTGAAGTCCTGACCTCTAAGGCACTCTGTGACAAAGTGACCTCCTACAAGCTGACAATGCAGGGGATTGAGGCACTGGAGAAAAAAGTTCCTGTTGTCAAGGCACTATTCTTCCCATCTAGCCACAAGAGCCAGGAGGGGAGCCGAGGTGGGCTGAAAAGGCAACGATTCCAGGAACTGCCATTGGAAGGAGCTGTCGGCATCTCTCAGTGCTCTACTGAGCATGTCTCAGAGGAGCCTTATGCTGGCAGCACATTATGCAAAAAGGCAGCTCGAGCAGCCGGGAGAGACTCAGAGCAAGCCTTTGCTCCCCTTGCATCACCGCCGCTCGAAAACAACCCTGGATTACTTGAGAGGGCCTGCTTGCCTGCCCAGGTGAGCGAAGCCAAGCAGCATGGCTTGATTCCTGACAGTGCCCAACCGCTGAACACCATGGGAAACCAGGATGGGAAGCTGAAGAGGAACGCAGGTGATGTGCACGAAGGCAGCGAGGATGCTTCTGGGCCCAGGGATGCCGAGGGCACAAAGAAAGGAGGGGGGAGCAAGAAGAGCCTGGGCAGGCACGGGAAAGGGAGCGAATCGACGAAAAAGAAGGGCAAGTCTGAAGCCAGGGCATCTGTGTTTTCCAATCTGCGCATCAGGAAAAACCTCTCCAAGTCTAAAGATGGAACCAGCAGCTCGAGAGAGGATGTTTTAGAAAGCCAGGCCGGGCAAACAGGAGAGCTAGACAGCGCTCACTCGATTCTCACCAAAACTCCTGATATCAGCATTTCTGCAGATGAAGGGGGTCTCTCGGATACCGATGCAGAGCATTTTGAAAATACAAATGAAACTCGCCCTGCAGCTGTCGAGCCGCAAGATGGACAAAGAACCAGCTCCGGCTCGGATACGGATATATACAGTTTCCATTCAGCCACAGAACAAGAGGATTTGCTTTCTGATATTCAGCAGGCGATTAGACTGCAGCAGCAGCAGCAGCAGCAGCAGCAGGGGACAATTAACGTTGGAACTGAGCAGCAGGGCACCAAAACAATGGACCTACACATGGCTAATTCTCAAGCAACCCCATTAGATTTTGAAAGGTTTCTTTCACTCAGCAGTGACAAAGACAGTAGCCCGGATACCGAGCAGCCAGTCTCTGCTAAATCAGAAATCACAGAATATGTCCCAAGCTGTCAGACTGAAGTGCAGGAAGGGGCAAATGGCATGGGGCATTCCTGCAGCGCTGTGTCTGAGATGCAGGAAGAACCTGAGCAACTGCCAACAGAAGAGGAGCAACCTGCTGGTGAAGAAGGAGACTTCTCTACTCCCATTGCTGCAGCTAAAGAAAATGGGACTCTTCTGGCCAGTTCAGTCTTTAATTTCCCACCCCCAGCTGGTGAGTCTGAGACTGAAGTAATTGCTGTTGAATGTACAGGTGCCGAAAGAGAGGCTGATCCAGCAGATGGAGGCAGGGATCGGGTTGCCGTGGCCACAGACAGGAAATGGAGTTTGTCAACTAGCAAAGAAGCAGCGGAGGAGGGCTTTTCGGTGGAAATGAAAAATGGGACTTGTTCCTCAGAGGATGTCTCCAGCAGCCCAGTGCACACTTCCAAATGTTTTAAACCTTACCCTTTCATCAACCCATGCTACATCAAAACCACCACTAGGCAGCTGAGTTCTCCAAATCATTCGCCTTGCCTTTCCCCTTCACAGAGCCCCCTCTTTAAAAGGAGACGGGAGCCCTCTCGACTGAAAGAGAAGGCACCAACCAAGAAACAGAGATCTGCTAGTTTGGCAGGGGCATTTAGCCGATCCGCAGACTGGACTCATGAGATTTCAGATCAACCCAGTGAAATAGCGCAAAAGTCAGGCTCTGCAGATTTTTTGGAGTACAGGCAGACCAGAGATGGTATCCAAGGGGAAAGAGTGCCTTTGAATCATTTGAGAAAGTCCTCAGGAATGTCACCTTCTACTGATGCCTTCCCTAATGTATTTCGAGGTGAGTGTCCTGTATAAACAGTTGTTGCAGCTTCATATCTGAAACAGAAACATCTACGTGTAATAATACATCTTTTCTGTTGTTAGCTTGATTTCCATTTACAGTCCAGCTGAGATCCCAGCCTCTGCAAAAAACTACATGTGTTTCCAGTAGAAATGAATGTATGTAATGTTTGTTGCAAAATTTCTCACTAAAGCATGCTAAAAGTATTCATTAGGCAAGTGATGTAGTATGTTGTAAACTATCAGTGAATTGTATGCATCAAGGCCAGTAAATATACTTTCTGAGGTTTGTGTGGGCTTTTCCAAACCTACTATTCTTCAGATATGTTGGGATGTCCATGATGGCTAAGAATTCTGGGTACTGTCCTGGGGGCCATGATATCTCAGGATTCTGGGAGGTGTAGTCCCAATACAACCACAGGCTTTCACATTGGAGGACAGTGACCTATTATACTCATAGAACAACTTGTTAATAATGATAATTTATTTTCTGCATTGACTGTAATATACAAATACCTTATAGCCTTGGTAGAGGTTGATTATATTCTGGATCCTTTGGAAATTCCATTTTAAATACAGGGATTCTTGAAAGTGTAAAAGTGACCACAGGTGGAAAATAGGTTCATGGTTGACTCTTCATCTGCTGGGCCAATCTGGCCTTTAGCTGCCACTTCTATAAATAATCTCTGTCTTTCTGTTTCTAAAGAATATTACATTTTATATCTTATTCCTTTCTTTACCTCTTTCCTTTAAGACTGATCATTGTCACCCTTTTTAAAAAAGCTGAAAACAGCAAAAGGGAATGAAAGGTTGCACCTAAGGCCAGCCACCCACTGACATTATGTCAGGTTAACATCGTGACATCGTATCATCATGCTGCCAAGTTGAAGGGGGCCCTGAATCTCCTGCAAGCTCTTAAAGGCTGAGGTGTTGGATCCCTCTCTGATACCAACCAGCTAGCAGTTACTTTCTCCTGTCCCAAATACCTTTGGACCCTGCCTTCGTCCAGCATTCCTTGTGATCCAATAGGAATGCCCAGGAAATCTCTATAGAGGACCAGAGAAGGGAGTGGGCAGGGAGCCAGGCAGTTGGACCCAGCACTTAATTCAGCTTTAAAGAAGGCTTATTGGATGGTGGGCAACAGGGACACACCCACTTCCCCTTCTCCCCCACTTTTTCCAAAGCTCAGCCTGGTACTGGGTAGAGACAGATTCTCCCACTCCTTATATGAATCTGCTAGCACTTCAAGGACTTGTGTGTTGGGGAAAGGACCCAAATGCATTTTGGGAAAGGAAGTGATGTTGCAATAGCTGAGCCTTATACTTGTCATGTCAGGACAGGACCCAGCCTTTATTTTTCATTTTGTAGTGCTGGGGCCAGCAAAGCTATACTACACTGCTCTGGGCCCTCACTGCTCACCCAAACATATTACATGTTGACACCAAGATTGCTGGGTCTCAATTTTTTTGAAAAAAACTTAGCTTTCTGAGCTGAACATTATCCATTGGACAACATGTGGTTTTTAAGGTGCATCTGGCATGAGCTGATGATTCTGCTTCTTAACAGCCAACTATTCACTTGCAAAGTGTTCATTCAGTGAGAGGGTTGGTTTGCAATAAGGATAATTTCCCCAGATGGAGGACCTAGATATCTTCAGGATTGCCTTCTCCCAATCCATCCATCGATAAGGTCTTGTAGAAGATCTTACTTTAGGTCCCCTCATTTAATGGCTGCCATTTTCAGGGGCCTTAGAGGTGTGCCTTTTCAAATATTGCCCCCTTTCTTTGGAATAGCATTCCTCCTGAGATCCAAATCTCAACCCATACCCTGCTAGGTTTCAGAAAGGCCATCAAAACCTGACTTTTTCAACAGGCCTTGGGAGACAGAATGTTGTGAGTTCCCTCTCTTATAATCTAAAGTGTAACAAATATAGAGATCTATTTATCCCCAGTGTTCTGTTTTCTTCTGTTTTGGATTGTATTATTTGTGTTTTAGAAACTGTAGCTTTAAAACTGATTTACATCAATAGGATATGGAAGCCACTCAGAGCTGATTTCAAATGGAGGAGCATAGAAGCCCAGCAAACAAACATTCTCTGTTTCCTACGTTGCATATACTGATACTTGCATGGAATGAAGATGGGTTGGAGAATCATTCCAAGAATGCAACAGAGATAAACTTTAGCTGATATTTTCAAAGTTATGGCTAGCTTTGTTCATGACAGTAAGTTCCCATTTTGTAACTTTTCACATTGATTTCAGTGTGAACTAAGAACAATTCAACCTAGTGTGTATGGATGAAAAAGTTCTTGACCCTAGATATAAAATCTATGTAGTCCTAGGAATGAAATTTAAATGCTTTGCAAATAAAGTGTAACTTCAGATTAAGATGATGGATGATACTTGATCTTTTATTTAAAAGCTGCAATTTATGTGGATATATTATAACTTGGACAGATGTAAATGTGGGGTGCTTTATACATATTCTAAATGTCATCTTACCTTTTTGCCTAAATATTAAGAGATCTATATATCATCTTTGATTTTAGCTTATTTTATTTCTGATCCTATGTTCCTGTGTTGCTATAAACATATTAATGGTCATACAAACTAAGAGACTATGAGATTTTCATATTTTCCTTCCTTGGAATTACTTACCTTGCGGTACACAGAGACAGCCAGCCTGTAGTTTTCCAGAAGTTCTTGGACTGCATCTCCCCATATTTAACAATAACTGCGGGTCAATCCTTGCTCATTCCTATCATGGAATTGCAGAAATATGTTCTACACATTTTCTTCTGCATTATAACCATTCATTTCAAAGTATTGTTATAATGTTGCATATATCCCTGTTGAATTTTAATTAAGTATATATAAATCAACATTTACATGGTACCCTGGTAATATACAATGACATCTAGCTTAACATAAATAAACAGAAATGACATTAAAGGAAATTATTGGATTGGTTGCAGTTCCTTTTGAGCAAAGGGGCTAATTCAGAAGGTAATCCAGAATTCATTCAAGTCAATGACAGAGTGGTATAGAATATGTGGTAGGATGTGAGTCCTAGCAGAGGTAGGTTCAAATCTCTCTACAGACATCGGCTGAAGACTAGCAAAATACATTGAGTTGTGTTAAGCTGACTGGGGAAAGTGTGGGATAAAAGTGTTTAATACATTTAGTTATATTCATAATCCTCCTAACAGTTGAGTACAATTGAATCAATTGCTATCACTTATGAATGGTTCCTTTAGCACATACCCATAGTTAATTTAAACATAATTGTCTTAACCCAATTTTGGGGATTCATATGACATAATAATCCATAGTATAACCACACTGGCTGGAATGCAACATTCTAGGCTATGATTAGTTGGTAAGTTTGTAATTTAGTGTGCCATATGAACACAGCCATATAATGGTAAGCAGTACATCATCTTTAAAAAAAAAGTCACACACTGTGAAATAATCACATTAATATCACAAGCTATGCTCTAGAATGTATGGCAGTTTATTAAGCATAAATACAGACTATGATAACAGGTAGAACAGAATTAATAGGTAAGAGGGCTATGCAGTATTTCAGATTCAGAGGTAAAAAGATGTTTTAGGTTGCGTAGGGGCCTCTCTGCAGCAGCTGTTTACAACTTCTTAAACCAGGTAAGTCTTTTGCTGCAGGTGTGGTGTAGGTGTGGAGGGCACCTATGTGTACCTGGGAAAAGACACAGCTGTTTTAAGGAGTTGCAGACACGGGCTATATGAGTGCCCTGCATGTTCCAAAGCACCTTTAAACCTCTGAATCTGAAGTGCTGTCCAGTCTTACTACCTCACTGCATCAGCCTGAACAGAAATCCAAAAAAAAAAAAAAGTAAGTTTGAAAACCAGATCTTAATATACATTAGAAATTGACATATGTTGTGGGGGGGGAAAGGTTGGTATCCTGAGTGAAAGTTGCAGAATAATAGAAGTCCCAGCCAAAATGTCTAGTCATATAGGATGGCTGGCTGCTGAATCTCTGCATGAATCCTTGCTCTGGGGTGGCTTTCAAAGCCATCAGCCATCACTAAAGCCCAGCACTTCAGCTTACTTATTCTCATTTTTGGCTGTGATTGAACGATCCCATTGCTTCCACATAGAGAGGCAGGAGAATGTACTAGGCAGGGTGGCCTGATATTTTAACTTGTGGGAAAAAAACTCCCTCGGCTCTTAGTTTGTAAATCATTCACTTATTTGTTCTTAAACTCTCTCAGAAGGAAAATGTTCAATGTTCATTCAACTTTAATCCCAGCAGGTGTCTGTATTTATGGAGACTGATCTTCTAAGATAGCTAACTCTCCTTTCACTCATAAAAAGTCTTTGATATTTTGAATTGAGTCACTAACTTGTATACTTTGCATTTTAAAAAGCTGTTTCACTTTCCCTGCTAGCTTTTGTCATGCTAAAGTATTAGCAGAAGACTACCATTTCATGACTGCTTCACTTTCAGGCTCTTAGCCCACTTACTTTTTCCTTCCGAAGTCATTTCCCTGTTTTTTCCCCAAGCCCTGACTTACTCTAAATGGGAAAGTACAGTGCAATGTCCTTTGCAGCAGTAAGTCTGTCCTCTACCATAAATAATTATAAAATAAATAATTATAAATAATTAATTAAATAATTATCAACCAACTTTGACATTAAGAGGCTGATTCTGTCTTTCAGTTCATGCAGTACCTTTTACATGATAGCATTTTGCTAAAACCAAGCTGAAGTTTCCCTGTACAAGCTCAGAGAAGTCCATTACAGAACACAAGTAGAAGACCTAAGGGAATCATTCAATTTTTTTTCCAAGGAATTTTGTTAAAGGATATAATTACACTAGTAAAAACTAATACACACTAAAAGATAGAAAAATAGAAGGAAAGTGTAAAAGGTGCAAAGGGGGGGGGGGAAAGGAAAGTCATAAAGAATAGAAGGAAAAAAGAAAAAAATATAGTAAAGAAAAGAATATATATATGGGACTTCCATCCTTCATCACAAGTATAAACAATTTTAGTAACTTTTCACCTCCTCTTAAATTACAACAAATGATCTCTTCTCATATCCCATCTCTTATCTATAAACAAATCCATAAATCCTTGTCACTTCAATCCTGGTGTCAGCAAGAGTCCGTTAAGGGTTACCAGAAATAACAACATATCTATTTTAACCTTGATGAAATAAACCAACTTTATATTCCTTCTTCTTCTAACAATTTTGATCTTTAGTCCATTCAAATAATGTCCGAGAATTTGATTTCTTTTCATTTCTTCTTTGTCCCTTCTCACAAAATTGTTCAAAACTTAAGAAGCCTCTTTTGGAAATTCAATATAGAAAAGTTATCCACGTCACTCTCTTGGTTTATTGTTTCTATGTCTTTTAATTATTAAAACAGCCAGTTTCTTTTGTATGTTCATTGTAACATCTTTTTCCATGTCATTCTTGTAGCCTGTTATTTGTAAATCCACTTTCAACTCAGTCTCTGTCTTGTCACGTAAAACTTGTTCCTCTTCCATAACATCTTTTAGACACAGTCTGTCCATAAAGGCAGCTATTGCTGTTAACATTATTAATATTAACTTCTGACTCCATTTTTCAAAAGCGTCCTTCAGTATTTTCAGTGTTAGAATACTTTGTGCCATTCTGTAACTGTTAGTCAAGTTTATGTGTTCTTCTCCTTTAAATGAAATCTTTAGTTTCCTGTAGTGTTCAATTTTTAAAATTTTACTATGTTTTTTTTTAATAAAATTTTTAAAGCATTTTCCCACAGGAAGGATTCTTTATAATTAATTCCAAAATTTTATTTCAAATTTATCTGGACTCTTAGTCTGTTTGTAGAATTCTAAAATTAAAGTTTTAATCAAACTTTTGTTGTTGGTGTTTTTTAATTAAGATCTTAAGCTTGTAGTTTAAACTTTCTTTTATCAAGGATTGAAGGCAAACTCACCTGGTGCTTTCAAACTTGTCAATCCAAAGGTTTCTAACAGTGGAAAAGTAGTTAACAAGCAATTTACGAAAGTGATTAGAAAGGAAATATGCAAACTTAGTGTCCTTTCAAAGGTGGTAACCACTGTTTGAGTAAGATGGATATTCCCTCATCTCCCAGTGCTCAAAACCTGCTAGAGACTGCTATCAACTGTCTGGAGCATTTGTGGGCTATCTCTCATCCTCTTCTTGTCTGGAGAGATTCGAAGAGTCATTCTACTCACCGGCTCTTTGTTCTTGGCTGCAGTCATTGGCTCTGCTTTTCAGACTGCGGAAAGTCCCTAAGAGAATCATTCAATGAGCCTATATGCTTACAAGAGAACAGTGTTTTTAAACACAGAACCTCAAATATTCCATAATATGTGCAGTTCAGTACGTTTATCAGAACTGAACAGGTGGCAAGAATTAGCTGACCTTGAAAGCTAAGCAGAGATGAGCCTGGTTAGTTCTTAAATGGGAGACTTTTGTGAAATTTCAAGGTTATAGGGTAGACTTCCAAAAAAAAAAAATGCTTTTCAACTGATGAGTTATCCCTTCCTACAAGAGTAACAAAACCTTTATGTCTTTGAGGTTAGGGCCATAGATCCCCTGGTCATATTTTTTTTTCTCTCAAATTGATATTATGGTTAGCAAGCTATCGCTAAAATCTTCACTCTTACTAGATATCCCTTCATCCTAACATTCCTTCATAATCAGGAACAAACGATGCACATTATTTGTCTTGTACCTCAAGCTCCTTTTCCTGTTTCTGGGATGATTTAGACATTTCAGGGTTTGTCTGCTGAGGTTTTCTTTGGCCAGAGCTCTGACACAAGGTCTCTGGTGCTAACCTCTGCTGCCATCTTGACCTTCAATGCAACTGCATGGCGTGGCTTCCGGTTTCTTCAGCCATCAGATCAGGACTTCTTTAAAAAAGGTTGCATTGGATGGGGCACCTTGCTGCACCCTCAGCTCTGAGCCAATAACTGACTGTCACTGAATGATCTCTCCCTATTCAATGTTTAAAAGTCTCAGCTTGGTCTCCCTCTTATAGCCATCCTAACTAAAACCGCTACAACTGAACTAAGTCCAATACCAAAATCAGGATTCTGGCTTTCTCGGTTGCACTATAAACAGATAAGCTCTCTGGCAGGGACACGCTGATCATTTAAATGAGGAAAGAATACCTAGGATCAATGGATTACAGGTGTAGGGCAATGTTTCCCATTTACTTCATGCAATTGAGATTTTCCATTGCGTATGTTATAGAGTTTGTTTTGCATGCATAATGAATAGTCTGCTGATGCAGTTGCTCCATGTAATTTGAAGCATCTCTGTTCAATGTATCTGCTTTTACCAGTGATCTTGGAGTGAACAAATAGTGGCCTAGTTTGCAGTGGTTTATAGCTGGGCTTTCTGCCATGTTACTTTTAAAGTAGTCCATGTGTTCTTTTCCGGGTAAGGATTTTCTAACACATGACGTAAATGGTAATGAACAGCTGCAACTGCAGTTTTTAAAGGACATTCAGCTAAGGTATAACTATTGTGGCTTTAAGTAACTATGCAAGTGCTATATATATCAAAGCTTTTGCCTATTTAGAAAGGGAAGAAAATAATGATGCTGTGCTAAGGAAATCATTTCTCTTTTAGTGCACTGCATTTCTACACTGTGTTTGATGCTCATTCCAACTGGACTTAATGGGAATGTGTGTGTGAGAGAGAGAGAGAGAGAGAAAAAAAGTGTGTGTGGATGAACGATAGTTGTTTTTATACATACTTGTAACATCTAAATATTAAATGGAATGGGAGAATTAGAGTATTAGAGTATATCCACATTTATAATTTATTAATTTATAATAAGCTGCTTCTGGGCTGTGCTCATGCTGGCTTGAAACAATTCTGTCTGTATGGAGACATTTTGCAACAGCTTGTAAGGTAGTCAGCCCAGACTGTAGGCTGACGTATTTTCCCCACTAATTTTCTTCCTGTGGTCAAGTTTTCCTGAACATAGATACTTGGGTACAGGTAGTCCTCACTTAACAACTGCAATTGGGACTGGCAACTCAGTCACTAAGCAACATGGTCGTTAACATCATGTTACTGCGCCCAGTTTACAATGTGAGTTCTGCCGCAGTCATTAAGCATGATGTCACATGACTGTGACTTGTGACTTACTGCCAGCTTTCCCATTGACTTTGCTTGTTGGAAGCCGGCTGTGAAGGTCACAAATGGTGATTGTGTGACTGCAGGATGCTGTGACCATCGTAAATTTGCACTGGTTGCCAAGTACCTGAATTGCGATTGTGTGACTACGGAACGCTGCGACCATCGTAAGTTTGAGGACCATTCATAAATGTACTTTTTCATTGCCATTGTATGTTTGAATGGTTGCTAAACAGGGCAGTCATTAACCAAGGACTACCTGTATCTATGTGTGCATATACACACGCACAAACACATACACATACAAAGTTAAATTGAAGTCATATATAGAAATTTTAGGTATTAAAATACACATATATGCAACTGCAATTCGCAACTTTTTAAAAAGGTACTTCTTTATATCCTGTTCTACTCTAATAAGTCGTAATAGGTTCTATACCTCCTTTTACAAGCACTGCTGAAGTAGCAGAGTGGTTAAGTTAAGAAATAGTATACAGAAGATATGCTTAAAAAGAAATATTTTTCTTTTTTTGCATAGCTAGTTTTCCCATTGGGCCTTTAAAAAGAAAAACAAAAATAGGACTTATTAAGAGAGAAAATTAGCTACTCAAGAGAAAAATTACAATTTAAAAAATTCTGCTTGGTTTCAGGCTGGCAACTTTTTCTATGCTAAACAAAGATAACCACTCTACTATTTCAGCAGTGCTGTCAAGGGAAGGTATAAAAGCTATTAAAGTGCATTACAAACACTGCCTCAATTGAATGGGTGGTCCTTCCTCTGCAAAATAGCCAATGGACTGCTGAGGTTAATCTAAAATAATCTGAACTCTCTGTCCCAAATGGGCAGAAGCACTCCAGGCAACATAAGACGGGAAAGTGTATTTTGAAAGTGGAACAGAGAAGCATGCCCTGAGGTCACTTTGAAGGTGAGTGGGGGGATTAATAGAGGGCAGTGTCATCCATTCCTGCCCTCCAGAGATAGTTACTGGCTGGTTCTGCTGATTGGGCAACTGGGTAATGAGGATAAGCCCTCAGATATTTTACCAGTGGCATCCCATTGAAGGGCTAGCATGGCAGTTCACACAGAATTTGTTTATTTTATGTAATCTAAGATGAGAGTAGCGGTAATCAATAAATTGGAAAGGATATGATGGGATTGATACAGTCTCAGTTACTGTGGGAGGGTTAAGAAGACAAGTTAAATCACCCCAATAATTCTTTGTGAAGAAGGATAATTGGGGTCATACAGTTAAATTTGGATATAGGCAAAAGGGTGTCATTTGTGATCTGTTTTCCCCCAAATGAGGTTGCAGAATATTATTCTCCAAAGGTGGCTCCCTATGTATCATATTTCTTTATTATATGGAATTAATTTCTCAGTTATATGGAGTGTACTTATATTTATTTATTTATTCATGGAAAAGTCATATGTCTCCAGAGGTGTTGAGAGTAAAAGAAATAACCATGTACATGGGTATACACATATATGCACAGACATGAATAGTGAGCAAAGGAAGGTGAATTTTTTATATCAAATTAGTGGAAGGAGAACAATCTTTCTCCAAAACAAGGGTAAAGATCTGTTGATGTTGCAACTGTATCACAGCTATGGGAGCAGTCATGATCAGGTATGGAGATTCTATTATATGTAGTATTTATAACATTAAAGTGTGATACTGACTTAGGAAATTATTTATATTTTAAAAATGTATGTACCACCTTCTGTATTCTACAATCCCTTGACAAGGAATCTATGATGTAATTGATTGTCAGGGCCCTGATTTTCAGCTGATGCTCTGAGTCCAATATCAACATATCAAATGATGTGATTCAGGCCAGAATCATGTCTAGATCTTAGCTAGGAGAGAACAGATTTAATAATTTGTTCCAGTCTTCAACAGTCTTAGTTTCATTGAATGGATTTATTTATTCACTTCTATTTCTATAAGGCCTTTTTGCTAAAAAGCCAACAAGGCAGTGTGCAATTTAAAAACATCAACAACAGTAAGTCTTTAAATATAAAAATCACAGCACCACACTAAAACTACTTTGTAAGGTTGATTTAAAGATTGAGAAAGTGATCGTTGTATATAATATTTTGGTTAGTTGCTATATAGAAATCTATCTTTTTATGAATAATTAGTAGAAGTATCTCCTGAATTCAAATTGCCTTGAAATTATAAATGGATGTTAAAAATTGGAATGTCCTTCCTCTGTTTTCTTCTTAAGAGCTTACTAATTCTGTTGAGACTACATGACAAAACTTTCTAACTTTGTCACATGGTCAGATTCTTTTATGCCACTATATAAAAGTCATACCTCATAGTTTACAAAGCCTGGCTTCACACATTATCCTAAACCCAAACCAAATAAGCCACAGTTTTGCCTTAATATAATATTTAAAGGTAGCCACTTTCTTCTCTGTTTAAAAATTGCAGTTTCTTCAGAGAGCCATCATGATGTGATGGTTAATGTTTACTTTTTGGAGCAGTAGGGATATTTTTACCATACCATTGGGTGAACTTTGTTGGAAATCAGCTGTTTCACTGTTTTTATCACATACCCAGAAGCCTTACGGTCAGATCCATCAGAATATATCTGTGCCTCTATATGCAGATGGTAAATAGTATATCAATTATTTCCTGTTCTTTTTATGTTTAGAATTATAAATATAAAGAAGCCAAGGATAAATATTGTTATTCATTTTGCCTCTCATTATCAGTGCTCTCTGTTCTAGAGCAAAGCAGTATCACCAACCACAATATGTTTTTTAAAAAAGTTGGCAAGTCAGTTGTCACTATTTATATATCTTAGTAATCAGACTTTAAAATCTGTTACCAAGCTTCATCTCTTATTGTTGTGGGCTTCATTTCCTTGCCTATTATCCAATGGAAGGCAAATGACTGTGGGATGGGTTTTTAAAAATCTTTATATAGTGATCATTCAGGCTTGGATGATGTCTATTAAATGCAAGAATCCTTCTGAGGAACCAGGGAAGGGTAGGGAAATCAGTAGAGAATTTTCATAATGGTTGAGAGGTTCTGGGGTTTTTTTGTCTTGTCCTGAGAAGGACCAAGATGCTCAGAATGGTTGTTTTGTGCAAAATGTAACCAAGATCATATACAAGTGCTGATTAGGTAAGGTACCAGGCAGTCACTGCAAGGTCAGTAATGTGCACATGTTCAGTTTTCCCCTTTAAATCCTCCCTTCTATATTATAAAAGGAAAACTCCTGTTCTTCACAACATATTTGACACCCACATATTTTGCAGTAGAATATCTCTGTTCAAATACCGAAAGAAAGAAAAAACCCTACTTTGCAAGATGTGGAGGTAAAAATATAAGGAAATGTTTATTAGAGGTTGAACTAACAGTATCTATTAGTTTTCCACTGTAATTAAACAGATGGTCCTATAGGCCTCGCCCATCCATCAAGCAGATGGTACATTTGTCCCTTAATTGTGTGCTGAACAGTTAGCTTCTGAATGTGACTGCTATTAACACTAGGGAAATACAGAATAATTCTGATACATTTTGCTGTGTTTTGTAAAAAGAGGAAAAAGCAACCCTGGTTCTTTAGGTAAAAGATAACTTGCAGTTCAGCCACCTGACGTTTCTAACCAGTTTGTATTTTGACCAAGAAATGAATCAAATCATTAATTGGTCTGAGTGGTATCAAGCTGGCATTCTTTGGAAACTTTTACATAAATGCAGCCATTCTTAGGAGACTGGCAAAAAGTCAAAAATGTTGTATCTTGGCCAGATTTGCATACTAACTTTGTGAACAAAGTTGTACAAAGGATTTACTTGTTTTAAGAAATATCCTGGGTAATATGTGTCTTTCAGCAACAGCCAGAATTTGGGTGTGAAATTTGGATAGAAATATGTGAGTTTATGGATTCAGAAATTAAGTACACAGTTTGCTGGATATGACACATCCACTTTCTTTTTTAATGGCATTCAGATTCTGTATTTCTGCTTGGATAAACAGTTATAGTATATGATCGCATTGCTGAACAAAAATAAAGAAAAGCCTGTTTTGGGGTATTTTCAAAGAGTTTGTACTTCAGAACTGAATTATCCATCACAGCTATTTAAAAAAAATAGAATCTGGGGGTGGCAGGAAGGAATATGTTTAGTCATTGAGGCTATTCTTCAAATACTCTGGTTCTTTATGAGTGGCAGAAATGTAATGCATTCAGTGAAAAATGAGGAGGTTAAACGTTCATATGCTTTAAGTTCCCCCTTCACACAAACTTTGGTGTATTGATGTATTCAGATCTGCTCTGAGAAAACAACTTGCTGCAGGGACAGGGCTGTAGGAAGATTTTTGATTTCCACTTGTTACATAAACAAGCATTGTACAATACTGCCCTTCTGTTGGAAATTGCTCAAGGGAAGCAGATGCCCTCAACTAAAGTCTACTCAGTCTCTTAAAACAACACCACCACCTTATAGGGGAATGAGAATAAAACTGAATGGGGCTGAGGGTTGTCCGATACCCTCTGAGGTAGAGAAGTATAACCAAATGAAGTTTTTAAATCCCTAAATATTCTGTATTAGGGTTTGCCTTAAGGCCTCTCCTAGCTGTTTCAGTAGCCATTGGAAGAAGCTTCTGTGCACCTATAGTCTTTTATCAAAGCAAAGGACTACTTCAGAGCTTTACACAACCCTATTTTGTGTGAAAAAACCTTCTGCTTCACTGAAACTGAATTATAACTTATTGCAACCATTTTCCAAACATGCACAATAAGTATATGTTGAAGTTTGGAAGTGGTGGACCACAACCCAACTTCTTCAAAGCCTCCAAATAGAAATGGGATCCCTTGAGGCCATATTAAGCAATACAGTGTTTAAAATGTGTCAATGGATCTTGTGGGGTGCTTTGTTTTCAAGCAAGGGAAATGGGGAAAGGTTAGGTTCTGATCCAGATTGGGCCATCACATACTTACAGTATAGGATCTAGAAATGGAGCATCTGGTTCATATATTTTCCAATTTTGCCTTCAGTATATGATTTTTCTTTGATAGGGAATCTTCTTTTAATTTTTGGTGTGGTATAATGGCATGGGCTTTTTTTGTCTGTCCATTTGATTAATTGTTTGAAATGTTTGAAAAAGGACAATAATGACTTGCTGCATAAAATAAATGGGCATGTTGAATTTTATCAGGTATGAATCATACTTTCTGATTATGCTGAAGGACAGTAATAAGTCACACAGAGCATGATAGATAAATGTGAGAATAAGGGGGGGGGGGAGAACCTTGATCTTTCTTTTTGTTCTGAGAAAAGTTCAAAGGAGTTTAAATATGAAGCTACTCAAGAGAAAGACTTACATTATAACTCTGAAATTCTGTAGTTTCTGTCTCCTTAAATAAATGGCTGACTTCTATGACGATGCTGTTGGGATTACTAAATTAAGTTCCATTGACTGTATGATTTTGTTAAGACTGATATCACATGATTACATATCAGATAACCTCTGCAAGTCATCAGAGACAAGAATTAAGTCTGTAAGAGTTTTGCCAGGAGGGAGAAAACAGACCCACAAAATTATGATTAATTCAGAATGAACTAAGCAAATCAAATTCTTTACACAAGAAGAGAAAGCCATGTATAAGTTAGTTATAAGAGTTAAAGCATTATTTTTATAGATAGGAAATATTGGCTATCAAAGTTCTATTATAACGTACATATTTTGCCTGCTAAAAGTCTTATATTCAGTCTCTGCCCAAAGCCCTGAACTCAGTAGGCAATGCTGAGACTAAGCTAGATGAACCAATGGTATAAGTTGTTCTTGTGTTCTTGTGTTGTTATTTTTGTTATTATTCTATACTGGTTTTCTACCAACATGAATGTAAATGGTTAGAAAAATGGTTAGAAAAAAACAAACCAGTAACTGGACTTGCACTAACATGAAACAACAGACAACTGAGGTCAAATCACACCATGTGCACTTTCCAAAAGAGTAACCAGATGGGTTCATCCAACATCTTAGTTTTTTAATAGTTTTTAAGGCCTTAGAGAAGGCCAACAGGGAGAGGGACATTTATATGCTGTTCCAAAGGGCAGGTGCTACAACAGAGAAGGCCCATGTCTTGCGTCTCATTAGATGACTTTGTTTCATACAGGAAATCTGAAGCGTGCTCATTCTGCCAGATCTTGTGGGACTGGAGACAGGCAGTCCTGCAAATCCATAATGCTAGCAGCTCATCTAGCATGTGGGAGAAACCTTTCTCCTGTGTGGATTCCAGGCAATGGAAACCGCTCCCCAGAGAAGGGCATATGGTCCCCACTTTACCACTTATTTAGGAAAATGGCAAAAACCCACCTGTATTGCTGATCTCTTAATTATTAACCAATTGATTTGGATGGTAGTGATTTTAGTTTCACCTCTGATTGTTGGGTTTCTTTCTGCTTTATCATTTGCATTTTTAATTCTTGTAAAGCACCCCAAGTGTATGTGCATAGAACTAAAGGAAATAATTTTAATAAATAAACAAAACCATTGCTAAGGGAGCTTCTTGTGTTTATATAATTCAAGGGCACTCTATGAGTTTAGGCCTATCAATATCTGTAGGTCAAACCCAACATGATTAATGAGAGGAAAGAATGAGGTATTACCACAAAAAACTGCCCTAAGTGCTTTTGAGAATGAGTTAAACGTAAATGTGATATGCAGGAATACCCATGAGCTACAGTGAAATTTAGTGATGGGATCTAACCTCAGTGTAGCTGCAAAGACTTACTATTTTGAACCAAAACAACAACAATCATTGTTTAGCCTACAAGGAATTCTTAATTTCTAAAATATTGCTGACCAATATTTACTTCTGAAAGTGCAGGACACTTTGAAGATAAGAGGAGTTTAAGAGGTCTTTTTGAGAGATAGGCTTTCAGATGAAGCGTGCTAATTTACATGGTAATTGCAGTCATCCTTTGATGATATAAACATCTGTATGGCTGTTCCGTTAATCAACACAGAATGAGTTACCAGAAAATAATTGCTCCTTATATGCTGTAATGAGAAGGGAATAACAGAAGCAATATTGTGAAGCAAGTCATGAAATGCACAGCTTGAAAATATGACTTTTCCAATTCAGTGCAACTGATATTGGTTATTACAGCAGCTGATCTCAGACTGGTTGATTAAATGCCATCAATTCCATGTCCACTTTTAGTGACTATAGACTTGCTTCAAGGTGATCTGTCCTCAACCTGGCCTTCAAGGTCCCTCAGTAGTCCATTCATTGCTGTTGTAATGAATCCATCCACCTTGCTATTAGTTGTCCTCTTCTGTTTCCTTCTACTTTTCCCAATATTATGAACTTTTCAAGGGTTAAGTCTTCACATAATATATCCAGAAGATGATAGTCTTAGCCTGAGCATTTGGGCCTCAAGTGAGAACTCTGGATTGATTTGTCTTATAACCCATTTGTTTGCTTTTCTGGCTGCACATGGTATTCTCCAGAGTCTTCTCCAATACGAACATTTAAAAGCAAAGATACTGTTTCTAGTCTGCTTCTTCGAAGTCTAACTTTTGCTTCCATAAATTGTCACAGTGAACATTATTGCCTGCATAATTTTAATCTAGGTGAAGACATGTCACAGCCTCTGAATACCTTTTCAAAAGCCTTCATGGCTGCCCTACCAAGGGCTAGTCTGTGGTGTATTGCATGACTGCTGGTTCCGTTACTGTTGATAGTCAATCCTGAAAGGCAGAAGCTATCCACCACTTCCACGTGTTCATTGTCCATTTTAAGGCTGATTGCTGTACTTGTTATCATTGGCTTGGTCTTCTTTATATTTAATCTTACTCCCAATTTTTTCATTCTTCTCCTTGACTTTCATCACTGCAGATGATTTGGATTTTCAGCTGTCAAGAGTAGTGTCATCAGCATAGCACAGATTCTTGATGTTTCTTCCTCCATTTTTACAACCACTGTTATTTTCTTGCAATCCATCTTGCCTTCATATATATTCATTTTTGTGTTTGTGTGCCTTCAAGTCAGTCTTGTCTCCTGGCAACTGCCTGGACAAGTCCCTGTAGTTTTCCTGGCAAGTGGTTTCCCATTGTTGTCTCCCTAGGACTGAGAGGGAGTGACTGGCCCAAAGTCACCCAGCTGGCTTCACGTCTGGGGCAGGGCTAGAACTTACAGCCTCCTGATTTTTATCCCATTGCATTTAACCACTACATCAAATTGGCTCAGATATTCAGCATATAGGTTGAATAAATAAGGAGACAGCCTTGTCTCACTCCCTTTTCAACCTGGAGCCAGTCTGCTTTGCCATGTTTCATACAGTCTCTGGCTTCTTGTCCTAAGTATAGATTTTACATGAGGACAATAAGATGTTCTGTGAGTCCTGTTTTCCTAAGGACATTCCACAGCTTGACATTCTCATATTAGTACTGGAGAATTACAGGAATCAGTTTCATTCTCAGGAATATAACTTGTGAGCAAATCCCTCTGTTTTTGCGTATACACGTAAACTCACATATTGCTATTCATGTGAAGTTTTATAAAGGTTGAAAGTATCATTACACAGATTTCTGAATATATTTTTCTTGGCTTAAAACTGCCATTTTATTATTTGAATTTACAATAGTGGGCATGCAATTTTCACACAAGAAGGATTTTCTTCAAATATAGTAGATCAGTGCTACTCAACCTCAGCAACTTTAAGATGTGTGGACTTCAACTCCCGGAATTCTGGGAGCTGAAGTCCATACATCTTAAAGTTGCTGAGATTGAGAAGCACTGCTCTACATCCTAGCATTCTTCCATACTGTTCCCTATTTTCACATTTAGAGGTCTGACTATGCATATAAGCCATGTACTTAAGGGATGTGCATATATGTTGCTAGTTTGAGAACAAGCAATCTCTCATGGCTAGGGAAGGACTGTGCTTTGTGTGTGTGCATGTGTGTGCTAAATGCTTAGGGGGCAATATGATAATGCAGTGTGAGTGCGGCCACATTATTAAAGCTGACAGAACTGGATTTTCTTTTTTTTTTCCCCCTGATGTTGGAGAGAAGGGTTGCAATTCTATTTTGAAGTTCCACTTCTTATACAACCCTTTTAAATGACAGAAAGGTCCTGGTATTAGTAAGTTACTGCTAAATTTGGAGCTGCAAAATATTAGTCTGAGGCCGTATCCTTCAT
Organism: Liasis olivaceus; assembly: GCA_030867105.1. NCBI lineage: Eukaryota > Metazoa > Chordata > Lepidosauria > Squamata > Pythonidae > Liasis > Liasis olivaceus. The sequence continues at coordinate 265,447,302 of CM061349.1, forward strand.
TAGGTTGTTTTGCATCTTGACTTATTAATAAAGTAATGCAAAATAACTAGTATGGCACAAAACACTCATTTCTGTCTTCTTTCTTGTCCCTTACAATGGTCTGCAGAATGTAATAATTGAATAGGTAGGTCAATATGTTTAAATAATTTTAACAATTAAAAAATGTCTGATTGGCAAATGTGTTTTCTGTCTACTGACACACACAGACACACACTTTTATATACATAAACAGTTATCACCTATGTCGATATAAGCAATGAGGTCCTTACAGGTCAATCACAAACTATAGTGGTACTCTACGTCAAGGGTTTTCAAACTTTTTCAGGCCATGGAACCTTTTGGTTACACACACACACACACACACACACACAGAGTATATATATATAAGAACTCCTGCTCAAGGGGCAAAGCTCTAGTGACAGAAAACTGATTGAGTTTAAGACAACTTTTTTTTTTTGCCCTTAATCTCTCATGGAACTTCATTAGGTTCTTGAAGAGCCCTGGGGTTCCCTGGAACACAATTTGAGAATCTTGCTGTAGATGAGCTGTAGATAAATTGAAGTGACACTTTAAGCAAACTCTTCATGATATTGAGTTGTTAAATGTGAAAAAGTCTTCTCAAATTGCTAGATTTTAGCTGGGTACTAGAAGCCCTGGTGGATGAAATGCAATGATACGTTTGTTCCTCTAAGATTTGATGACCCAACAGTACATTTGTTTCTTCTATTTTATTCTAGTGAAAATACATTGGTGTATATATATATATATATATATTTAAAGTATCTCAAGTAGCTGTTTGGGAACTTTGTGTTTCTAAAATCATTAGGTAGCTCTGAATGTGTAAGCTGATTATTTCAGAGCGAATGAATAACTAATGATGTCTCCTGTGCATGCTTGGTTATAAATAAGCCCTATTGTGTTCAGTGAGGTTTGTTCTGTAGTATGTGGTTAGGATTTATCGTCCCTATGAATGTGTGTTATTTCTTGCTGTGAGTCAACTAAGAACTCTGTTTCAGAACTGCCTATAAATAGGAATAAACATTAATAACGATGACAGTCTGTTACAAGAAAAGCTTGGGCCACAAACATGTTAAAATCAAAGCTCTCTGCTTGTTCGGTTTATTCTTTAAAGCAAAAACAGCAGTCTGGAATACTGAACAACACATTTTTCAAGAAGAGTTATGCATAAACCAGAGATTAACTCTAGTAAATTTTGCCTTAAATTTCACCTTCAGAGTCTTCTGTATTTGAGCTCAGTACTGAAAAATCCTACAGGCCTGCTTCTCTGGGGACATATCATAGTCTTTCCAGAATGGTAAATACTGACATGATAGAGTGGTCTGTACCACTTTAAAATACAGGTGGGGAATCTGGATTTGTGATCACTTCTATGCATTCAGAAATATCAGCCACCACGGCAGGTGAAAAGGTAAGCTTGATCATTTTTATAATGCTTTAATATCTAGTCTGTAATTCTGAAGACTTCTTAATATCCAATCAATGTTCAGAATATTTTACCACTTAATAACCTTTATGGCCTTTTTAGCATCATACATGCCAAAAAGTTATAAAATGTTTTTGGTCAAATGATGTAAAACAATTTTACATTGACTCCCTTAGCACACATCTTTCTTTTCCTACTGATACTTTCATAGTAAGACAGCATGGCTCATATATTATTAAAAACATTGCTTACTTTCTGTTTCAGTAACTGTATCCTGTACTTTATGATAAGATTGTAACTTTTTATATAATAATTGTTATGACAATGGTTTAATTGTTGAAAACGTGGATGCAGGTTTGTTGAAGTGACAATGAAAGCATATTTAGCTGATGATATCTATTGTTTATTGTCAGTGTAAACATTCAAATAAATTAGCAAGGGAAAACTTACCATTTTTTCAAATCTACTGATTTCTCTCTTTGTATATCATTTTTTACTGCTGTGAAACCAAGCTCCTTTTAATTATGTTTGTATTTCAAAGAACCCCTGTGTATTGGCATACCATGTTTATGTGTACATGTAAGGATAAACTGAGCTTTCTGCTGTTTTTCCATCAATAGCAGACTAATCCACCTGATGAATTTGAGTGGATTGAGGATTGTTTATAAAAAAATTGGCAGCTTGGCAAATTCTAAAATGCAGTTAGCAGGAACCACATCATGTTTTTTGAGGGGAGGCTCAAGAATGCCATTTGTTCGTTCTACATTTTTAGGCCAACTAGCCTGATTCATCTTTCCTAGATTAGTATGTAGTTTGGAACTCAAAATCCTCCAGCATTTGTACAAAAATGCATATTTGTTTTAAAAAATGTTTATTTTATTATTTATTAATTAATCCAAATTATATGGCCACCCAGCTGTACAATCCAAGAAACTCTGGATGGTGAACAAAGTAAAACCAAGGCATTCCACTAAACCAAGAAAGACCAAATAAAACCACACTGAGAGTGAAATCACAAAACCACTAATCACATATACCCATACCAGAGCCCACATAACTAACATTGAATGAGCCAGGTCTTCATGGCCTTGCAAAAGCCAATAGAATTGGGGTTGGCTATATTTTGCAGGGTAGGCTTGAAGGATAAGATGTGTATTTAAGTATATATAAATTTGAACATATTTTAAATTAAAATATGGAATACGAGATTTATCAATAAGTATGTGTAGAATTTACACAGAGCAAAATTAGGACAACCTATGTTTCTACTTTCATGCGCATGTTCCTCTCTACAACTGAAAATGTTCACATAAGTTAATACTGATGTCTCACTATAATTGACATCAGTATTGATTTATTATCCAATAAATAAAAGCCTACATTTACTTTTATTTCTTGGATTTATCTCTTATCTTTTATACAAGATGCTCAAGGACATGTGCATAGCAGGGTCTTCTATTTTTTCCCAAGAGCCTTATGAGGGAGGTTGTGCTGAGAGACCAATTGGCCCAAAATCACACATTAAACACAGGGACATCTGCACACTAAAAAAAAAATGGGGGGGTGAGCTTTGATTGCATTATTGCAGTCACCACCTTGACTTTTTTGAGCTTCTTGGCTGAGGCTGGATTAGAACCTGGGTCTGCCTGCTCCTGGCCCAAGGTCTAAACCACTACACCATGCTGACTTCTTATATATGTAGTTCAGCAAAAGTTTATGAGTTTGTGTTAAATATCTCCTCTTTATTTATTTAAACATATTTTTAAATTATTTTGTTAATCACTTCAAGATGGTCAAGGGCAATGAACTTAGAGATATCATTATGTCTCAGTTTAAGCAGTGCCATTTCATTGAGAGCTAAAATCCTGGCAGAATTCTATTCCTGCTTCTGGAAAAGCCTTGAATGCAGAAAGCATCCTCTTGTAGGTTATTACTACCACACAACCTCACACTTCTAATCATACTCTTAAGAGCTTGGTAAGCGCAGAATAGGGCTGGCCAGTAGAAGAAAGTTGACCCCTATAGTGCAGCACTATTTTCTGATAATTAAACTCTCAACCTCTTTCTCTTCCTCCCCCACATTTCACTGTCAGACAGAACTTTTTGGAATGTTTGCCTATAAATAAGCTTGATGCTCCATCCAATCAACCTTACCAGATAAGCAGTAGGTTATAGGTTAACGTGCTATTTTATAGCTAAGAACTTAGCTTTATAATGAAAAATTAAGTTTTAGTACCCTATGAGCTGACAGCAATTTAATTAACTTATGAAATGGCAGTGCTGTTTGCTGAGCACTCACAGTACAGCAGAACAAGTTGTGGAACAGCTGGTCCACGTAGCTAATACATCCTTCCCATCTACTTCCATGTGCCCATGATCCATGCAAGAAATGTAGCTGAAGCAAAGGACCACCTACACCAAATTTAGTACTTAACTCTCTGAAATTGCTGCTCTTATAGTAGCACATATTTTACCAACATGGCCTGTCCAAGTCCAAGACTTGGTTGGACGTTAGTTAAATCACATTGAGGTGATGGTGATGATGTTGATGCTTATCAAATAAAAGCAATAATAAAGCATTTGAAGTGATGCTCTATTCAAATGTATCTGAAGAGTTGGATACTATTTTCTACCTGTCAACTTGTGTGCCTCACAGATGGTGGTAGCTCTTACCTTAACTCATTAACCTGTTGTTTTCCCCCCTCCCCCAGGTCGAACTCTGCTAGAAAAGCTCTCCAGCCAGCAGGAGAATGCACCCCAAGAAGAAGCAGAGAAGCTTTGTTCTTGGATCATTGCAATGGGTCTTTTGCTCCCCTTCAGTGACTGCTTCAGAGAGCCAAGTAGTCAGAGTGCACAACAAAGTGCACCAGCATTTGATGTAAGCCATAGCTTAAACTGTTGTTGGTATTTATCAGAGATTTTTGTGATAATTTGCTCTTTCACGTTCCCTTAAGTATCTCAAAAGATACTTATTCTGGGTTGTCATTTAAGTGTCTATAAATACTCTGTCCTTTAAAATTTTATCTTGTACCATCCACCCGACTTTGTAACCCATGTAGGCTTTTTCAGTATATTAATATATAGTAATATATAGTATATTAGTTATTGATTGATTGAATACGTGCCATCAAGCTGGTGTCAAATCTTAGCAACCACAAAGATAGATTTTCTCCAGGAGGAACTGTCCCCAACCTGGTCTTTCAGATCTTCCAATATAGCGCACCCATCGCCACTGTAATTGAGTCTGTCAGCCTTGCTACTGGTGTCTTCTTCTCTTTCCTTCCACTTTTCCCACCATTCTAGACTTTTCCAGGGAGATAGGTCTTTGCATAATGTGTCTGAAATAGGATAATTTGAGCCTGGTCATGTGTTATGTCAGAATCCTCACAATCAAACAACTGTCCTGCTAGTTTGCTTGCTTCGTTTCTGCCATTACAGTGAAAATGGGGGTTGGGGGAAGGTTGGAAGGTGGACCGTTAGGTGCAGATGGACTGTTATCTGATTCTCAGAAATGCCCAAGGCCGTACCAGTGTGAGACCAGGAGCGGACTAGGACAGGACCATTGACATGTGCAAGAGAGACTCAAAGACAGAAGGGGGGAGGTGAAATGGGAAGGGGGTAAAATCAAGTTTTGGCGCACATGGGACTCAGTTCCAGCAATGCTTTAGAGCTGTACACTACTTCTCAATAAATGAACTTTTCTTTGAACCTACATCAGTGTCAAGGGGAGTTGCTTTTGTTAGGAACTAAGTACTGCAGTTTCTTACATGTTTCTTGAATAAGAACACAATTACCCATTTCCTTCAATGATCCATTTATTTGTTTTCTTGGCTATCCATGGTATTCTTGGCAGTTTTCTCTAATACCAACATTCAGAAGCTTCAATGCTGTTTCTATCCTGCTTCTTCAGAGTCCAATTTCCATTTCTATAGAGCATCACAAGGAAACTCATTGCCTGCATAATTCTAATCTTTGTAAGGATAGACACATCCCGGCATTGAATATCTTTTCCCAGGATTTCATTGCTACTCTACAAGACTGTGGTGTATTGTTGACAATTGATTCTAAAAGGCAGAAGCTTCCACCACTTCAGTATCTTCATTGCCAATTCTAGGACTGGTTGTTGTACCTGCTGTCATCAATTTGGTCTTCTTTATATTTTAGTCCCATATTTTCATGGTACTCCTTGACTTTCATTACTAGAGCTTGCAGATCATTTGCATTTTTAGCTATCACAGTAGTTTCATCAACATAGTGTAGTTTATTGAAGTTTCTTTCTCCAGTTTTAAACCACACTCATCTTCTTCCAATCCAGCTTCCCTCAATATATACTCCACATACAGTTTGAATAAATAAGGGGGGAGTATACGACCCTGTGTCACTCCTTTGCTAACCTGGAGCCAGTCTGTTTCATCATGTTCTATCTGTACTGTGGCTTCCTGACCTTTATATAGGACAATGACATATTTTGGGATTCCCATATCTCTAAGCACATTCCCTAGCTTGACATGAGGGATATAATAAAAGGCCTTTCTATAATCAATGAAACACATACTGACTTATTTTGGGCATTCTTTGGCTTTCTTAATTATCCAATGTACATCAGCAATGTCTTTTGTTCCTCAGCCTTTTCTAAATGCAGTTTGAACATCTGGCATCTCCCTTTCCATGTAAGGCTCTAATTTGCATTGGATGATCCTAAGCATTTTTTTGCTAGCATGTAAAATTAAAGGTATTGTATGATAGTTTGCACATTCTGTTAAGTCTCCTTTTTTGGTATTGGAATGTAGACTGATCTCTTCCAATCTGTTGGCTGCTGTGTTGTTCTCCACATTTGCTGTCATAGCTTGGTTAGAACCCTTACTGATTCTTCTTTTGTTGCTTGCCATAATTCTGTGTATATTCTATCAATTCCTGTAGCTTCTGCCTTGGTAATGACTGGAGCACTGATCTAACCTCATCTACTAGTATTAAAGGTTCTTGTAAGTAGGCAATATCTTCTAAGATATCTTGGATGTTGACATCTCTACTGCGCACTATTTCAGTATATTCTTTCCATCTTTGATCTTCTCTGGATCAGTTGCTATCTGTCATTGTTGTCCTTTAACATACCAATTTGAGGTTGGAACCTTCTTCTGAGTTCAGAGATCTTTTGGAGTTCAGAGATCTTCTGGAAGACTTTCCTTATTTTTCCCATGTTTGTTTTCATTGTCAATGTCTTTAGAAAAGTTTTTGTAATTCTGTTTCTTGTCTCTTCTAACAGGTCTCTGAAATTCTTTGTTAAGTTCCTTCCTGATCTTTCTTGGCTTGGGCTTCCCTTCTTGGCAATTTCCACAGTTTGTTCTAACATCCTATTTGCTTTCTTCTCTTTCAGCAGTCTCTTTTCATATTCATCCTTAAAAACTTCTTTTAGTTCATTCCACAGTTCCTCTGGTTCCCCATCAGTGAAGTACAGGACTTCAAGTGATCCCTGATGTTCTCCTTGAAAATGGTTGGTATATGCTCAAGACCAAATTTTGGAAACTAGTTGTGGAAACTTCTGCTTTAGCTTAACTTGGAACTTGCACATGAGCAATTTGTGATCTGTTCCACAGTCAGTCCCTGGCCACGTCTTTGCTGTTATAATTGAGCTCTTCCACTTCCTTCTACCAATAATACAGTCAATCTGATTTCTGTGGACTCCATCTGGCGATGTCCATGTATATAAGCATAGTTTTGGTTGTTTGAAAACTGTGTTAGCAAAAATTGGTAGAAATTGATAAATTGTTCTCCTGCTTTATTTCATTTTCCTAGGCCATGCACTCAAATATATTTAGTATAATTACTTAATAACATAGTAAATTACTTAATAACTTAATATATTAATGATAAAATGAAACCAACAAAAATCATTATAGAGCAAAGATTATGGACAGAACTTTTGATATCACAACTTTTTGCATTACCTTTCAGTGGTACCTCTTAACAAGTCCTTTTAGAAGCCTATTTAGACACTAATTCAGGTAAAATGAAGTTTGGTAGTGGTGGTAGGAAAGTAGTAGCACAACAGCAGGCTCTATCATCAAGCAGTAGACTCTAATTATAACAAATAAAGACTCCCAGATATATAAAACTGAGCCATCTATTAATAAAAATTGATAGAAGACTGGCCTGAATTAAGTTGTTCTTCTCTGTGTTTATTCATGGTACCTTAATAAATACCTGAAGAAAGCTTATATGCTTAATGCTCCAGTGACATATGTTTGTAAATTGGCCTGTGTTTTTCTTGAACAGAGAAATCAGCCTTAGAACATTTGATTGAAATAGTATTTGATCAGCAGTTTAAACTCTTCCCTGAGACAAGTAATTTAGAGTGGCTGTAAATATCCATATTGTTACATATATATATTTTAATCAGTTGGAGGGGCATCACTGCTTGGAATTTGGGTTGTAGATGGTTAATAATCAGGATTATTTCGTATCCCTATTAGATCCAGAGATGCTTTGCTGTACTAATTGACCCCATGAATAAGTATAAATGCTTCACAATTCTTGAGCATGTTTACTAAGGCATAATACTGGCTGGCATTTTACACTCCCCATATTAAATATGAAACTTTGGTATATGGGAAGATCAGACTTCATTAAAATAAAAGCTAAAGTATAGTTATGAGAAATCAATTTTAAAATGAATTAAAAAACATCTGTACTAATAAGCCTCATGCTTGATCATTGTTTACATATTTGAGAGAAGAAATCAAACAAGTCCCAAAAAGGAAACAATTATGGCAGGCTTCCAACTTCCAATTTCCCTGTCCTTCGGCCATAACGGCTTCTGGTGATGGAGGTAATAATACAGAATATGTAAAAATAATATATTGGGAAAGGCTGTTTTTAGGAATAATACAGTTTCCTTGTCTTTGACAGGCATAAAAAGCTAGCCATCAAGATCATGTTCTAAGAAGGATTCAGTGCTAGATTTTAAAATAAAATACCCATATGATAGGAAACTGTGCTGCATAGATCAGCAGGGAACTTGAAGATACCCCCTTAAGTTAATTGGTTTAGATAATCAGCCTTATCTTCAATTGGGAAATTTAGGGACTTGAGTGTTAACTTTCTTTAAAAAAAAAAACAAAACTTAGAATGCAAAATAAAATCAGGATGTAGTCAAAAACTTCAGTGGTCAGAGTCAGTAGCTCTTTGGACTATACATGTAGCTGCTGCCATTCTTCTTTATTCACACAAACTTGACCCACAACTAAAATGTTATCTAGTAATTCCAACTCACAACTCCTCCTTTTTTGCTTTGACTTAGCTTTCTTTAATAATAATAATAATAATAATAATAATAATAATAATAATAATAATAAACTTGCATGCTGCCTGACCCTCAATGACTCTGTCAACTCACAATGTCTTCAAATCTTACCAGCTTTTGAACTCCCCCTCCTCTTGAAATCACCACTGATTTAACATTGTGGAGTCCTTGGGGTTCTCTCAGCTTGGTTCTTTTCTTGCAAACATTTCATTACCTGACTAGGTAACATGTTCAGTGCTAAAATGGGATGGGGTTTGTTCTGTTTATATATTGTGGCATGCCTTGCCAGTGCTGGTAAGGGTGGGGGGTTTGTTTTGCTCCTCTGATAGTTCCTTGATTAGGGTATTGTTTACTGCTTGCTTGTGTGCCCTGTGGTAACCTTTGCTTATCTGGGTGATGATTGCTGGTGAGGCGATCTTCTGATCTTTTGTCTCTTTTGAATAGTATGTAGATGCTGTTTATCTCTATGTGTCTGTTATTTGCTGCTTTGTCTGAATACCAAGCTTCCAAGAATTCTCTTGCATTTTTGGATTTAGATTGGTCTAAAATGCAGACAGTTTCCCAGTTAAAACTATGGTTCAGTCTGTCCATGTGTTGTGAGATTAAGGAGTTTTCATCATGTCTTCTGAATGCTAGTTGGTGCTCATGGATATGCTCTGCTAGCCTTCTGCCTGTCTGTCCTACATAGTGTTTGTTACAGTCCTTACACTGTATGTTGTAGATGACTCCTGTTTTTTCTTCTTGGGCTACTGGGTCTTTTGGTTTACTTAAGATATTTAAGATATAGCTTGTGTAGGTTGTGCTGTAGTAGGTTGAGTGGCCAGGCACTTTTTGATAAAGTTGCGTGGATATCCATTTTGTTGGAAGATGTTGTATAGGTGGTCTTTTTTCCTTTTTCTGCTGTTCTGGGTTGCTGCATTTTTCTTCTTATGTGCAAACTTCACTCATTATCACTGTTCCTTAAAATAGCCCTATTGTATCTTGCTGTATCTTTTTCAGCAATACTTTGTACACTGCACATTCATCAACTGAAATTTATTATAACATATTAGCTATCCTGGAGTCATTTAAAAACAAGCCATCCACAGATCAGGAATGTGGATATTTTGTTCCTCTTTCTCTTCATGGTCGACCTCTATTCCACTTTAAAAAAAAGTAAAATGAATTATTTCTCCAAAGTTGAACCTATGCACACACTTAAAAAAAAAAAAATAGCAAGGATATAAGTAGAATGCTCAAGGTATTTGCAAGACCTCTTGAAAATGGTTAACACATGATCATCCTAGTATGAAAGAGTTGAATGTGCTTTGATTAGAAGTTAAAGTATTGCTTTTTAATGACAAATATAATTTCTAGTCTTTATTTTAAATGGTTAACAAAACATATTCGTTAATTTGTAGGAAGAAAATGTCAAAGTTATTTACTATGCTGGCTGCCTACAGAAAATGTATATGCTTAGAAACATTATACAGAATCTGAATTCAGGATAAACTTAGAAAAGATATCATGCTTTTTTAAAGTAAAATATAAAATGTTTCATTTTTTGCATTTAGCCACAGGCAGACTAGTCTAAGACCTGGAGTGAATATTTGTCTTTAGTCCTAGGCCATTATGAAATCTTGACCTGGATTAGGGAATGGATCCACCTGAACTGGAACAGGTGATTATGGTATATGTTCTGCAGTAGGGCAGGGCACCAAAGTGATTTGGAAAAAGTGCTTTGGCTCTCGTGGTGAGCCTGAGGATGATATCAGTGCTTCAGTGAATGAAATAATTAAAGCATTGCCTGTTTAATGTGCCTCTTAAAAGCAACACCATCTTTTTTTCAGGACTATGTTGGCTAAGTTTGAATGGGACAAACTCAGAGGAACTCATGTTCCAGGTATTCTGTGTTTTTTGACCATAGGAAACAATAGCAAGTCATTAGTCTGGAGACAGGCCACAAGAATAGGTGTGATGGCAGTCCATGGTGACTTGCAGAAACACTGGCGAAAGGGAGTATTTAAAAAGAACAGAAAAGTGCCCATAGGAAACAATGGAAGTACACAGAAAAATTACAGTGACCCATTTAAAGTCCTTTCAGTTAGTACTTTCTCATCCTAGGCCTAAAGGTCAACAGGCAGGTGGATGAGTTTCACTCAAAATACACACAACAACAACAACAACAACAACAAGAATTTGCAAGAAAAAACAGACAATAGTTCAAGCAACAGCTTAAACTCTGTCTTCATTTATTTTTAATACCATTTTAATATGCCGCCTTAAGACCCTGAATGAAAGATAGATAGAAAACTAGCAAGCAAAAAAAGAAAGAAATACCTTAACAGGGCAAACCCCAAATAAATGAAATAGTTTATTCACACACCCTTAGCTCAGTAGGAAAGCAAAAGATGTATTGATGCTTTCATAAGACAGGAAAAACCTGGCAACCCAAATCAAGACATCTTTGTAGAAAATGCCCTATGAAATGCAACAAGAGTTTGCACGCACACCCCAAAACCTCAGTATAGCAATCAATCTTATGTAGAGACTTCGCATTTTGAAAGTTCCACATCAACAGGCACGTGAGTTCAAACTCAAAATTTACATTTTGACAGCAGGTGTTTGTGTGCAGTCTGTACATATCTAGAGAGACATGTATGTGAGCCATGTCAGTCTCCTTCTAATATGTGATTTTCAAGTGACTGGAACCAGTGACTCATCCCAGTTTTCCTGTCAGCTGAGTCAGTGGCAAGCTATGAGTACAACCCAGGTGAGTTCATGTCTAAGGAACAGCATCCACAGCTCTAGACATTGACATCAGTGGTATGGACATTGAAGTTTGGTTCCAACTGCCTGCAATAAGAACATGTCTGGAATAAGAGCATGTCTGTTATCTTGCCTTTCTTTGCTCACAAGTAGCATAGAATGGAACATTTTGCATAAGTGGCCAAACCACCAGACAGTGCTTCTCTTCTCCAAGGCACTGCATGAAGAACACAGACATCAAAGGTTAACATGCTTTGCTCTGCCAAGAAGAATCTGATTTCACATGTTGGTCCCAAAGTCCATGACATGAATTTTCAGTTCGCCTGCTCTGGCAGTCAGCTCTTCATTGTTACCTTCGTGACCACTCTCACCTCTTCTGCCATGTAAGCCACATCCAGCACTTCAGTGAAAAGCAGCACCTAACTCTGCTTGGGTCCTATAGCGCAGGAGGTGCTGTTGGTTACAATGGCAAGTGCCTCCTTGCCACACCCCCCACTGCAAAAGGGGAGACAGGTGAAATAGACCCACACCACCTCAGCTGGATCAGATACCTGAGGTGACGCCAATGTCCCTGTTGGGATCTGCCCTAAACGTCTTCCATGCACTGGCAATCCATGGATGCCAAATGCTAGCTGGGGGTGATACTGAAGGGTTTTAGTAATCAGAGTCAACCAGATTGGGGAAGCACTTGAAATCAGTACCTGGTGAGATGACCATTCAAAGCCGCCATCTCCCCGTTTGCCCCTGGTGACTGCTTCTACCCCTGCACAGGTACTTGGTTCTGCCATGACACCAATTACCTACAGTTACCCAGAGATAGGGATGGCACTTTGATTATACCTAGGCAGGTGCTTAACCATCCTTGGCATGCTCCCCCTTGCTGACCCATGTCTGTTTAAGGATTCTGCTCTAACCTTGTTTTGAAATGTTTTCTTACTCTGGAGACAAGCAGGGATACCCGGAGTTAGTTGATTTTGTAAAAGTTCCATTCTTCTCTCAAAGTTTGCATTCTTTACACTAGGTATCAATACAATTCTTAGGAGGCTTTGTGAAGTAAACAAACATTCTGATAGGATGTACCACTAAACTTTTATGAAACAAAGCCAGTTATTGGTTGATCAAAAATAAATGTTTGAAAAGTCAAGGAGGCTGTTTTGGAAATGACACTGTACTACTGTTGTTCCTGGCACTTTTTAGCATTAAAGAGAGAATTGGAAAAGAACCCCCCTCCCGAAAAACTCCAAAGAAAAAGAAGGGAAAATAGAATTTCTGGTAATATGCATCCTTTAATTTCCCACAATGCTATCTACCTGCCTCCTTCCTTCCTTCCTTCCTTCCCAGTTAATCACATATTGCTGACTAAGAGTCATTGTCGGTTCCTTGAAACCATTTCAGGCTGTTCAGTATGAATTGATTTAATTCAATTTCTGTTACATGCGGCTCTTAACCATTTCTGGAAAGTTTTCCTGGCTTGGGGATTTGCTGAGAGCTGTTGTGAGCAAGGACTTAAGCTGCTTTGAGTTAAAATATCGGTGTTGCTGCTAACTGTGCTGTAAGATTTTAGTTGCTACTTACTTATTCATAAGATGAGTCTGCCTACGTCAGTACAGAAACAAACAAGATAATAGCATTCCTATCATTCAGCTTGGAGATCTGAACTGGTTTGCTCCTAACAGTAAGTACTATATGGCTTTAACTGGTAACATTGCAGTTAACAATGCAGTTTCCTCTCAGTAGGAAGTTAACTGTTTTGTAAGCTAGAATAGAGGTAGATCTGTCAGAAAATTAGAACCGTTGGGGTAAATGTAAGGAGAGGAGGCAGTAGCTGTATTGATTAGAAACGGGAAGCTCTCTCCAGATTCTGCAGGCAAACAGTGTGCCTCGCCCTTGTAAGATAGCTCTGCAGTTTTAAACAAGAAGCCCACGTCGCCGTGAAAGAGGATATGTTGCGTGCATTTGGTCATTAACTGCATACTGAGCAACTAGCTTGCAAGGCTCCTCTGTTTAATGACAGATCAGAAATCTGTATTATTACTATTGTTGTTGTTATTGAAAGTTTTAAAGGAAAATTGAATGCCACATATATATTCAGTAACTTGACAGTGGCAATAAAGAACTTTTCTTCCTTGTAAAGCAAAATGACTTCTGCAGAAGTATCAACGGTAAATCTGTATTTGATTGATCAAGATAAGGAACAGAGAGGGAGACAAAATATAGAAGTTTCATAGTTAAATCTTCAGACAATCTCTTTTGTCGTGAAAGGCCGTATGTGCGAATATCGTAAAAGTATAACATTGCTATATTAAGAACTGATACTTTTCTTTCTTAGTCTTCAGCATCTATGCTGGGTTTTGCTTTAAAAAGTTATTTGCATGTATGAGCATGAAAGAGGTTTTCTGAAGTATAGAAGCTGTCACTTCCCAATAGATGCTGATGCTGCTGTCCATGGAAAATAGAGACGGGGTATCATTTACTGAATTTCAAAGAGGACTTCATAATGTATCCCCAAACCCCAGGTTAATTTATATAATCCTTGAAGATAAATGTAGATAGAATTTTTATTGATCTTTCCTTTGCAGCAATCTAAATATAACCATTGCATCTTATTGAGATTTGAATTCTCTTTGAGCACCAAGTATTTATTTCCAGTTTGAGACGATATTAGTTTAGAATTTTCAGGGCAGATGACTAATTTGTTGCACACGTGCTATGAACACGCTCCTTGTATGAATCATATTTGTTTTAATGCATTAACTTTATTAATTTTCATTAAATATTGGGACAAAACGTCCACAACTTTTTTCTAATATCGATCTATCTCTATCTCTATCTCTATATCTATATCGAGAAAGAGAGAGAATACACACACAGTTAAATGTCTAATTCATGTCTTATGATTTCTTCACATCTGTGCTTTCAGTCATGTTATCTTTTTTCTCATTTTGTATCTAGTAAGCTAAGCAAAGGCAGTGACTGACCCAGGGCATTTATCTTACATATTGCATGACTAACTTGGCATTTAACCCAGGTTTTTACTCCCTAGCATGGGCTTTAAATGTTTCTAATTTTAAGATGGTCACTATCTTCTGTGCTCTTTTCAGATTTTTTTCCCCCTTTCCTAGCCTTTTAAATCATTTTCAGTGATAACTTTTTTCTTTCAACTTGATACTTTTTCAGACTACCAATAAAAATGAATGGCAATAGTGATTAGTCTGATTATCTTCAGTAGCTTGATATGAAATATTAAATGCATTTTGTGTTCCCCTTGCTCCTGGTTCCTCTTTTTTTGAATATATATTAATGATCAGTCCCAAATGAATAAAAGTATAAATTTGTCCTGAGCAATGCCAATGTATAAATAACATGATTTCTTTCCAGATAGTTCAAAGTAATACTGTGCTATGGTGATAGTCTTGAAAACTCAAGGCTGAATTAGTAGTGTAAAAAAAAACAAAAAACCCCAACCATTAAATAATGTGGGTGGAATTCTGTTCACCCAAGGCAGTTTTTGTTAATCTCTCCCTAGATCAAAAGTATCAAAAGTAGGCAGGCCCTCTGAACTGGATATTGGGGGCACAATACTCTTTAAGAAGGGAGGAGGAGGAAATGCCCATTCAATTATGTTTATATAAATTTTCCATTGGATTGTGTCCTCTATTACATTAGTTGCCCCTCTTCTCCATCATTAAACAGGAATGTCAGTCTTTTCTTGAACCGCTAGGCAAAAAAATGGTACAGTCAGGCTTCCAATGTCGGAGTCTCTGTTAAGATTTATCATATAAAAGCATCATGAAAGAATTCCAGTAAGTGCTGTGAATCAAATGCAAGCCCTATTTATACTGAAACCAAGGTTCAAATTCTTGCTCCTCGTTCTCCTGCCCATGAAGTGTAATAGGCTTGAACTCATTCTCTTTTGCACAGGATGGAAGGTTTCCCTCTCTCCTTAATTTTTATGAAGGATAGTCTTGTTTCAGACTGTTGCCTTCTGTCCTTCTGAGAACTGACTCTCACCACTAAAGCCTTCTTCAAATCATGCTGCATCCTGATGACTTCCGATACAATAATAGTCTCCTGTTGCCTTATTCCTTTGTGCTACTGCCTAGCTGGGCCCTTCTTCATTAGTTGTAAATAAACATATTATGAGAAGCCACAGTTTTATGTCTCTCCAAAAAACAAAGTAATATTTTTGTGACTCTTAACAAGCTAAGAATTCATTAAATATATGGAAGAAACTGTCAGTGAACTTTAAATGTTTTTATACTGAAATTGGGCTTCACCTAGATTCTCACTAGATGCTGATCTGCTCTGTTCTCCCAGTTAATAGGCAGCTTAATTCATACCATTCCAATTCAGCATACAGGTGAAACTGGAAAAATTAGAGTATCGTGCAAATGTTCATTTATGTCAGTATGGCAACTCAAAAGGTGAAACCAATATATGAGATAGACGCATTACATGCAAAGCGAGATATGTCAAGCCTTACTTTGGTATAATTGTGATGATTATGGCGTACAGCTTATGAAAACCCCAAATTCACAATCTCAGAAAATTAGAATAGTGTGAAAAGGTTCAATATTCTAGGCTCAAAGTGTCCCACTCTAATCAGCTAATGAATCCATAACACCTGCAAAGGGTTCCTGAGCCTTTCAATGGTCTCTCAGGCTGGTTCAGTAGGAATCACAAGCATGGGAAAGACTGCTGAGCTGACAGTTGTGCAGAAAACCATCATTGACACCCTCCATAAGGAGGGAAAGCCCCAAAAGGTCATTGCAAAAGAAGTTGAATGTTCCCAAAGTGCTGTATCAAAGCACATCAATAGAAGGTTATGTGGAAGGGAAAAGTGTGGTAGAAAAAGATGCACAAGCAGCAGGGATGACTGAAGCCTGGAGAGGATTGTCAGGAAAAGGCCATTCAAAAGTGTTGGGGACTTTCACAAGGAGTGGACTGAGGCTGGAGTTAGTGCATCAAGAGCCACCACACACAGACGGATCCTGGACATGGGCTTCAAATGTCGTATTCCTCTTGTCAAGCCGCTCCTGAACAACAAACAACCTCAGAAGCATCTTACCTGGGCTACAGAAAAAAAGAACTGGTCTGTTGCCCAGTGGTCCAAAGTCCTCTTTTCTGATGAGAGCAACTTTTGCATCTCATTTGGGAACCAAGGACCCAGACCCTGGAGGAAGAATGGAGAGGCACACAATGCACGATGCTTGAAGTCCAGTGTGAAGTTTCCACAGTCTGTGTTGATTTGGGGAGCCATGTCATCTGCTGGTGTTGGTCCATTGTGCTTCATTAAGTCCAGGATCAATGCAGCCGTCTACCAGGAGATTTTGGAGCACTTCATGCTTCCTTCCGCAGATGAGCTCTATGGGGATGCTGACTTCATTTTCCAGCAGGACTTGGCACCTGCCCACACTGCCAAAAGTACCAAAACCTGGTTCAATGACCATGGGATTACTGTGCTTGATTGGCCAGCAAACTTGCCTGACCTGAACCCCATAAAGAATCGATGGGGCATTGCCAAGAGAAAGATGAGGGACATGAGACCGAACAATGCAGCGGAGCTGAAGGCCGTTATTGAAGCATCCTGGTCTTCCATAACACCTCAGCAGTGCCACAGGCTGATAGCATCCATGCCACGCCGCATTGCAGCAGTCATTGCTGCAAAAGGGGCCCAAACCAAGTACTGAGTACATATGCATGCTTATACTTTGCAGAGGTCCGATATTGTTCTATTTCCAATCCTTGTGTTATTGATCTCACGTAATATTCTAATTTTCTGAGATTGTGAATTTGGGGTTTTCATAAGCTGTACGTCATAATCATCACAATTATACCAAAGTAAGGCTTGACATATCTCGCTTTGCATGTAATGCGTCTATCTCATATATTGGTTTCACCTTTTGAGTTGCCATACTGACATAAATGAACATTTGCACGATATTCTAATTTTTCGAGTTTCACCTGTAAGTTTATTATTTTATAAAAAGTAAATTTAAAGGGTGGGCAATTTATTCATTCATTTATAAGCCACTTCAATCAAGGTGATTCTAAGAAGTAGCAATAGCTGCAGTCAATGCAGTAATAAGAATAAAATATAATAATGTAATAAAACAATGTTAATAAATATAAATAAAATAAATACAGAGTTATGATTAAAATATATAATTAATATAATAGTAGAAATGGAAATACAGATCCTTTTTGGTCCAGACAGCTGCTGGTTGCCTGAAATGGTGAGGCAGTCAGGAACACTGAGAAATAGTAAGGAATGGAAAGGTAAAAAGAGTTGTGATTATCAGCTGGTCTTACAGCATGCTAATACCTAGCAATCATATCTTTTAATGGAGGATTTCCTGAATGTCTCTGGAAGTTCTTTGGATCAGATTACACCCAAGTTTAGCTAAGCAATGGAGGGTTTTAGTACTTTAGTGGCTGTGAAGTGAACTGTTAGAGCCATTAATATGAATTGGGCCATCAATGCTAAGCATGGGAGGATAGATTAATGGGACAGGAGTGACAAAAAATAACACAAGGCAACTTTGGACACAACTGACACATTTTCAGGAACTGTTACAGAAATAATACATATTCGGCTTCAATACTCTTTAAAGTACTTATTTATAGATACTTTAAAATAACCTAACAGTTTTCAGCTTTGGTACGTTAAATTAACAAATCATATGAGAGCTATTTTAGCAAACAAGCTGACCAGTATTACACCTTTCAAATGTCTGTATGTCAGATTCTAAGATAAAGTTGTTATTCCACAATTTATACTTCTTAAAGGTCAATAAAGAGTTCACTTAACATTTTCTATTCCCAGGGTATTTCTAATTGTTCCATAGCAACATGAGGATGGCAGTTGTTTATGAACTAAATAGACTCTGCTGACAAACAGGCCAAGGAACTCCTTTAGTTATTTCTGAGTTCATTGTGTACTGTCCCCTTATACAAAATGTATCTTTAGTTTTAAATATCAAGGTATAAGTCCTCTGTCCTATTCATAGGTAACTGTGATTCCCCTGAAGTCTTTCTTTATGCAAGGCCACAAGAATCTTTTCTGTACAATTGAGTTCTCCAGAAACTTTGACTTAAAATATTTAAGTTGATATTCTGATGTTATTTAGTAAATAGAGACATTAAAACATCCATCTTTATATCTAACTCAACAAATACAGAACCAAGACATGCCAGGAATTTTTTAAAAATAAATTCTAACAATTTCAGGTTTCATGAAGTAAGATATCAAAACGAAGTCTGGAGTAGCACTGCATTGTTAAAAGCAGATGAGAGGTAATATCTTGGAAAATATGTAATGTTTGTATTTTATTTTTGTCTTGTAAATAACTACAGCAAGATCAGCTTTATACTTGGGCTGCAGTCAATCAACCCACTCATTCTTCAGATTACACTGAAGGAAGATTTCCAAGGAGAAGTCCATCAGTGTGGCCAGCACCAAAGCCTCCAGATGAAGAACAGAAAGTGAACCATATAAAGAAAGGTAAGGGGATACTAATATATGGAAATGATGGCAATAACAACCAAAACTTTGAGCCTGTATTTAAAGCCAACATTTCTGTATTAATTGGAGGCCAGAAAAAAGCTTGTGCTACCTCAGAAGTTGTTCTTGTGAAGAACAATATGAGGAGGGAATGCCACGTATGCTGCTTTGAGCTTCTGAATGAAAGGCCTTTTCTTATTGCCAGTCAAATAAAGAAAGAAAAGGTGGAAAATAAGTTTTGCATTCACACACTCCAGATCGTACAATATATTTTGCATGACGCTGTGATTCGTTAGTTTCCAATTTCACATCATTATTATTTTCCAGTGGATAAGCACTGTTAATTTTGAAGCTTCAGCCAAAATGTTCATTTTAGGAAGAAGACTGAATCTTAATTAGCAATTAGCAATTTTCATTATTTTTTTTAAAGTTTAAAATACTTCCCAAGATAACTTACAAAGAAAACATTAAAACGACAAAATAAAAACCAATATAATGCTATATTTATCATCATTATATTTACAACCTACCAAGAAGTAACAACATGAGGGAAGTAACAAATTTTGGGGGAAATGATTTTAGCATTCTTTCTGCTTCCATTTGGAGGAATAAATGCATTTTAGAGAAATGTATTTGATGATGATTTAGGTGGTTCACTGGATCGATTTCTGTGACATGACTGTTGTGAAGAGCAGTAAACAACAGGATTCAAAGGAGTGATTTTGCACTTCAGGCCTAGTTTGCCTTTTTGTGATTTTTTGGAGAAAAGTATTTGACTTTTCATTTCACCTTTCAATCAAGCGGTATTTTGTGACTGGACATCCCATATTTAATGGCACTTAGAACACTTGAACTCAAAGGCTCCAAAAGGTTAACCATCTCTGATTACGGCCCTTCCTGTAGCAATTTATAGTGTCACCAAGCTGTTGCCGCGGTGGTAAATCAACCAGTGCAGTCAGGTTACTGTATATTGGTCCACCTTACAGCTGGCTGAAGCTACAAATCACTAGTGTGGAAACGCTCCCCATCTTTGCTGAGCTAAACTTCCCAGATAGCTTCCCATAACTGATGACATCCATTTTTTCAAAAACATCAGTAGTAAAGCTGGGACATTAAAGTAATAGGAGAAAAATTCGGTTGATTAGTAACACACATTGGTGAATTGGTTTGTTTTGGTCTTCATTGACTGAAAATTGAATGCTTTTTTTTTTTAGACACTGGGCATATGTCCTCCTCCTCCTCCACCTCCTCCTCCTGTCACACAATCAGCCAGATGTTTAGACTGGATTTGGCATTTTGAGTCCTTCCCAAGGACCAGGGATAGGCAGCTGTTGTTTTTTGATGGTGTTAAAGGTATTGTCGTAGGATATAAGGACCTTTGCACGACTTCGTGTGGTGCGCCAGTTACGCCCCTTCCTGGATCAGGGGGACCTCTGCACGGTCACTCATGCCCTGGTCACCTCTGGGTTGGACTACTGTAATGCGCTCTACATGGGGCTACCCTTGAAGAGTATCCGGAAGCTACAGCTGGTGCAAAATGTGGTGGCGCGGACAGTTCTTAATGCCCCTAGGAGGGCACATATAACACTGCTGTTGCGCGAGCTGCATTGGTTACCGGTTTGTTTCCGGGTCCAATTCAAGGTGTTGGTTATTACCTTTAAAGCCCTTTATGGCATGGGACCAGGTTATCTGAGGAACCGCCTCGCCCCGGTCACTTCAGCCTGTCCCACTCGGTCCAGCAGAAGGGGCAGGTTGCAGACCCCACCAGTCAGGGAATTTCGATTGGTGGGGTCTAGGCAGAGAGCCTTTTCTGCTGTAGCGCCCGCCCTATGGAACATCCTGCCTCCTGAGGTCCGGTGTGCCCCCTCCCTCATGGCCTTCAGGAAAGGTATTAAATCCTGGCTCTGCCAGAAGGCCTGGGGGCCAGAGGGGGCCCTGCACCTGTAGAGATAGCTGGTGGGATGATGGGTTGTCTCCCCCCCCCCCCAGCATCTTACAGATTTTTTAGGGCCATAAACCAGAGGAGGTTTTTTAGGGCATTTTAATATGTTTTTAATTATTTATAGTTTTTAGCCATCTGGGAGAGAACTGTGTTTTTTATTGTGAGCCGCCCAGAGTCACCCATTGGGGGAGATGGGCGGCATACAAGCCGAATGAATGAATGAATGAATGAATGAATGAATGAATGAATGAATGAAAACTGTTCCAAGTAAAGCTGCCTTTTGCGATTGACTGATGGTGATTTTGTCAATACTGATGGTGTTCAAGTGATACTCCAGATGTTCTGGGATTGCACCCAAGGTGCCTATTGCTATTGGTACTATCTTTGCTTTCTTTTGCCACAGTTGTTCTATTTGTATTTGTAGGTCTTTGTCTTTTGTGATTTTCTCCAGTTCTTTCTCTTCTATTCTGCTGTCTCCAGGTATTGCAATGTCCACTATCCAGACTTTTTTGTTTTTCTTATCAACAATTGTTAAATCTGGGGTGTTGTGTTGCAGGTGCTTGTCTGTTTGAATTCTAAAGTCCCAGAGCACTTTAGCTTCTTCACTTTCTATTACTTTGTCTGTTTTGTGGTCCCACCAGTTCTTGCTTGCAGGCAAATGGTATTTCTTGCAGATATTCCAATGCACTGTTGTTGCTACTTTGTCATACCATTGTTTGTAGTCAGTCTGTGCGATCTTCTTGCAGCTGCTAACTAGGTGGTCCACTGTTTCTTCAGCTTCTTTGCATTGTTCTTAAGGCTTGGTCTTGTGCAACCAGAATCAGCGCCTCTGTTTCTTTTTTCAACTTTCCTCCTCTTAGCCATTGCCAGGTCTTGTTGTTATCTACTTTGCTTGCTAGTTTTTTTGTGTACTGACCATGTAATACTTTGCCTTGCCATGTCTTTTTTCTGTTCTTCATTTGGTCTTTCTCGTAGGCCAGTTTGGTTTCTTTGGTATTCAGTAAGCCTTCAAGTTGTATTAGTTTCAGTGCATCTTCTTCACTGTCCTTCAGATATTTTTCCAATGCCTTTCTTCAACTGTTTGATGTACTTGCAACATTCCATACCCACCTATGCTTCTTTGGTAAGGAGAGTCTGTCAACGTTGCTGTGTGGATGAGGGGCATGATTCATTGTCATTATTTTTCTGGTGGTCTTATTCAGGACTTCTAGTTCAACTTGAGTCTAGTCAACTCTTCCAGCTGTATGTCTAATGACTGGAATTGCCCAGGTGTTAATTGCCTTGATGGTGTTTCTGCCACTGAGTTTGGACTTTAAGATCTTCTTCACTCTCATGATGTATTCACTCCTAACCTTCTTCTTGACTTCGGTGTGCTTGATGTTGTCAGCCTGAAGGATGCCCAGGTATCTGTAGTGACCTTTTTCATCCAGACTCTTGATGCTGTTTCCATAGGGCATCTTGATTCCTTTAGTTTTCACTATTTTTCCCTTGTTGATGGTAAGGGTGGCACATTTGTCCAGTCCAAACCTTTTTGCAGTATCTTGGCTGTATATTCGAACAATGTTGAGCAGTGATTCCATTTCCGATGGTGTTTTTCCATACAGCTTCAGATTGTCCATGTAAAGGAGATGAGATAGCCTGGCAGATGTTTTTGATGTTTGATAGCCATGGCCTATGTTGTCACCAGTGTTGTTGACAGGTCCTCCTTTCAGTTTTGTTTCTGATTTTTCCATAACTATTTAGACAGCCAAGGGAAAACTTTTAGCTTGGTAATACAAACTGGATTGTTGAAAAGATCAACGTATTGATTTATCTTATTATCTTGAATATACTACGCTCCCTGGCCATTGCCATTTTAAGACTGGCTGCTGGGTATATTTTTCTGCATAGAAAGATAAAAGAGCTCCTTACTGCTGGGAACACATTCTGGGAAGATCATATACAGTATATGGACTGAGTATAGCTTAAATCATCAGCCAGCTAACTGCAGTGGGTGAATCCCTGTTACTCTAGAGCTCTCTTCTTTACTCCATTGTTAAATACTTCAGGTTTAATGGTTGTGGGAATAGTGGGGGTCTTTAAACAATGAAGTAACTTAGGGTCTATGGTTTTCAATATTAATTTAAATTATTTTAGTATAAAAGTGTTTGATTCTGCTCTATTCATTATTACAATGATTTCCAAAGAAGCACCTATTCTTTTATTGCAGGCAAAGAAATGTACTCTTGAATTCCAAAAACTGGAATGATTGTTCCACTGTTGTTTCTCCCTTACAGTCCCAGCCAAGAGAGATTCTACAATCTTTTCTTCCTAAAATAATTGAATCATTCACTTCTGCCCTCAGTCCTTGCTATGTGTTCTTGCCCCAAATAGGTAGAACTGACTTCTCTTGCCCTGGGGGTTAATGGTATAGATGAGACCCAGTTCATGATTGATTCAAATGATTATTTCTTAAATTCCTACCTTATTTCCTTGGCACTCCACTTCTGTCAGTATGAAGCCCTAGACTGTATACTCAGCAACGTTGTCATGACTTATAACATACACGAAAAGACAAGAATTTCAGATGGAGGAAGACAATCCTGCCCCCAGTGGTCGAACTATATTTTATAAATACATTAACATGTGCAGAAAAGTTGGATTTCTCCCCAAAATTGAAAAAAAGAGGGGTTTTTTCCAGTACTGCTTGGAAAGTGATTGTGATTGATAAAAGAATTTTACTTTTACTAGAAATTCACTCAACAAAGAGCACTGTATGGGATTATACACTTATCTACACACAAACCCAACATTCTTTCCAGTCAGTACCATCTCTGTTGCACTGCTGGTTTTTGGAATGCAGTTCCTAATGAAATTAGAGAACTGACATTGCTAACATTTTCAAAAGTGCTTAAAGATATATTTTTCTGACCAGGTTTTTAATTGTTGACAGTTTTAATTTAACTTTTAATTGATATTTCAGTATGTTTTATTCTGATTTTTTTTTGTTTTATGGAATAGTGCCATCAGATTCTGGTAGTCAGCAGTATAAAATTTAGTTATAAATCATACCGTTTTGTGCTTACATCTTCTGTTTTCTTCAGTCAATGTGTTGCAGGTCAGATAAACGTTTCAGTCCTTGTACTATTGATGAGTGTGCCCTTTTAAAAGTACATTTAACTATGCAGTATTGACTTTGATTATTCAAACTGAATCAAGCACTAAAATTTGCTTATTGGAAAAATGACTTTGTGACCATCTTTCTTTTTCTTCATTTATTTTAATTCATGCAAACAGAAAATGGTCAACATCAGGGATTAGTTAAATTGAATGTGAATGAATATGTATGGGTATTGTATGAGTTAATGAGTTAGAAAATGTCATCCCAATTTAAATAATTGTCTTAATAGAAAATACTGTGATTTAAAGCAACTGAAGAGTAGTTTTTCACAAGGAGGACAGCAATTCTCCAGAATAATAGATCGTAGTCTTAGCATGCTATGTACTTGAGGTCCTTTATTATAACAGCAGCAGCAACAGAAATGATCATACTAAGGTAATGTAGTCCCTGAATAGTTCCTTTCTCCAACCATGTCTTACCTCCAACCATGTGGAATGAAAGTCATCTCCAGTTCTTGTTTTTTTTATCGCAGCCTGAAACCTAGCCAGTACAGCAGGGTGGTATAGTCATGCTTGATTCATCAGATGACCTGGAAAAGATAATCATAAATCCATAAAAAATAGAGCTCCTCTGTGGATAATTTAAATAAGCATCATGCTAAGTCACTGTATGATTCAGTTCAAAAACAGAGGGAACATAATGTACCTTAAACTATGTGGCTCCAGTATTTGATATGTGTATCTAGGAGCTATGAGCATTTCAAGATAGTCTGATATTTGGAACAATAAAAGTAACTTTGAATTTTACTTCCCAACCCAGAACCTGAAGCTGCTGCTGAAGCAACAGAGACAGAATATGCAGAGGTTGTTCAGCAGGTACAGGTAAGATCTTGTTAGTATTTGTATATAGTAATTTGAATATAGAAAGTATAGAATATATTTACTATATTCAAATGTACTATATTTAAACTACTATTGCTGTGGACAGTATTTATTTTATTTATGAAAGCTGATATGCCCAATTAATTTTACAGATGGTAGATGGAAAACAAATGTCTTACAATCTGCAAGGTACAGTCCTTGGTTATGTTTGTTACCATAACACAATTTGATTTTAAGTTTATTTTTCAGAATCAGTGGTGGTGCTAGGAATAAATCTTTGGGCCAAAGTCCAGGGCTCCAAAGACTGGAAAAGGCCAAACCATCCAGAAAGCATTAGGAGGTGGGATAGCAGCAAGCAGGTCAATATCAACATCTGGGCATCTTGGAATACCTTTGGACTGACTACCCCTCTCTCCCTCCCCCATGTTTTGCCAAGAGAAGGCCTGCCACATGTGCTTCACAGCCACAGTCTATTTTAATGATTTTGTGGGTTTTTTTTATTCTTCTATACGGTAAAAGAGAGTTCATTCTCAAGGAAGTTTGCTTAGCATCAGGGCAGCAAAAACAACGGTCATTTTTTGTTATTTATTTCTGTATTGTGATTGAAATGAAGAAAAAAAAACATCCCTGCAAATGGTCATTTTAATATCTAATCAGGCTTAACAAGCAGGGTTTTTTTTTTTCTTTTGTTCACAACATACTCAGAAGTGGAAGCATGGAATGGCATGATGAGCAGAGGAGAAGATAATTGGGTATACATGTAGCTTGCTTTAGCTTATATTCTATCAAAACGATTATGTCCTAAACCCAAACTTATATAGCTGCATCATTGTCCAGAATGTGTTAATAGCAAAATACTTAAGTGCTGAAGAGCCTAAATATGTGAATGGTAGTAGATGCTAAGGCAGTGCCCATTAGGAAGAAGTACTTTGGATCTTGGGAAATAAAAAGGCCTTTCTGCTATTCATTAAAGCAACCCCTCTTTCTTCCATGTCAGCCTGAGAAAAGATGTATGGCTATTATAAGGAGTCAGGTACTCCTTATTGCAACTTCAGTAAATGAGACTTTGTGTGATGTCCAAAGCACTTCTTTCCAATCATACTTAAAGCATGCACAGCCTTAGAGGGTTTTCTTGTATTTCTTTCATGCCATTTTATAAGCAAATCTAAATGAGTTACCATCTTCACATGGTGCTTCTCTAAAATTAAACATTTATTTGCTGTACTTCTTAACTATCTTTACTTTGGCATTATCATTTCAATATTAGAACCTACTAGCTAAATAACTGAAAATGTATTCTACAAACTCTTAGCTCGCCCATCTTTTTGAAAATGGATGAGGTACAGTAGGAAAGAGTATAATGTCCAAAATCTTTATCAGTCATAAAGGAAATTAGGGACCAGGAATTCAACCAGGATTGGTTGAGGGATTATACTCCTCTTGAATGTTCACGTTCTCAATTTCTACATACTTGTAAAATTCAGTCCTGTATTTGGATGCCTAAGTTTGGACAGTAGCTGAGAATGTATTTGCATAGCTAAGGCTAGTGTGCCAAAACATCAATTTTGGAGATGTCAGGTCTGGCTATTGTCTCACAGGCTTAAGTTTTATCCTGTTAGGCTACTCAAATGCACTGGATATGAGTCAGTCTTTGAACAGTGATTCAAACTTCTGCTGGTCAGAATGCCCTGACAAAAACTGTTACTTGTTACAACAGTTTCACTGGCTAAAAATCCTTGAGTTGATCTGAACTCCTGTTTAGGAT
Organism: Liasis olivaceus; assembly: GCA_030867105.1. Taxonomy (NCBI): domain Eukaryota; kingdom Metazoa; phylum Chordata; class Lepidosauria; order Squamata; family Pythonidae; genus Liasis; species Liasis olivaceus. Next base: position 265,473,986 of record CM061349.1, read on the forward strand.
GATTTAATCCTTGCTGAGGAGGGACCAAACATGAGATCCTCTTCAGGGCCAGTGTTGGCTTCTGGGTGCAATTCAGGGCACTATAAAGCCCTTCAAGGCCTGGTTACTTGAGAAACCATCTATCTGCCTGTTTCTGCCTGTCCTATATGATCAGGCAGAGTGGGTGTGCTCCAGGTCCCTTTGATTAAACAATGCGACCTGTTGGTACCTAGGAAGCATGCCTTCTCCATCACAGCACTTGTTTTCCAGAACAGCATCCCCTCAAAGATTCATATGGCTCCCACCCTGAAGTTGTTCAAGGACCCCTTGAAAACCTCAGGTCTGGGGTTAGGATGGGTACCAAAACTCTGCAGAATTCTATTTGATTAAGGTTTTTTTTTTCCACAGACACACATGATCTGTGCTTTTATTGTTCAATTGTTTACTTTTCTGATCCTATAAGCCACCAAAGTATTATACAGTTGGGCAGCCACTGTATCACATATATACATAAACTTCATGATACATCTAGGTACTTTCTTTGGCAACAGAACAGAGGTGATTTGTCATTCTTTCTTCTAGGTGGTCTTTCCTGCCACCACCACCACCAATTTCCCTAGCTAGCCAACAATATTCTGTTTCCCAGTGTGGCCCTAAACATTTATCAGGACTAGAAAAGGGGGTCATCTTAGCGGCTACTCCCAAAATTTGAAACATCCTATCAAGGGACGCAAAATTTCCTTTATCTTTATCAAACTTTTTTTATTTAGACAGTGCTTTGAGGTATGTTTTAACCTGTTGGATTAAATGTTTATTCTGTATTTTTATTTGTTGAACATGAATGCTTTGATCATGTTATTTGAGTTGTCTGAGCACAATTTTTGGTGGAAATATCTGCAATAAATTTATATTCCATTTTATTTTAAAAATGTATGTCTTTGTATTTGCTTCTGCCTCTTCCTTCAGGGAGATTAAGGAAGTTACAGGTAGTCCTCATTTAGTGACTGCAATTGAGACTGGCAACTTGGTCATTAGTGGTCCTAAGTGAAAAATTATATGACCATGACTGTGTTTACGATTTTACTTCAGCTTTCTTTTGCTTTACAACATCAGAAGGATACAAACAGCCAGGTGAGCCCAAATAGCAGGAACCTGACTCATGAGGAAGCTAGGTAAAAGGGCAAATCTTATAGCCCTTTTTCCCCCGACTGTCTCACCCTTTGGAATGCTTACCCCAGCACTGAGATAATTAGCAAGAAGAGAATTGATGTTTGTATTTACATTCATTGGAGAGGAGGGGATTACAAGAGAGTAAGCAGGCACACAGTGGGGAATACACACTGAAAGGAATGTGCTATCAATGAGCCACTTAGGAGGCAAACAAAAGCCTTTAGTGTGAAACTGATTAGGGTCTTGTCAGTTTCAAGCAGCAGCTGTGGAAGATTCTAATCAAGTAATTAAGGTCACAGCTGAGTTTGTTAACTTGCACTTAGCACTTTTTAGGAATGGACTGTGCTGGGAAGAAAAGCAGCTCAGGAAGAGATAGTTTGTTCAGCCAATCTTTCCACGCTCTGAATCAGTGGTGAAAACTGGGTCAGGTACAGGTTAAACAAGTACTAACTGACTGTAACTATGACTGAGAGAGACACTGCGAAGGTCATAAATGTGGGCATTGGTTGCAATGTTACATTTTCGTCGCCATCATAACTGTGAATGGTCGCTGCCCGAGGCAGTTGCTAAATGAGGACTACCTGTGTTTTGTCTTCTTATTAGATACAAGCCCGAGGGCTCTACAGGCTACTGTGTGGCAATGGAAAAGCCTGTGTCAAAGCATGCAAGGCTATTTGGAAGCTATATATGTAAGCCTATCAGTATACATTTTCAAGCAATTTTTAAAATGACCATGCTTGTTTAGTCTCACATACACAAATATCTGTTAATTTTCATGAAACCTTTTTCCCACTTTTCCTTTTTTTAAAGAGAGAGAAAAAAACATTCAGACATCAGTTATTGTAAGCATGTAACGAACAGTGTGTGAAACATAGCCAGACAGGCAATAGTTTGACTTTGCTAATAATGATATTTAATCCTAAATGTTAAATAGAAGAAAACAATACTCTAGGAGAAAGAACAGAGAACAGAAATTTCAGCTATTAGAGGAAGGTTCCTTTTGAAGATTTTTCCTTTGGCTTCTGAACTATGAAATATGTTAGAATTTGACCTCTAATTACTTAGATAAATTGCTATTTCAGCCTGATGAGAAATAATACAACATTAAACAAAATGCATAGATGAAGCTAGAGAAATCTATTGTGGAATTTAATAAATTGGATGTTCCTTGGAGTTTTGCAGTAAGATAGGTGAAGAAGATGCAGTCCAGATGCTAGAGGTTAATGCCATTCAACATCAAATTGTTTCCTCTTAAACATTTCTTATTACAAATCTTTAATGAGAATTTCTATTGCAATGTAATAGCTTTCCTGAATCATCTTGTTCTTTGGACATAGTAACATGTTCAAGAGTCACAAAGTTTAAATTTAGGGCTAGAAGTCCACTATGGTGTTTTTCTACATTGGTTTCCTTTATCGTGTAACTGCCCTCTAGAGATCAAGATTTCGTATTAAAAACACACACTAGGGAAAGACATTTTTTTCGCAAAAGTCGTGCTCCAGTAAGCATAGACCTCTTTCTCCAGGAGTAGGAATATTGAATGGGTAGCTTAATGCTCCTCTGTGCTTCAGTGGATCCTCCCCTCTCCTTTTTATTGAATTTCAATTGAACTAAGAGAGTGTCGCCTTTCCCACATTTTCTTCACAGCATTAAGTGCCATTTTGCAGTTTCTGAAGATACAATATAGTGTATACCAATTTTCATTCTACCAGTCCACTTGGGTGAGTCCTGGACTTTCTGTAGTATCTGGCATGGTCATTCTTGAATGGAAATTGTTGGCTCTGAAATGACCCCTTCCCCTCTCCCCCTCCTCACCCCTGGGCCTTTGTTCTCTATTGCTATAGCAGTAGCTATGGCTGTGCAGCTGTACTATAGAGCAGGGTTCCTCAACCGCAGCAACTTTAAGATGGGTGGACTTCAACTCCCAGAATTCCCTAGCTGGCATGCTGGCTGGGGAATTCTGGGAGTTGAAGTCCACCCATCTTAAAGTTGCTGAGGTTGAGGAACCCTGCCATAGAGGAACACCAACCTATGGATCTTCATTGGGGGGGAAGTTGCAAAATTCTCCTACAAGCTTGAAAAGAGGCATTGGGGTGCACAGTTCTGTACATTTTCACCCACCTATTGCTCTTCCTCAAGGGATTCTAGCAGAAATCTGTGATCACATCCCTGTGGGAATGATCTTCCTTTTTAGAATTAAGGGATTTGAAGGAAATCTTACAGCAGTCTTGCTAGTGGGAGAAATTTAACCAAAGTTCCTAATAAAAATTCTTTCAATCTCAGTGGTTCTTAAAAGTATGTCAATCAACACAGCCTCAGATGACAAGGCAAGCGTCATGACTGCTTGCTTTTTGTCTCTTTTTATGGATTACTGTACATGTTATTTATTTAATTACTGAGGTCTGGAAAAGCAGTTTATTCTGGAAATTTATCAAAATATCATGTTCAGGGCACAAAACAATTCTTTGTTGTTTTAGATCTTCCTTGTCCGCAAGGCAGAGGTTAGTCAACACTATGCTATTTTTTGATCTTGGATAGTCTCACCATAGCCTTGGTGTGGAGTTACAAATCTGGAACAAAGATTGAGACTGAGGCTTGGATAGTGTCTTGTGATGAAAGCAGATTTCACTGTTGGAATAAACAGGAGGAGAGTTATATCTCCTGTAGAGCTGAAATGGAGCAACTTTCCCTTTTACAGAGAAAGATGCATAAACTTAGCGTTAGATGTTTGAAAAATTAATAACTCAAAAATGCAGCTTTTACTTCATCATATTAATTCTGAACTCAAGATTTACAGTACAATTAGTCAAATAGACTAGTCTGATTCTGCAATATGTAAACTTTTTTTTTTTTTTAAAGCTGTCTCTCATTTTACATTATCTAAATATTTTCCTGTGGGTTTTATTTTTTTAAGGAGAGTCCCATACCAAAATAATCATTATATAACTGATACTTGTTTTATTTCAGTTTTTTCAAAAATGGAGGCTCAGTAACTTATATTTATCCTTTTGGTCATCCGTATGAATTTCCTCCACAAACCTAATATTTGTTATGTGTGTGTGTGTGTGTGTGTGTGTGTGTGTCTGTTTATCTACCTACCTACCTATCTACCTATCATGCCATAAAATTTCATGTGCATGTTAAGTTTGATACTGATTATATTCTAATTCTGCATCCTGTTAGAGCCCAGAGGTCCACTGAAAACTGAACACAGATGTATCTTGCAAGATTTAATGATATATTTCTCCAAGAATTTGAAAATAAAAATATTCACTTTGGAAATCAGGGTTCAGTGCTTTTTGGAATACAGTGTGAAAAAAATCCCAGAAGAATGTGAAAAGCTTTTTTATTACATTGCTGTTTTTAGATTATAAGCTCAAAGACAGAATCCATATTTTTATTTTTTAGCACTTGTTTGGAACCTAAATTATTAATCATCATGTCTAAATAATCACCATATTTCAACTGCATTATTTAACCGGACAAAATTCCGTGATTTTGGTGAGATATGTGCAGAGATATTTTAACTGGGTTTTCAGGATGCTTCAGAAATATTGTATTTACTGGATGGCATGGAAATATAAATTTTGTCTGCAGTGTTTTCTTTGCGCTTGTATCTGGTTAAAAGCTCCTATGGGCCTTTCCTCATTGCTGAACTGAAGTGTTTTCCACCTGTGACTGTGTTGGCAGAAAGCTATACTTGCATGGAAATGTTTGTCCTCATTCTCAGTCCCTATCTTGCTTCTCGTACTGCCCGTCACCTGGCTTCCCTTCAAGGTGATGGGTGGCAGAGCCTAACAATATTTTGTAAGTTGGAAGCAGAAAGAGGCAACCAGTGAGTTTAATCTTTCAGTGAGCTTGAGCTGAGCAATGATTTGCTGAAGGTGTTCTCTGAAAGCTCCCAACTCATATTAAATGCATTTGGGAACTGTGAGTGGTGGGGCAATAGTTGGATTTAAAGTAAATTGGGAATGTTTTGCAGATGGAGTGGATGGAGGTTTGATAGTGCTACTCAACTGATTTGGGTTCAGTCTTCTCCTGCAAGAAGGCATATGTTGCTTCAGGCAATTGTAAAAGAGCAGGTAAGGAGTAGGCCTGAATGTTGGTATTTCAGTAAAGCATTTGATAAGAGTATTCCGTAACTTTCTGACTAGCAACCCATTTAAGTATGGATTGCATGACAACTAAGTCACTGTATAACTGGCTTGAAAATTATACTTAAAGTGAGCTCATCAGTGGCTTCTCATCAAAGTGGAGTGAGCCACAATAATAGATGTCAATAAACAGGTTCTGACTGAATGTTAGAAAAAACTTCCTAACAAAAAGAACAGTGGAATTAATTTCCCAGAGAGGTAGTAGGCTCCCTTTAGTAGATGTGTTCAGGCAGAAGCTAGCCAACCATCTTTCAGGGATGCTTTAATTTGGATTCCTGCATTAAGCAGGGGGTTAATTACAGCACTGTGATTCTTTCAGGAAGTATATCAGAGGTTCTTGGGCAAGAGAATGGGAATATCTTATCAACTATCATGGCCTGCTCATGGCCTTTCCATAGGCATCAGGTTAACCACTATGCAAATCAGGAGTGGTTAGGGCTATTAGGCAGAGACAAAAGTTAACATCAAGTCAGGTGCTAATTTCCAAACAAGAAAGCATGAGATAGGTAAAAGGCAGTAGATAATCTGTGGTCAGTGAAAAGAAAAGAAACAAGAAGCTAGAAGTAGTAACTATAAATAAAACTGTCAGGTCAGCAGACTTCAAGTAGGCTTGATGAGGAGGAAGAAATGGAGTTGGAAAGGAAGAAAGGGTTCTGGAATGAGTAAGGCTCAGGTATAATAATACAAAGGCTCATGGCATTTCATGGTAATCATGGCTGTGGCGCGCTTCAGATTCAAAGGCAAAAAGTTGTTTTGAGCATGCAGGGCCCAAAGCTAGCACCTGTCTGCCACTTTTTAAAGTCATGCCTCTTACCCAACATTGTGCAGCTGCTTTAAGGAGTTGTGGACAGGTACTACATTTGTACCCCTGCATATTTTCTAAGTACCCTTTTGCCTTCTTACTGAAGCACTGCACATCCCTAAGAGTCCCCAGGCTTACTAGAAAGCTTTCTTGAAAGAGTACTACTTTAAAAATCCTTTAATCAAAATGCACCATGCATAATTAAGTGTTTTATAATTTACACATAATTTCCTTAAATGTTTCCTCCTACTGATTTTGCTAGGACAACCTTCTTTCTTAGGTTTCAAGCAACCAACTGTAAAACCAAGGCTACAACAGAGGACCACAGTTTAGCAGAATATATTTAATAAGGGATTTCTGTAGAATCTCTACTCAGGCACTAGGTGGCAGTTGCACATTTCAAAACAAGTCTTGCACATCCAGCCAAGTGTTTTTCCCCTGTAAAGCTTGTTATTTTTAGTGGGGATATTTATTTATTTGAGTCAGATATTGGTGGCTGTCTGAATTGCTGCAGTGGTGCCTCTGTTATGTCATCACAACTGGCCAGCTTTTCTTGAAATCTTGTAGCTGTGAAGTTATATTTATTGCCCTCCATGAAGTATGGCAAATAAGGTCTGAGAGTACTTGTCCCACAATACACACTGATTTGTTTACTTAAATGCTTTTAAAATAACTGGCCTGGTTATTTAATATTTCCTCATACTAAAATAATTACTTAACCATTTATTATAGACAACAACAGTAAATATAATCAACTTGTCATAGAACTATAAAGGAAAGCAACAATGTTTTAATAAAAATACAAACTAATAAAAACAGTTTAAACACTGCACTTAAAAACTGCATCAAAAAGGAGACCAGACACTTATAATTCCCAAAGCCTTTCTAAAAAAAAAGAAGGCTTTGGCCATCTTACACAAAGCAACTGAGGGAAAGCAATTTGAGATTCATGGAAGCACCAAAAATGTTCTCTTCCTCCCTCCCCCCCTTATTAAATGTATTTTCTGAGAATATTGGGACCCCTATGATGGAAATCTAAAGAAGCAAACAGATTCATACAAGAAAAGCACTCCTGATAACTTGACATTAGGTAAGGTTCTGTGAATATAAGGATCTTACCAGGTTTAATTAAGCCTGTGAGTAAGCAACATCCAAATATTGTAATAAATTAATCTCAGTCATGTAGGGTCTTTTTTTCACCCTCCTATCTGCAAAATAATGTTTAACTCTGTATGCTACTCCAAATTTGACATGTAGAAGATAGTTTTAATTTCTTACACCGAGCATAAAAGAAAGGCTCAATAGTTAATCTACTGAAACATTTTCACAGTACCAAAATAGAAATTAGTTTATTCCATAAATTTTGCTCACTATAAAAAAGCATTATTTTAATGGAAATGTTCTCTTTACTGTTAACCTCAGCAGCAATCTTTCACTCTGTTAAAAGATGGATGCAAATTATGTAAACTATGAAAGAACATATCTTGGCATAATAATGCAAATTAGTTGTAAATCAGATAGCTATTGGGTATAATTGTTTGAAAAGCTACAATTACATTGGAATAGATGTCTACTTTTGTGCCAACATATTTGTGTTTTCAGTGAAACTTCCCTAAAAAGTTTTCAGATGTAGGAAGAAGTGTTTGTATATAAAGAGTTATAAATAAATTTATTATCAAAATTCCCCCAAATATTATCTTAAAATATATTTATTACCAAATAGATTTTTTTTTTCCTAAAGATGTCCTTAACAAAAAATAAAATGTATTCCAGTAATATTTTCTTGTAACAATAGCTTGTTGCTATAAAAAGCTGATACTTTGCATTCTGAAGAGGAATTTTCTGTGCATTAAGTTGTTAGAATGAAGTTGCCTGAGGTAATTGTTATAGAGTCAGCTGGAGAATTTGAAGAAGCTGATAGAGATCCAAAAAATTCTTGAGTGGTTGTTTTCTGGTTGGAGTTGGGCTTTTTTAGAACTTCTCACCTTAGATGTTCTCAATCCTAACAGTATTAGGGGGAATAAGAATAAGTGACAACAGTCTACCCAAAAATGAATGCTAGATTTCTGATAGGTATATTTGAGTGTTATCAGATATCTGTGTATTTGTTTTGGTGTGTGTGCTTTAATAGTTCTCAGAATAGCTTGTTCCATAAAATATTATTTTCACAGGGACCGGAATATAAGAAGTAAATTTTGGGTTGATGCAAAACTGATGGGTGCCATGTTGCAGCTGTCCTACATTTCTCATGGGTGCAGGATGAGCTGTTGCATGGTTTTCCTTCTAAATATTTCTAGTTGTTATTTTATAGCTGCTAACACACTTAACATAAACAAGTTCATTATTACATATGTAACTCATCTTTCCTCCAAATTTTCTAGGCAATGTGTTTAATAATCCCTGTTTATTTAATTCATGTAACAACTGAGTTAGGTTAGGCCAAGATAAAGTGAATGGCTCTCGGCCACTCACTGAGCTGTATGGTCATGCGGAGACTCAAACCTGGGTTTCCCCACTCCTAGACCACCACTTTAACTGCTACCATACACTGTCTCTCACATTTGAACATGAAGCCCTAATAATAATAAGGCAGCATGCTGGCTGGGGAATTCTGGGGGTTGAAGCCCACACATCTTAAAGTTGCTGAGGCTGAGAAACACTGCTGAAGTTGCTTCCGTTATTTATTTATTATTTACCAGGCTTATATGCTGATCCAATCACTGCTGATTGAGTGGGTTACATATCCTACCTAAAACAACATAATTCTTCTAATAGACTTATTAGCCACAAAACAATAAAATTCCATTAATAACAAATGTATCGCCATTGCAAGAGGAAACAGTCTCATAACATATCCATCCACAAGGCTTGTTAGAACAGCCAGGTTTGAGCTGCCTTCCCAAAACCTAGCAGAGATGGGGCCAAATGGATGCCGGAGGGAATGTTATTCCAGAGAGGGGAGCTTCATTTGAGAAGCGGGGCCCCAGTTGAAAATACATGCTTTTGTGGGTCCTGTAGGTAGAATTCCCCAAAGAGGGATTCTGAAACAAGCCGTCTTCTTGATCTTATTGGACAGGCAGGTTCAACAGAGAGTACAGTAACCAGTTCCAAAGATACCCATATCTTGAGCCACAAAGGGCTTTAAAGTGACAACCAGTACCATTAATCTGCCCAATTTAGATTTTTATTTTACTTCTTATTCTGAAACAAGAGTGCTATTAAAATCTCTCTTTGATTTCTGCTTTACACGGGGGGGGGAGCTTTTTATTCAAATATTTTCTGCCTGTTGAATCCAATTCATATAATTATTGGTATAGAAAGATATTTGATTTGCATTTAAACATATAATAAAACATATATTTGCATTTATATTACATTTTGTATTTTGAGAAGGACAATTGTCTAATCAGTAAAAGTGAATGAATGGTGTAACATTTTAATTAGGCAGATTATCCAGAATAATTCAGTGTGAGATTTTGATGAGTTGACAAGATGAATGAGATGATATATGAATGATGAAGGGAAGGGGGGTGATTAAAAAAATAAATAGCAAATGAGTAATATTAAAGATTCTTAACTGAAGAAAAATATAAAACATTGTAAGTCATGGATACATCACAATCATTTATTATGAAGGAGACATATGTTCCTAATATTTTTTTATTAAGCCTTTGTTATGGAAATAATAGTAGTGATCATTTTCTTTCCCAGAGTCACTGGTAAATTTTTCTGGAAACTGGCAAATGTTTTGATAGTCTTAACCTCAGTATTAAAGTGTTACTGAGATATCTGTAAATTTATCAATGGAAAGAAGGATTTGGCAAGTAAAGAGTTCAGAAACAAATATGTCTTCCAGAAAGTGCTACTAAGATGAAAATCTGGGGAGTTTTACAGTTAGACAGCTCTGGACCATTTCCAGGGCAACTTAAAGAAGTCATCGGATAGCCCCAATTATTTCAGCAACTCTGTATGCCTCTAGCCTTTCCATTGTACCTGATTCCATCATCTAGTTGCACAAAACAGTGTAAAAACATAAGAAGGGTCCTGTAAATCAGGCCACCGGCCAATCTAATCAAACAGTCTGTGTGACTCATTGGCCAACAAGATACACTGACAGCATGGACAGGCAGGACAATAATTAGCTTTTCCAATGTTGCTTCACAGCAACTGCTACTTAAAATATGCTTCTTCAGATTCAGAACATAGCATCAAGAATAGAGGAGATCAGGAAACTTTCTTGCTTATCAACACTCCTAGCCAAATTATAATTTAATAATAACGAATTGGAAAAGGGAGAATGGTCCTCAACTCCATTTAGTATTGTATTTATTCAACTGTTTAATGGATCAGATATTAAATTTTTTTGAAGGAACAGCAACTGTTCTAAAGGAACTGAAAGGTTAGGTTTAGGGATTGGGTTTCCTGACAAACAGTTAAGAGGAAATGAGATAGCTTTTGGATGATGTTAATTTGAAATAAGGGCCAAGCATATGGTATGTGGCAGTTTCCATACAAGATAAAGGTAAATGTTGCCAACTGAGATTTTGTGTATGCATTTCGCATTCCTGACTTCCTCAGCCTTTTACTAGGTAACCATGCCAGGATGTATGTAGAATGTGGCTATATCACAGAGTGTGTTTTTTCCCCCTCCAGTAGCACATCAAGAGAAAAACGAGAGGCAATGGCAAATGCTGTATCTGAGGAAAGGTGACTCTGACTATTAAAGCAGCACTGATAATTTACAGCAGCTCGTCCCCAAATCACATCTCTCCAGATGATCTCACCTGTAACTCCCATCCTCACTGGTTAGCCAGCCATACAAAGGGGTGATGAGAGCTTTAAGCCAAAATGTCAGGAGGGACTCAGGCTAATCTAGGGCATGATACATTCAGACATGGAACCATAATTTCTGTGTTATAAAGGAATATATATCTTTACCTCCCCAAACTGAGAGTATTAATAAATAAACTTTACCAACCAACCTATTCATCTTCTATTTAGGGTAGCATCTGGTTGGCAACTATGGCCAAGGTAGTTTAGAAAGTAGTTATGCAGCAAAATTTGAGTTTACCATCTGTGTTCAATGCTTGTTGGATTCAAGAAGCACCTCTGTTTTGCCCTAAGTGGCAGCTATTAACTTCCTTTTCTTTTCTTTTCTTTTTTTTTCAGAGCCTGATTTTTATAGCAAGAGGAGCTTGGTACTTTATCCACCTTTGATATCACTAAAACACTTGTAGTTGTGTAAAAAAGGTTCTGTTTCCATGCTTTCTGTGTTATGCTAGTGTAACTAATTTTACATATTATTTAGTTTGTTATGCATAATCATTGCAGTGTTTCTCAACCTTGGCAGCTTGAAGATGTGTGGACTTTAACTCCCAGAATTCCCCAGCTAGTATACTGGCTGGGGAATTCTGAGAGTTGAAGTCCACACATCTTCAAGTTGCCAAGGCTGAGAAACACTGGTCTATTGTAAGGCTCAGCAGCGTGGATTCCTTGAGTACCAGTATTTAGAGGGAAACTGTTGATCCCTTTCTTATCACCTTTACATACAAGTTGTAGGTTTCATTGAATTACACCCAAAAATACATTTCATTTATTCTGCAAAATATATTTATTTACAGGTATTTTGTCCAGTATTAGCTGTTTGTAAATCTTTGCAGTAAATAATTGCATTTTTAATCTTAATGTGTACCTGAATGAGAACCTTCACCTTTTGCATGTGTGATAGATTTGTAGTGTCGCATACAACAAACTAAAAAGCTATTGGATTTCCAAAATCAAAATAATCTGCTTTTCAAAAGAGAAATAACTCAGTTTAACTTTTTGATTGTATAAGTAGATATTGAATATTATTGCTGTTAAACTTTAAAAGTTCTTTACGATTCCTAAAGACTTTGATATCTGCAAAAGAGACTTAAAAATCAACTTTAATTTTAAACAGACAAGAAAAACTGTCTTCAATCAGAAATGCCATCTTTTATGTGTCTTATTGTTTAATAACAATTTCTTCATGTTGGAATTGGTTTGTACGGATGTTATAAAATTAAAGGATATGGCCAATCCAGTGTTTTCCTCTTTGGCTGAACTCAAAGGAAAAATTCTATCTTTCTACAAATGAGATTTTTAGATAGTATAAACTGAATTATTCTTTTTAGTTACATTCTAAGCGTTATCTCAGAAGCAAGCCAATTTGTATGGAGAAGGTCACTGACTTGTTTTCCTTGAAGCACTCCTTTCATCTACTTAGTGGACAGATAGATTCAGAAAAATTAAAAGAGGCAAGATGTTCTCTCTGGGAAAATAAAACGTTGGAGAAGATTTAGGACTGAAAGTATTTTCCAACCTGTTCCCAAACAAAATTGACTAAACTTTTGTAGACATGTTTTAAATTTAATATTTATCTCAATATTATATGTGTTCGGACTGAACTGATGTTTCCACGCTTGGCTTGGTATCCTAACGGATCAATTAATAGATTGACTGCAATTGTGTCAACCAATGAACTTCAGTAGAGCTTGATTATTAGCAGATGTGTGTGATGGCCTCCCTTAATTGTTTTATAAGACATCCATTTCTATCATGAACTTAACCATGCTATAAATATAGAATGACTGTGCCTTAATTTAATATCCATATTTTTGCCTACATGGACATTTCTGGGTTTCTGGTTTGGCACTTCAAACCAAACTGTGAGACAAATTCTCTGCAAAAAAGACAATGCCTTGTGAAGGAGCCTTTCTGTCTATACAGTGTCTTTTGGTTGTGTATAGGTCTCCTACTAGCCTGATTTTGTCTCTGCTTCCCCAGACAAGCAAAGATCCAACATGAGCTCTTCTTAAGAGTTTGTGTGGCTTTGGGAGGGAATAAGCATTAAAAACCACAGTAAATGAAAGCACATAACTTTTCTGTTTCTGGCACGTTCCAGTGACATTAATATTGCAGAGACTGACTGTCCTTATGTCTCCATATCAATGGATCATACACCATTCTTGGCAGGTTTATCTTAGAAATATATTTTTTAAGTACACAAACAAAGGATAAGCAACCTTTGAATTCCAGGCATGTAGCTGTGCATCTCCTCTATCATTCTGCTGTTCTTTTAATTCTAAACCCACGCAGCCCCCCCCCCCCCAGTTTCAGAAATGATGATGTAAGTAATTGCAGGGGGCACACTAAACATTATTTTTTTCTTTGTGTTTAATGTAAAAAAAATCCTTCATTAATGTTGACTGTTTATCTCTTTTTTTTACGTTAAATTGAAACTGTCAGCCTATAAACATTCTTGTCTTTGAAAGCATCCTTGTTTGTGAAATGAATTCCCATAAGTCTGTGATTTGCTTATAATTTTGTGGTTATGAATTCCGGAAGAGTAATCATCTTAGTCTGTAGCAGCAAGACATGCTGTGGTGTCAAGCCCAACTTCTGTCAAATTGGGATGAAGAAGTGGGGGCAAAGTTGAACAAAAGGAAAGGGGTAGACAGGCACTGGGAAAAGCAGAAGCAGAATAGAATTGCTTGGTTTAGCAAGTGGATACTGTATAATATGCTTAAAACTGATGGTGGTTTCTTTTTTCTGAAGTTCTCTGCTATCCAAAAATGGGTAGTGATGATGGTATGTGTTGAACCTTTACAGGTGCTCCTTCAAGCCCAAGTACAAGTTCCTTTGTATGGAACACACACTGCTTTGAGTAAAAGACCCAGGCATATCTGCCACTACTCTTAATGGGTAGATCACCATGAAGTTTGCTGTATATAAAGTACACCAAGAAACATTATGGGATCAAAGGAAGATGTGAACAAGTTGTTATCAGCTACTTTCATATGGGCTTTGGTAGAAAATACCCAGGGCAGTTGACTAGTATCTGTGAAATGCATTCTCTGGTAAACAGTGCTCTCTAAAGTGCCACTGACAACTCTGCTTGTAGATGTTACGGAATAGACATGACTTTTCTGAAGCTTTCATATTACATCAGTCAACTTTAGTGTTAGCTGATGTTTCTCCTTGTTTCTTTCTTGTTTTGTATGTCTTTAAAACAAAGTGATCACCAACGTCTGTGTTTCTTCCTCAAATAAGCAAACAAGGCAACTGCAACAACAGAAAAACACCCATGATTTTAATTGGAAATTTAATGAATGAAAAATTGGCAAAAATGTTGTAATCGGAGAAACAAACTAAGTTCTCCTTTAGTCTCTTTCCATTGTACTGCTTGGAGTTTTGGATAGCTCTTTTTTGGCTTTTTCAAACATCACAAATCGAACTGGCTTCAGTGGTAAACACAGGCTTATTTTAGCATTCTTGTAGCCTGTCATTTGCTCCAGGGGATTAATCCCAAGCAGCTAATGCAGCAATGTTAATCAGTCAAAATAAGCAATGCCTTTATGGAGGAGTAATGCAGGTCTTTTCCCATACTCTTCCTAAAATAGGTAGTTGATGTTTATGCATTGCAGCTATCTAGTAAACTTACTGAAATCAGTCTCAATTAAACAACAGATTGCATTAAATCTCTTGCTCTGATATTGTGACTTAATTTGGGGTGGGGTGGGTTTTTTTTCCCCAAATTAAATATACTCTCAATTAAAAAGCTATTTGCTTTTTAATAATATAGGCTATTAGCCCTTCTTCTTGCAAAAGGAAACTTAAAAAGTAAGTACATTGGGAAGTAAACCAGGAAAACCATGCAGAGCTTGGCTTCTAGAACTCCTTTCAACCCTTTAACATCAATTCGATTCAAGATCATATGATCAGGAAGGAGGTGTTGAGAACGGAGCAATCAACAACATTCTAAGCTGCTAGATTTTTTTCCTTTGCATCCCTTGGCCAAACCTTGCCTGTTTTTGAAGTTATTCTTGTTTTGCCAGTTTCCCTACCCACACCAAATTTGGTCCCATTCCATTTTGGTTTTGGAGTGTTATCCTGCTGAACAACATCCTGAGCCCCTTTATGTAATTTGTTTTCAACATTTAATTGGGTTGAAAAGAATAAAACTAGATTTGGAAGAACTGGGTAAAATGTGCACGTACCCCAAAACTACAGAAAGACAAAGTTCAATCCAACATAAGTATCTATCTTATCTATTACAGGATACATATGACTTAGTCTTTAAAGTAAAGCATTAAATAGCCCACACTGAGCATTTAACAGAACTAAGGTTTTCATAATGCATTAACATATTCACAGGATATATATTTATTATCTTTACCTACACAGATAGTCTCTGTATACATGCAAGCAGATGTATTATTTTCTTTCTGCATGTTGACTTTTCTTTCCTGTTTTCTAGGAAAAAGTTGCAATGAAATCAGAAATGCGGGCGAGTGAAATTCAGCGGCTTGAGCAAACCATACAAGATTTAAAAACAAAAATTGCAGAGCTAGAGAAACAGTTTCCAGCAACAGAGGTGTTGGTTTCAAGCAGAAGCCTGTGGAATGGGACTGAACAGCCAACTCATGAAGGACTACCTAACACAGCTCTTCAAGAACATGAATTGTGTGCCCTAGTTAAAACTATAACTGCAACATCTGTGCAGACATCTCCAGCAGATGATTATTTAACACACATAATGCCTTCAGACAATACACTGCCACAAGCACCTCCCCACCTCAAAGGGGATCCAGGTCAAGGGCCAACTCAGCCATTGCCAACACTTGAGCCACAACCCACCTTTTGCTCTGAAATAGCTTTAGTTCTGTCACCAAAACGGATTTCGGTACAGCTGGATGCTTCTCAAGAAAAACTAACAATGCCACAAACTTCAAGGCCATGCTTACTTCAAGAGGAATCTGTGCCATCAGCTCCCCACCCTTCTCTTAGTATGGAGACTGTAACGTGGAATGAATATTCCCCATCTTTATCTTCTCACATCACTTCTGGTCCTCTGTCCACTGACACTGGAATTTCCCTGCCTGGAGCAGGAGGTCCATTTTTAACTTCATCAGTGTCACCTCCCTCATCCCTCTCTGCCTCAGGATATTTGGTGTCTTCATCTGACATAGCACCATCTTCTGTTCCATCATTCTCCGCCGAAAGGATTCCTTCCCCATCATGTATGCCAGGAATGGACATGATACCATCTGCCCCTTCTTTATCTGTTGGAAGCATCTCTTCTAGGTCGCCTTTGCCTACAGCTGGAATGCCTACAGATATCCCATCTCCACCACCTCTTCCTGTAACTGGAGTTCCACCTCCTCCACCTTTGCCAGGAGTAGATATTCTGCCTGTACCATCTCCGCCTGCCATGGGTATTCCACCACCTCCATCTTTGCCAGGACCAGTTTTTTCCCTTTTGCCAGGCATGGTGGCACCCTCTTCTATTCCAGAAATAGTAGTGCCACCCCCTCCCCCCTTGCCAGGCATGGGAGTGCCACCCCCTCCGCCCCCACCCCCTTTGCCAGGCATGGGAGTGCCACCCCCTCCGCCCCCACCCCCTTTGCCAGGCATGGGAGTGCCACCCCCTCCACCCCCACCCCCTTTACCAGGTATGGGAGTGCCGCCGCCTCCTCCACTACCCCCACCCCCTTGGCCAGGCATAGGAGTGCCTCCTCCTCCACCTCCACCCCCTTTGCCAGGCATGGGAGTGCCGCCTCCTCCACCACCACCCCCTTGGCCAGGTGGGGGACCTCCTCCTCCTCCTCCTCCCCCTCTACAAGGACTGACAATGCTGCCTCCTCCACCTCCCCCACCTTTGCCAGGCATGGGTTTACCACCTCCTCCACCACCTTTGCCTGGTGCAGGAGTCCCTTCTATGCCTGGAATAGGCATGCCCCCACCTCCACCTCCTAGTCTTCCAGAAGTTTCTGGGTTTCTTCCTCCTCCTTTGCCGACTGGTTTATTTGTAATGGGAATTAACCAGGAAAAAAGTAGCAGAAAGCATGCAATAGAACCTTCTCGACCCATGAAGCCTCTTTATTGGACAAGAATCCAGCTTCATAATAAAAGGTAACAATATGTTAGAAATGTTGTTCTGAAGCTTTTGAAATGATAATATTAATTGCCTTAGAACTGAAAATACCAGTAAGTCAAATATCTGTATGTTGTTCTTTCTGTGGCACTACAAATTCAAAACTGTCGCTTAAAATGCTCTTTCACTGTATTGGTTTTTAAGCCTTTGGGAGACAATGTTCGGAAGAAGTATTATCCTAAGTATTTTTAAAGGTAAATACTATCCTGTGGTATAGCCCAACCACATATTTCTTGGCAGGATATACTTATCTTTCCAATGCAGCAATGTGTATTATTAACCTTCCTTAATGTAACTATAACACGGGCATATTTTAAACTTGTTCATGTATATTAGCTTTTCTCAAGGGCCAGTTCATACACAAGTTGCAGCACTACTACTAGATTCCTTTGTTAGTTTTTCTTAGCTCTTTCTGCAGTCCTATGAAGATAACCTATTGTGAACTGAGGTCTATGTGTGCATGGCTATACTTTAGCAGACCTAAATACATGTCCAGATGTTTGCTGGAAATGATCCAATAATAGTCAGACTTGTTGCATGAGCAACTTGGACCAAAACAAAACAAAACCCTTATAACCATCAGTTGTCTGAAACAATCCAAAAGTTTCCTCTTGTAGCAGATCTGAAGACTGCGTACATAAATTCTGAGAAGAATTCATGCACACAGTAGACGAGCACAAGCGGTTTGGAATTGCTAGAAGCTAGTATGAGTTAGCAAGGGGTTCTTCAGATGTGTTCTACTTATTTTAGAGCTGGTGCTCAGTTCAGGAAGTTGGGCTTCTATCCTAAAATAAGAGATGTCAGACACTGAGTAAGCTGATCTCCTTTTGAATTTCATTCTCCTCACGAAGAAGCATAAGTGGTTTTGAGGAAAGGATGTTTTACACATGCTCAGAAGTTTATTAATATTTTAGAAACTCTTTCCAGCACAGGGAACAAATTTATGTTGTAGGCCTCAGTAAGACCAAATATTGTATATCATGGGATTAAAAATTGTTGCATCTTTGTGTCTTTTTGCAGAAGCTAGGAGGAGGAATGGATGGTATATGTTGGTATATATTATTCTTTGATAGTTACTGTATCTTAGTAAATATTAGGCAAAAGCTCTTCCTGTGTTAATAATTGAGCCACACCCTGGTGTTTTCAAGTCCCAGCACATTCAAGACGTGCTGAAGTCCAGAGGCAGCCACACCTCACATCCAGGCCCTTAGCTTACAAAAGCCCGTAGCTTAATAAAATTTCACTGAATTGTTCTGTATGGATGGAGAGCAACTTCAGTGAGTTTACTTGAGAAGGGAGGTTTCAGATGTGGGTCATACATGATAGAACCCTCTACTTTCTATTTCTTTTAATATCTTGTTGATTTTTGGCATCTTAAAGCAATTTGAAGAAAAAAATATAATACCCATGTGAATTTATCTGTGTAGTTGTTGCCACTTCTAATGGTGTAACTACATGTCTTAAAGCCAAGGAAGAGGTGGAATTTAAGTGAGCTAGGAGGTAGCTCACATAAATGTAAATTTCTGAACTGTAAATCTCCCATCCATTATCTAAGTGGAGTTTGTGCACTGCTTTTCTAAGATTTGATGCTGCATTCAGAGACGGAGTGACTCAGTGCTTAGGATCTTGAGTAAGGCTTTCTTAGGAATGAAACTGATAAATATCTTGGACCCAATCAGAAGGCATTTGAACTGGAACCTGCTTTTCTATGAGCAGAACAGGGGCTTTCTAGGAGTCTTGACTAACTAAATTCTTTTGAAGGCAGATCAGAACTCAGGGCTTGGTTGTAATGCAAGGGATACAAGGGGTCAAAACTGCTTGAATGCTATTCCTTCTGATGAGGATAGTCTGCTCTCAAATCAATGTCTTGTGTAAAGTAGAGAGCCAAGCATGTTTTCAGACAAATTGCCCAGTTCTTAACTTACACATGTTCTTTACTTGCACATTAAAAATAAGTTCTAGACTTGTCAAGAAAAAGTATAAAGAGAAAGATATGAGGATGAGGATGAATGGCTGTGAAAAGGACATTGTAGCTTATAATGTACACTGCAGTTTCTGTGTGTAGTCATGGTAGTATGAATTCATTTTCAGAATGCTTCATGAGATTTCTTCTGAGAAACAGGAAATTAAAGTGAGAGTCAATCTGGGTTTTGTTTTGTTTTTCTTTGTTTTTTTGCCCTGCTTTCATCCACTTCTGTGTGCACAATTCCCGTTCCTCATTTTTATAAACTGTTGACAGGCTCCCCTATATCAAATTTCTCTTAAATGGGGATCAAAGATAAACTTATAACTGTCCTAGTGAAGAGAAGAGTCATTAGGACAATCTCAAGGAATAAGGAGGGGAAAAAACCCCTTATCACTCAATGTGAATTCCCTTTAGATATAATCTATGTGCTGTGCACTAATTGCTGCTGCTTATTGGAAATTATGGAACATCTTCTCAATAGTTCTCATTATCAAACAATGCCTTGTGTAAAGTTTATGCTATATTTTCTGAAAGCATTTTCTTTTTGTTCCTCTCCTTAATTATCTTTTTGGCTTACTATTCCACATGATGTTATTTTTCTCAACTATTGTAATAATCATGGTAAGCAACCTTCGCTATGAATCTGATAATACATAAATTATAGCATGCATATCTATTTCTCACTATAAATTTAGAACCCACTGAAAAGTACCATTTCTATGTTGTGCAGGAAATTGGCAGCATATTCCTTTTATGAATCAGAAATGTTCAGTATTTTTGTAGTCCATTTCCAATTGGAAAAAGTGAATGTTAATGATTAAACTGATAATTCATCTATCTTCATTCCACCATTTTGTGACTATTTAGTCTGATGTTGTCCTACATAGGTCTTTTGCTTAACTTTAGAGATTCTAGTGCTTCACTTGTGTGGGAAAAAATTGAAGAACCTTCAATAGATTATCATGAATTTGAAGAACTGTTTTCTAAAACAGCTGTTAAAGAGAGGAAGAAACCTATTTCGGACACCATCACCAAGACAAAGAATAAACAAGTGAGTACTAACTTGCACTTTTCTTTAGTGGACATTAGAAAACTTTGGCTAGGTCTATGGGACTTAGCAAGCAGGGAGCAGGAGATCTGTGAGTACCTCATGACTGGTCCAAGTAGCAGTCTGAAGGGACAAGGAGATACAGTACATTCAGTGGAAACAAATGGTTATGAACTGGGCCATATTGAATATGTTTGTTTTGTTAGAAATAGGGAATAAATACTAAACTTAAAAATAAGATAATACAGGTCAGAACAGAGAGAAGATGAGATGAATGTGCAGGCTGCTAGATGTGTATCATAGCAAAAGAGAGGCAAGGAATGGAGTGGAGAGGGAGATGAACCTCTTTTCCTTTGGGTCTTGGCTCTGATCAGGTTTGAGGTACTGGTGGATATGCCATATTGAGAGTTTATTGAGGCTTTTCATAATATGGGTAGTTGAATAAATCTTGGAAACTAATCATGATTTCACTGTTTTTTTCCTGCTTTTTAATTGTTGAAAATTATTAATAAAATATTTATAATTTACTTGATTTTGGTTTTAACTCTTAGTTTGAATGCCAAACTTGTAGAAAGGTGTATGAATCTATAAATATTTGCTACTCAGGCTTATCACTTAATATATTTAGTCTTATTCAGGATTTAGTAACTAGAACATAAGGTGATCATGTGTAGACAGCTAAGAATTCTCCATAGTATTTACTATTGTTGGACAATTGTTGGCCGCAAACATTTTGCATGTAAAATTGATATAATTACAGTTAGCAGAGAAATATAATGTAATACTATAGCAATAGATGAAAGACCTGAAGTACTAAGCTGAGGGCAGATCCTCCTGGAGAAAATCTATGAGATCACTAAGAATGAATGCCAACTTGATGGCACATAATCAGTCATTAATCATATCACTAAGTAATTATGTTGATAGATTGCTCAAACAATTATATTCTTCTTTTGAATTACTATTTTTCTTTTAATTTTCTTCTCTCTTACTATTTTTCTTTTAATTTTCTTCTCTCCATTCAGACCTAAAATATCTTGTGACTGGTAGTGACTTTTCAAGGGATCAGGCATGTTACCAGTCTTCTACCTAAGATTCCTTTAACTGACTTGAGCCCATTCACTGACAATTTGCATCTAAATGTTAGAAAAGCAGCAAAGTTTATCTTTAGTATTGAGTTACCATTTTACCTTGTAATAATATATAGGGCAAAGTAGCAAAAAGTTACAGTGCGTGGCTTTATCAAGGTGGTAAGCACTTCACCAAATGAATATTCATGAAATTCATTTATTTTGGGGATTGTGATATTGGTATTTTTCTAGGAAATCTAAATTATAAAGTTGCTTATTTACATTTCAGCAATGAAGATATATTTCAGTGTAGAACAGCTGAAAGTAAGAATGTAATATTTCAAAACAGAATGTAGTATTTCTGCTTTTAAAAATAGAATTAAATAAGAATTCCAACTATTACGAGCATCTACACTTCCATTAAGTACACATTGTTAGAACAGCTGCTCAGCTTTCAAATATATCTGTTTGTGCAGAACTCAATTTTGCTTTCCAGAGTTTCTTAAATGCACAGTATTAAATAACTTATTAGTTAAGGAAGATCCAAAATGCTGCAGTTTTTGCCATTTCATTTATGATAGGGACACTGTATATTCAAATAAATGGATCTGTCTACTCTGTGACATTTTAAGTTTTATTTAACATATCATGAAATTTAGAAACACAAACTTCTGCAAACAATAAAATGATGGCTACTGAGTTGTGTTTTGCAAACAATGATTAAATAGGCAGGCAGTAGTTGTGGTTAAACATTAGGGGTTGCGGTTTCAACGTCTGGCAGGATTTGTTGTCTTTTGCAGTAGTAAGCACTTTATTATATTATTTTAAAGTATATTTTTAAAACTTGGAGCTGAATACCCCGAAAGGTCTCTAAAAGGACATGCTTTCTACAAAACAAGTTTATTGAAAATGTAATAGAGTTCTGCTAAAAATATGAATGTATATGGGAATATGGTGCTGATGTAAAGAAAATTTGATGTAATTAATCAAATGCTATTTATTTATTTTTATTTCTTTTTAAAAAATTGTATGGCTACCCATCTTATACATCACAACTCTGGGTGACTCACAAACTGTGATAAAACCCAACAGAACAGTAAAACCAATATAAAAAAAAACAAACCCTAATCCCAGCACACCAACCAACAGTCTCCAACCAATCCACAATATTGCAAATGCTAGCCTCCAGCTTCACCTGATCTCAGTGCCTGAGAGAAGAGCCAGCTCTTCAAGGTCTTCTGGGAGGCTAGGAGAGTGGGGGCTTGCTGGATCCCAGAGGAGAGGATATTCCACAGATCAGGGGCCTCTACAGAAAAGACATGCTGCCTAGATCCTGCTAGGTGGCAACATGTAAGGGAAGAGACTTGGAGTGCACCTCCCCTATCCAACCTGGTGGAGGAGGCAGATATCCTCAGGGAGAGGTCCTGTGCCATGCAGGGCTTTAAGGTGATAACCAGCACCTTGAATTGCACCCAGAAAGAAACTGGGAGCCAGGGCAGTTCACACAGCAATAGTGCAATATGGGCAAACCTGCACTTGCTGATGCGCTGCTGCATTCTGGACCAGTGGTAATTTCCAGATGGTCTTTACAAGCAGCCCCGTGTATAGTGCACTGCAGTAATCCAACCAGGAAGTGGCATAAAGCAGAAGTGACTGTGAGCAAGGCCTCCTAGGCCAGTATTGGGCACAACTGGCACACAAGACAAATCTGTGCAAATGGCCATGGTTGCCACCTGCTCCTCAAGCAGCAGCCGCAGGTCCAGCAGGAGCCCCAAATGATGCACCAACTCTGACTGGGAAAGTGCCACCCAACTGAGAGTCAAAGATGACACATCGCCAGCTCCAGAGGGGCCCAAAACCCAAAGCCCCTCTGTCTTGCCACTCCAGTTCCTCCCCATCCATGCCCTCACAACCTTCAAGTCCTGGGGCAGCATTTAAAGACAGCAGATTATTTTGTTCTCCTTGCTTTCTTTTTATAACCTTACCACCTGATGTCTTTCCATACAGAACTATAACTGTTTGGAATTAATTTTGGAATATCTTTGTGGAACAGTGCATAAGCTTGAATCCCAAGCAGTGCTCTTGCAAACAAGTGTTCCTTCATACTGAAAATACCAATTAAAATGCTGTAAAACTGCACCTGAATTTATCTTAAACTGTGAAGGATGCAGTTATGAATTATTGTTATTGTTGTTACTATTACTATTCAGTTTTAGGGAAGCATGGGTCTCAGTAGCTGTACTATTTTCTGGTGTATTTGAAAATTTAATTCAAAGTTTGAGCGATTTTATCTTTAATGCTGCAAAGATCTTATGACCAGGATAGTAACTCATGTTATATGGTTTAGCTACTCCAGAAAGTCTAGGTTTTTTTAACAAATAAAAGCTTAATAAATTAGATATTTAATATTTTGGATGAAATGAAAATGTAGATATGTTCATATGCTAAGTATCATTTTAACTTGTTGGAGGACATGGAAAAGATTTGTGTTGCATACCATTATTTTGCCATAAAAATCGGCACAAGCATTCAGTAATCTAAATTGTGAACTTAAAATAATTATGCAAGATGTGTTCTTTTGCTTGAATTGGATTCAAGCAAATGGCATAAAATATTGTATATAACCAGACATTCTGATTGTAAATCGTTCTTCATGGATTTCATCTTATAAGAGCTCAGCTAATGATGGTTTAATCAACAAACCATGGTCAATCAAGAGTCATATATGATATATCGATACAGCCACTGGCTCTGATCAGGTCAGATAGCCTATTCACATGATCAGGACTTTTGATAATTGAAAAGGACACAATATTTCTGCTGACAACAAATACACAAGATTCTGCAGTACTGTAGGACATTTTTTGTGCAATGATAGTGAGGAAATGGAATGCAGCTACAAAATAGTATTTGTCAGTGGGTGATGGCCTTTCTGTTTTTACTTTGGCCAATGGATAGAAGTCAGTAGATTCAGAATTATATGGCATTTCTCTATCTTGTAACATAAAATTACAGAGTCTGTATGATTGCTGAAGATCTAGTAATATAGATTTATTTACCTCCAATTAGAATGCATAGATGGAGAAGATTCAGTAGCTGCTGTAGAATAAACAAAAGGTATCTAGTCTATCAAAAAGCTTCTATCTAACATTTCTCATTAAACTGATACAAAAGCATAAATAGTTGTGGCTTGTATTATTTCAGTGAATTCCAGAACAGGATTATTTTAAGGTGATCAGTTTTGAAGTATAGAAGAAGGATGGGAGAAATGCAGAGAACTGAAGGAGAAGACTGCTTTACTGACATGACTTGATGTTATAACAAATTAAATATAAAAGCATTTTTGGTAAGTTTAAAAAAATGCAAGTAATGTTGAGAATAATATCTGGTAAGCATTATATTGAATAATGCATAGGCATTATATTGAATATCTCCAGGAAAAAAAGATTCCCTGAGCATTTGTGTTGTCAGGAATTCTATAATCTGATAATCAGTCTAACTCCTGTTACAGTCATGGCAATAATAAAGTTTGTGAAGGTTTTCTGGTTTATCTTTGGTTAGTAGAGTCCAGATTCTTATGCTCTATCATGAGCAACCTGGTTAAATAGTGAAGGACCAGAGGAAATATATAATGAGAGGGACTTTTGTAAGTTTAGTCATCTTTAACATTTCTACAATATATCATGTTCATGGATATTGATGCTGTATAAATGATCAAGATACTGGCTTGTTCTGTTCTAAAAAAAAATGCGCCAAGGAAACATGTCTAACAGAAACAGTACTGAAAAAATGATGAAATGGGTAACTGCTTTTTGGACAGGCTTCCCCAGCCATAATTCACTGTGATGGTACCATGTTGACAAGGCCGATCCACTACATTTTAGATATTCCCCTGAATGTTTAGGAAAATATGTATGGGAAAGAGGTGACATGTTAGGATGTTGTTTAGGATTTTTAGATGTCAAAACTAAAACTCCAAACTCCTCCCGAGTTGTAGCTGATGAATTTGGAACATCATGGTAGCCTTTCCCAAGAATTCAGCGTGATATAAACAGGGGCTACTATTTTGTAGCCAAAAAGGACATTACAGTGATATTGCTGGATTTCGACCTGTCACTATTACATGCACTTAAAGATGGGCTATTGCTCACAGCTCTTGCGTCAATAAAATAAATACTGTCTGCTGGAGAATATGCATGGACGTCTGCCCAGTTATCTTAGCTATGGATGTGGTGAAAAATCCTCATATACACACAGAATAGTCTTCAAGTCATAGATGGTAATTGGTAGTCCTTTAGCATGGAGGATTCTGGGCCTATGGAAAGCAGTTCATCCTGAGAAACACAGTTGCACTGAGCTTTGTGCGTGTAGAGGTAATGCCATGCCTAATGAGAAAGGACAGTAATTCACGATAGCTGAGGAAAGGAGCGTTTAAATACTGCCATGTGTTAATGGAGGCATCACAACAGGAATCAGATTTTATATTCAGAGGAAGGCAGTAATGCCCATCCTTTTCCCCTCTGTGTACATTAGTGCTCTGGCATCGTGCCTTTATTTTTATGTGGCATTATTGCAAATGCAATACCATAGGTGGGCTTTTAAAAATGTCTCTTTAGAACCCCTCTGTCACCGAGTTGCAGCTAGTTCCATAACTAATAATCAGCTATGTTTAGTTTTAAAAAATGACATTCTATACAAGAAATTTGGTTTAAAAACAGAATTTAAAAACATTTCTTCACTTGCCTTGGGCACTTTTTAAAACTGTGGATTCTCTGATTGTTTCTAATTAATGAAATGTTTAAATCTGTCTTGCTCTGTCTCTTGTTGTAGAACATGATGCTTATTTTTACTTATTACTGTATATGTGAATCTAAACAATCTGAGAAATTTTTCATCCAGTGTCATACAAAGAAGCATTAACAAGAACAGTTCTATATTAATAAGGGATTAGTTCTTTAAAGCAACACATGTAATGTATTTGTTTCATCCAGCCAGTTGAAATACTGCAATTTTAATGACAAGAACACAGTGAAAGTTTGCTTACAATTTGAAGACCTCTCTTTAAAAAAATAACCCATCATGCAATGGATGGTGGGTATGGTGAGATGGAAGGAAAAGAAAAGAAAAAAGAAAAGAAAAGAAATTTATGTTGGGAAGGGCCTCTATCACTTTTATTAACAGTCCCACTTTAGAACAGAGAATGGGTATTCATAGATATAGGAGTTAGATACAGTACCAGATAAGATGTAGAAAAATATTTGTTATATAAGGGATTGTTGTGACATCATTAATTTAATTGCAAAGAATGGTAATATGTTCTTTGCTGCTGGGAAAAAATAATAAAAGTCAATCCAAAAATGCTGCTTAATATTTGGAAGTTGTTTTACTCTGCACTGTCGAAACATTTGGTGGTAGGTAGAAGGACAGGGCCAAAATACTGTTTCCAACTAAAGGAACGTTAACCAGGTGGTATCAACATTCTGCCAGAAAAAATAATGGCATATTTATAATGCCCCTGTTTTCATGCTATGCTCAGGTTCATAGTTTTAGGCACTTACTTTTTTCCCCTTTATATATTTACTTTACATCAGCTTGTTTTGCATTGTTTTAAAGCCATGAAGGTGCTTGTTCTTTTGTTAAAGATGATGTGGAAGGGAGGGAAGGGGCAAAATGTCTTACAATCCATAGTTAACAATGATTCAGAAAATAACAATTGCCTACTTTAAAGAGACCCTGATATGCTACATAGAAAATGTTTCTTTATGAATTACAAATGTTTCTTTGCCATTTCAATCATACAACTCGAAGCAGTTTATAGTATAACCTACACAGCATATCATATGTTACAACAAATACAAATTTATCAAAATTATTAAGCATATCCAACCAATGCTGATAAATACTGTCAATGTAGATTACCCTAATTATTACAGAATAAAATCATAACCTCAAGCAGCCAAATTCAACTCAATAAAGAATACAAGTACACACATTATCTGTGATCTTGTTCTCCACATTTTTATATATTTGTGATTGATAATTACAGACTAGATCTCAATACATATACATGGAATTTTGTGCATGTGTAAAGTACATTTTTCAAAGTTAAAGTTACCTTGTCTCTGCAATAACCCTGTATTTGCTCCTCTTTTTACTTCCTTGGTTGCAGCAGATTTCATTGGTCAACCTCATTTCGAGGCTCCCCTTGGCTGCTTTGGGTCAGCTGGCCTTCCTCAGATCCACATGCATGGCTAGTGATAGAAGGAGTTGCTCTGCTTGCCCATGTAGCTCAGTCAGGTTTCTTCTGTCCAAGCAGCTCTTCTTCAGTCTCAGAGGAGGAGCTTCTTCATGACATTAGTGGACACCAGCACTATTTTGCAGACCTCTCATGGCTTGGCCAAGACCCTCTGAGCAGAGTGTGCACAGCACTAACATTTGGTAGCTCCTTATCTTTTAAATGCAGGTTGGAGACAGAAAATATGCCCATTTCATTTGTTCACAGAAAAGTCTAAGATTAGATAACAATCTTTGTTGTTGCTGCAAACAATCAATGCCACCTTAGCCTGAATGTAGGGTTTTGCAGTTTGAGAAAGGAAACTGCCTCATAAGGTTAATGTCCCTATGCTGGAAAAATGGCATGCAATGAAGATACCCAGATTTAGCCTATTAATGTATCAGCTAGGTAATACTTTGTCTTTGCACAAATTTTTAAAAATTGTATTATGTAAACTTATTTTAAAAGCCTGCAAATACATACAATTAGGTAATATTAATAGTGTGTGGATAGGTGAGCTACATGGTTGTCTATAGACTTATTCACTAGGGACTAAGAATGTTGGTAGCTGAAGTCCACATGTACTGAAGACGCCACAGTTAAGATGAGGCTACCCCAGAAGTATGAGAGGTGAAGGAGTAACAGATTGGCTGGATTTACACATCATGCTAAATCAGAATGCTTAACCATGCTTTGTTGAACAAACTATAGTAGCCTCATTCACATATAACAGTAAACCACAATGGTTAAGCCAAAGCAAATGCACCTCATTATGATTAATATTGTACTAATGCAGAACATTGGTTTTAAATTTTGGGAATATCATTTTAGGAAAAAAGTACTACGTGTCTTAGAAATGCAGATCTTAGAAGCCTGAA
Organism: Liasis olivaceus; assembly: GCA_030867105.1. NCBI lineage: Eukaryota > Metazoa > Chordata > Lepidosauria > Squamata > Pythonidae > Liasis > Liasis olivaceus. The sequence continues at coordinate 265,502,284 of CM061349.1, forward strand.
CACAGGCATTTACATTTGTCATTTTGTACATTACTGTTGATTTGAAAACTTTTGATTCATTTTATAAAAATTAGCGCCAGCTAATAATTTGGTTAGTTAAAATGAATAACAATTCTGAGACACTATCAATTAATATCGACATTTAAATCTCTTCCAGGAAGAATTTATTTCAGAACACATTCTGCAGGAAGTTGCTATTATTTTGGAGTAAAAGGATGCACTCTTTCCTTTTCTCCAAGCGTTTAATTATCTAACATCTGCATTGCATTATGTCTCCTTAAGTATTTGACCCCTTTTGCTTGTGTTATCTGTGCGGGAACAAATTTGGCATGTCGTTTGTTTACTGATCAACAATAAGGACCACTCAACAGTTAGAAACTTGGTCATAGAAGTTAGTGTACTGATAATATCTCGGGCTTCCTTTATATTTTTAAAAGTTGTTTTTAAAACATTGTTCCAAATTGTAAACCTAAAAAAGGAGATCTGTATTGTGTCTGAGATGGCTTGATCTTGTAGCAATTTGATTAACAAACTTTTGTAGTTGTTCAGTTCAATGGCGTCTCCCGTCTGTAGCCTGTAGGCTTGTGTGGCCGCAGTTAATGGGTTTATTTTATTTCTAATTGTGGGAACAGCTTTAGGCCTTTATGCTAATATTCATATTTTGAGAATTAGCCATGTATTGTTGCAGCCACCGTGCTGGAGGAAAAATGATACTGTAGTACTCATTCGACATGTTTTTAATTTCAGGAAACATTTAACGTTATATTTGCTGGTGACAAAAGCAATTACTATTCTACAAAGAAGGGTTTTTTTAATTAATTAGCTTTATGGAACTTTTTTTACAAATGAGAACTAAACATATAGCTTAGCTTGCATAGTTTCATAAATCATACTTTGCTATCCACATATTCTCCATGTATCCTATAAACAAAACATTTGTTTTAAGAAATACTTTGTTGCCTTCTCTATGGTTCTTCAAAGAATTTGAGAATTTTATCTTCACCCTATTGAATGATTATAGTATATCACTTCTTAAGGTACATAGGAAGCTGTTTTATGCCATATCAGATTTTTTGGTCAGTCTAGCCTGGTATTGTCTACTCTGATATTTGTCATACTGAATAGAGCTTTTCCATCACCTGTTACCTGATTCACTTAAATGGGGATGCTAGAAAGTGAAGGTGGGATCTTCTGCATTAAACAGTGTAGTTGTTGCAGAACTGCACATGGAAGCAGTCCATGCCTGCCTGAGCAATAATGAGGAATGCTGAGAATTGTAGAGGGCTGCAATTATCTCACCCCTAAGATGTAATTCCCCCCCTCCCCCGCCTTTATGTTTTTATTTGTGGTGTAATTTTTTACTTCTTTCTCTTTGGTGATTGTTCATTTTTATTTTAGGTCTGTAGTAAAAAAAAAAAACCAAAAACAAAGATGTAATAGTAAATATATAATTGACTAATTTGGGCTGTTTTATCTGGTTTCTTTAGACTGAATGGTCACCAAGCTCGAACTTTATTGAATTATCACAATGTATCACTTCTGTAGGTGTCATTTGTATGGTTCTGACAAATCACCTACTTGACCTTACTGTTTGCTTTCCCATTATTCCTGCTTTTTCTTCATTGCAAGAAAATAGAGTTGGTCAGACCTGTTGAGGCCATCAAGTCCAACTACTTGCTCTGGGCAAGAATCCAGATTAAATAATCTCAGGCAGATAGCTGTCTAGCTGGTGTTTAAACAAATCCAGCTAGGGGAAGCTCAGTAGAATCAGTTCCACTGCGAACTGTTCTTACTATTCAGAAGCTTTGTAACCTCTAATCACAAACTGTTCCCTACAACTTAAATCCATTATTCTATGTCATGCATTATAGGTGATAGACAATAGATCTTAATTTTCTTTGGTGTGACATCATCTCAACTATTTGAAGAGTGCTGTGATAGCTTTTCTCAGTCATCTTTTCTCAAAGCTAAACTTACCCAGCACTTTTAGACTCTCTTCACAGGACTTAATTTCTAGTCCTCTGCTCATCCTCAGTCCTCTTCTCTGAAAGGTTCCAGGTTTTTTTTAAATCCTTTTTAAAGTCTGGTGCCCAAAACTGAATACAATATTTGGGGTAGAGTGAAGCACATCAGCCCTAACAATTTCACTTTTCAGTATATTGTGTAGGATGTGGGTCAACTCTCACCAGAATCCTAATTTTGAATACAGTTGTGTGATTATATCTATTTCTCTACCATCATCTGCATATTTCTGCTTGAAAGAGTTTTGAATTCAAACACTAACTATTCTGGAATGGACAAACTCTCTTACTCACTGTGAGTGTCTAATGTGAACATTTTGTTATAATCGACTCCAGACACAGTATAGTACTTACTCACTTAACATAGCAATTAAATTTTTAATGAAAAAAAATGCATTGCTACACTCCTGCTTACTAGCCATTTTGGTACTTGTTTACTCATGGTTGGCAGCCCCCTTTAAATTTAAGAAATGTCATGTCTGGAACTGATTTTCCTATCATGAGTTATCTCTTTTGTACTGGTGAGCATCTTTCAACTCCAGAGCTTTAGGCAATGTATTATTGTCGTTATATATTTATAATTTGTTATCTAATGTCAGTTCACAAAAAATGTTTATTAAACTCCCAGAATTCAAATTTAGTTTTCTTTTTAAAATTCATGATTTCTTTCCAGGTTCTTAATCTTAGCTGTTCATAATTATCTACTTATTTTCCCTTTGAAAGCATCCGTACATTTGTCTGTTTGCTTTTACAAATGGCCCAGTGTAATTATTAAACTGCACTTGGAAATATGCTACTTCCAACAACTAAAATAAATGTGCAACCCCAAAACACTTCTTGTAAAAATAAATTCTTCATCTTTCTGAAAATATTTCAATTATTCTTTTTAATTAAAGTTCAGAAGATAGTGTTCTCGATGGAGATCTAAACCTTAGTAAATGTGCTCCCAAACATGTTTATCAGGATGAAAGCCAGGGAATGGGGGATGGTGTTAGGCCAATTCATCTCAGATTTTACTTATTTACAGCAGTCTTTTCCACTTGTCCTTCCGTAAGGCATTGAAGACCTAGCTGTTTCCCCAGGCATTTGGGTTAGAGGGGTAGAAGAACTCTGTTGTTAACAATGTGTTTTTTCGGTGCCTGGGGATATTGTTTATCCATGGGTACCAGGGGTTATATGTGGTGGGGTTTTCTGTGTTTTATTCCTTGTAATCCACTCAGAATCACTTGTGTGAGATGGCTGGGTATATTAATTAATTAATTATTCATCCTAGTGTAATAGGCAGAAGAAATAATCTTGAGTAACAGGAGGAAGAGCCACTATCAAGATAACTGCGAGATAAAAGAAATCTGAGTCCAGGGCAGAAATGTAATTTGAGAAAGCATCTCAGACAAGACCCTCCCTTGTTCTCATAAAGATAAAGGGAGGGAAGGGGAGGCGCATTCAGACTTGCAATATTCTGTTACTATAGCTGTACAATAAGAGTGGCCTACATGTTATTGATTTCCTAGTCTGGTCTATCTTGAGGGGCTGACACCTACTAACTGATACAACGTTAAGCACAGTGGCCTTAATTCCCCTCCTGAACATTCCTGCTACCATATTAAGCTTTATCTCTGGCCTCAGAATTCAGATGAGAAATGAAGTTAAATAATAAAAGATTCATAGGGAAAGAATAGACAAAGGAAGTGTTATCAATCCATTTATTGCTTATACTCCCCTGCAAAGTTCATTGATCCCTTTACTGATACACTGAAGCAAGCATGAAGTTACAGAGTCTTTCATCTCATAATCTGCAGTCCAGCACTTAGTTATATGGGCTGCATTGGATCCTGTTGTGAGCCGCCCATGTCACTGAGAATCAGGTGGCATACAAGTTTAAATTATTATTGTTGGTCCCACAGTCAGCCAGATGTTTAGACTAGATTTGGCATTTTTATCTACCTATCGACTCCTTACCAAGGACCTGGGATAGACGGATGTTGTTTGATGGTGATCATTTGTGTTTGATGGTGATCATTTGTATTTTCTGATTTTCTCCTGTTCTTTCTCTTCTATTCAGTTGTCTCCAGGTATTGCAGTGTCCACTATCCAGATTTTTTTTTGTCTTTCTTATCAACAATTGTTAAATCTGGGGTGTTATGTGGCAGGTGCTTGTCTGTTTGAATTCTGAAGTCCCAGAACACTTTAGCGTCTTCATTTTCTATTACTTTGCCTGTTTTGTGGTCCCATCAGTTCTTGCTTATAGGCAAATGGTATTTCTTACAGATATTCCAATGCACCATATTGCTACTTTGTCATGCCGTTGTTTGTAGTCAGACTGTGAGATCTTGCAGCAGCTAACTAGGTGGTCCATTGTTTCTTCAACTTCTCTGCAGAGGTGGCATTTGCTGCCTGTTGCTGTCTTCTTGATTCTGGCTTTATATGCATTTGTTCTTAAGGCTTAGTCTTGTGTAGCCAGAATTAGCCCCTCTGTCTCTTTCTGCAACTTTCCTGCTCCTAGCCATTGCCAGGTCATCCTGTTATCTGCTTTGCCTGCTTCTTTGTGTACTGGCCATGTAATACTTTGCCTTACCATGCCTCTTTTCTATTCTTCATTTGGTCTTTCTTGCAGGCCACTTTGGTCTAAGTGACTATAAATTACTTAATTTGAGCCAAGCTTCAGTCATGTTAAATATTACGTTAATTATAAGAATACAATTAACTTTCATATTTTAAACAATGCATATAGTAACCATGGAAAATTTCCAGAAGCTTCAGGGATTTAACAAGCTATATGTCATTCTGCCTTCATCATGGTTGAAATGGAAATCCAACTCTAAAACTGCTTCCATTGATACCCAATGCAAATAGTTGTACGGTGAGGATTTTTTGTTAAGACAATGGCAGGAGAAAGGATTTAACACTCTCTTCCATAACTGGGAGGACTGCTATGAGGAGGTAGTCCTGAAGATTTTCTTTATATTTGTGTAAGTTTTCACATTAATTTCTTTCATATTTAAGCTTCATAGTATGCAATGGAACTAACTTCTATGATGACATATATAGGAATGTGCTTAAAGGTATGATTAAATGGTCCAGACATGCACAGGGACCTGTAAAATACAAGGGGAGGGAGAACTAATGGTGAGTTATGTGGCCAGAAGGTTGGCAATGATTATATAACCAGAAAATGGAAAAAGTCTTACATTAGCCAGGAGGATTAAGGATGGAAATTAAGGCTCAGAACAAATGACTATAGAGATGTTTGGATGTACAGGGGATGTATGTGGACCAACTAGCAGATTTTGGGTACTCATTAGAAAACAAGAAGCATAGAATACAAGTCTGAATGGAAAGAAACAGGCTAAGTTAAACACAAGCAAGATAGAATTGCTGTTTATCCATCAAGGTTATCTGTTGACAGCTATTTAAGAATAGGCTGATAGCATAACAATTAATTGGATATAAAGCTGGCTCAACTATACTCACTGGGTACTCATCTATAGTTCCTAATCACACTGGAGGGCAGTATTGAGTTGGCTGCCACAAGGCTGAGTCCTGGGTTCTCTTCATATTAATGACGTGGATTAGAAAATAGAAGAGATTATTATCAAATTTGCATGTTGACCCAAAATTGGATGGGATAGCTGATATTTTAGAAGACAGGAATAAATTCTGATAGATTACAGAGATGGGCTGAAAATGATTAAATTTAACAAATAAAAGTGCAAAGTCCTTTTGGGACAGAACTAGTATCTAGCTTGGCAATTGTATGTGGCTTCTCAATAGTAGTTGTAAAAAGTTCTTGGAATACCTGATTATTAGATTGAATGTGAATGTGCAGCATGATATGTATGCAAAACAAGAAATGCAATTTTAAACTATTTACAGAACAGTAATTTCCAAATAATAGAAAATAATAGTTCTGCTTTATGTATGGCTGTGAGAGCTGGACCATAAAGAAGGCTGAACGCCGAAGAATTGATGCCTTTGAACTGTGGTGCTGGAGAAGACTCTTAAGAGTCCCCTGGACTGCTAGGAGGTCAAACCAGTCAATCTTAAAGGAAATCAACCCTGACTGCTCATTGGAAGGATTGATAATGAAGCTCAAGCTCAGATACTTTGGTCACCTAATGAGAAGAGAGGACTCTTTGGAAAAGACCCTGATGCTGGGAAAGATGGAAGGCAAAAGGAGAAGAGGACGGCAGAGGATGAGATGGCTAGATAGCATCACTGAAGCAATGAGCATGAAATTGAGCAAACTGAGGGAGGCAGTGAAAGATAGGAAGGCCTGGCGCAATATGGTTCATGGGTTCACGAAGAGTCGGACACGACTTAACGACTGAACAACAACAACAATAGTTCTGCTTTATTCTGCATTAGTCAGACTGCATCTTGGATATTGTGATTAATTTTAGACACCAGACTTTAAGAAAATTTCAGCTGAACTGTAACAGGTTCATGGAATCATAATGAGGATGATCAAGGGACTAGAAACTATTATGAAACATTGAGAGATGAGAAAGGAAGACCAACAAAGTATATGATAGTACTCCTCAACTACTTGAAAGTTGTCTAAAGAAGAAAATCAAGGCTTGTTTTCTATTCTCCCATAGCACAGGACACAAAATAATGGATTTAAGTTACAAGAAGGAAAATTCTGATTGAATGTTAGAAGAAAGATTTCATACAGTAAGAGCCGTTTGATAGTTGTATCAATTACCTAGAATAGAGATGGATTTTCCTTCATTGGATGTGCTAAAGCAGAGGGTAGATTGCAGTCTGTCAGGGATGTTTTGATTTAGACTTCTGCACTGAACAGGAGGATGGACAGTGGTTTCCATGACTTCTTCCAGCTCTGGAATTCTATTATTCTGTGACAGCTACATATGATATCAGTGTATCAGAGAAAGTTCTTAGATTTTTAAAAAGTTGTTGAAAAAATGGACAGCACAGAATAACACAGGAATACATGTTGCATGAATGTGGATCAGATTTATGCTGATCAGCATAGTCCTAATTGAATCAAAACTTCCAACAGTCAGTTATGATAGATTGATGAAGCCCTTGAATGTGGGTAAAATATTCTTTAAAAATATGTTGACTCACCTTCCAAATTAGTCTTGACTTGTTTATTTATTATGCAGAAAAGGGGAGCTTTACCTGAAATATTGATTGCTATTTCTAATCCCAGTGAGATCAAAGAAATACTGGAAGTATATATGCTTTTAAAAACAGCATATTTTCATCTTGTGTTTTTTTTTAATCGATCAGAGAGCACCCCAATATGTATTCGGTTTGTTTGATTTTATAAATATTGCAAGATAAAGTATTATAGAAAAATTATCACAGTTTTAGCTCGCATTTAATTTGGAAACAGTGTGGGAAACAAAATCAAGTACATACTGTAATAGATACACTTAGAAATGTCTTTAATATTTTATAAACAAGCTGTAATGTGTATGAAAGGTTGAAGTTTAAAACATACATGGTGCTAAAGGGCATGCACGTGTGTTTTCTTCATAACATGAAACGGTGTCAGATGTATTATTAAACTGAGTCAATAACCATGATTTTACTATACTGTATTTGTTCAATATAATTTGTGTGTTACCGATTTATGATGGGAATGATGGCAAAAAAACATGTTTGCTAGGTATTATTTGAAAGATAATACCTTTTTCTTTTCCTTGACAGGTTGTCAAGTTGTTAAGCAACAAAAGATCACAAGCAGTTGGTATATTAATGTCCAGCCTTCATTTAGATATGAAAGATATACAGCATGGTAAGTGAGATACCTTTTTTAATTAAGCGGCTTCTTATTTTCCTCTTTAAAATAATGCTAGCCTTTTAAAAAAAATTGATCACATCTGTCTGTCTGGATAAACAGTATTATTTTATATTCCAATTAAATAGTCAAATCTAGATCTTCAGTTTATCTTTGAACCTTAGCTCTTCATGAATAATTTACTGAGATTTTCTCTGACATGATTCCTTCTGAAATGAATAGTGACTAGACCATGGCACAGTATTTCCTTTAGCACGGGCAGTTGTGCCTACTTAAAACAGAGCATTGCTGATTGCAACTTTCAAAAACTAGCATTGGAATTTAAAAGTTTGGTGTCTTTTTATTATAATTATAATTTTCTCATTTAAAATTGAAGTTCCCATTTGCTTTATTTTGCAATACTGTAAAAACATCCTGAAAGCAGGATTTTGAAAGTTTGATATCAATATGTGTCTTTGGGGGTGTCTATAATTCCTCCCTCCCCACTGACATTAAAGTTGGCCGTGTAAAAAGGTGAAAAGTGGAGCTATATTTATATTTGGAGTGTTCTTCTTGCCTCCTAAGGCCTTACAATAGATTTAAAGCAGATGGAAGAGAGCTGCATAGTGCTAGCTTACCTATTAAATAAATATGGTTTCAAGTATGTTGCAGACTTCATAAATCATAAAAACATCCTTCTGGCTTTTCTAACCTACCTCTTTTAATTGTGAATTCTATTTGCTTTTTTTGGTGGAATAAATTCAACACAGTGCAAATGTTGGTGCACCCTGTCAGTCTGTGAGCAACTTTTAATTACAATTTAAGCTTTTCTTAAGTTGTTTTCATGGTTACTAAACTTCCTCAAGTTGAAGCATTTAGGCTGGTAGTCATAGATCGAGGCGCCAGTACTGGCGCCAAGAAGTACTTGGTATTTCTAAAGCTGGCAGATGTAGTTCAGTTAAGTCATAGAGTGAAATCTGAAAACAATGATATGGTCTTTCCTTCAGTCAAATATTCAGCTTGGTTTGAGTTAATAATGAGAACCTTATGAACAAAGGAGTCCGCCTAACATCTGTGTCTGTGGTAAAGCCAACACAAGTTGATTGAAAATTTGCTTGCTTAACATGCAATGCTAACAATAATATGGCATGAATGTCACTCGTTGAAGAGGTTAGGATTAAGTGCAAGTAATTGTTCTGTCCTACAAAATTTCTTGCAGCATTTTTTTGTTTCCTCATTTGGGCTTAGTGCTTAAGTTTTGGTCTTGATGAATGTGCCTATTTAGGGGGAACTGCTTTTTACTTATTTATTTTATTTGTTTGGTTGTTTTTGTTAAATGGCGTGCAGCAGTAATACAAGGCATTTGACAAGGGCTGTTTGCAAGCTGGATTTCTGAACATGGAAAATTATATGGATTGTGGATGAGAAAATCAACCCCAAACAGACATGCCCACTTTCCTACATATCTTTACATGCTGTAAATAGCCTTCTATTTTCTGCTTCCCATTTACTTGAAGCACTTATTCAAGAACATAAAGAAATTAACCTGGCATCTTTATATTGTTATAACTGGAAGATTCCTCCCTTCCCCCAAATTCCAGTGCAGAACTGTTGTTCCTGATCCAAACCAAACTCTATCTGTAACTGGACATGTAGAGATAAATGAGTGTCCCAATTTTTTTTCCTCAAATTAGTTTTAAAACTGGAAGACCCTGAATAATTTTATGGTAGGGGAATAGTATCTAAAGCTTCAACCCTGCAAAGTAGGACAGGCTCCCAGACCCCTTTGTTATATAGGTATGTTGCCATCACTTGCTCAATGTCAACCCACAAAAAATCCAAGCCAAATGGCTGCACTTGAAAACAGCATCCTTCTCCAAACTTTGCTATTCTTACCTTAAGAACCAGGTAAGTGTGTACACCCAGCAGTCCAGCCAATGGCTAAGATTGTTCCACGAGCTAGACAAAAAGACAAAGTCAACTCCAATTACAATTAAACAAAATGTAGATGTGGACTTTGCTAACTAAAACTTATTAGTCATTGCTACCTAAACTCATCAGGAAACTTAATTTATTATTGTACTTATAGCCTATTGAAAGCAGTTCATCCAACAGGAGGTATTCTCGATATATGGGAATAGGAGGGAAATTCAAACTGGCAAATCAGTGCCTTGGATGACCGAATCAGGGGTCTTTGTGATTCGGTGATTCCTATAATACCTCAGTGGTAAGACCGAATAATAGCAAATTCAGTGGATTTAGGTTGGTTTTAGTCTGAGTATGTCCGGATATGTTCTTTCTTGCTTTAGCAAGTGGAAAAGGAAAGTCTGGGATGTCACATAAAAGTTTGGGGGGGGGGGGAAATCCCCACTATTTCTCTGCCGCTTGAACAGTTTGTTAGCCAAGACTTCGTCAGTTTTGAGAAAAGAGTGAAAGACTGTAGAGGCAACTCAAAGGTGAGTATGGATAGTGTTTTTAAATTGTTTTGGGGAAACAGCCAAGGTTTCCCTAATAACCTGAAGCTGTTTTCAATCCATTTAATTTCATTGGCCAAATCAGAACAGTAAAATTATAAATGAAGAGGAAATGCTAGCAAATCCCTCTTCAGGCATCACATTGAAGCAACTGGAAAACAAAAATACTAGAAGGTTTTTAGATGAAAGAGAACATGCAAGCTTTTACATGAAAAAACATTGAAGGCACATCTACATTTTCCAATATACTGTATCTCTGTGAAAATAAAATTTCAGTTTATATTCCAGTCAGGACTGTACAGGGTGAATATTATTCCAGATCTTTCATTAACAATGCTTCCCAGACATTAGCAAAATATGCCATCATATGACAGCATATACATCCTGTTAAGGTTTATAATTGATGCTTTTTTAAACGTTAGGGAAAATAAAGAGTACTATTAAAACATGTTTTATTACAATCTTCACTTTATTTGATCTGCTTTTTAAAGAATGTCATATGTATTCTTCATTAAAAATATATCATTTGGTGTTCTATGATCTTGAAAAGTTTAAGTAACATGGGTTAGGAAACCTTCAATCACTCAGAATTGGTCCTACAATACCTTTTCTTCTGGGCACAGAAGAAAGCTGCAGAAATCATCTGCGGGAGGGTGCAAGGATCATCTGCAAGGATAAGATGGAGAAGTTTATGCCTTGAAATTTCTGTGAATAAGCCTACTTCCCCATGTAAACTAATCCAACCCATTGCATAAGGATGAGGCTAAAAGTACACATGTCATGTCACTGAAGGAAATGGCTTTGAAATTGGACCATGTTTTCTTAAACAGGCAGTTAGAGTTTAACAATAGTGAATGCTCAACATCACATTTTCAGCATTTCACGGTGGGATAGGATGAAGTCACTCCCCAAAGATTTTCAGGGATGGGTAAAATTTGAAGAATGCTTAGAGCTTGGCCTTATCTTTCTAATATTTGTTTTATAATTGTTCTATGCCTATATTTAGGCAAACTGAGCCTAATGGGAATATACAGACTCCAAAAAACCAGCAGCAAAATAACCCTGTATCAGATTCCTAAGGAGTCAGTGCTACAGGAACCAAAGCTGCACCTAAATTCCAACATGCTCCAACTGAAATCTCCCAGCATTTTCCCAATTCTTAGACCCTCATGTCCCTGTGAAACTGATTCCACATCTTTTGACTGAGAGGATACTGTTTTCGGAAGTCTGTGGGGAGATGTTTGGGCTATTTGGGTCAGGAGATTTGACTAGATTTCATACTGAAGGAAAGTGGAATATTTGATCATCTCAGACAGAGTTCTGATGCTCTTTGAATACCAGGTGCGATCACTCTGTTTTTGGTATGATTATAGGATTTGAAGCATTTCAAGTCTGATTTGCTAGTGTAGCTAGTTCTTCTTCTGGGATCCTTTCTACCTTTAAGGAGAAATACACAATATCTAAATCCTGGTTAGTAACATACATGCATTATTGTGATGGAATGGAATTATGAAGGCCAGACTCAGGGAGAGAAGCATCCTCTTTCGTCTCCTGAAGGGAGGGGAAGAGATAAGAGGATGAGGCTGGCACCTCCCTGAGGAATTCACTCTCCGTTTACTGGCTGACCCTGGAAACTAGTTTCAGTTTGGGAAGATTCTTGCTAGAGGTTGTAGCTAATAAACATTGCTGAACTGAATCTGCATGGTCTCCTGGAGTTCCTTGGGCTAGGCCTGACAATTATGATGATATAGCCTCATCAGATAAACTATATTATTGCTGAACATTATGGCTGGTTTATGCAACATGCTAAGACAATGGCTGGATTCTCACAATATGTTGATTAAATGGGGTATTGTGCCATATTGAAGCTTCACGTAAATAGATTCCTTTGTGTAAGCCATTTGGATTTTTGTTTTGTTTTGTTTTGTTACCACATTTCCTAATAAAAGAAAATGTTGTTCCCTTGTTCATTACCATTTCAAAAATCAGAACAATATTTTTTTAAAAAAATTAACTAGTTTTAATTATTCTTATTGAGTCTTATTTATTTCTCATTAGGATGGTTCACCTGCAACACGAAATCATGGTATTATATATGTAAATAGTGGGCAAGGTATACCATTCTAATTTGGAGAGCTAACAGAAATTTATGTAGCTTCAGGTATAAATTTGAGATACAGTAGATCCCTCTGAGTACTGTAGATAGATGTGAACAAATCAGCTAAGATTTCATTCAAGATTCAAAGCTGGCAAATTTTGATTTGAATTTGAGCTTCAAAAGCACCAAGGTTTTATTTGCATTGGTTCAAGAAGTGATTTGATAAAGCTTCAGTCACAGGGTATATTGGGGAAGCATCAAACTGCCTGCAGCTGCTTTATTTTTGGGCAAATTTGGACAAAAATAGCAAACATGGTAGACGTTTTAGAAGACTTTAATACTGTTTAGTTTCAGCAGATAGTTTCAAGGATTTTGCTACAACAAATATTTAAAGCATTTTCCTTGCATCTCCTTTATGGTAGAAATACTATCTAAATAATAAAATAAATAGGTAAAAGGGATGCAGAAAGGAGAGTGCAGCAACTTCCAAAGTTGTTCAATAAATAGTTTGTAGAGGGCTGTGTACATTTCAAATATGATATGGGAGAAGCATTTTGCACCTTGAGCAAAAGCAGCTCCTCTTTGCTACTTATTAAAATAGCTCTCTCCACCACCACCACCACCACCATCACCACCACCATGTTTTCATGTGGGCCTGAAATCTGCTTTAAGGACTTGATTCATTTAAGTTAATGCAACTCCTAAAGGAGCCACACTTTTTTCAGGCTCATTGAATCAATGCTGAGAGTGTCCAATTTCAAATAAAATAATTTTTTCAAACATTATTTTAAAAGTAAGCTCTTGCTAAAGTCTGAAAAAAACTAACATCTTCAGGCCACTTACTTTTTTAAGCTAATAGATTTGTTGGTACAGCTCATTGTCAATTTTCTGGGATTGAAGCATTACTCTCTTCTTCACAGTGAAGAAGGCTGTCAATATAAGGCAAAACAAAGACAAAAATATTTGTTTACTTTGTTTTGGTGAAATGGGGAGAATGAAAATGAATGAAAATACAGGTGAAACTGGAAAAATTAGAATATCGTGCAAATGTTCATTTATGTCAGTATGGTAACTCAAAAGGTGAAACCAATATATGAGATAGACGCATTACATGCAAAGCGAGATATGTCAAGCCTAACTCAGCAGATCGAAAACGTACGTGAGTAGATAAATGAGCACTCTCACTCCGGTGGGAGGAAAATGCTGGCAGCGGCTCAACAGAGAGAAGGGACAAGTTGCCAGTAAAAAGCGCGAAACCGCGCTCGTCCGAAAAAGGGGCGCGAAGCAACGGAAATCCCGCCTCCTGTGCTGCCAGCTGGGCTGACGCTCTAGGAGTTAGGCTCTGGCAAAGTCTAATTCCGAAACTAGAAAGATGCAATTGCCTTGAAAACCGCTAGGGGGCGGTCACTGCAGGGTCAGTAATGACTGTTAAGCAGATTAAAAAAAAAAAAAAACTTTGGTATAATTGTGATGATTATGGCGTACAGCTTATGAAAACCCCAAATTCACAATCTCAGAAAATTAGAATATTACATGACATCAATAACACAAGGATTGGAAATAGAACAATATCGGACCTCTGCAAAGTATAAGCATGCATATGTACTCAGTACTTGGTTTGGGCCCCTTTTGCAGCAATGACTGCCGCAATGCGGCGTGGCATGGATGCTATCAGCCTGTGGCACTGCTGAGGTGTTATGGAAGACCAGGATGCTTCAACAGCGGCCTTCAGCTCCGCTGCATTGTTCGGTCTCATGTCCCTCATCTTTCTCTTGGCAATGCCCCATCGATTCTCTATGGGGTTCAGGTCAGGCGAGTTTGCTGGCCAATCAAGCACAGTAATCCCATGGTCATTGAACCAGGTTTTGGTACTTTTGGCAGTGTGGACAGGTGCCAAGTCCTGCTGGAAAATGAAGTCAGCATCCCCATAAAGCTCGTCTGCGGAAGGAAGCATGAAGTGCTCCAAAATCTCCTGGTAGACGGCTGCGTTGACCCTGGACTTAATGAAGCACAGTGGACCAACACCAGCAGATGACATGGCTCCCCAAATCAACACAGACTGTGGAAACTTCACACTGGACTTCAAGCATTGTGCATTGTGTGCCTCTCCATTCTTCCTCCAGACTCTGGGTCCTTGGTTCCCAAATGAGATGCAAAAGTTGCTCTCATCAGAAAAGAGGACTTTGGACCACTGGGCAACAGACCAGTTCTTTTTTTCTGTAGCCCAGGTAAGACGCTTCTGAGGTTGTTTGTTGTTCAGGAGCGGCTTGACAAGAGGAATACGACATTTGAAGCCCATGTCCAGGATCCGTCTGTGTGTGGTGGCTCTTGATGCACTAACTCCAGCCTCAGTCCACTCCTTGTGAAAGTCCCCAACACTTTTGAATGGCCTTTTCCTGACAGTCCTCTCCAGGCTGCGGTCATCCCTGCTGCTTGTACACCTTTTTCTACCACACTTTTCCCTTCCACATAACCTTCTATTGATGTGCTTTGATACAGCACTTTGGGAACATCCAACTTCTTTTGCAATTACCTTTTGGGGCTTTCCCTCCTTATGGAGGGTGTCAGTGATGGTTTTCTGCACAACTGTCAGGTCAGCAGTCTTTCCCATGCTTGTGATTCCTACTGAACCAGCCTGAGAGACCATTGAAAGGCTCAGGAACCCTTTGCAGGTGTTATGGATTCATTAGCTGATTAGAGTGGGACACTTTGAGCCTAGAATATTGAACCTTTTCACACTATTCTAATTTTCTGAGATTGTGAATTTGGGGTTTTCATAAGCTGTACGCCATAATCATCACAATTATACCAAAGTAAGGCTTGACATATCTCGCTTTGCATGTAATGCGTCTATCTCATATATTGGTTTCACCTTTTGAGTTGCCATACTGACATAAATGAACATTTGCACGATATTCTAATTTTTCGAGTTTCACCTGTAGAATTAAAATGCTGAATTGCTGCAGACAGACTAGTCACATTTCTATACAGAGCTATAGAAAAGGATAGCAGAATACAGAGGGATCTCCCTCTTTCCATGTAAACCTGCCTAACAATATTCTAACAGATTGGTGAGATACAACCAGTGGAGCAGCACTCCCCTAAATATTCTTTTAGGCAGTATTTCCATGCATTGTGCTCCTATCCACTCTGCTGGCATAATATTATGATTTCAAATGAAATAAAAACTGCAGTTTGAGGGGCACTAAAGCCCTTTCAAGCATTACACAGAAGTATACAACTCACCACATAAGTAGTGATAAATAGCCCCTCCACTCTGTCAGGTTATTCTGGGGATGTCTTCAATGAGGAGCTGATCTCAAGAGATATAGCATGATTGTCTACAGCAAGGAAGCTTTGCATCTAGAGCTTTACAGACAAAGGCTACCATGGGAGCTGGACCCCTAATAGTGCAGGATACTCAAATTGACATTTTTCATTTACATTACCAGTGATCTGTGCAGTAAGTGGTATACTTCTTTGGAATTACCGAATAGGGCTTTATCTGCAACCATTCTGCTGTGAAAATAGTTTCATGTACTATGGCAAAAGTATTTCTTAATACTTTTAAACTAGTAGGTTATCTTTAGAACAAATTTCTGATCATTCTGAACTGATACATTCCATTGAAGGGCATAGTAACAGGAACATTTTTAAGAAGTCACACGTAATTGAAAACCTCTCTCCTGTAAATAGAGAAATAAAAATAATAATGAGGATCATGCTTATTCCCCTACCAGCATTGGACACACTGTCTCTCTCCCATATGGAAATAGTGTCAGTTCAAAATGATCTCTCATGAAAAGATGCAGAGATCGGGGGGAGGGGGCAGGGAGGGAATATTAAATACTGTGTTAACTTGTTAATTTCAGATAGGTTTTTCTCACTGCTTCAACTATTTATGCTCTGACTGGATCAAGGTTATTGCATTTTCCAAACATGCATGTCTTAAGATAATTTAAGAAAGATTATTTCCTTAGTAAAATGTTACTATTATCATCACTGTCACATCTGGACAATATCATTATGGCGTCTTCATTACTACTATTGGTTTGACACCCATTCTTTTGTGGGAATATAAAGTGCAGACGCTTTTTGGTTAAACTTCTGACGTTATGATTAAAAGACATTTTACGCTTATATTGAAGCCAGCTTCTCTATTCATTTCTAACCAACAATATTAAAACCGAAATATTTATGCATAGATTTTTGGGATACTTTTATTAAGTATTTTTAATATCCTTTTTTCTATTTGTTATAAAAATTATGAAAGTTTTGGAGTCATGCAAGATGCCAGACCCAACTTAGGGAGTCTACCTGGGATCATGGAAATGGCCCAATCTGGGCCAACATAAGAGTTACATTGATTCCACTAGATACCCAGATATACCACATAATTCATAAAAATGAAAATCTGTTCTTCTATAGACTAGCATGGTTGAACAATGGCAGTAACACTTTGGTTTCTCATCAGAATTGGATAATATTTGTAGGTAAGCTAGAGCTTTATGAGAGGATGAAGCCTGCCAAATTTCATGGAAATCAGTATTTTTTTTCCCAGTGCCATTAATTTGGGGGGGAGGGGTGATTTTTTTTTTTTTTTTTTTTGGTATCAGAGTGTGATTAAATCTGCAGTAAAATATCTGTACAGAAATCCAAGCCAACATTCAGACAGATGAGTTCAGTAGGTTTCTGCAAATGGAAGAGGAGCTTGCTGGGAATGTAGATACTCCTTTGAACATAGTGAAGCCATTTAGGGGATGAGGTGGAAGCTGAGTTTCCTTCCAAAAAAATCAGTCACTAGACCAAGTCAGCTACTTAATACAACTCACAAACACCATGTTACTACTGCTCAGGTTTACAGACTAATAACACTGAAGCAGAGCAATATGGAGGAAATGATCCAACTAGGGATCCCTTTCAAACTCTTCAATCTCTCCAAAAAATGCTGTCTTCATGGCTGACCTATGATGGTCTGATACCAAGAATCAGTCTGATTTAAAAGTTCTAAGTCATTGAATTGAACACTTCTCCAGCTCTTCTCTCAATTACTACATTTCATGTAGAGAGGCATTCTGTGTATGTCTTCCTTTTGTTTATGTTTGTTCTTTCTCTTCAAAAAATGCCATGCATGCCCTAGCTCACAATAGGGCAGAGTCTTCTCTTGTATCTTGACTGAGTGATCCTACTGTTGTTTGGGGATCATGTTAGGTTGAAGTCTTGAAAATTAGACCATGTTAGGCTTTAATCCTTGAAAAAAGTAAAAAAAAGATGTAATAAAAAGTCACCTGCAATATTGTTCTCAAAAACATACAGGATATTATCACATAAGGAAAATGAGTGCCCAGCCTGAACTGCAGCTCATTATCCACTTTGGCTGATCAGAACTGGTTAGTACTTGGAGAGGGAAATACCAGGTAATACCATGGCAGTAGCTGAGACTAGGAAGTTGAAAATTCATCCCAGACAACAACAAGGGTCGTCCACTTCTATAGGTTTGCCATGAAAACTACGCAGATGGTCACCAGGATTTGAACTTGACTTAAACGAACTTTTACTTGAGGAGGAGAAAGGACAAGCGGACAAATCCCATTTGGCCATAAACCATTCTCTCCTCCCCAAATCTGACTGTTTCTTTTCTTTTTTTAAATTTTGCTCCCTGAAAAACAGGAAAAACATAACTTTTGAATTTCTGAATTAGAGGAGGGTATTTTGGGCCCAGCTTTAATTAAAAGCATAAAACCCTAAGGCTATTCTCAATTGTTATTCTTGAATAGTGATGACAGCAATAATTTGATAGATTAGGACACTTGATATATTAAAAAATACTGGGGAGAGAGTAAAATCATCTTACAAGTCATTTTGATAACATAGTTTAATACTGAGCTGAGAGATATTGTTTTAATGCCCTTAATGTGAATCTCATAAAAAAGGTTGAATAAAATATTTTTTTGTGTTTTAATTTGTAACGACTATAAGGTAGAACAGAGTGTGCTAGTAGTACTTTGTAAAGAAACAATTTTATTTTGGATTCCAGTAAATTTCTCAGAAGCAAACTATGTGGGCTAATGTTTCAACTCCTGAGTTATATTTGCAACTGCAAGGTGATTTTAACAGTATCTACTGAACATTCTTTGAGATGTTCAATATTTTTGGGAAAAAAAATTCAAGCATTTTTTGTTGTATTAACCATCATTTTTCATATTATAGGAAACATATTTCACACTGCTTAATGCAAACTTTCTTAGTTCACAGCACCCTTAGTGTCTCAGTAATTTTTTAACAGCTCCCCTAGACCAAAACAGTGAATTACCCGAGCTACTAGGTCATGATCCTGACAGTTCACTGCAGCAGTCTTAGGCACCACGGTGCACTGTTTGGGAACCGCAGTCTTAATAAAATGCTCCACTAGTTTACCAGGACAAGAAAGATATGTTTGGTTTAAGGAATTGCACACAGGTGCTACATTCACGTTCCAATGAACTCCAAGGCATCTTTTCTACTTTTCTATAAAACACACTGCAACAGTTTTTACTCACAGAGAACTACTATATACTATCAGTGTTGACTGCTGTAATCCATTAAGGGACAGATTTGATAGATTTGGTCTCATCTGGATTCTTTCCTTTAAAAATATATTTGCCCATCCATCTGAGATCTTCATATTTTATTCAGTCTGTCTTTATTACTTTACAAATTTAAATATTCCTAAATAATTAAGATAAGCACTGAAGAACTCAGCATGGCCATATCAATAAAACTCTAAAAAATAGAAATGCAACATAATCTCCCTAGATTAAACAGTCTACAATACTAATCATGTTTGCATTTAAACATTTTATTCTGAAAGGATTAGAGCACAGGAGTCTTTTTTTTTTTCTCTTTTCCCCAGACAAGAAGGCGACACACTGACTCAAACAAAATGTATTTGTTCTCTACGAATTTAACTTCCACAAATTTTATAAACAAACTGTATAGGTGTATGAAGTTTTGGCTGATTTAATCAGTAACTTATGTCTTTGAATTTATATAAGCTTGTTTACTCAAGATGCCTGCATTGGAAATGTTTATACTAAAAATACCTCTTATTTTATGGCATTTTCTTTAAAACCTATATCAGTATAACATTATTGCTATGGACTAGAACACAATGGTCATGACACAATACTTTATGGAACCCTTTCCTTTTCCACTTATATATACTGTCCTTTGTGAGAAGCCAGTGCTTAAGACGTCTGCAGAAGGCACACGTGTAATATTGCACATGGAATCAAATCTCCCTCCCCCAAATCCATACATTTCCTAACACTAAATGCTAATGTTAATACCATTATTTTGCCCATTAGTTTTAGTTGTTTAATGCCATGATTCTTTCCAACCCAACAGAATGTTGGAAATACGTTATGTAAAGAGGGTTGGAACTCTGTGTCTGTCAGTACAATCAACACTCCAAACTCAACAGAACAGATTTAGTGTGTGTGTGTGTGTGTGTGTGTGTGTGTGTGTATGGAATGAAGACAGGAAAAAAAAAGATTGACTTCAAAAATTGATCTGATCAGGCTGAGGCATATTGGGGGGGGGGGGGGGGGGGAACGTCCAAATTTCCCCAGGTCATTCCTATGGGAAAGAGAGTGGGGCATCAGTTTGGAATATTGGCGACTGCTCTGTTTTAAGCCTCCCTCCTGGGTCACATGAAACACACACACACATCATATTTCTTCATTTCACAGAAGCAAATGCCACCTGTGCCCACTGCTGGTAAAGGGAGTAAAAAGAACACCAGAAGCCATGCTTTGCATGCTTTCCTACCATGGTATGTGACACATGGATGGATGGTTGGATGGATGGATGGATAGAAGTTAAAAAGATAGACAGATCAATCTCCTCTACAAATATATATTGTAGAGGGCTCTGGCCTGGAGAAGGAAATGGGAGAGAAAAGTCAACACCTGGGAAAATAAAAAAGCATGCGAAAGAAAACAGTCCCACCTTGACCTTGTTGTCCTTCAGAAGGAGGTAGAGAAAATTTGTGGCAAACTTTCAAGTTTGTGTTAATATACGCTACAATAATAAAGTACCCTCCCTGAAATCCTTGTGGTATCTGTTTCTTCGCCTGGCCTACCTCACAGGGGGATGATGATGATGATGATGAAGATTGGCCACACAGTCAGCCAGTCATTTAGACTGGATTTGGCATTTTTATCCACCTGTCAAGTCCTTCCCAAGGACCTGGGATAGGCAGATGTTGTTGTTTGATGGTGTTAAAGGTATCATCGCAGGATGTAAGCTGTTCCAAGTAAAGCTGCCTTTTGCAATTGACTGATGGTGATTTTGTCAATGCTGATGGTCTTCAACTGGTGCTCCAGATGTTTTGGGATTGCACACAAGGTGCCTATTACTATTGGTACTATCTTTGCTTTCTTTTGCCATAGTTGTTCTACTTTCATTTGCAGGTCTTTATATTTTGTGATTTTCTCCAATTCGATGATGATGATGATGATGATGTTTTTTCTTGACATTGGAATCTCCACTGGAAAAGCTGCAAAGGAATAGGATGGGAAGGCTATGCCCCTAAATACATGACATAAGAAATCATTTTGGCAGGGAATATATAATGAAAATGACATTTAACCAGCTGTCATATGATATTAGCATATTGAAAGATGTGTTAACTGAAATATGAATTTTGAACAATATTCCCAACCTCTCTGGCCACAGTTATGTCATTGTTATTAATTATTTAAAATAGAGGAAGAGGACAGGAGTGAGAACACCTTGGAGACATTTGCTGTTTTTTAAGCAGCAGCTTTAATAATCACCTAAACTATACCTAGATTGTTGGGAAAGTACAATGTTGCAGGAACATACAATGCCCAAAGTAGGGTACGTACATACCCATCATGGTACTCCTTTCAGAGTTAGCAACATTATACAAAGTGTAGAAAAGGAGAAGCAAATTCTCAGTAAGCCAATGAGGACATGAGGTAAAAAGAAAGGAAACAGCTGAAACTAGTTTTCTCCCATAAGGTTTTTTTTATACTTTTCCATAACTTTCCAAACCATTCCTGCATATATATACACCCTTCATATGTTGTCTTTTTGTTCTTGAAATTTATCACCTTTCTCAAGATCTCAGTACCTGCCTCCAGCAATGACTTCCTCCATTTTCCTCTTCTTCTCAAGCCATTCACCCTTGCTTTATAGTTCTGTTTTGCAATTCAATCCTTATTCATTCGCTCTGTATCATCAAATCTACTCAGGGTACTTCTTCTAGCAGCCAATGTATGTGCTAGTAAGTTGCGTATATTTTCTAGCTGGTGGGATATAGGCAACAATATGTTGGCCTGCAAGGCAGCCTCCAGGTGAGAGAACCTTGCATAGAATTCCCTGAGCAGGCCTGAGGTAAAATTGGCTTTCATTTCACTCAAAGGACACTGTGCCATAAAAGGCCAGTATCATCCTTACTCCTGGCAAATAATACTGCATTGAGTATGAAAATGACTAAGGCAGGTCATCTCATTTCTGCCTTACTAAAAAGCTGCTTGTGAGAGCGAGGCTATAGCAATACATATGTTCCCATGAAGCCTCATATGAAAGCGACTGATATTGGTTTTAAAATGTAGAATTATATGTATATTTGGTCAGGTTTTTTACCTCAGCTTTCTATTCTAGCAAGTATTTGAAGGTATCTTTTTATAAAAAGCAAAGTATCAGAAAAGTTTAAAACATTAATTCAAATGAATACTAAAAGGAACAGTTAAAAAGCCTGGACCTCTACAGCGTTTCCAAGGTGAGGGAGAGTGAGGGTCAAATGAAATTCCAATACTTGGGAGCAGTGCTGCTGAAGGCCTTCTCCCAAGGACTACAAATACAGCAGGGACATAATTAAAAGGCCTCTTTGTTGCCTCTGTATTGATCAACAGCTGGACAGGTTTATAATGAAGACCTTACTCACATGCTAAGCCATGTAGGCCTCTAAAGGGTAACATTAACATTTTAATTGTGGCAGAGAAACCATTGGCAAACAGTGCAAATCTTTCAGTACCAACAGTCGTAAGGCAACCATCTGCCTTTTATTTCCTGGTTGTTGTTGTTATACATTTTTATGCTGTATGTATGTGCTATAATGATACGATGTTATAGAAGAGTTGTTCTTGTTGGGCTTTATATCCCAACATATGAACAATTGTATGAAATACAGGCACTGTCCTGCATACCTGTGCTACTGAAGATACACATGCCTGGTACCATTGTTTTCCCAGATGTTCTCTTATCTCTTGCAAGTATTCAAACAAAAGTGTTCTATTGCTCTGTATCTCATTCTTTGGTAATCTTAACAAGCTTCAAAAATTCAAAACAGAAGTTATGCCATATTTCTTGTCCGCCAAGTTAACGTTTTTGAGAGGAGGGCAAAAGCTCCAAGATGGAGTTTGAAAGGAATGCAAAAGCACTGCGCAGTGTCTTTCCTCAAAAAGCAGAAAAGTTTTATTCAAATGTACATTCCATAATGGTCATCTTTATCATCAGTTTAAGGGTATGCTGCTCTTCCTGTGGTAAAACAAGCTTAATGTAGCTGACAAGAACTGCAGAAAAGTTTAGGTAATAAAAAATAGCAGCCTTTTAAGAGCATTCACTAACAGAAGGCATCACATTTTAGTAGTTGTACAAATATTAATAGGTCAATTAAAGCATCTCATTAATAAGTATATGACAAG
Source organism: Liasis olivaceus (assembly GCA_030867105.1). Taxonomy (NCBI): domain Eukaryota; kingdom Metazoa; phylum Chordata; class Lepidosauria; order Squamata; family Pythonidae; genus Liasis; species Liasis olivaceus. Next base: position 265,525,341 of record CM061349.1, read on the forward strand.
ATTAATCCATCCATTAATCATTATACTCAGGCTTAACATAATTCAAATAGTAGTAAAACAAAGAAATTCAATATTATCTAACTTCTTTAACGGCAATTTAACAACAATTCTTCAGCAAGGGTTTTTTTGTCTGGACAGATGGAATCCCAACCAAAAGGGGGCTGCAAGAAAAGCAGATAACTCAGCATCATCAACTTGGGCTCCAGATACTGTTGGCAGCAATGGTCTTATATGGCTAAATTCAGAATCTGCAAAGAGCCAAGCAGTGAAGAAACCAGACTTTGTAGAGGTCGCACTTACTTAAAGTACACTCTAGGCCAGGGGGTTTGAAATATTTTTATATTGTGGAATCGGTCAATTAAAAAAGAAAGATCTTGAAACACCTGATAGAAAATTGGCTGCCTTCAAGTGATTTTTTCCCCCGTTACATTCTTGCAGAACCTCAAGTTCTCATAGAACCCAATTTGAAAACCACTGCTCTAGGCTACCTTTGTAGTTAGAACCCATCAGAATTTTATTCCTGTTGGAAATGACCAGCTTCGTGGTCTTTTTAGCAGCAGATGTCTGGCATTTGATTGGGGAAGCATTTTGCATTTTGTATCTTATAACTCTGTACAGCTCTTTATTGCAAGCACAATATTTTATTAACTAATTATTAAGAATAATTAGGCCTCTGTTAAGAATCTGATACCTTTTAAACTGGCTACCCCTGCCCTTTGCAAATCTCTTTAAATCCTATTGAGAGGTTTAGACATTGTGGACAATGTTATCTGTGCAATCAGATTCAATCTATTCCATCACTGAAATATCTTGCAAGCTTTTGTTCCTAATGAAGAATAAAGTATATGGTTAACCATATACAATTTCTCATTATTGAAGATAGAAAATGACAACCTGGGTCTGTATAATAAAGCATCTTTTCCTCTTCCAGCCCCCGCTCCCTGTCTTGTTCTTTATAAACTCTTTAATTTCATCCCTTACACTTTGCTTGTCATACTTAATATGTAGAGGGCCTTCACTGGGTTAAGACTGTACTTCTGCTTTGGTTTATATGCAAAATTACTTTTATATGGAACTCTACTGTGGCCCTTTATGATACTGATCCATGTTACTATGCAAGTGAGGGAATCTGAAAGTTTTATTCTTCTGATTTGTTGAAATTTTTAATCCAGTTTATATAGTTCAAGGATTATAGTTCAGGAATGAAAACAGTAAAAATGTATGTCATAAGGAACCAGCCTTTAAAATATTTCATGCACATGTATAAAAGATAAATAAGTTATTGGTAAATAAAATGTTTTGTGCAAATGGGTAAATGAGAGAAGGAAAGAAGTAAAACAGAATAAAACATTTGAAAAAAAGAAAATTACTTTTTTAGAATACTCTGAAAATAAATATATATTCTGAAAAGAAGGAATGTTATGTTCATCTTTTTAAATTCTTTTCTCCAACCTCTAAGTACACCCTGGACTCTGCTTCGTGCAATCAAAATCAACATTTCCTTATTTATATATTCTTTTATTATACTGTAACTAAAGTTATATTTCAGACCTGTAGGGAGAAAATGTGATGAGTCCCAGACACTGGATTTTATCACTAAATGCTTTACAGCAATGAAAAACAAATGAGCATGAATTATATTGTCTCTAATCTTGAGGTGTATACACAAAATCATTTAGCAACAGTGAAAGGTACTGATTTATAGAGGGCAATGTAATCTGTTGTTAAGTTTTTGTCAAGAATTGTCAGAGGAAATCTAGCTAAGTTTTGCTCCAGGTCAAGTTTTGCCTTATAGGTATATAGATTAAATAGAAAGCAGAAGAAAATGCTAAATGGAAGAGAGAAGAAACATAAAAGCAATTGCATTGTAACCAAATGACTGACTTTTCTCCCCTTTTTGGGCTGGGTGTATGGCACTTAATTGAATTCAGAAAAGACATCAGTGTTGTGTATGGATGGTTTTCAGAGTCAGGAAATTCGTATTTCTCCTCTGAGGACAGAATATTTGGGGAAAATTGAAATTCAGGAATATAGACCACATGGACTTGGTGGTACAAGAGTACCTTCTCTCTGTTTGGGCTGTTTTGTTCACTTGGGAATTTCTAACTTGTGTCAGCTTTAATTAAGGCTTTAAACTTTCCTTTAGTATTTATTTTGTAAGTTTAGGTTCTACTCAGACCTGAAATTCTGACAGGATGTAAAAGATGATATAAAGCTGTTTTAAATAAATAAAGGACTTTATTAATAACATCACCAGAAATCCAACTTCAGGGTATGTAGAAAGCCTGCCTCATGGATAATTCTGTTGAAACACAGTTATGGACTTGATAAATTATAACTAAATATGGTCCATGAATTTAACAGAGGCCCATCTCAAGATTTAAAGAAAGAATGGCTTTCCTTAATAAAGTTGAACTAATATTTTTGCAATTGCCCCACTAGATAGTTTGCTCTGGCATGATGTAACCAGGCTGCATGATTAAGAGACTGGTATACATACTGTTCAGTCTGAAAGTTTCCTGCCTGTCATAGAAATTTGACCTCCTTTCTTCTCTTGAGATCTCTGTATATTAAAAACTAATTTTGCTTTGTTTATTCGTTTTTAAGTAGCACTAAGACAAACTTCGGAAATCATTCTTATTGAATTCTGCCTTACTAGCCTAAATCCTTATATCTTTGCTATTATTAAACATGTTACATGTTTTTCCTGGTTAATCCTGAATGAAACTTTCCCTTTTGAAGTTATACTGATGCAGCTGTTTGTGTAATGGCTAACTACGTATGTTGCTTTCAACAAATAGGTATCTATGGATATCTGTTACATAGAAAAAAATAGATTTTATGTATAAGTTGGCTATCCTGTCAGGTTGTTCCATGGATTAAACAGTTAAAGACTGAAACTCAACTAGAGACAGGTCTCCTGTGCTATTTATTTGTGTACATGTTTGGCTATAATAAGTGTAGTTTTTTTAAGTCAGACCATGAAACTCTGGTGTAAAGCTTACTGGTACCCTTTGACTTTTGCTGTATTGATGGGTAACAATAAAATAATCCCATGCATGTTTGTGGGGAGAAGATTACTTGACTTTATTAAAATTTGACACCAGGTTCCACCAGTTTTCTTGCCTACAGTCAGATGGAGCACTTTTTCAAAGCATTAATAAAGTTTAATCCATTAAATTGTATGACCAGTAGGTCATTTTTTTTTTTAAGCTACTGTATTGTGCTTAGTCTTTTCTAGATATGTAATCTTTTTTTTTTTCTGCCTTTTTCATAGCTGTCATGAACCTGGACAACTCTGTGGTAGACTTAGAGACTCTTCAAGCCCTTTATGAGAATGTGAGTAACAAGGCAAAAATATACATGCGCTAATTATAGTTTACAATGTTTGCCAGAAAATGGCAGAATCGTAATTGTGACTGATTGTATTGCTGTGGTAAAACAATATCACAGTGACAATCAAATGTAAATGCCATGCAAAAATTGAAGGAATGTTACCAATTGTGAAATTGGATAGGCCTGGGTTCAGTATTATAAATTAGGGTTAGATTTACTAATAGAGCGGTCATACAAAGGTGGAGAAGCCATGATGGATTAATTACCAGAAGGCAAGATTTGTTGGGCTTGTGCCAAAAGGGGGAAAGATAGAAAAAACTGCATTTTTCCTTCCAGCCTTTCTCTTTCTTTTTAAATTTGTTGCTCCCATTGAGTTATGTACCAATTTAATGCCCAGTGCACTCTTCCCCATTCTGACTATATGTCGGAGGGGCATTCAGGATTTTATCCCGTAGATCCAGTGTTATCCTTATTCAAGGTTTCCAAAAAAGATCCACATCATCTTATGGACCTTTGGATATCCTTCTAGGATCCATATGATTCCTCCCTCAGGCATGTGATATAATATACTGGAAAAACATCATGTTAAAATATATTTGTACCAAACCAAATTTTGATTTATGCTTATATTTATTTGTGTGTCTTTAAAATCACTTGCTGGTTTTATTGCAGAATAGCTAAGTTACATTTCAATTTCTTGTAGCATTTAAAAATTCACTACAACAGATTTTATTGTGTAGTCAGACATCTTTACTTTTTATATTTTTATCTATCACACAGGCATACATTTAAATAATTATTTTAAGTCATTTATATCCCTGTATGTTTAAGTTATCATACCATGTTATTCTACAGTCTACATTATTTTTATTCTCCATATTCTTTGACCTGATTTCATGTTAATACTGCAAAGTTTTCATTTCATAAATTATAAATTATATTGTTCTTATCTAAACAATATATTATAGAACAAATAAAGTCCCAACCACTTGCAATGCAAACAAAAATATACTTTAAAATGCATTGTGAACTAATAAATTCTAGGGAAATAAGGAAAGGACAGGTTGGTCAACCATTTGCTGCAATTTCTATGTGATGTTCCTTCTGAAAGCCTTGCCATGTGGCAGAAGTATTATCTAATCTAATATTTACATATCTTGGCTAGTAAGGTGAGCTAGGAACAAATAGCTTCCATTAAAAAATAAATTTTGTTCTGTTGTCTACTTTAGTGACCCAATATTCTGAACCTTCATTTTTCAATACAGGTTTTTTAAAAAAACATTTGTACAAATGTGTCAATATTTCATCCACACTGGCTTAAAACTTCTGCCATAAAACATGGCTAAAGTAGTAATTATGTTTTAACAACTAAAACTTTAAAAACTTATTAAAATAATTACACAATTTGTTTTCAGACTGAGCAAACAAGGCAACCATCTAAGAAACATTCATATAAAACTCACTTAGTGGTTCAGCAATTAAAGCTTCAGAAGCTTTATCACTTTATCACTGCTATCTTGTCAGTTACCATTTAGGGGACCACATTTATTTTTTAAGTGTGTAAGTTACATGACTGCTTTTCAGGAGAAGGAGTGTTTAAATTAGACCAGAACTACTTTGTCTCCTGGCTCATCATCTCAAAAGTGGCCAGTTACAGCCAGAGGAATAGAAGTGAAGGCCACATAGCAGTAATAGCCACTGGGCTCTCTGTGGCCATGTGGCTTTGCTGCCCAGAGGCAAGAAGCAACTGATATCTGAGAAGTTGATTTCATTGGCTGTCAGGGACTTGGGAAGCACCAACATTAGAAAAAGGTGGTGGGAGAAAAAGAGGGAGCTGCAGACTCCATCACTGCCTGCTGCCAAAAATCCCATGCTGAGTGCCCCAAATATAACTGCTAGAAAAGGCCTACAGGAAGAGAAAGAGTAAGATTCCCATGCTGCACGGTCCAGTGGAGGCCTTGGCTGCTGCTTGGAATAGAGAGGAAGCTAGGGCCTTGGACAGGATCGCACCTATGCGACCTCTCTTGCCACATCGTCCCCGACACTCCCCATGGTTTACGGAGGAGTTGAGGTGCTGAAGAGGGTCAAGAGAGTGCCGCTGGAGGAAGACACAGACCAAATCCGACTGAACACATGTTAGAGCCGCTATTAAGGCCTACATTGTGGCCATAAGAGCGGCGAAGCGCCAATACTTCTCCGCCCTTATCGCGTCCGCAGAGTGCTGCCCAGCGGCCCTGTTTGGGATCACCAGATCCCTCCTCAGTAAGGGGGAGCTGGAGAGTGATTTGCAGAGCCGCATGGAGGAATTTTCAGAGCACCTGCAGGATAAAATCGCTTGGTGTGAGAGTAAGAGCGAGAGGTATAAAGAATGTACTCTCATCCCCCGAAGAGTGAGGGAGAGATAAGAGGATGAGACTGGCCCCTCCCTGAGGAATGCTAGTGAGGTTTATGGATTTGTTCAAATCCACTGTAGGTAACTGCAATTTCTGTACAGTCTGAACATCTATGAAACTCGTGGTAGCGCCTGAATCTATGAGAGCCTCCAATTTAATTTTGGAGCCGGAAGGCAATGTCACTGTGAGTGGTACTACCATGAATGCCTGATTGCTGTCTCCATTGTGAGCTCTGCTTAATTGCTTGATAGCCCCCCCGCCCCCGCGAGCTCTGAGGAGGGGGCTTTGCCAGTTTCCCTACTGCTGTGCTGGGACGGAAACTGCTTTCTTGAGAGATGTCTGCTGTGTGCGCTTGGCTCCCGCTAGTGTACCTCTCGCTGGGCAAACTCTCACCATATGCCCTGGGGCTCCACAATAGAAACACAAGTTAAGATCCCTTCTTCTCTGCCTTTCCTCTCCTGATACCTTTCTCTGAACAGCTCCCAACTGCATCGGTTCCCCTGCTGTAAATTCTGGTGTTAATGTACAAGGGGAAGGCATTGTGGTCAAGGGAGGCTGAGGAGCAACGAAGGGAGTTAACGGATCATACTGTTTCAACTCCATGAGCCTGGCTTCAACTATTATACAAAGCTGATATAGGTCATCCAGAGTATTTGGAATGCCTTGCTTTACCATTTCCGATCGGATTTCAGGGTCCAACCCTTCTCTAAACTGGTCTATAAGAGCCACTTCATTCCACTCAACATCTTCCGCTAATAACTTGAAATCTGCAATGAATAATCTTACCGATCTGTCGCCTTGTCTGAGTTTACGAATGTCCCGACAGGCAGTTAATCGTCTCACTGGGTCTCCAAAGTGCTCCCTGAAAGCTGTGACAAAATTCCGGTAGTTGAGTATTGGATCTCCTGTCTCTATGAGGGGAGTAGCCCACTTGGCCGCAGAGCCCTTCAATAAGCTCATCACAAAAGCCACCCTTGTTCGATCTGTAGGAAATTCTCCCGGTCTACCATCCATGAACAAGTCACATTGTGCCAGGAAGGTTCTCATCTGTTCCATCTCACCTCCGTACTTCTCGGGCATGCTGCCAGGTGAATGCAGTAACACAGGCTGTGGAGGAGGTGGTGGCTGGACTACCAGTCCAAGTTGCTGTATTAGTTGTCCCATAGCAGCCTGCAGGTTATTAATCTGTGCATCCACTTGCTGTTGATGCTGTAACAGGGCGGCTGCCAACACTTCTGGTGTCAAATTCGCTCCCTGCGGATCTGTAGCCATGATGTATCTCCTTCTTCTGGAAGGTGGTAAGAGTCTGGGAAGATTGATGTCAGGTTTAGCCCAGGAAACTCCAGGAGACAATACAGATTCAATCCAGCAAGGTTTATTTGGCTTCACACTATACAAAGAATCTTCCCAGACTGAGAGTAGTTCCCAGGGTCAATCCATAAACCTCACTAGCATTCCTCAGGGAGGGGCCAGTCTCATCCTCTTATCTCTCCCTCGCTCTTCGGGGGATGAGAGTACATTCTTTATACCTCTCGCTCTTACTCTCACACTTGGATTCGTTCCAAGTTGGACTCCAAGCGTGGCGCAGGGTCTGGGGAGATACCAGGGGATTGTTCTTGCCCAGTTATCTGGGAACGGTTTGATCCTGTTGTTCCTGAGGAAGTGGACAGGATCCTTCAGACTCTGAGGGCCACCACTTGTCATCTGGACCAATGTCCCTCCTGGCTGGTGAAAGCAGCTTGGGAGGTAACATGTGGTTGGATCCAGGCGACAGTTAATACATCCTTGCAGGAGGGAGTGTTTCCAGCGCCCTTTAAAGAGGCGTTGGTGCACCCCCTCATCAAGAAGCCCTCCCTGGATCCTACCATACTGGACAATTTCCGTCCAGTCTCCCACCTCCCCTTCTTGGGGAAGGTGGTTGAGAAAGTGGTGGCATCACAGCTCCAAAGGGTCCTGGAGGAAACAGATTATCTGGACCCTTATCAGTCAGGTTTCAGGCCCGGTTATGGAACAGAAACGTCATTGGTTGCACTTATGGATGATTTCTGGCGGGAGTGGGATGGTGGATCTCCTTGATCTCTCATCGGCTTTCGATACCGTCGACTACGGTATCCTATTGGGACGGCTCAGGAATTTGGGGGTGGGCGGCACAGTTTTGTGCTGGTTCATCTCCTTTCTTTGGGGCTGGTCCCAGTCAGTGGTGATAGGAAGCGAGAGGTCCCATCCTCGGCCCCTCCTTTGTGGGGTGCCGCAGGGTTCGGTTCTCTCTCCGCTCCTTTTCAACATCTACATGAAACCGCAGGGTGAGATCATCCATCATCATGGGATGAGATACCATCAGTACGCTGATGATACACAATTATACATCTCCATCCCTGGTGAAGTAAGTGATGCCGTGGCCGCCCTTTCTCGGTGCCTGGAGGCTGTGAGTGTCTGGATGGGGAACAACAGGCTCTAGCTGAACCCCGGTAAGACGGAGTGGCTGTGGGTTAATGGCTCTTCTGTATCCGGGGTGTTGTCATCGTTGGTGCTGGACCCCCAGTAGCACTGCCCCATACAGACCCAGTGCATAATTTGGGGGTCCTCCTGGACTCACGGCTCCTGCTGGAAGAGCAGGTGGCAGCCGCAGCCAGGAGGGCTTTTGCACAGCTCCAGGTTGTGTGCCAGTTACGCCCTTTCCTGGATCGGGATGCCCTTCGAACGGTCACTCATGCCCTTGTTGTCTCCCAGATAGACTACTGCAATGCTCTCTACATGGGGCTACCCTTGAAGAATATCCGGAAGCTTCAGCTGGTCCAGAATGTAGCTGCATGAGCTATTTTTGGGGTCCGAAGAAGGACCCTTATAACACCTTTGCTCCATGAGCTGCATTGGGTACTGGTTTGCTTCCGGGTCCAATTCAAGGTGTTGGTTATCACCTTTAAAGCCCTACATGGCATGGGGCCAGGCTACCTGAGGGACCTCCTCGCCCCCACGATTTCAACCCATCCCACCCAATCTCACAGAGAGGGCATGCTCCAGACCCCCTCAGCAAAAGAACTCCGACTAGCGGGGTCCAGAAGGCGGGCCTTCTCTGCTGTAGTCCCCGCTCTTTGAAATATCTTGCCCCCGGAGGTGAGACAGGCCCCCTCACTCCCGGCCTTTTGGAAGGATTTGAAGACCTGGCTCTGCCATCTGGCCTGGGGCAGGGAGGGAGGTCATCAGAAATGGGGTTGGCTAGGCCCCTAGAGGCCTGGTGTTGGTTCCATTGGCCTCTTGGATTTTTTATCTTCCTTCCATTTTGTGTAAATGTGTTTTTCTTTTTATAAATTTTAATTATGTATTTATTTGTTTTAATTTGATGTAAACCGCCCAGAGTCCCCCATTGGGGTGAGATGGGTGGGGATAAGTCTACTAAATAAATAAATAAGAAGGTGGCATGAGCCACCATAACAATACCTCTGAAGTGGGGACTGTCCAGCACCCCGGGATGTGCCAAGAGCCATCTCTTCTTCCAAGTTGAGGTGATGATGGATCAAAAGTACTTGGGCAGCCAAGCTCTAACAGTGCAGTGGCCTTGGGTGCATTCCGTTTCTGGCTGAGTCAAAATCTGAGAAACGACTGATTTGCACAGACTAGACCAAACCACGTAGATAATATGCTTGCTTTTCAGATGTTATTGTTACTTTGAAATGTGTCTTGTGCTGCTGAAGCAGTACAGGTCTTTTCACAAAGAAGCATTCTCATTAGCAACAGTTCATGCTGCCTCAAAGTATGGTGAGAATAGAATGCCCAAATTCACCAAAATCAGTGGCAGAATTTGTTTATATCACTAGCCAAGACCATTACATAACTCATAAGCCACTCTAACTGCTCAGTCCCAATACAGTGCTGTAGCTTTTTCATGTGATTTCTTATTTGTAATAGTTGCTTTTAAGTTCCTTTTTCTTCTTCCTCTCCTGGCTGTCATGTTTTTCATTAATCAGTGACAATGGGAATTTGGAGAACAGCAAATGATGTTGAAGATAATAATTAAGCTTGAGAATAGTTTTAGTGTGACCCATACTTGTGTGTCTCTGCCTTTGAGTCAGTTTGACGACAGGTGACTGCCTGGGCAAGTCCCTGCAGTTTTCTTGGCAAGATTTTTTCAGACGTGGTTTGCCATTGCCTCCTTCCTAGGGCTGAGAGAGAGTGATGAAACTTCTCTCTCTTCCCCAGTGTGAATGACAGTCACTTGAGGATTTGAACAAGGGTTCTTTAATCTCTTCCTTCCCATTACAGTGTCCAAATATAAAGATTCTGTTAGAGCTCCTTCTCCATATATGTGTTCCATATGTATAAAAGAATGGACAAAACTATGCCAGAAGTTCTGTTGGGCTTTATAGTGAAGAGAGTAAATAAGTTGTAGAATGTACTCTTCTTACTTACAATTACAGGACTATTAAAATTAAGGACCTATTACAATTGCTGAGCAGTGTTGCTTATTAATAGCTACAGTACTAAGTTAAGGCATGTTTTAAAATAATACTTTCTTGTTTTATAAGTAATTTTTATTAAAAGAAAATTTTGCAAAGATTAAAAAAACTACGAAAACATAGAAGAAAGAGAAAAATAAAAATTATAAAAGAGTAAAAGAAAAAGTGAAGAATAATAAAAAAGCAACAAAAAGAAAGATATCTAAAGAAGCAACTTCTGATCATCTTTGCAGCACTTAACATAGCAATTACCATCTCTACCCCCCCATATTGTATATCATAGTTCCCTTCTTCCCATAAACAAATATTTTTAATCAATAAACCCCACAATCATCAGTTCATTTTTATCAATTTTCAGCAAAAAGTCTATAAAGGGTTTCCAGTATTTTATAAAAGTAGTTGTAGTTCCCTCCTTAAATGGAACAAGTCAGTTTAGCCATTTCTGCAAACTCAGCCATCTTCACAATGCATTCCTCCATTATTGGTATTTCTGTAGTCTTCCATCTTCGTGCATATAATAACTTCACTGCAGTTACCATATATAAATTATGTAATTTATACTTTATAAATAATACTTTCTAACATTCTCATCAAAAATTGCCATCTTTCTGGGAAGATTATTTGATCCAATACTGAAAGAGTTATTGGGTTTATAGAAGAGAGAAATGGAGGACCCTAGCAATTCAAAGAGCTTTAAAGTTCATTGTCACTGCTTTTAATTCTGGTGACAGGAAAAAGTGATATATATGTGTGGTAGAATTGTAAATACCTGATTTTGGGGCTATTTATCATTGTTATATTAACGGCAGGGGATTTCCATATTGATTTTTGGACCAAATTTTACATGGATTATAAGCATTCCATCTTGCTTCTATTTGAACAGAATAGAAACTTTAACTTTGAAATAAGAATGATGTCTCTAACTTGTCTCAAATAGGAGATATGAGGCAAAATATGCATGTACTATTCTACTTGGTAAGTTTGTTATGAATTGAGTCTGCAGCTGCCCTGAGTGAGGACGTAATTACAATTGCTGTTTTCATGACCTTAACAATAAAAAAACCCACCACCTGCATAACACTGTCTTCAAAAAAGACTTCCTGATTCATTTTGAATCCTTTTATGTTTTTTAATTTTTTTGTTGTTGTTGTTGTCCAGCAAGTTATTGCCTGCAGGAAGTTTAACAAATTGTTCAAAATAAAAGTTAGCAGCATTTGTAGTCTTCATTTGGTCATGGTCCACGTAAAAAACAATGTGGGATTTATTTGTTTGTTTTTTCATGTGTTTGTACACCTTGAATAAAACTACTCTGTCAATGCAAATAAAAGAATAGAGGAAGCTGTGACTTAAACCATTAGCCACCTAGCTCAGTACTGGGTGCTCTAAAACAGGGACCCTAATCAGCTGCTGTCCTACAACACATCCTACAACATGTAGAGGTTGAATGCCAACCTCACTGTAGTGCTCCAGATGAGGAATATTTTTTACATGGTCCAAGATGGATGGGGGGGGCATTCTCTTCAGTACTTAGAAATGCCTGAGATTGAACCTAGGCTGTTGTGCAGGCAGACCAAATGCTCTATGTTGTGGTTCGCACTGAATAAAATTCAAGTTCATTCTGTCCATGTAAACTTTTTAGATGGTATAGGAATGATGTAACTGAGATAACATGAATTATACACTACTATAAAGTACATGCCACAATGAGATTATGAATTATGTGCTGCTGCAGTGTAGCCCACTATAGGTTGAGGGGGAAGAAAAAAGAAGAGGTGGTTACTTACTTTCTCACCCAGGGGTAAAATAGGACCTGGATGCATTTGGTTCATACCATGAAACTATATTGGTATCTGCTGCTTCTCCAGGCAACTTCATAATATTGCCAACCCCAAGATCTTAAGCAGACTTTGGGATAACACATTTATTGTAGACGACTTATGTGATTGCTCATTTGTCAGAGGATCTGTCATGGAAAGCTCACAAATAGGCCATTAAATGGCATGCTGCTAGAATGTGAAAGCTTTTTATGCATTTTTCAGTATTTAACCAAGATCACTTGTTGCCTTCATTTGAAAATATTCAAGGGGAAATTTTTAGCCCAAATGTTTAGCACATTCTTTATAGGGTATTTGGAGGGGGGGGGGGTGCCTTCGAGTCAGTCTTGACTCCTGGCAACTGCCTGGACAAGTCCCTGCAGTTTTCTTGGCAAGGTTTTTCAGAAGTGGTTTGCCATTGCCTGCTTCCTAGGGCTAAGAGAGAGAGACTGGCCCAGGGTCACCCGGTTGGCTTCATGCCTAAGGCAGGACTAGAACACACAGTCTCCCAGTTTCTAGCCTGGTGCCTTAACCACTACACCAAACTAGCTCTACTCTGTAGGAGATTCTGTTACTATTAGAGTAATATAAAATGTAATTTATTTTTTGAAAAAATGATTAAGATTACTGAGCATTATTTGGCCAAGTTATCTTTATAAAATAGAGAAGAATAAGTGGTTGAGATCCTTTACATTCTGAAAGGCTGTCTGGCCCTGTTTTCTCTTTCACCAGAATGAGTGGTCAATGTCAAAGTTACAAGATGCAAATAAAGATTTAGAAATTATTCAACAAGGCAAAGTTAACAGCAATACCATTTTTATAAATGAAAAATTATGTCTCCCATTATTTTATTTCCTAGACTTATTTGGTGTGAACATAAGCATTTATGGAATTAACTTTTCAGAGTATTTCTTCTTACCCAGATGAGCTGTATATAATGGTGAAAACTTTGGATTATATGCAATTCATTTAATTTCTGCTAAATATTTTTATTATGCATTTGTACTTAAAAGCACTCCAAGTGGTTGAAGTGCCTAACTTGACTGACTTTTCTATTGAAAAAGTAAACCCAACAACAATTCTGATCTGCTGTTGCCACCAATTCTTTTTGCTATAAATACTGTATGTTGGCTTAGATAATCATTTCCTTAATTCCCCCATAAGGAGTGTTAGGGTGATGGGAACTGAACTGTTCCTGTTCTCCTTAGTCTTTGACCTCTGATTTCTGCTGCAGGAGATGATAAATTACTCATCTGAATTGATTAAATTTTAAGCAAAACCTGAATTAACCCCCTCCCCCCACACCCACACACACATTTTAGAATAAGCTGTTCATTATTCTAAAATTCTTTATTAACTTACATGACCTTTTCTGTTACTGTACTTTTCACACACTGCATTAATTGTCAGATGAGAACATTCTTTTCACTATATAGTTAAAACATTGCAGTGCAAGTTCTCAGATATTGTATTTGATCTCTGCAACATATGGGAGCATTTGTTTTATGATCTTTCTTCAAAATGTAATCACTTTTTTTGCTGATTACATATGTTTGGCATGGTGCTTTTCCTTTGAGATGTGAAAGAAGTTTGGGCAGCCTCCAAGTCTAAACACACCCTAATTTCAAAAGCCACAATCCTAAAGCTCAATTCCTGTTTACTGAGGAATTCAAGTATTGTTAGCCTACGTAGTTACTAAATGCATTGTAGTCCTTTAGTCTGTTATCCTAGAGCAAAGGACCCTAGTTGCTTAGGCTTATTAATCGATATTATTTTGAGATAGTAAAGATATATTTATCTAATAATTACACAAATATTCATTTTCTTCCACAGTTCCTATTAAGTTTTCCATTTGAAAGAAGTAGGCTACCATTTGTTCAAGGAGAACATTATTATCATTACTTTCCTTTGGCCTTCACAGTTTTTCTTGATTTATTTTGTTTTCTAATTTTAAGTATATTTTATGTATTTTATGTGTATGTGTGTGTATGTATATGCATGAGAGAGAGAGAGGGAGATTGCACGCTGGTCAAAGACTGCAGTAAAGGTTTACCTACCTAATAGGGAATTTGTATGAGCATAACATAAATAAATATATAAAATATAAAGATTTTATTCAGTTGTTCAGCTGCCCCTGTGCTTTTGTATTGAATTCATGGGATCATTTAAAAAAAAAATCCAAATGACCTTGGAGTTGATCAACATTTCATTTATGTGTTGAACTAATATTTAAGATGGACAACTCAATATATGCACTGAATTGTTTCTTTGAAACAACTTGGGACCTTTTCTACAATTGTATTTCAATTATATAATACCCTCCTTTGGGAAACCTGGTGCTCAGTCTAGGGGTCATCTTGGACTCACAGCTAGAGCTTTTGCATAGTTTTATCTGTTCTGCCAGTTGCACCCTTTCCTGGGTCAGGAGGCCCTCCAGATGGTTAATCATGCCCTAGTTGTCTCTCAGTTGGAATATTGCAATATGCTATACATGAGGGTGCCCTTGAAGACCACTTGGAAGCTGCAGCTGATCCAAAATTCAGTGGTATTAGCAGTGTTGGGCATGCCTTCATATGCCCATTTGATTCCACTGCTCCACAAGCTGCACTGGTTGCCATTGGGGTTCCTGGGGCAATTCAAGGTACTTTCATATGTCCTATGAAATCCTTCCTGGCATAGGACCATTTTATTTAAGGGACTGCCTATCTCCCATCATTTCTGCCCATTCAGTAAAATCAGGCAGAGTTGGTGCACTTTGGGTCCCCTCAGTCAAACAATGCCCTCTGTTAGGACCCAGGAGGCTTGTCTTCTCTGGAAAAAGATTCCCGCAGAGATCTGTTTAGCTCCCACCCTAATGATGTTCCAAAGTTTTTAAAAACCTGTTTGTCCTTCCAGACCTTATGTTATTTTTTTAATTATTCTTGTCCTATTCTAAGTGTAAATGACCCAGAATCATTCTGGAGTCAGGTGATTTCTAAAATACATAAATAAATATCTGGAAAAACCTCTGTTTTCCCACTGTTAAACATAGTTTGACATTTTTATTATTATTATTATTATTATTATTATTTAGGAAATGCCCTATAATTTTTTTTAATGTATGTATGCTGAGTGGCATTTTATCTACAATGATATTGCATACATTTTGATATTTTTATTGTTGATCATTTTGCTGTTTTGTTGTTTTCAAAACCACTTGAGAGGTTTTAATGCTACAAAATAGCTAATCGGTCATCTTTTTACTATAATAAGCTTTACAAAGATTAACATAAATCCTAGGATTTGCCCAAACATTTTATCACCTGCAGAAAGACAGAGTGGCAAATAAACACCGAATTAAATTAAGCTGTCACTTCTACTACTGGTTTCTCGCCCTGGTGATAAAAAAAGAAGAAGAATGCATTAAATGACCATTGCTACTCCAGCTGTTTGAATAGCCACCTCATTTTGGCTAATGAAATAAGTTGAACTATTATTAGTTTCTGATGTATTACTTAAAAAGCCTTTTGTAGTCAATAATCAACTTGCTAAGTTTTCAGTTTCATGAACTGAGGAGTCAAAATTAATGAAAGATTATTGATAAAGAATAGGAGTATAAGAAGAGTTTGTGTTAATGGAAACTTAATTCACACTAAGTTTGCACTAGGTCATCTGAACTAAAGAAAAGTGTTACATCCTTCTAGACAGAAGAAAATAGGGAGAAGGCTGAGGACCAGTCAGTGCAGCAGAAAGAAGAACAAAGAAATAGATGGTGGTACTATTATGTGTGCTAATGAAAAACATCAATTAATCATGCGATTTCAGTCTCTGGAAGGAATTTTGATAGAAACAGAAGCAAGTTCTATATTCAGGGTTTTTTTTCCCACCAGACACTGATTACAAGAATTGTAAGGAAAAAAGACAGCATGTACGTACAGAGCAAAGAGGCTTGCTTGTATAGATGTAGGGAAGAAGATTTAGGCTTGGGGTTGCAAATTTGTGTCTCATTTGCAGTGCTTTAATTCTACAGATTTGTATGATATGCACAGATATTTCTTGTTATTAGAAATAGTTTTATCCTCATTCACAGACAGATAAAACAGATCATGGCAAAAGCAAAAAGAAGAACAAATCAAATTGAGGCTTTGGTCATAATGTCTATTCCATTTGTATGCAGTCATTGTGTATAAAATAAAATATATACACTTGAGCTTTTGGGGGAAGAGGGGAACTTATTACTCTTTTTTATTTGCTTCCTTCACTAAACTACAATCATTACAGTCAGTTAAGGGATCAGCCAAAAGAGAGTTCCTGAAATTGTTTTTTTTAGCCACAGATATAACTCTGCTATAGCAGATCATACTAAACTTATTTATATGTACCTGTAAAGAATTATATCTTTATGAACAGCCATAGATTTATGTGCTCTGAAGACTGCCTCGCAAGATGTTTCCACCAAAACGTTTTGGTTTTGAATGTGGAGTATAACTGATAGGGAACTGTAAAAGAATATATAGTAATCCTGCATTCTGCTTGTTCTGTATTATCATTAGTTTGCACCCAGAGGGTTTTTATTTAACTTATTTCAATGTATCATTTCAAAGATGTGTCAAATGTAATCAGGAGCTAATGAAATTTTATGTGAACCATCTGCTGAATAGTCTTTGATAAAATGTCTTTGTGGGGAAAATTCCTCTTTTATTTCCTATATGTCTTTAGCTTAGCTTTTAAAAAAAGAAAAGAAGAAATGCGTGATACATAGCCAAAATTATCTTTAAAGGCTTCTGTCTCATTACCCAAATAATATGTTACAAAATTCTGCTTGCATCAGAAAGATCCAGTGAGAATAGTAAGTGACCTATTCCCTGGACATGTTCATACTGATGTGATAGTATGTTTGTAAAAGAGCAAAACTGCATTTACTTGCCATATCCACTGAGTTTTCTTGCCTTTGCTATTGTACAACATGCACACAGGTACCTTCTCATATATGTCCCACACACCCAAACCCCTGCATCAGGGAGGTTTTCTGGCTCAGAATAAATTAGATGTCATATGGAACTTGTGTTTGATTTTAAGACTCAAAGCTAGAGATATTTTCCTAAGAGATTAGAAGTCTTCAAGATGTTTGCTATTTTTCTCCCAAATAATGGTATAAACAACATTCCCACCGTGATGTATGAATATGTAGTAATCTAACTGATGCAGAATAATAACTTCCAAGCCCACTTGTTATTGTTCGTGACACTGATCCCAATCAGGGGAGGGGAATGTTTAATCCTTTGCCATCTCACAAAAGCTTCATCCAGATATGTTGTCATCAGGAAAAAATTAAAGGTTTGAGAGCTTGGTTTTGTATATCAAAGAAGAAATGAGCTTTAGTCTATTTTAAATCTCATCATTTGTAAGAGCCCAGTTGGATCTTACCTAGTGCACACTGGATAAGAACCCAAATAGTAGGACATGACAACAATAATCTATTATTTCTCAGAGGTTGATACTCAGAATCATACTATCTCTGATTCTGGAGGTAGTAGATAAGTATTGTGACCAATGGAATTAGATTTAGCCTTGATGAATTTGTTTTAGTGTCTGTTTAAGTTAGGGGCCATTGCAAATTCCATAGTTGAAGCTTAGGGGCCATTGCAAATGCCACAGTTTAACTACAAGTTTCTTCTAAATTCTCCCTCATTTAGCTTCATTGAGTGTTGGAGTTCTAAAAGAGATAAAATTATCTTCCAAGTCTACTCTTTACTTGCATAAAGTCCCAAATTCCTTCAGTAATCAAATACTTGCTAGTGATTTATCAGCAAATGGTCAGTTCAGATATACAAATGATATAGTTCTTCATACAGCTTTAAAATACATATAAGGAATCTTTTTTTAAGAAAAAACACTTGAATATTAAAAATTCCTCTTCTATTGGTATATAATCATAACTGGTAATTTGAAGAAATCTTTCACTTGAAAGATTTCTCAGAGAGTTAGTATGTTCAATTAAGATCAGATAGGATCATCACAGCGTGGATTTATACCAGCAGTGGGTATTTGTAGCTTCCAGATTTTGCTAAACTACAGCTCACAGCATCCTTCATAATTGGCTATGCTGAGGTTATTGAGAAATACCACTCAACAACTTTTGAAGGATAGCAATTATTGCAAAAGGTGATTATTATGCTGCTACTTTGTTGACTTTTAAATGTTTCTAAACACATCGGTCAACCCAAAGGCATGCAACATGTTCATGTGAGTTATATAATGGTAATGTCATTATAAGCATAATTTCTTTGAGCTAGCCGAAATAAATTTGTAATATTGACCTCTTCTTAGGCCCTTTAAATTTGTCTATTTTGGGGGGAAATGATTGATTGGTGTGATTTAATTTCTAAAGTTGTATTTAAAACCAAACCTGAAAGTCTGGCATGGATGTGTACTAATTTAAAGAGACCCTGTTGGTTTTATGACATGTTACGTTACGTTACGTTATAGGAAGTATGTTTTTCTGGAGCCCTAGGATTTTATTTTTCTTTTCTATTTTTCTATTTTTTAGTATAAGCTGACTAGAGTCGTTGGGGAGTTGGGTGGTTTCTAAATTTAATAAATATTTATAAGTAAGCAATAAATGCCCTTTTTGACACTGGCCTCTATGGAATCAAAAGATCTGTTATTCTGCTTATTCTGGAGAGATTAAGTATACTTCACTTATAATAGATATTCTATGCCCACATATGTTAGAAGCAATGCTGTCTTTTATTAGCCTTTTAGTAATACTTGCCTTTCTCTCTTACTATTTATCAGATGCCACATGCTAAGAACTCCTCAGCATGCATAAAAAATAACACAGGGAACTAAGGAACAGAATATATGTAATTTTTTAAGAGCCTATTTCATAGCGGACACACCTCTGTCACTCTTTTCCCACACACGTGTGCTTCTCATTCATTTTGTTCCAGATGGGGATTTGGGCTAGTGATTCATTGTTCAGAAAGTTGCTTGATCTTTTGTAACTCTACTTTTGATTGGCTGCAGTAAATCTCAGAAAATCTAACAAGATTTGGGCAGCCACTACAGAAACATGGATTTGCCAAAATATCCTCAAGCATTAATTTAGCATAATTTTTCCCATGTGGCCTGCAGCTTGGACCTCTGAATCTGGCAAAGTATCTCCCCCCACCCTCACCACTTCCCAGGATTGTGTCTTGCATGCTGATTGTTGCTGGCAGTGACACTTAGTACTTTGTGCAAGTTTTCAGTGTATGACTTCTATGTGTATATCTGGTACATTGCTGTAACCGTGCATGTTCTGGAAAATAAAGCTATCACTGCTTCAATACAGATTCTTGCACAATTCATCATATTTTAGATTATAATATTAGAAATCTGATACTTTTTCTATACTGTGATGTTTTCAATTATTTTGTATTATGTACTGTCATGTTTTATTCAATTAGTCTTTCTTCACAAATAGACTGATGACTGTATCATTTATAGTCTAATTATGAACATTGTTCAGAGTCTGCTACCACAGTTCTTGCTAGTTCTTCTTCAGCTTAGAATTAAAGTTCATCATCCTTGCCAGTTGGATAGTAGATATTTCCTTTACAATATTAAATTATGCAAAATCATTAAAGATTGTGCACAGCTTTCTTTTTGAATGCATACGTTATAAGGTTGATGGCTTAAGAGCTAGGATTATGGTGAGTGCCTAAAATATATGACTTGGTTTCAGTTTCAGAAAGAAAGACATGTTCTCGTAAGCATTAAAGTTTTGTGAATGGAATTCCATTTAGGAAAAATCCCTTGAAAATACTTCAATACTTCAATCTTTAAAATAACAATCACTGTCTCTCAGCCCAACCCACCTCACAGGGTTGTTATTGTGGGGAAAATAAGAGGCAGGAGCGTTACAGTATGTACATTGGCTTGAGTTGTACAAAATAAAGGTGGGATATAAATATAAAATATTAACAACTGTTGTTCTTTACCTTGAACAGAATACTGCTGGAAAAAATATAGCATCTCCTAACTCATATCTGTAAAGCAGCTCTTTCCAATTTGCTGTGTTCCAGATGATGCAGAATGCTTTAATGGGATTCTCACTGTATTAGTTTTACCCTAAAACAGATTTTTGTGTAAACGTACAATTTTTTTGGTATCCCTTTTTTAATTGGAGGGGAGGATTCTCCTATTAATATATAGGCAACTAAGAATTACTGAACACTATCACACACTACAAATTTTGATTCAAGTTGCCATGCCTATTTCTGTTAAAAACAGTGCCCTCTAAATTTGTTTGACTGACTCTCCCATAACTTCTCCAAACTAAAGTCATCCTAAATGTGAATTTAAAATAATGTATGCCTTTATTTAAAAAGTTTTTCTCTCCCTTTTCTATTGAAAAAACAGTAAAAGTGGCTTTGTAGTTCACATATGCATTGTCTTCATGCATGCTTGAATGAAATGACTTATTGGAAATTTTCATACTCATAACTACATAGGTTTTTATTTAGTGATTGTTGTCTGAGTAAGTATTTTATATGTAATATTTCATGAACTAAATTAATTACATATAGATGTTAAAAATTGAATATGTATGTATACAGATAATTAAAATAGATTGAAGGAATTATAACTGAATGGTTATAATTGAATTGTAAGCATTATTTAATTTCCTAGATAATTATTTATACAATTTATATGCTACTTTTCATTCATAATTGTTTCTTTGTATTTGTGGATCTTTTTTTCAAGAGAGCACAATCTGATGAACTGGAAAAGATAGAAAAGCATGGCAAATCAAGTAAAGAAAAGGAGAATGCCAAATCTTTGGACAAACCTGAACAGTAAGGATACTATAAACCATTTAAGTTGATTGGAGAGAGTTGAATTATTAACTTTTTGGTTCAGGTTCAGCTGCAACAAAAATTGTTCTAATTGAAACAAACAAACAAAAAAATCATTAACCAGTTCACTACATATAATAACCGGGGTTTCAGTTCCAGTTTGCTTGAGAAAACTGGATTATGATGTACTCGGGCTATTCTAGCAATTTGTACAACAAAGATGTCCTCCTGTTCTCCCATTTCTTCTTTCAGTAGATGAATTTACTACAAGTCCTTTGGTTTGTTTGCTCTTCCCCAGAAAGAACTGTTTGCTCCTTCTTCATGAGAATAGGTTTAATTTGATCCTTATCCCTGCTTTTGCTGTTTTTCTATAACCTTGATACTTCCTTTTCTCTTGCACATGCTTTGGATTTACATCTTAATCCCTATTTCAAATGTATTCAATTTAGCTTTGTGTGTGTGTGTATATATATATATTTATATATATATAGTCACTGCACTACAGATGTAGTACTTAATAGACACCAAATATATCTGATGCCACTTTTCTTATAATGTTAATTCATTTCCCAAGCTCCCTGATCATATACTAAAAATAATTGAATTCTCATGTGAGATTGCTGAAATCTTCCAAGATCTCACATGCCTCACAAGATTTTTGCTGTGTCATGGAATATCCCAGGACATTCAGCATTAATTTATATATTCAGGCACGTGTGTGTGTATGTGTTTGTATGTATATGTGTCTATGTATATGCATATGTTTGCGTACTTCCATATTGGCTAGTCATCTATCAGAAGGGAGAAGTAAGCGTTTGCAACAATCACTGATGAATGTTCCCATCCTTTTCAAGAAGTATATAAACCTGTATGGACCCCAAGTCTATAAATCCAGCTAGATCATTGGGGGTTTTTTATCTGTTTTTTTTTTGCTGATGATGAGCATACCACATTAAGTATCTGAACCCAAATTCTGAGCCCTAGTAACAGGTTAGCACTGTTAGTCATTTTTAAGACTAAATCTTTTCAAGGGCCTAGTATTTTAATGTATGTTCTCTTTCCCCACTCTCTTCTTTTTCCTCAAGGCAAGTGCTAGACCATTTTTCTGTTGGGATATCAGAGTCCTAATGGGAAATTAAAATGGCAGTCACTGGGCACACGTTTGCAAAGCGGTTGTTTTCCCATTGCTTAGCAATGGCTCAGGTGAGGTGGTAAGGTGAGAGAAGCATCTGTATCTGCTGGAAGTCTCATTTCAGGAGGAAGACTTGTAGGTGGCTCCAGCGGTTCCATAGCCACTCCCAGGGAAGAAATGGGCCTCCCAGGGAAGAAATGGGCCTCTTGTCTTCTGAACTGCTAAATACCCTCTGCCTGCTATCAGTCCTTGAAGAACTTGTCCCCATTGAGAACAAATGTTCATTATTCATTGGTTAATTCGGTATTGTTTTGGACTATAATACCTATCTTTTGGAAGAAAAATCCCCTGTGAAGTTCTTTTAATAGATCTCAATCATATTTATCATTAACTTCTCCAGGTTTCTTTATGAGCTCTCCCTGATTCCCAACTTCTCTGAACGAGCCTTTTGTATCCTGTTCCAATCAACATTCTCTGAAAGCATTTCCTCTCTCCGAAGCAAACTTGAATTGTTGCAGAAACTGTGTGAGGTAGGTTCTGGACTATCTGATGAGAGAGCTAGATTGGCTGATATTTAATCTTCCTTATTCAATGATACTCATATTTCAAAAGTTTTATTTACTTTACATGCTCATTAAATGTGAAGGATAGCAGTCCTGCTGAATGGAACATTTTATGATTGTGCTTCAAGATCAAAGCAAATCTTAAGATTTGGCTTTCAGTACTGAAGTATAACATCACAGGTCTATAGCCAATGCACATCAACCTCTAGAGAATAATGTACCTTCTTCCTGTGCCAAAGCAAAATCTTCTCTTTTTGTAACAGGCACTGGTTTCCCTTTAGTATTTCCAAACAAACACACTATGGCTTTTTCTTTTGAAAGGGCCTTAATTTTTATAATAATATCTAATAATCAGCCCATTGTCATTTTGGTGGCATTAGCAACAGCAGCAAACTCTCCCACACTTAGCTATATAACAATTAACCAAATATTAGTTAATATTATATAGGCTATATAATCTTGAAGATATATCTATAACTTCAAGATTCTTCTTCAGCCTCAGCAAGTAGTAGTTGTTCTTGACAATGCTGTTTGCAAAGACGATTGTGAAACTATTGTGGAAGAAGGGTGCACAACTGTTTCTGCTTCACCACATCCCCCTTTTTTCAATACTCTCAGCTCCAAATGAGACTTTCATAGCTGCATTTCTCCATGGGAAAAATCTGCAAGGCATTGACAGATTGCTTAAAAATGTTCAGTTAAAGACATGCTCCTCAGGGGACTGAATAATTCCTCACTCACCAAACTTAGTTGCCTTACTTTTTTCAAAGCTTTCTTCATGCTTGTTTGCAGCCTGTTCTGTTGCAGCTGCTGCTATGCTGGAACCAGTGACGTCCTAGTTAAGGCTTTTTGCTGTTGTGATTGCAACCAATCAGAGGTCAATTCATCAATGTAACTTTTTGCTGTCATTGTCCCATATAGCCCATGAAGTTTAGTTGGAAGCAGTGTGACTGAATTGTCCTCCTCCTGAAATGTGGGGAAATTTTCATGGAAATCCATCTATATGCCCCTCCCCCCAGTTTAATCCACTATTACCAATTTTATGGGAATGGGCATAGTATACAGAGGAGTAATATATTTATTTTGCTGAGGTAATTGAGTCAGTGTTCCCATTTAATGTACATCCAGTGTGGTGGCCTACCCATTTATTTATTTATTTATTTATTTGTATCCCACTTTTCCCTGAAGGAGGACAAGGAGGCATGCATGGGGCTATCCGATGTTTTATCCTCACAGCATTATCAATAGAGCCATTTGTTCTTTTTTAAGAAGAGTGTACTTTTTGCTCATTAGGCTTTGCATAGCTGTCAAGAATCCTGTGCCTGAAGGAAAGATGGATCTGTGCCCCCTTATTACAAAGCTCTGTAGTTTTTTACATCTGCCAAATCAGGAATATACTTTACAATGTTTAGTTTACATGGTTTCATTTTGCCAGATGCCTCCTTCCATTCAGAAATGTCTGCGCTGATTATGGGGCTCAGCTGAGGGTTCAGAAGCTTGCGTGGTTCTGCCAAGTATTTCAGTGCCAGCATGGCTAACTCGTTCTCCTGCAATTGCTGCTTGTCTCTGTTCACTCATGTTCCACTGTCTGCTTAGTAGCTGTAGGAGGCTGGTTAAGGCAACACTTCCTGCATCTCTTCTGTGGTGGTTTCATATCAAGAATAGTCTCCAGAAGTGATTATTTTATTGGCTCTGGGCCCAGCCTATCATGCTAAAATTGTTCAATATTAATGAAGAACGCTTAGCAGAAAGAGATTTGAGCAAGCTTTGGCAAAAATTGACAAGATGCCTGAATATATCTTTGTACTTGAACTTGAATATCTCTTACTCTACATTATAGTTCACAAGTTTTGTTTCTGTTCCCTTAAGCGATGGTAGAAAAGTCCTTCTCCTGTGGTATGGGGGGGAACTTGTGTCATTACAAATGTTGCTGAACAACAACTCTTGTCCACCCTGTCCAATAGTGGAGTACTTTAGCAACATTTGAATGGTCATAAGCTCCCCAGCCTTGTACCACTGTTCTAATCTTAAAATAAAAGCACCAAGCTCACAGAGCTAATATTCCTGCATCTGTAAATAGCACTGGGGTATTGGATTGAAATGTTCAATAATCTGTGTTCACAAGTTATAAGTTTCTTTGATTTTTTAAATAATTATTTTATTAGTGGTACATTTCTGATTCCTTACTAATAGGAACATGTAATTATTACTGAAGTTTTAGAATTTTCATTATTTTGGGATCATCCCAATATGAATATGAACTATTTAAAATTAAATTGCATTAAATTGTTTTGACAAGTGCTACTTGTTTATATGCCTTTTATTTAATAAAATGCAATGTTTCTAACATATTGTGTAGTAACTTCTCTGCATCTTGTTTCCCCAGATGTTGAAAAGTGGCTCAGGAGTTATGCGGGTTTTAGGCTTGGTCCTGGCTTTTGGGAATTACATGAATGGTGGAAATAGGACAAGAGGGCAAGCAGATGGCTTTGGACTAGACATACTTCCCAAACTAAAAGATGTCAAGAGTAGTGTAAGTTTGACCGCCCCCCCCCCATACCTCAATTGCTATGACATTTAATATTGTGTTGCATTGCTTTATTAAGCATGAATTGCCTGTGCTTATAGTGCTTATAGCTTATATTACATAAAATACTCAATCAGTTCTGTTTTATTCTTTCTAAGCTTATTTTGTTTTATAGTTTTTCTGTTTGAACATTTTTCCAAATTCAGTGCTCATTGCACTTTGAATACCATGAGAGTTTCCCTTTGTTAGTGGGATTCCAAATGAATTGTGACTTTTTAAAAGAATTTAAGAATGTTAGTAAGATAAGAATAGTTCACTTAGTCAAACCCTAGATTATTTTAGTTCAGCACTGTGTTTCCAACAGTGGCCAAAAGACCACAATCAAGAAGACACCAATTGCCCCCCCCCCCAAAAAAAAGAGAGAGAGAGGAAATCTCCAAGTGCACAGATAAAACATGTATTTAGCCTTATAGTAACTCTTGGATACTAATGGTGGTAGAAAAATTGACAAGATATTACCCAACTTTCATTCTCAATGTCTATTTACAAACGGGAATTACAGATTTTGGTAGTTTGTAATTCAAAGCCTCACAAAATGTTTGCAGAAAGTATGTGCATTAGAAAAAAAGTATTTAAAAAGTGGGTATACTAGGAGATGTAACAATGAGCAGTCAGCTTTGTGCTGATTTTTCTTCCAAATTTGCAAATTGATAGTGAAGTTGGTTAAAATAAGCTTGTGTTCATGAAAATAAACTGAACAAAACCAATACTGACAAATTCATCTATCCCTAAATCCTGTTTATCACTAGCTCACTGGATAACCACTTCTAAAATTCTGATATTTTTCCTATTACTGTAATAATATTGAAAAATTAGCATCTTCAGTGGATTTAAAACTTTGTAAGTTTTCCATTTAATAATGAATTTATATAACATCTAAGCAATCTTCCCATTGCTTGCTATTTATTTTCCCTTTTTATATTTCAGTAATTTTTTAAAAAAAAATACAAACTGGATAAAGATCATTTGTAACGATCACTATAAAAGAGGACCTGTGAGTTTCAAAATTTCCTAGAATTTTTGCCTACACTATAGAACTACTATATTGTCTTACAAGTGATAATAAAAATTCCCTATTATCCATTACATACATACATGGAAGTCTTTTGGTTTTGTTCTCTCTTCCATTTTTGGATTTCATTTGCTTTCTAGTATAATCTAATCCTCACTTAATGACATTAATTGGGACTGTCAAGTCTGTCGCTAAGCAATGTGGTTGTAAAGCACAACATAATGTGACCATGCCAACTTACAACAGCAGTTCCAGCAGTTCCAGTTGTGGTCGTTAAATGAATCCTGCATGGTGGTTAAGTGCAATGTCATATAGTTGCCATTTGCGACCTCCTGCCAGCTTCCCATTGACTTTGCTTGTGACCATCATAATTGCGAGCTTGTTGGCAAATGCCCAAATCACAATCATGTGACTGTAAAGATGTGACAGCAATAGCTATGAGGACCAGTCATGAGTCTCCTCATTCAGCTTCACCGTAACTTTGAACAGTCACTGAATGAATGGTTGTTAATGTATACATGTACAAATGTATACACATAGAAATTATTCAATATAAATTTCAATATATTTCATATATAAATGCTGTTTAATTTGACTTTACACAGGACAACAGCAGAAGTCTTCTGTCTTATATTGTCTCATATTATTTGCGTAATTTTGATGAGGTAAGTATGCACTTCCATTTTAACTTTTTTTTCCCTTTTAGGATAGTTTTTTGTTTGTTTCTGTCATTTAATATAAAAACTTTTGGTGAAATCTTGGGGTGGGGGATTCTTGAGGACACTAAGAATAAGGTGACAAACTTTTTCATACACTCTCAGAATCTGCTTGGGAGCATTTTTCAACCTCTAAGACAGGTGTATGAGGGCATAAGAGGTATGCTCGATGAAGGCAAGTTTTAAAAAATGTTCCATTGCATGTTCAGGTGTTTCCTTTCACAATATTGGATTTCATTTCTTACCTTCTGGTTGCTTAAGCATGCAATGAAGGCAATTAATGAATTTGATTGGTGTTTGCTGATGGCTTAAGTACTTTTTGAAGTGAAATTTGTTGCTGGCGTGCCCTCAGAATAAAATCTGTCAAAGCAAGCCTTTCAAAATTGACTGGATTGCCACTGAATTGCTATTTCTGACATTTATATGCTACTCAATCAAGAACATTCTCTTTACAGGTTGTACTGTCAGTTAGAAATTGTATTACAGGAATTTGGAAGAGCCAGAAAAACCGAGTTTGAAGGCCCCAGGTTCTCCACCCCTGCACTAAGTGTTATTTGCTCTTGAATCACTTTGATAATATTGTATATTTAATGAAAGGTGGAGAAATATAGTTTTTGTCTCAATGTTATCTTATCTATTCAGCCTACTTATTGTTTTGCCAGGATGCTGGAAAAGAACAATGCATCTTCCCACTTCCAGAACCACAGGATCTTTTTCAAGCTTCTCAGCTAAAATTTGAAGAATTCAATAAGGATCTTCGCAAACTTAAAAAAGACTTGAGAGGTAATAGCTTTCTGCTATTCATAGTCATTTTACCTTTGAGGTAAACAAATGCTTGTAGATACATCTAATGTGTGCCAGCAACCCTACAAGAAATGGCAATGAGAAAGTCAAAGATAAACTGGAGAAAATCACTGAGAATCAAATTCTCAAGGAAAGAAATATGTCAGTTCTTAGGCTGCATTTTGAATCATATTTAGAGATTTAGCTGTATATGTCTTAAGAAAGGAAATTGGAGAAAATTCAGTTACAGATTTGAAGTGTATCAATTAGAAAACATAATATTTTTAAATACATTAATATTTTTTCTCAGGGCTTAATATTTGAGAAATCAAATTTCATTTAGAAATTGCTGAAGACTCTTCATAAAACTGTCAGTATATTTCTAAAACAGACCTCAGAGACTTGGTAGGCTGCATCCTGTGCAGAATTATCTCGAAGTTAGTTTCATGAAACTCAGAAGGATTTCTATCCATACAGACATTTATACAGTTCTGTTCTTAGATTGCAAAAGAGTCCACATCCATGATCCACCAAGGTTGTTACTTGTTTCTGCAACATATCTGGGAATCCTAGGAAATTGTCCAAGAGTGGAAAGATTTGAAAGTGCTGAGTTCAAATCTCATCTCTGCCACAAATGTTAGTTGCTCTTAGGCAATTTGCTATTGTTCTGTCTAGCGCAGGGCGGAGAAATTCTTCTACAATGTTTTTCCTTTTTATTTTAATTGTGTGGCAAATACAGTGTCCAAATCAGGAAGCTAGGCAGCCAGGCTTGTTTGGGTCAAACAGTTTTAAACATCCTTTCAAGGAGGGAATGTGATAGCCTTGGGCTTTTTGTGTTAAAATGTAGCCAAAGGATATGTGGAAATGTTCTCTCTTTATTGTAGAATCATCTCTTCAGTGGTGTGCATTCTATTTGATTTCCAATGCATCGGTTAAACCCCAGGAGAACTTGGGAGGAATTCATCCCACCTTTTTCAATGCTGTTGTCAGTTACAGGAGGGGAGGTTACCCTTGAGAAATTGTTGGAGAAATCATCCACCCAGTTCCTCTGCCCACAAGCATAGTGGAGAATTTTGTGTCCTGCTGTATATATATATATGGAGCTCTCCTGCCAAGAAGGCTGATATAAAATATGCTAACTTTTTCCAGCTGTCAGAATTAATATCTTTGGCTCTAACCACTTCCCCCAAACTTTGATTTCCAATATATAGGCAGGCCCTGATTTTCTGGGCCCCCAAGGACTGAAAATAAGACTGATGATTCACAAAGAATTCCAAAAGAATCTCTTCATACTGGATAAACAGGCTTTAAAAATGGCAAATGTAGTGCAATTCAGCAAAAGCAAATCCAAAGTGATACATAGTGGAACAAATCAACACTTCAAGTGTTTGTGAGTGTGTGTGTGTGTATACACATACACATTGATAAATACAGTAGTTATTAAAACACAGTAAATATAGTAGTTAAAAACAGTTCTTGCTTTGGGAACTGGATTAAAAAAAATACTGTGATCGGGGTTAGCAGTGACTGATCAGAAAATAGGTTTTTGGAATAAGAATGAATAAATGTATGAATATGTGAACACAGCGTGAGGTTGATGTAAAAAAGGTAAATACCATGGTATTAATTATTTGGATTATTTAGATAGTGAAAAAAATAGTGAAGTGGTACCCTTAAATTAATTGGTGGTACAATTATAAAATAATTTACAATAAAATTTTTAATGTATCACTGCAAAAAAGATATTGGAGATTTTAAAACGTGTTATGGGCTAAAGAAGCTTCTCACAAGAAAAGATTATAGCTTTGGGGAATATTTATCTGAGAAAGAAGATAGATAAGGGGAGAACTATTAGAATACAAAATCATACATGGGGTTGAAAATACGGAGAGAGAAAATACTAAAACTCAAGCTTATTGATCGAAGGTAAATGCAGGAATGATTAGAGGTATGTTTTTATCCAATACCTATTTAAATTTTTTGATATTATGGTTTATGATTTTATAGTTATTGGTTTTATTGTTGTGACCCACCCAGAGTCGTGTTTAAGTTGGGCAGCCCTACAAATCAAATCAATCAATCAATTTCTTGTCCTTGAATTTAGAAATAGCAATCAATTTCAGTGGTTTTTTAGGGGAATTAGTTTTGCATGTAGATTTAATTACATGGATTAAAGGGCTACTCTTTCTTGGCAGGATTCCATGTCCCCTCTAGCCATGATGCTGAAAAATGGTGTCATTGTTTTCTGATGTTGTGAGTCGGGAAACACGTTAAGGACAATCTCCTGTAGTTAGAACCTACCTTCTTGACTTAAGAACTGGATGGGACATGGATCCCAAAGCTGTCCTTCTCAATGGTAGCCCCACAGCTTTGGAATACTTTTCCAGCAGAGATACTCCAGGCCCCCTTCTTTTAGCTTTCCATAGAGCCATCAAAGCAGTCCTGTTTCAGTGGGCCTTTGGTGACTAATTATTAGCTCTTCGCTTAATGTTCAGTTTGGAACAGCAGCCTTTTATTTTTAATGATGGTGTGAGAGAGAGAGATTCATATTCACTATGCCTCAGAGTATATATTATATAATACATATATTTGTAAACCACCTGAAACCTTGGGAGCTTGATAATATAAACAAATAGATAAAAGAATGAATTCATGAGATAGCTTTAAAAAACAAGGAATGACCTCTCCCGACCACTCATCTCCCTTTCTTTGTGTCTTTTGGCCTTCTGTGATCTAGAAACAGGCTACTTAAACACCTTAAACACCAGTGAGATCCCTAGTGAAAGGGTAGGTGTCTTTCTCAGTTCTTACATTATCATGCAATTTTGCAGGACATGCCTCTCTGTGGTGTGGAACACACACAAGAATAGTATATCAGCACTTCCTGTGCTGATATTAAATAAATGTGTAATAATGAAAAGTTACTAGTAAGGTTTATCATTACAGGGCTAGCCCTACAATTAGTGGTATTGGAAGCCCTGGAGGATAGTGCTATTTCTGCCACGCAGCTGGCACTCCCTCCTCTAATGTAGTGTTCTGAGAGACATGGGAGATTATGATCACCAAGGCTGAAATGTAACAGTCAGATCACTTTTGTTGTATGCGCAATGAAGGCATGGCGCTTTGCACTTCACTGGAATGTTTGAACTGCAGTTATGCTCCTGGAGATAAGACAGAAGCCAGACCAAAAAGAAGGGTAACACAACTTCATAAGTCACAAGACAGCTTCAGGGTCACACTAGAAAGGAATGAGACAGTATTGACCCTATTCACCCAAGAGTAAGCATTTCTGTTGGGAGCATAAAGTATATGATTATTGAGCCACCAGTAAAAAAAGCAAATGACAAATGGGATAATGACACTAATAAATGAAGTCTGTGTAGGGAATGATTTCCAGGATGTTTTGTTTAGTTTAGTTTAGTTTAGTTTAGTTTAGTTTAGTTTAGTTTAGAAACAATTTGTACAGTATAGCTGCCCATCTCACAAAGGTGATTCTGGGTGGTATACAGAGATTAAAACCAAACAGTGACATACTTCATAAAATCCATAAGCAACCTATACTATAATGTATTCTTGGGGTCAAAAAACCATTCCCCTTCAAGTCACTAAAATAATTAGACAACAGGGCTTGCCTTCCCTCCCAGCCCAAATTCTTATGGGAATATCCAGGTCTTTAGCATCTTGCAAAAGGCCAGTAGAGTTGGGGCCAGCTGGATCCCTCAGGGAATGCTATATCACAGGGCAGGTACAGCATCAAAGAAGGCAGGACTGCTAGGGACCACAAGATGACACTATTGAATGTAGATGCGACCAGGGGTGTTGGTATATATGCCTGCTAGGTATAAAGCATTTATTTCTGCCCTCCCAAAATTAAATACATACATGGGTAAAACACAGATATCTTCATGGGAAGTTTCTTCCTGTACCTGAATGTTTCAATAACCTGTGTCAAAAAAAGAGGAACCACTTAATTCTAGTAAGTGGTAGTATAACTTGCTACATCTCATGGTCATACTGCTCTGTGGGAAACCAAACAAACATAAACTATTTTTGAAATTACAATATTTATTTTATGGTATATAATCAGGGTGATAACTTTCAGTGCACATAGGGCTAAAAAAGAGAAATAAACTGAATTTCCTTAAAGGGAAGAATCACTTTTGCATTATTTTTAAAATAGTAACTGCAGATTCCACATTTTATCTGTTTGCTTGTTTTATGAGAAGTATGCACTGGACTTTGTTAATTCAGGAGGAAAAAGACTTCAGGAATATTAAATTTAAAAAGACATAATTTTAGATTTTTTCAGCATGTTGGGGTCTTTCTTGTAGTTTAAAGCATGAGTTTTTTTGTAGTTGAAGTAACAATTTATATAATATTTCACCAGCCATCCTGCTCAGCTGCCACCAGTTTCTTTTCCATTTGTTTTAAAGCTTTATGTGGCTGGACATTAATCTGTTATGTACCAGACATTCTAATAAACAAAGGGTCTGAGACAGCTCAGGATTTTATTAATATATCTACCAGTTTGGCTCCATTAATTGCCCTTCAATTTCACAGCTCTCCAGGATCCTCAGTTGAGCCTTTCTCAGTTCGGTGACATACAGTTTGTTAAGCAACCTGATCTGCTTTTGATCTCTCCTGGCTGTCACCAGACTTTCTTGATCTAGTTGTGTCAAGTTATGACTTTCAGTAATTCACTCATTCCACAGTCAAAATGTTAGTACTTGCTACAAGATTTAAATCACCTTGCTGTCTTAAAGAGAATTGGGTAGCTGGGTCCACTGAAACAATGCAGGAATATTTTACATGTAATATTTATATCAATCTCTGCAAAGCCTCATCCATCCCACCGCGTACACATACATACTCACGCACATTTTAGAACTAACTAAAAATAGGGCTTTAATGTGTACGATTTCAAGAGACTTCAGTTCTAGTTAGGAACAAAGCTTTGCAAATATGCACATCTGTCCAGAAGTGAGCCTCTTTAAGTTGAGAGAGACTCATTCCCAACTTGTGTCAGGACTCAGTGTTAGGCGAACTTCTTTCAACAATTCTACAGTGTAATCCTAGTTTGGGAAATTTAATTTTAGGCACTCTGAAAGTCTCTCTTTGCTCGATCATAATATTTTTATTACATATTAAAAAATATTAGCTTGCAAATAAAACTGATGGCAATGAGATATATTGGTTCTTAGGGTGCTACCAACTAAGGCTTTACCAAGGCATACATACAGAGAGGCCATTCAAAAGGGTGTACCCTTAGACATCTAGAGTATTGGCCAGAATAAGTATCTTGATCCTACATATACCTGAAGGGAACAGGGGAGGCTTCTAAAGAAGAAAATGAACACAGAGAAACTGTCAGTATTTAGATCAAGAAACAGTATTTACGTACTTCTGTTAATTAACCTAAAAGGGGTAAGCTGGCAAACACTGAGTGTTTTCTGCTTTTTTAAAAGGATAAATAAGCAAAGAAAGAAAGAAGAACCAGTCTGGTGTAGTGGTTAAGGCACTGGGCTTGAAACTGGGAGGCCATGAATCCTAGACCTGCCCACCTTAGGCCCAAAGCTAGCTGGTTGACCTTGGGCCAATCACTCACTCTCAGCCTTGGGAAGGAGGCAATGGCAAACCACTTCTGAAAAATCTTGGCAAGAAAACTGCAGAGACTTGTCCAGGCAGTTGCCAGGAGTCAACACTGACTCGGAGGCACCAAAAAAAAAAAAAATCAAATAAAAACATCAGTATCAATGAGGAAGGACTTTATTTATAATTTAACTAGTTAGAACTTGAAAGTATACTGGATCACAGTAAGCAATATAGGTGATGTTTTGCAGAAAAATGTTTTTGTGCTATTTAAATCATAGCATAAAGTGGTGGAAACTTTAGATGAGGCATCTGCAGTATGCCACCCTTGGTGGTAAACACCTGCTAAGCCCTCCGTTAACAGCCCAGGTAGAAAATAATTTTTAAAGAAACTTGAAATCTTGTAACACTGCTGGGAAGAGGTATTCTGTTGAGGCACGGTGTGATGGTATCCAGTGCTGGAGAAAGCCAATCTCTGCCCTAGATTATAAGAGGTAACTGAAACAAACAGGCTCAGTTTAGCCACGGTTCAGTAAGTGAAACACCACCTGTATCGAACTCCAGATTTGAGTCTACAGAGACTGCTTTCATCCATCTATGTGATTCTATGTAACTTTAAGCTTAAGAGATCAGAAAATATGGATTCGAGAAATATGGAAAAAGACACAATCTTAATACATTCCACATACATTCTGTCTTATTTAGTGATATAATTACATAACTACATTGAGAGCATGCCGTACTGTTTTTTCAATTACTCAGATCTACTTCACAAGGAACTATATGATTGCTCTAGTTCACAGTTAAATTAAGGAACAGTTTACTGTTGAAGTATGAAGGTTAAAACATAACCTATCATAAGTCCCTACAGAAAATTCCATAATTTTGTTTGAACCTTCAGTTTTAATGCTCTGTCATCTTAACTTAACATTTTGATGTAACCTGCATATGTAAATCATTTTCATTTTTCTTAGTACACTTTCCACAGTTATTCTCTATATATGGCTATCTTATATTTTGTTCTGAATAGCAACTTGTGTGTTTGTATATGTGTGATTAATGAGTGTGCATGTACATGTGTAGCTTTTAAGGGGACAATTATTCAACTGAGAAGTGGCATGTCAGATGATCCATCAGCTAAAGGAATACAAAACTAACCTACTGGCTGATCCAAGTCAGTAACTCCAATAGAGGGCAGTGCAGAATCACTCTTAGGAACCTTCATGCCATGCTGATCCTATGCCACTTAGACCTAAGTTGCAGAGCTGACATGTAAAAACACTCCAAGGCTGTGCTCCTGTAAAGTGATGAACAGCAGCCCACAAGAACTGCTGCTTTGGGTGTGATTCACTTTAAGGTAATGAGGCTATTCAAGTCTTCAGTGGTTTGCATGACTGCTGCTCAACCATCTCTTTGGATTGCCACATAGAACACTCTTGTGGCCAACTAATCATCCCTGCCTCATCCGCAGACAGCAGTAATGTTTGCAAACACAGCTGAAAGGGTTAATTGCCTGAAACACTGCTGTATCCAGACTTCTAAACTGAAACCATATGTAAAAGAAAGGCAAGATTTCATTCAGTCTCTGAGTCATGTCTTACTATCCTTAAAACGCCAAACAAGGAGCTTCTGGGAGAAGTTTATGAAGCCCCAACAGTCATTAGCCTAAGTCAGAACAACCCTTCCCCAGAACAAGTGACTAAAGGAAGAAGAGGTCTTTCTCTTCAGGTATGTCACTCACAGTTAAATGTGATTTCCCCTTCTTATGTTACATTCCAAACTCTCTTTACAGTTCCACGCTTTTGCCATTTCTGTATGGTTGTGGGATAGTCAGATCAGATGAGAACTCTCTTGTAAAGAATGTTTTAAAATGCATGTGTCTATTATAAATAAAAATTAGTCTGGAAGAATGTTCAGAACAGCAAATAAGATATGTTCATAATACACATACCCCTCCATTTTTAAATTATAGGGCAAACTCATATACTGAATTTGTAAAATAAATCAATTTTAATGTATTGTTATTACATTTTCCAGAGGTGTAGTCATTGAGATTCAATATTATAATATAGTCCTTCAATTTCAGTTTAAAAAAAGTTTGGCTGAACTCCATAACATTTTCACTCTTCAATATTTGACCCCAAACTATATTTTAATTTACTGTGTCTTGGTGGTTGTTTGTTTTTGCTTGTTTGACAAATTATATGATGCATATTGGACATTTCACATTTACCCAGAAGTTTGGAAACAAGCTGTTCAGAAGAATGTATATGGAGAAAGAGGGCAGGAAAGAGGACATGTCCTTTTGGACACGTCATGCTATTTTGTCATGCAAATAGCAAATTGTTAGCAGCAGCAGAAAATCTGGGATTCAGATACATATCTGTATGTGTCTGTGGGTTGGAGGGAAGAAAGGAATGCTAGGATGCATGAAGAGAGAGCTGGAAAACAATGCTGTGAATGCCACATCCCTTATGATGTCATAAGATTAAACTGAGTCCAGTTATTGTGTGTGCAGTTGGGCAAGAGAGAAGACGGGGACTGATATAATAAAAAATAGTGAATCTAATTAATTGTTGTTAATAATAATATCACTATTTTCTCCTATATTTCAGGAGCCAAAATGTCTCAGGTCATACCTACACACACACACACACACACACCCCACAAGATCTTGAATCTGCTTTATGCACAATTCTAAGTAATGATTTTTTTCCCCTGTATCCAAGGCTTTGAGCACATTAAAGAGAATAAAATCACCCCATTTTGACTGGCAATGGTTCATTCTTTACTCTAAACATGTAGTTTTTGTTTTCTATTTTCTACTGTTGAAGTCAGAAACCAGACTGGTTTTCTCTGAAGAGACAACAGAAGTCAGCGAGACCACATAAGTGATCAAAACAAGTTTATATTGCACCACAGCTCCCGCACTTACTGTGTAATTGACCTAACATCACGTTTGTTTAGACACAGTGCCTATAAACACTAGACTTGCTAACCATGAATGGTCTCATTGAGGTCAATAGAATTTACATGGTAGGGTTGTTAAACATGTTTACAACCGTGTGTGATCTGAGCCTTGGTAAATTATTGTAGCCACGTAGAGGATTCCACAAAGTTTAAAAACAGTTTTGGCTACCTGATTTGCCCTTGTGGATAAGTTTTAAAAGCTTATCCTTGTAACAGATGTACTGCTTTTTTAAATCTATTCAAGCAGCAAAAGTTAGTTAACTTAAAAAACAAAACAGGTTCACCTATTAAAAGATAAGTCTCACTACTTTCAGTGAGATTTTCAGCAATATTGTTTTAAGTGAATATTCATTTCCCAATCTAATTTGAATGCACCTTCTCTAGGTCTGATTCCAAAACAATTCTATTTTCAAAGCTATGTCATTAGTTTTATATTCATGTAAAAGCAATATCAAGGAATTAAACAAGAAGCTGCTGTATATTTCTAATCCAGTCGTCTTTAACTCTTATTGGAAGTGTTTCTTGCAGAATTCCCAGTCATTTCTGGAGGGTACAAGAATGAGAAAAGCTACCTTAACTGCTTTTTTTTTTTAATTAAAAAAATGGGGGTTTGCCACAAAATGTTGTCATTTTTTTCTACCAGACTGCTTGATCAAATCCAGTCGTTACAAGTTTGAAGCTTTATTTTAATTGCCATTCTGTCAAATTTTTCTATGCTTTCATCTGAACAATGCCAGCAGATTTCAGGACCACATGTGAAATAAAACCCACAACTGTGTACCCTTAATAGTTAAGATCAATGAAAGATTTTGCTTTCATTGTTTAACATTTAATTTGAACTTCAAAATTAAGCATAACCACTACATTCTATGATCTTGGTAACTTGATAAATACATCATTCAGTTCAATATCCCAGCATGATGGTTAAGGTTATCCACAACTTTGCAGACCATTCTACCTTTTAAAGGTCTTTCATAATTTTATTCCTCTGCTCTCTGAAGTGGTGAATGTCAGTTACAGTACACAAGAGAATTTTATGGGTTTATCATGGTAAGAACTGTAGGATGTTAAGGTGTTGGACCTATGCTGGGGAGACACAGGTTCAAGTACTTTGTTGACCATGAAGCACAGTGGGGGCTTTGGACCACTTATTGTCACTCAGCACAATTTCCCACAGGATGGTTGCTTAGGGAAAAATTGGAAAAGGAAGTCCTGTGTATGCTGCTTTCAGTTCCTGAAATCTCACAATAGGTATTAAATCTCTAATCATAAAAGATAACTTATTCAGTACACATTATCTTATTTAGCTGGGATTTGGAGAAAGCCAGTAGAATTCAATACTTCTTATTTGTTTGTTTTGAGAATGAAAACAATAACAACATATAGATTTATTTATTTGCATGTTAAAGTACTATTCTTTGGCCAATATATTTAAATGACTTTCAGATTGGGTACTGGATTCTGCATGCATACGCATCCATGATGATGCAAAGTTTGGCTTGCATCAGAAGAGCAAACAGTTGTATCCTCTGTAGGGCAGACAGGGTATTGCTACTGTGATACTGCATGTTGATTTTTTTTCTAATGATGCATTTTTATTCTAGATATGTGGCATTGCACTGATAAGGGACTATTGCAGTTATATTC
Source organism: Liasis olivaceus (assembly GCA_030867105.1). NCBI lineage: Eukaryota > Metazoa > Chordata > Lepidosauria > Squamata > Pythonidae > Liasis > Liasis olivaceus. The sequence continues at coordinate 265,563,159 of CM061349.1, forward strand.
CTGTATATTGAAAATTACATTTATATAGATTTCTGTGACCAATCTTATCCATGCTGTCATTGATAAATTTTAGCCAGGCTAAAGTGGCGGTAACTATGCCAACCCAACAAAAGTATGTGCTTTTGCAGTGAGAAATCAGTCTTTGCAACTCATCCTAAGTGCCTTTTGGGGTCCAACACAATGAAACTCTAAATGAAAATCTACTTTTCTTTATAATGAATATTGTAAAGCAACATTTTATTTCAAATCCTCATGTTACTTTAATTTTCAGCATGTGAGACAGAAGCAGGCAAAGTTTGCCAGTTTTCATTAGAAGAACACATCCAGCCCTTTAAAGACAACATGGAGAAATTCATTAGTCAAGGTAAATAATGACTAGTAATTTAACCTTTCCAAGCTTTATCACAAGAATGTTGTAGAAACAATATTTAGACATGGTGAATGACGTGTCTATTTATTTTGGAGCCATAGAAATGTGCAGATTAGCTTGATCAGATGGTTTCTTATTTCAAAATAGCTTACCTGTTCTATGCTCCATTTCTGAATGTTGTTAGTGGCCATTGTTCACTTTCAAGAAAGTCTTCTGATACGTTCATATTCTGTGTAGGAAACGATTTTCCAACATTTATTTCTTGACAGTTTCATAAAACTGGTACTTTGACTTGTCTCCAGATACATAGTGATATTTTTCAAAGGACCTATAAACTTCTGGCTTATTTCATTTGCAGATTGTCTCTGAACAGTCACATGTTTTGGAAACAAAATCCAAAGCATTCTCTAAAAATGTTTGGGTCACGTTCAGGAAATATAAAAAGAAATGTGAGTTTGCACAACATAGTTCATTTCTCACCTTCATTTCATTTTTTTCAGTGATTGATCTTTATCTTGTTTTTGTACAGGCACAATATCTGTTTGTCACACGCCTATACACACAGACAGAGACACACAGACACATTCAAATTATTTCAGGGAAAAAAAGGACCTCTACTTTGAAAGACTTTCTAGTGTCTTTAGTAGTGATGTATCATGAAATTCATAACAAATATACTATCAGTATTCTTCCAACCCTGGATCTTCTTAAATAAAAGGTGAGCTTCAGTTATTCACCAATTCATAATCTGAGCTAGGGAATAATTCCTGGCTTCCCTGCAATGCAGACTTCACTGTCTGCCAAGGCTCGGTACTGATTTCCATCCTCCCTTTACTTACCTATCACAGTTAAGGAAACAATAGTAGCCCAATAGAAGGAAGATTTTTTTCCCCCCATTATATCTTCTCCCTGTTTGATTTCTGCCCTTTCCTTTCCCTAGCCTCTCCTCCCCCCCCCCTTATAAAAATTCCTCTTGGCAGTTTTTCCCACCTGGAAAAACTCTGTTATAGAATAAAAATTACCACAAAGTACATTGATGTGCTGATTGGAAAGGGAAACAGTTATCCTATACACCCCCTTCTTGTCAGCTAATTCTCCCCTGCAGATGTCATTTCCATTTAGTATCTTTCCCAGCAGAGTATTAGAAAAAGGTTTGTCATAGAGGAGATGTATGGCCAAATCCTTGGGTTAATTTCTGTAATTAAAGTAACATTATATACCTTGGAATATAAAATCCTTTCATTTTTATTTGGCTGGACTAAATTCAAGCTTGAAAGAGTTCGTGCAGGATTTCTCTTTCCTGCTTAGAATTTGATAGGCTTTAATTGCAATAGATTTTCTATGGCCATTTGTTATTGAGGTCGATTTAATCAATGGGTTGCTTCCGCAAGACTGGACACATAAAGATAATGGAGAGGAAACAAGACAAGGAAAGCAGGCAAAGCGTGGCTTCTGAAATTCTTTCCAACCCCTTCATAGCAGTTCCACCCAGGGTCACATGACCAGGAGGGAGGAGGGCTTCAGAATGGAGCAGCCAGCAGCATTCCAAGTTGCTGTCCAACCACCTCTCCCATAGGAATGAGTTGGGGGGGAAGAAATTCTCTCTGCAGCCCCCAGCTGGATCCTGCCCAATTTTTAACTTGATCTTTCTTTTGCTGGCTTCTCCACAGCAAACTGGGACCTGTTCTTTTTGATTTGGGGAGATTTATCCTGCGGACAGACAGACAGACAAAGAGGTTCTGAGCTCCTTGATGTAATTTCTTTCCAGCATTCCATTGTGTTGGAAAAAAATTAAAAGGACATCTTTGAAGATTTGTTTGTACAGGATGTAGTCAGGAAAAGTATAAAGTGGGTTTTCAAAACAATTTCTGAAGTTTAATTTCTTGAAATTAACACTGTCTAAGTAAATGGTTCTCCAATATACAATTCATGGATTAAATTTTTCCTTTAAAAAAAAAGCGAATCAAACTGTTTACTTGCTTTTTTGAACTGTTTTTGTACACAAATTCTTCTGCTCAATCCAGCCTTCTGTGTACTGTCTCTTCTATTGGCTGGAAGCAGATCTGCAAAATTCTTAAAATAAAAGGATTTCTAGGACATAAGGAGCTGTGTTACTACTAGGAATAGCAACTAGTGCCTTTAACATAGCTTGTTTCCAGATAATCTTTCTATCTCATGCAGCCTCAAACCCCACATATTTGACACAGATGTAGTTCTAAATCTAAATTATAAAGATTTTTATCACTTTCTTTTTACTTGTAAGCCCCCTAGAGTCACTTATATAGTGAGATGGGCAGCATCTAAATTTGATTAATAAAATGAAAATAAATAAATAAATCACATACAAACAGATCTATTTTATAAACTTAACTTCTGCCCCAAAGGAATCTAGCCAGAACTGGAATTATTTTTTTCCTAGATACCTGTTACTTCCCAACACACAACCTTGTAGGGAAGAATTAGGGCTATTATATTTGGACTTCTAGTATCTGAGTTATCATTACATTGTAGTAAGGAATTCCCACTTTCTACCCTTTTGGTTACCTTTTTTTGCAGCTGAGATAAGGTAATCTATTTTTTCTCTAGTTAAATGTTTTTTTTTTCTTTTTTAATATAGTTGTATTAAAGTGCTAAGAATAAAGAGCCCTAATTAAGATAAGAAAAGTTTCCAAATATCTAACTGCTAGAACTTTAATGAATCATATATCTATATAGACACATGTATCTACAATATTTTGACACTCCTATTTAAAGAGCTGTCTTCGTTTAAATGTGTAAGATTCACATTATTTACCCTGTAAAACCTTAACCAATTTTTTTTTTTAATTAACAATGTGAGATGTTTGAAATATGGCCAAATTTTACCTTGTAAGCATTCCTTATATTTAGCAAAGGGACAGAGAAAATCAAACTAGCAAACATACAGAAAGATTCAGAATAAGACAAGGAGATAAAAAGATTCTTGCTCCATTCCATCTGTGATTATTCATACCCAGTTCAATGTTTAGTTACCTTGGGAAGTTAGGATGTTTCTCTTAAGATGATATAGACTTACAGTACTCCAAACATCATTAGATTCCAGCTCCCATCAACTCTAGCCAGCATGGCCAACTATCAGGAATGATGGGAGTTGCAATCCAAACTCATCTGGAAAATTGCACGGTCTCAGGATGTTTTCTATACCTTTGCATTTAAGAAGAATGTTGATTTCTCCTTTTTTATTTTAATAATGGAATTTTTATTCTGCTATTTAAATTTTCCATAGTTGAAGAAGGCTATAAAGAAACCCTGAACTTTTTCAGGACAGTTTACAAGTTTCTCAACAGATGTGTGTAATAATTTCCTTAACCTAATTAAAAACATTAGTAGAAATAAGAATTTGGTCTCATCACCATGGGTAATGCTTTATATTCCATTAGAGAGTTTGGCTTCCATGGACTTGCTTTATAATGTGCTAAGAACGGAAGTAATCTTTAACCTTTTTCTCATTAAATTTGTCACTTTTTCCATCCCTTGTGTCTTCCTGAACCCAGTTCTTAGGTTAGTCAATGAGACAGCTTTTTCATTCAGAAGTAATTGCCATTCTTACAGTTGCAAGCTCATGAAACAACAATGAAACATTTGGCTGGAATCAGTCTAGACTGGTCTCCAAGAACATTCAGCGAAGTTACTTTTGGCTCTAGTGCGGAGATTGCCTGCTATTTTTTCACTTCATACTAGGCATACTTTCTTTCAAGATATCTATATTTCAACAGTTATTCATCACATGCCCTTCTAGTATCAGTTGCCTTTTATTAGAGTTAAGATCCAGTAACTAAACGGCATGAATTGTCGCACTGAATGTCAAAAATTGTTGGCTCCTTTTTCTCTAGTTTTTTCTAGACATAGTTTTTTGTCACCTTCCCATCTCTTTCAGGAGTGAAAAGATATGCCATGGGACTGCTGATGGCAATCACTCATCTACATTGGCTCATGTTTTCTCATTGTTTGATACAAGATTATGGACTTGCTAGTACTTGTGTAGTTTTTACCTACAGAGGGAGAATATTTACGCTGTTCTCTATTTCTACTTCTGCCTTTACTGCATGCCCACACAATCATAAATAGTTGGTATGAGATTCACAGTGCTGGAAGATGGTCTCATATTCTAGCCCTCCTCATCTCCAAGAGGCTTACTTTTGAAAAAAAATAATTATTTTATGAAATGCTGTAAGGAAAAAATAGAGTTACAGTATCTTAGAATCATAGGGTTGGAAGAGACATTGGAAGTCTTCTAGTCCAAACCCCTGCCTAGTGCAGGAATCTTCATTTTTATGGTATAATGTTTTAATAGTTTCAGCAAACTAATTGAACGGCATCCCATATTTCATAATTAAAAACTAAATGTTTAAGTTTGTATAAATCACCAAAATAGGCAAGAATGTAAAAATTTGCTGCCATTTCATGTGGCTCCTTCAGAACCAAATGAGCCTGGCAATGAACTATGGGTGTTCCCTTATGTCTTAATTTTATACTGCAGAGACATTCTCTAATGTACCTTCCTACACTAGGAAATTTTTAAACAGTCTTTCAACAACTGTATTAGATGCCATGGAGAAGCACTGTTTTTGTGGTATAGTTTAGCATTTGTAGTTGAGGAATAGTTGTAGTTGAGCCTATTTTTTTTTTTTTAAAGTTTGCCTTAGCTTAAAGGATAATTATGTAATGGTTTTACCCAGTTCAAATTTATTTGGCTCCAGGCCCAATTTGGCTTAATGTTAAATTGCAGGCTTGGAATAAAATGAAATGATTGTGAAGCTAATGTTGTGTTTGTCCTGCTGTCCAACCCCAAGAAGCATATTTGTGAGCCTTAATTTAATTGAGTTTAACATTGACTATTATTGTGGATAACGTAATGGGAAAATTGGGGGCCCTTTCATCAAATCCTATGTCTCCATGGTTAGTAAAGCCAATATGATGAAAATGTGTGGAATCATACATCCAGACTACCTGAAATTTGGATCTCGTTTCCATGAATTATCAAAGCTGTTTTGTCCTTTTCACCTCTATCCCTTGTCAACTGTTCTTAGCCCAAAAAAACTGGTCAAGTTTCTGATTACTTTAAAACCTTGGTTTTTAAAAGTGGATGTAGTCCTTTTCCAATTTCTCTGTCTCAAGCATTTTGTCTAATGATGGGTGTTGAGATGAAGATTGGTATTTGAGAAAAAGAAGACTCTATATAGCATCAATAACAAAGTGGTCATTTGAAAGTGTTGCAGACAAATGCTACATGCATACTCCAGCATGCTCTGAAGCAGCTTTCAGAGATCAAATTCTAAGCACTGCACAATCCTAGAGGACAAAAACCTGTGTGAAACCTTTTGGTGATATGATGTAGACCACTTCAAGAACAGCCATTTAAAAAACACACACCCAGTTTAACTTCTAATGGAAGGTGTAGTAGCTGCATGAATGTTTATGGTTCTAATGCCCTATTGTCCTACTTAGTTTAATAATTTCTTCAAATCCCTTGGAGCAAATGTGCAGTACATTCTCACTAACTGCAGTCAACATATCCAGATGTTTTTGTCAAGATTTGATAGGTCTAGCTTTGTTGAATGAATATATGTGTGCTTGTGTAATTAAAGATAAATCAGAGTTTCACAGTAACTTTTGATTGGTATAACTTGCAAAAGGGGAGAATTCACCTTATATCAGGACTTGTCATCAGAAAATATGGAATACTAGTGTAAAGGTGTTCAGTTTTAAGTGGATGGTTATCATAAAATATAGGAAGATCATTAACGCAAAGCAAAATACATTGAAACACATGGTGGTTCCCCCCCCCCCCCAAATGGGTGAGAATGAAAATGAATTTGATAGAAACATGGTACAATTTCCAAGCACCAATGTTCAATAAAAAATCAATTTTTGGTGAGTTTTCAGTATTGTGGTACATAAGTAATGGCAATGAATAAAAGCCTTCATTTCATTACTCTTTAGTCTAAGCCCTAATCTATTTAGATCATTCAGACATTTTAACTTCTATTTTGGTTACTCTTACAACCTTCTTTCTCTTTCAACCTTTCCACGCACACTCTTTGTACTGGTCCTGGATGGGACCTGCTCTTCCCATGACATTATTTGTTTCAAAAGATGAGTCAGTGTCGTTTTGCCACTGTACCAGTTTATTTGAAACTGGAGTAAAGCTGGACTTTTTTTAACCCTACAGGGCTAGTGGGCAATCTGTTTTCTATTGGCTTTGTTCTTTCTTCACTCTGCCTCCCAACAAGTAAGCCTTTAACTCAGCAACTTAACTGCTATACAACTGCAATTTAACTGCTATGAAAGGAATACAGGCAAACATATTAGCAAGCCAAACCTGAAGGCTTATAGTCAATTTTGAGTCAATTTTACAGTCCCTGTTAAAAAGACTTGATGGTTATTAAGCAACATTTTTCAGCAACCTTGATCTTAATCCTTTTACTCAATATCTAGTCATTCTCATAATCCTTATTTGAAAGAAAAAAAACTGCCCAGTTTGATTTTTTTCCTCTGTTTTTATCTGTATCTGGGGTCAGGTGAACCATTACTTTGTTCTCTGTAGATACACAGAGACAGCACTGTGCTGAATCCTCAAGCACTATTATAGTCATGGTGAATTTTGCCTGGTTGCAAAAATGGTGTCATGCAAACAGCCTTCCAGCATAGCTAGCAGGGGCTTAAGTGCAGCAGGATAATTTTCATAGCAAGGTTATTTTGCCCTGTATCATATACTCACAGATGCCCACAACATACACTGAAAGGCGGGGGTGGGGGAGGAATGTGCAGTCATTAGCAATTTTCTTTTTCTTTCATGTGGAATAGGGGCAAGTGAATTTTTATTTTTCCAGAAGTTGAGGTTTATTGGAAAGGCACCCAGTTTGAGACTTTAAAAAACATAATGTATCTACTGGTAATTTGGGGAAAAACTGATTGGCTCATGGTGGTCCCTGTCTGTTCTCAGTATGCTGAGCCTGGCAGAACTGAAGACTATGAAAGACAGTACAAGATCAACTTCAAAATGATTTGTAAAGAATTGGGGGCAGTGGAGGGAAAGCTGCATTGTATGAAAGTGCCTTCAGCTATGGTAAATCCTACTGTGAGTTCAATTGGTCTTAAACCTCTTCTGGATGTAATGTCTCTATATTTCATTCTTTTAAAGTCAAGACCAAGCTCATCGATTCAGGAATCATGCATAAAAACTGGGACAGTGTTTTTTCCCCAACAGTATGCACAACCATAACATATTTAAGGACATTACTGCAACATTCTGTATTTTATATATAACTTTTATTTTCTGTTTGTTATTTAGCTAAAATTGACCATGAGATGGAAGAGAAATCTCTGGCAGAGACGCACAAAAGGTGAGATGAGCAAGTTCAATATGAAAAGATTTCCGTTAGTACTAAAATAGTCATCTGTTGTCCTAAGTAATGAAAGAAATCTTAAAGGGCAAGTTGCTATCATGTAATCAAGCCAATTATCTCATATATTATTAAAGTTAGAAGGTTTAGGCTTTTCCTGAAATTACTACAGCACCACAGAAATAATTCAAATAAAGTGGTTGTTTGCTTGAAATTGTGGGAATTTTTCTTCAGACTGAAAACAGATGCACATTACTCTTATTCTATATTTTTAAGCTCCCCACTACATACAAAGGAAAGGAAAAAAAAGGATTGTATTAAATTATTAATCATGCTGAAAATTAAACATTGCTTTAATGTGTCAAATTAAGTTTGCAAAGAAGCCAGTGCTGTCTGTCTAATTCAGTAATGATGTAAGCATTAACAAGATCTGAGACTTTGAAGACTTTTTAGTTGTTATTGCACAATTTCTGGTTTCTTTTCTCTTCCTTTTTGCAATTTCCTTAGTAATGTGGCTTACTTTAAGAATTGGTTTTAATAGCAATGGAAATTTTTTAGAAATTTCCATGCTATTAAAGCCAATTCTTAAAATTCACGTTTTCCAAATCCAATGGAAATGACAGAGCTGCCAAGTTTTAAATCATGGCTTTACAAAATTATGTATTCATATATGCAATTATCTACTGCTTAAGTCCAAACAGATTCTAGAAACATTAGGAACACTAGGGAACATTCTTAGGAAAAAAAAAGGAATGTATTCTTATTACAAATATCCTAGTTAAACTAAGAATATTTCAGTAAGTGAAATGGCTTTGAATTTGCTCTTGTTATACCTGTTATTTTCCATAAATTGCTACATATTCATTAGTAATTTAAACATCTCAGTGCTTGCCTTAGTCTCCTTCTCACTATATGAAAAAGGGGAGGGGGCTCAATCTCAATATATATATATTGAGTGGCTGGATAGCGTAGTGGTTAGAACACCGCCTTTGATGCAGAAAACCAGGTTCAAATCCCGGCTGGTACCTACCTTACCAGTAGGGGTCCTTGGGCAAAGACCCCCTAACGCTTCACCTGCCTACCTCAAAATATGAGAGTGACACAAACTAAGAGAGTCATGCTGGCTCGGACGTCGCCCGGATTAACAAGGTCCGCGTCAGATGTTGGGGAACCAGGACAATCTGATGTTAAGTGGGCTACTGGAACAAACCATACATGGACGAGACAAGAGAACTTGGAAATGATGGAATGCTACTACAACAGCAGACCTAATGAGAGGGGATATATGAAACGTATGAGGGAACTATGGATAGACAGAAGGCCTACGTCCACACTAACTGAGAAACAACTAGTTACCCAGCGCTTCAACATAGTGAAGAGGAAGCTGCTCTCACAACTTGAGATAGACCAACTCCACATTACAACCCGGACTCAAGCAGACCTGGAAGAACAAGCAGATGTGCAGCCAACATCTGAAACTGGAATGTCACAGCCACCCCTTCCATTACAGAGCACAGCAGCTGATATGAGGCATAAGATCATGGATAAACTAGCTACAGTCAACCCTCAAGTCCGATTACCAAGGCTCAGTGGAGAAGTACCATCAGATAGTATGCTAGAAGATGCCAACAGAGGCCTCCAGACAATCCCTACTACCACCATAACTGAAACCAATGAATTGGTATATGCTACAGCCGCTGTAATCCTGGAAATGCTTGGCTACACGATCAAGAAGAACAGCAGTACATACCCACCCTGGAAAATGAGATTGGAGGCTAAGATCAAGGCAACTCGGAGAGAAGTCAGTCAGCTGGTGGAACTACAGAAGCGTGTGGAGATTAAGGATAAGACTCGGCTACTGAAAAAATACATGGGCCTGACTCCATCTGAAGCCCTAGAGACTGCTAAACAAAGGCTCACAGCACTGGCTACCAGGCTAAGGAGATACACTAGAGAAGCAGAGGCCAAGAAGATAAATGCCCTGTTCTCCAAAGAACTATCCAAAGTGTACTCCCAACTGCAGTGCAACCACAGAGTAGCAGCTGAGCCACCAGCAGCAGAAACTGAACAGTACTGGAAGAACATATGGGAGAAAGAGAAGACGCATAACACCAGTGCAAAGTGGCTGCAGGACCTGAAAGCAGACCACAGCAATCTCCCAGAACAGGAACCAGTCACCATCACAGTAGCAGACATCCAACAGCGGGTCAAGAACATGAAAAGCTGGACAGCACCTGGCCCGGACATGATCCACACCTACTGGCTAAAGAAACTAACAGCAGTGCATGAACGCATAGCAGCACAGATGAACCAACTGCTAGCAGCAGGCTCCCACCCAGACTGGCTAACACAAGGAAGGACAGTGCTGATCATGAAAGACCCTCACAAAGGAACAGCACCATCCAACTACCAGCCAATAACCTGCCTCCCCACAACATGGAAAGTTCTATCAGGCATCATAGCTGCCAAGCTACATGACCATATGGGCCAGTACATGAGCACAGCTCAGAAGGGCATTGGGAACACCAGTTACTCATAGATAGGGCAGTCGCCCAAGACTCAAGGTCTAGGCAGACCAATCTGAGCACAGTCTGGATTGACTACAGGAAAGCCTATGACTCAATGCCACACACATGGATCTGTGAATGCCTGGCACTATACAAAATCAACAGGACACTAAGGACCTTCCTCAAGCACTCAATGGGACTGTGGAAGACAACACTGGAAGTGAACTCAAGACAGCTCGCACAAGTGGCCATCAAGTGCGGTATATACCAAGGTGATGCACTGTCCCCACTGCTGTTCTGCATAGGCTTAAACCCCCTCAGCCAGATAATCACAAGGTCTGGATATGGGTACAAGTTCAAGAGTGGAGTCACCATCAGCCACCTCCTCTACATGGATGACATCAAGCTGTATGCTAAGAGTGAACGAGGCATTGACTCACTGATCCACCTGACACGGATCTACAGTGAGGACATTCGGATGTCATTCAGACTGGAGAAGTGTGGCAGGATGATAGTAAAGAGAGGGAAGGTAGTTAAGACCGATGGAGTGGAACTACCAGTGGGCCATATAGCAGACATAGAGACCAGCTATAAATACCTTGGTGTCCCACAGTCACATGGGAACCATGAGGAGGAGGCAAGAAAGACAGCAACATCCAAGTACCACCAAAGGATAAGACAGGTCCTGAAGAGCCAGCTCAGTGGGAAGAACAAGATCCATGCCATCAACATGTATGCCCTGCCAGTCGTCAGATACCCTGCTGGTATAGTGAGCTGGCCAAAGGAAGACATGGAGGCTGCTGATGTGAAGACCCGGAAGCTCCTCACAATGTATGGAGGTTTCCACCCCAAGTCCAACACCCAGAGACTGTACACCAGCCACAAAGAGGGCGGGCGGGGCCTGATGAGTGTCAAAGCCACTGTCCTGACAAAACCCGAAGTATCCAGGAGTACATCAGTAAGACGGCACCCAAAGATGAGCTGCTGAGAGAATGCCTCAGGCAGCAGCAGACAAGACAGGAGGTTCAAGCAGAGGAAGTGCCACGGCAAGACAAGCCCCTGCATGGGCTGTACCATCGATAGATAGCTGAGGTGGCTGACATTGGGAAATCCTATCAGTGGCTGGAAAGGGCCGGACTAAGAGACAACACTGAGGCACTGATCATAGCAGCACAAGAACAGGCACTAAGCACCAGATCCATAGAAGCAGGGGTCTACCACACTAGACAGGATCCAAGGTGCAAATTGTGCAAAGAGGCCTCAGAGACAGTCCAACACATAGTGGCAGGGTGTAAGATGCAGGCAGGAACAGCATACACTGAACGGCACAACCAAGTAGCTGGCATTGTGTACAGGAACATCTGCACAGCGTATGGGCTAGCCCCCCCCAAGTCCAGATGGGAGATTCCACAGAAGGTTGTGGAGAATAACAGGGCTAAGATCCTGTGGGACTTCCAGATCCAGATGGACAGGCAGGTACTGGCTGATCAACCAGACATCGTGGTAGTAGACAAAGACCAGAAGACAGCGGTAGTGATAGATGTAGCAGTGCCAAGTGACAGCAACATCAGGAAGAAGGAGCATGAGAAGCTGGAGAAGTACCAGGGCCTGAAGGAGGAAATCGAGAGGATGTGGAAAGTCAAGGCCAAAGTGGTCCCAGTGGTGGTAGGAGCACTCGGGGCCATGACTCCTAAGCTGGGAGAATGGCTCAAACAGATCCCAGGAACAACATCAGAGCTCTCTGTGCAGAAGAGTGCAGTGCTAGGAACAGCTAAGATACTGCGCAGAACCCTCAAACTCCGAGGCCTCTGGTAGAGGACCCGAGATTGAGGAAGACACATACCACCCATAGGGGTGAGAGGGGAAATTTTTTTTTAAGTCTTCATTTATTGGGCAGACAATACAAATAATTTTTAAACTTTGCAAATTACTTAAAACGCCTTACTTAGAAGAATTCCACTAGTAGGCACGAGGAAGGAACTGTGCAGTCTTGAAAGACATGGGCCATGTAAAGACTTTGAATCCTTATATCCTTGACTGATTACAGTCACAGTTCTGTAGATATATAGTTGTACTTTGAAAGGCATACCTCTCATGAGAACTGATTTTTAGAATACACTAAAGGAAGGAGGAAGAGAGATCTAGCTCACTTTTTTTATATGAGGGCATTTCAGTTACTGTATTTATAAAACTGTTGCAGTAATGTTTAAGAACTCCTTAAAACATCTTTAGATGGACAGTTTTCAAAGACTGTGTTTTGGTCTCCACTCTGCCAGTGTTTTGTTGTTGTTTAGTAACCATGAAGCAGGAGGTTGGTTTTGGTTTTCTATCTCTAACCATCTCCTTTGCATTTTTTTTTATTTTTATTTTTTTTGCTAAAATCATACTACTGACAAGAACAGCATGACAATAATGCTGTAATTTTCTAAATACTTTAGAATATTATCTTACTGAACTCTGTGATAAATCCAGTGTTATGTGATCAACATCTAAATACATAACAGGATTCCCTCAGCTCCCCTTCTTCAGACCCATACTCTCCTAATTTATTTTGGGTAGTTGGGGACCTTCTAAAGCAGATTTTGAAGAAGAATTTCTCTGCGGAAACTAATTCACAGAAGTATACCAATGGATTCCATTGTATCTGTAATACACATATGTGTCACCTAAACATTTAGAGATAAAAATCTGCCAGGGATTGTAAAGCAAAATGCATGTCATTACATTCTGTATTTTTCTAAATACAATTATCTAAGTCTTTAGGTTGCCTTGTATGTATGACCTTTCTGAAATGTTTAGCATTTAATATTGCTAGCTAACAGGAGGGCAATCTGTTTGTATAATAATTTTCTTCGCATGTTACTAAAATTTCTGGAAATATATAGTGTAACAAAATACTTCTTTATATTGCCATAGTAAACTGGATTGCTTTTTTCTTCCTCTAGGGTATATATACTATCAAAGTTTTATTTACCATTCAAACTATGTCAATGTCAAAGACACTTTTGGGGTGGAGGGTGAGAGGAGAGCTCAGAAAACTAAATAAATAACAGATTAGTTGCGTTCTGCTAATCATGGGTAAAATAGTCAGGCACTGGGTGAATAGACGAGTTACTGCTAGTTGTAGTGATGGATTAGCTGAAGCACAATTAATGTGATTTAATGTGGTTGGATTTTTCTTTTTGAAGTGACTATGTGGCACAGAGTGTCTATGTCATGATTACATGTCTTAGAATGACAAGGAAACATTGATTCATTGTTTGAAATGGAAAAATGGTTTTACAACGCTGCCTCTCTATGGCATTGTAAAGCCAAGCAGTCATGGAAGAAAGTGAAATATCTGAAAAGTTCTTCAAGTGAATACTGTTTTAAGCACAATGCTTCTAGAAAAATCTAATTGTTTATCAGATGAGCTGAAATGGAAAATTAATCTTTCACACATAATGAAACAGTATGTCTGACCTGCGGATTCTATAAAGTGTCTGGCTGTTCATTTGTCAGAAGTGAGATGTTTAATCGTTTCTGAAAGGTTGTATACTTTTTTATTTATTTATCATATTTAATGACTTTAAGACTGACAATGTGTGAAATGTTTATTCAAGAAATGGGTTTCTGGCACATGGGCAAAAAGAAAAGTGAAATGTTTACTTCCCAATAACAGCAGATTCTGTGATCTCTGGGTAAGTATCCTGAGATGAGAAAAAACCACACCACTCTGTGTTTATCCAGCTTACACAGGCAGACAAGGAAGGCTCCAGCCTGTTATTAAAGTTGAAGTGATATAGCCCCAAACAATGACGTCAGTCCCTGAATAATATTGATAAAGTGCAAGAGCAAAAGATACGACACTTCCCAATTTCAGCTTTCATGGGCAGTTCTCAAGAACCCGTAAAATATTTGACACAGTCAAGTGAAAAATACAGCTTGCTTCAAAAGGAGACGCAAGGGAGACTCAGGCATAAACATTCACAATTTTCAATGAAGACAGACACTGTTTTTTCAAGGTCTCAGCCTCAAGTCTTTCCTCAGTCATTCTACTTTTTAAAAAGAAAAATAGGGCTAGCAAGGGTGGAATCTGCGATCTTTTGTAAATAAGATGCGTGTCCTCCTGCTCAGTGATGACCCCACTGAGTGAAAGTTGGTGTGTGCATAATCAGCACCCACTTCTTTAGTTTGGGGTGGCTGGGAAGACAAATCCCATTTTTAGGAAAACAGAAAAAAAATTAAAAGGTCTCTACTTTTCTTCTGGATAGCTCTGGCCTTCAGCATTCTGAATCAAATCACTTGTTACCAAGAAGCTTCCTTTCTATTAGGAGCCTGAAAAAAAATGACGTATGACTTCACAGATTCAGAAGCCACGTAGGTTCTGGCTGAAGTACATGTCAGAAACAATTGGAATCTCAAGATAAAATCAAAACAATTTTGAAAAAATCACTTCATTTGTCTCACTTCCTTGCATAACCCTTAATTTCTAGATAATCACTTGCATTCTTTGTGATGTCACTTATTAATTGAGCTTCAGTTTTAAAATAAATTTGAAAGTGATCACCTATCTCTCTTGGATTCTGTCTGAAATAATTTGAAGAGTCAGTACCTGATGGAGGGAAGGAGGCAGATAGGAAATTAGGAAAGATGAAAAGACACCTGTATGTGTATGGATACACTGCAAAGTCAAACGAGAAGATCACATATATGTTGCATCTTTGTGCGTCAGTTCTTGAAAGTGTGTATTTTGCTTTCAAATTTTTCCAGCTGTCATGGTGAATAATTCTGCTGTCCTGGCTAAAATTTTGTGGACTTCTGCTCTATGGATTGTTTCTGTGTACGCTTTTGACTTCATGTGCTTCACTATTTTGTGCATTTCTAGAACTAACTATTACCATGCACACATGTTCCTTTGGCATTTGGCTGGTATATAAAACATAATACAGTGGCAAATTCTGAAAATGCATGATGAACAACAGTCAGCTATCTCTATGATTGATTGTTTAAAATGAAATATGAGTATGTTCCCATATGTAATGGTTCATAGGAGCTGCTGCAAGTTTCTTCCAGAGAATGATAAGATCCAGCACTAACATGGAAAAGTAGCTTCACTGGTAATGTTGTGGTAGTACTTTTTTTTTCAGCTGGACTATGATGCAAATGCACATCACTCTGCTGGAGTACAGCAGTAGTGGATGTGGGCTTCTGGTAATCATAGTGGAGGCAAGTACAGTAATACCTCAGTTCACGAATGCTTCTGTTCACGAACAATTCAGTTCGTGAACAGCAGCATTCGCAAAATTTTGCTTCCGTTCGCAACTCCACATCAGGTGATGAACACGACCCGTGGCCATCTTCCCTGCTCTGACACATGGTCATGGCTTCCTCTAGGTGAGATCACAGTCACATACAGACACTTGCTGTGAAGCTTTTTGGTGGTGCCTCAAGCAAGGTTAGTGTTCTCTCTCTTCATACTGTACTGTACTGTACTGTACTTTGTTTCATATTTTTGTGGTTTAAAAAAAATACATATGGTTCAGAACGGATTAACCTTGTTTACATTGAACCTTATGGGAAAATTTGATTTGGTTGGCGACCAATTTGGTTCACGACCACGTTCGTAGGGGTCAGAATGAATTAACCTTATTTACATTGAACCTTATGGGGAAATTTGTTTCAGTTCGTGGCCAATTTGGTTCATGACCAGAATCGTGGAACGAATTAAGTTGGTGAACCGAGGTACCACTGTAGTTGTATCAGCAGCAGTGCTTTAAATCCCTATTTCAGCAACTCTTAGCAGGATCCTTAGCAGACATAGGAGGGGGTGTTTCTGGCTCCTTTTAAAGAGGCACTGGTTCACCCTCTCCTCAAGAAGCTGTCACTGGACCCAACCATTCAGGATAATTTTCATCCAATCTCTCACCTCCCTTTTTTGGGAAGGGTGGTAGAAAAGGTGGTCACGCTGCAGCTCCAGAGGATCCTAGATGAAACAGATTATCTGGATCCCTTCCAGTTGGGGTTCAGGCCCAGATATGGGATGGAAACAGCATTAGTCATGCTTTTAAATGATCTCTGGTGGGAGCAGGATGGGGGTAGTGCATCCATCCTGGTTGTTCTTCATATTTTGGCAGCTTTCAATACCATCAGCCATAAGAATCGGCTGTGGGAGTTGGGATGGAGGCCACAGTTCTGTGCTGGTTCACCTCCTTCCTCTGAGGCCGGTCCCAATTGGTGTTGATAGGGAGTGAGAAGTTCAGCCTGCAGCCCCTGCTCTATGGAGTGCCGCAGGGCTTGCTGCTCTCTCCGCTCCTTTTTAACATCTACATGAAGCCTCTGGGGGAGATCATCCATCACCATGGGATGAGGTATCATCAGTATGCAGATAATACTCAATTGTACATCCCCATCCCGGGTGAATTAAGTGATGCTGTGGATGTTCTTTTGCAGTGCTTGGAGGCTGTGGGAGTCTGGACGGGGAACAACAGGCTTCAACTGAAGCCTGGTAAGAAGGAGTGGCTGTGGGTTCAGGGCTCTTCCATATCTGGGGCCTTATCACTGTCCCAGACGAACCTGGTGCATAATCTGGGGGTCCTCCTGGACTCACGACTCCTGCTCGAGGAGCAGGTGGCAGTTGTGGCTAGGAGGGCCTTTGTTGAACTCCATGTTGTGTTCCGGTTGTACCCTTTCCTGGATCAGAAAGACCTTCTCTCAGTCACTCATGCCCTGGTCATCTCCTGTACAGACTATTGCAGCATGTTCTACATGGGGCTACCTTTGAAAAGTATCCAGAAGCTGCAGCTAGTGCAGAATGCAGTGGCACAAGCAGTTATGGGCACCTCTAGAGCTGTGCATGTAATACCTCTGCTGCGTGAGCTGTATTGGGTGCCAGTTTGCTTCCGGGTCTAATTCAGGGTGTTATGACTTTAAAGCCCTTCATGGCATGGGCCCAGGTTACCTGAGCAACTGTCTCATCCTGGTTACATCAACCCGTCCCACCCAGTCTGGCAGGAAGGGCATGTTACAGACCCTGTTGGCTAAAGAATCTCAACTAGCAGGGTCTAGGAGGAGATTTTTCTGCCACTGCCCCTGCCCGGAGGAACATCTTGCCCCCTGAGGTGAGATTGGCCCCCACTCTTTTGGCCTTCCGGAAGAGTGTTAAGACCTGGCTCTGCCAACTAGCATGGGGATCACATGGGGGTTCGCAGCACTGGTGGCTTGAAGACGCTCTGTCCGCCTTTTAACTTAGTATATTTTTGTACAGATTTTTATTGCTTTTTATTGCTTTTTTACTTGTAAGCCACCTAGAGTCACTTGTACAGTGAGATGGGTGCCTATTTCAATGTATGTTGTTTTTGCAATATTCTTGTTCCATATAAGAGAGAATGTGATCTCAGAACAGGGTCGAAACTTATTTTGGGGGTACAGTTTAAATACACAGGTTTGATAAAGAGTTGGTGTTTGAAACTTCATTGTAGTTCTCATTAAGTAGATTAAGCAACCAGAAGAAAGTTTATTTAAGGAAAGTTCTCCTCTTTTTTTTCTTTTTCTTTTTAATATTGCACCATCCAGGAAAGTTGCTTCATGTAGTTGGTTTGGGGGCTTTTAACATCTGTTGCTACCAGTGAACTTTGTGGAACCCACAGACATCTGCTGTGTCTCATTTGCAAGGCGCTACTGGAATAAAATCACTCAGTTTTGTGCTGACGTGGTTTGCCTCAGTTGATGCAAGTGCAAAGGGGCATCCAAGGTCCCATCTACTTCCATGTTGTGGGATTAATTTCAGTTCTAGAAACCCAAGCATGTGAGCAACTGTGCATTCAGTTCCATGTCATTTCAGCATCTATTTCTGCCTGTTATAGCTGATTTGATCTAACTACAGGAGACTGACAGAATGAATCTGGCCTATAGTGCCAGATATCTTGAAGGAGATGATAGTGTTACTATCCTTCAGAAAATGCACTCTGATCCTTTGATTGCTGATAGCTACTAGAGGTCTGCAAAATGACAGTGATTTATCTCAATGAACTGTGGAAGTAACACTGTGCCTTGTTGAAGTACTTTTTTTTTTCTTGCCTTGAAGCCTTGACCAGCTATTCCATTAGAGTATGATCTTAGTGATTCCCTTAGACCTCTAGGCACCATGCTGTTCTTCTGTGGTTTGGAGTTGAGGCACAGTATTAAGGCCAAATACGGAGGATAGCATGGGATAACCATACCTCATTCTCATGGCAGTTAAGCTTTGGTCTTCCAAGAGCAATCACTGGAGGAGAACATTAGGAAATATGGAGTTAAGACAATGATATCCAACTTTATTTCCCTGTACCATTTGTTTTATCTGTATCAGGAGAGTCTGTGCAGGACCAGTATCTAGAAGTGGTGGTTGCTGGAGGAGACCAGTGAGATGAGGGTGAAGTCCAGGAATAATAGAGGCACTTTGAAAATGTAGTTCCTCTGTTCAGGAATCAGAAAAGTTACACACTGTGGATGAGATTGTTGGAGGTACCAATGACTTCCTCAGCAAGATGCTGACTAATGTTGGTCTAAGC
Organism: Liasis olivaceus; assembly: GCA_030867105.1. Lineage (NCBI taxonomy): Eukaryota > Metazoa > Chordata > Lepidosauria > Squamata > Pythonidae > Liasis > Liasis olivaceus. The sequence continues at coordinate 265,581,952 of CM061349.1, forward strand.
CTTATATAGCTTCAGTCTAGGTTACATATAGGATGACATACTCCCGTAAAATTGAAGGTTGCCTCTTCCCTGTTACAGTTTAGAAGATGACTGAAAGCACATATTTTTCTTCAAACCTTTTAGAGTATTCGATTTTTTGTTATACTGAGAACTCTGTGCTTTTAATATTTATATTTTTTGTACATCACCCAGAATGATTTGGAAATAAGTGTCATATGAACCTGTAAAATAATCTCAGTCCTAGATAGTAAAATGTACTGTATGTGGGGCTAACCCTGCACTTGGCCCAGAGACTTCAGCTAAACTATTCTGAAAATGTTGCACTGACTGCCAATTGTCTAAGTTCACAATAGAGCTAATAACATACAAAGCCCTACGCTGCTTAGGAACTGAAGAAATGATGGCATGCCTTTTCCCTTATGTACCTGCCTGTCAACTAAGATTTAGCAGGAATGCCCTCTTGAGGGCGCTACTTTGGCTTGGAATCTACTATCTGGTGATCTAAGAAAGGTTGTTCTCAATACAATTGCTCTCCTTGTGGAAGACCCTCCTCCTATAGTTCTCAGAGGGGCACTCTGATCTGCACTGTGTACTTCTGATTTATAGATCAGCATTTGCTTTTATGTATGGAAATTCCCAATACTTTTTAGTAGCTTTTTCACACAGATATATATATAGCTACAGATACCCACATACACATACTGTAGCTTATAGATCAAAGGTAGACATCAAATTGGAAAAAGATACTTGAAAGCAACTTAACAAAAGGCACAAATATTTTTTAAAAGCTTCATAAGCCAGTATGTTTATCAAAATCTATTCTTGTCTATGCATAGATCAGACCCAACGCCTTCCAATAGCAATTGCGGTGGTGCAGAATTTTGCAACTTTCCTGGAGATTTCACTAGACTGATCCCTTAATAAAAAAACTTACAATCTCTGATTGCGGCCAGCCCAAGCATCTGCTAATAAGGGGAGAAATTAGCTCTGCTTGCAAGGTAAGGTATAAAGGGCAACGCAATAGAGCATGCACAGCTGTCTCAACCTCTACTTCCAAGCACACTGATAACCATTCCTGGTAAGGGATGTTATTATTCATAACCTTTCAAGGAATAGAGTATCAGATCTTGCCACTGTGAATGCCCTTCTATGGGGAACAGAAATAGTATTATAAGGGGTTTTGCCATGATCTCTGAAGTGATAAAAAGTTATAGATCTGTTGCTTTTCAAATCTAAATCAAGCACTCTCTGCTTAACTTCAGCCAAGATCATGCACAAAAAATGAATGTTTAGCATCAAAAATTATACTCTTAGGCTTGCTGAAGATGTCCCATGTCTTCACAGACTAGGCAGATGGCTACAAGAGATGGGGCCTTCCTGTAGTGGCAACCAAGGAATGAAATGTGCTTTGAAGACTAGAGCAGAAAGACATGGTCTAGAATTGAATACAGATATGTTAGGGAAGTGGTGGTGTTTTCAGGTCTGTTTCTCTTACTGAGATTTTGTTCCACTATTTGTGGAACAGGTCTACTTCCTGTAGACCAGGGACCAATACCAGAGTGCCTTTAGGTACCAGATGTCCAATGTACTTTAAAATGCAGTTCCTCTGAGATTGACGTATTTGCTCTTGAGTACAGCATTGTCAAATGACATCTAACAAAATTTCAGTAGGAAATTGCCACCCTTTCATGAAAATTTTGGCATTTTTATTGTTTAAAATTCTTTTTTGGTGGGCAAGGTCCAGAACCTGAAAAAAATCAGAGATGTTCACTTGGCATTGCCTTTTGATCTCCTTTTTGGCATAAAGTAATCCTCTTGTACTTATTGTACCTGAACTGTTGTTAGTGGAATCTCTTCTACCATTGCTTTCCTGAAATATTCTCATCCTGTTTGATTCTGCTGTTGGCTTTGATTTTTTTAATTATTTGGACTTTTTAATCATTCATTTTAATTATGTTCTCTGTCATTTGATTGTATTTGACTGAAGTTTTAAAATCAGCCTCTTTGAAGACTAGAGCAGAAAGACATGGTCTAGAATTGAATACAGATATGTTAGGGTAGTGGTGGTGTTTTCAGGCCTGTTTCTCTTACTGGGATTTTGTTCCACTATTTGTTCTGGAATTGAAGCCATAAAAAGCAAATATCAAGGCACTGTCTTTATTAAAGGATATTTCGCTCTTGAACATGGGGGATCTGAACTGCTTGGAAATCCTTGCAGGAGATATTTAGCCTCTGCTCTCCATAAACAAAATAGCAGTGTGAACAACCAAAGGCTCATTTTTCTAAGCCGGATTGAAAAGTCATGCTAGCTGAAGCAAAGCCCCTGACCTTTGCTGCCTCTGTTAATCCCCAACAGCGACCTCCCCCACCTTCTGTGTTAGTGATGGAAACCTAGGTGCAGCATTCTAACCCTCAAGATAAGCATCTCTAAGAGCTTTCAACCCCCTGCACTAGCTTTGCAAAGACTGCTCTTCATTAGGAAGTGTCCTCACCAAAGGGACAAGAATGTAATTAACAAACCCATGACTAGAACTGTGGAGTTTGGTTGACAGTTTTTTCCTCTAATTACAACACTTCTACACACTCCCGGCGTACACTTCAGCAGTTTTCTGTGTTCAGCCCCTGTACTTGGGAAATCACTGACCCTGGTTTGTCCTTCTCTTAGCCTTTTAAAGATTTATTTATTCAGCATTTGCTACAGCCAATAAATAGGAGATGCTATATTTCCATTTTTTTTTAAATCCTACCAGGATCAGTTAATTAGAAGAAATATGATGTCGATAAAATATTGTCCATTTTTTTCAGTTTGCTTTGCTTTAGTCTTTTTTCATTAACACTTTGTACTTGTAAATTAACACTTGTGTTATTGTCAGAAATCTCTTTAAGTGGACTTCCTTTGATTGACTGCTCCTCAATATGTTGCCTAGTTTAATGAGTTTCTGAACTTTAAGTTGCCTTCAGTTTGCCCATCTGCCAGCAGTACAGCATCCAGGGGTTTGTAGGACAGATTCTTCTATTCACTGCAAGCCTCATATCCTCCAGATATGCTTAGGAGGGAGAGGACCCTTTAAAATAGCTTTGGGATTTTATAGAGCTATAAGTGAGACACCTCATTGTACAAGCACCTCATTGTACAAGCAGAAGGATAATGAAATAGCATTTGAAACAAGGTGAAAAGAGCTCCTGGAAAGTTGTGTTTTATTCTGTAGTCCTGTGTTTATTAAAGACATTTCTACCCTGCTTTTTTATCTTTACCTTTCCAAAACAGCTTTCAGTAAATAATAAAATTTGCTGTTCAGTAAAATAAACAATTTTCCAATGAAATCCAAAACCAAATATAATTAAACCTGAGATTAAGACAGATAGATATAGAGACAGAGGTAGAGATAGGAGGAAGAAATAAGTTAAATTACAGCAAAGGCCAAAGTAAAGAAGCCTTACAGTTGCCAATTGTTTCTCCATAAACCTGGAGAAATAATTTTACAGTATATAATTGTACCAACACTTAGGAAGTGCCTTTTTAAAAATATATGTTTTTCTGAAGTTTTCTTCCCAACCTTTGAAATTGATCACAGTCCACCTGCAACTCTGCCTAAAGCCAATGCTGAGCTGTTTGCTAAAAGATACCCCATCATTAAACATGTAAACTTGCATGGGAAAATCAGCCTCCTTAAACATTCTGATTAGTAATATAGGGTTTATTGTACTTTTAACAATGTCTTTAAGTTATTCAAATTAACATCGGTAAGGCTCTTGATCAGAATATGCAGGTCATGAATTAAAATTTTGCTTGTAAATATGCAGAATTCTTCTCTAACTATAGACATTTTAATTTAAGCTGATAGAAAGAAAATTTTATTTCCCTCCAAATGCAGTGTTCAGATATTTGCACTCTCTTTATATCAGAACTAGTTATTGCAAAGACTTGGGTGATAATATGCCAAACCTTGCATTTACTTCTCTATTTTCTTTTTCTTTTAATAAATAAATGCTGTACAGTTGGTTTAATCACCATATATGGGAAACTTTCTCAGAACAAATGGAGGTGATTACTTTAAATGCAACTTGCCTGCGCTCACTTGATAAACAACTTAATTCCTCAGGAACCCTACTTCTAAGCCTCCTTGTATTCCAACCCGTATTATCCATATTTGTATATAAATGATATTTGTATATTATTTTTGACAGCGTTCCAGTGTCTGATGTTTTGCATCTTACAAACAAACCCACTTTTGTAGAAGTGACCCAGCTGAGGACTTGATTATTTCTTGTAGCTGTTTAGATAAAGGAATTCCGTTGGCAGTTAAATGTCTCCGTGTGTCTGAATCAGCTTTCTCTTGGTTCCCAGCAAGATTAGCAGTGATCTGTGCAAAAGCCCCTTTGATCACATAGTATTCTTAACAAAAGCTTTCATGTCTCCGGTAAATGTTAGTGCTATTTATCAAACTCATCAACCATTTATTTGTGAGAATTTCAATCTACTCTGGCTTCCCAACTGTTGAAAAGGCTTGAGATGGAGAATTATGGTTTATTGTTATCTTACATTTAAACATAGAGCCTGGAAGGACTGCTTTGAATGTGATGCTTTTAATCTCACATATCCTGGGTAAATGCAGAGTTGTTCTGTGGCCCTAGCATATCATCCTTATGGTAGTTCCAGACTCTACATGGCAAACACAGTTGCTGCATATACAGTGGTGTGCAGCAAATACGTGAAGTCTGGAGAATATAAGGTATTTGTGTTTCATTGGCTTATCACATTGTGGAAGAATGTGGTGATATTTAGTGCTCCCTCAATTTCATGCTCCCTCTTTCTCAATGAGCTGCACACTGATTACAGTGTCTTTGAAAAGACCCAGAATATTGCCCGTCCCTATGAGTTTGATTTTGACTGTGAGAGAGGAATCTTTTCACCTACCATAAATCAAGGACCCCACCCCCCTTTGGCCAAGTTTTATTCTGTGGGCATCTGCCTTCTATCAGATTACGACAAAAGGAACAAAGAAAAGTTTTCATTGGTCTTTCCTAATACAATTTTCTAGAACAAGGGCTGTTTCATACTTGCTTTTTTGGATGGTTTTGATTTGATTCCAGGACCTTTTGCCCGCCATTGAATTCAATCATGATGTGGCATTTCTTTACTATGTAAGAGGGATACAACTGTTCAGCAATCCTCAATTTTTAAGGCTGGTGGCCATATTTGGAATGCTGAGGGCATGTTATGGGCTTATTCGTAAAATAGCTGACATAAAGAATGGGGCTAGTTTACTCCCAACATGACTGCATCGTGGCTTTGCCACTGATAAATAATTCATTCACTAAAAGACAAATGGGTAACCCTAAAAGAAAAGTAAATTGCCCAAGAATAGAAGTACAAGGCAGAGGTGGGATCTGAGCTTTTCTCATGTTCATATCCACAAAATTAACAAAGGACATAGAAGAAAAACTAGTATGCGTTTATATAGGCAACAAATATTGCATATAGGCACAAAATATAGCCAGCCATGCATACATAGCACAGCCATATTTTTTTTCACAAATCACTGCTAACCTTGCTGGAGACTGATGCTTTGCTATCCAGTGTGTGACAGTTCCTGCTTTTATCTTAATTTATTTTAATTGAAATAATCCATTTCAATATTTTCATTTATTTAATAATTTTTAAAAAATCAGGTGGAGCAGTCAGCCTGATAAAAGCATGTATGGTGTCTTTGCTGCAGTAACAATGAATTAGCATTTCCCTAAGAATCACAATAGCAAGCATGACATGTACTGTAAAAGGACTGATATGCTATGAAAAAGTAACATGTGAACAGGAGCAGCAATCTGGTTTTCATGGTTTTAAAAACTGTTTTTTTTTTTCAATACAATTTTGCTTTTGCTTTCACAATCCCTTGCGGATACTAAATACTAGTCTTTATCTTTCCTTATGTTGATTATGAAGATGAAAGAATCATGAATATATTCAAGATAAATATCAAGTAATTTATCAAAAGTATTGTCTATGTATGAAGGACGCAGATAAAATAATGTTAACTAAATAGCTGCCATCTTTGTTTTCTTTGATAGCTTTTTGGAGACTGCAGCATATTTCTGCATGAAACCAAAAATGGGTGAAAAGGAGGTTTCTCTGAATGCTTTCTTCAGTATTTGGCATGAATTCAGTTCTGATTTTAAAGAATTCTGGAAAAAAGAAAATAAACTTATTTTGCAAGAAAGGTAGGTAATGTCTAAAATTTAAAATAGAACATTTTGGGAATTTTAGGCTGGATATTTTGGCTGAGGGAAGGGGTTTTCTTTCTTTTTTCCATGCTTGTCTTGCATTATATTGTAATTGTTTACTTCAGACTATCTTGGTTTTAACTCAAGAAGGCAATATATAAATCCTAAAATAAAAATAAACAATAATGGCTAATAGGCTTACTCTCCTTTAGATTCTGTCACTCCCAAAGATGAAAACAATGAAGTGTACCCTAGCACTTCAAATCCTAGTAAAGTTACTATAACATAATGGTTTTTAGGTTAAAATCTCCTTCATCAAATGCTATAGTGGATTCTTATCTGTTAAAACATATGGTACAATTTATATGTTATTTGTTAAGCTGTGATAGAACATGCTATACTTCTTCTTACAACAGCGTAATATTACTAAATCTCCTGGTGAAATTTTATCCTGAGATAAGATTCCAAAACATCACTCTTTATACCTGGAATGTACCGTGGTGAATTCCTCTATTTTTAAATCTTTCTTTGCTATGTGTCCAAGTTTTTTATAAGTTTGTCCGACTGTGCCATACTATCCATCCTTAAAACTATTGTATTTATTTTAAACTTATAATTAGTGAAAGCTGAGGAGGAGGAGGCTGGAAACCATACCAAAACTCCAGGGAGCGCATATGGCTACTTGGCTGCTGGTTCCACCTTCACATCTTAAGTAGTGTCAGTTGGCAGTATTTGCTACATGCTCTAGTTTGTACTCCAGGCCACCAGATGTAGAAAGGCTACGTTTGTGTCTTGAATAAAGTTCCATTACTGAAGCCTGTGCATTTTGCATGAATTTACTGATTTACTGAAGTGATCGACTCCCTTTTGATAACTGAAGTTAGTAACCCTCTGAAGAGTTGCTCATATATATATAGACAGAAACAGTAAATCAAGCATGGTGCTAAACTACCACAAGCTACAGTTATCTCAATGTTCATGTACTCATTGTTAAGCCAGAAAAGTCAAGCATGCTATCCCTACTTAATTCAAAATACTCTTTAAATGGCCAGAAATATTTTTAAGTTGAAAAGACCTAGTTCATTATATTTAAAAGTTAGTACTTAAATGGAGCTTTCCAATTTAATCTTGCAGCTAACCTTTTTTGTAGAACGACAAGATGGAATCAGCCATATTCCTACATGCCGATTACTTCCGTGTTTCCTTAATTCACTACCAAAGGGAGCGGCCTCTTCTTTCTGTTTTTGGACAGTGGGAATAGGTCAGGCATGAAAGAATATAAAGCTTCAGTTCTGCTGCCTGAATGTATCAGCACCAACCATTCACGGACAGCACTCTAAGTGATCTGCAGCTGCCGCCTCAGTTCATTTCCTTAACACCATAAAACATAAGTAAGCTTATGATATCTATTTTGTTTTATATTAAAATCTCAAGATGCATTGGCCCTGACTTTGCAAAAGACATGCTCTTAGATTTACAGAATTCTGAGTCCAAAAATACATTTTGAATTAGCAAAACTAAAATTGAGCTTCCAGTTGCTGGGCATCCAAATTCAGTCCTGGTTGCCTCCTACCAAAACTTTCATCATTTAAGCAGAACAGCTTAGGTTGGGGGGAATTTCGTCTGTAGTTACATTATTATTAAAACAATTAGGAATTGAAAATCCTTACCAATCTGTTGGAAAGCACTCTGATCTCCCAGTCTATCACAATTTTATCTTCTGCTGCCGCAACACAAATACAAAGCAATAGATATGAAAGAAGGTTCTTGTTCATATTACTATTGTAGGGTTGCCTTGAGAAGCTCTCAACTATTTGTCAGAGGACATTCAGTCGTATCATTTCAACATAATCTGTTTGTGTGCCATTTTCATTGACAATGCTATTTTGAACTCAGAAGAATATAGAAACCTCAACGCAATAAAATTTCATTTCCACGTTTTTTAGCTTTAGTTTTTCTACCATTTTCCATCTTATGGTTTATAAAAGTTTCTTGGTACAACTACAAAAATGAAATTTTACTTGTAACAAAAATGAAGATACAAAGGAACAAGTATGACCCATATCAACTGGAAATCAGCAAAAAGTTATTTTGCCCCAAGGGAGGTTAACAAACAGTCTTGAGAGCATCTGCCAAAGGTGATTAAAATTGAACTGAGCCTGATGCCCTTCAGATATTTTGAACTCCTACAGTTCATTGACAGCAATATCTTGAGGGCACCAAGTTACCTATCCCTGAGGCAGAAGGATGTCTTTTGCACCTGTTTGACTTGATTTTCTAATCAATTATTATTTTCATATGTCTTCTGTAGTGAACTTCTAAGAAGTTTTCCAGCTATTCTAGTGCAGAGGGAATCGGGAATGGCCTTGAAGGACAGGAGGAAAAGTGAGGCTTGAGCCCATTCCAAGAAAGTAGTTTGAATAAATGTCTCAGACAGGCCCCTCCACAGTTCAGATGAAGATAAAGTGAGGGAGTGGGGAAGCACATCCGGAATTGCAAGATTCTGTTACTGTCACTGTTACAATAAAAATAGTCCTGACCACTATGGCATTGGTTTCTTAGTCTGCTCTACCTTATAGGGCTGACATCTACTGTGTCAAAATATATCTATGAATTGATCCCAGTTCCTTCAGTAGTATGTATTACAGTTCATCCCAGAAATGGAATGCAAAGTATTAATGACATGAGCTTTTATTTAAGCCAAATCTTGAAGCTTTATTTCACTGTATCAATGTGATCATGTCTTTCAATATTTCAGGAGAATCTCAAGTTAGTTTTTAGCAAGGCTTGGGCACTTTCTCATTGACATCATATCCAAATGTTGCACCTGCTGTCTGTATGTTAACTTTGCTCTGGAACCTTTGACCTTTTTCTCTTTTCCAGAATTTTATTTTAAATGCAGAGTTCTTTTAAAAAAACGCAATTCAGAGTGGTATGTGCTGAATCTTTGAGTAACCAGATATTGCTTTCATGAACAATGGCTTACATTCCAGTCATTCATAATACATGAGGGTATCCAAAGGTTTACTTAGCTCAACATTGACAGCAATGGAGTGTGACTGCACTCTGTTCTTTTAGTAGTCATCATTATTCTTCACTTTTGGCTAAGAGAGAGCAACTTATCGTTCTGACTTGATGGCAGGAATCTTAATTGCTCATTCCAAGGTTTCCTAACCCCTTTATCCTCTACCATTTCTCTTGTGTTTTAGGCAGGGTGTGAATTGAAAGGGAAAGATTTTCTTCCTGAAATGAACAGCATATCTTAAGTTTCTGGAAGAAGGGCGCTGGCAAGGAAGCAACTGCATTTCTGCTCCCATCTTTCTTTGTAGTGGGAGAAACATATGTGCTTGCATTTTCTCACTACTATAACTGACATTTCTGCTAGAGCAAAAGATTTAAAAAATCCAGGTTAAGATTCTAGCAGTAATACAGGCCATTCCTTAGGCACCCAAATAACATGTTTTAGAGAATTTCCTGCAAAGGTTCTTATTTTTCACCATAACAGCAATCTACAATTGTCTTCTATTTGAGACTTCTGTATTTATTTTTATGCCTTATGCCATTTATATATCACATTTATTGAGTTTTTATTTCAGTGTAGGGTAGCTTAACACAAACTTATTAACAGTATAGAAGATGCATTCTTTAAATATTAACTAGGATACTTTTAAATGCTTTCCCAAAACAATTTGTAGTTCTTTCAAGAAGCATTAAGTAGTAGTGACAACCATTGGGAGACAAACTGCCAAGCATTGTCTCACCAGGATATTCAGACGTGCCTTGCTGAAAAATTGCTGAAGGAGATAAGTTCAGTGATGATTGGAAATTTCAGAAGAATAAGGGTGTCTCCAAGGACGATTATACAAAAGTTGGAATTGTAGATGGTGAAGGATGCTCAGAATGACCAAAAGGGTTTCTTCATATATGTTCAGAATAAAAGGAAGCAAATCTGTTCAGTGAAGACGGCTGTATGCTAGGCTACCAAGTAACAAAGAAAAGGGGAAGCTGCCCTATTCCTTTTTTCACCCAGTCTTCCAGTAGAACACAACTAATGGGTATGTGTTCTAATAGAACAATTGAGAGGAGAAAGTTGAAAGGCCAGGTTGATAGAGACATGGTCAGAAAATATTTATTTTCAATGAGTTCCAATCTCTAGAGCTAGATGAATTCCATCCTAGGTACTAAAGAAATTTGATCGTGTGGCCAAAAGTTTATCTATTGTAAAACTAGCGAATATGTGTTGAATACTGAAAAAGGCAAATGCCCCTATTGTAAAAAGATGAAAAAGGAGGATCAGGATACTATAGACCAATCAGTTTGATAATAATACCTGAGAAGGTTCTAGAGGGTTTATAAATCTATCACTCTATAAGCGTTTTGGAAAGAAAGCAGTAATTACTAGAAATCAGCTCCGATTTGTCAAGAACAAGTCTTATCACAATAACTCCTACTCATTTTTTGATAGGGTAAGTTCTTTATTAGATAGTGGGAACACTATTGGAAATAATACATTTTAATTTCAGAACATAATTTAACAATGTATCTCATGATATTCTGATTACAACCTAATTAAGTATGAACTGGATGGCATGGTAGATGAATATTTATTTAGCAACCACTTCACTTAACAACCACGATACCAGTCCCAATTGTGGTCACTAAACAAGGACTACCTTTAGTACTCCAGAACAGTGGTTCTCAAACTTTGTGATACTATGATCCCCTAAACAATAACATGGATTTGGGTGACATTTCCTCCTATTGAATAGAATGATTTCATTGAGCTTGGACAAGAATAAATACACCACTTATTTTTAATACTTAAATGTTAAGGTATACATGAAATAAAACTATGACAGAACTATACAACTTTATGAAATAAAACTGTGTTACTGAAATAAGCTTTGTAATAAGAAGGGTGAGCTTGCTTATTTTTGCTTAATTTCTAATATCTGGGTTTCATTTTGTAGAAAATCACTCCCCTTCACAAGCATCAGAGAAGAAAATAAAAGGGAAAAGGGTGATTCCTTGTCTTAAATCAGCTTCTTTAAACTGCTTTTAAAAGCAGAGACTGCAAGTTGCTTTTGGTGCTCCCTCTCCATCCCAGCATAACCACACTGAGATAACCAGCTCAGGCCACTTTTTCCATCAAGCTGGTGCTTGTAAAGCTCCTCCCCTCACAGTTTCCTCTCAGCTACAGCCCATCTTCTCTTCCCCTCTCTAGATGGTCAGAGCTCTGCATAGAAGCCTTAGATCCTCCAGGCATGATTGCACCTCTTCCCAAAGGAAAGTGCAGTGTAAACCCAGGCTTCATTGAGAGCAAACTGTTATGTTGTTTGTATTTTGGTATACTTTTGTACCAAATTGGTAAGCACTTGGAGGGGAGCATCTAATTACCTCCTTTCTAGCCACCCTTTGAGAAATACTGTGGTAGGGGGAAAGAACAAAAGTAAAAATGATCCTAATAGGTTATGGAAATGGACTGAAAATCATAGAGTGAATTTTAAGAGACAAAAGTAATTTTTTTCACTTAAGAAAAGAAATCAAATGCATATAGAACGAGGGATACCTGGCTTGGCAGTAGTACCTTGAAAAGAATCTTGGGATTCTGTTTAGCCACCAACTAAACATGAATCAACATCTTGACATGGCTGCAAAAAGACAAGTGCAATTTTAGTCTGAATCAGTAGAAATATGGTTTCCAAATTATAGGAAGTAGCAGTTCTACTCTATTCTACACTAGTCAGACTCCACCTCAAGTATGGTGTCCCATTCTGAGCACCACAGCTTAAAAAGGAGTGGAGTCAGGGAAGGCCAAAAGTTTTATCAAGGAACTAGAAACTAAGTTCTAGAAAGAGTGACTGAGAGGACTTGCATGTTTAAGTTTGAAGAAAGAAAACTGAAGAATGTTATGATAGCACTGTTATCAGACAAAAAAAAAAAAAGCCAAGACTTCTTGTATATTGTCTTAGATCACAGGTCCCAAAATGATGGGCTTAAATTACAAGAAAACTGATTCCAGTTGAATGTTGAACTTGCTACCAAGACACAGTTTGCCCATGGATTCACATATCTAGAGAAGTAGTAGACCTTCAGTTGCCAGATGAGATCAGTAAGGCTGAATGGTTCTCTATCAGGAATATCTTAATTTGAATTCCTGCACTGAGCAGAACTCTGGACTTGATGACTGTCACCCTAAATTTCCAATATTTTCTTGGAGAACATGTTTCTGCCTGGCATTGATACTACTACAACCCAATACTATTACAACTATGAAAATAGGTACTGTTTCAAATAGTTAGAGCGTAAGTCATCCTAGACTTAGTATGTAAAGCAGTTCCAATCCAGGCCCCTGCCTGGCCTAACTGTATATATCCCTTTAATTACATATTGAGTTTGTAGAAAAGCTGCTGGGGGAAGTGTGCTTGAGCCTTGCCATCAGCCACTTCTGAGAACTGACTGTACAGCCTCTGTTTGGACCCCAAAAAGCACAGTAATGATTCCTTTTTGGCAAGATGTTCAGACAGGTAACTCTTAGTTGAGAAAAAAATTTGGCAACCCATTTCAACCTGATCCTAATCTGATTACAGCTTTAAATATATTTTTGAGTCCTAAAGTGAATAATTGCCCAATAAAATTGTTTTAAACTTGGACTGATGTGTATAAATTAGTTTATATCTGCCAAAAGTCAGGTAACTCTGATTTGTACTAGTTGAAACTTTTGATTTATTTACAGGAGCAGTCTTATGTACGGTATGTTGTGATTATCCAGTAAAGAGATTTAGCATGGATTACTTTGGGTTAGTTATACCTATTCCCAAACATCTGCAATTAGACCAACCAAAGCTGATAAAGGCACCAGGACTTTTAGTGATGATGCTAGATCTAAGGTAGGGAATGAGGAGACATTATTGAAGATCTTGTTAATCTTCTTTCTGAAACCTGCCTTCTATTTCCATACTTTCCACTATCATTAGGAGGTAGGAAACTCAGCCACTTCCATTCCTGCCTTGTTAAGGTAATTGCACCAAATAAAGTGAAGGCACAGCCATAATGTTTTTATGGTGTTTGCTCACTAACTGAAAATGATACAGGCTTTCTCTTTCTCTACATTCACACATAACCCTTATCTTACACTGGAGTCTGGTTTAATTTTTTTTTAAAGCTGAAGATAAAAAGTCTGAGAATCACTAATTTTCCAAATTATATATCCCTAAATTTGTGACATCTTAAATGCAAATCATACTTAATCACATTTCACCAAGTCTATCATAGATTGAATTAAAAGTATCTGAATGCATTCCAGTATCATCTTCCAAAATATCAAGTCCCATGATGTATCTGGGACTTGCTTTGCTATAAAAGTTGCCCACTCCTGCAAGAATAACAGTTAAGCTGGCACCTGGTGTGTCATGTTGTACTTCTAGATGAAAGCGTAGATTCCTGGCCAATACGTCTCCACAGCTCATTGATCTCCCTCTGAAGAAAGGCTGGTATGTCTCCCTACAGATTACTCGGCAGGATGATTTAAAGCTTGCTGTTGAACGATTTAAAGTCTGGCATTGTGTAGCTATGTACTGCATAGGAAGGAGCATGCCGGTAAGCTGTCACTGCTTCTTCCAAAGAAGGGCATTAAATCTTGTAGCACAAGGCGTGTCCTCTCAAAGTAAATTACCCACCAAAGAGAAGCCAATGAATTTGACTTAGGAACAAGACACCTGGAGAAATGGGAATTCTCATTCTTGGAGAGACCAAAAGGTGGAAGGGTTGGGGGTATGGAACATTTCCCCTATTTTGGGTTTTACCTAACCCTAAAGTTCTTAAGGCTGAGAGCCAGGCATAGGTAACTACTGTGGGCATTTTCTTCCACATCAGTTGTTTCCATCCCATTCTATGCATATCTCAATATCCTTCCATAGATTACAATTTTCCATGTCATGCCCATTTCTTCATTCTGGATCCTGATGCCTAGAGATTGACATACCCTTCCTTGAAGTTCCACCTATAATGGTTGCTGCTAACTCAAGAGCCAAATTATCTTATTATGTGGGAGATGTCATCTGATCTCCCAGCTCTTTGCATTAATTTAAAAGTAGTTCTTCTCCCTCTGAACAAGATTGAGGCTCTGGGGTGCGGGAGGGGGAGGTGGTTAAATCATGCCAGTTTGCCAGTTTAAATTATTCCTACCCAAGTTGCTGCATTTAACTGAAAATAAAACAATTTGGTTGTGGTTAGTTGTAATGAAGGAAATATTATTGATTAAAAAATATTGTCTGCTGCAGATCTGTTGAAATACAGCCTATCCCAATCTTTAAGGTATAAACGCAAGTAACACAGATTGTGGATTTAAGTTTAAAAGCAGATCTTCAATACCGGTTGAAATATGGGAATCTCTGTACTATAAATCTTGAGAAATCAATATTAAATGTTTTATTCCTTCATTTTAAAAAGCAAATACAAATTAAACTGGTACTGAGTTTTAAAACTGCAGTGGTAGGGACTTTGTTTTCTTTTTCCAGAAAGTACTGAATTAATAAGTGGATAAATACCATGCTAAGGTCCTGGAAATAAAGTGTGTGTGTGTGTGTGTGTGTGTGTTAAAGAATGGGAGCTATTCCTTAAAGTATTCCTGAGAGTCTTGTTGTTCTGACACCTTCAGCTCCTAAGTGCACAAACATTCCAGGCTTACCAGTCTGTTTAAATTAGTCATGTATGACTAGACTCGGGCAAAGTGTAAAGGTATCTGCTCCAAGCCTACTTGGAGCCAGTCGGAAATGAATCTGTCTCCCAGAGATACTTCTTCAGACAAAATTATTAATGCTTAGTCGCATGGGAAGTGCCTTCTTTTCTGACTGGGTTGAAGGATGGGAGAAATTCTCCCATGATAAGCCCATGATCAGCTGGGTGTTTGGTAGAAAAAAGATAAAAATGATTCTGTAGGGAAGTCTGGTTTCTTTTCCCTGTTTCTATCTTGCTCATCTTGCATGCTGTTTTCAGGCTTAATCACAGCAAGCATTTTGTGTACATTTGCCTGACAATAAATAAGAGGGATGGAGAGGTAAAAATGCTGAGGAAAAAAAGAAAGAAATCCAACAACTTAATTATGATGGAAACAAGGAACAGTTCCCCTTGTTCAGGTTAACCCTCTGCTATCTGTCTGTATTTTATTCAAATCAACATTTGAAAATGTTGTGAATAAAGTGCTTTGTAGGCAGCTTCAAACACTGAAAAAATATTCTTAATAGGCATGGGTTTTATATACATCTATATATAGTACACAGTATATGGAATTACATGTTACTTGTGTGCACACAAATGAAGTATGTATGTAGAGGTATGTCATGTCATTCTCTTATTACTCCATTTGAGTATATAAAAAGTTGAAGTGCCTTATTTATATTCACTTCAGTTCTTCATTTTCACCCTAGCTCTTGAGTAACAGAAACTCTTATGCATTGGGGTTTATTTTCAAAATGGGATGGATACCTAGTTCTACATGCCTTCCTTTGAGTATGCAATGTTGCATGAAAGGGAAGTCTGCCACACAAGGAAAAGGTTTGTTCACAGTTAAAGGTGTAAAATAGAATCCCAGTTTTCCGACTTTTATCAGAAGTCTGGGTACGTATGCTCTACAGAGCTGGGCTCTGAGGTATGGTGCTACAGATTCTGATATTGACAGTTCTGGTTATTTTCCAGATAAACACTGACATAGAATTCATCTCTGCTCATCACTAATTTTCTCTCATTTAATGCATTATTCACCATGACCTCAAGATCTTTCCTGACCCGGTCACCACTAGCTCATATCCCTATTACCTGTTACGGTAATTTTGCTTCAGTGTGCATCTCTTACAGAACTGTACTTGCCACTGTTTCCTTCAATTCTACAACGTTTATGTATTGCACAAATCCCTGCATGCCACTTATCATTAATTCTTGGAGTGTCTTCCTTTTGCTCAGTTCCACAACTAATTCTCTTAGAATGTAGCCAAATAAGACAAATGTTGTCAGTTTCTCAAATTCATGTACTGAGTTCGTGTGAGGATCATAGAACCCACCACTCTGATTATTTTTGGTCTAGGAAGCAGTAGCACAGTCTCCTGCATTGAATTACTTCTGCCCTCTGTTAAATGTCACCCACAGTGATTCTAAAGTGAAACCTATCCCTTTGTGAAGTTTCTAGTTTAATACAAGGCTGTCTTTCATACATAGAACAGCTCCGTTCCCTCTACCCAGTGTATCTATTTGATTTATATCCAGATATAGCTTATTCTGGGGGTTCCCTTGATTCCAATAGTATTCTATTATTTCTATGTTTTTCTTTTACATCAAGTATGTCCAGTTCATTCTGAAGTTGAGATTCCTACCATTACTGTAAGGGGAAAACTGTATGTGCTCTCTCTCCCTCTCCCTCTCCTCTCACCCCTATGGGTGGTACGTGTTTTCCTCAATCTTGGGTCCTCTACCAGAGGCCTGGGAGTTTGAGGGTTCTGCGCAGTATCCTAGCTGTTCCTAGCACTGCACTCTTCTGCACAGAGAGCTCTGATGTTGTTCCTGGGATCTGTTGGAGCCACTCTCCCAGCTTAGGAGTCATGGCCCCGAGTGCTCCTACCACCACTGGGACCACTTTGGCCTTTACTTTCCACATCCTCTCGATTTCCTCCTTCAGGCCCTGGTACTTCTCCAGCTTCTCATGCTCCTTCTTCCTGATGTTGCTGTCACTTGGCACTGCTACTTCTATCACTACCGCTGTCTTCTGGTCTTTGTCTACTACCACGATGTCTGGTTGATCAGCCAGTACCTGCCTATCTGTCTGGATCTGGAAGTCCCACAGGATCTTAGCCCTGTTATTCTCCACAACCTTCTATGGAATCTCTCATCTGGACTTGGGGGGGTCTAGCTCATACGCTGTGCAGATGTTCCTGTACACAATGTCAGCTACTTGGTTGTGCCGTTCAGTGTATGCTGCTCCTGCCTGCATCTTACACCCTGCCACTATGTGTTGGACTGTCTCTGAGGCCTCTTTGCACAATCTGCACCTTGGGTCCTGTCTAGTTTGGTAGACCCCTGCTTCTATGGATCTGATGCTTAGTGCCTGTTCTTGTGCTGCTATGATCATTGCCTCAGTGCTGTCTTTTAGTCCGGCCCTTTCCAGCCACGGGTAGGATTTCCCAATGTCAGCCACCTCAGCTATCTGTTGATGGTACATCCCATGCAGTGGCTTGTCTTGCCATGGTATTTCCTCCACTTGAACTTCCTCCCATGTCTGCTGCTGCCTGAGGCATTCTCTCAGCAGCTCATCTTTGGGTGCCATCTTACTGATGTACTCCTGGATACTCCAGGTTTCATCCAGGACAGTGGCTTTGACAAGCATAAGGCCCCACCCCCCCTCTTTGTGGCTGGTGTACAGTCTCTGGGTGTTGGACTTGGGGTGGAAACCTCCGTACATTGTGAGGAGCTTCCGGGTCTTCACATTGGCAGCCTCCATGTCTTCCTTTGGCCAGCTCACTATACCGGCAGGGTATCTGATGACTGGCAGGGCATACATGTTGATGGCATGGATCTTGTTCTTCCCACTGAGCTGGCACTTCAGGACCTGTCTTATCCTTTGGTAGTACTTGGATGTTGCTGTCTTTCTTGCCTCCTCCTCATGGTTCCCATGTGACTGTGGGACACCAAGGTATTTATAGCTGGTCTCTATGTCTGCTATGTGGCCCGCTCGTAGTTCCACTCCATCGGTCTTAACTACCTTCCCTCTCTTTACTATCATCCTGCCACACTTCTCCAGTCCAAATGACATCCCAATGTCTTCGCTGTAGATCCGTGTCAGGTGGATCAGTGAGTCGATGTCTCGTTCACTCTTAGCATACAGCTTGATGTCATCCATGTAGAGGAAGTGGCTGATGGTGATTCCACTCTTGAACTTGTACCCATATCCAGATCTTGTGATTATCTGGCTGAGGGGGTTTAAGCCAACGCAGAACAGTAGTGGGGACAGTGCATCACCTTGGTATACAGTTGCAAGAAAAAGTATGTGAACCTTTTGGAATTTCATGGTGTTCTGCATTAATTTGTCATAAAATGTGATCTCACCGTCATCCAAGTCAAGAGTATTGACAAATATAATGTGCCTAAAATAATAACACAAAAACAATTCTGATCCTTCATGTCTTTATTTAGAACAACCATAAAAACCTCATAGTGCTAGTGGAAAAAGTATGTGAACCCTTGAGTTGACCTGAAAAAAGCTAATTGGAGTCAGGTGTTAGCATACCTGGAGTCTTGTTAAGCCTTGGAGGTGTGGACTAGAGCTACGTTGACTGATAAAAACCACTCAAACTTTTTGAGTTTGCTCCACACAAGAAGAATACGCTTATGTGAGCCATGCCTCACCAAAAAAAGCTTTCAGAGGATCTACGATCAAGAATTGTTGATTTACATAAAGCTGGAAAGGGTTACAAAGTGATTTCAAAGACCTTAGAAATTCACCAGTCTACAGTTAGGCAAACGATCTACAAATGGAGACACTTTGGGACTGTGGCTACTCTACCAAGAAGTGGGCGCCCAGTCAAAATGACCCCAAGAGCACAACGAAGACTCATCAATGAGGTAAAGAAACAACCCCGAGTGACAGCCAAAGATTTGAAGGCATCATTGGACCTGGCTAACATCTGTGTTCATGAGTCTACAGTATGTAAAACATTGAACAAGCAGGGTGTCTATGGCAGGACACCACAAAGGAAGCCGCTGCTTACTACAAAGAACATTGCTGCATGCCTGAAGTTTACGAAAGAGCACATTGACACTCCACAGCGTTATTGGCAAAATGTTTTGTGGACTGATGAAACAAAGATTGAACTATTTGAAAAGAACACGCAGCACTACATCTGGCATAAAAAGGGCACTGCATATCATCATGAAAACATCATCCCAACCATAAAGTATGGTGGAGGAAACATCATGATTTGGGCCTGCTTTGCTGCATTAGGGCCTGGCCAGCTTGCAGTCATTGAGGGGAAGACGAATTCCCAAATGTATCAAAAAATTCTTCAGGATAATGTGAGAATGTCTGTACGTCAGCTGAAACTCTGTAGAAGTTGGGTGATGCAACAGGACAATGACCCAAAACACCGGAGCAAGTCCACAACAGAATGGCTTCAGAAAACAAAATCCGCCTTTTGGAGTGGCCAAGTCAGAGCCCAGACCTCAACCCAATAAAGATGCTATGGAATGACTTGAAGAGAGCCATACACATGAGACATCCAAAGAATATGACAGAGCTAAAGCAGTTCTGCCAGGAAGAATGGGCTAAAATCCCTCCTGAATGATGTGCAGGTCCGATCCACAGCTACAGGAAGCGCCTGGTTGAGGTTATTGCTGCCAAGGGGGTGTCAACCATTATTGGTTCCAAGGGTTCACTTACTTTTTCCACTAGCATTTTGAATGTTGAATGAGTGTGTTCAATAAAGACATGAAGGATCAGAGTTGTTTTTGTGTTATTATTTTAGGCACATTATATTTGTCAATACTCTTAACCTAGATGACAGTCAGATCACATTTTATGACTAATTAATGCAGAACACCATGAAATTCCAAAAGGTTCAAATACTTTTTCTTGCAACTGTATGCCACACTTGATGGCCACTTGTGCGAGCTGTCTTGAGTTGACTTCCAGTGTTGTCTTCCACAGTCCCATTGAGTTCTTGAGAAAGGTCCTTAGTGTCCTGTTGACTTTGTATAGCGCCAGGCATTCACAGATCCATGTGTGTGGCATTGAATCCTAGGCTTTCCTGTAGTCAATCCAGGCTGTGCTCAGATTGGTCTGCCTAGACCTTGAGTCTCGGGCGACTGCTCTATCTATAAATAACTGGAGTTTTGAGCCTCTGGTGTTGTTCCCAATGCCCTTCTGAGCTGTGCTCATGTACTGGCCCATATGGTCTTGTAGCTTGGCAGCTAGGATGCCTGATAGAACTTTCCATGTTGTGGGGAGGCAGGTTATTGGCCAGTAGTTGGATGGTGCTGTTCCTTTGTGAGGGTCTTTCATGATCAGCACTGTCCTTCCTTGTGTTAGCCAGTCTGGGTTCATCTGTGCTGCTAGGCGTTCATGCACTGCTGTTAGTTTCTTTAGCCAGTAGGTGTGGATCATATCCGGGCCAGGTGCTGTCCAGCTTTTCATGTTCTTGACCCACTGTTGGATGTCTGCTATTGTGATGGTGACTGGTTCTTGTACTGGGAGATTGCTATGGTCTGCTTTCAGGTCCTGCAGCCACTTTGCACTGGTGTTATGTGTCTTCTCTTTCTCCCATATGTTCTTCCAGTACTGTTCAGTTTCCGCTGCTGGTGGCTCAGCTGCTACTGTATGGTTGCACTGCAGTTGGGAGTACACTTTGGATGGTTCTTTGGAGAACAGGGCATTTATTTTCTTGGCCTCTGCTTCTCTAGTGTATCTCCTTAGCCTGGCAACCAGTGCTGTGAGCCTTTGTTTAGCAGTCTCTAGGGCTTCAGATGGGGTCAGGCCCATATATTTTTTCAGTAGCTGAGTCTTATCCCTAATCTCCACACGCTTCTGTAGTTCCACCAGCTGACTGACTTCTCTCCAAGTTCCCTTGATCTTAGCCTCCAATCTCATTTTCCAGGGTGGTTATGTACTGCTGTTCTTCTTTTCCAGGATTACAGCAGCTGTATCCTCTCTCTCTCTCCCTCCCTCCCTCCCTCCCTCCCTCCCTCTCTCTCTCTCTCTATATATATATATATGCATTTGCCTGACAATAAATAAGAGGGATAAATAAGAGGGATATAAGAGGAATAAATCATAAACCATAAAATCTTTGGACTGTTGGACTAGCTAACATGTCCAACTGCACATTCATTCATTCATTCATTCCTTAGTCCCACTTATCCCCAATTTGACCAGAAATATTTTTCATTCAGATGCCCCCAGGATGATTCACTCTGAATCAGATGCTTCCCATATCCTCTTGTTTTTTCCCCATGGGTCAATTTAATTGCTCTCCATGTTTTTTATATTAAGCATCAACAATTTGGCTTTATTTTGGCTTAAGAGATGTTTTCCCTGCTTGTGCACAATTGGATTGTCCCAAAACTTTCCCTTAATGCCCAGCCAGCCCAAACCCTAACTTTTGGAATCGTAACCTCCCAACAGAACTCTTCAGTTTTCCACTTGGAAAACCTAGCATTTCAGAGGAAGTCATCTTGGAAGTTCTGGATTTTAATTTCTTATCTAGCATTCTGAGTTTAGCATCAGGATGACAATTATTAGTACATTATTCTTAATCAGTTACAGTCTGTGCCTCCAATCCATAGTACATATGCCACATATAAAAGAAAACAGTATTAAAACATTGATTGCACTGGCTGGTGTGGGTCTTCCGGGCTGTGTGGCCGTGTTCTGGAAGTTTTGTTTCCTAACGTTTCACCAGCATCTGTGACTGGCATCTTCAGAGGGCAGGAGCACAGACAGGAGCAGTTCTCTCTGTGCCCAGCTGCTCCTATCTGTGCTCCTGCCCTCTGAAGATGCCAGTCACAGATGCTGGTGAAACGTTAGGAAACAAAACTTGCAGAACACGGCTGCTCCTGTCTGTGCCCCTGCCCTCTGAAGATGCCGGTCACAGATGCTGGCGAAACGTTAGGAAACAAAACTTCCAGAACAGGGCCACACAGCCTGGAAGACCCATACCAGCCATCGTATTCCGGCCATGAAAGCCTTCGACAATACATTGATTGCACTACTTGTGACTTTAAAAATTCCAAATTAGGGATTCTTTCATATCACTATTACTAATGTTTGCCATTAGTAATAAAGTGGCCACAGCCTTTTTGATATCATCACCAGATAACTTCTTGCTACCCTTCAAAAAATTGGAAGGCCTAATTGCATTTAGACCCTGCCCAGTCTTGTTTTTAGGGAACATTTCCTTTTTCCTATGTGTGATGGTTTCCTTCCCAAGAATGTCATGTTCCATAAAAGCAGAAATATTGCCATCCTGGGAGTGGGATGTCTCTACTACAATCCTGAAGGCCTCAGGCAAGATTCTTTTATGCCTGTGTTAGCTTTTGCAGATCAGCCTCCCTTGGCTTCAGATGAACAAACATGATCCCTGTTGATGTTTGTTGCTATGGCTAAGAGGTTTCATCAACTAGGTCTCCTAAAGCTTGCATCTTCTGCAAGCTTTTATATCCCTGGCTAGTTTTCTGCAGCCATTGCTGAAGCCAATATAGATTAGGGTTTAAAAGACAAGGAGGAATGTGGTTTAACTACTGGACTGTACTGTGGTGAAAGCAAACATAATCAAAATATGCTCAGTTGATTGAAGTTTTGTTTGCATCCATGCCACAGGCATCTTGTTTGGTACTGAGGAAACCATCATCTAAGTTATCTCATACAACACAGCCTATAATAATTATTTTCATTAATTTGATTGTTTGTGGCTTTGGATTTTGTCAGCATTTTAGTCTGATGGAAAATAGTCTTGCAAATAATTGCTTTTATTCAGATAGCCCATTTTACCAACACCATCTGCTCTAAAGAAAAATCAGAAATAACTTCTCTTGCTGCGTTTTTAGTAGTTTCTTTGTGTATGTGTTGGATTGGGCTGTAGATTTTTCCATCTAAACTAGTCTCAGACAGCTTCCAGAAACGCTAGCATCTAGCCATACTGTCTCCTGAAATGCTCTGTTCTTTCCCTACAACTGCTAACAAATTGCCTACATATCTGAAGGAATGAGCTTATAAGTCAAAATCACTGTATGAGAAGAATGGTAAAACTTTGCCAGAGCAAAGACCCTCCCTTTCATGAGAACATTAAATCTCAGGCAGGAAAAGTAGCAAAGAGATTCTGGAAAGTTTACGATGATAAATAGCCTCACTCAAGAGTTGGGAGTTTGTACCTCCACGGATGGCAAAAGATGCTGTAAAGGCTCTTTTTAAAATCTTTTGAGTTCTTGGTTTATTTGTCAGATACAGTTTTCTAGCTCTCATTTTTCTAGAAATGTTATGCTTGAAATGTGGTAGGAACAAAGAAAAAAAATAACAAAAATATGAAATAACCAGCATAAGCATTATATGTTTCTTTGTTTTTCTACTTAGAGACCAAAATGATTCAAGGGTCAGTACATACATGTACACATACACATACAGTGAGAGATCTGTTTGTAGTTGTGATACAATGGTGAATATGTTGGATTTAGGACCAGGAAAACACAGCTTCAAGTCTACCTTCAGTCATGGCAACAATGACTTAGGGTCACTCACTGTCTCTCCCTACCCGTGTGGTAGTAGTTGTAGGAGAAATTGGAGGAGGGACTGCTTTGGGACAGTTTAAGTTCCTGGAGAAAAGCAGGATATAAATCTAACAAATAGCTCAGCAGGATTTCAGTAGATTACATTGTTGCTCTCCAGTTTTCTGAGAGGCTAAAGCATATTTGTTTGGGAACGTTCCTAAATTCTTCTTGAGCTGACTTCCTAATGAAGACATAGTTGGCCAATTATTGCAGTATTATTTAAACTATGGAAATTATATATTGCCCTACAGTTAATTAAATATCCCAATCTGAAATCTGCAGTTTTCAACAAGCATTTTCTGGGTAGCTGCTATCTTTCTTTTGGGGTAATTCCAAGACTATTAATCTTACAGTAGCATAGAGAAACTACTGTAAGCATTGTGTCTCTTGGTGCCAGATAGGATTTCCTTGATAGTATTTCCTGATAATTTATATTTTGCATACTATCTGGATGATTGTATATTGAACTTGTCTTGTCCTACAACAGTCTTGTATTTTGCACAGATTATTGACTTGATGGATTAATTCAATGTATTGCAGGCTTAAAGAGGCTGAAGAGGTATGTAGGCAGAAAAAAGGAAAATCACTTTACAATATAAAACAAAAGCATGATTCTGGAATTGTAAGTATAGTTTGTTCTTGCTATCTATAATTAAATGTTTAACCAAGATGTAGAATGTGAATGCAAGGTCTTAAAATAAAACTAACCTGTTTACTAGATTTAGGCCATGGTGATGGTGATGGTGGTAGACTATAGGAATGGTGAAAGCACCAAGTAGCTCTGAATGATATGTTGTCATTTAACCATAATGCAAAATAAATGGCTTGTTTTAAGCATCTGAAGATTATATCCTGGGAAAATTCAACTTCATATCCAAACAGTCTGATTTAATTGAATTTTGATCTTTGAGTTATAGTGAGGGGGAAAGTTGTTCCCCGCAGTTGTCTTGCTTTTGGTTATTTGGCTATTTCCACAAGTGTCTGAATTTCTCTTTAAGCACATTGTATGAAAATCTATTTGTAATTTCAAATGCCAGCAAGTCTCTCCAGTAATCATTTTATAATTTCATTTGATAAACTAAAATGCATAACAGCAAAGCTTACTGTACGGGATTTCCCTGGTAGTTACTTTGGTAGCCATCCGTTGTCAGACACACATTCACTAAAGATGTGGGTCCTAACCATGTGCTGGGCTTTTTAATGTTTTCCATGGGATGATCAATGTTTCAAGTGTGTTCCATGTATGCATAGAAGACTTTCGATCCTATGAGGTAGCACAGTTATTTTTCAGGAAGCAGGGTTAGACTAATACTGTATGTAACAAAGTCACTGAACAGATGCAGGATTGTGGAAATGATGGGATAAGCTTTGGTTGACCTAACAGGTTTCTCACTGTTTATGAATATGCTATGAAATACTGAATCTCTTCTTGCTCACTCTGTTTTGTGTCCTTCATTTTCAGAAAGCAAAGATAAGTATGAAAATATGAGAGAAGAAACACTTATGTCTTCATACACTGGCTCAATAAATTGAACATGCCTTGGGAGGTAGGGGAAAGGAAATATTCTCATTCAGCCCATTTGTTTTCTTGATTTTCTTGCATTTTATTTCCTGTTTACACTGACTACTATGAGCATTCATTGATAAACAGATTTTCAGGATGGAATGCCCAATAACGGAAGCTATTTGAAATATGTCTCCTACGTGCACCCCATACTTTCTTTTCCATCCGAACATTATTTTGCAATGTATATGGTAGAATACTAATAAAGACTAAAGTAGTCTGTGTAAGCAGCAGTATTTCAGTGTGACCTAAACATACTGAAAACTTTATAAACATCTAACTTCATATAGATGTTACACTTCCATTCCTGCAGAATTTTTTTTTCCAAAGCAAATACATTACAGCACTGCATTTAGACTAGGGAGAATGTTACTTCTCAAGAACTGTTTGTATCCATTTCCTATTGACCTTGTAAATGTATTCTGAATTGGTAAAAGTGTTTCTTTTACACTCTAAGCCATGCTCTCCAAAGTTACTCCATTGCATATTGACTAAATATGCCCTAAATATGAAATTCAGCCCAGCTATTGTTATAGTTGACAAAGTTTATCATGATTTGCTGATATTAAGGAATGGAACCAAAACAAAAAGGAAAAAAAAAACAATTATAGCTAAGCACAGGACTCACTTGGTAGATACCAAACAATCTCGGGTATTTCAGTATGTTATATACATTGAAAAAACTCTTTGTTTGCAGAGTAACAGGAAACTTGTTGTAGACTTTCTATCAAAGTTTTGAATTGAAAAATTTAAAGAACTAAAGATCTTTCCCTTTTCTTATCATTCTAAATTATGAAGGATTATATTAAGAACCTTGGTTTTTCTGGTGATAAAGCAAAGATTATGATTTCTGTTTGATCTTACATTTTATTAAGTACTTGTACTACAAAAGGTACAGCAGCTGCAAATGTTTTGCACCACTTCAATCTCAACTGCTGAAAA
This sequence comes from Liasis olivaceus, assembly GCA_030867105.1. Lineage (NCBI taxonomy): Eukaryota > Metazoa > Chordata > Lepidosauria > Squamata > Pythonidae > Liasis > Liasis olivaceus. Next base: position 265,607,981 of record CM061349.1, read on the forward strand.
CAATTTAATGATTGGGCAGATCTAGTTTACATTTCCTCCACACTTTCTAAGAGCAACTTTTTAAAAGATTAAAAAAGCCAAACGTAGGGAAAAGATGTATATATCTCAATGCCTCTTAGCATAGAAGGTGCTAGAGTGATGCAATTTCTAAGTTTTGAAATATTTATTTTTCTCCATGTAACCCACTATATGATACCTGGTTATCCAGAGATTAATATGTGGTTCCAGGAATCATAAGGGCTGCATAAAATATGACCTCAGGAATTGAATTTTTAAAGTACCAATCACTAAAAAATATATTTTTCCTCCACTGGGAAATTATTTCCTGTTACATAATCAGCCTGAAACTATCACGTTTCAGGATAGTCCCAGAACTGCATTATACGATCCAGTAGCATCAGGAATCAGGTTATTTCTTTGGGAAAGGGAAAAGAGAAGATTGTTACAAGAGACCTATCAAAAGCAATTTAAAAAGTAAAACATATTTTAATAGCACTGATTAAAACTCATGTTTGTATTTATGTAATTTATAGTCTTTTGCTGTTTCTGCATTTTTTCATTTAAATGCATTTAAAAACATTGAAGCATGTTTGTTTTGTAGATTTCCTGTTCCCTTCAGTATCTACTGTGTGTCTATTGCCATTCTAAATTGAATAATGCTACACTTAACAAAGATCGCTATGTGCAATATTGTATTTAGTGTTTCTATTCCAATTTTTTTTAGAATGTTAATTTATATGAAAAATAAAATAATGAGATCAATGTTGTATTATGCATATAGTACTTTTGGAGGTTCTTGTTGCTCTGAGATGATTAACAATTACTCTGACTGCAAAAATAGGGACTTTAAAAGAAAATTAAAAATTCCTGTTCTGAAAAACTTGCAATATAATCTAAAATGTCAGATAAAGAGAGCCAACATCAAGGGAAGAACCAGAAAAAGAAATAAAACTTAGGCATGCCTTCTCTAGTTTGCCCTATTGTACTCAACCTATACAGACCTAAACCAGGGGAAGTTTCCTCTAGGTCTCTTACTCTGGATTACTCAGACCATACCTCATTTCTCGCAGCCATACTCCACTCAGGAAATGGATCCTGCTCTCAATTACTGATACTTAATCCCATCTCCTAGACTGAAAGCTGGTGCAGAAAATCTTGCACAAGCTGGGGTAGTAGAATGCCTGGAGCAACGTTGTAATTGTCGGTTTCCAGACAACTGTAAGAATCGCATCCATTTTGGCTTTAGTCCCACCCACTACTGAAATACGGATGCCAGTAGGATGTAATTTAGGTAATGTGAACCTCGCCAGAAAAAAGGAACCCCATTCATTTCTAACCTCTAAACAAACATTACAATGCAAAACAGCATCTTCTTTTGTTGATTGGTCGTAAGTGATCTGTATGACATGGCTTATTTTAAAAAGTGGCATCAGATGACATTCATCTGCCCTTTCTTCAAATGAATGCAATCCATGCTTTGGTTGTATTAGTTGGTTTCTACTGACTTTAAAGGCTAACTGTATCATGTTTCTTTCTTACCTCACCACAGCAATGTATGGTGCCAGGATGAGACGCCCAGATCAATGGGGGGAAAGTTAATTAGAGATGGTTTTATTGTCACTAGTTTGGGATGTATAATTTATATTCTTATGTTTGCAAATAACCCTTAGTCTCCAGCTCTTATTCCAAATCATTACTGTCTACTGAAAATTCAAAAGTTGGATATTGTAAGATCATCTTACAATAGAAGAAGACTGGCAGTAGAACTGAAAGTCTACCCAAGACAAGCAGCTGACTTATTTTAGCATTGATATTATCTGTGAATAATATGACCATTTGTAGCTGACAGATTAATCTATCTGCCACCAGATGGCAGGCTAATATCTTAAAAGTACTAGGAGCTTTGAGTTAGCAAGAGAATAAATGGTTTATCTGTCTATAAGCTTTAAATAGTACTGAATAGCATTACAGCCAGCAGTTCAGACTTCTCCAGCTTTCTACATAGATTTATGCAATCCCCATTCCAAAGGCCATTGTCTGGAAACCATAGAAGCTGCTGTTGCAGCACAACTGAAAGGTGTCAGGTTGGAGAAGGTAGCAATAGCAGGTCCTTTATAATTCATTGCAACACTTTTGATCATAAATTCAATAGTAGTAGTGGCTACAAAGAATAATGCTGTGAATACAGGGGATTTGCAGCAGGTTAGGAAGAACATAAAGTGGTTTGGATTCAAATTTAACCAAACTAGGCTTAAATCCTTGCAATCAATGAGTTTAAGGCAGTTATGCCCAAGGATGTGTCTAGCCAGTCCAGCTCTTGCAGGCCAGGTTGAGTGAAGAACTCATGATACCCAACACTCAGCCCAGGTTGCTAATCTCTGGCCTGTTTATAACTCCGTCTACAACCATTACCACTTGACAACAGCCTGTTAGAGCTCAGGAATTAGGCTAATCCAGTTCCACACTGGGCAAAATCCAGCAACTCTGCCAAGCTGGAGAAGGAGGAGCCACAAGGAACCAGTTGTTGACATCAGGACTGGTTGTTGCCTAATTTGGGTGATGACTCTGGTTATATCTAAGGTGAATCACTCTGATTTCAGTGTATCACTAGAGGAGCACTAGAACTAAAATTGGATCCAGTCCAGCACAGCTTCTACAGAAGAAAAACTTCATGTAAGTGCCTATACCTTCATGTAAGAGTACCTAGCAAGACTTCCTTTTTTGTGGAGCTGAAAAATATTGATTTGCTGAATTAGAGCACTCTTGCTGTTATTGGCAGAATATCTTTGTTCATATTTTTGGACATGTTTAATTTTGACCCCAAAACAGAAATCTGTCAGATACTTACCTGTTTATTGTTCCACATCATGTTTAAGATAATACTGTTTTGATACTTAGTTCTACACATTTCACTAAAAAGAATATAGAACATTGCAATGAGGAACATAGTTGGGATCCTAGAAAGAAGAGAGAAAATTCAGTAGCCCATTTGTTTTACTTGTTGTAATGAAAGAATTCCTTCATTTGTTTCCCTTAACTTAATATCTTCAAATGAAAACAGTTCCTGCTTCTTACCAAAAGAGAATAATAATGTTAACTAGGTGTTATATTTGTTATGTTGAAGACTGTGTACTTACAACTACTCCTTTGGAGTAGAACAATCATGATACTCTTCAGTTTACTTTCATCCATTCCAAAACATCAATCAATCAATAAACCCAGTTTATTGGAAGAATTGAGGTTATATATATTATACATATACATAAGTTGCATTGGCAAGGAACCTTTAATTCTTGACATACTGTTCAACTGCGGTCATAATCTTGGGGTTGATGGAAGTTGACATGCAATAAAGCTGGAGGGTCAAAAGTTCTCTGTCACCGATATAATAGAAAATTGGAAACTAATGTGTGTGTATTACATTCACATTATCCATACATACAATATCAGAGTGCTGACTTTTACTGGTTATCTTCAGCTATGCATATGTTGCTTTTATATGAAATATTCCATAGTGGCTCTATGATATTTTAATTATTTTATATAAAATAAGTGGAAGTTTCCTAACAAAGGTTAAATTTAAGCTCTACGAATATGTACATGAAACAAATATACATGAATTCCATATATCTCTAGAGTATCTTTATTCTATAATTTAACAATAATACACCTAAAAATAATTATGTTATATTTATAACATTTATTCCACTTCATTTTCATTTATAAAACAAAACTTAAATAGTATGAACTATTACAACGTCAACTCAACTTTTATAAACCAAACCAAAAGATATTCCACTATTGTAGCAAATCTGGTTTGTTTGTGACGGCTAATATAGAGCCGTCTCTGAATAGTCATCCTACATTATTGCTTGAACAGTTTCTTTTTAACCAAGCCCTAATAATAGGAACCAAATGTTATGTTCTCTTTCTCCAAGAAGCAGCAGTCCTGGGCAACAAGCCTGTACATAAAAATATAGCTGTCCTAACTAGTTCCCTAAATATTAGCTCTGATAGAAATCATAAGTTATGGTCGTTAAAACCACCAAAGCAAGCCTCAGCCTTCTTTACTGTACTTTTCTAAACATGATATTGTTCTTATGTAACATTGAGGGACTGAACTCTAAGGCCCACATACATACCCAATCCCCTCTCCCTGTGCCAATCCCCATAAACCGATTGGCAAGCCTAATGGAGATCAGTCACTCAGAGCCTCTCAAAAGAACCTGTCTGGCATAATAGAGAACTGTGCCACTGAGCCCTTGAGGTGGCATCAACTTGCAGCTTTAAGAAAATATTTGTTTAACCCTTTCTGATCATGTCAGAGGAAACTTGTAGCAAAAAACATCTTTGAACATTTGATTACTTTGGCTATACCTATCACAAATGCAAAACTCCAAGCCATGCAATGGGTCACCATCAGTGTTACCCAGAAATTTTCAAAGGAATCTAAATGGTAACTTTTGGAACATGCAAAAACCTAACATGCAGCCTTGTATTAATTGAGTTTATCAAGTCCCTTCATACATTAAATTTTATCCTACATAGATGCAATTTTGTATACAGGAAACAGGAGTAAATTTAAAGATAAAAGACATTATTTTGCTTGCTTTGTGCTACAGTGTTTTAATAAGTCAAACACAATATTGTTTTCCTTCACAAATGTAGTCATTCAACATAGATGAGGATAAATGCACAAGAATGACTCTTGGGAAGGAAGGTTTAAATCAACAGAAATTTAACACTAGCAAAACCCTGTCTGCTGTAAAGGATAATCTGGTCCCATGTTTAAGATTTATCTCAACCCTTCAAATACTTAGTCATCTCACAAATTATACATGCTTATGTCTATCATAAAAAGTTTAACAACAATTTGCTGTAACATGACAACTGAGACATTGCTGTAGAATTCTGTACTTGAGACAATAGCTGAAAATGGGTATAAATCCACTTCAGTCTCTTCATCGGAAAGTGCAAGCTGATATCCATGGAAGATAAGGCTGCTTAAAAGGCACACAAGTCTTATCAATCAGGCCAGACAGATCACTGCTTCCCTTTACTGTTCCTAACTATCCATCCCAAGGAAGACAGGATTAAGCATCAGAAATGAAGCAAAATGTTAACCGAGACTGAAATAGAAAAATGATGAATACTTCTTTCAGCCATTATTCATCCAAAAGCGTGAAGTGAAAGCCAAAAGGATTTCCACACAGTGGAAGGAAGAGTTAATTATTGGATTTATATCACTGGCCACCAAAATGTTCACTCTTACATCAGACAGTGGCTCCTCACTTAGTGGCAAGCCCAGTGGTGAAATAGCTGTTTTGGTAATAATAAGGATGGCATTCTTATTTGATCAGCTCATAGCAGCCTTTATTTCCAGTAGGCAAACAAAGCAAAGAACACTGCTCTAGAAATGCTCCAAAAATGAGTCAAGGAAAAACAGCCAGCCAGTTTCATATCTGAAGAAAGGGTTTAGGAAGAGTCAGCTGCCAGCCCTCACTTTTGTTGTTTGCCTGAACTGCTCAGGTTCACAGACATACATCGGCATTGCTTGACTTTCTGGATCTTCTTAAGTCGAAAAGGTGGGTCCAGTTCAGGGCACTCTAGCTCCACTGTGAAGGAGGTGACCTTCTGAGGCTTGCAAAAAGCACATGATTGGAAAGATTCCTCCTCCTTTTTTACATGCCGGGGGATATAGAAGGAGTTGCACTGGCCATAGCAGAAGCGGTTGATAATTGTGCGGCTAATGCACCCCTCCTCACTGACAGTCTGCCGTAAGGGTTGGGTTTTGCACCAATCACTTTTCAGATATTTCCTCTCTGTAACCACCAAGGCCTCCTGGCTGGAGGCCAGCACTTCTTTGTTCAGATGTTGCCTCCGCTCAGAGTTGTTACTTCTGCTGCCTTTGTAAGGGGAAGGGATGGCTCCCGCAGGACGATTTTTCCTGGGTTCTATCACTTGAACCAGAGTGGACATGAGAAACAACGATAAAGCAAGTTTCCAGATCATCCTGCAATATGATAACAAAACCAGGATAGAAGTTATACATCTAGAAAACCGTCAAGACATCATTTCAAAATGTATCATTCTAAGCATTCTAATTCTGTGAATCCAACCTTATTCTGGACTCAAAGAGCTTTTAGGGAGAGTGGGGAAAATAATTCAGAAATAAAAAAATTAATCTGAATGGCTACGTCAAACACAGGTAAAAAATAAAAATGGACAAAACAATATACCTTTAGGAATTTTTTTTTTAAATTGACTTCTCTAACAGCATCATTAATAAATCTTTGGGAGGGCTTTGGAGGACTCCTGCTTCAATCCACACTTCTCCCAAATCAGCCCAGTTCAGTTCTGGCATTTAGGATTTTGAAAATATCCACCACATATTCATAATTATAATAATAATCATATAGCTGGCAGTATAACTAACTACCAGTTAAACCAACATTATGACAAACTTTCCCATAAAATATCACAAATATAAGAAAATACTGTTATAATGTATAGTTGTTCTATAAGAGATTGTAATTAGTAAGGCTCCATCCCTTTCCTATCCCTAATGGTTAAACAGAGCTAATTATGACTAATAGTAAAAGAAGGAATGGGAGAGTGAGGGGAATAAAATTGTTTATAAATTGATCAAGTATTTAAAAAAAGGTAAAGATGCCTCAGGTCTTTACTATATGCCCTTTTCTTGACCACATTACAGAAGAGGTTTGCCGCTGCCTTTTTCTAGATTGTTTTTTTTATTTCCCAATGTTCCCTAGTGATTTCCCATCCAAGTATTATGTTGGCCCACACGAGGTCAACCATCTGCCACCACCTGCCAAGATGATAAAATGCAGACACTATGATTTACTTTCATCCTGGAGGCAAACAACAGAATTCAATTCCATAAAGGTGTTTTGGAGCAGGGGGAAAGACATGAACATAGCACCCATCTGAAACTCTTAAAAACTGCTCCATTGTTTCTTGGGATTGTCTGTCAATGATAGAGGACAGCTCTGGAGTCCCAGGAGGAGACATGGCTGCTTTAAAGAGCTGTAGAACGTGCTCCGTTCACACCCGTCTTCTCCATAGCGCTTTTTCTGAATTCTTCAAAGTGCTGCATAGCCTATTAGGCAACAACATACAATCTCACTCCCTCACTTCCATACACCGACAGCCTCTCTCTACACGAAATTTGTCCATGTGTAAAAGGACAAACCTACAACTCTACACATTCACAGGCATGCATGACACTTTTTTTCTTTTTCCAGTGTTTTTAATTGATCTTATAACCAACAAGGAAGGCTTTTTTCAGCTGCATTCTGGGAAGAAAGGAGGAGGCATAATTCTTATGTTCCTTGCCCATCAGTTAATTGTCAGACTGATTGTGCCCAATGGTAAGAGGGACAGGATGCAAAACACAAGAGGCCTGGCAGGGCCCGGGAACTGCCTTGCCAGATGTCTGTCCTAGCCTAGTTATGAAATGAACAAACATAAATCACCAGGGCCCAGTACAATGCAGTCAGTCCAGACCACTCTTCCCAAGCATAAGGTCAAGCACATTAAGAATGATGCTTATGTAACATATATATCCAGATGCTTCAAGCAGACTCTGTTACTTTAAGTGGGTTAGGGTCACTTAAGATGGCCCCAGAGAAGTATCTGCCACTGGGCATTTTTCTCGACCATGCTCTATACAGAGAAACTGGGGGAAATGATACTTCTCTAGCATATAACTGAGAATGGTCACTGTGATTTGCATAATTATAGGATATAACAGCACAAGCATCAGCTAACTTCAGATACAGCAAGGTTACTGTGTATTTGGGGAGGGGGGGTATTTTGCTTATGGAGTTCAGTGTGTAAACTGATTAATACACAGAAGAGAATGTCAGTTTAACTTAGGATGTTAACATTTTAAAGCTACTTACCTAAGCAGAAAATTTATGCCAAAATCTTGAGCCATTCACGTTGACCTTCTGGAAGTGGAAGGTCAGTACTGTCTTAGCACCTTACAAAGAAAACAATCATTTTAAAAAAGAGACATAACGAATGCTATTTCACCAACACTAGCTACAGTTTTCTGCACAAATTTAAACATTAACTTGACTTATCCTGAATTATGCCTATTCAGTGACCCCAATTCCTGAAAATGTTTATTTCTAGCTATTGTAGATTCAAAATCCAGCAGAAATCAATGAGCTTCTCTTGTAAATAAGTGCGCTCAGGATCACAGCCAGAATGTAAATGATTATCTCCTTCATAAGACTCCAGCCAGTCTTCAGAGGAGTCACAGAACTCTACTTGACTAACATTCAGTTACTGTGGCCAAAACCATTGGATGTCAACTGGATATTCAGGCCAAATTCCTTTCCAATTAGCTAATCACAGCCTTCTCTGGAGATGCAATTGAATCTAGTATTATTCCTTTCCTTCTTTGTTGCCAGACCAGGAATATACAAAGAATGAGTCAGAACCTCATCTGAATCAAAGCTCATGTAATTGTTCTAAATTCAAGTGATTGAAAAATAGATGTACATCATTGCTTTGGATACTGGGTTTTCCCACTTGGTTATAGAATCCAAAACCCAATGCCTTTGTACAGATTTCTGTAATGAAATAATCCCTTCCTTCCTTTTCTTTCTAGTGACAGAGCAGAATAAAAAAAGTATTACATTCATTTTTCCTCATTCTGCATCAGACTCTAAAAGTTCACAAGAAATCTGCCTTTTTGTGTATTTCTCATAGGTATCTTTGTTAATAGTTTTGCCTAACAAAAAGGTGTGACTGGGCTACTGCAATTCAGTCTGCATAGAGCTTCCCTTGAAGGCTATTAGGAAGCTTCAGCTGGTGAGGCAGCCTGGATAGTTATACCAAAGTTCCCCGCATAATGCCTCTACTTTGGTAACTGCACTGGCTGCACTCCACTCCTTGAGAAGCTGTACTGAGTCCCAAATTCAAGATGCTGGTTATTTCTTTTAAAACTTTATATGGCTCAGGACCTGGATATCTTCCAGACTGCCTTCTCCAAACTACAACTACCCATGTGGTAAAATCAGGGGGAGAAGGCTTGTTGGGGGTCCCACTGAGCCTTCTCAGTGCCAGTGCCCCTTCTTGGAACAGTCTGCCCCCAGATATCTGGACTATTCCCTTCCTGTTGGACTTTCAAAAGGCTATAAAGATGTGGCTGTTCAAGATACCATTTGGTATCTTGAACATTTGGGAGGTGATGAGGATTAGCCACCCCCCAGTTGGTGGTGTGTCTATTGTCCATGATATTATACTGGTCAATCTTGTTTTACTCTTTTTAACCCCTATTAGTGAATATCAATCACTTAGAGGCTGCTGGAACTAGTAGCATAGAAATCATAGTAAACAAAACTAATAAATATTAAAAAGGCTAACAGTATCAGTCACCCTCTGGGGGAGATGGGCAGCATATAAATTTAATAAATAAATAAATCATACTAGAAATCCCCAAAACCATTGTGGGCAACAATGTCAGACCACAAAAGTAAGTTAGTGGGTGATCTTAATTGACTTAAAAAAAACCATACGTAAAATGTATGATTATATTATAAAATTTTAATGGGGTAATCAAGAGAGTCAAGTCCCTCTAGAACCTTTGGAAGAAACTCAAAACCACAATATTAGAAACTGGGGGGAAAAGACTAAATCAGGAAAGGTACCATCAAGGACAAGAAGTTGCCAATGTGGTTTGAAAACAGGGTCAATCGTCATTAAGAAAAGAAAATAGGATTCTATCAGAAATGTACAGACTTATCCAAATAAACAGAATAAAACAAATAGCTTTGGGCACAAGAAATACAAATGCATTTTAATAAACTTATGATTCATACCAAGGAAAATAAAAAGTAAAGCAATTATTTTTAATGCCAGCTACAGATGCGATTGGATTGTTGGATTACAAGGGCAGATACCTATGCATGAAGTGACCTTTTAGGGAGTCTGCTAAAGGTGACAAATGCAGTTTTAGAGCTTATTGTTTGAGAGTTCTTGAACTCCAAGGCAAAACTGATGACTGCTCTAACGCCGCCTGACCAGAAAAGCTATCTTGTGGATGAGAAACCAATGAAGGAATCAATGCAATGTGCTGCTGTGATGAGGAGAAAAAAAAAAAGAAAAATTTACGGAGGAATATTTAGGAAAAAATATTTTAAAAACTGCCAATATCATAACCCTTCTAAAATATAAATAAAATTAACATGACAGAAGTGTACAAAATTATGCAGGGCATAAGGAAAGCATATATTTGTTTTTCCCTCAAAGGACTAGGGCCCTGGGTCATCCTATGAAGTTGAATGGTGAAAAACTCATGATAGATAAAAGGAAGTCAATTTGCTAAGACAAAATGTAGTGATGCCTCCCACTTGGATAACTTTAAAAGGATTAGGAGGATTAGATTATCACTAGCTACCAGTCATGATGGCTCCAGATTACTTCGGTATCAGAAGCAGAAGGCCTATGACTATCAGTTGCTAGAGGACATAAATGGGAGATTTCTGCTACGTTCACATTCTGCTTGCACGTTTTCCATAGGCACCTGGCTATTAGCCACTATTGGTAGACATATCAGACAAGTCTTTGGTCCAATCCTACTATTATCATTACTTTCCCTACACTAATAATCAACAACTGGAAGCAGTAGAGATTGTGCAGAAATTCCACATTCTCACAATTAGCACTAAATGGGGTGGCACTTAAATTTATAGTAGTCTGCAACAGAGGGAAGTTGGCATACTGATGTATAGAAGTTAGACAGCAGAGCCCAGGATCTCATGGGAAATGTAATACAAAAAATACTATGATGTATGGTCAAGGGGAAAACAGTAAGTACTTTCTTTATACATGTTTCTGGCAAAGATCCTTCTCTGTTACCTGCTTGCCAAAGACCAAACTTAGAAAATTCTGCATATAAAGAATATATAACTTTAACAGAAACTACACTCTTCTATAAACTTTAACAGAAACCACAGTGCTTCAACTTTCAGTTTAAGAACAAAGTAAAGCATAAGCAGTACCCAGGAAGATGCACAAGTAATATCTATCAGATCCAGTGACTCCCTTGATCATTCAGACTACAAAGCAAGGCAGACCTGGAAATTTTAATATTATAGCAAGAGATTCTTGCCCATTCTAACTTTTGCCAGACCTCAGGGGTGCTACACCGAAGTCTCAGTTTCAGGATTGATGTATATCAGCCTTTTAGAAAGAAGACTGACATGGGTGAGATCAATGAACTTGGATACAGCTTGAGAAGCAGCATTTGCTCCCATGCCAACACTCTAATGACTAGAAAACATGGGGCTTCTGCAGCATGGGGGGAATCACCAACTCCTAAGAGCCCCTCTTCAAATGTTAGAAGAGCTGAACAGGCCTGGCAGGCAATATTGGCAGCCCTGCTTCCTAAAGCATTACAGTTACTAGGTAAGCCATGCCTGGCAAACATCTCCTTACCATGTTGTTATTCAAAGCACAGGGTTACACTTCAAGAATACCTCAGGTTTTTCTTTAAGACTCGGTATTGGCAGCTGTCCCAGTTACAGGTCAGGTCCTCCAATACTGCTTGCCTGAAGTGTAAGGATTTAAAACAGTCACTTCACACACAATGTTCAGCCAACACAATAACATTTTAAATGTGGTGATCTGAAGATTAAACAGGTTTTACAAAATATCTCTCTGGCTCCACACAACACCATAGTCCATCATGTCCTTACTTGTTAAAAAAAATTATCTATTGGTCATAGTATGACAGGGATCCTACAATAATTAAAATGCTGCTGAAGAACATTGCCTTAATATTTATACAATGTCCAAGTTAAGTATTGGGTAATATGCTGAAAACTGCCAGAGCTTTGTTCTATAAATCAACCTTTCCAAACTTGTTATACTTCAACACTAAGACTACAACTCCCATGGCCATCAATTTAAGTAGCTAAGAATTATGGATGATGTAGTTCCAACAAATTCTGAGAGTTATCAGCTTGGGAAAGGCTAAAGTAGAACATTTTCCCATCCAGCTGAGCTATGAAGCAAATGCGCCCACTCTTTATTTACTCCACCATAAAAGCCATACATGTATAAACCCACAATGTCTGGCTTCATACTACACACTAAACCAAAATCAAACCATATTATGGTTCAGTATAGTAGGAGGTCCCACTATGTAATTTGAAACCTATCTATACTTCCTTAGCTCTTAAACCCAAAGCCTCTATTTTTCCTTGTGCAAGCAGGCATGTGCTATAACACTCTTTCCCTAAAAGAGAGAAACCAGACCAAAGAGGTATTAAGTGAAAACGGTTTGGCTGATGCTCCTGTAATATCTTAGATCTTAGTTACAGCAGAGCTTTCAGAAAGGGCCATCAAAACAGTAATTTTGGAGATGAGTACTATGACTGCGGTCGATAATTGGAGGGATGACCAATGGATGCATGTCACACTCCTAGCCTCTCGGATTCAGAGCTGTACCCAGCCGATCTCTAATTGCCACAGATACAGACACAGCACTGAATCTTAATTAGTTTCCATAGAAACCATGATTTCAGGAGAGAAAAAGAGATGTGAACTGAGGACAAAAGCAAAAATAAGCAAGATAAACAATATGTAGTGATACAGGGTGCTATAAAGTTTTTATTGGCACATTTGGAAAAATTGGCCAAGTAAGCAGCAATAAAATTTTATATCATAATGAGCACTTTTCTCCAGTTTTGTAGGAGGGAAATAGAAAATGTCTAGGAAAGGAAAAGCAGGCTATTTCTGACCACTTGTTTATCGCACTGGACTCAATGGTTTTGGAACAGCCTTCCAGATCTACTGGGTGTCTCCTCAGTGTTCTCTGTGGACAACAGGAATGGTAGCCCAACACATCCAGACGGGAAAAGGTTGGAAAAGATTACTTTAGAAAATGCCTTCAGAAAATACCTTTCCTTACAGTTCTTTAGGAAGATAAAGAATCATATGGCATATGTCTCCTCATGCAGAAGCAAAAAAGATAAGCAAATGAAAAAACATATCTGGCTATTCCCTCTCTAACTACTGAGCCTTCATCTCCACTTCCATATTTCTATTGTCAGATAGTTGGTTTTTAATGCTCTCTAATTTTTCTAGCTATTACTTTAGGAGAGAGATAAAAAACATTTCACCTATTTAAAAAAAATGCAGCATTGTGCCCTCTTGCATTCTCCCTTGTCCTTCTTTTCACTTAAACAACTTTAAACAGTAAAGAGGTAGATTAATTCTTAAAAGAAAAGCAGGGAAGGGGCACAAGAACATTCCTGATTAAATATTAAGAAATTTAGTTAACTTAGCCATCAGGCAGTCTGTTGGCTGCAGCTCTTCAGAGTAACCAAATTGTTTTGCTAAAAGAGAACTGGTTTGCCCAGCTTACTCTTTATTAAGTAAAAGAGCGCTCACATTCAGAGAGATCTGCCTTTGACAAGCAACAAAATGAAACAGTTTAGATTTGCTGTGATGAAATCCCTGATACTTTAGTGGAGGGTAATTGTCTAATATGTTTTATGAGTACTTCAGGTAGAAAAGGAAAAAAAGATTTCATTCCAAATAAAGAATAGACTGATTTTTAAAAAAAAAAATCTGCCCAACAGAAGGCAGCTTTGCCTGTGCATCAGGACAAAGCTTTAGGAATCAAGTGAAGCTAAGTAGACATCTGGAGGATGGGGATTATGACACTGAACTTCAACCTTTCTGGATGGCAACAATCTAGAGAAGGATTTCTTAGACATTAACATGAGACTAGAATCCCATAACAATAATTGCATTTATAAAGACTTCCTAGATACTTTAACACAGTTTCCATTTCACTCAAGATTTTTCAAACTACTACTGAATAGAAATTTAAAACAAAAACTTTTCTACAAGGAGTTCAAATAACTAGTGTATATAGAATGGATGAAGGAGAACCATAAAAGCTCAGCTGTTATTTGTGTTCAACTGGCAGAGCTTGGAGCAATAAAGTGAAGACACTTTAGAACAGTGCTTCCCAAACCTGGGTAAATTACCCCAAATTGGGTAAAAGTGGTTTTTGTTTGGGTAATGATGCACGAACCATTACCCATTACAACAGAGACATTTAAATTGACTTAAAGACTTCCACGTGTACTAAAATATATTCAAAAATCTCCCAAAGTATTCCTATTAAGAAGAAAATATTGTATACTGCCCAGAGTTGCTTTGTGAGATGGGCAGCTATATAAATGTGATGTATAAATAATATATAATTATAAATATATATTATAAATGTATAAATAAACAAAAATCAATAAAAATCAATGAAATTACGAATGGTAATTTGTTATAATGACATAAAGATCATTCAATGATACTGTTTTTCTAATACAGGTAGTCCTTGAGTTATGACCATTTGTTCAGCGACCCTTCAAAGTTATAATGGTGCTGAAGAAAGGGAATTATGATCGGTCCTCAAAGTTCCAGCCATTGCAGCACCTCTGCGGTCACATGAACAAAATTCAGGCACTTGGCAACCAGCCCGCACTTTACAACTGGTTGCAGAGTTCCACAGTCACATGATCACCATTTAAATCTTTCCCTGCCAGCTTCCCACAACAAAGTCAATGGGGAAGCCGGTAGGGGAGGTCACAAGTCTCTCGTGTAAGTCTCGCCCACCCACCCCGACCTTTCTTCACTTGCATGCATCGCGCTCTCCTTCCCCCCTTCGCTCGCACGCACCCACCAGTGCCATCCTTCTAATAAGCAGTTTTGGATAATGAAAGAAAAAGTTTGGGAAGCACTGCTTTAGGGGGATTCTTGCAGGATTTATAATGAAAATGACAGAACTATAAAGACAGAGACCCTGCTCCATATATCTCCATCTTATCCTCTCAGCTTTAAAGCCTACAACAGCTTTGACTTTCACTGTGCCCCTATTTATCTGATCATGCAAGTAAAGATATACAAACGTTGTTACATAGGCATGAAGTTTGCATTGCTTTTGGAAAAGTAGATGCATTGCCTATATTCTGTCATGCAACTGAGTGCCTATCTCATACCTAATGCCACTGTCAATTTTCTGAAGTGCAGTTCATAGCAATGTACTTGTATGCACACATGCGCATGTATGCACGTAACATAGCAATGAAGTTATTAGACTAGAATCCAAAACATAGTGAAGCAGAAATAAGATCTACTGAAGATAACATTAAGCCTTAGCAAAGATCTTCTGCCAGTGAAATGCAGCCTTTCACATTAAATTAGAAATTAGAATAATTTTGCAAAGAGCAGTTACCATTTACAGTGCTAGAAAGAGGTAGGAAATTCACCAAAGAAAAGGAAAGCAGCATGCAGCATTTGCTTTTGGTTTTTTGTTATTTTCATTCTCTGGTTTCCTATACTCTATTTAACAGTAAAACCTGAAAGCATTGTTAGCACCTAATATACTCCTTGCCAGACTAAGGACAATATTTGAGTTACTGTTCCTGCTCTGAAGGAGGGGGGAAATCCTGGAGCTATGTTCCTCCTTCCCTAAATCACTGCTTGTTATCCTGGTTTTTTTTTAAAGACTTGCAAGAACATAAGAGTGGAAGAAATAATTTCTTCACCAGAGAATTCTGAGTGATAACCAGGAAAAGTGCAGGGGATAGGCATTATTTTATGTATCAATTTATTTCACGAATCACCCAGCTTACAGGAATGCACATTTAAAAATACAACTTCTGTTGCATTTCTTTGCAATCTCAAACATTAACTATATTTAATATTCCACAAAAAAAAAAGCACCCACATTTAAATTTCAGAACATAATAGTCCAAATTAATAATTAAGACAATAGCACCTTGACTTAATGAGCTGTAACAAACCAACTTTGTATCATGGCATTTAGCCCCTTCCCCACTCAATGCATTGCAATTACTGTAACCTCAAAGTTTTCCATTCAGCATACTTTCCTATTAGTTGGGAAAATGTCAAAATCTGAAACCAATTTCAAAACATGGTTTAAAATCCCAGCTCATTCTGAAACTCCTAACCACATTTTCCTAGTTTAGATGTAAGAGAACGTTTAATTGAAGATTTCCTGGCATATTACAATATCCTGAGAAGAGAGGGGAGAAGAGCAGGATGAGGACATAGCAAGTTAAGTAAAAGATACTGAATCATTCAGAAGTCCTGTTCAAGACATGCATGTTTTTTGGAAATATCCATATTTGTTGACTTCAGTTTAAGCATAAAAAAGAGGGTGTTTATCAAAATAAGACCCAAATAAAACCACATTAGCCTGAATGCTAAACCCTTCCTTCTGATCTCAAGTAACAAAAGTCTATGTATTGATTACTGCTTTGCCCTTTCATTGTAATGCCTGTGAGTTTTTGTTCTGTTTTTTGCTTTTTTCCATTCATCTTAGCAAATGCCGTACCAGGCAAATTGTTTAAGCAATGCAGAGCTGACCCTAATCTTCCTTGGTGCAATGCAACCCCCTGTACAAATGAAGAATTTAGTAATGGTACCACTGGGCAGTAATTACAGCTAATCTACTATGAGCTATAGATCTAACCAATCTAACTCTTATTAGATCTTGGTTAAAATGAAAGTGTGCATTAGCCCCTCTGCTATACATATTTAACTGATTTTTGTGAACAAGAGTGCACTGAAAATCAGATCTGAAAATAGCTAAAGCTGTTTGATTTCTCTTCTTATATACCCTATTGGCAAACTTAATAGGATGATAATGGGGGCTAATTGATTGGAGTTTTTCTGAATCCGGGTGCACCATCATATAGCCCTGAAAATTTTCGATCAGACTGTATTTCAATTTGCTGTTACTTACTTACCTAGCTAAACTTAACACTGCAGATTTCCTAGCTGAAGTATTTCAGGATGAGATCACAAGAATTTAAGAAGCTGCCTTACATTAAGGGCTTACCTACACTGCCCATTCACCCCATAGGCAGGACAGGCAGACAACTGTTTCTGGAGGGTATCTTCAAAGCAGCATCATGGCACACTTCTTTGTTCTGCTTCTGAGCACATTTTCCCTGTTGTAACCTCAAGTATTCCTGTCCAATTAGGCTAGAGCACATTAGGGCAGGCTAACTACAGCAATTCATTGGCTACTTCAAAGAGGAAGGAATCTCAGGGCTATTTGGAAGCTTAGGGTGACACCCTTCTATCTCTGTAAGGTGACTGGAAAACAGTGATACAGTGGGACCACACTAAAAAGAAGAAGAAAGCAAAGGGCAAAATATAAAGCTCAGGAAAAAAAATACTTTTCAAAAAAGTTTCTACTGGTTTTCAAATCAGTGATAGATAGATAGATAGTTTTTATTAGAGATTTTAACATAGGTAAAAGATAAACATGAAGACATACATAAAGAAAAATTAAGAAATAGAAAAAAGAAAAAGTACAGAAAACGATAGAAAAAGATATAAAAAGCAAAATCCGATCTTCTTTATAGCACTTACAAACAAACTCATTATTCCTCCTCCGTCTTTAAAATTATATTACATGGTTCTCTTCTTCCCATATTCGACCCTTTTTTAACCAGCTCACATCAGCAACCTTTGACTTACAAAGCAAGCATTATACTACCTGTGCTACTGCAAGTCATGTTAAAGTTGGGGCAAACAGTCCTTAAAAACAAACACAGTAATAAGAAAGAGATCCAGATGCCCCCCCCCCCCAATAACCAACTCAGCTACATGGATTCTGTATAGCTGTGCCTCTATCCTGCAAAGTTAGCATATGGGCTAGGTTGTACTAACTGTTCATCACAACCCCAGAAATTTTGCCACCTATTAAAGTAAAAGCTCATAATATATATAACATATATAACAGTTATAACAACTAGCTATAATTATCTGTCTAGTTCATCCAACTTCTATTGTTCTTTTCAGTTACACTACAGATGGACACCTCTCAGCAGTTATGGCCCACACTTTTTCCCCAAAACCTATTCTGAAGTTGTTCAGTCGCTGTGTCCGATTCTTCGTGACCCCATGAACCATATCGCGCCAGGCCTTCCTGTCCTTCACTGCCTCCCTGAGTTTGCTCAGTTTCATGCTCATTGCTTCAGTGATGCTATCTAACCATCTCATCCTCTGCCGTCCTCTTCTCCTTTTGCCTTCCATCTTTCCCAGCATCAGGGTCTTTTCCAAAGAGTCCTCTCTTCGCATTAGGTGACCAAAGTATCTGAGCTTGAGCTTCATTATCAATCCTTCCAATGAGCAGTCAGGGTTGATTTCCTTTAAGATTGACTGGTTTGACCTCCTAGCAGTCCAAGGGACTCTTAAGAGTCTTCTCCAGCACCACAGTTCAAAGGCATCAATTCTTCAGCGCTCAGCCTTCTTTACGGTCCAGCTCTCACAGCCATACATTACTACTGGAAAAACCATAGCTTTGATTATGTGGATCTTTGTCAACAAGGTGATGTCTCTGCTTTTTAATATGCTGTCTAGGTTTGCCATAGCTTTCCTCCCAAGGAGCAAGCGTCTTTTAATTTCATGGCTGCAGTCTCCATCTGCAGTGATCTTGGAGCCCAAATAAATGAAGTCTGTTACTGCTTCCAATTAAGCAATACATTTGGGTGAACTAACAGTCCCATGGGCAGGGCAGTGATTCAGTATTATCATATAAGGCGAAGGTGTTGCTATGAATGGTGAGGGGGAAGGCAGGTTTGACAATGTTCTCTATTTTTTTATAGATGTATTAAGACTATTCGTTGGCCTACATATCATTCAGGAAAATTATTTTTATTATGGTTGGTCACACAGCCAGATGTTTAGACTGGGTTTGGCATTTTTATCCATCTATTAAGTCCTTCCCAGGGACCTGGGATAGGCAGATGTTGTTGTTTGATTGTGTTAAAGTTATCGTTGCAGGATGTAAGCTGTTCCAAGTAAAGCTGCCTTTTGCAATTGACTGATGGTGATTTTGTCAATACTGATGGTCTTCAACTGGTGCTCCAGCTGTTTTGGAATTGCACCCAAGGCACCTATTACTATTGGTACTATCTTTGGTTTTTGTTTTTGTTTTTTTGTTCATTCTACTTCTAATTGCAAGTTGTTATATTTTGTGATCATGGAACAAAACACACAAATTAACAAATATATAAAGGAAATGTATGCAGAATCATCTAGCAGAAAATAGTGAATCAATATTTGAAAAGGTGTAGTTTTTGACACAACAGTATTTTACTGTGCTCCACATACTGTGCTCCACATAATAAAGAGCAGTGATATGTAGAACTGCAGGGATCTGCCTCAACAGGGTGCATTATGTCATACAGGCTAGATGCTCTGCCTCAGTGAGGCCTGTTGACTAAGTATCTAAGCAGGAATTTTCTCATTTAGCAAAAGGGGCATGTGCAGAAGTCCCTTTTGTCAATTGGGTATGGCAGAGCCTCATGAGTCATTTAAAGGAGATGCTTCAATCAAAGGTTCATCAAAGCAAGCACCTTAATATAGAGTCAACATAAACATTTATCTCACTTTGTTCACTGTCTTCCTCAAGCAACTGTACCTAAAACAGAGGTCTTAAGATTCAGGTGAAGCTTTCCTGGACCAGAATCACCCAGAACAGACACCACTTCCAGGGAAAACCAAATGGGTTAACTTATCAACTGTGTTGACAGGAAAAGAGTGATCTGTCTTCCCCAGAAGGTTCTTCCATCCACCCCATTCCATCACTACTTTGACAAGGCCTGGAAAGGCTCTGCATGGACAAGGAAAGGAAACTTTTGATGGCTGCAGGAGGTTGTAATATGCCTCTAAATCTTGTAAGATTCAGTAAAAACTAGAATCTAATTACAACTGGAACAAGATTTAACTTCAAAGGAACCTACCCTGATCTAGCCAACAGCCCAGCCCAAGGTTCTGCTCTCCATTCAACATAGAAAAGATTGGATAGTAGACAGGTAGTCCTCATTTAGTAACCACAATTTGGACTGGACATTAAGCAAAGCTGTCACTAAGTGAAACTGCAACTGTGCTTATGATCTAACTTCAGCTTTTCTTTGCTTTACAGACCTGCAAAGGTCATAAATGCAAGGATTGGTCACAATGTTACGTTTTCATCACCCTCACAACTGCAAACAGTCACTGTATGAGGCAGTCACTAAATGAGGACTACCTGTACAAGATGAATTAAGTTCACTTTGGTAAAGAGCATTGTGCCACTGAGATGATATAACCCTCTTCATCAGAGCAAAGAGGCAATGCAGTTTACCTCAACAAAGCACTCAAAGTGTTTCCAGCTTCCATGCTGCTGGGAAAATTGCAAGCAATTTCTTCACAAACTTCTCTAGCAGCAGCAGATTTTACACAATCAAGAAGGCTGTGAAGAGTCTTCTTGCAGCCATCTCCACAAACATGTGCCTGTGCCTTTCATTTCAGAGGGAGGCAGAGAGATGACTCCCAATCAGCCAGCCACATACACAATGGCTGAAGGAGGTTTCTGAGTAGGGGCTGTGCCTGTGGAAATGCCTCTTGCAGCTTTAGCAAGTGCCAGAGGACATTGGAGGGGGTCTGAAGCACACATGAGCAAAGCCACATGGCTGCTTCACTTTGCTGTTAGAAGCAATGGGGCGCCATTGCTTCTCAAAACAACTCTGAGTGGGTGCTTTATTTGAATCTTCATCAAAGCAAAGCACCTCTTCAAAGAACTGTGCAGCTCTTTTAGGTATTCTCACAATAAGAGGTTTTTTGTTTTTTTTTAATGACACAAGGAAACTCTAAATTCTGGGCATATGACAAATTGCCTCACCACCAAGGCCTGCTCTCCAAGCGTAAAGGAGAAGACCCACCCAAGAAATAATAGAAAATTTGTAACCTTGCTCAACATAACATAGATATCCCAGAACTCCTCTACTCTGTAATAAATTAATTACTACTACAATCAATTTCAGGACCTTCTTCACTCTATTTGTTTTTTTAAAAAATTGTACAACAGAAGACAGGAATAATAAATGTTGGAGTATTCTGCAGGGTTGATATACACTAATTAATCCCCTTCTCTGCAAATGAATTAAATGCATTCTGGCTTACCTTGCAGAATGTACCAGATTCACAGTCCCTTGGCAACAGTCCTGTTTTCTTACAAATAAGGCAAAGAGTGACTATCCACAGTGCTTTATAGCTCCAGTTCTAGAAGGGCTACGGACTAGCATTTAAAAAAACATGAATCTAAGGATAATGGCTCCTGGATGGAGCAAGTGCTCCTTCCCCTTGAAAGAACTTACGGTGGGAAATTGACTTCATTTCCTTCCTGGATTTATAGCAAAAGTAGCACCTGCTTAAAGTAAATGAGCAGGAGAACAGAAGGGTATTTGAAGGCTCACGAAGTGATGGAGGTGGGAGGAAAGAACTATGGAAGGGATTGTTTTCTGGCACACTTAATAATTCCTATATCAAAAATTATGTTTTTAAACTTGTTGCTGTTTTTACAAAGCCAGTCTGCCTGGCAACCTCTGAAAAAAACATTTAAGAAAAAAGAAAACTCTTTTTCCACCCCCAACTCTTGGTACTCATGAAGTTATCAATCAGTTTGGAAGGTACCAGATACATTCAGAGAGAAGAAAAAGTGTGTGGCCAAAGTAGAACAGATAGCTGCTGGAAAGCATCTTTGATAGCTTTCCTTATATCTGTGAGTAACCACTGGAGTCAAAGGACATTCCTAGCTAGACATCAGTGGTGAGGATCCAGAGATAATGGCAGATTAAAAGAACCCCCAAACTATATACAGTTTGTTCAAAATGTGAACAGTTCAGGGGGAGTTCATCTCTCTCTAGGCTATTTCCAGTATTCCACCCATTCCCAACATTTATCTGAAAATGTGTATTTGTGTACTGCTTAGGCACTGGGTACGTTTGCTCTTAAGAGAATAAGCCTAAAGGAATCCAGGAGGAACGTCCTACATGTGCCTCATTAAAATACTGATATTTTCTTGATTAAGTTATCTTGTAAGGAGGTTTAGTAAATATATGTGAAGTCTGGCTTCAGCTTACAGACACCTTTTAAAGTAAATCAAATGAGCTGATAGGAAAAGGTGACCTCGACTGAAAAAGAAGGCTTGAGTGATTATTATTAGGATTATTTGCTATTAGTTTCTGTTACGGCTGGACTTGACCTGGGGAGAAACTACTTTTACTCCTAGCCAAACTCTGAATTCTTTTGCTGATTTCTCAGCTTGTATTGTTATTTGGGGGTAAATCCCACTGAACATGGGGGTGAAGTGACTTACTTCTGATTAGGCACACATAGGATCACACTGTTAACCTTCAATTACTCTCTCTTGTTCTTCTATCAAAATATTTCAGTCTTCTTTCACATAAAGTCGTATTTGGGAGGAACCGTTCTTATTATAACATAATATAAATAAGTTGCTTCTAGCAGCTTGTATACAGTGTGGCAAATGCATGCCATCCAGTTCCACTTCTCTCTAGGCTACAGCTTAAACCAAATAGGCCATGCAACTACCTCTTCACCTTTTCCAGTTCTCCTTCCTGCAGAGGACACAAGAAGAACATCACCAAAGATTCACTGCTCCCTGACAAAACAAAACCCCTATGCCACTCCTGTCCCCAATTCACAGTAAGGAATGAATCCTTCTAATGGTGCTTCTACTATAGAGATTCTCCCAAAGATACCTTTGCAAATGCAATAAATGCTGTGAATATGTTGTCATGGTGGAAATACTACTGGAATATATAAATAGATCTTTTGTAGAACTTACATTTTTCTAAGGTTGTAAGGAATATTATGGAATGCTCCCTCACAAGCTTCTTATCAATCAAAGCAGAAGATCCAAACAGATTAAGAGTGTAAGAAGCATGACAAATCAGACCAAAGCCATTGTATTCCTATAGTGCCAACTCAATGTCAATGAAAAGCCCATAAGCATGATGTGAACTCAAGAGAACTTCAGGGCCAAGAAAGTTTCTGATACTCAAAAACTCACCCTCTCTGATACCAGATCCCCTCTTAATATGGCATTTCACAAATAATTTCTTTGCATATGAAAATGTGCAAGGGCTGCTTGGGGAACATTTTGAGACAAGAAGAAACTATTTATACTCTCTGTCCCCCTCTAAAAATTGTTACAGATTATTGGAAGCAATACAATACAGTAATAGTGGGGACAGAATTATGACTCCTTTGATTTTGTTTTATATATATATAGTAGATTCTCTATATATAAATATATAGTAGACTCTATATAGAGAGAGTCGACTATATAGAGAGAGTATATATAGAGAGAGTAGACTCTATATAGTAGATTCTGTCTCTGTATATAGTAGACTGACTCTCTCTCTCTCTCTCTCTCTCTCTCTATATATATATATATATATATATATATCTACACACAGAGAGAGAGAGAGAGAAGTCAGTCTATCTATCTATCTATCTGACAAGGACCAGAAGACAGCAGTGGTGATAGAAGTCCCAGGGCCTGAAGGAGGAACTAGAGAGGATGTGGAAAGTAAAGGCCAAAGTGGTCCCAGTGGTGGTAGGAGCACTAGGGGGTGTGACTCCTAAGCTGGGAGAGTGGCTCCAACAGATCCCAGGAATAACATCAGAGCTCTCTGTCCAGAAGAGTGCAGTCCTAAGATACTGCACAGAACCCTCAAATTCCCAGGCCTCTAGTAGAGGAGCCAAGATTGAAGACGACACATACCACCCATAGGGGTGAGAGGGGATTGTGTGTGTGTGTGTGTATGGATGGATAGATTTGAAACAAGTATTTCTCCAATAGAAGAGAATATATGAAGCTCAGGGTTGAACTATCGAGTTTTAGGTGCTCTCTGAGCTTGGCTGTTTGCTTGCAGATATTTCATTACCCAACGGTACCATCAGCACACTCAGGAAAGAATGCACTGATGTTACCTACTTGGGTAAAGAAACATCTGCAAGCAAATAACCAAGCTCAGAGAGCAGCAAGAACTCCACAAGTATTTCTGACATTTCATACAGTAGGACCTTAGGAAAGAGTTAGGGCCACATCTACTGTTTTCCAGATCAGCATGAAATGTGAATATTAGAAAGCAGTATTTCAAAGAATTTCATATTATATGCAGCAATCAAGACATGAGCAGGGAGAGGAGAGCTTAACAACATGACTTGGCTATGGATTGTTGGGAAAGAAGGTTAGCTTTTATTTGTAAGCCCCCATCTGTTTGACATCCAAATGCCAGATGCTAACAACCTGCTTCCAGAGAAGCAGCTTTCTTCTGTCCTTCATGCTTCATCTCTAATGTAGACTTTTCTCATCTAATGCTCTTCATATATGATGGTCACATGTAGCACCCAAGAGCCATAGACTGGCCCTCCAGTCCCCCAGTTTTTGTTCAACACAGGATGTTACATGTTGGATGTAGAACAGTGTTTCTCAACCTTGGCAACTTTAAGAAGTGTGGACTTCAACTCCCAGAATTCCCCAGCCAGCATGCAGAATATGGAGCTATTTTTTAGGGTTTAGGATTTTCTTCAGTAACATTAAAAAGCTCTTTGGGGTGCTTCCTGTTTGTTTGTTCTTCATAACTGCACCTTATTTCAGTTCAGATTTTTATTCCCCGCAGCTCAGATTCCTAAAAAGTCAGATCAGCTGAGGGCAAGAAAAAGGTGTACTACTTTTGTTTGGACAACTTCCCCATCTCCCCCTATTTCTACATGAATGAAGGCATAGATACCGTTCCTATTCACATAGACAGATTCTTTTTGAATACATTCTAAAGCTTAATACATATTGTGAATACATTCTAAAGCTTAATACATATTGTGGCTACAGCTGGAAAAGAAAGCTCCTCTATTACCAGCTCAGCACTGCGCTGATAAAATATAATAAATCTATCAGTCATGAGACAGGTCTCTTCCAATCTCATCACCATACCTCCATTAAATCTGCTGATGCAGAGCACATCTATCATGCACTTCTACTTTCGTATCTTAGCAACACAATATTTTATTGATTTATTTCTTAAATTTCTACCTGCAACTGACCAGACTCTTGGCATTCTAGAGCAAGTAAGTGCCTAAACCACAGGAGTTATATTCTGAAACATCCATGATAAAAAAAATATAATAGCTTCCAGAAGGCTAACTGTGTGAGGACAAGCCTGATTTCTAAGGCAAGGCTGTTCTATAACCTCTGAACTTTATTGAGAATGGGGTCAACAGTACTTTCTCATAGTATGCATGGGTTGACTGAGCTAATACCTGAATGCAAGTACCACAGTGCCAAAGGATATAGGGCTTCATATGTCATGACCAGCATTTCAAATTACTCCTGAAGCCAACAGGAAGCCTCTGCAGGACCTAAAGCACTAATGTAATGTGTTCAGGGAGTCAAGTGCCAACCAAGAACCAGGCCACTGCAGTTTGGATGAACTGAACTAGAATTCGGTAGATTTGAATTAGGTATGTTCACTGCCTTGAAATATATATATAAAAAGGTGGGATAAAAATCTAAATAATAATAACAATGACAATGACAAAAAAGTCTGTATGGTGGACACTGCAATACCTGGAAACAGCAGAAGAGAAGAGAAAGAACTGGAGAAAATCACAAAATATGAAGATTTTCTCATATTTGAGAATAGAAGTAGAACCACCATGGCAAAAGAAAGCAAAGATAATACCAATAGTTATAGGTGCCTTAGGTGCAATCCCAAAATATCTGGAACACCATCGTCATTGACAAAATCACCTTCAGTCAATTGCAAAGGAAGGGAAGGACTTGATAAAAATGCCAAATCCAGTCTAAACATCTAGCTGACTGTGCAACCAACCGTAATAATAATAATTACAGAACATATTGCAGTGGTCCAAGTGAATAGTGATGAAGGCATGGGTCACTATTGCAGGATCCCCTACTCCAGGTAGGATCACAACTGTCACACTATCTGAAACTGAATAAAGGCCCCTCTGGCCATGACACCCAATGGCCCATAAGCAGCAGCCATGAATCCAGAATGACCCCCATGTCATGGATCTGTTCTTTCAGAGGCAGTGTCATCCCATGAATGACAATGTCAGAGCTGTCTACAAACCTCCATGTACAAATAGGAATTCTATCTTGCTGTTATTAAATCTTAGCTTGTTTCACCCCATCCAGACCTTAAAAGTCTCCAGATGCTGGTTCAATAAATTGATGGCATTTGTACCTGTAGCAAGGTACAAATGAGTATCATATCATCAACATACAATGAACATATTGCAGGGGTTTTATGAACCTCAGTACATTATTGTTGTTGTTAATAATATCTTTTTTGAATGGATATGATCGTGTTGTTTTCTTAGCTTTCTTGATATTTTTTTCAATTTCCCACTCCTGGAATTTTCTGATGGTTTCATATCCAAGTACCAATTAATTCTGAAATTAGCTATGTACAATTACATTGCCAGTTTGGAGTAATAGTTAAAGGTACCAGGCTAAAAACCAGAAGACTGTGAATGCTAGTCCTACCTTAGGCACATAGCCAGCTGGGTGACTTTGGGCCAGCCACTCTCTCTCAACCCTAGGAAAAAGGCAACTTCTGAAAATCATGCCAAGGAATCTCACCAGGAGTCAAGACTAACTTGAAGGCATCAAAACAGTACAACTAAGAGCTGCCCAGTGAACGTAACAGCCACTATTTCATCACTTAGTAAGAAGTCACTATGATTCTTCCCTGATTCCTGTTATGAAACAAAGATAGAGACCTTGTTTAAGGACGATATTCTCAAATCAGGCTTGACTCCTGGTGACTACATAGACAAAATCAAATAATTTTCTTGGCAACAATATGACAATGGTTTGCCACTGCTTTCTTCCAAAATGGTGTTTTGATATTGTTGTTTTGTCTGTTTACTTCCTGGTCTAGTCTACAGTCATAGAATTCCCTGGTTGTCTCCCATCGAAGTATTAATCAGACCTAACCTACTAAACTTCTGAATCCAACAAGTCAGCGGATGCTGCCATCTACAAGGCTAGCCAAGAAGCTGTATTAAGATGTGACCCAAGGGCAACCAGCTCTATAAAGGTCAGCAGAAAAGGAAAGGAAAAGGTTGATTAGTTTTCAAAAATAACATACAGTATGAATAAATGAAGTAGGATAAGGAACAAAATTCAAAGGAAAGAAAAATCATTTTCTCTCCTTTAGTGACTCCTAACCTGCTCATTTATTTATTTAATTTACAGGCTGCCTGACTCCCAAATGAGTCTGGGCAGCTTACAACTAAGAACCAATATACAGTATATGTAAAGCATATGATAAATACAACTGATCGGAAAAGTGTTCAAAACAAGGCCAGTCAAATCAAAACAGGCAAAAGAGGAGGGTCCACAATCAATCAGCCTGTCCCCAAAGCCTGGGAGAACCACCAGATCTTCAATAGTTTCCTAAACATAAGGGTGGGAGCTACACCAATGTCTGGGGGGATCATTCCAGAGGACAAGAATTACAATAGAGTAGGTGTGCTTCTGGGTCCCGTAAGAGGACATTTTTTTAATTGACAATCATTTGTGTATTTAGCCTAAAGAAGTATGGAACCTGTAGCTTTCCAAATGTTTGTTGATACAGTGGTACCTCGGGTCACGAACTTAATTCGTTCTGCAACTCTGGTCGCGACCCGAATTGGTTGCAACCCGAATCAAATTTTCCCATAAGGTTCAATGTAATTACGGTTAATCCATTGTGAACCATATGTATTTTTTTTTAAAACCACAAAAATATGAAACAAAGTACAGTACAGTACAGTATGAAGAGAGAGAACGCTAACCTTGCTCAAGGCAACTTCTGGCATGGAGGACAGGAAGGTGGGTGGGGAGGCGGTTATTGTTTGGAGGGAGAGTCCCCTTCCTTGCAGGAAGCCACAACCACGTGTCACAGCAGGGAAAATGGCCACGGATCCTGTTCGTCACCCGATGCGGAGTTCGTGGACGGAAGCAAAATTTTGCGAATGGTGCTGTTCGTGACCTGAATTGGTCGTGAACAGGAGCGTTTGTGACCCAAGGTACCACTGTATATTGATGTATTATATTTCTATAACAAACTTTGAGGTTTACAAGTGATTACTAAAATATTCATAATGTAAATAATGAAAACATTGACAGTAAACAAGCTAATTAAAATACACACACAAAAAATTACATTAAGTGAGAAAATATTAGACTATCATAACAACAAAATAATGGCAAAATTATTTATCAAATGCTCTCTGGAAGAGCTCCATCTGTCATCTTCAAGAAAGATATTACAGAAGGAGGCAATCTCATTTATAGGTAGTCCTCGACTTACAATCACAATTGGGACCAGAACGTCCATTGCTAAATGATACGGTCGTTAAGTGAGTCGTGCCCAATTTTATGACCTTTTGCTGTGGTCATTAAGTGAATCACATGGTCATTAAGTGAGTCCAGCTTCCCCATTGACTTTGCTTGTCAGAAGCCTCCTGGGAAGGTCACAAATGGCAATCATGTGACCCCAGGATGCTGCAACCTTTGTAAATACATGCCAGTTTCAAAGCACCTGAATTCTGATCACATGACTGTGGGGATGCTGCAACAGTCATAAGTGCAAGGACCTGTCATAAGTCACTTTTTTCAGCGCTGTCATAACTTTGAACGGTTGTTAAACAACTGGTTGTAAATCAAGATCTACCGGTATAAGGTATTGCATAAAACCAGGGCCTTGACTAAGGCACAGCACTTCCTAGTCTTGGCCTCCACGTATCACAGAAGTGGAAAAGAACCAGTAGCCTTTCCCAGAATGATTATGCAGGATGAGTAGATTCATCCTTGAAGACACTTCTGCAAGTGCCTAGGCGCCAAGCTATTTAGAGCTTTATAGGGCAAAACTAGCACTTTGAATTGCACCCAGAAATTTATTGGTAGCCAATGCAGGGCCCACAAAGTTGGTGTTATATGTTCCTGATAGCCAGTACCTCCCAACAAGCAAGCTGTTGCATTTTGACCAGTTGTAGTGCTTGAGTGGTCTTCAAAGGCAGTCCCATGAATAGCTCATTGCAATAGTTTAAATGTAAGTCATTGGTGCAAGATCTTCTTACTCTGAGATATTGCTGAATATCCCAAGAAGCTCCAACTTCTATGGGCAGTGGGAAAGGATGCTGGGAACTATAGTTAAGCAACATCTGAAAAAGTCAGAGATTCCTGCCACAGGCTTAATTTGTGTATTTTATCATTTCCTTTGTTGACTCTCTTTTTATTGTTTTATGCTCCAGTCATTCAACTAAATCCATCAATTGTCATCTGATAGAAAAGCAATCTAATTTTCTATAAGAACAACCTTCCCTAGAGAGCAACAAATCCAAACAACATATTACCATCTCCTACACATTAATTTTAAATCCTCAAGCAAACCCAGAAACCTTGCTAAAACACCATTGGCCTCTTTTTGATAGTTTGATATCATAAATTATTCTTTCCATTGTTACTTCATATATTGTCTTCCTACCATCTACATACCACAGAATGAATTGCAAGGTTGTTGTTGTTGTTCAGTCATTAAGTCGTGTCCGACTCTTCGTGACCCCATGAACCATATTGCGCCAGGCCTTCCTATCTTTCACTGCCTCCCTGAGTTTGCTCAATTTCATGCTCATTGCTTCAGTAATGCTATCTAGCCATCTCATCCTCTGCCGTCCTCTTCTCCTTTTGCCTTCCATCTTTCCCAGCATCAGGGTCTTTTCCAAAGAGTCCTCTCTTCGCATTAGGTGACCAAAGTATCTGAGCTTGAGCTTCATTATCAATCCTTCCAATGAGCAATCAGAGTTGATTTCCTTCAAGATTGACTGGTTTGACCTCCTAGCAGTCCAGGGGACTCTTAAGAGTCTTCTCCAGAACCACAGTTCAAAGGCATCAATTCTTCGGCGTTCAGCCTTCTTTGTGGTCCAGCTCTCACAGCCATACATTACTACTGGAAAAACCATAGCTTTGACTATGCGGATCTTTGTCGGCAAGGTGACGTCTCTGCTTTTTAATATGCTATCTAGGTTTGCCATAGCTTTCCTCCCAAGGAGCAAGCGTCTTTTAATTTCATGGCTGCAGTCTCCGTCTGCAGTGATCTTGGAGCCCAAATAAATGAAGTCTGTTACTGCTTCCATTTCTACCCCTTCTATTTGCCAGGGATTGATGGGTCCAGATGCTATGATCTTAGTTTTTTTAATGTTGAGTTTCAAGCCAGCTTTCGCACTCTCCTCTTTCACCCTCATCAAGAGGCTCTTTAGTTCTTCTTCACTTTCTGCCATTAGAATTGCAAGGTAACTCTACTGTATTCCTCACAGCTTATTAAATCAGCTGCTCTACAGCAAAATATCTTTGCTTATTCTGTTTCTCAGGTATTTACTCCCATTCACCTTGGGACATAAACATTGCTCCATTCTGTGCTATGTTTTTAAATCTGAGGAGCCATAGTGTGACCTCTAACTTTTGTTCTTTAAAAGTACTCTTATTCAGATACACTGCATGATTAGACAATCAGCAATAAGCTCAAGTTTTCAGAATATTCTCTTTCAATTAGAAAAGATGCCAGTTCTAGAAATGCATCTGAACTATAAGGTTCTCCGTGCTTTCTCAAGATCAGCTTTCCCAAGGGTTACACCCTAGTTATTTTTGTTTTTGAGAAACATTGTTTACAACCTTGTCTCCTTAAACCTCGACTCCGGTCATTAGTGCCAGGAATTAAATCATGTCTTTGGAGAGCAATAATAAAAGCAGGATAATTTTAGAGAACTGAATAAAATTAGATGTTACAAATTTCAATCATCATTTCCCAAACTTTGTGAGATTTGGCACAATTATAAAGGACCGGCTATATACATCTACATGATGAAGCCTGAACAACTAACAAAATGAAACTGTAAACTTCCCAATACTGCTGGGCAGTGTCCCCACAAGTACAATCTGTGTTTATCAGTTTCCTCCTGAATTTAGTTTGACTTTCAATTTTCCTTTAACCCAATCATAGTAAACATACTGCTGAATTCCCTTGATATAATACATTTTACTTGGAAAGAAATGGTGGCTAAGTCCAGGACAGAGTTTGTCTTGCAATGATATAACATTTTCCAATGAGACTTCAAAGCTTCAAATGCCATATTATTATAAACCAAAGAAACAAACTTGTTTTTATAAACGTTGGATTTAGATTGCCTGTGATAACATCTCTGGCTGAAGTCCTCAAATCTAGGATGAATTTACTTTAGTACTACTATGCTGCAGTAAGCTTCCTGGCCTTATTAACTAAAGGTAAGTGACTGAATCCCGTTTTTGTGGAATGCAGCAAAATACATGCAGCAAATCAGATGGTCCTACAAATTGATCTATTTCCCTACATGGGGATGCTAAGACTGAACCAAGAAACACATAACCATTACAGCACAGGCTCTACTTTTGAGTCATTGTTTCAATCCTGAAGGAATTTACTGACCTGGAACGGTGTGGGTGAAATTATAACACTTTTTAGTGGGTTGCTAAATACCTAGAGTTCCCATAGGTAGGAACACCATCATGGACTGCAGCAGGCAAGGAGTAACTTCCCAAATCAAAGACTGATTCAGTGCTGGGGAGGGAGCAGGGAGCAGTGTTTTAGCCCACCTGCATGAAATGCCCCCTCCCCAAAATCATCCCAAACCTTTGAGATTGACAATGGTGTAGTATTATACCTGCCTTTCCATAACTTTAACTGTTTTGATTTCCAGAGCAGCCATACAACCCCTTCCCATTTCAACCATCGTGTTCTATTAACCACTGTACCATGGCAGAGACCTGTAATATGAAGTCCAGTGACATACAAACAGTCCTGCCCCCATCAAGCTCTATCAAATTTTCAGAAGTGGGAAACTGAATTGAATGAACAGAGAAGACTGGTGCAGATATGATGCTTTAGATTCTGCACACCATTCACTTTTTAAAAGACTTGTTTTGGCAATAGTTTTATGGCACTTCGCTGTTGAACTTGCATGTGTGATGCTCTGACAGATAAATGAACATTTAATTTGAGTGGGTGGGTGTCTTTCAAAATTACAAAAACCAAAAGAAAAAGTTATTATTTAAGCAGAATAATAATAAAAACAAAATGAACTAGTATGTTTTGCTAGAAACTAAGTATACAATGTAGTCACTCAAGTTTTCTCTTGATTTTTTACATTAACTCTTGGTCTGTGATCATTCAGCAAACAAAGTCACTCATAAAAATACAACTGTCAGATGTTATTGGCCAATATGAAGAAACCACATTCTTAAAAACTATGGTGTGTGAGACTGAGAGTCATATGGTATGATCCAACATCCAATAAAATGATCAGTCCCACTTTATACATATGACTACATAAGCTTATTCAGGACATGTCTCTGCAGGTTTTTGATACCGGTGGAGGGGGCGGGGGGGGGGGGGAGATAGCAGTTCCATATTCCTTCAACAATATGAGATCTCCAATCCAGCTACTTATGAATTGCATGTGATATATGGCTCGCTAAATGGTTCCCCAATGATGGATTACAGAGATGTATAGCCAACACCATTCTTAAAATAGTCTACTGCTACAGTAGAGATTTCACCGCACTGCCAGGGCTGAAGTAAGATATAACGGCCAATCCAGTTGGTATTACCTGCATGGGGAGCAGGGAGCACAGCAGTTCATCTTAGGCCAGGGTTCCCCAAAGTGGTCAATATCAACCCCCAAGGGTTGACAGGACTATCCAAGGGATCAATAAATGGCTGAGAGTCAACAGGAACAGACTGAACTTGAAAGAGTGTGATGACTTAGAACTAAAACTCACCAATCTCCAACCAAATAGCAGTGCCCTCATTGACACTCATCAGATGCATCCTTCCCATTAATGATATCAACAGTTTCAGTAAAAAAAGGTGTGTTAAATCTTATATTTTTCATATTTTAAATATTACCTATTTTTATGAAGTCATTTTCATAGTACTATTAAAGTAGTATTTATTAAATCATATTTATTTAAAATTAAGCATGGGGTGAACAATGTGGATACAGAGGTTTCTTTTCCACAATAATGACCCTAGACCTCATGGTAATTCAGTAAATTACTAAGTAATAAATACAAGAGCCAGTTTGGTGAAGTGGTTAAGGTGTTGGCTTAGAAACGAGAAGACAGTGAATTCTAGGCCTCCTTTAGGCATGAAAGCCAGCTGGGTGACTTGGCGCCAGTCGCGCTCTCTCAGCCCAACCTACCTCACAGGGCTGTTGTTGTGGGGAACATAGGAGGCAGGAGTATAAGGTATATTCGCCACCTTGAGTTGTATATAAGAGAGTTGGGATAAAAAACCCAAATGTGAAGATATGAATATGAAATAATTCACCCAATACGTATGGAGCTTAAAGACTTGCCTGCCAAAGGATGTGGTGATGTCCACTAAAATGATCCACAGGTGGTAGGTACCAATCACTTATATAAGTGTTGTTCGCTCCCTACAATAGGTGCATCTCTGCTGAAGCAAAGACAGGCATCCTGAATGACTGAAGCCACAGGGCCGACACACTCACAGGATTTCTTGAGTTTCCTGCAGATTTGCTAACTAAAGCAATGAGGAGCCACTGAGAATCTCCCTAGTGTATTTAAGTATTTTTATTACTACTGTTTCATATGTGGGCACCCCCATGTGTAAAGCACAGAAAAGGGGGAAACTAGAAGCTTGTTCTTACTAAGGAGCTTCACATTTTTCTTACTGCCAACTACAATTTATCAGTTGTGCAGCAAATACTTCCAGGTTATGGTAAGAGGGGTTTCTCTAGGGAAAAGATAGAAAAACCTGATACAATTGGAGAGTAAGAAGTGAGTAACATTTCTTGAATCCACCTCTCAAATGACAAACCACAGCGGCTGAAGGTTTGTCCGCATAGGCTGGGGCAGACCCATGTAAATTATGCCCAGTATTCAATAATGCACAAGAATAATTTGATGGATTTCACAAGTAGTGAGTGTACAGGTTAGTCCCGATTACTACAGATATTATTACAAGAAGGACAAGGCTGTTTTGCAAATCAAAGTTATTTTCTTTGCTACATACTAATTAATAGTAATTCACACTTTTTAAGCTGTGTTCTTTAAAAAGCAATGCTATCATCTTAGTATATCTCCCACCTCCAGCTTCCCAACTCCTTTCCAAGCAAAATCTAGCCATTTTCTTAGTGCTATATATAATTATTGAACTGGTGAGTTTACTTTTCTGAACCCATTCTTTCATCAAAGGAATCCTTCATCAAAGGGATCCTAAGGAAACCCAATCAAGATTTGCTTATTTTCCCATTATTACATGGGTGGCCAAAATAAATTTATCAATTCAATAAAGCACAGTTAGCAATTTCCCAAGTGGTAGCTGAATTAATCTGCTGGAGCACAAAAAACACTCATTTGGATAGTTTGTTTTCTCCTGGCAGGACTATTCTCTTCCCTTCTTGAAGATCCTCATCTCTAAGGAACAAATTGCAGGTGGGGGAAATAAGTAAAGGAACTGCAGAAAAAGGAGGTATTTGCAAAAACAACTGCCCAGCAAAATGTGTCTAAAGCAGGACTCTCCTGTCCAAAGGAAACAGATTCAACTTTTATGGTATCACAAAACTCTTCATTGTCATTTTCTTAAGTTTTCTCATTCTAATTTTTCTAAGTTTTTTCTTATTTTAAAAAGAAAGAACCACTCCCTTTCAAGAAGAAAAACAGAAGTCTGTTTCTAATGCAACGTTCTGACATCATTGATCGAATATAACTTAAATCAGTCTTTTGAGAAGATATAAAGAAATGTAACACTCTTAATACATTTGCTGTATACTAAACATTTGGAATTAGCAACACATATTCAGCTGCTTCTCTGAATAACCAGCTATCCTTAAGAAGGTGACTTTCAAAAACATCACCCGATTCATTAGCTTACTTCCATTTCTAAGTTGAGGCATTTACACTGTTTTCAAAAATATATCCAAGAGCTTCCAAGGTTACATTACAAATATCTTACCAGTCTGATACTAGATGGAATCATTTGTCTAAGTAATACCTTCTAGCTATAAGTGTCATTGTAACAAACATGTCCCATGTTCCCCAGGTAGCTTTGGGAACAAGCAATGTATTCAACAAGATTTACATTACAACCTCTTGCATCTCAACTCCAAAGGCAGTCCCACTGAGTTGAAAGCAATTCACCTTCTGAATTTACTAAAAATTTCCTTTCTTTTCAAACTAATAGCATTTGGCTCCAACTACTTGAGTTGGAGAATTCATGTATGACAAACCAGCAGATCTTACAGTCAAAGAATAAATGCACTGAGAGCCAGCTTTAAACAACTCTACCAAAAAGTGAATATAAGCCAAGAGGGCAAAATAGATATGTTCCCAGCTGCTGTGTCTCTTTCATTAAGCCTGAAAATGCTTGGGATCAGGTGAAAATCATTTCAATTTCCAGCCCACAAGTTTAACTTGTCTATGGATTGGGTTGGCCATTTCCTTATCAGCCTTCATTCAAAAGTGCTCTTTCTTCCTTCTACTTTCAGGTTTATAACAAACAGATAACAAAAGAGGAAAGGCAGGAAAAATATACCCACAAAGGTTAAAGAAAATTACATTTGCTTGGTTTCAGTCCATGCACAGCATACCAGAACAATGATTTAAACAATATTTGTTTCCTTACCTTATTCAACATGTTAAAAAAAGAAAATAAACCCTGCAAGGAAACACAGTGCCTGCATTGTATTTCTGCTGGTGGGAAGTCAAGAACCTGAACGGATGTTAGATTTCATAGTGAATTAGCATGCAGTAGCACCACTGTGGTCTGATATGCAAAGTGCTAATTAAGGCCCAGTGAGTGGACCACGCACCTGTTGCTATTTGATTCAGAAGGCATTGTTTGGATTCCTGTAGATTTACATCAAAAACCATTTTCTATGGTGATTGGAACTGGCTGGAACTCAGGTTCAACTTACAGTATTCAAGAGGCTTTCAATGTGAGAGTGCTTTCCACATTCCCATCCTTTTCTCCTGTTAAGAATTTTGCTTTCTTGGAAATAAAGTCAGGCCATTAATTTTATCCTCAAAAATCCCCTAAAGAAAGTTATGTAATTACTTACACAACCCTAGACTAAAATTAAAAGCCTCCGCAGTTTTCTGTGTGACAACTTCCTAAATTTGTATAGCAAAACTACAAATCTATCGAATGTATTTAATTTTTTTTAAAAAAATGGTTCAATTTAAAAAGAAAAGTTTCTCCCATAGCAAGGATGCATTTCTATTCCTGTAGCACTCCTGGTCAAAATAATTAAAATCATATTCTGTGTTTCCAAAGCAGATGGTTAGAAACTGGTGTGTGTATTTAGAACTGTACTTTTTTTTCCCCTTGAGGTTATTTTTTTAATCCTGGTTTAGAATTAATTAATCTAAACCAGGCCTATCCCAAATCATTTAATCCTAAACCAGGTCTAAGCCAAAGTAAAGGAAAAAAATCAAAGTGAAATACAGTACTGTGAGAGCTTTAGCCCTGGATTTTACACACCCGAGCAGCAAGAACTGTCTTCGGAGCTCAGCGCGATCCACTCATTGCTTCAGACAAACCAGGGATGTAACAATGTGGCTACTTGGAAGTTACATGTCTGCCCGGTAACTAATTGTCCGGAACCGTGACTTTGATTTGAGAAACGCGAAAGCCTGAGCTGCAGGGCAGCAAGCGGCCGGGTGCGGCTTCCTTCTCGGACTAGGATGCTGCTAGGATCCTACAGAAACATGGGACGAGCCTTCGCCCAAAAGGTGAGGGAAAATGTCGCTTCTGACCCTCGTGTTCCCCTTCCTTTGATGGGGAGGGGGAGAAATTCTGACGCTTTCGAGAATATGCCCGCGCACGTCTTATGGCTACCACAAAGAAAGAAAAGCGGCCCGCGACCGCCGGCGTCTTGTCTGCACGCTCCCCTCTGTTCCTAAAGGCACCGCGCACATCCAGCCCTTCGGACGGCGCGGCTTTACCTGTCAGCTGCGAGGCGGCCGCCGGCCCTGGCTTTCTCTCCGGAGAGCTCGAGGGAGCACCCGCTGGGATCCTTCCGACGCGGCGACTCGGAGAGCCGAGGCGGCGAGGGTCCTGGGACGTCTCCTTCAGGAGAACGGCGGTGCCACGCTTCGCAGCCAGGCGCAGAGCCGTGTGGAAGGGGCCGCTGGCGGGAAGGAGACGCGTTGCTCTGACTGCTCTCGGTCACCGCATGGGGATATTACCGAAGTCTGCGCTTTCTATTGGCTCCGGTCACCAAACAAATCACACTCTCGCCTCCCCTTTCGAACCGCTCGGCGCTCCCCACAAAGTCCCTCCCGCTGCCTGTCCGCCGCTTTCTGCTCAGGGGTTGTTTCTCCTCGAGGCTTACAAGCGCCGCAGCCACCCTCCAGCCAGGCGCGCGCTGCTTTTCTGGGTCTGGATTCCCGCTTGCTCTCCTCTGTGGATTTGCACGCTTCGGCATTATTCACCTGCAGCCTAGACTGTCTTCTGCAGTTGGATCCGCGTGTCTTGCCTAGGAAACCATTATCCCCCCTCAATCATTTCACAACTAAGTTTTCTGTCACCACCATTATCCCCAAACTGCGTACCATTAAGGAGAAATAGATACATGGATTTTAAAAATCCAAAGGGGGGTGGGGACTGGAAGCAATTAGTAATAGCTTGCTCAGTCTGTGGTCTGCAGCAACTTTTATAGGTATTGGGAAGATCATTTTGGAATTTACTGCATCATATTAAGTATATGATATGATGATACAGCATCACAACTTGTTTTAGGATCCCAAACATTCAAAGCTGCAGAGGAAAACAGTACAGCTGATACAAGTTTTGTGGCCAGCTAAACAGCTTTTCCAATTGCTCCTATAAAGTTCAGAAATGTTCAGTAGAATATATTGTTTCTTGCTTCTGGTGGTAGGCGTGTGTGTGCGCGTGAGAGAAAGATTTTAAAAGCATCAAGCAGAGAAACAAGACTGATTCAATTTTAAAGGGATTCAGTTAAACCAATATATTTTTGAGTGGCTAATGAAACAAAAATTTAAAACTCCTTTATTTAATATGACTGGCATAATTAATTCGGTCTAGGAAAAATGTATCAGAGTTCAGGCTAATGAAAATGGAAACATTATGTTTTTACATCATTGTTTTGTATATACTGTTGAATATATATTTTTGCAGATATGATCCTTTTTCCAGAATCAAGCTGAACAAAGGTTTTTAAATTCTTTCAGCCTGTGGAACCATGCAGAACCCATGGATTCTGTAGAACACAATTTGAAAAGCCATGTAAGACTAAGCTATAATGACGCTGTTCATACATTCCCATAATATGGTGTAGTGTGATGGCCAGATTAATTTGTTAGCATTCAGCATTATATTAACAAACCATGGTAGCAAAAAATCCTGGCTTAGTGTTACTTTGCTGCTTAATATTTTATCGGTTACATGTCCAAACATATCCACTTTGATGTGTAGCAGGTAATAACAACACCTGGCCAACCTTGGAAGTTAAGCAGAGTCAGGCCTGAGTAGTAAGTGGATGGGCAAAAATCAGGGAATTCCAAGGCTAGATTGGCAAATATATAAATAACAGAGGAAACAATAGCAAACCGTTTCTGCGCTGTAGCTTTCTTGACAACATGGGCATTGAAGAAATCTCCAGCAATCAAGCTCAACTCAAAAGAAACTTCACTGTTTCATATCAAGAGGCTCCAGGTACATGGAAATAGTTGATATGTTTCAGGTGCTGTGAGGCCATCTGCCTCAGTTTGTGCAGCTGTCTCATTATCTAAGTAGACTTCTTGGTGTGAGCAGCTTGTTGTAGACGTCAAGGGGGCCAACTTGATCAGGTCTGCCACTGCCGCAAACATCCTACAGGTATGTGACTGACCTGACAAACTAGGAGTGGATGGGGAGGAGGAAAAGACTGGTGGTTACCGTAAAAATCAAGGCAGGTACAGATTACCAGTCCAGTAGTAATGTATGGCTGTGGGAGCTGGACCATAAAGAAGGCTGAATGCCGAAGAATTGATGCCTTTGAACTGTGGTGCTGGAGAAGACTCTTAAGAGTCCCCTGGACTGCTAGGAGGTCAAACCAGTCAATCTTAAAGGAAATCAACTCTGATTGCTCATTGGAAGGATTGATAATGAAGCTCAAGCTCAGATACTTTGGTCACCTAATGCGAAGAGAGGACTCTTTGGAAAAGACCCTGATGCTGGGAAAGATGGAAGGCAAAAGGAGAAGAGGACGGCAGAGGATGAGATGGCTAGATAGCATCACTGAAGCAATGAGCATGAAATTGAGCAAACTGAGGGAGGCAGTGAAAGATAGGAAGGCCTGGCGCAATATGGTTCATGGGGTCACGAAGAGTCGGACACGACTTAACGACTAAACAACAACAACAGATTACCAGTCTCCTCCCTTCTAGTTCTAGTCCGTTGTGATTAGAACTGCCACCCAGAAATTTCTCACAATGGCTGAAGGCTGTGAATGTTCAGATATCCCCAGGGGGGACACTATGTTGAGGAGGGCTCTCTTAAGGATCTAATATTACCCCTGCCCCCAAATAATCAGACCATTGAATGAGGCACATTCCCCTGACTGTGCTGTCTGGTAAAAATGTGACCAAGTTTTTGTAGGACTTTCAGATCTGCATACTCCATTTTACCAGAGTGAAGTGCTGTAGGAAGCCCTGGAGGAAACAGGTTATCCCCAGCCATTCCAGTCAGATATCAGGCCTAGATAAGGCAGAGACAGGATTAGGTATGCTTGTAGATATTTCTGATAGAACCAAGATAGGAGTAGTGTGATCCTCTTGGTCCTGCTTGATCTCTCAACAGCTTTCAATACCATCAATCATAGTACTCTTTTGAGCTGTCTCTAAGAGTAGGGAGTTCTATGGTTTTATCCTTCTCCTCCATTCTCAAGGAACAGTTCCAGTTAGTAACGGTAAGGGATGAGAGACTGAGCCCTATACCCCTCAATTGTGGGCTACCATGGGGCTCAATGCTCTCCCCATTCCTATTCAACATCTACTCAACCATTGGGGGAGATCACCTGTCAGCATGAGGTCAAATTTTATTACTATTTTGATGATAACTGAAGTTTACATCTCAACCCCTGGCCAAACAAGGGATGTTGTCCAAGTCTTGTCCAAGTGCCCAAAGACTTTTCAGATCTAGATGGGAAGGAATTAGTTCTGAATGGAGCTGCATTCCCCCAGGCAGAACTCGTTTGCAATTTGGGGTCCTCAAGAAGCAAGTGGCCCAAGGTTTTTGCACAGCAATATTTCATGCACCATTTGCAATCTTTCCTGGAACAGGAGTTTTTACTCACTGTCACTCACATCTTAGTCACCTCTCAATTGGACAGTTGTCCTGGGCTCTACAAGGGGTTCCCCTTAAAGAGCACCCAGAAATTACAACTGGTTCAGAATGCAGTGGCTTGAATAGTGATATGTGCACCTGGAGGCACCTATGTAACACCTACTTTGAGAGCTGCACTTGTTGGGTTCTGGGTACAATTCAAGGTGCTGGCTGTCACCTTTAAAGCTCTTCAGGGTACAGGATCTGGATATCTATGGACCACGTTGTCCTAATGACTTCTGCCTACCTGATGAGATCTAATAGGGTGGGCTCTTTACATATCCTCTTCATTAGAGATTGTCACCTACACAGGACACAGAGATATGACTTCTCACTCACTGCCCCCTTCTCTGGAGTAGCATCTGCCAGATATTCAAATAGCCCCCTCCATCTTGGTCTTCAGAAAGTCAGTGAGGACTTGATTGTTCCATCAAGCTCAAGCCCTGAGGGCAAAGCTGATGTGACTATGCCTCCCAATGGTAAATTAGCCTTATTATGTTGTGAGAGTTGATTCCTGGCTTTTATATAGTTATTTACAATGTACAGTATGGCTTTAATTTTAAATTTTGACAATTATCTGTTTTTAAAATCCCAAATCACAGAACTGAGGAGTTGTGCACCACTCAGAGTTGACTGATTGGTGCAGTCTATGAGAACTGTAAGTGAAATAAAAAGAAAATTGAATTAAAAAGTAGTCAGTGTGAGTTTGGTGGAATGAGTACAAGCACACTGTGTGTATGTGTGTGTATGAGAGAGAGAGAAATGATGCTTCCATCATATCACTTTCATAAAAACCATTCTTCAGCATATTATATCTTTTCTATATACACATGAAATGTTGGTTAATATTGGATATAATTTAGTGAGGAATATTTACTGCACATAAAATTATATGAAGTTGACATTTCACTCTTCAATCAGATAAAGCAATCTCACAACTCTGTCATCAACCATACTATGCTAAAATACTTAGAATATATCATTTGAATGCACGGAGCAGTTCATTAAAATATGTTGGCTAAAAATCTGTCATAAGTAGCATAATTTCTTCCCAACATACTCCATGCATCATTGTAAATAAGCCACCATTAATTTCCTTCCAAAACCTACCTTTTTCAGCTTTTGTCTGCTTATTCATTTTAATTGTTTTCCATGTGTCTGTTTAATTTGTGTCTGCCTTACTGCTTATTTAATCTTTTCATTTAGAATTATAATGACCTTCCACAAGTTATTGTAATCCTATTAGGAACACAGGTATTTTAAAGTCACTTGACTTTGCAACTATTTTTATTTGCTCAATTATCTGGCTTATTTGGGAGCCAGGCAGGGATAAAGAGTCCTCACCCCATCCCCCAAAAGGAAATGGTCATTTTTCATTCTAACTGGGTAAGAAGTGAAATGAAAGAATGTTACTTTGATATCTGACTTGGAAAATAAGTTGTTCAATAAATATAGATGCAATGACGTCAGGCAGCTTTCTTTAGGTGAGTGTCCTCCCTATATGCTGGACACAACTCCCCAGCCAGCATTCCTAAGCTAAATAATTACTTTCCAGCACTAGATTTCCAACTGTTTTATATCTCTATCTCTCTGAGAGAGCAAGTGTGCTATAGTAGTTAAGGTGCTAGACTAGAAGTGGGGAGACCCAGGTTCTACTTCTCCGTTAGGCATGGAAGCCTGCTTGCATGACTTTGGGCCAGTTGCTTTCTCTTAGCCCTAGACTGGGAAATTAAAAAAAAAAAATCTATCTACCAACTTGCACTGGACCAGCATAGTAAATTATAGTCCATAACCTTCAATGAAGAGGCTTTCATCCTGAAATACATACATAGAGTACATACCAATGATGCTGTTAACAAGTTTTCTTCCTGGTCCATTTTGGCAGTTTAAATCATGTCCCCATCCCAAATTTGGAGTTGGGGTATTTTTTGCCAGAAATACAATGTATAGGAAAGGATTAAATGTCCTCTTCTGCTCTACCATTTCTCCAATTCTGAACCACCTGCATCCATTTTAAATAAAATAAAATATAAAGAAGAATAAAATAACGATACTGATAAGTCCCATCACAGTTATTGTTTTCTTTCCATGTAATTTGATCCTTTGCAGTGTGAACAGATTTACTAAGACGTAAAAACTTTCCAGCCAGTTTCTTGCAAGAAGCCTGGAAACCAAGCTTGACAATCAGTTGAGGGGAATGAATGCAAAGTGCTATGAAAAACTGTTAAAGAGCTGCTAGAAATGTCTAGCCTGGAGAAGGGGAGACACGATAGCAGGCTTCAGATAGCTGAAAGGTTAACAAAGGCAGACAGGGGAGCAGACTTTCACTCTTTTTCCAGAGAGCAGGACTGGATCAATGAGTAGAAAACACAGAAAAGCAGATTTCAGCTGACTAGCTAATGAACCTATGCAGGAGTGAAAGCTTTG
The DNA here is from genome assembly GCA_030867105.1 of Liasis olivaceus. Classification (NCBI taxonomy): domain Eukaryota; kingdom Metazoa; phylum Chordata; class Lepidosauria; order Squamata; family Pythonidae; genus Liasis; species Liasis olivaceus. Next base: position 265,650,742 of record CM061349.1, read on the forward strand.
AACAGAGGCCTGGAGAGCCATTTAGTAGACACAGAGTCACAGAACTTGCCTTGACAATGGAATTGGACTAGAACAATGATAGATAACCCCCAAGTCACATGCAGCCCTCAGACTATTTTCATGACCCCTGGAATCCTCCAAGATATCTCTCAATGGGATATACCTTTTAACTGCTAGTTTTATGGACTGCTGTGTTAGCTCCAGCTGTTTACTGCCATTCCCTATGTTGTAGCCTATATGTTAGCTAAGAGTTCACTGAATTTGTTTTGGAACACCAGATTAATATTAGGTGCTTAATTCTGGAATCTACAGAAGAAGCAAATGGCAAAGTTGCGGATCTGGTCAGGGTTAAAGATATTGGAACTGAAAGCATCTCAATCCAGTTGACTGATTACTCCTTTCCTGTAGATCAGCCTGGTGATCAGTGGTGGAACTGAAAAAAGGCTAACTTGAAGGGTCTTGTTGCCTTGATTCTTCTACTTTATTATAGTCCATTAGGATTTTAATTCAGATATGTGGAATAAAATGGCACTTAGTTGAAAACCAGTAAGTGTGCTAGGCCTTCAGTTTTAATCCTCTCTTTTTTAGCCATCATTGTTTGAAGCAGTGCCCAAGCTGATATGCTCTTTTCCACTGTCATCTATTTGTGGTGATCTCCATCAATAATCCCATAGCTTGAGTGACATTCTCAAGTCCAGGTTTCTATACTATTAGTGAAAGTTCTCTCACTCCATCAAATTAAGCTGGGAGTTGTAGTAGCCAGGAAATTTTCTTCTCATTCCCAGTACATTGGAATGGGGCAGATAACACTTTTTTTTTCCTGGCAGGGCTACATTCATTCCCTGAGCAAATGCACAGAGTTACTGTCAGTGCATGTTTGCATATTGTGTTACTTAGGCTCAGAGTTATACAAATCAAACTAAGAATTATACCCAGTGCTGAAAAGATACCTATTAGGCCAAGGGGCCAATTAAATAAGCCAAAATTAATTTCTCATTTAGCCCTCTAACCCTTCTCTTATGCTGCACCAGAAACAATTCTGCATTTGCCATCAAGTGACAGAGAGCAGAATACATTGTGCCTCCATAATGAGAGTGTTGTACAGTCTTCACAGTGCTTATGGTTCCATATCTGTGTGTATGTGATTTCAGTCAGAGTACATTCTCAAGTTTAGGTGGGCATTTATTGCATATACAATTCGATATTGCATTCATTTATTACCAGCGCACACCTAAAATGAAAGGTACAAACATAATATAAAAGGGGCTGCAAACTGCAATACCATGGAAATCTGAAGCTTCTTTGCTCTCTGTGTGGCCAAAAAGGAAATATTGAAGGAATCCTTCTGGGCTCTGCCTGCCTTGCTAGCTTTCAGAATGAAAAAATGACTAAGTAGAAGCTGTAACCAATCAGTGCTTGGGTTCCCAAGGTAATACTGATAAGGGGGAGGAATTGTCTTTGATTGCTTCTGTTGTGTGGCTGTGTGCTACCCTGGATATAAATGTCATTCAACGGGACATTTCACTGACACACGCTATTCTGCCAGTGGATTCTTAAGATCCCCATTTTTCTGCACTTCCCAGATCTGTTCCAGAGGGAGGAGAGGAACCCTTTGGAGAAAGTTGGTGGCACATATCAGGGGAAGGAAGAAATGATAAATTATCTTCATCTGGTATTGGATATATTGTATTCTGTTTCAACTTTTTTCCTGTGACTTTGTGGTTTGATGAATTTCACACTTTATGTACCTCTGGTCCCTGAAAGATTAAGCATTTGCCAGTTTATATTAAGATGCCATGGAACTTTTGGATTTTTTAAAACAATTATATTGTGACTATAAGGTAATGTTCTGCCTGGAGAAAGTGTGGAAAAGCTGTTTCACCCTTGTGCTCAAGCATTGCATGAGCAAGTGAAATTAAGGCTGCAGACCTAAACATGCTTACTGGAGAGCAAGTTCATTGACTTCATAAGACTGATTTCTAAATAAACATGCTGAGGTGTCTGCTTGTACAAGTATGTGCCTAGCATGATAATACTGTATTATGGGAGCCTATCTAGCCTAACATTGTAAACGTCTGAGTAGGCCTTTAAGGAAGAGGATCAGTGGTTATCTCCATTGCTGTTCTGGTCCTTTGGATCCACAACAACTTTCACAATCATGAGAAGAGCCTCATGAAAGTGTGATTACTTCTAAGGGTTATTTATGAACCACTTGTGTAGTGCAATCCACTTAACTTCAAGAGTACCACTTCAGTGTGAATTGCTTATTAGCTGGCCCATGTTCTTTTTCTTCCATTCATAACAAGCATGAAAAGTCCCTGTTGAATAAAAAATTATATGTAAATATGTATAATGCTAACACTAATGTTGCTTTCTGATGGCATATTAAGTCAGAAAACCATCTGTCAGAATGTTGGTTTAATACTGATTCATAGGAGGCAATAACACAAAGACATCTTACTGACATCAGTCTTCAACTGTTCCAAAGACCACCTAATCCTAATTAAAGACTTTGTATTTGAGGAATATTAGGATTAGGACATAAAGAGAACTAAATTCCTTCCATGATCCACGCTATAAAGAATTTTGGATCTGGATTTTGGCTGTAGTCAAGCTTTAGCAGAAACACCACACAGATAAAGAAAATAGCTGCTTGACGACAAGATATTCTTTCTGTAATGTTTGCTAAGGACATCGGATAATACTAAAACAACTGCTCCAAAACTGCTTTCAGCAGAGATCTGCTAATTGCAATTATTCTAGCAGATGATTCCAGAAAATGTGCCCTTATCCTGTCATGATCCTACCAGAGAGATTCCACCCTTTTTCTTCCACATCAAGCACTACAGGTTGGCTCCAGACATTGTCATGTTTAGAGCAGACCTGCTGAAACAAGCAGGAGTTGATACTTTCCTCTGATTCCAGGGGGCTTATTTATGGATTGATTGCATTTGCATCCTAATTTTTTTCTAAGAACTTAAAGTTGCTTACATAGGGGATAGGGAAAATCCCCTGATTTAATCCCCACAATCACTATTCTGTGAGGCTAGTAGGGCTGGGAGAGAATAGTGAGACAGGTGTTAATCAATGACTTCTGTTGTTCAACAAGGACTTGAACCTTGGTCTCTCCAATCCAGCATCACAGCCACCACCCAATGCTAGCTGTAAATCTGGATCCAATCTTACTAGTTTCAAGCCCTAGTTTTTGTCCCATTAAGATACTTATTTTTCTATTAAGTCCATAAAGCAGGAATGGGCAGCATATGGCCCTCTAGAGAAACCTCCTAGCATCAGAAGATGCTGACCACTGGCCTTGTGCTACCCAGGCTGCTGGGAGTTAACTATTGATTGCCTATCCCACCCTAGACAATTGTACCTTTTTTAAGCCAAGAATGCCACTTGACATGGCACTTTTCTGTAAATCGCTCCTCATTATTTCCCTGCATTGCCCTCAAAACGTTTCATCAGGTATTCTGTTAAACTCTAACTCAGCGTTCCCCACTACAGTAATTTCCAGATATGTTGGAATTACAACTTCCAGAATTTCCTGCTAATATGCTGCCAAGGAAGTACTGCACTTGTAGTCCCAGTCTGCACATCTGGAGGGCACCCAGCTTGCGTTCTCATTGCTGAAATGTACAAATTAGGAGAATGCAAGGAAATGAGACTGGCAAAGCAAGAGGATAAAAGTAGCTTGGGAGAATAGACGAAGTTTAACAAATTATAAACGCTGTATTATTTACTGGAACTGCACAGTATGTCACTCCAATGGCAGCTTTATGAAATCTGGGTTCCATGTGGTAGTTCTTTAATGTGTATATCAAAGTTCTAAAAATATGGCGAAATATTAATACCACAGATGATGTACTTCAGATGGCTCATCTAATTAAACATTAAGTTAAGCATGTTTGATGGAGGGAATTGAGTATGCTTAACTCTCATTTTGGCATTGGCTCATCTGGAACCTCTGCGTCAGCTTTTTCTGGATTCTGCCCAAAATGGACAGCATGTGCAGCTCACAGTCAACATCTGTGGATAATGATTGAATGATGAGTCACGAAGAGTATTGCAAACAGGGCAGGTTTGTGAAAAGGACCCATCCTCTGGCAAGAATTTGTGCTCCTTGCTTTCATCCCTATTGCTGCCTCAGTGGAGTCCTGAGTCATCCTATTTTCAGGCAGTAGGTGGTCTCTGAGCTGCTCATTAAAATAGCACTGAAATCGTGGCCCTCATTCCTGATGGGTCAAGATTTGTATGACGGGGATAAATCAGCGGGATCACTATCAATTCAGAACTTGATGAAAAAGCTCTCATGAGCTGGATTTGGCCTGCGGGTCGTATTTTGTCCACCCGTGAGTGAACCATTGCCTCAGATTACTGTGTATAGAGAGTAATCACCACCAGGGCATGGGATCTAAAAGTCTTGGTTTACTGTCCTAAATTAAGAGTTTGGTAAGAGTTTTACTGTTGATTTTGATGAACTGCTTGCCACTTTTTGCCATCTTTCAGAGATGCATTTTGCCCGTGGATAGATATTTCTGCTGATGTTTTAGACTGTACATCCATCCACAAATTGTATAAGTTATTTGGATAGTGCAGGACAATAGGCCCAATTTTGGGCTTACAGAATAATAGAAGAGCTGCTACCCTCAAAATGCTCATTTTCAGAATATATTGAGCTATAATTATAATAGTATAATTATTTAAGTAGATGTCTTTTCTTGCTTCCATCCTGGGTTAATATGGGGAACATCTAGGGCTTAAGATTCTTTTGTCTGGCCTATTGAAATCGATGGGACAGCTGTGACTCAGGCCTACAGTTGAAGTCTATTGGAGTTACAGAAGCCACATTGCTTTCAGTGGGAATTAATAATTATTACCTTTGACTGGATAACTTTTTTTGTATAAAGACCATTTTTAATTATACTTATTGAAGAAGAAGATGAGAGGCATTGTATGCTTTCGACACAACACAAACTACTAATGTTCATGAGGGAGAAAGGTAAAAGCAGTAGTACAAAACTTTGGATTGCCTAATATTCAAAATAATCATATTATTTCATTTATTTATTTATTTAAATTTATTAGCTGCCCAACTCCAGAGTAATAAAGCATACAGATTATGTGATCCAATAAGTAACCTTTAAAAAAAAGGTATAAATCAGCAAACTGTGAGGAAGATAACTGTGTACTAAAATAACATTTTATGTTAATGAAAGTCTGTTACAATCTGTAGCCTAGGTAAAACCCACGAAAAAATACAATTGTTGTTGTTCTTATGTTAGCCTTAGAATGTTGTTTTATCATTGTTTTCACCACCATGGAATAAATTGGTGAATGAATAAATTAACCAACAACTTGCCAGAAAGAGGAAGAATGTTTAGACATTTCAGTGGATTTAATTTTATCAAGCCAGCAAACATAGCTTGTGGATAGAAATAGAGCAGCATTATATTTTGATAAGATTCCCCAACCTGGTGCTCTCTAGACATGGTGGACCAGCTCCTTGGCTTCTGAGGCATTTTATCACTGTCTTGGAAGTCTGAGAGTTTTAGTCCAAGACTTCAGAACAGCAGCAAGTTGGAGAAGTTTGTGTTATGAAATCAGTTTCTGCTTATCTTGCCATCTAGTGGTCACACACACCAATCCTTTTTCTCTGCTTCTCTTGAACACAACAAGCAATTCAGGGCTTTCAATCAGCACTGTATTTGTGCCTGACAAATTGGGATGGGGGTAGAGGGGGAGAAAGGATATTCTTATTTAGTGAAGGGGGAAAAGCCACATTTGATGTTCCACAATAGATATGACTCTCTTTAGTAATGGGACACCACAGATATACAGTTTTATGAAAAGAAAAGTTGAGAGTCAGAAGAATCTGAAGAGAAACAATACAGATGCCAAATGTAAGGTCACTGCTGATCTTCTGAATCATTTCTTGCATGGGATAGGTTGATATGTGGGATATGTCATATTTTACCTTCACTGTAACAGACACTACCTTAAACGCAGGTGTATAGTAGAACTTATGGTGACATTATATCACTGCAGAAATGACATGTTTTGTAATTTGTATCATTTGTACCATGGCGTGAAGATGCATGTGATGTCACTTGCCTCCTCTTCCTGTGATGATCTATGACTTTAAATGAACTTCCTTGAAATCAGGCTGTGCTGCCTCATTGGACTGCCTGTATTTCATGTTATGTTATGCCATGATTCCTAACTTAGAGCCCTCCGGATAGGTTGAGAGGACAGATCTCAGAATTCTGAGCCAATGTGACGAACCAGTTCTGGAATTGTACTTCCTGTCTGGCTGGAGGGCTATGGCTTGGGGAAAGCAGACCTTAAGAGACTCCACATACTCTTTCACAAATAACCGAAACATGCAATGGAAGCATAGACACTCCCCATGTGATGGCCCCAAAATTGTGCACCTGGAAGTGTAAAATAGGCAAGGCAGCTGGTTATCACCAAGACGTTGCTTAGGGAAGGGTTTTTGTGTCCTGTAACTCTCCTGAGGGGATAAATGACCACCAGTTCTCCTATAAATAATGCTGCTCTCCTACATGCACAGTTCTTGTAAATGTAGCATATACTTCTTCTCTCATAAATATTTTATATGACTGCAGCTTCACCTCAATTATGTTTAAATTCTTATACTTTTATTGTCCACCCAGATGTCTGTGCTCATGTTTTTTTTTTTAATCTTTCACACCGCTGGTTTCGTACTGTACTTCATAGGGGTTTTTTTAAACTGTTGTGAGTTTTTTGTGATTTTCTGACCAATTTGGCCCTTCTTGCACCTGCAGGCTTGCCCTGCGATACATTTCATGGGCTGCAGCCTCTGTGGTTCAGAATTTCAATTACTATCTCTATTTGCTTTTTCATCTTCTTTGCATCACTTCAATAGTCCTGGGGCTACTGGAGATTTTACTAAGGGACATACAAAGCAACAATCTCTTCTGCTGGCACTTTTCTTCTTGGCATGTTTGGAATGAACCAGGGGCATGCTTTACTGTGACAATGGTGAGTGTGGCTTTCCTAGATTGAGTGCCGATCTCAATTTATCTCAGATAAATAAAGAGGTACGCAGGCAATAGTAAACATTTAAGTTTTCATGAATCACTCTAAGCCATGATTTGATTCGTCAGGCTTTAGCTTGAGGTGCTGTATGAACCCAACCAGTGGGCTTCTCCCATACGAGCCAACCCAGTCACAGGTATTCATGATCCATTACAAGAAACCACTGAAATGTAGAAAATTTCTTCCAATTCTTCTTCCAACCAGAAAACATTTATTTTTCTTTTCTTATGGATAAGGTGTGTGTGTGGGGGGGGGGGGGGGGGGGAGAAGAATCTGCTGGTCCTTGATTAAAATGTGTAAGTCATTAGGAACATCCATAGGAAGGGTCCAAAAAGTCAAGAGGGTGGCTGTGACTGGGCAATTGAAGTCCCACCTCTTTTTACACAGTTGTGGGTTCCATCTTGACTTTTGTGACTCTCCTCTCCCCAGCAGATGCTCCTAAAGTCCCTGAGGTAAATTTGGCCACCTGAGATTGCTTTGGGACCTTAATCAGAATTGCCACCACCCACTAGATTAGCCCTAGTTTAATATTAGCAAAAATTTATCACCTTTTTCTACAGTTTTGTATGATTCTATACAAAGAAATTAGAAATTAGAAAAAATATTTTTAAACTTTTTTTGGAAAAGGAACTAGATTACCTAAGCATGTTTTTTAAAAAAACAACTAGGTACTACAGTTTGAAGAAAGATGTAAGGACTAAGGTATACGTGTATATAAGAGTAGATAGAGAGTGCAAGGTGATCTCCAGTGATTTGCCTCCCTTCACAGGCACTTGAATCATGGTAGGATTTCAAAGTACATCTGAAAGACCTGAGGATCAGTGGATGCCTGAGTCATCCAGATTTGTATCAGCATTCAGTTATGCATGAAACAATAATATGAATACATGTAAAGATATCCTTAAATAAACATTTGACACACTATTGACTTTTTAAGTCTTTTATTTATCTCTCTTTTATTTAAAAAAAACTTGTTCTTTCTCGGGACCATCCTGGCAATTATACATTCAGCTGAAAATAATTACAAAGTAGTTCACTTGCCCAAGTATTTCTGTGAAAGTAGAAAATATTAAGGGGTTCTATGTTTGCATTGCTTTAAATCAGAAACTGGGTGAGAAAATGAAAGTATTTCTTCGTACAGTCAATTAAGAGCAGCCATTGGAAGTGATCAAAAGGATAAGATAATGGCCACAACCATTGACTGAAGCTCCACCCCTTTTTAACATGCATTGCCCATGTAAAAAAGGGGTGGAGTTTCAGTCACATGGTCACCATTGCCATCTTGACATTTTGATTCCTACCTTCCCTGACTCAAGGACATACCTGCAATCAGTCATGTAATGATTTCATATTTGAAGACTGGAGGCAAGACTTTCTTTTTCAGTCTGAAGAATTATATACATATGTTCTCAAAGTGAACTAAAGAAAAAAAAAAGGTGGTCTTTAAGTGATCTGCTTTCAATTTCATCTTAAATATTTGCAGATTTCTTAATCTGGAACCCAAAGATTCACAGAGCTAAGTTTGAACATCAATTCAGTGGGAATTTATTTCATTTATTTGGCTGCCCATCTCAAACTCATGGCTCTAGGCAGCTAACAACAGTTAAAAACAATATAAAAACATAAAAACCATATAAGCACAATCATCGGCTGAAGTACACGAACTAACAACTGTTAACATAGCCTCTGCATGGGCTTTACCACACAACCAGGTCTCTGAGCCCAGTGGCAGAACCGTGTCTTTAAGGCAATGTTTCTCAACCTTGGCAACTTGAAGATGTGTGGACTTCAACTCCCAGAATTCCCCAGCCAGGGAATTCTGGGAGTTGAACTCTAGGGAATTCTGGGAGTTGAAGTCCACACATCTTCAAGTCACCAAGGTTGAGAAACACTGCTTTAAGGCCTTGCGAAAAGCCAGTAGGGTCAGGGCCAATCTAATCTCCAGGGGGATGATGTTTCATAGGCAGGCACCGCAAAAGAAAAGGCTCTCTTCCTGGATCCCACCAGATGGCACTCCTTACAGATGGGACAAAAGGAGCATGCCTTTCCTGCCTGACATGATAGGACATAATCCAGGAGGGTGGTCTCTCAAGGAACCTGGTCCCATGAAGGACTCTGTAGGTCATTACCAACACCTTGAATTAAACCTGGAAGTATACTGGCAACCAATAATATTGAAAATAAAGTAAAAGAGGAGGTAAGATTTGGGATGCATACGTGGCTGTGTTTGTGTGAGGTGTGGTTTGCAATAATGCATTCTAGCAAGGATTGCATCAGAGTTTGCCATAGTTAGAGGTGAGCCACTAAAATCAGTAGAACATGTTAATCATGAGTGGTAAAAGATTATGGGAAGTGGGGGACAAGGCATTTGGTTTATCTTAGAAGAGGCAACTCAATCTAAATGGCAGTGATGTGGGAGGAAAGTGTTTCAAAGAGACTCGACCTTAATTAAATCACAATGATTGAGGCTGAGAAATTACTCTTTCAAAATTCTGTATCTACACCAGAGAGCATTAAAGAGGCCTTCCTGAAATCCGTGTTGGCCTTGGCAGCTATGCAGGCTTGACATGACTGTTGTAAATCCCACTGAAACCTAGAGGCAGCCCTCAGCTTTTGCAGTACACACAAATATGCATATTCTCTTCTCCATGACACAACTTGCTGTGGAAAATTCTGCATTGTAAATCCTTGGGATAATGTTTAATAAATTGGTCACTTTTTCTAGACGTGGCAGACCTGGGAACTGGTATGAATATTTAAATTGTGTTTGTCTACCATTTAAGTGACCAAGACATGAACTGATTGTGATGGGATACAAATGCAGTAATTTATAAATATATAATAGCAGTGATCCAGTAATGATCCAATCCCATAGTAAAACGTTATTTATTTGTCAAAGTACAATATTGTGTTCTCAATTAAGACACCCAAGGCTTGTGTAATACATAAGTTTGGCACTTGCTGCCCTCTTATCATCTGCATAGGAGTTTTAACACTCAGAACTAGAAAGAACAAGCAGAACAACAGAAGTACCATTTGTGCTGGCTTCAGGCAAAAGGAACCTTGAGAGCTTTTGTTTCATGAGGTGCTAAGAATTTTGTGATTCTTACATTCATATAATCCGCTTAATGTCACGGTGCCAAAGGTATGGTGATGGAACCCCAAGTCACACAGTTGGTTTCTGCATGATGGAGGAAGAAGGATGAATCTTGCTTTTTCCATGCTAAATGTTGGTGAATTATGAGCCACTTGCTCAATGATCCCTAGAAATTTTGACCTACTTAATCGAGAGTAAGGCCCATTGAACTCAATGCATTTTTACTTCAGAAAAGGATGTCTTCTAAGCAGGTTAGTGAATTGATATAGGGACCCACTTTGAAGTAGGGAATTCAGGCTGAAAAGAATACTGGATGTGGCCTTTCAAAGCCCTTGGATGATCCAGTGACTTTTCTGCTGCTTCTGGCTTGTTTTAGGCAATCAATTTTACTTTCAAAATGGAGGATGCTGAGGAGGGTGAAATGGTGAGGCAGCAGGCTTTCTGAGTAGCCAACCAATGACTTTTCCAATTTCATTAACCTCTATAGCTTTCAGAGGTAAAAGGTTAGCATTGCTTTGGGCTTTATTCACTTTCCTAACTCTTTTTCTTTCCTATAGCCAGCCAGATGCTTGAATTTTGCTCCCTGGGCTAATGAAATGTTAGACTTCTGTGTTGGCCCTACCAACACAACTGGAAGTTCAGGTCTATTCTTTGAATGTGGGCTCTGGGCTGACCCATCCAGTACACACCCTTGGGTCAAACCCAAGATCAAAACTCTTATTTTTAAATTCTACCTGATTGGGGAAGATTTAAGTCTTTGAAAAATCAATATATGTGTACCAGGTTATTCTTCACAAGCACTGGCCTGAAGATGTGCTGTTTCTGAAAATAAAGAATGGTAAGGTTATGAGTGCTATTTTCTCCAAGCCAGCTTCTTTCTCTATGGCTTGTCTATGCAGTATTATCCCTTGCTCTGCTGGTCTGTTTCTTCTGTTTCCATAACCCCATCTTAACTGGGTTCTGCTAGTGGTGAAAAAGTCTTTCCCAGGAAAGACCAAGCGTGCCAACCAGTTATGCCAACCCTCTTGACACCCCAGAAAATGCAGTGATCAAAGGCAGCAGAGCCACACTGTCCAATAAGGACAAATCAACTGTTGATGTTTCAAGTCCTGCTGAGAACAGCCAAGCTTTGCCAACATGCCTTGCCAAGTCTGAGACCTCACCAAACCCAGCGATGAGCAGGTCCTTTCCAGAGGGGGCCCAGACTTGTCCATCAGTTTTGTCTATCTTCGCACCCTCAAAAGGCAGAGCTCAGAGCCAGCAAAGTACACCATCTCACAGGAATTATTGGTGGCCATGCTTCAGTGTTTTGGCTACACAGCACTCCAGAAGTAAAAAAAAAAAAAAAAAGGAAGAGCTTACATGTAAAGGTTTTGAACTTTTTTCATTTTCATTCTGAAGCTGAATGGGATACTTTCTGCATTGGCTCAGCCTAAGTTAGACTCTTTGCTAGACATCACTGCCTTAAAGGAGGTGCATGGGAAATATTTAAAAAATGTCATGCAATGAAATCCTTGAAGGTTTCCAGCTGAAACTTGGCAAGGTTAATCTACTCTAAAAGGTTTCCCATCCCAATTTCATCCTGGTCTACCAAAAAATAAAGCAGCTGGAGAAAGATGTTATCCAGGCAGACCTCACTCACACAGCTTTACTGCTCCAGAACAACTATTCCAAATGATCAGACTGCAAACTAATATGAACTCCTCCTAAGTATCAGGACAGTTGCCCAAACGGACAAGATATTTCAGATAGTTTAGCCAGTACTTGGGCTGCAACTGCACTGATGGGGATTTGCAAGGGATCAGTTACATAAACCTTTGCTAAGTCAAAAGGTAATAAAAAAATCAGGCAGGCTTTCCTTGGTGTACAAAAGGAAAGGTATTTCAGTCTGAAGCAGCCAGCATAGAATGGCCAGACAATCTTGTGGAGCCTCTTACACTGACGAAATGGTGTTTAAAACTTGTTGACCTGGCGTGCAGTTTTGCATTTTACAGAGATAGCTCTAACACAACATTTCCTGGGTAGACGATACCACATCCTTGAACCACTTAATTCCACCCAGATCACAGTGGACCTAACTTACGATAGTCATTTGTATTTCTGGTCCAAAGTTTTCAGTAAGGTGCATTTGGCTTCAAAAGCCAAGACAAGCAATTTAACACACACAAACACACATCACAACTGAAGTATAACATAATCAGACCAAAAATGACCCTCGTCAGAGAGCTTCCTGTTATTTTTTACAAACATCTACAAGTAGACCTCAGTGATAGTAACTCCCCTTGCATTGGTCCCCAGCAACTGGCATTCAGGGTCCAGCTGCTTTTCAACCTGAGGTGGTATACGGCCCATAAAAAATAGAGATGCACAGCTAAAATATTGTACAGAATTATTAAAAGAGCAGCAGAAGAAACAATGAAAAAGGGCCTCCTCCAGCCTCCAGGTCCCTAAGGAAGTCTCCCATCAAGTCAGCCCCTGATGAGTAGATAAACTCTCTACATTGTTTTTGTGGAAACAATAAAGAAGGCATCTGCCTCTGCCAACTTCCAGGATGTTTTTCCCAATTTCCCAGACTGATTTGCAGCCCTGGGATTACTTGCAGATCCCACAAGTTCTAAGTAGAGTCAGTCTTGTTCAGTTCAGTTAGGTGTTCCTCTTCTAAGCCACTAAGGGCTAAACAATTCTTCACTAATATTCTAGAAATTACAATCAGATGGATTTCTTTGGCTAACATCTTTCACAGCCAAAACAACTGTATCACTCTCTTTCTAGGAGAGGATCGAGCCATGCTGAGCCATTTGCAATATTTCCACGCACTTGGCATTTATATTTGCTCTTTGGTCCAGAATGAGGCAGCACCAGTAGTTATGGGCACATTTCAATATGCCCACGTAATACTGCTTCTCCACAAGCTACACTGGTTGGCTGTATCCTTCCAGATGCAATTCAAGTTGCAGGTTGTGGGCTATGAAGCCCTTCATGGCGCAGAGCCTGGTTATTTACCCGACTGCCTCTCTCCCTTTACCTCTGTCATTCTGATAAGGTCTGACAGGGTGGGCTTGTTCTAGGTCCCATCATTTACACAGTGTCATTTTGTGGGATCCAGGAGATGGGTCTTCTCTGTCGCCATGTCTGAGTTCCAGACAGCCCCAATCCTTCCTGCCTTTTAGAAGGTTCTGAAGACCTGGCTCTTCCATCAGGCATTGAGATTTTCTGCCCATGTTGATTGATTTTAGTTGGATGAAATTGCTTTGGCCATCTTATGTTTTTGTTGTTTTGGTTTTTGTATGCCACCCTGAGTCACTTGGTTATTAGGCAGCAATATAAATTGATGTAATAATTAAACTAATAGGATATATGTATGTTCTCAGGATGTTCTTTTTGTTATTTTATCCAGGAGGCCTTGAACATTCTACCCCAACCCTGTTTACATGAGTGAGAGGGTTGTTCTGGTTGAGGTAATGGGTGAACCAGAGCCTGGAACAATTATCAACAAAAGAAACATCATCTAATTTTAGGAGGGGAATATTTTCCTTTTTTTTTTTTTCATTTCCAGTTCATTCCACACAGCTTCATACCACTTGCCTACAGCTCTGTCAGTTAGAATGAAGGCTGATGTGGGAAACAGGTCATCTCCTTCAGTGGTGGGTCCTGACCCACAGTTTGAAGAATGTCTGTCAACTTGTGCTGCCTTTGGAGAAAATATTAAGACAGTCCTGATGAAGTCAAACCCAATGCTGCCATCTGCTGGCCTGATTCACTTCTGGCAAGTGCAAGAGCTGTGCACACTTCAAACACGGCTTGGGAAAAGAACTCTGGTTAATGATCATAACAAAGTTTGTTGCTGTTGATTTGGAAAAAGTACTTCAGGCCTCACGTGAGTGTAGCACACATACACACAAACACACCCATTTATGAAAACAGCCTTTTTAAAGACTTCCCTATGCTGCTTTAAAAGTTCCCTTGAGCATTTTTTTACAGGTTCAGGGAAGCCTGAATACAGTTGGGCTACTTTAATGAAGAACAGAGGTCTGAAGCACTCTCCAAGTCATTTCTGAATGATCACAAAAAGTAAAAATCATGCCAAAATGCACAAAAGAAAGGGAGGAAGTTATCCAAGAAAATTCCATTTTCTCTTCTCAGAAATTGTATGTGGAACTAGACTTTTGACCTTTTTTCCAGCCCTGAATGGGAAAAGATATCTGAATTCCCTATTTGGTTAAAGTTCTAACTTGATAAGCTGAATATAGGAAATAATTTCCACAACAGTTTTAATGGGTACTTTCAGGGCTTAAAGCAAGCCACAGTTCTCATGGGATGAGACCTCAATGTGTTTTGCCTGCTAGGGTTCAATCCAGGCATAGTGCCTGTCCTTAACCAGGGATTAAATTAATACAGGATTCCCATACCATTTTATTTTTGTTTAGAATTTATGGTCCCTTCAGCAACTCCATATGTGTGAACATCAGTTGGGTGACTTCCAAGGCACACCTGTTCCACCTACAGAATGAGAGTGGGAGGCAGGGAAGCAAGATGTGGTTGTCCCAGCAATAAAATGTTCCCTGTCATCATCTACACCAGTGTTTCTCAACCTTAGCAACTTTAAGAGATATGGGCCAGCTCCCAGAATCCTAGGAGTTGAGGTCCACACCTCTTAAAGTTGCCAAGGTTGAGAAACACTGATCTACACTAATAGAATCAACTTACATATTGTGCTGGGCCATAGTTTACTTAACCTGGCTTATTGAATATGCTCCAAAGGACTGGGTCACCCATGAAACCAAAAGAATGATTTGCAACTGCAATGGCTGAGTTCATTCTACATGCTAAAGCCAAACCCATATTATGTCTTAGTAATATGGGAGTCCTGCCATAATGTGGTTGCCTTGATTTAGAGCTTAACAGGTTATGTGATCCCAGCCCTTTGGATTTCTACATCAGAGGTTATGGCAGAGTGCAAAGGGTGGGTCCCACCCAAGGGTACACTTCCCTTATGCTTTTGGTGCCAAGACACATAGGAGGCTGTAGCATCTAATACATCGGGGGAGTAACTGCTTACCAGGATCACGGTCTCAGTTTGCCTCCTCCAACCAGTAGGTTCTGTTATGCGTCCTTTCTCTGAATTTTTCCATCTTGTCACTTGAATTTCCATGGGTGCCCACACACATATATGTACACTCTGCTTGCAGGAGGTTACAAAAGGCTGTAATCTTTCTGAGATTGCTTCCACAATTTCACAGTGGGAGTCATTACAGGAACTTTGCTGTGAGCACAAAGTTTGGTCCAGTGTTACTAATCAGCAGAACAGCTTGCAGATGATCAAGAGGGTGCGATGCAGTAGTCAAAGAGAGAGCCTGTCCCATGTGTAGAGGATGAATTTTGTCTTTCTTAAGTGAAAGGGAGAAGAATCCATGGGGAGGAGAAAAGCAGTACTTGCTCTGGATATTGATTCAAAACAGTTTTAAAGTGGGGAGCAGGAAATAGCAATTTATTTGTCATAGGTCCTCTCAAATTGTGCATGTATACTATTGTGCATGTATTGTGTAAATGTGTGTACATTGAGTATATGCTGTGACTGAAAAAACCCTCCAGAAGCTATGATTTTTTGTTATCAAAGGGTGAATACATTTGAAATAATTTGAGCTCCAAACCGTTGACTGAAAGTTGAATTGTAACTTTTGCCAAAAAAAAAAAAGTGTTTTCTATGAAAACTAATAATTTCTCGAGGACTTAAAGTAATTAAACCACAATGGTCAAAATCCTAGGAATAAAATATTGACCTGACCTGATAGAAGGACAATGAAAAAAGAGAAAAGAAACAATTTACTTTTAAAGGCTGTGTTACTGTGCTTATTTATCTTGGACTAAACATGGTTTAATTAAGTGGGGTTTATTTCTGAGCAGATATTAAAAAAAAAAAAAATCCCCTCTCACCTCTATGGGTGGTATGTGTCTTCCTCAATCTTGGGTCCTCTACCAGAGGCCTGGGAGTTTGAGGGTTCTGCGCAGTATCTTAGCTGTTCCTAGCACTGCACTCTTCTGCACAGAGAGCTCTGATGTTGTTCCTGGGATCTGTTTGAGCCATTCTCCCAGCTTAGGAGTCATGGCCCCGAGTGCTCCTACCACCACTGGGACCACTTTGGCCTTTACTTTCCACATCCTCTCTATTTCCTCCTTCAGGCCCTGGTACTTCTCCAGCTTCTCATGCTCCTTCTTCCTGATGTTGCTGTCACTTGGCACTGCTACATCTATCACTACCGCTGTCTTCTGGTCTTTGTCTACTACCACGATGTCTGGTTGATTAGCCAGTACCTGCCTGTCCGTCTGGATCTGGAAGTCCCACAGGATCTTAGCCCTGTTATTCTCCACGACCTTCTGTGGAATCTCCCATCTGGACTTGGGGGGGTCTAGCTCATACGCTGTGCAGATGTTCCTGTACACAATGCCAGCTACTTGGTTGTGCCGTTCAGTGTATGCTGTTCCTGCCTGCATCTTACACCCTGTCACTATGTGTTGGACTGTCTCTGAGGCCTCTTTGCACAATCTGCACCTTGGATCCTGTCTAGTGTGGTAGACCCCTGCTTCTATGGATCTGGTGCTTAGTGCCTGTTCTTGTGCTGCTATGATCAGTGCCTCAGTGCTGTCTTTTAGTCCGGCCCTATATATGATATACATATCATGTACAGTATACATACATATACAGTACCTTAGTGCTGTCTTTTAGTCCGGCCCTATACAATCATATATATATGATTGTACTGCAAGTTAGGTAAATCTAAGTTTATTTTGAAGAAACCCCTCTCTTCCCACCCCAAGCAAATAAGAAAAATTACAAAAAATGTGAATGGAACAAACTGTATATGGTAAGGAAACAAACTAAATGTTAAAGAATGGATTAATCATGTGAATAAATTCAGAATGACCTGGCAAAAGGATCAGAGGATGGTTGAAATGGCAACTTTTGCATTTTCACAGGCCACTTTCTCTGGCAGGAGGATAAAAAATAAATAAATAAAGCCAGTTATGGAGAGACTTTTTACTGTAAGGTGGTCTGACATAAAAATCTGGTCTCCGTATAAATAAAAGCTGACTGAGCTTCAGAAACTGCTTTTTTGCGCTCAGGTGAGGGAAGAGGAGAGGCTGATCCATAGCAGGAAAGCCAGAATGGAGGAGAAAAACTTGGGGGGGGGGGGCTGGCCACCCCATCAGTGGATTTCCTGTAAAACCAAGAGCTCCACAATGATTGAGGAACGAAAGCCCATTTCTGGTGGACATTGTCCTTGGCCATGTTGTGGCACCAGGTCAGGGGGACACTATCTTTTCTTACTCACTGCCATACAATTTGTAGTCTCATAAAAGGGGCATTCAAAGCCTTCTTCTCATTACAGAGAGACATCTATGAGAATTAAAGGTGCAGGCCAAGACGTGTAGGCAAACCAGGCTGTTTCACATTCTTCTGCAGTTAGACCCACAATTTTGAAATATGATCGGAAAAGTCAAAATCTAAGATTCACTACAAACTACAAAAATGCTTACAAACTGGAGAGGAAGAGGTGGAGGAGATCCCCATTAGATTGCAATATATAAGTCCTTTGGGCTGTAATTCTAATATGTGAAGGTGTAATGTGTTAGTAAACATATGTATGTGTGGCGAGTCAGAGTAATTTGGAGGCACAGAGAATTTTTTGAAAATATTCCTATAGAATGTTGTTTAAACTCATTCTCTACCTGCTGATAATTACCTGTAACTTCCTCCTAGATGGCTTTTAAGTTGGTTAAGCTAATTGCTGGCCTCTGACCTGAGCTGGGGGAAAGAGAAAACTAGCAAGGAAGGGAGAATAAGCTGGTGGGAGGAGGCAGGTTAAGCATTTCATCCACTTGAAGATGCTACGCTGCACAGTATTTTGCACCCTCAACAGAATTTTGGGATCCTGCTTTCACTTAGTAATCTGTAGCTTTGCCCTTATACTCAGGATCCTAATGTTGCTTCAGACGTATTCAATATATTTGGAAACCAGATTGTACGGCACACTCACAAGTTCTTCTTTTATGCATTTTATATACCAATCAACTCAAGATTGTTACTTTATGTGTACAGATGACCCGAAACCTTATGCATTGTTGCTCTCCACTGAATGTCCATATCATGTACATTGTCTTAAATATGACTGTCACATATATTATCTGAATATGAAACATTAATAATTGGAAGCAGCAGCCCTGAGTTTTCTTAGTAAACAGTTTGGGGAAAAAAACACATCAGTTTAGGAGTTTTGTCATGGATGGTTTTCTTTAAGCTTTTCTTAGTCATTTGTTGTTGTTTTTTAATAGTGTGACCTTTCACAATCTCCTAAGTGACCACTCATACAATTTGTTTGCTAGCATTATTCTGAGAACTTCAGATTACTCTGATTGTATGAACATCTGGAAATTATCACATACCATTGTTGACAGAGAACCTCTGAAGTTCATCCAGCAGGCCTTGAGAGACATAGTCCTGGATAAGAAAAACATCTCTCTTACAAGGCCATTTGGGGGAAATTAACATAAAGACACATTATAAGGCCAGAAATAGATTCAAATGTAGAATATGTCCACTTGGGATTTGGGATGACAAGTCTCACGCTTTATATTTCGATCAAGAGATTCCTGTTCTGTTCAGGGTTGCAGTGTTCCGTTTATAAGATGATCCTTTATACTGCTGTAGATGGTGCTGAAGTATAACTTTTGCATCACCCAATTAACCACTTAAGTTGTTTGTGCAGTCGAACTGGCCTTCCTTTTAGCAACTGCTGAATCAGTTCCAACCACAATAGTATTTATAATAAAATTCTAGGTTTTCTGCTTTCTGAACCAAATGAAATCAAGGAAGCGAATCTGGTGTTGGCCCAGTTCTGTGAATTGGTGAACTAAGATACAAGAAGCTGATTCTAGAGCAGTGTTGTCCAAACTTGGCCACTTTAAGATGAGTGGACTTCAACTCCCAGAATTCCCCAGCCAGCCATGCTGGCTGGGGAATTCTGGGAGTTGAAGTCCACTCATCTTAAAGTGGCCAAGTTTGGACAACACTGCTCTAGACACACATGTCTGCTCCTAACCATAGTGATGCCAGAAAGATGAAACCTGCATTGTGACATTGTGACACAAGTTCTGCCCTTTCATATTTGCATTGTGATGTTACATACAAGTATGGATGGAGACTGTGTTACGAGGTTGCAACATACATTTTGTTGCTTGCCTCCTCTTCCCCCCACCTGGCAGATGCTTACAGTTCTAGAACCCCATAACTGTCACCACTCGTGTTTTCATCATATTGTTTGCAGCTGCTTTCCTTACTGTGATTCATTTCAGGAATGAGGTTTAGAATGACCATTATTCAACAAAATGCACTTCAGGCCAAAAGTTCCTGGGGTTAAATACACCCACCGTACATCCAAGTTAGACTGTAGGGTTTATCTATTCATTCAGGAGATGTTGCTAAAACTGTACCTGAGCATGCCAACGTTACCAGTGAAAAGCATCTTCACTGGGGTTTTCCTGGTAACATACATATAAAAAAAGAAAGCAGAAGTGGGAAAACATAGTAGGCTTATAGCAGAGCGACAAGGATGTCAGGCCCCTCTTTAAAATGCCATAGAAAGCTGCACAGTAAGACCCCATCTGGATTGTGATAGAAAGCATAACGTATCATGGATCTATTTTGTCTTTTAATAAACTTGTTTGGATTTAGACTTTGAAGAATTGCTAACTGGATAACTTTCAGGGTACTTAAATCACAAACATTTGCATCTCAGACTTCCAGGCCTTGAGAAATGTTTTACACCAAGGTGAATCTACAGCATCTATACCCAGATCCTGAATCTAAACATGTTTCTGTTCATTACAACATTTAACCTCATTAGAATGAATGAAGAAGTCCCTACATTGAATATTACACTGGAATACAAATGAACAGAGGGTCCAGAAAATATGTGAATAATGGGGGGAGAGGAAAGCTCTTTTAATTAAATGTATCACTTGCTCTCCTCTTTCCCCTACTTATAACCAAATGATGTTTTTATTTATTTATTTATCAATCAAATTTATACGGCCACCTGTCTTACAAAAAGATATTAAAAACAGTCATTATTAAAATATAAAACAGTCGTTATTAAAATATATTAAAAAAACACAAGGCACAAGAGAGAATGAATGTTCATCACAGTAATGGAGCCATCTTAAAATTTCATTGGTCCCTTGGAACCCCCAGGCTTGGTGACATAGCCAGATCTTAAGGGACTTCCAGAACATTAACAGGGATGGATCTAACCTTCCTTTGCAGGGGGAAATGTTCCATAAGGTGGGGCACCATGGCAGAGAAGACTCACCTCCTGGGCCCCATCAAGTGTAGTTCTTAGCAGACAGGACCCACAGCATACCTTCTCTGCCAGATCTAATGGGATGGGCAGATATAATTGGGGAGAGGCGGTCCCTCAGATAATGCAGCCCCATGCTGTGAAGGGCTTTAAAGGTCAAAACCTTGAATTGGACCTGGAAGCAAACTGGTAACCAGCAGCTCAGGGAGCAGAGGTGTAACATGTGCTGTTCTAGAAACACATATAACTGCCTGTGCCACTGCATTCTGCACCAGTTGAAGCTTCTGGATATTCTTCAAGGGCAGCCCCATGTAGAATGCATTACAGTAGTCCAGTTGGGAGGGGACTAGGGCATCACTGACTGTGAGCAGAGCCCCCCAATCTAGGAACAGGCACAACTGATGCACAAAATGAAGCTGTGCAAAGGCCCTCCTAGCCATGACTGCCATCTGCTCTTGGGGCAGGAGACATGAGTCCAGGACCCCCAGATTGCACACTGGGTCTGTCTGGGGCAGTGCAACCCCATCCAGCACCAAAGGTGGCATAGTCCTAGAAGTGGCAGGCCCCAAAACCCAAAGCTACTCAGTCTTGCCAGGGTTCAGCTGAAGCCTGTTGTTCCCCATCCAGATCCTCACAGCCTCCAGGCACCAGGATAAGACATTCACGTTGTTGCTTAATTCGCCAGGGGCAGAGATATATAATTAGGTATCATCAGTGTACTGATGATAGCTCACCCCATGCCCTCATGTGATGTTAAATAGGAGAGGAAAGAGCACTGAACTCTGTGGTTTGTAAGGGGCAGGATCTCACTTCCCCAATCACCACTGAATGGAATCAACCTGGGAGAAAGGAGGCGAACCAGCACAACACCATGCCACCCATCCCCAATCCTCTGAGCCGATCCAGGATACCACGGTTGATGGTACTGAAAGCTGCAGAGAGGTCAAGTACAGCAAGGATGGATGCACAACCCCCATCCCGCCCTTGCCAGAGGTCATCCAAAAGTGTGACCAATGTTGTTTCCATCCCATACCCAGGCCTCAATCCCAACTGGAAGGGATCCAGATAATCCACTTCTTTCAAGGTCCTCTGGAGCTGCTGGGCAACCACCTTCTCGACCACCTTCCCCAAAAAGGAAAGGTTAGATACTGGATGAAAATTGTCCAGTATAGCGGGGTCCTGGACGAATAATTATATATCTCTGCCCCTGGCGAATTAAGCAACACCGTGAATGTCTTATCCTGGTGCCTGGAGGCTGTGAGGATCTGGATGGAGAACAATAGGACGATACTGGATGAAAATTGTCCAGTATAGCGATGGCTTCTTGAGAAAGGGGCAAACCAAAGCCTCCTTAAGAAGTAAAGGAATGACCCCCTCGCTCAAAGAATTAACCACCGCTAGAACCCACTCACACGACACCCTCTGGGCTGCTTTAACAAGCCAGGAGGGGCATGGATCTAAAGAGCAGGTGGCTGAGCTCACAGTCCTAAGGACCCTGTCCACTTCCTCAGGCCCAGCAGGCTCAAACCTTTCCCAGATAACTGGGCAGGACTCCTGCCCATGCATCTCCTCCAAACCTGCAACAAGGCTGGCATCCAACTCTGAGTGAATCCGAGCAACTTTTTCTGACAGATGCTGAACAAATTCCTCTGCATGCCCCTGCAAGAGGTTCTTCAAGCTCCTCCTACCCAAGAGGGCTCGTGTCACCCGAGACAGGGCCACAGGATGCCTATCTGCAGACACAATAAGGGTGGAGAAGTACTGACACTTTGCTGCCCTTACTGCCACAAGGTAGGCCTTAATAACTGTTCTAACCTGTGTTTGGTCAGGTTCATCCCTTGTTGAACACCACCAATGCTCTAGACATCTCTTCTTTCATCTCCCTCAACTCCTCTGTAAACCACGGGGAGTGATGGGATCCCCAAGTGCAGCAGACCAGCAGGAACAGCCTCCAGCTCCCTCTGAAACCCATCCAGGTCCATCAGTCGCCAGGGGTGGACCAGTCTAATGAGTCCAGCCTCCCTGCAATGGATAGTGACGCTAGAGAACTCCAAGGTAATCAGGGCATGATCTGACCATGACAAGGGAGACACCAAAAACTCCCCCAATTTCAGATCACATAGCTACTGCTCTGATAGGAACACCAGATACAGTATATGACCACTGCCCTGTGTCAGGCTCTGGATGATCTGGGTTAGGCCGATGGCCGTTATGGTGGCCATGAACTCCCGAACTGCCTCTTCTATTCTTCTGAGTCCCCTTGTAATTCATGCATTTTGTTGTTGTTATTAATACATTCTGCAAACAGTGAATAGTTCAAAATAGTTTGAATTATTTGTGTTCCTACCAAGTCAAGAAGCTTAAATCTACCAAACAGAAGAGATTCTGCATATTTTAATGAAAGATAAAACAACAATATAAACATACACAAATTTACAGAGAAAGGATCAGTTTTAATACATTTGGAATAAAAGGATTTCTTTTTTCCCCTTAAAATATGGTATAAAAATAAATGCAAGAAACATTAACAGAATTTACAGACAACAGACAAAGACACAGACTTTCTTTCTTGATGTGAATACACCTGTGAGACAGAACCTTCTGTGCTAATTTATTGTGCAATAGCTGTGATGCCATATTAGGTATATTTATTAATATATTCTTTTTTTACATGTCTTCCAGTTTGTGAATGACAGCACTGTAAATAAATTGTGCCTAACAGAAGCTTTTTTTTTTTTTTTAAACTGTACTGGAGCTTGCAGAAAATAAATAGACACAGATCCAGCTTGATATGAAGGCGAAAGTGAGCAGAGAGTTTTCAAAATGGAGGCATCAAAAGGTTAGTGAGTCCCTTGGAGTCTGTAATGCCTTGATATACACAAAAGAAAACAAGTCAGGTCCTTGCTCATGCAACATCTTGTTCTATTGTCCTTTGATTTCAGGCAATTAGTGAGCTACGAAGTATGTATAATGACTGAGTCTGCTTCCATGCTACAAGGTGATACTTTTAGTAGGACTGCACTAGACTGGTTAATCTCTTTGATGTGAGCGATTTCCCCTGAGAAAAAGATAGAAACAAACAAACAAAAGAAAACAGAAGACAGAGGCATGTTCACTGAAAACCCAGTTCATCTTCAAGCACCTACTTGTCTGGCTAACATTTTTCACATTGCTACATTAAATAGGAGATGTCTGTCCTTGGGCTATTGCAGATATGAATAGTTCATCCCTTGGTGACTGCAGTAGCAAGAGGTTCATGTTATCCCAGGCACAACTGCACAGATGGAAATTTGGGTCACCTCAAATGTGAGGAGTCACTGGAACTGGTTCACAAAACCAGCTTCCAGTCCTCATCAAGGGAAACAGAACCAAATGCAAAGAACTCGGGGGGATATGTCTGTTTTGATCAATATGTGCTTGAATACTCTGAGCAAATCAAAATCCAGTGATTTAAAAAGCATCACTCTCTTAAAACTCTCACATTGTACCCACTGGAAGCCATTAAAATTACATTCCAAAAACATCCAATTTCAGCTGCGCATTTTCAGATTTCTCAGCCAAAATACTGATGTTAATGGCCAACTGTCAGGTTCAATGTTCTGAAGGCAGCAATGGAAGATCTGAGCTTCATTATGGAGTCCTGAATTCTAATGCAATGAGTTTAAACAATCAAACAGCCAGTTCATTATGCACTATTGCTGATATGGCTTACATTTTAAATACAATCCATCATTTATATTGCTGATGATAATTAAATTCATATAACCCTCCTCAACATCAAGTTTGCATGGTTATAAACTCATCAGATCTGAACTTTCCTTTCCTTTGATGATTATCACTTGTATTTATTTATTTGTTTTATTTATTTATTTATCATATTTATATAGCCGCCCATCTCACACAAGGTGACTCTGGGTGGCGTACAACAATTAATTAAATATTAGCAATAATGTCATGAGGCCATATATTAATGACATCTCAATGGCACAACAAATGGTTGTCATAAAGTCATTTGAATCTCTCATATGATGCAGAATATAGAGCTGAAAGCAATGGGCAGCATGAATGTATATATTTCTACAAAATCACAGAGGTTTTGCAGTTCTAAAACCAAAGGTTTCAGAGACACAGATGGAAATTATTCAGATATGGTGGTTTCTATAATCCTCTCTTTTTTCTAATTTCTACTTTACATTCATATACAATTACACTAAACTGTACTTTCCTGGCACTGAGAATAACAATACAAGTAAAATATTTGAAGCTACCACATGCATTTCACAATTTCTGAAATAGACTATGATCACACTCAAGTTATTGTGCCTATAACTGATCAGGTATCTTGTGGTGCCCAAAGACAACTGTAGGGAGATTCCTTTGCTGTTAGCATGTCATGGCAGCTGATAACGATAACTCTATCTACCAAACTGCCTCACCAGCTAGAGTTGTATCTGGGTATTATAACATTAGCCAACTGGTACAGAAGCCCAGAAGTCAGGGAATATTTATGACTGGGCATCAGTACATACAGTACAAGTATGTCTACAAAAGAAAATAAACAATAGGAGGATGGTTAGATGAAAATGTCGTTAATAAGTTCATTGAACTGGACTGTTTTTTTAACCTAGTTAGTTATTTGAGGTGCTCATATTTATTAGCACTTTATGATCATTAGATTGGTTAAAGGCAGAAAACACTGTGTGTTAAATGAAAGGGACACAGTCTCTATAATCCTGCTGACACATATAGTATTAGAAGGGACATTACCAACATCTTTTAAACACCTCAACACTTTCTCTCTCAGTGAACTTCTGTTGCTGCTGATCCATTGTGGGAAACATTTTGTAAGGACAACTTGCTGGAGCTTATGCTCTTGATACATTAATTTTAATAACTGGATGGAGTTGCCATCTTAGAATTTCTTACTGTGTTAATTCTTCTACTAGCAAAAGGATATACAATTTACATTTGGTTCTCACATTCTGACCAGCAAAGCAACTGGCTAATATAAATCTCCCATCAAACTACCCCTTCTGCTATCCATACTGTCATGTCTCATCAAATCCCAATTATACTTCTGCTATGGATACTGGACATCCAAACCCTGTTCTGAGCAGCTCCAGCCAGTCTCATCTGAATTAATAGCTATTTTTCAAATTTCAGATGGACTCAAGTCATGCCTGGAGTTTGTTGAAGCTTGATCATCTATGCTAGCAAGGATGGAAAAATAGAGGATGCTTTGTTACAATGGCACAGGTAATGTGTGGTTATGGCTTTACAAACTCTCATAGCTATCACAAAAAAGATATTTTTTAGAGTTCAGGGATCACAATATTCTGTCTGAGCCTTATGATTTCACTAGTTATACGTCTCAGGAGGTGGCAGTATCTGAACTTCTCTGGCCTTAGAAGCTAAACAGAATTGCACCTGGTTAGTATTTAGAGATCTTCAGACAACACCAGGCCTGTAGATTATATTGGGGAATGAAAAAAAAATAAATCCTGCAAATAGCCAATGGCAAACTACTTCTACATTGCTGCCAATACAGTAAGTCACCAGAGGTTGAATTTGACTTGAAGGAGATCACTTTATAGTTATAAGAGTTCAGTTACACATCTCCAAATGCTATGCTGCTGCTTTTCTAGATCCTTTTTGTCCCCAAACAATAACAGAATTCACAGTGTAACATGCTGTGGTGAAACCACCATGCAAAAATAGGGGGTTTTGTTTCAAACTCTCCACTAATTTTTTGTTTGTTTGTTTGGCTGACAAGCAGGGTGGCAATTCTCAAAGAATTCTTAGTGTCCAGGGTTATTTGAAATTAATAGGATGAGAGGATTAAAAAGCCCCAAATCCTGTAATTCTTAAATTTATATTGCATTCTATTGCTATTACATTAGAATGTTTCTCCCTAAATATCAATTTCTAAGTCCCATCCTCCAGAAATATCTAATTTTCCTTGCAGGCATCAAAAGCACTCCAGATCATGCTGCTCATGATCTCTATCGGCTATGTAGCTCTTATCATTATATTAAAAACATTTCAAACCTTGCTTATTTAGAAACGATGAAAGGAATTGGTTTATGAAGACAAGAAAAACAAAAACCATGATCTTTGCTGATGTTCTTCATAAATTACCACTTCAGGACACACAGCTTTGTTAACTGACTGCAACAGCAAAAGCCACAATACAGCACACTTATGCACGCTCACACACACGTGCGCACAGGAAATGCACACAACTCAGCAGACAATGTCAACAAACTGGAGTAGAAGCCAAAGATCTTTCTACCTCTTTTCATAACAGGTTAGTGCTCGCCCTCAGTGTTGGTGTACAGTTTTTATGGCAGGGGAAAATTGGGATGTTTCTGCCCTACAAAAATAAATGTGTTGAATGCTTTAGTTGGAACCCGTGCAATGGTTGAAAAATGCGATCCAAAGGCATTGGCACAAACATTGTTAAAACAAATCCCAGAGACCCCAATCTAATGTTATTGAAAAAGGTGGCTTTGGAAAGAAAATGTAGGGTGAAATGGAACCAGTCTAGTAACGTTATTCTCTCACTTCTTAAAAGAAAAGGTTCCAGTTTTCCTTTTCTGGGAAAATATCAAGATGGCATTGTTAAGTTGCTTAAGCTGCTTCTCTGCTCTTGCTGTTTAAGCCATTCCCAGTCGTTCCAGCAGAGCCTGGCTTGTAACAGCCCCTGGTGGCTTGAGTTCAGTGTCAACATAACCCACATAATATCAGAGGACAATCCGTCAACCGTAAGGCTCATGAGGTTATAGACTTACCACACTTCGTGTGAATTTCTCAAATGATGTTCGGCGATCCAGTGTATTTCCCAACTTGTGAAAGAAAAAAATATAAGGGGAAACAAAAGCAAAAGAAGCCAAAAAAAAGAACAGACCACGAAAATAAAAGGACAATGAAGCAATGGGTTGCTAAAACACAAAAGTCATGGGGGAAAAAAACCCACAGCACAAAAGCAAGTGTAGAAGATGAAATGCTCATAGAAATAGAAGGGAAAATATATTTCCCCCCACAATTTTCACCTGATGCAGGGAGGTACAGATGCATAGAGGTGTATAGGTTGCCCACCTGAATGTAGTCTTAGGCATGCAGAGGAGCACAGAGCAGCTGGAAGGGGTGGGGTAGAGAGAATCACACTTGGCACCCAGAGCATTTGTCCCATGCTTCATCCACCCCCCTTACATGGATGTCTGCCTGGGTCAGCTTTGACAGTGCTGATCCACTGGATGGAGAACAGCACTGACGTACGAGATCAGAGCTTTTGCTTAGAAATAACTGCCAAGCTGATCAAACTGGGATAATACAAAACAAACATGAAATTAAAACAGGACAAGGAGCCCTGCACACTCTGCCAATTACATGACCACTTACAAAATCTAAGAACATAAACTAATTTTGTTTAAAAAACCTCTTCTGTTTGTTACAGATCTCCATTTATTTACTGTATTAATAGTAACTCAAAAGTGAGAAGGAGTGTTGGTTTGAAACGGTTCTCAAGGCACACAGGCTATTAAATGTAAGGGCAATGCATTGCTCTGAATTCCCTGTATCTTTTAAAATGCTAAATAGCATAAGTGGAATAATCTAGATCAGATTCCTGATGTACAGGGAGATGGCTGCCACAGTCCCAACAAGATGCCCTGCCAAGTTGCTATTATCTCACAGAGCCAATACGAGCTTTGGGAGAGGAATTATTTTGTTGCATCCCTAGTAGATGCCCTTCCTAAACTTGCTATTTGGATGATTTCCATTTTTTTCTTGGTTTCCTATTGTTTTTAACCATTTAAAGGGAAGGAATGCGAACTAACTACAAAACTGGATTATGAGTCTGCACTGTTGGTTTCCTTATCTTCTTTCTTTCTAGTTTTACAGACTGATATAAGAAATCAGTCCTATGCAAGCATCATTCTACATAAAGCTAGAAAACCTGCTCTCCACTGTTTCTACACTAATTTTTTTTTCCTACTAGATCTTTGTACATCCAGCAAAAACATCCGAAACAAACTACATAAGTACATTTGGTTGAATCCAGAGATCTGATGATTTGGAGCCCTGTATCATCAGAGTTAACTGAACCTCCTTCTGGAGCCTTTTAAAATCTCCATGGGGAATGTGCAGAGATCCACAAATCCAGATGTGCAAAACCAATGGAAGCAGGCCATCCATGCATACCTATTCCCCACAACCCAAGTAAGTTTTCTCTGTGCATCCATGGTCATTATAGTATTTATTTCAGGGGGCTTACACAAAGGAGTGTCCCAGTAGCTGTGTCCTGGGGGTCCACTAGTAGTACAACTCAATAACACAGAGTCTGTATGTGCCATGGTGCCCATAACACTCTAGATGACCTCCATGGACTTCCAAAATTAATAGTCATAGTAATAATAAATATTTTGAAAAAATAAAAGTCAAAACATTCCCAACATCAGACTCCTCCTCCATGGCAGATCTTGGTTCCATTGATATACATTGAGTAGGAAGATCTAAAGGAGGTATCTCATCTTGTTTGGCTGTATGCAGAAACTATCCATGATCAGAAACCTTAATAAGATAGAGTTTCTAATCCCAGATTCTTCTAACCACATACAGGAGCCTATTTTCAGACTTTTCTTCTCAAAAGGAAAGATCAAGGGTGGTGATTCTGAGGTGGGAATGGTGTGCCCAAACTATCCACCCCTGCTATATGCACTAGAATTAGGGTGGCCAGTTGTCCAGAATTATGCAGAACAATCTGGAGTTTTTAAAGTTTGCCCTCCACCCTCTGGAGGATTCACCTTTTGTGTTTGATCTGCTTCTGTCTCCTCTCTGGTAGGGCTAATCAGTCTGGACTGCAAAAATCCAGGCAACTGCTAGATGGGAGCAAAGACTTAGTGTTTCCTGATTTTTTTCCCCTGCTACCTAGCGGTCTGGGTTTTTGGAATCTAGATCTGCTAATCCTACTCTCCAGATGACTAGCAGTATATGATGTGGAGGCAGTAAGAGTACAAGTAAGCATGAAACTGATTTGGCTGGCTCCAAGAAGTCTATGCGTCAGTGAGGCAGAATAGTCTAATCAGGCGGAAGGTTGGCGAGGCAAAACAAATGGCTGAGCATTGAGGCAAGCTCTTTCTTCTTTCTTTTGGTGGCCAAAAGTCCCACCAAGAATGAATGGGGAGAAGAGATGGTAGAGAAAACAGAGAAAGTACTGAGTGTGCTAGAAATAAAAGTGTATGTGTAAGAGTAAGTAGAGTCTAGATAAGTGTGGTAAGTACACATTTAAGATTGTTATTGCTATGTTTTGGGGACATTAAGTTCATTGTCCTTTCTTTCATCATGTTCTCCTTCCTTACTATCCCTGTCTGCCTTTCTTAGGAAGTTTTAATGGCTACCCTGGCTGGAACTCTGTTTTTCAGACACAGACACTGAACAGAACCACTGTAACCTGAAAACAGAATTCCCAGTAACCAAGGAATTTTATCTCTCTAAAATTGCATGCATTTATTAGGTATGGACTGAATCCTGACTGAGCTCAGTGGGACTTACCTTCGACTATAAAAATCTTAGATAAAACAAACTCAGTGTTTGTAGCTTTATACAGTTAATTTATATCTGATGCAAAGTAAGAATCAATATATAACTATACTTATGGGTTTTTCTAAAACTTTTTGACCTACTCTTAACTATTTTCCTAAGTTATAGTCCTATGATTCATATAAGAATTATACAATGGGAATGTCAAAACGGAATTAATTTGGTCATGCAAAGATGCAAAATGAATATAGGCATGGATCCCACCATCATTATGTAATGCTCAGACTGAACTAAACTCTTCACCTACCAGATATGCAGCTCATTTACCCAAGGAGAGAAAGTATGATAGAAAGGGAACCACTGCTGAAAGAATGGAAATACATAGAAAAGATGGAATAATACCTTCTTCTTGGCCTGCAGTAATTCCTGGTAGGCACTGGAACGTATAAAACGTGGATATGAATCACTTTTCATCAATTTGTAGATGTGCTCCTAAAGTGAAAGAATATAGGAAAGTTTACACAATGAAATCTGATCTTTTGAAAGTAGTTTTTTTAAAAATAGAATACAAACCAGAAAAATAATGCAGATTATTGTGTACATATTACATTCATTCCTAGGGCAGCATAAAAATTTGGTTCTGTTCATACAGTGCTTGCTAAATGATTTCTACAAACTTGCAAACAAGTTTTTCAGTTAAAGAAATTAGCAAGAATTAGCATCAGTCCAAGCATTACGGGAGTGTTCTGCACAAGCCAGTTTGATTCAGCAAAAAAGAGGCTTTGAATGGCAATTTACCTAATTTGCATGTATTAGTCTTTACTACAGTTGTAGGGCAAACATGTCAGGATAAACAGAACTTAGGGTCTGTGATATCCTTAAAGTACTGATTGCTTAAGAAAAATCTACAGATGTGAGATTGTTGCCAGATTACTGAGTTTGGGATAATCACAATCAGTTTGGTCTGATGCCATATTGCATCAGGGGATGGAAAGTAAATAATGCTGAATGTTTTGTTGAAATCCTTGTCTCCTCAACAGGAGCAACTACAGGTAGTCCCCAGGTTAAGAATGCCCAGTTTAAGGATGACCTATAGTTAAGAATGGAGCCTATTGTAGCAAAATTTGAGTTAAATACCCAATGGTTCAAGTTAATTACACAATACTACTTATACAGTAATATGCAATAATACTGTTCTGGCTTACATACAAATTTGATTTAGGAATGGGGAACAGAACTCGTTCTTAAACTGAGGACTACCTGTATGTAGGAGGGGTACATGAATCCTTCTCAAACAAAGAAAGGGAGGGAAGAGACTGCTTTTGGAAAGCAGACTGAGAACCAACAAAATGAGACGCAGAAAACCAAGTCAGAGTAGAAGTTTGAAAGGAAGGTGGCTAGTCAGAAACCTCTCATGAGTTACCTGCTGCAGGGCACTGAGTTGTTACAGGCTTTCAGTGCTCCATATTTTACTTATAAATAAACCAAATATTACAAAAAAATCTCTTCTGACAGAAGTGAAACTGTGGAATCCTTGGTGCTCTCTGAGTTTGGTTGTTAGATTGCAGACGTTTCATTACCCAGCTAGGTAATATCATAAGTGCTTGTGAGCATGGGGTTTGCTCCCTGTTTATATACAATAGCTTACCCTGCCAGTGTTGATGGGGTGTGGTATTATTCCTGGTGGTTCCTTGATTCGAGTATTGTTTTCTGCTTGGTTGTTTGCTTGATCGCTTGTCTCCTTAGTGGTTCCTTGATCAGAGTATTGTTTTCTGCTTGTTTGTCTGGTGTTAATCCCTGCTAATCTGGGTGTTGGCTGCTGGAGAGGATGTGTTCTGGTCTTTTTGTTTCCTTCTTAACTTTCTTATTGCCTCTTTTGAATGGTGTATAAATGTGGTTTATCTCTATGTGTCTATTGATGGTTAATGTGTCTGAGTGCCAAGCTTCCAGGGATTCCCTAGCATTTTTGGTTTGGTCTGGTCTAGGATGCTCACAGTTTCCCAGCTAAAACTATGGTTGAGTCTGTCCATGTGTTGTGAGATTAAGGAGTTTTCATCATGTCTTCTGCTAGAGTTGGTGTTCATGGACACGCTCTGCTAGTCTTCTGCCTATCTGTCCTACATAGTGGTTGTGACAGTCCTTACACTGTATGTTGTAGATGACTCCTGTTTTTTGTTCTTGGGCTACTGGGTCTTTTGGTTTAGTTAAGATGTTTTGGAGGGCTTTACTTAGTTTGTGTGCTATGGTAATGCTATGTGGTTGTAATAGTCTGTTGGTTGTTTCTGAGATGTTTTTGATGTATGGTAGTGTATCCTTTTCATAGTTTGTGTTGGTTTTGCTGTGGTGGGTTGAGTGGTCAGGCGCTTTTTGATAAAGTTGTGTGGGTATCCATTTTGTTGGAAGATGTTATATAGGTGGTCTGTTTCCTTCTTCTGGTGTTCTGGGTTGCTGCAGAGTGATTGTGCTCATCTGAATAATGTTCTTACACAGCACCTCTTGTGGGAAGTTGGGTTGTTACTTTGATAATGGAGTGCTTGATTAGTGTGGAAGTGAAGTAGTGCAAAGTAGCAGTGAAACTGTTAGAAGAGCTTTTGTTCCTAGAACTTTTCACTGCTTGGGAAGGTGGGGACATGACTAACAACACCATGCATTTGGCTTATAGAGACATGTTTGTTTATTTCTAAGATCATTTAGTTGTCCTATAGCTAATATTACCTGAATAACACACATCATAAAACTATAAATCAAAATCCATGTAAATCAAAAAACAATAATCTGTATCTGCAGGGCATTTCTCTCAACCACATGTCCTAGGTGGTCATCCCCACAGGGGGATGCCAAGGTTCCCCACCCTTATGGGCTGAAGGGAACAAAGGCCCTGAAGTGATCCTCCTCTGTGGCTGCCCCCAAAGTACTTGTCTTACCCTCCAAAAAACTCTTAGCCTTTTTCAAGGTGATGAAAACAATTTTATTTGGTAAAGATTTTGAGTGCTGGTGATGGTTTGGGCTATTTTTGTTTCTGAGACCTTTTAAAAAAAGAAAATGGTATTATTGGTTCATTGGGTTTCTTTTTCTATAGGTCTCTTTTTTATGTCATTTATTGTAAATTTCTTGGAGTCTCTGAAGTGAGTAAATACACAGAATTTTATATAATTATAAAACAAATAAAACAATCCAGTAACAGAACTAGAGGCTAAAAGGGACATCATAAGAAGATGGAGGGAAAGACTGAGCAGCAGAATGAAGATACAAAGCATTAAAAGACCAAGAGATTTCTTAAAAAGTATTTTCCTGATGCTGAAAAGATAACAAATGATAGTATAATCGGGAAGCTGCTACTGAAAAGTCTTGCTTCTGAGTAATCACCTGCTAAATGAACATCTGAGGATTTCTACAATCTTTAAAGGTACATCAGGATAAAGTGTACATAGAAGACTTTTGCATTTCTAAACAATAGCGCTTCTGTTTAGACAGCTGCCAGCTGTTATTTTTCATATAACACAGCTACCAAAACGAGTAAGGTCAAGAACACGGCTCACTTCAACCCACAGTCTTAAACACAGAGATGTTTAAGACATGTGGGGAGCTGGGGAATTCTGGGAGTTGAAGTCCACACATCTTAAAGTTGTCAAGTTTGAGAAACACTGCACTATCCAGTCACCTGCACTAACACAAACCTACAGGAGAGACCAACAAAAAGGCTGGTGTGGAAAATATGAATATAGGCAGCCATCTAGTGGTGTGAAAGGCTATTAGCATTTGCTGTATAGATTTTAGCCAGTACTGTAGAAAGGTTCAGAAGCATTTTCAAAGAACCTCTGTGTCCCTACATCTCTTGGCCCTGTCAGGAAGAAGCAGGCAGCTACAGCCAACCTCTTTGGCCAACACGCTGTAAGTTCAGGATCAAATTCAGCTAAGTTGATTCAGTTTATACGTCTGGGGAAGATTGAATTTGGGTATGATCTTCAATTCATTTGAGGAAATAAATATTTTTTCTGAAAGTGTTTTAGGGTGGTTTGGATTAATTAAGTGGCTTGCCGTCTATAAAACAGGTATTCAGTTTGCATCTGAAAACTATGTGAGTAAACAACAGGTTTTATATTTTGAATCAGGTCCTACCTTTGCCTTGTATTAGTTTCTTGTGCAAGTCACATCTTGGGGTAGAACAGCCTAATAATTTTATTGGTAACCCCAATGCCAAGTAAACTAATCCGAAGCAATATATCACAATTCACAGAACAATTTGCACACTGAAAAGCTCAACCACATGTAATACTTTGGAGGAAAGACCGTTTATGAAAAAGATGTTGACATTCTGTAGAAAATTTGTTTTAATGCAGAGTAATGTATAATGTTATTTGAGCCAAGAAGAGCACTTAGCAAAAAGCAGGTAGGGCCAAGATAAAAGCAAAATGTTATTTCATTTTAAATTAAATTAAATTAATTCAGTTTAATCAAATACTTCCATAGCCAGAGGCATCCTTAGTGGGAATGAAGGCAAGCCAGTGACAAAAGCAGCATTGTGGCATCATGACGCAAGCTCCATCTTTTTTGTATGCACATTATGTGTACAACAGAGGCAGAGCTCCCATTACTACAACACAACCCTGCTTTTGTCATACTTTCTCCTTCTGTTACATTAAACATTACAGTTTGGAGTAGCTCTGTGGCCATTCCCAAAACTTTAGGAACTGACCTGTTGCTTAGGATAGTTGTGCACCTAGCTGCAAGAGGAAAAAAAGTTACACTGCATTTCCATTACTTCTATAATTTCTAGAATGCAAATGAACTTTGTTCGTCTATAAACAACAGTAAGATATATGCTTATTAAGAAACTTTATTATTAGGAGACAACATTTGTGTTGGTTTCAGGGAAATCATATCTAGGATTCATTGGAGCATGCCTATTTTTAATTAGTGGGCAAGTCATTAAAATAGAATTTAAGCAGTTTTCGCATATTGCATGTATATAGTATTTTTTTGTTAAATATACATTTGGAATATTAGGAATGGTAAAGCCAGAAACAGTTTTTCACTGCGCTATATCTCCATCAACATCAAGACATTTGTACATATCTGTACAAACAGATCTACTAACCTGAGCATCGTCAAATGTATATCGCCCTGGTTCCTTCACATTCTGTGTGGTTTTATCATAACTTTTTGAGTCTAGATTAATGGCACTCGGTGCTCCAGGGGCAAGAAATTCTTGCCAAATTTCCTGTACTCTGGCAGGAACCTCACGTATGGGTCTCTTCTTCAGATCTTCTACTGCTAACCAGAACCTATATAAGGAAATGGGCAAACAGCAGTTATGGGACAGGATATCGTCATCTTGAAAGGTTGTTTTGACTTTTAAAATATCCCTTTAAAAATACATGTAGAAGCCTGAAAGGACCGCATCATCTATCTGGAATCCCATATACACTTTAGTGTGGACCAGGTGAATCTGGCCATTTCTCATCCATATAGTTCTTGTGTATTTTCTCTCAAAATGAGTATTTGAACATAACCAATAGAAGATAGATAGATAGATAGATAGATAGATAGATAGATAGATAGACAGACAGACAGACAGAGACAGACAGACAGACAGACAGACAGACAGACAGACAGACAGACGCTTTGATGTATGTGTAAACATTTCAGAAATGCTTTATATTATAGGAAATGCCAAATGTGATGGATAAATAACTGCGGATGCTCCCAGGAGCTAGTAAATTTTCTATACACATGTCAAAATTTGCAGTGATTGATATCTGCAAGCTTCTTACTCTAGTTTGAGTTCAAAGCAGCTGAACATGCAAGTGTCTCCATGGTGAGGGCAACTGCATTTAAGGCAGTGTAATTTTATTTATTAGGCATATCTTGTGGACAGATGCATTTAGGGGAAGGGGTCCAGGGGGAACAAATGATAAAACAAATGCACTGCTGTGATTCAAGCTCCACCCCTTTTATATGTGCACCATGGTGGCACATGTTGGTTTTGCCAGTTTGACCAAAACACCAGAATCTGTCGATGCTGTGGTTGTAGATATGGGAACTAGAGGCAATACTAGCTCATTTTGTCTTCAGTGACTGCTTTCAGTAATCTATAATCACACTTTAAAACTGAATGACTTGGCAATATGCAGTGTAGAAATGGAGAAATTGCAGTATTCTAATCACTATGGCATTGAAGATATCCATTGTTTTAATTACATCCATAAATAGTCAACACTGAATGTAGAATTTATCAATATAAGACAGGTACAGTGTTTGATTTGAAAAAAATCATCCCCAGAGAGTTTTCTTCAGGATTCTAGTTTGATTGACAGTGGCCAAGAAATCATACATGGAACACCAGAGTCAGACAGGAACCAGTGGATTCTATCTAGTGATGGGTTTGCAATCCCATCTACGCATTGCAAACCCATTCTATCTAGTGATGGGTTTGCAATGAGAAGCACTCATTGAGTGCTTCTACTCATGGAAAGCAGTATGCTCAATTTTCATCATTCCTTTGATCTCCTGTAGCCTTCTGTGATAGATGCTATTTGGTCCTAGAAAGGAACTCTATGTTGGAGGTTGAAATATTCTGTGCATGCATGTGCACACACATCTGAGTTGAGCAATGATTAGTGAAGCAGGTTTTAGGAAATGAGATTGATTTGGAGGAAATGCATTATAGGGATAGGCAAAGCCTAGTCCCTAGCTAAGTAAATCCTACATCCTATGTGGACATGTGCAAGGAAAGGAAAGCAGAAGGAAGTGACCTGAGAGCAATATTTTAGACAAGCAAAGTAATAGCTAAAGAGGGGACACAGAGTAAATCCTTGACTATTTGTGGTCAGTGGGTCATCAGGTACTAAGAGTCAATGCCCCTGGATTTATACCTTTAACACCCTAACCCTTCCAAATAACCTTCAACCTTCTGAAAAGATAAAAAGCTTCAGAGAGTAGAGGAATCAGTGAAAAATAAATACTTGCTCTCTTGCTTGTTCCACTAAACCAATGCACTGATTGAAAAGAGTATGTCACTGGATTAAAATTCTTTGGATTAAATAACTGACAGTTTGGTTTAGAAGAATATAATTACTCTTGTGCAGAAGACTGTGTAGAAAATCACAATATAAACAAGTCAATATTTAAATAGCTATTTAAATTATGTAACAAGATAACTCACAGCAAAGAACAGTTTCTTTTTCATAATCAACCTTGAATAACCTCCTCAGCCCACAAAGACAAGTCAGTAACAGTGTTCAGTCAAGGCCTCTTATCTCTCTTTGATTCTCTAGTTAGTCATTCTAAAGTGGAGTATTCATCAAGCAAGAGATCTCTTGCATCTTCATCCAGCTGGCCTTTCCACAAGATCATAGCTCATGTTACTCCCAGTCAGGAAGGCTAGAAGGCTATAGTCACCACCCATAGCTCACAGCTATGCTAAGAGGGTCATCAGTTATGTGGGACAAATGTTGTCTTTTTGATTTTTTAAAAAAGAAATAGACACCTACTCACAAACAAAATGCTTGCCTAACAGAAACTGATGCCAAGAGATGTTCAGCAGCAGGGATGGCTCATGTAATGGAATGGGGACCTCACATTCACTGTTAAAGGCATTGTTAAGATAACAGTGAAGATACGGGGGCTGCATTTCGGCATATATGAACCTGTACCCAGTTTCCATCAAAATTATAAGAAAAGGAGGCTGGAAGATAACGAACTCTTAAGAGAAGAACTCTTCTAAGCTTCCTATGGCTTTTGCCATATCTGCCCGATTTCAGAGTTTTTTGTGGCAAGAGAATCCGTGTTTATTTATTTTTGTATCTCCTATGAGTTACATAGGAAGTAATCACATATTGGAATGAAAATGGGGAATGCAAATAACAATGGCACAAACAGCAACAAAGCTAAGGCCAAGAGCAAGAACAAGCCAAAGAAATGTCAGAAGAAGAGGTCTGAGTCTCAGATGAACAACAGATGCTCCAAACAACTCAAAATAGAGGAATTGTTGCTACACAAAGAAATGGCAAGTGAGTCATGTACCTTCTTATTTTCCAATAAATATGCTGTTTTAGATTGGAATAGTGAAGAGCTATCATGCCTAGAGGACAAGGAACAATTAGGAAATGGGGAATAATCTGAGACAAAAGGGCAGAGGAAGATAATTCCCTGTTTGGATTCTAAGCTAGTAATTAAAATGGCCCTTCAACAGCTCAAACAATAATTTCAATTTTTGATCAACCAATGGCTGCTAATAATGAAATAAGTGAACTAAAATTCACCTTGAGAAATACATGAGATTGCAAGAAGCTCCATCAAAGGATAAGGTGAAGAAGAACCCAAACCATAAGAAATATTATAAGAAAGAAAATAAAGCAGGAAAGAGCTAAGCAAAGTCCCTCTCAGATTTTTGGCTAAATTCTGTTGGGCTTTATCTTTATTCTGTGCGTGTGAATAGAGGGCATTGATGCAGAGTGCAGAGAAGACTGACAAAGAAGACTGACAAAGAACTTGGAGGCTAAAGGAATATGGTATGCTTAACCTAAAGAGAAGATTATGGAGAGACATGATAGTAGTTATACAATACATGAAGGGCTGTCACAAGGAAGAGGGTGTGGATTTATTCTCCCTAGCACCTGAGGGTAAGATGAGAAGCAATGGGTGGAAGCTTTTCAGTGCGAGATCTAAACTTGAAATAAGGAAGAATTTCCTGACTGTGAGAGCCATTAAACAAGGGAACAGTCTTCCTCCTGAGGTTGTGGGTAGAAGCATTCAAGAAAAAATTGGGCAGCCATTTGTCTGAGATAGTATGAAGATTCCTGCACTGGGCAGGGGTTAAATTAGAAGACCTCCAACATCCCTTCAACCAGATAGTTCTGTGTCCCAGCCTATGTGTACCTGGTGCCATCTCCATACAACTGTCAATGTGGATAGCCACATTTCTAACCTTTTATAACTCTGTGTTCCACGAACAAAACATCTGCATCTTTACAAATCTCTGTTTCCTTGAGCTCAAAATTCATTATTTCATTAAAAGAATTGCTTACCCTTGTGAAACTGAAAGCAGATGTTCCTTTGAATGTTATATTGAAATAATATACCTGAATTGTCTGTGATAATGCAATAAAATATTATCCACATCCTTAAGAAATTGTCCTATCACTAACATCTTTAAAAAAAAAAAACCACAAGGAGGCACCCAAACATGCGTAACTAGGTTGTTGATATCTCAATTCAACTGCAGCTCCTCCTGGTACATCAAATGTTTTTCTACTGTCCAGGACTAATCAATGGGACAAAGTGTACATTGAACAGTATCACTCTTTGGCTATTATCTTCCTAGGGCAACACTATTTCAACCAATTCACACTATATATAGATAATGTAATTATTCTCTTATATACATCTAGAACTAGCAAATTCCTTTTAAACAAAGAGAGATGGGGAAACAGTTGGCTTCACAAAATAGGTAGAAACATAGATCTTAAAAACATGTAAATCTGCTTTTCCTTTATTTCTTCCATTCTAAGCATCAGAAAGAAAAATATAATGTGGACAGAGATGATTAACAGGATAATCTGACAATGGTCCCTGGCAAAACAATTTGGTCGGATTCTCAGGAAGGCTGAACGATTCTCCTCTGGCAGATTACTTGCTGAATATACTCCCCTAATGGGGAAAAGAAAAGTGGGAAACATCCCTGAAGCCTTCCCAGAAAGATTATATAAGCTAGGCCAGATGTGAAATTGGATTCCTGCTGTTGCCTCATTTAAGAACCCCCATGGGTGGGGGAGAGTGGGCTCTGCTGAGCACACTGAGGAGAAAGAACAGATTCATCCCAGTTATAATATTTCTTTAGGCAGCCCAGATATCAATGAGTGGGGGGAAAAGCTAACCTTAAATTCTCTGAACTAAATTCGGACTCCAGGAATTTGAGGAACTGTTCTCTTCCTACTGGGTCTTTCAGAGCTTCATCCATGCCAAATCCCCATCGCTTTACTCTTTGCTGATTTGGCTCTTTACTGAAATGAAAGAAACAAACAAACAAACAATCCCTCAGACTTGAAATAGCTTCACTGGTTTTGTATCTGCCTTGATTTTGGGGGAAGATGCTGCATGCAATGCAAAGTGACCCAAATCACATATGAGGCTAATTTAATTACATGTTTTAAAGAAGCAGTAAATATGTACCATGTCACAGCTATGGTACAGGCAGATAACTAAAGCCTTTTTCATCCAAAAGTTCAAAGAATGTTAATCCACTAAGTAGCATCAGTTCAGTTCAGCATTTTGGCCAAGAAAAATAATCCCATTAGAGTGTATTTGGATCCACTATTATTAGGCTCTGTTGTTAGCACATTCACATGGGTGGTTATATGGAAACTCTACTATTTTCAGCATGGTGCAATTCTTCCACCACATCTCTGTTTTTTCCTTGCTTCACACTAGCAATTAATCCTAGTGAGAGAGCATTGCTTGATAACACAGCCAAGAGAGAACATAGAAATATAAAACCTGTGTCCAAGCTGTAATCCTTGGTTGTCCTTTACTAGGGAAAACCTTTGCCAGGGGAACATTGTAAAAAATATTCTCTCTCCTTCTTGACTTGGAATCTGGCTGAAAATCTGCTATTTATTTGAAAGGAAGAGCAAATTCACACCCAACATACCTTGCTTCTGTTTCCCAGAAAGTAGTATCATCTGATAACCAAGGATTAGAAGGATCAGGCAGCACCAGAAAAGGGTCATATTCCACATACTGCTCAGTGTAAGTTAATAGACTAGAAAAACAAAATTAGCCAACAGTTTTACAATGCATTTATTATCAACAGCGTTAAGAGCCTATTTTCACAGAGTAAGGGCCTACCTAAATACATTTTTGCAAGTTATGTTGGAATCATTTATTTAATAACTGCCCCTCCTCCTCCCATTTTTTTTTTCATGGCAGCTTATCAGCTTTAAAAAATTCATAGTAATATACATACCTTTCGGCGACCTTTGACATTTTTAACCGATGTCTGTCTAGCTGTATTTGCCAATATTTTATCTACAAAAGGCAAAAAACAAACAACTGGTAAAAGCGGTCTAATGTTTGAGTAAACAGATAAATTTGGCCTGAGAAAAACAGAGCATTTCATATGAACCCATGCTAAGCCATGAGAGCTTGTGCCTTGAGCTGTTTATAAGTTAAGCTAAGAGAAGCTCAAATAAAGACCTTTTATTAGTGCAGTTCTCAGCCAGTAATACGGAAAGGACTTTTGCCATTAAATCCAAGAGGATGGGGATTTTGCCTGATCCACATCCTTAAAACTCCCATTAAAACAAAAAGAATCCAAATGTATTTAGCTGTGGGTAGTTTCTGTCATCAGTCTAAGAGGCCCCCCTTCACCACCCCTACAATCACACATACAGACATGTTCCATAATATTTATTAAAATCAGGATTCAAAACAAGGCTGAGCAATTTGGAATCCTGCTGAATCTGTCCTTGGCTAAACCCTCTTGCCTAGAAATCACTGAGAAGTTCAGGTATGTAAGTAGGGTTGGATCGTACCCTAAAAAAATGTCAGCAGTCCACATGACTTTGTAGCTCATGGAAAACTCTTGAAGTATTGGGTTTGCAATAAATCGTGTTTGTTTCATGGGCCTAAGGATTGTTCCATGGGAATAACTGGGGCACACAGAATCCTCTGGGCTCGCAGGAAGGGCAGTTTCTCCTCATTCTAAGCCCTCCCCAGCCAGCATACCTTGGAGTTCGGAGCGCTACACCAACCATGAGAGAGGCAGGAATAAGTGAGGGAAGTGCAAACAGGAAAGAGAAGGAAGTATCTGTCTGAGAGTAGTGTGTGTCGTGAATCAAGTCCTGGAAACAATGCTATTCTCAGACAGACATTCCCTTTCTCTCCTATCTGTTTCCCCCATTTGCTTCCAACACTCTCAGCTGATGCTCCTGTCCTATCCTCACAAAGCAACATCAGACTGAGAGGCTGGGAGCCCTCTGAGTTACGTTAGCTCACAATGGATCTGAATTGCCATGTATTCTGACAGAATGGCACAGTTCATTCGGTTCTGATATTTTCAAAACATTCCAGCCATTCATTTAAAATAATATATAACTTGTTTTATAAGCAAGCTACTTTGATTTTTCAGGATATCATAAGTTCAGCATTTAGTTTTGTTACATGGATAAATAAATGAAATAAATATAGTCTCACAAACCTCTTGACACAATTGCTGTTCTGTGGGAGGTTTTGTTTCGGGCACTGGTGTGTGTGTAGGACTATGACTTCGAATA
Source organism: Liasis olivaceus (assembly GCA_030867105.1). Taxonomy (NCBI): domain Eukaryota; kingdom Metazoa; phylum Chordata; class Lepidosauria; order Squamata; family Pythonidae; genus Liasis; species Liasis olivaceus. The sequence continues at coordinate 265,693,092 of CM061349.1, forward strand.
TCATTCTGTAATCCATAAACAGACTGCGTATAAATGCAAAAGAGAGACGTTAATACATAGACAGTGTTTTGCTATGCACAGGCAAATTAACAGTGCACGCAGTTGGGTGACCATGTTGTGTTAAATTGGTGGGAAGGTGGAACTTCACATACATAAACATACTAATATACACACACTGTAAATTGTAAGACCTGTTTCAATATTTTCTGTTTCCAAGTATGAGTTAAGTTAAAGGATGCCAGTACATAACTATGATCTCTGGTGAATGCTCTTGTGTTGGTGTAATGTGATCTTTATAATTCAGCCAGCTAAGTGATCTCAGGAAGCTGAATTACTTGGAGTCAGGCCACTGGTCTATCTCTCTGCCTTGACTAGCAGGAGATCTTCAGACTTTAATGTTTGACTTTTCCCAGCCCTGTTTGGAGATTCTGGGGGTGAATGTAGAGTTTTTCACATACAAAGCATAAGCTTTGCTACTGAACAAGACATTTTCCTCCAAAGGAGGATGTAATACAGGTGGATGAATGCACAACTCATCAATATTTCCACTCTATGACTGACAGTTCCCATCAGTGGTTATGAGGAGAAGCATTTAAGTTATATTTATGTTAAAATGCATGGTTTAAGCATGTCTATTCATGGGTACACATAGAAAAGGAATGAATCAAAAGGCATGCTTGGTTTGGTTGTTTATGATCAAAGTTGCATGAAAAAGTATTAGAAGCTAAATCTCCCAACAAAATGAATGGAAAGTAAGCATGAGGAAAGAGGATTTAAAAGCCACTTACATCAAAAGAAAAGCAATTATATCATAAGGAGCTACAAATGTATGTGAGAATTATACTAACAGGAAGTATAAAAATGCTTGGTAGAACAGTGAAGTGAAAGAGGATGTGGTGTATATAAGACAATGAATGTTGCAACACATGGTGAAAGATACTGTATAAGATGGAGAAAAATATGGTTGCAAAGAATGTAAAGAGAGATAAGACTCATTAAAGATTAAAAGAGGGAGAGAAAATGCAGAGATTTTGATGTAAATAAAAATTGTTTTGGAAATTGTGGGATGGAATTAAATTTACTTTTAAAGTGATAAAGTGATGAAATTATTTGGGATGAACCTGAAATGCTTGAAGGTGTAGTTTAGAATTTTGTATGGAGATAGTAATGATATCTTGAAGAATGAAACTGAAAAGAATTCTATCAATGCTAGTGTCTAAGAAAAACAAGAGTAATACATGCCCTGAGAATGATAAGGCTGCTGAAGAAATGTAAAAATATAGATGTGGCTTGCTTATGAAGAGGATGTGTTACTTGTTTAACAGTGCATGAGGACTGCATATGTGTCTGATGATTGGAAAAATGCTCTTACTCTCCTGTACAAAAGGAAAAGTAGCAACAATGAATGCAACAATGACAGGGGGACTGGTTTGTTAAGTATGCTTCAGAAGGAGTTTGGCAGAATTCTGATTGAAAAAGTATGAGAAACACAATAAATACAGTGCGGTTTTATAGTAGCTAAGAAGTGTGCAGATCAGATTTTTACTCTTCACGAAGTCACTGAAAAGTATCAGAATGTGAATAAGTTAAATGTATGTTTGTTGATTTAGAGAAGCCATGTAAGTAAATAGGCGTGGATATGGAATTGAAGATTGGCTATTGAATGCAATATATAAATGAAATAAAGCATTCATGAAAATAAATGAAATGCTTAGCAAATAGTTCAACATTGGTCAGGGAGTAAGAGAAGGATGTGTAATGGTTCTTTGGGTTGTTTAGTGTTCTTATGGATAAATATATAAGGAATGTCTGGGGTGGTATTAGAATTCTGTTGATTATGTGTATACTTTGATGTGCAGATGATGCCAAGATGGTGGCTCAGAACCCAAATGAACTGCAATGAAAGTTAGAATGTAGAATGCAATAAGGAATATGGTCTGAACATTCACATATCAAAGATCAAGAAATTTAACAGGCAAAATGAAATGAACTATTATAAGGTATACATAAAGGGTAAAAAATTAAAGTAAACAGATAAATTGTGTGTATCTTGGTACAACACATTCTAAAGATAAGAAATGGATAGAGAAATTTTAAGATGGGGAAATGCTGGTAGAGAGGCATATGGTCAGTTGTAAAGAATGAATGACAAAAGAAGTAAACTGTATGTTTCTGCCAACTTTGTGATATGAGAGTGAGAGATGGGTATGTTAGGAGAAACATAAAAGTAAGTTGAATGAAGTGGGAATGGGGTCCTTAGGAAGCATGTGTGGAGAAACAAGAAGAGATATGGTGAAGAATTAATGAGTGCTAAATAAATGCCAGTTGAACAGAAACATGAATGATCAGGATTCAAGAAGTATGTTGAGGTGGCTTGATCATATAAACAGAATGAATGAGGTAGAATTGCAAACAAATGTTTGAAGGTAGGGTGAATGGGTTGAATAAAGTGAAAGACTGAGCAAGTCTGTTGGATGAATTCCTGAGACAGAAAGAAAGTGGAAGTTCAAGGAACAAAGAGCAATGCATAAAGCAGTGAATGAACGTAAGGGAAAGAAGTATAGTTTACAAGGACAGAAAAGTATAGTGAATGATGTTGGTATTAACAGATTTAAGTGGATGTCCTTTTCTTATCTTATATCTTAAAGTTCTTTGGTTTACTGTTTCTTACTCCTTTTCTGTGCTTTGTGTGTGTGTGTGTGTGTGTGTGTGTGGTTTTGTTTTGTTTTTTTGTATTTTTACTTAAATCAAGAAGGAAGATGTGTAGGGGTATTTCTATCTATCTAGAGATCCAGAAACAGCTGTTGTGCTTGTGGACTTATTTTTTAATAGTTACAAGTGCTGTGATGGACTATTATTTGTATACATCTTCAGAGTATGCCAGACATTTGAGATGTGACTAATTCTTGGCACAACTCTTTTACATATACAGCAGCCAAAATGTCATTATAACCTACTGTAACAAAGCTGATTATTGGCTTAAACACTAATATTTTAATTGAACCACATTGCATTTTGGATTGCCATCTTCTTTCATTGAAAAACATACAATACAGTGAAATTCTAATCCAGTGACAAACATGCAGTTTTAATTTTAATATTTGCAAATGTCACCACTTTTTCATTCTGAAGTTGGATACCTTTGTAGCTAGGGTTGGGAATCTCTCTCTGTCACTGCATTTTCTAATTTTGTTTAAAAAGGAGGATTAGTTTTCCTTCAAAGACTAAATCAAGGTCCAGTTCCTCTGCTGCAGTTATGTAGCCTTATTGTTGGAACTCACATATGCAATACTTGTTTCAGATGTGCAGTTATTATTGCCAGAAAAAATTTATGAATACTAAAAATATTCATGCAACAATATCTGACCAAGTGGCCACTAGTCATATTGGACACCACAATTCCTGATGTTCTAGCAGTTGTTCATGATGGTGAGATTCATCATTAAATTCATCTGTTCTTGATGAACAGGACAGAGATGAGATTTGAGTCACAAGTGAAGAAACAGTTTATTGAAAGATCATGTTCTAAGCACCAATATTACATTTGCTCTCACAGAAGAGGAACATGGAATGGGTCCTACTGTGACTATCCACAGCAGTTTCTGTTATCTGAAAAAGTGTTCAGTTTGCTTAATCAGGATCAAGAGCTGGCATTGGTTAGTGTATTTCTCAAGGGGCTGGAGAATAATTTTTTAGAATGTAAGAACATTCATTCCATTAAAAAAAAACACTTGCAACTAGAATAAACCCAAGCCTGTTTCCATTTTTAAAAAGAGCTTTCTATCACTGTTCATGCCCAGAACTATTATAATGGATGTCTTCACTGTAAGGAAAAGCAAAATATGTTTATATGTAAATAATTACTAAAGGTAAGAACATACCTTTCTTGTTTTGTGAGGATTTCTCATTCTTGAAGACTTTTTAATATCAACTTCAGTCGTATTTACACATCCAGGCTAAAAATATAATGTACATAAGTGTGATTGCTTTATATTAGGATTGCAATTAAAAGAAACTTTAAATTCAGTATTTTTGCTCCAAGGTTATTCTAAAACTTATACATAATTACTCACAATTAGCTCTATTGAACAGAAGGGGTCTTATTGCTCCATAACTATGATTAAAACGATACACTTGGATTATGAACAGTTCTTAACCCACAACCAAATTAATTGTATCCTGTTTGCTTCCACACTTTGTTGGAATGGTTTCAGCTAGGGAATGGTCTCATGAACCCAAGCTGACCTCACACAAATCTTCTAGGTGTTATTAGACTTCAGTTCCCATGAACCCCCTACAAGCACAACAAGCAGCCAATACGATCTGATTTGTACTCTACAAATGTTTACAGTATCATGATTTTCTTATATAGTTATCTGTATAAAATTACCCTTCATGATGACATGTTTGTGTGTTTGTGCACCTGTGTGCGTATATACGCAAACACCCAAATGTAAATAAAATTCCTATATCCATTAGTGCTTCTATCATAGAAACCCAGTGCTTTCCTTGTTTGCTTTAAAAGTAGCTATCTCATCTATTGTAAAACAAGACATACATTTTATTTACTGGATGAGTGAATGGAGAGAGTAAACGGAAGTCCACCAGCAAGAGAGTTTATGGGAAATCCCTTACAAACTTTCCCTCCCTGGCAAACCTGAGACGGGAACAAGAAGGGAAGAAGATGAACAAGAAACAGGAGGAGTAGGAGGCCTCCTACTGGTGATGTCTTAGGAAATAAACCTGAAGTTTCTGAAAGGTATCTGCAGCTATGACTTGCATGCCTTGTGGTATGTTTATGTTCTTGCCTGAAAACAATCTGGTATATGTTTGCAGGAAATATAAATTTGCAGCTGTGCTTGAAGAAGTAAGAACTATAGCAACAAATGACCATACTTCAGCTCACAAGGATAAAGGTTTATCAAACAAACAAAAGAAGTGCTACAACATGAGCTGACAGAAGAAGCAACTCTCCATAGGGAAGAGAAGCAAAGGAATTGTCCCTGTGGGTAAGAGTGATAACAAGAAGCAAGAAATAGCTAACAGCCTAGAAGACAGAAATACAGTTTAAAATGATCTTGATAGGATAGAGAAATAGGTGAAAATAAAGAATAAAATTCAAGAGACTTGCAAAGTTCTTCACACAGAAAACAGGAATCAGATGCATAGGTGTAGGATCTGGGATACCTAGTTTGGTAATGAAGTGCTTGTAAATCAATTTTGGAATAATACCTGACTGCAGACTGAGTAAGTGTCAGCAGCATGATACAGCTGCAAAAAAGGCAAGTAGAACTTTAGGATGTATGAACAGTATGATGGCTTCCAAAGCACAAGAATTAATAGTTCCATTTTATTCTGCATTGATCAGATCCCACCTTGAGTTCTGTGTCTAGATTTTAGCACTATACTTTAAGAAACATTCAGACTACTTGGAGGAGATTCAGAGAAGATCAGTTAGGTTAATCAGGGCACTAGAAATTACATTGTTTGAGGAAACTGCAGGAGCTGGAATATTTAGCCATGAGAACAGAACACCAATGAGGGACACAATAGCACTCCTCACATATCTCAGACAACATCACAAAGAAGGTAAAGGTTGTTCTAGGTGTCCTTAGTGCTATTGTTTTAAGTGCAAGACATGGAAAAATGGATTTCAGCTACAAGAAGACAGATTCTGACTGGATGAGAAGTTTAAAAAATTCTGACAGTAAGAGCAGTGACAGTGGAAAAAATTATCCAGAAAAGTGGCCTTATCTTCACTGAGTGCGTTCAAGTAGAGGCTGGACAGCTTTCTATTAAAAATCTTTAATTTGGCTTCTGGCATTGAGGAAGATGTTAGACCTGATGACCTAAAAGGCCCCTTCCAATTTCATGATTCCATGATTAAATATTATAATCAAATACCAAATAAATATAGAGGTATTGATCCACAGCTCCCATCAGTAACCATAAAGCATCTGTTTTTCATTTAAACAGCATGCATTTCTAATTGCTTCATTGAATTTAATTAAGCCTTCTTGTTGCAGTTGCTGCTTTATAAGCCGGCAGTTCAGGGGAAGGTTTTGCAAACTAATTTAGATACTCTGTGGGAGAATGTCACAGCCTGGACATGATATGATTTTAAGTTAGTACCTCCTTTAGCATAACAGTAAGTATTACAGTACAACTGACACTAGATGTTTTCCTCTGCAGTCCCCTTTTAGGCCCACCATGCTCCTTTTGTTAATCACAGATGATTTGCATAGATGTTATCTGCTCCAACCTTCCCTGCCAGATGGCTTCTAGTTAGGTTGATACTCCAGCTCTCAGAATCTGTATGCCTGACACTTTGTGCTGCCCTCCCAGTGGAGAGCTGAACTTGGAGTTAAATTCTTTTCCTGACCTTCTGCCCAAGGTAATGTCTGAGACCCTGGAGATATACCTTCCACCATGCAACTGAATACACAGACACACCCACACATACAGGCAGTCCTTGTGTAGTGGCTGCCTCGTTTAGTGACTGCCTGCAGTTACAACAGTGATGAAAAAGTAACTTTACGACCAATCCTTGGTAGGTCTGTAAAGCAAAGGAAAGCCGAAGTAAGATCACAACCACAGTCACTTAATGACTGCTTCGCTTAACAACCAAGTTGCCAGTTCCAATTGTGGTTGCTAAATGAGGATTACCTGTACTATGAAACAAACACAATCTGCCTGCCGCAACTTCCATCCTGGCAATATATACATATATACATACAACCTCCGTACTCACTGAGGTATATCTTCCCTTCATAAGTCTTACATTCACATGGAAACCTTCCACTCAATGGCTATTCCCATACCAAAAATTATATGCAGATAATAGATCCACACCCTTGAACACACAACTATCCCTACTCACTCTCATACATACTATTTATTCTTATAAAAGTGGAAGACTAGAAAAGAGAGGCAACTTATACAGGCCATTACTTTTTAATCTTTCACTTATACTGTTTCATTTTATTAGGGTTTGCATATCTTCCTTGACTGATGCTGTCTCCCTCAATCTAATGAGCTTGCTAGTTTTGTGTATGAATACAGATCAGGAGGACTGGCATCTTCCAGATGCAGACAATCTTTCCATAAGGGGACTCTTCTAGATCCAGCTGATAATGTTGGAAATAGTACCTAAATGTTTGTAAACATGCATAGCATACAGTTCATTTGAGAGAAACCCACCTTCCCAATGCATGATTTAGGATACAGCTTGAATAACTAAGGGTATTTACTCAAAAGTCACAAATAGCTCAGGTATTTCTCAAGCCAGTTATTTTTAGCAACCCAAGAGCCTGTCACAGTCCAGATGATGTCACTGGGACGACAAAGAGGATTAACACATGCACACACCCCACCCCCAGAGCTCATGCCTTCCTCGAACCCTTTACTCACTCCTAATTTTCTAATACTGTAGTGATAGCTACCGCATACAGCATTTTACTTCCTAACGTCTAGCTGTCGCAACAATAGCTATGGAGACAAAGGCAAAAGATAGCTTTCTCTCCCCTCTTCCTGCCATTTCTTCAGCAACAGCCGAGGTACTAGAGACCCTAGAAAAATGTAACTCTACTCACAAACCAACTAAACCACAAGCAAACTCACAAACTCACAAACCAACTAAAGCCCTCCAAAACATCTTAAGTAAACCAAAAGACCCAGTAGCCCAAGAAGAAAAAACAAGAGTTATCTACAACATACAGTATAAGGACTGTAACAGCCACTATGTAGGATAGTCAGGCAGAAGACTAGCAGAGCGCATCCATGAACACCCATTAGCAGTCAGAAGACACAATGAAAACTCCTTAATCTCACAACACATGGACAGACTCAACCACAATTTCAGTTGGGAAACTGTGAGCATCCTAGACCAAGCCAAATCCAAAAATGCTAGGGAATTCTTGACACATAGAAATAAACCATATTTACACACCATTCAAAAGAGACAACAAAAAGCTGTGTAGGAAATAAAAGGATCAGAACACATCCCCTCCAGGAGCCAACACCCAGATAAGCAGGGATAATCACCAAACAAACAATCAAGCAGAAAACAATACCTTAATCAAAGAACCACCAAGGAGGAAACCACACCCCCACCAACACTCGCAGGATATATATATTTTACTGTATATAAACAGGGAGCAAACCCCACACTCACTTGCACTGATGATGTTACCTAGTTGGGTAATGAAACATCTGCAACCAAGCTCAGAGAGCATCAAGAACTCCACAAATGTAACTCTACCAGGACATCTAAATGACCTTGAAAGATGACATTTCCCAGTATTCTTAGTGCCTGGGACATAGCCCCATAAGTATTACTTCAGCTTCCTCTACTTTTACAATTGCCATATTAGGTAAGATCAAAGAAAAGGAGGATGGAAATGTTAACTTGTAAATGAGAAACTGCATTTACACAACACAGTGGGTTGCTGACTGAGCTATTTTTAGCATTTACACAATACACCTAACTATAAACTAACCAAATGGGCTGAATATAAACAACAAATGAAGAAGGAAGGAAGGAAGGAAGGAAGGAAGGAAGGAAGGAAGGAAGGAAGGAAGGAAGGAAGGAAGGAAGGAAGGAAGGAAGGAAGGAAGGAAGGAGGGAGGGAGGGAGGGAGGTAGGTAGGTTTAAAATTAACCAAGCCACTAAGTCTTTAACTAAGTATTGTGCAAACATTGCCAGTGCACAGTTGGAAGAATGGGTTCTTTTTCATTTCAGATTACAACTGAACTGAAGAATTCAAGCAGGCAATATGCTTGTTTTGGATTGGGTGTGAAGATTACAAGTTCCAAACTAAGAAATTAGAAATGGTGGTGTAATAATTATAAATAAGCTTATAGATAATTAGTGCACTCCCTGTTGGGAATACAGATGGTATTTACTAAGTGAATGCTATGTTAACTTAATCCTATGACACCCACATTTCTCCATATATTTCCCCATCTTCCTAGGCATCTATAGTGAGCTGTGATATTAGAACAATGAAAACATAAGCACAGAACATAAAAGCACAAACTCCATCCCTAGGTATTTACCTCCTGACAGCTGATGCAAGTACATAAGTCATGTGATACCACGATGCACACTGGGGGGGGGGAGTGACTTGTGAATGCTTGTGTCCATCCTGCATTTTTAAAATTAATTTTATTTCACTGATTTTATATCCCATCTTTTTTTATCCAGGGACCACTTAAAGCAGTTATTTCCTATTTTAATCCAGACATTCACCTTCATATCTTTCATGTATAGAGGAAGATGAACAGGCTTTGAACCTGAGTTTTCCAAGTCTTATTCCACCACTTTAACCACTATATACTAGCTTTCGGTTACATTCTTTATCACACATGCTTCTGAAGCAAGTTAAATTATTTATGACATTTCCATGTGAAACGAGTTTTCCAGAATATCTAGCAGAATTTGTAAGTGAACAAAATATTGGATCTTAATCTGAAACCTCTCAGAACAGATGTTGGTTGTCTAGCTGTAGATATTCCAGAAAGTGCAGGTTATTTCTTTAAACTCTGGCCACAGTCCTTTGGCTTTTCAACAGATTTTCTTCTGATGCTGTCATGAATGCCACTTACCATCTGTAGCATCTTATGGCTTCATGTACTTTATCCAAAACAAAATCACCCCAGTTTCTTTCCATCTTTTAAAGATGAACACTCATCATCCTCATCCCCACAGAAATGTTAACCATCACAATATTCAGAAGCATTGACAAGAAGTAAATGGTTTAAAGTTCAATTCAATTAAATATTTATTAATATTACCATTTAGCTTCCCCCAGTCAATGTCATTTTGAGAAATATTAGTAGCAGGATGTGGAAAAAATGTGGAAAAAAATTATTTCAATGAATACTTTCTCATCTAAACATGACCCCACATTTCAAAAAAGTGAAAATGCAGTTTTTATGAAGTTTTATTTTTTAAATTGTTTGCTTATTAATAGGGGACAAAAGACTATTTTTTGAATAGTAACAAGGCATTTCTCAGTTGAGTTTCCATTCAAATAGCTAATTAACCTGCTATTATACACAGTCCTGAATTACCCTGCTTCTCTTCCCAACAACTTTAAGGGTAGATCTTGCACAATATCACCATGTTGTGATACTGAAAATGGCTAGATGTTTGGTTACTTTAGACATTATATATTATACCAATTGTGAGCCAATATAAAGTGTAAGATAAATAATCATAGCTATTGTTCAAAAGAACTGTGATAATTCATATCCATACAGGAACTGGCATCTGATGCATAAGAAGGCACATGCAGAATGGCTGCTCTGACCTTGGGCAGAGTGTCATCAAAAAGCAGTAAATGATTACAGGTTTAATTTAAAGTTATGTCATGACTAGACAGAGATGCTTGTGGAATTGTCTATATCAGGTACCCAAATAATTAGTCCAGCTTGAGCATTCAGTCACTCAAGTACATGAGTGGGTGACTCCTTTTCTGGCTCCATCACAGAAATCAACACATTTTTGGCTGGTCAGTAAAAGAATTATATCTGAATTTGCCCAACATGAGGGGTCAGCAATCTTTTCCACTACATTATTTTGTACAGTACTTAATCATTGCATTATTAAGAAAAAATAGGAAAAAATTGATCAAAATGTCATGAGATGTCACATAAGACAAAAGTTTTGGGAGATTCCAGCCATTTTTAACTTTTTGGGGTCAGCATGTACCATCTAATAGCATCACTCTATTGCTTAATCTGAGCCCATCTTATAATCAGAGAGAGAGGGAGGGAGGGAGGGGAATATATCTCCAAAGCTATACACTAACTACAAAACCACGTTTGAGTGTTAGGGCTTACAGTACAAAGATCCATTGATTACATACCACTGGCCGGTGTACATCCCAAAATGCTCGCTCCTGGCTATCAAGGATTTTTCTTTCTATCTTGTCCCTTTTCTTGTCCACTCTGTTGATGATGAGGTAGATAAATAACATAAAAAGATAAATTGAAATGCCTAGAAAGATGGTGGATGACAAATTTGGCAATAAAATGTCAGTGGAACTCACTTGGCTTGTGCTTCTGCTTGCATAAAAATAAACTCCCATTTCCGTGCAAATGCTCGCTGCAACCTGGCCAAGCTTTCCTGAAAACACACCGCATATTAGCAAGTTTCTCGAGTAGGAAGTACTTTGGAGAGCTTGAAATATTTGTTACATAAATGTAATTTAGATTCAAGTCATTGCAATTTTCTTCTGAGATTTCAAGATTCCAAATAAGGGTTGTCTGAGCAGGTGACAGGACCCTGGGGTCCTAAGCAGGGTCTGACCTAGTTCGTATTTTGATGGGAGACCACCAGAACATCCCAGAGTTGTAGACTACACTGGGAAGCTGAAGATACCTCCTGAGAAAAGGCAACAGCAATACACTTCAGTGCTGTTGCAAAGAAAACTACAGGGATGTGTCCATGGAATCATCAGGAACCAAGCTCAATTTTTTAAAAATAATGAGCTATGTCTTTGTTCATTGAAATGTTTCAGTTCAGAAACCCCAAGCATTCCTTTGTGCCTGTCAAATTTTGCTTTCCTCCCCAGTCCTGAATTAGATGGGAACTTTTTTTGTTTTGTTTTGTTAATGGAAAAATTGTTCATACATCCTGTACATCCATGCTCTCAAGAAAAAAAGGGATCAAGACAAATATTTATAAGTTAACAGTGGCTTTCTCCCACAGGTCAGCCCTATTTCTAAAAACTGCTATGTAAATAAATAAATGTTGCATTCACGTACTGGTCTACTTCCAAGAAAGATTCAGCAATTCTGTGTTTCTCCAGTACCATAGCATACCAATGTCCCTTTTCCTCTCAAGAATAAACTGTGCAGGGGTGTCCACAAAGTGGGTCCAAAAAGTCAAGATGGCAGCCATGATGACCATACCTTGTAGACCCTCTTGAAACTGTATGTAAATTAACATTACATTTTTAGAATTGTAAAACTAATAGATCATGCAGAAGACATCCTAGAGATATTTAGCATGGGCCAGAGTAGATACCCTATGGATCTTGTCTCTTGAGGGTGATAAATCTAAAAGCAAATTTTATTTTGATAACTTTTAGCTGCAATCTTGGGGAATAACCTCCTGGGGAATAACCTCCACTAAACACAGGACAACATTCTCCTGAGTTGGACAGGCATAGATTAAGTCACATTTAGGTTATTATGCTAGTGGCAACTAAAAGGAATTGGGCTATGGAACTGACAATTAGTCTGAAGTTCAAGCATTTGTACAGTACTAGAAAAGAGTATATTAGTATATGGTTGTGTACATTGGTAGAAATTTCTTTTTAAATGTATATTACTTAAAATTGGTTCAGTAGCATGCTATAGATAAAGTTTCTGAGCACTAGATGCATTCTTCTGGGTTAGAAAAACACACTCTATCTACTGTTTGAAGTGTGGTACGTGGGTAGTTTTCTTCCCAGCCTACATCCTTGCAGTGGAAGGGAAAAAACTCAGTCACTTTCCATTTTAAACAATATAAGTAGAGAATTCAAAGTGAGCTTTTCTCTGACAAAGCTTTCTGAGTTAGGTTCAACACAGACCAAAGGGGGTATCTGTAACAAGTACACATGGAACCCTTGGTTATTACCAATGTTTCTAAACATTTTAGAGATCTTCATGGGAATTATTGTACTTCTCCAGCAATTGGAGTGAAATGATCTTTACTTTTGCCATGGTGCTCTTCAATCTTTGTAACACAATGTTACGCCACAGACTCTGCCATTTTTTTTAATGTGTTGCTTTCAAACCCTGAAACTCCAGTATCAATGTCTGCCTGTAGGTGAAAGACCCAAACATCTGTTTTTCAAGACCAGGATTGTTTCAAGGGCTTTGCTCTTGTTTCTGGCAGAGTTTCCAAGTCTCACAACCCAATTTCCAAGTCTTGGTTCCAGGAAAGGGCCCAGGTACTTACTGCTTCATAGTCTGCTAGCTCAAGCCGTGCTTTGTTTTGCATTGTTCGCTTGCAGAGGTAAACCGCTGGAACACAAAACAGAATCAATCATTTCTTGCTCTCTCAGACACTGTCTCAAAGCCCAGACATCCAGACCTAAAACTTTAATATATGTTCCACTTAATCAAAGCGTTCTGCCCATCATAGCTCCATCCTGTGTTTCCTTTCAAAAGATGATGGTCTGCCCAAAAGCATTAAAATGTAGTAGGTGTCAAAAGCAATTAGCCATTCCATGGTAGTCTGTGTATAAATGAGCGATCAGCTGAACTTGGCTCGTTGGCTTGACTTTTGTGTTTGCCGCTTATGTAAGAAACAGTGCACTGCTGCTAAACAAAAACAACTATGAAGTCTGGCAAGTTTATAGCCTTGGTCTGGAAGTGACTTTGAAACCCACGGCCTGCAAGTGTGGAAATGTTCACCCTTTTGCCACTTGGAGAATATAGGGACTCAAATTGCTTAAGAAGGAATTGCATGCTATTTATGATATTCTTGTGAGAGTTAATGTTTGGTGCTCCTTCAGCCTACTTCCTTTCATTGCATATTTTTTTGTGGTGCAAAAGGTTCCGCAGACCAATAAACCTCAGAGGGGGGAGGAATATGCTTACATTTTGAAACAGAACATTACTAAGTACCTCACATGGATTACTTTGTCCACAAAAATAATTCTGGGCCCTTTGATAACACATTTCCTACATAAAGCTCTAAATCAGTGTTTTTCAAACTTGGCAACTTTAAGATGTGTGGACTTCAACTCCCAGAATTCCCATGCTGGTTAGGGAATTCTGGGAGTTGAAGTCTACACATCATAGATAGAGAGAGAGAGAGAGAGAGAGAGAGAGAGAGAGAGAGAGAGAGAGAGAGAGAGAGAGAGAGTTTATTACAGTCTTAGACCAGTACAAGAAGTTTATTCATTAGTGACCTATGTTTACTTATAAAACTAAGAAAGCTTTAGATAACATTTAATATATATTTAGGATACATATATAAAATAACCTGGCACAAAACCATAGGTAGAATTCAGACGAAGCAGTCTATGTCTAAGATATAAGTAAGGTAGTATCTAAAATTTACCTAAAATATAATAACATCTAAAATTACAAAAATTTGATGACATCTAAAATGTAATCATAATATCTAAAATTATATGGAATTTAATAATGTCTAGACTTATATAAAATGCATCTATATAGCAGGAGCTTGCCCTAAGGACTAGCAGATCTAACAGTAAAATTTAATATGGTCTTTGACCAGCATAAGCAAAAATCTACCTAAGGACCACATCTTAAAGTTGCCAGATTTGAAAAACACTGCTCTAAATGCTTATCTAAGAAATGTTGCCAGGACAATTTAGCAACTCGATTCAGTTAAGAGAGGAAAAAGAAGGACAGGTACATCAGTTAAAAAAAAAAAACCTCCCAAATTGCTCTGTAGGTAAATATAAACTCCTGCCAATTCTCTCTTCTGGTAATTCATGCCTAAAAGGTAGACAAAAGTCAGCCTGCTGAAATAGCTCTGTGCTGTTTTCTATATCCTAGGCAAATATTGAATATGTATTAGGTTTATTTATGTTTTCTGTGCTGCGCTAAGTTTATTTTTTTTATCTTCTATACAAGCTGCAACACTGAGTGACTTCTACCTTCATGCATATCTCAGCCTGTGTTCATGAAGTTACATTTCTTTCTTTAGAAGTTTCTTGGGATTTGTAATATTTTGAATGGTCTTTTTGTCATCTGTACTATTTCAGGCAGAGAGCTGTTCTCTTTTAGCCCCAAGTGTCCAAAGTATTGTATTTTCATCTAGATTTTTAAAAAATTATTTTGCAAGCTGCTGTATTCTGGGCAACTCTGTAATTATCTCCTTTCACACAGAAAATCTGCATTTTAATACTTACAGTTAAAAAGCAGGGATACATTTTATCTTTTTGTTGTTGCTGTTGCTTTATAATAACGTTTTATTTTATTTCTTACCAGGAAAGGTGTGAGGAAAGAAAGCACTGAAACCTTTAGTCACCACATCTATATGCTACATGGCCAGGAAGTGGCACTGTCTCTATTATTTAATTTTCTGCATTTTGACTTTTAATATTTAGAAAGAAACAGGAACCCTATCTCTTACAGACACTAGGATTAGGGTGTGAGTACCAGGTGAAATGCCCTCTGGAAGACAAGTGTGGCAGCAAGAATTCCAAAGCAGGAGGTGGCATCAGGTGTGAAGACCCAGGGAACTTCTGAGAGAGGAGATTTGGGACCTCCAGCCTTTTACTCTGCAAATCTTAACATTTACTATAGAAATGTACAGGTAGTCTTTGCTTAATGACTTCCCTGTTTAGCAACTATTCAAAGTTATGATGGTGCTGAAAAAGTAACTGGTCCTTGAACTTACAACTGTTGCAGCATCCCTGCAGTTATGTGATTAGGATTCAGGCACTTCACAATCAGCAGGCATTTATGATTGTCACAGTGTCCCACAGCCACGTGATCATAATTTGTGAGCTTCACAGCCAGCTTCCAACAAGCAGTCAATGGAGAAGCCAGCAGTAAAATCGCAAATCTTGGTCATGTGGTATCTTGCTTAATGACTGCAGTGATTCACTTAATGACCATGTGAAAAAGTGGCATCATAAGTCCAGTGTGGTCATGTGATATCTCACTTAATGACTATGTCGCTTAGCAATGGAGTTGCTGGTCCCCATTTTGGTCATTAAGCAAGGACTACCTGTACTTCACAAATCACATTGCATCAAGTGATATCAGTTAATTTTGAAGTGTTTGAATGTTATCAAGCAAATTAATCACCAATAAATTTATCTTCAAGATTCTAGCAAAATTAAGAACGTCACACTGTAAGTCAAGCATCCTTGCTCAAGCTCAGAAAACCAACATATCTAAAGCAAAGTGGTGACTCCACTCCTATGATGAAAAAACTAAAACTTAATATGTAGACAGACAAGAAGTATTCTAGCTTGATCTCCTGGCATGAGAAAGATAATTGTTTCTGTCTCATCCTCCTCTTCTTTCTTTCTACTAAAAGTGAAAGTAAATATAACCAACACTATAGTATTCTGACATCTTCTACTGTGGGGTTGTGATGGGTTAACAAAGGTCATTGTTGTTATCTGTCAGGGGAAACACAGGAGGAGCATCACAGGGGAGGAAGCAAGGAATCAACATGAGATTAAAGAAAAGCTAGTTAAGTGCCTGGACAACTATCAGTTCCCGCCACACAAGTTGGGGGTCCAATTCATCTTTGTGCTGAGCAGCCTTTTTTTCAACTATACTTAAAGAGATTGTCCTTTTCAGCCATACTTAAGGAGACTTTGTACACATTTTCTTGCAACCTTTTAGTGTTCGACTATATCGATCATTCTCATCATTGGCCTCCTGGCTAGAACTGATGGGATTTGGACTTTGAGGACTCCTGAGGTACCACTGCATGTTGCCCACCCTTGACTTAATCATTTCTAATTTCCAAATAAATAAAAACAAAATATACAACTCAAAATAGTGTGGAAGGAGGAGAAAGATGTCTTAATGTCTGAACTGCAACGCATTCCCTATGGATGGGCAGCCCTGAAATGTTAATAGAATAAAAAATGAAGTATGATTCACTGCCTTCTTTCTATTCATGGAATGTTAATACTTACAATAAAGGACCAAATGTAAAGCAGCTTTAAAAACAGACATAAATGTTTATTTCTTATGCAAACCTTAAGGCATCCTGCAGAAATAGAGCATTGAGTCTGAAATATACACTAATTACTCCGTTTTTCATTAAGCATAAAAAATGTATTTTCCCTTATTCTTAGTACAGGGGAACCACCACAAATGTATTCCCCTCCTATTCAGTGTTAGCTGAGCTAGATTCAGCCAAGCCTTCCTGAGCCTGCCACAGTGGACTATTAACTCCTATCACCCCCACCAGTGTGACTACCAGAGGAGGCCAATAACGATCATATTTAGGAGAAAGGATCATTTTCTTCAAATGGGATAATTATGCTAGGGAAAGTGTTAAACTCTTGGCTAAAGCTGGAGCTACCATTGTTACTGCAAATACAGCTGTGCTGAGACACAGTCTACTTTTTTCCCCACACCACAGTTGTTAATGGGGGAAAGAAACATCATGAGATAAAATGTCACAAATCTCTTAACTTTTACCTTGAAAAGAATGGCAGGAAAAGCAGCAGAAGTGAAGGGTGGAACATTTGTCAAATGCATCTGGCAGAAAACAACATTAATATCCAGCGTGCCAACACCAGTGGCAATTCTACACAGTCCTGTTGTTTCCTGATGATTGGTGAAAACTTTTGTTCTGGCAATTATTATTACTGTTGTTGTTCTTGCTGTTTCTTAATTTTGCTGGTCAGGTGATGTCTCACATGGTGAATTCTGAACTGGATATATTTTTAATCTGCTGAGCAGTCTTCATTTTTATAACCTTTTTATAACTTCTTTAATATTGTTTTATTATAATATTGGGAGAGTTTAAACGTTAGAAACTGTCCTGAATGTGTTCCACCTTGGAAAGGCAGGCTATAAATCTCTTAAATAAATAAACAAATTATTTTTTTAAATGGAAAGCTGTAAGTTTCCTCCTTGCATGCTGCATCTCTATCATTTTTTAAGAGCCAGTTGAACAAAATTGCCATTGTTGATCTTATTGCTTTAAAACATTACAGAACTCATTACAATGTCTGTTCCAGTCACTCTGCTGCAAATAAAAACATGGAACAAATCTTAAAATTAACTGCATAATTCCAGGATTCCTGAGTGAAAACATTTTAGGAGAAATTAGCTTTTTTCTTCCTTTTAATTATATATATCAAAAGATTCAAGCATCTTCTTCCAGACACTGCCCTGACTCAGACTTGCTTTACTGTGGTGCATTTGTACAACAAGTGCCTTCAAGCCAAGCTAAACATGGAGAAGGAATAGCCAGATAATGAACATGGATAAATCTACATCTAATCATCAAACACAGAAGCACAAGACACACCTCTAGACCACATGACATAAAAGAGCTATCAGGATTCAGGTTTTTGCCAACATATCTGGCAGACAGGACCTGAGGGAATGTTGGAGTATAAGGTTGGTCAGGGCATTAATCATGGGGTGGATCAAACATGATTTTTTTGTATTTTGTTTTAAGTCAAAACATGCTTTTAAAAAAGGATTCTGATTTGTATAAAGCAGTAAACATTAACTTATTCCATGCATTGCCCTGAAGCTGATGGCTGAATTTGCACAGCACAGGAGACTAAAATGTGACTGGTTAGAAGTTCATTTGTGGTACAAATCCAGCCAACCTGGGTACTTCTAGAAGTATGGATAGCAACTTCCAGAATTCCCCAACTAAAGGTTCTGGGAGTAAAAAATCATACTTTTGGAGGGTATCAAGTTGGATGCATAATCAAAGCTATGGTTTTCCCAGTAGCAATATATGGCTGTGAGAGCTGGACCATAAAGAAGGCTGAGCACCAAAAAATTGATGCCTTTGAACTGTGGTGCTGGAGAAGACTCTTAAGAGTCCCCTGGACTGCTAGGAGGTCAAACCAGTCAATCTTAAAGGAAATCAACCCTGACTGCTCATTGGAAGGATTGATAATGAAGCTCAAGCTCAGATACTTTGGTCACCTAATGTGAAGAGAGGACTCTTTGGAAAAGACCCTGGTGCTGAGAAAGATTGAAGGCAAAAGGAGAAGAGGACGGCAGAGGATGAGATGGTTAGATAGCATCACTGAAGCAATGAACATGAAACTGAGCAAACTCAGGGAGGCAGTGAAGGACAGGAAGGCCTGGCGCGATATGGTTCATGGGGTCACGAAGAGTCGGACACGACTTAACGACTGAACAACAACAAAAAGTTGGATGTATGTGGAGCGCACACAACCACTGAAATTGAGAAAGGGGGAGATGTTGTAATGGTATGTGGGAATGACCTTGGGATACAGGAAGAACCAGAGACTAGCCAACAGTCATATAAGAGGCAGCTGAGCCCACAGAAGGAATGGGGGCATGGCAAACAACTCTCCCTAGTTTCTGGGACTGCAAAATCGAGGGGGCAGAGATGTACTTTCAGACTTGCAAGATTCTGTTAAAGTAACCTTACAATAAAGATACAGCTAGTACTCCTGGGTGTGCTTCTTGCCTGGACTACCTTGCAAGGCTGACAGATCTACACTTAACATAGAAGTCTGCCATGTTTCCTCAAGTGCTTCCTTAATGAAATAAAGTTATTCCCTGCTAGGGTTTATCCTGCATGAAAGACGGTGGTGAAGGGAAGAGCTACTAACTGTTTCTTTCCTAGTCTGGGCTATGGGGTAGGAGAACAGCAATGCAATTTTCAGTAGCCATGAGACAGAGAAGGAAAGGATCTCATTCAGGCAGAAATGACTTGTCATTGTTTTAAGAGAAAACCGTCATGGCTAAGGAGGACAGGACCACATGTAGTTCCATCTAAACACAGAGCTAAAATTATGAAAATCTGTATTAATCCTGTTTCATGGGAACCAGTGATAAGGTAAAATGCATGGGACCCAATATAAACCTAACTTTGTTCTATTGCTAGAATGTAGTCATGGGTCCTGAAACAGCAATTGAGATCTGTGTGCCAATGTGCAGTGCTTAAGGGTGTACTGAACTGTCCAGATATATTTTTATTTAAATTCAGATTGAGTTGCACATGGAGCACCATAGGCTATTCATCATTACATGGAACTCAATCACTGGCCTGAAGCCAGAAGACTTCATATTCTGAACAGTTCCTTATACTCTAAGATCCCCAGAGCTAGATTTGTTGTTATTATATTTTTATAATCAGTATATTTGCCTTCTGGTAAAAGGCAAAATATATAGCTTGGTTTATAAATAATTACAGCCGATCAGAGCCACAAAAAACAAAGGCTGATCTCATTTGAAAGGTTATATAAGCCAATGCCAATATCTATATACATTATCCAAAATAACACAGGAACTAGGGGGAAACAGTCCCACAGCTCTGCAAAAGTAGCAGTTGAATTGTACTTTTAATATGACATAATGGAAAAAATCTTGGTTATATAGAGAATAATAGGATTAACTATACTGGATTTAGTTTGAATTACATTTAATTTAGAACAAATTTAGTTGCCCTAGCTCCACACCTTTGTCCTGACCTTGCTCACTTTTTGAAGTATGGCCCCTGACACATCCCTTAAAAGCTAGGTGTCTCTCTCAGACCCTGAAAAATCATTCGCTACTAATATAAATGCAAAGAGACTCAGCACTGGGACCCTCTGGTCTTGTGTGCTTACCATGAGCTCCTATAATAGAAGCCCATGGGAAAAGGAGCACTTCCTGCTCATTTTGCAGGCCCTGAAACTTTCCAAATTCACACCTTCCAAATGTGATAGCAATCTATAGAATTATACTGGCTCATTTTTTCTTTTTTTCAGAGAAAGACTATAAGAATGCTTATTTCTAACAGATTTTACACATAGATTACACCGAGGAAAAATAAAACTCCCAGCAAAAATGCAAAAAGGGGAGGGAGCTGAAAATGCCATGTTGTTCCTTCTACTGAAGTTACTACATCACTGCCATAACTCTGCAGCCCTTAGAGGAGGAAAACAATGGCTTTAAAAAAGAAAAATCGATACCCACAAAGAGATTACCTACCCTGTCCTAGAAATATAAGCAAATTACATCAATAATTATACAAATAAATAGATTCTGCTGGATGTTGCTATGTGCAGCTAACCAAGGCTGCTTCTAAAGAAAGAGGTGACGTGTAGATCAACTGAAGCAAAAGATGCGCTCTGTGCATTGCCCAATGACATCCTGTCATCCCAAGTCGTGATATGCCAATATACATTTTCACCTGCACTAAGGAACAGATGAAGTGGGCTTCTCACAGTAGGGGGATATCATTAGGCAATTTGCACACGAACCAGTATGAGATATGGATTAACTTATGCCATCTCTTGGTCTGTATGCACTGCTTTCCGAGTTTTCTTGCTCACAGCATCCAGCTGAACTTCTGTAGATACCTACAGGATTTGTTGAATCTTCTAGTAAAGTTACATGGATGCACACATGTGCACACACATACACATTATTTCTGCTGTATATATAGTATGTGTACTAGATTGGGAAAACAAATCTATATGAGAAAACAAGATTACGCTGTAGTATGTTAGAGACTGCTCTAATACTCAGAAGTTCTACAAAGAAATATAAACTAGATTCTGGACTTTTTCTTTCCTAGCAACAGATTATAAATACATTGCAACACAACAACCACTTTTCACATTTACTTGGAGATGTTTTGGTTTCCCCCTCTGCTCCACTGTCAGCGACTTAATTGTACCTTCAAGCTCAGCAAAGCCATATGTTTGTTTTTATTTTAGCATTTCTTTTTGGTCAGGAGAGACCAGATAATTATGAGATTCCAAACTATGAGCAAACAAGTGGACTAATTATACTTTATATGCATTTACTTTGCAGAAAACCCACAGCTTTCTATATATAGTGGAAGCTGAGTCAGTGATTGAGATAGAATACTAGATGTTACTTCCATTAAAAAACAATTATAACCTACTAATTTTTAATATCTATTTGACCAGGCCTCTACTCCATCCAGTCATCATCACTTTCAAATGTGCATCAAAGAAGAGCGTATCTTCTCTTGAAGGAGAAAGGATCAACCAATTCCAGGAAGTAGAACTTTCTAGTAGTCCCCAGGAAGCTATAAAAGTTAGAAGTCTTCCTTGAGGAAATGGAAAGCCTGTACTGATGTGAAAGACCCAAAGGGAGCAGAGAAAAAATGTCAGGAATATTAAGGAATGCAGGGAGAGGGAGGGAGGGAGAGAGAGAGAGAGTTTGAGGAGTGTGTGGTAAAAAAAACATAAAATGGAACAATAAGAACTTCTTTAAATACATACCAAGCAGAAAACCACTTAAGGAAGCACTTCTTTACATGGTACATTAATTAACTTATGGAATGGTCACTAATATGGATGGCATTAAAGGAAACTAGGTAAATCCATAGAAAACAGGTCTATCAAGGGTGATTGGTCTTGAAGACTCACTGTGTTACATTGGAACAGGGGACAGCATGTCTCCAAAAACCAGTCTCAAAGAATAACTGTGGGAGATGAGTGATGTCTCTGTGTAATGGGACACACACAAGTATGGGCTGTGGTAGATTGGGCCCCACTATGGTGGAGGAGGCATATGTCTGGCCTTTCACAGAATGAGCACCACTGGCTCACTGAGCATATTAAATTTTTATTATAGCAAGATCACAGACCTAGAAGAAAGTTGAAGAGAAAAAAGAAAAGAAAAAAGAAAAGGGAGAAGGTATGAATAATTGGAACAGCCAGTTTGGTGTAATGTTAAGCCATCAGGCTAGAAATCAGGAGACTCTGAGTTCTAGTCCCATCTTAGGTACAAAGCCAGCTGTGTGACCTTGGGCCAGTCACTCTCTCTCAGCCCTGGGAAGCAGGCAATGACAAACCATTTACAAAAAAAAAAAAAAAACTTGCCAAGAAAACTACAGGGATTTGTCCAGGCAGTTGCCAGGAGTCAACACTGACTCAAAGGCACAAAATAATAACAACCACTACCACCACCATCAGCATTGACCTTGAAGACCATCAGCATGGATGAGGATGAGAGGATGAGAGCTATGCCAGAGGTTCAACCATACTGGACAGGGCTCATCAGAGGAGCCAGACAAAGAGTGTCTCTCCCATAAACAATGTGGTGAGACATAATTTACAGAAACCCATACTGGGTCGGTTGTTGCGCTGGTCAACAAGGACCACGCTAGGTGTTCTAGTTCCTGGACATCTGGTGACAAGTGGGCTACAGGATTCAGGACTGTTGGCTGAGCAACCAAGGCCAGCAGCTGCAGAACCACTGGAAGAAAAGATGCTTACCCGTTGCAAATATATGAAGACTGAAAACAAAGAAATAATAATTTGCTATTACAAATCAAGTCCAGTGAGAAGAGGTTATCTGAAAAGAATGCACCAGTTCTGGAAAGAACAACATCCAGAATCAGAAATAACAGAACAGAGGCTAACAGATCAATGTTGATTTACAATATGAAATAAAGTATTCACAGAAGTAAATTTGGAAGAACTGCAAAGGTCTAACCAGGGCAAAGAAATCAAAGTCTTGCCAGAAGTAGCTCAGACTGTAGAGACAATCCAGTGGAAGTCAGTAATAGAGGAAACCAACATCACTATTAAATCGCTCTCATTCCCAAACCAGGCACCCTCTCCTCTGCCTTCTCCTCAGAAAGAACAAAGACTTCTAATTAAAAAACAAGAGGAATTGAAACAAAGATTAATTGAGCATCTAGAACAGCACAAAATGACATAATAGGGTTGCCTACATTGAAGCTTGTTATGAAGAAACAGCTAGCACAAGTATTAAAAGATGCCAATACTGTAATATCAAATATAAGCACCAGCTCACTGCAAGAAACAAACCAACTGATGTACAGCATAGCTGCAGTTATAACTGAATACCTTGGATGCAAAATCAACAAACAAGAAAAAAAGCCAAAACTGCACCACCAAAATGGAAGATCAGGTTGGAACATAAGATCAGCACGCTATGATCAGACACAAGCAAGCTAGAACAGATGAAAGAAAAGAAGCTGACGAACAAAAAGACCAAAGAATACCAGATCAAGAAATATCACCTAGAAACAAGGAAGATCAAGGAAGCACTAGAAATAATAAAGCAGCAAGTAACAGCCGTAGCCAAAAAGATCAACAGATCGAATTGCACATTACCGGCAGAACCTCCAATTTCAGTTGAATCAGAAATGTTTCTACCAATCCATCAAAGGAGAGACTGTAATGAACCAGTCAACATCTGACAAAGAAGAAACATTGCAGTTCTGGGAACAGCTATGGGACAATCCAAAGAAATACAACAAGAATGCAGCTTGGATAAAGAACGTAGATAAGAATAAAAAAGACGCTGAAATGAAAGAACTTGTAAAACAGCAGAAATGGTGGAGAAAAGAGCAAGGAAGATCAAGAGCTGGTCAGTACGAGGTGAAGATGAACTGCATGGTTTTTGGTTGAAACATCTGACTGGTCTCCACCCACTTCATTGCCAAGCAATTTAACTACATACTGCAAGGAGGTGAAATTAAAGATTGGTTAACATCTGGCAAAACCTACCTGATAATGAAAGATCCAGCAAAAGGGGCAGCACCAGGCAACTGCAAGCCAATTACCTGCTTGCCAACAACTTTCAAATTGCTAACTGGTATCATAGCTGATGTGGTCCAACAGCACCTAGTTGAAAACAAGCTCTTTTCATCTGAGCAGAAAGGAAACCACCCAAACAGCAGAGGGACAAAAGATCAGCTCCTAACTGACAAGATGATTTTTTTTTTAATTGCAAGAGAAGGAAGACAAACTTGAATGTAGCTTGGATTGATTACAAGAAGGCATTTGACTCCCTGCCACATGACTGGATAATCAAGTGCCTAGAAATAACAGGAGTCAGTAGAAACATCAGAAGCTTTGTGCAAAGATCAATGGCACAATGGAAGACACAGTTGCTGTCAATGGTGATAGACCGGGAGAAGTTAACATGAAGTCAAGAAGAAGGTTAGGAGTGAATACATCAGAAGAGTGAAGAAGATCTTAAAGACCAAACTCAGTGGCGGAAATGCCATCAAGGCAATTAACACCTGGGCAATTCCAGTTATTAGACATACAGCTGGAATAGTGGACTAGACTCAAGCTGAACTAGAAGTCCTGAATAGGAAGACCAGAAAAATAGTGACAATGAATCATGCCTTTCATCCATGCAGCAACGTTGACAGACTCTACTTACCAAGGAGCATAGGTGGGCATGGAATGTTGCAAGTACATCAGACAGCTGAAGAAGAAAAAAGGGCTTTGGAAGAATATCTGAAGGACAGTGGAGAAGATGCACTGAACCTAGTATACCATGAAGGCTTACTGAATACCAAAGAGACCAAACTGGCTTATAAGAAAGACCAAATGAAGAATAGAAAAGAGACATGGCAAGGCAAAGTATTACATGGTCAGTGCACAAAAAAACCAAGCATATCAACAAAAATATCCAAGCATAACAACAAGACCTGGCAATGGCTAAGAGCAGGAAAGTTGAAGAAAGAGACAGAGGGCTAATTCTGGCTGCACAAGACCAAGCCTTAAAAACAAATGCATATAAAGCCAGAATTGAGAAGACAGCAACAGACAAAAATGCCACCTCTGCAAAGAAGCTGAAGAAACAGTGGACCACCTAGTTAGCAGCTACAAGAAGATTGCACAGACTGACTACAAACAATGGTATGACAAAGTAGCAACAATGGTGCATTGGAATATCTGCAAGAAATATTATTTGCCTGCCAGCAAGAACTGATGGGACAACAAAACAGGCAAAGTAATAGAAAATGAAGGAGCTAAATGGCTCTGGGACTTTAGAATTCAAACAGACAAGCACCTGCCACACAGCACCCCAGACTAAGAAAGACATAAAAGTCTGGATAGTGGACATTGCAATACCTGGAAACAGCAGAATAGAAGAGAAAGAACTGGAGAACATCACAAGACACAAAGACCTGCAAATAGAAGTACAACGACTATGGCAAAAGAAAGCAAAGATAGTACCAATAGTAATAGGCACCCTGGGCGCAATCCCCAAACATCTGGAGCAGCACTTGAACACCATTGGCATTGACAAAATCACCATCAGTCAGTTGCAAAACGCAGTTTAACTTGGAACAGCTTACATTCTGCAACAGTACATTTAACACCCTCAGACAGCAACATCTGCCTATCCCAGATCCTTCGGAAGGACTCGATAGGTGGATAAAAATGCCAATCCAGTCTAAACAACTGGCTGACTGTGTGACCAACAATAATAATAGTTTTTTGGAGAATCTAATCTCAGCCAGCTGCTTCCTCCAGCCCTGGGCTGGAGGAAGCAGCTGGCTGAGATTAGATTCTCACACACATACAGGCAGAGCACATATTATTACTATTATCATTATTATTATTAAAACATGTATACTGCCCAACTCCCAACTCTGGGCAGGTCACAAGTTAAAAAAAACATTTGAAAACAATAAAGCAAACAAGAATAAACAAGAATAAAAGATGCCATAGTTGGCAAAAAATGGACCCACACAACCCAAAAGGGAGGGAGGTTAATCACCCTCACCAAAGGCCTGGGCAAAGCAGCCACAATCTTACCCCTTAACATAAAACAGAATCTATTCCAATAGAAGAGAGGCTAGCACTGAAGATGTTACCTAGCTGGGTAACAAAATGGTTGTAAGAAAACAACCAAGCTCGGAGAATCCCAAGGACTCCACAGAATCTATTCTGCAACTAGCTTCACTGACCTCACCTTGCTATCCAAATGCTCTGGATTCCAGACCAGCTGCTCCTGGCTGCACTTTCCTCTTATCTGGCTTGTAGCCCCCTTTGAAGAAGGGAGTAACAAATGCCAAGGACAAAGGCAAAAGAGAGAGACTTCCTGCCTGAGTGGCTACAGGGCGATAGCTTCCAGAGAATGCCATCCTATGCTCTGGTTACCATTTCCTACTTTGAAATCTGAGTCCTGATGGAATTAGGCACATAGCATTGTTATTCAATATCATTTTTACTGCTCCATCCTTTAAAGTTCTAAAATGGCTCGAAAGTATTTGTGCTGCTAGTAATGTTAATTCCTTCCCTGTAACTTTATTCCTTGTTATTCAGAATATGCTTTTCAGTGATGAATTCTTGAAGACAAGGAAACACTATCCTTATGTTAAACAGTTGGGTTCTTTTCCACATAACACAAACAACCAGAATGCGCCATTCCTAATGCAGTCACATCTAATAATAGTTAATATGCAAAGCTTTTCATGGTGTGGAAGTCAGTTTCTATGATTCATTATATACTTAAAAACACAGGAACAATTGACTGATGGATTATTTAGGCTATGTAATCAGAAAAATTAACTTCCTAGAATGAAAGATGTTATCCCACGGAAAGCAGTGTGTACAGGTGCTTTGTACACCATTGGATGCCATATGTTGACTATCTGCTAAAATAGTCTTTCCTAATCAGGCAACCAGGGTCCAGGGGGAGAGGAAGTCAAAATAGGCATGATGGCAGTCGTGGCAGCATGATCTAAGCCCTACTCCTTTTGCACATGCATTAATATTGTGTGCATGTACAAAAGGTATGGGGATTGGATTACACTCCCCCAGCTGCCATCTTGCCCAAAACAGGCACCCTTGTTGCTGCAGGCACCCTTCAGATATGTTAGACTACAACATTCCCCTTCAGAAGCTGTATCCAACTCTCTTTGGACACAATGATCTGAAGTACAGAATTTGGATCTGAAGCAGACAAAGGTGCTATGGGTGGCACAGGAAAATACATGTTTGAGTTAAGGAGGAAGCAACCATATGTATTTTCCAGAGCCCAAATGGTTATCATGTAAGGCCAGGACAAAGCTCTACTTCTTTAAGGAGCACCCAACAGGTGCAATAAGGATGTCCACACCAGATCCAAAGTATCTTTATCCAATGTATTGTCGAAGGCTTTCACGGCCGGAATACAATGGCTGGTGTGGGTCTTTCGGGCTGTGTGGCCATGTTCTGGAAGTTTTGTTTCCTAACATTTCGCCAGCATCTGTGACCGGCATCTTCAGAGGGCAGGAGCACAGACAGGAGCAGTTCTCTCTGTGCCCACCACTCTGCCTCTCTGGGCACAGAGAGAACTGCTCCTGTCTGTGCTCCTGCCCTCTGAAGATGCCGGTCACAGATGCTGGTGAAACGTTAGGAAACAAAACTTCCAGAACATGGCCACACAGCCCGAAAGACCCACACCAGCTATCTTTGTCCACTTTGGATCTGAACACTGCACACCTCCAGTCTAGAACAAAAGCACTTCAGGCCAAGGGTACCCAACCTGATGCCCCAAGGACTCATGCATCTTTTAGAAACCACCCTGCCTCAAGTTAATGTCTTATCATTTTTAATGGGTTGAGAAAATAAAACAATTAAATATATGGGGAAGTATTTAATCTTAATTGAATCCAGTTTCATAGTTGTTCTGACCCTCTTAATACACCATTGACAAGCCAAGTCCTCTATCTGGGTAAGGTTGCATACCAACGTTTTAGGGAACGGAATGAGGAAAATGCCACAAAACCTAGCCAATAAAACTGACACTATATGTAAACAATTCATTTTCTGATGCTAGGACCAAATTTGGGGCAAATGACATTGAATGTTTGTTTATTTGCACATATTTGGAGAAGGTCAAGGAACTTCAAGTCAAACAGAGTATTGTTTATGTGAACTTTACAACAGGATTTTCCAGCTGGGCGTAAGGTGAGCACGCACTGAAGGGACATAATCTGGATATATTCTCAGTGTTTTATCAACCACTTTAATCTCACTAAACTTTAATGCTCTGATACACATATTTTAAAAGTTCCCTGATACTCACCTAGTTTTTACATTTTTGCTTGATTTCAATAAACTGTATACATTTTTAAAAAATCTTCAGTACTAATCATTTGCCTTTGTCATTGCAGCTAAAGAGTCCAGAACATAATTATTGAAGCAAAGAATCACAGTAACCACACTCCAACAAGAATGGTCGGGATTGCAATATTGTTCTACAATCACGGGTACGGGAGTTTTTAAGACTGAATCTGCATTTTTATGTTGCTATCTTGTTAAATGAATAAACTGATCAATTTAAAAATATGTTTAATATATTTCATAGCGAAAGTTTAGTTGAATGCATAGGACCTTTAATCTTCAGTTATGTCATAAATATTATTACAAACAAAATCAGCTGACTGTTAGCAATGGTGTCCTGCTGCTTTTGATAAGAATATTGCAAGGTGTTGCCTAACGAATATTTGTATCTTTATGGTTTTCTGTAAATAAAAACCTATCTAGAGAAATATTAATGCCTAACTGAAATAAGTAAGGTATTACCAAATGGGGCCCATGCTACCTATGACTACATTCATATAACTTCATGTTTGACCAGCCCTGAATCACATTTCAGCTCTGGACCTTTTTAATCTGTTGCTTGTCCTAACATGAATGACAGATTTGCAGTCTCTGAGTCTTCTAAGTGAATGCCTGTCGCTTTGCAAAAGGAGATGCTCTTTTTGTATTCCCAGTCCACACACAGATGTGACCTCTGCCTTAGTAAACTTTGTAAACCAAAGCCAATCTTGAGCTCAGCATTAGCAGTTCTCGCCCTGGGTTTAAAAAGTACAGCTAAGAGTTTAATAAAAAGCTTTCAATTAACAAATTAGTCCATTCAATGCAAGACTCCAGACTGAAAGAAGTGAGATCCACACTGACCATAATCTGTGTTTTCCGGCTCCCAACAATTGGATGGCCAAAAATAGGGTGTCTGCAAAACAAAACAAAGAAAAAAGTTGGACAAAGCAACACATTATACATATTTTGTATGTGTCGATTTTTTAATTTTTGAGTCACTATAAATGAGATGGGCGGCTATACAGATATGATAAATAAATAAAATTAGCTATTCTTGGGAATTATTGATTGAATAAACATTGCAATTAACTTGCATATTTTGAGTAGCTGTGTTAATTAATTAATTACATTCAATTTGTACACTGCCTAATTTCCAACAACTTTTTGTATGTGACAATGCTAACGCTAAGGTTTTTTGTTGTTGTTGTTTTGGGGGTTTCAATTAAATGCAAAACATTCTTCCATCAGCACTCCCCATTCTGAAATTGTATAAGGAACCCAATATGAGGCTGAAATCAGGTTCTTCCATAAACAGGGATTCTTGATCTTTTCTAAATATTTTGAACTGTTCTTGAGTGCAAGGATTTGCCTGACTGCAAGGAACAGCAATAAAACTAGGTTTTAGTTGCAGATGTTACATAACAGCACACCTGCATGGCTCATCTCCGTTTGTCATAACCTATGCTTTCTCCAGACAATTAATCTAGCTATGGATTAGAAGGAAGACAAAATTTCTAAATCATCTGTATATTAAAATGGAAACACTGGTACTGATTATGAAAGGCCAAATGTATATCAGGCTTTCCCAATACTACTGTTTCCATAAGTCACACCCACTGGCCATATTTTCTAGGAATACTAGTAATTATAGATCAGATCATTTAGAGAGCATCAAGTTAAGGGAAGCTATTGCATTAACATAATATTAAGAGACTCTGTACGGGAAAAGAAAAGCATCTCCATCTGGTAGAAAGTGGTACATATTGATTAGACCATCACATTATGAATAGAATTGCTTCTTGTTTGGGGTGAATAATTCCACTGCTAATAAGTAGTTAAGGTTTAAAAAACAATGCTGCAAAAACTTACTTGGAACCGGTAAAAGGTACCATCATCCTTCAGGGTTAGAACATGGTCTGAGATAGGAAAGAAATAACCATGAGCTGCCATGAGTGTTCCCAAATGAAGGGCTTCCACTATACCAGAAGGAGACAAAAACATTGTGATGCTTAATTTTATGCATTTTTTTCCACTTGAAAGACGTTAGAACCCGTTCTACTGATAGAATTTTCATGAGTCAGTGAAATATCAGTTATAGGAAAGGAGGGGGGAATTACAAAATTTTTCATTCTTACGATTGATAGCAATAAAAATGATATTAGAATAAGAGCACTTGCCATCACTGGGCATAAGAAGTGATTATGTAATGATGTCTCATGCAAGTACATTCCCATGATGACAACATGATGCACGTGTTGTCATTCGCCCTTGCTCCCGTGTGGACACCCATAATCATGAAACATTTTTATTAGTATCGTTATGTTTACCACCTACTAAGAACAGGAGGCAATGCAAAAAATCAAACATTAAACTGCATGGAATTTAGATCAGGAAAATTTTGCTAAAGAATGCTGGTTTGTTTTTTTTAATTTTTCTGCATTAAAAACTTGGACATCCTAACATAGATACTGAAGTACTTATTTACAGTCAGAACAATAAACAAATCATAAAATCAAACATTGGTATTCAGCAGTAATAAAGTGCTCTAAGAATACATTTATATAGGCAAAGCCCTTTCGGAAGTCAATTAATTGTTTTGATCTTTGATTTGTGCCTGTTGGGATCATCCATTATAATGTTCATTACCACACAGTTGCTCTTCTTGAATTAAAGAAATCCCTCAAGGATGACATTCACTGTTATAAGCTTGCTGCAAATCACCCCACGTACAATGTGGCTACAAATATGACTCACTTATGAAGTGGTAGACTAATGTAATAGTCAAGATGTTGAACTTGGACTGGAGAGTTTAAGCCAGTTATTCTCATTCAAGGTTGTTGTTGTAGGGATAACACTAGTGCATGGTGCCATGAGCTTCCAAAGAAAAAACACAGTGGTGATGATGAAGAGGATACGAAAATATTAACAAGGCAGTTCCACACAAGAGCTTTGTGGTGATAAAAAGAGTAACTCAAGGAGTTACATAAGGCTTCTTCAGCAGTCTTTTGGAGCAAGAATACAAAAAGAAAATTACTACCAGGAAGATAAAGTTGACTCCAAGGTATTCAACTATTCTAACAGCGAACACATCGTTGTTCCCTTTAATAGCAAACTTGAATACTCCCATTTAACAAAGTTAATGCACATTCAGGAGAACTTGTTCCTTTTAATTAATACTCCCAAAAGAGGCCCTAAAAAAAAATTAAAAGTGAGTCTCAAAGAATGTGGAAATATGCCATAGGGACACCGTACTCTGTGTCCATTTGTGTCCCCTCCATTCTGACCTTAAGCACAGTTTAAAAAAAAAAAAGCTATAAGTAGCAGCTTTCTTCTAAAGATGAGATGGACAAAGCTGGCTGGCATGTACTGAATGGGACAGGAGCTCATTGTTCCTCCCCCAGTTCTACTGTCTCTCCCTCCCTTATTTAGACTTCCATCTGTTTCATTAGGGCTTGTAGGAAGAAGAGGTTGGAAAATAAGTTGTCATCTCCTCCTCCTCCTCCTCCACTTCTCACAAACCTGTCTCAGGCATATGGAGAAAGTCCTGCAGAGTTTAGTTGTCGCCTCTTTTGCAAAGGCTTAGGCTGAGAAAACAGACAAGAGGCACTGGGGGTGCATTGCTAAGAATTTCACTTGGAAAAGGTAAAATATGTGATTCATAGAGGGCCTTTTCAAAGGGGGCAATTGTGCAGCTCCCTCCCCTCATTTGGACCATAATATAGTGTTTAAAATAATCAGGTGGATCTGATTATTTTTCATTCACAGTAGAAAGCTCATCAATTAAAATACAATAGCAAGTTATTTCATGCTTCCCCAGTCATTCCTAATTACTGAGCTGTTGACTTCAAAGGACAAAAGCCAATGGAGAAAAAATTACACCAAGGCAGTCTTTCCAAAGAAGCATCATTTGAAAATATCTTAGGGTAGTTATGAAGCTACATGAAGCCCTGGGTCAGTTTCAAAGCAGGAAATAGTAGCGAATTGAGGACAGACCAGATCACATGTCAGGGGGCTGTTTGCTGACTTAGGACAAGGAGATGCCATATCATTTTCCCTTCCAACAGCAGGTTCCTACACACTTCCACAACCCATTTTTTTTCCCCTCCCCAAAGCATGATGCAAGCTAGATCTGAGGCAGTGAGAGAACAACCTAGCCAAAGATGTTACTGTGGACTAAGCAAGTGAGCAAATAAATCATAACACTGAAATTATAAATGCATTAGCCAGAGTTCAGAATCTGCTGTATTCCTCCTCAAGTGATGGAAAGGCTAGGTTTCAGCTATACTGCCCATTGTGAAATTTGTATGAAAAGTTCATTTTCTAAAAGTGATCTTGAAATCTACTTTTAAATAAACTATTCTAGAAATTATTCCTCTCTGAAAAGTGTGAATAAATTAGACAGAAGACTATGTTTTGTGCATGATACAAAAGCAATTTTAGCACTGCCACATTCCATAATGGATCCAAAACAAAATATAAACAGAATGTACAGTAGATTAAAAAAATACCTAATTATTGCTGGTTTTTTAAAGAGCAACATAGGCCATAATATTTGCACTTGAAGTCAGAATGAACTTCAGCAATTAACCCCAAACCACATGAGGCTTAAGAAATCTTTGTTACCGTCAAGAAAAGATCACACTGAAGGAGGCTGTGACCCATCTCCATTGTTCTAGAGCAGTGTTTCTCAATCTTGGCAACTTGAAAATGTGTGGACTTTAACTCCCAGAATTTCCCAGCCAGCATGACTGGCTGGGGAATTCTGGGAGTTGAAATCCACACAACTTCAAGCTGCCAAGGTTGAGAAACACTGCTCTAGAGAGCTGAACAAGAAATTTACAGGAAGGTAGATTCTGGATAAATGTTAGAAGAAATTTCCTAACAGTAAGAGCAATTCAACAGTGGGATCAGTTGTAGTTACAGTGATGGGCTCCCCTTCACTGGATATATTCAGACAGAAGCTAGACAGTCATCTATCAGAGATACTTTAAGCGAGGCCCCTGCACTGAGAAGGAGGGTGGATTTGGTAGTCTAAATGGTATCTCCTCCTCTAGGATTTTGTGACTTATCATCATAATGATAATGAAGATAATTTGGGTTTAATCCCAAGAAGCTCAGGTTAAGAAGTTAGTTGAGCATTAGTCTTGTTTTGGTGATGATGAAATGAACTGCCTGGTAAAGCAGCATTTCTCATCCTCATCATCCTCAGCCAACATAAATCAACAGTGAAAAATAAAAATGATTGTAATCCAATCTTCAGGGATGGATATTCCTAAAACAATCTAATACAAAGTTCTTTTCGGAGTCCATTTTTCCTTTTAATTTTTTTTCTGGATTACAGGTAGTCCTCACTTACTGACTGCTTCGTTTAGCAATTGTTTGAAGTTAGAATGGTGTAAAAAAAAAAAACAGCTGTGCAACCAATCCTCACATTTACTACCGTTGTAGCATCCCATGGTCACATGATTGCCATTGGGCACTTTGTAACTGGCGCACATTTACAACCATTGCAGCATCCCGTGGTCACACAATCCCAATTCGCATGCTTGCTAACTGGCTTGTGACAAGCAGAGTTAATGGAGAACACAGAAGTAAAATCACAAGTTGCAATCATGTGATGTTTCACTTAATGACCAAATGGGAAGTGATGTTGTAAGTCTGTCACAGTCACATGATTTTCCCTGTAACAACGACGGCACTTAGTGATGGAGTTGGCGATCCCAATTGTGGTCACTAAGCGAGGACTACCTGTATTTCTTCAGTTTCCTTTACAGTTCCAATTCCATCTTATTTGAGGCATTACAATGTCTTTCCTCAACTTTGTCCAGTCTCATAGGAAGGTTATCAAAGGACCATTTCCCCACAGAATTACAATTCAGGAATCCTTCCCATGCCTCTTGATCATTTATTAATTCATTTGTGCATTCCTTCATTATTTGTGCATTAATAAGAATATATTAATAACTCTTTTATACATGTTTCCTAAGCACTGCACATAATACTATTAGCCACCAGAAATAAATTACTAAAATAACTGTATATTGCAGAGAATAGTGTGTTTTCCTATTCAAACAGAAGTACCCCTCTCTTTCTGAGTGCCATTTTATAAATATAATTCACTAATAAGTCATTATGGAAGGAACACCTGGAACAGGAGATAGGATAGGCTCTTTTCATATTGAAATTCAGCTAATAAATACTTGAATTGCAGCCCACAATTGCAGTTTCAGAATGATACTCTGAACATAATAGAACATATTTTAAATAATGATTTTCAGAAATATAAATATAGCTTTCATTTCCAAAATACAAATATAGCTTTTGCTTCATGGTTACTATAGCAGTTGAAAGTTCAATATCAGATTTTTTTTGTGAGGTAAACAGAAGCTTTCAATCTGTATGGGACAATTTGGAGCAGATGTTTAATTAAAGTGCTCCTCCAACCAACCAAGCAAAATTATTTGGCATTTATTTACCTGGACTATGCAAGTAGAGTACATGTTCCCATAACAGAGGCATATTATTTTATTTTACTTTTCTTATAGATTAGATTTATTATTTATTAAAATATTTCTACCCTCCCCACAATCCTAAGAATCTCAGGGCAGGTTACAACCCTTAAATATATAAGATGAAACAATAAAATGAAGTAAAAATAATAAATTGTTAGAACAATACCCACAGTACAGCAACAGAAAGCAGTGGGACAATAGGATATAGCCAGGCTCAAATGCCAGCTAAAAAGAAGCCAACATTGGCACCAGTCTGGCTTTCAGAGGGAAGATATTCCAAAATCAGGGAGTCCTCTCCCATAACCTCACCTAACAAAAGTTAATATTTGGGCAGATACATACTGGGAGAAATATCCCCTCAAGTATCAACAGCCTAAATCATTACAGCCATCTATCTCATTACTAAACCTTGAAGTCCAGCTGCCAGCACACAGGTAGTCAGTACAGTTCCTTCAGGATCTGTGCTGTATGAGTGAGACATTTCTCATCAAATTGCCTTCTTTTTTCTTCAGATGATATTTACTGACCACCATTTTGGAAAGATTCAGGAAAAGTATTTTTGAGATATGACAGCTGACAACAGGACATGTTCTTTGTTCATGGAAAACACCCTAAAAAAGGTCACAATCAATTCAGTTTTATTATATATTAGACAGCCTATGACCCACTGGGCTGTCCTTTGCCAATATTTACTTACCTAAAGAGATACACAGAATGACCATGGGCGGGAAAAAAGCAGTGGGAGCAGGAGCAATTTCCGACTTCCTGCTGGCTTCCCCATTGACTTTGCTCATGGGAAGCTGGCAGAGAGTGTTGGAAATCACGATCATGCAACCGTGGCTGACCACAGCGGAGTAGTGG
The DNA here is from genome assembly GCA_030867105.1 of Liasis olivaceus. NCBI lineage: Eukaryota > Metazoa > Chordata > Lepidosauria > Squamata > Pythonidae > Liasis > Liasis olivaceus. The sequence continues at coordinate 265,728,964 of CM061349.1, forward strand.
TGCTATAGCAGCCACAACTTTTCCAGTACAACTGGTCTGAAGATCCTTGAAATTTCAAATCCACAGGAGTCCTGGGTCCCAGATTTTGGGTGCATTCTTTAAGTTAGCCCACTTGAGCTACCTTGCTTCAAAAATTGTTGCCCTATGATGCACTGTTTCAGTCAACAGACAAACAGACAGGAAAGTTTTAGTAGTATATAGGTGATTTGCATAGCTGCACTCATGTTCAAGTTTATTTCTTACCCAGAGAAGTGCATAGCATCAGAAAGGCTGCAAAATGAAAAGGCCCATTGCCTTCCAAAACAATGAAATTACTGTTACTGTATATTATTGTGTTTATAAACCCAGGTGTGCAAAATATCCAGAAAAAGTTGCCACCGGGGTTAGAGCTCTCCAAATCAAGATTAGGTAGGGTAGTAGAGTTCCTTCTGAGATGATCAAGCAAAAAAGATAGGAGTTCTCAAGACTAACACATAAAGAAGAGGGAGCAGAATTTTGTTACTGCTGAGTTTGCCAAGATTGTATGCCTGGATGGGAACAAAACAGCATGGGATGGTTATGAAGCCAAGAATGAAGAATGAAGAAAATAAGTCCTGAATATTAGGTTACCACTCTACTACTATTCCATAATATTTGCAAACCTTTTGAATACAATTTTCATTGTGTCCTTGGGTCCTTTAAAAATATCTCTGGAATCACTGCAAAGGTGGCATAGTTGAGAGATAATTCTGTTTTAATCATGGGAAGTAGCTTGCTAATTTTCTGTATCAATATCTGTTTGCTGACTTCTAATGTTTCAGTATTACTTGTGTATATTCATCCATCATTTGGATTTTTTTTTTTTTTTTAGGTAGTCTCAAGAAATAATGGAAGCATGAGTCTAATATGGGAACCAGACCCTGGAAACCCAGATGTCTGCTCTTCCCCCACATTTACCCCAACAGCACTATCACAGGTCCCAACTGTCCGGCCTAGCCCGAGGAACTCCAGGAGACCATGCAAGTTCTGTTCAGCAACATTTATTAGCTACAACCACTATTAAGAATCTTCCCAGACTGAAAACTCTGTTCCCACAGTAGCTATGAAAACAGAGTGAATTCCTCAGGGAGGTGCCAGCCTCATCCTCTTATCTCTTCCTCTCCCTTCTGGAGACGAAAGAGGATGCTTGCCTCCCTGAGTGTGGCCTTCATAATTCCATTCCATCACACCAACAACTTCACACACAAGATTAGAGGTGCTTTTATTTGCTCTTTCTTTAAGTCATCACAACTCAGAACAAGGACAAAGTCATTAACTTCCCAGGATGCTCAATTACAGATCTCAAGGTAACATTTTGGAACAAAACTGCACCAGCACTATAGAGCAAGAGATTGTAGAACATACATACATCAAAACGTCTCAGAATACACAATTAACCAACACGATGGGTTTTTTACAACTTACACTTACTAATTGATGAGGTATTTGTAATCTGCCTCTCATGTAACCTGCTACTGCATAACTACCCTTTCTCGCCCTGCCCCTTGCTTCATCCCAATTTAAATCCTACATCAGTTTAACCACTCCATCCATCTGATGATGTGAGCTACAGCTCACGAAAGCTCATGCCTTTTAATAAAACAAGTTAGTCTGAACAGATGCCAAACCTCCTTCTGATTTTTGGCCTCATAGCAAGCTATTTAACCTGGATTATTTAACAAGCTGCTGATCATCTTCAGCTTTGAATGGCCCACATTTCTGTATTATTAGAGAATTTATGTTCTATGTTTGTTTATGATAATGATAATTTTTAAAAACGTTCTTTTCCCAAGAAAATCACCTTCCTCATTGTCCTTACCTACAGCTGATTCTATATATAAGAGATATATTTTAATGTTGACCCTCCATCTTTCTTGTGGTATTTTTTGCCATTTACTGATCAACAGGAGGCAGCATATGACTGGTTTCATTTTTACTGAAATTCATCAGATGCATATAGCCACTGTAATTAATTTTAGACCTCATATATCACCATGGGGTAGGTGGGTGGCAGGATTCATGGAACCTGTAGCTTGAGTTCATAACAAGTATCAACTTGTCTCTCTAGTCTGAGAACTTCAAATAAGGAAGGCATACAGTTATTTCTTACCTCCATCTTTCCCTATGTGAAAAGTCAGTTACACATTTGACACATACACATTTGTAGAATGCCCTAGAGAAGTGCTCTGCAAATGGAAGAGTTTAAATTTCACCTTCTGTAATCTTTTCACATCTTGTGATATGTTGAACTTTTCTTAAAATCAAAGATCTCTGGAATAATGGCCATTAAAATATTGTAATGCCAACAAACCAGGTCATAACTGAATGCAAAGGAAAGTTTGAAAATGGAACAGGAACTCCTTTTGATAAAAAGCATTGTTTCAGAAACAGCTACTAAAATCAACAGCCTTTTCACCCTGCTGTGTAATTAGGACTATGAAAAACATAAAAAGGAGGTGTTTTGCTGTGCACCAGAGTGCAAGGCACCTCTCTCCGTCATGAAAGCAGCCACATCTTTTGCCAGGCTCACAGAGTTGAACCATGGGTAGCTTCCTAAGGCACCAAGCCAGCCTGCAAAAAGATGCAGCTGTTTTAACAAATCAGGGAGAAATGTTCCATCTGTGCTCCTGCATGTTGTAAAGTATCTCTTTCAAAGACTTTGCACAGCCCTAATGAAAATGTTTCAGATGAGGGGCAAATCGCTTCAGCATCAGAAAGAGGAGCCATTTTCTTCTGCATCTAAAAAAGGGGGGAGCTGAAAGCCGAGTGGCCATGTTTGCTAAGGGTGAGGAAACCAATAGTCCAACACATCTGAAGGACATCAGTCAGGGGACCCTAATACTAAACGAACAGCTCTAGGTAACAGAAGATGAATTGGTACCAGTCTTATATTGGCATTTTTAGGACTTCTTCAAAGTAAAGTAAGAAGTTATGTAGCACAGCGAAATAACAGTGAGAAATGCTGAGATCATAGTTACTCTCTGCAGCATTTCCGTTCAAAACCAGAATGACTGGCTCAAATTTATCCAGGCTCATGGAACACTATTATGAACTGAGAGTTGTGCTACGCGGTTTAAAACAGTGTGAGAAAAGCAAGGGCCTCAATCTGGGTTATACCAGCTGGGTTTGCCGGAAGGCACAAATGGAGGATCATAGCTTCCTCACTGTTATCACAGAGCATTGATTAAATAGAATGTGCGGGGAACTAACAGTTCTTTCTGGAGAACCGGGGTCCTAGTGTCTTCTACTTGTTACATAGGGTGCCCAGAGTAACTTTCCTGACAGCAACTCCAGTGCAGTTAGCAGTTTTTAATGATGTAAACTTCAGGTGGGAAATGATCAATCATGTGAGTCTTTTTAACAGAACAGAATTTTTAAGGAAAAAAAACCTGTCACCCCTCTTCTGCCATAGGAACCAATTCTATAGGTTCTACCTTTGTGCCATGAACATATACAGTCATGTGCAGCTTCAGAAAAATTTATACAACAACATAATTCCCGTCTTCTTACATTTGGGAATTTATACGACAACATAATCCCTGTCTTCTTATGTTTGGGAATAGGCACTAATTCTATATATTATCATTAAATGATTCACTTTAAAATGTTTAAAACTAAGGTATCTGTTTCTGTTATCATATTATGGTACATGCCTCAAGGCAATGGAACTAAAAATCAAAGCAACCAAATTTGGAAAATAAAGTTAAGGAAGTTTTGAGGACATAAGACAACCTAAATCTGAACTATATAAATCTTTTATATCTGCTAAATTGGAACTTAATTCCCTTTACACACTTGACACTCGATACAGAATATTCACTTAATTGCATAAATCAATGCTATTACAGTAGGAGAAACAGGGACAGACTTGGTAAATTATTGGCCTCTGGAATGAAAAAGTAAACATAAAGTATTAGTATTTCAATTATTGACATTGAGGCCAAAGTATATAATGACTCAAATTTTAAAGATCATTTTTTGTATACATGACTTTGAATAGATGGGCTAATAGGGGCATTAATATTTATACTTTGGGATAATTCCAGTTTGAAAATTGCAGGTAATTTATTTTAATGCATTGGCTAATAGAGATATTATTACTACAAATTTTTAATTGTAATTATTAATTCAAGAGGAACCTGAATTGTCTAGAACTGCAGAATGACAGCATATTCAATTAAAACATATTTTGATCTCATGATTTGTCTAGACACATTAGCAGCATTTAAAATTCTAAATTACTAAGAGCATTGAAATGTGTTTTGAATCATTCCGATTTACAGTATTTTTTAATAATCAGTTACAGAATATTGTTACACTGAACATTAGTTGTTTGCAAGAACATTGGAACAGGAAGTTGGAATACCTGTACTAATTCTAACTCTAATTAACCAATGGTTTAAGATTTTAAAGCATATTAAATACGATTTTTTAGGTCTAAAGATGAGTTTTTTCCTAATTATTGCCACCTCAGAGAATGTTTACAAAGAGTTGGCTGCCAACTTTATTATGCTGAAAATGTAAATTGATTAAGAGGACATGTCTGCATATGATATAGGTTTGCAGAACTGAAGATTTATTTTTATCTCAATCACCCTTTGAAGGTGTGTTGATTTCATTCTGGGATCCCCAACCCTGTAAATGTGATCTCAAAGCCATCCTTAATGCTGGCCAGGCCAGGCCACCTCCCATCCCAATCATTTAATTCAATGGGAAGCATTTAATTCAATCCCAATTAAAAAATGATAATTTTTTAAAATGTTTTAATTTTAAACAAAATGAAAAAAGAAGGCAGCATGCTACAAAGCAAAGCAATGGCTTCCTGAATCCTCTTTATTTCCTGAGATATAAGGGACCTAAGAAGGGTGCCTTTTCTGTGGCAACCCCTGCCCTAGGGAACACTCTCCCCCCAAGCTCTGGCAGGCCCCCACCCTTTTAACCTTCTGAAAATCACCTAAGACCTGGATTTTCCCTCAAGTGCTGGGACAGGGTGAGTTAGAATGGGAGGAGAGTGTTGTGGACTGCATCAGAAAGTTGGTTGTGGTGCCAGGTTTTTCTGGGTTTGGTTTTATTGTTTTTGTTTATATTGTTTTTTGTTTATATTTTTATCCTACGGTTGTGAGCTGCCCAGAGTTTGGTTTAAGATGGGCAGCTATCAAGATGTTTTAAATAAAATAAAATAAATAAGCCCTGGGAGCACTCAACATTGCCTCTTTCTGTCCCAGAAAGATCCTGCATTTGTGGTCAGGAGGTAGAAGGAAGAGGAAGCAGTTCTTAAAAGTCAGCGATGACCCAGCCCTGCTCAAAAATAGCTTTGTCCAAGGGGCTCTTAGAAGCTTGCAAGCACTTTAGCTGGAAGGAGTATTTCTCTGAGCACATCTGCCCAGTACCTTGCAATGTCCTCACAAGGTTTGTTACCTGGCCATCATTACATCCTTCACAAAATCATTGAATGCTAAGGCCACCCACCTCCGATTGTTTCCAGTTTCCAAATTAAAAGAGTTACCGTGATACATAGAAGGGGAGTATTGCAGGTTTAAAATAGTATCTATTTGAAAAGGTTTCCTAGCTCTGAAACGTTCAGTCCTTGCTCCAATTCTGTCACAAACTGACATAAGAATATTTAGCATTAGCATATAATTAGAAGTATAAGATTAATTGAATGATATTTTTAAAATGATTAATACCACAATCTGTACAGTTGATGTCCCAGATGGTGCTTCTGGTACCTAATTATAGAGGTTTCTAGGTCTTCATTCACCTGTACCATCAGATGTCTTAGTACACGTGTGCAAGGTAAATGCAAGGTTACCACCTAGAAAATTGGAAACTGAAAATACAAGCGCAGTTACAGGAAGTATTGCTTACATTAACAAGTGCAAGCTATCTATGCCATTTCAAGAAAACAAAATAATATGACTGTAGTTAAACACTGATGCCAACATCCAATATGAACATATTCTACTTTTTATGTAGATTTTGCAACTCCCTTGCAGCAGGTCCTTACAGGAGTTGTCTTAAGACAAATAATCCACAAACACCTTTTCATATTTACCCTGTTTTCTGCATTTGTGACACACTGTGGCCTAGATTACATAAACTTTGAGAATAAGTATCAACATGTGGAAAGATGGACTTGTATGAGAGAAGCCTATATTTCCAACATTGCTCAGCTATGAAACTTGGACAAGAGAGCCAACAAGTTCCCTCCTGCTCTCTGCTATACATGTCAATAATCCCGCCTGGGGAGGGAATGATGGACCTTCCCCAAAGACAGGAAAGAAAAAAGCAGCATGGAATGCCCTTTTGGAACCTATAATATATGGATAGAGAAATGGGCTTTCTGGGTGGAAAAACGTCAGAAAGTATCATGAAGAAAATGTCATAGGGTCAGGAAAACAACTTCAGATTATGAATGGTTGAAATTCAAGTATTGTGGTTTTGGTTTGTTTGTTTAAAATATTTCCTGGAGTGGTAATTCATAAATTTATTGTGGAAACAAAAAAATGAACACAAATCCTATTGGAACTATTGGTGCACTGTGAATCCACAATTATGCGACAACGCAAGGGTTCAGGTTAATACTAGTTATCATAATAAACCTAACATTCCAACTCTTAATTTTATATGGAAACTAGTAGCAAGTGCTAAGGAACATTACTGCATGCTAACAGAAACTCATTTACACAATCACCTTTAGCGCAGTTAGCCTACAACAAATACTTCTCACATTTCTTCAATTATTTTTTAATTTAGCCATTTTTGACCGAATAAAAAGGGTCATGCATAAAACATAGCCATGTGCTTCTGCTGAAGGCAGAGCATATGATATTAAGGCCTAAAATGAAAACATAGGAAAGTTTCTGACTTGGGCTACTTTTCTCCTAGAAGAATGCAAAAAGTCTTCTAGTTCTAATCCTTCTCACCATGCAAAAAAGAGCAGCATCAGTTTAAATTAAATGAAATAAATGCAAGCGATATGGATAACAAGAACTATATGTGGCTGCTAACACATTCACACCATACAACGGAATTTTAACAGTGTGAAGATGAGATCTTTCAGTTCTGTGCCCTAAAAAGCAGCAAGCTGTGAAGTACTGTCACCCCTGACATTAAAAGCACCCTTGCTGCTCAACTGCTGGGTGCTCCTGCACAGGACTTGAAAACACAGATCTCCATAGCCAAAAGAAGCAACAGAACTGATAGTGCCAGGCATTGTGTGGAATGAGAGAGAGAGAGAGAGAACTTGCAATAATTCTCTCAATACTTTTACAAAGTAGTTTGCAATAATTCTCTCAATAGCCCTAACAAATTTTACATATAAACTATTTTGGCAAGGCCACAAAGTTGTTGGTACTAACAGGACTGAAACCTAGTTCTCTGACTTCAGAAAAAGCTAGACAATATTGACCCTGTATCCGTGAGGGAGCTGGAATCGTAGAAATATTATCATGCTAAATGACTGAGAGGGTAATACTGCTTAATGTTACAACTTGGATCCAAAGTCCTCTATATCCAAAGTCTGCTGCAAAGAGAGGAAGAGATACCACAACATGCTGTCAGGTTGGTGGCATAGTCTAAATTCAGCTCTGTTTTCTTCCCTTTCTCATCCTGTTTTTTCCCTCCTCTCTGTACTCTGCATATTTTATGAACTTAGAGAAAGTATCTTACTCTGAAAACTATTTTCTGCATTAGGAAAAAAAAAAACTGAGAGCAACATTAAATTGAAGAATGACAACAAATGTACATTCTTCAAAATCCCAACAGAAACAACAGTGTTCATCATTTGTTTAAAACAGTGTAAGTCAATCTCACCTCCTCTGCAACAATCAAGTTGCTGCTACCAAAAACATTCCATTTTGAATTCCCAACAATCTAGTCTCATTATAGGATGTCCAGTGAGGACTGTAAATGATGGGAGCATTCATGAAGATAATCCTGTATACTCTTCACACAATCTAGGAATATGTAGATCAAAACCAATATTTTGATTTGTGCCAAAAATAAACGGCAAGCTTGAAAATGTGTCTGCATAAGTTTAGTTACTGCATTTTATATATGGTGGTAGTTTCTGAATGTTTTCAAGGGCAACCTCATGTCCTTCATTATTCTAAATAAGAGGTGATTAAGGCATTAGTCACTGTAGCCAGATCTTTCTTTTCCCCAAAAGTGTACAAAACTGGATGAAGCTGTGCAAAGGCGTCTTCAGCCATTCTTGCTATCTGCAGACAGTTCAGAATCCAAAAGCATGTGCAAACTGAAAACCTGATCTTTCAGTAGTACTGCTGTCCTAACTTGAATGGGTTGGATTTCTCACTACTCTGTTAGACTGTATACTGATCAACAGAATTTCTTCTATGCCAGGGGTGAAGTTCAGTTTCTTCCCCATAACCAGTCCCTCACTGTATTTAAGGTATAGTTTAAAAACTCCACCTTAGGCTCCTTAGCATCATTTTAGAAGAGATAGAGATTAGTGTTATTCAGTGCATTGTTATGATTCAACTCCTGATGTCTGAATAACATTCCTCAGTGTCTTCATGTACACACTTAAAAAATCAGAGAGTACAATATAAGGTCCTAAGAAACCCCACAGGATAAAAGGATCAAACAAGAGTCTTATGGCATCACCTTCTAGAGAAACTGAAAAATAGTGTCCACATCTACTGTATCAATAAGAAATCTCAAAAAATTTCTAGTCATTGATTATATGAATTGCTGCTGAAAATACCAACAAAATCCTGCCCAGTTCCCAGCACATACAGTCTGTGAAGTATCTATGGTTCTTTTTGCTCCAACAATGGGTTAGAATTCAAAGTGAAGGGTTCTGTTCCAAGGAAAAATTGGGATCCAGAGTGAATTAATATAGCAATATAGTAAGAGAAATTAAAATGGAAATGAGCAATGGCAAAGAGAAGATGGAAACAATGTTTTCAACTTTTTGCTAAAGATCTTTAGGAATGAGCCCAGGAGAATGGATAGAGGAATATTCTAGAATTCAAAATAATGCTTATAACATTCCAGTTTTCTTTTAATTCATAGACCTGTAATAAATATAACAGTAATTACTCTTCTAAAATGTGTGTTTACTCCTTCCATCAGCAGAAATCTTGGATGAATGGACTGGAAACTCTTTTCTCAGAAGAGAATCTTTGGGTCCCACATGACATTTTTATCTGTAAGATTTTTTTCAAATTTACAAAGCTTTTAGATTTTACCCTTTGCAACACTAATAGGTTTTACAAGTTAGCTACAGTGCTGCTGCTGTTCTTTTATATAGAGTTTTTTTCTCTCATCCCTATTTTAATCATGGCAAGATAAAAATAATCCCAAAGTATTTTGAATGATTAATATAATATGCATCAGTGACTGTATCTTTACTCTAACTCAGCTTCACTAGGGGAGGGGAGGGGAGGGGAGGGGAGGGGAGGGGAGGGGAGGGGAGGGGAGGGGTGGAATGGAATGGAATGGAATGGAATGGAATGGAATGGAATGGAATAGAATAGAATAGAATAGAATAGAATAGAATAGAATAGAATAGAATAGAATAGAATAGAATAGAACTATGATAAAAGGCTACCAGATCTGGCCAATTATTTATCACCTGGATTTCTGCAGCCAAGATCTGGTAGCCGTACATTATGGCTATACCAACAGGACCACTGTGAATGATGAAGGGCCAGATGTTCTTCCCTAGATCTTGCAACACTTCTAGGAGTAACTCTTCTCTCTTCATATTAGGGAAGATATGCTATGAGAAGATTTTCTCTGATCCTTCAGCTATCAACCTGAAAGGAAAGTTGGGCAGGCTGTAGTATACCATTGAGAGAAGAGCTTCAATGTTTCAATCTTTTCATAAACTCTGTCCTTTTATACAGGAATGTCTAGAAAAAGGGAGATGAAGAGCCAATTTAATTGACATAATTCATGGGTGGGGAGCATTTTTGAAGCCTGAAGCTTTCATTATATGCAAGCTGTTATGGACCACATTCCAGGAACTGGAATATCTGGAGGCAAAAATGGTATACTTCTCAATCTGGAGTCATCCCAAAATTCTGGAATCCTCAAACTCTCTGAAACAATATTCCATGCCATGACTAAAGAACCATAAAGAACAAGCTTAAAAGGTTTGCAAAAGCACAAAGTGGAAAGTGTTTGATAAATAAAAATGATGCATTTACCTGGGTCTTCTATCGACAAATTCTTTGTTAACCACTGAACAATGTCTGAACCTAGGAAGAAAATTATAATATAATTAAAATGCACTTGCTGTAAATTAGCCATATTTTAATGTCATTTTAAAAACAAAGCAAAAGTTGGCTTTCCCAATAGATCCTATTTTATTAGCGTATAATATAAAGATGCAATCCAATGGATATTAATAGCAGTTTAAGAAACACTAAGGGTACTAGCTTTTTTTTTTTTTTAATAATAATCCCTTATCGAATTTGCTAGCTGCTGCACTGAAATATGTAGTCTCCTGTGGATTGAATGGTTTATCACTATGACATAGGGAAAGGCCCAGCCAGTCTTCCAAGCATCTCCAGGGTGCTGGGGACACTTCAGTGTTGCTTTTGGAGGGGGGGGGGGTTGCTTCAGAGAGCGGAAGGGAAAGTCCACTCATGCAATTTTGGATGCTCCAATAGGATTGTACTGTGTTCTGTGAAAAATCAAGGGCATTGTCTTTTTCCATAGTCAAACACATACAATAAAATTTGGAAGCACAGTTAAAAACTGAAGAACAACAAACCTTATGTATTATTAAACTCTTTACAGACAGAACAGTTTAAACGAACAAACAAAAGACGCCACCCTCACCTTGCTCAGGAAGAATCAATAGACACACAGCTCCTGCAGAAAAAGCCCTGCTCTCCGATAATCTAACTTTCCTAGTGAATCACACAACCCGCCTCTGATCATGATGATTAATTATTAGCAGGAGTCTGCGGAAACAGTCTTACATTTAACCAGTTCCTAAACTGTTTCAGGATTTTTAATCCAGATCGTATGTTTTACCTTAGCTTACTGTATTGGAGACTGCAATTCTTGTCTCTTCTAACTGTATTGTACAATTGTGGAAAAGATGTCTTTAATTCACTGTAACAAGTAAAGATACCTCTCAGCTGTGCTCAGCTCTGAGTGATTTACACTGACACATCCATTCAGTTGTGTTGGCATGATTTGGAAGTGGTTTGCTCCTGCTGTCTTCCAGAATGCTTCCCACTTCTAGCTTACAACACTGATCTTCCAAGATGGCCTCCCATATTAACAAAGCCTGACCATGTTTAGTATTCAAGATCAGCCAAGGCTGGAGAAAACCAGCTGCCTAAAATATGCCCTTGTTAGCTTTGAATTGTTGAGCATGAAGAATAATTGATCCAGTGAAGGTGTGGTTCTATCATCTAACTCTTGTTTGGTTTAATATTACCAAATTTAGTGAGGAAAAAAACAGTTCCTTTTACTGAACTGAGACTTTTAATTGCAAGATGAACTAGTGTAACAAATTCCAAGGATCTCCATTCAGGAAATGGGATGATTATTTAATTGGAATTCAGAGATTACTTTGCATACATACGAACTATGGACAGATAAGAACTTTACACATAAAGACACAACTATAATAGGCTATTACCTTTAAATGAGAAAGGAAACTAAGAAAGCACAGAGACTACCTGTCAGCCTTGCAAGGTAGTCCAGACAAGAAGCACACCTAGAAGTACTAGCTCTAACGTTACTGTAAATCTTGCAGACTTGCAAGATTAACAGAATCTTGCAAGTCTGAACGTACATGTCTCCCCCCTCACCTTTACAGCCCAAGAAACTAGGGAGGGTTCCTTCTGAAATGTTTGTCATGCCCCCATTCCTTCTGCGGGCTTGGCTGCCTCTTATCTAACCATTGCCTAGTCTGCAGCTCTTCTTCCTGTCTCCCCAGGTCATTCCCACATACCATTATACTATCCTAGATATCCTTTACATTGGAAAGCTCTCGTCCAATACAAAAACTGATTTTAATACCTTCTCTTCACTGGTTGCAAATTCCATGACAGGCAATACATTATAATATCACAGAATCTGGTCTTTTAGAATGAGATATTATCTATCTTAACTGTATAATTTTGGATCCTGATTTTCCAGAGTCCTTTAAAATCCTTTCAGTATCTGGCATTTTATTTCACAATCCTACCTAGCTGCTGAATCCTACTTATGAATTTTCCTCTCATCTATTATCCTTGCCCATCAAGCTTATATGTCCACTGCATTTGGATTAGAGCAACATTTCACAGATGTCATGAAATATTCTAATCTGTTTTTCTCATATATCTGAGATTTTGTCTATGTATTAACAATCCTTGTAACCAGGGGCTGAAAAAGCTCATAATCAAAAAATGCAACACAAACTTGGCTAAAAAAGTCCCCCACCCCAAATTTTCAAGCCGTCTTTCAATAACATACTCTAATTAAAACCTTGATTATGTAACAGTTATAAATAAGGAGTATAAAGCAAGAGTACTAAATATTATTACTAAATTGCCACAAAACTGTCTATCCATTTCACTGCAGATAAGAAAATCTTCCCTTCAAGGCACATACATGAAAGTTATGATTTATTTTTACAACTATATCTTCTGTGATAGGCAGGGAATCGACTTAGTGTATTATTTTTCACAAGATGAACTTCACAGTGAGGAAGCATACCATTATACTATCCTAGATATCCTTTACATTGGAAAGCTCTCGTCCAATACAAAAACTGATTTTAATACCTTCTCTTCACTGGTTGTGTGAAGTGTGAAGTGTCTCCCCTGCCCCCATTCCATTAAAGTAGTGGGTTGGCACACCACAACATTTGTCCCTACATACTATATACTCAATTTTATAGAAAATTGAGGAGTTTCAATGGTTGCTTTCCATCTTCCCACTAGTATCTGATGAGAAAAGATACTTGAACTAAACTTATCTTGCTGTTGTCTACAACTCTCCTTCAATACTTATTCTGAAGAGGCATCAACTTGATTACTGCTCTAGCAATGCTGAGAACACTGAGGGAGAAAAACCATTTTTTTTATGAACAGGTGCAATGTTTCTACAGCCTTAACAAAAGAAAAAAATACATATTTTTATTCAGTATTCTTTTTTTTTTTAGTAACTCTTTGTTTTTGACTAGATCTAAAGTGTTAAGACACTTCAATTAGTCCAGAGTGTTTGCATGTATATTTTTAGAATATGTGCAATAATTTCTTTCTTCCCCAGAGGCGGTCCAACCCTTGTGTGCTAACTGAGTGCAAATTTTCACAGCTAAGTTGCAAAGAATTCAGCAAAGGAGAGGTGGGGGTAGTCTGGGAACCACAATAACAAACTAAGTTGCAGAGGCTATTCTATTAGCCTTCATTAATGGTGTCAAAACAGTGCCATGTTTTCACATTTTCTTCTGTCTTCCCAAGTTGTATCCCACACATAAACTAAACTAATCTCTTTCTCTAAAAAGCATCAGTAACACTCTGTAATTTGCACATCAGTAACCTCTTCCATAACACACTAACAGCTGCTTGTGACTGTTAATGTTCCCAAAACAGGGAGTCTTAATCATTCAAGGATAACATAACAAGTGGCATTTGCACTGATAGCTTGAGTCTTAGTGCCACAGCAACTTCCAACTGACATCGTATAAAAACCAACCACCACAAAGGAAGATACATCAATGAAGACAAGCTATAATAATCAAATATTCAAGCATAATTTTCACTCTATCACAGAGTACCTAATTACTGGGATTGAGAACATCTGGGATAATTTCATCATGACTTCTTTGACCTCCTAAGTCACTGAAGGCTAACATCTATCAGCCCAAAAATTTGTTCATCTAGCCCACTCTGAAGATCCCAGAAACTTACATATTAAAAGGCTGTGTTCCATTACCGAGTTACGGTTCCATATTATTAAACATTTTTAATTGTCTGTAACAGTTATGTTTTTATATATCTTCATTTATGTTTCTCTTTTGGCACTTGCATTGCATCCCAGATATATTCCATAGCAACCAAGGGGCCATTTAGTCTCACTACAGAGTCACCAATGTCTGGACACTTTGCAGGTTCTGGAGGCTTTGCAGCTGTAACACAGCCATCAAGGGTTACATTTACTACCTGGCCTTGCATACAAGGTTGCAGCATCTTTGGAAATAACCAATTTTTGATTGGAATGGAATAATAGTTTTATAACTATTGCTATTTTCCTGATTCTTAAATTCCAGGAAAGGTGATGAGTATAGCAAAAGCTGTACATTTTAAATATAGAGTGAATCTGGTTAATTAGCCAATTTTCTTGTATGTAACGTCTACAAGCTATCTGTTTTAACTACACAATATGGGAAGCAGGCAATTCCTGCATTACATCAACCACACTGATCTTAGAAAGCAGGTCTCAAAAATTTGGCAGCTTTTAGGGCAACATTTATGACATATTGTAGTTCTAACCTAATACCTTAGCTATGTGTCAATTCTTATACAGCTATTTGGAACCATGTATTCCTATAGTAAAACAAAAGCAAAAAAAGAAAAGCTGTTCTTACTACTAAGCAACATAGGAAATTACTCTATTAGTTTATCTACTTCAGAACTGTCCTCATTGACCACCAGTGCTTCTCCAGGGTTTCAGGAAGAATTTCTTGCCCTACTTAGAAATGGGCTCTAAGGACTTAGGATTTCTCTGCAGGAAAAAAAAAATATTCAGCCTTCAGGTTCTGACCTTCCCTGTTCCTGGATGCTATCTGTTAAACTGTTACAACAATGTTTGGTAATACTGTAATAACAAACAGCAATATACAGTAAAGGTTCCGATGCATCTTGGTCAAAAGTTCATGCATGGGATGTTCTAAAAATGTACTGGATATTGTATATAAACTTAAATATTTCTTGGTGAAAATAAGGAACAAAAGCATCTATTTTAATGCAGCAGCACTAAGTATAAACATCTGAAAAACAGTTTCTTTATGACCCACCTTAGATTCATCTCTAACTGTAAAAAAAGTTCAAAGCTAAATGCACAATCTTTTTTAATAATCTTCAGGGTATATAGAGTGGAGTTTCTGTTGTTGCTGCTGTGAATTCAAATTGTTCTATGCAATGCTTACAATAGTTCTTATGGTAGGTTAGGATTATACTGCAAGAAAGGACTGTCCACTAGCAGAAAAGCGGTCCACTTAATATCACCTAGTGAGTTTAAGAAACAAAAGTGGTTTGAGAAAAGAACATTACTGTAGTCTGAATGTTATACAATCCACAGCTACAAAAGTATACAGGTAGTCCTTGAATTACGACCACAACAGGGACTGGAAAATTCATCATTAAGCAGTGCGGTTTTAAGCAAGACATCACTTTACCACAGCTTGCAACGTTCCCTGCCGGCTTTCCCTTTGACTTTGCTTGTCAGAAGCAAGATGGGAAAGTTAACAAATGGTGATTACATGACTGCAGGATGCTGCAACTATTGTAAATGTGAGGACCAGTCATAAGTGACTTTTTCCAGCACTGTCACTAAACAAATGGTCATAAGTCAAGGACTACCTGTCAATATTTTTCTGTCACATACACAAAGACAGATACCCACAGCCCATCCTCCTGCTAAAGACAGAAAAAGGTTGATACTGTTAAAAAAGAAAACAACTATATGAACATGATGGTCCCTTTTAATTCTATGATTCTATAAAGTTGTTATATCTTGTGATTATCAGTAATATTTGGAATTCTCTCCCTGGTATCTCTTCTGGTAGAGGGCATACATTTGTTGATATACCAGCTTGTGGCCTATCTGGAGCATTCTAGTTCCTTCTGGATTATTCTTTTTTAAACCAAGTTGCTAGTGCTGTATATCATGAATGGGCAGCTCTGTAATTTATCTTACAGCATTCAATTTTGTTTATTTCCTGTGAGATTGGTTTATCTCCCACAGGGAAAGAGGTAGGAATGAATCTCCTTATTGCCATGCATCTATATGCGCAGCCAGAAGACTAAACTATTCTTGCATTTTGTTGTTTTAATCACCACAGAAACAACACAGGGCCCTATCTCTAGAGGTAGATACTAGATGAGGTGTCCCCTGGAAGATAGGTGATAAGAGCAGCATTACCCCAAGCCAGGACACAGGACTATACCATGATCTGAAGAGCCAACATCTTCTGGAAGAAAAGGTTTAAGACCTCAAGACTTCTACCTAACAAGCTCAGCCATCTACTAAGAATATTAAGAAGCCAAAGCTTTTTTCTTTGAATTCAATGAACTTTATGGTGGTGTGGTTTTTTTAGAAAGATGCCAGGAATTAGATGTTTCCAATTTTCACAAGATACTGAATGCTTTAGCAAGTTTCTAAATTTCTCCAATGAAGAATTTATCAGTCCTGAAATGTATTGAGGAATATTTATTTAAAAAAACTGAAATTGGGTCTTTGGATCAGTTCTTTTTGTTTTCTGCAACTGATGATATACTTGCCCCCCCCCCCCCCCCAAAATGAGACAAGACTGACAAGGTTTCCAACAACGCATACTATTGAGTCCAGTGGGCCTTAATTGCATTGAAAATAGGATGGATACAAAGCAACACATATGTGTGTGTTGAGTACAACTTTACAGGATGGCTAGCTTCACACAACATGATAAATTGTGGTTTCCTTACTCATTTTCTACATAAGGCAAAACTGGCAAGGTTTACAAATCACGTTAAGCTCTAACTATTCACAATAGCATTGTTTACTCACTTATTTTATTTCCAGTATTTTTATATTGTAATTAAAAAAAAAAAGTAGAACAGTTTACATCAGGCAAAATGACAAGCATAAGAAAACACAGAAACAACAACATTGTTGAAATAATAAACACTTAAACCAAAAACTAATTAATAAAGAAAAATAATTATGCTGGTAAGATGGATGGATGGATGGATGGATGGATGGATGGATGGATGGATGGATGGAGTTGCTTGGTGTGAAATGGGCGGCTATATAAATGTGACAAATAAATAAGACAGACAGACAGACAGACAGAGATAGATAGATCAAGGCCAAAGTTGTTCATGCACAACAGGTGAAGCCAAATCACATTATGGCTCAGGGTGTTAACTGGTCTGAAAAAGAGCTACAGTTTTGACTAAGTTCATTTACAGGTAGCTTTAACTTGTTTCTCATTTTCTAATGCCTGGCTGAGACTTGACTTCTTAAAATAATGCCTACAAATCAATACAGCTTTTTGCATTTTTTTTGTTTATTGCTGTGGGAAACTGGTATATTTTCCATGTCCCATCCCCTTTTTAAAACACACTGACCTCTTTTTATTCAGAACCAGAGATTTCTTGGCTCAATACTTAATACTATGAGAGCATTTCAGCACTAGCAATATATAATGTCACCCAGTCATCAGTGGGGCAACATATCAGGAATTCAGATTTATGGTGCCATAATGATGGCTGAATGGTGCCATAAATCCCTAGTGCAGAAATGCTACACCATGGCCATTTCCACACTAGTTAATTTAGCGCATCTTATAGCATCATTGATAGGACTACCAACTCTGGATTGCTAAAGTCCAGATTACCACCAGTAATCTGGTGGTAATAGCCACCAGTATAGCCACAGTAATGACTGGGTGGCCCTCTAAGATGCTGTAATACACTAGTGAGGAAATGGCCCGGCTATCAACACACATCCAATCTGGAAACATGTAAGGACAAAAATTACTGCAGTTGGCTATATTACCGCATGATGTCATTCTTTTCCTTTTCTTTAATTTAGCACTTCCAGAAGCACACTGCCATTTTTTATAATAAGGGTCTCCAAAGCTTCTGGTATTCTGAGAAAAATGCCTTTCCAGGGTAACTATACTTTTATTGTTAACATACGTTATCTCCACTAACATATGCCTTCTCCCCATCCAGCCCGTCTCAGCACTTTGGTTTTGCCTGTTTCTCTGAATTGCATTTTGATTGTCTGTTGTTAAAGAAAACATCGCGTATGATTATCCTGAGTAGAAAGGAGGACCAGAACAAGAAACATTCAGCCTTTTTGTGTTTACTTTTGTGTTTAGGTGTATGAAATAAAGTGAAGTGAAACATTTGGGAGATACTTCATGTGTTGTTGGAACTAGCACTGCATGTGTACCTCCATGCATGGCATACGCATGCAGACTATATTTACATACTATGCAACATATTTGGTTTTCCCTTAATGTGTTGTGTGCAACCAGCCACTGTGGTTGTGAATCATGGTTTATGACTTAGCATAGTGTGTGAACCCAGGCGAGTTTTGTTTACACAACAGCTGCTCAATAAGCAAAACATGGTTTCATGCAGCATATAAACTAAGATGGCCCCCCCTACCCCCCACCATACATGCATAAACCCTTATGAGGCAGCAATCTCTCTCTCCTATTTCAGCAGACAGGCGCAGCCAATGCGACTAATGCTTAAGTCAGATTTCTTGTGCTTGCTCTTTGTCCCATTCCCCCATTTTCATCTGCTGGGTCACTCCAAGAGAGCAACAACTTTTCTGCAGCTTGGTATTTTGAATTAAACTGCACAAAACTGCGATTTGGAGCGGCTTGATCTTCTGAGCTCCAGGTCCCAGCTTTGTGTTTGTTTACTGTGAAGTAAGAGTGAGATGCAGCTCCCTGTTTCAGCCCATCCTTTGTATTCTTACTTAAAAGCCTCTGCAGTTATCTAAAACTCACTGGCATTAATGACACTCGGTGGATAGCCAAAGTCTCTGAAGTACAGCTCATGTTTTGCTGAGCATTTGGAAATAACTCAGGGAGGTCAGGGAAAGGCAAAAGCATCGGGAACTATTGCACACCGTGGAATGGAAATGAGGGCATATAAGTTGTTTTATTCTTCTACTGATTTAGAAAGCCTGTCTCTGCAAAGTTGCCAAGTGCAGAAGTCTGTAATCACATTAATTAAACAAACCCCGTTTCAAAACTAAGCACTTTTCAAACCTTCACATTTAGCCAGGGGCATCCACCAGAGGGTGGGGGTCAAAAAAGCCAAGGTGGCTGCAGCAACTATGGATGACACGAATAAAAAAATGATTGCACAGTCACAGCCACCATCTTGATTTTTTTGAACACCCTCCCCCCCACTATCACCACCACATGGGGACCCCCTGAAGTCAGCGTAGGAAAGTCAGGCAAGGGAAGGCTCTGTTCACATTACGTGGTTCCTTGTTGATTTTATTTCAAATATATTTTGTACAGCTTCCCTGCAATCGCCTCAAAACAGTTTACAAAATGAAAACGATTAAAGTGCGACAAGAGAAGTGCAATAGATTAAGAAGAGTTTATATAAAGAGATGTCTTCAAATTGGGTGGGAAAGGAGAGTGAAGTTTTAAAAGCTCTTCCTCCATAACATTCATCAGGGGAATGGCTGGGTGAAGACTTGAGCCTTCAATCAGCACCTAAGGGTGTGATAGTAGATACCTCACTAATGTGGGGTAAAGGAGCCTTCCAAAGAGAAGAGAGTACTGGGAAAGCCCACCAACAAGTGCATGCAACATAACACCTCATATGACCCATTGTACACACAGCAGGACCTGCTTTGATGATATGTGACTGTCCTTGATTACAACAATGGAAGCAACCCCAAAGATTGCCCATTGTTCAAAGCTTGATGCGCCCAAAGTAAAACCTTCAACTAGGCTTGGTAACTAAGTATGCCATTCTGATATAAGACATATAGCCATCGTTTACTCAAGTGACTCCATTTTCTAGGCTCACACAACACACTGGATCATAAAATAACCAAAAGGCTGGGACTGTGCAATGTTTTAGACTAAAATGTGACTGGCTAATTTGTGGATCACTGTGTCATACAAGCACCACCTTTGAAAATCAGGCACTGGACATGCCAGAAGTCTCCTTAGAATGAATGAAGATGGATCCCTTGAGCATTGGGCAAAATTATCCAAAACTAAGCAGCAAAGTCCCAAGGTTGCTCAAAAGCACAAAATAATTGTCTTTTGACCACAGTGAAGCCAAAAAACAAACAGGAACTTAATAACAGAGGGAAATAGCCACACAAATTATATCCAGATAGCTGCTTCTCTTAGATACATAAAATCTTGTGGTAAGGAAAGAACAGTGTTATGAAATGTGAGGTTGAAGTGCATATAGCTATCCCATCATACATAAAGAAATACTCAACCACAATTACAAAAATTTCATTTAAGTATTACGCAAATTATCTTACCACATGGAAATTAAAAGGTTGATAGAATAAATGCATAATGGAACGCAACTAGAATACTCTCTGGGAACTATAACTAAGATCTATCTATTCAATTATTTTTAATTTTATTCTGTTAGTAAGAAAAAAATCTTATACACTCAGAATTGGAACTACTACCTACTGGACACTACTATTACTATGGAAGGTTCACACATTGCTGTAAGGCACAATATTTTGGTTTTGTTTATTCAGTCATGGGTAAGGAAGTGATGGCTTAACAAGATGTGCAAATCAGTTCAGTAACAGTATTCACTCATCACAGTAAGCCATGCTTTATTTAACTGTGATTTAAAAAAACAACAAAATACATTGAGTTGTTTGCAGAATATGCTCAGCCATAAACTTTACTTTATAAACCATAATGATATGCTTCATACAACACACTAAACCACAAGTGAGCAAAGCACATTATTCTTTACATACTATGTGAATCAAGTCAGTAGGTGTTGTTGAATAAATACTGCTAAGTAAATATTCACTGGAAGATGTCTTTGTTTCTGTTCTAATCACTAATACTCATTCTCCCATTTTGCTAATACAACTTTTGCTTATTTTTGTTCCTTCTCATCAAAATCACTGATGTTTTTACCCTGTTAATTCTTATCAGTAGCAAGAAAAAACAGCCTGACTCAAAACTTTTGTTATGTCACCACTTTCCTATTTTTAACAAATTCTTACACAGCTATTTGATTTTCATTAGTTGAGATAAAGCTGAAAAAACAGCTGCCTGTCCTTTTCATACACACATATGCGCACATACCTGTCTACCTTTCAGGAGCAGATCAGGAGAGAAAATGAAACAATCTTGACTCTAAATGGTTTTAGACATAATTTCCCATTAAACAGAGGGCATAGCTATCTCTGCCAGTCCCTGAACCAGCAGAAAAGTGTACTGTTATAAAATTTGCTGCCTGGATAGCTGATCTCTATTTGGCCACAGCAGTGAAGCTAGTGATAGGTGTTCTTACTTTTTTAATACAGGACGAATTAAGGAAAGCGATTGGTGGATTCCCCCAACTTTGTTTCCTCTCCCATTAAGCACTGTCTACTGGTAGGAAAGCAACCAACACTTTTCCTAACATCAGGTGAAGTGGGAGCAAGAGCAGGTGAGTGCTTGAAACAGAATGTTTATGTACCTGTCCAATTGTTCAACCAAGAGATTACAAATACAAAGGTGCTCAATGCCTATGATGTATTACTTGGGCTACTTCTGAGCACAGGACTAGCCTTCTTCTGAAAGAGCATTAAGGCCAAAGTAGCCCTGCGAGCAGTTTGCAGGGGCAAAGGAGGTGTGAAGGATGAAATGGGAGGGAGATACCAACAGTGATCGAGCTGCATTCTTGACTAATGCTGGAAAAGAATTGGTAAGGCTGGCAGCAAGTCTAGTTCTGTCCCTGTAGCTGGCAGTATCCAGAAGTAGCCTGTGGATAGCCATGGAGCCAGAAGGTACTAGGTAAAATGCCACTCTCTCTAAGTAATAAAAACATCAAGCCCTTGTTGGTAGCAGCAGCAGAAAAGCTGCACTGCACTCAGTGGTGACAGTATCAGTGACACTCAGCGGGCAGAACCAAACTATCATTCCTGGTTTAACTGTGTGCCGCATAAGACTAGTTCTCTCTTCAGCTCTTCTTTCAAAGAACACTAAACCCATATTTATAAGATGCTCACATGAAACCTGGCAAGCATTTTGGAAAGCGCTGGCCAGGTATTATGTGAGAAGATGCCTCTGTGGAAGCCAAGTGTTTAGTCTTTCTTGCAGCCAAAAGCAAAATGGCCAGAGAGAGCAGCACCTAGCAACTGCTGAGGAGGGTTACGTGACCAGTAGAAGCTGGAGATGTCTTAGCCCCGACTGTATCAGCAGCTGCATAACTATAATGCATTCTAGTTCATATCAATCAGAAAAAATTGTATCAGAAGAAAGGGGAAAGACTATTTTAAAACTGAAACAACTAAAGATGAATGCATGTTGCTTAGCTGTGGACTTGGGATGAGACAAGATCATGAGGTTATGGCCTTAAAAAATTATAACCTGGGCATGTTTATGCCATGGTTAGGAAGATGTGAGGATGACCCCTAAATCTAGTCAGTGTTAGCAGACTCTTTGATTATGTGACGTAGAGCTCTCAAGAAAGGACTCAGCAGAGAGAGTGCAGTGTCTGATTCTTCATATATCAGTGCTGAATTAGACTGAATGAAAAAGTATGAATCTAATCCCAACTGAGATAATGTTGTTGAATTCTGCAATGTTTACTAATGTAAATGGTCACTTGGCTTTTCTTAACCTTTACATGGAATTGTTCTTTTTGTATTTAAGTATAATTTGGCCACACCTACTCTCTATATTCACACGCACACACACACACACACACACAGAGTACCTATAATGGAAAAGAAAATATTTATTTGAGACAACTTTGACTCCAGACAAATCCGTTAACACCACTATGCAATTCTTTGGGCAACAGCATGGAAATCGTTTTCCATTGCCCTATCTTCTGGACCATAAAGATATAAATTTGTAACTTTTCTGTTAAGGAAAAAAAAGGAGAATCTTACCACTCAGCACAAGGAGACATTTAAAATATTTAGATCTATATATTGTTTACAG
The DNA here is from genome assembly GCA_030867105.1 of Liasis olivaceus. Taxonomy (NCBI): domain Eukaryota; kingdom Metazoa; phylum Chordata; class Lepidosauria; order Squamata; family Pythonidae; genus Liasis; species Liasis olivaceus. Next base: position 265,751,852 of record CM061349.1, read on the forward strand.
TCCAAAATCTAGAGATCCTTTTTGCATTCCTGATTCCAACTGAGCTGACGTTCCTTTCCAAATTACATTAAGCAGTTCTGATTAGCCCAATGTCTGATCAAGAAATCTCCCACACTATTACTTAAAAATGAATAATCACTCTAAAGCAGTAAGTCTCCTGGAACAGACAGTTTTCCTGTTGGTTATTAAAGGGTACTGCAATATAACTTAATTCCTTATGTTAAAGCTTTCTTCTACTGATATATTATACAGTGAGGAGATAAAAACCTAGAGCCACGGCATGTATCTCGGTAAGTGGTTATACCCAAACCTGGAGAAGCTCCAGGCTCATCTTCACAAATTGCATGATTAAAGGAAGACATGACACTGACTCTACTATCCTTTTCCACAAAATTAACTTAGATGGAGATAACTACATATCTTCTGTCCAATTTGATTGTATGCCAGGTTGTAACAGGATGGATTAAATCAGGCAGGTGTTAAACATAATTCATCCCTGCAGTACCACTCTCTGCTTCTTTATTGGCTTTTAATAATCATAAAAACTTTTATAATTTGGCATGGTCTGATTTATTCCAAGTTATCTATAAAATATAAAATAGAAGCCTTCATTGCACTCCTGGAATGCCTTCCTACAACTCTCTGGCTATCCTCCAAATCAATGGGTACAGTTCAATCCTTATTGGCTTGGTAAAAGGGAGCAGATCCAGTAGTGTTATTGCTCTTTGCCACAACAACTGAACCTTTGGCGGAAGCACATCAGGACATCTGCAGATGGGGAGAGGCTGAGCATTTGTCAACTGGAGCACAAATTGAATTTGTTCATGATTCTTCTTCTCACCAAGACAAGATTTACCTCAATTTTATATACCTATTTCTTTTCATAGGGTATCAGGACTTTGTATTACCAAAGATAATTTGTTTTTTTGTTAGCTATATCAGGAGCATGCTCAAAAGGTTTGGGGGCTAATGACCTAGAATTAGATTCTAGAGATCTCAAATACCTTCTTCCAAGAGACCTCTACTAACTAGTAGCTAGAACATACAATATTTCATTAAAAAAGAAATAGATTGAAATGTTCTGGCAGAAGCTGAGCTTGCCACTCCTGGGGTACGTAGCTTTAATTAAAATGACAACCTTACCACATTTCTTTTTTTCCTGTTTGTTAGCTCATTACCAATGTTTCCATTAAATATCAACTTGAGTCTCTGCATTTATTCTAATAAAAGGCAAATCAGAGGAATTTTCTCAACATTCTGGCTTAGAGAAATAGGGTTTTTAAAAATATTTTATTACACATTAAAAAAAACCCAATAAAGTACATTTATAGAGCAATATTCTACATGTCTTCAAAGAAGTATAAAAAAATGGGTGAAGGGAGTCTTGCCATCCCAAACCAGTGCTGTATCTCTTATCTAACTATATTCGTAACAGAGATATTGATCTTTGCTGCCCATCATGGTTTTGACCAATTGAGGTTTTCACATAATGCTTTTTAATCAGATAAAGAGGGGTAAACTAGATTATCAGCCAATCATAGTCACCTCACATGCAGAATTCCTGCTGACCATAAGGGCATACCAGTCAGTTCTGAGCCATTTTTGGCCAGTATGCCAGAAGTCCAACCAAAGCTCACTTTTATCCCAAGTACACTCAAGCTGTTCTATACAGGGTTGGATTTCTAATCTCATGACTACCTTCCAAGCCAACATGTGTTGCCTACATCCCACCTATTAGCAAGCAATATACTGATACACACTCAGGACAAAGTCCAATTCTATCTTGCTAAATGCATATGAAATAAGGAACAGTCTTGAGAAGTGAAGGAGCAGAGGACATACCTATTTCCATCTATTTGAGAGGTCCCCTCTATAGTGCATTCCTTGAATGTGAGTATTTATTACATTAATGCAGTTGTCACATCTAACTTAGCTGTTCAATCATATACACTGATTGGCTTCATACATTACCTTAAGCCACAGTCTGTTTACTGCAAATGGCTGCAATAGCCAATAATGCTGTGAATATAACATTACCCAGCGGTTGACTACATTTTGGCATGTTTCTTGTGTGAATCCAACCATTTTAATTTGTAAATCATGGTTTATAGCTTAGCAGGCTGTGTGAACTAAGCCAATGGTTTTTAATTTAGAGCAATATATGAACAAGTACACACACATAGTCACACTATTTAATAACTTGACCTCTGGTCTACAAAAGTTTATGTTGTAATGCATATCTAGAAGACTTTAAAAAAAATTAAATCAAGAGACTCATACAGCGATTCCTATGGGATTGTTCTCATCCTAAAATCGTCTTATATTTTTATCATTTGACTCTCCTGAATCTTAAAATGAAACTATTACAGCCAATGGAATATAAGATTTTGTCTTCATCACTTGTAAATTCTCTGAACCTTATTATCCCTTTCTTCTCCTTTTTGTTCACCTATCCTTTAAAAAATGTTCACTAAAATTATACTTAATAAAAAAGCAATTTTTTTTTGGCTGGGGAAGTTTAAAAAAAGTAACCCAGAAGTAAGCAAAGGCAAACAGCTTCCATTTAGTTGCCAGGAAAAGATAGATATGTCTCTCACCAGGATTAAGTCTGTAGGTGAAGCCTTTCCCTTTTCAGAATAGAATCTACTGAAGCGCCTTTATATTTACAGCTAAATATAAACTAAAGCACTTTATATCAGAGCTTAGGAAAGGACTGAGCAAAGGGCAAATCACATATACCTGACTGCCAAAATGAGATCTCCCCACTGATCCTCCTTTCCCTTTAATCCAGAATGATTATTTAAACCTCTCCCAAATGAGTTGCCTTCAGAGTAACAGAGAATTACATCTGTCTATTATTCATTCCAGAAACAAAACTAGATGGAGCCACAAGCCATGACATGAAGCATAAATCCTTCCAAATAAATACCATAAATTGCCAGACAGTATATGAAAAATGACTGCCCTAAATGCTAATTCTGAAATATATCAACTGATAATCCAATGAAAGTCCAAACTATTTTAGGTAACACAAAGTACAAAAAAAGATTTATTTACATTCCATTGCAACTAATTCCTGCATCTATGTTACTAGTACAGTGGTACCTCGGTTCCCGAACGTTTCTGTTCACGAACAATTCGGTTCACGAACAGCTCCGGTCGCAAAATTTTGCCTCCGTTCACGAACTCCGCATCGGGTTACGAACAGGATCCGCGGCCATTTTCCCTCCCATGACACGTGGTCGCGGCTTCCTGTAGGGAGGGGGACTCTCCCTCCAAGCAGTAACTGCCTCCCCACCCGCCTTCCTGTCTTCCACGCCAGAAGTCGCGTCGAGCAAGGTTAGCTTTCTCTCTCTTCGTACTGTACTTTGTGTCATATTTTTGCAGTTTAAAAAAAAAAAATATATGGTTCAGAACGGGTTAACTGTAATTACATTGAACCTTATAGGGAAATTTGATTCGGGACGCGATCAAAAATCAGTTGGCGACCAAATTCGTAGGGGTCAGAACGGATTAACCGTATTTACATTGAACCTTATGGGAAAATTTGATTCGGTTCACGACCAATTCGGTTCGCGACCAGAGTTGCGGAACGAATTAAGTTCGTGAACTGAGGTACCACTGTAATAATAAAATTGTGAGGGTATGGACAGAGAGCAGCCAGGCAAGGGGGGTCAAGAATGTACTTTCATCCCCCGAACAGCGAGGGAGAGATAAGAGGATGAGACTGGCATCTCCCTGAGGAATGCTAGAGATGTTTATGGATTGACCCTGGGAACTACTCTGAGTTTGGGAAGATTGATGTCAGGTTTAGCCCAGGAAACTCCAGGAGACCATACAGATTCAATCCAGCAGGGTTTATTTGGCTTCGACCTATACAGAGAATCTTCCCAGACTGAGAGTAGTTCCCAGGGTCAATCCATAAACATCTCTAGCATTCCTCAGGGAGGTGCCAATCCCATCCTCTTATCTCTCCCTCGCTGTTCGGGGGATGAAAGTACATTCTTGACCCCCCTTGTCTGGCTGCTCTCTGTCCATACCCTCACAAAAATAACACTAATAACAGCAACAATAAATAAACAAATAGAAGACAAAATAATGTATATGTTTTTTAAAATGTTATCTTTGTACTTAGTGGTTTACCCAAAGTGTCATTTTGGAAACCATCAGACTGAAATAATTTATACCTGCATTTGAACTGTTCTGCAATTCACATGAATTCAGGTTTTACAAATACATTGCAAGTAATGGGAAAATAGCTAAGAATAAGGAGAAGATTCTTCTTGTCTGGAGAGAGGTAAGGGGAAGTAGTATAGATATCATTTCACATGGCAATTTATGACTAGCTATTTTCCTTCACATGTTACTTATTTTTCTTTTCTGCCATAGATTTTGTTATATAAGTCATAGTTCCATAGTTTCCAAGATCTGCGGCACAATTTTCATGGCTGGCAGCTAAAAGCCTGTTTAACAACAAAGGTTAGGAGATATGATTTGATTTTCCACACCTACCCCCCAATCTTATTCAAGACCAGAACTTTAAAAGGGCAAATTGGTGACACGAGAAGAGATGGTGCAGCATTGACATTTATGGGCGTGGCAAACTCCTACAAGATGGATTTTCATTTTAGTTTTCTCTTTCTCTCTCTCTCTCTCTCTCTAGGTTGTTCATTTTCACTATTACAGTATTAGCATTCATGCTCACCAAATCTCAAATAAGACCCCTGTGAACCTAAAATGTTTTAAAAACTAGGAAAGTTCCAGCAGTAGCTGTGGTGTTAGCCTGGATATTCCCAGAGTTCTGGGAATTACATGGAGTTCAAGGACTAGTATTGTGTTAAGCCAAAATGCCATTTTGGGGGGGGGGGGGGGGGGGATTAATTGTCTTGAAAGAATCCAGCATTTTTATCTATAAACCTTGAGTAATTGTTATTTTATTGCTATATCACATTTTCTCCAAGAATTAAGGATTTGGCTTAATACAATATTTGAACTTAGGCAATTATGATTTAGTTAAAAAAAAAAAAGCATGGTTAAGTAAAATGAGGCTTAATGTAGTGTGCAAACCCAGCTGTAATTTGATACAAAATACTACAAAGAAAGAAAGAAAGAAAGAAAGAAAGAAAGAAAGAAAGAAAGAAAGAAAGAAAGAAAGAAAGAAAGAAAGGAGAGAGAGAGAGACTGAATAATAACAAATACACATTTTCTGATTTAAGAAAAATTCAAGACAAAATGACGGAGCAGAATAAGACATAAAACCCTGTGAGACTGTCATGGGTAGACTTTAGACAGATCTTTATAGTCATGCTAAGTGCCCCATACTCCCAATACTTATGTGCAACAAATACATCCTCACTTCACTTTACACACTAGGAAAAGATGTATCAAAATTTCTTTATAGTCCAAGACCAAGCACACATTGGGAACAAAGATGGGTTGGAGAATCCTATATGTGTCACCAATTGTCTCATTCTTCTATCATCAGCCTTACCAGGTAGACCAGATGGGAAATACGATCAAATAAGCTAATTCTACTTTATTGTTAAAGGTACATGCTCCTCATTTTTGGGTAGGAAGTCATGTTTCTGTCACTTGTGGTAATGGACAGATCTGGCATCAGGCTGTTTCCTTCTGAGTATATGAGAATTAGCTCACATATCTATCAGAAATCATGGAGTTGAGTTGTGTCACACCCTAGAAGACTTGCACATAATAATTGTATTTAGCCTTTGTCTGCAATTCCAAAAGATAACAGCTGTATTCACTAGTGCTGCAGTTTTCAAAACCTATTCTGCAGAATCCCTAAGAGCTCCTATCAAAAGTTGTGAAATGAATAGGAATGACTTCCTGATGTATATCTTGAGCAGAAACTACCACCAGCTTCTTCCCCATTGTACAATCCCAGGGGATGAGGGGCATCTCAAAAAGCTTAAGCAGGGTTGGTCTTGGTAAGTGCTTGGATAGAAGACCACCAGAAAATGCTAGACTGTAGGCCAGAGTGAGAAATTTAAACAATCCGAGAAGCAAACCATTTCTGTCTTTTCCAAGAAAACTATATGTTGTCAGCAGGAATATTCAGTAATCTTGACTCAATGAAATCTGTAGCTTGTTTCTACTAGAATCCATCACCAGTTTCAGGGATAGAGGAAAGCCTAAGATATCTAAAAACATACACTGACTATGCTCCCAATTCTGTCCTTACAACTCACTGAAATGCATGGGACAGCTGCTATTAGCTCAAAATATTTTCAAGAAGTTAAAAACCAAGCCATAAAGTGTCTTGATTCTAGTGAATATTCTGAAGTTACCAAAAACAGCTAAAACGTGAGTCAGGGTACTATACTGAGCTAAACGAATCAATTGTCCAAGTTGGCATTAAGGCAACTTCCAAAATAGCCAAGAATTGAAATTTCACACTCAGAAGCATTTTGTCTATGATTAGCAAGAGACAATCAGCATGTGTTCCTTAGTTCTCTTACCATGTTGATTGGTTATACACTGTATAGTTATCTATGTATATACAGTATATCTACTATATATCCATATATCAATCAATAAATAAATATAAATATAATTTCTCAAAGTTTATATTAGTTCTGAGTGGTTTGTCTAGCACCTGATTGAAACCAGTAGTTTTTGGCTTTTCAACACCTTGCATTTCCTTTATCCTTGATCACCAAATTCTCATACTGAATAATTTCCCAAACTGTTTTTCTTGCAAGTTCTTAGTTGAAGTCATTTTATAATATCAAGGACAAAATGCAAACAAACAAAAAGCCTTCATTCTCTTTCCAAGACATTTTGTTCTCTTCCGCCGCTTGAATTATTCTACCAATCATGGCAATGTTGTTTAAAGAATATCGCTGCCATGGCACATTGAAGAACATGGAAGCCAAACAGCTGGTCTCTGCCGTTAACCGTACTAAACACAAATACTTTACATCACCATCTGTGTCCATTGCATTGAAAAGGGGTTAGATTTGTATGAAAACTCCTTCTTTCTCCAAGATCCTGAGAGCACAGTGATGTCAAGGTTGATCGTGCTGGCAACTAACTGTCATTAAGAGATTCATATCTTAAAACACTTGACTGAAATTTCTGGTGTAATTTGGATTCAGTAACCAGCATTAGGAAACATAATGCCTATACCATGTGGTCATTCAAGAGTTTTTATTGTAGCAGTAATGTCTTGCTTTTTATCCTTTTGTTGGACAATACTGTCACAAAATAGTTTGCTGTGTCTCATTACAAAGCTGCCCAGTTAAAATGCCAATATTTCAGTAGCCTTAACTTTAAATCTCAGCACAGACTCTTCAGATGTAATTCTTTTGGGTAGAACTATTGTATGTGTAAAAGTTTCTTTCTGAAGTGCTTACTTCATGGTGGAACCCACTGAACACTATAAACAAGCAATGCAAAACAGACATTTGGAGAAATAGTAAAACAATACGTAGCTTCTCTATGCTTTTAACATGATTCAAAGCTTATTAGTGCACTTAACTTGACATTAGTGAAGTTAGCGCTGCATAGCTTGTGACCTGAAAATCGAGGCCTAGCACACACATATCTATGGTGGCCTACCAAGAGTTTAATAAACCTGCTTGAAAAAATAGCAAAGAGGGGATAGCATATTTGGCTTACACAATTACTTCACCTTGGTGGGTCACAACCTGTGTTAGCTAAAAGCAGGTTATTCCATTAGCATGTCATTCCACTGATGTTTTGACTGAATGCTGAGTTCTTAATAACTAGCTGACAAGCTGATCCCCCCACAGATCTTCTTGGTTTGCACATGGAGAGGGAATGAATGAGTACTTGTGGGTAATACCAAGCAGTGGGGGAACAGAAGAAACAAACCAGGGAGCAACATGACAAAGTGAAATACTGTTCTAAAAAGAAAAAAACAGAATTGGAAGGGGAGGAGAAACAGAACAGTCTCAGCTGCATGAGCCATAAAAAAACAGGATTCACTATCTCTCTTTTCTAGATAATAACATGGGGCAATATTTTTATTCTGCTTCTCTGTTGCAGAGCTCAGGGTTCTCTCCCCTACACACACTGCCTTTACCCCACAGCTTAGTGAACTAGTTCAAGGATACCCAGCAGGCTTTACAGGGAAAGGGGTCTCGAACCTGGATCACTTGACTCAGAAGTTCTAAATCTCTAAAGTAGGATTTCTCAACCTTATCAACTTTAAGATTGATGGACTTCAACTCCCAGAATTCCCCAGCCATCATGCTGGCTGGGGAATTCTGGGAGTTGGAAGTCCACACATCTTAAAGTTGCTGAGATTGAGAAACCCTGCTCTAAACTCTCATTCTGGTGAAAAAGGCAGCACAGATACCCTGGAGTGGCTAGGTTTGGGATAACATTACTTTTACACAATACTTGTAATGGGACAGCATCCTGCCTCCATCACTGGTGACTTCTCTGCATCTTAACCTCCATCTGCTTTCTTCTTATCTCTCTTTTGCTCACCTGTTCACTGCTCACTGCCTGTCTGTCACCCATCAGCTTATGTCCCCACTGCTTTTGCCAGTCTCTTCCTTTGCTCACTCAGATTTGGAAGCCCTTGAGAATGGTAGAGCTACAGTTCATAATCTGATCCAACATCCTTGTAGTAGTAGCCTCCCTCTCCCTAACAGTCAGGCTGGCTATTAATTCAGATCTCGTAACTTTGGCATTGCTGTGGAGCACAACCTACAGTGGCAATACCATGTAACAGTTTCAAAAAAAAGGGGTTTGAAATGCTAACTAGAGTGTTGAAACACTTAACACATTCACCTCTAATTAAATGGTCTAATCCCTGGCTCAATCTGAAGACAAGGTGATTTTCTGCTTGCTTGCTTGCTTGGACAGGTTTCTACAGCTTTATGGGTTGTGTTTCCTTTGAAGCCAATTTTGCATGCTCTCATAGTGGCAGGGCTATCACTTTTCTGCACAGGATACCATTTGGGTCAATTCTTGGGGCTTCTCTGGGAGGCTTCAGATTGGGCCTCTGTGGGAGCCCTCTGAAACAAACACTCTTTGCCATGTTGGGACGGAGCAATAGGATTCCCGGTTCGGTAAGCTGGTTGGACAGAAATAACCAAGCCTCAACAGCATGAGTTACTTTGTGTAAGAGGTAACATCATGCAATCATTTTTTGCTGCAGCAGCTTCAAGCCTGCAGTCTAATACTGCTCATGCAGACACTGATGGTGAAGGAGACACTTTATTTATTTATTTATTTATTTATTTATTTATTTATTTATTAATTATTAAACTTGTATGCCACCCATCTCCCCCAACGGGTGACTCTGGGCGGCTCACAATAACAAAAAAGGAAAAAACACCAATCCCTCCAACAATGGCTAAAATCCATAAATAATTAAAGTAGAAACATGCATTAAAAATGTCCTGAAAACCCCCTATAAATTTTAGCCCTAAAACCTTCAAGATGCTGGGGGGGGGGGCCAACCCATTACCCCACCAGCCATCTCCACAGATGCGAGCCCCCATCCGGCCCCCAGGCCTTCTGGCAGAGCCAGGATTTAACCCCTTTTCTGAAGGCCATGAGGGAGGGGGCACACCAGACCTCGGGAGGCAGAATGTTCCATAGGGCAGGAGCCACAGCAGAAAAGGCTCTCTGCCTCGACCCCACCAATCGAAATTCCTTGACTGGTGGGGTCTGCAACCTGCCCCTTCTGCTGGACCGAGTGGGGCGGGCTGAGATAACCAATGCAACAGATGAGGCCAAATGATGTGGAAGAACTGGGGAGCAGAAAGGAAAGACAGCTAAATGACATGAATTGGGGCACACAAACTACCAGCAGGGATAGGATACCGTCAATGCTAGAGGAACACACAGAGTAAAGTGACATTAGCAATCCTCTGTAAGTAAAAGATTTGTGTTTTATAAAATACTTGGATGATGCTTAAATTATTGCAGATAGTAACTGAAAGAGCTAATATTTAACAAAAGCAGCCAGGAAAGATGCCTCTGCATTTCTTTATTTATTTCCACAACCATTCTGAATAGGAGCCATTTATCTGACTAGCAAGAGCTTGGAATTTCAGAGTATCCTGAAAGCATCTTTACCTGTCCGAATGCTGGTTTCTTAGGTGAGGAAGCCTACCTGGGTTGCTGAAATAACTACTTACAGAGCCTCATTGACTTATTTGGTTACGTATCATCAAGTCAGTATCAACTCTTAATGACTAGATAGATACAGACCACATAAACACAGTGCCACATGCCTGTAGTTTACTGTGCAAAGCACTTACCAAACTGAAACAACTGGGAACTGCAAGGAGCAAAATCAACAAGATGACTCAGCCTTGTACATGTCATGAGATAGGGAACAGATGGCAGAGAGACCAAGACACACCATTTACCTAGAAACACTGAATGTGTTTCTATATCTGTGATTGACTCACAAATTCCCTGTGTTTTGATATCCTTCAGAGTGCAGAGCAAGCGTTCGTTTGTACTGATTTTAGAGATGGCAGAAAAAACTACCTAAATGTAGCAATTCTCATGTACTATTACTAGGTAAGAAACTTGAAGGTTTGCAGTTGTAGAATAGATTTACCTTTCTTCCTTTCTTTCTCTCTCTCACTCTATCTGCACTGCACTCAGAAATCCTCAAGTGCCTGAACAAATATCAATATCACTGTATATTTCCACAGTTCACTTTCCCTCAAGGTAAAATTATAATGAAAAAAATCAAGCAACTTCTTTATTGTTCCTGAAGTGCAAGCACTGCACCCATTTCCATGGGAACAAGCTGAGCCAAAAGTTCTCATTCAGGAAAAGGACAGAAAATGTGACTCAAATTGAATCTATCAATGAAAGGAACAGCCCATTGTACACATACCCCACCTCTCTGTGTTTAGTTTTTAGCCAATAACAGTCCAGAGCAGCTTTCAGAATCCTTTTTGCCATCTCCCAGCCATGATTTGCTGCAGCCGAAGAGAGAGGAGAGCTTTTCTTACCTTTTGGTGAGCAAAAGCAGTTAGGATGCATAGCATATTAAACATAACATATTAAAAGGTATTTTAATACGTTAAGTTTTAATCTGTAGTGTTTATTTTCCAGAATTATCATAAATTGCCATTTTAATTTTTTTTCTGTGTTCTACTAGTATTTCAGCTCAATCCACTGGACTGGAAGCACTCATAAGAAATGAAGTCCAACTCCAAACAAAACATTTTAAGGAGGTTCAATGCATTGATTTTCCCCATTTTCATTTGGTTTCTCTAAAAACATAGGTGATCCCGTAAACTCAGGTGGTCTTTGCTTTAAAGCAAGGGATCGATGTTATTTTATCCTTTATCTTTCAAAATGCAATGTGGGATGCCCAATCATCTCTAAATGCTAATATTAATTGAACAATGGCTTCACATTTGCTTCATATTTAATGAAAGCTGTCTTCAACTCTTATCACAGCTCAATCACATCTTTCTGCATGAGACATACTGAAATCTAAGTTCTATCACCATTTGTAAAAGCTGTTTTCTATTAAGTAGTACAACAATGAAATAATATGCAAAAATGGAAGATGTGTACCTTAAAGAGCTTAAGAGTGACTGGTTTCACACATTCCAGTGAGCTGTAATGGGGTTTGATAGGATTATGGTGTTGGAAGGAGACATTTAGTCCTTGATATCCAACCCCCTCCTCATTGCAGGAATCCAGATTAAAGCATCCTTGACAGACAGTTGTCCAGCTTCCACTTGAATACATCCAGGGAAAGGGAGCCCACCCCTGATAATTGGTCTCCTAGCATTCTACCTGGAATATGCTTCCAGGAACTTAAGACCATAATTTTATATCTTGCACACTGGCACAATAGAGGAGAGAGCTTGATCTTCTTCCACATGACACCCATAGTTGATTAAGGGGACTCTTAATTTTTCACGGCCTTCTGGCTAGCTGTAACTGAGAGCAGCCTGCTTGCAAACTGAGATCTCCAAAGAATACTTGAAAGATAGTGACTGTCTCTCTAGTGAGAACAAGGTGGAATTCAGCAGGAGAGGAAATCTGAAGGTTTATTTATACACAGTGAGGCTTAGGTGGAGGTCTGCAGGAAACAAAGATCTGGAGAAAACATTTCATGTTCCTGGGCCTAAGAATTCAAACCCAAAATCTAAAAAAAAACCTGGAAAAACTGGACAAAAATAAAGTTGGCAGAAAATGTTTAATTGGTTGTGTTTTTTAAAGTGCTGCTTGATCTATTGTCAATACTTTTATATCTGCTCCAGTTATCTGTCTTTTGTTGTTGTTGGTTCAGAGGACTTCAGATTACAAAGTGCTACCTTTGAAATGCAGTTCATTTCTCAGTCTCCCACAATTAGTTGCCATTAAACTATTCTCCACAATCCTTCCTTGGTCACTGTTATTAAAATTAAAACCCTTCTTATCTTGCTATCTCCAATGTTATGTTTGCAATCTGGCATCAAACCTTCCAAAAGTAGTTGGGGCTGATTATGCTGGTAAAAAAGGGAAAGTAGAGCCATTTTTTTAAAAAAAAATATTTCTAGGCAAGAACCATTTCCTATTTTTCTCTACCCAGATTCAGGGAGGGGAGGGGAGGGGGGAAAGGTCGTCTTCAAGAAATAGTGTTTGCAGCATACCTGGGAGGAGCTCTTTCCCCTAGGGAAACAGCCACTCCCAGATCCTTTGAGCAGAGGTAGAGAAAGTATGAAGATGGAGATGTATGTCTCTTCAACTAATTCATTTGTTGAAGAGTGATGGGTCAAGGACTGAATCCTGTGGTTCATTTTGACTTAACATGATCTAGCAACTATATTGTGAGGTACTATGTTGAGTCCGAGAGAGGAAAAGTCTCTATATACCAACAATTGATGGGAGAGCATCAGTCCTTTTAGGTAGGCTAGGTTATGAAACAGGCTCTGCAAGGATTCCAGGAATGCTACTTTATGGTTGTAGGGTATGGTAACACAATCTTGGAAGCTTGCCCAATCAAGATGGAATTATGTTGAGTTTCTTTCCACACTTGCTTCAATCTCAGGACTGTGTAATCAGTCCTTCCTTACCAGCACTTTTCTCTTTTATACTTTCCCCAAAGTCAGCCCTAAACTCCTTTACAGAGAGGTTATTACGGGCTTGTCAAAGAAATGTATTCTTAGCCTACCTTGGAAACAATCTGGGAAAAAGAACTTTCAAAAGTGTCAAAGAAATCCTATGTTAAAAAGCTCAGTAATAAAGGAGGACTGGAGGATTCCTATCTGAATTCTCAAGTTTCTATACTCTAAGCCCTAAGTCTTAGCATTAAAACTCATTAAAGAATGTCTATGTGAAACTTGTTTCCTTGATTGTGCTTTTCAGTTGAAGGGCTTGACACATAATCATTGTGGCTTAATGAAGAAATCATGGTCAAAATGAACCATGGCTTAACACAACACAGAAAGACATCAAAAGAAAGTGGGGGAAAATATTGGTAGCAAAAATAGCCTGTGTAAAAAGATACAACAGGTGAAAAAGGTCCTGTAGCAGATTAAGATAACAAATAATGTGGCGACATAGTTGGTAACTTATTTATTTTATTTATTTATTATTAAATTTGTATGCCACCCATCTCCCCCAATGGATGACTCTTAGGGTCACTTAGGGTGAACTTAGGGCCTAAATATGCTAGGGGTTCATGAAATTACTTGTTTTTCAGTGTGCTATATGCCATAATTAGCAATATCATCTTACTACATAAGAAAAACAAATATGATGTAATAAAAATGTAAAAAATCTGACATCAGAAGTGACATTATTAAAATATGGGGGGAAACTTCAACTACCCAAGACACTAGCTGCATCACACTAAATTATAGTGAGGATTTGTTTGGTTTTGGATTAGCCAAACTGTGAACAGTTCAACAAACCATAGTAAAATATGGCTTGGTATGATGCATTAACTAAGTGCCACTGATCTTAAAGTGGCCATTTTAGAACAAAATCATTTTTAAGCAAGTTTTGAATGGGAAACAGTTGAATTACATATTCGTCAAGTTCAGCTCCATCTCCTTTGGCTCGAAAAAGACCTTTTTTTTTTTTAGTTACACTACATGTGTTAATTAGCTTACCAATGCAAGAATGTTTGTTTAATTAACAAAACAAAAAGTTACATATTACATTGCAATTATAGTTTGCTTATATTTTGATTTTAAGTGTTCAGAGTACATAATTCTCTTTGTACTGTTATCCAGTCATATTTTATTTTATTTAAAAGATTGTATGGCCACCCATCTTAAAACACAACTCTGGGCTACTCACAACAACAGTAAAAAACCCAACTATAAAAACCATAAAACATACCAGAATATTATTCTTCTTCTTTTGCAAAAAATATATTTATTGAGTGATCAAGGCACGTATTATATTGACTTGATTCAATAAACATGCTTCCTTCCTAAAATGTATATGGATCGACCTTGCTTTTAAAGAATGCTTTATGGAAAAAGAATTGGGGAGGGGGAGAAATGGCTGTAGATGATGATTCAAGTTTCTCATTCCTGATTGGACTAGATGTAGGTTAGAATGTGTGGTGGATAGCAACAGAGAGCAAGGCTATCAGGAAGGAGGGGGTGCATTCCAGGAAGGGAAAGGAGACAAAAGACAACACAGTCCACAGAGGGAGCATGGGAAGCATAAGAGGTTCAAGACAGCCACTCCCTAGAATCTCCCAGGGTATATCCATTAGTTGCAGTAGTATAGATTGAGCCTGGCAAAACTCTGTCTATATGGTGTAAGCAAATAAGAGAACTGAACTCAAGTGGACTGTTTCACCGTTGTTCTTGTGCTGGGCCTGACAGAACGTTACATTGAGATCAAGGAGATCCAGGTTCAGATCTCCAGTCAACTATAGAATTAATTGGGTAACTTTGTAGTATCTCAGCCTGAATGGAATGAAGGAAGGAAGGAAGGAAGGAAGGAAGGAAGGAAGGAAGGATGACTTCATGCATGCCACTTTGAGTTTTTAGAAAAAAGGCAGGATGTAAACAATACACATTCCACACAAACGTAAAATGTAGAGATAAAACTTCAAGCTGCCTAATTAATATAACCAGCTGTAAGAAATGAAAAGTAAGGATGATTTAAAGAAAACAGCCTCAGATGCAACCTTTAAATCAGAACAATCTACATGTAAAGAAATCACTCTTGAACATCTATTGAATGAAGATCACAGATCTGCATGAATTAATATTGTTTGCCTTTACAAGATCTGAACTACACCTTACTAGAGTAAATTGTGCAACATATGTTTTCCATAAGCATTACTGTAAACAGCATTCTAAAATGTCAGTACAGATTCTCTGACATCTGTTTTTTCCCAGCAGCATTGCATGATAGATGGAGTTTGCAATTCCAATATATAAGAAGCCAAAGGGTACTTCAGAATCTAATCCATCACCATCTACTGGATTATTCTGACACTTCCGTGGAAATCTGAAACTCTACCAAATTACTTATAATAGTTATTTCATATATCAAGAATTGCTAAGAGTTTACCTATTGTCTTCCTGCTGTTCTATGTCATTCAAGCAACTGCAACCCCTAAAAACAATACAGCTTAGCCAAAATGCCAAACACCCTACGATTGAAATAGGAGACCCAAAATATTCGTTGACTTAACAGCTATCCATCTCAGATCAACAGAAGTTATATCTACATAATAAACATGTGAGAAGAGTTTTATACATTAAACTATTTTTAACAACTCACCCAAATGTGATGTGTTTTAAGTGATTTTATATAATTAAAACAATAGGAAAAAAGAGGAATTTGGATCTGAGTGGAGGAATGATTTCCACAGGTGGTGGATACCTTTTTTATAAAAGTTTCTCAAAGGTAACTCTGAGACACTGCTACTCCTAGCAGCTCCATGCCTGCCTTCTTCAGCCTGTCCCATTTAGTGAGCTGAACCTTTTACTAAGGATCCTCCCTTAATCCCAACTCTTGAATAATTTAAAAAGAAAAGCCCAAAGCTTTAGAAAAGCACAGAACAAAATTGTTTCCACCCCACCAAAACATAAAGGACAACCTCAAATCTTTTCAGTTCTTAACTGGAAGAAATTTTATATAAGAAAGTTAATTTCAAAACCAAAAATATATAAAAAGAGTTTATTTGAAAAAGAGAAAAATAAGAAAAAACAATGAAAGGCTGCAATCACACACAGCAATTTTTTAATTCAAGCGAATAAAATCAGTTTAATTTGGTCAGTTGCATGTTGTTTATCTGAATAAAATATAAGGTAAGTTGGAAAATATTTCAGAAAGAAAAATCTGAAAATTTACCCTGATCTCCTTAGTAAATGTTGCTAGATGGATGGGAGTGAGACCTATGTCTCAGTTTTATGGGAATGAGTTCAATAAAAGGCAGTCTGTTGTTTTGTCTAATAGCACAGCATTCTCCATTATTGCGAATGGTCTAGCCAGAAAATTACTTTGTGGCTACACCCACCTTCTTAACAATGCTAATCTTAACATTTCAAGAGAGTCAATACATTCCAACCTGGTGGGCTGCTATTAAAAATGCATCCAGTAACAAAAGACTGTGAAATGATTTATTTGAAAAAAAGACAGGAGGGATATTGAGATGTATGCAGTCTGACTGGTCTCACCATCTCACCCTGTTAGAGACCTTCCATGTTCACCTGCAGACGTGGTGAGATTCTTGAGTAGAATCCTAGTCCTGAAGTCACAGTGCCTCTTTGGCAATATGAGGCCTCCCTGTCCTTGAACTGTACTCACAGCAGGAGGAGGAATCTGGATAACTTCCAGCATCTGCTTAGAGCAGCTTTTCCCAAAGGCCAAATTGTTTGAGAGATTGTAGGAGTCAAAGTCAACAAACCTGTAGAAGAGCAGGTTAAGTGCTGACATAAAACAAGAAAGTGTAGAAAAAGTGCTGGCATAAAACAAGGCACGTAGTCGTTTGATTACCAGCAATAGTTTTCACAGTATAATTCCCAGAAGTGATATCCAAAGCAATGAAGATATTGGAGAATGCAATCTGAATTAACCGAAGATGTGACTTCATTATAGATAGTTCAATCCATACTGAATGTGTCTGAATGATTTAATTCAAATGTAGACTTTTCAATCTTCAAACCACTGAGCTGGAAAAAAGCCCCATTAACATCCTTGATCCTCTATCATCTATAAAAATCATTCACTAAAATTCACTTCACTAAAAGATGGGGATAAAATAAATCAGAGTGTACAATTTCACTTAACATGCAGAAAAATTTTGGCAAGGCAGCCATCTTATAAAGGCTGTCTCTTTCCCCCTCATCCTTTGGTGAATTCTTCAACATTTAGGTCCAGCTATGAAAACTCAAGTAAACAGGAGGAAAGAAAAAGGTTATTCTTTGGGAACATGTTTATACAGCTGTTTTTTGTAATGTTTTAAACATTCAAAAATTATGCACCCTTCCATACTATTTTTATAATTAATAGATCTGATTTTCCTCCCTTATCATTAGTTCAGACAATTCCCTCTGCAATCACCTTTGAGAATGTAAATCAACTTGCTTTTCTTATTACTGATATTCACTTTCAATCAGTGTCAGACAAGAACACATCTAATCTGCAGTGTGATTATATCTGATTATTTCAAATGATGAAGAATATAAATGGCCCATCCCTATCAGAGAGCTTCTGGACTCCAATTATACCAGCCCCCTATATACTTTATATTCTCAGATTTGCTACTGATTTTTCAGCAAAGATAAAACAGAGTCTAAACAGAGGTAAGGAATACTTGAATACCTTTCAGCTGTTCAATATCATCACTAGGGTTAAATCGTTACATTTATATTTAGTTTCAGTTCTGATTCAGCTGAAATAGAAGTTGTTCCAGGCCAATAAAAGTTCAGCAAACATGTACCAATTGCTTAAATTCCAGCTCCCATAAAAAAAATGGAAAAATATGGCATATTATAGTAATCACTTTGCATAATAAAGCTGGGCAAAGTCAGCTATTAGGGTTACAATCAAGTGTGTGTCATAAGTGCCATGAAATTGACAAACTGTGTGTTTGTGTGTGCATGTGCATGCATATGATTAAGTATGACCATGGCCAAACCTGAAATATCCCCTCAAGGTGTTAGCTTGTCCTATTCTCTTGGAAAATGTTCTCTGATTTTGATATATAATAAATAACAATAGGCTCATGTCATGTTACATGATCATTCATCAAGCACAATCCACCAATAACTTCACTCTCATTCTCCTATCAAAAATTGCTGCTATCAAAAATCAAGATGAGAGAATTGCTGGATTGAGGATTAAAATGAAAATATATAAGTTATGGACATTTGCTGACGATTTGGTGATAATTTTGGAAAACCCTTTGGAAGGAATAGAAATATTAATGGAAAAACTAAAGGATTTTGGTGCATTAGCTGGTTTTAAAATTAACAACCCAAAGATGAAGATGTTAACAAAAAATATGAAAATGAAAAGCCAAATGTAATTGTTGGGAAAAAACTGGCTTTAAGATTGAGAAAAAAGTAAAATATTTGGGTATTACTATGACTAATATGAATTGTATATTATTTCAGAACAATTATGTTAAGACATGGAATGAAATTAAGAAGGACATGTTAAGATGCGAGAAACTACAACTGTCACTGTTGGGGAGAATCTCCATTATAAAAATGAATGTTTTGCCTAGAATGATGTTTTTGTTTCAAACAATGCCTATTTTGACAACTGATGTACCATTTAAGCAATGGCAGAACGATAAATCTAGGTTTGTATGACAAGGGAAAAAACCAAGGGTTAAATATAAAGTCCTTCAAGATGCAAAGGAACAAGAAGGATTGGGATTGCCTGATTTAAAACTGTATTTTGCAGCCAACTGTTTGGTTTGGGTGAAAGAGTGGGTGCTGCTGAAACAGCACAATCTGAGATTTGAATGGTACGGTTTTCTATGGTACAGTAAAGTTACGGTTAATGTAGATTTTAAAAATCACTATGTCAGAAGTGCCATATTGAGAATATCAAATAGATATAAAGCCAGCCTATGCCTGAAAATGCCTTTATGGGTCTCAGCACAAGAAGCATTTTGTAGGAAAGAAAAAGCAGGTAAAAAGAAATGGTTAATCTATCAAGAATTGTTAGAACAAGAACATGGAGAATATAAGATGAAATCAAGAGAACAATTGGCTGCAGAGGGGTTTAGTTTTCAATGGTTTTCATTTGTACAGCTAAGAGAAAGATTCAAGGTAGATAACAGGACATTTAGAACTGAGCAACGAAAGACAGAATTTGAAGTTAAATTATATATAAATGACAAGCATGTACCTGCCAAAATGTATAACCTCTTGCTGAAATTTGACATGAAGAATGAATAAGTGAGAATATATGATAAATGGGCTATGAATTTTGGACATAACGTATTGTTGGAACAGTGGGAAAACGTGGTTGAAAGGATTGAAATTCACGTTATATTATAACATAAAAGAGAATTTCTATAAAATGATGTACCGTTGGTATGTGACACCAGAAAAATTATCTAGAATATATAAGGGTCTTCACATTTATGTTGGAAATGTGGGCAACACAAATGGTCATTTTATCATGCCTGGTAGACTTATAAAATAGCCAGAAAATGTTGGGTTCAACTACATATACCGATACAAAGAATTTTAATGACTAACATTCAACTGAACCAGAACTTTTCTTGTTGGGATTAATGGACAGACAACTGGAAAAAGCCACGGAAGTCTATTTTTATATATGATTACTGCTGTGAGACTACTATATGCACAAATGTGGAAAGACTCTGATATACCCACAATGAAGGAATAGTTGGTGAAGATGATGGAATTAGCAAATATGGCAAAATTAACTCGTTTGCTTAGAGAAATATCAACTATTACATTTATTAGTGACTGGAAACCCCTTATGGACTTTTTGCTGAAAAAAGAAAAAAATGAACTTGAGATTTATGGGTTCGACAGTTAGAAAGGATAGCTTATGGAATCAGGAAATTATGATATAACCTTAGAGAATGAGGGTAAAATATAAATGCATTTATAACCACTGTCAAAAAGATTGGAAGCCATTTCTTTATCATCTTTTCTTTTTCTTTTCCTTTTCCTTTTTTTCTTTTCCATTTCTATTTCTTTTCTTTTTATATTTCTTTTTCTATTTTCTTTCTTGCTTATTCACTATTCTTCTTTATTTTCTTTCTTTTCTAATATTTGTATTCCTTTTATCTTGTTAAAAAATTATCCAATAAAAATTATATTAAAAAAAAAAGAGAGAGACATACTTGCCAATCATAATGTTCCAGGAACATATGGCTTCTTGAGAAGCTCCAGGTCCTCTTCCAAAGAGACTGTTGGGGGCAGGGGAAGCACAATAACCATAGTCCCAAAGATCCCCTTCCAAATGCTTATACAAGATATTGTATTTAATAATTGTATTTTATATTTGTATTATTTATGTTTTTAGTGATTTTAAATTGTTTTGTTGTGAACCGCTCAGAGTCCCTCCTTGTGGGGGAGTTGGGCAGTGATATAAATTTTATAAATAAATAAATAAAATGTGCTAGCACGGCATGACATTTATGAACTATTAATCCAAATGGAGCCTTATTATAAATTAGCACAGACCTGTAGTAATTGTTTTGAGTCTTGTTTTTATTAATTTTCTTGTTTATCATTGTTCGCATGCATTTTTCCAGTACTGAATGAAGCATAAGATATGTTTTGAATCTTACCAGAGAAAACACTGGGAATCTTGGAAAGAAAGCTTTTGACTGTACGAATAGGAATCCCATTTTTCTCATCTTGCATACGAGCTATGACATCTTCCATCTGGGCAAAAAAGGAACAAATAAACATATTATGTTCTTGAGTAGTAAACAGACTGGATGAGTCTTAAGGCCTATCTAATTCAGCATCTTGTTGCCACAGTAACCAAATTAAATGCCTAAGTGAAGACAATAACCTCTGATTCTGCAGTAATATGTAGCTTTCATAACCAGTAGCTAATAATAGCCAAATTAAGACCATCTAAGTTAGTGGTCATCACCACATCTTGTGGTATCAATTCTATAAGATAACTGTGTCAAGAAATACATTATTTTATCTGTCCTGAATCTTAATTATTTTGATAGATTAATTGACTGACAGTGACTGTATTTGTATTGTACCTTTTCTCTTGAGAGCTTAAAACAACATACACAGGAGTCTCCCCTAATTTTATCCTTGTGGTATAAATGAAGAAAGCTGTAAAGAAATCTGGGCAGAGAGACAGTAACTTGGCCAAGGTCAACAAGTAAACTCCATGGTCAAGTGCTGACTTGAATCAGGATCTTCCCAATCCAAGTCCAAGATCTTAATGACTTTATTGATTCAGATCCAAGACTTTAAATACCATACTGGCTATTAACAGCCAAGGTCAAAACTCTCATGAGATCTGTCCATAAATACAGCTTTGATGATACTCTAAACTGAAAGAAGAGACAAGAACGAGGCTTCGAACAAAGGTTACTTACCAAGCTAATCCTTTCATCTCATAAAAACTATTGTGTACCCAACATTGTTTTCTGCTTCTCCACAATGAATAACAGTTACAAATAATAGCATTTAAACATACATACATGCTTCTTCTAAGATTAGTGTATTGAATATAGTAGTAAGCATTTGTTTGATCATTTAGTAAAATAATTCTCAATCCAGTATTAATAACTTTGACTACATCTTTGTTGAATTCTTAAATGAGCCACTCATTTGCACATAACTATGGCAATGTATATTCAGATAACTACTTCTATGATATCACAGGACTGGGATAGTTAATAAACCCTTGATGATTTAATGCTGTAATTTTTCACAATTTTAAACATAGCATTTTTGATACTTGAAACCTGTAAAATTAAAATTTCTCACTAAAAGCCGGAGTTAGCTTGCAGAGTTTGTTGGGGGCAATTCTCAGATAAGCATTTGACACTGAAAATGTAGATTTTACATAAAAAACAGCCAACTTTCAATGTACATTTGAAAAATGGAAAGAATGAAAAACTTTGAAATAAGATTTGCATCTTGAAGAGATTTTAATTTTAATGACAGCTTCCCAGAAAGTATTCCAAACTCTATTGCAGGTTTTTTATAAGTGTATTTTTGGAGAAAGGTCACTGTGACACAGTTCAGTCTTGCTTTCTGATCAAGACAAAGCAGTCTTCTCTTAAACACAAGAGAATGAAGGGTGATCCCTTTTCACATACACCCACACAGACATGCACACACCAATAATGACTGATAATATTTCATTTAAGATTTCAATTTGATATTAATATATGTGGGAGCCAAATGCCAATTGAAATTAAGTTTGTACACTTTGCAAATAATTTTAAATCCAGTTATAAAATCCTGCCCATCCCCTTTCCAGAGGAAAGTCGGTATCTTTGAGCGGTACAACCCTGTCCTCTCTGATCATGGTCTCTTGTCTCCAGTTTCCATTTTTCACACTTGGTCATAGGATTCACGTATTTATTTATAGTGTCCTATAACAAATTGTTCTCAGAGTGAGGAATATAAAGTAACAAACAAATGGTAAACACAAGGGTAAACCAAAGATAAAATAAAGATAAAACAAACGTAACTCATTAATACAACAGCCAATTGAAAACCATGCAGAGGCTGACCCTTAAAAGCATCAACATTCATGTATTCATTCAATGTAAGAATAGTCCTACAAACCTGAGGGTAATGCAGATAAAAGATACAACTAAACCATAATAAAATCAATAAAGCACACAAAATGCTGCATAAAACACAATTTACAAAGCACAGAATAAGAGTCAAGGCAACAAGCATCCAAAATATCCAGGCAGAATAGAAACAGTCTGAAAATACAGACAAGGAAGGAAGGAAGGAAGGAAGCTCAACAAGCACAGCAAGAGCTAAATCGTATTTCCTCACAAAATTAAGGCCTTCTTAAACCAACGGCTGGGAAGGAATATAAATATGCAGAGTTTTAAAAGTGTGAATTTCCATACCAACGTCTCAACTTGGAGACTGTTTCCTCCCCAGTTGATTTCATACGGATCTAGTTCAGGCCTGCACAGCATGAGGCCTGCCAAGCAGCCTTGTGCAGCCCACCAGCATTTTTTAAAAACTCAGTGAATTGAGTGTGCAAACGTCGCCACCACCACCACCGGCACCTTGAACACCTCCAACGCCTCCAGAACACAAGCAGAGACACCATCCTGACAGGTGGGCAAACTATTCTCTCCTCTTTTTCTTGACCTCCTTCACATACAGACTCTCAGTAAACAAGTACTTCATCTATAAATGCAATGTATCTTTCCTGAATGTCTTCTGCATTGCAAAATTAATTCTGTGCGTTCACAGAAAGCCACAACTGTATTGTCACTGAATATAATCCCAGTTTTCCCTGTTTTACTCCATGTACCTGAAAGGAAGACTATTTTTCCCTTTAAAGATAGTTGGCTTCCTAAAGAAACAATTGCATCTTAGATTAACTGACTGTCTAGTAATGGAGGGAACCTTCTTTTCTATCAAAAATTAATCTAAAAGTGTATTTTTTTTCCAGATCAATATGGTACCTGGGGTGTCCTAAATTCATCTTTCTTTCAGATAAATTCAATATCTCCTACAAAGTTATGTTTTATTCAATGCAAATCATTATGTTCTGACTAACGTAATGTACTAAAGCCATAATAGTACTAAAGCCAAACATTATGTACTAAAGCCATTTTCTATTCAAATTGCCTAGAATCTGAAACAGCTGAATTGGGGTAAAGCCCTGAAATCCTCCTCAAGTTTCGGCTGAATCCAGAAAAGTGTTTTCTAGCATGGTTGCCTCTCTCCCTGAGAGGTCACTGTTGGCTTCTGAAGCTGCGAAGTAAAGAATTACTGTAGTTCCTCAGCTCTGCCTCAGCATTTCCCTTCTTGTGGTCTGTTTATCTCTTATCGGTTTCAGCCAGGCCCGCTCTGACAATGCAATGACTATTTCACTCTGTCTTTTTTAAAAGACAACAAATCCTACCTGGGCAGAAGGTGCAAATGAGCTGCCATGGGGAGGAGAAAGAAAAGCATAGTTCTGTAACCAGTAAGAGAATTTGATGCTTTCAAGGCAGGGGAAAAAAAGTATCACTGAGAAATTAGCAGTGTAGAGATGCCACAATATGGAGCAAGGAGACCCTCCAGCAAAGGTCTAAAACGCGGCATGCTGTAATTTGTAAGATTTGTGGGGAATATTGAAAAAGCCTAACATTTATTAGCTTTAGTAATATGTGCTTTAGTAAATGACCAAATTTAATGTCATTCATTGTCTCTCATTCATTGCTAAATGTACACATTTACTAAGATAGGCTAATAGATAATGAGTTTTATAAAGAAATTAATTGGATCTCAAGACATCACTTTTGATTAACTGCATATTCTAAACAAACGGTGAAATGTCTACTCAGGATGTGAGTCTCTCTAAACATATCTGCAACATGTTTGTTTGGTTTCCCGGAATAAATTCTTCTGGAATACTATTTAGGTACTTCTCTTCAGATTTGTACTGCTATTTGTTCAATAAACCTAAAAGTAACTCTGAACCAAAACACAGGGAACCCTAAATTACATAACTGGATTTTTTTTAGTAAAAGTAACTTAGGGTCCATGTAAAATTTCCAGAGATTTTCCATAAAAAATAATTTTAGAAAGCATCCCTCTCCAAAAAAAAAAAAAAGACTGACTTGAATAACTTTCCTATATTGGATTTACAAGAGACTTGTTAAAAGTTTGAAGAATTGTGTGAGAAGAAACAAAGAAAAAATGAAAAGAAATCAAATTCTAGGACATTATTTGAAGGGATTAAAGATCAAGATCGTTAAAAGTAAAAGGAAGGAATATAAAGTTGGTTTATTTGATCAAGGTTAAAATAGATATGTTGTTATTTCTGGTAACCCTTAATGGACTTTTGCTGACCAGGAATGAATTATTAAGCTTTAAGAATTTGTTTATAGGTAAGAAATGAGATATGGGAAGAAGAGATCATTTGTTGTATTTTAAGAGAAGGTGATAAGTTATTAAAATTGTTTATACTTGTGATGGAGGGGGAAGTCATTTCTTTATATATTTATTTCCTTTTTCTTTATTATATTCTTCTTTCTTTCTTTCTTTTTTCTTTTTCTATTTTTTTCTTTTTTTCTGCACTTTCTATTTTTTTCTTTTTATTAATTTATTCTTTTTTCAGGTAGTATTAGTTTTTATCTTTTTATCTGTAATGTTTAATAAAATTATTATTAAAAAATAGACTTCTAAAGAGTAGGAGAAAGAAATGGTCTATACTACTTCTGCTTTAGAAGTTGGCATAATTTTTAGGTATGATGCATCTAAAATGCCCCATCAAGATTTTAATAATTGCTGATAATCAATGGTCCCATTAAGTCTTACCTGAAAGCAGTAGAGATTATAGCATTTTCACCTGAAATCTCCATGTGAGATTACCAAACTGTTATGAGATTTCTAAGATTAGATTAGATTAGATTAGATTAGATTAGATTAGATTAGATTAGGATTTTGGGGCTCTGCAGAGCCCATTCAGGGATCGCTGTGAATCTTTCTTGCCAATCAGTGCCCCAGCCAAAAACAGGGAAAAGGGCAAGGATCAAAGGTCGAGGTATGGACATATACCTGATATTTTCAAGCCCAAATTTTGGGAAGAAGTATGGGCCTCATGAAGGGAGAGCAAGCCTTTTGAAAAGCCTTGCAGGAAAAGTAAATTATATAGGGGACAAGCATAAACTCAAAAAAACATTGGCATTTCAGGTCACGTGTAGAGAAGATTGCATGTCTGGATTTATAGTGCAAGTGTTTAGAAAGGAGCCCCTTACAATATCAGGGTTTACCATAGCTGATTAGTAACATGGAACAGTGGGTCTCTAATTAGATTAAAAGCCAAGGGTTTTTAATGGGTCATCCCCTTGTCCGTGTCTACTGAAAAATTCAGCAGGGAGAGTTCAAGCTTATTTTGTCATTAACTCAGTCTTTTCTTGTTCAGCCTCCCAAGCCAAACCATCCATGAGCTGCCTGAATTTTGTTCTCTGACAATAATGGGGTTACACCAGCAAGCCCAACCTTTGAACTCAGGCAGTCAACTGAATCTCTGGCTAAAGCCTATGGGTGTTGAATCATATGCATCCGGGCTCTTTCCATGTGAGGCTTTTTGTCAACTGTACACTGCTGTTGTGTGCGCATTCACTGTGTTTAAAGAAGCAGAGGCTGCATTCAGTTTAAGTTTCTTTGCCATCTGAAAGGGGCTATTCCAACCTTATTGTGGCATTATTTAACAACAAAGGGAAAATCATATGAGAATGCGGCTGTAGGATGTGAGAGAGCTTATATAGCTCACTGTGGGCAAAATACGTAAGTCTCCTTTCAGACATTATACTACTAGATCAAAAGAAAGCCAATATCTGACTCATTCTGTATCCACTATCAACATCCATTATGACTCTCCTCTGTCATGCCTGAAGCTTTCCCAGAAGGAGTACTTCAAATTGTTCAGATCATAGTCATGCAGAATCTAAATTAGCTTTGCCTGTGCATACAGACATAAGAAAGTGCTTTATTTGGAGACAGAGATTGGTCCATTTAGCCCAGTATTTTCTGCATGAGCTGGCAATGGCTCTCCAGGGTTTCAGAAAGGACTTTCCCCCACTCTTACATCAAGAAGCCAGAGAATTTGCTTAGGATGTTTTGCATGGAAAGGGTGCGTTCTATCCTGGAGCTTTAGGCTATCAGCTGCTATAGAGTTTACAATTCTACTTACATTTGCACGCAGGAATGTAAAAGAAAACCACCCTCAAAATAACTTGAGCCGCCTAAGTGGACTCAGTCATGGTGTGGACAGAGCAATCTGAATCAACGTGTCCGTTATTCTTTGCTGGAGAATTCTGTAAAAATTGTGTTTATTCTGGAAAGCTGCACATAAAACAGCAGATAGATTACAGAGATTGGGCAGTTGTGTACAAACTGAGTACAAAACTTTATAAATTAAGGAAACAAAATCCACATTTTGTACAACTGTTGTATTTTTGGCATTAAAAAACCCCCAATTCACTAAAATAAAATAACATGTCACTTCATGCAGCCCTGACCCAGATCAGATGTACACTGAACATTTAGATGTATTGAAATTGCTTTCAGATGCTTCAATTATTTAAAATTAATGTTTTAGTGGTGATTCTTGTATGTGGTTTATCCAGTTTTAACACAGGAGCTATGTGAGTGGGCAAATGCATGTTATACATGTCATTCTGAAAGGAACATTTGGGATAACAATACTTTATAACACGCCTGCTGTTGAGAATGTTGTAAAAAACATGGGGGGAAAAAGCTGATTTGTCAAAAGCATCTGTCAGTAGTGGTTTGAAAAACAAAACTCACTGTAACCATTTATTAATGAAGCCCATAAGAGTTGGGCATAGTAAGAGCCACTGCAACTGCGTTCAAGGCCTTGGAATAAACATAGCACTTTAAAACAAGTCACTGTCTCTTGACTTCATAACCGAACAAAGGGTATAATACCTACATATAAGATCATAGTTTGATCATAACAAAAGTAACTAATGCCTTTTATAGTTTCCTTCTTGTGGAAACAACAGGACCCTGACTCTAATTTGATGTTTGAATCTTATATTCCGGTTTCCTGAAAGTGAGTCCATTGAAATCAATGGAATTTCCTTTTGAATAAACATATATAGGATTGCTCTAGAAGTAAAACAAAAATCTTGCCAGATCTGATTACTCTACAAATATAATATAGGCTGGATCCTTGAACTGAATACTATATTATTTACACAAAGGGAACTAATATGAATCTTGACATAGTCTTGGTTTATGATGAATGCATGTATGCTTACTTTGCCAGGCACACACAGCTTCAAAAATCTCTCAGGGAAAAATGTGTTCATCCAGCCAGGGGTGTGCTATGCATTTGTTATGAGGAACTTCCCATGGCATGAGTGAGAGTGCTGGGATTGAGAGTCATGATGTGGGAACATGCATGAACTGGTGTGGCAAGAAGGAATCAACATGCTCAGGTTGACTTGGCAGCCCTGGTGGGAGAAGATTGCAGAGCAAGAGAGTAACAAGGAATGAGTCACCCCAATTGAGGGGACAAAGCACAGAGCAGCTGCAACCATAGCCCAGCAGTAAAAACTGTTGTTGCCCTGGAAGTAGGGGGTGGTTTGGTCTCATAAATGATGAGTCTGAATGGTCACGCACACCAGAACATCATGTCACTTTGAAGTGGAGGGGAAAGCTGGTACATGAAGTGAATTAACTAAATTTTCCAACCCAGAATTTAACAAGAGGCACACACACACTCCCCCCATCCCATCATGCTCTTACCTCTAGCATCCATTCCCAAGTTCAAAATTGACAATGTAGGGAACCAAGCTCTTTAGGCTGATGACTTGGTGTTGTAGTTAAGATGCTGGACTTGAAACCAAGAAATTGTGAGTTCTAATCCTCCCTTAGGCTTAGAAAGCAGCTGCATGACTTTGGGCCAGTCCCTCCCTCTCAGCCCAACCCACCTTACAGAGTTGTTGTTATGGAGAAAACAGGAGGAAGGAGCACTGGATACACCACCTTGATTTATACAAAATAAAGTTGGGATATAAACCTAATAAATAAAAACATATCCTGCCATCATTTAATGCATTGTGTTCTTAGATAATAATACATTCTGGCATCTCAACAAGTTGTTGACTATGAAAAGAGAAAAGAAGAAGAAAACATAGAAAATAGCAAAATACCACAATGTGGAATGCAGATTTTTAAAAAATTAAAAGAAATTGAAATATGAGCCTGCAAATGATTCAGATGTGGAGTAGACTCCATATGTTTTTAATTTAAAAAAACAAACAATGACCTCCCTAGGAAGGTAACTCCAAAGATGTGAAGCCACTGCTAAGAAGGCTCTGTCTCTCCCAATCTAAAGTTCCTTATTAGTGGGCCCAAGATCAGTGACTTTTGATCCTAATTTTAGAGCTTGTCTTCAACCACATTCCATCATCTCTTTCTTCCACTGTCTTCTGTTTCAGTTGAGATGAAGTAACAAGACATTCCTTGTCAAGGATGCTGCTATGGGGGAACTTTGTGAACTTTCACCAGGAGAATGCAGGTAAAGAAGAAGGAATGGAAGCATTAAACATTACTTGTTTAACTTATCTTCCTGCCAGCAATTTTTCCATGGTGTTCTGAGTGACATGGCAATCTCTCTCTTCTAGTTACTGGTCAAACCCAGATTTGATCAACGTTAGATTCAAGTTTGAAAAAAATATGGATTGCCATCAGCCATACTATGGACCCAATATTATAGGTTGCTGTGCAAAGACATGATCAGACGTCTGTGTACTTGCACATTAATGGTACTATTTCTGCTTCCTCAATAACTCTAAGATACAAGTAGTGGAGCATTAAAATTATTATGCAGAGAAAATGGTTATCTAGGAGATTGAAAAGATATCTAAGTAAGGGTTACTAGTTGGACATAACAACTGAACAAGGCACATTTTTTCTACATTAAGCTGATTCAAGAGCCTGCCTTAACATGACGAATTTGTTCTGCTTTTTATACCATCAGTTATATGCCCAGTATTTTCTTTTTATTCTCCCAAAAGATATGTTTGTCTTCTCTACTTGTAGGATGGAACAAAGCTGCCATGTACAAACTTCTCCAGCCGCTTTTGGGGAACACGGCCAATCTCTCTTCTAGATACTCCTCTAGGCGGTGTGAATATGTTACTCCTTGAGTGAATTGGCTTGAATATACACTTCAGAGAAGGCTTCTTGGCCACCTCCAAAGGAAAACAAAACCTGGTTTTACCCATTTTCAAAAGGGAAACTTCATTTCCCAATCCCTACAGTTACCAGTCCTGATCCAAAGGCAATCGCCATGACTTCTCCTAGAGTTGCAATTACAGTGCTTAAAATGGCTCAGCTGAGTTATCTTATCAGTGCAGGCTTCCCATTCTAGGCAAACAGATGCTAGGGATTTATCATACAAATTAATCCTTGGCTAGTGCTATAATATGCAAGACAAGGATTTTATTATAGTTGGCAATTCTTTGGAGTTGCTTCTCCACATACATTTCCCCCTTTAATTGTGCAGCTGTCTCTTTTTTTATTTAATTTTAATAATTTGAATAAGGCAAAACTCAAATTATTCATAGCTCCAGTTAAAACATTTCTCTTTCTAGTTGAGGACTAGAATGTTAAACTAAAAGAAAAGAAGAGCAAAGACCAAGACCTGGCGAAAAGAGAGCCCAGATGAAGAAGACATTTTTGACACAGTCTCCCAGTGTCAATACAGGTAATTCTTGACTTATGACCATTCATTCAGTGACCGTTCAAAGTTATCATGGCACTGAACAAAAGGACTTACGATGGGTCCTCGGAGTTCCGGCCATCACAGCATCCCCACAGTCATGTAATCACGATTTCTGACCTTCCCGGCTGGCTTCCCACAAGCAAAGTTAATGGGGAGGCTGGCAGGAAGTCAGAAGTCATGGTTGCATGAGATCCTCGCTTAATGATGGCAACAGGGACTGCTGGAATTGCCATTGCTAAGCAGCACAGTCACATGACATTTACAATCACACTACTTAGCAACAGCAATTCTGGTCCCAATTGCCACTGTAAGCCAAGGACTACCTATAATTTCTATTGAGCTAATCCTGCACAAAAGAAAGAAAAAACATATCAAAGGCCCATTGATTTCAGCATTTTGTTCCCACAGCAGTTAGGTCAGGTAGTTGTGAAAATCCCACCAGCAGGTCATGAATGCAGTAGTATCTTTTGCTTGTGTACCCCAGCAACTGATATGAAAAGATTAGAAAACTTACTAGGGAGGTAGTTAAACCTTTAGATGACAAGATCATTCAAGGAAGACTAAAGGGGGATAAGGAGATTTGCAGAGAAATTGAATGGATTGGTATTTTCAGAAAGGAAAGAGTTGAATTTCTACACCATACTGACAAGTTGAAAACCCCAAATGATGCATACCATTTTTAAAAATTCTCCCTCACTTCCCAGACCAGATGACTTGAGACGCATGCCCAGCAGTTAGCAGGAAGCCATAATGATATTTAGGTAGTGCATAACATGTGACAAAAATGACCTAGTAACTATCCTGCATCTGCGGTTCTTTAGTAAGTTACCAATCTTCCTTCACTGTGGTCTCTGTTTTGACTATCCTGATGGCCAAGGGATGGTCCAGGGGAGCACATCTCAAATCAGCCCTTCTGAGATTGACTTCTGTACTGAAAAAGAGCTGGTGAGGACTAGACAGTACAAATTGGAGAGACAATCAGTGGTGTAACCAGTGATAGCACAGTCAGACATAGCTGCTAGAGAGAGGAATTCAAGGCTGCTGGTCCTGGAATTGCTTAAAAGTGTGTTCTCAAGTGTCTACTGTATGTCCTTCACCAAGGCAAAAAAGACATAGTTTATGCCAATCCAAAGGTCAAATCCAATATTTAGAGTTTATGCCAATCCAAAGAACTTGAAAGGAAAGGAAATAAAAAAGAACCAAATAGGGAGGCTTCAATACCCCCCAAAAGTACTAGAACAAATAAATGATGTGAGAGGATATGAGAAAGAGCAAGATCCTGGGCAAAACTCAACATGGGCTTAATGAACAAGATGTCAAACCAGCTTAATTGTCTTTTACAATGAAGTGACAGAACTTCTTGAATACACGTTAAGTGAAAGGTATGGTATTCATTGATAAGTCACCACATTCTGTCTTGGATAGCTTGCTCCTCTAAAAAAGAACTTAAGAAACTCTCTTCTTCTTCAGGGATACCCAAAGTAATTCTGATGTTTCATTTTAAAAATAACCTAAAATAGCCTTCTTCAACCTGGTGTCTTCCAGATAGATTGAATGTCAATTCCCATAAATCCCCAGCCAGCAGGTGGAATGCCATAGATAGCTTCATCTAATAAGGCTGGTTGGTGCCACTTTACCTCCCACAATGCTCTTAAGAACATAAAGCCTACAATGAGACCACAAAGTGTCCTAGAAAATAACTTTAAGGAGTTTTGAATAACAATTGAAAGAAGATTAAAGAAAATAAGAAAAAAAAAGGAAGAAATAAAGAATTTTGCTAAAGTAGAAGGACAACAGTTCAGGAATGAATGTGTTAATGCTGCAGTGGTCAGAAAGAAATTTAACAGTTACACAAACAAATCTGTAAGCTCTAGAGCAGTGTTTCTCAACCTTGGCAACTGTAAGATGTGTGGACTTCAACTCCCAGAATTCCCCAGCCAGCATGTTATCTGGGGAATTCTGGGAGTTGAAGTCCAAACATCTTAAAGTTGCTAAGGTTGAGAAACACTGCTGTAGGTGGTGGCAAATAAGGTTTTGCACTGGCAGATAACTCATATACATTAATCAGAGAGATCATGATGAAGAACAATGAATCAATTATTTGTTTGGATTTTAAGAACTAATATACCAGGAACTGATACAGACATCTGAGAAATGTGTTTAGGATGGTGTCTTTTGTCTTTTTTCTTAATATCTGGTTACAAGTATCTACAGAGCAATATAATAATGTGCTATAATGCTTCTGTTCATGCAACATACATTTATGTGCTCCTAATAATATATGAGGATTAGCACCAATTAAAATCCTTAAAATCAGGGTAAATAGTTCCAGGCCAGAGTGAGGTCAAATTCTTGTTTCAGATCACCTAATATTCA
This sequence comes from Liasis olivaceus, assembly GCA_030867105.1. Taxonomy (NCBI): domain Eukaryota; kingdom Metazoa; phylum Chordata; class Lepidosauria; order Squamata; family Pythonidae; genus Liasis; species Liasis olivaceus. Next base: position 265,784,597 of record CM061349.1, read on the forward strand.
GCAATGTAATCCTGAAACTTCATAAGGAATAGTGCCATATGTTGGCCAAGTGGTGCAAATTTGTTTGTCATTTGTGCTGCCTAATAGCTTTATTTGAGCCAGGTGGAGCGATGGGGAGCTTGCACCTGTTTCATAGAATTAATGTAGTCTATTTCAAATAAAAATATTAACAATGAAAATGGAAAGCTCAATATAAATTAGTTGCCTGTAATTTCCCATTCATCTTTCGTTCCAGCTTGTTTTGTTGATTAATTGATCAACTGCTTGCTTGCTTTTTATAATCCAGTTCAGTGTAAAACCCTCAATGGGGTTTTCTTTTTAACAAGGTGATTGTTATACCTAAAATTCCTTTGAAAGGTAAATATGTGCCATAAGAATTCAATCACAGCTATATAAATATGTTCAATATCTGACCATTTTCTTTGGAGTCTGCATCTACTAATCTTCTGAATCATCTCCAGTCCTTCATTACACAAAAAAGAAACCCCATCTCATGAACACCAAAGCTAGGGTGGGTTTGGTTTTTTTCTAAGTTATTTTAAAACATGTTACAATTTACTGTCCAAAATGCAGTCTGTTTGAAATAAGGTTTTCCCCATAGATATACAAAGAATATTAGGTTCCTTCATATTTCATAAGCAAGATACTATGCAATTTTTATTACTGGTTCCCCAGTTAAAAATATTTGTCTATAATGTCTGCTTAACACAATCCTTTTTAGGACTGTTCTGGAATAACATATTCTCAGACTAACATTTTGCTTTTATTGCTTTAGGTAGGTTGAAAAGATTAAACCCTTTCAACATGAAACTGTTGTTATACTTCCAGAACCGAAAGTTTTGTATGTACTTTCTTTCAGGTAGATACTAGCAGCATTCATACAGTGCAGTGTGGTGTATGTTCTTCCAACAATAAGTTATTTTATATTCAGAAGGCTTGCTTCCAGGTAAATAAGCACAGATTTGCATGTTCATAAGAACTGTACTCTGCCACTGAACTATGATCCCTCCCCTTATGAGGAAGCAGGAAAACTGAGAAAACAGATAAAACACACAGCCACTAAAGTAGGGCAAAAACACACAGTACATTGGGCAAGGGACACACATACACACACACATACAAAAGGCAAAACTGTCCTTTGTTATCAGTATAAGGCCTACTCAGAACAACAGAAACTGGTTTAGTTATTCACGCTTCATGCTGTTTGGATTACTGCAATGCCTTGTAGCTGCTGCTTTTGAAGACAATCCAAAAAGGCTGGTTTGCTCAAAAACAGGACTGCAAGTTGAGTAAATAGATCTGGACATTTTGATCTAATAATACAGACAGTTTGTCATCTAGCAGCCTACTTCCAGACCTAATTCAAAATACTGATTTTAAAGTATCAATTCCTAAGTGGCTTAGGTCCAGTTAATAAATAAAGGAACATAGGAAGCTCCCTCGTAGAGAGCCAGGCTCTTGGTCTAGCTGGTCCCATATCCCCAGGGTTTCAGAGAACAAACTTTCCCAGCTATACCTGGAGAAGCCATGCATTAAGCCAGGGCCTCAGTACACCAAAAGATGTTTTCTAGAAAATAACTTTTTTGGATAATGCCTCTCTGCCCAAAAAGATTTGCTTGCAACTTCTCGGTAGCCTTTCCTTGCAATAGTACAGATCTTCTTTATTTTCCCAGACATTATAACTTCTACATTTTTTATCTAGAAATCTGTTTATTTCTTGGTTGTATTTCATTACTTGCTGTGGTACTTTATGGTGCCCATCCAGAGAACATTATTATTGGTTCATAAAAACATTTATAAATGAAAAAGTAAATATATGGAATATTGAAAGTCCTGACTGGAGGCTCCAATAACGTTTTTCCATCCCAATATTTGAGAAAAAAGTACAGCTTTTGGTAGAAATAATGATGCACTCATCCAGATTCAGACAGAATCAGACCCAATTAAGAGAAGCCTGAAAGGGATGCTGCATTCTTTCAAACCTGATGGCCTCTTTAGATGAGTATTCTAAGGATTTGCGGAAATCGTTGGAGAGATTTAGCAATAATAATTGGGGAGGTTAAGGAAAATTATATTTGAATTTAGGAAAATAAATCCTTTATTTGATCCAATTAGCTTGAAAGGAAAGGAAATAAAAAAGAACCAAATAGGGAGGCTTCAATACCCCCCAAAGGTACTAGAACAAATAAATGATGTGAGAAGATATGAGAAAGAGCAAGATCCTGGGCAAAACTCAACATGGGCTTAATGAACAAGATGTCAAACCAGCTTAATTGTCTTTTACGATGAAGTGACAGAACTTCTTGAATACATGTTAAGTGAAAGATACGGTATTCATTGATAAGTCACCACATTCTGTCTTAGCTTGCTCCTCTGAAAAAGAACTTAAGAAACTGTTATCTTCTTCAGGGACACCCAAAGTGATTCTGATGTTTCATTCTAAAAATAACCTAAAACAGCCTTCTACAACCTGGTGTCTTCCAGATAGGTTGAATGTCAATTCCCATAAATCCCCAGCCAGCAGGTGGAATGACCTAGATAGCTTCATCTAATAAGGCTGGTGGGTGCCACTTGAGGAAGGCTGACCTGGAGATTCTACTTTTTCTTATTTTAGGTAGTGAAGTCTCTATCCGAAGTCATCTTTCACCTCATTCTGCTTAAATATGGACAGGATGATCTTTCAATTGCTAAAGTGGCAGAAGGCCTCTTGGAATAGGTATTAAAAGGACGGCCACAATTTATTTAAAAGATATTTACCTCTTTCTTCAGCTGACAAAGCCTCTAGGCAAACTTACAGGTCAATAAATATGAGACATTCATTTTGCTATGGCTGGCTTTTCTTAAAAAATTAAAGATTATTCCTATGTCATACTTCATTTATAACTGACAGGTAGGAATCTCACGAAAACTGCACTAGTGATAGCCATGACGTAACTTGCCCTGTATGTTTCCTGCCGAAAATTGGGAGGGAGGGGAGCATCTCTATTTCCTCCATGAATCCTCTTACCTTCTCCCCTTTGTCCTTTATGGCATGCAAGATTCCAGCAAATGTTTAAATACTAATATCTGCTATATTCTTTAATGTACTTTTTCTTTTAAAAAGGAAGGGTATAGATATTTGAGGTACTGTAGCTAAGCAAATAAAGATATGTAAATATAATTATTCTGAACACAGAGAGTTATGCAATCAGCTCCAATAAGTGGCATCTTGGTTCTTCCAAACTATGTGCACATACACACACACACACACACACACTCCAACCAGCACTGTAGATTAAACATTTCTATGTTTAAAACTCAGGAGAGGTTCCAGAGTAGTACAAGTGTAAGCTTCCCCCATTTTGCTGAAAGGGCTTCCTGGTTTGCAGCTTTCTTTTCTTTTTCGACTTAGTAGCCTTATCAGTACTATTAGCAGAGACTGGGCTGTCCCATCTCCATCCATGTTGCCTGCATAGAACCATTCTGTGACTTCAGAGAGCACTAATTCAGTGAAAGTCTGTTCAGGTTCTAAAGAGACTCCCGTGTGTACAAATGACTAAAATTTCAAACTGCAGTGAGAACAGGCAGCAATCTTTGAAAGGGGGAAAACATGTTCAAATATCTAAAATGCTGACATACAGAAGATAGTGCAGAATTACTTTCCGTGGCTCTAAAGAGCTGGACTTGAACTAATGAGTAGAAGTGACAAGAAAGCAGATTCCAGTTAAAGAACAAATGTTCTTTACAAAAAAGTTTCCTAAGAGTAGACCTGTAGGCAGCAGCACCTAATTGACCTTGGCTGATCTCAAAAAGCATTCAATTATATTCACTCACAATTGGCTAAATGACCACAGTCAAAGCCCTCTCCATGGCTTCACATCATTATGGAGGGAAGTACCAGGAAGTGCCCCAGATCTCTGTCCTGGGGCATGTGCTGTTCATCGGTTTTATCAATGACCTGGATGAGGAAGTTGAGTTATTAATTCTAACTCTGTACAGCAGATGAAGCAAAGCTGCTAATACAATAGACAAGAGAGAAAATAATTGAGAGTTCTAGATAAGTTTGAACAGTGGGCTGAAATGAGTAGGATGGAGTATTATGGGAAGAGATGTAAAGTTATGCATCTTGATAGGAGAAATGAAAGGCAAAGGTATAGGATGGGGGTCTGGATATCTTTGTTAACCACCAGCTAATATTTATATGAGCCAGCAGTATGGAGCCAGTTTGGTGTTGCTGTCAAAGGTACCGGACTAGAAACTGGGAGACTGTGAGTTCTAGTCCCACTTTAGGTATGAAGCCGGCTGGTAACTTTGGGCCAGTCATTCTCTCTCAGCCTTAGGAAGCAGGCAAGGGCAAACCACTTCCAAAAATCTTGCCAAGAAAACTGCAGGGACTTGTCCAGGCCATTGCCAGGAGGCAAGACTGACTTGAAGGCACACATTTTTTTTTCTTCTTTTTCTTCTTGCATTAACAGAGCAGAGTCCAACTCACAAGAAATAAATGTTCCACTCTGCCCTGGTAAGACCACACTTGGAATATTATGTCCAGTCTTGGACACCACAGTTCAAAAGGGACAGTGACAAATTGTTCAGAAAAGCCTACCAAGATGGTAAAGGATTTGAAAATCACGGCCTATGAGGAACTGTTAAAAGACCTGGGTATGTTTGGCCTACGAAAGAGATGAGTAAGAAGAGATGGGGTAGCAGTCTTCATTTATCTAACAAGTTGTCTTACCCTACAGGGAGAATGGACATTCTCTATTGCTCCAGAGAGAAAGGATTTATTCTCCATTGCCCCAAACAGCAGAACCAGAATTACTGAGTTAAAACTATAAAGAAGCAGGTTCCTCCTAAACATCAGGATGAGCTTCCTGACTTTACAAACTGTCAGCCAGTGGAATAATCTGTCACATGAAATGGTGAATTCTCCTTCACTGGAGGGCTTCAAATGGAGTCTGTATAGTCATCGATGTTAGCCCTGTGAAGTAGTCCAGACCAGAAACACAACCAGGAGTAGTAGCTCTATCCTTATTGTAAGGTTACATCAACAGAATCTTGCAAATCTGAAAGTACCCCTCCCTTCCTTCACTTTTACTCTCCCAAAAACTAGGGATGGCTCCTTCTGAGACATTTATGCCACCCCTCCTCTTTCAGGCTCAAATTTCGTTTATCAGACCATTGTCTAGGCTGCAGCTCTTCCTCCTGTCTCCCAAGGTCATCCCCACATATCATTATATCTGTCAGAGATGCTCTAGTGCAGTGTGGGTGGACTTCAAGTCCCAGAATTCCCCAGTCAGCCATCTTAATGTTGCGAAGGTTGAGAGACACTGCTCTAGTGGATCCTGCACTGAGCAGGGGGTTGGACCAGATGGCCTCTGGGATTCCTTCCATGATTCTATGAAGCTCAGTGCAAACAAGAGCTTTTGACAATGGAATAAATTGCCTCAGAAGGTGATAGGCTTTCTTTTTCAGAAGATGTTAAAAGCGGTCTGGGTGGCCATCAGCCACATATGCTGCAGTTACAAGCTTCCTGCACTGGCTTATGATTATGATTCAGAATATAAAGTTTCATGTTAACTGCCTTTTTCTTTAGTACGTTTGAAGACCATCATTATCAAGCGGCCAAAGCTCACTTCTCCCCCTCCCCTCTTCCTCTGGAGCCTCCATTTCTCATTTCCAGAGATGAGATTAGATTTTTCCCTTTGCAGATGGAACAGTCAAACAGCTAATGTAACCTTATGGCATATTAAGCAGCAAAGCCATGCAGCTGGCCAGTCAATTATTGTTGCCATTTTTTCCAAAGTAATCTGTGCACTCATGTGCACCCTTGAATACGCATATCTACACTTATTAGCACAAAAGTATTAGAGAAGCAGAAAGGGAACTCTGGGTTTCCTGGAGATGAGTCACCTGCCTTTGCAATGGCAATATGGGCAGATGTGATTGCTTGCTTTCACCCAACTTACTTACTCCCACCCCACACAAACAGTGAACTGCAACTGATGATAAATAGACAACTTATCTAGCAGTTAAATTGATGGGAAGCAAACCAAACGTGGCAGTTCTTTCTGTCATTGATTCAATTTTGGGTCCAGTCCAAGTAATCGTGTGCAGCTTTTTTACCCTGAAATGCCTGACATGACTCACTCGTGCAGCTCTCTTCCTCCCTCAGTGAGCGCGGGTATCATTATAATGGCCAACTAGCAGGTGTAAACACAAAGGGAGGCCACTAATGATGAGGGGAAAGGAGGAGACAGGGATTCAACAAGCAGTATGGAAATAAAGACAGGGTTGATACTATTATTCTTATTGAACCACTGAATAAAATGTGGCCTAAACACTTTTCCTTAAAGCTCTACACATTAAAGAGCTTAAGGGATCTTGTGTTTTGTTTTTCACTTCATACGTATTATGGAAAGGACTAGCTCCCTGGAGAAGGCTCTAATACTGGGAAAGGTTGAAGGAAAGAGGACAGGATATCAAATTAATATGTGCCAAAATCTGACCTCAAATTTCTCAACATTGCTTTCTTCCCCTGTGAAAGAGCTTCCTCCTCTTCCTCCTCTGTTTCACCCTGTTGGAGGCACTGCAGGCTGCTATTCTCCTCTTCTTGTTTTTTGTTCCACATCCACTCCACTGAAGCCTCCTTGACTACACTTCTTCATTTGATTCCTTCATAATGCCCTGCCGTGGGATTTGACTGGAAGCCAGGAAGGCCGTAGACTGCTGGAGAGATCATTGTACAATGAACAAGACGATGTCCACACACAGACTTGGCTGCCTTGTAACTAAAGAGGTGCAAGAACAGCAGATGCCTTCCATGAAAATGTATCAGACATGCTTTTTAAAAAAAAAATGAAATGACTTGCAAACCAAATTCTTCTTCATTAAATTGAATGAGAATTGAAGGAAAACTGCAGATTTTTTATATTATTACTATTTTTACGTGTGTGGCAGATTACACCAGAAATCTCTACCTTTCTCAGGTCATTCAGCTTATTCTCCTACTCCTACTGCTGCTTCAGTGCTGATGGCCAGAGTAGAAACCTGAGTTAGCTCCACACCAAGTAACTATGAATTCTTCCATATATGCATTTGGAAATGTATGGAACTTATGGTGCCCTATGATGCCCTTGACTCTCATACGTCCACAGTGACTCTCACACACCTTTCAAGATTAGATACCTCTCAGACCTGAACAGTAAGATAACACACACCGCAAAAGGTGTTAGTGAAATACTGAGAAAACCCAGTAGATGGTTGAAGTTGCTATATACTTACTATTGGAGCACTGGACTGCAAGGACATAATAATTTATGTAACATTGTATAAGATTTATGTAACATTAGTACTCCCTTGGTGACAGCTGTCCCAAGTTTAAGTCTCTACCAGACCTGGTACTCACTGACTGATTCTATTTATTCAGTTGAATAACTGAGTGGAAAGACAGAATAACAATCAATGACTTGAGTACTCAATGAAGTTTAGTTAAGCTACTATCTCCCAGTTCAGTTGACCTCCAAGAGTTATTATGAAGATAATCCAAGGGGAGACCTTAGCGTGTGCTGCCTTGGCCTCCTAGAGAAAAGGTGGCATTCATGATGTAAATAGTCTCTCCTATTGGAAAACAGTCTCCCCTACTGGTTTCAATAAGATCCCAAGGATTAATCAGATTTTCTAGATTTATTTCAGTCAGAAGTTAGGCCTGGGTTTGACAGGAAACTACAGGACTTTGATTTTTCTTGACCAGCAAGGACAAGGAAGGGTGACCAATTTGATTCCCCTGAACTTCTTGAAAGATCTCACTACCATCAACTTTGGTATTGTTCTGGGTAAGCTATCATGGTTGGGTGTGGATGGTTCCACTCACAATAGGAATGAAGCACTCTGAATAGTACTACCAAGAGTATTTTAGAATTTGTGAAAAAGTGCAAGTAAGAGCTACTTACATTTATATATCCCCATGCCAGAGTTAACTATTTAATTAATAGTTTTGACTTCAGCCATAGCACAGTGTGGCCAAAGGTAATAGTTTTCAAAACACTATAAATCTAAAAGGTTTAAAAATAATTTAAAATGTAATTATATAAAAATTACCACACATGTTCAAACCATGATGTGCTGCATAGAAATTCTTTTCTAATGGATGGATTGATTGATTGCATTCTGCTCAGAAGACTAGAAGACTGCTTGAATGAAGCAACCTCTTAGATCACATCTTTTTCATACACACCGTTCTGATTTATAAACTGCTCCTTCATATGCAGACTTATTGTCAGCAAGTTGAGATAATTTAGCTTTTTCACTGCTTCAGAGGAAATGACTATTCAGAAAAGGTAAATTATTTTCAGAAGTCTGGGTGCTAAATAACATCTGCCTGTGGAAAATGATTGGCAAGAAAACTAGGCTGGTATATTTATCTGAAGACAATAGGGCAGGATATTAGCACATAAAAAGAATTGCATAGAGGGTACTATTAAAATATTGAAAGTATGATTTCGTTTCAGTAATGTCCCATGCCAAATTATTTTGTATGGATATTAGATATGCCCTTTTTTCAAGTTGATTATCAGTAATTTATGTGTACCTCTCTTAGAACATTGCATGCTATGCATGCAAGTACCACTTCCTAGATTCCAGGAAACAAGAAGAACATTGTGTATGATTGTGATCTGAATATTTTTAAAGCACTCTGAAAATGTAAAATTAAATGTGCATTGTTCTTTATTCTGATATTATTTGTTATTGTTAATAATATTGCCATTACAAATAGTACGTATTCAGATCACGATGCTTTGCAAAGGTAAAATAGCATATCTCCATGAAAAATTATAGGAATTTTAATTATAGAGAAAAGTTCCTTTTAATGCCTATGTTCCTAAGACAGACATCTTACAAATGAATATTTACATGCTAATCAAAACCCTGAGCCATCCCCATTCCTACAGGTATGCAGCCTTACCCCACTTGGAAAGAACAAGGATGGGAAGGCTGAGAGGCTGCGTGCTTTTACTGTCATCCACAAAGACACATCACCCACAAGGACCACTGGTGTCCACTGGTATCCCCAAGGCCAAAATTTCAAGGTAGGCTAGGTGCACTAATTTGCTTCAAATACTAGAAAGAAAAGCACCTCAAGTTTTAACGGTTTAAATCAAGAGCTTGTAACGTTTTTTCAGACTGAGGGTCACAGTTAGCCATTGACCAGAATACCTAGACCACACTTTCAGAGTAGGCAGGGCCAAGCCAAAGAACTGAACTGAATCAGGATTAAAAAGGTGTTAAAAAAAACACCTTGGATTTCATGTACATATAATTAAAAATATAAATAAAACATTAAATACTGTCAATGTGATTATGCCCATGTCTCTCGTCTTTCTGTCACCTTCAAAGTTTCAATTTAGTGACAAATTTAAAAGTAATGTTCTAATTAGCATACTACTAAACAATATGAGGGGGAAAGGACTTCCTTTAGGCTGAAGACTGAGGAACGGTTGATTAGCTGGGGCTGAATGTCACATATGTATGTGGGAGGTGAAATGAAGGAACAAAATAAAGAACAATTCTTATCTTGATATTGTAGTCTTGGCAGCATACAGTATAAAAGCATGAGAGCTTTCTGGTTACAAAATAACCCTCATAGTATGTTTTAAAACTGTCACAAGTATTTAACGTCATAGGTATTTCTGGATGGTGGTAATGTATTTAATATAAAAGGGCAATTCCTTACTTGCAACAGGAATTTTCAAGAACTTACATTTGATAGGCATGCAATTTTGCATGCAATTCAGCTACTTAAATAGATGTTTAATTTTATAATGGTTGTTTTTAATTTCTCCTATTGTCTTCACATTTACCTTATTGCTTAAATTATTTTATTTTGCATTTTATAATATAATGTATGTGTTTACCAACTATTTGGACCAACTATTTCTATTGTTAGAATTATTACAAAATGCTCTGATTTTTGTTTAAACTGGAAGTGCTATAAATTATTTAAAATAAAATAAATGTTATTAAGACTTAATGAGAGGTAAGCACTGTGATTTTTTTTTAATACACAGATCAATTTTTATTTTTCAACACAACCTTCTTATACTTTTTGCACACAATTAGGTTATGTTTTATAACATTTTCCTAACTGCTCATCAATTAACAATGTTTTTGGCAGCTGCTCAGGGAGGGAGCTGTCCTACAGAATCATGTGACTATTTATTTATTTATTTTACAATATTTATAGATTTCCCCAATCACAAGACAATGGCTATAGTAAGAAATACATTAAGATTTCATTTATAAAACACAGAGAGAAAAGAGAGCAGGAATAAAGATAGAAAATCAGATGTTGCTGTTTCTGCTATAGCAGCTCCATTTTGGATATAGGTTATTTCCTATATTAATGTTATTATGCAAATCTCTTTTGGAAGCTGGTGAAGTTCTATGAAATTATAGCTCAATGGTTGGAAATTAATGGGATCAGTAGAAATGGCCACGCGTGTTTTTATGATCACAAAAACCTGATGCTACAATGCTGAAAGAATATCCAATGGCTTGAAAAATTTACCTCACTTTCAATATTTGATCAACTATCTCACTGCTAGAAGTCTTAACTGTAGACTGTTTAGAAGTCTGGAATGTGTATTGGTTTATACATTTTCCTTTTTTGTTTTTTTCTTAATAAGCAAACTTAATTCTTAATAATTTAATTGTATGACACAACATGAATACCTATGTGAAGACTAGTTTTGATTAGAATGCAAGAAAAGTACACTCGTGTGTAGATTCTTCTTTTTTATCTCCTGATCTTTTTTTCTTTTTGCATATAAAATATAATCTAAAAAAGGAAATGATAAGAAGGAAATCCAGACCAGATTATAGAAAAGGGATGCTTAAATTAAATATCCAAATTGTTCAAGCAAGCGTGGGATCTTGCTTCCAATGGTTTTTATTTAAGGTGAGAAATTATAATTTAGTGTATGCAAATTGCCATAATGATACCAGTTGGGGGTTCACAATTACTTATGAAATGTGCAAGAGAGAAGCAAAAATGTGCTAAATAAACAATGGGGAAATTGAATGAGTTTCTAAAATGGGTTCGTATGTCTCCGTGCATGAGATATCAAATATCATTTCTTAACTCTGAAAGTCATGCTGGTGTCATCATTCAAAAACCCCATAAAAACAAAAGATGCTAAAACTTTGGCTTTTTAAAAAGCCATTTCACTAAAACGTTTGCAAGGGATCGAACAGCTATGTAGATCATCCGAGTCTAATGGAAGCTGGAAAAAATACCATTAACCTAAGCAGACTGCACAGGTACCCCATCACAAAATACCATTTATGTAATTCATTAAAAATGATCAGTGAGGCATTCTAGAGCCACTGAGATTAAGAACCAGCTTGACTGTTTGTTCATAGCTGGCTGCGTCTTATGTGTCACAAATCTTTCGGGGCCCATTTATCAGAAATGCTCCAAAAGCAACAATGTTTAGGAGAAGCAGCTGGCTTGGAATTTCACAGTGATGCTCAGCTCTTTTTCTGCAGCATTCAGGTGGCATAGATTTGGTTTGTCTGTATATTCAGCAGCCATCTGAAGGGCAAATCTCAGATGTGTAACTTCACGAAGATGCAATCATGCATGCGCTCACTTGGGGGGCAGCAATTAACTTCAGCTAATGATTCATTAGCTTCCTCTTACATATTGCTTGTTATAGGACTCACTGTATGGAATCCCAGGCCTTGTGGAAGTGGGTGAAAAGTACTTATGGACAACAAAAGGATCAGCTTTACGCACTGTAATAAGCCATAATTTGTTGAACCACAATTTGACTAAGCCACAGCTGGCTGGATTCACAACAGGGTAAGCCAAAGCCAAACTAATTATATTATGGCTTGGTATGACAGGAGAGCAAAACAATGATCCAGAATCATCGTTCACATTGAACCAAATCAGCTTATTTGCAGCTTAGACTGTTGAGCAAATCCAGCCATAGAAATTGTGTAAACTATGGATTATGGTTTAGCACGATGTGTAAATACAACCAATCATGGTTTATGCCATGATAACCATGAAGTTTGAACCTGGTTCTGTTACATGGCTTGTTTTATCTCACAGCGTTGTTAAAATGGGGAATAAAAAGTAGTGTGCTTTGTTCTTTACTCCCTGGAGTTTAGAAATGATTATAATTGTAACTATTATTAATTTATGCTTGGGGCAATAAACCACAGTTTGTGGCAGGTCTGGAATCTGCTTAAAACATATTGCTTGCTCACACTCTGACCTACACATTATGAAGATCAGACATCTAAAGCTATGCATGCATTTTGCCGCTTGTTCAAACCAATATCTCTAACACATCCTCAGGAGGTGTTAGGTCTGCAACTCCCTGAATTCCCAGCCAGCATAACTATCATACCAGGAGGGAACCAAATTAGTTGAAAAGTTCCCCGTTAACTTTTTTTTTTTAAGCCTTAGTATATTTAGCAACGAGATTCATGTCAGTAAGAGCAGAAACTGAAGACTAACAAGAAAGCTGGTTCAGCCAAGCCATCAATGACAACAGTGTCTCTGCAGCTTTTCAGAGAAGCCAGCAAAGCATTTTTTTTAATTAACCAATTTTCCTTTTTGCATCAAGAGAGGCTGAACTTATGGCATGTAATTAGAGCAATAACTCTTGCAATTCACATTAAAAACATAACAGTGTAAATAGTGCCGTGATGATAAAAACAATGACAACAATAATGTGTTGAAGCAGCAATCTATTCATTTTTACTGATCTGCTTGCAATGCTGCTGTTTAGAAAAACAAGAAGTAGGACTCACTGGCTGCCCAGCACCAACAGTTCCTGTAGCTGCCCGAATGAAATTGTTCCTGCTGTTCCACAAACCCAGTGGTGCGGGAAAGGAAGAGAGAGAGGAGGAAATAAGATGCACCATAGATCTCTATTATGATAACCTGGTTCCCACTGACAAAGCGCCAGTGTTACATACTGGACTGAATGAATCAGGTCTGGTACAAACAGCATAACAGTCATATATCTGTACACATGCATGCTCCTCCTATAAATTATTTGTTGTTTCCCCTGTCATAAAAGCTTTTTATATGAAACCACCCCATACAAGAAATTTGCAAACAGCTTTCAGCAGTACCTGAAAGAGGAAATGATCACTTTCTGTTCTGAGTGAGCAAATCAGTCTTGAATCAGTGTGAATTCCTAATAATTTTGAAAAGTTGAATCAATTTGATGGAGAATTTCAAACTGATTTGATCAATCAATCTCATCTAATTCAGATTTTCCAAATCATTACAGGAAAAATGAATTTGTACACATGGAAAAGCTGTCAGATCTCAGAATTCCTAATCAATTTAAATATATTGGACATTCAAAGTACTGTGTGGATCATTTGAATTGATTCTTCGAATCACATATTCATGCAGCCTTATTTTGCATGCCTGGAAATTGGCTATTCCAACAAGATGAACAATAGAGACTGCTTAATAGCTGATTTACATCCTAAATACATTACACAGAATTGTGGCATTAATTTCAGGGAGATTTACTGCCATGTATCGTAGTTAAGTTATGTATGGTACTATTCCAAATCCTTAATCTCAAACTATTTATATTTTCTGACATTCCCTCATAAATAATCCCTAGATTTATCAGCTGTGTGTGTGGGTGGGTGTTTTACTTTCAGATCATCAGAAAACTGCAGATGTTTTCTTTTATCACAGGAACAAACCAGGCCAACAAGCCCCGTACCATTCCCAGTCCCATTCTTGTAGCCCTTAGACCATCCTCAGATTGCACCCCCAACATTTGGCACCTCCATATTTATTTTCAAAATAAGGGTAAAAATAGGGATGATATACCCCCAAGGGGCTTTAAAACCTGCACCCACCCACTCCTACTTAAAACTTTCTAAACCATCATAAGAGGAGCCCAAAAAACATGCCAAAACAACCCCACACAGTCAGGTAATGTATCTCCAACACTAGCTAGACCCCCTTCAGTCTCTGGAGGTAAAAATACCATAGTGTAGCAAAGCACAATATATAAATAGCAAAAGCGCATCACTCACCAGGAAAAAAAAAATAAAAAATAAAAATCATTGCAGGCAAAGGCAGAAATTAGGGCTGCAGGATCATATTGGTAATTCTGAGAGTATCTGGTGGGCTCAAAAATGCTGTTGGAGACTTGCCTACTCACAACATGGCTGCCACAGTGGGATGGCCAGTCACCAAACACCCATTTTACAAACATTAAACAAGACCCAGGATGTTTTTGACTACCCTTGTGGGGTCCAGAAGCCTTCCTACTTGTATATCCACTAGTTGCTATAGTATAGAGTTAGTTTGGCAAGATTCCATTTATATGGTGTAAGCAAATAAAGGAACTGTACTCGACTGGACTGTTTCATCATTGTTCTTGGGCTGGGCCTGACAAGAAACAGCTGGAATGATTATTCTTTCAATGGAGTTCAAAACCCAGAGTGAACAAGTTCCTTTGAGGTAGTAAATATTACATCCTCTGAAACTCTTTAACTGCTTTACTCACATAGAAAGAGATGGATGACAGATGTAGGACCTGATAAAGCAGACTGTGTGACTTCCAACCCTAGGTGGGTGTTAGCATTCTTAGTTCTTCCCCATTAACACAATGACATCTCTAAATAGAAAACAGATTGGGGAGGAAGATTCTAGCCTAGCCTTGGGGGGGGGGGGCTATTATTTATGTGTAAATACATGTTTTTAAATATTTTAAAAAATCTTGATTCCCCACTTTTCTCTGAAACGGTACAGTCCATACCTGAGTACTTGAGCACCACATTCTGTTGTATTCTGTTGATTCAGCCCACAACTGGGTGAAGTGCCACTCCTCCCAGCACCTCATTTCCCAAAGATCATGCAATGGAAATTCCTCACAAAATGACTCATTTTCAGAGGCCCCTTTTTCACCCCAAATAAAGATGGAATTGGATGAAAGAGGCCTTTGAGAGACAAACCAATTATCCCACTGAAACTCAATCATTTTGCTGTTAGGAAGTTAATGAGTGGAAATGGAAGAACTTGCCTCCTAGAAGCCTCTCACTCCCATTCCTACCATTAAATCACTCCAAAAATGCCAAGGAATTGACAGAAAACTGCACCACTGCTTCCAGTGATGTCAAATACCAGAAGGCCTTCTCTGTCCTTCCAGCTCCTCTAGTCAGAGGAGAAGTTGTAGCTCCTGGCTGGCAAACAGTTCCCCACCTCTGCCAGCATGGAGTTCATGTTTTCTGAATGGGCCTTAGCTTTCAAAGAGATATCCTTCCACCCCCACAGCAATGTGCTAACTCAGAAACCATAAGTCAGCTCTTTCAGATCAGAATGTCACTCTATAATGGAAATAGCCAAATAATTGGAACTGTGCCAAGATCAGCTGAGGGGCTTCCTGTCAGTGGAAAATTGCCATTATCTGATGTGCTTTTAAAAGGCACCATGCCCATATCTCCTTTGAATTAGCAAAGCTGAGGATCTGGCAGGTTAATTGCCCATTCTACTAGATCAATGCCTTTACTTAGCACAGAGCCTATGTTTGCCAAATCCCACGTCCATAGCATAAAGCCAATGAAAAACCATGATTTTTGAATGCAGTATGTTACACTGATAGATCGCTTTACTTCTTTGTTTACATAAAATCTATTGATTACAGATTTATATTGCTTAGTTCGCTACATGGCAATTTTAGTTCAAACTTTCAGTTTACCACCTATTGTATGTTGAGGAATTAAAGCACTTTTTTTCTTTTTTCAAAACAGAAAAGTTAAATGGAGTATTTGAAAAGTGAGCCATTGGCTGCAATGTCTTACATGCATTTATTTAAAAGTAAGTCCTGCTGCGTTCAGTAGAATTAATACACCACTTAAGATATTTTAGGAGTACACATTTGATAGTCCATAAATAATGTCTCCCATTTTTTAATGTGCTTTACAGGACTGTGGGTGCTTCAAAAATGATTTAGAAGAGGTGGTTTCAAATGAATGGGAGCATAAGTGGTGCACCTCTTTAAAGCAGTCATGTCTTTTTTCAGATTTCTGCCAAACCCTAAAGAAGTAGCTACTTTTTTCAGGGTGCCTTATACAGAAATTAAATATTGCTGAGCCAGCCATGGCATAGTATAATGCCTGAACCAAGCTTTGTTAATAGAAATCATTGGCAATTCTAACCAATTTTTAGAGTAACATGCAAATGCTTTTTCTTTCTGTTCCTCTTGATCTAGAAGTTAATGGCCATCTATGCACATAATGGTCATCCAAGATTCCTAGCTTATCTAGGAACAAGCAGATCATTCTTTCCTTTGCATGACTGGATAAGACTGATCAGGAAAGATTAATGCCTGATCTCTATAACTTGATGTGCTGCTTCCAAACAATACATGGACTATTGTCCTTAACCTTCCTGTTTAGAGGAAAATGTTTCTTTTTGTGCAAGTTAAAGCACAACTTTTGCTAATTCCTCCCAACCAAATTAAAAGGTCAGAATGTATGTTATATGGTGCAGTGTACCCTCTGTTTCTGACTTACACTATGGCATACATGTGGAAGTCTCAATATGGATTATGAATGCTATACAACAATATTTGTGTTATTATAGGACTACCATATTTGGGCTGCAAAAACTCAGGTGACCACTAAATGGCAGAAAAGGATGAGGGTTTTCTCTATCTCCTTGCTCTCATATAGTGGACATCTGGAGTTTGCAGCCCAGACACAGAAGGTCCTAATTATTCCTTATTTTTTGTTCCCTCATTCCCTTCCTTCTCCCCAGACAGTGCATTAAATTCTGAAATATTAGAATTACATAAATCCATAGGTCTTAAAGTTCACTAATCTCCTTGAAGACACAAAAATATATTTGTTGATTGCATCACAAGAGAAAGATGCAAACTTCATGCTGTCAGAAAAAAGCTCCTTAATTAGTGCTACCATTGGCAAGAATGAAGAGTATTGCAAAGAGAGTCAATGTCTCATTATATCAATAGGTTTCTGATATTTTTCATATGTCCCTCGCCCAGGAAGTTTTCAACCCAGGAATTTTTCTAATTTTTAAATTCAACTTATTGTAATTATATACCTCAAAGCAAGAGAAGCAATTTTCTGATGAAAACCTATGATTATTAAGTAATTTACTAGACTTTTATGTTTTATTCAGCTCTGCACACTTGTAAAGTTCTTGCTTCCACTGGTTTAAAGAAACCTTGAGAGCCAGTTTGGTGTTGTGGTTTAAGACACTAGGCTAGAGACTGTGAATTCTAGTCCTGCCTTAGGCACAAAACCAACTGAATGACTTTGGGCCAGTCACTGTCCTTCAACCCTAAGATTTTGAAAATCTTGCCAAGAAAACTGCATGGACAAGAATAACATTAACCAACACACACACACACAAAAAACGTTTGTCTACTTTTGCCAAGCTATTCAAAACTTTTCAAGATGTTAGATGTCAACTGTATGGCTAAAACATCACCACTAGCTTGAAGACCAATTCACACATTCTTTTAAAGCATGAGTTAACAAACCTTTCAGGATCTGGATTCAGTGTTCTCCTGGATATGTCACCTTCCTCAGGAGATAAGCACACCAACAGACTCATAACATCAGCAGCCAAGGAACCAAACCCCATTACCAACAGGGATAGAACAGATACATACCTTGCCACCTTGTCCCTGATATGAAAGATTCTGACCTGGACATTGAGTTAAGGCTCCTTAGTCCTCAGGAACACCAGCAGCAGCTAGACAATAACAAGATGAAGTACAGAAGTATCTGCTTCCAGAAGAGGCACTTAAGGAGAGCAGAAGCTTTACAGAATCTGACTCCAGTAAATCAGAGCTGCTCAGCTTCAGTTGTACCTGGGTGGGGAGTAAAGAATCCTTGGATATTTAAAGCACCTTAGAGGGGAGATTTTTCTACTATAATGCCCTTAGTTTAAAAGCAGCTTTTTAAAAAGCTGACTTTTTTTCAGTGTAGCCTGAAGAGTTGCATTACATTTTTATAGCAGTGGGATCTCTTCCTCAAGCTCACATAGAAACCTAACAAAGTGGGGCTGCTTAAATGAATAACAGAGAGGTGCTGTGCTCACACCAGGTCTGTTGTCCTTCTTCCAAGTCATTTTGAAGTGTCCACATTTATACCAATTAGGCTCTATTTTAGTGATCGCCTGGTGAAATTGCTCAAATCTCAGATGAGACCACTGAGATCTTGTAAGATCTTGTGCGAAATTTCTAAAGCCTCATAAGATTCCAGCACTCTGACATGAGAATAAGTGACAAACTGTTCTAGCCTTACAAACTACAAAATAGACCAGGCAGCAAAACAGCCCTCATTGTATATATTAGAAGTGGAACTGATAACAGGTATATTGTAATGCACAGGAGCATTATGAGGCATCTTGCTTCAAATTTGCAAAGCAAAGTAGTTGTACATCCAGAGACAACTGGGAGTATTTTATGGAGCATGAGTCTGAAAAAATGGCGGTGGCAGTCTTTGGAATCTGCAGTCTTTGGAATCTACAGCTTAGGAGAATCTAATCTTGACTCTTAATTCAGATGCCATTAGAAGTATAAAGATAAAATATCTCACAATCATAACCATCCCTATAGAGAACTGGAGCTTTACTAGAGAAGCTGAAATTCAAGCTGACCAATCAGTAGCCTGAGATGACCTGCTTATGCATATATGGATATTCCCCCATATCCTATTTAATATAACTCTGAGTCATAGGTAGTCCTAGCTTCCAATGTGAAGTAATGCCAAGCCTAAAGTCTATAGATATTTACATGTTTTGGCATATCCTTTGCATGGAAATATACTCTGGGATGGGGGAAGGGCTTCAGCATAGCCACATTGATTTGATGATCTCCAAAAGTTGCTGGGGAAACCAAGATTCAAATCTACCCTCAACCACAGAAGCTCACTGCATGCCTTTAGACCAGTCACTTTCTCTCAAGCCAGCCTGCCTCCCAGGGTTGCTGATGTGGGAAAAAGGAGGAGGAGGGAATACTAGATATGCCTTCTTGAACTCCGGAATTATAGACGTTCTAAATCTATCCATTAAAAAAAAAAAAAGGTTTAAGTAGTTGCAGAAATTAGGGTGGCCACATGTACCTCCAAGATGCTGTTTCTATCCATGGCATGTCTTTCCAAGCTTTGCTAGTAGGAAGCCAAGTGGCAGTGCTCATCCACATCATGAACACCTTAAGGGCATAACAGTCCAGATAAATTATATGTGGTATAACCACTAACTGTTTCTCATTTAGAACTTTAAGTTTCTTGGTCTGCTGCACTGACCCTTCTGTTCCTCCATATACAAGTCATTGCATCATACTGTCCCATCTTGATTGGTGGCTGTTACAATAATTGCAGTCATGAATAAAGCATGCACAGCCACCATGAGAATTAACATTAATATGCTTAGTTTGCTATATAACAAAGGGTTGTAATTACTGTGCTGACAATAAATGTGTGACAATAAATACACTCCCTATATATCACCTCTTTTCTTAATAATCTAAGGATGCCAAATATATTGAAAGTATCCAATGACCCATACAAAGAGTGTCACCCCATTTTGGCTTGTGTTTCTTGAACTGCAGCCTTGACAGCAGTGCAAACCATTTTAAAAATGAAGAAGCTTCCAAAAAGCCATTTTTAAAACAGCCTGTTGAATCCATTGTTTACATGCTCAAATATGGGAATAACAGAATTTTTGGATGGGCCCCAGAATCTTCCCCCATAAGGCATAGCACCATGGATGCTCTGCACCATTCCAGAAGTAGCTCTGTAGCTGTGTGGTCTCATGCCTTTCTTTTTCTTCATCAGCTAAGCTGATTTATTTCTCATTCAGCTGTGATATATCTAGAGTCACATAAAAAGCTCTGCAGTTAGCAAGATATTCTTTTCCTGTTTCACTCTGCTTCCTGGCTCCTAGACTCTAGCAATCATGACTCTATCACTCTCATCCCCAGAGTTTTAGCATCATTTTCCTGGTGTCTCCAAGCATTCTCCCCCCCCCCCCACCCCCTTTTAGCAGCAAATCTTAAGGAAAGTGCCTGGTTGCAAAAATGCTGACATCTATCCTTTACAGTTGGCACAAAGCTTTTAAATGCACATAGGCATGGCTTCTTTGCAGTTTGGAAATTTTCCTTCAGCAGCTCAGAAGAGTCTGGAAATTATTGACCTAATTGTTATGGGGCATACTGCTTGCAAGTATATTGCATGCCTGGGAATATATTGGATTGAGCTCCCTGGTTCTACAAGGGCGTTTCTAGATCAGTGTTTCTCAACCCTGGCAACTTTAAGATGGGTGGACTTCAACTCCTAGAATCCCCCAGCCAGCTGTCTGGGGAATTTTGGGAGTTGAAGTCCACCCATCTTAAAGCTGCCAAGGCTGAGAAACACTGATCTAGATCCTCCTCCCACATTCTTGGAGAAAGCTTGTTTGATATGCTGCCACCATTTCACTTTGATTCCAGAGAAAGTCCATCTGTGCACATTGCTTCTGCGGAGGAAGAAAGTGGGGGAAAGAAAAACCCTCCTTTTTCCATGTCTGCAGTTTAGCAAAGTAGGGTTTTCCTGTCAGAATGAAAGTAGTGCTTCTATAAGGAGATACAAGTCTTGTATTATGCAGATTAAGGTCCAGGAACTACATGAAAGTTTGTGGAAAAGGAAATACCATGGCTCCTGCAGCTTTAACTCAGTGGCACTCTTCCAGGAAGGAATACACATCCCCCACACACAATACAGGTGGGGGGAAAAAGAGTCAGGATACAAAGATACAACTTTGATCAATCCATAAAATTACTCAACAAAAGACTCTTAATCTGCATCTAACTCACTACTTCCTAGTTGGCTATTTCCTTCTGATTCTTCAACCTTCCTAGAGCTGGAGCTTTTTTCTTACCTGGCTGAAGCCAACCTGAGAAGAGATGTCCTCTTCTCCCATGATGAAAGACAAAAGAATGGAGTTGCCCCATTCTTCTTTCAAAGGTTGCCTGAGACAAAAATTGTCCTGCTCCATACTGGTTGCAGGAGTTTGACTTCCCCAAGGTGTGATGGGCTCTGCAGGTTCTCTAGATTGGCAGGACCAGGTATACATGTCCTTTAACTCATTTGTGTCTGGACCTTCAAGGATGGGATTTTGCACCCTTCATTATACTAATGCATAATGTAGAAACCTGATGGGGGGGGGCACTAGCAATTAATTAATTAAGTAAGTAAGTAATATAAATTTATATTCCTCACCCCTTTGGAGGGATTTTTTTTCCACACCAGAATCTGCAATAGCTTAAAGGGCAGGGTGCAGATTGGTTAACGTTTTTTTCACTCTCCTGTCTGTCAGCTGAGAGTGAACGCTAATTGACTGTTTTCAGCACTGGAAGCTTGGCAGAAGCAAGGACAGCTAGAGATTGGTCCTAAGTGCTGTGGGGATTGCAAATGGTTGGTGCGAAGGTGCCTACAGACAAATGGATTCTTTCTGGCTATAGGTCACTGCTGTTCTGGTGGAGGAATCCTGCTGGTGGAAAGGAAGTAGAGTGATCTACTTCAATTCTTCTTCCCATTGCAGTCCTCAAATCTGATCTGGGTTGGAGGGAAACAGTAAAGGGGCTATAGAAGAAGGGGGAAGTGGTGAACATTATTTCCTCTGTTCTTTCTGTTTTGAGTGGAACTGGATAAAGAGAAGCTGAAATCAACAGATCAGAAAACAGATGTGGACACAAAAGGAGAAAAGTTGGAGAAGAAACAAGCAGCAAACATAAAAGAAAGCTTGGTTTCACTATAGGTAGAGCAACTTAAAGAAAGATTGGCACTTGCTACAGCTTTGCACACTTTCTGCCCCTCCTTTTATGTACCCACCAGGTTGAAATATGCTATAGCTGTGTCTTTTGTTCAAAATAACTGATTTAATCAACATTTTCCCTAGAGCTTTCATTATTTGAAAGAAACCTAGTAGAAAAAAAAAGGATAGACACATGAAATGTTCTTATAAATAAAATCTTCAATATAAAATATATTTTGCTTCAGTCCTCCTCCACCTATGTGTTGGTTTGTGATCCCATTCTCTCCAGCCAACATAAACACAGGACTGGGGATCATAGGACCAGTAGTCACACACAGCTGAAGTACACCATGCTGGGGATGGCTGCCATAAAAAATTGCTTCTTCCTTTCTGCTGCACCTCTGGATGTACAGCTTCAACAAACCTTTTGGTTCTTAAGTCTTGCATAATGAGCTGTTTCGTAGGTGGGCTGAGAACAAGCTGATAAACTTGACCATTTTTCGATGACTTTCCTGCAAATTTTCTCACTGAGTGCTTTGCATGTAAATGTCATCATCAGCACTGGGTGCTATAGCAACAGGAATATTTAGGAAATGATTTCAACTGAATATTACAGGCATCTAATAACTAGAAGGGGCTCTTTCTAAGGAGAGGACAGATAGGAAAACTATTAATTTAATTTTGTTAAAGCCATGTCTTTTCTTGTTGTGATAGCTCCTTGTCATATTTTCACATCAATAAATAACCATATGCTGTGATTAGCTCTGAGCAACATCAAAGACCCTTTATCACATTTGATTAAACTTAAATGCTCTGACCTTTGATTTATTCATATTGCTTTCACTACCATGATATATGTTAGCCATTGTACATGATGATTCATGGTTGATTACAAACTGAGAACAGTGTGCTTATTACCCCTTTGCCTGCCTTAATAAAGGAAGAAGCTACTGGCTTCATGTCAGCAACTCCAGATCCGTGGCCTTTCTCACTGTATAAATACATTTGTCTTTTTTTCACAAGGGAGCAGATATGCAGCTCACATGCAGGCAAGTGGGACTTGCAATACAGGTGAAACTCGAAAAATTAGAATATCGTGCAAATGTTCATTTATGTCAGTATGGCAACTCAAAAGGTGAAACCAATATATGAGATAGACGCATTACATGCAAAGCGAGATATGTCAAGCCTTACTTTGGTATAATTGTGATGATTATGGCGTACAGCTTATGAAAACCCCAAATTCACAATCTCAGAAAATTAGAATATTACATGACATCAATAACAGAAGGATTGGAAATAGAACAATATCGGACCTCTGCAAAGTATAAGCATGCATATGTACTCAGTACTTGGTTTGGGCCCCTTTTACAGCAATGACTGCCACAATGCGGCGTGGCATGGATGCTATCAGCCTGAGGCACTGCTGAGGTGTTATGGAAGACCAGGATGCTTCAATAGCGGCCTTCAGCTCCGCTGCATTGTTCGGTCTCATGTCCCTCATCTTTCTCTTGGCAATGCCCCATAGATTCTCTATGGGGTTCAGGTCAGGCGAGTTTGCTGGCCAATCAAGCACAGTAATCCCATGGTCATTGAACCAGGTTTTGGTACTTTTGGCAGTGTGGGCAGGTGCCATGTCCTGCTGGAAAATGAAGTCAGCATCCCCATAAAGCTCGTCTGTGGAAGGAAGCATGAAGTGCTCCAAAATCTCCTGGTAGACGGCTGCGTTGACCCTGGACTTAATGAAGCAGAGTGGACCAACACCAGCAGATGACATGGCTCCCCAAATCAACACAGACTGTGGAAACTTCACACTGGACTTCAAGCATCGTGCATTGTGTGCTTCTCCATTCTTCCTTCAGACTCTGGGTCCTTGGTTCCCAAATGAAATGCAAAAGTTGCTCTCATCAGAAAAGAGGATTTTGGACCACTGGGCAACAGACCAGTTCTTTTTTTCTGTAGCCCAGGTAAGACGCTTCTGACGTTGTTTGTTATTCAGGAGCGGCTTGACAAGAGGAATACGACATTTGAAGCCCATGTCCAGGATCTGTCTGTGTGTGGTGGCTCTTGATGCACTAACTCCAGCCTCAGTCCACTCCTTGTGAAAGTCCCCAACACTTTTGAATGGCCTTTTCCTGACAATCCTCTCCAGGCTGCGGTCATCCCTGCTGCTTGTGCACCTTTTTCTACCACACTTTTCCCTTCCACGTAACCTTCTATTGATGTGCTTTGATACAGCACTTTGGGAACATCCAACTTCTTTTGCAATTACCTTTTGGGGCTTTCCCTCCTTATGGAGGGTGTCAATGATGGTTTTCTGCACAACTGTCAGGTCAGCAGTCTTTCCCATGCTTGTGATTCCTACTGAACCAGCCTGAGAGACCCTTTAAAGGCTCAGGAACCCTTTGCAGGTGTTATGGATTCATTAGCTGATTAGAGGGGGACACTTTGAGCCTAGAATATTGAACCTTTTCACACTATTCTAATTTTCTGAGATTGTGAATTTGGGGTTTTCATAAGCTGTACGCCATAATCATCACAATTATACCAAAGTAAGGCTTGACATATCTCGCTTTGCATGTAATGCGTCTATCTCATATATTGGTTTCACCTTTTGAGTTGCCATACTGACATAAATGAACATTTGCACGATATTCTAATTTTTTGAGTTTCACCTGTAAGTGGTTGCCATGTGAAGGGCTGTGTTCAGGATTTCAGCCACTGCCTCCTGCTTTCCTTGAAGTCAAACATTCCCAAGACTCCGTTTTGTTCCCAAATGGTTAATTACTATTTTAGAGTCACCAGGTGTGCTTTCTTCTCATCATGCTGTTCTGCACTCCTGCAAACCTGGGCATATCTTCAGCCTGCTTTCTCCTATGACTCTCTTTGCCCTAATAAACACAGAGCAAGGGGAATATAAATTCCATGTCTTAGCAAAGTTCTTTTAGCAATGGCAACAAGGAGGGCCTTTGCAGACTGGTCCTAGCAATCTAGAAGAATCTCATTGATTTCAAAAGTTCAAAACTCAGTATTTCATTGGCAATTAAATACTTTTTACCTCAACATTTTCTTAATTGCCCAGGCAACCTAATCATCTGCTAGCCTAAGAACAATTGATGTGGTATTTTAATATGGTAATTTTATTTTTTTACTGAAAAATGTAGACTATGTTTCAATAAATTGCTTTGATGTTTTAGATAAAATGAAACCAAGAATATAATCTTTAAAAACTGAACACTGAATTTTAGTTGAAGTTATGAAAGGAAAAATTGAACTATATTTGAGATGGCAATGTTTTATTAATATTTTAGCACATGCAACTGGTAACTGTAGAACAGGTACTTAAATAGACTTCAAAGGAAAAGGCAAAATAGGGAAAGGAGAATAAAAAGGGAGAGATTTGTGCTAAACAGAAACTTCCATAACTGTCAGGACTCTTGAAGTATGAGAGATGAATTCGATTCATCAGAATTTGATACAGTCCATTTCAGTTATTTGGAAAGCATTGGAAGTTCCAAGCCAACAGAACCCCAAAGGTTTTGAGACCTCATGGAAAGGAACAAAATTCTATTTAGAGATCTCATTATTTTAAGATAAGTAACTTCACTGATTACTCCTTGGAAGAAGACTTTTTCAAATGAAAGATCTTTTGGACAGGTTTTTCTTCAGCACAAATGTGGTAATGTTTGCTAGCCACATGCAACCATTATGATGTGGACAAACCCTGTTTCTGAAGAAAGAGAAACAGCAATGAGACATTTTGCAATGTTTGCACTTATTTATAAATATACCAGCTGAGAAAGTGACACCTCGCATCATTATTTCAGTGTATGTCCCTAAGTTCACTGCTTCCCATGAAGCAGATGTTTAGAACCCAGCTAGCTTCCAAAACCTGTGAACTTCTTCAGAATCTAAAATGGAGCCACTTTCTATAGCCGCATACAGACATGTATTTTCTTTGTATTTATTGTTGATCTTCTGTTTTATTTTGCATGTGGAACTACAGATGAACATATAAAGGACAAATACTGTTAAATAAATAAAGGAATTCTCCATAAGAGAGCAATGTTTTAGACATTACTGTATCTATATAACTGTATCATGCTTCTCTTTCCTCTCCTCACAATCGATGCTGCCAGAGAGGCCTCTACAAATGAAAGGATATATGATACTATTCTTTGCAGATAGACCATCTAGACTACCTACTTCTGTAAAACAGAGGGTTTTTCCCCCTTTTTTGAAGTCTGAATACAAAAGGTAAAAGGTAGGTAGCAGCCAGGCACAGAATGACTCTCAGAACTAAAATGGTAAAGTTTTATTTCAAAGTTCCAAATTCCAGTGTTCAGAAAGATAGGTGCACCAGTGTACAAAAAAATCCACTCACAGACTGACAACAGCTAGGATGTTCAGGGGAATTAGCAAAGCATGGATAGGAAGAAAGAAAGAGGATGGGAGGAGGAATCACTTGGGAATATTTACATCTTTGGAGATTTGAGTTGCTGATCCAGAAAATCCCACTTAAGAGAAAGGAGAGGAAACATGGACTAATAGGCAAAGATGAATGATTGTTTGGGTGTCCTAAGAAATTACATTAACAAGCTATGCATATTGGACATTAAAAAGTCCACCTGGAAACAGCCTATGCCTTTTTCAGACTGACTCCAAAACCTGAAGACTTTCCCACTGTCTCTTTCTTACACACACATCTTACTTCCTTCTCCTGCCTACTGAAGGAGCAATAAGGGTGAGTTATTATGGCTTATCACATACACATTTTAGAGCCATCTTAGCTCCCCTTATCATACTATTGCTGACTGTCAAGAGCTTTCAGTAGGTTTGAGATTGCATCAAAGTAACTCATACTAACACCAGCCACAAAAAGAATTGAGAGTCCAACAGCTGAAAGGTAATTCTCAAAGGACATCCATACCAACCTCAAACTTTTACCAATGTAAAAGTCAATAAAAAATTCAAAATATTGAAAAACATAATCTATTTCTCTATCTTCTGCATTATATCTGCTCTTCTTTGGCTCATAATATTTTTACGCATTTGTATATTATCCATGGCCAAATATAAGACAGCTTTTTGCAGAAAAAGGTTTAGTATAATTTTTTTTTTAAGGTGAAAGGTTCGGTTGCTTGGAAGATAGCTACTGAATATCTTGTACAAATGATTTTTAAAATTCCAATTTGTATAAGGTTGCAAGGGATACTTACTGTTGCACTTAATAAGGGCATTTTCTGGTAAATCAGATAACTTTGTCAGTTTGCTTTGTCTTGATTGTACCAAAGTTGTTACATATTGCTATTAATGCAGTCAAAAGCCAAGTGGTGGCTCAGTTTTTATAGACGTAGGTTATGTGGCTCAGATTCCAACAGAGAGGAGCAAATCTATTACTATACTGTTTTACTATACAAAAAATAAATACGTTCCCTTGAATTACTGCCCTATCAGCCTGCTGAGTATCATATGCAAGCTATACAACAGACACCTTAATAGAAAATTGATTATTGCATAATAATATTATGATAAAGGAATGAGTTTGTTTCAGGGAGTGATACGCTAACCCCAACCATCAATCATGGGGGGGAAGTCATGAGGTTCCATCGCTCGTTTTCACTCCTGGAAAACAGCACCAGCATCAAATAAACCAAGTATTTAAGCATCTCAGCATCTCCTTCTACACCTTATTATTCCAGTTTGAACAACTGAAATCTGTCTCCCTGCTAGCCCAACACTTGACAGATGCTATCCTCTGCATTGTTTCATGCAATGACAATTAAAATCTTCAGCTCTAAAGTACTGTATTATCTGATTTATGGTGTGCTAATCTGTGGTTATCACAATGTAGCCCCCAATCAAAATTCCTAAGAGCCTTGCTTAAATGTATCTCCCATTCTTTATTAAAACTAGAAGCAGGCCTGACTTCATTAGAACCCCATATATGACTTTTGTCACCTGAAATAGCAATTTAAAATTTTAAATATTAAACTTTTAAAAAGCTGGTTGGTCTCCTTTACCCTGCAGGACAACTTGATTCCCTCACAGCTAACAGAAGTAAAATTTGATCTAAGATTTTGTGGTTTCTCCATGCAATGCTTGATCTTGATTGGCTATGAGAACACTCTGGCAAGACAAAATAGTGGATCTCTATTTAAACTTAAAGAAGGACCTGAGCTCTATTCCAGAAATCTACAGTCCAGGCACACTTGGGAGACTGTTCTTAGTGGTACATCACAAATATCCTGTGCCCAACACAGAGAAGACCTTTTATGTTAGCCAGACTTGAAGCCTTGCATCCAGGTCCTCTGCAAGGAGGATTTGATTATACACACATACAAGAATGTCTGTGCCCATATCCAGGAGGAAATGTTTAATTGACAGCATATGTCTTCCTTTGCCACTCCTTTTATTTAAATTGGCACAAAGATTTAATCTCTCTTCTTTTAACTAGGAGACACACAAAATTTATGCTGATCTTATTCTTCCACTTTTAGCAGATATCTCAGGTATGACTTCCAGGAGAATAAATACATTTTACTCAATCACCATCACTGTCTACTAAGAACAATATAGTCTCAGCTGATTACAATATGATGGATGTTACAGTGTAGAATTTTTTAAAAATGACATTTTATGGTTGTATAATATGAAGAAACAATCAGTGATAGCAAATGCAGTAAACTTATAATGGTATATTTACCCAGAGCTTTATCTAAAGTAGTTTACAATTTTAATAACTATTGAAGTAGAATTCAAGTTTTTTTTCTATTTCTGTCTCTTAGCAATTTTCGAGTTCTTCATTTAACAATTCTATTAACTTAAGAAATTGGTTTTGTCTTTAGACCTTTTCTAAAATAATATAAACAATAAATATTTCATTTTTATACAATAAAAATGTTTATATATTTTAATTCATTTTAATTGCTTTATAAAAGTATATACAGTTGTGGTCACTGACCATAATAAAGACTTAAATTCTAGAATTTTAACCTTTAGAAGTGTTCCTGATCCAATCATGTATATAGAGTGTTATATACCTTTTTTTTTTTACTTATCCCTTACTTTATATTAATATATTGTGTTAAACTGCGTAATAAATTCAGACTGACTTGCATTTTTACATTAAGATAAGAAGAGCAATATAGAACAATGTGTATCACAATACAAAACTCAGTTAACAGCTGCTTATTATCCTCTATGAAAACTTGCATTATAATCTTTAATGGTATAATAGGAAAACCGCTGAACAGACTTCCAAATGGTCTACATCCTTAGTATTAGCACCTTCCACCAGAAATCTCATTAATCTTTTTAATAAAAGATTCCTTTAAAAAAGCTGATCCACACGTAACATTTCTATGAAAGCTGCTTAAGAAAATTACAATCTGCATTTATAAAGTGACAACCAGCTACAATCAACTTTAGGCTGGCATCCTGTTAATTGTTTCATGAAAAAGTTTACATGAAGACACATTTCCATTCTAACTTGAGAAATGATCCATGCATGACAAAAAATTAAGGGCCAATACATATGGCAGAAGTTTAACTTAACTCAATAAGACATGGCCACAAATTGTTGCTGTAATACAGATTTGATTACATCTCTATATGATAAAAATTCAGCAAGTCTTTTAACTTTTCTTCAGGGTTGTCAATTCAACCCTGAACAAGGAAACAGCTCAAAAAAAGAGAAAGAAATTTACTTCCTAAGCAGTCAAAGCATCTGTTCAGATGCCATGAGTACTCAGGGGATTGCCATGGTGGATTTGCTTAAATTTCACTGCAAAAAGCTAATACAACCAGGGAAATGCTGATTGCAGTTCCACAATGTCCTGAGTCATGATTTCGTGTCAATGCAACATAGCATCAGGACACTGAACTGGTATAATTACCAAAGACACATACAGTGAGCATTGTTGCAAAAGATATTTCAACTTGAATCAAGGAAAGACTTAGAAACATTAAAGGGTGTCTGATCACAAGTTTGACCATTGGACCATCTTGCTCTGTATTAATTGGCCTTAGCATTTCAGGCCTTTTCAGATCTACCTGGAGATTTCATTTTTGCATGCAAAGCATGTGCTCTTTTATTTTTTTATTTTTTTATTTATTTAGTGGACTTGTCCCCACCCATCTCCCCACAATGGGGGACTCTGGGTGGCTTACATCAAATTAAAATCATAAATACATGATTAAAAGTTATAAAAAGAACCACACTTACAGAGATAGAAAAGAGATTAAAAGATCCAAGAGGCCAATAGAGGCCACACCAGGCCACTAAGGGGCTAGCCTACCCCATTTCTGACATCCTCCCGCCCCACCCCAGGCCAGATGGCAGAGCCAAGTCTTCAAATCCCTCCGAAAGCCCGGGAGTGAGGGGGCCTGTCTCACCTCTGGGGGCAAGATGTTCCAAAGGGCAGGGGCTACAGCAGAGAAGGCCCGCCTTCTGGACCCCGCTAATCGGAGTTCTTTTACCAAGGGGGTCTGGAACATGCCCCCCTCTGTGAGATCGGGTGGGACGGGTTGAAATTGTGGGGGCGAGGTGAAGGATCCTTCAGGTAACCTGGCCCCATGCCATGTAGGGCTTTAAAGGTGATAACCAACACCTTGAATTGGACCTGGAAGCAAACCGGTACCCAATGCAGCTCACGGAGCAAAGATGTTATATGGGTCCTTCTTCAGGCCCCAAAAATTGCTCGTGCGGCTGCATTCTGGACCAGCTGAAGCTTCTGGATACTTTTCAAGGGTAGCCCCATGTAGAGCGCATTGCAGTAGTCTACCACTTAAGCTGTTGTTTTCCCCCATATAGGGATGAGAAAAGATGTAATGGTGCAAGTGAGAACTGTAAATATGGCCTGAAAAGTGCTTGCAAAGTTGCATTAGATTCAAAATGAAGTGGAAAGCAGATTTATGAGTCATGCATCAGAAGTCCAAGAAGCATTGCAGTATATACCACACAATCAAAAATGTTATGCTTTGTTCTGCTATATGACAAACCAACAGGATCAGATATGGGTGCCATTGTCATTCCCAATGTTCTGGTGACCTCCAAGAAAAAGAAGCTTTATGTATTTGAAGTTTAATTAAAGGTACTCTTCTTGCTCCTCTGCTATCTACTGTATCTGTATACTGCTTCATTCCACCTGTTTCTGGGGAATTAAACTTTTTTATTATTCAGACATAACTCTTCTGTTTATTCCTTCCCAGGTACTATTTTCATCAAATTTCAGCTACATTTAGGAGTAAATTTTAAATATATACATGGCCTGCTTTATGCACACTCAGAATAACACAGGAGACATGTCTTTAAGTTGTGATTCTAGATCACTAGGGAGTGTGGAGGATTCATACAAAGCAGTTGTGATACATTTGAACCCTAGACTGACTTAAAATATGCTACACTCTCTAGTCTTCACCTAATTTTCACACCATTAAAAATGTTGACTATAGTGGCAGACACATGATGTTCTGGAATTGGGAAGATGTGGAAATGACTTCTAACTCTACCATCATTATGATGTTGGAATTATTGATGTCTGGCCAAGGAAAGTGCTTCACAATCTCTGTCCATCCCCTCTCAGTTCACCTCACTGTCATCTCAGTGCAGCAAGTGATAGTGTAATATAACACACTTGAGAGTGGGGGTGGCAGGGAGATGTGTGCATGGAATGGAGGTGCCCAATATCTGTTATGTTGGTACCTCAGTGGAGCCAAAGCAACATTTGCTCATCTACCATTTGTTAGTCCATTGTAGACGGTTTCTTACCCCCTCAAATCCTACTTAAATCTTTCTCCTGCAGTTTTTATTTTACAGTGCAAGAGTAATTGTAATGAAAAGAAGTATGGCAGAAGAAAGTAGAAAGGGTAAAAAGGGAAAGAGTTATACAAACATTAAAAAAACCAAGCTTCCATATAATTTGTTTTCAAATGGTTAACTCTAATGCACACATCAACCGTTAAATGATAATATTTGTCAAATGGGCACTAAACCTGGAGAATGTCATTGCAACCATATCAATGTTTGTTCACCTGCTGCAGAACTTTTGTTTAAACTATTATTATTAAAATACTGCTTCTTAGATTTGATAATGTTCTTAGGCTAGACTGAGAGAACAAATGGGCCAATTTGTGTGGGGTTTTGTCTGCTATGCCTAAGGGAGTTCTTTTGAGAATCAGTGTTTTAAGATAGACTGTACTAGGGACAAATGAAATCCCTACCTATAACTACTACCACCTCACCTACAAAGCCTGCATTTTGAATTCAGGCAGATAGTATATTATATTTAACAGACATTACACTTTGGAAGGAATAGTTTCCTTCCCCAAAGGTTTCTCAGTTTGATTTGCATTCAGACTGGTAACCACAGCCCCTCTGGCTGCTTTAGCAGAAGTAAACAGTCACAGACATTCATTAGGCCTGTGCCAAACTCAAAAGGGGCGTTTTACCGATTTAATTTTAGACAAACAGACCCTTCCATGAGAAATGACACCCTCTTCCAGGAGCCGGGTGGAACTGCTGCACAGCATCGAAGCCAATGCTTTGCGGGGAAGACCCGAAGATTTTGCTGTCAAAGGGAAATAGCTAAGCAGAGCAAGATACTTCATCTCAGCGCTTCAATTGGCTGCATCAAGGAGTGCCTTGATTTTCTGGGTCACAGCGCTCTTTCACTCTAGCAAGCTGTCTCTGCAAGCAGTACTGTTTCACACAGTCCTAGAGATCCTAGTCCCCAGGCCTCAGAATGACCAAGGACTGAAACGGGGTATTGGCCTTGGAAAGCGTATGTGGTTAGTCACTCTGAGTTTGGCATCTGTGAAATGAATGTTACTCTCAGCCTGTATGAGACATTACGGTTCAAGAAAGCTCTATTTAATGCGTAGTTTGAGGTCACTTTCGCCCCAAGTAAAATGCATTTCCTAGGCCAAACTTGCACAGGCCAAATTGCATCTGGCTGGCACAGACTGTAATATGATATTACCCATAATATCATAAAAGTCTCATCACAGTTTACTCCCTGGGAGGAGACGTGAGCAGAATATATAATTATTCAAAATGCATCAGGCAGTATTTCTAATTACAATTTTTATTCACAGTGGTCAAATATTGCCTGTTACATGTTTGTATATATTTTCATATATTAGCTAGCGTCTATTTTAAGAAAAAAAATGAACTTATAAAGTCTTGAGTGACTTGAAACAATTTAGTGTTTTCCAGTGTGCCAAACCCATTTGATAAAGCTATTCTCAAGAGCATCCATGAAAGGGGCAAGTGACGTCCTGTGTGCCATAATGTAATTGTACAAATGACACAAATGAAATAATTTGCATCATTTACACATAATGTCATGATACAACCAATACAATGACTGTCCTGTCATCACATAGTGCATATAATGTCACTGTGGATTCTACCAGGTACATATGGCAGGTCTTATCAGTCCTAAATAAGCATGTAGAGAAAGACTTTGCACACTCAAAAGACTTTGCAGGAAATGGATTTTGCCAAAGTTAGACAAACTGATGGCCCCCATCTGTCATAGAAGAAATGGTGGGTTAGTCTAGGAGTCAAAAGCCTAAAAGATGAAATATTAATTTAGATGGATATTTCATTTAATTCTGGTATCAGTCTTAAGAAGCTTCACAGTCTCGCAAACAACATTTGGGGAGAGAAAGGCAGATGCAGCAAAGATACCTGGGGTATTTAAGGATTTTGTGCTAGGACAAACCAGCCCTGTTGAAAGATAAGACTGAGGCAGATATCTCAGGCAGCAGGTGCCAGGAAGCAGCAATTAAATAAAAAGTTAAATATGTCCCACTCAGGTGTAGCAGAGAACTGTGTCCAGCACCACTAAATAGAAATGCAGTTTGGTGGGTGTTTATACATGGAGTAGGAGTGCCATCTTATAATATATAATGCACAACATAATATTTTGGTCTATCCTATAGAAGGAATCCATAAATTCAGAAACAGTCTCACCCATGCACAGTTATCCTTCCCTTTGCTCAGAAGACATGTGTGCCTGAAAGTTCATGCCATAGTAATTAGTTTATATTAGTAATCCATCCATCCATCCATCCACCCATCCATTTATTTATTTATTACTTATGTCCCACCTTTCAGGATGATAATCCGAGCAAAGTAGCTCAGAAGCTACAGCTTATAAACAATTGCAAGAAAAACGCAGGAGCTATTATTTGGAAACAAAGTTTTCAGGTCCTGCCCACAGAGCAGTTGGAGGAATGTAAGGGGAGAACAGAAGACCCAGCTGAGCAGGCTTCTAAAACTGTGGTGGTTGTCACCTGCATTCTTATCTCTCCCATAGAGATCCTCCCCAAGGGCTTATTGAGGATAACAGCCCCAATGGGGAGAGAGGGACAGAGGGATGGAAGAATCCAGCTAAGTGGCCTTCTGGGAAGGGAGTCACTTGCCTTTTAGATGCTACAAGAATTGTTGTCTATCGCATGGAACTCACCTGAAGAAGAAAAGGAATATCTGTAACAAATAAATAACAGTCTTTAATAACACTGCTGAAAAGGTCAGGTACCCGGGAATTTAGTTAAAAAAAAAATAAAAAGCAATAATGATTTATTTAGGAATAAATCATTATTAGCTCTATACAGACAGCAAAAACAAGACCAGGAGCTGACTGTAGCTCAGATCATGAGCTTCTTACTGCAAAATTTAGGCTTAAATTGAAGAATGTAGGGAAAACCACTAGACCACTCAGGTATGACTTAGATCATATTCCATGTGAGTACACAGTGAAGGTGATGAATAGATTTAGAGGATTAGATTTGGTAGACAGAGTGCCTGAAGAACTATGGACGGAGGTCTGTAACATTGTACAGGAGGCAGCAACTAAAACCATCCCAAAGAAAAAGAAATGCAAGAAAGCAAAATGGCTATCTGATGAGGCTTTACAAATAGCTGTGGAAAGAAGGAATGTGAAAAGCAAGGATGAAAGGGAAAGATATAAGCAACTGAATGCAGATTTCCAGAGAACAGCAAGAAGAGATAAAAAGGCCTTCTTAAATGAACAATGCAAAGAAATCGAGGAAAACAATAGAATGGGGAAGACTAGAGATCTCTTCAAGAAAATTGGAGATATCAAAGGAACACTTAGTACAAAGATGGGCATGATAAAGGACAAAAAAGGCAGGGACCTAACAGAAGCAGAAGAGATTAAGAAGAGGTGGCAAGAATACACAGAAGAACTATACAAGAAAGATCTTAATGTTCCTGATGTCCATGCTGGTGTGGTCACTGACCCTGAGCCAGACATCCTAGAGAGTGAAGTCAAGTGGGCCTTAGGAAGCATTGCTAACAACAAAGCTAGTGGAGATGACAGTATTCCAGCTGAGTTATTTAAAATACTAAAAGACGATGCTGTTAAAGTGCTGCACTCAATATGCCAGCAAGTTTGGAAAACGCAACAGTGGCCACGGGATTGGAAAAGGTCAGTTTACGTTCCAATTCCAAAGAAGGGCAATGCCAAAGAATGCTCAAACTATCGCACAATTGCACTCATTTCACATGCTAGCAAGGTTATGCTCAAAATCCTACAAGCTAGGCTTCAGCAGTACGTGAACCGAGAACTACCGGATGTACAAGCTGGGTTTCGAAGAGGCAGAGGAACTAGAGATCAAATTGCCAATATTCGCTGGATCATGGAGAAAGCACGAGAGTTCCAGAAAAGCATCTACTTCTGCTTCATTGACTATGCAAAAGCCTTTGATTGTGTGGATCACAACAAACTGTGGCAAATTCTTAAAGAGATGGGGATATCAGACCACCTTACCTGTCTCCTGAGAAATCTGTATGCAGGCCAAGAAGCAACAGTTAGAACCGGTCATGGAACAACCGATTGCTTCAAAATAGGGAAAGGAGTACGACAAGGCTGTATACTGTCACCCTGCTTATTTAACCTATATGCAGAGTACATCATGAGAAATGCCTGAATTAAGATTGCAGGGAGAAACATCAATAACCTCAGATATGCAGACGATACCACCCTAATGGCAGAAAGTGAAGAAGAACTAAAGAGCCTCTTGATGAGGGTAAAAGAGGAGAGTGCGAAAGCTGGCTTGAAACTCAACATTATAAAAACTAAGATCATGGCATCTGGACCCATCAATCCCTGGCAAATAGAAGGGGTAGAAATGGAAGCAGTAACAGACTTCATTTATTTGGGCTCCAAGATCACTGCAGACGGAGACTGCAGCCATGAAATTAAAAGACGCTTGCTCCTTGGGAGGAAAGCTATGGCAAACCTAGATAGCATATTAAAAAGCAGAGACGTCACCTTGCCGACAAAGATCCGCATAGTCAAAGTTATGGTTTTTCCAGTAGTAATGTATGGCTGTGAGAGCTGGACCATAAAGAAGGCTGAACGCCGAAGAATTGATGCCTTTGAACTGTGGTTCTGGAGAAGACTCTTAAAAGTCCCCTGGACTGCTAGGAGGTCAAACCAGTCAATCTTAAAGGAAATCAACTCTGATTGCTCATTGGAAGGATTGATAATGAAGCTCAAGCTCTGATACTTTGGTCACCTAATGCGAAGAGAGGACTCTTTGGAAAAGACCCTGATGCTGGGAAAGATGGAAGGCAAAAGGAGAAGAGGGCGGCAGAGGATGAGATGGCTAGATAGCATCACTGAAGCAATGAGCATGAAATTGAGCAAACTCAGGGAGGCAGTGAAAGATAGGAAGGCCTGGCGCAATATGGTTCATGGGGTCACGAAGAGTCGGACACGACTTAACGACTGAACAACAACAAATCATTATTCCTAAATAATGGAATAAATTATAGGAATAAATTCATAGACTTGGAAAAGCATAATGGCAGATATTTTAAGATGGAAGAACCTAAAACTGTCCTGGTTAGGAAAAACTGCAGTGATAAAAATGAGTATTTTACCAAGGCACAACTTCCTATTTCAAATTATTCAAATGAACATTAAAGACAATATATTAAATAGTGGAAGAGGCAAATAACTAACTTAATATGATCTAATAAAAGAATGAGGATCAAGTCTAAGATTTTTACAAGACTTGAAAGTATGAGCTGGATTGACAGTACCAAATTTCCAAGTGAATTATCAAGATAGCTGCTTAATTTGGATTACAGATTGGATTAAATCACTTTATCATTGGGTTATTTCTATTGAGCGAGTGGGACTCCCAGATGGTTTGCACAAACATCTGTGATTTGATAGAAACAGAAACTCATGATTTATAAGAGATCATTTGATTATAAGCAGCATATTAAAAGTATGTATGAACACAGAAAAAGAATTAGCATGAAAATGTACAAAGAAATTTCACCAGTGGAAAGATAACTCTTACACACTGCAAGATCTAATTATTTGTAAAACAAAGGTGAAATCTTTTGAGGTTCTTCTCAATATTTCAGTAACCAATAATCGGTTTCAGTATCTTCAAATAAGCAGTATAGCTCAAAAGGAATTACAAAAACGAAGAATACTATGCTAAATTTGAGAAACTTAGAACACAAAATTAAGAACATTTGTTGGGGCTTATTTATGAGTTGTTGGTAAAACATGATTAGAAACTAAATTAAAGATTTTTTGATTACATGGATACAGAATTTAAATAGGACAATTGGCATGCAACAATTGGAATATCAATGGGAGGTAATATTAAATTTAGCATCAATATTATATTTTGAGAAAACTGGTCTTCATATACCAATTGGCAAGATGTTTTACCAATGGTATATTATTCTAGTAGTGATTGCTAAAATAGATAAGTTGTTCTTTAAACATTGTTTTAACTCTAAAAGTTGAATTCTCTTTCCAACCAGCTATTTTTCTGTTTAATATTACCAAACCTTATATTCCTACAAAGTATAGCTAGTTAGCTTTGTATATGGCAACAGCTGCCAGGACACTTCATGCTTGTCTTTGGAAATCATATAAGACTCCCTCCATAGAAGAATGTCATATTAATAACCTCATATTTGAAAAATAAATCTGATACAGAATCTCACTTGGAAAACATTTATTTTTTATTTTTTATTTTCAGACTTGTATTATTTTCAGACTCCCTCCATAGAAGAATGTCAAATTAATAACCTCATATTTGAAAAATAAATCTGATACAGAATCTCACTCGGAAAACACTTATTTATTTTTTATTTATTTTCAGACTTGTAGGCCGCCCATCTCCCCCAACAGATGACAAAACATTCCTCAATTACAATTCTACATATGGGCTGGTGCTACATCTGAAGTTTGGGTTTATTTTAATGTAAGGCTTTAATATCTAATTATCTTTTTTGATTTGCTAAATAAGAATAGAATTTAGATTAAACAGATTTTTATCTTTTATTTTTATTTATAATTCATATATATTTATATATTGCTTGAAAGGAAGGTGTTCCATCCCTCTTCTATTCTGTGGTCACTTGCATCTCTGCAAGCATCTCTGGATGACTTGAGTCACTAGTACAGAGACTGGAAGTTGTCCTTCTATGAACTTCCTTAAGTTAATTATTTTCAATTTAAACCTACCTCTGGATGGCTTACTTCCCTACAAGCAGCCCAATACAATGTTCTGCATCCAGTTTATTATTTTAATGGCTACTTTAAAAAAAAATCAAGAGCACTGTCAATAATGGCTGTATAAGGGGTAAAGTACTTAGTTCGAACAAGAAAAGATCCAGAATAGGCATAGTAGGGCTGTACAGCACTTTAGATTCAGTTTCAAAAAGATGCTTCAGAGTATGTAAGAGTGTGAACGTAGCACCTCTCTGCAACTCTTTAGAGCAGCTGCATCTTTTCCCAGGAGTGGGCAACTGCCCACTGCAACTGTCACAAGATCTCTGTAGAAGACATGGCTGCTTTAAAGGGTTGCAGGAAGGTGCTACATTCATACCCCCTGCATTCTGAAGCATTTTTAATCAAATCCAGAATCAGAATAATATATCCTTCAAAGCAATAGACATCTGGAATTGACATTCTGTAATATTCTGTATAGAATTTTGATTATTGGCAAGTGTGTAAAAAAAGAAAAATATATACCAAGATGCAAATCTTAAGCATGATGTCATTCACAACAAATTATGCCTTTACTGAGAAGTTCATTTTGAGAGCCAGCATGGGGTAACTGGTTGAAGTACTGAACTAGAAGTGAGTAGACCCAGGTTCTAGTCCTCCTTTAAGCACAGAAGCTGGCTGCGTGAGGTTGGGCCAGTCACTCCTCCTCAGCTCTAATCAGCATCAGGCTCTGGGACAAGCCAGCTCATAAATGAAACCCCTCATTGCATCATGCATTGATAGCTTCACTGTAAGAACTAGGCAAATGCTGTACAAAAACAAGTGGAACCATACAGGACAAATGCTAAGAAAAACAACAAACAACACTTGAGAATCTCATTTTCTAGAAAAGCACAATTGCTTTACAGAAAACTAGGTTCAACACCATTTCATCTATAGGAATGGAGTGCAGGAGTCTAATTAATCCTACTGTCAAAAAAACAAACAATTTTAAAGCAACATTTTGTGCCATTAACCCATATATAACATGATTATATAAGTTATATACAGATAACATTTTATTCCTAATCTACATTCCTTCCATTCCCTTTTTTCAATGATATTAGTTTCACTTTTAGATCAAACAGTGACATAACTAAAAATAAAAACTATTCCTTCTTGCAATTGGTACAGAACACCAAAAAAGCAAAATCCAGAACAAAGATGCAAAAATGCACTGTGGCTAACAAAAGTCTTTTAGTTCAAAATGTATTCAATTCCAAAATTGCCGCCAAGCAGAAACATACATTAAAGGGATGATGAAAACGATAAAAAAATATTTGAGACATACAAGTAAACATAATTCTTTGTAATGTAACATGCTATGTTAGTTGATCTTCTTATGCTCATACACACTGTGTGGTCTACATTTATCTCATTAAGTTCCCATTCTGCATAGACATGTAACATATACATGAATCTACAGTACATTCCGAAAATATTCACACCCCCTTCACTTTTTTCAATTCTGTTATGTTGCAGCCTGATACTACAATTGTTCAAATTCTTTTTTTTCCCTCATTAATCTACTCAGTACTCCATAATGACAAAATGAAAACAGAATTTTAGAAATGTTTGCAAATGTATGAAAAAGGAAAAACTGAAATATCACATTGGCATAAGTATTCAGGCCCTTTGCAACAACACTTGAAATTTAGCTCAGGTGCCTCCCATTTCTCCTGATCCTTGCTGAGCTGTTTCTACACCTTGACTGGAGTCCACCTGTGGTAAATTAAATTGATTGGACATGATTTGGAAAGGCACACAGCTCTCTATAGAAGGCCTCACAGCTCTCAATGCATATTGTATCAGAGCAAAAGCCATCAGGTCAAAGGAACTGCCTGCACAGCTCAGAGACAGGATTATTGCAAGGCACAGATCTGCAGAAGGCTATGAAAAGGTTTCTGCTGCATTGAAGGTTCCCAAGAGCACAGTGGCCTCCATAATTCTCAAATGGAAGAAGTCTGGCACAACCAGGACTCTTCCAAGAGCTGGTCATCTGGCCAGACTGAGCAATCAGGGGAGAAGAGCCTCAGTAAGAGAGGTGACCAAGAACCTGATGGTCACTCTGACTGAACTCCAGAGATCCTGTGTGGAGATGGGACAAAGTTCCAAAAGGACAACCATCACTGCAGCCCTCCGCTGATCTGGGTTTTATGGCAGAGTGACTAGATGGAAGCCTCTCCTCAGTGCAAAAGACATGAAAGCCCATTTGAAGTTTGCAAAAAAGCACCTGAAGGACTCTCAGACTGTAAGGAACAAGATTCTCTGGTCTGATGAAACCAAGATTGAACTGTTTGGCCTGAATTT
This sequence comes from Liasis olivaceus, assembly GCA_030867105.1. NCBI lineage: Eukaryota > Metazoa > Chordata > Lepidosauria > Squamata > Pythonidae > Liasis > Liasis olivaceus. The sequence continues at coordinate 265,825,262 of CM061349.1, forward strand.
TAAACATCATGTCTGGAGGAAACCAGGCACCACTCATCACCTGCCCAATACCATCCCAACAATGAAGCATGGTGGTGACAGCATCATGTTGTGGGGGTGTTTTTCAGCAGCAGGGACTGGGAAACTGGTCAGGGTTGAGGGGAAGCTGAATGGAGCAAAGTACAGAGATCTCCTCAATGAAAACCTGTTCCACAGTGCTCAGGACCTCAGACTGGGCCGAAGGTTCACCTTCCAACATGACAACGATCCTAAGCACGCAGCCAAGACAACACAGGAATGGCTTAGGGACAACTCTGTGAATGTCCTAGAGTGGCTCAGCCAGAACCCTGACTTGAACCCTATTGAACATCTCTGGAGAGACCTGACAATGGCCGTCCACCGACAGTCCCCATCCAACCTGATTGAGCTTGAGAGGATTTACAAAGAAGAATGGCAGAAATTCCCCCAATCTAGGTGTGCAAAGCTTGTCACGTCATACCGAAAAAGACTCGAGGCTGTAATTGCTGCCAAAGGTGCTTCAACAAAGTACTGAGTAAAGGGTCTGAATACTTAAGTACATCTGATATTTCAGTTTTTTTCTTTTTAATAAATTTACAGACATTTCTAAAATTCTGTTTTCACTTTGTCATTATGGGGTACTGAGTGTAGATTAATGAGAAAAAAGTGAATGATTGTAGTATCAGGCTGCAACATAACAAAATTGAAAAAAGTGAAGGGGGTCTGAATACTTTCGAAATGAACTGTATATAGGACATAAAGAAAGATCACTCATTGTGTGTTACAATGCCTATCTGGAATGCCTTCCACTATAGATCTCAACTAAATTGGATTGCATCAAATTGACATTGAATGTACAGCAAAACTGAACACATGCCCCTTTTGAGAGGGATGTATTGTGGAGAGGGGTGTTTCTAAGCCAGCTATTGAAACTCACATGGCAACAGCTTCCCACAATAAGCTCATGAAGGAGAGAGGGTAGTGTTCATGCATGCATATAGCTACAATGTATAATGATTAAGTTTGTCCCCATCACTACTCAACCCTACATAGGATGCTTTTTCTCAGATATGCTAACCAAAGTCCCTGTGTTTTTCCCAACGTGTGGCATCATGAGAAGGAAACTCCTGCCAGCTTCCATCGACAGTGGCAGCTGCATGCTGAAGACTGCCAAAGCCTTCTGCTTCCCTGGAGCACACAGAGCTTCCTCTAGATAAACCAGATGAGTTTCTACTGCAATGTTAATAGGGACGGACGCAGACAGTACCAAGAAGAGAATTATAATCATCCAAAGAAATAGCCTTTTCTGGTCATTAATCAAGTCCACATTTTAACATCATTCAGGATGACTGTAAAAAATCTGCAAAGAAGATTGGTTATGGTAGTGCTCTTTCTCTCTAGAGTTATACAGAAACAAAGCTCTCAAGCTTTCCTGGGGGTCACCCAGATTTTTGCTGCCAGATCTGAGAGTGCTACATTAGTGGTGCTCAGCTCACTATCTGAAGTATTTCACCCACCTCTTTACTGGTGCTGCAGAAATGCAGGCGACCACTACATGGCAAAAGTGTTTTGGCATCTCTTTGCTACCATCTTGTTGGTGTTCAGATTTTTGCAACCCAGGAACAAGAAACACTATCCCTATCTCTTTAGTGTACTCTGCCCCATCTGCTTTCTCACTGCTAGGTTCTTATCTTTTCTGTTCAAAACAGTTCCATGTTATGGGTTGAAGGAGGTGCTAAGGGATGAGAGGTAAAACTATACATGAGATTAAATTCTTCTTCCAGATGTTTTCAAATGCAAATTGCAAGGGTTAGGGTTAGAGTATTGATAACAAACTGATCTCAGACCAGGCATACAGAAGGAATGTAATTCTTTTCTCTCCTACTGTGGAGAATCCCTTCTCTAAAACTAAAATTAATATTTGCTAATATTAGTGAAGGATTCTCCCCACAGAAGAATCTATTCCCTCCAAAGCAGCTATAAGAGAAAGCAACAGCAGATCCTCAAAACATCTGTAAAGAAGAACAAATCTGTTTCTTGCCCTTTTTTCACGAGCCAGCATCAAACCCCAGGTTCTAGGGGATGATTATTAGTTACTGGATATTTTAAAAAGTGTGACAGCATACCCAATTAGGAAATCAAGTTTTTTACTAACAGATCAAGGGATCTGAAAGAAAAGATGAATATTCTATTTCATGTGAAATAAAGAACTGCTTCACACCCTATGACTGCCTTCTTCCTTCTTTGCAAGAGAAAGTATTTCAGGAGACTCATATAGCCAGCATTGATCCACATCCTTGTGCACTGTGCACTTACTACCTGCAATTGTCACTCAGTAAACATTTTCAATTCTGTGTCACAGAACTCCAATATATAAAGAAGTTGGTTAGCAGAATCACTGTATATTGCTCCAGCTGTGAGGTGCCATCTCTTAACAGCAATGGCTGCTACAGAGAGCCAGCCTTGATATCATTTGTTACTTGTACTTTATTGGCAATTTCAAAGCAAAGGGAATTTTCCATTTAGTATACTCCAAAACCACTTGGCCTGCCATCCTTCAGAGAGCTACAATATCTGGGCTTCAGAAATCTGGACAATAACCAGATGATAGGAAAGAGCCATGTAGAATTCCAGATTCACACTCAGTTTCACAATATTTAAAACATTTTTCAGGTATGCACAATCTGACCTTATATAGCTGTATTAATTGTGACCAGAGTTTTTATGTTACCACATATCAATCACCATCCTGTTCATTCTTGCAAATTTTCATTTATTTGGGCCACCATTCTGCTTTTTTTTTTTTAACTGCAGATGCTCAAAGGGTGGCTTGTATTATATTCTCTTGCAGCTTTTTTCACTTTTTATAACTTCCATGCACTTGAAAGAGTATAATGAATTGTAAATTAAGAAGTGCATCATTGCAATATCATAGAAAAGAGTACAGGTAGTCCTTGACTTACAACCACAATTAGGACCAGAACTTCTGTTGCTAAGTGATGGGTCATTAAGTGAGTCATGCCTCATTTTACAACCCTTTTGGCCACAGTTGTTAAGTGAATCACTGTAGTCATTAAGCGAATCATGTGGTTGTTAAGTGAATCAGATTCCCTCATTGATTTTGCTTGTCAGAAGCCCCCTAGGAAGGTCACAGATGGTGATCACATACCCCAGGATGCTGCAACCATTGTAAATACATGCTGGTTGCCAAGTGCCCGAATTTTGATCATGTGACTGCAGGGATGCTGTGACAGTCATAAATGCAAGGATCAGTTGTAAGTCACTTTCTTCCAGCACTATTGTAACTTTGAATGGTCATTAAACAAATGGTCGTAAATCGAGGACTACCTGTAATCCATCGTACCACTTAATTTTTTTTCCCAAGCTTTCCAGCAACACACTTGGGAAAAATAATGCAAGCATTTTTGAGACCGCTGTCTGAAAAAAACAATCTGCTTACAAGCCAACCTTTGACCCACCTGCTTTTCCTAACTCAAAGAACCCTCAATGAGGACTGGCCTTCTGCTTGCTCTTTGCTACTTTGCATGGATCCCTAAGTATACCTAAATTAGGATGTATAGTGCTGTCAATATTTATTAATCCAACTTCCCCCACATTCTTGTAACTGGAAATTGCTAGTTTTCAAAGGCAGATTTTGGCAGCAAAAGCTATATAATGCAATTCAATATATTACCTTTCCCCCAAAGAGGCCAAAAATAGATACAGGGCATTAAGAAGACATCAAAGTATATTCTTATACTTTGTCTAATGCTGGGAATTGAAAGTACTCAGCAAAGGAAATCAGCTCATAAGGCTATAGGACAAAAGTCTGTTCCATTGCTTCCCTGAAATTCTGGACAATCCAGAGACTTGTTTGTCTCTTATAAGATAAATAAAGGAAAAAGTACCCAGAAATGAAGTGCTATATTTATTAAACAAATTTCAGGAAAAATCAGCTTCCTTGCTTTGTGCCTATGTTTTTTTGTCCCAATTTGAAAAACTACAGAAAGTGTTCATTTCAAATGTAAAATTAGAACTGAGTAGGCTAATTTTGGAGAAGTGTGTGTCAATCTCTTCATGTTAAAGTTGACTAATAATTATTTTCAAATAAGGTTTAGTTGTCCTTAAATTTATCAAACCACAGACAGGACTATGTGCCACTACAATAACAGCAAATACTGATTTGCAAAGAAAGAAATGAATTCTTAACTCGAGACCTACCTTTCCTTACCAAGTGCCATTCATATGTCTTGAACCTCAGTTTTCCTAAGTCTTGGCCAGCACATGGAGCATATCAGACTGAGAAAGTCTTCTATGGATTTGTGCTACTGCTATGATGTTTCTGAAATAATATCTTGTAATGTCTTTTTAAAAATCTGTTGTTTAGTATTAATTCTCGCTTGCAGTGACAGCTTGGCAGCTTTAAAAAATGATGTTCCGTGGTTCATAAATAACACTTTATTCATTTGTCTTTTAAAAGTAATGATGCATGCATTAAAGTTGTTTTAACTACATCTCACAGCAGCCCAAAAGTTATGAGACCAAAATCAAGCTTCTCTGCTTCAACATTTTCTCATACCAGACAATTCTGGTCTTAATTTATGTTTTCATGGGTGGGAACAGCATTTTTTATCACTGTTCTCAACAACCATTGTCTAAATTTTGAAGATGCTGAACTTCCAAGTAAGTAGATACCGGTTAGTGCTTTTTTACATCACTTATAATGTTTCTGATCAGAATCATGATGCTACAGAAGTCAATTGTAAAAAAAAAAAGAGAGAGAGAGAGAGACTATTTAATTCACCCCAAGAACTATATTGCCTACTTCAACTTGTAAAATTGTTTCCAAGGGCATTAAATTATGTGGCAAATTGCCTTCCTTCAAAGCTGGTCTCTTAAACATATTTGTGGTGGCTGACCAGAGGAGACACCTTTATGGTACTTTTTAGTATGAATGGAGTTAGAGCCTTCACATGCAGAGTGGCTGAAAGCTAATTTTTCCCTCAACTTCTTTGTCCTTAAATAGACCAATCTTCAACCCCAAAAATGTGCAGAAGAGAATAGGAGTATTGGAGAAATTACTTCAGAAGTAGTTCTATGGTGCAGCTACTTCAGATTGACACCTCTTTTTCTGGATGGACTAATGGCTGCTTAGTCTGGATTCACATGTCACAGTAGGCTTGAGACTTCTGTGTGCAGTAGGGTGCTCCGCTTAAACTAAGAGATTGGGAGGAGACAATGTAAGAAAGTCAACCTCAATAGCCTACAGTATGGACACTGCCAGGTGTCTGCAGGATTCCCTCAGCATAGCCATCCAACCTGCAATATGTATAGAACAATAAATAACATTGCAGAACATTATATATACATGTCTTTCTCTAACTCACCTGCAGTATGAACAGAACCAAAAGATAACCATGAAGTTGTCATCAGTGCTTTTGCATGTTTTAGCCTAACTTCCAACAAGCAATTGTATCTAATGGTGCTCTAGGATGATACCGTATGGCTGCTGAAAATCACTCAAGAGTCTGATCTGCAATACTCACTGTGAACTACCCTAGTTGCCTGAAGTCCTTCTTTCACAACTACAATCCATTCTGGCCTGCAATATGAGAACAGTGTATTGCATTTGCTCTGGAATGTGCCCCAGGGAGAGGCTGTTTTTTTACAGGACATCTAGGATCCATGACCATCCTAGATGTGCTCAGAAGTTTGGCAAATGAAAATGAGCCAGATCCAGATAGAAACTGCCAAGTTAATTACACTGGGAACCAATTACATCACCCTATGTTCACCAACATTGTACTGTACACTTCTAGCTGTTTATTGTCTAAGAAGTGAAGGAACATGCCATTTTACCTTTTATTGTTCACATCAGTGAAATCTCAGATATCTTACTTGGACAACCATGATAAGCACACAAAAGTATAATAGTTTGCCCATTTCCATCTGTTTAGTTTATTATTTATATTTGCAAGACACCTATAAAACAGGTTCTCCGAGTATTGTACAATTATTTAAAAACTGAAAAATGACAACAAAACTTTTTAATTTAATGAAGCAGAAAAAGAGAATTGTCACATGTCTCTGATCTGTTTGCTTGAAAGATCAGAGAAAATACATATTTGAAGTTTTTGCTATTGTTTTATTTGGGTTGTACATAAAACTTTCCCACTAAATATCTTGCACTGTATGAAAAGGACAAAAGCAGGGGCTGCAAGGGGCAAATAGCAAACCTAGTATCTAAGCAGATATTTCAGGGTGAACAGAACCTTAAGATGCTTGCACTGTCTTCCTCCTGAAATGTCCTTCTCTGCTTTAGAAACACATAGCTGAATAAATATATAAACAGAATTCAGAATGTTTTAGTTTCATCAAAATAGCTAAAAAAAAATTGACAGCATAACAGAAACCTTATAAGCATCCTGGCTGGAATAATTTCACTAGCAACATATCATTTTGCAGCAGGATTTTTTTAAAAACTGGCTTAAAATTTAAAAAAAAAAAAAACTAGATACCAAAACGCAGAATTTCATACAGCTTGTGCTATTTCCCAAACTACAGATTGGGAAATAGCACAAGATGCTTTAGACAGAGTCATCTGATGCAAAATTGACCTGTTCAGGACAGCAATGTTATAGTCTTTTTATTGAAAACTCAGATGTTAAAGTAACTGAATTTTGGAACATTCAGCTACAAAGTCTTGAGCAAATTCAATTAAAATATAAACTCAAGAGACTGACTGTTGGATTCAGTTCTAGTGAGTTTAATGAGACTTAATTCCTAAAGTGTTTAGGCTAAACAAGTGTATAAGGGAATATGATCCAGTGAACTCAGTGAGAATTAAATTGAGTAAACAGAATTATACAATAAATATTATAACTTTAAAAAAATAATTAAAGGCATTTTCTAGGATTTTTTGAAAAAATTATGGTACCATCAATATGTACCACAATATTGGGCTAGCAGTCTGAATTCAGGTGCATGCAAATTACATTATAAATTTAAAAGCATCAAAGGTTAGCAATTTTTTCAGACAAGGAGGTCATTGCATCACCTTCTGTGGCAGCAATTTTTTAAAAAATACCCCAAACTTAGGAGATTGTCAAACCTTGCCAGAAGTCTCATCCCCAAGATTTTATGAAGCATCATGTAAAAACAACAAATCTCACATGAGATTGTCAGCATCTCACCCGATTTTGGCATTCAAACCTAAAATCTCACAAGATCTCATCTAAGAAGAAATTACAGTATTGCAATAATAATTGGAGTAACTTTGCCATAAATAACATCGGATTTGATTGCTTTGAGCCACCCATAAATGAGGCAAATTTATTCAACCATTGTTTTAAAAGAAATCGGGTTCATTTGAAATAACATCATTGTTCCAAGCAAAATCAAGCCATAAGAATTAAAGGTAACCGTGTTTAATAACCTGTTAAATGTCTAAGGATAACATTTCTCAGGCTGGAATTTTGCAAAAACGTTTTACAAATTTTCACTTTATACAATCTCCTTTTCCTAAATTTATTTTCCAACATTTCATATTTGGACTAAATTTTCCCTCTTTTTTAAGTATCCTTCATTTGCAAAGAAGGAGGAATTGTCCCGATGAAAGCATTTTAGCTGCTGAATAGAAGCATTTATGGGCATTAAGAAGAAAAGGAAGGTCACTCTGTATGAGAGGCAAGATATTGACTTTCATTCTATCAATAAAAGGTCAGTACCTCCATTGTACTTGCTCATTGCAGCATATGAGCTTTCCACAGATTTTTTTTTAAAGGACATGAAAGGGTAAAAAATGCCAAATCATTGGGAAAATTGTTACAAATGTCATCTGGCTTTTCCAAATGAGTTGTACCACGGATCCTGTATATTTCTGCTTTATATTCTGCACAGAGGAATTTGTGATAGAGAAACAGAAGCAGCCACAAATACTACTTTCTTCACATCTCCAATTCACACCAATATCCATGAGTATTGTATAGCAGATCCTCATAACCAACTGCAATAATCATAATCTCGTGGTGCTATTCTTACTGGGCTATGGAAATTTGCACTATAGATCCCACTGTATTCTTACTTCTGAGAAAACAGGTAGAGGTTTACCTTGAACTCCTACCCTACGTTTTCAAGAATTAAGACTACAAATCCTACTTTGATAAAGTGTAAGAGTGAGGGTTGAAGTAAAGTTGATTGCAAAGACAGATGTATACAAAACAATGCAAAATGTTATAATTGTCTAACTGTACTCTTTGAACAAGCAATCTTCAAATATCTCTGCCAAATTCTGCAGTATCTGGAACCTGTAAATAGCATCCTGAAACTCAACACTCACAAGATGAAATTTGGTGATGTCACATAATGTCCAGGTGTTGAAAGATTAAACACAAAATAAAACTGGTGTGTGATGGAGTTTCAGGCCAAGAAGCAGAATCCCATAAAGAGAGTTTCCATCTACAATTTGGGGCAATATCTGAGAGGTAAACATAATTGATATGATCTATAAGGAAAACTGCAAATATGAATTTTATCCAGGAAAATATGCATTATTTTACAGTAAAGTTTGACTGACACCTGATGAGTTCATGGGCATATTCACATCTACATTCATCACTTCTTTGTAGCAACGTGGAAATGGTTTGCAGCAGTAATCTCTTGGAATGTTTTTTCCTACTTCCCAGGCCCGCCTACAGCCCTGGTATTCCCTGGTAGTTTCCCAGCCAAGTACTAACCAGGCCCAGACTCACATAGCGTTTGAGCTCAGACAAGGTTAGCAGGGTGCTACCACCCATTGAAACAAGGTGACGTCTCCTTTGAGATAAGCACAGCTCCAGGGATTTCATGGACGTATCTATGTAGCTTTCTTGGCAACAGACCTTCCAGGATGTTTTCCTTTTCTTTTATTTCTCAGTTGAGCCTACAGTCATGGTATTCCCTGGATGGCTGTTCCCCATCCAAGTATTAGCCAGGCCCAACGCCGAACAACATCCTAGCCAGGCAAGGCTGGGTAAGTGCTACACAGTGAACATGTTTTGTGCCTCACAATGGCCAACTAGACACATACAAGGAGCTCATAAGCCAACCTTGAATGCAACAGCATCCTTCTGTAAGCAATACCAGTTACTTATGTTTCCTAGCAACTGTTATTCAGAAGCATACAGCCTTCAATACTGGAGGTAAAGTGCAGAAAACCTGACTAGTAGTCCTCCTTAATTGCCTTATCATGTATAAATTTCTCTCAGCCCCTTTTAAAGCCATTCAAATTGGCAGCTACTATTATATGTTGTAGAATCAATTGTACATTCTTCTGTTTGTCTTCCTTCTCCCATCATTCAGCTTCTTTGAATGACCCAGGTCCTAGCAGTACAAGGCAAATACTATGCAAATATCCAAGTGCTAAACTATAGTGATATAATTATAAATTAATCTTATTAAAAGTTGCATAGGTCAAGGAATTGGATAAACGTGAGTGCATAGAGCCTTTATTTAATTCTTTGCTGCCACCTCATTTGGAATTCTGTGTGCAGTTATTCCAGCCCTGTCTTAAAGAAGAACTACTTCAGAGCTGGAAAAGTTTTTAAAAAGGCAATCAAAATGATACATGGATTCAAACACTGCTCCTATAACTTAAAGTGTTTATAGCTGGGAATGTTGGGGATGGGGAAGCCACCTAAGAAAGGGTGAACATATATAAAATTATGGAGAAAATAGAAATTTTAGAACTCAGGTTCATCCAATTACATTTATTAGCACTGACAATTTGGCAAAAAGGACACGAAAAATGTTAGATCACATAATGCACTAGAAACATTGGTGGTCAACAACTTAGGAAATTGCCCTTAAAGAGTTAAAGGTTAAATGGGTGAATATGTCTATTAATAACCATGATGGCTACCTAGAACCTCCAGAGAGGGAAGCAATACATAGCATCAGCAAATGCTAGAGATAAACAACCATGGGTATCGTGAGTTTAATAAACTTTAAGAGGCATTTGGTCAACTGCAGCTGAAAACAGAACACTGGTCCTTGGTTTAGTTCAGCAATGCAATTCTTAGATTATTATAGATAATTTAAAAACACTATACTTTTAAAAACTCTGTGCCAAACAAAATGGTCTGATATTCTCAAAACTATTTTCTCCTGTTCTTTGAAAATGTTTTATCCACATACTAAATACTGGGAAAAAAAACTATATCACATTGGTGACTAGTGTTATTTCACCCTTGGAAATATAACTAAAAATCGGAGAGAAGGAAGTAGCATCCAAAAGTAGAACATTATTTTCACCCATAAAAAATGTCAGATGTAATTTGAGTGATTTCTAAGAATCTAAGTGGAGAAAGTCTAGATGAAAAAGGGAAAGATATTAGTTATTATTGTTCCCTGCTTTAAAAACATTTCACATCCTATATTCTGATTATACAATATACACTGTGACTAGGAAAAAAATCTCCATATAATGAGATATATACCTGGGTACCGGACAGTACACAGATATATGTATGCCTAACTGTTAACATCTAGCTAAATTCTACAAGCAATTTTGTAGATGTTTTATGGCTAAAAATGAAATCTCAGGAGTTCCAGGAACATCAGGTTTATTTTTAACTTGTCTATGAAAAAAGAATACAATCAGGGTAGAATTTAACTTGTGAATGGCATACTTCACAATAACAATTGTCCTAAGAGATATTAATTGGCTGAGAAAAAGACTTTATTATGAATGCAAATGCACTATAATGCAAGCATTTCTTTTCATGATGATTAAATTATGGCTAATTATGACTCACTCACAATCAGCATGCAAGGTAACTGGGTTTGCCAGACTTAAGCAAGAATACATTTTGAATTGCAATTAATTTTACATGTATGGGTCATTTACATTTCTGATCTCATAAAGCCAGTCTACACCAGGTAAAAATAAATGCATGGAACCTGACAATGAACTAAAGCCTTAGAAGGGAAACATCGTTTGTGATACAATAGACTGAATATTGGCTGTGGGCTAGTTCTCATTTGTGCTTCTGTTGCCTGATGGCTAAACATGAATAACTTACACAAGTGAATGGGGCAGAACAGATAGAAGATTTCTAACTAAACATTCACTGGAATCACAAGCACAGCAGCTGAATGCAGACATAATACTAAGCCAGAAGTTTTAAACCATGATTTGTTGGGGAAAAAAATAATTGCCTGGCTTGAACTTGCAACAAAACACTATGCCATCATGGTTGAGTTCACATATCATACTAAGGTGAGAGCAAATAAACCAATTTTTTGATCCAGTGCCATTAATGAACCTAGATAATATCAGGATTTTCTCATGGGAAGAAGGTCATCCCGTTAGCTATACAACAACAGGTGTCGAGATTATTCTATGAGTAATGTAAACAAAGTATCTTGTGATTCTGTTATGATTTTTACTGCCACCTACTGTAATGTGTATGTTAGTTATTCAGTGGGGGAAGTACATGCTGGCAATTTAACGGGAGGGCTAAATGCCCAGCCTGGTGTGTTTGTCTTGTAAAAAGTTAATCATGTAGTTTATAGGTTATGTAGTCTTAACTAGTAACCAAGTAGTGTACCTCTTCTCTGAGAGTGTTTTTTAGCTAGAGACTTTGTTGTGGTTAAGTCTTGGAAGCTAAGGTGAGAAGAAGTCTTTGTTATATCCTATATTTTATATGCAACTTGTATTTTATGAAGTTTTGCATTTTTATCAATAAAGACCAGTTAGTTTATATTTTCTGACTGGATTTTCTTTGGAAAGCTAACTATGGATATTGCATTTTGCAAGCTCTCATGCTGATGTGTAAGTTACCTGAGAGCAGGATTTTTGGGACCTTTTTGCTGCACTCTGCACAACAGGTTATGGGCCCAGAGCTCAGGACCCAGGGCTCAGGACTAAGTTTCAGAGGCCGGAGGGGACCCAGTATCCAGAATCAGGACCAAGTGCCCAGGACTGATGACTGAGGTCAGTGGTTCGGGAACAGGATTCCAGGCATGAGGTTCCAGGAATGGTGTCCAAGGCATGAATCCAGGCGTGCTGGAAGCAAGGACTTAAATTCCTGAGTGACGGGTGATTTATGGATTTATTACCCTGCCTGTCACTGTTTCGCTTGAGGTTTGGATTTTTTCTCTGTGGTTGAGTGCTTGTTTTAAGTGAAATATGGCAGCAGCTCCACCTGCAGCAGTAAGCCTTCCGTTTGAAAGGTTGAATTCAAAGAATTACCAAACATGGAATATAAAGATAACAAAATTTTTCATGAAAGAGGGGCTTTGGCGTTATGTAGACAACGCACCCCCGGTGGCACCCACGAATGAAGAGCAAGCTTTGATGGACCGTGCATATGGTAATTTGATTTTGGGACTTGAGTCTTCAGAATTGGTGCATGTTCATGGTTTGGAAACTGCTAATGCATGCTGGGTGGCTTTGCGTGGGATTTATGCGAGGCAAACTTCATCTGCTATCGTAAGTTTGACAAAGCAGTTGTATAACCTTAAATTGGAGCCAGGAGCTAATGTAATTGAGCACCTGAATAAGATGAAAACTTTGTTTGCTGAGTTGGCAGATCGTAATCTGATCATTCCCAAGCAAGAAAGAGCATGTATAATTCTTTCAAGTCTGGATGAGTCTTTTGACATATTAGTAGAAGCCGTACAGTCACTACCAATTGCGGACCTGACAGTTGAGTATTTAACAAACAGGTTGCAAGAAATTCAAAGTACACGTGATATGCAGACTCATCCCAAGAAAAGACTTGATAACTTAAAGCAGCAACCTTCTCCAGCTGGCACAGAATGTGCATATTTGGTGAGAAAATGTTTTCATTGTAATTCTACCAAGCACCTTATAAAAGACTGTCCTATGAAAAATCAGCCTGCTGAGAGTTCCAGAAGGTTTGTCCGTCGTGGAAAGGCAACAGTTAAGAAACAAGGGAGTACTAGACTGGTGTCTGCTTTGATTTCTAACAGAGACAAATGTTATGCTGATAAGTGGTTACTGGACTCTGGTTGTAGTGAAATCATTGTAAACAATGAGCAGTTATTGTTAACTAAATGTAAACCTAAAATTCAACAGGTTAATTTGGCTGATGGTTCTGTAGCTAAAGTAACCATGCAAGGTGAAGTGTTCATACCTTGTTTGGGAGAAGTGGTTTCTGATTTACTCTGTGTTCCTACACTTGATTTTTCTCTTCTCAGTGTCCCTGTATTAACTAGCATTGGTTATTCTGTTATGTTCCAAGGTTCTGAATGCTATGTTACAAAAGAGGGGGTTGAATGTGCAAGAGGGAGAATGGTTAATCAATTGTATGAAATGCTTCCTAAACAAGATGTATTAATTGGAAGTTGTGGTAATGTGCCTTTACATGATAAATGCATTCATTATTATCATAGAGTATTAGGTCATCCTGGATGGAAGTGTTTGTCACAAATGGCCAAAGTGTATCCAGAACTGAGATTCAAGAAGTGTTCTAAGTTTCTTGATTGTACTGTGTGTAAACAATCTAAGATAAAATCTGCCCCTGTTGCCAGAAAAAGCAGCAGGATTTCTACAAGACCATTTGCTCTTGTGCATGCTGACTTAGCTGGTCCGTTTCCTTCAAGTGAAGGGGGAGCAAGATTCATGTTTGTTTTAGTGGATGATAAAACACGTTTCACATTTTGTTATTTGTTGAAACAGAAGTCTGAAGCATTCTCTCGTTTCAAAGAATTTGTGTCTATGGTTGAAAAAAGACATGGATATAAAGTGGGGAGTTTGCAGACTGACAGAGGGGGTGAATTTATGAGTCTTGAGTTTAAAAATTGGCTACGTAAGAAAGGCACAGATTAACAAATGTGGGCATGTCCGCTGAGAATGGGATTGCTGAGCGCAAAATCGGTGTTTTGAAAGTAATTAAGGATAGTTTACTTATTGATATTCAATTGCCAGCCCGTTTTTGGGGAGAAGCTATTTTAACAGCAGTATTTCTTACTAACAGACGCTGGAATTCAGCTGTGAATGAAGTTCCTTATTTTTTGCTGTATGGTAAACACCCATGCTTAAAGCATCTGCATACATTTGGAACTTTTGCTTATGTACAAATTCCTAAGTCTCAAAGAAGGAAAAACCAACCAAAAACACAGCGTCTGAGATTTGTTGGTTATGCTCAGGAGTCAGAGGGTTATTGGTTTTATCTGGGCCGAAACCAAGTTATTATCTCCAGAAATGCTAATTTTGAAGAGCCTTCTGATTGGCAAAGGCTGCATGCAAATTCAGAGGGTTTTTTGGAGTCACACACAGATTTAGCTAGAGAGCTAACACCACTTGTTGCATCCTCCTCTCCACAGATAAAGCAAGAAGCAGAGGCTTTAGCTGAAGTAGAAAAGAAAGAAGAGAAAGTAGAGGAAATACAAGAGAGTTTTGAGATTCCTCGTAGATCAACATGAATAACAAAAGGTGTTCCACCAGAAAGATTTGTTATTCAACAAGTCAGGGTGTGTCAAATAACTTGTGAACCACAAAATTTTCAGGAAATGTTATCATTGCCAATTGATGAACAAGATAAATGGAATGAAGCTATGGATACTGAGTTCAATGCATTAGTAAATAAGAATGTTTTTGAAATTGTTGATTTACCTGCATCAGAAAAAGCCATAGGTTCCAGATGGGTGTTTAGAAAAAAGCTTTTACCTGATAATACTGTTCAGTATAAAGCTAGACTGGTTGTACAAGGTTATTCACAAGAACAGTTTGTGAATTATAATCTTACATTTGCACCTACAGTTAGGCCTGAATCATTGTGTGTAATGTTGGCCTTAGCTGCACAAAGAAATATGGTTGTTCATCATTTTGATGTAGATACAGCTTATTTAAATGCTGAGCTTCATGAAACTGTGTATATGAAGCAACCTCCAGGTTACACATGTGAGGATTCCCAGAAAGTATACAGATTGCGTAAAGTACTGTATGGATTGAAACAAGCTGGGAGATGTTGGCATCAAAGCTTAGATAAAGCTTTGTTGGAAATTGGTTTCAAGAAATCAATAGCTGATCAATGTGTATATACCAAAGGAACTGGAAAAGATTATACAGTACTTCTCACTTATGTTGATGATTTCTGTCTTGCTACTAGTTCTTTAAACTTGGTAAAAGAGTTTGCCAAGCAAATGGAGCAATATTTTAAATTGAAAGATCTAGGTATGTTAAGATACTACCTTGGGATTGAAGTGCATAGAGCTGAAAATGGAGAAATCTATCAAAGTCAAAAGAAAAAGATAGAACAGTTGTTAACACACATGGGAATGTTAGATGCAAAACCTGAAAAACTCCAATGACTTGTGATTTTTTGAAAAATGAAACATGTGAAAAGTTGTGTGAAACACCTGCAATGTATCATTCTGTGATTGGTTCTGTACTACACCTAGCACAATGGACATGTCCAGATGTGTCTTATGTTGTTGGGATTTTGAGCCGTAAGGTGGCTAATCCTACAGAACATGACTGGCTAGGATTGAAAAGATTAATGAGATATTTAAAAGGTACAACAGATTTTTGTCTTAAAATGTCAACTAATGGGTCAGAAGAGCCTGTAATTTTTGTTGATAGTTCATTTGCAGAAGAAAGTGACAGAAAGTCCATAACTGGGTTTGCTTGTAAATTTGGTGAATCTACAATTGCATGGAAAGCAAGGAAGCAAACCTCCATTGCCTTATCTACTGCAGAAGCTGAATTCGCAGCTTTATCAGAAGCAATCTGTGAATTAAGATGGTTTCATCAATTATTCACTGATTTAAACATTCAAGTGTCATTGCCTTATACAGTGTATGAAGATTCCCAAGCCTGTATAGGGTTAGCTACAACAGAAAACATTAGAGCTCGTACAAAGTATGTTGATGTAAAGTATAAAAATGTGAGACAAGCTATGTTAGAAAATTTCATTGATCTTGTGTATTGTGCATCTGAAACAAATCTTGCAGATGTATTTACAAAATCATTGCCTATTGTACAACATGAAGCAATGTTAGCAAACCTTGGAGTAGAACAAATGTAAATTGTTTATGTATTGCTGTAATCAGTTGTTTCTACTACTCGTAACACATGTTGTTGTGTCGCGAACGGGCTGAGAGGGGTATCAGGATTTTCTCATGGGAAGAAGGTCATCCCGTTAGCTATACAACAACAGGTGTCGAGATTATTCTATGAGTAATGTAAACAAAGTATCTTGTGATTCTGTTATGATTTTTACTGCCACCTACTGTAATGTGTATGTTAGTTATTCAGTGGGGGAAGTACATGCTGGCAATTTAACGGGAGGGCTAAATGCCCAGCCTGGTGTGTTTGTCTTGTAAAAAGTTAATCATGTAGTTTATAGGTTATGTAGTCTTAACTAGTAACCAAGTAGTGTACCTCTTCTCTGAGAGTGTTTTTTAGCTAGAGACTTTGTTGTGGTTAAGTCTTGGAAGCTAAGGTGAGAAGAAGTCTTTGTTATATCCTATATTTTATATGCAACTTGTATTTTATGAAGTTTTGCATTTTTATCAATAAAGACCAGTTAGTTTATATTTTCTGACTGGATTTTCTTTGGAAAGCTAACTATGGATATTGCATTTTGCAAGCTCTCATGCTGATGTGTAAGTTACCTGAGAGCAGGATTTTTGGGACCTTTTTGCTGCACTCTGCACAACAGAAAATGCTTTTCAACTGAAGTAATTCTGATTCCATTCCAGTAATTATAGTACAGAAAATCAATGACATGTCTGTATATGCACATTAGGCCTATGATTTCTGTCCATACTATCACTCAATTTTTTTGAAGAGGAATGTTCAATACAGTCAGGAAATAAACATTTGGTTTGGTTTGTTTCATTTAGTTCATTCCAAAACTGCCAATAGTACTGGCTTCCCCATGAGCTGAAGTTACAATTTGAGACAACCACTCTTCCATCATATTATGATTTTTGACATCCAAATCAGTGCCCTATTTGTAACAGATGAAAGCAAATATATAGAACAGAACAGAGTCACTGGGTCTCTAAGCCAGCCCTATTTTCATCTCCCTAGCAAAACTGTGAGCTGGAATCTGCCTGGGTTATCTAAACCAGTGCTTCTCAACCTTGGCAACTTTAAGATGGGTCAATTTCAGCTCCCCGTGCTGGCTGGGGAAATCTGGGAGTTGAAGTCCACCCATCTTAAAGTTGCCAAGGTTGAGAAGCACTGAACTAAACTACACAAAAGTGGTTGAGTATATTATATGGCCAAAGGTGAGGGGAAAAAAGTGTTCTGCTGTCCCTCAATGGAATGATATACTTATTGTTCACTAAATATTGAGCACATTTATACAAACAAGAGAACTCAAGAACCATTCATATCTGAGTTTTTAACCATTTATGGAAACAGGGAAATACATTTGTGCACAATGGCAAGTACAAAGCTCTTAAATACCTTCATTCTTATCTCCACAGGGAGAGAAGCAGTGGCAGATTATAAGCAAGCTTTCCCCAACCTGATACCCTATAGGTAGCCATAACAATTTGGGATGATAGGAGCTGTAGCCCAACACATTTGAAGGGCACCAATTAGGGAAAACTGAGTTAAACATCACCCTGGTCATAATTATCCAGTACTCAGCTGCAGAACTCATTCACCCCACATTAATCTGATCAGTTAAACCCCACACGAACCTCTGTCCACCAGCAACCAAAATCTGAATGGGGCAGCATTCATTTAATTAAAAACCTACAGATAAAACTGCAAGATAAAACCAACATTGAATCTCCAGCAGATAAAACCACCATAAAATCAGTAGCCAAACAAATAGCACAAAGTTCTACAAGTGCCAAAAAATGTTTTTAATGCTTAGAAAACTCAATGACTTAGGGTCAAAGGACTATTTCAGGTGAGGCTGTCTGGGGAGAGACACCTTTCACAGAAAGAACATCATCACTTCAAAGGTCCTATTCTTTTCATGCTTACATTTAGCTCTATTTCCTTTGTGGTAAAGTATCATGGTTTGTTCTGTACAAATTCATAAACTGTATAAGATTGCACATGAAAGAACAGATGAGAGAACATGATAACTTTCATTTTCCATTAAAACACTTGAAATAATATGAACTTGGAGAAATGATCATGAATGGAAAAAACTATTGGCAATGGGTTGCAAACAGGATTTTAGAATTCTTCCATATTTAGGCAATGATTGCACGAAAAAATAGAAAATTAGATATGCCTTTTTCTTTTAAGGGGAAAACACATTTAGAACTACAAGTAATATATACACTTGGCTTTTCTCCATTTTCTCAGATTATTTTGTTGGATATGAAGATGTAACCTTCCCCTTTTGGGGGCAAATAATATATAAATTTTGAATACTAATATAAGTCTTAAAATATAGACAGCCATGGCAGCATTCCAAAATAACTACTGTACACCAGGGACTAAACACTAGAAATGAATTTCTCAGACTGTTATATATGGGAAACTAAACTTAAGAGCTATTTATGGAACAGCTGAATGATCTTCCTAAAATACCAGATTGTTAGCCTTTCCATTTTAGTGGCTAAACACTTTAATTGAAGGGGGGGGGAACTCTCTTCAGAAGCTTGTTTTGAGATGAGCACATTTATTAACATGGCACATTTCTGATTTCAGTTATCTTGCCCACACAGAATCTTTCAAACCAAATAATGATCTCTAACTTCAAATAATTGAGCACCCTTTTTTTATTCCACCATCCCTGTAGAAATCCCTGTAGAACTATGGAAACAATGATTATAATTCAAATCTTAATTACATGAATAACTAGTATCATTTTTGTTTCCATAACGTCAATCGCATCCACATTCTGAAGGTGAACACACACAAAACCTACTTTAGATAGAACGCATTAGACAAAATGTATGTACCATACAAAATTAGGAGATGTAATGGTGCAATATTTTGAGTCTGCTTCTTCATATTTACTGCTATTAAATTATGCCATCTTGCAAAATTACACATCTACAAGTATACAGATTAAAAATGCATGGATGTGATCGTTCATGTGGCCTATTCTGGAACAACATCTAGAAATCCATTCTCTAATGATACTTGTTAATGGCAGTTACCTGTTCGTTTTCATATAGTGCCAGTATCAGTAGTCTTGTGGTCAAAGAGCCACCCAGGTGGCATGCATGACAGATTCAGATCTGCTCCATCCATCTATCACCATCTTGTTTCTATTACAGAATAATCTTTATTTGCACAACACATTAACTAGGTCATGGGGTGTAAAGAACACTGAGTCAGTTGACCAAGCCAATCTAAAGGAGTTAGAGTTAGCCCTAAACAGCCCTGTTTGGGATTAAACTAATTAGACCCCTCAACAGTGCCATCTGAATGGCTGACTGGAAGGTTAATGAACTTCTCCTCATCTGTAATCAAGGTGAAGCTCTAGAGAGATCCCACAAAACATGTCTCCTTTAGGCATGCTATCTCTGTGTCCACTTTGGCTTTTACCACCCCTGCAGGAATGTGTGTTAAAAAGGGCAGAAACATGTATATTGGGTATGGCCTGTACAATTATCTACATTTTTTAAATCTATTCTGGATAAGAAAAGGTGTCCAACAGTAGAAAGGAAACTAAGCTTCTTAACCTTATTTATATCTGTTGGGAAGACTGTAAACACAGCAATCAATGATTTTTCAGCACATCCCTGATCATGTGTTACTGGCACATGGACTTGAGGTAGGTAAGTTGGAGAGGTGATCTCTGGGTCAACTATCTTACAGCCAATGATTCTCTACATTTCCTTGTCCAGATATCTATGGTGGTACACTGACATGCATCACTGGATTATACAATTATTTCATTCATCTAATGCTGCAAATTATGACATTACACTTTTATAACAGTTCTAATAACTTGTATTCTCTTTGTTGCCAGTGTTAAGACCTCATAGGATGAATCTCAAAGTCACCATTCAGTGACCACAGATGATTCAGTCTCCTGTCTTCCATTCATTTCTGAATTGTCTATTATCAAGTTAAATTATAGGAAGCAATCAGCCTTGGAGATAACAGAAAAGTACCTTAGGGTCTGGATATGGAGTTTGGAGTAACACCACACAGATTATTAAAGAATGGGGAGAATCACATTAGTTATATATCAAGAAGTTAATTTTGATTTGAAGGAAAATTACACGGTCAAAGGCTGCCCTATTTCCTTCAAGAGAAGCTCCAAGGTTCCAGAAAGGGTCTCCGAAACCATTGTTATTCATAGATCATAAGCTCTAATTAAATAACCCAACCTAGTACACTTCCAATGTAGTGGGCCTTTGGGATCTTTGTATGTATATATAAGTGCTTGTGTATACACATATACAAAATTAGATGTTTAAATCTGTGAAATGGTAAATCAGATTGTGATTATGTTGCTTTGAAGACAAAAATTTGGAACCTGGAAACTCAGTTTGAAACAAAGCTGCTAATTTAAAACTCGGAATGGACAATGAAAACACACCAGAATTCATGCATATGACAACAGAGGAACAAGTCTTTTCAATTGTGGTACCCCATTTGTGGAACTCATTTGTCACTGACTAAGAGGTTTCATTTTCCCAGGCTTATTTTTATTCTTGCTGTGACACTTTTTAGCACTGCCTTTTATTGTTGTTTTATTTTAACAATTTATGTAGCCACCTATCTCAATAAGTGACTCAGAGTAGCGAACAATATTAAAAATAAAAATAAAACAATTACAATAAAAATTACAAAAATTAAAATGCATAGCAGCTGAGAAAAATACTACAGTCATTAATCATTTGCACAATCAGGAGACAGGACCCTTCACATCCTAACCCTAACCCCAGGCTTGGGCACAGAACCAGGTCTTTAGGTCCTTATAAAAGGCCATCAGGGTCAGGGCCTACCTAATCCCCAGAAGGAGAATATTCCAAATGGCAGGTGCTATGGCAGAAAAGGCTTGTCTTCTGGCCCTGCCAGAACCTGAAGAATGTTCATCCTATCAAACTATATCGAACAGGCAGAAACAACTGGGCAGAGAGTCCCTTATGTAACCTGATCCCAAGCCATGAAGGGTTTTAAAGGTGACAACCAGCACCTTGAATTGCACCTGAAAGCACCCTGGCAACCAATGCAGCTCATGAAGTAGCGGTGTCACACTGAATAACCGGCACCATTTACTATCCATCTGCTGCATTCTTCACCAGTTGAAGCTTCTAAATGTTCTTCAACAGCAGCCCCATGTAGACTGCATTGTAGTAGACAAGACAGGAAGTCACAAGGGTATGAGTGACTGTGAGTGGGCCCTCCCAGTCCAGGAACAGGTATAACTGGGCAGAACCCAAAGGTGTACAAAGGCCCTTCTAGCCACGGCTGTAGCTCTCCTCCCCCATCAACATTGACTGGAACTGGGCTTGGAGGAAGGAGGAGAACCAGCACAACACCATGCCACCCACCTCCAACTCCTGGAGCTGGTCCAGAAGACTGAACTTGCCACTCAATAAGCCATGTAACTTGTTTTGAAAGTTGCAATGAAGATTTCATCTACTAGCCAAGGAGAATTTTGTTTGGCTAACCCAAGATGCTACAGATCAGCAGCTACTAAATCAACAGGTTCACTCTTTGCCCTCTTTCATTCATAGCATTCTTTAGTTATCTATGTAGAATCTTAAAAACAATAACCATAGGATCCAGCTTGTGGGTAGACCTCTTCTGGGACTAATCTTATTTCTTCAATTGATGAATGGTTAGGTCCAAGGCTTGTAAAATGCCTTAAACAGTCCATCAGCAAAATGGCCAATAACAGAAAAGCAAGCAACATTATAACAATTGGGACAACAGTTCCCAGAATTCCTAGCCAGGTAGGTTTAACTCTCAATAGAAGAAAATATCTGTAGCTCGGGTTGAACTGTGGAATCCTGGGTGCTCTCTGAGCTTAACTGTTTGCTTGCAGACATTTCATTACTCAACTAGGTAATATCATCAGTGCAAGTGATCATCAGAGAATGTACTGATGATGTTACCTAGCTGGGTAATGTAACATCTGCAAGCAAACAATCAAACTCAGAGAGCACCAAGGACTCCACAACTTTAACTCTACTGGCAGACAATGCATATTAATACATTTAGTCACTATAATTCCTACTCTTGGCATGGATTTAAGAGGCCACTAAGGTACTTGGAATTAAAATGTGTTTAAGCTGATTGATTTCTATAGGCTTATATTCTCTGTAACACTGTTGCCTACATATTCAGTGGCAGCAAATTCTGTGTGAACCAAGGCTACAGTTGACAATGACGCTATTAATGAAACAAGTAAGAGCAGCCTTGCCATTAAAAATGTAGAGCTTGGTTGAAAAAGCTTGAATAGTTGATAGAATAGCAAACAAAATCATAAATCAGAGCTCATAATTTTCAGTGGAGTAAAAGGTCACTATAAATCAACACTAAAGAAGAAAAAACAGTAAAAGGCTGTCCTATTTTTCTTGCTACCCAAAACCTACCAGTCAAAAGAAGAATTCTAAAGTTCCTAACATGTAGGAATTATAGTTTGTCTATATTCAGCTCTCAGCGATGCCTGCAAGTATATGGTCTGAGGAGAATAGATGAGATTTCCATCCAAATTAAAAATTATATCCTAGCACTTAGCAACTTCACGATTCCTATAACTCAGTCCATTTCACTCATTCAAGTGATTTTAGTAGGAAATGAAAGAAATAGTCTTAGGATGTTTATGTCCTCCCAAACTATGAGCAAAGAATAAATATGTTTTTGAAAGACAGAACAGCATGAGCCGTGCATTATTTTATCAGCGTGATAACATTTTATCACAGTAATGCAACTGTTGTTCCTCTCTTTAAAAGAAAAACTTACCCTCCAGGCACAAGCTTCCAAACATCTTCAGCTTTGAAATAAAAGTTTATCTAATGTGGCATATACCAAAACGAGGCTTTTGTGTCCCTCAAGTGGGATTCAGGAAGATTGGTGAATGCAAGTGAGAAAGCCCTTCGGAAAGAATTCCAACTGCGGCAGCGCGGCAAACCCAGTTGAAAGCCTCTGAGGAAACAGCAGAAGCAATGGACTGCAAATCAGGGCTAATTCTGGCAAGGCCCATTACAAGTGGTGATGTGATTCTGAATGTTCAGTAAAGAATGGAGGGGAAAGAACAAGCAGGGGCTTCTGCCATCAGATAGATATAATATATATTAAAATTGCTGCAAAACTGCTGCGTAGTTTGCTAACATTTTAAGTACCTGCTATGAATTCAGATCTCAGTATTGCCTTCACAGGCATTGGCAGTTGAATTTCTGTGCAAAACAGCAGAACTTCATTCACACTTTCAAAGAAAAGGATGAATGTGAGCTAATGATGCAGAATCATTCTCTCCCAGCGGGGTTTCTCCCAAGTAAACAATGACAGCACAAGAGATCTTGGGTGGGAGATGAGCATTGTGGGGAGAGACACATTCATCTTCTGCACATCCTTTCTGCCACTGATTTTATTTACTCCAAACTTTCTCTTCCTGTCCCACAACCGCTACTTATCCAGCAGGTAGAGCTATAGTTACAGGAACTCTTTAGCTCTTCAGACTTAAAGAGACTGGTAATAATTATTTGGGCATATCAGATATGACTGTGGTGGCACTGACACATATTTAGTTCTCTAACATGCACTGCCTCTGAAGAACACTCATAAGCTTTAGCTGGTTCAGAATGATGCACCATAGCTGAGGTCAGTTATGAAGCATACAAGACTCCAAGGTTGCCTTGTAGGACCTTTAATGCACCATAATGCTCTAAATTACTTGAGACCATTTACTTGCAGGAGCAACTCCTCTTATCTCAGCCTGCATGTGCTTTACAGTATTTTGGATGTTATTTTAAGTTATTTTCCTGAAAATGTCTGAAGCACGTTTGGTGAGGATTTCAAAGAGATGTTTTTTTTATTATTATTATTATTATTATTATTATTATTATTATTATTATTATTATTATTATTTGCTGTATCCAAACTTTGCCCTCCATCATGGGAACCACCTTAAGCATCCTCATTGGTGATCTTTTCATGATAGTCCTTTGGCCTGTTAACCTGAACTGCTTGATCCCTATTACTCCTGCTATTTTTGCTAATTGATGGGGATTTTATTTGTTTCTACCTGCTTGTTTTATATATTTCAGCAGCAGCAGGGCTGTAGCAAAAGGACAGAATAGGGATGAAGAAAGCATAACTCACTATAGCAGTATATCCCCTGCTAAGACTAGGCACCCAAAAAGAGATGCCATTGATTGGTTCAGGAACAAGAGCAACCACAAAGTAGTAACAAAAGTTATAGGTAGAGGAACAGGTGACAGCTGTGGCTTGGAGCACTTTTCCTCAGATTCATCTTGTGTGTCAATTACATCCTTTCCTGGATCAGGAGGCATAACTCATGGTCTCTCAAGCCTTGGGCACCTCCTGAATGCATTACTGCAATGCACTCTACGTGAGGCTGCCCTTAAAGACCACTTGGATACTACAGCTGGCCCAGACTATAGCATGTGGGCAATTATAGGTGCACCTCAGTATGGCCATGTTACAGCACTGTTCCACGAGCTGCACTGGCTCCCAGCAGGCTCTGGGTACAATTCAAGGTGTTGAATGCCATCTATAAAACCCTTCATGGCATGGAGCCAGGTTATTTGTGGGATGTTTTTCTCCATTATTAGACAGTAGTATTTGATGGGCCTTCTTTGCCACAGTGTCTGCCCTTTGGAACACCATACCCCCCGGACTCATTTGGCCTCAACTCCGTTGGCATTTCAAAAATCCTTGAAGACCTGCATGTTCCCCCAGGCAAGGGGCCTGATGATAGGGTTAGGCTGTGATTGTGGTTTTCTTCCATATGACTGTGGTTATGTGTTTCAGTTGACTAACCTCAGGTGCCACTGTTTTATTATTGTGTCATTGTTTATTACTATTATTTATTATTTTTGTTGTTTTGTTGATATTTACTCCTATATTTGCCACCCAGAGTTGTGATTGTGAGATGGACAGCTATCAAAAATGATTAAATAAATAAATACATCCATCAGGAAAGATATGGAGAGCTTTGGAATCCAAATGAACAATTTTGACCTCCAAGGGACTCGTGCTTGACTTGTATATATGTTTGTAAGTCAAAACCATCTGAAAAACTGGTGAAAAGACTGCACAGGGAGCAAAAGTTTCATTGGGCACATACAAAGCTCACATGAGAAAATCACCAAGTTTTAAACCGAGATTAAATACTGTGTGCTGACCTGAATCCTTTGCCTGTTTTGTATGCTTTATTTTTTAAAAACAAATATTGCACCATTGGCCTAAAAAAAAAAAAACAACCACCAGAATAATCAACCTTATTTAAAATGATAATGATAAATGTATTTTTGCAAATCCTTTTTAAACTTTTTTTGGTCCATTTGATGCCTGGGTGTCACACCAGTGACATTTCCACTGTTAATTTTAGCTTTCTTTTTGTTTTACTTTGCTTATGCGTATAATACAACTCTGTTAGCCTTTCTATAACAATTAAATAACAATATGACCACTGATGTTTTCATTCTTGTTGGGAATATACTGTATTTATAGCCACATATTTCAGTACAAGCCTATGTGAACATCATCAATGCATCATCATCAACTGAGTAAGTTAAACAAGCTATTGTGAAGTATATGACACTTCATCACATATAGTCTGGTCGAACAGATGATCACGTCTGATAAAATGGATTCTAGCTCCAAAGGACAAATCTATGAGGACTAACTGTTGAAGCACTGCAACAACTAGCACAATTGTCCCATGAAAGTTTATCAGAACAAAATGCTGGTAGAGGAGGATCAACAGATGATATTTGGGGCACATAGGACTGCAATAAGTAAAAGACTGCTGTAAATCAGGTGCCCTGCTTGGCACTAGTAGAAGTGCTTTTCAATACAGAAAGGCGTAGTTAGATATAACCCAATGCTTAAAAGTTTCTTTAATATAATTCTCATTACAACTATACTATCAAAAAACCTATCTGTAAAAACATGACACAAGCTACGTTGGATATTTTCTCTGCTTTCACAAATTACTCTTAACTTCCTTGCTAACCCACTGTTGTTGGTGAGAGGCTTTTTTGTACATAAATTAAACCAAGTATTGTAGCCATAAGCTAACCAAATAAGCTAAATTTGCATATTACCCTAAGCCACCTTCCCCACAAAATGGAATTTAACACAAATCTAACAAAACTGTTGTGCTAATGTAGCTGTTGGGGTTTTTTTATGTAGCGCAAGCTCAGTAAAAATGAGTGGGAGTGGCACAGGAATTGTGAACATGCACAAATTGTTTTAAATAATACATATCTATTTAGTTCTTTTTTCCGAAAACACTAGACTGAAGATGTTTCACAATCATCAGCCATAGAAATAGGTTTTTGTATTATATGCCATATATCTTCATCTATTCAGTATATATCTTACATCAGTTTCCAACAAAATGAGTTATATCAGAGTAATAATTTTAAAAGCTCTATTGAAGAATACAACAGTTAAGTGACACTGAAACTGTTAAGATGTTCCAGCTCTTCTAACAAACTGAATCTTGTGTGCAATAAATGTTTTTGCATTTCCATATAATGTATAGGTGAAGAGTGAATGAAATCAAGAATTTAAACATTGCTGATTTCTCCCTTTCCATTATATACACCATTCAGATAAGCTAAGCAGCACAGACGTAAGGCTTGGATTTTAGCTATCCTGACTGAAGCATGGTATTTTCATACATGCTACATGTCAGTCACCCTCTCTCAAACCTACCTACTCCCAGGATTGTCGCTGTGGCGGGGGGGAGGGGGAGACCTCTATGTATCTTGTGTTCAGCTGTCAAACAAAGGGAGCCAATCAATGTAAAAAAATTAATTAATCACTGTTACACCATAACTGTGCTTCAGAACTGCAAGGTGATTATTTCATTGCCAGAGCAAGAAATTGAGAAGAAAACTATTTGCCAACGTCCAGATGCCTACCTTTCTGTACACCAACATATTTGGGGATTCATCAGCTACCCCATTGCTGCTCTGTCCATAGTTATTTCCTTGTGCCATGACTCAAGGGCTGGGGGTCCTGGTAACTTTTTTGCTGAGCAATTAGCCTCTGTGAAGAATGAAAGTGACCTCAGTCAGGTATTCTTTGGCAACCGCCTTCCCATGTCTCCAGTGGACAGCTCTAACTTTCTCCCAGTTCCCTAACAGGAAATGTCCTTTTCACTCAGCCCTGTGGCCCTGCCCCAACTTGTGCCCTGGACCAACGCAGTTATTTCCCCTCCAGCACCATCCGGCAGTCACTAAAAGTTTCATCTTGCCATCCCATTCTTGGCTAACCCAGCAGAGAGTTCGCCTGAATGGCCGTGCAGGAGGCTTCAGTATCAACGTGCTAGAGCCAGCATCACAGTGATGTAAGCATCTTTTCTAGCAACGGTTGCTCCCCCCCCCCCCCGCCCCGCAAAACAAAGCCGGCCACTGGGCTGCAACCTGCGCCCTAAGTTTCAACCAAGACCGGTGGCGCCGCCACGCAGAGGCTCCAGCGCTTCCTCGCGGCTTTGCTCAGAGTGAAGCTACTTTGGTGCCTCGTTAAAAACAAAGAAAGGACCCAGCGCCGTTGACTCTGCGACAGTCAGCCACGTGCCTGCTTTCGAAACCGCGTCTTTCCTTCCCAGGACCCATCTAGGGACCTGTTCTCTTCCTCCCCTCCCACCTCACTGTCCAATGACCCGGTCGCCTCACCGAGGCAAAGGCAGCGCTCTGCGCCTCGCTCTTCTCATGCAAGTTGGAGGACCCAATTCGACTCCCAGCGGCCCTGGCCCCTCTAAGCCCGAACAATAACAACACAAAGGTTGCTCGGCAGTCCTTGGCTCGCCGGCTTGGCTCCACAGTTCTCCTATGCAGCCCTTCCCTTCCTTCCTTCCCTTCCCTTCCTTCCCTTCCCTTCCCTTCCTCCTCCCGCCGTCTCCTCCCGGCAGCAGCCTTCTTAGGCGGGCGTCTGCTTTGTGCCTTTCGGCAGCAAATGGCAGGCGCGAGATTGTTTTGCCCTGCAGTGAAAGCGGAGACGCTGCCTGCGATTTCAGCACCGCGGACAGTGCCGCGGGCACCACCTCCTCCGGGCCGCTGCTGGCTTCGCACGCACGCACGCAAGCCCCGCGCCTAGCCAGCCAGGCAAAATTCCCCCACTTCTCGCCTCCCGGCGTTATTTACCTCCTGGGCCAAGGTCACCCGGCGCACAGCGGCAGCTCTCTTCTCCTCGCCTGCTTGGACCACCCACCCACCCAGCCCCGTGCAATAGGTGTCAGCCGGCAGAAGACGGCAGGAAGCGAGGCTCGTTCATCACACAAGCAGCGCGCACACACGCTGCACTGCTTTCTCCCGCCGCCGCCGCCGCCGCCGCTCCTCCGGCGCTTGCAACTCCCTCAAAGCTTTGCTGAAGCGGAGCCAGCGGCAGCGGCGAGAGCACTTCCCTCCCTCCCTCCCTCCCTGGAATGGAGCGAGGCTGCCTGTCACGTGGGGAAATGGAACGTCAAAGGTGCCGCCGCCGCCGCCACATGGCAACTGCAGAAAGCTCCCTTTGCGCTCGACTTTCCCGCGGGGGTGGTGGGATTGGACGGAGAGGGCGGACGGCAAGAAATTACTGACACTGACTGCGGGTTGGGCAGGAACCGGGAGGGCGACTTCGGCAGAATGAAGACTTCGGGGGAGGAAAGCGAGAGGAGCCTCGTCTTGCCGCCTGCCTGCCTGCCTGCCTTTTCAAAGAAGCCAAATCTGCGCGCGGAACGCAACGGGAAATTAAGACAATCTGCATAAAACCGGCTTTGAAAGGAGCCGAAACGGGCGCTTGAGCTTGATTGGAAGTCTCATTCAGAAAGCCCTCCGCAGGCATCGATTTCCTGTGTCTGCGGGTGGCAATGATTGCGAAGTTCACTTGGCGGGGGGTGGGGGGAGGAGAGCTGGTGGGGCGAAGCGCGGAGATGGGCTGGAAAGACACAAACAAACAAAATCCAGGATTCTGAGAAAACTTGGGAAAGTGGCTGAGCCGTATTAGAATAGAGCATGAAATCAAAACATTTCATTGCAAAATAAATGTACGGCAGAGAACGGGAATTATCGTGTAATAAAGTTCCTGTAGAATCCCTTGCTATGCTAGGGGGCTGGTGGTCCCGGTTTCAAATCCTCTGGTCAAACGGCATTATGATAGTATCAGAACTTTCCTCTAAAATTAAGAATCCTGGCATTCTAGAGATTAATGTATTTATCCCATAAGCTTCCATAATGGATCACTGCCCATTTTATTAAATGCATGCAATATTATGTTGAGGAATGAACGTTAAACGCTCTCAAAATGTGGCTTACAAATCACTAAGTGAGGCCTGGATGTTGCATTTCTAGTGAACCTGATCACCTGCCCCCTCCCCATGGATGAGGTAATTTTGACCCCTGCCTGATTATCAAATATGCTAATCAGTTCTGGCCCATAATTCATGATTTTCATAATAAAACTTGGTGCAATCTATGAAATTTTCCCATATAAATTATTTACTGAAGCCCTGCCCAGTAGCCTAGACTAAGTTGCACAATTTTTACATTTTGGGTGATTGTTGAATTATGTCCCCAAACTTTGGAATCTGACTATTTTTGAGGAGTTATGGTTACATCAGGTCTAGGATGTAACTAAGACAATTATTTTGAGAAATTGGAATAGTAGTAGTATTCTTGATATTAAGGATGGGATTCAAGATATATGTAACTTATCTGTTTTTGAAAAGGCAGTGTTATCTACTAATTAAAATATGACTCAGTATGATGTTCTTTGGAATAGAATTTATGACATTTTTTAACGTTAGAGAATCATCTTTTTTAAAAAAAAATGTAGAATGAGAAACTGGTTTGACATCTGATGAAAATATTAGAGAGAAAGAGAGAGAAATCATTTGATGGGTTTTTTTCTGTG
Organism: Liasis olivaceus; assembly: GCA_030867105.1. Taxonomy (NCBI): domain Eukaryota; kingdom Metazoa; phylum Chordata; class Lepidosauria; order Squamata; family Pythonidae; genus Liasis; species Liasis olivaceus. The sequence continues at coordinate 265,855,242 of CM061349.1, forward strand.
TTTTTTGTTAAGTTGCTTGTGGTTTTTTGTGGTTCTGTTGTGGTTTTTCATGATTTATTTTTTTGTTTTCCTCTTTTTTTTACTTCTCCCTGTAAAACTTATTAAGATAAATAAAAAGCCCTACCCACCCACCCACCCCAAAACACAACAATTTGGATGATCATGTTATATGATGTCTCTCTGCTTTGTAAACAACAACAAAAGAGTAAGACCAACCAGCCTCTCTCAAGTGTTCCCTGGAGTGGGAGACCAATTTGAGAGCCTTTTATTTAAATCAGGCTCACTTATTGTTTTAAGCCATGGTTTCTTTCAAGGAACACTGTCTGCAGTTAATGAAAAAGAACCCTAATAGGCAGTGGCAAAAAATATGTGATGCATCACTGGGTAACAAAATTAGGATAATTGGATGCTCTATTGTTAAAAACAAAGCAGAATAAAACAAAGGGAAAATGTTATATTTTATGTCATAGATTTATAAGATAAAAGTATAGTATCTTACAGAATTCATTTCCATTTCATGTCTTTGCCCGCCCAGTATAGAGAAATGCAAAGTCAGTTGTGGAATAGTAGCTAGGCAGTCTGACCTCTGTTCCAATTCCCACACTCTCCTTTAGTCTAAGAGATCTCCAAGGGTGACAGGTCACACTGCCTTAATTCCTGTGAGGCCAGATCACAGATACACTTCATAACCTTCAGTAAGACATTGGCTTCTGTACCAGCTGAGATGCATCTACAGCTGTTTTCCCCCCACAATGAATTAGTTTTGTTGTGTTCCCTCAAGAAAAACAAAATCATATCATGGACTTCCAATATAGCCATTCTGTACACACTGATTTCCCCCCTCTGGAAGTGTGGATTGTGACCCACCCACCTTGAATAAGACCTGAACTTTGTGATGACCTTTTACCTATTTCAACAGATTTGACCCCCCCCTTTTAAAAAAAAAAAAAAAGACCCTTGGCATGGACTCAGCAAGTAGCCAAGATTGGCATTTATCAGTTTAGACTTCAGTCTGATTACCTATAAATAAGGTCCATTGAATTCAATGAGATTTACTGTTAACTATGTTAATTATCCAGTGAAGGATAATAATGTCACAGCCTAATCCTTTATACAATTACCTGAGAGTAAACCTACTGAACACAATGGTATTTGCTTTCAAATTAAGAATTTCATTAAGAAACTAGTAGAGCTGCTACAAAAGGGACAGTTCAAGATGTTTTTATACTCAAGCTGATGTTAAGCAACATCTCAAAGTGATAACTTCTATGTCTCTTTTTAACATAATAATTTTCAAGAGGTAGACGTTGCTTAGAACAATTTCAGGCCTTCAATTTTAGTATCCAGTAAATATTATCCATATGCTTATTGATAATTCATCAGAAAGTAGAGATATCTTGTTAAATGTTTAAAATAAAAACATTCTTCTAGAATACGACATTTTGTTCTCAAAGACCAGTTATCTTTATTATTTTAAATGTTTCTGCAACTGTTTCCTCAAATGCAGCAAAAGAAGAAAAAAAAAACACTTTAAATGTATTCACAGGAACGCTGATTAAAGGCTTAAGATCTCCATCTCTCTGACTGAACAAGCAGCAATAGCAAAATTATCGTTATTGTTATTAGTTGGTGCCTTGATTTAGATCCAGGCAATGCTAGCAGGGACATGTTATTACTTGCGCTGCATACTTAAAACAATAATTATTCATGCTGCTAAAAATTACTGTTTCCAAAACCAATCAGGATTTTAGTCATATTGTTAGATTTGATTCCAAAACTTATTACTCCCTTTCAGTCCCCCCTCCCGTGACAAAATATTTATGTTTACAGAAAATGTCTTTTTTTTCCCCCAATCAATCTCTGCAGGAAACTTTTGTGTTGAGCAAAGACAGACTGCAATAGCAAAAGAGAAAAACACCCTTACAGAAAGACTTTGGAGTGTGGATTTCTTTCCCCAATGTGACTGGCAGGCACGCAAAAGCATCCTGGATGCCTGGTATGTATGTATGTGTATGTATGTATATGTGTGCGTGTATAATTTAATGCAATTTAATTATAGGCATTGGAAGCTTGAAATATCATAATCTTATTTTAAAATGAGGCATCCAATTTACAAATGGCTTACAGTTGCAGAGATTTCTTTTCCATATTATTTCCATATCGACCACTGAAGACAGGAATCACTTGATTTTCCTTCTGTTTGGTTCTAGATTGTCTCAATTCTAGTAGGAGCACAATGGCATGTTTTGATGTTCCGTAATGACCAAGGGGGTCCTGATATTATTTTGAGATCTGTTCAATATTAGCCTCCAATGACATGCTGTAACTCCTGAAAACCCTTTAACAGGTTATCCCAGTGCAGTTTGTTTCAGGGAGGGAAGAAAGGTATTGGACCTACAGAAATAGTCTATACTATATGTATTATTATTATTACTGCTTTTATTAGCGTTAACAGTGAGTATGACACTGTGCCATCAGGCTCTGAGACAGAACAGCCCACGTGAGCTAATTATTAAAACTTCCTGAGCAGAAAGATAGATCAGAAGACTTTCTATTCCAGTTAAGTCTTGTTCAAACAACGAAGTATTTCTGAGTTGGGGCTTATCCTGGTATACTAATTCATTTTCACTCTGACTTCAGTTTGTTATTGACTCTGGGTTCCAGGTCCTGCCCATGGCCCCGCTCCAGACAGTGACAGGTATAGGCATGCTCCCACTTACTGACCTGGATTTGAATCCCAGCAATACCATAAGAACAGACATGTCAGCAATGTAATCAATTTGATTGCATGTTCACGGTTTGATAAAATTTGTAAAAGGTGTCAGGATTAGCCCAGGAAACTCCAAGAGACAATACAGATTCAATCCAGCAAGGTTTATTGGCTTCACTCCCATTACAGAATCTTCTCAGACTGAGAGCAACTCTCAGGGTCACCCCACAAACATCCTCTGCATTCCTTAGGGAGGGGCCAGTCTCATTCTCATATCTCATGTTCGCTCTTCTGGGGATGAGAGTCCATGTTTCATACCTCGACTCCACACTCCCACAAAAGGATACCTAATATATCTCATTGTTTCAGGGGCAGTCATGACATGAGCTTTGATCCATGAATGTTGACGCAATTATGGAATTGTTACTCTTGGATCTCTCACAAAACTGGTTGCTCTTTTAATCCATTTGGTCTTTAATATGTGACTAAGAATTACTGTTAAGTGTCCTGAATGGCCATGTGGATACTTGGCTGTCCTGTAGAGCAGGGTCTCCCAACCTCAGAAACTAAGATGTATGGACTCCAACTCCCAGACTTCCCCAGCCAGCATGGAGAGCATATAAACATGATTATGAAAAACAGAAAATCCCAATCCTAGTCCATTTTGCATCATTGTTTCCTCCCCTCCACCCTGGGACCCTTGCTCCCACAAAGGGTTAAGTGCACATCTCAGCCAGCAAAGAATGCTGCTTCTTTTTCTAAATAAATATATACATACCTACATTTCCAGCATGCTATTCCCCTTCAGGGTAAACAACCTTATGCAGAGTACAGAACAGGAGTCAGAAACAGTACATCAAAGATATTAAAGGAATGACATATGGAAAGGAAATACAGTTCAGTTTAGTTTATGCCAACACCGTTCACTAAGCGTCTCCATACCTTTCTGCTCTTGGAAATCAACCACCACATCCATGCACTGTTTCATACTTTGCCTTTTGCTCTTTACACTTCTCACTTTTCCCTTTCCGAGAATCTTAGCAATTTCATTCAATTATGACTATCTTGGATTTTGCCTTGCACTCATTCTTCCTCTATATTTTTGCCTTGCCCTTTGACCCATATTCATTCCCTCTCTATGACCAACCTCCCTCAAAATACTTATTTCTTTTTTCCTAGTCATTCAGTTTTATATTCAGCAGCCATTCATACTTGACCCAATGTCATCTACTTTTACTACATACATACCTAAACATCGCTAAGATATCCTACTGCATTCAACTTAGTTTTGTTTCTCCTGAATACATCCAACTCTCACTTCAATATAACCAAGTGGGCAAAAATGTGCTCTTATACACAGCCTTATTTGCTTATTTTCATTTCTTGCAACAGACTGCATACAGCCCCCTTACCTTTCCACCATATTTTGGTACATTTTAAAATTTCTCCATCCATGTTCCCATCTTTAGTAAACACTCTACTAAGGTGCACAAATTCATCTATGTGCTCTACTTTTCTCCAGTTACATATAATAGCTCATGAGGGTCTCCAGCCATAGCAACCTTTACATAATAGTTCATTTCATTTGTTCCTGGCAATCTTTTTTTTAATATAATTTTATTACAAGATTTAAACATGAAGGTAAAAACTAATACAAACAAATATAAACTAAGGAAGAAAAAAGAAAAAGAAAGAAATCAAAGAGAAAGCTAAAAGTGCAAGAGAGAAAGAAAAAGAAAAATAGAAAAGAAAGAAAGAAGATACAAAGAACTGGCTTCTGATCTTCTTTACGGCAATTATAAGTACAATTATAAATTTACCTCTTTCTCTAAAGTTACATCATGACTCTCTTTTTGATAATCTATCCTATATAATCATCAAAACCATAAATTGTAAGTTCATTTTTTTTCTGTTTTACACAAAAAGTCTATAAGGGGTTTCCAGCCAGCAATAAATGTAGACATTGTCTTTTCTCTAATCAAAGAAATCAATCTGGCCATCTCAGCAAGTTTTTTTTCTGTTCTGTTTTCCTGTGCCCTTAATACTTTCATCTCAAATGGCTCTCTGTAGTTACAGCCAGCACCACAGTCTGGCTCATATTACCTTTATCTTTTGTTTTATAAAATCCACCAATTGTCTGCGCTCTTTAACAGGAAACAAAAAACATTCCAACAAAGGTCTGGTCTGTTTGTCTATTTTAATTCCAGTTTGTTCAAATGCACTTTTACCAAAAAGTAATCTTTCAAAATTACTATCCCCTTTATCCACTTTAAACTTTCTTACATCCAATCCTTGTTAAGCTTTTTGCCAAAATTTTTAAATCTTTGAAATCTTTTATTTTTGTTTTAGTTTTTTTAATCCAGAAAGAATGTTGACTCACCAAGTGGATTTCTCTTATCTTGCCGCTCAGAAAATCTCTCTTTAGCTGTAAATTGATTACATCCAAAAGTATTTAAGAAAATGAGGCTTTTGCCAACCTTGTCTCCATATAGGCTGCATTATGGCTGTGAGCTTGACTGAAATCCCTCAACTCCCAGCCGCTCGACTCACGAGTCAACCGCAAAATCCTCAGTTCCTGCAGTCTCCTCATGAGGAGCAGCTGTTTGGGGTGCAAGTGGGTGATCTCACAATCTCTCCTTGTCTGGAGAAAGTGCACCAACCAGAATTAACCATCTGGCCACTGATCTCCACCTCAATGCTGTACCTGCTCCTTCAGGGACATCTAGTCCGCCATAGATCCTCAATCCAAAGCCTATTTTTTTCTGGCAATCTGATATACTCATTATCAGATCCATACTCTCATTGTATCATACAATCTACCTAATATTTGTTGCAATTTATTTGGGTTCTTAGCCAACAATGTGGCATTATCTGCATACAAAAGTACATTCACATTCTAATCAATATACATTTAACATCACCACAAACATTCCTTATACATTTGTCCATAAATACATTAAACAACTAAAGGGATATTGCAAACCTTGTCTTATTCACTGCTTGGTGTTGAATTTAGCATTCAATTTATTCTCATGCATACTTTATTTACATCAAATACCACAGTGATTACATTCAGCAACCAACCTTCGACTTTATATTTATTCAAAACATTCCATAATTCAAGCCTATTCACTTTATTGCTTTCTCTAAATCAGCCAGTATAGCATAAACTTTTTTCTCACATTCATACATTTCTCTATGATCTGCTGAAGAGCAAAAATCTGTGATGTGCATCACCTGCCTGGCATAAAGCCACACTGCACTTCTCAAATTTTGATCATTGACACCTCTTACATTCTTGTGTTCTTACATATCTTCGGTGTCACAGAGATTCCAATATTGGAAGCCAGCTTATGTCAGCCAGTGAAAGACCAGGTTTATGTAAAGAATTAGAACTCATTTGAATGGGTTCTAAGATTAACATTTGAGTGTTAATCTTATTCATGAGTGTTAAATTTGCAAAGTGAAATATGATAAGTGTGATACTAAGGACATATCCATATGATCTATAATGATTTCCCCAATTGTTAGACAGGTTGTTTTGAATTATTTCTGGGCTCATAAAAGTTTACACTTTCTTAGTATAGAAAGAAAGACTTTGTTACAATGATCTGACAGAAACATAAAGTCATAGACCAATGTACAGAACTATTGAGGAAAGTTTGAATAGGCCTTCAGAGACAAATGAATGTTTCTAGTTCCATTTCCCAGGAAGTAAGATCTTTTTTTAAAAAAAAAGAAAGATGCCATTGAATTGTGCAGTTCCCATCCATGATAAAGAAAGATGCAAGATGTACTATTGCATAACTGACAGAAAAGTGAATCAAGTAATAAGTCCCTCTACAGAATATAACCTTGAATGAAAGCTCATCTAAGCTCTTTTATGCTAGAACTAGAAACATGGCAAAATTATTTTTTAAAATAGAGAGAGGTGCTACTGCAGTTGTTACTTCACCTTTTTAGTGGTATATGTCTTTGCTTTTCCTTTTTCCTTTTTTCCACAAGCAGCTTTGGAAAAGCCTTTCTTTCCCTGCCCCCTTCCCAAAGCCTGCTTATATGGCCCTGACTCAGCTCCTGTGATCCCACTGGGATCTGGAAAGAAAACCAGCATTTGCACTGAAAGAGTGCCAAATTTATTTTAATTAAAGGAGTCAGTATCCAGCTCTTTTTGGCACCCAGGCAACAAGCCAGTCAAATCCCGTAAATATGAGCAAGATGTGAATGGCTAGACTAGCTTTTTGCAAAACCTGGATAGTAGAATAGTTCCCCTTTTAGACTGGATTTGGGGGTAATTTCTTTAAATATTTCTCACACAAAGGAGTGTATATGAATGTGTATGGAATCATAGAATCATAGGGTTGGAAGGGACCTTGGAGCTCTTCTAGTCCAACCTCCTGCCCAAGACAGGAGTCTTTCTTTGTATGTAAGATACTTCAGGCGTAGGTACCACATCCATTGTTCCAAATTTGGACCTTTTGATCTCATATTTAGGGGATTCCTCCATCCTCATATTATATTACAAGATGTATGGTCACCAAGCCAAATATTAGAAGTCATCCTGGCTGGGAGTTAAGAAAATATAACCTAATATATTTAGAGGGCACCTGTTTAAGGAAAGCTGATTAAAAATGACCTTGCTAAGATGAGAAACAACACAGTCCATTGCCAGAGGATGGGAATGGATGGATGAAGAAAGAAGCCAGAAACTTCCACAGACATAACTAGTGCAAAGAGTGCTGTTTATTACTATACAAATGTAGTGCAAAGTCTATTTACAAGCCTTTACGTGTATTAGTGTCTATATGTATCATGTATAGTAGTGTAGTAGTGTACAGTGTATATGTTTAGTCATTTAGCATAAATATGTATTGTAATACCTATTTTGAGAGCCAGTTGATGTAGTGGTGAAAGCACCAGGCTATAAACCAGGAGACCATGAGTTCTAGTCGCACCTTAGCACAAAGCCAGCTGAGTGGCCACTCTCTCAGCTCTGGGAAGAAGGGCCAAAATCTTGCCAAGAAAACTGCAGGGATTTGTCCAGTCACCAGGTGTCTATATATATGTATGTATGTATCTATGTGCACGTGTGTGTACACACACACCTCTGTTTAGCTTAAGCTTAGAACTCACTAAATGACTTATATTAATAATAATAGAAACTGCTTTGCTGCTAGTTTCTTCCTCCTCCCACAGCTATTTATCTACAGAATGTTAACAGCTTCTCTTAATACCCTCTTGCCCAGTTCTCCAGTACCTGAACCACGTGGCGTTTACTCTGCCACCTTCTAGAGTCCAGGGCTGCATCTTCTTTCTGCTGGCAGTTTTCTGCAAGTTCTTCTTTGCTTTCAGCTGCCTCAGGCACCTTCCTGGATCTTCTTCCTGACCGTAGATCCTCTGGCTTCTGGCTCTCCCAGCTGTCATCTCCTCTGCTCCACACTTTGGCCAGTGACCTCTCACTCCTGCAGCATTTCCTGCCAAACCTAGAAGAAAACCCCCTCCTGTCTACCTGCTCTGGCTTCTTTTATACTTCTTTCTTCTGAACCTTACATGTCAGCTTGCAGTGGCTTCTAAAGAGTTTTAAACTTTCCCCCCCTTTCTCTGCAAGTACCTATGTGCCTAAGCTGGACAGCTGACAGTCAGACCACTGCAGAGAAAAGAACTGTGACTTTGATAGTCAAACGTAACGTTTTTCTGTTTCAGGGCAGTTCATTCTTCCACATCCACATATCAATATTTAATTTCCTATGTTAAGTAGATTCCATCTAGAGAAGGCTCATATTCAGAGATCCCTATTAATAGTATAAGGATTTTCACAGTCCTAATAAAAGAGAGCACTAGAATTAAGTATGCAAATCACAACTGCATTGGAAAGACTTTTGCATCTCAAAAGGTTTCAACTATGGCACCAAAAATAATAGCAACAGAAGTTTGTGGAAGTAGACACAAGAAGGATCTCTCATTCTGAGAATCATAGGGTTAGAAGAGACCTTGAAAGTCTTCTAGTCCAACCCACTTCCAAGGGCAGGAATTCTCAGACCATCCCAAACACATAGCCTTTGTCTGAAAATCTCCAGAGCATCCATGACTCCTGGAGATAGACCTACCGTACCGCTGCTAAATAGCAATCATGGTCAGGAAATCCCTTCTTATTGAGGGTTTGGATCTGCCCCTATAAAGCTCCCATCCATTGGTTCTTTTTCTACCATCAGGCACTACAGAAAATAAAGTTGCACCCTCTTCCCTTCACAGTCCTTCAAGTATTGAAAGACTGCTGTCAAGTTTCATTTTGTTTTTGGTTATTTTGCCAATTTTTAAAATTTTAACTGTTTGAGGAGTTTTTAAGGTTTGAGATAGAAGCAGGAGGCATCTGGAAGGAAAGCTGCTCTGATATCCACCTTTAAAACACCTCTACTCCCATAGTCCCAAACTGAGTCGTTGAAATTGTACTACCAAAAGAGTAGCTAGGGTTGGTAAATGATTCAAATTTTCATATATATTACTGAGAGGAAGGAAAGAAACAGGAGCCACCGTCAGAAGCCTTTCATAACCAGCCTGTCAGAAAGAGCCCCAAAGGCAGTCCGGGTAGCAGAGCTGGGCCTGTCCAAATCTAAGAAACTTTCATTATTAGGAGAATGATCTGAGCTACAACATGGATAATTCAGCAACTATAGATAAAAAATGTCTACACCAGTGTTTCTCAACCTTGGCAACTTTAAGATGGGTGGACTTCAACTTCCAGAATTCCCCAGCCAGCATGGCTGGCTGGGGAATTCTGGGAATTGAAGTCCAGACATCTTAAAGTTGCCAAGGTTGAGAAACACTGGCCTACACTGACTGTTCCAGGTTTGCACTTTAACAGCTCCTGCAACAAAATAATTAAATTTGCAGTTTCCCACAGTTAGAAATGTTACATGAGCTACTTTCCAAACCACTAAAAAAGAGTGGAATTATTGACTAGCAATGTGTTTTAGTCACTTAACAGGCAGATTTTTTTTTCATTTGAAAACTTAATTAGAAGATCCGAACTTTGGTATTAATTTTGCCAGGTACACTGTCTGAGATTCAACTCTTTCCATCCTATTTTCTTTTTATCAGTGACTTTGACCAAGTTTATGCTGTATTTTATAGTATAGTGCAATCAATTCCATGAGAAATATTTTTAATAAAGCTTCATACATATTATGTCTCCTGACATTTAATAAGATAGGTTCCTTGGTAACATGCATATAGGCACTATAGATGAACAATAGAAACATAACTGAATCCCTAAACAAGTGATTACAATAATTGCCTGTGTAATACAGCTATTAATTTATATCAGCTGAAAATGGTTGCTACTAAATCCTCAGGCACCAGTGGAATACAGAATATACTAGTATAGTGGATATATACCAGTATAGGAATATCTTTGTTCTGCCATTATGGTTCTGCCATTATGGTTCGCTGACATTATTCTCATATCCATTGGTACATGTACATGATGCTGCGATGATTAGGGCTTCCACCTAGTGGTCATCTGGATTTTTTCAGCCCATATCTGGCAGGCTGAATGAAAGTGAAGATCATCTGTGCAAAGTGGAAAGCTGGACCAGTTGGGGAGGAAGAAGGAGCCTTAAAACCAAAATGCACAGTCCCCAAAGTTTGCATAATGGTTTGACCACAAACTGGCAGTATTAAAATCAACAGAAAAACCCATGTGTCTGCTATTCTATTCTGTAATGGTATATGGGAATGACCTTGGGAGAGAGGTAGAAGAGCCACAGACTAAACAGTGAGACAAGTGGCAACTGAGCCAGCAGAAGGAATGTGGGTGTGGCAAACATCTCAGAGGGGACCCTCCCTAGTTTCTTGGACTGTAAAGGTGAGGGAGGAGAAATGCACTTTCAGACTTGCAGGATTCTGTTAATGTAACCTTACAATAAAATTGGAACTAGTACTTCTGGGTGTGCCTCTTGTATGGACTCCCTTACAAGGCTGACATCAATCTTCTGCAGGCTCAGCTGTCGCTTGTCTGACTATTGTAGTCTGCAGCTCTTCCAAGGTCATTCTCACATACCATTACACATTCTCACTTACTCTACAAGGTAGTGGAGTAACAGTATAGCTAACTTTACTGTCAGTTGTGGAATACTAGTCAAAATATGTAGATATCAGCCAGAGAATACAGATCTCATAGTTCTGCAGGATGGCCTTGCATCTAACGCATATAACTAGAAGAACATCTGAGATAATACAGTAACTGGAAGCTTGTGTAATGTTTCTCCAGGGCTAAAAATCTACTTAGTACCTTTAGTCCAGCTGCTAGGGTATTGGCAAGGAGGTTGTTCAGCAGTTCTAGTCCATATCAAGAAAGCGTGTAGAAGACAAGCAGAAAGAAAAGTGCCAGCTATCTCCGTTTATGTAAAAATTCATTGGCTGGGTTTGCACCTTTGGTTTACTATCCTAACTCAACTTTCTCAGTTTTTCTTGCATGAAATACTGAACTACATATGAACCACACAGATTGGATCTATACCATGTATATGACTAAAATGTGCTTATCTAGTATATATTTCAGTGTATCATGTGAGCCAATGTGGTGGGAATCCTCAAAGCCAGACAGAAAGCAAAGCATTGCATAAGTCCAGAACTAAACTTGGTGATGGCTACCAGGACAATGATCCAGACCATGGAGGAAAGAGTGGAGATATAATGGACAGAAGGAATAACCTTAAGGAACAGGAGGAAGAGCCACTACCAAGACAATGGTCAGATAAAAGAAATCTGAGTCCAGACCAGAAGTATAATCCGAGAAAGCATTTCAGACAAGACCCTCCCTAGGTCTCATGAAGATAAAGGGAGGGAGGGGGAAAGCACATTCAGACTTGCACAATTCTGTTACTATGACCTTATAATAAAAGTAGCATTAGCCTGCATGACTTTGATTTCCTAGTCTTGTCAGTCTTGAAGGGCTTACAGGAGGTCTTGTTCTCCCTGAGAGGCCTCCTCCTGGTTGCTTTCCCTGATGATATAGTCCTGTTCAAAACAGCACCTCTATCACACCGTATAAGAAAAAACTAAGGCCCAGGAGGAAAGGGTCTCTGGCTCTTTGAAGATGATGCCCCATGGACAGAAGAATGGTAGGGAAATCCATCCACATCTCAAGGGAAGGGAAGGGAAGACTGATGAACAAGCTAAGGTGACATGTGTTATGGAAAAGACAAGCTGTTATTTTATTGTGCTCCACTCTCAGATATTTGCTTATTGTGTCACTTCTAAACCTGTTGCCTGAGCACAAACCCCAGATTATGAACATAATCAGATCCTCTTATACATTAACCCTGGTCTTTTTCATTCAGCTATAGTTACCGTGAGGCCCCTCCTAAACACTGCCTTTGTTCACACAACAGATGGAAGCAAAAACTAGCCATCCACATTATGGTTCAATGGTGAGTTTATGGTTCTATATCAAGAGATGTCAGAAAAATTGAGTTAATGGAATGACTAAATTAACACAAAAACTACCCTCTGCTTAAAAGGGATGGCCATGGGCTTTTTCAGGGAGAATATAAAGAACCCCTTATTAGCATTGTAGCAAGACAATGATATTTTGCCATGTAAAATGATAACTTTTGGTGTTACGCTGCATTATAGTGGTTATATTCTCCTCCCCCTGGATGGGACTTGGAGCTTTACAATAAGCATTTTAGCATTGAAAGGGTAAATTTCACATAATATGCAGGATGGGCCAGATGACTGTTCTGTCCTGTAGATGTGGGTTGAGGATGGAAGCTTATATCAGGAAAATAGCAACAGTGGAAAAGCTTAACCCTGATCTTTTCTCCATTCTTCACAAATATAAAGAGACTGCCAGCTTCAGGGCTCTCTAATGTATTTCCTAAGTAAATAAATAGAATGAGTAAGGGAGTGGAACTTGAATAGGAGAGTAGTTTGGATTAAGAAACACTTTTAAAATTCCTAACTCCCCCCAGCCTTTACAAAATCCATCTTGCTCACTTTCTGAGCTAGGAAAAAAGGGTCGGGAAATGTGAAGCTCAATATTACAGCACGCAAAAACATGCTTTTTTAGGTGGGTTCAGCAACCATATGTAGACATCAGCTTTTAAAGAAAGCACGAGGGGGCGATTCTTTCAAGGGCATCCTTATTTTGAGGAGAGATGTTCATGGCATCCAACCAGAGGGAAACCCTATAACCTCCCTTTTTAGAATCAAGCACTTTCTATACGCTGATTGTTTTCAACCCCAAGGCCGAAGTCTAAAATAAATAAATAATAAACGCCCTTTGCCGATTATATAAAATCCTGTCTTCGAACCTCTGAATCTGCCGCCCTCCCCTCGCACGTTAAAAGTCCGCTATTCAGGCTCTTCCGATTGTCGTCTGCTCAGATAAAGGAGGGGAAAAGGGCAAACGCTTTGGCTTCCGTCCTTACAACGCGCAGCCGCCGCGTCCACTCGCGTTGCCTTTCTGGAGGCGGGGAGACGCTTCAATTGCAGCAATGTCTTTGCTGATTGGACGACATCTCTTTCAATCTCGAAGCTGTCTATACCATTGGGAGATTTAGAGAGAGAGATGCAGATGTTATATGATGTCATGCCCCCATGTAGGGGGGTTTATATGATTTCCTTCCCCCCTTTGGGGGTGGGGAATTAGTCTGTTTTTACACAGCGCATATCCTGTGTGTATTTTCAGCTGCGTTGACAATCAGGAGGCACCTGGTGGTCAATGTAACATTTCAATCTCGAAGAAATCTTCAGAGAATCACAGCTTCTGCAAACTCCGCCTTCCTCTCTTTGGAAAACTAACTTGCTCCTGGAAGAATCGGGAAGCAAGTTCCTTCCCCGCGCCCCGAAAGAGTGTTAAGCGATGTGGACAATGGCTGTAGCTGTCCGGGCAACTCAAAAGATTAGGAGCCATGTTAAAAGGAAGAGCTGCAGGAAATAGTAGAGGCTCCTTGAAAACCCTTAGGAAATCACGTTTGTTGATAAAGACTGCCGATATGATTGGGCTGTGATGAACAATGCAAACTAAACGTGAATTAGTTATAAAATTACAGAGAAATTGAATGTGCTAAAGAAATAGAAATGGTTTATGTTGTTTCCCAAGTTGTATCATTTTATTAAATATGGTAAAATATAAAGCTAGACCAAGAAGCATTTATTATTAAAACGATGAACTCCTCTTTTTTTCCCCTCTCATTTAGATTCTACCTTTCTTTTAAGATGCTCTGATTTGAGCTTTGGTATTAACAAGCCAGTTGGGTGTAGTGGTTAAGAGACTGAGTCACACTAGAGGCTGTGAGCTTCAGTCCCACCTTTGGCACAAAGCCAGCTGGGTGACCTTGGGCCACTCACTCTCTCAGCCCTAGAAAGCAGACAAGGGCAAACTATTCTGCAGTGTTGCCAAGAAAATGGCAGGGACTAGTCCAGGCAGTCGTCAGGAGTCAACGCTTGACTCGAAGGCACCAAAAAAAAAAAAAAGTTAGGTTAACTTACAGCTTGTTCAGTGCTATTCAGCAGCTTCATATTTATGGTGGCATTATCATTCTGCCTTTTAGTTACCATAACATCCTTAGCCTTTAAAAACTATAAGCCAACTTGGACTCCAAGTCTCTTATACATTTCCCCCTTATTCTTCTTTCTAAAACCATACATGGATTCATCCTCTTTAAAGACTTTAAAAAAAAAATACATGAAAATTATACACCTCCTACAAAGCTGGGCAAGTGAGGATATGCTAATGGGTAACATCCATGTCCTGTTGTTTTTAGGCAGAGGGGGACAGTGTGTACTATTCAGATATAGCTGGGCTGCAATTCTTATTTTTTATTTATCTATAAACTTTAAAACCTGCCTTTAAAAATCAGAATCCTAAACAGATTCATTCCATTAACCAGACTGACTAGGACCACAATAATCTGTACCTGGAAAACCTGGCCACAATGACTTCCACAGAAAGAGATGGCGGACTGAAGACGGCTCTATGAAAAGCGAAGCCAATGACTGCAGCAAAGAACAAATAGCCAGTGAGTAGACCAGCTCTTCGAACCTTTTCAGCCAAAGAGAGGACGGGAGATCACTCACAAGTGTTCCAGACAGCTGCTCCTTGCAAGGAGACCACAAGCCAGTGATCTCTGGCAGGTTTTGAACACTGGGAGACAAAGGAATAGCCATCTCGCTGAAACCGCAATTGGTGCCTTTAAAAGAATGCTAAGTTCACATAATTCCTTTTCTAATCACATTCAGAAATTGTTTATTAACTACTTTTCAGCTATTAGAGACCTTTGGATCAGCAAGTCTGAAAACACTGGATGAGTCTCTCTTCAATCCTTAATGAAAGAAAATTTTAACTACAAGCTTAAGAACTTTAAAAAAAATGGAATAAACAGTAAAAAGCTAATTAAGACTTTGATTTTAGAAAGTTATAAACGGATTAAGGATCCAGATCAATTTGAAATAAGATTGTGGAGGTAATTATAAAGAATCCTTCCCATGGGAAAGTTGGCTTGTTTGAATTTTTTCTAAGACATAATTTTGTTGTTCCGTCATTAAGTCGCATCCGACTCTTCTTGACTAAGACATAATAGAGATAAGCAATTTAAAAAATTGGACAGTAGAGGGAACTAAAGATTTTAATTAAAGGAGAAGAATATATAAACCTGATTAATAGCTGCAGAATGATGCAATGTATTGTAGCATTGGAAATACTGAAGGATACTTTTGAAAAATGGAATCAGAAGTTAATATCAACAATGTCAATAGTGATGTTTGCTTCTATGGATAGACTGTGTCCAAAAGATGCTATGGAAATGGCAGAAGAGGAACAAGTTTTATCTGACAAGGCAGAAACAGAGTTGACACTGAAAGTTGATCTACAAATGACAGACTGCAAGAATGACATGGAAAAAGTTGGATATACAAAAGATATTGGTTGATGCTTTAAAAATCAGAAGGAAATCTTGATAATAAACCAAGAGAGTGACCTGGATAATTATTTTATATTGGATTTACAAAAGAAGTTTGTTAAAGTTGGATGAATCTTGTGAGAAGGGGGAAAAAAGAAATGAAAAGAAATCAAGTTCTACAACATTACTTGAATGGACTAAAGATTAAGATTGTTAGCAGTAAAATGAAGGAATATAAAGTTGGTTTATCTGATCAAGGTTAAAATAGATATGTTGTTATTTCTGGTAACCCTTAATGGACTTTTGCTGACAACAGGGCTGAAATGACAATGCTTTATGGGTTTGTTTATAGATAAGAGGTGAGACATGGGATGAAGAGATTGTTGGCTGTAAATTAAGAGGAAAGGAAAAGTTACTAAAATGGTTTATACTTTTTGTGATGAAGGTTGGAAGTCATTTATATATTTTCTTTTTATTATATTCTTACTTTTCTTTATTTCTTTTCTTTACGTTTTTTCCTTTTCCTTTGCACTTTTTACTCTTTCTACTCTTCTTTCTTTTAGTTTGTATTATTTTTAAAAAAAGAAAACTTGGCCCCAATAATTTTATAATTATTATTTTCCAGGTAGGAATCACTTCCCTTGGGAAACTATGCATTGCATCTCTCTGGCAGAGGTGAGTTCTCAATTAGCTCTCAGTTAGCTGAAGCTGTGCTTAAGCTTATGGGATCCCCTTGCCTGTTGCCAACCCATTTTTGGTTTCATCTTTAACTACGCAGTTAAGAGAGGTAGTGGGAAGCAGGAAGAACGGCAAGTAAAAGTACCACTTCTCACGGCAGGAAGAACAGTGAAGGGGGGAGTGGTATTGTTAGAACTCTATCCTGATTTATTCAGTGTAGCAAGGTGTCTGTAACCAGCAATACAAAGAATGTACAGCAACCCAGCAAATGTGGGGCAATAACTAGATAAGGGGCCTGCTGTTAACCTTACCGTATTCCTAAGCACTGGACTTCAACATAAGCAAAAGGTTTAAGCATGAGCAGATCATCTGATGGTTAATAGTGAATAGGTAGTCAGGCCAATTCCTTAGGCAAAAGAGTAAGGGATATCCTATTTGAGCTTGCACTACCACTTGCAGATTTTCTGAATCTCAGGTTCATTATTTCATCTTTATAAATGTTAAAGAAATATAGTGGGCATAAGCCAAAAATTATGCACGCTTTTTTTTTTCAACCAGCATGCTACAGATTGAAGAAGTCCTTGAGAGATGAATTATGTTAGATTGTAAACATTACAAAAGATTATGGATCACATTAAGGGATGTTGAGGCTAAGAAACAGTAGGTGTAAATTGAAGTAATCTCATACTGCTAGAATTTTCATATATAAAACTCACTTCAAGATCCATTGTGTTAAACTAAAAAAAAAAAGGCAAATAGAGGAAATAGTAAAGCCTTCCCAACTTGGTGTCCATGGATATTCTTGCTGCAGAAGATTATGGCTTTAGTTCAGCACAGCTGATACAATATTTTGTGCCACTTATACAAGGAAATAAGCATATTTACTAGAGTCAGGATTCAACAAGAAGGTTCTTGTGTAAGTCCAGTTGAAGTAAGTGGGAGTTATGTTATGGCTCAGTTGTATTTCTGGCAATTCACTTTACTAGGTTTACACTGAATCTTGGCCTAAAACGAAGTACGGTTGTTCAAAAATTAATCTTTCAAGTGGGGGGAAACACCCTTCATGAGTTTTAATAAATATAGAAACTTAGCCATGGTATGTTGACTGGGAACCAGAGTCTCATTAAGGAACTTTGATACCAATGGCAATAAGTTGTACCAATTTAATACAATGATAAGCTGGATGCTAAAAGTTGGTAATTGTATAGTCAGTTATGATCCCTTTGATGTTTCAAAGACAAACTTGAAGTATTGTGTTGAATAACAGAAAATCATCATAATGGCTCTTGTTGTTTTGTGGGCTAAGCAGCACTACATGTGATAAATCACTTTTAAAATTCAGTATTGTCAGTAAACTCCCATAAGCCCTTTTATTGTTTGTTGTATTCATTTTACAGACAGAGGAAAAATGTGTTTCATTCATCATTCATACTAAAGGCAGAGACCCTTTATAAAGTGACTTTGCAAACTTTATGGTACAAAACAATACTGGTTTTTGCAGCCTAAGCACTTCTTATCCAAAATAAGTCCCATAGAATTGCAAAGCAACTTAGAAGTAAGAACACTGTAGCTTTGCAGGACAATCCTGTATATGCTTAAGCTGATCTAAGTCCCATAGGATTCAGGGACATTAAAGCTAGTTGCTTGTTTCTTTAAACAAAAGCCCCCTAATTTTAGTTGCATCCCCTTTTTGTTTATGTTTTCCTGTATAAAGCTACTTGATTTTCTTTTCTTTTCTTTTTAAAGAGAAGCAAGACTGAGTGGCTTTGGGTGCTTATGGGACCTTCCACCTCTAGTCCTGAATGGGACTGCACTGCTCCATTCAGGGCTTGTGTGTAACCTGGGGTGTCTTCCTGCACTCTCAGATCCTGTTCAAGAAGCAGGTGACAGCTATGGTCAGGAAGGCCTTTACATAGATTCAGCTTGTGTGTTAGGTGCTCCTATTCCTGGATCAAGAGTCCTCCTTCATTGTCACTCATAGCTTGGCTACCTCACAGTGGGACTACTGCAGTGCATTCTATATGGGATTCCTCTTAAAAATCATCCTGAGATTACAATAGTCTAGAATGCAGTAGCACAAGGAATGTGTAATGGTCTGTAAGAACATCCTTGAGAGACAAGAAGAGGAGCAGCAGCAGCTGACTAGGCAACAATCAGATAAAAGGCAGCTTGGCCCACAGAAGCAATGGGGGCATGGCAAACATCTCAGAAGGGACCGTCCCAAGTTTCTTGGACTGTAAAGGCAAGGAGGGAGAGATGTACTTTCAGACTTACAAGATTCTGTTACTGTAACCTTACAATAAGGGTAGTGTTAATACAGTAATCATGGTTGGTGCTTCTTGTTTGGACTGCCTCTAAGGGCTGACATCAGTCTTGCAGCTACACCTGTCCTTTGGAAGAGTGATGTGATGGAATGGAATTATGAAGGCCAGACTCAGGGAGAGAAGCATCCTCTTCCCTCTCCTGAAGGGAGGGGAAGAGATAAGAGGATGAGGCTGGCACCTCCCTGAGGAATTCACTCTGTGTTTACTGGCTGACCCTGGGAACTAGTTTCAGTTTGGGAAGATTCTTGCTAGAGGTTGTAGCTAATAAACATTGCTGAACTGAATCTGCATGGTCTCCTGGAGTTCCTTGGGCTAGGCCTGACAAGCATCCCTCTGGAGATCCATATGACTCCCACCTTGCCTGCCTACCTCTTTACATACATCTTTGTTTTCCCCAGGCCTATGATTAGGTGGTTCGGATGGGTCCTCTTCTAGTTGTGGGTAAATGGATGTATGTTATGTTTTCGTGGTTCCTCTCATATGCCAGTTATGTTCTTCATTATGCTGTGTGTTATTTTATGGCAAAAACTGTGTTTTTAATCTTGTCAAGCCTCCCAGAGTCATTCTAGAGATAGGTGGCCTAGAAATTAGGTGAATAAATAAAGAAGGAAATGGTTGAGTATCCCTAGTAGCTAAGACTTGTAAGAATCTATAGGAGAAACCATTTGTTCTATTCAGAAGCTATAATTTCACATGGTTCTCTCCCCCTATAACTTGTTCTCTGGATTTTTTCCCCCTTGATCTACAATTATTAGAATTTTGGCTGTGAAGTTGTTTGTTTGTTTCTGTTCTTCTTTAACTATATTGAACCATTTTAGATCATTCGTTCAGATAATATCCCAAATGATATCCTGATAATAGATTGAAGCTCTGTCTAATAGAGCTACAGCAAGCAAAAATTGTGTCTTTCAGTTTATTACAACCTGTACTCTGGGCACTGAATTTATGTATGAAATTGCTATCCTAACAGAGCCCCCTTTGACTGATCCCATTGGTTGTTTCCAATTCGCTTTTTCTGAGACAAAAGCTTTCTTAGCTACAGCTTCGGCTTCTTTGTATCAGTCACAAATTTTCCTGCAGGTACATACTCAGGACTTGCGATATCCCTCTGATGTTAGAAGAAAGAGGTAGAGCTTGGGGTCATCTGTTGCTGAACCCAGTAGTAGAAAGAGCAAGAAGCTCTTAACATTTCTTAGTTACTGCTGTAGATTATCTGTAAGTTGAGCTTGACCTTGTGGCCTGTTCCTAACCACAATAGTAGATGGAGGTCTAACCCCATTATGCTGTTTGTGCTGGCTATTCAATGGTTCGATAGTTAATATAGTGTGTAGTTCTCCTGGTGAAGATCAGCAGGAGTGGGCTAGAAATACAGATAACAGGAAATCTCTGGAAAGAACTTGGAAGTAAGTTATGATAAGCTCTTCAAGTGCATCCATTTCAGTTATCTGAGGTGTTTGAATTGCCAACTTGGGTATTCTTTCCTACTTCTTGCTTTTTCTTTTAAAGTAGATTTTAAAAAGCCCTGCCTGATTTTTTCCCCTTGAATACAGTGTGGCAGTTTACATGATTAACACTTCCTGCCATGCTCAAAACTGTGAAACATATTTGAAAATAGATTTTAATTAACATTAGCACTTTCATAATTAGTGCTGGCAATGAACTGCCTTTTGGCTGACTCAAGAAAATTCTAATTATTTTCGATGGGCTGTTTTCACTGTCGTACTGGTTCGAAAGTTAGATGGAAAAAGTAGCACAATTATACTTATAGGCTATAAAGACAGCTGTGAAAAGATGTCATGTCCTGGGAGCCTAAGTTTTCTCTAGCGTGTCTGTACTGAAATAAATAGTTGGTTTGCTGTAATGGCTTTTGGGACAATATGATTTTGAAAGATCATAGATATGAGTTGCTCTGGACAAGACATTTGTAGGCCATTAGGGGCTTCACAGACTTTACCCTAGTTTTTCAGTCCAAGGAGAGAGGAAATTTTATCAGGGCCAAAATGGAATGCCTGAATAAGTAGCTGCCTTCACATGTTATTCCTGTGAAAGAAGCTCATACAGGATCTGTGCTAAATAAAGACAGTGTACTATAATTGAGTGAGTACTCCAAGGAGTTCATACATTCAAAATAAAAATGATTATAAAACAATATTGTTACCCTGATACAGAGAGAATTGCTTATATATTAAGATCCAGAGATCAAGGCCCAAAGCTGGTGCATCCAACTCTGACCTTTTTTTTTTTTGTCTGTGCTCAGTCATTACTGACCCTGCAGTGACTGCCTGGACAAATCCTTGCAGCTTTCAAGGCAATTGTTTTTCGGAAGTGGTTTGCCAGAGCCTCCTTCCTAGAGCAGAGCCCAGCTGGCGAGCGCAGGAGGCGGGATTTCCGTTGCTTCGCGCCCTTTTCGGGCTAGCGCGGTTTCGCACTTACCGGCAACTGGTCCCGTCTCTCTGTGCAAGGCGCTGCCAGCATTTTTCCTCCCACTGGAGTGAGAGTACCCATTTATCTACTCACGTGAGTTTTCGACCTGTTGGGTTGACAGGAGCTGGGGAGGAAACAGGAGCTCACCCTGTTAACGCGAAGGCTGGACTCGAACCGCCGAAGCATCAGCCATTTCTGGCCGGCAACTTTCAGCGTCATTAAGCCACTGCGCCACCGCGTCCCTCTCCTAACTCTGACCTTACTCTCTAAAAATATAAACAAGCTCCTGCTAGGCCACAACTTTTGATTGGTGGGTTGCATATGCCATGGTCAGTTGTCAATAGTACATACTTGGACTAAAGTGATTTTTCAAAACAAACTGGGGGAGACAGAGATTGTAATAGTTTCTTCCTTGACTTGTTGAAGATTCAGGAGAATGTTACGTAACAGCCAGCTGCAAGTTTCTTGGTTATTAGGGAAAAGGCCTGCCTGCCTCCCTGCCAGGTCACAGGAAAAGAAGCTCAAAAGTCTAATATAGTAAGGGTTAACCTGGTTCTAAGTGGGAAATAGTTCAGTTGCAGAAATGCTAGTATTTCCATCCTTGCATCTCAATAAATCCTGCTAAAGAAAACACTCAGAATCTCACTTGGGTATAATCACTTTCTGTTGAGAGCAGCTGCTAAAGAGCCTGACATAGATGCAGTTCTTTCACTCATAGCGCAAGCTTCTATTTTTTATTTTCTCCTGTTTCTGTACAACCAGGATTCCTCAAGCTAAGTGTAGCCTTTCAACCCATCTGTTTTTGGTTAGTGTTGTTCAGTCCCAGGCAAGCACAAGACCAGGTAATACAGTAAACCTCTCCCTCTGTAGCCATTAGGAAAATAAGCATTGCTTGGCCAGGTGGGTCACTGAATGTTTGGGGCTCTTCCTGCCTTATAACCTTACCCTTTAATTAACCTTGGTGAAAAGTATGAAAAGAAAAAAAAAATGGAGCACTGGGCAGTTCATAGCCCCCTTCTAATAGGCTTCTTACACTGTGGGCTAAATGCATTGCTTGTCATCTCAATCTGTCAAGGCCTTAAATCGAAGCCTCTTAACAGGCAGGGAAAAAATAATAATTACATATCATTTTATCCTTAAAGTGTTCGTTAGTAGCTGACATTTTGCCTAATCCTAATCCTCTGGGATGATATAACATATCTTATCTGGGGACCAAGCTGTTTGGCATTCAAGCATAATCTGAGACTAAATAAAAGTATATTTGCACAAAAACAAGCCTGCCATACATTTTACGCTGGTGATGGAACTGGTTCACTAGCTTACAAGGGAAATATCTGAATTGAAAATATTGCAGAAAGAGCTTGTTCACTGTTTCCTGTTCATTCTTGCTTTTTACTCTCTTAAAGGCCAGGATGTTTTTAAAAACGTGGATTTCTGTAGCTTTGGAAAATCATAATGAAAAGAGGGGAATTCAAGACAGGAATTTGCAAAGAAGAGGAAGCTCACTCAGATGGCACGTGAGGAAATAATAAAAGAGTTCCTAGACCAAAACACTTAAAATCTTCTTGCCATGAAAGAAAAGATTCTTTGTGAATTGAAACGAAGCATATCAAATGAGGAGGGCTGGGTCAAATTCTTCCCTTGACATCCTTTCCTTCATTTTCTTTTAGAGATAAGTCTTCAGTCGAGTCATCCTTTCTTACTGGGTTATTGTCTTGGAACAATTTTATCACCTCAGTTGTTTGTGTATCATTGGCATTAGCACAGGAAAGTACTGTACATTTCTTATCCTCAACTCCCAACATACATTTCAAGGCACATGCAAAGCAATTGTATTCAAATTCCATCCATGCTGATAGAAAATTGTCAGAATAGTTTGTAAGATTTTGAATGTACAAAAACTTGCATAAGATCATGAAAATTTCAGAAAAAAAAGGGGAGGCTAGAATGAAGCTGTTTTTCCAACAGTGTCTGCACTGTATGATCATCTTTGAGGGACAGCTGGAATAGTCCACAATCAAATTGGGTTTTATCTAATGCAGAGATGGTGTTGCATGAAAAATTCCCCATTTTCAGGCTCTGAAGAAGAAACAGGCAAATTATTGGTTCACCACTGTGAGGACCTTTCCTGTTAAGGTGGGATGTTGGGGATTAAAACCAGCACTGCAGAGGAATCCGGCAAATACATATATTTGTCTGCATCAATTGTCCTTCCCAGGCATCCAGATTTGATTATAATGAGCATAAATTCTTCTTGCTGAATTGGAGCACAAATGCTTTAAAAAGGCAAAAGATTGTTAAAGAATGTATGTATCTGTTATGATACAGTTACTCTAGAATTACTAGCATCTAAAACATGTCAGCTCTGAATAAATGGAAGAAAAAAGTTAGTTGTATAATATATGCAATTTGTTTATAAATTATGTTGGAAGTAACACTGGGAAAGTTATACTGAAAAGTGGGATGACTTTTCTTTCAATGAATATTTAATTGTATTGAAGAATTTAAATGTACATCACTTCTTGTTACCCTCCAGCTAGAATTTGTATCTGGGGGAAAGCTGTACAATAATTCCTGGAAAAACAGTGATGTGTTTTGGACTATAACACATTCTGTACATTAAAAAATAGCCTGCCTCCAGTCAAAGTGTAGTTTGCCCTAGAGTTCCCTGCCTTTCAAACAGTTAAAAGCTCATTTGTTTTAATATTTTTCCACTTTTCTTGTCATAGTTATTTCTCTGGATGTCTAAATAATCAGATAAAATACTGGAAGACAAATTGAAGAGGTGCTGTAAGCAGCCAAACAGGTGGTTGATTTATGCAAATGTCTTGGATTTCACTATTTGTTCATCATTAAAAAGAATTTTCAGGGGATCCTGGCATGTTTATTTGCAGTAATTTATCTTTATTATGTTATGCAGGTTTCTGTCTGAGTATAGAGATTTAAATGGATGTTCCAGTAGTTTAATTCGGCTAACTGATAAGAAAGTATACAATTCATCAAGTTTTGTTCTTTTGGGTGAGAGGGGTTAATGGAAAACTCTGAATCAACCACTCTGGCTCACCTAGGCTCATCCACATGTCTTGCTTGCTGTGGTATGAAAATGCCCATCAACCATTTATAGAGAAGATACCCTTATGGCATTGTCTCTATCTCATCATTAGCCTACTGCTGAGCAGCCTGAAATCAGTCTAAGAGGTTCTGGCATGAAAGTGATGGTTTCCTTCATATCTCAACTCAGAATATCTCATGTAGATCTTTAAGGGCAAATGGAGGTGGAGCCTTGGAGGTTGGTAATCTGCAGGGATCCAGTTGGCCTAGCAGGTTTGCTGTGGGACTACCCCTGTTGTCCAATCTCTGGGCTCTGTGCTTTCATGGTCAGTTTGGCTGTGGCATTGTAGAGAGTTAAGGAAGAGAACCTTGATGGAAATATGCAGGAATCATTACCTAGGCAAAAGGGACTGAAACATTTTTAAAGTCCAGAACAACGAGATAACATTTGGAAGCAGCTCTAGCAGAAGCCTCCCTGATTCAGTGGAGTATAAGAAGGTGGAAGAGGTACAGCATAATCAGACTTTCAAGATTCTGTTATTATAGCCAACCTCAATAAAAGTAGTTTTAGCCTTCCGGTAGCGCTGATTTCCTGCTCTGACTGGATCCCTTACCTGCACAGCCTGTTTCTTCTTATTTGATGCCAGGAGGTGGACACAGGAGTGTTGATATAATGGAAACTGAATGCAGGTTTCCAGGAAATCACTGTTCCTATTGGTCAGCAAAAATAAACATTGCTCTTTACATGATCCTTGCCACTGAGATTTATGAGCTAAACATTTGCTTGTGCCATTTTGGGCAACAGGACATGATTGCTGTCCTTCATGAATTGCCACTGGACTTCAAAAGGGCTACTGCATAAAGGAAGTAAGGAAGGAGAGAACAGGTTAGAATGTCCCCCCTCCAGGTAGCTTTAGTTTTTTTCTGCCTGATTCTTCTGCCTCCCACCATCACAATAATTAGTTTTTTCCTAATATATTATTTGAATAGTATATACAATAAACTGCTTTTTTGTTTTTGTTCTATTTGTTTGTAAGATGTTTTTCACTTTAAAAAAAAAAACAATCATTGTTGAATTTCAACAAGCCAGGAAGTCAAGCAAACTTGAGTTTACTATTAAAATTGAACTGAAAACTACAATCATGATAAATGCCTGAGTCAGTGGTCTCCACAGGGAAGGAAAAAAAGCAAGATCATGAGTATGACCACAAGATCAAAGCCCCACCCCTTTATGTTTATACAATATTGATGCACATGCAAAAGGCTTTGATCCTGTAGTTACAACTGCCATCCTGGTTTTTTGACCTTTCCTGCAGATGACCATGGTTGAGGTGAATGAGACTGAGCAATAGTTCAAAGTTAGCTACAGGTTTCAAAACAAAGAGTAGCAAGCACTTGTGGCTCTAAAAAGGGAACAGTGGTTCAAACCTGGGGAATTAAAGGATGCTGCAGGAATTTCTTGACTAGTTTACTGAATTAAAGCTTACACAGCTGTGCCAAAGAAGTACCATGGAAGATGGCCACGTACTAGTATGCACACTGAAAGGATGCTAAGGGATTATAATATCTAGCTGATCTATCCTGGGATTAGAACTCTTCTTAAATGGGCTATTTTTCTTCCTGGTTTGGCCAGTTTACAGGTCATGATGGGTTTGTTTGCTACTAGTGTCTTGGCAATCAGTGAAACATTTACACATACCTGCAGTCCTATTAATCATTGGAGAAACCACATGGATAACTTGACTCCAACACCTGCTCAGGTACATGAATGCTCTCAGCTCATTTCTGGCAGTGTTTAAGCCTCTCATCCTACTACTTTCTTTGAACAAAACTTATCCTTCAGCCACAATGTCAGTCAAGGTAATATCAGCAGAAATACAAAGCCTGTAACTGTGCATCTGTGGCTCAGCTGAACTTCTGTAACAAATGCGAGAGAGAACAGTGATTGAACTAGGATCCTTGACATGCAAGAGGGGCGATCTGCCACTACGTAATAGCTATCCTGGTCCATGACATTTTCTTATACATAGAGAGTAGACCACCTTAGTACCAGCATGGTGAAGCAAATCCCTCCAGTTGGCTGGGAATGGTTTTTGCAATCCAGCATGTCTGGAGGGCAATACATTGGGAAAGACTGTTTTGTACATTCAAGCTGGTCATACGGTATTTAATAAAAATCATCATCATCATCCAAAGAAAGGCCATCAAAGGCCCCTTCTTATGTATTAACAGTATTCCAAAACACCAGTTTTGTAGCTTGATCTTCATCTGTGTTGAATTAGGGAGGAGATAGTCCCCCTAATACAGGAGTAGGCAACTTATAGACTCAGAGACACATGGGGCTCTCAAGTGCCTTTTGTGTGGCTTTCGAAGACTCCTCTGACCATGACTGATGAAAATGAATGGTACAATTTCATCTTAGTGCATTTCTAAATAGTAGTATGTCCTAAAATAGCCACATCACAGTAAAAAAATAACAGATCCAAACTCCTTGAAATAAATAGGCCCTTTGCACATGTTTGATATGGCTTCATCCACATTAAGAGCCACCCCAAAAATGTTAATTCTGACCCTTGGCCACAGGAAGAGATTATCCCTTCCTGTTCTAGGATATTTACGAGTGAAGGTGCTGTGCAGTAGGTAATTCAGAAGAATTGTAAATATACAATGGATTTCAGTGCTTTTGCACAAATATCTCAGCCCCTTCTGGTAGAAAAACTGAAGACTAGTAATTATATCGTTCAGCTTAGCTGCCTGATCAAACTGTTCTAATGTAAGTATTCCAAACAACAGCTGCTTTTCAGTGCTTTCCTGTGCGTCTGGTGTTTTGGACATCCGGCTAAGCCTTCTGATATTCTGTTCAAAATATCAAGGAGAGAAACATGGGATTAATCATGACTGAGCGATAGTCAGTAGAGTCAAGAGGATGGAAAAAGTTTGCCATATGTGCCTACAATGCTTTGTAATATTGCATTGAACTTGATCTATACTTGAGTGAATTTCATCCTGGCACTAGATGAAGGATATCAAAGGTCTCATTTTTTAATAAACTAGAAATGGATAGTTGGAGACCCTAAGAATGCATTAACCAGTCAATGGCATGATAGCACTTAGTTTAAACATCTGGCCAGAGCTATGTGTTCCCTTCATAGCAGCCTGCTATATGGGATAGAGCAGTGTTTCTCAACCTTGGCAGCTTGAAGATGTGTGAACTTCAACTCCCAGAATTCCCCAGCCAGCATGGCTGGCTGGGGAATTCTAGGAGTTGAAGTCCACACATCGTCAAGTTGCCAGGTTGAGAAACACTGGGATAGAGAGAAGAGGGTATCAGAGAAAGAGAATGACATAGAAAAGGGGGCTAGGTGTCCCCACCCACTTTTAGTTATGGCCACTGCCTATATTGGCATATCACCATCAAAAAATTTCCCTCTGGGAATATGTCCCAGAGGAAAAAAAAAAACATAGTTCATCCCTGCTTTAAAACATAATAATCATTTCCTGAACACTACTACACATTCTTCATTGCAGAACATTCTAATTTCATCAGATAAGTCTACTTGTTACTGTGGTAATATAACTTCCTTTTAACATTTTTATGTGCCAATACTAAAATAGCTAAACATCATAAAAGAGACTACCATAGAATCATCGCTTTGGGAGAGGCCATTTAGAACATCAAGTCCAACCCCATTTTCAGCCCAGAGATTCTACTCTAAGCATTAATGGCAGTGGCTCTCCTGCATCTACTTGAACATATCCAGCAATGGGAGCCACCATCTCTCTGAGTAATTGGTTTTAATGATAATTTGTTCCTACTATGATGAGGTTTTCTTAAGACTTAACTGGAATCTGCCTTATAGAACTATATAAGAATTGGAAGGTATCTTGGAGATCCATGTAGTCTAACCCCTGCCCACCGCAGGAATCCATCCAACATCAACAACAGATACCTATCCAACCCCTATTTAAACACTTCCAACAAAGTAGAATCTTCCACCTACTAAAACAGCCTGTTCCACTGTCTTAAATAGGCTATTTTCCTTCCTGGGTTGGCCAATTTACAGGTCATGATGGGTTTGCTTGCTACTGGTATCTTTGTAAGCAGTGAAACATTTACACATACCTGCAGTTCTATTCATCATTGAAGAGAGCATGTGGACAGCTTGACTCCAACAGCTCTGCAGGTACGTGAACACTCTCAGTTCATTTCTGAGTGTTAGGAGTGTTTTTCTGATGTCAAACCAAAGTCTACTTCCTTGTAATTTAAACCCATTATTTCTTGTCCTGGCTTGTGGAACAACTCTGAATAATTCTTCCTCTTCTTCTACATGACAGCCCTTCAGATGTTTGAAGACAGCTATCAAGTCTCCCCACAGTCTTCTTTTTCCAGACTAAACTTATCACCTCCAACTGTTTCTTGTAAATTTTTCCTTCCAGAGCACTTATCATTTGTTACTCTCTTCTGGACATACTCCAGTTTATCACTACCTAAAATGCAGTGACCAGAACTGGACACAGTATTGTATGGGCACTCTGAGCAGTGCAGAATAAATGTTGCTCTTATATGCTGGTCTATCACCATAATAGAGATTTGATTTGATGAATGTTGCTCTTAATCTTTACACTGTACTTTTGTTGATGTAGCCTAAGATTACACTTTTTTGTAGCTTTTTCTTAATTTTGACTTACATTCAGTTTGTGATCCAGATTCTTTTTGCATGTACTGCTGCCCAGAATGATCTCCCAGCATACTATAATCATGCCTTAGATTTTTCCTACCCAAATGTGGGACTTTGCAATTGTTCCTGCTGAAACTCATCTTGCTATTTTTGCCTATGTTTCCAGCTTGGGAAGATCCTCTAGAATAGGCCCACCAAGCAGCCTACTGCAGTCTGCCAGCATTTTTTAAAAAGTCAGTAAATTCAGCGCCACCCCCAAAGACCCGTTGTTGAGTACCTCCAACACCTGCAGGCCTCACTGCCAGCTCCATGCTGCTGCCACTCCACTAATCACCAAACAGCTGATTGGTGCACCAGATATTCCTTTGTGGCCCACAATTATTTTTAATTTTTTGATGTGGCCCTTTCCACTCTACAAGCTGTGCAGGCCTGCTCTAGATACTTTCCTCTGCTTGATTCTTGATATTTCATCTAGAGTGTTGGCTATCTTTGTGCTAACCACAAATTTGATAATCATATTTTCTACCTCCTCATCCAAGTTGTTTACAAATATGTTCAACAGCACCAGGTCCAAGACAGAGGCTTGTAGTATGCCAGTCAGCACTTTCTTCTGGCTTAAGGCAGACCCTTGTATGTATCGGTATGATTGTCCAACCAGCTCTGTATCCATCTTGATACTGACATAGTCCAGCCCACATTTTGCCATTTTCTTTGCTAGAATCTCATGGGAGACATTGAATGCATTGCTGAAGTCAGGAAACAATATGTATGCCACATTCCTATGGTTAACTAAGCTGGTCACTCTATCAAAAAGAGATTAATTTGGTTTGGCATGACTTAGTCTTCATAATGTCATGCTGCTTCCTGCCCAACAAAGCGTTCTTTTCTAAATGCTCACAGACTGACTGCTTAATCATCTGTGCTAGAATTTTGCCTGAAATTGACATCAAGCTGGCTAGTCTGTAGCTACCTGGGTCCCTTTTTCCCCCTGGTTTTAAGTCAGAAACTGCATTTGCTTCTCCAAGCTTCTGACATTATGCCAATCTTCCATGATTTCTCAAGGGTCACAGAAAGGGGCTCTGAGAAGCCATCCACAAGCTCCTTAAAAATTCTCAGGTGTAAATGATCTGGCCCTAGAGACTTAAATTAGCTCATGGTAGCTAAGTGCTCCTCAACTATTTCATTACTTACTTTATATTGACACTTCCTCCTTGTATCAGGTATTCTTCTTAGGCCCATTTGAACACCACTCCCCTTTAGGGAAAAGACTCAGGCAAAGGAGGAGTTGAGGAGCTCTGTCCTCCTCTTCTCACCTGTTATTTTCTTACCTCCTCCTTCTAGCAGTGGGCCCACACCTTCCTTCTTTCTTTTTTTTCTATTGACATAGCTATAAAAGCCTTCTTTGTTGCTTTTAGCTGTCCTTCCAAGCCTAAGCACCTTCTGCACTTGCATGTATAACTTTCTCCAGGTATTAGTTTCTTACTGGTGATTAGGCACATGTTCAGTTCCATACACATCCCCTCTTTAACTCTTAGCTCTACTGAAAGAACTCTGTGTACCTTGTAGCACAAGACTATTATTTGGTATCCTGCACTCTGGAATTATAAATAATGGGCTTGGACTTGAGGTGTGGTTTTAGTTCCCTTGAAAAAAGGTGTTTATCCCAAACACATTGAGCCCAACTAATAGAATTTTCTTTTCTGGCACTTGGGATTCTATTTCTTCTCTCGTTTGCTGTTGAGGTATTTGAAAAGTGCAGTCATGTTCCCCTCCATCTCAAGGCATACCAGTGCTCTCCATCTCTCCTCACTGGGATCATGCCATTTCACTGCTAGTTTTTAATAATGCTTTTTCATTCTGAACAACTTCATTCTGCAAAGAATAACAAAGCTTTCTTTCAATGTTTATTTAATAACTTTCATCTAGAAATACTTGAAAAGTATTATGACTTTTGCTGGCCCAGTGGGATTTCTAGCTTCCCTCTTCCATACTGCAGTCCTTAATACATCAGAGTAGATCTGGGAAGTACAACATAAGGAAAAAATAATTCTTCAAATGGATTCATTTTCTGGGCAGATAGCCAATTATTGTATATGATCCATAATTTATTCCTACTGTCTCTTATTTGTCCTGATCAATAATAACCATTCTCTTTAACATCTCCAGAAGGGACTGGGGGACCTATTTTAAGTTTTTGGCAGCCAACCTTCTCATCAACTCTCTCTTAGGTCTTTTGTTCTCCAAAAGATTCAGGTAGGAATGTTGTTACAGTCTGAACAGCAAGTGCTTTTTGATTATTCACAGATATTTTGGAAAACCAAAGAAAGACAACCACATAGGTGTGGTGATGCCACTGGCAGTTTTTAGAAGTTTACTATCCATACTGGAAGTGGCTCCCTCTCCATATTAATCTGTTGGAAAAGCAGGAGACTGTATGACACCATAAAGGCAAAATATAATGGAGTATTCAGTATATGTATTTATGTAATTTGACATAATGACCAAAATGACCCCTTCAGAATCCATGAGTCTGATTTAAAACATTTATATTTCAGTATATCTGTGTTTCAACCTTTAGCATAATATCAATCATATTATTTTGGCAGAATACAACCTAAATAAACAAACAAACAAATAATATCCTTTGGAAGCTTACATAGTTAAATAAACAATTCTGTCTTCTGTCTTCTGTCATAAAGCTTGGGGGAAAGACTATTAGAGTTTCAATAGTAGGAACCAGGAAACTTATCTGAGGACTGAATTAAATAAATGGAGAATCCAACCCCAAGAGAGACCCCTAACCCTTCCTATATTACCAGCTGAACACTAGCAAGTGAATACTGCTCCCTTTATACAACATCTGTTAAAGGCCACCATCTCATTCTTCCCAATGTTAAGACTGGTCCTGACTGACTTCACACCCAAGGATTAGACCATGTTCAGAAGGGGGCCTAAACATAATTTTGGCACACAAATAGTTTGGCAATTCTTAAGAGAGTGGTCAGCACCTTGTAGCCCCATGGCCAATACAGCTCCTAAACAGACTAAATAAGCCTGGCATCTTCTCCAAAAGCACCACCAGATTTCAGCTGCCTGACATTTTAAATTAGGAAATACACAAAACTAGTCAAAGCAGTGTACATTGTGCTTCCTCCTCCTCCTTTTTCCCAGAAGAATCCTGTGAAGCAGGTTGAGCTGAGAAAGAGCAATAGGCCCATAGTCACCCACTGAGCTTCTGTGATTGAGGGTGGAGTAGAACCTGGGTCTCCCTGAGCCTGCTCCTGGCTCTTTATGATGTGGCCCCAAACGATTTTGCAGAATCATTCTGCCCACTAGAGCACGCAACCACTCCCTCGAAATATTAAATACAGTGCTCAGCTTTCAAAAGGTGTTTCTCTGCACATACGCATACATCCATCCATACACGTGCGCGCGCACACACACACACAAAATGTTAGGGTCTAAGATGTATAGGATTTTAAAGACATGCCCCCACCTTGGAAGTATGTTCACAAAGAGATCTGATAATAGTGCACCTCATTCAGCTGTCCCTACTATCTGTCCCAGTGAAAAACCCTGAAGATGAAAGTTGAATCCCTGAAATTCCAAAACATTATTCAGTGCCTCAGTGCAATGCATTCCTGTGGTCGTGAGCCCACAACCTGATGCTCTCCACATGTACTGGAATTTCAACTCTAGACAAGGCTACAGTAATGTAATACATTGTCCCCCCTTTGAGGGGTAGGAACAATCATTCCCTTCTAATTTCTTATCCACTATGATGGCTTAGGATGTCAAAATGGAACATCTCAGCTTTTATGGAATATGAGAATTAATACCCTTGTAATTAATTTCTTCCTTTAAAACTCTTGATAAATCAGCATAATGAAACCTCTGTTTAATTGAAAAGCAGCTCCAACAGGTTATAAACCTGATATATCTCTTCTCTGTCATTTTGATGCAAATACTGCCTACAAGGAAAAGTACAAAGTTGACTTCATTGATTTCTGTTCTTCAAGCCCTAGGATGTTTTTTAAAAATTTGTATATAAGTGGTGAAAAATGGGACAGTACAGCTCTTTCAGCTTGAATAATTCACAGAGAGGCAGTTTAATATTAGAAATGAATTTATAAAATGTGTCTTCCACAAAGTCACTCTGTATCAGCCTTTCCCAAGCTAATACCCTCCAGATATGTTGGGACTGCATTTCCCAGAACTCATAATCAGTGTGACCTTGGTCAAGGCCATGAGAATATATTTGGAACCCTAGCACATTTTTTTCACATGAACATTATTCAATTGCTGTCATCTGTCTTGCAAAAATGTGTATATCGATTGGAAAAATATATTGATAAGGTATTGGACACTTCATATCACTTACTGCTTTACTTTTCCATGTTTGGTCCATAAAGCCAAAGGATTGCTTCTAAACTTCCTTTAGAGGGAATCTTTTTAGAAGTGTTTTTGCAATTATTTCTATGAAAGCATATATGAGAATGTTATTCTCACATGTTGTGTGAAAAATCGTAAATCAGCTGCTGGATCCTTGCTTTTCTCTGGCTGGTTGAAGAATTCTGACATGAAACATTTTACACATTCATTCTTTTTCAGGATTTTCTCAGAGTCTTTCCTATGGAAGGGATTATGATATTTGAACTAGTCCTTAGACTCATAGCTCACGTAGACTTAGAAGCCAAAGGGAGGAAGAAATGCTTTCCATCCCTTTTATCAATAGATCTGTATGGCACATTGCTTACATTCTAGTTTTCCTTTGAAAACTGAAAAGATCGGTGAAATTATTTTCACAAGCAACATGGTATCAGGCTAAATAGAATTTGTAAGAAACTAAAATCAGTTAGAATAATCAAGCACAATATAATGTTGTAGTGCTGCCAACTTAAAGATTTAACATGAAAAATGAAAACATGGATCAGTAAAAAATCAATGGCAGTAAACAAGAAAAAACATGGACAATTATTTTCAAAATGAATTGCTCCAATCTGAGGAATAAAACCAAACAATATACATCATCATCAGAACTGGGAAGTACTATTAGATTTAGGAATTTCTGCAGATAATTTCAGACAGAAACAGAACTAGTGCCATCTATAGGATTTGATTTTTAAACAGAAGCCAAGCTTTCAACTATATTCATCCTTACCCCAAACAGACACAAAAGTAGTAATTAGAATGACCTGAGAGGTGAGGGAGAGATCATTTAAATAAATAGCAGTAAGTATAATAAGATATAATTACAGACAACTTATGGACATGACCTAGGCCAGTGCTGGTTAAATGTGTCGGAACTCGTCATCCAGTGAGAACTGAGGCTTTGAAAGATCAAGGTGTTTTTCTTGCTATTGCTGATAAAAAGAAACGGGGTGCCCTTAATTCCATATATGCAGAAGGCTATATTACAGAGTAGAAGAGGAATGTAGAAGAAAATCCATTTGGATTTAGCTATATTGTATTTCATTTTTTAAAGAATTGGGCTCTCTTTGGTGTCAAGGCTATGTCTGTAGCTCTTTATAGCTAAAGGACAATAACTGTATTGTTGTTTTTAATCCTTGTAAGCTGCCCAGAGTCGTGTATGAGTAGGTGGCCATAGAAACTGAAAATAAATAAATAATGATAGAAGGACTGATTGACGGATAGCTTCAGAATAGTGTACAGCTATTCGTCTGTAACTACATGGATAAAAATATAACCTGTTGCTAGAGCCACATGTGTGTATCCATGAAAGCAGTAGCATTTATGTCATTCATCTAAGATGGATATTCAAGTTGAAAAGCATATTTCTTATGCCTGGTCTCTCCTCTTTGTCTTCCTGTTATGCTGTGATACCCTAAATCTATGGAAGAAAGTAAGGATATACACACTGTGGGTTGTGACTGACCATGAGGGAAGTTCTGCAATTGTTACAAAAGGAAAGGGAGAAAATTCATCATATCTGCCATTTGCAGCAGTGGTCATAGGACCCTATAGTTGTAAGGGGCCATATAAGCCACTGAATCTAATCCACTGTTTGGTCTGTCTAATCTGCAGTGGAAGGGGAACCCACCATCTTTCTAGGATATTTGCTTTAGGATTTGACTACAAACAGATTCTTCAGAGCAACTCCTGCTATGTTTGTATCCTTGCATGTTGTGAATCACTTCTTGGGATCAAATACCAAATGCTGTGCATTGATTCCACAGTTGAACTGCTCTTACCATTAGGATCCCCCCCCCCCCCATTCTATTGGAATTTATCTTCCTGTTCCGTAAATCTGTTATTCCATGTTCTGCACTTTGGCATGATAGAGAAAAGGTCTTGACCTTCTATACGCCATCCCTTCAGGTGTCTGAAGAGTGCTATCATATCCCCCACTCAGCCCTCCCAAAGCTAAACATTCCCAGTCCTTATCTCTTTTCATGGGACTTAATTTATAGCTCCCTAATCATCCTTGTTACCCATCTCTAAGTCTTTCCTCTTTCTCTGAATCTTAAAGTGTGATCTGGCTGAAGCAGAATAAAGCAGACTATATTTCTTGCCAAACGAGTGATTGGGGAACAAATTGCATATTCATTGCATGATTTGTAATCATTTAAACAGCAAAACTTTGCCCCAGTCATGACTGACAATATAAAATATGGGATTTTAAACAGCTTTTCCTCCCATTTTTGGAAAACAAAATAGCTAATCCTAATCTTCTGAGAATAATTTATGAGCTTTCCCCCACTTGCATCTAACCACAATATTGACATGCCCTGGAACCTCTTTATTCCACTGGGTCTCTCTGACTTTGCCTTCATTTTGTCCTTACCCCACGAGTGGGACAGGTTTAAGACATCTTTAGTAATTTGGTTTAAAGTAGGCTTGTCCTTAAGATGACAGCAACCAACAACAGTTTTAAAGTGAGGACAACCTGCTGCCTCCTCCAGAGTGATGGGTGACATGGTCAGGTGACCAATAGGGACAGGATGCTGCCTATAGGTCAGTTTGGGCTCTCCAACCCTCTAAGTCCAGGGCTCTCCCCTCTAAGCCCAGTTTTTTCTTTCCTAGAGGAAGAAAGAGCAGGCACAGTAGCTCCCCACTGCTCCAAACAGCTGATTATCAGGATGAAGGTAAAAGAACTGAAGGGCAAGTAATTTTAATGTGCTAAAACTCCACCTCAAAATAAGCCAAAGACAGCTGGGTTGCCAATGAAGGTCCACAGGGAGAGGGTCTCACCTCAACCAATCAGCCATAAATCCAGTGCCCCATCCACTCCTCAGATTAACTGTCTTGGTCCAGGGCTTTGACAAATGGCTAAACCCACAGATGTAATTATCTGTCAAAATCATCCAGCAAATCACAGCAATGTGATTAGTGGATGGTTTCCTGATGACACTAATAAAAGGGAAGAGCAGGAAAGTCAGAGGGCTGTTTGACAGGGCCTGCAGAACCTAGATCAGTCTATCG
Source organism: Liasis olivaceus (assembly GCA_030867105.1). Lineage (NCBI taxonomy): Eukaryota > Metazoa > Chordata > Lepidosauria > Squamata > Pythonidae > Liasis > Liasis olivaceus. Next base: position 265,891,453 of record CM061349.1, read on the forward strand.
CCATCCAATGGAAAGCCAGAATAGAGGCTTTAGAGACACGATAGAGATTGGTATTGAGGACAGCAAATTTTATGCCAATAAAAGTTTCTGACAACTTGAAGACAGATGGAGAGCACTTCGGTCAATTCCCAACAACTTACAGTCTCTTTCAGAGTCATTTAGCTATCACTGTGCAAGAATAACAGTAATGACAGGCTTCAAATCACTTCAGTGATCACTGGATGATGCTATGAAGACACTGCAAGCCACTAATGAGAAAATGATCTTTAACTCAGCAGTGGGGAAAGGCCCTATCTCCCAAGATAATTAGCTGCAGCAGAGAAATTCAGGTTCAGCACCGCCTGGGAAGGAAACCTTTAAAAACATTCCCTGTTGCACTGAGGTCCACATTCCGATTGATGACCCACCATGCCTGCTATTTCCAGATTAAAAAGCAACAATACAATAATACAGTTTTAAGTTACAGGATTACTACCAGCAGAAATAGTTTGGCCTTGACAACATTTGCTACACAATAGATCAGCCAGTGTGCTCTCTGTTGCACCAATGTGTTAAAAATATACAAGGGTTTAAAGGATTTGAATTTGTTTTGTGTGCGCGCATGTGTATACAATAGTCTCTTTTTGCACCTGGATTTGCATGTTTTGTCTTGGAGGTATCTTGGTGTGTGTAAATTAATATTTACACAAATATTTTTAATCTCCTGGTGCCTGATTGTCCTGGAGTGAAGGGGGGGGGGGGAGAAAGACAAAAGAAACAAATGCAAGCACAGAAATCTTTAAATAATGTCAGGAAATGTGAAGTATCTTTTGAACAAATTATTTTTTAGTCCCCAAGGAAAGAATCGTGTATTGACAGCCATTTCCCCAGGGCTCAATTACATTGGACACATTTATCAACACTTTTCCTGTGTTTGCGTGAGTGGGTGTTGCCTTTCATTACTGAGTTTTAATTTTTAAATGTTTAATTCCAGCAGGATTTAGCAACCTTTCATAATCAAAGCACAGCTGTTAGGAAAGGTTTTGTTTTGTTTTATTTTTTTTTATCATCTGAACTAGTCTCCTTTAATGGGAAGAGCAATTGGGTCCCAAGGAATATGGACTGTTATTCAGCAGTTGTTCAAAAGCTTTGCACTTCTAATGCTTGTAAACGTGTTTGTGTGCCACAGGTGAAATTCCCAGTGTGCTGAGTGTTGAATCTATCACTTCCAATAAACACTTACTGAAGACACAAGAGAGCTTGACAACCATTTCCCAGTGATTCCTATGTTTGACCAACTCTTTCCAACTGACTTACTCTAAAACTCTGCTTGGGGTGAGTGGGTGACACAAGAATAAAGTAGTTTTAGAGGGCATAGAAAGAAGAGGCAACTAAAATAAGGAGAGGGGTGTCAGGGGCTCACTAGCTTAAAGCTGTGTTGACTATATTTTGGCAGGACCAACATATGATAGAATAGGGTGCGCAAATGTCTCCAGAACATCAGGCTAGACTGTAAACAGAACTGGGGGACTGACAGATAGTAAAGCCCAAAATGCTACATTTAGCTACAATCTGAAGATGGAATGTGGGAGGATGTTTGCACCAAGATTTTCTCTGGTACCGAAATATAAAATAAAATCCAGAGACTGCGTTCCTAGGCATCCTTTCTTGAGAACAAGTCCACAGAATTCAAGTGTGTTTCATCCTTCCAAATAAACATGCACAGAATTAGGCAGCATGAATAAATGTATACATTGCTACTGTTGTCTTATGCTAGCACAAGAGTTTGGCATGGATGGCCCTTGGTCCTTTGTGTGCTGTCTTCTATTCCGAACTAAGAGAAAGAAGCTAGAGTGCAATGAATGTATACTCGAATTTCTTACAAAGCAGTGATAGCCTTCATCTTTTGAGAACATGTTGGTATTCTTGAAATCTGGCTGCCAGGGCTGGGCAGGTTTTCCCATTTACTGAAGCAGCTATCATCTACCAATTGACTAGAACATTCCCGTCACTCCATGCAACACTGCCCACCGGGAACACTCCCTGGTACCCCACTTACCTTTTTTCTGGGCTGGCGGGCATACTTACAAATAAAGCAGTTTTAATTGCATTTATTTATCATTTTATTTTAATTTTTTATTTATTTTCTTTTTGGTTTATTTCTCTTAGGAAAGCTTACTGGGCCCATTTAGGGCCCAGATCCATTCTGAGAAATAAAGGTGATGTGGCAGCTGACACTTTGTTTTGCAGGATGCTAGCTTCCTTAAAAAAAAAAAAAAAAGCAGGGAGCCTGGCAGGAACTAAAGGAAGTATCTGTAGGCACAATCGTGTTGATGATCCAGGTTCACAGGAAGTATAGATATCTGTTTCTCAAGTTGTAGCTATTGAGGAAAGTGTTGCCCAGCACTTTTGTCCATATACAGCACCTAACACTTAGGTGTGTCTCTAAATAGACATCTCCTTGAAGACCTTTCCCTCAATTTCATTTCTATTCTCTTTTGGTGGAAACCTGAAAAAAAGGAAATTACATGACTGCCTGTGACTTCGATAAGAAAAAGCTGCACTTTACCAAGTGTATTTTTAGGCAGAGACTTGATTTTTTTTCCTAAGTCTATGTTTACGTTACAAAGTATGCACGTGACAAATGCTGACTCAAAAGATGCCTACCATTCAAGTTCATTTGTGAGAAGGTTCCATAATCAATTACTCCACTCTTCACTTAGTGGATGTTTGGTGGCAAACCTGAATTCAGTTAAGCGTGAAATGTGAATACACCTTGCATTGTTCCATTTCTTTAGGAATGTGCAGACATGGAAATTGTCTACTTTTTAAACAATTCACGAAATGCCTTCCTTCCCCTATAAAAGAAAAAAGGAAATCATCAGTGGGCAAGGAAAAACAGCCAGGCAATTAATGTAGCTTCCCAATGAGAATTCATGAAGCCAACATTCCCTTTTATAAATCAGTCTGTTCCTATGGCAAGCTAGTCAGCATCAAAAGAAAAAAGATGGATAATTCTGATGTTTCATACAACAGTTCCCTCCTATAGCTCCTGTCAGCTTTCCAATCACATAAACTGTTCTTTGGATAAAGCCCTTAATCCTTATTTAATTCAACAGCTGTTCTTTTTCAGATGCCCAAAAATCTGGAAAAGGGACATTGTTCTACCATATTACATCATCCAGAAGGCTTCTATCCAATTTATTCCATTTTTGCTGGGGGTAGGAGAATATATTTCCAAAATACATTATAGATGTTCATATGCCCAGTATCCTTATTTACTGGAGAAAGTTCCTATTTTTGATTCATTGGAAATCATGTCTGTCATGGAAAGCTTAAGGCAGTTTTTGCAATCTGGTGCGCTCCAGAATGTGTTGGGCTTCAGTGTCTGTAATCCATTAGCAGCATGGCCTTTGGGAATAGATTGCTGTTTTATGATAAAAATAAATGATACATAGCATGTGCTTGACCCTCCCTTCTCTTTTTAATCCATCTTGTACACCAATTGCATCCCTTCCTGGATCTGGAGGCCTTTCTCACAGTTACTCGTGCCCTAGTCACTTCCTGTTTGGACTATTGTTATGTGGTCTGTATAGAGCTACCTGTGAAATGTATTGAGTTCTGATTCGGATTGGAGCCACTGCATACAGAGCAAGAAGTCTTAATCCTATTTTTAAGTCACTATGTTTAAAAGCCCCACCCCCAACCTACCAATGGCTCATTGGGAGTTTAAGCATTATAAAAAGCATTGAGTGCCAACAAAGGCTTTTTTTTCTGTTACCAAAATGGGAATAATGAACTTTGAGAGGGGTTTGTGTTGTAATTTCCTTCCTTCATGTGCAGTGAGTCAGGTTCCTATAATGCATTTATGTTACAACAGAAAAAGTACGCACTGTATATTTAACATTTAATCTGGGTTCATTTAACACATTAACCAGTACTATATAGATCCTGGATTATCTAGACCCTTTTCTGTTGGGTTTTATGTCTGGGTACAGCACAGGGATGATATTGAGGGTGCCTGTGAATGATTTTTGGTGTGACTGAGATAGGGGTGGCATGACTCTCCTGGTCCTGCTTGATCTCTCAGTGGCATTTGATATCAATTATGGTATACTTCTGGACCATCTCCAGGGTTTGGGATTTGGGGGGGTGCGGACTGTTTTCCAGTGGTTCTCCTCCTTCCTATAGGATGGTTCCAGTTGGTGTTGGCAGTGCGAAGAGAGATCCAGCCCAAGGCCCATGCTTCGTTAAGCCCCACAAGGTTCAACACCATCCTAACACTCATTCAACATCTACATGACACTGCTGGGTGAGGTCATGTGTCGCCATGGTGTCAGGTATCATCAGTATGCCAATGATACCCAGCTCTACATTTCACTCTGGCTGAACAAGCAAAGCTGTGGAAGTCTGTCCTGGTGCCTGAAGGCTGTAAATATCTGGCTAGGGAGGAACAGACTTAGATCCAACTCTAGCAAGCCCAAGTAGCTCAGGCTTCAAGGACCTGCCAGTCACAGTGATTTACCATCTTTCATTCTTGATGGAATGGCACTGCCCCAAGAAGAATCTATATGTAATTTGGGGGGTCCTCCTGGACACTTAGCTGCTGTCAATGAACAGGTGGCAACTCTAGTCAGGATGGCCTTCACACAAATCCATCTTGAATACCAACTGCATCCCTTCCTGGATCTGGAGGCCTTTCTCACAGTTACTCATGCCCTAGTCACTTCCCATTTGGACTATTGTTATGTGGCCTATATAGAGCTACCTGTGAAGATCACCTGGAAGCCACAACTGGTCCAGAATACAGCCATGTGAGTAGTTATGAGCACTTCCCATTTTGCTCATGTAACACCACTACTCCACAAGCTGCACTGGTTACTGGTAGGTTTCCAAGTGCAGTTCAAGGTATTTGGTTATCACCAATAAAGGCCTTCTGAAGTTAAGATCTGGTTATCTACAAGACCAGATTTCTCTTGTTTCTGTCTGTCCAAAAAGATCTGGATGAGTTGGTATACTCCAGGTCCAAACTGGAAACCACTGTCATCTTGTGGGAATTATGAGATGTGCCTTCTCAGTAGCTGCACCTGGCCTGTGGAATGGTGTCTCCCCAAGAGGCCCCCAGAGCCCTCACCCTGTGGGGATTTCATAGTCATAAAAACATGACTCTTTTGACAGGCCCTGGGGTAAGAGGTAGTATTCAGCTCTCTGATGGTGGTTCACTGGGAGTATGTTTAATTATGCTTCCCTGATGTGCACCATATATTTCATTGTTGATTTTGTCCTTTTGTTACTTTTTCCTGTTATTTTTAAATTCTATTTGGTAAGATGCCTAGAATCACTAGTGACTGAGGTGGCATACAAGGTGACAGAGAGAAAAGTAGGTAGATACCTAGTACTATATTCTTGATGAACTTCCATAGAGATTGAAAGATGGAGAAAAAGAGAAGGTTTTTCAGGGCCTAATGAGACATCTCTAGCCATTTTCTCTATCATGTCATATCTTTAGGCTACATCTGGATTATTGCTGTATTTAATTTGATTCCGACCTTGATTGGGTTAAGCTCCAGCATTTTTTTAATGTCAGAAGTTAATCTCTGATATATAAAATATACTAATAAAATAAATTTAGGGAAGGGAAAGTTGTGTTGCACAAATCTGGGCAGCCATCAGAGGGCAGCAAAAGACATAGAAACTCTAACTCTATGCTGCTGCCATCTAGTTTGGCTGCAGAGTTCTGCAACCTAGAACTTGTCCTAATAACTTTTAATTTCAGAAATCAAATGATGATCAATGGAATTCAGAATAATATAATTGCTATATTCTGATTGTTGATTCAAGCCCACTATCCAGATCCTTCCAGGAAAACCTAAATTAGAAGCTACTTATTTCTTTGCAAACATCTAGGATAGCTGTATCAGAACTGAGTAGCAATAAATTGGCAAGGATACATTTCCTTAGGTAGGAATGGTGGCACAGGAGTAGTTTCCAAGGTCATCCAAACACCTTGTGTCCACATGTCCACATTCATATTGTTTTTGTTGCAAATAAAAGCCTAATTAAAGGTACTTCCTTCTTAATATTGCCGTTGATGCATACTGTTTTCTGTAAGAAGATTCTTCTACAGTACCACTAGAGGGAGATCCTGCACTTCAGTAAACACTGGAAGTATAACATAAGCGATTAGTATTCAAATTTATTAACACTTTTGTGGTAATCACTACCATCAATCAACATCCAACAAGCTTTTCACAAACTGGTGTCTTCTAACTAGGTTGGCTGGGATGATGGGAACTGTGGTCTAATTCTGGCAAAAAATGCTATCCATAAAGTCATGAAGAGTCAGAAGAAACTGGAAAACTGAACAATTATCTAGAAAGCAACTGGTAGGAGAAAGCTGAAAGGTATGCTGACAAATTCTTAAGTAAACACCAAATATTCCATTCCTATTAATGTGATTATCCCATTAACCTGGAAGAAGATGAGCATGGTTTTAAACCTGGAGGAAGAAATATCAATAACTTGCGCTATGCTGATGACGCTACCCTGATAGCTGAAAATGCAAAGCCTCTGCAAGCCCTAGTACTAAAAGTCAAAAAGCACAGTGAAAAAATGAGACTAAAATTAAATATAAAGAAGACTAAACTAATGACAACAGGTAGAACCACCTGCCTTAGAATTGGCAATGAAGATAACGAAGTAGTGGATAGCTTCTGCCTTTTAGGATCAACAATCAACAGTAAAGAAACAAGCAGTCAAGAAATATGCCGTAGACTAGCACTCAGTAGAGCAGCCATGAAGGGGTTGGAAAAGATCAAATGCTGTGATGTCTCTATACCTACAAAGATCAGAATCATGCAAGCCATGGTATTCCCTATGAAACTCTATGGAACTGCAAATTGAAGAAGCAGGATAGGAAGAGTATTGACACCTTTGAACTTTGGTGTTGGAGAAGTCTCTGAGAATAACATGGACAGCCAAGAAAACAAACAAATGGATCATTGAACAAATCAACCTGAGTTCTCACTTGAGGCACAAATGACCAGGCTCAAATTATCTTACTTCAGACACATTATGCAAAGACCCAGCTCTCTGGAAAAGGCTCTACTGCTGGGAAAGGTGGAAAGAGAGAGAAGAGGATAACCAGCACAAGGTGGATGGACCATCACAGCAGCGATGAGTGCACCATTGGAAGACCTGAAAGACCATGTTAGAGATAGATCATCATGGAGAAAATCTATCTATGTAGCTGCTAGGAGCAAAAATGACTTGATGGCACATAATCAATCCCATTAACCAGTTTACCCAACTATGATAACGTGCTAATTTTTCTTTTCTTTCAAGTTAGGTGAAATTACTATTTTTGGAAATCTGTGCCTGAAATACCTGGACCACCTAAATCCTAAAATATCACTCTGGGAGTTTTAATATGGATACATCCTCAGGTATCAGGTATTTCATAAAAAGCTTGTCATATTAATGAACACATTAGTGCCTATAAAGGCTAACTCTACAGAAAGGATAATTTGTGCTAACCTGCCCATTAGTTTACAGAATGTTTGTCCTCTATGCCAAACTCAGGAGGAACCAAACTAACAGGTGAGATTTTTGCTCCCAGTGAATTCAGCTATTTTCCTGAACAATGCTCCTTTTAGAACCTGCAGTATGCCTCTTTTTAAGGAAGTGATAGCAGCATGGAAAATTAGCAACACTTGTTTTGAGGCAACTTTGATTTGATGTGTCTACTTTGCATAAAGTTCAGCTCTATTTACTCCATCCTTCCAGGTTCTCCAGTCTGTTGGATTACAATCCTGGTCATCACCAGCTGTCATAGCCTGGCTCTAACACGTCTAGAGAAAGGAAATGGAAGGAGCCTAGCCTTATATAGCAAGTGGCTATTTAAGAGTTGCAAGAACTGATCTGTAAAATCAGGCCAGAAACCTTTTTAATAGACCAATTCTAATGATATAGTGTTTAATTCAAAGCTAGTCTTTAAAAATAACCTAGTCCATTCTCTTGGGGAAAATGCTTTCTTGAAAAAAACAGCGTGGGACATGCTACCTAAATGCCCGGCAACTTAACTAAAAATGTCTCTATGACTGACAACTATGTTGGGTCCAGCAGAAATGAGTGAATTATATATGAATACACACTCCAATGTGTGTGTCTTTCTATAAGAACTATATGGTCCTACAATGTCTCCTTTGAATTGAAGTTGATTCCTGCTAACTTCATGGATACATCCATGCAGTTTTTTTGGTAACAATACAAAAGTTGGCTTCTTCCAGGATGTTCTTCAACTTCCCAGTTTATTCTACATCCTTCGGATTTTCTTATAGGCTCCCTGGTTAGCTTCCAAATTCAGACATGGCCAGCCAGTTGCTGCCATCTGCAGAGGTATATTTTCTATACAATCAAAATAGAGAAGGCTCAGTTAATAACATTCAGATGGTGCTATGCATTGGTGCCTGCTCTCCACAAGCAGCAGGAAATAAAGGAACATGGACATTCAGTCCCTTCCCTTTCTCTAATCTACCAGTCTCCCTATATAGCATTGCCTCCCCACTGCCCACCTTTGATCTTACTTCCCCTCTCCCCTTGAAGAAAGTAGCCTGTCTAGACTGAGAGTCTTTCATCACTGCCAAAACTCCATTGTGGTACTTGCCATTCAAGATGGGTTAGCATGGCATACACCATTATTTTTTTCCAGAAACGTAGCATTTCTTAAAATGGAACAATTGGCTTTCAGTGCTTCAGGGAAGCAGTCTTCCAAAGATAGCCTTTAATTTTGTCCTATGGGATAAATGCTGCCTTTGGGAATATTTTGACAGTAGCAACACCAATGTAAGAGAATATATGTACCTTAGGGTTGAACTGTGGAGTCCTTGGTGCTCTCTGAGCTTGGTTATCTGCTTGCAGATGTTTCATTACCCAACTAAGTAAGATCATCAGTAGCAACATCCATAACCTCCACTAGCTGTTGCATGACCTAGATTTCCCTAAAAGTGATCATGCAGAGGGGATGCAAACAGACTTTATGACAGAATATTTTGGCTGTGTGTTCATATACCATATTAATCTGTGCTTAATCATGGTTTACTCAATAATCGCTAAGGAATTTGGATTACCATGTTGCATGAATTTCTAATTTTGAAAAATATTTGTTAATGCCCTAGAAAAAATCAGCAGTCCTTTCACAGTGAACTTTTTGGGCTGAACTTCTACATTTTCTCCTCCTCCTTCAAAATCATCATCTTCTTCTTCCTCCTCCTCCTCCCCTTTTCTTTTCCCCTCCTCCTCCTCCTCCTTCCCCCACAACCCCTCATCCTTCCAATTCTTCTTGCAGTTCTATTGAATCTTTGTTTGAAAGCTCTCCCTCGGTGTAGGTTATCAAATGTTTCACATCCTCAGCATCAACCTCTAAATCAAGGGTGTCAAAATGTCCTGATTTATTTCATGCAGATCGTCATGGTCAAATCCTTCAAAGTTATTTACAAGAACAGCAAAATGCTTTAAACAGTTTTTCCAAATCCCTTGCATGCATTTTGCAGTGACATCCTACCATGCTGCTGCAATGTTTTTGATGCAATGGAGGATATTGTAGCCTTTTCCAAAAGTCACGCAATGTTACTCTTTTATTCCTCATTGCAGCTATGGCTTTAGCAAATGTTGCACGTAAATAGTAGGCCTTGAAACTTGCAATAGCTCCCTGGTCCCTAGGCTGAAGGAGAGGGGTGGTGTTTTGGGGTAGATAAACTACCTTTACATCTGGGTGGAGATTGCTGAGATGTGGGGGATGTCCAGGTGCATTGTCACGAAGCAGGATGATTTTAAAAGGAATTCTGTTTTCCAAGCAATATTCCTTTACTAGGGGTATGAAAAAACCATAACCCAATCCATGAAGAGGACTTGCTTCATCCAAGCCTTCTGACTGGATCAGTAATGAACAGGCAGAGTGTGCTTGCTTACGTTTTTGAACACAGGGTTCTCCGTTTTGTGGATCAGAAATGGCTTCAACATGAATCCAGAGACATTTCTGCCCAACAGAAAGGTTATTCTGTCTGACTGCTTTACATCCAGGCATTGCTTTGGCCTCTTTGTGTATATAGGTCTGCTCTGGCATTTGTTCCAGAATAACCCAGTTTTGTCCACATTGAATATTTGTTCAGGCAAATAGCTCCCTTCTGTCATGATTTCATCAACTTCATCCAGGAAAAGTTGGGCAGCTTCCTCAGCACTTGCGGCTTCATCTAGTGAGTTTATGTTGTGGTAATGAAATCTTCGCTGAAACCACATAAACCAGCCATGGCTGGCAGTGAACGTTTTAGTGCACTCCTCACCTGCTCTTTCCTTCAGTGCTGTGAAAATGCTATGTGCCTTAGCCTGAATGAAAAGAAGGCTAATTGGAATCCTCTTTTGTATTTGATCTTCGATCCAAAGTATAAGCAGTTTTTCTGTTTCATGGATGAGCCCTGTTCGGTGTCTTATTATAATTGTGTCTGTTCCAGCGCATCTTCTTGCACTATAATATTCACCTTCTTCCCCTCATCATGCGCTTTGATGATCTTCATCTTCAACTCAAGATTGATGGTTTTGCTTTGCTTCTTGCTTCCTTCTTCAGCTGAAATGGAGTACTGTAGTGCAAGAATGTGTTTTCCTTGTATGCTAAAAAATTCTTTCCCTGGACAAAAGCATGTGAATAGTCACCGCTAGCAGCAACGTATTTTAAATTCATTTATTTAGTATATTAAATAATTGTTTATAAACTCCATCTTTGTTCTTAACTGACCCCCCACCCTGCTGCTCTTGGCCATTTTTTTTCCTTAGTGTACAGCATGTGCAAGACTGGATCTGATTCTTGACAATTGGAGAGAGTGAACTGTGAAGGCCAGACTCTACATACAGTCCATTTTTGAGGAAAAACCAGGAAGGGATAAAAAGGAAGGGATAAAAACTCATAAAAATAGTTTGCAAATTTGAACATCAGGAGATTAGAGAATAGACAGACAATACATATTGCTTCACCAGCATTTTATCCTCAGGTTGGGTCTCTGCCATCTGCATGACCCAGTCATTTCTTCTCTCACACAGAAATCATTGAGATGAGCAAGGAGAAGGAAGGCAGGAAGGAATCCCTACTCAAGCATTAGGAAGCAGATTAATTTTTTATGGATTCAGCTGTTTGAGAAAAACAGGATTTTTTACAGCACTGTACAGTATTGCAGTAATGTAATACTGTACAGTAATGCAGTACTGTACAGTACTGTACAGTATTACCATAATCAAACTTGAACAAAAATATTACTCTAACATATCCTGCCTTCATACAGTAATGTACTAGAGATATAAAGTTGAATATCTCACCTGTAACTTAACTTAAATACAGAAACTTCCTGAACACGTGCAAACTCATACCGAAGGCAGATATCACTGAATACACTATTACTGCATATAAGGGCATTCAGCCAAATGCATGTTTGTTTTAGATATTGTACAGTAATCTAGATCACTCTCAAAAGTCTCAGAAAGTTAAATAAAAATAAAATAAAATAAAATGCTTACCTTTGTACAGTATTTAGAAGTACTTTGCAGAAGTTAATACAGTATAGCAGTATGAACACACAAATACTTCACTCCACTGGTCCTTCACACAAGTAAAACTGTGGGATGAAAACACGCACTGGCTGCGCAGTCCCTGGATGTTGCTCGCTCATATGACTGTGGGAAAGTGAAGGTCATAAGCACGCATCACTTCCAGGGTACCAAATGTTCTCATGTGACCATTGAGGCCTTGTGACGGCTGAAAATGGCTGCTGCTTTTGAAGTTGGAGAAGTTGGAAAAGGCTGATCTATCTACAGCACCATCTATTTTTATAACAAATGGCTGTGGACATTTAGGAATACAGCGCTACAGTTTGAATACATTTGGCATCACCATTTCTCAAGCACAGCTGTAATTAAGAAAACACTGTTCCTCAAGTGCTTCACATTTCATATCTCATGCTGATAGGTGAGTTTTTAACAGTGGAAAGCATGTATACCATGAGGCATTTTTCTATGGCAACTGGTTTCCTCTACTTTTGTGCCTGTTGCTGCTTCTACGTGAGTCATAAACTGGCCTACAAAAGTCACAATGGTGTATTTCCTACAGAGAGCTGAAGGTAATCGAGCGATGATAAAGAAAATATGTTCAGAAATCCATCTTTCAGGCATATGTCACAATCTCAGGTGGTTACAACAGAATTTTGAGTCACTGATAGTACAATTCAGTACAATTACACAGAAGAATACTGCATTAAGCTTTGTAGGGCTCACTCCTTGGCAAATTAGTACAGGAATGCACCTGGAAAAAATGCTGTATTTCATATCATAAAGATAGTGCCTGTCTTGCTAATTGTGCCATCCAAAGTTTTGTTAGCAGAAGCCCACTTATATCAGAACAATTTCTGGGCAGTCTGTTATAAGGGCTTCACTTGGATCACATTTATTTTTGTCCCTGTGTCTTTGGAACTGTCATCTATTTCTTGTGTTTCATCAGTGGTGATAATGAAAATGACTGAGGAAGAGCTGAAAGTCACTTTCTTCTTGGGCCTGTCCCTTGCCTTATGTGACACAACAATAGGTCTTACTGGCTTTTCATTCCTTACTACTGTTTTTTCTTTCAAGATCCTCTGGAACCTCAAAAGGCGAACACAGATAAGCTGCATAAGGCATTGTCGAAACTGCAAGGTAAGAAAACATGTAATGTATTCCAGAAACAGGATGACATAATGACAACATAAAATCAGTCATGGGGTTTGATAAAGGACAAAAATATGCTTGATACACAATCAGATGAAGTCTGATCAGTCAAATCTCTATTAGCATCACTTGGCTACTGGCAATTTTAAAAACTACACAGCTGTATGTATGACAAGCTTTACTTGTACCATCATGGGATAATTTTACAATGGCTGTCTTTCTAGCTGATGGATGTCTCCCTCAGACATTTTGTAACGTTTACCCAATTCTACAAATGGTTGAGATAACAACAGAGGCTGATCTGCTTCATAAAATTTCATCAGCACAATGAAAACTACAAAAGAAAAAAAAAGCTCAAACCTTGGTATTTCCAGAGAGGGCTGCGAAAGACTCCAGTTAAATATTAAGACTGTTTTAGCTAGGTAGAACAATCATTCGACTTGGTGTAAAACAGCTTCCTACATTTCTAAAATGGCTGTCCTGAGTGCCCTATTCTAAGACCCCTTTGATTGGCTTTGGTAGCTTCCAAAAGGTCATCATGAGGGATTTCCTTGGGTATGACACAGACCATGAGATATGGGAATCTGAACACACTGAGTCTATAGCCTTTGAAATCCTTAGGCCAGTCAAAAAAATTATTGTTGCAAACAAGAAAGTGATATTTGTGCCTCCAGGGCTTGTTTTTGCTTTTAACTGGAGATGGGGACATGGAAAAAAAATATTTTAAAGAATTGCTAAGCTTGCTAGACCAGCACTGCATTGTTAAAAGCTAGCCTATGTCCCACTGCTAAACCACAGATTGGAAAGAGCCACTGCTTGCATAACCAACCATTCTGGCTGTTCCCTTTTTGGAATCTACCATGAATTCCACAGCCAAAACGAATTGATTAAGATTTCCCCTCTAGAATTACTGACAGGGAGTTATAAGCCTTTAGAAATAACAATTATTATTATTATTATTATTTGTATTTATATAGCCACCCACCTCACATAAATGACTCTGGGCGGTGCACAACAATTAAATGGAACTTTGATAAAAATGTATCTGGTAACAGAAACCGAAGTAACTCAGATAGCTGTGAAGTCATTCTGAATTCCAGGAATATCGTGGCATTTCTTCCTCATTTTTAGAGGTCAGTGCCCTGGACTGAAGTTTAGCAACTTGGAGCTTCCACTAGCCCAGGCTCTAGTTAAGATATGATAGACTACAAATTGGATCATCCCCATCAGCATGTCTACTGACATATGGCTTGGGAGTTATAGCAGAATAGCAATAAATGGGGAAGGTCGAGCAAGTCAGATTCAAGCCTACAATACCAGATTGGGGCTGGGGGAGACTGCCTGCTAGGAATCTTGCCTTGTTACTCCCCTTTTTCCATAAAAAGTCACTTGGCTTTGTATCAGAAGAAAAGCTAATCTTTTTGTTTATCTATTTCTACCACCAGAGCAGAACATGCACTTGTGAAATGAAGTGTTAGTTTTATCTTACTCTGTTCAAGTTGAGAAAAATGAGTTGGATGTGATTTTTGCAATGTGTATTAACATTTAGGTTTTTTTAAGTAACTTACCTTTCTACTCATGAAAATAAAGATAACTGGATTGTAGGCAGTGTTTGATTTGGCAAAGAAAGATGGGATAATAGCCACTGTTGGAGTTATAAGGTGACCATAACCATAGGCTATTAAAAGTGAAACCACAGCATAAGGCATCCAGCAAATAAGAAATGTGGTTATCATTAAAAAACACATTTTAGCCACTTTTTTCTCATATCTTAAGATTTTGATAACATGGACAGTTTGCAGATTTTCCACACGACGAAACTGGAAATGAAAAGAAAAAGATTAACATATTTAATATAGAATTCTAACCACAGAATTTCCTCTCTCTTGCAAGAATTAAGGCAGTGTCTTTCTGCCACAATGTGCAATGGAGGTTTCCTTGGCACATGCTACCACAGTGTGATAACCATCACTTAGAATGGTAAAACAGATCTACGTTGTTTTCCAATCAGCAATTCCTCTCCAACCAGGAATTTACTTGAACTTGAAGAAACACTGGACTGGGTGCTGGAATGAAGAAGGACTGGACAAAAATCACTTGAAATTCCTTTTCCTTTAATAAGATAGCAGTGGACTGCAGTGATTGGATTCATATATCATGCTAAACAATAAACACATTGCACTGTTAAATAAGACACTCTTAAATATGTTTAATGTGAATCAAGAGGATTGAATTGTTTCTGAATATACGTATTTAGTATTACAGCCATACTGCAAATGCATTTCTACTGAATTATATGCTTTGATCTTTATGTCTTTCTTGGGAACGTTATTTCTCATTTCTCACTGAACATGCTAGAATTACTTTTTAGCCAGGTTTTTCCCATCTGGCATCTTCCCAGAATTATACTATAATTTTCCAACCATCATGACCTTTGGCCACCCTGCTGGTAATTATAGCAGCACATTGGATAAGACTGTATTAGAATCAGTACTCTAGTCCTTGGTCCTCAGAGTCATTGAGAGTCAGGTGGCACACAGGTTTAATAAAGTATTAATATTTGCTCAATTACTTGTTCCATTTCCCTTTCAGAAAGGAACTTATTAGAACTCTTCCCCCAAAAATATATTATGGAGGTATCAGCAGATCAAATTCAGCAGTCATGTTTAATATCAGCCAAAATGTTAGGGTGCACACTGTCAGAAAGACTAAGGCCAAGTTATGAAAACTTGTATATAATTAATTATAGCAGGCACACAATAAGAAGCACTTTTTCATATTCTAATCACTATTTAGTCATCAAAGTTGTATTTGCTTATTGAAAAAGTCTAGGAGCGAGCTATTGGTTCAACCAACTCACCGTCCGTACTGTGTGAAGAATATGTCCATAGCAGTAGACCACAATTCCAAGTGGTGCCACTAGACAACCAAGAAAGAAAAAGAAGACAAAGGAAGTGTCACCGGGTTCTCTTGAACTCCAGTCCACTGAACAACCTAATCCATGGAGTTCTAGTGTGTAGTGGTTCCAGCCGAGAAGAGGTGCTCCTGTCCAGGCTAAGGAATAAAGCCAGATATATGTGATTGCCCTCCAAGACCACGCGAAATCAACCACTCTCGCATGCACTACTCTAATGTACCGTTCATAGGCCAAGACAGTGAGAGTCATAAGCGAAACAATTCCTGCAGGGAGATATAAAACAAAGCAATCATTATTCAGTAATTTTAAATTGTCTGCTGTAACTATCTTGCATGCAGACAGGTGGTTTTCTAGGCTTATTCTATTGTTCTATATTTATAGTTCCATATACACAATGAAGAATAATTGAAACAAATCCAGACTGACAGAAAAAAGAAAATACATGTTTTCTATCATTGGAAAGGCTACAATTCTATGGACTGTAAGCCAAGAACATCTTTCATTAATCACCACCACAGTGTTAATTCTTAAAATCAAATATTGAACAACGAATCAACCTTCTCCCACCTGATGTCCTCCTAAAGTGTTGGAACTGCAACTCCTAAGATTCCCTAGTGAAAAGTAATTTCTTCTAAGTTCAGATAAGTCTCAAATACAGCAAAATCATTAACAATGCAATTAAAATACACACATTTCAGAATATATAAGTGTGAAATATCACAGTTTACCAATACAACTGATACTATTTACAGCAACCTTACCTGATATACTGGACCTCCACTAATCAGTAGCCAGGGTTAGGAAGATTAATGTGAATTGTAGTCCAACAGTTAGGAAAGGGCTCCATTTTGCAAATACCAATTAAAAAAATTGAGGCTGGTTCATTACTTGACATCACGGATGCACAATTTTTGGTGGTGGATGGCTGCATGTACGATTCTTTGGGAAGAAGAGCCGCATTACATACATGCAGCTCACCAATGTTTTTTAAAAAGAAGTAAATCTACAGCTGCCACTGCTGCCACTCCAGAAGACATGCTGCTGAGCACCTCCAAGCCTCGCCACAACTGCCAGCTCCAGTGCTTCCACCACTCTGCTAGCTGCGGAACAGCTGGCTGGCACTCCAGGTATTTCTTTGAGGCCTATGAGGATTTTTAATTTATTAATATGGTCCATTCCCCTTATTGAGTTGTGCAGGCCTATTCTATATACATTTTCTAATATGCAGGAGCTGATGTACAGATTAAATCATTGAAAGAGTGCAGTTGAGTAAGCAGGCTTCGGTCAAGGCACATTGAAACAAATTCTCATTACATGTTAGAAGCTAAGAAACTTTTTTGAATTTGTCAATATGGGCTGACTTAGCCTTGTGAATATATCAGCGCACAGGGCTGAATTTTGGGGTGGGCAACTCAGGTGACACCTGTGTCGGCACGTTCGAACCATTCAACTATCTGAAATAGGTGGAATGAACAGTTCATGTGGCGCAAATAAATGCTGCTTTAACAGTTCCTGTATGATAGGTATAAACTGGAATGAAGAGAAATCAGAGAAAAATTAAGCAATTTAGCATCCTCCTGTCCACTGATATTCTGCTGCAAATACCTTCTCCAACACTATCTATCAGTGGACATGTTGGGAGGGGAAAAGTTCTATATTAAGGTTTTTATATCAACAAAATAAGAGCTCACAGCTTGTTTGGGAGGGCATGGTGCCCTCTTAGTGAGGGAATACTTACTTTATTGATGGGTTTAATTCTCGCAAGACTTTAAGTACATACCCTTAATACTCCAAAGCTTTCTAAAGTTTAGGGATGCAGAAGATACAGGTGAAACTCGAAAAATTAGAATGTTGTGCAAATGTTCATTTATGTCAGTATGGCAACTCAAAAGGTGAAACCAATATATGAGATAGACGCATTACATGCAAAGTGAGATATGTCAAGCCTTACTTTGGTATAATTGTGATGATTATGGCGTACAGCTTATGAAAACCCCAAATTCACAATCTCAGAAAATTAGAATAGTGTGAAAAGGTTCAATATTCTAGGCTCAAAGTGTCCCACTCTAATCAGCTAATGAATCCATAACACCTGCAAAGGGTTCCTGAGCCTTTCAATGGTCTCTCAGGCTGGTTCAGGAGGAATCACAAGCATGGGAAAGACTGCTGACCTGACAGTTGTGCAGAAAACCATCATTGACACCCTCCATAAGGAGGGAAAGCCCCAAAAGGTAATTGCAAAAGAAGTTGGATGTTCCCAAAGTGCTGTATCAAAGCACATCAATAGAAGGTTATGTGGAAGGGAAAAGTGTGGTAGAAAAAGGTGCACAAGCAGCAGGGATGACCGCAGCCTGGAGAGGATTGTCAGGAAAAGGCCATTCAAAAGTGTTGGGGACTTTCACAAGGAGTGGACTGAGGCTGGAGTTAGTGCATCAAGAGCCACCACACACAGACGGATCCTGGACATGGGCTTCAAATGTCGTATTCCTCTTGTCAAGCCGCTCCTGAACAACAAACGTCAGAAGCGTCTTACCTGGGCTACAGAAAAAAAGAACTGGTCTGTTGCCCAGTGGTCCAAAGTCCTCTTTTCTGATGAGAGCAACTTTTGCATCTCATTTGGGAACCAAGGACCCAGAGTCTGGAGAAAGAATGGAGAGGCACACAATGCACGATGCTTGAAGTCCAGTGCGAAGTTTCCAGTCTGTGTTGATTTGGGGAGCATGTCATCTGCTGGTGTTGGTCCACTCTGCTTCATTAAGTCCAGGGTCAACGCAGCCGTCTACCAGATTTTGGAGCGCTTCATGCTTCCTTCCGCAGATGAGCTTTATGGGGATGCTGACTTCATTTTCCAGCAGGACATGGCACCTGCCCACACTGCCAAAAGTACCAAAACCTGGTTCAATGACCATGGGATTACTGTGCTTGATTGGCCAGCAAACTCGCCTGACCTGAACCCCATACAGAATCTATGGGGCATTGCCAAGAGAAAGATGAGGGACATGAGACCGAACAATGCAGCGGAGCTGAAGGCCGCTATTGAAGCATCCTGGTCTTCCATAACACCTCAGCAGTGCCGCAGGCTGATAGCATCCATGCCACGCCGCATTGCGGCAGTCATTGCTGCAAAAGGGGCCCAAACCAAGTACTGAGTACATATGCATGCTTATACTTTGCAGAGGTCCGATATTGTTCTATTTCCAATCCTTGTGTTATTGATGTCATGTAATATTCTAATTTTCTGAGATTGTGAATTTGGGGTTTTCATAAGCTGTACGCCATAATCATCACAATTATACCAAAGTAAGGCTTGACATATCTCGCTTTGCATGTAATGCGTCTATCTCATATATTGGTTCCACCTTTTGAGTTGCCATACTGACATAAATGAACATTTGCACGATATTCTAATTTTTCGAGTTTAAAAATAGGCTGTTCTTAAGCAAGCATGGTGTTCTAAAAGCTTCAGTGCAAGCTATGCCCTATTAACTTCTGTACATCAAAATCAGCAGAGATTCTGCCTTGGGCTTCTGAACTTCCCCAACCCTTAAAAGATGTCTCCATCAGCAACTTTTTAATTTTTTTCTAGTAATGCTTTAATGTGCCTTTCCTATATACTTACGTAGTTGTTCTAACCAGCCTCACTGCAATATGGCCCTGCTTGCAATGGATAAATAGCATGTGGCATCTTATAGCTTTCTTTCTGCAAACAAAGATCTATACACTGTACTTTTTTAACTGGAATGCACCTTTGCTTTCAGAGGATTCAGCCAACTATTCATTTTGCACAATGCAGTCATGGTAGAAATCATTCCTAGAGATTTATTCCCTGCAGTTAGCTCAAATTGCTTAAAAGCTCTTTCTTGGGGGTGGGGGTCAATTTTTTTTTAACCAAGCTTCCTGTATTTTCTGGTGTAGCATTTGCTCTTTGCTAAAGCAGAATACACAGTATTGGGTCTATACTATAAACTAAGCCAAAATCAAAACAATAGCATGAATAAGATCTTAGCGGTCATTTATTCAACTAAAATGGTTAAACAAACCACAGTTAAGCAAGAAGTTTGAATCAGCTAAGTACTTGGAAGTACCTGAAGTACCAGTGATTTTCCAAATAAGTTTTTTTTTTTAAATAATTCTTCCCAAGATTCCCCCTTAATTTGTGAAATCTCTGCTTCTCTTTTATGTGAATTTCCTATTTTTTTTCAATATCAAGCAAACCAACAATCTTTGCTTGGAAAATCAAAGCTTTTCTTTAAGCTGAACCTATGCCAATACTTATCTTTTCTCCTCGTCCTCCATGCCTATCCATTAAACTTCCTTTATGTTATTTTATAGCTCTGTTCACATGGCATGAAAACACAAAAAAATGTAATCAAAGAAAGGTCCCTTTTTATTGAAAACAGCCCCAGAGTTGTTTTGGATTAAAATAACCTCCTCCAGTCAGATGTGCTTTTGAATACAGAAGACAGTTCCAATAAGGTTAATCTCTTCAACTATAGGACTCAAAGAATGTAGAATTGCTTTGCAAAAACAGGGCTATGTGAAAAAACGAACACTGCTAGCTTTCTGTAGCGAATAAGTCCTGATGTTCCACTCGTAATTGCAAGCAAGCAGGCATGAACACAGCCACAGCAATTGGGCTCATTGGCATATCCTGCATTCTGGAATGGCAAGATAACATTCCATTAGGATGTTTCAGCTGTAGGCTTTAACTTGGAAAAATGCAAAAATAAACTGGGAAAATGATTTTACACATTCATGATTCCATGTAAAAAGTGACTTGTTTTTTTAAAATAAAAATTTGTACATTTGGTTTTGTTTCCCTAGGAACATCTACCTGGATTCTTTCCTAATGGAATTCCTGAACCAGGCCACACTTCTGGAATAGGTTAGCTCACTGCTTCTCAACCTTGGTAACTTGAAGATGTGTGGACTTCATGCTGGCTGGGGAATTCTAGGAGTTGAAGTCCACACATTTTTGAGCTGCCCAGGTTGAGAAACACTGGGTTAACTGATCATTGTATGTCAGCTTACAGCTGAGGCATTGGCTATGCTTACCTTGGAGAAGTCTGCAGAGAGAAATGACGGCTGTTTTCAAGTATCAGAAGAGCTGTTAGATGGAGGATGGGTACATTTGTTCAATGTTGTTCCAGAAAACAGAACAAAAGAATAGTCAACTTACATTACAAGGAAGGAGATTTGGTTGGATATCACCAAAAAATCCTAATGGTAAGAGCTGTAAAACAATGGAACAGAAAGCTGTGGGAAATGGAGGACACTTCTTCAATGGAAGTGTTTATATTGAGGCTGGATGGACATCTGCCAGGGATACTGCTGTTGTGGATTCATGAACTGGACATGAGGTTGGACTAGAGGATCTTTCAAGATGACTCCCAATCCTTGCATTCTATCTTTCTATGATTGTTCCTGGCATCCTTATAGCTAAATGAGATCAATGTATCTGCATCTAATTGAATAAGCAGGAAAATGTCTAGAAAGAATGAACTGGAATGAATAGCAGATATGACTTCAGGGCAAAAGAAGGGGTGAGAGGGGGATTATGATCCTTCCAACCTCTTTATATCAAATTCATTTTCCTATGGCTGCATTCATGCAACATACTAGCCCATGTTTAACTTAACCATGGATTACTGAATTAAATCAATGCTTAGGTATTTGCACAATATCCTGATAACACATAAGTCAACTACATTTATGTCTAGTATGTTGTGAGAAGTCTATCTAGTCATTACATAAAATGGCCGTATTTGCTTGTTTTTAAAGAAAAGAACAAAACTCTATCTTTCTACCCTTCTATGTCCATACTAGCTTCCAGGATATACTTTAAAATCTGGCCAGTTTTATTTTACATGTAAAATAATTAATGCAAAATATTAAAAATAATATGTCTATATATCCTATAGCAAGTACTAAAAAGATGTGGTAGGGTTTACAAAGAAGTAAACACAAAGTAACCAATATTTTAGTGTTGTTTATTATGAGATTCAGCCCATGTAGTTAGTTTTTTATTAAATGTGTCATGAAAACTCAGAACATTGAGTTGAGTAAACCATGGTTCACTTGAGCACATCATGCAAACACAACCCTACAATGTTGTTTCACTGAGTCTTCCCCAAGTGAAAATTAAGTGGCTCTCAAAAGCCACCTAGAGTCACATATGTGAGGTGGGCAGCTACATAATAAATAAATCAGAAAGAACCCTGTCCACTTTTTCAGGACCAACAGACTCAAACTTTTCCCAGGTAACAGTGCAAGATGTAACTTCAGGCCTCTTAATAGAACTAACCCATATCAATAGAACTAGAACTGGTGTCCAATGCCAAGCAGATCCGAGCAATTTTATTCTTGATTTGCCTGATAAAGTCCCATCAGATCTCTTCCAGCCTATCCTTCCCTAATAGGATCCAGGAAATTTTGATCAGTGTTGCTGATGACAATCTGAAGATGTCATATGTAACAGTGGGGATACATTGCCTTTTTGCTGCTCTTATTTTAATGGTATAAGCTAAAACATCTGGGTCTGATAAGACTCAGACTTTGCTTTACACTAGCAGCATTACAGGCATTTCACAGAGCTCCTCAATAAATGAAGGAACTTCTTTAAATCTGTAGGCCAGGAGAGGCCATTCAGTTGCAATCCTGGCTAAAGCCATTGTCACCCTTGTATTCCAGCTGGCAACTAAGGCTCAGAAGAATTATCCATCAAGGTCTCATGGAACTCCCGAAGTGCCCTCTGGAATTCAAGAAAATCATTTGAGGCACACCAATCTAATAGATCCTTCCTCCTTGCAGAGATTGGTGGCATCAGTCAGTTCAATAACAGCAATCTGTTCATGGCAAACAACAGATCACTGCTCTGAAACAAAAACCAGTTCTAATGTATGGCCTCAAACCTGGATTGGAGCCATGATGACTTGAAACAAGCCCATGGTTGCCATAGTGGCTATTAAATCAAAGACCACTTCAAAACTCCCTTCACCAGGGAAAACATGTTGATGTCACCCAGTACCATAAACCTAAGGAATTCCAGAGACATCCACAGCTGAGGCCCAGGAAGGAATGCTACCATGCAGCAGGGTGGACAGTACAGCAGCAGCACTCACTACTTGTCCCTAGTACCCAATTTCCTCACACCAGCTATCTGTGAAACACTGTCTCTTGTTGCCACCAAAGCCCACTGAGTAATGATAGCCACTTGACCTCCTTTGCCCTGAACTTGCAGCTGATGACAAGTTTGAAAGCCAGATCAGTACATTTCAGAAGTGGTTCCCTCTCTTCATCCATTCAGGTCATGGGAATGCAGACAGTCCTACCCTCTCATCCAGAAGGAGAGATTTATTATAAGTAGATCTGATCTGAAGCAGCAGCAGCCAGAAGTTAAGATCTTTGAAAACCTGGTAACCTGGCTTCTGAAATGAAAAGAGAGGGCCAGAAGAGTAGCCCACCCCATGCCTCCCATCCTATTTCCCTCTGCCCATTGCAACCCTAATCTCCATCCCTTCCTTAATTCCACCGCCACCGCCACCACCAGTCTCTCTACCCCAACAACTGGCTTGGGAGATTCCATTCCAGCTATGCACTCCATATCAAATCCAGATCTCAGTAACTATAATACGTAATTTATTTAGGGAATTGATTTGGGATAAGGATTTTTCCTCATGGTGATGTGTACTAAAGTTGAGAATTGATACCTAGTGGTATAGAAATATAAACGCAGGAGAGTTAAACAAGGTAATTCAATTCCCATAACCCCCAGCTAGCATTGCTGACAATGAGCGATGCTGGAATTTGCACTTTAACATCTGGAAGGCCACATGTTGCTTACTCTGCAAGTTGCCAAAAAAAGATTTACACAGTAGATGGAAAATTTTCCAACAGATTTGAAAAAAATGTAGAGAAGTTGGGAAAGAGGAAAATTAAAAAGCTGTAAATGCCAGTGAATGCCAATATTTATTGATATAAATGCCAATATTTATTAATATTGCCATCACATAAAGGAAAGGAAGACTAGAGTTTTTTCCCCTACATAATTTAAAATTGGATGGTAATCTTAGATTACACTAGGTGAGAAGAAGATACTGAAGGCAGGTAAGGTTTTTATTATAATCTTCTTTTGGCAGCACAGGGGTGTGCTCTTATATTCAGAGTCATCTTCCTTTCAGATGAACACGGCCTATTAAAAATGATGTATATGAGGTCCAATAGCAAAATAATGAGGATGGAATATGCCTGTTCAGTATTTCAATCTATCATGCATCAGAATCATTCTCCATTTTTCACCCCTAGGGATTTTTACCCAAATTAAAGATTTAACCAGCTCAACTATGTCCACTATTTGCATGTAGCTGATAAGATTTGGTAGACACAGCCCTAAATGTTTGAAACAGGGGGAAATGATGACTCAAGACATCCAATATAATTTAATGGCTATCCCTATTCCAAAAATCTTTCAGTCTAAAATACAACGATGTTACAATGAATAAGAAGTAATCACAGCTGGGGAGGACAATTCAGAAGTTAATACATAGAAAAGATTTTAGAAGGGCTTGATGGTGAAGTTAGAAGCAGCAGCTAGGCCATATGGTGTGGGGCAGGCTTCCAAGACTAAGATGCTCTAGATCAGTATTTCTCAACCTTAGCCATTTTAAGATGTGTGGACTTCAACTCCTAGAATTCTCCAGCCAGCATGGCTGGCTGGGGAATTCTGGGAGTTGAAGTCCACACATCTTAAAGTGGCCAAGGTTGAGAAACACTGATCTAGATGGATTGGACTATAACTTCCATCATACACAATCAGCAGATAATGAGGACTAACACAATGGGAGGGCACCTAGGTTGAAAAAAAAACTGATGTAGAGTGTATGTGAAATTAGAGCCTGGTGGAATGACTACAAATGTTGGCAATTATAGGAAAAGAACAAAGAAGAGGGTGCCAATAGGTTCTCAGAGCAGACACCATGTATTGTATGATTTATTCCTTCTCTCCCCACTGCCTAGGATTATGAAGGCATTTACGACCCAGTAAATATATTATGAAGGGCATAAAGGAGTAGACGTAATCCTGAAGCAGAAATGCTTGGAAAATAGAAAGTTGTTGAGAGATCTATGGAGGTGGTCCAGAACAGCAAGTGAGCTGTGTAGAATGCAAAGATATTCCCACAAATGCATAACTCCAAGGATTTGTTCTGCAGACTGATGTGACCTGCATAGCACTGCTATAGAGCAGCACACAACTTTCATGTTGATTTACAAATGAAGAACAGGTCTATCCAATAAGTAGATGCTGCTGTTCTGATTACTTTGTGCCTGATGGCCATACAGTGCTTGCTTGATAGAACATCAGCAGTCTTTCTTTCACTTACTGCCACCCAGTAATAAGACAGGAGGACTCCCTAAGGGGAGGAAACACCTGCATATTAGAAGATGAGATGTGAAATGGAACCATGATTAAGCTGAACATGGCACTAAGTATAAAAAGGAGGTGGTGATATGGAGCAAAGATAAACAGAAAACAGTATGAGAATCAGCAGGGTCAGAATTGGAACTCCTAGCTTTAACCAATGGGTTCTCTTCTTCAAGAAGCTTTCCAAAAATTCATACCTACCATTTACTGTTTTACATCCATGAAAAACAAAGGAAGCTGCAGATTGCCCTAAGACCTGCTTCTATACATTACAGAATGGTCAGAAGCTTTTTCCTATACAACTCTGCAGAGTTTCAGGAACAGAACGGCGCTTCAAAGCACGCTCGGGATCACGCACGATCAATCCTACCGAATTGATTATTTGCCATCAACTCGTTTTCGACTCCTAGCGACCACACAGATTTTCTCCATGACGATCTATCCCTGATAAACTGGGAGATTAAACAGAAGAGTTCAACTAAAGGAAGAAGGGCACTTATCTTATGAGGGGCAAGCGGGAGGAGGGGTACCAAGGCTGCAACCCTCTGTTAGCTACCTTGACAGTAAACAGAGGCTCGAGTTGAACCCTAAACCATCTCCACTTGGAAACGTTAACATTTGCACGAATGCGCATCGGAGCCTATTACGGCGCTGAAATAGGAGTACTCTGCACAGGCGCAGGGGTTCACTCTTTTATTCACGTACTTCGAAACCTTGCCCCGGTTCACTCTGCACGAGCTCAGAGGCTCGTTCGGCGCCGCCAGGGCGCGGGCTAGCGCTCAGGGCTCGTGCGCCGCCGCGTGCGCGGTGTCCTTACCGAAGAGGCTGTTGCTGAAGCCGTCCCACATGCAGCCGGCGGCGTCCCAGGCCCAATGATTCCTGAGGCAGGAGAGGAAAGTGAAGCTGACGCCGAAAAGCGACACGAGGAGGTCGCTGAGACTGATGTTGGCCAGGAAGAGATTGGTGGGCGTGCGGAGCCGCTTGAACTTGGTGTAAACCACCAGGACCAGCAGGTTGTTGCACAGGCCCACAAAGCCGATGGCGGCGATAAGCAAGGCCAGCAGCTCGTAGGTGCTGGCGCTGAACGGCGTCCCCGAGTCCCCCGCCGGCTGCTGCCGTCGCCGTTCCAGGTCCTGTTTCCCCGCCGTGGGCTCCAGGCTGCCGCCGCTGCCGTTCCCAGAGTACATAGCTCGGGGTGGGTGCCTGGGAAACTCCGTTCACATGCTGTCGGTGGTGCTCTTTCCTCCTGCTCAGCTGCGCGCTGCTGAGGACCGCGCAAGGTTTGCTAACACGCCTGAATCTATTGCAAAAGCCTGCTGTTGCTGTTGCTGCTGCTGCTGCTGCTGCTGCTGCTGCTGCTGCTGCTTATACTGCTGCCGCCGCTCCCCGAAGAATCTGTTGGCGCCCAAGGAGGCGAGGGAGGCGCCAACTCTTGGAGAGCGCGTGGAAATTGGGCGCGTTTCCTTGGCGCGGTCAGCCTGGTTAATGGCACCAGGGGCTGCCCCTGAGCAAGCGCGCCTGAACGAAGGGGACGACAACTCAGGAATGGAAAGGAAGGGGCCTCGAGTAAGCCTCCAAGGGCGGCACCGTAGTAACACACCTCCTTCGTAAAGCACGACGCGGTCGCCCAAACGAGAGGAAGGGGAACTCTGAGGCTTGCGCGGATGCGCGAAGCGTATGGCGCAGTGCTGACAGTCGCTTGTCCCCGGGCCGCGAGGTTTTTGAATTGCTAATATTTCGGACCTCTGTTCGTACAAAATAGATGTCCTGCTTCATGATTGGACATTCCCCTTCAGTGTTTTGTTCTGTTATTTTGAGACTGAATCCCGCGTCTGAACAGAAAAAGTAAGATAACTAATTTTCAGGCGGCAGCCTTATGCTTTCTTAGAAGGAATAGAGCCACGGTGGAACAGACCGAGGGCCTGTTTGGGGCAGGGCCCTGTTTCCCCTAATTGGCAACAACTTGTGGGAAAGAAGCTAACAAATAGGGCATGAAGGCTATACTCTTTTGGCTCTATTATTTCTCAGTAGTTTCATATTTAGGGGCAGGGGCCTTCTGGTCCTGGAAATGGCCCAGATATCCTCTTTGGTCGTACCTTTTGATAGGTAAGTCCCAGTCAATTATAAAGCAATCTATGGAACCAGTCTTCAATCATACCTCTGCAAAAGAAGAAGCAGAGGGAAAAATGCTCTGTGTTGCTGCAGATCCTGCCAACTTTGGGATCTGCTTCCTCCAATCCTTGGCTGTGGTCAGGGACATCCTTGAGGGGGAGTGAAAAAAGTCAAGGTGTTGGTCCTAACTGTGTGGTTGAAGTCCTGCCCCTTTTCTATGTGTGTTGATGTACAAAGGGGAAGGGCTTTAATTGTGTGGCTCCCCTCTTGACTTTGTAAACCCTCTTCCCAACACTGCTGCCTGTGGTCCATATTTTGTTTTTCTTGTAGGGAACCAGTCTACTGTAATAGGACTTGGGCTGGGAAGATCCTAATTCAATTACCCCTTCAGCCATGGAGCTTACTGACTGCCTTTGAACCAATCACTTTTCTCTCAACCCAGTTATCCTACAGTATTTTACAGGATTGTTGTGGAAATAAAATGAAGGAAGACTCCATACCCAATATACTGTGTGTTGAACTCCCAGTAGATAAGTAGGATATAAACCAGTAAATAAATGATTATTCATAGGGAAAGAAAAGATAGTAACCTGCCTCTAACTTGCCGTAGATGTGTTGGATTTTAGTTCTTTTGGAAGGCATCATTTGAGCATCAAGTGATTATGTGAATATATGAGTGGAATTTAAGAGTCAGAATTTTAATAATATCCAATATGCTTGGCAGAACTCAGTTCTCCAAGAGCTGGCCCTTATATAACAAAAGCAGTTCTGTGGAGTCCTTGGTGCTCTCTGATCTTGGTTGTTTGCTTGCAGATGTTTCATTACCCAACTAGGTAACATCATCAGTGCTTGTGAGCATGGGGTTTGCTCCCTGTTTATATACAGTAGCTTGCCTGCCCATGTTGGTGGGGGTGTGGTTTTTTCCTTGATAGTTCCTTGATTAGGGTTTTGTTTCCTTTTTAGCCTTTTTTATTGTCTCTTTTGAATGGTGTGTAAATATGGTTTATTTCTATATATCAGTTGATGGCTGATTTGTCT
The DNA here is from genome assembly GCA_030867105.1 of Liasis olivaceus. Taxonomy (NCBI): domain Eukaryota; kingdom Metazoa; phylum Chordata; class Lepidosauria; order Squamata; family Pythonidae; genus Liasis; species Liasis olivaceus. Next base: position 265,919,661 of record CM061349.1, read on the forward strand.
AAATTTGTCATGCAAAAAGACCAGAACACATCTACTCCAGCAGCTAACACTCAGATAAGCAGGGATTAACACCAGACAAATGATCAAGCAGAAAACAATATCCTAATCAAGGAACTACCAAGGAGAAAACCGCACCCCCACCAGCACTGGCAGGGCAAGCTACTGTATATAAACAGGGAGCAAACCCCATACTCACTAGCACTAATGATGTTACCTAGTCGGGTAATAAAACATCTGCAAGCAAACAACCAAGCTCAGACAGTACCAAGGACTCCACAGTTCAACCCTGAGTTACATATACCGTATTCTCTTCTACTGAAGAGCAGCTCTGTCAGCTCACAAGAATACAGCACTGGCAGAATTGGGGAACCTTTAGGTTTACTAAAGTTAATTTAAACTTTAGGGAAAAGTCTAAAGGCAGCTTGGGAAAGATTCCCTATAGAGGAAAAACCAAAGTGTTCCACCCAACAGGCCAAGGAGGACCAGGTGATTGTTGTGAGAGAGTTGAATAGAAAGTTGATGGCCCTATTGCTGTTTCCACATGACAGTTGATTCTGAAGCACTTGGTCACTTGCCTCAATGAAGAGAGTGGCTTTTCATTAACTTTGAGATCCCAGACCAAAAGAAGAGGATCCGAATGAATCCTTACACTGGGAGAATGTTAAACCAATCCTCTTAGCTGTCCAGGACCAATTGTTCATTGGCTTCCCGCTACTTATGCCATTCACTTGTCCTAGTATGCTAATTTAAAAGATCTAAATCAGTGTTCCCTAATCTAGTAGTTTTGGAAGTTTAGGGATTACAGTTTCCACAGTTCCCAGTAGTGTGACAAATGGGGATTGTAGCACCTCTCTGTCACCCTAGTCTATACACAGACAATAAAGAAACATGTCCATTAATATTATGTGATCCCCTCTTAATGGGAAAAAAAATCTTTAAGTTGAGCTTGATGATTTCATGGGGTATTCTTGGCAACAGTATGGAAGTGATTTGCCATTTTCCTCCCAGAATGTTTTTGATTTCTCAGGGAAACCTAAAGTCTTGGTATCCTTGGTGCTCTCCCATCCAAGCACTAATCATACCTGATCCAGGATACATCTGACTCCAGACAAGATTGGTGTGGTGCTGCCAACTGTTGAGATAACTCCCCTTTAAAGCCATCCAATACTACATTTTGTGCTAATAAGTTCGATAGTTTATGAGTTGCTACTTTTTTCCTGTTAATTTTGCAACTTTATTGGATAACTCCTGGGTTCTACCATTGAGAAAGGAAGAAAGAAAAACCTATCTACTTTTTATATGTTATGTGTAGTTCTAAACACCTATATGTTGTTTCTTCTAAGCTAAAAATCCTAGGGATGAATGAATCTGTCAAGTTTGATTTCTCACTTTTCTAATGATAAGTTTGTTCCATCCTGTTTGGGTATAAATTTGCACATTTAAAAAAAAAAGTCAAAGTATCGAATGCACTTTTGTGAGCCATTTTCCTTAATAAAACCCCTTCTAGTGCATCTTTTTTCTAATACCATGCTGATTTTGAGTTGCCAGCTGCATCAACAACTAAAGAAAAATGCAGATGCTTTGTAGAATTGTATTCCTAAGCCTATATACAAATTGAATAATTCTGTATTGAACTGCAAACTATTCCCTCATCTTAAAATTCCAAAATGTACCTTTTTCTCATAGTAAAGTGTTTACATAGCCCACTGTTTCTCAACTAATGTTGTATGTGTGCAGAACTCTTCTACATGAGGTGTGACTCCTCTCCCCTTGCCATAACAGAGAAGAGCAGAGAGCAAGGGCAAAGCCACAAATCTCCAGCTGAGTGAACTGAAGCAAAAGAATTGAGCAATCCAGTGGAGCATTTCCTAAACTCCAGAATTAGAGCGTCCTCTAATTTAGCTTTAAGAGCTAAAGTAAAACAACATTTTGCACTGGTACTCTCTCAGTATTTTGGTATATTTTGGTGAGTTTGGAATTAGGGGAATGCTGCTTCCAGAGTGGTTGGCGTACTGATGGTTGAAGTCTTCAGATCAAACTTGACTACCAAGGACTATATAAACACATCCATGTTTTTTCTTGGCAACAGTATGCAAGTGGTTTGCCATTGTCTTATAGGGTGTTTTTGATTTCCCACTCCTATAGTCCTGGTATTTCCTGTGTTTAGCTTCTGAGTCCAGAGAAAAAGGTCAGCCAGATCTGCATAAATGCATTAGCATAATAGCAGTATTTTTACCTCCTTCCTAATGATTCTCAGCATGGAATTTGTTTCCTGGTTCTTGTTTTTTTCCCCCCACAACAGATGCAGATTATCAACAAAAGTGCCAAGATTAATTTTCTGGTCAGTCATAGCTAGTTGGGCTGTATTAAACTGCTTATGTGCAGTCAGATTTTTTTTTAATGCATCATTTTTTACCTATGTACATTGTACCAATTCTGTCATTTTAATTCCCATTAGAAATGAAAAACCACCAGTCTTAATAGAGATCTTTGGGAGAAAAACACTTTTTATCTCTCATCATTGCAAAAACATTTTTATGTATTCCTACTTTTGTTTTCTCTTCCTTAATCAATTAACTATGCATAAGATAATTTTTCCTCTTATCCAGGGACTGCTTTGTTTGCTCATGCATCTTTGAAGAGGGACTTTAACAAAAAGTGAATAATCTCTTTTGGATTTCCCTGTTACGTGTTACTAAGGTATATGTATTACTATTAGATGTAACATCTTACCTTGGACACATGCGAAGATTTAGCTCTCTGGAGAAGGCTGTAATGCTGGGAAATGTGGAAGGAAAGAGAAAAAGAGGATGACCAGCAGCAAAGTGGATGGACTCAGTTGCAGTGGTGGTGGGTGTACCTTTGGAAGACCTGAAAGACCAAGTTAGGGACAGATTGTCATGGAGAAAATCTATCTACGTGGTTGCTAAGAGTCGACAATGACTTGGTGGCACGTAATCAATCATAACATCTAAGCAAAATGTTTTCTACCCATATACTCTTAACATACTGACCTAATTGGTCACTAATGTTCTGGAACTTTTATTTGTCCCCTTTTAAAAATTGGCATCACGCTATCCCTTGGTATAGTACAGAGGCTAATCTTTAGATTATTACATGTTATATATAAAAGTCTGGAAACCCTTTATGGACTTTTTGCTGAAAATGGATAAAAATGAACTGGTGATTTCTGGATTTACTGATTAAAAAGGGTTGTAAATGGGGAGAAGGGATCTACGTTATGTAATTTTGAAGGAATGGTATCAAGTATGTTTATAACAGCTGTAAAGAAGATCAGAAGTCACTTCTTTAAGTTTTTTTCTTCTGCTTCACTTTGTTTTCAACATTTTTTTCTTTATCTTTCCTATTTTTTTCTATATTTTTTTCATGTTTATCTTTTTTAACTTTGTAAAAAATATTCAATAAAAATTTATAGATTATTACATGTTATTACTGTTACATCTGTTTTTGCTAAAAGACACATTCCAGATAAATGAATATTGGATTGGGGTTTAAAGGGTCAATTTCCTTGAAAGCTGCATTACATTCCAGCTAACCAAATAAATGCTTTTCTGTCTGTTCTCACAGCAGGAATCTGTATTAATCTGTAATTATTTTTATTTTATTGAGCTCTGTGTCACAGAATTTCTGAATGTCATCTTCGAGGCCCTGGCAGTTTCAAAGAGAACAGTAAGAAAAACACAGCACAAAACGTTGGATATAAAAAACGGATGCTCTTGTTAGTATGCCTGAACTGCTGTGCTTCGTAAAATTCTCCACACTTTACAATGGTTCAGTGGTTGAAACATTCTTAGCACAGCATACAGATTACTTAGTTTTTTACAGGACGGATGATTTAGAAAACCAACCATTGTTTTTAATTGCATTTTCCTTTACATTAGCCATATTTAAAGGATGCATTGCATTTTACAGTCTGCCACTTGTATATCAATAGTTTTTTTTCGAATTTGCCCCACACATTTATTTTTGAGTAAAGCTGATACACTGTAAGTAAGTATATGCACTTCATAAGTGGTAGAAATTCTAGGTAGAATTAAATCCCACTGAGTTCATTGGAGCACACTTCTAGATAAACAGCTACAGCAGTGGTCCATGAGTTAGATCCTGCCTGCAGGATGGATGTTATTATTGGGGAGAATTGAAACTCAAAACGTCATTGCTCCCTTGGATACAAGGAGAGAATTCAAAGAGAGAATTTTGAATAGGCTTGAAGACTTTTATTCTCCCTATTCAGCACTCTCAAGAAGGGAGTCTATTCTTGCCAGAATTTTGAACTGCTTGCTTGCAGAGCACTTTTGAAATTAGATTGAGGCTTGAATGAATTTCTTGGATGATGGGTTTTCACCCCTGACTCTAATGATTCTGAATTTGTAGTGGCAAAGCTCTGGAAGATGTATTTACTGCTTCTTGTGCTGCACTTTCCTCAACTTAATACCCGTCCCCTGAAACCACTCATTAGCTGTGAGAGAAAAGAAATACCAGTATTTTCCCCTAATTGGGTACATTTTTAGACTGGGGAGGAGGCATTATGGGAAGTTAAATACCAGCAATAGAACTCCGTTTAAATTTGGACTGCTACAACACTACAAATTAGGAAATCCTTTTACATAGTTTGTAGTAACAGATCGTTCAGCATTAAGAAGACTTTATACAGTCCTATCACCTAGATCCGAGAGAAGAAATGTGCATATTACATATATGAAAGGTTCTGAAAGTAGCTGGAAATGCACATAGAGATGCTAATGTCCTTGCATACATTTCCCCTGTTTAAATGAGCAGTAAAATTTGTGAATAAATATTAGAGCAATCTTGCCTAGTCTGGTGTCTCTAATACATGGGTACCTGAAGGGAGGAGGAGGAAGGGCAAGTGATATCATGTGTAGTGACCATGTCATGACAACATAATTCATTTATGCAATGTCATAGTATAATAATTCAGTGTCATTGCAATTTTTCTTCCATCACCACATTGAAGTTGAAAGGAAACACACCCAGATGGGAGCAAAGTCAGGACTTTCAGCTGTAATTCAAGGGCTTTGACAAAAGTGGGGCACTAACCATTCAGGAAGTACAGCCAGTGGCATACACACACACCCATTGTTGGTGGATCATAAGTAATGGAACGAACGGCTGACAAGCAGCTGCATGGCCAGGTATGGCCTGTTTCCTGGGTACTGTTACCAAGGGATCAGTCCCTGTTCCAGGCCATATTCATCATCCTTCCCTTTCCAGGCCATATTCATCATCCTTCCCTTTCCAAGTCTGGGTTTTCAGCCAATTTGCCGGGACCGGAAAGGTGAGGTTAATAGGATTGCAAGAGTGATGGAAACATTTGCCTTCCAAAGAGGCATTAAGTTTAACTCTGGTAAGATACAGCTTTTTGAGGTTATCGGTGTTCAGGATGGTATCGTGGCGAACCATATAGCCTTGGGACTGAAAGTCCACACACTTCCAGTCACCACAGAACGTGCCCTTCCCACAATCGTCATGGGGATTCGAGGACCTGGCACAGATATATTTCTCATTATGAGTGTACGTTCGTCTCCACGCTAGAGAGCCACACTCGTTCCCTTCATCCATGGCCTCACATGCATCAAAAACAACTGTTTGGGCCACCTGCAAGTTATAAAAGTCGTGCGAAACCAAAACTTTGGAGCTGGCCTGGATTTTAATATTATACCTGTGGGTGGGGGCCTTAGGATTATAGCATTTCGTTAGATTCCCATCCGCACAGCGAGAGTATGTAGTCCCATTGTAAGTACATGTCTGCTGTTCTTTCTTGGTGCAACTCAGATGGCTGTGGAAAACCAGGGTTTTGGTCACCTTCCCCTCCGTTTTAGTCTGTTTGATACATGGGGTACAGCCTGAATCGATCGGGGGGGAGATGGACGCTGAGACGCTACGGCGAGGGCAGGCCGGGTTCCTGGTTTTAGTTAGCCTACAGACTCCTGCCCACCCTGCCGGCAAAGCAGTCAAGGGCCTTTGTCCACCTGGAAATAGGTCCCTCTCATCAGGAGGGGGCCTGCCACAGTTAACTCGGCTCCTCCTTTGGGGATCCAGTGAGGTTGCACAAATGCTTTTCAAAAGAATATTTCCTGCCTGCCTGCACAACCCTGGCTCTGGAGTGTCAAAGTTATGTTGACATTGGTTTTGAATTAGCCATCTGAAGTGGTAAGGATTGAAGCAGGGGTTCCAACAGTGGTCTCTCACCCAGGCTCTGGGGTTAGTCAGGGATATAATTGGTCCTTCACAAGAGGGAGGTGTCCAGGTAACCAGGACAGACTCTGGGGCAACCGTTAGTTTGCACATGTTCCATCGCCCTGCACTTTCCAGGCAGACGGAAGGATGGGCAAAGAAAGGAGTGTTTCCCTTAACTTGACCCTTTAGGGCTCGAGTCAGGGAGAAAAGTATAAGGAGGGGGTAAAGGGTACGGGGGTGGACGGTCCTTTTCTTTGGGGTGCCCATAACAACGGGGCCAAAACCAAAACAATGAAAGCAAGAGAGCTGCAAAACCACACAGAACACACAGTAACAAATATACATCTGAAACGTCCATTGATACATGGGCCCGTGCGTGGAGAGGCCGCTGCCCAGGAACGCCTCAGCAGGGGCTAATCTGAGACAGCAGTTCGGCGGAGTGTCAATCAAAGGGGTTGGCTGGATGAGGGGACGACGTGCCAGTCGCGATGCGCAGGCTTCAGTCGGGTCCAATGGATCCAGCTCTTACGGCCTTTTACCTTCACTGCAAGGGGAGAAGACATGACAACAGTGCACGGCCCAGACCATCGTGGCTTTAAAGGTTCAGACTTCCACCTTTTAACCCAAACTAGATCGCCTGGCACGAAGGGGTGAACTTCCGTCTCCAGTTTAGTAAATCAGTTGTGGTGAAAGGGGTATACTGGAAGATAGAGGTGATGACTGACTGGCCTTCTCCCTCTCCGGGCTCCCTTGTTCGGACTGCACGCAGGGGTGCCATCAATTTGGGGGGGTCATGACTCCGAGTACGGGAGGCTACAGGGGGTTCTGGTGGGGGAGCCGAGGGGCCTCCTATTTCTTCCACGACCTCTTCCTCCTTCATCCTGGGCCATCTTCTGGGTCCCTGATAGGGAGGAGGCAGTTCATCTTCAATCAGACTGGAATCCGTCAGGACAGGGTAGAGTGACTGGTGTCCGTCCTTGGCTTTCAATTTTTCAAAAACTTCTTTTGCCATGGGCTTCGGGACTGGTCCCACTCCGGCCAGGCAAATTTTGACCGGCCCAGCACCGGCCTCACAAGCACATTTAATCAACCACCCAGGGCGGGTCTTCACGGCCCATCTCCACTGGTCAATGTAGGGATACTGATCCCAATGGCCGTCTTGGCGGACTTTGTCGTATACTGCATTTACTATTAGACAATCAAATGTCCCTTCTTCAGGCCAGTTGACTCCAAACGTTGGCCATTCTTGTCTACAGAAAATCTTCAGGGTATCCGGGTTGCACCTGGGATCCCCATAGTCGCCACTGAAGGCAGCCTTAAAGTTTTTCAGCATGCACAACAGAGGGGTCACTTTACTTCCTGTAGTTCCCATGGTGTGGGGCTCCTATCGTTGGAATTTGGGCAAGGAAGGGGTTCTCCTATCAGGCCTTGGTCTGGCCCAGGGAAACAGCGAGACAGTCCTCCCAGCACTCGCTGGCCTCCTTTTAAAGGACCTGTCCCCTCCTGCCTTGGTCTCCCAGCAATCGCTGGCTCTGCCTTTTAAAGACCAATCCCCGGTACAGACCGTGGCGGATCTCCAGTCCCTTACTCCGTTTTGGAGAAAGGACGTTCCCAACCCCCTTTGCCTAAGCACTACAGCCGACCTACGGTGCCGGACTCTTAGCGGTCACCAATAGGAACTGCGACTGTTTAACCACCCACACAGTCCTAGAAGGCACCCACTCTTGGGCCCTTCGTCCCCAGGAGGATGCGCTTTTCCTCCTCTTCCGCCTCACCGTTTATGGCGGGTAGTCCCCACAAAATACACTCGCCTGATCTGGTCGCTAGTCGGCCCACGCATTCCTTTGTTCCTCCGGCCGGCCGTTCATTCACTCCTCAGCTTGTCACCGTGAATGGGTCCTTGGATCCAGGGGAAGGCTCCCTGCTCTCTGTGGCGTCCGCTGGTCCCGAGGCACAGGAATCAAGGGTCCCGCCAGCGCTGGTTGCATCTAGCCGCTGGGCGTCGCCGAGTCTCAGGAGTTCCGCTGGCCCTGCTCAAAGGGCCGGGAGAGTCCTATCTGGGTCGCCAGAAATGTTACGGGTGGGAGCAACGCAACATTTAGAGATGACGAGACTCTCACTGGGTCATTCAGAGAGGAGCTTTATTTGCACAAAGTTTCAGTTAGGACTCGCAGGTCCCTGCAAAGAACTGAACCCCGAAAAGGAGTTCAGCAAGCCTTTTTATCATTACAAGAGTTGTTTCTCCCCAATCCCTCCCTCAGTGCCCTCCCCATGTCTTCCGTTCTCCAAATTAAGACAACAGTTGGTAGCTTGTAGCTAAACCACAAGTCCCTGTTTTCGCCATTCGTCTCCCCTTGTTCTGGGTACGTTTCGGCCTTTCTGTCTAGAATGAAGGAGGGAGGGAGATAACAGCACTCAGCATCAGCAGAAGGAAAAAGAAAAAAAAAAACTACAGAGAGTCACATTTAAAATGTAGTGTAAAGATCAAAACGAAGTTATAAAGAACTGAGTTAACTGAGTTAAGTTACATTATGTAGAAAGCTACAGAAATATTTTCCCTGCCACCTCAGTACTCCATGACCAATCAAGCAGATAAAAGGCCTGGAGGTGGTTCTGAGTGTTAAATTTGCATTTGGTAGCTGTTCACTGGAACTCTCAACATGAGGTCCAAAGAGGTGTCCATGCGAGTGAAGGAGGCCATAATTAGGCTGAGAAAACAAAATAAATCCATCAGAGAGATAGCAAAAACATTAGGAGTGACCAATACAACAGTTTGGAACATCCTGAAAAAGAAGGAAGCTCTTGGCAAGCTCAGCAACAGCAAAAGGCCTGGAAGACCACGGAAGACAACTAAAGTGGATGACCGCAGAATTCTGCTCATGGTAAAGAGGAACCCTTTCACAATATCTAGCCAGGTCAAGAATGCTCTTGAGGAGGTAGGCATGTCATTGTCAACATCTACAGTCAAGTGACAGCTTTATGAATGTAAATACAGAAGCTTCACAACAAGGTGCAAAACACTGGTAATGCTCAAGAACAGATAGGCCAGATTAGACTTTGCCAGCAAACACCTAAAAAAAGCCTGGCCAGTTCTGGAATAAGATTCTTTGGACTGATGAAACCAAGATTAACTTGCACCAGAATGATGGGAAGAGAAAAGTATGGAGAAGGAAAGGAGTAGCTCATGATCCAAAGCATACCACATCATCTGTCAAACATGGTGGAGGCAGTGTTATGGCATGGGCATGTATGGCTGCCAATGGAACTGGGTCACTGGTGTTTATTGATGACCTGACTGCTGATAAAAGCAGCAGGATGAATTCTGAAGTGTATAGGGCTATACTTTCTGCTCAGATTTAGCCAAATGCTGCCAAACTCATAGAATGCCGCTTCATATTGCAGATGGATAATGACCCAAAACATACAGCAAAAGCTACCCAAGAGTTTCTCAAGGCAAAGAAGTGGGATTTTCTTCAATGGCCAAGTCAGTCACCTGATCTCAACCCAATAAAGCATGTTTTTCACTTACTGAAGACAAGACTGAAGGCAGAAAGACCCACAAACAAGCAGCAGCTGAAGGCAGCTGCAGTAAAGGCCTGGCAAAGCATCTCGAGGGAGGAAACTCAGCATTTGGTCATGTCCATGGGTTCCAGACTTCAGGCAGTCACTGACTGCAAAGGATTTTCATCCAGGTATTAAAGACGATCCTTATGTTTGTAATGATGTTGGTTTGTTCCATTACTTATGAGCCACCAATGATGGGGGTGCGTGTATGCCACTGGCTATACTTCCTGAATGGTTAGTGCCCCACTTTTGTCAAAGCCCTTGAATTACAGCTGAAAGTCCTGACTTAGCTCCCATCTGGGTGTGTTTCCTTTCAACTTCAATGTGGTGGTGTATAGAGGCCAAATGCCAAAACAGTTGTCCTTGTTCCAATATTTCTGGTCCTGACTGTATGTGTCTGCAGGACAGTTTATTAAATTAACTGGTATGCAAGACTTCAAGATAGGACTCTTTCAGAATTGCTTCAGATAGTAACTTTTGGGGTTATCTATATAGCACTGGATAGTAACAGGTGAGCTGGACCTCCAGCAATTTAGTGCAATGTAATCCAGTTACACAAGGAATTAAGACCACTTCCAGTTTCAAGTTGCATATGGTATGTTCAGCTCTCACATAAAAGTAGATCAGTTTTCCTTAAGCTAGTGAGGTTTAGATTTGTTGGACCATATCAACCCAGGTAGCATGGGTATTGGTCATGCTGGTTGGTGATGGTAGTTGTAATCCAACTCATCTGGAGGACATTAGTTTGGGGAAGGCTATGCAAACAAGACATTCTCTTCTATTTCTGTCTCTGCTGCATTGTGGTAGAAATGCTTTCCTTGAGCTGGTTCCTTTCAGACCTGACAAATTTGCAGTTCTCAGTATTTCTAGCCAGCACAGCCAAAGGCTATTCTGACTCAGAGCTGTTATCCCAACACATCTCAAATGCAGCAATTGGGAAACACTGTAGTAAATTATTCAATTTATTCTGCTTTGGTTTTCTTTATTTTCCTTGCATTTTAGCAAATTGCCTACAACTGCATTACAAACAAGGATGTTATCCCTGTGCAATTGCTGAAATAAAAAAAAATGATATTTTTAAAATCAATTTTTATAAGATATTCCCTACAAATAGCCAATCTGATTTTTGAGTTTACTATGTCTCATCTTTGCCCTGAAGGTGAACCCTCTTATGGCCAGCAGCTTGCCAGTTAGGGTGGTTTGTGATCTAGATTGGCCATTTGACCAATGAGACCGAGGGAGGAGTTGTGACATCAGGTATTGTGGCACATTGACCTGCCACAGCTGCTGCAAAGAAACCCAGTTATCATTTTCCATTCACCAAAGCAATATTTAAGATCTATAGGAGGCATTTCCACAAATATTACCACTAGAAATAACAACAGAAAGAAAACAAATCAGTAAGCGTTACTGAGTGGCAGAAGAGGGCTTCTCTGAGATTTGTCTATCTCATTAGCTGTAATGTCTGGAAGAAAGATTCAGGAAGAAGATGATCCACCTGACATACCAGATGGACTCTGCTTTAAAAAATCCTTGAAACTGTTTCAGAAACTGGTTGACACAACAGTTGCTCAGAAGAGGGAGGAAAGATTAGGCTCACGTGTACAAGATGCTGGTAAGAAAATACTTCATTTGATGTATTGTTCTCTGAGATATGTATCTACATCTCTTTTTATCAGCTCCTTTTTGGACAGCCGAAGGAGGCAAAATACAATTACAGTTGACTGGATGGTGGCAAGTAAAATACAATTATGCAATAAAGCGCTCAGGTTAATAATTTAAGTTTTATGTCCAGAGCCCCAGTAATAGAACATTAATAGGACAGCTGTATGACTAATAAAATACAGTACAGTATAGCACTTCACATGGATATGTATGCAAACCCTTATAAAATAACATAATTGAGCAGGAGAGTCATAAATCCCTTGGGATAGGAAATTCTATCAGGAGGGATCACTTTTAGAAGTCCTTGATCTTACAGAATTACCTGAGGTTTTAATGCTGATCTTAAAGCATAGCAGGTTCATTGGGAATGATAACAAAAATGCTTCATTCAGCAGCATTAAATGTACTTTTAAAAAAAAAAAATCCCCCTTTTTTGTGTGAGATATATTGGGACCCTATGTGCTTCTTACAGAGACTTGTAAATTTGTTATTGCACACCCCAAAGCCAAAGATTTCCGGGTTAATATGAAGATAAAAATAAAATCTTAAAAGCCAATACTGGATTTCTACACAAAATAATGGTGATGGTTAGAAAAGAAATTAAAAAAAAACAACCCAATGTGCTAGCCTTTGTGATTATATTCTGTGAGAGCTTTATGTTGTTTTAATTGCAGAGGAAATGGATTATGACAAATTCTTTGATGCAGTAAAGAATCTTTTTGGTCCAGATGTGAAAGCCCAAGATGTCAAAACCTTCTATAGGAAGATTAGCAACAACCCAGATGGGCGGACAGAATGGTGTGAGGTAAGGGATGCTTTTCTTGTTTATGGTAAATCAACTTGTGTAACAACAATCAACTTCAAACCTGGCTGATCTACAAAAACATGGACAGTCAGAAGGAATAGGGTACAAGCCAGAGATGGGGATGGGCAGAGATGGGCATGGATAGCACGCTAAAAGCTAAAAGGTTTTACTGTAATAAAGGAGGAGGAAGGATAAAGCCACAATGGCCCAGAAAGGCTTTTCTAAATGAGGAGAAAAGGAAGAGAGAGAAACTCAAATAAACTGAAGGAGTCTGCCCTAGTAGAAGGAACAGGGAATGTTTGTTCTTACAAATGGTTTGATTCGTGATACTATGCAAATCTTTTGAATTCAGGCTCCCAAATTGGAAACTTCCTGTCTCAAATGCAAAACAGCTTTTCAAATTGGGAATGTCCTGTTTCAGACTTTGAAATGGGATGTTTTAGATTTGCTCCATTTTAAATGTGCTTTTAGGCTCTTTCACACTCAAAATCATATTGATCCTCAATACTATATTATGATGGCCATCTAGACTACCCTACGGTTATAATTCACTGCTCCCAAGGTGAAAAAATGATGCCTTATTGCAATCTAATTTACATCTTAAGCAAAAAGTCATTTTTTTGATAATTGCATGGAAGTGAACTCTAAACTGTTCCAGTCAGCTTCTGAAACAAGCAAATCTGGAATGAATTGTTAAAGGAGTTCTACTTTAAAGAGTCTTAAATCAACTCAGCTGGAACTAATCCTGCTTATTTCCTTTTTTGCTTATTTTCTTTTTATTCCATCTGCAGCAAAACAAATACACAGAGACTCAGGCCACTTCCTTTGCTATTTATTTATTTATTATTAACCACATTTATATAGCTGCCATCTCACTAAAAGCGGCATACAACAATCAAATAAAACCACAGATACATAAAAACAATTGTTACAAAAATATAAAAAATCATTATTAAAAAACAATATTATAAAATGTTTAAAATATACCAACCACATGGAGAGAGCAAAATATCAACCACAGTGAAGCCATCTCAGAATGTCTCTGGTTCCCTGGGACCCCCAGGCCTGGTGACACAACCAGGTCTTAAGGGACTTCTGAAAGGATAGCAGGGGTGGAGTTAACCTCACTTCAGGGGGGAGAATGTTCCATAAGGTGGGCACCACAGCAGAGAAGGCCCGCCTCTTGGGACCCGCCAAGTGTAAGTCCCTAGCAAACAGGACCCATGCCATGCCTTTTTTGCCAGATTGCATGGGACGGGCTGATGTGATTGGGGAGAGGCAGCCCCTCAGATAACCCGGTCCCATGCCATGAAGAGCTTTAAAGGTTAAAACCAGCACCTTGAACTGGACCTGGAAGCAAACCAACAGCCAATGCAGCTCGCAGAGCAGAGGTGTAATATATGCTCTTCTAGGAGCACACATAACTGCCTGTGCCACTGCATTCTGCACCATTTGAAGCTTCTGGATACTCTTCAAGGGCAGCCCCATGTAGTGCACATTATAGTACTCCAATCTGGAGGTGACTAGGGCATGAATGACTTAAGCAGAGCCTCCCAATCCAGGGAAGGGCACAATTGGCACAATACATGAAGCTGTGCAAAGGCCCTCCCAGCCACAACTCCTCTTTGAACAGGAGTTATGAGTCCAGGAGGGGCGCCCAGATTGCACACCAGGTCTGTCTGGGGCAGTGTCACCCCATCAGGAACCAAAGATGGCATAGTCCTAGAACCAGTAGGTCCCAAACCTGGAGCCACTCAGTCTTGCCAGGGTTTAGCTGAAGCCTGTTGTTCCCCATCCAGACCCTCATAGCCCCCAGGCACCGGGATAAGACTTTCATGGCATTGCTTAATTCGCCAGGAGCAGAGAAGTATACCCCACCTCATATTGATGGATGAGCTCACCTAGCAGCTTCATGTAGATGTTAAATAGGAGAGGGGAGAGCACTGAACCCTGCGGCACCTCCATAGTAGGGGCTGAGGGCGGGACCTCTCTTCCCTAACCACCACCAACTGGAATCAACTCTGGAGGAAGAGGCGAACCAGCATAACACCATGTTGCCAATCCCGAGCGGATCCAGAAGGAAATCATGGTCAACATCAAAAGCCGCAGAGAGGTCAAGTAGGGCAAGGATGAATGCACAACTTCCATCCCACCCACAGCAGAGATCATCTAAAAGCACGACCAGTGCCATTTCCATTCCGCACCCTGGTCCGAATCCTGACTGAAAATGATCCAGATAATCCACTTCATCCAAGGCCCTCTGAAGTTGTTGTACAACCACCTTCTCAACCACCTTCCCCCAGAAAGGGAGGTTAGATACTGGACAAAAATTGTCCATTGTGGTAGGGTCCAGCAATGGCTTCTTCAGGAGGGGGCGAACCAAGGCCTCTTTAAGAGGTAAAGGAACATCCTCCTCACTCAAAGAAGAATTGACTACCACTAAAACCCACTGCCACAAGACCCCCTGGGCTGCTTTCACAAGCCAGGAGGGGCATGGATCCAAACAGCGGGTAGCTGAGCTCACTGTCCTAAGGACCTTGTCCACTTCCTCAGGCCCATCAGATTCAAACCATTCCTAGATAACCAGGCAAGACTCCACCCAGGCATCCCCTCTGGACCTGCAACAAGGCCAGTGTCCAACTGCGAGCAAATCTGAGCAACTGCTGCGCAAATTCTTCTGCATATCCCTGTGAAAGGTTTCCCAAGTCCCCTTTACCCAAGAGGACTTATGTCACCCGAAACAGGGCTGCGGGTGGCAATCTGCAAATGCAATAAGAGCGGAGAAGTACTGCTGCTTCACTGCCCTTACTGCCACAAGGTAGGCCTTAATAGCAGCTCTAACCTGTGTTTGGTCAAGTTCGTCTTTGGTTGAGCACCAGTGACACACTAGGTGGTCTCTTCTCTTGTTTCATCTCCCTCAAGTCCTCTGTAAACCATGGGAAGTGCCGGATCCCTGAAAGGGGAGAGGTCACATGGGCACAATCCAATCCAATCCAATCCAACAACCCAGCCTTCCCTTGTTCTAAGTGGCAACCAAGGCTTTGATGGATGGTTCAGCAGACTGACAGGAACAACCCTCAGCTCCCTCTGAAACCCATCTAGGTCCATTAGTCGCTGGGGGTGGACCAATCTAATGGGTCCAGCCTCCTGCAGTGGATGGTAGCACTAGAGAATCCCATGGAAATCATGGCATGATCTGACCATGACAAGGGAAACATCAAGAGCTCCCCCAATTTATTTATTTATTAAATTAATTTATATAGCTGCCCATCTGGACGGCATACAACAAAGCTAAAAACAGTAAAATCCATTAAAATATATATAAAACAAAATAAAACAGAGAATAAAAGGAAGTTAAAAATAAGGGAGCCACCTCACTAATTCCCCCGTCCTCTGGAGTCCCCAGGCCTGTTGGCATAACCAAGCCTTAAGGGGCCTCTGGAAGCTCAACAATGATGAGGCCAGTCTCACCTCAGTGGGGAGAAGATTCCACAGCACAGGAACCACAGCAAAAAAGTCCTGCCACCTGGGGCCTGCCAAATGTATTTCCCTAGGCAATGGAACCTGTAACATGCCCCCTCTGCCGGATCTGGTAGGATGGGCAGATGAAATCAGGGAGAGGCAGTCCCTCAAATAGCAAAGCCCCGTGCCATGAAGGGCTTTAAAGGTCAACACCAGCACCTTGAATCGGACCCAGAAACAAACTGGTAACCAATGCAGCTCACAAAGCAGAGGTGTAACATGTGTTCTACTAGAATCACACATAACTGCTCACGCTGCTGCATTTTGCACCAGCTGAAGTTTCTGGATACTCTTCAAGGGCAGCCCCATGTACAGCACATTGCAGTAATCTAACCAGGAGGTGACCAAGGCATGAGTGACTGTGAGTAGGTCCCTCTGTTCTAGGAATGGGCACAACTGGCACACAATACAAAGTTGTGCAAAGGCCCTCCTAGCCACAACTGCCACCTGCTCTTCGAACAGGAGTCATGAGTCCAGGAGGACCCCCAGATTGCACACAGGGTCTGTTTGGGGCAGTGCGACCCCATCTAGTATCAAAGATGGTAAAATCCTAGAACCAGAGGGGCTCAAAACCCAAAGCCACTCAGTCTTGCCAGGGTTCACTTGAAGCCTGTTGTTCCCCATTCAGATCCTCACAGCCTCCAGACACTGAGATAGGATGCCCACAGCATTGCTTAAGTCGCCAGGGGTGAAGATGTACAATTGAGTATCATTAGCATACTGATAATACCTCACCCCATGACAACGGATGAGTTCACCCAGAGGTCTCATGTTGTCAGGCCTAGCCCAAGGAACTCCAAGAGACCATGTAAATTCAGTCCAGCAATGTTTATTAGCTACAACCTCTAGCAAGAATCTTCCCAGACTGAAACCCCAGCTCCCAAGTAATGCCAGCCACAACACTGTGAATTCCTCAGGGAGGTGCCAGCCTCATCCTCTTATCTCTCCCTCGTGCCTCAGGAGATGAAAGAAAATGTTTTTCTCCCTGAGTCTGGCCTTCATAATTCCATTCCATCACACATGTAGATGTTAAATAGGAGAGGTGACAGCACCGACCCCTGTGGCACCCCACAAAGCAGGGGGCAGGGGCAGGATCTCTCCTCCCCAATCACCACCAACTGGAACCAACCCTGGAGAAAGGAGGCAAACCAGCACAATACTGTGCCGCCCACCTCCAATTCTCTGAGTCAGTCCAGAAGGATACCATGGTTGATGGTATCAAAAGCCACCAAGAGGTCAAGTAAGGTGAAGATGGATGCACAACCACCATCCTGCTCACACCAGAGATCATCCAAATGTGCAATCAGTGCTGTTTCTGTACCATATTCAGGTCTGAACCCTGACTGAAAAGGATCCAGATAATCCTTAATTTATGTGATCTGATAATTTCAGATCACATAGCCACTGCTCTGACAAGAACACCAGGTCTGGGGTATGACCACTGTCCCATGTCAGGCTCTGGATGACCTCAGATAGGCCCATGGCCGTCATGGTGGCCATGAACTCCCGAGTCACTTCAGACCCCAGTCCTAGAGAAGGCAGATTGAGTCTGGGAATTCTACTGCCAGCCCAAAAATGGAATCAATGAGCTCAGGCAGGAAGGTTGCTATGCAGCAGGGAGGCTGGTACAACAGCAACAGTCCCAACTGATCCCTACAGCCCAACTTAATGAACAGGGTCTCACATCCGGTGACCTGTGGTACAGCACCCCTGAAAGCCATAAGAGATTCCTGGATGACAATCGCCCCACCCCTGCCCCAGAATCTCGGCTGATGCCACACCTGAAACCCTGCTGGGCATATTTCCAAAAGGGCTACCCCCCTTTCCAGACCCAGGCAGGTCTCAGTAATACATGCTGGGTCGGCCCTCTCATCAGTGATTAAATCACTGATGAGGGAATCCTTATTGCAGACTGACCTGGCATCCAGTAGCAGCAGCCAGAGTAGCAGCCATCCTACAATGCTGAAGTCATCCAAACAATGTAGTGATGTCAGAGTAAACCCAACTATAGTGCTTCAGCAGGATACCTGGTGCATCTTATCCAATGTGTCCATAGAAGTTAATCAGCATGTTTATACAGTACTGTAAGAATCTTCTGCTGTTAACAGAGTTTCCTTCTGCTTTCTCATGTTTCTTATGTTTCTTGAGCCCACATCTGTGGTATCCAGCTAATAGTGTCACAGTTACATCTTACCACGCCTACAGATGTTTATCCCAATCAAATCTTGATCTACTAATAAAGCTTTTTCGACACATTATTTTTAGCTACCCTGTCATCTTTTAAGAAGGCCTTATGCTGTCTTTCAAGTGATGATTGGATTTGTCCCTGCACTGTGATATTCTAGAGAAGGCAGTGATTTGAGCTGATAAAAGCAGGCCTAACTATTTTGTTTAAAAGATTTATAGTGCAACCACTATCAATAGGGTCGTGAGGCTGACTACAAACCAACATCATACTTCCTTAACTTATTGCATAGTCACTACTGCACTGAAGTTCATGATTTGGGTTAAGTTTTTTTTATTGACTTGGAGGGTTACAGATTCAATAAACATTAGACTAAACTCCCAGTTCTAGCAGTGCATCTCTTGCATAAATGTAATATTACATTTATATTTCTGCTTGGAATAATGGGAATTAAAGGCCACCCTATTATATTTGTGGATTTGCTTAGATGTGCAGGAATTATTTTATAAATATTCAGAACTCTTAAATGACATATGTATATATAATGACAAAAGGTAGATTGCATACATTGGAGTTTTTCTATCTGTTCTCTTTTTGAAGTATTCTGAGTTTCATATTTAAAGTGTTTTACTTCTGTAGTTGTGAACAGTAAGGGGATTGGAAAGTAGAATGAGATAAGCTAGACCAATACAGTGGTGCCTCGGGTCACGAACTTAATTTGTTCCGCGACTCTGGTCGCAACCTGAATTGGTCGCGACCCAAATTAAATTTTCCCATAAGGTTCAATGTAAATACGGTTAATCCGTTCTGAACCATATGTTTTTTTTTTTAAACCACAAAAATATGAAACAAAGTACAGTACAGTACAGTACGAAGAGAGAGAACACTAACCTTGCTCGAGGTGACTTCTGGCGTGGAGGACAGGAAGGCGGGTGGGGAGGCGGTTATTGTTTGGAGGGAGAGTCCCACTCCCTACAGGAAGCCACGACCACGTGTCACAGCAGGGAAAATGGCCGCAGATCCTGTTTGTCACCCAATGCGGAGTTCGCAAACGGAAGCAAAATTTTGCAAACGGTGCTGTTCGTGACCCGAATTCGTCGTGAACAGAAGCGTTCGTGACCCAAGGTACCACTGTATTTCTCAACCTTAGCAATTTTAAGATATGTGGACTTCAACTCCCAGAATTCCCCAGCCAGCATGTTATTGAAGTCCACATATCTTAAAGTTTCTAAGGCTGAGAAACACTGAGCTAGACTGACACTTAAAATCCATGTTGTTTGAAGGTGTGATTGATTACTAATTATTTATTCACCAGAGGTCTATTGCCATGTACCTCCTATATATTGCACTCTTAAGCTTTTGAAAGCTGTATTTAAATAATTTTTCTCCTGTCTATAATTCCAACTTGTCTTCTGCAGGTTTGAAAAAAAATTCAAAGAGTGCTCTACCTTGTTTTTTGTGCATGTGTTTTTGAGTTACTTTTTGACTCCTGGTAACAGCCTGGACAAGTCCATACAGTTTTCCTGGCAATATAATCAGAGGTGGTTTGTCATTGCCTTTTTCCTGAGGCTGAGAGAAAGTGACTAGCTCAAAGTTACCTAGTTGGCTTCATGTCTAAGACAGACTAAAATCCACTGTCTCCCAGTTTCTAGCCTGGTGCCTTATCTACTACACCAAACTGGCTCTCACTCTCCACGTAAGTCTTGTTAATAATAGGAAATGTAGGTAGGTAAGAGCTGGAGACTGTAAGAAAATGGGTTACTCTTAGTGATTGCTTCACTGAGTAGGTGCAGATTTGAGGGGGATAGTAAGGGACCTACCTGCAGATAGATTATTATTTGGAGCAACTGTATGGTTAAGAAAGTTGGAGATTAAAAGAAATTTGAAGTACGTGAAGCTTTGCTAGCACTACAGTTTGGGTCATTACTTGCAGGGTGGTTGAAGCAAGTACTATTGAAACATCAGCTGAAGATTTTTGCACAGGAAAGGCAATGAATGTAACTTTTTGATCAAATATTTTTCTAAAAGTGAATCTAAAGTGAATTTTACACAAAAACATGCTGTACAATAAATAAAAAATACTGTATGAAATAAGAAAGTTAAACAATCTCAGAGGAAACAGTCATGGAGTTTAACATAATTTAAAATAAGACCAAACATTCATGAAAAGAAATTTAATCCAAAATATAGTATTCATGGCATTCTGTTGTGTTCTGTTGGAATTCTGCATCAGCTAGTTCACTTTAATCTACAGTCCATGATCTTCAAATATGGTTTAGAGATCAAGACTGCTATTTCTGGATGTTTAGAAAACCATTGGGACAATCATAGAAGTTTTCTACAAACCAAGATTATGAAAAAAATGTGTATTGTGACATCACAGCACTCACCCCAGCCTTTCATACTTGCATCCCATCTTCAGGCGCTAATGTATAAGTCATGGAATGTGCATCATGATATTACAATATATTTTTTACCACCTGCGTTCATGGCTCTCCCTCATAGATGCCTGGGTGGACAATATCTCATTTTAGAATACCAAACAATCACAGCCATTGTGAACTTTTGTAATCAATGCTAAATATGCTATGTTAGTATTCAGATACATAACTGAGAAATACTTAGATTTATCTGTATTAAATCACATTTTTGTTTAAAGTCAAACACTTTTTTTTTCTACAGTGATTCTTTAATAATCTTAAACTGCAAGTGTCTGTATATTGATTAAAAAGAATATTTATTTTTAAGTGGATCTTTTTTCCATGCTAGCTCATGTTGTATCTGGCATTTTACACTGACAATTATTTTTATTTAAACAATGCCTAAAACATTTCAGAAAGAAAAAACAACAGTGTGGTTATGCAAATCTTTTGTTGCCCATGTTAAAATACTTGTAATAGCAAACTGACTTTGCTTTTATTTAGAAAGGTCATTAAAACAGGTCAGAAAGGTCTGAGAGAGCATTTGGAGCATGTTGTCACCACTGAGATAAGGCTGTGGAGGTGGGGATTTTTGTTGCGTATTTTCTGATTTTAATTATATGTTATTATATGCTATTGCTTTACTCTGTAAACTAATGAGAGTCATTTTGGATTGGTAGTATACAAATATTAAATAAATACTGTTGGCTTTGATATAAGAGATTGAAGCATCCTTAGATGCCTGGAAAAGTTGCTGGGGATGGGGATAACAACACTACTTTTTGTGATTATTTTGTTTCCATCGGAGTCAAGGGTACAAAGAGAGAATAGCTGTAAAAATGAAAACAGGCCTCCAGGTGTCTGGCTTTTCCACTTTTCTAATTTACTTTAATAACATTTATTAATGCATTAATAACTTTTAGAAGTGATAAATACCAAATGTGCTGTAATAGCTATAAAGTGAAAAACCCTGGTGTTTTTATTTTTCATTTTTTCTGTTGGACTGCACTGACACCAGGGAGATGTATCCATATATGTTTATAAAAATCTTACAATCAAAAGTTAAGGATTTTAATTTTTAGAAGAAAATGTGCTACTAATGGAATTTTAGAATCTTTCTATGAATCTTGCCATTCCTTTTATGTCAGAGCACAACTCTTCATATAATGGCAAAATTAGCATAAATCTGGTCAAATATTATCTGTCTGTCTGTCTGTCTATCTATCTATCATCTTCAAGTCTAATAGGTAGACAGATGATACATTGATTGATAGCAATAAGACTGTAAAATGCATTTGCAATTCAAAAATTCAGATGTTAATTTTTCACAGGCCACAATCTTTCAAGCAAAATCGTTTCACAATTAGTTTAATTCAAATGTCATTTTTACCTACAGTACTTGGGAATAAGATGCATAATGCAATAAAGGTAAAACACATACACTTTTTACAAATACTATGTGCTTTGTCCATAGATCAAGACAGTGTTCATGATGTCTCTCCTTCCGAGTTTTATTTACTGTGTACTTTTACATAGATTGGGTTCACACACTGCATGAAAGCATGTGTGTTTATGGCTTAGGTGTTGCATGAACCCAATGAGTACTTTGTAAACTATGGTTTATGACATAGTTTCATGTGTGAAGTCAGCCAGGGGCTCTGTTCCCTTCTTTAAAAAATAGTATCTAAAGTGTTTTTCCCTCAGTTTGTGGTAAATCTTTGTAATTAAAAAAAGAAAGAGATATTGAAACACATTGTATAAACTGACTTAAGTATTTCTCATGTCATGAACTTTTTTCTAATTATTTGTACTAGAATGGACTGAGTATTAATATATTTACAGAATTGTCAAGACTTATCATCCTTGATCTTAAAATTAGATATATACATTATTACAAACATTCCTAATGTTGGGAATTATTTTCATACAACATACAATACCCACTTACAAATATTTATTTTTCATAAGTATTCAGATTTTCTTTTCATACTGTGTTGCATTTTTTTTTTTTTTTTGGCTTAATTTAGATCTTTGGATATTATATGGTGGAGGGTGATGCTCTTGCTGCCCAACTTGATGAAGAAAATATGGTTTTCCTGGTATCCAGAAAACAACGGATTACGAAAGCAGGTCTGGTCTTTAATGTTCCATCCCCAAATAAAAGTTCAGCCTTATGTGTTGTTAATATAAGCAAAATATGTATTCATAGTTTACAGTTATATTTCTTAAGCATATTTTTCACATTATTGTATGTTATGTAGTGTGTGTTTTCTTTAATCACATTTTCCCATCACTCTCTTGGTTGAGTTGGCATTTTTCCAATGCAAAGTAGAATATATGTCATTTTTATTTTGTTTCCAGTACTTGAAACCTGATGGCTGTATTCATATAATATGTTTAACATGGATACTGAATAGTCTAGGTTTGCACAATATATCTGAGCTGTAAACTAACTAATTAACTGAGTTTGCACAACGTGCTGAACAAAAAAATTATCACTGATCAAGCTTAGCAAATTGTGCAACTGCATGTGCTAAATCTTTATCGAATTTGGTTAAGCATGTATGAATATAATAATGGGGCCCACGGTAGACTTTGGACTCTTTAAATAGGTTTTTGCCATACTTGGTTGATTTTTTTTAAACCAAATAGAACCTCAGGTTAAATTTTGCTAATATTGTAATGCCAACTCTATCCAGTCTTCTCTGATATCAACAAAGTAGGATTCTCAAAACCAATGAGAATGTTTCAAATTCAAATCCAAAACATCAGGCTTATTTGTTTGCTTGTTTTAAAAATGTTTATTTGTTAAAAACAGAATAGACCAAACTAATAATCCAGCAGCCACATTTAAACCAAGTCAAGATTCCAAGAAGTGTTTTCCCATGTGTAATACATTAGAATAGTCAGTTCAAGACAGACTGTCATAAATGTGGCTTCTTATTTATCTTTACAAGCCAGCAGTAATGAGCACAGAGGTCCAAAAGTGTGAGGACACCAGTGAGAAAGCCCTGCTTCTGGTATCACCAGCCCATCCTATGTAAACTGGAGCCCTCCAGCTACACTGGACTATATCTTCTAAAATTCCCAGCTAGCACAAGACTAGGAAAGGCAGCACTAGCCTAAAGATTGCCAGAGAACAAGACTTACAATATTGATTTCAGTGCTTCAACCAGCTTATTCAGATGTAGTCAGTCCTTCAGATAATATAACCTAAACCATATAAACCTAACTTTGAATTAGGTTGGACATATATGCAAGTAATAGAACCAATGCATAACATATGTACATAACTATCACATCCCTAACCATCACAACTATAACATCTCCACAAGTATGCCTTATATAGTTATCCGTAAGTACTTTTACCAACCAAGGGGACACCATACAATCTTGTTTTTTTCCCTGCTCAGAGTTGACCTATTTGTTAAGCATTCCGTTACTCTCAGAGATGCTTTGCATCCATCATACATAGTTGTTATTACATTCAGCAAACAACTTTCAACTTCATATTTGTGCAAAAACATTGTATAATTCCAACCTATTCACTTCATCTGTTCACCTTCTCTAAATCAACACTTTGCTTTCTCATATTCATACATTTCTTGGTAACCTTATGAAAAACTACCATATGAGTCAATGCATGGCATTTCCTGAATTTTGTTCATTAAATGGTTCTAAAAGCCACTTCATAAGCAAATTAAATCCACATGTGAACACCTTTTTAATCACACCATTTATATATGCAGACTTACCATTTTTCAAAATTCTCACAGTATTTATGACTTTCTTTGCATCAGGTTTTTTTCTTGGACACTAATGTTTATAGCATTTGTGTCAATTCCATTGTTCAACATATCACTGTCATTCCCATACAAATCTCTAAAATAATTCTTCCAGCATTCCATTGCCTCAATTTCATCCTAAGTCATTTTATAATTTTTATTTTTTAATTCATTCACTGGAAACCCTTTATTTAGTCTTTTTTTCATCCATATCCAAAACAATTGTCTATTTCCATCAAAATTGCTCTGCATCTTCTCTGATTCTTCTAACCTTAACTGTTCCATGCTGTTTTGACTACATTCTTTGCAGCTATCTTTTCTTCTATATTCACATTATACAATATCTTTTGCTGTCATATTTTGCAGTAATCATTACCTAATGCGTTCCATAATCTCTTTCTGTTCATTAGTCCACCAAGCATCCTTTTTCGTATTTCCCATTAGTGTAACTTCCACACATATTTTCTCTACTGTGGTACTTAGTAACATAATGTTTGCCATCTTGTTTGAAGTGGCTTCCTCATTATCTTTCCTTATGTCCAGTTTCCATTCACTTTGTAGGAAATTATCTTGTACTTTCTCCTCCTGCAATTTTTCTATTTTCACTTCTTTCCTTTTCTTTCATGGCATTATTCACAAGATCCGTTCTTGATACTACCAAGAATGGTCCATCCCACATTTAGAATCTCTCATCATCCTTGTATGCTTTAATAATTCTCTCAGTCTTTTATCCTTTGTCATGGATACACATGAACAGGTTTATGCTTAAACAGACATTTTTCTAAGAAGGTACCCACTAAGTTACAATTCCTGTTCATTCTTGGTTCCACATATGGCTCAATCGCTTTTTCAACTCATTCCCATCCATTCATGTCACCTAACAAAATCAAATTCATTCATAATGTTGCATAATTTTCCCAAAATTCATCCTGACTTCTTCCTGCAGTATAACCTGCAGCAATCATCAACCTATGATTTTCTATTTTTGTTCACATCTGGATCAGTGTAGATCAGGAATCAGCAAACTTTTTCTGTAAAGGGCCAGATCCCACCCCTCCTCTGCCTCTGCAGGCGTGGCTGGCAAGTCTGCAGGCCAAGGAGCATGGCAGCCTTTGAATGGAGCCAGCAAGGAGGCTGCTGATAGGCTACTGTTGCCCAGGACACCCCACCCTTTATCCAGGGAGCTCAGCAGAGGCTTGGGCCTGGCGATCTGTGGCTTGCCTGTCAATTCTTAGCTCACAGGCCAAGTTTGACACCAATTCATACATTCTGACATAGATGCAGTTTTATTGATGCTTCTTACTATTTACTCCTCTTACATTTCAAGTTGCAGTCTTCTATGTGACATGATCAACACCTGATGGGCCCACAGATATCAACAGTTACGCACCATGGTTGAGTCAATGAAGGCTGTCATCTCATGCTTTCCAATAATATAGAGAAAGTGTAGATTAGATTTACAATTTTGATCATGCCTGTGTGATGTGCAGCATTCCCTGCTAATAGTAAGGGTGCAATGCTGATAATTTTTGGGACATTTTGGGCAGTATGCCACATGTGCAAACAAAGCCCAGTTTTATCCCAAGCATGGTAATGTTATCCTTTGCAAGATAGGATCTCTCCTCTAGAGATTACATTTTAAGGCAACACATTGTTGCCATATCCCATTAGCTAGGAGGCACATACAGGTACATGCTTTATTTGTTTATTCATTCATTCATTCATTCATTTACTGATATGCTTAGGATACCAATACACTACATTAGTACAATATGATATGAATACTTAGATTCCCAAGTGGTGATTTTCAGAGCATCTCTAAGCATGATCCAACTTAGCGCTTACAGTAATCTTACTTGAATGTAATCAAAATCAAAATATATTTCATTGCTCCTAGATCAGTAAGCTAGATATCCTCCAGGTTAATTGACTACCTGTATTTATTGGCTCATTCCTAATTTGAGTTATCTTTTGTTTACCTTTCTGGCAGGAGTCAAGAGAAGTGATGTAATAAGATGCATGACAAAGGTATCTCAACTTGATTTTTTGGTAACAGCATCTCAGAAAGGAATGTTGTCTATTTTTTCCAGCCAGGTAATTTTGAAATAACTTTTTTTTTTACTGCATTAAAATTCTATCTAATGTGGACAGACACTTACAGAAATGTAAATGGCATTACCCTGTCCTTATATTTGAATAAGATTGTCAAGTAAATGAACTTCATAAGAAAGAAATATGATTTCAGATTTTCAGAATCTGAAAATATAATATTTACTTTGATATATTATTCTGGCACAAATTTATAGAAGCTATATCCATAAAGATAAAAAGTCAGCCATGAGTATTAAAAAGTTTCATAATCATAGTGCTAATAAAGGTTCTTAAACTTTGAAAATGTCAGCTGCTCTACAAATTAACAGTAAGTGTTCAAAACATTAGGAAAATTAAAGGGTACTCCCCTGTGATGGAGTGAAGGTTGCTGTCTGTGCTTGGGCAAAGTAGCTGTAGCCAGGCAGAAATGCTTCTCACCCCATTCATTAACTCACAACCTTACTCACAAGCATCCAAGCCAGCATTCCAGCTGCCTGTGATAATTGAGCCAACCCTGGTGTTTTCAAGGACTTGCAGATGTCCAGAGGCAGCCTCACCCCGCCCAGGCTCTTAGCTTATAAAAGCAAATGCTAAGACAGAGTGGGGAGGCATGTGTGTAGGAGAAAAGGTGATGTGGTATGTGTAGGAGTGTGTGTAGGAGGAAAGGTGATAGGATATCAGAAGACAACTCCTTAATTGCACAACACATGGACAGACTTAACCATAGTTTCAACTGGGAAACTGTCAGCATCTTAGACCAAGCTAAATCCAGAAATGTGAGGGAATTTCTGGAAGCTTGGTATTCAGACAAGTCAGCCATCAACAGGCACTTAGAGATAAACAATATCTACACACTATTCAAAAGAGACAATAAAAAGGAAACAAAAAGACCAGAACACCTCCTCGCCAGCAATCAGGATTCAGATAAGCAGAGATTAACACCAGGATTAACACCAGACAAACAATCAAGCAGTAAACAATACCCTAATCAAGGAACTACACCAACCCAGGCAGACAATCAAGCAGTAAACAACAGCCTAATCAAGGAACTATCAAGGAGAAAACAACACCCCCACCAACACTGACAGGGCAAGCTGCAGAGAGCAAACCCCACTCCTTTTTATCACTGAAGATGTTACCTAGCTGGGTAACAAAATATCTGCAAGAAAACAACCAAGCTCAGAGAACCCCAAGGACTCCACAGTTCAACCCTGAGCTACATACTGTATATTCTCTTCTATTGGAAAGGTGATAAGCAAACAGCATATAGATAGGGAAGTGGAGGCAACGTCTGAAGACTGGCAGCTATTAGAAGCAGGCAAGAGGACTATCATTCAACTGCCAGGACCACAAGTTATGGTTAGTAGCATATTCTGGTGGGAGTCCTGTCTGGAGCTTGGTGCTTTGCCGGGAGCTCAGTAGGAACTAGAAGAGGAACAACCACATTGAGACAGTGCCTCATCCCAACTACAGTAAGAATGTTTGGAAGGAGGCAAAGGTAGTATGCCATTTTAAGACTTATAAGACTTACTTTTGCTTGAATTAAGTATTCAAGGACTGAGTATTAAAGACATATTTACTTGGCAAAAGGAATTGTCAAGTGCTTCCCCACTTTATTTCATCTGCTTTTTCTTCCTCTCCTTTCCAATAATTTTCTAACAGAGAAGCAGTTTATTTGGCTTTTTTAAAATATTGGCTGCAGTTTCATGACCCCTTTGCCTCCTGTACTTTATGTATGCACAAACATGTAAGTGAATCCTGTGCAGTTTGTGTATTCTTAGTTGGCTGATTAAATACAAAAGGGATCAAGATTTCTACACCTCAATATTTGTGTAGAAGAATTTTGGGAAGCATCATTTGCATGGAAGAAGAGTAAAGCCCCTTCTTATTGCAATCACAAAGTGTACAGGACCTACCATCCTTTAAATCTAGCCACACTGCTGGAGAAAAAAATCCTTTGCATATCCTAAGCTAGTTTTTGTTTTAACCACAGTTAGCTGAACAACCTATAATGGCCTGATTCCCCCATGTTGTGGGAAATTATGGTTTACAAATCCAAACAGGTAAAAGCACATATCTCCCTAAGCCAAAAGAGGCACCTGTTGCTTCATGTGAGAATTGTACAACTGAAGGAGAATTTCTCTCACAGTCTTCTTGAGCAGGTATTGTTTCTTTCCTACATTTTTCTGACTGTGTCTTGTTCTTGGTTTTGCAGATGCGGATCCTAGCAAGCACCAGCATCCCAGTAAGTGTGCATTTCTCTCTCATTTGTTTCAGTTAATGAAGCCATTTAATTCATTAAAATGTATGAGGTTAATAACACTTTATCTTTCAATTTCCTATATAATTTTACATTTCCAGACAACTTAGGTACTTTTCATATAAGATACTGCATATAATATCTTTAAATTATCCATTCTGAAACCCAGTTATCTCCCAGAGAAGATCATGGAAGTCATAAAAATCAAACACAGAGAATGTCCTGCTCATCCTTTTGATCTGTGGCTATTTGTGATATTTGATATCACTTCAGTAACTAGTTCCAAACTTGTTCAATTTAGACTTTTCCTAAAGGATTACAAGACTTGATCCCAACTTGGCCCTCAAGGATGAGAGTACCCCACCAATACATTATTTGGTGTCCATCAGGCTGCCAGGCTGATCTCGTTTTACTAGATTATTTTAACTTTTCAAAAGCATGGAGAGCAAGTGTGCTCAAAGCAGAGCATCAGTCTGAAGCGTAACAACCCATGGCAGCCATTTTGTGAGAGTGCCTATAAAGATTTAAAATGTGCCTGCTGTTTCAAAAAGATTGGGGACCTGTGGACCAAATGACTAACTTGATGGAAGCTGATTTAGAATTTAACCAATAAAGACTTCAGATGGGGTTTGGAAACAAACTGGGATGAAATGTGCTTACAGTAGAAAGCTGTAGTTCACATTCTGGTTACCATATTCTTAATCCTATTGAAGTTTCCAAATATTTAAAGTGGTTCTATAGACAGTATATTACAATAATCAGCAGGGGTTTGTTTGTTTGTTTGTTTAACCACATTTCCAGGGCTGCCTGACTCTGGGCAGCTTACAAATAAAAAAGGCAACAACCATAATAATATCAGAAAAGAACAATAGGTGGAAGGAACAATAAAGACCCTCTTCCTCATACAACACCCAACCTAAAGGGGTCCAACAACCATTCTATTCCTTGTTTTCAAGGCTTGTTCTAAGGCAGACACAGTAGGGGCAATTCGAATCTCTGCGGGGATGCTCTTCCTGAGGACAGGTGCTACAACAGGCACTGGGTCCTGCTAAGTGACACTGTTTAATCAATGGGACACGGAGCATGCCAATTCTGTCCAACCATATAGGATGGACAGAAACTACGCATAACAGATGGTCCCTCAGAAAACTAGGACCTATGCCATGTACGGCTTTATAGGTGATAACCAGCACCTTTGAATTGCACCTGGAAGTCTATTGGTAACTGGTGCAGCTCACAAAGAAGGGTGTTACGTGGCTGTAATGAGACCTACTGTCATGACCAGCTCAGACACAGACAAGGAAGCCAACAATGAGAAGCCAGTTCCAGAGTTGCTGGACAAATCACTGCCTGAGGATCTACAGGCAGTGGAGATTGTGCTGTCCGGTAACCAGCAGGCACAGCTGCCGTTGGTCTCTGAAGATGAGGAGTCTGAGCTGCCAGCCCCTCCCAGTGCAAGGGCTCATTGAGCAGAGAGGAAAGCACAGCAAAGGCACTCTGCAAGGCTCCTTGCAAGAAGGATTTTCTCATGGGAAGAAAGTCATCTCGTTATCTGTACAACATTATTATGTCTAGCTTATGTAGCTCATGTAAACAAAACAACTTGTGACTGTGTGTTGTGCACGTATACTGCTATTTACTGCCACCTATTGGCGTGTGTATGCTAGTTATCCAGTGGGGGGGGGGTACATGTTGGCAATATAATGGGAGGGCTAGATGCCCAGCCTGTCAGTCGTGTATAATTTTATCCACAATGTAGGTTTATAGGTTATGTACTTGTAACTAATAACCAGGTAGTGTACCTCTTCTCTGAGAGTTTTTAGCTAGAGACCTTGTTGTGGATAAGTCTTGGATGCTAAGTTTTATGAGAAGAAGTTTTTGTTGTTATTTCCTATATTTTGCATGCAACTTGTATTTTATGGAGTTTTGCATTTTTATCAATAACTTGTATTTTATGGAGTTTTGCATTTTTATCAATAAAAACCAATTAGTATATATTTTCTGGCTGGATTTTCTTGGGAGAGCAAAATATGGACATTGCATTTTGCAGGCTCTCATGCTGATGTGTATTTTTCCTGAGAGCAGAGTTTTTTGGGAGCTTTGCTGCACTCTGCACAACAGTCACACCCTTCCAAATGAGTAACACTGGGGTTGCTTCTGTTTAAGAAGAGTAGCGAGCTCAAGCCTCTCTATTGGCAACAACCGTTCATTTACCCAGACTCTGCATGCCTTGATTTCCGACTTGAAACTTTGACTTTGACTCTGGATCTGAACTGGCTGATGACCCTTCTACAACATTTGGACCCTTGGACTTCACTTGACCACTCTTGTGCCTGCTGTTTTGGATTTGGATCTCTCTTAAGGCAAGCTTGCTGGACCTTTGGGACTTGTTTTATCTAATGGGTGTGCATGTGCATTTGCACTCACATTTCCTTTGTTGCTTTTTATTTGCTTCACAAACTTCTCAGTAAAGTTTGCAACCACCTCTCTGTGTGTTTGTGTGTGTGGCCTGAGACAGGACAGTTCGTTGCCAACCCATTAACTCCCCATTGCCCCTGGGGTAAAATTCTGCTATTGGCGATGCTGCAGCCAGAAGACAAACAAACAAGCATAGATCAACTTGCTGCTGAAAATGCCTGGTGACTCAGCAGGTTGCATTACTCACAGCTTAGCTGCAAGCACTTCAAGCTCAGCTGTTGCAAGCAGCAGCAGCAACTTGCCCCCCCCAACTGAAAATGTCCCATTAGTGTGACCAGAAAAGTTTGATGGACACAATTTGTCTGAGTTGCCTACTTTTTGGGCACAATGCAATCTTTATTTGAGCCTGGGCCCTGAAGACTTTCCCTCTGACCGGTTTCACAAGGGCTTTGTGATTAGTCTATTGTCTTGAGCTGCTGCTACATGGGCTACACCACTGCTAATGCAACAGAGCCCTCTGCTGAACAACTTTGCTGAATTCAGCTATCAGCTCCAAGCCACATACTCTGACCCAATCAAGGCTCAAACAGTGAATCGCCACATCCAAGCACATAAACAAGTGTGCCACTCAGTGGCCTAATATGTAAGTGCATTTAAGTGCATTTCTCAAGATTTGGCTTGGAATGAAGCAGCATTTTAGATCAACTTTAGGAAGGTTTGGCAGACAAAGTTTTAGACGAACTGGCTAGAACTGAATGTCCAGGCAGGAATTAATACAGTTGTGCCTTCAGATTGATGGGTGTTTACAGCAGAGGAAGGCCAGATCCTGATTCAACAAGCCTGTTGTCAAGCCTGCAATCTCCCTGCCAATGCCTATCCGTGAGCTGACATCTCCAGAAGAACCCACACAGGTTGGGGTGCTCACCCTCAACTGACTGATTCAGAAAAGGCACAAAGGCACAGAGAGAACCTGTGTTTGTACTGTTGGGTGCAAGGACACCTAGCTGCCACATGCCCTACCAAGAAACCAAATTCAGCTCCTTCAGGAAACAGATCCCACCCAGTTTAGATGGGCTACTAAATCGAGGAGTCTTTGCAACTCAAGCCCAAACACCACACACCACCCCATCCAAACACCTAGTGGTCTCTGTTCTGCTGAAACTACCAGGGAAGCCTTGCAAACCTGGGCCATGATAGACTCAGGAGCTACCACCAATTTCAGGGACATTAACTTTGCTGAGAACAGTGGGATTCTCTGGCATCCCATTCAACCACCCCTGATTGTGGGAACCACTGATGGCCAGATTTTGCTATCTGGACCTGTGGCCTGGGAAACCGACAAACTGCAGATGCAGTTGGGCACCCACTGTGAAGGGGTTGAATTCTATTTTGTCTCTGCACCCCACTTTCCCATTGTATTGGGACTGGAGTGGCTACAAACTCATGACCCTCACATTGTGTGGTCCACAGGGGTTATCACCTTTGGCTCCCCTGCTGTAAGCCATATGTCAATACAGCACTTGAATCCTTTGCAGCTGAAAGAACGAAGGAACCACTCTCAGATCTTCCCTGCAAGTATGCAGAGTTTACTGATGTGTTCAGTGAAAAGGAAGCAGACCAACTGCCTCCACATAGACCATACGATTGTCTTATTGACCTTGTCCCTGATGCCAAGATTCTAGTAGCCCAAATGTACCCACTTTCAGAGCCAGAGTTAGCAGTTTTGTGGGACTTTATTGAAAAGAATCTGAAGAGGGGTTTCATAAGGCCCTTTTCCTCACCTGCAGCTACTCCTGTCTTGTTTTTCAAGAAGAAATCAGGGGAGCTCTGATTATGCAATGATTTTGGAGGCTGAACCAGATCACCATCAGGAATTGTTACTCCCTGCTTCTCATTTCAGAGCTCTTGGAGAGGTTATGTGGTGCCAAAGTTTTTATCAAAATTATCCTCCATGGAGCTTATAATCTAATGCGTATCTGGAGGGGTGACAAATGGAAGACTGCATTCTGCACTCAATTTTTAGCTTTTTATTTCTATTCTAGTCTTGTAAATTTCTAGTTTTTATAACTTTTATAATTTTTAAACTTTTTATAATTTAATTATGTATTCTGATTTTAGTAAGCCGCCCAGAGTCCCCCATTGTAGGGGAGATGGGCAGGGACAAATCAAATCAAATAAATAAATAAATAAATAAAAATGTGGCCATTTTGAATATACAGTAATGCCTTTCAGCCTATCCAATGTTCCCGGGGTCTTTCAACATTTTATGAATGACGTTTTTCGGAATCTTCTTGACCAATATGTTATTTTTTATCTGGATGACATCCTTATTTTCTCCCTATCCCCCTCTGACTATGAGAAACATGTCAGGATATGTTGCTATGCATCTTTTTTGCCAAACTTGAGAAGTGTGAATTTGAAAAAAACACCATTGATTTCTTGGACCACTGCATTTCTCCAGATGGCATCAGCATGAATTCTGATGAGGTGAAAGCACTCCTGATTTGACAACCACCACACCAAACTAAAGGGGGATGCAGCAGTGCAGTGGCTTAATGACACTGGAAGTTGCCGGCCAGAAATGGTCAACACTTCTGCGGTTCGAGCCCAGCTCCATGCGGCAGAGTGAGCTCTTGTCTCATCCCTAGCTTCTGCCAACCCAGCAACTTGAAAGCAACCGCGAGTAGATAAATGGGTACTCTCACCCCGGTGGGAGGAAAAATGCTGGTGGCGCCTTGTATGGGAGACGGGACCAGTTGCCGGTAACGCGGAAGTTGTGTATGTCCGAAAAAGACGCGAAGCAACAGAACCCCCGCCTTCCTGCGCCCGCCAGCTGGGCTCCACTCTAGGAAGGAGGCAATGGCAAACCACTTCCAAAACACCTTGCCATGAAAACTGCAGGGACTCATCCAGGCAGTCGCCACAGAATTGGTCACGATTGAGTGAGGATTTAAAAAAAAAAAACTAAAGATGTCCAGTGTTTGCTCAGCTTCGCCAATTATTATATGATCTCACTGCACCTTTGACCTGCCTGTTGCACAAGAAAACACCATTTGCTTGGAATAAGGATATACAACAAGTTTTTGAAGCTCTAAAGACTGCTTTTGCATCAGAACCATCCTCCAGCATCCAGAACCCATGCAACCGTTTATTGTGGAAACTGATGCTTCAGACATGGCCTTAGGGGTGGTGTTACTACAAGCCGGCCACCATTCATCCATCTTGTTCCCATGTGCTTACTACTCATGGAAACTCATACCAGCTGAGCAGAATTGCACCAACCGGGATAAGGAATTATCCTTGCAATTAAGATGGCTTTTGAAACGTGGCAAAAAAACTTATCAAAAAAATTTGTAACCACCTCTCTGTGTATTTGTGTGTGTGTGGCCTGAGACAGGACACCTACCAATAACTGCCCATGCTGCCACATTCTGGGTAAACTGCAGTGTCCAAGTGCCTTCACAGCCCCATGTAGAGTGGATTGTAATAGTCTATCTATGAGGTGACCACGGCACAAAGGCTTCTTGGTCCAGGAATGGGCAACTTTGGGGCACAAAATTGAGTTATGCAAAGGCCTTCTTTGATGCCGCCTGCTCATCAAGCAAAAGCTGAGAATCCAAGAAGATTGCTCACCAGCCCTGAATGAGGAAATACAATCCCATTCAAGATCAAAAGTAGAAAGTTCCCTGAACCAGGTGTTCCATGAACCCACAACCAGTCAGTCTTGCTAAGCTGAACCTGACCCTTTTTCCTCTATTCGGACCCCAACAGCCTCCAGGCACTCAACAAGACCTTGCAAGCACCACTTGGCCTGTCCAGGGTTGAGATATACAACTGAGTATCATCAGTACGCAATGGATGACTTCACTCAGCATCTTTATGTAGCTGTTAATCAACAGGGCGAGAGCATCAAGCCCTGAAGCACCCCACAAAGTGGGAGCTTTGGACTTGGTCACTCCTCCCTCTCTCCAACATCAACTAAAACTGGTCACAGGAAAAGGAGAAGACCACAGTGTTGTGTTTCCTACTTGTTGCAGTCACTCCAGAAGGGTACTGTGTTATTGAAAGAGGCCTGGATGGCTATTGGGTAATAGCTGGGAACTCTGGAATTTTCAGTCCCTATACATCTGTAGTCTGCAAAGCTGTTTCGTGTTTTTAAATGTAGCTGGAGTTGTCCAGTCGTGTTTTTTTTTATTGTTACCAAAATGCTGAAGAAGGTATAAGTGAAAATATACACTGTAATTCTTGACTTTTGCAGGGAGGGCAAGAACCATTCCTGGTAATGCTCAGAAAACTCATCTTCATGCCATTTGTTAATTTATCATGGACAGTTTCTTTGGCATGTGAAGAT
This sequence comes from Liasis olivaceus, assembly GCA_030867105.1. Taxonomy (NCBI): domain Eukaryota; kingdom Metazoa; phylum Chordata; class Lepidosauria; order Squamata; family Pythonidae; genus Liasis; species Liasis olivaceus. The sequence continues at coordinate 265,954,946 of CM061349.1, forward strand.
TGCACTCCATATCCCTTTTCATTTTATATCCCATTTTCTCCAGTCTATTCCAGATAGTATGTCAGTCTTCACAAATTGTTGGTGCTGTTGCTATGTTAGGACTTTAAAGGCATATGAAATGATTGATTTTTGCTGAGGTGCTGCAGAACCATGTAGTATATTTATATAGAAACAGTTTCCATAATTCATTTGCCAACCCCAATATTTTTTTTTTCCTTAAGAGAGGAATAAATGGGACCTCTTTCTCATTTCAAAATCCATAGTCCTCAAGGCTGGACAAGTTGTTGAATATCTGATACTAAATCTTGCACAAACATCATAACCTAGAGCAAATATATAAGACCAGTTAAAGAACTATCTTCTAACCTGCTCACTTTATTTTTCTTATTTCATCTTACAGTAGAGAGGGCTTGATTTACAAGTTAGAAGTCACTGCATTTTATGTTTGAAACAGTGTATCTCAACCTTGGTAACTCTAAGATGCGTGGACTTCAACTCCCAGAATTCAGGAGCATGGCTGGCTGGGAATTCTGGGAGTTGAAATCCAAACACCTTAGAGTTGCTAAGGCTGAGAAACACTGGTCTAAAAGCTGCTGCTGACCTGATGGTGTATAAGTTGATTAATTAGGAAATACTTACCTAGGCTATCCTGGTGATATGGAAGCCGCCTCTTCTTGTTTGAATGCATTCCCAGAGTGATTAAATTGCTCAAACTTTGTTCTTATTAAAAAAAAAAATCCTCTCATGAAAGCATGTATGTCGTTCACTGTGTTCAGCAAGCTATATAATGAATTGCAACTTTCTCTTTTAACATGATTATGTCTCATTATAATCACCAGAAATTACAAATACTGTAGAACTTGAGGTTGTGGACATACATACTGCCAGCCCTACTTGCTACCTCCTGAATTGGATTTAGAATGATATCAAAGTTTCAAATTGCTCCATACAAATTGCAGGGCACAGAGTAATTTCTCTTTATGTATAAGAATGTGAAATTCAATATTATAGTATATTGAAATGTTGAATAGTTTCTACCACAACCTGAGCATTCACAGAGATCTGTAAAATTCTATTTATTTCCAACTTACCTAAAAAATGCAAATGGTCTTCTCAGATTTTTGCCCCATTTTTAATACTGCAATTCCATGCATGTTTGTTTAGACTTCCTATTAAGTTCATTGGGATTTGCATAGGACTATAGCTTTATATTCAAGTCTATCCTTTTTAGCAACAGTGTTTTTGATTCTCCACACCCACCAGCCCACAATAATATCTTAAACATTCTAACTGAAATGCGTAGACTTAATCCACAAAATTACACATGAAACTTCAACTGCATGTTGAAACTGAAGCTGATATACTCAGTACTGTATTTTGACATGTGCCAAGTCTATAGAAACATCAGAAAGAGCTACTGGCTGCTTATAAATCTTCACAGGGTAAAACCAGGGATTTGTCAATGAAGTTGCTGAAAAAAAAGGGTAGAAAGCTGAAACCACTTTCTTATTCACTTATCCTCACCTCTTCCTAGAGGTCATAGATATAGAGGTACGTATCTAGAAAAATTTGTGTTTCCCAGAGACATTGGGAGCTAAACCTAAGGCTGGGAATCTGCACTCAGCCCCTGATTATGTACTTCTATCCTAGGTTTAAGAGGAAAAGAGATGAACTAGACTGGCTGCCACTTTTAGCAGCAAGCTTAGATATCCCATAGAACATCTAGTCCTTTTCTACAAGGTTCATCACATAGTCTTCAACAAGGTGCTTGGGCACTAGATCTAATAGTGGTAGACCCAAACCTGGTCTGCACCAGCTTTCTATAAAGAAATGGTGGATGCTGCTGAATCCTAAAAGTAATCTTGAGCAAGGAAGATTAATTCTCATGCATCCTTACTTGCCTTCAATTAAACTCTTCACCAAATTATTTTCTTTCTAATTTAGTCTTGAAATCTGTTGAGTAGAAAAGTTCCAGCAAGGATTGCCTATAGGAAGGTAAGACTATCAAGCATGGACGTTTTGGTATCTTAGCCCATACACTTCTAAAATTTGCCATCTTCTAATTGAAATGTAGGCTTAGATTGAGTTGAAGAGTCTGTCACATCTTGTTTGGCCCTAAAATTACTTCACAAACATGCTGCTATTTTTTTTTTTCTGAATTCATTTGAAAAGTAGGATACAAATGTAATCTATTATAAAAGTTAGAAATTCTTCATATATCTCTATGTGTATATGTCAGTAGCATTATATTTAATACTTAATTCTATAATTTATTAATTCTATAAATATTCCCCAAAGTCAAAATTTACCAGAGTTTTACAAAATATGTTGGTATTTTACTAGTAATTATTGCTTGAGTTCTTTCTCTTTATTTAAATTAAATTTGAAAGTCCTTTGAACATCAGTTATAGGTAAATTTGTCTAGGAAGCTCTGTCATCAGAGAGACTGATTCTGCCAAAATTTCTTTTTCATCAGGATACTCCCTGGATCACTGGATGTGATTACATTGGACAACTCAAGCGTGTTGTTGCTGTGACAGAAAGAACTATCATCATATGGGATTATAAAACACAAGGGAATGCCCTGGTATGATACCTAGTGATGGATATGTAGTAAACATAAGGACATACATTTTTAGCAACTCTAGATCATTTGTTAATAAAAAATCAACACATGTGCAAAGGCATTCAAAAGTATCTTCATTGGTGTACATTTCAGCTTTCAAGTTGAAAAAAAACATTGATAGAGATTGAGATTATAACCCTTTAGTATGCATGGAATACCTTAATTTCTCTAAATGTTCAATATGAGCAGAAAACTGTGTATTGTATTACAGTACAGTGTTGATATTGAAAATGGTCCTTATTGAAAAAGTTGAGATTTTCCCCATTTCTCATTATGTATAACAAATAAAATTGTCTTCAAGTCAAGCTGAACTTCAAGTATCTGCTTGGTAGCTATACAGAAGTGGCTTTCCATTTCCTCCTTCTGGGGTTGCTTTTTTTTAACTTCTCACTCTAGGTTATAATCCAGGGAATCCCTGGATATCTTCAGTTTAAGTACCAATCAGGTCTAACCTTGTTTAGCTTTCGTGCCCCAACATGACCTGCCATCCACTAAAGCCTCCTTTGTGTAGATTCAGTAGTGTTGTGATGTGATCATGTTACTCATTTTACTATTGCTACTGTACATTGTTGATTGCTGCTAATGGCATTTGGGTTATACATTACAGAACAGAGTTAGAGATGAACACTGGGATGTCCTTTTGGACCTAAAGAATTCATTGTACCTTCCTTTTGTTTTATCAGCTCAGACTAGAATTAGCCTCATATCCCATTCACCTTTAGAACCTACTGTTCACCAAGTCTCACTATTGATCCATAGAGCATATTGGAGTAGTCTTCATATACAGGATACACTTTACCACTATAGATTTAAAATATTTTTATTGCAAATTCTGCTGGAAGCACATTGGAGCATTCTGTTCCCACTAGACTTTGCAGCAGGACACATGCTAGTATCACACAAAATTTACTAGCGTTTATCTTTTCCCTATAAAAAGTCTGCAAAACTTATTTCCAAAAAAAGATAGACTACTGAAAGTTGCACATAAGTAGCAGTAAAGTTCTATAAATTAGAGGAAGATGTGTAGAATATTTTTAAAGACAAAAAAGCAAATCTTTTTTTAAAAACTTCATTTTTAATTCATAGGAAAAAAGCCGGAAGAAAATATTGTCCAGCTATCACAGCAGGACTTTTAGCAAGTCATATATTTCTGTTAAGTTTGTAGCCCTATTATTTAAATGTGTACATCTCCAGTGTATTTTTTTTAATTATATCAGCTCTGTATTATTTGTTTATTAGCTTTATAACCATTATTTCTCCCCAAAGTTGTAAGAATTCTCAGTTATAAGAACTCCCTTGAGAGAACTATACAATGTTCACAGTTCACAGAGAAAAGTAATGAATATTGATATAGATATCATTACAAAGTAAATAGGAGTGAAACTGAGCCAAGAGTGCTGTCTCTGAAACATCTTCTAATGTCTTTTTATGAAGAGTTCTGAAACCAATGACTGTTTTCAGTGACCTAATAAGATAAATACTGAAGTCTATAATAAATGTTTGATTGTTTCCATAGGATAACTGCTTTATAATCAAACCCATGGAACATTGCCTCCTCACTGTTTCTGCCATTCCTCACCCATCAGAACTGCTAATGAAGGATGACATCTTACTGGGGGATGATGGTGGATATGTCACTTTGTTTACAATGACCAGTGATGACTTTGGTCTCAAACAAACTAAATCTAAAAAGAATTTGCAAATAGTGATTTTAGATTCTAGGAAATTCAAAAGGTAAGTCCATCTGCTTTGAAAATTCTCATTTTTGAAACTTTAATTTCAAAATTATAATTTTAATTTTAAAGCGATGTGAAAGAAAGTAACTATGCCTAATACATACTGTATAGAGAAATAAGTTGGAATTTTCAAGATAAATTTTCTGCTTCAAATATTAAATTTTAAAATGCTTATAGTTAGGGTTTCAACTAGTCAGCAGTGCTATTTCTAAGAATATTCTATTCTCCTTCCTTGTGGTTTTCAGTTTTCTTATTTCTTCCTATAAGGTGTTAACATGATAATCTAAATTCAGTATTACTCTATATGACCCTCCTATCCATCACCAGCTAAGTATTCCAACTTCGATAACTGATCTGAGGGTTTTTCTTCTTAAAACAAATAAAGTATAGAATATAAGAGCCATTCTGGATCTGGTCCAGCACATCTGGGAAGCTCAGAAGTAAGACATGAGGGGGCTAGCCTTTTTTATTATTTCTCTCAAACAACTAGAAATTAAGGATGTTGCCTTTGTGGCATTGAGATAATATAAACCATCATGACTATTGATAGCCCTATTCTCCAAGTATTTGTCTAGTTCCCCTTTAAATTCCATAAATTGTTGGGAAATCCCACATTTAGTGGCAATGAATTCCATAGCTTAAATCCTTAAGTAACCCACACTGCCACTGTAGTGGACAAGCTTTTTCTATGTAAAAAGAGGGGAGCAAGAAAACATACTCATGAAAAAGCTGTAAAGTTCATCTAGCTAATACTAATACTAATGATTTGTGAGAAAGCATCTGGAAATATGGCATATGTGAAGAACAATTGAATGCATTTCTGAATGCATAGCATATTTAGTAGAAATGTAATTTAAAATGTCTATTAAAGAAAAAAAAAGATGCTATATGGCACATACCACCACCATTTCCATACCCCAATATCTCAAAAGCAATTTGAAAATGTAATAGTTTTCACTGAAATTTGGTGAGATGATACTCACAATTGGTTCATAGCTGTGGAAGGAGAATGTTTATTCAAAAGAAATAGATACAGTAGAAAGACTGGGGTATTGCACTGCATGTAAAGAAAAAAATATACACAGAGAAATTCAGGAACTGAAACACAGAAATCCTATGAAAGTGTTTGGGTAAGAATGAAAGGAAAGAGAAAGAAAAGGGATACTTTCAGAGTTCATTATAGATTACCTAGCCAGGGAAAAGATAGTGATGAGGCCTCATCTGCTGGGAATCTGATAAAACTCAGAGGTCCAACAAATTCTTTGGTTGGTAACTTAATTTGTCAGAAGATGGGACAAAGATGAGGTCTGCTGTCCTAGACCTAATTCTCATTAGCAGGGAGGAATTGATGGAAGAAGTGAAGGCGATCAATTACCTTGGAGTAATTGATCATGTTAACATTGAATTTGTGATATCTAGAGGAGGAGGAGCTCCTAAAGGAGAAAGGTATCTACAGTACTGTAGGAAGGATAGAAAATCCTATGACATGAAATACTGAAGATACAGTTGCAAACCATCCCCACCAGGAGGAAAACTGGAAGAAATGTAAAAATACTAACATGGATCTGCGCAGAACTTTCCAAAATGCTGAAGATAAAAAAAAATATTTGCAAGAAATAGAAGGAGGGGAACATAACCAAAGAATAATACAAGGTAATCTCCAGAAACTGTAGAAAGTGTCAGAAAGACTGAGAATCAGAATGAAGTGAGGCTTGCAAGAGATACCCAAATCAACAGAAGAGGATTCTTTGGATATATTATAAATAAAAGGAAAGCCAAAGAGGATGTTGGTCCATTGCAAGGAGACAGTAGTAGGTTGGTAATGGTGAGAAGGCAAAATTTCTTAAGATCTATTTTGCATCAGTCATCTCAGAAGGGAAATGAAGTCCAAGCTGGTCATCGTTATCCTATAGTAGGAATGAAGGAATTGCAGCTTAGGATAGGCAGGGAGAGGGCAACAGAAAACGTAGCTAATTTAAATAAATTCAAGTCTCCAAAGCCAGATGAATTCATCTCAGACCTAAAGGAATTAGCATGGATGATTGCAGAACTATTCTCAATAATTTTTGAGAACTCCCAGAGCATAGGAAAAGTCCCAGATGACTGAAGATTGAATGTCATCTTCATCTTCAAAAAAGGAGGAGGACCCTGGAAACTACAGACCTGTTTGCTTGATTTCTATAGTGGACAAGGTCTTCTAAACAGATTATCAAGCAGCATGTTTTTGAGCACTTGCTAAAAATAACTGAAGCAAGCACAGGTTTGTTGCAAACAAATCATTCCAGACTAACTTTGTCTTCTTTGATAGAGTTACTAGCTTAGTAAATTGGGGAATGCCATAGATATAGTATTTCTGGATCTCAACAGTCTTCAGTGGAACATGGCGGTTATTAATTGTCCTCTAGAGGAAGTCCCTGATACTGGTTCCTGAGTTCCATTGGCACTAAGTGCCTCCTGATCCTCTTGCTTCTTTGGATCACAGTCTTCCATGTGCCTGCCTCTGCTAAATGGTTTTTTCCCTGTTCTTTGACATCCCTTTCACTTCTCTACTCCTTCTGGATACCTTCCGCTGTCTTATCCAGCAGTCTCTTGTCTTCCCTGAGAATTCCTTTGCCTGCACTTTTAGCAAGTGTACCTGAGTAGGAAGACAAATTTTGCTTCTCTTGCTGTCCATGTTGCTTGGAGTTTCCCTGCTCATTCCCCTAACAAAACGTCCAGATAAATTTTCCCTACTTGCTTGTTCTAGGTGCAAGCTCCCAGAATTTTTTTTCCCCTGGGTTGCAAGTAGCCTGAACTGAAAGAAGATTGGAAAAAAAGAAAATGGAAGACAAAGAAAGGGCCATATATCTCTATCTATATTGATATCAATATATATCCTTTCCCTTGAGCTCTGCTACCCAACTCCTGTTTTCTTTCCTGTTTGTTCAGACAGCAATAGATTCACAGTTGATGACCATACCCAAATAATATTCATTAATGGCTCCACTTCAACTTGATGGAAGCAAGAACATTTTTCTCAATGACTGGGATGAGGGAAGTTGAAGTGACACTCTAACATTTGGCATAGTACATGTGAAAAAGATCTAGGTGCCCTTGCTCACCATCACGACCCCCCAAATGATCCAGCAGTGTGATGCAGCTGCTAAAAAACAAATTCTGGGTCCACGTCACAGAAAGTAATTGTTCCATTCTACTCTGCCCTGGTCAAACACCACTTGGGATATTGTGTCAGTTCTGGGCACCACATTTCAAAAAGGACAGTGACAAATTGGAGGGTTCAGAGGAGGGTTACTAAGGTGGGTAAGAGTTTTGAAACCAAGCCCTTTGAGGACCATTGCATGCAACATTAAATTCATTTTCTGATGCATATGTAGATGTGCCTTTTAAATTAGAGTTTTGTTTTATCACCTCTAGCATTAAACGCAAACTGCATGATGACTGGGTTATAAAAGTAAAATACATTCCAGCTTTGAATTGTTTTGGTTCCTGCTCACTGGATAGCAATCATTCACTGGTTTTGGATGACCTGAAAAGACTTGAAGACAATGTGTAAGTTTGTTTGTTTGTTTTTTTATAAGGCCACCCAGCTTAACCAGTGTGACTCCTGAAAATATGAATGTTAGTTATCCAAAACCTGGCAAAGAGATTGTTCATATAACTGATCATTTTACAAAGTAGTGTTTAAAGGGCACACTAGAACCTTCAGTTCTGATTTGTTTCATGCCAAATGTTTAAAAAAAAGGACACACAGACACATACATACATCCATGTGATATTTCCCTTTTGCTCACTATAACTCTGCTTACGTTGTCTGGTAAGATTGAAGACTTAACTTTTCATTTCAAAAATCATGCAATTGATGTTGGTTGTGCCTTTGATAGAAATTGGAGTCCTAGCACAACGTCTTCTATAGACTTCGATTGTGAAATCAGTTTCCCAGGACTCCCATCATATATCTATGAATCTATGGATTCAGACAAGAATCACTAATTTATTTATTTATTCAATTTATATGGCCACCCATCTCAGATAAGTGACTCTGGGTGGTGAACAATCATAAAATCAATTAAAAACAAATTACAAACACAATACAAAAGAAAATTAAATACATACAGCAGCCGAGAAAATTATAATCCATAGATAACATAACCAGGAAATGGGGCCCTTAACACACTTGGGTCCCAGGCCCGGGCACATAATCAGGTCTTTAAGGCCTTATGAAAGGCCAACAGGGTTGGGGCCACCCTAATCTCTGCAGGGAGAATGTTCTAGAGGGCAGGCGCTATGGCAGAAAAGGCATGCCTCCTAGTCCCCCCAGCCATTTCTTGGTGACAGGACTTGGAGCAGGCCCATCCTGCCAGACTGGATTGGATGGGTAGAAACAACTGGGAAAAGACAGTCCTTCAGGTCACCCACTCCCAAGCCATGAAGGGCTTTAAATTGAATTGCACCCAGAAACACATTGGAAACCAATGCAGTTCATGAAGCAGTGGTGTTATGTGTGCCGAGTACCCAACACCATTTACTACCCATGCAACCGCATTCTGCACCAGCTGAAGCTTCCAAATACTCTTCAAGGGTAGCCCCATGTAGAGCATGTTGCAGTAATCCAGACAGGAGGTCACAAGGGCATGAGTTACAGTGAACAGAGCCTCCCAGTCCAGGAATGGGCGCAACTGGCAAAGGCCCTCTTAGCCACAGCTTCCACCTGCTCTTCCAGCAGGAGCTGTGAGTCCAAGAAGACCCCCAGATTGTGCTCCAGGTCTACCTGGAGCAGTGCCACCCCATCTAGGACCAAGGGTGGAAAAACTTTGACACCAGAAGGCCCAAGTACCCAAAGTCACTCAGTCTTGCTTGGGTTGAGCCAAAGCCCATTGTGCCCCATCCAGGACCCTATAGCCTCCAAACACTGGGACAGGACATCCATGGCATCGCTGAGGCAGCCCAGCGTGGAGATATAAAGCTGGGTATTATCAGCATATGATGATACCTCACTCCAAACCATCAGATCACCTCACCCAGTGGCCTCATGTAGATTTTAAATAAGAGGGAAGAGAGGACCAAGCCCTGTGGCACCCCACAAAGTAGGGGCTGCGGGCTGGACCTCTACCTCCTATCAACACTGACTCAAACTGACCCTGGAGGAAGTAGGAGAACCAGCACAGTACAGTACCGCCCACCCCCAACTCCTGAAGCTGGTCCAGAAGGATATCATGATTGATGGTACTGAAGGCTGCTGAGAGGTCAAGAAGAGCAAGGATGGATGCACTACCCCCATCTGTCTCCCGCCAGAGGTTATCCAAGAGCATGATCAATGCCATCTCAGTCCCATACCCCGGCCTGAATCCTGACAGAAAGGGGTTCAGAAACTAATATCTCCCCCAAATCCAGAACACCCTACCACTGCTCTGACAGAAAAACCAGGTCAGGCATATGACCACTATTATGTGTCAGGCCCTGGATGACTTGGGACAGACCCATAGCTGTCATGGTGGCCATGAACTCCTGAGCTACCTCAGACCCAACCCCAAGAGAAGGCAAGTTGAAGTCCCCCAAGACCATAAGCCTGTGGAACTCCACTGCCAACCTGGCCACAGAGTCAAGAAATTCAGGTAGGGAGGTTGCTACACAGCAGGGAGGCTGGTAAAATAGCAACAGTCCCAACTGATCCCTCTTAGGGTCTTGCACTCGCAATCTAAGGAGCAGCGCCCCTGGATACCTCCCATGTATCTTGGATGACCACTGCCAAACCACCAATCCTACCCTGGGTCCTTGGCTGGTGCCACACCCGGAATCCAGCTGGGCACATCTGAGAAAGGGGAACTTCTCTTTCCTGTCCCAACCAGATACATGCCAGGTCAGCCTTCTCATTGACAATCCAGTCACAAATGAGAGTGGCCTTATTGCAAACTGACCTGGTGTTCAGCAGCAGCAGCCGACAACCCAGAGCCTTACATGTTTATAATGTAAAGATGTAATACATGCACATTTGCATGATCAAATGTTTTGTTATACTTATAGGCCTGTCAGGGATTTTTCAGTACCAAGGGGAGTTAATGCTTTCACGTATTGTGGAAAAGCTAATATTGTTGTTACAGGAGGTAAGTAAGCTACATTCATCTAAAAGTCATTGTGATTGTCTTGAATGCTTCTTGGTTGCAAAATGTTCATTTATTACAGGTAATTCTTCCTATTTGTAAGAGAATCAAAATCGGTACAGCCCATTCCATGATGATGATGATGATGATGATGATGATGATGATGATGATTATACACACAACAACATAAAATCACAGCTGCCAGTTCTTTCGCTGACATTGGCCGTCATTCACATCAAGTTCTTCCCAAGAACCTGGGATGTCATAATGTAATATATGTGTGGATCCAAGCAGTGTGGCCTTTTGTAACTGACAGATGGAAATTTTGTCAATGCACAGATTTTCTAAGTGCCATCCAAGGTTTTTTGGTATGGCACCCAGTGTGCTGATAACCACTGGGACCACCTGTGCCTGTTTATGCCATAATTATTATTATAGTTGGGATGATGATGATGATGATGATGATGATGATGATGATGATGATTTAGAGGCCACTTGACACCAGAATGATTCTGGATGGTTTACAATTAAAAAACAAAAAAACCAATAAAGAGACAGTCTGAAGCATCCAGACAACCCCATCCCATACGCCAAAAAACACCACTGATAGGGCTCCCTACCCCAAGGCCTGGGAAAACAGCTAAATGTTTAAAGATTTCCAGAACATCATCAGGGTGGGAGTTACATAGACCTCTGGGGTGATATCATTCCAGAGGGAAGGCACTGTAACACAGAACCAAGCTAGGTATTATGTAGGAAGTCTAGGACCACTTTTTTCATTTAAACAAATGTACCTGAACTTGAAGTTTTCTCCAGAAAGGTAAATAACAATTGGGCTGCTAGGAGGACATGTTTAGCAAACTCTGAAGCAAGGAAAGGTTAAGCTCAGTCTTGTTGCTGTGAATAAATTGGTGTTAGCCTCTCAGCCTTTTGACTACAATCAAGTGTAATATTGAATAAATTGATGCATTTAATAAAGGGGAGTGGGGAGGAGAGAAAAAAGCCAGGAGACAAGTGTAGTTTGATGTGAGCAATTGCTCTACATTAGAAAGTCTCCAAGTGTCTGTTTTAATTGAGCCATTAGCTTAATAGTTAGCTGACTCATTTAGAGTATGTGGTCAGTCTTCCTTGGGAAACATATATCTATTTGTTACAGATATATCACCCCATTCTGTAGGCAGAACGTTCCTTCTTTGCGACAAGACATTTTGTACATACAGTATTTTTCTTTAAATCATTCATTCTCTTCCCCTGCCCCAGCCTCTGTCTTTACAACATATTAAAACAAGCAAAAATAGCTTCAAAAGATTACAAAGTAATCGTACAATTGATAGCACATTAAATGATTTGGGATGAAAATGGAGGGAAGGCATGTGAGAAGAAATATTTTAAAGATTTTATGGGGATGATTGTGATATTTCAAAGACTATAATTGAAACAAATTCTATAAATGTTAGCGCCTGAGAAAGAATGATGAAAAAGAAGTAAATGCTGTCGAAATGTTGAAAAATGGTCAGGCTGCACAGAGAGATGGGGGAGAAATGTTAAAATATGGGTGTAGTTTGCTTATGGAGTAGCTGGGTGACTAATATAATGCCTGTGTAAACTTTACATATGTGCCTTATGATTGGAAGAATGCTGTTATTTTCTCACTGTGCAAAAGGAAAGGTGACAAGAGTGAACACACAGACTAGAGGCACATTAATTTCTTAAGTGTATCTGGAATGTGTTTAGCAGAATTCTGACTGAAAGGGTGCAAGGAATGACAAAGAGCAAAATTTGGAAGTGAATTACAGCTTTAGGCTGGGCAGGAGTTATATAGACCATATTTTTGCCCTTCAGCAAGTCCCTCAGAAATTGCTCCTTGATAAATGCAAGGGACTGCTCAGTTGCTTCTGATTTTTTCCATATTAAAACAGTGTCCCCAATCTGGATGTTCTCCAGAGATATTGTAGAACTCCTCCATCTTGAGACACTATGGCCAATGGTTACGCTAGCTAGGGTAGAAGACAACTGTATAAGGTATATTAGCTAAGGAGAGGCTGCAGTAAACACATGAATCAGATGGGCATCCATTTAGTGACTGGGGCCATGTTTAATATCTTTTGGGTCCAAGGGTATCAGTGGGCATGACAGTGATGCAAGCCAGAACTTTATGCTTTTTCCCCCTTTTGGAGGGGGATGGGAATCCCAAATAACAAAAAACACCTGGAATTCAGTAATCCCTTTCATAGAGTCATCCTACTTAAACTCAAGTAAATGGCACTTGGGTAACCAATTTCCATTCTTCCTATCCATTTCTGGAACCACAGCCCAACTCAGCCTGTGCCTCCTGCTACCATCTCAGCTAGACTCAACACATTAAAATTCATTTGCTGTTGCTGCTGTCCTCACCCCAGGCATCACACTCTAAGCCAGCCCATGCCCCAGTCAAAAACTGGTGGGAAGGGTGCTGGGAGACAACTGGAAAGAGGCCTGGGAATGTCATTTTGTTACTCATTGCCTTCCTGTAATAGGTAATCAGTTGTCCAAGATGGGTATGGAGTATGAGTATGAGTATGGACTATGGATATAGGTATGGTTATCTTCCTGAGCAACACACTGTGGAACATGTGGAGCCTTATGAGATACCCTAGCTGATCTCTGATGACTTGAGGAGCATCCCATTCTCCCAATGACCAAGCCTCTAGTTTGAAATTAGAGAGCAAGAGACCAACGGTGCCCTCTATCCTATGCAGGACATCTCTGTAGTGAGGCCAGGTCAGTAGGGAGCTGTGTATACTACTTGCAGCCCCAAGACAGGTGTGTTCCCGTGCCACTGTGTGTAGATTGTGCAAGAGTACACATAAAGGGTGACTTGCATGGGGTGGCAAAATCTACTAGGTCCAGAAGCTTTTGTTGCCTGAGGTGGATTAAGAAATGCTGCTTCCTGCTTTATTCTTTCATGAAAAGTATAACATCTGAGAGAAAAACCTCACCAAAAAATACATTAAGATAAATTAAATCACTTGGTGGGCTGACAGTAAGATTATTGTTGCTGACAGAAATCACCCACATTTCAAATGTTAACTGAACTGATGTTAATGATACTTAATTTAGTTTTACCTCTGCTTTAATTTTGTCTTTTTAAATTTTATTTTTTATCGTTTGTATTTTTGGTTGTTGTTAGCCACCTTGACTGTTGTAAGGACAGAAAGATGGGCTTTAAATTAAATAAGAAAATAGTACTAAGCCATAGCTTGCTTTTTCACAGAATGCTGAACAAGCCACATTAAAAGAAGTCTGAAACTATGGTTTACAAACCAGTATGATAGATACAAATATTGTGCTAGAGCTTGAGAGACACCCCCCCCCCCCAAAAAAACCCCTTTTGGATTGAGGAACAGAAAGACAAAAATGAATATTTTTTGTAAAGCAACTCTCTACTGGTGTCCTCTTTTTAGAAAGCTCTATTATAATAACTGTATACTGTACATCACAGATAGATGGGTAACTCAAACTGATCACAGCAGTTGAAGGTCTTTTCTGACTTTCAGATTACAGCTGAAAATAGTTACATATTGATTCAATATATAAAAATGAATAAATATTCCTTTCACTGCTGGCTTAGTCAGTCTTGTGAATAAGTCAATATATATACTAGTCCTGAATTATTAAACATTGTAAGTACTTTCTTCCTGGCTGGTCTAGTTCAGCTTTCCTCAGTCTGGTGTTTTCCAGATTTATTGGTCTTTAGACATGCTGACTGGGAATTTTAGGAGGGAAGGCTACCACATCTGGAGGACAGTGAGCTGGGAAAGGCTGGTCTAAAGGCTGCTTTCTATAAACAAAATAAGAAATTAAAACGATTCATTTATTCCTAGGAGATGATAAAATTCTTCGTTTATGGCATCCGAACATCAACACCAAGCCAGTGGGGAAACTGATGGGACATTTATTTACTATTACGGAGATTGTCACCAATGAAAAAGATCAACATATTATCAGCCTTTCTACTGCAAAGGTATGGCATTTTCCCCCTTTGACTTAGTGAAAATCATATGCTTCGCCAGAAAATGATGTATTTTCTGTTTTATAACATATGAAACATGTTCATAGTGTAACAATACTATTTTTTGCTCATGGGTTCCAGATCTGAAATGAGTACAGTGGAATTCCACTTTCCCGTTCACTATAAAGTACATATGCATGTGCACCATTTATTTCTATGGGTCATAATTTTAAACCAAAAGGCAAGACAAGATGCTGACAATATTAAGAAGATGCTACAAATCTAAGAAAAATTCCTCTTGTCATTCATCAGAATGTTTAACCGATATAATAAACTTCAAGAATGTTTTATGAAATTCCAGAAAACATGTTTGTTAGATTTGATGACATAAAAAACAAGTTTCATATAAGTCAGCTTTGTATTTTCTGCTAGCTTAACTCCTGATGACTTGATAGATACATCCATGTAATTGTCTTAACAATGCAGAAGTACTTTGCCATTACAGTACTTTCTTCCTGGATGCTTTTTCAATTTTTCAGTCTGCTGTTGTGGAGAAAAATATGAGGAGGGGGCACTATATATGCTGTCTTAATCTCCTAAATAAAAGGCAGGATATAAATCTAATAAATTAATTTAGTTAGCAGACCTAATATTTCCTTGTGATCTCCCATCAAAGGGCTAACTGTGACCAATGCCGTTTAGCCTGAGATCAACCAAGATGAGCTTGTTATTAAGCAACTAAAAAATGGATACAAACATAAGACAAATGCTTTGTTTTGACAGGTGTGTGTGTTGGCTAGAGGTGAACTGGACCACTGCACCTTTTCTGCACTGCACCATTCTCCATATCTTCTCCCAATTCTATTTTCTCCCAAATTTATTATGAGCTTATATGCAAGGCTGTCCTAAAAATAACATTGATAGTCATATGATAGAGTTTAATCCTAAGAAAGTATTAGCTATACGGTCAAGGATGATTGAAAGGAAAGAGAATGGTGGAAGGTGATAAGATTCTGTTCAGCCTTATAGATATGCAACAGTGCATGTATAAGCCAAGCTGTGGATCTATTGTATGTAGCGTAGCCAAACTGTTAACAGGTTGACCACCTCTTCTCTTAACTGATAGTTCTTAAACTTTAATATAGTTTAACATGTAGACCTAAATATATTTACTAAATTAATAATTGTTGAGTATTGCTTTGGATTAGATTGCACATTCCACTGAAAACAATAAGACTACTTTGTCGTATTGATTTGAGACAAGAATTCCACTTTGCATTGCTAGGTTAGAAGTTTCTCTGACAAATGTGGAGGTGTCAGCTCTACAAGGTAGACTAGACTAAGAAACTAATGCAATGTCGGTCAGTACTGCTTTTATTGTAACAGATACAGTAGTAGAATCTTGCAAGTCTGAAGTGCTTCCCCTCCCTCCCTCCCTTTAACTTCATGTGAACTAGGGAGGGGCTTGTCTGAGACATTTACTCATGTTCCTTTCTTGGTCTGGGCTCAGTCCCCTTTTATCTAACCGTTGCCTTGATAGTGGCTCTTCCTCCTGTCTCAGGGCCGTTCCCTGTGCCCTCTACAGGAGCTACTGTCTGGGTAAGTGTACCCAGAATCTGCTTGAATCGTGACTCACTTTAACTGGATGTGAGCAAAATGTGCCTGCCTGCTCTGGGTGCAATACAAAGAAGCTTAGGAGCCCAGCATCCCCATCAAACAGGGTACATAACATCATCAGTTCCCAAAAGCTTAGTCCCTGAAGCTCCTTTTTCATTTCCTCAAATCACTTCTGGATGTCAAGGAAATCTCTAGAACAGCAAAAAATGAAATAAGAATTGGCAGAGCCCTAATGGTTATGCAGGTATATTCTACTCATGGACATGATCTCCTTGGATCCTGGCTGGACTTTAACTCCTTCCCCAATAAAACCCAGCTGTCTCATCAGTCTTTGTCCTTCTATAAATATTGTTTTTATGTAGCATGAATCATTGCCACACACCTACCTGCTAGCCTGATTTATGAACAATGACCTTTAGGATCCTGTTGTGATACCTTTCTTTGAACATTTTCTTCTTTAGGCTAAATTTATCCAAATCCTTCCACTTTTCTTCAGATTACTTGTTTTCAGTACCATTGACCTTCATTGACCTCTTGGTTCTACTAGGAGATTTTAAAGTATAGGGCTCATAATATAACAAAATATTCCAGATGTCAGATTAGTACAGATGAATTATTTCTTTACATAACATACAGTATATTGTGGATTTCACTACCATCAAACATTATCCCAAATTAGATTTTTTTTTTCATAGTCATGTACAAATTCATGGAAGACTGGACTACTAATCTTAACAGCTGCATATTACCTCCTAACTCACAAGCAACATAGTTTCAAAACTAGTTGCTAGGGATCAATACTTCTGGATGATACATAATGCTGGATTAAATGAATTACTGAGATGATGCAACAATTCTATTCATATGCTCTTCTGTTCTTAAAATTAAGTGAGATTATTCCTTCTAAAACTGCAGACCAAACTGGGACATCAAAAAATACATTCTGGAAGAATACAATGTCAAATGATTTCTATATTGTTGTTCAGGATTTAAGAAGTTTTTATTTTCCCCTTTTTATTATTTATTGTAACTTTGAACTTGCATTGTTCTCTCAAAGTTGTCTTTTATAATCTTTTTTTTACAGCTGCAACACAATTTGAGTCATGTAATTTATTAGACTTGCATGTTCCTTTTCTCAACAGCTACTGCCAAACCATAGCCTATGGGGTATATGTTTGTGATTATGTTTTGTTTTATTCTTACTTAGAAATCTGCATTTGGATTTAATTTTGAAATGCTGATAAATTTCATTTAATAATTTTGGCATAGTTTTCCATCCTGTTAAAATCACTTTGATTATTTGTGCCTTTTGAGTAGTTGGTTACCTCTTCCTACTTCTGTACCGTTCATAAAGTTGATGTGGATTTCCTCCACTCCTTCACCAGTATCTTTGAAAAAAATGACTTGTCCTTGGCTCTGGATTGAGCTCAGTAGCATCTCATTTGAAACTTACTTCTGGATTCACAAGGGGGCATAGCTAAGGACTGTTAGGGTGCAGTTTTTATACACTTGTGAATTCATCAGATGTTGTATTTAATCCATGTGTTATTCAAAATATTATGGAAGATTTCATCAGATGATTTACTGAAATCACAATAAATTATGGTCAGAACTTACTAATATAGTAACCTAATCAAATAAAAAATTCAGATACATCTAGCAGGACTCATTCTCAGTAAACCCATGCTGGATATTGCTTATCACTGCAGTGATTATTACTATTCAAATACTACACACACACACACACACACACACACACACAGTGTCAGAATGATTTAAGAATGAAGATGCATTGTGAAAATCCAACTTTACTTAGTCATTTCTGGTTTTACTGGTTTCCAACCAAGTGATCTTTTTTCACATTGTCAAACTTGCTAATTGAAAAGACACTACTGTACATTAGACAAATGTCTCCCATTCTACATTATATACAATAGGCTACTTGTACCTACAAAGAGATTCTTTAATTCCCAAATAACAGAAAGCTGGGTGTTAAAATAGAAAACCACTGCATCTACACAGAGTTAGTCTACAAATCTCTGCTGGAAAACAAGCTTACCAAATATATGCCATTAACTTCTTTTTTAAATGAACTGCTTAGGTGAAAGAATGGCATACATTTTTTAATGGTAATTGTATTTAACTAGCTTGGCTATAGAGTGTAAAACAAGTATTAGCATACTAGGTAGTTTACTCATATTTAAAGAAACAAATGTAGAAGTGGTTTATCATAAACTGGAGATTCAACTGGGATGTTACTGATATGTTCCTTAAGCCCCTCTCAAGCCAGTCAATGCAGAAATTGTAGGTCTTACAGTAGCTTAAATGACACAGTCAGGAAAAGGGTACCTCATATAGCAGTTTTTCTTTAACAGAGAATGTAAGTTGTTACCAGTAACGATTCTGGCAGAAAAATCATATTCAAATAACTCCCCATTGCAGAGTTTGGAAATAGCTGGATTTTGTAAATAAACTTATTTTTATATATTTGTGAAATGTGAAGAATATTAAGAATCCAAGTATATTATATAAATATCATTGCACTGAAATACTGTATTAAAACTGAGAAGACGGAGCAATAGATGGTCTATATGGCTAGATTTAATAATATGTTAAAGGGTTTGAGCTAGTTCTATATTAATACTTTATGGATGTACCTTTAGTTTCTTCAAATCTCATTCATTTAATTACTATTTTGTATATTAATTTTTGATTATATTAACAATATTATATTTTTGGTTGTACTTCATATCTTCTAGTCGTTATACTTTACCAATAAAATATTTAAATGAAGAAAGAAAGAAAGAAAGAAAGAAAGAAAGAAAGAAAGAAAGAAAGAAAGAAAGAGAAAGAAAGAAATTTCTAAGAGGCCTTATGGCTCTCAAGGAGGTTTACAAGCAATTTAAATATAAAACATTATATAATAATTTTGGTTTCCATTTTCATGTAGAGGGAAGCTCACACAGAAAAGTCTGGAAAATGCAAACTCCCCTTCCTATTATTTCTGAAGGAAAATATGATGACTAAAAAGGTTAGGAAAAAACAAACTTTCCCCCTTTGCCCTCCAAAGTTTCTTGTTTGTTTAGAAGAGCTCCTGCAAGGTAGTAGTTATAGCAGCTACATCTGTAGGAGATGAATCTACTCCAGCCAGGGAGACATTCTAGAAGCAACAAGAATCTCTGTACTTTCTCCACTATCCCACCAGCCAGTTAATGAGTAAAAGAGGAGGTGGGAGTTTCTGCTGGATCTGGTATGCGTGTTTGTGTAGACTACACTTTCATTGGAAAGAAGAAAGTAGAGTTAAGTCTGAGGGAGACAACCTGATTCAGTAAAGAAGAGTAGCTTGAAGGGTTGAGGCAGCTGCAAACAGCCTGGAGCTAAAAAGAAGCAGTCTTTTAGCAAAGATTTGCAACTTCTGTGACTGAAGAAGCAGTCTCTCACTCTAGCAGACAGCCAGAAAAGGAATCTGCAGAAGGTGAAGCAGAGTAATAGCTGAGAGCTGGTAGGAAAAGATGTTGGGAAAAAATGAAAATGAAACTTAATAGGGAGGCTGAAGCGATCTCAGCAGCTTTCAAAGCAGCAGTCACAAATTTTGAAAGAAATGGTGTAGCACCTTGATTCACAAGCTGCTTGTGTTCCCAAACAAAAGGCTTATCTGTATATAAATCAGTAGGTTAAGAGGAATAACCCTGAGTATTACAAATAGGATAAACTAAGAACAGGAGTAGGAAACATGTTTAGAACTTCATGTTTGTGGGAAGAAGGTTAAGCAATAAATAAACCTCTGTAAGGGAGAAACACATTACTATTTGGCATCCAGCTTGTGTCTGCTCCACCTAAAAATGATGTCAGAACATCCCCCCCCCCACCATCAAAAATGAGGATGGAAATGGGAGGAGGAGGCCTATAGGAGGCAAGTTACTCTAATTAACACTATTAAAAGCCGTGACACCAGATCTTCCCTGAAATAGCCCTAAATCATGCCTGTGAAATTTGGCCCTTTTGCTGTCAAATTTTGCTTCTGCTATTTTGAGCCGTGAGTTTGGGGAAATTTTTAAGGGTACAAATGGAGCAATTTCCTCTCAGAGACTTTATTCTTTCATTCCCAACTCTAAAAACCACTATGGGAATGTTATTAAATCAGTCAATATGAGTACTATCTAAAGGCAAACAAGAATGATTGAGTGGAGGATTCCCCAAGAAGTGGGCACCTGAGGTTTACCCAATAAAACCAATAAGGAAATGAAATAAAATACTTTACATCAAGCAGAATTTATCTTATACCTTTAATAAATATTTTCAAGTAAGATCAGTGCTGCAACAGTGCTATCAAAGCTGGGGCAAGCCTTCAATCAGGCAGTTGCAGCTTCCATCTTGCTTTTTTTGAACAGCCCCTCCCCAGTGCCCCAAATAAGTTTGAATAGCATATAGTTTAAGTTCAGGTGCACTTTTCCATTTCCAGAAGTCTTTTCATCCATTGAACATCTTATGGAAAAGAAAAGCTAATTCCAGCTGTTTTTCCTACCTGCTGCAATTCTTGATAATTCCAATAACCTATTTCACAGAACAGCATGAAAGGTAGCATAGGGGCCTGAAAAGAAGTAGGGACTAAGTAAAATGACTTGCCCTTTTCTAAAAGTGGAGACCTCCATTTGTTTAAGTCTGTTCTACAAACAGAAAAACTCCTTACATCCATAGAATAAAACCATCAAATACAAACCAAAAGGTAGTTACTGTATTAGTTACAATAACAGGCAATGGCACATTCATGTTCCGAGAGACAATTTATATCTGATAAGAAATGCTGGAGTCATCCAACTGGTCTTAAAAATTGTAACCAGCGTTCTATAACATGGACATTCCTATGTCATGCCAAGCTATAATATGCCTTTGCTGTGAAAAAAAAAATGTGATTAGGTCCATTGTTTCCTCCTGCAAGACAGTACTACTAACTACAGTCTTACAGTTAGTAGTTAGTTGTGCATGTTAACAAGAGACTGCTTGGTTTGGTTTTTCAATTTGTTTTGAGAAAAATAAGTTGTATTTCCTGATTTACCTGATACACTAAACAAACTTGTCAGCCCCCACTAGGTAGACCAGACCAGGAAATAAACTCCACATGAAGGCTAAAACTATTTTTATTGTGATTGGCTATAATAACAGAATCTTGCAAGTCTGATTGTGTTGTACCTCCTCCTCCTTATAGTGAATTCAGTGAATTAGGGAGGCATTTGGCCTGAGCCAGTTCAAAACGTTATCTTATGTTCTGTACTTAAAAAATGCTTCAGCCCCTTTTGCCTAGGCATCAGAGGCTGCATATTTCCACAAAGGTCATCTTACTCCCTACAAAACCATAGACCAAAACACTGACCCATCTATTGTTTGTTAGCCATGGCCAACAGTGAACATTATTGTACTTGTTTGTACATTATGCATTATGCCAGATGTCCACAGTGCAGAGGGAAGCTTCATTGTTCATAGCCTCACAGAAAAATGATGATGGCTTGGCTACATTTTAATGTATTTTATGATATCTCTTTGAGCATGCCTTTTAAAGGTAAACAGCAAACAGCTTTTCCTTGCCTCATATCCCAAGTATTGCATTTAACTCCTGTACGCTCACCCAGCATGTATGGTGAATTCTCTTTGCAGATTCTGGTAGGAGCCCCAGTTTGCCAGGGCAAATTCTGTCTTTTCCAGAACTGAAAGAGCAACTTCTGTTGCTGTGAATAGAAGTTCCCTGGGAGGGGGGTTATCATAGTCACCTCCAAATGTTCCAAACAAATCTACTGGAACGGCTCAGCTAGCTTTATGTCTGAATTCACACAATTATGCATATGTGCAGTTAGATACAGTCTGGCACTGTGCATTTGTTTCCCAGCAGTGCTCACAGCAATCTTGGTCAAAATAACTCACACTTAAAACTGTCACTTGCAACCATTGTCCCAAAGGGACGACAGAAAGCAAAGTAGAAGGTAGAAAAAATACCATTGTGGGATGTTTTCGTATGTAAATTTTCTGTAACATGCTGCAGAACAACATGCCACATTGTGGAATAGTAAGGCCTTTGGAATCATTCCATCTATAATTCAATAATAGAAAATAAAGACAACGTCTCCAAATCAGGCTATGCTTCGCTTTTTCCAAGATAAGCCAAGATTGGCTAGGTGCTACTCCTGCTGTCTATAATAGAGTGCCAAATACTGCCAAACCCTTAATTTCAAAAGAACTGGGGGGGGGGGGGGGAATTCAGAGCTTATAATACTATGT
The DNA here is from genome assembly GCA_030867105.1 of Liasis olivaceus. Taxonomy (NCBI): domain Eukaryota; kingdom Metazoa; phylum Chordata; class Lepidosauria; order Squamata; family Pythonidae; genus Liasis; species Liasis olivaceus. The sequence continues at coordinate 265,977,284 of CM061349.1, forward strand.
ACAATATACTTCAGAGTGAATTCCATTGAAGGCTGATGCAGACCATGCCATTCATTCACTAATCACAGTTCGTGTGTTCCAGGTGATATTGAAAGCTGGGCTTTAAGATTGAAATGATGCTAGTTCTCCATTTAGAAAATGGAAGAATGTTATATTCTTGTTTTGATTTGTTTCAATTTACTGAGTCATAGCTAAAAGTAATTAAAACAAGAAGTTAGAAGTTACTGACTTTGATTTAACGTTGATTAAATTGATTTTGCTTAAACTTTGCTTAATCTATTTCATACCAAATTGCAGGAGATTCTAAGTCACATTCTGGGTATAAAACATGATGCTTAAAGGAAGTTTTAAGTCATGTGTACTATGAAACAAGTTTCAAGTTCTTTTCCAAATGTTTTATTGTTTTTGTTTAATAAGGTAAAGTTAAATTAAATTTCTACATAGGAAAACAATCTTTTTTTTCTATCTTAACTGATTTAAGTCATTGAGATGTTCAGAAAATTATCCTATCCTATCCTATCCTATCCTATCCTATCCTATCCTATCCTATCCTATCCTATCCTATCCTATCTGTTTGTATGCTGTTCAGTCCCAGAAGGCTCTAGATGGCTAACAGTCTCCTTGCAATCCCATTGTCAATTAAAGCATCCTCTTCTCCTACACTAGGTGGAACAAGTGGGTCAAAAGCTTTCCTAAAGCCCAGGAGGGACACAGTCAACTGAATCTCTGGGGAAAGAAAGTTTCAAAGTGAGGGGGCAGCTACTGAAAAAGCCCATTTCCAAGGCCCTGTCAGATGGCAGACATGAAGGGATGGGATCTGGAAGGAGTCAACCCTATTCAATCTGGTCTGATGTGCAGATGAATATGTAAGAAGGCAGTCCCACATATAATCAGAACCGAGCTATGTAGGGCTTTAAAGGTGACAACCAACACCTTGAATTGCACCTGGAAGCTGACTGGTAATCAATGCACTTCTCTAAGCAGTGAGGTCACCTGGGTTTACCAGAATATCCCCATCACTGCCCAGGCAGCTGCATTCTGTACCAGCCAATCACTAGAAATTTGAATTGAGATTATGATAATGTGAATATTATATTTTAAATATGTATATTTTAGAAATACAAAACTGTAATACGATCTGGCTGGTGTGGGTCTTCCGGGTTGTGTGGCCGTGTTCTGGAAGTTTTGTTTCCTAACGTTTCGCCAGCATCTGTGACCGGCATCTTCAGAGGGCAGGAGCACAGACAGGAGCAGTTCTCTCTGTGCCCAGGATGATGTGACCCTTTTGTGGGTATTTATAGAGATCTGAAGGGGAGGATTGGGGGGGTTAGGGGGTGGGGGGTTGGGTTAACGAGTGGCTGTTTGTTTTGGTGTCAGAATATGTGTGTATCTTCCTGGGGGTTAGCAGCATCCATACCAGGATAAAAGAACACAAAAGACACTGCAGACTACAGCAACCAGAAAAATCTGCAGTGAACATGCTCTCAAGCACACTGGACACAAAATCCTATTTGAAAACACAGAGATACTGGACAACACCAACAGCCACTATACCAGGCTATACGGGGAAGCCACTGAGATTCACAAACACCAGCAGTTTCAATTTAAAAAAAAAAAAAGAGGAGAGTCTAAAAATCAACAAAACCTGGCTACCAATCCTGAAAAATACAGCCTGCAAAAGGTCAACGAACTCAGCTTAACCACCAGGACGTGTGAACAGTTCACACAATGAACATGCTAATCACCCTCAGCAGCCACTCGTTAACAACTCAATAGAAGAAGAAGAAAAACCCTGCCTAACCCCCAGGAAAATACACACATATTCTGACACCAAAACAAACAGCCACTCGTTAACCCAACCCCCCACCCCCTAACCCCCCCAATCCTCCCCTTCAGATCTCTATAAATACCCACAAAAGGGTCACATCATCCTGGGCACAGAGAGAACTGCTCCTGTCTGTGCTCCTGCCCTCTGAAGATGCCGGTCACAGATGCTGGCGAAACGTTAAGAAACAAAACTTCCAGAACATGGCCACATAACCCGGAAGACCCACACGAGCCATCGTATTCCAGCCGTGAAAGCCTTCGACAATACATTGTAATACAATCTTATTTCATCTGGTTTCCATAGGATTTCTTTTTAACCAGTTTTATTTATTCTAACAGATTTTTTTAAAAAAGGCAAGTTTCTAGCTGGTTTTTAATCTTATGTACTGTAAAATTATATATTTGGTTATGAATATGTTGTAGGATAGCTTTTGTTGCAGTGGGACTCCCAGGAAATGAAGTAAAATGCTTTAAAATTATTCAGAAAGAGTGTTTCAAGATGTGCAGGAGCTGGCTCTTTACTAAGTTTTCCATACAAGCCTAAAAAAGACATGGGTGCATTATGAATCAACTGATTAAAGTAGCTGTACATAACTTAATATAACTTATTAAAGCAGTCAGATCTTTTTCCAGAGATGCCTGAAAGTCTGGAAAAAGACATGGTGCTTTAAAGTGGGATTGTGCTCCTATTCCTATGTGTTCCAAGATACCTCTTCTGAAACATATTTGAAGTATACACTATCAGGATTATCTCATCAAGGTCAGCCCAATTGCTCTACAAGCAGGTGGCGAGATAACAAAGTACCTTGTAACGTCATTATGAGTGTCTAATGAACGCCTACTGAAAGTGTGCATGTGTGTATCCAGTGGGAGTATTTTTACTTTGCAATATAAGAGAAGGCTGCAATGCCCAGGTGTGGGTGGCGGCGGATCTGTTCAGGGTGTGTGTGTTTAGTTTAATTTACAGAAGTTTATTTTTCTCAATAAAGACCAGTTAGTTTCTATTTTTACTGACTGGAGTTTCTTTGGAGATCAAACTGTGGACATTTGCAAGCTCTCATGCTAATGGGTGTCTTTTCCTGAGGGCAAGGTTTATGGGATTCTTTTGTTGCACTCTGCGCATCAGGTTATGGGCCCAGGATCCCAGAGAGACCACAGTGCCTAGAGCCCAGGATCCCAGAGAGACCACAGTGCCTAGAGCCCAGGATCTCAGAGCACCCAGAGAGACCAGAGATCCCAGAGCCCAGAAGCCCAAAGCACCCAGAGAGACCACAGATCCTAGAGCCCAGAGCCTCAGGACTAAGTGTTAAAGTCCGGAGGGGACCCAGTATGCAGAACCAGGACCAAGTGCCCAGGACTGAGGACTGAGGTCGGTGGTTCCGAGGAACAGGATTCCAGGCGTGAGGTTCCAGAAATAACATCCAAGGCGTGAATCCAGGCGTTCTGAAAGTGAGGACCTGAATTCCTGAGTGAAGGGAGATTTATGGCTTTATTACCCTGCCTGTGACTGTTTCGTTCGTAGTTTGGATTTTTTCTCTGTGGTGAGTGCTTGTTTTAAGTGAAATATGGCAGCAGCTTCACCTGCAGCAGTGAGCCTTCCGTTTGAAAGGTTAAATGCACAGAATTACCAAACATGGAAGATAAAGATACAATCTTTCTTCATGAGAGAGGGGCTTTGGCGTCATGTAAACAACGAACCCCCGGCGGCACCCACGGATGCAGAGCAAGTTTTGATGGATCGTGCATATGGTAATTTGATTTTGGGGCTTGAATCTTCAGAATTGGTGCATGTGCGTGATTTGGCAACTGCTCACACGTGTTGGGTTGCTTTGCGTGGGATCTATGCAAGGGAAACCGCATCTTCTATCGTGAGTTTGACAAAGCAGTTGTATAATCTTAAGTTGGAGCCAGGAGCCAATGTAATTGAGCACCTGAATAAAATGAAAACTTTGTTTGCTGAGTTGGCAGATCGTAATCTGGCCATTCCTGAACAGCAAAAGGCCTGTATAATTTTGGCAACTTTGGATGAATCGTTTGACATGTTAGTAGAGGCCGTGCAGACGCTTCGAATCGCAGACCTGACAGTGGAATACTTAACAAACAGATTGCAAGAGATCCAATGTAACCGTGACTTGCAGACTAATTCTAAGAAAAGACTTGATAACGTAAAGCAGAAACCTTCTCCAGCTGGTACGGAATGTGCATATTTGGTGAGAAAGTGTTTTCGTTGCAATTCTACCAAGCATCTTATAAAAGACTGTCCTATGAAAAATCAGCCTGCTGAGAGTTCCAGAAAGTTTGTCCATCGTGGAAAAGCAACAGTTAAGAAACAAGGGAGTACTAGACTGGTGTCTGCCTTGATTTCTAACAGAGACAAACGTAATGTTGATAAATGGTTACTGGACTCAGGTTGTAGTGAAATCATTGTAAACAATGAGCAGTTATTGTTAACTAAATGTAAACCTAAAATTCAACAGGTTAATTTGGCTGATGGTTCTGTAGCTAAAGTAACCATGCAAGGTGAGGTGTTCATACCTTGTTTGGGAAAGATGATTTCTAATGTTCTATGTGTTCCTACACTTGATTTTTCTCTTCTCAGTGTCCCTGTATTAACTAGCATGGGTTATTCTGTTACGTTCCAAGGTTCTGAATGCTATGTTACAAAAGAGAGGGCTGAATGTGCAAGAGGGAGAATGGTTAATCACTTGTATGAAATGCTTCCTAAACAAGATGTGTTAGTTGGAAGTTGTGCTGGTAATGTTCCTGTACATGATAAATGCATTCATTATTATCATAGAGTACTAGGTCATCCTGGATGGAAATGTGTGTCACAAATGGCCAAAGCGTATCCAGAACTGAAATTCAAGAAGTGTTCTAAATTTCTTGATTGTACTGTGTGCAAGCAATCTAAGATAAAATGTGCCCCTGTTGCCAGAAAAAGCAGCAGAATCTCTACAAGACCATTTGCTCTTGTGCATGCTGACTTAGCTGGTCCGTTTCCTCCGAGTGAGGGGGGAGCAAGATTCATGTTTGTTTTAGTGGATGATAACACACGTTTCACATTTTGTTATTTGTTAAAACAAAAGTCTGAAGCATTCTCTCGTTTCAAAGAATTTGTATATATGATTGAAAAAAGATATGGATATCAAGTAGGGAGTTTGCAGACTGACAGAGGGGATGAATTTATGAGTTTTGAGTTTAAAACTTGGCTACGTAGGAAAGGAATTTTCCACAGACTAACAAATGTGGGCATGTCTGCTGAGAATGGCATTGCTGAACGCAAGATTGGTGTTTTGAAAGTAATCAAAGACAGTTTGTTAATTGATACAATAGACCTATGTCTTAAAATGTCAACTAAAAGGATAGAAGAGCCACTTTGTTAGAAAACAATCTGATTATACCCATGTAGTCTTTTTCTGAGTTACATTATTATATATATGAAAAAGTGCAAAATAACATTGGTTTTTAATAAGCCCAAGGTACCATTAAATCAGACAGCAGATGAAGAGTAAATAGGCATAATTTACTATCTTAGGAAGCTTCACCTGTTGCAACCCCATCTGGAGAAAGGAGACCTGACTCTTGCTATATACAGCCTGGATACTTTCAGACTAGAATATTGTAATGCTGTCTGCTTAGGTGTGGATTGCCAGTTTTCTGCTGCCACAAGAAAACTAGCAATCTGGTTTTCAGCTGTGCAAAAATAGCAATCTGCACTGGGTTGCTAAAAGGAGGGAGCAAAACTTGTTGCTTTCACCTTCCTCTAAGTAACCCTGCTCAATTGAGCTCACATAGCCATTAGCAGCAGGAAAATAAAAATGCTGAGCAGGATTCCTCCTCTCTCCCAGGGACCCAGTTTGGGATGGCTGGAAGCAGGACTAATTTTTTCATCCCTCTCAGTGATCTTGTTTAAATAATTAGCTTCTCACAATATCCTGATTCACCACTTTTCCTGATCCACCACTTGAGAAGGCTGTCTCCCTTCTGCCTAATGAAGGATAGCTCTTGTCTCTGCCATAAGAGTGGAGAATGGTGTAATTCCTGATCAGTCAGTCTTTATTGTGGTCTCAGATCAGTACAAGAAATGCCTGGTCAATATCTTGTCAAGTTGTGTCTTGTCAAGTTATATGCTCTTCTGTCTGCAGTGCATTAATGGCAGGGAGCTTGGATCCCTCTCTAACACAAAAGGAGTCAATGTACCATGTGATTAATGCTCAGCTTAGACTGGAGATCTAGGTCTGATCTATGTTTTGGTGATGAAATTCATTGGATTTGGGCTGATCACTTTCACAGAATCGTTATGAGAATAAAATAGGGTATGTTCTAATGTGTGTAACAGAATGGCAGAATATAAATATAATAAATTTGCTATGGTGGTTAAGCAAGCAATAGGTGAAATATTATACTAATATGCATATCCCACTCTTCCATTCTGTTTTGTATATTGGACCAGAGATGTTACATAGGGAAGTGCAAGGTCACAACACATCCTGCATGATCATTTTGTTGTGGCATGTAATTACTGCATATAATATTTCTTGACGTTTCTTCAGATTTTCAGAGTGTGGGATATCCAAACACTTTCACTGATGCAAGTCTTTCATGACTCTCAAGGGACACCCAGAGAGTCACAAATCTTTTCCATGGTATTTGACAGTAACCATGGGACACTTATTACAGGTAGGTATGAGAAAAATATATCCCTGTTGATTATAAATAGTCATGCTGATATGCTGGATCAGAACCAACAATGTCTTTCTGATAATGAAAGACATATATTTTAACCCAAAGATCAAATTCACCTTCTCTCCTGCACTCCCTGTATCTTCTTAAAGATATGGCATCTTCATGCTATCCCAGTAGGTTTGGCTGTCAGATGACTCCATCATGTGTTAGAGAATTCTTCCACATAGTGCCTTGGTTACAGGAGATATTACCAGGGTATTGCTTTCATGCATCCCTCCCAGATGTAGGTGCTTATTACTAATGCATCCATGGCAGGGTAGGGAATGCATCAGAGGTATTTGGTCTATCCCCAAAATATTGAAGTAGATCAACAAACTGGAATGGTTAACAGTTTGAAAGATGTACATTTTCAAGGGCTTCTCCCAAGTCAAACTGTCCAAATTGCTATAGACATTCCTATGGACATCTGGTACATACACAAGCAAGGTGCTATGAAGTCCATTCTGTTTTTACTCTGCAGATGTGGTACTGGTACATCCTACATTCTCTCTTTATCTGGCAGTCCACATACCAGAAAAACACTATTTCCTGGATGACCAGCTCAGCTATGTTTGGTCAACAATTCATAAATGCAGTCACATAGCGTGTATCCCAAGCTACGATCCTATGATCCTCTATCTATCTATCTATCTATCTATCTATCTATCTATCTATCTATCTATCTATCTATTCAACTTGTATGCCGCCCATCTCCCCCAACGGGTGACTCTTATGCCTAAACTTGTGTAGCAGAGACAGAATAGATGTCCTGAAATATCTGCAATTAGGTACTGAGTGCAGGGCTGAGCTATGCAGAGATTTATTGCCAGATCTGGTGTGAAATCTGACCATGTAATCCTATTTTTCCTAAAAAGATTTCTCCTACACTGTTTTCCTTCCTGCTGATCTGAGGCCTTTCAGAAATCCACAGGGATTCAACCACTGTATCATCACATTCTACTGCATTTATTTATTTATTTTATTTATTTATTTGATTTGTCCCCGCCCATCTCCCCTACAATGGGAGCTGAACATGAGATACTTTCTCCGCAGTTTGCATGCCACAATATTTTTCTTTTTAGTACTAAGACCTTTGCATTATGATTTGTCCAAATTGCTGTAGACATTCCTAGATAATAGAAAAGAGATACTTAATTTGGCTCCTACAGAATATAAGCAGTTCAGGTTTGCTGATGACTTAATAACTGCAATTTGTCTGCAGTTTATTTCAACCACCAGCCATCTGAGATCACATTGTATCAAATTTCAGCCCATTTTTTGCAATGTGTGCTGTTTGGGTCCACTAGGAGTCTTCCCATTCCTCTCCTCACCCTGAGAAGGCCTGAAATGTCAACATACTTACAGTGACATCATTGTATTACCAAATGCCATCTTACAGATTTCCAGAAGTTTGGGAAGCGGAACTACAGCCCCCAGCCGGTCAAATATTGCCAGTCCTTGCTATATAACAGATATAAAAACATCTCTATTTTTCTCTTGTATAAATTTTAAGGGTTTGGTTTTTGAATGTGTGTATGTAACAAGTTTTTGGAAGAGTAAATGCAATGCCATAGTGCATAAAAACTGAATCAGTTATTTAATTTGATCAGACATATAATACCTTCCAGCTACATACAGTAATAAGGACATACAATGTGTTTCCTTGAGGTCAGTCTGCCAATCAAAATTATAATTTATTTGAAATGAAAACTTGAATCTTTTCTAGAATAACTGATGATATTCATATTCATAAGCCATATTATGCGATTCTGTAATACCCAGGATCATCAGTCATCGATATTTATCCTCTCACTCGGATGATACAAGACACTAAACAAGTTCCCCAGACTCATGAAAGGGGCATCAATGTGCTGGTTTACAATAAAGCTTTTCACCAAGTTCTTACTATCTGTTCTGAGTCTATTGCAAAGGTGAGTATAAATCTTACGAGCCTTTCAGTTGCAAAGTGAAAGAGAAATTTTTCTATTTGGGCAAGTACATTAATTAGGATATTCTTATCACACTCACAATGCAGTTTTAAAAGCTATTTTGGATGGCCAGGATGCATAAGGCCCCCACTCTCCCGGCCTTCCAGAAAGGGCTGAAGACCTGCCTCTGCCAACTTGCATGGAGCAAGAGGGGATATAACCAACCCTGGAAGACGCTCCCCCGAATCTAAGATATTTTTTATTTATATAGGAAGTCTTCTTGTAATGTATTTTAATTCACATTTATTCTGTTTTAAGTAATATTTATTCTTTTTACTGTAAACTGCCCAAAGTCACTCAGCAGTGAGATGGGCAGTGACAATTTGAAAAATAAATAAATAAATGAATAACTTCATTTCTTTCATATGGGAAACAGTTGAACTGCAAGCTCAAAGGAATTACTGAACTTTTCTGTTAAATCGAGGAGAAACTGGAACACTTATTTCCAGTGTTCCTTTCCCATGTTCAGTCAATCCCTCTTATTCTTCTGTCTTAAGATTTAGTACATACATTTAAAAAAATAATAATACCTGTTGTGGTTATTTTTGAAATCCCCAGTAGTTATTAGACTGAATTGCAAATAATCTGATTTATTTTTAGGTCTGGGAATTGGAAACAGGACAGTTAATATACCAGATTGAAGATGCCCATGGGCCAGGTGTTGAACTAACATGCGCAGCAGTTGATAAAAATGGATTTCATCTTGCTACTGGAGCATGTGATGGTAAATAATGAAAAAATTACTCCCTGAAATATCCTTTTAAGATTATTCCCTGTATTTTTCAAAGAGCTATAAAGCTAGTTAAATAAGTCTAGCCTTCTGCATTCCATGGTTTCATAATAAAGATCAGAATTCTTCTGGGCTTATAACATTGTCTGTGCACCATGCATAGTAATTGCAAATAGCCCTTAGTAAAGCACTGGAGAAAAGACTTTTAACACAATCAGTGTTGCTCCTACATACGTTTCATATAGGAAAGTGTAAACTTTGTTGTCAGGGAACAGAATTTTCTGGAGAATTCCAGAACGTTCTATTTGTCTTTAGATAGGCCAGGCCTCCTCCTCAACCATTCCGTTCTGCTGGTGATTTGGCAGTTCCCAGAAGTAAATCCTCTGAACTGCAAGTGATTCAAGTGTTTCGGCCATGGTATTGTGGTTGGATTAAACAAATGTTGCTTATTTCTAATTTCACATTTTGTAGAGGTTTTGCAGAGATGGCGCATTAGCCATGGAGCCCTAAGTATGTTTTATGAGGTCTAATATTTATGAGATTATTGGGATTTTCCACATCATTCATATATAAGGGAAGCATTTATTTGAAGTCACCCTCACAGGATAATATAGAGCATAGCAGATGAAATGCAACACTCCTCCTGAAGTGGTAAATTCCACAAAGTTCACCTAAGAGTTGATTTGAAACAAATATATTTCCATGTAAAACTTAGGCCTCATCTAGATAAACAGCAGATAAGGTGGTAAAACTGTTCCTTGTTTGTGTAGCTTCACATCATATGACTTAATGTTTCCCATTAAATATTTCTTACAGAAATGCTGATGCTGGGAGGAAGCATTCTTTTGTCCATCAGAGGTCCTATTAAATGTTCCATTGATTAGGGCTGAATTACATAATGTGCAACATATTTATACCACAGTTGTTCTGGACTTATTTTATACTTAAATAAGTGCATCATGGCCTAATACGATTGGAACACTACATTTACTTCCTCCATGGACCTTGTTTAGAAAAATTAATTAATCTCTACCATATAAGCATTCAGAAGTTTCAGCTGGTGCAGAATGCAGCTGTGTGGATAGTTATGTGTGTCTCTAGGATGGCACATGTTACACTTCTGCTCCACGAGCTGCATTGGTTACCAGTTTGCTTCCAGATATAATTCAAGGTGCTGGTTTTGACCTTTAAAGCCCTACATGGGTCCAGGTTATTTGAGGGACTATCTCTTCCCAGTTACACCTACTCATCCCATCATGTCCTGCAAAAGAGGTATACTCCAGGTCACACCTGATAAGGAGCTCCATCTGGCAGGACTGAGGAGGCACACCTTTTCTGCTGTAGCCCCTGCCCTCTGGGACATCATTCTCCCTGAGATGAAGTTAGCCCCATCTCTGTTAGCCTTCCAGAAAGCCTTGAAAGCATGGTTCTTCCATCAACCCTGGGGATCCCATGGCAAGTCTCCAAAGTGGTTGTATGAGGCTAAATGATGGTTGTTCTCCCACTATCTTGGAGGTTTTTTAATGTTTTTATGTTTTATTTTTGTTGTTATTTATGTTTGATTTTTTTATATTGTGATATGATTTTAATTGTTATTCTTGTAAGCCACCCAGTCACTTTTTGTGAGATGGGCAGCTATATGAATTTCCTAAATAAATAAATAAATGGAATTAAAAAGCAGAACACAGTTGTGTCAGCAGGCCTGGGGGTCACAAGGAAACGGCAATCTGATGAGGTAGCTCCATTGTTCATCTGATGCTCTCTCTTAGCCTTTTCATAATAATATAATTTTTGTACTTTTTGAATGTTTTTTTAAAAAAATTTATAGCTGTTTCTACACCTCCCAGAGTCATGTCACGTGAGATGGGCAGGCATATAAATATGCTAAATAAGTAAATAAATAAATATACAAGAACCATTGGTAATTATAGTATGAATTTATTGTTTATTTTTCCTTATAATGCAATTTAAGAAATTAACTGAAGTTTTGTTTTTAGCTACCAGATTTTGTACAGCATAATACTGGAAAACTGAAGTACATCATTCTTTGATGCAGTGGTATTTGATAACAATAGTATTTATGGCACAATAGCAAAGAATCTTGGAAAATCTATTAAATAATTATTGATCTCCATTTGATCTCCATTTTTAATTAAATTTTAAAATTTACAATAGACTCCCTCCATTTATACATTTCTGGTGATACTGAATATAGAAGCTTTTTTAAATTAATTTTTATAAACTACAAAAGAAAAAAAACACATAAGAGTGCTTTAACATAAATACTGAATATGGAAGCTTAACATTAGCCCCTTTTTAGATTACATGTATACTTATATATTCAAACTATTTTTTTTAAAGTACCTTTTGTGTTTCTTATTTTTATTCATTTTTTTTTTATTAATCAAATTTATATGGCCACCCATCTCACAAAAAGTGACTCTGGACGGGGTACAACAATCCAATAAAACAATAAATATATAAACAATCATTACATAAAACCATTATATAGTAATTATTAAAACATTAAAAACAATAAAAACAGAACTTAAACAGAAAGGGAAAATAATAGGCGAAGGGATATTAATAACAACAACAACAACAACAACAACACCCCAGTGAGGCACTACCTTGACGTGGTTGTGCGGTTTGTGTGCTCCAAGGAGGATGAGAGCTATGCGAGAGCTTCAACCATACTGGACAGGGCTCATCAGAGGAGCCAGACAAAGAGTCTCTCCCATAAATAATATGGTGAGATGTAATTGGCAGAAACCCATACCAGATTGGTCGTCACCCAGGTCAACAAGAACTGTGCTAGGTGTTCTAGTTCCTGGACATCTGGTGACAAATGGGCTACAGGACGCAGGATTGTTGGCTGAGCAACTAGGGCCAGCAGCTGCAGAATTACTGGAAGAAAAGTTGTTTACCCGTTGCAAATATATGAAGACTGAGAACAAAGAAATAATGATTTGCTATTACAAATCAAGTCCAACAAGAAGAGGTTATCTGAAAAGAATGTACCAGTTCTGGAAAGAACAACAGAATCAGAAATAACAGAACAAAGGCTAGCAGATCAACACTGATTTATAACACGAAATAAAGTATTCACAGAAGTAGTATTGGAAGAACTGCAAAGGTCTACCCAGGGCAAAGAAATTGAAGCCTTGTGAAAAGTAGCTCAGACAGTAGAGCTTTTTCCTCAGAAAAAACAAAACCCTCTAACTAAAAAACAAGAGGAATTGAGACAAAGAATAAATGAGCATCTAGAACAGCACAAAAACAACAGAATAAGGTTGCCTGCATTGAGCTTGTTACAAAGAAAAAGCTAGCACAAGTATTAAAAGATGCCAATACTGTAATATCAAATATAAGCACCAGCTCACTGCAAGAAACAAACCAACTGATGTACAGCACAGCTGCAGTTATAACTGAATACCTTGGATGCAAAATCAACAAACAAGAAAAAAAGCCAAACAGTGCACCACCAAAATGGAAGATCAGGTTGGAAAATGAGATCAGCATGCTAAGATCAGATGCAAGCAAGCTAGAACAGATGAAAGAAAAGAAGCTGACGAACCAAAGAATACCTGATCAAGAAATATCACCTAGAAACAAGGAAGACCAAGGAAGCACTAGAAATAATAAAGCAGCAAGTAACAGCCATAGCCCAAAAGATCAACATATACTAAGATCAAATTGCACATTACAGGCAGAATCTCCAATTCCAGTTGAATCAGAAATGTTTCTACCAATCCATCAAAGGAGAGTGCAATGAACCAGTCAACACCCAACAAAGAAGAAACATTGCAGTTCTGGGAACAGCTATGGGACAATCCAAAGAAATACAACAAGAATGCAGCTTGGATAAAGGAGGTAAATAAGAATAAAAAAGAAGCTGAAATGAAAGAACTTGTAATAACAGCAGAAATGGTGGATAAAAGGGCAAGGAAGATTAAGAATTGGTCAGCACCAGGTAAAGATAAACTCTATGGTTTTTGGTTGAAACATCTGACTGCTCTGCACCCACTCATTGCCAAGCAGTTTAACAACATACTGCAAGGAGATGACATTGAAGATTGGTTGACATCTGGCAAAACCTACCTGATAATGAAAGAGCCAGCAAAAGGGGCAGCACCAGGCAAATACAGGCCAATGCCCTGCTTGCCAACAACTTTCAAATTGCTAACTGGTATGATAGCTGATGCAGTCCAGCAGCACCTAGTTGAAAACAAGCTCTTTCCATCTGAGCAGAAAGGAAACTGCCCAAACAGCAGAGGGACAAAGGAACAGCTCCTAATTGAAAATATGATTTTGGAAAACTGTAAGAGAAGGAAGACCAACTTGAATGTAGCTTGAATTGATTATAAGAAGGGATTTGACTCCCTGTCACAGGACTAGATTATGAAGTGCCTAGAGATAACAGGAGTCAGTAGAAACATCAGAAGCTTTGTGCAAAGATGAATGGCACAGTGGAAGACACAGTTGCTGGTCAATGGTGATAGACTGGGAGAGGTTAACATCAAGAGAGGAATCTTTCAAGGAGACTCACTATCACCACTATTGTTTGTCATTACATTGATTCCTCTGTCAACAATATTGAACAAGTCAGAACATGGGTTTCAAACATCAAAAACATCTGCCAAGTTATTTTTTATTATTATTATTAAATTTCTCCCCCGCCAATCTCCCCCCCAATGGAGGACTCTGGGCAGCTCACACAAAACGTTAAAACCATAAATACATATAAATACATAAAACACAAAAATTTAAAAAACATTACTAAAAAAGAAGAAGAAGAGAGTCCAAGAAGATGAAGGATCTGGGGCTGAAGACAGCAGGCCTCTACAGGGCTAGCCATCCCCACGCTTGAAGTATTCCCTCCCCACCCCAGGCCAAGTGGCAGAACCAGGTCTTTAAAGCCCTCCAGAAGGCCAGGCGTGAGGGGGCCAATCACACCTCTGGGGGCAGAATATTCCAAAGAGCAGGGGCTACCACAGAGAAGGCCTGCCTTCTGGACCCTGCTAATCAGAGCTCTTTTACCAAGGAGGTCCGAAGCATGCCCTCTCTGTATGATTGGGTGGGACGGGTTGAAGTCATGGAGTTATCCCACCTCCTTTACATGGACAATCTGAAGGTGTATGGAAAAATACCATCAGAAATGGAATCACTGCTCAACACTCAAATATACAGCCAAGATATTGCAGTGGAATTTGGACTGGACAAAACCAGCAACAGGGGGAAAATAATGAAAACTGAAGGAATCAAGTTGCCGTATGAAATAACATCAAAAGTCTCGATGAAGAAGATCACTACAAATACCTGGGCATCCTTCAGGATTACAACATCAAGCACACTGAAGTCAAGAAGAAGATCAGTAGTGAATACGTCAGAAGAGTGAAGATCTTAAAGTTCAGACTCAGTGGTGGAAATACCATCAAGGTGATTAACATTTGGGCAATTCCAGTCATTAGATACACAGCTGGATTAGTGGACTGGATTCAAGCTGAACTAAAAGCCCTGGATAGGAAGACCAGAAAAATAATGACAATGAATCATGTCCTTCCTCCATGCAGTGACATTGACAGACTTTAGGTGGACGTGGAATGTTACAAGTATACCAGACAGTTGAAGAAGATAAAAGGGCATTGGAAGAATATCTGAAGTAAAGTGAGGAAGATGCACTGAAGCTAGTACACCATGAAAGCTTACTGAATACCAAAGAAACCAAACTGGCCTATAAGAAAGACCAAATGAAGAATAGAAAAGAGACAAGGCAAGGCGAAGTATTACATGGTCAGTACACAAAAAAAACTAGCAGGCAAAGCAGATAACAACAAGACCTGGCAATGGCTAAGAGCAGGAAAGTTAAAGAAAGAGACAGAGGGGCTAATTCTGGCTGCACAAGACCAAGCCTTAAGAACAAATGCATATAAAGCCAGAATTGAGAAGACAGCAACAGACACAAATGCCACCTCTGCAAAGAAGCTGAAGAAACAGTGGACCACAGCAGTAGTTAGCAGCTGCAAGAAGATCGCACAGACTGACTACAAACAATGGTATGACAAAGTAGCAACAACGGTGCATTGGAATATCTGCAAGAAATAACATTTGCCTGCAAGCAAGAACTGGTGGGACCACAAAACAGACGAAGTAATAGAAAATGAATAAGCTAAATGGCTCTGGGACTTTAGAATTCAAGGAGACAAGCACCTGCCACACAACACCCCAGATTTAACAATAGTGGATAAGAAAGACAAAACATTCTGGAGAGTGGACATTGCAATACCTGGAGACAGCAGAATAGAAGAGAAAGAATCGGAGAAAATCACAAAATACAAAGACCTGCAAACAGAAATAGAATGAGTGTGGCAAAAGAAAGCAAAGATAGTACCAATAGCAATAGGGGCCCTGGGCGCAATCCCCAAACATCTGGAGCACTACTTGAAGACCATCGACATTGACAAAATCACCATCAGTCAATTGCAAAAGACAGCTTAACTTGGAAGAGCTTATATCCTGCAATGATACTTTTAACACCATTAAACAACAATATCTGCCTATCCCAAGTCCTTAGGGATAGGTGGATAAAAAGGCCAAATCCAGTCTAAACATCTGGCTGACTGTGCAACCAACAGATGATGATGATGATGATACTTTTTTTATCATTTTTAGTGCTTTGTTTAAATAAAAGTGTAAAAAAAATTAGACAGAATAAAAATTACACTATTTTGCTATAGATTTTAATACTGTTTCTTTTGCATTTAAATAATGTTTTGTTTTTTTGTGTTACAATTTTATTATTTGGAACTGTGCATTACTCTGAGGCTTGTGGTAATTAAGAAACATCTAAATGCTTCAAATAAATAAAAAAAATGACTGCCTTTTTCTGATGGCCAATTTAGTCTTGGGACATTGATATGTCATGACTGTTTGCTTTCTTCTCATTGTAGCACTCAGCTATTAGTTATTTCTATGAAGAGTGATATTCCTTCTGTTTTATTACACATTAGGGACTGTGAAAATATGGGATTTTGGAAGTGGGCAGGTACTTAAAGTTTTGCCCTTAGGCAAGGAAATCAATGACAATGAACACTGGCTGATGCAGATGATCTACTTGAAAGCCAGTGGGAGTAAGCATGTGATCCTGGTCTTGGAGTACAGCGGAATGATCAAAATTGTTCAGGTTTGAGCTTTGATTTTTACATCTTCTATTTCATTTGCTTCACTTTGTTCTCAATTTAAAAAGTCAAAGAAACCAGTCTCTCCTAATTATGGCTTTCCAGATGTGCTGGGACTTCAGCTCCCCATGACCAGGTTTGCTATTATGTTAGCTGTAATCCCAAGACAGCGGGAAGGCCCCTGGTTGGAGAATCTCTGCGGGCTCAGTAATCAACATTGTGAAATACTTCCTCTCACGTATTCACAGAACATCTTCATATTCCAAATACATTTGTGCAGAATTACAGCTTTAATCAAAGATTAAGTCCCTTCTCAAGCAATTAGAGTATAATTAAATTTCCACAAACTTAACAGATAAATAGGCTACCTCTTTGTCCTGTTTATCTTTATTGATTATATTCTGTTTATGACTTCTAGTTCTACTACTGTTAATCCCACCAAGGTTTTCCTGATCTCTTTTACAGGTAGTCCTCGGCTAACAACCACTTACACCCAGTCCTCAAAGTTGTGGCCATCACAATGTCGCCATGGTCATGTGATTGCGATTCAGGTGCTTGGCAACTGTCTTGCAATTACAACAATTGCAGCATCCTGTGGTCATGTGATCATCATTTATGACCTTCCTTGCCAGCTTCCAACAAGCAAAGTCAGTCGGGAATCTGGCAGGAGGTTGCAAATGGAAACCACATGATATCACACTTAATGACAAGCAGGATTTGCATAATGACCACAACTGGAACTGCAGGAACTACAATTGTAAATTAACATGGTCATATGACGTCATGCTTTACAACTGTGTCACCTAGCAACAGAGTTCCTAGTCCTAATTACCATCGTTAAAAAGGACTACCTGTACTTATTTATTTACATGTTCATTTAAAACTGTATATATGCCAACTACCCTCATCAAGCAATATGCAGCTTACAAATAATCATATACAATAAATTCTAATCTAATAAGTCATTAAATACTGGCACAAAACCTCTAAAACACCCTCTAAATGGCCTGGGTAAAAAAATATATATTTTAAGCTCTTTTAAACTACAATAATTCAGTCTCAGCTCCCTGAAATTTCAGGAGAAAGATAAACCCCATGCATTTTTAGTGCAGATACCATATTGGAGACTCCTGAAATAATGTATCAAGAAGATGCACAATTTTCAATCCCTAATAATTTATTTGAATAAGGGTGTGTTAAATTTACATAATCCCCATGTGACTACCTATTAAATGAGAATGCAGAATATTTCCTAAATATTAAGAGCAGAATTTTTATTGGGAATTACCTTTTTAATGATCTAATTTAGGCTTTTTAGAAAAGACTCCAGAAACATGTTTTTCACCAGATGCCTACTTCAGTCATTTATTCTGAAGACATTAAGTTAAAATTGATTTAATTACTTAAATCCCCAGAAGCTTGTTGAGCTCAGAGCTGCCTCCTTGAGTCACCTTGCATTTCCAAGCTATGCTGCGTTCAGTTTCTAACATACTGCTTACTACTCATAACTACTTGTGCTGACCAGAAACCAGAAGCCTTCGTTAATTATCGCTATGTGGTGTGGTCCCAACCCACTTTGCAGCCCTCAAATCCTGACTCAATTTCAAAAGCTGCCCTACCATCAAAGTATTCTACATAAATGATGGGTTTGAAGTGAGTCCATCTCCCCAAAGATAACTTTGTGTGAAATATCCAGGTGTGGATGTCATCCAGTGGTATGACAGTTCATACATTTACTGCTAATCTTGGACAAATGTCCTAACATGAATATGTCTGGTGTATACAAAATACATTACAAAGCTAGAAATTTCCTCCTATTATGCCAGGTTAATTGTCAATGAATTAATCTTCTTCAATTATCTATGAATTAATCTTCTTCAATTCTTTGTTCTCCTAGGGTAATGAAGGTGAAATTTACCTGTCTATAACCTGGGAACTCCCTGAAGCTGTGTCATTTGCTCTACAAGGCTATCCACTCATATCCCTAAAACTGAGTACCAATGTCAAGAAAAATAATGTTTTTTTTCCGGACGTTCAACTGCTGCTTGATACAGATCTCATAAACTCAGCTACAGAGGTAAGGAACTATTGTATTTCTAGATATGTTCTAGAAAACATGAAGAAAGAGAAAACGATTCTAAAAAGCTTTTTGCATCTGAAGTCCAAACCAAAATAAGCAGTCAAAAAGTAAAGTGAATTTTTGCTTTCTGTAAGTTCATCTGGAGATGGACAAAGATAGTTGGAAAGGATTGTGAAGCTCTTGGTTGCCTTTCTCTATGGGTTGTCTGTCTATGATTGTTTATCTGTCCTGGTCAGCTATCCTTTCCCAATCTGGTGCCCATCAGATGCTTTGGGATTGCAAAATCATGATAGTTGGGTGTTCTAGGAATTGAATTACCAACAGTCCAGGGCACAGATTGGGGGACTCTGTCCTGCTATGGATAGATAAAATATAGATAAAAGTGGTTAGCAATTATCAGTCCCCTATAGCTTTTCTCCACCTCTGGGTGAATGTGTGACTGCCTTTTGTGACTAGTATTATGTGCAACAGACTTGTATAATTAATCCAAGATTTAAAAAATATATTCCAGTTGTGCTGAATTTCAAGCATTCTCAGGAGATGAAAAACTACTCTAGGAATAGTAAAGTCTGGTTTAATGCTGTGGCACCTTTGTTGATTGGTCATATCTATTCTTACAGTATTTCTATAAGATCTGTACTGAAAAAAGAAATACCTTGATCCAGGACACCTGTTGAATTGTAGGCCAGTCTCAAATATTTTCTGTCTGGATGATACTGATTATCTGTGCCAATTTCAATCATGTTTTTGACTAGAGTATAGCATTAAAACTACTTTGATCACCATGGTGGATGACGCACACCAGAACTAGATGAGGGAGACTATGGTCTTGCTAGTTCTGCTGGACAATTTGGCAGCTTTTAACACCATTGACAGTAGGATTCTTCTGGACTCTTTGGCAGAATTGGACCTTGGGGTCATGATTTGCAGTGTTTCTTTTATTTCAGGTCATAACCAAAAAGTAGTGTTGATATCTCATAGGCTTCCAACTTGCTCCCCATGTTGTTCAATATTTACATGAAATCACAGAAGGATGTCATGTGGTGTTTTAGAGTGGGTACCATCAATATGCTGATTACACCCAGCTTTATTGCCCCTTATCATCTGACTTCAAGGAAACAACTATTGTCTTTAAACATTGCCTAACTCTGATAATGTGCTAAATGAGAGAGATACTCAAACTAAATCCAAAGAATACAGAGGTACTGTTGGATAATTTGTACTTCCCCTGAAAGAGCAGATTCACATCTGCAAGTGCTCCCTTCAGACTCAGCTTTCACTGGATTCATAGCTAACAGGTGTAGCAAATAACAATTTACACAATTACTGCTTTTGCACTAACCATGACCATTCCTGAGCCTGCTGGGTTTGGAACAGTTAACTACTCCTTGCTTATGTCCCCACTGCAATGTACTCTAGGGCTACCCTGGAAAAGTGTCTGAAAGTTGCAGTTGGTAAAATGTGCCACATCTAGCTTGCTAACTGGCACTAGTTATAGGGGTCACATGATGCTTCCACTGAAAGATCTGCACCAATGGCCATTAACAGACACAGTTCAGAGTGCTGAAATTAACCTTTAAAGACCTAAATGGCTTAGGACATAAATATCTAAGGGACAGCCTCTCCCATTACAAACCTGCTCAGCAGATAAGAACTATAGAAGAGGCCCTTGTAAAGATGCTGCTGCTGTCAAAGGCTGACTTTTATGGTACATGAGAGAGGGGAGGCCTTCTGCATTGCTCCCAAACTATGGATTGCACACTCTCTAGGGAGTTTCTTTTGGGTCCAACACTCCAGTATTTACACATCTCTCTTTCATAAGGCTTTAATTCTTATCATGTTTAGCATTAATTTTAATTTATATTTTAACTTTAATTTTTTTAGAAGTTTGGCTTTGAATAGAAAGGCAAGGTATAAATCAAATGGATAAATACATTCCATAATCACCGTACATACCCTTGCTCTATTTGAGATAATAATTAAGAGGCAAAGAAAGGCAATTTCAGTCTCTTAAATTGTGAGCTTCTGGGCATGTTTGTTTTAAAAATAACCATTAAACTCAGTTGCTCTGGACTGCTATATAATTAACAGATAGCTGAGGCAGTACTAATAGTTGTGCATTTCATCCAATAGCATCTCCGCAGTTTAATTATAAATATTTTGTGTATTTTTCAGCTACCTCCTGGGGTTGAAGTGAAGTGCTTTGATTTGTTAAAAGTAGAAGGTTACAGTTTGTTAGCTACTGCCAGTGCAAATGGTTCTATCATCATGTGGGATTTTGAAGCTGCCACAGCCAGACACATGTAAGTTTAATTGTAAGCCGCCCAGAGACACCCTCTGGGGGAGATGGGCGGCATATAAATTTAATAATAAATAAGTAAGTAAAACACTATCAGATAAAGGATGTGGAGAGAGAGTGCTAATGTCCAGTCATCCAAAATAGATGCTGTTTTAGTGTCCAGTCTCCAAACAGGTCCCAGGAAAGGAGAAATAGATGTATTAAGCTAGGGATAAGCTGCTGGAACCCAGAGACAAATCTGAAGATTGCTCATTGATTGTTGGTAAATCCCCCTATTTTAGGCACTCCATTTCACTAAGCACATGCACAGAAAGATCCTGTTCTTAATGATATGCTTAGTTGAGTCATGGATGAAGCTATGGTGTCATCCAATTAACATAAGCTAATCAATGGTCTTAGGCCAAAACAGCCCAGGGGTAGTTTGGGTTAATCTCTCTTCCCCAGATCAACCATGTTTTGAGAAAAGGGAAAAGAAGATTTATAGGTTTTATTTTTTCTTTCTGCTTCTGGCATGGAAACAAACTAGACTGACCCCACAAAGAGGACTGATCTAGGAACTCCCTTTCACTTATTGTTTTACTTTTCATCCTAGCCCCACATGAGCACATGGGGAAGGAGTGGAAAAGGAGCAAAAAAAAAGAAAGAGAGAGAGAGTTTTCCCAACTCTCTTTGTGGTAGTGCTGACCTTGACTGGGCCACCATAGATTTTTTTTCCACAATCAAGAACTGGCAGGAAGTAATAGCTTCCCAAAGAGATTTTCAAACATGGCCATTCCCTCTTTGACTGGAGCATCCATAACTGTGCACTGGCAGCATCCAGGGCTGAGTCATTTCCCTGGGATAGTCAGCCATTTTGTGCCAACATAGCTTCAATGTACATCACATGTCTTTCAAGACTGGAGCCAGGAAAAGTTCTTCAGCTCTCTCTCCCCAATGAGAGTGGTAAGAAATGCACTGTCAGAAGTGAAGATCTCAATTATTGTCTCCTGTGCATATACTGGGTCATAGACAAATGGGACTGAATGGCTCAGGAGGGAACTTTGGCTCAGTAAGGGGGAGTGCAATTCATCAACCTCTTTGCCTCCATCCAGGCTTAACTCAAGTGAATTGCTGGGTAGAGCCAGTGCGCCAACTCTCTTGTTCTTGCTTGTTCACAGTTGAAACGGAAAAAATGACTGCCAGTGAATCCTCAGTTCCAGGCTGTCAGTTAGCTTTGCTGCAGTATAAGAAACAGCTGTGTTTTCCATCTCCAACAATTTCAGTGGAATTGTTCCCTTGAGGATATTTGAAAATTCTGCACTAAAGGCAGAATAAATAACTTTGCCTTTGTGTACCCTATTTAGCTGCACTCCAGAACCATTTGTCCTGGAACCACAGTGTCTGTCAATGACTTATTTGCTGCTTCACTCTTCTCTGCTTCAAAGAACATGGATACAAACAGTGGATCCCAGACAGTACCATGGCCTTATTTCTTCACCATTCTTGCTTTTAATCTTTTTCAGGTTGAAAGTCTCTTGGAAATGCTAATTGAGATTGCTTCCCTCCTACTACAGTAGATAAATAATTATTATCCCTTGGCTAAGAGAGCAAAGCAAACCTTTAAAGAGAGAGAGATTGATGGGCCCCAAAGCAAATGTCCTCTTTTGAAATCCAGTTCCAAAAGACAGCTGCAAGTTGGGGGTGTTTTTTTTTTTTTTTGTTCTGTTTTTTTAAGTCAGAAGAGCTCATTCTTAGAATATGGGATATTATGCAGCATAAAAAAGATCTCCCAGGTATAAGCAAGATATTTGCAGTACAAAGGAGCATTACTATACTATACTATGCTACACTATGCTACACTGCACTGCACTACACTATACTACACTACACAAAGGAATATTCCTGTACAAAGGAACATTACTAAAAAATAATATATCATATCATATCATGGAAGGGATCCCCAAGCAGCCAGTAAACGCATATGCTCATGAAATGCTAACTATCTGGTGAAGGAAGATAAACAGAAAGCTGCCAGGTAGAATGGCATGTCCTGGAAGACTATATAGATGACAAGCCATAATCCAGGACAGTAGCTTTTGTAAGTTCCATTGAATCCAAAATGTAGTGATTCAAACTGACAACCTAAACTTACATTATAAGTCTGTGTTGAAGAACTGTACTGTTAATAGGACTTCTTGAAAAAACAGCTTGTACTAATTTTCTTCTCTCTCCTCAAACCATTGGTTGGGGGTTGGGAACATTAAACATATTTTAGAGTACACTTTCATCTTGTTTAGCTGTGATGATGAGACCAGATGAGTTTTTGATCAGTTTGTAGAAACTGATGTGCATATCCTAGAAAGAGACTCAAAGGAATAAGGATGTGTTTGTAGTTTAGGCAGATTTTATTGATATCACTGAAGGTCTGTTAGCCTGTCACTATGTATTACTGAAAAGCTAAACTTGGAGGTTTAGTACTACAAAGCTTTAATTCACTTAGTTTTAATTGGAGATTTTCTACTTGGGGGAATTCTGCAATGACAGTCTATGAATTTTTGAGATGAGACAATTATTTTCATTCTTATTTTGAAACCGTAACTGCATGAGTTTGGATATATGAAACTGACTTACTAAGTCTTTAAAATGTATAATTATTCTTGCCATACTTCCATGGAGGAAAGATGTGCTATTTAGCAACGTATTTAACACATGTGGAAAAACTACAGGCAAAATATCTGTATTTTCAGATTCAAAGCTCAAGATGCTATTCACTCAGATAGACCTGAATTACTTAAAATCAACTGGCTACTATTCCTTTATCGAGGCTCTCTCTCTGAGAGGTAGGTCAGTTCTTTAGGAAACATAAATGCATTATGTTAGCTGGGCTAAGAAACTGTACTACTTTTTCTTTCTATAAAGTAGGAAAAAAAGAACTATATTTGAATAGTCACATTCTATTAAATCCCTAGCTGTCTTAATCCTAACAGACAGTAGACTTGCCTAGTGTCCTTTGTTCAAGAATTTCATTGCTTCTTGTAGCAAGAATTAGCAGTCATATGATACTGTGTAGCCAAATTTGATCTCCATAAAGGCTTCAGATTTTCACTTCTAATGGTCAGGGTTTGCTAAGGGAAAAAAAGTTCTGCTGCCTGTTCCTACAAACATATATACAAACCCTCATACTGTTTCCTCTTGGCATTAGCAATGTTATATAGAGTACAAAAAAGGACTAAAAACAGTAAGCCAAAAAATTTAAAGATATTAGGTTAAAAATGGAAAAGAAAAACCAGCCCAAAACAGTTTACATAGATTCAATTCACTGAACTTCTCCATATTTTCTATTCTTGCAAATCATCCTTAGTTCCACCATGTGCATATGCCCCTTCATACGTTGCCTTCTCATGGCTTTCTGTTACAGGTTCTCATCAACTTCATCCTGTGACAACTTTCACAGTCTCCCTCTTGATCAATTGACTCATTCACTCTTCCTTTATAGAGTAGTTTGGCAATTTAATCCTTATTCATTCTCTCTACATGATCAAATCACCCCAACATACTTCTTACATAGTGTACTGGTCAGTTATTCTTGTGTTCAGTCCACACTCATTCAATACCCATTCATTCTTGAATGTGGCTGTTCTTGCTTTATCACACACACATCTTGACTGCATTCAGTTTACTTTTGCTTCTCCTAACATACCCAACTTTCAGTTCCATGTTACAAAGTGGGCAGAAGCATAATCTTATAAACAGCTATTTTTGCTTCTTTCAACAAACATTCAGTTCTTGCAAGGGACACATATTCCCTACTACCTTTCCACCAGCATTTCCACATCTTAAAATCTGCCAATTTACTTTCTTTCATTCATGTACTTTATTTTTTATTTCATGGTCTTTACCATGTACCCCTCCTAAATGCCTTGGTCATCAGCCAATGCACCCATCAACACTGACCACCACTGCCCATCATGGTTTACTCAGTCAAGACTTTCACATGATTGTTAACAATAAGGACCATACTTGTCAGTTTGGGCACATTTTGACCAGTATGCCCCAAGCATAAGCAAGGGGAGCTTATAGTATTCTCTACAGGGTAGGATCTCTAATCTAGAGACTTTCTAAAGGGAAATCAGCTAACCAAGTTTAATTAATTTACAGCCCAGCTATATGCATCTCAGGTTGTGACTGGTGTTACTGAAATTCTGAATGATGACTTCAATTCCCTTTTCCTTCCAAAGCATTTGCTAATTATACTGATTTTTTTAAACTGATTTTAGAAACCTGCAGTTCTGACTTTAGAATAAGCCTTTGTGGTAGGTTTATTGGGGGAAAAAACCCCCCCAAAGTAGACTATAAGGTGGTTAATGCATTCTTAAGAATACGTTCTTCTCAGTGTCTTCAGATACTGATTAATATACTGGCCTTCCTGGATTTTATTTTCCATGCAGGCAAATGAGTGAATCTTCTACCAGTTTTTCAGATCCACAGTGTGAGGATATTCCTACACAGGAAGGAGAAGAGAATGCTTCAGTGTTAAAAATGGTATGGTTCTTTTGGGAAGGGAGAATGGTAAAAATTAGTTGTTTTCTATTTGTTTG
This sequence comes from Liasis olivaceus, assembly GCA_030867105.1. NCBI lineage: Eukaryota > Metazoa > Chordata > Lepidosauria > Squamata > Pythonidae > Liasis > Liasis olivaceus. The sequence goes on from CM061349.1 coordinate 266,002,688, forward strand.
TTTTGTTTTGTGGGGGGTGTAAATGCATTAAAAAGGCAGATCCACAAGTAAAAACTATGGTCATGAATTCAAAATGAGAGAGTTAGGAATGCGATTGCAAATCATTCTTATAGTGTAACAAGGTATTAAAAATACATCCCATCATTTTCTGCTGTGATGAGGAAAGTGGAAGAAACAGTCATCCTGTGAGTAGAATGGCTAAATTTTCAACCCAACTCAATAACTGTCTGATTGACTAATGGCAATTATACTATATAAAGAAGTGATCAGGAAAGTCTTCCCTGTTTGCTTGTGCAAATCATATCTATATGCCAAGATGGGATGTAGCAAGGTAAGGCTGTCTCCTCACCAAAATGTTTTTTTCTGTTCAGTATCCAAACCAACATAGAAAGGGTGGTAATGCTTTTTATAATTACAAAATTAGAGATACATTTTAGATGATGCACTGGGTAAAAAAAAGTCAATAGAAACCAAATCATCATCATAATCATTATCATCATCATCATATTGAAAATATAGAATTTAGTTTTTCTGGTTAGTCATTTAATATCAAGAGAAGGGTTCTGAAAGTGGAGTATGATTTTTTTTTTTTTTGGTCATCTAAAGGTGGAACTTGGGGATAGGCTATTACATGATTATTTCAAAGATGTATATGCTGTCTATTGCCATTTTGTAGCATTGGATAGCTTGCAGACATCTACAGTTCTTTGTTACCTGTTACCATAATTAAGGTCAGCAACATAACAATTCTGACCTGAAAGACTAAAATAAAAAGGTATGTAGTAAAAAGAGGACCATCCTCAAATCTAACAGCAAGTTGTTCCACAAAAAAGCAGAGTAAGTGATTTATATTAAATAGTGAGAATTGCAAAATATGTCCCATTTATGGTCTAAAAGTATGAGTGGATTGTATGGGAGTAGATGATCTTGTAGGTAATTTGGGCTTAAACAAGCAAGGCTGTACCCCCAGTGTGAACTTTGAAATAGGCCCTCCGGGACTTTTAAGCAGAAGCAACAATTATCCTTGCAAACCTACCTGTTCCATTACTAATATTCCAAGGCCATTGCAAATAATCAAGTACTTTCACTTCAGTGGTCCTTGCGGCTAGACTAAGCAGCTTTATTTTTACAGCCTTTCTGAATACTAGAAGGGAGTGTGCTATATGGGGAGACTGTTCCAGATGCAGCTCAAAGAGGAACCCTCAACATGCTTACATGAGGCACAAGGACCGAACAGTTGTACTTGAAGTAGATGCCTGGTACTTGGGCACCAAACCATACAGAGCTTTATAGGTCAAAATCAGCCTGCAGTACTGAGGAAAGTTGCTACATTTCACACCAGCTACAACTTTTGGGTAGTCTTCAAAGGCAGTCCGAAGCAGACCACATTGCAGTTGTCAATATGAGAAGTGACAAGGCATGATCTCACTGTGAACAGCAAGTTGTAGATCTTTATAAATTATTGTTCTGCCTTTCGTTAATCTCCATAAAATCACCAAAATTATCGTACAATCATCACTGAACATTGTAAGACATCCCAAACAACCAAGATCTTGACCATTAAAGATAGAATGGAATAGAGAGCTATCCACCATGGACTGATTTTTTGTTTGTTTGTTTGTTTATACTTTTGTGAGGTGAGCACTGATTTAAGTACCTGGTAGAATATGAACATCCCATATGCAGGAAATTGTTAAATGATAATCTCTGATACTGAAAAAAGATGTGTGAAGAATCATGCAATTGAATAGTTAGCTATCTTTCCCTCCATCCCATTAAGTTTGAACTCCTCTCCAACACTCCAATCCAAGTTGCATTCTAATTAATTCTAAATTGTGGGAAAGTATTATGTTAAAAAAGCTTTAATGTAAATATTTTTTTTCCTCCCCTCCCCTCCCCTCCTACTGTTTTTTGTAGACTAGGATCACAAAACATTCTGAATCATAATGAATTAGTATCCTTCATGAGCCACTAATTGTGGTTTGTAAATAATGCTTTAGTATTATACTAGACAACCCTGTGACCTGTTGGGTCAATCTTTGAGAGAAAGGTAGTGCAGTCTGATGCGACCAGAATGAATATTAAATTTTAGGCTGACCATATTTTTTTTACCCTAATGCTTATAAGGGAGTGAAGTTGGGAAAAGTAGCTGCTGCCAGGCAGAAATGCTTCTCACCCCATTTCCATCCATCCATCCATCCATCCATCCATCCATCCATCCATTCATTCACAACTTTACTCACAAACATGCAAGCTGGTGTTCCAGCTGCCTGTGATAATTGAGCCATACCCTGGTGTTCTCAAGGATATGGCAACGTCCAGAGGCAGCCTCACACACACACCCCACCCCACCCCACCCCACCCTGGCTCTTAGCTTACAAAAGCAAATGCTAAGACAGAGCGAGGAGGGGTGTGTAGGAGGAAAGGTGATAAGCAAACGGCATACAGACAGGGAAACAGAGGCAATGTCTGGAGATTGGCAGCTATTAGAACCAGGCAAGAGGACTGTCATTCAGCTGCCAGGACCACAAGTTATGGTGAGCAGCATATTCTGGTGGGAGTCCTGCCTGGAGCTTGGAGCTTTGTCAGGTGCTTGGTAGCAACTAGAAGAGGAACAACCACACTGAGAGAGCGCCTCATCCCAACTAGAATAAGAATTTTATGGACTTTTGCTTGAACTAAGTATTAAAGGACTATTAAAGACATATTTACTTGGCAACATCACCTTGCAAGTCCTAGATGGGTGGAGAGCAATAGTCTGTTGTTGGGGAAGGTGTATGCTGCAATAAAGCATTTTGTACAGATTTGCTACACTGTGGTGTGTCCAGTCCTTGGAAAGCAAAGAACCTTCACAATGCTGGGCGGTCCCGTGATCATCTAAGAAGAATATATATCATAAATAGAAAAATGATTGTAGTGGCAAGTGAACTTCAATAAGTCAATATTTACTTACCCAAACGGATAAACAGAACGACCACAGGCAGGCAAAAAAGCAGCAGGAGCAGGAGTGACTTCCAATTTCCTGCCGGCTTCCCTGTTGACTTTACTTGTGGGAAGCTGTCAGGGAGCATCGGAAATCACAATCGTGTGATCGTGGAGATGCTGCAACAGCCACAACTTTGTGAATAAAACTGGTGTGAACATCATGGAAATTTCAATTCCACAGGAGTAATGGGTCCTGGATTTTTTTATGCATCCTTTAAGTTAGCAGATTTTAGGTACCTTGATTCAAAAATTGTTGTGATATGATGCACTGTTTGGGGTAACGTGAGTGTATAAACAGATAAACACAATGAAAGTGTTAGTAATATATAGATATAATCTAGGTTACTATGGTTTGTTCCACAAACCATGATTAAAACAAGCCATAGCTCAGCATATGTCATCTACCATAAATGACAAAATCCACACAAATGTTGGTGAATCTTAATCATGATATAGTGAAGCAGAGTAATTTCAATGCATGGTTTCTGATCCAGGTAACCTCCTCCTATGTGTGGCTCAAAGTTTCAGCAAAACTGCAGAGCACCAGCTATCTTAAACCACCATTCTGAGATTGCATTTAACAAGAAATTGGTTAGCTGAAAATAGAAGCAAAAGCATGCCAGAGGACAAGGAGAGTGCATTCTCTCTTCAGGCAGGCTGTGACTAAATACAGATTTCAAGATTGAGCCAGCTCTTTTTTCTCTATTTTGTTTACCATTAATCATGATGAAGGTTCATAGCATACTGAAAATCTTCCACACTTGTCTGTGATATTTGGGTTGATCTTAAAAAAGTAATGAAATAATAAATTATTGCTGATGCATGCTGGATGATTGAGAAAGTCAAATACCAAACAGAAGTCACTATGTGTTTCATTGATTATATAAAGGCCTTCAGTTGTGTCAATTATGTCAAGCTGTAGAATGTGCTCAGAAAAATGGGAATCCCAGAATTTCTCATTGACCTCATGAGAAACTTATATATGGGTCAGGAAGCCACAGTCTGGATGGAACATGGTGAAACAGACTGGCTCCAGGTTGGCAAAACAGTGCAACAAGTACCGTATTTTTCCGTCAATAAGACGCCCCCATGTACAAGACGACCCCCACTTTTCCAACCCCAAATTAAGAAATCAATATTTTAAAGATAGTGCAGAACACATTTTTATTTAGTAATTAGTTAACATTTACCTGATACACTCGGTGGGAGGAGGTCCAAACCATCTCTCTGCAGCTCTATCTTTTGCATAACTGATTACATTCAACCACGAGTGAAACTGCCAATAGCTTGTCTCTGCAAACAGACTTCCTCTAATTGGTTTGTTCAGCATCAGCTGACGTCAGTTACATAAGGCTCGTGATTGGAGGAAGTCTGTTTGGGAGACAAGCTATTTCACTCGTGATTGGAGGCTAGCAATAGGAGGAAGCCTGTTTGCAGAGACAAAGTATGGGCTGTTTTGCAACCGCGCAGTTCTCTCCTCGGCTGACTTCCTTGAATAAGACGCCCTTCAATTTTAAGCATAAGGATTTTAGAAAAAAGTATCGTCTTATAGTCAGAAAAATACGGTATATACTCTCCCTTTATTTATTCAACCTATATGATAAATATATACTAAAGGAAGCTGGATTGGAAGAAGATGAGTGTGGTTTTAAAATTGGAGGAAGAAACATCAATAACCTGTGCTATGCTGATGACACTACCCTGATAGCTGAAAATGCAAAGGATCTGCAGGTTCTAGTAATAAAAGTCAAGAAACACAGTGAAAAAATGGGACTAAAATTAAAGGAGATCAAACTAATGACAGTAGGTACAACAACCAGGCTTATAATTGACAATGAAGATATCAAAGCTGTGGATTACTTCTGCCTTTTAGGATCAATCATTGATAGTAAAGGAACAAGCAGTCAAGAAATATGCTGCAAACTAGCACTTGGTAGAGCAGCCATGAAGGCCTTGGAAAAGATGTTCAAATGTTGTGATGTGTCTATACTGATAAAGATCAGAATACTGCAAGCCATGGTATTCCCTGTGACCCTCTATGGAAGTGAAAGTTGGACTTTGAAGAAGTAGGATAGGAAGAGTATTGATGCTTTTGAACTTTGGTGTTGGAGAAGACTCCTGAGAATTCAGGGGACAGCCAAGAAAACAAACAAATGGATAATTGAACAAATCAACTCAGAATTCTCACTCAAGTCACAAATGACCAGACTGAAAATATCCTATTCCAGACACATTATGCAAAGACCTAGATCTGTGGAGAAGGCTCTAATTTTGGGAAAGGTGAAAGAAAAGAGAAGTGGACAACCAGCAGTTGGACTCAGTTACATCGCTGGAAGTGCACTGTTGGAAGACCTGAAAGCCCAGGTTAGAGACTTGGAGAAAATCTATCTATGCGGTCGCTAAGAGTTGACACTGACTTGATGGCACAAAATCTTAAGCCTGCTGTGAATATGAAAGCTTTGTTATTGCACTTTCTTACTTTTTCTTGAGCTGATTTCATCCAGGCTTACATTTTCCAAGTACTCTGAATTAACCTTGGAGATTCTGTTCTGACCTTTATGCACATATATGTAAGGAAAGAACAATTAAAAGTTATCTGAAAATGCTAGCTGCAATAGCAACTGCATGCAAACTGCATGGTGAGCATATGCCCAGGGAGAATTTCCTCAGGAGCAATAATATTCCTCAATTAAAGCAGGAAATCTCTAATATGCCATGGTTTCCTTTTCATCAGAACTGAAAAACTGTTTATGAACTTTTAGAAACTAAAAAATTAAACCATTAGACAAAGTTAGTCAAAGCCCCAAAGGAAATAGGTCTAGACAAATCAAATACAAATAAAACCTTTCTATTAAATAAAATTTACATGCAGTTTATCATGTTGAAACATGGTGGTAGCAGTTCTGTAAAAATAAATACAGTGTTGGAATAATTCTTAGAAGCAGCAGACATAGTACATAAGCTGAAACTTCCTAAGGTCCTGTATTTTTCAAACAAGAACCAAGTACCAGAATGGATCTGCTGGAAACAGGAGTTCAAGCTTCATATAGACCTTCCCACCCATTATGAAGAGGAGAGCAGGAAAGTGAAGCTTTTATTTACCTTACTAGGGAACAGGGTAAAAAGATTTGTATTAGCCTAAAGCTCAGCACTACTTCTGCACTATTTTCTCTGCCAGTAGCATTACAGCCTACTGTTCCCAAAAGTGCAATGAGATGGTGGGTTGATTCTTTAAAGAAATCAGCAGGCAGAAGGAAGATTGGACTGCCGTGTCACAGGATTGAGAATGTTAGTAAGTACATGGAATTTTGGAGTGCCTGAAGTTGGGGACATAATTATTTGGGCCATTCTAAATTTCCAAAGGCCTCCTAATGCAGGCTAAAAACTCTAGAAGAGCATTGACCCCACCTTATACATATATTCAGAAAAAAATGCATGTTTTATTCAATGGGCTCATTATGACATTTAAAAAAACGATTATGTATTTTTTCTGAAAGTAGTCAGCAGGATTAATTTAAGTTTGAATTGGGTTGAGAAAAACTACTTTCTAAATTTCTGCTCTTTGATTTCAGAGTGGTGTTAAAAGTGAATCTGTTGGTATAACAGCTCTTTCAGGTACGAATCAGAATAATTTGAGTTCCTTTAGAAAATAAGCTATATTTTTAACAGTATGTTTAAGAAACTCTTTTAAAAAATTGTAACAGCTAGTTTATTTGAAATTATTTCAGTGATAGGCCAAGAAAATTGCAACTGAATGGTGAGCATAGAGTATATTAATAAATCTCATAATATAACATGACAAATAATTATGTTCAAAGAAAGAAAAGCATAAATAGTTTGACTGTTGAATCATGTTTTGCTTCAGAAACATAACTTCCACATTCTTCCCTTTCAGGAAACAAAGGAATAATTCCCAAAGCTATATATGAATTCCAGAGGGAAAATCTGAAGAAGAATTTATTTCATAGCACACATTTTAATCTTGATCTTGAAAAGCTAAATAGGGTTGGAATTGATTGGATGGGAAATCACTGCGAAATCCCAGGAAATTGAGAAGTTGAAAAAAATATCCTGAAAGAAAGCAATGGCATACTGTTTCCATGTTGTTGCTAACAAAACTATACGGACATTTCCATGAAGTCATCAGGATCAAGTTTGACTCATGACTTGATTATTTACATCGTAAAACTCTGACATGTTTTATGCTAATTGAAAACTGACATTTTGGGTTGTTGTTGTGTTTTGTTGGTTTTTAGGTCACATTGAGCTTTAATTATTTAGAACAATCTTCCCTGAGCAGACACTACCTAGAATTCCCAGCCAGCATAACCAAATTTGGGGAACATATTGAACAACATACAGGAGGACTGATTCAAATACTCTTTTCCTTCCATAAATGTTTGCCACTTCCAGTTCCAGTTAAGTGTCTAGTGCACTGCAATCAAGGTTTAATAATATAATCCTGGAAAATAGGGGCATGTGGGGGCAGGGGGAGAGGTAAAAAAGTCAAGTTGGCTGAAACCATGCAATGAAAGCCCTGCCATTTTTAATGTGTGCTGCACGTATGATGCACCTAAAATAAAGCAAGGCTTCAATTGCCTAGTCATGGCTGCCATCTTGACCTTTTTTTACCACCCTTCCAAACATCTTTGCTTGGGATACTTGATGATCTATCTAAGCAAACTGTGCCTCATACATTTAAAAAGTTTTCCCTGGGAGCCTTGAAAAGAATCATTGTGACTGAATGGTGGAAATAGAGTATGTTAATACATCTCTGGATACGACATGACAAACAAGTTATGTTCAAGGAAAGAGAAATATGGAAAGAGAAATATGAATACTGTTTGAATGATGAATGATGAATTATCTTCTGCTTTAGAAACAAAGCTTCCAGATTCTCTCTCCTCAGGGAGCAAAGGAATAATATCCAAGGTATTATTACCTAGAGAACAACCTGATCATCACTCTATACCCATACTTGCCTCAGCACATGAAGACGGTTTCATTTATCTATGGACTATTACGGTAGGTCCTTTTATGGAACTGGACTGAAGTAGTGAATGTATTCAAGAGCTTTCAATTATGTTTTCATCCAGTCAAGGATCTTTTCTATACCTTCCATGTTTTCCTCTTTTTCTGTTCTCCCAAAAACATGTAAAGCTATTCACACTTTTGTCTATGCCTTTAGGTGGTTCATTTGGCTTAAGCTTAATGTGATGTGTTGTCCTGTCTCAGGCCACACACCCACAAACACACAGGTGGTTGCAAACTTTACTGAGAAGTTTGTGAAGCAAATAACTGGCAAAGGAAACGTGAGTGCAAACACACATGCATACACACTAGAGAAAGCTAGTCCCAAAAGTCCAGCAAGCTTGCCTTGAGAGAGTTCCAAATCCAAAACAGCAGGCGCAAGAGTGGTCAAGTGAGGTCCAAGGGTCCAAACATTGTAGAAGGGCCATCAGCCGGTCCAGGTCCAGAGTCCGAGTCATGAGGTTTCAAGCCAGGAGTCAAGGCACGCAGAGTCTGGGTAAATGAATGGTTGTTGCCAATGGAGAGGCTTGAGCTTGCTGCTCTTCTTAAATAGAAACAGCCCCAGTGTTGTTCATTTGGAAGGGCAAGGCTCCGTTCTTGAGAGGAGCTTTGCAGAGTGCCTTTGCTCTGCTCTGCTCTGCTCTGCTCTGCTCTCTGCCTGGTGAGCCCTTGCACTGGGAGGGGCTGGCAACTCAGACTGCTCATCTTCAGAGCCCACAGCAGCTGTGTCTCCTGGTTACTGGGGGGCACAGCCTCTTCTGCCTTCATCCAGCAACTCTGGAACTGGGTGCTCATTGTCAGTCTCCTCGTCAAGAGTCCGAGCTGGCCATTTGGTTTGTGAACAGTAGTTTATGCCTAATGTGCAAATCAGGCCTTTATGCTCGAGCAACAAACCACTGATTAAAAAAGACTTGGCATGAACATAGTACAGTACACTGAGTATAGTATCATTTACTTAGAAGGAAGTAGACATATGGTTCTGCTGTATGTCAGTTTAATGGCTAAAATTGAAGATTTTGATTTTGTTAGGTATGAAGGTGTATATGACTCATGCAACTCCCAACTCCTAACTACCAGAAAATTCTGATTTGTTAAAAGAAAGTGTGACTATATTTCTGTTTGTAAAGGGAGATCTACTGAAAGAAATTTTGCCTTTCACGAAACATCCTCCAATTCCTTTGACAGCACTTTGTGCTGATGGGTCTACCAAAATGCTTTTTGCTGCTAATAAAGGTAAGCTTTATTGCTCAGCTATGATTGTCATACACTATTTATTATGTATATTTATATATACATACATGCACATGCACACACATAACCACAAAAAAAGATTATATCCACCATATCAAATAAAATGGCAGCTGAGGCCATCTACCTCCAATTTCTTGGACACTATCTTCCAGATTTCCCAGTCATCAAATATAGAGGGTGGAGAAAATTAAAAATTAAACTGTAGTTGAATATTGAAGATGTCCTCCCTGTTTGGATCCATCAAGAACTGTTCAAGAGAATTCTCCAGAAATATTCCGGCTCAAACCTTCGGAAGTTCTGATCAGTGCCTTCATACCATATGAGATCCATTGTGAGCAGTTTGGGTGGTTCTTAATGAACAAAATAGCCTGGATTCATATCAGACTTGATGACACTTTAGGCAATTCTGCACCTAGGGTATCTACTGCATTGTATCTTAATGTCTGTATAAATCAGTTTTGTTGCTTGTCCCCTTTAAAGTTGAACAATATTATTGGATCTATTTGTGCTACAACTTACATGTTAATCCCTCCCTAACTTGGCTAACAAGAGCTTTTAAAGACTCTATCCTATCAATGATCATTCAGACAATTTTGAAGCTATCATTGGACCTGGCTGGGCATCCACTAACAATGAGTACAGTATTCGATATTCCACACCAAGCTGGTGGAGAAGGCAATACCATGCTGCAGTTCTAGACTGAAACAGATTATCTTATTACTTTCCCATCTGAGCATAGAACCAGGTTTGGCACAGAAACAGCCTTTATTGTCTTGATTGATGATTATATCAGGAAAGAAATGGGGGGCAAGCCCCTGGAACTCTCTGCAGCTTTTGATGTGGTGATTATGGTATCTTGTTGGAGTACTAGACAGTTGGAAGCTGTGCTTTGTGGTGGTTCTACTCCTGTTTCTGGGCAGAAAGTAGTACTGGGAAGCTTGTGCTTGTCACTTTGTGAATTGTCCCCTCAGAATCCTATTTTGTCTCCCTTGTTATTTAACATCTGTATGACACCACTGGGAAATATCACTTGCAGGTTTGGATCAATATGCTGGTGATTGTTGTTGTTGTTGTTCAGTCATTAAGTTGTGTCCGACTCTTCATGACCCCATGAACTATATCACGCCAGGCCTTCCTGTCCTTCACTGCCTCCCTGAGTTTGCTCAGTTTCATGCTCATTGCTTCAGTGATGCTATCTAACCATCTCATCCTCTGCTGTCCTCTTCTCCTTTTGCCTTCAATCTTTCCCAGCATCAGGGTCTTTTCCAAAGAGTCCTCTCTTCGCATTAGGTGACCAAAGTATCTGAGCTTGAGCTTCATTATCAATCCTTCCAATGAGCAGTCAGGGTATGCTCATGATACTCAGCTATAGTTCTCCTTTCCTGCCAGTTCAGGCCTGGACATCTTCAGATCTTTCATGTTTCATGAGGCTATAAGGACTCAGAGGTGGAAGAATAAGCTGAAGCTGAATTCAGACAAGATGGCATTGTTACTGATCGTTAGGGCTGAGAACTCAGTGTTCAGGAGTTCATCGCTGAAAGCCTTTTTACTAGTCCTACATTTGATGCCAATAACAAGTTTGGTTTTCCACAGCAATTTCAAAACTTGCTCTTAAAAAAGCCCACCCACCGTAATTGTTTAAGAAGGAGCTGAAAATATATTTTATGCTTCATTCCTTTATGTCTGTATTTTTTATTTTTGTTGTTTTTTATATCTGATGTTTTTTATATTGTGATATTGTTTTAATTATTATTTTGCTTGTAAGCTGCTGGTTGGTCCTTGGCCAATTCTGTAATATGAAAAAGTTATATTTTTTAATAGATCATTTGTCTTACAGAGGGGAATGTTATCCGATGGAATGTTGGCTCTTTCCTGGAAGATCCGCAAGATGTCAACAAGGTGAGCAAAATGCAAAATAGTATTTCCAATCCTTCATTAATTCACTTACATGGATTCACACATCATTCATCTTCTTTGCTTGGCTGATATGTATGTTAAATGCAGATTTAATTTAAAAATTGAAAGTAAATAAAACATAAGAACAGTTAATGATTTGTATAATTCAAGAACCCCTTCATGGATCACTGCCTTGTCGTGGCGAAGGGGCTTGTGTAACTCAGTGAAGCCATGAGCTATACCGTGCAGGGCCACCCAAGACGGACAGGTCATGACAGAGAGTTCTGACAAAATGTGGTCCACTGGAGAAGGAAATGGCAACCCACTCCAGTATCCTTGCCAAGAAAACCCCATGGACAATGTTAAAAGGCTAAAAGATATGACGCCGGAAGATGAGCCCCTCAGGTCGGAAGGTGTCCAATATGCTACTGGGGAAGAGCGGAGGGCAATTCCAAGTAGCTCCAGAAAGAGTGAAGCGGCTGGGCCAAAGCCGAAAGGACGTTCAGCTGTGGATGTATCTGGAAGCGAAAAGAAGGTCCGATGCTGTAAAGAACAATATTGTATAGGTACGTGGAATGTAAGATCCATGAACCAAGGCAAGCTGGATGTGGTCAAACATGAGATGACAAGACTGAACGTCGACATCTTGGGAGTCAGCGAATTGAAATGGACGGGAATGGGTGAATTTAATTCAGGTGACCACTATATCTACTACTGTGGGCAAGAAACCCTTAGAAGAAATGGAGTTGCACTCATAGTCAATAAGAGAGTGGGAAAGGCAGTAATGGGGTACAACCTCAAAAACGACAGAATGATCTCAGTGCGTATCCAAGGAAAACCATTCAACATCACGGTAATCCAAGTCTATGCCCCAACCACTGATGCCGAAGAAGCTGAAGTTGACCGGTTCTATGAAGACCTACAACACCTTCTAGAACTAGCACCAAAAAAAGATGTCCTTTTCATCATAGGGGATTGGAATGCTAAAGTAGGAAGTCAAGGAGTAATCAGAATAACAGGCAAGTTTGGCCTTGGACTACAAAATGAAGCAGGGCAAAGGCTAATAGAGTTCTGTCAAGAGAACAAGCTAGTCATAGCAAACACCCTTTTCCAACAACACAAGAGACGACTCTACACATGGACATCACCAGATGGTCAATACCGAAACCAGATTGATTACATACTTTGCAGCCAAAGATGGAGAAGCTCTATACAGATGGCAAAAACAAGACCAGGAGCTGACTGTGGCTCAGATCATGAGCTTCTTACTGCAAAATTTAGGCTTAAATTGAAGAACGTAGGGAAAACCACTAGACCACTCAGGTATGACTTAGATCATATTCCATGTGAGTACACAGTGAAGGTGATGAATAGATTTAGAGGATTAGATTTGGTAGACAGAGTGCCTGAAGAACTATGGATGGAGGTCTGTAACATTGTACAAGAGGCAGCAACTAAAACCATCCCAAAGAAAAAGAAATGCAAGAAAGCAAAATGGCTGTCTGATGAGGCTTTACAAATAGCTGTGGAAAGAAGGAATGCGAAAAGCAAGGGTGAAAGGGAAAGATATAAGCAACTGAATGCAGATTTCCAGAGAATAGCAAGGAGAGATAAGAAGGCCTTCTTAAATGAACAATGCAAAGAAATAGAAGAAAACAATAGAATGGGGAAGACTAGAGATCTCTTCAAGAAAATTGGAGATATCAAAGGAACGTTTAGTGCAAAGATGGGCATGATAAAGGACAAAAAAGGCAGGGACCTAACAGAAGCAGAAGAGATTAAGAAGAGGTGGCAAGAATACACAGAAGAACTATACAAGAAAGATCTTAATGTCCCTGATGTCCATGCTGGTGTGGTCACTGACCCTGAGCCAGACATCCTAGAGAGTGAAGTCAAGTGGGCCTTAGGAAGCATTGCTAACAACAAAGCTAGTGGAGATGACAGTATTCCAGCTGAGTTATTTAAAATACTAAAAGACGATGCTGTTAAAGTGCTGCACTCAATATGCCAGCAAGTTTGGAAAACGCAACAGTGGCCACGGGATTGGAAAAGGTCAGTTTACGTTCCAATTCCAAAGAAGGGCAATGCCAAAGAATGCTCAAACTATCGCACAACTGCACTCATTTCACATGCTAGCAAGGTTATGCTCAAAATCCTACAAGCTAGGCTTCAGCAGTACGTGAACCGAGAACTACCGGATGTACAAGCTGGGTTTCGAAGAGGCAGAGGAACTAGAGATCAAATTGCCAACATTCGCTGGATCATGGAGAAAGCACGAGAGTTCCAGAAAAGCATCTACTTCTGCTTCATTGACTATGCAAAAGCCTTTGATTGTGTGGATCACAACAAACTGTGGCAAATTCTTAAAGAGATGGGGATACCAGACCACCTTACCTGTCTCCTGAGAAATCTGTATGCAGGCCAAGAAGCAACAGTTAGAACCGGTCATGGAACAACCGATTGCTTCAAAATAGGGAAAGGAGTACGACAAGGCTGTATACTGTCACCCTGCTTATTTAACCTATATGCAGAGTACATCATGAGAAATGCCAGGCTGGAAGAATCACAAGCCGGAATTAAGATTGCAGGGAGAAACATCAATAACCTCAGATATGCAGACGATACCACCCTAATGGCAGAAAGTGAAGAAGAACTAAAGAGCCTCTTGATGAGGGTGAAAGAGGAGAGTGCGAAAGCTGGCTTGAAACTCAACATTAAAAAAACTAAGATCATGGCATCTGAACCCATCAATCCCTGGCAAATAGAAGGGGTAGAAATGGAAGCAGTAACAGACTTCATTTATTTGGGCTCCAAGATCACCGCAGACGGAGACTGCAGCCATGAAATTAAAAGACGCTTGCTCCTTGGGAGGAAAGCTATGGCAAACCTAGATAGCATATTAAAAAGCAGAGACGTCACCTTGCCGACAAAGATCCACATAGTCAAAGCTATGGTTTTTCCAGTAGTAATGTATGGCTGTGAGAGCTGGACCATAAAGAAGGCTGAACGCCGAAGAACTGATGCCTTTGAACTGTGGTGCTGGAGAAGACTCTTAAGAGTCCCCTGGACTGCTAGGAGGTCAAACCAGTCAATCTTAAAGGAAATCAACTCTGATTGCTCATTGGAAGGATTGATAATGAAGCTCAAGCTCAGATACTTTGGTCACCTAATGCGAAGAGAGGACTCTTTGGAAAAGACCCTGATGCTGGGAAAGATGGAAGGCAAAAGGAGAAGAGGACGGCAGAGGATGAGATGGCTAGATAGCATCACTGAAGCAATGAGCATGAAATTGAGCAAACTGAGGGAGGCAGTGAAAGATAGGAAGGCCTGGCGCAATATGGTTCATGGGGTCACGAAGAGTCGGACACGACTTAACGACTAAACAACAACAACAACAACATAATTCAAGAAACATCTGTGGGGATGAGAATTACTTTCAATGCAGTTTACATGCAGATTTTTTTTTATTTCACAAAGCTGTTAAAATCACATTTGAAGTTGGCGAAGTGTTTAATCATCTAATATTTTTAAATTAAGATTGAATTATTAATTTGGATTAGTAGCCTAATCTAAGAAGTATTAAAAATAATTTGTTATTAATACTGGCATTATAAAACTATACCAATTATGAGATTGTCACAAGGTCAGTCCTGGGCCTTTTAGTTATCAACATTTGTATTAATGATTTTAATGAAGAGGGTGAAAGGAATGCTTATTAAATTTGCAAACAACACAAAATTGGGCAAGTACTAATACCTTAGAAGACAGAAATAAAATTTAAAGTAATGTTGATAAATGAAAGAAATGGGCACAAAGTAACAAAATGAAATTTAACAAAAGAAAACACATACAGGTAGTCCTCACTTAACAATGGTAATTGGGACCATAATTTCCATCACTAAGCAATGCAGTTGTAAAGTGTGATGTCCCGAGACTGCATCACTTATCAATGGCAATCCCAGCAGTCACCACTGCTGTGGTTAAGCGAGGATCGTGGGTCATTAAGTGAGGACCTCCTCGCAACTTCCTGCTGGCTTCCAACAAGCAAAGTCAATGGGGAAGCCAGCAGAAAGTCCTGGGTGGCTCACAAGCAGGCTAGAGGGCGGGTAAGTGCTATGGAATGTGGCCAGGAGGGGGGTGGCTGATGCAGTGCAGTACAGGCGTGGTCGGGTAGGGGGTGGCTGCTGCAGAGGGTGGGAGGAGGTGCAGGTGGTGGTGTGGCATGAGTGCAGGTAGGCAGGAGATGACTGTTGTGGAGTGCAGGAGGGCACGCAGGTGGCTGGCACGAGCATGGCTGGGCGGGTGGGGTGCTGCGGGTGGGCACATTATGGAGTACGAGATCCCTAGGAGGATCCTCCTCTGTAGCTGGGCTACTCAGGAGAAAAAGTGGTGGGAATGGGAGCGACTTACAGGAGCAACTTTTGACCTTCGCTGTCTGCTTCCACACTGACTTTGCTTGTGGGAAGCCGGCAGGGAAGGTTGCAAATGGCGATCACATGACTGCAGGACACTGCAACCGTCATAAATGCGAGCAGGTTGCCAAGCCGCCAAGTCACAATCACGTGACCATGGGAGTTCTGGGATGGCTGGAACTTCGTGGACCAATCATAAGTACCATTTGTTCACCACAGTTGTAACTTCAAATGGACTACCTGTACTACTTCACAGGTAAATATATCTTTCCGCTGCATCAACAGAAGTATAAAATCATGGGATGTAATATTTCTACTTTATTCTGTGTTAAGCCTCATTTCAAGTATTATGTCCAATCCCAGATGCCACACTTTAGAAATTATATAATAGGCTCAGAGAAGGACAAGGAAAGAGGATGATCAGGAACTAAAAACAAAGCCCTAAAGAAATATTTTAAAAATTAGGAGGATTTTTTTCTTCAGAAAAAAAGGCTGAAGGTGATGTGATACCACTTTTCACATATGTGAAAGGATGTCACAGGTTAAGATCATCATTCCAGAGTGCAATACAAAGAATAATGGATTTTAAGTTACAGAACTGAATATTAGAAAAAAAAAAAAAAAAAAACTGTACATCCAAGTCTGGACAAGTAACTTTGGTGATGCTTTAATATGGCACTGAGCAAAGATTTTTCCACTGGCTTAAAAGGCCTCTTCCAATTCTATTATTTTAATTTCTAGGGAAACCCCAACTCAATCAGGATTTAGAGGAAGGTTGAAATGTGATTATGGATTGATTATGGATTGATTTTATTCTGCTTTCAGGCAGAAGTAATAGCTGTGTAATCATTCCTATCTGTTTCATTATTAATAGCAGTACTTTGACTTCAATGGGCCTTGCAAGCCAGACTGAAAATCTCCCTGACTGAATTCACTGTAAAAAGCAGACTGTCAATCTTTTCCATTACCTCTCTCCTCCTGTCTTACTACTGATCTCCAGGTTTGTTACAGAACAGGGAAGTAGCCATGATGGCATGCATTTCATGCTTATGTTTTTGCGAGGTGGACAATTGTTGAAATATTTGATTGAATTGGAACTTATCTTATGAAGAAAATTCATAAAATGTGGATTAAGCCCAGATAGTGAAATACAGTATATTTGTGACATCACATCAGTTGAATAGGTAGCTATTTCTCCTTCTAGCTCAATTTTGAACATTTCAGTTTCCATATCAAATTAACAATTTCAGTGCACTTCAGTTGTTCTCATATTTGAAGTTCTCATGTTCATAAAAACATGGATTTGAGATCAGAATCTTAATGCCTTTTTTCACAACCTCTTCTTTAAACATCAACTGCGTGGACATTACAACTTCCTGTTACCCACCAATAGTCCCAAAACTGTCTGACATTATAGACTATCTCACACATACATACAGTAAGACATAATGTGGTGTGTCTGCTTTTGGTTTGGCATGATGTGAGAATCATCTATTAGGGCTTAGGGTTGTGCCTGAATCTGGCCCCCATGCCTTGTTCAACAATGTTAAAAATTCTGGCTTAATAGTACATGTGAAGACAGCCAATGTTAACTTATATTTTTTGCAGCATATAAAGCAACAGATTTGCTGGCGAGCTCATTCTGCTAAAATAGTCAGCCTGTTTTGTGATGATGAAAGAAACCTACTGGTAACTGCATCCACGGATGGTTCTGTCAGGTTAGTTATATTTAACTGTTGATGCTGATTTGGAAGTTTTTTGTCTGAGGCTCCCTATACCAGTTTTGCATACTAGCATAAACTAGCCTAGATGGTTCTTTACTAAGTGCCCATCAGCTCTGGAGCTAACCATGCATCCTAAAAATGGGACTTGGGGTTCTGGGAAACTTACTTGGCCCTGCTGGCCTCTCCTGGTGGCAAATTAGCCACCACCATAAAAACATGGCCATTATCGAAAGTTGGTTAATTTTATTTTTTTTAAAGAAGAGCAAGGGGAAATGTTCAGGGTAGGTCTTACCTACAGCTTGTGCTCTATTCAGTAATCTTTTCCTGTGAGCCAACTGTTGCCAAAGGATGGCTGATGAAAAGTTATAATTGTCACCTCTGCAATTATATAATTGTCCTGAATTGTCAGCAATTAAAGATTATTTTAATGCAGATTGTACTTGATCAGTATTTTTCATAACATTACCTGAATCCTCCCCATATCACTGCCTCCAATCTCTTTTTTCTTTCTCTTTAAATGTTGACAATATTATTAAAACATTTCTTGCTTGTATTTCTTTCATAGACTTTGGCATTCAACTTGTGGACTCTACTTTGGCTATTTTGGACAGCGCAGAACATTTGAAATTACTGAATCCACCGATATAATTTTGCCCTGTGATGTAAATGAAATTCCATTCACAATAAAAGAAGGCAGCAAGTTTATGGAAAAAAAGCAGAAGTTTGAATATCCTCTAGTCCTTGACAGGGAGAGGTGAGGTTGCACATCTGCTCTTCTGAAAGTATTTGTTTAAAACACCTTCAAATCAGGAGTCATGGGAGTGAGAAGCTCATTAGTGTTATGATTAATTCTGCACTAGATGTATTTCACACAATCGTATCTGCACAAAGAGTGGCACATAATGTCAGCTAATTCAGTTTCTGTTAAATCTTTGATGGTTATTATATATTGTCATGCTGTTAACAGGACCCTTAGTTTTATTTGGGATCCAGGTTTTTCCCCAGCCCTTCCCCAGAATTTTCCCCATCATTAGTCCATTCCTCCAAAGAAAAATCAGGAACTGTCTTGCCCCAACTACCTGAATCTCATCCAGGATTACTCACACTAGCCCTGACACATGTGATAGTCTCTCCTTATAGCTTGGTTTTTCTGTTTCATTGTTATGAGCTACACAGTGGCAGACAGCAACTTTTCTTGCTGCAGTGCCAGACAGCAAGCAGGGTCTGCAGTCTGCAGCAATTAACTCATGTTGCAAATATGTAACCTCCATCTAGTTGCCTCAGGCGACTCATACACATTCCCAAGTGCCTTGAGAAGCATCTGCTCAGTGTCCTTGAGAACTTTCAACCTACGGAAACTCCCAGCCCTACCAGCCACATCATATTCTCCAAACAATTGCTTATTTCTTTTACACTGGTAATGCCATTCATTGTAGTGACCTGCTTTCCCTGTTAGAGATATGGCATGGACATGCACTACCTTTTCCTACTATAAGATATTCATCCTCACAGTGCTGTTTTCCTGTCAGATATGGCATAGAGCCTGGGTATCTGAGAGACCGCTTGTCTCCAGTTGTTTCTGCTTTCCCAGTGGGTGTCTGTCATCTTGTGGGACCAAGGAAGTCTGCCTTCTCTGTTGCAGCCCCCACACTCTGGAACAGCACCCCTCCCCGCACCAAGATAAGGGTGGCGCCTCTCCTGGGGTTCTGGAAACTTTGAGAACGTGGCCTTGCTCCCAGGCCTGGGGTTGATGTTCAGGATTTGTTTGAGGCCCCTGTTTTGTTTTGTTGATTTTATTGCTGATTAGATAATTTTAGTCTGGACTGTCTGACTGATTTAATGTTTTTAGCTGTTTTTATGTTTTTTTCTAGTTTTGTATGTCACCCAGGGTCCACTGGAGTTGGGCGGCCAATAAATTTAAATAAATAAATGTGCTCGGGTGTATTTCTGATTTAAAGCAGTCATATATATATGTGTGTGTGTGTGTGTAGTATGACTGCTATATATAAAGCAGTCATACACACACACATGCATATTCAGAACTACTAGCCATTATATTCAATGAATTTTATTCTCTAATAATTGTGTTTCAGTGGGGCTTATGCCCAAGCAGATTGCACCATTAAACTAGCAGAGAGCACTATTCTCTTTTTTTCCCCCTTTTGATGACCATATTAGAATTGAGATTAATGGCATTCATCAATGATATAATAATGAAACTGAATGTTCCCTTTGTTTTGCAAGTATAATATTGCTATTCAACTATGTCTTTTCAATAGATGGAAGACACTGACCAAATCATCTTTAACTGTGAAAAAGCCTAGCCCATACGAAGTTGATCTGGATTTTAAGTTTTTCAAAGCCCTGGCTTCTCCCAAGGTACTAACTTTCTGCTGAAACTTCATTTTGCCTTATTGCGGTGTTTCTCAATCTTAGCAACTTCAACTCCTGACTGGGGAATTCTGGAAGGTGAAGTCCACACGTCTTAAAGTTGCTAAGGTTGAGAAACACTGCCTTATTGGAAAGGTTAGTTAGAGGTAGTAACACTGTCAAATCTTGTCTGATTATTTAAAATGCCTAGCCCAGCTATCTTATTTGGGGAGGCACAATTCTGGATATTGGATTTTGGATACACACTAGGTAAGGTAGCAAGCCACTCAGATAAGACTTTTGGGTTTGGCTAGACAAGCTTTTGATTTTTCCAACTCCATAATATTGAATTTGAGAACTATCATTCTTCTGTCAGATGTATGACTCAGATTAGCCATTATAATAATCAGATGTTGCTAGATTAATTATTTTTGTTATTTATACTAGGCAATGCTTAAATTTCACACTTCTGAAGTATTTATTTTTAAGAAAAAATATCTGCCTTACATTGGATAATGAAAGTAGCACCAACTTTCCTTTATTTGTACATACAAACTTATGTTCAAATAACCAAAGGAAGATGAATATTGCTGTTGTAAAGTTTCCTTGAACTGAACTCAACTTTCTAGACTTTATAAACATGCCCATTATAGACATTTATAGACATGCCCATCTAGTTTTTCTTAGTAATAGTATACAAATGGTATGCCTTGCCACCTTCTGGAGATTGTTTTACTTCCCGGTCTAGCCTACCAATCAGGACTACACCTAGCCACCATTACGATTGCTAAAAAAGCTGTACATCCATGAAGTCATAGGAGCTGAATTCAACTCAAAGCAGATTTTATAATTACAGAATTAACGTATTAAATACAATGCAACTGAGAGACAATTATTTTCTTGGAACTGAAAGTATATAATTTTAATATTACAGATCAATAAATACCCTTTGGAAAGTTTCAAATCTGGAAACAAAGATATTGGTGTTGTATTTGGAGCTATACCAATCTACAGGGTGAGTTCAAAGTAATCTGCTTAAATGGAAGCTTCATAAAGACAAAAATATTAAAATTAAGCAGCTTTGAAAGTTATTCTCTGTGAATTTGCCAGTATTGTAATACTTTATAACATTTTGTGTGAATTATCTCCAGTTTTGTAACATTTTTATGTTTACATTTCCCTTTATAACATTTCCCTTAAACCCCTTAATATTGTTTTCCTTCCTAATATAGAAATGCTTTTGCCAGGTGAAGTTCAACTCTCCCATCATTGTTAATGAGATCTCACTTGGGCTAGGCCATTGCATATTAGGGTGGAGAATAAACTATCCATATTCAGCACACTGACATAATGATTGGCTATCTTTACCAAATGATCTAAATTAAATTTATAGCATAACCGGGAATGTGTTTTGTCAGAAGCTCCACTCTGTAGAGTGTACAACGAGAAACAGTATACACAGTAAATACACGATTCTTTATACTTGTAACTGACAGTTCCATTGAGCTCTGAGTAGACTTGTGAAACACTGTGCTGTTAAAGGCAGACTTCTTTGAAGAGAACCAATTTTGCCTCTTGGCTTAAGCCGTGCCATCTTATTCCTTTATATTCTTCCTTCCCTTTCCTAGCTCCTCTTCAGAAGACTGGATTGTCCTACCATAACGAGCTGTTTTAAACCCTGAGCTCTGAATTAAAAAAAAAAAAAAGCCATGATATGTGGTTTTGGGAATAAGTCAGTAACCTCCCAGTTGAAACCTTTAATACAGACATTGGTTTGAGTGCAGGATAGCAATTCTGCAATTCTAGAAAAGAAGGGATTTCTCCCTGCTCCTATCTCCTGCAGAATGATAGAAGGTTTTCCATTCTCCAGAACAAATTTGTAGGGGGTGGAGCATGGAAGAAGATTGGAGAGCATCAACTACATTCCATTCTGAAAGTGGGAGCATTCCATGAAGCACTGTTGACAGTTTTTTGACATCAAGCCTATAAATGTAATGTAACAACTACTGAAATATTATACATGAAGCACTTTCTCATTCCTCACTGGAACTATCATTATTCCACTCTTGAGGTGTGACTTTTTAAAGACCTGCTAAGTTATCTGTATTTGTGTCTTTGAGTCAGCATTGACTCCTGGCGACTGCCTGGACAAGTCCATGCAATTTTATTGGCAAGATTTCAGAAGTGGATTGCCATTGCCTCCTTCCTAGGGCTGAGAGAGACTGACTGGCCCAAGATCACCCAGCTCATTTTGTGCCCAAAGTGGGACTAGAACTTATTGTCTCCTGGTTTCTAGCCTGATGCCTTAACCACTACACCAAACTGGCCTTATTTATTTAAAGTTATCTACCTTCCGATATTTAGGTACTGTCCTTCCTGTTTCTTCTTTATTTTGTTATTTCATCTTGCTCAGTGCGACCACGCACTCTCAATCCTCTTCCAAATTCCTGTTTGATTCTTGTAAAAGAATGGACCATTCATAAAGGAACTTGTTTGCCATCTGCATGTAAAGCCAGTCTCTCTCCACACAAATCTGGATGGAGATGAGGTGAAGAGAAGAGTGAGGAAGGAAAGAAAAGCCCTGTTTTAATGTTATGGAAAGGGTTAACCTCCTTAGGCCAATAGCTCTTCCCAAGATAATCTTCAGGTTAATCTTCAAAGACATGCTAAGCCATTTGCTCCTCCTGCCCAGTTTATTTTATTCTTACCAGCAAATGTAAGCTGACCCTCTAATTCACAGGTAATTGTTTAGAGATAAATATTGCCTCCTTATTAGAAAAATAAAATAGTAGGTTGGGCTGAAGACTAAACCTCTGGCTGATGACATGGGATGTTTTACCCTTCTGCTCAGCAACCCCTACAAACCCCAAACCCCAACTGCTATCAATTAGCAACTGAATCATGATAAAAACCTATTCTGTTTTCCAAAACCTTCTAAGATGGCCTGAAACGTTTTGAGGTTTGTAAGTTCTACAGTGTTCCTCTAATGTGATATATGCCACCATTTACCAACAATTTCCTCTGGATTCTACTTAGGACGGGCCAGACTTTGTGGAAAAGAATTAATGAACACAAGTTTGACCCCAGGACTCAAAATAAGGAGAAAGTAACATCAAAGCATTTAATCTCCCAACACACTCCCTTATAGATTTCAAAGTACCTACTTTGGAACAAAGAAATGTTATCAGCACAGTTGAGTGAGAGATTGCTGAACTTACACTGAAACATTTCTCACCCCATCATAAATCCTATGTCAGTCTGGCCACTCAATGTATCTGATGAAGTGAGCTGTAGTTCAAGAAAGTTTATGCCTTTTAATAAAATTGGTTAGTCTGAAACTGTGTTAATCTGATTTTTGAGGTACTCTAGATCAGTGTTTCTTAAAGTGTGGTTCAAGAACCCCTGGGGGTGCCCCAAATCCCTCTTAGGGGTCCACAAAATCAAAATTATTTGCCAGATATTGAAGATATTTGCAAAAATTTAAAACAATGTCACTCTTTTCATTATTATTTGTTAAAAAATGGTTTTTTTCATGACAAGTAGTTTATATCTAATAGGTTTAATACTGTTATTTTACATGATTCAATAAATAAATATTCTATGAATGCATCATTTTTAATTTTAATATTATAAATATTGATAAATATAACCCATACAAACAAAAGTTCCTTTGGAGCCCTCCATAATTTTTAAAAGTGGGAAGGGGTCCTGAGAGCAAAAAGTTTAAGAAACACTGCTCTAGGCTAATGTGGCTCTCCCCCTACAAAATCAGTGACTAGAAGTATTGCATTCATTAGTTGGTTAAGCTGGCCTTAAACCATTCTGTGGTTATTTTATGGTAATAATATATTACAAAAATGAAACAAAAATGAAAAACCCCTCATCTTAAGAGTTCATGTCAGCTATTTTCATGTCTGTATGATGCAGGTAGTACTAATTAAAAAATAATGATAAAGGCCTGCAAAAGGACTTCAGATAGTACTTGTCCTGAGAGATAATTCTGGGTCTCATTTGCTAATGTGTAGCATAATATAGATGTGTCACATATGTGCAAGTAATGAAAGAGGTTCTCAGAAAACATGAACTGGTAGCTCACAGACTTTTTCCCAGCATCTGTGATACAACTACAAGTACATGCAGTGGGCCAGGCAAACACAGTTGCCCCATGCTAGAGTCTGGAGTATCAAAATTTATTTCTTATTTGATCCAGTCAGTCTCTTTCAGCCCAACCCACCTCACAAGGTTGTTATTATAGGGAAAATATGGGAGCATTATATATGCTCCCTTCTACTACTGAAGATGTTACCTAGTTGGGTAATGAAACATCTGCAAGAAAACAACCAAACTCAGAGAACCCCAAGGACTCTACGTTATATATACTGCCTGGAGATGTACAAAAATAAAAATGGATATAATTTAAATAAAAAAATAAGCTGCAGACATTAGCTGGGATCCCATAACCCTGGTTCACAGACTACAGTGACTGGATTTACCCAACATGCTAAACCAAATCACATTAAGATTCAACGTGATGTATGAACCCAACTGCTGTATTGCGAGGCCAAATTTGGATTCATTTGCAGCTACCACAGAGTCACCTGTATATACAAAATTACAAAATATCAAGAAACTGCTAAATATCCAGGTAACTTAAGACACTTGGCAGTTTTCCATTTTCAGGTTATTAACTGAAGAAATGTTATGTCATGCTTCTTTGTGGCTTTTGATTCACTGCTCTGCACTATATAATTAGAAATGAAAAATAGTTACAGTCTTACAAGAGTGTAGTTAAAGTTTTACAAGAGTGTTGAGGTTGAGAAATACTGCTCTAGAGGATAAGGACCACAGTCAAATAACAGCAATGAACAGTTGGGCACGGAGCAATACAAAGACATTCAATATGGTTAAACAGGATTTTTTTCAAATAATTTTATTAAGTATTACAATTGTACAGATAAAAACTAATACAAACTCCAAAAAATAAAGGAAGAGAAAGAAAAAATAAAAAGTGCAGGAAAAAAGAATATAAAAGAAAGAATAGAGAAGAAAGAAAAGAATATAATAAAAAAGAAAAAAACAAATATAAAGAAGTAGCTTCCCTCTTTGTCTCAACAAGTATAAACAATTTTAACAACTTATCACTTTCTCTTAAAATACAACAAACAATCTCTTCATCTCATATCACATCTCTTATCTATAGACAAATCCTTAAAACCATGTCATTCAGTCCTGGTGTCAGTAAAAGTCCATTAAGAGTTACCAGAAATAATGCCATCTATTTTAACTTTGATCAAATAAACCAAATTTATATTCCTTCCTTTTACTTTTAACAATCTTGATCTTTAAACCCTTCAAATAATGTCCTACAACCTGATTTCTTTTCTTTTTTGCTTTGTCCCTTCTCACCAAACTTTCAAAACTTTAACAGGTCTCCTTGGTAAATCCAGTACAGGAAAATTAACCAAGTCACTCTCCTGGTTGGTTGGTTGGTTGTATGTCCCTTTTAATTATTAAAATGTCAGCCACTTTCATTTGTAAATCCGGTATTTCATCTTTTTCTAGATCATTCTTGTATCCTGTCATTTTTAAATCCACATTCAAATCAATTTTGGTCTCATCCAGTAGAACTTGTTCCTTTTCTGTAGCATCATTCACACAGAGTCTACCTATAATGGCAGACATTCTTGAAATTAACTTCTGAATCCATTGTTCACATATATCCTTCAGTACATTTGATGTTAAGGTATTCTCCATTCTACGGTATGCTCCATTCTGTGTTAACAAGTCAAAGATGTTCTTCTCCTTTAATTGTAATCTTTATCTCCTTTTAGCTCCCCCTAGTGTCCAACCTTCAAAGTCCCATCCTATCATGTTTTTTTTTTCAGAATTAAAAATACGAGCCATTTTCCCATGGGAAGGATTCATTCAGTTAATTTGAAAATCCCATTTCAAGTCAATCTAGACCCTTAGTCCATTTATAACTTTCCAAAGACAACACTCTAATCACCCTTTTGCTGTTTATTCCCCAAAATTGCTAAGTCCTTAAAGTTGCACTTAAAATTTGTTTTGTTAAGGATTGAAGGAAAGTCCCCAGTGAATGCCATCAAACTTGCCATTCTGAAGGTTCTTAATATTTGAAAAGCAGTAAAAAAAAATCATTCAAAAAGTGATTAAGAAAAGAGGCTTAGCTGAGCTTTATGTCCATATAGGCTACATTATGGTTGTGGGCATAGATAGAATCCCTCAACTCCTAGCCACTCCACTCACCAGCTGACTGCAAAAAACACAGTTCTTGCAGTCTACTTGCTCACAAGGAGCAGCTGTCCAGCAATGCCACAATCCCTCCTTTCTCTGGAGAGATTTCACCAGCCAGGATCCGTCCTCTGGTCAGCAGTCTCACCTGTAATGCTGTGATGGAATGGACTTATGAAGGCCAGGCTCAGGGAGATAAGCGTGTTCTTAGCCCCCAACAGGAGCATGGGAAGTTCAAGGATGTGATGGAATGAACTTATGAAGGCCAGGCTCAGGGAGATAAGCGTGTTCTTAGCCCCAACAGGAGCGTGGGAAGTTCAAGAAGATGAGGCTGGCACCTCCCTAAGGAATTCACGGTGTTGTGGCTGGCTGGCTTGGGAACTAGGGTTGAGTCTGGGGAGATTGATGTCAGGTTCAGCCCAAAGAACTCCAAGAGACAATGCAAATGCAGTTCTGTTGCATTTATTAGCTTCAACCTCCAGACAGAAATCTCCCCAGACTCAACCCTAGTTCCCAAGCCAGCCAGCCAGCCACACCATGAATTCCTTAGGGAGGTGCCAGCCTCATCTTCCCATGCTCCTATTGGGGGCTAAGAACATGCTTATCTCCCTGAGCCTGGCCTTCATAAGTCCATTCCATCACAAATGCTGTCCCCACTCCTTCAGGGATGTCTAGCTCGCCATGTCCTCGCCGGAAGTCCAAACAGGATTTTAACACATAAAGAATCATGCTCAGTTATTCGTAATGGGGGATAACTGGCTTGAATGAACAACTTATAGAACAGGGTAAAGCAATATATTTTATATGCAGGGCTGCATTTGCATGAATTTGGATCATGGAAATGGGACATGGGTATGTGCTGAAAAAAGTGCCCTGGAAAACTGTTTTAAACTCTCAAACGTGAAACTTTCCAATCTAACCCCTACCAATTTGAAATACATTTAAAAACTGACTCACACCTCCATCTACCATTCTGTTTGACAGCTGGTTGACTTTGCAGGAAAAAGCATCAGTAGAAGCTGAAAGTCCCTTAGCTTTCTTAGTGGATGATGGTTTACTATCTGCCTAAAGAAGGAAGAATGTCTGTAGGAAGACACTAGGAGCAGGAGGACTATGTCCTCTGTCCTCCACTTTCAAAAGGCAAAGAAATTTCTTCTGTTTTAGGAAGTAGGACTAAATCAAACTTCAGCATTTCTCTTTACTCAGTTGCCAGTTACAGTGGACTGATGTGGATCAGAACCACTGTGTGCTAGGTGGGAAAAACATAGCTCTTTCTTTAGCCTCTATTTAGAAAAATAGCCTGTGTGTGAATTTTTCCAAGGATTTGGGGTGGATCAGGCTTCCCTAGCATTTGGCCCCAGGTGGATTGGGCCATGGCCATCGTACAATTCCAGTTGAATAAATCAATAGCAGAAGCTTAATTTAGTCCTAAGAGGCTATTTGGAGAACAGCGGGATCTCTGTTCTCATGGTGATTTGGAAGGCCTCATTTTCCAAACCGCACACCCCATTCCTTCAAATAATGTGCCCATTCTCACAGGGCCTGGGGAAGACCAGAAGGTTTCCAAAGGATCGCAAGGATGGGGCACACATTTTGGAGAAGGGATGGGGCAAGTGGCCTGAAGAACAGTGTGAGTGGCCTTGGGAAGAAGGCCTAGTGCAGCCTCACATACTGTAGGGTCAGGCCGGGCATGCCTCGACAGCAGTAAGAGGGAAACAGCAAAGGTCAGCTGGGCATGGCTGAGCCTGTGGAGTGCAGGGTGGCAGGGGTAACTGGGGCTTTGTGGAATGGTGCTGAGGTGGCTGGCCATGGTGTGGGGGTTGAGGTAGCATTTCTCAGTGGCAGCAGCAGTGCTGGGGCTAAAGTAGAGGCCTGGGGGCAGTGGCAGCTGGTTGACACTACTGAAGGCCCCAGGCCTCTACTTCAGCCCTAGCCCTGTGCTGCCACTGAGTGCTGCTGTGCAGGGTGGCCAAAAGGGCATAGATGGGGACTAGGCAGGTGGGGGGAGTTGCAGCACCTCTGCAGTCACAAGTGCTGCTGGGCCTGCTGGGGCTTCCAGGGTGGCTGTGGCTTTGTGCTGCATGGCAGCACCCTCCAACTTGCACGTGGCCTGTGCTGGGTCTTCCAGGGACTCCCCCCCCCCGCAGCACCCCCACACTCCTTACCTGGGACTCCCCCTGCTTAACAACTCATGAATCTTGGTTAACGATGGCAACTGGGAGTGCCGGGATTGCGGTCGCTAAGCAAAGCAATCACATGACATCTCACTTTATGACTGCATTGCTTAGCAATGGAAATTCCAGTCCCAATTGTGGTCGTTAAGTGAGGACTACCTGTAATGGGCTATAAGAGTAACCTTGAGGAACAGGCGGAAGAGCCACAACCAAGACAAAGGAGAGTCAAGTCTGAGACATTTTCTCAAATTACATTTTTGCTTTGGACTCAAATTTCTTTTATCTGACTGTTGTCCCTCCAAAAGTTTGTCCCTCCAAGACTTGCCATCTCAGTCTGGCAACATTCTGTGTGCTATCAAAATTCAAGGATTCCAGGAACTATATTCAAGATTTTGGGAGAGGATGTATGCAGCCTACGAATTGTGCTGCATGATTATAAAGCATATATGGAGATGATTGGACTGCAAACTACATATGATCTTGTATCTTCGATTCTGCCACAAGTACCCATGGTTCCATCTTGAATTACCTTCCCTAATGCTGACTGCTGTTTTTACTACCACTATTAGCAACATTATCACTTGAGGCAGAGTGTAAAATCTTCTGATCATGCATTTTAACAAATTCTGGAATATTATGCAGTACAATTTGTTGACACCTTTTAAAGGTGCTTTGCAAACTGCATCCAAGGTTTTTAGAGCAACAGCTTGTGAACCTCTGGTGTGATTAATAGCTGAAAGTAAATAACTGAGGGAACTTAATAGCATAAAATGCAGATCAGAATAA
Organism: Liasis olivaceus; assembly: GCA_030867105.1. Taxonomy (NCBI): domain Eukaryota; kingdom Metazoa; phylum Chordata; class Lepidosauria; order Squamata; family Pythonidae; genus Liasis; species Liasis olivaceus. The sequence goes on from CM061349.1 coordinate 266,031,569, forward strand.
AATTGCTTCCTAGCTCTCTAAAAGTAATCAATACTGTTCTATTAACCACAACAAAAATACCATACCATTTAAAGCACAGTGTTCTGCAGCAAAAGACTATTCTTTGTGTAACAGGCAAATACTGAATGGATATAGTTTTGCAGCCTAAAAATCTTCCTGCGTGCACATTGGTTTAGATGTCCAACTTCAGTGGGATGTAACCCCATAAAAGCAAAACTTCACTAGCAGAAAGCCCTAAAAGATAAAGACTTCTTCCAGTCAGGCTGAATTCCTCCTGACTACATGGATACATTCATGGACTTTTCTTGCACGTAATAGTTTCATGACTTCTCAATCTAGACTACAGCCCTAGGACCTCAGATTTCCCAGTAGTCACTAACCAAGTATTAACTAGCTCCAACTCAGCATACCTTTGGGGAATCAGCCAAGATCAGAGTTGGTGATTTCAAATAGAACTAATTAGATTTGTTCCTAATTAAAAAAGCACAGGACTAAGTTACAAATATGGTAATTGAAAAATGCTGTAAATAAACAACAAAAAGGAATAAGCAATTGTATGTCCTTTCCACTAATGACAGTATAAGAATTAATGGTTTTAAAGAGATGCAAGGCAAAAGAAAAACCCTGCACTGCTTATAGCATCTGCAGCATTTGTGATGTATGAATAAAATAAATTAAAATTTTCTAGATGATAGGCAAATTCTTTTGTGCATAAAGTTAGTACAGGTAGTCCTTGCCTAATGACTATAATTGGGACTGGAAACTTGGTTGTTAAGCGAAGCAGTCATTAAGTGAGATGCCCACATGACTGCTTCGCTCAACAACTGCAATACGAGCACTACCAGTTGCAGTCATTAAGCAATCTCCCAGGTCATTAAGCAGAGGGAGTGAAAGAGCTGTCTGCTGAAGGATTTCAGTGCAGAGCTGAAATCCTTCAGCAGACAGCACTTTCCCTCCATCCTCTTTCCCCTCCCCTCTCTCAGCGGTGAATAGAACACCTGAAGATCTCAAGTTTGTTCCTTCGCACTGCTGAAAGGGAAGGGGAAACCTTGCAGCACTACGAAGGCAGCGACCTCACATCCCAAAGATTTCAGGTTTGAGCCTTTGTACCACTGAAGGGGGAGGAGAAACCTCGCAGCAGTGTGAAGGCAGTGACCTCAAATCCCGAAGATTTCAGGTCCCTGCTTTTGCACCGCTGAAGGGGGAGGAGAAACCTCACAGCAGTGAGAAGACAGGGACCTCAAATCCCGAAGATTTGAGCTCTGAAACTGCCCACCGCCCTGTTCCCTCCACATGCAACCTTCCCGCCGGCTTCCAATGGGGAAGCCAGCAGAGAAGATTGCAAATGGTGATCATATAATTGTGGGGCACTTGGCAACCGGTTGTAAATGCGAGCCGGTTGCCAAATGCCCGAAATGAGGCCATGTGACCGCAGGAGGGCCACAACGTTTTACAATGGCTGGAAGTGCTTTACTGGCTGTAAAGCACAATTTCCAAAGCCATTGTAATTTCAAACCATCGTTGAATGTTCGTTAAGCAAGGACTACCTGTATGAGCTCTTAAGCTTCTAATAAATATTCTATACTATCATCTGTCTTGAGTTTGCAGAAGCTTCTCCAGAGTTTTTTCAAGAAGAGTCTTGAGATTCATATTTAAGACAGACACTTGGGCATTTTATATTGTCTAGGGGGAGAAGAGAGAGTTTAGGTATGTAAAAAAGCTGTTCAATTTTTTAACTATATAAATGTGACAAACAGTTCATTCAAAAAGCAAAAAAGAAAACTGCATGGAAAACTGTTAAGTCAAAGTACCGTATTTTTCCGACTATAAGACGATACTTTTTTCTAAAATCCTTACCCTAAAAATTGAAGGGCGTCTTATTTAAGGAAGTCAGCGAGGAGAGAACGGTGCGGTGGCAAAACTGCCTATACTTTGTCTCTGGGGCTTCCTCCAATCACGAGCCTCCAATCACAAGTGAAATAGCTTGTCTCCCAAACAGACTTCCTCCAATCACGAGTCTTATGTAACTGGCGTCAGCTGATGCTGAACAAACCAATTAGAGAAGGCTGTTTGCAAAGAGAAGCTAGTTTCACTCGTGCTTGAATGGAATCAGTTATGCAAAAGACCATGGAAATAGAGCTGCAGAGAGACGGTTTGGACCTCCTCCCACCGAGTGTAGCAGGTCAATGTTAACTAATTACTAAATAAAAATGTGTTCTGCACTATCTTTAAAATATTGATTTCTTAATTTGGGGTTGGAAAAATGGGGGTCTTGTATATGGGGGCGTCTTATTGTTGGAAAAATACGGTAACCACTTTGTTTCTGGATAACGGTGGGTCAATAATATGAATGTTTGCTTTGTAGAAAACAACACACTAATCATGTATGCAAATTCTAAGACTGTGAACTATTTCTAAAGATAACCTGGATTTCAATTCCAATATAAATCTTTTCCCAGCCATACCCGAAACAGGAAAACTGCTGATTCCCACAATAGACGATTGTAAGACTGAATGTGATAAACATTTTAAAGAGCTTTATATACTGAAAAGCCTCTATAAACACAATTTCAAGATGCCAGTTAATGGATTTTTTTCTTTGTCCATATTCCTTCATAAACTGTTGCAGCTTTTCACATAATTCTTGATTTTTCTAAATTACTTGAAAAAGGTTGTAACACCTCCAAGGCTGAAAACTGTTTCTACAGATCAAGATGGTTCTGAAAATATGGCCAAGCGAAGCAAAACTGCTCTTACTTCAGTAAGTGGATTAACTATTTCTTCATGTTCTATACATGTTAAGTGTAAGAATGTGAGCTACATGTCAGGCATATTTGAATTTGAGTATCAGCCATTAGAAATGGAGAACAACACCAGCAAAGGAAACAGGAGAAAGGGAAACAATTTTTGCTCATAAAGAACATGAATGAGTTTTCCTGTTTATCTCTGACCTTTTCACCAGCAAGCCACTTACAAGCTCTGCTAGCCATAGTTTTCTCTCTTGTCTAGACAACCATAAATAAGACAGCATTTTGTACTGCCTTCTGGAGCAAGGGAATTAAAAAGGCCGCTGTCTGGGGCAGCCTTTTAAGGGAAATAGATCTGGATATTAAGAAATGTGGGTCTCCATAGAAATGAAAAAAATGAAGGCTAGAAAAAAGATAGTATCATTGTAAAAGTAATAAGTGTGGGGCAAACGATGTCATTTGTGGGTGCAATACTTAAACATCTTTGGGCATTCTCCTCTTCTACTTCAATCCCCTTCTTCTTTGGTAATCCTCATTATCTGATCAATTTGGCTCTTAGATTTATCTGAAACCATTTCAGTGGTGTAGGACCAAATTCAATGACTAATGGATGCAAATGGTTTTCTGAAGACTTTGGGGATTCTCCCACCAAAGGTCTGGTTTGCACATACAGAATGGTGGGGATGATCTGGACCATCCATATGATCCCTCCTAAACATCCTGTAAAGCAATGCTGCTTCCCAGTGTTCAAGAAGTTGATGGCAATGAAGTCGGATATTAATAGAGCCCAATACGTCTGTTGGTGTTATGAATTGTTTTGAGGGCTTTTGCTTATAGTATGATTACTCTTAACTGCATCTATAGTGATTTCTATTGTTCTTTTTATTATTAGCAACATAATTTTTATGTATTGCTTGTTAGCCACCCAGAGTTACTTGTTTTAAGATGAGTGGCTCTATATATTTTCTAAATAAATAAATAGAAGGTTTGACTGTAAGAACATATACAGTGGGGAGAAAATTACAATTATACCCAAATACAAATAAGAGGCGATCTTCCATCATATTTTGTGATGGAGATGGCAGTGTAGTGAAGGAGGGTTTTTTGTTTTGTTTTTATCATATTAGCTGTTATATAAAAGCTGGAACTCTCCAAATTTTGTTGTAATGAATTTGCTTTACAACTTGCAAAACTGATCAAACACATAAAGAATCCATCATCTTGACAAACTTCAGTATGGGCAGAGCTAAATAATAGTCCATTCATTCTATTATGGATACTTTTCAGTTTATACTAACTGAAAGTAGATACACTGTGGAGTCCTTGGTGCACCCTGAGCTTGATTGTTTGCTTGTTGGTATCCATTTTGTTGGAAAATGGGATCACCGCTCTCAGGACTCATAGCAGAGACTATAATGCAGCATCTAGAAACTACAGCACTCCCACATATACAACCAAAAGTATGGATCTGGTATGTAGATAACATCTTCATCATAATAAAAAAAACTAGTGAAGACACATGAAGCAATCAACAACATCTTCAAAAGAATAAAATTCACAATGGAAGAAGAAAACAACAACACACTACCCTTCCTGGATATATTATTCAGAGGAGTACAAACAGACTGCAGCAACCCAGAACACCAGAAAAAGGAAACAGACTGCCTATACAACATCTTCCAACAAAATGGATACCCACACAACTTTACTAAAAAGTGCCTGACCACTCAACCCACCACAGCAAAGCCAACACAAGCTATGAAAAGGATAACACTACTATATATCAAAAACATCTCAGAAACAGCCAACAGACTATTACAACCACACGGCATCACCGTAGCACACAAACCAACGAAAGCCCTCCAAAACATCTTAAGTAAACCAAAAGACCCAGTAGCCAAAGAACAAAAAACAGGAGTCATCTACAATATACAGTGTAAGGACTGTAACAACCACTATGTGAGACAGGCAGAAGACTAGCAGAACGCATCCATGAACACCAACTAACAGTCGGAAGACATGATGAAAACTCCTTAATCTCACAACACATGGACAGACTCAACCATAGTTTCAACTGGGAAACTGTGAGCATCCTAGACCAAGCTAAATCCAAAAATGCTAGGGAATTCCTGGAACCTTGGCATTCAGACAAATCAGCCATCAATAGACACATAGAAATAAACTACACACCATTCAAAAGAGTCAATAAAAAAGCTAAAAAGGAATAAAAAGACCAGAAAACATCCTCTCCAGCAACCAACACCCAGATAAGCAGGGATTAACACCAGGCAAACCATCAAGCAGAAAACAATACCCTAATCAAGGAACTACCAAGGAGAAAACCACACCTCCACCAGAACTGGCAGAGCAAGCTACTGTATATGAACAGGGAGAAAACTCCACACTCACTGACACTGATGATGTTATCTAGTTGGGTAATAAAACATCTGCAAGCAAACAACCAAGCTCTGAGAGCACCAAGGACTCCACACTTCAACCCTAAGTTATATATATTCTCTTCTATTGGAAGTAGATACACTGCTTGTAGGTACAAAGGCTATTATATTTCCCTTGTTCTTTATCTACAATATCTGGGTTTTTGAAAACTGCCAGATTTTGGTCAGATACAACAAAAATTCAAGTCAGGTTATATTTCTTTGAAAGATGACATAGTCTTCATAGCACTGAAGGAGGCAAACTTAAGAATTTCAATAAAGACACCAAAAGAATTCCACTATATGGGATAATACCTAAACCTTCCATTCTGGGACAAAGTATTAAAGATTTCTCCACTCCAAGCAGATGGATTATCATAATTAGGCTTCAGACAGAAATAGTTTTAGCAATCCAAATAGCTGACTTACATTGGAAAATAGGGGAAGTGCAAATCTGTTGATGCCCTTATCACTTTCAGGATTTTTTATTATCATCAAGCATGATGCCAAGGTTAGGCTTCAAAAGCATGATATTGTGATTTTAATCTTTCCAAATGCTCAGTTTCCAAAAATGGGGCTGGAAGACTATGGCTCTTTCCTGCTGGCCTTTCAAGTCTGAAAAGGGTCCGTCTCATCTCATATATGCACATACACAAAACTGTTGAGAAAAGATACACAGAGGTTTACCTCTCAGTTGTATTTCATTTCTATCTATATGTGCTACACAGAAACTATGAAATGTTTAAACTGAACTTTTGAATGTCATTTTCAGATGGATGTGGGCAACTATCTGAAACTTAATCCAAAGAAGACTATAAATAGAGAAATTAACTACTGGGAATGGAGGCTTACAACCTGTCCTAGACAAGGTTATGTTTCTTTTGTTGGGCCAAACTAGGCAATTTGAGAGCAGTCCTGGGTTCAATACATGGGAAGCTCTGATAGTAGCACTCTTTATACCAATTTAGATCAAGAAACAGATTTCCTAGTTAAATAAAGGTTTGCATTTGCTGGTATTAACCTTGAAGTTTAATAGCTCATACAAAGAGAACCGTATCATATGTTTACCTTGATCAGTGAGTTAGCCGGCATTCAATCTGATATAAATAAGCATATGCATTGCTCTTTCTTTTGCAGCCATCACGTGTAACCCCTCGAAAAGGTACAAAACTCAGTCAGATGCCACTGATGCCTGTTCCTTCCTCTCCCATTATTTCCAGTACAACTCCGAAAACTGTGAAACAGTAACGAGTGTTGCAATGAATGAAGGTGAAAATAAAGAAAAAATGGTAACCACACATCTACACACACAGTTAATTGAATCTTTATATCTAGCAACCAGATGCACACAAACCTATGCCCATTTAAATTCACTAGCTTATTGTCAATTGCAGATTAACATATAATTTAAAAATAAATACTGTACAACCGTGAGGTTTTAAACATACAGGTATTTAAAACAATAGCATTAAAAATAACCACAGATTTAAATTATAAAATGGGTCAGGATCACTAAAAGGCAGACTGAAACATCCATTTTCATTATAAAACCATACATCTGAAAGGAATTGTGTAGGTCAGGAAGTCAACCCCCTTCTTTTAACAGAGTCCAGATTAAGGTATCCCTGAAAGATGGTTGCCCAGATGTTACCTCTCTAGGCGATTTGCTCCACTGTAAAACTGCTCTCTTTGAAGATTTTTCCTAACATGGGACCAAAATCTGTCTTCCTCAGACAGTTATGCTGTGTCCTGCATTCTGAGACAAGAGAAATCAAGTTGTGACCCTTTTTTGTACAACATCCTTTCAGGTATTTTATAACAATATCACTCCTCAATTTTCCCTTCTCATGGCTCAACATAACCCTTTTTTAAAAGTATAGAGAGGAACTGGTTCTTGTCATACCTCCCATTAAAAAAATCATTCTAGAAGAATGGGGGTACTACAGAAAAGGTCATGTCTGTAACGTGACCTATACAAGAAAGGGTAGTGTTTTGGTGGCTACTTCATTTTATTTTATGTTATATCTCCAAGGGTCACAAGGGGTCCAATGGTGATATAATTGAAGGGGATAGGGACAAACTGGGGATTGTTTGGGCAGGTTTAAGTGCAAAATAGAGGCTTTAATTTTAGTAGGAGCTTGCACCATTTTTGTCCTTACTTTTAAAAAAGTTGGGTCCACAGTATATAGCTTACCTACTCCTGTCTTACTCACTTAGCCCAAATATAATTTACACAGGTTTTTAAATTTGATGTTATGTTTTAGTATAAACTGCTGAGGCTTCAATAATCAACAGTAGTATAAGTTTATGAACTTTGTCTTGCAGAAAGGATTGTGAGGTAGCCCAATCCATCTTCCCTAACAGTCTGTTTGAACTATTATCTATAAACATTACTGTAAAGCCTAGCTGTTATTATAGAACTCTGAATATGTCTCAGAGACCAGCCCAAATTGCCTCATGTTGATAAGAACTATGATCTATTGTCTGAAAGGCCGTTATGTAGTAGTGTTTTAAAATGTACTGCTAAACCCAAATAAAGGGTTTTAAAGTGCTATAACTGGTTGTTGTGACATTTCAACATGACTATGACACAGAACTTCAAAAGACTGCTGCCTGTCTTTCATACTGTCATCCTATTCCATCTCTCTCAAGGCATGCTAAGTGTAGCCAAAGTAATGGGCCTGAATTGGGGGAAACCAGGTTCAGGTGCCTCTGCCACAGAACAACTGGCCAACTCAGTCCAACCTATGTGGTTGTGGGAATAAAATGAGGGGAGAGTCATATTTAAGGCACTCTGAACTGTCAGAGGAAAAAGGAGAGACAGAAATGCAATAAATAAATAATAACCTTTCTCTTCACGATATTGAGACATGGTAATGGCGCAACTCATACCCCACTAGGCGTGGCCAGGAGCATTTCCTGTGGCCTGCAGCATAAGAGAGAGGAAGCTGCAAAGGTATGAGAAAGAGGAAAGCAAGTCAGTTTGCATTACTGAGTTTCTATATTGAATTTTATTCTTGATAGCAGTGCAATATATTGTTGTGTTGCCATGAAGGAATGCACACATTAATCACACAGGAACATAATTGCACCAAGAGTTCCTCATTTACTTGGGCCACTTATTCCATTCCAAAGATAAACAATTCTTACCAATATAATAATAGTTTGCAAGAATGTAGGGTACTTCACCATTTTCAGTATTTTTATTAATCATATATGTTTTTATTATTTATGCTTAACAAATACATCTGGTCTTATTTTTTCTTAATGGGTATCTACAGATTATGTTTGAAGGCCATTAGCAGTAGCTATGAATGTTTTAAATGTTGGCCCATTACCCCTGAGGAACCAGCATTATTTAAGAATGGTCAGATTGTCTTATGTGTCTTGTGGATTGTGTCAGTATTAGCCGATAAGCCTGTAGGGAGAAATCGCATATTAAAACATTTGGAAATACTGCTACATTTTGTGAAAGACTAGTCAGGATAAGTTAGCTAACCCATTTCAGTCATGTGGGACAGAACTGTAATTTTCAGATGCTTTATTAGAAGATCCACAAACACATTTGCAAGTTTCCTGAGAGTGGATACACGTTTTGTTTTAATCAAAGCATGGAACCAAGGATCAAGTGACCAGAACCGGGCTACAAAAATCCAGAGTGGCAGAATGACACTGCAACACAACCTTGAGTGTTAACTTTGTAGGCAGCAATTTGACTAAGAATTTCAAACTATAACTCATGCTCTTAATACCACAGAAGCAGCAGGTGATGTGTTAAAACTACAATTTCTATCTTTAAGCTATCATATTTGCTTACATTCCAATTGCTGTTTGCCTCATTGCTCTTTTTATCTCACCAATAATGAAGAAATAACTATGAATATATTTTTGTCCCTAAGGTGGGTTTGCTAATTGACACTTCCAAAAAAAAAGAAATAGTTTTGCACAGAAGTGGCAGTAACATACAAATTGCTCACAGGCAACAGTAATAAAAAATATGATTTCCCACCAAATCTGTCTGTTCAGTAAAATATAGAAAGCACTAAACCGACTCTTTTAAAAATTATACTGTTCCACCTTTAAGCAGAATTCATAGCAAAGCTGCAGAGCTCATTCAGTAGACCATAAGTCTAAATTAACAGGCTGTACATTGTGTAACATTATTTTTGGAGCAAGATGGAAATTAGTTTCAGAATGACTCTGTGACTCTTTTGCAATGAGAAACAACTAAGATTCAGAGTAAATGCATGCAAGCATTCTATCTAGAAAATATCAGCCTTTTAATTAATATGGTAACTGTAGGTTGCTGTTTTTTAAATTTGGGAGAAAATGTTTGGAAAGGGGGCAAGCAATTTAAAAAAAAAAGGAAAAAAATAATTTTCTTGTAACTGAAATAGTCCTGCCATAAGGCAGAATTTAAATTTAAGAAATAATAACTAAATAAAAACATTATTTAGGGCTCAGAGTTACAACAGCTCTATTTTTATCTGTCCTGGATCGCACATCATTCAGCTTCACCAGATGACCCTAATTCTAGAATTGTGGCAGGGAAAAATCCCTTTTTATTTTCATCACACCAGGAATGACTAGTAGCACTATGTCACCTTTTCTCATTTTCTTTTTTCAAACCTAAGAAATTCATTAAAAAATTTCTCATAAGGGTACTATACTCTAGCCCCGATTCTTTTGTTTCTGTTTTCTGCCGTTTTTCCAGCTGTACAAAATCCTTTTGGAAATTCATGCAATTCATGTTTCAGGTTGTGCTAATCCTGGAGCACACATGTAACCAAAATTTAATCTTTTTAAGAAACCAGGCCTAGGCCTAGGAGTCATGTTAGTGCCTAACCTAAAACCTCTTCATTCTAATCCTAAAGTTGTATGAATTCCTCATACCTATGCAATCAAATGTACTAAATAATAAATAAAAGGTACAGAAAGCTTAACATTGAGAACAAAAGAAAGATAAATGATACTTTCAAAATAGGAATTTGGACACCGTTACAAAGAGTACCATAAACTGCAAGAAAAAAAAACCAAATAAATGGATCCTGGACTAAATAAAGACTGTCACTGAAGTTATGATCAGTGTGAAGAAACTCACATACTTATGTGCTTGACCAGATGATGGACAAGAATGTTGGCAAGGCTGAGGAAAGTAGAAGGGACAGAGGAGAGAGAAATTGAATGGACAGAATTAAAGAGTTTATTGGACTGTCCTTCCAAGAATTCTTGTGTTGTTGTGGAGTCCTTGGGGTTCTCTGAGCTTCTTGCAAACGTTTCATTACCCGGCTAGGGAACTAAAATGTTACCTGTCCCTAAGATGTTACCTAGCCAGGTAATGAAACATTTGCAAGAAAAGAACCAAGCTCAGAAAACCCCAAGGACTCCACAGTTCAACCCTGAGCTACACATATTCGCCTCTATTGGTATTGTGTTGTTGCTGCAAATAGATCAACATGACAAGCACTGGTCCATGCATTTATCAGGAATCAGTCATGACTCAGTGGCCCTTATCCACTTAACCAACTTAGACATCTTTATGAGTTTCCTGGATTCTGGAGCTTGCCAAGAGGTTTGTATATTCAACAGGTAAAAGCTATGCTTATTTATGAAATTCATCTATAGTACTGTACTGCCTCAATCAAAGCAGACTCTAGGTGGCATATAGATACTAACCATCGAAAGCTGGCAAAATGACAGTAATAGTAACAAAATAATAGGTAACTACATCAATAAGCCCACTACATCTTTTCCACAGCTTGCTAACTCAATGTTGCTTTACTGAATTAGTAACCCAACTGCCAGCGTTCACGCACCATGAGACATAAACTAAGCTAGACTCGCAGACCATACCGATCTATTAACCTGACAATTGCATTTAACAGTTGTTCCATCTGAACGCGTATATCTGAAAAAACAACTCCAGTACCAATAAAGAGAACGTCGCCCCACCCTTTAAAGAGATAATCCAGCCTCCCAAGCCCTGGCGTAAAGAAACGCTTGCACTACAAAGCCCAAGATGCAGCGGTGAGCATCGGGCAGGTTCGGTAGGGATTCCTTGAGCCGCGCGGCATGCTGGACGATGTGGTCTAAGCGTTTCCTGGACTGCCTTCTCCTCGTTCTCGCGAGGAGGGCGAGGGCGAGATGGGGCTTGGGAAGCGCGCGCGGCTTGAAAGGTTCGCGCGCTTACCTATTTTGGCCGAGGGGATAGAAGCGTCTCGCCCGGTGTCGGTTCGGTGCTGCCCCAATCGCCAGCAGCGGCGCTCCGCTTTCTCATCAGGTACTGGGGCAGCAGCGGGCACCTGGGGGCGCCTCGTTTTTCTTTCACGGGCTTTGGATTCCCAACATCGGGAGCTGGGCGAGATAGCGTCTCTTCATTAAAGGAAAGCGGAGATCGTCCCCGTGGATATTCCCGCCCCAGAACACAGTAGAGGTTAGTCGTGGGGAACGTGACCTGTGTTTTAGTAAAGACACGTTGTGGCTTCGTCCATTTCGCTAATTAAGTGTAGAGAGACGAAGTGCGGGTTACCCTTTGACTTTAATGGCGCGAGTAAGAATTTTGATGGAGGAAAAAAACTCCGCAATCTTTTATTTTGTAACTAAGGTTCTTTAAAAGCGTTGATTTTAGTGCCATTTAGTATACGGCTTGCTGCTTCAGAATCTGCAGCTCTTTGTAAAACTTTATTTGCAGAAAACATCTGGCTCAAAGGAAGGAATTTATCTCCAGTACATTGTTCCTCCCGCCGCCCCCCCCAGCTCTTCGATGGAGGGGTTAGTAATTTGTATTATTTTAGAGGTTAAATTTAAGATGGGGGATTATCCTCCTAGGTGTTAGTGGGATAAGGATGGTGAGTAGGAAGTAGAGAGAAATAACAAACTTGGACATGAGAAAGTAATTCAAGCAGCTTTCAGAATAAGGTGAATAGCTGTCAGCTTTTCCTTAGATGTTGTGTTACTACTAATTTTCCCCCCCAAACTATGTCAGATCATAGGATTTTACAGATTTTGAGAACAGGAAAAGAGTGAAAGGTATGAACTGGAGATAAGACTATTTCATGCACCTATTGTCCTGAAAGTTGATTTTAATGTCACAAATTCCTCATGTAACAAAAACAATTCTTAATGCAAGTGAATATGAGTGCAAGCTGTCATGTGTTGATATGTTGATGCATGCTATATCAGTTATTGATATGTTGATAGCAGTTTCTCAGCCTCTGTTACATCACTTGTATACATAAAGCAGAATGCATAGTTATGCAGTTAACCAACTGCTGATTCTTTAATTATGTTCTATATACAACCAACATTTAATCTCAGTTTCTTCAAATTAATACATCTTGGTGAGGGTGTAAAAGAGCCTCTATTGCAGGTCTTATTGATATGCACTGTAAAGTTTCCTGCCCTGACTCAGGAACAATTACGGATCTGTTGGCTTTGTGTTTCCTTACTTTGCTTGCAGAATCCAACTGATTCAGTCCAATGGGAATCCATGGTTTGCTCCAGTTTATCAAGGAGGCAGCTGAACCTACTCATGTCAAGAAGTACAAAGGACAAGTAGTTGCTGTAGACACTTACTGCTGGCTGCATAAAGGAGCCTATGCGTGTGCAGAAAAGCTAGCAAAAGGAGAAGCCACAGACCAGTACGTTCAAAGCAATTTAACTGACAGAATTGGTAAAATAGTTACAGTAAAGGATGTGGTGGTTGTATGGTAACCATTTTTAGCCTGCAGGCTTTAACCAGCTTCTAGACCAACTGGAAGGCTGCAGGAGGCTTTCTTATGACATCACTGGGGAGGCCAGGCCCATTTTCATGGTTTTGAAGATTTTGGAAGTGTTTAAAGCTGAATGTTGCTGCTCCTTGTGGCTTTTGCAGTTTCATTTTAGCTTTTCACATGAAAATTCATGCTGCCAACATTTGGCTATTTTGCTGCCAAATTTCAGTGGTATGCTTTTGACCATCCTTGCCAGTTTTAAAGGGTAGAAATTAATGTCTTTTGTCTCACAAAGTCTTTCAATTTCCATGCTTATTCAGGTGTCCTCATGCCAAAAATTGTGCTAGCAAAAAATCTGCCATTTTATTACCAAATTTTGGGCACAAACTCAGGGTGCTTGGGTTACAAATGAGAGATGCATATGGGCTGCAGGTTGCCCAGCCCTATAACCTTTTTGTATCTAAACCAGGGGTTCTCAAACTACAGCCCGCGGGCCGTATACAGCCCGCCAGGGTCATTTATCCGGCCCGCCCGCCTGATTGGCCACCGCTGCTGTCTGTCAGGGCTGTGTTGGGAGCTGCAGGCGATGCACGAGGAGAGAGATTGCAGAGCCAGACTACAGGTATACTGGGTCGTCTTGCGGCTTTCCTCTCCTCGTACTCCACGGGAGGGATCCTCTGTGCAGGGTGATTGATTTAATCAGGGCACCTGATTGGCTGCCTCTGCTGTCTGTCGGGGCTGTGTCGGGAGCTGCAGGTGATGCACGAGGAGGGAGATTGCAGAGCCAGACTAGTCTACATTACAGGTATACCAGGCTGTCTTGCAGCTCTCCTCTCGGTGTGTCATTCTCCAAGCTGCTTGTCTCATTCTTTCTCCCAATTGCCCACCCCATTCTTGCAATCCTTCAGAAACCATCTGGTCTTCCCCAGCTCTCATGAGTACAGGCACCCTATTTGGAGAACGGCAGGAGCCCCATTCTCATGGTGCTTCGGGTTTGCATTTTATGTTCCTTCCTGTTTTACCCACACAATGGATTTCATTCAGAATGTCATTAAAATATTCCCAATAACCTGCTGCCATGGCTAGGTTTTAGTCAACAGAAGGCACTATCAGTGTCTGAAACTTATTTTCAAGATTAAATTCCAGTTTTACAGGGACAGTCCTGATTTTGGGGAAGGCATCCTCAAACTAATGGGAGGGCTCAAGGTAGAGCAGGCAGAACAATATGGGAACAAGTAGCCAAAGAAATGATGTCTTTTCATTACTCCTCAAGTCTTGGGGTACCTTATGGTGGAAGGGAACGTGGGAATGAAGCTATTCCATTATCCATTTTACTGGGTGCTTGATTAGTACTAGTCTGCAGAAATCCAGAATAAGAAGCAAAGTTAGTGTTTTCTGTATCTCTTTGTTGACAACTAATGGATTTTTGCAGATCAGGTCTGATAGCCTTATGATGGAGAGAGTGGTTAATTGATTGTTAGTCATTTATTAAATTAATTTGGCCTGAAAATAATTTTTCACAGAGTGTAAAAGCACAATAGGGAACAGGAATGTTTGGAACTACTTAAAGTTGCTTTATTCCAGAGAAGCTCTTCTAAACATCTTTGTGTCCTTTTTTTTCTGGTAATTTTTGCCTGTGACTGGGGAAATTGACTTGTAGATTTGTATACATGTATGCATTTTTAATATTCGTATATCCAAGTTTTTATTTTTGGAAATCAGGTCAGCCTACTTCTTTGCAAATTATCAGGACCGCAGAAAGCATTGTACTCAGTTTCTGTTTCACTTTTTCTTCTCTTCTGTTCCTTGCATTTATATCCAAACTCCTCTTCCTTGCCCAGACCTGTTCCATCATCTCAAATTCTTTGTACAAGTAGTCATCGCTTAACAACCATTCATTCAGTAGTTATGCTCAGTCCCCAAAGTTACTGTCAGAACCTGCATCAACCAAATGTCAATTTAAAAAGCTCTGGCAGTCAATGGGTGTTTGCTTGATTGGATTCTGCCATTCCTGACTAGGGAGGGGGGATGTTAGTTAATGGTTGTAATTGGGATAGTGCTTTGGGACGCAGAGGTACTTAACCTTATATGGGCAATTTAGGCCAGAACTATGTTATGAGTGGGAGGAAGGAACGAGGTCACCACCAGATGATAAAGAATTGTGGCACCAAGGGGGGGGGGGTGGTGTGTGTGTTTAAAAAGTGGCACTTCAACTCATACTTCCTCATACTCCACGGTAGGGATCCTCTGTGCAGGGTGATCAGTGGGATCCAGGGCGCCCTATTACTTTCTCCATTTGGACTGTGTGGTTGCCCCTCAAGTAGGAGAATGGCCACTGGCACTGACCAATAATGCGGGGGGCTGGGATGGGGGGAGGATAACATTTACTGACACTGACCACCAATGCAGGGTGGGGTTTATGTTGGTTAAAATTGTTCTTTATTTTAATTATTGTATTGTTTTTTTCCTGTTTTTTTTTTTTTTTGTACTACAAATAAAATGTGTGCATAAGAATTCATTCATGTTTTTTTCAAACTATTGTGAGCCGCCCAGTCACCCGTTGGGGGAGATGGGCGGCATACAAGTTTAATAATAAATAAATAGCCCGGCCCCCCAACATTCTGAGGTACTGTGAACTGGCCCCCTGTTTAAAAAGTTTGAGGGCCCCTGATCTAAACATTTAAATGGATTTAGTGGCCTATTCTGAAGCAAATAGGTTACGAACTGTAATCATTAATTTGAAATATAGAATTCACTATATGGGAAAGATAGTCTTATTCTGAGAGCTGGATAAAAGTTGTCCATCAATGTATTCCATCAGTAAGAAAGATGGGAAAGTTGGGTGTATTAAGTATGTTGTTAAATGCCTGAACTTAGAAAAATAATAGAACTTAATTGCTTTTTCATTTTAATTGCTCATGAAAACTTTAATAAAAAAATGAACCTTCTTAAATCTCATTTAAGAATAGTAATAGTAAATAGTTTTGAATAGTCAGTGCATAGGATTACAGCCCAAACTGAAACATATTTGGAAAAGAGCTTAATTTTTTTTAATCCATAGGGTTTCCTTAAATTAATATACAAGGTGAAATTTCTCTTGTAAGACCTATAGGGTGTGCTTAGTACAGTTAATTAAGACAGACGGCTGACATTCTTTTACTCTAAACTAAGTACTCCTCTAGTCACAAAATGTTGCTTTAGATACTGTGGTATGAACTGCAATATCGGTTGATCACTATGCTATCCTAATCCAGTGGCCATTTTGTTGTTGCAAAGGGGAAGTTGGCCCTGTTATGTAAACCATATTTTATGTTTTAAGATGTCATGACAAATGTATGATGTTGGTGTTTCTTTCCACAGATATGTCGTTTATTGTATGAAACTTGTTGATATGCTTTTATCATTTGGAGTTAAACCAATTCTAGTATTTGATGGATGTACTCTGCCTTCAAAAAAGGAAGTTGAAAAAACAAGAAGGGAGTAAGTTATGTTTGTGTTTACTAAGAAGCTGGGGATGTTCCTTTTTTTTTTTCAATCTTTCCAACCCAACAGAATGTTGGAAAGAAATCAGGACTTCTAGCAGGATAATTCTTCAAAAACAGAATAGGACCAAATTTGGTATGAAGGGACAAATCAGCAAAATAAAGACTGAGATCAAAATGGGCTGGATCTGGCTGGGCATTGCAGAGGGGAAAAAAATAAATCCCAAGACATTCATATGAGAGAAACAGTTGGGCAACAATGGAATGCTGCTGACTCCTTCATTCTAAGCCTGCCTCACTTCTGGTCATGTGACCCAGCGAGGAGTATGCGTAGACTGCCTCGGGCTTCCTAGTGCACACTTATATGCAGATGAAGCACCAGGGAAGAGTAAACACTTACCAATCTGATTGGGTCCTCACACACATCTATGTGGGTGTGTACACACACAGAGTCTGCACTATGCTTCCAAATGCAATCAGGTGCCCAAACACACAGTTGCAACAAAAGGGAGGGTGGAAGCACACCCAAACAGAATGTATTTTCTTTTGTAACAAAGTAACAATAGTCACTTGCTATAGCCACTGCTTGATAATAGGGTTAGAAGGAATTCCAAAAGCCACGCTCTAGGTGTTGTTGCTGTCTTGTTACAAATTTAAACTGGTTTGAAGAGTACTATTAAAAGTTAAAATCAATGAAGGTGGTTAATAATTTACAAGAGGGCTTTAATTAATGAAGCTTCTATATGAAAACAATGGCTCATGACTTAATAAGAGGCAAATTTATAAAACTAAAGCAAACATTCCCCTAGTGAAATCTAGATTAGGATTTGTGTTTTAAGGTCTAAGCTGCTTATGTTCTAAGTTTTAGGACATAGAGGTCTGAGCACAGTTTCCTCAGCATGCATCTTAACTTTATCTCCTTCTGGAAAAACCATCCAGGAAGTTGTAGAACCTACTGCAAAAGCCTCTGCACAATACAAGAATCTGCAGCTGAAAGTAGAAATGGAGATGTGATAAAAGTACTTGGTGTGTACACAAAAATCTTTAGGACGTAGTCCCAAATTAAGGCAAAGTTAATTAACTGATTAAGGTAACATCTCCTTTGAGTGCTGATGACCTCCTGGACGCAGCCATGAAGTCATCTTGGCAATAATACAGGAGTGGCTGGTTGGCCATTCCTTCTTCTGGATGCTTTCTTGGCTTCCCAAATGGTGCTACAGCTGGATGAGATGAGATAACTTTCTAGAAATCAACTCATTACAAAGAGAGTTAATGCAGCAGTTTATCACTAAAATCAATGTAAGCTTTAGTTTATAGTGAAAAGTTTATGTGCTGTTTCTTTAAATGGGCAAGTGCGATTAACATTGACATTGCTTCTCAGGATCAGCACTTTAATTTCATGTAATTTGATCACCTTTAGGACAAAAGGTAATTTTCTTTGTATAAACCTATTCAAAGTAATGGTAATGAACATGCTATTGTTGGAGTTAATTTATATTGTTTGTTGGCTATTTTATTACCTTTTATATCTGATTTTTAAGCTTTTGTAAATCTCAGAAATGTAAGGATATTGTTGGGGAAAATAGTACAATATTCTGCTTATTTGTTATAATTATGGGACTCTTAGAGAATGGATTTATTATGTGATTTTGTAGAAAACGACAAGCAAATCTTCTAAAAGGAAAACAACTGCTCCGTGAAGGGAAATTATCAGAAGCAAGAGAATGCTTTGCTCGCAGCATTAATGTTACACATGCAATGGCTTGTGAAGTGATTAAAGTAAGTATTATATTAGCAGGTTGCCCATTATGAATCCCATTTTGGCTACAACATTTCTTTTGCTATCAACCTTAAGCTTGCAACCTTTAGAGCAAAACTGTGACTAGAATTATTTTATTGTAACCTAAACCATATACTTAATGGCAGAAAGTGAAGAAGAACTAAAGAGCCTCTTGATGAGGGTGAAAGAGGAGAGTGCGAAAGCTGGCTTGAAACTCAACGTTAAAAAAAACTAAGATCATGGCATCTGAACCCATTAATTCCTGGCAAATAGAAGGGGTAGAAATGGAAGTAGTAACAGACTTCATTTATTTGGGCTCCAAGATCACCGCAGATGGAGACTGCAGCCATGAAATTAAGAGACGCTTGCTCCTTGGGAGGAAAGCTATGGCAAACCTAGATAGCATATTAAAAAGCAGAGACGTCACCTTGCCGACAAAGATCCGCATAGTCAAAGCTATGGTTTTTCCAGTAGTAATGTATGGCTGTGAGAGCTGGACCATAAAGAAGGCTGGGCGCCGAAGAATTGATGCTTTTGAACTGTGGTGCTGGAGAAGACTCTTAAGAGTCCCTTGGACTGCTAGGAGGTCAAACCAGTCAATCTTAAATGAAATCAACCCTGACTGCTCATTGGAAGGATTGATAATGAAGCTCAAGCTCAGATACTTTGGTCACCTAATTCGAAGAGAGGACTCTTTGGAAAAGACCCTGATGCTGGGAAAGATTGAAGGCAAAAGGAGAAGAGGACGGCAGAGGATGAGATGGTTAGATAACATCACTGAATGCTGATGAAACTGAGCAAACTCAGGGAGGCAGTGAAGGACAGGAAGTCCTGGTGCGATATGGTTCATGGGGTCACGAGTTGGACACAACTTAACGACTGAACAACAACAAACCATATACTGTAGCAGGCAATAAAGGACACAATTTAAGACAACAGCATTTTTCCATGCTTACTAAATTAAACAATTTAATATAGCTGGGGGGTATCTCTCTCTTCCCCCCACCCTTTTTTTTTTTTAATCTGTGGGATACATATAAGGCCTAATACTGACCAGATTAATCTGCAGTTCAGGTGTATCATTTTTAACTGCAGGTGTGGCCTTACATTACTAAATGGGCTACAACTCCAGCGTAAAATTCTTGTGACATCTAATTTTCAATGTGGGCAATTTTTTTTTTTTTTGTATGAGGAGGGATTTATTTATGTGAGCCATCTGCAGTCTAAAGTGTACAGTCTAGTCACTGTTTGCGAGTTTTGTGAGAACCGTGTGCAACATTACATATGAAAATGTATGGGCCATTAATAACCCAGTGTGACTGGGTTCTTTTAGAACTAGATGGGTATTTAGGTTTACAAGGATGGCAATTGACAATAGTTTTTGTAGTTCTCATTTTTTCCCTTCATTTCTTTTTTTTTCTCTCTCTCCCCCGTCTCCCCCTTCCTTCCTCCCTCCCTCCAATGTGGGTTAGACCAGCAGCATGTCCCCCAGAGTTCTATGGGCCAAGTCTGCGGGGGGGGGGGGAGCCATATTTCTGTAACTAAATAAATAGTAAAAGCTGGTTACAAGGACTAGAAAAGGCATAGAGAGTGTAATTGATGAATTCAAGAAACTGATAGCTTATTTTAGTGTTGCTACTGTTCTAACCACATTAATGCTGGCTGTGGGACTAAACTTTTTTGAAAGTGAAAATTGAAAGGCCACTTGAAAGTTTGCCTGAATTTGCCCAGTAGGATCAGTTTTATTGGCAACTTCTGTTAGAAAATGTTAAAAGTCCCTATTGCAATGTGATTGCTGATCTTGTAATTCTTAGTATCTTAGAAACCAAAGGTATTCCCTGCCTTGTGCATACAGCAGTTGGATTATTTTAGATCAGATTAGAGTAGATTAATATTAGTCATGTACAGGAAGCTCCACCTTTATGTGATTTATCCAATGAGATACAACTTAAATATTGCAGCTGGGGTCCTGGAAAGCTATTATTTGAGCTTAGGACAAGGAATACCATGTTTAAGTAGCTAAACAGTTTTACTGATTACAAAGTAGCTTTATGTATTAATGTATGGTATTATAATGAACATTTTGAACATTGCACTGTTTTTTGTTTATTTGCAGGCTGCCCGAGCCCAAGGAATAGACTGTCTCGTTGCACCATATGAAGCTGATGCTCAGTTAGCCTATCTTAACAAAACTGGCATGGTTCAAGCTATAATTACAGAGGATTCTGATCTCCTTGCTTTTGGATGCAAAAAGGTAATTAGTCTGCATGGAAATCCTATATGGTCCAGTGCAGAATCTTCACTTGCTCATTACCTTTGCATTCCCTTTACTTGCCAGCCTTAAATATGGCAAATCATCATCAATTATGGCCACGGTCCAAGCAGACTTGAACAGCCAGCCTAAAAGGAGCCAGGAGCATCTTTTAAACGTGGTTTAGAAATTGGCAGAATGCAGTTCACCACACACCAGCATGGATGCTTAGGTTTTGCTTTTTCCCATATGTGTGGGAGAATTCTCTTTCTCTCATATGTTTAGATCCGAGACTTGGTATTTCTGAAGCAGAATTCAGAATTCTCCGTGTGTGTCTGCATAGGCACCCATGAGCTTGTACATGTACATATGCGTGCACTTGAAATACTTGATTTTGATGTTATCCTTACAAAAAGGTAGGTGACTATTATGTTAAGAAAACATAATTTATTAAGACCGGTTAGGGAGTTTGTAGTAGAGGTTAGAATAAAACCTGGGACTTAATTTGTAGTGTACCTCTTTGCCACTACTTTTTATGTCATCTCTGCCCAGACCTAGATGGTCTAAATACCATCTTAGAAGTATCTGTGACAAGAGCATGCAAAATAGGATGTTCTGCTGTGTAATTCATTTATTGTTAGGCTTAAAGCTAAATAACATTGTATAATGGGGCTCTGATATCTTAGACACCTGGTTATTTGTTCCAACTGTAAAGCCCTCCAAAGTCTTGCATAAATTTCCATATGTTTACTTACATCAAAAATATGTCAATAACTTTTCTAGGGTGCAGTGCCAACAGTATGAACTGTGATCCATGAAGTCACATGAACTCTTAGATGGGTATCTTTTGTCCTCAGCCCCTCCTTCTGCCATCCGCAGTAGGAGGCCCTCCACAGTATTGCATACTATGTATAGTATACAATATGCAAAGTTCTCAAAATGCTACCGAAGTGTCATATGAGCATTGTTGATGTTTACTGATATTCCTTGGCAGGCGTTTGACAAATGATTTTCAATAAAGATTTGACTATATCTGAGGTGAGGTGAGATTAGGCTTCCAGCTGTAGCAAAAGGAGAAGAAAAGATGATTGTATGTGTATGAACTCATACACATAATTTAGAGAAATGTTGAATATACTGAGCAAAATGCAAAATCCATACTACATAAATATAGTTCAGTTTATTATTATTGATTAGCCATTAGGTCATATCAGGATTGAGCATGAAATTGAGCAAACTCAGGGAGGCAGTGAAAGATAGGAAGGCCTGGCGCAATATGGTTCATGGGGTCACGAAGAGTTGGACACGACTTAACAACTGAACAACAACATATCAGGATATAGAATATAAAACATAAGACATTAATAAGACCATATATTAAAAATAGGATGAGAGAAACAAAATTAAAAAAAAAAGATGGAAATCATATTTCTGTATCACCCCTACAGTTTACTCCAGTCAGATCCACATATGCAGATCTCAACTGTACTGTTTTGTTCAAATAAAGGGCTGCATTATATGTAATTTTTAAATTCTGACCGCACATGAAATATATTGTTTTAATATAAGGATCCCAATAGGTCATGTGCGTTCATTACAAGGGACTTGGTTAAATCTTCCATATTTAACTGTTGTGTCCAACTCCTCAAATCTTGCTCAAATACTGCCCTAAGATAGTTGGGCATTTCTGTGTTTAAATACTTGGCAATTTGGAAGGTACATTTGTAACAGCTCATCCAGTTCAGTGTGCCAACCTTACTAAGGGTGGCTATAATTTTCTGTGCTTCTATATCCAAGATTCTTTGTACGGCGATCTTTTTAGCTTGTTCTCCAGAAAGAATTGGACGTGAGACAGGGAGACCACAGCTCCTAATATAATTTGTCAATTGTGTTATCCAAGAAGTCTGTAATTGAGATTTTGTCTGTTCTAACAGACACAATTTTGAGAGACTGTCAGTTTCCATAGCATTGGTTTTGCACCAATAATTATAAGCCCTGATTTTACACAAATAACAAATTGTATGGATTCCCAATTCTCTAACTGCAGCAGCTGAAGGTCTTTTAACCACACCCAAGATACTTCTCAGATGCTGTGACTGCATTTGTTCTAATAGTGATATGTGTTTTAAGCCCCAAACTTCAGCACCATATAAGAGCATAGGAGTAACCTTGGCCTTGTGTACTTTGATAATTGGGGCTAAGGAGCCTGGATAGCTATGATTTATTAATTTGAGCAGTAAGTTCATATGTGCCCTTGCTCTAAGTGAGCACCTTTGATGATGAGGAAGCCAAGATCCAGTCTCAGAGAAGACTACACCTAGGTAAGGGAAGGTATTAACTTGCTCTATTGTCTCACCATCTAATAGCCATCTGTGGTTATGATGTCGTTTGACTTTGATTTATTAATGATTAGAGAATTATTATGAAAGTAGGAGCCAAGTCTTCTTAACAACCTATACAACCCAACTTGCGAATATGATAGTAAAATCATATCATCAGCGTATAGCAAGTTCTTACAATATGTGTTAATGCCTTGGGCATGGGTACTTCAGGATTCTTCATTAGTCCTGGTAAGTCATCACTGTATAGGCTAAATAACAATGGTGCAAGTATGCACCCTTGCCTTACCCCTTTGTAAATATCATCCTTCTTGTCATGGCTCCATTAATCCCAAATCACACTCTCAAACTAGTGCTTGTATAAAGGGCTTTGATCAACACCAGCAGAATAGATAAATATAGGAATATTCAATAGCACTGAAATGGTGGGCACACCTAGGTCAGTCAAGGCCCCTTTCCTTTTTGCATGCACATTGAAAAGGGACACCTGATCCTACCTGCCATTTTGATGTTGTTGATCCACCTTGTGGATGCTCCTGAATATACATATTCATTCATGATTTTGTTTGTATTTCAAGGTATTTCTGAAAATTGACAAGTTTGGAAATGGCTTAGAAATTGATCAAGCTCGGCTAGGAATGTGCAAACAGCTTGGTGATGCCTTTACAGAAGAGAAATTCCGTTACATGTGTATTCTGGCTGGCTGTGACTACCTTCCATCAATTCATGGTATTGGCTTAGGCAAGTCTTGCAAGCTGATAAAGATAGCCAATAACCCTGATATTATAAAGGTAATATGTTTTTTGCAGCTTGATTCATCATGTACTGTATTTTCAAATATCTCCATGGATGATAAGGAAAATCTGCTCTGTAAAACTTTAAAGCAGTGCTTTGCTCTGATCTAGGTTCTCATGAAACAACCCCCTGAAGCTGCTTTATGAAGCAACATGGCTTCAAAGGGTGAAGCAGTCATGTTGCTTTATCTCACCCAGATTCAGAACCCCTTTCACCTTCTTCCTTGGAGCTTGCCATGCTTGAAGTGCTTCCAGGCTGGATGGCTTTAGTGAATGCTGTGGGATGCATCCTAGTGTGCAATAAAACCATCCAGCTTGGAGCCTTCTTTGGACCTTGTCAAAAGACCTTTGCTGCTCAGCTCTGGAGGAGGCACCTCTTGTTCTCCCATCAAAAGCTTCACACACCAAAGGTTTTCCAAACTGGATGGCTCTAGGTCACACTATGAGCCAATTCTATTTTATTCTCTGTGTGCTGAAGGCAGCATCCTGAAAGCACCTCTGTCAGTATCTGGGAAAGCTAAGAGGAGGTGCCTGAATAATGGTGAGGCCATCTGCGTTGCTTTCTCTAGGTGAATCAGGCTACTTCTTCATTTTATCAGAGTGAATAATATCTCCACAGTGTGAATTGCTTTCTCAAAGTGAATCTAAGTTTCTTCACAGAAGCCTGTATGATATTTTTATCTGAATATTTATAATTATAAATTAACAAAGAGTAAATAGAGCAAAAAAGTTCTATTCTGTACAATTGTAACACAAACTAAATGAAGCATAATATGCAAATTCCTTGTTTGATGTGAAGCTATATCCAACAAGCTAGTTCTCCCTAGGAAAAGGAGGCTGACTTGAGAAAAACCTTTGTTTTAGGTTTAGTGTCATGAATTTTCCCTCTAGTTCTTCAGAGTTATCTTATAAATCCCATATCAGTGCTAATATCTTCAAAACCTAATTTTCTGTCTTTTTCTTGGGTCTGAGTAGATAATGCATTAGCAGGGAAGCAAGCCAAGTAAAAGTAGTTGAAGTAATTAAAATGGGGGGGGGGGCATTAATGAGAAACTGTTGGTAGTCCACTTAAAGTGCCACCAAGTCTCTGACTCAGGGTTTTATAGATATACTTTTACTTACTGCCACATATGCTTTGTCTTCTAGCAGACCATCTCTGACCTCATATAGTCTTGCTGTTGCCACCGCTGAGTTATTCAGAGAGTGTCTATACTGACCTTAATTTGCCGTACATTCTAGCAGGAGTAGGCAACCTGTAGAACTGAACTACAGCTTCCTATATCTCTTACTATTAGCCATGTAGCTGTGGCTGCTAGAAGCTGTAGTTCAGCATCATCTGCAGTACAACTGGTTGTCTACCAGCATTCTGTGACTTAAAGGCTTCTTAGATGACAGGTGCAGCTCCGCTGCCTTCTCAGAGTTCATTCAGGCCAGTTGTCATTTGACTTAAATTCTGGCTCTACCTCTGCACCTGTGTAACAAACTTTGAGTTGAGCAATAAGTCTCAATTCTCCACAAACCTAACTCCATACTCAGGGACTTACAGTGGGAGTTTACAGAGATGACAGTTTTATGGCAGACAGGATAGAAACCACACAGAAAGGTCAGCCCCCTGCAGGACATAGAAATCAAGCTCTATGTATATGTGTCTGCTCCAGGATTTAAATTCTAGGTCTCTTCCTTCTGTCATTTCAAATCAGTGGAAGTTTGGATATTCTGTTCTTGATCTTGATATGAGGGCTATCTGTCCACTCTGAAAACTTGTAGTTTCTAACCTCATCAGCTTCAGGCTTTACATAGTGCCATCTTTAGAGGCCACTGTTCTTTGGACAATCATTTGTTGCTAACTTTGGGGCAGGTTGGGGATTGGAGGGATAGAACAGACCCAGAAGAGGGGTTTAACTGGCAGATATTTACTAACCTTGGGTTCTTTTCACTAAAATGAAGTCCATGGTGTCAGCTTTTCCTATCAAAGTACATTAATGGTAGTTCTGTGCAGGAGGATATCCTGAAAACTCTTGTTCTTCCTACTTGCCTTAGTAAGCAGAACCAAATATTTTCAACAATTCCTAGTGTAGGAGAAAGCATACCTCCCTTCTGGAGTGTTATGACCTAGCTCCAGTTTGTAACTCATTGCTGAGAGCTAGGCTGCTTTGTTTCTCTTCTATTGCTTTCTGTCATGCTTTGGGAGCTCATGAATATTTCATTGCTAAAGACACACACATGTGCATGGCTCTTTCAGACTTCCTGAAGGCTCTTCTGTCTCAACCCAGCATTTCAAGAGCCACTATTATGAGGGCAAGAAAACTGATCTGCTCTTTTCTCATGACATTGTGAAGGTAGTTGTGTAGTAGAAGGTAAAAGCCATAAGATCTCTCATTATCAAATTCATGCTGGGAGAGACAGATGCTGGAAGGGACTAAAACTGCATCAGTGTCAAGGCCATTTGTTTTTCCCTTGACTTGGGAACCCAGAAGCCTCCACTTCCTTTGCCTTTGGAAGTCTTTGTGTGGCAGAGGAAGAGAAGCTGTCTGACCAACTTGTACCTATCACAGCCAGGCTGTTTCAAAAGTTAACTACCGTCATCTTGTTGAAACAAAGTCATAAGAATCTTGGGGTTAGAGGGATGAACTAGGATCCTTGAGTCTTCTGTCTGTATCCACTAAGAGAGACTGTCAATTCCTCTATGTAAGGACCAAGAGTTCCATGTAGTGTATTAAAAAATGCCAGACCTCCCCCTTAGAAACCGGGTCACCATTTTTGAAGAAACCAAGCAAGACAATAAATTCCCCACAATATAAAGTCTTTTTCCTTACAACCAAGGTTTCAGGATCTGGTGAAATGATTACATTCAGTATGTTTCCTGTAACAGGTTTCATTCACCTTTCTGTTCAGTAATGGAAGGGATAGTAAGAAGCCTAGGCAAGGAAGGGAAGTTTCCTCTCTGAGCATTTTTCCTGCCTTGTTTCTGAGCCCTTGGAGGAGGAGCCTGTCAGTTTGCATGAGAACTGTGGCTCCCTCCTTACCCAGTCTCCAAGGACAACAGCAAGAGAGCCTGCTAAGCCCAGTAACTGGCTGCAGTTAATAAATAGATCATCAAATAAAAAAGGTCTAATTCCCCCCCCCCCTTTCTTATCAGAGCCCCTAAAATAGGAGAAGCAGCTTATTCAATTGAAGAGGCTGCCCTTTCCCCGTAACCCTGGAGGCTGTGAGACAGGAGAATCTATAACTACAGTGGATAAATATATTTGTCATGGGCTGAGCAGCACTCTGGATACAAAGGGGAAAAGATGCTTGGATTGCACATTAGGTTCTGCTTGTTGGCACTTCCTTAAAGCAGTTGAGTCCTTTCCTGGGATCATCAGCTGCATGCTGCAACACAATTCCAGGAAAAGACACTAGATGCACGTCCTCACAAGCTCTAAAGCACCTTTTCCCCCTTCAAATCAGAAGTGTTGCACAATCACCAGCTAAGAATTTTCTCTGTGAGGAGTTCAAGGTCTCCCGTGACGGATGTCCCTGTTGCTGTGGATGCAATCTAACTCAGTATAAGTCATTAAGTTGGGATGGTTGGATTTTATATTTATCGGGTGTTCAGGTCATTGCCTGAAAGCAACATTTCAAAATTTGCACCACAACAATATCTGATGATCTGTTAGAGAGGCATGTGTTTGTTTGTCTGTGTTGGCTAATAATTAGTGAAGATCTTTGGCTTTGACACTAAATTCAAGACTAGTCAACATAGTGTCATCTGCTTGCCTCTTGTCACCAGATAGTAGAAATTAAAACAATGACATATAGAGTGTGTGCCTAAGATCTGGAACTAACTTTCCTTCTTCCCCACTTTACCCTCCTGTTTTCATCTCATTCTCTGTGGGGTTGTTTTGTTTGTTTTGAGCAGGGCAGCAGAAAAACGTTTATGAGGGTTTTTTACAAAGTGTTTTAATATAATCTGACAATGATAAGGAATTGTGGGAGAAGTTCCTATCACTGATAACCAGGTGATTTTATTATAGTCAAGGAAGTTAGTGTCTAATTTGCTAGTGCTTGATATGTATAACTCCACAGTGCATGTTAAAGACTCTGCATCAAATTAAATATTCCCCCTGATGTATGGGGCTCTCTCATTCAGCATTCATGTTTATGCTAAAATACTCCTTAAAAAAAAGAAGAAGAAATATTCCATCCTCTTTAGTGAGATACTTACAGAAAAATTACACTACACGTTGGCTCAAGGCCCATCTCTTGTGTGTTTCAAGAAGAGATTGCTATGGCAAAAAGTTCTGTCCTTGTTACTCAGTTGATTCAGAGGAGCAGATGAGGTTTTTATGGTAACTTTATTCTTATTTAGGAATGCATCTGATTTATTTCCTACAGCATTCAGTAACTAAGCATGGCAGATACATTTTCTAGCGATATGGTAAAGTTGAGCTGTGTCCTAGCATCTCAGTACAATCAAAATCTGTCACTATGGCTTATAGGAGGGGTTATACAAGTAGTGTAACGTCTCACAGTAATGTGTCACCTCTGCAAAATCAATCAGAGTGCAATTTAGACAGACAATTTTAAGAATCCTTGACTCCCAGCTCAGTCTCTGTACTAGAAATCAGTTTTTATTTCTTCCTCTGTAACAGCTCAGTCTATATTACCCAGAGGTGATTTCCACTTTATATCCTCCCACTCAAAAAGAGGCAACCATGCTTCCAGAAGCTGTTTTGGAATCATCTAATCTAGGTAACCCTTTCGAGGAACTTCCAGTTCTAGTTACAAGGGATGTAATGTATTGGATTTGAATTCAGCAAGGGTGTATTTGCCTAGTGGACTAAGAGAAAGGTTGTCTAATATTAAGGTGACACATCAGGATTGATTGAGGGACCAGTGGTCCAAGCTCCTTACCTCTTATTCAGAAAGCATCTTCTTTCTTCTATTGTTAATTCCCAATGCTTTTAAGAATGTTTCTCATGGGGAGTTCAGAGCAGAACCTGAGTAACCACAGACTGAATGATGGAAAGGAACTAGAAGACTATAAGAATTATCTTTCTTGACAAGAGAGTCTACTAGCAAGTCACTTATTGATCAAGAAAAATTCTTTGCTGAGCTCTGAACTTGGCAGATTCTCTTCAGATTTGCATGTTAAGTAGTAGGAAGCATGGGTGATCTAGTGACAGTAGGTTAGTGTACATACTTGCTCATATATCATCTCACTGAGAGATCTGAACACTATGGTAGAGATTGTTTTTTACTGAGAAGATGGATGTATTTCCTGTTTCAGGGGATGTAACATTTTTCACATAGCAAGTTTTCCAGCCTCATACAGGGGTAGCTTGATTGCATTTTCATGTTGGGTACCTTAAAAGCAGTGGTATTGGTTTTCTAGGCTCGCTCTGAGGCCTGAAAAAAGTCAGGCTGTTTTAATGAATAGCAGAAAGAAGCTGTGCTCACATGACATCAAAAGCACTTCTGAATCATTCTTGAAGAGCACAGCCCTACTATTTTCTTACTATGGTTTTGAACTGTGCCTCTTCCTTATGTTTATGAATTATGTTTGGGCTTCCTATATATTTACAGTTTTGTAAGTGGAAGAGAAGTGGTGGTCTCTTTCACGCTAGAGACCATTGTACATCTTTTAGTTGTCCCTGCTAGAGTAAGTAAGAGGAGCAGCCCTGTTTTTAGGATATCCTCAACTGTAGAAAAGAACCTTGCTCATAACCCAAATGTTCCAGACTTCCTTCATCCAAAGTCCAAAGCACTGATATGTAGATTAATAAAGGTGTTGGCTTGGATATTAACTTTCCTTCTGAATGTCTGTTCCTAGGATCATTAGGGAATGATGTGATAAACTGAAGGACAGATGATTGTGGAAATTGTCCCCTAATGTGACTGAAGAGATTATTTAGAAGCTAAGCAATTGTGTTTGCTATCTCTCATGAGCACTGTTTGTTTTTCTGACAGGTCATTGGGAAAATGGGACAGTATTTAAAAATGAATATTTCAGTATCTGAAGAATACATACAAGGATTTATTCGTGCTAATAATACTTTCCTCTATCAGTTGGTTTTTGACCCAGTCAGGAGAAAACTTGTTCCTTTGAAGGCTTATGAAGATGATGTTGATCCAGGAACTCTGTTTTATGCTGGAAAGTATCCTTTATCAAATTAAAAAAGGTAATATATTTATAGGGCATAAAAATGTCACAATCAAATTGTTTCTACTTCAGTTGGTAAAATCCTTAAGCATTGTTGTTGCAAAAAAGAAATTGTTTCTAGATCAATTACTACTTAGATTTTGTCTGGCTTATGTTTATCCCCTTTGGGATAGTATTAAGCTTGAATAAATAGTAATGCTGTTTCAAATAATATAGGCCATTGCAAAAGCCCTGCCAATAATTCTAATCTCATAGAAACTTCCAGGAAAACAAAGTTGGGATTAGGTAATATGCAGTGTTAATGCCTCAGCTAGCTATTACATTATTTAAGTTTATATCTACTTAAAACAAAGGTGTTCTTTTTCATATGTTCTGAAACTGCACGAACATTTCTATCAGTGATGTACAGAGTTATGATCTCCATAGAATGGCATTATTAAAAAAAAAGAAAGTCCTAAGTAAAAATGGCATTCTTTCTTAGCTTGATTCACTTAGATACTTTGATGACAGGACTGCTTTTCAAATTGCACTTGGAAATAAAGACATTATGACAATGGAGCAAATTGATGACTACAATCCTGATGTATTACCGGTAATGTTTTGTATCTAAAAAACATGTTTTGATGGTCTGTGGGGAATGATTTTGTGTCTGTGTGTTAGCTTGACTTAGATAAGTCTGAAGTATATAGAAGTTATACATTTTATTACAGGATTTGATATACTATACTAAAAATCCTGTATCAAAACTACAACTTTAGATGTTATACAAGTTACAACCACTAAGAGTACTACACAACTGTTTTTATCCTTATTAGGACTCTTCAGGTGTAAGTAAGTATCTTCTGTGCTAGCTGTTCTATGTTCAATCCTTTAATGCAATTTGAATCGACAGGCCTTGCATTTGTTAACTATACATAACATTTAACTTTATAGCTATCTTGGCCTAGTTGCCAGTAACTTGCAGAAAAGGAGGCCTTATAGAAGCTAAGCAAATAAGCCTTCCTTTTTTCTATATGGTCTCATGCTAGAAAATTTTCTGATTTTTTGTTGGCCTGGGCCTCATGTGGATGCCCTTTCTGTGATTTTTGAGAATTCATAGTGTCAGAGGATTGGAGAAGGACAAATATTCCTACTTTCAAAAATAGGGAAAAAAGGGACCTACATAATTATGGTCAATTGATATTGATACCAGACAACACTCCAGAAGAGGTTATTAAGCAATCAGTTTAGAAAATTGCTTGGAAAAAAATGTGAGTTTATTAAGAATAAATCATGCCAAGCCAGTCTGATTTCCTTTTGTGACAGAGTGTCCAGTTTAGCTGACCACAGGAATGAGGTAGACATGGTGTACTTTGACTTCCATGAGATTTTTATAAAGATGGCAAAATTGGGGCTGGTCTGTTCTACTTTTGGATAGATACAGAGTTAGTTGAACAATTGTACCCAACAAGCATATATTGATGGCTCCAGGTAAAGCTGGAAAAAGTATTGAGTAATATACTGCTATTTTAGGTCTGTGTTGTTCAGCATCTTTGTACATGACTTAGATAAGGTACATGAGGTTATCAAATTTGCAGAACACCTAGAGAAAGGAATAGTAAACCCTTTTAGAAAACAGTAACAAGGTTCAGGGGTGAAATATATTCTATTTCTATGTATTTCTATATTCATCTTCACTCCTCACAGATGAGCATTTTACTCTCACTAGGCTGAATGCTTTACCATCATTAGCTTTGAAAAAAAGGTATAGCAATCTCCTTCTAAGAGTGAATCTGCCCCTGTATGGAGGATATAGTTAACATCACACATGTTGAAGTTATATTTATTATGACCAAAAAACCCAAATAGCAACATCACACATATTATTGAGCTGTCCATTGCATAAGACATGGTGCTCAGAATTCATATCACCATTCCTTGCTAATCACTCCAGCTATTCTATGGAAGGGAACATGTTCTTTTTAATCAGTAAATCTTCAGGAATCCCAAAAAGGGTTGCAAATTTTAGTTCAATCTTGATAGCTATAGGGAAACGGTGAAGAAATAAAATCTGATAGATTATTTCCCATATTATAAGTCAATTAGCCATATATTTTACTTGTTACTGTTTAGTGTTATTATATGCTTTGTTGTTTGATTTGTTATATGAAATTTTGATTAATGGTCAAAATCAATATAAGTATCATGATTGAGGAGGATCTTAACAAGCTGGAGCAATGGGCAGAGGCCGGCAAGATGAATTTCAGCAGGGACAAATGCAAACTCCTGGGATCATACTGGCAACAGTTCAGGCAGTAGAGAAAAAAGGATCTGGATGTCTTTGGATAATCTGGAGAAGAGAAGATTATAGAATCTCTTTCTGCTGGAAGACACAGTTATCTTCAAGTATCTGAAGGGCTGTCGTGTAGAAGATAAAACAGAATTGTTCAGAGTTGAACCAGTTGGGCAGTACATAATCTGGAAAAGCTAAAGCCATTGTATAAACTAAAGTCACTGTCATATAGGCAGCTGTATTTCAACAGTGTCCCCATCAGAAAGGTGTTAAGGCATATATGAGTTAAAAAGATGGCAACAGTCAATCTTTTATGTGGGCTTGATCACTCTCCTAGATTCTCCTTGTCCAGTGGCAAGCTGCTAAAACATGATTGAGAAAACTCTAAACCAGTAATAGATTTAGCATCAATGTAACTTAGAGAAGCAGAGAATAACATAACTTTTTGTTTTTCTTTCTGTCCTTTTGGTATAGCCTGTACAGCCAAGAGGCCATGGCTGGGATGTCAGTTATACTCATGAGAAGTCATCCTATTTAAAGAGTATTTGGAGCAGGGACTACAAACCCTGTTTTACTACTAAGATCGTCACAAATTCAGCACCTTTGTTAGAGAAACCCACTACCCGAGGAATTGAGCAGCTAATTAATTTAAAAGGACTCAAACTTCCCAGCAAAATGCTAGTGGCAAAAAGACCAAGGCATGGTACGATTGCTACATTTTTAAACATAGATACATACATACATATTCTATCTTGACCCTTAGCACATGAATCTTAAATGCTCAACACAATTGTTAGGATAGAATAAATGTTACCCCGTAGCATATTTCTTAATTCCTTATATAGTTTTTCTATAAATCATCTGAAGGAATTACTAACAGAACACTTAAGTTAACACAAACATAATTTATTTCTTTTAACTTTTCAATTTTTCTTTATTGCTTTCTCTTTGGTGGTAAGCAAAAAAAAATATTATTACAGTATTTGTCTATTCTGTTAATATCAATCTATTAAAAATCCTTATGTAGGTCTAGTATGATTAAACGTAATTCATCTTTTATATATTTAGAAGAACTATCAGAAGGGGAACTGCTAGGCCAGTATTTTTCAAACTCAAAAAAAACCAAAATAGAAAAGTGTGACAAGAACCAGAAGCTTCTTAATGGAATGTCTACAATCTGTGCTTCCCGGGACTCATGCAGAAACAGAGACAGTTCCAGTGTTCAGCCCAGGCTTAGAAATAAATTTGCCACTATTCTGCAGAAGGAGAATGAAAAAAATTGTGCAGTTGTTGTTCCAGGAACCAGAAGCAGGTATGTGTCTTTAAATTGTGTTCCTGCAATTTCACTTAATTTTTTTAAGAAAGTAAAATAATCTTTAAAAAAAAAACAAATCTAGAATTTAAACACTAAATATCAGTAAGATCACATGGTATGATCAGGACTGCACAACACATTAGCAAATATGATTAATGACACAGCTACTTTACTCAGTCTGGAGCCCTCTAAGTGAGGCTGTGCTGGCTGAGAAGTCTGGGAGTTGCAGTGTCTACAGTACACAATTGGAGGGCTGGGAACACTTGCTTGCTTGACATGTCAAAAAGTGACATAAGGGATCTATTTGATTAATGTCTTCAGTTCTTATAAAAATCTGTACATATGCAGTGATTTTTATGGATTTGGATGTTAAAGTATTAGGACTACAAATTCCCTCTTTTATACAGTTTTCCAAAGGTAAGCTGATGGAGCAAAGGATGAATAACAATGAGGATGTGGGCATAGGAATCTTCAGGAATATTTAACATATAAAAGCACTTTTAAAAAGTTAAACTTCAGTGTAGAAACAAAGCTTGGCATTGTTATATGGCAGTTCAAATACAATTCAACTTTATACAAGTAAGATTTTAATTTGATTTCTTCTGAGGCACCTTCCAACTGAGATTATTCTAAATATTCCGTACTGGGTTATAGTAAGTAAGACCAGGTGAACAAGTTTGCATGACCATGAACCACCAAAATGTGCAGTTAATTTAACCTCCCTGATGTACCTTCCTTGCTCACTGCCAAAATACAAGTTTGCATGCTGACAGGTCATTTCCTCAAACGTATTTATTTTTGCAAGACTGAGCAATGGAGTTACTGAAGAAAAATACTGCTGTATTTTAGTAGTTTACCATTAATCATTCATTTGCTGAAGCACATTTCTTGAAGGGTAAGAAAATTTATCGTAACCCAGAAACTTTAAACATTTTGACTACCACTTGATCATTTGAAAAAATATATTTCCTCTTTTAGTCAAACAAATTGCCTGGGACTTCACTGATGCAAACTATGCACAAGGCAATACTACTTCCTGTTTACTTTTGCTCGTAATGTATGTTCTGTGTCTGAAAAAAATGAAGAGGTTATACAACTTAGAATCACAAAATGCTTCCTTCTTTCTTAAATGTAACAGCTAAACAAAGAATATGTCTCCAAGCACTCACACGCGTAGCATGTTCATGCTAAAGCTCTGTATTTATTATCTGTATATAGAGGTGGACCATTTGATGAAGTTAGGAAGTGTGTTTCAGTCTTCTGAACCCTGAAGGTTCTAGTTATAATGCAACTATGACAAAGGAGAGTTGCATTTATATTGCAGTGTGTTCAATTTATGGGATTTGTCTCCTGGCTTTCTAATTGAATGAGTACACTCAAAAGTGTTTAGAACCTGAGTTATAAATGCATCCTCTATCCCACTAGTCCTTAGGGTTTTATTTTAACATAAGCCGGCTGGGTGACTTTGGGCCAGTCCCTCCCCCTCAGCCCAGCTCACTTCACAGGGTGGTTGTCGTGAGGAAAATAGGAGGAAGGGTTATTAGGTATGTTCACTGCCTTGAGTTATTTATAAAAATAATAAAGGCGGGATAAAAAAATCTAAAAAAAAAAGAGATTAATGTGCTTTGACTTATAAGTAAAACTATTGAGAGTGGTAAGAAAGCATAGGTCTAGAGGTTGTTATAATTCACTAATTTCTAATTATTTCAGCACATGCCCATAATAATTTTAACAAAAGTCTATAGTTTACTCTTTCAGTAAAACTGTAACACTTTAATTTGGTTAGATTCCTGCCCAGAGCTTTTAATATTATCTTATTTCTTTCTATATTTGTCCAATGTATGTTAGGTTTTTCTGCAGCATTGGGGATCTGCCTGAGAATATATCAAAGGATAAAACTGACCAGCCTCTCCAGGACAGTGAGGCTGATGGTCCAACTATGGAAATAAACAATAAATTAACAGAAGACCACAGTCCCTGTTCATCAGAGACTGGAGAAACTGAAAGAATCATCTCATCAACACCCGGGATGGTACAGTCAAGCTGTTTCGTTTGGTCTAGAAGCTTTGCAGAGAGATGTGTGTCTCCTAGCCCATCACAAAGCATAGCGGTGCTAAAGCACTTCCAAAGACCCAGTAAAGACACAGCTAAAGACTGTAGAGTGACTGGCTCACAAATAACCTCACCATCAAATAAAGAGTCTGAAGAAGAGACATCACCTTTAAAAGAACTCTGGTGTTCATCAAAACAGAATCTTGACAAGCTGTTGCAAAGCAAGACGGATGCTTCAGAAAATTCGCCAGTGACCAAGAAAAATGCTATTCCTGGCAAAGTAAGATCATTACTCTATGTTTCAGTTAAGCAGTTTATTAAATTGTCATGGCACTCTCAAGGGATTGTCTGAAGGTCTCCTTATTTATTGCAATAGTTATACATCTGGCTCTCCATGTATAAAAGAACTCCTGTTTTTGAAATCTCAGAGTCTGCCTGCCAGTCTGTCTGTCTATTGCTATAAGCTAATATCTTTTAATTTGATTAATTGTTAGAAGGTCAGAACATGTTAAGCTGTCAGATATTTATCTACGTTTTCTAACAGACCATTCCTGTATACGTCAGAAGAAAACCTCATTGGTTTTGATAGGGCTGATTTTCATGAAAGTTGGTACAGGATTATAACCTTTGTCACTTTGCTAGTTACTGGAAGTTAATTCTACTATTATCACTCTTTAAAGATCATGCTGGATTGGAAAATCATAACACTTTTATAGTACTTCGTTTAGGCATAGCTTCAGCCATTTTACTTTTAAAAATAACATGGAGTTCACATTTAATATAAAATAATACTTGTCTTTTTTTAATGACAGGAATCTGACAGCAGTCCAGAACCAGATTGTAATCTGAATTCTCAGATCCTTCCATTTTCTGAATCAGAACGTATAGATAATAACACAGTTTCCAGAAATACGGTGTGTCTTTTTCTTCTTCTTCATTTATAGTTCTTTTTTCTATCTAGATACTAAAGTATGCCTGCAGACAGGACCTGTCTTAACATTTATGGATTAATTATAATATATTCCAGATATTACTTATGATCATCACCACCCTGTGATATAACTAAAGCATTCTCCTCTCTGTTACCTCAGAGCTAATCCTAGTACTTTGAAAGTATTCAAAGGGTTGTCATAGTATTCATGTCAGGGCTGCAATAGCTTCTTGCAAGAGATATAGGCCTATTTGAAATAGTCAGCTAAAACCACAGTTGGAGCTATTTGATGTGAGCTTCAGACTTTGGGCTCGCTCTTCTTCTTCCACCTTCATTTTAAACTGAAGCACAGTTTACATCATATGTAAATTCAGCAAACTGTGGGCTTGTTTCAACCAAAGTAAGCTTTGAAAGAAATGTGCAAGTCTTTGATTTGACTCTCACATCTATCATGAAATCATTAAATGGCCTAAGGCATCTCAGCTCAATCTGCCAATTGCAGTACATTTTATAATACTTATTTGATTAAGCATGTATGAAGTGCTTTAAATCCTTTAAATCATTATGCAGATCTTGTTATTTGCAGATCATGATATTTCTTTCACCTCTTGCACAAAAAGGAAATAGAGGATGAGGAATGCTCTCTCCTGAAGCTCACTACAGTTGTCTATATCATGGTTTCAGTCAAAGTTGTACAATATTTTTAAACTGATATTAATATGCTTGATTACTTGATATGCTAGGACCACTGTCCACAAAGTTTGGAGTGGGGCAAAAATGCCAAAACACTACATTTGATTTCATTTCATTTTAAAATCAGATTTAGTTAACAGAATTACACTTAAGTTGTATATTAATATTTTTCCACTCCAATCACAAGATTTTGGATTAGGTTGTCCACTGATGGTTTAGATAATTGGTCAAACTTGGTCACACTGGATTTTTTCTGGTTTTTTAATTTAGCTTCCTTGCTGGAAGGATATTTCCTTTTGGAAATAATATGATAGGGTTGTGGGCTCCCTAGTGAGATCAAAATTCTGATACTGTATTTTGCAGAGAGAATGAACTCTGAGCAATGGAGCCTCATATAAAAAATATACTGAAAAGATTGTAATGGCTGATATGGATTATTTTAGCTTTTCTTTTTTTGTTTGTGTGATTTATTGTTTTTTAAAATTCTCTGCTGTAATAATTATCTACAAGCCATTTTTAATAAACTTTGTCTACAGGACATTCAAAATGTCATTGGTTGATTGAAATACCTCTTTATATTCTTCAGAATTATACTGACATCTTGTGGTTAGTTAGTTTTTCTCTGGGGTGTGTGTATATTAACCCATGTTTGCATAATTATTTTAACTACAACAATATGTTCTAAGCTATTATTACATTGTTTCCAGGGTGTTTTAATACTGGTTGAAAGTTGCAATGATCCTTCTGTCATTTTGTTTTCTCAGTGGAAAGGTAGGATGTAAAAAAATTTAAAAATAAATAATAATATGGTTCTCTGTATGGTTGCTCATGCGCGTGCCCACACACACATATATATATACATGATCCTTAGACTTTAATACAGGTGAAACTATTTCAGAAGTATTGGACGAGTTTGCATAACAGTTAGGCAAGACTAACATGGAGTTGTTTCTGGGTATTATGTTGTAAGAAGCCCAACTATCTTCTCAGCAAGTTATGTGAAACAGACTCTCCTACTAATCCAGTTTGTTTGGGTGTAGCATCAAATGAGAACCTTAGTTGTATGTTGTTAACTTGGGTTTAGGGTTAAGTGTGCTATACAAACCCAGTCTTTAAGTGTTTGAAAGAACATGTGTATTCAACTTTAAAAATACTTACTGTTAGCAGTTGTGTTCACAAAAATGAGATACATATCAAAAAGTGCCTTGGAAATGTGTAAGTTTATTACTAGTAATGAGGTCAACTGAGATCTGAATTCATATGAAAAAAGGTTGCACTTTTAATCAGTTCCTCGCTCATTGGTACACTGTCGCCTCTTTACAGGGGCAACTTAACAAGACTTCACTGAAGCAAAAAATGACTTTTTACTCTCTTTCTCTCTTCAGATTCCTGCATTATGTAGAACCAATTCTCTGAAATCTCCAATGGTGACAAAACGTAAATTACTGATGCCCGCCAAAGTTAGTGGCTTAAGGAAGAAAATAACAAGTATAAAGAAAAAACACCATAATGCTGAAAACAAGTCAGGACTACAGGTGAAAATTAATGATCTGTGGAAGAGCTTCCAGTTCAAAAGGTGAATCTCCTTTATTCTAAATTTTCATTTGTTTTATTTCAGTGTTATATGGAGAAAGGGACGTATTGATGAAACAACATATGACCCTAAAGCATGGCATTAGCTTAATGACTTTCTGACAGAATACTGCAGTTATAGTCCTTAAAGTAGCCTTTTGAATCCCCAGAGAATTAAGCTTGTAGGCTTGATGCGGCTGCCAAGAGTGGTTCATAGATAAGTGAGGGGGGGGGGGGGGAAATAAAACAGAAATCAAATAGTTAATAGAATTCATTCTGCCTCTAGTTTTAGGAAAATGTGTTGAATTTCCCCCGCTTTTAATGACTAGGAATAAAATA
Source organism: Liasis olivaceus (assembly GCA_030867105.1). Lineage (NCBI taxonomy): Eukaryota > Metazoa > Chordata > Lepidosauria > Squamata > Pythonidae > Liasis > Liasis olivaceus. The sequence goes on from CM061349.1 coordinate 266,070,428, forward strand.
TATGGCAAGGAAGCAGACTTTTATCTCCTCTGGTTGTAGCCTTTTCTAACCTCAATATTCTTCCATTGGATTAATCTTTGCATTTATCTACACATAATGAATTCAAATTTGACTTCTCTGTATATGTATTTCTTTGCTCATAACAAAATACGCATGTCCTTAGGGATTTATTTTAAGGTCAGAGCAAAACCTGACCATTTCAAACTACATAATTTCAAGAGTTCCAACTTTGCTTGGAATTTGTAGATGTTTTGTGTGTATGTTCTTCGTGTTCTTGTGTTTTATTGTAATGTTAATGCTATTTATGGAGCTTTTTTTTCAGCCAGCAGCCAGACCCATATCAAAACAAAAACACCAGCAAAGAATACCACTATTGCTTTTGGGGGGTTTACACATGGGAGGCAAGCTGCAAAACAAAGTCGGTGCCTGTAGAATCCTGACTAAAATTCATAACATTTAGAAAACTTCATATGGAAGATGTTACTAAGAGAAGGATGTTGAAGAGTTTAGCTGCTCTCTTCTCTTATAATCTCTTGGCTGATCTGTGCAGAGGTTTTATTTCAACAAACTATTTCAACTGGAGCTGTTTTGTTTTGAGCCTGAAACAAAACACACATATTGTTTAGTCCAAACTTTGGTGTGCATTTGTGTGTTTTGCACAACTGTTGCTAACCGCAATTAAATTGTACATGCAAAGGCTATTAGTACAAGGTTTCAGGATTTAAAAATGCAACCATTCGGTACTGATTTGGACTGGCTTCCTGAGTTTTGAAATCAGAGTACACATTCCATGTTTGTTCGTAGGCCTGCTGATAAGCCTTCACAGTGCGTTTAAAAATGCCAAACTTTATGCTGGTTTGGTGGTATTGTTGAGCTTTCGTGTAGCCTTTTGTCAAGCTGAGCTTTCAGAATGGACTTGTTTGCTAGCTGTAGAGTTGGGGAGGATACCTAACATTGTTGGGAGCTGAATACTTTTGTGCTATAATATTCAATTCAGGCAATAGTTACACACAAAATCATGTAGCTTCAATAAAAATATGCCCCAACTTTTGCATTAACTTTTTGAATAGATCTGCTGGTAATCTATGCAAACTTCTGTGATCCTATAGAGAAATTGGGCAAGTGAACTTAAAAATGTGAAAACATGTTTTAAAACTCCCCTGGAATGGAAAGTTGTAGAATTTGTACTTACTTGAATTGTTTGTCTTCAGGATGAGTTATGGGGGGGGGGGGGGGGGAGTGTTTAGCTCCTCCATCCTGTTAACGTGTTGAAGTAAGGTTATTTAAAGAGCTGAGCAGTTTTAGCTGTTCAAGGTAGTTCTATTACCAGGTTCTACTTCATATTTCTGAAGCTGTTCAAATTGTTTCCTATGAGGATTTTTAAATAAACCCCGTAGATTTAAAAGTGATCTCTTTAGCCATTTTTTTCTGCAGGTTGGATAGCTGATAGCAGTAATCATGGCCATCTTACTTGTTCTGACCCTGAGTATAAAACCAGATAGCAAGGAGCTTGTTCTAAGTTCCCCTTGCTTCCTTTGCTGGAACAGTTGAAACATTTCGAGTTTTATTTTCTTTACTATTTCTGTTAAGTTTTACTAGAGACTTGATCACCTGTTAGTGCAATTGAAAGTATTTTAAATAATTATTCTAACGTGTACACTTGGTATTTGACTTATGATTATCATTAGAATTGTTTTGAGCTTTAGTTTTTTGTATATTTTTACTCACATGGGCAATTGGTATATTGCCTGGACAAATGTGTAAATAGAAGAGTATGAATTAAATGTAAAACCGTTCAGAGCAGTTTCACAGGATTATGAGTTATCTTCTTACTAAGTATCCCACAGGCAGTTTTTAGAAATAAGTTTTAATTCCTTCTAGCTTCATTATTTTCCTATACAGCAGTTTCTCTTTGGCTTTGCCGGTACCTCCCGCTGCTGGGGAATAAAAGGCCTGCTGCTTTCTGAGACAAAAGCAGTATATCTTCTTCTCATGTTGAGTAACTGACTCTGGCAGGACTTATTTTCCAAAAAGTAGCGGGGAGGCAGGGGGGAGAGAGAAAAAGCCAGCCAGCCAGTGGTTTTTACTGGTATGCAGTAAAAATGTACCTCTAAAGAGACTGACAGTAAATTCAGTTCACTATATACTTGTCTATACTACTATTAACCATACACTCATTTTAATTTTTTTATTTATTTTGCTTGTAGGGAATCAGAAACGCTACCATCCTGTAGAAAATCAGAACCATTGTCTCCAATTAAAGATAACAATAACCAACTCACTCCAGACACATATGATGAAACTTTTGATAAGTGCAGTGGAAAATATTTCACTGAAATGGTGCTGCAGATCTGAGCAATTCTGTAATCACTGTCGTCCCATTTCTGGACAAATTTAGATTAATTATTTCTGGACATAAACATCAAAGTAACTCTTATCGATATACGGACTTCAGCTAATACTATCCACTTCTGTTTTGAAAGAAGCAGAATGGAACAATATAGTGCTTGTTGCTGCCTTGAATAAAATCATTTGATACAAATGCAGTAGATTACTTGACTATATCATATGTATGAATGCAAAAATGTTTTTGGAAAAAGTAATAAGCAAGCTGAACAATGAAGAATTTAGATTACAAACGCTCACATTGCTGAATCTGCAACATAGTGGTGCAAATAATTCAGTAAAGGAAGTAGAATCTGAAAAGTTAGGAAAACATGTATTCTATTTAAAGCCTTATAAAATTAATTTCTTACACTGAATTTCTTACAACAACTAAAGTGGAGGTGATATTGGATTACAAATAAGTCCTTGAACGATGGCAGTTCTTTAAAATACCTAATTATCTGTATGACTATTCTAAGATCAAAGAAAATGCTTCCCTCTTGTATCTCCACTGATGCTCGTTATTTTCCTAGCCGTGCTCATCAACCACATTTGCTATTAGAACAATGAATGTTTTGGGTACAAGGGACTTCAAATGCTATTATGTATCCGGCTTGTCAGAGAGGGAATTGCACTCGACTTTTGCTTTCATCCTCCCTGTCTGGACTACACGATAGTAAAGATGGCAGCTAGAGTGTTGCATGTTTGCACAGTGCAATTTGGGGTACTTTCAGTCAGATTGGCTGGGTCCATTTTGCAGGCAAAGGCAATCGCCTTGTGGCAGCCTTCTCACACCCTCTGGACTCCCTTTTGCTGGACAACAGATCTGCAGAGGGCAGCCTTCCTCACCTGGATTTCCTAAGGGAGGGCACTACCCTGTTGTCTGGGCTGAAGTAAAACCCAAACATGAGTCTTGTCCTTTGTCTCCAGCTGCCAAACATCTTGGCCTGGCTCTGCTCAGTTCTGTGTCAACTCAGCCATGACGCCTGCTGACAAAGCTTGTCCCAGCTTTATCAACTCAGCAGCCTTGAGCAGTTAGTTCAGGTAAGTGGATATGGGATTGCAACCAGAGTAACACTGGACAAGCTAGCAGTTGGGCTTGCGTGTCCTGTGGAGTCCCCCCAATGTGGGACTGCTGCTTTTGTGGCTTGTCCAACCCTAATTAAAATCATGGCTTAACACGATGTATGGATTCAATCTCACTTGCCTCACAGGATGGTAATTCAGGACAGAAGAGGCAAGTATCTGAGGAAATAAGCATAAGAATAATACTTTGGTAGGGGAGAGGTGTAGATAATGATTTCTTTTTAAAAATGTTTGTTTTTTGTGCTATGTTTCAGCATTTCTGTTTCCATCTCCAGGCCTTTCAAACTGCCAATTGGTACTCAAAGCAAAAATGTGGGCCCACTGCTTCCAGACAAGCTCCCTAGTCATGGTGCATAGGCTGAGGTAACTGTGCAGCAAACCTGGCACATTTTAAGAGCAACTGCTTTCAGAGGACAGATGAAATTGCTAAGCAACCGGCAGATTGACTAATGGGTCCAAAGCTTAATCATAGTTCAGCTGGAGTGTGTGATGTCTAATGTGTCAGAGGCTCAAGACTTCAAAATCTAAATTAATATTTGTGTTGGATTTGAAAGGAGGTTCACAGAGGTTAGCTGCGATGAACACATCCCTCTTTTCAGAAAGCTAGGCCCATGATATAATTTGAAGGGGTCCTGTGGCTCAGTGTTGAATTGGTTTTGGTTTCCTGTGTCTGACATATGGTCTGCTGACAGTACATTTCTTCCAGCAGAAGGATGAAAGAGAACCACATTACTGTACACAGAATGGATAACCTGACCCAAATAGCTGCTTTAGTTCAATACAAAATCAGCGTTACCCAATCAAGCATATTAAAAAGGGGGGGGGTTGTCCCTAGTCAGGGTTCCAACCCCTTTGTTCCATTCCCTTTTCAGTGTCCTGTGGCTACTGAGCATGGCCAGTCCTTGTCTTCCCTAAAAACTCATACTTCTTTAAATATAGGATCTCCAAAATTGATATCCTCCCCTTATCAATGGATAAATTGTTCAGCTATATAAACAGTAGGACTCATAGTCCTATCGCTAGAAACTATTTCTAACTGGTTTTAGAAATGTCAAGAACTGCCCAAATGCTATTTTAAAGAAAACAGGTATAAGATGATCCTGTCCATAAAAATTAAGGCTATGCAAAGCATTTGAAAAAGCTTTGAAAAATATTAGGTTGAGCAAAGCACTGTTTCTTGAAATGTTAAATGTGTTCTTTGGAGGGTTTGTTGGTCATGCTAAAAGCTGTCACTGGCTGTCTGCACATGTGTGTGCACATGCAGAGATGCTTCACTTCTCTGGAAATCCCAGTGGAAGTGTTGCCTGTACACACACAGACTCACAATCACACACACAGAATGAGGAACAGACTTCAAAACAACTGCATGAGCTTTTCAAAGGATGTGGTTGCTGGTTCACTCAGGTTAAGACATTTTGCAAAGGATGTGTTGAATGCTTTGCACACCTAATAAATGTATACATACATGCCCTTTATTTCAACAGTTTAGTGCTCAGGAAAATATGGCACCATGGTATTTTTCACAGTTTTCCTGACCTCTTTTAGAGTGAGGGCTGGAGTTGAATTATACTTTAAATTTGTAGTGTTCTGTTTGAGAGTAAAATAGTATTTGAAAATGTACCAAGTTTAATTTGACAATGATTGGCAATGATATTCCAAATATTGGTCTTTCCCAGCACTCCGAGACGATGCCAGGGATTGAACCTGGATCTTTGGTGTACTACACAAATGCAATGTAAGTGTACTGCTTTGGAGCAAACAGTTTTTTAAATTACTGCTCTGCATTCTAATTCAGCTGATCATAATGGTTTGATTAAGAAGAGAAGGAAGATGAGGCTGTTTGTTAGCTCTTTGCCTGAGGACATTACCTTGCCAATTAGCAGCTCTTCATTATAATACCCTTTTAAAATTCAGAAGTGACTGAAAAGGCTTTGAAAAATATCTCAGTGACAATGTACGGGCAACTTTAAAAATAAATAGCATAGGAGTGTCAGTAGCCTTGCAGGACTGCTTAAAACATCTGGACTGTGCTATCAGATTGCTCAGGGTATTGCAAATAAAAGACCCATCCACTGTAAACAGTGGAATAGTACTAGACGGGTATTTAAATAGTTAGCTGTAAAGAGATTAGATATCTTTCTGCGTTGCTCATAAACTTGCTATATAAATAGTTACCATGTAAAGTATTAACTTGCTTCATATGCCTCAGGAAAGATTACCCTGTCATTGCTTTGGATTTTTTTTAAATCAATTTCATGTAATGTATAAGTCTGATAAAACATCTGAGATGTGTTGGTGGAGGTGTTTTGAGTCTTAAATAAGTTTCTCTGAGCACAAAATGAATTTCAGTCTGTTAAAGCTTATCCTATTTTAAAAATGCTAGCTTTTAAGATACCACATGAGTTTTTGTTGTTGTTCTCCTCTATAAACCAAATCTTTGGTGCTAGTTAACATGAATCTGATTGACAAATTTGGCGAAGTGTCATTTCTATTGAAATTCATAAGAACAATTCTCGAATGATTCTCTGGTTGCATTCAGAATTGTTATTCCACCAGCAAAAGTATTCAGAAAATTCCTGTTTGCAGAAAGCACTCCTTGTTCAATGCAGCTTCAATAGCATCATTCCTATTATTTCAAAGAAGCCCCCAACTCTCTAGAGAAGATTTCTGAGTAACATAGGAAAGAGAATCAGCAAAGATTACATCCTCTCCCATTTACCACTGGGAAAGCTCCATTGGATCACAAACTTCCTCTTGGCAAAGGTTGGCTTGCAGAATCCATGCCATTGTCTTATGCTTTGTCTTTGAACCAAATTTTGAGACATCTTGGTATTAGAATTAATTTAAAAAATACTAATAAGAATCACCGTTCAGTTACTGAAATTCAAAAGAATGCCATGAGCCCATCAGAATCCAGGTAGATACCATTTTTTCCACCACCCATGTATGCATATATAGTGGGGCTATGCATACTGTAAAAATGATTCAGATGAGGTGCTTTAGAATGTGCAGGAGCATAACTGCAGTAGCACTTCAGAGCAGCCACATCTTTTTTCAGGCTCATGTGGAATCCTGAAAAAAGACACGGCTACTTTAAAGAGATGCTGTACTCACACTCCTGCACGGATGGAAAGACTCTTCCAAATCATTTTTACTGCATTCACAGCCCTAATAGATATACTTTTATGAGACTGGTTTCTATGGTCCTATTCTATAATACTTTATGCTATTGTTTCATTTTTAATTTCAAGGGTATAGATAATATTTAACTGGGTGAAGGCAGAACACTAAGGACAGGAGAAACTCTGGGAGCAGGATTAATGTTCAAATCTACAAATCACATTGCTTGAAATAACTTTGGTGAAGACATTGGGATTACACCAAAGAAAGTCACCTAAGAAGAATAAAAGGATATTTGTTTAATTAACGTTTGTAATTGTTTTCTTTATAAAGATACTCCCCCACTGGCTTAAACGCTATGTTTGGCCACCTGCAGTGTATCTTCCAGACAATATTTTGCACTATTAAGGATAATTACAGTCGTTTGAATCAGAGCTGAACTGTGGGCTATTCTATCCTGTCCAGTTTAAAATGCCTACATTTCAGTTACTATTGCTCATCCAAGTGAAAGCTATGTATTCAACCAGCTTCTACTTTCATCCTTGTTTGTTGTAGCTAGTAACAACTACAAAAAGATAAATCCTTTCCCTGCACAGATAATAGTGATTAGGAAAGACTCTTTAATTAAAAGCAGGCTAGTAATTGTCCACGAAATTTCAAAAGTAAAATCCTACCTTTGCTTCTACATTCCAGTCACCAGCCAAAGCAAATCTATCACTACATCCTTTTCATGTTTCAGACTTCCAGAGGGAACATCTATAGTTGAGAAATATATCGATGAGATCTGAATGCCTGAAAATCTAGTGTTTGAATTATATAATTTGCTTATGAAAGGCTAACAGCCCCTTAATATTTTTAAAGCTTTTCTTGTCATTCTTCACTTATAGTTTGTTTTTTGCTGGTTTGCCTCTGGTGTAATCGGAAAATATGGAATTGGAATCTTCAGCTGCAAGTTTCTACTCTGGAAAAAGTTTTATACCAATAGCTATAAATTTATTACAGCCATTGGCCAATCAATAAATACAATTAAAATGCAATACAGTAAAATCCATCACATAATCAAACTTTAAATAAAATTGGGTTGACACTGTTAATAAAATTACAGCAACAGAACTGGGCTCTCATCTTAATAGCAATATAGAAAAACTTTGCAACTGCTTTAGTTATAGCTGGACTCACATCTGCAAGGCAACAAGTAACATAGAATAAATTGTTTCTCCCTGGGAGCCTTCAAAGTAATGGGTCTATAAGTTCCTTACTTATATTCTGATAGAGGGTGCAGTAAAGGACATGAATAACAGTTCCCAAGGCACCAGAGTCACAAAGACAAACATCAAGATAAACGCTTTGAGAATCTCTTCCCTGAATAGATAAGGAAGTATATTAAAACAAGTTTTTGTAAAAGAAATCTTAATGTTAGAGAAGGTGAGTGTGGACAGGTAGTTTGCTGTTCAAAAGGAGATATATTCTGAATTGGAGAGTGTATCCTGTAAGCCAGTGATGATAAATTCTGGCAGTCGATATCATAGAATGTAATGGGCATAGGAATGACTTTGAAGAGCAGGAGGACAAGCCACAACCAAGGCAACGGTCAGATAAGCGAAATCTGAGGCCAGGGCAGAAATGTAATTTGAGAAAGCGTCTCAGACATGACCCTCCCTAGTTTTCATGAAGATAAAAAGGGGTGGGGGGAAGCGCATTCAGACTTGCAAAATTCTGTTACTCTAAAAGTAGTATCAGCATTCGTAAGTCTGATTTCTTAGTCTGGTCTACCTTGAAGGGCTGACATAAAGGCATTGAAGAAGAGCCTCTTTTGCTGTTTTCCCCTCTAAGCTAAGTAGTTCAGATGGGGAGAGTCCTATTGCCATGATCTTTTTGTTTACAGTTGTCAGCCAAAAGTTAGGAAATAGCAATGGCAATGAGAGGTAGGAGGGTCCCTGTATAATAGAGCCCAGTTTAACCCATTTGGAAAGATCAAGTGCCCAAGCTTTGCATACTTCTGGGAGAGAACCAGTTTCTAAACATAGAACAGGATATGATACACATATGCTTATCCCTCCAGTTGCCTAATCCCAGTGGCTAGATTCTATCAAAGTCCAGTCATTGGGTCTGCGCTTTGAGTTAAAAGCACCTGTCAAGATGACAGAGGCTCAGGGGAGAACTAACATTGTATCTGTTATATATATATATATATATATATATATATATATATATATATATACATACATACATACATACACACACACACACACACACACACACATACACACACACACACACACACACACACACACACACACACACACACATATACATATACATACATACACTTCAAATTGTTTCCAAATAGAGCTGGTACCACTGGCAGTTTGCCTAGGTGGGAAGTGGACATTGATAAGCAAGATCCCCCATTTTCTAGTCCATTTCAAGAGAGCCATGGCATAGGGGGGCCTTCCTAATTAGTTCCCTATTCAGAGCCAATCTAACACAGCATGCCAATCCTGCCTTGGGCCTACCTTTGTCATTAGCTGAATGGGCATGCACGGAGTACACTTCGTACCCATTACCACTCATTTCTACTTGACTCCATGTTTCCTGGAATAGTAAAATATCCCATGAACTAATAAAAGCTTTCATTCTTCTTATTGTTCCAGCCAGCTGCATTCCACGAAAGCAGTTTCAGAGTTTTGCTTTTGCCAAGCTCCTTTATGGGTGAAATTTGGTTTACCTCTAAATGTGGTTCTATAATGTCTGGTAGTTTATTAGGTGTTCCTGAGTTACACGGCCCCTCCATCACCAACACACTGCTGGAAAGGGCTGCATTACATTCACGGTTTATCTCTTCTGAGGCACTATTTCCCCTACTACTTTCTGAGGCTGTAGGTGTTACGTTAACAAAATGGTGTTTCCTACTGCTGTCTAGTGTTAGTCATTCTTGTCCGTTGCTTCTCCTATCCCTCTTAAGCCCCATAAGACATAAGTATCCCTGTTTAGAAATCCTGGGTTGCACTAGTTAGTTCCCTTTTTGGAATATCCTGGATTATATTGAGTAGGGGGCGATAAGGGCAGTGATTGTCTATCTGCTTTCCTAGCTGGATAGATGTAACCATGTCTGCATGTATTAAACTGATATATAAAGCAAGTAGCTTCCTAGCATAGAGATCAAAGTAGTATGGGAACTGAGTAATTGGTGTAAGCTGCACCCTCTGCTCAGTTCTCAGAGTAACATGACTCTCTAATATGTCATATACAGGTGAAACTCGAAAAATTAGAATATCGTATGGCAACTCAAAAGGTGAAACCAATATATGAGATAGACGCATTACATGCAAAGTGAGATATGACCACAGCCTGGAGAGGATTGTCAGGAAAAGGCCATTCAAAAGTGTTGGGGACTTTCACAAGGAGTGGACTGAGGCTGGAGTTAGTGCATCAAGAGCCACCACACACAGACGGATCCTGGACATGGGCTTCAAATGTCGTATTCCTCTTGTCAAGCCGCTCCTGAACAACAAACAACGTCAGAAGCGTCTTACCTGGGCTACAGAAAAAAAGAACTGGTCTGTTGCCCAGTGGTCCAAAGTCCTCTTTTCTGATGAGAGCAACTTTTGCATCTCATTTGGGAACCAAGGACCCAGAGTCTGGAGGAAGAATGGAGAGGCACACAATGCACGATGCTTGAAGTCCAGTGTGAAGTTTCCACAGTCTGTGTTGATTTGGGGAGCCATGTCATCTGCTGGTGTTGGTCCACTGTGCTTCATTAAGTCCAGGGTCAACGCAGCTGTCTACCAGGAGATTTTGGAGCACTTCATGCTTCCTTCCGCAGACGAGCTTTATGGGGATGCTGACTTCATCTTCCAGCAGGACGTGGCACCTGCCCACACTGCCAAAAGTACCAAAACCTGGTTCAATGACCATGGGATTACTGTGCTTGATTGGCCAGCAAACTCGCCTGACCTGAACCCCATAGAGAATCTATGGGGCATTGCCAAGAGAAAGATGAGGGACATGAGACCGAACAATGCAGCGGAGCTGAAGGCCACTATTGAAGCATCCTGGTCTTCCATAACACCTCAGCAGTGCCACAGGCTGATAGCATCCATGCCACGCCGCATTGTGGCAGTCATTGCTGCAAAAGGGGCCCAAACCAAGTACTGAGTACATAAGCATGCTTCTACTTTGCAGAGGTCCGATATTGTTCTATTTCCAATCCTTGTGTTATTGATGTCATGTAATATTCTAATTTTCTGAGATTGTGAATTTGGGGTTTTCATAAGCTGTACGCCATAATCATCACAATTATACCAAAGTAAGGCTTGACATATCTCGCTTTGCATGTAATACGTCTATCCCATATATTGGTTTCACCTTTTGAGTTGCCATACTGACATAAATGAACATTTGCACGATATTCTAATTTTTCGAGTTTCACCTGTATACCAAGAGATATCTGAATTAGAAACAGAATAGTGGGTCTAGTGTGCTTGGTAAATTTCTCTCTCTAAATTTCCATCCAACTATTTTCCCAGGCCACAGTTATCCAAATAAGTGTACCAAGAATAAGATAGCTTTGGTAATACGGTGTCAATCAGAACTGTTAATCGGATCTAGGACCCCTGCTTCATCATTAAAAACACAACCATTGTGAGAACTTGCTACAGCGGCAAGTTCTTTCAGAATACTTTGAAAGGTAGGATGAGTTGGAGGAGGAGGTGTGCCGAATTCTTGAAAATCTAGAAATCTATATTCCATTCAATTTCTTTCTGAGGAGAGCCTGTGATGGAAATAAAAAAGCGCCTGGCATGCATTTGCTGCCTGGATAATAGAACCCACATTTTCAGCATTCCCTTCCAATGTATTTTGTTGTTGTCTTGCTGTGCGGAGAGACCACTGAAAGAAGGTGATCCCAATCTTGGGGGTTCTGTTGCTTGCTTTTCCTTGAGCAGCGCGTCTGTCATCCTCAGGAATTTTGGCTCTCTTTAGACTGCGCCGGAGGCTTGAAGGGATATGTATATAAATAGAAGTTTTGGAAGAACCTTGATGCTAAGACATTTGAGTAGGCAAGTACAGCTTTCTATCTAAAAAAACTCCTCAGTGACTTTATGTGAAGAGAACGTTACTATTGCTCAGTGTGAGTTATATTTAGAGGGTAAATATTCAACCCTTGCAATGTCTTTAAATCGGATAGCCAGTGAGGATAGGGAGTGAATGAAATGGAGAAAATAATCCTTTGCATCAGTTTAGGATAGATATTTGTTGGCTTAGGGTAATTGAAGAACACTAATTTATTTTTAACAAGTTGTGAGTGCCAAATAGGTTGTTAGCCTCTTTGGGCAAAAAGCACTGTAAGTTGTAAGAAGCACATCAGAGCTCTGTAATGAATCTTTTGGGGTTTTTTCTTTATTGTTTAGAGACTGCTGTCTTGAGCTGGTATGATTCGGCAAGCATAGCACAGATTTCATGTCACCGCATCCTGAGCCAGTCTCAGGCCTCTAGGGCAGATCTTGACCATCATGGCTGGTCACTAGCCTTCTGGCTTTCTTGTTCTCTAGACTGGGTTTACCTTTTCCACTTCCTTTGTCGAGAATATTTATCAATTTCATCAGCTTCATCTCCCCCTTTGTCTTGAGGTATTTGGAGCATTTAATATTTTTACTGTTTTTAATGTTATGATGTTTCATTTTAATTCCTTTGTGGGATTTCTTACGTTTTCTTAACTTTTTTTGCTTACTCAGCAATCTCACTCTTCAGATGCTCTGTAGTTAATAATGGAGCTAGTGGAAAAGAAGAATTAACTTCAGCTGGTGTCCTTACCTCACTGTTATGCATCTTAAGCATTTTTGTAGCTGTTTCCGCTATACTTGTTAAAAGAGCTCTGCGTTCTGCCAGAAATATTTTATCAGTGGGAGTTCTGAGTCCCATACTGAGGCAAGTTTGTTGATGCTCACCTGTTGCTTCCCCAATATGTGAGAGATCAGCAGTAGGCAAGATTGTTGTTCTTCAGAGTGGAAGGGCCTGTGATAGATTTTGAAGGCTTGTTTTCTAGCTGATTTATCCTATTCTGGTAACTGTTCACTACTCCCTCTTGCAGCTGGCTCATTGAAGAAATATTTGAATGGGTGACCAAGGTAACTGTCTTTCCAGCTTGAGTAATCTCAGTGGCTAAGTAGTTTGCTGTTTCCTTCTGTACTAAGGTATATAAACAGAATGGTCCTATTGATTGATCAGTTGGAATCAATCTCTTCATCATCAGCAGGTACTCGAGGAATACCATGTGAGGAAAATAAATCTGTAATCTTTAGTTGGTTTATACTGCAAGAAGTATTCCTTTCTTTAGTATCTTCAAGAACTGGCACCAAACCCAGTCTCCTTCAGCCCCCTCTAGTAAGGACCATCCTGTTAGGTCTAATGGAGAATGTGCAACAATCGAGAATCCTAAGCAAAAGGTAGAAAAAGCAGAGCTTATCAACTGTTGTTCTTTATCACCTAATTTGTTGTTTTTGTAGGCTGCATGTTACTTTGAAGGCTTCACTGTAGAGTGACTTTTGGCCATTTCCTAGGCCCATTAAAGCAATCTTACAATACAGTTTGCCTTGCCTTATTGAGATAACCATAGTGAAAAGTGAAGAGCCAAGTGCAAGTCAGATAACAGCATTAACAAAAGTTACTGTTACTGAAAGGCAGTCAAGTCAATGCTGGACAAAGCTGCACTTGGAATATGGGGAAATAAACAAACCAAAGTAAAGGCTATTCTATCTAACTCACACAAACACTTGCCCCTTCCATTGCCATCTCACCAAGTCTGCTGGAAAAAGTTTTATATTACCTGAAGTCGGGTCTTTATTCTCTAAGGATACACCCCAGAGATGTTGTCTAAACTATACAAAAATGGGTTCCAATTATAATCTGTCACATTATGTGAAGTCATACGATTGTATGTAGCATGGAATTTTTCTCAATCTTTACAAAAAGCCTCCCTTTTGAGAATAGCAGCAGAAAATCTCAGTTTGTGGGAAGAGAATTCTCCTGGCCTGCTCAAAGGACACAAATTTTAAGTCTTTTTTACCCCATTTCTGTCTCCTCTACTAGTCTCTTGATTTTTCATCTAGAACAAGTTTTTTTTCCTTCACTCAAAAAGCTGCACCCACTTTCCTCTGCCATCCTCTCATAATCTCCAAGCCATTGCTATCTTGTGTTTTCCCCTCCCCTGCCGAAGCTTAGTATAAAATTCTGCGCTTACCTACTTGAAAATAATAACTGACCTCCACAGGTCATGGAGAAGTATGGAAGAAAAGAACTATGAAAAGAGAGTGAGGGAACATAGTTGATGCAGTTTTGGAACAGAGGATGTGACATGGGCATAATTAAATATATTATTGAGATATATTATGATTGTATCATAAATACTGTATATCATAAATCACAATACATTTCAAATTAAATTACAATAGATTCTATTCTGCCCATGTCACAACTTCTGTCCCAAAAGCCCAATAGGACCCCACTTGTGTGGCTGCCTGCATTTCCTCAGAGAAAATGCACTATGTGTGCTCCTAAGTGCCTTTGATCATGGACATCTGCCTGCCTGTTCCCTCCATGAACATCATCTCTCTCGTGAAGCCAAAGGCGCAGGCAACAGAGGCAGACTGGCCACCACGGCTGCAGTTGGTGCTATTGAGGAGCAAAAGCTTCCGACCAATAGTTAAAAGATTCTACATCATTGGAACCTTGTCAAGTGAGGACTTTTTTAAAAAAAAAGTACCCTAACCAATTTAAAGGGTTAGTTGTTGAGCCAGCAATGGGCTTGGAATGCATTTGAAGTGGTGTCTTACAGTGGTTGTTTCTTCTAATCATTATCATACAGGGCTCTTCATTTTAGGAGTAAATGAATTGCCATGTCACATGAACTGAGCTAAATCAGCTACCTATACCCCAGTACATCCCCTCTAACCAGTATGTAAAGCTATGCAGTTGGCATTCTAACTATTTTTTTAATCTACTGCCCCATCTAAAACGACCTCCTGATATAAACAGGTGGGCAGATACTAGATTCTATCTATTTCTAGTTCTTGCATTCTTGTGAATCTATGTGTTTTGCCTAAACATTTCCCGGTAGGTTCTATTTTAAAACAATGACTAAATGTACACTCTCAGTCACTTCAGTATCCCCCTCTCCACCTCCCCCCCCCCAAAAAAAACCCAGTACAAATGTTTTTTGTTCTATTTTCCATATGACTTTAAGAATTTGGGAGAATTCTTTCATTTGATCATGTAATCTATTCCTCTAATATAATCTGTAAAGCTAGTTCCCATGCTGTTCTTTCACATACAGTAACATGATATTTCCCTTGATAATAATAGCTACAAGTGGGATTGTGCTTGTATGTATAGTATATTGACCATCCCCCAAAATATTTTATTTTTATTGATCTTGTAATCTACCCATTCCCAGCAGTTTATAATGTAGTCATCAAATACACTAATGTAGTATTTTATTACAGTATATTAGTAATAAAAATAGAAATATATAAAATAATACATTAAATCATCCATGGTAGCAAATCAAAATAAACAAAAGAATAAATTGACAGTGACACTTCATAATTCAAGGGTTCTCCTAAAGTACTCTGTTTTCAATGGTTTGTGAAAAATTAGTTAAGTGGGAGCTGACTGAATTTCTGAGGGAAGTTTATTCCAAAGTGCGGGAGCAGCAATAGAAAAATAGCACTGTGAGCCTCCATCCTCCTTACCTTATAAACATTGAGAATCCCTAGCAAGTTCTCCAGGGATATAAACATCAGGCAGGTTGGAGAAGATGGTCTTGGGGACTTACCTTTGTGTCAAGCCATGTAGGGCTTTAAGGCCAAAGCCAGCACTTTAAAATGTGTTCAGAAGCCAATAGAAAACCAGTACAGGACCCAGAGCACTGGTATCATATGCCTACTAAGGTTTCCAGGTGGTTTTCAAAGGCAGTACAATGTACATATTGGTAGGTCATCATTCATATTTTTTAAATACAACTATAATGTATAGAATGAGCACAGAACACCCCCTGATTTTTAGAATTTATAGAACAGTACTACATGGTATGCAATGGACAAAAATGAAGCCTTCCCCAAGCTAATTAAAATCTCCAGATATAAAGTAGAATATGATCCTACATGATGTCTTGTAAGAGCTGCGTTAAGGCTCAAAAACATGCAACTGAAAGAATGTTGGAAATGAAAAGCAGTAATAAGATTATTCAAGAGCTTGACATGTCCTTCAATGAGGCATTCAAAATACAGAGGCTGAAATCACTGATATTTAGGTCTTCCATTATGTGTGCATAGAGAGGCTATTCAACAGCTAGTATGCAGTAAACGAAATTATAAGAAAGCCTGTTTATTTTGTGAGTTAAACTCAGTAAAAACTGATCTCTTTAACCAGAGGTTAGCTAGAGAACTTGAATGTCATCTGATGAGCATTTCCCCATTACAAACTCTGGGACCTGGATGTTCATGATGTAGAAACAGTATTCTCTGTGTCTTCATTATTTATTTATATGAATAATATAAATTGAAGAGCATTCAGAAGCTTCAGCTGGTACAGAATGCAGCTGCCTGGGTTGTAAATAGTGTCAGATACTCGGCACATGTAACACCACTGCTTCAGGAGCTGCATTGGTTGCCGGTGTGTTTCCGGGTGCAATTCAAGGTGCTGGTTGTCACCCTTAAAGCCCTTAATGGCTTGGGACTGGGTTACCTGAGGGACCGTCTTTTCCCAGTTGTTTCTACTCATCTAATCTGGTCCGGCAGGATGGGCATGCTCTCGGTCCCGTCAGCCAAGGAATGTTGGCTGGCGGGGACCAGGAGATGTGCCTTTCTGCTGTGGTATCTGCCGTCTGGAACATCCTCCCTCCTTTGATTAGGATGGCCCGGGCCCTTTTGGCTTTTCGGAAGGCCTTGAAGACCTGGCTTTATGCCCAGGTCTGGGGCCCTGAATGTGCGAAGGGCCCCATTTCATGGTTGTGCTGCCACCAATGGTTTTTTAAGATCTCTTGGCTGTATTTATATTTAATTTTCTGTATTGTTTTAATGGCTTGATTGTTTTTATTATTGTTAGCTGCCCAGAGTCGCCGGTCTGAGATGGACAGCTATATACATTGAATAAATAAATAAAAATAATTCAATGTATATGCTTTAAGTGGCCACCATTTCACACAGGTGACTCTGGGTGGTGTACAAGGATTAAAAATAAAAAATGCACGTGGGCATGCGGTTGGATGAAAAACAATGACAAGAAACAAAAAGCACATATACCCTCACTTAATCACATTTAAAATTCCTCCTCTCCAGCAATGATGTTTGGGCTCAGCCTTCTCCACTAAAACGTCTGCAAACGTTTGTGTTATCGGCAGTATATAAATATTAAAACAGATTCTGTTAAATCAAATAGAATCAGAAGAACAAAAAAGATGCTATAGGGTTTGTAGCAAGGATTTTAGGGGAGGATGCATAAAAAAGAGTTCTGTAGTTGAAGTGGCATATGTCATTAGTAATAAATAAAATAAAAATGCTGGTTCAAGGAGCAAAGGAAAGAAAAGAATCAGTAGCTGGTAAATTCAGCTTTGAACATGAAATGGAAAATCATGGGGGATGAATGGGCGTGAAGAAGGAACGTGAGGTGCTTTTCTATACAGCAGTCGGTGGGCTTAAATCATCTGCTTGCAGAAACACTAACATGATTTATTCAATGTATAGTAATATTATTATTACTACTGCTATTGGCTCATGTATTTTTCAATAAACATGGCTGATTTCTCAGAAGAATATTAAACATTTTTCTTTGCTTTCTTGAATGGCAGGAATTTTATATGTGCATTATCAGCTCAAGAGTGTTATTTATTTATGCACTAGGTGCATAGTGTGTAGTTGTCCATAGGACTATGAATGCAGCAGGCACATATAAATTCCTAGTATATTTTTTCACCCTTTTGCTATTGCTATAAAAGAATTTCTTGCAGATTATGTTTTACCAACAAAATAAAGCATCTTCACTTAGTCTTAGGGAATAGCCACTAAGCTACTAACATTTTTTTTCCTAGTAAATTCTTCCTCCTGTTTCAAATCCATGATTATGGAGAAAAAATCTCTAACATAACAGTACATAATTTAATTGAGTATGCAAGAAATTAAAATCTGAGTAGTGGATAGTGGGGAGAAAATGTCAAAGATATATTGTATAACTAGATGGATTTTATGATTAGATGGGTTTTAATAATGTTTGACTATGGCTGTATAGTTTGCATTTTAGCTCTGTCTGTAAACTGCCCAAATGTATAGCAAAATATATAGATTTCATGGTTCCTGCTTCTGTCTCTACCCATTGTATATCTTCATAACAACAGCAGTTTTCCTAGATGCTTAATATCACAGATTTAAGTGGAAAGGTATCATTACTTTTGTACAAGATTCATCCTCCAAAAGACAGACCTATATTATTCAGCCCCTGATTATTGAATCTTTATACCAATTCACATTACTCCCCCCCCAGGGGCATCAAGGGGGCATGGGCTGTCAAAAAAAGTCAAAATATTAACTCTGCCCATCTGACTGAAGTCCTACCCCTTTTTACACATGTAAGGGGTGGGACTTCTATTGTGCAGCCACAATCTTCACTTGTCTAATCTTCCAATGGATGCCCAGCTCCTCTCCTTTTAAAAATGGCAATAAAACTAGATTCATCTTATGGTGGTTTGATAATTTAAAGCCAGAGAACAATTTATACCAGGCCTAGATTATTCTTTTTTCCAACATTTGCAATAGAACATAATCACACATTTAGACCTATTAGTCAATGGTTTTCAGTTCCTGTGCTACAGTCTATTTGTTCAGAACAGTCTATTTGTTCAGTAATTAACTACTACTGATCGTAGAAGATACCAAAAAAAAAATTATCTCTAGGATGAACATACAATTTAGACTGCCAGTGCTCAACCAAATTTAGATCTGGAAACACACCGGTGCTCTCTCTTTCAACTTTTCCATGGCCACAGAAACTAGGACCAGAAATAATGGGTACAAACTGCAGCTACCTAGATTTCACTTAAATATAAGGAAAAACTTCCTGATGGTTAGATCTGTACAACAGTGGAACAGTCTACCTACGGAGGTTGTGAGTTCTCCATCTCTGGAGGTTTTTAAGAAGAGGCTGGACAGTCACCTCTCGGGGATGGTTTAATTGGTTTCCTGCATATTGCAGGGGGTTGGACTAGATGATCCATGTGGTCCCTTCCAACTCCAAAATTCTATGATTCTATGACTCTATGATTCTAACTGTATATAATCCTACTGTCTTATAAGAAAAAGGCATCCATCCATCCATCCATCCATCCATCCATCCATCCAATTTGTATTGTCCAATTCCTTAATACTCCAGCTTTCAAGCTATTTTCATACATGTAATAAAAGAACAGTACAATATTTACATACAATTTATATAGAATGAAGTGCCGCCACCCCCACCCCCCAGTTTGAACTGTCCCTACCCTATTGGTGTTTCAAAGGGCCCTGAAGACCTGGCTCATCACCCAGGCCTTTGGCAAATGTGATTGAAGAACCCCCCCACACACACCTTTTTTTTTTTCCTTTGTTCCCATCTGTTTTTGTCATTTCTGCCATCTTTATGGGGAGTTCCTTGCTTTTAAATATTTTCAACAATTTGTAAACCAGCCAGAGTCACTGGAAGTTGGGCAGCATGTACATTTAATAAATTATTATTAGAACCTATTGTGTTGTGATACATTTAACACTGTTTTTGCCATTTCTAGGAATCTAGAGACTCAAGAAATTTCAGTTGAGACCTTTTGTTACATAATGTTTTAATTTTTCTTCAGTTCATTCTTTTCGTAGTAAAACCACAATATTTCAATCTTTCACTCTCAAGAAAGAAGAGCAATTCATTCCAAAACTAGCACCGTTAAAAGCTTGAACCCACTATTTGAGAGAGGAAAAAAGAAAAAGAAAAACATACAGCAGACTGTTGCAAGTGAGAAGTCCCTTCAGGGGCAATTACATTTCAGCTCCTCTGAGGCATCATGTTTTGCACACATTCTTGAAGCAATTCTAATGACCCTGAATGTGAGTCTTGCCAAACAGATGTTGCCTTAAATTCCATGATGTCTAAAAGCTCAACAGAAAGAGGGTTTTTTTCCCACAAAACAACACAAAGGCATTTAACAAAATACACATGATAAAAGTGCACACCACCTGCAGGCAGAGCCATAAATATAGACTAGACAAAAACATTTACTTTTAATAGAGTTTTGTTGTCTTGTTAAAGCAGGAATGTATGTCATTTTTAGAAACACACAAGAAGTTATTGAAGGACTACTCATATATAAAAGATATCAAGAGGAGCACAGTTTTAAAGTACAGAACAGCTAGATTAAAAAACTGACTATGGTGAGTTGTAGTTCTAGTTTTCTTCAATAGATATAAATCCATCATTACCTTGCAAAAAAGTATCAAGTATAACTGGATAAAATAGTCTTAAGTTAGGTTAGGGTCTTTACAAGTGAGCTGAGACTTGCCGTCAAATAAAGCTCTCTGTCTTACCAAGCCAATATTTCTCTTCACATCACACTGACTCTTCCAAATCACTATTTCAGACCTGACACATATCTCACTCTTCCCTAATGTGATGCCCTCTGCATATGTTGGGATTACAACTCACGGTATTCTCAGTCAGTATGGTTTGAATACCAGCATTTCTGGAGTCTGTTCCTTCCAAAACTCTCCAAGATTTCCAAGTCATTTGGAGAGTGAGGGGCTACCAGGAGGCTTGTAACTCGGGGGCAACCTTAAGTCAGCAGAGTTCAACTAAGATAGAATTATCTTAAGTATGGCATTGATAGAAGAGTCTCAAAGGGATGATTTTATCAGCTGGCTTTAGACTAAGTAGCTTTTAATCCCATTGCACTTTGTGAGCTACAATATATGGCTATATCTCACAAACATACATACACATACATATTCACATGCACAGTTCATTTTTATACAATAATCTTATCTTCAAAGTTAAAGCTCAGAGCAGAGTTCAAAAGGCAAGAACACAGCCTTGTGATAAAGCTACTGTTCTGGAGTTGCTGCCTCAGCACCAAAGGTAAGTTAGTCACACACAAGTTAAAACAACTGCAAGATGCCATATAGGAATTTGCACTCCTGTGTAAGGAGCTGTGCTCTTGCACTACTTGACACCATCCCCCACAACTCACTAATTTTTAGCAATTGATATCTGAGAAATGCATGTGCAATAATGTTCTCTGAATGTCTGATGATTACATGCCATCAAGTTGTCGTTGACTGTTAGTGACCACATAGATTTTCTCCATGATGATCTGTCCCTAACCTGGTCCCTCAGCTCTTCCAATGGTGCACTCATCGCTATGGTAACTGAGTCCATCCACCTTGCTTCTGGTTGTCCTCTTCTTCTCTTTCCTTCCAATTTTCCCCACACTGGAGCCCATTATATTCCACCCCATTAGTCTCATTCCTACAAGCCACTTCTGTGTAGCTGTCACTATTCAGTAAAGGTGAGCAACTTCTGGTCTGTGAAAAGACATTGTCCTGTAAAGTTTACAGTGCCATCATACACATCAGCAGTATTCCTCTTGGAGGAAGGAAGCAAATGGCTTTGCTAAAAGCAGATAATAGAAAAGCTAGAGCTGGCTCAACCTTGCAATGCTCAGCTAACTATGACAGTATGGTACTCTCTAGTGCACACGTTCTCTGTTAAGCAGACAATTCCTGTTCAGGTCAATTTACCTGGTTGTAAAATTTCATTATTTATTTTTCACTCATCTCCAATTATAGCAACAGTTTTTAAAGCAGATACATAATTTAAGAGTAACACTGAAGCATATCCCTACTAACTACTTTGGCAGGCAAGGAGCCAAGATATGAAAATATGGGTCCATGTCCTTTGTCTGGGATGGTTTATCCCACCCCTCAGTTCTTTAGTTGGGTCCTGCCAACTCCTGGGCCATTAATTTTGACAGAAGAGCCCACATTAGACAAAGCACCTTTCATCTTCAAGTAATTTGAGTGATTCACAGCTCTGCTATCCAGCCACAGCTGTCACCAAGAGAACACTTATCTTTTTAGGAGACATTCCTTACATTTTACTTTGGCAGTAGCTACGAGACCTCCAAACATCTCCTGGGAAGCATACGTCATGTATACAAAGCCATCTTCATCTTTGTAATCTCGGTATACTTCGGCCAGAGTTAAAGACATACTGGCTAAACTCTTGTTGTTTACCAGCAGGTAGAAAGCTTGAGTAGCACTCAATGCCATTCTGCTTCTGGATCAACAAAGAAAATAGGCATACATCTAAAAATATGCAAAGTTCTTCACAGTATATAGATTAGCTAGACTCATGGTCAAGTGCAAAGTTGCCACCAGTAAACCCCACATTGTACCTAGAAGTGGGAATAGGAGTAGGGAGGAAGATGAAGGATGTTTTTTCAAGTTCTCCAGACTATCTAAGAAGAGGCATATTTTCCATTTTTCTGGGATAACCTTTATAGTGCTTAGTGTAGATAATATAAGCTTTCTTACATATTATTATTAAAATTAGCATTTGTTTGTTTGTTTGTTTGCCTTCAAGTCAGTTTTTGACTCCTGGTGACTGCCTGGACTAGTCCCTGCAGTTTTCTTGGCAAGGTTTTTTGGAAGTGGTTTGCCATTGCCTCCTTCCTAGGGCTGAGAGAGAGTGACTGGCCCAAGGTCACCCAGCTGGCTTTGTGGCTAAGGTGGTACTAGAACTCACAGCCTCCTGGTTTCTAGCCTCATGCCTTAACCACTACACCAAACTGGCTCTCAGATATTTATTTAGCTTGCTCGCTTTATTGATTTATTTAGCTTGCTTGTTACTAAGGAATTTACTATAGGTATTTAGACTTCACAATGAACATGGTACAGAAAGGATACAAACAGCAACATCTTGTTCCTATGCACAATACCCTTTGGTGTAGCCACAAAGCATAAAGCATATTCTTTTTAAAAATATGTAGAGTGCTTCCTAGTCAAAGCTTTCAAATAGTTTTTTATAATTCCAAAGACAATTACAAGATTCATACTCTTGTACTGTAGACAGAATTGCATGACTGAAGATGAAATATTTTGAGCACAGATCATAGTAACATTTGTGAAATTATGTTGGGTAACAAATATTGGATAAGTCTACGACCTTGAAAAACTGCAGTTAATAAACATTCAATGTTTCTGTGATCCAATTTTCTACCGCAGCACCTTATTTCTCTGGGTTATAAGGGATTCTGATTAATTTTGACATCAAGGGTTAGGGTTGTGTGCATTTAAACAGCAAAATAAAATTAACTGAGATCAGTGAAAAATGGCAAGGAATTCCACCCCCAACTTCCCCTAGTCTCTACGCCCTAGGAACAAGATGTTGCTGTTTGTATCCTTTCTGTACCATGCTCACTGTGGAGTCTAAACACCTACAGTAAATTCCTTAGTAACATAAGTCATAGGAGCTTAAAGAGTTCTTGGAGCAGTAGGACTGAGATAAAAATAATGCTGGGCAACTAGTTCTGCAAACCTCAAGGCTCTTTGGATTTATACTTCTTAAGTGACCCGCCCCCCCCCCCCCCCAGCTCATAACAAGCAGTTTTAAAAATGAAGGAAAATTTAAAAGTAACTTGCAAGATGGAAGGAATAAATAATCCATTTTACAAATAAAAAAATCATAGCTACATCCTGGATTCCAAAGAATATGATGTCAATGTTTACTTCAAGATCTGCACATGCATTTAGGATAGCTTTCCCCAAATCTATACTTTCCATATACTTTGGACTGCTGTCAGTATTGGAATTCAAAGCTGGAATTAAAAGTACACTGAAATAAATTTAAAGCTTTTTAAAATTATTCCTTGGCTATTTGTTGTATAAAAACTCTTTTTAGATTAATGTATCCTTGAAATAGTTTAGGAACTTCTTTAAAATAGAAGAGAAAAAAGGTAGGACTGTATTAATCTAGCACCGTTTTCTCACCATATCTTTGTGCAAATAATGAGGAATACTTTGCAAGAAGGCTCAAATTACTGAACCCCATCGAAGCAATGGGAGAAAAGTCACAGAAAGGTGTTGGGTAACAGAAGCCATATGACTGCAAAGTTCCCAAGTTGTTTTAGAAGCCCCGTAGCAAAAATAGACGACAGGCAAGGGTGTGCACAGAAGCACTAACAGCCAACATCATAAACAGCCTATCGGTGGCTTGCTACATACCTAATGATGGTTATAAACTGTGTCATAGTTAACTCTTGTGGTACAAGAAACTTTGTTTTGTCCAACAGGGGGAGGTATTTTTCTTTCTGATATCTTTCAACAATTACCTGATTCAAAAGAAAAAAGCACAACATGTTTAAAAGCAATGTGACAGCGCGACACGCTACCAGGGGACACAGACAATCGCATCAGCAGGAAACAACCCTCTCTACAGAACATAACGAAGTCAGTGACACTTCTGGCCAAGGAAGCCCGCACTGACTCAGATGCGCTTAAAGAAAGAAAGGAGGCAAATCCCGGGGAGGTTTAGCAGAGAAAAGAACGGGCTGCTTACTGGAACTTTGGTCGGGAATTTCCCACGAATGCCTGCTACTTCTTCCACTCGGGTTGCTGTGCCAAAGAAAGAAAAGGAAGAGCCGTTAGTTCTTCTCACGGGGCCCTGAAGAGAAAGAGCCGTGCTCCCAGGGCAGCAGGTTGCGGGTTTCAGATGGTCACTCTGCTGAGCGGGGCTCCTTCGACGGAGCAGCACGTTCAGGTCACATCAGCGGAGGCTCTTCCTTTTTCCCCCTCCAAAGAGCTCTCCGAGCATGCCTAAAACGGGATGTCTTGGGCGAGCCCATTCCCGTCTACCAAGGAAGACGTCCCACGGAGGTTAGAGGGTTTGCTCCAAACTGAGGGGGAACAAGCGGGCCGCTTGATTTCCCAACCAGCGCTCAACTCCTGTGGCGCAAGGGCGCCCCATTCCCCCCGCCCCCCACCCACCTCCACCGCTTACCGAAACTTTTTCGTTGTTTAAACGGCCTGATAGGCTGGCAGTTATGCTGCAAAGGCTGCATCTTCCCCGCTTTTAAAAGAGGCTGCCTAGAGCAACACGCGCTTCGGCCCGCAGCGGCTGCACGCCAACTGCACAGCCGTGCAGGAGAGCCCCTTTTTAACGACCGGCTTGCGACATCCACGTCACTCCTTGCCCCGCGGCGTCCCCCCGCCGCCGCCCCGCGATTTCCCTCGCCAGCGGGCGCGCGCGTTCTGGCCGAGACCGAAACGGGAGAGGTGGATCCCTCGCAGGCAAAAAGCGGGACCCCGCGCAACCGGCCCGCACGGGGGCCAAACGCGTCCCATCTTCGGGCCAGCGGCAGCCCGCGCGGTCTTCGTGCCGCGGCGCGCCTCGGGAGCCGCGGTTAGAGAAGAATATTCGCTCGTGATGACCGTTCGCAGTTATATTTGTCTTTGGCACGGGGCACCTTTCTCCTCGCCGTGGGAACGGCTCCAGTTCACTCTGCCCCGGGAGCTATTTTCTGGCGATCTAAAAACCAAGCTCAGCTCAGGGCGGCCCCGTTGAGATGGGTTGTCCACAAGCCCTACGACCCCCGTCTCTGGCTAGAGCGGGGTAACCCAAGCTGTCCGGGGATGATGGTGACTGTAGTCAGCCCATCTGATGAATGCTAGGATGTGGCCCAGAGAATCTGTTTGCCGCTGTTGACGACAACACCATCTGCCCCCGTGTCCCAACTTTGTGTATCTACGGACAGAGTTAGCTGGGTAGTAGTCTGTCCTACAGACACAAATGGGTTACCTAGGGTCATAAAAATACTTTTATTTTAAAGGAAATAGCTATTTGTCTCACAGTGTTCATACAAGAGCTGTATCGCTCAGGGACTGCAACTTCATCGTTGTCCCCGGGGTTGCTAATTCTGGTTAATTATGGCACTTGTTCTGCTTTGAAGAAAGCCCCCTTGAGTCCAGTGGCACTCCAAGTAAATGAAGGATCGCACCCTTGATAATATTATTTATTCACACCCTTCCAGCATTTTAACAACAGTTCCTTTAAATAACCACCAAACTAAAGATAAAAATAGACCAAAGATAAATATCACAACATAAAACAGCCCAACCCACCTCACAGGTTTGATCTTGTGGGAAAATAGGAGGCAGGAGTATTAGGTATGTTTTCCACCTTGAGTTGACCAAAATGTATATCAAAGGAGGGATAAAAATCTAATAAAGAATTAATAACAACATAAAACAATATAAAACTATAAATACTATCAACCCACCACATAATCAAAACCACTCAATAGTCAAGAAGCACCCAAAGGACACAATGTCAGTGTTAAAAACTTGATCGACAGATTGCAGCAGAGTCTTCATAGAGGAAAGGCTAACAGACTTTGAAACTTTTCTTCCAATGTGTCAGAGAAGAAGCAGACTGGACTGTGAGTGAGAGGGACTTCCGTGGCACCAGCACCGCCGCCAAAAAGACATTAGTCGATTCCAGGTGAACATCTTTTCTGAGTAGCCTGCGCAAAAGTCAGGATGCATCTACAGAATGCTGCTTCTGGGAAATTACATATAGGGGGAGCGGCTCCTTCGGGGGGGGGGAGGCAAGCCATTTAGGGATTTATATGCGGTAAGAAGCACTTTGAATATGGTTTGGCAATCAACTGGCGCCTATGCAGCTTAACCAGAATAGGTTTTGTTAGATTTATTTATTATTATTACTAGATTAGATTTTATGTGCTCCAGCTGGGAAGCATCTGACAAGAGCCCATTCTCCACCTGTTGAATTCATTGCAGTTTCCTCTGTCAAGGGTATCCCCACACAGCACATTACAATAATTTAATTGGAAAGTGAGCTAGTCTGGCACAGTGGTTAAGACATCAAGCTAGAAACTGGGAGTCCATGAGTTCTAGTCCTGCCTGAGGCACAAGGCGAGCTGGGTGACTTTGAGCCAGTCACTGTCCCTCAGCCCGAGGAAGCAGGCAAGGGCAAACCGTTTCTGAAAAAAATCTTGCCAAGAAAACTGCAGGGACTAGTCCAGGCAGTAGCCAGAAGGCAAAAACTGACTTGAAGGCAACCCCCACCCCCTGGGCAAAATCAGGAAGTAATCAGGGTGCAGGCAATGGTGGCCAGCCAGATTTCTCCAGAAAGGGATGTGAAAGGTAAATTGTATGCAGATGAAAATAGGCACTCTTTGCCACTATGACAACCTCTGCACTCAAGGATAGTGAATGCAGGATCAAAGAGCACCCCCAGCTGTGCACCTGCTTTTTAAGAGGAAATGGGAACCCCTCTGGGGCTGGTAATGGCTCTTCCTTATGAGAAAGTCCCTCCCCCAATTGGTTTTTGTCCGGATTCAGTTTTGACTTGTTTACACTTTCTCCAGTCTGCAATCCAGTCCCATCAGGAGCCTATTAGGGAGTTGGCCCATCTCATGAAGATGGAAAGATGAAACAGACCTGTGTGTTGACTATTTAAAGATGGCATCCAGACCCTAATAATTGCTCCCTGTGCCATGTCAACTAACACAGGGACAGAATAGAACACTGTAGCATCCCACAAGATAGAAGCTGAGAAAGAAGCAGTAATTGCCCAGTACTACTATCTGAAACCTACCCTAATGATAGGAGTAGGACCACAACAAAGCTATGTTCCCAACTGTCAATTCTTGAAGGTGGTCCAGGAGGAAACCATGGTACAGTACATGGTGTCAGAAGATGTCAAGATATATTCAAGCACAAGTAGGGACAAGTTATCTCCATCATACCCTATAACAGATCATCCATCAGAGCACTGAAACTGGTCTGAAACAGCTCTAGATAATCAATTTCGTCCAGAGGTGCTTGGAGATGTTCTACCAACACCAGCTCAACTACTTAAATAGGAATGGCAAATTCCAAAGTAATTCTGAATTCTTTTCTTTTGAAACAATATGCAAATGCAATACTTTAAATAATAATGCTGTAACATATTTACTTGGAAGCAACGAGTTCAGTAGATCTGATTTCCAGTTAAATGTGTATAGGCTTTGATCCATAAGTTGTAACCCTGTGTTTTATGTCTAGCCTGATATATATGGGTTTGTACTATAGTATATGTGTATGTATGTTTTATATAATTAGTGTTTTACAAATGAAAAAAGGAATGGCAAAACTGCAGTTAAAAAGTTGATAAATCTCTGGAAAAGCACTGAGAGTGTAGGATTCATGATCCCCCTGCCTTTTTCACTGAATTTATAGGGGATCCAGATATCTTTTTCCATTTGTAACTTTCCTGTGTTTTTTTAACCGTAAACTCTGTCTTTTCTTTTTCTTCTCATGACAAATCACTTAAGAGGAGATGCCTTTTGATAGATATCACTAGATGATGTCTAAAAGCACTTTAAGAATACAGCTGACACCAACATAAAGAGAGTGAAATTGTTTCTTTTGTAACACTGAATATTTTAAATACAGGTAGTCCTCAGGTTATGATGGCAATTGGGACCAGGATTGCTGTCACTAAACAATGTGGTTGTAAAGTGGGACGTCATGTGACCATATAACTTAGCAATGGCAATCCTGACAGTTCCAGTTGCTGTCATAACACAGAGACTATGTGGGTCATTAAGAGAGGACCTCATGTTATCGGAGTCCTAGGCAAGCAGGCTGACAGTGAGAGCTGCGGGTAGGTATGTGAGTGCTGCCGGCAGGCCAGCGGAGGCTGAAAGTGGGCCAGCAGGGACCACGGGCAGGCAATACTGAGCATGGCCAGGCCAGTGGAAGCCACAGGCTGGTGCTACTGAGGGTGGGCAGGCTGGTGGAGGCCATGGGCTGGTGCTACTGAGTGCAGGTGGGTTGGTGGGGGCTGCGGGCAGGTGCTACTGAACACAGGTGGGCTGGTGGGGCTGTGAGTGGGCGCTATGGAGTGTGGGTGGACTGGGGGGGCACGACAGAGTGTGGGCAGGTGGGGAGGTGCTATGGAGTATGAGATCCTTGGAGGCTCCTCAGGAGAAAAAGTGGTGTGAACAATGTACGGGAGTGATTTATGACCTTCCCTGCTGGCTTCCCCATTGGCTTTGCTTGTGGGAAGCCAGCAGGAAAGTTCATAAATGGCAATCATGTGACCATGGCTTGCTTGACATCATCATCGCGAGCCAGGCATCCAAGCGCCCAGATCACAATCACATGACCACAGGGACACTGCGACAGCCACAACTTCACAGAGTGGTCATAAGTCCTCCTCGTGAGCACCATCGTAACTCTGAACAGTCACTGAATGACTGGTTGTAACCTGAGGGCTAACTGTAAGGGTTCTTCACTGCATTTTCCAGTCACCTACTGCATTATTTAATTACCAATTAATGTGCATTATTGAGCCATAATCTTTACAGCAACCCTAAAATAAATCGAGGTTGTTTATAAAGTTTATGGTAGCAAATAGGGTTTCTGGGTGAGCAACTGGTACCTTTGAGAGCTAAATAATTGAGTTCACAATTCTCAAAGGTATGATAAAAGAAGTCACATTTGGTGAATTTTTCATTGTTAGGCTAATGTTTAAAGACACAGAAAGTTTCAACCTCGATGATCCTAAAAATAAATTTTGATTATTATTGTCATATTAATATGTACTTCTAGATTTTAAAGACACTAAAGATGACTGGAGCTTAGAACAATGGATGGGTTTTATTTGGCTGTAGCAATACCGTAGCAGTTTTAAGCCATCTCGTTTCTTAGGTTTTATCGTGGATCTTCTCTTTCTGAGAAATAATGCAGTTTTGTTTTGTCATAAGTGGAATAACGTTAACATATACCATGTATACATACATATTGTACTAAGAACAATACATCTCAGAGAAATCAATGAGTTGATCTGAATGCTTACTTTCAGAGGCATTCAAGTTGCCAAAATTATTTTATCTATCTATCTATCTATCTATCTATCTATCTATCTATCTATCTATCTATCTATCTATATCTATCTATTTCTGAAGAATATAATTATTTCATTTTGGCTTTTGCACTCTTGCAGATGCCCTGAACTTCAATTCCCATTGACTTATAAGTTAGAATTGCAATTCTGGTCCAGTTTGGGGACAGCCATCCTTTAGCCTTGGGTTAATGTTCTTTGTCTTTTATTTATTTAAGTGTATGCCATGCTGTATCACTTCATGGCACTTTCCTGAACCGCTTGACTCCATTCCTTATATTTCTGTCAGCACCCTTTGCTGTCTGTCTCTACATCTGTCTCACTGCTGCATTAGTGTTTCTTGTTGCATTGATCTTACCGTTCGAAGCACCCTCTCTTCTGCGTTCATGGGGCTTTCTTAGAATCACTCTCAAGCCATTGTACTCATGAAATGGTTATTATACCCCAGCTTATTTTTCCACACAGAGAGGATGATACTTTTTCAGGAATTTGCAGGTAATGCCATCGCTTTACTTATCAGAGTGGGTCTTGAACTTTATGATCTAATTACTTAAAAATGTGTCTGTGCACAGGCGCAATACTGAACAAAACGTTCCACAGAGATTCTCTGGAAGGTAACATTTCTAGTCTAGTAATGAAATCTCCTCTGAACTTGCTATAGCAAAATAGGAAGTTTAACTGGCATTGGCTTGTATAGCTCAGGACTGCACAGTGTATGTCCTTCACTGGGAGAGCTCCTCAGTAAGTCTATGCAGAAACTGTACAACTTACTTCCAGAACTATGTAGCTTCTCCAGAAACTTACCCAGGGTCATTTATTCATGTTCCAGCCTGTTTCACTTCCCTTATCAGAAGCCGACTTAGGAAGATTGAACTCTCCCACTATTTAACATGGGAAAATGGCTCTTATTGTGAGGAATGTCTTTGGAAGAGTTCTGACAAATAGTTTGAGAAGCAGTGAGGGTATGGAATAATGATGGGTCTTCCTGAAAGCAGTAAAATGTATTATAGGGGGTTGAAAGTAGAGAGAAATATAAGAGATGAACTCCTTGGTTTTCTTCAGAAACAAAACAGTAATAAAGCGAGTCAGCTAGGTAGCACACTCTTAATATGCCATCATTCCACCACTAAGGGTGAGGGTCTGGAAAACTGACCAAGCAAACAATAAAATTAAGGATTTCATTTCCAAGCTCTCTCTATCTTTCCCAAGATATTGTGGCAGCGATGAACAAGGTTGGTCTGATCACAAGAGTAGTCATGGGTTGAAGGCAGATCTATTGATCACTAAACCCAATCTACCTCCTCCATCCTATCCCCTACATGGTCAATTCTGTAAGTGGCCAAAGTCCCTTCCCCCTTTTAAACTAGTTACAGTCATGCCATCATTTGCAAGGCTATATAGCTCTGCAACAATAGGGGAGGATCAGAACTCCGTTGAGGGTTTTGGATAGGATAGGTTGGATTAAAGTAATTTGCTCTGTCAAGGGCATTTTTCTTCCAAACAGCCCAAGTCTTCTCTGGAGTTTTGGCTTCATCCAGACTTGGACCACATCTCTACCTTTCAAGGGGCAATAGTCCACCATTTTTTTTCAAATAGATGTTTTTCTTAGTTATGTCTGTAGATACCAGGGACTGGACCCAGAGCCTTGCAATCTGCAACATACACTAGGATTACACAAAGTGGGTGGAAGGCAGTGTTTGAGAGTGACATGCAGGTCTTGTGAAATGTGATTAGGACAGTAATAGAAGTATGGGTGATCAAAGGAGAAAATGGTCATCCACTTTTTTCATAAATTAAGTCTCTCATCTACACTTGGCTAACTTATCAAATCGTAAAACCATTATTTATTTTATTTACCAGAAATTAGCAGCAGTTCAAAAACAGGCTGCGAGTCACATAGAAAGCTTTCATGATTCCTTGGTTGTTCACTTGTGCCTGTAGCAGGAACGGGCACCAGACTCGGATGGATGATTAAAAGTGTCATCTAGATATCAGTTAGGGATTTTACAAAACAAAAACAACAGCAGCAACAACAAGTATTTCCTTGAAATGGGCAATTCACTTTCAGGAATAGGATCTCAGATGCACGTATGAGTGTGAAAAAGTCATTTTGCATGTCAAAGGAGAGAAATCAGAAAAAAGACAAAGAGGTTGCTCAGACTGCCAAATGTGGATCTGATAAAGGGAGTAGTTACCTTCTAGAATTCTTGAATTCCCTTTTTTATGAGCTACATGTTTACACACCTACATAAAGCAAATATTGCAGACATCTCATATCTTCAACACAATCTTATGATAATTATTGAACTTAATGGTTCTGCCTTTGGAATATAAGCATCTGTTTGATGCTTATATATGAGAGACCAGCTTTGCTGAACATAAAACATGTTTAGATCTTGTCAGAAAGCTCCACAGAACTACCTTTAGTTCTGTGAAAGAAAGATGTGATATTGTCAGGTTTAGCCCAGGAAACTCCAGGAGACAATACAGATTCAATCCAGCAAGGTTTAACTGGCTTCAATCCATTCACAGAATCTTCTCAGACTGAGAGCAGTTCCCAGGGTCACACTACAAACATCCTTAGCATTCCTCAGGGAGGGGCCAGTCTCATTCTCTTATCTCTTGTCCGCTCCTCTGGGGATGAGAGTCCATGTTTCACACCTCTGCTCCACACTCCCACAGATATCAATAAAATAAATTAATGTTTCATGTCTCTTTTTTCCTTCCAATAGCTCACAGCGGCAAGATACTTTTCCATTCTGCATAAGTAGCCTGTTGGGTGAAGAGAAATAACTTTCTGAAAGAGTGACTTATTCCACTCACTCTTATTTCACTCCATACACTCTTGTGTTTAGACAATATTGCTTCCTAAGACGGCTTATGATTTCAGTCCATTCAAAAAGGTTCTGTGAATAATGAAAAATAGAGGAGCTCTTGCTGTTGTTTCTGATGCCTTGTGACAACAGTAACAGGACCAAGCTCTTCCCTCTCCAAGGGCAGAGAATGGTAAATATGCCAACACAAGAATCTGCCTGATGAATGGCTCCATAACTGAATGAGTATGTGCACTAGGACACTGGTTACCATATCATACTGGCATTCTAACTAACTAGCATTAATTTAATAAAACAAAATTAGCAGGGAAGCAGAGACAGTAGGAAAACAAAGAGATGGTGTGGTCCCTGAGCTTTGCAGGCATTCGTAACGTTCAGTTATGTCCACTTCTGTCCACCCACAGTTTTTGTCCTTTCCAAGGGCTCGTGTATTTTCTTCCAGAGGAATCCTGACATTAGAAAGCATGATAAAAATGTTACTATTTAATGCAAGATCTTTGTAAAACTTTTAAATGGAATATCTGTGAGTATGCTGATGGATAAATACCTGCTCCTAACCATAGAACTTACAGTTATTTCCTGCAATTCTTCCATAAAGAAATTATTCAGTATGACCAGTCCCTGGCTTGAGTATCTGTGTGTCTAATGCCTGAATTGTGTGTGAGGATCATCCCTCTCCCTCTCTTTTCTGCCTATGGATACAATTTCAAGGTCAGTTCAAGGATAGTAAGTGACAGAAATATTTTTTTGCAAGATTTAAATGTTTTCCAGGTAAAATTTATTTTTTCCCAAGTAAAAGCTAGTATCTCCAAGACACAGTTCTACTACTATCTATCATTTATCTCTATCTCTATCTCTCTATCATCTCTAATCTCCCTCTCTCTACCTCTATCTCTTTCTTTCTATCTATCTTCTATTTATCTAATGGAGGGTGGAATCATGTTGCGATGATTTTACCAAAAATGTCAAAAACAAAAAAGAGTTGAACAGGCTTTGAATAAGCACTTGTGTCATCTAAATGCTATCTAAAGCATTTAGCCATCAGGTTCAGGGGATTTCCCAAGAGTTAAATTAGGCTGAGCCCATAAACTAAGAATTGCCAACTTAAAAATAAAAAATAGAACCCCCAGTTATTTGTTAAGTCTTGAACTCAGACTTAATTTTTAACTTAATTTTTAGATTTTTCCTAAGCTTCCTAGAGTTTGATCTTATTTTTATATAGTCTTTTCTCCCCAAAGCTTTCAGTTTATCTGCATCTGGGAAAAATGTTTATGAGAAATTCCCTTATCAAACCAATGAAACAAAATCCCTAAATATCACAAAGTAGGAAAAGCATGCCAAACATTGCTTCTGGATTCTTTCCAGCCAGTTTAGGTTTGTCCACTGGGAAGCATGGGATGGGCTGGGTACACTCCTCTCTGCATCTGATTATGGAGAGAGAGAGGCGAGAAGGGAGCTTAGACTGGAGCAGTCGCCACCGTAGGGATGAACTGGGGATTTTTTTCCTGGAATGTTTTTCTCCCCAGCCCCTGGCCTGATCCAGCCCACTTTCAAATTCAATATTTCTTCTTCCCTTTCTGTTTGATTTAAAGACAATTGTCAGGCTGATGGACAGAAGCCCAACACCATCTACATAATTCCTTTCCAACATCCATTGGTTAGAAGGAATAAAAAGGAGTTTACTGGGTAAAGGGAAATACAGGGAAAATAAGGGAATGTTACTATGCAGAAGTCCAGATAAAATGACACAAGTACAGATAAAACCAATTCAGTCAGCCTCTTTAAGTTTTAGCACATGTTAATTGCAGAGAGGATTCTTGGAGAGCAATCATCTGGGTCTCCTACTTAGATGTTCATCGGCAGGCCTCCTTTTTCTTCCTTTTCCTTTCTTTTCTACCTACCAATGTTGTTATGTTTGGTTTTTCTAGTGATTATGTAGTTACTCTATCCCAAGACCATTTTGACCATCCTCTTCTAGGATTGTTTCTAGTTCTACAGTTTTCATTTTTGCAACGTGGAAAGTAAAGCTGGATGAAGTATTCCAACTGCATAAAGAATGAGAACATCAACCATGTTTAGTCTCTTTCCTAATGATCCTGAACTGGGAATTTGCCTTTTACATAATGTCTGCATGCTGCATCTGTGCTTTCATCAAGTAATCCGGTGCAGTCCCAAGACTTCATTCCAGTTAGATGATGCCAGCTTGTCAGTGAAGGGAAGGGTTTTTCTTTTTTCCTTTTGGCCTTACTTATACGATTGTGTGATTCATCCATGAAGCTCTTTTTGGAAAATAGTTTTACCACTTTTTATTGTTTCCGCTCTGCCTCCCCCTCCCCCCGCACAAGTAATTTCATAAAAAATCCCTAAAGAATATTAAAAAGTAATGATGAGTGTTCTGCAATAATGAAGAGCTGCAGTTGTGTCAAAGAGACTTCTGGAGAATCCCAGTTTGGACAAGGCTAACAACACATTTTAAAAAGTAGTTGACCACTACAGCCACAGCGTGGAATTAATAGCATACTGAAAATTAAACAAATATGGAGCCACTTTAACCTCTGTAGGAAAGTTCCATAATTGGGATATTACCCCTTATTCAAAAATCCATTTGAAATGTCATATATTACAATCATAATGTAACCTATCTGAGATTCTGGGTTTTATGTACAGTTTTTGAACTACCTTGTATTTTGTATGTTACATGCTCTGCTATTACACATGAAGTGGGTTCATTTCTGCCATAGAGCGGGAAAGCATATAATAAATACTTAGACTTCTGTACTAGATCCGAACAATATTGTGAATTTTCAGTTCTCTTATAACCTCAATATTGTTTTTCTAATATTGTGCATTTCCAGATCTCTTATAATCTCAATATAGTTCTGCTCTTGTGAAACTGAATTCCAATAACTTTGCTGAGTGTATGTATGTTCCAATCCAAAGACTTTGCATGCAGGATATTGTTGAGTTGTTAAGCCTCCTCAGAATTTCTCATGCTGTTGTCTGAAAGCAGTATTTTCTTGTCTGTTTCTACTCATCCATGTGATTGTTTATTATCCTTATCGTAATAGCTGAGCAACAGAGACTGGAAAAGCTGAATTTGCTGAAAGCTGCTGTGGTAAAATTAATATTTGGGCCCTTTTTAAGACTTTATTCATAAAACTATGCCTTCTCATCCATGTAATCCAATGTTATAATCAATTCATCACTGGATCCTACTGCAGTAACTCAGATTATTATAACTGTAAAATGCTAGTCCCTGTTTTCAGTGAAGTGTAGATGCAGTTCATATTTTCCGGGTCTGCTCCTCACTCAGATGGTTTTCTACTTTCAGAGAGATACTTTTAGCAAGAGAAAATATTCAGAATATGGTTCTATCTTTATAATCAGAAGTGATCCATTGTACTACCTCTTCTCCACTGCTAACTCATTCTAGGGCATGGATTGACCACCTCCTTTCTTGCTAAATGGAGGAATAGGATAATGGCAATGTCCTTGAAGCAATCTTGCACATTGTCTCTCATGTGTTCCAACAGTAATGCCATAGAATGTGGTGTGTATGTGTGTATACTCACATACATACACATGTATATGCATACATACGCATATGCATATTTTAGGATAGCATGTTTTAAAAATTCATCTGAAATTTGTAGTAGCTGCAGCTCTGCCTGTGAAAATTAGCAGGAGGGAAGTAAGAAGCTGCTTAAAATATCAAGAATGTCCATAGGCAGAACTATTGAGACTTCCAGATGGTATTGCAGGCACATTCAAACCTTAGACCAGATCCCCACATGAAAGGACTCAGTTCAGATATCAGAATACGGTCAGATCAATACTGTAAAAACAGCTTAACACTCATGGTTTGAATTTTTAATGTTAACTCTATAAAAAGCTGCCATCAATCACAGGAGTATCTCCATTTTAAATCCCATTTTTTGTTTAGGTTCTTCTGACAGTTGTTGTGCAGCTAGAAATATAACAGGAGAAACATTTTCCAGAATGGAAGGAGTTAGTTTGTTGAAACGGCTTCACCTGTTGCATTGTTGAGCAATTGACTGAATCTTCTTTCCAATGAAATTGATGAGATATCAATAGAGGAATAAACTGCCAGATTATATGACTTGTTCACACAAGTTATAGCAATATAAATTCCTCACCATCTTCAGCACATTGCACTCGTCAGAATCAATAAAACAATTGTTAATTCAGGTGGATCCCCAAGTCAAGATAGCAGCTGAGATTGCATGATTGAAGTCCCACCTCTTTTAACATGCTTCACATGCACAACCCATGTAAAAAAGGGGCAGAGCTTTGATAGGTGCAGCCACCATCTTGACTTTTTTGACTCCCCCAAGGACACTTCTCTTCAAATTAGAAATGAACATAAAAAACATACCTTCTAAACTCAAGAGCCATAAAAGTAAAATTCTATAGATAGGTTGATCTTATCTCTTATCTTCATTTTGCCTTTCTTAAATATCATTGTTCCAAACAAATCAATGTATAATACTTTGAAAGAGAATCTGTTTTCAATTTCTGCTTACTTCACTAAATGACTCTGAGAAATTTCACAACATCTTGGCACATTGTATTTGTGCAAAAATAGGAGTGATCTGACCAACACCATTGTCTGAGGATAGCAGGACTTCTACAAAGTATAAAAAAGCCAGATTAGCACAGCTAAATATTTAACCAAGAGTTTGCTTTCAGGTGGACGTCAGCAAGAGTTAATGCAAAGACATGATAACCATAACTGTTCTCTTTTGCTTAAATAGAGTTGATTGCATTGTTTGTACATATTAGACCATGCAGTTGTAAATACCAGGGTGGACAACTTGAAATTATTTGTTTTGGACCTTTATGGATGAAAATTGTGCCTTTTCTGATCAATGATTAATTACCATTAATTGGAAATGACCATGCAAAACCTTGTGCTTCTAATTGTCCTGTAATTAGAGTTGCTCCTGACTATTAAATCAATAAACGTGTTACAATGTGGAATCCTAAATTGTACCTTTAATCCACCCTCATTAAAATTTGAGATTATTCTTTAAGTAAATGCTAGAGAAGCCGACCATTCCAGAAAAATACTGTATATTAATCAGAGTTGGATCTGGTTAATATTGGGATGTGAGACCACCAGGAGGTCTACAACTGCAGGTTAGATTGGAGTTTTTTTAAAAAAAAAAAAACCTTGAAAAAGCCAGTGATGTTCCATTTCCATATTGTTGTCAAGAAAACAAATATGTAGTCACAACGAAGCCACCAGAAATTAAGTTTGACATAACAAATCATTACCTTTATCATAAGAAGAACAAATCTTTACCTTCATCATTTTAAGAAGCAAAAGGCATTGGCTCATAGTGGGTAGAATTGATCCAGCACTAGGCTTGTTGCTACACCTCTTATCTTTAGGTTGGATTATCTGCTGCACCACACATTTAGAGAACACCATCTTGGAGAAGTCATCTTAGATTATCAGTGGTGGAGTCAGAGCAGTTATTGATTAAACCTAACGTCTCCCATTCTGCTTGAATTTTATTGGATGCATGGAGAACCTGAGGTCCTCAACTGCAGCACTGGACAGCAACAGGTTTAAGTTAGCTTCACTCTGTAGGTTGCAATCTTTGGGTAGGCCCATAAAACAGGATGGCATGAATGCTAAAACGTATTTTCTAGTTGTATCCATTCTGTAGGCAGAGGTGTTCAGTACCAGGAGGGAACCGTGTATAAATCAGCTACATTTGCCTGTCACCTTCAATCATGACACAAATCTTCTGTGATACAAATCACAGAAGTTCTCAATAATTTATTTACCATAATACGCACATCAGGATCTCTGGCTGTTAGCCCTTTGGGGTAGTCCAGATGAGAAGCACAACAATGAGTGCTAGCTCTATCAGAATGTTGTCTAGGCTGCGGCTCTTCCTCCCGTCTCCCAAGGTCATTTTCACTATTTTCATTATTCTGGCTTTTCTCCCCTAAACAAGGCAGGGTTCAAAAGCCAATAATGAACCACTGCTGCTTGTTATAGGACATCATGATAAACAGATTAGGAGAGGTGTTTTTGTGTTTCATTGCTACACTTTTGCTCAGAGGAATGACAGAGCAGTTTGCGCTAGCACTCTCTTCTAGTTTTTCATCCACATCAAAATGGTAGTGAGCTTTCTTCCTCTCTTGCTGCAGATATTTTGGGCATTAGTTTATATCTAGGTTTGGGGAGATTCAAGAGATGGTGGAATTATGTGGACATGGTCCTTTTGTAGCTACTTGGCTGGATTTATGTTCCCTTACTTCTTTTCATTTCATATGGCCTCTAAGGAAATCTTCTCTAAGACAATATTGTCAACCCCACATACTTTCCATCCCCTTGATTCTTTTCCTACTTTCATTTGTGTGTCACTTTTTGTCATAGGCTGATGGGTTGTTGATGGACAATTCTCAGTTTCCCTCAGGCATACTTCTGCTTGCCCATTGTTAAAAATACTTCAGTTGATCTCTGTATCTTCCATCTGTTCTCTAACATAGAGAGGAGAGTTTGAGTGGCCAGAATCCTCCACTCCATTCATAGGAATCCATATTTAACATAGCAGAACTGGGGTGTTATCTAAACTAGGCAACAAATTATTCAGACATATCCCCTCACCTTCCCAACATTTTGTTACTGGAACTGCTAATCTTCCTGCTAGCTCAGCCCCTCATCTTTCCAGTGTCTTCCCACTACTGCTTCCCCCTACTTTCAAGTTCTACATTTTCTATTAATTAGAAAGGTCTTAATTCCCATTCTTTCTGTTACATGTTTAGTTGGTGCCTGTTTTGTTTACTCTTGGCTCCTTAATTTGTCTTTTTAATTCCAGTATCCTAATTATTCCAGTGTTATTCAGGCATAAACCTTTGTTCTTGTTTTAGATGACACAGTATAGAACTCCTTGTTGGATTGCCCTGTTGGACATTTTGGCTTGGATACAATCACACAGCTCTAAGCATAACACTGAGAAAGCAGACATTACTGTTTTTTATCCTAATCACCCTGTTATTTAATTGTTTACCTTTCTAGTTTGTTTTTAGGACTATCAACTGTCTGCATACGTAGTTGTCATGGATCTGAGGATTCTAATAGATGATAAGCTAAGATGAACCTATATATTGAGAGAATGGTTTTTAAAATCCTATACATTCCAGTTTAGGAATTGAACCAGATCTGTTCATTCTTGACCTCCGAGATTGCCAAGTATTGATTCATGCCCTGATTATTTCACATCTGGATTATTGTAGCAGTTTGTTGGCTGGACTTCCTGCCTTTATTCTTCAAGTACAATCACATACCATTCCACTGAGAAGAAAACAATCCAGACAGCAGCTTAGAAAACCACTGTAGATGTTTAAGAAGCTTTCAGCCGAGTTGAGTTAAAAGGCACATGCGTAG
Organism: Liasis olivaceus; assembly: GCA_030867105.1. Lineage (NCBI taxonomy): Eukaryota > Metazoa > Chordata > Lepidosauria > Squamata > Pythonidae > Liasis > Liasis olivaceus. The sequence goes on from CM061349.1 coordinate 266,110,256, forward strand.
GCAATGGAAGATGGGTGTAATCACCAAGGAGGTGAACCAGCAAGAAGCCGATATATGCATAAAAACAATTAGAAAGGCTAAAGTGCAAAAGGAACTTAGATTTGCATGGGAAGCTAAATGCACTAAAATGGCTTTTTTGGCTATGTCAGTAGTAAGAGGTAGAAAAAGGAAGATGAAGGATTGCTACTTAAAAAAGATGGTAGGATAATAACAGGTGACCAGGAGAAGGCAGAGCATCACAACTCCTCTTTTGCCTTGGTCTTCTCTCTAAAGGGCTTCAATATTCAAATGGACCCAAACAGAACAGCTGAATAAGGAGAAAGTGGCAACCAAGATGGGTAAAGAGATGGTTGGGAGCATTTTGCTTCCATGAATGAGTTGAAGTCTTCAGGCACAGATCAGTTACATCAGAACCCTGGGGGGCGGGGGGTTACCAAGATGGTAGACACAGAGTCCTGATTTTCTACGTGTTCATCCTCCATCCTGTAGATTTTGAATCCCCCCTGCCGCCCTCCCCATTAATGGCCACGTCAAACAGTCTTGAAGGAGCTGGTGGATGTTATTTCAGAGTTGCTTTCTGTGATCTTTGAAAAATCACAGAGGATAAAGTTAGAGAGAATTGAACGCTGCTCCTGTCTTTAAACTGGGTAACTACAGACCATTCAGTTTGATGTCAAAATGGGAAAAACTCTGAATCAGATGATTGTGAGCATTTAAAAAGAATGCAGTGCTTGGCAGGAGTCAGCATGAGTTTCTCAAGAGCATGTTATGCCAAACCCACCTGATTTCGTTTTTGAGAGAGTGACCAAGTTAGTTGCTCATAGGAATGCAAAATACTTGACTTCAGCAAAGCTTTTGACAAAGCGACTTCTGAGATTCTAGCAGAGAAAATGACAAAAGGTAGACTGAACTAGGCTACTATTGGGTGAATAGAATGCCTACTCAACAAGGGTATATCAATTGCTCAGTGTCCAGAAGGAAGAAGAAATCAAGTGGCACAGCACGGAGCTTCATTCTAGGCCCTGTGCTGTGCAACGTATTTATAAAGGATTTGGATGAGGGGTTAGAAAATACACAGATTACAGAAAGGTAAGGGGAATAGCAAACACCTTATCAGACACTATCATGATTCAGGAAGTCTGTGACAAGATGGAACCGTGGGCAAAGCCCAGAAAGATACGTTTCTTTCTCTTTTTGATTCCTTTGAGTTGTGATTTTATTTTATTAATTTTTAATAATTGATTTAAAGCTACTTAAAGAGTAAAAACAGAAAAAAGAAACAGAAAAAAGAAAGAGGAAGAAAGGAAAAGAGGACAATACATTAATAATTTACTATATAGGTATAAAATTACATTAAATGTTTACAAAATATTGAAAGAAAAAAGAAAAAAATCCATTATTACTCTTATAAATCATATTAGTTTGGAATAAATATAAAGATAATCATATAACAGCTTAGCACTTTTAGAATTAATATTAATATTAAATCAGAGGTTAACATAACACCCCAAATAAGAATGAACAGGAATTTCTAATTGATCTGAAATAGTCCATCTTTAACGCTATGGCTAATCAGACCAAGTATTGCACTTTAAAACTTTATATCAAAATAAACCTGAAATTCAGATGTGGCGGAAAACTATGTGCAGAATTATAATCCATAAATAGTTTTCAAATTGAGTTATAGTTCGTATCAGACTTACTTTTTAGATATGAAGTTATTTTGACATTTGTGCTCATCCTAAAGATTAATATGCCAGTCCAATGTAGAGTTTGAATGCAATTTCCAGTGAGAAGTGTAGATTCACAAAGGTGATCATATACAAAAACAACTCAATATACTTTGTAGGATATGAGGCGCCTCGCGTTAACAAGGTGAGCTCTTGTTTCTATACCCGCAGCTTCTGCCAACTCAGCAGATCGAAAACATACGTGAGTAGATAAATGAGAACTCTCACTCCGGCGGGAGGAAAAATGCTGGCAGCGGCTCAACAGAGAGACAGGACAAGTTGCCGGTAAAAGCGCGAAAAACCGCGCTCGTCCGAAAAAGGGGCGCGAAGCAACGGAAATCCCGCCTCCTGTGCTGCCAATAGATATTTAAAATTTGTTTCATCCTAAGTGAATCGTGTTCCAAAATTGCTGAGCTTTGAGACATTGCCACAAGATATGGAAGAACAATCCAGTCTGACTGTTACATTTCAAGCAGTTTTTTGAATATGTATTATTAATTTTGGCAATCAACAGTGGAGAAATATATCAATGAAAAACATCTTATACGTTTTCTCTAAGTGTAATATTTTACAATAACATTGACTTTCCATTGTTGCATATCAATTGTCCTGTTTAAATTCTTAATCATGCTGTCTTTGTCTTCTTCAGTTTCTGAATCATAATTCAGTAGCCACTTACTGTCTGTACAAGCCCTAACAAATGTAAGATGAATTTCATCAGGGACAAATGCAAAGTATTTCATTTGGATAGAAGAAAACAAAGGCATGAATATAGGACAGGAAAGGACCATACTGGACAGCAGTTTATGTGAAAAGGACCCAGATCACAGGCTGAATATGACCCAACAAATAGCAAATGCAATCCTAGGCTGCAAGATGCATCAATAGAAGAATATTGTCAAAACCCAGAGAAGTCCGTGGGTCTCTCTGTTCTGCATTGGTTAAACCACACCTACAATCTTCTGTCCAGTTCTGGGCAGTGTATTTTAGGAAGCACACTGACAAACTGGAGCATGCCCAAAGGACTGCAACCAAGATGATTAAGAGGACTGGAAGGGAAAACTGTGAAGAAATGTTGGAGGCATTGGGTAGATTTATCATGGAGAAGATAAGATTGTGGGGAGACAGGACGTACCTAAAGGGCTGTCACACATGACACTAAGTAGACTTGTTTAGTTTTGTTCCAGATGGCAAGACAAGAAATAGTGGATTTAAATTACCAGAAGCAGATTTTGCCTGGATATTGGGAGAACTTCCTAATTGTACAAGCCTGTTCAACAACGGATCAGACTGATGTGGAAGTGGTGGAGTCTTCTTTGATGGAAGTGTTTATATAGAGGCTGGATTGCCACATGTCACGGGTGTTGTAGTAGCAGATTCCAGTCGGTTAGACTAGATATCTCCAAGGCTTCTTCTGGCCCTTACACTCTATAATTCTATGATTTACCCTTTTCTGCTTAAGATCTGTTTTGGACCTTCCCCATTTTTCCTCAGACCTTATCTGATGCAGTTTCGGCACTGGCTTCCAATCCAGCCACGTTATCAATTTAGAGTTGTCATCCTTGCATTCTAGGCTCTCTAAACAGGGTGTGTATCTTCATGCTTTATTAATGTCACCTGCCTGGGTGAATAACACAATTGGTTGGTATGGGTTTATTGCTAGTTCTGTTCATTAGGACTGCCAACTTCTCGTATTCAGGCTATAATCATAGGATCCTGTCCATATCAAGGTCATTGCAAACTCCTTCCTATCCAGATTCTTCTGGGTATAACGGCTCTTTTGCAGCTGGAAACATAACTGATGGAATCTTTCCCAGGGGGTGGTTGAAGGGACAGTGGTTAGTTGGGACAACTTCATCTGTTCTTTGCAATGGCTGGTTCCCCATAAAGGGATGGCTTAGGTGGGAAGGTCCTACAGGCTGTGTATCTAGGCCTCAATTCCTGCTACGTTTCTATGTGCAGTTAATGGAGTGGCTTCTTGCATAGCTAGCATACCACAGTGCAAAATAGGTTGCTGTTTTGCATTTCTGAGCAGGAGATCCAGCATGGCTTTCTCTCACCTTGCATGGCTAGAATGAAGTGACCTCCTCATAATGTGAACTCCTTTCCAGAGGACCAAGCTTGGTAGAATGAAAATGATCTTCTGCTTTGCTTCCATGCAATAGAAACTTTATTACAAACTTACCCTTGCCTGATATTTTACATGGCCATGCTGGCTGGGAATTATGGAGTTGTAGTCCAACATTAAAAATAAAATAAAATACCAGGTTGGTCTTGAATCCAGCTTTTAATAGATTAAATAAGAGAATTTTCCTAGCTTTCAGAAAATATTCAGGCATGGGCTTCAGCAATTTTTGAGTTAACAAATCTATTTTATAGTATGTAAACCATCCTGAGCCAGCTAGGAGCTACTAGAACGAATAAGAAAACAATAGGTTGTGCTTTGGTTCCTCTCTCCAGTCCAGTGCTGATTTGGCTATGTAGTCTCCTCTCTCAGGATAGTTATTTCTTTAAAAAGAGTTTCTGCATATTTCTCTTTATGTGTGTATTGGGATCACCACCAATCAGTGGGAAGCATATAGTACTAGTATCACACTCCACACAATCTGAGTATTGTACTAAATGAACTGGGCACTGGGCTCATGGCATGGGACTAGCCTGCTAATCTCAAGGTTATCTCCATGTTTTATATCCCAGTCATGATTTACCTAATCCTAGTCCAGTTGTTTTCATACTGCAAAGTACCCAGCAGCTACAAATTATGTAAGGAATTTGGACGATGTGTCATGATGCTACAGATACTTTTTATAACCCTAGTAAGGGCTGGGTTTCATTAAGATTCACTAGTAAAGCTCAGTGACACATCTCAATTCTCTTACTTGTAATGGATGACAGAATGGCATACATAGACCTGATCGCTAGGTGGCACAACACACTCAATTGTTTACTAATGATACAAAGGGGGAAGCTTCATTTTTACAAATTAGCATCCAAGTATGTTTTTCTACTATGTAACTCGAGAGATACTTCTGGATGATATAACTATGGCCTACTGGCCATCAAGAATTTTTTTTCCAGTAGAAATTCTACAATTCCATATGTTATCTACTGTAATTTATATATTAAGGAGACAATTTGCTTTGGGAGAAGGATTGCTGAAGCCTGGACTGCAGCAGTTTAAATGTAGGCTGAGCAATAAAGAGAAGAAACAACTTCCTGAACTGTAATAGTCTGAATATAAAGTAACTTTGTACCAGTTGCCTTCCTTTCCTTTTTCCTTTTTCCTCTTTCCTCTCCTTTCCTCTCCTTTCCTTTCCTTTTCTGAAAGAGGCAATATTCTCAGTCAGGAACTGTTCAGGTTTCAATTCTGTTAACAGAGTGTTTCAAGACTCCTGTTAAAAGCAAGAGGCATTTTTTTCAGGGCTGATTTGCACATAGATATCTGTCACTTGCTTTTTCATCATTTGAGTGCTAAACTAAGTACTGTTGAAAATATCGGTCAATATCTGTATTTGATTTATATTCAAATTTCACATCAAATCAGTTTGAATAGTCATCATGTTATGAATACGTATGAGCTTTGAACCGTAAAGATAAGAAATTTGTGGTTTCTCTAGAATATCGCTGAATTATAACTTCCAACAGTCCTCATCATTGACCAAGCTGCCTGTGGCTGCTAAGAATTCAGCAACATTTGGAGGGTCACAAGTTCCCCACTCCTACAATATCTATTTATCTTGGAATAAAAATCACAGTCTTATCATTCACTCTCCTTTATTCATTCTCAGAAGGCATTAGCAGGCTCAGGGGCACTCTAATGTTTGTAGAACACAATATGTCTTTTTGTGAGGGCACAACCTAAGAGATAGACTGTAAGCATGTAACCTCCAGCATATTAGGCTATTATTCCATATTCACACAGTTTTTCCAAATTAGAAACTGAGCAAATGGTTATTCAAAATCCAAAACAGTAACATGCAGTTGTATAGTATATGGAGCTCCTAGAAAATATAGGGAAACTCAGTAACTTAAATGGCTTTAAAAGGGGGTTGGATCAAAATTATTAGATCTAGATACAGTTTGTTCCTGAGTATCAGCTATTGAGAAGAAATACTAGGAGGGACTTCTGGTAGACTTTGTATAAGTATCTGATTAGCTAAACATTTGAACTGATCCAGCAGGCAGTTGTGAAAGTAACATGGAATGGAGAGTACCAATAACTTCCTGATGAGCATTTGGTTTTATACAAAAGTTACTGTCTTGCTGTTGATGCTGTTATCATCTAGTATGCATCCCACTATTTGTCTTCTCCGTTGTCTTTCTGTGTGATGAGTATCCAAGTTTTCCTCAGAAATCTGCCCCATTTTAAGATGTCCAACAATATTTCTTCAACGCTAAACATAATCGTTTGGGGAGGTTCTTTTAAGGGAGTTTTCCACAGCCTTCAAGGTTCTGCACACTTCTGTAAGACCTCCACATATATTGTAATTTCCACTGCCAGAGGGTTCATTCCCTTTGGTGCCCCTCCCTTCTTTTTGCTTTTCCTCTTCCATCCAGCCAGATCTGAAGGCCTCTGTTCACAATTCATGCACTCATATACCATTTGATAATCTGGCTAACATTCCAAGGGCTGTATTTATGTTTATATAGACTATATGATGGAGTGTGGGAGTGGGGGTAGGTGTACAAGCAAACTGCTACAAAATTATTTGTTATGGAAGGGATTTGAGGGGGCTTTCTTATCAATCCTAGGACCAGCTTAATCCTAGATGCACTGCATTGCAGATCAATGACACAAAGAAACAGTTATTGGATAATTTGGTTTAGATTCACCTTGCAGATGCAACAGGAATTTCTGAAAATAGTTCTGCAAAAGACATATATGGAAGTGATTTATATTTTCTTTTGCAGGCTCCCTATGGAGTCTAATGAGAAAAAAAGAATAAAACAAATCAGAAAAGGGTGTTATTATTCTAAAAATGCTGTCATATTTAGATGAGTAAAATGTTACCTACTGGGAAATGTTACTGATCAACTTTGTTATAAATTTTTACAAAGCTCTTCTGAGACTCTGCACACCAGCATTTTCTCCAACTCTGTTGAGATGCATAAAGAATCTAGCACAGTGGTTGTGAAATATATAAAACTAATGCTTACATTAACAGATGGCTCCCAAACTCTGAATTTCTGATTAATTCAGTTCACATTGATTTTTTAAGAACATGCAGATCACGAAAAGGAAATGTTTTATATGTAATTTCATTTTTGTGCTGTAGAGTATTATGAGAGACATTTGGTGAAACAGAGTTTAAGCTTGTGATATTTTTCTATGCTGGAAAAATACAAAATTAAATATATTATGCCAAATTAACTTTGAAACTCTGTTGCCTTTAGTACTGAGTTCCTATGAGCATTTGTTTTCCTGTAGGTGATGCCTATGGTTTAGCAAAGGATTAACTGAACAACCCACTGATTTTAAATCAATCCCTTTTGACATGTTACTCATGGTGGAATGTGCGGTCCTCTTTCTTCTTCATCATGCATTTCATAGTACAGGTGAATGGTTTTCTATCTCTGCTGGTGTGTTTTCTGAAAGACCTCATACAACTGAGAGAGATGTGGCAGTGTAAACAGTCCTCTGCTGTGTGTAAGCTATGGTTAGTAATACATGATCCAGAATTGTGTCTTAACGTTTGGGCACAAGGTGTCAGTACAATGTGCCATTGCAAACTTAGATGGCACCCAGTATTAAATGGCTAATTTGAATGTTGTGTTGCCGCCAGGGAATGGTGAATTTATTTATTTATTTATTGTTTGTTTGTTTGTATTTGGGTTTTAATTTTGTAAGCTGCCTGGAATCACCATGTGTGAATTGGGCAGCCATATAAATTTGTTTAATAAATAAATAATGCAAGCAGACTTCTATCAATGCAAGGAGACATTTTCTTGTGCTCTCCTTTGCACTCCTTGTACTTGCTATACACATCCCATGCTACATATCATCTTCAGATGGTTTGGAATCTAGAAGACTTCCAAACTATCTGAAGGAGATCCATTGTGCATGGAGAAGAGGAATTTGTGTCTTTCATTATACCTAGATTCAACTGTCTCCAGGTCATGCTATTTCCATTTCCCATGTCAATGTCCAGAAAAAACCCAGATGCTTTAGGAATGTTGCCTGTCCCAAATCCATTCAAAGAGCTAAATCCTGAGTTTCTGATTTAGATTTTTGTTGCAGCAGAAATTTGTTCTATTCCTGGATTGGATTGAAAACCTGATAAAGGCAGAAACAGATTTTGATTCATTTCCATTGTTCTGATTTTGTTTCTCTATATGCAATGCAATGAGCGGGGTGATATTTTTATTTGTTATATGCTCTGGGTAGTATTCATTCACATTTGGATCAAGGCTTTTCTCTTCATTCCAACATTACTCCATTATTCTGAACAATAATAATGCATAATAACATACTAACTTTTCTCAGTGATGCTCTTTTTGTCACTGTGGCAGTTGGATAAACAGTTAGCATCTTTAGAATAATCCTCATCTTGCATTTTTCAGGTAATAAATATACATATTTACATAGCAAAGCTTTCCCTACACTAATTGCCAGTCTTGCAATTAAGGGTGTTGGCATAATATAACTAGAAAGGAGAGGGGGTTCTTCAGTTTGGAAAGGTAAGTTGTTTTTAATAAGCCCCTATGAGAATTAAAATCAGATAGACAGTTTTGCTCATCACCAATAAAGCTACATCTTATTTATGATTATAACTGTTGTCTGCATGTAACGATGTCTAGAAGAGGAAGCTAAACACGTTAGCTTGTCGGAAAAAACCAATCATCTTAGGATGCATTTTAAAGCCTAACCAATTTATTGTGGCATAAACCAGGTCCCCTGCCAGCATCACGTTTGCAAGAGGGATTTACAACTAAATGAAATGAGACTGGCACTCTGCAGCTGTGTGGAACCATAAGTAAGTTAAGTTCCTTAAACTTTGTCTGAAGCGTGCACAGTGGGTAAATGGATCACTAAAGCTGTTAACATACCTCGGAAGACTTCAGAGAAGCTGATGCCTCCTGACTTGCATGCAGTACTTAACACAGAACAGTTCCATAATTGGCAACGGGACTGAAATACTAGTTAATGCAACTGGGAGACCAAGCCAGAGGGAGCTCACTGCGAACCCCAACTTTTGAGGTGTCCAACACTTTGGAAAGCATCCCCATAGCAATGGGTATGAGCAGCACGGGCGGGCACATCCGTCTCTGCCAATTTAGGGCTCTTAGAATGAGGCGTGAAATAACAGCTCATGAACTCTTGGGTGTTCTTTTTTTTTTAAAGAAAAATCTCATTAAAATGCTGACACTTTTTTTTTTTTAACATTTGCCTTCTGCAAATGAATGCCAAGGAGTGATGCATACTGAAATTAAAGGAAGCAGAATAACTTCTGTACTTTTATGGCAATTTTCATACCTTCCTTACTGCATCTTTTTTATAAAGGAAACATCTTGGCATTTTAATATTTTGGTAGTTTGGCTAGAATTTTAATATTTGTTTCAGAGGCTTTATTAGGCAATACACAAATGCATTTGCAAACTTGCTCCTGGTAGCTACACATTTTGAAAAGGAAACACTGCCAGATCTGGGCTGTAGAAATCTGGAGGGCAGCAAAGAAATACTGCCCTCTATTTGGTCATCCAGATTTCTGCAGCCCAAGTCTGGTAGCCCTGATTAAAAATCCCTACCCACTTTCCATGGGAGAAATGGGAGGACTCTCCTTGGTGCTTCTGCAGAAGCATAGGAAGATGGTAGGGGAAATGGCCTCATGAATGCTGCAGTGTACTTGAAAGATGCTCAGAAACCCCTTCGGTTTCTACTTTCTAGATGTTTAGTGCAGGAAGGGGTGGGGAGGATTCTGAGTCAAATAAATGTGTTTGTCTGGATCACTGCATATGATAAAACTATCTGGTTACCTCTGGTGTCAGAGCAGGACTATGGCGAAAACATGAGTTGATCTATGCCAGTCACAAGTATACTTGATGGATTTAGGCATGCAACCTATTTGTATATGGGAACGAATCTTGAGGGGAAAAGTTGAAAAGTTGAAAAACCCTCCAGCTGGAATGCTCCAGTTCATTCACTGGGGTCCATACTTAGCAAAGCATAAAAATGTGAGCAGAACCAAACATATTGACTATTTAAAGACTGTTATTTAAGGCCTAAAGGCCAAATAAGTTTTATTATGAAAGTTACATGCTATGACTGCATATTAGTTTCCTCTCCTCAGTTTGGGGAAAAGAAGAAGGACGAAGGACACAATCTCTTCTTGCCATTGACAGCAGGCTGCAGCTAAGAGTGTTAGGGGCTCCCAAAGAGGGGAAGGTGGAGCAGAATCAGTGAGGGAGACCAAGAGGGAGTCCCTTGCTGGCTCTTTCTACTTCTAAGGCCAAGCATGGAAGAGCCATTGCTTTTGGTGCTACCTCTCCAACAAAATCAACATTTTGCTCCAGACTTTGAAAGAAATATTTATTAATAATGGGGGAAGGAAGGAGGGGGAATGAATGGAATACATGAAATGGGTCAGAGACCATGTCTTGAATTTGAAAGAGACACTACAAAGATATAAACAAGAATGCTTTTCTTAGTAAGTACAGGAGCTTCTCCCTTCCTCAGGATGCTCACTGGAATCTGCTATGAGGGCTACTTTTGCTCAAAGGTATTCAGGGTTTGTCTGTTTTTTTGCTAGAGACCAAACAATCTCAGGAAAGAGAGGCACCTGAGAGAATTCCATTGTGAGAGAGATATGTCTTTTTCTCAGACATATCTTCAGCGGTGAAACTATGTGTGTGTGTGTACTTCTGAACTGACAAAAATAAACTATAATTGGATCAGATTTCCCCTTTCATTGTTGTTTTTTTCTCCCTGACCATCTTATTCAGTACAAGTACAGGGCTATTTCCTCTATGAGTCTATATATGTACCTTCAGCACTAATAGAGGTGGGCTTGGAAGCAAAAGTGACTTCCATTGGTGGAACCATCTTCATCTGTTTTGAGTGATCTGAAGCTTCTGCTTCTCCTTTGCAAAAATAGCCCAACCTGCTATCCTATGAACTCCTGGATCACTTACCTTGGAATACACCTCCACCTAGGACTAGAACTAGAGAAAATTTCTAATTCTTACACAAAAATGCTATCTTGGACTTGAATTCTGAGGATCACCTTAAGAGCTATCAAAATATTCCTTAAGAACTTTCTTGAGGTCTCATTAACACCATTTCTGATATGATATGGAATAAGGGAATTCTTGTGGGGTTTGGAATTCCTCTAAAGTCTATCAGAGTTATTGGGCATTGCAACCCTTTCATTTTCCCATATATCTTATGCTGCATTGTATGCTACATTTAATAGTTCTTTGGTTCTATTTTTTTGCATTTTAAAATTTACGTCATAAGCATATTTATGCTATAAACCTATAAGCCAGTAGAAGTAGCATATTAAAGACAGTAAATTAATGAATTTAAATTTTATAGTTTGAAAGCTTATACGCAGTGAGTCAGCCTGTATTAAATAAGATCTTGGTGATTAAGAAATCACCTTGACACTCCACTATTAAAATTTTCCTTTTAGCTTGCCCAGATAAGGTTGCAAGATACTAGAGTACACATGGTATTAAAAATAATAGAAGCCTTTGGGTTTAAAATTGCAGTTTGGGCTTTGCTATTCACACTAATAGACATGCCAGAAATGACTAATTTCACACTCATGTGAACTTCAAATAATTAACAGGATTAATTCAGTGAGTTTTATTAGCACACAGCTTTTTCTTTTTTACTATTTTCCATAGCTATATTCAGGGTTCACAGATTTTTACTCAAAATTCAAATGGTCTATACCAACACACCTGAAAAGCAGTTTAACTACAAATATCAGACACTACCTTGAAGTGATAATAGATAGTGAGTTAGGTAGCAGATTTGCTACTGATTAAAAATAGCATGAAGAGTAAAAATGGGGAGCTGGTAACAACAATTCACAAGAAAATATGTGGCTAGGATTTTGATTGAATAACATTTTTAATTTATTTTATTTTATTTTATTCTATGACTTGCTCTTTATTTTGCTCTTATGACTGGTTTTAAATTTTCTAAATTGCCTTTAGCATATATATGGAAAGGCAAAACCAAATATGTAAACTTGAAAGAGAAACTGATGAAAGATTTAAGGCAACCTAAAGAAACACTCCTTCACGTAACGCATACTTAAATTCTAGAACGAATGAGAAACAACAGCTTGGATTATTGGGCTTGATTTGTAAACAGCAATGTAAAAATCCCCAATCTGGACTTTCTCTCACTTTCTGGGAGCCTGCTTAGTTTTTTAAAACTGTAAAATTGGTGACTAAGAACTCGGATGCATGAATTCTAATCTAGACAATGTGAATTATACCTGCTGAAGCAACTGTGTTGGCTGCCAAGCCAGGTTTAGTATTTTGCTTAGGATATACAACAGTGTTGTTCAACCTTGGCAACTTTTAAGATGTGTGGACTTCAACTCCCATGCTGGCTGGGGAATTCTGGGAGTTGAAGTCCACACATCTTAAAAGTTGCCAAGGTTGAACAACACTGATATAGAAGATCATGAACATGTTTGAACCAGGATACTTGATCTGCTGCCCTTGTTGTTACAGATTTGGACAATCCCCGGTATCAGTGGGGAAGGGTCCTACTGGGCGTGCTGAGGGCTGATGAATGCCACTGTGAAGTTACTCTTACGGAGATCTCCATGGTAGCTCCTTGGTTCTAGAATGTAACCCTCTGATATGCACGAGATACCCAATATTACCTCTCAAGCATCTGTGAAAATTACTTCTTTGCCCAGGCCTGATTAAATCTTTTGCTTCTGTTTTCTTTTTCTACCATTTTTTAATAAAAAATGGAAGTGGTTGTACATTGTTTAATATTTGTATTATTTTGTATACTGTGAGAGTCAGAACGAGAGGGGTTAAGAACGTACTCTCATCACCAGAACAATGAGGAAGAGATAAGAGGATGAGACTGGCCCCTACCTAAAGAATGCAAGGGAGGTTGGGAGGATGACCCTGGAAATTACTCTCACTCTGAGAAGATTTCTGTAACGGGACTGAAGCCAATAAACCTTGCTGGATTGAATCTGTACTGTCTCCTGGAGTTTCCTGGGCTAATCCTGACATATACTGCTTGAAGTTGCCATTGAACATGATATGTTAAGCCAGTAGATAGGGGTGTGTGTGTGTGTGTGTGTAAATATTATTTATCTTATGCAAACAATAGCTTTCAAGGGCTGGATGAGATTTGGCCCTGGGTTTCTAATCAGGACTTAAGAAATCTATGAAATATGAAATATTCTTGATATAACACAAAATAGCCATCATATCTAAAGCATATCTAGATTTTTCTAGTTCCTGATTAAATATATATTTTTCTCCTGGCCATGCTCATTTGATAGTGAGGCTTTTGTAATATTTTCTGCCCCACAGAGGGGTAAAATTAGGGCCGAATCTCATGACCCCACAACCTGAGCTTTTCCTAGAAAAAGAGACGTGACCAGAAGGTGCAGCACCACGCACACTGGCCTGGTGTAGGTGTGTTGGGCCCAGGGGAGGTGATTGTTTTCAGTAGACCACCTGTCTCTTTCTATTTTAATAGCTAATTGTTGAGGATAACTAACCAGCCATGATGTATTTTTAAATATATCATTTAAAAAAAAATAATTAAAGGTGCTTATCCTCAAGTAAATGCACGTAGTTTCAAGCCAGCAGAAATACTTCTATTTTATTTCAGTAATTATACGATGACATTATTTAAGTGAATTTAAAATGCAGAACTGCACTTACTCAGAATGGCCTTTTTTTCGTTTTGTTCTGCCGTCTTCTATCAAGAACTCCTGGAATGACAAAAAGGGTTAGTTGTGTGCTTCACAACTAAAGCCATGGATATGGCATCTAAAAGGGAGTCCGAAGCACGCTGTCAAGCCCAAGGCCTAAAACAATGTTCTGTGGTTGTTCCACTGGTCCAGGAAAGAATTGCTCGCCTATTTTCTGTGAGACAGCCTGTCCTGGACGTTCAGACAAATGAGGAGAAATAAGAAAGGGACACATTTATCTGATACTAGCCCATTTGCTCTTGAAAAGATTAAAGCTGCTTTCTATACGTACTTACTTCAAAACAGATCTCACTGAGCTTGGCTGACTTTTCTGCAGACTTGTGCAATAGGGTAGTGCTATATGGCAGCAAGTATCATTTCCTTATTGATTTTCCATTGATTGATTGTCTTTGGCTTTATGAACACATGTAGACATGGCTTGAAAAGACAACGATATCACTCTCATGGGTTAATTGCCTGACACATTTTTACCAGATTGTTTTTTTAAACAACAAAAAAGAAAAAAGAAGGGTCCGTCTTTTTGATGGCAATTACTTTAAGGGTAAACACTGAGGAGCCAAGAATGCCAAATTCTGTAGAAACATAAATAGTGTTAATTAAAATCCATCTGTATTCAACGGGTGGTTAACATAATTTATTGATCTCAGCTATTGATTTGGAGAAAATTATAAAGGTATATTAAAAGGAATACTTTTTCAAGAGATCAATAAAAAGTATAAACCAGTCACAATCTTTTCCATAATTTCATTCTCCTCTGGTTTTCTATGTTTCTCCTATGAGGTTTATTTTTCCAAATCCTCCAAAGGTGTGCATGTGTTTATTACCTCTATTTGGGCTAAAATCTCATTGGAGGTCTCTAGCTGATTTTTTTATTAATGGGAAAGAAGGCCATTGCACAAGGCGGGAATTTGTGACCTGTGTGATTTTGTGGAATGGTCCCTCTCAATATTGCTCATTATTGGCTATGCTGGTAGAATTGCTCACAGCTGAAGCTCACTTTTCATTTTGTACCCAAAAATGTAGTTTGTCTGAACATCACAGAGATGACAGGTCAGAAATGCAAATTTAAAATTAAATGATTGCTAAAAGATGGGATTAATTTCTTCATTGACTGGATTTTTTTTCATGAGAACTGCATTCACAGGAAATAAAATAGATGCATGATACCAATATTAGGAAGATGCATAAAAGAGCTACAAGTCATTTGAAAATGACTTGCAATCATCTTCACTGCTGCTGTCTCAGAAGTGCTATGAACAAGCAGCATCCCCAAAAACCTTCATTCCCATTGCACAGAAAAAAGTAAGAAGTTAAAAACCCAAGCAGTGGACCTGGCTTGTCTTCTGTGAAGGAGAGGTTTTGAATCAGTTTTTATTATGCTGTATTATTGTAATGTAATTTTGTTGTCTAACTCTTTTTATTCTGATCTTCATATTTTTGTCTGTAAAGAAAGAGGAAACTGACCAAATTCTGTCAATTTCACCTCTGCCCACTTTGCCTGGCTACTGAGGGGTAGAAGGGAAGCTATCAAACCGGCTTTCCTCTTTCAAGATCCAGGCCACCCTCATGGCTGTGTGACTGGGCCCGTCACTGTCTTCCAGCCCAAAAGACCTTACAGAGTGGTTGCTATGGGAATAAAATGGAGGCCCCTATCTAAGTCACTTTGTGCTTCTGGAGAAAAGGTATAAATCAGTAACAAAAACAATTCTTCCATCAATTCCACTTTTTCCCCTGCATTCTCATCCTTGTTGGTGTATTTTATAGGGAAAAATACTTTCTCTTTTAACAGTACCTCCACACAGTTTCTCAAGGATTCAGCTATAACACTGCAAGACGTTGGCAATGAAAGAAAAAGCATCGTGATATACTGAAACGTGTTGCTTTTATTTCTGTGAAATAAAAAGTCTGCTTAGCCTGAAAATTTGCATCTGAAAATAAAACAAAGGATCAAACATGCTATGTGAAATACATTCTGTGTAATACCAGGAATTTTTATATAACAAATTTACAAGAAAAATGGATAACAATTGCATTAAAAGTAATATTTACATAGCTTTAAATTAACGCATTGTACAATAATTTCATTAGTGTTATAGAATTGATAACTTAGTATGCAGCATTATAAATATAACATGAAGTTTCTTTCAAACATGAACTCTAATTTTCTGGTGACTGAAAGTAGTGATTCGAAATATGAAAGCTACTGATACAATTAAAAGAGATTTCAATATCAATCCATCCCTTTGGTATCCCCATTTATGATCAAACAAATAATCAAGTATATCATCTTTGGTTACATTTAGTAACATTGTAAACCAGCTTTCCCCAGTGTGATTTCTCCCAGACAAGTTGAATTATCCCTCTCTTCACTCCTGACCCATTTGGATCGTTCTGGGGATGGTAGGAGTTTTCCAAGGCACATGGAAAGCTCCAAGATAGGGAATGTGGCTCTAAATAATGGCCCACTTCACAGCCAGTCATTGCTCCTAAGACTGTTATTCAGTGAAAGAAAACCCAAACTGTCAACCTAAACAACTGTTTGGGTCCTAAGGAATGTCTTAAAAGCTTAACATTTTCAAGAGTTCCCCACCACAGAAAGCCTATCTTGATTTGGGATTATCTTTTTGCAACACAATGAAATAAAAATAATTCTAGCAAATGTTTTAATATGTATTTCTGTTTAATGTTTATCATATTGTTTGATATGCACTGTTCACAATGTCAAGAAAAATAGCCATCATGTCCGGCATGAATGACAAGACTGAAGAATACTGCTTAGACTACCTTTCCTCAAATATATAATTCCCCAGATCAATTCGGATTACAATTCAGGATTTCCAGCCAGGCCAGCCTTAAAGAAGCCGGATCCTACTATATCTGCAGGGCACAAACTTGGGGAATGCTGGCTTTATACCATTTCCTTTTTTAAAGACAAACTGGACTTGCACCAGCGTATCTGAAAAAAGGGACTGCACTGGACTTGGAGTTATTCTATGAATCCCATGTTTTCACAATTACCCTTATGATTCTGCCAACACTAATTTATTCAAAGCCCTATTGAATTATGCAAGTGTCTCCAGGATTTGCTAAGGCCTCTAATTCCATATGTATATGATGTAACAAACACATACTGATTACTGACTCATGTATAACCAAGCCTACTATCTATTGAATGCATGTTTCCTATTACATTGTTTCCCATCTGCCTCTAAAGTCTTGTGACGTCTATATCTTATAATGGATTGAAGTTAACTACTGTAATTATTAGGTTCTTAATATCGCATGTGGCTTGGTTGCGTGTATTTTATGCAGACAACAGAACAATGAGGGAATCATGCAATATATAATTTTTAAAAAAGGGCTACAAAACATTGAATATTCTTATAATAAAGCAGTTACAGTGCATAGGCATTCATTAAAGTCATATCATAAAACTGAATTGTATAAGCATGCAGCAATTGCTTTGTGTTTAGCCTTTGGAAATTAAAGCACACTGCTCAAATACAAGGTAGATATAGTTTGTAGCAACTTGCTTTTGCAAATTACATCTCCCATGGGTGCACTAGAAAACACATGACCACAGCAGGCCTAAGCAATGCGAGGAACTCCTGCTTGGGGAATCGGTAAGGCTTATCTCAAGAAAGTATTGAAGCAGAGCCGTCCTTTTCCTCTGATAAACAGTTCAGACATAAAAGGAATGAGAATCTAGGGATAAGGTATGTGAGTCAATTACTTGTTTTTCGTGTCTCTCCCTCTACGTGAGAATTCCTGTGACACTTTCTAGACCATTTTACTATTATTATAGTAACCAGTCTTGATTGAAAGGACTGAGGGTTGCGCTAAAACGTCTGTAGTCAGCAGATGGCTCCTGATCCCTCAACCCTGTTTACAATTACATGTCCAAACAGAGCCTTAGAGAAAAATATTGTGGTCTTTTCACATATAGTTACTGCATAAGGTAGCCATGCGGTTTTCAAAGAGTTTCGATTTCTCTATTCTTTGACATTGGACAACAAAAGATATCACACAGAGATATGGTTTGGTACAGAACATTCCTGCCCCTTCTAAATCCTGTTTCTATTACTTTCAAGTAGTGATTCTGACCGTTGCAAAAAGTGGATTTGTCTCTAAGAAAGATGGCATGATGAGTTCCTAATTCTTCTGGGTTATAAAATTCAAATTCCTAAGCAAATGTCCCTAGGCATTATTTCCTAATTTAGCACCCCACTGAAAACATGATGGTAATGCTTTATTGGATAATAAACAAAATGCAACATCGATATCAAACTGTTCTTTAAATCCCATGTTAATGTGGTAATTATTCAACTATGAAAGGTATCTCTTGCTGAGGTAGGATTGATATTAAGCACTTATAACAGTACATGAATAAGCAAAAATGATCCAGATCATATCTGAAACCACACAGATGATAGCCTGCCTGCCTGCCTGCCTACTGTATAATAGGTGTGTCTTTCATGGCCAAAGAAATAGAGGTATTAAAAGAGAAAAGAAACAAAATCACACTGTTGTAAACTCACAATATGCTCCATTTTGGGGGGAGTTGGTTTGCTCATATTGGTCAAAATATAAATTTCTAGGCCTTTTTTTCTTCTTCTTCTTCTTCTCCTTCTATTATGATGATAATGAATGTTGAAGTTGTATTATATTGTTAATACTGTTCTAGGTATTCTTTTTATTCTGACAATTAGTTTCATATAATAAAGTAAAATATTGAAAGTCCAAAATGTTAAATATAAAATAATACATGGGATTTAGATGTGTGAATAGGTTTTTAATGAAATAAGTTAAAAGTTGTATATTAAATATTCTGAAAAGTGGCCTTCGTAAAGATGAAATCTACATGACAATGGCTAAAGAGAACTGATTATAAGGAGGAAAAGAGATGAAACAGAATATTACTTTATGAAGTTTAAACCAAGGGCTCTATCAAATTAAGATGGCGAATTATTATCTCATACCAGTAAGTCTGAGATGGAGAAATTAATGAAATTAATCATATAATCTTTCAAGGAGTTATTCA
Organism: Liasis olivaceus; assembly: GCA_030867105.1. NCBI lineage: Eukaryota > Metazoa > Chordata > Lepidosauria > Squamata > Pythonidae > Liasis > Liasis olivaceus. The sequence goes on from CM061349.1 coordinate 266,128,951, forward strand.
ATCTGAGTACATTTAAAATATGGAGTTGAGTACAAACTCATGTATTTACTAAAATGATCTTTATAATGGCTGTATAAGAATTTAGGAGAACAATTCTTAACTGGACTTCTTCTCATAATATACCTTGGTCCTTCTGCATATATTCACAATAGTTTTCAGCTAAAGCTACCTCATAAATATGATTTATTTTCAGGGCAGTGTCCTGTATGGGTATTGACACAACAGTTTCTTCAATATGTACCGGCCAAAGCAAAAACCAAACATTTTATGTCTAAATTCAAAGACTTGGTACAGAGCAGCAAGTATGCTCACTATATATTGGCCTGAAAGCTCTTAATACTTTTTCTGGGTTAAAACTGAATATGAAGATGCGAGGTTAATTTGTAAGACAAATTTTCATGAGGTTATTACTTTATAGTCAGGCCTCAGGAAAGAAATGCTTTTCTAAAAGCCAGAATAGAAAAAAAATTGCCCATCATGATGAGAATTTTTCACTTTTAAATATTGTACAAAATGAATGAGCCAATTTAGTCTAGAATAATGTGTCCAGGAAGAGAAGAAATATCCTGTTAACACCCCGCTGAACAAGCCATGGACTGGAAAGAAAGGCCAGTTAGAAGATGAGCCAGGCCAAGATTTGTTGGGCAAAAGAGTGGGAGGGCAAAAGCCAGCAAGGCGGCTAGATTTTGGTCCTATGCCTGCTGAACCAGCAGTGGGGCTTCCAGTTGACACTGTGATGAGCAAGACTGGGGAAGGTTGCTAGAGGAGGAGCTCTTCCCCCACAAAAGGCAGAAAAAGGGATGATGTTGATGTTTTGAACAGCCAGCCCATTCCCCTCCATTAACAACCTAGGGACTGAGGTTGAAGGAATTTGAAGAGGAGGCAGATGCTACACCACAGCCATGCTGAGCTTCATCTGTCCCAACACCAGATCCCCCAGGATGTTCCCGACGGAGATTCAGGAAGTCTCCTATATGAAATCAGTGATTGCAATTGTGATTGTCAAGGCACTCTGATAGCTCCACGATAAACAAAAGAGCATGTACAGTGCACACAGACAGCTAAACTCATTGAGTTATCATCCATGTAGTTTTGTCATCTTTTTTTCTCTGAAAGTTCCACGCAAATGGTTTACTTTGGTTTGACTGTCTTTGGATTTTTTTTTTTTTTTTAACTCTGAGTGTGTTCAAAAATCAGAGTGTCAACTTGGTTGGTTAGCTCTTGGAGATTTTGACTTTGGTGTTTTTGTCACTGTACATCCATCATTCCACCCTCTGCATTGTGAATTCTCTTCTTTCCTTTTCTTTATGCAAAAAGCGTCCTATTGTGATTAGCCAGCTAAATGTATATATGTATGTGTTTGTCCTCTTGTGCACTGTTGATTGCACAGAAGGGTTTAAACAGAGGCTGGATGGCCACCTGTTGGGGATGCGAGGCCTCAGAGGGTGCTAGACCAGATGACTTCCAAAGACCCTTCCAACCTGACATTTCTGTGATGCAGGTGGTGGTGCCTTCTGCTGCAAAACATTTGCAGTTGGTCTGAAGGGGCATGGCAGATTTTCTGTAGCACTTTAAGTGTCAAAGGATTATTGGCTGAGCAGGATACATCTGTAACTCTAACTTGTTATGTGTGCTAGAGAGCAGTACTGAGGATAAACACAATGTGAATTTAGCACGGATGGCAGCCAGCAAGGAGAGACTGTGTTTCTCAGGAGTGTTATGTCTGTCTGTCTTTCATACAGAAACCACAGTCCTTTTTTCTCAGGGACAGGAAGGGGAATGCTGCCAGCCCACAAGGCACATTTTCTTTTGTGGGGTGGGTATTTAAAGAACCTGACTCTTCCCTCCCAGAAATCAGTTGATGGCAGCAAAGAGCCAAGAATTTTTTTCTGTATCTCTTTATAACCATCTAGCAGTCCTCCAGACCTTTGCAGCTTGAAAATCTCACATGCTATGTCTGGATAATCCGGGGCTGCTTTGGATTCCAGATTTATGGAAACCATTATGGATACCACTCTTGTCGAAAAATATCAGCCGGCTATGACAGAACTTGCAAATTGTAACGTTCTGTGCATGAAACAAAGTACATTTTCTGTTCCATGAACACCTCTATTGTTCCCATATACTTTAAAAACTATAACTGAAGTCTGGCTTTATATTATTATGGGCTAGCTACTTTTCTATAGGTAAATCACAGGCTGCTAGAAGGAGTTCAGCATCATTAGAATATAATAATTCTAGACTAAAATAATGGATGTGATAGAGAAAAGGAGGAGCACATGTCTGTAATAAATAAGCTTAGGAAATCAGTTGAAAAGAAAGCTTTACAATGCAATTCTATCCATATTCACTTGGATGTATGCCCTGCTGAAGTCAGTTTACATCTGACTGATCTGAAGAGACTGCAGGGACAGTCTTAAAGCTTTGGGTGTTCCGTCCATCCATGTCCAGCATTTGCATCACACTGACTATGTTATCATGCATCACAACTTGGTATCGTACCATATCAGCTAGCCCTGCAAGTTGGTGCTTTCACTTTCCAACTCAAACTTCCCTACTCAGCCAGAAGAAAGTAAATGTTGGAATTTATCAGTGCTAAATACCTTGCCTTCAATATTAAGCAAGTTGCAATTTAGAAGCTTATATCTATGGTGAAAGAATATAAATGGGACTTCTGAAAATGGGACTGATGGGTTTCCTACAAATGGCTACTCTAAGACTTTATAGTCAATTGCTCAGGACTCAACAGGAAAATACAGCGTCTAAGCAACTTTTCCAACCTATCACAACAGCCTCCGTGGCTGTTATAATAATAATCACAATTTAAAAATATATTTGTATATGTCTAAACATTGCTCTAGAACCATGGTATAAGGCTGCCATATTTTTCCTGGATTTTCACTTTGTAGAGGAAACTTGTGGATTAATTTGAATTTAGTAAGAATTCATTTAAAAAATATTTTAAATGCTAATGATAGGCTTGCTGATACAGAGTATGTGGTTTGAATGTGAAATATTACATTTGCCTACAAAATGCCCTTTGTTATGTTAATCAGGTCTGACTCTCCTTCCCAAAAGGTAGGAATTTAAAATTAAATCCACTTTATAACTAGAACTCCTATACACTATGTTGTAAGCTTTAGAAATCTATTACTTATTAATGCTGTCATCAATGATACTGCATTTTGGAAGGATATATGTTTATTTAATAAGAAATACTCAACTGACTTTATTGTTATGGTTGTTTTTTAAAAAAAATAAAACAGTAAACTAAGTCAATTAGATACTTAGAAAAATTTGCCTAAGAATATTTATCCAGGAAAAGTTTAAATGACATAGATTGTTCCTTTTGGACCTTCTCACAGACTTTAGTCAGGTTGTTTTATAAATGTATTTTAACTTTGTCTTAAATTTTATTTTCTATCTATTAAGATAGATTTATAAATACTCATCGAGCACTCATGGACACATTGCTTGTACTGGTCTAAGACCGTAATAAACTCACTACTGACAAATATCCAGGAAAAGTTAAAGTGGGAACAATTATTTCTGCATGAACAGTAAGGATGGACATCTTAAATAACAGAAGAACTCACAATTTTTTAAATTAAGCCCTTTTCTGCTAACATGGTATTCAACCATCAGCTACTGCCAAAATCACATTAACTTTTAAGTTCATTTTAAGATCTCTCAGTATCTCATTAGACGCTCTGGAAAACTTCATATCGCAATCCATTTGCACCCAAAATGCTGACCTGAGGAGGGTTTTCATGGGGCTCTTCAGAACCATCTCGTCCTTGTGCACGAGCTCACAGGTTGTGTAGATTAGCTGGGAGAGAAGGAGGGGGGCATGTGCAAACTGCTCATTCTCCCTAGTGTGCTGCCTGTGTGGGGAAGAAGGGGTGTATTGCCTCTCAGCCCCTAGTGGATTATCCCCCATTTCTTCACAAAATAAATGTAAACTTTAGCCCTGCAGAAATGATTTTATGTAGAGACAAGCATTTTATCGCAATATGGCAGATAGCAAAATTACATGCAACCTACTGTTGTCTCATACTAAAAAAAATCTTTAAAAATGTGTTTTACAGGGATTAAAGCATAATTTTCATTTTTTTTTTTTTTCAGAAGACAGAAGTACATTGGATTACTGCATGACTGGCAGAAAGGTTACGGTTAATTAGAACTATCCCCTTTACAATTTTGTTGCAGAGATACAATAGGTCATTGAAATATATATGGGATGGACAAATTATTATAAATTCAGGTACACAATCAGTATCTTAAACTGGGACTATACTATGTATACGACAAAAGGCCTGTTTATACTTAAAATTTGGGATTGAGGGAAATCTGTACTTACTATCAACTGTTCTAAGAATTTTGTTCCATAATCAAACTTGCTTTGTATATACATTTTTGCTAATTAGCAGAAAGAGGTAGGAATAACCTTTAAACTAAGAATCCAGCATGCTTTCAAATATAAATGAGATATGTCCAAACCAACAGCAAAGCAGAAAAGACATTCAATGTCAGCAGTAACAAATCTAACATTTGTAAATAATACAGTATAGAGAATAAAGTTTAAAGAACGTTTTATATAAGTGTGCTTTTTTACTACAAATTTTTTTTTATTTTAAAAAAAAGTCTATTGTCCATAAATATGAAAGTGGGAGGTCAGCATCAGTCCTACTCTATTTCTCCCTTGCTGTGATACTGAAGAGTAAAAGGGGCTTCAGTTCATATTGCTTATGGCCGACTTATTGGCTGCTGCTTTGCTGTGTTTGTAGATTAGACAGTTTGAGATCTTTGTAGTTGAACTTTTAGCATAATGTGAATACCAGTCCCTTTCAAACACAGCTTTAAGTTGCTTGATTATGCTGGTTTTGTTCCCTGTGTCTGCTTGGTTGATGACAAGACCAGCTCCAGCATTCTGATTAAAATAGGTCCCAACCCAGTCAAAATTACCTATAAATAAATGAAACCACAATCAAAGGTATATAACGACTGGACAACATTCCTCTAGAACAACTCTTTTTCCTAATTAAACTTCCCTCCAGGAGAACACTTCTGACCTTTTATTTGTAATATAAAGGCAAATTGAACATACTTTCTCCATGATAATCTCAGCTTCTTATGTGAATAGATTATGTCACTTATTTTTAATTTTCCAAATCTAATATATACTAACAAAGCAATATTTTATATAAATTATTATATAAATTAGGCCTTTATTCCTCAAATTCTTTATACATAATCAGTTATACTAGAGCCAAAGCTATAAACATTATATAGCGAATCAGACTGGAATTGGCTTATTCAACTATTTACTCACCAATATAAGCAGCTCTATCAGTTACCACATATTTATTGCGATTTAGCTTGAGAAGAGAAGAGTTTTTTGGCTCCTTAATAAAGCATGCGCTTTCTGATTCAAGATCAAAGAACTTCTGTATTAAATGAGAAAAAACCCACTTGTTGATAGCTAGTTTCAGCATTGCTGGAGAAACTTTAAATTTAAATATCTTGACCTTTCGTATTTGGAAAAGGAGAAGTACAGCCAGAAATAAGAGATTGGAAGATTTTCAGTTACCTGTGGTTTATTATTAGGAGTTTTATTGATTGATTGATTGATTTTTTTGTGTGTGTGGATTAGAGAAGCAAACAATTTCATAAACCACAGTGTGAAGACAAATTGTTTTCCTAAATGATACTGAAAACCTATTCCAGTTTGTCTGAGATTGGGCATAATTATAAACATGAACTAGTTTAGAAAGAAGCAAAAAGAAGGAAACAAGATTCTAACAAGGCTTCTCCTCTCATATTATCAAGGAAATTATGAAACATTCATAGAATCAAAGAATTAACACATATCACAACCACAACCATGCTTAACTGGCAAGAGGAAAACCAAATACAATCTCAGCAGAGAATAGGCAGTGTGAATGATATGGACACTTGAAATAATGACCCTAGCTTTACATTATTATACTGAATTAAGAGAAAAGGAGAATGTATTTTACTTTGCTGTGGATTTACACTGGAATTTATATGTTTGAGATCCAACATGGTTGCTGAGGAAATTTACTAGGATATTGTTTTCGCTGTATAAACAAACAACATGAGGAATACTTACAACTTTTAAACTACAGTCAGAAACATCAGTGCAAATTGCTTTAAGAGATGAAATGAAGTTAAAAGTGAGGGGATTTGTTTCTTTGGAGAAACTTATAAGGAGTCGCACTTTAATATTGCGTAGAATCAGTGCTTCTCTGATCTTTCCATCCAAAAAGGGCCAGTACCTGTAGAAAAATATGTTATTCGAATATTTTTTTTTAATGAAAAGCCAGGATTTGTGATGTAAAAACAACAACCAAAAAAACACAAAAACACACACACACACACACACACACACACAAAACCCTAACCAAGCAATGCTATTGAGAAAAAAATATATAGCAGTATGTAGGACCTTCATCAGGGTCATACTGTATGATGAGACAATGAAGTGGAAGTCCAAGAATAGATAGAAGTGGAGATAGGGAGGTGTTAACAATCCAGCTCAGTAAGTGTTGTGCTAGTTAAAGTAGAAGTGTTTGTTGGAGATCCTTCTTTGATCAACCTGGTAATGAGATAAGGTATTTTTATCTTTCTTTCAGTCACAATATAGTATTAATCTAGGGGGTCAAGCCCAACAGCATCATGTCAAATTTATTTAGGACTCTTTAGAATTGGGGATTATGGTATGGTTTCTTTCCTTTTTTTGCATAGTTATGATCATATAAATTGAGGCCACAAGTAGAATTTCTTGTGGTTATACTGACTTGGGGGTGGGGAGGGGGTAGAGGGCAGGTTAGATTGCTTTTTCCTTAAGGCTTCACATGCACATAAGAAAACAGTGATTCTGCCAGACGGTCGCTTCTAAATGACAGCTTATATTAGGAAAATTAAGTTATATAGTCTCCCATTGAAAACATAATGTGTAGTAACCACTCTGAATAAATGGCATATTAAAAATAAACATTAAATTAGAAAATTAGGAAATAAACTACATTTTTGATGGTACACTAGCCATTTCTTATCAAAATAGTGAAATATACTACCTGTAGAACTGCAAAGACAGGAAATGTATTTGCAGTTTCTGTGACTGAATCTCAGAGGCGCTCAATAAAAACTTCTAGAGAGACCAGCATCTAATAAACAGTGGCTTGGTGTCTAAGTATCTAATATACAGAAGTGGCTAGGGTTTTGTATCAGGTTTATTTTGTATTGTCTGCTGTTCTAGATTCTAAGTTTTAACACCATGATGGCATCCAAGGGAATAGTTGGGCCACTGGACTTTTCCTATAGGAAATCTTTAAATCTGTCTTTGTAGGTTTGTTACTTTTCAGTTTTGCTGGGACTTACAATCCCTACAATTCCCAGCCAATAAATATCATGGGAATTCTAGAAACAGAAATCCAAGCACTATTAAACTATATTATTTATTTGTTAGATTTATATCTTGTATTTCTTCCAGGAATTCCAAGGAGTACATAAGGAGATGTCCTTCCGTTCTATTCTCACAAAAAACCTGTGAGGTAGGTGACTGGCCCGAAGTTATCCAGTGAATTTGCCCAGATGAGGGTAGATTTGAAATGGGTTCTCCTCTGTCCTAGTTCTAACATTTTAATCACTATACAACATACTAGCTCCTGAATGTGCTAAGCTGGGAAAGAGAGTTCTTACCAAATGCTGTTCTCAGAAAATATAATTTACTTATATTAATACAATAATACATAATGTAGATTGCTGGTATCTACTAACCTTGTCTCATTTATTATATTAATAATAGGCAGATAGTCCATAACAGCTATATATATAAACTGTTCAGCATTATCGACAACACTATAGATGGCATCAGTATCCAGAGTCCTGTCTTTAGGGCACAGGAGCTTTGGAGAATTCTGGGAAGAGAAGGTTAAAAACATATACAGAAGATCTCATTTAGCATTTAAGTTTTCTTCATACATAATTATAAAACCATTGTACTTATACCTGTAACAGGATGCCCTGTATAAGTTTTAATATTTTGATAGTGTTTATCATGATGTCTATTAATGTATTTTATGCTACTTATATGCTACTGTCAAAGTATTTCTATTCTGGGAGTTTCAGTTCTATTCTGAAAAGCAGAATATAATTTTATGTCTGATTCTCTAATGCAGTATTTGGAGAATTCAGAATTATTCTGCATTAGAGAATGCGAACGTTATTAAAATCATATAACTGCAAAATCCATATCGGTTCTCACGGAGTCCTGAACATATTCAAAAGTATATGTTTTCAACTACAAAGTTCATAATCTTCCTAGATGGATTGAGGAACCTCCAGAGCAAATTTTGGATGTACAAAGTGAGGGGCTAGAGTAAAAAGAGTGAAGAGAGTTCCATTTCTGTCACCAGAAGTGTGCTTGTGTTATTTATTTCTAACTCATCAAATCAAAAGATATTAGGCAGCTATATTAGAGTAAATTAAAAATAAACAAAAACACTTTTAAAAAATTCAAAGGACTTTGGCAACACTTAAGATTCAAAAAGGCCAGCAGAAACATCAGCCTGTCAATGGTGAAATAGGTGCAATGGAAACAATGTGATCTTTGACTTTTTTCTGTAAGCAGGGAGTGAGAGATGCACCTGCACCTCCTTAGAATCACAGCCTCTCCTTTAATATTATTTTTATTCCTTATTGCTGCCAGAATTTTTCTGAGCAAAAGGAAGTCACTGAAGGGTAGACTCTGAGGACATCCCATATCATATGACCACAAACCTCCTTCTCACACAAAAAGGTGCAAGTCTTCACTACAGGAATAAGCTGCTTGCTGCTAACAGTGTTTTCACCCTCATGGCATTTATCATGGTAGTGGGGTGTGCAAATATTGAGTACATTAGGGATATAATTTTAGGGGGGAGCAACTCAGGTAACAGCTTAAACTTATCTAAAAAGAAGAACAGAAATACTCACCGAGACAAAGACTTCTGACTTGGTTTCATTCAACTTAAGAGGCAGTTTATTTTTAGTGCCATACACTGCATACAGCCTTTTAGACCAAATGGGTGGAACTTTGTTCTTGGATTTCAAGGAGCTGTACAAGGCAAATATCCTTTGTAAATCTAAAACCAGGCAACTGCAGTTGTACACAATGATGCCAAGCTCCTTCATCTGTGAAATCAAAGTATGCATTATTAGGAACACATTGTCTATCATAAGGATTTCAAGTGACAGGTTGATGAAATTTTTAGAAGTTCTTTTGCTGCAAGTTGACAAATGCAAAGTCTGTTACTTATGTTGAAATATACACATGCATACGTTGAGCATCTCAGTCTAAACTAGAATCCTGTTGTTTTGTCTTCCTTTGCATTAATTTGTTGGTCCTGGAAATACTCAGTCATAAAACAATGAAAAGAATAGAACAGGAAGAGGTTTTTCATAATATAGCAAATAGCTTGTAAGCAGTAAATTCTGTACTGAGAAGGATAGAGATTCAGAACATATCTATTCTACATTTGAATTTAAAGCGGTCTAATAAAAATTAATACAGTGAATATATATTTGTTAAATGATCGCACACTACTTTTCCATCTATATCATAAGAATCACAATTCCTTGAAAATTATTCATTTACAAAATTCTGCTTGGTTCACACCTGCAGGTCTACATTGTACACTATGTTTCTAGCATCACCTTCATTTATTTCCCTATCCAAGTGCGATGCTCTGCATGTGTGTTCCATTCACTCCCACAAGTCTCAGCTAACATGACAAGCCCATGAAGAAGGCTGCTCTAGTGCCAGAGGAAAAGCACTGCAAGATAAGGAACAGATAGTCCTCAAGCCTGGATTCTGCTTCAGGCAGGACGAAATGATTGGAAAGAACTAAGCAAAACATGACTACATCATCTCAGGGGCACTCTGAGGCTGCAGGTTTGAAGCTACTTTGAAGTTCTAAACTCCTGAAGAAATTATTTGTTTTATATTAAACATATATGCAAAAATGACTCTTCTATTGTGAGTCACTTTTGCATATATTCTATATGCAATATATTCTATTCAATCCTATCCTTTCAGAAGCTGTATATGTTAATCTGGCTAATTTTAATTCACACACTGAATTATTTCTTCAAATTAATGAAAAAATATTAGTTAAATTTCATAACATATTTTAATGGTGCTTTCCAAAGTACCTGTCACATTTTATTTATTTATTTATTTATTAAATTTGCATGCCGCCCATCATCCCCAGAGATGCAGGCTCCTTCTAAACATGGATTTATCCTTCTTTTGAAACAGCAGCACTAAATCTGTTATTTTAAAATCAAAATATTTTTACTCTTCAGCTATAGGAAACAATAGGAATTGCCTCTTGTTCCTTTTGGTAACAGGGCCACAAAAGTAAGTGGGTAGCAAACAGTGCAAGCAACAGAAGATTTCCACAGCCTTGCTAAATAATAGAAGCCAGCAATAAAATCAATAGTAACGGATTCAACAAAGTCCACAGATGAAAGACGAGAAATAAAAATACACTGGTTTAAATTTTCTTCCTAGTACATGTGCACAGTGCTCACTTTCTGAACATTTTAAAAGCCCAAACTCACTTTTGCATTTGACACTTTGTCTGAAAAATAAAACAGAACACGCAAAGTACACACAGATTCAAAACATTTACATTTCAACCTATGAACTCCACTTTCCCACAGCAAAGGATTTAAAAACAGTAAAGTTATTCTCCAGATCTGTATCAAAGTCTTTCTGCTACCCAAAATGAGGAGTGCTGCCTCCTCCCCTCAACTAGCTCCAGCCAATGCTTGCTATTTGACTGGAAGCTATTTGACTGGACAATGACTTTCCAGATCTCCATGTCTGAATGATGTTATTTAAAACAAAAACAAGCCAATGGTGTGAGACAGGGAGATCTAAAACAACATGAAATATCTTTTTTCAAGCTTTGGACACAACTGAGAAACCTAGGTATTTTGTGCTGAATTCAGAACAGTCACAACAGGTCTTCTGAATGTCTTGAACTTGGACTCTTTGCACATCTCTACTGCCCTATATGTGAAACCAGCCCTTTGCTCACATTGCCCTGGAAGTGCATATGGTGGTAGAACTGAAGTATTCCACAACTATGTGAAAAAAAAAAAACCTTGTAAAATCCAAAAACTTATTCAGAGAGACAGAAATATTGGCCTGGCTTATTAGCAAGTCTCTATTTATACTTGTTCCCAGTGCTTTCCCTTCTCCTAAGTACTCTAGGATAGAGAAAAATGGGAAGGGGCAAATATTTATTAGGTGATACAAATAATAATAATAATAAAAAAACCCAGCAATCTCTTATATGGTTTTTCATCTTCTCCAACTTCAGGTAAATGAAATAAGGTTCAAATTTATTTTTAATCCACCTGTACTGGCCAGAAGACTTGGAAAGAGGGGTAGATGTTTTCCAGTTTGAAAAGAGATGAATCAAAGTCCCTCCATTGTTTCCTCAAAAATCAGCAAGTGGAAAATAAGGCATGCATTCCCTCTAAATCAGTGCTTCTCAACCTTGGCAACTTTAAGAAGTGTGGACTTCAACTCCCAGAATTCCCCAGCCAGCATGTGATCCACACTTCTTAAAGTTGCCAAGGTTGAGAAACACTGCCCTAAAGACATCATGTAATGCACAGTATGAAGAATAAATAGGATTACGTCAGCTCAGAGAAGATAAGAAATAATGGAAGTTGTCTTTTTAAAAAAAAATTTTGCACAGACTGGATAAAATCTGTGTCCTGGATCATTTTATCACGAGAGGGAATGGGGCACTTGTCCATGATAAGGTGACGTGTAGCATCTGCTCCACTATTAGCTTAAAATAAAGGAGTATGCTCTGTACTCTGTTCCTCCCTTGCCATGAATTCTGACTTTCTTCTCCCATTTTCTGAAGAACATAGAAAAGTTGAAGTCGACCACTTAACCAAACACAAATTGCAAGTATCCACACATCTCTGGTAATAGCCCAGGTCTCAGAACTAGAATCTAATCAAGGGTCCAATCTGCTGCTCTGGAAAGTAAAAGGTGCTATTTAGGAGAGTCTCTACATTTATGCTTTTAGCGTACATGAGTTTGTCTTCTCTATTAAAATGGACATGGACAGGAGACAGTTGGAGGGCCAATTCCCAACTATGACTGATAATGAGAAGTGATTGAGCACTGAAATTCATGCCCATTTGAAGAGCATCTTTGGTATTCTATCCATAGAATCACCAGCTTTAGTACTGAAAGATCCTTGCTATCAAATGTCAGATTCTCAGGGCAGTTGTGCAACTCTTGGGTTAATCATGAGGTTCACAACCAGGTATGTTGCTGGAAGATAACAACTTCCAAGAAAGAACTAGAGATACAGTCAGCTGGCTCTAAAAACCATGGGTAAACACAACCAATTAGCTATGAAGGTGTCAGAGCTCAATTAGTGGTTTCCTGCCTAGTTTGATAAACTTATCTGAAAGGCAGATCAGGAATGCAGAAATTGTAAACAAGTATCTGTTACTAGTAAGGCTAGAGATAAGAGGAAATCCAAGCCTCCTTTTCCGAGAGCTCAAAATCTGATCAGATATACTTTCTAAACTAAATCTCTATTTGTTCAATATCTGTCAACCATCTGTTGTGGCTCCATTTTCTGAGATACAATAAAGATACAATCCCTAGTCCTATTTGCCTTTGTCTTTGTGGGAGCCTGATAGATGTAGTGATTTCATCTGAAGGTGATTTAATCCAATCATTCCATCAAAGCAGATATGTGAAGCTGCAGAGCACGATGAGACATTTTTACATACCCATCTGGAGCAGCCACTACATTCTGGTCACTTCTCTGACCCTTCAGTGATCTTCTGCATTGCAGCCAGCTGGACTGCCACCACCTTAACGGTTAGAACTGGTTGCCTCTGAGGCTTTGCTGCAGGCAAGGGATAGGTCATCTTGCCTTTCACAGTGATGTGCTGAAGAGAATCCTGCCTAACTTGCACAAGCCTAACACATTCCCCATGTCATATAGAAGGTGTGGGACAAAGATGATATTTTTGCCCACAGAAGCAACTGATACTAGCTCAGACTTGCCTGATGACTTGTGGTGCAAAAAAGAAAAGCCGGAGTGGAATAGGATCAGGACTCCATTGCACTGACTTTCTGTCTCTCTTTATCTCCTGGTGCCATCTGGGCTTGCAACCCAACTTTTTCCTGAGTTGCTTCAACAATCAATTATTTAGGAAGTGGATGTTGGGGAAAAATGTCAACCAATCTGTTGCATGTTATGGTAATATACAAGCTAGTATCTGCCAGATGTTATACAGACCCATAAGAACACAAGCATTAGGATGGATCACCTAGAAAATGACAACTTCAATTGTTGGCAATGCTTGCTAAATCTATAAATCTACTGCATTGCCTTGTGAAGCAATTAGTCTGCATATAGATTATTAATTGCAGGAGGGTTCTTTAAAGCAATTTCCTACCATCAGTATGAAGAAGAAATTGAAGGGCTATTATAGGAAAGATGCTTTGCATTCAGTTTATAAGCCTCTGGGTCTGAGGATCTAACTGCTGTAGATATTATATATGGGAGAATAATTTGTACAGACTGGGACTTGGGTAATTAGAACTGAATCTACTAAAGCTAATAGTACTTGTAGAGGCTATCAAGTACTGTAGCTAGAACTAGATCCACAGGCAAAACAGAGATTGGAACAGAAATGGTATTCCCAGTGGCTGCTGCTGGCAGGGTAGTTTTCATTGTTTTTAAAAATGGTGCAGCTTTTGGCCATTGACTGACACCAAGAGAGTGCTGGAAGAGATGGAGAAAGTGAATAGGGACATAACAGACTTAATACTTTTGTCTATATAACTGGTAGTACCAAGATCAGTTGTTAGGGAAAATCTGTTTATTACTTAAGTGTAACTGTAGAAGTGAAAAGCATGTATGAATACAAATAAAACAAAGATGGAATAAGCAAATAAAACAAAAACTAAATAAAATACAATAATAATTACACTTTTATTAAAATGATTGCAACTCATTTTTTTAAGCAAACCTTGACCACATAGAATCATATTGTCCATTCTTTCCTTTACTCTCTTAAAAAGCCTCTTCATAGGTTGAGAGTTGACACACTTCATCGGGCTGACTTTTGGCATCTGGTGCACAAGTATCTTTCCAGAAATACAACAATGATAAATCCAGAGTAGGAATGTGCAAAACATTTTGAATTTGAAATGTCTTGAGCCTGACACCTTCCACTTTGAGTTCAAGATCATTTTTAAGTTCAAAATGGATTGTTCTGACCATTCCAGAAGTGTGCAAAGTCTGAACTCTGGAATAGTTGGAATAATTGGAACAACCCATTTTGAACTCAAAACAACTGATTCAAACTCAAAACCACACTTGAACTGTTTCACACTGAAAGCTCACACTGATATTTGTGCAAGGACATCTCTGGTAGCCTCAATGTAGCTGGCAAGGAGAAAGATGGAGACTCGTTTGCAAATATGTGCCAAAATATATATTTCCTGTACCTCCTCAGCTATAGAATATCCCTATAAAGCATCAGCACCAACTCGGGACCCATATGTGTGATGAACAGAGACCAGGATGAAGAACCATGATTACTTTCTTGGGATGAATATGCATATCTCACTCAGTAAAAAAAAAAAAAAATCATATTGTGGTTTAGTGTTATGTGTGAGAATCTGTGCACAGATATATGAATAGATGATATAAGGAACTACTTTTGTATCATTTGGTAAATTAAATTCAGCATATTGAAAGTTAAGTGAAATTCCTTATAAATTCCAGGTTTGCACTGGAATTTCTGCATCTAAAAGAAATCCTTGGATTTGGAAAAATGCAGAAGTTAGTGAAAAACTAACATGGATAACAATCCTAATATCCATGATCTGTATGTCCATCCTACTGAAATACAGTCATTACATTTTTTCCCCAGCTAAATAATTTAGGAGTGGAGAGAGGACAAAAACTTAGAATTTGGATGATATTTAAAAAATCTGACTGATGAAGTAGGCTCTAGTCCAAGAAAGAGCATGTCACAATAACTTTTCTAGTTTTTGAAGTGCCATTTTTTAAAAATAAATCATATAAAAGTGATCTTACTTCATCATGCCCATAGTTTGGTAATATCTGATCTAGAAACTTTGCAAGTTAAGTTATACTTTAAAAAAGAAAATAAATTAATCTGCAAATCATTATCTCAAATGTAATGGTGTCTGAGGGGGTAGGTAAGGAACCTTAACAGAGAAACCTAAGTATTTCAGAAGCAAGTCCAATGGGGCACATTAAACATTTTTTCCCAAAGCCAGGTGTAGAAAGAGATTCTTGGGGATATGTGTAAGTCCTGGTACACTGCTAATGATGTAATACTATAAGGTCTA
This sequence comes from Liasis olivaceus, assembly GCA_030867105.1. Classification (NCBI taxonomy): domain Eukaryota; kingdom Metazoa; phylum Chordata; class Lepidosauria; order Squamata; family Pythonidae; genus Liasis; species Liasis olivaceus. The sequence continues at coordinate 266,144,399 of CM061349.1, forward strand.
TAAATTTAGGACTCAGTTGAGAAAAAATATTTTATCTAATCTTTGAAGATTCTGTTGAGAAAAGCACAATTTACTGAATTCAGTCATGAAATGAAATAATTAACAATAACATAAATGATCTCCACATACAAAAGCCAATGGCTGTTTCTTCCATAAGAAGTTCGTTATGATTTTTAAGAAATTATTTTGCAATTTAAAGAATCAATACCTGTCCCAGTGAACTCCAATCTAAACTGGCACTTCCGATGTACACATGTTGTTTATCTACAATCCAGAATGATGACTGCAAATGACCATCATTATAAGCGGTTAAATTTATATATATCACCTCTGCACCTAAACAAAATAAAAATGTAACAATTAGAATTGTACAATTAAATCATCCCCTCTTAAATATATGAATCCTAAAGTCACATAGAGCCCAGTGTGATATAGTTCAAAGTAACTGAGCTTGAAGTTGCAGCCTCAGAGATGTTTTAAAAATAGACTGATAGAAGTTACAGAATTGCAGCTACCCCTCTACAGACATTCGCAGATTAAAATGTGTCTAGAAAATGTTTCTAAATTCATTGTATTCATTTTGGGTATGAAGATCACCTTGAGTTAATAATTAAGCATTGACTGACACATGAAAAGAGTTTATGCTAGGATAAACAGAGCCCTTTGAGTTCTTCCAAATGAAGCTTTTCTCATACAATTGTCTTGCTACATTTTTTTGTATTTTACAAAAGGTAGCATCCTTCAACTTGTAACCTTTTTATATACATATATTTTTTCCTGTGTTTTCTTCTTACCACAGAAAACCTGTCCAGGAAGGAAAAGATGGAATAACTGCCCAGTATCCTGATCTATAAAGCTAGGGGCCACTGATCCAAAAGCCCACTTGATCATATTACCACTATACTACACTATACTACTGTACGCTAAGTAGTCTTGGAAGACACCGACAAAAGGTGGTTAATGGAAAAAGGTATAATACTTAACAGGGGAAGAATGAAAAAGAAGTGTCTGTATCAAAGGTTTTAGAATGCAACACAAGATAGATTATTTTTAAGAAGCCTGACATAGTGAAAATTCTTCATGTTCTCTCCCAAATGGACACAATTTTTTTTTTTTTTTGGTCATACAGTACATAAAAAGGAAAACATTTCTAGCTTTTACTTGCTAATATTCAAGTATTTTTAAAATGCCAAGTCTTGACAATGCAGATCAAAATAAACAACTGCACAAAATAGGGCCAACTGTATCGGAACTTTTGATACATACTAAAAATAAGACAGTATTGTTTAAATTATGAAATGATGGAATGTCATCTGCCAGCCGAACAAAACTGTCCCTAAAACCCCTCTTAAAGGATGGAGGCAGGCCTATCAGGTCAAGATGGAGAAACTGCAGCTTGATGGCCATTTGCAGGCCAGCAGGAGCCAGGTGCGGCATTCACGTCACTCCCATTTCTGTCATGAACCCGCAAGAAGGGTTAAAAAAAAGTCACCTCTTTTTTTGTCTTATCCAACTGCCTTCTCTGTACTGAGACCATGCATCTGAACATATTTGGAAGTCTAAATCTCCAGCCTGCTGTGCTTACGTCTGGAGGGCTTACTATGTCAGCACCCTGCGTGAGCCCTGTTCCCTGCAGAATCACACTGACAGTGCCGCATTCTGCAGACACTCGTGCACTGACTGTGGATATCTTCAGGAGAGAAGCCAGATCAGTTTCCACGTGAGCAAGGAACCTGATAATAGGTAATAGATGTATGCACTCAGTTTTTCTCCTACAGACATTCACCCTCAAAATGGGTCTGCAGGAACTGACATAATTTAGGCAATGCTGGCGGGAGGCATTCTGCTCCTGCATTCATGCGAGTGCTCCAAATTTGAGATTACTTCAATGGACTTATGTAAATGAAATAATTAGTGTGCGGGTTTTGGACTTATTTTAAACCTATGAACAAATTCTGTTGTAATGGGAAGGGCATTACTATAACGTGTGTATGTGTGTATGTTAAAATGCAACAGTTATGTAATTGATCTAATTAAAAGGAATAGTATTAACATTTAATCAAACGTTTACTCCCACTTATTTTTTAAAGGCTTTTGATAAGGCCTTGCCCATTCTGCAGTGTGGCCTCCAACAAAGGCTGGTAGTGCTCACACCAACAAAAGTTATGCACCTCTGATACGAAGCAAGAGAACTCCCATGACATGAGCGAAAGTGTCCTTGAGTAATACCAGGTACAGGTAGTCCTCATCTAGCAACCACAATTGGGACTGGCAATTTGTTTGTTAAACAAAGTGGTTGCTAAGTGAAACCATGACTGTGCTTATGATTTTACTTCAGCTTTCCTTTGCTTTACAGACCTGCAAAGGTTGTAAATGTGAGAACTGATTACTTCTTCATCACTGTTGTAACTGCAAAGAGTCACTAAACAAGACAGTTGCTAAACAAGGATTACCTGTATTACCTAATATTTGTAACAGTTCTTTTGAAATAAACAGAGAAATGCCAATTTAAATTCAAAAGTGACTACAATAATCAGATGGGCATATCTTGTATAATTAACTATCCTACTCTCTTAATCCTATTTTTTTTAATTCTGTAAAAAAGAATGATTTTAAAGTCTTACATAACATAAATTAGAACTTACTAATTATTATTTTCTACAGACCAGGATTTCCTAATAGTTCCATACCTATATATCACTCAGGGTCACTGTGGGTAGCAACTTTATGCAGGATGCAGAAAATGAGTTAGAAAAAGAAAGCCACAGAAATTTATTTATTTATTTATTAAATTGGTATGCCACCCATCTCCCCCAACGTGTGACCCTGGGCGGCTCACAATTAAAACAAAACCCACAAACAATTAAAAATAAATACATTAATTAAAATTAATTAATTAAAAGTCAAGCTATAAAGCAAACCCGATACATAAAAACTAAAAACATGAAGTAAGGCATGAAGTAAGAAAAAGAAATATAGCTAAATCCAGTCTGCACCAAAACCATTCACCCTACCTTTCTGTAACTTTCTCTCTTTAGAAACTACTTAGCTTCCACCACATCCATATGCTGTGTTTTGTTCTTTTAACTTATTTCTGCTCTTTTAGGATCTCATTCAACCACAACTTTCTCAGCCTCCCTCTTCCTCTTAATTCATTCAATCTTCCTTCATAGACTCATTTTGCAACTGGATTCCTATTTATTCTATGTATTTTTTTTTTTTTCATAACAGCACCAAGACAAGATGATAGTCTATAATAGTCATCAGAGTTTAGATGGTTGAAAATGTTTGGAACCCATTCATTTGGTCCACTCCAGGTACCCGATGAACTTATTTGGGTTTCAGAGAGCACTTTGGGAAATTCCTGAGAATCTAATGCAGAGTTTGACTGGGGCCTTAGTCACTTCTTGGAATGAGAGGATGGTGATGGCCTTGGATTGAATTACACCTATGTGGCCTCTTTGCACATGTAGATTTCACAAGGCCTCTGATTATCAGAGAAATTCTAAAAGATGAACAGGTAGAAGAGACATCTAGAGTACTGCTGGAAGAAGAAGGGTGAATTTGTTCAAACACTGCAAACAGCCTTTATTAAAATGTAGTTATTTTTCTGCTCTTATTGCATCCCAGTCCCAGGGAGAGAAACAATTAAAAGCTCCAGCGAGACGAACTGTGGCTGAGCATTGAGACTTTAGCTGATTCCACAGCTGAGCCTTGTGGTAATGGCTGTGCCAGAGAAAGAAGCCAGCAGAGCAGCTACAAGATGTTGAGGGACACTGACTGGTTATTTTGGCCAGCAGTGAGTGGAGTTGATGAAAGAACTGTAACTTTGCAATTCCAAACAGGATTGCCAGTTGATTGATCTGCAGATATGCTGCTTCCAAAAGAAAATGCTAACAAGTTCAGCTGTAGAGGACTGCTGCAGCCCAGCCATCCAGCTATCTAGTGATTAGTGGTAATGCAGTGTGGTGGCAAGGGGAGAAGGTAACTCCTATTCCTTTTCCACTAGTCTAGATCCTGGTACACAAACCCAATGGTGACATTAATCTGAAAGGGTTTGTGTGCAGGGGGAGGAGGAACCTAATTTCCCACATAGTCTGATGCCCTGGTCCAACCCAGTGATGAGAAATAGAGGCCACCTACAAGTGACAGAACTGGGTGTGTGTGTGTGTGTGAGAGAGAGAAAACTAGAGAAAAACACTAGTTATTGGACTGAAATGGCAAGGAGTCCTTATATAAGTTATCTCAGAGCTTGGGATAGGAAAAGCTTTAATGGTGGCAAGGAAAAAAAAACCCCAGAAAATCACATCCTGTCAGCTTTCTCTGCTAAGGAATAGCTGTTTATTTCTTGTGAAAGCATTCAAGGGTAAAGTAACTGGCCGGGGAGATAACAAGATGCTAGTTTAGCAAAACTGCCAGAAGTGCAGGGAGAAGGCTAGAGAGATACAGCTGAGGGATCAGAGCCTCAACACTGTACTAAAATACATTTGTCTATTTATTTATTTATTTACAGGCATTCATCTCACAGCAGTGACTCTAATAAAAGCACATTCAGCAGAAAGAATTCTGTATGTTATTTCAGGCTTGCATTATCCCAAAAAGTACTCATAGAACACCCTGACGATATTCTCCCCATCAGACATCCAAAGTATCTGTCTTTCTTTTTTCATTTCATTGTTGATCGTGACGGTACCATTTATTTCTCTTACATTCCATGTTGGAATCTTCTATGCCAAGATTGTCCTCAGACAGGCCCACAAATATTGACCTCCCCTTCCCAGCCAATCACAACCTTTCTTAGTAGGATACAGAAGTCCTAGACTAGTTACTATCCATGCCTCATGCAACATTTCCTGCTAAAAGTAAAGGTAGTGTGGTCAGGTTGGACCAGTATGCCACAAAGGGAACCAAAGCCCAAGTTTATCTCAAGCATGCTTATGTTAAACTGTGCAAGCTAGGATCTCTAGAGACCATCAAGCAAGCCAACGTACCATTGTCTGATTCCTGCCCACAAGGTACATACAGCATACAAACACACACTTGGGATAGTTTTAATCCTAAAGATTAAAAAACATATGTTGATGCTGATGAGGTATGTTGTAAATGTGGTTTCCAGAAAACTGACGTAGAACATATGATGAAACTGTTCCGTGTGTACAACTAATTGATAATTGTACCTTTTGATTGTGTTGATAGATCTTCTGGTGTTCCTCTTTGAACATTTAGAGAAATTTAGTAAGCCAAAAAAAAAAAAAAGATAAGAGCAATAAATATCTCCTCTTAAGCACGAACTATGAAATGCATCCAAATAATATGTAAATGCTAACTAGGTACATACTTTACTACGACCATACTCAGAAAATGAGTCCTACTCAAAAAACGAGACTTGTGAATCAAATACAGGAAAAAACTTGTAATCTTGTCAGAACTGCCATTTGAAACAGTGAAAAGTATCTTATTTATTAAATCAAAAGAATATTATTACAATTGCTTTTTTCCAAGCTTTGGTTCAGAAAGGTACTTACCTTAATCACTTAAGCAGATCTTGGAAATAAAACACTTTTTAAAGTAATATCCTCTAAGCATTTAAAAAAAATATTTTTGTGTGTGTGCAGGATCCTTTCTTTGTCAATTATTTTAAAATAAAGGAGTGATTAAGCTAAATAATGGAGCTTGCTTTAGTGACTGCCAGACCCTCCCAAATTCCACAGAATACCATGGCTTCTAGCACCTTCTGGCAAAATTTGTGTGACAAGAGAGCTCCATGCACAGAAGAAGGAACATAAGGTTATATTTAGTCACAGCTACACACAAACACTGATGCAGATACACTCAGCTCGACAGGTGGAGAGAAGAATCTTCTCTTTGCCCCTCTTTAGAAACACGGGCTAGAAAAGCCTCAGTAGCTTGCCTTCCTTCCATCTTGTTGTTGTTGTTGTTGTTGTTGTTGTTGTTGTTCTTCTTCTTCTTCTTCTTCTTCTTCTTCTTCTTCTTCTTCTTCTTCTTCTTCTTCTTCTTCTTCTTCTTCTTCTTCTTCTTCTTCTTCTTCTTCTTCTTCTTCTTCTTCTTCTTCTTCTTCTTCTTCTTCTTCTTCTTCTTCTTCTTCTTCTTCTTCTTCTTCTTCTTCTTCTTCTTCTTCTTGTCAATAAACAGTGATAAGTAAAAGTCAGATTGGTAAATGCCAGCAGGAGCAGCATTTTTTCCAGCAGAACCAAGTTTTGCCAAGTCCAAATTTTAGGTTTGGGCCAACATTATGAAAAACATAGTTGCTTTGACCACCTCAGAGACTGTTGGTTAAAAAATACTGGGCTTATTTGCTGTTAGGAACAGCCAGAAGTCAGACAGTTCCCTTTGAGTACAAAAAGTCTAATCTGCTTAGGGAAACAACTTTCTCCACAAAGCATCTTGTCTTATTCAGATTTTGACACTCACCACACTGTAGAACAGTCATTCCCAATCTGATGCTGTTGGCCATGCTGGCTGGAATTTAGGGGAGGTTGTTTGAAAATATATAGCGGGCACCAGAATATATGAGGTTATGTAAAATACTTTTTTCAAACAGGCGTGAGAGATTACTTTTCCCTAGGTATCTGTTATTGTATTAGGGGTAACCAGTCTCAACTGGAGTGACAACTATATTAGGTTGGGGGTCATACCTTGGGTTGAAAAGAAATTCTGGGCTCCAAAACACAGAGGACAGGCAGTCAGATTTTGCACTCCTTTGGGGAGCTTGGGGAAGCATTAAAGAGGATTAAGGCTTGCAAAGTTTAGCAGATAATTTCTTTATTTTGGCCCCACTGGGGACTGAAAAAATGGGATTGGAGATCATGGACAGCCAACACCTGGCCTTAACTGTGATAAAAATAATACGTAAGAATTAGATCAGAATGAAATCTTTGTGAGATGTAAAAGCATTGCTTTCTTTTTAATATATTATTTTAGAGGGAAAAAGTCGCCAGAGACAAATAATTCAGCACAGAAAAGTTTGTATGCTTTGTATCATTCGATCCCAAAGTTTTAACTGGTAGTTGCATATCACTAATTTCAAAGAAACTTTCTGAAAAGAAAGTGAGATATCTTTACTCTAAGTAACAGTTCTCAGAGAAAAAGAATATTGCCTTTTTAAAAACCGCCTTTAGGAGAAAAAGTATTTAAAAAAGAGATTAACTGCAAAGAGAACAGCCATTTCATGTTGGATGTATTCCAGTGGCTCAGAGGCAAAAGATCATATCTCTAGACATTTTAAGCTTCCCTTTTAGCATTTTTGTCAAAGGTCTGGAGATGTTCCAGAGATTCCATTAATGCAAAGTCTTTGCACTCAAATGATGGTAAGTATAAAAATAGAGGAATGCTCATATTAACCACCTAAGGCTATTTTATCGCACATCCAACTTTTAAACTGAAAATTAATTATTTTTATATTATCCAAGACTACAATATTTAAAATACTTTAATTTCTAGTAAGAGTTATATTCTGTTTAAAGAAAGTCCAAGTATGTTTCCTTGTCTGTCTCTCCTCATCGCTTATTTAGTAATAGCTGTGAATAATTCTTTCTCCCTCTGCCCTTTTCTTTCTTTTCCACACACCCACCCACACACACACGCCACAGAACACATTTTCTGATGACGCTATTTGGCTTCAGTATGTTCACTGTTTAACACAATCACTATTCTTATTTTGAAATATAATGCATATGTTTCAGGTGCCTCTCTTTATAATTATATATATATATATATATATATATATATATATATCCATGAACGAGACATCGACTCACTGATCCACCTGACATGGATCTACAGTGAGGACATTGGGATGTCATTCGGACTGGAGAAGTGTGGCAGGATGATAGTAAAGAGAGGGAAGGTGGTTAAGACCGATGGAGTGGAACTACCATTGGGCCACATAGCAGACATAGAGACCAGCTATAAATACCTTGGTGTCCCACAGTCACACGGGAACCATGAGGAGGAGGCAAGAAAGACAGCAACATCCAAGTACCACCAAAGGATAAGACAGGTCCTGAAGAGCCAGCTCAATGGGAAGAACAAGATCCATGCCATCAACATGTATGCCCTGCCAGTCATCAGATACCCTGCCGGTATAGTGAGCTGGCCAAAGGAAGACATGGAGGCTGCTGATGTGAAGACCCGGAAGCTCCTCACAATGTATGGAGGTTTCCACCCCAAGTCCAACACCCAGAAACTGTACACCAGGTGCAAAGAGGGCGGGCGGGGCCTGATGAGTGTCAAAGCCACTATCCTGGACGAAACCCGAAGTATCCAGGAGTACATCAGTAAGATGGCACCCAAAGATGAGCTGCTGAGAGAATGACTCAGGCAGCAGCAGACAAGGCAGGAGGTTCAAGCAGAGGAAGTGCCATGGCAAGACAAGCCCCTGCATGGGCTGTACCATCGACAGATAGCTGAGGTGGCTGACATTGGGAAATCCTATCAGTGGCTGGAAAGGGCTGGACTAAAAGACAGCACTGAGGCACTGATCATAGCAGCACAAGAACAGGCACTAAGCACCAGATCCATAGAAGCAGGGATCTACCACACTAGACAGGATCCAAGGTGCAGATTGTGCAAAGAGGCCTCAGAGACAGTCCAACACATAGTGGCAGGGTATAAGATGCAGGCAGGAACAGCATACACTGAACGGGACAACCAAGTAGCTGGCATTGCGTACAGGAACATCTGCACAGCGTATGGGCTAGACCCCCCCAAGTCCAGATGGGAGATTCCACAGAAGGTCGTGGAGAATAACAGGGCTAAGATCCTGTGGGACTTCCAGATCCAGACGGACAGGCAGGTACTGGCTAATCAACCAGACATCGTGGTAGTAGACAAAGACCAGAAGACAGCGGTAGTGATAGATGTAGCAGTGCCAAGTGACAGCAACATCAGGAAGAAGGAGCATGAGAAGCTGGAGAAGTACCAGGGCCTGAAGGAGGAAATAGAGAGGATGTGGAAAGTAAAGGCCAAAGTGGTCCCAGTGGTGGTAGGAGCACTCGGGGCCATGACTCCTAAGCTGGGAGAATGGCTCAAACAGATCCCAGGAACAACATCAGAGCTCTCTGTGCAGAAGAGTGCAGTGCTAGGAACAGCTAAGATACTGCGCAGAACCCTCAAACTCCCAGGCCTCTGGTAGAGGACCTGAGATTGAGGAAGACACATACCACCCATAGGGGTGAGAGGGGAATTTTTTATATATAATAATAATAATAATAATAATAATAATAATAATTATTATTATTATTATAAAGTACATGTTTGGTATTTTTTCCCTTTCTCATTGATTCTGTTTATAGTCCAGTGGCCAAGTCAAATAGATGTAATTACTTACCCCAACACACAAATACAACTCCAAACAGAGTTTTCTCTTTTGTACTATTCATATATTCTTCTACGTGAATGCCATTAACATATATACTAACATACAGTTCTTGCTGTTTTTCTCAGCATTTGTACCACTTAGTTGCAAAGTCTGCTTGTTTTGCATTGCACTTACCTGGTTTTGACAGCAAAGCTTAGCAATGCATGACATGACAAGGGTTGTTTTTCAGCTGGCTTGTCGTAGAGTCTGATGCTGATTTAGGGCTAAGAAGGAGTCACCAGCCCAAGGCCAAGTAGCAGGCTTCTGTGCCTAAGGAAGAATGGGGTCTTCCTGCTCTTAGTCCAGCACCTTAACCGCTACATCACACTGGCTCTCTATGTATTAACATATAGTAATGTACTGTATATTATACATTGTTAACAATTTTATTACACATGTATTACTTCATGTGCAAGTCCTAGGCTTAAACAGCATTCAGTGAATGCTGTTTAAGCCTAGGACTTGCACATGAAGTAATACATGTGTAATAAACAGCATTCACCTGATAGAAAATAAGGAATAATTAGCTGATGAAGTGTAAGGAACAGGAATACTGGGAAAAAGTGATCATGTATTTTTGGAATTTTGATTTCAAGGGAAACTAAACCTGAGCATAATTGTACATTTATCTTGGTCATTAGCAAATAATATATATATTTTTGTGGCAGGAAAAACTAATCTGAAAGGTATTCAAGGGCATGGGAGTTCCTATAAAGTAGAAGCTGAAAGCATAACTATATATACTCCTAAAGAGGGGAAAGTGGTAGCTAGTGGAAGAAGTCAATGCAGCTGTACAAAAAACCTAGTGAAGCTCTGAAAATAACAACACCACCACCACCACCACAAACAGGAGATAGAGAGAGGATAAGGTCACTAAAGAAAAGTTCTCAGACATAGCTGGGAATTATAAAGTTGGTATCAGAAAGGCTAAAGCTCTGAATAAGCTGAATTAGATTAATTGGTTGTCCTCTGAACAACAGCAAAAAAGGGTTCTTCAAACTGAAAGAAAGAGAAAAGGAAGAGCAACCACAAATCTAAGAATGGTACATAATGGTAAGTCCTCTCAGTTGTTTTCAGTGGCAACTGTGGGTGGGCAGAGAGGGCAAGGTGGATCACCCCGACAAAAGTGGCATCACAATGCAAGTCTCAGCCTTTTCTATGGGCATTATGATATCACATGGCAAAAACGAGCAAAACGCACAGTATGATAGTGCTATGTTGCTTTCACCACTCTGATGAAAACAGAGTCTGCAGATGCTTCTGGTTACTATCCACCATATCTCAGTTGGCATTCAACAATGGAAACAATTACCTTTGTAAATATGTAGGCAGATACAAAGGAAAATAACCTTTTAGATATCCAAGAGGGTCTAAAGATCAACTTAAACTGAGGGGAAAAAAATAGGGAGCCAGTGCAGCTGTTGAAGAAATAAGGAGATCTGTTTTAATGTCTGATTCTAGTTAACTGTCTATCAACTATATTCTCAACTCACATTACTTCTGAATGGTATTCAAAGGGAGAACCATGATAGTACTTTGCATTCATCTACAGTAGATTGATTATATATTAGAAAACAGTTTGCTTGGACAAAGGCTTGAGCAAAGCATCTTCTTGAAGCTGCTTTCAGAGGCAAATTGCCTTGCCTCTTTGAACTACACTGTGACAGTTGTCAGCATAAAGTACACCATCAAAGTCAATCAAGGCTGTATTGCACAGGCCTCTTGTATATCACTTTCTGTCATGAAATGCTAGTGATTTGTTTGCTAAGCAAAGCTGATAAAAAGCATTTTATGCCACTGAGGCTATTTGGGCCACAAGTGAAATATTAGATCCATCAACTGATGTGTGCCATGTCCACTGGGCAGCATCATTTCCATATTGTCTCTATTGAATTTTGATTAACTAGCCCTCATCCAATTCAACACTAAGCTGAGAAATAAGCCTTCTTAAGGCTTTATACTTCTATAAAGTAAATATGGAAGCTGCACACATGCCATTTGTCCTCTTCCCAGGTGTTATAGGAAGGAGGCCTTCACTTGATGAATAGTATGTGCTAAAGTTTCTATATAATCTGGGACCCTGTTAGCACAGGAATCTTGTCTTCATGAAGCTCTCCCAGTGTAAAATTCTGCACAGGAAGATTTGTTATATACAGATCTCCTATGTATAACACATCACTGAAAATCCCTGGATGGCCTCATTCAATAATTTCATGTAGCCGTTCATGTGACAAGATAGAACCTCACTGTGTAAATTACAAAGGAGCTGAGAGACTTCCAGTATCCTCTTATGGAACTGATAGACATATTGAAAGGTCCAGAAATATAAGCAGATTTATAGCATTCCACCTTGTCCCAGCAAAGATTATCTGTCAAGAGTGGTACACAATATTTCACTGATCAAATCAGGTCTAAAGCCCAGTTTAAGTTATTCCAAATAAGTCTCACTCAAAATAGTATGGAATATGCAGCAACTGCCAGTTTGAACACTATCACCAATATTAGTCAATGGTAAATTATTGCTATCTTCTGGTTTGAATAATAGTAGTAGAAATAGTAGTAGTATTTTATTTTTATGTGCCTATAACTAGGAAGGCTTTTTGGCACTCATTTCACAATAGCTTCCTTCAGTATCTGGGACTGCTTCAGTTTTGAAGAGGAATTACCACTTCCTGCCTTAATTAGTTAATCTCTTTCTATCATTGCTATTAGCCAGAAAAGGGATGGGTACAGCACACAGATTATTAGATTTCATGGTTGAATAAAGTTGCCCAGCAGTTTGATTTAATAGCTGCACAGTGAAATCCAATTATTTTGTGATAGATTCCATATCTCTCATCAACTGTTGGCACAGGCCAATTTACATTGTTCATATATTTGAGTATTAAATCACAGAAGCAACTTACATTTTCTAAAAGTAACCTACTTTCCAGCACCACAGGACTCTACACTATATCTCTGAGATCATAGGAAAATTCATGTTTTCTACATTCCTTCTAATGTTCCAGTTTCCTTTATTTGCACCATTATACTTAGTATAAATAGTTTGTGCTTTGTACAATAGTACAATAGTATTGTCACATAAATACATGCAAAAATGCTTGTTGGTTATGTTCAAAGATGAATATGACATGTCTTACTGAGAAATAAAGCAACAAAATATAACTTTATCTCTCACACTCACACTTCCCAGTTTAAACTTAACATTTGTGTGGTAGATTTTTATTTTTAGCTTTCCCTTCATCCTTTATGGGGATCACTCACCTCTGATTAACATATATATATCATGCTATTCCCTTTCATGGCAAGCAGAATTCTTCACAGTGTGGAAAAGGAATAAGAACTAGTAAGCCACAGGAATTAAGGCATAAGGTAAGAAATGTACAAGAAATATTCATAAATCTAGTTTACACTATCATTCACTACACCTTGACATAGATTCCTTACAACAGACCACTAACTATCCACTATTTTCTACCAGTCTTAAAATGTTGTCTATCCATCTTCTCATCTTGAATAAACACTGTCCTAAAGTACATAAATTCATCTACTTGCTTTAACTTTTCACCATTTATGCATAACATATATAGTCAGTCATTCCAGTTTCCTGTCAGATACAACTGATAATCTGAAACATTAACTTCTGAGCTATACTCTTCATGGCCTCATATAATCAATCTTAAATTTGCTGCAATTTGTTTGGGCATCATCTGCATACAAAAGTGCTGCATGGAGATATTCACATTCCCAACTAACATAATTCTAACATCACCACAAGCATTCCATTATGTATTTATCCATAAATACATAAATTGCACATATGTCTATCACACGTATTATATCCTGCTCAATGCTGAGCTATTTCCAAAGCATTCCATTTATTCTGGGACAAGTTTACTTCCATCATATACTGCTTTTATTCACTTTTTCATTTGTTTTCTCTGACACAATGTTCTTTCTCATATTCCTATGTTTCTGAATAACCTCCTAGAGAGTGAAGGTCTGGTGTGCCTATTCCTTGCCCAAAAGATGTCACAGCTTTCCAGTGATATGAAACATTTAACAGAGTATCCTATAACTATATTAAGTCAATTGTATGGTACTGCATGGTACATTTTAATTCATTTGATTAGGCTTGATTTATGATTTGGATTTCTCTTTCATCCTTCCCCATTGCGGATACAAGTGAACAGCAAGGTACAGATAGCTTGAAATAGAATTTGCAGGGCATCCATTCTATATGTCTTACCATTTGTGCCCAAGAACACACCATGTGGGTCTGCAATTTTGAAATACTCTGTATTGGCACTTTGTAAAAGAGTAGAGAAAACTTTGTACAGTAATAGCATGTAATAAAATGTCTATACGGAAAGGTCACCATTATAATGCAGTTTCAAGTAGGTTTTATGCTGCTTGTTCATTAGAGGAGGACATAATTTTATTTATTTATACAGACTGGCAGATTAATGGCTCCAGATCACCTAACAGGTCTATGGAAGAGCTGGGAGTAAAGTCAAAGTTCACATCCAAGTACAAATAAATTTCACTGAATCACACTGAATCCACAAGCGTCAACATTCAAATATAGAAGCTCCATGGGAACTTAAGGGAGATTTTCCAATTTTTCTTTTCCAAATTTATTTTTCTTTTATTTATGCATGTCTAAATGTCCACATTATTTCTCATTCCAGGGTAACTTACCACCATTCTGTTGGCCATCTCATCACAGCATCTGGTTTCACACCTCCCTGCAAAGTGAATGAGAAAATGAGCCTGATTTTGATGTGCTGGTGAATTACAAAGAAGTTCTAGAATGGGAGTTTTCTTTAACTTTTACCTCCCACCTCCCAAATAGATGCAATGCATCTAACCTTAGGCTTCAGAATATTTTTTAACAGTAAAAGCACTGAACCTGTCTCTCTTCCTCTAATATTTGGCTAATGAAACTTTGTGTGTGAATTAGCTTACATTCCCATAGAGCATCTTGAATAATTGAATGTTGACACTATAATGGTTTAAAACATTGGTGAGCTGAACATTGATGAAAATGTATCTTTACTAGGCAACACAGTAGACCCTTTCAATGCATGAACATGGACACAGTAAATGATGAGAGTAAATTATGACTTACATAAAAACATAAAAAACCCTATTAAAATAGTAAAGAGGTAGAGATATACAGATATAACTGTGGTACTTCTGCATTTCTATAGATGCATCATGAAGAACAGAGATAGGTTATTAAAAGGAGAAATCTACACCTGATCTGCAGCAATGGATTGTTCTGTCATCATTTGAATTAGTCAACCCCCTGCCCAAAAGGGCAAGACTTTCAAGCAAAATGGTCAAAGTTTTTGGAGTTCTGTTTATAACATAATTTTCCAGGTCCCCCTTTTTAAAATTCCTTTTATTATTGTGATATTGGTTGAAATTATATTATTTCACTAACTGTTTTTCTTTTGTTAAATGTTAGTTCACAACTCAATCAGGGTTCAAAAAAAGTCAGTGTTGGACTTACAATGCTAATTTATTTCTATGCTTCCATTATGTTCTGTTTAATCCAGTAATATAATAAAAATATATAAAACTGCAGTTAATAACAAAACATTACAATTGTATTCCAAAAAATATATATGTTCTATTTTATGAATTTTCCATGTATTACCGGATATAAAATAATAATTATCACGGGGCTTCAAAGCAACAATCTTTCTAATTGATGAAAAAAATCCACATAAAAACATAAATAGCATGCATCAACAAACAAACAAAGGATTCCCCAAGCAGCAATATTTAAATAAGAAAATACCACCATAATTCAGCCCCTTCTTCCCAATATATAAGAAACAGAAATAATAATGAACTAAAATCCCTATGCTTCTCTGTTTATTGCTTGGCATGTTGCCTCACCAAAATGCAGTCTTGCCTTTGAAAAAAGAAAATTTAGAACTATTTTTCAAAATGCGATATCAGACAATTCTTCATCTTGAAGAACTGATTACGGTGAAATATATTTTATAGATAGAAATCTAGTGGGCTGTGATTATTTTAAGAAAGCTGTATCTATCTGTTACCCATTTCCATACAGTTTATATTAAGAAGTTGTAAATGCCTTATTGAATAATCAGAATAATAATTTATGATAAACTGCCATTTCAATTTTAGAATCTGTTCATTATACTTAATTTTATGTCTCTCTGAATTTTCTGAAGACAAATATTAGGGAAACTAATAACTTTAATAATAATATTCTTCAGTAATAGTAAATCCACCTTTTTAACACATTTACATCCAAACTCAGTTTTTAAGTTAATAGCAATAAATTTAACATTAAAATTTAGAATGAGTTGCTGTGGTGTTGAAATGAAAATATTATAAAACAGCTAAACAGATCAATTAAATTTTGAACCTGAACTGAAAAACTTCAAGTTTCAAATATATCCCTTTTTATTAGAACTTCTACTCTGATTATACATTATTTTTCATATTAATAAATATTAGCATTCTTAAAACCTCCCCACAAAACAGGACAGATTACAATTTAGGCAAATTCTACCTATATCCTCCATGTTAGTCTTGCATTTTTAAGTAATAATATTTGTTACAATAGCAGTTATAAAATATTGTAAAATAAATACACGGGACAGAGGAAAAATAAATGTTTTCAAATTTGCAACTATTTATTTAGTTACATAGTTATATTATATAGTTATATTATACAAAATTTATCCTTTATCATAGTGGTGATAAAAAAACCATTCATTTTTAATTGCTTGCCAGTACAAGCAGACAGACTGCACCTTAAGCATGTAAGAAGCCCTAGATTTGGAGGTAACTTAGAAAACACACCACTTAGAAAACTTCTTAGTACTTTGTCATATGCTGCAATCATGCAAATAATGCCCTTAGACAAAGATACTCATAGTGCCAGGATTAATTTTACCTATCAGGATTTTTTGTGTGGTTTCTAAATTTAATAATAATGCAAACAAATAAAATACTTTTTCTTTAAAGAAAACAAGTTTATCATTTTGATTTGCTTGGCTCAAAGTGTTTTTATTTCAGGAAAAAAAGCCCTGGTCTATTAAACAAAGTATTACTACAATCCTCTAGATCTTCAATATGAACGCTTTACCAATAAAGTAATTAAACAATAAATGGTATTGTAAACTGTGACTATACAATTTTGCTTCAATATCTGTCAATTACAGTTTGAAATTTTAATATCTGACAGAACTGAAACCAATAAACACAGCAGTCCACAAAACAAATATATTTCAATAAGGCTGAACACTGCAGCATCATGCATATAAAATTGGCAAAAAACCTGAAATCTATATAATGGAGTAAAATCTATATTTGGATTCTGTAACGAACAGTTACATTTTATTTATAATTTTTAATGTCTTATATCTTATTAATTGCTGTATCACAGGGATAGAAAAATGTTCAGGTTCTCTTATCACACTAATAGATTTTTATTTTCCAATATACAGAAAGCTTAGTTTCAATTATTTGTTTAAAACTTATTAATACAAAACTGTATTATGAATGCCTCCCCCCCAACAAAGCCTCAGAGTATACCATATTAAAATATATGGTTTATAAGGTATATTTCCATTTTGAATTGATTATACTGTTTTAAAATCATCATTATTCACAATTAAGTAACACAGAAAGACAGGTTTCACTTCACCACCATAAAATTATATAACTATCAATTGGAAAGGTTATACTTGATGGCCAATGAGGGAACTTGTAGTATTACAGGAAAAAATTGACTGCACTTGTAGGGTGGTTCTTTGTTAATTATCAGCATCATGTTGAAGATTTATAAATCCAACAATAGTGCTTTCTGTTTTAATACAAATTGGCATGATTTGGTCAAAGTGAAAACATTTATTCAACAAAAATACTTAATCATGTTCAATTTTTCCACAAAATCAGTGAAAATTAAAAATGCTTGATCTTACAAGGTGTAATCCAGCCAATAGTTTTGCACAATGTATCAACAACCCACATATGAGATGTAAGCAATATAGCTTTATCACTGTAATATAACACAAAACAAAGTTCATGCCCTTACCCTTTTTTTCCAAGTCATTTAATAATTTGGACTTCTTGTGAAGAATATCACTCACTAATTTGATTTCAATATTTTGGGACAATAATTCTTCCAATTTTTCAAAAATGTGTTGCCCCTACAAGGAAAAGATTTGTTTATTCATTTATATGAAACATTTATATGGTCACCCATCTTAAACCAAACTCTGGGTGGCTCACAACCACAAACTAAAAACAATGTATGAACAATGAAATAAAAATCTTAAAACAAAAAAGACTTGGCACCACAGCTAAAGCTTCCCATGCAGCCCACAACAAGTTTGTTCCATGCTAGCTTCACCTTATCCAGTGCTTGGGGGAAAAGCCAGCTCTTAAGTACTTTTCAGAAGGTTAAAAGGATGGGGGCCTGCCAGACCTCAGGGGAAAGGGTGTTCCATAGGGCAGGAGCTGCCACAGAAAAGGCACACTTCCTAGCTCCCATAACACGGCAGCATTTAAGGGAAAGGACCAGGAGCAGGCCTACCCTATCTGATCTAGTGGGATGTCTTCAGGGATTACATTACATATAAAATCAATGTGTTTGTGGAACGTGGGGAGCTTAAAATGATTTAAAATGAACAATTGACTACAGATGGATTTAG
Organism: Liasis olivaceus; assembly: GCA_030867105.1. Taxonomy (NCBI): domain Eukaryota; kingdom Metazoa; phylum Chordata; class Lepidosauria; order Squamata; family Pythonidae; genus Liasis; species Liasis olivaceus. The sequence goes on from CM061349.1 coordinate 266,162,483, forward strand.
TTTTCAATGGTTTTCATATGCACAGTTAAGAGAGAGACTTAATATACATAACAAAAAGTAATTGGAATTGAAAAACATTAAAATTTGAAACTGAATTGTGTAGAAATGATGAACATATGATTGCTAAAATGTATAAACTTTTGCTTTGAAATGGAAGAAAAACATGTTAAACAGTGCATGATAAAATGGGCTAAGAATTTTGGTTATAATATACAGCTGGACAAGGGGAGAGAATGTGGACAAAAGGACTGAAATTCACATTGTGCTACAATTTAAGAGAGATTTTTTACTAAATTATGTACCATCGGTATATGACACCAGAAAAATTAGCTAAAATGTATAAAGGTACTTCTAATCAGTGTTGGAAATGTGGGAAACATGAAGAGTCATTTTACCATGCATGGTGGACTTGCAAAAAAGCAAATATATATACACACACACACACACACACACACACACACACATATTGGATACAAATAAATACAATGATGTAAAGAATTCTAAAGACTAACATTCAGATGAAACCAGAACTGTTTTTACTGGGACGTATGGATAACCAATTAGAAAAGACTTATGGAAGATTGGTTTTGCATATGGTAACTGCAGTGAGATTATTGTATGCATGAAGATGGAAAAACATTGATTGAAATACCCACAATGGAAGAATGGATTGTAAAGATGATGGAACTCATGGAAATGGTAAAACTGACCTGTCTAATCAGGGATAAAGTACTTTTATTAAAGACTGGAAACCTCTTGTGGACTTTTTGCTGAAAATGGAAAAAATGAACTGGCAATTTATGGATTTAGTGATTGAAAGGGGTTGATTATGGGAAGAAGAGAATAATGATGTAATTTTAATGAGGGAGGAAAGAGGATAAGTTTGTAACTGCTGTAAAGAAGATTATATATCTTTTCTTATCTTCTATTTGTATTTCCTTTCACATTTTTCTTACTTTTTCACTTCACATCACTTTTTTTTCTTTTCTTTAATTTTACTTTATATTTCATGTTTATCTTTTATCTTTTAAAAAATTCTTAATAAAAATATTTTTTAAAAAATCAATGTTGTGTCCGTGTGTGTGTGTGTGTGTGTGTGTGTATAATATACTGTATTATATTATATGATAACGCTTTTATAAAACTTAAAACTATCTCCTGGAAGAAGGATTTGAAGCTTCCAAAGTCATGAAGATAATAACAAGCAGAATGATATCTTATTCCCCTTAAATAAGAACATTTTGCGAGATGTCTAATTTTAAGCCAAAAAGTTAACATGATTGGAATCCTTTATACTATCACAAAGATCAGTGAGCAATTTTGAAAAGCAGTTAGATGCTAAATTTTGAAGCATCCTTGGCATGGAGACTGCAAACTATATTACTTCTAAAATTCATCTTATGTACTCTGGCTTTTTAAAAGGATGACAAGGTTGCAAGATAGGAAAATATTGCAAGCTTCTGACAATATTAAGTTGCTAATTAGTATTTTAGAAATGCACTCACAGGAATTTGGTATGGTCACTCTACTGAATGCAGAAAAAGCCTTTGATATGACATAGATTACATTTTCTGAGCATGTCTGGAAGTTGTTAAGGTCTGGGTGGGAAGGAGCAGGCTTATTCCCAACAAAACACAGCGGCTTTGGGTTTGGAAGCCATCTGATTCTAGAGAAATACTGTCTTTAGTTCTGGACATGGTCATACACCACATATACACACACACATGTGGAACTGGCTTGTAATGTTTTTTAAGCATGTTGGTGATGGAGAGAGAGGCTCCTTAAATATAAGGTGCTGCAGGGCCCTACGAACTCCCTGGACTCACAGATCCCACTTGATGAGCAGGTGACAGCTGAGGCCAGGAATTTCATCTGTTGTACCAGTTACAATCCACTCTGGAACAGCAGGCTCTATTCACAGGCACTCATGCCTTAGCCACCTCTCGAATGGACTACAGCTATGCACTCTATGTGGATCTGTCCTGGAAGTACATTCACAAGTGGACAATGGTTCAGAATGTAGCTGCCTGTGTAGTTAAGGGTGCTTCCCAAACCACCCATATAACAGTACTACTTCAAGAGCAGTACTCCCAGGTATAATTCAAGGTGCTGTCTTTCACCTTTAAAGACAGTTCAGAACCTGGATATCTATAGGATTGCTTTCTCCTAACATTATTTGTCCATACCGTAAAATCCAGTAGGGTGGACTCACTCTGTGCTCCTATGCTCAGGGACAGTCATTGTGAGGGAGCACAGGGCACAGAGATGAGTTTTCTCAGGTGCTGCTCCCTGCTATAGAGCAGGATTCCCTGGACAGTTGAGTGACCCTCTTCCTCCTGTTCTTATGAAGTCTATTCCATTAGGTCTGGGGGGTTGAAACAGTATGATCTGTTTCCTCCTGCAATAGAAACTATTTTTTTTGTTTGGTGAATGGATTGATTTATTGAATGGAGTATATCCCTAGGCCACATGCTGCTATATATAGTTATTTTTTATGAAGTGTAGTTGCTGTTAATTTATTGTAACGTATATAGACAGTCCTCCAGTTACGAACAGGTTATGTTCCAAGAGGCTATTCATAAGTCCATTTTGTTTGTAAGTCCAACCAAGTATAAAATGCTCAGCCTCCCAACATGCAACAGTGCTGCCAAATGTACGTATGCAGCACGCCATAAACTAACCTTTTCCCACCTTCTGGGACCTTCTAGGGTGGAGTTGAAGATAGGTTTGTTTGTATCAGCAAAAGTTCATAGCTCGAAAGTTCATAAGTAGAGGACTGTCTGTACTGCATATTTTTTAACATAATTTACTATAGATGGGATTTATGCCTCTCAAGAGTTGGCTTCAGTTGGAACAGATAAGAAGTCCAGTATATACATATACATACATGTTTTATTTATTTGGTTTTTATTACTTGGATTAAAATATATCTTAAACTCTCAGCTAGAGTCTTTACAACTGGAATTATGTCTTTGCCTATTAGGATGCTTTATGAAGTATGTCAAGAAAGACCTTTCCTCCACTTATATTTAAATTGGTTTTGGAACCACTGGACTGGTTCATTAGACAATCCAATATTTTCAGTTTAAATTGGCTAAAACTGAACATAAATTGTTATTATGTGCTGATAATATTTTAAGTCTGCTTTTTATGAAAAGTCTTTACATAAATGTGTGAATATTACACAACAGTTTGATTAATTATCAGATTATTCACTTAACTGGAATAAGTCCAATATGCTTCCAACTGGATCTAAGATATCTATGGAAATTTATTAAAAAATTGAATTTTGTTTTTTGTATGAATTCTTTATTTATCTTTGAATAATCATTCTCAGGAAAATAATATTACTAAGTATTTCAAACTGTTTTTAACTCAGATTCATGGGAATTTTCAGTCATCTATTTATATCAGCATTAAATAAATGACTGAAAATTCCCATGAATTTATGGGGAAGAATAATTGCTGTTAAAATGAATATAATTCTAGATTTATATACACATACGAAACGGGATCCCTTAGTATGGAGATGGAAAGATACCCAATTTTTTCTCTATTTAAATTGCAACTTCCATACAAAGAAGATTTAACTTTCTAGATATTCAACTTTTACCATGGGGTATAATTTAATAACTTTTTAAATGGAATCTAAATGACCTTTCCCAAAAACCATTATGTGCAAAGCTATAAAGTTATTACTTGATCTCTCTGATATCTTTGCAGAGCCTTGGTTGTTCTTTTACTAAAAAATTGCAGGTAAATCCTTCTTAGGATATCTGAGCAAAAAATAGTATTAATGTTCTGGATCACCTTAATTATTCCTTCTAAACATCTTATGTATTGATTGCCAAAATATGCTAAATGCCAGAATGTGGAATAAACAAATAAACATTTAATTAAAATATCTTTTGACTTCACAATTCAGATCTGAATTGTTAGCAACTCCTAAACCTCTAAATCACTTGTTATATTGGAAAGTGTTTTGGAAGAGTCTAAACCTTCCAAATTCCAGAGTCCATTTGGATTGAGGTAGGCTCTAAATACAGTATTTTAAAACCAACCAACCAACCAAACTACTGAATTTATTATAGACAGCTGAAGAATATTACTCAGATAGATACTGGTAATTTGCAGGAATTTTGGATTACAGAGTAGGAATATCCTATTTTAACAAGTTTGTGATCTTATATTTAAAGAATATTAATTATAGTCCTTATAGCCTTAACATGAGACTAATTCATCAAAATATACTTTTTCATGTTTACTGGATACCTCAGAAGAAGATTTAAAAAGAACTGTATCGATGTTTCTATAAAAATAAAATAAATAATTTAGACAATCAAGTTTCTATCATTATTATAAGACTTTGCAGAAAGCAGAAATAATTGCGTTTGCCATATATTAGAAATACTTTTTGTTCTAACTACAGGAAAAAAAAAATCAGACTACTTGAAATTGCTGTGATAAACTGACATATTAGCAAAGAACAAACGGAAAGTGCTAAGTGATTTGATTGACAAAATGGTCATTGTTTATCTTCTGTTGCAGCCTTCCCCAACTTGGCATCCTCCTTAAATTACAACTCCCAGAATCCCAGCTGGCATCATTGCAATCCAGCAATCAGGAAAGTGCCAGGATGGTTTATCAGAATATGTAAACTAATTTAGTAATTTTGAAAGAGGTTTCTTTAAAAAGAACTTTATTTTCTTTCTAAATGCATATGAAAAATATCATTATTATAAAACACAAAAATACCATGATCAAGTTAGGGAAACTCTCTTTAGAGTTTCACTAACTTTACAGTTTTCAGCTTTACACTTATCATACAATCTGAAATATTATTACTTACTGAGAGACTATTCTATAGGCAATTGGTTCAATCTCACAATGAGAATAACCAGAAACTACTTTCTTACTTAAACTAAACCTGAAGGATTCAGACTCAGGCAAGATTGAACTGTAAAATGTAAACCAAGCAGACAATCAAAGACTTGAAAAATTTAAAACATGTACCTGCCATGCAGTTGGATGACTGTGACTGAGGTTCCATTGGGAAGACACTATGTCAACAGATGTTTTAGCCATATTAAGTAAATTCATCCACCCTTGGAAAAGAGACAAATGGGATGGTGCACTGTCTGAATAGTTAATGCCTTCAGGAATATTTTCCACAAGAGCAACTCTGAGAAGACACAAAGAAAACACAATACAGGTTTTCGAATGTTCCCATTTCAGAAATGCATCACCTATCCGGAAGGCTTCTCTTACAGTGGGTGGGAGGGTGGAGCCTTCAGTCTCTGGCTGGACTGAAGATTTGGAGTTTGGATACCGGGGACGGGTACGGGGGAACTACTCCACATATACTTTCTCTACTGCATTGTATCTCTGAAAATCCCTAGCTTTCCCACTTTGTTAGGCCATATTTTGCTCCCAAATTAGCATTAATGATTAAAACGATTTCAGATTTAAATACGTTTAGGGTCATAGTGAACATTAGGTAAGTGATATTAGGATCTATTTTTGCCTCTCAGTCTTACTTAAATGGTAATATGAATCTCTAACATCTCAGACACAGTCCTTTACTAATCCTGCTACTCTTTCTATCAGTAAAGGCAGGGATTATGTGGAATGAAAGCAAATATTTTATGTGATCTTTCATTTAATCTTTGACCATATTCTCAAGAAAATTAGGTTCAATGTTTCTACAGAAGCAAAGAAACTTGGCCATGAATTTATTATAACTTAATAATTCTTCAGGCAGAATAATTCTTATCCTTTGGTTATGAAATTCACTAGGCTTCCAGGTGAAAAGGTGCTGCTTTTTAGTTTATTAATTCATTATTTTTCACCTGATAGTTCATCTATAATTTACATGGGTTGGTATTAATAAAAGAATGTGACATGAACTCCAAGTGTATATTAATGTAAAGGCATTTTAAAATTGATTTTTTTTTAAACCATATGACTTAGATTTCAAAAATGTTGGAGTGTGTTGAAGTATAATACGAAGGTGAGGGAAAACCTCGAAAGAGATTCTGCTAGTCAGTGCACATAGTACTGAGTTAGATAGACCAATCTCTAACTTCCTATGTTGACCGTATCCCAGATTATGATTAACAAGGCAAATGGGATAATAATAGAAACAAAAAGCACAGGTTCAAATTTTGCATTATATTTTCACTATGAGAGATATTTTTTCCATCAGAAGAAATTTTGTTTTAATGAGAATTTTTCTTCTCTGTTAAGTGGCAATTGATTATTGCAAATTGCTTCTCAGGAGAAGCATGAATAAATATTGATGAATAAAAATGAAAATACTGACCTGGCTGTACTACATATTGCAAGAAAGATAAACATAAGCAAGAAAAAGACAATAAGGTCAATGAAATCTATACTGCAGAACATACTAAAACACATTTTAATTTATACTGATAGTGACAAAATATCAAATACCAAGGTAGGTCTTGGTCCTTGACAAGGAAACAGTGAGTGAGCACAAATTATACATAAATGGCGAAAACTAGAACAAGTAGATGAATGCCTATACCTTGGTAGAATGTTTATTAAAGATATTGTTTATGAGAAATTTAAGATGTGAAAATACTGGTAAAAAGGTAATGGGTAATATGTGGTCTGTTATGATGAATGTTTGCCAAAAGGAGTGTATGAGAACATGTTTATCCCACTATATTATACAGAAATGAGAGCTGGATATATCAGGAAAAACATAAAAGTACGTTGAATGCAGGGCGAAAAGTCTATTTAAGAAATATGTGTGATTAACCAAGAAGAGAGAAAGTAAATCATGAACAGGTACTGAATGCATGCAGATGTGAAGTAACAAGTACAAAAGAAATATGTTGAGGTGGTTTGGTCATATTGAGAGAATGAATGAGAATCCTGCCCCAAAATAAGTAAATGAAAGAAGAGTGAATAGGTTGAGAGAAAGGGGAACACTGAGCTAGATGTGCTCAGATGGAACCAATGAGTTCCTTGAAAAGAAAAATGTGAGAAGTTTAACGAAGAAAGCATGATGTATGAAGTGGTGTACAGATATGCTGTAAGCAATGCCAGTTTGCAAGAACAGAAAAATATAGAGAGATATAGTGAATGTGTTCGTGTAAATTAGACTTGGCTATGCTTCTTTTTCTTTTTCTTTTTCTTTTCCTTATCTCAGGTCTCTAATTTCTTTGGCTTAGTATTTCCTACTCCTTTTCCACACTCTCCCTACATTGCTCACCCCCAAATGGTGAGCACGATGGGTATGTATCCAGTATCACCTTGACCTAGAAACCTGTGTAGAAAGAGGAACAGGCTTATAGTTGTGCAGAACCCAGGAGTAAGGAAGAAAATGCATTTCTAGCACTATCTAGTTTCCTATACCAATCAGCTATAAAGAAGCGATGAAAGAAGAAAAAGATGCCCAGATTACCATTTCCCTGCCCTTCAAGCGTTAATAAGTCTTCCACAGCATTAATCTACTAATAGGAAGCCGAAATGAAAGATTACACACCTACTAAGCCTAGCTTGATTCTTTTCCAAAACTATCTGAGAACTATTTGAGAATATTAAGGTCCAGAAGAATTATGGGCAAATAACAGTCTACGGTCAGCATGGCTGTGTTCACATGACATATATACTTATGGTTAACTACAGTTCATTTAACCTAACTTTTAGGTTTTGCAGAATACACTAAACTAACCTAACTGATTTACACTGACTAACCAGTTTAAAAATACATTGGCTAAATTGCTGTTCAGTGTGTTACGTCTTTTGACAGAAGCAAGTCTTTTGACAGAAGCACTTCTCAATGCATGGGATCACAATAAAAAATTCTTTTTTAAAGGATTTGTGCAACTGTAACAATACAGACATTAAGCAGTAACCAAAAATTCAAAGGGCTAAAGACACATAAAGCCTTATTAGCGACAGGACAGTGATTGGTAACATTCCACAGTAGCCAGAAAAAGTGAGTCAATTTGGACAACTATTAGTTCTTCCTCACAGTTGAGTTAAAAGTGCTATATGTCAGTTCTTGAGCTAGCAAAAAATTTGCTGACATAAATTGTGTTGCTTACTTTGCTGTTCCCTACTCTGCTACAGTAGAACGACAACTGTGTTGCCTTTACATACTTATTGTAGGTCAAGTTAAGGAAACAGGTTGATAGATTCATTTCATTTTCTCTTCCTTCAGAGTCATATGCCAGAAAGAAGCAACAACCACTATCCCTAACTTGGGGTAGAGCAGGATGAGATGAGTTCTACACAAATAATTAGAATAGTACGTTTAACTACCTGTCATATTGCGCAACTATCAGGTTATGGGCATTAAGAGCACACACGGGGTATAGCAAGAGGGAGCTCTCCCAATGGTCCTTGAAACTCTCTTCTGCACCTGTTACCTGTCAGTCAGGTTATTTCTGAATAGGCTATAGCACTTGTCAAAAAGAACTCTAAACCATGTTCAAACATAGCCTGGTAAAAGGTATGGAGAGGGATGTTGGACAAAGCAGAAGAAAGAGAATGAAATGAGCAAGCACCACCTCTGACTACAAGGGAATGATGGTGCTGGCAATGAAAAGCCAAGGAGTCCAGTTTTAACCTCATGGCTGCGAGCACCCAGAAGTCAATAATGGATAGCTATGGAGAAAACACATGCTACAGCAGACTTCCAGATTTACACAGTTGTAACTGGCCTGCATGTAATAACAACAGTCAAACCCAAAGCAGAAATAGAATAGCAAAATGGTGTCACCACTCCAACAAAACTGTTGTAAGTAACAGTAGTGCATTGCACACCCAGCCAGAAAAACTGCAGCTGCCATAAGATTGGTCTCATGAGTGTTGAGCAATTAGGACAACAGTAGTTGCACTTGTGAAAATGATACAAGCAATTTTATCAATGCAGGCATGTGAAACCTCTTGTTAGCAGAAGGAGCAGAAAACTTGTGATGCACCCAAAGGAGACAGAATTCACAACCCATACCTGGCAGAACCAAACAAACTCTCAGTCCTGGTTTAAATAAACTTTCTATTAACATAGCCTAGTGTGCTTTCAAAACAGTGCTAAACCTAGATATAATAAAGGTACAGAATGTTTTCAGAAGTGTGCTTAGTATGTGTATATTATGAGTCCATGTAATACCTGAAAAGCAGTATACTGTAGAAAGAACCGTTCAGGGATTACATGGGCAGATCCCTGTGAAGAAGCAAAACATCCAGTCTCTCTTGCAGTCCAAGACAAAATAGCCATGGGCAAAGTGCCCAGTGACCTTGGGGGAGGGGAGATACTCACAGCAGCCTAAAGTAGCCAACAGAAGCTGGGCAGTCCCAACCCCATACCACATTAGTAACCAAATGATCAGTGAAGTATGCAAATCACATCCACAGAAAAGACTGTTGGGAGAAGAGGATAACATTATTTCAATACCAGGACAGCTAAGGATGGCATTATGCTGCCTGAGAATTGAGTTAGGGATAAGATGAAGGCAACCTCATGACATGGCAGAAAAAAAATAAGTTGCTGGGGTATGTTTGTGTTGTGGTTAGAAGTAATAAGGAAGAGCCCTGTTTCACAGAACGAATTGCTCATACTGAGGAATGTACTCTAAGAACAATAATAATATAGATCAAACAACCCTCCTATTAAGGGACTGCCTTACCCAATATGGTTTTGTGAGGATATCTAGACAGGGTCTGCTGAAGGTCCTCCCTTGGTAAGAGGAGCATGGACCAGAAGGTAGGCCTTCTCAGTGGCTGCCTCCAAGTTATGGAACACATTGTCCCCAAGAGATGTGTCTGGCCTTCTTATTTCTAACATTGAAGAAGATGGTAAAGATTTTCCTTTATAAACAGGATTTTGACATCTACGTGTATTAGGGGGGCCACTGTAAATTTTAAATTGTACTGTGCATTTTAAATGAGTTTTAACTGAGATAATTTTTGGATATTTCTTTTATACTGTTGTACATCACCAAGAATCTTTAGATTGGATGATATAAAAATTATTGACATAAATATAAAAATAATTGTTCCTCAGGTTAATTGAGAACTATTGATTAAAAAAACAATAATAAAAAAGACCTGAATAACTTTTTAGAAAACAGAAGCAGTTATTGATCTGATTCCTGTTGGTCAATGATTTCTAAAATGTCACCCAGGTTTTCTTTACTGTGGCATCAAGACTGATAAAGAGGCCAGTCTCACATTCTCATACGATCTTTGTAAGTGGAAATTCCTTGACCAGAAGAGAGGGAATAACTTGTACTGATGGCTGCACGTAATAGCCATGGACATTAGGACCTGTGTAAATGGTAACTCAAGGAGGCAAAACCTTCTGCTGGCTTTGTGGTCCTGAAGCCTATCGCTGAAATGTATAAAGACTGCTTGCAAGACGTTGTTCAAAAGACTGGTTGTTAGCTAACCATCCAGGTGGTAATGGCAGACTTTTACATGGCTTACTGTATCTCCTGGCTTGTGGAAATGAGGTGGAGTGTCTTACAGATGGCTCTAAGACAGGCCAGAAGAGAAATTCCACTTCTTTTCTAAGGGGAGGGGAGGGGAGGGTCGCACTGAACAGGGCCTTTGCTGCGGGACAGTTCACTTGGTCCCAGTGAACTTCTGAGTGTGAGTGGGTGGGTGGGTAGTTTATTTTCGGAAGGGTACTTAAGAGCACTGAGAATATATGCCAAACTGAGAAAAGATTTTAAACATTCTGAATTCTTACCAGAAACAAGAACAAGGAACACTAACATACTGCAGTATCTTTTATCATGCATTACTGAAATACAAAAATGCAAATGTGAATGAAAAAGAAGATTCTATTGTCAATATACACAAAAGTATTTCTCTTTGCATAATAAAAAGGTGATGAGTCACGGAGATTGCTGATGCATGTCATTTAAAGAAAATAAATCCTCATAAGCCATGTGGTTAACTTATCTGTTGTTTCCTAATGTCAAAAAATGTCATGGATATCTATGGTTACTCATCTCCTCCTTTGTTACCTAACATGTGAAGGTGCATTAGTCCAGAAAACAGTAAAATAAAACAACTCAAATCCAACTAAAATTCCAATATACAATAAGACAGAGTGCAATACAAAGTAAAACAAGAGAAGATAAAAGGGAAAAACTAATTAAAAAGACAACTTATGGGAATACCTACAAAAGGGTGCTTCCATATTGCAGTGGGTATCTCTGCAATACAATTGCCAAATTCCTTGTTATTATTTTTTATCAAGGCTTTCCCCCTTCTGTGTATACATGGAATCATTGATTTGCAAGAGGTATTCAGACTGCTACTTCCAAACCTTTGTTCCTTTTGAAATCCAGCTTAGAGCAGTTTTGATAGGGCAGTTATATTTTTTCCTGACATCAGAATGGTTGGGATGGTTGTGTATATATCAAAGCATTCTTCAAATATGAAAAAATGTGGTCTAAGCACAGCTCTCAATATGATGCTTACTTGCACAATACCAACACAAAATGCATTGTTTATTGTTTTAAACAGAAGGTCAGCACTTCATTAAAAATGCCCCTTTTCTTAGAAAAAGGAAAAAACAAATATCAAATTTATACATATTATAAGAAAATATAATTTGAATTAACAAATAAAAGCTGTCTCTGTGTGTGTGTGTGTGTATACAAATAAATAATAATTTAAAAAGAAAAAGGAAGAACATTTTTAACAAACTAAAAAAAATTCTTACCCGTATTTCAAAATGTATGCACTAGATTTTATGGTGATTTATTAACTATTAATTTAAACACATGAAATCTAATTTCACCTCACATGAATATTAATGCATATGCCTTTTTATGGTTGTTGCACATGATAATGTACATCTTACTTCTTACCTATGAATTACTTCATTTCTCTATAAAAATGATAAACTACCTGTTATTCACAAAGAAACCCAGAGCAGTGTGCATAACATTACCAAAAGTTATAATTGTATTATATATATATAGTATATATATTATATAACAATTATAAATTATATTATATAACAATAATATCAAAGTTAGTTATCTTATAAACTATTACAAGATAAGAAGCTTATAAATAATCAAAATATCTCAAGAAATGACTTAATAAAAATTACAAAAGTGAGGATGCAAAATTTGATTTAATGCTGAAAAGAAAGTATTAAATCTATGGCCTCCAGGAAGGCAGTCCAAAACATGGCATCAGTCTTAATGAATGGGCAGGACAGTATGGGAACAGATACTCCTTCAGATATTGGAAAGAAATATTATTTAGACCAGTTCATTATTCTCAGGTGAAAAAAAATACAAACTGTGCATCAGTTGCTATAAGCTGTGCATTGTTCATTTTAAGATTTGAGGTAACTCTTCTCTATTTTTTTTTTTTTTTTTTTTAAGATTAGAAGGCAAGGAACTGCTAGTTATTTCTGCTCTACAAAAAAACTAACTGGATCTTAGATTTATGGCTTATACAGCAACAACGAAAATATTTCGGATTTATTGGACCTCATTATGTTGGTACTGAAAATGAATGGCTAGACCAACATGTAGTTGGAGAGGCAACCAGAATAAAGCTTCATTAAAACATGTTTTTGCAACGTCTTAAAGTTATTAGGTTCTGGGAAGACATAATTATGTATATTAAGGTGACTTTGAAACAAAGTTTCAGATATTTTCAGGTGCGCATAGTCTTTTGAACTATATACCTCTACATGGAAACTGATAGCTGGACAATAGAAATGGATTCTCCATGTCCTTATTATTGCCAAGTAATTGTGATTTAACACTGGAAAAACAAATTTGCGATCCCAATTACCCAGGGGAGTAAAAACCTGTTGTTACTTGTGTCTTCTGAACAACTGTTTATAGAAATAAATTGTGCATGGCCGATTACAATGAAACATTGTTATCTTTTATTGAAACTATTATGTAAAAACGATATTTTTCAGAAATGTTAAACACTTTTACTTGATATGTATTGTTTTTCTTCCTCTACCAAGTTCCAGGTCAGTATTTGAGTTTTACCTTTATTAATCCAATAATCTGACACAAAGCCATATTGCTGCATAGGTTCCATTAACAGTATTAAAGAGTCTTTGGGATGAATAATCATCAGCAATTTATATTCTTACACTGCCAGTTTAACTCCTGGGATTTTATTTTCTTGATGTATTCTGACTGCCAATGTTTCTAAAGCCAATAAAAATTTAAAAGTATTATACTGTATTTACTGTTATTAAAGTATTTACTGTATCCATGTGAGAAAATTAGGGCCACACTCCATTTTTTCTAAACTGCAAACATGCAAGTTCATTCCAAATTGTCAAAGGCTTTTTCTGCATCAAGAATGATCATAGTCATTTTTTAACAAAATATTTTGTCAGTAATAAGTCAAAGACTTAGGAATCTATTACACAAACAATAATAAGGATTTATTTTAAAATAAGTATTGAGTTGGAAAAATATAATAGATATTTTAGATAGAAAAACTAAAGCTGTTTTGGCTTGGAAGAACCATAGCTGTTAAAATGAATATTCTAACAAAACTTTTTTTTTTCCAAATGATTCCAACACATATTTAAAAAATAAGGTATTAAGTGATTGGCATAAACAAATTAAACTACACATAGTCCAATAAAAGACAAAAGGTTAAGTTTAAGATTATACAGGATTCAAAGAGTGAGGTGGATTAGCAGCTCTGAACTTCAAACTTGTATTAGCTAGCTGCTGATCACGGATCTCAAAGAGCCTTGTATCCCCTTATAGCCAGGTTATTTCTAAAAAAAACCCCAAGACTTCTAGGAGGTTTTCATAAATACATCTGGGCTGATACAGACAGGAATAGACAATTTGTAAGGGATCTTGAAGTAATAAGCAATAAGCCCAGATTTTTCTGTTCTTGCTTCACTATTAAATGTCTATTTTTATGAAGAGGAAAGTACCAAGAAATGTGTTCAGTGGAAACTGAATAATTTGTCCAGATTGCAAGTTTTAATTATCATTAAGATAAAGACAAAATATTTTGAGATTCTTGCTTCACAATGGTCTAGTCTACCTAACTGGTTTCAGAATCATCAAATAACTAACACAGCACTAAAAGAATTGTAGAATACTAAGAGACTTGACTGAATTCAAAAATCTTATAACACGTAATTCAGAACACCTGCTGGCCCTTATTTATAAAGTGCTGGTAGAGAATGATTCAGAATCTGAACAAGTCAAAGGCTCTGTGATTAAATGGATACAGAATTTGAATTCAGTAACAGAGACGTAACAATGGGAATTTCAAAGGAAGAACATTAAATATACTCCAAATATTACACTTAGAGAAAAATGGTAGAAGTTTAATCACTCATTTATTACCCTAGTCTTATTTACTAAAATGACAATTCATTCTCTAAAAATTACTGGAAATGTAATAAGCAGTTGGATTATTTTATCATATTTGATGGCAATACTTCTGTAAAATGATCTCTACTAGAATGAAACAAATTTTAAAAACTGAATTCCCATTTCAACCTACAATATTTTTATTAAACTTTACTAAACATACATCCCTTTGAAGTATACTGAGTTAGCTTTGTATATGCTAACTGTACAAAATCTTATACACTTTTTACTGGAAAAGCTGTTTGATTCCCTCAGAGGAATGATTAACCTAGCTGTGAGAGTATGTTTCAATGCTGAAGATAACTTTGTACTTTAAAAGTAAATATGAAACAGAATTCAGTTCAAACTGGAAACCATTCCTAGACTATAACTTAAAACAGATTTGTACCGCATCCAAAATTGGGTTTCTCTATGTATAGTTGTTGTTGTTCAGTCGTTAAGTCGTGTCCGACTCTTCGTGACCCCATGAACCATATTGTGCCAGGCCTTCCTATCTTTCACTGCCTCCCTGAGTTTGCTCAATTTCATGCTCATTGCTTCAGTGATGCTATCTAGCCATCTCATCCTCTGCTGTCCTCTTCTCCTTTTGCCCTCCATCTTTCCCAGCATCAGGGTCTTTTCCAAAGAGTCCTCTCTTCGCATTAGGTGACCAAAGTATCAGAGCTTGAGCTTCATTATCAATCCTTCCAATAAGCAATCAGAGTTGACTTCCTTTAAGATTGACTGGTTTGACCTCCTAGCAGTCCAGGGGACTCTTAAGAGTCTTCTCCAGCACCACAGTTCAAAGGCATCAATTCTTCGGCGTTCAGCCTTCTTTATGGTCCAGCTCTCACAGCCATACATTACTACTAGAAAAACCATAGCTTTGACTATGCGGATCTTTGTCGGCAAGGTGACGTCTCTGCTTTTTAATATGCTATCTAGGTTTGCCATAGCTTTCCTCCCAAGAAGCAAGCGTCTTTTAATTTCATGGCTGCAGTCTCCGTCTGCAGTGATCTTGGAGCCCAAATAAATGAAGTCTGTTACTGCTTCCATTTCTACCCCCTCTATTTGCCAGGGATTGATGGGTCCAGATGCCATGATCTTAGTTTTTTTAATGTTGAGTTTCAAGCCAGCTTTCGCACTCTCCTCTTTCACCCTCATCAAGAGGCTCTTTAGTTCTTCTTCACTTTCTGCCATTAGGGTGGTATTGTCTGCATATCTGAGGTTATTGATGTTTCTCCCTGCAATCTTAATTCCGGCTTGTGATTCTTCCAGCCTGGCATTTCTCATGATGTACTCTGCATATAGGTTAAATAAGCAGGGTGACAGTATACAGCCTTGTAGAGCCTATATTTAACTTCATGAAACATTTAAATTAGAATGGATTCTAATTAATTTAAATGAGTATGGATTCAATTCATTATAGCGGATAACTTCAGGCAGTGAGTTATACCGTGTTGACCATGGTTCTTGATATTTATTCTCAGCTCAAGCTTAATTGTGATTCTTTCTCTTTTAAAGTGATGTAATATATTCAATTATTTATCGATAACTAACGATATGTTGGACATTTTTAGATCCATGATATTTTTAGATCCCTTGTTTACTCATCTGTATTTAACTCTTATTTCTTGTGTTTATATTTTCTCTAAAAGGTCTATTAACTTGCTTTCACACACATATACATCTATATATGCATGAGAAGCCCTTATACAGAGAATTGATCATGTTATTGCATGACTTTCCCATCTTTTCTTCTTGGTTATTTTGTTACACTTTTCTATTACTCTTTTGTCTTGTTTTATTAAATAAATAAGGAAAAATAAAAATAAGCTTCTGTTTTGCATTTATTTATAAAATGTACATGGCCACCCATTTTAAATTCATAATTTGGGGTGGCTAACGAACTGGTCCACAAGAAAAAAAAATAAAACAAAAAGATATAGCTAAAATAATCAAATACAAAAACAAAGGTACCACAAGATAACTCATAATTCAAACACACATATATTGGGCTCCTCTAACATTGGGTCCTAACAACTGGGGGAAAAGCCAGGTCTTCATAGCCTACTGGAAGGATAAGTGGATCAGGACCCTCTGAATTTCAGGAAGGGCTGTTCCATAGGGCAGGTATCACGACAGAGAAGGCACGTCTCCTTAGCCCCACAAGATTACCATCACTAGGACCAAGTATGCGCCACCACCCTGGAGGCCTTGACCAACCAGGTGGGGCATGGATCTAAAGTGCAGGTAGCAGAATTTACACGTCTAAGAAGCCTGCGTACTTCCTCAGGGCTGAAACTCTTCCCAGTTAACTAGACCAGACCATGCTCTAGTCACTTGCATAGGGCCTGCCCAGCTAGAGTCCAAGTCTTGAATGGATCTGAGCAATGATCTGACAGAAGTCTAGTATAATCCTCACAGTAACTTAGCAAGGGCTCCCCAGGCCCCTCCTTACCAAGAAGTGACAGTGTTACCTGAAGTGACTAGTTGGCTATCTGTGGATGCAATAACAGTGGAGTAGCCCCCTCTTTGTAGTTCTTATCACCTCCAGGTAAATAAAGTTCTTACTTGTGCTCAGTCAGATTCACTCTTTTCTCTTCCTCTAGCAGCACCTTAGGCATCTCTTCTGTCACTTCATCTCTAGAGTGACTCTGAAAACAAATAGCTCTATAGGAGCCCTCACCTCAGAGGTCCATACAGGCATGATCTGATCCAAGGTTGGTGTTGCCTGCTCATTCCAGTCAATGACTAAGGTCTCAGTTATATCATGCAACAGAGTTTCGACAACAACCCAAATTCCTCTGGAATCCCATTAGGTTTATCTGTCACCTGGGGAGGACCAATTCAACAGACTTTTCCTCCCTGCAGTGGGGGGAAGCTAAAGTGGACTCCAGAGCTAGGAGGGAGTGATTGTCCATGTCAAAGGACTGATGTCAACATCCCCTAACACCATATCATGTTTATTTATTGATTGATCATATTTACATGGCTGCCCATCTCACATATTGTAACTCTGGGAGGCATACAAACAACCATAAAAACAATTTTCAAAACATTCAAAAAGTACAAAAAATTATTATAAAAGGCTAAGAGAGTGCAGATTATAAACAATGGAGCCACCTAATCAAATTACCATTCCCTTGTGACCCCCAGATCTTTTGACACAACAAGATTTTAAGGGACTTCTAGAAGGTTGGGAGAGATGGGGCCAATCTCACCTCAGGGGGAATGATGTTCCAGAGGGTGGGTGCCATGGCAGAAAAGGCTTGTCTCCTGGGTCCCGCCAGATGTAACTCCTTAATGGACAGGACCCGCAACATACCTCTTTTCTGTTGGACCTGATGGAATGGGCAGATGTAATCAGGAAGAGGCAGTCCCTCAAATAATCTGACCCCATGCCATGAAGGGCTTTAAAGGTCAAAACCAGCACCTTGAATTGGACCCAGAAGCCAACTGGCAACCAGTGCTGCTTGTGGAGCAGTGGTGTAATGCGTGCCGCTCTAGGAGCACATATAACTGCCATTGCTGCCACATTCTTAACTGCTGGTGCTGAAGCTTTCAGATACTCTTCAAGGGCAGCCCCACATAGAACGCATAACAGTAGTCCAGCCAGGATGTGACCAGAGCATGAGTGACCACGAGCAGAGTCTCCCAATCCAGGAAAGGGTGCAACTGGCATACGACCTGAAGCTGCGCAAAGACTCTCCTAGCCACAACTGCTTCTCGAACAGGAATTGGGAGTCCCAGAAGACTCCCAAGTTGTGCACTAGGTCTGTTTGGGGCAGTGCAACCCCTTCCAGTATGCCAGGTGGCATAGTCTCAGAATTGGCAGGCCCAAAAACCCAGAGCCACTCAGTCTTGCCAGGGTTCAGTTGAAGACTGTTGTTCCCCATCCAGACCCCCATCGCCTCCAGGCACCGGGATAGGACATCAACAGCATCGCTTAATTTGCCAGGGACAGAGATGTATAATTGGGTATCATCAGCATACTGATGATACCTCACCCCATAGTGATGGATGAGCTCACCCAGAGGCTTCATGTAGATGGTAAAGAGGAGTGGAGAGAGCACTGAACGCTGTGACACCCCACACAGTGGGGACCAAGGGTGGGATCTCTCCTCTCCAATCACCACTGATTGGTATTCACCCTGGAGAAACGAGGAGAACCAGCACAATATTGTGCCACCCACTCCCAATACCCAGAGCCAATCCAGAAGGATATCATGGTCAATGGTTTCGAAGGCCGCTAAGAGGTCAGGCAGAGCTAGGATGAATGCACAACTGTCATCCTGCTTCCACCAGAGATCATCTAAGTGCGACCAATGCCATATCCAGGTCTGAATCCTGACTGAAAGGGGTACAGATGTTTATTTATTTATTCATATTTATATAGCTGCCCATCTCACAAAATGTGAATGCCCTGAGGCAAAGACCAGAGCCAATGTATGACCCCTATTGTGAGCTGGGCCCCAAACAATTTGGATCAGATCCCAGGGTTGCCAGAGTCCCCTGGAGTTGGGCAGCTAATAAATTAAAATAAAATAATAATATAACAAGAACACTATAAGCAGAATCTCCAATTTCATTCGAATCAGAAACATTTCTACCAATCCATCAATGGAGAGATTGCAATGAACCAGTCAACATCTGACTAAGAAGAAACTGCACCAAATCCCCCTCCTGCACCAAGCAACATGTAAGAGAGGGGAAACTACTGGCATGAACAGAGGGCTCATAACTGTATCAATTTTGGTGTATGTCTGCAAGCAATCATCAAACTTCTTTATGGTACATTATCTTTGTGAGCGAAGCAGGATGTTGTTTAGCTATCCTTAGTATTATATCTACAGAATACTGATTTATGGCATAATTTTGTAAAATTGAAAATTGCCGTTAACAATTTTGTCTATGTTTCCTATAATGTTCATATTCATAATGTTAATTTAATCTCCATGACATATCCCTATCAGATTTTATGAAGCTTTCTTCCAAAATTAAGACCACAGGGACTACCCTGTTAATAGATGTTGTTCTGAAACCACTTCTTGAAAAACAGGTTTTTTTCTTTAAGGTAATCTGTGTACACAAGTGCATTTTGTGCCTGTGAAGAGGAACTTGTCCTCCACACTGAAAATACTCTAGAACTGGAGTAGAAGCCAACATCATTCTTTCTCCCCTTCCCCCATCACAAACACCACAGCCCCCTGAAAGTATGGCTAATTAAGATTAAATATGTTTTCCTTTTTTTTAGTTAGTTTAGGGGACTGGGGGGAGATGTTTACATAATTTGCTTATCTATCTTTGTACACACTTCATCTCCTATAGGATCTAGTTTTTTGTATTAAAGAACAAAAAAAAATTGTATCAATTCAAGTTATTCAATTGATTTGGAAAGAACTTTTCTATCTCAAGACAGAGAATCTATATGGATTGTTTTGATGAAAAAAATACATCACTTCAGCAGTTGATATTCAGAATCTTCTTAGTTACATTGTGGCAACACCAACAGTAGTGAACAATGCTTGCCTTCACACAGGGACTCTCCACTCCTTATATCTGTTTCCAACTACCAACTCATTACTAGGATAGCAGGCTCAACTTCTGTACTAAGTTAGGTTGGTAATCTTATTTGAATTTGTTTTTGCACATGCAGTTCCTCCAGGATTCTCCCAATGGATTCCTCTATAGGGTTGAGAGAGCAAGTATTTCTCTCAAAGCCTTCAAATTAATTCTCACTAATCATTCATTTAGATATTAATGGACGATTTTACAATGGTCATTACCTCCACAGACAAGGATGAATTCATTCGTGTATTCTACCTTCTTTGCCATCAACCTGGGCAATGGCACATTTGCAGAAGCATTAATCTCATGGCTTTCCACTCTGCCAGCACTAACAACACCACTGTTTACCCCTTGAGTCAAGCCTGACAGGGGGTCTACACTGCATTGCATCATTGCATGATTGCATTGCAATGTCACTCAGTCTCTACTCCAGCACTGTGGGCTCTGCACATCTATCTGTTTATATCTGAATACAACATACACTGCAACCAATATTGCAATTTGTTCTCTTCGACAAAGATACTGAAAGCAAGAGAGATACTAATCACAGGGCCAATGTCAAGAGTTTATAAATAAATTATACAGAGATGCTAATTCCATAGAGTTTTCCAAAGCCAGTCCAGAAGTCAAGAACCAAAAAACACAGTACTGTATCCACGAGAGGCTGAGCTAGAAGCATGATTTTGGAGAAGGCAAGGTACACTGTCCTGTATTCCATCTTTAATTAATAGTATGTTCCATCTCCTGCAAGTATAACCTGTCATTTTTCCATTTGTGTAAAGCACAAGGACCAAGAAGAAAAAAATGTTTGTGGTTTTTCGTCAACTGTGCATTCACACTCTCATTCCAAGCACATATTATCTTACTTTGGCACCTTTTTCATTCCAAAGTAGACATGGCTTGCATTGGTTCAAGAAAATAAGAACGACAGAAGCATCAACAATAGCATGCAAAATGGGGTGACGGAGCTCCACTTTTTCACCTATAAGCTTTGCTAGAAACATTCTGAATAATTCTCTGAAAAGGCCAGAAAAATATATTTGAAAGCACAGTTGACTAAGGAATCATAATTGCAGGTAAGTCGCATTTTTAAATATGAGCCATAAATTATATTCAAATTTATTTTTGTGATTTGGATACTTGTTTATGTTAATGTGAGAAAGAAGGATTTGTAAGATGACCATGCCATCTGATCAATGTAGACCCACATTTAAAAATGTTCTCTATTGAGCTTCAGGATCAAATGGCTGATATTGTCAAATTAGAGATTATTTAAACATTTCAACATTCACATTGCCCTTACAAATGGATTACAATTCACCTTGTTTTTGTACCTCTAAAGATAATTTTAAACTTTCTCTATATCTTTTGCATCACAGTAGCCATTTACCCCCAAAAAAGAAGCTTTGTTTGTTACCTCTTACCGACAGTTATTTTGACAGTTTTTTTCTGAGAGTCCATATTCATCTTCTCCCACAATATCCACAGCTGAAAATATTAGTGCAACCAGAATTGCAAAGCAGCAAACCAGTGCAAAAACCACAATGCATTTTTGCTGGGACTGAAAGAGATTAAGGAGAAAAAATTGAGATTAGAATAGTCAGGTACCTTTCCACGTATTGCAAACACTATATAGTTTAAAAATATTTTGCTTTGATTCTAAAAATTGCTCAAAATTTACATCAGACACATCAAAAGAGAGGCAAGGCATTGTCTTGGTTTTCAGCATTTTGTCACAATCATATTAAGTGTTCTTTATTATACATCATATATGCCAATGTTTTAATAAAATACATTAGTCAACTTTCAGGAGAAAATAGACTCATTAGTGTTGAAATATTAACACAAACACAAAATAACACTTTCAGGTTGCTTTGAAATAAACATAATAAACACTGCTTATAACAGTAGGCATGGTATGCATAAAGAATGGGGTCCCATTCCCATTCTAAAATTCAAAGCACATCTGCTTTGGATGGATGGACTATTATTGCCTTACGGCTTATCATTTAATCCACCCAATCATGAGGAGTTTTGTGAGGAATGGAGGCTGCCACCTGAAGGAGTTTAAACATTTTTTGTTGGGGAAACTAGTCATGCTGTCCTGGATACTGCCATGGAACTGCTTTCATTTTGTTTTTTACTCACTCTTTAGATTTCTAAAACAAACAACTATATGTCCTAATACCTACTGGGTGAAAGATCTTATATTCTACTTCATGTCAAAATTAAAATAACGTAATGTAGCTGCTGCATAGTAAATTATGCAACTTCTTCAAACCAGACCAACTCAGCTGATATTACAAGCACAAGTTATACAAAATGGCAATGAAAAGCATTTTACTTTTTCTCAAAAGGAGATTAACATCTCAATCCAGCTGAATCAAACTGTAGGCAAAAATACATACACCAAAAACATGAATATTAGAATACACATCAAAACGTCTGTCTGTCAGTCAGTCAATTTATTTAAACAATAAAACTTTAGGTAAGTTTCAATAAACAGTAATAGTTTATTTAAAAATAAAATCTATACTAGACTTCCCAAACCTAGCATCACCCAGTCACCCTCCAGGCTGCTATCAATGAAATACTCATTCAGACAGCATTCTGAACAATTGTAACTATCCTTAAAGTACCCCTAGAAACAATTTGGGCATTTGTTTATATCAGTGTTTCTCAACCTTGGCAACTTTAAGATGTGTGGACTTCATCTCCCAGAATTCTCCCCAGCTATGCTGGCTGGGGAATTCTGGGAGATGAAGTCCACACATCTTAAAGTTGCCAAGGTTGAGAAACACTGGTTTATATACCAAAACAACAACAACAACAACAAACCTTTTCATACATTTAAAGCAATACAGGCAATGTTCATATATTTACCATTAAGATGCAAATCTACTGCATTTTTGTTATTGTTTTTAGCATGAAAAATGATTCCATTCTTGATATCGAAATGCTTTCATTCTTGTCACATGCAACTGCAATGTGACATTAAAAGCTTTGTACAGCCAGCTTTGATAATAAATTGAATATTACTTTCAAAGATGTCTAGAAGACATCCTGTAGAATTTTAAAACAGATGCACTGCAGTCCCAAAATATGAAAAAGGCAAAAGACATAGAAGTTTTTAAATGGCTGAGTTATGGTTTAATGGCCTTGAGTCCAACAATTGCAGTGACACTGTAACACAGATTTCCCAACTTGAGGGACTTTCTCAACAACCTTCATCGAAAAGAAAAGACTGGAGAGTGGGCAGCAGTCCAGAATACCTCTAGATCCAAGTACAGCCTCTTCAAGACTCTGGATTCAACTCCTCCCATAATGAGCCATTTACAGCAGTCAGAGAATGGTTGCTAGGGAGCAATCTCATCAAGGGCCTGAGACGACACTTCTTACTAGCAGACCAGGCCCTCAACTGCTTTTTCCACAAGATCATTGGGGGAGGGGAGAGCCCAAGCATCCACCAGAAACCAGCTGGATCCATAAGATATCTAGAGTGGACCATTCAAATGGGTCCAGTCCTGTGGAGGAAATGAGCAGCAATCAATTACATCTGGACTAGGAAGTGATATGACCATGAGAAAGGACAGATGGTAATACCCTCCAAATCCAGATCATGCAGCAATTGCTCAGAAGTGAACACAAAGTATAACTTGTAACCACTAACATGTGTTGGAGCCATGATAATCTGGGACAAGCCCATGTCTTTCATGGAGGCCATGAAGTCCTGAACCCTGCTGAATCTGAGTTCTGTTGACCTGGAGGTTGAAGTCTCCCAGTACTAACTCTACCATCAGGCTGGCAATCAGGATGGGAACTCAGGGAGGGTTCCTAAGAAGTAGTAGGGCAGCGAGTACAACAATAGGGCCTCTAGCTTCTCCTTACAGCCCAAATGAACACATAGGCATTCACACCCAGTCACCTCCAGAACAATCACTCTGGCCACAGATTGGGGCCATCCCTCCTTCTCAGCTCTGGTGTCAAGGCTGGTGTAGGAAACTAAACCTGGCTGGGCAAATTTCCAAAAGGGCAACATCTAAGCACTCCCTCAGATAGGTTTCAATAATACACACCAAATTGGTCCACTTGTCCACCACCAAGTCACAGAGGGGCATGGTCTTATTACAGACAGACCTGGCATTGACCAGCTCCAACTTAAAGCCCAACGATCCAGCACATATCCCAGATGCAGGTGTCACAGGAGTCCACCCTGGGCAAAACCTTATCTCCCAGATCCTCCAGACACCAGGCTCTTGAAAACAATACATCCAAGGCCCCTTGGCCAATTAATTAATCCAGCCCAGCGTCTCTTGCATCCACTGGGACAGAGTGAGCCAGCCAGTGGAAGAGGTTTAGGATCCACAGTCCTAGCCTCAATCCCTTCCACCAAAATGATCCATCCAGAGTTATCCATCCATAAGAGTGAAGACCTCTCAGCCAGAGGGGAAATTATCTACCTGGAACAGTGGACCAGTCCAAAAATTTTAAAAAATGAAAATGAAAAAAAAAATGAAAAACCTGAACCAGATACAGTTCTTCAGGGGTAGTAATAGAAATCCTGGGGAAGCAGTCACAGCCATTCCCCTCCCTCCCAGGTCACAGCAAAGTCCATGGAGATGACTAATAATGAAATGAACTTGACAATGATGAATATTGTCAGCCCACACTGTGCTCCATCCAACTAGCCAGCAGAATGGAGAATGGTGGCCACTCTTTGATGAAGTGCCAGTGTCCAGAAACAGGTTACACTCAGCATCAGCCTCAGTGCCCCAAGAGCTCCACTCAGTCCTGTAACTTGGAAAGCAGCCTGCCTTAGATGCTGGGCCAATTATAGTGGTAGCTACAGGCCATAAAAAAAGCCTCTAAGCTCAGAGAGAGAAGTCCAGATTATTTTTGGCAGCAGTGTCGCAAACCCTGCAGCCTCCCCATGACCTCCAGCAATGATGCAGCCTGATCTCCAGCATGGTAGAGCCTGCAGTCACAAGCAATGGTGCAACCTAAAAGCCTCCCATGGGAAATGGCAAAGTTCCACTGCGGCAACCAAACATTGTCCCGAGAACCTTCAAGCAGTTTGGAACCAGTACCCTAGTAAAACGCCAGCTAACAAAACACAACCTCCAAAAGAACCCAGCCAAAACAATAAAAAAATCATCCAGAATAACCTAACCAAACCTCTCCCTTTCAGTGAAACCAGATGACCTCCATGATGCCATCTTGAAAATTTAGTTTAGTAGTAGACATAATTGAAGTAATCTTATGTACTCTTCCTGAAATAAAGGAATAAAATAAAATAAATCCTTTCCTGATAAAAGGAAAGAATTAGATAATATATAACAGCCAATTTGGTTTAGTGGTTAAGGTACCAGCTGGGAGACCATGAGTTCTAGTCCCACCTTGGGCATGAAGCCAGCTGGGTGACTTGGGCCAATTATTCTCTCTCAGTCCTAGGAAGAAGGCAGTGACAAACCATTTCCAAAAATCTTGTCTAGAAACCTGCAGGGGCTAGTCCAGACAGTCACTAGGAGTCAACACCGATTTGAAGGTGCACATACGTACATTGATGAATTTCTGGCAACCTATCCCAGTGGTTTCATGTAAATGCAATCAACAGTGGAGACAAAATAAAAAGCCACAAACTCCCATGCTGAAATCTGTTCTTTTGAATTTAGATTTAAAATTTAAAAATCAGCCTGAAGAGTTTTCCTCTTCCTGACCTTTTGTTCAACCATCAATCAATCACTTGTTCTTCCAGGTCTTAATGATAATTTCTGTTTTAAAAAGGAATTTTTCATCCCACAGAGGTCACTAATTACTCTCTAGTGAATTTCACTAGGACATATATTTATTTGAAATGATTAGACTCCTTAGCCATATTTATGCAGATGTATCCAAAGTGTACTAATGCAGCCTTTCCCCATCTCCCATCTTCCTGGGGTATTAGGACTGCCAGCTGGAAAATCTAGAAATTGCAATCCTAATACATCAGGAAAGATGTAGCTTGGGGGAGGTTGCCCTGATGTATTTATTTTGATAGCATGACAGAAGACATAATAAATTATATTACAAAAGAGACTGGATTGTTTTTCACATGCATACCACACATTTTCCCCTCCATAGCTAAGTGTTATCTTTAGAGAAAAGTGCCATCTGTGCACTGAAATATATCTTAATTCCTTTCTTTCAACCTCAGTTCTCCAAAGCTATCCAACTCTTATTCAAAGCAGAAATGGCAAGACTGAACACTGACATTTTGGAAATCAGTGAATTAAAATGGACTGGAATGTGTCAGTTCACATCAGAAGAGCAGTGGATGTTCTACTGTGAACAAGAAAATGTATAAGAATGGAGTAGTAATTGTTATTAACAAAAGGGTGTGAAAATCAGTGCTCAAATATAGCCCCCAAATGACAGAATTATTTCAATTCAAGTCCAAGGCAAGTTGGTGATGCAAAACTATGCTCCAACCACAGATATGGAACAAACAGAAAGAGAACAATTCTAAGGCAATTTGCAACAGCATGTCAACACAATACCAACAATAAAGAAAAGACAACACACTAATTATAGGAGACTGGAACGCTTACCCTGAAAGTAAAATATCATCTGGAATAAAGCATGAAACAAACAAATGGTTCTGCCAATTCAATTCAGTATTTATAGCAAATATCTTCTTCCAACAACCTAAAACAACCACCTTCCAACAACTCTTTCATATGGACATCACCAGACAGAACGGATTCAAATATACTCTGTAAGCGAAGACAGAGTTATGTTCAGTCAGCAAAAGCAAGATCTGGCATTAACTATGGATCAGATCATTAGCTCCTTCTTGCAAAACTACAACTTAAACTAAAGAAAATAAATAATGCCACCAGATTCACAAGAAACATCAGCAATATTTCCTTTGATTATGTGGTGAAGGTAAAGAATAAATTTAATGGATTCGTTTGATAAATTGAGAGCTTAAAGAATTCTGGACTGAATTTATAACATTAAAGAGGAACCAAACAAAAATATCCTGAAATACATAAAGCAAAGGAAGGTTAGATGGCTGTGGAAAGTAGCTGAAGAAAGACAGAAAGCAAAACAGACTGGAGACAGAGGAAAATTTGCCTCACTAGCTGAGGTTCAGAGCAAGAACAGACAAGCAGTCAAATCTAAATAAGCAATACAAAGAAAACGAGGATAACAATTGAACAGGGCGGGCAAAATCACAGCAATCAAATGGAACTTTTATGCAAAAAGGGACATGATAAAGGACAAAGAAGGAAAAATCTTCCAGAGAAAAATGGCACAGAATATACAGAAAAATTGTACCCAAAAGATCCCCAAATTAGTATCAATAAATTAGATCAATGAATTAAAGCCAGACATTGTAGAAAGTGAAGTTAAATGGTCCCACCAAAATATTGCTAACAACAGAGCTGCAGATACTAGCAGAATTTTACAAGATGATGCACTTTAGTGCTACTTGCAGTTTGTAAGCAGGTATCAGGAAAATACGGCTAAATGGTTAAACTCCTGAGCTACTGCACTTATCCCTCATGCTAGAAAGATAAATGCTCAAGATCCTGCAATCTAGACTTCAACAATACAGGGAATAAAAACTGTCAGATGTACAAGCTAGAAGCAGAAGAAGGACAGGCACTCAAGAATACATTACTAACACCTGATATACTATGGAAAAGACAATTGAGTCCAAAAATATGTCTTTATTGCTTTATTGATTATACAAAGGCTACTGACTGCACAGAGAGCTAGTTTGGTGTAATGGTTAAGGCACCAGGCTGGAAAACAGGAGTCTGTGAGTTCTAGTCCTGCCTCAGGCACAAAGCCAGCTGGGTGACTTTGGGCCAGTCACTCTCTCTCAGCCCTAGGAAGCAGACTAAGGCAAACCACTTCCGAAAAACCTTGCCAAGAAAACTGCAGGGACTTGTCCAGGCAGTTGCCAGGAGTCAACACTGACTCAAAGGCACCAAAATAAATAAATAAGTAAATAAAATTGACTGCATAGGTTACAACAACAAATTGTGGCCAGCTGTTAAAAACATGGGTGTACTGGACCAACTGAAGAATTAGTATGATAAGGAAGCAGCTTACAACAGAATATGAAGCAGGTAAATCAGAATCAGGAAAGCACCAAAGTTGTATGCTGTCATTTTATTTATTTAATTTATATGCAGAATATGTAATGAAAAATTCTGGATTAGAAAAAATAAAAATTGTAATTAAAATTTCTGGAAGGAACTTCAACAACCTTAAAAAGCTGTTTGTATCACTATGATGGCTAGAAGTGAGGAGGACTTAAGGAATTTCTTCTTGAAGATGAAAAGAATAGAGTGCAAAAGTCTGTCTGCTGCTCAATATTTTTAAAATTATTAAAAAATAAGATTATGCCAACAATGGATATAGGCAGAGAAGAAGTTGACACTTATCTTCCTAGGCTCAAAAATTCACAGGGATGGTGATGGTATAGCCATGAAATAAAAAGACATCTGCTACTTGTGAGAAAGATGACAGATCTAGACAAAATATTCAAGTGCAGAGACATCACACTGACAATAGCAGCATGAATTGTCAAGACTATGTTTTTCCCAATTGGAACATATGGCTGTGAAAACTGTACCATCAGAAAGGCCAAATGAAGATAAATTAATGCCTTTGAATTGTGATGCTGGAGAAAATTGTTGAGAATACCTTGGACCATAGGAAGCAAAATAATACAATACTAAAAGACATACAACCAGATTGCTCACAAGAAGCACTAATAATGATACTGATGTTTAAACATTGTAGAAATATAACGCAAAGGCAAAAGACACCAGAGAAAACCCCAATGCTTGGAAAAAATCAAAGGCAATTGAAAAAGACACTGATGGAAGACGAGGTTGCTAGATATTATCATTGATGACACAAACATGAGTTACAAGAACTGAAAGAAACAGTTACTGGCAGACAATCCTGGTGAAATGATATCCATCAGGTTACAAAGGGTAAGAAGCAACTGAATGACTGAACAACAACATCCAGTTGTACGAGAGTTTTCTAAAACAGCTACAAGGCATCCATTACACGTCCACTCTCATTTCCATTGAATGAGCCAGGTCAGAAGCTAAAGGACTGCAGCCCTATGCCTTCCCCCTATTCTTAATTATAATTTATCTAAATTATCATATGAGAAAAACTGAAAAATAAAATTTTGGTAATATGTGTTGGGCCAGCAGAAGAGGAAGAGATCCAGCAATCATAAAATGACTATTTTTGATAAGACCCACTGAACATAAGTGGTCATCTTACAGAACATCGTAAGTTCTATTATCTTACACTCTATGCAGTTGCCATAAATATTTCTAATAGTATTACTATTAGATACACTGTGAATCACATCTATTAGTAATTTTTAAAATCTTTTATCACCCTTCCATTCAATCTTCATTCTAAGCACGCTGACTGGAATACCATGTTTGACCAGTCTTTCTTTTAGCTACATGTTATTTTCTCAGATTACTAATTCTATCTGCTTGAACAAATTTACCAAAAGAAATTATGAAAATTATTGAAGGCCTTTCTTCCACATAATAGGACTACAAATCAATGGGAGAGTCTTTTATAATGCAACCCGGTCTGATCCTGGCAATCTGATTAAAGGAAACTAAATACTGACAAAGAAAAGCTCTCATTTTAAAAAATGATATTCCTCAGAGCTGAAATTAGCTGCATAAAGTATTATTCTGGAAATGTAAAGGGCTTCTCTATGACTTTCTCAACATATACAAGTTGCATCCAATAGACAGCAAAATCTTAATTAAAATAAATCAGGATTAAGGGCAAATTATTAGATAAAATGGGAAAAGGAACCAAGCACATTTACCTTTGTATACCCTAACTTCCCTAATCTACAATATTTACAGCTGAGTGTGCCTAATTTTCTATTAGTAAAATTTCTTGATTTTTTTTTTTTTATATCAATGACCATATTATCTCTTATGAACTGCCTGTCATTTAATGGTAGGGACAGTGAGTGATTTGAATCTTGCCTGTTGGATAGGTTCTAACAAATGTACTACTAAATATTCACATAAAGCCACTAACAGCTTGTGTAAGGAACCTGAATCTCTGAGTGAGGAAGGGATGATGCTTTTTCTGAAATAATCATCTGTAACTTATGAGACTTCCTGAATTAGGCTGAATGCTTGACTTTCAGGTGACAGTTATGAGTAACATGCTTTTTTTTAATATACCAACTCTTCTTTCTGAACTTGTACTATCTATGCCTTGATAATCTCTGTGTTAGACTATTTCAAATAAGGGAATTCACAAATTTTCTGTGGTTATTTTTTGTTTTTATACTGTTCTTTTGTTTTTTTAACTTTATAAGCCATCCAGAGTCATGGCAATGAGATGGGCAGCCATATTAATTTAATAAATAAATATTTCAATGTTTACCAGACAATGTCTTCTTAAAAAGCATTAATGAAGGCCGGTAAAAGGCTTATGTCAATTTCAGTGCTATAACTTCAGAAAATGTCTATCACATTACAAATTACCTCATCAAGATATACAGTGGTACCTCAAGATACGAACGCCCCATCTTACGAAAATTTCAAGATACGACCAGCTCCGGCCGCAAAAATTTACCTCAACATGCGAACTCCGCCTCAAGCTACGAACCGGATCCGCGGCCATTTGCCCTGCTGCCACGTGGTCGCGGCTTCCTGTGGGCAAGATCGCAGTAGCAAGGAGGCTTGTGGTGTGTTTTGTGGCGTTTGGAAGGTTTTTGGTGTGCTTGTCAGCATGGCTCCAAAGAAAATGCAGAGCGGGCGTGGCAAGAATAAGGCTTTGCAGCTAAGAGGCAAAGAAGAGAGGAAACCCCTGAAGGAGATCTCCCCGAAGTCCCTTTGGAGGGGGACTCTCCCTCCAAACAATAACTGCCTCCCCACCCCATTCTCCCTCTTCATACTGTGCTTTTTTTCATGTTTTTGTGGTTTAAAAATAAAATGCATATGTTTCAGAACTGTTTGTATTTACATTGAACCTTATGGGGAAATTTGCTCTTTCCTTTGGCCATAGCCCTTGGCCTGGTGATTGCTTTCACTGTGCTTTTGTCGCTATGGAGAAAGGAAAGAGCGCGGAGGAATCGGGGGGGGGAGCTCCCGCTCCGCTGTGCGTGTGCGCGACATAAGCCTTTCCCCCCAGCGCGCTGATTGCTTTCACTGTGCTTTTGTCGCTATGGAGAAAGGAAAGAGCGCGGAGGAATCGGGGGGGGGAAGCTCCCGCTCCGCTGTGCGTGCGCGCGACATAAGCCTTTACCCCCAGCGCGCTGATTGCTTTCACTGTGCTTTTGTCACTATGGAGAAAGGAAACAGCACGGAGGAATCAGTGGGGTGGGGAAGCTCCCGCTCCCGGCTGTGCATGCGCGCTACATAAGCCTTTCCCCCCATTGCTTTCACTGTGCTTTTGTCGCGCGCGCCAAGGGCTATGCACAGAGGAAAGAGCGCGGAATTAAGAAGCAGCAGCACGGGGATGGGGAAGCTCCCGCTCCGCTGTGTGCGCGACATAAGCCTTCCCCTTCCCCCCCATTCCTTTCACTGTGCTTTTGTCGCGCGCGCCAAGGGCTATGCACAGAGGAAAGAGCGGAATTAAGAAGAATCAGCACGGGGAGTGGGGGGGAAGCTCCCGCTCCCGGCTGTGCGCACAGGAGCCTTTCTCAGATTTCATTAGCACTTCCTTTTTCTGCACTAGGGCTGACTAAAGCGCGCCTGGGGAATTTCGTAGCCGTGCAACGCCGGCTGACACATTGAACCTTATGGGGACATGTGCTTCAGGATGCGACCAAATTCGGAGGGCGGATTAGCCGTATTTACATTGAACCTTATGGGGAAATTTGCTTCAGGATGCGACCAAATTCAGAGGGTGGAACGGATTAACCGTATTTACATTGAACCCTATGGGAAAACGTGCTTCAGGATGCGACCAATTCGACTTGCGATCAGAGTCACAGAACGGATTAAATTCGTATCTTGAGGTACCACTGTAGCATGAAAAATGTTTCAAAATTAAACAGAGAGATTCTATATATAAGACGTGTGTATTGCATCAAGCAATGTAAATGTTGGTTCATTTATCCAATTTTAGCTTTATTTTGTTAATCAACAATAACATTTATCTATCAGAGTATTTCAATA
Source organism: Liasis olivaceus (assembly GCA_030867105.1). Taxonomy (NCBI): domain Eukaryota; kingdom Metazoa; phylum Chordata; class Lepidosauria; order Squamata; family Pythonidae; genus Liasis; species Liasis olivaceus. The sequence continues at coordinate 266,194,599 of CM061349.1, forward strand.
GTTACATATTTTGATCAACACCGAGTTCAGCTTCTTCAATGTAATTTATTATAGAACTAGTTCCAGACTGAAGTGACTTTAAATTTTATGTGCTATCATAGTGAAATGTTCTTGAGCAGTATGGGTTGACAGTGGTGAGGCTGTAGATATTGTTTGTTCCAGCAGAAGACTTCAAAGTGGTTTGCATTAAAAGTTACTAAAATAATAAAACCAGGGAAGAAATATAAATGGTAAAATACTGTAGTAAAGTACAAAGCAAATGCTTTGTAAAAACATATTCTGTATATAATGTACAGAAGAAAACAAAAGTGGACTTTCTCTTCTTAGGCAAAGAATTCAAAGTTGGGAATCAGTTGTGTTATCTTTTTAGGTCCTTAAAACAGTGTCATTCTTTTATTGGCAGAAACTTTATATTTAATAGTATAAAATGTTATTACTCTCAAGGATGGTTGAAATCTTGGCACATCTAAAGCTAAAACGCCATGTTGATTATTCATCTCAATCTTCTCATTTATTTAATAATTTCTAAGACCACCCACTCACTATCAACTCTAGAAGGTTTAGAAAGTGTTAAAACAATTTTATAAATCCTCCATGCATTGAATATCAGGAGCTTCCTCTACTTCTTTAGGCTTTTTATTTACAGTAATTTAGGTCCCTGAAAGAACAAGGTTCAAAATCACTCAGGGGATTATATGAGTAAAGTGAACCCTGTACTGCAAAGGTCAGCTACAATGTGTGCTTAGTGGGTCATGCTCCTGTTGTCACAAGATTCTAACAATGTGGGTGGCCAGTGAAGATCTTTTACAGGTCTTCAGTGCCTTTCCATCCTCTGCAACTTAACAGCTTGGATAATTCTTTGCCTCCTTTACTGACCTTATATATTTTAATTTCCAGCAACTACATAGCAAGATCACTCGCCTAACTATTAAATATTATCTTGATATTAAACATGCACATTGTTGTAAAAATGTAGAAAATTTAGAACTCTCATTATCATCTTTGTGTCTGAGGATAAAGCTACAGTTTACACGACAATTTGATTATCTTTAACTGTTCTTTGCTTTATTTTCTGTGCTGTAACAAAATTTTGACAATTTGTTCTAATTTAACAACATATATTTAAAAGCTTGCAATATGAAAGAAGCATGACATTTCAATATATTTACACAATGGGTCAAATTGTTTAGTCTGTTTTTAAAAAAAATGTGTGCATGGTAGGACATAAAGTAAGCTGGACTGAATTCACCCAAACAACTCTAATCTAACACTACATTTACAAAGGAATCAAGCAGATGCCACAGGAAGGCCTACAAACCCTTTCTCACTATTTACCCCCCAAACATATTTAGAGGCATATTGTGACTGATTAAAAAAAAAAAAATCCCCTCTCACCCCTGGTGTTATACATCTTCCTCAATCTCGGGTCCTCTACCAGAGGCCTGCGAGTTTGAGGGTTCTGCGCAATATCTTAGCTGTTCCTATCACTGCACTCTTCTGGACAGAGAGCTCGGATCTTGTTCCTGGGATCTCTTGGAGCCACTCTCCCAGCATAGGAGTCATAGCCCCAAGTGCTCTTATCATCACTGGGACCACTTTGGCCTTCACTTTCCATATCCTCTCTAATTCTTCCCTCAGGCCCTGGTACTTCTCCAGCTTCTCATACTACCTCCTGATGTTGCTGTCACTTGGCACTGCTACATCTATCACCAACGCTGTCTTCTGGTCCTTGGGTACTATCACAATGTCTGGTTGACTGACCAGTACCTGCCTGTCCATATGGATCTGGAAGTCCCACAGGATCTTAGCCCTGTTATTCTCCATGACCTTCTGTGGAATCTCCCATCTGGACTTGGGAGGGCCTAGCCGATACACTGTGCACATGTTGCTGTACACAATGCCAGCTCCTTGGTTGTGCCGTTCAGTATATGCTGTTCCTGCCTACATCTTAACCCTGCAACTATGTGTTGGACTGTCTCTGAGGCCTCTGCACAATCTGCACCTTGGGTCCTGTCTAGTGTGGTAGACCCCTGATTCTGTGGATCTGGTACTTGGTGCCTGTTGTGCTGCTATGATCAGTGCCTCAGTGCTGTCTTTTAGTCCAGTCCTTTCCAGCCACTGGTAGGATTTCCCAATGTCAGCCACCTCAGCTATCTGTTGATGGTACATCCCATACAGGGTCTTGTCTTGCCACGGCACTTCCTCTACTTGAACTTCCTCCCATGTCCACTGCTACCTCAGGCATTCTCTCAGCAGCTCACCTTTGGGTGCCATCTTACTGATGTACTCCTGGATGCTCTGGGTTTCATCCAGGACAGTGGCTTTGACACTCACCAGACATACATACATACATCACAATCAGTAATAAATGTGTTAAATGTTTTAAAAGAATGTTATGTGCAACCTTTAGAATAACTGCAAGAAAAGAATTTAAAATAGTGTGGATTATGATGCTTTTGTATCTTTCTAAAACATACAACTTATTACTCTTTTTGTTTTATTTATTCATGTTTGATAAAAATAAATTAAACAACAGGTATTTGACTGAAATATAAAATGTCTGACATACAGGTTTCAATTTGCCCTTCTCAATGTTAGCATCCCTTTCTTTCAGCTGTATCTTTAATTTAAATATACTGTAAAACTATACTGAGAGTCTCTGCTTTATATGATTAAGGTTATTCTCCGTATTTAATATTAATGCCTTTCTCTGTCTTAAATTACATTCTTTTTGGCCCCCCAATCACCAATATTGTTTCTACTCTTTTCCCCCAAGAATGGGGTTAAAAGGATCCCCTCTCAGGCTTTGAGTTAGTTACCATAGTAACTCCTTGGGTTTTTTTTTCCCCCAGAATTCATAATACCACAGTACAAGTTTGATTCCTGCAAGAGTACTGGGAAAACAGTAAACAATAAATCTGAAACTGAGGAAAGACTAAAGCAACAACCTTAAGGAGGAGTGGCATTGGGAGATATGTCTGTTTTTAGATCCATAACCAAAACAGAACATTGTAATTGTATTGAATCTTGTAAATACATCACACACACTACCTACACAGGAGAATGGTATCAAATAGTGCAAATTCCTTACATAGGGGCTGTTTCTGAATATTGCAACTACATGAGTAGAGCATATAATACGAAACTACTTCACTCAATTCTGCAGAGGGCAACAGAGAAAAATCTACACTGTAAATTCACTAGTTTTTTAATATAAAAATACATCTTGCTGGATGTCATATAGAAAAAACAGTAATCCCTATCTGCATTATCCACATGGATGTTTTTGATATATGTGTATTTGGGAATAATTCTCCTAGAGACTCCATTGTCTTTAATGATAACACCCCATTTTATAAATGCTACCTCCTTTTTTGTTATTTAGTAGTACAAATCATTCCCAAACTTGTTGCTCTCTACATTTCTGCATCAAGAGTAGACTGTTTCTTGACTTCTATGTAACCAGGAAGTCTATTTAACATTTCAAAACAGTGTATGAAAGTCAATATATGAATAACACATGAAAGTTTGAATTAATTTGAGATTTTTTTATTAAATAAAAAATATGACAACAAAAATGCAGGCTGAACTCAGATGGGTTCTGATTAGTTCATGCCCACATTAACTTGTCTTATATTTTGATGAGAACAGTACTCAGGTGTTCTTGACTTAATAGTATGGTATTCCATATTATATGTGTTACTTATATCCCGCCAAATCATATCCAATGAAAGCAGTTACTTCAAATGCTGCCCATGTTTATACATCCCATCATTTGATACAACTAAGAATCACAGTTCACCTTTCCATACCAATATTCCATAATTTTAATGAATATGTGCTGAATATGTTAGCAGATATGACAGAACGTAGCCACCAAATAAAATAATTACAGAATTGCTTCTATAAAATGGACTATGCAAACAGGAAAGATGAAATCATTCAGGATGATGATGATGATGATGAAGATGATGGCAAAGAATAAGTAATGCTGATTTGAACGATCTGAATTTCTGCCTGAATAACATGAACTATGAATAGGAAAACAAACTGCTCATATCAGAAGCTGCAAGTAGGATGTTACAGACCTGACTTTTGAATCTAAACATATCCTGCTGTGTATCAGCTGATTTCTTGAGGCATCTTAATTCCAGGACTATCAGAACCACATATGAAGCTAAATAGTCCAGGGTATATAGGTATATGTTTGCATTCAGTGCCAAAATTATTTGGGGGAAAAAAAATATCTGGTGATTTGCACAACATATTCTGATCAACTAAAAAAAAATAATAGATTTTCTTTAGATGCTTAGATGCTCTTCCTTCATTTCAATTACAAAGAGTATAATATCCTTGTCAGATGTCAAATAATCAAATACAAACTGCTCACAATAACATGTTTGTTTTGCCTTAGCGCTCTCATGATTCTGATAAATTATTATAATGGTTAAGTTTTCAAACAAGAGGCTGCTTGTATAATTAAGAAATATGATCAATACTTTTCTTGTTGGAGAAAGCAGTGCAACCTGCTCACCAGTCTGTAATAATCTAAAGATTCAAAAGATGGACAAACATTACCTCCCTAATGAAAGACACTCGTGCGGATTTCTGGTTTTGCTGATTTCTAAATTTAGTAAAGTAAAGCTGTTTGTCTATTTATTGATATAGTACACTTTGCTTTACTTCAATTATTAAAGATGTTATAAATGGCAGGCAAATATAAAAAAACTCACTCAAAGTGATATAAAAGCAGCAATCAGTATATGCAATCGAACCATTAGAAGTAAATCTAAATCAGTATTATCTTTGTACCCTTGTTTTATTTACATCTGATCGCATAAAACTACATCTATGTCACCAAAAAGACTGTCATAACAGGCATTTTCTCAAACAATCTTTTTACAACAATCCACTCAACAAAAAGGCTTTTGTTAAACTGTTTATGATCAGGACCAGAGATGTTTGTTACCAACTTGCTGTGCCTTGCCAACGAACACACTGATAGTGTTACTGACAGTCAGTTGCACCATGCTTTAAATAATTACTCTCTGTTGTTTTCACTAGCACATTCTACTGCATAGCACTTTGCATTTCAAATACCAACAATTTATGTTAATCTAGGAAAAAATATTAAAACAATCTTACCATTCTGATCCTGTAAATTGCAGCAGTATCAAATGAGCCGTGGCTGCAGTACTATTCACAGGAGCCAGAGATTTAAGAAGCACAGAGACGCGTGGAAAATGTATCCTCACAGCTTACATTTCAGTCATTCAATTGCTAGCCATATTGCTTTGAAAATCATCAGCCAATCAGGAAATAAAAAGGAGAGCTTGCAAAAGAAATCTTTGTTTATACAGTGTAGTTAGAGATGGTTGTTTTTTTTTAAAGATACCTGAGTATCTCCTTTTATACAAATGCAGTGAAGCTTCATCTAAAGACTGACTAACAACAGGCAGTCTACAAGATTACACAAATGTTTGCAACCTATCCAAATCCTGACTTGTAAATAACCTATGACTTCAAAAATGGGCTTCTTCCAAGTCCACAATTTCTCTAAGCCTGAAAATGGAGTAGTTTTGCTATAGGCAAAATACGTAGTTACATAATAATGGGAGATAAACAATTTTTGCCCTATGCTTCTTTTTAACATTACATTTAAAAATGAGGACAAATAGCAATTAGGTGACTCAGACACTTAAGAAAATAATAAATGATTTGAATACTAATAATTGGATATAATTCTTTTCTTTCACTTTGAGATACAAAATTAACTGGCTACATTCCAAAAGGTTTTGCAACCTTAAATCATATTAAAATGGCCTGCTCAAATATAGAATGCAGAATGAAAAACAATACCTTACTGGAGTTTCTCTGTGTGTGTACACACACACATATATATATACACACACACAGAAACCCAGTCCAAGAGGCCTATGAAAAGGAGTCTATGTAAGACAGCTACTCTATACACTGTTTGCACAAAACATCTAGGGTACAACACACACACACAATTCCCTAAAACCAAGGTTTTAAAACAGCTGGGAGAGGCTCTGTGCTACTAATTCAGTCTCCAATTTGCTCACCTTCTTCTCTTATATGTACCTTAGAATTCCTCACTTCCAATGCTGTTAGTTTGTACTTACTCCTAGATAAGGAACAATAAGCCTTATCCCTCTAAATCTCTATCCAAGAAAGGCCTTTACAACAATATTCCTGCCAAAATTGTTCTGCTTATCCTCAGTATCCCAACACAAATTCACAAAAGACAACAAAAACAACCACAGTAGCTTGTCATTGTGTGGCTTAACAGCGCTCCCATTTCATAATAGGAAATACTTGCAACAATGATATATCCTTTCTCTTCTGCTCTTTCTATAGTTAGCCTTCTATAACCATGCTGCCTCTAACAAAGTGAAGTTTACATTCCATTTTTTCTTCTAACTCTGACCCCATCTCCCATCTCCTGAGCTCCAAACAGCTATTATTCTTCCACATCCGTACAGGTTTAGTGTCATGTTTCTAAAGCTTGTCTCTTCCTATATTTAGAGCTTACTCTCTACCTCCCACAATTCAGCTGGTATATCAATATGCAATCATGGTCACAGAGCTGATTTTTTAACACATGAACTTCCTTTGATAGCTTCTTGAACTCTGAAGCTCTAAGAAGTGGCACTCAACTTCTCTGAAGGCTCAAGCAATGCACCCCTTGAAAGCAAAACCGTGACGAGAGGCAGTTCTTTAAACAATAGAGAAGAATAGCTACATGGTTTTGTTATTTTACTAATAACAACCAAACATTTGTACTTACATTGTATTAAACTTGTTCAAAACTGAAAACAACGAAGAGTATGGTCAGGCAAATGTGTAGGCCCAAAGATCCTAGAAGGCTTACCACAACTGTTGCTTGCTTATGCATTGGACTAGGAAGCCTCTTAATTTTTTTCCTTATCATTCAGCACAAAAGCAGGCACACTCTGCGCAAATGTTTACAACTCTTCCTAGCATCAGCAGAAGAAGGAAAAATCTTAAGGTGACTACTTCCCTTAAAAAAGATTTAACTCTTTTAAATCTTAAGACTTTTTCCTCACTTCTTGTGGTAAAAGAAGCACCTTTGATGAAAAAAGTATTCTCCACATTATATGTGCTCAAAATTGCATTTTGATGCTTCAATGGCTCCAGGAAACACCGGTGCTCTCTGCTGAATTCTCTCCAGTGGCTCCAGTATAACATTACCTGAAGCCACAGTATAATACAGGAATAAGAGAAAGGTTAAATACATGACTTCGTTCAAACGGCCAAACTAACCCAGTGCTGCTCTTGTAGATAGTGACAAAGCAGTAGTACCTGGTGATGCCACTTATTTAGATCCATTTCAGACTGATTTTTGGTCTTGTTTCATGATATATAGAATTTATTATCTGCACTATTGAGGAAATGAAGCATTAACTTGCTTGTCTTGGGCGTCTCAGCAACACTAAACAGAGAAATCAAGAGAGTGAGTTAAAGGTTTTTGTGATGGCTTCACTTTTTCCTGAAGGGTAGTTCCAGAAGTCCAGTTCCAGAAGTCAGGTAGTAAAAAAAAAATTTCCTTCCTGTGGTATTTGTACTACTGCAGCTTCCCTCAATGATACTGTATGGGATTCAGTTCTGCCAACATGTATGGAATCACTCAAACTATCTGGGCAAATGGGCTTAGGTGTAATCAGGATGACACCCAGTTCCTTATCATCAAAACCTGATGAAACCACTGATGCTGATATCTGTTATGAGCTTGTGAAAATACATTTTATTTCAGTCCAGACAGGGCAAAGATAAGACATCTCTGTTAATTGGGGAAATATCTTCCCTTGATCATGAGAAAACCTGTCCCTTAAGAGGGAGATTTATAGGCAGAGGGTGGTAATGGCCCCAAATATCTTTTACTAACTTTGCTTAGTTCTTCAGGTGCTCCCGCTGCTTGGAGAGAGAGATCTAATTACAAGTATTCAGACTCTGCTGTCTTCTAAATTAGAATGTTGCTCTCTGTTCTATATGAAGCTGGCCTTGAAGACTATTCAGAAATTGTATCTGGTACAGAATGGCACTACTCATCTGATACACCACACACGCACACACACACACAAAAACACATACACATATTAGGTATGTACAAAATTATGAAATATGCACACTGATAATTTGTTTATTTCTGAATATAAATTAAGATACTTATTTTGATATGTAAACTTACATGCTTTGCAGATAGCTAGATATTGCGAAAGCTGTGACCTATATTAGCTATTCCATTACCTCCAAAATTAGCGTAACCTGCCTAAGAGAATAAACCTATTCCTAACTCAGGAGAATGAATACAGGGAGACCTCACTTAATGACCATTTGTTTAACGATGGTTCAAAGTTACAACGGCCTTGGAAAAAGTGCTTTAAGAGCTTTACTTGCACCTATGAGTACCACGGTCACATGATCGTGACTTGTGACCTTTTTTACAATGGTCGTTAAGTGAATCACCGTGGTCGTTAAGTGAATCATGTGGTAGTTAAGTGAATCAAATGGTTAAGCAAATTCTGGCAAAAAATGTCCATTGGGGAAGCAGGATTCGCTTAATGATCATGTGATTCACTTAATGACCACATGATTCACTTAATGACTTGTGATTTGCTTAATGATGTTGGTAAAAATGGTCGTAAAATTGGGTCTGATTATGTGGTGACTCGCTTAATGTCTGCCCCACTTAACTACTAATTTTCCGGTCCCTACTGTGGTCATTAAGTGAGGACTAACTGTATCTTCAATCAGATCAGAATGGAATGGTACTGAATGGTGAAAGGTATTGAAACACAATAGGTAGCAATCACTAGGCAGCTGACAGGATGAGTAGCAGCTGCTCAGGCAAACAAAAAGAAAATTGTAGAAAGGCTAAAGACTCACAATTTCTGTACATAACAGAGAAAGCAAATAACACAAAACACATGAACTTCTTAAAATAAATGAAGAAATAAATGGTAACCTGCCAAGAGATTTTGTTAGGTCAACTCAGCAATATATATTCAATCAATCAATCAATCAACCAACATAAGTGAATTACCTCCCTTTCCTCTATTCCTCAGAAGGATTTGTTTTGTTTATTCTTTATATATACCCTCTAGTGGTCACTGATGAGAATAAAATAACTCAATCGCATGTACAGACTATAGCAAGGCTTTCTTTTACTTTGCATTACATAGCCCTGATTCTCCCAGGTGAGACATTTTAATATATATATAGAAAACCATCCTTACCAGGTGATGGTAACAGAGCTCTGTAGAATTAGTTGCCCTTAGACCTGGCACACTTTTGTTTCCATAGTAGTATCTAAAGCAAGCCACCCCATACTTGTAAAGACCCTGAATAACATCCAACTCACACTTTGGAATATGCAAATAAGGATTATGAGGGCAGATACCTCTGCAGAATTCAGGTGTCCAGTCCCTTCAGGAGCCTAAATTAAAATGGTCATGGAAGGAGGTGCTCAAGAGGGGAGAGGGATCCATGGGGACCTGAGGTAATCAGCATGAGCAAGAAAGATCCCAGCTTCTGACCATATCATCAGCTATATCAACAAAGAGGCATTCTACAGGTGAAACTTGAAAAATTAGAATATCGTGCAAATGTTCGTTTGTGTCAGTATGGCAACTCAAAAGGTGAAACCAATATATGAGATAGACGCATTACATGCAAAGCGAGATATGTCAAGTCTTACTTTGGTATAATTGTGATGATTATGGCGTACAGCTTATGAAAACCCCAAATTCACAATCTCAGAAAATTAGAATAGTGTGAAAAGGTTCAATATTCTAGGCTCAGTGTCCCACTCTAATCAGCTAATGAATCCATAACACCTGCAAAGGGTTCCTGAGCCTTTCAATGGTCTCTCAGGCTGGTTCAGGAGGAATCACAAGCATGGGAAAGACTGCTGAGCTGACAGTTGTGCAGAAAACCATCATTGACACCCTCCATAAGGAGGGAAAGCCCCAAAAGGTCATTGCAAAAGAAATTGGATGTTCCCAAAGTGCTGTATCAAAGCACATCAATAGAAGGTTATGTGGAAGGGAAAAGTGTGGTAGAAAAAGGTGCACAAGCAGCAGGGATGACCGCAGCCTGGAGAGGATTGTCAGGAAAAGGCCATTCAAAAGTGTTGGGGACTTTCACAAGGAGTGGACTGAGGCTGGAGTTAGTGCATCAAGAGCCACCACACACAGACGGATCCTGGACATGGGCTTCAAATGTCGTATTCCTCTTGTCAAGCTGCTCCTGAACAACAAACAACGTCAGAAGCGTCTTACCTGGGCTACAAAAAAAAAGAACTGGTCTGTTGCCCAGTGGTCCAAAGTCCTCTTTTCTGATGAGAGCAACTTTTGCATCTCATTTGGGAACCAAGGACCCAGAGTCTGGAGGAAGAATGGAGAGGCACACAATGCACGATGCTTGAAGTCCAGTGTGAAGTTTCCACAGTCTGTGTTGATTTGGGGAGCCATGTCATCTGCTGGTGTTGGTCCACTGTGCTTCATTAAGTCCAGGGTCAACACAGCCGTCTACCAGGAGATTTTGGAGCACTTCATGCTTCCTTCCGCAGACGAGCTTTATGGGGATGCTGACTTCATTTTCCAGCAGGACTTGGCACCTGCCCACACTGCCAAAAGTACCAAAAGCTGGTTCAATGACCATGGGATTACTGTGCTTGAGTGGCCAGCAAACTCGCCTGACCTGAACCCCATAGAGAATCGATGGGGCATTGCCAAGAGAAAGATGAGGGACATGAGACCGAACAATGCAGCGGAGCTGAAGGCCGCTATTGAAGCATCCTGGTCTTCCATAACACCTCAGCAGTGCCACAGGCTGATAGCATCCATGCCACGCCGCATTGCGGCAGTCATTGCCGCAAAAGGGGCCCAAACCAAGTACCGAGTACATATGCATGCTTATACTTTGCAGAGGTCCGATATTGTTCTATTTCCAATCCTTGTGTTATTGATGTCATGTAATATTCTAATTTTCTGAGATTGTGAATTTGGGGTTTTCATAAGCTGTACGCCATAATCATCACAATTATACCAAAGTAAGGCTTGACATATCTCGCTTTGCATGTAATGCATGTAACCTTTTGAGTTGCCATACTGACATAAATGAACATTTGCATGATATTCTAATTTTTCGAGTTTCACCTGTAGATTGTTTGTACAGCAAGTCTTACATCAGGAGAAGATGAAAATACTAATACTGAAACAACTAAGGGCAAATTAAGAACGCCTCTGTGGTGGGCTTGGGATGATATGACAACGTCATGAAGTTATGCCCTCTAAAAACCATTAGCAATGTGCCATGCTTAGTGGAACATAAGGATGTACCTTAAGCCTGGTAGTAGTAATAATAACAATAATAATTTATTAAATTTATATGCCACTGAACTGCCAGCAACTTTGGATAGTTTACAAATTGTTAAAAATTGTTTAAAACATTTAAAAACAAGTAACAATACAAGAAACATTTAAAAACAAGTAACTTAAAACAAAGAAACAATGATGGCAGAGAAAACAAACCCAGATGGTAACAAGGAAAAGAAAAAAAAAAGGTGTGAATCATCCTCAACTAAGGCCTGGATAAAGAGCCATGTCTTCAGGGCCCTTTGAAATTCCAGTAGGATGGGGGCCATTCAAATTTGGGGGGGACCTCATTCCAGAGAGCAAGCACTGCTACAGAGAAGGTTCACTTCTGGGGTCCCAACAGATGGCATTGTTTAATTGCTGGAACCTGGAGCGCGCTAATCCTGCCAGATTAAACTGGCAGGGCAGATACTGTGGGAGACAGGCAATCCTTCAAGCAACCAGTCCTATGTTATGTAGAACTTTATAGGCAGCGACCAGAACCCTGAATCACACCTGGAAGCAAACTGGCAACCAGTGCAGCTCATGAAGCAAAGGTATTACGTGGACATACTGAGGCCCATACCACTGCACTCTGGACCAGCTGAAGCTTCTAGGTGGTCTTCAAGGGCAGCTCCATGTAAACTATATTGCAAGAATCAAGCTGTGAGGTGACCCAGGCATGAGTGACTGTCTGAAGGCCCCCCAATCTAAAAAAGGGTGCAACTGATACACCAGATGAAGCTGGACAAATGCATTCCTAGCCATCCCATCCAAGGTCAAACTTGGAATATCCCCAGATCTGGGCGGTGTCATCCCAGATCACACCACAAGATCATACCCCAGGCACCTCAGCCTGCCCCGCCCAGTCAGAGTCCAAGGTGGAGTGAATCTTTTTTTTTTTAATAATTTTTATTGAATGAATAAAAAAAAGACAATACAAACTAAATTTGGGAAGGGAAGGGAAGGGAAGGGAAGGGAAGGGAAGGGAAGGGAAGGGAAGGGAAGGGAAGAGAAGAGAAGAGAAGAGAAGAGAAGAGAAGAGAAGAGAAGAGAAGAGAAGAGAAGAGAAGAGAGGAGAGCAAAGGTAAGGAAAAGAGAAAAGAAATATTTAAAGAAGTGAATTCTGATCTTCATCACAACAACTACAAACTTAGTGATTCTTTCCCCCCTATAAGGTTACATGCAAGTATCTCTTCTTTCAATAACCAATTCTTTATCCATACATAAATCCATAAATCATTAACATTTCAATCCTAATGTCAGCAAAAAGTCCATAATGGTTCCCAGAATTTTACAGAAACATGTCTTAGTTTAACCTTGGTCAAACAAACCAACTTTTTACTCCTTGCTTTTTGTATTTCCACTTTAACTGTCGTCTCTGTCTTATAATCCACATTTTTTTTTTATTTTCCAGTATTTCAACATTTTTTTTATATTCTAATATTTCTGCATCATATGAGGTTTGTTTCAGTTCTTTATCCTATAGCTCTTTCAAGGTATTCTCTTTCACATCTGTCATGACATCTGTCATTTCTTCTTTAACATCTTTTGGACATAGCTATCCATAGAGGCAGACATCACTGTTGACATTGTAGCTACTAGTTTCTGTCCCTATTCTTCAAATATCTCCTGGAGTAATTCTAATGTCATACCATTTTCTGTCATTTTGTCTCAATCCTGACCAAAGACAAAAGGCAAGCCTGACTCTTTTTTGTCCCTTTTTCCTTTTATGCCTGGAATCTTTAGTCCCATCTAGTGTCCAATCTCTAAAATCATAGTCTCGAACTTCTGTTATGATTGAAGGTAGACTAAACAATTTAATTTATATAATTATTTCCAAAATCTTATAGCTAAAGTCCTAATAATCCAAATTCATCTGATCCCTTAATTTGTTTATAACTTTCTTGGATTAAAGTCTTATTTAGTTTTTTGCCATTTATTTCAAATTCTTTAAATTCTTAAGCTTATAGCTAATTTTTCTTTTATTCTGGAATGACGGTAAATTCACCAGGTGGCTTTGCAAACTTGTCATTGTGAAGTTCTCCAATAGCCTCAAGATAGTTAAATAGGTAATTTCTGAAAGTGATTAGAAGGTGAGGTTAGAGAACCCAGTGTCCCTTAAAAGGCTCTGCCATGGTTGAGATGTGATGGCTTCCCTTAATCTCCTGGTGCTCAAACCTGCAGGAAACTGCTATCCTGCAATCTCCTCACAAGGGACAGCCATCCACAGCACAAGTGGGTGATCTCCCATCTTCTCCTTATCTGGAGATGTTCCATGGGACCAGTCTACTCACTGGTCCTTCAATCATGGCCGCAACATTATCTCCACTCATTCAGAGACATGTTAGCTCACCATTCCCCACCAGAAGTCTCAAGGTGGAGCGAATCTAAACAATTTTATCCACCAGATAGCCAGAATAATCCTCACAATGGCCCAGCAGATGTTTCAGGGTATCCTCCCTACCCAATAGACACAATAATGGCAGAGAAGTATTGATGTCTCACCTTCCTTATTGCCATGTTGTAATCCCCAATATGGGCTCCTACCTGCATCCAGTCAGACTTGCTTCAAGTCTTCCTCCAATGGTGCTTCAGGTAACCTAGTTTACATCTTTATCTTATGGAGAAGCATTTTGTAAAAGCCTCAGACAATAGAGATTAATATTCATGGGCCCATCTCTTAACTGTGGCATATGGAAGATTATAATTTGGAATGTAAGAGGAATAGAAGGTAAAGATTATGGAATGGAATGGAATGGAATGGAATGGGAAGTGTGGAGAGAGAGGACAAAATGGTATGTGTTTCTGGAACCAAGGGCAAGATTGCAACAAGGCTGAACTGGATTGATCTTCTGAGTGGAGTTGATAAATGCATGCAGAGAAATGAAGTCACAGATTAATTATGAACGGAAGAACTAAAATGTATGCCAGAAAGTATGAACTGGTGTCACCTTAGTTGTTGTGAGTGCATATGAAAATGGGAATTCATAGTTTGATTATACTTACACATTACAGGCCAGGGAATAGTGATAATGAAAACACCAGGGATGAGTTTTGGATAAAACTGTGCACCATTGTGAATCAATGCAATCCAGGAGAAAACTTATTCTGAAAAGTGACATGAATGATGGATGGATGGCAATGTCATAAAAGAATACAGGAAACTTTTTTAGCCATTTCGAGATCCACGAAGGAATTATAATGGTGATTGTTTAATGAGTATCTGAAAGTGAGCATTAGAAAAAAGCCTATTTCAAACTGCTTTAAGGGTAAATTTATTCCTGTGTACACAAGGCAAAGGAATGAATCTAAAAGCATGATATACTTGTTTATTATGACAGGTTAAAGAATTACTGAGGGATACAATTTTTTAGTGCAAAGAATGAATCTTAGTAAAAAAAATGGACATGGAAGTAAAGGAATGAAGTGGAAGTAGAGTGAGAGCACAACAACAGCAGGAAGAGAAGTAGCAGAAGTATTAGAAGAAAAATTAATCTCCCAACAGAATAAATGTAACAGTGAACATAAAGAAAGATGATGTAGACGTTGCTTGGGAAAGAGTGAAAAAACGTTACAAAGTGCCACAGAAACACGTGGAGTTACAATAATGAAATGTATGAAAAAGGATGCTTGGTGGAATGATGAAGTGAAAGAAGCTACAGCTGAGAAGAAGAATGCATATAAGAGAATGACTGCTGTGAAAAATTAAGTAGAGAAAGCATATAATATGTATAGACAGAAAAAGTTGCATATAATATCATCAAAAAGAGGGAAAAAACAGTCAAGCTTAAAAGAAGCAGAGAAAATGTAGAGTGATTATGATGGAAATTTAAAATAAATTATTTGGAAGCGGGTGAAGTGATCTAAAGAAGGAGTATTGGCACAATGAACAAAATTAAAAATAAGAGTGATGACATGATTTGGAATGAAACTGAAGTAAGGAAATGCTGGAAGGAATATTTCAGAGATTTGTATGGGAGTAACAGTGATATATTAAAGAGTAGAATTGAAATTAATGCTATAAATGTTTGTATTCAAGAAAAATGTATGAAAAGGAAGTGCTATGAGAAAGTTGGGGACGCGGTGGCACAGCGGCTTAATGACGCTGAAAGTTGCCGGCCAGAAATGGCTGACGCTTCGGCGGTTCGAGTCCAGCCTTCGCATTAACAGGGTGAGCTCCTGTTCCCCCCCCCCCCCGCCAGCTCCTGTCAACCCAACAGGTCGAAAACTCACGTGAGTAGATAAATGGGTACTCTCACTCTGGTGGGAGGAAAAATGCTGGCAGCGCCTTGCACAGAGAGACGGGACCAGTTGCCGGTAAGCGCGAAACCGCGCTTGCCCGAAAAGGGCGCGAAGCAACGGAAACCCCGCCTCCTGCACTCGCCAGCTGGGCTCTGCTCTAGGAAGGAGGCTCTGGCAAAACCACTTCCGAAAAACAATTGCCTTGAAAACTGCAAGGATTCATCCAGGCAGTCACTGCAGGGTCAGTAATGACTGAGTGCAGACAAAAAAAAAAAAAAAATGAGAAAGTTGAAAAATGATTAAGATTGCAGGTGTGGATGCTGTAATTTGAAAAATATTAAAATATAGATGTGAGTTGCTTTTGGAGTGCCTGTGCAACAGGTTTAACATGTATGGAGGCTATATTTATGCCTGCTGATTGAAAAGAAAATGCCACTACTGTTCCTTTATATTGAAGGGAAAGGTTACAAGAGTTAATGCAAAAACTACAGGGAGGTTAGTTTGTTAAGTGTGCTTGGGAAGATTATAAGCAATATACTGATTGAAAGAATATGAGAGATGACAATGAACAAAGTTTATCAAGTGCTTTATACCACTTCCAGGGAAGAAATGGTGAACTGAAGACTGGAGCTGATGACCTTGGCAGAATGAAGAGCCGGCAAGAAGACTGGCTCTTCGTAATTCCTCTCTGGACAAGGAGAGGATTTGAGATTGTCCATAAGTGCTCCACACAGTTGCTTCTCATGAGGACACTGCAAGACAGCAGGCTTAATGCTCTGGGAGATAAGTGAAAGCCATCTTTTCACTCAAACTGAGGTTGGCACCTTCAAAAGGACACTGGGTTCACATACTTCCTTTTCTAATCACTTTCAGAAATTGCTTGTTAACTGCTTTTCAGCTATTAGAAACCTTTGGATTGACAAGTTTTACAGCACTGGATGAGTTTCCTTCAATCCTTCATGAAAGAAGTTTTAAATACAAGTTTAAGGACTTTCTTTTGGAATAAAAGCAAAAGAGCGATTAGAACTTTGATTTTGGAAAGTTACAAATGGACTAAGGGTCCAGATGGATTTGAAATAAGATTTTGGAATTAATTATAAGAATCCTTCCCATGGGAAAATGCTTTTATTTTGAATTCTCTTATAAAAAACATGATAGGATGAGACTTTGAAGGTTGAACATAGAGGTAACCAGAAGGAACTAAAGATTACAGTTAAAAGAGAAGAACACTTAAATTTGATTTACTAATACAGAATGGGGCAAAACATTTTAACACTGGACATACTGAAGGATATTTTTGAACAATGGTCACAGAAGTTAATTTTAAAAGTGCCTGCCTCTATAGGCAGACTGTGTTTAAAAGATTTTATGGAAGAGGAACAAGTTTTACTGGACAAGACTGAGACTGATCTGAAAGTGGATTTAAAAATGACAGACTATAAGAATGATGTGGAAAAAAGATGCTACACTGGACATACAAATGAAACCGGCTGATGTCTTATAATTAAAAGGGATATACAAATAACAAATGAAAAGAGTGACCTGGATAACTTTCCTATATTGGATTTGCATTTCTGATGGAAGGCATGAGCGAGGAGGATCGTAGCACGGAGATCCAAGGTCATAGGGAAGGGGAGAGGCATTCCAAGCATCTCCTCAGCCCTCAGCCGGGGCGTGTGAAAGTGAAGAGAAGGAGACTGGCACCTCTCTAAGGAATTCAGGGTGTTTAGTTGCTGTTGTTGGGGGTTAGAGTTAGTCTGGTGAGATTCTGTCTAATAGGTGTAAGCTAATAAAGTAACTGAACTGTTCCTGGATTGTCTCGCTGAGTTTCTTGGGCTGAACCTGATAACATTGGAGTTAAAGCTTTGAATAATTTTGTGAGAAGGGACAAAGGAAAAATGAAAAGACATCAAATTCTAGGACATTATTTGAAGGGGCTAAAGATCAAGATTGTTAGAAGTAAAAGGAAGGAATATAAAGTTGGTTTATTTGATCAAGGTTAAAATAGATATGTTGTTAACTCTGGTAACCCTTAATGGACTTTTGCTGATCAGGACTGAATGATGAGGCTTTAAGGATTTGTTTATAGATAAGAGATAGGTTATGGGTAGAAGAGATCATTTGCTGTATTTTAAGAGAAGGTGATAAGTTACTAAAATTGTTTATACTTCTTGTGATGAAGAGGGAAGTCATTTCTTTATATATTTCTTTTTCTTTTTTACTATATTCTTATTTTTTTTCTTTTCTATTTTTCTATTTTTTTTTCTTTTCTGCACTTTCTATTTTTTCTTTTTAGTCTTTTATTTTTTAGTTTGTATTAGTTTTTATCTTTTTAAGTGTAATTTTTAATAACATTACTATAAAAATGTATGAAAGTGAGAAATAAAGTTTATTGTACACTTGTTGACTTAGAAAAAGTATATGATAAGGTGAATGGGCTTTGCACTATGGAACATTTTGCACAAATATGGAGTTGAAGATTCCTGAATGCAACAAGAATGATATAGTTAGGAGTAAAGCATCATGGGAATAAAAAGAATGTTTAGTAAATACACAATGTTTAGCTGAATAGAGTAGGACAAAATTATGTGTTGACCCATTTATTTATTGATTTAAATAACTGCCCACCTCACAATCCTGAGTGTTTAACAAATTTTAATTATCAATTCAAAGTAATAAAATAAAACCATAAAAGACAAAACCAGTGAACAGAAATTGGCAACTGAGGAAACCAATCCATCAACACATTGTGGGTCTACCTAACCTCCTAACTCTCGCACCCAGGAAAACAGCCAGGTCTTAAGGGCTTTCTGAAAGGCCAGAGTAAGACAAATGGGTGATAGCTATTTATTTCCCCAATAGATTAGTCATTAGTATGTAGAAACTTTATCATAATTAGGTTTATTAGAAGACCATAAGGTTTATTGTCTGTATGTGAATAATATAGTAGCCAGTATGAAAATAGTTAACGAGGTGGCATTTCCTTCAGAGTTTATCTCAGCAG
Source organism: Liasis olivaceus (assembly GCA_030867105.1). Taxonomy (NCBI): domain Eukaryota; kingdom Metazoa; phylum Chordata; class Lepidosauria; order Squamata; family Pythonidae; genus Liasis; species Liasis olivaceus. The sequence continues at coordinate 266,213,250 of CM061349.1, forward strand.
CTGCTGTTGCCTGTCTTTACAAGGCAAAAAGGAGAAGAAGGAGCCATCATCCACATTTCTTAATCCATGTTTCTACTTTTTGCAAGCTTTGAAGAAATTTCCTCTTTGACCACCAGAGAGAGCCACAATGCTGCACATTCAATACATTTACAAGATTTGATTGGAGGTGCATTATAAATATTTAAAATATTAGGGCTGTGCAGAGATCTGGATTCAAAAAGGAAAAGGTGTTTTGGAGAGCCCCCACAGGACCTGTCTACACTTCCTAATTCAAACTTTTTCCTGCAATTTCTTTAAGGAGCTGCAGGTAGATGCTATATGCATGTCCATTCCAAATCACAAATCAGCTGTTAGGGTTCACATTAGCTTAGTGCAGCTAGAAAGCATTTTAAAAAACCTATATAAATACAGTGACCATATATTCTTAGAAAAAATAAAGGAAAAACCTGAAAAGGGGCAAAGCTGAAAGAGGTTCATAAGGATAAAGAAAAGTCTATGTTTATAACTTTGCTTTACAAAGGAAAATTCAAGAGCAAAACCAAGAAAATAAATAATTAAATTAAATCTAAAGGACAGCTTTCTGAAATAAAAGACTGTCCTTTATAATAAAAGACATAAGGTCACTGTATTTATAAAAGAAAAATGGGCCAAAATTGCTGATCCACCACCTGTTTACTGCAGCCCTTGACTGCCATTCTTTTACAAAGTACATCTCTATGCTTCCCAAAAAATCAAGAAGAAAAGGGTATGGAAACTCTTTAGACCTAAATCACAGATATTTCTAAATCAAACATACCACTTTTTCATAATTCTTCCCCTAGGAAATGAGTTAATTCATTCAGAGCAAATTCAAAACTGGAGTTGGGTGATCAATCAATCAATCCCTGTGTCAAAGGCAATAGTTACAGTCCAATCCTTAGCAGAATTTGGCCCACTTGCACATGTAGACAACTGTTGTTTTAGGTATACCTAATATTACCCAGGATCAAAAATTGCTAGACTATAGCCAGTTATTTTCATTGGCTTACACCTTTTCAGAAAACCCTTTTACAGCTATTAGCCCAAAAACAGCAATATACTTCTAATTTATAAATGACTTAAGTCACGTAACCAGTGTTTGAGCAGATTAGGGCTTTTTGCAGCATCTTGGCTAAGGAACCAAAGAGGTGGATTCATTGAACACACAGACACATTTCTACAGTATAAATTTATAGAAAAGCCAGCAGTGAAATCTGCCAGAAATAAAATGCCTCAAAAGTTATATGAAACTGGCACTCAAATTCAAACATACATGTCCTAAGTGTGAATGGATTCATCTTAGCTGAATAAAAAAAAGGGTCTGAAGCAACGAGGTGCTGCTTTTCTTTGGCAGTGCTATCACTGTGGAAGAGCCCCCCAGTGGAGATCAGGCTAACCGCCTCCTTGCTGAGTTTCTGAAAATTGTTGAAAATGGAATTGTTTTGGAGGGCTTTTCCCTGAGCTTATATGTGATATCACCTTTCTTTTTCATTTTCATTTATTGCTCTATTTTTATTTTTTTTAACTGATCATGGGTTTTTGTTGTTGTTGTTATTTGTTAGTTTCTGTTTGGCTTTAAATCTGACTATGGTTGTTTTAAATTGTTCTATTAAATTTTGTGTAAGCTGCCAAGAGTCGTTTCAATTGTGGTGGAGTAGAAATGTGTTAAGGGGACGTGGTAGCGCAGCGGCTTAATGACGCTGAAAGTTGCCGGCCAGAATGGCTGACGCTTCGGCGGTTCGAGTCCAGCCTTCGCGTTAACAAGGTGAGCTCCTGTTTCCTCCCCAGCTCCTGTCAACCCAACAAGTCGAAAACTCACGTGAGTAGATAAATGGGTACTCTCACTCCGGTGGGAGGAAAAATGCTGGCAGCGCCTTGCACAGAGAGACGGGACCAGTTGCCGATAAGCGCGAAACCGCGCTCGCCCGAAAAGGGCGCGAAGCAACGGAAACCCCGCCTCCTGCGCTCGCCAGCTGGGCTCTGCTCTAGGAAGGAGGCTCTGGCAAACCACTTCCAAAAAACAATTGCCTTGAAAACTGCAGGGATTCGTCCAGGCAGTCACTGCAGGGTCAGTAATGACTGAGCGCAGACAAAAAAAAAAAAAAAAGAAATGTGTTAAATATTTTTAAAAGGGGTTCCCAGCCAAAACAAAACTAGAGAGAATCAAAGACTTCCCAGCAAGAGGCAGACATGCACCTTTCAGCTCAGAGGTTCTGGCAGTGCACATGCACTCTTTTTCTTTATTAATGTTTTTATTACCGGAAAAAAAAGGAAAAAAATACATAAAAGTGCTTTAACATAAAAGTGAAAAAGTACAACAAAGAAAGTTAATATATCATTCTAATAGTACACAGTTCCAATTCTATACATGCTTATCTAATATAAATGTTATTCAAGTACATATATATTTCTAATAGAGTTATATGACTATCCATTTTTTTTTAACCCAATGTAAATGAGTCCCATATTTCATTATACGTGTCCTAGTGCAGATGCACTCCTGACGGAACACGCATCTACTACTGGTAAACCTGCTGGTTTTCCATTTGGAGAAAAATGTTTAACATTTATAGTCTTGGAATTTAGTGTTCCTATAGCAAAGGATAATTAACCCAGGGTCTCTTCCCTAGGTAAACGAATACAAATAAAAGTGTGCTGTTTCTGAGCTTGCAAAATCCAAAGCACTGAACAGTCTGCTCTGTGAAGTAGTGTAAAGAAATACTGACATTAACAGCACACGCTATCTTATTTGCAGGATGACAGAACCACTTGTATGTTACCAGAGGAATTTTGGCATAATATCACTACACATACCAGGGAGACATAAGAGGATTTCGCAGTATAGGAAGAATTCATCCAAAACAATTACAATTTTCAAGGGGGCGCTTGAAACTGAAACTAAATCTTCACATACACAGGTTTACAAGGGGATATGGACTGCACTTCCTTTGGAAAAGAAAGTGATGTATATGACTATGATTTTGAGATTAAACAGATCTAAAATTCTTGGAAATCTTCTAAATTTCAGTAGCCATCTACCAATGTTCAAAATTAAAAAGTCAACATGTTATTATATGTTTCTGTCATGCCTGAATATTTATTCATAGCATATGTTAGCAGGTATGAAGAATTACATTGCTTTTTCAGTTCTGCAATTCAGCAGATTTGGAGAGTTAACATCAATGGCTAACATGAACTTGGTCACCAGGAAGACAATCCTTAGCAAGTAGGGTAGTGTCTGTTTTGTGAAATTTCAGTAGCTAGGCAGCCCATCTTGGCTCAGGAAGTAAGATACTCTGTTATTCTTAAGAAGTCTGGTTTTGCATATGGGTTCATATTACCTTTCTAAAATAAAATAGTAGGTTATCTTAACTCTTCTGTAGAAGAGAATATCTATCTATTCACCACCTGGAAACTGATCCACAGAAACGCCAAGTTAGAATAATAGGTTCCCAAATTTTAGCAATAATTCAGGATTCTGTCCTTGATGCCATGCCAGCATTTTGCCCATCTCCTATTGAACATGAAACATTTTATGATATTTTCTATTTGTATTTTTCAAGGGACTGAGGAAAAATGAATTTATTCTAAATCACAATGGGATTCTTCTGGCTGGTCACTTATACCTGATGGCCTGGGGTCCTAAAGCGTTTAAAAACTGACTGACATTAATAACATCAGAGGCTAAAATTTTAGACTCAGGGCAGCTATGCTTCTTGACAGCTTTAAGAACTATTTGTTCATATAACTCCAGGTGTCAATCAGGGTGGCAAGATTCACATGGAGTTTTATTAACTGGGTTTAATGCCAGGAAAAAAAGGGTTAAGATACAGAATCTTGGAAAGTGAATAAGCAAAACTCCAGCCCTCATTTATTCATCAATTTATTGTGAACTGCTTGAACTTCTTTATCACAGATTGTGCAACCAAAAGGCTAACAGCTGTTTTACCAGAGAAGACTGAAATGTTCATCTGAAATATTCCCATTTCTTCACCAGCCTTTGAGAGATCTCTTACAACAGGTTGTAAGCTTCTGCATCTGACGACCTGCCAATTACAAATACGCTAAAAGCTGTTGATAGCCACAGCATTTCCACTTGGTAATTTTTCAGTTCATTCCATAATTTGAGCTGCAAAAGGCATGTGTACAGTTAACATTAAAATAATTAATAGATGAAAATATGCTTTTCAAACCAACATGTTATACTAAAGGAATTTTTTTTCCTAACCAGCGGAAGGGTGGCGTAATAAAGCTCAGTTTACCTTGATTTTAGCTTCCCCACTTCTGCAAGTGTGAATAGGTGTTCTGATTTATTACATTCTGATGGAAATATGTGCAATAGTGTTGAGGATAACAGCAATAAATACAGGTAGTCCCTGAGTTAAGAACACCTGGGTTACAGGCGACCCATAGTTAAGAATGGAGTCAATTGTAGCAAAATTCAAGTTAAATACACAATGATTCAAGGTAAATACACAATGGTTCAAGTTCATTGCACAATACTACTCATACAGTATTATACAATAATACTGTTCTGACTTACTTACAAATTCGACTTAAGGACAGACCTTGGGAATGGAGACTACCTGCAGTAGTCATTGAGTGGCTCACACCACCTAGATTTAACAGGAAAACTGTTCAATGTATTGTAAACATTAAAAATAATCTTGTCGTACTGCCTGGAAACTGAAATTGGAACTATTCAACTTTTAGCAATAGTTGATTTTAATGAATATAAAGGAAAAAGGGTTTATTGTATTTTTATACCATTTATATCCTATTTTAACTAATATTTATTTGTTGTTTTTATTGTAAACCTCCCAGAGTCACTTCCTCGTGAAATGGGCAGTGACTAAATTTGAAATATAAATAAATAAAAATAAAATAAATAAAAAGCAAAAAGTGGGGTGCTAAAAAGATTTCAGGTTCCAGCTATCACTCTTTCAAGGACTAATGGGAAGAAGTAATAAGTTATCATTGATTTTTCAGACATAGGATCTAAATGTTACTCATATCCATCTCCATCCTTCAGTGAAATAATATCACTTAATTGATTTACTTCCAGAGGCCAAAAGTTATTGCTCAGGAGGAAGCAGGTTAGGGTGCAGGTTAGGAAGGAGATTAGTAATAATATTGTAACATTTATATATACAAATAGAATGTGTGTGTGTGTGTGTGTGTGTGTGTGTACATATATACACGTACAGAAATGCAGTAACTTTAATCTGCATAAAAATCAAACCCAGAGCCTTCTAACAGCAGTTGCAATTGAGCAAAAATTCCTGGAAATTTCAATGGAGAAGTCAGCAAGTAAAAAGCAAATAACTGTAGTTCTGGACAAACCCATACAATGAACAAGAAATGGGATTATGAGCTCTTCACTGCAAGCACAATAGATGGGGTAATGAAGTAAAACAAGGCCTATTGATTCAAATGTGGATTTGGAACAGATGCAGAAAAGTTCTGCATAAGGGATGCTATTATATCCCCCTCTGTCAGCACTGAATCTTGCTAACACGAATGCTCTTCTTTCTGTGAAAGAAGTAATTCTACAGAGATAATTGGGGGGTGGAATATCTAAACTTTCACTAGTGAGAAAATATGTTAAGATTAAAGGCTTGGCTTCAGGAAGTATAACATACTTTTCCTTCAATGTAGGATCATGCTGATGATTGAATGGTTGATTTCTCTATTCTTAAAACATACAAACTACAGAGATTTCAAGGTTTTGAAGAGAAACAGAGATTTCAAGGTTTTGAAATTATATGGCAAGTTACCTTGTTTACTGGACTGCTAAAAATGCTCAATATGGGGCTGTCTTTGGAAATAGCAGGCTTCTATGCTTAATTCAAAGTACATATCCTTTAAAGTACAAGCCACAACACTAGATACATCAGGCACATCTTGCCAGAACTGAATCTGTCTATTTAGGACATTGAGAGAAGTCTTGTTGAGAATCCTCTATCCTTGAGAGGTCCACAAGCACAGACTAGATGAGAGGTTTTCTTGCTGGTCGCTTCCACTTTCCCCTGAAGAGCTATGAAGCTCCTGCCCTGCTTGGGTTCAGGAAAAAGTAAAATCAATACTATTCCAGGAGGACTCAATCTTGGTCAATTAAGGATAGCCGTTGGAGTTATAATGGTTTATATGTTTTTTTTCCTTCTGTATAATCTTTATTACTAGTTTGATAACTGTCGAGAGTCTTCATAGATCAGGGCAGAATAGAAATACTGTAAATAAACAAATAAATTCTATGGAATTTATCACTAGGTTAATATTTAGACCACTATATGTCAAACTTTCTGCAATCCAAACCACTAAATAAATGTTCACAAAATTGGGGAAAGGGGGGAGGATTTCCCAATAAAACAAACACCCTCTACCTATATTTTCAACTTTAAGGATATGCGAATTCACATTTCCTAATAAATAAAATAATTATTATAGTGACTTTTTGTATGCCTTTCTACCCTCTTCTTTTAAAAGACCTTTAAAAGTAGTACCAGCTTTTCAAGAATCAATTTTGTACCAAAGAAAATTAATCTAAAATTAGTATTTATTCATCCCAGAAGTACTTAATGTATTGCATGCCATAAGAACTATTCTTAGCACAATCTTAGTGATTAAGAATATTCCTTAGTAGAAATCTACTAAGTACAAATCTACTAAGGCTGCTGAAATCCCATTTTTAGATATTTATCACATTTCTTACGACTGCTTGTGCATTTAGCACCATACTTATGGTAACTGTTCGTTATTATTACTACTTGTATTATTGTAGGTGGTGAGTAAGCTCTGATCTAGACAAATAACTGATGGTGAACGTAGTGTGGTGTTTGAAACTTCCACTGACTAGAACTGACACTGGAGAAAAGAAGAGAACCAGTGCAAATCTGTGCCTCCCACTCACAATTCCTGCAGCTGGTCCAGAAGGAGACCATGAAAACTGCTGAGAGATCAAGAAGACCCAAGGTGGATGCACCACTCCAATCCCTCTCCCACAGGGGTTGTGCTTCCGTGCAATTAATGCTGTTGTAATCCCATGCCCAGCTCTGAAACCCAACCTGTTTCTTCCAGGATTCTCTGAAGCTGCCACACAACCACTTCCTAAAAAGGGAACAACCTTCCCTAAAAAGGGAAGACTGGAGATGGGATCAAAGTTATTCAAAATGGTCGGATCCAGCAATGGCTTCTTGAGAAGGGGGTAAACCACTGCCTCTTTAAGCAGCAGCAGGACCAACCCTTCTCTCATGGATGAATTCATCACTGCCAGGATCCAACAACATGTCATCTCCCAGGAAGCCTTAGCTAGCCAGGAGGGACATGGGTCCAACACACAGGTGGCCAAGCTAATAGTTCCAAGAACTCTGTCCAGTTCATCAGGATTAAACTCATCCCAGATAACCAGGCCAAAACTCAGTCACCTCCACAGGCTCTGCCTCAAGCTCAGAGACAAGCCTGGAACAAATCTCTTTATCTGACAGATGCCTAGAATATTCCTCAAAGCAGCCCTGGAGAACCTCTTCAGAGAACTCACTGTATCCTTCAACTTCCATTCCAAATTTTAGAACTGGAGATTGTAACGAAAAATGTGTGCTTGGTATTATGAAATTCACGCAAATTTTATTGTCCATGCAACAGAATAAAGATAAGTAGACAACTTAGTCAATAGAATATTAAGATAAAGCATGTTACTGAGATCAATATTAAGCAAGGTCACTCAAAACAGGTCCACCAGTGGACACAATACAAGCAGAAATATTGACACTTTACTGCCTTTACCACCATGAGGTAGGCCTTAAACAGCAGCTCTAATTCACGTCCAGTCAGATTCACTCCTTGTTGTCCTTCAGCGGTTCATCTTGCAGTACATCGCTTTTTCCCACAACAATGGGAAGGTGGGTGCTGAAGCAATGAAAAATGTCTGCTAGCTGACTTGGAGTGAATACGGAGAAGCTGCACACACCAGTTAGAATCACTGCTTTAGATACTGTATTGCACTGTGGGATAGTCAAAGGAAATACAAACAGGGAATGACATTTTGAAAGTGTCAAGCATCCAGTCCCATTCCTGAGAGTCATTTAAAAATTTCAATTCTTTTTCCTCTTTAACTCCCCATCTATTTTACAATAGCAGAAATGTCAGGTACATGAGCATCGCTGACTTGATTAGGTGTCTGATGTCAGGGAGTCAAAGATGATGCTTAGAAAATAATAAAACACTGACCCTAATAACTGTGATGGGAGCGGTCTGGTCTTTTAAACACTCGGCATGAAACCCTTTGCTGCTTTAAGCAACTCTGGAAAGATTGTGATTATAGCTTACTGGTGAATCTTGAATGATATGTAACAGATCAGAATATATCAAAATTTTATATCAAAAATATAAAATTACTATACTAGCAGAATACCCTGGAGCAATTAACCAGAAAGATCTAAGAGCACAGAAACTGAAACTGATGAAACTTAGTTAATTGGCTGGAAACTCCCATAGATAATATTTTCACTCAGATTTTTTAAAAAATTACTCAGCTTCACAGACAGCTCACAATATACTTCAATTCCCATTCCAAATTTTACAACTGGAGATTGTAATGAAAATTGTGTGCTTGTTATTATCAAATTCACGCAAATCTTATTGTCCATGCAACAGAATATTAAAGATAAGTAGACAACTCAGTCAATAGAATATTAAGATAAAGCATGTTACTGAGAGTAATCTTAAGCAAAGTGGTTTTAGAAAGCATTTCAAGAGAAAGGGAAGAGTATCAAATGCTAATATAGACCCTAGAAGGTAAAAGCCACAGATGAACTGAAAAGACATGTTCTAGAAGCTGTAACATGAATTAGTAACAAAGCTAAATATAAAGGTAAGAGATAGTGGAAGTGGACAAGAAGGATGACAAATAAGAAAGGGCGCACCTAATCTCAAGAGAAAATCTATTCTACTAATGCAAGCATCCCATAGTTCAACTGGGGGAAAAGCTACCAAAGTTCTAACAATTACATTTTTTTACATTTTTACAGCAAAAAATTAGGTTGGTACATTTTAATGAATAGTTGAATTGTGATTATATACAAACATATGAATTGAATAAGTTCTATGCTATAATTGCTGTAATAACTGATAAAAGAAGAATTGGGGAAACAAGGAGAATTCATAAGAATTCCACACAGCTTCTGCAGAACACCCGTCTGATTTTCTTGACCAAGAGACCTGCTAAATTTACCGAAACCAAATCAGGGAAAGGACCTGAGAGGCTTATTAGAACGCATCCCCCAGAAGAGATAAAATTTACAACATCTGGAATTGTTCTTTCTGCTCCCCTCCCTCATCCTAAATTTTCCCCTATTTATTTTATTAATTCTACATAGATTTTCTATCCCACAGGAGGATGCAGAGGGTTAACAGAATAAAAATATAATTAAAATAAAACAAACAAGCATACTTAATTTACTGATAGGAAGATGAATTTCCCCCCCAAATAATTACTTCTGAATTGAGAGGCCTTCTTACATTTCCCAATAACAGAACAAGCTGTTGAAAACAAAGGAAACAACATGAAATGTAAAGAGCTTTAGAGTCAGTAAGTCCTGAAAAGCATGAATGCTTTCAAAGATTAGCTTGAAGATTAGCCTGAATAGGCTTGGGAGGCACTGTTTACCTGGTGAATTTAATCCCTTTTTAATAGCTAAAAAGGATTTTTCTCTTCTTTCCTTCCCTACAGAGTTACCTTTTCTACTTATCTCATATCCGCCCAGTTTTGTTCCCTCTTTCTCTTTCCTTCCTTCCCAATTCAGTTATTCTTCCTTTTATCCATTTACCATTGTGGGGGTGTTTCTTCTGCTGCTGCTGCTGGAACAATGTGTTTGTGTGTTTTTTTGGGGAGAATGATTTGTGTTTAAGAGAGTGAATGGTAGATATAAGCAAAAGGAAGATGAATTAATTTTGTAAGTGGGGTACTTTATTTTACAGGAATTAATTTTAATTAGTAGTTATTCTAACATATGTTTATTATTTTATCCTGGAATGTGGCTTCTACCAGGTATATACAGATACACATGCACACATGTATACACAAAGTATGTTTCATGCACACATTTATTAGGTGGGGGAGGGAATCTTCACATTTGATTTTTTTAGGGTCTGGAAACCCTAACTTGACAAAGTGAAGAAAACGGTTTTACACAAACTTTCTGTCTGTGTTTATAATTTTTTTCTGTCTGCTATTCCTTTGGGGGATGGATTATCTTAAATGCAGGTTCCCTTTCAGGTAAATAATGCTCACATAAATATAAAAAACACTGCAAAATTATTCCAAGTACTATTCCTGTGAGGACAAAAGCTAGTTGTAAAAAAAACATTCTCAGTAAGACTTCTCCAATTACCCTGAAAAATAAGATGGGTTATAATTCAAATGTTATTTCCAAGACAATCTTGGGGACATTTCTGCCCATCTCTTTTGATAAGACTAAAGTCTACAAGACTGGAGTACACTCTGGCTCAACCAAGAGGCTACACAAGCAAAGGAGACATGCTTTTTCAATTAGTTCCATTAACTTATGACCTCAGTTTGGTTGGTAAGGACAGTGTTGTTACTTCAATATACAACAAACCCATTTTTCTGGCTTCACATGACTCACTGTACTATGAACTACATGGGCTAGGTTACAAAAGATGCTAAATTAAAATACGGTTGTCTTGTTTGTGATTCATTGTGGCATGCAAACCAAACCTATATTGACCTAGGTTACATGCCTTCCTTTAGCTCCTTGGGTTCAATTCTTTTTGTAACCTAACTTTCTACCCACTTCTGATTGTCCCATTACTGTCTATTTCTTGATCCCTGATCTGCCTTCCCCGACTTTGGTTGCTTTGCGTCTGATAATTGGCATGAAGTATCCTGAAAGAGGATAATTATGATGGCTTCTGCAAAAAAAAAAAAAAAAAAATCCAGGAAATCACTAAGTTCTGCATCCACTCACAATGGACTTTTATGTTTTAGGATAAAATATGTGATTTATTTATACAAATTTATCTATCTGCCCAGCTCACACATGGTGACTCTGGGTGGCTTACAGAAATCAGACCCCAAACACAAAACCCACTACATGACCCTGGGGACAACAACACATTCAGACAAGCCATTTGATGGGCTCTGTATCAACCTGGGATCCCCAGGCCCACTGGCAAAACCATGTCTTCTGGGTCTTTTGGAAGAGTATCAAGACATAAAAGTATCAATACTTAATAGAATCAAAGGTACAGCTTGAAAGCAGTACACTTCTATTGCTGACAGCTTTTCCTACTCTCTTATATATCATAAATTAATGTTCCATTGGGAAATCTTTTAAGTGATCTCTCTTAATATTTTAGAAAACAAATGTGGTCACAATTCAGATTTATGGCAATTTTTCATCTTGCTTTTCTGGGTCTAAATTGAGCACCTATGATATATATTAATTACCCCCTCTGGAACTGCAGAACCATTTACTGGATGTGAAGGTATATAAGTATGTGTATATGTAATGTGATATATATACACGCACACACAAATAAAAAGCATTATCTATGAAGCAACACAAACTATTTTTTTCCTTTGCTCACGTAATTTATTCACCCCAAGAAAAAAAAACAGTACATCTGCTATTTATTTTTGATTGTAGTTTAAGTAATACTGGAGCAGGTGTTCATTTCCAATTAAAAGAGAATAAAACATGAAAACTAAGCAATTATGCAGTCTCTGAACAGTGCAGATGTTTTTGTTTGTTGTTTTGGCAGGGTAACGATGATCATTTCTTTCTCCATCTACTTCACCTTACTAAGAAGTTAAACCAGTTCAGTAGAGAAAGTGAAAGCAGTTGCATGGTACACATGTACCATAACATTTTAATGAAATTAACAAGAGAGTAAACATAACAGAAGACATACAGTACAGACATACTCTAGCCCTTAGCAGTTCCATTATTTTTTATTATTTTTCATTCCTCTGAAATATTTTTCTTTATATTTTCTCACGATCATAAGTTTAGTAAACACTTATTAATTCCAAAAGTTATGACATTTTATATGTGTGTCATGTGGCAGCCTGCTCTCCCGGTTGGCAGCTGTCAGTAAGTTCCTCTGACATCTATTCAGAACCTCCTTCCTTACAGTTTTATCCCACTGGTTCTATCTGGGACTATAGAGAATAAGTCCTCTTCTGTGTGATAAACCTTTAGATATTTGAAGACTATTATCTTATCCCCCCTCAGTTGTCTTTCTGTTGGCTAAACTTATCCAGATCCTTTAACCATTCCTCTCAGAACTTAATTTCCAACTTGCTACAATTTATTACTGTCTTTTTTGAATTGTAGTAGCCAGAACTAGACACGCTACTCCAAATGGGCAGAATAGAGTAGAACAATTACTTTCTGTGAACTGGACTCTATGTTCTCGTAAATGCTGCCCAAGATAGTATTTGCCTTTTCAGCAGCTGGCTCATTTTTAAGTTGTGGTCAACAAGGATGCCCAGATCCCTTTCACATCTATACATTACTGCCGTGATAATTGCAGAAAAACACTAATCATAAGGATACCTGTTCACCCAGAGCTCTTATCTTTAGTTGGAGTTGCTGCTAAAGGAAGCACACAAACCAGACAACACATATGACTAGTGCTTTTATCTATTATCAGTGAAAAGTAATTATCATGCCAAAATAAAGGCAAATTAGACTTGAGAAACTTAATATTATATTGAACATAGTTCAAATTATTTGTTTTTCCAGGGAAGTTTTTTTTAAAGTTGGCTAAAACACTTAAATTTACTTTATTATCAAAAACAGAAACACACCAAGAAGATTTTCAGTGTTGAAGTTAAGCAATCTTACATGGTGACCTGTAAACCCTTTGGAATTAAAGATTCAATTTTTATTTTATCTACATGATGATTATAGCTACATTTTTGCTGAGTTTGCCAGATTTTGTTCACCCCTCACCACATCAGATGACTATGTGCCATCAAATTTATGTCATTTCTTAGCAAGCACATAGAGATTTCCTCCATGACTTTACATCAGATACACTGGGTATACTTCTAGTGAACTTTAGAAGTATCTCTACGCATAATGCATCCATTCAAATACCCGGAGATTTAAACAGTAATCAGCATCTCCTAGGATGGTCTTTTCTTTGGTAGTAGTGTTTTTGGAAAACCGTTTCTGCTTTGATTCTCACATAACTTTTGTGTCTGTGTGTTTTGCTTCCCTGGATCTTCTTCTTGGTATTGGACCTCAAGTGCCAAATCTACATTTCTCCACTAAGCAATGGCGCTACAACCTCTATTAGCCTGAATCCATATAATCATGTTCCATGAGGTCTACCACATGCAGCGAGAACTCCATGCCTGCAAAAGTAGCCCCGTTGCTTTTACAGGTTCCTGCAATCTTGTTGTAGGCTGCCAAATACTCTAGCTGTTCTGCACTCCATAGAAATGCAGTTCCTTTCCTCCTACTCACCTCTGCATTGAAGGACAGTACTTGTTTGCATGTCTCCAGTCCTTTTCATTCTACCTGGAGATGCCTGCTCCCTTCCACATCATTCCTCTTTCCCACATGACTGCCTTCCAGTCTGCAGCAACAGAAGCAATACAGAGCAACAGGCTGCATGCACTGTGTGTGACAAGGATCCATACTATGGGGATAGAAATAAAAGAGAATGGCCTAGACTTTTGGGAGACCCCACATGACTCTGCCTACTCACATGATACCCCCAAAATTCTCTATAATCAACTCTTGTTTACGTCCCTCCTACTTTATTTTACTGTATTTATCTGTTATTCCTCCTCCAAGGAGAGGCACATTTTCCCCTAGTTTTATCCTCACAACAAATGTGTGAGGTAATATACAGTAGAATTTAATACCCATTTGATGTGAGATAGGTTACAGAAGATAATTTTCCTTTAAAATGTTTGATACATTTCAGTATGAATTTGGATTGTTTAAATCTGCAGAAGGGCAGCATCTTCAATTCAAATATCTTTTGATTTCTCAATTTGGACCTGATGTTTTAACAGTTTTTGAAACTCTAACGTTACTTGTTCTGTTGAAAAGAATCTTAACTTTACCATTTATTTCTATAGAAAGCTGATAAAGATGATTAAAACAGATATTGGTAATTTGCAAGAACTCTTGAATACAGAGCTATAACATCCTATAATGACAAATCAATGGTTTTAGTTTTAAATACATTTCCTATTATCTTATGATGAGATTAATTCATCAAAAGGTTATTTTTTGTGTTTGCTGGACACCTCAGTGGATGTTTTAAAATGGATGGGTATGAACCTTTTTATGCTAGAGATATATTTGTGGGAACTCTGGCACAAATGATTAGGGTTTGCTGTGTGGTGGTCCTATTTGGGTATAATATTGTTGTTATCTCATTGCAATTAATATGATTTAAAGAAGGTGAAACCGAACTGTATATTGAGGCTTGGAATCTGTTCAGTCACAGTCTTGAATTTACCCTTTACTGATGAAATAGAAAGACTCATCCATATGATCTTGCATAGGAATTTTCCAGACACGCACACACAGTTCTTTCTTACTTATTTATTGATTGACTAATTGGGTACCTTTGAGTCAGTATTGACTCTTGGCAACTGCCTGCGGTTTTCTTGGCAGCATTTTCAGAAGTGGTCTGCCATTGCCTCCTTCCTACGGCTGAGAGAAAGTGACTGGCCCAAGGTCACCCAGCTGGCTTTGTGCCTAAAGTGGGACTAGAACTCATGGTCTCCACTCTTTATTTATAGTTATATTTAATATATACAGTGGCCTTAGCTTAACACAGTTCTATACAGACATTTCAAGTGGAGCTTTATTTTATCTGTTTCACTCTGTCTCCCTCCCTCACGCAGCTTCTTTTTGTGCCTTCACTTTGGGGCTTGCTTCTATCCAAGGGAGAAGACAAAAATAACTCTTTTGTAGGCTTCTTTGTCAAGCTGTCCTTGACCCCTGGTCTCTTCTATGCAAGCTACAATCCTTTCCACCAGCCATTTCCCTCAACAGATCTCTCTCTTGGGTCCTGCTTGCTCCTGCTGGGTCTCCAACTGCGGTTTCTTCCTCCTTGTTACACACAGCATCACCAGACCATGCTGTACAAAAACAACTCCAGGAATCCCCAGCAACCTCCTCCTCCCTTACTTAATGCTTCTACCCTTTTATACATTTACAGCTAGAAGGCAAGTGTTTTAATTCTTGGTGTCCTTGTGACACTGAGCCATAGGAAAAATCTTTTAACACTGAGACCATTGCATCATCCCAAGTCCATCAGTACAACTCACTCTGACACACACACACACACACACACACACACCCTTTCTCAAGATAAGGCTTGAAGGGCCATTTCAAGCCTCATACTTGAATGCCCATTATTGTTTTCTTTGTCTCATCTCCTTTGTAGTTATAGATTCTTCCTCACTCAGTTCTGAAGCTTCAGTCATTTGTTTCCTCTGGATATCTTCCCTTGGACAAATGTAGGAGATCTCACAAACTTCAACCTGTTCCTTTTTCCACCAGCCATAGATTCTCTACTATTATACCAGCTCCATTTCTGCTGTGCCTTAACCTTGCTATTTATGCTTAGGGAACTTTTTCTTTCCTCATTAGGTCTCACATTTGAGGATTTAAACTTACTCCCTCTGAACTCCTTTCATCTAACTTTGTTAAAGAAGATCTTCTCATTTGGGCTTCTTGTTTTCCATACTTTTTGTTTTTGATTTGGTTTCAGCTTCCTTGTATTTTACTTTTTCTTCTCTTTTTCTGTACCTTGTAGCAATAAGAAAGTAAACAATATTATCTAGTACAAGATCATCCAATGAGTTTGAAAGCTCAGTGGGGATTCAGTTCTGAGTTCCTGAGTCTTAGTCTGCTGTTAACATACCATGCTTTGACTTCACACATAACAATGTAGCTTCTTTGGTTTCGACTGTACATACTCTGCAAACCCAGCTATTACAGCTTATAGATCATAGATGATTGGAATATATGAATCCAGGCAGTAAGTCTCATTTTCCACTTCACTGCTCCTTCCTTTAGCGTGTATTCTACTTTGTCCTTGCAAAGAGATTATTCCACTTACACAACTCATACAAACGCTTTCCACTTATTTATCTGAAGAGATTTATATACCAGCCTTCATTGCTAATTCTAGGTTGATTTACAAAAGAAGCCTTTTGGATATAGCACATTTAATAAAACATGCATAAAAATTCATCCAGAACAAATCTTTATCCTGAGAAACTCCTGGACTCTACATACAAATCTGCCGATCTACACATAAGAGAGCCTCTTGGCCTATTGTTGTGTACTGCATTTGGAGAGAATATGCTGAGGTAAGGAAATATTAACATGCATTGTTATTGTCATCTTGTGCTGGCTATTGCTTTTCCTGAATTATACTAAAGATGTCAGTTGAGCACATTTTGATTGGTGCTAGAACCAGGAAGACTGAAGTTGTTGCTGTAATGTTTATTTTTATTCTTCATTTCCTACCGGATAAACTGAGATGACACAAAATGTAATCAGTGAGTGCCCTTTCTTCCTTCATTAGTAGTCTTGTTATTTTATTAAGGGATGCTTTTCTTTTAACTTTATTACAAAATATAATTTGAAGATATAAAAAAAAGAATTGTGACTATTTTAAGATGGCATTTGAATATCAGCTAATAATTATCATAGGACTATAAGATCAACTACAGTAATCTCTACTACATTAATTATAAAATTATGATAAAGTATGGATGCATAGTCTTTGCAAGACGTGACACAAATATTATTGCTCACATATTGCCCTACATGTTCATAACTTTGCGCACATGAGTCTCTGCTGAAATGAAGAAAGCCATAAAAGCAGAAGCACTCTTTGTATGCTTTAATATTTTTGTGTCAATAATTTGATAAGAGGTCTGATCTCACATCCATTAGGATAGTAAGCTACCAGCTTCTAGAGGAAGAGATGGGGGACTGAAAATGGCCCCGCAAAAAGCGAAGTCAACAACCACAGCAAAGAACAGTGAGTACACCAGCTCTTCGAACCTCTCCAGAAAAAAAGAGGATGGGAGACCACCCACAAGTGCTCCAGCAGCCTTTGGCGGGTTTTGAGCACTGGGAGATGAGGAAATAGCCGTCTTGCTCAAACTGCAGTCAGCTCCTTTAAAAGGACACTAAGTTCACATACTTCCTTTTCTAATCACATTCAGAAATAGCTTATGAACTACTTTTCAGCTATTAGAAATCTTTGGATCAACAAGTCTGCCTTCAAATCCTTAATGAAAGAAAATTGTAATTACAAGCTTAAGAACTTTAAAAATTTTGGAATAAATAGCAAAAACCTAATTAAGACTTTGATTTTAGAAAGTTATAAATGGATTAAGGGTCCGGATAAATCTGAAATAAGATTTTGGAATCCTCCCCATGGGAAAGTTGATTTGTTTTAAATTTTTTATATGACATAAAAGAGATAAACAATTTTTAAAAATTGGATACTAGAGGGAACTGAAGATTTCAATTAAAGGAGAAGAATACATAAACCTGATTAATAACTACAGAATGATGTAAAATATAATAAAATTGGAAATACTGAAGGATATTTTTGAAAAATGGAATCAGAAGTTAATATCAACAATGTCAGTAGCAATGTTTGCTTCTATGGATAGACTGTGTCTAAAAAATGTTTTGGAAGAAATGGCAGAAGAGGAGCAAGTTTTATCTGACAAGACAGAGACTGACTTGACACTGAAAGTGGATCTACAAATGACAGACTACAAGAATGACATGGAAAAAGATGTTTCATTGGGCATACAAAAGAAATTGGTTGATGTTTTAAAAATCAAAAGGGAATTACAAATAATAAACCAAGAGAGTCACCTGGATAATTCTTTTACATTGGATTTACAAGAGAGGTTTGTTAAAGCTTGGATGCATCTTGTGTGAAGAGGTAAAAAAGAAATCAAGTTCTGCGACATTACTTGAATGGACTAAAGATTAAGATTGTTAGAAGTAAAAGGAAGGAATGCAAAGTTGGTTTATTTGATCAAGGTTAAAAAAGATACTTCTGGCAACCCTTAATGGACTTATGCTAACACCAGGTTTGAAATGTCTTTATAGATTACTTTATAGATAAGAGATGGGACACTGGATGAAGAAATCATTGGTTGTAAATTAAGAGGAAGTGAAAAGTTACCAAAATTGTATATACTAGTTGTGATGAAGGTTGGAAGTCACTTCTTTATATATTTCTATCCTTTTCTTTCTTTTCCCTAATGTTTTTCTTTTTCTTTCCACTTTTTACTCTTTTTTCTATTCTCCTTTCTTTCTTTTAGTTTGTATTAGTTTTATATTGCAATCATAATATTTAATAAAATTATATTTAAAAAAAAGGATAGTAAGCTACCATTATGTTATTAACAAGTAACAACTTCTTGTTTTATATAACTGTAACTGACTCAATTTTAAAGAAACTCAAAGAACCAGAAAGAATCTGATACCAATACAGTACAACAACTACAGCATCCTTCTATTCATATTTCCAAGCAACTAGGAAGGAGATGCCTACTACAGTACCTCCTATATGGAGCCTTAATGATGAACCAACTGTAGCTTAATATTCATTCATATAAAGAGGAAATTGCAGATATTTTTATCATTTTTACACTCACACAAGGATCCACATAGAAACAGGCATTAAAAATAAACAATATATTATAGCTTTTATTTTGACTATCATGCTGCCAAATAGCAAAATCCTTTTTAAACTTGTCAAAAATGATTATTTCCAAGTCCATTTAGAAAGTTATGATTATCAATGTTGTAACTGGTATGTCTTGCCAAAAAGCACATTTATTAATGTCTGGCATTATGTAAACCTATATCAAATGAAGATAACCCAAATAATCAATTTTCATATTAAGTTCCTCCTTACATCTCAACAATCATGTTAAATACCCTAATGTAAGATCTAGTATTCTGTCTGAACTGTAAGTTTCTTTTTAATAATATAAAAAGACCAAAATATGAATTACATTAACTGAACCTTTTGCTGAATGTGACTTAAAATCCAGATCTTCTTAATGAATGCTTATCTTGCCTAAAAACATCACTATTATATGACAATAACTAATTAGACTTAGGTCAGATTTCCAAAAATTCTGAAAGCTGCAGCATCTAGAATGGGACTGGTCGTTTATGTCAAGATCAACAGAAACATATATTTATATACTTTCTAAAGAAAAAAATTAATTCATGACAATCCCAGGTCCCAGGGATAAGCCAAGACAAACATCAGATGTGAGAAACCTTTTTTTAAAAAAATGATGTATAAATTAATTACATACAAACATAAACAATGAACAACTATTTCACATACTAGTTATACAAATGGAAAGAAATGGTATGAAATTCGATATGTATCATGCACTACCATCTGGCATGCAAAAACAGATGACTGCTGGGTTGTATTCACTCTAGTAGGTCACAAGTTATGCAGCGTAATTTAAGTTCAAACCATTGACCTTTTCTGTTTTGTTTTTCACAAATAGAAAGACTCTTTCTTTACAGAGGACTAGCTTGTTTAATTGGCTGCCCATTATGTTTAACAGTAAAGGTTCACAAAAAGGAAAAAAAGGACTTCTAGTTGCCTATCAACAGTTACAACCTGGAGACAGCCTGAGCAGGTGCAGAGATCAGCCTCTGTGGTGAGACATATCACAGAATGTGTTTGAAATACCCTTAGAGATCATCACGTCTAACCCTCTGCACAATGATGGAATCCACCATTACAATATTCTCAACATCTGGATGGGGAGAAATCCTACAAAGACCAAGTGGCTGTGGATGTTAGAGCCACCTAGATCTGGGGAAGTTCCATCTCTAACCTTGGACATTCAAGAGTGGGGCAAAATCTATAGGTCTTCCTGGACTCAAAGACCTTTTCACAGCTTCATCTGGTTCACCAGTTGCAGCCTTTCCTAGATCAGGAGATCCTTCAGACAGTCACTCATACCCTAGTCACCTCAAGGTTCAATTACTGCAACATGCTCTACATGGAGCTACCCTTGAAGACCACTCAGAAGCTTCAGCTGGTCCAGAATGCAGTAATGAGGGCAATAGGCATGCCTTGGTATGCCTATGTGACAATTTTGCTTCATGAACTGCATTGGTTGCCAGTTTGTTTCCAGATGTGCTTCAAAGTGCTGGTTACAACCTATAAAGCCTTTCATGGCATAGGGCCTGGTTACTTTGGGACTGCCTATCTCCTATGGTGTCTGCCTGGCCAGATCAATCTGACAACGTTGGCATCTTCCAGGCTCTTTTGTTTAAGCAGTGCCATCTATCAGGACCCCAGAAGCATGCCTTCTCTGTCACGACACCTGCCCTCTGAAATAGGGTTCCCCTTGGAATCCATGTGACTCGAACCCTGATGGCCTTAGACCTGGCTCTGGACAAGGGTGGTTGCAGCCCCTTGCTGAGTGTGTAATGTATGTTTTGTTGTTGCTGGCCAGATTCGCCATCTTGTTTAATGTTTTTTATTCCAACTGTGTATTTGTTATTTTGTTTTTATGTTGTGAGCTGCCCAGAGTTGATTGGAATCAGGTAGTGCCTAAATCAGATAAATAAATCCATCTTCCTTTCCTCTATATGTTCCCTTTAACTCTTAGCTTAGCTGAAAGGTTCTTATGCACCCACAAAGTTTTGCTAAGCAGCATCCATTTTTTTCTTATTGGAATGGTATGCAACTGTACTTTCTGTAGCTTATTTTTTACAAGTTTCCAACCCTCCTGCATTTCCTTTATCCTAAGGATTTCTGCCATGCAATCATTAATACTTCTTTAACCTTGTTAAAATTGGCTCTCCTGAATCTAGTAT
The DNA here is from genome assembly GCA_030867105.1 of Liasis olivaceus. Taxonomy (NCBI): domain Eukaryota; kingdom Metazoa; phylum Chordata; class Lepidosauria; order Squamata; family Pythonidae; genus Liasis; species Liasis olivaceus. The sequence continues at coordinate 266,234,171 of CM061349.1, forward strand.
GCACATACGATTATGCTAAAAATTCTCTTTCTATAGTATCTTACTTTCCAAGATGTCATGGACAGTTCCTTCCTAAGTCTCCAATGCTTTTACCTTTTCCACCAGCTCTTTCCTATTATTTGGGATCAGATCTAGAACATCCAAACCCTTATCTCTTCTTCAAATACCTTGAAAATGAAGCAGCCTATTAGTGCACTAGCCAGGCAAAGAAATCAGCTTGTCCTACTTACCTAGAGGCAAAGCTTACCTTATTTGCAGATTAGAATGCAACTAAATAAGCAATCAGAAATGAGGCAATATTTTTGCAGGTGACAAGTAGTTGCACTAGACGTTCTGGTATGTTTTAATTTCTGTGCTTATTATTTGTTGAAACCCCCTTTCTCATGATCATCCTACATTTAACATTCTGTTACAATTTAAGCACAACAGCAAAAAAGAAAAGCAGTCAACCAGTAAAAAATATTAAAATCCTAGCACAACAAATTTAAAATTTACAAGATGTCAGTCTCAAGCAAAGTCAATATCAAAAAGTGGGATCACAAATCACCTTGCCCAAGAAGCTGCTGAAAAAGCCATGGACAAGGCTGTGCAGATTTCAGGGGAAATGATATTCTAGAGGGCAGTCATAGAGAAGGTCCATCTCCAAAATCCCATGAGATGACATGGTTTGGCACAGGGAACTGGTGCATGTCAACCTTGAAAGAGCTTATCAATGGGTAGAGACAACTGTTCTGGAGGTATCCAGACATGCACACACAGTTCTTACTTACTTACTGATTCATTCATTCATTCATTCATTCAGTACCTTCGAGTCAATCCAACTCTGGCTTAATAGTTTCTCTCCTCTTCCCCACCACAATACTATCATTGCCATCACTCAGCGTCTCCCCCAGAGAATTCCAATATTCCTTACAATTTCCACTCATCCCCCACATCTATCATACCCAATAAAGCTTTATCTAAATTAATCTCTTGCGTTTGTCATTAGGAAAAAAAAGTTCTCCACCTTGGTCTATCAATCCCTTATCTCATTTTGCTTCCTGAGTCTCCTCAATGTGGAATTCTTCCTCAAGGCTATTACAATATTCATAAGGCTAAAGCAGCTCATCTGGCAGTTTGGTCCATAACAAACAGTAAACAGGCAGTTTTCAGCCTTAGATACAGATGTTCACTCACCACGTCGTACATTTGGGTTATTTTAATGATGTATGGTTTATTTTATTCTCTCTTTCTCTCTCTCTCCCTTTGCTGATTGTTGTCTTTGTTATACACCACAACTCAACATAATTAAAAACAGGATAAAAAAAAATAAAAGCAGGATGAATAAATCAAGAACAGCAGTCATCCAAGACCTTATAGAGCACATGCGAGACACAGAAAGAGAAGAGGGAAGGAATGGGAAGAGTCTCATTGTATGAGCTGAAGTATGTTTATATAATATTGGATGTAGCCCATGGACTATTAATATTGTATATGTTTAATGTCATAATTGTTATCATAAGTACAGTGAATTTCTGTATAAAAAACTACAAAATTTTATTTTATGGATTATTGCCTAATTCCTAACTATTAAATATCAAGTATTTCTTGAATATTTGATCAGGACAGAAGGGGAATTCAACAATGCAAGTAATTCCATAATGCCTAAATGTGCTTAGACATGTACACTTTTTCAAATATATTATAGCCTTATAGGTACTTGTTACAGAATTGAAAGATCAATATATATTCAACAGTATACTGTAAAGCTATAGCCTATCAACTCAGCAAATCTTCCTTATAACCTAAGAATAACACAGTACAGGTAGTCCTCAACTTACAACCATTCATTTAACAGCTGTTCAAAGTTACAACGGCACTGAAAAAGTGATTTATGACTGGTCTTCACATTTATGACTGTTGCAGTGTCCCTGCAGTCATGATCAAAATTCAGGCACTTGGCAACCGGCATGTATTTACAACTGTTGCAGCATCCCGGGGTCATGTGATCACCATTTGCGACCTTCCCGGGAGCTTCCAACAAGCAAAATCAATGGGAAGCCAGACTAGCTTAACGACCGCATGATTTGTTTAACAACCACCGCAAAAAAGATTGTAAAATCAGGCATGACTCACTTAACAACCGCATCGCTTAGCAATGGAAGTTCTGGTCCCAACTGTGGTTGTAAGTCGGGGACTACCTGTACTTCCCACCTACTTTTTTCCTATTTATTTATTTATTTATTAATCAAATTTATATGCCACCCATCTCACTATCAGTGACTCTATGCAGCTCACAAGTAAAGCTCTATCTTAAAAATGTTCCTTGTGATAGCTAAAAATGTGAAATTAAGTAAGAGGCATGAGAAATGTCAAATTTAGTGTGAGGCATGAAGTATATCAAGGTATTAGGCTATATATAAATAAATTTGCAAATATCTATGAACTCAGGGAACCATAATAACTGCTCCCCAAAGCTACTATAACACTCCATCTGTGTACCCATGAAATCCCAAGACTAGCGCTGTGCCATAGAACAAGACAGCATTTCTCAGCATTTCTCACTAGATATAACACGCAAGGTTGTAGCATGAAAATGGAATGGGGAGTTTCAAAATATGTCTTCTTGGTAAGTCTTGTGGAGGTGTAGAAGAAAATATGGCACTGATTTAGACAAGTGAAACAAAGCAAAACATCCCCTTCCCCTAATTACCTTCCTAGAGATTTGAGAAACAACCCTGTCAGCTCAGCTATACCAAGGAATGCTGATAAAACCAGGAGAAAATACTAGGAGGCAAGCATAGGCTGTGGGAAACAAGGCCAACTCAGCATAAACCCTACAACTGTAACTCTCTAGAAAGCAACTAAGTTCATGGAATGCCCTCTGTACTCTTTCAGTAGACCATCGTTTTTGTAGTTCTACTCCATTTCCTCACAGAATCCACCCCATACCTAATCTCACTGATATATAAGATGCTGCTATATCCAATCAATTATATCCAATTACTTTGCTATATGCAATCAGAAGCTATTCTAATTTGCATAATTCTCTATAGAGAGACTGTATCCTCACCCACTTTACCTTGCTTCTACTGCCTCCAGTATCATAATTAACAATCTGAGCTTCAACAAATTCTTGAGACATTTAGTAGAGAGATTTCTCATACAGAGTAAGCTTGCTAAATCAGTGCAAAATTATGCATCTCTGAAAAGCAAAGTTTCCCAAGTCTTATATTAAGTCAAAACCTTATTGTTCTTCTTGTTGCTGTTATTGTTGCTGAACACATTGCATTTGCTTACAAGGCAGAATAATTGTGCCTAGATGGCACATGGCTGCTATGCAAAGCTCTGACCATCTGATTTGATCTTTATTCTGAAGAGGGAATTACAAGGGAGGAAATACAGTATGAGCTGGGGATTAGATGAAAGCAGCGTCATAAAGACGTCATCTACAAAACCTATGGGGCATCTTCCTGCCATCGTTAGGAAAACACCTGTGGATAAGTTCTAAGAGAAGCTGATTTAAAACAAGAGACAGTGTTATCTCTGTTGCCCACAGCAGCCCAGATAAAGGAATCATCTCTTTTTACAGTACCCTTTTTCTGATTTTGGGGACTAAAATAATTGTACACAAGGGGAGGAGGAATAAACCATCATCAGGAAGATTTCTCAATAGACAGTTTATGCCTGATGAACATTGGAGTTGCCCCTATTTTTCTTTTGTCTCAAAAATGACTAATACCAAAACTAATTTTAAAATACCTATCAAAACATGTTTTAACTTGAAAATATGATAACTCTGTATCTGCTGGTCTGTGTACTGGCTGCAATTCAGGGATAAAAAGCTCATCCTTCTCATTAAAATATGGCTTTAAATTTGATTGCTTTGTTTACTTTCAAGGAAATCGTGTTAATTTGTAAAGCCTTAAGGCTCTATCACTGTTACAACTGATATTTAAATTTTAATTATTAATACCAACCCTAATCCCAGTGAAATGGAGGGGGGCACAAAAAAATTGAGAAGCCCCAGAGTCAGGGAACATGGAAAGAGGAGGATATAGAATGTTAGCTCTATGACACAGAATTTATTATATTCGTTCTCTGCTTCATCTTATTCTAACCCAGTGTTTTCCAACCTCGGCAACCTCCAGATTTATGGACTTCCAACACCCAGAATTCTGAGCAATGACCATGCTAGCTGGGGAATTCTGGGGGATTCCCATACCATCTGGATGTTGCCCAGGTTGAAAAACACTGCTATAACCCAACAACTGAAAACAAGTTTTATGGCACAGAAATTATGTTATATTAGCTCTTCGCTTCTTCTCACTCCATCCCAAGAACTATTAAAAAAAAAAATCTACACAAAGATGGTACAAACATTAGGCTGTCTTTATTTCTATAGTCATAGACAGTTATGGAGGCAACTACTAGAAGAGCAAATGATGAAAGCATCATTGTACCATTGCCATGTAAGGTCCACCCTTTTGTACCTGCATTGTGATGTCACATGCACATACGAAAGGGATGTAGCATGTATCGCAATGGCATAATGCTGCTTGCATCTTTTAATGAAAGGATCATATTTACTTCTTTAATTAATTAATTAAATGTATATGCTGCCTGACTCCCATCCTGTGGATGCCTCTAGCTTGTTAATATTCATAAGGAAAAAGTGATACTCAATGCAAAATGCAATTATATTAATTTTTTTGAAAAAAGTTAAGTCCTTCAAATTCACTATGTTCCATGGCTAACATTACCAAGTGAATGGCCAGTAAGTGGTTGTTAAAACTGAAGGATAAGGTAGCCAGAATCCCCTCCAGGATTTTTCCCCTCCACAAAGCACATTGGAAAAAGAGGGAGACTAGACTGTAATATCTCAGCCACATGATCATATATGGTGTATTTTGCTCCAAGGATATTTTTTTACAGAAATGCTAAGTCAAGGAATAAATATCAATGCTGATATTGCAAATAACTTAGACTATCATGCTTCTCCTATAAATGCTGTGGGGAAATTCTATTTATCTAATATTGTCTTTCCTGCTACCACTGTTTAATGAATACAATAGCTGATGGATGTGCTTGGCTTGGTTCCTGTATTTTTACTGTCTTCATCCAACAGAAGGGAGGAGGATCATTCATATACAGAGATGGCTTTGATTCCAAATCAGACTGCCTAATCTAAACTCAACAATCAGCCTTTCAAGAAGTCTTCATGCTGAACCACCATTCATGCTGTCATCAATTACTACATTTCACATGCACTTCTAGAAAATGCATTATATTACAATATATTTATTACTAGGTTGTATATTTATTGTGTGAGTGTGTGCGTACTGGTTCATATTATTTTTAAAATTTCTATTTTATAACACTTTGAACTGTTTAAACATTGGAAGCCCTATATAAATGTTTTAAATAAAAATAAAATAAAAAGTTGATATAAAGTAGGAGTAGATGACTTGACGCACTCCAATTTTTTCTTTATTTCAGTTCTTAATCACCTGGCCACTATGGCAAATGGCAACGGATTGTGGAACTTGTAGTCCAAAATATTTGAAAGATACTAAGTTGCCCATACCTGCTGGCAGATTGTCAGATAGCCACAAAAACATCAGTTATAAACCCCCAACACGTATTGCACATTGTGAAACAACCTACAGGAATGTTTTGACATTACTCCTGTAATTCCTATTATAGTTCCTCTAGATCTATGCTTACTCAATTTCTTTTTACCCAGCCCATAAACACAGATATGTAGAACTAATGGAGAATTAGTATGTTCCACCAAATAAGTAAACAAATGGAGTTATCGCTAAACTCAAATGGCCATGACCATTATGCAGACTGTATTTACACTGTTAATAAAAACACACCCACACACAGAGGCACATTAATACCCTAGATTATGTGTATTTATTCACCTTAATTCACTGGGTTATTCTTAGAAATATTCTCTCAGTATCTTTTTTTTAATAAATCATCATCTTGCCAAGGTTCAGAACTAGGCATCTCATTTAATTCTATATTTTATACTTAAATCTACATTTTATCTACATTTTGTTTTACTTAATTTGCAAACCACTGCCAGGATTGGGGGAAGTAGAGTAGAAAAGATAATATATTTATAAAAATAAAATCATAGCATACAGTGTTATATAACAAATGTGCTTTTATCAAACACTGCTACAGTTACCTAGTTCTTTTTTATTGTTAGGGTTAATAAATATGTTACATTTAGTTAAAACACTGATGTTTAAACAAAAAGAAACAATTCTATTGTCCAAAATGAATTTACTGAAGCCAAGTCAGTAGTTTTGCTTTAATCCACTACACAGAACCCTTGTTGAATCAAGATATATACAAATTGCTATAAGGCCGCTCAAGATATTTCAAGAGTTTCACTTCCCACTGTTGATCATTCTGTTATGATATAAATTATAATCCAAAATACAATCCATATTTGGGCATGTATACCTCCTGTATTTTACTGAATACTTATTTCTTCAGAATCCTTTCCTAAATAAATAGTGCTATTCAATATTGTAGGAATGCAAGGCTTCCACCATTCCAGTTACTGCACCTTTGACTGTATTTCAGATTACATCACTTGGCACTGATTCATTACTGTAGCTATAATTTATATGCAAAAGTCAGTATATTTTCATACAGTGATTTCTTTCAAGGAACTAACTTGCATTAACAGCACTTTATTGTTCATTATATTGCAGGACCCACTACTTCACCTTATTTTGAACTATACATAGTGTCCCCTTAAGCAAGCCTGCTGCATTATAAAACTTAACAGTTTTCTTGCTTTCTAATATACATGCAACAAACTTCACATTAGAGTTAAACTTCCTTTCTTTCTACAAGTATGTATTTACCCTAATATTAAAATTAAAATATGCTGTTCCATTATTCATACAGCTCATTAATACACAAGAACATGACAGTCCATTGCTCCAAAACCTCTGAACTACAGGAATATTTCCAAGTACCTTAAACCCAGCATAACATATTCACTGCAGCCAGCTATAGCTTCAGTTGTTTCCTGGTCCCCAAACCCCTTAGTTAACATGTATTCTTCCTGCAGAAATTGACAGTGCAATGAAATCTAGTTTGCGTGACCTTGCATAGCCATGTAAGAAATGTTAAGAAAAAGTATGTCTAGAATACAGCATGTCTATATTTCCAAATAAAAAATAAAAGATGCAAAGCAAAAAAAAAAAAAAAAATAGCTGTATCTAAGTCATAACACTGCAACATGCATTCAGCTGGAGAAGAATTCTGCAAGATTCCAGAGTGTCCATAACTGCTCAGCAACCAGATGAAAGCGCACCATCTGTATACCTTCATGGGACATGGATGTGAAAACTGGTTTGCAGCACAGTGGCCGAGAAAAAGAGATAAAGCATATAACGCTGAAAACAGAAAACCCATTTGCAGTTCTGCTGTTAGATCTGAACAATGACCTAACTATCTGGACACCAAAATACTGGGCTAAGCAGATTCTATCACATGAAATCCTATGTATCTTTATTCAGAAGTAAGCCCCACCATGTACAAAGGGACATGCTCCCAAATCAATATACATGGGATTGTAGTTTAAATGCTGTCCCCAGATAGCATGTTTTTACTACACTTTAGGTATTCTTGGGAGGTAGGTTTAGGTAGGGACAACCTATTTTGAGAGGCAGTGTTGATATCAAGCTGGACTTGCCATACCGAAGTAAAGCTAAAGTCTCCTTCGAGTCGAGCTCGACTCCTGGTGACTTCATGAGTCCTGGGTGCAAATTCTCACTCAGCCCAAAACACTGCAAGTGGTCAAGACGTTTCCGCTCCAGCTCAGGTTTCACACCTGTAAAATGGGTCGATTAACCTGCCTGGCAGGCTTGTTGAAAGAAGGATTAGAGGAACGGCAGGCAGGCAAGCACTTCAGGAGAGAGCAATAAAAGTGGCTTACATGCTCCAATTTGTCTTTCCTTCTCAACCAGACGCTGGCACTGTAGTCCTGCTGCTTGACGGAGCTGTAGAAGTTGGAGCCCACTTTGGTCAGGCTAGGCGAGGGCTCCCGGGGTCTGTTCTTCAGCTTCATCTGCTCGAAGCCCTCGGGGCGGGTCGCGGAGGCGAGCCAGTCGCTCCCGCCTTCCATCTTGACATGACAAGGCAAAGTCCGGGCGGAACCAAGAAGACACCGGGTAGAGAGCCGCGAGCAAGGCGGCGAGCGCGGGGTTGGGTTAGGAACAAAGCGCCGTGGAGGAAGCGTGGGGGACCCCCTTCAGACGCAGGCGAGAGACAGGCTCAAGGGAAACGGCGCACCCAAGTGCCAGGTGGGGAAGACGAGGTGGAAGGAGCCGTGGCGGGGGCAGCAGCCTCCGGCCCCCGCCGAGCTGCAGCTCGCTGCGAGCGCAACCCCAGCCGGCTCTTTGCGGCACTGGCTGCTGGCAGAGGCTGGGGCGACCGAGGGGAAAATTGAGAGCGGCCGCACACATTCTCGTGCGCGCAGGAAAGAAAGGAGGGAGGGACCAAAGGAGGGACGGAGGGTGGGAGCAACGCACGCGGCGGCGGGGGGACCACGGGGAGCGAGGGGCGCGCGCCCCCTCCCATTCCACGGATTCCACCAGCCTGCAGGTTGGTGCAGTGGAAGGGCTGCGTCCTTCGCGCTCATCCCACGCCTGCCCTTCTCCGCGGCCGCCCGCCCGCAGCTAAGAAACTTCTGCTGCCGCTGCTCAAACCAGGATGTTCCTCGCTTCCCCAGGCTTCTCGCGGCAGAAATGCCATTTAATGGCTTATGCTCGGGCTGGAGGCACGAGAAGATGCAGCAGAATACGGTAGAGAGGTTGGTGCTTACAATCCTCTCACGTCGGCGCCGCTCTCCGCGGCTCAGCATCGACTGTTCTGTGCCGCGTTTCCTTCAAAAGTTGTTAACGCTTCTGCATCCGCGCACTCCTCGCTTGGACCCTGGGTGGAAAGTTGAACTGTGGGGAGCTAGGCCGTCGCTGAGCGTTGACAAGAGCAGCCCTGGGAAACTGGGGGCAGAACGAATAGCGATTGAATTGAATGGGGCTTTTTTCTGAGCAAATGCACATTGATTGTTAAATTGAGGGCCTTGCCCCACTGCTCACTTGCAGTGATCTCCCTCAGTCTTGAATTCGCAGAAAACTGTACCGCATGAAATATGCCGATCCCTATCCTGACTTTATTGCCTTTGTTTCAAGTCACTACAGTCACCTGAATTCTCTGTAAGAGGATAAGATATAAAGCCTAACAGATTGTACCTACCTTGAGGCTTTCCTTGAACAGTCTCAGTAAGAAGGAAAATACCATAACATTGTGCAGTTAAGGATGATTTAATCCTAACTCATGGGCCAGAGATGATAGCAGTATTGTGGGTTCACGGCAAAAAAAAGATATTGCCACCCTTTTGTTGTGGTTAAGTGCCGATCGACAGAACCTTATGAGACAATAGATTTGTCTTGGAATGCCACTAAACTGTTGTTTCTGCTGGAAAAAAAAAGGACCCGTAGCCCCGTCCCCACTCCATTAACTCTATATTCTGTAGCTAGCTAACAGCAGAAATTTCAAGGACTCAACATAGATAAGTTATTTTATTGCAGAGAATAAAGAAGCTATATCTATTGCAGAACACAGGAATCAAACCCAGCATACAGGTGATACATGAATCCTAGGCCTTTTCCACCAGTGGATTTTTCCCAGCCTGAAGCATTGGGGACATCGCTTCATCTCTTTCATGTTTACATAACAATTCTGTCTGGCTTGAGAATCCATAACTTCCCACCTTGCCACCTTCAACCCTTATAGCAACTCATGGTTTACTCCTTCCTCTCCTTCTCTCCAGTTGTGGGAAACTAAAGGGCATTACGTCCCTCCTTCCGTTTCCATTTCTTCATTGAATGGAGCTGACAAAGTCTTCCCATCTTCAAAATTCTCTAACCCTCCCTTCCTGCCTGGAATCTTTGAGGGCGGGGGGGGGGGTGGAGGATTTCTGTTTCTTCTTTGGTCAGAACTGAAAGATCTTTCAGGTCTTTGTACCCCACCCTTTCCCCTGACGTATGCAAAATGTGTATTAATGTTTGCTCATCAGACAGGAAAGAGGCATCAAGTGGAGTATCACAAGGTTTAGCCTTGGGTTCCCTGCTCTCCAATATGTCCATTAAAGATTTGGAAATATAAGTGGAAACAAAGCTTATCAAATTTGCTAATGATCCATAAACTGGATGTGATAATACTCTAGAAGATAAGAGTCAAAATGATCTTGAGAGGCTGAAGAAATAGGTTGAAACTAACAAGCAATTAAACAGAGGAAAGTACAAAGTTCTTCAAATACTTCTCCCCCCCTCCCCATATAGTATGGAGAATACCTCGCTTGGTAATAATACTTGCAAAAATAGTACTATTAGGAATAGTAGGTTAATTGCAAATGAATATGGGCCACCAGTGTGGTGTGGCTGAAAAGAAGGGAAATGTAATTTTAGGCTGCATCAACAGAAGTATAATTTCCAAATCATGGGGACTAATTATTCTACTCTATTTTGACTTAGTCAGACCTCATTTTGAGTAGTGTATACCCATGTACATATAACCATGAGAAAAGATGACTAGGTATACACACATACATGTACTATATGTACTATATAAAAATAACATTTCATATTCCTGGAAGAATGTTATACATAAGATCAAGACCTATTCTCTCTTGTTCAAGAGTACAGGACACAGAATAATAGGTTTAAGTTATATGAAATCAGATTTTGATTGAATGCTAGAAAAAAACTTCTTAAGAGCAGTTTGAGAATAGAATTACCTATCCAGAGAGGTAGCGGGCTCAGGTTCATTGGATGTGTTCAAATGGAGGCACCTGTCTCAGATATTTTAATTTGGATTCTTGATTGCTTGATAGCTTAAATGGCCCTTCCACCTCTATGATCCCAACAAGGAAACAGATATCCACTATTTGGGGAAGAAAAGTGGTGTATTTGTATAACTTTGTATTAACAATTCTGAAATGGTATCTGCAGGGTCCTTACCTATAAATATCGCACTCTCCCTTTGCTCATTGTCCTGTCCTGAGAATAATGAGAGATGTGGAACTGAGCTTTTGATGCGTATTTGCCAGTTTCCTATCGCGTCCCCCACAGCCACCCACACCTTGTGAGGCAAGAGACATGATAGCTCAGCAGTTTCAGTTATCCCACTAGATTGCCTTACTACTTGCACAATCATGGCAGGTTCTGCCTCACTTCTCTCTAGTGTGATTCCTTCCCATATATTTATTTCACATTATTTTGAACTTGTGAGGTACTGAGATGAAATGTGGGGGGAAGGGCAGAGAGCCCAATTAGCCTAGAGAAGCCCAGAGAGAGTCCTGGAGTGCACAGTAATATCAGACCCTCTTCATTTGTCCTGCAGTTTTCCAATTGGTGAGTGTTTCTGACGTTAGAGATATGCTGACCAGAGATCTCCACAAAGCAAGAGAAGGAAACCACTCAGTCACTTTGCCCATAAGAGGCGACAGATCAGGACAACTCCATTTGGTAGGGACTTGCAGCAGACAGAACTGAGGCAGGATAGGGATTGGTCATGGTAACAACAAATACTGTATTGTGCTAACACTGTTTTGTGCTGACACAAGGAAAGATAGGTTGCCCTTTAATTCATTAGTGAGGAAATGGCCTAATGTGGCTATCTTTTTGGAGATGGACTCACTGAACCTTGCTTTGGAATAGACAACCATATTCTTAATATGGCAATTTCCTCTTGGCCTGAAACATATCCAGGTTTGTGGGATTTATGTACATGTAAACCTAACAGTGGATGAGGCCTGATTCCATCTAATCAGCATAATTGAAGGAAAAGAAAAAGCAAATTGGAAGAGTGCAGAGTTTAATACAAACTGCTTAATACAAACTGTAGGAAACTTCTTCAGGTGTGTTTTTAAGGAAAGCACTAGTTTCCAATAATTATCGTTGTATTTGCAATGAAAGCTAATATTGTACAGGCAGTCCATATATCCCCTAGTCACTCTCAGACTGGCTTAATGGATTTCTCATGGCTGAGGAAAAGTAGGGAGCCTGTAACAATACAGTCTCCAGAAACAGTACTTGTTGCTCCTACTGCAAACTTATTTCTCATGGGATTTACAACAGCGTTTGCTTCAAGCTGGGCTATAATTTCACTTCCCTTTGTTTGATTTCCTCATCCATCTGGGAATTCCCATCTTTAGGGACATGATGAAATGTTGTTAGTATTCCCTCTAGGTAGGCTGTTTCTATGGTGAACCCCTGACAGCAGCCTGTCTGCCCTCAGAAACTCTGCTGTTGCCAAGGTAAAGAACAGAATGCCAGCAATGACCAGAAGGATTATGCGGAAATGTGGAACAGTAGCAGAAAGGTCAGCTGAACAGTTGTTTTGTTCACAAAACAAAAGGGATGCATTTGATAATGTATGTCACATAAATTCTCATAGAAACTGGCCCCATTTTTGATATTCCCACTTTCCAAAAGAAATACAACTATATGCACATCCAAAAGAGCCTTTGCATCTTATAGGAAGATGGGCTAAAGAGAGAATTTGCACCATGTGTTATACTGAATGCTGATGACTTGATCTGAAAGTTTGTTCCCCATTGAGTTTACCAAAAATTGTCTTAGATTCTTAGGGCTAACATCAAAACCATGAAGAACAGGGTTTCTTAATACATTTTAATGTATAAGAACTTGTTAATTAAATATCTCAATTTATGTCGTTCTAATATTCTGTCTCATCTCAAAGCCAAGGGTAATACTTATTTTAAAATTAAAAATGTGTGTGTGTGTGTGTGTGTATGTGTAATCTGTAAGCACCATTCAGAACATAACTAAAAAGACAGTTACCCCATTTGCATCTGTGATTTCAAAAAGACCGTATGTATGCATGTATGTATGTATGTATGTATGTATGTATGTATAAAGAAAGAGGAAGGAAGGAAGGAAGGAAGGAAGGAAGGAAGGAAGGAAGGAAGGAAGGAAGGAAGGGAAAGAAAGAGAGAGAGAGAGAGAGAGAGAGAGAGAGAGAGAGAAAGAAAGAAAGAAAGAAAGAAAGAAAGAAAGAAAGAAAGAAAGAAAGAAAGAAAGAAAGAAAGAAAATGGAAGAAAAAGCTGTCGGTTCAGTTAGACAGTACATTACAGAAGTATAGCAAAGAAAACTGTATGAACAGCATAATTATTCAGAAGTAAACCAAAGTACTTTATTGATCAAAATATAAAAAATACTTTCATAAAGAAGTATGTATGTCTGTTTGTGTCTATCTATACACACACACATGCACACACACATACTGCAGACAACAGGACTAGGGTAAAAGATGAGGTCAGGAAAGATTGACTTAATAAAAAAAAAAGTGAGCCTAACAAAATTAGTTAAGACTCCTAACTCTGAAAAAAGCCTTTCAATAGTTAAAGTTGTCTTAAGAAGGTCAGATTTCAGTTTTCCATTTATTTTTTACATTGATGCATCTGATGTGGATTTGGGGTTATACAAGAGTTTGAAGAAGATATGGAACATCTAATTCTTTATCTTTCACAAAAGTTCTTACCTAGGGAAAGGATGTATAGCACCACAGAGAAAGAGACTTACACTGTGAAATGGGCAGTGGGAAGTCTCAAAGTTTACTTGTGGGGTCATGAATTCACTGTGATAACAGACTACCAGTTATTAGTTCACTTAGAAAAAATGAAAGGCACTACAGAAGACTTAGCCACTAGTATCTTACCCTGCAACCATACATCTTTGTAGTCCAGGAAACAGCACTAAGTTCCTGATTTTCTGTCTAGATATTGAATTGACCCAGATATCTGCAAGACAGAGATGAATGAAGCCAGTAGAAGGAATGGGGAAAATTAAAGGGGAGGGGTGTGTGACAGTATATCGCAGCTAAAGGCTGTCTGACATCCTGTCATGAGCTTGCAGATGTACATACTGTTACTATAGCTGATAACGTAAGCTGGGAGAAGAACAGATAACCCACTTTTCTCAGAGACAGAAAAAGGGAGGTATTGTGCTGCTCAGAGGGAGAAGATTGCTTGAAGAGAGAGGTTGAGGGAAAAAGAAGAAGGATAATGGTGGGTGATCCAAAAGTGATTCTAGTCCACATTGGTTGCTAAAGCCTTTTTGATCCCAGTACAGACTGAGGCAAGACTCCTGAAGCAGAGCTGGGTGGGGTCCATAAGCCACCAAAGAAGGATTTTGGTGTTTTCTGTGTAGAATCATTTCCTACAAAGTCCTCATAATCTCTTGCAATGTTTGCATCAACTTGTGCTTTAGCTTTTGCAAGATAAGAGCCTGCCTGCCTGCCTGCCTGCCTGCCTGCCTGCCTGCCTGCCTGCCTTCCATTTGTAACCTGCGTTTCCACAAGGATCATCAAAAAGCTTCAAGTAATACAACTCAAAATGGGAGAGGCTCTATTCTCTTGTAGAATGTGGTAGAACTCAAAGAAGACCTACACTTCCTTTAACAACTTCCATCAGCCTCCTTTACACCAGGCTTGATCAACATGTAGCCCACTGGTGGTTTTTTAAAAACTCAGTGAATTCGCCACCGCCAAATGTTGCTGCCAGCAGGAAGGATCCACCACTGCTGAGCACCTCCAACACCTCCTTGCCTCACCAATGCTACCAGCTCCTTAGTTGGCACCACTTCACTAGCCATCAAACAGTTGATCGGTGCATGAGGTATTTTTTTGTGGCCCACAGTTATTTTTAATTTATCAATGCAACCCTTTCTGCTCTACAAGTTGTATAGGCCTGCTTTACACTATCCTTTATTCTGTAGTAGAACTACAGTGCATACAGTAATTCACAGCTAAAGGTGCTAAATGCTTTCCTTTCTCATCTATGTAGGAACTTCATTTGCAATCATCTTTCCAGTTTTTGGCAGATATATTCCAACAGCAAGCATGTAGTAGCAAATTATCAGGACCTCCTTCATTGGGTATCTTCTTAAACATCCTGCTGCCTTAGATTAGTTGAGATATATACTAGATTTATTCATTTGCGGTTTCTACCCACTAGGGAAACGTGGCATAAAAGCTCAATTAATAGGATGTTATCTATTGCCATGTTCAGTAACAATAGTGAAATATAGGAATTCTTAATGATACACATAATATATTTTTTTTTCTTCCCTGCACTTTATGTATGTTAACTACATGTTTCTTGGGGATGGGAATACATTGCATTGTGTGTCAGGACTACTATCTACTATCTACAAACACATTTAAAATAATAAGTAAGAAATGTTAAGAGTCCCTCCCCCATTTGTTATCATCGATGCTTTTGTCACATAATTGTTTATGTTATTTTTGATAAGAACTTTACCCAGTTTGGTGCTTTCCAAATGCATTGGACTACAGCTCTCATTACTTCCTGCAAATAGGATGGGGATGATGTTATATTCCATCACTGATATAGTAGAAGCAGGACATGGACTGGGAACACCTTGGTTCACATTCCCACTCAGCCAAAGAGCACACTTGGCAATTCCGGGCTGATCATTCTCTCAGCCAATCCCCAATTCACAGGGATGTTGTGAGGATAATATTACAGGAAATTCCCTCCTGCAGCCCCCTTATAAACTGCCTTGAACTCCCAGCAAAGATGGGCTATAAATGCAGTAAATAAGAACACATTTCAGGGATAATGTGTTGGGGTATGTTGGTTTTTAAATTTGTTGCAGTCAGATAAGAACATAATGTAAGCAGTGCCCTGTTCTCACAGTGGCCAACCAACTGTATTATAATTATTGTTTAATTATGAGAAATGGTTTGTTTCTCCAAGCTCTTCAGGGAATTCCATTGCTAAGTAAGAATTTGAGCCAAGATTTTCTGTATGAAAACCTAACACCTTTTGATGCTTTTATATTTTCATTTTTAGCCCAAAGCAATGTCTTAAGTCTACTATACTAGGAAAAACTATCCTAGGCCCACCTTAAGGTGCAAGTCTAGGGAAACCAGGCCCCCTCCTTTGGAGACAGATCACCAGCAATAAATAAAATTATTTTTAAAAACAGGAAAAATAACATAAACATTTCTTTTGTTGCCTTTTGTAACCGCATGCAGAAACAATCAAGATTGGAGAAACTAAACATATATCACAGACATTGCCTTAAAAGAATCTCCCATAGAATGCTATAAAGGAGAAGGCAAGTCTGGGGCAGATCTGCTAATAATATAGCAGATACTATTGCACAGAGATCCCAAGATCCCGTCAAACATATAACTGAGCTCGGGTAAATAAAATACACAGGGAAGCATTAAAGAACTTGAGTAGTATGCAGAAAACAAAGAATGACCTTAATGCAATGCTGACTAGGCATTTATCTGTGTCTACCCATGTAACAGATATTTAGAATCAGAAATGCCTTTCTGATTTAATTTTATATGTATTTGGTTTTGGGGGGGCTTCTGAACATTATAGGCTTAAATGTGAGGATGAAGGAGGCTAGCCTCTTTTTTCCCCTTTCTTCCTTGGTTCCATTCCACTTAAGGCTGCTCTTGATTTCAACCTGACAAACATGTTTTTATCTGGACATAGAGGGGTTGGGGGGAATCTTCCTGCCTACACAACTCACACTCTTTGGGTGTTTAGTGGACCAAAGTGACAAATTTCACATTGCACTTTAAACCGTTAAGATAGGATGCATCTCATACATCAAAGATATTTTATGTGACTATAAAGAGGCACTCAACTATAATTGTATCCATTACTGCATCATTCTATAACAAAGCTTCATTGCATTTTTTGCTATGACTATAATCCAGGAATTTTAAAGTAATCAATCAAAATTTATTTGGTACATATAGTAGGCCTTGCCACATGAAAGAACATTTGCTTTTATGCTCATTAGTAATTCATTCAAACCAGAAGCCAAATGCCAGACTTCTGAGAAGGGCTGAATGTTATTCTTGATGAAAAGTATAGACCTAACAGATTTTGTTTCCATGAGTCATTAATAGTAGAGTCATTAATGGCTCTACTGCCATTTTTTCCTGCAATAATGAGAGAAGTTGGAAAAATGCTCATACAGATTCAAACATGTTTGTATCTTCCTACAGTGTATGTTCTTGAGCAGCAGTATTCTATCAAGATGATGTTTTTCTAAGATCATCTTCCTCACCCTGATGCTCTCTGATGAATACCAGCATTCCTTTATGGCGTACAGCTTATGAAAACCCCAAATTCACAATCTCAGAAAATTAGAATAGTGTGAAAAGGTTCAATATTCTAGGCTCAAAGTGTCCCACTCTAAGCAGCTAATGAATCCATAACACCTGCAAAGGGTTCCTGAGCCTTTCAATGGTCTCTCAGGCTGGTTCAGTAGGAATCACAAGCATGGGAAAGACTGCTGACCTGACAGTTGTGCAGAAAACCATCACTGACACCCTCCATAAGGAGGGAAAGCCCCAAAAGGTCATTGCAAAAGAAGTTGGATGTTCCCAAAGTGCTGTATCAAAGCACATCAATAGAAGGTTATGTGGAAGGGAAAAGTGTGGTAGAAAAAGGTGCACAAGCAGCAGGGATGACCGCAGCCTGGAGAGGATTGTCAGGAAAAGGCCATTCAAAAGTGTTGGGGACTTTCACAAGGAGTGGACTGAGGCTGGAGTTAGTGCATCAAGAGCTACCACACACAGACGGATCCTGGACATGGGCTTCAAATGTCGTATTCCTCTTGTCAAGCCGCTCCTGAACAACAAACAACATCAGAAGCATCTTACCTGGGCTACAGAAAAAAAGAACTGGTCTGTTGCCCAGTGGTCCAAAGTCCTCTTTTCTGATGAGAGCAACTTTTGCATCTCATTTGGGAACCAAGGACCCAGAGTCTGGAGGAAGAATGGAGAGGCACACAATGCACGATGCTTGAAGTCCAGTGTGAAGTTTCCACAGTCTGTGTTGATTTGGGGAGCCATGTCATCTGCTGGTGTTGGTCCACTGTGCTTCATTAAGTCCAGGGTCAACGCAGCCATCTACCAGGAGATTTTGGAGCACTTCCTGCTTCCTTCCACAGACGAGCTTTATGGGGATGCTGACTTCATCTTCCAGCAGGACTTGGCACCTGCCCACACTGCCAAAAGTACCAAAAGCTGGTTCAATGACCATGGGATTACTGTGCTTGAGTGGCCAGCAAACTCGCCTGACCTGAACCCCATAGAGAATCTATGGGGCATTGCCAAGAGAAAGATGAGGGACATGACACCGAACAATGCAGCAGAGCTGAAGGCTGCTATTGAAGCATCCTGGTCTTCCATAACACCTCAGCAGTGCCACAGGCTGATAGCATCCATGCCACGCCGCATTGCGGCAGTCGTTGCTGCAAAAGGGGCCCAAACCAAGTACCGAGTACATATGCATGCTTATACTTTGCAGAGGTCCGATATTGTTCTATTTCCAATCCTTGTGTTATTGATGTCATGTAATATTCTAATTTTCTGAGATTGTGAATTTGGGGTTTTCATAAGCTGTATGCCATAATCATCACAATTATACCAAAGTAAGGCTTGACATATCTCGCTTTGCATGTAATGTGTCTATCTCATATATTGGTTTCACCTTTTGAGTTGCCATACTGACATAAATGAACATTTGCACGATATTCTAATTTTTCGACTTTTACCTGTATTTCATCTTTGTGTCTGAAGTGAAATTGTTAGCTACAGTAAGTGTCTTTGAGTTAAATTGAATGATTTATAGTATTTCAGCTTATTTCTAACAGCAAAACATCAGAAGTTGATGTTGGCTAAATTCTACTTTTGATATTCATTTTATGTTGAATTTGCTCCTTGTATAAATCAGGAGAAACGGGAAATGATATAAGTGCAGAAAGGAAGCCCGGAAATTAAAACCCCATTATCTCTTCAGTACTCACTTTTCTTAATTAATTCGCTCCTCATTTTTACATAATAGTAAATAATTGAATTTTCTTTTTTGTCTTCTAATTAAATGGTATGCTTTTATCCGCCTTCTTGAATTCAGTCTACTTAGCAATTAAAATGGTACTAAAACATTATTAAAGAATTTCCTATTTTACAATTATTTGAATTGTGCTTGGAAGACTTTGTATGTTGAGTTCCCTCCCCAGCCCCACCTCTGATTTCAGTATTATTGTTCTAAAAAATAAAAACTTAATTTAAAGTTCCTGTTAAGGCATTCTTCCTCATTATAATGAAAATAATAATGGAAGCAAGCAAGATTTATACTTATGAAAACCCCTAATATACATGAGATTTCATGCAAATTCCAGCAGAGTAGCCAATTGTCCTGTTTCAAATTCACACAGACTCAGTTGCTAGGTGAAAATAGGAATTTACTCAAGTCTGAGTCGGCAGCCTTTTGATAAAGGAGGGCACATTTTACATTCTCAGAGTAGGAGCGATTAGTCATTAGAAAAGGTGCATGAGTATATATACTCGTGAATGATAAGCCAGGATTCCCCAGAATCCTTGCTTACAGCTTTGCATGAGCTCAATAGAAAGATTATTAGAATTTATTTGGCTGTGGTTACAAACATATACCCCAACGTAATGCCTATGAATATCAATGTGCCCACAAATTCCACCGTTGCCAAACTCTCTGCCTCACCTGAATTCTTTAAAGATTTTTGTTAACGAAAAAGGGAAGCTGGCATGCTGCCAACTTAGCCTCAGCCTCTAGGTTCTCTTGACTTCAAAATGCCTCTTAGAAAATGAAAGTCTAATGTTCTTTAGGAAACGTGCCCATGTTTCCAAGGGAAAAAAAGGCAAAGGTAAGAGAAGGTACAGGTAGCATACTGCGCGGCTAGTTAGACTGACTGCTAATACACTGGAAAACTTCCGTGACATACCTGTTAAGGTATTAGACTACAGTAGCAAATATGTTCTGTGGCACAAAAAGTTTGTTTATCATGGTTCTTCACACACACAGATTCACCTGGGGATAATCCCCCTGAATACAATAGGCTTTATTTCTTTAAAGCACATGAATCAGATTGTGCTGTGGACCTTAGAGCATAACACTTTTAACGTGTTTATATTGTTGTATTTAATGTATTCTTACTTCGGTGAGAATGTTTTTAGCATGTTGGTTTAAAACCTTCACCTTACAGCCTATAAAGGAATCTGGTCAGCATCTGCAGATGAACATCCCAAAACTACCTAAACAAATTTGTGGCATAAGATTCATTTGAAAGAGCTCTACAATCAGAAACTGAGAACTTAAATCAGGAATTAATGCAGCATCACCTAGCTTTAGATTATTTGTTAGCTAAACAGAGTGGGTTCTCTAAGATAGTAAAGCAGGGATGTAAAGTGACATTCCATGACCTTAATAAAACTATTGAATTCAAAGCAGAAACTCCAGGAGATGACTGGGAACAGCAATTGGTGGTGGAAACTGCATGGCTACCAGATTCTGAATGATTGCAAAGGCTGTTAGTGGGCTTTGTTAGTTTCATAGTAATTATGATCCTGTTATGCTGTTATGTGCAGTGCCTTCCAAATCTTGTTGGCTTAAAACCTTTATGTTACAGCTTCTCTCCGACTCAGGGAACATTTACAGAACAACATTAGGAGTCATTTTGATAAATGTGAGAGTTTTCATCCACTCCCAAAAGAGCTCATTTAGTCCTAAAAAGGGAGGAGTGAGGTACCAGCCAGCCTGAGCTTACTCCATATTGTCCTGTCAACAGTCCTCCCCTGTCTGTCAGAAAGAACAATTTAAAAAACAACAGGTATGCGTACAGGGAGAGAACATCCTCAACTGGTGGTTTCTGTAAGATAGCAGACGAACGTTACCAAGGGAAGCATATCTTGTACTGAGGTTTGAAGCTTATTGACATATGAATGATTTGTAACTTCTGCAATCTTGTGACTATTGTTGAAGCTGTATGCAAAATCCTATATAAAGCCCACCCATCCCATTGAAAGTTGTGCTTGCTTTTGGGAAATATCCCACTTGCACATTTCTTCTGCACAGAATAAACTTTTGCAGTCTCTACTCTCGGTGTGTGTTTATTGGCTGACTCACACGCTGGGCCAACAAGCTCATTTCAGGGGCAACAATTTTGGCAACCCAAATGGGACATGCCTAAATGGCCTTGCCCAGTTTTACAGAGGTCTCTTCCTGCCAGACGAGACCAGGGACGGCAGCGCACACTAGAAGATTTTAACCAGGGTCAGAACCAGAAGACTCAGGCAAGAGGAGCCCTCTGAAACTCTAAGACTCAAAGATACAACGCCAATAACAGAGAGATTGTTGGATGAGAGAATACCTGTCGATCTTGGCTGGGTGAGTATTGATCTCCTTCTGGTTTTTCTTCTTGGGTTTGGATATTAATCCTTTTAGGTTTGACCAGGGAAACCAAGAAAGAGCGAGGGGTACACTTGAGGTTTTGAGGTAACCAAGAAAGGGCAAGAAGGTGCACTTCAGGGAACTTGCAGAGAGCTATAAAAGGTGATCCAATTCTGGGGTTTAGATTGTAAGTCCTTTTAGGCTTGATGTGGGACCAGGGCAGTGAAGGGCACTAGCAGTTTGCACTTGGACGCTCAGGGGAATGCATGCCAAGACCAGTACATATTCACCCGCAAGGCATTGGTTGGAAACAAGGTTTGAATAGTCCAAGGGCTAACTGGGAAATAAAAGGCAATCCAAACATGGTTGGTGGCCAGACCAAGATCAAGGAGTGTTGTCTGTTAGGATGCATCCTGAAACATTGAAGTTTGTTTGGAAGGGATCCTTTGACTAAAACCAAAATGAAGTCTTTGGGTATAAACTTCTAGCCATGTTATCCTTTGGAGGATGGAAAGAAATTGCTGTGGAATAGGTTGTTGGATTATAATACTATTGTACAATTGGCTTTGTTTTGTAAAAGAAAAAAAACTGGTTAAAGTTCTGTTGTGAAAATGCCTGGCCATGATATAAACTTGAGAGCTCTGACAAATAGCCACCTGCAGGGTATGTGAAATCTTTGTTTCTTCCTTGGCGGTTTCTTTTTCTGGTTGGTCTGTGTTCAGCTCAACACCCCCTTTGTGGGAGGGCAGTTTCCAGTGGTGCCAACGTCCCTGGGAGACTATTTTGTAATTCTCATTTTGTTGACGAACTGGCAAATGGGATGACAACAGTACCAGATATGTGTTGAACCATTTTAAAGTTTGCCCAGAAGTTCTATTTTTTTAACATTAACTATTCAAAAAGATATATTAACTTACTGTGCATAGTTGAGTTTAGGAATCATCCTTTATTATTTTCCTAAAATGCACAAACTTTATAGCATATCTGCAAAGAAAAAAACTTTCTTCCTTCCTGTTCTCTAGGCTGATTCTTGAAGCTCTTGACCATTAAAATTTTATAACATAACTCAATTTCATCTATTTTGCCTGATTCTACTTTGTCAAGTCTTTCAGACAACTCTTTTCAAGTTGTCCTAAAATGCTTATTTTCTCCTTCTTGGAAATCTCACTTATTTTATCATCTGACAGCTATTAGGAAGGGTCTCTCCTTAACAAACGTCTGCAATGGTACTATTGTTGCAGAATGTGTTAGTGGGGTTTTTAGTTAAACTGAGGCATAGTCATTCCACTGTATGGACAGGATAAGATTAGAAACAGTGAGGGTTTGTGGGTGAACTGATTTGGAACTGTTGGAGCCAAGGGGGCTAGGGCAAGATCCATGAAATAAGGTGGAGCAGAAGTTCAGCTAGAAGTTGAGATCAAAGAGGGTGGGAAGTACAGAGGAGAAAAATCTATAAAAATAGGGTAGGGAGAAAGTACTCATAAGAAATGTAAGCCTCAGTGAGAGATAGGGATCCTTGATAAACAAGCTAACTGTCTACACTGACTCATTTAAATATTACAGTTCAGCTTTCATTATCCTCAAAAATGTTGCTAGTTAATATGTTTGACCAGCTCACTGTTTTGTCAGATCTCTTTGTTTACTAAATCTAAATCACAACATGAGCTAAACCTTCTAGATACATGCAAAGAATTATATAATTGCAGTACTTAGTAACTTGATTGAGAATGTAGTCTATGGGGATATAACTTTGGAGCTGGAATAATAGTTGATAATGAGCTAAATCTATTTGTTACATCTATTTGTTACAAGGCCTTTAAAAACTCCTTTTGAGTTTGTGTTTCTAATACTTTGCCAAGA
Organism: Liasis olivaceus; assembly: GCA_030867105.1. Classification (NCBI taxonomy): domain Eukaryota; kingdom Metazoa; phylum Chordata; class Lepidosauria; order Squamata; family Pythonidae; genus Liasis; species Liasis olivaceus. The sequence continues at coordinate 266,257,336 of CM061349.1, forward strand.
ACCATCTTTACTTATTATCTGTTTGAATCTTGAGTTTGGATGAGTGGTATAAAAATGATCTATGTATCATGAATAAAAAATAAAAGTTACAAATTAATGAAATTCAATTCCATTATAAATTTCTTTTTTTTTGTCTATAATTTTTATTAAAACTTTTAAACAAGAAGATAAAAACTAACAGAAACTAATATAAAGTGAGGAAGAAAAATTAAAAAGGAAGAAATCAAAGAAAAAGCAAAAAGTGTAAGAAAAGAAAAAAAGTTGAAGAAAAATAGAAAAGAAAAATGATACAAAAAAGTGGCTTCCAATATTCTTCACACAGTTATGAGTAAAAATGTATTTTAACCTCTCTCTCTAAAGTTAAATCATATTAATCTTCTTTCTATAATCTATCCTATCCAATAATCAAAACTAAAAATCACAAATTCTTTTTTTTTTTAATTTTTATGCAAAAAGTTCTTAAGAGGCTTCCAGTCACCAATAACTGTAGATAATGTCTTCTCTCTAATCAAAGAAGTCAATTTATCCATTTCAGCAAAATCTGTCAACTTTAACAATCATTTCTCCATAGTGGGTAGTGTTGAATTTTTCCATCTCTGTGCATATAGTAATCTTGCTGCAGTAATTATACATTGAAATAATCTTCCATGGCTTTTTTCTAACTGTTTATCCATTAATCCTAAAAGAAAAAGTTCTGGATTCAGTTGAATATTGATCTTTAAAATCCTCTGTATTGAAGTATGTATTTGAATCCATCTAAATTTCAACCCTTTTAACCACATATTTTCCCATTGATCCATCTGTATATTATAACCAAAATTATTAGCCCACTTTATCATACATTCTTTAACCTGTTCTTCCTCTGTTTCGAATTTCAACAAAAGTTTGTACATTTTAGCAATTGCATGTTCATCACCAGTACACAGTTGTATTTCAAAATAGTTTGCTCCAAACCATAAGTCTTTTTATCCATTTTAAATCTTTCAGATAACTGTAAATAGGAAAACCATTGACAACTATGTCCTTCTGTTATTAATTGCTCTTTTGATTTTATTTTAAATCTCCCTTGATAGTTTTCCAATAAATCCTGATATGTTAACCATTTATCTTTGTCTGCCAGTTCTCTTCTATAATAAGCTTCTTGAGCTGAGATCCATAAAGGTTTTTTCAGGCACAACCTGGGTTTATATCTATTCCATATTCTCAATATGGCACGTCTAATAAAATGATTTTTAAAGTCCACATTAATTTTAACTTTATCATACCATAAATATCCATGCCATCCAAACCTCAGGTCATGACCTTCTAACAGTAAAAATCTGTTGTTTCTCAGCAACATCCATTCTTCCATCCAGACCAAACAACAAGCAGCAAAATAGAATTTCAAATCCAGTAAACCCAATCCTCCTCTTTTCTTTGATCTTGTAACACTTTATATTTAACTCGTGGTTTTTTCCCTTGCCATATAAATTTAGATATATCTTTTTGCCATTGTTTATATGGTGCATCCATTGACAAAACAGGTATTCTCTGAAACAAAAGCATAATTCTTGGCAAAACGTTCATTTTTTCCACAAAAATTCTCCCCAACAGTGACAATTTTAATTTCTCCCATTCTAATGTGTTCTTCTTAATTTCAGTCTATATCTTAACATAATTATTTAGAAATAACATAGAGCTCATATTTGTCATAGTTATACTCAAGTATCAAGAAAAAAGTTTTGTTATTTCTCCATTAACAATTACGTGTACTTTCTACGAAGTATGAAATGACCTTACTCATTTAATAAAATTATCTCCAAGTTTCATATATTCTAGAACTCTAAACAAAAAAATCCAATTCAAATTGTCAAAGGCCTTTTCTGCATCTAAGAATATCAATGCAGCTTGTTTTCATTATGTTGCTCCAAGTATTCCAAAATATTCAAAACAGTTCAAATATGATCTCATAGTTGTCTTTTAGGTAAAAACCTGCATTGATCTTCATGAATAAAATCCTCTAAAATTATTTTCAACCTTTCAATCAAAATCATGGTAAACAGTTTGTAATCATTGTTCAATAAATATATTGGTTTATAGTCTCTTATTAAAGTCAAATCTTGTCCCTCTTCAGGTATTAATGTTATATTAGCCTCTTTCCAACTATCAGGAATCTTTCCATTCTGCAAAATGATATTCATTGTTTGTTGTAAAGGTTGCAAAAGCTCATCTTCAAAACATTTATAGTAAGATGCCAGCAACCAATCTGGAATGGATACCTTTCCTGTTTTAGTCTTTCTGATGGCTTCACATGGCTCCCTTATTGTTATAGGTCCATTCAAAATTTGTCTCTGTCTGTAATCTTTGGTAAATTTTGTTTGTATAAGTAGTCATCCACTTTTTCCAAGGAAATTTCTTGACCTTTATATAAGGTAGTGTAATACTTATGAAACACTTTCCGCATATTCACATTATCTGTTATTACAGTATTCCCTTGTAACTGTAATATCACTTTCTTTTCTTTTTCTGGATTATCACTGGATTATGATTTGAAGTCACTGGATTATGATTTGAAAATGTCTTTGGTAATATCTCCATTTTATAAACACTATTAGCCAAAATCTTAGAAATCCAAATCACCTCTATCCTTGAAAAAGATCTATGTCTTTCAGAAAAATAAATATATTCTTTTGAATCACCATTTTTATGTCTTAATTCATCTGTAAGGAATGCCCCGTTCGTCAAGAGAAACTCCCATGACACGTGTGGTTCACAAAAGAGGTTTACTCAAGCATAACACAACAGTTACAAACAAAGCCAGGACTGGCTTGGCACATTTCGTGTTACAATTTATAGCTCTCCCCTTCCTGTGTTTCGCCCCGTCGTCAAGTTACATATTGCAGCTTGTCGGTGCCCCAATAATCCCCCTTAATGGTCCAAATGGCAGGTTCAGCCACTATCCCATTGTCCCTTGATTGCCTGCCCCTCCGGTGTGGGCTTGTTTCCTCGGGGTCCTTTCAGCTGCACGCAAAACCGGGGTTTTCTCGATCGCGCAGTGATCATCTTTCCGCGGCTCGCGGCTTTGCCCTTTGTCTCGGCGCGCCCCGCTTGTCAGAATGGATACAAAACATCCACTCTGCGGTTTCCTTGTTAAGTGGGCGCAGGTGGCCCATTAATCAGCCGCGGCTCTCACTTCCTCTTTTTCCCCGGCTTGCAAGCAGGCGGTAGAACTGGCTCAGCGCAGCTGGCGGGGTTTCCTAGCAGTGCCATGCCGGCTGAACCTGACATCATCAACAAGCTCCAGATTATCCATTAAATTAAAAAAAAAAAACTTTGGTAATTTACCCTGTGTTTTTTAAATATTTTTCTCAGAAGTTCTATCTTTTTGTAGGGAAACCACTCCATTCCAATCCCCCAGGAGACACCAATTTTCATATGTAAAATCCAATAGTTTATCCATATGTCCTTTATAAAATGCTGTTTTATCTTCATTTTACCTGAAATGACTTCAAAAACAATGAAAAGATGCACTGCTGGGCCTACATTAAAAAAACAGGGAAAAATAGGGAAAGAAAAATAGTAATTTCAAAAAGGGCTTTGCTGGATTTTGAATCAGCAACCTTCTTTTTAGAAGGCAACAGCTACAGCCATTGTTTGTTACCTAAATATAAAGTGACTTTCTGGATCTGCAGAACAGCAGAGAATAATGTTATCAGTGCAAGAACATCCCATTCTCTTGTGTCCCTGGGGGCATGCGTGGAGCTATTCCAAGTTCCTATTAGCTGTAATAATAGCTGTGAACATTTGCACACTAGTCATGATTGGTCTCACAATGGCAACATTAATTAGATGTAATATAACTCTCCTTCTAAACAAAAACTATTGAGAAACTCCAGAATAAAAACTGGTAATAATTAGCTAGTAAACATATGTACAGAATAGAATATAATTTATGTAGAAGAAGGTAGCTTTTACAGAATTTTAATATCTGACCTTTGAGATACGATGTTGTAACTTACTGCGTTGACTCCCCAGAGTCCAGAAGCAATGAAAGAAAGTTTATTTTTACAACATATTTTATATTATTTTGAAAATAGATGTACCACCCACTTCCTTAACTCGTCTAGGTTCCATAATAATCAGATGGTTATATTACCTATAAAACACATTAAAAGACCTTGGAAAATAAATTTCCGCACCTTTCCTAAATTGTAATGAGGGAAGGTGCTTGCTTCAATTCTAGTTACAATTTTTTCCATAATATAGGTTTTACCATGAACAAAGCTGAACCAATTCTTAATGTCAAAGCTGTCTATTGCAGGACTTACAGAAGGTGTTCCACTGATAAGCTAATAGTGCAAAATGGACTGTATGGGAGCACACAATTCTGTAACTAGTTAGAGCCAAAAGTGTGTTGGCTTTATATACCACTGCAAACATTTTGAATCAGGCTTGGAAGGCAACTGACAACCAGTGAAGTTGTTTCAAAAGTGAGGTAGTGAGATTTGAAAGAGGTGCAATTTTTGAACTAGGTTCAAGAGTTGCCACATATTGCAACAGTATGCCAAAACTGAGTCACTGATTCTCAGATTCTGTCCCCTAGATAGGGATACACCTGCTTTATCAGAAGAATATAATAATAGCTCTTCTTTATCCATGATGCTATTCACTATCCAGTACTGACAATGAACCCAAGAAAAAAACCCTGTTGCAAAGCTATTCCTTAAGGAATAGTGCAGTCTCATTCAGAGCGGGTATATTTCTTGAATCCTGAAATCCAGCTTCTGGGATCTGTAGCAACTATTTTCAGTTTATTTTCCTGTATTCAGTCTTTTACAGCCCAGGGAATCAGGGATTTCCTGTTGACATCCAACCCTGAGTCTTCAGAAAAAAAGAGAAATATAGCTAAGTATCATCAGCACATTGATGACAACTAACTCAAGTCCTTTGCAGCAGCTTCATATAGACATCAAATGGAAGGCAAGATATATTCTTGGAGGACCTCCCCTCCTTCCACCAGGACAACTCCAAGAGGTCAAGCAAAAGTCTTCCAATATAATTTTCTGGTTGCAAGAGAGGAATAGAACTGCTATAGGGCAGCATCTTCCATCCTCAATTTCCCCCAGTTGCTCTAGCAAGATACCAAAGTCAGTGGTATCAAAAGCCACAAAGAGATCAGGAGTATCAAAAGAGTTCAAGGGCCTCCTGCTTCTTTCCTAGTACAAATTTACCAGTGAGGAAGCCTAAGTTATCTCCCTACTAAATCTAGGCCTAAACCGATGGTGTCTGCAGACTATAACTCCTTTGGTCATAATGATGAAAGTAGCATAGTGGCATCACATTTTAAACTCTGCCTCTTTGGAGTGTGTGTGCTGCATTGCAATGCACATAGAAAAGGGCTGAACTTCCATAATGGCACTGCAATGCTGTTTTCATCAGTCTGCCCCCCTTGCCCCCCAGTGGATGCTGGTGTTCTAAACCCAGATTGGAAGGCACTAAGATCATCCACTTCATCTAAGAACTCCTGGAGCAATAGTACTACTGTCTTCTCCACCAGTTAGCTAACTATGCAATATTGCATACTAGCTGAAACTGTGTAGGTTCAATGATGGCTGCCTAACCAAGGGCCTTATTAACTCATTTTTAAGGTGGCAGGAAATTTTACCTGCAAAAAAAGTTTGATGACCTAAATGATAATCAGTTGGACAGAATCTTTAGAAGACCCTATAAGCTACACTGGGAACAGGCAAGTAGTAGTGTAAACTTCACCAAGAACTGTATTAACTTCAGAAACAAGCAATGAAACAGATTTAAATAGATATTAGTAGACAATGTAGTGGACAATCTAGTGACACCAAACTTAGGTTGAATCTGAATAATTTCATTAGCAAAGAAATATGCAAATTCCTCACAGTATAACTCAAATAATATCAGAGTACCAGCCCAAACTACTGGAAGTTGGATCATCTGCCTAACAATAAAGAGCTCCCTGATTCCCATCATGTACCATAGGTCTTATGATTATGCTGCTACTGTGTCTGGTTGGACTGGTCCCTGGTTCTGTAGTATAGTTGCTCAAGCTGCCTGCCCTCATTTTTAATTGCCTGCAACCATTCTGAGTATTATGGAGAATCATAGGCTTCAACACAGGCTAGGGAGCACTTAGAGCCACAGTATCAAATGTCCAGAGATGTCAATATTCAATGTCTCAACTAAGTTGCTGATATAGTGACCAGCCAGATTTGAAAAAACAGCCTTCAGAGAAGTCTGGAATCCAGCAGGATCCATCAGTTTCCCTAATTGTAGAGAATCAACGAGATGGCCTTGGAGGAGGAATGCAGCAGTTAGTAAGACATACTTTAAACCCAGGAAAGGAAGAGAATATTAGAAGGAAACTGAAACTGACTCTGCCTTTACTCTCTTTGGTATAAGAGGGAGGGAGAGAGGGAAATAGGTAGTTGTCAATCTGTAGCAAAGGCATTATTTCTGGGATTTCCATATATAAAACACTCCCATTCAACATGAAATTAGAGTTGAAGATATAATCTGCTCAAAAGGTAGATTCTGATGAAGCCCATGAATTCCACAATAACTATGAGATCCTGAGCTGCACTTGTCAAGACGACCCTAGCATAAATGTTGAAGTCCACCATCACTCATATTTTAAATGAAGTTTTTAGTCTTTAACATTTCATTTAGTTAACATTTCTGTTTCATACGTACCCTTTGTCCTTTTTTAAAATCCTTCTGGTTTCATCTTTAAGTCCACTGTTATATTTGCTTTGTGCTGGTTAATGACAGCAATAAAGATTGATTTGATTTGAAGTCCGCCCAGAGAAAAAAATCTTGTAGTCTGTAACAGCAGTTTAGAAACCACCATTGTCAGCTGAGACAGGGATTTTAACAGGCAGCAAGGCAGCCAGTACATCAACAGAATCCTGCTTTAATCTGGATGCAATACATGCCCCAAGAACTGTAAAGTCGTCCAACAGGTCTGCAGCATTTTTCTGGAATATCTGGCTGGCTGGCAACAAGTGGCTCAAACAAGCCCTCTGCCCCATTCTGCAAAATCTCCATAATACACGTGAGGATGGCCCTTTGATCTGTTATGAGATCATGAATTTTGTCTTTTATTAGAGACTGACCTGGTATTCAAAAAAGTAATATCAAGACTTGTCGATGCTGGACTTGACTTTCTAGAAGTACTCTTGCAGATTGAAGAGTCAAGAGTAAGAACTTTTATGATGCATTATCTTCTTTAATGGGTCTGCCTCTTCCTTTTTGATCATATCTCCCTCTGCTTCATGCTACTTTAATAGAATCACCCGTGCTACTGGAGGAGGAGGACAAGGAGGAGAAGAATTAAAGCAACTTTCCATTATAATTCAATATGACTAAACTATGGAGAATTGAAAGTACAAGGATAAAAGCAAATTGAAAACTGAATTATTGAACATATATATTTTGATCCAAATCAGTTTAATCCTTTAGCATTTTAAATTTCAAAATTCTTCCTTCCACTGCAGTTAAATGGATCTGTAATCCCATTAAAGTAAGTATAGTTGCTCCCGTGGATATGTTCTGGGACTATGTTTCATTGATTTTTGGTAGGACTTCTGAGTAGACATGTCAAGGATTGCAGTGATAAGCAAGAGGCAAAGAAGGATAAAATCAAATTGCCTCTATTTTTCATTTGGATATGTGAATATCCTATAATACAGGCAGTTGTTTTATCCAAAAAGTGGAACCTAGAGATACAAATGTGTTTCATTTAGGACATGTGAAATAAAAGTAACTCTGCTCTAAAATAACCTAAGGTAGAAGACTTTTAAAATATTCTCTTCCAGGTATTAATTTGTCACCCAAATTAAGCTTCAATGCAGTGAAAGTAATTTTCAACAATTGTTACATAATACATACTTTGTTTATTTTTCATGTTACACTGACCTGTAACCTGAATATACACTATGTTGGAACACTCACAAATAAGTTTACCATATCAAAAATCATTGAAAAAGATCAACTTCCATTGGACTTAATTACTAAATATTTGTTTTAAAAATCATAAATATATAAGATAAACTTTACAATATACAAAAATATATGCCAATGTAGATTTGTTTGAAGCTATTTGCCTCCATATGAGAACAATTCCTTATGATGCAATAGTACCAAACCCTGCTTATTTTTGAAAGTATGTCTTCAGATGCACTGTCTCTTAGCACCATAACAACTTACTACTCACACAAAGTAGTAGGATAGAGAGAGTTAGAGATTTCCTCTACCTCTCTATATCTTACTCTGCCTGCTCTTAGTTTATGAGATTGCTAATCTCAGCATCTCTTTTTTCCTACCTTTGTTTCATAGATATACACACAAGGGAACACTCTCCTCTTGATTCCCCTCCTGGTGGGATGAGCCAGCTAGGTGCTTTCCTGCCTAACGCATGCACTTCCTGAAAATAAACCTTCCCTGTTGAAGTTACTAAATCTGTTTCACTAATCCTTATTCAACTTAAATTCCCACTCTCCAACACTTACATGCAACTTTCTCTTCATACAATTGTATCCAATGGTCATCAAGAGAAAGGTTGCATCACCTGTGGCAAGCCCCAACCTTACCTACATGTTAAAATAAGCAGCTTTAAATGTACCCTGATATAATTTTAAGAGCATCACAAGCCAAAGAACAAGTAAGGAACCAAGACTGAAAACTTTCACCAATAGTTCTCTTTGTAGTGACAAAAACTACTTTTAACGTGAAAAGTCTCCAATCCCTCTAGCAGTCAAAACCTCATATAAAGCTCTAATTCTGCCCTAAATATAAATCTTTGGATCATGATCTGTGTCAGGAATTATGTACATATTCTCATAGAATTGCCTTTTAATTTAAATCAGAATAACCCTGATATCTGATATTTCTTTTCAAATTTATATTAAACAATGAGTATAATCTAACTTCCCAACCCAGGAGATAGTATTGGAAGATAGCAAAGGGTGGAAACATGAGCTCATTATAACAGATGCATGAAGTATTAAATGTATCCCTCTGTACATTAAGGCCAGAAATTCTCTGCTTGACCATGCTCCAGGCTTTGTCTAAGCTCAGTGTAGATAAATATTGGGGAGAGAGACCAAAATGGACCAGATTGTAACAAACTGCCACCTGTTGATCCCAAATCCAGTAACTTTCCTTGCAACCAATATTGATTCAAAAGAAAGTTCATTTATTGAGAATAAGTGTACAGATCCAAAGCATTGCTAAGACTGAGCAAAAGCGCGTCAAAAGCTGTTTTTCTTACTTCCCCCCCCTTACATCGCCCTTAGTTCTTGGTCTTCTGATTCCCTTGCTGGCATGGCCTTGAGCATGCCAGAGCCTGTGATAAGGAGCCATCTGCTTTAAACGGTTTCTCATTCCTTCTCCCCCCCCCCCCTTTTACAATGGCAGAACCGCAGCATGTAAAAAGCCATTTTTTAAACTAGCCATATAATAATCTATTATAAAATCTTGCGAGGATTCTGACATGCTGCCCCTCCACAAAAGAGGATGTCAGTCAGATGATTCCTCTTCTTCACTCTAAAAAAGAAAAAAGCAAAGAGAAACATAATACAATAACCATTCTAATTGTTAAGGCTTTGGAGGATAAACATCATAAAATTTTTTAACTAAATGTGGAGCCTTTACATGTTTCTCGTCAACCCATTCAGCCATTGATTTGGGAAAATGTTTCCACTGAGTTAAAAATTTAACCCCCCCCCCATGCTTTCTACTGTCCAGTATCTCTTTAACTTCAAAATGTTGTTCTCCTTCAACCATCATTGGTTTAGAAGGTACTGGGGAGGGATGCCATTGAGATGACTCTTTATAGGGTTTAAGCAGGTCGCAGTGGAACACTGGATGGATTCTTTTAAAGGTAGCAGGCATCTGTAATCGTAGTGAAACTGGATTAATTACTTTATCTATAACAAAAGGCCCTACGAATTTTGGAGCAAGCTTTCTGGAAGGTTGTAATGATTTAAGATGCTTGGTAGATAAAAGAACCTTATCTCCTACTTTCCAGTCTTTTTCTGGGGTTCTCTTAGCATCTGCAAATTTCTTGTACGTTGCTCTGGCCTCCTTCAATGACGCAGCAATCTGAGGCCACACTTGTGTCATTTGTTGGACCCATTCATCAACTGAAGTGACTTGAGTGGTTTGTTTAGGTAGTTCTGGGATGGGTACAAAGTCTTGTCCTGTAGCTATTTTAAAAGGGGTGAGGCCAGTGCTTTGGTGCACTGCATTATTATAAGCTACTTCAGCAAACGGTAACAGTTCATCCCAATTGTCTTGTTGGTAGTTAATGAAACATCTCAAATATTGTTCCAACACTGAGTTCAGACGTTCGCATGATCCTGCCGTCTCGGGGTGGTACCCCGAACTCAAGCCTTGCGATGCTCCCAGTAGTTTTAGGAACGCCCTCCAGAACTTGGCAGTAAACTGGACCCCGCGATCTGAAATTATTTGTTCTGGGACACCATGAGCTCGGTAGACGTGTTGTATAAATAACTTAGCCAGTTTGGGGGCTGATGGAAGGGATTGGCATGCCACAAAATGTGCTTGTTTGGAAAAAAGGTCTGTAACTACCCAAATAACTGTCTTTTTGTTGCTTTCAGGCAGGTCTACAATAAAGTCCATGGAAATTTGCTTCCAAGGAGCCCCTGGGTTTGCTACTGTCTGTAGAAGCCCCATTGGTTTGCCCCCTCTCTTTTTGGCCGTTGCACATGTGGGGCATGTAGCTACATATTCCCCTACATCTTTTCTCATTGTTGGCCACCAAAATTGACGCCTGAGTAGATGTAATGTTTTCACAAAGCCAAAGTGCCCAGCTGTTTTGCTGTCGTGACTTCTTTGGAAGACCCACTTTCTAGCGTCTGCAGGGACATACAGCTTATCTTGCCACCACCATGCACCTTGTTTGTTCACTAGCAATTGGCTGTTGCTTTTAAACCAATCATCCTGAGCAATCTGGGCATTTAATTTTTTCAACAACTCTCCTTCTGGTTGTTCTTCACCCCTTTTTTCCTGAGCTCTAGTGACCACTCTTAGGGCTGCTTGGGTACATGAAATTACAGGAGCGACTACTTCCTCCCACTTGCTGTTGTGTTGAGGCAATCGAGACAGGGCGTCTGCCAGAAAATTTTTTCCCCAGGAATATACTTCAGGGAGAAGTTAAATTGATGAAAATATTGTGCCCATCTCATTTGCTTGGGTGACAGCTTCCTCGGTGCAGTCAAAGCTTCTAGATTTTTGTGATCAGTCCAAATTTCAAAGGGATGGGGTGATCCCTCTAACAAGTGTCTCCAGCAAACTAACGCCCAGCGTACTGCGAACGCTTCCTTTTCCCACACCAACCAGCGTCTCTCAGTTTCTGAAAATTTCCGGGATATGTACGCACATGGAAACAGCTCCCCCCCTGCCCCCTTCTGTAACAACACAGCTCCCACTGCCACATCCGAAGCGTCTGCCTGTATGACAAATGGCTGTTCTGGATCAGGGTGCTTTAAGATCGGTTCAGCCGTAAACAGACGCTTTAAAATTTGAAAAGCTTCCTGGCACTCCTTAGTCCAGGCCAAGGGGGCTCCAGGTTTTGATGCCTTCGCTTTGTCCTTGCCCTTGGTTTTCAACAAATCAGTGAGTGGGAGTGCTACTTGGGCAAAGTTGGGTATGAATTGCCGATAGAAGTTAGCAAAGCCCAGGAAACTTTGAAGCTGACGCCTGGTTTTGGGAGCTTCCCAGCCCGTGACGTCCCTCACCTTGACCGGGTCCATTTCAATTCCCTGATGCGAAATTCTATACCCCAAATAGTCAATTTGCTGTTTATGAAATTCACATTTGGAGAGCTTGGCATACAATTGAGCCTCCAGTAGCTTTTTTAGTACCTTCCTGACCAATTGTACATGTTGCTCCATGGTCTCAGTGTAAATCAGGATATCGTCCAGATAAACCAACACCCCCTGGTATAAATGCTCTTGTAACACCTCATTTATAAGTTGCATAAACACCCCCACTGCCCCTTTTAATCCGAACGGCATTATTTCATAACGGAAACACCCCAGGGGCGCGTTAAAGGCGGATTTCCATTGATCTCCTTCCCGGATTCGCACCCTGAAGTACGCCTCCCTTAAATCCAGCTTTGTGAAAATTTTCCCTTTGGATAAATGGGCCAACAGGTCTTTCATCAAGGGGAGTGGGTACCGGTTGTCAGCAGAAATGGCATTTAGCCCTCTATAATCTGTGTACAAATGTAGGGAGCCATCCTTCTTTTCCCTAAATAGCATCGGTGCAGCAATTTGAGAATGGGTAGGTACAATAAAGCCCCTCTTTAGATTCTTATCAATGAATTCCCGCAATGCTTCCAACTCTTTGGGTGTCATTGGATACATTTTCTTCCTTGGAAATTTAGCCCCAGGCTCAATCTCTATGGCACAGTCACTGGCACGATGGGGGGGTAGCTGATCTGACTCCCTTTTGCTAAACACCTCCTGCAGGTCGCGGTATTGCTTGGGAATCTGAGTTGCAGCCTCCACTGCCTTTTCCCCACTCACAGCGCCCATCTCTCCATCTGACAACGTTTCGGTAATTCCTTCAACTTCCACTCCCCCCTCCTTCGGGAAACGTAAGATCTTCTCCTCCCAGTTCACTTCTGGGTTCTTCCTTTTTAACCAGTTCATGCCCAGAAGCACTGGGTTGCATGCCATGGGAGTCACTAGGAATTTAATAGTCTCTCTGTGGTCCCCCATAGTTAGCTCAAGCTCTTCAGTACGATATTCCACCGACCCTCCCCCCGCTGGGGATCCGTCCAGCTGGGTAAAAATCACAGGGGTTTTCAGTCTCTTTAAGCACAGTCCCAAACCCTGGGCAAGGGCGGGGTTAATCAGATTTCGGGAGCAGCCAGAGTCTATCAGCGCCCATATCTCTGCCCTTCGATTAGTCCTCACCACCCTTAGTTCCACCCAAATTTTAATGGGACTCACCCCCATCTCTTCGCTCTCCAAGTCCTCCCGTGAGCTGCTTTCTTTCTCTGGAAGAGCAGCTGCCTGTCAGAGAGAGAGCGGAGCTAACAACTTCCGGGTTTTGCCGCCACCGCGTGTTGCTGCTCTAGCTCCCGTCTCGCTGCCTACTGCCGCTGACTCCTTCTTGCCGGGCTTTGAAGACTTCGGCCCCTTCCGCTCCGTCTTCTTGCCTCCTTGCTCCATCTTCGCTTTAGGGCATGCAGCAGCAAAGTGCCCTGGCTCCCCGCAGTTGAAACAGACGCGCCGGCTCCTGCTACTTTCCAGCGCGCTGGTCTTCGCCTTGGGCGCCACCTTCTTTGTGCCTGGTAAGGGTGGAAGTCGGGTTCTTGCTTCTATGGTGCGCCATTGCTCCTCCACTTCACTGGCCATAGCGACCCATCCATTAAAGGTTTTGGGGAAACCCCAGCACACCACGCACTGCAACAATTCAGGTTGCAAGCCTCTCTGGAAGAACTCGATCAGGAGGTCCTCAGGCACGTGAGGCAGCCTTTGAGCCAACCCCCAAAATTCGTAGGCGTACTCTGATACCGACTTGGACCCCTGCTTCAGCCTTTCCAGGTCGCGTCGTGCTTTAGGTGCCATGCACAGGTCTTCATAGTGTGCACAGAGAGCCGCCATGAAATCCTCTAATCTCCTTAAAGCCCGGTCCTTCGCCCTATGCAGGCCAACCACCCATTCTGCAGCCATATCTTCAAAAAAACTGGACACATAGGAGACCTTCTCCTCCTCGCTGCGGAACAGACCCCCATAGCCCTCCATGTAGATCCAAACCTGGGTGATAAAGCAAGCCAGCTGCTCAGCATCTCCCCCAAATTTCATGGAGATGCCCCGCTGCTGCATTGGGCTCTCCTTGGCTCTGCTAGGTGTGAGATCCTCCTCCTCCTCGCTGGAGGTCTCACCTTCAGCTGACGGCTCTGCTGCCTCCGTACCTCCCGGTGTGGCTGCTGACTCTCGCGTGGGGGGCGTAAATCCCCCTCCAAGCAGTTGATCTACCGCTGCCTTTAGCGCTCGCATATCATCGGATAGGGACCCCATCTGCCCTTCCAATTTCCCCATGCGATCTTTCATCAAAGGGCCCCGTCCCTTCATCGCCGTTGCCTTCGCCCCCGCTCAGGCTTGGCGTGATGATTGCACCGGCTCCTCCTGGGTTATCACCTTCACTTCCAATGGAGGAGGGACTGGTCTCTCTTCTTCTTCCTCAATTACATCATCAGCCATCCCGCTGCTCGGTTGGTCCCGGTCAACGTGAGGCTTTGGACTCCCTGCAGGGCAATCTCCCTGGTGGAAGTCTGCACTGGGAGTCTTAGCAAAATGTAACAAACTGCCACCTGTCGATCCCAAATCCAGTAACTTTCCTTGCAACCAATATTGATTCAAAAGAAAGTTCATTTATTGAGAATAAGTGTACAGATCCAAAGCATTGCTAAGACTGAGCAAAAGCGCGCCAAAAGCTGTTTTTCTTACTTTCCCCCCCCTTACATCGCCCTTAGTTCTTGGTCTTCTGATTCCCTTGCTGGCATGGCCTTGATCATGCCAGAGCCTGTGATAAGGAGCCATCTGCTTTAAACGGTTTCTCATTCCTTCTCCCCTCCCCCCCTTTTACAATGGCAGAACCGCAGCATGTAAAAAGCCATTTTTTAGACTAGCCATATAATAATCTATTATAAAATCTTGCGAGGATTCTGACACAGATCAGATATTATTTTTCTTCCTTCCATAGAGAATTATATCACTCCAGCAGTACAAGTCAAACTAGAGACTTGTCTCCATAGATTTGTTTGAGCTGGTGCTTTAATTGTCAGAGCCTTAGACAAGCATCAACAGAATCACTTCCAAGTTCTAGGTGGAGGAGTGCATTTGTGACCGAGTAAGGAACTTGAAGCAGGGATCTCAGAAATGTCTACTGAACTGCTTACTATATATTTGTGCCTTTACATTGGAGGCCATTCACACTGGCACTCTTAGATGCTTTTCTCTCAATGGTTTTGATCAGGAGCTTCAATATCCCCTATCCAGAATACATATGTTCAGACTCTGAAATTGAGGTGGTCATACAAGTCCTTTGAAATGCTCTCTCTCACACCCTTGGAGGATGGGGTTACTCTCTCCTCTAATCACAAATTACTTGGACTGTTCCCAACAGGCAATTGTATGCTTCCTATTAAACAATCTAATTTCTGTGCCATAACAATGGAGATAAGAAACAGCTGGGTCTGAACATAATTCCAACATGCTTATATTCTACTGTGAACCGGCTTTTATCCTGAATACTTTGTATTTTAATGTCATTTTCTTCTTTGTTTTGGTCTATGATTGTAAATTCTTTAACAAACAAATTTAAAAACTAGGTATATTAATGCTGCTGCTGCTGCGGTACATTCAAGTCAGTCTTGACCCCTGGTGACTGCCTGGACTAGTTCCTGCAGCTTTCTTGGCAAGATTTTGGAAGTGGCTTGCCCTTGCCTCCTTTCTAGGGCTGAGAGAGAGTGACTGGGCGAAGATCACCTAGCTTTGTGCCTAAGGCAGGACTAGAACTCATGGTCTCCCAGTTTATAGCCTGGTACCTTTAACTACTACACTAAACTAGCTCTCACTTATCAGTGCTATGATTTCTCTAAAATTAAAAAACGTAGAAAAAATAACACTATGTTGTTCCAAAGACATGTTTTCCTGTTATTAAATGATAGTTTCAGATCTTAGATATTGATCATTGTTTGTTCTCTTTTTTCCAGAATGATTAACTGGAATATATATTCTCCAGAATCTCAAACTGCATATACTGTATATCATAAGATGCAAGACCAAACCTCCCATTTACAATACTAGGAATATTATTTCATAACCATATATTCTGAAAGTTCTCTTAATATGACCAGTGATTAGCTTCCTAGTCAGCTCTGACTCAGAAGAAAGTAATCACAGCTAGAAGAAGCTTTTAACCAAGTCATTTATCAAGGTTCCAATTACTTTTTCATGTCATATTGAAGATCTCCTTGGATGTGAAATTGCTTTGAGTTTGATCCCCATTACTACATGGATTATTTAATTTGATTTATTCATACCCTGCCTCTTTATCAAAAACAACGTAGCTTATAGGAAATATACATAAATGAATAATATAATACATTAATGTGCACAATGCAAAACAATCATAACATTAAATAAAAACAAACTTTAAAAAGTAGAAGCTAGAATAAAAGCAGAAAATAGCATTTGGAAAAATTAAGCAAAGGCTAAACACTTAAAGTGTCCTGCGATAAACAGTGCTTCGGTAGTCCTGAAAGTTTCTAATTTATGAATAGTGCAGCTGCAAATGATGTTTGGGAGAGCAAAATGGCAAACTGATTGTCTCATCAAAAACTGTGCTGGCTAACATCAATCAGGGCAGGGAGAGTACCATTTATTTATTACAATGGAAGGGGAAAATTTCTGTGCCAGGTCCAGGTCAGCGTAGATGAGATATTCCGTCCTGGAGGACCTTCAGGGGAACGGCTGAGCTTTTGCTCTGGTAGATCATATACTGTCTCTTCTTCACCAATGAATCATCCAAAAGTCTGTCATCATCTCATATAACAATAAATGAATTGGGACCTGTAAGGACACTCACTCCCTCTGTTTTCTTGTACTGGAGTACCTCTTCACTGCTGGTAACTTTATAATATTTTTCATGTTAGACAATTCAGAAATTCTGAAATGCACAGCATCTTTTATTTATAAGTCATGGCTTGTCGAACATGGTTTTCTGAACAAACTATAATTGGCTGAATTCATAAACATGCTGAGCGATGCTCCATAATTCATAAAGATGCTAAGCTTAAAAAATGCAAACCACCTGATGACTTGGTGTGTTATGTAAACAGAATATATACCCAAGTTTAAGCAATGACTTGCCATTCGATCTTGACTGCAGATTTTCTGGTTTGTTTGATAGCTCCTGGCTTGACAAACAACTCCACGCTCAGCTCAGACTGCTGCCTAATTCAATCAAAGCTAATTCATACAGATATTGGCCCATGTCTTGTGCATTCAGTAGAGTTGCAATCTGCAAATGAAGGGATACTATGTGGGAAAACAGCTCTCATGCTGCTTTCATAACAAAGGTCATAAACAAGAGTTTTTCTTCTCTTGCATTCAGTTACCAAAAATGTCAGTGCAGGATTGGATTGACAACAGGCCAATCACTGTGTTGCTTGAGATTAAGTAACATATGGACCTATATTTCCCCCCAAGTCATGATGCACACGATCCAAGGCTGTTCTTTCATGCTACTGGATATGATTCACTCTGTCTAAAGTAGGGCAGGTTCATAAATGCAGAACAATCCCACCAACTATAAAATGATGATCAGTTATGCTGTATATTTTGCTGCCTTACAAAATTCTCTATGTATCTGAAAATTTTATTTTAAAAAATCTCCAGGTAACTTCAGTGAGGTCTACACTGTCACTGCTTTAACCTTAGCTAATAATTGGATTAAATTTAGAATGCTGAAGCATTTAAAATTGCCAGTGCTTTTGCATTGAACAATTACATTCTTGGAAAAATGTTTGTGTGTTTAGTGCATAATTTTTGTTCTTGAAATCCTGTAATGTCAAAAAATAGCAGCTTAAGGATGCAACCCTTGCCACTTACTAGGGGGTAATTCACTGAACACAGTGGAACATTTCATTAAGTAGCTTTACAATTTTAATATATATACACATGGAATCAATAATATTTCATTTTAAGATTCTTAAAAATAATATTCTTCTAGATCATGAGCTGCTAAATTTAAAATCCCTCAAATTTCAAAACAATTAGAGCTGTAATTTCTGTTTTCCTTTAAGACAGAACTTTTCATTGATTGCTTTATGCTGAATTTGGGGAAATCATTTTTGTAGCATATATCTGAGTACAGAAATCTTCTATATTTAAAATATGCAGAATTGTTATTAACATCACTATCAGCATCACCCACAAAAATGGATCACAAGCTTCAGTAATATGGCCTGTGCTGATGAAATAGCACATTGGGCAACCAAATTCTGCCCTTTTTTTATTCACCCATGAGTATTATACTTTTGAGGAAAACATCTAAATCAACAGCAGAACAATAACCATACACAGGACAGCATAATTTATCAACACCTTTATAGTTTGCTTAGAAATTTCTGGCCCCAAAAATCTTATATCTACTTAAAGTGCACTGATGATATTCATTACCTGAATTCATGGCCACAAAGTTCCAGCAGGAATTTAATAACTTTTATCTTGCCAACAGACTGACAGGTTAACTTTCTAGCACCCCTGTGAAACTGCACAATAGACATATAAGGAAACTACACAATGGATCTTACATATGAAACCAGCTGATAGATCTACTTCTTCCAGTTTTTATTCAGAACACATCGCAACATTGATTGATTACAGCCAAACCTTGTTATAACAATACCTTTCTATACTAACAGTTAAGGGATTTAAATAAAATATTTCCTTAAGTAAAATACACGTCAGATGAAGTTAAAAAATAGATCATCAAAGTCATACCGATTCTCAAAAATAATCTACCACAAATAGATCCAAAAGAGAAAATAACACAGTGTTGTCCAAACTTGGCCACTTTAAGATGAGTGGACTTCAACTCCCAGAATTCCCCAGCCAGCCATGCTGGCTGGGGAATTCTGGGAGTTGAAGTCCACTAAAGTGGCCAAGTTTGGACAACACTGAAATAACAGAACCCCATCCTCCAAGCCACTCGAAAACATTGTCTGTGATCAGCATCCTATTCTGGATGATTACATTTCCCTTACAAGCCTTCGGTGGTAGGTCCATACAAGCAGCCCCTAAGCTGAAACTTCTA
Source organism: Liasis olivaceus (assembly GCA_030867105.1). NCBI lineage: Eukaryota > Metazoa > Chordata > Lepidosauria > Squamata > Pythonidae > Liasis > Liasis olivaceus. The sequence goes on from CM061349.1 coordinate 266,276,206, forward strand.
TGAACCGGCAATAGCAGACCATGTAAGGGTTGAAGGTGATGAGTTGGAGAACAGAGGTTTCCAAGCTAGACAGACCATTATCTGGCAACCACTGAAGACTATCAAACTGCCAAATAACTCAGAAAGGAGAGAGAAATAAACTTAAAGTTTAACTACAGGACTGTAAACATAAAGGCTGTGAATTGTTTTTTCTGCAGTGGGAATTTGACAGTTGTGTTAAGGCCTCATGCTTCTCTACCATTAAGATTTTCAGCTAGCTGACTCATGTCTGGGAATCTTCTGCCAAGCCTTCCGCCAATACAGAGAGCTGAATTAAGGAATTAAGTGTCTGGAAATCTGTTATTTACTGTCCAGCCTAGATGTGGAGTCTGATGGAAACAATGCAGAATAACAATAACAATGTATAAAGAGGGACAAAATCTTGTAACAGACACAGGTGCCAACTTTTGGTAGTGACTTCCCATTAGCCTGTTCATTTAACAATGAAACAAATGTTTTCACAGCATGTGCCGTACCATGCCTTTTGAAATCTTTTATCTACCCAGTTAATTTACAAAACATACCCATATGTGGTTTACTTCAGACTAGGAATTCTTCATAATCCTTAAACAGTGAATGTTTTTATTTCTAAATACTTCTTGTTTCTAAATACTGGTTGAATTCACACACTACACTGAACCATAAGATGGCTTGCTTGGTTTTGGCTTAGTGTGTTATGTGAACTCAGTCACTGTTTATTAATAACCCGTGGTTTGTGTTTTAGTATGATATATAAACCCAGGCAATTTTAGGCAAGAAACCAGAATAAAATCAGGGTTGAGCATGATGTTAAAAATTGAATGACTGTGTGAAGTTTTTATTTTAGCTTCTACTTGACCCAACAGCTGAATAAATGTGAATATTCTGTGACTGACTTTTTCCCCTTCAATTATATGGAGGGGTGACTTTCAGCAGCCAGATGTTATACCATCCATCACATTCATGAGTTCATGTGTGTGCATGCATAATCAGGAGGAAAAAGTATTTTAAGACTCAGAAGACATTATTCTTACTTAAAAGTTCTTTTCCCAGTTCCTGGAAGCATATATTTCATCTATGTCAGCTGAATAAGAAAAAATTAAACATTTAACAAAGCACCATTTATCTAAAATATCCAGGAGGGCAATAGGCTTCTAGAACTATTAAATAGAGCAATTTTAGCTTTACAGTTGCTTTAAACTGCAAAGTATTTCTGACATATTCCAGAACAATACAGCACACTAAAAACTACACACATGAATGTTTAGTAACAAGAATGCTAAAAGGTGGTAAGGAAATCAGGCCTCTGATGTTGCTATCATTGCCCCCCCTCCTGAAATCTGACTGAAATTTATAAGCTGTAGGAATTCAGCAATCTCATCCCAAGAGGTTGCTAGATCTTGTGTGAGATTTCAGAGACCTCATGCAAGATTTCAATGTTCTTGCAAAAGATCTTGCAAGATTTCAGCATTTTCATGCAAGAGTTAAAAGCTCTCAAGCATGATCACCCAAAATTGGATGATTTTATGAGATTTACTCTTTCTCTCTCTTTCCATCCATTCATCCAAAGCCTAGCAAAGAAAAAAAAAGTTAGCTGAAGTCTGCCTCTTTCTGCTAACCTACAGTGAGATAGCAGCTATTCATTTAGCAAATACAAATCTTCAGTGCTTTATCTTAAAAGGGAAGCAAAACTCCATATAGTACTGGCCATAGCTTCAGGAACTGGGGAAGATCACAATATGCGAATTATATTGATGATCATGATGCTCTTGATTATGGCAGATGGAGAGAAGAATGATGGTTTAGTTTAGAACATTTAATTTTAAGCCAGAACCACCATGTATCTTCTATGAATAAAGAAGAATGCCACAATAAAAACTTTGCAACTTCTTTGGGGGTCTGTTAACATATATGATTAGATGCTTCTGCATTTAGTTTCTGATCACTTTAAACAAAAGAAAAATTGACAGTGCAGATAGGTCAGTTTGAGGGAATGGCTTGGTACAGTATTTGTAAGAGGAATACCCTGTGCCAAAATAGTTTGGAGAAATAGATATTGCAATCACAGGAGTTTAAAAAAAATCATTTTATCAGTATTGGCCTCAATCTCATCTTCCAAGGTTACAAAATGAATAAGTCTGGGGAACATAGATAATAGGAAGATTAACAAGCAATAAACAAAAGAGGCCTATAACAACTGTTTACATTCAGAATCAGGAAGGCAAAACTAATAATAGTGTTGATGACACTAAATTGCTCCCCACTCGCCAAACAGAGATGCTTCTACAACAGCCTTTACTTGGCCAAATGGCAGATAGCTATTTTTCAAAGACAAGAAATTGCAATTAAAGAAAGGTCTGAGGACAAAATTAGGCAGTCCAAGCTGAAATGTTACCTGGATGTTACCTAGCCAGGTAACAAAACGTTTGCAAGAAAGCAGCCAGGCTCAGAGAACCCCAAGGACTCCACAGTTCAACCCTGAGCTACACCTATTCTGTTCTATTGGTACCACACATGGGAGTCAAACGCTTCAAAAAGCACACAGTTGGGAGAAATTTGCATGCAGGCAAACCTCCACCAAGGAACAACTATTTTTCTACATGAATGCCTAAGACAGCATACCCTGCCCATCAGCATCAGGTACAAACCTCCAATAAACTGCACAGCTGGATGGAAAATAGTGCAACAAAGCAGCCGTAAAATGATACGATTAATGATCATGGATGCACACCTCAGACTTAATAAATACCAGCATACCATAGATAACCTCAAGGAGCAACTGGAACAAGCCATTACCCCAGAGCATACAAATATACTGACAACCACCATCAAAAACACATCCCTAAGACAAGCTAAGGAAAGAAAAATGAAACTTCAAACTAAACTGCTCAAACTAAACCCCAGAAACAAAGAGGTACCTGAACCAGAATGGATGATCAACATGTCCAGCCGGCCACTATCCACTGCAGAACACAATATCCTCCAGAATGACCTCAACTATAACATGGACAATGCTAATCAGCTAGAATTCTGTGCGGCCTTAGGAGCAGCATTTAAAACTACAGGACTTAACACAGAGACCCAAGAAAACCTAAAGCAGACAATCATACCACAGATCAGAAGAACACAGTATCAGCACCAACTCAAAGCAGAGGACAGAGCAGCCCTCAAAAGCCTAAGGAAAGACAAACCATCATCATCATCATCATCATCATCATCATCATCCTCCCAGCAGACAAAGGCCAAACCACAGTTACTATGGATAAATCACAATACTTGCAAAAAGCCAAAACATTATTAGAGGACAAAGAAAACTACATCCCAGTTAACATCAACCCAATACAGAAAGCAGACAACCTACTCAAGAGAACCCTTAATGACCTAACCAAGAAAGGCCAGATCACAAAAGAAGAACAGTGGCGGATGAAAAGCAGTGGACCCATCCTCCCATGTTTCTATGGACGACCAAAAATACACAAGCCTAACATACCTCTTCAACCAATTGTATCTTTACCAGGGACTCCAACATACAACACAGTGAAAGAACTGACAAAAAAGTTTGGACATCTCACAGAGAGGAGTGAATATTCTATCCACTGCTCACTACAGTGACTCCAGAAAATCAGAGATGTACACATAGATGAAGATGAAATTATGGTCTCATGTGATGTCACAGCAGTCTTTACATCCATAAACCTAGAACTAGTGAAAGAATCCATATCAGCAATACTACACAACACACCCAACCTAACCAAATACACCCAGATCGAAATACCCAGAATCATGGACCTCATCAACCTCTGCCTCACTACCTATTTTCAGTTTGATGGACAAATATACCAACAAATCAGAGGCACACCCATGGGCTCACCACTGTCAGGACTCATAGCAAAGATTGTAATGCAAGGCCTAGAAACCATAGCACTTCCACACATACAACCTAAAGTATGGATCCAGTATGTAGATGGCACATTTGTTATTATAAAAAAGAAACAATTAGAGAAGACACATGAAACCATTAACAGCATCTTCAAAGAAATAACATTCACCAGAGAGGAAGAAAACAACAATACGCTACCCTTCCTGGATATCCTCATCAGCGGAGGAAACAACAGCAAATTAGAAATCCAAGTCTATCAGAAGACAACCCACACCAATCAAGTACTCCATTACCAAAGTAACAACCCAACTTCCCACAAGAGAAGCTGTGTAAGAACATTATTCAAACCAGCACAAACACACTGCAGCAACCCAGAACAGCAGAAAAAGAAAACAGAACACCTATACAACATCTTCCAACAAAATGGATATCCACGCAACTTTATCAAAAAATGCCTGACCACTCAACCTACTATAACACAACCAATACAAGCTATGAAAAGGATAACACTGCCATACATCAGAAATGTCTCAGAAACTACCAACAGACTATTACAAAGACATGGCATCTCTGTAGCACATAAACCAACTAAAGCCCTCCAAAACATCTTAAGCAAAATAAAAGACGCAGTAGCCCAAGAAGAAAAAAACAGGAGTCATCCATAACATGCAGTGTAAGGACTGTAACAACCACTATGTAGGACAGTCAGGCAGAAGGCTAGCAGAGCACATCCATGAACATCAACTAGCAGTCAGAAGACATGATGAAAACTCCTTAATCTCACAACACATGGACAGACTTAACCATAGTTTCAACTGGGAAGCTGTCAGCATCTTAGACCAGGCTAAATCCAAAAATGTGAGGGAATTTCTGGAAGACAAGGCAGCCATCAACAGGCACATAGAGATAAACAACATCTACACACTATTCAAAAGAGGCAATAAAAAGGAAACAAAAGACCAGAACATCTCCTCACCAGCGATCACCACCCAGATAAGGAGAGATTAACACCAAGATTATCACCAGACATACAATCAGCAGTAAACAATACCCTAATAAAGGAATTACCAGAAGAACAAACAAAAGAAAACAAAACCCCCAGCCCCACCAACACTGGCAGGGCAGACCACTGTATATAAACAGAGAGCAAACCCCATCCCATTCTAGCACTGAAGATGTTACCTAGCCTGGTAATGAAACTTTTGCAAGAAAACAGACAAGCTCAGAGAACCCCAAGGACTCCACAAGCTGAAATCTGTATGGGAGCATAAAGGATCTAAAAAAGAACATTTAATCAACAATAGTTCAGGTATCAATCCAGGTACCATTCAGGTCCAAATAGTTGTTCTGTGGGTGACCTTGAAAACTGAAGTGATATAACTGAGGGAGATCCCATTTTAGGAGGAGAGCTTATTCACAAGAAATACTGGACAAAACTTTCATATTTAGGCCCTGGCCCTAAATGCCATAGTTAATGGAAACTGCCAATGTTCCATAGGATATGTTCTTCTCATTCATATTCTTAAAATATAAGTGGGGATGGAATTTATTGCATTATACCTCAGTAAAAGAAGTGTGATGGGGAAAGTTTTAGGCGGTTGGAGGGTATAATAAAGAACTAAATTTTATCTTTAAGAAATAACTGGCAGAAAAAGTTAAATACAAAATGAACATCAGTATCAATTATCATTTTCTGTACCATTGTACTAGAAGTATAACTAATTATTTTCCTTCCAAATACATCTGTCTTTCAGGAGAAAAAAAATTAACAGTCTATTTGTGGAGGGGGAAAACCTTAGGATAAATCCAGAGAATATTACTAGTGGACTTCATAATGTTCAAAAGGTCATAGATATGTCTGAGATATTCAGACATTTGGGAAATTCCAAGACTCTTATCTGTTGCTCATAACTCTCCAATTTACAGCTGTCCATTCTCAAATTCCTATAACTATCATTTTTCATGATGCTTCTATTTTGCACTCTCCACTCATTAATGCATCAGCTCTTTTATACTTGCTCTACAAAACATGCACACACACACACACAGTGACAATGGAAAGAGAATTTCAGTTATCTTTGACAGCTTAATACAGGACTAATTTAATATAAATAAACAGATGTGGCAGGAAGTAGAGGTAAGCAGCAGAAGCAAACCATGGCAAAAATCAATTTCCCCCACTTTGCACTCTCCAAATTTGCTGATATAGTTTGCAGAGGTTTGAAGATCCTGACTGGAAATTTAATCAGATATATCTGGAAAGTATCTAACTGGGGAAGGCTATATATCCGTCTAGAACAGATGATAGGGCTACCAATCTAGGATGCAAAAATCTGGATGACTACTAGATGCATACAGTAGTTTTCTCTACTTCTTTGCTGCAACGTAGTGGTCATCTGGATTTTTGTACTCCTGATCTGGTAGTCTTAGCAGAAGAGTACAGCCTCTATCTTCCCAAATCATTAATCTGACAGATTGGGGAAGTTATTGATGTAAAAGTGGAAACAGACCGTGGGAACTATGCAAATTAAATTAATTAACATTCAGTTTTTGTCCTGGCTCTTCCCATGGCCAAGTGTAGGAAAAATTGCCCAAGCCATTATCTAAAGCATTGGCTCAATCTCTAAGCAAAAGAAAGCTAATTTCAATTCTGGATTCAGGATACATTGCCCAGCATCTTGTTCTGGAGGTACGATATTGTATATAGTCTGATTAAAAAAGGAGTAGTTTCATGTTGCATTGATTTCAGTAAACTGGTGTGCCAGTTTCACCTGCAATGCCCAGGGATACACCGTCCATGTGAACTGCCACTGTTACAAGAGGCTTGTACGTCCCAAGTCGGCAAGATTCTGACTCTCTGGGTGGGAATGGGCCACAGAATAGACAGGTGCGCAAATGTGGGATGAAGAAGGTTTACCAGCTCAATCCACATTGGGGCTGCAAGACTGGAGGTGTGGGTTGTAGGAACTACCACAATGGGAAGATGAGCAGTCTGCACAGCAGGAATAAAGGGGGGGGGAGGAAGTACCCTCTGAGGGTACCCTGGCGTTACAGGATTTGTCTAGAGGAGCTGCCAGCAGAGGAGGGGTGCAGCACGTCTGCAGTTCATTCTCATAAATTTGACTCAGAATTTTCTGGGAACTGCAGAGGGAGAACTGAGGTTGATAGGGGAGGTGATGTAGAAAGAAAAGAGGATGACCTTGACAGAAGGACAGAGATCCACTACCAAAGCAATGAGGAGCAAAACATGGCTTAAGCCCAAAACAGGAAGGTATGTGTAAATGTTTCAGACAGACACACCACTCTTCTCCTAATTCACATGAGTATAAGAAAGGGAAGCGGTAAGGCATGATTGGACTTGCAAGATTCCATTACTGTAGTTCATTCTAATAAAACTAGTTTTAGACTTCCATGGAATTGTTTCTTGGTCTGGTCTATATTGTGGGGTTGACAGTGATTCTCATTATTTCTCTAGTTGTTCAAAGAAATAATGTAGCCCATTTTCTGAAACATACACAGTCTTGAAAAATGGAGCCAATGAAGTTAAATGATTAATTTTCCTGGGAAAAGTGATAGTGAAATAATACCTCTTCTCAAACAAGTACAAGATACCACAGATGTAGAAATGAGTCAGATGTAATGCAATATCACAAAGGTCCATTCTAATATAATCTATACTAATGACGTTCTGGATAGAATCACACTCGCTTTTCTCATTATTTTTTCCCAACCTCTGTATAGCTATGCAGAGATTATATATAAGAAAAGATTACAACAAATTCAAATGTACCAACAGAATATCAATGTAGATAAAACCAAATAAGTAAAACAAACATATTCCAACTGGAACTTCTAACAGACAGACAAACATTAATGCACCAGTTCTCCCTTTCCATGCTTCTAGGTTCTATTAATATTTTGGACACCACCATTTACAATTAGGGTAATCTTTATGTTATTGTTTTCAATTCAAGAATAAATCTTTTAGATTTCTTAAAAATCTAAGGTTATTTTGGTGTTAAAGCAAATCTACCAAATATTTTATTTCTATCTTCTAATTTTTTTAAAAAAAAAGTTACCTACAAAATGTATGGTTCCATTAAATGTGTCTCCTGTAAATAAGCAACGTCTGTCCTTAATGATTTTAAATATGCTAAGATTACATTTTGTTTTTTGGAATCTCATAGCCCTTTTACATTAGTACTAACTAACTTCATCCATTAATTTTGTTTTGGCCCACTTATCAATATTCTCCAAATACCAATTCGTTTTATAACCTGTACGTACTGACAAACATCTAGTGATGAACTTTTCTGTAGTTAAATATCACCCACATAGTTAATCTAGCAAGGAGAAAGAATAATAACCAGTGTGGGAAAATGCTGCTGAAGCAAAAGATACTGTAGGTATACTAGCAATGAAGAATTAAAACAAACAAAAACTCAAACAACCATCACATTATTAACGTACTGTTCGGGGGAACAAATCAAATTGGCCAAATATGTATTTTAGTTCTATGATTACATGTACAACAACTTTTTTTAATAACAAGGGCCCACAACCGTTACCTTTTATGAACCCCAATCCTAATCTAAGCCTGAGGAGTTCTTCCTTGACTTTCTTCCTTACCATTTTCATGGATGAGTCATGTCTCCTGTTTCAGAGGCTCAACATCACTTGAAGGATACATCAGAATTCAGTTATCAGCAGGTAAACTCTCTGTAGCGGAAGCATATTTCCTTCTGTAACTTCTTGGCAGAAGTGCTCCCTTCAGCCTTGAACTCAAATACCTTAACTTTCTTTTTAATTTTATGTTTTATCAAAAAAAATGTATATTAGGACTGTTCAGTGCTTCAGATTTGATGCAGAAAAGGCAATTCAGAATACATGGGAGCATGAGCCTGCAACTTATTAAAGCAACTATGTCTTCTTCTGGGATCAAGTTGCTACTACAAGAGACTTGCACTACGTCCATACAATCATGGAATCAGTGTTAATATATGTCAATTCAAAATGTCTTTTAACACAAGAAGATTTTAACATAGGAAGGTTGTAGGTTTGGTTTAGGGATGGTAACAGGCTGATAGCAAGATAATTCTGCTGTTGCATTTCCAAGATTTTAAAATCTGCAACTCTTCTACAGTTTGAACACTAAGTATCATGGTGTCCACTCCTTGATTAAATTCCTACCATGGTTCTAAAGCAGTAGAATTTTCAAAGCATAATTTCAAATGGAGTTGTTTGTGAAATAAAATGCTTTTTATCGTAACGCCATATGGCAAAGATAATAATTTTTAAAAAATTACCGAATGGCTGCTTCTCTTCAGTTATCTGCCACTGAAATGCCTCTATGAGGATGTTCAAATACAGTACCACAATTTATGCTTCTTAGCTACTTGATACCACCAATTTTGTATCCTCCAATACCCTTTATTATAAAGATTCATTTAAGACGTTCAAACAAGAGATTCCAACCACTTTAGAAAATAAGCATGTTGGCTGCAAAAAGTAATTTCTCAGATGAAAACTGTGAATGATAAACATTTTTCTATTGCAAAATATTTTTCACCCCAATCTATCAAAGGAAACTGGAAACATGTTCCTCTGTGTGAGATTTTTTTTTTTTTCCAAACTAGTTCCTTTGAAACAACTGGCAGAGACAAACTTCAGACACAGGGAGAAAATCCAAATTTCCACCTACAGTAGTGCTATTGTATCCTGCACAGACTGCAGCTAGACACTGATGGAAACTATAGGCAAGGAAAATGCAGAATCATCCAAGAGTGTGAATTCAGTCTCCTCAGGGATAGGCTGCGCAGTTCAAACAATCTGAGGTACAGTTGCCTGCATTTCTAGTTTAGCATTAACAAGGAAACTGTGATGAAGAACAGTTCCATCCCCATTCCTTCAGATGATCTCCAGGCTTCCTTCAAATACAACATTGCAACATCATGATGCTGTCATGCATGCTTGCTACTATATATACTTTTGTCATGCTACTTCATACCACAGGAATATTTCCTTTTTTTTTTTTTTTTTTACTTTTTATTAAAGAGTTTTACAGTGCTAAAAGCTAACCCTAAGTGAAATCAGAAAAAAAGATTAAAAAAAAAATACAAAATGCAAAAAGGAAAAGAAAAAAAGAAAAAAGAAGAAAAATATAAAAAAGGAATAATTAAAGGAGTGACTCCCAATCTTCCTTGCAACAAGTAGAAGCAAATTAATAGTTCCCCACCCCCTTTGAGATTACACACCACAGGAATATTTCCCAAGTGGTATGGATACCTTTAGAAGAAAACTTCCTAAATATTTCATAATTCCAGAAGGACATTGGTTCAAAACTATTTCCTTCTTAATTTGTTATGTATCTCTGTTATGAGTATTATATGATTGTGATGAAGACAATGATGATGTACCAAGTTATATATTATTTTAAAACTTCTCCCATACGAATATTCATCATAATCTGCTTGCCAGTTCATCACTTTTGATATTCAGAAAATATAAACACAGTATATCAATCTTTCCTTCCAAATTGCTATCCTGAATTTTACTTTAGAGGGAAGTCATGAGTAATTTCACTACAAAAAGGCAAACAACAGCAGCTGAGGGAAAGAGTTGATAACCTCACCCTCCAGGAAGGTAATAAACCTACAGATCTGGATGCCTGCCTGGCTTTGCAAAGTCATGACACCTGTCAAGAACCTGGCATACATGACTGATGGATTGACAATAGGGCTAGTGGACTGCAGATGGTGCAAGCATAGAGTCTGATCACCTTTGAGTGGCTCAAACAATGTTTCTGGCAATTTGGGGAGCTCAGCAGATCCCATGGGTATGCATGGGCAATAGGGCAATGGTTACATGCAGATGCAATGTAGAGCATCTGAAACTATTACAGAGATGAATCAATATAAAAGAGCCCAATGTTGCTTCCTGATGGTTTAGAATCCTGGACGTTGTAGATCTAACACATCTAGAGAGCTCCAGGCTACAGAAAACTGCATTATTATAATTAATATTCATTACATACTTGTCCAAAAAATAACATAATTTTTTTTAAAAAAAGGCTCCAAACCAAAACCCAACATTTTAGTGTCAGAAAGTAGAATATATAGCTAAATACAGAAGGTACTAGAATTTTGAAAAGTGAATTGTGATGGTTGTACAAATCAAATTGCACTACTTGATGAATCATATTTAATCTGCAGGATATGACTGGAGACTATTGTTTTCCTGAAAGAAAATAGAGGCAAAAAGAAGATACTTGTCTACTTCATCAAAAGCTGATTCCCATGCCTTTACTAGATGAAAATCATGATGGCTTATTCCATGTCTAGGAAAAATTCTGTCATGCTCACTGAGTCGGATAAAATCATTGCCAAAACCCAGTTGGGTCAACAGACATTATATTATTGGCACAGTAAATAAAATATATGTTCAGAATTTATTGTAGATAATGTTATAATTAAATAGTTAAACTTTATAAATGAATTAGGAAGAAATAGTAGATATTAGATAGTTAGATATGATCAAGCTGGGTTCAGTTCCTGTGAATGCGTGAACATTGCTCATTTCCAATGTTTTTCCAGTGACATTCCAGTAATCTCTTTGAGATATGCTACTCACCTTATCTGTCGCCCTCTAATGCTTTTATTTCTTGTAACCTTGCCAAGCAAAACATTTTTTCTAGTCTATCACCTGCTAGCATCACAGATGTAAGTTTCTGCTTGCTATCAGTCAGTCTTTTTTTGGTTTTAACTTAATGATGATTGTGTTTTAAGTTTCTTAAATCTATGATTTGGTTGCCACTGTTTAGAATCACAATTCCATGCTGTTTAATTACTCCCCAAAAAAGGTTCTGAGAAGGTAAAAAAATATTTTTCCCAGCACCAAACAATTTAAATATCTAAAGATCTTCCATCCTTCTAATAACAAATTATTCAACAGAGGATTAATGCCAAGTAGATCACAGCTAAGTATAGGATCTGTTAGACATTAGCATACTCAAGGCACTCCCAAGATTTCCACAACAAAGGTTTCTTTAGAAAAACAAACCTAAGGCAGCTTCTCATTCACACGTATCCCCAAAACAGTGTCCTTGCTAAGTATCATGGTGTATTGTCTGCTGGAAGTAAAGCTGGAAGTAAAACATGGCAAGAGGAACATAATTCTCTTAGTAGATGTTCACAGCAACTCTTTGAGACAATTTCAAAATATTTATTGATATCTTAATCTCAAATACAAGAGAACAGTGCTATATTTACTGCTGAGACAAAACAATGTATGAATTCCATGAAAACACTTGCTTCCTGTGGAAATCAACAGATATTTTGGGTGCCTCATGGTTTAAAAAAACAACATTCAGAAGATTTGGTGCCAAAGAGAAAAAAAGATCTGGTGTTAGCAGAAGGAAAAGCAATTTACTACTACCAGGGCAACTAGCTGATGTGCCTCTGACCAGATCAACATTAAGTAGCCAAGATCTACAGATGTACATGCAAGGAGAAAAGAATACCTTAAATATTTACAGGAATTGTTAATTTCCAAAGGTCAAAAGCACTTCAAGTCACAAAAGCTTTTCCTTGGAGCAAGGAAAGAACAAATTTTGTCAGAGGAACTTCTTAAACATATTTGTAAGCTATCAGTTATCAGATTTCTCTCAGAACAGGCTGGACCCTAAAAGAGATTCCTCTACATGTTTACATTTCCTTTTTGATGCTTCTTTTTTCTAGTTATCTACAAAAGGCATTTGAGTCACAACTTTTTTCTTCTGCTTGCTTTGCTAAAACTTCTAGAAGAACTAACTGTAGTGAGTTTGCAAGAATTATAACATATTCAAACAGCCCAAAGTAAATGAGAAACAATACTGGATTGCAGGCATGCTTAATTAGGCAGTCATAATAATCCAATCCACTACACTCCAATACACCACACATCATCACTGTTTCCCAGCTACTTATTCTGCATTACTGTAGATAGCAAACAATCAAATTATAAACACCAAGTCTAGATTATGACATTGTGCTGCATCAAGAAACAAAGGAGACAACAGTACTTCTTTCACCATGGAATCTGGTGGAATTGCCCAACTAGCTATGGATACTTATTTCCACTTTCATGACTGAATGGTACCTTGTGCCTGAGGATAGTAAGCTACTTTAGAGGATGAAAAATAAATTGCATGGCACATCCAACTCTGTTCTGGAGTGCCAACATTTAATGCTGCTTGAGGTGACCATATCACTGAACCTAAGGGTAAGGCTAAGTCTGATCCAAGAGTCACGTCTGGTCCCTCACGTTCTCCTGACTGAGTGAATATGGTGTCCTCTACCCATCTGATGTATAAAAGCTAACTGGACTGCCAGTTCAATCTTTGTTCAACAGTAACTTTAGATCAGTATTTCTACTACCTCTGAAGACAGTTAACTTATATGGACAGCATAGGCCCTTGCTTTCTCACTGCCAGCTCCTAGAATTTGAAATGACTGCTTATGGGACGGCTGGCCCAGCAGGCAATCTTGGCCCAATTTCCTGGTCAATCAGAGCAAACGTCCTTCACTGTTTTCCTTCTGAAAGCAGCAGCGGCCTGACAGAATGAGCTATGAACAGGCAAAAAGATGTGTGAAAGAGCAGAAAGTAGGGATTGTGTTTCAACAGCATCTACACACATGCACAATTTTCTAACCTAAACTTCTTGAAAAGCAGTGCTAGATTCATTCCCTATTATGTTTGCTTCATCTTGCTGCCTGAGTTTTATTCTGAGACCCCATTAGCATCAAGCAATAGTACAGTGATACATGTAATGTCAAGGTCATATTTTCAAGACAGTCTAGGAAAGATTTAACTTTATGTTGTGACAGAAAAGATAACACTGTGCATACTAATTACCAACAGGCAAAATCACTTCCACATTGTGTGCTAAGACATTCAGTCATTCTATTAAATTTATAACTCACATTCTCAGGCTACTAGTGACCTGATTAAAAAAACGCATTATAATTTACATAAAATCAAGAAACATAAGAATGAAACCATGCAATAAAAATCAAGAGGAGCATTAGAGAATAATGTTTGGCTTCAAACTGCTGACTTGGGGGAAAAAAAAAAAGCAAGGAGCTTGGTGCTTTCCACCTAGCCAACAGATGTAGAAGAGAAGGGAAAGCTGACACAACACTTCTGAGGTTCACCTGATTTCTTTTTTGACTGGGCTATTAATAGGGAGCTGCAAAGCCCTCAAGCCAGCATTCCACTTTCAGGACCTGAAGCTCAGGAGCTCAGAAAGTGAAGCAAGAGATTCCTTCAATGAGAAAAGCAAGCAAACAAACAAACAAACATACCCCCCCCCCCCAAAAAAAGTTTCATTGCAGTTTCAGTTCCACTACAGCTGAGCTTGAAATAGATCAGTTCAGCACTCCAGCACAGATGATGTTCTGGGAACATGGATGTCTGGAGTAACTTTCAAGACAGTGCACAATCCTTCTGTGGAACTGCTCATAGAACTGTGTAAGTTGATTCCTTGTCTCTACCTGCTGAAAAGTGGCTGGTTGGCTTGGAAGTCAGAGTAAGTGCATCCTTATTTGGGAAAGGTGGAGAATTTATAGTATAATTATAATTTAAAACTACCCTGGGCTGGGTACAAATCATTTGAAAATATCAGATAGAAATAATATACTGCTTTTATAGATATGTTACTTGTGATTTTAATCGGGGGGTATTTATGTTTTTATTGTTTTTATTGTTTTTATTGTTTTGGTTTTTAATTTTAAGCCACCCAGAGTCACCCTCTGGGGGAGATGGGCAGCGTATAAATTTAATAATAAATAAATAATATAAATCTATAATATCACAATATTCTAAGTGAGGAGAAAAATTACAATATTGCATTCTGTATCCTTTATGACTCATAGAGGAGTCCTGCTAAAATGAGAACTCCGGAAGGTACAAGTCTCTATGGATAAATCTCCACAAATCTTTGCCCAAGTGCTTTTGCAAAGATTTGATGAACATAACAATTATAGGGGAAGATAATAGGAGAGAGAGCTTACATCTGCAGATTTCCTGCTATCTTGGGCTAAGTTCCATTTTCGGATCTCAATTCAAAATAGGCCCATAGGCAGAGGCTATAACTGCTTCATGTCTTTTATAATAGAATAAAGTGAAAGTTGAGAGCCAGTTTGGTGTAGTGGGGAAGGCACCAGGCTAGAAACTGGGAGACTGTGAGTTCTAATTCTGCCTTAATCATGAAATCAACTGGGTGACCTTGGGCCAGTCACTCTCTCAGTCCTAGGAAGAAGGCACGAGCAAGCCATTTCTGAAATCTTGCCAAGAAAAACTGCAGGGACTTGTCCAGGCAGTCACCAGGAATCAGAACAGTTATACTGGCTTTTTTGGTATGTTCCAGTTCGGCTTCTATTTATTATGAGAATATTTAGAATGACATAATGAATACAAATTCTCCTGAACAGGCTGATATTGAGTTGGAGAATGCTACCTTGTGTAACAACAGTCAGAGTAGCCTCATCCTCTTCATGATTGATTATGTGCCATCTAATTGGCGTCAGCTCTTAATGACCACATAGATAAATTTTCTGCATGACAATCTATCTTTCAGGTCTTCTAATGGTGCTCTCCACTGAAACTCCTCCTTCTAGAGTATTCTAATCTAGGGAAAAGTCCATAGAATTGTCTCTGTGTTAACAAACATGGAGTAGATCTGTTGAGCTCTGCCTACTAACCCACTTCCAATCATCACTTCTATTATGGCTGGCAGAGAGTTTTGAATGGGTGCCCTTTAACCCCTAACATTTCCTTTCATCGAATCTCACAGGCAGCATGGCCAAATGACAGAAAGGGGGCATCAAGGCGACATAAACATCCCTTTATCTGTTTCATTTTCAGTATGCTATTAGCTGGGTAACAAACAGCAATCAGAGAACAGCAGCTGTAGATGATCCATGTTCAGCTGGTGAATTAAATTTAGCCTCCTTTATTGATTTTTTAATGACTTCATCCTAATCAGTGCTGAGGATGGTGGAAATGCATGAGACCTAGGACTGAACCTTGAAGTTCATATTCAAGGGTTCTTTCCAAACCAGCTTCCAGTATGCTATTCAGTTTAACTATTTAGAATGAGTTTAGTGTTAGGGTTACTAAGTTTTTGTTTTCATTCCCCCTCCTCCCCCCACCCCCACCCCCAAATCTTCAGCAGCAATACAGGAGCACAAACAAGGCATTTATTCATTACCATATTGCAATAGTCAAGGCCCTTCTATCACACCCCTGCTCCAGAGACGCACTTATTTAAATTACTGACCACAGTCTCCTCAGCATTCTCCATTCCCTGCTGTGTCAGCAATATATGAACTTACCAAGCTACAAATGAGGAAAGAAACAAATCTAATTAAAGCTTGTTCTAATAAAGAAAATAGAAAACCAACACAGCATACATAACTAACTATGTATGCTTTGGAAATGATTAGGAAGAAGAGCTTTATACCCTGAGTGAGCGCAGCACTTCCTCTGCTACTCATTAAAGCAGCTCAGCAATTTTCAGGGTTCCACCTGAGCCAAAAGTTGGTAGGATAAAGAAATGAGCGAACAATTGTTTTCGTGCTTTTGAAAATATAAAATCCAGCCTTCAAGACAAACCTGTCAAGGCATACAGGCAGGTGAAAAAGAGAAAGATAAAAACTAGGAAGTTAGTATTAAGAGAGAAAGATGATTTTAGATATTGAATGAAAGAAAAGTCAAAAGGAGCTAGGTAACGAAGAATTGTTTAATATTGCGAGTGTGTCTAATCCTCAGAAAATAAAGTTCTGGTTTAGTTGGCATAAAATCCAGTCCCTGATACATGATCTTGGTGTTAGACGCTTAAATGCAGTGTTGTTATGTATTAGGAAATGTCTACTCCAAGACATAACAACACATTATCTAGATTGCAGAACTGTTCCTGTCTTACCATAAAGACTTAGAAAAATTAAAATCTTACTGAAGCACAATCATTGTTGCAATATGGATATCATTAAGCTGTGCAAGCTCTTCCCTGAATCAATTTTCATCAGCTGAAGAACTAACACAAAATAAAATGAACTGGATGCAGAGGAAGATTATTCTCTGAACTACATTTACGGGGAAATATAATCCGTAATGCAACTGTTGCCCATCCCTGAGAGTATATATAGAAGTAATTTTTGCTTAGCCCAGATAATAAGAAGCACAAAAGATACTTTCCCATTGCTTTTATTCACTGTGTGGAAGTCCATCAGAGAAGAAACCTGCCCTGTTGGACTTCCTGCACACTGTTGGCACTGTAGGAATTGGGATGGACAGACTTTGGGTGGCTATCAGCCTCACGTAATGCTTTTTTTTTTTTAAGAGCTGAAAATTATTGCTGTTTTTCACTGTGAGGGTGAGGAGGAGGCTGGGGAGCTGAGAATTCAGTGAACAAAAAGATGATGCGAAATGGATACATTCACAGAGGTGAGGATGATGTTTTCTGTGGAATTTTTTTTCTACAGTTTTGAAAGTATGACAAGAACCTCTCTTTTTCAAAATTATGATGTCGGTTTCAGGCTGACATTACAGTATGTGTATTTCTTGTCTCAATCGGGTAAAAAAATGAAAACTGGCAGCATAGTCTGAGGCTGAAACAAACAAACCATGATTCAGGGATTGTATGCAACTCTGGGATGGCAAGTTGCTCATTCTTAATTATAAATAATAAATACATTTAATAGGAACTTAGTTCTTAAAGTAGAAGAGAGTAGTTAGTGCTATAGAAACAGAAATACTCAAAACCATCTCACCTATAGTATGTATGTGTGCACACGCACACACACACACACAAGTGAAAGAGAAAGAAATTTAGAATATACAGTCAGTATTCTGTTGTTGAAGCATGTCATATGACCAAACAGGATAGCCAAAGATCATAAAAATTAGCATCATAGTCCAAGCTATACTTAAAAGTAAATCCTATTTTACTGAACGGGAGTTTTAGTAAATGAATATAGATTTTCAGCTTTAAAGGCAATAGAACAATCGCCATGATATATTAACCATAGGCTTCACAAGAAGTTCTTAAACCCTCTTGAAATCTGTGAGATATCTGATCTTGATTGTGCAGTCAAAAATGAAGGCCTAGGCCACATTGTAGCGATAAGAGGTAATGTTTGGGCAGGAACTAAGGTACCCCTGACATTTTCCTTGGTCCTCTTTGTCATCTCCTTTTACTCTGAGTTTCCAAAGTGTTTTTTAAACTTAGCAAAGAGGAGACAAAAACCCAAAACTTTTCACATTATTTTGTGAACAGGAGAGCAAGGCAGAAAATAGATGACCACTAGAATTTGTCTGTTGGTTTGCAAGTGTTTTTATGCTGTTTTATTCAAAGATGAATATAAACAGCTTACAAACAATATTCCATTGATTACTGGACAGAAAATGCAGACAATTCATCATCATCATCATCGTTGTGATCATCAGGAGAATAGCCAACTTTTAGTATCTCTCTGCTGGCATTTAGTGGTAATTCACATTTTTGCACCCCAGATATGATAGCCCTGTAGAGGAGGATATTAATTAAAACTACTCCCACATTAATTGCTCTGAAGTGCATTCTTTAGCAATCTATTGATATGTATTCATGGCAGGCGTGTTTGCAAACCTAGAATTTCTAGAATTCTCCCATCTTCTTGGCCTGAACTGGTGTTCTGCATTAAGTGAAGCATGCAGAGTCCAGATTCAGTATTCCATTAATATCTCCTGAAATATTAGGATTCTGTCTTAATAAGAATAAGCAGTGATTTCTGTTTGAGCTTGTTGGCTGTTAACACACAGCAGAGATATTTATTTATTTAGTTAGTTAGTTAGTTAGTTAGTTAGTTAAATTTATATGGCCGCCCATCTCACACAAAATTTATGACAAGAGTTGAAAAGAACAGCATGAAAGATTTGCCATGGTCACATTCCAGATAATGATATATGCACATCAGTACCATCAAATATGCATCACCACTGGTTTTGCATAACTTTTTTCAATGGTTTGTGTTCAAAATAATAAAATGCATTTTAAAAGAAGCATCTCCCCAGACTGAACCCATCTCAAACTCTGCAACCACCCAGAGTTGTTGGGAGTCAGGTGGCATATACATTTAATACATTATTATTATTAGTAGTAGTAGTAATAGTAGTGGCGATGGTGGTGGTGGTGGTATTAACATACTAATGGACATTTTCATAGGGGAAACAGGGGGACTGCATAAGATAATGGAAGTGTAATCTAGATCTCTCAAAATATTCCAGATTGTACCTTCTATCAGGTCAACCAACATGGTGAGTGGTAAATTGTTCAAAATATATTGAGGGTACCAGGATGCCTCAGGCTCAGATTATCCCACTTCAGCCATATTATGCAGACCTAGCTCTCTGGAGAAGGCTGTAATGCTGCGAAAGGTGGAAGAAGAGGACAGCCAGCAGCAAGGTGGATGGACTCTGTTACAGTGGCAATGGGTACACTGTTAAAGTAACCTGAAAGACCAGGGTAGGGACAGATCATCATGGAGAAAATCTACTATGTGATCGCTAAAAGTTGACAATGATATGATAGCCCATAATCAAAAAATCAGAATCCCTATTACTGGCTTAGGACATGGACTTCAAGCCTATTAGGGCATACTGATATGTGGATAGCTGATTCATACTGTATTGGACCATCATTCTAATTACCACAGTCGTTTGACAGTGACTCCCCAGGATCTCATACGGAGATTTGTCCACTTACTCCTTGATCCTGGCAATTGGTATGAAATTTCAGTTCCGCTTGTGGCCTGCTCATTCATAAGTTGATCAAATATCCTGATGCTTTGCTGCTGAATAAAAATGGCCATTACTTATGTATATGTAGATTGCCCTTTAAGTGTTATTATAATGTGGTGATGTGAACCAATTATAGGAATAAGACAGTAAATTATGCACATATATGAACTTGGATATCCTTGTTCAGGGTTCCTCAACCTCAGCAACTTTAAGATGGGTGGACTTCAACTCCCATGCTGGCTGAGGAATTCTGGGAGTTGAAGTCCACCCATCTTAAAGTTGCTGAGGTTGAGGAACCCTGTCCTTGTTGATTCCCCCTTCTTCCATTCTTTAGTAGTTGGACCTGATGTCACCAGTGAAGCTGAATCATGGGAGAGTCAATACACAAAGAGAGAGAGGAAAGAAACAAAAACAGCTTCAAGTCCTGTGTTGGGTTTCCATTTCCTCTGGGTGCAATTCAAAGTGTTGCTTGTGACTTACCAAGTCGTCTATGACTTAACAGCAAGATATTTTCAGGACTGCCTTCTCTGGCCAGAATCAGCTTGCCTGTCTCATCTGTCCCAAGAGAAACTACCAGTGGCATTGGGGCAGGGGGTCAAAACAGGCAACCTGGCATTGCAATGCAAGCTCTGACCTTTTGTACATGTATTCAGCACCTCTGACTTTTGCCTTGATCTGCCAGTCCTTTGTTATTGATGTGGACATGGTTGGATTGCATTCTAGACCGCAGGTAAAGTACACCATTGTCTCCTGTAACTGAACAAATCTCTTGCTCTACAGTATGAACCTTGGGACCAAACCCTAGAGGACATAAATCTGCATATTTCAGTTTCATTCCATTTCTCATTTTCCATAATTTTTTCTCTGTCCTATTTCTGTTGTTATTCAGAACAACAATATAATCATCAGTTATTACTTGTTTAAAATTTATGTGAAAATATGAATGCATCTTTGTGTGCATTTTGCCTAATATATGCATTTTGGTTTGTACTTTTCCCCTTCCTTCCTTCCTTCCTTCCTTCCTTCCTTCCTTCCTTCCTTCCTTCCTTCCTTCCTTCCTTTTTTAGAGCTTCCCTAAGTCAGTGAGATTTTGTAACTCTTGAAAGCATTTGAGATGGGCATCATTTTCTCTTAAAGTTTGGATTTTTAAATGAAGGACTGCAGTGCAAGGACTCCATGGCAAAGATCAGAAAAGTGTATGTATACACACAGACACACTCAAGTACTGTTGCAAAATGGAGAGAGAAATGATGAAGCTTCTGCTTGAAAGAAGTAGCTATGAAGAATAATAGTTGAAAAGAGAGACCACGAGAAAGCATCTGAGTCCAAAAGCCAAGCAGCACAAGGGAGTTCTCAGAAAGCGACAGACAACTGCCTAAGTATTTGTGGAAATAATTGTCCATGATGGAACAACAGTGCTTTTTAATTAACTCAGACATACAGCATTATTTGTATCTGGTTTATATTGTTGTATCTGTAATCTAGTGAATAGTGTTATTTAATGAAAATTCAAAAGCTAATAAAACAATGATATATGTATTCAATTTATTTCATAATTACCAGCCTGCTTTCCTCACTCGTCCCAGTTATTGAACTCCAAGGTATTGCTGATTTGTTCTGGGAAAGTGCAACCAAGTGGAATTAACCATGAAATCCATCCTAGAGAGATGGGGAGAGGATGAGAATACATGGTAAACTGTCCAATGGCTTTCTTCAACTTCTTGAAGAGGCACGTGGATAGCTGCTGCAATTGAAAAACCGTAATACAGAAACTGGGCTTCAGCTTTCCTACCTCACGCTCTATATGAAACCGGGGTGGGTGGGTGGGTAGGATTCTTACTGACAAGATAACCAAGCAGGTAAAAAGAGTTTTCTTTGTTTTAGCAAAATGTTATTAGGATAAATTTCAATTCCATTTTGTCTTAGTTTGCGGAATCCTTCCTCGAATTTTTTTTAATCTTCCCGGACAAGCATAGTCTTCCAAGCCAATCTGTTTATGAAGAAACATAAACATGTCATTGCAGTATTAATCTCCAATGGCTGTGCCATTGCCAATATTATGCAGATACTTGAGGGACAACTCAAGAATGGAAAAGTCATGAGAATCTAGGGCAGTTGTATTAAACTGTCAATTCATCTGACTTTTCAAATTCTACTTCTTTTAAATTAAACTTCAGAACTCATTTTCTCCCTGCTTTGATATTTTAATAATATAGTGAAAATTATTAACTGTCACTAAGAACTTAAGATTGGAGCATTTGTAAAGGATGACGGTAACCATTTTAAAATAATCAGAAAGAAATTCCCATTATCATTTGTATATCTGTGTGTAGATTTAAAATATAAATTTAAAGATAGTTTCAACTACTAAAGGTTTTCCAGAAAAATCTTTCCATAGGGTTGCTTGTTTCTGATTTTATAAAATCTCAAATGCTAGAAATGCTTCACAAACTATGAAGCCATTGTCATTATATAACACAGAATGTTTCTTTATTATACAGATTGTTCTGATCATTTTGTTAATGTATAGAGACTAATCTCTTCCCCTTTCTTCACCTGATGCATTTTAAATATGGAGATTTCAATCACATTACTCACTTCTCTTCACCAAAAAATGAGACAACTTTATAAGATAAAACACATACACTTTTTTTACAGCTAGGAGCTGAATGCATACATTCTGCAGTAAAATGAGAATCTAAGATTCTCATCTACTAAATGTGTAACTTTTGTTAGGGTTCATTTCTCAAGACTACATAAACTTTATACATTCAGGAGCACTTTTCCTCCCAGAGTGTGTGAGAGGTGTGGAAAAAGCTTCAAATATATGAGGTGTAGAAGTCCTTCAAGCAGCCAGATCTGCTTTAACTTCGATAATAGAATTCTGCATTGTGCCTTAAGACACAGTAGTTGATTCAGCACATATATTCTGTAGTCTGCCCTATTTTGAATGTTTAATATAAATGCATATCATTTATGTACAGAAAACTAATCAAACTGTAACAGCAAGAAGTGATGAAGCTTAGAGTAGCCACCGAAAGGGAAGTGTAAGAACTGCAGCAAGGGTGGGATTGATGATAGCAGCAGCAGTGGCCAATAATAAACTTCTATTTTTGCTTCTTAAACCAGCTTAGAGTTGCAAACTAATCAGAGGAGGCTGTCTTACAAAGCCATGAGAACCACCTTAGCTTTTCCAACACTATATGATTGCTATGACTCTGTTTGGCAAATATATAATTTTGGAAGTTGTCTATGAACATTTTGTTTCCAGATAACCAAATAAATCATATTCAGCTGTATGAGATCTTGTGGATGAAGGAAAACAAGACTCTGCTCCACCTATTGTAATAACCAGGGGAATACAGTAGGCATAGTATACCTTAACTTCAGCAAAGCATTTAATAAAGTCTCCCAAGAGATTGTAGCATGAAGTATAGTGTTAAGATTAAGAGAAATCATTGTGTTGGTCAGACCACACCTGGAATACTTGCCCATTTCTGGGCTCCATATTTTAAGAAAGACATGGATAAAGCAGAGCATGTCCAGAGGAAAGTAACCAAGTTGCCAAGAGGCTGGAAGGAAATGTGGTATGTTAGAACTGTTGGGAATGTTTAGCCTAGAAAAGAAAAGATGTGAGGAGACATGATTACTTTCTTGAAGTATCTGAAGGGGTGCCATCTAGCAGGTGTTCAGAGTTGTTCCAGAAGACCAGACAAGGATTGAGTTTAAATTAAAATGATACAGTTTTTAATTGGACACTGGGAAAAACTTCCTAATGGCACAAGCTGTTCAGTAATGGAATAAAATTCCTCAGGAGGTGGTGGAATCTTTTTTGCTAGAGGTGTTTAAACCAGAGGCTGGCTGGTCATCTGTCAGAAATGCTGAAGTAGTAAATTCCTGCATTGGATAGGAAGTTAGACGAGGTGATCAATCCCCAGAGTTCCCTTCAGTTCTTATATTTTATAGTTCTATGATATTCCCAGCACAGAATAGGTAGGACTGACAGAGCAAACTGGGGCCATTTGCTCCATTGTGAGTAAGTTGTCTAGTTTAATGGGCAGAAGATGGAAACAAATGATGGATGTGCTCTAGCATATTGTTTTGCAAAAATTGACAAGATGTGCTCACTCAGTTATTGGAATACAACTCCTATTATCCCACATCATTGGACCTCCTGACTAGATCTGAATGGAATTGCAGTTCAGCAATATCTGGGAAAGAGACAAATGCCTGGTCCCACTGGAACGTGCTGTACTGCAAGGTATCTCCTTTCTCTTGAAATGTCAAGGAGATGGCAGCGGGATTATAGAAAGGGTCCGTAAAAGAATTGGCATACTAGAGAAGGAGTAGATAGGACTAAGATAAAATAAGTGAAAGTCTGCATACGAATGAATGCAAAAATGGATTTTTTTGCTCCTTATTACATTAAAATATGGACTGAATGCAAGTACTTTACAGTGCAGTGACAAAGCATAGCCTCAGGCACCCCTGGGCATTAAGTGTAATAGACAGTCACTGTAAAAAGATGATGCTATTTCAGATCAAGTGGATTGGTTCTAGGTTGTAAATGCAAATTCTAAGCATTCCCCAAACCATCTTGCATTTTCTGAAAATGCTAAACTGGTGCTGCTTCCTCCCAAGGTTAGGAAAACACACTTCAGAAAACAGAAACCTTTAAAAGATAAAATTTCCCCCCTTTTTCAACTGCTGGCTTTAGAACCATACAGAACTTTATAAAGTAAATATATAATAGATCTTTTGTTTAAATGTCAAATCTCAGCAGAAATCTATGAGGAAAAGCGAAAGGTTGAGTCTGGAATTAGCATTGCATTGATGGAAATTTGCCAACTGTGAGTCAAAAAGTAATATGAGCACTGAGCAGAGAAGTCAGGGTCTGTTCCTGCAGCCACAATAGCAAAATCACTATGTGCCATGTTCCTTCATTTAATTGTATATTTATTTATTGTTTTAACATGTTGTGAGCCTCCCAGAGTCCCCCATTAGGGGGAGATGGGCGGGGGACAAATTTAATGAATAAATAAATAACAAGCTCATGTAGATGATTAACAGGGGGCTATTAGACATCTGAACTACTTCAAGGTGTCCAGAGTCCACATATACTGTTAACCTGCATTCATTTGCCTCTGCAAGTGAAACAAATGGCTAGATTTTAGCACAGAGGTGCTCCTGAGAAAGGGGTCCATCTCTGTGACCAAAAGATCTCTTGATTTCAAGGGCATTAGACAATGCAGGAAAGTGACATCAACATTAGTGCTTCTTAACAACACTCCATAGGATTGAACAAGGTTATGCATTTTACTACTCTCCTTCACACCTGATATTTCACAAGCACATTATTTCTTGAACTGTAACTGGAAAAACCAATAGAGATGCCACAGTGATGCTGCCACCCAACACATTTAACAGGAAGAATTACAAGTATCATATATTTATAAAGTATACTTTATGTTGTATACATATCGTACCCCTGCAATATGCCTCAAGACTATTCAGGGCCGATTTGGGGAGGGAATTCCCCTCAAGATTTTCCCAAAGGAGTTCCATTCTATGAATTGGAATAGCACTACCAGAGAGGAAATCTTTCCATCAAGGCTATGTATTTTGAAAATATGGAAAGCTTTGTTCACATTAAAAGAAGGGGAGAGATTGACCCCATACCCCCCCCCTCCACATCTCTATAAATACCCACAAAAGGGTCACACCATCCTGGGCACAGAGAGAACTGCTCCTGTCTGTGCTCCTGCACTCTGAAGATGCCGGTCACAGATGCTGGCGAAACGTTAGGAAACAGAACTTCCAGACCACGGCCACACAACCCGGAAGATCCACACCAGGAGAGATTGATTCTTTCTGCCTCTGGAAGGCAGCTTGCAAACCATTTTTTGGTGAAATGGTCTGTCCACTGGCATCAGCTTATATCAGTTTGCCAGTCCAATGAAAGGTAACATGGCAGGGGTCTATTTTGTAAACCTTCAGTTGGTGTAATAGAAGTCTTGCTTAAATACAGACATAAACTGGCTATAAAACATGTTTACATTCAAGTATGCAGAATTAAAGTTCTAGAAGCACAGCTGCGTGTATGCAGGACATCTTGCTGCCCGAGATGAAGGACACAATGGAACCTCTCTCCCTTCTATAGAGGGCAGAAGGATTAGATCCTTCACAATGCTTGAGGACAGTTGGAGAACGTAGGAAAAGCAGGCCTGCTATGGAGCACTCGTGGCTCTGTTCTTTGAGACTGGGAACAGTCAAGGGCTCAAAAGGAACAGCTGGGTAGCTGTCACTTCTGCCTAATGATAGATGTTGGCCAAGGAAGCAGTACAGCAAAACTGTTCTTCAAATGTGACTTTCAGAGAGATTGCTTTGGAATTGGACGGTGGCCACTATGTTCAGTTGTAAAGTAGTTTGTTCTGGGCAACTTGAAAGAAATATGGGAGCGTTCTGAAGAAAATACATAATTGCTCTTTGGAAGGAGAGAGATAAACTGAATAAGCAAGCTACTAAGATTTTCCCATTCAATCTGAGACCTGGAATTTGACTTGCATTTTTATCTTCCATAGTTACAGATCATAAATATATCTAGCGCTAAAGAAAAGCACTTAATCAAACTTTAAATCACCTCATGATTCTTCAATGAGCTGCCTTGTTTTGTTAGGAGGCTCTGGTGCCAAAGCTGCTTAGTGTTTTTGGAAACATGTCAAATCAATTGTTTCTGAAAGAGGCTGGGAGAAAGGCTACTTGACTGGCTGTCCTATTTCACTTTGACTTGGCCATGCAGGTACTTATGTGGGTTTCCAAACCTTCTCTTTGAGACAAGAGTTAATGTTTGGAGTCCATTCTTTGGGACCATTCACATATAAAAATCTTCATTTCTGCCTTGGAACAACAGTAAAACAAGAAATGATTTTGTTTACTTCCTCTAGTACAGTGTTTCTTAACCTTGGCAACTTGAATAGGTGTGGACTTCAACTGCCAGAATTCCCCAGCCAGCCATGCTTACCATGCTGGCTGAGGAATTCTGGCAGTTGAAGTCCACACCCCTTCAAGTCACCAAGGTTGAGAAACACTGCTCTAGTAAGATAAAAACAGGAAGAAGGGTCATATATCTTCTCAGATTGCTACCTAATATTCAGATCAACATCTCAACTAAAACCTTGCTCAATATTTGTAATAGCTTCTGTTAAGCCTATTATATCTGGAGTGCAAAAATCTGATTCACTACTAGATGGCAGCAAAGAGATACAGAAAACTCTCTTTGCCCCCATCTAATTGTTGTCTGGAGTTTTGCAACCCAGATCTGGTAGCAGTAGCTTCTGCCAGACTATTCAAAATGTATAAAATGAAGGCATACACAAACTATTCAATTGCTAGTCTTTACTGGTAGATGTGATCTTCATAAGTCTATCTATCCTAGAGTCAGTCTTAATTCTCCAATAAGGCCAATTGCTCATAGAGATTTTTTTTTTAGATTTTTTAAATCCCGTTTTCCTTATTTTTATAAATAACTCAAGGCAGCGAACACACCTAATACTCCTTCCCCCTCCTATTTTCCCCACAACAACCACTCTGTGAGGTGAGTTGGGCTGAGAGAGTGTGACTGGCCCAAAGTCACCTAGCCAGCTTTCATGCCTAAGGCAGGACTAGAACTCACAGTCTCCTGGATTCTAGGCTGGAGGCTTAACCACTAGACCAAACTGGCTCTTTGTTGCATTTATTGCATCTCAGGCCAGCCTTCCACACTGCCAACATCTAGTTGATGATGGTCCACATTAACCAGTCCTAGAATCACAGAAGCGTAGAGCTGGAACTGACCTAAGAGGTCATCAAGTCCAATCCCCTGCAAACTGCTGGATTCATTGCACCATCTCTGATAGATGACTATCCAGCTTCTGTTTGAAAACCTCCAGTGAATGGGAAGAAACTACTCCATGTGGTAACCTATTCCACTGATTGACAGCTCTTACCATCAAGAAGTTCTTCCTCATGTCTCATCTGTATCTATATCCTTGAAGTTTCATCCCATTAGTTCTAGTCTTACCCTCTGGAGCAAATGAGAATAAGTCTGAACCCTCTACAAAGTGAGACAGCCCTTCAGATATCTGAAGATAGCTATCACATCCCCACTCAACTTTCTCTTCTACAAGCTAACCATACCTCTTAGGACTTGGTTTCCAGTCCTTTCACCATTTTGGTAGCCATCTCTGGACTTGTTCCAGTTTATTAATGTCTTTTTAAACTGGGGTGTGCAGAACTGAGCCCAATACTCCAGGTAAGGCCTGACCAAGGCAGATAGAACAGGATAATTACTTCCCTTGGTCTGCACACTATGCTCCTCTTGATATTCCTCAAGGTGTCATTGGCCTTTTTTGCAACTATGATACATTGTTGGGATATGTTGAGTTTTGATCCACTGGTACACCCAAGTCCTTCTCTTGAGCAATGTTCCCTCTAGTTTCTGACATGCCATGTGCAAAAACAAAAAAAAGGTTATATGCAACTTTTCCCAAACCAAGTACAAATTTGGGCACCACAATAAGAATATACAAATAAATTGCAAATGCATGTAATAGTGAAATGTTAAAATGTTGACATATTTCTTAGTTAAAATATAGAAACTATAAATTAATAATAGTAGGTCACATATACACTTAAAAGTTGTACCTTTGAGTCAATTTTGACTCTTGATGACTGTCCTTTGCAGTTTTCTCGGCAGCCATTTTTTGGAAATGGCTTGCCTTGCCTCTTCCTAGGTGTGAGAGAAGTGATTGGTTCAAGGTCACCCAGCTGGCTTTGTGCCAAAAGCAGGACTGAAACTCACTGCCTCCTGGTTTCTAGCCTTGATACATTAACTATTACAACAAACTGGATCTCTACATATATGCTTACAGATGACAATATAAACTTGTTAGTCACTGATTACTGATAATTTGATAGATGAGATTTTAGGGAATTTTAGAAGCCACCCAAAAATTGCAGGGGCTGCTTATGTTTTGGAGGCTTCCTATCCATGATTTATATTAATGGCTTCTTTTAATCTATATGATATAGGAAAATGGTGTGATCTCAGGCACATTCCTCTGGTAGCAGAAGAGCTGGACACACTGGATTTTGCCCATAGTCCTGAGGAACCCTATCAGGATTTTTAAAAAAGAGTCTGAGGAATAGGCCATTTATGTATCTCCAAGAGTTTGAGAGATATTTGAGAGTGAATATTAAGGAGATATTTGTGCATTTGACTACCCAGAGTTCAGAAAGTTTCCACTGAAGGTGAAAAAAGAAGGAAACAGCTGGCTCTATAGCTTATGTAATTAATAATCCATTGACCTGGTTGCCCCTAGCAAAAGCAAACCCCCGACTGAGGAGGAGCTAAGAAAGATTTGGAAGCCATCAGCCTACTGGCAAATTAGATAACACTGAGCAAGCTAGACAAAGTTTGTATGTGTATTCTAAGCTCACATAACTTGTGACATATCAAGCAGAATTCAGCTCAACAGCCATCTGCTGTTTTTGACAAAATCTGCTTTTTGCAAGTAGGTAGCAAATTTTCCCCAGATGGTTGCTCCAAGCATTCTGCCTACTTAATCATCCAAGTTTATTCCTAAGCAGCTAAAGTTACAGAACTTAGATCAGCCCAGATGTTGTATGTTTAGTGAGAAGTAGTTAAACTGCATTCAATCCCCTTGGGCACAAAAGTATACTTAAGAAAGTTGCCATCACTGCAGCTTTTTTCACCAATGAGAGTATTAGCCAGGGATGTTCTTGGGTTATGGGGAAAAAAAGTCAAGATGGCAACTATGATGATGCGATTGGTGCCCTCACCTGTTTTTTTATTTACTTCACAGTGTATTCTGGCTCTCTGTGATGTCTGATTTTTTGGCTGTTCACTTCCACATGTGTCATTGTTTCCTCGACTTCTTCCATTCCAAAGTAGTTTTGCATTTCACACATCTTGCTCCAAACTTCTTTGTTTTCCTGACTTTGAATTCCAAGGTAGTGAGTGATTTGTCCTAGGTTTTTAATCTTCAAATCCTCAGTAACTTTCCAGATGATTTCTCCACTACCATCCTTGGGCTTATAAAATACAAGTGCATAATATATCATGTTTTTCTGTCTTTAGTCTTGGTGTAGAGGCATGGATCTGCTTCATGTCTTGTTTCTGGGAAAACTTAGCTAAACTTTCTTTATTCCAAGCCCTGGCTGCTTGCTCTAATGCATAAATGCTGTTTTGGAATTTGCAAATCAGTTCTGCCCCTTCTGGATCTGTCATGATGGTTGCTACATCTACAGTTCCTCATTGATGTTGCTATACAGGAAGTCTCTTTACATCCAGATGTTTCATTTTCAGTTCCTTACTTGATGAAATACAAAGTAGTGTCATTATAATGATGTCTCATCATAATCTTATGATGACTACACCTAACTGCCTTCCATCTTTATAAAAGCCAGGTGAGTGTCTGGGTTCCACTTTTTTAGCATTATTTTATTTCTTCTTCCATCCAGTGGCCTTATCTGCGGATAGCCCTTTAATGTCCTTCCAGGGGATAGGTTCATATACAGTACTTTGTGGATTCTCATCATGTAAGATGATATTGTAGTCAGTATGCCTTTCATTGCCCAATTTGACTTTCAGGGTTCAGGCTCCCCTTCTTGATCTGCTTGATCGGCATCAGGTGGTTGGTTGGACATGTCTTCAATTACCTCCTTGCTTGATTGGTTGGGGATATCTTCTGCCTTCTCTTTGCCTTTCTGGTCTGTGCTGCTCTCCTGGTTCACATTGGTAGACATATTTTCTGGGGTGTGTTCCTCAGAACTCATTTGTTCCACAAGTATAAGTTTCATGTGTTATAGAAATATACACTGCTGCTTATAGTTACTGTGCATGACTTGGGCTACAGAATTCTGTACCCTTTGCTCATCTTGTTGTATCCCATCATTCCACCCACTGTGGCTATGTCCCTTAGCTGTGAGCATTTTTTGCCAGGAATGAACACTTTGGCCTTGCAGTCCAATTCTTATAGGTGGCTCATGTTGCTCATGTTCTGTGCAATTCCATAGTTCATATGGTCTCTTTTGTGTGGTTGTGTGGATAGGTAGCTGTCATCAGTGTTCTCTCCATAGGAGAAGAAGCCAAACAAAATTCAGACGACCAGGTGCAAAAGCAGACATGTGCTAATGTTTGAAAGAGTGGCTTGAGGGGAGATGTTAAAACCCTATTCAACCATGCAGTCAACTCTGGGCTTCAAGCCAACCTTTCTCTTAACTAACCTAATGGGATTGTTATAAGATTTAAGTAGGATAACCCTCACGGATGTACACCACAGCAAGCTTATTGGATGGGTGGGATATGACAAATGTGTCCAGTTGATGTAAAGGATCTCATTGTAGAACAATGAACTGGGTAAGTTTCAGGCTCATGCCAGGCCAGTTCTGTAAATGATTTCTTGACTATAAGATTCATGTCAAGAAAAAATAATTTAACTATGTATCTGGCTGATCAAATATTCATGGGTAACATTGCAATTATAAGAAAGAAGAAAGAGCTAGGAAATACTGGAATAGTTTATATGAAACACCATTTATTTATTTAAAGCGTTTTTCCTGCTGTTCATTAAAAAAAATTCTCATAGCAGTTTACTGTCCAAATCAATAAAACTAAAGGCATTTCTTTCCCACAGGCTGATGATATAAAAAACCTGATGCACAGGATAAAAGAGAAAGGAGAATGAATAAAGTGAAATCAAACAGCAGTTCATAAAGTTAGAAACACAGAGACTGGCCAAATTTCCTCTGTATCATAATTTATAACAGGGTTTCTCAACCTTAGCAACTTTAAGATGTGTGGACTCCCCAGCTGGGAGTTGAAGTCCACACATCTTAAAGTTGCTAAGTTTGAGAAACCCTGGTTTATAAGATCATTTTGAACCTGGATTCAAAACCAGTTTTTTATTAGTACAGCTGTTGCTGCTGTTGGTCCTTCCCAAGAACAGCTTTTGCACGCAAGCCCATGTACTAGAATAGGTTTTTCTTGGCAAAAAAAAAAAAGTGATGCAGTATGCACCATTAAGATAATTTATTAGGTATGTGCAAAACTACCATTATAGAAATGACTCTTCAGACCATGCCACACTGGGGGTGGTTTGGAAGTTTCCCCAAAATTAATTTTTTGATCCAGAAGTGGTCTGTGGTGGCTCTGACATAGTCCAGCCCCTAAACAGACTTCTCACATATCTAGAAGCTGTTCTTAAAAATACAAAATATGTATCACCTTCTTGCATGTTGCACCCAGGCCTAATTGAAATTGTTATAGCTCGGCAGTTATCTGGGGTGCATACTTCCATTTCCTATGTGCAGCAGATTCTGAACACTTAATGCTATTTGGGCCTAATTTCAACTCCTTGCCCTTACCACTTCTAAGATAGCTAAATTGGTAGCATAGATGGGAAGATTCCTGGCAGAGCTAGTGCAATCACAAAATTGATTAAAAGTAATTCTGACAGTCTTGCAGCTCTCTTTCTATTTATTAGAATGATTTATGTACCGAAGGGTTGGATCCTAGCCTTTTCCCCTATATCTTAAAAGGACGCTTGACCCAGCCAATTACTGACCAATCAGGTTGCTAGTATAATCAGGAAGTGATATGCAAGACATCTGGACTGGAAACTAATTGACCAGATCGATGGTAATAATTAAAAAAAAAAACTTGGCAGAGGAGTAAGCAGGTTGGCAGAACAACTTTCAGTCAGTGCTGAGTCTTCCAGCACCTGGCAGGTAATCACACCTCCACACTAGCAGAATTCTGTATGCAGCAGTTTTAATTTTAAATCAGCCTTTGATCTAATCCCCAGGGACAGACTCTGGAGAAGACTTGAGTTCCCTTCTATTGATCAGTGATGCTCATCCCAAAAGCTCATCTCTGAGCAAGATGTAATCCTTGTGGCCAGCTGTCAGAAGCAATACTAACTCAGAAAGGATATGTTTTAGATCTATTTTAGATCCACTTTTGCTTAGCTTGTATATTCATTCTCCCTTTAAAAGCCTTTCCCTACGTGAACTTTCACCCTCCAAATTAGCATATATTTTAACATGCAGATGGTTCAGTGGTACAATATGCGCCTCTAAGGACTTTATTATCTGTTAATTAGCAAAAGAGAAATGTTACCAAGGCCAGCTAAAATAGATGGCACATAAATGTTACACCCCTTCCTCGATCGGGAGGCCCTCCACATGGTCACTCATGCCCTGGTCACCTCCCAGTTGGATTACTGCAATGCACTCTACATGGGGCTACCATTGAAGAGTATCCAGAAGCTATAGCTGGTGCTGTTACGTAAACTGCATTGGTTGCCGGTTTGCTTCCGGGTCCAATTCAAGGTGTTGGTTATTACCTTTAAAGCCCTTCATGGCACAAGACCAGGTTATCTGAGGAGCTGTCTCGCCCCTGTTATATCAGCCCACCCCACTCGGTCCGGCAGAAGGGGCATGTTGCAGACCCCACCAGTCAAGGAATTTTGACTGGCGGGATCTAGGAAGAGGGTCTTTTCTGCGGTGGCCCCCGCTCTGTGGAACAAACTATCTCCCGAGGTACAGTGTGCCCCCACTCTCATGGCGTTCAGGAAAAGCCTGAAATCCTGGCTATGCCAGAAGGCCTGGGAGCCAGATGGGGGCTTGCATCAGTGGAAGTGGCTTGTGGGGTAATTGATTTTGCTCCCCCCCCCCCATCATCTTGAATGTTTTTAGTGTTTATGTAGAGGGTTTGTTTTACAGTCTGACTTTTAATTGATTAATTAATTTTAATTATTTATGTGGTATTACTGTTAATTGTTCATGGGGTTTTGGTTTTAATTGTGAGCCGCCCAGAGTCACCCATTGGGAGAGATGGATGGCATACAAATTTAATAAATAATAAAATAAATAAAATAAAATAAAAGGCAACTATATTGAACAGCTCATGATATAAAAGTATCTTATAAGGTTCTGGATCTTTCATGTAACTCTCGTGTCTCAGTACAGCTCAGGGCCCTTCACCAACTCCCAGTATGAGCCAGAGGCCAGTTTAAACTTCTGGTTTTTGTGTTTAGAGGTCACTGATCACAAATTCCCTAGTACCTTTTATTAAATCAGTAATAAGTAATTTTGGCCAGAATGGCTAAGATTTGTGCCATTGTTCCTGCAACATGGCAACATTTCCCAATTGCATTTAATCTGCTTTGCTTAGCTTTCTTCAAAATCTGTGTTTCTTAATGTAATATAATAATGCTGAAATAGTGGCTGAGTGTGACAGCATTGTAGATATCCAACCTATTTTCTGTTTACATCTGTTTTTCTGCTGGTCCATTATAAGGTATGCAAGTAGCTTTTGCTACAAACGTTGGAGAACAATTCCACCCCACCCACCAGGACTTAAGTCTGATAAAGTAAATGAATGGGGACACTGACTTTGAGGGTCTACATCAAATGTTTTCCTTCTTCCAAAAAGAAGGAACTCTTTCCATTTAATGTTGTCCTTTGATACTATTTTCTTCTTATGTAGTTTACCCTTCTTCTTTACCTTGTTTAATTAATATCCAAAACAACAATAGTCCAGGATTATACTCACATTGATAAAAAAGAGTCCAGATATTATGTTTTTCCCGTACCTTATTGAAATTCAAGGCTAAAACTTTTTAAAGGATTTATTTGTCAACTTCATTAGAATTCTATGACATTAATCTATTTCAAAGTGTTTTCTTTCTCAAGGACATTGAATACAGACAGAAGGCGCAAATATTTCAAGTTGGGTCTTAGAAGTGATGACAGTACATCTGATAAAACATGTAACCTATCAGTATCCAGCATCAGTGGAACCAGTCATCAGAGTGTTCTGTCTTGTTATTAGTCAACACTAAATCATCTTTTGGCTGGCAGTAATGAAGAAGAAGAGAATCAGTCAGAAGATTTGCAGGTGCACCAGTGGATCAAATAGAGATTGGAATACCCTGAAACTCATTTATTATCTTTGCTTAATTTATATTTTTGCAAAATTTCAGTTTTGCTAGCACTTTTCTTTACTTAAAGACTTCTGGATCACAATTTTTCATTTCAAGAGAAGAGAATTCTAACCTTGAATATATCTCTTCAGTTTTAAAGCTGTTCTTGGTCATTTTTTCTGAGCTACTACTTTGGTCTAGATCTTAGTTCATAAACAAATGTTCTTTTTTTTCTTCTTTCAAATGTTGTCTTCCAAGACTGAAAAATTCAGTATTTCAGTTTCAAATCTCCCAGCCATTAAACTTCTTATCTGCATTTCCTGTATTCTATATACTAGATCAGATCCTGGAGCAATCTTCTTGCTTTTTCTGCTTGGGTCAGGTAGTTCATATCTTCCTTCCTTCCTTCCTTCCTTCCTTCCTTCCTTCCTTCCTTCCTTCCTTCCTTCCTTCCTTCCTTCCTTCCTTCCTTCCTTCCTTCCTTCCCTGCCACCTCAACTTTTCCCCTTGAACTTTAGCAAAGGCACCTGCAGAACTGAAAGTAGGGTAATGCTACAAGCTCCACCACTTTTGTACATGTATGTGAAATATCATGATGTACTACAAGAAGAGTGGAAGTTACACTGCAACAGCGTGAATCTGCTCTCATCATTTTCCCCCTCTGTAGACATCTCAGATCTTTTTATACCATTTCTGATATATTTGAAATGGAAAGAAAGCTTTAAATAATCTTAAAGGACTGGTGGATGAATATACAAGGTTACTTTTTATGGTAATTGTTTTTGTGTCAATTGAAACTTTCTTAATATCCTAATAGCATTATTTTGTTCCTAAAATTAATATTTCATTTTTTGTATTCATATTTATTTTGCATTTTAATACTTTTGTAGTCAATTATTACATGCATCTTGGTTTGTATTTTTTCTCATTTTTTCACTAAGTCTATGTTTTTATGATTTATTTTGCTCAATAAAATATAACAAATTCCAGGCATCCTTTCTATGTTGAGTTAAAAGCCTCATTGGCTCCCAAAAGCATCCATGGAAGTGTCAAAAAAGTCAAGATAGTGAGCATGCCACATTGTGATCAAAGTCTGCCCCTTTTTTATATGTGTTGCAGGGGTTATCACATAGAAAAGAGGCTGGGCTACAACCATATGGGCATGGCCACCATCTTGACTTTTTTGACACTCACCCCTCCCTGGTGACTCCCTTTTTAAAAAGACTTTGCAGCCCACCATTCCATCAGCGGTCCACCTCTTTGGAAGAAGGGGAGTTTGGCCGAGACTGTGAATCCAGGATTGCTGCTTCTAACTGCAGAAGTCAGAGCAACCATGTAATCCAACCATCCATTCTTCTAGCCAAATAATTGCATTGGAATGGAAAGTCACTACAGGGAGTACTTGGTTAACAATGGTAACTAGGACAGGAACTCTGTCACTAAGCAATGCGGTCGTAAAGCACAATGCCATGTGAACACATCGAATTACGACAGCAGTTCCTGCAGTTTCAGTTGTGTTGTTAGATGAATCTCATGCAGTCATTAGGTGCAACATCACAATTGCCATTTGCGACCTCCTGCTGGCTTTGCCATTGACTTTGCTTGTTGGAGGCTGGCAGGAAAGGTCGCAAACGGGATCCCATGACCATGGGATGATGTGACATCATAATTGCAAGCCGGTTGCCAAACATCTGAATCATTATCATGTGACTTTGCAGAGGCTGTGATGGCCACAGCTTTAAGGACTGGCCATAAGTCTCCGCATTCAGCACCATTATAACGTCAAACATTCGCTGAACAAATGGTAGTTAATTGAAGACTACCTGCATAACTTTTATGGTGAACTGATTTAACATCCTTAGGATTATTGCTATCCTCATCTGTGTGGAAGGGAATGAGATGTTATATTACTCTGGGTCAGCACTATCTTCAATTGACTTAAAGAATAATGGATAGAAACTAAAATCAGTGCAGGGTCTCGTCAGTTTGTGTCTTCCCCTGATTGACTATCATCTGCAAGAATTCTAGAAACTGACTGGGGGCACTGGCTTTTTCCAGTTTTGACAGATAATTAAATCTTCGCTCTCATCTACCCAGCACATCAGCTGCCTTTCCAAAGTTCATGAGAAGTATTTTAAAGATTTTTTACAGACCCAAATTCAGCACTAAATTCCAGTAGTAAATGAACTGTCTGATAAGAATCACTGATCTCTCTCTCTCTCTTTCTCTAACACACACAAACACCCCAATATTTCAGATCCATGGATGTGGCAACTAAAATAATTTTCATACAGTAATACATAAAATCATAGAATAGTCATGTTGGAAGGGACCTGTCAGCCTTACTAGGTAGACCAGACAGGAAACATGACCAGATGAGCGAATTCTACTTTATTGCACAGCTACATTAACAGAATCTTTCAAGTCTGAAAGTACAATTCTCCCCCCGTCTCCTTTATAGCCTGAGAAACTAGGGTGGGTCTCTTCTGAGCCTCTTGCTCTGCCCACTATCCAGCTGCAGGCTATGCCCTCTCTTATCTGACTGTTCCCTTGGCAGCATCTCTTGGCCTAGTTTTCCAAGGTCTTTCCACATACCATTACAGGACCAAAAAATCATTCAGTCCAACCCTCTGCAATGTACAGAAAAACCAACCATATTTAAAAGAGGCTGTCCAGCCTCTTAAAAAACCCCAGAGATGGTGAACCCGTAACGATCATAGGTAGAAGTTCCACTATTGTACAGATATTATCATCAGGAAGTGTTTCCTTATGTTTAAGTGAAATCTAAATAGCTGCAACTTGCATCTATTATTTCTAATCTTTGTTTCTGTAGCAGTGGAAAATAGTTCCTTACCACCTTCCCTATGGCCCTCTTTAATGTTCCTGGCCTCTAACAGCATGTCTCTCCTCTATCTTCTTTTTTCTAGACTGACCATACCAAGTTCCTTCAGGCGGTCTTCATAGGGCTTGTTTTCATCTCCATGTATCATCTTTGTTGCCCTCCTCTGAACATGTTCTAATTTGTCAATATCCTTCTGGAAATGAGGTATCTACAATTGTACTCTGGCTGTGATCTTACCAATGTAGAACAGAGAGAAATAAGGGAGGACTTCATACATTTCTGATACTGAGCTTTTTCTAATGCAGTACAGGATTGTGTTGGCCCTTCTAGCAGCTGTCTCACATTGCTGGTCATGTTTAGCTTGTTGCAACGACCACATCCAAGTCCACCTTGGATGTAATGCTTCTGAACCATGAATTTCCCATCTTGTATGTGTTCTCTATATTTTTCCTCCCTTACATTTCTACATCATACCTTGCATTTCTCCCAGTTGAAGGATATAAATGTGGTAATGTGTATGTTCACTATCCTTATTCAAGTCCAACAAGACAAAGCAAAAATAGTTGTTTAAATATTTATTTTGGAATAAACTTTTTATATAAAAGCCTATTCTCATTTCTGAATGTTGATTATAAACAGTTCAAGTGAATGTTTCTATTTGCGTAAGGTTCACCCAAGACTAACACTGAAACAATCCTGTGATATATTGCTCCACATCCCTCCCACAAACCCTCATAAAATAATTCATTGTGAATAAAATTATCAGTCATAAAACTAAGCCTCCCTTCCTCCTATCTTCATCCTGGAATATCCTTATATGGGAACTCACAGATAAACATTGTCATTTATTTCTTGATATATTCTCTGTCTCCAAATCATTAATAAACTTTTGGGAAGGTTTGGCTGACTTTGATTCAGATATCTATAAAATGCATCCTAGTTATTGAAAAGTTTCTTGTGCAAAATTAAATTTGTACTCTTTGCAATTCCTATCCATTTCCATTCTGCTTGCTTGCACAGAAGAATTGACCGGTGAATCATGCAATTTGTCTGTACATTTCAAATATCAGACTTTGGTCCTGATATGACATTACTCAGCTGTCACAAGCCTGAACGCAGTATAAATATATAAGTCCCACAATATATAAGCCGCACTTCTTTTTTATGTGTGCTACCATGTTATCTCCTTGGGGAAGGGTTTTTTTTACCAGTGTCATGGTGACCTCCACAGGTTTTTTTCAGCACATCCTACTGCCAGAACTATGTCAAGCAACTACTTGATCACAATCATTTACCTTCAGTGAACAAAACTGGCTGGATCTGCATGCCTTGAGTGACATGATATTTGTGAGAGCAATATTCTCTTTCATCACCTAATAAGCACCTGCCCCATCTACATTGCTTGCTACTTATCCTGTTTGTGTGAACAATGGAATCCCTGAGTAAGAACTAGTTACTTATCTTTTACTCTCATTTTTTGAGTATCATCTGTGAGGTTCTTCAAATTGTCTTCTTCCTGTTTTGGTGCTGTTCCGATGGCCACTGGGCCAGGCTTCAGAACTGAGGAGATGAAGAAGAGCTACATCGAGAGGCATGTATGGTACGTGAGTAGGATGGGATTCCTACCAAAAATCTAATTAAAAGGGGTAGGTCTTCAATTGCAGCTGCTATCTTTACTTTTTTGTCCTCCCTGCAGACATCCCTGAAAACCAGCCTACTTTGCTAGTTCTTCTAGCTTGTCTTCCTACCATGTAGACCACAAACTAACCAGAGAAATTTTCATTTCCATGAGAATAGTAACAACAACAAAAGAAGAAAAGGGTAGATTTAAAGACTGGTGCTTGTAACACATCAGTAACTGCTTAGCACTGCATCAGAGAGGCAACAAGCCAAAGTCCCAGTATGAGAATTCCAGAACCTCTGAACAGTAAATTCAGCTCATCAGCTGTAATTTGGTAAAGTGCAAAAGAGTCTCCAGGGACATGTAAATGGAGAGAAATTATAGAACAGATGCTGAGAAATTGTGGAAACACCGAAACAATATACAGCGTGAAGCTATTCATTCTGATCAGTTTTAACCATATAAATATAGGGCATATGGACATAAGTGTCTAAGTAATAAATGAGCCTCTGCTTTCAGCAGCCCCTAATTCTCTTCCCTTCTCAAAATGGACAAAGCAAATATTTTCTATTTATATGCATTTTCTGCAAAAAGGATCCACATTTCCAGCCTCTTGAACATTGTAGCACAAGCAACAGCCAATGCTAATTTGTAAGATTAGAAATATAACTCAGGATTGTCCTGAAAATCATGTTCTCTGATTCCCCTCTTCTCCCCTTCTTTTCTTTTCTTTTTATTGCTTTGGCATTCTTCCAGTCGGGCTTTTTGTACCCCCATGAACATCATACAACTCAAAGGAAAGATAATTCTGGACATCCCAAAATAAGATGACATTCAGCCACTCCATGGAAAGCTTTTTGGAAGCAAGCCCCACAGGAATTCAATGAAATTTCATCCTTAAGTTAAGCTCATTGAATTTGGTGGGCTGCATAAGTTGCATTAAAATGGCATTGAATTGAATTTTGGCCTTCAAATATAGCAGATGAAACCAATTATCCCATAGCTGACATTTTAATTCAGAACCTCCAGTTCTTACCTTAAAAATTGAACAATGAATGCTTTTTTTGAATTTTGGATCATCTCTCATTTTCATTACATTTTATAGAAATTGTATCACTACTTATTTGTTTTGTAGGTATATCCTGATGTAGTAAAATAGTAGATTACCATGTCCAGTCCCTTGGGTATGATCCTTGTCGTTAAGCCTTGTTTAGCGGATCATGAAACAATACTGAGAATGGATGTAACTAAATTTAAAATAGAACTGCTTCATTTAATTGTCAAATATGCCCACTCAGAAGTAAGTCTTATTTAGTGGACTACTTAGGAAATTGCATATAGGTGTACAGGTGAAACTCGAAAAATTAGAATATCGGGCAAATGTTCATTTATGTCAGTATGGCAACTCAAAAGGTGAAACCAATATATGAGATAGATGCATTACATGCAAAGCGAGATATGCCAAGCCTTACTTTGGTATAATTGTGATGATTATGGCGTACAACTTATGAAAACCCCAAATTCACAATCTCAGAAAATTAGAATATTACATGACATCAATAACACAAGGATTGGAAATAGAACAATATCGGACCTCTGCAAAGTATAAGCATGCATATGTACTCAGTACTTGATTTGGGCCCCTTTTGCAGCAATGACTGCCGCAATGCGGCGTGGCATGGACGCTATCAGCCTGTGGCACTGCTGAGGTGTTATGGAAGACCAGGATGCTTCAATAGCAGCCTTCAGCTCTGCTGCACTGTTTGGTCTCATGTCCCTCATCTTTCTCTTGGCAATGCCCCATAGATTCTCTATGGGGTTCAGGTCAGGCGAGTTTGCTGGCCACTCAAGCACAGTAATCCCATGGTCATTGAACCAGCTTTTGGTACTTTTGGCAGTGTGGGCAGGTGCCAAGTCCTGCTGGAAAATGAAGTCAGCATCCCCATAAAGCTCGTCTGCGGAAGGAAGCATGAAGTGCTCCAAAATCTCCTGGTAGACGGCTGCGTTGACCCTGGACTTAATGAAGCACAATGGACCAACACCAGCAGATGACATGGCTCCCCAAATCAACACAGACTGTGGAAACTTCACACTGGACTTCAAGCATCGTGCATTGTGTGCCTCTCCATTCTTCCTCCAGACTCTGGGTCCTTGGTTCCCAAATGAGATGCAAAAGTTGCTCTCATCAGAAAAGAGGACTTTGGACCACTGGGCAACAGACCAGTTCTTTTTTTCTGTAGCCCAGGTAAGACGCTTCTGACGTTGTTTGTTGTTCAGGAGCGGCTTGACAAGAGGAATACGACATTTGAAGCCCATGTCCAGGATCCGTCTGTGTGTGGTGGCTCTTGATGCACTAACTCCAGCCTCAGTCCACTCCTTGTGAAAGTCCCCAACACTTTTGAATGGCCTTTTCCTGACAATCCTCTCCAGGCTGCGGTCATCCCTGCTGCTTGTGCACCTTTTTCTACCACATTTTTCCCTTCCACATAACCTTCTATTGATGTGCTTTGATACAGCACTTTGGGAACATCCAACTTCTTTTGCAATGACCTTTTGGGGCTTTCCCTCCTTATGGAGGGTGTCAGTGATGGTTTTCTGCACAACTGTCAGGTCAGCAGTCTTTCCCATGCTTGTGATTCCTACTGAACCAGCCTGAGAGACCATTTAAAGGCTCAGGAACCCTTTGCAGGTGTTATGGATTCATTAGCTGATTAGAGGGGGACACTTGGAGCCTAGAATATTGAACCTTTTCACACTATTCTAATTTTCTGAGATTGTGAATTTGGGGTTTTCATAAGCTGTACGCCATAATCATCACAATTATACCAAAGTAAGGCTTGACATATCTCGCTTTGCATGTAATGCGTCTATCTCATATATTGGTTTCACCTTTTGAGTTGCCATACTGACATAAATGAACATTTGCACGATATTCTAATTTTTCAAGTTTCACCTGTATTATAGAGTGTACATCTTATATATAGTAATACATGGCCCTATGCTAAATAAATATTAATCTTCTTAATCTATCTAATATGGTCCTTATTTGTTCATGGGTACAGTACACAAAATGCAGTGCAAAATATATTCTTCTAAAACATGAAAAGGCATAGAAATGGAGGACTTTTCTCTTCTTTTCTGTTTATTGGATTTTGTATAGAGTGCATTAATTGCCTATATTCCCATTGTAAAAGTAAAACTGAAGTACTGAGGTCCTAATTTGCTTATAGCGAAATTGAACTGTGATCAGTTTTTATAATTTCCTCTTAAGCTTCATGGCAAGAATGCTATATCAGTGAAAGAAAGAAAGGAAATTCAGTGAATACTTCTTTGTGGAAGCAGCTTCACTTCTTGAAATGTGATGATCTTTCTAGTTTTCCAGTGATTGGTGTAACTCTTTATCCAGAGATAACTAAAAATGTTGTATTTCTACAAAAAGTTTGTTACTAAAGCAGTTCTTCAGTATCATGATCTAGACTGTCAAAATTACTTATGAACAGAAACAGTATTACACCCTTACATATATATAAATACTATTATATATTATATTTTATTTATAATCACAATCAGAAAATTTCATGAAGCATTTTGTCAGTTCCTTTAATAGACTTCCTGTCCACCATTAGCCTATTTCTTCTGATAGTGAAGTAATGGCACAGGTGGATCCCAGGGATCAAAAGGGATTACTCACACAGGCAGCCGAATTTTGGGCTTGCATTAAATGTACAGGTGATATATTTATATCATTACCTAAACCTATTCCTTATCGGAAGTTCCATATAGTTAACTATTTTAAAAGAACTTAATTCACCTAATAACTTTCTACTATTTAAATCTAGACTCCAAGAGATGACCCAAGCCGAAAGGTCTCCTAACCCTTCCAGATGAATGCCCAAACCTTCATCTATAGGTTAAGAAACTATTCTTAACCCATATGCATATGGAAAGAAATGTAGCTGATAACGTCTCAGTTGAGACATTATGAAGAGAAAGCAAATTATGGTTTAATGAATTAGAAGGGAGAACTGGAACATGAATCTTACACTCTCTGAAAGACTCAATGCCTGAATATTAAGGCTACAGTTGATAAATCTGATCACTACGTATGATCTTAGGCTAATATGGATAATCTATCACATGCATCAAAAATGTTATCTTGGGAGAAAAATGGCATACAAATAAAACTATCAAAAATAAATGAAAATGTATATAAATAAAAAAGGCCCATAATTATCTACAGGACTAGAAATTTGTTTATCTACCTGTGAATAGGATCTTTTCAAAAAAATCTATTGTGCTGTGAGCGTGAGGCCATGGTTGGATTTGCAAATTAAAACATTAAAATTTTGTAATTAAATGCTTTCATATGGATGTGAAGTAGAATAAGTAAAAGAACACAATAGAGGGAAGAAAGGTATGGATGGAATTGACTGAATGTGGTAAAAAATCAGGCACATATAAACTGCATCTAACCTCTGTGTTGGATAATACCAGTTCAAAGGGAATGTAGCATAAGGAATGTGAGAGAGGCTGAACTATGACACTCTATATTTATTAATCCAACTGTGTTACAAAGTATGCCTTTTAAAGAATTTATTGCTTATGAGATGAGAGGGTAACAACCTTGAAACATCTGACTTTTTTCTGAAATGTAGGACAGGTAATGGAAATGAACATTTCACCATTTTGCCCTTTAGACACGCTTCAGGTTTCTTATAATGGAGATGACAAGTGAGGTAAAAAAGAAAGAACACTTTTGATGCACGTGCAGGTAGATATTTTTTGACTCTCTGATTAAATGGGAGTGGAAAAAGACAGTTTTATTTAGTAGCTATTTTATACCCTATATAGTATATAGAAGTATTGTGTATGATTCCTTGATAGAATGTTAACTAAAGATGGGGAAATTGATAGACAAATTTTAAGTCCATAGGCTGGTAGAAAGGTAGTTGGCTGTATGACCAACATTAACAATCAGGGATTTTATGTAGATTTGCATGACAATTCATGTTTTACCCAGTTTGTCCTGGCCTTTTTTTTTTTTTTTTTTCATATATCTTACTTGGTTACAGTATATCCTTAATTATACTGGCTAAAATTCCAGGGAATCCAAATTTATTTTAAGCAGCTGACCAGGAGCCTGCAATTCTGGATATGGGCGGAAACAATTCTGCGCTTTAATAATGATGGGTTTTCTTCAGGGGGATAAAGAAACCCAAGATGGCCGCCACAACCCCACTCCTTTTTTACATGCACCACAACACACCTAAAACAAGAGAGAGGGCTCTAATTGCATGGCTGTGGCTACCATCCTGACTTCTTTGATCCCCTCCCTGCAGACACCCCTGTCTTTTTCACCCATTCTAAATGCTGATCAGATGTTTCCTAGGGACCTGTACTGATACTTTAGCAAGTGTGAACTATG
Organism: Liasis olivaceus; assembly: GCA_030867105.1. Taxonomy (NCBI): domain Eukaryota; kingdom Metazoa; phylum Chordata; class Lepidosauria; order Squamata; family Pythonidae; genus Liasis; species Liasis olivaceus. The sequence goes on from CM061349.1 coordinate 266,320,795, forward strand.
TGTAAAATGGAGGGATTCTGAAGAATGAATTATTCTGAATATTCCTTTATGGACAAAAAGTTCCCCCTTTAAATCATTTTGGTATTGGTGCTAGAGACCACCTTTATTGCTACAAAACAAGAAAACAGAACACTTCTGAACAGGCAAGAATTTTTAATATGAAAAAGCAACCTACAATCTTGTAGCCTCTTAAAGACTAGCACATTATTGCTTAAATGTTTATGGATCCCAGTCCACTTGAGTGTCCAGTTGGGCTCATTTGAAATAACCCTGTATAACATGATACATTTCCAAGCTGGCAGTCGCTCCTCAGAGAGTTTTATCAAAGCATTCGCTGTGCCGACATAATGAATACCAAACAAGAACAGGGTCCGCACCTCAGGCTCCAAAGGGCCTCAAGTTTCAAATTGTTTTCTTTCTTACTTAACCATATTAAACATATGTCTCAATCATGTAGGGAGATCATTTTGTACTTCAGCTTCTTCTTATGTGCTGTGATTTTTTATAGTATTTTTGTTATAGATACAGGTCTCAAAAACTTGAAGAGGCCGAAGACTATGCTGTCTTCTAATATTTGCAGTCATGTTTCTGCTGAAGGATTGTTTCACTTGCTTTCATCTTAGTGTCATGAAGGATCCCACCTAATATGGCTTGATGTTATTTGTTTTTTATTTTATTTGTTTGCTTGTTTAAATTTATTGGTCGCCACTCTGGGCAGCGAACAAAACTAAAAAACATAAAAACAGCAAGAAACATTAAATCAACAGGAGCCTAGACTAAAATACTCTGCTAACAAAACCCACGAAACAAAACAGGAGCCATTAAACAATGACAAACATTAGGTGCAAAACAGACCCAACAAATTTTAGTTAGATACCCTGGCTTAAGGCATGCAAAAACCTCTTTTGGTATCACTGTTTTAAGAATGAAAATAGAGCCGTGCATTGCCAAGTGTCCATTCCCATTGTTATATACAAATATAGACTTTCATGTAGCTAAGTATTAATGACATTCAATATTAAGCTCTTAGATATTGACTAGCTTGCATTAGAGGATAAGTACAGTGCTATCTTTTCTCTTTGCCTTAGGAAGGATAATAGTTCATAGAACTAAACAAAGAATGAGACAGCTTCTGTTTTGAGTTGGCCAGATTTTTCACATCTTAGATTTGGATTTTTTTTTTCAACAGCCATTCCTTAGAAATTTTGTCACCAAGTACTCTTTTTCTAACTGAGAACCTCTGCCTTGAATTTTCTGAAAAGATTATTTATTACATGAAGGCAGGGCTTCTCAACCTCAGCAACTTTAAATTGTGTGGACTTCAACTCCCAGAATTCTCTACCCAGCAGGCTGGCTGGGGAATTCTGGGAGTTGAGGTCCACACATTTTAAAGTTGCTGAGGTTGAGAAACACTGCATGAAGGTATTCCTTTATAAAGGATATGGCAGCCATTGTGGTGTAGTTGCTAGAATATTGGAATGGTAATCAGGACATTTAGGTTCAGGTCTCCACTCCACACAGAAGTTGCTTTCTCTCATTCCAACCAGCTTGCCTGCCTACCCCACTTATAAATTTCCCCCTGATAATCTCTGTATATGGGCTGTATTAAGAAGCATCAAGAAAAATTACAGCAATGGTTCCTAATGAAGAGGTTCATATTTTCAAATTATTTGATCAGCAAAATGCATGAAAAATTGAATTGCCATTGACAGCAGGATACATTTTGGGTGCATAAATATTTCATTAATTTAGGGCAGTGCATTCAAAACCAGTAATTATCTATAATTAATTGCTGCTTCATAGGAAACAGCCCAAGAAAACATTGATGTTAGGTGCAGACACCTGCCTTTTAGGTTTGGCTGAGCAGCTCTCTTAGTGAAACAGCTGCTATAAAAAATAATACCAGATGGAAATTGAGAAATTGTGATTTTGTTTAAAAGAGGCTCAATAAATAATTGTAACTAATAAGTAGAGTTTCAGGAGCTTACATTACATAATTATTCAGCACATATGACTATAGACCATGGTCTATATGAATTTATTGTAGACTCAGGAGGCTGGATCCAGACTTGTCCCTTTATATATGAAAGGGCCGCTTCCAATCAGATTTCTATTGGAAAGAAGAGCATTGAGATTTTCTCTGTAACCACACAGAGCTGCATCCTTCAAAAGAGATTAGAAATCAAAGAAGTTACTCTCTTGGCCTCTTGCCCACCAGGAGTGAAATTCCATTGAGGATGGTTCAAAATGCTTGTTTATAAGGCTAAGAACATTGCATACAAATAGTCACTATCTTAGTCAAAGGATGGAGGATACCAAAAGGTATATTAGTTTCTACTATCCTTCAGGCTACCAGTGAATGACTTTTTCATTGTACAGATATCACCCTGGCACGCTTAATATTAAGTTAGATTTGACTTATTTTTTGTTTACCAATGTTCTTATTCGTCTTGTTTCTAAAGACCTTCCTTCAGTAGAATGCAGAACACAGTTTTTAACTTTTGACGATTGAGTCAAAGTAGGCTCTAACAATTCTACCTCTAACTATGCAATATTACATTTGGCAGGTTAGTTATGTTACTTCTTGGCAAAGTACACTATTTGGGTCTTTTGTGGAATTTCTTTTCTGATCAGGGCAAAGGACAGGAAAAAAAAAATCTACCCTGAGTTGTATTAGCTTTGGTTCATATTTTACTACATTTTACAAATTCATATTGATTTAATCTCTCCATTGTGTATATAGATATGCATATCCTTTTAATGTTGTTTTAATGTGGGTCTGGACAACAATAAACAGCTGGAGTCCAATGGCTGCATCAATATAGCAAAAGAATCAGTACATGCTATAATAGATGATAAGCAAAAAGCAAGAAACAAAAATGGCGAAGCCTTTGCAGGATTAATAGAAGTTTGAACATTCCTCACTTTTCCAAGCCTTCAGGAGCATCCACTGATCATTTAAGATTACTGAAAGCCTTGTAAAGGTTGTTGACGTACAAATACACAAAGAGGAAAATGAGTGGAGGCCACCCATCAAAGAAGCAGAGCCACTACTGAGAAAAAGAACAGAACGAAAAAGGCTATGTTATACCCATTGAAGCTCATGAACTCAGCCCTTTTCCTTATCCCAGACAGTTCACTAAAAAGCAAATATCTCCTATTATGGCTGCTTAATTCAAGTGTGCACAAAATGGAAAAGGTCTTTTGTTTCAAAACCCCAAACAAACACGTTGCATTCTGGAAGTTCTGCGAAACCAATCCAAGTCAGCAATGGTTTGGCAGAAGCAAAATATTTATCGTTCCAGGTTTCAGCCAAAACATAACTCACAGGGATTCCCACAAGATTTTTATTGGGTGAATCAGGCAAAGCTGCTATATTGTCCATCCGTTTCCCAATGTTGCACACTGTAATTGCCTCTAGGTAGGAAAACCATAAAGCGTTCTATGTAGAGCTTGCCTTGAAGATGGAAGTTTTATATAGTGCACCATAAGGCTGCCTGGTTGCTTGAAGAACATAAAATAACATCTTTTTGTTCTTTTAAACTGGTAGTCACTATAATTCTGGACTCAAACCAGAGTAACAATCATTTTCTTTAAAATTTGGGAATAGGTTTGAAGACCAGATTATGTGAAGAATAGCCTACCCCTACATGAAGTCAGGGGTAAGTTGAAGGCCTTACAATGTGGTGTGAGAGTCAGCCCTGCTCACGTCCACACTAACAATATCCACTAAGATCCACTGAGATGGCTATCACGAGAAACTTTCTGGTGTGGATTTTTATTTGTGGTATTCCTTCCCTTATTAAACATGTCTGTTTCCTTTTAAACAGGCTTGTTGAAGAAATAAATTTGTGCCTTCAAGTCCCTGGAGATGTCTGCAGTTTTCTTGGCAACATACATGAAAGCGGCTTGTCCTTGCCTTCTTCCTAGGGCTGAGAGAGACTGGCCGGCCCAGAGTCACCCAGCTGGTTTGTGCCTAAGGTGGAAATAGAATTCAGTCTTCTACTTTCTAGGCTGGTGCCTATAACAACTATACCAAACTGAATTCATTTGATTTATATTTAGGAACAGAAGATAGCTACTATTATTATTATTGGTCGCACAGCCAGCCAGCTGTTTAGACTGGATTTGGCATTTTTATCCTCCTATCGAGTCCTTCCCAAGGACCTGGGATAGGCAAATGCTTTTGTTTGTTGGTGTTAAAGGTATTATTATTGTTATTATTATGATAATTATTTATAAATACATAATACTTTGTTTTCCATTTTTCTCCACAATTACTGTGCTATTTGAATTAATGACAGAAGGTAATTAAAGAATTGTAATAGTTGCCATTACTTTATGGTTGACACAACACAATTTGCTTTTTTAAAATTACTTATTTTATTTTTGTAATTTTGTAAACTGCCTTGAGAAGGATGTTCTTTCAGGAAAAGGAGCAAGTCTACATAAATACATCTCTATTTGGCATAAATTTGTGAAAAAGTAAGCTAATATGCCATCTAGTGTCTGTAAGTATTATTCAGCACATGAGGAACAAAATTTTAGGCATAGATAAAAGAAATCTAAAGCTACCTCATAAGTTGGAACTTTATCCTTTAAAAAACAGGTTAAAAATATCTTAAGTTCTTTTATTTATTAATATATTTTTTCCATGGCTTACATGAGATTTTTTTTTTTTTTTTTTTTTATCTGCTTAACAGTCATTACTGACCCTGCAGTGACCGCCCCCTAGCGGTTTTCAAGGCAATTGCATCTTTCTAGTTTCGGAATTAGACTTTGCCAGAGCCTAATTCCTAGAGCGTCAGCCCAGCTGGCAGCACAGGAGGCGGGATTTCCGTTGCTTCGCGCCCCTTTTTCGGACGAGCGCGGTTTTCGCGCTTTTACCGGCAACTTGTCCCGTCTCTCTCTGTTGAGCCGCTGCCAGCATTTTTCCTCCACCGGAGTGAGAGTCCTCATTTATCTACTCACGTATGTTTTCGATCTGCTGAGTTGGCAGAAGCTGCGGGTATAGAAACAAGAGCTCACCTTGTTAACGCGAGGCTGGACTCGAACCGCTGAAGCTTTCAGCCATTTCTGGCCGGCACTTTCAGCGTCATTAAGCATCTTCTCATCTAATCTAAAACCTAACAACTGGTCAAGAGCCACCCAATTACCAACCTTTGATTGAAAAATGGAATTCCCATTATTTTGTTAATTCTGAATTTTGTGCACAGCCCTGTGACTGTGTTTTGTGCACCTTTATCTCTTCTTGTTCATTGATCAAATAATACAAAAGGAGAACCAGAGAGGGGAAAAAACCCTTTGATAATCGTATACCTGATTGTATCAAGATTCTTTTAATTCTATTTTGTAGCATAGAAATAGATTATCTGGACCCTTTTCAGACTCATTCAGGCTTGGGCAAGGGACAGAAACAGCATTAACGGATGAATTTTGTTGTGATCTTAATGGGGGGAAGCGTTCAGCTCCATGAATGCTCATTTATAAGGTGCCCCAGGGTTCAGTCATTTCTCCAGTATTTTTCAAGATCTATCTGAAATCTCTGGGAAAGCTTATCAATTGGTTTGGGATGTAGTATTATCAGTATGCTGATGATACAGAATTTAACATCTCCACTCTGGACTGAGCTAGAGATGCTCAAGTTTTTACCTTGTGTCTGGAAGCTTCTAGAGTCTGAATGGGACAAGTCAGGCTGAACCCTAATAACACATTGTTGCTGCTTGTTCAGAAGGGCTGACAGCTCTGATGATAACTCTGGATTGAGTGGCAATTCTTTGAAGAAGTAATTCCATGACTTGGGGGTCCTCCTAGATCGATGTCTATTGCTTGATAGACAGATGGAGGGTATAGCGGGGCAGGGGCTTTGCCCAGCTTTGGCTGGTATGTCAGTTGTGGCTCTATCTGCAATACCGTCTATATGCATGGAAGATCACTTAGAAACTGTAATTGGTCCAAAATGCAATGGCCCATGTATTGTCATATCCATACTACAGGTGTGCTACAGGCCATATATTGGTTAGCATAGGTTTTGAAGTGCAATTCAAAGTGCTAGTTTTGACCTATAAAGCCCTTCACTCCAAGGTACCTTCAGGAATACTAAATTCCCTACGTAGAATTAATCTGTCCAGTGTGTGCTCCCCAACAGAATGTACTTCCCTGTTCTGGCTCTCATGATATGGAGTAACTTCCTGCTCGAAGCCAAGTTAGCAACCACCCTAGTGACTTTCCAAAAATTAGTTAAAACAAAACTGTTTTGGAGGAGCTTTGGTAGTTGAGTGGATGCCATTGCACTGTATATTGATATTTTGGTATTGATTTTAAGATTGTTCTTATTGCCTTAGGAGTCACTGCAGACTACAACAGTATATAAATTAATAAATGAATGTCTTGTGCTACTGCAAAGAACCTTCAGCATTTTAGGAGGTTGCAAAGGATGGATGATTAGTGAAAAGCAGGTGTCCTGTCTTGCACAAATACTTTCTGCTACCACAAAACTATTAGTGCATAAAACCCTTGCAGGAAGTGGGCTGGTGGTGGCAGTGGCAACAACATACCTTGCTGTACTACTGTTGCAATACCCAGCAACTGTGCCTGAAAGCAGAACAAGAAGTGATACAAAAATCTGAGCCCATCATTTTCATTTTGGTATTAAATGGACATCATTAGGGGTTATAAATATTCATTTTCCAAGCCAAAATATACACTTCCATGACATTATTATATTTAATATCCAAACAATTCTTTCTTTGGAAATTAGAATTCAACTGATGCTCAACAATTATAGTGAATTCGAGAATCTTTGGTGTGGCCCTTCAGCCACTTTTGAATTGCAATTCCTGGGATTTAATAACGTTGACCACACACTAACTGTGGCTTGAATTTAAAAATCAGTTAAATTCCCCAAAACTGCTCTAGACATTATGAAAGCTAAATGAAACCAAACTCCAAAACATGGGGGAATTAAGTTAATGCTTAAATTATTAGGAATTAGAGAAAATTTTCAAGGTTTTTTTCTGCAATTTCTAGATTATGATGTAAGTTTGTTTAATAATACTCTTCCCAAATATTAACTCAGAATATATAATCTATGGCACTAAATGAAATGAGTCTATGTAGGGCTCAAACTTACCAATTTATATTTAGCATTTTAAATTCATATCAGTGGCCTGTGTACAGAAAACACTTAACTGGGTCAGTAATGTAATAAGCAGATTGTGAGAACCATAAATCAGTCAAGCTTAGTTGACTTTTGATGTCCTATCCTGCTCTATCTTGTTCCTTAGGATGATCAATGGACACATACAACCACTGGACAGATCATTCAGAGCATGTTAATGACACCCAGGGATATTACTCCATTCAATCCATTTCCAAGGAGTCAATATCCTTGAAGCCTAAATTTGTTCATGGGCTGGATAAGGGAGAAAAAGCTGAAATTAAATCAGTGTAAGACAAACAGTCATTGGTAAATAGAAAACTGGACTTGCAGAATGAGGTTCATTCTGTTTTGGATGGAGAAGCAGCTCCTTAAAAGACCAGGTTTGCAATTTGGGAGTGCTCCTTGATTCTCAGCTATCACTAGTTTTCCAGGTAACAACTATGGCAAGGAGCACTTTCACAGAATTCTAACCAGTGAGCCAGCTATGATTGTTGCTGAACTGGTTAGATTATCCACAGATATCCATGTCCTGTCTGGACGAGTGCAATGCACTCTACATGGGCTTCCACCAAAAAATATCTGGAAGTAACTGGTACTAAATGTGGCAGCTAAGGTGCTAATCAGTGCAAGGTACTGAAAAATCTGCACTAGTTTTCAGTTACCTACTGGGCAGTTATGGTGTTGACACTGACCTTTAGATACAAAATACCTTAGAGGAAGTGCTTCTCTCATTATGAATTTGTCCAGCTGTTAAAATCTTCATGAGAAGCCTTTTTGCACCTGTTGTCAGAGGTACCTCTTTCCAAAGTACAATACATCTCAGTTCTCTATACTTTTGGAACCATTCTCGGAATCCCACCCGCCCAAATTCCAACAGGAAATCCTGCATGTGTTTGCATGCAGGCTGGAATGACTGCACATACACTGATTTTAGCTTCTATAATTCTCTTTGTGAAGACCTATTATACAATAAACGTGATTTGTTATCCTTTACACTAAGATTGTCCACAATTCAGCAAAATAATTTCAAGCACATAATACATTTAAAAAAGATCTCTTCATAATTATTGGACTTGATCCAAACCACATGAACAGTTCACAGAGATAATCACGCATTTCTATCAGATTATTGTATAAAGTTCCAGAAACACTTTATTTAAAAATGGAGCTGTAAATGCTTGTAACAACATACATAATAAATGTAACAAAAATAAATAAGGAGTATGCATCCATACAAATAAGAAAATTGTTTAAATGCAAATATTACAGAACACAAAATGTGTAAATGTCTGGAAAAGAATACACAAAAAGAATTGTGTTAAGAGTCAAAATGTTTAATTTTTCCATAACTATTTCCTAGTTTCTCATACTTGTATGTTTGTGGTTCTCCCAAGCATTGAAAAGATAGGAAGGAATGATGATGGCCAAAACATCACTACTCTCAATATATGTATTTTCATCATACAGTTTAAACCGCAATAGTATCTGTAAACAATTGTTTCCTGACCTCTGAGTGGGATACAGAGTTTGAGAAGAGGCAGATTTTAAATTTTAAAACAAACAAACAAAAAAGTAAATCCAATATACAACAGGATTATTGGGTTCTTTATATCACTACAAAAAATGTTTTTTGTATATTTACTTGGTCAAGCTTTGCAATGACTTCCAAAATCCTGTACAGTTTAAAAATGTACAGGAAAGAAGTATTTTTAAACAACTGACACATATGATTATTGCTGAAATATTAAAGACTAGTTCATAAAAGCTTCAAAGTTGTATTTCTAATTTTAGTATATAGACTGATGCAAAAACACAGGAAATTTCCAGTTATTAGTTGCATTTAACAGAAGTTCTTGAAATTACAGTGTTCTGGAAATACAAGATAGTTTACTTTTATTATTATTATTATTATCATTATTATTTCCAAATGTTAAAACTGGGACAGTTTTAAAGATAAATAGGCTTATATGTGATATTTTAATAGATTTGCTGTTAAGCAGAATAACCAAAAGGCCTATGTTAGCAGTTTCTTCCAGAAATTCTTATAAACATATTAGATAGATTTACTAGAGATTCTACAGGAAAACATGAATAATTTGTATGCCTGGAGTCAACCTAATGATTAGATTATCACTACCCTATCTCCAAACTTTGGAAGAAAATCTCACAACTCATGATCATCTCAAGGAGTACTTAAAATGAATTTTGTGTCTGACCTTGGTAATATAGCATTAAGAAAGAATTTCAAGCAGTAGACACACACAGCAATATATTTAAATTGGTTTTGTAGTTCCAAGCATCTGAACAGAAATTATGTAACATTTAATTTCATTAACATCAAAAAGACATATTGAATAGGATCCTCGCCAAAAGGATCGTCCTGGAAAGTTGACTTACACCACTGTCAAAGTGGCTTAAAAAAAAAAAAAGACAATTTTGATCATTTTCCAAAGTACAGCGTAATTAGTTCCTACTGATACTGATATGTTCATTCTTCACTCTCAGCAAATTCTTAGTGCAAACATAATATTTGAGCCCTGTAAACCTTTAGGCAATCTTCAGGATGCAACAATTAATTATTCTGAAGCCTGCTTTTCCTTATATTGTGGTGTGACCATGTCATTAAAATGTAATGTCCTAATTAGCTCCCTTTATTCAGAATCAAACTTAAGTGATCATTTTATACAAATTTAAGTAAAGAGACTTAATTAAGATCACCTTGTCATAGGAGGCTTAGAACTTTAAAATGAAGGACTGTTGCCTGGTTGAAGTCTGCTTAAACTAAATAAACTATGGAGGAAAATATTCAAAGCAAGTGTTTGTGAAGCTTGTAAAATGATCACAAACTGTGCATCTTCATTGGTACCAATGTTTACCTCAATGAGTCAAATGGTTTGTGACATCCAAAATATCACAATTAAAGTAGTTGGTAATAACAAAGCAACCACAATTTTACCAACCTTTTTTTACTGTTTGAAGGATGCTAAGACTCTTAATGAATTTTGCACATTCAATACTAAAGGTACCGATAACATTCATGTCATTCACACAAAGTTGGATCTTCTTCTTCTCCATCTGGATTGAACCTATTGAAATGTATGCTGAAATCATGCTCAGATTCAACATTGCCAAGTTCACTTGAAGTAGAGGCGGTGGTGGCTGGGCGTATAGCCTTTGCTTCAGGCAGACAGTTGGCCTGTATTTGAGGATGGGCACTTTGAGAACCAGGACTGGATTTCTGCTTAGGATGAGCTGCTTGGACAGTATTAGCAAATCCCAAATTGCTTAGAGCATCCAATGTTCCATCAGGGTCAATCATTGAATTGATCACTGAATAGACAGACAAAAGCAGGCAAGAAATCAGTTTGACTGCCTGTTAACTGATTTAAAATTACTCTAATATTACTCAGTCCTTTAATTTATTCTTCATCTCATCTCTTCTTACAATGTTAATAACATTGGGAACAGCATAATATATCCAGAGAATTTTGCAGAGGCTAAGATATTAGTTTCTATAGTTCAAGACAAGAAACAAAATTTACTAAGTAATAACCAAGGAATACTGTACATGCTATATGGTCCTTTCATGTGCTTATACCAAATTGAACAGTGTGCAGTAGCTACTTGTATGAAAATATCAATGCTGGAACATCACTACAGTCAGCAGGCAAGGTTCTTCCAAAAAACACAAAGGCTTATCCTTCTTATTGGTCTGCACACACAATTGGAACATTGTTTTCTCTCTTGTTTAGACTCAATGATCATTCTTAGAAAATAGAAATGATGGATGGCTGCAGGCCAGGGTTTGTTTGGAAGAGTTTCACTGCCCAGAAATAAAAGAGAGGGTAGGGGGGCATACTGGGAAGTCAGAGTGCATTCTAACCAGTTTGCCTAATAATATTTTTTTTCTGCCTCCCCATGTCCATCTCGGCAATAATTCTGTGAATTGGCAAATCCTCTCTCTCTAGGCAGCCATTTTATAAGATCACCCATTCTCAACTTTCTAGATGGTCCTACTGGCTCAAAAAGGTTCATATCCCTGTCTTAGTCCCCTATTCAAATCAAATCTTTATTTTGGTCACAGCAGTAACCAAAGATAATATAAAAATGAGAGTGGTACAATCATTCCCACAATAACAATCTACACTATGAAATGAAGAACTAAGAGTTAAGTTTAACAATACAAAACTGTAAAACATTATAGCACTAAAATCTATACTCAGGAATTATCACAGGTGTCCACTGTGATGTTCAATGGGTTTAAAATGACAAGTGCATATGGGCAAGAGAAGGCTTGCTCCTTTTTATGCGTATGCAATGCAAGCTACGCACATTAAAAAGGGGCAGGGCTTTGATCCTAGACAGTATTCTACGGAGGACATGACTCTAGACAGCATCTTACAGAGGAAAGCTAATTCACTACTAATTTCCATCCCATAAGCTAGTAAACAACCTTAAAACCCAAATCCTCTTTTCTAACCTCTGTGTTATCTGCTTATTATTCTGCAAACCCCAATTCTAGAAATTGTTGGATAAAATATTAAATACCTTGCAGTTGTTTCTCCACTCTCTTCAGTTCTTGCAATATTGATGAGATTTCCTACAGGAGCAAATATGTAGCTTTTACTAAGTTTCAAGGATGGAATACAAAGTAGCAATCCACATTTCATTCTGTTATTATAACAATTGGTAGATAACACCTAAGTTGAGACTGAATAGAAACATTTAAAATTTTCATCTTTTCACACAGTGGAACTTCCTCATGTTATCCATGCTCATCTACTCTTCTCCTTATAACATTGCCCAGCCCAGAGCTTTCTTGTATCCTTGCTTTTAGTTTAGAGATTACTCTTTCCTAACTACTGTTGATCTAACTGAACTGGACACAAAAGCAACTGGTTTTGTGAAGCCCACTTCGCATTTGATGTGACAAAATGGTAGGCAGTGGTGATCTTCAAAGTTGTAAGCTGGCGTGCTGTCTCGGTCTCTTCAATGTTATGTAAAATTCTGGTACACAACAACATCAATATTTGAGACTGAGTTTGCACTGAGTTTTATAATAACTGAACAGCCATATTTTTTAATGTGGACTTATTTTTAATGACAAAATGTCCCACTCCTGTTTCTTCATTTTGAATCATGCCTCTGTTATTTTAAGCATACCATGCTTGATGTTTTCACAATTGGGATATCACTTTCAGCTCGCAGTTTTTTTTCAATGTCTTCCCAATTCCGGTCTTTGTCCTTGAATAATATTCTATAGCCAAGAAACACAAAAAAGTGATATGTCTTATTATTTATTCAATTTATTTCCTGCCTTATTATCTGAGTGCTGAAAATGCCTAACAAAACTAAACTAATAAATTAAAATTACTAATAAAAGTAACTATTAAAAGCCTGACAAAAGTAATCTACCGTACCAATTTTCTGAATGCCAAGATAGTAGGCTGCAGCTCCTTAGGGAATGCAACCCATAGTCTGGGAGCAGGAGAAAGCTGTCTTCCAAGTGCCAGCAAAATAAGCCTCTGATAGCAGGGACATCTTGAAAAGAGCATCTGCAGATCTTAACACCTGGGCAGTATAATGGTTATGTGAGAAAGACCTTGAAAGATGCGGCAAAGAGATGCTGCCTAGGGAATGGTCAGATAAAAGAGGGCACAGCCTGCAGCTGCATAATGGGCAGAGAAAGAGGCTCAGAAGGGACTCACCATAGCATCCCAGGCTGTAAAGGAGATGGCGGGAGATTTGTACTTTCAGACTTGCAAGATTCTGTTAATGTAGCCTTACAATAAAGTAGAATTAGTTCATCTGGTCGTGTTTCCTATCTGGTCTACTTGAGAAGGCTGACAGGCAGGTTCATAATGGGAAAGCAGGTTCAGAGCTCTTTAGGTCTTTAAAGATTAATGGCAACATCTTACATTGTGCCTGATAAGCAACTGGGAATGAGTACAGATCTTTCAATGCAGGCATTATGTAATAATCCCTTATCTTAGTTAGATGCTGCATTTTGTACCAACTGCAACTTCTGGATATTGTTCAATGGTAACTCTACTGTACACAGAACAGACTGCAGTAGCCAAGGTGGGATGTAATATCAGCATACGATATCACATCCCATCTGCTGCTGCCAAATCTTACTGATTCAGGAAAGGAAGAAACAAGCATTTTAGCCAAGAATGAGTAAATTTGCTTTAGGCCATAACTGTTAACTGTGAATCCAGTGACATCTGATCCAGGTGTATTTCCAGACTGTGGACCTAATCTAAACAGATTCATTCTCCTTACTATAAAAAGGACACCTCTAATATTGAGACTGAGCATTGGTCACAATACTGGGGGAATCAAAACAGATAATGAATCAATGAGACCAAACAGTCTGGAAGTGATACTTCGTGCCAAGCCAAAGTGTTGAGCTGTAGTGAGATAAAACTCCAGCTGATAGGTCAGTGCCACTGAATGAGAATTCAGGCTGTACATGGGACAGAAACAGCACTGGTTGTGCTAATTTGTCAGGACACAGAAGGATTTATTGTGCCCCTTCTGGTCCTTCTGAGCCTCTCAGCAACATTCAATATCATCATCAACCATGGTCTCCTTTTTGAGTGTTTATGAGGATTGAGCTTTGGGAGCACTGTCCTTCAGGGATTCTAATCCTTCCATAATGGGTGGTTTCAGTTGGTGGTTAAAAGGAAAGAGAGAGGTTGATCCAGTGGCCACCCATACATGGGGTGACACAGGGTTTGGTTCTCCCTTCCCCCTTATTATTTAACTTCTATATGAAGCTGCTGGGAGAGATCATCCATTATTACAGTATGTGATATCAATATCAATATTCTGATGATACTCAGCTTCCCATTGCCATCTCGGCTTGAGCTGATAATGTAAAAATCTTGGTACCTAGACCCTGTCAGAATGTAGCTGTCATAAAACAGGCTGAAGCTGAACCCAAGCAAGACAGAGTGCCACTTGTATAGCAAGGGTCTTAGTTACTTCCACTGATATCTCTTGAGGAAGCAGTACTACCCCAGAATGAGCAGACTGCAAATTGGGGATCCTTCTGTATCCATGGCTACTGCTCAATATACAGGCGGGACCTATAGCCAGGGAGGCATTTGCCTATCTATATGCAAATTTTGCCTAGCATCTGCACCTGTTTTTCTAGCCTTCCCAGTACCTCCCCATCTAAAAGATACGGTTTGGCTGCAATTTGAGGTGTTTCACTACACAGAGGTGAACCCCCCTCTCTGAATGGAGTGCTGAGGTTGGGCTGAGCTGCCTTGAGAGGCCTCTCCACTTCAGTCATCGGGCACAGGCATGCACAGCCTGATACCAACTTAAGCAAAAGGACATAGCTGTTCCACCTCAACAATTAGAAGCCACAGGCCACTTCATGGGTTTGTTCAGAAAGAGTGTTTCAACTGAAACTTTGTAAAATTGAAATGCTCCTTCGAAAATCAGCATAGTCTTATCAAAATGGTTTATTCTTTGTGTTTGTTCTTTTTCTTTCAGATTTCATGTATGCCCTTGTGTTCTATCCTTTTCAGTTTATTGGAATATCATGGAGAATTTTACAGTGCTGGTGTCCTAATTTTGCAATACTCTCCTCAGAAAAGCTTTCTCGGCAACTACTCCAATATTTTTAAAATTCTTGCCGATCTTTTCATTTTTCCAACTTTTGCCTTTATCACAAAAATAAAATAAAAATAGGAGTGAAAACTAAGAAGAAGAATAAGAGGCACACATGATGTTACTGAAAGGCTTTTGGAAAAAGCTCCATTTTCAATGACTCCCTGAAAGCTACCAGGGAGAGGGCTTTAATATGCTGTACCTTATTTTCATTCTTTATCCTTATAATATATTTGAAAGGCAAAGTAAAATTGTCCACTTTTTCTTCTGACCAATTTCTTTCTCTTGGATCTATTACAAAAGAATACAATTGACTTACAGAAGCCTCTGAATATCTGCTTATTTTCAGAAATCCAGGCATATGTACTTTGATATGCGTGCATATTTATGCAATAAACCAATGCCTTCTTCCAAACCTCAAAATATTTCAACTTACTAACACATATCCTCAGATGAAATTTAATTTGCTGAAAACATACTCCCTTCTACATTAAATTTAATAAATTAAATTAAATTCTACATTAAATGTTTTCAAATGGCTACAACTGAAAGTATATAAACTTCATGTAAGTAGAACCTATTACACCTATGTTGCCATTGGGTATCAAATATTGCTATAGTGACAAGCAAAGTCTGTGGCATGATTATCCAAACAGAAGTTTTGATATCTGGTTTGGAGGGAACTTTTATGATTGAAAATATCAAGAAGGCTTTGCTGAACTTGAAAGAAGTTCTCTTCAGGCACATGATTTATTCCTAAGTCAGTAAATCTCCATTTATCAGACAGTATTATGTCTAAACTGGGTCAGTATCTAGTAAGATGAATAACTGAATATGTGAGGTACTGCCACAACTTTATATGTAGTCATTCGAGTTAAAATGGAAACCCATGTTTTCATTTCCCATGTTGACTAGACATCAATGAAAAAAAAAGTTATTTCAGAGGTGAACAGCTTTACATTGATGATTCTGTTAAGAACAAATCAAAGTATACAAATACTTAGATTTAGTCACACCTAATGGCTTACCTCTGTATGATGCATTTGACTGACAATCTCACACTCTAATTGTTTGTTTGATTGTTGTGAGTCGTCCAGTCATTGAGAGTTGGGCGGTATACAAGTTTAATAAATTATTATTATTATTATTATTATTATTACTACTACTACTACTACTACTACTACTACTACTATTAGTACCCTGGAATTTCTCTATAACCATTAATGTTCCTTGCAGCCTCATGTAGTTACATGGGGAAAGTAAGTATATGGAGAAAGTAGATATTCCATTGACTCTGGAAAATATTGCTAATTCTTTTTATACCTCCACATTCAGGAATGATTTTCATGCTTATTTATTTATGAAATTTATGAGCTGCCCCTATCTGTTATGACTCTGGACAGCTTACAAAATACAATGATAAACATATTATAAAAATACAAAAATAATTAAAAGTCCAGAAAAAACAACAATCATTTAAAAAACTATACACATGGACCATACAAGAGGCTATCACCTACTCTAACCCAAGTCCTAAGGGCAGACAATCAAGCCCCGTGCTCATAATTAGCAATTTACAGTTTCTTGAATTAATTGTTATTGATACACTAAGGGTTGCTATTCTCAGAGTTTTTATGACTGCATATTTAGAATAAAAACAGCTATCATTCAAAAATCTTAGAAGAGATATTCTATTATAAAACAGGAAATACAGCAGAAACGTTTACAGAATGAAAGCTTCTAAATAACATTAAAAATACAACAATAATTTAACTCTTCTATATCATGTATTATTGATGCATGGATGAAATACAGAAATTGTGTAAGACTAGCATGTTTAAATAGAATATTATCTGTAGTCCTACCATAAATATGTTCTTAATTCTTGTCTAAACTAATCTATTCAGATCCAGAATGATCTTAAACCTAATCATGTTTTCTTGGTCTCAGTCCCACATCAATAATATGAACATTTTACACCTATTTTATCTTTTAGAGTTGTATAATTGACTAAAATAATGCATTTTGGAAAAGTATCATGTTATTTTTGTTCAGATAAGTTACTGGGTGGAAAGATAAATAGTTGAGTTAAAATAGAATACTTTAAAGAAGGAAGGAATAGTTATGACATGTAGAAAAGGAAGTGTTATTTAAAAAATGTGGGAGGAGGTAGCTAAAAAAAACTTGAGAGAAGAAAAGCATACTATACATTGGGTAAAAATGGCTAAGTCATAAGAAAGGGGAAAAGTCATCTCGTGATAGCAAAAGCAGAGATTAAAAACTGGCAATAGACATATTCTTCATATTGCTAATTATCTTACTATTTACCTTAACTTCAATTCTGTATGGTTTATAGAAAAGGAACACCATAACACCATAGTGCAAAATAACATATATAATTAAAAATGAAGATGTCTGTAAAGCACATATGCTAAATTCTTTCTTTTCCTCCTAGTCTCTTACTTCTTAATCAATAGTGTTCTTTAACTCAATTTTAAGCCAGAAAATAAGAATGTCAAATATTCTGTTTTAACTCCTAGGTTTGTATATATTACAGCTGTGTACTTATCAAAGTTCTCATGTAATATGTATGTAATAATTAGAGTTAAATTGTTCTTAAAACTCAAGTATTGGTCACTACACAGTTGTTATTCTAGGAGTGTTTTAACAGTATACCAAAAAATGCAATGCATTCTACAACTCTTTCAAAGGTCTGGCACAGCCCTAGTAAACATCAAAATTTTAACAGCAGTTTTTGCAAGAGTATTTTGAATAAAGAAAACAGGTTACCTTATTTTACCAGCGGTTTTATCTATGGATTGCCGAATCTTCCGAGAAAACTGGAAGACTGAGGACAACAGCAAGGTATCTCCCATAACCTGAAAATTTTTGAAAAGGAAATTTTAAATTGATGTAATAGAGGTTTATAAAAAAGCAAAACCAAATATCCGAATTCTCTCTTCCACAATGTGTTCAAAGTAACTTTTCTCATATAATTTCATTTAAATGGAAGGTAGGACTATAAACTGTAGAAGCAAATACATGCCAAACAAAATGGAATTATTTCAGTACTGGGGATGTAGTTTTTAATTGCATGCAATTCAAGATGTATTATCAGCAATAACTGTTAATATATTCCCTTTTTATGTCTTACATAACCATGCATGGGATTCCAATTTCTTTAGAGACAGGTAGCGTAGTACACAGGGTTATTTTAAGAAGACAACAGAATAATCTCAGATAAGCCATTTTAAATTTCCTGGATGCAAGATAATACAATACAAAGTATAATACAATTGTGCTAAAATGGATACAATATAGTGAAGAATTTTAAAAAGTAATGTCAGTGCATTTTGATAGTATGGTTGAGGGAAAAATATATGATCCGAGTTTTTAAGACATAATAAAGAATTTGTACATTTAGATCCAATTATGTAAACACTGCAATTTCAGAACATTCCAGAGAAATCTGGCTCAAACATAACAAAAAACTGTGGCTTTTCACTATTTAAGCAATCTCTGGAGAATCTTTTGTTCTTCTTCCTCCCCTTTGTCCTTTCTGTCCACCAGAGGACACTAGAATTCTTCTTCAGCTTTTTGTCCTCTGTCCTGCTAACCCATAGCTCCTACCCCTAACCAACTTAAAGCTGTCTATGGAACAAGAAACAACATTAAGATGCACAATGGAATTTTCACACCCAATGTCTTGCCTACCAATGGCAGTTCACCCTAAGTGGTTTAGCACTGGAAGCTAAAAACAAGTAATTCTGTGCAATTTTTGACCAGTTCTTTATATAAAATATGATGAATACTTACTTCATCTCTGCTCCAGGTTCGACGACGCGTAATTGTGGGGGGTTCAGGTAAGTCTGTTGTCTGTGGTTTGGGGTCATTTGGCCGAATATTTCCATCTGGTGTTTTAGCATTTACTACTGGAGGAATCTTCCTGAAGTTTAGACTTTCATCAAACACACGGTCAACTAACTGAAAAATATATACAAATATATATAATTGATAATAAAGCCTAATTTTATAAAGCTGACTGATTAGATGCATTCTGAGGCCCATTTATTATAATCTTGGTGCAGACAAACACCAAAATAATTAGAATTTTTTTTTGTGTACTAAAACCAAAATATTTTATTAAATTTTACCAAAAGATTGCACATTATTTTAGTTTTGAGGGTACAGAAATACATATTTAAATATTGAACAATGGTATATATAACACTATTTATGTATTCTACACTCTAGACTACTGCTTACTGTTAACATAAGGGGCTTTACATTTATTTAGTAAAGATGTAAATCCACATTATCTATCTTAGAGAAAAATGCATATTTATATTAGCAGATGCTTAGTACCACGTCTAGAGAAAAAGAGAAAGAAATCAACACAAACATAGTAAAATCACACTGAATATATGATGTTATGTGTCTTTGTTACACCCTATTAGTTGCAAAAATGTACGTAGAACATGATGTTAACCAAGTCATGTACAAGCTGTTGAAATAAATAAATAAATAAAAACAGACAACACAGTTGATGGAGAAAAATATTCAGGGTTGGCAATATTCATATGCTAGATTGTTTTTACTAGATTATTTTTCTGGAGTTTAATGCACTTGACCGCTCATATGCTCCAGCCATTCTTTTTGTTGAAATCACTCTCTGAAGTTGCTCATTTAAGAATGGCCATCTTAAAGCCTGTGACACAATCTTTTGGAAAGTTGAAATGTTCCCTTGCTGGTTTTTGAATATTATCATTTCTGATATCAGATTTGTGTCACTGTATATACAGACCAGACTGTATAAGTGATAACACATTGCTAGCCAGTTAAGCAGAAAGATGAGAATCTCCATGTTCCAGGCCTGGAAAATTCCAATGTTTCCAGCCTTTCTAGGAGCAGTATTTCTCTTTCTGGAAGCAAATTTTCTGCAGCATTCCAGGTACAACCTGAACTCCAAAAGATCCATTTTGGAGTAAGACTATCCAGAGTTCTGCACATCGCCTCCGGTTATGGAATAATTAATTCTCTTCGGAGAAGAGACAAATTAGCCCTGGATGGGCTGGATGGGCACATTTGCACAACCACAGTTAAGATGTATGCAAAATTTGAAAATGAGAAGTATGATTTCCTCAGGTTGCAGATGTCACTGTTGGGATCTGTAATAGTATTGCCAAAACAGATGTGTGAACAAGAGCTTCAGTTATTTTTTTAGAAAATCTTCTAAATCTCTTAAAACAAACTCTCATATTCAGGAATTAATTTTTCAATATACATTAATGTAGCTTAAGTTATGGTAACTTAGTTTATGCAACAGATTTTGGTGGATTCTCTGATATTTCTTTTAAAACACAAATTGAATCAACTATATTAAAGAATTATTAATATATTATTTAAGAGAAACTCCCTAGGAAAACATAGTGTTTACTATTGCCCGGCTTTTAAAACTACTTATTCCAAACAAACTGCCAACTCTGAAAACGAAACAAATAATTCAGAAACAGACAATCCAGTTATAAAGAGATTAAATTTATGTAATTTTAAACACTCACTGAAGTTTGCAACAGTGATATGAGAATGAAAGACAGCATATAGAAATAGCAGATCAGAGAAAGCCAAAACCTGAATTTTATTTATTTGTGCTATTTTGTTAGATTGATATTCCTTCCCATCCCAGAGCTTACATGGGGATCATCCTTCATTTTACAAGCCTATCAGGTAGGTTGGCCTGAGACACATTGACTGGCCCAAAGCCATTAAGTGAGTTTCCATGGCTAAGCATGCACTTTAATCTAGGTTTCCCTGCTCCTGCTCCAACACTTTAACCACTATACCACACTTTTATGGCTATGAAGGTATGTCAGTTTAGATTTATTGATTATTATGTATTGAGAGGGATTTAATTTACTTGCTGATTCTAGACTATTCAAAAGAAAAGATTAATGAAATGTAGAGTCATTTAAGACTACTAATCATGCATACATTCATTCATTTCACAGATAACATTTTGTAATATCTGGCATCAACGCATGCTTAAGGATTCTTTTTCGCTAGGGAATACACAGGCACTGCTGATTTGTATCTGTGCCTAGGATGAAAAAAATACAAAGATGTTACTAAAAAAATCAACATGAAAGTGTGCTCAAAACACAACAGTTCTTTGCACTGACCATATTAAGAGATCTGCCCGTTAACTACTGGAATTAATTTTCGATCATTGCTCATTTAACCTTAAAATTAAAGAAAGAGAATGCTGAGATTCATGCACACAAGAGTGGAGGTAATTAAAATCATGTCGAAAGAGTAAAACAAAAGAAATAAAGAAAAGGAAGAACCTTATGCATTTCTCCATGAAGATCTCCTACCTCTTCTCTAGTGTCTATGGCAGAGCCAGGGGTGGTGGCAGCAGTGCTTACTGTGGTACTAGGAGCAGTGCCTGATGAAGTCACTGAATCGATCTCTCCTGCTACATCATTGATTTCCCGGGCAATGAGAGCCAAGTCTTGACTGATCCTGTTGATGATTAAGGTAGCATTAGCAGCACAAAGTAGGCCAACTTATCAATATCAGAGCTTCCAGTTGAGATAACTGGAAACATGAAGCATTTTCTTAGTCTTCTTTTTCTAATAATCCCACAAAATTAGTTGCAATTTAACACTGCTATACGAAAACTTTACCTTTCTTCTACCATCATCATATAAATTCACCTCAACCATTTCTGAGCCAGAATCCATGATGGCTGGCACCTTGAGGACGCTCCCCGAGCCTAATAACTTCACCATCAATCTTGGAAGATATTTATTATTTGTAGAACTATGGTTTCATTGTATTTTAATTAATATTTATTCTTTTACTGTAAATCGCCCAGAGTCACTTCTAGGGAGATGGGCAATGACAAATGTGAAATATAAAACAAACAAACAAACAAATACTGCTTTACATCTGCAAGTGTGTGTGCACTCATGCATATATATTTCAACTACCACCACCCCATATTTTCTAACCTTGTTAACCAAGGTTTTTGACTAGAGAAGAATTATCCAATTCTTTCACTAGAAAGATTGAAATCCAGTATCTCATGGGAAAAAAATGTACTTGCACAATGAGATTCTCTGCTCTACTTTTTTCTTGCTCCTCAAATTTCATCCAGAGGGTCCTCCAACCTTCTGAAGTATTTTAAAGGGAATGGGGCTGCAGAGGGAATCATTATCATACCATTCCATTGATGAAAACCATTCTTTTAGCAGGAGGAGTTAACTGGATACAACTCTAGGAAAATATTTTTGCACAAACATATACCATCATAGTACAACTGAAGGCTCTGTGCCCATGCTTTTCCTGCCCAGATCCTATTCACAATACATTTGGTAACTTTACCTCTCTATTACTAGATCCCCCTTCCCTTTTGTTTCCCTCTCCTTAGATCTGTCAATATTATTAAGAATCCCTTGTGTCACAAGGTCAATCAGTCTGTCTTTTATTAAATAGTTATCAGTTGTGCTCTTGGGAAAAAATGACACCTTGTTGATCTAATTTTATATTTATATGCATTTTGCATAAGCTATTCTGTATTTTAAAAACTGGGCTTTACAAAGACCCAAGATGAATATATGAAAGAATATGCACCCTGAGTATGTTTTTCTGGCTATAGCCAAGTGTCAGAGTAAAAATAAATTGGATATTTGCTGCTTTGTTCCTGTAACAAGTATCTGTAAACACACCAGAGCCTTCTCTGATTTTCAGGAAGTCTAGAAAATGTTTGTTTTCTGAACTGATGTGCCTTTTGCTTATGAAAACAGCATTTTAAGATTTAAACTAAAATATTAAACTAGAACTAATTAATACACATTTTAATGAATAACAAGTTTGTTGAGTATAGAAAATATTCCAGTTGCTTGCTGCGCAATTTCATTGAAAAAAACCTGAAATGGTTCATGCAATGTGCCATAATCCAACTCTAACAATCTGTGTTGACGTACAAATGTATTGCATTCTACTTCAGATTAAGGAAGCCATTCTCAGTTAAATTTCTGAATACTTCCCAATGTTATTCATATACAGTGTAGCCATCATCTAATCCACAGTTGGGAAACATTTTTTGGTCTGAGTACTCCAGACTTTCTTTATGCTCTGACTAGGAGGTGCAGAAGGCAGGGCAAGGAACACCAATGGTGCCAACAGAGTTGGTGGTCTATTTCTGAAGTAGGGGAGGAAGTTAAGAGGCCTCTTAAGGCATCCATTTTGCTTCTTAATTTCCTCCCAAAACTGAAAAAGAACCCCAAGTTTTAGGCTTGTTGTTTTTTTAAAGGATGAAATGATTGCCCTAAGCCATTCTTTAATTATAATGAGGACAACAATAAAACAGGGGGAAAAAATCTCCCCCAAACTTTGTCTTACCAACTGGGGGCAGGGGATCTCTAAAGGCTGCAAAAGGGGCACTGGAAACTAAGGGTTGCTTTCTTGGGAGACATGAAGCCCATTTACTGTCTTTTACAGTCAACATTTTGCTGATGTATCTATGCAACATCAGAACTGGTGTGGACTTAAAAAAAGAGGACTAGAACTTCCTGGGGCAAGGGGAAATGGAAGAGGACTGCAGCAGGGATGAATCACAAGAATGTTGGCAGACTATATACAGAGATCTTTTGAAGACTGGAAAAAAAGGAAATTTGGGAGCCTTGTGTAGTCTGCCTTCCCTTGTCTTAATTTATGGAAGGCAGAATATAAATAGTGATTTTGTTAAAAATAATAACAGTATAAATGATAACTCTGGAGTTATACGAAAGTGACTAGAATACTGATTATTCAAAAATCTTGGTTTCAATTCATACGACATTAATCATTTTGAGTTAAAAAGCCTAATATTGTGAATACTTCATTATGTAAGAATGAACATAGGGCACTTTCTCAAATTCACACGTTTTATATTCCAAACCCTCCATTTTCCCAGTGTGAAAACGTGATCACTATCAATGCTGAAATGCTGAGAATGCTGAAACAGATGACAAGAACCTCCTCTAGTGGATCAATTGGGGAACACAAAAATCAATATCCAGTCAGCTTCCTATTCCACACCAATCATTACTTCAGTTTTGCTTTATTTCCCTGCCCAAGAAAAAAATTGCAAAAAGCAAATAGCCACTGTAAGGGACACGTGCAGAGCTCCTCTGTTCACTTAGACAGACTGGGAGAAGGACATGGGGGACTACAGCACTTTAATTTCTACAGTGAGTGGGTCAAGCTCAGGTGCCGGGGGAGGCATGCAAAACTTTCATGAAATAACTCCTCCCACACCTCCAAAATTGCCATCAAATTGTAATGTTTAATGTGACAGGGCAAAATATTAAATACTTGGGGTGTAAACATACTATCTAAATAAGCGTAAGTTATTTCAATTACATTTAAAGGAAATAATATTTACTTTTTATCTTGTCCCAATCTTCTTTTGTGGAGGAAATCTTCAGAAAATCAGTCAAGGCCAAGTGTAGCCCTCATAGCAATCCATGCTATGACATTGGCTTACTTCAAACAAACCAGTTACATAATCGATATATTTCTGTTTAACTAAATTGAAAGTTTTCTGCATTACTTCTCATAAGGACCTGTAGGAGGATGGGGAGGACAACGACTGGTACACAATGATGTCATGCAACAACTTATGTACTTGCATCAGATATCAGGACACAAGTCAATAAAGATAGCATTTGCATGATAACATCACTGCATGTTGCCATTTTGGCATCATTGTGGGTTGCACCTGACACTGCTACTCTTCCTGATGGTACCAAAACTACTATAGGTGAAGGAGAGGCTGTAATGAATGTCTTCTGCTTTTCACAGAGTTGTTATTTCTTGGAAAGCCAACCTTGCTATTTCTTCTCGATGAGCAGTCCAATCACGAATGTAGTCCTCCTGTTCCTTTATCCTATACTTGAAGGTATTGCTACTTTGTGTTGGTGTTCCAATGTTCTGCATTCGAGTAGTTTTCAGGGCTGGAGAAGTACGTAGACGGGCATGTTTAGGAGAATTACGGTTTGATCCAAATTCATCTTCTGAGGTGGAAGCATAATCAGTAGGAAAGCGCCTCCATCTTGAATTTACTAAATTAGTTTAATTATTGAAAAAGAATTATTGTTGTATTTATTGCAGAAAATACAATTATGACTTTAGAAACATGACAGCACAGTTGCTTAATACCAAACCCCAAATGCCTCATCAGAAAGTGTTTACTGACTACAGCTTGAAACCAAAAAAAAAAAAAAAAATTGAGTTTTGTTAAATAATAAATACTAATTGACAAAATGTGAAAAAGAATACTCTGTGTACAATGTTGAGTTAATAAGACAGAATATTATTAATCTTCTATCCAAACTAATAATACAGTGAATCTGTATGTTTTTTGTAAATTATGCCAATTTCCAAAAATGTGTAATGGCACATTTGATAACACATGGAAACATAAGCACTATAAATGGGATGAAGTATTTAGAGGAGAAAAATTATAGTTTGTGTCATTTGAAATCCAGTTTGGAAATACTAGGAGATATTGACTATTATAAAGGCACATTTGGATTTCACAGAGTTGTTGTTGTGAGGAACATAGAGGCAGGAATATTAGGTTTATAACTCCAGTGCCTTGAGTTATATATAAAAATGGTAGGAAATAACAACAATAATATAGGCTGCTGCTATTTTCCTAAGAAAAAACAGTATCAGATTCAACAAAGAGAATGCTCACTTCCCAGACAGACATTGAGATCTACTAAAATGATTTCCCCTTTTTAAAACATGTAAGGGATGCTGATTCTAATACAAGCATCAATTATTGGAGATATAACAATATTTCAAAAAAAAAAAAAAAATCCCACCAAGAGAATTTCAAATATCATTGCTGACAAGAATGGCTTTTATCAATTGGGTGAAAGATTTGTCAAAGTCAATGGTAAATGCAGGGGTTCCAGGCCAGGTGAGGAATTTGGTTGGGAGAGTGAAGGAGGTTTTACCCTTTGCTGTGCTGTCCTCTGTACTGGGGTCCTATAGCTGACACTGCTCTTGGAAACAGGACTCAGTTGGAAAAAGAGAAACTGCCCCCCCCCCCCCCACAAATACTAGGGGTCCAAATGTAGATGGCAATTTCACCAGGAAAGAAAGAATCTGTGTCTTTCCCTTGATAAAGTTCTAATTTAGACTTTTACCTGCAATTTTTCGTAAGGTCATATAATTATCAAGTGCCTAAATTTCACCTAATCTTGTTTGGTTTTTAACCAAACAGCTGTCAGAACCTGCATCAATCAAATGTTAATCACAAAAGGACTGATTTAATAGCTATAGTAGTCAATAGGAATTTGCTTGCTTTGATTCTGCCATTTGTAACAAGGGGGGGAAATAGTAGCTAATAGATGTGCTTGGGGTTTTGCTTTGAGATTGATAGTTGCTTACATTGATATGGGAATTTGTAGCAAAACATGAAGGCAGACAAAACTGTGGTAGCCTGAAGGCCAGGAAGAACTGCGTTATCAAGGAGAGGAATTTAAAAGGCCACAATCCTGTGAGAAAGAAATCAGGCGCCAAAATAGAAGGGGGGGAAGAAGGGAAAAGTAGAGGCAAATTTACATGGGCTTTAGTTTTAGCAATGCTTTGCTTCAAGCTGCATGTACCAACCAATAAAGGAGCATTTATTTGAACCAGGCCTGGTTTCATGAGAATTCTTCTGAATTGGGGTTTGGACTTTGTGGACTTGACAGTAGCAATGTTCAGATCAAATCAAACAAATAATTTATTACATCCATAAAGCCAGAGAAAATGAAATTGTGTGTTATTGAAAAGTGGGATGTCTGCTCTGTTCAGGATGGTTAAGTGCAGAGCTGACTCTTTTGGAAACTAAGTCTTTTTTTTGGCTGAAAATTTAAATAATAGATGCAACTGTGACTTTTAAATGAAGGCAGATAATATCCTTAAATGAATTTGAAATATAGGTTTAATATTGTCCTGTTTAAAGGATGGAAAGCCAGGTATAACTACCAGATTTTCTTTCATATTTACATGTTAATTCTAACAGGCCTGATTTAACTTCAAATTCTCAAGGTTCCTATTTTTTTACATTTTAAAGGTAGTTTAATAAGCAG
The DNA here is from genome assembly GCA_030867105.1 of Liasis olivaceus. Taxonomy (NCBI): domain Eukaryota; kingdom Metazoa; phylum Chordata; class Lepidosauria; order Squamata; family Pythonidae; genus Liasis; species Liasis olivaceus. Next base: position 266,347,717 of record CM061349.1, read on the forward strand.
AAAAAATATTTCTACAAGAATACAAACACAAATCATTCATGGACAGTTCTGAATTGAGCCCAACAATAAGTATATCTTTGAACTCAAAATTCTTCAATACCTCCAAGTTCCTTATTCGAGATAAAATTCCAATTAGTTTTTTTGTAATATATATTTAAAACTAGTCCTGCAACCCAGCATTGTACAACATGAGCATTCAGAGAAAAAAAAAATTAGGAGTGAAATTTTTAAAATACATGATGTCCAGTACTCTACCACTGTAAGTTTCAACAGCAGGATCTGGGTCTGGAAGAAGATGATATGTCTCTGTGTACAAAAATGTGTTGATCATGTTATTGACAACATACAGATTTAATGCATTTGCCTTAAAATGTAATAATTAGCTTAATTCCACCACTTTAAAAAGATGTGGAAATAAAATGATCATTCATTTCAACTCACTAAATGATTTTTTGGCATTCAATTCAATCTGAAAATTTAAGTATCAACCTACGTTGCAGTGAGAAGATACAAATGAATTTTTAGTAAAAATTATTTGGAAGAATAACAAAAGTAAAAAGTGGTACTGCCTATGTATAATTAAGATGTAACTTAGGTGCCCTTACTGGTCTCCTTGTATTTCATAATATCTATGGTTGCTCTAAAACAAATTTAAACTGAATGAGCTTTTTCCGCAACCTCACTTCAACATTTAAAGTGCCAAGTAAGAAATAAAAATGATCTTTCCACAAATTATCTTCTATGTTAATTAAAGTAACTGCCCTCAAATGATTCCTGACAATGCTATACCCCTGGGATGTGCAATGTTTGAGGATATAGTGCTATTGCAGAAAATATTTGTCCCAGCAAGGGAGCGTAGTAGCGTATACCAAGTTTTTTCCATGATAAAGCCTCTTTTAAGCCTTAGACTTGTTTAAAGTAACTGCGTGTTCTCCATTTTCTCATTAGCTGGCTCTCTAATTACATTTGATTTCCCAGCACAAATACAGGCCAGATATGCTTCAAAGCCAGCCACCTGCAGAAAGGAGGAAGGGTGTGAATGTGTGAACTGGCACTGACTCTGCAAACATTTTTGACTGCTGATAAATAAATGTAAGCAACAGAAATGTCTAATTAGAATAACTGTAATGGTATATCATTACAAGTTTGAGAACTTTCTCAGAGGTGGAATCTCAGTGCAAACTGGATTCTAGGACAGTCTTGCATACCCACTGGAATTGAAGGGACTTGCCTGCTGTCATTCTCTGAGCTGGAGAAGAAGAGGTTTCTGACAGTGGAAGGGGTTAAGATTCTATCTTTTGCTCTGAATCACTTTCATTTAACACATTCTGCTTAAAAAATTTGTTATTTGCCTGGGCTTATTCAATAAGTTATCTCTGGCTTTCACCTCATTTGAGAGTTCATTGCTTCTGAATTCTAAAATCTGTGCCCACAATTTACTGTGGTAAAATATTTAGCAAAACAGTGGGATGCAATGTTCCAAAGAGCTGCAAGAAGCTATTCCGCGATGCTATGATGTTACTGGAAGGACGGAGCTGAGAAGTTTTGATGGGTTTGGATTTTAAGGGTGGGAAAGGGAGTGGGAAGCCTCTCCTCACCAAAACCTGAAAAACAGGCTGATGTGGCCTTTGGGGGAGTGGAGAGGAGCAGAAGGCTTTTCAGAGGTAAACTGCTCCCACTACCACCTTAAAATGATCCCAGTTGGCTATTTTGCCACTGAATTTCAGTGACACAATCTTAGGATGTTGGTGGACTACAAATGGGATGATGGAAGCCACAGGCAAAGCACTGTGGATGCTCAGCCTTATTCTAGATAGACATCTTAATGGTGTAAATTTTCTGATGCTTCCGCTAACAAGGTCAAATGAAAGTCCTAAAGAAATGAAAACTGATTTACAAAAAAACCAGAGCACATTAACTGCATGGGTGTTTAAACTACAGCATATCACACTCAGAAAGTGTGTGTAATAAGACTTCCATCCTGCAGTCAGATTTTAAATATGCCTATGCACTGACACCAGTTTTCTCTTCAAGTTACCACAGCTAAAACATTGTCACATGCTGCCCTGTAGGTTCCATAAACCTTTTAAAGGTAGCAGTTGATATATCCTGAATAGATACAGGGGGGCCTTAAAAACCTTAATGCAAATATTATGCCTCCAGTAGTTTTTCGAATTCTACCCAGAATATTGATAATTAAACCAATTTTATAATCACATATGGCACAAGAATAGTATTCTCCACTGTATACTCCATATAAATATTGTAACATAGCATATGCTTGTTTCCATTTCTACTACCAGTCACATGAAAGTCTACACGGCTTTGACTATCGGTAGCTATTACTATTATGTGGAACACTGCCTCACAAAAATTAATAGTGAGTAGGAGTGTAAGGACAGGTCACTGCAGTTCAGGTTCAGCATGAATGAACTGTAAACGTTAGGACTGGGAAGCAAACCTATAGTCCAGAATATTTTAATCTTTTTTTCAAGTTCTCAAGTATTGTAGTGAAAAAGCATACTTGGCTTCTGAACTACATATTGGAGGCAAATATGTGTAGCTCAGGGTTGAACTGTGGAGTCCTTGGGGTTCTTTCAGCTTGGTTCTTTTCCTGCAAATGTTTCATTACCCGGCTAGGTAACATCTTCAGTGCTGGAATGGAATGGGGTTTGCTCTCTGTTTATATACTCTTGCATGCCCTGCCAGTGTTGGTGGGGGTTTTGTTTTGTTCCTCTACTAGTTCCTTGATTAGGGTATTGTTTGCTGCTTGCTTGTGTGCCCTGTGGTAACCTCTGCTTATCTTGGTGATAATTGCTGGTGAGGAGCTGTTTTGGTCTTTTGTCACAGCAGGATGGAAAATAGCGCAACAAAACAGCCGCAAAATAGTAAGAGTTATGATCATGGATGCACACCACAGACTTAACGAGTACCAGCGTACAATAGACAACCTCAAGGAACAACTAGAACTGACCATGACCCCAGAGCATAACAAGATACTGACTACCACCATCCAGAACACATCACGAAGACAGGCAGAGAAAAGAAAAACAAAACTTCAAACTAAACTACTCAAATTAGATCCTGGAAACAAAGAGGTACCCGAACCAGAATGGGTAATCAACATGTCTAGCTGGCCACTATCTGCTGCTGAACACAATATCCTCTAGAAAGGCCTCAATTACAACATGGACAATGCTAATCAACTAGAATTCTGTGCAGCCCTAGAAGCAGCATTAAAAACGACAGGACTCAACACAGAGACTCAAGAAAACATAAGGCAGACAGTTATACCACAGATCAGAAGAACACGATACCAACACCAACTCAAAGCAAAGGACAGAGCAGCCCTCTATAGTCTAAGGAAGGACCAAACCATCATCATCCTCCCAGCAGACAAAGGCCGAACCACAGTTATAATGGACAAATCACAGTACCTGCAAAAAGCTAAAATGTTATTAGAGGACCAAGAGACTTACATCCCAGTTAACACCAACCCAATACAGAAACTAGACAACCTAATCAAGAGAACCCTCAACAACCTAACTAAGAAAGGCCAGATCACAAAGGAAGAACAGTGGCGGATGAAAAGCAGTGGACCCATCCTCCCACGTTTCTATGGACGACCAAAAAGACACAAGCCTAACATACCTCTTCAACCAATTGTATCTTTACCAGGGACTCCAACATACAACATAGCGAAAGAACTGACAAAAAAGCTTGGACATCTCACGGAGAACAGTGAACATTCTATCAACTCCTCACTACAGTGCCTCTAGAAAATCAAAGACGTACACATAGATGAAGATGAAATTATGGTCTCATTTGATATCACAGCACTCTTTACATCCATAAACCCAGAACTAGTGAAAGAATCCATATCAGCAATACTACACAACACACCGGACTTAACCAAATACACCCAGATCGAAATACCCAGAATCATGGAACTCATCAACCTCTGCCTCACCACCTATTTTCAGTTTGATGGACAAATATATCAACAAATCAGAGGCACACCCATGGGATCACCACTATCGGGACTCATAGAGGAGATTGTAATTCAATGCCTAGAAGCTATAGCACTCCCACAAATACAACCTAAAGTATGGATCCGATATATAGATGACACCTCTGTTATAATAAAAAAGGAGCAACTAGAGAAGACACATGAAACCATCAACAACATCTTCAAAGGAATAAAATTCACCAGAGAGGAAGAAAACAACAACACACTACCCTTCCTAGATATCCTCATCAGCAGAGGAAACAACAGCAATCTAGAAACCCAAGTTTATCAGAAGACAACCCATACTAATCAAGTAGTCCATTACCAAAGCAACAACCCTACTGCCCACAAGAGGAGCTGTGTAAGAACATTATTCAAGTGAGCACAAACACACTGCAGCAATCCAGAACAGCAGAAAAAGGAAAGAGACCGCCTATACAGCATCTTCCAACAAAACGGATATCCACGCAACTTTATCAAAAAGTGCCTGACCACTCAACCTACTACAACACAAACAACACAAGCTATGAAAAGGATCACACTTCCATACATCAGAAACATTTCAGAAACCACCAACCATCTATTACAACCACATGGCATCTCCGTGGCACATAAACCAACGAAAGCCCTCCAAAATATCTTACGTAAACCAAAAGACCCAGTAGCACAAGAAGAAAAAACAGGAGTCATCTACAACCTACAGTGCAAGGACTGCAACAAACACTATGTAGCACAGACAGGAAGAAGACTGGCAGAGTGCATCCACAAACACCAACTAGCAGTCAGAAGACATGACGAAAACTCCTTAATCTCACAACACATGGACAGATATAACCATAATTTTAACTGGGAAACTCTCAGCATTTTAGACCAAGCAAAATCCAAAAATGCAAGGGAATTCTTGGAAGCTTGGTATTCAGACAAGGCAGCAATTAACAGACACATAGAGATAAAAGAGCATCTACACACTATTCAAAAGAGACAAAAGACCAGAACAGCTCCTCACCAGCAATTATCACCAAAACAAGCAGAGGTTACCACAGGGCACACAAGCAAGCAGCAAACAATACCCTAATCAAGGAACTACGAGAGGAACAAAACAAAAACCCCACCCCCACCAACATTGGCAGGGCATGCAAGAGTATATAAACAGAGCGCAAATTTCATTCCATTCCAGCACTGAAGAAGCCGGGTATATGAAATGTTTGCAGGAAAAGAACCAAGCTCAAGGAACCCCAAGGACTCCACAGAACTACATATTCTTTAAAAGCTAAAACATATATATCCACCATGCCCTGATGCCTTTTTTTAATTTATGGGGAACAGAAGATTCTTCTCTTCCTCCTTCAACTTGGTTTGTTAGTATTTTGCATGAGAACAAGCATAAATTTTAGTAAGTCACATGACCAACGGAAAATGCAAAGTCCCCAAAAAACTAAATTATTAGAGATAAAGTAGAAAGTGTCTCATACCTGTTGGAGAGTTATGGGCTGAAGATAGAGATTTGGATTTGGAATCTGACAGGCGAGAAATGCTGTTAGCTCTAATTCTAGGAGAAACTTTAGTACTGTCTGCTGGTGGTGTTAGTCTAATGCCACTTCTAATTATGGCTTCTGGAGTACGAGATGTAGAGCTTCTAGTTACTGTTGCTTCAGAGTCACTTCGTGCTGATAAAGAACCAAGTCTATTTCTCCGTGGCTGGGCAAGCAAGTCAATTCTTGAAATATTTCTCCTTCCCGAGGGGGGCTTAGATGTAGAACTCGTAGTAGATACCTCAGAAGCAACTGATGCTTTATCTGCATCTGCAAGTTCACTATCTGACACTTCACCAAGCCGTGCTCTCCGTAACAGAGAAGTCCTTGTAGGGCGAGGCCTTGGAAGAGTGGTTGACTTACTGACTTGCCCAGTTGATGGTGAAGAAAACTTCAACTTAGCTGATTTAATACCTTCAGTTTTGGAATGCAAATGTTCATCTGCTGAGGTAAAAGGAGTCCTTCCATGTGATTTGCCAGAACATGTTTCCTGATCAGAAGATAAAATATCAGAAATAGCAGAATGAGGTACACTAGAAGTTTGATCATCATCTGTTAAATCTACTGAAGGCTGCCTTATTCTTCCACTACTCTGTGCAATCTTGCGTGCATCACCCCTTGAACTAGCTTCTGAGGAGCGGCATTTTGTTTTCTTCTCCATTTTATCACTGGCATTTGAACAAGATGACTTTAAAATATCCTTTGAAGGAGAATTAGTTGAACACCGATCTTTATAGAGGGTGGTAAAGCTTTTACGTTTCTGAGTAGTTTTTCTTTCACTGTCTCCAGTAACTAGACTAATTGTACTAGCAGTATCCACATCTGATTCAGGTGAAATGGAATTATCTCTGTTGTAACTGGGAGTGTCAGGTCCTTCCTCTGTTTTATTTTCTTCACGCAGCTTTGCCTCAAGAAAAGCCATTACAGCTTCTGTATCTTTTAAAATAAGTGTTGTATCTAGACCAGGATCTGTTTCCACTGAAACACTTCTCTCACTTGCTGTGGTGGTGGTGGATGTTAAAGAAAATGATGGAGTAGTTCCTTGTTTATTAATATGAGGAATTAATTCTATGGGTATATTTGCACTTGGTTTATCTATAGTAAAGCTGCCTTGTCTTACTAATGGCTTTGATGCTTCCTTCTTATCTCCACTAAGTCCTTTAGTTGTTTGCAATTTGACTTCCTCGGCTTTCCTTCGTTTCCCTTCACTTTGTGTCACTTTAATTTCTGTTTTACCTGTACCACGCCCTGATGCCTTTTCTTTCATATCCAATTTATGGGAAACAGAAGATTCCTCTCTCCCTTTTTCAACCTGGCTGGGAGTTCTTGCAGAAGATAATTTAGCCGGGATCCAATGTGTCACCTCGTTTTGTTCCTGCTGAATTTTAGCCAAAGCTTGTTTTACCACAGATGTTTCTCTGCCATTTTCATTTTTTTCTTTTTCAGAAGAGAGGCAACTACTGGAGTGAAAAACTGTCTTGTCTGTTTTAGGAGAAAGGCCATTTATTGTTCTGCTTGCTTTAGTCAGGCTTTTATCAGTGGTGTGTCCTATTTCTTTTTGAGAATGAGTTGGGGTTTCTTTCTCTTGAAGTTCTGTGTCCTGTTTTTCACCTATCTCTGATCTGTGATGGGCTGCAACTTTTGTTTTTTGTCCTTCAGTGACATTTTCCTCCTTTGGCAACTGAGGGAGTGTCCGCCTCTTTCGATCAAGGCTGGTCAAAGAGGTAACTGAGCTAGCACTTCTAACTGACAGGCCACATTCACTGATGTCAGTCTCTAAAATCAAATAAAACAGAAAAAAAAAGTCTGTTAAGCAAGAGTTCTAAAATTCAATATATGTGATAGACTAGACAACATTACAATGAATTTAGAGGAAGCCTCTTTTCTTGACTCATACCTTTCAGATTTAAAATTTTAAATGCAACTAATGCAATTTATGAGACAGAGTATAAAAATCTAATTACATTTCCATAAGAGTTGTGGAAAAGTGAATCCCTGAGAAGAATGAAACGTGCCAATTAAAACCAAAATGTGACTAAACAAGATAATTGATTGATTTAATATAAAAAGAGCTGCAAGTGTTAGTTATTGTACCGTTTTCTAGATGAACAAGCGCAGATGACTCCATCCGTACTTCATTTTCTTCATGTTTTGTATGGTTAGCAGCCAGACTAGCCCACTGTGATGCCCAGCGCTTACTTCCAGAAGTGCCGGTGCTTTCCTAATATGGGATTTTAAAGAAGACCAATTACACATCCAATAAATCCAGAAATCTATTCAGAAATTTCCTGTGGTAAGTATTTACAGGATCAGGTCTTATTCACTTTAAAGCAGGAAGCTGAAAAGTTTGAAGAAAATTAAGATGTAAAACAAGTTATGATTGTTTAAAACTTCATACTGTGAGAGAAAAGAAAACTTTATAATGTTTTCCATGAAGTATGAAATAACCTTAAAATAAAGAGTCTGCTGAGAATGCAGTAGGGTACAAATGCAATGAATAAATAAATGCATAAATAAATAAAACTGTAGATCTCTATCAATTTAATATATGGTGCTTTAAAACCAATGTATTCATTTTCCCCCCTTTTTTGGAAAGATCATCTTATCTGTTGCTATTTTATCACCTTGGTTGAAGATGTAAAAGTCTTTCAATAGATTCAGACCAGCTGTTCTTAGCAAAAACAGGTTTTGGAAAATCTTTACTGCTCACATGACAGACTGTTGGGGGAAAAAGGAAAGAACCAACAACCCAGAAGGCATGATGTGTATAACAACCCACATTTGCCACATTTGAAAGAAGGTTGAATATTCTCCCTTCTGCTTTCACCATCCATTTACAGAATAGTTCCCATTTTCCATGAGTTTTCAACCCAGGATTACAAACAAGGCGCAAATAATGGTTTTGAAGACTAGGAAGGTGACAACTGAACGTATTTACAGTACCAGTCACTTAGTACTTTCCAGTTAAACAACTTAATTACCTGAGAAGAAATCTAGATGAATGGTCCTGAATGAAATACCTCTAAAATAATTATGGCAAAGGTACCAATATAAATGATCACACTTATAATCACATGATAAGATGTTGTTATGCCTTCCAGTATGCACCATTAGCAGAGAATACAAATCTGTTATACTTCCCTATGAAGTTTGAAAAGTAATGACCAGCCCTTTGTACTTTATCCAGAAACAAACAGCCAGACAGTGCAAATGCTTTAAGAGCAACACTACTATGATCTCTTTGTACTCTTCCCAACTCCAACCTGGCTGCTGAGTATTGTATCAATTAAGTTTTCAGACCACAGCATGTTAGTATAGTTAAGCCTGGAACATTCAATTGCACTTACCAGAGTTTTAAGGTCATTATCTTTCAGAAAGGGAGGCACATATTTATTTTATTATTTATTTCAATTGATTTAAATAGCTGCCCATCTCACAGAACATGAACTAAAAACAGGAACTACAAAAGCAAAATACATAAAATGGCCACCAAGGAGACTGTGCAAAGAACAAAGAGCCAGTTTAGTCTAGCAGTTAAGGCTGCAGGTTGGAAACCAGGAGACTGTGAGTTCTAGTCCTGTGTTAGGCATGAAAGCTGGCTGGGTGACTTTGGGCCAGTCACTCTCCTTCAGCCCAACTCACCTCACAGGGTTGTTGTGGGGAAAACAGGAGGAAGAAGAAGTATTAGGTATGTTTACTGCCTTGAGTTATTTATAAAAAATAATAAAGGCAGGGTAATATGTGTGTGTGTGTATGTATGTATGTATATAGATTCAACTACTCTCCCGACCCTTATGTCCTGGAAACAGTATACTACCCCAAACTGAAGAGAATTCCTGGTTGTTGCCTCAGTCTGGAAATCAGACATTTAGTTCCTGAACTGTGTACTACCTGCAGTCCCAAAGCAACCACTATCTCAGCCACTATCCTTAACCACAGAGGATCTCTAATAACTTCCTGGGAAGTTACAAGCCAAGTTGTGCAAGATTCCAGAAAACAAGTAGTAAAATGTACTGCTCCAAACAGTCTGTCCACATCCTTGAGTGTCACAAATTGAATTTCATCTAGTTTAATTAGATACGAGTTATTAGATGCCCTAACTTGACTCTACATCAAAGGTGGTATTCAGACTTAAAGTTGCTGAGGTTGAGAAACACTGATCTAGAGGGTGGAGTTTGGAGTCAAAAAGTGTCACACTTAGAAATGTTCAAAACAAAATTTACACCTAAGAGTACTCAAAATTAATCATAGAAGAGACTGACTAGAGGCATATGAGTCCAAAAAAAGATGTAAAGACTATTCTGAAAATCTGTATAAATGGGTTGCAGAATGACAGCAGCATTTGGACAGAGAATATACTGAAGAACTTACTGTAAATCAGAAAGCACCAATGCAGAAGAAATTCCACTGAATTGCTTAAAACTACAGGATAAGAGGCAATAAAGGTGCTAACAGCTTGATGTGAAAAAATATGGAACAAAATGATGTAGTACAGAATTGGAAAAGAATGCTGTTTATGACAATACTACAGAGATGCAAGAGATTGTGCAAACTGCTGAACTAATGCAGTAAATGTTCACGCAAGCTAAATTTTACCCAAGAAAAAGCAAAGCCATACATGAAGAGAGGCAAATTTCAGAAAAGCCACAGGGATGTGAAATCAGGTAGCTAATGTAAGCTGGATAACAGAGACAGCAAGAGAACAGAACTCTGCGGTGATCCAGATATGAAGCTGGGGAGGTGGTGAGGGGGCATTCACATAGCACCTGTTAGCAACTCCTTAAAGAAGTAGTACTTTTTCCTGGGTCCATGTGGTTGCTATGGTCCACTCCCAGGAAAACACTCACTGGATTTTTAAGGAGATGTCAACAGGTGGTATATGCATACTCAGGTGTACTCTGAACCATCTTTCCCTTTAGAATTTGGATACCTGCACAGCCCTACAACACAATTTAAGAAACGTTTATTTTTGCTGTACTCAGAACTGCAAGGCCCTTCCTTGCACAGATCATGCCAGAACATGGAATATATTAAAGCTAGTAGGTATGCAGGAACACCTGATCACTCCTTTGAGAAATGTTTACAATGAACAAAAAGCTACTGTATGAACTGTTTGGAGAAACTAGGTTCTTCCGAATAGGGAAGAAAGTGAGACAAAGATGCATATTATCCCTGTATTTCTTTAACTTCTACAGCAATGTGGGAAAATATGCATGTGAACTGAAGTCCCAGTAATTCAGAGAGTCTGAACATTTTTTTTTCTTCTTTTTCCTCAGTTGTTACAGGGTTTAACTAGGTACAAAAGTTCTGCTTTTGCAAGTAGAGGTATGACTGAAACAATAAGAAGTTTGTGATGCTATAAAGAAGATGAATAAAGGCAAAGCCCCTGGCCCAGATGAATTATCAGCTTATTATAAATATTTTGAGGATGAGCTTTTACTACCTTTGCAAAAAATTATTAACTCCATTTTAGATAATAGAAAGATACTGGATAGCTGGACAGGGGCAAATATAGCACTGATTCCCAAAGAAGGACAAGATCTAACTTTGCCAAAAAATTATAGATCAATATCATTACTGAATAATGACTACAAAATATTCACAACAATTTTAGCTGAAAGGTTGAAATACATTCTACAAGACTTTATCCATGAAGACCAATGTGGTTTTTTACATGAGACAATTAAGAGACAATATTAGAATTATTCTTAATATATTAGAGTACTTGGAGCAACATAATGAAAAACAGGCTGCCTTAATATTCTCTGATGCTGAGAAAGCTTTTGACAATTTCAACTGGACTTTTCTGTTTAAAATTTTGGAAGATATGGACTTTGGAGAGAATTTTATTACATGGGTGAAATTGATATATACTTCACAAATGGCACAAATAATTGTGACTGGGGAACTGACCAAGCCCCGTGAAATATAGAAAGGAATGAGCAGGGATACCCACTTTGGGCGTTGTTATTCATTCTGGCTCTTGAAGTTTTGAATAGAGACATAAGCCAAGAGGAGAGAATTGCTGGAGTGAAAGTTAAAAAAGAACTCTACAAATTAAGGGCATTCACCGATGACTTGGTTTTAATTTTGGAGAGCCCCCTAGAAAGGATTGATGTATTAACGGAAAAACTAAGAGAATTTGGTGCATTGGCTAGGTTTAAAATTAATAATGAGGAAACAAAGATGTTGACAAAGAATATGAAGATGGAAGACCAAAAAGAATTATCTGTAAAAACTGGGTTTCAGATTGAGAAAAAAGTGAAATATTTGGAAATTACTATAATATGAATTGTATGTTATTTCAAAATAATTATGTTAAAGTATGGAATGAAATTAAGAAGGACTTATTAAGATGGAAAAAGTTACAATTATCACTGTTGGGAAGAATATTTGTGGTAAAAATGAATGTGTTACCTAGAATGCTGTTCTTATTCCAGACATTACCTGTTTTGAGAACTGATGCACCATTTAAACAGTGGCAAAAATTAATACCCAGATTTATATGGCAGGGGAACAAACCAAGGGTTAAATATAAGATCCTCCAAGATGTAAAGGAAAGAGGAAGATTGGGATTATCTGATTTTAAACTGTATTTTGGTGCCTGCTGTTTTGTTTGGATGAAGGAATACTGTTGTTAAGAAACAAGAGACTCTTAGAATTAGAAGCACATGGTCTGAGGTCTGGGTGGCATGGTTACTTATGGTATAATAAAGTTAAAGTAAATGTAGATTTTAAAAATCAATATTTCAGGAATGCCAATATTACAAATATGGAATAGATACAAACCCAGGCTATGCCCCAATATACTTTTGTTGGCCTCAGGCCAAGAAGCATTTTACAGAAAAGAAACAGCAGGCAAAGAAAAATGGTTAACATATAAAGACTGGTTAGTACAGGAAAATGGAGAGCTTAAAATAAAATCAAGAGAACAACTGACTGCAGAGGGGGTTAGTTTTCAATGGCTTTCATATGCACAATTAAGAGGAAGATCTGATATACAGTAGATAAAAAGGTACCAGGAATAGGATACAATAAAATGGAATTTGAAAATGAATTATGTACAAATGATGAACATATGATTGTTAAAATGTATAAATTTCTGTTGAGATTTGAAACAAAGATTCTACTTTATACTGAATTGCCTTCATATGATCAACCAGCACAAACCCATGAGGTCCTGAAAATCTATTTTCCTACTTTCGATAAAGCCTTTCAGCTTTGTCTTCTATTTTTTTTTTTTTTTAATAATTTTCCTCTGGGGTAATATCACCAAATTGAGTAGACTTGTTCTATGTCAAACAGTGAGAGAATGATCAAGTGAGCTTTGAGTGGAAAGTTACTCTTGGGCCCCATAACCACTTAATTAAATTTATACTCTTTTTCACTATATTGTTCTCAAGGCAAGATAAAAATAAAGGGGGGAAATCAAATTAAATTACAAAAACAGAATAAAAATTTACATTCCAACTGATTTCTTTAAAAAGTTAATCCTGCTTTTGCCGCATTCTTAAAATATTCAGGGAAAAGATATTGGAAGTCAATAATTTCTGTTACTTATACCTTTTGACAGCTTCAGAAATGAAGAGTTTTAACTCCTGAGAAGCTTAGAAATCACAATTCCACACATGATACCCCTTTATTCACTTCCAGATGTTGTTTTGGGGGCCTAAAAGACTCTCAGCTGGACTTTTGTTAGTAGCATTCATATTAAAGGACATATAGAATATCTATATATGGGTTGCTATGGATATGTTATGGAGTCACTTACTACAGATTCTAAAGGATAGTAACATTCTTTCAGTACTCATTAAAAAAGCTCAAAATATGTTCTGTGGTATTCGTAACAATGATACGTTTAAGTAATATTTTAGTAAAACACATTGTCTGTAGAGGCCAAATGAAGAATAATGAGAAAATATGGACAGATTCAGAGGCTTCTGGCCCTTCTGGATTACAAAAATTAATTGTGAAATGTGGGAAACTCGATAAAAATTGATAATACATTGTGAACTGATAAATAATAAACTGAGAAATATTAGAAATCTGATAATGAAAAATTTAAGACTTAAACTGAAAGCAAACGCACAAATCATTATAAGAAGTTGTTTGCAAAGCTGAAATCATACTGGAGGGAAACTGTTTTTGAATAGCAATACCAATGTGTATAAATGCAGTCTGGCATCTGATGTGTTCATGACAGGGCTAAGCAAATTATACTATTCATAACCAATTGCTAGCTTACCAAAATGGCAACTTGATATTTATCATAAAACTGCCTGTGTTTTATTTAACTATTTAATCAGTTAATAGATTTTTCATACAAACTTGTAACCCAGACACACTCCATGCTTAATCATTCTCTAAATCTCAAACCAGACCAAATAAAACCCACAGAATTTGGGATCTATAGAAAATGTGCTTTTCTTTTAGAATTTAGATTTGATAGTTTAGAAACCTAAGCCACCACATTTGCTTCCATTTTAAAAAATTTCCATTCCAAATTATGAATGTGAGGGATGTTTATTAGAATGGTAACATTATCCCTGAAGATTGATATTGAGAAAACAGCAATGATTGGCTGGATTACATAGACAAATCTGCTTTAAGAATATCCTAGACTTCTAGTTTGAAATGGGTGATAGGAATTTTCCCACCACATGAGAACCAACTTCTAGGGCAGTTTTAGGATAGAATCCATAACATCTCTGAATAACAATGAATTACTGAAGACCGCCATTTTCCATGCTTCCTCTCCCTTCAATTAAGTGTTATTTTCAATTCAAGCTACTTTAAATTAGAATTACTGAATTTTATCCATGTAATATATTTTTTAACAAAAGGATATAAGCAGATATATTATTGAGAGTTAAACATAAAACCTATCACATAGAAATATTGAATATGAAGATTAAGAACATTAAGATTAGACTCTGGAAGATAAAGATGAGATTCAACTTCAGGTAAGAAAGGAAGTATAAGCAAAGTAAAAACAAGAGTGCAAAAGAACACTGAGTTTTATTCATTTATAAAGTTAGTTGGGGAAGAACTTCAGTGTATATTGTAGATGGTAGTGTGACAAGCCATCTTAAATTAATTAAATATTTTTTTCCTTCATATTCCTTTAAAACAGATCCATACTGACATTTGTTGATCTGTGGTTCAGCTTCTGCATGTGTGTAGAACTTTGGATGTGAAAAATTATCAACAAGTTTTAGTATAGTGCTATAGAAAAATTGTCTGGTACTAACACAGAAATTTCTTCCAAAAGTGAGCCACATTTTTCCATCTGGAAACAGCAACTTCTTTTCATCTGTGCTCAGTTTCTGCACATCTTTTCTTTGACTTGCAAGTTTTCCAGATAACTACAGCAAACAATGAAAGGAGCAGTGATATTTATAAGACAAAGCTAGTATTCCATTTTTTTCAGTCTCCTAAGATCCTGCCTGCCAGTGCTATGGTGTATATGCAGATAGAACAGCAGCAGAACAAAAGTAAGTGACCACAGCTTTTTAAGTACTAAGAGATTATATACAAGCTCTAATAAAGAATAAAGAAGTATTACTACTATATAATAATAAAGTATTTAATAGCTCTTACTAGCTACTTAACTCTGACTACAAAAAGGTCCTCTCCTTTAATGGAAGGAAAAAGAAGAAGACCCATCAAAAATTTGATTTCTACCTCTGTGTCAAGAAATCCAGTTGTACTCAGTAGTCTTTTTTCTTCAAGCACTATTGTAGCAGAATTTATAGCCCAATCTTTTACTAAATCTTTCTGGCTTTCGTTGATAACAGGCCTATTATAATCCTGGCTGTCATCCACTCCAAAAACCTGAAAATAAAACAAATCATTATACATTAACTAAAAGCCTCCCTTATAATATTCAACGGGAATGTACGGGTACTGCCACTAACAAACTTATAAGGCTGTTTAAAGAACAGTTTAACAGTTAATTGTGACACATACACCTTACAAAATGAATTGCTATTGAAAGTAGAATCGCTATATTCCAATACTGGAGAAGATTCAAAATAATTGTTGATATTTTCTTTGAATGAAATCCAAAAATGACATAGGGAGCCTTCCTTTAATATAGGGAGGCTTTCTTGTCTCCCTTGCAACTTCCAGAATACCTCCCAAATCTACTGCAGGGGGTTAGCAAACCCTCCAAAACAGACTTTCAGGATTTGTGAAGGGCTTGTTGCAGAGGGATGGAGAAATTGTTTCTACTGACAGAAGCATACCACTGGATTACACCCCTAATATCAGTCTCACCTGAATATATGAATGCTGTAATTCTAAATAAAATAAGAATGATGCTTGAAGTTTTTAAAGTAATCCTTTTGTACCTCATGTACTGAAACTTTTGATTTGTGTGCAGTATACATTGTGTACTTATTATCATTGTACGGGTTAAATAATATATTCTGTTGTGAAAGAAATGGATCCATGCTTCCATAATTACATGAAAATTAGATATGTTTCCATAATTACATGAAAATTAGATATATTTCTGTTTTCGCTCTTTTCTTACTTGGGTAAGTGTATGCATGCTTGGCATAAATGTAGCAAGCCTAAGTAGCTCACAGCGTAAAGGTTGCAATAACAATTACATTAGTGAAGATTTGTAAAAACAGCAATTAGTGCTATTGCTCCAAAAGCTAAATTTCATGTAGCATTGGCAGGAACTAGATCTGAAAAGAATCTTCTTATACCCGGAGGTAAAAAGCACAAGGTTCTTGAAGTTTCATGCAAACTTAAATATGCACCATCAGAGGAAAGAAGCTCTACAAAAGTTCTAAACAATATATCTTATTTAAATACTTATTATAATAGTACCTTCTTTTTCATTGTTTTCTTTTAAATAAAGTCATATACTTTTATTGTCTATCACACACTGAATCTGTACTCAGATTCACATCACACAGTAAGCCATAATGCAGTTTGCTTTCTTCTGTGTGAGTGTTATGTGAGCCATCCATTAAGATTTAAAAGCTATGATTTATGGCTTTTACATTGTATAAAATCCTTTATATAAGGAGATGACATGCACCTGAGGAAAGCGTACGCTATTATACATTTATAAATACCACAGTGCTCTTTTAACTGTCATCCTGAGGAAGAACTTAAAACATCTTAAGCATTATTACAATTCAAATAGAAAATCCTTGTTTACCTAAGTCTGTTTCAGTGGAGATCAGCTTGAAAATTCTTCACATTTAATATGTGTAAATTGCCTCAACTGCCTATTAAATCTTCTCTATTCCACGCCATATCTATAAATATTTGCTTTGCCACAGAAGATACTGATAATATCTTCTTAAATGCTGGGCTATGGATCTATCATATTGCATTAGTTCCAAACATCCAACAGATTCAGAATCAAAGTATAAAAAATGATTTGATATAGCATGAGGAGCCATAATTCAAAATGTTTAAAAATACACTGGAGTACTCATTTCTGAGGATTCTTAAAATACTAATTTGGATCTCACTCTCAATGGTGAAAGTGTGGATTTCTCATGTATACATATAGTAAAGTCTTGATATTTGCCCATAAAGTGCCACTGCACAGTTACATATATGGATATTTCCACTTCAGTTCTCATAGCATATGGAAAAGATCTTTGCATCCCATGGGAAACGGATGTTTTCAATTTTGGGACACTGAAGATCGAGATTTTGTGAAGAAAAATTAGCAATAAATTTCTCCAAACTATGCATACAGTTTCTAGAACGAAGGTGCTCAGCATTTCATAAGGATGCAGTAAATATTATAAATATATCTACCAACTAGAAATGAAGTTACATCACTATCTGTAGCTGTTTTCAGCTCTATCTTTGATTACCTGAGACCTTCAAAAGAACCAGACCTTTATCATTTTCCACCCCTCCAAATAAATGCTGCATCAGAAAATGTATTGTATCCATTAATATGGACACTAATTTGATTTATAGTTGCAACTCTTACTGATGAAAAACTAGGAAAAATGATGCTTTCTATTAAAAAAAGACTCCCTCAAGTCACATTTGAGTCTTTCTTGACAACAGTATGGAAATGATCTGATATAATATTCTGGGATTTTTTTTTTTAATGTTTAATTTTTACTTCCTAATACATCCTACAACCCTGGACTTTTCTGGTGTGGTTTCCCACCCAAGTACTAACCAAGTCTAACTGTGTTTATCTTTCTGAGCATACTAATGTTAATAAAGTATACTCCATTGCCCATGCAAACTTTATATTGTTACTGAATTTTAAAATTAACAGGACACCAATAGTACAGTTTAGCTTAAAAGAACTACTTAATTTAATAACACAATAGCACATTAGTTTATTTCTTCCTGAGGGAAGCTGCCTCATATCTGCATTAATAGCTAATAGCTGCATGGTAAGCTTTCCTTTTTAGGATTGGATTTTGGCTAGTTACTGTTTATTTGAGTATACTAAACTGTTATTTTTATTCTCCCAATTTTAATATTTGGGTTCTTTTTTACTTTGCTATTCTTTTTTGTTCTGATAATTACCTGAGGATAGTCACAATTAAAACAAGGGTTCCTCCCTATATCTTCAATGACTGGTTGTTAATATGAAGCATAATGTCAAATCAGATCCCAGATAGCTACAATCTAGAGTTGACAACTCCAGCTGAAATGAATACTGGGGATCTCTGCTTTCCCCAGTTAGCTACAGGTAGTCCTTGGGTTACAATGGCAACTGGGACCAGGATTGCCACTGCTAAGCGATGTGGTCATAAACTGCAATGTCACCTGACTGCATCGCTTAGTAACGATAATCACGGCAGTCCCAGGTGCCATTGTAACCCCATGATGCGTGGGTTATTCCCAGGTAACAGAAGCGGTGGGAGTCTGAGGCAAGGAGTGTAGGGGTGCCCCAGGGGGGTGGGCAGGCTGGGGGAGGGCCTGGGAGGGTTGGTGCAGGCCGCGTGTGAGTTGGGGAAGGGCAGGGGAGGGCTTGGGAAGCCCGGTGCGGCCATGCGTGAGTTGGGGGAGGGGGATGCTGCAGTGCAAATGCAGGAAGGCCAGGGAGTGGATGGTATGGCACGGCATGCGTTTAGGAAGGCCACAGTGACATACCAGAGCCACTTGTGACCTTCCCTGCCAGCTTCCCCACTGGCTTTGCTTTTGGGAAGCTGGCAGGGAATGTAACAAATGGTGATAACACACTGGCACATGTGTGTTTATATTGTGAGAGAAATTTTTAAGGGGCCTCAACTAGTTTTTTTTTTTTTAAAGGGTTCTGTTGGTTTATCATATATTATCTTTTTGTTCACCACAGGTTAGGATGAGTAGCCATACAAATTTGTTTAATACATAAATAATGACTAGATAAAACACATACATTCAGACATACAGACATCAATCCTGAAAGAATACAGTATCTATTCTATCCCCCTTTTGTGAAATTAGCATGCATCTGGTTCCCAGGCAAGTCTTCTACCTAGCCACTAATAACAAAATTGTTGAATTTCAATAACACTGCTATGTCATGAGTCTCACATAATGCCCAGGTCCCATCCTCATGACATCTCTTTAACGTATTAGTAATTAGGGTTGTACAAATTCTTTGAAAAAGGTGGTTTGTATGTGCTCCTTTTTGTGTGACCCTATTAGAAATATGTATTTTGGTAATTTCTGATTTGGATCTGATTTTATTTTGGTTGATTATGTTGAGAATGAATTTCATGAAAAGGAAAGAGTATAATAAAGTACATAACCATGATTATGTTATCATGCATATCACACATAATTAGCATCTTCTTACTGCTCAGTAGCAAATGCACAATGGGAATATGGAGCTAAAGGAGCATTCTCTTTATGTCATTAAATACATGGTAATGAGTCATATCTGTATAACAGGAATGCATAGTAGCAAATATGACTCTGACCGAAATATTAAAAAAAAAAAAAGAAAGAATAAATCTGATGGGGATATTATTTTAGTCAGAAATGTAAATAATATTGCAGCATTAATTTGAACCATGGCATTTAATTTGGGATTGTAAAAGTGATTGTTGGATTACTGCAATGCGGTCTACATGGGGCTACCCTTGAAGAGTATGCGGAAGCTACAGCTGGTGAAGAATGTGGTGGAGCGGACAGTTCTGAATGCCCCTAGGGGGTCACATGTAACACTGTTGTTACGTGAGCTGCATTGGTTGCTGGTTTGCTTCCGGGTCCAATTCAAGGTGTTGGTTATCACCTTTAAAGCCCTTCATGGCACAGGACCAAGTTATCTGAGGAGCCGTCTTGCCCCTGTTATATCAGCCCACCCCACTCAGTCCAGCAGAAGGGGCATATTGCAAGGAATTTTGACTGGTGGGATCTAGGGAGAGGGCCTTTTCTGCGGTGGCCCCTGTTCTGTGGAACAACCTACTTCCCGAGGTGTGGTGTGCCCCCACTCATGGCCTTCAGGAAAGGTGTGAAATCCTGGCTATGCCAGAAGGCCTGGGGGCTGGATGGGGGCTCGCACTAGTGGAGGTGGCTTGTGGGGTAACTGATTTTGCCCCCCTGTCATCTTGAATGTTTTTAGTATTTAGGTTTATTTTAAGTATTTAGGTTTGTTTTTATAGTTGATTTTTAATGGATTAATTAATTTTAATTATTTAGGGAGTATTTTTAATTGTTTATGGGTTTTTGATTTTAATTGTGAGCTGCCCAGAGTCACCCATTGGGGGAGTTGGGCAGCATACAAATGTAATAAATAAATAAATAAAATAAAATAAAATAAAGATACATTAACCTTCGTTGAGAATCCTGCAAAAGGATAACCAGACATCTGATTATATAATTTGTCAGAACAACAGAAAACAGCTAACACAAATCTATAAAAAATGGAATGGAATTGGATCATATAACAATGCTACATAAAAATGAATAAAAAATAATATACAATACATCCACAGAATATGGCTAACATAGCAGTAGAAAAAACATACACTGCAATCCAATTTATAAAATAGGCATGTGCACACTGAATCTACTGATATTAAAATGTGCTATTTATAATAATTCAAGTAGTACTAGGTACTTAGTATTACTAAGTATGTGCAGATTCTTCACCTCTCTCAGTTGATGTCTATGCGCAGAGCCAGCCTAGATTATTTTATCATCAACATCCCATGGGAAACTGGACTGCAGTCACATACTCTGTACTTTTCAAAGTACATACTCCAACTCTGGATTGGAGTACAAACAGGTATCATGTTTGACTGGTGCCTATGTATGAAGCAACCAATGCAAATAAATCTAAATGATCCACCCAATACAACAGTCACCATAACAGTGGGGACTGTTAGCCTATGGTTATGCAGAATGAGAATTTAGAAATTTGTAATGCTAACACTTTAAGAGGGGGAGCAGGTTGATGAAGGTTAATTCAAGCAACAACCAGTATCTCAGGAGATTTGGAACCTGACATGATTTTAATCTATGCACATGGGATTTGTTTGAAATGGGAGGGCATTCCAATGGAACACTTATAAATGTGAATTATATTATGAAGCAACTTTCAGGCCAGGCAACATAGGAGAATTGCAGTATAGATGGTTGACTTCACTACTGGTGTGGCTTTTAGTTAAAACCTTCTCATTTTGTTCTAGTTTGCTCTTCCTGGGGTCCTTAGATATCCAGGGAAGACTTACTACATACAGGAATTTTCAGTTTTTTTCCAGACCTTTACAACTCTAGTGCTAACTCCCTTTGTCAGTTGTCTTTTCCTCTGACTTAGGATACAGGAAATCTTTTACTAAGCCCCTTTCTTTGTGATGCTATTGTTTAATCCCTTTTCAAGCCTTAAAGTAAAATACCTATCCCCTGCTTCTTCCTCCATTTGTCCCACTGCTCTACTTTGTCCTCCATTCTCTTCCCATCTGTTGAGATCAGCTCTTTTAAGTGTGCTAGCTTTCTTCTTCCACTGTGATCCAACTCTTCTTCCCCTTACCAATTTTCTGTGCCTGGACCCCACTTTCCTTCTTTCTACATCCCCTCAGCTCTTTCATGGAGCTGTTTCAATGGCTCAGGTGAGGGTACATGTAGCATCTGTGCCTTGCTAACGCCAGTAGGGGCATGCCTGCCAGCCTGCCAGTGATGTTAAATCCAGGCAACATACCTTGCTGTCAACCTACTCTATCCCGGTTGGCAAACACTTTAAAAACAGACAATACCTCCAAGAGTGTGCTCATACACTATAGAACTTGAAGCACTTTCACTGAGTGAAATCCATAAGTCGATCAGTTTCCTACTGAAATATTTTTTAAAAACTCATCTTTATTCTATTAATGTACCATATGACTGAGCAATATACCAATAACAAAACAGCCACTATTTCTTTCTTATTTTTGCAAGGCACTCATGGAACCTGTTCTTATCAACTGATAAAAGATAACTTTAAGCCTTTTAAATGTAATTCTGTAATAAGTATGGTGTAAACTAACACACACACACACACACAATTTGTCTCTCTCCTCTCCTTTCCAGATTAAGGAATTCCCATTCTGACTTTGGTTCTCTCTTCATAGTAGCACTGGAGAGGCAGATTGGGAGCATGCTGTACTCCTAAGAACTTGCCAAACTGGCTGGCTATTAGAAAGGACTATACCATGTTCCACAAAGAAGTGATAAAACTGAGAAAAGTAACCTGGAACTGCAGGATTTCACTGCTACTGTGCTTTTAGTTTTCTAATCTGAAGGGAAAAAGGTAATACAGTTCCTTCATGTGTCTCTCTTTCTTGGCACTAAGGCCAACAGAGACAAAGAGCAAAACAGTTTCAAGAGAGATCACATCCTTCTTTTTTCAAGTCTGATTTCAAACCTTGGTCATCCAGATACAGAATGATTCACAAACAGAACTGAGACAATTTACTACATTTAAACTTTACAGATTATACATAAATGCACATATTATGAAATGCAACTATGTAATAATTTATCAATCTTTTACATAAGCATAGCCCCTAGTTCCATTTCTTGAAAAAATATATAACACCATATGGTCTCAGCACTATTAAGGATTAATAATTAAAAAACAGAGACCCACACTGTTATGAGAATGACCTACGTTTCAGACAATAAAGTATTGAAGGATACTTTTTTCCTTATTTTGACCTATATATGAAATATACACACTTTACCCTACTGAAAATATATACATTTCAATTACTGTAATTCTTAAAATGATATTTAGAATTGTAATAATTTCAAATATCTTTATTATGGTCTTTGACAAGCTTTAAGAATTGTAGTACAATTCCTTCCAATCTCATTCTATATATGTCATTATGAAATGTCAGCTCCTTCAAAGTATTACATACTGGGATTTGGGGAAAAAACTGTAAAGCAAGTTGTAGCCTAAGACGATAGGACCTGTTGTAATGTCCATTCAGATGGGGATTTTATTTCTAAGGACAGCTACCAGGGAAAGGAAATTATGACGTAAGCATTATAAGAGTTTACAAACAGCATGAACTATGCTGGTTATCATATTTATATTTTTCAGTTTTCTTGGTTAGGAATAACTTATTTTCTACCACCACATTAAAAACTACAAATTTTTAATCTCATATAATTTATGGACTCATTTCCTGCAAAATGAAAAAACCGTAGTTGTGATAATTGAAAATTGATCAATGTCTTGAACAGTAAGCAATTGTTTTTTTCAGTTAGTATGATTTCAAGTTCAAGTTCTTTAAGAAATTAATTCAAGCTCTGAACAAGAATAGAATCCAGACGGGATGAATAATATCAAAACAACCAAAATCCTCCATAGCTCTTCCTTGTTTTCCAATTTAATGAGTTTCAAAAAACTATGCAACCACTCTTACTATTTAAAGAAAAAGAAGTTATATTATAAGGAAGCTAGAGTGAAATCTCAAGTTACAATCCAAATATTAAAAAGCAGAGATCTATGCTGATTTACAGGATACCGAAAATATATTATTTAAAATAATTTAAAGAGTCAAACTCAGATTACCTCAGAGCAGATTTCCACCCATCCACCCACAGGACTCTCCGCCCTTCCAGGAATGGGGAGAAAGATGAATTGCAATGTTACTTATGTCTCCCTTCAACCAGCAGGAACTGTGGCTGATTCTCAGTTCTTTCAATGAAAAAGATGCCTTCTGTTTGTACAGATCATATTCTGGTTCCAACCCATGGGATTTGCATTAAAAATCTGACTATATTTAATAAAGTGAAATATCCAGCTTTTTACAATAAATAAAATGCATTTGAGTTAAAATCTGATATTTGATATGCCATAACACAACAGAAGACAAGCAATGTAATTTGTGTGGCAATCGCTTATTATCTATTATTATTTACAGCAGACTGTTCACAGCATGGACATTTGCTTCCCATTACTCTGACAACTATTGCTATGCTGAGTAAAAGCTTTACAGGTTTTCAAGTATATGAATTCAGTATCCTCAGTGTGAACAGAAAAAGCCAAACAGAAATCCTTCATATTCCATTCCTAAATAGATATATATATTCTCTAATGCCAAAAAGCTTGCAGGTTGCATGAATAGAGGCATATTCATAGATTATGCTTCTATGTTTTTGATAAATATCTTAATTTTTATAAAAATATAACATAGTCCCTCAGGAAATAGATGTTGTCAAAATTGGTAGCCTGAAGCTGTATATTCAAGAAACTCTAGCAAGAGTAATTATTTACGGCATCCCAAATATTGTACTTTCAACGTGTGTACTCTTAAAGTTAGAGAGCCAGACTGGTGTATTGGTTACGGCACCAGGTTAGAAACTGAGAGACCGTGAGTTCTAGTCCTGCCTTAGGCACGAAGCCAGGTGGATGATCTTGGGCCAGTCCCTCTCTCTCAGCCCTAGGAAGCAGGAAATGGCAAACCACTTCCAAAAAGTCTTGCCACAAAAACTGCAGTGGCAGTTGCCAGGAATCAACACTGTCTCGAAGACACCCCCCCAATAAATAAATAAAACGTCTTCTTAAAGTTGGCACAAAAGTTCAAATGTGTTTGTTAACATGTTAACAAATTTGTTATCATTGCTGTTGTGTTGTTAGTGCCTCTTGTTTTTAAATTATAATTATTCTAAATTGATAATTATATAGTGTTCTTAATTTTAACTTATTTTTCCTAGCTCAACTTACTTATTTGTGAACATTGTTTAATTTAAAAGGAGTGAACAAGCAAGCAAGAGAGAAAGCTCTTGATTTATACTGGCATCTAACTGTAACAGTTTAACAATATTTAATTATAAACTCAAGGCAAGGCAGCTGACAAATCAGGCAATATTGCCTTATTTCATTTCATTTGCTATGCAGGAAACAAAAAAAGGTTATTTTGAGGATACAAATTCATATCAGTTCTGGAAAACAGATGTTAAAAAAACAAGACAGATACATGGTACTACGAAACCAGTACATTAGGATTAAGCAAAAGTGGAACTGTGTACTAGCAACAGCTTTGAGAAAACATTCAACATAGTAACAGTTTTGTATATCACCTGAAGAAGTATATCACAACACCTTTATTTAGTCCAATAATCATTCTTATTGTTATTATCCTATCAAATCCACCATAGATAATAGTTTTTTAAAATAGCAAATATTTATATGGCTTACCTTATCAATCATCTTGCGTGCTTCTATCTCTTCTGCATTGGGATTTTCCAGTTCAATAGTGTAAGTACCTTTATCACTTTGGTCATCATCATCCTTTTCCAGATTCATTGAAACAAGCTGAGTTTTTAACTTCTTCTCCATGTCCTCGTTTGGACTTGGTCTGTGCCCAACGCTTCCTGAACTTCTTAACAATGTACTTTGTAAGAAAGGTAGTGCGGCAGAAGGCTCTTCTGATTTTTGCTTGAGAAGTTTTGCGTGCACCGGCCTGTGCTGCGTGGAGCTGTTCTGGGACAAAGAGGAACAGCCCGGTGGAAGTTTTGCTTTTTCAGTTCTTGTAAGGGATGCTGGAGAAGGTGTTTCAGAGCACAAACCTCCTATGTTTTGAGAAAAAGAATATGATCTCCTCTTCCGGGGATGGCCCTCATCAAAGAATTCAATCATAAAAGCAGTTTGATTTAAAGCAGGTTGATCAGAATGTTTCTCTACATTCAGGACCTTTGAATGCAATTTTTTCTGTTCAGTATAATGATGCTTTAACTGGTCTTCAAGTGCAGCACGTTTACTGTAAAGCTTGTGCGCCCCAGCATTTTCTGAATCACTCTGTGTTCCATCATCATGTTTATTTCCTGCAAACACAAAGAAAAGAAAAATCTAGCTCTCTATATTCAGCAGTAATGTGAAAAGAACATTCCAAAGTTAATACAAATACAATATTTGGTTCTCTGTTAGAAGCTCAACTGTTCGTTAGTTAACAAGTCTTCAGGCTTCCCATAGCAACAACACACCCATTCAGACTTGCTATACAATAATGGAGTCTTTTGCCAGCTCACCACCAAGCGTTTGAATTGCCTTATTCAAAAAACATTCAGTTCTTAACCAATCATGCTCTGATGAAATCTGAACGCTATACTACAGCTATACCAAAATTAGAGCACAAGAGATAACTTCTTTTTCAATCAAAATGTATTAACCACTTGTTAGAATAACTCATGAGCTAGGGAAGAAAACTTGCTTCTAAATGTTCATGAAAAATAGAAAGCAAAAGAAATAACCATTGTATAGGCTTTACACCAACTGTTCATTATTGTCTGCAGAAAACTTAAACCTATGGCCCAGAGTAATCACTTGGGTTTCCAAAATACATTCCTTCATTTGTAATAATAGTGATAAGCTTAAGATTTTTTCTGCAATTGAATAATTCATTTGGAAATCTAGGACAGAGCAAAATAAAGTAATACTAATTTTTATATATCTCACTATAAAATGCAGTTTAGAATCACATGGAAAAGTTTCTAAGTTAACATAAAATATCTACCTGAATAAGTATAAATCAAGCATTTAATATGGAACACTTCATAGTAAGAAAGGGTCAGGATTATCAACAAGAATTTCCTCTATACAAATTGAGTAATTTCTCAAGGTTTCCCCACAAAGTTGATTGGCTGTGGAAATGCACTAATTTCCCTCCTTGCAACACCACAAAAAAGCACTATAGGAACAACTGTGATCTAGATACTGAATAAGTTTTAATATCCTTTCTTGACCAGGAAAGACAAGCCCTGAATACCATGCTTTCAACTATTATGAAAGTTGTGTTTCATTACAAGCCAGTAATTGTTTCTTGGCCTCATATGTGTATAGTATCTAGGAGTCAAGACTGGAAGTAATGACAAAGCCTGGCTAGGGATTGCACACAAAATGTTCAATACTGTAAATTAATGCAATACTTTCCACACACAGCAATTACAACATTCTCTGCCAGCCCATAACATCAGGTCACAAACAGCTTTTGAAAAGTACCCTCAAAAGTACCCAAATCACAAGGTCATATTTAAAAAAACAAAAGTCTAAAATTTCCTGTGCTCATGGAACTAGTAACTGTTGTTCTGAACCTGCCCACAGGCTTTATATATATTTTTAACCCATTATAATCAGTAAATCTACCTTTAGCTGAAAACATTTTGTTTATTTCTTTTAGTTATGGATACAAAAATATCAGAAATCCTATTTTCAGTTGTATTCTATTAAAAAGTGTTATTGGAACATTATATAGCTATCAGTTTATGTATATAAGTTTTAAAGGAAATGTTTATTTTGGATAATAATGCTTCAGTTAACATCATAAGCACAATGCACAGTGTTTTGGTCTTGGTACAATTTGTTGTCAGTCAAAATGCTTTGACTAAAACATTCTGACCTGTAAGAATCCTAGCAAAGTGTAGTAATTGTATACATTTCTAGCAAGTGTACTTACATTAAGTATTCAAGGCAAAAGAAATAAAGCTGAAATTATTTATTTTACCTTTCAGTCTTTTCAAGTAGACTGGAACATCACTCTTAATACTTTTTGAATCTTCTTCTGATGCTTCCCACATCATTGTTGGGGGATTGTTTTGTGCTAACCAGTTTGCCACTTTACTTTCGGGTGCCATCATCACAGTTTGAAGCCCAGAAAGATCCTGAGCACCAGAAGGAGAAGGCTTCTTAGGCTTGGGACGCTGATCTGGAGTGAATTTTGTGACATGATCTTTGATGGTTACTTTTCCTGGGGTGCTGTTATCAAATTCAATAGTAAATGAAGCATGCCCCGCCCCTGCTATGTGTGTGTCTTTTGTTGGGATCTCATGAATAGTACCCTCAGGGATTTGTGAATGTTGCTGGAATTCCTTTGTAGGGATTTCAAAATAACTTGGTTCCCTACAAAAAGGATAAGGTTCTTCTCCAGTTGCAGCTGCAGATTGCTCCTCAGCTTGCTTGCCATCTGTGCTGCCTCCTATTAAAAAAAATAAAGAAATTGAATTCTCCATATTGTGCAACCCAAGTCTTCAAGGAATTTCAGAATCAGTATAAAAGCCAGGTGAAAATTCTTGAAAAAGAAATACAAGTTTGTGCAGAAAGAATGAAAAACAGTTTCAGAAGTGCAACTTTTTCCTACTTTGCTGGTGTTTTCATACTGAAGACATGCATTAAAAACTAGCATGCCCAACTGAAAGAAAGCTCATGAGGAACGTTGGAAAAATTTGGAATCTGTTAGATTCATTGATGTCAAATATTGCCTTGATTTAATGAAGTCATTGGTGATATCAAAGAGATGATTTTTTAGAAAATATTTTCAACTCCACGGGCCAATATTGAAATCTAAGTGTAGACTTAGCTTTAATTCAGATTTTAAATATACCTAGTAATATTTTATTCTAAAAATATGCCTGGGAAAACCAAGCAGATAAGGGAGATTGCAAAGATTCAAGACATTTTTTGAAAATCCAAATTTTAAATTACAGAAGGGAAATGAGGATCAATTTAAAATGAAATTTACTACAGCAGCAAAAAACATGTAGAATGTTGTAAATTTGTTACTTTCTGATGAGCAAAGAATATAGTAGAAGAAGAGAGACAATGTATATTCGGAAAAAATGCTAAATCAAAGCTTTTATGAAAGATTATGCAATTAGCATAATAAGCTTGACAGCCAACTGTCAGGGATGTGAATAGAACCACAAGCAACTGCTGCTGAAAAGAACACTGGATAGTAGGTACTGAATTAAGAAGCATAGTTTACTTTAAGATGCATATAAAAAACAAAAAGAAAAATTTAAGATATTAATAAAATTTTAAGAAATCTTTCAATATGTTTACACTATGGATGGAAAAAATGGCCCCTTGTTATGCAAAATTTATTTTAGAATGGTCAACAAAGCAAGCAGCAAGCAGAATCCATGAGGTTTTTCAGAAATAATTACATTTAATTTAAACATAAAGGTTTTTTAGAATGGTAACAGGAACAGACTTTCCATCTATTTTTATAGTTGAAGAATTATTGATAGTGGCAATGAATGAGAAATAGTATATAGTATTCTGTGATCACTAATCTAAAAGAAGTAGCTGAGGCTTTCACTGTTTTACAATAATGATAAAATGTAAAACTTTTATCTAATTCTGAAAGATTACACTACATCCAATTAAGACACACAGCTTTATGCACAATATCTTACGATTTGAGAAAGAAGACAATTGCTCTAGAATGTGCAATTTATTATTTTCTGAGAAAGGAACCTGTTGAAATTAATTAATAAAATAAAATTTTCAGTAATTTAATTGGTAGAAAAAATAAATTTGTGTATTGCTTTGGGGGGAGGAATATGCATTTATAAAATATCCATTTAATTAAGCAACAAATATAGTGTATATGTATGTGTATATGTGTGTGTGTACACACACACACACACACACATAGTATATATAGGCAAGAATGTCTTTATATCCAATCCAATGTGTTTATTATTATAAAAAACATTTTGTTATAGACCCAAAGGTTCACCTGGATAAGCAGAACCTTTTGTTGCTGTTGTTTAGGTAGCTGCTACCAAATCTGTTTCTCATGATGTAGCCCCTCAAACAGAATCCTGTTTTCTATAGCACACGTAGAATATCCACTTCAGTATCTCTGGATCAAAGTCAGTGGATTATATTCAACTAGGTCTGGTTATTAAGGAAATGGTATCCACCATTCTAAACAATTTTTCTCCCCATGTATTCACCAAATCTGTTCCAAATGGCTGGAGAAACTTCTAGAATAGAGCTGAGATTTCTAAATGTAGGGAGGAGGGGAAATGGAGAGTAGAGTTAAATCTTCTTGTGTGAATGGAAATCTTCCAGAACAACACTGAATATAAAGATTTTAAAGTGTAACACTGTTCAGACTGTTCCTCCAATATGCTTTTTAGAAAATCTCTCTCTTTTTTTTAAAGGGAAAGCTGTTATTGGGTTTCCAGTTGTTAAATCCCCTTACCTTTTCTAGTAAATACTGTTGCATGCAAAATGTTAAGGAGTTCTCTGCCAGGATGCTATATAATGCAGTATTGATGGGGACCAAAATGGGTCAGTTGCTTGGTTAACATACAATGCAGAGCTGTCCACATATGAATGAATTGTATCTGCATGAGAATAATTAACTGCACATATGGATCCAAAATCAGAAACCAGGATTCTGGAAGTGAGAACAGCAAGCTTTTGTTTGAAATGGAAGAAAGCACAGCACATCGGGAAGTTAGAAATACTTAGGACAAACATGGAGCAGCACTGGTTAATAACAGGGTAGGAACAGCAGGTGTTAAGAGTGAACTGGGTAAGGAAGCTGAGGTGGCTGGTAGCAAAGACCACGGAAGACCGAAGACTGAACTGAAACACAGTGTTTCCCGAGGCACACTGTGATAGGATGGATTTTGGACTGAGACAGATGAAAGCCATTGTTTATGTGAAGAAAAGGATTCTAAGGAGCAGGAATGTGAAACAGAGGTTCTATGATATTCATCGGCGTAACAGTTTGTTTCTAGATAGAGGAGAACAGCTGTCCATAGAAAGTAATGGTGGCAGAGAATAATTTCTTTGATGGCCAGTTTCCTACTTACTTTGTAACCATGTTATAAATTCTTCACCATTAAACGGGCCACTTAATTTAGTATTCTGACAATTAAGCTAGAAAGATTTGCTTTATTAATTAAAACTGTTCCAAAATGTAAGATTTAAAATGCTTTTCAGCCAAAATTCCTCAGCATGTCAATCATAATTCCAAGTCTATGAACTAATCCAGACTTAGCTGCATATGCAGAGTTATTTCAATAACCAGAAGCACTGAAAAATGTTAATGAAAAACCACTATAGTTAAGCCTAGTTGGCCCATTCCCTCCGAAAAGTTTTGGTTTATTATTTCTACTCAAGTTAGCCCCAGAAGTGAAACCTACAGTAAGTCTCTAAGTAGTATTGTAGTTAACTAGCCCTGTCCTTTTCTAAGAAACTTCAGCCTATTTTCCCTGTTGCATTCTTTGCTGTTGTTCTTTCCCCTTCCTTCCACAAATGTCAGTCAGCATTCCAGGTCTACCATGTATGTTCAGTCCTCATGGCTTCATCTTTGCCCCTTTCCCTTGCAGTATTTTTATACATCGGCTTTTCTTGAACCTGCATATTTCTTATGTTTGTGGATGGAACAAATTTTGTTACAGAAGGATTGGCACTTGAAGGAGAACTGATACACACACACACACACACACAAATACACAAACATACACACAATGATGAGACATATTTGCTGGGGATGCAGCATTACTGTACTCTCAAATGTTTATATTGAAGTTACATGATAGCAACTTCATATATAAAGCTAAACCACAAGGATAATTGTTTTGTGCCTGTTATAAAACACCACAAAATTATACTTATAAACATTAAAACTAAGGAAGCCAAAATCTTGTTTTGTCTGGAAAAATTTACTAGCCTGGAATCTGCGGTATCTTTTCAGACTACAAAAACCAGTGACAAGATGAAAAACTGATATAAACATCAAATAGCTATGCAAGTGCCCAGACAATTAAATGGCAGAAGTGCAGTAAAATCCAGGACATCTTTAATCATTATGAAATGTTGTGATCTCTTACACTTTTCAAAGTGTTTACTATCAAAGGAATTGAACCTTTAGAAAAGACAGATTGCATTTATAATTGATGTGTTACAGATTTTAGTCTAGCTCTAATTTTATTTCACAGGCTGGACCTTAATTATTTATTGGGTTACATCCAATGATAGTGTTTTTGACTGCAAGGATCAGATTTTAAAAAATCTCCCATCCTTTCCTAAATCCTCATGATGAGAGTTGGGGGATCTGTAAGAGTAGAGTAGAAGTTCGATGGACAGCTGCAGAAATGACAAAAACAGAGTGCAGAGGGAGAAGAAAAAAATGAGGCTCATATATTCTGCAGTTTTCATGTAGTGTCCATTTGCTTCTGTATATTTTTGAAAATGGAGTTATTTTACTCTGCAAATTTCTGTTTAAGAATACTCCATTTAATAATTATAAGCCCAGTATGTTAAACAATAGTCAAACAAAACCAGTTTACAAATTGTGAACTAGGCTATGGCAGGAACAGAATATTTCTCTTCCTATAGGCTATCTTGGAATTATTTCCCAGACCTAAAGGCAAAATATAATTTATACAACATCTTATTCAAGCCCATAATCACACCAGTATTATTTTTGCAATGAAGGGAAGGCATGAGTCAACCATGATGAACCTGAATGATGAAATCCACTATAGCCCTCAGAGGAGAGCACATCAGAAATCTTGATTATGAAGTACCTATTTAACTGCCAATGGTAAATGAAAGCTTAAGCCTATTTATAGGCTGAAGATAAATGTATGACCGTTTTGTTCTTCTTACTTTTTGTAAGAGCACTAAATAGCAAGATATTGAAAAGTAAGACCCTTAATAATTTAATGGAGGGAAAAAGGGAGATACTTTAAAACTGAAAATAAACAGAGCAAAAAGCTTCATTATATACACCCTATGTTACCAACAACCTCTTCATGAATATCTACATATCTACAAAAAACAAATATTATTCTACCAAAAGTAATTTCTCTTACACTTGAATGGAGCCAACTGTGCCTTCTCAGTAGTACTTTTCTATCAAAGCTTTCAATTATGGCAGGTGGAAAAAAGTACTAAAAATAATCTTATTACCTTAAGGCTATTAAAGTTAATTGCATCTAGTTGGCTTAGCAGCAACTAATCTAGGATTTCAATCTCCTCATTAAACCATGCTGTAATATATCCTTTCTCTTCTAGTCAATGAATTGCCATTTTAAAAAGCAGTGAAAAGTAGAGGGTAACGTGGGTTATTTCAGTACCACTGTTAAGCTTATTTTAATTTGCTTCGAAAAATAATCATTATAAGCAAAACAATTTCTGATTTATTACCTAAGCCAAGTTTTTGTTTATTTGATTCAATTTTGGTGCTGCCCAACTCCAACACAATTAGATATAGTGATATGCTACCTGGGATTTTAATATAAAAAAAACCCCAAATTTTTTTAACGTACTAAACTGCATGCAAATTTCAATGCAGCGTTTAAATACATGTGAAAAAGATAACACTGATTTTAAAATCTAAGGGAATTGTGCAGAAGCATTTGCTGAGATTCCTGCTCATTCCCATTAATGGATCCTTTGTGCATAATCCTAATAGACATATTTCATGGGCATATTTGCTAATGTTTCTTATATATATTATTTATGTGATACTCACTAGAGAAATACTTGACAAAATAAACCCTGGATTACTTGTACAGAAAACCTAGAGTACACATTTTTGATACGGGGTGATCACAATGCACACTGCATTTGCCACTGGCCTCACCACAGACTGAAATAGGTCAATTTAACTTCAGCATGGAATCCACTGTTTTCACAGTTTCATCCTTGCTTTTACAGAATTTCATTTGCTATGTTGATGCCCATCAACTAGTTAGGAGCTCTTCACAGTCCCATTTTGATTTATTGCCCTAAAAAATTTGTTGTATTGAATAAATTTGGTCACTTCATTGCTTGCAGATAATTTATAAACAAGGGAAATAAGGTAGGGAAAGCAGGCAGAGCAGGGCTTCTGGAGTTCCTTTCAACCACCTAATAGCAGCTCCACTTAGGGTCATATGACCAAGGAGAGGAGTGGGAAGGAGCATTCTGAGCCACTGTGCAACTGCCTCTCCAACAGAGATGCACTGGGAGAATTCCTGAGCCCCTTTACATAATTTTCAACATTCCATAGGGTAGGAAAGAATAAAAATGATTTTAAATACAATCTCAATTTTTGAAAAAATTCTCCATTTGAAGAACAGTCTGTGTATTCCTGTTCTCAGTCTCCTTTCTAGTAACTATTTGTCAATTAATAAGATCACTCCCTCTTCTCATCCATAACTTCTAAACCTATTTAAGAGCCTTTGTTGCATGCATGTATATTTTGAAATACTGTTACAATAGAAATCTATGCATGAAGGTAAGTGTTCAAGATTACTAGAAAGACAATCACTTTTCAGAACTTTCAGATACTTATTTTTTTTCTTTGAAACTCTGAATATAAATGCATTATTAGATAAATTGGTATGAGCAATGATCCTAACTTAACATAAAAGTAGATTATCTTGAGCTTAACTTGTAATGTGCTCCCTGCAGTATTTTGGTAGCATTACAGAAGTGGTTTCCCACTGCCTTCTTCCAGTACATTCACCCAGTCTAGGGAACAGCTCTGTAAGCCCCAAGTGAGCCGCTCTCTGCCTACTAACCAAGTCAACCCTGCTTAGCTTCCAAAATAGTCAAGGTCATCTAGATTTAAGCAACCATCAACAAGCCTAAAACTTCCTACCTTTTTTATTTATTTTTAATGAATCTATAGATAGGTTGATCGAAATATTTAAAATACATTTAAATCAGGTATGTGGAGTTCTATGAAAAGATTGCTCAAGAAGCTCTTAAGTTTTCAGATTATCAAAAATGGATCCATTTTGTTAACTATAATAGAATTGCATAACATTTCTGGAAAACTGTATTCAAGAACTTCTGGTATATGTACTTATTTCTGAATGCATACAATTCCTCAATCCAATATCTACATTGTTAAATAAAATATAATGCATTGCATTTATAGTAGGAATGCACAATATATACCCCTCTCAAAAACCTTGGGTTCAGCCTACCAAGCTTTAAACCTTGCTGCCAAAGTTTTAATATAATAGAAGGGTAAGTTATTAAATAAATGGGGAATAACAAACTATTTTAATAATTAATTGTATTGGAATTACATCAAATTTACTTTTGCTGGTCACTTCCACTTTTGTCCAGGAATGTGACCTGAACACCAGGTGCAATCCTTGTTCTAGAACAGATTACACATCCCAGATAGATATAATACATAAAATAATTAAAAGACAGTTGCTTTGTTATATTTTTACCAAACTTTCTTTGTGACTAAACACTAGAAACATTAAGCACTAGAAACATTAAGCATATAGCAAATACAATGAACTCAAGTATATTCTTACAGTTTTTTTCTACTGTAGCAATCCTTCACATACACATATGAATGGGTATTTTGAAAATCTGATTGAAGGAAAATGTAGCCCTTAAAGTGAACACACAGGCTAGTTCACCAATTCTAACAGGGAGGATATGTTAGAAAGAATCAAGATAAATTCTAATCATTCCCAGAGAAGTGAGAACTTGATTGTTAAGTAAATTTATGATGGCTCTACTGTACAGTTATCTTGGATAAATTTTCCAGTAAAAGAATGTTTTAGGCACATGGTCAACAAAATTTTAGCATCCACTCAGAATTTCAATTGGGTCTAAAGGGACTGGGGTAGGAGGAATAGGTTCTAATAAAAGGTAATAAAACCCATTGCCCCACATGGTCCTCTCTCTTTCTCATAGTTGCTGCTCTGCCCTCTACATGACTTCTCCAGAGCTCCCCTTCCTCTCTCCCTAAGGATCACACCTGGACTTGACTGTGAAAGTTAGTATGAAGTTATGTATCATCTGTGCAGATTCAGGAGAGGTATACATTCACTCCATTTTATATTTCAGTTTTCTGTCCATTAAGTAGAGGTTTTTCTGTCAAATTTACTGCTTATACAGAAATTTAGTTCTGAATTCTATTCTTGGAACCATTAAAGGTGGAACCAAAATTTACTTATTTATACACAGATGCACACACATATACATATAATTTTTATTGAAGATTGTAATTATAGTAATGAAAACCAATACAAACTAAACTCAGAGAGAGAAATGAAAGTAAAAAGGGCAAAAAAGAAAAAGTAAAGAAAAAAGAAAAAAAGAAAAGAGTAAAATACAGAAAAAGAAAAGAGATATATAAAGAAGTGACTTTCAATCTTCATCACAAGAAGTATAAACAGGTTTGGTAGCTCTTCACCCCCTATAAGTCACAAACAGGTATCCCTTCTTCCCATAACCCATCCCTTAGCTATAAGCAAATCCCTGAGATGTGGATCCAAAAATTTTTAATGCTAATTTTGCCAAACCATTCTTGATCCAAAATGTATGGTCTGCTGGAGCTAGGTCCACTCTGAACCAGTTTCATGGACACACTGCAAATAGCCACAACCATTTTAACCGGATTGCAATTGGGCTGTTCTGTGTAGCATTAAGCTGTTCTTGAACAGTAACTCACCACAGAGATAGAGAAAAGCCTTAAGACATCAAAACACCAGCTTTTACTGATTCAGTAACTTCTTTGATAGCAATCCTGACATTGTTTTCTAATCTATTCTGTAAGTCTTCTAAGTGCCCCTCCTTGAAGCCTGTTTTCATGCTTAAACATTTCTATTGAACTTTTCTGAAATGAGCTTAATCCACTTCCCTTTTGTTATATGTTAAACCATCAATAAACTGTAAATTGGAGCTAAAACATTGCCTCAGCCCCCTTTTGTTTTTCTTTGGCCTCTCTCTCACTTAATAAGTATGTGCTTAATTTATATCACAAAGATTCTTTAACACATAATTTCCCTACATGTGATAACACTATATAAGTCAAGAGAGCTTTCCCTTGGAGGAATAAAGAACCAAGATTCATGTTAAGACTGTTGTAGTATGATTAAACCTGTTACCTAGACTTTGTCTCTGGTTGGCTCAAATTCCATTGCAAGAACTAGTAAGGATGCAAGTTATGCATAATTGTTAGTCCTTCAAGGTAGTCCAGACAAGAAGCACAACCAGGAGCATCAGCACTATATTTATTGTAGGGTTACATTAAACAGAATCTTGCAAGACTGAAAGTATGTCTCCCTTCCTCTCTTTTTAGTCTCTGGAAAACTAGGGAGGGTCCCTGCTGAAATGCTTCCCACACTTTTTCCCCACCTGCGGACTGAGTTGCCTCTTATCAGACTGTTCCCTAGGCTGCAGGTCTTCCTCCTGTCTTCCAAGGTCATTCCCACATATTATAACAATAATACAGAACTTGATAATCTACAACATACTGACCTTTTCTTCTCTCTTTCCTCTGAACCAGCATTGTTCTAATAGACAAGAATTTTCAGTTTAAACTAACTGTAGACATTGATCTGTTAAATAATTAACTTAGAAGGAAGAGTAGTATACAATATATTCAAATCACTTGTGAAATGGAGCTGGGGAAAAGCTACAGGAGGATTTACCTTCTGGATAATCTCACCTAAAACTCCTGTTTCTTGTACTTTCTCTTCAGTTTTACCATCTTGTCTATAGCCATTCTGCTCTTCAGTCTCATCATCACCCCACCAAGATGGTTGCCCATATAATGGTGTACCTCGAGGCATTCCAGAAAGATCTAAATAAACAGAAAGATTTTTTTTTATAAAACAACCAAAGTAACAATATGGTAAAATAGTTCTGTCACAAGTGCCAATATATTTTAAATTCTCTAGTTCTTTGACTCAGGTACCTTTAAGACTTTCCGTAATCTAAGTGTTGCTATACAAATTGCATCTTTGCTTATACTGTAGTTGCTTGCAATGCAATTTGAACAGTTTGCCTTGAGTTTTAAGTGAACTTTAAGT
This sequence comes from Liasis olivaceus, assembly GCA_030867105.1. NCBI lineage: Eukaryota > Metazoa > Chordata > Lepidosauria > Squamata > Pythonidae > Liasis > Liasis olivaceus. Next base: position 266,385,262 of record CM061349.1, read on the forward strand.
CACTTTCCACCTTCTTTTTCACGTTGTTAATATTTACAACTTTGTGAATTTCAGAGCTGTTACAGGATGAAAAATTTGCTCTAGGACAAAAGATTAACCCCTTTAAAAAATAAAAACAAATATATAGAAGGTAATAAAACAGAAAGCAACAACTTATACCTCCTTCATGAAATACAGGGGAGTTAATGGTTTGTTGCACTGTAATTTTCTGTTTCCATTTATACCTTATCAACCAGAGAAGCATACTATGGTATTTTAGAAAAGTGGTTTCTCTTATCTGCATATATGGAATGAATCTTTGCTGCAGTTCTTTAGTGTGAGAAAAAGTTCTGGCAATCTTTTGGAAGAGAGTAATTATTGTTCCCCCAGTCAGCTGTCTTCAGAAATGCCTGTGGATGATCCCCAGGAAGGGAAAGTAAAAAAGGGGGAGGAGGAATTTTCGGTTTAATGGGCAATCACACTTAACTGACATTTCTTCCTCCTGAACAATCTGTTAAATTAAGGTTTCCCTGTATAAGTTAAACAGGATGGCAAATCACTCTGGCAATTAAAGCAACCAATGCAGAATAGGTATTAAATGTTACAATCACATAACCTCCCCAAGAATTGGGGTAGAATGAACAAATTGAATGTTCTGAGCTATGGTGGGCAAAACATTTCAAGTTTGAACTGTCTTGAATCTAACACACCCTGTTCTGAACTTTGAGGATCTTGGAGGTCTTATCCAAATATTACTTCATGCTCACAACGGTGTGAATTCAAAAACATTTTGTACATTCCTATTCTGAATCCGCTTCAAAGGCAGAATAACAAGATAATACTATATTAGTCTAATGTAGGTTTAACCTGGCACATGCAATTATGACAAGATTCATATTCTTTAGACAGGGTTTAGGCCTCAAGAAGTTTTTTTTAGGAATTTAACCTGATTAAAAAGGCACTTCTATGCTATAACGTCACCTATGCTTCTGTCTACTATACTGAATCCAGGGGTATGCTTATCTTCTTCTCACAAGCAAACTTTGAGAATACAACCTCATCCCAATCCAGTTGCATACTACCTTGGACATAGCAAAGAAGGAGCAAAGTACCTTTGCCTTTGTCTTATGTGGATTGTTTCAGGCTGTCTTCATCCATCTCAAAACTACAGGTAGTCTTCGACTTACGGCCACAATAGGGACCGGAAAATTTGTTGTTAAGCGGTGCGGTCATTAAGCCAGACTTCATGTGATCATGACTTCCGACCTTCCCTGCTGGCTCCCCACTGACTTCGCTTGTCGGAAACTGGCAGTTTCCACAAATGGCAATCATGTGACTGCAGGATGCTGCAATTGTCATAAATGCATGACAGTTGCCAAGTGCCAGAATCACAATCACGTGACCATGCGGATGCTGCAATAGTCATAAGCGCGAGGACCAGTTGTAAGTAACTTTTTTCAATACCGTCGTAACTTTGAACAGTTGCTAAACAAATGGTCATAAGTTGAGGACTACCTGTCTTCCCCAAAATTTGTGTAGGCCTTCCAGAGATTCTTTAGAATTGGGGAAATGAGAAAGAAATTTGAGTCCCATACCTTCTACTTATTGACGCATAGATCAAACATCCCAGTAACTACTCCAAGTATTTTCACATAAATACTATAAGGCATGTCATCTCAAAAACTGACGGCCATATTTATTTACACAGGCCAATTGCCAGGCTGATATAAAACAGACTGTCTTAGATATGCAGGTATACCCTGGGGTTCCTTTTCTCCCTCTCACATTTCTTAGCTAATCACTTCTTGTCAACTACAGAAAAGAGGCTTATGTAATTATTTAGCACTGAGAGAATGCTAAACAAGGAATTTAGCACAGAATAGTCATGCTTTATGCACTCATTTTAAGGGCTTTCAGCATGACACTGTCATTGAATCACTGTCTCATTTATGTTCCTATGATGCTTTTATCTTTCTTTAAATGGCAGTACTTCGAGTGTAAGAAAAGTCATAAAAATTTCTCAAACATACCTTGAGAAATATACTACTTGTATTTTTATAAATCACCCATTACTGAAAGTGGCAGAAAAATGTAAGAAACTGAAATGCCTTTAACAAATTGGCTGACGGTGTTAGAAATTATTTTACATACATAGTAACTCTTGAATGCTGTTTAATAGTATAACCTGATTATTGTTTTCATAATTATATAATATTGACATACGTTGTGGCTCATCCCCCCACAACTGGCCCCGAACCTGCTCCCTTTCCATAAGACCTTGAAGACGGGATTTTGCCATTGGGAGTAGGGACCCAGGAGTGTGGTAGAGCCTTGCACTGGCTGTGTTGATTGTTGTTAATGAGTGTTATATCTCGGCTATGGATTCCATTGTATGGTTTTTATATGGTTTTATATTGTTTTTGTACTGTATTTTTTTTGTTTTTTTATATTGTTTTTTAATTGCTGTGAGTTGCCCAGAGTCATATATTTGTGATGGGCAGCTATATAAATTGAGATAATGAATTAAATAAATATTCAGCATATTTTAAAGGTTGGGATAGACTGTACTTATTTAATTCTCTCACCTGCTGATTTTTCTTCTGACTTGAGAGTATCAATTGCTTTGTGATGAACTTCAGCAGTGCTGTCTTGTACTCTTTGTTCAGCAGTTTTGCCACTAGTTAGCTTTGCCCCATCTATCTCTGAGGATTTCTGAGATAACTGTAGCTGACTGGTAAACTTCTCATGCTGAAGATTATACAAAATCCAACCAGACAAAGCAAGAAAATATTAGGACTTTCAAAAACATGTTGTTTAATACACAATCACAAAATGGATTAATATCTGACTCTAACCTAATATATAAATTCATTTATCAGATCATCCATTTTAAGTAAACATGTTTAAGTACAAACTTTCATACGTTCATCAAAAGTTACAAACTGGCACTTCCATTTGGGAGCCATATGTAAAACTGTTATGATTTAAGCAATTCAAATAAAGCTTTAGTAGGCAGTAAACTTTGCTAATTCAAAGCAGCAGCAGTAGCAGCTCTCACAAATGGGGGCTGCCACTTAATGGGATTTGATCTTTAAAATGCTAGAAGCAAAATACATATACATTTAGCTTTTTACCTTAAGTGCTTCTTCAGGCACTCTCATCTCTCCTCTGACTACAGTAAAAAGATTGGTATGTAGGACATGATAAGGAAACTAGTGAAACTTCAAATTATTTTTGAACACTACAGGTTTTTGAGACACTAATTGTTTATAGTTTCAGTATGTAAGGAAAATGGGCAGGCTTGTCCTTGAGAACTGCATATAGCCATGGATACTGGGTTCAGGGCAGCATGCCCGGTCCAGCATCTCCTTCAGACCCTCTCTCATTCACATAGCCTTTGCCCTGCCCCGTCCCCTTTAACTTCATATGCATACAATCCCCACCTCTGCTTTCCATATATTGCAACTGGATATTATAGTCCTCTTCCAGCTGCTTATATTAAACAATTAAAATATCACATCTGAAAGGGATATGCACAATTATGATAGAAGAGAAAAATACAAATATACAAGCAGAACACTTCCGTATATAAAAACCTTCAGTATAAAACATATATTAAAAAGGTGTGAGGAGGGAGGACATAAGTGATAATCACTATTATGTGCTAATCAGCTTGGTGGGAAAGATTCATACTCTTTGGCATTCCAGGGAGGGGACAGTTTACATGGGACAAGATATGGCATTGTCCAAGGGTAGGAAAAGGGACAGGAATTTTCCAGACACAAACATACACTGTTCTTCTCCAAATTACAATGATGCTTATTGTTACAGTACTTTTCAAGTAAAACGTTAGGTTGATCTTGTTATATACACTGGCCTTAGCTTTGTATCTATATATGCACATCACATTTCTATACAATTTTCTATAGTTTCTTAACTGTCTCCCTCTCTCCATCCCTCTCTGATTCACACAGATGTTCCTTACCACTAGTTTGATATACGCACTCTGTTAGATAGCTAGTTTTACTACTTTCACTTCTGCGCTTGCTTTTAGCACTGAAAGGAGGGGGGAAAGAGAAAGAAAAACTGTTTCTTGGATTTCCAGCGCGGTGGCCAAACCTTCCTTGCTGACTCCTGGTCTGTCCTTTCCAAATACAGCCCCAGTCTTTATCACAGCCAGTCTACTCTGCAGATCTCCCATTCCAATCCTGCTAGTTCCTGCTGGGTCCTCAGTGACAGATTCCTCCTTCCTCCAGGAATCCTCTTTCCAACTGTTTCTTGATACATATAGCACCTCCAGGCCACACAGCACAAATACAACACTGTCTATCAATTTCCCTTCTTGCTTATCAGGTCTGCCCCTTATATATTTTTTTCAAAAGGCAGACAATCTGCTCACAGGTGCCTTAATTAGGCAAAAGGTTTCTCCACATCTACGTGAGATTTTTGTACAGTTTTGGCAAACAGACAGAAATCCCTAACCTTGGCACCAATTATATAACACCACATGATCATTAGGACACCTCATTCTGCCACGGGGATGTAAAGGGTAATTCTTAAGTTCTTTCCCTGCCCTCCTTAAGTTCTCTGACCTGCCACACCATGAAAGAAGATAAAATTGCTGGGGAAATGTGAAGCCATCACTGACCACAGTAAACTTGCCTGTCTGTATTTTAGACAATGCAGCAACATCATTTAGTAAAACAGTGTGATACCATATTACAATTCTTCTAATGTATTTGTGCTAACGTCTCTTTTTTCACTTCAAGTGTGATGCCTATTTGTTTAGCATTAACAAAATATGTGTTATTAAACAGAATGAATGAATGTAGATCAACAATGCAACAATTCAACACAAAAGCATTCTGCCATGTTAAGTACTTGTCTTATTTTGACATATCAAAAACAATTCATATTTTTAAACATACAAGTAACCTTGCTGATAGCAGTATGATGGCTTAACTATAGTTCATTAATTCAGAAAATCATGACAATTGATTTGCAATCTAGCTCAAAACAATGGCTTCCCATTTGGTTTAAGCAAATTGAATGATATGCTATGATTAGTCAATTTAGACATAATGCCAAAACATAACTGAAATATAAGCCACATGTGTGCTTACTATATTTTTGATATAATTTATATAAAAGAACTTGATGGAAGTATAGGTGTTTAATCCAGTGTGATAGCAGCAACAGGAAATGTCAAACTTAGACTCAAATAAACTTCATGAACTCATTAATTTCCTCAAAATTTCTAGTTTGATTTCAATTAAACTGACCAAGTGAAGCCAGCTTCTCCATTTCCAGTTTTCAAACAAATTCCTAGATAACTCCCATTCTCAGTGTGTAGTACTTTCACCTTCTGAGAAGCAAAGCTCGGTAAGCTTTTCAAAAATGTAACATTTCTGATATCTTTTTATTCTATTCCCTTCTACAATGATAAAATTCAATTTGAGAATCCATAAACTTACTGTTTTGTATTTCTCTATTATCATTTTAACAACATGTACTCAGAACAAGTTACAAAACTAAAATGAAATAAAATCCTACAGATGATCAAAATACATTTTTCTATTATGTTAAGGATATCATATCCAAATCTCAATTTATCATCAAGCTTTAGGATGATGTATGTCTGTTCTGGAATCCGCACATCATTCACAAATGTCTGGAGAAAAAAGAAAGTAAGAATGTTGCTGCTGGGATAAAATTGGGAAAAAGAGAAGCACATAGCCCACACTGAGTTCTTGGAGAAAGGCAGGATATAAATCTAACAGAAATTTTCTTAATTTTGGTTACAAAGTCATATCTCAGCATATGATTACCCAATTATTTATAAGAATGTTGAATAAAACATCAAGAAAAATATATGAAACTATACATCCATGCATTCATATATACTCATCACTCTATTTCTTTTTAGGGTAAGCAATATTATGCAAAGTGTGGAAGAAGATTAAGAAACAGCCCCCAAAAAACAAAAGCATGAGATAAGAATACAAAAAGGAAATATAGTTAAATCTAAATTTTACCAATAACATTCACTATACCTCTCTATACTTGCAAACTATTCTTGCTTTCACCAAGTTCATGCACCACTTCATAACTACGTTTAGGATTGCAATACATCTCAGTGTATCTCAGAATCAGCACATCTGAAGAAAACCCAATTATTTTCAGTAATAAATACCTCACTTTATTTATTTATTTATTTATTTATTTATAACATTTAAAGTAGTAACAGTGAATATTCTATCAGCATGAGCTTGGTAAGAAACTGTAAATGTTTAAATCATAGAACTTTGTTATTAAAGCAAAAATGTTATGAACACTTTAATTTCAATCTATTACGCTCTGGCTCATGTGGTGTGTTAACTATAAGATGCTTTTCTTTTCTAAATCTGCATTCTACATTATCCCTGGATATATTTTAAACTGTTATTACTGAGTGGCAGAAGAAGCTTTCACTGAAAGCTCCAGTGCGAAGCAAAGAGTAATCATGTAATTTGTTAGTGATGGCCTCTATTTTACATTATGCAAGTAGACATCTGCTCACACAGCAGGGCTCCCACTTATTTTCCATCTCATTATTCACCCCAGTTCTGCTTTGCAATGGAAGCTGGGGTTGGGAGAAGAGAGTGGAAATTCATTCTAAGTAGTCTTATACTGGGGCCCAAAGTGTTAACTTGATTAGTGTGTATTAATGTGTACCAAAAATATTAACACGGTCCACATTTTTCCTAGTATTAGACTATAGTCTCAGTTTTCAAATTATTTGTAAGTTTAAGCTGTTAGCAGTTGGTACTGGCTATCAATTTAAGTTTCATACATATATGTGAAACCTCATCTTCAAAACACACTCTCAAATTCTCCTCAAATAGCCTCAAAACCTGGAAAACACCTCAACTATGCTAATTCTCAGAATGCAACAAGAAAAAGCCATGTTTACATATACTGTACCTAGATATAACAATTTCATTGATTGATTGATTGTGCTTTCAAGTCAGTGTTGACACGTGGCAACTGCCTGGACAGTGTTGACTCCTGGCAACAGCAGTTTTCTTGGCAAGGTTTTTTGGAAGTGGTTTGCCATTGTCTCCCTCCCACAGCTGAGAGAGATTGATTGGCCCAAGGTCACCCAGCTGGCTTCATGCCTAAAGTAGGACTAGAACTCACAATCTCTCAGTTTCTAGCCTGGTGTCTCCACCACTACACCAAACTGGTTCTCACATAACAAATATACAGCTAAAAATAGTTGTTTTGAGCCATCTAGATTGTATGAAAACAGAATAAACTTACCCCATTTAGACTGCCTAAATCTTTCACCAAGTGTTCATCAGTGGAGGCATCATAGTTGATAACAGCATGTTGCTTATCCACACTACGTGACTGAAATATTTAGAAGACACAACTTTTATATCAATTTATACATCTGAAGTAGTGAAAAGTTAATAAATCTTAATCATTTCAGAAACATTAGCTAGTTTAACGGGTATTATTGTATAACTACAAAATACATGATATTATCATTATGAAGAACTGTTCAAGTGAAAGAAGCCTGGTATTTATGTGCAAATGGAATTGTTCAATTAAAACTGACATGTTCATCTGCTTTAGCACTTGAGATTTTTGCATAATGCAAGGAAAGATTGGGTGACTATCGGGAAGCCCAGTAAAAATGAATGGCCAGATCTAGGTGGGAGAATAATACTTACAGCTAGCTGCAATGTCTCTCTCTCTTTTATATGTACTGTATATTTTCCTTAGAAGTTTAGATTAGTTATTCAAGAAAATGGCCAGAGGATAGCACTCCTTAAATAGTGATCACTAGAGATTACCATGAAAAGGCTAACATGAACTCCCTTCTTCTGTTCCCCAAACTATGTTGATATAGGAAAATAATATAAATAAAGGTATTATGTAATCAACTATTAATAAAAGCTAGGAACAGTAAACATAAAATTCTGTTGGTGGAGAACAATACATACACACTGTTTGCACTGTAGGTGATTGATTCCAAACAGAAATGTAAGAATTAATTCACTAGATGCAGCAAGAGGAACAAACTTGTTAAAAAATGGCTTCATATTAATTAATGAAACATGTTGAAGTAGGCGCGCGCGCGCGCGCACACACACACACACACACAATATATAAGAGCGGCTGGATAGCGTAGTGGTTAGAACACCGCCTTTGATGCAGGAGACCAGGGTTCAAATCCCGGCTGGTACCTACCTTACCAGTAGGGGTCCTTGGGCAAAGACCCCCTAATGCTTCACCTGCCTACTTCAAAATATGAGACTGACACGAACTAAGAGAGTCATGCCAGCTCGGACGTCGCCCGGATTAACAAGGTCCGCATCAGATGTTGGGGAACCAGGACAATCTAATGTTAAGTGGGCTACTGGAACAAACCATACATGGATGAGACAAGAGAATTTGGAAATGATGGAATGCTACTACAACAGCAGACCTAATGAGAGGGGATATATGAAACGTATGAGGGAACTATGGATAGACAGAAGGCCTACATCCACACTAACTGAGAAACAACTAGTTACCCAGCGCTTCAACATAGTGAAGAGGAAGCTGCTCTCACAACTTGAGATAGACCAACTCCACATTACAACCCAGACTCAAGCAGACCTGGAAGAACAAGTAGATGTGCAGCCAACACCTGAAGTTGGAATGTCACTGCCACCCCTTCCATTACAGAGCACAGCAGCTGATATGAGGCATAAGATCATGGATAAACTAGCTACAGTCAACCCTCGAGTCCGATTACCAAGGCTCAGTGGAGAAATACCATCAGATAATATGCTAGAAGATGCCAACAGAGCCCTCCAGACAATCCCTACTGCCACCATAACGGAAACCAATGAATTGGTATATGCTACAGCCACTGTAATCCTGGAAATGCTGGGCTACACGATCAAGAAGAACAGCAGTACATACCCACCCTGGAAAATGAGATTGGAGGCTAAGATCAAGGCAACTCGGAGAGAAGTCAGTCAGCTGGTGGAACTACAGAAGCGTGTGGAGATTAAGGATAAGACTCGGCTACTGAAAAAATACATGGGCCTGACTCCATCTGAAGCCCTAGAGACTGCTAAACAAAGGCTCACAGCACTGGCTACCTACCAGGCTAAGGAGATACACTAGAGAAGCAGAGGCCAAGAACATAAATGCCCTGTTCTCCAAAGAACCATCCAAAGTGTACTCCAAACTGCAGTGCAACCACAGAGTAGCAGCTGAGCCACCAGCAGTGGAAACTGAACAGTACTGGAAGAACATATGGGAGAAAGAGAAGACGCATAACACCAGTGCAAAGTGGCTGCAGGACCTGAAAGCAGACCACAGCAATCTCCCAGAACAGGAACCAGTCACCATCACAGTAGCAGACATCCAACAGTGGGTCAAGAACATGAAAAGCTGGACAGCACCTGGCCCGGACATGATCCACACCTACTGGCTAAAGAAACTAACAGCAGTGCATGAACGCCTAGCAGCACAGATGAACCAACTGCTAGCAGCAGGCTCCCACCCAGACTGGCTAACACAAGGAAGGACAGTGCTGATCATGAAAGACCCTCACAAAGGAACAGCACCATCCAACTACCGGCCAATAATCTGCCTCCCCACAACATGGAAAGTTCTATCAGGCATCATAGCTGCCAAGCTACATGACCATATGGGCCAGAACATGAGCACAGCTCAGAAGGGCATTGGGAACAACACCAGAGGCTCAAAACACCAGTTACTCATAGATAGGGCAGTCACCCAAGACTCAAGGTCTAGGCAGACCAATCTGAGCACAGCCTGGATTGACTACAGAAAAGCCTATGACTCAATGCCGCACACATGGATCTGTGAATGCCTGGCACTATACAAAGTCAACAGGACACTAAGGACCTTCCTCAAGCACTCAATGGGACTGTGGAAGACAACACTGGAAGTGAACTCAAGACAGCTCGCACAAGTGGCCATCAAGTGCGGCATATACCAAGGTGATGCACTGTCCCCACTGCTGTTCTGCATAGGCTTAAACGCCCTCAGCCAGATAATCACAAGGTCTGGGTATGGGTACAAGTTCAAGAGTGGAGTCACCATCAGCCACCTCCTCTACATGGATGACATCAAGCTGTATGCTAAGAGTGAACGAGACATCGACTCACTGATCCACCTGACACGGATCTACAGTGAGGACATTGGGATGTCATTCGGACTGGAGAAGTGTGGCAGGATGATAGTAAAGAGAGGGAAGGTAGTTAAGACCAATGAAGTGGAACTACCAGTGGGCCACATAGCAGACATAGAGACCAGCTATAAATACCTTGGTGTCCCACAGTCACACGGGAACCATGAGGAGGAGGCAAGAAAGACAGCAACATCCAAGTACCACCAAAGGATAAGACAGGTCTTGAAGAGCCAGCTCAATGGGAAGAACAAGATCCATGCCATCAACATGTATGCCCTGCCAGTCATCAGATACCCTGCCGGTATAGTGAGCTGGCCAAAGGAAGACATGGAGGCTGCTGATGTGAAGACCCGGAAGCTCCTCACAATGTATGGAGGTTTCCACCCCAAGTCCAACACCCAGAGACTGTACACCAGGCGCAAAGAGGGCGGGCGGGGCCTGATGAGTGTCAAAGCCACTGTCCTGGACGAAACCCGAAGTATCCAGGAGTACATCAGTAAGATGGCACCCAAAGATGAGCTGCTGAGAGAATGCCTCAGGCAGCAGCAGACAAGGCAGGAGGTTCAAGCAGAGGAAGTGCCATGGCCAGACAAGCCCCTGCATGGGATGTACCATCGACAGATAGCTGAGGTGGCTGACATTGGGAAATCCTATCAGTGGCTGGAAAGGGCTGGACTAAAAGACAGCACTGAGGCACTGATCATAGCAGCACAAGAACAGGCACTAAGCACCAGACCCATAGAAGCAGGGGTCTACCACATTAGACAGGATCCAAGGTGCAGATTGTGCAAAGAGGCCTCAGAGACAGTCCAACACATAGTGGCAGGGTGTAAGATGCAGGCAGGAACAGCGTACACTGAACGGCACAACCAAGTAGCTGGCATTGTGTACAGGAACATCTGCACAGCGTATGGGCTAGACCCCCCCAAGTCCAGATGGGAGATTCCACAGAAGGTCATGGAGAATAACAGGGCTAAGATCCTGTGGGACTTCCAGATCCAGACGGACAGGCAGGTACTGGCCAATCAACCAGACATCGTGGTAGTAGACAAAGACCAGAAGACAGCGGTAGTGATAGATGTAGCAGTGCCAAGTGACAGCAACATCAGGAAGAAGGAGCATGAGAAGCTGGAGAAGTACCAGGGCCTGAAGGAGGAAATAGAGAGGATGTGGAAAGTAAAGGCCAAAGTGGTCCCAGCGGTGGTAGGAGCACTCGGGACCATGACTCCTAAACTGGGAGAATGGCTCAAACAGATCCTAGGAACAACATCAGAGCTCTCTGTGCAGAAGAGTGCAGTGCTAGGAACAGGTAAGATACTGAGCAGAACCCTCAAACTCCCAGGCCTCTGGTAGAGGACCCGAGATTGAGGAGGACACATACCACCCATAGGGGTGAGAGGGGAATTTTTTTTTTTTATACACACACACACACACATACATACAATGTTTTGGAAAATTTAGATTTCCTTATGAAAGAAATGAGTGGACTAGTATAGCCAACAAAAAGTAAAGAAAAATTTTATGAGTTCTGCCATTATATTGTTGTAGGCTGACAAATCCCAATTGTTTGGGATCCCTTATTTGGATGTCACAATAAATCAGGGATAAGTAATCAGGAGTCCTCTAGATTTTTTGAATGAAATTTACATATTATTCTTTTGCAATGGTCATGGCTTGGATTGATGTGAGTTGAATCCCAAAACATCAGGCTGTTTACCCCTGTGATCCTTTCTCATTAGTTTTGCTTACTCATGCACAATTGTACTGCACAGTCAGGGACATGCACACACATAGACTGTACATTCAAAAACTTTTGAACATTCTCTACTAAATTGATACTGTTTATACACAGAGGTTAATAGGTTCTAACTGATTTGAAAAATGGACCTTATTTGGAATATCTGAGAAAAGATCATTTACCACTAAACTGTTTAACTCTAGGTAACCAACTGAAGAGACTACTCTGTACTAACCAGGTGTACCCTCTCTACCTTTCTGAGATGTATTTACCAGTGCACTTGGTGAATGAGTGCAGAGTGAATATGTGGAAGTAATGAGTACCTCTCAAGAATTTAGAGAAAAACAGAAAATAATGTTCATACTACACAAATCTAAAGTAGCAAATTGTATAAATTTAAAACTACTTTACTCATGAGAGGAGATTGCCGAAAAATTGCCGGACACAATGCTTGGCTGTCACAGTTCAAATCAGGACACATTCCCCTTCTCAAAATTTGTTAAGACTTCCAGATTTCTTCAAATCTCTCTTTCCTATTTAATCCATTTAATCCAAAATGGATCTATTTAATCCATTTATCAGTGCCTGTCCACTTTTCTTGATGCCCTTTCCTCTTTTCTGCCCCATCTCCCTCCATTATAATATAACCTTTCATATAAATCTGGGTTTCAAGTCTTGGATCTCACCAGTAACTTATTTGCTTGAAGCTATGACTTGTGATCTTGGGCCATGGCTCATCAATCCCAATTTTATGGAAACTAATCTACTGCTGTATTGTAGTAATGGCAATGGCCCCAAATGGGATAAAAATATACACACTGGACTACAAAAAAAAACTTGGGTATCTTATCAAAATATAGTAGGGAGAAATAATTTCTTAACTAGGAAGGTCAGAGAGTTCATGAGTTACCAAACTTGCTTGTTACCTCTTATCAGACTTAGCTGGTTAGACTGGACAGTCCTTTGTATGATCACCAGACTATGCATGCAAATCATATTACGCTCCCAATTTGTTACCAAATTGCCTAGCCCAATTTTAAGCTTTCCACTCTAGACTGATATCTAGAGTTTTACAGCTAACTTTTTATAGTAGCATTGTATACTTAATTGTCAACATGAGTTCTAGTTCCAAGGTTTTCCAAAGCCAGTTATAGCACGATAAAGCTAATCTGTACAGCACTACAACTTTCTCAATTTGGTGCTAGAACAAACTTGGTTATTCTTGTGGAATCTGCCACTGTGTAATGTGACTTTTTAGAGCACAGCACTTCATTTATTAATACTGAAAAAGTATTTTAGCATTTAATATTTTTTCTAACTTTTTCAATTCTATTTCAGATATTTTGGGAAAAAATATGAAACGAGGGAACAAAAGGATTGAAAAGCTTCTGCTGTGTGGGTTGTAGAAGAATATATAAGAGGCTAAATAGGGAAAAGTAAACTACTTAACAGTTCAAAATATACTCTTCAGAAAGCAGTATGCATTTAGTATATTACATCCAAGCCTTCGACATTTACTGCCTGGAGAACAGATAGAATTACCTGCAACATCAGCTCACAATCATCTCGTCCAACAAAAATCATCTCTCGCGGCAGTCTATGACGGGTGCCTCCACTGCTCACCAAAAACCAAGATGTTACGCTCATTTTCTGCTTAGCTGATAAATCCTCACAAGGCTACGTCATCCTGCAGGGAAAAGGGGAAAAAAAATTCAGTTAACCTTATATTCTAGTTCCTAATGGGAACTTGTTTTTAAGCTATTGGGAATCTCTGTGCTTTCCAGTCCCAGAAATTTTTATCAGAAAAGTTTGTTTCACAGATATTATTTTTCATACACAAATGCATCATTATGTTTCCTATATATCACATACTGGGTATCCACTGTTTTAGTCACTGCTTCCAATGCACAAAATAATCTTAAAACACAATTGCTTGCATGAATGGAATAATGAATAACAGTTATTTTGCCCTACATCCAAATTGCAAACATGATGCCATCCTAAGAACTTTCACAAAAAGAATGTTTCAAGAGACATTCCATTTGAGAATAGATCACAACTGATTGTACATTCACTCCTGGTGTACATTTTTGGTGCCTACAACATAAGAGAGAGGCCTGCTCTGCTTTTTCACACAAAGATATCTTATAGGTAGGGCTAGTCTTTTGTGTGCCTTGTGCTCCAGAGACATGGTTCATGGATGATTCCTTTAGAAATGGAATGTGTATTAAATAAATAATAATTTATTTTAAAACTATCTAAATTTGCTAGTATTAACAGAATTTATGTTCACAAAATTACCAAGATCATTGCATCATCATCACCACCATCCTTCATTGTTTACCATCATGATTTGAAATTATTTTAATGCTGTTTACCATATATGTTTGAATTGGCTTATCAGAGTACTGTAAACCACCATGATTTAAATCTAAAAGAAATTAGAACTACATATGTCTTTGCATACATGAAAATCTATCATGCTATTCGCTATTAGGATAAATAATATTATGCAAAGTGCCAAAATGAGTCAGAAGTAGTAAGCCAAAATTTTTTAAATGGGGATAAAAAGAAAAAGGAAAAGGAAGTACAGCCAAATCTATTTATACCAATACCAGTTACCCACTATAAACCTCCATGCATACCTATCCATGTATTTATAGATAGAGAGTTCTGAGCAGCCTATGCCTGGACTGAAATGTGTGTTTTGTCCAAGCAACAACACAGATCCACTTTGTTTCAGTTCAGACCCAGACCCAGGACATGTGTGTTGTAAGCAGCAGCATGGTGATGTGTAGCAATGCATGCTAAGAAGAGGTAAAAGAAAGGAAGATGAGAAAGGATGGAAGGAGTGGGTGGGTGGATTTTATATGCATGACAGCGGAAGCGGCAGCAGTGGGTAGTTAATAGGAAGTAAGGAAAAGGAAGGTGCAGGAAGATCATGGATATGGTTGGACAGGCCAACAAGGAATATATTGGCAGAAACAGGAGGCAATGGAACCATAGGGATAAGGAGAGGTAAAGAAAAGGCAGGGACTGAAAGATGAGGGAGGGATAGCCAGCCAGGAACAAGAAGATCAGTGGAGTGGTGGATATACAAGCCATGTATGGATGGAGGAAAAGACCTCCAGTTTTGCCCTACCCACTCTGTAAGACCCTCTTTGTCTCAGCCAAAAAAACCAAGCATTCTGGGTTTCAGTTTGGCTGGCCTGGCCAAACCCCCAAGCCATGTTTCTTCTGTGCATGGAACAGAACATGTTTTCCATTTCATTAAAGCATTAAGCTATAAAATGCAGTGTTCTTTGCATTTGAGGGCTTGTACTTAAGACAGATAATTTTGAAAAATCCAATTTTACTAAAACTTACACATCAGCTTGAATCCAGTGAAGAGTTAGTAGGTGCCAGTAGTATTTGTTGCTTACTTTCTTAACTGTGAAATTCACTTGCTACCTCAGGCAAGCAAAAGACATCTGGATTGTCTATCAAAATGTTCCCACAAAAGGAAGCTAAAATCATGGTGTTTTTCTCCAATCAGCTAGCATTCCATTCAAATTTCTGATAAAAATCTGAATGTGTTTTTTCCCTTTTGATCACTCATTATATGAGGTATCTGTCTCATTCAAACTATGTGTTGAATTTAATTATTTAGAATAAGTTTAATCATAGATTGTTAAACTGTCTATTGCTTGACATTTTCACAGCTCTCTAAAGCATATTTCAAACTCTGACAACATTCTGTAAATACTTTGACAACACTTTAAATGCATTGATAATTCAATTGAAAAACCAGTTTTTAATTTTAATTTATTTTAGATCATGGTTTTCTGTCTCACAGAAAAGTATCAGGCTCAAAAAATTCTTCCTTCTACTTCCAATTTTAAAGAAACCACAATTTCTTAGTATGTTTGAAATGTGATCAGCAAAAAGAATTTATAATTTCCCCATCATATTTTTTGTTCTGGCTTCCTTTTAATAACTGGGTTGTGCAAATTCTTCAAAGCATCTCTTTTATAATTGTTAAAGCAGTTGTATCTTTTTCCAGTCTTACTGTTTCAGAAACTTCTTCTGAATATTGTCATGTGCAGAAGCAGCGTTTCCATCTGTTTAATAAGCTAACATCTCATTAAATTTTATGAATGAACAAATAAAGAAGTTGTTAAATGAAGCAAACTATACTGTGTGTAAGTGTGTGTCTATATCTATAGATTCTTATACTAAGCACAGTATTAAGTGGGGGGGGCAGGGAAGAGAGGAGAAACGATGGAAAAATCAAACTTTGTGGGGGATGAGAGCTGTAATTTCTCAGGATAGAAATGTCAAAAACATTGCCCAGCTTCAAGGCCTAGAAGTACATGGCAAAATTTCCATTAAACTATAGATGGGAGAAAGTGCCTAAATTAAACTACAATGTGTATAAAAATGGAATTGCACCTTCATGTTGACAGAAGGGAATCATCTGAATGTAGGGGTACATGAGAGAGACTTAATTGACCAGTTCATGGAAGGATTGTCTGATGAAATACAAGATGAGTACACAATGACTGCACTAATCAAGCCTGCTTGGGCATTGATGGAAAACTAGAGGAACTGGGAGCAAGTATGGGTGACAGGGCAAGATACCCCTAAACTCTTTCATTTCCTCCTCCTCCTGCCTCCATGCACACCCCAGAGATATCTGAAGCTGAATCTATGCAGCTGGGAGCCAGAAGGATGCCATTTATTGTTTTTAATGTTCTTAATGATTTTCGTGGGGTTTTTTTGTGGTTGTCTTTGTATTGCTTTTTTGGTTTTTAGCTCTGTAAGCTGCCCAGAGTTGCAGCTGTGAGATGGGTGGCTTCTAAGTTCTACACTTACGGCTTATAACACTGGACTTCCACAACCCACCACTGGCAATCATTAGGAGTGCCTACAACTTTATTTAGATCCCCCTAAAAGAGATAGACAGTTGAGAAACTGTAAGCTTTAGCCAAAGAACATCACTCAGCTATCATTTTGTTTATTTTAACACACACACACACCAGGTTTGGTCAGGTTTTTGGAGGGTTATAGCGCAGAAAAAGTAAGACTATAAGCTACAGAGACTGAGGGGGGAGGGGAAGTACTAATTATTCCTGTTGCTCTGACCCTGAAACAGGGAGTTAGAGTAATGGAGAGAAAATCTCTATTACACTAAGTCAGGAACTGGGGTGGTGGTGGTGGTTCTGATCCTTGCGGACACATAGAAGGGATGGGGTAGAGAATGAAGAGGAGGATAGTGTAGGAGTTGAAAATGTAAGTTTCTTAAGGTACAGATGTCAGCTGTGTCAACAACCAACAGTCATTTGGCTTCAAGGCCAAGTGCATGGCAAAAAGTCTATTAAATTATGGAAAGAGTGGAAGAAAGAAGCACTGGAATTGAACTATAGTGATTATAAGAATGCAATTACACCTTCAGTTGATAGAAAATTCTTATCTAGCAATGCCGGGTTGTCTGTCTGAGAGCTTTAAATGAAATATGAGCTTGGAGCCTAGTCAAGCCATGCTGAGTCAAATGTCTGGAAATTCTGCCAAGGACTTGCCAATGAACTGGCAGATTTCCCCTTTTCAGGGAGGCATACATTGAATTTCTCTTTGCTGCTGGACAAAAACAAACCCTTACCCATGAGAAGGAAGAAATATAAATCTTCTTATAGCAGTAAAAAGATCCCTTGAAAAGTATAAACTCAAATAGATTGAGAAAGAATGTGTTAAAATTATTTTTTTAAAAAAATCTTCACAAATACCTGGGTCAAAATTAATAAATCAGAGTATTGAACACATAATAACTGACAGGGAGCACAGGAAGGGAAAATAACTGAAAATGAGCTGTATATTTATTGTACCTAGATCACAGCTGCTTTAAGTTGCATCCCCCCAGATAAAAGGCTGGAACTAGCAACTTTACTGCTATTGCTGGGGGAAACAACTGGCAGAATTATGACAGATTTGTAACATAGATACACATTTTAAATTCCTCCTATGATGCAAAAGTTGTCTGAACTAAAAAAGCATGTATGAAGTCCAATCCATATTTACTTGGAAGTACATACCGTGAGTTTAATAGCACCTACAGCCAACTTTTGTCATCAGTAACGTTTGGCTAAATTGCACCTTTAAAATTTAGCAAAAAGAAAATTGGCTCTTATTCTCTGAGAACCAGTATTAGAAGAAAAATACAATTTCAACTCAATTTAAATATTAAACACTTAACACTTACTCACTCTGAAAAAAAGTGTGATGAAATTCAATATTCTGTGAGAGCACAGCATTGACACCTTAAAAATCTAGGACTTCTGAGCTCTACTGTAAGGCCTGAATAAGCATATAACCTGCCTTTTATTTCTGAATATGCATTCAAAATTATCTTTCTTTTTCATAGTGCTGCTTTTGGCTGAATATATATGAAAGTGGAGAGCTGTAGCCTTTAAATTAAAAAGAAATAAACAAACTGACAGGCTTATACTATGCCAATAGCCTCATTCAGCAGACCAACAATCAGGAGGCACCAAGAAGATAACTTTCTTGGGTCCTACTAGAGCTTCCTAACAAGAATTCATAAGAGGCCAAGGAGGCTCCATTTCAGATGATCCTCTCTGCAAGGACCTTGATGTATGCTCTGAAACCATAAATTGTAACCAGACTGCAATTGCTCTAGAGACTGATGTATACATCTCATTTGAAATTCCATATGTGGCTGCTTTCTTTCTTCTATAGGTGAACTTTTACAGATAATGTCCTAAATTCTTAGACTATGTTCATTTGCTTGAGCCTAGATTTATACTTAACTGCCAGTGATAGAACTCAGGTTTATAGTAAAACTAATGTGGGTCCTGAAAGACCAACATCTGCCAATTCCTGCTCTATAAGGCTCAAGGAAGAATTAGTAATTTGGGGTAGTAGACAACTTTTGTAAAGAAAGGGTCCTTCACTATAAAAACTCAGCCACTTGCAATTCTATATCATTAACGAAATGATATTTTTCCATGCATTATAAAATATTTATTATTTATTTATTAATTCAATTTGTATGGCCACCCATATATATTTTAATTAGGGCTACCAGATCTGGGCTGCAAAAATCTGGATGACTCTTTGATGGGTACAAAGTGTTAGTTACCTATGTCTCTTTGCTCCCATCTACTGACCATCTGGATTTGTAAAGCTGGGATCTGATAGCCCTATTTTAGTTTTCTATGGTTTGTACTGTAATTTCAATGACAGTTTTAAGATTCCTCCAGTAATGTCTACCTTAGTCTCTGCTTTTAACTGATTAACTGATCATTTTCATGAGGTATTTGCTTATATGGACTTGTAATTCTTTTACTTGAATGTCAGTCTGGGAGTTACTGGCTAGAAACCAGTAATATTTTTGCAGTTATAAATGTATGAATGTATTTAACAATATTGAGTAGCTACCCTAATCCATACAGACTCCTTTTGAAGGGAGGAAACAATTGTTATAGTTTAAATACAGGTAGTCTCCAATTTAAGAATGAATTCCGTTCCCAAAGTCTGTTTTTAAGTTGAATTTGTATGTAAGCCAGAACAGTATTATTACATAATACTGTATAAGTAGTATTGTGTAATTAACTTGAACCATTGTGTATTTAACTTGAATCATGTGTATTTAACTCAAATTTTGCTACAGTAGGTTCTGTTCTTAATTATGGGTCATCCATAAATGGTGTGTTCTTAACCCAGGGAGTACCTGTATTACATTGTTTAGTGCTGGTTTATAGAGAAATATATTCTATAGACAAGTATTGCAAACAGATGCAAAACTACCAGTACAAAATGCATAATTTAGAATAAGAACTCCGCATTTCTGATTCCAGCTAAAAATTATGGGTTCACCCGGTTTAGAATGATCTACAGATACTCTGCCAATATTTGAGTTAAATACTGATATGAACAAAAATCTTAATTTGAATTGGTAAAGTATAAAACATACCATCACATAACATGCTATTGTTTCTGGATTTTTAGTCAGCAATTTCTGTGTCACTGATCAAGATAATGTTGATCATTGTGACTGCATGTCAAATTGCTGCTCCTAAAGAGCCTGTTGGCCTAGAAGAATAGGATTCCAGAAGTCATATCTATTTTGTTCTCGTCTTTCAGCAGAGATGCGGCTGGTCTTGGCAAGCAGATCAGGATGCAACAACAATCACGTACCACTCTTCATGATCTCTCAGACATTACTGAAGTGGGGATATAATTCCTCTTCTCAAGCCTAGTAACATACTTTGTAGGCATTCATGTAGGTGACCTTTTTATTTCCAGTTCTTTTATAGAATAATTAGGGAAGAAGGTTCTTGCTTCATATCAGATATTCATTGCAATGCAATCATACAAAGGGATTTCAGGTCCATCTATTTCATGTGCAATAAGTAGCATTATCTCTTCCCTTGTTCCATACTGTTGTTTCCTTCATCACAGGCTGAGTTCACATACTACCCTAAGTCATACAGTAATAGTTTACCAATTAGAATGGCTTGGCAAACACAGTATAATAAATCAAAACCAAACAAACCACTGCACAGCTTAGCATGATGTGTAAACTCCTGCCATGACCACAAAGTTTAGCCTGCTCTGTAAGCTAACCAAAATTTTATGAATCCTGGTCCCGTCCCCATAGTCTTGGCCCTAATCTTTTGATGTGCTTTATAAAAGTTCATGGACAATTGCAATGCTCTCCTTTGGGCTGGTTCCTACAACCTCTCCTCTAGCCTGAAAGTAGTATGTGAGAGTAAGTCATAGTTGCTCTGGGTTTCAGAGACACAATTTAGTGCTCTCTTTATATACATAAAACAAAAAGAAAAAAAAATCCTGGGAAAACAGGCTTCAGCTTCCAGCACCACCTTCATTTATAAGAATACCTTCAGGCTCTCACATGCTCATAAAGATTCTTAGAAATAGGAATGAAAACTGTCTTATTTGGATAATAACAAATGATAGATTATATTTCATATTCTACTACATGCATTGTTGGTCTGACTATACATATGCAGCCTATCATGCATCACGGGAAAGAAGAAAAAGAGACATAGGATGAGTCCAAGTCATCTGAACACAACTAAGGTAGCCATGCAACTAAAACTCAATGCCCTTCTGGCATAAGTGAGTCATCAAGTGAATGAGAGCATTGTTGCTGTTGTTTTACATTAAATGGACGTGAAGCTGTGACACTGGAACACACTCTCAATACTAGCCAAGTAGTGATACATTCTTCTACCAGCTTGTAAGATTAGAAGTTGATATCTTTTGGGGACAATGCACCAATTATGAAAATTAGAGGATCTGTAGAGAAAGAATTAGTGCATCAGAGATTAAATAGGATGAGGGAATCTCTTGATTGGACAGTATCTTCTGATGGCTCAGACAGTGAGAGACATTTCTGAGCAACTGACTGACTAAACATGAGGTAAAGGCAATGAAAAGTTTCTTAATGGTTCTCTGCAGATTAAGCACCCACCTTGACTAAAAAGTGTCAGAGCTTTTTTATAACAGCTGAGTCATTTTAGAGTTCAACGTGAAAAGGACTGAGAGAATCCAAATAACACAGTTCACTTACATGTTTATCAAGCTACACAAGAGATGGCGCACAAATAATGGTGTTAAGTTAGATGTTCCCCCATTCATTATTCTATTGCCAACTGCAGTTTATTAAATTATAGTAATATAGCTGCTGTGTGAGATAGAAAGGAATAAAATACATGTTTCATTCAAGCAGATATCATTCTGCAAGTGTTACCAAAAATGAATCCTTCCTGGCTGCCTTAAGAATTTAGCCAATCAGAGAATTTAGAGATGAAGAAGTCAGCTCAGTACTGTTGGGGGAATACAGGGCCAGCTGTTAAATGTAAGACTAGCAAGAACCAAGGAGCAACCAAACAAGACAGTGAAGCAGATAACAATTTGCACTCCCTAATGACAGATCAACTCTGCGTAAGACAGAGTTCAAGTAAACATAATATGCATTCTGAGGATTCAGCTGTTCTCTCTGAACAGAAACCGATTAGCTGTTTTAGCAACCCGTCATAAGAAGAATGAACACTGCTGTGAGTTAGAGTGTCAACCAAACCAACACTCTTATACCCAAGAACTCCAAACAGTGCAAATCGGCAAATAGCTATTTTGTATTTCAATCAATATCATGAAGAGGGTGATCAAAGAGATGATCCAACTCATGATGGATTCAGTTGATGAAAGAGGTGGGCAAATGATACTTGGACTTACTGCAAGTCTCTATATTTGGTCTTGCTTCCTTCTTCTGGCAAAATATCCTGATGAGTGCTCCTTAGTTCTCCATTAGCTACATTAGGGATTGGACCTAGGAAATTGACATGCATTTTTGGTGGGGAGATGGTATTTTCTTCTTGTGGTGGTGGCATGGAGGCTGCCAGAAGATTCCTACTGTTGGAATTCTCTACTGCTTCAATCTTATCCCACTCCTGCTGTTCAAGTTTTAAAGAGATTATCTGCCCAGTTAGTGCTTGGACGGAAGATTGTATGAATATTGTTTTGTGCCAGCTAGAGCCACTGGAGGGCCATCCTTGCTTGGCGCCAATGTCTTTTGTTGAGGGGGGAGGGATGTCTCTGGAAAGTCATTAATTCAGCCTACATTTCTCTGCCACAGTAGTGGCTGTGTGAGTACTGATGGGGGGAGGGGGGACATGCCTGATTCACATATGGTACCAGTTGCTGTTCCCAACCCATCTTCAGAAAAGTGAGGGAAAGAGGAGCCATTGCTCACTGCACTAAAAGGCTTCTGGATGCAGTGGTGCCACTCTTTTGCTTCCTACTGATCTGAGCCATGGGGCAAGGCTTGTTTCCATTGACTTAGCTTGCAGTTCCTGGCTCAAGCTGGCCTCAACATGAGCCATTCTTACTTTTTAAAATAATAATAATAATTATTATTTTATTAAGTTTTTTAAACAACACAAAAAATAAAAGTTATACATTTAATTTTACTCAATCTTAAAAAACCCATATACTACAAAACTCTAAACAATACAAGCTAATAAGAAAAACACTAAAAATAAGAAAAAAACAACATAATATAACATTTCACATTTTTATAACTTTTCTATATCAAAATAGTATTATTATATTTATACAATTAATTACAATTCTATTTTTAAACAACAAATTAAACCCAGACCATATGACTTTATAATGCCTCTCCATCAATACAAAGTTCATTTAAAGGCTCAGAGATGACAAATTTCACTTAGCCAGTATGTACGTATCCTTTCAGGAATACATAATCACCTTTTTCATGATAGTCCAGACATGATCTATCCAAAGCTTCTCATAAATAGATAAATTCCAAATTTTGGAAAATAATTTAATAATACATTAATATATTTAAATCCTATTCTTCTTCCAAGAACCTGGTTCTCCACATTGATAGTATCACTGATTAGATATCAATATAATATCATTGATTAGATAAGGAATTCTGAATGGGTATGTCCAAAGCACGAGCACTAATGTTCCTTCACATTTATTACATCTCCAGCATAAAAATGATGAGAGCCAACCTTTTCTGAACATCCACTGAGAAATCCAATATACCTGAAAAATATTTTTTGAAGAACTAACTAGGCTTTTAAATCACATGAAATGTATTAATATTTCTTAGAACTTCAGACCATTGATTTTGCAATGTACAATACTAATTCAAATTTCTATTTGGGGTTTATGAATAATATTTAGTAATACTGAATTGTGGATTTAAACTCTATAAAAGCCTTTTCCCATGCACTCAAAGCATAAGGGCCAAACAAGGAATATAGTAAACATTTTTGCTCTATATAAAGCCATCCAGCTGTTTTTGGTAAATTATATTCTACTTTCAACTTTTCAAAGTTTTAAAGATACTTTTTTTTTTACATTAGATTTTTTTTAATCCTGCCTTTATTATTTTTATAAATAACTCAAGGCGGTGAACATACCTAATACTCCTTCCTCCTCCTATTTTCCACACAACAACCACCCTGTGAGGTGAGCTGGGCTAAGAGAGTGCAACTGGCCCAAACTGACTCACCCAGCCAGCTTTCATGTATAAGGCAGGACTGGAACTCACAGTCACTTGCTTTCTAGCCTGGAGCCTTAACCATTAGACCTAACTCGCTCTTTTTAACTGATTTTGAGTAATTATTCTCTTTTCAACCCATATTTTCTTTAAAAAAAGTTTTTCCTGCCATTTTTGGACCAGGATTGTTTTAAAGTATAAATGTCTCATGAAGATTAAATTCAAATTTTAATTTCTTTCCAATAAGGCCCAAGTAAGTCTAAGAACTTTAGGTATGGGAGATATGAAGTTCCTACTATAGTTAGAAACAAGACCTTACCAAGGACTTCAGTAGTACCAAGCAGTAACTCTCAAGTTTAGTTCACAATAGTATGTATTCAATATAATCTTCCTTACAATAAATTACTGACAAATATGTCCAATGAATATGTCCAATGGTATACATTAAAATCAGGAAAATTAAAATCATAATTATTATATGAAAGCCACAGCTTTGTGAAAGATATCCTAGCTCCTTCCATAAAATATTGATCATTAATTTATCAATCACTTTAAAATATCTAAGTGTCAACATGGGTGTTTCTCTCAATATATGTATCGACCTAATTTTTGCTACATTTATTCTTCCCTGCATACTAAGAGATTCATCTATGTCTTAATATCCACTTTCAACTCGATAACACAATTTGAAATATTTATTTCTACTAAACATGATGCTTTCGTCGGAAGAATTATTCCCAGGCATATTACAGAATCAGAAAAATAAACCAATTCTAAATTTTTACCTGCATGTACAGGAACTTTTATTGCTAATTGGCATAATGTCAGATTTATTCTAAATGTATGTACTCCAAATATTTGCCATAATGTTGTATAATTGGTACAAATTTAGATAAATATCTTTTATAATGGTTATAAAGTCCCCAAATATCATTTGCAAACAACTTATGTTGAAATTCTGCTCCTAAGAATCACTAAATTATCTTACCAAGCATACCAATAGTGCCAACACCAAATTAAATATTAAAGGTAAAGGACATCTTTGACACGCACCACACTGCCTTCTGATTATGAAAGAGATTGAAATTATCTAAGCAGAGGAACTAAAACAGAAAAAAAAAATCATCCAGAAATAAATTATACATGAAATTAAATTTTCTTCATCACTTGTACTAGAAACCAGTTGTGCACCATATCGAAGGCTTTTTCTGCTTCTAGTGATGCCAAAACACATTTCATTTTTATCAGCGTACAAAGATAATGAATCTACTAATAATCTAATGTTATCAGATTTTATATACCCTTTCATGAAACCAAACTGAATGAACTATGTAATCTTACTGCATTAATTGATAAAAATCTTAGCACGAAAGAACTTGGGTGATATCTTATAGAGTTCACAGGGCCCTTACCAACTTTCAAAATGACCATTATATAAGCTGTATAGTAGGAAGTTGGTAGGACCCCTTTTTAAAAGATTCCTGATATAAGTCCAACAAAATAGGAACCAAATTCTCCATACAGTAATTATTTTATAGCACTTTCCAGATGTCATGGTGTCAACACTGACAAATATCTCCTATTAGGCTAATAGTGCAGCTGCATCCCTTGACTGAGCAACCAATATTTCTGGATTATCTTCTCCTTTTAAAAAGGCATTCATTTTCTTAATAGTGCTGCTCTTCTTCACGAGAAAATTATAATTCCTGGCATACTGAGGTGGTGCCTGTCAAGTTACCCCACTCTAACAGTTAACTCACTTTTTTCTTTCTTCCTTTTCTCACCCTGTAGATGGTGCTAAGTGGAAAGCCCTTCTTTTCTAGAAGGCAGGCTAAGCCTGAAGATGAAGAGATTCCTCCACTGGATGGCAAAAATCTAAGACCTGCCCTCTGACTAGAAGAGTGACTCCCTTTCTTGTTGGCCTCATTTTTAGTGACCAAGAGTGGAATGGGAGAATAATGATTTCTCCAATAATATAATATGTTTCATGGTTATAAAGACTGCTAAAATAATTCTTATGGTAGCCCCCATTGGAGACACAAGACACATCATGAATGTCAAAAGGCACATGGAGGGAAAAGAAAAACCAAGCATCAAATTAAGTCTGAATTACAACTTGGGCTGGAAGGGGAGCCCTGGGACTCTAAGATGTCACTGAGCAAATAGGATGTGAGAATAGAGACTTCATCAAAATGTCCAATGGCCACTCACCCCCTTTGATATCTATAAGCATGCAACTTTAACTTACAGAGGAATCTGATTGTCTAAGTTAAGTCAAGCAATTTTCAGGCTATTCAGAGAAACCTAGTACGAAGAGACCCAAGGTAGGCCCCTTCCAAAAGTCTGTTGATGGTTAATTACCAATTAACCATCCCTGAAAAGTTATTATCATGGAATATGATAATATTGGGGGTTGGGGGTAAGGAAGGGCAAGACCTCATTAAATATGTGACTGAATATAATTTTACCTTGTTACAGAAGAAATGGGTGCTGGTAGAATTATAGTGATTTGTCTTGCTTGCTCCTCCCTGTACATGGGGACAGTCCAGAATTAACAAGATTTAACCCCTGTTGAATCTTGGGTAAAGTACTAGAGTACAATTTTTAGGATTATCAGATGAATGGCAGGATACCATAGCACACTGAACCCCCACTGCCTCTCAGCTGATGTCTTCAGAAATTGTTAGGTTAATCAAGCTACTGAAAATAGGAGTAACTCCAGGAAATGATAAGTTGCAGCTCAAATTGCTGCAAAGTAAGAGACTGGTGGACCTTTTTCACCCATATTAATGGTTCTGTACATGTGCCCAGTGATTGGGGTTTGTCTATTGTTGACTCAATATATAAAAACAGGGTTACATCAGATCTGATAAATGAAAGTAGACACTCATTCTGGATATAGCAGCATCAAATCTGAATTAGGATTTTGCAATTTCTATCACCATTCTAGATTCTCTATAGTCCTCATGTTGTTCTCTCAACTAAGAAATAATGTACTGTTCTAGAAAAAAAACCCAGAAAGTTCTCCTTTTGAAACCAGCTTTGGTGGGGAAGCATATAGGTAAAACTACTACAATGTTCAGTTTTGTTCTTAAAGCTGGAGAAGCCATTTTGCTTTAAGACTGCATATTTACTTTTGACTGATGACCTATGAATCCTTTATAACAGGATTTAGTTCTCTCCTCCCGAGATTTATCTAGTTTATCCTTGTGATCTACTTTGTGATTAGCCATTTAATGTTAGCAAGTAAAGGAAGCTCTTCTATTCAGGTTCACTGCATGGTACCACCTGAACTCAATAATGTGATTATCTTCAGTCACGGTAGCACAGGGTTCCTCAGCCTTGGCAACTTTAAGATGGGTGGACTTCAACTCCCAGAATTCCCCAGCCAGCAAGGGAATTCACCCATCTTAAAGTTGCCAAGGTTGAGGAACCGTGCAGTAGCATATGAATGGATATAGAGAATCAAAGATGAAATCTTGATCTTATTGACTTGAGTGGTAAAGTATTTAGATTTTTATGCATTATTGCTTAAATTAATAAAGACTGTATGATACAATTTATATGCATTTAAAAAAAAGCTCCGTTCAGTTTCTCCAACTGCTATTTGATTTCTCTAAAGCAAACTAGAGATAAGATACATTTATAACACTTTTTAAAAACAAATATACAAATGCATCACTTGTGAAGTAAGCAGTTTCTTAGAACTGGACTACCAGCAACAACTGTAAGCTAGTATAGATGTATGCAAATATATACAGAGGCTGCATTCAAACTTTATTCTAAGCCATAATATAGTTGCTTTAATTTTGGCTCAAGAGTGCTATATGAAAACAGTAACTGTAATTTGCAAACTATTATTTATGGTTAGGCAAGATGTGTGAACTAAGCCACAGAATTTTAGTTAAATTCAGTTATAAATTTAGCACTCTCTGCCTAAACCCTTCCAAGAAACTAGAAGTCTAAACTGCCCCCATTAATTGAACATCACATGCCAAAGAATGGAGTCATTATGCTTCCTTTTTGTGGTCTTCATTGCCAATTCACAATAAGCAATGATATGTCACAATTATAAAATGAATTATTTTGTTACTATGGGGCTAGTTATAAAGGCTTATTCTCTTTGCAACACTGTATTATGCTGTATTTTCCAGAGTCTTGTTTTGGTCAGAGGGCACTTTAAAAATTTAGAGGACATGCTGTGAATACTACCGCATGGGCATTTGGGTGCTCATTAATTCACAACTGCTATTTATTTTAATTTGTGTCTATGTATTAATTTGTTTTTTTTCTCTTTTAAAAACTGCAATACAATTTTTAAAAATAATACTTCATACTAACTTCCAAAAACACTGGTTGCCATGATGACGTGACAGTAGGGTATGGAATCCAGAAACTGCTACAGGAGAGCTTCACGGGCACATTGGTGCCTTTGGACACAATCACAAGAACACAAATTTATCTCTTAATTTAGATTGCAAAAATCTCTTAATTATCTCTTAATTTAGATTGCAAGAATAAAAATGGGGAAGGGGACCGTGTTCCCTACCTATCAAAGACAGGACAAGATGTAACATTTTTTTCCCCTTAATATATATCAATTTCATCAGTTAACAGTTAACAGTTCAGGAGCTAAACATCAAAACAATTTTCCGGGCTAGAGCTCAACTGAAGTCTACGGCTTGCAACTGTGGGCAGATCCAGTTTCTTCTCCTGCTCCAAGTTTGAAGGAGGGAACTACCACTGATCTTGCTGAGCGATACTAACCAGGCTCACTAATAATTAAATAAATTGTAGAAAACCACAATTTCATGAACCGGGCTAACATGAGCATGCTATCCAAAAACCAAAAAGCCTAATATTGCTTACAATGATGCCCAAACCACTTCACTCAAGTAAGTACAGCTTATTGCTAACCACAGTAAAGGCAGTAATTCAGTACATGTTTTGCCAAATCCCGTCCTTTTTGGTTGGTATCTAAGCAAAATTTCCAACAACTCACTTCTAGGATTTCTGAACAATAATACCAGAAAGTCAGCACTGGTTGGATCAAGGATGGTGCCATCATCAGGACTGGAAAAGGCTAACATGATTTTCTTTCCTCCCACCTCCCTGAAACAACTTTATGTATAATATATTCCTTTTTAGAATTCTGCTTCATGCACTGAAACTGTGATACACAAAAATATGTAATAATAAATGTTTAAAGCTAAAACACTACATGCTTTTGTACACTTCCAGAAATGAAAACAAAAGTGGTGCCACAGAAACACTGTAGCAAGACACTTTGTATTTATCAACTATTTTGGCTTTCCTCAGGCTGCCAGGTTTTTCAAAATGTGGTCCTGCAGGAAAACCCTGCCCTGGAAAAAAGAAAAAAAAAAAAAAAAACCTGGACAAAACAGCTGAAACCAGTATATTCATTTTGAACAGTTTTATGCTATTCTTCCCAGATTCCATTTGCTTTGGTTACTTTTTTCCTCTACTTTTCTTTGGAGTATGCTAACTTATGACTATTTTATTAATGGGAGCTAGGGTTATCTTCTTCCTATTGCTGAAATCATGGTCAATAAAGCCAATTAAGGACCAAAACACTCTGATAATAACATTACAATCTTAGCCAAATACCCCCCATTTGCAGCTTAGAAATGGCTTTGGATCTCTAGAGTTTATTTTTTGCTTGGGCAACAGCTAGCAGCAAAAAAATTAGGTGTTGTGCTATTTGAGGCACACTGAAATAATCATGTCCCTATTTCTGCAATGTTGCAAATGTGGAGTTCCCTGCTTTGCAGCCATTCCTATACACATTTCTTCCCTAGAGGACTGATGACTGCTTTACTTTAACCTAACCATCAGTTCAGTTGGATGCCATGCTAAACCTAGAACAGACTATGTATTAAACTACAGTTCCGCTTTACCTTGCGGAACAAAGGTAACAAACCACTTTACCTTGTGAAGTTATGCTAATGGAAAGCATTAAAAAATAATGCTTAGTTGCATAATGAAGTGAAAGAGCCTATGGATGAGAAAAAAGGTGAAAGCTCTTTTATAATATGTACAATGGAAAATATAGACTATAGGTAATATAGTCAAAAAGAGCAAGGGAAAGTTAAGATTAAGAGAGTCAGAAAATGTAAAATGATTTGGCAAAAATAAAAATGTTAGGAGCTGCTGAAAAGAAATAAATCAGGAGTCTCTAGCAGACTGAAGGGAATTAAAAATTAAAGTCATGAAAGGATTCAGAATGAGACTGAAGTGCGAGCACACTGGAAAGAGGCTTTTAGAGACTTGTTGTAATGATAAAGACATATTAAAAAGTGAACTGAAACAAATGCTAGATGTTACTGTTCAAGAAAAGAAATAATGAAAAGGAAGTAATAAATGTGAGAATGTTGAAAAGCAAAAGGGTTACAGGTATAGTTGATATAACTATAATTAATATAGTTGAAGACATGTAAACTGTGAAGACTGCATCTATGCCTGACAGCTGGAAAAATGCCAATATTATTTGATCATAAAATGGGAAGGTAGCAAAAGTAAACCGAAAGCTATCAATTAGTTTGTTGAATGAGCTTGAGAAAGCATTTGACAGAATTCTGATTGAAAAAGTACAACAGCTGACACTGAGCAAAATTTGGGAAGTCAATACAACTTTTTAAAATTTTTTTATTTTAATAACAGAAAAAGAAAAAACAAAAAGGAACAAAATACAAAGATACATACATTATCAAAATTTGCATAACAAGTACTTAAAAAATAAGTGGAAAAGATACAACAGAAAAAATAAAAAATAAAAAATATAAAGTATATGTCATTCTAACTGTAAAGTTACAATTCTATATATACTTATCTAATGCAAATATTATGTGGGTATATATTTATGTCTAATACAATTATCTAACTATCATGCTTTTTCCTAACCTACTGTGTATTGTATAAATGAGTCCCATCTTTCATTATATTTGTCCATACAAAGTCTATGTCAATAGGCAATCTGCTCATAGGTGGCAAGTGGAATCAGGTCTTCAATCCATTGAGTGAATGGGGACATACATTTATCTTTCCAATGTTGCAATATCAGTTTTTAATAAGGACATGGAGAATCCATTTACGTGGTCCAGTTGTCAAATTCCATGTACTGGGTATGTAATTCAACAGAATATTATTCTTTGAAAATTTTAGCTTTTGTCGTACAGTCACATTTATATGGTCCACTACTTTCTCCCAAAACTTAGTAAGTATAGGACATTGCAAAAACATATTTTTAAAGAAGCATTGTCCTTATTACATCGCTAACAAAATGCTGTCTTAGACAGTCCTTTTCTATACAAATGTAATGGAGTCCAATACATTCTAAATATTTTTTGTTCAATAAGTTGTAGTTTAAGGTCCATTGACACTCTTGCTATAGAAGTTAAGACGCTCTCCCATTGTCTAGGCAATATATAAACCTCTAACGCTTTATTCCACTCATTTCTTAACATCTGCATGTCAAAGTGATTTATTGATAATAAATATCTGTAAAAACTAATAGTAGGTTTTTTTAGTTTTAAAGGATTTAACAAGTTGTTCTAGTATCTCAGGTGTCTCAAAAGTTGAAAATGCTGCTGGTCCAAACAATGTTATTAACAAATGTTGTAGCTTTAAATATTGCCATTGGGTTACATCTGGTAGATGATATTTATCTTTTAGCATATGTTAAAAATTCATCTTCATCTATCAATTGGTGCAAAGTCAATAACCCCGCTTCCATCCAATTTTTCCATATCACCATCTTTTTCCCAATTTTTAATATTGGGTTTTCCCATAAAGTTGATTTAGCATGGGAAAAAGTTAGATATTATATTCCACAGCTTTCTAACTGACATAATTGTTTCCAGAGATGCTAGAGTTCTGTTATATTTAGATCCTAATACTGCCATCCAACCAAAGGTGCTATATACATATATTCCGACGTTGCCCAAATCGGAAAAATAACACCAATTGTTAGCTTCCAGTATTTAATACTTGACAATATGTAAGCTTGATGATATAGCTCCAGATTCATAAAACCAAATCCTTCCTCATTAATTGGTAGTTGCATTTTCTGTAAAGATATTCTCAGAATCAAAGAACCCCATAAAATTTTTCTAAACAAAGAATTTATTTTCTGAAAATAATTTCCAGATATTTGAACAGGAATTCCTCTTAGAATATAAATTAATCTGGGAATAATATTAATTTTGAGAGCATTTACCTTTCCCCAAAGGGTGAGGCTTAATGACCCCCTTCTATCCATATCTGAATAAACCTTTATATATTTTATTTATATAACATGTTTGGGAAGTCAATGTAACTTTATGCCTGGCAGGAATAGACAGACCACATTTTTGTTCCTGAGTAGCTAATTGAGAAATAGATGGATGGGGGGGGGGGGGAGTTTATTGTACACTCATTGTCCAATGAATAGGCTTGAATTATGGAATATTTTGCATGAGTAGAAGGTTGGCTGCTGAATGCAAAAAAGCAGTATATGACAGAAGTAGAGCATGTGTGAAAATAAATGGAATGCTCAGCAAACAATTCACCACTGAGCAGAGTATACATATTGTCCTCCTGGCTTTTTAGGTATGAATATACATGGAATGTTTGTAGTGGTATTAAAAGTGTGGTGGTTGGGATATGAATGTATATGTATTTTACATGGAGATTATGCTGTGTTATTGGGTGACCGAGTAATCTGGAGCAAATATTAGTTTAGATGCAACAATGAGTATGGATCTTAAAAGTTTAATGTATCAAAGACTAAGGTAATTGTGTTTTACTGTGAGAATGAAGGATCAATGGCAAGTTATACATTATTGGGTAAAAAATCAGAGCAAGTAGATAAAATCTGTATCTAGGAAAAATATTTACTAAAAATGCAAAAATGGATGGGGAAACTAAATGTCATCTTTCCGTCTCTTTTTTCCTCTGGTTTACTATTTCTTACTCTTTTCCTTAACAATGCTTATCTTGAAAGGGAACAGCATAATGGTTATCTATGTATGATAACTACAGAATGTCAGCAATATTTTTACTGCTCTCATAGTTATAACTTCAAAATCAAATAGCACTATTTTACGATCCAATGAGGAAACATTTTAACTACTATTTAACTTGCATTCACTTTTTCTGGAAAGTTTTGGACGCTAGTTTCAGCTCCATACTATGCAAGTTTACTCGAAAATACTTCATTCAAGAGAACTTGCTTCCATGCTAGATAAGTATACAAATACATTATACTTATCTACAGTGATTATCATTTTCAAAATATATGATTTAGCTTATCATTACTGAAAGCACAGTAAGAGCAAAAGATATTGATTCTTGTGTCTAGGCTAACATGACCGTTAGTCATGTGCAAAATATTTTGAAATAGAACCATTCCAAGTGGGAAACAAGCTTCCTCAAACATTTTGATTTCAGTTCAGATTTGAAGTATTTGTCACATCCTTATAATTTTTCAGTACAAGAGGCAATTGGACTTCACTGGCAGAAGGTTACAAATAAAGTATCTATTTTACAGAAGGACTATATTAATTCTCACCTACCCTTTTTAGGAATTATAAAGTATACATTCTTCCCCAAGAGTAATTTTAAAATGGGAAAATTAAAAGAAACTGATTTAATTTAATCAATTCATCTTGTATATAAAATCAGACTCTCACAGCTACTTTATCTTCAGGATTCTTCTAGCCCGTCTCACCAAGGTTCTCCTACTTGTCATGACCCCTTTAAGATCTGTGCACCTAATTAGCAACAAATAGTTTGCCTTATGCTTCTGTGATTTTTTACAACTGCTAAACAAATCAATGAAAATTTCCATACTAGTTATGTATAGCATCATCTAGCTATCACTGTTATAGTAAATCACCAACACATATGGACTTTAGTGGACAGTTATCCACAGCAGTGGATAACTGAATCTACAAATCACTATTGTGAAAATGTTAACTACTAGATACTGTATTACCAATATCACAAAATCCTTTAAGTATATAGTATAGATCTGGGAAACTGGCAATGCACTTCCAAAAGTGGGCAAAAGCAGATTAAAAAGTAAATGTGTTCACTGAATGATAAACTTTAGATGCACCATTAAAAAAAAACAAAACACCCTTAACTTTTAAACATTGGTTTTTGGTGTTTGACAATTTTGAACTTGCACACATTGTAGCATCTTAAACCTCTGAGCAATCAAATGTTATTCAGCACTAACTTTTATTAACCATTTATTCAAATAGACTGGATTAAAAAAAAAGATTAATTTGAATGCAATTACTCTTCATTAGGAAAATTACCTATCATCATTTGTTTTAAATAATTATGAGTATCTCATCCAAATACTCTCAGGAAGGATTACAGTATAAAATCAATAAACTAAGGAGAAAGCAAAATGAAATACTGGCTAACTTCTCATATTATACTAAACCATATTGTAATTTACATGTGGCTTAGCAGGATGTTCTGAAACCCAGTCATCACAGTTGCACAGTTTGCAAATCACCTGTGTCTATGTGTGACATGTGAATCCAGCCAGTGAACTTAACTGAAAGTATACTATGGTGTTTTCACACAAGAGCTCAAGGGTGCGATCACTGAAAACTTATCAGATATCACTTATTTTTTAAGACTGTGTGTTGTTGGTTCCTTGCTGCTGAAAATAGATTAAAAGGAGTCAATATAGGAAGACACATTGTCTTGTTACTTTTTAAAATGGGAAATAGCATAATGTAGTGGGGCTACATAGTGGTGTTGGCAGCACCTATTTAAAATGATTTCAGATGCTAACAAGTAGCACAAGTCTTCAGCTTTCTTACCCACTAGTACCATCTTCTGAACAAGCACAGCTCATTTTTAAGCAATTTCTAATTAGGATGCATTATATTTTGTCTGATGCCAGATACCAGATCAGCTGGAATGCAAATATACAAGAGTATCTATATAAGAGCAGTTTTGAACAGAAACCCTCCTCTTCCCTTCCCCCATTTCTAGCATCCGGTTCCAAACAATTAGTGGATGAGATCACAAAAGAAGACTCATCTGTAGAGCTATCATTTGTTTCCTAGGGAGGCCAGCTATCGCTTTCATAATATATTGGGTATTTCAAACCCGCTAAGATTTTTTAATTGACTTTAATAACGTGTATACTTCATTTTCCAGAAACCTGCTACAGCTATATGCATTACAAGTGCGCTCACAATAAAGGACTTGCAAAGATGCCTTTGACAAATGATATTTTTGTAATCGTTTTAAAGAAGGCATCGCATTTCCTTCTGGAACCTTTACACACTGAAGATTATAAGGACAATGTACACAGAGATGTTATCAAAGAGTAGAGAGGGGGGAAAAAGGATTCACTATAGTCCCTCCGCAGGGATCTCTTTAAGAAGGTGTAAAGCTATGCATCATTTTAGATAGGGCTGCTTACATCCCGCCTATAAAAGGGTGAAAGCAGAATCGTTTTTTCCCAACAAATCATGCACACGCCCTTCCGTTTATGCGTTAAAAAGACAAATCCGACAGCCCGCAAAACTAATCGGAAGGAAATGAACAAAGAAGAAATCGTACAGTTGCAAACGAAAAAAAAAAGACGACAACCCAGAACAAAACGCCCAAAGCAAAGCAGCTGCCCCCTCCTCCGCCCATCTAGCCGCGTCTTTCCAGAGGGGCTGCTGGAGCTTGGCGGGGGCTGAAGCCACGAGTCTAAACTCGGGGGGGAAAGCCTCCGCCTCACTCGGGAGAGCGCCCAGGGGAAGGCTGGCCGCGTCGAAGGGGGGAGGAGAGGCAAAAGAGGAAGCGGATGGTTGAGTAGCTCCATCTGTATCCAATCTGGACCATCCCCCCTCATATTCATGCAGCGGCAGCAGCAGCCGCCTCTATTGACTCCCAAAGGGACAGCGCTCCGCGGCCAGGAATAGCAGAAGCCCGGGCGAGCCACCAAGGGGGAACGGAGCAGAGGCAGAAGCGCCAGGAAAATGATAATCACAGCGGCTGTAACAGTAATACTATTACTATTAATAAAAGTACGCCAGGAAAAGATGATTAGGGTTGCTCCGTATTAATTGGAGCATCAATTACATGCGGACCCGCCCCAGGGCTGCAATCGCTCCCGAGGCAAGCAAAGGAAGAGGCCGCGAAGAAACAGACGAAGCCCCGAAAGTGTTGCTCGCTCCCGGGCAAAGACACCCTTCCCCCGCCCCAGGCAAAGGATCCCGCAGCATCACTCACTCACTCACACCCCCTTAGGAAGCCTGAAGTGCCGGCTCACTGATCCACCATCTTCTTCCACAGCAAGGGCGCGCGGGACGGGGGGGAAGTCAAGGGCGATCGCTGACCCTCCGCCAACCTACGTTGTTCCGCCAGTAGCAACCGCTTTAACGTTATTCCTACCATAAAGCGGCTAACGGCGCGGAACACAGGGAAGCTACTGCGCAGGCGCCGTCCCAGGGAGCGACATACAAGCGGAGGGGGAGGAAAGGAAAGAATGGGTTTGTTTCAGAACGAGGCCAATGCGCAGGCGCATACATGAAGAAGCCGATTCTTGCCGCGCAGGCGTCGTCTTCTAGACGGTGGGATTTCTGTTGCTATTTCTGTTTGTTTTTTCTTTTGGTGGAACAAACTAGTACGGTTTCGAAAGGTTTAAAGATATAATCTGTTTGGCGGTTCCCGTACGGAACGTGAAAAGGACAAATATGGTTCCTCCTATGAAGATGCTTTGTCCTTCTCATCTTTGTCTGGGATGGGAATGAAAAGTAAGAACGCGCCCACCTGAAGCGAACAAAACTGCCATCTTGTCTTCACCCCCAAAAAGAATAAAACCGTGTTTTGTTTATAATAGTGCTGGTAGCTTCACAGAGCCAACGAACCCACCACGTTTACATTGTACTTGCACAAAACAACAATTCCCAGAAAGCAGCGCGGCGAAGGCTTCCTCGACATAGAGTAGCGTCACGGCGTGTTGCGTTTCGGGCGAGAGAGGAAGCCTTCTGTCTCCTACGTACGAGGCAGCGCGTGCCCCGCGGCAGACGTCATTCGCTTAGCGGCAGACATAGCGGTCTTCAAAGCGGGACTCAGGAAAACGCCGTTTGTTGGTTGTCTAGCAACAAGCCGCTTCGTGAGATACATCGGAACTTCCCAATGCAGTCCCTGGGGATTGTAGTTGCGCCTTACTCGCCGTAGCTATTTCGGTCAGCATTAAAAGGGACGGCGTTGAACTACAGAGACCGACAGCCCGCGGAGAAAGCTTAACGGGTTACTTTCCACCCTTCCTAATGGAGGGAGTCCCAGAGGCGGTCGGGATAGCCGAAAGAGTTGCGGCGTGCAGCCCGAGGCCCAGTTGGGGCGAGTCTCCGGCTTCGCTGAATCCCGTGGGGGAAGCCGCGGGAGAGTCGGACTTGGCGCAGTCTCTGGAGCGGTATCACCGAGGCTTACGCGGTGAGGACGAAGAGACGACGGGCGGGCAGTTTCGACGGCCGTTTGACTTTTGGGGTCCCTCAACCTCGATAGCTTTGTACTGGCCTCTTTATGGAGCCGCTTCTGCAGATAGGTCGTGGGGAGAGGTCGTAGGCTCATTGGAAAGTAGGGTATTTTAAGGGACGACGGCTTCAAACGTCAGAGGATTGTCTTCACGGCCTGTGTTTCTGTCTCAGGTTAAATAGGGTCTTCCCTATATTAGTTCCTATTCCTTGATTTGCCCGCCTGGGTGAAGTGTGAAGCTGTGGCATATGGATGTGCTTAATGACAGACGTTCTCAAATGAACTGGAATTTTTGGATCACTCTTAGCCTAATTTCAAAACTGCACAGGTCAGCCTGATAAATGATCTGTTCAAGAGAAGGGCAAGAAAAAAATGGCCTGCTGGCTGTCCTGGATGACTTGATATCTTTTTATACTAGTCACCTTAGATAGGATGACTGATTGGTTTCACACATTGAATTATGCCATGGTTGACTGAATAAGTGAAAATAGCAGGAATTGCATATAATGCTAAATTATACTCAGTTGCTTGCAACCACTAGCCAGTAACCAAGCAAGCCATGTTATGGTTTAACATGATGTGTAAACTTAGTCACTGATTTGGAGGCAGAGTGTTTTGGTGGATCCATTTAATAGTTTTGGTCCAACTTGGATAATTCTAGGAAACAATAGCTAGCTTCAAGCTTTGGCATCTGTATAAAAAAGCTGAATTATTTTTTCTAGAGAGCTAAAGTGTAGTCCTTTTAGTAGCCAAATGATCAAACTTTATTTCTTCTTTTCATCAGACCTATGTTAAATCAGTGGAAATACTGAGTGCAGTAATGGAATAGATGAGGGCAAGTGCATTAAAGCAGCGGTCCCCAACCTTTTTGGCACCAGGGACTGGTTTCGTTGAAGACAATTTTTCCATGGACCGGTGGGGGGATGGTTTTGGGATGATTCAAGCGCATTACATGATAGGGTTTTGATATGAGTCTGCAAGCAATTGATCTATTATGCTCTCTGTGCAGTCAAACCTCTCTGCTAATGATGATCTGTATTTGCAGCCGTTCCCCAGCGCTAGCATCACCGCCTCAGCTCCACCTCAGATCATCAGGCATTAGATTCTCATAAGGAGTGTGCAACCTAGATCCCTCACATGCGCAGTTCACAGTAGGGTTTGCACTCCTATGAGAATCTAATGCCGCTGCTGATCTGACAGGAGCTGGAGCTCAGGCGATAATGCAAGCGATGGGGAGCGGCTATAAATACAGATAAAACTTCGCTCCTTCGCCCACCGCTCACTTCCTGCTATGTGGCCCGGTTACTAACAGACCATGGACTGGTACCGGTCCGTGGCCCAGGGGTTGGAGACCCCTGCATTAAAGCTCAAACCAGATAAGGCGGTGCTGTGAGTAGGGGCTAATGTGTTAGGTTCAACTCCTGATTACTATATAGCTAAATGCTTACCATCTTGATCCTGTATGTCTTTAACAATATGTAACCCTCCCAAAGACATTCCAATAATCTCTTGATTCATCCATCTTATCCCTTGTTTACGCTCAACTATGCCAAGTATAATTATTTTTTCTAGTCCATTATCTATTCTCATCACATGCCCAAAGTATGTGAATTTTTGCTTAGTGATCATCACTTCAGTATAGCAGTCACCTTTTATATGATGGAGAATTCCTGTTCTTTTGGCATTTCTCCATATATAACTTTTTTTTTTTTTTTGTAAAATCTTAAGCAAAATGCTACTTGACTGTAGAATCTAAAGGTTCAGACTTGTGGTTGTGAGTACTAATCTGGGATTGTTACCAGAAATTCACATGGCATCTGGCATATAGTGCTTCTTGCTTATACAAGTTGATACAATGGCTACTATTATTTCTGAACATAGAGAGCTTGTCCATAATAAATTTATGTCCTGGATAAATATTGAATGAACCTGCTTGAATAGCACCTCCCTATCATTAATGAAACAGCCCCTCTTTTCAGATTTCTGTGGAAGCTTAATATGTGTGTGCACTGCCCTAATATGTAGGTATTCAGAGCTGTAGCTTGACTTAAAGTTACAATAAAATATATCTTGCTATTGAGTGAGTGAGATATATTCCTATACCTATAACCATGTAACATTTTTCGTAAGATTTTTCTCAGCTGAATCCTTTCCAAACGTGTAAGCATTATGTGTTCAGTTTACCCAAATAATATCTTATTAGGGGTTCTTCTAATGCCATTACTGACTTACTCTTCCAATACATATTTGTCCCTATAGCAATGCAGATGGCCTTCAAAACTGAAGGGGATAGAAAAATGGAATAGACAGAAGAGAAGCAGGCAGATGATTTGAGTAAACCGATTAAATGATACCAATTTGGGTTGGGTAGGATAGTGTACCAGCAAATCACAGTAAACTACCAGCTGTCCAGAGTCATTGTGAGCTGGCAGCATACAAATTAAATAAAATCAGTGGGAGGAAGGACTGCTGGTTGTTGCTAAATTGTATGATATTGATGCAGTTTCTGTAAAACTAGTCACAATGCTTCAGCATTATCACTGCCATTGTTCCTGTGTCCTCTGATACATTTGGCAGGTAACTTTAAAATTTATTGGCTGCTGAAGTAGAAAACATGCAGACAGAACAATAAATTTTAAAAAATCACTTAAAAATACCAACACTTGGAAATATCCATTTCTAGAAATAAAATGATAATTGATCCTGATTCTTTCACCAAGTGTTTGAGTATAAGAGTGAGTAAGGCTGAGATCTCATTCTTATCTGATAATAAGCTGTGGTATATTTAGTAAGATTTGCTTTTAAATATAATTTAATATAATTTAAAATAATTGATGAGGTTCTGCATGCTTTGAAAATCCAGATAAGAATGGTTAAGATTCAACAGTACCAAAAGAGGAAATATATCAATATTTGTTGGATTCATGGTGCTCGCTAAGCTTGGTTGTTTTCTTGCAGACATTTCATTACCAAGTGAGGTAACATCATCAGTGCCAGGGAGAACGGGGTTTGCTAGCTGTTTACATATAGTAACTTGCCCTGCCAGTCTTGGTGGGGTGTGTGGCTTCCTTCTTGATAGTTCCTTGATTATGGTATTGTTTCCTCCCTGATGGTTTAATGAAAGATCTGCAAGAAAACAACAATACTCAGAGAGGACCAGGAACCCAACAGTTCAACCCTGAGCTTTATATATTCTCTTCTACTGGATATCAGTATTTATTCATGTCCTGTTTTTTTTTTTTTTAAGACTCTAAAGTAACATATAAGCTAGGTGAAAGTGGTCCTCACATTCCTCTGTTCCTATATTTTTAAAAATATATTTATATGTATTTATGTTAAAGAGGGAATTCTTAGAAATTAATTGTATTGACGCTAGGGCTCTACTTATCCTTTGTGAAATAACTGAAGTAACCTGCAGCTGTTGCTCCAAGAATCAAGGGGTTATGTCCTCTTGTGTCAGTGCCTTCAAGGACATCATATTTTCCAAGTATGTGTGTGCAAGTTGTCCAGTGAAGTCAAATGGATATTAATTTTTACCATTGATCTTATAATCTAATTAAAATAATAGAGCTAAAAATAACCCTGAAATTAAAAAAAACAAAAAAACAACCAGCTATGTCTATACAGCAGACATATACATATACATACATACCATAGAGAGTGTTACTCAAAATAAGGCTTTACTAGTTCAAATATTAAACAGCATATAATTGAAAAAGAGAGAGTCTGCTGTAAAACCTATCCTTTGGCAAACACTTATTTACACAACATGAAGGCATAAAAATGTGGAAAAATGGTACAAAAATAGTTCATTAATGACTTGTTCATTATACTCTCTATACATATATCTTTCAGTGCCTCTGTTCTGTTGTTTCTTTGCTGCTATGAGCTATCAGCATTTCAGTTACTCTTATCAATGTTATGTGCCAAATAGGTCCATGCAGTGCTTCACAGGGAAAAATGTGCTTTGGAGCATCCAGGGGAATACTTATTATAAAAAGTATATAATAGTCTGTAGCTGTATTTTCCCTGTAACAAATGAAGAGTACTTTAATTAAATACATTTTGGTCAGTCGGAATTGAACTAGTGTTTTGTTCAGTTCACCATAGTGAACTGCATTATGCTTTTGGGCACATTTATTTGAAATAATTTTATTCCACTTTTCCATTCATTCAGCTTTCCAAAATATCTAGCCCAGTATTCAATAATAATATGAATTAGCCTCTGTCTCTGAAGGTTCTGCTAGGTGTGTATCTGCTGCACTGAAGAATTTGGAAATTACAGAAGAATCAGGTTTGCTAGCAGGAAAGAGTGGGTCTTCCAATTATTCTTTCTCAAGTTTCAAGTTTGCCTTTCTCTATTGATTAAGAGTTCAATGTGCCTTATACTATTTAGAAATTAGTAATCTGGCAATGATTATGGCTGGATTCAAACATGATGCCAAGCCATAATGTGTTATCTTTAGTGATGGCTTCACTTATGCAAATACAGTGCTTGTGGTTTGTAAATTCTAGTTTATCTTTTAATGTGTTCAATTGAAATATATCCAGTAAACCTTAATTAAACAAACCAAGCTATTTCTTTTAATTTCTCCTTATTTAGTTCCATAGGTAGATAAATCCTGATAATAAATCTCAACTATATTTGCTTACTGAGAAACCTTTAATCATAGTGAATTTTTAAAATTATTGTTCTCAGATCGTGCTAGTAAAAGTCTTGATCAATTGAAATATGTCTTGCGTGAAAAAGATCTGGCAACAGATGAAAGGGCAGCTACATTGGATCAGTTATTTCCTGACACAGGCCATGAAGTCAGTGAAGATAAAGCTTGGCAGGAGCTACAGTACAGCCATGCAGGTTTGAAATTTTCCATTTGTTTTTTTTTTCAAACTAGAATTATTATCTTATTTAAAATATGTTTTACTATTGCATTATAGTTAATCAGCTTAAAGCATTATTACGACAACAAGAAGAAAAAGGGAGTGAAACATCACCTTCAAAGAAGAGGGGAATGCCACCCACAGTAAGTATTATCTGCTTTTTTTCTCTTGTTATGTGAACAAATAATTACATGTCTGTTAACAGAACAATATCTAAGTAGTATTTATGTTGTCTCATTTGATGGGTTATATAGTTATTTAACAAGGCATTAATAGGCTAGTGTGTATATAAGCTTTTGTATTTTAAGCTACCTATTGTTAGTTCAGTACTATACATCTTGCTAATTGTGTATGATATGGACAAGGCAAAGCATAAGGATGAGATGGAAGACAAAGGTTATGAATTTATTTGGTTGTGGAGCATGTGCAAGCACATTATGGTCCCTTTAGTTGGTTTTAACAGTGGAGACATGGTT
Organism: Liasis olivaceus; assembly: GCA_030867105.1. Taxonomy (NCBI): domain Eukaryota; kingdom Metazoa; phylum Chordata; class Lepidosauria; order Squamata; family Pythonidae; genus Liasis; species Liasis olivaceus. The sequence goes on from CM061349.1 coordinate 266,428,095, forward strand.
CTGAATTTCTTACGAGTGCCTTTGTATGTACCATATAGTAATTTTGCATATGTACATTTTTTGTTTGAATTATCTGCTTTAGAAAAGTTTGTTAAACTTCTACGTGAAGGAAAAATTAATCATTGAGTCCATTGATCACTTCTGACCACTCACATATCAAATCATTTTTCTTCTGAAAGATAGAATAGTGCACTTTTGTTCTGGAAACCTGAAAATCCACAGCTGGACATAAAAATGCATAAAATGTTTATTTGCCTTATTTGCTTGTAGTACATATTGTCTATTACTGTTCATTGTCTTTCTCTGCTAAATGTATGGAGGTGCAAGGGTAAATACTACAACATTTGCTTCAACTTTTTTTAAGCTGATGAAGGGTTATGCCATATTGAGATGTTATTTATTGAGCACTATCAATTTATATGCTTTAATGAAAGCTAATTAAGAAATGGTTCCCAGTCAGAAGTTATTAGATAGAAGGAAAAAGCATTAAAAGATCTCTTGAAGAAGTGGAATATTAATATAAAATTTTAAGGAGCCTAAAGACTATTGAAGATTCTGGAGAGCAAGTGAGTTCAAAGGGATATAACAAATTGTTCATCATAAATCAATTTTATCCCACAACACTGAGTGGTTCAAAATATCGTAACATAGTAAGTACCATATATTTTATAACTAGTGTTATGTAGATATTCATTCACTCACTAAAATTTATAGTCTGCCCAGTTCCAAGACTCAGGGCAACTTAAATATAGATAAAAAGTCATGTGACATAAATCACAAAACAAGATTTAGATTTCATTAAACTTGAAACATGTCATTAAAATATTTTTGGGGGGGGTAAACAATTTATGCTATCCCAGTTATAGTTTACTGCTCATTGCAAACATTGAAATTTGCCCCATTTCATTGGTTTTTAAAAATGTTTAATATTCTGGGTCCATATTATTCCTTTCTCATGTATTGAATTTAGTGACTTTTTAAACAAGTTTTATATATATTTTATATAGCTTATACATCTGAAATGCAAAGGATGTGTTTTAAAAAAAACTGATGGGCCTTTTGCTTAAAACTAAGAAAGGACATAAACCTGGCCTTTCAACCATGGTATCTTACTGGACCATTGGAGACCCCATTGTGCAATAGCTCTGCTTCTTTCTCAGTGGGTGATTTTAGTCTGTGGTGATGGAAGATGAGGGATCAGTCTGGTGGCCCCTGATATGTGGGTTGCTGTGCAGATCAGTCCTCTCTCTCCTGCTCTTCTAACATTATATGAAACTGCTGGGGAGAGGTTAGCTTAAGGTGTGGTATCATCAGTAAGATAATACCCAACTTTATATCATCAGCTTGGGCTGCAGGGGATATGCACTCAATACCCTATTCTGGCACTTGGAGGCTATAAAAGTTTGTATGGAAGACAGCAGGCTGAAGTTGAACCTAAGTAAGATGGAATTGCTGTTTGTACATTCGGTTTCTCTGTTGATACCAGTGTTATCCCTTGATGGGTAAGCAGTACCTGTGAAGTAGTAGGTTTGTGATTTTAGGGTCCTTCTGGACTCACAGCTCCTGCTTGAAGAGCAGATAGAAGCCATGGCTAGAGGAGCTTTGCCCAGCTTCAGCTGGTGTACCAATTGCAGCCTTACCTGGCGCAGGAGGATCTGGTTATAACAAGTCATGCTTTTATTACCACTTGGTTAGACTACTGCAGCACACTTTGCATGGAGCAGCTCTTAAAAGACTACTTAGAAACTAGCACTCATGCAGAATTCAGCAGCCTATGTCTGGGAGCATATTACACCAATTCTGCAGGCTGGGGACTGGTTGCTGATTGGTTTCGGGACATAATTTAAGATGTGGTATTGATCTATAAAGCCCTTTATGGCTTAGCACCTGGGTACCTACAGGACTGCCTGCTCCAACTAGAATTGCCTGACCCATTAGTCTGAAAAACTACTCAGATCCACACTTCTGAGAAGTGAAACTAGAAGGCACTGTTTCTGTGTGGCAGTGGTGGTTCTTGGGAATAGACTCCTGGTAGAGATCAAGTTAGCCCCCTCTTTGTTGATGTTTAGAAAATGTTAAGAATAGACTTATTTCAGAGATATTTTCCTAAGTTTATGCATCTCTTACTCTTTTATTGTTTTAGTTTAGTGTTACTCTTTTAATGTTTAAATTTGCTCTTCTTTTAGTTGGAAGGGGTTTATTTTAATTGTTTCATTTCAGCCATACCACGGTTATTTTAAAATGTTACTATATTATAATTATGTAATTGTCTGAGAGTCACTAGATTGTATTGGGGCATAAATTTAATAAAGAAATAAATGTGCATCTTAGGGAGGTCATCTGAAAACATGAGGGCCACCATAAAAATGTCCTGTTCCTTGCTGATGGCAGTCTAATATTCCAGTTAAGAAAAATTATAAGGAGATTAGGAGTTTGGGTGGATGTACTCTCAGAGATAGAGACAAGATGGTCTCTAAATTGTTGGTCCTAAGGTATTTAGCGGAAAGCCCAGGTTGTTATCTACTCATATAATTCAATCCATCAGCAACAAGTAGTCCAAGAAACCTTTGATAAGTACTTCTTCCAGCTTTCTTAACATATAATGCTTGTGTACTTTCTGTGCACGTATATGTACTTCTGTTAGGATTAAACATGATAGATAAGAGGTAATAAGCTAAAATAAATAAACTTTTACCTATCATGGTTAATCCTAAAAGAAGTACATATGCATGTACAGGAAATACATAACCATTGATGTCAGAACAGTGAGTGCATAATTAAAATGAAAAAAGACATGAAAAGACAAAGCAGCAATGTTGACATCCTAACTTCAATGGCAGGTCAAGCAAGCAGCCTGCAATTAACACTTTTACCATTAACCATTTCACATACATTGCTAAGCTAAGTTAAAAGCAATTAAGTTTTCTAGCTTGCGTAGATCCTGACACTATCTGCTTTAGGAGCTGTTTTTGAGTTGAAAATACGTAACAGACATTTATAGCAGAAATTTAGGATTTGCTTCCTCATGCTTTGTTTCATTCTTTTCCTGCATCCACCCACTCAGGAAGGTCTCAATCTACTTTGAAGTACCCTTCTATCCTCCTGAGCACTTGCCCTTCCATTACTGAATGGAACTCATTTGTTACAGCTCTTAATGTAAATTATTTTACTTTAAATGCTAATTCTAATAAGAAACATTTTGGAGAGAATCTTATCTAAAACTTAAAATAGTAACTTTTCTTTTTAATTTCATCTAGAGAATATCCAAAGCTACTGATCACAGTTTGCCTGTCCTTTCTGATCTTGTTCCCATCATTAATGATCAGTCACAATATATTAATCATTTAGAGGCTGAAGTCAAGTTTTGCAAGGTATGCTACATAATACTCTAATTATGATCTGTTCTTTCAAGGAGGCCTTTATTCAGCTAATATTTGAAGTTTTAAGTCCACAATTACGTATACAGTGGTACCTCGGTTCACGAACTTAATTTGTTCCGCGACTCTGGTCGCGAACCGAATTGTTCGTGAACCGAATCAAATTTTCCCATAAGGTTCAATGTAAATACAGTTAATCCGTTCTGACTCCTACGAATTTGTTGCCAACCGATTTTTGATCGCGTCCCAAATCAAATTTCCCTATAAGGTTCAATGTAATTACGGTTAATCCGTTCTGAACCATATGTTTTTTTTTTTAAAAACCGCAAAAATATGACACAAAGTACAGTACGAAGAGAGAGAACACTAACCTTGCTCGAGGCGACTTCTGGCATGGAGGACAGGAAGGCGGGTGGGGAGGCGGTTACTGCTTGGAGGGAGAGTCCCCCTCCCTACAGGAAGCCGCGACCACGTGTCATGGGAGGGAAAATGGCCGCGGATCCTGTTCGTAACCCGATGCGGAGTTCGCGAACGGAGGCAAAATTTTGTGACCGGAGCTGTTCGTGAACCGAATTGTTCGTGAACAGAAGCATTTGTGAGCCGAGGTACCACTGTATTTGAAACAGAAACTATTTGAAACAGAAACAATTTGTTTACTACCTGAAAAGAAAGCATTTCATTTTATCTTTATTGGTGAAAAGTATATCTCAGCCAGCAGGTTCAGATGTATCTGAAGTAGGAAGTAACTGTTTCTAATACCATATTAAAAACATGAGGATTTGAACAATAAGTAACAAATAGTTTAGTTGCCATTTGGCTGGGTTTAGAATGTAATGGCAGCTGGGAGTTAATTTCTGTTCCCCAGTCATTTCCAATTATACTTCCCTAACATAGCTATGTATCTAGTAGCATATCTTTTTCTGTGCATACCTTTTTGGCTCACATGTGCATAGTTTTCATATACATTTCTCACTGAATTCCTATTTAATACAGGTAGTTATCGATTAATGACGGTAATTGGGACCAGGAACTCTTTCGCTAAGCTTTGTTGTTCAGTCGTTAAGTCGTGTCAGACTCTTCGTGTCCCCATGAACCATATTGCGCCAGGCCTTCCTATCTTTCACTGCCTCCCTGAGTTTGCTCAATTTCATGCTCATTGCTTCAGTGATGCTATCTAGCCATCTCATCCTCTGCCATCCTCTTCTCCTTTTGCCTTCCATCTTTCCCAGCATCAGGGTCTTTTCCAAAGAGTCCTCTCTTCGCATTAGGTGACCAAAGTATCTGAGCTTGAGCTTCATTATCAATCCTTCCAATGAGCAATCAGAGTTGATTTCCTTTAAGATTGACTGGTTTGACCTCCTAGCAGTCCAGGGGACTCTTAAGAGTCTTCTCCAGCACCACAGTTCAAAGGCGTCAATTCTTCGGCGTTCAGCCTTCTTTATGGTCCAGCTCTCACAGCCATACATTACTACTAGAAAAACCATAGCTTTGACTATGCGGATCTTTGTCGGCAAGGTGACGTCTCTGCTTTTTAATATGCTATCTAGGTTTGCCATAGCTTTCCTCCTAAGGAGCAAGCGTCTTTTAATTTCATGGCTGCAGTCTCCGTCTGCAGTGATCTTGGAGCCCAAATAAATGAAGTCTGTTACTGCTTCCATTTCTACCCCTTCTATTTGCCAGGGATTGATGGGTCCAGATGCCATGATCTTAGTTTTTTTAAAGTTGAGTTTCAAGCCAGCTTTCGCACTCTCCTCTTTCACCCTCAACAAGAGGCTCTTTAGTTCTTCTTCACTTTCTGCCATTAGGGTGGTATCGTCTGCATATCTGAGGTTATTGATGTTTCTCCCTGCAATCTTAATTCCGGCTTGTGATTCTTCCAGCCTGGCATTTCTCATGATGCACTCTGCATATAGGTTAAATAAGCAGGGTGACAGTATACAGCCTTGTCGTACTCCTTTCCCTATTTTGAAGCAATCGGTTGTTCCATGACCGGTTCTAACTGTTGCTTCTTGGCCTGCATACAGATTTCTCAGGAGACAGGTAAGGTGGTCTGGTATCCCCATCTCTTTAAGAATTTGCCACAGTTTGTTGTGATCCACACAATCAAAGGCTTTTGCATAGTCAATGAAGCAGAAGTAGATGCTTTTCTGGAACTCTCGTGCTTTCTCCATGATCCAGCGAATGTTGGCAATTTGATCTCTAGTTCCTCTGCCTCTTTGAAACTCAGCTTGTACATCCGGTAGTTCTCGGTTCACGTACTGCTGAAGCCTAGGATTTTGAGCATAACCTTGCTAGCATGTGAAATGAGTGCAGTTGTGCGATAGTTTGAGCATTCTTTGGCATTGCCCTTCTTTGGAATTGGAACGTAAACTGACCTTTTCCAATCCCGTGGCCACTGTTGCGTTTTCCAAACTTGCTGGCATATTGAGTGCAACACTTTAACAGCATCGTCTTTTAGTATTTTAAATAACTCAGCTGGAATACTGTCATCTCCACTAGCTTTGTTGTTAGCAATGCTTCCTAAGGCCCACTTGACTTCACTCTCTAGGATGTCTGGCTCAGGGTCAGTGACCACCCCAGCATGGACATCAGGGACATTAAGATCTTTCTTGTATAGTTCTTCTGTGTATTCTTGCCGCCTCTTCTTAATCTCTTCTGCTTCTGTTAGGTCCCTGCCTTTTTTGTCCTTTATCATGCCCATCTTTGCACTAAACGTTCCTTTGATATCTCCAATTTTCTTGAAGAGATCTCTAGTCTTCCCCATTCTATTGTTTTCTTCAATTTCTTTGCATTGTTCATTTAAGAAGGCCTTCTTATCTCTCCTTGCTATTCTCTGGAAATCTGCATTCAGTTGCTTATATCTTTCCCTTTCATCCTTGCTTTTCGCATTCCTTCTTTCCACAGCTATTTGTAAAGCCTCATCAGACAGCCATTTTGCTTTCTTGCATTTCTTTTTCTTTGGGATGGTTTTAGTTGCTGCCTCTTGTACAATGTTACAGACCTCCGTCCATAGTTCTTCAGGCACTCTGTCTACCAAATCTAATCCTCTAAATCTATTCATCACCTTCACTGTGTACTCACATGGAATATGATCTAAGTCATACCTGAGTGGTCTAGTGGTTTTCCCTACATTCTTCAATTTAAGCCTAAATTCTGCAGTAAGAAGCTCATGATCTGAGCCACAGTCAGCTCCTGGTCTTGTTTTTGCCGTCTGTATAGAGCTTCTCCATCTTTGGCTGCAAAGTATGTAATCAATCTGGTTTTGGTATTGACCATCTGGTGATGTCCATGTGTAGAGTCGTCTCTTGTGTTGTTGGAAAAGAGTGTTTGCTATGACTAGCTTGTTCTCTTGACAGAACTCTATTAGCCTTTGCCCTGCTTCATTTTGTACTCCAAGGCCAAACTTGCCTGTTATTCCGATTACTCTTTGACTTTGCTAAGCTATGCGGTTGTAAAGTGTGCTGTCATGTGACCGTGCTGACTCACAACGGCATTTCTGGCAGTTCCAGTTTCAGTCGTTACATGAATCCCACGCAATCATTAAGTGCAACTTCACATGATTGCAATTTGCGACCTCCTTCCGGCTTCCCTATTGAGTTTGCTTGTTGGAAGCTAGCAGTGAAGGTAGCAAATGGCAATCATGTGACTGTGAGACACTGTGACCACCATAATTTCAAGCTGGTTGCCAAGCACCCAAATCGTGCTCACGTGACTGCAGGGATGCTGTGACAGCTGAAACTTCAAGAAGTGGCTGTAATTCTCCTCGTTCAGAGCTGTTGTAACTTTCAACAGTTGCTGAACAAATGGTCATTAACTGAGGACTACCTGTACCTGTAATTAATTGAAATATGTTCTACATATGTGAGTTACTTTGCACTTTGTATATAATAAAACTTTCCCCTCCTTGTTTATTATAGTTTAGAACTCTAAATATAGAAAAACCCTACATAATTGGCTAAGCAATGTCAGACTTAAAACACTTTGATTTTATGCAGGTTTAAAGAATAGGGAAAATTTATTTTTTAAACTCATGTTTTATTAGTAGTATTTTGGTGAAAAATGATCTTTTTATTAACGGAAGAGGATTTTGGAGTACTCCAGTAGCATATTATTTAATCCATATTAGAATTGGTCAGGAATCCCTTTTTGTTGTTTGATATGTCCTTTAATTAAGCTATGCTATCTATTACATTAATATCAGATTTCATCACACTACTGTCATTATGGTTTGGGAAGAGCATTGATGCCATTTTTAAAATAATCACATTCTATTCATAATATACATACTCAACTTTCTAGGAAGAAATGTCTGAATTGAAAGCACGTATACATATTGTTGTACTTGAAAATGAGAAGCTACAAAATGATCTGAAAATGGTAACAGAGAAGACTTCGAGAGGGCAAACTGTCCTTGATGCCTCAGTAAGTTCTGTGGAATTTAAAATGTCAAATTGAAATAGAAATTTAATCTTAAAATTTTGTTTAATAAGAAATCAATCTTTAGGAGATTTAATAATACATCAAAATAGGTCACATACATGCAGCTTATGTTACCAGATATACAAACAGAGAAATCGATGTGTATTGTACATAGTGTTCATAAAGGTAGAGTTCATTTACTTTTTCCTCTGTGCATAGAATCATGAAATCATAAGAATTAGAAGGAACCTCAGAGATCATCTAGTCCAAACCCCTGCTTTGAGCAGGATCTGTTAAAGCATTTTGGATGGAGGCTATCCAGTCTTTGTTTGAAGGCTTCCAGTGAAGGGGAAGCAGATCATTTCATAAAGCAACCTGTTCCACTGGCTAGTAGCCTTTACAGTCAGGAAGTTCTTCCTAATATCTAATCTGAAGTTACTTCCCTGCCATTTCAACCCTTTGGTTCTGGATGTGCCCTCTGGGATAACAGAAAGCAAGTTGATTCTTCCTCTCTATATAATCTTTTAGATATCAGAACACTATTATTGTATCTCCCTTTAGTCTTCTCTTCTGCAGATTAAATATACCCAATTCCTTTTTTTATTCTTCATAGGATTTGGTTTCCAGTCCCCTCACCACTCTCTGAACTTGTTCCATTTTGTTGATATCCCTTTTAGACTAAAGTGTCCTGAACTCCACACTGTATTCCAAATGGGGCCTGGCCAATGCAGAACAGAGTTGGGACCATTATTTCCTGTTAATACTTCCCAAAATAGCAGTTGTATCACACTGTGAACTAATGTTGAACTTGTGATCTGTTAAAATATTCATATCCTTTTCACATCTACTACTGCCAAGCCTGGTCTCCCCATGCTATACTTGTGCTTTTTACTTTTTCTTCCCAGATGCAGAACTTTAAATTTCTCCTTGTTAAATTTCATCCTGTTCATTTTGGCCCATTCCTTAAGCCTGTCTAGAATTTCTTGAATTTTTTCTTCTAAAGTATTAGTCACACCTCCTAGTTTTGTGTCTTCTGAAAATTTGATAATCATCTCTTCCACCTCTTTATCCAAGTCATTAATGAAAATATTGCTCAACACAGGGCCCACAATAGGCCTTCTGGCACCCCACTCAATGCTACTGTCCAGGCTGATGTGCAACTATTTACAGTATGTGTACTCTCTCGGTGCGATCATTCAGCCAATTATAAAACCATCTAACAGTTGTATCATCTATCTCACATTTTATGGTTTTATTAATGAGGATATCATGAGAGACTTTGTTGCATGCTTTGCCCTGTCAGAGTTCAACTCCAAGTGAATCTGAGTGAGTTTGTCTGCAAGACTGCATGGATATTCCTCACCACAGCCCTGCATATGATACTGTGGTCCAGCCTGCCCCCAGGGACCCCCCAGGGAGCGGATCACTCTATATAGGACTGCTGGGTGGCTGTCAGCAGATACAATAAGAATGGAGAAATAACAAAGTTTGGCCGCCCTTATCACCACGACATAGGCCTGAATATGGTCTCTTACTCAGTCAGATTCACTCTTTGTCTTTCTCTAATGGTGTTCCAGGCATTGCTTCTGGCAAAGCATTCTGCCCCTAAGCTTTCTAAATATGAAGGACATAGATAGATTTAGTTTATCCCTAAATGTATGTCTCATCTTGCAGAGTAGGAAACATGAAAATAGAAATAAGTTTAGTCATCGTAACTCAATAAGTGCAGAGTTTTGTTCAGGTATATATTTTAATGGCCTTAGTGTATAACAGTGGTTGCTTCCATTCATTTTACCAGCAGAATTTCATTTGTGCAACATTGTTTTTCTGGCCTGATCTCTTTATTAAAACTAAAACTCTCCTGGAAGTCATAAAACTCTTAGGAACGATCTGGAATATGGCTCAGAGATGATGTTGTAATGGAAGGAAGCAACCTGTGGAAATAATTTATTCAATAATTTACTATATTAGTTAATAATATAACACATAAGGTTATATGATTATCATCAGTTATTGAGCTTGTTATAAATATATGTTTCAGGTACCTCTCTCAAATGCTGGTGGTATAAGTGGTGATTATTCTCATGGTTGTGGAGCTGCTAAATCATCTTGTCATATCAATGAGCAAGCCAAGGCACCTACACTGGAGTTGGAAAAGTGGCAATTGGAACTGGTCAGTATTTTTAGCATTAAAGATTTATCATTCTGGTAAAAAGCTCTACTTTTATGTTGAAAGTGTGAACATTTAATAAACTGTAATTAATTTAGATTGGATTAATGACGTGTACTATATGACCAGAAAGTACAGTTCAAAATAGAGATGCTAATGAAGATCAGATATAAGACTCTTATTTCACCTAAAATAATTTAGCAGGTTACCATTTTTTCTGATCTTTGTTGTTCAGCTTTAAAGCCTTATACAGCCTGGAACCTAACTATCTGTAAGCTCAATTTCTTTTATACCTGTTCACTCATTCATACTGGGCTCATTATTAGAGACTTTTCTTCAGGATATTGCTATTTTCTAAGGTAAGTAGGTGATGACTAAACAAAGAGGCCCTTCCAAGAATAGGTGGAAGGTCTCTTCATTTTTCCATCTTTTTTTAAAAACCATTCAGCAGAGCGTATGTTTTATTTTGTCATGTTTTAAATTTTAATTTTGTAGTTTTGCTGCACTTTTATTTTATATTTATTTTATATTTCTAAGTTTAATAACAAATGTTCAAGGAGTAGGTTGCAAGCCTAGAGAATAAATAAAAATATTGAATCCAAGTTTTTTATTTATATATATAAAATTTATATGGCCGCGCATCTCACAAAAGTGACTCTGGCAGGCGTATAATAAAACCAATTAAAAACATTCTTCAAAAACCACTTAAAACAATTAAACGTAAATAAAAACAAGATCACAAGAGGGAATGCATCAGAATATTACACATGATTCAGCCAACGTGCTATATTCCTGCTTCAGGATCATAATTTTCAATGCTGCAGGAAGGAAAAGGTCTGGACTATTTAAAAGCCCTTCAAAATAACCATTTATAAATAATACTACATTGAAGTATGTCTTTAATTACATGTTCTGTCTTTTAATATTAAAGTTTAATTGTCTATCTAAATAGGCTAAGGGAAAGCTTGTGATTTAAATATTAGAAGTTTACAACAAATAATCACATAAATCCCTAAACAATTAGATTTGGCATTTAAGGTTTAACTCTGTGGATCTGTAGTTTAGAGTTCTGTGTGTAAGATCTTTGTCTCAGTTCCTAGCATTTCTACTTAATAATACTTGAATAGCAGATTTAATAGACATATCTAATAGTTAATAATGCTTAGTTAGATTGAGTTAATATATAACTACATCATTTTATTCTTAGGAAGGCATGGTTGTTGCTGTGTAATTTAAATTAATTTCCATTTTCAGCTAGTGCAAGTTTGGCACCCAAAATCATGATGGAGTCAGGCAGCCTATAACTTTAATGATAAATAAATAAATAAGTTGCTGAAATTTTGCTGATGCCCTAGCAATCCTGACCATGTCTTATCTATAGCTGAACAAATGATACATACTAATTTTGTTTTAAAGGAAAAACTAAAATATCTTCATGAAGAAAAGACTGAAGTGTTTGAAGCTCAGATCCAGTCTCTACGGTAAAAAAGTATCTTTATTTCTTTTAGGTTGGTGCTTTACCCCTCTATAGAATTGTTTCATTTTGCCTCATGATATCTGTTCATAAGTCAGTAGAAATAAATCACCATTAATTTTTCCTGTACTCTTAAAAGTTTGAGACATGTGCTTCACAGTTTTATAAAGAGTTTGTTTCTATACATAATTGGATGTATGTTTGTCCCTTCTCTGATAAGACTAAGTAATTGCAAAGCATCACTCGATGCCCAGAAGGAAAAAATCCCTAACATTGCAACCATACTGCTATTTTATACAGATAAATCTTTCAGAACTGAATGAAGTTTGTTTCACTTGCTCTACATCTCTCTGATGCCTAAAACAATATTTTTTAAAATATTTGTTATTTGTAAGGTGAAGAATGTGTGTCTATCTGCCTTGCAGCATGGTTATTTATATAACTGCACAGTAATTTTATTAATTAACTTATTAGAAAGAACAGGTTTTTCTTTGAACAGCATAGGGACTCCCTCCCAACATTTTCAGAATGAACAATGAATGAATGGTGAAATTGTTTTGCTTCTTTCTGTCTGTAAGTTCATTAAAGCATTAAGCTACCAATCAGTTATAATGAACTTAACAGTTCAGAGGTGTGGTGTTATTAGTCATTTGCAGCAAAAACTTTGAAATATCCTATGTCACTCTGAAGATTTATCAGTTTATAATTATTCATGCTTTAAAAGATCTTAGTTCATTTTATCAGATGCATGGACTATAGAAATAGTGAAAGGAAAAGTGAGATAGAGAATAGATCATGATTGTAGTAGGTATATACCACTTAGACATAGATCAAACACAGGTGAAAGCCCACGTTAGAGATTATCTTGCGGCAATAAGGACAGTGAAATTTCAATATAGCTCTGCCCTTATTGCATCTGCCAATAGCCTTCCAGCAGCTCTATTTTAGATGACGCAGTCCTGGGGCTGCTGTGAGGAATATTCTGGCTATCTGGCAGATAAAGTTGCCTGGATCTGCTCTGACTTGGACTCTGACTGAGTAGGTCCAGCTGAGGTGCTTGGTATCCAGTCTTGTAGTGTGATCAGGGATGAGTTTCAACCAGTAACTCCTCAGGAAGTGGGCAGGGTTCTCTGTGCTATCAGTTCAGCTACCTGTTTATTGGACCCAGGGCCTTTCCTGGGTCATGAAAGTGACCAGGAAGGTGACCTTAGATCCATGCTGTGGTGTTCGCCTCTTTGGGAGGGGGTGTACCTCCTGTCTTGAAGGAGGCAGTGGTACACCCCCTGCTGAAGAGGCCATCCTTGGACCCAATATACAGTTAACTATCATCCTGTCTCTAACGTTCCCTTTTTAGAGAAGATTGTTGAAAATGTGGTTTGGTGTGCAGTTGATGAGAGTCCTGGAGGAAGTGGATTATCTAGACCTGTTTCACTTGGCTCCATCCAAGATCTGGAGTGGGCAGTGTCAAAGTCAAACAAACATACAAACTGTTTAAGACACTATCATTCAAATCAATTCATTTCATTAAAAAAAAACACAAGAGATCTAGTTCCTAAAATAGAGACCAAACTTTCTTATCACGCTGTAGATACATATTAACCAGCATCTTAATTCAAAAATACGAGTATCATATTTAACTATTGATGCTCTTTTATTTGTCACTATTCATTTTTCCACTCATTTCTTCTTCCCTCTCCCCAGCCTTCAATGATATATGGTAATATTTACTCAGGACAGTATTTTACGCATCTGATAATGTGGATTGTGATCCATGAAAGGTTTATGTGATAATAAATTGGTTGGTCTTTAATGTGGCACAAAGCTATGGTCTTTTAGAGAATTTAAAAACAATAAGAAAATAGTTGTTCCTGATGCTTTCCAGTCATTATTGCACTCCAACTATGTATGCTGTTTATAATGTTTTTATGTTACTATTGCAGAAAGGCATTGTCAGAATCACAAAAAAACTGTGAAGATTTGAGCGGAAGATTAAAACATCAGCATTTGATCAATGCAGCAAATAGTTCTAGTAGGCCTGGTGGGCTTTGCTTAAATTGTGCACAGCATGAAGCAGTTCTTTCCCAGACTCATTCAAATGTCCATATGCAAACTATTGAAAGACTAACAAAGTAAGCAGATGGATGGTTCTGAATTTAACCCCCCCCCCCCAGAGTATAACAGTTGTAACAAATAATTTCATGAAAATCAGTCATTCTAGCGCAATTGGCTATGAAGTATTCTACAAGCCCCATTACAATGAATGGAAGCGCTACGAGAGCTCCTTTCCTCTTAGAGTATCTTCCTCCCCAGCAGCCACCCGCCATAGACTCATAACAGAGTGGTTTATTTGCTTGTTGAATTGTTCTTAATGAATCCCTAAACTTCATTTCACATATGGTTCCCTTTTTCCTTTAACACAACAAGAACTTTTCATACAGCACTTCTGGTTGGTAAGAACTTAAAAAGGCTCAATGTTCATTTACACTCCCAACAGATTGATAGGAGTCGTCATGTAAATATAAATAATTCCATTTGTTATATTCTCTTTTTTTGTGCATTAGATTTATCCAATCAATACTTTTAAGATGCTATCTTTATATGTAGTTATGATAAAAAGTGGGAGTCATTGGTTGCAAAAAAAAAGGGTGATTCAGAAATAAACAATAGGATTTTACCAACTGAATGAGGATCTGCCTCAATTTCATGTTCTCTATTTTCTAACCACCATATTTAACAATCAAAGTCAGAATTATAGGTAATTGCCTATAACTATAGCTGTACAAATAATTTGTCTGCCATATATGTATTACTTATTCCTCCTTATTCTAGGCAATATTTGAGGGTCTGAGGGTTACATCTTAAGAAATTCTGCAGACTCTCAGGAGGCTGGTCATGCTATGAAATCACTGAAAATAGTGGAGCTGGTTTTTTTCTGACCAATTTTTTTTTGTTTGGTTTTTGTTTCAAGGCGGGAATGGGAGTAGGAAGCCTCTAGGAGACAACTCTTTCCTTTCTCCACCTTAAATTGCCCTCCCATCCTGTCCCAAAACCAGCTGAAAATTATGCTGTTATAATTTGGCCATATTTCTGTCAGCAGCAATTGCGGGGGTGGGGGGTTCTTGGGAAGGGGACTGTGGTTATGCCCCAGCTTACCCCTTCATGATCTAGAACCTAAACTATTTCTTATAGAATCATTCCTAATTTATAGCTCAACATGTAAAGATGTGGCGTACCATACGTATCTTTTTTAAAAAATTACGTAGCTGGTATAAATCTAATACAATCTCTTTCTATATAAGTAACTTTTAAATGTTACTGAATGTTGAAGTTGCTCTTTATCTTGCTGAAGTACCTCTTACCTATCTAATATATTGATATTTTCTTTCTTTTTTTTAAGAGAGAGAGACGAGTTAATGACAGCACTTTCTACAATAAGAATAAACTTAAATGAAATGCAACAGAGGGAATGCAGTGCTTATGAACAAGTAAAACAAGCAGTACACATGACTGAAGAAGCTAATTTGGAAAGAACTAAGGTAAAATTGTGCAAATGCTCCCAAAATAGTTTAGGTATCTGAAGTTGTATCTACCACTTACAAAAGGCAAAGAAGGCTGAAAGTAATGCCTTGTTTGTGTGCTTTGGAGAGGCATCTAGCTGGCTACTTTAGGCTTTGAATGCTAGATTTAATGGACTCAGACCTAATCTATTAATACCTTTAATGATGTTTGGTGAATAGTACTAAGTGGTCCATGCACTAAAGAAAGATTTCTTTGCTGCCTAGGCATATGCTATTAGTTGTAACTCCTTTCTGTCATTCTACTCACCTTCAAATAAATGTTTCTCAAATGCACCTCTCATTCCTCACATGTTGACCGCTAGGATAGCTCCGTTCTAAATGTCAGGACAGGGCAGTGATTTTCACAAAATACCCTTAAAACCTATTCCAGGTGAAGTGCTACTGCAGACTAAAAGGGGGAGGGCAAACAAAAATGCAGGAGATACTCAGTAGTACCTCAAAATGTTTACTGGCCACCTAATGCATTTCAGATGAAGTTTCTGTTTGTCAAAAGCACTGAGGTTTTTCTCCTTACACTGGCTAAATTAATTCATTATTTTCAGCATATACAAAAAAGCTTTGACAAAGGAATTCTTCCAAAATGCATAGGCTATAAGCAGTCATTTTCCAGAAACTTTGGAATCTACCTTGTTTGGACTATTTTTTTTCCCCCTCCAAAATTGCATGACTGAAATTTGGCCATTTCGTTAATTTCAGCAGTATTTTATGGGGATACTTGGGGGGAGACATAAGCTGGCAAATTATAGGCTGGCCAATTCTGTATGCGTTGTAGGCAAATTAATGGAAACTGTAATCAAAGGAAAAAACCCTAAACATTTAGAGGAACAAGTTTTGCTGAAGTTAAAGCAGCATGAATTATGATGAACCTTCTAGAGGTTTCTTAGTGTTTCAGCAGGCACTTGAATAGAGATGTCTTAGATTTTCTAAACCTCTTTGACCAAATGTCTCATCAAAGACATTTGAGTAGATTTAGCAGTCATGGCACAAGAAGACCTTTTATGGGTTCTGGATGGCTAAAAACAGAAAGCAAAGAGTAGGAATAAATGAACAATTTTTTTTTCAGTGGAGGAAAGTAAGAAGTGAAATCCTTTAAGGATCTTTTGGGGACTAGTGCTTTTTAAATTTTGTTTAAAAATAATCCTGACTAAGGGTAAGCAGTATGCTGGTCAGATTTGCAGATGAAACTAAACTATTCAGGTTGGAATAGTTACCAAAAGTAATTATGAAGAATTCCAGAAATACCTCTTTCAGCTGGGTGAATGGTCACCCAAATGGCAATGCAGTTCCATTTAGGTAAATGTAGAGTGATATACATTGGGATAAAAAAATCTAACTTTACATATATACTGATAGAATTCGATTGTCTGTAACTAACCAGAAATAAGTTCTTGGAGACATGATGATAGTATCAGCTCATTGTATAGCAACAATGAAAAGGCAAATTCTGTTCTAGGAGTCATTAAGAAAAGGAATAAAAATAAAATTGCCAACAAACTGCCTAGTTATCTAAAGGACTGTCTGTATGCTGTAGTTTCTGTCTGTCTTGTATGATTCAACAGACTTGGCATGCTCCAAGTACCCACCATTAAGCAGTGCCAGGTGGCAGGACCTAGGCACCATGCCTCTTTGTCATGAGGCCTGCAGTCTGGAACACTGTTCCCTCTGCCCATATTTATGAATCTTGGCTTTTCCCCTGGCCTTGGGTTAGATTGCGTGGCAGGTCCTGTATATTCCATCACTTTAGAATAGATGTTCTTTTTATCCAAAGGTAAAATAGGAATGGAATGGAATGGAATGGAATGGAATGGAATGGAATGGAATGGAATGGAATAGAATAGAATAGAATAGAATAGAATAGAATAGAATAGAATAGAATAGAATAGAATAGAATAGAATAGAATAGAAGTGCTTTTTATCCAAAAGTCACTGTGGAGTTGGGTGATGTTATAAATTAAATAAAAACAAACATTGTAATGCCTTTATAAAAATCTGTGGTTTATCTACAGTATATCTAAAGTACAATGTATGGTTCTGGTTGCTACACTTCAAAAAGTAAATAGCAGAAGTAGAAAAAGTGCAGAAAAGGACAACCAAACTTGATCAAGGGAATATTTAGCTTGGAAAAAATGTGAATGGGGGAGATGTGATTGAGCTGAATGAAATCATGCCAGGCATGGAGAAAATGGACAAGGAGAAGCTTTTCTTCCATCTCTCAAAGCACGAGAATCAGGGGCCACAAGTAAGCTGATTGGAAGGCAATTAAGACAAATGCAGGTATTTATTCACAAGTAACCTATGTAGTGGCCACTAACTTGAATGGCATGAGCAAGGTCTCTGATATGCTGAAATTTCTTTTTTTCCCCCTCCCTCTCCCATTCATGGTTTTTTATAATAGGAGAAAAATCAGTAATTTCAAGTACATTTTTCATTTGGACTTCAGTTTCACTGCTATTTGAGATAAATTTAATAGTCCATACTCAGAAGAAATCTCGAAACAAACTTGCACTGTTTCAAATACAGAATTTTACAGAGAATATATGTTCTTTTCCATTTGGGATTTCCATGTTCCCCTGCTTTGTTTGTCTTTGTTCTTTAAGTACAGAAACTCTCAGAAAGAGGAAAAGTTGGAATAGCTGCATTGTTTTTGATTGCCAGTGAGCTATCAGTCTGGAATAAGTAAATTTTCTCTCCTCTATCTCAAGAACTTAATGGGAGTTATGCTTTTAATTTTTCATAGGTTATGAACTGCAATTGGGGTGCTATGTGAACAATATCAAAGAGCTTTTCTAATGTAACGCTCATGTTAAAAAGGCTTATTTTAGATGTCTCTTGCATTAGGCTGATTTATTACCTTGATAACTAGTGCCATCTGCTGTGTAATTAGTGTATTGCATGTAGTTGAAAGGAATTTGTGTTGGAATCAAACCTGATTTTTGCAAAGGACCAGGCTGTATTGTACAAATGGAATTCAAATATACTCTGAAAGAATGCAGCTAGCTTCAGCTTCAGGAGTATTGATATATCATTGATTAACTTCAGTAATTTCAGGAGGGTAGCCAAAGTAGTCTGTTAGTAGCAAACCAAATGTTCGTTTTGTAGTATTTTAAAATATTATATAAAATAATAGATTTATTATTCCCCTCATTTTAACAAGAATGTAGCAAAAATGAAAACAATGTGTCAACTACTATTCCAAAATAGTTTGTGTGAACACCTAGACTTAAATGTTCATTGCCGAAGATGCCACATGCAGAGAGTTGTTTGGGTAAGCACTGCACCTATGTAAGCAGTACGCCTATATATGTATCCTTTTTCAGAGTTGAGTCTACATATCTTTGTAAACTAGAATCACTGGGCCTAGAATAATTTATCTTCAATTAGTATCTGTAGAGGACAGAGGGTTAAAAACAAACAAAAATATATAGAAAGATATATTTTTAAGGTGATTTTTTTACTTACCAACTTACCTAGCAAATTCCATGTTTTAATATCATCAGTAAAGAAAATAAAATAGACCTTTGTGATTATTGAAAAACTAGTGAATGGCTGTGTAAGTTTAAAGACTTGCACTGAACCTACAAAACCTGAAAACTGATGTGGTATACTCACTAAACTGTTGGACTGGGATTAAGGAGACTGCGATTCAGATTCACTCTCAGCCATGGAAATGGGGTCAGTTCAGCACACTCTTTCTCTGTCACTAACTTATCTCACAGGGTTGTTGTTGTAAGGGAAAAATGAAGAAAGAGTGCCTTGAATGTCACCTTTTGCTCCTGGAGGAAAATTGGGATAAAAATCTAGAAAATATACTAGTAACATTAAAAAAAACAAAACAAATTCTACAGATTAAGCCTCCAAATACCAAAATATAAAAAATAATGGCTGTAAGGTCTCTTAAAGGCAAGCTAATAATGAATAAAAGCAGCATTTTGTAGAGACTTTACTGTCAACAACAAGAATAGATTTGCTCTCTTTTAAGGCTGATTGTGTTTCAAAACAAGACCCAGGAAATAATGCCTGTGTAATAAAACTTCTTTGAGAATGCTGATGTCACATAAGAAAATAGCATTTAAATTTAGTAATTTAGTAAATTTGGTCTCAGATTGGAACAAAGCATATGCTTGATGAAAAGATCAGATAAAATAAGTACATTCTGTATCTAAAAATATGCATCTTTATCCATTTTTCATCACATGACATATACTTCAGAATTTGAAATCAGAATATTTACAGTAAAATGTTAATAGGTATATAGCACAGGCACATCCAGCATTATCATTGATTTAACGTTCTTTGGAAGTGGTAGTAATCTCTTCTTTCAACATCCACATATGAGTGACAAATTGTTTTGTGGAAAATTTTAAATATCTATACCTATAGATTTATATGCTGCATGCATCTTTATATACTAGTAAGAATATACTTAAAATTGGTCTACTTTTTAATTTCATTTTTCCCTGAAATTTAATTCTTGCCTTATATTAAAAATATATAATTTGGGTATATAAAATATTACAGTGGTCTTCATAATCTCCACAGGCTTTAGTCCAGTGTGAACAGCTTAAAAGTGAAATGGAGAGGCAGAGAGATCGCCTTGAAAAAGAGTTAGCACTTCAGCTAGATAAGAGAGCTGGAGAGCGAGAAGCAGTTCGTGAAGAAATGAAGAAAGAAAAAGAAAACCTGTCATCACTGGTACTTTTCTTTCTTTTAAGCACTTTGGAGCATAAGCAATTTGGGTTTCTTTTTTTTTTTTTTTTTTACAGGTAGTGCATTTATGAGTTTTTGTTAGAAACAATGTATATGTATGCAACTCTAGAAAAGAAAAAAATAGAAAAAATCTCTAAACACTTGAGCTCTTTTATTATATTTTTAAATAGCTTTCACTCAGCCCCAAAATATTTTTGTATGTACCAAACCTCATCTATACAAATGTGAGTCCAGGAAATAGTTTAAGGAACTTTTAAATGAAGCATGGCATGTACAGAGTTAGCTTTTGCTATTGTTTTGTTATTTGAGGAATAAATATTTCTTACTCATTAATTTGGAGGGTTTTTTTTTCAGATTTGGATTTAAAACAAAAAAAAAAGATTGGGAACATATAGCAAAAGAGGCATGTACATTTACAAACAATGGGAAAGAATAAAATAGATGTAAGGTGCTTTTAAATACATTCATTTAAAATAGTAGGTTTTGTCATTCGCTTTATGAAAGAAAAATTGGCTTGGTCACCCTGCTCATTTGCTAATCTATGGCGGGCAGCCCATGAGTCATTCTGGAATTGGGTAGCCTGTAAATTTGATAAATAGGCAAGAAAATAAATAAATAAAAAATGTGACCTCAGAGCCCTCTCAGATTTCTGCTACTAAAATTCAGTGGCAAAGGCTTATTGTATATATGAAACTTAACAGCAGGAACAAAATACTGGAGAATGCTGGAAAAATCCTGAAAATCCCAGCCTCAGTCTCTCTGATAACATCACAGCATCACTGTCACATCCTGTATCCCTCAAGTGCAGAGTTTTGTTTTGATTTTTTTTTAATTTCTAAAGTCTGCCTCTGGCTTAAAAAAACCTGTAACAATAGAAGGGAAATAGCATCTACTGAATATGGGGAGGAAAGCAGTACTGGAGAAACATTAATGGCCGCATAAGAGCAAGAAAAGTTTAGGTGTAGTGAAAATAGCACAATGGAAAAATAGAAATATTTTTATTCCATAGAAAATAGATATAGAAGAAATGTTTAAGGATTATCTCATACATAAGAGTGGTAATATGATGACTTGATGACAATTGAAGGTTACTTGATGACAATTGAAATTTGTTGTTGCATACAGGCTACTTTTTAGAATTTTAGTTTTAGAACCAAAATTTATGTGAAGCAAAATGCTTTGAGCCTATCAATATTGTCCAAATCACTTCATTTTGAACCAGCCAATACAGGAGTTTAGAAGATGAGTTTGGCAGTGATGATAGAGCCACTGAATGAAGGCTTAGCCAGTATGAAGGGCATGAAGATCAAACAGTTGGTCAAACCTTGATTTTAAGTCACTATTTTAACCAGAAATCTGACGTGTAACTGTCTCATTGGTGGTCATTTCCTTATTTGACCTAGAGTAAAGTCTCAGTGTCAAAAGCACATAGGGGTAATGTGTTTGTTTTTTTACAGAAATTCAGAGAGAGAAAAAGATTGGATGCAAAGTTATAATAACAAAGTGTGTCATTAGGCTCAGTGGTTGGTTTACTGATGGAAAAGATTATTAATATGAAATAGATTGAATTATTTCTCTGGGCAGTAAGACAATCAAGTGAGTTAGAGATAGATGTGGCAAGTGAGGAATAAGTGCCAGGATAAACTGGAAATGGTGTTAGGTAGAATTATGGAAATTTTTCTCCATGGTCCATATCACAGCAGTTTACCCATAACATAAATACATAAAATGTCCACTTTATAAAAATAAAAAAAATCAAAATACAGTATAAACAAATTATATGTAATCAGATAAATTGAGTTTCTTAAACTAAATCAAAGTGCTGAGATTTGAGAAAGGGAGCAAATAAACTAGAAACTGGCTAAGAAAAGAAAGATACCCTAGTCTCAATGTAATTATAGGACTTTGGGCCCCAAACAATTCTAGACTGCTTACTGGATGTCTTGGGACAAAGAAAAAAATCGACATTTGCCACTCAGTGAAAGAAAGTTGGATGTATTTGTGTAACAAAAATATCCTTCCAAAGACAAAAAGGATTATTACAAACTCCTCTGATGATAAAAGTTAACTTTTGTTAAGAGAGTGACAGTATTTTATCATTCTTTTTTTTCCACCAGCAAAGTCCTAGATTGATCATACTGAACATTTCCAGTGTGTGTATGCTTGCAGAACAATGGCTGTTAGCACAATTTTGCCCTACATATTTAATTATCTGCAGAGAAAGTTCTCTTTCCTTTGTCATGTACAGAGGTACACAGACAGTAATAGTCAAACCTTTTGTTTTGATAATCCACAAACTTTTCCCAGCTGGAATGTCATGTCTTAAACAACATGGAACTTTTGAGCCAAGGTTCTCTGGCTATTATCAGGCAAACATATGTTCATAAAATACGTGTGAACAAGGAGCCAACACAAATGAGCCCTACTATAACAGGTTCATAGTAAAATTAAGAGAGTTAAACCTTAGTAAGCATTTTCATTGATTAATATTAGTAATATGGTAATATACTAATTCAGGCAACTGGACCCTGATGCACCAGTACTAAATATAGCCCCCAAATTATCTTTTACCATCTCTGACTGCCATTGTAAAAGTCTTACTTCTACTAGCTCTTAACCTTCTAGTCAGATGGGCAAGAAGCATGCAATCCCATCACCCATGCGTAAGTTGAATTCAAGCACTGGTCTCTGTTAAATGTTAATTGGCTCTAAAAATTACAGATAATTAGATGGCAAAATAAAAAAAAAAAATTAACTGTTAACCCATGCTAGGGAAGCAATGTTTTTTCAGTCATAACGTTTTGCAGGTAAAATCTTATGTACTAAGGGATCTGGAAATGACATATCTTGTGCTTGTAAGCATGTTGTGATTATAAACTTTTTTGGTTTTCATTTATAGTTAATAGTTTTTTTTAATCAAAAACTTCCCTTTAAGTAATAGAGTTTTTAGTGATCTGTGCAAAGTATTTGCCATTTTGAAAAACTAATGATTTTAAATGTTGTTCCATTATTTGCTTTTAGGTTTTTAAAAAGTTTTTTCGGATTATTATTATTATTATTATTATTACATTTATTTACCTACATTATACTACAGATAATAGTTTCTACATTAAATATTATTATGTTGGGCCACTAAAAGTTTTGATATATCCTCCTGGGCATTCATTTTGTCATTTATACAACAAGTAAAATCCTGGCAATCCCAATAAAATAATAATTTTCCACTTCATTTTTTAAGCATGTAAATTTATCAGAGACTTTCTCAGGCAAAGCAATTGACCTAATCGTATCAAGCAACAAAATGATAATAATAGCTAAATAAAGGACTGAATTATCACCAATTTAGGCCTACTACATGCATTCGATGGAAGGAATAAAAAAGTTGCAAAGCAGGAAATCTATTGTTTACCTACTTTTAGGAGCAAAGTCAATTTTTGTCTACCAGTGGAAATATCTGCATAATCTTTTGCTTGAAAATTTTATTTCAGGTAATGTCTTTATCTCAGAACGTTGCTGGTCTGGAGACTCAGATTGACAGAATTACAAGGGAAAAGATCTCCCTAACCAATCAGCTGGAAGAAGCTCAGAACCAGCATGCTTCTCGTGAAATGGAGATCAATAAGGTAGAATTGTTTTTGAAAATACAGAAGAGGCAGTTTTCACTAACTCCCATTTTAACTGCATAAATTGACTTTAACTGACTGATCCAGTGAGGGTGGTTGAGCTCTGCCAGCACAAAGAAGCATAAGCAGCAGCGGATCTACAATAAGTTCAATCAATAGCTTTGCAAAGGGTCAAATAAGAACTAAAAACCTGAACTTATTGTCAGTAAAGTAGTATTAGAACGTTCTGCATGATCTGTAGCTGAATAAGAATCCAGCTTCAAAAGTCTTCAATTTCAGTCAGCTGGTTGCTGAAATAATGTCTGCATCAGCTTATACTCCATGCCATAGTCTGTCCTGATGGACCCTTCATCTGAACATTGGTTCTGGTACATGTCACAACCTGGACTGACAGCAAAGCATAATCCTGGCTGCCCTACGCTGCAATGAATATTTTCTAGCGTTCTGTATTCCTCTATTTGCTTACCTTAATATTAACAGGTGTGTAAATTATATTTCAACATATTTATTTAATTTCTTTTACTTGGAGACTGAAAAGGTAGGATTATTTTCATTTTGTCTTAAGATGCATGTCTACTTCGTCTCCTGTTTTATTTTATAGCTCTTCTAGAGATAAAATTTAGTTCTTAAATTTCCTATCCTAATAGTTTTCCCACATTCTCCCACTTCCTGATAATGAAAGGGGCTAATTTTGTGATGAAAAATGTTTGTTACTTATTGGCTTTTCTATTAATATTATTTAAATTAACTCCTGTTATTCAGTATTTTTTCATGTAATGGAGAAACATTGCTATAAATGGAGACATTGAGTTAGTCTATGTCATAGAGTTTAAAGAGTGTTCATGATTGAAATAGTAGGGAGAAGAACATGATTCCAGCAGAGAATAAATCTAAGCTCAGCATTATTTCAAATACTTTGAAGTCTGATGGCTGGGAATTTTTTTTCAATGTGAATTATTTCTTGTTATTCATTGTCTAGATAAAAGATTTGCACTTCCCTCAAAATAAAAATAATAATTTAAAGTAAGAGTGGCCAATTTGCATAGGCCGTATATGTGACCCCACAGTTCATTTCTCTGGTCACCAGAACCCCTTACATTATTGTTTTAAATTTGGAAGCAAAATTGTGATATGGGTGATATACTTTTTGCCCTTTTTGTTGAATTAAACAGATTAAGTTAACGACAAACCAATTTTGTGAAAATCACCTAAAACCACCTAATGAATCAGGGGTGTAACATTTCAGCCCCATCGATCAGTGATAATGTCACTGTGTTATTTCCATGCAGCCCTGCAAACGTTAGATACCTTTTTTTAAAAAGGGAGGCCCCTGGAGAAAAAGAAGTTGCTAACTCCAGGGTTTATGAAGTGTAAGTATGCAAGTTTCCATCTTGAAGCAAATGTAGAAAAAATTAATGAGAATTCTAATATCTGCATCTTAATGATGCATGCAAAATTTGTGAATTCTCCTTGTCTTCTTAAAGTGCCCCATTCCATCACGTTTTGTTTTCCTATAAAAAGCTTTGAAGAAAATATTTTCTTGTCGTGCTGAGGATGAGTGTGGCGGGGGGGGAGGAACTGCAATTATATTGCGACAAATAGCAGTCACTGCCTTTCCAGCTACACTACAATAAAATTCCTTCAACATCATGGTGGGATATCATCCTGTTGCCTCACAAATAGGAATATGTTCCCCCCTCTTTCTTTGTTACTCCTAAAAGGCATAGCAACACAACTCTGACCAGCTAATGCTGTCTATGCTCATTGTATAATTTCTGATTTTCTGGAATTGATTGATGATGGATATATTTTGGCTTAAAGAGCAACAAAGAATGGAATTAGTAGCTGTGTGGCCATGAAAAAAATAATGAGATAAGGAGCTCTGGGGCTGCTATGTAAAGTAAGCTCTAAAGCATCATTTTTAAAAATAGAAGTACCTTATAAAAACTTACAGAATTCAGTGGAAATGATAAAATAATAAATATATACAATAACCACTAGAGGGCATCAAACGTTCTCCTCTAAACGAATACTACTTTGTGGAGTCCTGAAACTGCAGGATGTTATCTATTTGATCTAACAGGTGTGTGGAGAAATACGTTATCAATTGAATCAGACCAAAATGAAGAAGGATGAAGCAGAAAAGGAGCACAGGGAGTATAGGACAAAAACAATAAGGGAACTTGAAGTTAAAGATCAGGTAAGAGAGAATACTATATCAAGCAATTTTTAGAAAAATGACTTTTTTTCCTTCGTGATAAGTATTTTGGGGGTTCTTATGGAAGGAATCCATTTATTATACTTATTTTAGTACTAGTAAAATATTTTATGATAAGGAGATTTTTTTTCCTCCAATCTTAACATACTCTTTCATGCATGCATGAACAGACATTGTCTATGTGTATGTGTGTTCTGTGATATTCACTTATATACGTTTGTTCTTATATTATTTTGTATCTCAAAAATTAACACAGTAAATCCAAGTGATTCCTGAGAAGCTTACGTTCTGAAAGCACTAAGTAAATTTTATTTTTTTATTTTTGTATTTAAAACATTAATAAAAACTAGTAAAAAGTCCAAACTAGAGAATTAATTGCTGATTAATACTGGATATTTTCAAGACTTGCTTGTCCGCTGTGTCATACAAATTAGGTTTATTAATATTGGGATAAACCAGTTAAATACAAAACAGTTGAACTGTATATATTTGTGGTGAAACCAGTGAAAGCCTGTATTATACATTACTTCTATACTTAATGGCAGACTGAGAGATATTTATTCACTCAAAAAGTAAGTGTGATTTAATAAAGAGATGATGAAAAATGTAGTTATTTGCATTACTTCATTTCTAAAAGATGGCACTTATTACCAATTAAAACAGCAGATACTGTTTTACACCTTTTGTAGCATCTATAAAATAAAATTAAACTACAAAACAGGACTTTTTCTTTCCCCCCCAACAGTCTTTTTAGGTCCTTACTGTTCAGTTGTGTCCAAGTAATAGAAAGCACTTTTCAATCACATAATTGAGGGCATCCAGTATTCATGCATTTCCCTGCTCCTGTAGCTTTCTACATGGCATAGTGTTCTAGAAGATTTCCCAGTCCTCAGGAAAAGCCTTGTGGTGGGATTAAAATGGGTTGGCAGAGACGATGGGTTAAAACAATGTGTTGGCTATCAAGCAGAACTAAGGTGCAATCTTCTTTGTGTACAGTCACTTTAAACCAATACAGTTCCTCAGAAGTTTGTCACAACCTCCACAAGGCCTAGGGAGACACAAATAAAACAGTTCTCTATTAAGGTAAAATGAATATTTTGAGAAATATAGGCAACAAGTTTGAATGGCCTGTAAATATATTGATTAATTTTTCGATGTAGATAAAAAAACTCAATGATAAATCAACAATTAGCAGGATTTCTTTTCTAAGCCTTAGTATTATCAGCAAGTGGTAGTGATAATAAATATATTGGACATGATCTGTTCACATCATAGACAGAGTGTTGCAAGCACAGGTATAGGCACCACGACTGAATGTTTAGACTGAGAAGGCTGTGCATGTCATGCAATGATATTACTGTCTGAAATTCTCTGGATATTCAAAGCAAGCAAGAATGAAAGTAAAGACTAGGTGGGAATGCTGATTAATGCACTTCATACTTACTGAATATCCTAATGATTTTCCTAAATGCATAGGCAGGGTGAGGAGAGGAAAAATAGAGCTCTATTGATGTGTAAAAGGATTGTTTCCATTGTCCTATAACAGAGCAGCTGGTAAAAGATTGTGTAAGTGTGATATAAAGAATTCTCTGTGGCAAGTAAAAATGGATGGATTTGTCTCAGCTCCCCAAAATTTTGTTATACTTTTTGAACTAAAGGTTCGTTCTGGTATATTTCTTCAATGGTTTGTCAACTTCTTTGCTTGAAATGGGCAGGAAAATTCATACATCTTTTTGGATGCATATCCATTTCTCCTAATGGTTGGTGACAAAATAATTGGTGAAAAAATGCATAATTAGGTAAAATGTATATAATGCCTATATTTATCTAGCTTCTATAAACAACTTTGCTGTCATGTTCTGTATCAATTTGAATTTTCAGACCCTCAGAAGTGAGCTCCATTTGGAATGCATTGTATTAGTAATTGGAGATCTAGGAAAAAGTAATGTCATGGAAGTCCCTGGAAAGTCATACTTACAACAAAAGAAAGACAGGACTGCTAGTATTTCCATCCAAATGATGCATAAAATGCCCCAGTTTTGCCAAAACATATTCTTACCTTTATTTATGGTCCCTATACAAGTACCTTTGACTCCTTTTCTGTCTGAGAAGGATGGATAAAGAGTCTAATAAAATGGAACCACACACATCTATAGTTTTGCACTTTGGAAATGCTCTGTGGAGATGGGGAAGGGCCTCTGCTACCCTCTGTGCATTGACCTGGGAACCATCTGAAATCTCTTGTGCTTAATTTTTGTTCCATAATTCAATTAAGATAAAACTATATCACTGCTCAGTTGGCTGTAGAAAGCCTAAATATTTGAAGATCCTTACAAGAATGGTCAAAACATTTTGCTGCCTAGGACAGCAAAGGACAAGACACCCCTAACTGTTCCATTTAGAGAAGCCCAACTGAACTACAATTGCATTTTTTTTTAACTTCAAAACAGAGATGGAACAGTATCCCTCATTACATGTGAGAGCAGTTTGCTATTTTAGTTACATAGAGCTGATTGTATGGCAATATAGCAATGTGTTTTCTAATACCTTGTTCCACCTCCTTACCTCTTTGTATTTGAAGCTTGAATTGTCTGCCTTGCAGTAGGGCCAGCCTGCTTTGTACAAAGTACTCAATGACTCCTTGTAAAACAGTTCAGACCCCTATAGCCTCGACCTCCCCTGTTTTTAATTATTTCTGGTTTTTACATGTGATTATCCATTCTGTATATTTTGTAATTTTTTAAAAAGTATAATTGGTTCTAAATCATCAATTGGTATAATTTTAAAGAATGTCTTGGTTGTAGATATTTTTGCCTGAATAAGCTTTATATCTCTGAATCGTGAATTATAAGCAGTTCCAAAATAGGTCTTGCTGAAATAACCAAGCTCTAGCACTTGGCTTGGGTTTTGTCCAATAAAGTGTGACAAAAGAAACTGCCCTGCCCTGCCCCGCCCCGCCCTGCCTCACCCCACCCCGCCCCACCCTGCCTCACCTCATCTCACCTCCACTTTGAAGATGTTACCTCCTGGATCATGTAGGCAAGCCCAACCTTCATTTGTTTTCCTTTGGGGTTTACAATCGGCATGAACTCATAAGGAACCCATACTTTTCTATTGTAAATTAAAGGGTTCTTCTCAGCCTCTGTCATGCTCCTCACAGTTCCTAGAGGAAGTCATACTTAGAGATGTAAATAGCCCTAGCTTTTTCAGGGCTTAGATGCTAGTAACCATTGGTAGAAAGGTAAGGAAACATTTAGTTATTTTTTATTCATTTATTCACCTTTGTTGTAGCCACCCAGACTGCAGTGGACTCTGAGTGGCATGCAAAACCAAAACATTGTAGGTAGGAAAATAATTCTGTGTCTTCCTTCAGAGTTAAATAACAAACCTATTCCTGCTTAGCAAAGAACAGTAAGCTCTGAGGAAACCAAGGAGTTCCTGAAAACTTCACTTTCTGTACAGCTTGCTAGATTGTCTCTTCTCTGAAAAACATGGTTTGAAGTTTATGATTATTAACTAAGAAAGTAATGTAAAGCTCCTAGAATTTTTTCTCTCCTTTAGAAATAAAAAGAGTATTGGGAATATTTGGACAGTCAAGGAAGTTCTCAACTAAAGTGTTCCTCATTAGAGAAGGAAGATCAGAACATAGAGTGGTACATTATATTTAAGAACTGCCTTTGGTTTTGTGTCAGAACTTGAGAGACTCTGAGGAAATTTCCAAACGCATTAGCATGAGAGCCTGTTAGCTTTTCTGGGTGTCTACAGTTTAAATAAATCAGTTGGAATCATAACTCTCTGATGAGCTCAAAGGATCTCTTAGTGAGTAGCTGTACTAGTCCCTGATGTGATTCCAAAGCTGTTTGGCAGTTTTACTTATTTTACGTAAGAACATAAGCAGCGCTCTGCTGGATTGGATGCCTGGCCCATCTAGTCCAGCAGTCTGTTCTCACAGTGACCTACCAACCACACAAGGAAGCCCACTAGTCTCCTTCAAGACCAATAGCCATTGAGCCCCATGACTTCCATGAATTGGTCCAACCCTTTTTTGAAGCCAGCCAAGCAGCACCATATCTCATGGTAGCAAATTCCAAAGTTGAATTCCGTATTGTGTAAAAAAAGGATTTCCTTTTGTCTGTCCTGATTCTTTCAGAATTCAATTTTATTAGACAATGTTCTAGTATTTTGAGAAGGGAAAAATAGTTTCTCCTTGTTCACTTTATCCACACCATGCATATTTTTGTACACCTCAGTCACATCCCTTCTCATTTGCTTCCTTTCTAGACTAAAATGCGCCAAACGTTACATACTTTCTTCCAGGTTCCTCTGCAACCTTTATATGGTATTTTTGCCCTATAAAACTCCTAAATGTGTGCCTCAACAATAGTTCTCTAAAATATTTAAGCAAATTAGTGAAGGTTTTTGCCCACTAGAATTTTTTTGGCCTGCATCCTTGAAACAGGTATGATTAGATGAAGTACAGACTTGATTTTGTGTGTGTATGTGTGTGTGTAGTCAGGCTTCCTGTTGTGAAACCTTAGTGACAGACATATATGTACATGTATATATATATATGTATATATATATATGTATGTACATATGTATATACATATGTATATGTATATATTGTCAGGCTTCACAACAGGACACAACCATGAATTTCAGGACTCTAGCTACTTAATCCCATATTCCGCAATTGGCTTAATTTGGCAGACAGACTTGACTATTACAGTTTTTATTGCAGACATGAATGATGCCTTATATACAACAGATGATTTGCCTTCTGTAGCTTTTATGTAGATCTGTACTCTGGTCTGGTTTTCTATAAGTCTGAGTTTAAATTCTCAGCTTTTTCTTCCAGCCTTTCCAAGTTAACAGACACTTGGCTCTTCTCTTGATGTCCTTGGGAGGCAGCTGCAGTATGTTTAAATGGTGGTTCTCTCTAGTCTCTCTAGAAATCACTGGCTGTTGCCTTACCAGATTTAGCCCTATGTATTTGACATATACAGTACACTTCAAGCCTAAGGTGGATTTGTTTTTACAATTTTCTTTGATATACACTCAAAGAACTACTTAGATAGTTCATCAAGATGTTTTAGAGGTGAACGTTTCCAAGCCTTTTATTATGGAATCATAGGTTTTTCGTATAATAAAAAAAAAAGGATTCAGGAGTTTTCAGATAGCTGGAAAAGTTTTCTCCAGAGAGACTTGAATTAATTTAGAGAACTGAAGAGAGTTATTGCCAAATTCAGTCAGTTTTAATGTGTATAGTAATGTGTTCACTTTAGCATGTGAACAAGGACTTCTGAATAAGGGTATTCTCTGGCTGCAAGTCATTAAGGGTTTTAAGACAAAGCACCAGTATTTTGAAATAGACCTAGAAATAGACCAGAAACTATTTTAGCCTGAGCAATATACATTTAGCACTTTTAGAACTGTACCTTTTACTAATTTTAGTTTTCAACTTTTCTGCAAATTCTACTTATTATAGTAATCTAATCTGGAGATTAAAAGAGTCAAGATGACTGAGGCTAGTTGGCTTTGCTAATTGAGTGTCTTTGTGTAACACCTGAAACTGTCAGAAAATTCTCCATTAACAAAAATCATGGAGCATTCTAAAAATGTAAATTAGTACATCAGTACATCCATATGCAGAGCAGATAGCTCATGAGAAACTTTGACGAATGAAGAATCCATAAATAACTCTTCTTAACTAAATTCAGTTTCAGTGGTTTGACTTTGATCCAGTCCTTACTAATTCATTTTACTTGCATACTAATGATACCTAATTCACTCTGCTATTTTTATATGTAAAGGTAGTCCTCTCTTAGCGACCACAATTGGGACTGACAACTCAGTTGTTAAGTGAAGTGGTCACTAAGTGAAACCGCAACTGTGCTTATGATCTTACTTCAGCTTTCCTTTGCTTTACAGACCTGCAGAGGTCATAAATACAAGGATTGGTTGTAAAGTTACTTTTTCATCACAATCATAACTGTGAACAGTTGCTAAATGAGGCAATCACTGAACAAGGACTACCTGTACTAGAACATGAGGGATGAAGGAAAATCCTGTAAAGACCATGTTACAATAAATTATATGGAGCAAAGTAACAGTCTCCTAGCACTACTTTTTGAAATGAGTCATCTATTAAGTATGAAACTATTATAATATGCTACCACAGATTTCAAACTTGGACAGTCTATCCAGAAGGAGAGCTAAAAAAAGCTAATGAAAGTTCTGGTTGAATTAGCAAATTCCGGCTCAGATTATCCATCAAGACAACTAAGGAAGCTGTCTGCCAAAATTAGACTTGAAATTTAGTTTCAAATTAATTTAGATAATATGCTGTAGTATTTGCAACTATGTTACAATCACTGGCTTGAGTTCCTTGTCTAAGAAAGGGAAATATACTATAGTTGTCATAATCCTCTGATCCAGAAAACCTTCAAAAACAGTCATAGACTGCCTCATTCAAAATAGTCGGCCCAGATCCTTCCCAGAGTGAGACACTGATCAATGCCTGGACTCAACAGCCAATGCTTTCTTACTTAATATTATTAGTCAAGAAGATCAGAGTTTTGAAAGTTGTGTAATAATTATTATATGGTAAGTAAATATGGGATTGTGCATTGAGAATAATATATTTTACTTTTATAAGATTAAATAGTTTGGTTTTTTAAAATCAGTTATCAGTAATCCATATTTCAAGAGGTCAGGAAGATACTGTTATGTTCCCAAGCACTTATGTAGTCTTGAGGTGAGCAGAACACAGGATATCTTTTGTTAGAACTTATGACTAAATTTTCTGTATGTGCGTTTGTGTGTAAGAGAGAAAGACCAAAACAAAAACAAAAAACCCTGCACTGATAAAGGCTATAGGTTTATGATTTTAAATTTTGAATAAGCTCATTTATAACTTCTAATTATTTAAATAAATCATTTATACATTTTTGAAACCTTGGCTTAAGTGATTTACATTCTGGTGTAAACCCCATCTGTTTCAGTGGAGGTTAAAATTAAATTTAAGAGTAGCATTAATCAGTAGCAGATTTTTAAAATCACTTGAAAGCAAAGCAGAATAAAAATATTTAAAGAACTCCTCTAACTTGAACAAAGACTAGACCAGTTATGACCAATTAATTTCCTTAATTCTCTCTTCCATTTTTTGGCCTACACTTCTTATTACTAAATGTTGATTAATAATAACTATAGCAGACAATATTGTGCTATTATTATTTCAGATAGATAGATAGATAGATAGATAGATAGATAGATAGATAGATAGATAGATATTCTGTTTATAGTAGGTCAGTGTTTTAAATGGGAGTGCCCCCTCCCGAAATATTTGATTTACAATATTTGGATATTAAAATGACCTTGGCTGTCTCTGGATGAAAGTAATGTAGCTGGTATTGAAAAAGAAACTTATTTTAAAATCAGGATGCCTTGAACTTTATGTAGTTCACCAATAAGTTACCTTTTTTTTAATGCTGGGACTCATCCCTCCTTTTATAATACTGTCTGGGTCAACATCTTAATGTTTCTACACTGTTATTCAATTTATCATGCTTTGTTGATTTAAAAGAGACATAATTACAGATAATCAGCATGATGACAATGTATAATGATAATATTGTCTAGTTAATAATGCATTTGAACTATTACCTTTTCTACTTAAATACATAAAAGAGCTTGGCTTTCATTCTATTCTTATGCATAGCTTCAATGACAATAAATCCAGGGATATGAAGTCCACATTGGTCCTGCTTGCTAAGGTCCTAAAATGCTTTCTTGTGCTATTTACTAACACTTGTTTTTACACATGATCTTTGTCAAAAGGCTGAGAAGTGATATAAGAAACAAGTAACACTTGTTTTACAATAGGTATTTAAATGTCTGTGAATTATATAAAGAGCTAATACTTGCAAAATAACTTTTTTTTTTAAATACCAAATACAGTATGGTTGAAGCTAAGAAGTCAATGGTCAGGCGTAGTTCAAAATATAGTGCACAATTCTTCATTATATCTAGGTAAAAGTAATGTGGGGGGTGTCTTACATTTTTTTACTTTGGAATATAAGAATTCTAAAGAAGCTGTTTGACTTTTGAATGCAGTGAAGTTTAACAGATAGAATATTACCTTAAATTCTGGACTCAAACATCTGGCAGGTAGAAATACCATTTTCAACATAGTCCCTTTATATTGTAATTTACTTATTGTTGGACTGACATAACCTGAGTTGATTTAACTTGAGGGATAGTATAAAACCCATCTGTTCACTTTAGTTATTTCCTCTGAGAAAATTATAGGAGCTTATATTTATGCCTATACTGTGAAGTTTCAAGATTGTCTTGGCACTAGGTGACAGTTGTCAAATTTTGTCTATTCATTTATAAAACTGCCTATTAGATTTCTTTAAAAATATATTTCAAGCTTAGAGTGTCAGGGAAGAACTAGAGAAAAAACGAAATAGTTAACATCTTGTGGCCACAAACTAAAGATAAAACAGTATCTTATATTACTTCATTATATTCTGCCGTAAAAAGTAAAAGTTAGGTGTAGCTGCAGTGTCACAATCTGAATGACTAGTGGAGCATTCTGCATTTATTTGTTAAATATAGTTTAGAGAAATATAACTAATATTATGATTGTAGAATTGAGGAAGAGTATGACATAAACATAATATAATAAAGATTGTTTCTCAAATTTTGTTTTATCCAGAATATAGATATCCAGTCATGTAAACTTGTGCTGGTATTTGTGATTTTTCTAACTTCCTTTATTATGTTCAATTGTAACTGAATTTCCTGCACTCCTCTTTGTATTTAAAGCAAATTGAGAGATTACAAGTATTGCTTAATGAAAACAAACAGCGCTTAGAACAAGCACAGCAGGATACTACAAAAGCTAAAGATGAATGTCTGAAACTAACAGAATTGCTGGGCAAAGCTGAGCAACAACTGCATTTTCTCAGGTACCCTTTATCCTGTTCTTAACACCAGTTTCAATTTCACACTGCTACATTTTGTCATCTGCTGATCCACAGTTGTTACAAATTAAGTGCGTAGCTTTGAGGCAGATTAAAAATGAATATATAATAATCAAAAAGTGAAGAGTGATAACAATAAATGTACTTATCTATTTCTTTCTGCCCTATTCTTTCAAATAAGTAGGGTTTTTACTGTTACCTTAGAATAATTTGTAGTCAGTGAAAGTTACACCCCCCCAATTATTCTACAAGGTTATTTATAATAGCTATTTTAGGGAATAGCTCAATGTTTGTCAATTCCATGTTGATAGATACAAGTGGAAAATAGCCCCAACTTTCCTAATTATTTATTATTGTTAGGTATGTGCATAGTTTTTAAAAAGATTTATGATGCATAAATCAGTCATAACTGGTTATAAAAATATATATATGTGGTAAGCAAGCAATTCAGTATTCAAAAAGTATGTAAAATACATATTTAAAAAAAAAATAATTGGACTTCTGTTCTTCGTGACTGGTCTGCTGAACACAATTATTTTATTATTTTTTAAAACAGTTGAATTTTAATGTTAAGCATAAACTAATTTTTATTTGGGTGTTGTCAGGTACATAAAACTTACATATGATATGATAGCATATTTAAAAGTATGAAAGAAAGCATTCAGTTTATGGTTTTATTAGGTGGGGTGTACATATCTAGTGTGTGAGTATATACATGTGCACATGAATATAGGTGATTCATTTGGGTAATTGTAGTATGGCTCTTAAATTATCACACCATACTCTTTTTTTAAAAAAAAAATGGTGTAAATATAGATTATGGGCCAGGAGCAGATGGGGGAAAAAACACTCTTCTCACAGTCTGTATTTGGAGAACAAATATGCTAGAGGTTAATGAACTTGAAAAAAGTTTTGGGTAAGTTGTAAGATAGCAAAAGTTTGGATTTTGCAGGACTTCTTTTATAATGATTTGTTGTGATAGTTTACCAAATGGTTTACCAGTTTCCTTCCTAAGGCTAATCATACAAGTTATGAAGCTGTGTGGTGTCTTGGAGAAAATCCAAAGTGTAGATAGATTTCCTGAAAAACTTCCACACTCTTAATAATGATACTAAGAGCCTAATTAAATTAAGTCTCCCAATAATATGTGATTTAAAATTGCCCAATTTAATGATTAAACAATATTTTTAAATGTTGCGTTAACATGGTGTTGTTTATTCTGCAGAATTTTATTTTAGATATTTGATGGCATTGGATATTACATTTAGAAATGTGTTAGTTGGAGTGGTTTAACAGCAATCTTTATTTTTCTATGCTAATTGTTTAAGTAGTATAGTCATTGCTATTTAGTTCCCCTTTTTGTTTAAAATATGGATATTTATCTAATTTTTCACTCCTGTTACTCTATTTGCTGGGTTTGCTGATTTTCTGCATTTTTGATATAAACTGTAACTTCCCTCATTTGCTCTATTTCTGTTATTATTCACTTCCACTATACTCTTTTTATGTTGTATGTCATTTTCTTTCATTAATACTTCTGTAACAGTGTCACAACATTTACTGAATTACATTTTTATTTTTTCCTCATTGCTGTGAGGAAAAACTGACTGATGAGCCATTCTTTACTTATAATTTGGTTAGCTGCTTATCTATAGTTTCCAGTAACTGATTTGCCTCAATTTATAATATGATTGCATTGAAGAATTGGATGGTGCTTTCTTATGCATAACATAGAATGACATAGAATGAATCTTTTAAAAGTTGTAGCTTTCCATCATTATGGGTAGTTCACGCTATCAGTTTATTCTAGGATAATTTAGAAACATTGACTAAAATCAGGTGAAATCTTTCTGCTGACAAAACTGCTATTGACAGCTGAAGAGGGAGGCGGGCAGTTCCCCTTCTTCTTCCCCTTATAATTTCAAAAATTATACTGGAGGTTTGGGGGTCTGCAGAATAAAGGGGAACTGCTCTCCTCTCAGTTTTGCAAGAAGAAAAAGAGGAGAAAGTTCCATTGCAAAAAAATCTTTCATTTGTACAATGTTGGATTCCTCCCACAGTTCAGTGTGATAATTTAAAATAATTAACCTGCTCAGGCTAGGTAATACAAGAGTACAATGGGATTGTTTTTTAAATTGTGGACAATTATGTAGATTTCTTTACCTGTTCTACTATGGAGTGAAAAACTACTGGCCTCCAGAACATTCCAGATTGTGTCAACAAGATTTGATGGCAAAATGGCATGGGGGGGGAGCAGCAAAATAAGGTTTGTAGACCCATATATTTACACCTCTAAATATTCCAGCCCCTCAAACAATGTATGTTTGTTTTTGCTCTGCTTACCTGGTGATAACATGTTTCACTGGATTTTTTTTAACATAAAAATGCAGATCCTGCCACCAAAAAAAGATGCATGGCATATTAGTTTATGGAAGATGCATTCTTCCTAGGTAAAGAGTAAAGTCTGTACATAATTAGAATATATGTCCCCTCATTCTCAAAGCTTTTATTTACCAAGATAGTAGAAAGTTGCTTTTAAAAAATAAAAAATACAGGTATTCTATTTCAAGCAAGGATTTTACATTTTGTGCTGCTATATTGTTTTCTAAACTCAAAAATTGCATACAAAGTTGTAAATAACTATTACAGCTTAAAATTCTTGCTTCTCTGTAAATTTAACTTAAACTATTTACTTATTTACATGTACAATTATATCCTACTTTTTTGTGCATAGTCTAACTATAAAAATTCAACTTAAAATGAGACAAAATATTGTTTTTCACATTTAGTGGACACCCAGAGACTATTTAAAAACACATTGGAGGTATAGAATGAATAAGGGCCCTTTGTTGTCTCGTTATTATCTCATTTTGGTTTAGTATCCATAAGTTTGTGAGTAGGATGTTAGAAAGTTCAGTACAGTTAATATATGTGAATGTACTTCTGACTTATACGCCCCGAACTTGGGATATGAAGAGTGATGGTGTTATCGAGCATGGAAGCAGTAAAAATATTACTCTTCAGTGTTAGAAAGACTGATGAGTTCACTTTCTATTTATGAACTGGCTCTTGGGAAGACTGATCAATATTATTGTGGCTGGTGGCTTAATGAAATATTCAAAAATAAGAATGAATAATGTCCTATAAATAACATAATACAGTATTTTGCTATTGTTTCCTTTGTTCCTCTAGTTGCATTTTTCTTTTTTCCCCTTTTTTATTGCTTTTTAATGAATACAAAATAGTTTGTTTTTGGCTTAATCCTGTCCTGTGTTTGAGCTAGCTGTAGTAATATATGTAATTTTGATGTACTTCAAAAATCTGAATGAATGATACAATTATATATAACAATATTAAAACAGTATTTAAACTATAGACACCAAACACCATTTTCTTCTTTAACTTGTGTCAGTTACCTGCCTAAAGCTGTTTTACAGGTAATTGAAAGAGTCTCTGCATTTCCATTATGAGTCAGT
The DNA here is from genome assembly GCA_030867105.1 of Liasis olivaceus. Classification (NCBI taxonomy): domain Eukaryota; kingdom Metazoa; phylum Chordata; class Lepidosauria; order Squamata; family Pythonidae; genus Liasis; species Liasis olivaceus. The sequence goes on from CM061349.1 coordinate 266,466,127, forward strand.
CTTGTCTCTTCTTTTGAAAGGTCTTTATACTTCAGTTACTGTTTTATTTTATATGTATTATTGTACATAAACATGTAAGTATGAATTATGTCATGTCTAAATCATGCTTCAAAGCCGACAAGGCTTACTTGTGCTGATCACATGGATGCTTGTAATATGTAAAGGAGCCCATTTATTCTTCCTAGGATGAGTCACCTATGGCAGAAAGTACCATATATAGATCACTTCTCTACATCCATACATGTTTTTGCAATTATAAAATTGCAAAATTATCAGTTCCTTTTTGTGTGACACAGGTATTAGTGCTGACACAGCAAGTTTCACAGATAGTTATTTAGGACTTCAAAACTGAACTTTAGCATGCAAAGTAACGTGGGGTTGTATTTAAATGCCAGTACTTGCCTGACAGAATGTACTTTGAACCAATAGAAACTTCTATCAGTGCAGTATGGAGGTGGCTAATTTTTTGTAGTCCTCCTTTTCTCTGTAGTTACCTGCCTTCATGGTGTACTAAAGAACCTCCACTTTGCCGAGCAGATTTTGAAGGTTTGAATTGCTGCAGAAGGGAAGAGAAATAACCAAATCTCTCCCTACAGATGGAAAACTCTTTGGATCAAGAACCATAAATTAAAAAATATATATATATTGTTTGTATTTTGCACTTTTAATCCAATTATAATTGGATTAAATATAGTTTAATATATAGTTTAGTTGGTAGTTAGTGTCTAATGAAGTGGGAGAAAATTACAAATGATTTGCTGAACTGATGCCACTTTTTTCATAGCTCTACGAATCAGTTAATTCTGGTTCTTAGTTTTCACAATGAGACCCAAGTGTCCTTTAGTCAGTATTGGTATCTTGCAAAGTACTTAGCTTAGTACTCCAGTCTTGACTCCTCTAAGCTGTTCTTTGAATATTATTCATACAGATTGTGAGAATAGATTATGTATTAGATAATTGTACTGTGAAATTGCATGCAAGCACGTATAAGGGGTGGAGCTTACATTAGGATGTCACAAGGCACCTGTCATGATTTTGCAAAACCCTCAGCCTGCTGAGGACGCTACTATTCCAGAAGATGTATTCTGCATCCTTTACCTACTTTGTTCTTCTTTCCAAGCTCAATGGAAAGTTGGGAAGAAATTATGTAAAGAGCTCAGAATTCTTGTCTCCTTATCCATCTGTCCATCTGTCTGTCTGTCAATAAGCAGGATAACTCTCTGAAAACTGAATAGAATAGGCCCACATTTGCTGTGGGCGGAGAAGCTGGCAAAAGAAAGAGTGGGTTTGAAATGGGCAGTATTCAGCTGGGGACTGCAAAAAAAGGTTCCAATGCATCCTTATGGGGAAAGCAGTTGGGTGGCAGCCTGGAATGTTGCTGAGTCCTCTAAGTCCCCCTTCCCCACCCCCAAGTCATGTGGGGTACAGCTGTTATTAAGGGGCTAGAAAATGCTTTCCCTCCCTTTTTTGATCTGCAGAGTGAAATGATTCTGTATATCGTTACTAATACTTATTGGTATTGGTACTTTTCATTAGGAGAAATGATAGATATGTAGAGTAATCAATAACTGATACATGGAAAAATATTTTTGGAAACCATATCTTTTGAAGATATTGTTGAAAAGAGATATAATGATTATCAGTAACACCAGAACCTTTTTAGGTTGAAATACCTACTGTTTATTAGCACCTCTTGTATCCCATAGCATATTTTCAACAGCTTCATTAGCATTCACTGAAGTTCATGTATAATAAATAAGATACATAAATTAAGTCTATCACTCTAATAGTTTTTTGGAACATAGTTTAATTGTTTAAACTTTTTAATGTTTCAGTATGACAGTAACAGTATTTACTAGAAAAAAAGGATCTGTCTTTTTATGCAACATATGTGACAAGTATTAAGGTATTGTAACCTATGGATTTTAAAAGATATGCCTCTTCTACTGTGTTAAGAATAACCAGTGCTTAATAACTACTTGGTACCATTCTAAAGATATGCCTACTATACATAAACATAAAGATTAAGTTTTTTTTTCTTTTAAAAAGTATGTTAGTATTATTAAATGTTCCCTTTGTATGTGTATAAATGGGTGTGTGTTTATATATGCAAAAATACAAAGACCTAGAATGCTTTAATTTACAAAATATAAAATGAGTACTCACATCAAACTATAATTAGTAACTGCTCATATGAATTAAAATTTGTATTTAACGGGTGAACATTTTAAAGTACACTTAATGTTTAATTTCCAAAATATTACCTGAAATTTTATAATTAAAAGGAAATATAAAAATCTGAAATAAGATAACATGCATAATCAATTCTTTAGCTTCTGTTTTTATATGTTTATTTTTCATTAAATTTAGGATCGTTTGTGTTTTAGTCAACATTTATTCCTATCTGTTTTTCATATACAAAGGCATTGAGATGCCAGAAAATAAACTGTTAACGGAGAATTAACTTCTTTGGCATGCTTTCATACTTATCTTCCAAATTAAAGAAAATGAAATGGGCAGAAGCAGAGTGTAGATTACCTCCTTTTTGTCAAAAATGGTGGGAATTTGAAAATTAATAATAAAAAAGGGAACAGATGCAGTAACATGCCAGAGGGAGATTAATGTGGAGAGTAAAATCTGTGAGCAACAAAACTGAAGCAAACTGAATCAGTGGGAGGTGGTTGTACAATCAAAATCAGGATAAAAGAGAAATTACAAACAACCCTGCACTTGTCAAAGTAGTAGTAATGAAATCCTGACTCTGCCAGCAGTGAGAACCTGTGTTAGCACTTTGGGGTAAGGATGGTAGCCGGGTGCCAGGTAGGAGGGCAGTGTTAGGTTGCTGGGCAGCAGCCATCTTGTGTAGAACAGATGGCACTGAAAGCTGGCAGGGGAGGGGCTCCTTAGCAGAACTAATCAGACAGTAACAGATAGGGCAGCTGGGAAGACTGACCACAGAGAGGGAAACTGCAGGATAGCTGCAGAGTTCCATGATGTTTACAGTGGTGTGCCCATTGGTCTGATAAAGACCTTGCAATGCCTTTTTACTGCAAAAACACACACAAACTTTTGATAACTGGGCAGTTTATCTGAGAAATTTGCAGCACAAGAAATGTATAAAAGGACAAATCTGCTGAAGAATTGACTTTGTGAATTCTTAAGAATCCCTGCTATGAAAGAAAATTCATACTGCATTACCCTTCTGGAAGCATTATTCATGATCAATGAAAGCAAACAAAATGCTTTCTTGGTGTCACTTAAACATTCAAAACATACTAGGATTGTGACTTACGTTAGAATAAATGCAGTTCTCAATATATTTTAACGCCCTTTAAAAGGAGGCATTAATTTTGCTTCTTTTCAGCACTGCCACTTATGTCCAGCTTATATTTAAATAGCCTAGTCACTGTCATTAGTGCAAAGCAGACAGTGATACATGGCAATTCTATACAGTTACTGAGAAATAAGTTCTACTGAATTTAAAGAAGCTTATTCCCCATTGTACCCTGGATATAGGTTGCAATCTTACTGATATGTGGATAAGAGATGAGGTTGAAAAGAAAACTGAATGAGAAGAAAATTAATTTAAATATGGACCTGTTACACAGAATGCTTATCATGGTTAGATAAGCAGGATGAATGATAAAATTCTTTGAAAATAAATATATAATTGTGGATGATGGGTCTCTGTTTAACAAAGAAGATTGAAGCTCCTTCCATTTTTCAACTTGTATATTTTTCTGTTTGCAGAGGTTTATGGCTAGACTCAATTTTGGTTGGGAGGGAGAGAAAGATTGTGGGGACTTGAAATAGGAGGTTTAACAGAGCCATATGCTATTTATGCATCCATTTCTGTGATACATCTAATTTAGGACCATCAAGAAAAATTACTCTTATTTGATATAGCAGCATATTAGTGAATGACTGCAGTAGATTGTGAAGTTGTTATTTGTTCTCCTTAATTGATTCTTGCAAGCATTTTTTTCCTTTCCCTGAGCTATCCGGTGTACATTTCTTTGTCCTGCAACCACAGAAATCACTAATACTTCCACAACTGTAAAGAAGGTCTTACATGAGGTAATTTTATCAACAGGATTTGTAATAAACGTTTGCTGTTTTCAAAGTCTGTTCAAGAATTGTGGGAAAGCTAGCCTACTCCCTTGGTTACTGGTTCTTTCTGAAGTAGCTGAAGTGTTCATTTAATTCTACATATATAAATGAAACACTTTCCATTATTATGGAAGGAGAAATATTTTACCTGCCATTATTTAGCCCATATCCACTCCTTTATGATGACAGCTATCAAATGATTTGGAATAAATCAGGTCTCTTGTTTTCTGGCAGTGCTTGCAGTAATCATTAATACAGTGTATTTTAAAATCTGTCAGTTGGCTGATTTCTTATCATCTAATGTATTAGACAGTTATTGTGCTTTTAAAAATATATTGTTTGACAATGCAGTATTTCCAAAGCCATTAATGAAGTATTAAGTGAAAATGAAATATGTAAGTATAACAGCTAAGCAAATTATGAACATATTGCTGTATTTTAAGGGTTTTTTTACCTTGAAGATGATGGAAAATGATATAGTTTAATAATTAAGCTCAGCTTTTTTTTCCTGAAAGAACAATTAATAGATGCATTGGATTATATATAGAGCATTACACTTGCAATGTTTATAGTGACATTGGCCCATTAAAGAAGACTAACATTCCTGAACACACTCAAATTGTTGAGCGTTGTCTGTTCTGTATCTGTTACAATAAATATTTGGGTTACCTCCTTTTAGGGTTTTGAATTTGGATGAGCTTATTCATGTTACTTAATTAAAAAATAATAAAACAGAATGTCTATTAGGTCTTAGTTTGTTGACAGAACAAAAAAATAACATTTTATATTTGGATGCTTTGAGTTGATATTTTGTGATATCCAACTTATATTTTCCTTTATAAAATAGGGTGGAAATATACATGTAATTAGACAATACATATTTAATATGCCAAGCATTATTCTGCACAAAAACGAGATGCCAGTGCAGTGATAAAAAGAAAAAAATAGTTTTTTTTTTTAAGCAAAGTCATCTTTGGAAGTTTTTTTCCTGACAAAGGATAAATTACTGGACTGGAAGAGCCTGTTTTTTTGGAGCTTGTAAGTAAATTCCTATTCACTTGTATGCTAAAATACTAACATGTTAAAATATTTTAAAGCTATCAATGCTTTTTAAATATTAAAATAAATCTTATGGGAATATGATATATGAAAAGCATTATTGTTTTACTATGATTTCAGTCTTGTCCTGGCAAGTAACAATTACAAGCAGAAAAAACACAAACGGAATGGTTATTTCTTTCTTTCCCATCTGCTAGTTCTCTTCTGTCTCTTGTCTTTTCAATTATGACAGGGAGCTGACTTCTTCCCTGTTCAATTGTTGCATTTTTCCATGGCAGCCTGATTGCCACATCAACTGTCCCACTATTGCCTTCTCATTCCTGCAATCTGTGTACGTTTTGCAAAAGTGCAGCTGGTATATGACTTCTTGTTCTGATTATATCTGCTCCATGTTCTCAGCATAGCATATTTTTTAAGAACTAAAAGCACCTATAGATACAAGTAATGTGACAAGCAGTATATAGTAGATCTTTTGAGAAGATCATGAATATCTTAATCCCCTTGATCGAATATTTGGCTAATGAAAATCTAAGGAACACATCATTATAAAGGCAAGATCTTGTTTCTCATTTCCAGTATATTAAAGCTGGAATTTAATTAGGTGTTTAATGTTTATTATTTGAGTAAGTAATATCTAAGCATTGATTTAAGATTTAGAAGAAAAATGACAAGTTACTAGTTTAAAAAATTCTGAAGCTATATTTTGTGTTCCATAACCATTTTAAATGTTACCAGGTAAAATAATTATTCTGTTTTCTTTCTAACACACATTTCTATTAGGTGAAGAAAACTACCTTGAAATTTGGATATTGTTCAAGAAAACATTTTGAAAATGTTTATTTGAATTTTTTAAAAAAGAAATTAGTTAATAATTCAATAGTATGCGGCTGTTGGAACAAATTTTGAAAAGCAGATGCATGCTTGACTAAGCCTGCATAATAGATCCTGCTGACAATATGAAATGTCTCAAAGTAGCTGCTCTGCTCTTTCTATTAACTTGAATAGCAATATGGATAATCACACAAACTCTGTAACATTTATAAAAATTCTCAGTGGTGAATTGATTTTTATTTTACATTTTCAAAAGTGATACTTAGTCATAGATGGATGACAGTTTAAATATAGCTATGTTGCAGATTAAAGGCAGCATTAAAATCAGCATTTGGTTATGAAGATTGCTTTGTTCTTTTTTTAAATTTGGTTCATAATTCTCTCCTTATTTTGCCTTAGCCCAATATACATTTTCAGTCTTCGCCAAGATTGTATTTTCCCTTCTACATCAGTTTGTCACACTTCCCTTTTGTCTATCTAAATTTGCTAAATAAATAATGTTCATGGTACAAGATTTTACAGAAAGAAGGTGAATTTTATCTTCGAGGATTTTTCAGTGATCCTCAAAAATATTATTTTACTCCTCGGCTATTGTCTTCTACATATTGAAAAAAATAATTTTTATAAATGCATAACTGTCCAGCTTTGTCTCTTACTAAGGATTAAATCTCTGCCGACAGTTCTTTTGACAATGACCTTGAGGGGCTTTGCATCTTGAAGAAGAAAGCAGAAGCTTGCAGTAAACAAAGTTCACTTCTGACAGATGGATTGAATGACAGAAAGGTTGTGAGTGCCAGAATAGCCCTGGCAGAGGAGGAAATGTTCAGTGGAATCCAACAGGAGAGGAGGTGTGAACAGGTGCAGGGTTGCTGACGGAAGGGGAACCAGATGGAGGGAGCCAGAGCCAGTTTATTTAAAGGAAAAGGCAGAAAACACTGAAAGGCTGTACAATCAGTGGCTAAAAGTGTGCATGGAAGAAGGTAAAAAAGCAGTAAGCAAAACTGCACAGTGGGACATCAAGCACTTAGTGTAATGACAGTAATTGTGAGTGTAGTTGGAAAGTTGCTATTAAAATCCATTCATCCATTGCTCTAAATAACAAAGTGTTTCAAACACTTTTTAAATTGACAAGAATAGTGCTTTGTCTGTCAATTTTTGGTAATGTTAACACACAAAAGTTATGATTAGAAAAATGTTGTGGTTCAGGCAAGCCAAATCAAGATGATAATAAGAAAAGGTTCGATATTAGCTGCAGAATAGTCTCTAGTTTTGCTTTGCTTGCAAAGAAATGTCACATTCTGACAAAATGTGAAAGAAATCCATTCCCTGAAAAGCATGTTGTAAAACGTACAGAATCCTATCATTTAATTGTTATTCAGGGCAATGAAATGAGGTGTGGCAGGCTGTGATACTATGAGTTTTATGTCATTCGAGAATAGTTGAGAACATATGAGGCTTTAAAATAATAGATTTTGCCTGATTTGTTATAATAATCACAGTTTTTCTCAGGTTAAATAGAAAACACTTAATTTATTCTGGTTGATGATTCTTACTTTATTGATTGCCTTTGCTGATTGTAGATGTGATTAGAACAATGGTTTTAAACTGCTAAATTGAAAGAAGATCGCATATATACATGTGTAGTATTAATGTAATATTACTTTGAAAATTTTTATTCAATTCTATACTAGTCATAAATCTCTTTTTTATTTCTTTTCTGCTCCATTATTTTTTCTTTGCTTTTGCTTTTAAGTATCTATTAAAATAAAATAAAAATAACATAAAATTAAACAACTGTTCAACTTGTCAGTAGGATGAACATTTGGGGAGTATCTGGTTTATTAATTTATATTTAAGACACAGGTCCTAGTCCAGAATTCTCCTATGGGGCTTTTGAGTAGCACATTATTTTTTGGAAATTAAGGAAGTTTCAAAACTAGTTTCTGCTGAACCATAAAAGTCTTAGACACATAGACCCTGTTTCTGTTCCTTAGAGTCTTGTTGTGGGACACATTTTTGCATCAATATCTTAATCCCAAATGTTAATCGGTTTATTTTTCAAAGAAAATTAAGAAACAGATTATTGTAACATAATCTTATAGTTTTTTTAAAAAATTGATTATGTGCCATCAAGTTAAAGGTGTACATACACTTTGTTTAATATAACATAAGACCGAAACCAAAATGTTACAGTTTGGACATTTTTGCTACAGCTAGAGCATAATTGGAAGCAATACATCTTTAACTGCAACTATTGTTGCTGGGAGTCTTTCTGTTTAATGGAAATGAGGCTCACCCTTTCAATGTCTAAACAGATTTTGGGGTTGGGCCTTATAAAAGTTGTATCTGATTTATCTAGGCTTTCTTCAGTAGGAAGTGTTTTTCTCTGTTTTTCTTATAATTTATATTCCTAAATTAATAGAAATGCCATAAAACTAGGTTTAATAACATATTTTAAATACATATTCATAATCCCAAATTTAGATATGTAATTCTGTCAAATCTTTATGCAAAATAAATATTTTTCTGTGGCTATAGAAAACATTTTTTTTAAAAGCATGATATATCATTATTAAAAACCATCATAATTGCATGTCTCTTAATTTTTGCTTACTTATAACCTTATCCTAAATTTAATCTACTTTTCTTTTTTATCAAATATAAAAACAATGACCTGTCATATAGTTTCCTCCTTTGAAATACTTGGGTATTTTAATCTTTGATATCTTTTCATATTTCTGTAGCTTAGTAATATAGATGTTAAACATTCTATAAACACCTAATTTTGGACTGGATACTGAAAACTTTTGGTTTTTGCTAATAAACTGAAGGCATGATCTAGCCTCATGTAAGCACAATGGTTTTTATTAGAAGGCTTCTTACATAGTTTTTCCTTCTTTTATTCCCCTTTCCATCAAAGACATGCATACATGCTCAAATAGCTACTTGATCTAGTGACCCTTTTACATTTCCACATACTGTATTTTCATATATGGTTTAATCCTGTTGCCTTAGGGAGACAAGGAACCAACAGGCAACTAAGCAAGGGCTGAACCATGACAAGACAGGTAAAAAGTTTAGTGGAGTCCCTGGTTCTCTGAATTAGGGAGAATGAATTGAAATTTAATGTACTTTTTGGTAAAATATGTTTGTAGTTTTCTTATTCCAAGTTAATTAGAAACATCCACATTCCTACTATTTCAAACTCACAGCTTATGAGTTGGTGAATTATTTAATAATGCATTTAAGTTATGGAAGCAAACAAAAATAATATCCACATTCAGAAATTATTTCATGTAATAAGAACAAGCAGAATACCTCAGAGCTTCAGATAGAGTCTCTTGGTCTTCCTGATAGAAGTTTAATTCTAAAGTTTATATTTAGTGAGTAAGTTACCAAACATTTTGATAACAAGCAGAGTAGGCCGCCTAACACAGGTATTTATAAATAGGATGTAATGGCTTAGTCTGCTCCTCATCCATAGCCTGCTCCACTTCCAGTTCCTGCCCTTATTTTTCATCCAACATAACTGACTTCTTTTTGTACAGCAGCAGCATTCCTTTCCAACAGTTTTGACCCTATGTTAATATTACAAAGGACAGTCAGATGACCTCTCATGTTATATGAGGTAGTACTTACTGAGAAATGAGACCTTGCATGATTTTAAATTTATATATTTATTTAAACAGTTTGAATGTCCACCTAACTCACAAAATGTGACTCTGGGCAGCTAACATAGGATTAAAGCCAAAGCAAGATAAACAGTGAACATAAAAGAACCACAACATGACAATATAAAGCTGTACAAACAGAAGCCAAAACCACAACATACTCAAAATCCTAAACCACTTATGGCTGCCACCTGCTCTTCAAGCATTAGCCACAAGTCCAAGATGGCCCCAAATTGCGCACCTGTCTGAGGAAGTGCTATCCCATTGAGAGCTGAATATGGAAAGTTTCCAGATATGGATCCCTAAAACCAGACTCATGGTCTTGTTTGGGTTGAGACAAAGGTACTGGGAAAGAATCTTGACAGTGTCACCTGGTCAGCTTGTGGTAGAGAATAAAGCTGCATATAATCAGCATATTCATGATATTTAACCCTTGCCAATGGTTGATCTCATCCAGCAGCTTCATGTAGATGTTAAATAGGAGTGGAGAGAAAAGTAGAGCCCCGAGGAACACTACAAAGCAGAATTTTAGGGCTAGACCCCCACCTACCAACACTGACTGGAATTGCCCTCAAAAGAACAACCACCTTAACATCCCCTTCACTCCCAATCCCAAAAGTTGCTCCAGGAGGATGTCATGATCAGGATAGGTTATAGACAGGAAGACATATAGATGACCCTATGCAAAAGGTGCCAGGTTTTGATCTATCTCGCCAGCAATGGATGACCTTGAACAGGATTCACTGCATAAATGGGGTATGGCATCGTCACCTCAGTGTGACTCTGGGGCCACACGTCAAACTATAGATTGCATTGTGACCGGCTGTAAGCTGAGGGCATATAATGGCCCAATATCTGAGAGAGATATATATATAAAAAAATTCCCCTCTCACCCCTATGGGTGGTACGTGTCTTCCTCAATCTTGGGTCCTCTACCAGAGGCCTGGGAGTTTGAGGGTTCTGCGCAGTATCTTAGCTGTTCCTAGCACTGCACTCTTCTGCACAGAGAGCTCTGATGTTGTTCCTGGTATCTGTTGGAGCCATTCTCCCAGCTTAGGAGTCATGGCCCCGAGTGCTCCTTCCACCACTGGGACCACTTTGGCCTTTACTTTCCACATCCTCTCTATTTCCTCCTTCAGGCCCTGGTACTTCTCCAGCTTCTCATGCTCCTTCTTCCTGATGTTGCTGTCACTTGGCACTGCTACATCTATCACTACCGCTGTCTTCTGGTCTTTGTCTACTACCACGATGTCTGGTTGATTAGCCAGTACCTGCCTGTCCGTCTGGATCTGGAAGTCCCACAGGATCTTAGCCCTGTTATTCTCTATGACCTTCTGTGGAATCTCCCATCTGGACTTGGAGGGGTCTAGCCCATACGCTGTGCAGATGTTCCTGTACACAATGCCAGCTACTTGGTTGTGCCGTTCAGTGTACGCTGTTCCTGCCTGCATCTTACACCCTGCCACTATGTGTTGGACTGTCTCTGAGGCCTCTTTGCACAATCTGCACCTTGGGTCCTGTCTAGTGTGGTAGACCCCTGCTTCTATGGATCTGGTGCTTAGTGCCTGTTCTTGTGCTGCTATGATCAGTGCCTCAGTGCTGTCTTTTAGTCCGGCCCTTTCCAGCCACGGGTAGGATTTCCCAATGTCAGCCACCTCAGCTATCTGTCGATGGTACATCCCATGCAGGGGCTTGTCTTGCCATGGCACTTCCTCTGCTTGAACCTCCTGCCTTGTCTGCTGCTGCCTGAGGCATTCTCTCAGCAGCTCATCTTTGGGTGCCATCTTACTGATGTACTCCTGGATACTCCGGGTTTCGTCCAGGACAGTGGCTTTGACACTCATCAGACCCCGCCCGCCCTCTTTGCGGCTGCTGTACACTCTCTGGGTGTTGGACTTGGGGTGGAAACCTCCGTACATTGTGAGGAGCTTCCAGGTCTTCGCATCGGCAGTCTCCATGTCTTCCTTTAGCCAGCTCACTATACCGGCAGGGTATCTGATGACTGGCAGGGCATACATGTTGATGGCATGGATCTTGTTCTTCCCATTGAGCTGGCTCTTCAAGACCTGTCTTATCCTTTGGTGGTACTTGGATGTTGCTGTCTTTCTTGCCTCCTCCTCATGGTTCCCGTGTGACTGTGGGACACCAAGGTATTTATAGCTGGTCTCTATGTCTGCTATGTGGCCCACTGGTAGTTCCACTCCATTGGTCTTAACTACCTTCCCTCTCTTTACTATCATCCTGCCACACTTCTCCAGTCCGAATGAGATCCCAATGTCCTCACTGTAGATCCGTGTCAGGTGGATCAGTGAGTCAATGTCTCATTCACTCTTAGCATACAGCTTGCTGTCATCCATGTAGAGGAGGTGGCTGATGGTGATTCCAGTCTTGAACTTGTACCCATATCCAGACCTTATGATTATCTGGCTGAGGGGGTTTAAGCCTATGCAGAACAGCAGTGGGGACAGTGCATCACCTTGGTATATGCCGCACGTGATGGCCACTTGTGCGAGCTGTCTTGAGTTCACTTCCAGTGTTGTCTTCCACAGTCCCATTGAGTTCTTGAGGAAGGTCCTTAGTGTCCTGTTGACTGCCTGGCATTATTCTATCTATCTATCTATCTATCTATCTATCTATCTATCTATCTATCTATCTATAAAAAATGATGCTGCACTTCAATGGTTAGATGGCCTAGACATTGGTATTTGAATTTAGATCTTTTTAATATTCATATTTTAAAGTGCTTTTAACTTAGGCTAAATGTTAGTATTTAATGTAAGTCCATGTATGAGACGCCATATGCTAAATAAATAAAATCATGATCAGTGGTACTGAAAGCTATTGAGAGATTAAGGAGGGCCAGAAAGCACTAACCCCATCTCAATCCCACCAGAAGTCATCTACAGCTGCAGTCAGTGCTGCATTAGTGCTGTATTCAAGCCTGAAACCTGACTAAAAGGGTCCAGATTATCCATTTCCTCCAAAACCCTCTGGAGCTGCAAGCTGACCATATTCTCAACAGCTTTGGAGACAGGGTGAAAATTGTCCAGAATCACTGGGTCCAGTGATGATTCCTTGAGGAGGAGATAGACCACTTCTTTAAGAACCAGCCAAACCAACCCTTCCCTCAAGGATGCATTCATCACCATGTGGATCCAACCACATGTCATCTCCTGGACCTAATACACAGGCGGCCATAGTAGAGCCTTGAGGACCCTGTCTGCTTTCTTGGAATCAATAGGCTTGAATTCTTCCCACATACCCAGTCTGGATCATACCTCACTCAGCTCCAAAGGACCTGCATAGCCAGAGTTCAATTCAGAGCAGATCTGAGTGACTTTATTTGATAGATGCCTTTACAAATAGCCTTCATGGTGACCTTGCAGTTGTTCCTCAAGCCCATCCTGAGGAGGGACTGGGTCACCTTGAACAGAGCCATCAGCTGGCTATCTGCAGAAGCAATAAGAGCAGAGAAATAATTATGTTTTGCTGCTCTCTTACCACTGCAGTGTAACCCTTTATTAAGGCTCTTACCCATGCTTAATCAGATCTGCTGTTTGTTTTCGTATATACAAATAGTGCATTAAATATCACTTTTTTTAACCTGAGAAATATTCTGCACAAAATGCCCTTTATTTATGTAGGTACTTGCATTATCAGAAGTAGTATTCCATGAACTCTATTCTGCTCATGCAGGTTCCTGATTAAATGAAAGAGTACCAGAATACTTCTATCTTATTTTGGGTAAATCTCATTTTATTACCCCCTATTCAATCCATCTTGTACTCTGAACCTCAGTTTGTAATCCCCAGTCTTCCCTGTACCATATAACTGAGAAAATTAGGTAGCATCAAGCAAATGGATGGTACCTAATCTGCAAATGCTGGATTACTTCTGTATGTGGTTTACATATAAATGTTAACTGGCAAATTGGGGGGGGGGGGGGGGGGGCAGTGCAGAATATTATCATGAGAGATCTCCAGCAATAACTCCTAATAGCATCTAATGGATATACACTAGTAAAGTCCAAATAGGGATTTTTAAATAGCTTTACAAGTGCTTACTTTGGTGAAGTTGAAAATGTGTTCCTCATTCAAAGAAGAATTCAGTTTCCATCACTCAAATGTCAAGGCTAGTCCCTGGAAACAATATATCAAAAGGACAAATGGTTGGTCTTGAACCTCTAAATACTTTGTCCACATCTTCAGGCTGAATATTTTGTTTGTTTGTTTAGTTAATTAGTATAGCCACCCATATGTGATTCTGGGTGGCTCACAACAATTGAGAACAAGAACAATAAAAATATAAATTAAAAACAAACATACAACTATATTAACATCACTGTTAAAAACTCAATTTAACATTAAACATAATCACAGTCAACAGGTGCATACAAGCAATACTTCATGTTTAGTATAGCCATTGCCAAGGCTCACCACTAGTGTTGGATCCCCAAGCACTATGGCAAAGCTATGCCTTCAGACCCTTTCTAAACGCCAGAAGGATAGGGGTCAATCTAAGTTCCGGGGAAATGATGTTTTGAAAAGTGGGCACCATGGCAAAAAAAGGCTTTCTTTCTGTGTCCCATTAGATGACATTCCTTAGTAAACGGGACCCATAACATGCCTCTCCTGCCGGATCTGATGGGATGGGTAGATGTAACTGGGGAGAGGCAGTCCCTCAAATATCCTGGTTGTATGCCATCTAGGGCTTTATAGGTCATTACCAGCACTTTGAATTGCACCCAGAAGCACATTGGTAGCCAATGCAGCTCATGGAGCAGAGGTGTAATGTGTGCTGCTTAAGCGCACATAACTGCCTGCACCACTGCATTTTGTACCAGCTGCAGCTTCTGAATGCTCTTCAAGGGCAGCTGCATGTAGAGCACATTGCAGTAATCCATTCAGGAGGAAACCGGGGCATGATAATTGAGAGCAGAGCCTCCCAGTCCAGGAAAGGGCACAACTGGCACATGACACAAAGCTGTGTGAAGGCTCTCCTTGTCAGCTTTGTGAGGTAATCCAGACAAGAAGCACACCCAGAAGTATTAGCTGTAACCTTATTGTAAGATTACATTAACAGAATCTTGCAAGTCTGAAAGTATATTTCTCTCCCCTTGCCTTTATAGACCCAAAAACTAGGAAGGATCCTTTCTGAGATGTTTGCTACGCCCCCATTCCTTCTACAGACTTGGATGCCATTTGTCTGACCATGTCTAGTCTGTGGCTGTTCCTCCTCTCCCAAGGTCCTTCCCACATGCCATTACGTTCCTGGCCACATTTGCCACCTGCTCTTTGAGCAGGAGTCATAAGTCCAGGAGGACCCCAGATTCATGCAAGGTTTGTTTAAGGAATGCTACCCCATCCAGAATGAGAGATGGCAGATTCCTGGAACCAGAAGGCCCCAAAACCCAGAGCCACTCAGTCTTGTCAGGATTGAGCTGAAACCTGTTGTTTCCCATCCAAACCCTAACAGCCTCCATATACCACAACAGGACATCAACAGCATTGCTTAGTCCTCCAGGGATGGAGATGTAAAGCTGGGTATCATCAGCGTACTGATGATACCTCACTCCACTGTGATGGATGATCTCACCCAGCAGCTTCATGTAGATATTAAACAGGAGCAGAGAAAGTACTAAACCCTGTGGAACCCCATAAAGCAGGGGTTGAGGGTGGGACCCCTCATTCCTGATCAATGCCAACTGGAACTGGCCTCAAAGGAGAGGAACCAGCACAATACAGTGCTACCCAACCCCCAAAGCCAATCCAGAAGAATACCATGTTTGATGGTATTGAAAGCCGCTGAGAGGTCAGGAAGAGCAAGGATGGATTCAGTAACCCCCTCCTGTTCCTGCCAGAGGTCATCCAAAAGCACGACCAATATTGTTTCAGTCCCATACCCAGTTCTGAAACCCAATTAAAAGGGGTTCACTCTTCATATCACACATTATTTTACATTAAATCTAAATTTGGGAATAATGGCATAAAGTCCATGGTGTGATCCTAGCTGCTTTCATACCCGGTTACTGCCATGGAAATGAGTGCATTTGAAGGAAGCTGACTTATACTGGATCAGGCAACAGTATTTGGCCAATTTAGCCTTGTGTTGCCTCTTCTAACTGTATATGGCTTTAAGAATGAATAATTTATAAATTGTTGCTTTTTCTCTTAAAATATAACTTTCCTTTTTACCACTTAAATTAAAGATGGAAAGATACACAAAAATACATATATGTGTGTCTTTAGTTCATCACTGTCACAATATGCATATGTATTGGAACCAGAGTGCAAAGAATAGTGCATAGTCTCAAAAAGGATTGTTTTAATGAATTAGCAATCTATATTGCATTTTTAAAATTATTTAAATCAGCTTTCACTAGTCTGGTATAAAATACAAGATCTGATAAAAAGCCTAGCAGGTTTGTTCAATAAAATTAAGTCAGCAATTACCAAGTAGGAAATTTTTCCTCAAGGTATATATTGTTCTGGCCAACTACAATCTCCAATTTTACTGAAAGAAATTACCTCATGAAGTTTTTCATGCACATTTGCCAAACTCATCCCACACTATCTTGGAACAGAGTTTTAAAATGCAGGTACTTCTTTGCAGAATGTGTGTGATATAGAACATGCTTAAAGATACTTTGCAACTTTTCCTAAAAAGAGAAAGTAAAATGAAATCTTTTATCATATTTTGATTACACGTATTCAATTTATTAGTGTCTCCCTCCCTCCCTCCCTCCCTCTCTGGAAGTGATATCTGTATTACTCATTTTTGGTATTGATAATACAAATGTTTAACCCAGCATTCCTATATCCTTCATCTTTCACTTTTCACTAATTCTTTTAAGCATCTCCACAGAATGATAAAATAATGATCCCAGAACATTTCCCAAAGTGGATGGGAACAATGTGAACTATCTCTGTGGATAATGATGCTTAATAGTAATTAGTATTTTACTGGCATACTAGAAAACTATGTTTGATATTACTTTTGTAATGTCTTATATACTTTTTTTTTTTTTTTTACCATTTATACCTGTTTTTCATCTTTTCCATATAGTGAGAATTCTGGCAATAGATTTTCCACAAGCTGCAGGCACGTACTGAGATTATGCGGGCTAATTTGAATAAACTGAGGGAATAGATTTTGGTTTAGTGATAATTTGAAATTAATAAGAAAATAACACATATAGGAGGTGCAATGAGGGAGAGGTTATACAGGTAGCCTGATTTAAAGAGATAGGGTCAGGAAAGCAGAAATACAGAATAAAGAGAAGTTAGCAAAGGATGCAAAGAAAAGCAAAAAGGGCTTTTTTCTGTCAAATCAAAGGAAGACAAGAAGCAGTATACCAGCTGCTCAGCAAAGATGGTAAAAAAGTGAAAGATAGCAAGAAAAAGTAGAATTATTCAACTTCAGTTATGATTTAGGTTTCTCTAAGAACAGGATATGTATTTCACTGGTGATTGTGAAGAGCAGTCTGAAGGAGCAAGATTCCACCATAAATTTGATAGAAAACACACTCAAGGAATACCTGCTGACCTTGAATGAGTTCAAATAAGCAGTACCAGAAGAATTGCAACCAAGGCAGAGGCATTTAAAACTTAGTTCCTGCATTGAAGTAGTTGGATGTCATAAGGCTTGTTTTATGTTTATGACAAGATTTTCCTGAGCACTGTACTGATATAATTCTTCAGTATTTCTGCATGGAACTATGCATGTACATATATATGAGTGTATTTGGGAAGCCTATTTATTATTTATTTAGTTCAGCTTGGACACCACCCAACTCCAACTGACTGGGTGGTTCATAAATAGTAATATAAAAGCTAATAGCAACCAAGCACAATATACAAACAGAGAACAAAGATGACAAACACACCTAAGGGGCACCATCTATCTCACCTCAAGACCTGGGAGAACAGTTAGGTGTTCAAGGCTTTATGGAATGCCAACCAGTGGGAGGAGGGTCTCATTCCAAAGGGCAGGTGCTACGAGAGGGAAATCACACTTCGTGGGTCCTGATAGATGACATTGTTTATTTGAAGGGACCTGCAGCACGCCAACTCTGCTGGCATATATTGGCCAGGCAGAAATCATGGGAGATAGGTGGTCCTTCGAGTAACCTGGCCCTATGCCATATACAGCTTTATAAGCAGCACCTTGAATTGCACCCAGAAGCAGACTGGCACCCAATGCAGCTTGCAAAGCAGAGGTGTCACATGGGCATGCCGAGGAATGACCATCACTGCCAGTGCTGCTGCACTCTGGACCAGTTGAAACTTCTAAGCAGTTTTCAAGGGCAGCCCCAGGTAGAGTACATTGCAATAATCAAGCCGTGAGGTGACTAGGGCATGAGTGATTGTCTGAAGGGCCTCCCAATCCTGATCCAGGAATATATATATTCTAAATATATATATATATATTTAGTACCTTTAGCTAAAACTGACTTTATGGCTTGTGTTGTAATTATAATCCTAAATTGTATGTATTATATAGGTTACAATCAGTCTTTTGGTTTTGTTTAAAAGATAGTTTGGGAGCCACTGGTTCTGTGAAACATAGCAATTAGAAATGAGTGTATGTTTGTATTTTTTAGTTTTATATCCCACCTTTACTTTGGAGCTCAAAGTGGCTTACATAGTTCTCCCTCCTCCAATTTTTTCCATAACTATAACCCTGTGAATGAGCTTTCATGGCTGAGGGTGGGCTTGTATTTCCTAAGTCCTAGTCCAATTCTTAACCACTATATCACACTGGTAATATCAACCATATGAGTCAAAATTTAATAGTTAATGGGTTCAGAAGCCTCTGAAAAGGCCAATAAAACTAACAGGGACAAACTTTCATCTCCAATTCTTGGCATAGATCATAGATCAGTCTTATTTATTTATTTATTAAATTTCTCTCTGCCCATCTCCCCCCAATGGGGGACTCTGGGTGGCTCACACACAGCATTAAAACAATAAATATATATAAATACATAAAACATAAAAAAAATATACAAAACATTACCAAAAAAGGAGGGGAAAATCCAAGAAAATGATGGTTCTGGGGCTGAAGACAGCAGGCCTCTATGGGGCTAGCCATCCCCACACTTGATGTATTCCCTCCCCACCCCAGGTCAAGTGGCAGAACCTGGTCTTCAAAGCCCACTGGAAGGCCAGGAGTGAGGGGGCCAATCTTACCTCCAGGGGCAGAATATTCCAAAGAGTGGGAGCTACAGCTGAGAAGGCCCACCTTCTGGACCCCGCTAATCAGAGTTCTTTTACCAAGGGGGTCCGAAGCATGCCCTCTCTGTGTGATTGGGTGGGATGGATTGAAGTCATGGGGAAGAGGCGGTCCCTTAGGTAGCCTGGTCCCATGCCATGTAGGGCTTTAAAGGTGATAACCAACACATTGAATTAGACCTGGAAGCAAACTGGTACCCAATGCAGTTCATGGAGCAACGGCATTATATGGGCCTTCTTGGGGCTCCCAAAATAGCCCGCACAGCTGCATTCTGGACCAACTGTAGCTTACAGATACTCTTCAAGGGTAGCCCCATGTAGAGCACATTGCAGTAGTCTATATGGGAGATAACAAGGGCATGAGTGACTGTTCAAAGGGCATCCCATTCCAGGAAAGGGCGTAACTGATGCACAACCTAAAGTTGTGCAAAGGCCCTCCTTGCCACGGCTGCCACCTGCTCTTCGAGCAGGAATGGTGCTCAAATGCTGAAATCAGGACTGAAGCTTGCCTGAAACTAATCTGAATAATTTGTATTATGATATATGGAAACCTCTGATTTCCAAACATGTTATTCAAAAAGGGAATATAGGAGTTTAGATTAAGATTATCCAAACTGGTAGTTTTAGGAGAAGTGTTTCCTAATGGACTTGAGAAAAAACTTTTCATAAACAGTCATTCAGTGCAATCCTTAACCTTAAGCTGCTTTGTAAGCCAGGAAAACCAAGGATCAAGCATTATGAAGTTAGTTGATGCAAGAAACCTGTCCACATCTTTTAGCTGTAGGAATGGAAAAGCAGCCAGTATAACATGACAAGCTGAGACCGCAGTTATGCTTGTTAGAACTAAGACTTTACACTTGGCAAAGAAAATGATGCATTCTGTTTGCAGTGTTAGTAATAACCAATTATTTGGTTTTTCTTTTCCTTATCATGGGTCAGAAGATAATAGGCTTTTGGTCATCTGAACAGTCTTTGATGGTTGACTCCACACTGTGCAGTGGTGGTGTATAAAATTAACTTCCTCATAGGAAGTTTTCAAATGGACTTTCCAAGTTTGACTGAACTAGTTTCTTTTTTCAAAATTAAAGGTTGCACAATTGGTTGTTCTGTTCATTTCTTTACCTCTAGCACCCTTGAAAATCAGGGATGTCTCTTGGTTTTGTTCAGTTGGGGAAAGCATTCAAGAGGGATTGTGCCAGGTACAGTGGTACCTCGGGTTACGAACACTTCTGTTCACGACCAATTCGGGTCACGAACAGCACCATCTGCAAAATTTTGCTTCCGTTCGCAAACTCCGCATCGGGTGACGAACAGGGTCCGTGGCCATTTTCCCTGCCATGACACGTGGTCGTGGCTTCCTGTAGGGAGGGGGACTGTCCCTCCAAGCAATAACCACCTCCCCACCTGCCTTCCTGTCCTCCACGCCAGAAGTCGCCTCAAGCAAGGTTAGCGTTCTCTCTCTTCATATTGTACTGTACTGTACTTTGTGTCATATTTTTGTGGTTTTAAAAAAAAAATACATATGGTTCAGAATGGATTAACCGTATTTACATTGAACCTTATGGGAAAATTTGATTCGGGTTGCGACCAAAATCGGTTGGCGACCAAATTTGTAGGGGTCAGAACGGATTAACTGTATTTACATTGAACCTTATGGGAAAATTTGATTCGGGTTGCGACCAATTCGGGTCGTGACCAGAGTCGCGGAACGAATTAAGTTTGTGAACCGAGGTACCACTGTATTCCAGACATCAAAAGAATTTTGACATAATTATCTGTTCTAGTGATAGGAAAATCCCTCAAGGAATGGAAGAAGACAAATCTGAAGCATGACTTGTATCAAATGGTCAGATGTAACAGGGATCATGCCTTAATGGGTCCTGTCAATGAGAGTAAACCCCAGCAAGTAGTGGTCTGTCTGTGACAATACAACTGAATGTATTTAAATATCTATCAGATAATACATCTGCAGTCACCCAGATATTAACCATAGAGCTAGACTGCTTGAGACTGCAGATTTTAGAAGAACTGGGCCCAACAAATGAAAAGCACTTGAAATGTCATAAATTAACACAGACTTTTGATTACATTAAATTCTGCCTCATAAGTAGTGATAATGCATTTGTTCAACTTAATTTAGAATTTATCCAGAAGTTGTTAAATGTGTTGCTGTAATGCATACATCTAGAATGAATACTTTCATACATTTCTGAGAATGTCAAGACATAAAAAAGGCGTATGATTTTTATTATAAATGGTGCCAAGAAAGAACATAGAAGTACTGTAGCTACATACAGTAGTATGGGATCTGAGCAGAATGTTTTCAGGATAATAGGTATCTTCCTTAACTATGTTTGGTTTATTGTTGTCTTGTTTCTCTAAAACAGCGATGGCAAACCTTTTGGGCTTGGTGTGTCAAAAATTCGGAAAACACCTAACTTGACTCTGCAAGCATGTCACCCCCCCAAACAAAAGAGAAACAATTCTTTACATATTCATGTAAATACAGTCCAATCGTGTGGTGCTGTGTGTTATATAAAGAAATGTCAAATTATTACAAAAATGCAATACAAGTAAAACAGATTCAATTTCTTTGATAACTCAAACAGGGAGAATAGTTGTTGGGTGTTGGTGAACACTGGCGTGTCACCCAAAATGTTGTGGCGTGTCATTTTTGACACGCATGTTATAGGTTCGCCATCCCTGCTCTAGAACAAGCTATTAATAATATAGCCAACCATTTGTTTTGCTTTTAATCATGTGGTATGATCAAAATATTGTGTACTGTTGGCTTTTTTCTATTGCTGTTTTTAAAATAATTTTGATTATTTTAATTTGTAGTTGTATTATTCACAATTTGGGGTAGAAAACTACTTATAAAGAAATGAACATAATTACTTAGTATCCTGATCCCAGAGATCTGCATTTTGTATAGTTCTTGCCCTATGTATCTTCTGAATTATATATTTTCTTTTTTAAAAACTATATACTTCTGAGCTTACCAGCCTCTCATCTTTTTTTCCCCTAGATTAGAAAAAGAGAACATTCAGCATAGCCTTAGCAATGAGGCAAAGACCCGAGTCCTTCAGGCTCAGCAGAGAGAGCAGGAGCTGACACAGAAGATGCGGCAAATGGAGGCCCAGCATGATAAAACTGGTAGGTGGTCGGGAAAGATTAGAGCCTGGGCACTCACTCACAAGCCCAGCCCACGCCTTACTGTGAAATGACATCAGGAACACCTGTAACCTTTGGCTGGCCGAAGGGAGCAGATGCTAACTACACCGGAGATTCCGAATTACATATTAGTTAGCGTTTAAAAGAGAAAATGGAAAGTATTGCCCACTGTCTGTTGATTTCAGAGTGCTGCTCTCACATCTGTTGCACCATCTGGATTATGAGTTTATTTACCTGTGTTCAAGAAACGTAAAGCTGAGAGGGACCACAACAAAGTAGAAAAACAAAGGGTTTATTTTTGGCTGGATTTTCAGGCACACATGTTATATAAAGAAAATAGCATCAGAAGCTCTGCAGGAAATGCTCTGAGCTTAGAGTTAAAGTCTCCTGAATAGCACTGAACAGTTCCCACAGTACACACATTATAGCTACTCTAAAAGCTTAATGAGTTTGCTTCAGAATCCAAACTGGAGAAAAGCTTTAGCCATTAATCGGTACTTAATTCACTGTCGCAGCTGGATGTAATTCACTGGCTCCAAATTAATATGTTCCTTTATTTAATCTTCGTAGCTTCACACATTTTTGGAATTTGTGTATTCTGTCCTACTCAGATTTAGATACAACTTTAATCTTTTGTAGCTACAAGAATTTGAAGTAAGGAGTTTAAATTGATAAGCATGGGATTTTGGCAACAGTTGCTAATATGACTGAAACCTGATGTCTTTCAATATTTTAGCTCAGCTGACCTATAATTCTTTACCTTTATAGTGTGAAAGTAAAACAGATTCATAGAATTTCTGACAATCAATATTTGTGTAGTCTTTTAATATTGCTTTTTTAGATTCACATCAGAATGAACATGTATTTAAGAATCACAGCAAATTTCCATAAAGAAAATTGCAGAAAATACCCCCAAGGTGTGCGTTTTCAGAACCTAGCCTCTGAAACCAAAATTGTAATGAATTTAAATGTGCAGTTATGAAAATGTCTATCATGGTAGTAAGCCATGAATCATATATCTCCATCCTTCCTAAATCTCTGTATGCAGTCTAACTAAATAGTTAGAAATTGACATTTGTGAAAGGGAAAGGAAAACAAAAATCAAACATAATTTTACTTTTTCTAAATATTTAATAAATTTCCCCAAAATTGACTGTAATGCTAGGGAGCTATCTGTGACCTAGATATGTAAGTTAGGAATGCAACAAAATGTGGATTCAAGTCAGATTTTACGGGTTTCCCATTGTGTTTATAATGTAATGTACTACACAAGTGAATATCTATCAAAATATCAAAAGCTTATGCCTTCTAGTAAAATGTGTTAGTCTGAAAAGGTGGTACCAGACTCCTTCTGATTTTTGGCCACCATAGACTAACACTCTTACAATATCTAGTTTGTGACATACACCAGTGCATAGTTGATGACCTGTTTCTGTGATGGTAGATTGCTACTGTTCTTTTCTTCCTCCCTGTGCTTGGCACCTAAACTCTACTTCAGATTATCTCACAAAATCTGGTATGAGAAGCAGGGCAATTTCATTTTTGGTATTAAGGTCATTAATGTCTTTTGGTTGACTCATCTGCCCCCAAGACAGAACGTATTTTTTAAATAATTTTTTTATTAAAAGTTTTACAAAGCACGTAAAAACTAACACAAACTAATATAGAGTAGAAACAATAAAGAAGAAAAGAAATAAGAGAGAAAAAGTAAAACTGCAGAATAAAACAGTAAAGAAAAAATAGAAGGAAGAAACATCCAATTTCCTTTTCAGCAAATATAAGTACAATTGCAAAATTATAATTATAATTACAAAAAAGCTCATTTTTCTATTCATTTTTTTTAATCATCAAAACCACAAATCGTAAGTGCATTTTTTTCTGTTTCATGCAAAGTCTATAAGAGGTTTCCAGTCAACCATAAATGCAGATATTGTTTTTTCTTTGATCAAAGAAGTTCATTTAGCTATCTCTGCAAGTTCCACCATCTTCACCAGCCAATCCTCCACTGCAGGTAGTGTCAAACCTTTCCACTTTTGAGCATATAATAATCTCAGTGCAGTTGTCATATATAAAAACAAAGTTCCATGACTTTTTTCTAATTGTTTGTTCATTAGTCCCAAAAGAAAAACCTCTACTTTCAGTTGTACTTTAACCTTTAAAATCTTCTGAATTAATGTATGTATTTCTATCCAAACTTTTTTGGCTTTTTTACATGCCCACCAAACATGATAAAATGTCCCTTCCTGTAGTTCACATTTCCAGCAAAGATTCATAGTACCTTTATACATTCTAGACAATTTCTTTGGTGACAGATACCAATGATACATCATTTTTAAAAAATTCTCTTTAAGGCTAGAACATAATGTAAATTTCAATCCTTTCAACCACATATTTTTCCATTGATCCATTTGTATATTATAGCCAATTTTTTTAGCCCATGTTATCATACATTCTTTCACTTGTTCTTCTGTCTCATATTTCAGCAAAGGTTTATACATTTTAGCCATAACATGTTCATCATTAATACATAATTCTATTTCAAACTCAGTCTTACTTTGTACTATTAAATCTTTTATCCACTTTAAACGTTTCTGTTAATTGTACATAAAAAAACCATTGACAAGAATATCCTTCTGTTATCAAATCTTCTCTTGATTTCATTTTACAGTCCCTTGAGAAAATTCTAGTATATCTTGGTAGGATAACCATTTATGTTTACTTATCGTTTCTCGTCTATAAAATGCTTCTTGTGCTGAAAGCCATAAAGGTGTTTTTGGGCAAAACCTGAGTTTATATTTATTCCATACTCTAAGAATAGCCCATCTAACATAATAATTTTTAAAGTCTACATTCACCTTAGCTTTATCATACCATAGATATCCATGCCCCCCAAATCTCAGATCATCACCTTCTAAATTCAATAACCTTCTATTTCTTAACAATACCCACTCTTTCATCCAAACTAAACAGCAAGCAGCAAAATATAGTTTCAAATCTGGTCAGCCCAATCCTCCTCTTTCCTTCGCATTTTGTAATACCTTATATTTAACTTGGTTTTTTCCCCTTGCCATACAAATTTAGATATATCCTTCTGCCATTGTTTAAATGGTACATCAGTTGTCAAAACAGGTATTGTCTGAAACAAAAATAACATTCTAGGTAGAACATTCATCTTAATCACAGAAATTCTCCCCAACAGTGACAATTGTACTTTGTCTCATTCTGACGTTATCTTTTTAACTTCATTCCATGTCTTAACATACTTTGAAATAACATACAGTTCATATTTGTCATAACTATATCCAAATATCTTCTCAATCTTGAAACCCGTTTTATTCATCAGTTCTGTTTGGTCTTGTAACTTCATATGGTTTGTTAACATCTTTGTCTTCTGTTTATTCATCTTAAAGCCTGCTAATGGCCAACGTTCTTTTAATTTACTCATTAAAAGTTCAATTCCCTTTAAAGGGTCTGCCAAAATCAAAACCAAGTCATCCATGAAAGCTCTTAACTTGTATGGCTCTTTTTTAATCTTTACACCTGTGATTCTCTCATCTTGCCTTATATCTTTATTTAAAAATTAAAGAACTAAAATAAAGGAGGAGACAATGGGCAACCTTATCTTGTTCCTTTTTGTATCACACATTATTTAGTTGATTCTCCATTAATGATTATTTGTGCTGTCTGTGGAGTATAAATTGATTTCACCCATTTTATAAAATGCTCTCCAAAATTCATATCTTCCAAAACCTTAAACAAAAAAATCCAGTTCAAATTGTCAAAAACCTTCTCTGCATCTAAAAAGTTTAATGCAGCTTGTTTTTTGTTATGTTTTCCAAATATTCCAAAATATCCAACACAGTTCTAACATCTTTCAACTGTCTTTTAGGTAAAAACCCACACAGATCCTCATGAATAACTTCTTGCAAAATTATTTTCAATCTTTCAGCTAAAATCATTGTAAACAACTTATGGTAATTATTCAATAATGATATTGGTCTGTAATTTCTTACTGAAGTCAAATCTTGTCCCTCTTTAGGTGTTATATTGGCTTCTTTCCAAGTCTCTGGTATCCTTCCTCCCTGTAGAAGGATTTAATTTTTTCTTGCTTCTTCCTCTTAATTTCAGAATTATGTTGTATCAGATAGCCTCTAATAAAAGCTTTACTTGGATCCCAGACCATTCTCAAATCAGTACCTTTATTTAAATTATTTTCAAAAAAATATTTTAATTTCTTTTTGCAGTCCTCAACAACTTCTTTCTGTAGTAATGCTTCATTTAGTCTCCATCTGAAAGAACTAGATTTTCTTTTATAAACCAGACTTGCAGGGTTATGATCTGAGAAGGTCTTTGATAAAATCTCTACTTTAGAAATTCTAGTTGCCAGGTCTCTCGAAGTCCAAATCTTCAAATCTATTCTTGAAAAGGATTTATGTATTTCTGAAAAATAGGTATACTCCCTTGAATTACCATTCTTCTGTCTCTATATATCAGCCAATCCTAAATTGTCCATCAAATCAAAGAAGACTTTTGGTAGTTTGAGTAATTTTAATATTTTCTCAGAAGTCCTATCCAATTGGGGGGTGACCACACCATTCAAATCCCCCAACAAATACCAACTTTCATACAAAAAAAATCTGTTAATTTCTCCATAGATTGTTTATAGGAAGTCACTTTATCTTCATTTGGGGGCATAAATTCTCAACACCATAGTTTTAACCCTGTGTGAATTAACTTCTGCCCCAATAAATCAGCTATATTCATCAGTTAATACAAGTTCTGGATTTAGTAAAGGGTTAATATACAGAACAACTCCAATTCTCTTTTTGGTATCTGCTGAAATAAATTCTTCTCCCAAGGATTTATAGGTCAGATATTTTATATCTCTTTTTCTGATGTGAGTCTCTTGTAGGCAAATAACGTCTTGCTTTAATTTTTTCAAATAATTAAAAAAAAATCTCTTTTGTGGAGCATTTACTCTATTTATATTCCATGTTAAACATTTGTAATCCATAATCAGTTCAAAAATTTAGAAAAATCTGAACCTGTAGCACCTAGTTCAGTATCATCTTTTTCAATTCCTGTTGCATCTGTTGTAGCTGTTGTGAAGTTCCACCTGAGACCTCCATTTCCAACTTCTCCAATTCTCCTTTATATTTAGAAAATGTATGTATTTAGACACCAGTTTAGACGTGTCTGGTTTGAAATCTTTGAGGTGGGATGAGCGCTGCTTTAGTTTTATTTGTTTATTATTGCTCACTGGTATATTGGAATTATTCCTCTCCCTTTTTTAAGGAAACATACTTTTCATGCTTGTTTGTTTTATGCTGCTATCTTTATTCTACTATTTTCTTATCTATTTAATCTACTTGTTGTAAATCATTTTTTTAAAAAAAGAATGGGATTAATTTTGAAATAAATGCATGCACATTCTTTTATACAGCTTAAGGAAGTGTCCTGGTCTGGCAAACATGGTTTTTCTGATTATTAATCACATGTATAACCAGCTTGCTCTTGGTCAAGCTAGCCTGTTAGAGATTCAGTGGTGCAATGCAATGAGTTAACTGAATTACACCAGAGTTCAGAGTTTTATATGTGATTATCATGTCCCTGCTGATTTTAGATATTTATTTAAATGATTTATATGGCTGCCCATCTTGCAAAATGCAACTTGGGCATTTTGACAAAGCAAAAAACAAAAGTTAGCTTCCCCATTTACCATCTTTTGCTGGTCTTTCTTCTTTAGTAGTTAGGGTAGGATTGAATTGACAGCCATCTTAATTTGAAACTGTGTTCTGTTTGAATTCTGCAGTAGTGGCACAAATCCTAGCAGGCCAATTTTTTCTATAAATGAACATAAGTATTTGCTTTATGATTTCATTCTACATAAGTGTATTAGGGGGAAAGGGACTATTTGTGGCATCTTTCTACATTCTGTACAACACTTCTGTATATAAGCAGCTGTGACTTGGCACAGATATGCAGAACCAGTTGTCATTTAGTCTTTTCACTCAGATCTGTAAGATCTCCCTTAATCTGCTTACATTTGAGAATGGTACTTCATGTCCAGTGATTTTTTTTTCGATACAGCTACAAGAATGAAAAAGTAAAGACATAGAAAAAGAACGAATGTCAATAGTAATTATGTTAAATTGCATGGATGGAGTTTTATCTGTTATTTTGCTATTAATTAAAATGTTACTTTTCCAGATAGATTCCAAATCACAATTTTGCAGCATTCCCAATCCTTCCTAGGGATCTCAGCTCTTGCATGAGTTGAAAATTTCTATCAGTTAGATGGAAAAATGCAGGATTATTTGCATCATTTGAAACCATCTGAAAAATTAGGGGACACTGGGATATTCACAAGAAATGTGGGTAAACCCTGTATGGATGGTATACATTAGCTCTATTTATGGTATTTTCTACTTGTTAATATATTAATATCCCACAATTTGCTGCACTGTTTCAGTGCATTCAATTGACAGATATTAACTGTGAGAGGAAGGTCAAGTGACAGATTCAGATATCTGATGTTCTTTCTACATGCTGTTCATACTTCATAATTTTGCTATATATTTTTATATTTCAAAAGAATTATTGTGGGCAGATGAAATCAGTGTATGTGTGTGTGTGTGTGTACCACCATGCTATTCATTTTTGGGGTAGCAATGTTAAGTAAGTCAAAGAAATTAAAGGCATGTGATAAGAAAAAAGGGAACATAGGTAAAATTAGTTTACACCACCCCTATCCTTTCTAATATTACAAACTGCCATTGCTTCCACCATGCCCATACACCACCTCATATAATGCCTTTTATTTTTTAAACTTTTCACTTTTCTCTTTTTCAGGACTTCATCAACTCTAGCAAAATATGACTTTCTTTCCCTTCCTCTCAACCTATTTGCAATTCAGTCCTAATTTATTCTCTCTAAATGACCAAGTCACCTCAGTGTATTTCTTCATATAAATCATTTACTTTTGTACTCAGTCCGGATTCATTAAGCACTCATACATTCATGATCCTATCTAAGTCTTCTTATTTTACTACACATTAAGTATCCATTCCCACTGTATTCAACATGATTATAAGTTTCTCTTGACATGTCTTCCCTAAATAGATTTTCTTTTTTCTTTTCATCATATATGTACCATACAGTTTGGACATTGCTTATTGGTAAATAATGTATATATTGCAGGACAGCTAGCCAATCAATAGTCCTGTCTTGGTATATATCATCATGGATGCACTGACCTTGTCAAGAACGGGTGCAGCTGGCACACTAGCTTATGCTGGGCAAAGATACTCCTATTTACATTTTCTTGGGCATCTGTTTCTTGGTGAATCCAGATGCACTCACAGACTGCAAACCTGATTCTTTAGGGAAGTGCTGCTCCATTTAAAACAGGTTGAATTACAATTCCAGAATCCATCTATCACTCTCTCAAGCACCTCTGCCAAGGGTTGGCTTCTTACTATGAGGAATCTTGTCATATCCTCAGGGTACTTAAACTGAAGGGTATCCATGAACAAGTAGGCATTAAAAAGTACATCATTAGAATCTGCTAATCTTAGTTAGGATGAATGTGAGAGATTTGTACATAGAAAATTTTGTCATATCATCTTCTGTTCTTGAAGTGATAGATCTTTCATATAATAATTTGGAATAGCTGCACTAGAAAATTCAGTGTAGATGTAGTGGCAGTGGCAAATTACAATTTCCTCTTTGCCATTGAAGCTGCAGTATACTCCTTAAAATGTGCTCTAGCTTCTGTTTATTTATTCTGAGTCTCCTCCACCATTTTTGTGGTTGGCATCCCTATTTTCATTCCTCTGAACTTTCTGTAAAACAAGTAGGTCTGCCTTGGCTTATCAGCACAGAGAAAATGTTCAGAGGCAGTAGCCTCCCCAATTTCTTCAAAAGTTAGGACTTTCTAAAAGCATAAATCTCATTCAGAATTAATGTTCATAAATAAGAAACCATATTCTCCTAACTAAATAGTTGTCTTACTGCCCTGAACACAACATAATCAAAATAATGCCCTGCTGAAATAATTTGGGATAATAATCCTTCAATTGCCATCAAGATTATAGCTTTCTGAACTACTAATATGAGAAAGAGCCAGTTTGGTGCAGTGGTTAAAGTATCAGGCCAGAAACTGGGAGCATGAGTCCTAGTCCTGCCTTAGACACGAAGCCAGCTAGGTGACTTTGGGCTAGTCACTTTCTCTCAGCCCTGGGAAAAAGGCAATGGCAAACCATTTCCAAAAATGCTGCCAGGAAAACTGTAGGAACTAATCCAGGAAGTCACCAGCAGTCAACATTGACTTGAAGGTACCAAAAAAACCAACAACAACAACAAGCCCAAAACAAGCCCTAATCTGTGGGACTCCAGAGACACTTTACTGAATACTACTCCAGCTTGTTAAAGAAGGCGATGGTTACACAGTGGTCCACATCTGAAGAACAGATACCCACATAGTTGGATGACTCTTGGACAATATCTGGTTATAATAATGGAACTCTGATACCCCACTGTACACTTCACATTTTGGATGATGCTATATAATGCATCTGAGTGGACAGATATGAAACATATATATTTATTTTTGAATGAGATTGATATTCTGCCTTATATTCAGGTGTTCAAAACAGTGTGCATAGTGTTCCCTGCTCTTGTTTTCTCCGCAACAATCATCCTGAGGATTAGGTTATACAGAGTGAAAGTGACTGGCCCAAAATCACCTAGGAAAATTCTGTGGCTGAGGGTAGACTAGAACCTGGGTTTCCCTGTTCCTACCCCAACATCTTAACCACTATAAAACACAGACTGTTATCTCACAACCTTTGTTCAGATCAGGTTTTTTTGCTCCAGAATCAACTCTTTAGAATCATGTTTCATATTCACTCACCATTCATAAATACAAAGTTTAATTGGGTAGTGGGAGGAGGACTGCCATGAAAATCTGCAGGATCTTGCTGGATAGATACTTTTGAAGGCAAGAACAACATTCATTCACCCTGCTTCTGTAATGGCCAGTCCACCTGCGTCCACTACTTCTTGGTCCTTACTGTGGCTACCTCCCAAGGATTCTTCCATATTCCTACAGCATACCTCTCAAGGTCACCACAAATAGGACAGAGAACAAATCTAGAGGACATTAAGAAAGAGCAAAAGATTCAAACACATAGCTATCCTTGGCCTATCTTTCAGATTTCCATAACCTAGTCTAACTTACCTGTTACAGAATCATGACATGGAGGACAGAGGGAAAAGCATGTCCCAGTGTTCACACTATTCTAATTCCATATCATCCTCTTTTAGGCCCATGAAAACTGAGAGAGAAAAACACCATTATCTCTAGTATTACAAAATAAGAGAAGAGGCCAGCCTTAACTTCTGGCCAGCAAAAGAAACAATCCAAATGGAATATGACCTTCAGTTCAGACTTATCAGCAGCAATCTGGCACTAGTCACAGGTCTATTCAAACAGCCCTCCAAAGCTATGACAGCTGCAGAAGAGCATACTTCCTCTACTATAGAAGGGCTGCCTTATTGGATCTTTTGTTCCTTTAACTGGCAGACAATTTAGGCTGAGGAGTATCCTGGTATTGACTACCTCTGATCCAGCAGCAGTCCAGCTGCTGTTTTAGCTCTAAGCCTTTAAGGACACTTTCTCTTGTGCATTTGTCTTATTAGTTGATTCTGTATTTTCTGGGATATATTCAGTTTGCAGATTAACTCATGAAATAACTCCAGCCTCCTTCATGCAAAAATTATTTTGATTATATGGTATAGCAGAAATGAAAATGATATTTTCCTAAGGCCTGACTCTTGACACCCAGACTAAAACAGCTAAGAACAAGGCAGGATATATTGGCAAAGGACCATATTACTGTATAAGCATTTAGCAGGGAAATATGTGTGGTATCCAGAAGGATCAAAGAAACAATATCCTATTGTAACTGAATAAAGCATAATAAGCCATGGCCAAAATATGTAAATATTTATCTGCTATGGCATTACCAGATAATTTTTTGAGTATTATATGTAAAGACCATTATATTTAGCACAGTGACAAAGAACTTAGGCATGATCATCTATGGTGGTTTCTGTGTGAAAGTACTTTCCATGAATAAATGTTTTCATTTTTGATTAGCCAAAATGTAATGCCAACCCATTCACAAGTGGTCGATTATGAGACAGTTTTGTTAGTTTTTCATAATACAGTTTTGGACTTCTAATATATTTTGGGAAAAAAGCAACATGTACTGAGCCAGTGCTTTCCTTGTATTTTCCCTTCCTTTTAAATAGCAGTTTTGGCATCAATATCTAAAGCATTTTTGTAATTCATTTTAGCTTCCAATATCTTATTGTTTGGGACTGAGCCAACAATTTCAGGGTGATTTGTTAGATACTAAGTTTGAAGAAACTTTTAGTTTAAAAATGGAGACGAGAGGACAAAAGTTAGACAGCAAAGAGTATTCTATAAGGAAATGTGTGCATTTTCTTGTACAGAGAAACTGACAGCTCCTGTCATTACTGTTAGTCCTCAATTTATGACCATTCATTTAGCAACCATTCAAAGTTACTGAATGGCACTGAAAAAAGGGACTTATGACCAGTCCTTGCACTTACAACTGTCGCAGCACCCCCGCAGTCATGTGATTGTGATTCAGGCACTTGGCAACCATTGCACATTTATGATAGCATCCTGCGGTCACATGATCACCATTTGCAACCTTCCCAGTTGGCTTCCGACAAGCAAAATCAATGGGGAACCATGCAATTCACTTAACGACCACAGTGATTTGCTTAACAACCACTGCAAAAAAGGTCGTAAAATTGGGTGCAGTCACGTGATGCCTCAATTAACAACCTCACTGCTTGACAAGTTTTCCAGTCCCTATTGTGGTCGTAAGTTGAGGACTACCTGTAGTGATGACCATCAGGGGGTTCTATTCTCTGTTAGGAAGTTTCTGTAAAACTGAATTAGTATCTGAATAAAAAAGGAAAACCTTACAATTCATAGAAAGAGATTTAACTATGTGTTTGTCCTAATACTTTGAAGAGATTTTCCTTTTGCTATAGGTAATTTCTTCAAAATGTAATTTGCACTCTGTAGTCAGAGTAAATAGTCCTTCTAAAATGTCTTGTGTAATATCTAAATCTTGATATTCAGAGAACTTATCTATATTTGTATATGTATAACTGTTGTTTCTAGTAAATGAACTGGAATCATTGCTGAGTTCCCAGAATGCTCTTCTATCAAAATTAAAAGAAGAATGTTGTCAACTGGCAAAGAAGCTTGAACATGTCACTGAAAGAAATAGGTAAAAAAAGCTTGTAACCTTTGCATGTGAAGCTATTAGGAAGTATTAAGATTTCCTTATTATTCATAAGTGCTCAATAGAAAGCTGCTTCCCATTGTAAGACAGCATGTTAATCACTGTACCACCTTAGATGTTTCTGATCTCTAATCTCTTTCCTTCCTTCTCTGATTCCCAATGAACATATTTAATATGGGGAAAAAAGCAGATGATTACAGCCAATATTATATGCTCATACTAGATGATGATTACAGCCAATACATTATATGCTCATACTAGTGAAAATCTATATATGATTAGTATCAGTATATAATGAGCATATCATCTCTATATATGTATCTATATGTATAAGTGTGTGTGTGTATGTGTGTGTATAGGCTTCCTTCTGGCCCATACTATAAAAAGAATCAGTGATTCCTGGTTGAAAAGAATGAGAAAGAAGCCAAAATAAATCAGTTTGCATATCACGGTGTGTGTGCATTGTTAGGTTTTTTTAAATTCCCATTCTTTTATTAACTAAATTAACGGAATACTTCTAATGTACTCATGGATTGCAAATTGCTAGCCTTACGGACTCCCTAGATTGTTTACACACAATGTGCTTTTCTCAAGGCAAATATAAATCAGGTCTTAAATAAAGTTATTTTTGAGGTGCATATTCTTTGTAAGGGATAAATAAATACAATAAATAAGGAATGTATTACCCTTTTTGCACATTGCCTATTTATGAATGTGTACTCTATATATCACCCTTGCATAAAGCAAGTGCCTGCTTCAGATTAAGCCTCAAATATTCAAGGGATAATTACTTATACAATTGGACATTGAAATGTTATTGCTACAGTTGGCATCCCTTTTACTGTACCTAACCATGTTAATCTGAATAGACAAGTGGGATCTTTAGTTAAATATTGTAATATGTAGTGCTCTTCTATGTAACCATGCCATCTTCCATGACATCTCTTTCCATTTTCCTCTCCTCCACTGTGTCCAGTTCACATTGGGTACTGATGCCCATCCTTGCTGAGAGAGATGGGAGTTGTAGTCTATATATGGAAGGAACCTGGCTGTAGCAGAAGCTAGAAATACCTACCATCAATTCCATGTGATTGCTTATAGTTGGCAGCTCTTACTTGTGCCTTTATCTCCTTGAAATTACAAAATAATCTCCATGGCACTGTTCTTGAAATAATGATTGGAAACTTTGTTGATGGAGATTGGAGTATCAAGTCCATTCTGCAACTAAGAATTAAATTTAGAGTGATTAATTAATCTGATGACTTGTCTGTATTCATGGTTAATCCATTCTGAAACTGAGTCTTTATTAAAATTTATGTTGTGCGATAAATAATTTCTTGGCAAAATTAATAATTATTGTGTATGAAATGGCTATAGCATTAGGAAGATAATTGTAATAAATAATGTATGTTTCTTATTATCGATGTCATGAATACATATTCTTTTTTATAGCAAATTTATTAAAATTACAATTAAAAAGATAAAAACTAAAACTAAAAAAATAAAAGAATAAAAAATAGAAAGTGCAGAAAAGAAAAAATAGAAAAATAGAAAAGAAAGAAAAAATAAGAATACAATAAAGAAAAAGAAATATACAAAGAAATGACTTCCCCCTTCATCACCACAAGTATAAACAATTTTAGTAACTTATCACCTTCTCTTAAAATAACAACAAATGATCTCTTCTTCCCATATCCCATCTCTTATCTATAAACAAATCCTTAAAGCTTCATCGTTCAGTCCTGATCAGCAAAAGTCCATTTAGGGTTACCAGAGATAACAACATATCTATTTTAACTTGGATCAAATAAACCAATTTTATATTTCTTCTTTTTACTTTTAACAATCTTGATCTTTAGGCCTTCAAATAATGTCCTAGAATTTGATTTCTTTTCATTTTTCCTTTGTCCCTTCTCAAAAAATTCTTCCAAGATTTAACAAGTCTTTTTTGTAAATCCAATATAGGAAAGTTATCCAAGTCACTCTTTTCATTTGTTATTTGTATATCCCTTTTAATTATTAAGAAGTTAGCCAGTTTCATTTGTATGTCCAGTGTAGCATCTTTTTCCTATCATTCTTATAGCCTGTCATTTTTAAATCCAGTTTCAGATCAGTCTCAGTCTTGTCTGGTAAAACTTGTTCCTCTTCCATAATGTCTTTTAAACACAGTCTATCTATAGAGGCAGACACTCTTAAAATTAGCTTCTATGTCCATTGTTCAAAAATATCCTTCAATATGTCCAATGTTAAAATATTTTCCTCTTTTCTGTATTAATAAGTCAAATATCAGTGTTCTTCTCTTGTAATTGTAACCTTCTGGTTCCCTCTAGTATCCAACCTTCAAAGTCTCATCGTATCATGTTTTTTTAAAAGAGAATTCAAAACAAAAGCATTTTCCCACAGGAAGGATTCCTAGAATTAATTCCAAAATCTTATTTGAAATCCATCTGGACCCTTAAATCTGTTTGTAACTTTCCAAAATCAAAGTTCTAATCACCCTTTTGCTGTTAATTCTAAAATAATTTTTTAAAGTCCTTAAACTTGTATTTAAAACTTCTTTCACTAAGGATTAAAGGAAACTCAACCAGTGCTGTAAAACTTGTTGATCCAAAGGTTTCTAATAGCTGAAAAGCAATTAACAAGCAATTTCTGAAAGTGGTTAGAAAAGGAAATATGTGAATCCAGTGTCCTGTTTGAAGGCACTGACCATGGTTTCAGAAAGATGGTTATTCCCTCGTCTCCCAGAGCTCTAAACCCACTGGAGACCACTGTCTTGCAGACATCTGGAGCACTTGTAGGCAATCTCAAGTCCTCTCCTTGTCCTGAGAGGAATTCCACCATGATTGTCTTCAGTTCGCCATTTCTTCCCCGGAAGTCTGAATATATACAGTGGTACCTCAAGATATGAATTTAATCCGTTCCGTGACTCTGATCGCAAGTCGAATTGGTCGCATCCTGAAGCAAATTTTCCCATAGGGTTCAATGTAAATACGGTTAATCCGTTCCGCCCTCCGAATTTGGTTGCATCCTGAAGCAAATTTCCCCATAAGGTTCAATGTGTCAGCCGGCGTTGCATGGCTAGGAAATTCCCCAGGCGCGCTTTAGTCAGTTTCACCGCTCGAGCGCTAGCGCAGAAAGAGGAAGTGCTAATGAAAGGGCCACCTGGCACCTCTTCACTAATCTGTTAACGCCAGAGGGCCGCGGGCGCTATGGACAAAGGAAAGAGCCACCACAGAATTGAGGAAGAGCAATCAGCGCGCGAGGAAAAGCTCCCGCTCCTGGCTGTGTGCGCGACAAAAGCCCAGCAAAAGCAATGACCACGCCAAGGGCTATGGACAAAGGAAAGAGCCGCCATGGAATTGAGGAAGAGCAATCAGCACGCGAGGAAAAGCTCCCGCTCCCGGCTGTGTGCGCGACAAAAGCCCAGTGAAAGCAATGACCATGCCAAGGGCTATGGACAAAGGAAAGAGCAAATTTCCCCATAAGGTTCAATGTAAATACAAACAGTTCTGAAACATATGCATTTTATTTTTAAACCACAAAAACATGAAAAAAAGCACAGTATGAAGAGGGAGAATGGGGTGGGGAGGCAGTTATTGTTTGGAGGGAGAGACCCCCTCCAAAGGGACATCAGGGAGATCTCCTTCAGGGGTTTCCTCTCTTCTTTGCCTCTTAGCTGCAGGCTCAGTTCTGGGGAAAAACCTGTCTAAAGTCAGTTGTTTTTTCCTGCGCTGCATAACCCTCCAGAAATGAGAGACCACGTTATCGTTCATCATGTTCAACACTCTGTTCGTTACAGTTATGTTGGGGTGGTGCTTCTCAAAGAAGTCCTGGCAGTCATTCCATTTTTCCATAATGGATTTAATCACGTCACTGCTCACCTCCTCCCTGTCTTCCTCTTCCTCAGTGGAATGCTCCTCACCAAGTGCTTTCTGTTGCTCACTCTGGAGTTCAGCAAGTTCTTCCGTGGTCAGCTCCTCCTCATGGTCCTCAACAAGCTCCTCTACGTCTGCACCATCGACAACCAGACCCATGCTCTTGCCCATGGACACAATCTCCTCCACTACCTTTGCATCAGACCCTTCACGGTCACGTTCAGCGACACATTCTGGCCACAGTTTCCTCCAGGCTGAGTTTAAGGTCCGGCAGGTGACATCTTCCCAGGCTTTGTCAATGAGGCCGATGCAGTGGAGGACATTGAAATGTTTCTTCCAAAACTCTGCCAGAGTCAAGGATGTTTCCTCAGTGACATTGAAACACCTGGTGAAGAGCGCCTTTGTGTAGAGCTTCTTAGAGTTGCAGATCACTTGCTGGTCCATGGGCTGCAGGAGAGGTGTCGTGTTGGGGGGGAGGAACTTGACCTTTATAAAGTCATACTCAGTGTCCATAGCATCCACCAAGGCTGGAGGGTGTGCCGGGGCTTTGTCCATCAGAAGAAGGCACCTTTCAGGCAGCTGGTTCTCGGAAAGATATTTTTTAACGCTGGGTGCAAACACCTCATGCAGCCATTCCATGAACAACTGCCTTGTGACCCACGCTCTCGCATTGGCCCTCCACATGACAGGCAATCTGGCCTTGTTCACACTGTGTTCCCTGAACGCACGAGGGGTCTGGGAATGGTATACCAGTAGCGGCTTAATCTTCAGGTCGCCGCTTGCGTTCGCACACAGCAAAAGGGTCAGTCTGTCCTTCATGGGTTTGTGCCCTGGCAGTGCCTTTTCCTCCTGCGTGATGTAGGTTCTGTTTGGCATCTTCTTTCAGAAGAGCCCCGTCTCGTCGTAGTTGAACACTTGCTGAGGGATGTATCCTTCCACCTTTATGAAGTCCTCAAATTCTTCCTTGTAGGCTTCTGCAGCAGCCTTGTCAGAACTGGAAGCCTCTCCATGTCTTGCCACATTGTGGATGCCACTTCTCCTGCGGAATTTCTCAAAGCAGCCTCTGCTGGCTTTAAATTCCTCACTTGCTGCGCTGGTAGAGGGGTTTTTCTGCAGTAAATCACTGTGCAGCTTCCTGGCTTTTTCACAGATGATAGCTTCACTCACACTATCACCTGCCAGCTGTTTCTCATTCAGCCACACTAACAACAGCTTTTCCACCTCTTCCAGCGCTTGTGTCCTCTTCCTCGTTAAGGTTGTTACTCCTTTTTCCACATCAGCTTCTCTGATGGCATCTCTATTCTTCAAAATAGTCGAGATGGTCGACTTCGCCATGTTGTACTCTGCGGCCAGATCAGTCACACGAACCCCACGATCGTGCTTTTCTATAATGTCCTTCTTCAGTTCGATCGTCACTTTCTTCTTCAAAGCCTTATTCTTGCCACGCCCGCTCTGCATTTTCTTTGGAGCCATGCTGACAAGCACACCAAAAACCTTCCAAATGCCACAAAACACACCAAAAGCCTCACCGAACGTCTCCTTGCTACCGCGATCTCGCCCACAGGAAGCCGCGACCGCGTGGCAGCAGGGCAAATGGCTGCGGATCCGGTTCGTAGATTGAGGCGGAGTTCACATGTTGAGGTAAATTTTTGCGGCCGGAGCTGGTCGTATCTCGAAATTTTCGTAAGATGGGGCGTTCGTATCTTGAGGTACCACTGTATTCTGAAATGCTAAGAAATCCCTGCAAGTTTAGACAGTTATTGGCCTGTGACATTAACATTTATAAATAACATCATTCAGAATATAATCAAAAGCCATCTCTCCTCAGATAATGCCTCTTAAGACATATCAGGAACATTCTTACAGGTATCAGAAAATATTTTACTTTACAGTGCAAAGCTTGTGTGAACTTCATTCTCTAGATTAATTGTACAAATTAAATTGCAGTTATGTAGATTACTTCCTTCATTTCTAGGTTTTGGCCTCCTTTGGCTAGTATTATACCTTTTTGGCTCTATAGAACAATATTGACATTAACAGACCACTCTGAACTATTTCACACATTCAAGGAGGCCCAAGCAAAGCTGATTAAATGTCTGTTATTTTTTTTAATATCAAAAAGCAAAAGGAGTACTTTGCATATTAAATATGCTTATTTGTTGGCACAGTAGTTTTGTTTATTAGCAGATTAAAAAAGAGAATTTTTCTGCTACTTGAACCAAATATTCTTTCAAGTTTTAGTATATTACTGCTTAAGATTTACAAATCAGTATGCATTAAGGATTCCAGTTCTTTTGGTAAGATGCCAAGAAGTGTAACATACTGAGATAGATAGATAGATAGATAGATAGATAGATAGATAGAATTAATATCTTGGGACTGATTACATCTGGAGTGCATAAAGATACAGTTACATTATGCAGGTAGATTGAAAACTTGCTTTATTGGATTTAGCTGTTACCTTAAGTAAGTAATGTATAATATTGCTGGTCAGATATAAATTGGTAAGTGGAATTTATAATAACAAAAATCAGCTTGAGCAAAAATTTTCCCACAAACATGGGCGGATCTTGGACGTACTGAATTTACTCCCCTCCAGCTGCACATCTAGCTCTGTGTAACATGTGGAAATGTAAAAATACAATTCTTTAATGTTTTCTATATAATTCTTTTGCCCTTTTTTGGATTATTGCAGTGTCTGAGGCTTGTGGATTGATGCTTGACACTGTCTATTGTGTATTTGTGATTTGCGCTTTGTAATTAAGTGCAACAATGGAAGTCCATTGGGTCTCATTATATATAATGGTTGGTTTAATTTGTTTCACTTCTATCTTGTTAATTGTAAATTGATCATTAAGATTTGAATTCTAATCTGTCACCAGGGTTGAGTGTATTGAAGCTAGAGAAATGATCCTGTTTTTAATCACCGATGATGAGAAACAAATTTTATAATTTCGATGCATATTGCAGTCCATATATTTTAACACTGTTTTTTATGGTGTTATAAATATTGTTAAATGACTTTTAGTGTAGTTTTACTGTTTCACTATAATGGATAAATTATATTACCATTTTGGCAACAGTAGGCATCCAACTGTGTGAGTTTAATTGAAGTAAAGAACATGCACCCGGTTGAACTGTTTTTCTGCATGTTCAATTGAAGCTGTATTGGATGACTGCAGTCATTACACTTAAACACCAGGAGTGCCTTGCAAAGCTAGAGAATCAGAATGTAAAACTGAACTTGTGTGAAAACATAATCCACAACTATGATATCCTGTCCTTGTCCTAATCTCAATCAAAAGGAATAGAAGCTACCTGACATTTAATTATACTGCACTAAAATGGTGAGTTTCTGATAAATAGAAAAACAGTTACAGTGAACAAAATATCTAGGTTGAAATTTCTGTATTGTCTATCAAAATTAAAGGAACAAGCTGTGCATGGAGTGATTGACAACATACTCTAGCTTCTTGATGGATCAAAGGTTTAGTAATGCTACATTTTGCATTGGTGGTACTTCAGTAACATTGCGGTGCCTATACTATAAAGAAAATCTGCGAGTGAAATAACAAAATTATGGACTTAATATTATTTGTTTGTTTGTTTGTTTATTATTAAATTTGCATGCTGCCCATCTCCCCCCAACGGGTGACAGGTGAATTATTAGCCATGGTATCTCTTTTATGATTTAAAATATGCTTTTTGTGACTCCAGTCTTCAAAATCTTGTGTCATATCATATTTTTAATCTGGGGTTCACAGAGTTTGATGGAACTTCTTTCCCATGAAGTATGCTTAGGGTTGCAGTTTTGTTAAAATTATGTCAAATTCCTGCAAAGTAAGGCAGTTAGTTATTACTACTCTTATTGTAGTGGACTTGCCCCAAATATTCTGTAATTCAGCCTTCTACATCCTAGTGTCCTCTACATTAGACTGTGACACTTATTGCCTAAGCCAGTACTGGTCTAGAAGGCTTTAAGTTGCAAATTCCAATAGAATTAAGGCCCCTGCTATGTAACAGAACTGCAACAGTACTTTTTGATATTCCTTGTTCTGAAGAAAGATGCAGATGTGCAGTATAGATTTGTTAAGGTGATGATACACTGCATGATAAAATCTTGCAACATCCATCATCAGTGTTATTAATTCTCTAGGTCTGAAATCAGCCAGCTTAGTCAGGAAAATAAATATATCCATGACAGACTTGAGAAGATGCAGAAAAGGCATGATGAATTGGAGGATCAGTGTATCCAGCATGGAAGGATGCATGAGAAAATGAAGCTAAGGTAGGGAGATTTATTAATTTATCCCTGTGTGGTTTACTATAACAAACCTGATGTTCCTATACCTTTAATTTCAAAAACATGATCAATATTTTAGGAAATTGTTTAAATATTTTTTAAAAATTTTAATTGGTAAGAAATTCTTCAAATACATGTACTTTTAGGCCGTTTCTGTACTGTTGCCCAAATTATATTCAAATATGCTAGTCTCCAGTAAGCAATCATTCCCATGTCTTTCTCAGCAACTATATTTCAATAGAACTTTTTTTTTTAAAGTATAGCTCTGTGTGTGTGTGTGTGTGTGTGTGTGTGTGTGTGTGTGTGTGTAAAACATATCTATCAAAAAACTCCCCATCCAGTTGAGGCCAGCCTCCATCTCACTCTGTGGCTATGATACACAGCATTGTTACCTCCTTTCAACTAGGCAGGTAGGTCTAAGTATGTCTCTTCAACTTCACCTGCCATGAGAGTTAGCTGGTAATATATATGATGTGGTATTAATAAAACAGAAGAATAATTGCTGAAACCTTTGAATAGTTTTAAAATATGTTTTTTAGCATGCAGGCTATACTCTCCCTTTTTGTGTTATTCTTCTTTGTGTTCAGTCACAAATCAAATTCCTTGTTTATTGCCTCTGAGGCAGCTGACCTTCTCTAACATGCCATCTGCAGTCACCCCTACATCTGCTTAAGAAATGCCACTTCTTCAGTTTTTTCCTCTCACTGAATTTCTAAATGTCTTACTTGCTGTTTATATATCTTGTCATTTATAATCCTTTGGCCTAATTTCCAGTCCTCT
Organism: Liasis olivaceus; assembly: GCA_030867105.1. NCBI lineage: Eukaryota > Metazoa > Chordata > Lepidosauria > Squamata > Pythonidae > Liasis > Liasis olivaceus. The sequence continues at coordinate 266,508,514 of CM061349.1, forward strand.
TGGTAATATTCATATCAGAACCTATTAAGTTGCAAAATGGCAACATATTTGTGTTTACTACATTAGTGATTTAGACTAAGGTTTGGAAATCTCCTTATAAATCTCTTACCTACTAGTATTTTAGACATTACTGCTTGTGACAACATGCATCTACTCTACTCCCTCCCCCCAGACCCCAAATAGAGGCAGTTGATATCAGCTCACCAAAATGCCCTACCCCTCCATTTTCAAATGTGGCATAAAGCTTTTGGATGGTGTTGTTTTGTTTTAGCTTTAATAAAGGAAAGGGAGATTTGACCTTTTTTCCTCTTCAGATTTGTTTTCTACCCTGCATTTATATCCTCACTATGGTTGGGAAATAGTATCAGACTCTATGTTCTGCCTATCTTTAGCAAGTGGCTTTTATTTTTATTCTATAGCTCCTGGCTCTATAGATACTTGGCTTTGAATTAGAGACTTTAATATTGCATGGTACGGTAGTGGTCTCTTTTGATCTCCCAGTACAGAAGAATCTCAGTTGCGGCCCAATTTAACCCAGAAGACAATCTGAAGGGAAAGATAGACAACATGGCAGGGATATGTACGTAATCCTTCTTTTCTTACCAGCAACTCCCATAAATATTTGAATATTTGATGTGCTTAATCAGTTTAATAGGCTTTGTCTTCCTGTGCCCATTTGTACTTGGCCCAATCATGATATGCTGGCATTATAAGAATCTGACTGGAGCATTGAAAACAGTGGTATAAACTTAATATAGAAAGTATTTTAAGTTAACTCATTCTATATGTCAAAGAACTTACAGAGTTCAAAGAATTGGACAATACAAAATAAACTGTTTTAAATGGATAGAATCATAAAATAATATCTTACTAAAAATACCCGTGTACACCCAACATACAGAAATCAGTCACAGCGTTTAAAAATGAAATGTAATTGCTTTTTAAAAATATTATTATATTCCAAGTAATTTGTATGGAGAAGAAATACAAAGCAATTCTTTAATCCTAAGTGATACTGAGGGTATGAAACAAAATATAAACAGATTTGTCCACTTGGAAGGTGACTATAATTTAAAAGAAGAAGCTGAAGGAAAGTTAAGAAATGATCTAAAGTAAATATAAAAGCTGTAATTAGGACAAGATTTATATCAGGTAACTTAGAGGTTAACTTTTAATTTTAGAGTCTCAAACTAAATGAATTTCATAACAATCTTTAAAAACATATGAAGCAGATTCAAGGAAGGTTCTGTGGTATGTTCTAAGGAAGAATGGGAACATCTGGATCATTTTTAGCTTGAAAAGTTAATGCCTAATATAGAAGTTTTCCTAACAGGAGGAAATTTGGTGGCAATAATCCAAGGGGTCTTCATGGATTCCACAGACATTTCAGAGACCTATTTGTATATTCTCTCTGTACAAACAACATTTTCTAAGATTTGTGTATAATAGAAATTACTTTAGTACCAAACAATATTCTTCAGATCCTCCTTGATGACACAAGTGGCATATTCAAGTTACAGGGCAGAGGTACAAAGGTGCAGTCCAGGATATGACCTGCTAGCATTCTTTTTGTGGCTCTCAGAGCCCCTCCCCCTGAACATGGGGCCAAACCTTTGGGGAGGTTGTATTTTTGGAGAATTTGGGAGACTATCAGAATTAAAATGAGTGTGTTAAGATTTGTAGGTGTGGTCATCATCCTCTTTATCTCTTAAAATTCCTGAACTTGGCTTGTCCATTGTTTGAGGTAGCCTCTCAACATGCCATGCAAAGCCTGGTACATCTATGAAGCCAACAGAAGTTGTCCACTCATGGTGTAGGAGTAGCAATCTAAATCTCTTCGACTAACATTTTATTTAGGGCTTGGTCTACACAAATGTTTGGCTAAAATTATCTTTGGTCCATGGCATGTTTCATGTTTCTGATGTAAGTGCAGGTAGTGCTTGACTTATGACCACAATAGGGAATGGAATTTCCATCACTAAACAATATGGTCATAAAGCGAAACATCATGTGACTGCATCACTTAGTGACAGCAATCCTGGCAATCCCAGTTGCTGTTGTTAACTGAGAATTGTGAGTTCTTAGGCGAATACCCACCCTAATCCAAGCCATTCTGGGCTTGGTTCAACTCAGCACTGAGCCTCAGTAAGGTAAGGAACTGCCTCCAACTCCTCCTACCCACCTATCTCCCCCATCTCTGCCCTTTTGGCTGCCCTGCACCCTGTGTTGCAGAGTGGCAAGCAACTCCAGAATCGCACGGCTCTGGGCCTGCTTGCCACACTCCGGGAAGCTGCAGCCACCCCAGCCCAGTCCCAGCTGACCTTAACCATCTTCTTGCTTCCACGGCTGATGAGGTATACCTGGCCTAGCTGCTCGGCCAGGCTGGGGCTGGCTTTGCACTGTGAAAAAAAATAAAAAGCAGCCCCATTGCTGTGGCACACGAAAAAGCCCCTCTGTACCATGCTTCTGAGCCGGGTTGGGGCTGGCTTCGTGTTGTGAAAAAAAAAAAAAGTAGAAAGCAGCCCTTAAGCCATGGTGCATCAAAAAGCCATCTTGGTTGCAGCTGTGGATCAGAATTGCCCAGGAATTGCAAGGAAAAGATCCAGTGGAACAGCCAAACTGGGATCTGATTTTGCCACCCCACTCCTCCCTATACCTCCTCACCCCTCTTCCCAACCCTCATTTGCCTGTTGGATTTTTCCAGGATAAAAGCAGCAGCTTTTTTTTTTTAACCCCCCCCCCCAACCCTTTTGTTAGTCTAAATCTGCAGGCAATGGCTTCCCCTCTTAAAAAACACTTTTTTTCTTTTTGCACAAAAAATAAAAAATGAACCTATGATTTATGGTTCCATGATTACACAGGATAGACTATAGAAAGAAGAGAGTCATGATGTAATCTTAGAGAGAGAGAGGTTAAAATATAATTGTACTTATAATTGCTGTGAAGAAGATTGGAATCCACTTCTTTCTATCTTTTAAAAAAAAAATTATATCTTCTTTTTTCTATTTTTCTTTCTTTTTTTCTTTACCTTCCTCTTTTTCTTTTTTGCACTTTTAGCTTTTTTAATCTCTCCCTTTCTCTTTCTCCTTTCTCGTTCTACTTTAGTTTGTGTTAGTTATTATTATTGTTGTTAAAACTCTCACTAAAAATTATTTATATATATATATATATATACACACACACACACACATACATACATACATACATACGGACTTTATGCAGGACAGATGAGATCCTCAGCCTTTTTTTTTCATAGCAGCAGGTACAGCCTAATGGAGTGCTTATCCTATTCATATCAGGCCTTAATAAATGAAAGTCTGCCAACAAAATGAAATCAGCTGAAGCTCTGGGTATCTCCATTGACTAATCTTCATCAACTATGATGGATGTGAGTAATGTCTTTCCACCAAGCTGTTCTATGGAAGCCCAGAACTACTTAGAAAAAAATCAACTGAGCAATATGGTACAAATTCACTGGTAGTGGTAAAAATAGTTTCTTATAATTTATAATTTATTTTTAGAAATGTATTTGCATTTTTAAATATATATATGGGACTAGTATTCTCAAGCTGCTATTGCCTCATGATTAAGATAGTATGCTGCAGAAAAAGAGCTGGAATATGGCTTTTCTTTAGTAGTCCATTTCTTTTATTTTTTTAATATTTAAAAAATATAATTATTTTATATTTTACATAAAAGGTTGAGGTATAAAGATATTGCAATGCCAGCAGAAGTATGTATTGTCATGGACATGGTCTTCTTAGTCATAATACATGGCTGTGAAAGACCACCAAAAGAATATGTGCTTACCAAACACTAAATAAAAGTGGAGCCAACCTTAACCACCCTAGATATGGAAGCTTACAAATGGAATTCTGCCAGAGAAAAAAATTCTGTTCTATTTTCTCACCAGTGTGCCATCTCTTGATTCTCTGAAATCAATTTTTAAATAATGGACAGGATCATATGAAAAGTTATAGTTTTCAGATATACTGGCCCTAAATTATTTAGAGCCTTCTGGGACCTGCATCTTTGTTGTTGTTTAGTCGTTAAGTCGTGTCCGACTCTTCGTGACCCCATGAACCATATTGCGCCAGGCCTTCCTATCTTTCACTGCCTCCCTGAGTTTGCTCAATTTCATGCTCATTGCTTCAGTGATGCTATCCAGCCATCTCATCCTCTGCCGTCCTCTTCTCCTTTGGCCTTCCATCTTTCCCAGCATCAGGGTCTTTTCCAAAGAGTCCTCTCTTCGCATTAGGTGACCAAAGTATCTGAGCTTGAGCTTCATTATCAATCCTTCCAATGAGCAATCAGAGTTGATTTCCTTTAAGATTGACTGGTTTGACCTCCTAGCAGTCCAGGGGACTCTTAAGAGTCTTCTCCAGCACCACAGTTCAAAGGCATCAATTCTTCGGCGTTCAGCCTTCTTTATGGTCCAGCTCTCACAGCCATACATTACTACTGGAAAAACCATAGCTTTGACTATGCGGATCTTTGTCGGCAAGGTGACGTCTCTGCTTTTTAATATGCTATCTAGGTTTGCCATAGCTTTCCTCCCAAGGAGCAAGCGTCTTTTAATTTCATGGCTGCAGTCTCCGTCTGCGGTGATCTTGGAGCCCAAATAAATGAAGTCTGTTACTGCTTCCATTTCTACCCCTTCTATTTGCCAGGGATTGATGGGTCCAGATGCCATGATCTTAGTTTTTTTAATGTTGAGTTTCAAGCCAGCTTTCGCACTCTCCTCTTTCACCCTCATCAAGAGGCTCTTTAGTTCTTCTTCACTTTCTGCCATTAGGGTGGTATCGTCTGCATATCTGAGGTTATTGATGTTTCTCCCTGCAATCTTAATTCCGGCTTGTGATTCTTCCAGCCTGGCATTTCTCATGATGTACTCTGCATATAGGTTAAATAAGCAGGGTGACAGTATACAGCCTTGTCGTACTCCTTTCCCTATTTTGAACCAATCGGTTGTTCCATGACCGGTTCTAACTGTTGCTTCTTGGCCCGCATACAGATTTCTCAGGAGACAGGTAAGGTGGTCTGGTATCCCCATCTCTTTAAGAATTTGCCACAGTTTGTTGTGATCCACACAATCAAAGGCTTTTGCATAGTCAATGAAGCAGAAGTAGATGCTTTTCTGGAACTCTCGTGCTTTCTCCATGATCCAGCGAATGTTGGCAATTTGATCTCTAGTTCCTCTGCCTCTTTGAAACCCAGCTTGTACATCCGGTAGTTCTCGGTTCACGTACTGCTGAAGCCTAGCTTGTAGGATTTTGAGCATAACCTTGCTAGCATGTGAAATGAGTGCAATTGTGCGATAGTTTGAGCATTCTTTGGCATTGCCCTTCTTTGGAATTGGAACGTAAACTGACCTTTTCCAATCCCGTGGCCACTGTTGCGTTTTCCAAACTTGCTGGCATATTGAGTGCAGCACTTTAACAGCATCGTCTTTTAGTATTTTAAATAACTCAGCTGGAATACTGTCATCTCCACTAGCTTTGTTGTTAGCAATGCTTCCTAAGGCCCACTTGACTTCACTCTCTAGGATGTCTGGCTCAGGGTCAGTGACCACACCAGCATGGACATCAGGGACATTAAGATCTTTCTTGTATAGTTCTTCTGTGTATTCTTGCCACCTCTTCTTAATCTCTTCTGCTTCTGTTAGGTCCCTGCCTTTTTTGTCCTTTATCATGCCCATCTTTGCCCTAAACGTTCCTTTGATATCTCCAATTTTCTTGAAGAGATCTCTAGTCTTCCCCATTCTATTGTTTTCTTCAATTTCTTTGCATTGTTCATTTAAGAAGGCCTTCTTATCTCTCCTTGCTATTCTCTGGAAATCTGCATTCAGTTGCTTATATCTTTCCCTTTCACCCTTGCTTTTCGCATTCCTTCTTTCCACAGCTATTTGTAAAGCCTCATCAGACAGCCATTTTGCTTTCTTGCATTTCTTTTTCTTTGGGATGGTTTTACTTGCTGCCTCTTGTACAATGTTACAGACCTCCGTCCATAGTTCTTCAGGCACTCTGTCTACCAAATCTAATCCTCTAAATCTATTCATCACCTTCACTGTGTACTCACATGGAATATGATCTAAGTCATACCTGAGTGGTCTAGTGGTTTTCCCTACATTCTTCAATTTAAGCCTAAATTTTGCAGTAAGAAGCTCATGATCTGAGCCACAGTCAGCTCCTGGTCTTGTTTTTGCCATCTGTATAGAGCTTCTCCATCTTTGGCTGCAAAGTATGTAATCAATCTGGTTTCGGTATTGAACCTGCATCTTAGCTCTAATCAAAAGAGACTGAAAACTTGAGTAGTTGGTATGGGAATAGCATACTGTGATAAAGAAGGCAATGTGACCACTTTATTTTTGATTTGAGTGTTTCCAAACATTCTTCAAGGGCAGGCCCCTGGAAAAAATAGCTACATTAGTTTAAACATGAGATAATTAAGGCATCCATCATTATGATCTTCTCTGTCTCCTGCAGAAACATGCACAACTGGTATACAGTGCTGGATCTAAAAGTACCTCCAGGCTTCAAATCTGCTTCAGAGGGAGTACAGCCTGATGCTGAACAGGGTGTAGCTATAGTCTCAGTTTGTCATATCTGCTGGCCAACCAAACTTCTGTCTTATCTGTACCAAGTCTTGATTTGTTTGTGTACATTCAGTACCTCACAATGTTTCAGGGTGTCATCAGTTATAGAGAGAAGATCCAACCTCATCTTTCTCCTGCACATGCAGAATAGCACTTTTCTGTAAGTAGGAAGAAAAATTTATTCTACTGCAAATTGGAGATAAGCTTCTTTTCGAGCACTGAGTGTGATAGCTGGAAGCAAGAAAAAAGGTGGGCATTGTCAGAAACTGCAGGAATTGAGAAAAAAGCTTGGTGGGCCAAATGGGGAACTTTTGTGTAGTTTATTGCTCTACAAGCTGGAAATACATTAAGCAACTCAATATCTTAAATTCTTCATAAAACCAAAGTATCTGAGTTTAGTAGAAGAGCACTTGACAATTCTGTGAACTTGTCGTGTCATCCCTCAAATCCATAAGGCAGTTGGAAAATCTTCCAAAGCCTTGAGAAATCCACCTAGTTTCATCACCCTCTGAAAACAGGCAGATTGTAGATGTTGTAGCTCCCAAGCCTAAATCATAATAGTTATGACAATAGATATTTTAAACTAATTTTAGGTCACTTACATTCTGGCCAGTAAAAGAAAAAAAATGTGGCTTGTCATATTTGTGAGACCATGATTAATCACAATGAAAGGCATAAAGTACTAAGCTGTTTCTGATGAGAAATGTCACTTGGTTTCCTCCAAAGCTGAAGGAAAAATCAGCACTACTTTCAAGGCCACCTCTATCGGGCTTCACTAAATGGACCCAAAGAACCTTGCCGGCTGCTGTAGACTGTCACTCAAAAAACCCAATGAATACAGTTGAATCTGTTTGAATCTTTCATCTTCACTCAACCAGTTTCAGTCACACATGCTACCTGCACATCAGCTTGTTTGGTTAAGCATTTGTTGAATGAGCTCTTTCCACTTACTGAGCTGGTATTAAGCAACAGCACTTTGTGATCCAGACAATTTCTACCAGGGTAATCAGGATTGTGTTGATAGAACAATAAAGCAGAAAATAATAATTCACTGACCTGTGTGTCATTTTTACCACCATGTATAATTTGCACATAATCACCAAAATGGCAGCACTCATCTCTCCCTACCCTTGAAACATAATTGAACCTAAGTAAGACAACAGAACAGCCATGGAAAGCTTTCATTCCTTAAATGTTGTTACCAGTCAAATCCAATAACACAGTCAAACATTAAATGTTAAACGAGCAAACACTGCAATATGTAGAGCCTAGCCCAGTTTTTGCCACTTACCTGAATTTTCAGTTTTGTAGTCATTGCCCCTCCTAATTCTCACCCACTAGAAGCCTCTCTCACACAAAAGCTCTAACATTTCTTCCTTATCTCTACCCCAAAGTGTAACCATGTATCTTTTGTTGTGATCTCTCAGCTGTGATAGGGCTTTATTTCACCCTTCTAGCCAGATATTGCTAACCACCCAGGATTGATGTTCTAAGAAGCTAGGCTGGTGTCTTCCACCAGTTCTACCTTCTTATTGCAGGTAGAAGACACCAGGAAGATACTAGGAAACCAGGTGGCAAACATTTTCGAAAAAGGTATTCTATGAGCATATTTTCTAGTTCCTCTTTCAGGACAGCAACTGTATCTTAGTCTGTTTTAATTTTTAGAATATTTTTTCTGTCATATGTTAATTTTTCACATGTGAGGTCCAACTACAATTAACATGTTCAATTTTTATGTAAAACAATGCTTCATGTAAATTACTGTTTTAACAAATATTTTAAAGCTGATATCTGGAAAAGTTGTCTCTTGTAATTATGTGTAATGACATAGAACCAGGATATCAGTTTAGGGAGATACTTAAGATGCACAGAAAAAGATACTGTAGTTATAGTTGGGAATTTTATCTGATGGCTGGGAGTCCCATAAATCCAGTTTTGATTTAAAAAAAAAAAGCATATAGATTAGTGATATTGGCAGGATTGCTTAATGCAATGAGATGCTATATGTCCTAGAACACTAAGTCTTTGTTCCTGGTTAAAAATACTTCCAATTACTTCTTCATGCTAGAGCCACCAATTTTGAAATGCTTACATCTTCATGGTCAGATTGCTGTGATTATGCAAGTACATTGCAATTAGTCAAAATGTTATATCTTTTCTCTTTCTTGGGTCAAAATAATATAAATTTGCTTGTACTCATGTGTAGCAGAATGAATGTATCAGTGCCTTAGGGAAAAGAGAGCTGCTAACAAAGACAAGAGATAGCATTTTAAAAACAATTCATTTATTTTTATTTCTACATGAAGCAGTCTCACATGTAATTAACACCAGCCATTTCCATGATACAGTAACAATTAAAATATCCCTTCAAATAATATCTTACATTCAGTGGCTATTCCTTGATTAGTTGACCTGGTGTGTGCAACTCCAAAAGAGGTTTTTACAGACTATGTAGCTTCATCTGCTGTACATCTACAAGCATGACTAATATTTTGCTTTTAAAATTGGCTTCTAACACCTACTTGATCTCTTTTGAGTACCATAGTTCAAAGGAAAAGCTTAGAGGATTGGCAGTTTGGGGCAGATGTGTGTCTATTCCTCAGGCATCAGTGGCTGTAAGTTAACAATTAAAAAAAAAGTACAGCCATCTGTGTAACAAGATGGCAGAGCTCTGCACTTGCCTGTTACTATAAATAAAAAGAAATCTTGTCTAATTTCATAGATGTTAGATTATAAAGACTTGATGTGTCAAATATGTGCCATGCTGCTGGGCTGTATTGGCAGCCAAATACCTGGAGTGGTGGCCTTTTCAGACATTGAAGGCAAGCATAGCATTTCTGGAATCTATTTCACTGTAGTACATGTCATATTTGATGTCATATTTTTATAGTGTGCATTTCATCCAAGTGAATTTACTGATATCCCCCTTCTTTGCTCATTCTCATCTCCTCCTCACCCATGAGCTGTAGCTCTTAAAGGAAGCCATCTGATTATGTTGAGTAATATTATTTGCAGTCAGTTATTGCAATTAACTATTCTTTGTACAATCGTACAAAATATGTGGTTAACTCAACTTGAAAAATGAATTAGAAGTAATAAACTTGTCTTGACTGGTTCTTTAGACATGGCCATGCTTTTATGATCCATTCTACCATGGGATACAGATCTCACATGTAGGATTGCAAAAGATCAAAAGTCTAATCAAGTTTTTTTTTCCTGACTTACCTACCCACATATAACAGGCAGCATAGACATTATAAGAAGGAAAACCTGTGTATATCTCCCATTTCTCAACTTCCCACCCTCTTCTTATATTGATAACTTGAGTTGTGGAATCTGTGGACACACATGACAGAAGGAAGGGGGAAAGCAGCTCATCTATTAAAGTATTCTGTAAGATCTACCAAAAAACTTCTACTATAGGCAGAAAGGGCAAATGTCATTAGTGTTATTAGTTCATTTTCTAAATAACTTTTAGAACTAATAAACTACATGTGGATATAGGAACAGAACACTTGTATCATTAAGTTACAAGTATGTAGGTTGTCTACATTAAATTTTGGTCAAACCACACATTAATTTCATTTTGAAGTATTTTGACAGGTTGAGTTGAATGAAGAATTAAGGATCAGAATGTATTTATGTGACCTGTACTTTTCATAACTTAAGGAAAGCATTAGTCTGCCAATCTAAGATCCAAGAATTGAGCCAATACAATCTTAGCAGATTTATGGAAAGAAACCAGTGTAAGTAATGCTAAACAAAAACAGCATGCTATATCCCATAATAGGCATCTAATTCACAAGCTACTTAAGAATTTGACCCTGATTAAAAGTGTTGCAGAAATACTCTGCTTTTATTTTTAGGTATATGCTATGTCATAATTCTGAATGGGACCCTCTTTGCTGATTCTAATAGCATGTTTCCAGTGGAGTCACTTGTCTTTAAATAGAGGTTGGTTTTCAAGAAGGTATTTAAATTCGTGCCTAATTACTGTTTTCTCATTGTCTTCATTTCTGTATTGTGGATACATCTGTGTGTTTAAGTTCAGTTCTGTGTGGTATCCCTCTGATATTTCAAGATGCAATCTCACACAGCAAATATCCACTTTGGGTATTTAACAAAAATTGGGAACTTTCCATAGGCCTTACATGAACTCCAAATAACAGTAAAATCTAATTACCAACCTATTTGGCAGAGTTCTTTAAATGGCAACCTGATTGTTTCTGGTTTTGTTTTAGTTGCTCTGTGACCAAAGGTACTTTGAAATCTTTTCTTTACAAAGAACTTTTAAAAAGTGCAATTAAGTATTACATGAAATGTTGTTGTGGAAGTAATTTGGGTTGAGAATTATACTGAATGCATCTATGGAAGTTCTGGTTACATGAAGCACTAGGTTGTAAGAATATAGGAGAACTGTTCTTACTTAGTAACTTTTTAATTCTACAAGCAAACAGTTTGTCTATAATTTTCTTTCCTTTTCTTGTCTACTGCAACATGTATTCCCCTCCATTGTTTTCAGAGACTTCTGTGTAGTGATCTGATACATGTACAATAGTTCTTGGAGCCTTTTAAAATCATAATCATGTCTCTTTTGAACTGTCAGAAAAATCAATTTTAGGCCACTAAGGGCACCTCATACATTTTTGTCTGTTTCTCTAGGCTAGTTGTTGTATGTTGAATTGGGTAAACTCCTTCTGTTTTGCTACTTATGATTCAAACAGACTGCTCTTACCAGTCTGCCATAGACTAAATTTTCTAGGGCCTTGACTTTAGTTGAACAGTTCTTACTGTTTTTCTGAAGTAGTGTAATACTAGTATTAGCTGTTTTGTGGTTGTTTTCCTAGCTTGGGCATCAATATGCAGATAAAAATTGAAGGTTGGATATGAGGTGAAATATGGCCAACAAAGTAGAAATATTGCAGAACCCATAAACCAGAGAATGTAAGGCCTTGGCACAAAAAGCTTTAACTATTTCATTAGTAATCCAAACAATATAGCTAACTATGGATTAATAGGATTATGATGTTCCAGTGTAATGGATACATATTGAACATTCACTCATGTTGAACCAGAAACGAGGCACTGGTCTTTTAAAGATAGAATTAAAAGACAGTGGGCTTTCAACATTTTATTTTCATGTCAACAAAATCCAGGATTCTGAAGTATCTAATATCTCTGGACTTCTATTTAAAAGCAGGGAGGCATTCCAGGTAGTGTATTTCTTAGGGATTATTACATTTCTCAGGTGGCTAAAAACACTCACCCTTCAGCCTTATGCCTAGCAACATACCCGAGGCCAGCTATAATCCCAAGCAAAGCACTGCCTGCCTTGTCTTATTGCTTAATTATTATACCTATTTAATGCTACTTAGAACATTGTCAGCTGTTGAGAAAAGGTAATTATCACTAGTCAAATGACACACTTTTTTGGCTGCCTTACGGATACACATTTTACTGGTACCTTGATACATAATGAAGCCTGATAGCAAAACTTTTGCTTGTCTCTACTTCAAGCCCCAGCTGTTTCCCTGCTAAATTCATCCCATCTGTCTCCCCTTCCGTAAGGCTGTAGGCAGTATAGCATAAGTACAGAAGCAGTTCAGTGCTATTTTGGATAAACATAGCTGAAATTTGAATCCTTGCCATTTGCAATGCACACATTTTGTTTTACTGCTGTAAAGAGAGCTGTCAAAATAAAAACTACAAGGATAATTCACTGAAATGAATTCAAAGGAAGATTAAAGAAGAAATATATAGCTTGTATATGTGCAATGGATGACCTCTTAATAGCAGTGAATTTTAAATATGCATTGCATACAAAAAGTACTTCAATCAGTTATTAATTTTGGGTGTCTTATACCCAACATTTAAAAATTTACAGTATTTTATTATGTATGGTACATATTTTATTATGTATGTATTACTTTCCCTCAATCCTGTAATTGATTGGGTAATCACATCAATCCAAATCAAGACAGTATGATCCATATTTCCATTGATACCACATTATTTCAGGAAATGAAAAATATTACAACTAGTATTTATACAGCCATTGTCATTGATTGCAATGGTTACAATATTTTATTTTCTCATGAAGATAAGTAGATATATGATACCTCAAAGGAAGAAGAATCTTAATCATACAGTATATATTGACTATAATCTACATTTATTTATTTTTTTCAATTTAAAAAGTCTTTCAGTAATCATTATGATGGTTTACAATCCTGGAAGTAGAGTTTCATAAATACTTGTTTTTGAAATATAGAGATTCCTGTAGTATTTTCCAATTTTGTCCTGTGCTCTAATATTATGGCTATTAACAGCTACAAATTCTGTCTACTAGCGTCTCTAAACTTGCAGTGATCTATTAGATTTGTTTAACATTTTAAAAGTATTTGGAAAAATATGTCCATAACAGAAGTTATGAAGTCTCTATCCTCTTTTTCCAAAGTACTTTATTCAGAGTGACCACCAACAGATGAATTGGTATGTACAACAAATTATAGGATATCAGTTCTGACATTGGTAGCTTTCCCTTATTTACTATGCAGTTTTATACAAATATACAAAGAAGTATGTTCTAACTTAATGGATTGTAGCCTAATACAGTTTTCTGTTCTGTGCACTTTTAATCAGCTGGAATGCTTGCTTAATAATGACAAATACTACACATCTAAATATATATTGAGCTTTACTTGGGCAACCCATAAGAATAAGAATAAGTTCTTATTCAACCATGAAACACACTAGATACTCTTGTATCAGTTGAGAATGAAATGTAGCTACTCTGTTGTTGGGAGTGCTAAACAAAACAAAATCCATACCACATTGTTGCAGATTGCGAACAATTGCAGAAATGTTGTTGATCTTAAAATACCAAAGTCTTGTTGCATTCTAAATTAACTGTTTTATCATGGTGTAAACTTTAGTGGTCTAGAATCAGTTTCATCAAAGTTATGAAAAGTTCACTATTTGGTAGGATTGTATGTGTAAAACATATTCAGGTTAATAGAATTTTAAAAAATAGGACCAATTGGCACTGAAATGCAAAAATTACTTTCGCAACAATTCTGTGTACAATTTAAGATATGCAAAATGAATATTCACAGTGGCAGTTATTTGTGATACCTGGAAAAACTGGGATGATTGCATTAATAAATTACATGTAGCTAAATAAGAAACCATTCCTTAGAGCCACCCATAAATAAATAAACAATAGTGTATGTATATTTTAACTTGGGACAGAACATTTCTAACTTCAAATATATATTTATAACACTAAAAATGTAGATCATTTATTAGTAGAAAATAAATTTACTTTTTCATATAATAGAATGCACTTCTGCAAGATGTGGTGATAGCATATGGCTTATATGCCTTTAAAAGGCTCAAAGATAGCTATGAACAATTGGTGAATCAGCCATTATTAGCTATGCTTTCTACACTGAACCAGTATGTTCAGAAACAGTATGGTCAATATGTACATAAGCAGGCATATTGGTTCTCTGTCCTGGTGGCTGCCTTTTGGAACAGCTTTTACCCTGAGGTCTGGACAACCCTGATCTTGCCATCCTCACAAGAACCCTGAAAACCTGTCTCTTTCCCTATGCCCTGGGCTAGGATGGTATGTTTTTCCATTGTGGAATATCTATATCTTGTATAAATGGCCAAGAGGGCTTTTTCCCCCCTCCCCTTCCCTGGTTTTTTTTTTTTTGGTGGTTTGTCTGTCTGTCTCTCTGTCTATCTTGCTTTTAATCCTTGTAAAGTGCTCAGAAGTGATGATGAGTGGGCAGCCCTAGACATTTACATTATAAATAAATAAATAAATCTGTGATAAATCCTTTTCAAACATAATCAATTGATCTGCCAAAATAGGATCTATCTCAGCACTAATGGCTGTAATTCATGGAATCTGCTAGAATCTGTCCTGAAACATTTTGGGTAAGCAAAATGCATAAATCTTGAGTAAATTGTCTGATGCAAAAACAAATGTAGGTTTTCTTGCTGTTGTTTGTAAATTACTTAGTTATGTAAAACTTTGAGGGAGATTAATGATACTGGCGTAGATCACATGCAATCTGATCTATGCTTCACTAGATGTACAGTCAAATAATAGCTTGATACATTATTGGGTTAAGTTTTGGTCTTACCCATTTTCTTCCTTATGTGAACTGTGAAATATACATGAATCATATCTTTTCTAAAAGCCAGAACTATAAACTACAACTTGAATTAGGTTATATTGATTTATAGACAAACCTTAGCTTACCACTAAATCAGGAATGAAAGAAGGTATATGATCATAGACAGGAAAGGATAGATATAAACACAGCACTCAAACCATGTTAGGTGTTACAACAATGCAGTTGCAGAACTGGGTTTTTACCTTTGTCTTGTTTGTGTTTTTCCATTAGTGCTGTATTGCTCATACTTAGTTTTACCATAGCTTACTTTTGCCCTCCTGTTCTTTTTCTTATCTTATTTTACTGTATTTTATCTTACTGTTTTTATTCTGATATGTTTGGTGGGTCTATGACTTGTAATAAAGTTCAAGTTTGTTGGTTTTCTAGAGACATCCTGCCAATCATTACAAGAAATAGGATAGTGAACTAGGAGGACACTTTGATCTTATAATTATAATCAAAATATTTACAAGTTTTGTACTCTTAGAAAAAATGCTCTGATGTTTAGTTTTATTTAATCTTGCCAGTTTGGAGTCCATGGCTACACTGGATTGGACAATTAGGCCACAATAATAATAACTGTGATTTTTTTTGCATAAGATTACATCCGATTATCAACCATCACTGTAAAATAAAAGTGGTTTGTTTATATTCAGGGTAGACCTAATTTATCACTGAATTCCAGTGTGACAAATCAAAGGGAAGGAGAGATTTCTGATACCATTTTAGGGATTGTATTTTGGAATGAAACCAATTTTAAAAGATGGACTGATAGTGGGATTATGTTTTTTAACTTCAGGATCAATAGAGTGAGTCATTCTTTTCAGAGTGTCTCTGAGAAGATTGTTAGGGTATCTGCATTAATGTCATTTGGGTACTGTTCACTACAACGGAAGTACAGGTTATAAATCAACTAACTAATTAATATCCTTCCCAGGATAGAAAGAAGGAATGGTGGAAGTTAGACTGTGGAGTCCTTGGGGCTCTCTGAGCTTGGTTGTTTGCTTGCAGACATTTCATTACCTGACTAGGTAACATCACCACACTCACTAGCACTGATGATGTTACCTAGTCGGGTAATGAAATGTCTGCAAGCAAACATCCAAGCTCAGACAGCGCCAAGGACTCCACAGTTCAACCCTGAGCTACACATATTCTCTTCTATGGGAAGTTAGACTCTGGCTTACAGTTGCCACAACACAGCCAACAGAGTTTGTTTGTTTATTTATGTATTTATTTAGAGGAAAGAAAGGTAAGACACTCTTCCTGTTCTTGTAAATGTCTGTTAGTTGATCTCTCTTTCCCCCATCTGAATTTGCCTGGAATGTCCCCTCAAAAATGAGGTGAAATTCAAAAAGAAAAGACACCTATTTCTATTTTTTTTAAGTAGGTGGAGGCCATGACCAGAAGAACCTTTCCCTAGACTTGCTTTGTGTGCCAGTTATGGCCTTTTCTGGAGCCGCAGTGATTTATTGTCTTACCCTTGGACTACTTAACTCACTTTACATGAAGCTGCCCTTAAAGATGACTTGGAAGCTTACACCTGGTACAAAATGCAGTTGCTTGCCTGCTGATGGGGAAGAGCCATTGCAGCAGATAAAGTCTGTACTGCAGAAGCTGCATTGGTTGCCAGTTTGCTTCCAAGCCCAAATCATGTTGCTGATCATTACTTATAAAGCACTTTGTCTTGAGTTACATTTGTAACAGGTTGCTCTGCATAGAATCAGCCATCTAGTATTTTCTGGCTGAGAGGGCATACTGTGGATACCTCCTGAGATGTTAGGAAGCAGTAGAACTGTCCCAATCAACAGGTATGTCTCTCTGCTGTCAGAACAGCACACACTCTCCTTCCTACAATTCCTCAGCTGGCCAAATGCTGATTGTAGGATTATTTTAAACAGAATGTAGGTAGGTGCATATTAGGTCATGTTGAGGCTTTACATGCAAAGTTGCAAGAACAAGTATTGAACCTGTAGTCTCTTCCTTAGTTGTTGCAGGATTTAAATTGTAAAATTTGTTTTTAAAATTCTTCGTTTCAACATGAGTTGAGGGTCGCATAAAAGTTAAAAGACTTTCACAGCCTAATAAACTAAAAATCTCTTTTAGACGAATGTGAATATGTGTGTGATGGTTTTAACAGATTTTGCTGCTGAAATAAAAAGGCATTAGGCAACTATATGACAGGATAACGTTTCTTCTTGTTATGCTTTAATTAACATTGTCACTCTTGTTAAGTATTTATCTTTAAATGTTATTTTGATATTATTTGACTTAAATTAGAAGTGAACTTTTAAAACAGAATTAGCAACATGTCATCTCTCTTCATCTGAAACAATGAGATGTTAATCAGCAAATATGAAAAATGGTATAAACATTTTCAGAATGTTTTTAATTGTATGTATTTGGGATGAGAGTATTTCCCTTCTATAGTCCTATAGAAATAGATTAGTTACTTGCTATCTGTTTCTGATTTTAGTAGCTGTGTTTCCATGATATATAAATAACTTTAAATGTTTAAAACCTCAACAGGTACATTTTCTTTCTGCTCTGTTTGCATTAAAAGAAGGGGAAATTCTAGGTATGCGTTTCTGGGATCTTGCTGTAAAAGAAATTGTGAGCCATGAAAATTAGGGTATCAAAAATGATTAATGGTGATGCTCTTAAACATATGGCTAGTGAAAACTTGCAAGACATGAAAAATGAATAGACAGGTACTAAGTAAAAATGGATTTTATGTGTTCCTAGAGGGAGTGCCTTAAAACTAGATCTTCCCAGGTGTTTGACTAGTTTGTCAAAAGAAAGATCTGCACAAGAGCTAAAGGAGTATTCAGATTTTCTTAAAATGTATTTTGCCAACTCATACATATGGCATGTTGAACTAATTAATTAGCACAAAATAGTGTTTTCAGTACATCTAAAAATGAAAGTATAAAGTAGGACACATGAAATACTTACCTCCTCTCTCTCTTTTCCCCCACTTCAACCCCAGCCCTTGCATTCATGCATGCCAGGCTGTTTGAATAGATGCAGCAGTAACAAGGTATGTTGTTATTTCAGGGACAGGTGCTAGTACTGAAGCAAAACTTCAGGATCAATAGAGTGAATCGTCCCTTTCAGAGTGCTTCTGAGAAGATTGTTAGCGTACTTGCATTAATGTTGGAGGTTTACCCTCTGCCGTAGTGCTGGGAGCCTGCTTGTGTGTCCTGTCTTCTGTCTTCCAGCTGGTCATAAATCTGGGGCTTCCTTCCTTCCTTCCTTCCTTCCTTCCTTCCTTCCTTCCTTCCTTCCTTCCTTCCTTCCTTCCTTCCTTCCCTCCTCATCATGTTTGAGTACTCTTTCTTTTTGAATCTTTAATATGTAAATTTCATTAAAAATAAATGTACAAATATTTTTTCTCCTCCTCATTGAAACAGCTATTGGGAATTTTCTCTGCCTTGCCAGAAATACTCATTTTCAGACAGAGAACAAGCATGGACAATTTCACACTTAATGATGAACATTTCAAAAAGTTCTGAATGCTGAAAAAAGGAAGTGTTACACTGAAAATTGCAGCTGGCACTATTCTCTATCAATCAATATTCATTTGAAGAGTTAGCTGTTGATCTAAGGGAGCAAATGCCATTCTGTCAAAAAGGGGAGGGGGTCTTCCACCATGACTTTTGAAGAAAGAATTATTTTCTGTAATACATGTATGCAATTATTTTGCTATGCATTCCAAGTAGATTTTTGATACTTTGCTTCTGCACCTGCATATGGCAGTCATGCTAAACATGGAAATCTGTTAAACATAATATTTACAATGGCTGGAATTTGGGGAGAAAGAAACATATTTTTGTTTATACTTTATATTTTTCATTGTTTCCTGACTACTTTTTCTTTTTATGTATGGCTTGATTCTATAGAAGTGGTTTGAATAGGTGCAGCATTACCAGTGTGCTCCACACTACTATGTCCAGGAATGTGCACTTGTTTGTGACTCATGTAGATATACCGTGATAGAGCTGGCATATCACCCAGAAGCTTTTGATTTCTGTCAGCCTTACCTAAACATGTCCATATTGACCGTCCTTCTCCCTTCTGTGGGTGGACATACTTTTGCGGGGTTCAAATATTTTAAATAAAAAGGAATATACAAATACTATTCTAGCTTTATCTAGCAGTATAGGCTCTCAGTGTTTGGGACTGTTTCTGCCTGAATCACTTTTAATTACATATTTTATCTGGAAAGTTAAATATCCTAATTTATTCTTAAATCACCGTGATGTTTTCCGTGATCAGGAAATATATTTGTATAGTACCTTGCTTATAATTTCAACTCTTCTCATTTCCTTTTGTATAAAAATTGGTCATCTAAAACTTCAGAATTCTAAACAACCAAAAAATACTGTGTGAAATTTATTTTTCCAAGCTTTTTTCTTACTGGCTTTATGTATATTTGTCTGCCCCATCAGGATTTTAACACTGTCAGTAGTCTTGCTTATCAAGCATCTCCAACACTCCACTTCCCCTGAAAAAACTATTGCAATGTATTCATGCAGATTTACTTGCATACAGATCTTCACTCTGCCAGTTAACAAAGCAAGACTTCTTTTATTCTGGCTTCCCACTTGATTCCTGATTGATTTATGCTTGACAGATGAAATGCTGCCCTATTCAGTGAATTAGCTGTTTGTGAATAACATTTCTGATGCTTTGGTGTTTGAAATGGCAAGAAGAATGAAAAAGATTTTCATTCCTTTATTTATTGCTCTGTTTCTAATTGTTCCTTGGAGAATGAAGCTGTTGTAACAACCTGGTGAGTGTGTATATAGAGCTGTATATCTGTATCTAGATATATGCATCTCTTATAACTAACAATATTAAAACTACTTTTTTCCCCCCTTTTTTGGAGGAGGGGGAGTCTTGAAAGGAAAAAAGTAACGTACAAGCAGATGTGCTGCTAGATCTACAGGCTTCTGCCAACCATATGGCATCTTAAAGAAAGATGGTTGGAGCGTCTGGATTAGCAAAGAGTTGGGATGGAAAGCCATGTGTCGTGTTGGTACAGGCAGTTGTTTTAGCTCTCTGTAAAAGGCTTCAGGAGATTGTGTAATGGAACAAATGGTACTGCAAGCCTAGTAACAGCCTTACCGCTGCTGGAGAGGCAATTGGCCCCCAGGCACCTACTGCTCCATCCTTTTCTTCCCCCTCCCATTCCCCCATTTATTTATTAATATATTGAAAAATGGCATGATTTGACTCTACTTTTTTTTTTCTGGTACAAAGAGCTGCTGAGCCTTTCCGGTTGTTTAGACTTCTTTTATTCGCAAGAGAGGACTCTCAATTTGATAGGTTTTTTAAAATTATTATCATCAGTGTCTTGCTTATTTAATGGGAGGGATACAAAATCAGGACCATTTTATCTGAATTTCTGGTGTCTTTATAGGAAACATCTTTATTTCCTTTGACTGGGAAATGATAGAATTTTATGTGAAAGATGTTTAAGCCTAAATATTCCTATTACTATCAATATTTAACAATTAATGGAGAACTAATCTATTACTTTGGAATTAGAAAGCCATCAATCTCTAATGAAAAATAGGTAACCAAATGTGGTACCTTATTTTAAGTAGATTTAGAGCCTTTGTGAATGAAATACTTGTAATTATCTCTGTGCTCACTAAGAGAATGGAGGTTGAGTTTATGAAAACACTCAATTTCTCTGTTCAGCTGTTTGAAAGGATGATTAAAACATAGGAGCTAAAGGTCCAGGGCCTGTAAATTGCTCAAATGTAATATAGCAATTACAGTTTTAATTGTAATACTAAGATTGCTGTTTTTAAAAGAAGGTTCTAAAAGATTTTGTGGAACCTGCTGATAAGAAGGCCATGAAACAAAAGCCTCTGTGAAACAGTTGCAACACTATAATTACTAGTGCTAAATACCCCTTTATCCTGAGATTTTAATGGATGGTCTTTTCAGACATTACTTTTCAGTACAAAATGCGTGTATCACTTAGGAATGGTGTGCAGCTGCCTGCATGATTGAGCAGCTGTTTTTCCATTAGGTTCAGCCTGTTTGCTTGTATTGTTTGGGCAAGATACACAGTTATGCAAATGCGTTGTTCAGAAAGTATGCGATATTTTGCGATCAGTAACATCTGAGAGAGCTTTAAGAATACAATTGTGTATGTACTTTCCTGAGAAATGGGTACATAATGAAGCTTATGCCCAAGTAAATAATAGTAGGATTGGGCTATTAAAGTTTTATTTTTTAATGGATAAAGCCTCTCTTAGATTCTAAATATATTTTTACAGGCTATTATACGTGCAATAGAATTTAAAGAACAACTTTTATATATCATCTATCCCTTCATATTAATTACTTCATTTTTTTCAGGTCTCTTTCATCAGACTTCTTTATTTTCAAAATGTAAGCTGCATTATTGCGACAATCTGTCTCAATGATCCCTAATTAGAGCATCTAAAGTAATCTGGAATTGTACCTGTCATTCATGCAAGCTGTGAGCCAAGGTATGGGATTATTTGATTCTCTCATGAATAAAAGTGAAAGTAGCATGTAGTGCCTTTTACCAGCTAAGGCTGTTTGTCACCTTTCCCAGAGAAAAAATATCTTGGTCCTGCTTATCTATGCTCAGGTAACTTCAAGAACACTCCATTGAATATAGTACTGGAGCAGCTTTTGATGATTTAGCTAATCTAAAATACAATTGTTAGTTTACTGGCTGAGATTGTTGGGTCTCTTGCATATTGGACAAGCTCATTTGTGACATTTGCCTGTGTAATTCATGGTCTGAATTATATATACCTGACTGTTCCCTTTTTTGCTTTTTGTACCTGCCGGGGCTAGGAGTATGAAGGGATGTTCCTTTGGGTACACCATGTTGAAAAAGACTAGCCTTGAAGAAACCAGTCTTCAAATCATGATGTTCCTCTAGTTTAAAGAAGGCAGTTCCAGAAGATGATGCTAAGCAGTATAGCTTAACTGTGTGGGGTCGTGTTATTGAGTCTGTTTTGAAATCACATACCTTACCAAAAAGTTAACAAAAATTTTGGAATGAAATGCAAACATTATGCAAACAGTATTCCCAATCTACAGACACACACACACACACACACACACACACACCACTTTTGCACACATGCATCTGACTTTTTACAGAAACAAGAATTTCTCCATGTCAGTGCTACTAAGCCCAGCAGAGGAAGAATAGAACTGTTAGGTTATGGTGAATGCTACGTATGAAAGAAATAACAGGAAAAAGCAGAACCATGTAGCAGGGAACAGCCAGGATGTTCCATGATTCTCTTGGAGAACATCTTACTGAGCACTTCTTCAAAGCTGGCAGTTTTAGTTCTTTTAAACTATGATTTGCTATTGATTGGAATGTTAACCTGTGTTATGCTGCATTATTATTACAAGTAAGAGCATTTGTGGTCTCTTCTTGGTTTCCCCCAGTAAATGCTAATTGGCTGCATGAATGGTAGAATAGACATTTTTGGATTTTTATTAAGAAATGCTGTATTGTTTAGATTTATTATAAATATTATGATTGTTTTTATAATTTTTACTTTCTCATTTACTAGCTACCTCAAGGATTCTCACGTTTTTAGAGAATCTGAGTCTGTGTATGTGCATGAGAGACAAAATGTTACAGACTGAAGTAAATAATAAGAACCAGTGTTTTTATATTATTTTCATTAATAATATTCCAATTAATACAAAGGACTTAGTGTTCATTTAAGAAAAGAAACAGAAAGCAGACTTGTGCTTCAACCTTCTGCAGTTTGGATAATGGCTAAATTCCTTTAGCTTACTGTGAAGAACACAATAATTTGTCAGAAATAGAAGGAAGATTCACGCAGCACTTCTGCATTCATTTCTAAAAATCTGTTTCTCCTCACAAGTACTGTATATCACTTACAGGAATCTGATTTTTTTCCCTCTCAGCTCTTCTAAAATTAATTGTTCAAAAAGTTAGGCTTATTATGATGCGTATGTATCAGAGGTCACTTTGCCCAAATAATGAAGTAATGGGGTGTTTTACCCATCACAGCGGTCTTTCTGATCTTCATTTAGTATTTGGCATCTTGAAGCTCCAGGAGTGATTCAAAGGAATTCTATCACTTTGAAAAAGGAAAACATTCCATTACAAATGCAGAGTTGCTAATGTTTCTTTTTTTAACAGACTTAATGAAAACTGATAAGTTGATCTACATTGTTTTCTAAATTCCTTAAAATGCCTGATGAGTCTAAGGGCCTCCCATACGCTCTGCACATGCCATCAAAACCCAAGAAAGTCATTCTCTTTTCAGTCTGCGCAGCCTGCTTAAACCCCACATGCACTGTCTGCTGGATGTCACTTCTTAAGAAGCTCATGCTGGGAGGTTCTTTTTAAAGGCATTGTGGTCTGAACAAGAAAGTTCAGACTGGGCAGCCAAGTCTTGATGGCTCAAGATTATTTCATAGCTTCTTATTAAAATTAAATTTAAAAAATCAGCGTTAAGGAGAGAGGTGAGGTTATCATGAAGTTGTTAAGAAAAAGTTGGTTTTAAGTTAGGAACTGAGAACTTTTAGAACCCAAGTTGTGGGACTAATAAATAATAAGGAAAGTGAGCAATAAAGCACTTATTTAATTTTTTTCTAGTATGAATATGCAGGTAATTAAAATAAAATTAGCCTGTTAATAAAATCATTGTTTCCTTTCTTCTCTGACATTTCCAAAGAGGAAATACAAAATAATACTGAACACCTCTGAAAGTTCAGTTTACGTTTTTCTGTTTCCTTGAGGAACCCATATGAAGACAACAATTAAATAGTAACTATAAAATAATGAAGTATAGAAGTAGAAATGGAAGGATGGACCAGTATGTTCTGCTTGCTATTAAAAATACATTGGATGCTCTTAAACCAAAAATGTTAGATGCTGAGAGTATCTAACATTTTTCCTGGTGCATTTCCCTCTGATTGTTTATGTCAGTTCTGGGATGGAATAGGGAAAAAGAAACAAACATTAAATACAATTATAACACTTCAGTAATGGCTCCTTTTTAATATTTCCAGATTACTTTTCACATCTTTCTTCCCTCAGCCCTCCATATCTTTTCTCTTACAAAGTCTGTTCTGTTTATTCTCCAAGAAACTGAAATGGGAATTGAATCAGTTAATATCTCTTTGGCATCGTTGTTTAGAGCAAGATTTTGCCTCTCTTAACTGAGCATCTGTTGAGGTTGCTTCCTGTTTACTTGTTCTATTGAATTCAGTGGGAATAATTGAGAACTGAGCTAGCTCTTGTTTGTCCCTTCCCAATTCTTCATGGCATAGCCTGGCTGCTAGCTTTATTTCTTGAGGTAAGGAGAACCTAGGAACTTGAGTGATGATAGTTAAATTTTAGTTTGGTGCAAAACCTCTGTGCAAAGAGTTGAGATTAGTACAGGAAAAAAGCAGTACAGACTAGCTGTACCTGTGATGAGATTCAAGAAACCCAATAAGTGAATACATTTACTTTTCAGTTTAGAACGGGGTATTGTTTGTTTTGTTGTAGCAAACATCATTTGATATTCTATGGCTTTAAGTGCAAATTATTCTGAAAGCAATCAAGAGAGTAGAAAAATTTATACCAACTAGCTTTCTATTTTCATATCTATGATACTTAGAAAAGTTGGCAAACTAAATATTCATAATACTGAGCTTTAGCCACAAACTAATTAAATCTGAAATACTTGTACAGTACAGAATATGCTTCCTTAGAAGTGGCTCCCACCATGTTCAGTGGCTTATCCCAGAATGGATGCAGCCTTTATTCCATTTTAGAAATAGGATTATATTGATTTATTTCCATTTAAATATCGCATTGGGTTGCTTAGTGTGCAAAGATACAATTGTTTCAGACATCTGCATGCCTTACTTGATCTCTGACAACTGAACATATGAACTGGATATAATTGTGTGTGAGGCAATATAATCTACATCTATCAAGTGAATAAATGTGCATGAACTAGTTCTCTCAAACACGCGTAACAACAGCAAGATCTGTAAATGCATGTGTGGACTAATCTGACAGTCTCTTCTACCTTACATAAGCAACATAAATCTAAGATTCCACTGAACTGATATAATTTTACACTTTATAAGCAAAGGTAGCATTGTTGGTCACAGGAAAAAGTCCCCAAATAATGGGTAGTGTTCTGAGTTTTTCAAAACTTAAATCAGGCTAGATAGTAAAATGAAAGGGATTGGAAGGTGTTGGTTAGTGTTGAAGCCATAGAAACTGCATCAAGTCCCAGTCTTAAAAAGCAAAGCATATAAATATTGCAGGTCAGGAGCTAATTTTTACTTGGGACTGTTAGAATTTAAAAAAAAAAAAAAAACGCACCAAAATAATAACAGCAACCAATCCACCAAAAACAGTGGCTGATGCCTCACTTCTAAAAATGTGAATCTAGGAAAGTTAGGGTTGCTGTAAAAAATAAATGATGTAAATACTTAAATATAAATATTTAAAGTCCTTTGTAAGTTACAGCTGGACTATTCTTTAGTGCATAGTTTGAATATTCAAGATACAAATTACTTGGGGCCGAGGGATAAAAACCATCATTTTAAAAGAATCCTCAAGGATTTGCACTAGTGGCATCACAATCATATAAAAATTAACACGGTGCTCTTGAAAACATCTCCCCTTATTGAATTTCAATAGGCCCTCTAAAAGAATCTGTTTCACTATCCCCAGTTTTGCGCTTGTAGGTGGATAAAAATAGAGTGTCAAAAGTGGGATCTTTTTTTATAGCACAAAGTCTTCACTTTTTAGGGATGTCATGGTTTTCACATAATACGAAAACCAAAACTACCTGGCGACCATAGTTGAAAATGATGCTACTGCTCAATAACAGCTCTTCGTTCTTATTTTCAAAACACCTTCAACTCTCTGGAAAAAACAAACATATACTATTACATTTCCCAGCCATTTATTGCTTAAACTCTATGGGGTCTGTAGCCTGTAAAGTAATGCTTCTTTATTGCATACACCCTGAAAGGCAGAATAATGGTGTGTAGGTTCATTTTCTTGAGCGAGTTGTTTTTGTTTTTCAAAATTCCTTTGCCTGCAGTCTTTTATCAGAGTGTCTTGATTCAGCTCTCTGGCCTCTTTCAGTTACCGTGGTAACCAGCAGATGGGGTTCTCCGACAAGGGTCAGTAAGGAGGCTCCCACCATATACAGTAAGAGCAGCTAAATAACAAACTCTCGGCGCTGACAGTTCAGGTCTGGCCAGCCAGGAGTAGTTATCAGATTACTTATATTAAAACCTAATTAAGATGTGTGCCAGTAAGTGCAGCATAGCGATTGGATTGGATTGGATTTGGTGGTTTAGCTGCTGCCAGTTGTTGTAATTCAATCTCTCTGCTGTGCACATTCAGCTCTGCAGAGTATAGTAGAAATCCATTACATCATGATCCAAATGGTAGGATAGTGGAAAGATCTTAATGTAATAGATTGGTATCTGCTGGGGGTGGGTTGCTTTATCATATACTGTGACCTCTGGGGATTAATTTTGTGGTATGTCATGTACTGATTTGTGTTACAGTGCAGGTATTTATGGAACTCCACAAAAAATAGAAATGATTGTGTAATAAAAAAAATTCATAATACTAACATTTTGTAGATCCTGGCTTACATCCTAGGTATCATCCTGCCCCAGGTGTGCAGGTAAAACTAGAGGGCTACCTTTGGTTTCATGCACTCTTCCAGCTATCTTTTTAAGATGGGGAATAGCAGAAGCACTTAGGTGAGTTGGATTTTTGCTATAGAGCTGCTACTCCCAAAGGTTCATTTCTTACTTCCCTGGAACTGAATTATGGTTTTCAGGCTGCACTTATAAAGATTTTACATTTGAAATTTACTTCTATTGGGCAACATTCCATCACTCTTCTCCTCCCTTGAATCTGCTTGGGTGTTGGGAAGAAGTTCTCAAGGCCACTGGAGCAGATGTAATAAATAGACAGAGAGGTAGAAGAAGTTAGGTTCCTAGCAAATTCTGCTATCTATTAGCAGATAGAACATATGAAGTCCAACCACTGTTTTCTCTGTATGATTTAATGAGTAGATTTAGATATGTGTGTATATTTACATTTTATGACATAATTATAGTAAATGCATTATATATTAATTTATAGAGTGTAAACTAAAATTAATAAATGATACATAACTGGCACCTGTTCTGCTGGCTTGTACGCACCCTCATCATTGTATAATCTGGAAATACATTTGGAAATTGATATTTAATAAACAGTGAAGTCCTTAGTAGATAATGTCACTTTTGTGAAACTTGCAGTCCCAGGAAACTTATCATTATGCTAAAAGTTGCAGGACTAAATAAGTAATGTTAAAGTATATATTCTTCCTACTCAAAATAGGCCCTTAGTAATTTGGCAGTAATACAGATTGCCTTCTTCTGGGATGTTTCCCAGTGTAATCTACAGCCCTGAGCTTTTAGTGTCTTCCATCCAAGTGCTGAGATAGGGCTAGAGGATGGTGAACATTTCCATTGGTCCCTTGTCATGGTCATATCACTTTCTGGTTACTATGGAATTTACTAGCACCACAGACATCTACAAGAAGAAGGGACTTTTCAGTTGGTCTGCCCCAGGTGCCTAATAGATCCTATTGGTTTTGAAAGAGCACTTGGAGAGTTTCCCTAATGTGTCTGCCTGACCAATAATATGGAATCAAATGCAATGCTTGACACTGTTGTTCCTGTACAAGATTTGCTTGGCTTTCAATCCAGGGGAGGTCCTTGGCATACCAAGGGGCTCCAGAAGATGAAATAGCTTAAGAGATACCAAGAGTGATGCTGGCATAAAACAAAAAGTGAATGTGACCAAACACAGGTATGAGTTCAAGTTCAAGGGTATGCTCTGAATAGTAAAGCATACTTGTGAAAGGATGGAGATGATAAATGTTGTCTGCCATCTTGATGTATGACCACCCAGACATACAAACTCTACTTGTGGCTGAATAACTGAGAGTGGGAAATAGCTGAGAGAAGAACAGATAAGGAGTTTTACAAAGAAAGTCTCTTGGGGGTGGGGGGTGGGGGAATTGAAATAGGCTAAGAAGCTGACAAGTAGGAGTTGAGTTTAAATTGGAGAAAAGGAGAGACAGAAAATAAAAATATAGCCAGCAAGCAAAGATGGAACTAGACAGTCTCGGTCTGCTGAAGGAGTGAAAGTTCCAGGTGGATTCATGGCCACTGCCATGGGAATTACTATGCAAACAGGATGGCACAGCATGGGATCTGGCTGCCTATGTGCAGATATTTAGTGGGAGAAGAGAATTCAGTTCTGTCTACCATGCACAAATACCCAAAGGGAGAAGAGAAAATAAAAACAACCAGAAAACCAGACCCAAGTGTTGCTAAGCACAAGAGTTTTCCACTTAAGTTTTAACTGATGCCCTTGATTAACTCTTCGGGTAATTTAGTAGCAAATGCATTTTAGGATGGGCACACTTGTTTTAGCAGAAGCAGTGCTATTACCAGCATAATCTCTGAATTATAGAACTGGTAGGTCATAAAGTAATTTACTACACTGTAACTTACTTTGAAGACAGATGCGGGGAAGAACAGTAAGTCTGTTTGTATGCATTACAAATTCCATTTATTAGATTAAACTGAAGTCTTTCCATCCTCATTGTGCTAAAAAAAATAGAAAGATTCACAGGAAAGAACAAGCATGCTGCATTTTATCTGATCAGCTCTGAGAACTCAAAACAATGCTTGTTTCTACACTCTTCCTACACTTGTGGATAGACAGATACATCAAGCAGTATTATTTAGAATGACTCAGTTCGTATTAGAGAAAACCAAGCCAGAAGATTATCTGCTGGGTCATTGCAATGAATTTGTGCAGCATCAGTAGGATAAAATTGCTCACATTTTTGCCAGCTAAACAAATCCAGATGAGATGGCACAGGCTTCATCTTGTGTGGTTAGCTGCAGTAGGTTTGAGCCTCTAGATCTGGCTAGTGAAAGCTGCCAGGGAGGTAATGCGAGGCTGGGTGCAAGCGGTGGTAAATACATCCTTAAGTGAGTACTTTCAAAGAGGCATTGGTGTGGCCCTCCTCAAGAAGTCATTGTTCAACTCAGCTGTTCTACAAAACTATTAACCAATTTTGAACCTTCCCTTTTTAAGATGACTGGGTCCTTTATAGTCAGGATTTAGTCCTGGGGTTGGGATTGAATTTGGTTACTCTTAATGGCTTCTGGTGGGACTGGATAAGGGAAGTGCAACTTTTCTGGCCCTGCTTGATCTCCTGGTGGCTTTTGATATTATCAATCACGTTATCCTTCTGAGCCGTCCATGAGGGTTTAATATCTACAAGAAACTGTTGAGAGAGGATATTTGCAAGCATGGGGGAGGTATCATCAGTATAATATGTTACTGACTTTTTATGCTTTAATTTTATGTTGCTCTACGTAAGCTGTTTGG
Source organism: Liasis olivaceus (assembly GCA_030867105.1). NCBI lineage: Eukaryota > Metazoa > Chordata > Lepidosauria > Squamata > Pythonidae > Liasis > Liasis olivaceus. Next base: position 266,537,780 of record CM061349.1, read on the forward strand.
ACTCTTCAGAAATGGTGTGGCAGATAAGCTGAGTGAATGAATGAATGGCTGATTAAATAGATATTGACCCTACTTAGTTTTTTCAGAGATCAGCCAAAGTTGGCTAGGTGCTGCCATCTGGTGTGATGAAAGAAGGAATCGAATCGAATCGAATCGAATAGAATAGAATAGAATAGAATAGAATCTATTTCTTTTCTTCCAATCACCAAATATTATCTTAGGAAAATCTCTGCAGTGATTTTACCAAGCCTGTTTCAAGAGGATACAATTGATTTCTGCAGTTTATAGTCTGTATCTGCAACATCTTAAGAAGCAACTTCTCCAAAATCTACTGTCTCTTCCCTGTGACTCTGCACAGTGTGATACCCTATTGTAGATGAATGATTACTAGGAACAAGTTATTATTTAGTTTTTGTTTGTTCAGATTTCAGTCTCACAATTACTACAGTGTTTTACATCAAAATAAGAGCCCAATACAATCAGTATGAAATCTCGTATTGACAAACATAAAGTTGCACCTATGAGTAGCATTAAGAGTAGAATATTCTAGATAAAAGGCAAAACTTTGAAAGCCTCAGAAAATAAACAGGTATTTGCCTAGCAGTCAAAATATTGGCTAGGCATCAGGAGAGTCCAAGGAGGGAATTGAAGACATCGGAATTTAAAAATAAGTATCTGCCCTTTTTTTGTTGCAGATAATAAATACATTCTGCATGATGGAACTGACTCGCAAAGAAGATATACCAAGGCCGTTCTGTAAAGAAATTCATAACTTATGGATGTAATCTTTCCCACATAGCAACAACATAATTTTAAACCATACAGTTAACTTTAGAGCTGTCATATTATATAGTTCTAGCGTATCTTCATCATTATATATTGTATAAGATTAGGTTTAGTTTTTAATATTCTGCCATTTATTTTCTGAACATTCTATTGGCCATAAAATAAAAGCCTTATAATTTCTCTCTGCATTTTCATAGCTAAAATATAGGGTTTAGCATCTCCTCTTTACCAACTGTATCTAAAGGAGTGGATGTTCTGGGTCTCTGAGCTTCTGCAGAGTGCTAATATCTTAGATCAGGATGGGTAGAACAGTTTGGGGGGTTTCATGTGCATAAATTGCCATCAGCTCCTGGTGATACCAATAACCCTCTCTTGGCTAAGCTCTAGTCTTACAACCAGAACTCCTAGAGCTGTCAGAACTCCTTGGAAGGTCATTTATCCCATTTCTGAACCTCATCATCAGCTTCACAATGAGGACTGAAGAAGGAGGAATTCCTGGGGTACTTGGGTCATGTGTTGAAAACCCTCACTGATTATATACATAGATAAATTACAAATTGATCACTTGGATTGCAGAATATTTGGACAAACTTCTACAGACCATTTTTGTTCTCAACAATCCTCCTATTTTTAACTTGTCTTCATGTACATGCACTTTTATGAAATATGTTGTTCATGCACACACACACACACACACACACCCCTCTTTCTCCATCTGAAATAATTACTAGGGATATTTTATGAAGCAGATGTGATGACACATTGCCTTCCCTTCAGATTCAGCATCTTTGAATTGCAACCAAGGCCATTATTCATATAACTGGGTTAGAGTTTCTGGCAGCATTTGTAATACTACACACTTTTGCAAGTTAATTCCACAATTGCACCATTGAAAGTGTATCAGACAATCCAACAGTGGACAGCAAAATCAATATCATTGCTGCACTTACATTCCACTGTGTAACTGGGGTACCTCCTGCATATTTTGCCTTGTGGCATTTCACATGGCCATGGAAGGCATGTCTTAGTGAACAAATTCAATCATGCAAGTGTGTAATTCCATAGGGGGAATTATGTAGCTTGGTGATGTGCTCCATTTGTCAACACTGAAGCAACCCCAACCATGATCTTTTTGTCCAGGAGCAATAATCAGTATTTGATTGTGTAATAGGGGCAGGGTGGGACTTAGCCCCAGGGAGATGCATGTCTATTCTGTTGGGCAGACCAATTCTCTACATCTTCCCGTTCTTAACCAAATTCAGAGTGATAGATGAACTCTGCTAATGAGACCCGATGGTTTTACATCCAAGATTTGCCCCTCTCTAATGGGATTATGCCCACCTCTTAAAACATTCAGACTTACTGATCCTCCGCAAGGATATCTGTACCATCTAGAACTCAGATTTATAGCTTGGAGGATTGGGTTGCAACTGGCCTCTCTGTAGGAATAGACAATATTCTCTTGACATAGAGGAAACCATCTATTGAGAAGTCCTGTCCAATTCTTCTCAAACACATGGAGGCAGAGCACTTCCATGATTCACCGGTTTCCCTAGTTGCCGTACACACCCATGTACTGTTTCTGCTAATGCTGAAGTGTTTGGTTGTGTCCTTGCAGTTATTTTGGCAATACACCCTCAGGCTGCAGGTATTTCACATTTTTTTGGACATGATGGTCAAATGTTTCATGAAAGCATCCTTCATTTAATCCTGCCTGTTTTTCTGTGGGTACCAACCTGGAATTTGTCATTGGATTAATTACATTGATGTCACAGCTGTTTGAACATAAGGCCACTTGTTTATATTATTTGTTGTCTGCTGCTGCTTTCTTAACTGCTGAAACAACAGCCAGGCAAGCTAGTGAACTGTGTTGTTCTCTGTGCAGGCTGTCTGTACCTCTCCAGGCAGACAGACAGTCCCAGTGCTTCATTCCTTTCCCTTCCATCTGAGTCAGGACATGAATCTACCAGCCTTTTCGCTTGCTGCTTACCCCCTTTGTGTGAACAGTGGAATCCCAGATCAGAACTTGTTACTTCTCTATTATTCTAATTTTTTTGAGTAGTCATCAGGGAGGTTGTATAAACTGCCCTCCTCCCATTTTGGGGCTAAGAGGGAATCAGTCTGTTCTAATGGCCACTGGGCCAAACTTCAGAGCTGAAGAAATGAGCAGGAGCGATGTCTAGAGGCATGCATAATAAGTGAGTGGATAGCAAGGGAGTCCACAGGTTATGGTAAAAAAGTCAAGATGGCAGCTGTGATCGTACAAGATTAAAAAATAGGGCAGATTTTGATCACACCTTTGTGGCCACCATCTTGACTTTTTCACCGTACTCTGCAGACACCCTGGGGGTCAGGTTTCTGTCCAAATCTCCAAGCTCTGGAATGTCCAAATGTTTCTTAATTTCACAGATGTCAACTGGAAGGCAAGTAATTTTTATTGGCTACCGCAGTTCTTATTGTTGCCTTCACAAGTGGGGATGGAGGGCAGAAAGCACGTCTCGGGCAGAAGACAGTCAAGGGACAGCTGCACTGCTGCAGTTGGTCAAAGAAAGCGAGGCTGCTGCGACTGCCATCTGCACTTTGGCTCTGGAAGCAGCTACTTGTACTGTCAGCTTCAGAGTATAAGCAGAAGCACAGAGAAATAGCAGATCCAGAGCAGCAGCACTTTTGTGCTGCTTGCTGGACTGACTGCTCTGCTCATCTGCCCTGGGACCAGACAGGTCCCCGGTAGAAGGTGAGAACTGACAGACAGGCCCCAGAATGCCCCCAGTACTCAGAAGGCCCTTGTAGGGGAGGGGCCAGGAGCAAGTCGCCTGTCACTAAGTGGCTGAGAGGGCTTCTGCTTCCAAAAGTGACATGTTTGAACTGGCTACCTGTGGCAGTAAATGGCTGTTATGGCCAAAAAGCAAACAAGCTGCCCAGAGTCGTTCTGGAGTCAGGCAGCACCAAAATCAAAATAAACAAACCATCAATCAGACAAAAAAACCAGGTCAAACATTTGCTACAGAAGATAGACAGGAGATGAATGGAAAGGATAAATCAGTCAAAACACATTCGTGATTCAAGATTGAGTGAAGTAGTTGAACAGATTAGGATCCATTTACAAAGGCTGTTGTGAAATACAGATGAGACAAGGGTTCCAAAGGATGCTGGTATGTTTGAACAGCAATGCAAAAGAGTTTATAGACATGCAAAACTTGTTAAATGAGAGAAATTCAGACTAAATAAATTAAAAAACAAACACCAAAGCCCCACAACTGTAAAAACTAGAATAAGAACTAGAACAGACATTGGAAAAAATTCCAGTGCATTGTTGATGTGGCTGGCATCTGCACTCCTGGTTCGAAAAAAGGGTTTTCCTTACCTCCCTAGGGATTAGAAACATAGAGCACATAACCCATGAAATTTAACCCATGGCTCAGGCAAAAATCCAATTGAAAACATCACTGACAGATGGATGTCCAAACAGTTTGCTGGGAAACCATGTAAATCAATGAACTCTGCCCTTCAAAAATATGAAATCAAACAGAGTTTTCTTCTTAATACACAAGCATGAAAATGCCCTTGGATCAGCCCAGTAAGATATATTCCAAGACTTTTTTTCATGCAGTTTGCATTGATTAATGATAACATCTCATCAAATATATGTGTATATCAGAGACTAAAGGAGTAAGTTGAATGGCTCCAGGTTTTGGTTTTGCATCTCCCTTAACTGTCTCATATATCTATTCTGTAGGTATTGATTTAAACTGAAACAATAGGAATTTCATTTCTGACAAGCTATGTAGAGATTTCAGTTGTCCTATGACTGATATAAGTATTGTGACTTGTTTGCAAAAAACACTGTTTTAATAACATTGCTTTGCAACAATGCATTTGAATCTAGTTTCACTTTTCTTGATTGGTGGTTTGAAATGGGGTCTATCACAGCCATTCTATAAGCAGGAGACAGGTGTTGACTGAATGGTTCATATTTATCTGTTTATCTTGGACTGATATATATATACAGTGGTACCTTGGGTCACGAATGCTTCTGTTCACAAACAATTCGGTTCACGAACAGCACTGTTCGCAAAATTTTGCTTCTGTTCACGAACTCAGCATCAGGTGACGAACAGGATCCACGGCCATCTTCCCTGTTGTGACACGTGGTCGTGGCTTCCTGTAGGGAGGAGGACTCTCCCTCCAAACAATAACCGCCTCCCCACCTGCCTTCCTGTCCTCCACGCCAGAGGTCGCCTCAAGCAAGGTTAGCGTTCTCTCTCTTCATACTGTACTGTACTTTGTTTCATATTTTTGTGGTTTAAAAAAAAATACATATGGTTCAGAACGGATTAACCATATTTACATTGAACCTTATGGGAAAATTTGATTCGGGTCGCGACCAATTCGGGTCGCGATCAGAGTCGTGGAACGAATTAAGTTCGTGACCCAAGGTACCACTGTATACACACACACACACACACACACACACACAGAGTTGAGTTTGGAAGTGAGAACCTCTTAATTAAACACACCAGAATCTCCATAGATCTAAGTCCAGACTTATATATGTACAATTTACAATGCTAATTGTAAAACTATAATATTTCCTAGCTCTGAGTAGGAATGTGATACATAGTGCATTGGGTGCTACTGGATAACATTTCTTCAATTCAGCAAGATAGTAAGTGTAGTCTGGCAGTATTTCCATAATGGAGCGGGGGGGGGAAGACATCCAAAGAATAGCTCCTGCACATTTATTCACCCGTTACAGGGTTACTACCTATAGAATCTATAATCTGCAATTCTGTTCTTGCAACAAAGCAATCTTTTGTATATATTTGATCTAGATTACACCAGCTTGACAAGCATTGCCAGACTTCTGCCCAGCAGCTTGTGGAGTTACTCAATAAACAGAATGAGCTGTACAAGGAGCGGCAGATGCTTACAGAAGAGGTGGATTTTCTGCGGACTCAGGTACCACTGAAAACCAGGAGGGAGATTTATGACTTTAGTTCATGCAGACCAATTTTCCCTCCTTTTTTCTTTTCAGTTTATTGATATTCCATGGTAGATGGGCGTTCTCCTTTCTCATTGAACCAGGATTTTTAAAGCCCCCCCCCCCCCCCCCCGCTTTTTCTTTTCTTTTTTGTCCTTGTGGTACTACTGCAGAGCTGCTGATTTCCTCTCTTGTTTCTTGGTCCCATTTTGAGTATTTCTGTTAGCATTCAGCATCTGTTTTGTTTGCAGCAATTGATTAGGCAGAGTCATCAATATATCATTCTGCTTTTATTGGTTGTGCTAAAGTGGTAAAACACAGGTTGAGGAATATACATTACCATTCACAGCAGTAGTTTATAAAGATGAAGAGAACCTTTTCCCAAAAGTGCTTTAAACTTCCTGATTTGATGCAACTGCCCATTCCTTGACAAAAATTCAGCAAACTATATTCTGGCATAAATCTATCACCTCTTTTGAAGGGAAAAAAGACAACTGTAGATGTGTCCTGATACAAGACCTCTGTTATTTGCTGTTAAACACAAGCTATGTTAAGAAATCATGGAAACCTTGTTTTTTACAACATATTACTGTGAAATATATTTCTGACCTGTCAATAATGCAACCAATACAAGCAAAACCCTTTGAAACCTGTTTACAGGATATTAGTTCATTGTCAACCATTTTTTAAAAAAGAACTTAAGGACAGAGAAAAGCAGTATAAGGATGCGGACCCCTTCAAGTGGTGAAGGTCTGTCTTTTGTTTTTATCTTTCAGTTATCCTGTGCCCCACAGCCATAGTTGAAAACACTTTGGAAAGACATCAGTGAAGGAAAATGCCAATTCCCTTCTTTCAGCTCAAAGACCTGATGTGCTTAAGTAATTAAACATTTGCCAATGTGTCTTCCCATGTTGGGGATGTCATCCCATCCAACTTGGATTGTCAAACGTTTAGGTCTAATATCTTTAGATACTCAATAACTTGTTCATCTTCTCTCAAGAAGACAGTTCTGGTTGAATTTCTGAGGAATTGCTTATATTTTTAGATGACTGGCACTTGTGCAGTTTTCTTTGGATGGAACTTGAAATAAGCAGAGAAGCTATACTGGACCAAAACCCGTTTTAAATGCAGTATTATTTCCCCCTGCATTGTTTATTTTTAACCACATTTTTTTAATCAGATATTTTCCTCTAATGGGAGAGGTTGTGTACACAACACCTCTGAATTAAGGTGTAGTATTACTCCCCCATGAGTGCAGAACGATTCCCCCAGTAAAGCTGAAATCTGCTCTGTTGTTATAGCCTTTGCAAGAAGATGAAAAGCTTCCCTTCCTACAGCTCTGGAGCTCAGTATTGTTTTACATTCTACAATATTTATCAATGATTGTTTTTATTGGTATTGCTATTTTCTATTAGATGGTACCTTGAGGCTTGGAGTGGTAGGTTATGTATGATGAGAATGTTATTAGTCTGAAGGCACTAATAACACATAACACATCTCCCTAGGTAACAAGTTAATTTAGAATCTCTTGTGTCTATTTTATCAGAATGTTACGAGATTCAAAATTACCATAATTATTTTATTAATTATATGGTTTGATAGCACTTTTAAATTCATTATTTAATCTGTATCACAGATGTTCTTTCTGAATCTAAATGCAAAAATGTAATATAAGTATTTAACAATAAAAAACAACCCCAAAATTATTTCCAATTCTCAGTTTCATTGTGGTTCAGAGATAGAAAGCTTTTAAAGCACATGAGGTTGTGCTCTTTTCTCTAAGATGCTGATTGGACTGTAGAGTTGTTTGCACTATACTTAGTGCTTGAGGACTTCAGTAAGCAATTTCAGATATTAGTTTTAAACAGTGGCACCAGGCCAGATAAATATGTCATTCTCAATGGTTTTATAAGTAGTTTGATGATCATTGATTTTTTTTGTCCTCATATAGTAGGATATAATAATATAATATATAATCCCCAGACAAAACTGTCTTCTATTTGAAGTTGCTTTTCCTACATATATCATATTCTCCTTAGAGCTTGATATGATGGTAGCAGACCTTTATGTTTAATAAATGTCAGTCTAGCCAAACATTATATAACATTAATGTTGGGCTGAATTCAAAGAACAAAAAGGGTATGGCAGTGGAAGTGGCTGATTCTTCAATCCCTGCCTATGGCTCTAACTATGACTTACCTTTATAAATATGGTCTTAAAGTATGAACTTGTCCTAGCATTACAAAGCAAGTATATTTGCTGTAAGTATTCTTCAGCAGCTAGCAGGGCCTGAAAGAGCTGTGCTTCTCTGGGGCTCTACAGCTGCATTTATCTATCTATCTAATTTATCACCACCCATCTCATTAAAAAATTACTCTGGGCAGTTTACAGAGATGTTAAAATCAATTAAAAGTACAATGTAAAATGGTCCTGAATAAATAGCAAATAAATATAATCCAAGAATAGATGTTAACTGGCAAGTAGCTCAGGGAATGTCATCAGGAGGCCAGCCACCCCCAGGATTGGGTAAGATTCTTGTTGCCCCAGGATTGGGTAAGATTCTTGTTGTTCAGAAGCAAACTGGGACCCAATGCAGCTCCCATAGTAAAGGTGTTATATGTGCCATTCTTGGGGCACCCAAGATTGTCTGCATGGCTGCATGTTGAACCAGCTGTAGCTCCAGATGCTTTTCAAGGGTAGCCCCATGTAGACCACATCGGAATAGTCTAACTGAAAGATGACCAGAGCGTGAGTGACTGACTGGAGAGCCTCCTCATCCAGGACAGGGCATAACTGGCGCACCACACAAAGTTGGGCAAAGGCCCTCCTGGCCACCACCGCCACCTCCTGCTCCTCGAGCAGGAGTTGTGAGTCTAAGAGGACCCTCAGATTACATAACTGGGTCCGTCTGGAGCAGTGCAACCCCGTCCAAAACCAAAGATGGTAAATCTTTGGATACAGAGGGGCCTCCAATCCATAGCCACTCCATCTTACCAGGGTTCAGCTGAAGCCTGTTGCACCCCATCCAGACCCCCACAGCCTCCAGGCACCATAAAGGGTGGTCACAGCCTCACTCATATCACCTGGGATAGAGATGTATAACTAGGTATCATCTACATATTGATGATACCTCATCCCATGGTGGTGGATGATCTCTCCCAGTGGTTTCATGTAGATGTTAAAAAGGAGTGGGGAGAGTACCAAACCCTGCAGCACCCCACAATGGAGGGGCCATGGGCTGGACCTCTCATTCCCAATCAACACTGATTCGGATTGACCTTGGAGGAAGGAAGAGAACCAGTGTAAAACTCTGCCACCTGCTCCCAACTCTCTAAGTTGACCCAAAAGAATACCAGGGTTGATGGTATTGAAAGCCGCTGAGAAGTCAAACTGTTGACTAGATTTTGTGCTGCATGTTGAAGAGGCACTTCTCAGCATGGAGTGCCCTGCATCTCTGACCAGAGAAGATTCCCTGCATATTCTACTTTTTGGAGCTGCTTTGGACAGAAAGGGTGCTTTGCCTCTCCAGCTTCAGTACCCAGGACCTCAACTGTCTCCCCAGCAGGTGGAACAAGTTCCCCAGCCTGGCTTCCCAGTTGTTGGGGCAGGGAGAATGGAGACTGTTAATCTTTTCAAGTCCTGGAAAGAGGACGGTTAACTGGAAAATAGTGCAAGTTCAGAACATCTATACATTCTTCTATTATCTGCGAAATGGAGCACTGGTTGTCGTTCATCAAATAGTTGTTACAGTATGAAGAGAATGAAGACCGCTCCAGCCTAGCAAGCTCAGAGATAAATTGGATCCTAAGATTTATGTAAGCTAATTCCTTTCCCATTTAATAACCTTTGTGAGATTCTTGTATTTGGCTGTCAATAGTGTGACAGAGGCAGAGATGAAGCCTTCAGTTGCCCATGGCCTCCCTGAGAAACTTAGCTACCATAAATGAGGAAACCTAGTTAATATCACCATCTCCTTCCCATTGTTCTGTGCTGCACAGCATGAAGCAGATGGTATTCAGGTTGTCTGCTCATGATAGCACCCACTCTTTAGGTCAACTGGTTAATCTGACAGTGCAAAAAAGAAAAAGAAGTGGCTGGAGAAACAGGTTTCCAGGCTCTCTCACAGTCAAAAGAACAGGTTACAGCTGCAGAGGCCAATGACCAGAAAGGGATGATCCCACAGCAAGCCTGCTGGACCAATTGGAGCCAAGCAAATCACACCCTTCTCCCGCCCCACCCTCCCCAAAGACCACATTATCTCCACCTTCCTTCTCTGTGCAAGGTAGAATGTCTAAATAGAATGTCTTCCATTTCTTGTGAAAAATATACTTTCCTGCTGGTTCAACATTGATGCAGGGAGTGGCAACAAGAGGGAGACTCTGCTGTGAGGACATGTCAACAAATGGTAAGTCAGGGCAAGGAAGCTGTGTGGCTTAGCCTTTTAGCATTTCTGCTGGTGAAGCAAAGGGTGAGAGAAAGTAAGCAGTTTTTCAAGGTGGGGAAAAGAGAAGCGTAGTGTGGCAGAATGGGAAACTGTTTTGGGGTGGGAAGCTAATGGGGACATTCTTTTGTCCTGCAGCTTGCAGGCAGTGTATACAATGATGATGCAGTGATGTCAAAGTGAGGGTGTAGTTGAAAATTTTGGTCCGGTTTTTATAAGGGGACTCAAAAGAGTATCTTGAAGCTGAAAATAAATATTCCATTCTAATTTTTCATTTTAAAAAATTAAAGCACTATAAAAAGAAGTTTGCGTGTTGCAAATCAAAGCATTAAAATCTGGAATTGTATTTATTTTCAGTGCACCTGGATTCCATATAGTCCCATGAATATTCTTCCACATTAAAAGCTGTGAATGGATGCAGCCCAGTGCTTTGCTTGTAAATGTGTCCATCTGCCAAGAAAACATAAATAAATTTTAAAAACAGGGCTAACGTGGGGGTTGATGGTGAGTATCCTGAGCTTCTAAAGTCTGTTGATTGGTGCCAATGATGGTTACAGTCTCTGAGATAGGAATTTTATTAAAAATATTTGAGCTCTCAAAATGGTTTCAGACCAAATCTGATGTTGAACTCTTCTTCCAGGCATAATTTCTAATTTTATTATAAATCTAGACGTAATCAGAAGTCAACTTGGGGTGGAGACAGTGCAAACCACACTGCTGACAAACAGGAGAGTTGACTGGGAGAGAGGAAAAGTGTGTGAGCTTGCAGTGGAGGAGAAAAGAAGGGCAAGTCTAACAGCCACTCTTCGATCAGTCTTAGGGGGCTGTTGAACAGACTTCTGGATAAATACTGCTAGAGCTATGTCCATGAAATGTGACATTTGGTCGCAAAATAGTGATCTCAGGACTGCATAGTATTGTTTCAATGCCCAATTTGTACCAAATAATAAAATCAAAGTTCTTGGAAATCAAGTAATAATAACCTACTTGATAAATGGTGACCCCACAGCAAGGTTTTAGTTATCATTAGGAATTCTAAATACTGAGGTGTCCAAAGCAGTCTTATTTAGTCTCTTCATACACAATGCTTTAAAGGTGTTCAGAAACTAAGAAGGACCAACAACATATCTGCTTTTGATACTGGTTAAAATAGCAATAATTTCATTTCACCCTTATAAATATGTAATAAATATTTATTAAATACATGGATAAAATGTTTCTTAATATTATCTACCCTGAATTTTCAGTAATAGGGTAGATTTAAAAAACAACCCAAATAAATAAATGTGTACATGCTTGACAGAAGTAAACAGAAGAGGTGTAACACTATGCCATTTTATAACTAAAAAATGACAGAAGCAAATAGCTATGCAATTATTAGAATTTCCTGGAGCATTAACTCAAAACAAATTCTAGCATGGAATCTTAATTTATATGTTTTAAATGGAATAGTTACATACCTCTGGTCATAAAATGTCTTCATGGTATAATAAATATTGACTTAACTGAGAAATCATGATTACATATAACTAAGGCACAGTCCAGACAAAGTTAAGGTTTGTGATCCCATTGATTTCAGTGGGAAGGTTCAGCACATGCATAACCCTGTTTTTCCTCCTAAAATAATTTTTTTTAACCATTCTGTGTCCCTCAAGAATTTGTCCCCACCTCACCTAATCTTGCATTAATTCTCCAAGCCCAGCAACCATTACCTTCCAACCAGTAGTAATCGTTTCCCTAGCTCTTACCAGTCCTTCAAATATTTTAAGATCCTACACGTATTTAGACAGAAATAGATGTTTCTGCACATATTTTTATTTTCCATCACTTCCATTCCATTCCATTGCGTTCTTCCTTTTTTTGCCAAGTACACATCCTTTTATCACTGCCTTTCCTTTGTTTCTCATAAGCATTCTGCTGTTAAATGTTCTGTGTTTTGCTAATCAGTTTCCCAAGCATCCCCGCCAAATATTTGTTCACACATGCTGATTCATTCTTGATAAACTTATCAAGTGGTTACTTACAGGTATAAATGAGCTACCACTTATAAATGATTACAAATAGAATTCACATACTGTATTACTTTTATGTCAGCTTAAATAAGAAGACAGTTCACACGTGAAACTGATGGTGAAAAACAGTAAGTACAGATTATGTAAATGAACATATAAACTGATTGTTGAATCTTGGTGCATTGAATCATTGCTACTTGGACTCTCATATGTTATTCTTTACTTGTTTTTGTATTTCCAAATTGCCTTAAGTCTGATCCAACTTTGGCCAGAATGGGTCACCAGAAACCTGTACACTTCTGGTTCTTTCATTAGCTACCTGTTCCATTTGGGAATGTTTTCTCTTCCAATTGGGCACTTTGTAACTGCAACAGTGTAGATACTAATTCTACATTTCATTTCGGGTCAAAGCTATCTCAGACACTGTAGTTTCCAGTAATTGTGGTATATAAATACAACATTGCCTTTTTGTTTGTAATGAAAGCTTAAAACTAAAGCAGTTTAAAAACAAGGTACTTTTAAGGACCAAACCCTAAGCTGCTTAAAGCCAGGGCCACATATTCTTGTAACTGCCTGGCTAAAATTATGATCATTGTTTGAGAACTTGTCATCCAAAATATTCAGGAAATGATCACTAGAGATGGATCTTTTCTGTGGCAGTGCCATAATTTTAAACTCTTCCTCAGAAAGTTGGTGTGTTTTTTTTGGCCACACTTTAATGTGCAACAATTATTTTATTGCTACAAGTTTCGGTTCGTAAAACAGTTTTATCCTGGTTATTATCTTGCTTGCGGTTACATTCTTGTTTTATATGGAGGGTCTGTTATCACAGACATTGTATTTCTACTTCTTACTGATGATATAACTAAACTGTATGCCTTTTTGGATAGCTTTACAGAAGAGTGGGGTACCTGTCTGTTACTCCTTCTATAACAGATATAGCTACTTTCTGAAGATCCATGACGACGCAGCAACCTTGCAATTATAGAACAGGCTGGTGTTGGATGGCAGAACCCTCAGAAGCCTAACCCATGGCACCTGGAATTCCATGAAAGAAAAACAGAATGTATATGTAATAGCAACATTACATTATACATAGAAAGTATTTTTGAGGGAATTCAATCTGTTAACATTGAAATATTTTATGGTTAAAGAACAATTGGTTTGAAACAAGAACTGTGGTGGTCAGTTTGACAAAAATGATACTTTGGTTTTGTTGGTCACTGTCTAGTTTGGATTTGCATTTTTGTAGTCAGAAGAATACTAAAGGCAAAAATATTGTACATTACAAGACTTATAACCTGGTGGCTTCAATCTGGCAGGGTTGAAGTAAAGAGAGAGTTAGCAAATATTCAGTTCCTTGTTTGGTTATTTTTAATTCTCTCTCTCACTGAAAGCAGTAAGAGGAAACAGCGTAGAACAGTTAAGCATCTTTTCTGAAGTCTATCTCCCTTAGGATCCTTGAATCCTCTTTTTAAAGCTTTTTGAAGCCACTATTTCCAGATCTTGAATATCGATTGATTGATTGATTGCCTTCAAGTCAGTTTTGACTCCTGCTGACTGCCTGGTCTAGCCTCAAGAATTGGTGGAGACATTGGAAACTGGGTTCTCCAAGGTTGAAGCCCCATCTCTAAAGTCATAGAGGGAAATCGAAGAAATCCTAAGGTTCTTGAAATGCTTACTTACAGTTTTTTGGATTGTGTTCTTAATGTTACAATTTTGGCAAATTTATTTACTTAAATTCCAACGATTTTGGAATTGTTTTATATGGAACATGTTCTAATGTTTTACATGGAATGTACTCTAATCTTCCTTAACTCCATAATTTTGACTTATCCATGAAAGAATAACAGAAATGTGTATACGGCTGCTATATTGGAATCTATGCATTTTCCAAGCTAGTCCCATGTCTGGACTCAAACTGATAATTGTTACTCATCATTTTGCAAAAGCAGTATCAGAATGTATAGTTTCTTATCAGTTATTGAAGCAAGCACCCTATATATTCTTGATCTGCTTTTTTTATATTCTTAAGCTTAACTTTCTTACTTTTGCAATTTCTGTTGTTTCCATTCATAATTTTTCTTATTCATTCCAGAATCTTTCGTGTTTAACTTGTATTCTTTTATACATTGAGTGCCTTTCCAAAATGAATGCTATGCTCTGGTAACTTTCGCTAAAACTAAAAATGTCTTCCTTAAATGTGTCCTCCAACATGCTCTTCTTACAAAGGCTGTGTATAAACTATACAACAAATTCTGCATCTGGTTTCTTTCTAGCTCCTTCATTCCTTTCCCAATATTTTTAGACAGCGAGCTTCTTTAAACAGTGGGTATCTTATATATAATCAGTATTTAATAAATGTTCTTAGTTACAGAATTATCTGAAAGACATTTCCATATGGGAGGACAGTTAGAGCAATTTTTTGATGATTTATATGAAGACCGACAATGCACATGGCACTATATACCATCAGATGCACAATGAGGGAATGAGCACACAGAGTCAGAAGAAAGCACCAGCCTTTTAAAACTGTAGTCTGTATATCTGTATGTTCAGATTGAGACTTTAGAAGCTCTACCACATCAGTTATATCTGCTGCAATTTAAAATTAAATAAAAGTATTTATATTTTAATGGTTCCAACAGGGTATGCAGTTGCTTTTATCCTAAAAAAATAAAGTGAAAAAAAATACTTTTTGTAACTTTTTAACTTTTACAGGTATATGCATCTCAAAACAAAAGCAACAATAAAGACATAACTTTAACAGATTGACATTGTGCTTTATTTATGCTGTGTACATAAATAAATACACAAATTTGTGTCCCTATCATGTAAGTGTAAAAATACTGAAGTTATGCTGTGTACAAAAATAAAACGAAATAAAAAATAAAAACCCTGCAACTACTTCAGATCCTTACGGGTCATATGCTCAAGGAAATAGCTTCAGTACAACCGATAGTAGTGCGGTTTCTCGGATTTAGTCTTGTCTGCGTAATATCCTTAGCCATACAACTAGATCTGTCAGGGATCTTCTGAAAAAACTAGCAAGGTCAAGAAATTTCACAAAATTTAAAGCTAAGGGAAGGTAACTGAATTACCAGTTTAGAGTTTTTATTTAAATAAATATTTTACATTTCATGCTTACCTGTAATGCACTACCAGGATCAAGATAAGGAAATTCTACTGTAGACAGTACAAACAGTAGCAGCAAAGTTGTACATTGAGGTGTAATATAGAGACCCTGCACATTGTAAGGAAACCTTACATTTTTCACTCTAGCAGAAGCACATGGCCTGTGCAAGAACTGCCAGCTTCAAGAAGCCACCCCCCCCCCATTTCTTTTTAAAAAAAGAAGAAAATGTATAAAACAATACTCTGCAATGAGCAGAATGTATTGGAAGAATCATTATGGTGGGAAGCAAAGCTGTGTGCAAAAACTACCCAGATATAAACCCAAGTCATTGATTTCCTCAAGATGGCTGCAGTGCAAGAGGACATCATGTCCTGGAAGCCAGTACAAACTTGAGCCAACAAGACTGAAAAATACAACATCCTGAAAGCTCTTGTGAAGGGCTAGCCAAATTCAGAAAAAGCTGCAAGGAAGCAGAAAAGCTACACATGCGTTACGGCCATAGCATTAGTCCTATTTTTTTGGAAACATGATGTATTACTTGGGAAGACTAGCTGCCACATTCTGAAGGATCATTTCATATATGAACATGAATTCAAATCCTAGTTGCCTTTAAGTGAAACCAAATGATATAGACCTAGGGCAAGCGTAGTCAATCTGGTGGGCTTCAGGTATTTTGGCTTTCCCATTTCCATCATCCTGTCCTCTTGTTAGCAAGCGAAAGCAAGGGTGCAAAGCTTCTGGCACTGACTGGGTTGCCTATCTTTGGTCTGTGGACAGCAACTGTAACTGCAGGCAGCTGATATAAAATGGGACGCCAGCTCGGGAGGAGGGGGCTTGTTTGTTTTTTCCCTACTTATCAGGATGAGTTATAGTGGGTTGCATCCAACATGAGATGAGCAGGCTTGCGTTTGCTACATTCCAGCCTTTGAGAAGGATTTAGGGAAGGAGGATGGGAACGCTCAGTTCACTAGCAGATGTCAGCCCAGTATTAATAATATATAAATTCAGAGGCAATTTAAATATTGACTTTTAAATATTTTCTCTATACAAAATGGCAAAAGTTCTGTTCTTTATAATATGGACTCATTTGCAATTCTGTGGCAAATCTGTGATTAAAAAAGACAGATGCTCTTTGATTTGGAGAAAATTATGATAAGGCTTCCTATAATATTGCCTTTTATGGGGAAAAGATGTGTCTTCTCTTTCTGCCCACCCAACTGTCAGATCTTTCTGACAATGGTCATAATTACTATGGGTGTCTTTAGGCCAGTCACACTCTCTCAGCTAACCTATTTCACAGGATTATATGAGGAGGGGGGTCCTTATATATGTTTCCTTGAACTCCTGAAGGAAAGGCAAGATATAAATCAAAATTTATTTATTTATTTACTCAATTTATATGGCCACCTATTAATCCCTTTTCCTCAGGGACACAATATGGAGGAATTACAGAGTTAACATACCAGGGACTGATCTGGATCGCCTCATACAGATCTTGGTTTAATAGTTTTCCACTTTAAGGCTAGATGTTAGCATACTGATCTCAGCAAGATGCTGTGAAAGTGCAAGTTCTCTGTGAGACCATGATCCATAAGATTACTGGGAAAGTAACAGATTCATGATATCCTTTGTATGTAATATATAACCTATAGAGACCACATGGTACTGAATCTGTTTGGTGCAAGCCAACTGATTCCAGAAAAAGATATCTGATATCACAATGAAAAAGCTGTGGTGTCATGGCTGCAAAGATAAGCTAATGCAATGCCATGCATTGCTTGTATTGTTCATTGCTCCTTGAGACTGCAGGTATATAAATTAATTTCATTAATTTACTTAATAATCACTTCAATATAAAAGAAATATATCACTATATTTTGGGTTTTGTTCATGACACATGGTTTTGGTGTTGCCATCTAGTGCTACCAGAAAGCTGCTTTTTGATTGGCTGATTACATTTACCTCAAATCACAAGTTCCTTTTCAGCAAAATACAATTTAAAAGTTGGTATAACTTTTCTCAGAAAACATTTCATTGTGCATTTAATAGTATTATCCTTGTCTGAAGGCACAAGGAAAGGTGAAAGGCATTAATGATCTCATAAAAGTTCAGAAGACCATCTAGAATTTGAAAACTAACCTTGTGATACTTTTGTAACTTCATTGGCGAATTTTTCAAAAAAGCAAACAAATGGCAAAAATGTGTTATCAAAGGATTCATTTATAGTAATGATCTAGAATGCAAACTATGATATAAGCAATGAATGTTTCAGAATAGTAGAGCCCATCCACTATTGAGTATGGATGATTTTGGAGTAATGGCCTGATCCCATCGGTGTAGCACAAAATACAGTGTGTTCCCTGGTCAAAGCTACAGTCATGCTGAAATATTCTTCTGTCAAGTCCATAGTTTGCACCCTGCAAACATCAGGCCAGTAGAGATAGGATCATTCAAATGTTTCAAGTAGCGTATCTTTATAATGAGATGATAGAAAATATTTTTGATCCTTTGGGTGAAAGCTAATTTCTTCTGAACTAGCAAATGACATTGGTTGACATGAGGAACTCAGGAGAGAGGTAATATTTATAAATACCTCTCTTGTCTATCCAAATTATACACTGAGAGAGGGCAAGACATGGAAACCTTGATAAAAACCTAAAATTCTGCTGTTAAAAAGGAATGTAGTGAGTGTGGGGAAAGTGAATTGAGCCTCACTCACCTAATATTGGTGGAATGAGTGTCCTTAATGAGGCAGCTCAGCCTATACAGATGATGGCAAAAAAGAATATACATTGGCCCCATTTTATACATGGCTGCTCATCAATTATCGTATGTTGAGCAGACAGCATAAATTGACTGGGCAGTAATATTTGCTTTTTATATTTTCTTGCATATTAACATAACTGGTCTATGGTTGTTGTTTTTGATAACATATTAGTAAGCAAGTATTACTAATCTAGTATCTGGGGCTAACTATAAAAGGCAAAATATCCACTATACAAAACCAAAGAAAAAGACCACAGAAATTCTATTTTATGTATTTCTGCATTTCATTTTTCTATTAACCCCTATAATTTTACTACATTAGGTTCCCTGGCCAACACATCAAAATTCTGAAAGCAATAGGTACAAACAATTATAATCAGATAGGGTTATGACTAAAAAAAATCAAGTCATGATAAAAATAGTATTAATGATTTAGAGAGCAGAATATAATAGTTGTATAATATAAGAATGGGATTGCATGGAATGTTATCCCGCCATACTGACTGACTTATGGCATGTTTTAAAAAAATAATTTATCATTGACCACCACAAATAGTACAGGAAATCCTCTTAATAGACTTTGGATGCAATGAACAACTTTTCCATGTGGACAGCATCCCCAGATAACAGACTTCTCCCTTGTTTGGGGGAATGGGTCCGGACAGCAGTCGCCGCTAGCCCTCAAAAACGGATATGCTTCCTGTTTGACTTCTGGGTGACAGAGAATGCAAGGATGATTGGGGGGAGGGGGCATGTATACAGTACTGGACATATTTAATGGTGGAGCTCCTGGGAGGGTCAAGGAGGGAAGGGACTGGGAAAAACAGGCAGCCAATGGGAGGAAGGGCAGGGCTGAGCTGAGGAAGAGAGGCCAGGGAGGTGCTGGGGGAGGCTCAGCGGATAAGGGCTGGCGCAACAGCAACAGCAGTGACTCCTCCTCCCGTCGCCTCCAGCCCTGGCTGTTACTTCCTTGCTGACAAGAGCTGGAGAGAAAAGTGTCTGTCAAACACCCCAAAGGCTGGTGCCAGAAACAACTATGTCCCTTAAAGGGCTGTATTTGAAAGTGCTTTTTCCTGTAGTTCATCTCCAGGAAGGGGAAAAAAGCAAGGAAGGTGGGGGTGGGAGTGGGCAGTGGAGGGGAACCTGAGCATTTAACAGACATTCGAGTTGCACAAATAACCCTTTCCCCTAAACAGTCTGTTAAATTGAGGCTGCTCTGTAATCTAACACTGAATTATATCAGCTTAATGATTATGGGTAACTTGATTCTTCTATATATCAGGAGCAAACTAAAATGGCCCAGGTACACACCAGCCTAATGAATAAATGTCTTGAACTGGGGAAAGGTGTACCTGTTCCAATCCAGCAAGACTGATCCATGTGCAGATTGCATGCTTAAATAAGGGCTGCACGGGAGGAGAAACGCGTATTGTACATATAGGACTTCTTATTAGTTTAGGCTGGCACATTTCAGGTAGGAAAACCAATGGTGACAGTGCATGCCCCCATCCGTTTGGAGCACAAGACTCCTGACTTCTCTTGTGTATCCATGCCAAAAGGAGAGAAGGGGTCCTAATTAACCACCTTGTCCATCTGAACATCAAAGAGATTTTTGCATATTAGTACTGCTGAACTGAGAATACTTTGAATATTATTAAAGAGACAGTGTACTCATATTTAATATACTAAGACACTGATCATGAACTAAATTTCTGTTAGCCATTATTCCCTCTGACTGCTCCTTACTGCTTCACAATTTTTAATAATAAATATAGATGTTGTCTTATTCTACAATCCTTCTACACAAGAGGTACACAGTATTTCTGACCTACTGTAGTGTAAAGATACGACAATATCTACCTTACTTCTTTAAAGCATAGATTTATCCTAGCTGCCTTAATAAAATGCCCACATGCCTCTTGATAACCCTAGCATGTTCCACTGCCTGCAGTGATACTTCAGGGTATGTACATTTTCTGCATCAAGAGACGGATACAATTGCATGTAAATATTTTCTTTTCTAAAGTCATGAAGACAGCTATCGTAAGACTCAGACAAGTCATATGGGAGCTTAAAAGATTATAGGAGTTACAAAGAATGAAGTCAAGAATCGTCAGTTATAATTCCACAGATCATCCTTCAGGGCTAATCTGGCATGCACTATTACACTTACTGTCTCCTTTAGAAAATCTCAACTCCTGTCACCAAAGGCCATATAATGAATTGCCTTTCATTACATGTTTATTCTTTTAAATCTTTTAAATGAAAAAATAAATATTCAAACATCCTATTTAATAAATATTTTGAGAATTAGGTTCACTAAAATGTTGTATCTGTCATGGCTAGAACTAATACATCATTTTAAAAGAGATATTCCCACCAGTCTAACTAAATGTTTGAAACATTGCAATGCATTTCTTATCATCATTGTAGCCTTGGTAACTTAAAACTTTTCAAGGGTTGTCCAACTTCTCTACAACATTCAGCTTCAGTAAAGAGTGTGCAAACAATCAGGATACATGGTTTGGGGATATTTTTTTTCTTAACCATAATGAAATAGTTTGACTATAAAAACCAAATTCTAAGTACAAGGTTCACTTTCAGAATCTTGTTAACATTTTCACATAGAGCAAAAGTGCATTCTTTTGTTCAGCTTGTACAGTTCTTCCATACATTATAAAATAAATTGCAAGCCTCTTCTAGGATGTAGCAGCATTTGCAAACATGACACATACAATCATTGTCACTAAAAAAATAAATACTACTGAAGTGTAACAAAATATTCAATTAAAACATCTGAAGAAAAAGAAACTAGTTCATAAACTCAAAAACATAAAAAGGCAAACAATTGTTTACCTTCATATACAAATTTTGGTGAAAAGCAATGTTATTAAGCTAAATTCTTAAATTCTTAAGAATTCTTAAATTCTTCCTAAAACTAGGCTAAATTCTTCAGCCTCCAGAGGTGATGAATATCAACAAAGAAAAAGAAAAGCACAAGACACAAATCATAAGAGGTTTAAACAACTTCACTTGCTGCTTTTATGCTATAATTTCTTCCGTTTGAATGTCCCATTCTCCACAATTGCACATGAATCTGGAAGTCTAAACGGGAAACTAGGTGATCCCGGACTTTTTGCTTCTTGGGTAGTATTCAACGGTAATAAAAAAAATTTATATATATATATATATATATATATATATATATATATATTTATATATATTATATATATATTAACAATTGTAAGTCCTTCGCCTGAATGTTTTTATCCAGATGTTAAAGGTAAAACTGATGCAAGTGATGACATATGTCTACCAAAACCTCGCATATGTACACCACCACCTTCTAATATTTCCTAGTTCTTTCAAGCTCCGATCGGCTTGAGGAAACCTCCTAATTAGTCACGTTTTAGAATTATGATCTGCCTTTTTTCTAAAAGGGAGGGAGGACTGCACCACAGACCAACATGCCCTTTAGCCTCTGCTCTGTGAAGGCAAGAGAACGAGAGCTGGCTGTGCGCAACTGAGAATTTGCCATCTAATATCACCATATTTGGGGAATGCTTTTTGCTGTGACTTTCATGCTGAGACAGCAGTAACAGCAGGTCAACTTAGACCAATATAAAATCTCATGCAGATAAATCAAATAGACTGATTAGTCAGAAAAGGAACTTGGTCAATTTGGAATGCTTTCTGAAAGTGCTCTGCTCTCCTAAATAATAGCAAGGACTGGTGGTGATGTTCAGGAATCATTTTCAGTGATAAATCGAGTATGTCTGTATAGCAGGAATACAAAACAGGAAGTTATTCCCGTCCACTTGCAGAATAAGAAAACTGAGGGAAATGTGGCCGTCTCTCATTGTCCATGCAGTCCATGCCGTCTTCATCATCTGTGGAATTGAAGGTTAAAGGTAGCCTCAGGAAGAAATGGTAAATATGTTCCTCTATATTGACAAAAGGAGCTTTGCGTGTATTTTATTATTACAATGACACTGTTTTAAAAAAAAGACTCTGCTGTCTTAATAGGCTTGTGCATGCAGAAGATCTCTAACTTTCACTGCAGCCTTTAATTATTAACTAAAACTACAATTTACAGAAGGATAACGCATTTTTTCAGATTAGCTCAATGAAGTTATGTGAAGAGATTCCACATTGTGGCTTTCAAGTTTTATAGCTGGAGGATTTTAATATACAATTTATACTTCAAGTTGCCAAATCATAAAACATGAAACTTACAAATGTAAAATGATTTTTGTATTAATGTTTGCTATGATCTTTTGGGGATATTTGTAAAACTGAAGACTATTTTTGCAAATATTTATTAGCACTTGAAGCAGAATGGACTAAATAGAATGGGATTAATTATCAGGCCTAATATGAAATATGAATGTAAAAAGTCTTCAGAATTTTTCTGTGATAGGTTTACAAAAGAAGAATGCTCTATACTACTCAGTAGAGGCAAGAAATTGCATTACTTTGATGTTGCTTCAAATAGTTGAACTGGTTCCCACCCACCCATCCTGTATTCATCACAGGGGCTTTCTCATCCTCCTAAAGTGGATTAGAGTACTTCATTAAGTTTAAAAAGTCATTGTTGAAGATTTCCTGCTATAATATCTGTTAGACAGCTTCAGATATATCCAATGCTTATACAAGTAGAAGGCAGCACAATAACTCCTTCTTCTTCCCCTCCGGCCCCTGAAGTCCTTTGTACCTCATAAAATCTCTATCCTGACAATTATGGGCCTCCTGAGCATGAATGACATAGCCCCCTGCTATTTAAGACACCCACCGTAAAGAAACCAGGAAGAATACAGGATGCCAGAAAGGGGAGAAGGGAAAAATTAATGATGTGAGCTATCAACCTTCTTCTCTTCTCCCTGGCTGACTTTTCCGCCTCCCAAGGATGCTCCCCATTGGCTTATATCATCATTGGATGCTAACACTCACAAACTACACACTATTATTTGCTGACAGTAGGTAGATGTCTTAGTTACTTCATAATAAAATAAATGAAACATGGATTCCCTTCCTCCCATCTGCCTTAATAATGAGATACTTACATTTTTCAGGTGGTGTTATTGTAATAGTTTGAGCAGTAAACTCTTCATCAAAGTATCTGGTGTCTGTCTCAGATGTCACTTGAGGTTTAAAAGGAGGGACAAGCTGAAGGTGTAGTGAAGAAAAATGTTTATTAATAAGTATGAACATTATCAACTTAAAATTTACAGGACTGTAAAAAGAGGTAAGAGTGAATCAATTCTATCCTACTGGGTAGGAACTGGTAACAGGATGACTGAAACATTAATACCAACTCAGAAACTAATTTGCACCAAGTCTTAGCTCATTGTGTTTCTATTTTAGTTGTTATAGTCTGAAAAAAAATGCTGCTCTGCTTTAGGTTTATTTTTAACTGTGAATTGATATTGATGACTACCTATTTTATTGTACATTGTCATGATATTACCAAGAGCACCAGGAAATTGAAGTAGTGGTTAACAGATTCGGTTTGCCAACACTGGCACACCAAGAGAGGATTTTAGTACTGTATTGGTGGGTCCAAGGCAGACTCCCTAGGATGTCATACATTGAAGTCAAACCTGCCTCTGATAGGTAGACTAAAGGATGACCTAATTTTATGAAAGCAATCAAACAAATGCTCTAATGAAGTTCCTCTGTTAATTTCTACTGTATTGTCTATTCACAAGTATTTAATTTTTGTATTTTGGACAATAAGAATGTTTGTTTATTCAACAAAAGATTTAACCTGAACCAGTCCAAACAGACTCTGGTTGATGAACAACATAGAAGAAATAGATAAAGGGGGGAAAAAAACAATTAAAAACAATACATTAGTATAACATTCATATGAATGTATGATACCCATATGCAAAATATAAACGTTTATGAATACATATAGCAGTTGTTTTAAATTCTGTTCAACTCATTTTTATGACTAGAGTATTATAAGAATTCAGATATTGTCCAAATAAAATATAATGCATAGAAACAGAACAAAATTTCACAATCATGATCTCCAAATTGGCGAATATTTGTAATTTATCTTCACTAGAAGCACACAGGACACTTACAGCACATCTAATTCAATAAACTACAGAAGCAGATTATGTAGATTTGAATCGTCACAATTCAAAGCAAGCTTCTTGAAAGAAAATTAACAATATTTAAACATATATTAAAGATCATTTGAATTATGGATTCCAGATAATTTTCTGTATTATGCTAAACAACAGGCTCATCACTTAATATATATTATTAAATTAATTGATACATATATATGTAGACCAGAGCCTGTTCCTATTGCAGTAAAAAGTCATGGCCCAGCCTATTCCATCATGTCCTCTGGGTAGAGGGGAATGATGCCTTTATTGGTGCTTCCTCCCTCCCCCACTGATTTTGCTGAACTAAAAGGAAAAACAAATAAGAAGAAAGTTTATTTGGAAAACTTTACATGAAAGGATTTTCCTCTCAGTGACTTATGTGAAGTATCTTCTGAATTTTTTTTCTTAAAAATATGGATAACATAACCTTCTAGTCTACAATAATGTTAACTACATCTATTTTGATTCTGACTTCTATTTTTCATATTTATCAAATAGGGAAAAAACACAGCTTAGATTTGTGTGTGTCTTCTCAGAAGTTAGCCCTACTTCATATATTAAAACTTAATTCCTAAATGTGCACTGGACTACAGCTTTGGAAGCATGGCCATTCTCTCAAAGAATTCAAGCTGTTGTATCTCAACTTTTATCTCCAAGCAATTCTGGCTGAGAGATCACAATTTGATTTCTGGTATCCAAAAGCTTTCACTGCTGAATGGAGAACTGAGCCATGATTTCTCAGGACAAGAGACATAGTAAGCTTTCTTCTACTGCAAGAAGGTGTAGGAAATTGTTAGCCCTTCAAGATAGTCCAGACAAGAAGCACAACCAGGAGCATCTTTATTGTTGGGTTACATTAAACAGAATCTTGCAAGACTGAAAGTATTTCTCACGTCCTCTCTTTTTAGTCTCTGGAAAACTAGGGAGGGTCCCTTCTGAAACACTTCCCAAGCTTTTCCTCCACCTGCAGACTGAGCTGCCTCTTATCAGACCGTTGCTTAGGCTGCAGGTCTTTGTCCTGTCTCCCAAGGTCATTCCCACATACCAATCCAGAAACATAGCACAGGAAACAGTGAAATTCCTTACACTGCATTCACACAAAACTCCAAAACAAGATTTCAACTTATGTTGTGTAAACTTAGCCAGTATGATGTATAAATCATGAACTTGCTGTATGAACCTGTCCAACTGTAGCTTTTCACAAACCATACCTAAGCATAGCATGGCTTAGAGCAGCATGGAAACCAGACCACTGGGTAAGTCTACTGAACCATCTAGCCCAGTATTAACTCTGCTAAGGACTTTATGCCACATTACATGGAAATGACAGGGACTACAGTGTTTGCAAATCACACTTGTGTCTTATGACTTAGTTCAATCCTTCCTGAGTTTTAGTCTCACCCTAATGACTAAATCCTCTTTAAGACAGAGAGAGGTGAACAGAACTAATCTTTACATTATTGGAAAGTATAAGTGATAGCTTTAACATTCATGCCATGCCCAAAGACCTGACATGAAAGTTGGGTTTTCATCTAGTTGAAGTGCACCAATATTAGAGTAAATACAATTTTTGCCTAAACATTCGCACTTGGTAGAAAAAATCAGTATTACATAATAAAGAATGGACAAATCACCAAGTTTTAATTATTTGATAGGCATTGTATTCCCACTTTAAAATAACCCATTATATTAAAAAAGCTAAAAATGAAAACAAGTCCATTAACATAAACGCCATAAATTATAATCATGTTAAGCATCCATTTGGTGAAATAAATGGACTTGAACACACTACATTAACATGGTTGAAACATTACATTCCAGTTCTAAAAAATCATCCCTTTCCCCTGCATGTCTGTCTTGGTTTCTTAAACCTGTCTTCCATGATGTCTGAATTAAAAAAAAAATCATATGGTTTATATAATCTCTAAAGCAGGATTCCAAACCACCACTTTTGGGCAATCTTGGCCTATAAGGATCACTGCAGGCAGTTAATCAGTTTAGACATGATGGAATGCTAATATTCAACAAATCAGGCAGCCTTAAATGAAGCTATGAGAGTAAAGTAAGGTCGGACTAATTGAACTGGTTATTCACTTCTGCTCTAGAAATGACTATATTCAGAAACTTATATCTGAATCAAACTATTGCAGCTATTATCAATTCACCTAATTTCTGAGAAAAATCATGCCTTCTATATCTATAAAAATCAGAATAGTGCAAGCAATGGTATTCTATGGAAGTGGAAGGTGGACTTTGAAGAAGAGAGATAGGAAGAGTACTGATGCTTTCAAACTTTGGTGTTGCAGAAAACTCCTGAGAATACAGTGGACAGCCAAGAAAACAAATGAATGGATTGCTGAAGAAATCAACCCAAAGTTCTCATTCGAGGCACAAATGACCAGGCTCAATTTATCCTACTTTGGACACATTATGCAAAGACCTAGCTCTCTAGAGAAGACACAAATCCTGGGAAAGGTGGAAGGAAAGAGAAGACGATGACCAACAGGAAGGTGGATGGACTCAAGTTACAGTGGTGATGAGTGTACCATTGGAAGACCTGAAGGACCAAGTTAGGGACAGACTGTCATGGAGATAATCTGTGTGTTTGCTAAAAGTCGACATTGACTTGACGGCACATAATCAATCAATCAATCAATCAATCAATCAATCAATCAATCAAGCCTTATTATTTATATATCCAAGCTGTTCTCTGAATTAATCTACTGTAGCCATAGTTTGCACTGCATGCAATCTTATCATATCCAGCTGTTTGTAAATATTCACACAATTCCCCGCAGAATTGGTCTGTTTACCAACAGACACACAACTTGTACAGAAGCTATAGCACTTGCGATTGTAGCACTTGTAGCACTTGCAGGAGCCAGTGCAGAGCTGCACTGAGGCCATAATGGGCCTTGAAACTAGCAAGCTGCACTGCACTCCACCCTCTCCTCTAATACTGAATGTGTGCAAGCACACATACACATTCATAAGAAAGTTATTTTATGTATAACTATAATGCAAAACATTTTAATTATATATCCTAATGGAAATAATCTTACATGTTTTTTTTAGAAGTAAAATATTGCCACCTTTTCCAGGGTAGAAAATGTAGAAATAAACATTATTGTTCGCTAACTAGACTCTACTAGAGGAGTTCAGCAATGGAGATTAAGCGGGAGTTTCTAAGAAAAATTGAATGAAAGTGTGTGCACTTGGTTAATCCAAGAACCTGAGAAGCAAAGAAGAACAAATCCAGTTGATAATGAATTTCATTATGAGCCAGTAGTGTGATGCTGTAAAAAACAAATGCAATTTTAGGGTTCATCAACAAAAATTCCAGCCCTAACCTTAACCCTAACTAACCATTCCACTTTGTTATGCTTTGATCAGATCCTACTTCAAGTCCACTTTTAGGCATATTTTAAGAAAATCAGAAGAAAAAGCAAACCAAATTGGCTCATAAAGTTCATGGCCTTCATTGTCCACACATTAATGCTCAGAGTATGAGAAATAAACAACATGTATTTGAGTACTTAGTACCAAAGGGCAAACAAAATCTAACAGGAATAAAACAGACCTAGTGAGTTGAGCCCTATGTTTGGAATATACCTCCTAGGGATACCATTTGTTTAAAACAGAGGCAACAAAAGAGGAGTTGTAAGTCAGAAATAACTATTCCTACCCAGAAGTGCAGATGAGTGATTCTGGCAATGTTGTAGAGAGCTTTTGGTTAAAGAGAAAAGAAACAGCATTGCAACTGCTCAATGAGGAAGGAAAAATGCTAACAGGTAGCAAAGAGAAGGTAGAGCTACTGTTTTGGTTCAGTCTTCTCCAGCAAAAAAAATCTCCTGTGTCCTCTATTAGGAAATAGTGTGTGCTGTACCAGGGAATAGACATTGATACCTAAAAAGATTTTGGGACACAAAGGGACTGATGTGTAATTGCCAGAGGTCAGCATGGACTTTTAAAGAACAAATCTTACCAGACTAATCTTTTTTTTTTGGGGGGGGGGGGAGATTTCCTTACTAGATTTTGGTGATGCTACAGACATAATTTACCTTGATTTGATCAAAGTATTTGATGAAGTATCAATGATTTAATCATTAGCAAGCTGATTATGGGCTGGATGGCATCAGAAATACCCACTTGTTACTTAGCTGGCTCAAAATTCATATTCAAAGAGTGCTATCAATAGTTCCTTATCAAAGCAGAGAGCAGTATCAAGTCAGGTACCATAAAATTCAGTTCTGGGTCCTCTAATCCTTCTATATTTTTATTAATAATTTGGATAAGATACTAAAATAATATTTACTAGATTTACAGATGACAAAAAATTAGGTGGGATAGCTAAAACCCTAGAAGGCAAAAATAAAATGCAAAATAATCATTCTAGGTCAGAGAAATGGGCTGAAAGTAAATGAATGTAATTTAACACTACAAAACAAAAATCAACTGGATTGGTAATCATATATGTGAGACAGTTCTTGGAATAGTAGTGGACTGTAAAATGGATATGAGCCAGCAGTGTGATAGAACTGCAAAGGAGGCAAATGCAGTTTCAGACTGCATCAGCTTAAGTATACTTTCCAAATGATAGGAAATAATTCCTGTCATTTGGAAACTATACTTAAGCTGATGCTGTCTGAAACTATTTTCTATTTTGCTTTGGTCAGGACCAACCTCAAGTACTGTATTCAGTTCTGATCACTACATTTTAAGAGGGATTCTGAGAAGGGCAGCAA
Source organism: Liasis olivaceus (assembly GCA_030867105.1). NCBI lineage: Eukaryota > Metazoa > Chordata > Lepidosauria > Squamata > Pythonidae > Liasis > Liasis olivaceus. The sequence continues at coordinate 266,566,769 of CM061349.1, forward strand.
AAATTATCAGGAATTAAGCTCTATGAGAATAAGGCAACTGGATTTTCCACTACCTGAAAGGATGTCATCTAGATGGTTTCAAGACCTGTTCTTTCTCATTCCATTTGTTTAAATGCCTATTGTTTCACCCCATCATTGCCCATTTTTCTTTTCAAGATTTACCTCCAGTTTCTTCCATATTGCAAGTTATTTCTGCACTTTATTCAAGGCCACCGAAGCCAGTTTTAGAATAATTATCAATACTCAATGTTTTTTAGCCCTATATTGAGAACTTTGACCCAACAGTTCCATATCTTCAATGATTTTGTTTGCCAATTGCCATCAGAATATGCCAGTTCTTGATATGGTGCTTCAAACAGTCTATTAATATGCTGTATTGTATATCCTGCAGGAGAGCTAATTTGTTTCCTCCTGATTTCTTTAGAAAAGCTGCTGCAAAGGGCTTATTGCAAAATGATTTGCACTGTCCCTATATCAGCATTTGTTTCTGGAGCATGCTGAGGTCCATTGATAAGTGCTGCAACCTTATGTAATTAGTGTGGGAATTTCTTCACTTTCCTCTAAATGTCTTTTCATCTTGGATACATTTGCAACATTATTCATGAGAAAAGTACAACTAGGGATCTGAACTCCTCTTACTAGTTCTAATAAAATAGTTTATTTATAGCTGTTTTCAGCTATTTCTGGTAAACATTTAGCAGCATGTGCCAATCTTAATGTGTCAATTGTTCTTGGAAAAAAGATGCTTCTTCAAGTGCATACAATGAAATTATTGTGCATACTCCTTGCACATCAAGACTTGGACAAAATTTTTCCTTCTAAATTATTTGCATGCATCTCAGTTCTTTGAACACATTTTTCAACAATTTGTGACTAAACTATCTTGAAGTCTTAACCATGCAGCATAGAGAATGTACTGTGTAAAGGAACAATTTTTAATCAGTTACTTCTTGCTGTAATCAATTAGTTTTTATTTAAAAGTTATCTAGGCCTTTCTTTCTTATTGCAGCTATGGCTAATATATTGTATCTTTCTGATATACAGTACTGTGCAAAAGTTTTAGGCAGGTGTGAAAAAATGTTGTAGTGTAAGGATGCTTTCAAAAATATATTTTGTAATTGTTTATGTTTATCAATTTACAAAATGCAAAGTGAGCGAACAGAAGAAAAATCTAAATCAAATCAATATTTGGTGTGACTACCCTTTGGCTTCAAAACAGCATCAATTCTTACACTTGCACACTTTGTACACTTGCACAAAGTCAGGGATCTTGTAGGATTAGAGTCAGGTGTATGATTAATCAATTATACCAAGCAGGTGCTAATGATAATCAATTTCATATGTAGGTTGAAACACAGTCATTAACTGAAACAGAAACAGCTGTGTAAGAGGCTTAAACCTGGGTGAGGAACAGCCAAACTCTGCTCCTAAGGTGAGGTTGTGGAAGTCAGTTTCATGTCACAGGTCATACACCATGGCAACACTGAGCACAGCAACAAGACACAAGGTAGTTATGCTGCATCAGCAAGGTCTCTCCCAGGCAAAATTTCAAAGCAGACTGTGATGTTCAAGCTCTTTTGAAGAAGCGCAAAGAAACTGGCAATGTTGAGGACCGTAGACGCAGTGGTCGGCCAAGGAAACTTAATGCAGCAGATGAAAGACACATCATCCTTACTTCCCTTCGACATCGGAAGATGTCCAGCAGTGCCATCAGCACAGAACTGGCAGAAATCAGTGGGACCCAGGTACACCCATCTACTGTCCGGAGAAGTCTGACCAGAAGTGGTCTTCATGGAAGGATTGCAGCCAAAAAGCCATACCTCTGACATGGAAACAAGGCTAAGCAACTCAGTTATGCATGAAAACATAGGAACTGGGGTGCAGAAAAATGGCAGCAGGTGCTCTGGACTGAGGAGTCAAAATTTGAAATATTTGGCTGTAGCAGGAGGCAGTTTGTTTGCCGAAGGGCTGGAGAGTGGTACAATAATGAGTGTCTGCAGGCAACAGTGAAGCATGCTGGAGGTTCCTTGCAAGTTTGGGGCTGCATTTTTGCAAATGGAGTTGGAGATTTGGTCAGGATCAATGGTGTCCTTAGTGCTGAGAAATACAGGCAGACACTTATCCATCATGCCATACCATCAGGGAGGCGTGTGATTGGCCCCAAATTTATTCTGCAGCAGGACAACAACCCCAAACATACAGCCAGCGTCATTAAGAACTATCTTCAGTGTAAAGAAGAACAAGGAGTCCTGGAAGTGATGATTTGGCTCCCAGAGCCCTGATCTCAACATCATCGAGTCTGTCTGGGATTACATAAAGAGACAGAAGGACTTGAGGCAGCCTACATCCACAGGAGATCTGTGGTTAGTTCTCCAAGATGTTTGGAACAGCCTACCTGCCGAGTTCCTTCAAAAACTGTGCAAGTGTTCCTAGAAGAATTGATGCTGTTTTGAAGGCAGAACTTAATTTCCAATTTAACTGGTGTTAGATAAAACAATAAATCTCTGTAATAGATACATACTGTTCAGGCAATTCTCTTTCAGTGTAAGCAATGTTATACAGCAACAAAAAGGAGTGAGTAGTAAACAAAAAGAAATTAAAGGCAGATCATAAAAGTAAAGGAAATTTAACACCATTCACTATGTTCCTCCTTGCCTTTCTATTCTTGCAAACCACCCTTGCTTCCATAATGTCCTAAAGCAGTTGCTTTTTGTTCTTTACATTTCACTTACCACTTTTGATATAAAATAAGTGAACTTATTTAATTGTATTTTCAAAATATCTTTTTTTTTAAGATTTTTTTTATCCCTTTATTATTTTTATAAATAACTCAAGGCGGCAAACCTACCTAATACTCCTTCCTCCTCCTATTCTCCTATTTTCCCCACAACAACCCTGTGAGATGAGTTGGGATGAGAGTGACTGGCCCAAAGTTTCATACAACTGTGACTCTTATACATAACCATTTTCACTTCTTCCATCCTTCACATCCCCCGCTCTATATACATTTTAGATTCCCCACCCCCAAATAGTGGCAAGGCCAGGTGTGTGCTAGGGGCAGAACATTTGCGTTCTATAGAAATAAGCATATTGAGGATTGTCTAGGGAGGTAAAGAAGTCCTAGGTGAGAAGTGGAGGGTTTTCAGACTCTCTTTGAATGAGGTCTTGAGACAGTGAGGCTTTGTGGCAACAGCAGTCGTAGCGATGCCTGACGGCACAGGAGGCCTCCCAGGCGACCAGACAAGAAGGCCTGTTTGGCAGCCTCTCATTTGATTCTGGCCAGTACTGTGTTGTGCAACCTTCAGCACCAGTCAGCAGTTGGGCAGCGGAGAAGCAACAATGAAGACACCACTGATCAGCTGTTCAGCAGACCAGAGAGTTGGGCCACTCAGCTGATAAAGATTCAATGGCTTTGTAATGGTGGTGACGCTGGCTTTATTCCTCCCTCAGGCAATAAAAGCAGCACATCTGGCTGGATTGTCTTCCTCTCCCTGAGTGTTGTGCTGACAGTGCCCTATGTTGCCTGCCCTTTATATTCCAGATTACCTGGAATATGGGTGGCAATGAGAACAGGAGCTGACAGGTGGCTCAGCTGGACCGCCAGTCTGCATCTTGCAACTGTCACATGACCTACCACACAGAGAGCAGCCATATTGCCTCATACATGCTACAATTGGATCTAGAGGGACTAGAGTGTTTTTTTCATCTTCCCACTGCTCCAGACTTTTCTATCTGGTTGTCCTGAAGAATGGGTTGTAGTTCAGGAATCATGATCTGTATCGACTGTGGGTTTTGGTGGGCTGTACTGAGGGACTGGTGTTGGCTGGGGAGCATATATTTGCTCTTCCCCCGGCAAAAGGTGGGTGAACAGTGACTTCCTATTTTTGCTTGCTACTCTGGCTTGTAAATACCACCCTCTACCCTTTTACTCTCTACCCAGCTCCCCTAGCTACCCCGATAAGAGAGGATGATGGCTGTGACATATGACTGGTAAGGTGGGAGGTAGGCTAATTGTTTAAGTCTAAGGCATCAAACCCTCAGTGTCTTGGGCTTTCCACTGTTGCTACCGAACATCAGATTGGCCTGTAACAACATCCTCCTCATCCACAATCTATTAGTGGATGAGAGGACCAACATGGTATTACCAAACCTGGAGGAGCATAGGTGGGGGGAGTCCCCTCTTGGAAATACCTCCACCTAGGTTTCAAATGTGACACCAGTCTTGACCCAAGGTGATGGAGTGATTATAATTGAGAAGCTTTAGTGGCTTTCAGAGGCCTTGCTCCACACATAACTGGTTGTGAGACTGCTGCTGCTGCTGGGCTCTAGGGATCATATGGGATTGCTGCCTCTCTACCAGCTTCCCTCATATGCATTGGTTTTCCTACCACTGCTTGAAGCCATGGCTGGGTTAGTGGTGGAGTTCCCCAGACTAATGAAATTGGGGGACTTTAATCTACTGTGTGCATGTGTTCACAGGCTGTTCAGAAGTTCATATACACTTTGGCAACCATGGGTCTGTTCTACGTTAGTATGGTACTGAATCACAGCAGTAGTCATTATTAGCATTTTTCTCTTGGGGAAGTGGCAACATGTCCGAAATTGGGAGATATTACTGTCAGTTCCCCGTCATAGTCAGATCACTCTCAGTTAGCCCTGGAGTTCTTAGTAGCCACTCCTCACCACAGGGAGGAAGACTGATTGGTCCACCCCAGGAACCTGATTCAGAAGGAACTTGAGTCTATTCCTGAGTCTCTGATGCATGGTTTGACCAAGACCCTGATTACCACCTGGAATATGGGGGGGCCATGACCCTGGATTGGTTCATACCTATGCAGACTCTCTCTGTCCATAGATCCTGAAAAGCTTTCTGGTTTTTTGAAGAACTCCAGGAGATGAAATGACAAAAGTCACTACTAGTGCCACTGGGGGAAGAATGAACCTGATTGAACACAAGCGAACAGCCTTTCTTAAGGATTGCTCTCTGACAGTAACAGTGGCAAAATGTAGCTGGGGGGTATTCCTGAGGATCTGCTGCACGGTCCAGCGGAGGCCTTGGCTGCTGCCTGGAACAGGGAGGTGGCCAGGGCCTTGGACAGGATCGCGCCTATGTGACCTCTCTTGCCACATCGGCCCCGATACTCCCTGTGGTTTATGGAGGAGTTGAGGGTTCTGAAGAGGGTCAAGAGACATCTAGAGTGCCGCTGGAGGAAGACAAAGACCAAATCCGACTGAACACAGGTTAGAGCCGTTATTAAGGCCTACATTGTGACAATAAGAGTGGCGAAACATCAATACTTCTCCGCCCTTATCACATCCGCTGAATGCCGCCTGGCAGCCCTGTTTGGGATTACTAGATCCCTCCTTGGTAAGGGGGATTCGGTGATTCATTTGCAGGGCCATGTGGAGGAATTTTGGGAGCATCTGCAGGACAAAATCATTCGGATTTGTTCTAAGTTAGACACCAAGCATGGGGCAGGGTCTGGGGAGATACCAGGGGATCGTCCTTACCTAGTTATCTGGGAACAGTTTGATCCTGTTGATCCTGAGGAAGTGGACAGGATCCTTTGGACTGTGAAAGCCACAATTTGCCATCTGGACCCATTCCCCTCCTGGCTGGTGAAAGCAGCTCGGGCGATGACATGTGGTTGGATCCAGGCAATGGTTAATACAGCCTTTTGTCTGCAGCTCTGGAAACCATCGGCCTCTTGGACTTAATTTTTGGTAATGCTTTGTATAGTTTTTATGTCTTCTGTAATTTTATATATATTGTTTTAATGGATCATGTGAGCCGCCCAGGGTCCCCCATTAGGGGGAGATGGGTGGAGATAAATCAAATAAATAAATAAACAAACAAACAAACAAATGGCTATTTTTCTACCAGTATCACATCTGCACATAGCCATTCAGCAATCTTATAACTCCACCTGTTAATTCCACCTCTTTTGGGGAATGAGGAGCCAGCGGAACATCTAGAAGGCCACTGTGAAGACCTTCTACTGGATACTATCACTTGGATTAAAGTCATTATTAGATAAAGCTGTTGGGTAGAGTTGCTCAGATTTGTTCTGAATTAGACTCTGGCTTTGCAGGTCCCTTGGAATCAGGGGGTCACCGGAGAAGAATTTGAATCTCTTGGTCCTGAGGAGGTAGACAGGGTCTTCTATAATGTGAACATGGCCACCTGTGAATTAGATTCATAACCTTTCTGCTTGGTTGACTACCCAGCAAATATGTCAGTAGATACAGGTGCTGATAAATGCATTCCTGAGGGAAGGGATGGCTCCTCTGGCTCTGGCTCTAATAGTAATGGACAATTTTCATCCTGTCTCCAAGCATCCCTTTTTATGGAATACTATTAAAAAAGTGATCAGCTGATAGCTCAAGGCCCCTTGAGGAAATGGAATTATCTGGACCCCTTTCAGTCAGGTTTCAGATCAGCATATTGTACTGAGATAGCATTGATCATCCACATATATATCACCTTTGGTGGAATCAGGACATCCACCCCAGCCCTCTTTGATCTCTCAGAAGTGTTCAATGGTTCTCCTCTTTTGTCCAGAGTATGTTTCAGGTAGTGTTTGGAGGGGGGATATGGCCCAAATCCCTTATTTGTGAGCCCTCAGGGCTCTATTCTGTGTCTGCTCCTATTTAAAATCTCCATGAAACCACTCAGTGAGGTTAACCAGTAGTATGAGTTCAGGTATCATTAATATGCTGATGATACCCCATTATACTCTTTACCCTAGGCCAACCAAGTGTCTGGAGGCTGTGGGGGTTTGGATGAGGAAGAATGGTTTCAACTCAAACCGAGCAAGGCTGAGTGGCTGTGGGTTTTAGGGTCCACCAAAGAGACTCTCACCTTTAATTCTGGATGGGGTTGCACTTCTTCAGACAGAACTGGTACACAATTTGGTAGTCTATTTGGACTGTCAGCTCCTGCTGGAAGACAGGTAGCAGTTATGGCCAAGTTGGCCTTTGCACAAATATCTCCTGTGTGCCAATTAAGCCTATGTATTTATTTGATTTATATGGCCAACCATCTCAAAAGTAACTCCCTAGATCAGGAAGTCACTCATACCTTGGTCACCTCCCATCTGAACTATCGTAATGTGCTCTAAATGGCACTTCCTTTGAAAACCACCAGAGGCTGCAATTGGTCCAGAATGAGAGGTATGGGTAATTATGATGATGCACCAACGTAACACCATTACTTTGTGAGCTACAGTGGCTCCTTATAGGCTTCTAGATGCAATTCAAGGTGCTGATTATCATCTATAAAGCCCTTCATGGCACAGGGCTAGGTTAATTGTGTGACCATCAGTCTCCAATTATCTCTGTTCATCCTACAGAATTTGGCAGAATAGGCATGCTTTGGGTCTTTTCTAAGAAACAGTGTCACCTGGCAGAACCAGGAGGCATGCCTTCTCTGTCACAGCACTTGCTCTATCAAACATTTTCCCCAAGGTTCAGATGGCCCTGATCCTGCTGACCTTTTGCATGGCTCTGAAAACCTGGTTCTTCCCCCAGGCATTAGAGCATGGAATGAGCCCATCCAGAGATGAAAGATCATGAATGAAATATGTGATGGTTGGCTTTGGTTATTCTGTTCTGGATGTTCTGTTTTATTTTAGTATCTCTATTTTTATGCTTTCAACTAACTATATGCTGTCCAAGATCTCTTTTGTGTGTTGGGCAGCCATACAGATCAAATAAATAAATATACATTTTTTTTTAGCAATTATTCTTGGACATCCATTTTTTTTTTCTCATCCACAGCCTTTTTGCTTTCATCATTCCACCAAGCTTTCTTTTTCATTCTTTCTGTCAGTGTAGCTTCAGACATTTCTATGGCACTCTAAAGGATAAGCAAGTTCAACATCGCCTTTATGTCCAGTTCCTATTCATTCCATTAGGAGATTAAACTATTCTCTAATGCTTTTTTCAAACAGAGCTCATACTTCCTCTTCCTGAATCATTCAACTTTCACTCTAGTTTAAAATTTTTCTTTTTTTTCCATGTCCATTTTTTCCCCCAAGATCAGCACAAAAAATGTCCCTCATTCAGAATTTGTCATCATTTATCCTTCAGTAATTCTCTTAAACTGACATCATAAATAATCAAATCAATAACACTTTTAGATTCATTCATTAGTTCTGTGTACACATGTATGCATATGCTAAAGTTGGTGTATTTAAAAAAAAAAGTTTTCTAAGCAGACATTTACCAATCACCATTTTCATTCAGTCTGTCTCTGAATGACCCAATCTCTTTTTCTGCATCCTCTCATCTTGCCCCCACCCATCCATTCTTGTCATTTAACAGAAAAAACTTTTCCCCTAAGATCACATTTATTCCAATGTTGCACATTTTCCCCCAAAATAGACTCCTGGTTCTGTTATTATCACCATTTATTGGAGCATAACATACAACTATCAGTAACTTATGAATTCCTATTTTCATACTTTCTCGTATACATTTTAGTATACTAATTTCATAATGAAGCCCACATCTTTAATTCCATGCATATATTCACTAACTCCCCTCCACAGATCAGACCACCTTGATTCAGATCTATTTCACTCTTCCCCTTTCTTTTTGGTTCACAGACAACATAATTAGCTTTTCCTTTAATTTTTAAATTCATATTCTTTACCATATGTTCTTCTTATATGCTAATACACAATCATCTATATACCATGATCATTACCTATGATTATTGACTTCCATTGCCTATCATGGCTTTCACCAATCAAAATGCTGTGATAACAAATAAAAAAACAGGCAAAAAAAAAGCAGGCTAACCAGCTTAGTCATATTCATATCACATTCAGCATTCCCTGCTAATGTCTGGACACAATCCTGGTCAGTTGTGGCACATTTTGCTACTATGCCATAAGCACAACCAAAACCCAGTTTTGCCCCAAGAATGCTCATTCTAAAAATTACCAGTCAGTTGCTTGTATCCTATCAATAAGGAGGCACATGCAGTATACTGGCACATAGTCAGGTTACAACCACAATAATACAATATTTGAAACAAACCGTATTGTGAATAATTGTACAATATCTACAACACACCTTGTTACTTAACTCTGCCATATATTTTGAGGCTGTTTGTATTTTGTGGAGTCCAAGAAACTTCACTGAAGTCATAAAGGAAACAAAAGTTATGATTTAAAAATAATTTCTGCTCAACATAAAACAATGTATTTTATAAATGCACATACGGCAAATATAGTCTAATATTAAAACTATTTTGGTACTTTGGATCTAGTATTCCACAATGGAACATATAAAGTGCAATAAAAGTTGTTATTTTTATAAAGCTAACAAATCTGTGATGTGAGTAGGAAAAGCTACATACCACTAGGTTAATTACGCAAACTTCATCAGGCATTTAAAGAGAAAGCATAAATATAAAAACATGATTGAGAATATTGATAAAAGAATGAGGTTCAATGTATTGCATAATTGCCTTTCATAAGACTATTACAAATCCAAGTTGTAAGTTTGTTTTATGAAGATATTAACTCCTTAGGCAAGATGAACCTAGATTGGACTAGTGCTTTCCCAGTACTGTGTATGTTTGTGATACATAAAGGACATTTTAAAAAATCCACAGCCACATCAGTGATCTTAAATTGGCACAAATGTGTATCATCTTCTATATCCAGGCTGAAAACAGAATCGATAGCCCTTTTTTAGGGATTTTCTAGTTTCTTTTTCCCATTGATGTAGTAAATCAGACTTGAAAGGAAGGAAGTTAGGTCACAAGTATATAATAACTGCTCAAAAATATTATGAGCAGTTATTATATAGGCTTGCTGAAAATATTCTACAAATATTTGAAGTCCCTGCTAGTATATATAGGAACTCAGATTAACATGTATTTGTAAATTTTTTGTATATGACAAATAAAAGACTACTGAAATTCTTTTGCAGGTTTCAAACCAAGATTAATTGCTTCATTTGCTTGTCACCCAACATGGTTTGTACAGCAAATGATTTCCCCAAGTACGTTTGTTGAGATGAGTAATGTGATAAGAATTTTTACAATTTTACTAAATACTATTTTACTAAAAGCCTTAAATGGATTCTTAAACACTACAAACTTCTTGTCTCTATGTGCATTATGTACACACATGGACACAAAGGAGAGATTTAGTCTTCTAATAAAATGATTTGAAATTCAGGAAATACTAATATTCAGTTGAGGCACCATAGACAGCATCTAAAAATAGAAAATCCACAATCCCTTTGTGTTCACTCATATGCAAATGTTTATGGTTCTAGAGATATAACATTCCTGAAAAGTTTGAATCCACTGGGAAAGAAAAGTTAATAGAAAACTCTGAGTGAATGAAGGATAGCACCTTGTCTTTTTGTATAGCTTGTTCTAAAATAAAATATTTCATTGGATTCTTTTTTACTTTCCTTTTTATTTTTTTCCCCCCAATTTTTTGAAAAAGAAAAAAAAGGATTGGGAAAAACATAGTTTTATTCCTGATTTTTTCTGAGTCTACCTCTATTTTTATATCTATCTCTGTATCTTTATATGGGTATAGATGATCATAAGATCATCTGAGATAATTCCTGATGTATGTGGAATACAGCTGTAAACTCTGCACAAATTTATGCATGGGAGTTAAAATCATCAGTTTAGATATGCTTGCATGCAATTACATAATGCATATGCTTTTCAGATTGCTTTTCCCAGTGATTCAAGCAGCCCAGTCTGCAGCTCACAGTATTATCGATCAATGACTGTCAAGGAGAGGTGTCCCATGTACTTGGATGTTGTGTTAACACACCTGGACTGCATGCAAGGCATGTATGTTTGTGTGCATTCTCTGTCTTCAGACTGGAAAGTACGAGAAACTATTGTATTTTCTTTAACCAATATTAATGGATTAGCTGAACATGGTTTGAGGGATTTAGAAAGCATTTTAACATTTAATTATAGTTATTTTATCTTAATCTTTTTGATAATTGGCTTGAGCACTTTTTTAAAAAAAGCATGACAAAAATTTAATACATGTTTTACCTTAAATCCAAGCAATGTGTATCAAATTCAGTATAATGTATTGATATTTGAGAAGCTCAGACATCTTATGTGTGAACACTAAATATGAAGGTGACAGTACCCTTATCTGTACTAAAATTGGGCAGCTTCAAATTCTGTATGTGAAATTAGAGGTTCAACAATGAGGGCAAGAGGTGAGGACTACAGAAATTACAGAATGTTACACACACAAATCATAATCTTTTCACAGCTTCAGTATATAATATCAATAGCTTCCAGATTAATTTTCTAAGTATGTAAATGTACAGTTGAGAAGAAAAATTCAGAAGTCTGATAAAATGTTAACTGCTTCATCAGTTTTTAAATCTAAAAAACCTAATATTTATAACTGAAACTTATGAGAAATATGAGTTGAACCAGAATTGAAGCAGAAGCAAAATGTGAATCTTCTAGAACTTATAATATGAATCCTATTCCTAGTGGAAATTAATCAAATCTTTCCACTGACAGTTTTAGTATCACAAGTTTACCCCAGCCTGGTTGTACTAGTACAGTAAGTTCTCGATCAGTCTTAGCCAATTCTCCCTATGGCAGGATAAGCTGCTATGATACAAACAGCGTAAATGTCAAAGGATTTTTTTGGTGATTTCACAGGCATGCATCTAAAAGCACTTGGACATTTAGAAGAGTGTCTGTAATCTGGCATGTATGCTTTTTGAAATAGGCTATATAAAAGCCGGAGTAGATAGACAGGAAGAGTTTTTCTTTCAGGGTCTACAGGAGACGCTGTAGGTGAGCAGAGTGACTAGGCAAGTAGAGTATCAAGTAGATTTATGGCAACACAGTGGGAAGAGGATCAGGGAAAATCTGCAGCAGACAGACAAAGGTTTTAAGAGACAAGGTATTGTCTGGATAAGTAACTGAAGTAGTGTTGGTGAAGCAAACCATGTACAAAGCAGCCCTGGACTGAAAACCACTACAAGAGTGAAAGGGGTGATTCAGGTGCTGGCGTTTCTCAAAGTCTGGGACAGAAAGGAACCTTGAGCTTTTTCTCCTTCTTCGCTGCCCTGCCCTTTGGGTAGTTCAAGGCTTTTCTCCCAGAAGAGCAAAGCAAGCTAGCTAAAAAGGATGTAGCAAAAGCCTGTAATTTGATTCTCTGTGGGAGAAGGGAGGAAAGCTTGTCTTCTGTTTGCAACTTTAAGGAGCTTTTTAAAAGGGGATTGATAAATATATGTTGCCTATTTTTGTAAAGTTAGGCTTTAATTTAAGCATTCACATGTGCACTCACCTAGCATAAGTACAAGATGTTGCACATGACCAGAAACAGCACTAATGATTTATTGTATTGTAGTATGTATGCATACTAATAAATTTGACTTTAATTAACATCACAGCTCTGGATGTTTCTGGACAGGTTCCTATCTTTCCTCTGATGCTCCTGCTTTGCAGAAGGATCAGTTTTGAAGGGGCTCCAAACATTTGTGTGACTTTGAGTATACTGAGGGCTTGAGGGCTCTATGGACAGAGGTTACAAGGCCTCCGCTTTCCACAAGTTGGATTCCAGATATGCTTCTTAGGATCCAACCCAGTGAAATTAAGCAGGTTAGCTCCATGTATCCCTTAATGTAGAAGATAAAGAAGAATATTTTGTATTCTTTCTCATAGTATATACAAAGGACTATTTTGCATGAATATTAAATAATCAAAATCACCCAGAATTTGATTTCCCTTTAAAACTCCTATTAATAATTTCTGTAAATATTATTAAGATGCAATTATAGAATAATTTTTTTTTTAACTTTCAGAACTTAGCACCTTGAGACAGGGAAAATGTTAGTAAACTTACTCTTCTATTTTAAATAGAGTGAACGTTTTTTGAAATTGCATAAAGTATCTGAAGTTTGATAATTTGATTCATTATTTATTTACTGTCAGGGTTCATATACTGTTCCAGTAGTATCCAACTCTACAGTAAGTTACAAACTGCCATAAAAAATGTGTTATTTGTTGAATTATTTGCTTAATACCAGTGATAAGCATTAGCGAAAGAACATTTTCCCTTCCCTTTAGTTTTTAAACAAAAAGCTTGGAACTCTGATAAATTAACAGTTGGACATAAACTCTGCCCATTGTTTTAATTTATAATTCTGTTTTACACATTGTTCTTTAATAATACAACCCTCTAGACTCTCACCAAATAATAAGCTCTACTGAACAGAGTTTGATTTACTTCTAGGAAAATATACAGAGAATTATGCTGCAAGTTAGTAAATTTTGTTAATTATTTTATTGAGTACAATACTATCTCAATGTATATACTGTTAATCTAAAAATGTTAGAAAATATTCAACATAATTTCTATCCCTGGAACTAGGAAAATATTTGTATTTATTTTATTTTTTTAAATCTATATGCTGCCCAATTTCCAATGACTTTGTGCAGTTCACAGACAAAAACATTAAAAAGAAGACAAAATATAGTAATAGACAAAAATGAAGAACAAAACAGGGCAAGGATGGCAAAAAAAGATAGGAATGAAAAAATGAATCCACACAATACAAGGTGGGAGGGGCTTCACTCATTCTCACCAAAGGCCTGGATGAAAAGCCAGGTCTTTAAACCCTTCAAAACACTAATGGGGGAGCATCTAGATCTCTGGGGGGACCTCATTCCAGAGGACAGAGGCTGCTACAGAGAAGGCACACTTCCAGGGTTCTGAAAGATACCACAGTTTAAACAAAGGAACCTGGACAGTGCAATCCTGCCAGGTTAAATCAGCCAGCCAAATACTATGGGAGACAGGCAGTCACGCAAGTAGCCAGGCCCTATTCCATGCAGGGCTTTATAAGTAACAACAAGCACCTTGAATCACACGCAGAATCAAACTGGCAACCGGTGCAGCTCGCAAAGCAGAGGTGTTACATAGACATACTGACGCATGCCCATCACTGCCCACACCACTGCATTCTGGACCAGTTAAATCTTCCAGGTAGCCTTCAAGGGCAGCCCCATGTAGAGCATGTTGCAGTAGTCAAGCTGTGAGGTGAGGGTCTAAAGGGTCCCCTGATCTAGGAAAGGAAATAAATGGTGCATTAGGTGGAGTTGTGCAAAGGCCTTCCTAGCCACAGCTGCCACCTGTGAGCTGTGAGTCCAGGAAGATACCTAGATTGCACAACACTCTTGAATGGGAAAGTGAAACCCCATCCAAAGTCAGGGATGAAATATCCCCAGATCTGAGTAGGATTGAGTCAGACATGGTTCCTCCCTGTTACGTTGATGATGCCAGGAAAAAAAACAGCTTATCCTCTTCTTTCCCAAACCTAGATCAAGGGATGTTTGAAAATCCTTCAACAATGGATTGTCAAAGAAATAAATTTAAGTAATATTAAAATGGACTAACAGCAATTGGGTAAAGTTTCAGTATGTTAATTAACACTCCCCCAACCCAAATTTTACAGCAATACCAACAGCCTGCACCAGAATTCCTTCTTCAGTATGACATAGTATTTCAAGACTTACGCTAGGATCTAGGTTAGGGTTACGAAGTCCCAAGGAGAGATGAGTAAAAAAAATTGTAAGCTACTGGCAGGACAGCTACACAAAGTGACCCTCCAAATCCTCTGCTTGGAACACTGAGGCAAGATGATTCATTTCATCAACTATCCCAGTGGAAATGCCTTCTCTGTCACTGAGAAAAGGCCCTGAAATGGCCACACAAAGTCTTCAAGAATCACAGGTACCTCGAGACTCTGAGCAGCAAAGCATTGTTCCGAATGGTTTGCACAGCTGCAACAGTTTCCTTTCCACCGTTGGAACACAAAGCAAACAAGAAGGATATTTATCTTTTAAATTTTATTCTTTTTTTTAATAAAAAGAATAGTGCAAATATTGACACAAACATTTAATTAAGTACTGCCTTAAATTAGTACTGAGATTATGGGATATATATATATATATATATATATATATATATATATATATATATATGTGTGTGTGTGTGTGTGTGTGTGTGTGTGTAAAAAAAAAAAAAATTCCCCTCTCACCCCTATGGGTGGTACATGTCTTCCTCAATCTTGGGTCCTCTACCAGAGGCCTGGGAGTTTGAGGGTTCTGCGTGGTATCTCAGCTGTTCCTAGCACTGCACTCTTCTGGACAGAGAGCTCGGATGTTCTTCCTGGGATCTGTTGGAGCCACTCTCCCAGCTTAGGAGTCACGGCCCCAAGTGCTCTTACCACCACTGGGACCACTTTGGCCTTTACTTTCCACATCCTATTTCCTCCTTCAGGCCTTTCTCCTTCAGGCCCTGGTACTTCTCCAGCTTCTCATGCTCCTTCTTCCTGATGTTGCTGTCACTTGGCACTACTACATCTATCACTACTGCTGTCTTCTGGTCAATATATATTACAAAAGTATAGAGGGAAGATGATATATATGACCCAATTTCTAAGCTCTTTCTGATAGATAAACCAAATTCAAAGGTTTGTATCCATGGGATCCATATTGATACTCAGGGTTAATCAAGCTGATGGTTTCAGGATATTTTGGCACACGGCCTTCAGAATCACTACCCACATTGGCTGCAGCTTACAGGAGTTGTAATTATAAATACTGCAAGGTATCAAATTGCCTATCTCTGATTAGCATCAATATGTGATTCAATGGAAAGGATGAAATCCAACCTACCACTCCCCACCTGCAATAGCTCACAGATTGGGCTGAATCTTCCACACAGCAAACATTTGAAAACATAGTTCCACATTTATCTAGAAACACATGCGCATTCAGCTTTCTAAATGTAATTATATATTTATCCAATTTATATCCCAGGTTTCTGCAATAGACTTAAAGCAATTTAACAAAGGAACAAATTATTTCTTAGTTTTATTTTAAACTAGGGATTATATAATTATGAAATACATGTCTGATTTCACTAAATGTAAGCGCTTTTAAAAAAAAAAAAGTTATACTCAGTTCAGTAGAAGTGAGATGCTTCTATTAATTCAGGAAAGGCCAAGATTGTTAAGTCTAGATTTTTATTTTATTTTTTTTGCTAGTCTGCTACATTTTACCTGATATGCATTTACCTGATATGCATTTGTTATAATTGAAATAAGGCATGTTCTCTTAGGAATTTGTTTTATCTCATACAAACCTACCTTTTTATCATATACATCTTGCCAATTTATTCCAGCAAAGAAGCTGTGTCGCATAATTTCTTTAGCATCATCTGGTCCTCCACCAAGACTATTGGGGAAGAGTGTAAATAATACAATTCTTATTAGTGAAAAAGAAAAGAGGAAAAAAGTATGACTCTTACCTAGAGACCCAAGTGATCACTAAAAAAATCAAAATTATTCCATGAAATGTCTTAAGATTCGGTAAGTAAGCCATTTAATAATTAAATATACAACTTTCAAGTTGGAGAATTTGTTTTTAAAAATTATCAACACACATCTAATTACATGCCTCCATTAATACAGTTTGGAGCTTGTATACTTTCACTAGCAGTGATTAAAATTTGCTATTTAAATTAATTGGATTGGAAATACAGGAATGCTCATACAGATTTTAATCCTAAAACAATAAATTTTCCTAAAAGATATAAAATGAATTTTGCATGAGACAAAGGCACATTAAGGCATGAGAGAATGAGGTACCACTTTCTGTTCCACTTACTTCATCTGGGGCCCCGGATGTATGACAGAGCCCATCTCTTGGCCTTGTTGATGATTATTTTATGAAGTTTGGCTGCTGTGTGTTTTTATTTTATATTATTTATCTATTTTATTGTAAGCCACCCAGAATCATGTATGTGAGATGGGCAGCTATATAAATCAATCAACCAATCAATCAAACAAACAAATAAATAATATTCAAAAGTGTTTTAAGATAAAGAAACAATTCAGGAAATGGAGATCATTATAAGTATGCTTTAGTGCCTCTGTCTGTCACGCTCTGTATCAAATACAACTTGATCACATTTTCAAATTTCTTGAGGAAGTGATATTTTACTGTGGCTCTGGTGTAACTTCTAAAAGCCCTACCACACTTTCTGATTTCGTTAAAATAAACTATCTTCCACACTTTTTTCAGTTCTCTATAATTTTTTAAACAATATTATGATTTTAGTAAAGTTATGTTCCTTTTTCCTTGCTTCAACTTAAGGATAACCAAGCTTTTTCAAAATTAAAGTTTTTCATTTTTTTTTTCTGTATAATAAGAACATGTTGCTTACCTAACTACTATAAATATTCTCATTAGCCAATAGACGTGAATATTCTCATTAGGCCAGAAACATATTCAGGCTCTAGCTCATTTTGAGTGCTTTTATGCTACTCTAATTGCAGAGAGGAGCAAGGTGAGCAAGTAATGAACCACGCACCACGAAGTTGCAGTGCACTTCTCCCCATGTGTCATGGCATCTGAGGCATGTTTCATCGTGGTGGTATTATGATTAGGATTATGGCTTCAATTACACAAGAGGCATACAGAAATATAATAAAACAATGTATATTATGATATATATATACAGTTATATATAGATATATATATAGATATATAGATATATATAAATAAAATAATATATAGGCATTTGGGACCATTTTCTAAGGAGTATGAATAAAATGTAGCAGCTTCCTCACTTGCTTCCATAGTAACTATTAGAGATGTGACTTTTCCTGGGATCACATCACTGCTGTCAATCCTAGGAAAAGACAAATCTGGTTTACAGAATTACAGAGAGATGCTACGTTATATATCCACTTGTTCCAAAGTGCTGCTATCTATTAAATCTAAACTGCTGAACTCTGTCCATTCAGATAAGACAGTTGAATTTACAAGGAGAGGGAGAGTGCCTAAACACAGGTCCTACAGGAATTAACTTGACAAGAACACAGCCATTATTTTCTCTAAGAGCCTAGAGCAGTTTCAAAGTTACAATTTGATTCAAAAAAATATGGAGGTCTTATTCTATGTTCCATTGTTGTATTCGCAATCCAAAAACATTAATAGCTCTTTTTTAGCTATCTGAGAGCCAATAACAGATCTACTATCTCACTAGTTGTATCCCACTATTTACAGTGATCCCAGAGGATATTATTAGCAACCAATCACTACCAACAGTTTGTGGTCCTCCCATAACTTTTTTTAGATCCAATTTATTATATTTTGAAATGTAATATATAATTCCAATGCTGATAGGTCCAGTATTGATTAGCTAAGCACTACTTCAGTTCTTCAGGGTTACTACTTCAGCAAGAAACTTCTTTGCTGCTTCTGACCCTGTAAAAGGTACATAGTTCAATAGAGAGAAGTCATTAGTTATTTAATTCCTGTTCAAAATGGGGAAAAGTGCAATTGTTCATTATGTTACTTAAATATGAATTTTCTAATAATTCTCATTTCACTCTCTCATTCCCTTGTACATTTTGATACTAAAATGTAAACATACCTAATTACTACACATTTGGACTTACCGTTTATTTGGATCTTTTATCAGGAGACCTGAAAGCAATGATTTTGCATCAGATGAGAGAGTTCGAGGAAATTTTATATCTTCCATTAGAATTAGTTCAAAAAGTTTCTCATGGTCCTGGTTGTAGAATGGCAATCTGCCACACATCATTTCATACATAACAACTCCAAGACCCCACCAATCCACTGCGCGACCGTAATCATTGTCTTCCAAAACCTAAAATAGTAATATCAAGGCATTAACACTTAAGACAAATATATTTACCTGAAAGACAGATTACTTCTTCTGAAATAATTACCCTTTAAAAGGGAGTGTTATCTTAATTTGTCAAGGAAACGGAAACAAATGACAGTATTCTATTCAATCTTTGTTGAAACGAGACAGCACCTTCATTTCGGGGTCATTACCCTTCTAGGTAAACACAGATGTACACAATTTTAAAGCTAACTTTTGAGCATCTGTTTCAAAAGTATCCCTGTATGTACCTTGAGCTCTACTGTTTATCTACTGGAATCAAGGATTCAATTCAGTTGTAGTGAAGCACAGTTCCTGGTCATAAAGTATTTTACTTTTCTATCTTCCGCTTCCACTATCAAAACACTGATGTGGTTGTAACAGTTCTGGAGATACTGCAGGAAGCACAGTATTTTCTACTGCATTGCCTAAACTTGCCTTTACGCTATGACAAATATTGATGCTCTGAGGACTGAATAACATACATGGCATAGATTTTGTTTATTGTTTGTCTTTCATTCAGCAGCTCAAAGCAGCATATATAGCATTCCTTCCTATATTTCATCATAACAATGTTGTGAGATAGCTCGGACAGAGGAACAGATTGGCCCAAAGCCGTCCTGTGAACTTCTTTGGCTGAGGGTGAACTACAACCTGGCTGTCCCTAGTCCTTGTCCAATAGCTTAACCACTACACCACACTGTTTTTATCATTATTGTTGGTCTCACAGAAAGCCAATTGTTTAGACTGCATTTGGCATTTTTATCCGCCTATTGAGTCCTTCCCAAAGACCTGGGATAGGCAAATGTTGTTGTTTGATAGTGTAAGCTGTTCCAAATAAAGCTGCCTTTTGCAACTGACTGATGGTGATGTTGTCAGCACCAATGGTGTTCAAGTGGTGCTCCAGACGTTTTGGGATTGCACCCAAGGTGCCTATTACTACTGGAACTATCTTTGCTTTCTTTTGCCATAGTCATTCTACTTCTATTTGCACGTCTTTATATTTTGTTATTTTCTCCAGTTCTTTCTCTTTTATTCTGCTATCTCCAGTTATTGCAATGTCCAGTATCCAGACGTTTGTGTCCTTCTTATCAACAACTGATAAGTCTGGGGTGTTGTTTGGCAGGTGCTTCTCTGTTGCAATTCTAAAGTCCCAGAGCACTTTAGCTTCTTCATTTTCTATTACTTTGTCTGTTTTGTGGTCCCACCAGTTCTTGCTTGCAGGCAAATGGTATTTCTTGCAGATATTCCAGTGCACCATTGTTGCTACTTTGTCATGCCATTGTTTGTACTCAGTCTGTGTGATCTTTTGCAGCAGCTAACTAGGTGGTTATTCCACTGTTTCTTCAGCTTCAGAGGTGGCAGTTGCTGTCTGTTGCTGTCTTCTCAATTCTGGCTTTTTATGCATTTGTTCTTAAGACTTGATCTTGTGCAGCCAGAATTAGTCCCTCTGTTTTCTTCTTCAACTTTCCTGCTCTTAACAATTGCCAAGTCTTGTTGTTTTCTGCTTTGCCTACAAGGTTTTGTGTGCGTGTATGTGTGTGTGTGTGTGAGTACCGGCCATGTAATATTTTGCCTTGCCATGCCTCTTTTCTATTCTTCATTTGGTCTTTCTTATAGGCCAGTTTGGTTTCTTTCGTATTCAGTAAGCCTTCCTGGTATATTAGACTCAGTGCATCTTCTTCACTGTCCTTCAGATATTCTTCCAAGGCCCTTTTTTCTTCTTCAACTGTCTGGTATACTTGTAACATTCCACATCTACCTATGCTCCTTGGTAAGTTGTCTGTCAACGTCACTGTGTGGATGAAGGGCATGATTCACTATCATTATTTTTCTTGTCCTCCTATCCAGGGCTTTTAGTTCAGCTTGAGTCGAGTCCACTATTCCAGCTGTATATCTAATGACTGGAATTGCCTGGGTGTTAATCGTCTTGATGGTATTTCCACCACTGAGTTTGGGCTTTAAGATCTTTTTCACTCTTCTGATGTATTCACTACTAACCTTTTTCTTGACTTCAGTGTGCTTGATGTTGTCATCCTGAAGGATGTCCAGGTATTTGTAATTATCTTCTTCATTCAGACTCTTGATGTTATTTCCAATGGGCATCTTGATTCCTTCAGTTTTCACAATTTTTCCCCTGTTGATGGTAAGGGTGACACATTTCTCCAGTCCAAACTCCACTGCAATATCCTGGCTGTATATTTGGACAGTGTTGAGCAGCAATTTCATTTCAGATAGTGTTTTTCCATACAGTTTCAGATCATCATGTAAAGGAGGTGGGACAACTGGCAGAAGTTTTTGATGTTTGAGAGCCATGGCCTGACTTGTTCAGAATTGTTGACAGAGGAATCAATGCAATTACAAACAATAATGGTGATAATGAGTCTCCTTGAAAGGTTCCTCTCTTGATGTTAACAACTCCCAGTGTTTCACCATTGACCAGCAACTGTGTCTTCCAATGTGCCTGCAGTGAATTTGATATCTGCTGATCTTCTTGGCTATGGCTGTTATTTGCTGCTTTATTATTTCCAGTGCTTCCTCGATCCTCCTTTTTCTAGGTAATATTTTTTGATCAGGTCTTCTTTGGTCTTTTTGTTCTCCAGCTTCTTTTCTTTCATCTGTTCTAGTTTCTTGCATCTGATCTTAGCATGCTGATTTTATTTTCCAACTTGATCTTCCATTTTGGTGGTGCTTGTTTGGCTTTTTTTCTTGTTTGTTGATTTTGCATCCAAGGTATTCAGTTGTAACTGCAGCTGTGCTGTACATCAGTTGGACAGTACTGTCCTTTAGATATTCTTCCAAGGCCCTTTTTTCTTCTTCAACTGTCTGGTGTACTTACAACATTCCATGACCACCTATGCTCCTTGGTAAGTATAGCCTGTCAACATCGCTGCATGGATGAAGAGCATGATTCACCGTCATTATTTTTCTGGTCTTCCTATCCAGGGCTTCTAGTTCTGCTTCAGTCCAGTCCACTATTGCAGCTGTATATCTAATGACTGGAATTGCCAGGTGTTAATTGCCTTGATATTTTTTCCACTGAGTTTGGGCTTTAAGATCTTCTTCACTCTCACGATGTATTCACTACTAAATTATTATTATTATTATTGGTGGTGGTGGTAGTTGCACAGTCAACCAGCTGTTTAGACTGGATTTGGCATTTTTATCTACCTATCGAGTCCTTCCCAAGGACCTGGGATAGGCAGATGTTGTTTGATGGTGTTAAAGGTACTGTCACAGTATGTAAGCTGTTCCAAGTAAACTGCCTTTTGCAATTATTATTGTTGTTGTTGTTTTTATATTTAGGACTGCTGGGAACAAAGAAAACACTCCTGTATTTTCTTTCCAATATCATACAATATCATACAATAACATACGATATCATATGGTATCATTATATAAGAACTCGTTTCATTGTCAAGGTACACCTGTGAATATATTTAACGAGACTTAGATGGAAAATAGAGGTATTTCTTCAAATATAAGGATTACACCTATATAACATTTAATCAAATTCTACATCTGCTATCTAAATAAATGATGCACTAGCATGTATGTAAATTACTTTTAGAAGAGTTTACCTATGTAGAAATAAAAGCAGTATTTTAGAGCTTTTCTGCATAATTATTTTAATAGTCAGTGCAATAAAGTACTATTTTACAGTTGAGAAGTCTCTAGCTTCATTTGATGAAAAGAACAGACACTAATTCAGAACCGCTGTCATGCATTAAGTTATGCTTGCCCAGTGAGTCACAAACACCTATTTGCTTAGTGTATTAGCTCTATATAAACCATCTTGGGACTATTAAATTTAATTAACACTAAAATGATTAAACAAAACTTAATTGTTCATATGAGATTGAATTAAACCTATTTAAGTTTACCCATGAATAAAAGAGTTGGAATGGTGAAAAGCAACCTCTCTGTTATTGTTACATAATTCATATATCTGTCATAACGTTTTTAGAATGGGGATCCCTTCTTGCATTAAGAGAAGGTGGAGAAACACATCTGGTAAGATACCAAGTGTCTGTGAGGTGTTTTTTTTTTTTAAAGTATGCGTAATAAAAACTAACATTTACCTTGAAGGCACCACCTTCAAAATAAATAAAATATCTAGTAAAACAGATCTACAAAGGTTTGAATAATTTAGTCAACATCTGATCAGAGCAGAAATAAAGAAATTAACAAAATATGACATTTCAATTCAACTTTACTATAGCAAGGCAGGATTATCAGTTGTTAAAATAAATGTATTTCCTATAAATTAGGATACTTTAGTGTATTTCAAAGGTTTAAAAACAACAGCAAACCAAGGTCATGGTTTCTAGTTATTAGATTACTGTTACTTGATTGCCTTAAGTTAAATAATTATTTTAAATCACATAACTTACTTTAAACTTTAAGTAATTTAACTAAACTAATTGACTTAAATTACTTTAAGTCACATAATTAGTCACATAACTTCTTGCAACAGAAAGAACAACTTTAAAATGCAATTTCATTTGTTTTTAAAGAAAATTCAGTTACAACATTCTGTTTCTCTTTTCCAATTATTCATCCTGACTTTTACCAGAAGTTATGGGTGTTATGTTCAGATCACTGAGCTTCAGTGGGCTTATTTTGGACAATGTTAAACCACAATTAGCCCAAGCATAATTTCACTTTTGATGGGAAAAACAAGTTCTAAAGCTTTTACTTCCACTGTAAACAATCTCAGCACATGCAGTACAGAAGACTTATGGACATCTCGCATAATACACTGTTTTGAAATGTGACAGTATTCCAAGTCCCCAAATTGCAACTGTTAGATTAACTCAGGGACATTACTAATGAAACTGACCTATCAAAATATTCTTGGGGGGGGGGGTATATACACTATCTGTCCCTTTGTGTTTGTACATTATTTTTTACTTTAATAAAACATTATCATAAAAGTATTTAATGTTATTCATTAGGGACATCTTCTTATTAATCAAAAACATTTTAAAATACATTTCTCCAGTTGAATCACTGACTACATTTTACAGCCCTGACTGGACTGTCTCTTCAGTGGTTGTGCCTTTTTAAATAAACTAGGATTGGAACATCAAAGGCTACTATTTAAAAAAAAAATACCAAGGGAGGAGGTGATCTCCTTTCACTGGTTGTGCTAAAGCAGAGGCTGGGCAGCCATCTGTCAGACATGTTTAATTTAGATTCCTACACCGAGCAGGAGATTGGATTTGATGGCCTAAATGGCCCTTTCCAATTATGCAAAAAATCCTTTATAATGTACAAAGGCTGTTTCAGAAATTTAATGAGATTACTAAGAGAACATGAATAGTTTTATGCACATATGTAAATATAAAATTAGGTAGCAATTTTAAATCTAGCTTCGTAAGTGTTATAAAAGCTGTACTTCAGAAAAACTGAAGAATAACAATTACTTACTTTCTGGAGGGGCTCCTTCCCCCACCCCCAGGCTAAATGTTATTATAGTACAATGATATGAAAATATACTCAAAAGTAAATTGTTACTAAGTAATGGGTTCTTTTGAAATGAAACATTTCAAGAACGTTTGCGTATAAGCCCATTCTTTTACATCACTCTTTAATATAAGTAAGATAGAATATTGACAATGATAGCCATTTTATCAAAATCACCGTAATATGAAAATCATTTGCAATCAATTGTTCTGGAAATTCTAACTTGGCATTCAAATAATTTTTATTTTTACACTATTACAAAAGTACATTTTCTAGGGTTCCAAAACCACCTTATTCAACCTTCCCCATCTGTCACCATCTGTTTCTTTTTAGCATGTACTTTTTGTGTGATCACATAAGCATGTGAAAAATAACTAATATTCAGATGATTATCTGTTCATGCATTTGAGGACTGGACATAATAAAGCTGAAATGCCAAAAATGTACTTAACACTTTAAATGTTGTTACTGTATGTCTTTATGTGAGCTACATTTGATTTTAAAATTGTTGTACAATTAGAGGGATGAATAAATAATGCTAACTCAAAAGAAATGCAGCCAGTGCAAGAAAATAGCACAATAGTTTACTATGCTCTCAGCATAAATAAAGTTAAACTGACAATCACTAAAAGATACTGAATATTGTATTCTGAAGCAAAAACTGTATAATGTGTACAAATTTAGATGGTTGAGTACAGACAATATTAATTTTGTTTGCAAGTGAGGTGTGTTTATTTCTCTATCTATCTATAATTAACTAATAGTTATAACTTCCTTTTATGGTGCCTCCAGAGTTCTCTGATGGAACACAGTAATTCTATAACCTTCTAGCTCAGCAATGGAGAATCATTAGAAAGTCCCAAATCCCAAACTGTTACTAATTTTGACATGCAGGAAGAAATAAAATAGTTTTAAAGTTGCAGATTTGTTCAGGTTTTGACTTTAGAAATTATTAAAAGGGCAATACCAAAGCTGTACAGAAGAACAGCAAAAAAGTTAAGTGGAAAAGATTGGGAATCCAATAAATATAGCTATGTATCCTGTCACATAAATTAGAACCACATTACTTTTTCTAGATTAGACTATGTCCTGTCTGGAGGTCACTGTTAGGGTTTATTTGTTTTGGACTGAAAAGGATTATTTTATTCTTTAGTTTCTGCTTTGATTATTCTTTTGGTTTTTAAAATTATTATATTATTTTTAATTCATTGTATTAAATTTCTATTCTTTTTATTCTTTCCAACCCAATGGAATGTTGGACAGCAATTATTTAAAGGTGCTTCCAACTTCATCTATCCATCTATCCATTAGCAGAACACCTCTCTAGAAATGGAAAAAAGTCAGGGTAGAATTTGTTACAATGGGAGAAGCCAGGAAAAGAAAGATTGAGTTAAAAATGCACAAAGTCCAGCCACTTTCCAGAAAAACAACCCTCAATGCTTCCCCATGGGAGAGATAATGGGGCAGCTGCTTGGAATACTACCAACTGCTTCATTCTAAGCCCCCTTCAAGCCCTGATCACGTGACCCAGAGTGGAGTAGATGCAGCCTGCCTTGTTTCTAAACGCACACACACGCACAAAGACTAATACAAGGGGAAAGCAGAAATATACATGCACACATACACATACAACTTCATTACACAAAAGAGAACAGAAACTCCTACAACCATAGTAGATAAAAGGCTGGGAAGAATTCTACTAGCCATGTTCTCCAGGCTTTTCCTAACCTGTTTTCTATTTACAGCTTTTCATGTTTTTCTTTTTAGATCTATTAAAATATTTGTTTCTGTTAAATGATCTTTTTCTGTCTTTTTCCTTGACCATGGAAATACCACTTACTGGAAACAAGGAGAAAGACCTGGTAGATTATTGGCCTCTTAGTTGCAAGAGCAACAAGAAAGTAATAACTATTTTATCATTAAAAGACAAAGTATATAATAATTAATCTAATAAACCAGCAATTTATAATATTGCATAAAGTTATTGAAGAAAAAATTTGTAACTTGAATGTTTATCCAATTGTACCTTTATCTCTTCAGGAAATAAAAGGCACTATTAGAAGAATGAAAACAGGAAAAGTTCCAGGTCCTGGTGGCTATTCTATTAAGCGGTAAGGCATATGCTGAATTTTCAAATTTTTGCTCCTATATTGTTGGATGTTTATAATGCTACTTTTTAAAATAAAATCTCCCCAACTTCCTTTAATGAGGTTTAAGTAATTGCAATTTTGAACACTAGTAAAGTTTCTGTTGATTGTGCAACCTATCTCCCAATGATTTTGACAGCAACCCTGGTACAAAAACTACAGATGGGTATTAGCTTTGTCAGCAGTTGTGGTTTCATTGGCTGCAGAAAAGGCCTTTGATATAGGGCCTTGGACATTCTTGAGGCACGTTCTGGCCAAATATAGATTTCCTTCTTTTTTTTGTTTTTAATTGCATTAAAATACAATAGTCTAACCCTTCAGCTAGAGTTATTACAAATTGAATTACTTCCTCACCTATCAAGATGTCTGATTAAGGATGCCTTTTTTCCCTCTTATATTTAATTTGATATTGGAAACACTGGCTCGCTGTCAGGCAATGAAAGGATATTCTAGGTATAAAAGCAGCTGGAGTTCAACAGATTTTTATTTTTAAAAAGTATATTATTTTATTAATGAAATTTAAGAAACAAAAAAATGATACAAAAGGGATGATACAATAAAAAATGTTTAAAGTATATATAATGGCAAACTACTTTTTTCAAAAAAAGGAAGAAAAAGATCCACGTAATATTAATATGCAACTAGTTCAGTCCTTTAACATATCATTAAATCTAAACAATATAGAAATCTTTTCATTTCTAAAATATAAGAATAGTTCAAAAATTGACAAAGAACGTATCTCTTGAATCCATGTTTTGACATCTGGAGTACTTTTCTTTCTACCTATTTAGGATGATTCACTTAGCTGATTCTAAGCTCAAC
Source organism: Liasis olivaceus (assembly GCA_030867105.1). Taxonomy (NCBI): domain Eukaryota; kingdom Metazoa; phylum Chordata; class Lepidosauria; order Squamata; family Pythonidae; genus Liasis; species Liasis olivaceus. Next base: position 266,593,941 of record CM061349.1, read on the forward strand.
AGACCCAGAATTCTTCATAAAATGTCAAATTCTATATTTTTGGAGCGTTAGCATCACATGTGTATCTTTAACAACTATGCTTTTTTCCAAAGTTGCGTTAACATTTATCATCATTTGAGATAAAAAAAAGAGTAAAGTGTTATTGGATGCTTCTCTTGTATGATCTACAGGGATCAAATCAGCAGATTGTCCAAATAGGAGAACACATATATTCCCTGGGATCTGAAGTGGGCTACAAGAGATGTCAAGCGGAAGACTTTGGCATTCTGGTATCTAAATCTTAGGAATCTCCTGTTTGATAGATGGACTGAGATGTAAAGGTAGGCTGCCAGAAGGTCCAATTAGCCCAGGGTGCCCTTTTGCTGAAAGCATTCCATGATGAATACAGGTAGTCCCCAATTTAAGAACTAGTTCCATTCCCAAGGTCTGTCCTTAAGTCTAATTTGTATGTAAGCCAGAACAGTATTATTGCATAATACTGTATAAGTAATATTATGTAATAAACTTGGACCATTGTGCGTTTAACTCAAAACATTGTGTATTTAACTCAAATTTTGCTACAAGAGGCTCTGTTCTTAACTATGAGTTGTCCTTAAACCAGGCGTTCTTAACCCAGGGACTATTTGTATCAGGCTCTCCGTTCTAAACTTGAGATGCTTGATTGACAGACTACCCAATTTAGATCCAGGATCATTATAGAATGTAAGAGTTGGCGGAGAAATTGGTGATCATCTAGTTCAACCTCCTGCCAAGTGCATGATCCATTATTACAGCATCTCTATCAGTCAAGGGATGAAGAATCCTTCAGGTAGTCTGTTGAATTTTGTGGTGTAATCATGAGAACTCATGCATCTGATTTTCTGTGGGTCCAAAAATGGGAAAATTTTGTAAATCTCTGGCACATAAGGATGATACAGTAAATGGCATTGGCTTCCCCTTTTTGTGAATGAGGAAATGTATCGGAGCAGTTTGTTCTGATATCTTCCCCCATCACTCTGCCAGCGTGCTCTGTGTTCCTTGTGTTCTAAGGGATTCTCTCAGGTGTGACAGTGACAAAAAGGAAGAGTAAAGTAGGTTGATTACCTGTTACCCTTCCCTTCAATTTTGGGGGTGAAAGGTAGAGCTTTTTTTCCCTCTATTATCTCAATTACTTAGGGCTTCTCCATCATCTGGAATCTCTCCAATATTTTGTCTTTCCTGAATCAGCCTAATCTGAGTACTGATTTTCATTTAAGATCCATGTTCCGGAGGGGGTTTTAGCCATAGTTGCCTCCTAAGTGCCACGTTTGCTGCCATGTCTCTGGTTAGGAACTCAATGCTTTTTATATTAGCAATTCTCCATAAAAGCAATCGACTTGATTAGTTTGTCCATGCCTTGTCTGAACTCCTATGTTCTGGAGGAATCAGCTAACAGAGTTATTTGTCTATCAGAATAGGTGCCCTAGGAAAAAAGGATGTTATAAATTAGGCAATTATAGCCAGGGAGATAGCCTCATGCTGCAGAATTTCCATTCACTTGTCTTCTGGTTCTTTTGCTTCTATTCAGTATGGCCTCTGAGACAGGTGTTGAGGAGGTCTAGGATGTCCTATGAGACAGTATAGAGCTTGGTGGCTTAGCGGGGTACTACCCTATCACCACTCCCAGGAACCCCACTCAGAGAACAGAGAACTGTCTCAGAGAACAGAAAGGATGTTTCAGATGCTAGTCACTTGGAACACCCCTACTGCTAATGAGTACAAGTGGTTTCACCATAGCAACCAGCTGCTTATGCAGTCTATATGCTTCAACAATTTCTTTTTTGCCTTCTGGGAGATAAGGAAAGAAAGATGCTGTCTTCTAACATAAAAACTAAAGGTGGTAAGCTATTCAAATAGGCAGAGCTATGGAACTGCATGACTCTCACCCTGAGTTTTATGTCTTTTTTGTTTACTGGCACCAAATGTCCTTGAGTACAAGGTTTGCCCTGAGCTACCTCACAGTTAGACAATGGATTTGTAAAAGAAAATGGCATTCATTCTCTTATACATGTTTTTAACCAGGGGATGGGGTTTTTACATGGAGTTGACTTTTATCATACATCCATGTTTATCTTAAGCAGTAGTAGCAAAGGTTGTAGCAAAGGCTGAAATATCACTGTTGTGTAGGTAACTACATGAATAACTTAAGTAATCTGTTGATTGCTGATGTTAGCATACTTCAAGGGCAAGAGCAGTCGCCATCTGGAGTAACTTTTCTGCATATGGCCTGTTCTCCATAGATGGAACATATGATTGCCTGGGGATTGAGAAAGATAAGAAGATATATCCAAAGATGTAGTGCTGGACTCATAGCCTCAAGCACTGGATGGGTCAGCAGGCAGCTGTTGTGTGGTGGAAGTCTTGGAATTGTGAGCCACTGAGTTTGTCTTTGTCAGGCTTCACACCAAAGTGCAGCAATAAATCCCTGATTTCCAGACACTTAGCTCTTAGTTCAACTTCTTGGCTTGATTTGACAAAAGATACACAAACAAGGTTTGACTGGAATAGAATCTTTACTGCAGACAAGAATGAAACTTCACACAACAGTTGACTGTTTGCTGCCATGCAAAGATGTCAGCCATTTAATCAAAGGTTTAAATTCTAGGCATCTTCCTTCAACCCTTCTCAATTAAAGGATGCTTGGTAGGTCATTTTGTGACCTTGAGCAATTATGATCACTTTATTCAATGGCCATCACTAGCCTGGCAACTGCTTATCCTTGCCTTGCCAGCTTCAGGTCTTATATCACCAGTTGCTAAGTGTTTTGGTAAGTTCCACAGCTGGAGGAGGACACCAAACAGATGGCAGCCACAGAGGGATTGGAACCAAGGAAGCCTTTATTGGCAAGACTGCAGACTTTGGTATCAAGAGAAAGTGGTTAATGGGCAAAACAGAATCAATGAGTCAAACCATTGACTAATTATGGTATGGTTGATGCAGTCTCCCACCTTTGCTGTTGTAGTATGAAGGAGATAAAAATTTATAAGGCAAAGCTGCTATATAAACAATTCCAGCTTATAATGCCAGGAAGGGCAGAGATGAGATGGGCAGTAACCAAAATCCAGGTTCTCATAAACCAAGGGATATATTCTGGCCCCAAGAGGGGAAGAGACAGTAATCTGGTGGTATGGTAGTGGTAATTTCAAGACAAGAATGGCTATCACTAAAATCAGGAATCCAGGGTACCTCTAAATGTCCAGCAGGAAAAGGAGAGGAATATGCTATGCTTCAGACCAAAGGAGCTTTAGAGTGAAAATCCCATCACTTATAGGAGGTATGAGATTAAGTATCTATGATCCTGTGAATTAGAGGGGGTGCCTTCCTAATTTCCCCTTTGGATATAGGTGGAACTTTGCTATCACTCTTGACATATTTACAAAATGTAATTCTAGAGGTCACAGGTCCAAAAATCAAACAAAATGGGTATCATTTGCATCACTTTTGATGATTTGGACCAATCATCTAAAATGTCATGGAGAATGGTATGGAGTAATTTTGTGTAGGTTAAAGCTACAGAATCTAATAATAGAAAAAAATGTCTCAAAAAAGATGGAGAATGTTCCTAATGCTGCTGGTAATTATGCAGGTAAAACAAAGAATACAGGTATAAGGGAAGAAGCTGCTGAGGCCAGAAAGCAAAGAGCTTGAAACCAGACCAAAGTGTTATTAAAACACAATGGAGGTCTCCTCCACATCCTAGACCATGAAAAAAACAGCAATAAATCCATTACTACATGAGGACAGGAGAGAGATACATAAGATTTAAACCCTTGAACTATTATACAGTAGAAGATTTAATTTATTCTGTAGCAGCTGAGCTTCAATATAAAGGCTTCTTTTTCCTTCAGTAAAACAACTTATCTATTGGAACTTTGTTCTTGACTCTCTTCTGCTAGCTTCTGACAGCAGGTTTTATTTTCTAGAGGGAGATTTATTGCCAAACTCTCAATGAAGCTCTGACAACAGGAACCTCATTGCACATCTGCCTTACTGAGTGGTTCCCATAAAAATCCTCATCTGTAGGTGGTTCTTCAAATCAGATCTAAACATGATATAATTCATACATAGGATGCAAAGAGTTCACAAAGAATTATGCATCTACTGAGATCATGTACCCATCCACCATAGATCCAGAGCAGGCCACAGGTTTCTTGGTTCTGTCACAACAAGATGTAGTGAAAGATCATAAAGAAAATCTTCCTTTCAAAATCATTTTGATTTTGTGAGAAATATATTCTAAAGATGACCTTTAAGTAAACATTAATGAATGCTTGGCAAAAGTATTTTCACTGTTATTTTTAGGTGATAAATTGTTCAGATTAAGCTAGACCTCTTTTCATGTATAGTTATATGAGCCATATTCTTTGAATTTCCTCCAAACTTTACTTGGAAATAAAATTCTCATCTCCTTATTTTCCTTCATCTAATTTGTGAACTTTCATTTAATGCTCAACATTTAGTTTTCCTTGTGTGAAAAGATGAATGCCTTAAAAGAAAAAAAGAGAGAGAAGATTCCTGAGAGAGAGAGAGAGAGAAAAAGAGAAAGGGAGGGAGGGAAAATTTGCAATTTTGGTAGCAGATAGACTCTGCTACAGAAATTGCAAATTAAAATTAATGTATGCACTAGAGTTTAACTACACATTTAACTAAGTTTAAACTATACATTTAAAAATTCCCAGAACAAAAACTATAATAAATACAGTAGCTTTTGTAATAGTATCTGCAAGTATTAAAATATGGAGATTACAGTTCACAAAGCATCTTGTGATTAAAGAAAATGTAAGATTTTAAAATATAAAGTGCTGACATACCTCTGGAGCCAAGTATTCTGGAGTACCACAGAATGTTTTCATAGTAGCTGCATCTGTGATTCCTTCTTTGCAAAGTCCAAAATCTGTAATTTTTATGTGTCCATCTTTATCCAGCATTAGATTTTCTAACTGTATTTTACAAAGACACAAAAAACCCACTGACTTAAAGAGAAAAAAAACCTGCTATGTAATAATTCTATTATTACAATTTTGTATAATTAAAAGTAATGGGTAATGACGTATCTGATCTTTTAATGTTGCTGTGTTTTCTTTAAAAGTACCCTAAAGGTCCCTTGAACTGATTGAAGTTATAGCTTTATTAACTTCATTCCTTTAACTCACTGAGCTATGTTTCCAGTTTAATATGTTCCCTCATTTGCTATTTCTGAAGAACCAATAATAGCTTCTAAAATAATATTATTCTAAGAAAAACAAAATATCAGTAGATCTGATCATTAAGTTTCTTCTTGAGTAGTTTGGCATTTACTACGGTTGGTTGGTTGGTTGGTTGGTTGGTTGGTTGGTTGATCGTGTTTATATAGCCACTCATCTCACGCCAAGTGACTCTGGGCGGCATACAACAATCAAAAAGAATAAATACATAAGAACAATTACAAATAAAAAACTATAAAAGCACACAAAACAGGAGGGGATAAAATTAAGGGAGCCATTGCAAAATCTCCCCAGCCCCCTGGGACCCCAGGTCTGATCACATAGCCAGGTCTTGAGGGACTTGCAGAATGTTAAGAGGGATGGAGCTAATCTCACTTCTAGGGGGAGAAGATTCCACAAGGCAGTTGCCGTGGCAGAGAAGGCCCACCTCCTGGGACCCGCCAAATGGAATTCTCTGGCAGACAGGACCTGCAGCATGCCTTCTCTGCCAGACCTGCTGTGACAGGCAGATGTAATTGGGAAGAGGAGGTCCCTCAGGCAACCGGGCCCCATGCCATGAAGGGCTTTAAAGATCAAAATCAGCACCTTGAATTGGACCCAGAAGCAAACTGGCAATCAATGCAGCTCGCAGAGCAGAGGTGTAACTTGTACTGCCCTAGGGGCACACATAATTGCCTACGCCGCTGCATTTTGCACCAGGTATTCTTCCAGATACTCTTCAAGGGCAGCCCCATGTAGAGCGCATTACAGAAATCCAAACAGGAGGTGACTAGGGCATGAGTGACAGTGAGTAGGTCCCTCTGATCTAGTAATAGGCGCAACTGGTGCACAACACGAAGCTGTGCAAAGGCCCTCCTAGCCACAACTGCCACCTGCTCTTTGAGCAGGAGTCGTAAGTCCAGGAGGACCCCCAGATTGCACACAGTGTCTGTCTGGGGCAGTGCAACCCCATTCAGTACCAAAGATGGCATCGCCCTAGCACCAGAAGGCCCCAAAACCCAAAGCCACTCAGTCTTGCAAGGGTTCAGTTGAAGCCTGTTTTTCGCCATCCAGACCCTCACAGCCTCCAGGCTCCCAGATAAGACATGCAAACATTACATAATTGCTATTTATATTTTTACAGTATGATTACCAGGGCTGTGCAAATCCTACACAAGAGGTGTTTCTGAACGTGTGGGTACACACCCAATCACTAAAAAAGTAGTTCATGGTATTGCTACATGAATGTGCATACACCTTGTTTTACTGGTAAAAACACAGCCATTTCACTTCAGAGGGAACTGAAGAACTATGTCATTTTGCTGGAGAAAAAACAAAGTGATTATGCATGCACATACATTCAGGAAGAGGCATAAATGGAGGAGAAGGGACTACTCTAAGTAGTGATGTACTAGCTTCTTAAACATGCAAGGGTGAACACCAGGATTATGTAAACCAGTTCATACACTGTAGAGAAAAAGTGAAATGACTGATTGTCAGTTTCTTGTTTTAATGAGCCAAATTCTATGCTGTGGGCTATTGGAATTCTAACGCTGCCAGTGAAAGAGAACTCAGTTTAATTTATTTATATACTATACTCAAAGTTCATTATTCTGTAATTATGTGGAAACTAAACATGTTCACAGCAAGTCATGAAGACAGAAAAATTACATTGCATGCATGGTGACATCATGATGCAAACACCATTATATATTTCTGTATTTATATACTGATTTCTGATACAGTGACATAAACAATGAGGTTTGAGTCAGGATGTCATAACTTATATTTTAGCAATTGCCCCCTTTGCTAAATCAATCAATTAAAGTTTCTTCATCTCCTCAGTATGGTGGTAATCTTAACTGCTTGAAGAACATTTTATTTATATTTATTTATAAATGTGTGTGTGTGTGTGTGTGTGTGTGTGAAGAATATGATATACAGTCACTTTTTGTGAGATGGGCAGTATCTAAATTTGAAATATAAATATATAAATAAATAAATAAATACTACACTGATTAATAAAGTACTGATATCAGAAGCATTGCTATTTGTCATTTAAATACATGTATAATAATCAAGTATTTAAAGTATTAAATAATTTTTTCTTCCTTTTTTTTCCTTTTTATTGCATTATGATAAATCTCAATACATTGTACTATTTCAATACAGTGAAGTTTATATAATTAAATATTATTGACATTCTATTATTTAGATAGCTTAGAGTATTTAAAACAGCCCTTATTAAATGACACAGAAGAAACTAATCCTGTTCTTTACTGTTAGCAACAGGATTTCCTACTGCAAAACATGAAAACCAAATTACATTTTTTGTAGGATTACAAAATTACTTAAAATGAGTGGGAAATTTTCCTAGTAGAAAAACTAACACAACAAAGATCTTAGGAAAAATTTACAATGAAGGACAAATGTAGTAAAATTAGGCCACAATTTAGTAACAATACTTTTTCCCTAATAGAATACTTTTGTACAAATATCATTTCAAACATAAATATTGAGGATATTTAAAACATTTTTCTTCCCAAGCTTCTCCACTCTGTGTGTGTGTGTGTGCGTGTGTGAGCCCTGTACAAATATTTTGAATTTCAACCATTCTGAATTTGAATTGCTCCATTTTGAGATCAAAGCTGCTGTTCCACATTTGAGATAAGCTATTTAGATAATCTTTGAATACATTCTGAACTTGAAACATCTGCTTCTAGATTAAAACACTTTCAAATTGATCAGGCAGATTTTTTTAAATGCAAAAAAGCTGTTTGAGTTAAAACAGAATGTTCCCTTTCTAAATGACTTGAATTCAAAATGTTTTGCACATCACTTATGTATGCTTCCAATTAATTTTTTAAAAGAATTATTGGTTGATTTTCTTTTTGCTTTTGTAGTATTATTGATATTTAATTCTATTTTTTTTCTTGGGATTCTTTTTACAAGACTGCTTGTATGCCATATTTGTTCTATTAGAGTATTTTATATAGATCTATATAAACCAAATAGAGGGCAATACAGGACAAGTAAATATAATGAACAGGTAAGGTTTTTCAGAGAGTAGCTCTCTTTTTCGTAACTGTAGAAAACATAAAGCACTCAATTTGTGCCAAAACTGTAGTAAGTGTGAAACTGTAGTAAGCCTACAACTAGCCAAAAGGGCAAATGAGCAATTTTAGCCACAAAGCAAGCCATGGTAAGCTTCTGAAGATTCTGAAATAATTCCCTGCAGACTTAGATGAAACAAACACCAAATCACTCAATAATTCTGTGCAACTTACAGAGCAGCAACAAAACAGCCATTCCAAATGTTCCTTTTCTTTATTGTGACATAATTCAAGATAATCTCTTTTTCAAAGGAGGCAGAAAATCCATGAGAAGGAACAGTTCATAAAATATTATGATTGATTCTTTAATGGTAATGCCTTATAAGTGAAACTGTCTTCTTTCATGTTGGTGTAGAATACGGCTACTTGTGTCTTGGTGGGGGCAAAGTGGTTAGGAAATGTGACCTCTATACTGCACCATCAGTAACTTTCCAACTCCAATTCAAGATGCTGGTTCTCTCCTGCATTAACTGTCCTTCAAATAAGATCAAGAATGGAGGTCTTTCTGATTTATTTTTCTTTGAGAACTGTTATGTTCGTCAAAACTAGAAAAAGTATCTTTCCACCTAGGCTTCATCATCACCTGCTTTTAAGAAGGACCTGTAGACCCAATCAATCCCTTCATCGCATGTGCCATCATCCTACCACAGGATCTAGCCAGAACTGAGATTATATTATTAAAGATGCTTAATGTCATGGCTTTAATTTTTGTAATTCATTGGTTTTATTTATTTATTAGTTGGTCTTATATGCTGCTTCAGTCCAAAGAGTATAAATGCCTCAAAGCAGTAAATAAAAAGTATAAGAGCAAAACCAAATACAATAACTCCACAATCATCTTTGTGCTCCCTAACCATACTTTGGGATCAGTTCTATTAATTTCTGTCACTCCATCCCCAAAGGCCCTATAAAAATGCCATTTCTTGATTGCTTTCTCAAATACCAATAGCATCAAGGCCGTTCTTGTATTTAGGATAAGCTATTCCAGAGGACAAAAAAGGCAGGGACCTAACAGAAGCAGACGAGATTAAGAAGAGGTGGCAAGAATACACAGAAGAACTATACAAGAAAGATCTCAATGTCCCTGACGTCCATGCTGGGGTGGTCACTGACCCTGAGCCAGACATCCTAGAGAGTGAAGTCAAGTGGGCCTTAGGAAGCATTGCTAACAACAAAGCTAATGGAGATGACAGTATTCCAGCTGAGTTATTTAAAATATTAAAAGACGATGCTGTTAAAGTGCTGCACTCAATATGCCAGCAAGTTTGGAAAACGCAACAGTGGCCACGGGATTGGAAAAGGTCAGTTTACGTTCCAATTCCAAAGAAGGGCAATGCCAAAGAATGCTCAAACTATCGCACAATTGCACTCATTTCACATGCTAGCAAGGTTATGCTCAAAATCCTACAAGCTAGGCTTCAGCAGTACGTGAACCTAGAACTACCGGATGTACAAGCTGGGTTTCGAAGAGGCAGAGGAACTAGAGATCAAATTGCCAACATTCGCTGGATCATGGAGAAAGCATGAGAGTTCCAGAAAAGCATCTACTTCTGCTTCATTGACTATGCAAAAGCCTTTGATTGTGTGGATCACAACAAACTGTGGCAAATTCTTAAAGAGATGGGGATACCAGACCACCTTACCTGTCTCCTGAGAAATCTGTATGCGGGCCAAGAAGCAACAGTTAGAACCGGTCATGGAACAACCGATTGGTTCAAAATAGGGAAAGGAGTACGACAAGGCTGTATACTGTCACCCTGCTTATTTAACCTATATGCAGAGTGCATCATGAGAAATGCCAGGCTGGAAGAATCACAAGCCGGAATTAAGATTGCAGGGAGAAACATCAATAACCTCAGATATGCAGACGATACCACCCTAATGGCAGAAAGTGAAGAAGAACTAAAGAGCCTCTTGATGAGGGTGAAAGAGGAGAGTGCGAAAGCTGGCTTGAAACTCAACATTAAAAAAACTAAGATCATGGCATCTGGACCCATCAATCCCTGGCAAATAGAAGGGGTAGAAATGGAAGCAGTAACAGACTTCATTTATTTGGGCTCCAAGATCACTGCAGACGGAGACTGCAGCCATGAAATTAAAAGACGCTTGCTCCTTGGGAGGAAAGCTATGGCAAACCTAGATAGCATATTAAAAAGCAAAGACGTCACCTTGCCGACAAAGATCCGCATAGTCAAAGCTATGGTTTTTCCAGTAGTAATGTATGGCTGTGAGAGCTGGACCATAAAGAAGGCTGAACGCCGAAGAATTGATGCCTTTGAACTGTGGTGCTGGAGAAGACTCTTAAGAGTCCCCTGGACTGCTAGGAGGTCAAACCAGTCAATCTTAAAGGAAATCAACTCTGATTGCTCATTGGAAGGATTGATAATGAAGCTCAAGCTCAGATACTTTGGTCACCTAATGCGAAGAGAGGACTCTTTGGAAAAGACCCTGATGCTGGGAAAGATGGAAGGCAAAAGGAGAAGAGGACGCAGAGGATGAGATGGCTAGATAGCATCACTGAAGCAATGAGCATGAAATTGAGCAAACTCAGGGAGGCAGTGAAAGATAGGAAGGCCTGGCGCAATATGGTTCATGGGGTCACGAAGAGTCGGACACGACTTAACGACTGAACAACAACAACAACAATAAATTCCAGAGGAAGATAGCCATAACAGAAAAGGGATATTTCCAGGTCCCGTCTCATCAAAACTCCCAATGGGGAAGCACCCATAACATGTACTCTCTATTTACTCTTACTGCCTGGTAAGTGGGTGGCTATACAAATTGAATGATTGAATAAATTAAGGAATGCATGAACAAATTAATGAGTAGGCAGATTCCACTCAAAGCAGGTGGTCTTGTAGATAACCAGGTCCCAAGCCATGAAGAGGTTTTATAGGTAACAACTAACACCTTGAATTGCAGAAACCAACTGGCAATCAATACATCTTCACAGTATTTGTGTTACACAGTTAAAGCATGCTTGACCTGTTATCATGTGGGCCTTTTGAACCAGCTGTAGCTTCCAAGGGCAATTCCACCCACATCAAATCACAGTATAGGTAGACCTCACTTATGCAGCAACCATTTGAAGTTAAGATGGTGCTGAAAACTTTGTAACTAAGGCACACATTTACAATCTTCACAATGTCTCTGAGTCACATGTTCACCATTACAGTCAGTTAGTACATGTTGTTCTGTGCCTGATTCATTTTTTTTCTCCCCCCCCCCTTGCAGAGTGGAATGACTGGAGAGGTGGGGATTATAAGAGAGTAAGCAGGCACACAATGGGGAATATACATCAAAGGGAATGCACCAATGCCCACATGGACATCCCCAGATGGAGTATATAGAAATGAAATTGACTACAGGTGGTTTAACAACACTTCTTCAGTGACCGTTTGACCCTAACTTACGACAGCACTGAATGAGTGGTAGTTACAACTGGACCTCATACTTACAGCCATCACAGCATCCCTGCGGTCACATGATCGTGGTCCGTGATCTTCCCTGCCAGCTTCCCACAAGCAAAGTCAATGGGGAAGCAGGAAGTCAGAAGTTGCGGTCATGTGAGGTCCTCGCTTAACAACCTGTGTGGTCCATGTTTAATAATGGCAACCAGGATTGCCGTCACTAAGCGGTGTGGTCATGTGGTTTTTCCACTTACAACCATATTAACAACAGAGTTTCCAGTACTAATTAGCATCATTAAATGAGAACTACCTGCATATTATTGCTAAAAGGAGGTGGAGGAGTTCATTTATAGCATCAAAGACATGGCCAAGTGTTGACTGTGGAACAGATCATGAACTGCTCATGTGCAAGCTCATGCTCCATGTTAAGTTCCATGTGCAAGTTCCAGTTACAGTGGTGATGAGTGCACCATTGGGAGACTTGAAAGAACAGGTTAGGGATAGATCGTCATGGAGAAAATCTATCTAAGTGGTTGCTAGGAGTTAAAAACCACTTGACGGCACATAATCACTCAATCAATATCAAGAAAAGAATAGCTGATCCTCTTGTGTCTTCATCCACCCTCTGAAGAAGCCTGTCGGCAGACAACTCCAACATTTCCTGGAGGGACCACATCTGGCTATGCTTCTCTACCAATAGGGATATTACTTCATGCCTCTCTAAAAGATCTAAAATCTCCTTTTGGAAAGCATAGCCCACACCTTCTTGGTTAGTGGGCAAAAGTAGAAACAAAGAACAGTATTGTTAAACAGAGAATAGTACATAGGTTAACACAGAAGCACTCTACACAGTATTACCAAGTTCACTCACTTGGTTTTCTGAGCAGCAGTGGATACTTCCTACTACTTCTGTTCCTTTTGAACAAACTGAATCTTTCATCTGCTCTACATCAGTCTCTGCTATACCTATTAAATCATATTTGAATTTCAGCATAAGAATTCAAGTTCATTTTATTTACCATACTCTTAGCATTAATGTATACACAATAAAGGCCATAAACTTTAGGAGCCAATATTGAGGTTTTCATTTTTTTCATTCAATGGCTTCATAGCCCCCACTGAAGCAATATTCCTACTTCTTGTCCAGTGCACAAATCTAAATTACTTCAGGGTTTTGTCTCTAAGCCCCACAGGATTCAGTTTAAACTGTCTTGATCATACTTGCCATCCTTTTTTCACCAGCCCTTGTAGAGGGTCAGATCCATTTTGTGCCAACCAGCCATCGTCTACAAAACTGAGATTAATGATATGCAAAACATTTCAAATCTGAAGCATTTGAAATTGAAAATACTCTGTTCCAATCTCAAGACAGTTGTTTTAAACATTCTGGAATTGTTTCAACTTCAAACCAGTTCTTCAGTTTTTTTTCTCAAAGAACTAGGAAAAAGTCCATGGTAATATAATTGGGTTGTTCCTTGAGGCATCAGTTGTTCCCACGTACACAGCTCTTCAACAGTTGGCTAATGGCTACTTTACAAAACATGAAAATAATTATTGGAAAGTAATTAGAAAGCTGACCTGCCATATTAGAAGTTAGTTTTTCACCATTATAGAATAGTAAGAGGGTCAGTCACATATACAGATAAGGAAGGAATGGGGAGAAACTGTTATGCTTCTGGCAACAGAGATAGAGTCTACCAATTAGAAAGTGAGAAATTGGGCTACACCTTATTTGGAAAGTTGAACTTCAGAATTTTAGAATTAGGGACATGCAAACTAATTGTTTATACCTGACTATGCATGGGGCCAGCCGCATTCAATGCTCTTGCCTTGTGCACTAAATAGATTTTTGAACTACAGCATCTGCTGTTTGACCTGAACAAGGAACGAACCATAGGGAAATTTTTCCAGCAATTTTGGCGAGCCAGCCAGGAGCTCTTGCATGCCAAAGACTACCCCAGGCACCAGTCAACAGCCACCTGCTGGCACTGGGGATTTTCTCCCCACTTAGTACCCACTTTTTCAACTTTTGGGTGAGTCTGGGCTGTAAAGAGGTCAGAGTTTGATTCGCACTATTTCAGACGAAATGATCCCCACTCTTAAAATTGTTAGGGTGCTGAATCCTCCAGTGAGATGCAGAGACAACTGTGGTATAACACTTCTGGAAGTAAAATTCGAGCCTTGAAAATGTTATTGGAATGTCTCTGGCCCAGCAAAACCAAGGGGCACCAGTTGCCAATACCAGGTTAGGGAAATAGGGTCTGGCAGAAGTAAGATCCCAGATGGCACTCCACTAAAGAAATTCCTGCAGGCTTTGGACACCGGGAAGCTCCCGGTTCAAACTGAAACATCTAAGAAACAAGCCATTTTTCTTAATAGAAACTGACAGAGATTCTTGGATAATTGTGATCAACAAATTTGGCCGGAATGGGGAACTTTTAATTATTGTCAACTGAAACTTTTGAGATCTCGTCTTGAGGATATGGTGCCTAAACAAATGGACTAGTATTGTTGGACACAACTTTTGAATGGAATTTGTCCCTGCAATCCAGAAGCTGACTGCAACACCATTTTGAAACTCCCTCCTTATCATTAAGCTTTGGACACCAGGAAGCTCCCAGTTCAAACTGGAATGTCTATTAGATGACTTCTTAGTTTCAGATGAAAGGACAACTTTAGCAGCAAATTATATAAATTTAGAAGGTCAGAACCCACCAGGTGGTGGTCACGTCGTACCATGATGGCCCCGGTTGGGATTATAATGATGACAGAGATTGGCAAGCCTTTGAAGGAGCAAAACTAACTTTATTGAGAGCACTCGAATAGGCCAGAATACCAATCGATTGGGAAAAATTTCACAACATTGTTCAGACCCCTGATGAAACTCCTGATGTGTTCTATACCAGACTACGTGAAGGAGCTCTTACACATGTGCAACTTCATGCTGAAAATGAGAAAGACCTCAAGGCTATAGCAGCAGCATTTGTAAATCTGCCACTGATATTTATAATTTATTTCACAAATATTGCCCAGGGTGGAGTAGTAAGCCAACTGGAGAGATTGTAGCAATTGTAATGAACATGTATGAAGGTAGGAAAGAGAAGAAGGCAGAAGGAGAAACGAGGGAGAGGAAGAGAAAAGATGACTTCAAAATGTTAGTAAGTTCCTTTCAGATGACATGAAAGAATGCCAGAAACAGCCAGTGGACCCGCCGAGGAAGAAGGAATCAAGAATGACAAGTAAGGAGAAATACTCGAGTTTGTTTCTATTGCAAGAAAATAGGTCATTTTTAAAAAGACTCTTGCATCCGCAATGTGAGGAGGCCTCCTATACTTTATCTTATCCCCAGGGACCATTTCCATCTAATTATGGCTGTGATGCAACAGCTGCCAACCAGAACTTTATTTCTCCACCACCAGCTCCTCCAATGCAGCAACTTCTGGCTAACACTGTTAACAGATTAGCATAATCACACCCAATGATAGGTAGAGGAGGAATCAACTGATGACATTGTTTTACAAGCTGCAACTTTGCTATTATGTAACATTACAGATTGAGGTTGAAAAGACTGCAAATGTTTGCTTGATACCGGAGCTTCTCATTCCTTATTGGCCGTGCACCTGGGGAAAACTGATTTTAAATTACAAGGATTAAAAATGATTGTAGGGGTTGGGGGTAAAGAATTTGATGTTGAAGAAACCTGTGCATTAACAATCACTACTGGGCCATTGTATTTAAAACATGCCTTTCTTTTAACTGAATGCTCTCCTGGTCATTTGTTGGGAAGGGATTTAATTCCTTGGGAGCCCAAACAGCTGAACTTACTGCCTTAATTCAAGCTTGTCATATTGCTACAGAAAAAACCATTAATATCTTCCCTGACCCCAAGTTTGCCATGCTACTGGTGCTTTGTGGAAACAGAGAGGATCTCTGACCTCCTCAGGCAGCTAGATTGCTCATGCAGACGTGGTCATCTCCCATTTAGATGTATTTTTTCTCCCATCAGTGGTTGCTGTCATTCATTGTCCTGCTCGTCAACACAATGATTCTACTATTACCAAGGGCAATCACTTCGCTGATTAGGTTGCTAAATGTGCCGCTCGACAAACCTTGCCTCTTTCAGTGTTTGCACCTATGTTTCAGGTTGCCTCTGCTATTGCTTATGAGAAGTTTCTTTCAAATGCTGAGACTGCCACCTGGCAATGTCTCGATGATGCTTCTTAGAATGGTTCCTTCTGGATGGTTCCCAATAGGCAACCAGTTGCGCCGTGTGCTCTTTTTTAGCTTCCAACTCAACAACTACATGTGAAAGGACACTGTGGTACCCAGGCTATCGTAGATACTATTCAATACAATAGTTTGCTCCTGGAGCCTATTTAGAAGCTTCCAGGGTAGCTTGTGTCCTATTTGCCAGACCTTCAATGCTTCTTCAAGACCTAGGACTAACAAAAGGAGGTATCCTTGGGCTTACCTCCCTTTTGAACATTTGCAAATGGACTTTATTTCTTTACCCCCTGCACATGAATATAAATTTGTTTTGGTGATTTGTTACCAACTCACCCATTGGCTTGAGGCTTTCTCTGCCACCCATGCTACGGCGGCAATTGTCCTTCATTGTCTTACGAAAGAAATTTTGTCTTGCTTTGGCCTTCCCATGGATCAGACCACACATTTTACTTCTGAAACGCTCTGTTTTTTGTATTCTGCCTTTGGGGTTACCTCCAACTTTCATTCACCACACCACCCGCAATTGTTGGGGGAAGCAGAGAGAGCAAACAGAGAAATTAAAACTCTATTAGGCAAAATCTGCCAAGAGACACAGTTGAAGTGACCTCAGACTTTACCTCTTGTACTGTTTGAATTGAGAAATAGACCCAGAAAAGATTGTGGGCTGTCTTCATATGAAATGCTGCTTAGTCGTCCTCCTTGCACAACTAAGGGTCTGGATCCTTGTTCCTTGACCCTCACTATAGGAGATGACTCTTTACAAAAAAATTACTCTTTTGTTTTTGAGCAGGTGAATCCAGGCTCTTTAAAAAAAAACAGAAGCCTTCAGCAGTTGGTCCCTTTGGATTGTGAACTACATCCATATCAACCAGGAGACTGGGTTTGGATTTGATCTTTTCGAAGACCACACTGGTACGGCCTAATTGGGATGGACTCTTCCAAATCCTGTTGACCAACATACTGCTGTGAGGATTGCTGAAAGGACCATGTGGATCCACCACACCTATGTGAAAGCTGCTATTTTGGTTCCAGTTTAGGCGCACCTGTAGTACATCCACTCAAGCTGAAGAGTCCCTGACACAGACAACTGGACCTTAGCTTACTTGTTTGGACAACATTAGCAATTCACCCATTAGAAATTAACTTTATTACCTTTTGTCAAACTGAAGTATTTGCTTGTATTGTAGTTGTTTATCTTTGGGTATTTGTAATTTCTGGATTGTAATGTTGTATTCTTTGGTATATTCCCTTTAGGTTGTATGAGAGGTCCCAAGAATGAGGATGATTTACTGCCCCAGAATGGGATCCTTCCTTCCCAAATTCACCTGGGCCATGGGCCAATATGATCCTTGTGTGAAGGTAAAAGGGTAATATGGGAATCTACATTCCCTTTTCATACACATCTCACACCTCTTATGAACCAAAGGTGAGTCCTGTCATAAGGACGAACTATAAGGTTATTGTAAAAATAACTATAGACAATGGTGCATATCACCTACTGCAACCTCTGCAAAGGCTTATATTCAGAAAAATTCTGAACAAGAAAAACATCTGGCCAAAGTCTCGGGCACCCACAAATTTCTCCTTTATTTAGAAATATAATACAGCCTATTTAAATGCTTATTGGCATCTTGACAGGGTCATTACTCATCAGGCGATAAAATGTGTTCAGAGGGGAAATCAGATGGTTTATCCTGTATTTGTAGGAACTATCTCTGAATGTAATACCACCATGAAAATTAGCAATATCCATCCAGCATGGAAAGGGAACCACCTTATAGATGGATGGTCCTGCCTGTGAGGGACTATAGTCTTTAAACACTTGCTCACATCGTGGTATGTGGACAACACAGTGTTCCATGGGCACTGTGATGCCCGCCATAACCTGCCACTCCAAAGATGAGTTGGAGGGATGGCATTGGGATAGGCCCCATAGATTCAAAAGAGGTGCCAACCCTTTAGTTGAAAGGCCAACCAATTTTAATTCATTTGC
Organism: Liasis olivaceus; assembly: GCA_030867105.1. Classification (NCBI taxonomy): domain Eukaryota; kingdom Metazoa; phylum Chordata; class Lepidosauria; order Squamata; family Pythonidae; genus Liasis; species Liasis olivaceus. The sequence continues at coordinate 266,611,888 of CM061349.1, forward strand.
TTGCTGGCTGATCCCTTAGCTGGGAGTAGCTGAGCTTGAAAAGGCACTGGTAAATATTTCAGTATCTCTAGAAATCTTTGTGAATGCCATCACCAATGCTCTCTTGAAGTTACAAAATGAAATAACCCAAGTCTCACATACTGCCCTTCAGAACTGTATGACCTTGGACCTTTTATTGGCCCAGCAAGGTGGAGTATACACTTTGATAAATGACACTTGTTGTTCTTATATGGATAGTACTGGTGCAGTGTTAGAAGACATTCATCAGATTCAGCAGATACCGTCTCATTTCCATAATGTAGCCAAAGATGATACCAGCTGGAGCTTTGCCTCATGGTGGGAAAGACTCACTTGTGGTTTCCCAATCTTGGTTGATTAAAAACCCTAGTAGGCACTGTCTTTCTATTTATAATAATTCGTAATTTTTGGATGTTGCTGCTTTCAATGTCTAGGTAGTTTATCTATTGTATGTTTATTTATTTATTTATTTATTTGATTTGTCCCCGACCATCTCCCTTACAACTTGTTCTAGCTATGTATAATTTTGCAAACCTTGCACTGTTAAACTCACAATGCTTATGCACAGGAGATTCAGGAAATTAAGCATAAAATTGATGAGAAGTATAAAAAAAAGGTGAACCTTTAAAAATGGTTCTTTTATAGCTCAAAGGGAGAAATGTTGGAAAGTAACTGTTAGAGAGCTGAAGTAGCGCCATTTTTAAGGGAAGTTCTGCTTCACCATTACAGAGAAGCGAGTGGGTCACATAGATAAATAAGGAAGGGATGAGGAGAATGTTTACACTTCTGGCAAAACAGATAAAGTGTATCAATTAGAAAGTGAGAAATCGGGCTATACCTTATTAGGAAAGTTAGAATTTGAGGACCTTACAATTAGATATAAGCAAATAACTATAAGAGGGTTTTGTGTCCCTGACACAAGGCCAGCCGCAGCCAATGCTCTTCCTTTGTATGCTAAATAAACTTGAAATATGGCATCTGACATTTGACCTCAGTAAGGAATGAACCATAGGGAGGAAATTCTTCCAAAACAATGTATCGTTAAAATAGGGCAAAATTTGCTGATCTTAATCTATTTTGAGATCCTTATGATAGTGCAGGATATAAATATTTTAAATACATACACACACACACACACACACACACACATTTTTACAGGGAACAAAAGTAAAGTTGTCTAAAAAGCCTAGGAAAATCTGCCTTACAACAAAAGGACAGACATCAGGCTAGATTTTGGGGAAGGAGAAATGTCCATGAATATAGCACTGTGGCTGAGAATGACTTCCCTCATCACCATCTGTTTTATCTCTTACACACCACACACTGTAGGAAATGACCCATTCATTTGAAAGCATATTTTCTAGAGGTTTACAGGGCTTTATAAGACAAGCACAAGCATCTCAAACTAGACTAACTACTATATAGATAAACAGTGAAAAACCTATCAAGAATTCTCAATAAGAATTCAAGAAGATGCATTTTCCAGATCTTCTTCAAAAACAAAACCACAAATAATGCACTAAACTATTTGAAGTGGGTATTAGCATAACAGATACTACATAACCATGGCTAACTATATTCATATGTAGGAAAGATCACAACCAGCATTAAAGATGTATTTCTCTGACATCAGTTCTCTGAAATCTATCACAGACGTCTTTTCAAATAAAATTGCTTGATTTAACAAAGCAGAATCATAAGTTTACTGAATCCACTGCATTTACCTTGAAATACATATTGGCTAAAAATTGTACATAAAAAGCAATACATTCAAGGAGTTGTATTAAAATAGAAAAAATAAGTTTCAGCAAGTATGTTAGCTTTGGACTCCCAATCTGTTTTGATTGATTACATGCCATCAAGACACTGTCAACTCTTACCAACCACATAGATTTTCTCCATGATGATTTGTTCCTAACCTGATCTTTCAGGTCTTTCCAACTGTGCACTCATCCAAAATAGAGTAATCTGAACCTAGTCATTTGTGCCTCAAGTGAGAACTCTAGGTTGATTTGTTCGATGATCCACTGGTTTGTTTCCTTGGCTGTCCACTGTATTCTCAGGAGTCTTCTCCAAACTTATACTGTTTATGTATTTTGTCAAAGGCTTCTTCAGCATCTAATGATAAAATTACAAAACTGTAATTTTATTCAAGTCTATTAAATCTACAACTAATCTAATGCTGTCTGCTGCTTGCCTAGTTTTTATAAACCCTGCTTGATCATTCTTAATAATTAACAATATCACTTGTAATCTATTTGCTAACACTGCTGTTAAAATCTTTGTGTTGACATTAAACAATGAGATTGGATGATAATTAGCACACTGAATATGATCTTTACCTGCTTTTGTTATAACTGTAATATAAGCCTGATTAAATGCCAGTGATAAAATTCCCTTATCAAATATCTCTTCATATACTTGACAAATTTTGGCACCAAAAGATTTATAAATCTTTTGTACCACTTGGAATCCATCTAATCTTGGTGTTTTACCACTAGCCATTTTTAAAATTATTAGTTTAATCTCTAGCTCAGATAGTGGAGTGAATAAGAATTGTTTTTGGGTATCATCTAAATGTGGTAAGGTTAATTTTACTTTAAAAAGCCGCTATATCTTCATTCGATACATCTTCTGGTTTACTACATAATTCTGAGTAAAATTTTAAAAAATGACAATTAATATCCATTGAAGTTTTATATATTTCATCTCTTTTACCTCTAATGACTGGAATCATTGTCCTATCTTTTTTTTTTTTTTGCTTTAAACAATTAGCCAAGATCTTATCGGGTCTTTCACCGTTCTCCCACTACCTCTGTCGTAAACATGTTAGCATAAATTCTGTCTGCTGTGATATTATAATAGTTAATTCATATTTCTTTTTCTGCATTTCTCTGTACAATACTGTAGATGGGCATCTAACTATCTGTGCCCATAAAAGTTTAAATTCATCTTTCAAATTATTTTCCCTTTTATTTTAAATCTTATTTTTGTGTGATGCATAAGCAATCATTCTACCTCAAATGTATGCTTTATATGCTTCCCATTCAAAATATGCTTCTCCAACATCAAAGTTCAAAAGTGTCAATACTCCTCCTATCCTGCTTCTTCAAACTCCAACTTTCACTTCCATAGAGTGTCATAGAAAATACCACAGCTTGCATGATTCTGATCTTTATAGGTATAGACACATCACAGCATCTGAATATCTTTTCTAATGCCTTCATGACTCCTCTACCAAGTGCTAGTCTGCAGCATATTTCTTGACTGCTTGTTCCTTTACTGTTGATGACTGATCCTAAAAGGCAGAAGCTATTCATTATTTCAATATCTTCATTGTTAATTCTAAGACTGCTTGCTGTACATTTTGTCATTCATTCGGTTGTGTTTATATTTAATTTAATCCCACGTGCTCCTTGACACAGGAGCTTGCATTACTAGAGCTTGCAGATCTTTTGCATTTTTGGCTGTCAGGGTAGTGTGGAGTCCTTGGGGTTCTCCACAGTTCAACCCTGAGCTACACATATTCACCTCTATTGATGTCAGGGTAGCGTCATCAACAAAGCACGGGTTATTGATGTTTCTTCCTCCAATTTTAAAACCACACTCATCTTCTTCCAATCTAATCTATCTTCAGCATATATAAGGGGGAATATATAGCTTTGTCTCACTCCTTTGCTAACCTGAAGCCAGTCTGTTTCACCATGTTTTGTCCATACTGTGGCTTCCTGGCCTGTATATAAGTTTCTCATTAGGACAATGAACAGTTTTCGGATTCCCATTCTTCTAAGCACATTCAGCATCTTGACGTGATCAACACAATCTTAGGCCTTTAATGAAGCACACAGTGACTTCTTTTGGGTATTCTTTGGCCTTCTCAATTATCTAGCATGCATCAGCAATAATGTGTCTTGTTCCTTATTCCTTTTCTAAAGCAAACTTGAATATCTGGTACTCTTTTCCTATGTAGAGCTCTAATCTGCATTGGATGATTCTAAGCTTTATTTTGTTAGCATGTGAAATTAAGGATATTGCACGATAGTTTGCACACTCTGTTAAGTCTTTTTTTTTTATATGTAGATAGATGACTGTTGGCCACTGTGTAGTTTTCCATATTTTCCTGGCACAGCTTGGTTAGAATCTTTACTGATTCTTCTTCTGTTGCTTTCCATATTTCTGTGGGTATTCCATCAGTTCTTGTAGCCTTTTAACTTGGTAAGGACTGGAGGGTTGATCTAACTTCACCTTCTAGTACTAGAGGTCCTTGTAAGTACGGAATATCTTCTAAGACATCTTGGATATTGACATCTCTACTGTACAGTATTTCAACATACTCCTTCAATTCCTCTCTGATATCAAGAAACTAATAATTGTCAGTATTAATGTACAAAAAATTCAGTGCATGCAGTGTTCCATACATGGAATAGTTGAAGAAGCCTATACTCAAACTGAAACACACATGTTCAAGATGTTTTGGTCTATACCAAAAATGAACCTTTGTTCCAGATATGGACTAAACCACAGAATTACTGGGCAGTTCTGGGGGTGGAAGGGGTAAGACCAATAAAAAGCCACAGATGTGAGTGGCAGCAGCTGAGGGAAGGAGGGAAGGGAAGGTATTAGGAAACTAAGGGGCAGGAAAGTCACTGGGTTATGCCACACTGGAAGCTGCTAAGGGGAAGAATGGACAGAGAAAATGACATGCTCCAGACTTGCCTACTTGCCCTGGAAAATCATTCTAAGATTTTGCTTTGATTAAAACCTGGAACAACACAAACATTCTGGGTTGGGGGGGGGGGGGGATTGTTTGTTTGTTTTTTATTTTTGTTTTTTTACAAACCAGTTTTTTTAAAAAAAATTCAACATTGTGCACATTCCTAGTTATCACAAAACCATATTTAAAGTGGGCTTCTGGTGGGGAATTATGGTGGACTGAGAGCCACTGCAGCTGAGAATGCCAGCAGGGAGGCAGATTCTGACCGGTATAATCTCCTTGGATCAAATAAAACATGTATGCTCCGGGCAGCATTTCCTTCTGAGTAAACTGCAGAAACTGAAAAGTTTTTGAGTTGAGCTGCTGGGAGTCCTGGGATTCCATCTACACTCCTAACTGCAGTGGAACTGATACGGACATTAAAGCCCTACTTTCTCCATTTCTTAATCACTTTGAGAAGTAAGTAATTACAGACGAAGAGAGATTTCCTCTGCAGCAAAGATTCCCTGCAGTGAGTTAAAACTTCTTTCGAGATTTCAAAACAAAAAACAGAAAAGAGAGACTTTGATTTAAAGATTCAAGAACTCTTTTCAGAAAGCTGAATTAAGAGATGTAAGAAAGGTTTAAAACAGATGAGGGGACAGTCTTTTACCCCATTTTTCTATTTTTATCATTTTAAATTTTGACAAAAGTGCTTGGGTATAAATTTTCACTAAGCCAGTAAAATAATAAAATAAAATAAAATAAAATTCCCTGATTAGAGAAAAGATAATATCTAAATTTATGGGTGACTGGAAACCCCTTATAGAATTTTTGCATGAAACAGAAAAAATGCACTTATGACTTGTGGTTTTAATGATTAGAAAAAAAGTTGGATAATTGTCAGGCCTAGCCCAAGGAACTCCAAGAGACCATGTAAATTCAGTCCAGCTATGTTTATTAGCTACAACCTCTAGCAAGAATCTTCCCAGACTAAACCCCAGCTCCCAAAGTCCTCCAGCCACAACAGTGTGAATTCCTCAGGGAGGTGCCAGTCTCATCCTCTTGTTCCTCGCACGCGGTTCTGGTGAGCTAAGAAAATGCTTATCTCCCTGAGCTTGGCCTTCATAATTCCATTCCATCACAATAATAGAAAAAAGTGAGATTTTTTTAAATCATAGAGTAACAGATAACTTTGTAATCATAGTTGCTGCAAAGGAAATCAGAAGCTTCTTTCTATTTCTTTTTATTCTCTCTTTTTGTACTTCTGCTCTTTCTTCCTTCCTTCATTAGTTTTTATGTTCTCTTTAAAACTTTTAATAGAAATTCATTAAAAAAACAAAAGCAAACCGCATTTAAAGCATACTTTAGAAGTCTAGTCCCTAATCCTCTTCTCCAACTCTTTGACCACTTAAGCTTTGAGCATACAGGCAATGATCATACAAAGAGACTTGATTATTGATAAGAAACCTGTCTGAATATAGTTTTGTTAAGGAATTAGTAACAAGTTCTAACCTGGTTTCAAGTGACCCAAGTTCAGTAACATTTATATTTAAGCTTATTAAATCTCATCAAGTAAAACCATTACAAGCATTTGAAGAATAGATGTGTATCCACATCATTTAAAATAAAAGAAACCTATTCAATACCACACAAAATTCATATATCAGGCACAAAATAGGTTCTCAAAAGCCTTGAAAAGGTATGGAAAGAATAGGGTTGAACTACTTTTTATGTTTGTCAATCTACTGTATGTAATACAAAGGTGAAGAAAACATTATTCGCAGTGATAGTCTTCCACACTGGAAAGAACTCCTGGTTGGTTGGTTATTTATTTATTTAAACCATTTATATAGCTGCCCACCTCACAGCAGTGATTCTGGGCAATGCACAAAAAATACAAATTGTACTACTTCACTGCAGTTAGGAATTCAGAAATGTTGTCTAAGCAGTTTCTATACTTCTATTATAAAACCAGTACCAGGAATGAAGGTTCTAACTTCTGGCACATGTAGTCTGTCTTAAATATTTCCTAAATATTTAATTTTCTAAGTGGTAAGAACTCCTCAATAGTAAGAACTCCTCAGCTGTAGTTAGACGTGGTGCAGTCTAGAAAAAATAATATGCTATTTCTGAGAAGCCAGCCTTAACCCTTTTATACATATTTCTTTCCAGGCTCCCCTATAACAAATGCCTCTACAAACTCTCTACATTTTATATTGTAAGAATCCAGTTTGACTTTGACTATATTCAGTCCTAAACTACTACAAAAAAGTTGAAAATCATCCTAAATCAGAAATGGAGAAACACTGCATAGATTGCAATGTTGAAAAATGAGAGGGAAAAAAGAAAGAAAATTAATTGCTTTGGATCCAATCATTTTCCCAGGTAACAATGCAATCCTTTCTGCTGCCGACTCCCGATATAAAAGAACATAGATGCTCCTTTGGCAAAGACATGTAACCATGACTCCCATGCACTATGAAAAAGGGTTGAGGGATTCTGACTAACCTGAAATGCAAGGTTTTAAAACAGGATGACACGTCCTCAGACAAAACAAATAAAATGCTGCTGCTCTGAATTGTATAAGTCCCTTGGGTATGTATGTATGTATGTATATATGTATGTATGTATGTATGTAACAAATTTATATAGATATGTTGATATAAATTGCTTTCCAGTACTGATATTTGACAGAATACCAAAAGAGGACAACTATCCAAAAGTTTGGGATAAGGTGAAAATGTTACCACTATCTATATTTTCCTTTTACATGCCAAGTTTTCTTCTGTGACCTTGGCCTCAAAAGGACATCTCGGTATAACTTAAATAAAAACCAGCCAAAAAGGGAAGAGACCTCAGGAAGTACTAATGTGAGCATAGTATTTTATAAGGCACCAACTTGGGAAATTCAGTGAAACCTGGAGCAGCACAGCAGCTTGCAACAATAGGTTGAGATTTTAGGTGTGCCAGAAACATGAATGTAACAGAAGTTATGTGGTTACACACGTATGAGCCATCACTAGCTGAATATTTGGAAGATGCAGGACAGTTGTCATCAGTACTTGATGGCAACCAAGTGAGGAGAACAACCAAAGTGAGGACATCTGCCAAAGCAGTAGTAACAGATTACTAAGTAAGAGAAAGCTCCCAAATTTTATAGGATTTTATGTCATGGTAACTTACAGGTAGTCCTCAACTTACAACAGCAATTGGGACTGGAATTTCTTTCGCTAAGCGATGTGGTCGTAAAGCGTGACCACACTGCTTAGCAACAGCAATCCCTGCAGTCCCAGTTGCCTTTGTTAACTGAATCCCACAGTCGTTAGGGGAGGCAACTTCCTGCTGGCTTCCCACAACCAAAGTCAGTTGTGTGAGGGTGTGAGGGAGAGGCGCAGTGTGGCGTGGGGAGGGTGTGCAAGGGTGCATGAAGTACAGTGTAGGTCAGGTGTGTGGCGGTACGCGAGAAATGCTGCATGAGTTGGGGAGCATGTGCGGGTCAGGGAGAGTGTGGGAAGATGCACGAGAGGCACCGCACAGGTTAGGGAGGGTGCGCAGGGATGTGGCGTGGGTCAGGGAGGGTGCATGGGGGTACGCGAATGGCCGGTGTGGTGCGAGTGCAGGGGGCCGGGGGAGGGTGTACATGTGTGGAAGACTTACCCCAGCGACTTGCAACCTTCCCTGCCGGCTTCCCTGTTGACTTTCTGGGGAAGCCAGCAAGGAAGGTTGCAAATGATGATCACATGATCACGGGCACTTGGCAACCAGTTGTAAGTGAGAGCGGGTTGCCAAGCACTCAGATCATGATCATGTGACTGCAGGTGTGTTGGGACAGCTGGAACTCCGAGGACTGGTTGTAACCGCCGTTAGTTCAGTGCCACTGTTATTTGGAACGGTCACTGACAGAATGGTCATAGGTCAAGGACTACCTGCATATACATGATCATGAGGCAACAGTAGGTATTCCAAGTACCAGGAATAGCAAGCAGGATTGCAAAAGTAGTTGAGTCTGGATTGTTGTGGATACATATACAACTGGAAAGACAGTATTTGCAAACAGTAATTCCATCTTATCTGAATATTCTGTTTAGTGGTTCACATCTAGTCCATCTTCCTGTTGAAGAGCTTTAACAAGCTCTTCACAGTCCTTGCTTTAATCAAAGAACACCAATTATTTTGAATTATTTAGGCACTGACATACTTCTCAAAATATGGAACCACAGTGGGGAAATATGGGACACTGTCTTTAAAATGAATATGATCTTCTAATCAAACACCAACACTTAAATATAATTTATTCAAGTTTAAAGTAAAAACATATAAATCCTCAAATGTATCAAAGCCAACTGCAATGAGGAAAAAACAAAAGCTTCCAAACATGTCCAAGTAACTGAATATCCAAAATAAACTTAGGACAAAAGGGCTCCTCTGTATTTACTGAGGTGGAAATCACTATTCCCAAAGATTCTAAAGAAGGGATCTGATTGGTACGATAAGCTCTTTTCTTTTTTTTGGTAACCTTATGCAATCATGCCTATCACATGTAAAACATACTTTCTATTATGCCTACATAAAAATAGCTATAAAACCACTGCAAAGCTTCTGGCATCATCTATTGTATTTCTGAAGTTCAGAGGTGAGTATAATTAAACAACACTATCCACAAAGAAAAGGGATGAATTAATAGGCTTCACAGAACTCTTATGATTTCTAAAATCACACACAAAAATAGAACATTCTATTAGAACATTTAAAAACTAAAGTCCTACTTTTACATTAATACATATTTTCATTTATGGAGTTTAATAATAACTTTAATATTTATATGTAGTTTGATGAAAAGAAACGTAAAAGAATTGAGCACATTCCCTTTATTTATGCCATTAAACTGAATCTTTCTTATGAATTATTTAAACAAATGCCAAGTTATACAGATCACAATATAAAATTGGATATTAAGCATTTTGATGAACTTCAATCTAGAGCACAATTTTCTAGTTACTTTTCTCAAAATAGCGTAACTTTATAATTACTTTGTTTCTCCCAATAGTCTCTTCAAAAACATTTTGATTACTTTTTTTTACCTTGAGATCACGATATACAATCTTTCCAGAATGCAGATAGTCCAAAGCAGACACAATTTCTGCACCATAGAAGCGTGTGCGATCCTCAGAGAACACCCGCTCTCTCGACAAATGGAAAAACAGCTGCAGGGTAAACAGCAGGGACAGGATTGCAATAATTACTGATTTAGTGGGGGAAATTAACACAAACATAAAACACCTCTCATCACCATATTGTGATGATAGATAGTGTACTCTCAGTGGACATTCAGCACTCTTAGATAGCAGCTGGTTTATCTTTTCCAGGTTTCCAAGGGGAAAAAGCGAGCTGTTAAATCAGCATTTTAATCAATATACCAATCTTGTTTAAGGCATTTTCCTTGCTACCCATTTAACCTTCAGTTACCAGAGGAAAAATGTGCATCATCATCATTCTGTACCTTTTTTCCCTCCAGCATCTCCTCCTCGTCCTCCTTTTTTTTTTTTTTTTGTAATTTGTAGCAATGAAACTAATGTAGATATTTCGTATTTAGACAAAATTATTAGGAATTCTACTGATCACTCTACCAAATCATTTATATTAAACAGGATAATGAGTATGGTTTAAAAATTGTGCTTGTCACTAAATCATAGAATTAGAAGGGACAATTTAAGCAATCAAGCCCATTCCACTACTCAGATCAACAATTTTAGTTAAAGCATCTAAGAAGATGACTATTCTAGCTTCTGCTTGAATATATCCAATGAAAGAGAACCCATTCTTCTGAGTAACTGGTTCCACTGTCAAACTGCTCTTCATATAATGATTTCCCCCCCTAATATTCATTCAGAAGATGCAGTTCTGACAATTAAACCCATTATTCCTCCCCTGTGCTTGGAATAAGAGAGAACATACCTTGACCTAATTATGTGTGAATTCTTTCAGGTATTTAAACAGTGTTCATTTTTCCAACATTAAACATATGCAGCATCTTAAATTCCTTTTCCCAGAGGGTTAGTTTCTTCTCCTTTGAACATCCTTGTTGCCCTTCCCTGAACCCGTTCCAGTGTCTCTGAATACTTCTTAAAGTATGGTGCACAATACTGGCACCGTACTCAAATTGAGGGTCTGAATAACACAGAATAAAGTGGAACTATTACTTCCCTTGATTTGGAAATAGTTATGCAACCTAAATTTGTATTTGCCTTTCTCACAGTAACATGATACTGATTCACATTCAGTTGGCAATCAATTATTATTCCACAATATTTTTTACAAGTGCCATTACCAAGCCTGTGATGCCCACTCAATGCCAGTACATTTGATTTGTTCCCTAAGGGAAGAACTCTGCATTTGTCTCTTAAATTTCGTTCTCTTATTTTCAACCATTCTTCTATCTTATCAAGATCAGCTTAAATTGTATTTCTGTCTTTTAGTCTTGCTATTTTGTGTTATTTGCAAATCTGTTAAGTTTCCCCTCCACTTTTTCATCAAGTTATTTATAAAAGCACTTAACAGCAGAAGACACAGCACTGAATCTCTTAGCACACACTTTTCTTCAACTGGATGAGGAATTACCAATGACCACTCTTTCAGTACAATTTCTCAGATAGCTATTATGCCATTTAATTCTCATGCATGCTACCTACACTTGTAAACTAGCATGTAATCAGAATGTCCTAAAATACTTTGTTAAATGTTTTGCTAAAAACAAGATATATTATGCCTATAGCATTCCTACAATCTGTTAAGGAAGTTACCCATTAACCATTTTAAAAAATGAAATAATACAGGTCTGGTAAGATTTGTTCCTAACAAATAGAGAGTGACTTTTGGTATTTATCATATTGTTTTCAGATGCTTGCAGATCAATTTATTTATGAGTTACCAACAATCTTCCTAAGTATCAACATCAGATTGACTAGTCTGCAGTCACCCCATTCTGCTTTCCGAAGATAGTAGTAATATTTGGTCCCTTCCAGTCCTTTGACATTTCACCAGTTCTCTAAGATTTCTCAAAAATAACAAAAATTCAACTGCACCATTAGCTAATTCAGTTCCCACAAAGATGAACGCAACTAGATACCATGCTTTTAATATATTTCAGGAAATTGAGCCATAACAGATAGTTAGAATCACAGAATAAACTTGGAATGGATCTCAGATATCACTTAATCCATCCCCCTGCTCAATGTAGGGTCCACCAGAGCATCTCTTGACAGATGATCATATAGCCTCTGAAGACCTCCAGAAAATGAGAACTACATTTGGCAGCCTGTCTGAAAGCTCATACAGAGTTACAACCATTCATTCAGCAACCATTTGAAGTTACAATGGCGCTGAACAGATTATGGTTACGACTGGTCCTCAAAGAGTTATGGGCACTGCAGCACCTCTGTGATCAAAATGTGGGCACTTGGCAACCCACTCGTATTTATAACCAGAGCATTGGCTTCAACTCCCCCCCATCTCTGCCCTTTCGGCCACCCTGTACTCTGCCACCCTGCATTCTGCCTGCACCTCTGCCACTCATTGCCACCCTCAGCTGACCTTTGCCATCTTCTTCTTCCTGTCGATGAGGCGCGCCTAGCTGAGGCAGCTGCTGGCCCTTCATGAGGTCTCTACAACACCTCTGCGAGGAGGAAGAAGATGGTGATGGTCAGCTGGGAGCAGCAGCGGAGTGCAGGGAGGCCAAAAGAGCAGAAAAGGGGGGAGGTAGGTGAGAGGAACTGAAGCAGAGGTGAGCACGGCAGGACAGCGGAGCCTCGTCTGCCAAGAGGAGCTTGAAGGGCCCAGATGGGGAGGAGGCAGCAGGACGGAGGCAGCAGTTCATGCAGGGCAGGAGAAACGTGAGGTCCTCACCTATTGATGGCATAGTCCTTGCCTAACAACTGCAACGGGGACTACTGGAACTGGTGTTGTTAAGTGGTGCAATCACGTGACGTTTCACCTAATGACCTCTGTGCTTAATGACCAATTAGGGTCATTAAGCAAGGACTACCTATGCAGTCAAGAGGTTCCTCCTGATGAACAGCCAAAGCCTACTTCCTTGTACCCATTGGTCTGGCCCTGCCTCTGGGGCACTAGAAATTCTCTGCACCTTATGCTACGTAACAATCTTTAATATATCTGACTGTCATATTTAATTTCTGTTGTCATTTCTATAGGCTAAACATAACCCATATCTTTACCATTTCTCATAGGGTTTGCTTTCCAGATATTTTACCATTTTTGGTAGCCTTCTCCAATTGTTCACTGTCCTTTTTAGAATTACAATGCCTAGAACTGCACATAGTACTCCAAATGGGGTTTGAACAGGGCAGAGTAGAGTGGAACATTTCATTCCTGTGATATGGACTCTATGCTCCTGTTAATCCATCCCAGGATAGCATTTGCCTTTTTAGAAGTTGAATCACACTTCTGGTTGACAAGAGCACTCAGATTTTTTTCACATGTGCTACTGCCAAGCCAGCTCACTCCATCCTATATTTGTGCCTTATATTTTTCCTACCCAGATGAAGATCTTTACATTTCTCCCTGTTAATTTCTATTCTATTCACTTTAGCCCAGTGCTCAAGCCTGTCTAGAGCTTTTTGAATTTTCTATCTTGTATTAGCCTCACCTCTCAGCTTTGTCTCATCTGCAGACTTTGTAAATGTCCTCACAACTCTCTCATCCAAGTCATTCAAAAACTATTGAACAGCACAGGATCCAGGACAGAGCCCTAGGGCACTCCACCCAATAATTCTTTCCAAGCTGAAGTGGAGACTTTAATGAGCACTCTGTGTGATCGTTCAACCAGCAGTGAGTCCCTCTAATAGCAATAACTGTTAGAAACATATTGCTCCATTTTTAGAATGCAGCAATCCTACATTTCAAATGTACAAAGTAAGAGTTAAGAAATGCTGCCTTCTCACCATAAGCCATTACCACTTCAATACTTTTTTCCTCACAATGGACCTACATGCTCTTTGATTTTCTCTTTCTTTCTAATGTAGCCAGAAAACATTTCTTTGTTGTTCTGGGTACCTCTTATAAGCCTGAGCTCATTCTGGAAATTGCTTGTGGTCTTCTTTGGTTATGTTTTCCTCTTTCCATATCCTGTACATGTCCCTTTTTTTCTTCAGCATTTTAGAGAGCACTGATGTAACCAAGCTGGCCTCTTTAGATTTCTGTTATTTTTCTTACTTGAGGGAACTCCTTCAGGATGTTACTTGACAGAATTTCCCATCTTTCTGGGAAATTTTATCCTTAAAGATTTTAAGCCATTATATCCAACCTAACACCCTGCAGATTACATCAAGATCTACTCTCTTATACTACTAAAGATGTAACAATATAATTCCATTGCATTAATGATAACTCATTCATCCATAAACTTTGGTAATTAAATCTTTAAGGCATAAAATGTTGTTTGATTCCCAGCAACTTTGCTCATATGCATTGGGGATTCAATAGGAATGTTATTCCAACAATTCTTAAAAACAGGAGCTCTCCACCTGCTTTGTTTTCTCCACATTACATTCTATTTTTACCAGCATAAGAAGAATTTAACTTTCTCTCCCAAAATACTCCAGAATAAAAAGTTAATTCAAAATGTGCATACCCTTACTAAAATATCCCTAATGCATGGCTTAAATTAAGCAGAGTTAAATTTAAACCATGCTTAGTTAATCTATGGTACTATCTTGCCATGTAGAGTATCAGAAGAAATGCTATGTAATAAGGATCATGATGTACACACACACAGAGAGAGAGAGAGAGAGAGAGAGGAAGGGAGGGAGGGAGGGAGGGAGGGGGAGGGGGGGAGAGAGAGAGAGAGAGAGAGAGAGAGAGAAACCTGCAGCTTTTTTCCAGATGAAGAATATCATTTTCTGTTACTCTCTTGAACTACATTTTTTTCTTGTGAGCAAAATGTTTCAACAGAGAACCCTATGCCAAAAAATGGAAGTAAACTGACCAATAATATTGAAGTCTGAAAAAAATAAAAAAGGATAAACCAGTAGTTTTCAGTAAACTGATATCTTGAGATCTAACAAAAGAGAAAGTTTACATTGTTTCTTTTTTCATGTAATAACAACTAAACACAGGACAGAAAAAAAAAATTTAAAAAAAAATTTTTTTTAAATCCAGACTTCCCTACCCATATAATTAGGTCCTTTTAACCTTGCTATGCATTTTGCTCACAAGAAAGGCTGACAAAGAAGTTCACTCTTTTTACATATTTATTTAGCAAATTTATTTATTTATTTAACAAATTAAGAAATGCATGTGAGTAGGAAGGATAATAATTGATAAAAGGAAATGTTACAGAGATTTCGGTTATACCAAAGGACTACAAGAACAACAGGAAACATAATATTTTAAGATAGAAATCAAAGCAGCAATAATGCAACTTGCTTCTCATCTTACCTCTCCTCCATTGACATACTCCATCACAAAACACAGACGATCCTTGGTCTGGAATGAATATTTCAAAGACTTAAAGAAAAAAAAACCTGCAGTTATGAAAGTAGCCCATCTTCTAAAAATAAAGACAAAGGCAACATTTAATCACCCATTTCCACTCAATTCATATACAGTTCAGTCCTGTAGCTATAAACGCAGAAATAACATGAGGATAAATAGAATTTATCACCAGAAAAGAATATACAGCACATGGTATATAAAGTATAATTTAATTTCAGAATAAAGATTGCCATACAAAACCATTTAGAGAGGTGCTTTGTGAAATGTTCCTTAAAACCTGCTGCTCAAGTATCAAAGTATATGTCCTTTCAAAAGCACAGCACAGCAGCTGTGAGGGCCTTTTAACATTGTCTGAGCATGAGTATGCACAAACAGATGACAATTCTACTTGTGCCAGTCCTGGAAGAAGAATTAACGCTTCAAGCAAACAGTTAAGACGGGCACTTTGTTAAACAGTCTGAATGGCTTTGCACAGCCTTAGTAAAAAGTGAAGTCAGAAGAAGGTACAGACAGAGATTATGACCTCCTTGGTAATTCACAAAGGAACTATTAGAAGTGTCACAGATGTTCTCGCATTAATGAGTTCAGCTAAGTGATTTCTTCACATACTGTATAAGAAAACTCTGTCTCTGTTTAAGTTGCAGGAAATTGACCTGAACCTTTTAACAAATTCAAGCTTAGATGCTTCCCAATACAAATGGTCTTGTAACCTCTTTGTTCAAGAACGGTACTTTGTCACTGACAAAAAAAACCAGAAAAGGAAATACTAGTGTCTAGTAAGTTCCTTTATTCCATTTGCCCAATGTATTTTGGACTTGAGCATTTATCAAAAACTCCTTTTCTACATTCAAAAACAAACCATTTCTTCCTTCATTTTAATTTGAAAACTAGCACCTAATCCCCTTCATCTTTAGTGTCCATTATTACTGCCCTGAAAATAGCTATCCTCAAATGTCTATGAAATCATTGTGTTATAACACATTTGCATTATATGGTCTTTTAGGTGCCGCAAGGCGTTTTGCTTCTCTTCTGACTTTAATTATGTTAAATAATTGACTTAGGGGGAAAAAATAAGTATGCAAAGAAAAAAATCTTTCTTTACAGCAATTCATGAGAAAAAATGAATTCTTATTCTGAATGTTTTATAATTTGCAGCTGTGTCTAATACAATATCAAGATGGTACAAGATTAAATAAAAATACCCACAATATACATCAAAATGTAAATGATGAGCCCATTACTGCTTCTCTTTTTTAAATAAACCCATCACAGCATATGAAGTTGATAAGAGCTGAAGTCTCCCATCTGTTTAGTCCAGCATTATCATGTGGAGGTTAACACTGCTAAGTATTCAAAACAGAACTGTTGATGCAAATACCTCTGGACCAAAAATGTCTTGGCTCATTCGCAACAATTGGATATACCAAAGTAACTGACATGAACAAGACAAACCATAAGGCTCTGGAGTATATTCTGTTTATGTTTATTGGAAACTTTATTAAGTCTTATCCAGATAACTACAGATGTTAGAATACTGGCTGCTATTGACTCATTATGGGATTATTTGAGACTTATAAAAATACGTATAGATGACACAACTGGGAGATGGCATATAGATGGCAGAATCAATCTGAAAGGTAAATAGGAAGTGGCAAACAAAGAGGGCATTTTCTCCACAGCACTTAATCCTTCCTCTCTGCAATATGAAGATACATTTTTGATCTTAAATAAAGAACTCTATACAATCGTGGTTCTTAATTAATTTTTTATCATTTGGGTCTGAAGATAACTGAAATTCAAGAAGGAATAAACCTTATGTGAATAACTCATAGATAACTCAAATATAACCCAAGAAGCATGATAAAAACAGCACCTTTTTAATTTCTAGGGAAAAAAATTCTAGAAAAATGCTGTGAAGGCTAATAATAGTCTTAATATATGACAACTAAATTCATACTTTAGTATAACAGTGGTATATTTGTATTAAGAGGTTTAAAAAAGAAACTACTCTTCTCATGTATCTCAAGCAATATAAAACAGAAATACACTTATAGAGTAGCACAAAAAAAGAACTTTAATGGAGATCATAACTGGTTACCAATGAAAACTAAGTTAATAAACCTGCAATATCAGAATAATACACTTTTTCCCAAAAGTTGTAGACCACTTATTCTGGTCTACAACTACCAGAACTTCCAGTCAACAGGGAATGTACACATCTGGAGAACACTAGGTTAGGGAAGGCTGCCTAGGCTATAAGATGTCATATTAAATTCCAGATTGGGAAAGACAGCAAAAGGATATCAGCAATTAACCTACAGCATAGAAAATTAGTATTTTTATAGTAATTCCTTATGTATTTTCTAATTTCCTCTGTACAGGCTCCAAGTATTAGCTGGACCTAAATATAAACAAAATCAAAGCCCTGAACATTCCAATATGTGCTTGTATTACATCTGTGCAGATTGTTCAGTGAGGTGCTTCTCTAGATCCATGGCATGAAGGTGCTAAGCAGATTTGGTTATTTCAAGGCTCTCCTCCTGTTTTTCCTGCATGTGTATACATGCAGAGAATATACTTCCACTGAAATTGTCAGTCAAATAGTATTTTCTGTTCATGCATCTGAATACTTGGATGATACAGGGAAGACTTCTCCATACAGGCATAATTTAAGTGGATATTTTTATGGCAAAATCATCAAAAGACAGTTTTACTGAAAACATTTAAGCACATAAATTAGTCTTAAAATAAACTTAAATTTATTCAATTAAAAACCCTAAAAACTAAAAACAACTGTAGCAACATTTGCTTTTGACTTATAGCTACTATCCACAAAGGAAGCTTTGACTGAATGTCAAAAAGTATATTCATGACATTTTTTTTATCCAGTGCAAATGCTTTGCTTTGGTGCTTATACAGGACTTGTTTATAATAATAATCCTCTATTCTGCTTACAAAATTGTTCAAGTAACCAATTACTTGTTATTCCATACCATGAATAACAAGTCCTAAATACTACCCAGCCTAGGGAGCATCATATAGTAAAAGTACTAATAAGTGAAAAAGTAATTTACTGCATACTGTCTAAATTGCCCAAAAAATAATCACTGGGGCAGTTTTATCTAAAGATTTTTGCAATGTACTGGAATTTGTAATTGTTTATGATTAAGTAAAAATATACCTTGTCTAGTGAGGGCCATTATTGGTCTTGTTCCATCCTATATATTATAGAGGAAGATAAGTTAATGCTGGAACATCTGACCTAGCTCTTCAATATGCTTTATGTTCTTGTTAGTGAAGCTTTTATCCTGGATCTCTGATATGCCTGATTTGGATTGGATCTGAAATGTATCTGAATTTTGATACTGTTCATTTGCCCTATTTATCACCCAGTCTCTTACGCCTGTCTCCTGAGCTTGCTTACATTCAATTTGTGTTTGCTACTTTGCTATCTTGCCATCCCAACAAAACCCCTGTCCAGTTTGTTAAACCTATTTTTATGTTATAAATCACTTCCAACCTATCTTCTGAGCAAATTCATTTAGCCTCTTTAACAATCAGGAATTTTTTAGCATTTTTGGTGTTCTTTGGAAACCTTATGAAGTTTCCTTTGGAATTCCACACTTTAAATGCTTTTATAAAGAATTTAGTAGACATTTGTAAGCCCCATATGTCACCCACAGTCTGTTGATACTTTCCTTTTTTGTGTGTGTGTTTGTATATATGTGCAATTTAACTCTAGCTCAACAGGTACAGCAAAACCTTAATAGAAAAAGAGAGAACAGAAATACAAATAAAATCACGTGAAATCTAAACTGTGCTTAGTTAAATAGTGATTAGCAGTGTATAAAACTGCTGAAGTTTGAAACGTTTCAAGCTCAAAACTTGCATTTTGCATGTTCTGTTCTCAAAATTAAATACTAGCATTCTGAAAGAACATTTTGAGAATGGAATCAAAGACTGACTTCTCTTCTATATTTCAATAAAAAATGGCTGGGCACTCCTGGTTGTTCCAGGCAATTTGACTGGAAAGTTGTACTCTGTTTTGCCTTTGTCTTTCTTTTTTTCTTTTCTTAAAAAAAATTCCATCTTGACTGAAGATGAGTAGGAAAATTAGGGGTGGGGGGAATGGTGAGGAACAAGAAATGTAATGAAGAACGTAGATCAGGAGTGGCCATTCTGTTTTTGATGATCATAATGTATATCCAGCTGCCTGCCTCTGAGTAATTGCTGCATACACAGAGTTCAAGTGCACTAGTTTAAAAAAAAATTTTTTTTTTTTAAAGCAGTGAAATAGGGTGGGTGATTTGAAGGGAGGGAGGGAGGGAAGGAGAGAGAAGAGACCAGACAAAAGCATGATTTGATTGCTACATTCAAGTTTTGGTGTTTTTGTACTCTGAATACTGTTGTACTCTGAATACTACAGTTACAATTAATTTCAGGATGCATTTCAGCAACTGAAAAGATTGTGTTGGTAGGTTGTTAGTTGTACACAGAGAAGTGGCTATTACAATTTATTTAAATGCTGATACTGTTGGCAGAACCTGGCAAAACACTAATAGTGCATGATACAATTCAAGATACTGGTAATCATTTTTAAAGACCTGCCTGGCTCATGGCTTGGGTATCTTCAGGACCATCCTCTCTGAAGTAAATCTGCCAGTCCAGTGAGATCAGGGAGAGAAAGTTTGCTGAGGGTCCTATACCTGAGGGAATCCCATCTGCAGGGACCCCACAAGCAAACCTTCTCATCATAGTCTCTTCTTCTATAGAATAGTTTGCCCCTACACATCCAGACTACCACTTCACTGCTAGACTGTTTTTGCAGAATTGTTTTTGCAGGACTGTTGAAACCTAGCTCTTTGACAGAACCTTTTCAGGTCATTAATATCTGATTTTCCCCTAACAGATGGTGCTATTACTGCTTTTTTCCCTTTAGTTCCTTATGATAGTATACTTGTTTGGATTTTATCTTCCATACACCATTAAAATACAAGAAGCCTCCATCTTTTGTATCTGGGCACAAAGTTTTTAATATATCATGCACCTATTATGCACTTGAAATCAGCCTAAAATATTTTAATTAAGAACTGAACTGAACTAAACTAAACTAAATTATGGGCACTGGTACCAAAGGCACTGAAAATGGCTATGATCTCTGGAGGAATATTCATTAAAAATATTTCTATATCAACTTTTAATTAAAAATGTCCAAGGAGGTTTTTAACACAATTAACAACCCAAAAACCATTTTCTGAAACCATTTCTCTTCTCATCCCAATTATATTCTAATGCCTAACTATATTGTTTTAATACCTTTACACTTAAAACTACCAAATTACAGTACAGTTTATGCATAATCTACCCAGTTGAACATTCTAGAGATTAACGAGAATAATTTCCAAGTAGTTTTATAAAACATTGTAACTTTAATTATCTATACTCACTGTTAAAAAAGGATGTCTAGTGTTTTTCAATACTCTGCTTTCTGTAAGTGTGTGAGCCACTTCATCCTAAAAAATAAAAAATGCAATATTAACATTAGTAATTTTAAAAGACAGAACTAGATCAAAATATTATTGTAAAAAACTCCAAGAAGTTTCTGGAATATCATATGATAAGCATACTTAAAAAGGGAGAGGAAACAGGATATTCAAAAGCTTCAAAAAGATAAATCACACATAATATTTCATTCACCTACAACAAATAATACTGCTACAACACTGTGAGCCACTAATGGTTTCAGTGGTTTCAGATAAAATAATGGTTTCATACTAAAAACTATATAATGGTATTATAATGTTTACTATTGAATTATGGAATCCAGTGTTTGTTGTTGAGAAAATTGTCCAGTTTTTCCTTGAAAAATTACTTTTTAAAGGTATAAAAATATACAGAGATGTGCAAAATCTTTTGCGAGTGTTCTGATCTGAAATGGGCTATTATGACCTATGGACTAAAGTTAGAATAGTCTACCAAGATCTGGCCTCTTTTGTATATTCAGAATGGCCCATTCTGAAGCTGGATCAGCCATTCTGAGATCAAAACATTTTGATATTGAAACATTTTATGCATCTCTAAAATGTACCACCATAGGAATATAAAACTAAGATCTGGGCCATGAATGCTATAGACAAGGGCTGCTATAACATGTAAATAGTATGGTATTCATCAGGAATGACATGTCTTACAACATCTAGAGAGTCTATAGGGATGGACCATAATTAATTGGCAAAAAAATATATTTGCATGCAATGTCATATAAGTTCAGTCCCAATATCTGATGTTAAAAAGATCAGAGAGGAGGTGAAGTGAAAAAGCTCTGCCTGAAATCTTGGTGAGCTGCTGCCAGTGAGAGTGAACTATTCTGCAACATATAGTCACAGTCTGATTTGGTATAAGGAAATTGGTGTCAGGGCACCAACTGTATGTCCTAATGCAATACTGAGGTTTTAAGAATTACTTTATACAATCACATGATGGGACTGTAAGACAGGGAAAAAAATCTGAATTTCTGGGAAAGAACAATTCCCACATCATCATGAATCAAATTTCCAGCCTCACTTCAACCAGGAGCCTTATATTAAGAGAAATGTTAAGAAGATAGTAAAAGTATTCCAGTTAACTTTAAAATTTGGGTGTGTCTGATTAAAGCCTTTATATCACTGTGTAAAGAAGTTTAAGGGTTTATCTTATAGATACTTTATTCCAATAAGATTTGTAGGAGTGAAAATAAACTATTTTCACAAATATCTATATTTACAAGCAAAATTATATTAAACATATAAGCATACCTTTGCAATAATAACTTCCTTTTTTAAAATTTTCATAGCATAATATTTCCCACTTGCCTTCTCCCGGACCAGAATAACTTTGCCAAAAGTGCCTTTGCCAAGTAGTTTTAAGTAATCAAAATCATTCATTGTCTGTATGAAGTATAAGATGAAGAATTAATAGGACTTATAGCTTGCAGATACTGTGTTCATTAAAATACTGCTGTCCATTAGTATATTAAATTCTATGATTATCAAGAAACAAGCAATTCTTAACACATCAGTATGGTATGATTCCAAATTCTGACCTCATTCTTTTGTTACCATACACAGAATAAGAAAGCATATATAGCATTTGCAAAGGAAGTGTGCCAATATGTCAGTGATCCTATACAGTATATATAATTATATAACTATACAACATAGAGAAGAATAATTATTAGATTTGTCAAAATGTTTTTGCTACTCCCACTTTTAGAAAGAACATCAATTACAGGGGAACATCAGAGCTCAAAAACTTTCTTTAACAGCATCATACTGCCGGCTCTGAAGCTTCACATGAAAATTTTCTATGCCAAAAAGTGACTTCAATATAACTTCAACAATCAACCTGCTTGTTTTCTTTGCAGAGTTTGCAGATTGCTTGTGTTCAACCCAGCCTGTAAAACATTTTAAGTGGACCAAAATATTTTTTTGTTCTTTAAACAAGTACACAATTACCACTAGAAAGTCAAAATAGAAATCTAGTAGCTTTTCTTGTTTTAAAAAGAAACTTCAGAATTGAAAGGGTAATTTTATTATGTAATGATCCCTGTGAAGAATGCA
The DNA here is from genome assembly GCA_030867105.1 of Liasis olivaceus. Classification (NCBI taxonomy): domain Eukaryota; kingdom Metazoa; phylum Chordata; class Lepidosauria; order Squamata; family Pythonidae; genus Liasis; species Liasis olivaceus. The sequence goes on from CM061349.1 coordinate 266,634,709, forward strand.
TATTTATAAAGGAAAAACACTGCTTAATAAATAGGATCATTTCAAAGTATAAACATTATTTACATAGATATTTACAAAGTATAAACATTATCAGAAAGCAATCTCATAGGACAGTATAATGACCCTCTTGGTGGAAGTTTTAGTTATAGATGGGAATGATCATTTCCCAGAGATAGGAAAATAAGCCTTTGGCTCAAACACTCAATAACTGATATTCCTATAATTAATTTCCACACTTACAAGCAAGCTAGGCCTAAAGATCCATCTTTTATTAATTCATTCTTATGAATCACATTAACCAGAAGAGTCATCTAGTAAGACACAGTATATATATCCTCCTAGAGCCAAATATGCACAATAATATTCTCACCACTATGCTTCTAACAATCTCACCTAATAACTAAAGTCAACTGGTAACATCTTCCTTCTGGGAAACATAACATGTTAATTTTCTTATTAGACTGCAGGAATTTTCCATGCTCATTTCTTAGGATACCTTAAAGCAATAAACCAATCAATACCCAACACTCTACAGGTAGTTCTCGCTTAATGACCACAATAGGGACTGGAAAATTTGATCATTAATTGGGGCAGTTGTTAAGCGAGTCAGAGTTATATAAGAAAATTTGAAATTAAAAAACTTACACAAATAAAAAATATGGGCATACCCAATCTTAAATAATTAGAACTCCCGATCTAAAATTGGAAGCAAATAAGCTAGAGCTTGTTCTGCAAAAATAATAAAAAACAAAAACAAAACATGACTTACTGCTATCATAGCAGTCAGTTGAAATGGGTTTGTACCATTCCACAGAGAATATGTAGATAGCAAAAAAGTTATTTTGCAGAGAACTAACATGCCTTATTCCTGACAAGAACTTGAAAATGTTCCCAAAGTTTACTTTGTGAATACAGAAAATCTATAAGACTGCACTGAGACAACAGTCAAGTTATAATTGCATGCATGCATTTAGGCACCCCTGGTTAAGTTGTATGTTTCAATGAATCCCTAAGTGAACAGAAGTCAACACAACGTAAAAATTAAACCTTGCATCTTTCTGCAAACGTTAATATTTCTGTGCAGTTGTTTATACATTGAAAATAATAAAACAGTGACTACAGCAGATACAGAAGTCTGGATGCTCTTCTACTTGATTCAAAGCTTTTTTTTTTAACTGTAAAATTGTTAATATGGCCCAAAAAAGTGATTGACTTGTAGGTCTACAATTAGGCAAAAGAAGACAATTCCACAAACAAATACCTAATTCTCCTAACCTCTCAGGTTATAACTGTTATTCTGTCTACTTTCTACAACATAGGCTCTTCTAAGCAGCTATTTGAATGTTTGAAAATGAAGATCATTCATTCCTACAAAGCAATTTCTAAACACTTCCAACTGTGAAAAACATAGTTAAGAAATGGAAATTACACAGAACATGAAGTCAAGGCAAGATCTGGAAGATTAAGACAAATCTCTGCTAGAGCTGCTCTCAGATTGATCAGATTTGTAAAAGAGAACTCATAATACACTGCATCAACCTGCTGAAAAATTCAGTTGGAATGGAGTAGTTGTTCACAGGTACAGTGATGTTTTTACATTAATGATCTGTGTGGAAGAGTTATCAGAAGCCTTTCTGTGATCTCAAATGTCATTGTGTAACATATGCAAAATAATATCTTATAACCCTGAAATGTTTTGAAAGGAAAGCCTTTGAACCAATGAAACAAAATTTGAACTGTTTGGCCACAACCACACAAGACACATTTGAAGAAAAAAGGGTGAAGCATTAGAAGAATGAATGCATTCACCTTGCCAACTGATAAGCACAAAGGAGGCTCTACTATGGTTTGAAACTGTCTATCAGCCAATGGTTTCACAATGAATGTAGAAGTGCAAAGAAAACTATGTTGATTTGATTGGTTTCCTCAAATGTTGGTTTGTGTGCTTTACCAAAGAGAGGTGGGAGGGTGATTTCACAGGTAGTAGTAATACATGGGCTGGCCAATCAAAAACTGCAGTCTTTTTATACAGTATGATTATGCCAAGAGATGACTGGTTTTACATCACTTTTAGATGCAGTAAATCACTGGCTACTTCAGTATACAATGGTTTAAGGCTGGCACTTTTTTCTGTGAGGCAATGTCATAAGCTATGACAAATAACCAGCAAAGAACAGAACCACCTGATCGTTTGTATATTTTGCAGTAGACAACAAAATCAAAATATGAAATTAATTTTAATAATGAAATATATACAAATCAAAATTAACTGAACTTAAAAAGAAATCAGGAAAGTGATAACAAACCATCCACAGTCACTGGGAGTTACATAGTATACAAATTTAATAAATAAATAAAATAAAAATAAATGAATATCTAATTAATTTAATTATAATGTATTCACTCTTCATTATAAATATATTCCTTGCAACAGAATACTTTGTCTTCCTCTCTGTTTCATAATCTGATTATCTCCTCCTACTGCAAAAATCACTGAGCATACAGAAATGTATGACAAAGCTACTCTATGATTATAACCATATATATATATAGATTATATATACAGATTATATATAGATTATAACCATATATATAGATTATATATAGATTATAACCATATATAGTATTTAGATTATATAGATTATAACCATATATAGTATTTAAAAAACAGAAGAATTAAAGAATAGTATGCTTTGAGTCTATAGATCAATGGTCTTTAACTACAATAAATGCTATCCTATGAGGACTTAAAAAAAAAGTTCTATATACATTTATATAGAATAACTCCTAGTGAACTAACGGGACTAACTTTTAAGTAGAGATGTGTAGGACTCATCTCAACTCAAAATCAAGTTGCCTATCTATCAATTAATTTTAAAAGTCTTGCCACTAATTGGTTGCATGTTATATTAAAATAAGGAAAGTTATATACAATAGTCATGAAAATACAATGACAGTTATATGCAGAACCTGAAGGATTTTTCTTGGTTACTCTGAAATACAGACGAATATCAAAACAAATTTTAAAAAGACATTTTTATATTATCAAAATCCGAAATTTGCCTTAGCAAATGGCAGTACCTAGCCAACTTTAACGGCTCTCAGAAGCTAACCAGTATTCAGCCCTGGTTAATATTTGGATTAGGGGCTATCTAAAAATTCCAGTACTACTAGCTTGAGTGGAAAGTTAAAAAAAAAAAAAAAAATCCAGGAGAGGACAGCGGTAAACCAGTTCCATCATATTGCCACAAAAGCTGAATGGACCTGGCCCCAGAGTCAAACTTACCTACCTGAAGCTTAGCACAGTCATATTATTTACTGAACTTAAAATAACCACATTCTATAAAGTAACATTTTCTTCTAAGAAACTTCTTAATCTGCAGTTTATATTCTCTGGCAAATTTTCAACTAGCTTCCACATTTCACCCTCATTCTTGTATCACCACATAACAGAATTTCACCCTCATTTTTGTATTATCACATAACAGAATAATTATTTCACTAAATGGTACAAAATGTAAATGACATCTGGAAGGGAGGAGAGAAGGTACCACTTAGCATTATTAAATTACAGTGCTGCTCAGAATTAACCCACTATTTTCCACTATTGTTCTAGTTAAAGAAGGAATAACTAGTGAAAAAACAACACAAATTTAGTGTGTTAAGTATATGGAATACTTGCATCCTGCCTTCCCACAAAATGTTCAGGTTTGCTAACAATATTTAAAACTAGGATTTTGATATGTCAAAGGCCAACAAAGCAAATGAAATTCAGGTAAGAGGCAGATTCAAAATAAAAAGTAAAAATATCACAAGGCCTCTGTCAAGCAAACTAATAAAATTAAACACGACCCACAGAACTACTGTTAGTCTGTTGAGCATCTTTTGTATATAGCAAACCTACTACTGCAAAATAATCCCATGAACTTTAAAATGTCAGCTAATAAACTATAGCACAATTTTAATGTAGCAACTAATATGGCTTATTATTAGATGCATGAACCTTAGTTTCACACAGTCTCATCTACCTTTCCTGTTTTTATATTAGCAGAAAAAAATATAATGCTTCTAACTAAAGGCAATAAACCCTTTTTAAACCATAAGCATTAACCAGGGTAATGTTTTAATTACCTTTCTTTTATGGTGGGTTGTTGAGGCATCCATCTCTTCCTCTCCAATATTATCAATCTGGGATGTTGGGCTACAATTCATTCTCTCCTCTTCTTGCCTCTGAAGCCTGTCTGCTACTGCTTGGATGGCTTCTGTCCATTCTTCCCTGTTGACAGCATAGTTAATTGTTAAATAAATTCATTTAACGATGCAAAAGGTGTTCCGGCTGAATATATACATAAACAAAACAGAACAATGGGAGCAAATCAAGTTGCTACTACATTCCTCCTACCTGGCTGTGCTGCACTTTGCACAGAAATTTTCTGCTGCTTTTATCCCCACAGATCATATTCATGTATATGTATATGAATGTATTTCTAACAGTACATATATGGATCAAACCAAATCAAAATAGTAAACTTTCAACAGTAACAGTAACCTATGCATGTAGCAGAGATTTTAAAAAACACTGAAGCTCAACTTCCAGCACAGATATGTGATGTGACCATCTTTAAAGTAATACTCTTTACCCAGGAATTGAATTCTTGCTTAATAGTTCTCTCAGTTTTCTGAACTAAACTGTCACTAGAAAGTTTCTGAACTAGAGACTGCATTTGACAAGCAAATATTCTTATACTAAATATTACATGAAAGTAAATCTAGATTATAGCAGAAATATACACACAAACTTTGTAACAGAATAAAAACTAAGAATAAAATTCAACATATTTATGAACACAAATGAAAAATAAAAGAAAATACAAATCAAGATATAGTTTTGCAAGTATAGAGTTAGCAAAACTTAAAGAACAATGCAGGACTGACAAACTTTATCCCATGTAGAAGTCATCATTAATAAATTACAATAAATTTTAGTCTTGCACTGAAAATCCACTCTCTCTCATTCTTATGCGTAATGAACAAAGCCTACAGTTAAAATCACATTTAAAATAAATGATATATGTATGCTGCCTGAAGGAATGTAGATCTGGCCATCATAAGAGGGAAGACAGCAATGTATTTTTAAAGGAGGATAAAAGACAACTCAGTCTTGGAAAAGTGGGGAGCATGAAAAAGAAACTCAAAATAACCCCATCTTGATTTTGTTTGCTATAAGACGGGGCAGAGAGAACCTCTGAAAGGGTTTCAAGATTCTGTTATTTTATCCTACACTAATAAAGAGCACTCCTGGAGCCCCTGCTGCTTCTGTTTCTTTACCATACCTACCACAAAGGGCTAACATCTATCTTGAAAGCCTCACTACTTTCTCTCAGAGTGTCATCAGACCTTGCCTTCTAAATCTAGAAGGCAAACCTTACCAAAACCTCATGCAAAAATTTAGAGCTGCTTCTGATAATTTGGACAGAAGCTCAACATCAAATCAGGAGATTCACAAACTGAAACAAGCACAGATTCTTGAGGTACCCCGCTGCCTGCAGAACAAGTAGCTGAAGCCTTAATGCAGCATGAATAGCAGACAGATACACAAATTACGGACCTGCATAATGCCGCAATACAGCAAGCACACCTTGTGGGACAAGGCTTACTTTAGCCAGGAGGGAGCCCACAAAGTGCTGCACTGTTACTCCATTCATTTGCAAGTCTGCCTGAGAAGTTTGGGGGAACTCAGAGTTAATCCCTGACATTTATAATTCAGTGTGAATTGTTCATAGTGGTTGGATCAGCAGAGTTTCTTACAGATCAGCCCAAGCTTCCTTTGTTCTTAGTATTCTAAAAAAAGTGTTTGCCAGAAAGGGAAATCTTACCAAAACCTCATGCAAAAATTTAGAGCTGCTTCTGATAATTTGGACAGAAGTTCAACAGCAGATCAGGAGATTCACAAACTGAAACAAGCAAATGGCTGAGTTCATGAACACTTAGCTGCTTTCCAATCGTATGCTTCAGATGTGCATTGGAATGATCTTGCCCAGACTGGCCAGTTTCAGGAAGGACTTTCTGATGAACTGAGGGACAAATTAATAAGACAAGGCACACCAAAGAATTTGGATGAACTGTTTCCGTGTTGTGCCACTAGGTGACTGGAGGAGTTCAGGCGCAGAGGGAATAATGGAGAAGGTTGTAGAGCTTTCTTCACCTCTACCCTCCACTCCCTGTTGCCACCTCAGACTCCAGCACTTTAAAACCCATGCAAATAGGAGTGCAGATCCTTGCCTGCAGCAGAAAAACAAAGAAGGAGAGACTTCAGTTTAAGTTTTTACTATGGAGCTCCAAGACACCTAGCCATGGTTTGTCCCATAAATGTTCCTTCCTTTGAGACTGCTTGAAAGTGCCACACTATGGCACTATGGCACTTCATGATTAAGTGCCCAAATCACTCCAGAGCATCATCTTCGGGAAACTTCACAGGCTCCCAACCCAAGAACTTGGCAGGGAGGTACTCAGACAATAAAGAAGAGCACAAATAACTGACACCAAGCAAATGTATTTTATTATCCCTGTTACTCATCACATTCTTTCAGGCACAGAAACAGCTCACCATTCTTTTAGATCCTGGCACAACTAATTTCATAAATGAAGCTATGGTGCATCTGTTTGGGTTACTCACATAGTTATTAGAGAAACCTATGCTAGTTGAAACCATTGTTGAGCAATCTCTTCAAGCTGGCCCTATTTTACAACATATGACTCTGCAGTTGAAAATAAATTATACAGAATTCTTACAATCTCTATCAGAGTTTCATTACCCGTCCCCACAGTATTGGGCATAGCCTGGCTACAAACCCATAATCTGATATTCACTAGGAACAAGAAACGGTTTCTTTTCCATCTCAAAAGCATCAACAGCGCCATTTGCAGGCCACCCACTCTTTTCTTTCTCTCCCTCCTGCACTCCTGCCTGAACCTTCTTACTTGCAAGAAAAGTATGCAGATTTTGCTGATGTTTGGGTGGAAGCAGCAGCAGCTACCTTAGCTCCTCATCAGGTATGTGATGGTACCATCAACTTAACTCCTGGAGCCAAGATCCCAGCTAAAAGGCAATATCCTACACCTAATCAAGAGTTAGCTACTTTAAGAGTTTCTGGACAATCTAAAGAAAGATTTGCTTTTCTACATCTCTCGCATCTGCACCACTACTTTTTACAAAAAAGAAAAAACAGTTCTTCTTTAGGACCTGTTCATGATTACAGGCTTCTAAATTATGTAACCATTAGAGATGACTACTCTCTGTCTCTTATTTCAGAACTGCTGGATCGCCTTCAGAAGGCACACATTTTCAGTAGATCGGACTTGAGAGGAGGTCGATTTAATCCAAATGACAGAGGTCATGAATATTTAACAGCTTTTGACATCCAGTATGGCAAATCTGAATACACAGTAATGTCCTATGGTTCAGTTTATCTATTTATATTTATATATCAAATTTGTCACCGCCCATCTCGTTGAAACAACTCTGGGTGGTTTACAGCAGAGATAAAAATCAATTAAAATACAATATAAAAACAATCTTAATAATAAATAAATTCCAAGAAAGATGGAGAATTAGCAAATAACTCAGGGAGCATCATCAGTTAATTGCTCTGTAGTCTTCTCTAGATTCATGTGTGGTGAAGGGAAAACACTAGCCTCCTTGTGAGTAAGCCACAACTCCTGATTGTAAGTGCCTGCAGACTCAGTGCTTGCTAAGCACAGGAAGAAGAAAGGGCAGGAGTAGGGGTTAGAGAAGAAGGTGGAAGGAGATGTCAGATACCAGAGGATGACACAGAGAAGCCTGTGGAGGAAGTGTCTGCTGGAATTACCTTTATCAGGCCTGTATAAATAGACTCCCCAATCTTTCTGTGCTGCTTGGCCAGGACTCAGCTTAATGCCTAGGCAGAGCTGGTGCCTCATATTGGAAAGCCTTACTTAAGAAGGAAGGGAGGGGCCAGAGATTTCCCAAGGAAGGAATTGTCAATATGCTCACACACTGTTGCTGCAAAAGTCCTGCTGCCAGACCCATCTATTTCCTTGGTTTGGTATTTTATTTTGAAAAGTCTGAGTTCTTGATTTGGACTGCTGACACTCCAAAGAGTCCATTTTTGATGACAACCCCTGACCCTGAATACTTAAGGGTCTGGGAAAAATAAGCCACAGCAGGTTTTCTATGTCTCTGGAGAGTCCAGTGTTTGCTTTCTCTTACTTGCTAGTCAGCTCCCCATCTCTCTGTCTACAAGGGTCTCTGACATATTATGAATGAAATATTTTCTGATATTTTGGACAATTATGTAGTGGTATGCCTGGATGACATACTGATTTTTCCCCCCCTTTTGAAGACCCATCCTTATATGAGGCTCACATAACAGAATGACTTTGCAACTTTTTGCTAAGTTAGAAAAATGTGTGTGTGATCTTCCCAAATTCACTATTTGGGTTATCGGATCTCTACAGTAGGGATGCAAATTAATCCTGCTAAAATGCATTCTCATATGACAAACACCTAGGAGTGTGAAAGATGTTCAATATCTTTGGGCTTTGTCAATTTTTACAGAAGATTCATCTCTAATTTTGCAGAAGCCACAAGACCACTCATCCAACTTCTGAAAAAAGGGTACAAATTTGAATGATTCTATTATTGTTCTTCTAGGTATGCAGCCATTTCTGTGGTAGACTTGTTTACCAAGATAGCTCATTTTATTCCATGGAAGTCTACGATCTGCTCAAGAGACTGCACACCTCTTTCTAGACCACATTTTTTGATACTGGGCTTAGTCAATCATGTGATTTTAGACCGTGGCTTTCAACTTACACCCAAATTTTGGAGAAGATGAACACATTATTTGAATGGTGCTTTCATTGCTATGTCTCTCATTAACTGGATAACTGGACTGATTTATTGCATCTTGCAGAATCTGCCTATAACATCTCACCACATTCCTCCATCAGCGTGTTGGCCTTTCAAGCACTCTACAGCTATCACCTATGTATCTTGCCCTCCACTGCTCCTGCCTCCACTGTCCTTTGAGCCTCTGATTTTCAACAGGAGATACAAACTGAACAGCTCTTCTTAAAGGAGCAGTTAGATTAGTCAACTCTCTGTACAAATGTGCAGCAGATGCAGACAGGCAATATGACACCAAGATTGTAAAGGAAGATTTGGTGTGGTTTTCCACTAAGTTTCTGCCTTCCACCCATCTATCCAAAAAGCTGGACTCAAAACGTACTGGCCCCTTGTCAGCCCTACAAGATAGGCCAGACTAAGAAACAGATGTCAGGTGTGCCTAAAACTACTTTTATTAAAATTGGCTATGGTAACAGAAGCTTGCAAGTCTAATGTGCTTCTCCTCCTCTCTCTTTTATTTTCACATGAATTTGGAGGCATCTGTCTGAGACATTTTTGTACCAGTCCCCCCTTGTTTGTGTTTCTGCAATGTTTATCTGTTTGTTGCCTTGGTAATGGATCTTCCTTCTCTCTGTCAAGATCATCCTCTTTACTCTCTACACCCCTTCCCTGTTACATATCAGATTACCCCAGTGGCCTTCTTTCTGCAATTGCCTGCTTCAGCAAAGATTCATCAGGTATTTCACTGGTCGCTCTTTATCCAAGAGGAACTACCTTCTCCCTTGTGTCCTGGTAAATGAAGAAAGGAATACAAGGTAGAATGTATTCTAGACTCTAGATGCAGGAAGGGATACTTAGAATATCTGTTTTAATAAAAGGGATACCCTGAATTGAAGGGAAGGGGGCAAAAGATTATTTGTCAGTTCCATCTTATTCAATGACCTTGACAAGCTGCTGAACCCATCTTCACACAAAAGTGATTATCTGCCCATTGCCCTTGATGAGTTCTCTGACCCATTATCATGTGCAAAAGTGGGGAATGATTCTGGCAGGGGAGATAATGTAAAGAATTGGCCTTGGGAAGGGAGAAGAGGGCAATAAACTATTTAGGGATGAGAAAAGATAACTTAATCATGGGAAATTGGAAAGCATGAGAGAAATAACCCTGCCTTGATTTTGTTTGGTTTAAGACAGAAACTGACAGGCTTTCAGGATTCTGTTTTTCTACCCTATGATAACAGACAGCATTTCTAGAATCCTGCTACTTGTGTTTCTTGACCTTGCCTATCTTAAAAGGCTGACAGTCTGACACAATTCAAATATTCTAAGTCACAGTTAAATGCTGTAATTTTTTTTTGTAGCTGCTACCTATGAATTAGAAATATTTTAGCTCATAATTTCAATAAATGAACACAAATTCTCAAAATGCAATTTTTCTTTTCTGCCAACATTAAAAAAAAAATAACAATACACACTTTGATTTATTTCTCACCGTTCTTCTGGAGTATCTACATGAAATGTTCTTTCTATCACAGTGGTCCACTGAAGACATCGGATAATAAATGTATTCGGTTTTGGTCTCTCTGTTTTCATTAGCTGGCATTCTAGAAAAATAATATTTTTATAACATGCTGAAGCAAAATACTGTGTTATAAAATACATATAGATACATGCACATTCACATGCACACACACACACACACATATTCCACTCCTTGGGAGAAAGATAATAAGTATGTGTGAAAATGATCTGGAATAAAATAAATGAGTTATATCCAATTGAATCCAAATGCTGACAGTTTTCCAAGAATAGAAGAAAGGTCATTTATGATCCTTTCCCTCTGCAGTTCCTGGCAGTATCCCTACCAAATCTTTAGCATCAGGTTAGGAGATTACATTCTGGATTACAAGGAGAAAAAGTGCCTTTCCAAAAAAAACCACGCCCTCTTCCTTCACCTATAAACACCTCCTATGGATCAAAACATCTTCCTGCCTGAATCTTCCTATCACTTTCAAAGATATCCCCAATATACAAAAATAGTTTTAATAAGAATCATGTATTATACATGAGTAATATAATAAATTTAGTATGCAAAAACCACTTTATTTAAAATTGCTATTTGTATTTATTACTTTCCTTGTTTTTTTTCACCCCCGGGTAAGTAACACAGTATCCTCCAGATGTTTTAGATTAGCTTAAATCTCAGAAAACATAACCAATAGTCAGATACCATTGAACATGCAGAGTACACCATGTTGCATATTCCTTGGTAATACTTTTCAAGACAAGGAAAATAACTTTGCAGTACAGGTAGATCTCACTTACCAACTGCTTTGTGCAGTGACTGTTTGAAGTTATGACACTGCTGAAAAAATAACTTTGCAACCTAGGGGTGCATTTACGACCTTCGCAACTTCTCTCTCTTAGTCATGTGTTTACCATTACAGTTAATACTTGCTGTCCTGTGCTTGACCCTTTTTTTTTACTCTTTTCCCCCTCACAGAGCCGAGAGATTGCCCAAACAATCTCTTTAGACAATCTCTCCAGACAATCTCTCCTGTGCCTGACCCGTTTTTATCCTCCCCCCACCTTGTAGAGCGGAGAGACTGGAGAGGAAGGAATTACAAGAGAGGAAGCAGGCACACAATGGGGAATACACATTGAAAGGAATACACTAGCACCAGCTGTTTACCTAGTGTGCTCAAGGCTCCCAGCCCTGAGTACGCTAGGCAAACAGCTGGCACTAGCACATTCCTTTCAATGTGTATTCCCCATTGTGTGCCTGCTTCCTCTCTTATAATCCCTTCCCCTCAAATGAATGTAAATACAAACTTTAATTCCCTTCTTGTTAATTATCCCAGTGCTGGGATAAGCATTCCAAAGGGCAGGAAGTGGGGGAAAAGGAAAGCTGAAGTAAAATCATAAGCACAGTCTCAGTCACGTGATTTTCCACTTAGTGACCGAGTTGCTGATCCCAACTGTGGTTGCTAAATGAGGATTACCTGTATAACTGTTTCATTGCATTATTTTTGTGAACACACTTGTCTGCACTATGTATACAGACTTTATAGAGGTATGAAAACAATAGTGCAAATAAAATATTTCCTATTAAGGGATCCCAAATTTCTTGAGCATATTTTTGAGAAAAGTACAATGGGTAATTTAATAAAATGGCACCAGGAAATGCAGTGCATGAAACGCACCAGTGATACAATTACATTGCGAATATAAGTGTGTGTATGAGCATATGTTTATTTATTTATTCATTTGACTTACATAGCCGCCCATCTCACTTTTACATGACTCTAGGCAGCTTACAATAAAATAAATATATATATAAAATACATAATATAAAAAATAAAAATAAAACACATAGCAGCCGGGCATTATCCAACCAATCATCCACACAGCCAGGAGAAGGGCTCTATCCCATGCCCAGGGCCCCAGGCTCAGGCATAAAAACTAGTTTTCAAGGTCTTATGAAAGGCCAGTAGGGACAGGGACAATTTAATTTCAGGAGGAATGATGTTCCAAAAGGGAGGTGTCATGGCAGAAAAGGCTTTCCTTCTGTGCCCCACCAGCCAACACTCCTTAGCCATCAGTACCCAGAGTATGCCTCTCTTGCCGGATCGAGTAGGACAGGTAGAGACAACTGGGGAGAGACAGTCCCATAAGTATGTGCATTTGTGTGGGGGGGGGGGGAGAGAGACAATGATCTCTGTATCAATGTGCTCAGGTTCCTGGGTAAATGTGTTCCCAAAGGGAAAGTCTATCCCTGCTTTATATTTTAGGCATGCTTCTGGGATCTATAGGACATGGCACTATAGCTTATGCTTGAGGCCCGATACTGTGCTTTTTAGTATGACCATTTATTTCCCATTCATTTTCTAAATTGAAAACTAAAAAGAATATAAATTTAGCTAGGGCAGGGAACTTGATAGACACCAAGGAATGTGTTGGCAGGAACATTCTTTCCCTGGCCACTATCATGGGGACCAGGGATAAGTACCTGTGGGTACCACCTAGGACTCTTATCTTTCCATATACTGTTTTTAGCAAATATGTTCCAAATATTTAGAAATTACAATTACAATTTTACAATTATATACAATTATAAGTATATACAAAGATACAATTATACTATCTTTGAACTTAATAATAAGAAATTGTGTATTATTTAAAATTTAAATATCCAATTAAAATTTAGCATTCCATTTTTCAATCATTAATTCAGGAGTCAAAGAAAGCGAATTTACTTGAACTACTTTTTAGTCATCTAATTTTTTAAAAATTTAAGCAAAATAATTAAAAACTACAAGTATTCACAGGAATCTGTCAGCACAGGTAGAAGTATTTGTGGGTACTGCATCTCTCCCTACCCACACCTTATAACCCTGACCATCCACTTTCTCTTTATTTCTATTTTTTCTGCTCTTGCACACAGACACACCCATTCACAATAACCAAATGCAGACATATATCTATATCAGAACTGTGCAGAGCTTCAGATTTGATTCTGAAGTTGTTCAGAGTATGTGATGATGTAAACATAGCACCTGTCTATAACCAATCAAAGAATTTATCCAGTACTGTATAGCACATACAGAAGGCAAGTGTAAAAACCCAGGAAAAAATGCAGCTGCTTTAAAGAGTTGCAAACAGATGCTACATTCACACACCCCACATGCTCCAAATCACCTTTTCAGAATAAAATCTGATGCTCTACACAATTCTAACAAATATAACTTGAAAGCAGAGATGATTCTCTTTTTTCCTTCACAGATGTATTCCTACCACATACCCTCCCCTCGCACATGAACCATACTTTGCCCTTGCATCCTTAATCTCTCACTGATATTGAAGAGTAAATAGAAAGTCTGAGAAAGTGCCTTAGCCAACAGTAATGAGATTTATAAATTCAAGCTGCATCAGAATTACAAATGATGCCATTAATTTCTGAGTCTGAGTTTCCCCCACCTCTGTAATTAATTTGCTTTGAATCACTATATTGTTAATAGCTCCATAGATGAAGAAAGCTGGAAATTAACTTAAAGTGCAATGGGGCTCTGGATCTTTTTAAGACAACAACAGGCTAAGGCACAAAATGTTCATTTGTGAACTCTCTTCTCTCTATTTTCTTCTAGATATAGCCTATTTCAATGTATTTTTAATTCATACATTTTTGTAGACTGAATTCAACAGCACAGTAGTGTGTGGGGAAACCTGAAACACTGAAACACTCCTAGCACTGTATTTTAACTGATTAGTTTTACTTTCTTGAATGAAAGATACTGATCCCACTGATATTGAATTATATTTTGGATGGGGTCCTACACATATGTGGGCCCAGCACAACTGGACCACACTGCCTCCCTTTAAAAAGTCTTTGATGGGGCTGAATTTCTACAGCAACTCTGTTTTCACAGGGCTGCTTTAAGACTTTGCCTCCGTATCTGCAGTAGGAAGAAAAGGGTGAATCCCTGTTAATCTTCTTGTCCCTTTTAGACAACATGGCTAACTAGCATACACCACTTAATGAAGCATATCACAAAAAAATAGCCCAAACTACTTTACAGTGATGAAAGAAAAATGCACACACCAAAAAATGGATATGAGAGTGTTATGAAAACTATTCAAATAGTAAAGCAATAATTAAGGGCTGTTTGGTTCAATTTTGTTAATTAACTATATATTCAAATGAATTTCATACATTCATGTAACACAAAATCATGATAAACATGAGATCCTCAGAGAAATCTCTGAAGAAATTTCAAATTACCATTCAATCTATCTTTTGTATTTTCTTCTTGACCCAAAGTGGGATATATAATATTCTTTACTAGTTCTTTTAATATTGTGAAAATTCAAATGTCAAAGGATTTCTTCGTGGATCTTAATAATATTTGGGACTTAAAGGCAAATAGTGTAAAAATCTGAATGGAGAGACATTTTTCAGTTTCAGGTTTATCATTACACTTAAAATAAATGATGAATTATCTGTACAGCCTGTACAGTCAGCTCTTCAAACCTCTTATTAATTTCGGTAAAAATATATAGTATGGTTATAATTTACTCTGGCTAGAGTCCAATGAATTATTTCTGATGATTGAATTTCTTCCATCAGCAGAACTAGGAAGATGGTGATTCCCCCTCCCCCTTGCAGTCCCTTGCATACCATCAAAATCTGTTCCGGAAGATTGGGAACCTGCCAAACTAGTTCCTTAGGCCAGAGGCGGAGGAGGCTACAGAGTAATGTAAAACAGGATTTTTATAAGAAAACATCTACTCAAATTAGCACTGAATTCCAGATTTAATTATGTTGATTCATTAATTAAACTTAATTATTAAATCTTATATGCCTACCAACTTTGATGTGTCTAATCTCCATTGACAGTTTCCACTGATCAAAATCCATGAACTTTCTAAATTTACAGCCCAGATGTAAAAAAAAAAAAAAAAAAAACCCTACAGGCAGCAAGTAATATAAGGCATGTTCTTGTTTCATTCATAAAGGGATATTAACAAATCTGGTAAATTATAAGGAAGAGCATGGATTCATATTGCTACGTATTTCAGGGGAAATTACACACAAATATGATTTGAGTAAAGCATGCTATTTTCTGATAATGAATGCTGAAAGCCATTTATCGTAACAATGGCCGTTATTTGGCTCATCTCTGTTGAAGGGTTCACACATATAAAGAAAAAAGTCAACTGCTAAATGATGGGAGGGATAGAAAAGTTTGAGATAAATCGCCGTGACACCCATTCCCTGTTTTGCTGCTTACTTACTGACTGATATCTCTGATGTCTTACATTCACGCCTAGAGTGCATATAGTGATATAGTCACCTATCCTCAAGTGGCTTAGCCAGAAATTCTATATATAGCACCAGGTAAATCTATCAGAGAAAGTAAACTGACAAAAGAGACAAAAACAATAAGAACATTACAGAGGCTCCATATTTCATTACAGGATTTTCTCTGCAACAAGCTTTTACCCTTACAATCTGTAACAGTACTATATCTACTGATATACGGGTAAACTCGAAAAATTAGAATATCGTGCAAATGTTCATTTATGTCAGTATGGTAACTCAAAAGGTGAAACCAATATATGAGATAGACGCATTACATGCAAAGCGAGATATGTCAAGCCTTACTTTGGTATAATTGTGATGATTATGGCGTACAGCTTATGAAAACCCCAAATTCACAATCTCAGAAAATTAGAATAGTGTGAAAAGGTTCAATATTCTAGGCTCAAAGTGTCCCACTCTAAGCAGCTAATGAATCCATAACACCTGCAAAGGGTTCCTGAGCCTTTAAATGGTCTCTCAGGCTGGTTCAGTAGGAATCACAAGCATGGGAAAGACTGCTGACCTGATAGTTGTGCAGAAAACCGTCATTGACACCCTCCATAAGGAGGGAAAGCCCCAAAAGGTCATTGCAAAAGAAGTTGGATGTTCCCAAAGTGCTGTATCAAAGCACATCAATAGAAGGTTATGTGGAAGGGAAAAGTGTGGTAGAAAAAGGTGCACAAGCAGCAGGGATGACCGCAGCCTGGAGAGGATTGTCAGGAAAAGGCCATTCAAAAGTGTTGGGGACTTTCACAAGGAGTGGACTGAGGCTGGAGTTAGTGCATCAAGAGCTACCACACACAGACGGATCCTGGACATGGGCTTCAAATGTCGTATTCCTCTTGTCAGGCCGCTCCTGAACAACAAACAACATCAGAAGCGTCTTACCTGGGCTACAGAAAAAAAGAACTGGTCTGTTGCCCAGTGGTCCAAAGTCCTCTTTTCTGATGAGAGCAACTTTTGCATCTCATTTGGAAACCAAGGACCCAGAGTCTGGAGGAAGAATGGAGAGGCACACAATGCACGATGCTTGAAGTCCAGTGTGAAGTTTCTACTGTCTGTGTTGATTTGGGGAGCCATGTCATCTGCTGCTGTTGGTCCACTGTGCTTCATTAAGTCCAGGATCAATGCAGCCGTCTACCAGGAGATTTTGGAGCACTTCATGCTTCCTTCCGCAGACGAGCTTTATGGGGATGCTGACTTCATTTTCCAGCAGGACTTGGCACCTGCCCACACTGCCAAAAGTACCAAAACCTGGTTCAATGACCATGGGATTACTGTGCTTGATTGGCCAGCAAACTCGCCTGACCTGAACCCCATAGAGAATCTATGGGGCATTGCCAAGAGAAAGATGAGGGGCATGAGACCAAACAATGCAGCGGAGCTGAAGGCTGCTATTGAAGCATCCTGGTCTTCCATAACACCTCAGCAGTGCCACAGGCTGATAGCATCCATGCCACGCCGCACTGCGGCAGTCGTTGCTGCAAAAGGGGCCCAAACCAAGTCCTGAGTACATATGCATGCTTATACTTTGCAGAGGTCCGATATTGTTCTATTTCCAATCCTTGTGTTATTGATGTCATGTAATATTCTAATTTTCTGAGATTGTGAATTTGGGGTTTTCATAAGCTGTACTCCATAATCATCACAATTATACCAAAGTAAGGCTTGACATATCTCGCTTTGCATGTAATGCGTCTATCTCATATATTGGTTTCACCTTTTGAGTTGCCATACTGACATAAATGAACATTTGCACGATATTCTAATTTTTCAAGTTTCACCTGTATTTAAACCATTTCAGATTTTGTCTTCTTCACTGTCCTGATTTGTTTTTAAAGATACTGTAGCCAAAGTGGCATTTAAAGAAAAATGATGATAATATGAACAAGACCAGCCTTTGTTATAAGTGAGGCAGATTTTTTTTTAAAAAGTGGGGAGAGTAGAATTAGGAAGGAGGCCTTTAAGAGGAAAACTGCCCTGTTATCCTTAAATCTCCTTCCTCAAATCCCAAAACTCAAGAGAAATCTCACTTGCCCTTTCTACCCTTACCCTACCCTTTCTACCCATCCTCTACAGTCCTCCTGCAGATCATGGAGTTGCAGCTTCTGACTCCTTAAAAATTGCTCATCTCTAAAATAAAGGCTTCACTTTTGAACTAGGAGCATATATTTTTATTTAGTTATTCAATTTATGTGGCCACCCATCTCAGACAACTGACTCTGGGTGGCGAACAATCATAAAATTAATTAAAACCAATTACAAACACAATATAAAAAAATAAATATATAAAGCAGCCAAGAAAAATTATAATCCATAGATGTTAACATAACCAGGAAAGAGAGCCCTTAACACACTTGGGACCCCAGGCCCAGGCACATAACCAGATCTTCAAGGCCTTACGAAAGGCCAGCAGGATTGGGGCCATCCTAATCTCTGGAGGGAGAATGTTTTAGAGGGCAAGTGTTACAGCAGAAAAGGCACGCTTCCTTTTTAGCATACTGCTAAAATTAATAAAACAATCATAGGAAAATTAATGTACTGTTTAATAGTAAATGAGAACTTCACTGGCTTATTTTAAAAGTTTTTTAAATATACCATGATGGAAAATACACTAAGCAGTAACTGAATACCAGCTAAGGCTTCAGGTCACTACCAAAACAACACCGCAATAATCTTTTATTTAAGTTTGCTATTTCTTCAAGCTTGGAACTCTACAGCATCCTTAAACATGAGAATGACTACCAAGCCCAACACAAAAGCTATTTGCAGAGTGGAAATAGGATCATTATTTCATATTTTTTATTTGAGCTCTTATTAAAAAAATAATGCAGGCATACTAGCTAAAAGGAGTTCAATCATTAAATGATTAAACATTTGATTTAATGCTATTAAACCAATGTAGGATAACATTAAACAAGTATATGAATTTGATCAACTGTTTTAAAACTTCTCAGCTGATGAAATATAAGTTGCTGGACCACTGCTATTTCCAAATATTTTATATTTCCAAATATAAGATATTGCCTTTTTTTTTATTCATTCAATAAAATAGTCTAGTCCTAGTCTAGTCTAGTCTAGTTACTACCTAACAAAGCCACCAAAAGTATACAAACAAGCATTTCCTTCTATTATAAACTAAGCAGAAGTCAGTCAGTCAGTCAGTCAGTCAGTCAGTCAGTCAGTCTAACTAACTAACTAACTAACTATAATTGTATATATTTCTATGCTTTACAATAGGGGTGAATAGTAAGCTTACCTGGAGAAAAAGGCAAAAATGTTCCTTCTTTTATTATTGTAGACAAACCTACTCTGCCAAAAAAGCAGCATCTTAATCTCAACATCTAGCTATAGTTCTTGACAAAAGTCAAGGGCTGAGTCCATATGCAACATTACAGGAAATTTAAATAAGGTCACAGATGTTGAAACAACTCTGGCAAAGCTGATTTTCACAGAGTACAGAGGCAAAATTTTCACCAGTTGGAAACTGAGCAATATGATGTTTTTAATCCAACAGGTGAGGAAAAGAGGCATTTCTTCTTTATACCTGAATACCAAATAAACAAAAGTTATGAAACATGAAAGCTCTTAGTGTGAATCAAATAAAATTTAGTGCTCAATGATCAGCTAACAAGTGAAGTGACTATTTCAAAGCTAAGATTGGTGGAGGAAAAAATTGGAAAGTTTAATGGCTTGGTTCATGCTGAAATCAGATTTGATTTTAGGAAGAAAGGAAAAGTCTAGATGCAAAATTACCCTGCCCTTCTAGAATTGTAATAATGGAGTCTCTGCAGAGAGCACAGATTTTCCAGCTTAGGAAGAAGAGAATGCCTCTAGAAATGCTACTTTACATGCAACCAAACAAACATGTCACTGACATTGATTTGAAGGTTCAGCAGTCAACATGGAAAGAACCACCAAGTCACTCTAAGAGTTCCCTCAAAAACTGATTCATAAAGAGATATGAGAAAACAGAACAATTATCAACAGTAACATGAAATGTTGGAATGTTAGCCAAATAAACGCTAATGGAAGCAAGTGGCTGACCTTTAAGAAAGGAAAGAAAGTGGAATACAGGTGAAATGGGATGAAGGAATTAGACCTGACTGGAAAGGAATAAAAACAAGACTACTTCTCTTATGCATCACCCCCACTCAGATGGAAACCTATAAATTTTGGAGACTGCAAGGTGTCTCAAATAAAGAAACCAAGCTGTAAGGCAAAAGAAATGAAGGTTGAGATGGAGACTATCCAGGACAGCAAGTCTGGCTGCTGAGAAAGCAAGAGGTAGCAATTTAGGGGGAAAAAACCCTGCCTGATGTATCTCAATGGAATGATCTGTATGCACCTAGTAGAGAAATGCCATATCCTATTCAATATCATGGTGATGAGTGATATTGGAGAAAATATATAGGATATATGAACCAAGTATGCAGAAACATACTGAAAGCAGAGTTGCGTTCCCCTCTACTCCTGAATCAAGGGCAATGCATGTTAGATGCTGTAACAAAAAGGTTGACAATAGGTATCTTGCAGCAGGCTAAAACCAAGGTCTATATCACTAAGGATTAAAGCATTCATTTGTAACCTACAGAATTGTCATGGCTAAGAGTATACTGGAGCACAGAGAATACAGATGACATGAATCGCATTTAGAAAAATGTTCTGAGTAATGCACCATTCCCAAAGCAGTGGTATTATTTGAAGTCATGTGTACCATCAGATTAAGAAAAACATCTGAAATCTGGAGGCCTTCAGAACAGTGAGAATTCTGGGCAAATTGTTAGTGCCAGGCTTCCCTAACTTAGACTTGGTAGCAGATCCTGGATCTCCAGAACTTATATTGCAAGACAACACTCTTACTGATTCATATTGATTGCCCACTGCCAGTGGGAAGGTACAAACATTCTTGTATACTCAGTAGTTCAAGCTCTTCCTCTTCCCATGAATTAACAGACACTTTGCATGGCATTTGGCGGTACTGAAGCACAGCACACATTAATTGCCATTCTGACTTGAGAACTACTGGTTCTTGGCTCACAGGTACCAAGTTTCCTTGTCATATATTTAATAATTAATAGGTTAAATTAGAATATGGAATTCTCTGACAACCCTACTAAAATCTATCCTGTCCACAATCAGTAGGTAAAAAAGTTTGCAATTGTGACTTTAGATTGAAAATATTGCCCTTCCTTACACAGTGATGGAGAAAGTTCATTCATTTCTGCTTTCAAATGAAGCTAGCAAGATAGTAACCAGCATTTCCCAGGCTTGAGAAAACTATTATGTCAGCCTAACATAACTACTCTCATGGTCTTGAAGAAAACTGTCAATTATCCACTGACTCTGAAAGGCTAAAGGAAAAAAAACCCTAAAATTTAAATCATGAAGGTCAGGTTTTTGAATAGCATTTGACTGCTGTAATGCAGTAAGTTTATCTTCTGTCTGCGACAGAAATTAATCTAGCCTTATCATATCTGTGGGCCTTCTGCCTAGAAGTGAGATGCCATCTGACGAAGTGAGCTGCAGTTCATGAAAGTTTATGCCTTTTAATAAAATCTGTTAGTCAGAAAAGGTGCTACCAGACTCCTGATTCAATATAGAATTAAGTGTCTGGAGACTCAGAATTTATTGTCATGCCTCAATAAAGCTTGATAGCAAGACCTGCTAATACCTACCTCTAGCACTATCAAAGGAGAGCTTGCAGATCAAAACTAAGGATAAAGGGTGGCTACAGAGACCCTCTTGCAAGCTTACAAGCAGCTGATCAAACAAAGGTTAGGTGCAGATCAGGCACACATATCAACATTTAACCATTCCTGTTCCTCTAAAGATACAGACTGGCTCTGAAATAGGTCATAATAGATTCTGGCATCAAGGACAACGTTTTTGTAACTTCCATCATATTAAAATATGCTGTATCTAATCAGTCTGTTTGACCCCATTAGAGTTAATAATACTGAGAGCCTATTATTGTGTTCAGAATCTGTCAGCCCTTTGAAATAAACTTCTGGAACTGTATTTTATTGATACAGACTATCATAAAAAATCTTGAAAACCTGAGAGTATTTTTCTTTCCCTTCCTTTTATACTAAAAAAGTCAAGGGGGGCAATTTTGAGTTTCTTCCTTACTGCTTCTTATCCTTCTGGGCTAAGTTCATGTTTTCCTAATGTCTGTTTCTTTCCAGGCTATCTGCATACTCCTCTAACACTCTGCACCTCTAGAACTCATTATCAGCAATTATCAGGCCTCCCTGAAACTTTATTTAGCCTCCCCTTTACATTTCCTAATAGTCTTGGGAATGGACTGGCTTCAGACTCATAATCCACATATTCATTAAGGCCAGGATATCATCACCCTTAAAATTTATTTCTGGCATAAATTTAACATTTTAAAAATAAATGTTTTGCAACAGGTTCATACTACATGTGACATTCTGCGAGATACACCTAAACTGCATTTTTCAGAAATTTAATATACTTTGTTATATTTGGGGAACTTAAATGACAAGGCAATCCTTGTGTTGGAAAATCCAGATGAAGTCTGGAGTATATAGAATAAATCAGTTGATAGGTTCAGATGATCAATTGTTGTAATCTGAGAAGCTGTAATTTAAGACTCATTTGCCATTGAGTGACAACATCTTCAGTTAAAGCATCTTCTGTTGTCTCAATATAGCCTGGCACGTTTTAGAATCTCTACTACAGTAGAGAGAATTTTCCATATTCTCATGGAAAATTATCTGTCTATAATAAAATTATTTGTCTATAATAAAGAAGACAGGGAAATGTGAAATAAAGAATAGTAATGTACTCTCTCTTTTGTACATAAACATCAATGAAAGCTGTTTTGGCATTTCTATCAATTCAAATATAATTAAAAATATTACTTCATGTTCATTGGACAGTTATGCAGACCATAACATGGTAGGTTAACCACTCAAAAGATATTAGCTCGTATGACTGAGTTGTGCTATAGAAGCTCCTTTTGGAATAGATGTTATTTTATATATTCATTTGGTTCTAGAAGACCCATTAATACTCATATTCTAGCTGCTTATCTTCTTTTAAATTATATACTCTCTGGAACAGGAAACAAGCAGAAGAAATATTGTGCACCTTCATTACTGGAAAAAAATTATACCAGAAAGCTGGAAAGCCACCTATTTTCTGTCAATTATAGTCTGAAGAACACATCTTTCTTTCTATATTAAAAAAAAACACACACACACACATTTTACCACCAGGAGGACTATTTGGAGAACCACTTAAAAATTTGAACAGCATATGCTAGTCTGTTTTAGTCATAATTTTCCTCTTGTTAAATACACTGACTGATATCATGTTAATATAACTGTATAACGTAACATGAACATATATATAACACTAGTTCTGCTGAGCACTTGGGCAGCCAGCAGTGGTTGAGTTCCCTGTGGGCCAGCAAGGCTGCTGGGGCTTTGGGTTGGTTTGTGTGTAGTGGTGGTGGGGAGACTGTTTATGTGTCCCTTGGCCTGGGAGGGAGATACACAGAGTGGGAGTAGACCAGGGGGAACTGAGGGGACAGGCAGGACCATCTTAACGGTGACAGGCAGAGGGAAGCATGGAGGGAAGCCGGGGTAAGCTGCCCTCAGGGACACTGGATCCGCTGTTTGAAAGTAGTCGCGCTGTCCGGCCCTCAGCTTCCACCCTCAGTGCCAGGCTATTGGATCCTCAGTGGCCCTAGACTTTGGCTATTGCTACTAAATGCCAGGTTGATGTGCAACAAAGCTGCCTTCATCCCTGAAGTTATCTTGGAGGAAGATGCTAACTTGGCATGTCTTATCAAGACCTGATTGGGCCGGGGGGGGGGGTGTTCCCCTTTAGGAGATGTGCCCAGCCAGGTTTTAGATTCCACAACAACTGAGAGCACAGGGAAGGGGAGGAAGCATGCTGTTGTCATCCGTGAGTTGTTACAGGCTTTTCAGTTGGGAGGCAAATAAATGAAATTAAGATGGTTGGTCACACAGTCAGCCAGATGTTTAGATTGGATTTGGCATTTTTGTCCACCTATCAAGTCCTTCCCAAGGACCTGGGATAGGCAGATGTTGTTGGTCAATTAAAGGTATTGTCACAGGATGTAAGCTGTTCCAAGTAAAGCTGCCTTTTGCAATTGACTGGTGATTTTGTCAGTGCCAATAGAGTTCTAGTGGTGCTCCAGATGTTTTGGGATTGCACCCAAGGTGCCTATTACTATTGGAACTATCTTTGCTTTCTTTTGTCATAGTCATTCTATTTCTATTTGCAGGTCTTGGTATTTTGTTATTTTCTCCAGTTCTTTCTCTTCTATTCTGCTGTCTCTAGGTATTGCAATGTCCACTATCCATACTTTTTTGTCTTTCTTATCAACAATTGTTAAGTCTGGGATGTTGTGGCAGGTGCTTGTATCTTTGAATTCCACAGTCCCAGAGCACTTTAGCTTCTTCATTTTCTATTACTTTGTCTATTTTGTGGTCCCATCAGTTCTTGCTTGCGGGCAAATGGTATTTCTTGCAGATATTCCAATACATCATTGTTGCTACTTTGTGATGCCATTGTTTGTATTCAGTCTGTGTGACCTTCTTGCAGCAGCTAACTAGGTGGTTGGTCCATTGTTACTTCAGTTTCAATGATGTCATTCTTCAGAGGTGGCATTTGCTGTCTGTTGCTGTCTTCTCAATTCTGGCTTTATATGCATTTGTTCTTAAGGTTTGATCTTGTGCAGCCAAAATTAGCCCCTCTGTTTCTTTCTTCAACTTTCCTGCTCTTAGCCATTGCCAGGTCTTGTTGTTATCTGCTTTGCCTGCTAGTTTTGTGTGTGTGTGTGTGTGTGTGTGTGTGTGTGTGTACTGACCATGTAATAGTTTTCCTTGCCATGTCTCTTTTCTATTCTTCATTTGTCTTTCTTATAAGCCAGTTTGGTCTCTCTGGTATTCAGTAAGCCTTCATGGTGTAACTAGCTTCAGTGCATCTTCTTCACTGTCCTTCAGATATTCTTCCAAGGCCCCTTTTTCTTCTTCTGTTGTCTAGTGTACTTGTAACATTAGACACCCATCAATGCTCACTGGTAAATAGAGTCTGTCAATGTTGCTGCATGGATTAAGGGTATATTTCATTGTCATTATTTTTCTGGTCTTCCTATCCAGGGCTTCTAGTTCCGCTTGAGTCCAGTCCACTATTCCAGCTGTGTATATAATGACTGGAATTGCCTGGGTGTTAATTGCTTTGATGGTATTTCCTCCACTGAGTTTGGACTTTAAGATCTTCTTCACTCTCATGATGTATTCACTACTAACCTTTTTCTTGACTTCAATGTGCTTGATGTTGTCAGCTTGAAGGATGCCCAGGTATTTGTAGTGATCTTCTTCATCTAGACTCTTGATGTTATTTCCACAGGGCATCTTCATTCCTTCAGTTTTCACGATTTTCCCCCTTTGATGGTAAGGGTGGCACATTTGTCCAGTCCAAACTCCATTGCAATATCTTGGCTATATATTCAGACAGTGCTGAGCAGCAATTTTATTTCAGATGGTGTTTTTCCATACAGCTTCAGATTGTCCATGTAAAGGAGGTGGGATAACCTGGCAGATATTTTTGATGCTTAATAGCCATGGCCTGACTTGTTCAATATTGTTAACAGAGGAATCAATGCAATGACAAACAGTAGTGTGATTGTGAGTCTCCCTGAAAGATTCCTCTCTTGATATTAACCTCTCCCAGTCTATCATCACTGACCGCCAACTGTGTCTTCCATTGTGCTGTTGATCTTTACACAATAGGGAATGGAGTAATAAATTGAAACTTCCGTTAAAAAGACAGTCTGCTACAAAAGACCAGCCTGTGACCCTTCTGATGTCACTAAGCTACAGTACCCAGTATCCCCCATTCACAACCAAATTGTGTACAGATGCTTGGACTTGCAATTGAGCAACATCTGGAGGGCCAAAAATTATAGATTAAAAATAATTTCCCAACCCTAAGCCCATGAAATCATGATTGTTATTAACACATGGGGCCACTTTCATCATTTTAGGGGGTACAGCACTAAAAATTTCAAAAGTTCCTGATTCAAGGAATAATTTGTCTTTTTTTTTTTTTTGGCATCTGTAATCTTTATACAAATCCTCTACTTCCTATTAGAAATTACAATGCTTTAATAATGTACTAAGTTATAGCCTATCAGCTATAAATAAAGTATAAATTCTGAAAAGAACCATACGGTTTAGGTATTTCCATGGGGGAAAAGTGTGGTATACTCTACAAGCTTTCAGTAGACCCAGGAGTCTGTTTTCTTATAGGCTCCCAGCAACTGAAAGGATGTGTTTTCTTGTTTGCTTCCAATAAAGGTATTAATTAATTAGTGTGATGTATTGTCTCATCTGAATCCTATACAACTAAAACCTGCCTCTGGCAAATAGAAGCTTCTTAGGATATCACTGGCTGAAAAAATCACAACAATAAAAAGGAAAGAGAAAAATCCTTGGATGTATAGGCAAAAGTTAAATAACAACAACAATATGAAAATATATTTTGAAATGAGAGAAGCAAAAGGCCTGAGCACATGGAAATATCTGATGGTGGTAAGACATACCCAGATACCACAATAAGTAAAGCAAGGTAAAAATATCAGGACCAGCGTTAACTACATCAGAAACAAACAAACAAACAAACAAACAAAAGATTAGAAAAAAAGAAAATCAATGGTGTATCAGAAAATCAAGGATATTGCAAAAAAGCTAAATGAATTCTATGCATCCATCCTACCTGTGGAAGATGTGACAGTTACCTATGTCTGAATTTTCATTTTCAGAAGGTGAGTCTAAAGAACTAAAGGAAATAGAAATAACAGGAAGTGAAGTTTCAGAACTTATTGACAAAGAAAACAGGTCAAGACCATATCCATCAAGAATTCCTAAAGAACTCACTTATGAAAATGCTATCTTTCTAATAAAATATAAAACATGTATCAGCTTGTATACTAGAGGTGTGGGAAGTGCGCAATATAATAAGATAGTTAATATTTATTCCAAACCAGTTAGTGGAAAGCATGTTAAAGATACAACAAAGTACAACACAAGGCTAAATCTAATAAAAGGATTAAAATGGCTCTATTAATGGAAGATGTCTCATTAATCTTTTAAGTGCTAATAATAATGTAAAAAGAAGTGGTCTCCTGACATGATCTGGATTTTCAGAAAGCTTCTGAGAAAGTCCCTCATCAAGGATCCAGAGAAAACTTAGCAAGTAAGAGGCAACTTCTCATTAATCAACATCTCATTAAACATCAGAAAACAGAGACTAGAACAGTATAGTACTTACAATATAACAGAATCTTCCAGAGGCAAGCTTTTTTTTAACTTGTTCATAAATGATCTAACGTTGGGAGGAAATGGAGCAATGAGATGGCCACCAAAATTATTAACAGTTACTTAAAAAATCAGACAATAAATTGCATTTTAATATTCATTCCCTCTCAATGAAGAAGGGAATATACACTGAATGGGTTTACAGACTGATAATGATGGAACAGGAAAAAGATCTGGAATCATGGTTGTAAACCTACAGAAAATATCAACCAGGTTTTGTAGAAAAGACAGAATCTATTATATGAAGGAGAAAAAAAGTCAGCCCCTCTCTAAGGATGAGTGGACAAAGTCCTATGAAACCTTCCAATGTCAACTAAAACCAATCCTAATTTCTCCCTCCAGTTTAATAAATGTGGGCATGTGTCACAGTTATGTATATGTATGTCTCTATGAAAGCATGCCAGAAGCTAGACTTCAAATAAAAGGACATGGCCAGAACAACAAGATTATTAATTGAACCAATGACTACACATAAAAATTAATTACTTGTAAAGTAAGATATCCCCAATACAAAACTAATTCATTCCTATTTGCCTACCATTCTGCCTCTCCCATAAACCAATCTCACACACAGAAACATATAGGTACATACAAATATATTCCTTCCCCTCCATTCTAGTATAGCTACTAAAATGGTAGCTATAGTGAGAAGAGGGGCAATAGAAATGGAAGAAAACTGGATGGAGATGAAGGGAAGGGAAGGGAAGGGAAGGGAAGGGAAGGGAAGGGAAGGGAAGGGAAGGGAAGGGAAGGGAAGGGAAGGGAAGGGAAGGGAAGGGAAGGGAAGGGAAGGGAAGGGAAGGGAAGGGAAGGGAAGGGAAGGGAAGGGAAGGGAAGGGGGCCTTGTTTAGGCATTACAAATTCCTTCCAAGCAACAGCTAATTATTTGAAAAAAAAACTTTTAACAACTGGGTAAATATATGTTATAAATCACAGGGAAGAAAATCAAAAATTAAGTTACTAAAATTACTGTGAATAATTTTAAGAGTATTCACTTATAAGAAAGGTAAGTAGGGAAGGGAGAAAAAGAATGATGTAGTCATTATAAAGTATACATGGTGTGAGGTAAAGGTAAGAGGGACATTTTTCTCCCTCTTTCCCCAAATTTAAAGAGAAGGCGGCAAACTCTTGGATACAGTTCCGTCATGACCTCAGTTTTGGACTTCTTGTAATATTCATAAAGGATGCCAAAGAACTTGGAGGAAATCTTCAGCTTCCTCTGCCAAGGACCATGGATTTTTGCCACATAAGTCCATCATTACTATAACATGACTATCAGGGCTTTTAAAAGAATAAAAGGACTAAAGGGTTTTTCTTTGGTCACTTTTGTTGGACATAGAATTATTATTTATCCTGGTTTCAGATCAAGAGTACCTCTTAAAACTCCAAATAACGTGGCTATTAAAAAAAGAGAAGACACCAGACAAATTAGGGAGCCAGGGACTACATCCCATAGCTGCAGCCAGATATCGCTTTTAGCAACATTATTGGCTCCCATGGCCTGAATGCAATTTGCATAGCATCCAAGGAAAAGTCAACCCATTTTTCTTAGGATTATCTCTGGGTTGTTTAGAAGGAAGGCCAGTTAAAATTAAGTCCTCCATTCAGAGAAAAATTGCTTTGGCAAGTATAAAGTTGGTCATGGGACTACAGAAAACAGCCAAGATGCTTCAAAATTCTTGCTTAGGGCATCATTAACCATCTTCAGACATATCTGTAAGAATGTGGTTTATGAGATCATGTTGATTTACTCAGGAGGAAGGTTGGTATACAAATGCAATACAATGCAATAAACAAGAAGTCTTAGGCAACTGCTACAATTTCTTAAAGTTAGCAGGAAGGAAATAATGTCTGTTATTTTGAGGATAGCCTTATCCTTAGTGGATTGTTACAAGTACTTAAGATGGAACCATACTCCACTGGAGAAAATAGGAGCTGTATTTACTAAGCTTTAATATTTGTTTGTATTAATTATCCAAATTTTAAAAGAACGCAGATCATGACATACATGATTTTATATACCTCTATCACATTCTCCTTTATCATTTTTAAGATAAATAGCCATATTGTTCTAGCCTCTTTATCATTTTGATTACATAGAATCTTTCTATGATTGGTGTGTATTTGTTTACCATTCCTGCACACTGTGTTGATATTTTAACTGTTATCACCAAGACTTCTGTTCCTTGTTCAATCACTACCCAGTTTCCATTATATATTCGAATTCTGATATTTTGGTTCAGTGTGTACTACTGCATTTGCTTACACTGAACTGCATCTACCATTTAAAATCTTGTTAATCCAGTTCAAAGAGAACTTTTTGGAACTCTTCACAATCAATTTTTGACTGTAACACTTCCCCATTCCCTATAAGCAAAGACTTACACTTTAAATTTAGAACAATTTTATAAACAGAGACAGTTACTTGTAAGTTCATTTATCCTGTCCTTAGAAATACAAAGAGTTGTATTCCCTTAAGTATGACAGGACCCTTAAGAAAGGGTTGTTGTTAAGTAAATGCCTAAAGTACATTATGGCTGGATCTTACCCATTTCTTCAGATGATACATGAAGGAGTTCAAAAGAGTTTATTCCCTTAAGTGTGACAGGACTGTGATCCTTAAAGCACTGTAACTTACTAGCGGATTATATGCTTTGCATATCTGATAACTTACTTCCTAACAACTCAAAATTAGGTTTTGAAATCTTTAGTCTGAAATGTCCAAGTACTGCTGCCAATCACTGTAGATCAAGCATGGGCAACACAAGGCTGCATATAATCCTGGGAACGTATTTAACTTTTATATACACATGGACACATTTCTGCATAGCCACAAGCAGTCCACCATTCAACAGGATAAGGCTGAGATTTGCTGCATTTTTGCTGCTAATGGCAGCAGTAACTTAGTGATTTTCCCACAGGGATTTTGCTGATGGGAAAAGGAAACCCTAATCTCTTCCCTTTTTCTTCCAACAGAGTTAAAAATTTGGGGAAGGGGGAGTGAATATGTATGTACATATGTAACAGAGAGGCGAGAACATAAAATGTTGCCTATCCCTGCTAATAGATACATTGTCTTTTTAAAAGGCAGATTCCTATGAACACCATGAACTCCTACAATCAGGAGCAGTTCAAACTAAAAAAGACAGATTTAAAGTTCTGTGAAATCAATCTTAGCTTGAAAAAAAAAGAAAATAATCCTAGTTGCAAAATAAAGTCATAAAGTAGAACTAAGTAATAATTGTTTTTGTGTATATCACGAGTTTAGGCAAAATGGAAATAAAGTTTCATAGATATCTTTCTTCAAAATGTTACTGATTCCACATATAGGTTCATTGAGATATGTAGAGCTGAGCTGACTCAATGCATAAATAATTTTAAGAACAGAAGTTGGAACTGTGAAATGCTGGAATACTTTCTGAACATGCCAGACCAAGGCAAAAAGGAGAGTTGCCACTTGAATTGGGAGGATAAGTTGATACTTAATACGAAAAATGGCAGAGCAACTTTTAGATTTGAGGGGGTGGGGGAGAGGAAAATCAACAGAATGTGAGGGAATTACAGAAAGATCCATCACAAGAGGATGAGTTAAAAATGATAAGATTGCACATGGAATACTGTATAAATTTTAGTCACTATATCTGAAAAGTTATAATGTAGAGCTGGAGAAAGTGCAAAAACCTCCTCAAATAACCAAATGATTAGGGGCTAGAGCCATACCCCTATAAGAATGACATTTTCTATGAGTTTTTTTAGCTTGGAATGAGAGTGGACAAAGAGAGACATGATGGAAATATATAAAATCATGCATGATATGCAGAAAGATATAACTGTTTTCTTACTTTCACAATATTATATATAACTCAAAGAAATCTAATACAACTAAAAGTAGAGGGCTTCAAGATCAATAAAAGAAAGTACTTCTCTACACAGACATAATTAAATTGCAGAATTTTTTGCCAACAGTTGTCATGATAGCCTCCAATTTTAATGGGATTAAAAGAGGGCTGGACAATTCATAGAGAACTAACTTACCTTTGTAAGTAACCTTGTGGCTTCTAGAATCATAGGGATCCTAAATACCAGCTGTTTCCCAAATGAATCTGGTTGGACGTTTAGGATGAATGCTGGACTAAATAGTCCAAATCCAGCAGCACTTTTTTGTGTTTTTATGAATAAAATTTCAAGGTATCAAGGGTCTTCTCATCAACAGATCCACTGTCTGTTCATTTATAGTATTAGATGATCCAAATGCTATATGGGTTCTTTAATGTTTTAAGACTATACCTATTGCATTGCTGGAGCTTGGAATACAAATTTATCAGCCTCCACACAAGAATTACATTTGAAGGTAATACATAGATGGCATTTAACCCCAGTACAAATAATGAATATTTCTAACAACTATTCAATAAAATGTTGGAGGGGATGTAAACAGAATGGTACATTTCTCCATATGTGGTGGACCTGTGAAAAATGTATCATTCTGGCAGAAAATCTTCTGGGAAGTAAGATCTATAATTAAGCAAGAAGAAGAAAGTGTCCCTTACATACAGCTGCCAAATCTATAATAAGTCAACACTGGAAACCTTTAGACAATTTAACAATTGAAAAATGGCATTTAAAGATATGGTTTACAGCTATGGTTGAAAAAAATCACAGGCAAAATTGAAATTTTAAATGCCCAAATGGCTGAATATAATTTATAGAACGATTATATACTATATAATATAGTAGTGTGTGTGTGTGTGTGTGTGTGTGTGTGTGTATGGTGTAACAGTATTGTGTTAATGAAGTATTTCAATTGCTGTGAGCTTGCAATGTTGTTGGAGTAAAATAAATAAATAAAGACTCTAGTCCAATCTTGTGCATATTCAATAACGTTGATTAAATTCCACAGGATTTATACCTAAATTCATATACTACTGAAGCCTTACTGCCTCATTCCAAGAAATGTCATTATTGAAGTGGAGTTGGAAAAAAAAATTAATTCTTATCTAGGACCAATTTAAGAGTGCCTTGAAGTTTTCTAAATCTGCTAACAGCTAAAAGAATTTCAAGTATTTTTTTTAAAAAAAAATACAAAGTGCACGTTTGCATTTTCTATGATTTCTAAATACCAAATATACTGAGATCTTGCACTAGAGGAAGAATATTTTATACCACTTAAACTGGGACTCTGTTATCACAAAATGTATTTGTCTAGTAAGATCAATTCAGTTTGGGTTCCAAGGACTCTTTTTACCCAGATCAACATCTAAAATTATAGCCAACTTTGTTCATAGAAAGGCTGTCTCAGTTTATCTTGCTTCTGGTTTCTATCTACCGGAGGACCTATATATTTTTTTTATAGAGGGGAACAACATGGATTATGCAACCCAAAAATTGCTTCTTTGTTTCATCACTGAAACAAACTTTGGGAGAGTTCTGATACTGTGCATCTGATAGGGGTGAGTTTGCATATTTGAAGTAACTACAAAATGTACCAATTGGGCGTTATTAGGTTGAGCCACAAGTCATTTCTGCTGTTCGGAAGAATCTTCTGCCTCCAAAACCAGAGAGGCTGTAGGCAGGACTATAACTCAGATATAGGCCACACAAACTGAATCCAATGGAAGCTCAGAATAAGTGACTCACATTCAATATTGGTTAACAGAGGTTGGATTTAGATACAAACTCAGCAATCTAATGGCAGCTCAAATACTGGCTATTTAAGGTTTAATGTCTCTTCTGGACCCCAGTTAATTCCTCCCTTCTGCTACTTTTCTTTTGCTTTGGTTAGTCCACAATGCCCAATGAAGATTCCTTGAAATTTCAAAAGCCTGCATGCTATTATGGAGTTATGTACTGGTCTAACTAAAATGTATTAATAAAGGTTAAGATCTATGCATTTCAAAAAGTTTTTCAATCTACTATATGTTTCATAATCATTAACTGGTTACTAAGAATACTTACTTGCTACTGAAAAGTTGTTAAGAGGATATGGTAGATCCACATCTTGAGGCTTCTCCTTATATCCTATGAAGGAGCCATCTGTCTTCAACAAGAAGTATCTTGGCCTCCAATTTTTTATATATTCCCCTATATGAGAAAACATTATTAATATAAAATAATATCTCAACTGCTGCTTGAAGCAGAATTGTCAACTGATCAGAAAAACTGATAGTCTCATACTCTATTTAACTTCAGTCCAGAGAAACCAGCTAGACTAAATAGGTGAAGTTAGCAATGAAGTTGCTTAATTTTTTGTACTTTTAACTAAACATAAACCTCAAACATGATTTACATATAAAACTAGGTTTATTGTATTCATTGGATTATATCCTGGAGGAAGTGTTTTTTGTGGAAGAATGCGTACATTCAGAAAATATCAGGTGGGCTGCAAAGCAGTTGTTCTAAGCCATCAAGAGACTGCAACAGCTTTATGTCTTCACAACTTATACCCTGAAAGGCACACTGCTTGCTTGAAAATTCCTATTATTTCCACCTTCCATTGACATATGTAACCCTTGCAAACTCATATACAGATCTATCACCATCTCAGTACCTAAAAATCATTAGGGCATTACATCCTATTCTTATCAGTTGTTCTCGCAGTGATATACATATAAATATGCACAGGGTTTACAAATACTGGCTATACATACTAGTGTCTTTTTCTGTCAATCATCAACTAATTTTCTGGCTTATGTACGAAAGCATGTAAGAAAGGCAAGAATTTCACCAGTTTATACTGAAGTGCAAAAAAACTGGTAAGCAACTTTAGCTAATCTTGAAAATGATAACTAGGATCAGGCCAGATTGGTACTTAGAGATGAGACCACCATCCATACCCCAATGCTTTAGACTACACTGAGATATTTTTTTAAAAAGTCCCAATGGTTATAGCAAATTATTTCCATATTGCTGCCAAAAAGACTTCATAGATGAACTCTATAGTTGAGATAGACCTAAGACAGTTTACTTTTTATAGAAAAATAAGAATGAACAGAAACTTGTGTAACTTTTTCTTTATCCCTAGTGCAAAAAACAAAAGAATATACAGGAACTCTTTTATAATAAATAAATAAATAAATAAATAAATAAATAAATAAATAAATAAATAAATTTTATTTATAAATTACAGGAAAAAGTAGACAAAACTCACAACCCAGGAGACTATTCACTGATGTGGTGATATCACTGGAAGGACC
Organism: Liasis olivaceus; assembly: GCA_030867105.1. Taxonomy (NCBI): domain Eukaryota; kingdom Metazoa; phylum Chordata; class Lepidosauria; order Squamata; family Pythonidae; genus Liasis; species Liasis olivaceus. The sequence goes on from CM061349.1 coordinate 266,669,029, forward strand.
TGGCTGAATTTGGGGGGGGGGGGGGGGTTGGTTTGGAGATTTTTAGAGATGAGAGTTAAAAGCTTCTGGGAGAGAAGAGTATGATGCATGCATTTGGGGGGGGGGGTGTCCATCTCCAGCTGGCTAACAGGCTAAGGAGATACACTAGAGAAGCAGAGGCTGAGCAGATAAATGCCCTGTTCTCCAAAGAACCATCCAAAGTGTACTCCCAACTGCAGTGCAACAACACAGTAACAGCAGAGCCACCAACAGCAGAAACTGAACAGTACTGGAAGAACATATAGGAGAAAGAAAAGACACGTTAAGACCAGTGCAAAGTAGCTGCAGGACCTGAGAGCAGACCACAGCAATCTCCCAGAACAGGAACCAGTCACCATCATGGTAGCAGATATCCAACAGCGGGGCAAGAACATCAAGAGCTGGACAGCACCTGGCCCAAACATGATCCACACCTACTGGCTAAAGAAACTAACACCAGTGCATGAACACCTAGCAGCACAGATGAACCAGCTGCTAACAGCAGGCTCCCGCCCAGACTGATTAACACAAGGAAACAGTGCTGATCATGAAAGACACCTACAAGGGAACAGCACCATCCAATTACCAGCCAATAGCCTGCCTCCCCAAAACATAGAAAGTCCTATCAGGCATTGACTTCCAGTGGGAACATGGAGGCTTAAACACCTCTCCATGAGAGATGACACTGCAGCTGGATTGGTGGCTGGCAGCAAGCGCTGGCCATCCAACTTGCTCTGGATAAAGGAGGAAGTGAGGAAATCGACCCATTTGATCTCCTGACAGCCACTCCTCAAATGCTAATCGCAGAGACTGAAGACTCTGTGAACAGCTCTTGAGTCAAGCAGCTGGGAGGCAGGGGAACCACCTCCATTCACTGCTGCTGTGCAGCCTTTAATGGACATTAGAGCCGACCAATTCCCATTTCTTAAACACTTTGGTTTATAACCATTTTTCAGCTTAAGAGAGACTTTCTTTCACAACAGATAAGTAAATCGCTTGGGGCTTATCCTTATTTTCAAGACTATATTTTTAAATGAAGAAATAGAGTTTTAAATTAAGCTGATTAATTCACAAAAAGCTGGAAGTGGAATTTAAAAGAGACTTAAAATTTACTTATAGTATACTTATAGTGAGAAAGGAAGATTTATTTGTTAAAAGTTTATTTTTTCATGAAACTCCATCTGTAGCAATGAGGTTTGTCTTTTCCATGGGAAAGTTACTTGTTTTGTTCAATTTTGTCTACTGATTGATGGGGCTTCAGAAACAGAGCTAGACTGTAACTTGATTCCCGTGTGATCCCTCTGAAGCAAGCACACATGCCTGCAATTTCAGCTTGAAAAGCACCAGAGGGCATGAACTGCAGTTTACTTTCACTTGTAATTAACTGTATCTGGCTATACATTTTACTTGTCTAAACAGAAAGGAAAAAAAAGAAGAAATGGCTAATAGAGGTCCCTTGGAGCAGCCGCTAGAAGATAAAATAACTCCTTTAAGTCTACTCTAGTCAATGTTTGATGAACTAGGAGCTAGATTTAAGTCCCCCCACTTGTGATGGAATGTATTTACAAAGAGGAGGGTGATGTGGGGGATAGCAACAGAGAGCAAGGCCACCAGGAAAGGAAAGGAGACTAAAGACAACACAGTCCGCAGGGGGAGTGTGGGAAGCATAAGAGGTTCAAGATAGCCACTCCCTAGAATCTCCCAGGGTACATCCACTAGTTGCAGTAATATAGATTTAGCCTGGCAAGATTCTGTCTATATGGTATAAGCAAATAAAGGAACTTAACTCAACTGGACAGTTTCACCATTGTTTCTTGGGCTGAGCCTGACACCACTGCTGTTCTGCATAGGCTTGAACCCCCTCAGCCAAATAATGACAAGGACTGGATACAGACACAAGTTCAAGAGTGGAACTACCATCACCCACCTCATTTACATGGGTGACATTAACCTGTATGCTAAGAGTGAATGAGACATCGACTCACTGATCCACCTGACAGAGATCTACAGTGAGGACATTGGGATGTCATTCAGACTGGAGAAGTGTGGCCAGATGGTGGTAAAGAGAGGGAAGGTAGTTAAGAATGATGGGGTGGAAGCAGGAGATATAGCAGACATACAGACCAGCTACAAATACCTTGGTATCCCACAGTCACATAGGAACCATTAGGAGGAGGCAAGAAAAACAGCAAAATCCAAGTACCACCAAAGGATAAGACAGGTCCTGAAGAGCTAGCTCAGTGAGAAATAAGATCCATGCCATCAAGATGTACACCCTGCCAGTCATCAGATACCCTGCCAGTATAATGAGCTGGCCAAAGGAGGACATGGAGGCTGCTGATGTGAAGATCCAGAAGCTCCTCACAATGTATGGAGCTTTCCACCCCAAGTCCAACACCCAGAGATTGTACACCAGCCGCAAAGAGGGTGGGCGGGGTCTGGTGAGCGTCAAAGCCACTGTCCTGGACAAAACCCAGAGCATCCAGGAGTACATCAGCATGAATGGCACCCAAAGATGAGCTGCTGAGAGAATGCCTGAGGCAGCAGCAGATATGGGAGGAAGTTCAAGAAGAGGAAGTGCCATGGCAAGACGAGACCTGCATGGGATGTACCATCAACAGATAGCTGAGGTGGCTGACATTGGGAAATCCTATCAGTGGCTGGAAATGGCTAGACTAAAAGAAAGCACTGAGGCACTGATCATGGCAGCACAAGAACAGGCACTAAGCACCAGATCCATAGAACCCAGGGGTCTACCACACTAAACAGGACCCAAGGTGCAGACTATGCAGAGAGGCCTCAGAGACAGTCCAATACATGGTTGCAGGGTTAAGATGCAGGCAGGTACAGCATACGTTGAACGACACAATCAAGTAACTAGCACTGTGTACAGGAACATCTGTACAGTGTATGGGCTAGACCCTCCCAAGTCCAGGTGGGAGATTCCACAGAAAGTTGTGGAGAATAACAGGGCTAAGATCCTGTGGGACTTCCAGATCCAGACGGATAGGCAGGTACTGGCCAATCAACCAGACACCCTAGACAAGGATCAGAAGACAGCAGTGGTAATAGATGTAGTAATGCCAAATGACAGCAACATCAGGAAGAAGGAGTATGATAAACTGGAGAAGTACCAACGCCTGAAGGAGTAACTAGAGAGGATGTGGAAAGTAAAGGCCAAAGTGGTCCCAGTGGTGGTAGGAGCACTTGGGACTGTGACTCCTAAGCTGGGAGAGTGGTTCCAACAGATCCTAGGAACAACATCAGAGCTCTCTGTCCAGAAGAGTGCTGTGCTAGGAACAGCTAAGCCCTCAAACTCCCAGACCTCTGGTAGAAGACCTAAGACTGAGGAAGATACATGCCACCCAAGAGGTGAGAGGGGAATTTTTTTTTAAAATATATGTAACATGTTGTGCACAATTAATTTTTTTATGTATTTATTCAATCAATTTATATAGCCAACCATCTCAGAAACACAACTCCAGGTGGCTAACAAAATTTAAAAACTGTACAAAGTAATGAAATAAAAAGAATAGCCAAAGACAAGGACAAAACAATATATTACGGCAATCATGACTCTAGGCTAGGAATCTGCAACTTTTCTGAAGTCAAGAATACTTATAGAATTTTGAAAAAGTATCCCAGAAACCATTACAATCTGACTTTCCTTTCTTTATGCAGATGTGTGTACTCGTGTGTCTGCTTCTTCATCTCTTTGTTTGAATACTTCTTCTTTCCCACTTTTTCCTCCTCCGTCTCTTTTGACTGTTTTGCCCTCTGCTGCTCATTTCTGGAAGATTTTTCTTCCCTTTCACTCTTACTCAACGTGGCTTTATTTTTTTAGGCAATGTTCACAATGTGGTCCAGGAGGGAAATGTTGACATTGCTTTGCCAGCTACAACTTTGGACTACAGGTATTCAACATGCATTGTTCACACGTGTATGCATCATTAAACATACTCGATCAAGGACACATAACAACAATTAGGGCTGGGCAGGGATCTGGATGCAAAGGGGAAAAATGTGATTCAGATTAAGTTATACACACACACAAATAACCACATATACAAATATCCCTCCCCCAACATACACAAACTAGCCTAAACTGAATTTACCAAACAGGATTTCGACCTCCCTTAATTTCTAAATTTCTGTCCAAGATTCTGGTCTAAAAAGTTGATACTCCGACTGAAGACTCTCAGTTAAAAATTCATATAGGGATGGACTACAGGTAGTCCTCGTTTAGCAATCACAATTGGAACCGGCAACTCAGTCATTCAGTGAAGTGGTCGCTAAGTGAAACCACAACTGTGCTTATGAACTTACTTCAGCTTTCCTTTGCTTTACAGACCTGTAAAGATCATAAATGCAAGAACTAATTGTAAAGTTACTTTTTCATCACCATCATAACTGCAAATGGTCACTAAATATGCAGTCACTAAAAAAGGACTACTTATAAATGAATTTGCACAAATTGACAGCATGTTCTTATAGAATGTTAGTATTGAATCGCTCACTCATTTCTGATTGCACATAAACATCTGTTTAAGCTATCTACCAACAGATACTAATTTCATCAAATAAAGTTATTGATCAATATGTATTAAGAATCTATATAATTTGCACAAAAACCCTCTCCCCACCACACACAAAAATCTTGCTCTAAAGGAAATCCTCAAAAGTCATAAGAGAATATGGTACATACAAACAGAAATGACAAAAATAGAGAAATATTAAGGAATAACAGGAAATATTTATGATAAAGAGAAGTAGATAAACTACAATAGAAAGGAACTGAATCACTCATATCAGATCAGCCTAAAATTATTCTTTAACTGAAAGAGTACAATTGTATTGAAAATGTCCATTTTGGTATTCCATTTAAAAATACAGTTAAGATATCAATTCATAAATACAAATAATTGCATCATGCATAAGCCAATGGAATAATCATAAGAACATATATGAAAATAAAATTTCCCCAAAGGCAAATACATAGGAAAGAACACAACATATTAAAACATAAAATGAATACCGTATTTTTCCAACAATAAGATGCCCCCATGTACAAGACGACCCCCATTTTTCCAACCCCAAATTAAGAAATCAATATTTTAAAGATAGTGCAGAACACATTTTTATTTAGTAATTAGGTAACATTGACCTGATACACTCGGTGGGAGGAGGTCCAAACCGTCTCTCTGCAGCTCTATTTCCATGCTCTTTTGCACAACTGATTACATTCAAGCACCAGTGAAACTGCCGATAGCTCGTCTCTGCAGACTTCCTCTAATTGGTCTGTTCAGCATCAGCTGACATCAGTTACATCAGGCTCGTGATTGGAGGAAGTCTGTTTGGGAGACAAGCTATTTCACTCATGATTGGAGGCTAGCAATAGGGGGAAGCCTACCTGCAGAAACAAAGTATGGACAGTTTTGCAACCGCGTGATTTTCGGCTGACTTCCTTGAATAAGACGCCCTTCAATTTTTAGGGTAAGGATTTTAGAAAAAAGTATCGTCTTATAGTCGGAAAAATACGGTACATCATGATAATGTATTGAAGTTGTTCTGTGAAACAGTAGCAGTAGTTCTGCTTTAGGGGATTATTGTCTTCCTGCTGACTTAATATATAGTAAATTATTATTTTGCGTACGTTTATACTTCAAAACATACCCTTTCTCATTCTTTTTGTTACAGTTAAGGAAGAGGACTCTAATTCTGTACATCACACTGGAGAAAATTACATAATTCAAATAAACCATTCTGGTCAAACAATTTAAAGTTACTATAGAAAAATATTATCAAATAAAGTTTGTCAATTAATTTAGCTGTATCAGAGAAAACAATTACAATTTATTCCTTTTAAAAATAAAAGAAGGTAACTGTGTTAGGAGATTATTATACAGAATGGATTCAGGGGTATAAGTTCAAGTGATATGCAAGTCAAGTCAATCAAAATATATAAATTAATATATTTATCTCAGCTGCAGGCCATAATAAATTTTAAAGAGCCAACAAAAGCCAAACAAACCAAAAACCATCAATAGACTAGACAGCAACAATAAAACCATAACAATTTTAAAAAAAAGCTTTCCCTATCCTTAAAGTTGTTCCTTAATAGTTTTGTTCCAATGCACATTTAGATATATTTATAGTAAAACTAATGAACAGGACAAGTGCAAAATCCATACACTCAAGCGTGAACAAAGGGAAGGTTACCAGCATGCCAGCCCATCATATAATGGAAATGAAGTATTTTTTTATTATATAGGATTTGCTATCATCCAGCAAAAAATGACACTGTATTTCTGAGATCTACCCATGTGTAGTATTAGCAGTATTTGAATAAATTTGTTATTTGGCCCATATAAAAATTATAGTAAAAAATATATTACCAAGAATTTTTTATTTCTCTACTTCCAGTCAAACTCCAGGCCAGGGACAGATACAGATCTTTACTCTTCCAGAAACAGGTCAGTGCACTCAACAATTGATCAGTGTCAAGGCCACCGAATGTCACACACCATCCATTAATTTGTGCAAAGGATGGGAAAAAATAGCTAGGGAATTGAACCACTGAGTAAAAGATACTTGCACCTTCACACTAGCAGTAGTCAATCACCTGTTTTCTTTGGTGTCATTCTTGTTTGCAATAATGATTCTTTATTAGTTGAGCAGTGCTTGTGAGATTTCTGCCAAGTCCTAGCCATGTAAAATCAAGAGGTTTATGACTTCCAACGAATCCTGGGTCAGGAAAGCCAGACAATTGGAGGCTGAATGGAACCCAGCAGGATCCCACAGCTTAACTGCCATAAGGGCAATGTTCTCTTGTAGTCCAATCTACATGTAGGTTCAGAACTACAATAAAATTATTCCCCACTGTCAGCTCAGAGCTGGCATAGGATACTGTGGTCAGTGGTGCAAAAAGATACAGAAAGATCAAGGAGAATCAACAGATGTAATCCTCTTTCTCTGTAAAAATCATCTACCAGGGCAACAGAAACTAATTCAGTTCAATAGCCAGCCTGAAGCCTGACCTGAATGGACCCAAATAATTTCCTCCAGGCACATCTGCAGTTATACTGTTACTATCATCTTTCCATTTATAGGAAAGGTAAACATTAGTGCCTGGATAATCATTTAGCCAAGCCAGAATGGTTTTCTTGAGGATCAAGTGATCTTGATTGGTTGTTTTGGTGGTGTTGGTTCCCAACTGGTCCTTTGTTCATTTCTGGAGTGCTGATTCCTGATTAGTTCTTTCTTTGTGCCGGGTTCTGGTTGATTAATCTGAGCAGCTGAGTCCTGACTGGGTCCTTGTCCAGGCAAGTTTCTGATTTATCCATTTTTGGGAACTGATTTCTGGTTGGTCCTGCTTTGGGACAGGCTTGTGCTGACTATTTCCTCGATTGAACCCATGGCAGGCTCTCTGTTGTTTGCTGGTTGTGGACCTTGTGATCTTGGTGTGGCACAGGGCAGGAAACCAGGCTTTGTTAACCTTGATGCCAGCCACAGGAAATCTGCTGTCTAGACCATGGTGACTAAACCCTGAAGCTCAACACTGCCCTTCCAACTAGCATGAATCAGCATGAAGCACAAGGTTTGAGAAGATGTGTTATTAGGCTAAAATTACAAGCAACCTAACTACATCCTCAGGTTTCAGGAGCTCAAACTGATTCACCAAAATTGCACCAGATGGGTTACTGGAACTGTATTTGGAATTAAATCAGTTATGGCAGTCATCTCAGCCTAAAAATCAGCATTTTTTATCCCTGTAAATAAATGCTAAAGTAGTTGTAAGGTCCAGCTCTCCATCTATAGAGTAAATATTAGAAACTATTTAAAATTCAGTCTCAGATGATGTCATAAAATTAACCTCTTGGGACTGCCTGGACAGACATTTCTTTGAAAATGATGAACTGGGTTCTCAAAAGAAAACAAAACTAAGTATTAGAAAGAAATCTCCCTGTGTGGTTGGTGCCTCTAAAACAACAGAGCAAGTAGTTGAAACTGTATTAAATTTTCCCATTAACTGTATTTTTGATCATATATACTGATGATACCACATCCTGTGCCACTGGATGACCTCCCCCATAGTCTCATGGAAATGTTGAAAAGGACCCCTCAGGGTCTCAGGAGCTCTGAGGCACCCCACAATTATATAATTAAATAATTAAATATTATTTACATATAGCAATATATGTGAACTAGGTTTGTGATATTTCTTCTCAAAAGCATATACAATATTGTATTATTAATATGTGAAGTCCACACATTAACATTATAGGCAAGATCTTTAGTAGGACCAACCAAACTGGCACAAATGAACATGCAAGCTTCTGAGTTCTCCAGACCAGATCATTACTCAATAAAAATTTATACATGTTTTTCATATGTCATACAGAATGTCTCACATATTAGTAAGTTTTGAAATTCCCCTTTACCGTTTAATTATCTTTTATGGTCAAGAAAAACTGAAATGAGTAATGTGATTTCAGCAGTAATATCTTTTAGTAACCAATAATATTTTGTAAAAATCAAAAATTAAAGTTTTCCCCTAAAAGTTCACTTAAAGTGTTGCCTGTTAGCTTTATATAGCCCTTGATATAAAGATAAGAAGATATGCTATTACTAGAAATGTCTCTGTTGCTAAGGGCAGTTTTTCAATCTAGAATTGTTTAAATTCTTTCATTTTAAAACTTACTGTTGCCTTGTCTACTTTTTATAAACAAGCTGATCATACATAAATAACATCTTTTAAATATTCAAGTTTCAGAAAAATCAAAATTTACTTTATCTTTAATGTACATTTACCTAATATAATACAATATAATTAGTTTATATAGCCACCCTCTCAAAATGACTCAGAACAGCATACAATCAAAAAACAGAAAACAAAAATCAACTGTTATAAGATATAAAATATGATAAAACTTAATACAAAAATTCTGCCAAAGTAATCCAACAAACTAACAAATCATATTATTTATATATATAAAAAAATCCAAAGCATCAATAAAGCAGTGTTAGATGATTCTATCTATCTATCTACCTACCTACCTACAGTACCTACCTATCTACCTATCACGTTTGTATGCCTGCACATCTCACATAGTGATTCTGGGCAGTATACATAATAAAACAATCAAAATACATTAAAAACCACTAAAAACAACCAATGTAAATTATATTTAGATGATGTGGATTTTATCCTTAGAATCATAGTCTACTGCTTTATTTGCATTCTCAAAGCAGCATCAAAGCAAGCTGATGTTCAAAAAACCAACAGGTATCATTATCAAGATTGTTCTTTTTTTTTACATTGAATATTGTTATTATTATTATACTGTTCTGAGAAAGGCAAGGACGGCTAATTGTATCTCCTAAATATTCTTAACATAGGATAGTCACATTTTCCCCAATGTGGAACCAAAGTGTACCACAGTTCACAGATTCTTCCTTTGGTACTCATAAGGTTCCCTCTCCTAACCAGTAATACACAAACACATACACACATTGAATAGCTGGATAGCACTAGCCTCTAGTCAATCATCGTTCCCCCAAGAACACATTTACGGATGCAGAGGTATTATCTGTAAATAAAGGTGACCAACAGCTGGAGATCAGTACTCTGCTTTCCAAGACAGCAAAACCAGGAAAATGAAAGGTATTTGCCATTGCCTGATAAGCAAAGGAAAGCTAAAGCATGAAAAAAAAATTACAGCCTCAGAGCAACCAAAAAGGACACAAAGGAGTTGCAGGGCAGCAGAGGCATAAAGAAGGTTGAGGAAAGCAACTAGAAGTATGAAGGCAGAACTTCTTACAGTTCAAAGGGGAGCTGAGCACTCATGAGAAGCTTTGAAGGGCAATGTAGGGCAAGAAGCAAACCTGGAGCACTACATGAGAAAATAAGAAGGAAGGGATTTATCCAGCTATAAATATTTATTTGGGGTGATTAAAGTTTCACTGAGGCATAGTGTGGTGTGATCCATCTTGAAGGAAGTGGTGGTACACTCCCTTCTGAATACGCCATGTAGAGAACTGTTGGCCAATCTCCAGCCTTTTGTCTTCACCTAAGGTTTACAGAGAATCCTAGATGAAACAGATTTTCTTGATTTTTTGAAGTCAGGATTCAAACTTAGGCATGGGACTTGAGTGGGTCCAATTCAAAGTGCTAGTTATCACTTTTAAAGCCCTATACGGCTGGCATATGGGTACCTTCATGACCATCTATCCTCAGCCAATCCCATGCAATTTTTAAGGGAACAATACTGAGGGCTCCTACCCCATGGAAGATAAGCAGAGTGGGAGCTCAATGACTGTAGGGAGCCAAGGAGACAACCTTGGGGAAAATATTCAGAAACTGCTACAAAAACAGAAAGTTCAGAAGCATGCCTTAAGTCCTGGGAAAGGAGAAAATACTAGGAAGAGACTCAGCCTGGCACCTCTCTGACTCCCTGGGGTATAAGAGGGAGGGAAGAAAAAACACAATCAGACTTGCCAGGTTCTGTTAATATAGCCTACCTCAATAAAGTATAGTTCTGGTCTTCTTGTGGAGTCTGTTTCCTGATTTGGACAACCTCAAAGGGATGACAGTGATGAACCCTCCAAGGTCTGTCCTGTCCTTTGGAACACCTTGTTTCTCAAGAGTTAAGAAAGTTATTTAAAAACTTTTTATTCCATGTGCTCTAGGTGCTGATGGTGCTGGGCTGCATTCATTAGGTTAGATTATTGGTAGTTTTAACTGCTATAGTTCTGTATTGTAAACTCCTTTCAGTCCTTTGAGAAATGGGCAGACTATAAATAATTTTGTAAAAAAAATTCTTTTCCTGAGTCTCTGACACAAATTAGCAGACAGAGCACAGTACAATTCTGTACACTATTTTCTATTTTTCATGATGTGAACAAAATATATTTGTTTACTGTTGGTGTACATCTAGCTAATCCAGATTACATTTACTAATTAAATTAAGAGGATGCTTAAACAAGCAAAACAAACCACTCCTATTAAATGTCTTTCCTATACAAGCTTTAGAACTATTTCAGGATAAAGCCTAAATGTGTGTATATTTAGTGCACTCCTGCATCTAGTCAATTCACATGAATCAATTTAAGTGATCAAAAAGTCAGATGTTATTCTGATATCATATCTTCAATCATGACAGTTTAATGCTATGGAAAACATGCTGCATCATTTAAGAAAGGCAGTAAGTAAGAATATAGAAAGAATGCTTTGAAATTATATAAAATAAAATTCAAGTATAAAAAAAATAAAATAAACACAAAAGCTCAGATTTTACTACATGTTTCAATCTCACTTATTTGCCTCAAGTATTCAAGAAGGCAGCTTCCAATTACATAATTCTGCTCCATGTACAAAGCTGTTAAAAATGAATATGTTTCTTTGTGAAATTCCCAATACTAAAGAAAGAAAATGCATGAAAAATTGGGCAAATGACAAAAAAATCCACATTTTTCTCTTAAATAACCAATTTAAGGAATTATAGAAATGAAAAGTTCTATTCAGATGACACAATTGACCTTGTCTGCCATTATCCTGGGGTAAATGCTTCTCCTAGTGAGCCAGTGGAAGATGATGACAGATACCCTGGTCTATGGAAATTAGATTGGACCAATCATGATCAGTGCCACTGCAAAAACATTTAGGGGAGGCTTACTCACCCTATCCCAATTGTTTCCATGCACATATAGAGGAGAGAAAAGGGAAAGTTAGTGATGAAACATGCACTGAAACATGTGTTATGTCATTATGCAAAATTATGCATGCATCAGCATGCAAATATGTAAAAGCAGGATGTGTGTCATGACATCACCACACATGTCAACACTTTTACATAATCCGTTTGCTAAGGATACCTCTGATACTTCTCCTGTTGAAACCTTACCCCCCTGTGGCCACCTTAGTGGATGAAAAATAAGTGAGAAACAATATTCTAGAACAGCCACATCTCTGGGGGAGGTCCTAGGATTTTTCCTCTTTGTTGGTAGCAGTGTTAGCCCTCAATTAACATTCTTTTCTTCATTTGCACAACATTCCTGGCTAAGAGATTACTTTCACTCCAAACAATCTTAGCACCTTTTGGGTTAAACTAATCCTTTAACCCCCCCTTTAAGTGGGGGGTTATTTCAATCATGTCATCAAAACAAAGCTAAATATTTTACTGCAATCTTCTTTATATTAGTCCAAAATAGCAAATTCATCCTCACTTTGCCACATGTATGCATTTAATATAATACAAACATGTACTACTAATATTCTGCTTTTCGAAACAAAGTACATTCAAGATACAGGTAGTCCTAACTGGGCCCGGAATTTCCATCACTAAGCAAAGCAGTCATTAAGCAAAACATCACATGATGGCGTCACTTAGTGACAGCAGTCCCAGCAGTCCAGATTGCAGTTGTTAGGCCAGGACAGCATGTTCATTAGGCGAGGACCTCACACTTCTCCTGCCCTGTGCAAACTGCTTCTGCTTCAACTTCCTCCCTGCTCCCCCCCACCAGCTATCACTCCTCGTGCCAGAAGACAGAGCTTTTCCGCCTGCACCATTACCCTGACTCCTCCACCAGCTCCATCCTGCTGCTTCCTCCCCAGCCAGGCCCAGCAAGCTCCCCTCAGCAAACAAGGCTCCACCACCCTGCCATGCTCACTGTGCATGTCCTAGGGCTGAGCTCTCACCCAGCGCCTGGATCCTGGGCCAACAGCAGGAGGAAAAAGACAGCAAAGGTCAGCTGGAAGCAGCAGCAGCGGATGGCAGTAGTGGTAGGGGGCAGAGTACAGGGTGGCCATAGGGCAGAGATGGGGGGGGATAGGCAGGTGGGGGGGGAGTTGAAGCAGAGACAGTTCATGCAGGGCAGAAGAATGTGACAGTGAGACATTGTGACCTGTTGTAAATGCAGGCTGGTCGCCAAGCACCCAAATTGACAGAGGGGGCGCTGCAACAGTTGGAATTTTGAGGACCGGTAATAACTACCATTCGTTCAGCACCATTGTAACTTTGAATAGACACTGAACAAATGGTCATAACCCAAGGACTACCTATAGCTCATCACAAGTAAAATCCAAAAAAGCAAATAGCGAATTATAATCAATAAAACAAAACAAATGAATATAGCCCACATTTTATAACTAAAAATAAATGAGCACAATAAAAAGTACAATAAAAATTATTGATAGCTTTCCTTGTCTTCAGGGAAAGCTATCAATAATAGAAGTTAGGCATGCCTCTTTATGAAAATTGCTGCATAGTCTGGCGGCACAGCCAAGATGATTGATATTCTCTCTCTCTCTCTCTCTCTCTCTCTCTCTCTCTCTCTCTCTCTCTCTCACTCACACACACACACATGCAACTCAGGCAATGGGAAAAATAGATACGGACTTCTATAAAGGTCCAGAATATTCAGTTAAGTTTATATTACCAGCTAAATTGAAAAAATTAGTTAAGAGACTTGCAGTAAGGCAAGGGAAGACTGAGAAAAACTTCTAGGTGTGTAAAAGACTGAACATGGATAACAGCAAACATGAATGAAAATCAGAAACCCCATATTCAGGAAAGTAAAAACACAAGGTATCTGGGTTTGTTGCCTTGTTTTTTAAGATTTCAATCAATTAATACATAGACTAACAATCTAATTTAAAATAATAGTACAACAAAAAAAAATCAAAGATGTAATTTTCAAATTACATTCATAAACAACAAATCAGCAACAAAACAAATCAAAAATATAAAATGATAATCATTTTCCTTTTTTTCCCAAGTTCACTACAAAAAGAGGATTTTCACTAATCGAAAAATAAAAGCTGAGTTGTCTTAGCAAGCTTCATTTAGGAAAGGTCTACAGTAAGGATGCATTGAAGAATATCTCTTACTTCTATCAGTGATTAAAGGAATTTGAAAAAAACAACGAATCTGGGAGCTGAAAGCCCTGACGCTACCATAAAAATCATGTTGGAAAACACTTTTGCTGAAGTAAGCTAGAATAAAGCAGTTTATGCAACAGCACTTCAAAATGTGCTGAGAAATAAACTGAGCACCATTGCAGTTATTTTAATTCAGGTTTTCTGCACTTCCATGAATTTACTTCCACTGATCAATTTGTGAAATCTATGATTTAGGTATAAAAATGATACCTAGTGATTGCCTATGATTTGAATAGTTTGCATGTTAGCTAAGCAAACAGATAGTTTCACCATTCCACATTTTCCATTTGTTGTTAATGCTGTCTACTGCCTTTATGTGAAACTGCACAATCATTAATTTTCATGCACATTCAGCAGTTGAGTCATATTGATATTAATAACTTATAAACTTAATTTTAGCTACTACATGTATGCAATTCTATTTGGAATTTATTATATAACCGTCACCTTAAAATCTCAGAAACTGCTATTGCTTCATCTCGTTCTTATAACTGAAGGCAATGCAGAGTATCATTCCCTGTTCCAGTTGTTCCACCACCCCTTTCCCATCTGCTGCTATTGCCACTGTCACCATAATTTCATTCCCAACTGAATTAGCCTATTCCAACTTCAAACCTCCACTATCAAAATATATGCAATTTTGCTAGCAATCTCCTGTTTAATATACTATTAACATGTTAACTGTACATCCTTTTGAAGGTTTTGTGAACAGAAAAGCAGTTTGTTAATACATAATAATAAATAATATTGCACTATTATTTCCTTTTCATCTAGTGTAAATTTATTCCCCTTGTTCACGAGCTGCATAATTCCCCAGTACCCTTTTTGTGGTTCCTAGCATCCCAAGATTGTACTGCGACATACTGTAATGATCAAGTTCAAATGCTGATCACTGCTAATTAAATGTAACAATTATAGCAGCAATGGAGATGTGACTTAATTATCATTTATTCATTACAATATACTTATTATATATTGAAATGTTCTTCAAATATCACTTCTTATATATCATCTCTTAAATCCTTACAATCAAGGTGGATCTTTGGAAATATTTTAATTGGAAGTTTTCCTCGAAAGTTTTCCAACTACCCAAAACAAAACAAAAATGCACTATGCAGTTATTACATATCTTTTTTTTTGGGCCATACAGATATTTCCAAAGATACTACCACAGTACAATGTAATTGAACTTACACATTAAAACAGAAGATTGGGAAATCAATAAAATGCACTCATATTCAAGCAACTGCAAAGGATTATATAGACATTACATTGAATGGAACAATTTTCACTAATTGTATGATAACAGTATTCTACATTTTTCCTTCATTATTTAAATTTTAAGGATGAAAAAGAGGATTTATTGGGTCCAGCTTTTGGTTCCAACAGTAGAAGAGAAGATGATTTCTGATGATGCTTTCATTAAATTTTCTCTCTACAAAACAATGACAAAGTTGAAAGTGGCATTTCAGGAAAAATAAGAATTAATAAAAGTTCCCTCATTTCCTGCCAATGGGATCTATTAATAAAAGTCCAATTGAGCATTGCTGCCTTGTTAGCTTCTTAGAATTGTTTAAATATTTGGAAGAGTCCCCAGCTGTCTGCCTTAGAAAGAAATCCAATGGAATGGGGAATCACTTTTTAAAAATGCCCTGCTGGGTTCACATTATCAAGAAAGAAAGAAATCACACTAGTTCTAGGATGGAAATAGTTTACCCCATGATTCCATAGGATTGTTGAGATAGTGGAAGAGTTTTGAATACTCAGAACTGCAAACTTTTCCCATTCCCATCTTTTAAAAGAGAGAGAGAGAAATCTATCTATCTATCTATCTATCTATCTATCTATCTATCTATCTATCTAAAAAAATAACATCCAAAATTCAGCAATCTGAAGATGTGAATTTGTGGTACAGGGGTTGTAAATTATATGCCCACCTGTACCCTATGTCTCCTGGAATGACCTCTCAAGGGCCATAGGATTTCCAACTTACTGTTTTTTTCTCATGGTAACCATTTGTAGTTATTTCATGTCTGACTCGTAAGATTTTGTTCTACAGCATTCTTATGAATTCTTCAAAACTCAGCAACATTCTTCATAAAAGCAAACATAACATTTCAGATGTCTTCTGTCTGCTACTTTGTCAAAAATATGTATGTATGATGCAGTACATTTTTAACATCTTCAAAAGCAAAATTCTTACTGCTCAGTCTAATTCTTTTCTCTTTTCAAACAGAAAAGCAATACTTTGGAAATAATTTTTCAGACATAATTTTCAAAGTACAAATCATAATAGTTAATCAGGACTTCATATCAAGGGTGATTTTCCAACTACAATTAGGACCCATACAATAAGCAATATCTTCACAATATCAATTTATTTACTAAAAATGAATCAAAAGCTTACTAAAATGACACTAAAAAATACATTTAAATATACCTAAAACAAATATAGCTAAATAAAATTTTCTATTTCATAAAAGCTCTGATAATTTAATAAACTTTTACTATTATCATAAGATTTGTTTAGTTTGAAATCTTCACAATTTCACTACATATTAAATAAAATCAAATTAACAAAAATCTGTAAGCAAATATACTGCTACCACAGCCACTCACTTTTTACATCTGTTTACTGTATTCCACATTACAGTAATCCTTTCTCAGTATCATTTCTAACCTATAATTTATTTAGTACTTGCAGTATATAGTTTAATTAATAATACTTTTCATACTTATCCAGAAAGCTGCCTTATAAATAAAGCTCTTATATTTGAGCAAGGAAATCTATTATAACTTTAGATATTATTCACTGGGACACTGCACAGACAAAATAGCAATGCCTTTCCAAGCTGAGCTGCTTATTAGAGGCAGTAGATTTAATGAAAAGTTACTAAAATGAGTATCTTCCAAAATGACCAACCTTTGACTTCTTTTGTTAACATTTACCATTGGAGGAAGAAGGGTTTCTCAGTTATTACTTCCACTGAAATTGCACATTTGATTTGTATCTACTGAAATTATGGCAAATTCAAAACTGGAAAAAAATAGAGAAATGCAAGTGATTTTTGTTGCACAAATCACTCACAACTGTTCTTAGATACACATAATTTGTACTTATTTGTGAGTCAGAGTCACCACTAATTCACTAGAGAACAACTATACAAAATCACCTGGAACCCTGGTATGAACCACCTATTCAATACGTAAACAACTGTACATGAAAATGAATGCGCAATTCATTTTAATTCAGAAATTAAAATACACCTGGATACCAATATTGTACATTATTTAATAAAATATAAATAATTAAGCTGACAAATTATAAAAAGTAGGAAAGGAAAAAGTAAAATAATTTTTTTAAAAGATGAAAAGAATGACCAAAGATTTAATCCAGTTACTACAACAATGCTAATATATAGCAATACATTGAGCAAAACAAACATTAAGTAATTTTGTGCTTATGGCTATGTAGCCATACACTCATTTAAGTAAAACGTAAAAAATGTATTTTTTAATGATTCAGGCAAATGAACATCAATATCCTAAATTAGAAAAAGAACTTAGTGATGACTTATATATTGAAAAGTAGCAATATTTTCCATAATATTGAATTCTCTGAAAATAACTACAAAGTGTATTATAAAGTGAGCTATAACTATAAAGCGAGAATAACTATAAAGTGATAGCAGAGGGTTGCATAATTCCACTTTTAAGATGTCTAAAATGTGGAAGGATATAAAACACCTGTTTGTAATGTGATATTAAGTACTGCTCTATCAAGAAGTAACAATTTTACCAAGCTTATAAACTATGAAATAAAGTTGGCTTAAGTACTTTAAGGGGTACTTATGGATATAAATAATGAAGGACAGAGAAATATTCAACTCCTGAACTAATTATCAAGATGAAAGGAGGAAGGGAGGAATCAGGATAATTAGTGTGTATCTTCCCTCCTAACCAACCCCCCCCCACATACATTTATTCTGTATATGCACACACAGCAGCAGCATCATAAACCGTCTCAAGTTCTTGCCATTATTCAGTTCGACATCTGCACATGTTTATGCGTCTCTCCAAACAACCTCTTGAACACCCTGCTGGAGCTGTCATTTTTTTTTTCTTCTCCTATCTGGCAGATGGCAAGTCAACAATCGGCATCAACAGCAGCCGAATATTTTTTCCTCCATTCTACCCCCTCCCAAATAGACACAATAATAACTTCTTTGTGCTTTGCTACAATGCAGCTGCTTAAACCATTTCGCTACAAGGCTGCTTTGCTTTAATAATAATAAAAAAAAAAAATCCCTTCTGTCAAGTCTAAAAAGCAGCATAATGTTAAGCAAGCTAAAGCCACAGCACAGCTGCAAACGGGCAGACACATTGACAGTTCCTCCCTTAACAAAGACTTGTGAATTGAAGGGGGTTCATCTGAGGCTTACACAGTAATTAGTATAAAAAAGTCCGACAGCCTCTATTATGCTAGGGAAAAAAACTGGACAGAACTGGGCTGCTGTTTTGCGTCAAGAGTTCTACTGCAGAGTAGATAAATCATGTTGGGTTTTTCCCTTCTCTTTTTAAAGACAGTAATAAGGAGGATGAGAAAAGCTAATTTGAAAACTTGGACACAGTAATTGTACCATATGGTGAGCATTTATCCCTTCTGAAATACATGCAAACAGTCACTTACATCCATAGTGCTTTGTTTTAAGTTGTTATTCTATCACATTCATAAAGATGGATAAGAATATCCAATACACAAGGGAAGTTGAGCATAATTACCAACAAAATGCCTAGGCAATATATTAGCGTTGCAAAGAAATCTAGCAAACTGCAAAACGGTCCTAGTCCCCGCAAATAATAATTCATCTGGGAGGATCAAATAGAGATAATTTAATAATATAATTTCTTAATATTGAAAAAGACTAATTATAGTGGTCTTCCTGGGAATATCTGCAAAGCGCAACAAAAAAACCCAGTGGCTTAGTGAAAAATACAGACAAGCATATGCACAGGCTTTATATAGTAAAATTTAACACAAAGATTTAGCACTCTGTAAAGGAAAATAGTTCATTTACCTTTCAATTAATTACATTATAAATAGAAAAATGATAATGATAATCTAAATAAAATATTCATTAAAATACCATATAGGTTTAGGGGTTTTTTTTTAATAATTAAAGGATTTTAATTTTACAATAAGGAATATTATAATAAAGAATGATAGAAATTTAAATTTCTCCTAAAAACATAAGGGGGAATTAGAATTTTAGTGAGAAATTTCCTAACTAAAGTAATGAACTACATAAAGTACACTCATGCAAGCCATCACTATTGCAAACCAGCAATTCCACATACACCTCCAACTTAATTATATTACGAGGATGGGGATAAAATACTGACTTACCTTATAGATATGTTGTAATCATTAATAAATGATGTACCTGACATTATTTGAATACTTGAAATAAATACAAATATTGAAAATAGATTAAATTATTATAAAATGTCACAAAGCCCTAAGATTTCATATCTCCTTTCTTTATGGCATGACTTTTGTGATTGGGTATTATTTTCTAGGATTATTTCCTACCATCAACAATAACACTCCTTCCAACCATTTTAACTACAAAAAACCTGGATTCCTTCAACACTAAAATACAACATTAAAAATGAAGTAAAGTAAAACTGATCAGAAGTTACTGTCAAAAACTCTTCTATGCTATGGATTATCTATACTATATGTACTTAGTAGGAACACTGTTTATCATGTAACACCAGAAAAGCAGCATCCTTGGTTTCCAGCTAACTTGCAAACTTCTTGCTATAAGTTACACAATGAGGCAGCATTCTGAAGAACTGAATCCTCTGATTTACTTTATTTATTTATAACAATTGATATGGCTTCCCATCTCACCAATGCAACTCTTGGCAATTAAAATACAATATAAATACTATCTAATCTATCTATCTATTTATCCATCCACCCATCCATCCATCCCGTTCACAGCCAACAAATACCAAATGGTTCCAAAAAACACCATTCACCAATAGGGTGGGCTCAATTACTCTCCTGTCACCTCATGTATACTTCCTGATATATGAGGTAACCATTGTCAGCTTATACTGGTTGAGATTAGAAAAACCTTTGGATTTCTGATGGTGATTCCATACTTCTTCTTAGTAGGTAATGTAAATATTTAAACAAGGGTTTAAATTCTCTGAAACTATCTGGACACAACATGTCTGAATAATAAATATTCAGAATATATCAGTTAAAAAAAAACCCTCCTAAAAAGTAGTTTCTTATGACAAGTGGATCAAGATATTTTACGGTACTGTAAAAAGTTGTTCCTTATTGGATTTTCTGAATTTCTGCATATCTTTGCCAGTAAATGTTAACAGAGCATCATGTGTATCCTACTGATATAGAAAGGGAGTCTGAATGAATAAATAACACCAAAAGTTTGGTGCCTGTTTCACAGCATGCTATATGCAGTATGAAAAAGTAATCACCACTCTAGTTCAATTAAAGAGATAAATAGGGCTGGATTTGTAAGTCCTTCATTAAATAGTCAGGACCGGCCTATACAAATCTCACAAACTTTAGCTCTCATCATCAAGTGAAGCCATCACCATACAAATTCTAGCAGCATAATATGCCCCACTTAAAAGAAATTTCTGAAGACCTAAAAAAAATGCTTATCAGTCTAACCATATTTTGTAAGAACTGAACCTAGCAAGGTAGGAACCAGCAATCTAGAGGCAAGACATAACCATTATATAAACACTGAGCAGATGTCTCCCAATCTTAAGGCCAGGAACAGAATGGTCACTTTTCTGTAAACTGAAGAAGACTGGAGCAAAAAGCCTAGAATGTAAAGCCTGGAATACAAATATTTACATGGCTTAATTTCTGTGATCTGCAGAAATAGTATATCTGCAATAATGCAGTTTACCTAGATGTGGTATTTCTGTACCATAAGCAAATTCCTGAATATGGGGTTAAGTGCCTGGAGGACTGAAATTAATCACTGTGCCTGATGTGAATTCTGACATTTCTAAAGCTCTGAGGTTCTACCAATCCACATAATGGAATAGTGAATCTTCCTAAGAGTGGTCATCCTACCAAAGTCACTCAAGAGCACATCCAGAAACTCACAACGAACCTGAGAACAATCTTCAGGGATCTGCAGGCTGCTTTGAGTTGGCTAAAATCAGTGTTCACAACAACACCACATCACTGGTAAACATGAGATTAATGGAGGAACAGCAAAGCAGAAGTTGCCGCTCACTAAGAACACTGATGCTAATTTGCCTAAAAACATTTGAATAATTTTCTAGATTTATGGAGGAATCTTCTATGGACAATTGAGTCAAAAGTAGAGCTTATCTGACTATGTGAGTGTTGTTATGCCTTGCAGAAACTGAACACATTTTACAATAAGAGCCTTAATATGTCTCGTGGAGGGCCTCTGTTATGGTGAGAAGGTATAGTGATGTGCATCAGTTTTCCTCTGAACCTTCATGTACATATTTTCTTCTCTAGGATTCAGACTTTTCCAGAGCAATTCTATGTATTCTACTTTCTTTCCTTGCAGCAGCTACATGCTTTTGGTGTAGCTCAGTTCAGGCCTGCTATCTTTGAGACGTGCTCTGGTCAGGTTTCAAGTCCATACACCTGTTTTGATATTTCTAGTATGATTAGAAATAGATTCTTGGCAGCTGATAAATGTAAGCAAAAAGTGCAGCTAATTAGAATTATAATTAATAGGAAGACTTTGCTATATGAGTTTTGGGAATGTTCTCAGAGAAAAACCTAGGTACAGAACTAAATCAGAAAGGTACTACGCAATTCCAGGGGTTCATCTATTGCCATCCTGCTATTAATAAGGAGTCCATAATATAAGAGCTGTAAAGTTTTTTGGGGGAGAGGGGCGTTGTTCTGTATCATTTTCCTTTTTGGCTTATTTCTGTTATTTGCTTGTCTTATCCAATAAAACATCTTTGATTGTACTTCCTTTCATGTTCATTACCTCCAAATCCCAGAACCTGTTGTCCACAACTTAGTGGACAGAACCTCACACTAACTATCAAGCATTTAGGTGATAGTGTCATGGTCTGGGTGTGCTTTATTATTTCAGGATCTAGACAACTTTGCCACCACTGCAGGAACCATGAATTCAGAAAAATTCTGCAGGAGAATATCAGTCCATCAGCTGACATTGATCTCAAACACACAAACAAGTCCTCAAGCAATTGGTTGAAGAATAAATTCAATACTTTGGAATAGCCAAGTCAAAGTCATGATCTAAACCCCATAGAAATATTGTGGGACGATCTGAAATTAGTAGCTTTTGCTAGAATACTTGTCACAGTCACTGAATTGAAGTATTCTTAGTGATGGGCCAAAATTCCTACACAGCAATGTAAAAATAGGTGATGTGTTTGGTTGTTGTTAAGCAATTGAATCTAACTGAATTATTATTTTTTTACTTTAGCACATTACATGCTGGATGGTTTTGTTAATGAAATAAATGAAACAATGCCCAAATTTGGCATCATTTGTTCACTCCTTTTATTTATCAGTACGACCCACATGAATCTTCAAAACATTCAGTGGCAAAGATATATATAACTTCAGAAAATCCAAAAAGGAGCAAATACTTTTTCACAGAACTATTTTCTATTGTATTTTCTGCTCCTTAATTACACCTGTGTTCTGTCTCTCCTCTTTTGAATTAGTACATTTGTTTGCTCATTATGTTCCTTATAAAAAAGTTAAGTCCCTGGTATTTGCAGACAGGCAGCATTATCTATAGATGCATACAGGTAGTCCTTGACTTACGACAGCAACTGGGACCAGAATTTCCGTCGCTAAGGTTATGACGGCAATCCCTGCAGTCCTGGTTGCTGTCATTAACCAAATCCCATGGTCGTTAGGTGAGGCAACTTCCTGCCGGCTTCTCACAACCAAAGTCAGTGGGGAAGCCAGCAGGAAGTTACCAGTAGGCAGGTATGTGGCTGCTGCTGGGTGGGGGAGTGTGCGAGGGGATATGTGAGAGGCGCGTTGTAGGTTGGGGATGGTGCGCAAAGGTGCAAGGGGGTGTGTGAGGGGATGAGGGAGGCATGGGGAGAGTCAGAGAGGGGCACAGGAATGTGCAAGAGGTGCAGCGCAGGTTGGAGAGGGTGTGCAAGGGTGCAAGGGAGTGTGGGAGAGGTGCAGTGTGGGTCAGGGAAGGTTTGTAAGGGTATGAGGGGGTGCACAAGAGGCATAGTGAGTGTCAGGAAGGGTGCACAAGGGGCCGGTGCAGTCTGAGCGCAGAGGGGCTGGGGGAGAGTGCATGGGTGGGGGACACTTACCCCAGCGACTTGTGACCTTTCCTGCCAGCTTCCCCATTGACTTTCTGGGCAGGGCACTGCAACCAGTCGTAAGTGCAAACTGGTTGCCAAGTACCCAGATCACAATAATATGACCACGGAGTTGCTGGGATGGCTGGAACTCTAAGGACCAGTCATAACCACCATAACCACCAGCGCTGTCATAACTTTGAAAGGTCACTGAATGAATGGTCATAGGTCGAGGACTACCTGTATCTCACTCAACTTAAAACATGCCAGTTGCTACTAAGATAGTATCACAGTATTACTATCTTTATTTTTAAAATCAGACTTAGACATTCCAATGAATAGTACATGGATGGTATTCTTTCTTTTAAACTGCTATTATAGCTTGTATATAAATCTAAACATATATACTTGTTATTTCCATGATAGATTTTGAATATAAGTTTGAAGGACAGCATTTCACATACTAATTTAAAAAAAAGAAGAAGAAGCTTCCCTCCTTAGGATTCTCTGAGGATCAATATACTTCACTGAGATTTTACTTCATTCTATAGGACTATAAATGTAGTATTGTGACTAGACAACTGCACAGAAATTGAAAAGATCTACATTCAAATTTCTCAGTCATGAAGTTCAGTGGGTTAACATAAGCCATTTGAAAATCTGTACAATTCTGAATAAATTCAGAATGATTTGGTAACCATATATTATCTATTTTAATAATATTATCCTTAATCTGCACACATATTATGGATTACAAATATTAAATATGGATGTTTATGATGTCTGTATTCCTCAATACTATAAAAGTTTGTGTGATACAGTACATACATAGACTCCCAATTATTATTCTCTTTAATTAATTTTTGGTTTTGTCCCAATTTTCTGTTTCCTTTCCTTTATTATCATAGTCACTTTAGGTTTTGCTTTTTTATTTTGAAAAAATAGTAATAAAATAAGAGGCAATAGGCCATTCTGAGTTTCTGGACCAACAGATACAAATATGACAAATAGCAACAATATTTTGTAATGTGTAAGAACGTCTATCAAAGGACATTATTACAACTAAGCAATTATCTCTTTTAAAAAAACCCTAAGTATCTGATAAAAAGGTTTTTCAGTTTATTTGCAAGAAGTTGTATCTTCCACATAAGCTTATTTAGCTATCAGCTATACCAAATCATACTGGCATCAACTGTTTATTTCATCAGTAACAGAGGTGATCAACCTGATACCTGAAATGCATAGCATATAATGTTAAGACTTTTAAATCAGTAGGACACTATTAAAAGAACTGTCTTGCTGAATTAAACCAAAGCTGTTCTGTCATCTGCAGTCAAACCCATAGGAAAGGCAGTTTACCTAAATCTTACCAAAATATTTACCAAACCTATGATCCTTCCTTCCTTCCTTCCTTCCTTCCTTCCTTCCTTCCTTCCTTCCTTCCTCCCTCCCTCCCTCCCTCCCTCCCTCCCTCCCTAACGGGCCAATCAAATTATGAACAACTCTGAGCAGTATACATCCCAACCTCTGTAAATTGGGATAAAAATTACACCAATTGCCCCCCCCCATCAATAATGCTATACAACTTACATGTAACACCAGGAAGAATCATCAATATAATTTAAAAAAAAAATCAAAAAGACATTTCACTACCGGAAGAAGCAAGATCATAGCATTCTAGTCCCTACGCCCCAAGAGAATAACTATCTTTAAATAGCCTTCCTAAAACTAGGTAAGGGAAGGAATCATCTAGATAATTGTGGTAATGGTAATGGAAGTAGAATACTAATAATAACACACACCCTAAATGAAAGGATAGCCACTGAGAAGGATCACTTCTGTAATCCCTGCAAAACTAAGTTGAAGAATGGGAGACAGGAAGAACTATCCAAAATCACATGAAGTCAAAATTCATTCATTTACATTGAATCAGGTTCCATTGACTTCAATCATTGAAGTCTACATAAAATGATACTGGAGTCAGATAAGGAAGAAGTCTAGAACTCAGTCACACTTCAAAACATGTAACTTGTAGCTTTATGCAAGACTTCTAGAACATTTTAAAATTCCTTTCCTAGTTATTTACAAAATTACCCTACCCTATTTCAAAAACAGTTGCAATCCATTTAGATCTCATTGGTACATATGTGAGATAAGGATTCATGTCTCAATGAATATGTCTTTTCCATTTCTTTACAATAAATCTCATTAATTAAGTAATTTAAAAATTAAATTACAAAAATCAAAAGACAGGCTCCATGTCTAATGTTTAAATAATCAATCAATCAATCAATTTATTTATTGTTTTGACCACCAGTCATAACGAGTAAGATAAAATCTGTACAAAAGTGGCCAAACATTAATAAAATACATTAAAATGTACAAAAAACAGTAAAAACATTAAAACAGTATTACTACAGCAAATAAAATATTAGAAAGCATTAGGAACTATTGGTAGGAATATTGATAAAATATTCTCGGTTTAGCAGCAGCCTATGCAAAGTATGCTAATTTCCATAGCAGTGTCTCCTTGTCTAAATTCATTAGATATTCTATTTTATATGAATCAGGCCAAAATGATTTTCTTACCAAGAGAAGCTTCAGAAATTTTCCATGTGCTGAAGCGGAAATAGGGCAGTACAAGAAATAATGGGTAAAATCTTCTATACAGACAGTCCCCTACTTGCAAACTTTCACATTACAAACTTTCACCAATACGATCCTGGAAGTCGGAACCAGAAGTCAGGAGAAGGCGAGAAAGGGTTCGTTTGCAGTGTATCACAAACTAACCCTTTCCTACCTTCTCCCACCTTCCATTTGCATTCGAGGAGGCTACCACCCTCTCTCCTGCCTTTCCTGGCAACGCACTGGCAGCAGAAGATAGGGCTCCTCTGCCTACACCGCTGCCCTGCCTCCTGCCTCCTCTTTTTTTTTTACTTTTTGCTTAGTTGGACACGAACAAAACAGACTTACTGATAGCCTCTTGGAATGTAACCTGTTCGTAAGTAGGGGACTGTCTGCAATTTCCTTAGAGCAAGGGTAGAAGCATATATTATATGGGATATTCAGAAATCGTCCCTCTCTAGTTGCTGATGCCATTTGCTGGAACCATAATTCTGTAAGTGCCTCTTGGAGGGATGGCGCCATAACACACCTCAGATAACTACATTCTATTTTAGTTTTATTAAGTGCATACCAAGGGGCAATTTTATTTTGTGATAATTTAAACAAATTTTGGGGGCCAAAGACATTCAGCACCCTGTTTTTAAATAATAGATTATTGTTTGCATTATTTGAATTTAAAAAGAATTCTGGAGAAAAGTAAAGGTATACATATGATTGGATAAAAATGTAAACGAGCTGGTGCAAGAAGGAGTGAAGAAATCCACTTGCTGCAAGAGACACTGCTTGACAAGTCAGGGATCAGATAGTGAGAGGAATCTAGCCCAATAATTAAATGCCCTTACAATTATTCTAGCTTTACTTGGGTATGTACCAGTTTCTGCATAGAGAAAGGGGGTAGGAGTATAATTAGGTACACCTACAATAGTTCTGAGGAGCTTGTTTTGAAAGAATTCCATATCATAAGGGGTAGAAATTCCCCATAACTCTACTGCATATGAAAAGTGACTAACTTGGTTTTTAGCAAAGTTAGGATTGGAGGAATTTGTCAACACAACAAAACTGTATTATTCCTGCCAAAGCTTTCTCAGTTTTTATTTTTTGGGCCTGATAGTGAAAGCGCCAATTACCTGAAGCATTAAAAAGGATGCCAAGTATCTGTAAGAGAGAACTTGCTCTATATTATGTTCCCCAATTCTCCATTTGTGTCTTTTCCTTTTCTCCCCAAATACCACCACCTTCAATTTTTCTGCATTCACAGTTAGAGAATTTAAGGAGCAATAGCTATCCAAAGCTCTTAACTGTCTATGCAAGCCTATCTGAGAATGGGATATAAACAATAAACTATCTGCATAAAGTAATGAGGACAACTTCCTATTTCCCACCTTACCGGGAAAAAAAAACTCCACTCGGGGCTGGAACAATATCATTAATAAAGAGATTAAATAATAAAGGTGCAAGCACACACCCTTGTTTCACCCCTTTAAAAATCTTGATATTATCTTTCAGGTGTCCTACTGGGGTGAACCTAACCTGAATTTGAGTATTTGTATATAAAGCCATGATCAAAATTAATAACCATCTATCCAAATTCAACTGATCTAGCTTAATCCATAGTTTGTGTCTATCAGTAGAATCAAAAGCTGCACAAAAATCCACAAAAGCAACATAGAGTTTCCTATGGGCATGTTTTACATACTTATTTATCATACAATCCAATACAAAACCATGATCAATTGTTGAATATCCAGGTCTAACCCCTGTCTGTTCCTCTGCAAGCACGTTGTTATCAATGACCCAGTCGCCTAATTTATTAGCTAGATGTTTTGCAAAATTTTAGCTGTGGTGTTAATCAGACTAATCGGTCTATAGTTCTCTGGGTGGCTATGATCGCCTTTTTTGTATACTGGGATCACTATGCTTGTATTCCAACACTGGGGAAGTTAGCCAGAGGAATTAATGCTATTAAAGAGTTTAGCCAAAATAGTCTTCCACCAGACAATAGGAGTTTATATTCCCTTTATTTCCTAAGCAGTTCTGTAATTACCCATGGGGCACAAGTATCTTTTGCTCTCACTTCCTAACCATACAATGTGCTGTTCTACATTTCATATCAAACCAGCGGCTATGATGTTGGTGAATTAAACTTAATTTAAAGGTGTCCTGCCTTAGTTCTGATTTTAAATGGTCAGCTATTTGTTGATAGTGGCTCAAAATAACTAGAGAAGTTGGATCAGCATTAATCAATTCAAGTTGAATATACGTCAGATGTTTAAGTGAAGTATTGCAGTGATTTTATCAGCTAAATTAATAGACCATTTAATTCTTTTTTGGCCTGAAAGTTTTAATGCAGGCATGTGATCATTATGTATTTTCAACATTCCACTAACTTCAAAGCCAGTATATTGGAATGTGATAGGTTGACGATCACTATAGCCTCATGGAATAACCGTCATGTTTTGAAATTTTCCGATTTTGGCAGAGGGGATACATACATAGTCAATTATTCTTGTTCCATTTGTCAATAAGTATGTAAAGTTAGCGGCAGAATCTCTGGGACAACAGCCATTCAGAATTTGAAAAATCCATTTGTAAAGTAAATTTAGAAGTTTAAGCCCTGCCAGGTTTACTTTAGAGTCCTTCAAAGTATAAGGGAAAGTAACGTAAAGTTCATCAATGTTGAGTTTCAACTGTTTTATAAGGAAATAGGGATTACAGTCCAGATTTATTTGCACTGCCTCATTCCACTTCCTATTTAACAAGATAGCCAAATCCCCAAAAGAGCAGCCCCTAGAATGTAATTTCCTTGCTGGAATAACCTATGATCTGAAACCAGCTAAATAAATTGTATCAGACTGGTTTTCTAGGATCCAAGTTTCTTGCAAACATGATGTGTTGTATAATTTTAGTAACTTTAAGGAATCCTTATTAGTTTGAGCATTCCATCCTGCTATATTCCACACTAGGATGGATAAGTTACTTACAGATCCAGAACTTAGTTGTCATTTATTATGTTCAGTCCTCTTGTTGTTTACAAAATCAGAAGGACATGCCTCATTTGTGCATTATTTGTATCAATTTGATTTAACTTGTGGGCAGGTTTGTTTTTATTTATTCTTTGACTGCCAGTAATTTCATGTCTTGGGGTAGGGTTAGCCATTGGATCTGGGCATGGTGTTATTTCATCTGAGATATTTAGTCTGATCATATTTGTTTGCTTATTAAATCTAAGGGACAAGTTTGGATCTCCTGCCTGCTAGATATTTAGTCACAAGTACTACCTTCTGCACGGAACTTTTCTCTTAATCCTTGGAAGAACAGAGTTTGTTGAGCTATTTGCTAGATGATTTTGTTCAATAATAGAGTCCTCAATAGGTATTGGACATTGCTGGATTAGACGACCTGCACTGGTCATTTCAACCTTTTTAGAGGCCTTACTTGCTCCATTGGGAACTTTATTTACTCCCATCTCCTTCCTGGGTGGCTTTTTAGTTGGTCTGTTTTTCTTTTGTCAGCTGTTCCCAAAAGTTTAAATATATTATGATACTTAAGTTTAGATGCCTGTTTGGGAATTGCTGTGCTCTTCCAGTTCTTACTTTTCCTTACTTGATTTTCTACTTGTGCCTTCTTTTTCCTTTTCTTGGTTTTCACCTGGGGCTTTACTTTGTTTTTTCTCTTCATATTTATACAATTAGTCTGGGTTTCGGAATCATTGTGCATTACTGAATTATTATCAAATACTGTGTTTTTCTGTGGTCCAATCTCGTTTGAGACTAATTTGATAAGGGTTGTCAATAGATCATTTGAAGTAGAAATTCTTTCAATAGTAATAAATCAGATGACCACTTCATGGCAAATTTGTTAAAAGCCTCATGTTGTTCTCCCAAGGCTTCTATGATCTTTTTCAAACAGGAATCCTGTGAAATTATCCTGTGAATAATTTGCCTCATTTGCCAAAAAGGATTCCCAAGCCATGTGGCTGGACGGGGTTAAGTTGCCTTGGTAAGGGGCTTTGTTGTTACAGATTGAGTTCTTACTGTACATGGTTGTCCGGTGGATATGCTATTGTCCGTGTGTTTTTCCATAGTCTCAGAGTTTAGGTGTCTCTCAGCGATAGCTATTTCCTCAGCAATATTTGGAATATTGGAGGTCCTCTTATCTATAAAGTTCATAATATCTGTCCAAGAGCAATAAGGGCCAAAAGACCATTCACATGGCATGTTGTTTTCCTTTCCATTTTCTCTCGTGTCACTGCCCTGGTCACCAGAGTTTATTGGGGTTACACTCCCGGAGAAAAAGTAATTCTTGACTGTTTTTGAGATTTAATGTACACATCAACATCTTCAGTTACTGGGCATAATCCCTTTTGTTTGTAGCCATCTCTAGTGAGGACCGTTGTTTTAGTACCAGAGCCTTTCCTTCATCAGCTCACTTCGTAAACAGCTTTCAATAAGTGCTTGCAGAAATTCTACAAAGAGGAGGCTATTACTTTAAAAGCATAGTTTGAAATTGCAAATTCTCTCTTTATAATATTCCTGGAACACTGTCTAGTTGAGATAGCAAATTTCACAACCTTTCAATTTCTTTATGTTCAGTTGTAATCTTCAAATCTTCAGATACGCCAGTACAGTACCATAACTAGGTTTATTTCCAGAGGTTCAAGTAATTTACAAACCTTTCTATTTCTTTTACTCTGTCCTCCCTCTGAGCAACCCAAGATAAAGTTTCATAAATAATCTGCTTTAGAGACTATGCTCCAAAAGAGGGTAAATATAATAAAATTTAAGACTCAAAAGCTCACGTAAACTCTGGCTGTCTCATTGTCCACATCCCTAGGAAGTCCTAATGTTTAAATAAAGGAACAAACAGTTGAATTTCTCTGAGTATTTATAAATCAAGAGGAAGAAATTAAATGTCCAAATGAAAGACATTTGCAAACAATACATTTTTAAGCTCCCAAAGAATGCAAATGGCTTTAAGAATACACTATAGAGCAAAAGGTAACATCACATATTCTATATCCAGTTTGGAAGGGAGAACTGCTTTATTTACATAGCCAGAATCATGGTAGCCATATATGAGGTGTTATGAACAGACTTGGAGAATTACTAGGATATGTGGAAACAGAAACAATTCTGGAAACCAAAAGAGTAAAGTGGCTTAAAGGAGTAGGAGTGGGAGTGGGGAGTAGGAATAGATTGTATGTGTACTTATCATTCAACTGTAAAAAGGTTTTTCTAGGCTTATGTAGCATGGGAAGGATGCATACTATTTTCTTAATTGTCAGAGATTAGGCTATCTGTTGAGGCAAAGTTGAAGCTTCCCCTAAAGTTCAAAGTTCCTTCTCATTACAGGACTCAGAAAAGGAGGAAAAAGGAACTCTGATACCCTTATTCTTTCACTTTTATCTGACCTGGAATGTTGAAAACCCATTAATAGGACCCTATATTCAAGACATTTGCAAGGCTAGCAGAATAATCCCTTGCACCCTAATTTTAGCATTAGTAGCTGGTCTGAAAGCCTTTATCTTTTCCTTCCAAGCAGAAGGAGAAGAATTAGTTTAAGTAGTAAGTTACCTATTCCTCAACCTAGGGATAAAGCCAGCAATATAGTGCATGGTCATCATTCATCTATCTGTTGACTCACTAAAATCCCTCTCCCAGCAAGCTCACTCATACATTGATTAATCTCTCGCTTCTTCATTTTTCTTACCCACCTGGACACTCTCTTAATTAAAAGACCTTTGAAAACAACTCCTTATACATAGATTACATTCATATCTTTTGTTGAGGATTCTACATGTACATATGCATAACTTCCCAAGTACTAGCCCTTTTGTAGCCAAAACATAACTACCACACACAAGAGGGAAGACCTGAAGACTGAGGATTATTTGGTGGCATTTCAAAATATTTAGAAGAGCAGGTTCCCCAAAACAATCTGACCAAATTAGAACTAAACATGCTCACTGACCGAATATTGTGGGGACAATTAAAAATTTGGGTAGAAGAAACAATGGGATTTTTGAGTCCTGAAGCATTCTGCATTACAAAATGTTGTTCCTGTTCTCAATTATTTAGCAGATTAATATAACGGTTCTCAAATGTTGTGGTGTCATGACCCTTAAAATTATAAATTAAGTGGTATGATATCGATGTGGCACAAGCAACCTAGTAAGCATGCCATTTTTACAAGTGGCTACCCAAAGTGATGCTGTGCTCTCTTCTTGGCTCTTAGGAGGGAGCCTTGACTGAGCTTGCACCTCTCACTGGCCATGTGCCACACATGTCATGAGCTCCTGTCTTCCAAGGAACTTGGCACTCTACAAACACTGTGGTCCCGGCTCACCCATCTTTCAACCTTCTGTCAAATGCTGTCAAATTTGTTTATGAAACTCCAGGGGGATCATAGCCCATAGTCTGAGAAGCCCTGTTTAATATAAACCACTCGTGCTAATAGCTTCCTTCAAAGTTCAGGAACAAGACCAGGTTAACACTGAATTTTCTATTTTAACCCTGAAAATTAGAGCATTTTTTTAATGTTGATGGTCACTCATGTTGATGTTGATGGTCACTCATAAAAAAAGAAAAAAAAAACTAAGATCAGTTTTAACAGGTTGAATTGAATCTAAACATTTCCCAAATGTTACTACAAATTCAGAAATTGGAAAGAAATAGGACAACAGTCTGGAATTAGATATATTTTCTTCAAGTTCTTGATATTACAGGTGTGGAGAGGGGTAATATTCCTTTTAATAATAATAATTAGACCTTCCAGACCAGATGTGTTGTCATTTGAAAAGGATTCAGTGGTGTGAATCACCTCAGAGACACCATTAAATTACATAAGCACAGAATATATTTGCAGTTCCTTCACTTACAATAAGAATTTGTCCATGTTCATGTTTCCTAATTATTGAAATTAAGCAATTACCCTACTTTTTCTACAAACAGCCTGGATGTCAACACTTTATCTGCTCATCCCCCTACATTGCTTAAATTAATCAATGCAGATTTCCTACAGCACTCCTGATGTTGTTAAACACCAGCTCTCATCATCCTTCATCATTATGACCAAAAATGAGAGATGATATGAACTGCAGTCCATGATGTCTGTATGGTTACTCACTGCCTACGCTAAGATCATTGAAACCTACATCATCTTTGTTCATAAAATTCTGGAAATCATTTAATGTGGTTGTTAAAATTAAGAGATTGGAAAATTATACAGAGTTTAACTTGAATAGATCCAATATCCACAAAAATTATTTGGTTCTAAGAAAAACAACCCAAAGAGTAAGCAATACATACTGTAGACACATACACACACGAAAAAGTTTTATGATGAACTGGAATGGGAATTTTTTAGCCTGTATAGAACTGTACATTTTGATTCAAATTTCTTGTTCTGAAATGTTATCAGCTCCTACTTTCTTTAAAGTGCCTCTGTCAATTACTTTAATTCTAGATTTTTTTCAGAGACTTACATTAAAATATATTTCAGGCGTACTAAAAAGCATTTCTTCATACATGGCATTGTTAAATTTATTCTCTGCCTCAGTATGTCATAATGGCCACTAACATAGATGGTTTTTAAAAAGTATTAGACAAACGCATGCAGAACAAAATTATATAAGGTTACTAACCATAATTGCTATATAAAAACAAAGGAACAGCAGCTGGAACTGACAGAGACATTTTTGGAAACACTGCATATTTCAGTACGTGGTCCTCGTTTAATGATTGCTCGTTCAAGCAACTGTTCAAACTTAAGACGGCACTAAACAAGTGGTATTTACGACTGGTCCTCATACAGCCATCACAGCGTCCCTGCAGTCACATGATCACAATTTGTTACCTTCCCTGCTGGCTTCCAACAAGCAAAGTCAATGGGGAAGCTGGCAGGAAGTTGCAAGTCTTGGTGACATGAGGTCCTCACTTAACAATCCGCAGTCTTCACTTAACAATGAAAACTGGGGCTGCCATCGCTAAGCAGCAGTCATGTAGTTTTTCAACTTACAATCACATCACTTAACGATGGAATTTCCAGTCCCACTTAGTGTCATTAAGCGAGGACTATCTATATGGGAAACAGCATGCCCATTCTTGTGAGACCTGGGGAAGACCAGATTTCCAAAGGATCGCAGGAATGGAGCACACGATTTGGAGACAGAATGGGGTGCACAATTTAGAGAAGGAATGGCTCAAGCAGCTTGGAGAATGGCGTGAGTGGCCTTGGCAAGAAGGCTTGGCATGGCCAGCAGCTGCCTCGCATACAGTAGGGTCAGACCAGGCACGCCTCATTAGCAGCAGGAGAAAAACAGTGACGGTGAGCTGGAGCCCATGGAACACAGGGCTGTGGGAGCAACTGGGGCTTTGTGCAATGGTGCTGGGGTGGCTGGCCATGGTGTGGGGCTTGAGGCAGCATTTCTCAGTGGCAGTGGCAGCGCTGGGGCTGAAGTAGAGGCCTGGAGGTGGTGGCAGCTGGCTGAGACTGCTGAAGGCCCCAGGCCTCTACTTCAGCCCCATCCTGACATTGACACCGCTTAGTGCCACTGTACAGGGCGGCCAGAAGGGCATAGATGGGGGGGATATAGGTGGGCGGGGGAGTTGCAGCACCCCTATAAGCGCTGCTGGGCTGGACTGGGGCAGCTGAGGTTTCCCGGGCACAAAGCAGCATGGCAGCTTTGCACTGTGCTGCTGGGCCGTGCTGGGGTGGCTGAGGCTTCCAGGGGCAGCTGCAGCTTTGTGCCACACTGCAGCACCTCCCCAAACTCATGCATGGCCTGTACCAGGTCTCCCAGGACCTCCACCACCCCTCCTGCAGTACCCCCGTGCTCCTTACCTGGGACTCCCTCCGCTTAATGACCTGCAATTCTTGATGACAACCAGAAGTTGCCAGGATTGCAGTTGCTAAGCAATGTGGTCACATGATGTCACACTTTACGACCGCATCACTTAGTGATGGAAACGCCTTTCCCAATTGCGGTTGTTAAGCGAGGACTACCTGTAGTAATATTTGGAACGGAACACAATACAATTTGTGTTTAGTTTAGTTTATATACACATACATGATACAATTCAAATTGTATCATGTATGTGTATATAAAAGAACTAAATCCTTCAAAATATTTTCACACAATAAATAAAAAATATGGTGACAAAACTACTGCTGATACATTGAAGTTATGATGTGCATATAAAGAAAAATATTATGCCTCAATATAGTTGGAAGAAACATTACAAAAAAAGATAGTAATGTTTATATTTTTTAATAGCAGCCACAGTCACCTGTACAAAATAATTTATATTATAACAGACTCAAAACTGGAAAAAATGCCCATCCCACTTTTCCATGTAATGACTCTCAGCTAATCCATTTTATAATTAAATTGATCTTTGCAATGCTCATGTGTGGCCACAGTGAGTCTCAAAGACTACATTCATCAGGAAACAGCTACATTTCTTAATTATGATAATTATAATTATTTCCTGTAGTGTCATTTTTTGAGAACATTTTCAATTTAGATCAAATATCAATATGGATAAACAATTTTATGATCAAACTAAGAAGAGAACCCAACTTTTCCACTTAATCTACCCAGCAGTTAGGCAATCTTCTGCCTGAATTAAATTCCACCATTTCCTTCCATTACCTATGAACAGCCACTTCTGAATTTACCAGCAGAGAAAGCCACACACACAAATACACACACACACACACACCATATACACATTCTATTTAACTCAGATTCAGCTCTATCTTGTCACCCAAGTGGGAAAGGCTTCAAAGAGCAGTAACTCAAGTTTAAATTATACCTGAAAGGTAGGATAACTTAAATTCTACAATCTTTTTATCATCAGAACAGAGCTTTGCAGATTTAGGCATTAGATCATCTAAGGAAAGAGACTGGAGAGACATACATTATCTCAGCTGAGTTCAATACTACTGATCCTGGTATCCTTTCAATTTGGGAGTTGGATGAGGCATTGTATTGCACTGGTTTTGCCCCTTCCTGAGTAAGGTGTTTCAATTAGTGTTGTTGAGGCAGGAGTGGTCTGGTTCTTGGGCACAGGGAGTGCCTGAAAATTTAGTCCTCTCCATTTTTTCAATATCTACATAAAACTACTTGGAGAGGTCAACTGTCAATTGAGGGTGAGGTATCATCAATATGCTGGTAATATCTACCGTTATAGCTTCATCCTGGACTGAACTGGAAAGGCAGTAGAATTTCTGACCTGATGCCACAAAGCTGTAAGGGACTAGTGGGATGGAACACGCTTAGGATGAACCCCAGCAAGCTGTTCAGAATTCCTCCATCTTTAGCTCTGTAGGGAACAGAAGAAGCAAATCCAAATGTAGGAAACTTCTTGACTCATAACTCTTGCTGTCAGTTCAGAAAGCAGTTAAGACTGAGCTTTTTTAATAGATCTTTGGAATAAAGAGAGCAACATAAATTGAAGCTATAGCTAGGGGACCCTTGTCCAGAGTCAGCTGGTATGCCAGTTGAGCCCTTTTTTTAATCATAAGGCTCTGTCAACAGTAATTCATGACTTTATCTTGCTTTTTATTACTGAAATTTGCCACACGTGGTAGTGCTGTTATTATTTTGGAAAACAGTTAAGATTGTGCTTTTCTAACAGGCATTCAGGATAGAGGGTACAGCATAATTAGAAGTTACTACAATGTTTTTTGTTTTTGTTTTGAGTTCAGATGCCATACAGTGAGCTTTTTCTTGTTCGGAAAAAAATTAATATTGGATGCATTTTAATATTTTAGTGTGAGCCATCAGAAATATTTGGAGGAGGTGGGATATAGATATACTGTATGTGTATGTACGTATAAACAAATAGCTGGGAATTGATGAGATTGATCAGAAGAGAACAGATATATAAAAGATGATCATCAAAAGCCTACCTAGAAGCATTTTAAGAGCAATATACTATAAATAATTTTGTAAAACTAATGTTCTTTCTTCTGGCTACATTTTAAGCAGAGTACTGAAACCCACATTCCAAAAGGCAGTTTTTCCGCACAATAACAATCCTGTGAGGCTGGTTGGGCTGAGAGAGTGTCACCCTGTGAACTTCCATGGTTGAGGGAACTTGAACTTGAGTTCCCCAGTCCTAATCTATTATATGTAATGGTACGTGGGAATGACTTTGGGAGACAGGAGGAACAGCCACTGACTGGACAACCGGGATATAAAAGATATCTCGGTCCACAGAAGAAGAGGAGGCATGGGAAGCATTTCAGAAGGGACCCTCCCTAGTTTTCTGGAAAGTAAAAGGAAGGAAGGGGAGAAATACTTTTAGTCTTGCAAGATTCTGATAATGTAACCTTACAATAGAGTTATTAGTCATAGTTGTGCTTCTTGTCCGGACTACCTCAGAGGGCTAACATCAACCTTGCAACACTTGTACTCTCTTCCCAAGAGAGGCGGAAGATCTCGCTTAGAGTTTTAGGAATGGCCTCTGATCCCCAAGGGATACCTCTATCCGCCAAGCACCTAGCTGCAGTGTTGATGCAACACCAGCAGCAAGTGGATGTACTGTATAAGTAACCAGTTTACAGAATGCCATGATACAACTTACACAACAGCTGGGACAGAATTTGCCTCAACCTGCAGCAGCACAGCAACATGCAGCTCTTCCTCCTGTCTCCCAAAGTCATTCCCACATACAATTACAGTATGCCACACTGGGTTATATAAAATTAAACTTAATATAACAAATATGCTTATCGTCCATTCATGTATTTAGTCATTTTAATTTGGTAACAACTTTTGGAGTTCTCTAGGGTCACACCAAACGATTTTAATACAGTCCTGGAGTCTCAGACTGTGCACCTCTGTGCTTATGTGTTTATTTGCAACAAAATCTGCAAAATGATTAAAATGAAAGAAAAACAATAAAACAGTAAGATAAATTAAAAATAGCAGAGAAAGAAAATAAATGACCTAAAATATAAAACAATATTCATATTCAAATGTATCTAAGCTAATAATCTTTATAGGGGGCTTTGCTCTGGAAAAAAAAAAGTATGTATTGCAAATAAATTATATAAATAAGAATGAAGTTTGCTTGTGGCCAGTACTTGGATACATATTTAGCCATCACAAGTTGAATCTGGAAAAGTAGTGCAATTTGAATGTCAAAAAATAGTGCAAATCAACCATAATCAACCATAAGGTAACTTTTCAATAGGTTATTATTTTCAGATGGTATGTGAAAATTGGTTTTAAAATTTGTACAAAAATTTGACACACAACAGTATTTGACACTGTATAGGCTATTTTAAATATATAAATATAACATAGGCAAATACTGCTGAAGTAAATTACAAATGGATTAATTCACCAGGTACTGTGGGCATGTGTTCAAACAACTCATCATCGTTATCTTAAAGATCGTCTTAAAAATCCAATGTTGTGATATTTCAAATACAACTGCCACTTGATTCTCTGTCTTGTCTTTCAAAAAATATAGCACAAGTTCGATCTGGGAAAGGGCAACCCCATCTAGTATTAATGGTGGAAGGTCCCCAAAACCAGGTGTTCTTAAAACCCAGAGCCACTTGGTCTTGCTAAAGTTGAGTTGAAGCCAGTTGCTCCCCATCCAGACCCCCACAGCCTCCAGACACTGAGATAGAACTTCCATGGCATCACTCAGATGACCCAGGGTGGAGATATAAAGTTGGGTATCATCATTATGTTACAGTATACTGATGATACTTCACCCCAAACTGTTGAATGACCTCATCCAGCACCTTCATGTAGATGTTAAATAGGAGAGAAGAGAATACCAAGCTCTTTGGCACCCAACAAACCAGGGGTAATGGGCTGGACCCCTCCTTACTCCTCAACACTGACTGGAGCTGGTCTGGAGGAAAGAAGAGAACCACTACAACCCAGTGCCACCCACCTCCAAACCCCAAAAACATTCCAGAAGGATACCATGATTGAAAGTATCAAAAGCCTCCGAAAGGTCAGGAAGAACAAAGACAGACTGATCACCCACATCCTGCTCCCACAGAGAACATCTAGAAGTGCAATCAATACCATCTCAGTCCCATATCCAAGTCTGAATTTCAACTAAAAGGAATCCAGATAATTCACTTCTTCCAGAGTCCTTTGGAGCTACCACATAACCACTTTCTCCACATCCTTCCCCCAAAAGGAAAGGTTAGAGACTGGACAACAATTGCCCAGAATAATTGGGTCCAGCGATGTTCTCTTAGAAGTAATTTTTAACAATCCCATGGTAAACCAAATTGAAGTAAATAGTGAGTAAGGCCAGAGCTAAAAGTGGATGGGAATACCCATTCTCTTTCCCTGATACCCCCTTTTTATTTTTTGCTTTTATTTATTTATTTATTTATTTATTTATTTTATTTATTTTTCAGGCTTGCATGCTGCACATCTCCCCCAACAGGTGACAATGGGCGGCTCACAATAATAAAAAAGAAGAGAAAACACAGGTCTCTCCGAACATGGCTAAAATCTATAAATAATTTTAAAAAACATATATTAAAAATGCCCTAAAAACCTCCTATGATTTTAGCCCTAAAAAACCTGTAAGATGCTGGGAGGGGGACAACCCATCATCCCACCAGCCATCTCCACAGGTGCGGACCCCCCTCTGGCCCCCAGGCCTTCTGGCAGAGCCAGGATTTGAGCCCTTTCCTGAAGGCCATGAGGGAGGGGGCACACCATACCTCAGGAGGCAAGATGTTCCATAGGGCGGGCGCTGCAGCAGAAAAGGCTCTCTGCCTAGACCCCACCAATCGAAATTCCTTGACTGGTGGGGTCTGCAACCTGCCCCTTCTGCTGGACCGAGTGCGGCAGGCTGAAACAACCGGGGCGAGGTGGTTCCTCAGATAACCTGGTCCCGTGCCATTTTCAACACCTTGTTCCAAAAAGGCAGGTTCCATAGTGGCAAGTGGTAGCGTAAATAGCTCTTACCAGAGATTTCAGCTGATTCTTTCCAGATCACTTATTTTTTTATTTTTAAATTTTTTATTACAAAAAGAAGAAAAAAATACATAAAAGTGGTTTAACAAAAGTGAAAAAAATACAACAAAGAGAAGAAAGTGTTAATGTGTCATTATAACAATAAACAATTTCAATTCTATATATGCTTATCTAATACAATCATTATTCAAGTACATATATATTTCTAATAGAGTTATATGACTATCATGTTGTTTTTTTAACCTACTGTATTTTGTATAAATGAGTCCCAAATTCCATTATACTTCGCCATACAAAGTCTACGTCTATAGGCAATCTGCTCATAAGTGGCAAGCGCAATCAGGTCTTCAATCCATTGAATAAATGGGGCCATACATTTATCTTTCCAATGCTGCAATATCAGTCTTTTGGCCATATTAAGGGCACGGAGAATCCATTTATGTTGTCCAGATGTCAAATTCCATGTACTAGGTATAAAGTTCAAAAGAATATTATCCTCTAAAATTTTCCCTTTTGTCGCACAATCATATTTATATAGTCCACTACTTTCTCCCCAAACTTGGTAAGAATAGGACATTGTAGAAACATATGCTTTAAGGGGGCATTGTCCTTATTACATCTCCAACAAAATGCTGTTTTTGACAATCCTTTTCTATACAGACCTACAGTCGTGTGAAAAAGGAAGTACACCCTCTTTGAGTTCTATGGTTTTACATATCAGGACATAATAAAAATCATCTGGCCCTTAACAGGCCTCAAAAGTAGGTAAATACAACCTCAGATGAATAACAACACATGACATATTACACCATGTCATTATTTAGTTTACAAAAAGCAAGCCAAAATGGAGAAGCCATGTGTGAAAAACTAAGTATACCTTATGTTTCAATAGCTTGTAGAACCACCTTTAGCGGCAATAACCTGAAGTAATCGTTTACTGTATGACTTTATCAGTCTCTCACATTGTTGTGGAGGAATTTTGGCCCACTTTTCTTTACAACATTGCTTCAGTTCATTGAGGTTTGCGGGCATTTGTTTATGCACAGCTCTCTTGAGGTCCTGCCACAGCACTTCAATCAGACTGAGGTCTGGGCTTTGACTAGGCCATTGCAACACCTTGATTCTTTTCTTTTTCAGCCATTCTGTTGTAGATTTGCTGGTGTGCTTGGGATCGTTGTCCTGTTGCATGACCCAATGTCAGCCAAGCTTTAGCTGTCAGACAGATGGTCTCACATTTGACTCTAGAATACGTTGGCGTACAGAGGAGTTCGTGGTTGACTCAATGACTGCAAGGTGCCCAGATCCTGTGGCTGCAAAACAAGCCCAAATCACCACCCCTCCACCACCGTGCTTGACGGCTGGTATGAGATGTTTGTCCTGATATGCTGTGTTTGGTTTTTGCCAAACGTGGCGCTGTGCATTATGGCCAAACATCTCCACTTTGGTCTTGTCTGTCCAAAGGACAGTGATCCAGAAGTCTTGTAATTTGTTCAGATGCAACTTGGCAAACCTAAGCCGTGCTGCCATGTTCTTTTTAGAGAGAAGAGGCTTT
The DNA here is from genome assembly GCA_030867105.1 of Liasis olivaceus. Taxonomy (NCBI): domain Eukaryota; kingdom Metazoa; phylum Chordata; class Lepidosauria; order Squamata; family Pythonidae; genus Liasis; species Liasis olivaceus. The sequence goes on from CM061349.1 coordinate 266,710,483, forward strand.
CTCCTGGCAACCCTTCCAAACAAACCATACTTGTTCAGTCTTTTTCTAATTGTACACAAACCTGAACACTGAACACGTTAACTGAGGCCTGTAGAGTCTGAGATGTAACTCTTGGATTTTTTGCAATTGCTCTGAGCATTGCACAGTCTGACCTTGGGGTGAATTTGCTGGAATATCCACTCCTGGGAAGATGGGCAACTGTTTCGAATGTTTTCCACTTGTGAATAATCTTCCTCACTGTATAATGATGGATTTTAAATTGTTTGGAAATGGCCTTATAACACTTACCAGATTGATGGGCAGCAACAATGGCTTCTCTAAGATCACTGCTGACATCTTTACTCCTTGGCATTGTGTTAACACACACCTCAATGCTCAAGACCAGCAAACTCCTAAAACTTCAGCTTTTATAGAGGTAGTCACCCTTGCTGATGATCAATTGATCAAGGGCATTTGATTAGCAGCACCTGGCTGCTACTTAGCCTCTTCATACCTATGGAAGCAGTAAGGGTGTACTTAGTTTTTCACACATGGCTTCTCCATTTTGGCTTGCTTTTTGTAAAATAAATGATGACATGGTGTAATATGTCATGTGTTGTTGTTCATCTGAGGTTGTATTTACCTACTTTTGAGAACTAAGGACCAGATGATTTTTATTATGTCCTGATACATAAAATCATAGAACTCATGGAGTGTGTACTTTCTTTTTCACACGACTGTAGTGGAGTCCAATGAATTCTAAATATTATTTTTTGGTAGTATAAGTCATAGTTTAAGGTCCATTGACCCTCTTGCTATAGAAGATGATATACTCTCCCATTGTCTAGGCAATATAGAAACCACTAATACTTTATTCCACTCATCCCTTAATGTTAATTGATAACAAATATTTATACAAACTAATAGTAGGTTTTTTAGTTTTAAAGGACTTAACAAGTTGTTCTCAAATGTCTCAGAAGCTAAAAATGCTGCTGGTCCAAACAAAGTTGTTAACAAATGCTGAAGTTGTAAATATTGCCATTGGGTTACATCTGATAGATGACATTTACCTCTCAAGACATAGTACACTAAAAATTCATATTCATCATCTATCAGTTGGTCCAAAGTCAATATCCTCTCTTCCATCCAATTTTTCCATATCACCATCTTTTCCCCAATTTTTAAAGTTGGGTTTCCCCATAAAGTCAATTTGGCATGGGAAAAAGGGTCAAATCTTTTTTTATTAGATATTATGTTCCATAGCTTTCTAACTGACAAAACTGTTTCCAGAGACACTACCGTTTTAGTATATTTCGATCCTAATACTGTGCATCTGACCAAAGGTATTTTATATTTATATATATTTATATATATTTATATATATTTATATTTGTGTGTGTGTGTGTGTGTGTGTATATATATATATATATTCATTCATTCATTCATTCATTCCAAAGTTGCCCAAATCAGAAAAGTAACACCACTTGTTGGCTTCCAGTATTTAATGCATTTTAAACTTGACTAAAAGCCACAAGTTGCCAACCCCTACGTAGAAGAATAAATAGGTATTTATTTTAGATACATTTATCAGAAAGAAGCAGAAACTAGATAAATATATAGAATTATGTTTTACCAAGGAAGAATAAAGACAGGGCAAATTTTGCTACATTTACGTTTGAAGTTCTTTGAGACCACTGATAAATACATACTACACATTATAGGTGGAAAAGCATTATGACATGACATAACTAAAATACTTGGATCAGATATCATAACACTACTATGTTACATCCTTTGCATGATGACTTTATGGGACACATGTCATCAGGCTGTCATCACCACAACTTTTTTCAGATACCAACTATCTGTTGACTCACTGTTATAGATTTGAGAGCTATCAGCAACACAAAACTTGTAAGTTAAGGCTTGTAAGACAGAAGGATCAGTTCTGAAGATACTTTTGTGAGATTTTAGTTGATAAAAGTTAGCACACAAGTCAATTTTCTGTGTTCCCCAGAAGTTTTATACACATCAAAGAAATCTTTGGATATCTATAAATGTAATACTGAAAACTTTGTTAAAAATTCAGTCTGAGTGATAACAGAACAGTAATGTTGATGTGAAAGTGATCAAGATGTTGAAAAATGAAAATACGTATTTTAAATCACTTATAAGGAATTTGATAAGGCTATTACCTCAAAAGTAACAATACTTAGCTCTTACTATACATAATATGTTGTTCAGTTTGTGGTGAATTTTACATTATAAAGATTGATCAGAAACAATATGTTTCCAAGTTTTAACAAACCAAAAAACAAATACTAAATAAAAATGTCATTAATTTAATTTAGGGTAGGCAGGAAAGAGGGATTTAATTCAGGGCAAACAGGAAAGAGGGAAGCACCTGAATTATTGGCATACCTTTGCTATGAGGTATTCAAAATGAATGAGAAATTAAAGCAAAACCCAATTACAGTAGTTAAAAAAAAAAAAAGTGGAAAAAAATAAGAAAGGTAAAGATGCCTTCAAAACAGCCAGCAGGCAACATCTTGCCACATCTATTGTTATCTCCTGCTGCCAATCAGCACTGTTCTGGTTATACAAAGCCTCTAGTGCACCAGACTGTGGCTAATTATGTACATTCAAGTGATTAGCAAGCACTTGTTGCCTCATTCACACCACCCTCCAAACAGCAGCCTTTGAGAAGAGAATAGACTGCAAATTTATTGAGAGAACACTGTTAATCCTTTGGGAAGAATGTAAATGTAAACAGGACTACTCTACATCAAGGTGCTTTGACAACAACAATCATCTGCATAAACACATGCTCAACAACAAACAGGTGTTCTATTTCACAACTAGAGCCCATTTGATGCTTTCAAATAAGCACTATGCCTAAACTGTTAAAAGTACTTTGAAACCAGCTGCAATTACTATAATTAGCAGTTTTCCTGCACTTTTCCTCTCCTACCTGTCCAATGGTAGTGCTCACTGCAAACTACAACAATAACTTAAAAAGCCATTGCTTTTGTTTTAAAATAAACTGCAACTCTTAACAAACACATACTTGTTAATAACCGGTAACTGACAAAACTAACCTACTTCCAGAAGTGCCTATGTCTACCTGTGACACATATTACCAGTCATATATTTCCTTTGTGAGTGAAAGTGAACAGTCTGACATACACACATATATATACACATATATATACTGTTTCAAACCAGTATTACTCTTAACACTGTGCTCAAGCAGTACTTTCTCCAGTTATGAAAGTCACAAAACAAAATGTAGAAGCTAAAATTCCTCACAGAAGCCCACAAACATGGTCTTTAAGTACTGTTATATGGTTTCTTTTGCCAGTCTCTGAAATTTTGTTACTAAGAACAATGTTTGTTACTAAGAACAATGAAAATATCTAATTGCAAACTTCATCTTCAGTAACATAGCGTTCTTATGATCAATCATACAATACCATCTTCAGTAACACAGCGTTCTCTAGAAGTTTTAGGTTTCAACTCCCATAACTACAATCAACATAGCTGTTTTCTGACTGGGGATAACAGGAGATTGGGAGAAAGTACTTGCATAGCACTGTTGACATCTTCATCAAAATGTATGCATTATTAGATTGCATTGATTTATCTTCCTATTTATTGTAATAGGAATAATTCTAATAACAGGCTAGTACATTACAGAATCATAAAGTTAAAAGGGATGACTGTGCTGATTAAGTCTAATGATCTGCTCAATGCATGAATTCAAATTAAAGTATCTCCAATAATGGTCGTTCAGCCTCTGCTTAAACACATTCAGCATCTCACTGGGAAATTAATTCCACATTATGATTTTTTTTTCTAACATTCAACCAAAATCTGCCTTCCTATAATTTATCCATTATTCTATACTCATCACTCTAGAATGAGTATGGATCTTAGCTTATTTAGTGGAACACCCCTCTTCGGGTATTCTTATTGTTCTTATTATTAGATTTTTATCTCTTCTTCTGTCTTCTTTTCTCAATCTCTCCATTCCCATGATTGCCTCTGCTACGCTTGATTGAACATGTTTCACTGTGTCTAAATTTTTCTTAGTGTGGTGCTCAGAACCGAACACAAAGAGGAGTCTCACTAGCACAAAATAGAGTAAAATATTACTTTCTATTTTTTACAAACTCTTACAGATGCAGTCTCTTTTTTGCCTGCCACTAATGTTAAAAATCTTATGTCTGAAAAGCTTTTGCCCACCACAACTGATTGGTGCAATATTCTTGTTGCAATTATGGCATAGGTACATACATTCACAAAAAATGCCCTTAATTGGTAACCTTATCCCATTTGGCAGGAACAAAAGTTTGAGACAGCCAAAGTAAGTGGATATAATTGATTGGTGTGTGAAACTCAGGCAAAAAATTTTGATGGCAAAAAAGGAACAAGAGCCGAATTTTAACTTTTAAATTCCACAATGTGAAGCTACAGCCACTCCTTGTTTAGCAGCTACCTTGTTTAGCAACTATTCACAAATATGACAGTAATAACAGATTTTTAAAAAATAATTTTATGACCAATGTGCGCACTTAGAAAAAAATTTCTGCACCTGAAACAACACACACTGGAGTGAGAGTAACACTGGAGTTGCTGTACAAGAGAATTTTATCTAAATGAGACCGCAGCAACCAGCGATCTTCACAGTACGTCTCTTTCTCAGTCACATGGTTTGCTTAGCAACCATTTGCTTAGCGACCATTTTGCTTCCAATCTAGGGAATGAATTGTGGTCACTAAATGAAGAGAGGGTATATAAAAATTATTGCATTTTTCCTATTTTTATCTCTTATTCACTAGAAGGGACACTACAGGCTGTGGGAGCCCTATCTCTCTCACAGACAGTGGTCAGGGGAGGATGCCAGGTGAGGAATCTATCTGAAAGCAGGTGGTGGCAGTAACCAATTAATTAATGCATCAATTAATTAATTAACCTCCAAACTGGAGGTTCCTGGAGGTTGACATAAAATATAAAAGAATATGAAGACAGCACAATCAATACAAATGGTCACCCACACAAACACAGTCACCTAACCCCCGAATGCCTGCTCAAATAATATTACTTAACCAACTTGCAATAGGTTAGTAGAGAGGGTACCACTCAGACTTTCAGAGGCAAGGTATTCCAGATTATAAGAGCCACCACAGAGAAAGACTGCCTTCAGATCCACATCTCCCTAATTTTTTTATAGGAGTGGGAACGCAACATGTTTTCTTCCTCACATGGACCAGATAAATTCCACCTAGAGGGGATGATCCACAAGGTACCCTGAAACTAAGAAATATAGGACTACACAGGTCAGGATCCTCTAAACTGGATCCTGAAGCATACCATAGTAGCTCTCACAAGCTAGCAGTCTGGTTGTCATATTTTGTACCCACTGAAACTTCCAAAATATTTTCAAAAGCAGCCTTATGTAGGTTACGTTATATAATGGTGATGAGGGCAGGAATTACTGTTGCCAAGGTATCCCAATCCAGAAAAGGACACTTTTACCTGCTGTTTCAATATGAGCCACAAGTGCAGGAAGACCACTAGCTGCAGAGGAGCTTCTTTAAGAAGAGAGCAACTCTGTTTACAGTTAACATTATAGCTATCTCAGAGTCAAAATATTTTTCAAAATAACAATTTGCTAGAATTCAATTTGAAATTGTTTGTACCCATTCAGAACCCCACAATCTTCATATTAGAACTTCACAGCATGTCTGGTTCTTCCTCTGGTGACAATATAGAGTTGATTATCATCATATCGATACTTCACCACAGACTGATGGATGACCTCCCAGAGCAGTTTCATATAGAGTTTAAAGAGTATTGGAGAAAGAACTGAGTCCTACAGTATCCCACTGGTGCAATCACTCCTGTCCCACCACTGCACATTAGAACCACCCATTAAAGCAGGACTGGGACCATCACAGAATGATAGGCAGTTCAATCAGATATCATGGTTAATGGTATCAAGTCACTGAAAAATCTAACAGGACCAAGAGAGGTACACTTCCACTCTCAAGAACTGAAATAAATCATCTACCAGAGTGACCAATGTTGTTTCTCTTGCAGTAACAAAAGGCCCTTTTCCATTAGTTATAAGCAGAGAAGTAATATATAACAAAGTCAAAGTCATAAATTAGTATCAGGATATTCTAGGATGGGGAAATGACCACTTTAAAGTGCTTTAAAGACCATAAAGGGCTGCCACTGTATTTATTTATATATTTTTATTTATATGTCAAATTTGTCACCACCCATCTCATTAAAAAAATGGCTCTGGGAGGTTATATGTATGTTATATGTATGCACACAAGAAGTTAAAAATTTAACCATATAAGGCAAAAGCATACATTAAACCAGTGACAAATGGACATATTGTGGTATGTGTAAGTTCTGTATCCAACCCAATAGTAGAATCTGCTCCTGCAAGACTGATCCTGCAACCGTTGCTGAATAAACTTTTTTATTAATCTGCTGGCCTAACTCAAGGACGGCAGAATCATTATTCAACAGCTGGATCAGAAGCTATGGTTGGTAAATAGTTGGGGATATGGAATCTGACACTATTTAAAGATGTTGTTCTTATCCTGCTCTTCACTTTAACCCCTTCTCTGACCCTGACTCAGAAAAATGTACTGCATAAAGAAAGTAACTGTGCCAGCTGAGTTCCCGCAATTCCATCCCTTTCCCAAGTCATGGAAATTAATGAGAGAAACTCATAGGCACTAGTGGGTCTGGCTCGGTCCTTATATCTTTCAATAAATAGGACTGGGTAGCTCCAGATTTTCAAAAAGGAACCCAGCCCAATGCATGAAAAATACTTATGGAACTCACAGTGTGAAAAATATACTTAAATGGAATGGATGAACACAAGAAGATCCATCCAAGCAATTCCCTGACAAGGGAACTTTTGATATGGACAAAATTCTGTGCCTTAAAAGATTTCTGGAGTATAGGAAAGTAGATGAAGACATGCAGCAACATTATTATTCATGGAAAGCATGCAATGGAAAACAAATGTTTCCAACAAAGAGTCTGTAGGAAACTGATGAGAAATTAGTTAAACAGATACAATAAGAAAAATAAAAAAGTAATGAAACTTGCTTTCAATATGAATATATGGGACACTGGAGTGCCCAGTGCCCCTAGAATTTTGTCTAACCTCCTCAAAATTGTTCCACTGCAGCCTCAACAACCAGAATAAGAAAAAGACTTGCCCAATGGGGCTGCCCTGGGAGACTTCCATTTCCTATTTTGCCTCTTGATTTTGATGCCCCTGTCTCTCTTTCAGTAAATGGTGAATCTCTTCCCTTTGCAGCAGATGTTGGACTTTAACCCATTACTACTGAACCAAAACAAGAAGTTATTTTGGTGCCCACTTTGAAGCCCTGTAACACTCCTATCCTCACTGTCAAAAAGCCTCATGAGAAGGAGGAAGTTCACTCCAATGCCATCTGATTGAAGATCAAAGACATGTCAATGCTATGTCTATCCATTTTTCTATCTATTTTTCAAGTTGTGTCCAATCCATCTACTATTCCTCCAATGGCTGCCTACTTTATATTCATAGCCTACAGCGAGAACCCACCTAGATCAGAATCCCTCAGGGCTATACAGAGAATCCCATGCCATACACATCTGCACTTCATGCTGACCTAGCCAACCTTTTGTTCCCACAATAAATCTGTAATTTTATAGTATATTGATGACTTTCTCTTGGCAACAGATAATAATGCTTGTGCCATCTAGCAAACTATGAACATAAAGCTAATGTGCAGAAGGTGCAATTTTGTAAGTCTCATGTTCTCTTTTGGGGTTATTTGATTTCATAGGATGAGAATCAATTAACTCCAGAGTACATACAGTCTATTTTGCAATTAGTACCTCCTATCAATGAAAAAGAATTATGTTCTTTTCTTGGCATGGTTGGGTTTAGTTGTCCCTGGATTATCAACTTTGCTTCTCAAGTTCAACTCTAACAGTTCTTTTATAGGTATCCCTTTTACTTGGACCAAGGATCATAACCAAGCCTTTTGTCATCTGAAGCAGGCATATGTTTCTGTCCCTGTCCTTGGTCTCCTTCATTATCCTTTACTCTTTATCATGTTTTGCCATGAACATGATGGTATAGCCTTTGGTGTCCTTCTTCAACCTCATGGTGATTGTCTTCACCTGATGGTGTACTGCAGTTACAAGATGGATCCAGGCAGCTGCCTTTCCATCTTGTCTCTGTGCCATTCAAGCTGCTGACCTCTTACTGGAGAAATCCTCTTGTTATGGGATCTGCCCTCACCATACCTATTCCCCATATGGTGGTGGCCTTCCTATCTCATCATTTGGTTTGCTCTTGACTCCCCAACAGCTGAGCAAATTGCAAGTAGCATTCCTGAACTCTCCAAATGTTATTCCCACCCTTGCTTCCTCCCTTGATCTCTCCTCTCTTTTATTCCTGTCCTGTCCTGAATTTTTTTTTCAGTTGTAATTGTCTGCTACTGAACTTCTCCCTCTTCCCAATATTCAGGCAATTCCCACTGTAAAGGCAAATTTTTAATTTTATACTGATTATATTCCTGATAGGAAACATGTTTCTGAATATGCAATATGTGCTCCTTTTGAATGTGTTGAATCTGGTTCTTTGCTCATTCTGTTTCTGCTTAAGTTGCCAAGTTACAAGCTATGACTTGAGCTTGCATTTTAGCCTTGGGTTCCTTTGCTAACTGACAGCTGTTATTGTTTTACCAATAGAAGAGAATATGTATAGCTCAGGGTTGAACTGTGGAGTCCTTGGGGTTCTCTGAGCTTGGTTGTTTTCTTGCAAACGTTTCATTACCCGGCTAGGTAACATCTTCAGTGCTAGAATGGAGTGGGGTTTGGTCTCTGTTTACAGTGGCTTGCCCTGCCTGTGTCGGTGTTGGGGGTTTTTTTCCTGGTAGTTCCTTGATTAGGGTATTGTTTACTGCTTGATTATATGTCTGGTGATAATCTTGGTGTTAATCTCTGCTTATCTGGGTGATGATTCCTGGTGAGGAGATGTTCTTTCATTTCCTTTTTATTGTCTCTTTTGAGTAGTGTGTAGATGTTGTTTATCTCTGTGTGCCTGTTGATGGCTACCTTGTCTGAATACCAAACTTCCAGAAATTCCAATGTGAGGGAATTCCAATGTGAGGGAATTCCTGGAAGCTTGGTATTCAGACAAGGTAGCCATCAACAGGCAGCAAGATTATCACCAGACATATAATCAAGCAGTAAACAACACCCTAATCAAGGAACTACCGGGGGGGGGGGGGGAACCAACACAGGCAGGGCAAGCCAGTGTATATAAACAGAGAGCAAACTCCACTCCATTCTAGCACTGAAGATGTTACCTAGCCGGGTAACAAAATGTTTGCAAGAAAACAACTAAGCTCAGAAAACCCCAAGGACTCCATTGTTATTGTTTTGATGCTATACATGACTACGGCCAATTCTGGCAAAATCTCTGGTTGTCTGATTCAGAATACTTTGTTTCGGCTTTACTTACTGCTATTCTTCTGCCCTCTGCTGTTGCTCTCGTTAAAGTAAAAGGCCATTCTCATTTGCCTAGCAATAACTTTCTGATTCTTGTGCAAAACATATTGCACTCTAGTCTCCCAATGTTTCTATACAGAGTGCTTTTTTACTTCTTTTATCTTTTTTTTGTTTGCTCAGAAAATGGACCCAGACTGAAAGGACTGGATTTAGACAGAGGTGCTTTCTTAGCCCCCATGGAGCTCTTCAGGATCGAGATAGTCACTTGGTTACTCCCTCTTCTTTCCTTTCTCTTCTTGTCCACTTAGCCATTCTAATGGACACATTGGAAAAGAGCAGAGGCAAACTGAAATTGAAAAATATTGGTGGGTGCTTAGGATCACATCTGTATTACAATGGTTCCTCATCACATTGTAAAAAAGTATCAAGTGGGGACCTACATGGATCAGTCCTTGGTCCTCTATTCTTCAATACTTTTATAAATGATTTGGAGGAAGTGGCAGACAGAATATTAATCAAATGTGCAAATAAAGCAACATTGGATGGGATACCCAATACTGCAAAACACAGAAATAAAATACAAAATGATCTTGGTAAGTTAGAGAAATGAACTGAAAGTAACAGAATGAAATTCAACAAAGAAAAGTACACTTAGGAAAACAATAATAATTCACAGATACAAGATGGAAGATACCAGGCTTGGTAACTATATTTGTGTAAAAGATCTTGAAATAGTAGTTAATTACAATGTGAGCATGAGCATGCAATATAATGTTCATGCAATACAATGTGACTGCAAAAAAGGGCAAACACATCTACAGAAGTACACATTACAAATCACAGGAAGTAATAAACTATTCTATTTTGACTTTATTCTATTTTGGTCAAACCATACCTTGATTACTGTGTCCAGTTCTGGGCACCATACTTAAGGATTTAGGGAAATTGGAGAAGTCCAGAGAATGGCAATAAGGACAATAAGTATAATAATAACTAAAAATTAGTCCTATGAAGAGAGATGGAAGAGTTGGATATGTATTTAGCCTTGAGAAAAGACAAATGAGGATATGACAGAACTCTTCAAATACTGAAAAGAATGTCACATAGGTCAAGATTTGTTCTCTCTTATTCCAGATGGCAGGAGACAGAAGAATGGAGAAGGGCAGGTTCCAACTCCAATTCTATTTTCATCGAAGATACTCTCAACAGTCCCTTCAAGATGATATTCCCTTGTGTTTCTGTGCAAATGTAGAGATATTTAATATATTTGTGTGATATTTAATATATTGTGTGATGACTCTTTTTGGATTGTTTCTTTTAATCAAACTATATCCTTCAATTGCTGTCTTCCAATCTTAAATCTCAGTCCATTAGGTTTGTTATATATATTAATATATTTACTCATTACCGGTCAGTTTCTCTCACCACAATCTAACTCACTAGGTATTATTGTAGAAAATTCAGCACTGAGATCCTAGAAAAAAGGAATCTATCAACAAACAGCTAATAAATAGTTAGAAGATGTTTTAAAATTTAAAGTTTCAAGATAGGAAGGAGTACACAAAGCATGTACTTTTATTGATCTATTTTTGGTTTAGAACAGAAACCACTAAGAACTGGCCTCAAGTTCTTCTGGAAATGTTTCTACTTTGTAAGATCACAAAGCTGCCCAACAGCTGTGGTACTACCTGTTGTTGAGGCAATAGAGAGCTATTCAGCCAATGAGTCACAAATTACTAGGAGCTAGGCACAATGAAAATGCAAGAATATCAGTCGGATACCAGTTAGAAGTATTATAGCTCTCCTATCCCTTTTGAAGAAAGCTACTCTGGTGCAATGGTTAAAGTATCAGGCTAAAAACTGGGAGACTGTGAGTTCTAGTCTCACCTTATGTACAAAGCCAGCTGGGTGACCTTGTCACTCTCTCTCAGTCCTAGGAAGAAGGCAACTGCAAACCACTTCCAAAAATCTTGCCAAGAAAACTGCAGGGGCTAGTCCAGGCAGTCACCAGGAGTTAACACTAACTCTAAGGCACGCGTACGCACACACACACACTTTTTGGAAGCACTGCAAAATCCTAAACCAAAGTATGTGTTGGTTTATCCTCCCCAATAGGGCATAGAAATTGAAAGTCACATATAGTCAGATTCCTTAGGTTTCTGAGGTAGTAGAAGTGACTATGACTTATCTAGAGTTAGGTTACAGAAATCTGCAGTCTCCTTAATTGAGAAATTCTCTAGAAAAGAGGCAGGCAACTATTTTGTAGTCACAGGTCATTCACTTTTTATTATTTTTTAGCAAGTATTAAAGAGGATGGATGGTGTGTGATTTTAAGTCTAATTTGTTCCTCCAGTCTTTTTTTTTTCCTTCCCATTAATCCACATCAAAGGCTTAACACACTTATTTTTTTTAATGCCCCATCAAAGACAATAGAAAATCATACTTGTCTCATTTAGTAGTTTGGTTGCTGAAGGATACAACATCTAATGTTTTGACATAAGTTGCAAGATTTTGCTCTGAAGCAATACAAAAGCATAAGTGCCCTATGGATAAAAAACATTGGCAGGCTTACCAATACAAAATTCTATGTTTCATCCCATTTTAATATTATATGCCATAAAGTTCTTTACTTCCTTCAGTTTTTCTTATTCTTATCTACATCCAACCAAGGACAGTAGAAGATAAAGAAAATAAATTTTATAGGTAATATGTATTATAGGTTTAGTTATCTAGATCAGCTCAACGGGTTTTATACATTTTATGTCTATAATTTTTATGCTATCTTAAATAATTCATTTACCTATATGTACATGGATATTTTGCTCTATTTTCTCTCTTTTTTCCTTCCACTGGTCAATGACCATAATAAAATTTGTTTTGTTCTGACCTTATTTAGTCGTTGGTGCAAAAACTCAGTAATACAGTCTTGAAGGATCTATTCTGAGGGTTTCATTCTGTACCTGTTCATGCAGGCTAGGAATGCATTTAGTTTGAATTTGAATATGATGCAGCTGACCAAAAAAAAAACCCAAATGCAATTCTAAGCTGCCTCAACAGAACTACAGTGTCAAGATTAAGTGAGATCACTGTTCTTCTCCATTCTGATCAGATCACACTGGGAATATTACATCCAGTTCTGGGATAGCACTGTAGGAAGAACATGGACAAACCAGAACATATCCAGAGATCAACAACCAAGAAGCTTGGGGAAAAAATATGATGAACTGTTGGAAACACTGGTATGTTTAGCCTGGAGAAGGGAAGACTAGGGGAGGCATGATAGTTGTCTTCAAGTATCTGAAGAGCTGGCAAATAGAACAGGCATGTCCCAACATTTTCAGGCTATAGAACCTGTTAGTTTAGAAACAAAAAATTCCCACAACCCTTGACTCACAAAATGGCAGCCATGGTGTTTTTTCATCAGGAAAAAAGCCATACCTTTTCCACTGTACCTTAAAAAAATTACTGTGAATGCCCTGGCTGCATTTGAGTGTGTGTGTTTTGTTTTGTTTTGCCCTTAATCTCTCAAGAAACCTAGTTTGAAAAAAACTTGACATAGGAGATGGGGAAAAATTGTTCAGAGTTGTTCCATAAGACAGGACAAGAAATAATAGGTTTAAATTGCAAGGACATACACAGCATATGCAGAACTCCATCATTTCTCCATGTTTAATAAACATTCTATCTAGAATTTGTATGTTTGCTCTAGTTTTCTGCCATGTATGTATTACTTGCAATTGTCTACTTTATTTTCACTATCAACACAACTATTTTAGTCTGATACATTAATGTTCAGATTTATAATTCTTATTGCATTGTATAATCTATTTAATATTCACTGGAAAACTTTTGAGTTGTCAGCCAACAATATATCATCTGTATACAAAAGCACATATACAGTAGCATCACTAACCAACATACTTCCATCATCACTACTGGCATTCCTTGCACATGTACAGTACTGTGCAAAAGTTTTAGGCAGGTGTGAAAAAATGCTGTAAAGTAAGAATGCTTTCAAAAATATATATTGTAATTGTTTATGTTTATCAATTTGCAAAATGCAAAGTGAGCAAACAGAAATCTAAATCAAATCAATATTTGGTGTGACTACCCTTTGCCTTCAAAACAGCATCAGTTCTTACACTTGCACACTTTGTACACTTGCACAAAGTCAGGGATCCTGTAGGATTAGAGCCAGGTGTATGATTAACCAATTATACCAACCAGGTTCTAATGATAATCAATTTCATATGTAGGTTGAAACTGAAACAGAAACGGCTGTGTAGGAGGCTTAAACTGGGTGAGGAACAGCCAAACTCTGCTACTAAGGTGAGGCTGTGGAAGACAGTTTCATGTCATAGGTCATACACCATGGCAACACTGAGCACAGCAACAAGACACAAGGTAGTTATACTGCATCAGCAAGGTCTCTCCCAGGCAAAAATTTCAAAGCAGACTGGGGTTTCAAGCTCTTTTGAAGAAGCACAAAGAAACGGGCAACACTGAGGACCGTAGATGCAGTGGTTGGCCAAGGAAACTTAATGTAGCAGATGAAAGACACATCATCCTTACTTCCCTTCGACACTGGAAGATGTCCAGCAGTGCCATCAGCACAGAACTGGCGTAAACTAGTGAGACCCAGGTACACCCATCTACTGTCTGGAGAAGTCTGGCCAGAAGTGGTCTTCATGGAAAAATTGCAGTCAAAAAGCCATACCTCCAACGTGGAAACAAGGCTAAGCGACTCAACTATGCACGAAAACATAGGAACTGGGGTGCAGAAAAATGGCAGCAGGTGCTCTGGACTGAGGAGTCAAAATCTGAAATATTTGGCTGTAGCAAGAGGCAGTTTGTTTGCCGAAGGGCTGGAGAGCAGAACAAGTATGAGTGTCTGCAGGCAACAGTGAAGCATGCTGGAGGTTCCTTGCAAGTTTGGGGCTGCATTTCTGCAAATGGAGTTGGAGATCTGGTCAGGATCAATGGTGTCCTCAATGCTGAGAAATACAGGCAGATACTTAGCCATCATGCCATACCATCAGGGAGGCGTGTGATTGGCCCCAAATTTATTCTGCGGCAAGACAACAACCCCAAACATACAGCCAATGTCATTAAGAACTATCTTCAGCGTAAAGAAGAACAAGGAGTCCTGGAAGTGATGGTTTGGCCCCCCCAGAGCCCTGATCTCAACTTCATCGAGTCTGTCTGGAATTGCATAAAGAAACAGAAGGATTTGAGGCAGCCTACATCCACAGAAGATCTGTGGTTAGTTCTCCAGGATGTTTGGAACAACCTATCTGCCGAGTTCCTTCAAAAACTGTGTGCGAGTATACCTAGAAGAATTGATGCAGTTTTGAAGGCAAAGGGTGGTCACACCAAATATTGATTTGGGTTTTTCTTCTGTTCGCTCACTTTGCATTTTGTAAATTGATAAACATAAACAATTACAATATATATTTTTGAAAGCATTCTTACTTTACAGCATTTTTTCACACACCTGCTTAAAACTTTTGCACAGTACTGTATCTCTAAATACACCAAATAACCAAGGAAGCATCCGCCATCTTTGTCTTATTCCCTGCTCAAAACTGAACAATTTGCTAAGCTTTCCACTTATTCTCATGCTTCCATGATACACAACCCTTATTGCACTCAGCAGCCAAATTTCAACTCCATACTTGCACAAAATGTTTCATAATTCAAATATATTAACTTTATTATATACTTTCTGTAAATCAATAGAGCTAGAATTTTCTCACATTCATGCATTTCTCAGTGACTTGCTGAAGAGCAAAAATATGCTCTGTACATATACTGCCCAGCAAAGAGTCACACAGTACTTCCCAGATTTTGCTCACTCTTGTATAGTTTCAGTTAGAATTACACCAACCCCCTTTTCAGCACTAAAACTAATTCTCCTGTAGTTTTTGCATTCATACTTGCTACCTTACCCCTTGATTAAGGGAAAAACAACAGTATTCTTTGGTGGTCATGCAGTCTTCATATACACATTAAAGGAGTTGCACAGCTTTCTCTAATTACACCTCTAATTCTACACCTGCAGCCTTATTATTTTACAACATTTATAACTTACTTATCTTTTTTTTTTCTTGGACAACAACATTTACAGTTTTCATTTCAATTCCACTGTTTGGCATGTCACTATCATTCATCTACAAATCTCTAATATACTCTTACCAGCATTGCCTTACTTCAGTTTCATCCAAAATCATTTAATCTCTTCTATTTTTAATTCCATTCATGCTGCCAAAGTCTCTTTATTTGGTCCCTTTCATTTACTTCCAAAACAATTTTTATTTCCATCAAAATCACATGACATTTTCTCTACCTTTTTAACCATTCCTTGCTCACTTTTGACTACATTTGTTACAACTATTTTTTTCTGTCTATGCACTTTATATAGTACCTTTTGTCTTCACTTCTTAAAACAATCATTTTCTTATATGTTTTTTTAGTTTTTATGTATAGGGCTTGTTTCTGTAGTTTGACTTTTTAATTGATTAATTAATTTTAATTAATGAATGGGGGTATTTATTTTTTAACTGTGTGTGGCTTTTACTTTTATTGTGAGCCGCCTAGAGTCACCCACTGGGGGAGATGGGAAGCATAAAAATTTAATAAATAAATAAATAAGTATTATCCTCACCCAGATTTTTTTTCACTTCGACATTCCACCAAGCATCCTTATTTTGTACTTCCTATTAGTGTAATTCCACAGACCTCTGTGGTACTCTGTAAAATAATTTTCTCTTAATTCTCAGCAGCTTCCACATCCTCTTTTCTTACATCCACCTTTATTCATTATGTTGGGAGATTACTCATGGTTTCTCTTCTTGCAGTCATTCTATCTTTCACTCCTGTTTCATTCTTTTCTTTCCTCTTCTTCCTTGTCCTTCTTCCCCTCCCCCAAAATATTGGATTTGTATCCCATATCATAACCAATGAATGGCACTTAAGGTGGATAACAAGAAAATCTGAAAGCACTGAAACTCTAAAATGTATTAAATGTAATTTAAACATAATAAAAACAGCCCACATATCCTAAAAAAACCCGACATATCAATGCCTAGAGAAATAAAAAAATATTCATCAAGTTCTATGGTGTTTTTGTATTTTATTAAGTAGTAAATTATTCCAATTAAAATAATTTTCATAAATCATTAATAGCAAAACTATATGTCTAATTTATGGAATATTTTTAAAGTGCTATGAGTGACACAATTCTTACAGAAAAGTCAGAATTGTTTGTAGGAATAACTATTGGTGTGTCATCTTCACCGAGCTACCATTGAATGGAACCACCTTTTTTAGTACAGATTAACATCACTTCCTATTTGACTGAAGTGTGCAGGGGCACAAACATAGCAAACACAATGTATCCTGATACCATACAATAAATTAGTAAAATCTCAGCAAAATAAGTACAAAGATTAATAATAGCATTACGTGGCATAAAAGTTAAATTCCAAGATACTTTTTAGCCTTATGCGCCATTTTATAAGAAAGCTATTCATATTAAAGAATTCCTGACATACTTGAAAATTATAGTTTTAATTAACTAAAATACAGAGATAATAACAGCTACTTTTGTGATTACTGAGTTAGGAAATGCTTTTTTTTTCTTGAGGTGTAGACTACTTTTACATTTAAACAAAAAAGCATGCTTAATTGTTGCTATCATCTCCCCCATTATGTAATAGTTCCTTAGGAAACACCAGCTACCCAGACAACTGGATTATTTTGCCTGAATGGCTCTATCTAAACTCTAAAACAGTACTTCAATTTGCACTGAACAGTACTTCAATTTGTACTGAACTCGATGACTGTCTATGATCAGAATGCCAATTACCTAGGCTTTCCTTGTTGTCTCTGCTACCTTACAAATGAGATATTAAAAAGCCTATCTGAGGCTGAAAAACTGTCTGGGCTGTTTTCATAAGCCTAAAGCACTAGAAGAAAAGTCAACACTGCTTTCTATTTGTTACAAGCTGACACAGAGAAAAAAAGAATATTGGTTTCCTTCTAAAATTTTTACAATATTAAAAGTTAGTCTTGAGTTGGTATTTTTAGGTGTATCCAAACTGTTTTTAGAAAATCACATTACCGTATTTTTCCGACTATAAGACGATACTTTTTTCTAAAATCCTTACCCTAAAAATTGAAGGGCGTCTTATTTAAGGAAGTCAGCGAGGAGAGAACCACAAAAACTGCCTATACTTTGTCTCTGGGGCTTCCTCCAATCACGAGCCTCCAATCACAAGTGAAATAGCTTGTCTCCCAAACAGACTTCCTCCAATCACGAGCCTTATGTAACTGGCATCAGCTGATGCTGAACAAACCAATTAGAGGAAGGCTTTTGCAGAGAGAAGCTAGTTTCACACGTGCTTGAATGGAATCAGTTATGCAAAAGAGCATGGAAATAGAGCTGCAGAGAGACGGTTTGGATCTCCTCCCACCGAGTGTATCAGGTCAATGTTAACTAATTACTAAATAAAAATGTGTTCTGCACTATCTTTAAAATATTGATTTCTTAATTTGGGGTTGGAAAAATGGAGGTCGTCTTGTATATGGGGGCGTCTTATTGTCGGAAAAATACGGTATATCTGCAGTGTACTGTTTCTCTTAATTTTACTCGCTACTAGTCCTTGCTATAAAATCTATAAATCATTGGAACAGCATCTTGCTGTTTTTACAACTTATTTAATAACTGGACTGAAAGAGGGCTCGTGTATTCTGCCAGTATGCCAGGGAATGCCATTATAGTAGCTACTGGAAAATGTTGAAAACATAGATACACTTAAGTTAAAAAAAATCCCAGACAAGTAGCATCACACCTCATTAGTGATGTCAGTTTTTCTCCAAGACATTCAAGCAACAATAATCCAATCCAAACAGTATTTTGAGGAGCAATCAGCAAACTAGCTGAGGAACCAACTACATTTTCCAAGAATAGAACACTGTGATTTGAGTGCCAATAAAAATACCACTTTTGCACAGCAGAACTCTACCAAGAAAACATTTCTGAATGCAATGAGTAACTATACATTTGTTATCAAATATTCATATGAAAAATATTTTTTTCACAAAACTCTTACACTAAAGTCAATGCATAGGTACTGAGTTCAGAGCAAATTCAAACTCTCTGCAAAGCAAGTTTCAAAGGTACTAGTTAGGCTGAAATATGATAGCCACAACCCTCTACACTTGATTATTGCACCCTGCCTTACATGAATTTTGCAAAGGTAAATCCTGCCTTAGCAACCTTCAAGCAACCTTCAAGAAAGTGATGAACATGAACATGAAATGATCCTGTCAACACTGTATACTTAGATGTTCAAATTGCCTTTCCTTTTCATTAGATTTACTGACTGGCTCCATTTGAGATGAAATGGATAAATTTCATGAAAAATATCTAATTTATTCCTCAAGATATTTATAAATAAAATAATGAAGTGGCAGAATGTAATGTAACACTGGATCATGTTACATTATAGTTCACTAATCACCGCTTTTAGTCTTTGAAATTTCAACAATAATAGATATTTGCCAGCATGAACATCCAAGGAAACAATAAAGAGTTCTAGATAGTGAGTTGGGAAATATATGCAAACAATATAGAAAACTGAAATAAAATCAAGATACCATATAAAAGACACTTAATGCAGTGGTTAGGCACATACTTCACAACAGTCAAGAAAGAATTTTATTATATGAATAAATATTAAAGAATCTTTAGTGTATGAAACTATAAAGCAGACTATTTGACTAAATTCTGACCACACATGAGCAATATCTCGTTTTATTCTGAATCAGAAAAAGAAGTTTTGCTCAATTCATTATAAGCAAAGCATTACAAGCTAAACAAAATGATTTAAGCATATTTGAGACTGGTCAAGTCAACCATGTAGATGAATAAATGGAGTCTTATCCCTCCCTAAGTGCTTGGAAGCTCTGCTTATGGAATAGAAGGCAGGGCTTCAGTAATGATGAGAGAAGAGAGTGATAGGTGAACAAGGTTTTAAAAATTTTGCAAATCCTCCAACGTTCTCTATTTGCCATCCTCAAATGTCAGGCTTTAAGTAGAAAAGTATAGGTTTTACAAATCTACTTTTTCCAATACTCTTTTTGGAAAAGAGTTTTTCTCTTTCCAAATAAAAACTCTCCATATTCAAATTATACAAAGCAGTATGCATGTACATGTACATGTATAATTTTATAATTCTATTACAAGTATAAAGCCAATATACAATGAAATTATGTGTAATGAAATATAATATAAACAAAGAACTTGTACTAAAAAGCAGAAAAATCTATTTTTAATTTGCTGCTCAGTCATTAGAAAGGTACCCCATAACGACCATATGTTACTCAAATATGTTATCACACCTACAATTTCATCATATGTCTCCCAAGAAATTAATTAGCTCTAACTTCTTCAACTTTGACAAATGTCTTCAGTAAGTCATGTAACTAGCTGTTAACAAACATTTCAAATTTCAGAGCTTTCCCAGCTTTTATTTAACCTTTAATCATTACAATTTAGCAGTATTTAAAAAGCAGATGTTCTTTAATGTTTCAATTTCTTAAGAATGGCATTTACAGTTTTTCAAAAATTAAAAAAAGCATTTTAACATATTTAAAAAATTTCTGGTAATGTTTATTCATGTGCATAACTATTTTCATCCTTTAAGATCAAGTTTTAAAAGGACCAGGAATTCTAACTACATAAATGAAAACAACTTAAAATAAAAATATTAGGGAGCACTAAAATCAAAGGAGCACTAAAAACAAGGGAGCACTAAAATCAAAGGAGATGTTCACTGTGACATAGTAATTTTCTATGTGCAGGGAATTTTTTTTCTGAATGAAGAATTTCCATCCCAGATTTGGAGTGGGGGTTCAAGTTCACACAGCACCTAAGACTATCATCCCCTGCCCTATACACTTTGCCACAGATAGAACCCTATCTAATTAGACCTTTAGCCTGCCTATAGTCTCTGCAAGTATGACAACCATATATTTTTCTTTAGTAGATTTCTGCAAAAAAAAATTTTTTTTGCTGTTGTTATAATCAATACTTTTATAGATTACTATAAAGGTAAAATATTCATTATTTTGTTAATATTTATTAATATGGTTCTTTATGTATTGTTTATTAGCCACCCAGAGGCTAATAAACAATACATAAAGAACCACATTAATCTTGTTTAAGATGGGCAGCCATATAAATTTTCCTAATAAATAAAATATAAATAAAAGTAGCATTTATATAAACTATAATTTAGCTATGAGTTTTTTATTAAAAATATATTTCCAGCATTATTAATTTTTGTATCTCCAGAGTTATGCAATATGTAAGAAATATGTACATTTGCATTCTAAATAATTTCTTCCTTCAAAATAAAATCAAAATACCATAAAATGTATTACCAACAGTTGGGCTATCTGGTAAGAAGTAAGGATATATTGTTTCAATTAAGTCTCCAGTTATAGAAATTGCAGGCGCCTGGTGCAGTCTTCTAGGCATTTGAAGTATTGTTCTACTTGAATTGTAGCTTACAGCTTGTGAAGGACAGGGAAAATGTTGGTAACATTTCTAGTTTTGCTTAATCCCACTTATTATCAGGACTGGCCCATTAGGCAGAATAAGGCTAAAGAATGCTGATGATACGAGTTTAAGAGAAGAGAACTGTCTACAATACATTCTGTCCAACATCCTTAAGCTTACATAAATCACTCAGATGCATTGAAAAAAATGTCTAATCGTTATAGATGAACAAGTCAGCAACTATTCCACTTACATTCTGTATAAGGAATGGAAAGGATGGTCCTCAAGCACCAAAATGTTTTGGACTGGCCCCATCTATTACTAAAGTAGCTATTGATAAAGAAGCATCACTATGATTATGATCAATATGTATTCACAAAAGCTATACAACTGTTAATTGCAGTGCCAAGTATTTTATCATTTTGCATATTTACAGTTTGGTATTTCAAAATGTAATCTTGTGTATTAATAGGAGCTGAAACCCCTCTTGAATTTTTGGAAAAGACTATTTTGAAAAAGAGCAGAACACTACACGAGTCCTACCAAGTTACAAGTCCTACCAAGTTCAACAAGATTTATTTGCAGGACAGTGGATATAGGCTTGCAATCTTAGTTATTCAAAAGAGTTTCCAAACATATTGTCAGATTTTTTAGCTTAATAAACATATAAACATACTTTTAAACTCAAGCTATTAGGGAGAAGACATACTTAGGAGGGCATATTTAAAGAAAATACTTAAAATACACTTTTTTTTTTTTAAAAAAAGGGATTTTATTTATAAAGCTTTTATAGTATTTCAAATATTCCCAACTCTAAGCAAGTGAACAGAGAACTGAACATATCTACAATGAAAATATTCAAAAGTAACAGACATTAGAAACAAAAATGCAAGTTAAGAATAATGCATGGAGGCAAAATTTCCTTTGGTTCACATTTTTATAAAAACTTATCTAACTTTACCCTTCTTTGGGCCAAAATCTGAACCGAAACTTAATTATTCTTCAAAATTTTCACTACTCTGAATTTAGTGGTTCAATTCTCCAAACAAAATATTCATAAAAAAGGTATTTTAAGATAGTGTAAACAAAAGGCATATAGGGTGAAAACAACGTACAAAAATGCATTTTATTCAGGAAAATATATTTGAAAATCATATATTACTCAAAAATTGTTTAAAATTATGTTTAAAAATCTTCAAACTGAAACAAAACTAGGTCAAATCAAATTTATGTACTTACTGATCTGCTCATCTCTAGCAAAGGTATTTGGTATATAAAAAGGAACAATCCAATAAATACAGAGGTTACAAGTCTAGTTTCTTTCCATGGCAATATTGTAAAACGTTTTTGCATGTTAATATCCTCCAGACCCAGAAGATTTTGCTATTTGCTGTTCAGTTAAAAATGTTTCATTCTGGGGCAAGGTGTTTGAGCAAGATGGTGGCTATGTACCTTCAGATGTTGGAGAACTGATGATCTGGACCCTTTTCAATTTGGGTTCAGGAACATGATTTGTGGTCATCCTAATAGATGACTCTGAAAAGAAAGAGACAGAAGGAGTATGACACTCTTGATGCTACTTATTCTGTTAGTAACTTTCAATACTATTCTCCTGGACTAAGTGAGTTGGGGGCACTGTGTTACAATGGTTCTGCTCCTGTTTTCAGGATCAGCTGTATGTGAGTGACTATACCTCTACACAATGGTAGCTAAGTTCTGTGGTGCTACAGGGCACTCTTCTGTCCCTAATTTTATTTAATATCTCTGTGAAATCACCTGAAACAGTAATCAGGGGGTTTGGAGCTGGGTATCATCAATATTCAGATGACACTCAGAACCATTTTTCCATAGCATTTAAATCAAGAGAGGCTGTGCATGTTCTGAACAAATACCTGGATGCAGCTATACAGTGATAAGTGCTAATAACCGAATCCCCAGAGATGGAGACTTGAGGGTGACTGACTTCCAGGTTCAGGAACTGGATATTTTGTTCTAAACAGTGTTTCTTTCCGTCAGAAAGAACAGGTACATAGTTCAGATCATGCACCAGGAATCATCACTTTCACTGGAGGTCCAAGTGACAACCTTGGCTAGGAGTACATACTACAATATTCAGCTGGTATATCAACAATGGCATTTTCTGGATAGAGATAGCCTAGGTACAGTTGTTCACATGCTGGGAATCTCACATTTAGATGATTACAGGTAGTCCTCAACTTAAGAGCACAATTGGGACTGAAACTTAAGTTGCTAAGCAATGCAGTCATTAAGTGAGTCATGCCGGATTTTTTTACCTTTTTGCTGCGGTCATTAAACAAATCATGTGATTGTTAAGCAAATCTGGATTCCCCCATTGACTTTGCTTGTCGGAAGCCCCCTGGGAAAGTCATGAATAGTGATCACGAGACCCAGGGATGCTGCAACTGTTATAAATACATGCTGATTGTCAAGCACCTGAATTTTGATCACATGACTGCAGGGACACTGCAATGGTTGTAAGTCACTTTTCTCAATGCCATTGTAACTTTGAGCAGTTGTTAAACAAATGGTTGTAAGTCGAGGACTACCTGTATAATGCACCCAACAACTACAGCTATCCTTGTACTTAGTCCAGAAGCTGCAGCTAGTGCAGAATGTGGCATCCAAGTTGCTGAGTGGGGCTCCTGGCCATGCAAATATTACTGAAGCAACAGCACCAGCTGCCAATTTGCTATTGAGCCTGGTCCAAGATTTTGGTTATGACATTTAAAGACCTAAGCAACATAGGGCGAGGGTGCCTATTGGATTGCTTTTGCCATTATAGACATGGCTGGCCACTGAGAACATTAGGGGAGATTCTGCTACATGTACAGAGAACTGTAAAAGCCACCTATTGGTTGCTCACAGATAGATCTCCTCTACAGAGGCACTCACACTCTGGAATGGTCTTCCCTTCAAATACGGGAAGCAACTGTGATGCTAACTTTCAAGCACCTCTTGAAATCTTCCCCCAAATCTTTTCCCCCACATCTTCAATGAATACATTTTATTGAACATTGGTTTAACTATTGTTTTACTCTGTGTTTTATTGTAAACTGTCCTGAGCTGCTTCAGCAAGGGAAGTTATATAGAAATTGAATACATATATATTTTATTGGTATACTTATTATTTTTATAAATACATTTGTCACCACTTAGATTACTGGTTATTTATATTTATGGAAATATTGTTCTGATACAGAAAAACTGTACTAATCGTAAAACTGTAAAATCTAAGAAAGGTTTTAACTCCCTCGAATGGTAGATTGATTTTAGAAATAAACCATTATAAACATACTTTTTATTTTATTATAGCAACACTGTAATGTTTGCCTCTTTGTTAGAATATTTTTATAGAATTTTCTCACAATAACAATATGCAAGATACCCCAATTTATGCTTTTTAGTTAATCCTAGCATGAGCCTTTTCTAATTTTAATAAAAATATTTCCTTGCTTCCCTTTAAATTTAATACACAAATTATAACTGAGACTAATTTGTACCAAATCTCCCAAAGGCTATTCTTTAATATTCTTAGGGAGAATTGCAATATTTAAAATATCCCAAACTTTGGGAACAAGACAGTTGTGTAATACTTAAGCTTGTATGAAACAGGAATTAAACAGAGGTCTTTTAATTAGTTTTTACAAACTTTCTCCTTCTACTAATTTACTGTATTTGGGATTATGGCTAGCTAGTAACAAACACAAAAGTCTAGAGTAAAGAAAGTTACAGGTTAATCGTTTTGTTGTATTTATAATTTTGCTCATTTGTTATGCATTTTTAGTAATATTTTGAGTGTATTTTTTACAGAAAACCAGTATATACAAGGGTTGAATGAAAAGTATAGCCCCATCTCCCTAACTTTAAATTAAATAGGGATATTTTTAAAAAATGAAACAGAAAAATAATCCTTGAAATTAGCTCTTTAGTTACCTGTACCTCTCCACAATACTGCCACCATTTGCTACGCATTTCTGTCAGCAATGGACAAGCTTGTTAAAGCCATCACAAAACGGATCCATATTTTCTATCTTCAACCAGATCCTGATAGTCCTTTCCATCTCTTCATTTGAGTCAACAAATGCCCACAAAGATATTCCTTCAATTTTGGGAAAATGTGGAAGTTGTATAGCATCAGGTCTGGACTGTAAACTGATCCAACTTCACAACTGCTTCAGTGATTTGTGAAGTGTGAGGCCTAGCATCATGTTGCATAAAACATTCCTTCTTGTGCTTCTGAACTTTGCTTAATCATTGTTTCAAGTTTTGAGTGTTGCAGCACAGCGCACTGAGCTGATATTGGTGCCAGGTTCAAGAAAATACATGTAAATAATACCATCTGTGTTTCAAAAAACTATAAACCATAAACCATGACATTTTCCTGCCAAACTCTGGGTTTTGAATTTTTTTATTTTTTGCATGTGATTATATTCCATGGACTGATATTTCACTCTGGGTCATAATGATAAGCCCATATTTTGTTGGCTGCCAAGATGCTACGAAGAAACACTTTCCTTGTCGAAGTGTGACAATGACTGTCAAATATCAACTCTTGAAACTTTCAGCATGTGAAGAACCCATCTTCCACAAATCTTACAATATTGAAGAATATCAATAATATGGCCCATGCACTCCTGTGAAATCCAAGCTTGACAGCAATTTCCGTTTGAGTGATCCATTGATTGTTCTTAATCAGTTCATCAACCTTTCTCATGTGAATCTTGTTGGTTGCTGTTACAGCTGTCCACTTCATTCTTTTTCTTTCTATAATTTGTTGTAATTATTTTGAAATATATCTTTATTACATCCTGTCAAGTGGAGTTTTAGATATTTCACTGAATCTTTTGCTATCTCACAACCAGTTTGTCTTTCCTAAAGTCTTTTTCTTCAAAAGTTAAATACCTTATTATCTTAATTTTCTTTTCATTAATTTTGTATCTGAAAAGGTAACCAAAGTCTCTGATTACTTGCCTCAACTGTCATATGGAGCTTTATGGTTGCATAATTGTTAATACTATATTGTCTGCATAGCACTTCATTTTGCGTCCCTCTTCTTGAATTTTGATTCTGGTTACAGTATTTATCTTTTTGAATCTTGTTTGCTAGGACTTCCAAAGAGATTACAACTAGTAAAGGAAAGAATGGACACCTTTGTCTTGTACCTTTACATATTCAGAAGCTTGCAGAGAATGTTCCGTTCACTGTAATCTTTGCTGTTTGCTATTGATATATGCTCCCTGGGATACTTCTCCAGGATTAATTTTTTCTAGAACCTCCAGCAGAAATATCCATTCAAAGTTGTTGAAGGCTTTTTCCTCATCTAAAATATTACAGCTGCTTTTTTTTTCATAATGTTGATCTATTCTAGTGCATTTATAGTAAATCTGCTGTTCTCCATCAATTTCCTCTTTGGAATATAAGTTGTTTGGCCTGTGTGCATTATTTGGGAATGCACTTCCTTTTATATTCAGCTAATATATTTGCAATCAACATTCTATAAAGAAATTGGTCTCCATGACTGAGGTTTCTCTGGGTAATTCCTTTTGTGTATTAAAGTTATGTATACTTACTCCCATGTCTTTGGTATTGTTTTTATCTCCTTGATTTCATTCATTGTCTTTAACAGTAGTTTTGACAATTCCTTCTCTAAATCCTTATAATACAGTACAAACCATTTTGTCTTGACCTTTTTTCCAATTTTAATTTTTTTATTGGTTCTTTGATCTCTTGAATTGTTATAGATTTACTTCGCATTTGTCTATGTTCCTTGCTGAATTCTTTAAGATGTGAGTCTTTAATGTGTGTTTTCAGATGTTCCCTGTCAATTTTATGTTTCGAATATAGTTCCTTGAAAAATTCCAATTATTTCCAGTCCTCGCCATCTTCTTCCTCCCACTGTTCTCCAAATCCCGTGGACCCTTCTTGTGAAGCTTTGGAAGGCTTCTGAGGCCTTCCAAAACCTCACAAGTAGACCTCGCCCACCGTTCTCCAAATCACATGCAACCTTCTTGCAATCTGGACAATGGAGCGTGAGGGAGAAGACCTGGTGCGGCCAGCAGCCACCTCGCATAGGGCCAGGCCGGGTGTGCCTTGTCAGCAGTGGGAGGAAGAAGACGGCAAAAGTCAGCTGGGCACAGCAGGACTGGTGAAGCGAAGGGCAGCGGGGGTCGCTGGGGCTTTGCACTGGGGTGCTGGGGTGGCTGGCCACAGCATGGGGCTTGAGGTGGCACTCCTCGGCGGCAATGATAGCTCCGGTGGTGCCGGAGCTGAAGTAGAGGGCAGGAGCAGAGGTGGCCAACAGAGACTGCTGAAGGCCCCAGGCCTCTACCTCAGCCCCAGAGCAACTGGAGTGCCACTGTGCAGGGCGGCCAAAAGGGCAGAGATGGGGGGAGATAGGCGGGTGGGGGAAATTCAAGAAAAGGCAGTCCCTGAGGCTTGGGGCTAGGAGGGACCAAGTCAGGAATGGCTTGGATCAAGGTGGGTCCTTGCCTAACAATCAGTAGGATTCAGTTAATGATGGCAACAGGGACTGCTGGGATTTCTGTCACTAAATGATACGGTCACATGAAGTTGCGCTTTACAACTGCATCACTTAGCGACAGAAATTCTGGTCCCAATTACCATCATACCCCAAGGACTACCTGTATATGTCAATGTATATTGTGTCTTCTGGTGCCATCTAGTGGGTCTTCTTATATCTTGCAGTGGGAGGATGGGAAAAAGAACTAAAATGTGATATTGCAAACTTACTGTGTAAATCCAAAGTGCTCAAGGTCAGCTACTTGCACCCAAATGGTGTCTCACTCTGCTGTTGTAATTCTCTATGAACCACAGGCATACACAGCAGTTAGTTAAAGCCTGCAACTTGCTCCCATAAATGGTGTTAGTAATTCAAATTCAGATCTTGTTACATAAGTTCAACAGAATCTGTTTTGCAAGTACTCTCAATTCTGGAACTCATCTTGACTGAAGATTTTCTTTTTTAAGAGAAGGGTTCATCTCACCACAATAGTGTTGCTGCTGCTGAAGTCAGATCTTCTCTCCCTCTCTTCTCTCCTCCACATGGGAACCGTTGGGGAAAGTGGTCAAAATAATTATAATTGTAAAATCCAGTAAAGAGAAATAATAAGCCAATAGTTGGTTCCTTTGGAGATTTTTTCAATCCTTCTGCCAAAGAAGAAAAAAAAAGGGGGGGGGCAAGTTGGCAGCATTGTCAGCTTTGAACAACACATCTGCATGGGTGCTAGATGGTTTTAAAAAACATTGTCAGCTCTGAACAACACATCTGCATGGGTGCTAGATGGTTTTAAAAAAAAAAGACCTGGAGGAAACCAAGAGTCCCCTCTATCTTACCTCAAATCATGGCCTAGATGTCTAAAAGTTAAGAAAAATACCCAAACTTCAGAGTGGGACAGGAGGAAAACTCCTGTCAGCTAGCTGCTACTGCCATGCCTCTCCACTTCATTCTTAATTGCACAAATCAGTTCTTCCTTGTTCACCATCTTTACATTTTTGGGCACATAAATGCACAGTACTCAGGTCAACATAGTCATCATCATTAAAAAACTGCATTCTATGGTGAATTTCAATTGGAGAGTCTCCTTCGGCAATCAAAAATTCAATCACAGCACTTTGCTTAAAGCATACTGATGAGAACTGCAGGTTTTCATTTGTTAAACAAAAGAAACACAACCATTTTTCACAGCAACTTCCTGCCAACTGAAGTGAAAGAACAGATGCTAGAGAACATGTCAGAGCTTCTAGTGTACCAGTACTGCCATCTGTTGGTGGCTTATAATATTGGAAGCATTACTTTTCATTCAACCCTCGCAAGTAAGTTGAATCTGACTATGACCATGTTCTAAATGGAATCTATTTTCTAATTATAATGAAAGCAAACGTTAATGCTTCAACCCAGACCTAATTACTATAGGCTGTAATCATAGCATAATAACATAATTAACATAAACTCTCAGTGAACTATAAACTAGAAATGCAATAATAAATTTAATAAATTTCTTAGTTAAAAAAATAAAACATTTTTACTGAATAAAATGCTTTTTATTAATTCACTTGTTCTCTCAGAATAAATATCTGATCTTTGGCAAGAAAGATAATGGCAACCCTGCTCCTCTTTTCACTATCATTTATTTCCCAGTATATGAATAGTGAATAATTCAAGCACTGGATGATAGATGAAACTGCAGTATCCTGAAGAGAGTATTTAATGTTCTCTGTAACAGGGGAAACTACTCCTGCAATATCAGAAAATTAAAGCATTTTCAACAGGTGGCACAACAAAACTATTAACACTGCTCTCATTTCCCAATTAAGAATGAGGAAACAGAACTCAAAATTCTTTACTTTCTTCAAACCAGTAAGGAGAATGCCATGATAGCAAATAGAAGCAAGAGATGTAGTAAGAGAAAAAGAGAGGACAAATAAACAGTGAACCAAATAAGTGGCAGGATGTTTAAGTTATTTCCCAGTTTTATCACAAAGTAGATTTTAATTTAATTTTTAATTTAAAAAGTAGATTTTAATTTAAAAACTAAAAAGCCCATTTTACAGGAAAAAAGGTTATACAGATTTGAGGAATCAAAGTACATATTTCCAGCATAGATGTGGGGGTATGGGAAGATAGAGGCCAGAGTCGGGGAGTGAAAAATCCTCTTTCGTCTCCTGAGGCGCAAGGGAGAGATAAGAGGATGAGACTGGCACCTCCCTGAGGAATGCAAGCAGTGCTTACTGATTGACCCTGGGAACTGGTTCCAGTCTGGGAAGATTCTGTATAGAGGTTGCAGCTAATAAACCTTGCTGGATTGAATCTGCATGGTCTCCTGGAGTTCCCTGGGCTAAACCTGACAATAAAACATTTCTTCTTAACTACTCAAGTAGGTTTTGTTTCTTTTGAAGTTAAGGATTAACATGGCATGTTTATATTTAACGAACAGTAAATTAGTCCCAAAGTATAAACTGTTAGGCAGAGTGCAGATATGACCACATACCATGCCAAAAATACACACCAGCATTAGAGAGATTTAAAGAATGCAATCTCCTTATCTTGTTCTCCAAAGAAATCCAGCCAGAAGTTATAAAACATATCTGGTTGTTTATTGAGAAAAATAAAACTACATAAAATACAAGTTTCATGCAAAACATAGAAAAAAAATCACTTCCTCTCATGTATGTGGCATCCAAGACTTATCCAATACACAGGTTCAACAAAGTCTCTAGCCAAAAAACTCTCAAAGAAGAGGCACACTACTTAGTTATTAGTTACAACTACATAACCTATAAAACTGATTACATGATGACTAAAATCCTACTAAGGCAGTGAGGCATATAATCACCCACAATTTATTGACACTATGCACCTCCCCTTAGGTAACTAGCATACAGACGCCAATAGGTGGCAGTAAATAGCAGTATACGTGCAAACTAAAAGAAACAAATGCAGGTGGCATGATCTCTGCAGCCATAACAATGTTTGCAGATAAGCGATTTGTTCTTCTTCCCATGAGAATCTATATTGGAAAAGTTTCAGTTTTTCTGAGTTCTTTGTATTACAACTGAATCCAGCTTCAGTTGCAATTATACTTGAATCTTTCTATGAATGAGGAATTTTAATCCATTCTCCAACTTTCAATTTTTAGGGAAGATTTTTGAGACGGTGCTCAGTTTGCAGTTTCTGAAGGTCTGGAAGAAATCAATTATCCAGATCCTTTTCAGACAGATTTAAGGTGAGGATGTATTGCTGAGATAGCATTGATTGTGCTTGGCAGGATCAGGATCTGGACAGATCTGGCAGGATCAGGATGGGGATCGTGCATCCATCCTGTTCCTTCTTGATCTCTCAGTGGCTTTCAATACCATCAATCATGGTATCTTTCTGGATTGACCACAGTGGCTGGGAATGGGAGGCACAGTGTTATTTGTGGATTCCATTCAAATTTTAGTTTTAAACTTTTCTGAATATTACAATGATTATTATTATGATCCTTCCAACACTTCTGAGTATTTTTGCATGACCACATGTGATACAATGTTCATTCCTTACTGTGGCATTTCTAACATATATTATTATATGATTTATCCATCTTGGTGATCACTGATTGAGTTATATACCATCTCTAAAACACTTCAGACCAATTTTCTCTCAGATTATAGCTTGGAATGAATTTTATTCATTTTTTTCTGTAGCATTTCCCATTGTTCCACTGCGGTTATTCTCTGAAATTTTGCATCCACTTTATCTTGCAATTTTTAATTTGTTCCATCTGTGTCATATTTCAGTAACAATTTGTAAATGCATAATAATAAATGATCTTGGTTCTGTATAAGCATTTCAAATTCTGTTACCTTGCTCAAGGTCACCCCTTTCTTAAGCTCACTTTTTATTCTTCCAGTAATTTATAAATACATTAACCATGATAAATTCCTACTTTCATTGAGCAATTCTTGCTGTGTCTTTAGTCTATTTTCTGAATTTGGATACAGCATATTAGCATATGTAATTACATATTTCTTACTGTAGTTATCCATGAAATAAAAAGCATTTGATGATGATGCTAAAGAAAAGTTGCCAGACTTATTTTTAGAATATTCCAAATTTTTAACAAACTTTGTCCCTTCAAATTCTTGCCTTCTTTTGTTCCTTTGTACCACAAATACCTCTAAAGTCCATTGGCCAAGCAAGCTCCTTCTATAATCAATGTTCTGATATTCAGATATTGTATCTATTTTGTTATCCATGATGGACAGCTTGCTTGATAATATAGTGTAAGTTAGGAAATGCAAGGCCACCTCTCTTTTGAGTCAGATTTTGAATCTGTTTTTTCCCACTCCATATGAATCTATTAAACTTTCTTTGCCAGTCCTGTAAGCTTTTTTTCCATCTTTCAAGATCTTGTTTACTTCTTTCTATAATTTATTATAATTGTTCGGAAATGTATCTTTGCTATATCCTGTCAAATAAAGTCTGGAAAATATTTTACTGGATCTTTTGTTATCTCACAGCCAATCTCTTTCTTCACAAAATCTTCAGAAGTTAGGTACCTGTTTTCATTAATTTTGTATCTAGAGAATCAGTCAAGGACATTATTTTCATTAACTGTCTTGTAGAGTTTTGTGGGTGCATAATTGCTAGTACTATATCATCTGCATACCATTTCATTTTATATTCCTCTCTTTGAATCTTGATCCTAGTTGTTTGTCTTTTCAGATCATATCAGCCAAGACTTATAAAACAAATTTAAAATAGTAAAGCAGAGTCAAATCCTTACCTTGTGCTTTTACTTACTGGAAAACCTGTGCAGAGTATTCAATTTGCTTTAATCTTTGCTGTTTGCCATTGATATATGCTATCCACTCAAATTTTAAATTCTTTTTCTGGGTTCATTTTATTTAATGAATTTAAAATACACTGCTTTTATTGCATTTTAATTAGTATTTATTCTTGTTTTATTGTAAACCACCCAGAGTCGCTCTTTGAGTGAGGTGGGCAGTGACTAAATTTAAAATATAAATAAATAAATAAATTTAGGAACTCTAATAAAAAAGTCCAGTCCAAATTGTCAAAGCTTTCTCTGCATCCAAAAATACTGTGCCACCTGTTTTATTGTTATTGCATTCTAATGCATTTATTATGAATTTACTGTTGTTCTTCATCTTCCTCTTGGGAACATAACCAGTTTGATCTGTATGTATACTTCCTCATATGTTTAGCTAGTATTGTAGTACATATCTTCTAATTGACATTCAGTAAAGAAATTGGTCTGCATGGTTTAGGTTTCTTCAAATCATTTCCTTCTTTATAAATCGAAGTTATATATGCTTCTTCCGATGTCTTTGGTATTGCTTTTGTTGCTTGGATTTCATTCATTTCATTTTCTTTGTTGCTTCTTTTATCTCTTGAATTGTTATAGGTTTACTTAGTATTTATCTATGATCTTCAGTACATTCTTTAAGCTTCTTTAAACCTTCTTTGTACATTTTATGCTTAGAATATAGTTCCTTAAAAATTATGCGAGTTGATTTTCAATCTTGCGTATAATAGTTTCTTCCTTTTCTTTATTGCTATTATCATCCTTCTTTCCTTCAACTTTCTGATTTGATATGACAGATATTTTCCTGGTTATTTGCATTCTCAACAGGATTCTGTTTGACGTATTTTATCTTCCTTTGGAGCTCTTCTGTTTCCAGTAAGTCTAATTGTTGTTTAACTCTGTTTAGTTCTCTCAAAACCTGTTCATTTGGATTAGTTTTGTGAATTTTTAAAATTCTTTTATTTTTTCCCTTTCAATTGTGATTTCTATCTACTATATTGCTGCAAACTTTCTAAGTATTCCTCTCATATAAGCTTTACATATCTCCCATATGGTTGTCTCTAATACCCCTGGGGTTGTATTTATATTGAAGAAACATTTTAATTCTTTACATTTCTATAATATGCCTTCTTGGAGTAACAGACTGTTATTCACCCTCCATTTGAATAGCATTTTTTTTTCATTGAAACCATGACATTAAAATTGGATTATGGTCCACGTATGTCATTGGGAGAATTTCCAATTCCTTAATAGATGCTGTGAGAACCTTAGAAACCCAACAGATATCAATGATTGAATATGTATGTTTTGCAGAAAAGAACATATAGTCCCTTGCTTCTGGGTTTTGTAGTCGCCAAACAACCATCAAAGCTAGTGTATCCATGTACTGAAAAACCTTTTTGGGGAGCTTTCCTTTTGAAAAGTGAATTTGCCTAAATTCAGATCTAGGATTTCATTCATGTAATTTCTATTAGAATTGGGAAGAATTTTTAATTAAAAATGTCCTTATTCTTATTTGGGGCATAGATGGATTCCAGTGTGAAACTTTTACTTTCTTTTCTTAATTTAAAAATGAAAATTCATCATTCTTTATCTTGTAATTGTTCTAATACCTTCCAAGAAGGTGATTTAAGATAAACTAGAATTTATTCTAAATATACTCAATATCTGGGAAGTCTCCATCTATTTTTATGTAGTCTTGCATCTAGGTTTTAAAACGGCCTTCAAGATCCACCTTTACAAAATGCTCTGGGATACCTCTGAATCTTAAATGTAATTGCCTTTGCAGAAATTCTACAGTATCCATTGTTCTTTCCATTTGACTTCAAATTTTGATATTTCAACCCTTTGTTTTAAGTCTTTTTTTAACTTTATCTCTTGTGTATTAGCTTGAACATTTTTTGTGATATTCATAATCTCAGTTTTTAATTCTGCCTTTATTTCCTTCATCTTGTTTAAAACTCTCTCTCTCCTGTGATTGTTGGAAGTTCTCATTTAATCCTATCATTTGTGATGTTAATTTTTTAAACAAATGATTACGCGTATCTGAATCTGATACCTCTTTCTCCCCTCCTCTCTTCTTCTCCCTCGATGTTTTCTTTCTTTCCCTTCTTTCTCTGTAAGTCATAAGTATCTTTTCCACACACAATCTCCTCTTATGTTGCAGTTTCTTCTGTTATTTTCTAATTGTTCTATTTTGTAATAATGTGTCAGTCAGTGCAATGAGGTGGCCACCTCTTCCAACAATTTCTCTTACTCTGATCTTTTTCCCCACTTTCCTGTCCCTCTTAAACAACTTTTCTTTAACCCACTTCCTCTATCCAATTGTCTGTAGCAAATAAACCATTTCAAACTTTTTACACTCCTCTCTCTGTTCACTTCTGCCACCACATCCATTTCTACAGAATTTTATAAACTTATGGGCACTTCAGTTTCCCAGGGTTTTTTTTTTTTTAGATTTTTATCCTGCCTTTTTTTTTTTAATTTAAAATATGTCCTCCTCCTCCTCCTGATCTTACATTTGAAGGTGTCAACCCCACTATGTAGACTAGACCAGCAAATCAACTCCACAGGAAAAATAAAACTATACTTCATTGAGATAGGCTGTAATAACAGAATCTTGCAAGTCTTAAAGTGTTTTCTCCTCTCCCCCTTGCCCCCAGTCTTTACATTCCAGAGAACTAGGGAGGGTCAATTCTGAGATACTTATTCAAGATACATTCAAATTCCTGCTTTGGACTCAGATTTTATCAGACCTGTGTCTAGGCTGCGGCTCTTCCTCCTATCTCTCAAGGTTATTCTCACAGCCCATTACATCTACCTCTCCTCCTTCTTATATGCCAGTGTACCAGGGTAGTGCTTGCCTGAGCTGCTTCCCAGGACTTAAAGAATGTTTCCCAGGGTTTTTATTTTTAGATTTTTATCCTGCCTTTTTAAAAAAAATTCTAGGCTCTTTTAAATTCTAGTCTCTTTTCTTTTAAATTCTAAGTTCTTTGCCTAGATAAAAGTTCTTGCATATTTCTTTCAAAGTCCTTATTCTCTACAGAAGGACATCAGAGTGAACCTATGGGAAGAATATCAAATACAGGCTAGATCCACACTTGGTAGAACAGTAAATATGAAAGAAAATATGCCTTCCTAAATATGCCAACCTACATACGGAATAATGCCTGCAACTTTCATGTAATGGAATGTTTTATGTCAGTGCACATGCATGTAAACATGTAGTTCAAGTCAGATCTCTTTATTGTTTAAAATAATATAACCCATTTGCTTTCCCATCTAAATTTATCAAACAAAAAACAAAGGATATAGTGGTATGAAACATTTACAGATTGTTTATGAAGCTTATTAGGCACTAACTTTTTTTTTCATTTTTTAAACAATTTTTCAAACTCTGATTTCAGTGTGATTCCCTTAAACTTTCAAACATCTGCTAAAAATAATTTAAATTCACGGAGCTCCTGATATCATTTTATTGCAAGAACATTAATTTGGGCACAATGTTCTTTAATACTAGTGTTGTAGAATACAACATTGCTAAAGCAAAATCATACAATCATCCCAAATAGTAATCTGAGTTTCAAATAAATGTAGAAGTAAAGGAGAAAGAATCTGATACTATTAGTGCTTACCACATAGTTCAAAATAAAGAAAACTTGATGTAACATTGTTAAGCTGATGGTGTCTAAAGAAATTTATCTGAAAAAATACATTTCTGGCTATTTCTTGCTCTGTTTACAATAAGTTCGCAGATTAATGTAACCATTAAAACTTTTTAAATATCTTTGAGCCTTTTCACATAACATTAAAACATATACAACACATAAAAATACAATATGAAATGGCAACTAAATACAAAATAAAACAAAGAAAAGGGGAATTATTATTATTTAATACTAATAAGTATGACATAGTGATTAATGTGCTAAACTAGGAATAGGTAGGAGATAATAGAGCCAGTTTAGTCTAGTGGTTAAGGCACCAGGTTAGAAAGCAGGAGATTGTAAATTCTAATCCCACTTTAGGCATGAAAGCTGGCTGACTTTGGGCCAGTGTCTCTCTCTCAACCCAATGCACCTCACAGGGTTGTCGTAGGGAAAACAGGAGAAGGAAGGAGTATTAGGTATGTTTGTCACCTTGAGTTATTTATAAAAATTATAAAGGCAGGATTAAAAAAATCTAAAAAAAAAGGTACTGCACAAGTTGTTAGGATAAAATGAGGGGAGATGGTACCTCCCCCCATGGACTGTTTGAGCACCTAGACAATAAGTTGTATATGAATGTAAGAGTAAATTCCAGAAAATGTATTACTTGAAATAGTAATGTCTGCAAAGCCCCCCACCACCACTTCATTTTTCCCACCACACAGCAACTAAAGATCGCATTCCAAGTATTTGCCTTCCTTTATCTTGACCTATATTCTCAGTAAGAGTC
Source organism: Liasis olivaceus (assembly GCA_030867105.1). Taxonomy (NCBI): domain Eukaryota; kingdom Metazoa; phylum Chordata; class Lepidosauria; order Squamata; family Pythonidae; genus Liasis; species Liasis olivaceus. The sequence goes on from CM061349.1 coordinate 266,747,353, forward strand.
ATCTGGTACAAACACAACCATAAATCTATCCCTCTGGCAGTATCAACATATATTTCATCAACACCAACTTATCTTTCACCAACATATAAACGTTCAACACAAGTCCAGCATCTGTGGGCATTTCAATCAATCAATCAAGAACCTCTAAATCAATCAGGTAGTTAAGAACTGCCCTTAAGTTTCCTATCCATTTCCCAGAAGGGAACTAATCCTTCCCTGCCACATCTTCAGCGCACCCTCAGAGCCACTGAGTAAGTTCTGTCCTTTGTTTTCAACTCTTTAATTGCTCTTATTGTTCATGGTTCCTATCTTACTACTTTGCCAAGACTGCACATTTACAGTTTTGAGCTCAAGACTGGCACGACTATAGATGGATTCCTTCCAGGATTCTTCTCATGCAAGAGTATTTCGAGGTTGTCTAAGGGATTTGGGTCTTTGCCTATGATATTTTTCTAATTCATGTGTGCCCAAACTGAAAGTGAGTTTTTGGTTTTATGTGTATATTCTCTTACCCTGGAACATATAAGATCAGATTACTATATTCTCATTCGTTTCTGTTCTTCTCAGCCTATTTATTTTGTCCCTATGGCCCATCATTTACTTCTGAGTCAAGCTTTGAGTTATAAAGCTATCTCCACCTTACCTCTAACCCTAATCCTTACCTCTTCTATAGGCCTTCTTTCCACTCCTTGCCTGGCAAATAATAATCCTCCCACCATCTCTTTCTTTCTCCATCTTTGTTTCAAGACCTATAGAAACAGTATAATGAGCCATGCACTCATGGAAGAATTTTTTTTTTCCTTTCAGTAACATTTTATTGTTCATGTGTATATATTAGAATGCCCTATATCTTTGAACTTGAATGGCTGTTTGAGATAATTATCTCCCATTTGGAGCACATGTTCATTGCATCTATATCATACTTCTGGAAAAGATATCTTGCTCTTGCCTCCATCTGTAAATGAAAACTTATATCCATTATACACATCGATTACTGTAACATGCTCTACGTGGGGCTGCCCTTGAAGAGCATCTGGAAGCTTCAGCTGGTACAAAATGCATTGGCATCAGCAATTATGTGAGCACCTACATCTGCATGTTACACCTCTGCTCCATGAGCTATATTGGTTATCAGTTTGCTTCTCAGTTCAATTCAGGGTGCTGGTAATGACCAATAAAGCCCTACATGGCTTGGGGCTGGGTTATTTCAGGAACTGCCTCTCCCCAATCACATCTACCCATCTTATCAGGTCCAGAAGGAATGGCATGTTCCAGGTCCCGTCCATGAAGGAATATCTTTTGACAGGACCCAGGATGAGATCCTTTTCTGTCATGGCACCTGTACTTTGGATTATCATTCACCCTGAGGTCAGATTGGCCCTAATCTTGCTGGCTTTCCAGAAGGGCCTGAGGACACAGCTTTGCCATCTGGCCTGGGGATCTGGGAACATGGGTATGGAGCCTGCAAAGTGGTTATATTGCTAGGGAAATTGAGTGCACTCTCCCACAGAATGTTTGTTTATAGTTTTTAATGGTTTTTAATGTTTTCTAATGATTTTTGTTGTTATGCTTTGGGTTATTTTGTTGTACTGTTTTTGTGTTTTTACTTTGTATGCTGCTCAGAGTCATGTATGTGAGATGGGTGGCTATATAAATTTGCCAAATAAATAAATGGAAATCTAAGGAGACTGTAGAGCAGTCTGCACAGCACGTAGGCTGCCAAGTAGCCTTGTGAGGCCCACCTCTGTTTTTTTAAAACATAATAAATTCACCATCACCACTCCAAAAAGATGTGTTGCCAACCAACTGACTCCAAGCCTCACCACCACCAACTCCAGCGATGCCACTGCTAGCCACTAAACACCTGATCAGCGTGTCAGATTTTCTTTTGTGGCCTGCAATGATTTTTAATTTATCATTGTGGCCCTTTCCCTTCCACAAGTTGTCCAGGCCTACTGTAAAGAGAGGGGAGAATGGGCAAAAATAGGTGCCCCGACTTTAATTCAAGGTGCTTATCCTATAATATTAATACTTCTGTACAGTGGTACCTCAGGTTACGAACTTAATCCGTTCCGTGACTCTGATCGCAACTTGAGTTGGTCGAAACTCGAGGTAAATTTTCCCATAAGGTTCAATGTAAATACGGTTAATCCGTTCCACCCTCCGAATTTGGTCACACCATGAGGCAAATTTCCCCATAAGGTTCAGTGTAAATACGGCTAATCCGCCCTCCGAATCTGGTCGCATCACAAGGCAAATTTCCCCCAAAATACACCGCAAGCCTCACCGAACGTCTCCTTGCTACCGCGATCTCGCCCACAGGAAGCCGCGACCGCGTGGCAGCAGGGCAAATGGCCACGGATCCGGTTCGTAGCTCGAGGCGGAGTTCGCATGTCAAGGTAAATTTTTGGGGCCGGAGCTGGTCGTATCTTGAAAAATTCGTAAGGAGGGGCGTTTGTAACCCAAGGTACCACTGTATATCTTTGCCTGAAATTACTGATTAGTAAACAAATGCACGAAATATTAAGCCACACCTTGGCAATCTAACGCTCTTTTTGAAGGTCAACAAGGATATCTCTAAATTCACTTAATATAAAAATATACAGTAATACCTCGGTTCACGAATGCTTCTGTTCACGAACAATTCGGTTCATGAACAGCAGCGTTTGCAAAATTTTGCTTCCGTTCGTGAACTCTGCATCAGGTGACAAACACGACCCATGGCCATCTTCCCTGCTCTGACACATGGTCGTGGCTTCCTCTAGGCGAGATCGCGGTCGCAGACAGACACTTGCTGTGAAGTTTTTTGGTGTCGCCTCAATCAAGGTTAGTGTTCTCTCTCTTCATACTGTACTGTACTTTGTTTCATATTTTTGTGGTTAAAAAAAAATACATATGGTTTAGAACGGATTAACCTTATTTACATTGAACCTCATGGGAAAATTTGATTCAGTTGGCGACCAATTTGGTTCGCGACCAGAATCATGGAACGAATTAAGTTCGTGAACTGAGGTACCACTGTATAATATTTACATCTGATTGAAAAAAAGTCTTAACTGTTGCAGAATGAACTTTGGTTATTGTTGATGACTGACATTATAATCTATACATCAGGGTTTCTCAGTGGATCATGACTTTCCAAGTGATCGTGAGCAACTTAGAAGGGGTTCAATAAATGTTTAAAATGTTACTTCAGGTGTAGTTGTTGACAAGCATTTTTGTTCCCAGAAAGAAACAGTTTTAGTATCTTATTTGTTGGGAAATGCTTCTGCTGAGAGATAAAGCTCAACATTTAGAAATAATCCAAAATGGTGATAACATTCTATCATTTTTTTAAATTGATTTATAGATTAAAATTCAATTGTTAAAAGATGTATATTTCTTTCTTTCCCAATTTTAACCCAATGAAAATATTAGTTTTATTCATGTAGGGTCATACAAATTTATTTCTACTTTTAGGAGGTTATAGTATCACCAAATCTGATGACCTCTGAAATATGTATTTTATAAACATATGTAAGTCACAGAGACTATACCAACAAGCACTGTTTACAATTTGCCATGTCATGATTATTCCCTAAATTTTAACTTTCCCTGCTCCCATAATTACATTGCAAAAATGTATCCACTTATACATAGATCACAGGTTTTACCAAATTTCTTCCATGAATTCTCAAAATATAAATCAAGGCAAAAAGCCTTTCATTTAATAATTATACATCATAATATGCTAAATGCAACCACAATGAAACACTGAAAATACTTAATTTTCATGTGTTTACTTTTTTACAAATCCAATTTTCAAAAATAATATTTATCTTCTGAAAGTTGCATGCAATGTATTTTTTTATCTTTCTGATACCCTTTCAAATAAGGACAATAGTACGATTATTAATTAAATACATAAACTGTATGAATAATAATAAAATATTTTGTATAGCAAAATTATAATTTTTTGGTTTTACCACATTATTATTAAGTCATTTTAAAAAACTAGACAAAAGGTATCATTCATTAACTCTGTAAGAACTAGATTAATAGGAATTAACATTTTATTGTAATATGACTCTTCACGTTATTTTGATATTATCAAGGTATATGCATAATATAACAAGCCTAAAACCTATATTAGTGTATGCCACTCTAGCCTGTAGTTTATATTTGTTAGTGAAGTCAAATGTCTGATTGGGACCTGTAAAAACTGAAAATAGACAAGATATTTTTTAATCAAGGAATAAATAAAATAATTATTTCTAACAAAATGTATGTTGTGGATTCTTCTCTGTTCTTTATCAAACTGTATGAAATTTTCTCCACTATTCTAATTTATAAAAATTCTGAAATTACTGATTTATAATTCTTTAGATCACTTATACCAGCAGCAGAATATCTATACTGGTCCACATATTAATGGGCAAAAGACTTAGTAAAAATAATGACTCGAAAAAGTATATAAATAAATAGTCTGTAACTGACTAACACAGAGCACAGAATACCATCAAAAAACCTAATGTATAATTCATAATACCCACATATACAGCATAGAATATATACTCAGAACAGAAACTTTGATTTAGTCATCTGACCATATCAAAAGTATAAAACCAATACAAGTATGCAAGTAAATACAAAGAAAACAGTAGAACAAATTCATAGTAAGTCATCACCCCTACAGTAACCCCAATCTGATCTAAATAGTCTATCCTCTTCAAAATTGCCTTTGATATAAAGAATGCAGTCTTACTAGTGATACGCAGGTTCGTCCCCTGCAAAAAGTAAGACAATTTCTCCTGGGTACCCCAGTAGTTTTTAGTTTTTAAATAGGAATCTAAGTAAACAGACCTTTCTGTTGAATATAGTTTGCAATTAAAGAGAATATGCGCAATGTCTTCAACAGCTGGTACACCACAGATACACAGTGAATATATACTCAATTACGACAATAATTAATATCTAAATGTTTACTATGACAATTGAAATATATTTCAATTAATACTTACCTCTTTTCTGAACCCAGCCTTCTTTCACAATTGTAACATCGCTCATGATGGCTCCACTGAGCCTTCAGATTAAAGAATTAATATTCTGCAGTATTGCTTTCCTTTATTCTTCTGACTTTCCAATATTTTAAAGCAGCCTGAAAGTATAAATAAACAAAAATTAACCCTCCTGATATCGCACTGCTTAATACCCAACCTTCCTATTTAACTATAAATGTCGGCCATTTTCCCACAAAATAGTACTCAAAGCAGTTTATAAAAACTGTGAAATATGTAAATACCATTTAAGACATAGCAATAATAACAATAATAACAAAACAGTCTTAAAAGCACAGATAAACGATAAAAATTTTACCTAGCACCTAGATAATAACAATTGTATAAAGAAAATTTGCCTGGGCAACAAGAAAAAAAACATTAGTTTTGTCACCCATTTCATCAATAAAGTACAGTAGCTGGTACATATACTTTTAAATGTTAACAAGTTGCCTCTATCAATTCTTCAATATTGCTGTGCTGACATTGGTTCTGCTGGACCATGTGTAGAACAAGAGTCTTGTTACAACTGAAAAAAATGTAATTGTTTTATCTAGTGGTGGACAGCTTATGAAATATGTGCAGATTTCTAAAATTGCCCTACGGATATCCAGTGGCAAATCAGCCCATTTTCAGTTATGTGCTTTTTAATTTCCCTTTAAAGCAAAAAAAAAAAAAAAAAAAATCAGCAAGAATGGGTTTGAATGTGGGAGATCTTTGGGAAGCAAATCACTCTCATTTCCAGCCTCAAAAATCCTCGACCCCCTGCAAAACTGCCTGAAACCACACCACTGAAATTATCTTATTTTACACTAAATTTCAACAGGAGAATTTTGGACTATTTTTCAACATCTCAGATGAGGAACAAAGAGCAATTTATCTTCCTGAGATCAGCCTCCCCAAGCCAAAAAAAAAAACCCCACCAAAAATTTGCCTTGCCCCTTCCAGTGATCGCTTGGTCACCAGAAACCTTGCAAGTTAAGATGTGGCCTGCCTGCTCAAACCTTGCCCATCACTCAATTAGTCAGTTAAAAACCTTGTACCCTGCTTCACTGTCAGCAGATCATTTTTTTCATGCACAGGTAGTCCTTGCTTACCAACCACAATTGTGATCAGCAACTCCTTCACTAAGCACCGCAGTAGCTAAGCGAAAAATCATGTGACCATGCCAGATGTACGTCACTCCTGTTTCTGTTGTTAAGTGAATCACTGTGGTCATTAAGCAAGATATCATGTGACCACAACTTGCAATTTCACTTCCGCATCCTGCATTAATTCTGCTTGTTGAAAACTGGTTGTGAAGCTCGCAAATGGCAATCACGTGACAGTGGGGTGCTGTGTGCGCTGGCTGCAAAGCGCCTGAATGGTGATCACGTGACTGCAGGATGCTGCAACAGCCGTAAATGCAAGGAATGGTGGCAAAGCTTTTTTTTCAACCATTGTAACTTCAAACAGTCACTAAACAAGGCAGTTGGTAAGGGAGAACTACCTGTAGGTTGAAACAATGATTAACCGCTGTTCCTTTTATATTGAGAAATGGACACTGACACTAGTGAGACTTCTGCCAAGGTTACAGGGCCCTACTGCCTGAAATGACCTGATCAACTCAGCAAGGGGAGGGGATCAAGTTCTCCATTTCTGATTCAAGGATCAAACCTGTTTTAATATATGTAGATATTATATATAATGTTTCTTTCAATTTGCATATGCACATGTATGCAAATTTACTAAACATGCAATGTTATTAATTTTTATTTTAAAGACAACATCCATTTTGACACACATATCACAAAACATTATCTTAATGAAGAAACTAAATTCTCTATGAAGAAATTCATATAAATTTGAATCAGTCTATCTAATATGGAAACCTCATATAATGCCCAATGAGAATTGCTAAATCATGTTATCTGGATGCTAATAGGTACTCTAAACTAATTTATTCAGAGGGCATCAGCTGAGAAATTATGCTCCATAACCTGTATCAGTAAAGACTCTTGGAAATTATCTTTTCTTACTCCGAAAACAACAAAGACATAATGCTGGTCACTTGCTTTACAACCCCACTTCTGTCACAAAATAGGCCAAACAGGCACAATATTTATATCAAACCACTGAATTATATATCTGGATGAAGCTATACAAGCTACTAAATCCAACTTCTGCTTAATACAAGAATTTGATTTTAAGAATCCTGAATGAAAGGCAGATCAGCCTTCACTGGCATCTGATAATAGGAACTGAACATCTCATTAGGCAATTAGTTTGACTGTTAGGAGCATGGGTATCTACAGGGGAAAAGGGGATGGGACAAATGAGGAAATACGTATCACAACATTACAACTACAAGCTATGTCTGATGTACTTGTTTCTGACACTGCAATATAGGTACAAAAGGCCAGGGGCCACAATATATATTCCATCATTGTTTTCTCATCACGGTTTGCTCTATGCATCAATGTCAGGAAATTCTTTCTGGTGGTCAAGTAAATTCATCTCCTTTGACTTAAACCATGATTCCTCATCCCTAATATATAATATGAATATTGTATATTAAGAAAACAATCCCATAGCTATTTTTGATGGCTGACAGTAATTAATGGTATATCAAAAGATTTCAAAATGCTTAACATTCCAAATATATTCAGAAGTTCAAAAACATATTGGAGGCAAAAAGGTTATTTTACAATGTTAAAATATCCTCATACTAAAAAGAAACAATTTAAACTTATCTCATTTTGGGCAACGTACAGAATTAAAACCAGAAACAATAACACAATTTCTAAAATCAATATTCAGAAACCATACTGTAACACATTCCTATGGTCAAAAAGCCATTCTATCTCAAAACACTGAGACAACAACTATCAATCAGACAATGGGAGTTGCTTAACCTCCCAGTCCAAATGCCTGTGGGAACATCAGGGTCTTTTACTGCCTTACAAAAGGCCAACAGGATTGAAGCCTTTCCACAGGGAAGGCACAATTCTTAGGTCCCACAATATGACACCATTTAATAGGAGAGACTTGGAGCATGCAAACTCTGCCAGTCTTGGTGGGGTGAGCAGAGATGGTGACAGAAGGTCCTGTAAGTAACCTAATCCTGTGCCATGTAGGGCTTTATAGATTATAACCAGTACTGTGAATTTCTCCTAGAAGCCTATTAGGAGCCAGCACAATCTGCAAAACAGAGTAGTTATACCTGCATATCATAGAGCAGCCCAAGTTGCCTTCAACCCTATATTCTGGACCAGTTGCAGCTGCTAAATGCTCTTCAAGGGCAGTCCTATGTACAGCACTTGACACTAATTCAACTAGGAGGTGATTAAGGCATGAGTAACTGTGAGTAGGCCTTCCAATCCACAAAAGGCACAATTAATGCATATGGCAAACCTGTGCAAGAGCCTTCCTAGCCACAGCTGACAGAAGCCCCAAGTCCTGGATGACCCCCAAACTGTGTACCAACTCTATTTTGGGGAGGGCAACCCTACTCAGAGATCAACTCTCTGGATTTGGGAAGTTTCAAACCCATAGCCACTCAGTCTTGCTAGGATTGAGTAGAAGCCCCCACAGCACCCAGACACTGGGAAAGAACCGAAATAGCATCAACTGGTCAGCCAACAGCAGAGATATATGATACTTCACCTTGGGTCAAGAAATGATCTCCCCCAGTGGCTTCATGTAGATGTTGAATAGGATCAGGGAGAGAATAAAGCCCTGAGAAACCTCACAAAGCAGAGGCCTCAGGCTCAATCTCTCTCCATCTAACAAAACGAACTGGCTCCAAAGAAATAAGAATCACCACAGTATCATACTGCCCATTCCCAAATCTCTGAGCCACTCTGGAAAGATACCATGATTGACAGTACCAATGACCAAAGAGAGGTCAAAAGCCAGGATGGATGCATCACCCTCATCCTGAGCCTGCCACAATTCATTGACAAATGTAATCAATGCTGTTCACTGCTGTAGCCAGGTCTGAATCCTGACTGAAAGGGGCCCAGATAATCTGCTTCCTCCAGGGCTCTCTGGAGCTGCAAGTTGACCACGTTTTTCAACAATCTTCCCTAAAAAGAGAAAGTTGGGGGCTAGATGAAAGTTGTCCAATTCTGTTGGGCCAAGTGATGGTGTCTTAGGGAGAGGGCAGATAAACCACTTCTTTCAAAGCAGAAACCACCCCTCCCACAAAGAGGCATTAACCACTGATGGAGCCAAACATATATCACCTTATAGGAGGTCTTGACCATTGAGGAGGGACATGGATCCAAAACACATGGGGTCAAGCTCACAGCTTCAAGGACCCTGCCCATTTCATCAGGACTAACAAGTTCAAACTCTTCCCAGACAGCTAGGCAAGACCACACCTCAGGCATCTCCATAGGATCTATACAGCTAGAGTCCAACTCTAAGCAAAGCTGAATGACGTTATGCATCAGACACCTAGAATAATCCTCACAACAGTCCTGTGTTACCTCAGACCCTTCTTACCGAGGAGGGATTGGGTCATCTTGATCAGCGTCACTGGCCAGCTCTCTGCAGATACAATAAGAGTGGAAAAATAAAAACCAAATACAACAAGATAAGGATAACCTGGGTTGCATCTTTGTCACACTGACTCTCACCCAGGAAAAGATGACCTCACCCACCAACAACCCCCATCAAGAACCTCCTAACACATAAATCCCCAATCCAACACCTTACTGTTGCTAAGTACTTGAATAGCCAGTGTAGGAAAATCTCAGCATGATCACCAAGGTCCAAAGTGGCAGATGAATATGATAAGATGGCCACTGTTCCATATGGTTGGTCCAATGGATACATGCAGACCACCAGTCCACTCCTGCTACCACTGCCATCTCATGCCAACTCCAAGCACTAGCAACTATCCAGCAGTCCAATTTAGACCTTGCCCAGCCACCTGCTTTGTTGCTGTGCAAGCTGAAGATCCACTCTGAGAACAGAAGCTTGGTCATCGTTGTCTCTGCTATCATCTGAAGACAGAAACGAAAGACAGCATCTGCTACTGCTGACGCCAGTCATATCTTCCAGGAGTATCTAACAACTGAGCAGCAGTGCTTCAGCGAAGAAGCCAAATGCTGTCAAACAACAGCAGAATGGCTGAGAGCCCCATTCCACCAATGGTTTTGCAGGCAATCCAATTATTCTGGCAGCTGAAGATCTCCCAATTGCAAACCTAGTCAGCCCTCAGTCTCCTCCTGGTCTCCAGGCAGTTCGGCCACCCCAATTTTCCTGGAGGCCACTACCAAGGGATTGTATTTCACCAGAGGTTACACCCCTTCCTGGACCAGCCAAACAGCTCACTACTCAACAACACATTCCCAACCCTCAACAACATTCCAAAACACCCAAACTACTGCCAGACCCAAACACATGTCACCAAACCACTGCCGTTATAAATGATTTGTTTTGCTTCTCTTTGTTTTTATTTTTTAGTAGATATCATATTTCCTTGAATAATTTTAAGTGATAAAAGACAGCACGAGTACATTAATTTCTGACTTTCCTTTAAACAACAGAAATCTTAAAGGTTTTGTACACCTTTGCCATTTCCAGGGTAATATTTCTTATACAGTAAATTCACGTAATAGTTTAATCTAAATACTTTCTGAAATGACAAAAAGTTGCTTATACGCAAAAAAGGTAAGCTATGCTATTACAGTGAAACCCAGATCTCAATAAAATAGACTTCACATATAATGGACCAAATTTCCACAAATTAAATCATTTGTATGATGATGTCACCATGAAAATAATATAAATGATGTAATATGCATCATTTGCATAATGATGCCATTGTGAAAATTCATAAAACACCATGATGATGTACTTACATATTCAATGTTCTCTCCCATAAAGTATAAAAAGGAGGGGGCTTGCCTGAACCCCACTGGAAACTTACTAAATAATATAGTTCCTGCCATGGCAAAAACAATGGATCCATATTAGGACCCTCAAAATGTACCCACTGATCATCTGAAAATATGCAATGGGCTGTATGAGAGTAGGCATAAATAGCCTATCTTAAGCCATGTAAGGCTCTTTGAACTGGGCTCAGAAGGCAACCAGTAAATAGTGAAGTTATTTCAACACAGACAACGTGAATCCCAGAGAGGCCTCATTCACTACTCATACTGCTGAATTCTGGGCCAGCTGCAAGTTTTTGAGGGCCACACTACAAAGATCTCATTGTAATAGTGTAGTAACTTATAAGTCACTGAACCCAAGTGTCTCTCCACTATGGAGGGATACATCATGTTTATTTATTTTGCAGTGTTTATAACTTGCCCCAATCCTGATGGACTCTGGGCACTATGCAACAAAATAAAGAAAACTTAACAGTAAAATACTAGATTAAATATCCAAGACAAGCAAATTCACTCAAATCATCTATTGGCTGAAGGCATGCTCAAACAATAGAGTTTTAATTTGTTCACAAAATATTAAAAAGGTAGTAGCCAGGCATTTCTTGGGGGTGGGGGGGAGAGTTCCATCAAATGAAGACTACCATATAGAAGGCCTGTCACCTTGCCCATGCCTCATGAGCCTCATGAGAAAGAGGATTCTCAACAGGACCTCTCTAGATGACCAAACTACTTCAGCCAAAGCAGTGCCTAGCAGGGATTTCAAGAAAACAACTGAGGACTTTGAACTCAGTTTAGAAACCTTCTTGTAGGCAATGCAGGGATTAAACATCCAAGTGTCACTCTACTCTGGCAGAATTGTCCCACCAGAAATTTAGCCGTTGCATTTTATACCAGTGCAGCTTCCAGGTTATATCCTAAGGAAGCTCCACATAAATGTTTACCAGTCAAAGCCACTGATTAAAAGAAAGGAAGACTGTTCTGGACTGAAGTTGCCAGCTTATATCGGCAACAGTGTGTGTGGATGCTTGTTGATGGTGCTCCGAGAGAGATTTGTAGGATTTTTTAGAAGTTTTTGGACACTGAGGTTGGTTTGTGGATGTGGAGGATTGTGGAGGACTGTGTCAATAGGAAGGTTAGAACAACAGGTGGGAACAAGGAACAAGAGGCTGAAGAATTGGCAAAGAATTGGAAGAGTGGAGAGATTGGAGAGGGGCAGGCAAGAGTGAAGACTGAGAAGGGGGGTGAATTTTATGGACGTTTGGGATCCCCTGGAGTCCCCCTGGACCCCAGTGGACTACCTTCATTGGGCTGTGAATGGCTAGTGCCGAGCCCAAGTCTGAGAGCCCAAAAGACAGCTGCCACAACTTCAGAAGATGGTACACACCGCGTGATGGCAGCTAAGCTGACGGAGACAACGAGCACCCCTGGTCCTCACCGGCAGTTGGACCTATTCACATGGACGTTGGAGTTATGGAGTATGGTAGGCTACTGGCCGGATTTTTGGCCAAATGACTGGCTTTTGGGAGTTTCAGACTCTTGGAGGCATTTGACCGCTCAGCAGCTGCAACAGTGCTTGGGGCACTGACATGTTTTTGGACTACTGTTCTGATTTTTTAGATCAATCTTTGTATGGGCTTATGATCTTGCCCTGGGAGGTTGTCTGGGATATCCTGGGGTTGCAGGGGCATTCAGTGAGAATCAGGGGAGTGTGGTTGTCCCTTCTCCCCTGTGTGAGAGCGGGGGGGGGAGTGGTTCCCTGCTGGGTGGGTGAGAGTGACAAGGCAGGTTGGTGCTTGTAAGTTTGAGAGGATGAGTGTGGAGGGGGATAAGTTGGTCTTGATGTGACCTTCTCTGCTGCTGAGGTGAGTGGAGGGATGGTGGCTTGCTCCTGCTGAGAGCAACTACTATAGCACCTGTCGGGTTCACCTTACCCCTGGTTGTATGTCGGTTGGTGGGATTCCCCTTTTAGATCAAGAGAAGAGATCTGATGGGAGACAGAATGGCTGCTGGGGCAAACAGGGTAGAACAGTGTATTTCAGTGGTGTCAGGTAAAGAGAAATATGGTGGGAGACAAGGGGCGGGCCACTCGCAGGGAACGCAGCCTCGGTGCCTTGTACCAATCTCATGCTCCAGCTGAGGTGGCAGGATACAAATGGAAAATTATTTGTAACTTCATTCTGATCTTTATCCTACATTTTTGGGTTATGTAGTCCTATCCTACATTTTTGGGTTATGTAGTCCTCACTAGTAACCAAGTAGTGAACCTCTTCTCTGGAAGTGTTTTTTTAGCTAGAGGCTTTGCAGTGATAAGTCTCAGAAGCAAATATGAGAAGAAGTCTTTGTTATATCCTATATTTTGTATGAAACTGGTATTTTGTGAAGTTTTACATTTTAAATGTAACTCTCTGTAATTTTCCTTTCCGCTGATGCTGAGTGCTCTTATCTCCCTCCCTCCTCAGATAGCAATGCTCTAGACAGCAAGGCCGAAATGTACCCAAAACAAGGTACAACCGGTGAAGACAAGGACTTGTGGTTTAGCTACCAGCAATTGACCAAATTTGGAGTACGGAAGGCATGGGGAGGGCACTGAGGGGGGGATTGGGGAGAAACGGCTCTTGTAATGATAAAAAGGCTTGCTGAACTCCTTTTCGGGGTTCAGTTCTTTGCAGGGACCTGCGAGTCCTAACTGAACCTTTGCGCAAATAAAGCTTCTCCCTGAATGACCCAGTGAGAGTCTCGTCATCAATAAATGTTGCGTTGCTCCCACCCGTAACACAGCCCCTTGAACGCAACCCATTTACCTGGTCAACAGATATGTGGAGGCCTGGGTTTTAGGCTGCTGCTCTTAAATGCCAGATCAGCCTGTAATAAGGATTCTCTTATTACTGATTTGATTCTTGAGAAGGCTGATCTGGCATGTACTACTGAGACCTGGCTGGGACCAGAAGGTGAGGTTCCTCTCTCGGAAATGTGCCCAGCTGGTTATCAAGTATAGCACCAACCTAGACTACAGGGCCGGGGAGGGGCTGTGGCTGTTGTCATCAGAGAATCTCTGATAGCCTGCAGGGGCATCATTCCACAAATGCCCAGTTGTGAGACCCCCTTTCTTAGGTTGGGCTCGAGAGGCCAGATGGGACTGCTGCTGCTGTACCAGCCTCCCTGCTACGTAGTGGCTTCCCTACCCAAGCTCCTGGACCTCACCGCAGGGCTGGCAGTGGAGTACCCCAAACTTATAGTTTTAGGGAACTTCAATCTGCCATCCCTGGGGGCAGGGTCAGAGGTAAGTCAGGAGCTTATGGAAACCATGACTTCCATGGGCCTGTCCCAGGTCATCCAGGGCCTTACTAGGAATAGTGGTCACACACACCATTTGGTGTTCTTGTCAGAGTGGTGCTTATGTGATCTGAAATTGGTGGACCTATCTTTGGTCCCCTTGTCATGGTCAGATCACACCTTGGTGGCCTGTCAGCTTCTCTAGGCCTGTGCCCCTCCGCAGAGAGGCAAGACCTATTAGATCAGTCCACCCCCAACAATTGATGGACCTGGATGGGTTTCAGAAGGAGATGGGGGTTACCACTGAAAATCTGCTGCGTAGTCCTGCCAAGTCCCTAGTTGCCGCCTGGAACAGGAAGATGACAGGGGCTTTGGACAGGATTGCACCCATGTGACCTCTCCCAACCCATGGACCTTATCGCCCCTCATGGTATACAGAGAAACTGAGAGGGATGAAACAAATTAGAGACGTCTAGAGCACTGCTGGTGGAAGACAAAGAACGAACTCGACTGAACATGGGTAAGAGCTGCCATTAAAGCCTACCTTGTGGCAATTTGGGTGGCGAAGTGTAAATACTTCTCCACACTAACTGCATCTGCGGATAATCACCCAGCGACCCTCTTTAAGGTAACCCATTTCCTTCTGGGGAAGGAGGTCTACCTGCAGGGGCGCGCTGAGGCATTTACTGATTTTCTGGAAGACAAAGTCACTCAGATTCATTCCCAGTTAGACACTGTGTGGCTGTTAGTCCATTGGAGATGCCTGGGGCAGGTTCTTGCCCAGTTATCTGGGAACGGTTTGATCCCGTTGCTCTCGAGGAAGTGGACAGAATCCTAGGAATGTGAGCTCAACCACCTGTGTTTTAGACCCATGTCCCTCCTGGCTGGTGAAAGCCTCCTGGGAGATGACATGTGGATAGGTTCTGGTGGTGATTAATGCTTTTCTGGGGGAGGGGGTGGTGCCCCAACCTTTTAAGGAGGCTGTGGTCCGCCCTCTTCTTAAGAGGCCATTGCTAGATTCCACCTTGTTGGATAATTTTCATCCTATCTCCAATCTTCCCTTTTTGGGGAAGACTGTTGAGAAGGTGGTTGCACCGCAGCTCAGAGGTTCTTGGATGAAACCGATTATCTGGACCCTTTTCAGTCGGGGTTCAGGCCTGGATGTGAGACAGAAACGGCATTGGTCACGCTTTTTAATGATCTCTGATGGGAGTGAGATGGGGGTAGCGCATCCATCCTCACTCTCCTTGATCTCTCGGCAGCCTTCAATACCATCAACCATGGTATCCTTCTGGAGTAGCTTCGGGGGTTGGGAGTGGGAGGCACTGGGTTGTCCTGGTTTACTTCCTTCCTCTGTGACCATTCCCAGTCGGTGTTGATAGGGAGCGAGAGGTCCGGCCCTCGGCCCCTGCTTTGCAGGGTTCTGCAGGGTTCAGTACTTTCTCCACTTCTGTTTAACATGTCCATGAAGCCGCTGGGTAAGATCATCCATCACCATGGGATGAGATATCATTAGTATGCTGATGATACTCAGGTATATATTTCAGCCCATGCTGAGTGAAGCGATGCCATGACCTCCCTCTCACAGTGTTTTAGAGGGAGGTCATGGCATGTTAAGGTCTGAATGGGGAGCAATGGATTGAAACTGAACCCTGGCAAGATGGAATGGTTCTGGATTTGGAGTTCTTTGGTCCATGAAGAATTGCCATTTTTGGATGGGGTTGCACTGCCCCAGACAGACCTGGTGTGTAATTTGGGGGTTCTCCTGTACTCATGACTCCTGCTTGAGGAGCAGGTGGCAGTCATGGCCAGGAAGGCCTTCGCACAACTGTGGGTTGTGCGCCAGTTATGCCCTTTCCTGGACCAACAGACCCTGCTCACAGTCACCCACGACCTAGTCGCCTCCCATCTTGACTACTGTAATGCGCTCTACGTGGGGCTGCCCTTGAAAAGTATCTGGTTCAATTGGTATTCAGTTGATTCAGAATGTGGCGGCCCGCATGGTTTTGTGCAAGTTAAGATTTGCATATGTCACCTCTCTTGCAGGAACTGCATCGGCTGCCGATTTGCTTCCGGGCCCAATTCAAGGTGCTGGTTATCACCTTTAAAGCCCTACATGGCTTGGGGCTAGGTTATTTGAAGGACTGCCTTTTCCCAATTCCATATGCCCAACCCACCAGATCAGGAACGCAGGGTATGTTACAGGTCCCCCCCACTAAGGAGGTCCATCTAGTGGGACTGAGAAGGGCCTTCTCCATGGTGGCTCCCTCCCTGTGGAACATCATCCCCGCAGAGATAAAACTGGCCCCCACCTTGATATTCTTCCTCAAGGCCCTGAAGACATGGTTTTGCCAGCAGGCCTGGGGATCCCAGGTTGATACTGAGCCCATCAAAAGGCTATTGTAAAAGTGTTGCTATTACTGGGGGGGGGGGGGGGAGCGGGTTTTTTCTTTGGGGTTTTTATTTCTGTAAGCTGCCCGGAATCATCATGAGTTGGGCAGCTATATAAATTGCTTAAATAATAAATAAAATAAGACTGTTGCTAAGTAAGCTGTGAGGTGGCAGGAGGCTTGAAAATCCAGTAACAAAGGAAGGGGCTAGGGAAGCTATCAGAGGGGAACAAAGTAGATAGATTAGCTTGTAGGAAAGAGGAATGTTTACTTCTGTGATGGAAAATTGGTGATTGGGGTTATATATCTGAAAAAAACTATTCTAATTTAAGATTAAAACTGGAATGTCCATCATTAGTGAAAATTAAGCAACACTTTAAACTGGAACATCATCATATCAACCAAGTAACAACATCATCCATCACCAAAAGCTCTTTGGAAGTGCTCCACTCTGACTTACTTCTGGAAAGCAATCAATAATGGAGTTAATGTAATTTCCAGTGGAAACTGTTCCACAATACCACGGCTGTAACAGAAAAATAATCCCCCTTAGCCTCAGCCCCCTTGATTTTATGATAGTTGGGAATTTGTCCTGAAATTAACATATTGAATGGGTGGAATCCAGATGGAATCCATCTGGAGAAGGCAATCCTGCAAGTACCTTGCTGCTAAGCCATATATACAGCAACATCCATGGGGAAGGCAAAGGGGTTCAAACTGCCATCAGCAGCCTAGCAGCATTGTAATGCATATACCCCTTTTCTGTTGCATCATAATGTCACACTCTCACCCCAAAGGTATTGTAGTGCCACAAAGCTTTTGTCATTCTGACAGAAGTTGCAAGTTCCTGTGATACCAGTATTTTTGTATGTGAATGCACATATTCAGAATAATTTTCCTATTCAAGCAGGGCTGGTTCCCGGCCTAGGCAACCTAGGCAGTTGCCTAGGCTGCCAAATTTTAGGGGTCACCAAAATTGAAAATACACACACAATATGAGTATAAAATCTGATAAATTTCCTTGTTGCTTTAGATCTTTTCCACTCTACACATTTCGAAAGTACTTACGAAGGCAGTCAATTAGTAATGAACAGCATACTAACCAGATGTTGCAAGTCATTAAAAAAAAAGAAATTATTATTACAGCTATGGACCTCAGGAAGCTGATAATATTATCGAAGCAAGACAAAGGTCTAATAGGAAGGTACTGAGTAAGTGAGTCATATGACTACAGGTAGTCCTCACTTAATGACTGCAACTGGGACCAGCAACCCTGTTGCTAAGCGATGCAGTTATTAAGTGAAACATCACATGACTATGCCAGACTTATGTCAGCAAATCACCCATGGTCATTAAGCGCAACATCATGTGACCACAACTTGCAACTTACTACTGACTTCTCCGTTGACTCTGCTTGTCAGAAGCTGGCTATGAAGCTTGCAAATGGCGATCACGTGACTACAGGACACTGCGACTGTCGTAAACACACACCAGTTGCAAAGTGCCTTAATTGTGATCATGTAACCATGGGGACCCTGCAATGGTCAGAAATTTGAGGACCAGTTGTAAAACTATTTTTCAGCACTGTCATAAGTTTGAACAGTAGCTAAACAGGGCAGTTGATAACTGAAGACTACCTGTATCAGCTTATCAAAGTTATACCCGGAAAAGTGGTAACAGTGTACTATGTGTGCTAGCACATCCACTCGAGGGTTAAATATAATTTCACAGAATTGTTGCCATATGACAACACTGGGTGCTGATGTAATTAAAATTATTTACCGTGATTCACAATAAATAGCGTGAAAATGTCTAAGAAAAAAATAATCTGCGGCTGAAAATTTTAAGTGTAAAGCTCAAAAACTCAATGAAAAAAAGAAACAAGAGGGCCCCTTTTTGAAATTCCTAACAAAGTCAGAAGATGAGCCAAGCCATGGTGGGCATCAGAATATGACTGCCTAAGAGGCCAAAATGTCTACAGCTGGCCCTAGTTCAAGGAAAATGTTTGGAGAAATTAATTTTAGCATAATTTATTCAGCAGTGAATTGGCTTCCTCATAAGTAGGGTCTGGTGGTAATTTTCATGACAGCCATTTTGTAAAGATACCACCACTTTCCTCAAAATGTAAATGTGACCCCAATTTTAAAAAGACTGGAGATTCTTACTCTAGGCTATAAAAATTATCCAAACACCAAACTGTTCAGAGAAAGGACATCCCAAAACAAAACTTCATAGCACCTACTTGTTTTCTTTTGGGCCTAGATCTGGAAAACAATGGTGGGAAAAGAATTCTAAAAGAGACCTAACATCTTCAAGGATGAACACAGCAGTCACAAGTTATCTACTGTATCCTCTCAATACTCTCTTTGCACTATGATGATCAAAGGCAATAAGAGAAGACTAAGAGAAGGTTGAGAACAAATCATCATCATCATCTTAGCTGTCCTTCATGTTTGTTTTCAACCAAGCAGAAATTTATAAAGTCTACCATGATGCAGAAAAACATTCAGTGGATGGAGAATGAATGTCCTTCAGAGAATCAGCATATATGTTTAATACAGCCTGCCTTCTACTGGCCAGAATAAAGCATTAATCAAAGCAGCAACTTATAAATTCTGCTGTGACACATAGACATATTTAATGATAGCAGGAATCCTACATGGAATTACCAAAGTATATTCGATATACTTCCTACTACCCCAAATAAAGCATTACTCATTGAATACCATCAAATACAAATGAGGCATATTGATCCTTCTATCTCTTACAAGTGTTTATAGAAATAATTCTGGCCACCCTTTGATTAACCTGGTAATCAAATAATCACAACATGTCAGATCTCCTATTTTATAACAAAATATAAGAGAAAACTGCCTTATAATAATTTCCATAATCCAAAACAATACCTCAGTATTGGTTATTGCTTTTTATGCTAATTATGCCTGACAAATAAAAGTATTGACATTACAGCAATGAAGAAATATCAAGTAATTCAGGGTCCCAACTGAGCAGAGATGAAAAATCAAAGCAGAATACTAAGCAATCCCAAAAGACAAAAAAGATTTTAAGTTCAACTAGTATCTCAGATATATGTAATCTCTACAACAGGCACTCACCCAATAAAGTGTATTCAAATTTATACAGAGCTTGGATTCTAATTCTTCTTCTATTATCAGACTATAAGGTTCATATTCATAGGAGAGAGTTTTGGTTTTTGTGTTTTTGTTTGCTGCTTTTGTTTGCCTTCTCTTTTTCTCTATAGCCTTCTGCATCTATTCCTGGGAAAGGAGCAAAGAACTCTTGCAAACAGTAAGCAACAGGATTGAAAGGAACATACGCTAGAAGTAATGAAAATAATACTTCCTACATGAAGCAGCAATTGAACATTTATTTACTCAGCATCTCTTTCTACATCTGTAATTATGTCCTAGATTGGTATAATGTGCCTCTTGATAAGTTTATGCCCAAGGCAGAAAACATGCTTTCCATTATAACCATGAGATAAACCTTGTATTTTTCCTCTTTTTAAAGCCCCCAATTTAAAAATATCAGAATTACAAATTTCAAAATTTGGATAATGTAGCTGTGGTTATTAATTTAAATATGACATTTTTATATTTATTTACTGAAGGCCTGAATCAGTATCTTAAGAAATCAATGAAAAGACCAAAACATACCTATTATTGACAATTAAAACCAGACTATTTCCTAAAGTATTTACTTCTTTCAGGATCAGGGCACAAAGTAATTCTATACAACTCCCAGCACACAATTTACAAGTGGCTTGAGGCTATCAGTAAGCATCAATATCAAATCCAAGTAACATCTTAGTATGTGATCTGCTTCACTTGGAAAAGCTTTCTTAAATCTGTCAGGCAAATTCCTAAGAAAGACAATTTCATTGATTTTTGAAACACTGCACAAAAGCTGTTAGGATGTTGCTGATATTCTTTTATCACAATCCAATTCGCAAACAATGTTCATATGCATTGTTAGAGGTTTTCAGAAGCATATAACTGATTTTCATGACATTTACATGTTCTTTATGAACACAGAAAATATTTCTTCACAATTTCTTAAGAGAATAAAGTCAGCACAACCAAATTATCATGTATAGTCGTCTGTATTATGTTTTGGACATCCATGAAATAAATAAAAAAAGCAATTCTGAAATCCTGTTTTAAAATGTTTAGTAGAAAGTGTACCTTTAAAAAGAATAGTTCATTTTTATTCAAAATAGAAATTAAACAATTTTAAGAATTTGCACAATATATTCATATATATTCAATCTTTCCTCAGACTTTCACCATCACACTGTGGCAATGTTACTAGAAAATGTACCAAAGGTTCAGTATTTTGTAATGAAGAGGGTGATTTAAAGCAATTCCCAACTTTCAAATATACCACTATAGCTCTCTGATCTGTAGATCGTAACAACTCTGAGAAGTATAGAAGTAAGCCTTAACAAACGCTACAGAGATATCTTTCAGCATAGCATCTGGATAAAACAGCCTTATTTTCCTAACTAGGTTATACAAATAATTTTAAAGCCCCATTCAAAGAAAAAAAAATTAACTGGACTTTAGTTCTTTGTGGGACCATCCTATTCATGTTTATCTTTAACTATACCACATGATCCTAAATCCTTTTGCAGCTGCAGGCTAAGGAATTTATTCCTGTTCTTAAAGTAAAGCCTTACAGTCCAGACTTCATCAGACTTTGAAAAAGCCTGACTCAAGTTGAATTCAACTCCTGGTAATTACTTGGATGTGGCCATGTAGTTGACTTGGAAACAATATGAAAGTAGTTTGCCTCTGCTTTCTTATGGGATTTTTTTCCAATATTCTAGTCTTTGCTATAGCCCTGAGATTTCCCAATGGTGTTACATCCTACTACCAACCTAGTTTGACCCTGCTTAGCTTTTCAAGATCAACCAAGAGCTGTTAGGTGCTGCCATCTGCTGTAAGCTTAATCAGACTTCTCTGTAGTAAATCCCACTTATTTCAATAGGACATGAATGTCCAAGTGAACAAATTTAGGATAATAGGCTAATATTTGGACTGCCATTACAATTTTGCTTTTATATACCTATATCTGTTCATTTTATATTAAACCATTTTACAAAGTTTGTCATACATAATTCTGATCACAATTTACATAACAACCTGAATTGTCAAAAACATTTTCAAAAATTTAGACTGTTAGACTTTGTACAATTACTATTTTCAATTTAGAAAGTGTGAAGCCAAGCCTGCATGTGTAAACATCTATTCGTGCAATAAGATTTATCTTTTTCCATGCTTCTCAAAGTCTATTTTTGAGGGTTCCTCCTCAAAATAACATACAGTAGTAGGTTTTGAGAATGTGTAGTGGGCTACAAGGGCAAATTGTCCCTCCCTTTTGTATTTATACAAGCAGTTCCTTCAGTGGAAATGCAAGGATTCTATCCAGAATAACATGTTAATACATTAATCACATGTATTTTTAGATGGAAATAAATCTCTTTGATGAACTGTTTATATTGAAAGATAAAGTCTAACATTTAAGTGGTATTCTTTAAATTAAAATCAGATAAAACAATATATTAGATTCCAATTCAAAGCATACCTTCTTTGTAGACCTAGTAAAATCAGTGATATTTCTTTCCAAATAACTTTCACATAGCAAGATTGTTTCACTGTGAATAGAGAATGTATGAAAAATCAACTTATCTTTAAAATGCACAGTAAATACTGTATAATAGTTTCCAAAAGAATTTGTAAAAATTAAAATATGGTAAAAACAAATATTAAAAACACTATACATAGTAAAACAAGGGAAAGGTCTTTGGAAAGAAATTGATTTCTAAAAGGAATTCATTAACCAAATATCGAAATGCATAAGTTTTGATATTGTTGATATAATTCTGTACATTCTTCTTCTGAACATTCTGAACAAACATGGAAGTTCCTCTGTACATCCATGTGTATCTTATCCAATTAACAAATACACACATTATAAGTAGCAATCAATCCAATTAAAGATATTGGGGTCAATTTAAAACCTTCCACAGAGAATAAACAGAAGTATAAATAGAATCTCCTTAGTTAGGACTCTTTAGAGGAAAACTGATTCATCCAAACGAGAATGCACTTTCTGCAGGCAAACAAAAAAGAGGCGGACAGAACAAATTCATCTAGAAAATATTTACTAAAAATGTACATTTGATATTATAGCTCCCTTTACATTATATTGTATTTTATATTTATTCCTACTAGGGGAGCAACAAAACATAGGTACATTATAAAAGTTCACAAAGCATTCTGCTTACTTCTAAACAATTTGTCTGTAAATTCAATTTGGTCCTCAGACTTATTTTGTATACTCCTATGTGTACAAATGATACAGCTCTGTGAAATATTAAGAATGTTTAATTTCCCAATATTCAAAAAGTTTTAGCTACTTCATAACTTAACACTGATTTCAAGTATAATAGTTCTTTGTAAAAAACGGAACTTTTAAAACAGAGGCAACAAAAATGTCTCAAGCTATTTCATCAATCTCAATATGTCAACCTTATAAGTCCATTATTTATGGATGTATAAATTATGACAAATTTCTGTGAAGAAACACTAAATTGTTTGAATAGAATGCTATGATATTTTAACAAGTTAACTAAAAAGAAAATTCCACATACAATACTGGAAAAGACTGCGTTGAGATTTTTCAAAGACTGTGTTATTAATTTCTATGAATCATGGGCTGCATAAATACAAGGAAAGCATTATCAGACAAGTAATAATGTACATCAATTCCTATACATGCAAAGCAGTAACCATGGCTGTCCAGCAGACCTGATGTAAACAAGCAAGCTTTGTTTACTTGCATCAGTACCACTTATGCAAGAAAGAACAGGGTATCTTTTGCTGTTCTATTATTAAAAAACAACACAGGTTTAACAGAAGAATAAAAGGGATACACTTCATTAACTAAGTGCATTTTACATTCATTTACGCCTAAGAACAGAATGCAAGAAGAGATATGATCCTATGAGGAGGAAGCACAGTGACCAAGAAGCTTCCAAAGGGAGGGGGGGTGGATGTCGTCGTTGGGCGTACGGGAAAGCCGAAGCGTGTAATGCGCCATCGATCTCAACAGCATTTCAGATATAAAGCAGCGATATACCCTACAAACAATTGGGTGGTTGCGCGCGCGAGTGGTGTTATGTTGTGCCTCGTGGCCAAGCACACACCTTCTCCCTCCTTCCCCCCTCCCCCACGAGATATTAATGTTACATAACCCTTCTGCCTGCACAGAAGCCCGACAGGCCCCGCCAACCGGACACACCAGAAGAGGACTTGTATTTTAAGTCTCAGCTGCTGCATGCGCAGGTTGAAGAGGAGGAGGAAGAGGAGGAGCTGCGAAAACGAGGCAGCCGCCTCCCTCTGTCACTGGGGGGATGGCTAGGCGCGTTTAGGATGGCGCGGACGAGGGGGGGGCGCCGTGTTGAGTCCCAGGGACTGGGAGGAAGGGGCTGGGGCAGTCGCCGCAGATGCGAGTCCTCCCCACCCGCCCTTCTGCCCCTCCCTCACCTCACCTCACGTGCCCCAAGAGCCACCAGCACCCAGCCAGCCACCCCCGCCGCCCGTCTTCCCAGCGCGCGCTCCCTCCCCCGCCCGTCAGGGTGGTCGCGAGCCTGCCTACCTGCAGTAAAAGGCGAGGATGGCGGGTGCCGGCCGTTGGCGTGGAAGCGGGGCTCCGGGCAGGGGGGCGCCCACGATCTCTCCTCCCTTGTCCCCCCTGCCGGGGTGAGTCCTTCACGGCTGCGGTCTTCCTCGGCGTAGTTGAGGTTTCGACTCCAGCTAGCGGCGCTCTGAGAGACGCAGGCGGGGCGGCGGCTACATCGATAGCGACTCTCCGCTATTTAGGGAGGCGCCCGCCTGGGCAGTTCGGCCGCAGCATCCAGGGAGTCGGGGCGGCGGCTGTTGTTCCCAGCTCAATTCACCCGGAGCGGCCCGGGGCCCAGCGCTCGGTTCGGTTCCTGCCGCCTCCTTCGCCAGATTCGTTATTTACTTTGAGGAAAACTCCCGACGTCACTGGCTCCCCCCCAGTGTCTCCCCCTCCAAAGCGGCGACGGCGGCAGCAGTAACGTCGGCATCCCCCAGTTCTCGCGAGAAGCGCCAGCGTGCGGAATGGAGCGGGGGTCTGCCAGACGGAGCAGGCAGGGAAAAGGTGGGGGCTGCCAGACAGAGCTAGAGAGCGGCGGGCGAACGGGACGGAGGGAGGGAGACGGAGGTGAAGACATGAATGAGAGGGAGAGGCGGGAGGCGCCGGGGCTGCTGACCAACCGACGGACGAGTATAGCAGGGCGAAGGTGGAAGGCGGGCATGGGGGGTGGGGGAAGAGCGCAGTCTGCGTAATGGGGGGGCCTGAGCCGAAGGGGGCCAGGAACAAAAGTGGAAGGGGTTGTGTAGGCGTGCCGCAGTAGGGTTGCTGTTTCGGACGAAGCAGAGTGGCCGAGAGCTTAACCAGGCAGCTGCCTCTGGAGGCTCACTCTCCGAAGCAAGAGTTAGGAAAAAAGTTGCTCTATCAAGGTGTTAAATTTAATAATCTCTTCCCGGCCCGAATGAGAAGGCCGTTCTAGAGCATTGGTTTGCGGCCTTCATTAACTTTGTTTGAGCAACCTTTCTAGGACGGACGGACAAAAATATTTATGACTTTGAAAACCTCTGTAATCCTAAACCCGCCTTCCACAAACTTCTCAGGGTGACTTGGAAAGGAAGTATCATCTGTCACCAGATTTTTTGTTGGAGCTCTCCGATAACAGTATAACCTCCCTGTCTTTTTCAGACAGGTGAAAATGTACACACTCCCAAATACTGGAATAGAATACATACTTCACTTGTTCCTTGTATTACTTATTTTAAAACTAATTTCCCCAAACAAAGGTTTTAAAAGATAGATATCATGACAATCCATATTTATACAGCATCAATGGACAGAAATGCTTAAATATTAATTGGTTATAGTTGAATAAGGGCTTAGCCCTCTTCTAATCTAAACAAATTTGCCCATCTAATCTAAATGGATAGTATAATTGATGTTACTTGTAACAATAGCTCATCAGCCTTTCAAATAATTAACATGGTTGCAGTTTGGGGCCATATTATTATTGCTTGCTTAATTAAGACGTAAGATTATTCCTAAATAGATATTTTAATCATTATTTTAATCATTGTGTGTTGATGTGCATTCAAAATATTTGTGTTGTATTTGTATTCTCAGTACCATTCTCTATACTTTATTATTTATTTACAGTATTTCTGTACTGCTGATCATTGACAAAGTGAAGCCTTTGTTTCATTAACCCTTTCTTAACTGATACTAGTTGTTTATTATACAAGTGTTGAATACCGACATTATTGAGTCCCACCTTAGGCACAAAGGCAACTGGGTGACCTTGGACCAGTCATTCTCTCTCAGCCCTAGGAGGCCGGCAGTGGCAAACCACTTCTGAAATCTTGACAAGAAAACTACAGGGACTCATCCAGGCAGTCACCAGGTGTCAACACTGACTCGAAGGCACCAAAAAAAATGCATATTCATGACACAGTTCTCTATTTCAAGTTCAGATACTAGCTCAACTTCCATGCTTATTTTCAAAGGAGAAAAAAAAATGCAAAAAGCTTATAATATCTTCTTTAATATTGAGACATTGAAATGAAGAAAGATTTCAGTTGAATGTTTGGAAGAATTGTAAATACAGAAATACTTTATAGTAGAACCAATTATCTAGAGCAGGCCTGCACAACATGCAGCCCCTCAAGCAGCCTTGTACAGCCTACTGGCATTTTTAAACTCAGTAAATTCACAGCCACCAAAGTCACCACCATCAGGAAGGATCTGCTGCTATCCTGAAAAGGCACACTGCTGAGGGCCTGATTCCTTTGTGGTTTGCAATTATTTTGAATTTATCAGTGTGGCCCTTTCCCCTCTACAAGTTGTATATGCCTCATCTAGAGGTATGGCTAGTTGTGTGCAAGCAGACACTGGATCTATCTGTTGGGGATATTTAATGTGGATTCCTGAACTGAAGTGGGGTTTCCAACATTATGGTTCCATACAGCTTTCATGTCCAAGGGATTTGATGTCACCAAATGCACCTTGTAGTCCCCATGTATCATTGTGAGGATGTAATAAAACTGACTATAATTTATGATCCACTGGACAAACGATATAGTTGAAGAATGGTATGAATCATGTTAAAAAAAAACTTTCCTTTTGCATATACAGTATAGTTAATTATTACATATTTTAAGGAAGAGAGATGAAATATAAAATAAATTATCTCTTGAACATTTGAGAAGTTGGAATTAAAACTGGCCTGCATGTTTAATTCCTATTCTACAGTAAAGATGGAAACTTTATATTAAAAATTTCCATGTATATTTAAAACACTTCATTTGTTTTAAATTTGACTTAATTCATTCCCCTACATTTGGTTTTATGGTCAAGGTGTAAGAGAGACTATATTAAAAATTCTGAAATTACTTCAAATAATTATGATTAATAACTGTTTCCTCAGTTCAGGGAGATTTACAGGTTGTTGCTTTGGAAGGAATTCATTTCAAACTTAAATTTATACATTTATCTAAGAACTGAAGATTATATTCTTACTTAATTCTCAACTAGAACCCTCATCCTAACAAGTGTTTACAAGTACTTCCTCCTCCTGTTGAATACTGATATATGCTACTAGTTGTAAACTTTACCAGAGAATTTGAAGCCCCTGCACAGCTTGTTTATCTCTTCTTCTGTCCTCAAGGATAATAAAAGTGGGTCTGAGACAACTTCAATCCAAAATAATTCCAGGATCTTATGCAAGTGTAAAAATCACTAAACTGATTCTGTTATAAGTAGAATATTCAAAATCATCACATTTGACCAAGAGAAGAACACATTTTAAAAAATGAAAGAAGGAAAATAAAGCGGGTAAAAATCTCTTCATAATATTTAGAAACTATCAAAAGCCACAATGAAAGTCAGCAAGAATGCATACCATAGGTCAGGAAAGCATCACTAAATTAGTGTAATTAATGATCAGTGTCAAATAACTTATTAGATGAAAAAACATGTAAGAGGTGCAAAAGAAGATTTGGGAATTTTGTTGTTGTTGTTTAGTCGTTAAGTCGTGTCCGACTCTTCATGACCCCATGAACCATATTGCGCCAGGCCTTCCTATCTTTCACTGCCTCCCTGAGTTTGCTCAATTTCATGCTCATTGCTTCAGTGATGCTATCTAGCCATCTCATCCTCTGCTGCCCTCTTCTCCTTTTGCCTTCCATCTTTCCCAGCATCAGGGTCTTTTCCAAAGAGTCCTCTCTTCGCATTAGGTGACCAAAGTATCTGAGCTTGAGCTTCATTATCAATCCTTCCAATGAGCAATCAGAGTTGATTTCCTTTAAGATTGACTGGTTTGACCTCCTAGCAGTCCAGGGGACTCTTAAGAGTCTTCTCCAGCACCACAGTTCAAAGGCATCAATTCTTCGGCGTTCAGCCTTCTTTATGGTCCAGCTCTCACAGCCATACATTACTACTGGAAAAACCATAGCTTTGACTATGCGGATCTTTGTCGGCAAGGTGACGTCTCTGCTTTTTAATATGCTATCTAGGTTTGCCATAGCTTTCCTCCCAAGGAGCAAGCGTCTTTTAATTTCATGGCTGCAGTCTCCGTCTGCGGTGATCTTGGAGCCCAAATAAATGAAGTCTGTTACTGCTTCCATTTCTACCCCTTCTATTTGCCAGGGATTGATGGGTCCAGATGCCATGATCTTAGTTTTTTTAATGTTGAGTTTCAAGCCAGCTTTCGCACTCTCCTCTTTCACCCTCATCAAGAGGCTCTTTAGTTCTTCTTCACTTTCTGCCATTAGGGTGGTATCGTCTGCATATCTGAGGTTATTGATGTTTCTCCCTGCAATCTTAATTCCGGCTTGTGATTCTTCCAGCCTGGCATTTCTCATGATGTACTCTGCATATAGGTTAAATAAGCAGGGTGACAGTATACAGCCTTGTCGTACTCCTTTCCCTATTTTGAACCAATCGGTTGTTCCATGACCGGTTCTAACTGTTGCTTCTTGGCCTGCATACAGATTTCTCAGGAGACAGGTAAGGTGGTCTGGTATCCCCATCTCTTTAAGAATTTGCCACAGTTTGTTGTGATCCACACAATCAAAGGCTTTTGCATAGTCAATGAAGCAGAAGTAGATGCTTTTCTGGAACTCTCGTGCTTTCTCCATGATCCAGCGAATGTTGGCAATTTGATCTCTAGTTCCTCTGCCTCTTCGAAACCCAGCTTGTACATCCGGTAGTTTTCGGTTCACGTACTGCTGAAGCTTAGCTTGTAGGATTTTGAGCATAACCTTGCTAGCATGTGAAATGAGTGCAATTGTGCGATAGTTTGAGCATTCTTTGGCATTGCCCTTCTTTGGAATTGGAACGTAAACTGACCTTTTCCAATCCCATGGCCACTGTTGGTTTTCCAAACTTGCTGGCATATTGAGTGCAGCACTTTAACAGCATCGTCTTTTAGTATTTTAAATAACTCAGCTGGAATACTGTCATCTCCACTAGCTTTGTTATTAGCAATGCTTCCTAAGGCCCACTTGACTTCACTCTCTAGGATGTCTGGCTCAGAGTCAGTGACCACCCCAGCATGGACATCAGGGACATTAAGATCTTTCTTGTATAGTTCTTCTGTGTATTCTTGCCACCTCTTCTTAATCTCTTCTGCTTCTGTTAGGTCCCTGCCTTTTTTGTCCTTTATCATGCCCATCTTTGCACTAAACGTTCCTTTGATATCTCCAATTTTCTTGAAGAGATCTCTAGTCTTCCCCATTCTATTGTTTTCTTCAATTTCTTTGCATTGTTCATTTAAGAAGGCCTTCTTATCTCTCCTTGCTATTCTCTGGAAATCTGCATTCAGTTGCTTATATCTTTCCCTTTCACCCTTGCTTTTCCCATTCCTTCTTTCCACAGCTATTTGTAAAGCCTCATCAGACAGCCATTTTGCTTTCTTGCATTTCTTTTTCTTTGGGATGGTTTTAGTTGCTGCCTCTTGTACAATGTTACAGACCTCCGTCCATAGTTCTTCAGGCACTCTGTCTACCAAATCTAATCCTCTAAATCTATTCATCACCTTCACTGTGTACTCACATGGAATATGATCTAAGTCATACCTGAGTGGTCTAGTGGTTTTCCCTACGTTCTTCAATTTAAGCCTAAATTTTGCAGTAAGAAGCTCATGATCTGAGCCACAGTCAGCTCCTGGTCTTGTTTTTGCCGTCTGTATAGAGCTTCTCCATCTTTGGCTGCAAAGTATGTAATCAATCTGGTTTCGGTATTGACCATCTGGTGATGTCCATGTGTAGAGTCGTCTCTTGTGTTGTTGGAAAAGGGTGTTTGCTATGACTAGCTTGTTCTCTTGACAGAACTCTATTAGCCTTTGCCCTGCTTCATTTTGTAGTCCAAGGCCAAACTTGCCTGTTATTCCGATTACTCCTTGACTTCCTACTTTAGCATTCCAATCCCCTATGATGAAAAGGACATCTTTTTTTGGTGCTAGTTCTAGAAGGTGTTGTAGGTCTTCATAGAACCGGTCAACTTCAGCTTCTTCGGCATCAGTGGTTGGGGCATAGACTTGGATTACCGTGATGTTGAATGGTTTTCCTTGGATACGCACTGAGATCATTCTGTCGTTTTTGAGGTTGTACCCCATTACTGCCTTTCCCACTCTCTTATTGACTATGAGTGCAACTCCATTTCTTCTAAGGGTTTCTTGCCCACAGTAGTAGATATAGTGGTCACCTGAATTAAATTCACCCATTCCCGTCCATTTCAATTCGCTGATTCCCAAGATGTCGACGTTCAGTCTGTACTTTACTATTCTAAATGTAAATGTAAAAACATATTGATCAAAAAATAAGCAGTTAAGTCACTGAATAATAAGGGAATTAAAAATATTAAAGGAGATTAAGGAGGTGAATTCTTTACAGAAGTCTTTACCAAAGGGTGTATAGGATAAACACTTGTGCTTGTATTGACATTTTCAAGTAGGAAGCTTGAGGCACTTACTGGGAAACTGATAATAAATAAACCACCACACCTAGATAGTATCCATCCTAAAATTCTCAGAGATTCCAAATGTGAAATTGCATTATTTATTTGGGTCTCTCCCTCATGCTATTTAATACTGTATCTATATGCAAATTCCTGGGAAAGGTCATCCATCAGTTCGAAATTAGGCATCATTAGTATGCTGATGATACTCAGCTGCATGTCATAGTTCTGACCCTCATGCCTGAAAGTTTTGAAGACCTGGATGGGTCAAAATGAAGTCAAGAAAAAGTTGCCATTTGTCAGTTATAATCTAATTCTATTTGAATTCCATGATTGGCTCTGAAAGAGTTTTACTGCTCTGAAGGGTTGTAGGGCAGCAGTTGGAGGCCATGGCCATGAGGCTTTTGCCCAACCTTGGCTGGTACACCCATTGAAAGCTTTGGGGGGCTGCAAAGCCCTGATTCACACCCTCATACCCTCGCAGATTACTGCAACACACCCTAAATGGGCTGCCTTATGATTCGGAAACTCTAATCACTGAAAAACATAGTTGTAATGGACTTTGAGAATAACTCTGAGGAAGAGCCTCAGCCAAGGCAATGATCAGATAAGAGAAATCTCAGCCCAAAGGAGGAATGGAATTTGTAAAAGCATCTCAGACCTGACCCTCCCTAGTTCTTTTTAAGATAAAGGCAAAGGAGGGGGGAGGCACATTCAGAGTTGAAAGATTCTGTTGCCATAACCATCTAATAAAAGTAGTTCATTCATTACTTTGGTGTCCAAGTCTGGTTTACCTCAAAGGTGTACTGTAGTGTATTATTGTTAACAGATAACAGTAGATTTAGCAGTGTTTCCAGGTCATCACAGTAACTCTGTACATGGTCCTTACAGACAATCTCTCTGGACAAGTATTGACTTATCCCATACATTTTTACAGGGAGAGTAGGTTAAGGATCCCCATCCCATATCAGGTAAAAGGAATAGTGGCCTGATGAAGTTGCTTTTTGATAGCTGCCTGCACACTTTGACTACCTTGCCTGCTGAGGTATATGGTATCCCTAACTTTGTGGCCTTAAAGAAGGCACTTAAGCCCTTTTATTTTATCGACTATTTGTGCAATAACAGTGACCCAGCTGCCTTTAGTTGATTCTACTTGGAGTAGTATTTGTATTTTTTTTCTTTATTCCCTGTACTTTGTAAACTTCCTAGAGTCCTCTGAAGTTGGCAGTATACAATGTTTATATAAATAAATAAACACTAAATGAATAGAAATGCTAAAGCCTACTTTATGCTATTTTAAAAGATAAAATGAGGGGAAAGGACAATGACAAAACCATATTATATATGTAGAAAACAGCTCAGTTTTTAAACACAGCATTAAACTTTGAAGGTATAGAGAATGATAATTCTTTCCATTATATTGATCAAGAACCAGTTCAAAGAAGAGAAAGAACATATAGTATATTGTCAGCCCAGGACTATGCTCTAAATCCAGGGTGGCACTGTATTTCCATCATCAAAGAATAATGTTCTTTGCTGTGCATTATGCTTGATAGAGCCAAGGTTCATCATAGAGTGATGAATTCCAATTTTTTGCTGTGCAATTCAAAATCATATCCACATATTTAAACTATATTCTTTTTCCTAAAACTATATTAACAAATATATGGATGTTAAACCAAAGCAGAACAGTATTGCAGCAAAACCATATTATCTGCTTAGGTGTCTGCTGTCATTTTATCCATAACATAATTAAGTTGACAACTTTTTATTTTTTCTAACCCTACAGAATGTTGGACATAAATTATGTAAAAGGACTTGGTATTCTGTCTCCCTGTTATTCAGCAGGATAACTCTGAAAATCCCAGAATGGGAACCTATTTAGTGTTGCAGGAGAAGCCAGCAAAAGAAATACTGAGTCCAAGAATGAGTCGGATCTGACCAGGGGCTGCAGAGGAAAAAAATTCCTCAGTGCATCCCTACAGGAGAGACAGACAGGCAGCCACTTGGAAACTTTCCAACTCCTCCTGCTAAGTTTGCTTCCATTCTCCTTCTCAGTCCCACAAATCAGAGTGGAATATATGGCATATCCCCCAAGCTTCTAGCATATGCATACAAACTCACGTAAATATGCTACAAGAAAGAGCAGAATCATATACCTAGACACATACACGTGGAGGCAATATATGCACTCACTTGGCTAGACCTTCCCAGAAATAGGTAGTCCATATGCACCCACCTCAATTAATATCAGAAAAATATTGCAGCCACACACAAGTGCAACATGTTACTTCATTACATAGAAGAAAATATAAACACTCCTTTGGCTACTGCTGGTAAAGAGATTGAAAAGAATTCTAGAAGCTGTATTCTTCATGCTTTCCCCATCTTGTTAAACTTCTATGGAAGTGTCCAATAAATATAGACAAATCCTTCATTGCATTAATCTCATCTTAAGGTCATCAGAAACGTACATAATATTTTTTTAAAAACCCCACGAATGGTTGATTTATTAATGTGGAGCATTCCAATTCTTTATCTCAAATTATTTGTCTTCATTAACAATACTGTTTCACTAACTATTCAAATATATATATGTATTTGGAATCATTCAGAACATAATTCAGTGTCAATGGTGACTCAAGAGAAATGTTGCTTATCTGTCTAGACATTTTTTTTTAATGAATATACTGCCATTCCCTAGTTTTTTACAATATAAATTCCTCTTGCAATAACTCACATGATTTAAAAATTTGATTGGTAAGTTTAAAAACTTGATTAATATCCTATTAGCCCATGAATTCCAGAAAAAGATTTATTTGCAATTTTTAGAGTGGGATTATCCCAAAGTATACGTTTATTATATATTTAAGGTCAAAATTATACTTCTGTCCCAAGATCTTCCAAATATACCTCGCAATATTTTTTTGCTGGATGTACCAGCAAGTCCCAGCCATGATGTCAGAGAAGTTACATAATAACTTTCTAATTCTGCCCGTAATGTTTTTTATATGTCACTAGAATTCCAAAGAATAATAGAAGTAAAAAAAGTATACCCTATGATAAAACAAATTGGAAAAGTTAAAACCTATGTCATCTTCGACAAGTGTAATCTAAATAAAGAAAATCTAAGGGTTTGTCCTTTGCACTAAACCTTAATAGTTAATCTGCATAATCTGCTTAAATACCTTAAAGGTATTAACATTCAAAGTACATATGCCAACCTTGAAGTAATATTTATTTACAATGTTCATTTCCCTATAAAGTTATTGAGATATTTAACCTTTTTAAATCAATAATAATAGTTTAACTATATTAACTATATCAAACTATAATAAATGCATAGTTTGAAATGTTTATATCTGCAAATAAAGCATTTTCTTAGGATAATTACCAAGATATTTAAAAGAATTTAAAAACCAAGTCAAGCCCAATTTTTGCTGATGTTCATAGATGCATTAGAGCCTAAAGAAAGTCTGCTAAGGCTTACTCCAATTAATTGACTAACATGATAATATACCAAATATTTTAATCTAATTAATAAAAAAGAAGAAATCCATATCTTCTTGCTCCAAAAATTTGAAGATTTTTCTGCATACTAAAAGCTTTTTCTGCATCAGTAACATCACTGCTGATTCATGTTTTTCTGACTCTGTATCTAAAATATGTTTCATCTGCTTGTTAAGGTGTGAATCCTTCAGTAATGATGTATTCAAATACATTTTGGAAAAAAACGTAAGACCACATTTTCTTAAAGTAATTGATAATATTACTAGAGTGTGATCAGATATTATAACCTTTATTACAATTATCTATCCAATCAAGTAAGAATCAAGATACTAGGAAATAGTCAAGTCAGGGAGAAGTCTGATTTGAAAAATTGAAAAAAAGTATGTTCTTGCTATAAAATATTTAAAAGTGGCCATATAGTCATCAAATTAAACTCCAGTATATAAGCTTGTAACATCTTCCATATTTGAAAATGAAATTTAACTAGACCAGTATTATGTTCTAACCGAGAATCTAAAACTTGATTATAGTCTTTACCTATAATTCTATGAACCACAACTAAAATAATACATTGTTCAAAACAACAGTGTAAAACATTTGGATAGTTATTAGTAGAACCACAGTAATTAACATACTGTATGCAATAGAGTTATTAAAACATTTAATCAGATTTTAAATTATTCAGTTTAGTATCTGTGTCCTTTTAGAAATGTTACGGGTGGGAGCAACGCAACATTTATTGATGACGAGACTCTCACTGGGTCATTCAGGGAGAAGCTTTATTTGCGCAAAGGTTCAGTTAGGACTCGCAGGTCCCTGCAAAGAACTGAACCCCGAAAAGGAGTTCAGCAAGCCTTTTTATCATTACAAGAGCTGTTTCTCCCCAAACCCCCCCTCAGTGCCCTCCCCATGCCTTCCGTACTCCAAATTTAGTCAATTGCTGGTAGCTAAACCACAAGTCCTCGTCTTCACCGGTCGTACCTTGTTTTGGGTACATTTCGGCCTTGCTGTCTAGAGTATTGCTATCTGAGGAGGGAGGGAGATAAGAGCACTCAGCACCAGCAGAAAGGAAAGTTACAGAGAGTTACATTTAAAATGTAAAACTTCACAAAATACCAGTTTCATACAAAATATAGGATATAACAAAAGACTTCTTCTCATATTTGCTTCCGAGACTTATCACTGCAAAGCCTCTAGCTAAAAAAACACTTCCAGAGAAGAGGTTCACTACTTGGTTACTAGTGAGGACTACATAACCCAAAAATATAGGATAGGACTACATAACCCAAAAATATAAAAATGTAGTGTAAAATGTAGTGTAAAGATTAGAATGAAGTTACAAATAATTTTCCATTTGTACCCTGCCACCTCATTCCCCCCTTTGAAAGTCCTTTGGCTTTGCCGCAGGGCTTTCACTCATCAGAGTGGGAATGGGGTCATAATGCCACAGAGCCATTATTTGAGTTGTTGCTTCCCTTTTGGCTATGAGGGAGAGGGTACTTGTGATAGTGCGAATAAAAATAGGTAAAATGCAAGGAATAAGCACACAGCCAGCAGCAATTATTCCTATAAGCGCAACTATAGCTTGGAGACCTGGGAGTTTGGGAAACCAGGACCCAAAGAGATTTTTCATATTGAAACCCTCCCATGTCTGAACAGGGACATGGGCAACTTTGACCATCCGGTCAGTAATTTCCTTAATAACCTTTTCAGTATCTTTTATCACATACACCTTCTTCCTTTCCTTTTATCTCTCTTCTACTTTCTCCACTCCCTCCTTCTTACACACATACACATACTCAGCCATTGCTCATCACATATCCTGTTGCCTGCATCTGCTTGCTCTCTTTCCCTTTGCATACGAACCATCAAAACCACTATAGAACAAGCATTTACATCCATTCTTATCGTATGGGTGATGCCAAATCTTCTGGTTGTTCCTGAATTAGGTCACTACCGGTGGACCTAATTAGTCCTTAAAAAGATTTGCTGGTGAAGCTAGAGAACGCTGCAATTTTAATTTAAGTCCATCGACCAAGGAAACTTGCCAAATGTCTGGGGGTTCCTTCACCTGCCCGATCCTGGATCCGTGCACCCAAGCTTTGATGTAGGACTTTCACAGCAGTTGGCATGCTCAGTAGGACTGGCTTCGGCTGGGACCACTTCAGATCAGTGCAGGATGGGAACAGCTCTAACCCACTGGTCTGGCTGGGCAATGGGTTGTACGTCAGGAGTGACTGGCAAGGCATCTCGGACCTGCAGGGAAACAGAGGATAGAACGTGCGCCAGCTTCTGCAAGTATTGAGAAATGTTCTTTTCACCAGTCCAGGCAGTTTGTACTTCACGAGATCCAAATAGTCTCCCATAAAGCATTTCAAAGGGGGACAGTAAATAGCCCTGATACGTGTTAAAGCAAGGGACAGTATTTTGGGCCATGGCAACTGAGTCTCCTAACAAAGCTTTGCAAGCTGAGCCTTTAAAGTACGATCCATGTCTTCAGCCCCTTCTTCAGGCCAGTTGACTCCAAACGTTGGCCATTCTTGTTTACAGAAAATCTTCAGGGTATCCGGGTCGCACCTGGGATCCCCATAGTCTCCACTGAAGGCAGCTTTAAAGTTTTTCAGCATGCACGACAGAGGGGTAACTTTGCTTCCTGTGTTCCCCATGGTGTGGGTCTCCTAACGTGTACCTGATGTTAGACTTTGGCAAGGGGTTCTCCTGTCAGGCCTCGGTCTGGCTCAGGGAAACGGCGAGACAGTCCTCCCAGCACTCGCTGGCTCTTCCTTTTAAAGGACCTGTCCCCTCTTGCCTTGGTCTCCCAGCAAACGCTGGCTCTTCCTTTTAAAGACCA
This sequence comes from Liasis olivaceus, assembly GCA_030867105.1. Taxonomy (NCBI): domain Eukaryota; kingdom Metazoa; phylum Chordata; class Lepidosauria; order Squamata; family Pythonidae; genus Liasis; species Liasis olivaceus. The sequence goes on from CM061349.1 coordinate 266,784,392, forward strand.
ATCCCTGCTACGGAGCGTGCCAGATTTCCAATCCCTTACTCCTTTAGGAGAAGGGATGTTCCCAATCCACTTGCCTATACACTACAGCCGACCTACGGTGCCGGACACTCAACGGTCACCAATAGGAACTGCGACTGTTTAACCACCCACACAATCCTAGAAGGCACCCACTCTTGGGCCCTTCACCCCCAGGAGGATGCGCTTTTCCTCCTCTTCCGCCTCACCGGTTATGGCGGGTATTCCCCACTGAGTATACTCGCCTGGTCTGGTCGCTAGTCGGCCCACTCACTCCTCTGTTCCTCCGGCCGGCCGTCCACTCACTCCTCTGCTCGTCACCGTGAATGGGTCCTTGGATCCAGGGGAAGGCTCCCTGCTCTCTGCGGCGTCCGCTGGTCCCGAGGCACAGGAATCAAGGGTCCTGCCAGCGCTGGTTGCGTCGAGCCGCCGGGCGTCGCTGAGTCTCAGGAGGTCCACTGGTCCTGCTCAAAGGGCCGGGAGAGTCCCATCTGGGGTGCCAGAAATGTTACGGGTGGGAGCAACGCAACATTTATTGATGACGAGACTCTCACTGGGTCATTCAGGGAGAAGCTTTATTTGCGCAAAGGTTCAGTTAGGACTCGCAGGTCCCTGCAAAGAACTGAACCCCGAAAAGGAGTTCAGCAAGCCTTTTTATCATTACAAGAGCTGTTTCTCCCCAAACCCCCCCTCAGTGCCCTCCCCATGCCTTCCGTACTCCAAATTTGGTCAATTGCTGGTAGCTAAACCACAAGTCCTCGTCTTCACCGGTCGTACCTTGTTTTGGGTACATTTCGGCCTTGCTGTCTAGAGTATTGCTATCTGAGGAGGGAGGGAGATAAGAGCACTCAGCACCAGCAGAAAGGAAAGTTACAGAGAGTTACATTTAAAATGTAAAACTTCACAAAATACCAGTTTCATACAAAATATAGGATATAACAAAAGACTTCTTCTCATATTTGCTTCCGAGACTTATCACTGCAAAGCCTCTAGCTAAAAAAACACTTCCAGAGAAGAGGTTCACTACTTGGTTACTAGTGAGGACTACATAACCCAAAAATATAGGATAGGACTACATAACCCAAAAATATAAAAATGTAGTGTAAAATGTAGTGTAAAGATTAGAATGAAGTTACAAATAATTTTCCATTTGTACCCTGCCACCTCAGAAGCACATCTAAGGCCTTTTACGTTCCAAAAATCTATTGAAGAATGACATGAATAAAAATACATACATAAACCAACATTTCAGTAGGTCATGGAAAAAGAATTTTGATTTAATAAAAACAAAATTTTTGAGAAACCAAAAAGAATAGCATAAAAGAGCACAAATAATTTAAAAGTATTTAAAACACTGAATATAAAAATTATTTTTAAGAAAGAAGGAAAATGCCAAACAAAAACTAAAAACCAAAAACAAGAAACATTATTACAGAGACATCCAGAAAAGACATAACTAAAATACAGTATAGGAATTCCTCCCCAAGCCAAGCTCGCTTATCTTCTCCTAAGAAATTTGGGGGGAAAGGTTATTAAAAAGAGACTGCTACTTCTTTACCCAAAGTAACCAAGAAACTTTGCTGCAGTCTCCATATCAAAATACTGTACTTCTTCACATCAAAATAGCTTGCATTTCTGAACTGTTTTGGAGGCAGATGTGGAAAAAAATCATCTTCTTTGCATTCCATTCCAAAAATCCTGTTTGCCAAGATAAATGCAGAGTTGTACATCTTTCAAAAACCTAACCACAGTTGAAGTATGTTTCTGGACCAGAAGCCCACACTATAAGCAGTTTCAGTTTCCAACTTCTATTCCAACTTCAGTGAAAATATATCAAGTATGAATTTCTTCATAACGTCCACTAAAGACTAATCTTGCTGAGCATTCTACAGCAAGTAGTGTTTAGACTTCATAAACTATTTCTACGAAGCTGAGCCTGTACATGGGTCACTTCATCTTAAACATCTTAATTTACTTTCAACACTTTCAACATTTGTGACACATTGTTTTTCAGCATTTTTAAGCTGGTTGATTTTTTAAATTATGACTCTATCACAAAAGCTTTTAACTCTTGATACTTTCTGCTCTAGAAAATCACATTTCCCCTTTGTCTCCAAAAAGTCCTGTTTTATTTTCATCCACTGCAAGTTTTATCTGTATAAATTCAGTCATTCTGAAAAACTACATTATGAGCAAGGGCTTTTAATAACATTATCTTTAGGTGACTGTATCTCTTGTGGGCCAGGAATAAATTCAGTTTTTTGCTGTTCTTCAACTTTGAAATTTCTCTCTGAAATGCTATTCCTTTTCAGAAAAGGAAAAGAGGAGGGTGTTGATACTTTCTCTGAAATTTGGACCCAAATTTATCATCATGGAGCAATAATTTAGGAGAAAAAAGGCAAAATGAATTTTCTGCTTATCAATAAAACAGTGAAAAGAGGGGTAGCCCTGTAAACAGGTGGAGGACTGAGACTGTAAATCAGAATGTTGCTATGCCAGATCAGAAATCCAAGCCTGTGTTTTGGAGATGGATGGATGGGTGGGTGGGTGGGTGGATGGATGCATGATTAGATAGATAGATGGATAGAGACAGTTTTCATAATGTTTTGCTACAAATAAATTAGTTTTCTTGAAAGCGCATTTTAATTACTTTATTGTTTGCTTTAAAGCTAATATATACAGTAGTCCTTTTGTTTCTTCCTTTTAAAAAATGGCCATGCATTGTTCATTCTCTTTTACCTATTGAAATTGAGAGATATTGAAATTAAATTTGGAAACTGTGTTTATGGGAAAAAAGCAGCATTTCTGGTAAACTTTGGAATTGATTACACGTAATTAATACGATAATCTACTGTCTTTAACCAAAAGGAAGAGAACTGTAAATTTTAGACAATCTTACCCAAAAAGAAAGAGTAAACATAAAAAACATAAACGGGGACAAAAATCCTATGCAGTGTCCATCGGTAACTGATTAGTCAATTAGTGGCTAATATCCGCAACAGCTAAAATTGTACCACCCATGTTCAGAAAACAACCAGATGTCTTACTTGTGGAACCCTTCAAAATATATAATTAGTTGCTGGTGGCTAAGGGAATATCAGTCTAACTCATTATGTAAAGCTAGAATTCAATCTTAAAGGAAATCAACTCTGATTGCTCATTGGAAGGATTGATAATGAAGCTCAAGCTCAGATACTTTGGTCACCTAATGCGAAGAGAGGACTCTTTGGAAAAGACCCTGATGCTGGGAAAGATGGAAGGCAAAAGGAGAAGAGGACGGCAGAGGATGAGATGGCTAGATAGCATCACTGAAGCAATGAGCATGAAATTGAGCAAACTCAGGGAGGCAGTGAAAGATAGGAAGGCCTGGCGCAATATGGTTCATGGGGTCACGAAGAGTCGGACACGACTTAACGACTAAACAACAACAAGGCTAGAATGTTAGATGTATACATTAATTAATAGTAAGAGTAATATTGATCAAAACAAGGAATGGGATGTTCTGTATGTATCTGTAATATCTCTAAGACATCAGTAGGTCTTGCATTTTCCAGGGTTCAGTAGGAGAACAGTTGTTGAACATTTGTGAGATAGGTGGCTATATAAATGTGAGCAATAAATAAATAAATAAACCGAGAGATTTCAGCTTCCTCTGATCTCTTATATTCATAATCTTGAGACTTCCTTGAATAACATAGTGGATAAGCAAATTGCAGCAGTGTTCAGAAGCACTTTCAACTCTTGAATAAGGTAACTTATTTTTTCTCAGATTCAGATGTTGTGAACATAATTAATGCCTGTGTAACATCAACCTAATGCAGTATGGACTTGATAACGTGAAGATAATGGGGACCTACATCCCAGTGTGATGGGTCACTGTAAGTAAATTACACCAATGCTGTAGTATTTCTACTGATTTCTTGATAGATTAAATTCAAGGTTGTATCAGCAGAAGTTGCTCAAGTGAAAGACTTTTTCCCTCACCCTGTGATTTCCACTCCCTGTCATATACTGAAGATCCTCAACTCTTCAGAACAGATTTTGAAAGTATAGGAACAAGGAAACCATCACCTTCCTTTCTACTGACAAAGCACTTCCACAGATGGTGTTGCCTAAAAGGCTTGAACTAGACACAAATTGTAATCTGTACTCTCACTTGTGCCCCACTGAGATAACTTTTCTTAACTATATTGTTATGTGATAAAGAAAAACATTTTCAAGGACTCCTATCTAACTCTCGAATTCACTTGTATCTAAGGTGGATCAAAACCTAGTTGAAAATCTTCTGGAGCTGCCATAGGATCTTTTTTATGAGAGATTTTTATGATTGGTTTTATTTGCATATCTAAAATGCATGATTTCTGCATTTTAAATTATTTATAATAGAATCAATAAACTGTTTATGCTTATTTTTCCAGCTGACAAGATGGCCAGTACTGTGATAAAAATTTAGTTTTGTGATAAAAAATTAGTCTGAAAACCACTATAATACAGGCACAAAGGTGGGGAGGAAGAGTTTCATCAGTGCTGTTGCAGTGACGAGAAGGTTCCAGAGAAGGTTTAATGTAACATCTTGGAATTTTTGAGTGGAGTTCCTAGGTTGCCAAGGCAATTTTACCTCAGGATCCCTAGCTGTGAGCCAACAGCAGAAGTCTACCCAGCAATACAGACTGTATAAATGCCAGGATTTTGGAAGGGCCAAGGTTCCTTCAGTTCCATCTGGAGAGAAAGCAAGTGTCTCTTCATCCATCCATCCTTCCTGTATCCAAATGCTTTATTCTATGTCCAGATCTGATGGTTCCCATTCCTCCTAACCAATGCCTGGTGTAGGGAGTTGGTTTGTTTGTATGTGAGGTGAATATTGTGTCACTATGTGGAATTGTATTTAGTTCTGTTAACTAATACATTTTCTTTCTGCTTAGAGAATTTTTTGTTTCTGCATATCCTAAAAGAACTTTTGAGTGTGTGAGTGCTTGTTTCCATATCAATTCCCACTGTAGACCAGGATTGCATATCACGCCTCTTCCAGCTGCCCCCAGCCATAAACTAGGAGTAATCCTGTGACCTGGTGAATTTGGATAGCAAGGGAAAGAATGTGGCACATGTATGCCTACAGGTAGCAAGAGAAACATGATTGGTAATAAGGACAGATTGTGTGAATATCATTGCTAGCAATAAGTCAAGACTGATACTTTAAAGATGCACAAGTTCAACATATTATTTGATTTTTTAGAATTCTAACTCTAACTTCAATACAGAATTTTCCAAGTAACTCTTTTGCACAGGACTCATAACTTATGTATTTATATCAACTCAGTTCCCACTTCTCATTGTTTTGAGGTAAGATTGTAAGTAATCATGTCCATAGTTCAGTATGTATGGCTTAATAAATATTTTCTACAACATGAATCTTCCTGGGCACATTGGCCATCATCTGCCTGTTCTAAGTGACAGAAATGATTATTTACTTAATCAGCTTGTATGCCATTGCAAATATAAATGCAACTCTAGGCAGATTACATATCAGAATTAAAACAGCAAGAAAATATTAATAAGAATAAACAAAGAAACGATAAACGATGTGATGTTAGAAAGACTGGCTCAATATGCACTGTTTTCTCAAAACTGAACTTTGTTCTTAAATAAGCCTCTTTGAACTTCCTTCTAAAATAGCAAACCTATACAGTGAAAGTTTTGAGGGCTTATTTATGCAGCTTTAAAAGTTTAACTGTGATTGATACTCACTGATTTTAATAATTATTAGCTACTTTTAGGTTTTTATAAAGCATGTGGAGAATATAAATTGAATGAATAAATATGCTGAAGGCAGACAAGAAGCATTTCTTGGTTCCCTTTCAATAGAAAAAATGTGTTTTTTAAAGGTTTCTTTGGTCAGGCTTTATAATAATCTCAAGAAAATTCTGTCAATAAATTGTAGGTGGCTGTTTAGATTTTTTGTGGGATTTAAGCTACATTGTATCACTTGGGCCAATTAAGTGAAATTTGCAGCAGCTCTGAATTAATAGAACTCGCATAGTGATGCTGACACATTCTTATAAACACATACAACTATCCTTCTATACATAATACTGTATATGGTAATCTGTTGCACAATATGTGAGTCACATTAAAAGTGAGATTTCCTGCCAACGTGTATCAGTCTCTTTGGCACATGTTTTTCATGACAGCCGAAGCTGGCTCAATTATTAACCTTTTTAATATTTTTCCTCCATAGCTTAAAATAAAGGAGGAGTTCTCAGCAAGGAATAGCTACTTGGAACTAGTAACATTAATCCAAAGTATTCACCCATCTTCTAGTAATGCCAAGATTCAAGTAGGGTGCTCCTCAGCAGATGGTTTAACAGACTAAAGCATTAGTTTGGTGATCTTCAGTGCCTGTTAATTAATTCCTCAGTTTACTAGGATTTAAGATGATTGTTAAAAACAAGCCCTCTCTTAAAATAAATGTAGGTAAATGTCAAGAAGTATAAGCATACAAAACTTTTGTATATGACCTTTAACAATCATGCATTTCATTTAATTGTTTTATAAGCTCATAAGAGTAAGATGCAATTCATTTACATGTCTTTTTTTTAAAAATAGATACTTAATTTCATAACTTCTGCTATGAGTTCAATTACTTGTTGGAAAGTAACACTGGTTGGATGTGGTGAGTAGGCACAGCATATTTGCACACAGTGGAGAATTCAGTGAAGTTGCCATGGTGCCCAAATTGACTAAAGCCTGAGGCTATATTTCAAGGCCAGACCAGATTTATAGAGCATTAGGAAAGACTAAATATTGATGTGTTGCTCCATATGTCTGGGCTCCACAACTTCTGGTTTCTCCTGCTTCTGAACCATTGGGAGCTGGACTGCCTTGTTTCCAGACAAGACAAGCCAGAATTGGAGCATTTAGGACATTTGCTTGCAAAATGTACTCCTTCCCCATAGCCTTGCCTTTATTGCTGGGGGTGGGTGGGTTCTTAATACTCATGGGCAAAGTGGCCAGGTTTTCCACAATAAAGATATAGTCTTTGTGTGATATAACTTTTCTCAAACAGATGGTGTAGCTCAGCTGCATGGGTTCATCTTCCATTGTCTCATATATATAGGTGGAGGGGAAAGGAGGCAATCAGAAAGAATCAGGCATCTTTTTTTTCCAACTCAATCAAAAATGCCTTGCTGCATTCCCTTAAGTTTTCTATAGGTGCCCAGGCAGATGATGATTAATGCTATCATCTCTAGGGTGCCTTGATAGATAAAGTTTGTCCCATATTTCATCTGATAGTCTTTCTGAACTAATCATTAAGCCTCTTTCATTCCAGCCCACATCCTGCACTAACAATTGAAATGAGACAGCATACTCCTACACAAATGCTTAGCCTGTTATAGGCAATGGGTTTCATGGCTGGTAGTCACTTGCTTGACTAGATCCTCAAAGTGAGCTCTCAGGCATGCCATAAAATTAGTGTGGTTGTACTTGTCTAGGCTGTAATGAACCAGAAGTAGAGTTGCCCCATTTTACAGCTTATTCAGTTGTGGTAATAATTAGAAATTCTATGTGTGTTGGACTTCTGGGGAAGAAATGGTGAACTGAAGACAGCTCCACAAAGTGGAGCTGATGACCGCAGCAGAATGAAGAGTGAATGGTGAATGGATCAACTCTTTGCAATTCCTCTCCGGACAAGGAGAGGACTTGGTATCTCCCACAAGTGTTCCAGATAGTTGCTCCTTGCAATGAGACTGCAAGATAGTGGTCTCCAGTGGGTTTAAAGCTCTGGGAGATAAGGGAACACCACCTTAGCCCAAACCATGGTTTAGCGCCTTTACAAAGGACACTGGATTCGCATACTTTTTTTTCTAATCACTTCTGGAAATTGCTTGTTAACTGCTTTTCAACTATTAAGAACCTTCAGAATGACAAGTTTTATACACCAGGTGAGTTTCCTTCAATCCATAGCAAAAAAAAGTGTTAAATGCAAGTTTAAGGACAAAACATTCTTTTTTCTGGAGTAAACAGCAAAAGGGTGATTAGAATGTTGATTCTGGAAAGTTACAAATGGCTAAGGGTCCAGATGGATTTGAAATAAGATTTTGAAATTAATTTTTATAATCCTTCCTGTGGGAAAATGCTGTTGTTTTGAATTCTTAACAAATATATATATACACTATATGATAGGATGGGACTTTGAAGGTTGGCCACTAGAGGGAACCAGAAGGAATTAAAGATTACAATTAAAGGAGAAGAACACTTAAATTTGACTTACTAATATAGGATGGAGCAAAATACATTAACATTGGAAAATATTTGTGAATAATGGACCCAGAAGTTAATCTGAAGGGTATCTACCGTTATAGATAGACTGTGTTTAAAAGAAGCTATGGACAAGGAACAAGTTTTACCAGACGAGACTGAGACTAATCTGAAAGTGGATTTAAAAATGACAGACTACAAGAATGATATGGAAAAAGATACTACATTGGATATACAAATGAAACCAGGTGATGTCTTAATAATTAAAAGAGATATACAAATAACAAACCAAAAGAGTGATCTGGAACAAACCAAAAGAGTGATCTGGATAACTTTTCTATATTGGATTTACAAAGGAGATTTCCTAAAGTTTTGAAGAATTTGGTGAGAAGGGACAAAAAAGAAAAAAAGAAAAGAAAGGTGATAAGTTACTAAAATTGTTTATACTTATTATGAAAGGTGAAGCCATTTCTTTATATATTTCTTTTCTTTTTCTTTATTCTTATTTTTTCTTTTTTCTCTTTTTCTTAGTTTGTATTAGTTTTTATCTTTTTAATTGTAATGTTTAATAAAATTACTACTAAAAATTCTATGTGTATTCAGTTAGCAAGGAAGATATCTGGTCTCACGGAAACATACTGTTCACATTCAGTGGGGAAAGCAGTAAATTTGCTTGGATTCCCGTCACACATGTTGAGCATGGAAGTTGGTATTCGGCATTGGAAAGCTGCAGCAGCTTCAGCAATGTTTACAAGATGTTGGGGCAGGACTGGTACAGGAATCACTGGTTGTGTTTGATTTTGTTCCTCCTGCTAGGTTCACTAGTTCACTGTCTGGGCTGTCTGCTTTATCAGGGTCACCACTGGATTCTGATACTCAATTGTAGTTGGTGGGATTGTAAGAGGGTCTGTGTAGATACTTGAAATATTGGCCTCTAAATCTTTCGTTTGTGGATGGCTGCCCCCACACTCTCTGGCTACCCCACTTTCTCTGGAACTTGGCACTTTCACAGGAAGACAAAAAATCCAAGTGAATAGATAATATACTTCATTGCAGGTACAAGCAGCCTTAGTAACAGTGAAGAGCAACTTCTACAAAGGTTAAGAATCTGAGGTAATACACATTCAGACACACACACACACCTGCACATATAAACATATAAACTCACAGGTTTAAATTTTGAGCTTTTCTCCTGCCCTATTGTAACATCCTGCTTATATTCCTTTTCTCAGGCTGGCAGGCTGTCTTCATTTGGTTTTGTTTACAAAATGGTTATGCCTGGTCTCAAGCTCCTTGTGTCTCACCTTGCCAGCACTTACCCTCATATCTTGTCTTCCTCTATTCTGAATCTCTCTTCCTCTCTTCCTGAAGCCTGTTCCCCTCCCCTGATTCCATCTATTCATTGATGAAGTTTAAACAGTGCTCCTCCTTCATCTGTCTCTTCCCACTTCCTGTGTGGAGATATCAGATGGAGGGAGAGAGAAACACATGACTGGGAGAGAATTTAGCTCCTCAACTCGTACTTTGCTTCAGTCTTATCCCCAAATGTCCTAAGCAGAACAGATGGCAAAAGGAGTGAATGGCAATTCAAAGTAAAAAGGTGGAGAGTACCAGATTACGACAAATGAGTTTAAGTCTCGAGGACCAGGTCAGTTACATCCAAGAGTTTTGAAGGAGTTTGTGGATATCATCTTGGTACCCTTTTTTGTGACCTCTGAGGTATCGTGAAGGCCAAGTATAATGCTAGCGGACTGAGAAAAGCCGATATTTTTCCTGTGTTCAAAAAGAGGTAAAAAAGAGGACCCGGGTAACTACAGACCAGTTAGCTTGATGTTGATACCAGGCAAAACTTGAGTTGGTTATTAAACGTTTAGTTTGTGGGCATTTAGAAGAGAATGTATTACTTGGTAAAAGCAGCATGAGTTTATCCAGAATAAATGATACCAAACCAATCTGATCTTTCTGGGGAGAATGACTATGAGGGAGAAGAGAAAAAGCATGGGTCAAAGCACCCTCTACTTAAAAAAAGAGGGTATGCTGAAATCACTCAACTGGTGCAGTTGCCAGGCAAAAACTATCCTTCCTTGGCCTTCCTAAAGTCATACCAGAAAAAACAACCAGCTCAGCTGATTCCATCCCTCAAAGGGACCTGAGCAGTATGACTACCCTGGCTCTGCCAGGAAACCCAGTGAAGGGACAGCTCAGTCCTAGCTTACTGAAAGGTGTGCAGCAGTTCAAACCGAATGGGCCAGCCCCACCTCACTTGCATCCATCTTGGTATTTCCAACAGCTGGTTGGCCACACCCACTTTATCTGAATGCAATGGACAAAGTATACCTTGATTTCAGCAAAACATTTGGCAAATTCTGTCATGAGATTCTAGTAGAAAAATGACCAAATGCCTTGGTGCATCATCAACTGAACATGAGCCAATATGATGCAGTTGCAAAAAGAAGCAAATACTATTTTAGGCTGCATCAAAAAAATAGATGTCATTATTCCTCTCAGTTCTGTATTGGTTGGACCTCATCTAGATTATTGCATCCAATTTTAGGCACAGAATTTTAGGAAGGACATTGACAAACTGGATCATGCAGCCAAGATTATAAGAGGCCTCAAAAAAAAAAATGTACAAGGAACAATTGGATATGTTCAGTCTGGAGAAGAGAAGTCTACAGGGAAACACAGTAACTGTCTTCATGTATCTAAGTGCTGTCATACAGAATACAGGCTGCAGAGTTGTTTCAAAATACAAGAAAAATAATGCGTTTAAATTACAAGGAAGTAGATTCTTCCTTGTTTTTATTACAAGGAAGTAGGTTACCTAAGGGACCGCCTCTCCCCTATGTCTTCAACCCGTCCCACCCGATCACACAGAGGGGACATGCTTCGGACCCCCTCAGTAAAAGAATTCCATCTAGCGGGGTCCAGAAGGCGGGCCTTCTCTGTGGTAGCCCCCGCTCTTTGGAACATTCTGCCCCCAGAGGTGTGATTGGCCCCCTCACTCCTGGCCTTCCGAAGGGCCTTGAAGACCTGGTTCTGCCACTTGGCCTGGGGTGGGGAGGGAATACTTCAAGCAGGGGGATGGCTAGCCCCATAGTGGCCAGCTCTCCGCAGCCTGATTTTCCATCTGCTTGGATCTTCCTTTCTTTAGTGTTGTTTTAAATTTTGGATGTTTTATGTGTTTTAGATGTATTTATAGTTTTAATGTTTTTTGTAAGTTGCCCAGAGTCCCCTATTGTGGGGGAGATGGGCGGCGGAGAAGTCCAATAAAATAAATAAATAAATTTGGTTAGAAGATGTGAAAAAATTCATAATACTACAAGTTGTTCAGCAATTGAACTGACAGTTTAAGGAGTGGTGGACTCCACTTAATTAGAGGTGTTCAAACAGAGGCTGAATGGCTATCCATCAGGAATGTTGTAGTACTGGGTTCTTGGACTGGACAGAGGTCTGGGCAGCATTCTAAATTTCTAGAAACAAAATGTTAGGAAGGAAAAAAAGTCTGTATTGAGTATTCTCCATCTGCTGATGGGTAAATATCTACCAATGGAACTGAACTCTGCCTCCTGCCACTGCATCTCTAAAATCTGTTCCAGAAGGTTGAGGAACAGCAGATTTTGGGGGAGCATGGGGAAATGCAAAGAGTAGAAGACATAATGGAAATCCTATTACATGAACAAATGTCTATATGTGTAAGCCCAATAAATTTTGTTGGGGTTGAAGAGAGTTTCCTAATTTTCCTTCATTTTCAACTAAATAACAAGGTTGGTTAGATATTTCTTTTTGCAAATATTAATGTATCTTTCACAGTGTTCCAGACCAAATGTACTTTATTTTTGGAACACAGAGTTATAATTTTAAATCCTTTTCACCAAAGATGTATGGTGAGAGGAAAAAATGACAAAGTCTTTGTTCTTTTCTAAAAGAAAAAACATTTATGTCACTTACAAAGCAAACAAGTAAGCGAGAAATATCCCGTATTATAGTGAACAAGTATTGATTTGTTTTGAGATACTACATTAATTTTGATATATAGATCAATATGTCCCGTTTTTTCTTTTTATCCACTTCAGCTTATAAAGAGGGTTAAGGTTAATAGGTGATCCTTCATTTATTTTAGAATTATGGAAGTAATTATGATATTTGATAGAACACATATTGTCTATGTCATCTTATACAACATGTCCTGATTGCACTTTGGCCTGATTATACTTAATTTCATGATGGTATATGTTCTAAGCCAGAAATATGCCTTTCCAGTCTGTTAAGTGCTCCTAATGATGAAGTGCCCAGAAAAATTCTTGTTGATTACATTCTTCTTTGTCTCCAATTTTCTGATCAGATATGCAAAACTGTATTGTTTGTTTACCTCCAATAAAGTCGTTCCCTTTGATAGCATCTTTATTATTATACTGTTTTGTCTGCCACTTTATCTGAATTTACATGTTTTATGTGAAAATTTTCCATTTTTCTAGGCAAATGTGAGCCCCAGACCTCTATTTTTAAAAGAAAGTATTAATTTCAATTATGTGATTATTTCAATATAATTAATTCATTACATAATATACATATAATCATACATAATCATACATACATAACCATCAGGCTATTCCCATTTTGGGTAAGTAGTGTTATGCAGAGTACAGAAAAGGGGCAAGAAATAGCAAGCCAAAAAAAAAAAAAACTCAGGATACAGGTAGTCCCTGGATTAAGAACACCCAGTTTACAGATGACCCACAGTTAAGAATGGAGCCTATTGTAGCAAAATTTGAGTTAAATACACAATGGTTTGAGTTCATTACACAATATTACTTATACAGTATTATACAATAATACTATTCCAGCTTACATACAAATTCAACTTAAGGACAGACCTTGGGAATGGAACTTGTTCTTAAACTGGGGACTACCTATATGTGTAATGGGCTGTGAGAATGACCTTGAGGAAGAGGAGGAAGAGCTGCAGCCAAGGCAATGGTCAGATAAGAGAAATCTCAGCCCAAAGCAGGAAAGTAATTTGAGAAAGCATCTCAGATGTGACCCTCCCTAGTTCTCTTTAAGATAAAGGCAGGGAGGGGAGAGTCACATTCAGAGTTGCAAGATTCTGTTACAGTAATCCTCAAATAAAAGTAGCTTTAGTATTCATGACTTTGGTGTTCAAGTGTGGTCTACCTCAAAGGACTGACAGTATGAGATAAGAAAAAAGAAAAGAAAAATAGCTAAAACTAGTTTACACTAACACCATTCACTATATTTCTCCATACCTTTCTGCTGCAAACTGTCCTTGCTTCCATGATATCCATACATTAAATATAATTTAATTACAAACTAATAAATGTAGAACCACAACAATTTCTAGCAGAGATAATATTTAATGGGGTTCTCTTGTCTGCATGATAATAATTTTATGGATATTCTGATGTAAAATCTTCCAGAGTAGCATTCCATGACTATGTCTCCATCCTCAATTACTTTATTGGAAAAATAATTGTCATCCATTTTTGTTTAGATTGAGCTTTAAATTTATGGAGATTGTTATTGGAAGTTTTACCAGAATCATACATACTATAGCTTTAATTCAGATAAAGTTGATTGTGACTAAATCCCTTTGAAACAGTGGAATACCTTAGTTGTAGTAATTTGAATAGGAATTAGTCATTATTAGCTTTAACTAGATCAAAATAGTATTTATTTATTTGTTTGTTTATTTATTTAATCAATTTATATAGCCACCCATCTCACCACATGCGACTCTGGGTGGCATACAACAAAGCTAAAAACAGTAAAATACATTAAAAATATATAAAACAAAATAAAACAGAGAATAGACGGAAGTTAAAAATAAGAGAGCCACCTCACTAATTATATCCATCCCCCAGAACTGGACTTCTCTTTGCTATGATGTGCTGTTCAAACAGTTACATGCAGATATACACCAGAATTACATTAAAGGGAATAATGTAAACACACACACCCCAGCTTAAGTCTGCATCTTGTATTAAGAATGTCATTGGACGTACAACTTTAGAAAGATGTAAAAATGTGTTATTCTGTGGCATCTGAAGTATAGTAAAATCTTGTTTCACTAAAGGGAGTGAATACAGTAACATTCTTGTTGCAGAATGCTTGTTATGTAAGCTTTGCAGAAGAAAATGGTGTGTGTGTCTTGTGTGTGTACGTATGTGTGTGTGTATACATACACACACATACATACAGAGAGAGAGAAATTGGTTTCTTTTTAGCATTTGTTTCACAAGACATGGATAACTGAAGTGAAGGATTACTTCTTAGCTGTGCTCAGTTTTGCAATGGCTGTTTAGGCAGGCACTGACTGCAAATAGCATGATTCGCTGTTTCTTCCATTACTTTATGTAGGAATTTAAATTTTTTTCAAAACATCTCCTTGCCAATTATTATGTAAACAGGGTGATAAGTTACACTGAGCATGGACTACCAGCATACCTGTTTTTGTGGTTTTAGGATGAAGAATAAGGGAATACAGAATTTGTTTCACGTTCCCCTTGTTTCCTATGTTGGAACACTTAAAGTATTTAAAGCTTGTTCCATCAAAGCAAAAGAACAAAACTGAAATTTTTGTTGAAAAGAAAACTGAAAAGAGCCTGAAATTTTTTGACATAATATTTTGAGGCTGGCTCTTTGTTATGAGCAAAAAAAAAAAAAAAAAACTGTTAGTTTTTTCTTTGTTTTATGGACATTCCTAATGCTAACATAATGCTTAAGTAGTATCATTGCAACATTTCAGTACCTTGGAGAGCACTTACCTCATCTGTATTTAAAGATACAATGGCAATTTAGCATTAAAATGGTAGAAATTTTTGAACATATTTTAAAATTAAAACATAGGAAATAATAAGGTCTTGAAAATAAATAGTATTTGATTTATATATGCTTGATATATAATCTATTATTTGATCATGATCTGTTATAGATTCATGAATGCTTTGGGAAAATGCTTATCAGAGAAGTGAATTAGGGTTTTTTGATAGAAAATATTCCAAAGGAGTTAAATAAATTTCCAGAGTACAAGGCAAAACATTACTTTAAAAAATATAGGCACAATTGTTATTTTAAAATAAATTGGAAAACTGAAAAATTGTTATTAATTCATTTGGTTATACTGGGTCCTACAAATTTAGATTTGGTTTAGGGATAATCTTTATTGTATTACATATGAATTTACAATTATTACTTTTAAAAATAAATTTATGTAACAGAATTAATACAACAGTTACAAATACAATGAGAATGAAATAAATCCTTTGATTCTCTGCATTGTAACAAGCCTTCTACTATATCATTGGCTTGGAAAACAAATTAATTATCACTCCTCTCTATATCACACACACACACTCACACATACAGAGTTTCTCAGTCATCTGAAGAACTTAGTACTGTATCTCAGAACTCCTGTCCTTTCCTAGGGAGAAATAATTCATTTTTTAGTACTATAAGAATTGTGAAGTGTGTAATCATTATCAATATTTATTTTAATGTTTGCAGTTTTAAATTGGTGAATTAACAGCCACACAGTTATAGAATATTTTAGTGAGATAAAAGAAGCTGATAGCCAAAATTTATGTAGCCTATAAGAAAATTTCCCATCTGGCAGGCTGGCCATATAGGAATTCAGATGAAATCTTCACACTGGATTTTTTTTTTTCCAACATGCTTTTCAGGAGCATAGTTTCACCTGTAAGCCCTATGCATCTGGGCAGCAAAACATCAAGAAATATATTTGCACAGGTTAGGATGATACATCAACTGTTGCTATCCCTGAAGAAGGCAGATCTGGATTTAATCATGCCTGCCTTAATTATATGACATTTATGTCACTGTAACATGTCCTAAATAGCCTAGCACCCAGTTTCTTGAACGAGCATCACCTCCCACATCATCCTGTTCAGGTTATTGGATAATTGGAGAGCATTTTTTCTGGATGCTGCCTTAATTTACTGACTGAAATATGAAAAAAGGCTCTTTTCTGTAATAGTGGAAATCTCTGCACCAACAAAACTACTTTGCTCTCTATTTAATATTTTTAGATGTCAGGAGGCCTATATCTTAGCTCACAGATACACAACCCTCAGCCCACAGGGTATATACAGCTTAAAAAGCATTCTTCCTCCAAGACTGTGCTACTGAGGAACTTGTAGCCATTATTTTTGTTACTCCTTCCCAGCATCCAATTGTCCAGAATTTCTCTAGAGGAATACCTTATAACCTAAGATTATTTCAAGAATCTGGTTTCTTGAAATAGGTAAAACACGCTGGCTGTTTAGGAAACGTTATTTCTCCCTTTCTATTTAATACAAAGTCCCATCTTGATCCTGTCCAAGCCATATCTCCTGATGATAACAGTGTCTCCAGAATGGTTTATAACTATTATTCTGAGTTCATCATAAGCCACAATAGATACCTTACATGGTAATTATGTGTATTAGCCATAGCAACCACTTGTTCACAGCACTTCTGCAACATCCCTAAAGCTCTCAGTAATCTTTTGCAGGCATAATTTAATGGATACCCACTCTTGTCCTTATTGTCCTCTCCATTATTGATCTGTCAGGTTAGTTTCTGTGCTACCAAATCAACTCCATAATCTCAGCACCCACCCAAAATGCAGTGGATGATCACCACTGTAATTGAGTCCATCCACCTTGCTGCTGACCATCCTCCTTCACTCTTTCCTTCCACCCTTCTCAGCATTACAGAGTTCTCAAGAGAGCTAGGTCTCCACATAATGTGTCCAAAATACGATAATCTGAGTCTGGTAATTTGTGACTCAACTGAGAACTCTAGATTGAATTGTTCTATGATCCATTTGTTTATTTTCTCGGCTATCCATGGTAGTCTCAGATGTCTTTTCTAATGCTAAAGTTAAAAAATATCAGCTGGCTTCTTCAAAGTCCAGTTTTGTCCAAAGACCATACAGTGTCACAGGAAAAGCAAATTGCCTGCACAAGTCTGATCTGATCATAGATTAGATGTTCAGTCTATGAAAATGAAAGGATGCCTTTTCATAGACTGAGAGAGAGAGAAAATCTTATAAGTCATTAGCAAAATTACTTTGAGAAAAAACAGTTGTTTTAACTTCTAACTCTTCTTTCTCAAAGTTATTTTGCTAGTGAGTTCTAATCACCAATTCCTGGAGGGAAACAAATATCTGGCTGACTAGAATAACAAGTATGAGGAAAAAATGCATTACCTTTTGGGGAATAGTTCTGAAAAAAAGGAGGAGGGTGGAGAAAAAAAACTATGCTAAGAATCAATTCAGTGGTAAACATTTGAATGTCTTCATTTACACATTTTGGGATTAAACTTGCAATTCAAAAGAAGATTGCAACTGAAAACCTGCTTCTAAAGAACAATTGTGTTTGACTCTTAGAAACTGTTGTAATAGTAAGCTTATTCCTGATTTACTTATCATAGTTGAGAAATGAATTCTTTTCTGCTGATTTTCAATATAAAGTCGCTTTTAAACAATTGTTCTACTTGCTGGCAAGTACAGGTAAAATGAATTTATTGTTTAAAATAGTCCTTTTTTTCTCTTTTCATAATCAGTAGTAAAAGAGCAAAAATACAGAGTCATTTTGATGGATCTGTTAGAGAATTTGTGAGTTCACTTTGTTTTATATGAGAATATAAAAAATTCAAAAGAAAAAGTAATAAAAGACAATCCAGTATGTTTTCAAACATGAATTTAATAACTTTTGTCTTTTCTTCTTTGAAAATGAACATTTTTCATTTGTTCAAATGGTTGGTTTTTGTATTAGCTTCAAGTTATTTCACATGCTTATTTGTTTCACTATTTTAGGAAAAATATAAGTAGAATTATATTATTTGTTTAAAATGTGTACCTTTTGTTCTAGGGTCAAATAATATATGGTGTGGAATGTTGGTTGTATCTTGTTTTAGACATGTATTTTTACATGGATAAAATTGTATGTTGTTTATATTATTAGATTTCTATTCCATCTTTATTATTTGTATAACTCAAGGTGGCATACATAATCCTCCCTCTCGTATTCCCCACAATAACAACTCTGTGAGGTAGGCTGGGCTGCCCTTGACAATGGAAACAGCCAAACATGTAGGTCTTCTATACAATACATTATTTCTTACTCACAAATTTTCTGTTGTTTTGAGTTTTCATGTTTGATAATCATGATTTTCAAGGTACTTCCAGATTGACTGCTTTATCATTTCCTGTATAATCTTCAGGGTAACAATGTCAGACTGACTGTTCTGTAGTTTCTCAGGTCTTCCTTTTCCTCATTTTGAAGAGAGGAACAACATTTGCTTTCCTAAGTCATCTAATATTTTGCCCAACCATCAGCAGTTTCCTTAAGCTCTCTACTTATATTGCTTTCACATTGTAACAGGTTATACTTGTGGTCTATAGCAATTTCAGATTGCAATTCTGTACATTGTAATAAATTTAATAAGATGTGGAAAAGATGCTATCTATTTGCTGATCTGTCAGATTAATATCATAGCCATCCATGATTTCACAACAATAGTAAAAAAATAGTACCAATTAAAATATTTAAGACAATAAACAGCAGTTTGATAAATACAGCAACTGGCTTATATTGAAGGTTCTCCAACCTTCACCAACTTCCAGAAGTTTCTAGTGAGTAAATGAGAATTTATTTATTTATTTATTTATTGAACGTTTATGCCACCAACTCCGTGAAGTCCCATGGCAGCTTACAGCAAAATCATCCATAGAGTAACATAAATATATAATAAAACACGCACAATGAATCTAACAACATCGATACTACATAGTTAAAATAGTTTAACATAATTAAAACATCCAGAGAAGAAACAAACACCAATCCTACAACATCCAGTTAAATTACAAACACCACACATAATAACATAAAGAAACCCAGGAAGTACCAGAACATAGATGCAGCCACTAAAAAAGCCTTCTACTAATTTTGACAAGGTAGATTTTAGGAACATGAGGGACTCCAAAAGTTGCCTCAATGGATTCATGCAGGAGAAAGCAATCCTTCAAATATCCTGGGCCTAATCTATTAATTTCCTTAAAGATCAGTGCCAGCTAATTGTATTAATAGTTAGATGCCACTGATTTTGATCTGATTGCATGAACAAACAGTAGCCATCTTGATTCATATCCAGCAATAATCTATAGTTTTGGAAATGAAAGTCCTCATTTTGATCCTGTCCATTCATTTTATCCCTTATCTTCTACTTCTTCTGCTTCCCTTAGCCTTGTCAAGCATAATAACTTTTTTCAGTCCACCATCCACTCACATCACACCATCAAAATATATGACATTTGGCTTACTGATCAAGGGAGCAGTTAGGCCTTATTTGGCCCAGGATTGATGGATTGGTTCTTCTTGCAGTCTTGTAGCTATCTCCAAATCTGTAATTTGAAGGATCTGCCTTGTTTCTTCTCCTGCTTTTCACTGTTCAGCTAAATATTATGCTGAAAATATAATTGCTCTAACTCTTCTGATTTTTGTTGTCATTCTCTTGTCCCTTTCTTTCATCATGTCTAAGTTTCTTATTGCCTTTCTCACCACAGTTGATCTCCTGTTTACTTTTCCAACACAATGTCCATGCCCAGGTTGACATTATCTTTGTCTTCATACTATTTAACTTTAACCTGTATATTTCACCATCTCTTTTTACTTCCATAAAAAGCTCTTCTATGTCTAACTAACAAGGGGTATTATTTGCATATCTCAGTTGTTAATGTTTTGACCTCCTAGTTTGATTCCTGCTGTCATTTCTCCCAATCTTATTTTCTTTATAATATATTTGCTGTATACATTAAACAAATAGGGAGACAATGTGCATCTTTGACTCACTCTCTTCCTCATATTGAACCATTCTGTTTCTCCAAACATAGTTCATACAGTAGCTACTGTTCTGAGCAGCTTCCTTAGAAGAATGATAGGTTTTCGGGAACACCATCTAGCCTTCATTCTATATTCTGGCATGACCTGCACGGTCTGTGTAGTCAATGGAACAAACGTGTCCAAGTAAGAGCACTGGTTACTCCAGTTGTAATCCAATCTTATGTAGTTTTCATCCTTGACTTTTATTAATTATCATTGCAAGTGCAGCTTTATCGGAAATAATAATTTCTGCATTTTTAAAAAATTAAGTATCAAAAGGAACTAAATCCAAACTTGGAAGTAATTATTGGGTCCAAAATGTTTCTCATGTAATAATTTCAGTTTTTATCCTGATTTTCTATATGCTCAGTGCTTGCACATAGGCATTAATCCATTATTTGAATTTATGTTTTTAAAAAGCTTTACAATTGCACCCATGATAAATTGAAATTTATTTCAATTTATTATGGTATTTCAATATTTGAAATTTATTTCAATTTATTATGGTATTTCAATATTTGAAATTTATTTCAATTTATTATGGTATTTCAATATTCAGTATTATGCTATTCAATTTATTATGGTATTTCATTCACTCATTAGTAGTCATTCTATAATAAGTTTTCCTTAGTATTTCTAAAAAACTACAAATATTCTTCATCCAAAGATACACTTTTCTTCCCCCTAGAAATTTCCACTGCTGTTGGTTATTAGTACCTGTTCATTGACAGAGAGATAAAGAAGAACCTGTGTTCAGAACATTTGTTCAAGCATGTTGTAATTGTTTAGTGTACATTATTCAGTTCTTGTGATGAGGCCTGTGCCTTCTGCCAAAATTATCTCTGGAGAGGAAATATTCAGATCCCCACTGCAACACTTGCAAATGCATATTCGGTGCTTAATGGGTCCTGCAGTGGCTCTGCAACCATCCATATGTTCTTTGGCAGTTCAGCAAGAGGTTAGTGTAGATAGACTACAGATACACTTAGCATATGCAAACTTCTATGCAACTCTTCTGTAAGTCTTCCCAGATACCATCCTCATGTATTAGACAACATGTTCCTGAATTCCACGCAAGCATGATCTTTGCCAGGTGAAAGAAGGTTTCTCTACATATATTAAGAATATGGTGATTCTTGATATACATTGACAGAAATGGACAGGAAATCATTTCTGCTTCTTTGAAGCAAATTGTTTCCTAGAGCAGGGTTTTGCTTACATATTGAATAGAACTTGACAGTGTGACATTTAAAAAAAAACACCAAACCTCTGTTAGGTTAATTTGAATGGCTAAGGACAAATACTAATATGACCAACACCCATATTAAATGCAGTTCAAAACATGGCTTGGCTACATCCCAGAACGTTTTTTGGCATGAGATAAGCCATATGAAAAAAAAAATACATCTTATTACATTTCCACAATGGATCATGATTCATGACTAAAGCAGTCCAAGAACTGAGCATGGCAAACTTTCTCAGTTCAATTCACAGATCAATACTATTCCAAAGATTTTCTGACAAAGAAACCCTAAAGATCTTGCACATTCAAAATGCTATCACTGATTGACATGCAATGAATTATCTGATCCAGAGCCATTACAATGATTAAATGATAGACTAAGACCAAGGAGAACCTTGCTTCAAAACCTGACCCAGCTATGAAGCACTTTGGACCAGTTGCTTTCTCTAGCTTAACCTACCTGGCAAAGTTGCCATGAAAATAATGTAAGGCCAGATTTTGGGGGGGGGGGGGGGGGGGGGGGGAGGAGAAAGAGGAAAGACTGTGCATGCTGCCTTGAACTCCTGGTTGAAAGTTGGAGTACAGATTCAAGAAACAAAATAAATTTCTGCTCCCCACATTCTCATCACTTGATAGCTTCATTTAATTCACACAACCAGTTGCCTCTGAATATCTTGGAAAGTGCATTGGCAGTCCCATTGGAGCCCTGCTATTCAGCACTATTGCTTATGCCAGCAAATAATTTTCTCTGAAGAACACAAGTGCTCTCAAATTTGGTTCTCTAGAGTGGGAAACAGAAGTTTTCATGCCTGCAGTTCTCTACACTAAAGAATCTCTTCTGCCAGTCTGCATCTCTGTGAAGTCCCCTAGGTGGTCAATTAAGATAAAACTGCTACTTCCAGAACTAAAGCTCATTGGACCTAATAAAAGTATTGCCCAACTATGGATTTTGCAGAAAGGGGGTTTCTCATGGATGAACATGGTTATTCTTGTTTTGATATGCTTTGAAAAATATTGTATGTAAGTATTCAGTGAGATACCTATCTCTAGTCAGAAAGAATATTATGTTACCTGAGAATCCACATGTTGTGGATTCTCATCACTTCAGTCTCTAGATAAAACTACATTATTTAGCTTCAGTTGATGTTTTTGCCTACTGTAACATCTAATATTTAACTACAGCTTTGTTTATCAATATAATCTTAGAGATTTGCTTACCTAAGATATAGTTACAGTAAGCTTTCATGTTTTCAGAAATGGATACAGCATCTCACCTAATTTTTGAATTTTTTTTTCTTCCAACCCTTGCTTTTTTGCACCACTTTATCTAATGAAGCATTCTGAAGACTCTTTTGCTATATTAATAAATTGATCCTTTCAGCTATGGGTTTTGTATTACTTCTCATAGACCAACATGGCTTGTTTTTTTAAATTAATCTACTGCTTCTTGGATTAGCTAATTATTTTATAATAGGTTTGTTTGAGTGAGAGAGAGAGAGATTTTGTTACTTGGGAAAACATCTCCTTGTGATTTTTTAATCCTGCACTACTTCCTGTTTTCCTATCACATCTCAGTATCAAATGGATGAGAAATGTGCTACTTGAGGAGGAACTAGGACATGAGAAATGATGATATAAGTGCATCAGAAGCTATTTTCAGGTAGTGTGATTTAAAAATTAAACATAGTTCAGTCTTCAACTAAGAACTGTTTTAGTCCTAAGATCCTATAAGTATCTAAGATTGTTAAGGCATTACAATTGCAAATAATTGTGTCAATCTTTACTGACCATTGCTCCATAATATTGTTGTTCAATTCTTCAGTCACTTCTGACTCTTTGTGACCTGATGGCCCGCATCTTGACAGGATTCTTTACCAGTAAATCCATTTATCTGTGTGGTCACTAGTGGTCAATAATGACTTGATGGCACATAATCAACTGAGTTATTATAAGCTTATATTTGTGATATCAAAATGTTGGCCACCTTGTCCTCTGTCAGCCACTTTTTCTACTGCCCTTGATTTCTCCAAGCATCAGGGTCTTCTCCAGTGACTTTTGCCTTCATGTTTTATGTCCAGAATAGTTTGCCTTTAGCTTCATTATTAGTGCTTCCAGTGAAGTTTTTTTCCCCCTAGTACTGAATGATTTATTGTTCTTGCAGCTGAAGATGTTCTCAACATTTTTCCTCCAGCATTACAATTCAAAAGCATCAATTTTTCTTCATTCAACATTTCACAGCCATGTGTTACAACTGGGAAAACCAGGACCTTGACAAAATTAACTTTGTTGTCAGCTGGTATCTCTGCATTTAATATTTTGTCTAGATCTGTCAGACTTTCTCCCAGGTAACAGATTTTTCTTTATTTCAGGTCTATAGTCACCATCCCTGTGAATTTTTGAGTCCAGGAAGATAAAGTCTGTTACTACTTCAACTTCTTCCCTGTATATTTGCCTTGGATTGGCATTGTCTGTTGATATCTATCTATCTATCTATCTATCTATCTATCTATCTATCTATCTATCTATCTTGACCAGCTGACTTCTTTCCTCTTAATCTAGCCATTAAAGTGGTATCATTAGCATTTCTTACACTGATGTTTCTCTCTGTAATTTTAATTTTAATTTCTATTTCTTCTAGTCCAGAATTTCTCATTATGTGTGTTTGTGTGTGTTTTTTTTTAAATTAGTGAGGTGACAGTATGAAATTTTTAACTATTTAGTCATTCCATATTTCATTATAACTATTGTGTCCTGGTCAGCAGACAAATTCTTTCATAGGGAGATGAGATGACATACACCCATATTTTTAAGATCTATCCTCAGTTTGTTGTGAGTATAATAATAAAGCAAAATAAATGTCTTTTAGAATTTCCTTGCATTTTCCATTATCCATCAGATGTTTGCAGTCTTGTCCTGCTTCTGAATCTAGCTTGTACAACTAGCAGCTGTAGGTTCATGTATTGTGAAGAATTGCAGTGCGTTGAGCATTGTCCTTCTAACATAAGAGATTGTGCAACTGTTCAAGTCTCAACATTCTTTAGCATTACCCCCTTTTTGGTATTGGAATATAAATTGATCTTTTCCAGTCCCTTGGCCATTGCTGTATTTTCCATCTCTGCTTAGAAACTGCAAGCAGCACTTTAATGGCATGATGCTGCAAGATTTTAAACAGTTTGGTTGATATTTCATCAACTCCTGCGGCTTTTTTGTTACCAATATCTCCTAGGGCCCATTTAATTTCACTTGCCAAAATGTCTGGCTCCAGCAATGAAACCTTTGTACACATAAACAATTTTGGGATTGTTTTTATACAGTTCTTCCATGTATACATGCCATCTTCTCTATAACTTATTTCTCCAGTAAGTCTTTGCCTTCATTGTCTTTTATCATACCATTTTGCATGAAAGCTTACTTATCTCTTGTCTTTCCCATTTGATTGTTACCCTCAATTTCTTTGCATCGCATCTCCTTGTCTTTCCTTGCTCTTCTCTGGATCTTAGTCTTTAAGTTGGGCATTTTTTTTCTATCTCTCTCCTGGCAGAAAGGTTCAGTGGATCTACCACTTTCATCAAAATGACAAAAATAGCATCATGCCATCAACACTGACCCTTTTGTATGTGTGTGCAATGTTATGATGAAGCACCCCTCAGCATGACACTGATTTTATCCTTTGTCCTCACCCACCCCCCAAAACAAAGTTGGGAAGAATTAGAAAGGTCTGTCTGAATTCTGACATGTGTCCCTGGTCTTGCTCTGCAGTCCTGACTACTAATCTACTAATTTGTTTTGTGTGCCCTTGCTTCCAATTTGTTCTCTGACCCTGCTTTCTGCTTTGTTATTCTGACTGATTAGGAATGTAAGATATCAGTAAGAGTGAAATAGCATGATCCATCCAGAGAGGCTCCATCATGGCAGAGATGGGCAGCAATGAATGGAATCTATAAGCATTTGTAAGTGTCATTCTCTGCTCAAAAAAGCATACATTTAGGAAAGTTGCATCCCAAAAGGAATGTACATTTAAAAATGTCTATGTGTATGTCACACACATACATACATATACACACAGACACATAGCCCTGTCTATTAAACAAGGAATGCAGGTTTTTCAACAGTTAACAATTGAAAAAACATTTACAGAACCAAACATAAGAAAACCTATGACACTGACACAAACTGTATGTAGATTGACTTGCATGTCCTAATCTTCCTCTTTAGTCATGGTACAATTTATGACTCACTCTAGATGGCTGACCATAACTCAACCTTGTTACACTTATTAGGATTAATATTTTGGGACAGCAAAAACGGAGAAATCCATTTTCAGCAAAGAGAAATAACTCTGACTGCCATCTTGTAGTCAACCAGATTTTTCCAACCTAAATGAGGTACTCCTAACATTTATTCAACTATGGATTTCAGTAAAGTCCCTAATCATTCTTTCCATGTGTTGTGCTAGGGACTAGTCCTTCAGATAACTTAATTTAAATACCAGTAAGACATAACAGGTGGATGTGGCATATGACAGTAGGAGGGAAAGGGAGGAGAAGGCATGTGTAGCAGTAATAAGAACATAAGATTATGTAGATGTGTGGTGTGCATAATTAGCAGTTATTTTTTAAATGATTGATTTATGGGCAGGTTTTTTGGGTTTGTTTTGTTTTTTGTTTTTTGTTAGACTAGCAGGAACAGTTTCGTGATTAGATGGCCTACCTATTGTTAGTGTTTAAAACAATTATCCAGCATATTTACACAAAAGCTTGTTCCTTTATTTTATTTTTGGTATTTTAGGTGTACCCCAGAAAGCTGAAAAACAGATACTTTGGGCTGAAGAGTTCTAAGAGATGTACTCAAGAGATTGCACATAAAATATAGGGTTAGGGTTTTTTTAATATAGCAAGTAGAAATTATTTGCTATGTCTGTCTACAGAGTTTCGTCACTCAGGCAGGTCTGACCTCTTTCTCTAGATATGCTTTAGATGGGAAACCACCTTACATAATTCAAACCTTTGGTCCATTTAGACCCACATTGTAAACACTCACTGTCAGCAGCTCTCCAGATTTCAAACAAGAGTCTTTTCTTGCCATGTCAAGATGCCAGGGACTGAAACTAGCATGTTCTGCATGTAAAGCTATCAGGATTTTCTCATGGGAAGAAAGTTCATCCTGTTAGCTTTACAACACAAGTGTTGAGATAACAAAGTATCTTGTGATGTTATTATGATTTTGTCTACTGCCGCCTACTGAAATTGTGTATGTGTGTTAGTTATTCAGTAGGAGTGTTTTCAACTGGCACTATAAGGGAGGGTTACAATGCCCAACCTGTCCAGTGTGTGTATGTGTGTGTGTTTTTAGTCGTACAGTTAACCATGTAGGTTTATAGGTTATGTAGTCTTAACAAGTAACTAAGTAGTGAACCTCTTCTCTGAGAGTGTTTTTAGCTAGAGGCTTTGCAGTGATAAGTTTTGGAAGCTAATATGAGAAGAAGTTTTTGTTATATCCTATCTTTTGTATGCAACTTGTATTTTATGAAGTTTTTGCATTTTTATCAATAAAGACCAGTTAGCTTATATTTTCTGACTGGAGTTTCTTTGGAGTTCAGGATATGGACATTGCTACTTGCAAGCTCTCATGCTGATGTGTATTTTTCCTGAGAGCAAGGTTTATGGGTCTTTTGCTGCACTCTGCTCAACCACCTTACATAATTCAAACCTTTGGTCCATTTAGACCCACATTGTAAACACTCACTGTCAGCAGCTCTCCAGATTTCAAACAAGAGTCTTTTCTTGCCATGTCAAGATGCCAGGGACTGAAACTAGCATGTTCTGCATGTAAAGCATTCACCACAAAAGAATGAGATAGACAGCATTCCATTTCAGCAATTTTCCTGGAATCAAAAACAAAAAGCTTCACCTTTGTTTGGTGCTGTATCTTTCTCAACACCACTTCCTTGGGGAATGGAGTGTGCATTTGCTTAAAAGCAGGGCATAACTTCAATGTCAGTTCCTGATTTTCCATATTCTATCTTCCAGTTTCTTCATTAGTTCTAAAAAATCTGGCCTCATTTAACGTCCCTCCTCATTTGCTTTCTTTCATTAGGATTCTTTTGTGGATGGTGTATTGTCAGTTCTATCGATTTCAACAGGTTAGAAGCAGTTGCAGCATGCATTTATGCCAACGTTTTTGTTCATTCACCATACAATATTATGTCTCTGTGTTGGCATGTTGTTTGTGGAATTTGGATAAAATATACAAGCTTATTCTCCACAATCACTCCAATATTAAAAGCACAACATTTCACAAGGCCTTTGCAAATACACTGTATACTTGATACAAATAAGGACACATTTTTTGTCCTTTTATTTCCAGTGATCAATATTTATTCCTTCCCTTTAATTATAGTTTTTCCCAGCACTTAAACTATGGTATGAAACTTGGAAGACAGTGCAATTTTCTTTCAGCAAACAGTAATAGACTTTAAAAAAAAAAAAAAAAAAAGATGGACTGTATCCAAAACCACAAGTCATGACTTGCAGGTATGGAAAAAGCAAAGGGGAGGACAATTTGAGCCCATTCCACTGGTAAAAAGACACAACGTACAACATCACTCAATCAGTTTAGGGAAGATCTTAGAACAAATGTTGCTTACATCTATCAGATAATGCCTGTAAAGTAAGTGGTGACTCACAACACAAGATTACTTCATTCTCAACTTGATGAGTTGTATCATGTAGGAAAAACTACATGTTCATTAATTATGCAATGTAACATTCACATCTAAAATTCAAGTTTATTTATCATATTTAAATTACTTTTTTTCTCAAAAGCTTCAAAACTGCTCCAAGAGTTTGCTGGCTTTGTCTAAGAGTTAATGACTTGGTCAGGACTATTGAATGGAACACTGAAGCAGCCAAACCTTTTCATTCTCAGTGAGCACCCACAGCTAAATGATTACAGCCATGTTTATTGCCTGTCAAGGAAA
Organism: Liasis olivaceus; assembly: GCA_030867105.1. NCBI lineage: Eukaryota > Metazoa > Chordata > Lepidosauria > Squamata > Pythonidae > Liasis > Liasis olivaceus. The sequence continues at coordinate 266,812,788 of CM061349.1, forward strand.
GTGTCATTATTAGAAAAGGAGATGTCTGATAGGTAGGTTTAATCCTTCTGTTGTAAAATGTTTATTATTTCTGTCCCATCCCTCACCCTATTTTTTTTCCTCCAGTAAAGAAACTAAAGATGGGAGGTGATGGCAGAGAAGGAGGAAAGCACTCAGCATGGCCTTTATTCCAGATCAGTGCATAAGCTTGAACTTGAGAAACACTTTTATCCTGCTTGCCAGTATTGCCACTTGAGTAGAATAGTATTCTTAGGACATGTGGATTTTTTTGTTTGTGTTTCGTTTGAAGTTGTTTGTAACTCCAAACCTGGAGTTATTGTATCTGCGTCAGTACTAAGAAATGATGGAAGAGCTAATCTGAAAGTGAGACTAGAGCCTATTTTAGAGGGGGTAACATTCCCTGAAAAATGTTTCCAGACTTGCACTTTTGGGACGACCCAGATCTAGTGTTGCTTCTGGAAGCTCAGATAGTTGCTATGACCAAGAATGCCTTTTTTTGACTGGTGTATCAGTTACATTTCTTTTGGGAAAAGATGAATCTGGCCACAGTGATATACGTACCTTGCTTACTTTCTGATTATATTGCTGCCATGTGCTTTACATGGGGCTACCTCAGGGTTGGGGGGATCAGAAATTGCAGCTGATTCAGAATGCATCCACCAAATTGGTCTCTTTGATATGCTTTTTGCTAAACTACATTACACTAGTTTTACTTTAAATATAATGGCTTTTAAATAATTTCAGGATCCAGACAAACTTGGATAATATTAGGGCTAGCATAGTTTGGGTGCAAAACCCTAGCCCACAGCTAGGTGGGAGAACATAATTAATTTTTTCTGCAATTCTTTGCTGCCATCAGGTGGTCAAGTCCAGACTTTTATAGTCCAGGTACTGTAGCCCCTGGTAATAACCAATATAGCTCTAAATGTCTTAGGTACAGAATACTCAAAATATGTCTCCTTCTGTTCCTACATATGTGAACCTCCTTATAGACTGAGATAATTTTCAGTTTCCCTGTTATATGTCCTATCAACTGGAGAGACTCAGCTGGCGTAAATACAAGACAGAACCTTTCCTGCTAGCAGTATTGTTTTAAAGAAAGTGAGAATAAGTGCCTACCGAAGGACTATTGGCAGGTTGTAAAACATTTCAAGCATTGTGTTTATTAATTAGCAGAGTTATTTATTTGATAAATAATTTTTGTTACATAAACTACTGTGGGAACCTTTATTAGGGTGGAAAAATAGTATAAGTATGCCTCAGTAAGAAAGATAGTAGAACTTCTACTAGAGGCATTCATATTTCTATATAACAAATACTTTTAAAATCCATGCCTTATATTAGTTTGTACCATGTTTCTCAGACTACTATAGAATATATTTGCCTGATCCCCTATTTTCTTTTTTTCCTCTAGATTGTGAACTACATAGGCATAAGTATATTTATAATGTTTACACCTTTAACACAGTTTGGATTCTAAGATTTTTTTTTTTTAAATCTTTAGATTGGTAGAGGTGACTTACTTCTACTTTATCTCAAACTGGGTTTTTTTCCCCCCTATTTCCCAGTGATAGTTTAAAACTATTAATGAATCAGAAGTTACCTAGGTACTAGTTAACTGAGATGCCATCTGACTGATGGTTAACCAACTGACCCATAAAAAATTAGGTTTGGACTGATTGTACAATTCATCCAAATTCTGGTAGTAATGAGTTTTTTCTGGTCAGGATCACCTGTTTTTTGAAGACATATTTGCAAATGAATTTTGTTGTGTTTGTTTACAGGTTTGCATTGATAAATAGTTTAGGAACTCCTTGGATCAATGAAAAGATTAAAATCATAATAGAAAAAGAGTTAAAGGATTATGCCATATGACTTCATGGGGCATATTCTACAAGGATCTGGGACCTATGCCAGTTCCAGTAAACCTAATGCTGTTGGCTTTGATGAGGCTACTCCAGTGCTTGAATTACCTATTCATAGTGCATAGCCTTGTACATACAATTAGTACCTTTATTCTGTGATGGCTGCAAGCTTTCCTCTAAGCATGTATTTAACCACAACCAGTTTAATGAAAGTATGGCAAATAGTTTATTTTCAAAGTACTTTGGAGTATGCAGTTTTTTTGTGGATTCTTAATTTTCTCTGTAACAGCAAGCAAGCAATTTTAATTAACCTGGTATAACTATCTACCACCTTCTGTTTCCATAATCACTATCTCCACCATGGGTTACAATCTCCACTGTACGCATAAACATGTGTTGAAAGATGTAAATTATCCATCCTTTAATTCCTCTTTACCCTGAAACTAGATTCATTATTTTATGGCTGCAATTCTATGCCTACTTACCTGGGAATAAGCGTCACTCAATATAATGGGACATGTTTCTGAATAAATATGCATAGGTTTGAGTCTCCATGGGATTTACCAGTAGAGTTTTCCAGCACCATTATATGGCTACAATTCCCATTATTCAAGGATATAGGAAGAGGTGGTTTGAAACCAGTTATATTTGCAGACCTAGTGCAGGCATAGCTTTAGCAATAAAGATAATTCACTATACCTAAGTGTGATTGACCAGGTAGGGGGTATTTAAGAATTATATGTGGACTAACAGGAAGACAGATGGCAGCTAACTTGATTAAAAGTAGTTTACCGTGGGGAAAATGCCACAAAAACAGTAACTGAAAAAGTGTGAGGCAGAACTCCATAAGAAGTTGTATGCAGTTGCTAAGGGAGATCTTTTCTCTTGTCTCCCAGCACAACAGTTTGAAAGAACAAAGATCCAGAATTTCATGTAGCCATATTGGTTTCTCCTGATACCAACCAAATAGCAGCATCTCTAGAATTATGACCTATATGTACTCAAAGGAAGGGGAGATTGAGTGCATGAGGGTTGATAACAAACTCACTCTTTTTTTCTAAGTTGTATCTTTTGATACAGAGATGATTATCTGATAAACTTTCAAGTGGGATGCCCTAACAGGAACATGAGAAGCTATCTTACACTAAATCAGACTATTAGTCCACCTGACACATATTGTTCACAGTGACATGCAATAGCTCTTAAGTTAAATCAACATCTTTCCTATCCCTACCTTCTGCATGCAAATTAGGGAACTTTGGATCTTCTGCATGTAAATCAGATACTCTATCCCTGAGAAATGACTTTTCCCTAAATTATGGGCATTTATGAAATCTTAGAATTTCAAGTCCAACATTCTGCTCAGTGCAGGAATTCAGATTAAAGCATCCCTGACAAATGGCTGCCTAACCGCCTCCTGAACACATCCAGTTTAGGGAATTATTACTTCTCTGAGAAAATTATTCCAATGCTGAACTGCACTTAATTTTAGGGAGTTTTCCCAACATTCAGTTGGAATCTGCTTTCCTTAATTTTATTGATCTTTTATTGTGTGACATATTTTGAGGTATTTAAAAGGTGCTATCATATCCTCTTCCCAAAGCTAAATATTCCCAATTTTTTCTCTCTCTCATCATATGATTTAGTTTCTAGTTCCCAATTCATCCTGTTCCAGTTTGTCTGTATTTTTCTCAAAGGTTTTCGCAAAGCCTAGGAATAAACATAATACTGTACTGAAGATGAGATATGATCAGCATAGAGTAAAGAGGAACTTACTCCTATGATTTAGTAGCTATATGTAAAAGGGAGATAAGATTAACAAATCCATACTGACTCCTAGCAATTGTTGCATTGTTTTCAAGGTGCTTACAGATCAATTTCTTTATGAGCTGTTCTGGAATCTTCTCAGGAAGCAACCTCAGACTGATTGGTCAGTATTTCTCTAGATTCTCCTTTCCCCATCTTTCCCTGTTTGGGAAAATAGGAGCAATAGTTTTCCTTCTCCATCTACCTGATATTTTATCTATTCTCCAGGTTGTCTCAAAGATAAAACCAGACCATCAGCAAATCCCTTCAATATCTTAGGATGCATTTTATCTGGTCCTAGACATTTAAACTTACTGGAAATAAATTGGTATTCTTTGACCATTGTTCTGTGAATCTGAAGTTTCTATTCCATGCTCTTTATCCTGCTCTTCACAATTGCCTAGTGGAATACATGCTTTCTATGCAGACAAGACTGAGCCAAAATAAAACAGCTTAGCTTAATTTAACTTACTTAACTAGTTAACAACTAGGGGCCAAAAAAAAGTTATTTTGCATTTGTTTCTTCATCAAGCAGCTAATGTACAGATTCTTCTCTCATCCTTTTACTTTTAATATATTTAAACAAAGGGATTTCTTTGTATGTGTTCTTAACCACTCAGCTCATTCTGAGCATTCTCTAACATTATCTGTATAAATAAGGCTACTTATATGTATTCTTTCTTGATGACCTGTTCTTTTTGCCTATTATATGTCTCCTTTATTGTTTTCAAATCATTAATTTGACATGTACTCATATTGTTGGTTCTGCATTTCTTTTTTCATTAGAACTGCTTGCAGTTGTATAAACAATTGTATCATCTTTTCAAGAATCTTGAACAACTTTTCCTATTTATAACTCCTGCCATAGCCTCCTTGGTGATCATTGCTCTGAGTTTATCAAAATCTGCTTTCTTGGACCATATAAGCTACAGTTAGCTTTGGTTTCCCTTAAAATCAAGAACTCAAGTATGGCCATTTTTCTCAGTGATCCTCCACTTCCTCTTCCTCAGTTAAGTCTTTTCTGTTGATTAACATAAAGTGAGGAGTAGCAGATCCCCATAACCCTTCCTCCATCTTCTGAAGAAAAAAGTTGTCAGTGAAACAACTCAGGAATTTCTTGGAAGGACCATATTTGCAGACTATGTCTCACCAGATGTCAGGGCAATTGCAGTCCTTCAATCCTATTACTTTGTGCCTCTTTGAAAGATCTGCAATTTGCTTTTGGAAAACTTCATATTTTTTCTTTGGCTTGATGGGTGGTAGAAGACAACAACAGCAAAATTGCTTTCAATCATTTCTCCAACTCTTTTAATTCATATTCTCTCTATAGTATCAATCAATTTCATTCACTTGGATGAAAGTATATTCAATATACTTTCAAGTATATGAATCATTGAGGCCACTGAGTAGAACCCATTGCTAAGAGCAAGAATTAAAGGTGTCCCAATAGATTATTGTCCAACGTCTATTTTAACACATCTAGTGAGTAGGAGCTCACTACTTTTCTAGGTCTTTGGTTCCACTGTTGAACTGCTCTTCCTGTTAGGGAGTTATTTCTAACTTTCAAACAGAATTTGCTCTCCTTTAACCTAAGTCTGCTATTGTGTCTCTTGCATTTTAGAATGAAGTACACATCTTAAACTTCTTATGTGTAGTGCACCTTCAGCTATTTTAAGAATACTATCATACACTGAATCTCTTCCCTTCTTTTTTCAAGGCTGAATATGCCAGTTCTCATTGTAGGAGCTCGTTTTCAGTTGCCTGTCATTCTTGCCATTATCTGAGCCAGTTTCTGTTTAGATCATTTTGAAATGTGGTGCTCAGAACAGAAAAGAACAGAACAGAACAGAGAACTTTAGATGCAGTGCAGAAGAGATGGAAACTATTATCTTCCATGAATTGAAAACTATATATCTAATGATATAGCCTAAAAATGCATTGTGGATTCCAGCAACACTTAACCATTACAACCCTTAAGTGAAGACCTTCCTGATCTAAGTTTGTCTATTGTTTTAGAATAATTCCACAGTTGCATAAGTACTAGTATTGATGAAAAGTTTTCATAATCAGTACAACAATTTCAAGTACTATCATGTAACTTTATTTCTATCCATCACCGCAATCTATATAATCTTCAGGAAGGGAAAAGGTATCACTGAGACAGAATTTGCAATCGTCACACATGGTTTAATAATCTTGACAGAATGCATAGTGACAAAGTTGTGTTTCCGGATAGAAGATGGCTAAATAGATGTTAAGCAGTTGTAGTTGTGATTTAGTAATGATTCCATCTTTTTTTTTAAATGTGAGATAGAATCTACCGGCTAAAACTAATGAGCACAAAACTACATTGATTTGGCCCAGGGTGGACAAATAGAACATCTGGCATATTTGGCACCAATGACACAGCTGGCATTGTTGGAACCATTTCTGCAGAAGGTACAGATGCAGAAATGGGAGAATTGGTACAAACAGTGCAGATGGAACAGTTGGAACAGATGACAGTGGGCAGAGCTGGCGATGCTGGCACAGGTGTCATAACCTCAACAGCTGGCACAAGTTGTGACAATCCTGGGATTTCTTAGTGCAAGGCACATGTTCATTTTGGCTTTGGTTGCAGAGAGATAAGAGCATTTTATAATTAGTAAATGTGCCATTTGAAAAGGAACTCCCCCCACCCCTATCCTTAAGGACATCTACCTCCAACTGTTAAAGCTTGGAATGCAGAATATTTTTGCACATTATAATTTCCCAGAGAAAGCTGCAATTGATAAATACAGATTTAATAGAAGGCAATTAGACTTTTTAAATTCTCATACAGCTAATAATCATGGACAGGATTTCTTTATAAGAGTTCTATTGAAAAAAATGTTCAGATCTATATCCTGATTGTGGAAATTAAAGCAAGCTTTGTCTTAATGCCAGAGCTTGTTTATAATCCAATTGGTGGGTTATATTTTCCTATATTCTCCTAAAGCACAGTGTTTAGTAATTAAATGGAGGCTGACAATCACCAGTGTGAACACAACAGCATTTGATTACTTCTGCCAAAAATGTGTTACCTGTTTGCTTAAAAATGGAACTAGATGCATTGCTTCAACATGAAGAGAAGATTTATTCTTTACTGCAGAAAAAAGTTATAATTTTTCAATTAAGAAAAAGGAATATTGCTTTACAAGTTTACAAGTAACTCCTAGTAGGCTGAAGAAATAAATGAGATGATAATATATGGAAGTTCTCAAAGTTTCATCCAAGTCTAGCATATGGCCACCTTGGGCTAGATCCAGACTTCATTGGTGATTCTTTAGTTCCATTGATTTCAATGAGACTGACATTATTCAATGGGAAAAAAACTCATGGTTAGCTTAGGCTGGATCCAGCACCTTCTGCTTAGAAGGCAGAATCTAAACATTTTTAAAAGACTAGGCCTGACACATTTAGGTGGATTAATTTAAAATGTATCTAAGCTTCATGGGATTTTCTCATTAAAAAAAAAATTCTTAAGTGGGTGTGAAGAGATTGGTTGCTACTGCCAGACTAAGGATTTTGAATTTTTTTCAGGGTGCAGAATCCATTAGTTAAAAGAAAATTGGCTGTGTGTGAGTGAACTTTTTCGTTGTTTGCCTTTTGCCCTTAGTCTCTCATAGAATCCTAGGGGTCCACAGTGAAAAACCTTGGCCTAGACAACCACCAATTCACAATACATCCTAATTACATAGTGATAACTGGCACTCTAGAATGTAGTAGTAAGAGACAAAAACAAGCACCTGATGCCAAAAGGTGGATTATCTTTTGTCATCCTCATCTAAATAAGCTACAAAAATGCAGATGATGACTGGGTAAAAAGGTAGGTGCAAAAAGGTAGGTGACCATGAGAATGTCTGCATCTCTTTGCTGCTAACTAGTGGTCATCTGCATTTTGCAGCTATTATTAGATGTTTACCCCACCATTTATTTGTGTGTGTGTGTGTGTGTGTGTGTGTAGTCAACTCAAGACAGTGAACATATATACTCCTGTATCCTGTTTTCCCCACAGCAACAACCCTGTGAGGTGGGTTAGGTTGAGAGACAGTGACTGGCCCAAAGTCACCCAGACAGTTTTCATGCCTAAGGGAGGCCTAGAACTCACTGTCTCCTGATTTCTAGGCCAGCGCCTTAACCCCTACACTAGACTGGCTCTGGTAGCCCTAAAATTAAGAAAACAAGGGATGCCAAAACCTCAAGGACCATATAGATTCCCACCCCTCCCTCTGGACCAGGGATCCAGCAGGAATCAGATAGGCCCATGCATACAGAGTAGAAAGATTCAGTGCACCACAATTTCCCTCTGATAATCATGGTAAGCATTTGACATAATGTAGCTAACAACTAATCAGAGCAGAATGTTCCCTCTGTGTGATGATCAAAGAAATACACCACAAAGTCAAATCACCATGTAAGGTGTTATATTTTCATTCTGCTCAGGCTGAATGAAGATTGAACCAGCAAAGACACAGCAAATCAGATGAATGGTAAGTTCTGGCTTATTTCTGGCATAGAGGTTTTGGTGTTTTGCAATGCATATCACCTTCCAGGATCAACAGCATAACCCTCACACAACAGGTATCACAGAGGAGTTCTATTGTTCTATTATTATCTTGTATTTATATAGTGCCTTACATCTGTATTTTGTTTTCCATCCTCACAGCTGTACTGGATGAATCATGATCATTCCCAAACTGCAGACTAATGAGACTAGTCCCCTTCTAGACCAACACCCTAAGACACTATCAAGTAAACCCTAAAATAGATTTTGGACATTTTTTCCATGATAAAAAGAAAAGAAAAGAAAATCAACAACATCTAGGAAAAATAAAGAATCCTGGTCCTACCTATGTGTGTTCTACCACAGTTGAAGGCTTCTCATAAATTAATTCTGTTTGTTTCCAGGTGTACAGCCCAATGTTATATAAGCAAAGGGTGATTTTTATGGAGCTTTACTGAGGTGGAATATGAATGTTTGAATGAAAACAATGAAAAATGTCTGGCATTTCACTGTATCAAGGGTGGAAGCAAACATCTGAAGAAATTTCTCACAGGCACTCAAACCCAACGTATACTCTGAAAACAATTGCTAGGGTTTGTTTGTTTGTTTGTTTGTTTGTTTGTTTGTTGAAAGCGATAGAAGGATGGCAGACAGTTCAGGAATATCACCCTAATCATATTCCCCAACTAATTAGGATGCTGCTGCTTCTTCATAAAGCTTTGGAGGAGGAATGTAGAGAAGCAGCAGTCTTTGTCACTGGTTGTGAAACGCAATGAATAACAATTGAAGTTCCCAAAGTCAGATTAGTTCAATAACTCTCACAATGATATTTGCATTTTAGCAAGTCAGTCAACTTCTGGAATGTGCTAGGTTTGGCATTATTATCCTTTTTAGCAACTGCAAATATAAACTCATCCCCCTCCCTTTCTGTACATATATCCAGAAAGACAAACGCCAGTGGGTGAGTTCTATGTAGCAGCTGCTACTGAATGTCTCAGGTTGGAGAAAACTATGTCTTTAGTTTCAAATAAACCAGCACATGGCAGTAAATGTTTGCTACTGCCTATTTATCCTGTTGGCAATTTTGTTTCTAACAACTTGCTCTATATTCATTTTGATTTTTATAGCATATAGATCCTATTTTGGTGCTGTTGGTGGTGAAAAATAGCAGTTGGGTTCAATAGACCTGGTCATAAATGGCCTAATTTTCCACCAAATTTGTGAGGAGAGAAATTGGGTGAGATGGAGAAGGAGATGTTCTATAACAATGTTCTAAATGTTTTAATGAGAAACTACAGTAGGAGGACTTTACTCCCTTGGGATTAAATAGAAGCATCGGAAACCACTGGTAAGAACAGAAGCATTACAGTCCACTGGAGAGATGATTGTCAATAAAAGAAAGGTTGTTCACCCACTTCAGAGCTAAATAAATACAAGGACATCAGACTCTACCCATGAGGCTTTTCCAAAATCTTCTTTAAAATCATATCTGGAGCAAAATCACCATGAAATGAAATGAGAACTGGTGGAAAGCAATGTAGGAGAATTTGTCTGCCCAGTAGTAGGTTTCAAAGGAGGTAGATAATTTTAGTAATGACAAAAAACATTAGCTTTTTGGCCTGGCCTTTCCCACTGCATATTCTTATGGCAACAATACTGTATATAACAGATGTTGAATATAGCTTGATCTTTCAACATTCTTAAGTCTTCTAGAGCCTTGCTTGCCAATATTCAGAAATAAACACAAGTGCTTCTAATACTATTACTTGTGTTAACAATAACAACTAGGCATCCAGGCTTATTAATATATCCAACCACATTCCAGTGTAATAACATTGTGATCCACAGATACAAAGATATTGAAAATGCAATAACTGCTAAGACACAATTATTTTAAGGAAAGAAAACTGAGTGTGGTATTGTCCAATGGCTAGCAAAGTAGAGATTGCAATGGCTAGCAAAGTAGAGTTTCTGCTGAAGTACTCAAAGCCATTTTCCACCAAGGGGAAATGGATGGACTAGACCAAATTGGAGCTTCCTCATAAGTAAACAGAGTGGGACCCAGGAAGCATGTGTTCTCTGTCATGGCTCCTGCCCTCTGGAGTGAGGTCTCCCTAAGATCCAGACATCTCCCACCTTGGAGATGATGGCATTCTGAAAGGCCATAAAGATCTGGCTGATCTCCCAGGCCTTGAGGTAGGGTGGATGGAACCCCATGTTAGGTGTGTTTCATATAGGTTGCATATGTTTTTGTATTAGTTGTACAGATTTCCATTTTGTTTGTTGTTGTTGTTGTACTTAGTTTCTTTGTTGTATTTATATTTCATTTTTATATTATAAGCCACCCAAAGTTGGTTGGAGTTGGGCACTGCCAAAATTGAATCAAACAAATAAATAGGATTTAGTAATGGATATAGGCACAATTGAGCTGAGAATTGTTAAAGGAAGCGTGTTTTGCATTGATTTTAGATGTTATTCATACTTTAGTCCAGCAGGAAGACACTATTTCTTCTTAACATAATTTTAATTGGGAATATATTTCAAAAATTATGAGAAGAGGAAAATATCAGCAAATTGTCCTGCTGAGGAATTCACTTTACCCATTTTTCAGAATAACGAAGGGCCTTTCTATATATGTGGATGTGTGGACCTAAAATCAGCATCCTGCCCCCAATCCCCACGGTATCATGTTGCCTGCAGGGGAATTGTGAAGTTGAGCTGATTAGCTAGAGGCTAAGTTCCTGCTCCAGAGGAAACATTGCAAAGATATTTTTGCAGCATTTCTTTTGGAGCTGTGGGGCATTGGCAGGAACTCCTGCCTCATCTCAGTTTCTGGGACTTCTGCCCCACTCCTGTCAGTTCTACACAAGCAATCAAAAGGGTGTTTTTCTGCTTCCCTCCAATATAGTCTCCCCACTGTGAAATGAAACAATAACCCTAACTCTAACCTATTTCCTCAATGGCTCTTCCATCCTCCTCTTTCCTCATCCATCCAAGCCTGGGAACAGCAACAAAGACACTAACATGGTATGAAATGGGAGCACAAGATAAGTGAAGTAAGGTAAGTGGTTTTGTGGAAATGCCCTGAGAATTGTTTAGCAACTGGAGCTTAATTCATGTAGGTAACATCAACAATAAGAGCAGCAAGAACTTCTCCAAAGGAAGGAATTACTATTAGATCAATATGAATCTACATAGTAGTGAATCAGTGTATACAGAGGCTACAGAACTGGACCAAGTAGGCCTCAAATAAGTATTTTCTTCCTTTGTTTCTTGCTACTGTTGAAGACAATTGCTGGACTACACAATGTCAAGGTCTGATCCAGGGGAGGCCATTCTTAGGCTTATAATAGAGAAAAAGGATTATGTTCCATTAATATAAAAATTGGTAAGTTCTCAAATGTATCAACAACAAAAGTAAAAAAGGATCAGGCTGATATCAGAAGAGAAAACAATAAAATAGCATTTGTGTTCACTTACAATTCCTAGCAAAAATCACTCAAGCATTCTGTTAATGCACTACATACAGTCCATCGTGGTGAATGACCCTCTGCTGCACTAGAGTTTTCCTCTCCTTAAAGCCATCCAAGAAACAGAAGCCCTGTCCATTTTGAGTAAGGAAGCGAGAATGAGACAAAGAAAGCAGAATAGCTCCAATAAATACATGAAGTAAGATTTCAGCCTTTGATTTGTATCAGTTAAGAAGTTTCCAGCCACTCCAGAGTTTATGCAGTAAAACAAAGATGTCTTTGTGGGGGTAGTGAGCATACATTTCCCTAGCAGCTGGCGCTGGAGGTAAAATAACTCTTCTGCCAGTTGTGGCCTACTTCACAGATGTCCTTTTGTTCCCCTTTCACAGTAGCCACAATTTTTGCTTGAAGTTTCCACTCCTTTTCTCTTCCCTAATGTAGGCAAACATATGCCAAAACTCAAACTTATATACAAGCCAGAACTGTTTTGCTAGAAGTGGGTGTCGAAAAAAGTAATGGCAGAAAAGTTAACCTCCCCAGTAAATGAACAGTTTGGTTGCACTCTGTAAAAACGAGGGGAACTGATTACCCAAGTGGCTTTTATTTTCTGCTGGACAGAAAGGAAACAAAAAGAAATTGTGTGGGGCGGGGGGGGGGAATCAGTCAGGCCAAGCACATACAGTATTTTAAAGTTGCCGGCATGTTTCTATATAGAGAAAGTGCCTGTTTATACGTTATGGGGAAAGTAATCTTATGTCTAATCAGGAGTCCCCATTTAACATATATTGCTCCCTATGTGGATGGAAACATCTGCAGCTCTGGTACCAGCTTTAAGATGTGATGCCATGTGGATTTGTTAGCGTGTTGATTCTACCATTGATGCATATCTGCCATAATGTGCAGGTAGTTCCAGTGCAACTAGAAACTCATCATATTCAAGCGCCCTTAGGTAGGAAGCCAGACGGAAAAAAAAATCTGATGTATAAGAGTCCTATCAACTGATTGCTGTAGAGTACTTTTAAGGCTTCAATAGTTATTTGGCTGACAAGCGTTTCAATTTAGAAGGTGGGGGGGCTGGTTTTTGTTTTGCTGATAAATCTCTTTTTTCCAGTGTTATTTTCAGTAGGAAGAGAAATAATCTTTTAGAACTGCCAAATATACCAAACAACATGTACAGATGGGTGGTTCTGCAGCTGGAAGCTTTAACTTTGTAGTATTTATTTAAAATATGAAAGCCAGCCCACTAAGGCTAAAACACAGTGAGCAAAATTCGCAATGTTTTGGCTCTTAAGCAAATAGCATTTGAACTTGGGGCTTTTTTTCCCTGCTGAAATGTAATTTTATGCAGATGAGCTTTGCACAAAATTCATTAAACAATTACATCCTGGTGCAATTTTCATATTTTTGTAAGGGATCCGCATAAGCACCAATTAGATCTAAAACAATGTTACTGTGGAAATTGCAGTGCTTATTGTTCAAACAATCTTATATTCTGCATCTGCTTCACTGTAATGATTATATAGGTGCATGCCGTTCAAATGCCAGTTTGCTGGCATTAGTTTATTTAAAACAACACTGAACTTGATGAGGCAGACATTTAAATATTGCAGGATTTCCTGCAGGAAAACTGTAAAGTAAAAACAAGTTGCAAGGAAAAAAAATGTCATTCCAGTAATTATCCCCAAAGTGAAAATGCTCATTTGGTTCAAAGGTCCAACTGTTTGTCATGAAAGAAAGTATAGTATGAGCTCTATTTCTTTCCATTCCGTTTCTTCATACTATATAACATGTTAACATTGCTTGCAGTCTCTTGTATTTTCATGCAACTGAAGGAACGTTAAAGTCTGAGGTTTGGATATGCCATCCACTCTAATTCTGTGTTAAATACAGCATGAAGGTCTTAATCCATAACAGTCCAGGCCAAATTGTATTTCTGGATACAGGATTTCAGACCAACTAATTTCAATAAGGATAGCAGGAGGATGGAATTAGAGTGGTATTTCTACAAGAAAGGTTTCAGTCCTAAGCATACTTGGAAGCAAGTCCACTGATCTCCATAGAAGTTATTTCTCTCTGCAATTGTTTCTTCAAAGTTATGCAAACTCAATCTCTTGGTATATGAAGCCTCCAACGCTTATCCATTAACTTGGATTCATGCTCTAATTCTAAGGGTGAACGGTACCAAGATTTGTGCTCCAAGCCAGAAGGATAAATTCTGCATTCCTGTAACTGAACCCACTGTTTCTGTCTAGTCATAAAATGACAAGATTAACAACTGTCCCCTCCCCAGCCCCTTGGCTAAATACATTCAGTTTCTTCAGTTATTCTTCACCTGAATTTGTCTTCATAATAATCCATAAATCCCTCTCTTTTTCTTCTGAATTTATTAAGGGGGCAACTGCTTGAGCAGTCCATTCACAGAACTCAGCATGGTTTTAATTATTGGCACAATTACATTTTCAAGGATTACTCTTCTCCTTAAAAAGGAGTTTTGTGGTCCTTTCAAGACTAATAAACTTATTATGGCATTAACTGTGGTGGATATCTGTTAAAATTTAAAGTGCATATGGTTCTTGTTTGTTTATTGCTATAGCCAACTAACACAGCTATACCTCTGATCTCTTTGGATCATACTATTCTTGACATAATATGATAGGTGATACTTAAAACATTTATCTGGCAAAGATATTTATTTCCTTTTTCCACTTCAGTGAGAATTCAGTCAATCAGCAATTATGCCTCACAGTGGCTTTCTGCTCTCTAGAAATGGAGAAATGCTTTATCAAAGGAATAGGATTTATATGTAGTGCAATTAAATAAAAAAGAAAGATTGTTTCTTCCATTTTTCATTGATCTGAAAAATCAAAAGTCCAGAATCTTTAATTAAGGAATACCTTTATTAAAACTAACCCAGAATTCTTTAGTAGATGAGATGGTTTGAAAAGCAGGATATGAAGGAATAAATTAAAACGGCCAAAAAGCAGATCATGATATTTGCATTTTAGATCCAGTCTAAAGGTGGAGATTGTAGAATAAGCTTGTTTTATAATATTTCCTGACTGTATAATATAGCACCATCAGCTTTGGACACTATTTTTATTAAACCAAAGAATGAGGTATGAACACTTGTACATCTACAACCCTAAACACACTTCGTAGGAGATGCATTATTAATTCCAAATACATATATCTGCAATTGAGGATTAACAATTACAATAATTGTTTTCAAATTTATCCAAGTTGGAGCAAAGTTTCTCTCCTCATCTTCGCATCTTGTAATCTCTGGCCATCATTAAAGTTGGCCAATGAAAACCTATAAACTTACAGAGTTAGGCTAAATATCTGTGAAACTGCCAGCTTTAGTTCTCTAGATATTCAGCTCAGCTGCCATATGAAAGGCAGGCTGACTGGCCCCAAGCACAAGTCAGTTTTGTATATACCAGCCCATCTGCACTGGAAAGCTGTGCAAAATCATGATCTACCACAAGAACGGTGAGGAAAAGCTAGTGGAAGTTGAGCTGATGGACTTGGAAGTAGGAAATCCAGGTTTAAGTCCACTCTCTGCCATGGCAGCTCACTGGATGACTTTGGGTGACTATTTCTCAGTCCAGCGTATCTCACAGGGTTATGGTTATGGGGGAAAATTGGAAGAGAGAATGGCATGCATACTGCCTTTGCTGCTGGAGCAAAGGTGGGACTCAATCCAAACTTTCATTATGGCCAGATACAAGTGGAACAGGTAAAAATGAAAATATATACAGCTAAAAAGGAAATAAATTAGTACATTTTTTTAGACTCAAGGAGTGGCAGATGGTGCACGTAGTAGTGCACAACTGGGCTACCAGGAAAGAGATATCTAAACAATGATCAGACAGGAGAACCGACGAATAGGAGTCATATTCTCTGCCAGGAAACTTCTTCAGGGTAGGGTAAATTAAAGTTATCTGGGATACCCTATAAGGAGGGCAATGAAAAAGCATATGGCTCAAGGCCTTTACTAAGCTCTCTCCACAAGGACATATACATTTGTGCAAGAGAATATTTTTGTAGTGCACCAACAATGCATTCTACCTGGCCGAAGTAAATGCCCAGTAACATTTCAAGACTGTGAGAGATGAAAGGTAAGAAGCTGGCATGCACCCTTTGGAAATGACCCCATGTGCTGGGAGGTTGGGAACCAGACTCAGTTTGATTTGAAAACTGGTGTCTTAAATACACCGTTTAAAGATACTTCTGGTATTTTCAAAGCCTAATGGGTGACAGTTCTCCAACAGGAGTCTTAGGGAGCACAGCTTGCCAACACCTGGAGTAAAAATGGGATATAAATGTGATGAATGAATCAATGTACAATATGTGAACTAGTCTGCCACCTAATATTAATATATACACACATATAGAGCAGACAAAAGTATTACAGTACTGTTATAACTACTCACTGCCCAGAATGGTGCCAGAAATAACATTACTATGTCTTCTTCCTCTGGATGAAAGACATTTTGTGCCCTGGAATAAAACAGGACAGCAGGTTCACTACCTCTCATTAATTCCCCTCCCCCCCACCCCCGAATCTTAATTCCAGCGTATGTTGCTTTCAGCCAGCTTGCATCTCTTTCTATTCTTCTTGTTCTGTTTCCAGATTAAAACCTGCCATGCTGCTCTTTCTCATATACAATCTGGCAAGTACTCTTTTCTGATCACACCCCTGGTCTGATGATTTTTCCAATTCAGAGACTATCCACTGCCCTTAAAGGAATGACAATCTTCAAAATCCTGGATTTTATCAAGGCATCACTCTGAGCAAAACTGTAGCGGCAGCTCTGTTTATCTGAATTGGCCCAGAAATGCAGAACAATACTCATGCTATCAATACTGATTTACAAGAAGTATCAGAGTGAGATTTATGCTTGTTTTGAAACCTAGGCTGGTGACACAGTAAGTATGGCCTGTTTCTGGCACTAAATACAACAGTGATTAGGACTGGAATTAAAGTGACCCAGATAGTTATTATAAGAAGCTGGTTTGCATGTTTTTTTAATTGATGAGGTCAAGTTGATTCATTTGGAGCATATAATCATCAAGAGACAAGATACAGATCCCAAAAGAATTCTGCTAGGAGAGACATGAGATGCAGTAACAGTATCTTTAAGGAAAAAGAGAGAAAATACAACACTCAAATAAAATTTAAAATGTGGACCCCAAGAATAATCAGAATATAAAAATTCAGTTTAGTTCCAATCCTTCCCTGTGTTTGTGGCTTAACATGTGTCAGTTGGCACATTAACAGTAGCATATGGGTTGATCTGATGCGAGTTATGCATACAGTATGTTATGTTCAGGCCTAAAGTGTGTAATTCTTTTGGATTAGTGTTGGCAGATCTCTGTGTTTCAGGGAGCTAGAATGTTCATAAATGTTATATATCCATAGGATTTTCTGTTGTACATGTTACTGTAATATCTGAGCATCTTACAAACATTAATACATCCTCGAAACATCAAAATACGGCTATCACAATATTAAGAAGTATTTAATTTCACTAGCAGTTAGTTTCCAAGAAAGGGTGGTTTGTGTAAGATCTCAAAGAAATAAGAGAGAATGCACACAGAGCTGACCTGGATTAACTCCGCACAAACGATTCTGAGCTCATGCTATTCCATGTTGCTCAGCCTAGCCCGATTAGTGATTCTCAGGCTGAGGTCGCTAACTGAAGTTCAGGCTTTATCAGTGCAGTCGTTCATCCCAAAAATCTTCTCTGGAAACTTGAGCACTTCTGCAGCAGAATGATAACTCCCATTGAGCAATTGTTACCTGATTTTCTCCCCGTCTATAATGTAACCCCAATCTGGCTCAACATGTGCACAACCTTAATATTATGGTCAAGTCAGCAGATCAAACACTGATTGCAGGGAACAGTTCCTTTATACTGTAAAACTGCTTTGTTTGTTTGCTTACATTTATTTACATAATACATTTATTTATATACATAAATCTATCCAATTAATGTGGAATCTGGTAGGCATATCTGATTGGACCACAGCTTGAGGAAAAACAGTGCACCTTCAATAGCCATGACCCCTGTGTACAACAATTCTAAGAGCAACAGGAAATAAAAATATTAAAAGGACTCATGGATAACCTTTCCAAATCCCCCTGAACTCCTCCCATTGGCACTGATGATTTTTGGGTCTTGGAAAAACAATGGCAAAGGTACACAATAATTGATTATGTGTCGTCAAGTCAGTGCTAACTTCTAACGACCACATGGGTGGATTTTCTCCATAATGATCTGTCCTTAACCTGGTCCTTCAGCTCTTCCGCTGGCACCCACATTGCCACTGTAATTGAGTCCATCCACTTTGCTGCTGGTCATCCTCTCCTCCTCTTTCCTTCCATCTTTCCCATTAGAGCCTTCTCCAGAGAGCTGGGTCTTCACACAATGTGTCCAAAGTAGGATAATTTGAGTCTGGTCATTTGTGCCTCAAGTGAGAACTCCGGGTTTAATATACAATAATATTTGCATTAATATTTTTTGCCAGAAAAAGGTACTCAACCTAGGTCATTCCTTATGTTAATTAGAACAGACATTATGCTTTTCAGTGACTTGTTGGCTCTTCCTTGGAACCTGTTTCATTAATCAAAAGGAGTCTAGAAACTCTTTCCAGGGCCATCAACCTTTTGGTCACTCCTTTGTATCAGGAGGAAAGCCAGTCACTTAAGCCAAATTCCTGCCCCCCCCCCCCCCCATTTTTTGGTATGTTTTGACTCTTTTATTAGTTTTGACTATTTCTTTCATTTCCCTCCCTTACCCACCCACCCCTTCCCATTTAGAACTACCTGGAATAGCAATATTTATAACTGACTGGATGGAAATCTTCTGCAACAGGAGAAGGAAAACCTCACCTTTTTTTCCTGTCCATCAACAACTGAAGTCAGTCAGGAGAACTGCAGAGACAGCCTTGAACCTTCCCTCACCCCACCCTTTTGTTTATCCAAGAGAGAAAACTCTTTGAACTTTGTAAGCCAGATCCCTACACATGCAGGCTGGACTCAAGTGGGCAGAGGCCTGTCACTAAGTTGGATTTGCAGTACAGCCCCAAGGAGATTGTTGGGCCTTATAAGAGCTGAATCAAATCCTTCCAATATGTTATCTTCTTAGACTATGGAAACACAGTCTTCCTGGGTTCCTAAAGCAGCTCTGTGCTGGCTTTCATAACCTGGAAGAGCTAGCTGGTTTCATCTGATCAACCAGATCTGGAATTGGACAAGAGAACTGGCCTAAGTCTCCAACTCCAGGAGAACTGGAAGCCCAGGAGTACCTCTAGGAGACCCAGTCAGAGAGCACTGGCAAGCATCTGTTAATAGGGACCTTCTTTCTTCCTTACCCTCCAGCTGTTGGATGATCAATACTGAGGCTTGACATTCAGAAGTATGTGTACAAGCTGCAAAGAAAAGGAGATTCTTTGTCTCTCACTACCCTTCTCTTTCTCTTCAATACAGAAAAAAATCTATTTTATTTTTCATTCCCAAATAAAGCACTGCCTATGCAAACGGTGTCCTTCCTTAGCTGATATTTGTTTGTTTGAAAGATTTATATGGCCACCCAGCTTGTAAAACACAACTTCACAACAATAATAAAACAACAAACAGTAAAAATAAGAAAACCAAGAAAAACCAAGCACCTAATCCATCATTGTCTATACAATCCCCGGACCCCAATCTTACTATCCCAGCATCTGAGGGAAAGCTAGCCCTTTACAGCTTTCCAGAGGGCTAAAATGATGGGGGCCTGTCAGACCCCAAGGAAAGGGTGTTCCACAGGGTAGGGGTTGCTATGAAAACATACATTTCCTAGGTCCCATTAGATGGCTACATTTGAGGGAAAGGACCTGAAACATGCCTGCTCTGATCTGGTGGAACAACAGATCCCTCAGGGAGAAGCAGTCCCACAAATAACCTGGTCCTATGCCATGTAGGGCTTTAAAGGTAATAACTAGCATCTTGAATTGCACCCAGAAAGAAACTGGGAGCCAATGTAGTTCACGCAGCAATGGTGTAACATGGGCAAACCAAGGGGCACCCAGTACTGTACTAGCTGCCATTTTTTGGACTAGTTGTAACTTCTGGGTGGACTTCAAGGGCAGCCCCACATGCAGCACATTGCAATAGTCCAACTGGGAAGTGACAAAAGGCATGAGTGATTGTGAGCAATGTGCAATTGTTGCAAAAGATGTATCTGTGCAAAGGCCACCCTAGCCACAGCTGCTACTTACTCCTCAAGCAAGAGTCGTGAGACCAGGAGGACCCCCAAATTCCACACCAGCTCTGTTTGGGGAAGTGCTACCCAATCAAGAGTCAAAAGTAAAACCTCATTGGACTCAGGGGGGAGGAGCCCAAAGCCACTCCATTTTCCTAGGGTTGAGCCAGAGCCATTTCCTTCCCATCCAAACCCTCACAGCCTCCATGCACTGGGTCAGCATTGAAACAGCATCACCTGACTGACCAGGGCTAGAGACGTATAACTGGGTATCATCAGCATATTGATGATACTGCCTCCCATGTCATTGGATGTGCTCACCCAGCAGTTTCATGGAGATGTTAAAGAGAAGCGATGAGAGATCCAAGCCCTGAGGCACCCCTCATTGTAGGGGCCTAGGGCTATTATTACATTTTTTCTTTAGGAGCACAAAGTAATACCTGTGGAGATCTTCCTTCATCTATGAAGTTGACTGGTTAAAAAGGTAATGGTTCTGCTTTTGTGTGAAAAAGTGAACCACAAACCATTCAACCACATTTTAGCTTAAAATGTGAACTTAGTCTTATAGTTGATAATTCAGTATGACATACAAACTATGATTATGTTTACATGGGTAAGCATGTCTTGCAAATAGAGCTGGCAAGTAACCAGAAGCATCTAGCTGAATCAATTATTGCATGAGGATTTGAACTTGGCTGTTCCTGATCCCATTCCCTTAATAGTCTTTCATAGGTATTCCATTTAATTTTCTTGATTGTTAATATGCTTTGGTTCCAGGAACGAACAGGTGAATTTTTCATGCCTGGAAATAATAGATTGTTGAATAAGGCACAAGTGAATGGATATACACTTAAATTGCAGTAAGAAAAACTTACCATTTCTAAATTTGGTTGGTGGAAAACAATGTAATAAAATAGGATTTATTCCCCAATTCTGACTTTTTTCTTTTCCAGCTTATTGATATATTAATAGAGAAAGATCAACAACTTATTGAGACAGAACACTCCAATGGAAGGTTTTTCTGAGGTCTATCTGTGCAACAGAAAGACACACATTTTCTTCTATTGCAAGTAATTCCTGTCAAAGCAGAAATGAACACTATATATACACATACATTTATATCCCATTCCTCCATGGTCCTTTTGTGTGAAAATACAAATGAAAGCTGTTAACAGTGTGATCTTTATGTCATTCACTGGCTCTCTTTCAATTTATGAATGGCAGATCCTACATACTCTTAGTAAAAACAGCCAAAGAAAGACCTTCCCTCCCTCTGCTTGTATTTAGAAAAGTCTTCACAGAGCTAATTGCTAATACTATTTTCAGCATGCAGTTAAGATTATATATACATATGCATATATGTATGTATGTGTGTGTGTGTGTGTGTGTGTGTGTGTGTGTGTGTATATATATATATATATATATATCAGTCTTTTTTGAACAGTCACAATAAACATATGGCAAAGGGGTGGAGAGAGTAGGTAGAGAACAAATGTATGTGGACTGCAAACTAACAAAATACGTATGAATGAACAAAAATTGCCATTAAGGAGTATGCATACTTTTCCTGTAAAGCATTTTTCAATACAGAAAATATTAAAATTTGTGTGCAAAGAAATTGTTAGAAAGAATGAGTCTGGTGCTTCATTCAGGAACAGGACTTAGTAACAAGGAAAACATTGCGTAACAGGCCCCTGACATAAAGTTCTGTGAATAAGCCAGGATGATCATCAGTGCAATCAGTGGGTCATCTGGAACCACCCTAAAATATCTTACATATTTCAGATTTTTCCTATAGGGCAGTGTTCCAGCTTTTAGGATCATTTGGGTTGCCCTTTTCTGTACTTTCTCTAGTTCAAAATTGGACATTACTACTATTGCCATGGATCTAAATATAAAGACAGACATGAAAACTGTCTTATTGTCAGGCTCATTCCTCATATGCTTAGTTTAGAGGGGGTAAGTCAGTTCCAAGGAGGTTTGACTGTATCCATCCTTTCAGGCCAAAACTTGAAACAAAATATTTGAATCAATGGGTGTGGAACTGAGTCTGTTGTGACTTGACTGATACTCTGTAGGGTTAGTATCCATTAAAGGTCTTCCATCAATGCTATTTTGATCCCATTATGCCAATAAATGAAGACATATCCCTATTATAATTTATGCATAAAATTTTTACTGAATTGAATCTCAGATTGATTCAAATTTAATCTTGTTGCCTTCAAATCTTAACTGCAAATTTGAAATAAATCTTGCTACTGTCACATCTGAACCTATGTTGGATCTTGGCTGAGTCAATCTACTTTAATCAGTGAACCCCTTTGCTTTGGTCTGTAACAGCAGTTTCTGCCCATACACAGTGCATGCACAAAAGCTGTTGTCAGTGAGGCAGATCTGCAAATCAAAGTAGTTTTGACTCTTCCTCAGCCTATAACCACCATGCACCTGTGTGCCACAAGCAAAGCATCTTATTGAGGTGAATTAATCTGCACACTACTCAAGTCTGTTATCCTCAAATCCTGCTTGTGAACTTCCCAATGGTATTTGGTTAGCCACTTTGAGAAACAAGATGACTACAGAGGCCTGTGGTATGATCCTGTACAATTCTTCTGACATTTTAACCAAAGTTACATTTCAGCACCAGATAAACTCAGATCTTCTTAAATAAATTCAGCCTTTCTTCTTTATTGTTACAAATTATTTTCTTATTACAAACCTGTGTCTGAGTTTTATTTACTCTCACTTCTCCCTATCTAACTAATGCTACTGCAAGGTTTGAACTTTCATCAAGTTACAGCCAGATGAGATGTTCCAGAGCTGTGGGATCTCTCAGTCTTCTTGTTGACACAGATCCTTACATTGGGTTGCATAACCTCTCTGCTTCTATCCATGGCTGCATTTCCTCAGAAAGAGTTTCTGGAGGCCACAGGTTTACAAGGTGCATGGGTGAATGTATGTGTGGGAGTGGGGGGTGGGCAGGGAAAGCAAGTAGTATGTGGGGCCAGAGCCATAACTGGATGGTCCTACTTATTTTCTCTCTCTCTTCTTGACATTGTACTGTTAAGAAAAAGATAGGTAGATTTTATCAGATATCTGACTTACTTGCTTACAGAGGGTTTTCGAAGTAGATGAAGAGTGACAGATTGTTCACCCTCATTCCACCTTAGGAAGCAATATTTAGGTAGCACAATCCAAAGAGAGTCATTCTTTTCTATTTTCTTTCTTTTTCTCTCTTCAGTATTCATTAAAATCCACACAAAGGGTTAATCTTGTTGCTTGCTGGCTTCCAGTGGGGGACAGTTTAGAAAAGTACAGACCAATTCAACAGTTCATTGTTTTCAACCCCCTATAACACTCACCAGTATCCTCACTCAACATTACTCTGGACATCAGTGTAACAGGCCTCCTCCCATCTGAAATGCATCCTTTGCCTAGCAGTGTTCACACATGAGACTGAGGCTATCCATCTTTGCCTTAAAAATCAACATATTTTTTTTTAGGAAGCAAGGAACTGATAAAACATTTAATCACCATTTTGTCATATCTTTGCTTTTCTTAAAATGGCATAAAAAGCACCTCCATATTCCTCTCCCACATGGTATCCTAAATTTTTCTCCCCAGGTTTTATTTTTTCTTGGACTGTCTCTTTGTACCAGATGACAGTGAATTGCTGAGCTGTTTTATTCTTTGAAAGGGACATGTATTATACCAAACTCCTACTATACGTATGTGTGAATTTAAGAGTTGGCCACAGATCACCACTATTACCTTTCACATATTTCTTCTTATCCATTTAAATAATTCCCTTTGCATATTCATTGCTTGAAACAACTCGCACAACCTTTGATTTAATTGTTCTGGT
Source organism: Liasis olivaceus (assembly GCA_030867105.1). Lineage (NCBI taxonomy): Eukaryota > Metazoa > Chordata > Lepidosauria > Squamata > Pythonidae > Liasis > Liasis olivaceus. Next base: position 266,836,568 of record CM061349.1, read on the forward strand.
TTCAGACAGATACTACAGGAAAAAAATTTGTTATGCTGGGAAAGGAAAATCAGGCATCTATGTCAGTTTTGTCCAAGTATGTGTTGCAACATGGCACGTTACAAAACAAACTGATAAAAATCAGTGGGATTTCTATTTTTTAATTGCATGCACATTAGCCAGTTAATTCACTGGAAGTGAACTCCATTGTTCTGTACAGTGAACAGTTGTAATGCTTCAGATGAGAAACCAAACCTGTTGCATTCGGTTAGAAGGCTGACACAGGAGATGGAAAGGTCAACTGCTGCCCCCAATATGTTTTGCTCAGAGAATAAATTATTTTAGATATACTTTGCTCACTTATAATAGCAAAAATGAAAATGATGCTGCAGAAGAAACCATCATGTTACACCCCCTCCATCTGTCCCCTGCTGTGCACCCACATATCCCGTCATTCTACAAATTAATCTTTCACACATTTTTTAACAGAAAAATGTGTTAATGTTATAGAAGAGAAAATAAGGAAAACAGAGATCTGTGTAATAATACATTAAAATTAAAATCTATTGGCAGCCACCATTATGGACTGAAGAAACTGAATATGAGAGTAAATAGTCCCATCAATGCAGTGCTATGGCACAGAGATTAGAGCAAAACTACAATTATCATGAGACCATTTTCTTTCTTTCTGGTGGAAAATAGCATTTTGTCCTTGACCAAGATGATATCTCAAAATGTCCTGGTCCATGTTCAGACATGAACTTTCTTTTGCATCTCTGCATTTCTGTTGTTGTTTGTGGAAATGCAACATTCAATTCATACTACTAGTTCCTATACTGTATTCTACTGCCATGGAAGCTACAATAATTCAGTATTTGGGTGTTGACATATTTGTCACACTTGTCCCTTTTTTGCCCTTGATCTGTCCCTTAATATAATCAGAGTCAGGAGCCTTTTCCATTTTTTCCCTGTTTGTTTGTTTGTTTTACATGGCTGTTTGTGTTTTTGCCTACCTATATAAATCCCCACATTCTCCGCTTTTATCCTTTAAAAAACAGGTCTATATCCTAACCTGACACTCCCACAAGTGTATTTGATTAAAATATGGGGATAACTCAGGATGAGACACCTGAAAGAACTTTGCTGGGGAAGGCTGAAGCAGCCAAGAAAAGCAGCCAAGATGTACACTAAAGGTTTTATCATCCTTTAGCCCAGTGTTTCTCAACCTTGGCAACTTTAAGATGTGTGAACTTCAACTTCCAGAATTCCCTAGCTGGCCATGGGACTTCTGGGAGTTGAAGTCCACACATCCTAAATTGCTAAGGTTGAGAAACAGAGCTTTAGCCAATTCATTTTGTGGCCTGCTCGTGATTTTAGTGTATTTTACCTTCTAATGAAACCATATTAGTGATATGAACAATCACTAACTAAAGAAGGAATGTCAGTTCATGTTTATTCACAGGATTTTAATGTAATTATGACTGGGCTATTAGGCAGACCAGCCTATTACATAATCCTAAAATCTGAAGGGGCCTTTTAGGTCATTGAGGCTAAACCCATGCTCAATGCAAGAATCCAAATTAAACTATCTTTGACAGGGGGTTGCCCAGGCTCTACTTGTACACATCCAGCAAAACAGAACTCAGCGCGTGCCCAGTAATTGATTCCACTGTCAATCTCCTCTTATCTTTTGGGAGTATTCAAAAGCAAAACACAGACAGAAAAGTTGCAACTCATAATCCTCAGACCTCACTCGTCTGCCTTTCTTTGAAATGGATGTTTTGTGACTAGCCATGTCTTCTATGGCAGCAGTTTGCCCCTGGGCCCAAAAGGTTGAATACTCCTAAGTCACGAAAGATCAGTGTGCATTATACTTTACACCCTTCACTGATAATCTTCCTAATAATTTGCATCAAATTTAAACTTCTCAATCATGGTACAAAAAAAAAAAATGAATCAAATATGTCAGAACAAAGAAGCCTCTGCACTGACCTCACAATTGTATTTTCAGTGAAGCAATAATAAATACAGGTATTCATATTTAATTTGAATTATGAAAGGCCATCAGCCATTACAAATGTGTTCTGTCATTAAAAAAAGAGAACTGCTGAGTTTACTTCATTTTCTGAGTTTAGTGTAGTTTGTTTTTATTGATTGTATGGCAAAACCTTGTAATCCATACAACTGAAAATATAATTCTCAAAATATTTTTTTCAAGAAATCCCATAATTCCTTTTCATATATATAACCCTATGCATATGTATATGAGATCCAGTTAGTTTGATCCTAAATCCTCTAATTCAAATAGAGTCTTAATTCCATTTACAGTGCAAGGTAAAAAAACCTTTTATGCTAAGACAATCTCAGAGCACTAGTTTTTTTGTTAATTATCAAGGAAAAAAGAAGCTAATCACTTAGCTACTTACTTAATTTCTTAATTTCTCAGATATTCAGATTAAGTGGAAATTTCAGAATGTTCTTTTAGCTTTGGCATACCTCTCATTTCACCTAGATGGGAAGTTTAAAAAAGATCAGTTCAGGTAAAAAGTAATACTGGGGTTATTTAATGGTAATTTATAAAGAAAAATTACATCATCATGATCCCCATAAATTCAAAAATCACTCATCCAAATAAGAGTATTTAGGAAACAAGTAAACTCAATAATCCTGAGAATGACAAATATATGCAATTAATAAACAGTTAAGCAAAGTTTATTCTTTTTATGAAAAAAGGAACATTCCTCATTGATCTTTTAAAATAACCTTCAATCTACTCAGGGTTCGTAGCTTCTTTTTCCACTGAGTGCTGCTCCAAAAGAGGGTTATTTTGAACTAGTTAATTATTTTGAATCAAATTAATCAAAAACTAATTGTAATACTCCATTACCAGTAATAATGACCTTCCTCACTCTGATGCCTCCATCAGGCTGGCCTCACATCTTGGAGAGCGCCTGGTTGGGCAAAGCTTTTTTTCCCCCCCACTCACTCAGTTACTTGGCAGAACACATGCATTTGTACACAAAGACAGTTTGCATAGGTATCCATAGAGTACACAGTAGCAATCACAGATTCAGGCACTTCCCAGCCAAACTATGGCCCCATAGTTACTCACAATTTCTACAAATTATATTAAGTTCTTTAACTGTGCTTTGTTTGCATCCCATATAAAAAAAACCCTCTATTTGAATCTGTACTTTATGTCATAGTGTAGGGAAACACAGGATCTGTAAGTTTTAGTGTATTCTAGGTACGATATATGTTCTTACATTATTGTGCCTTTCGTGTTGGTGTAATCTTGTCTAAATTCCAGAATATTGCTAGATCTGGCTTTTCTCTTCTTGGTGAATAGCTGTTTGGTGAGAGGAAGGAAGCAAGGGCAAACCACTTTTGAAAAACCTTGCCAAAAACAGGAGGGACTCGTCCAGGCCAGGAATCAACGCTGAGCTGAAGGCACATGCACACATATATGCCCTTTTTCACCACCATTTTGTGCTTGTACCCACAGCAATTTCACAACATTCAAAATGTGCCTAAAGGGCATAAAAGATAGGAATTTCTAGCAGATTCACAGCACACACAGTCCTTACTTGATTCTGATTTGAAAGGAAGGGCTGTATGTCAAGAATTGTAGATCCAACATTTTAGAGAGACAGCAGCACATAGAATATAGTCTCTTAACTAGCCACAGAAGGGTGAAACATATTCTTTGTGAACTCTGGCAGGAAGCAGCAGACACAAGGATGCAAGTTCCCAGACTCATCACTGTTCTTCTAAATCATGCTTCTTGTCTTCTTAGCAGAATATGTTATTCTGAGCAAAGGCGTCCTAATTTTGCAGACCTTGCTGGTAATTTCTATTAAATTAAATGATAGTTACACGGTAAATTGATTCTTTTGTCCTTCTTTTTACCTATCTCATTCACTATTTCAGTTCCTTTTTAGACAAGTTCTCCCATTACCTGTGCATACTTTTATTTGCATAGATCCTTTCTTACAACTTTTAGGCAAGATGATAGCATATGGCATTGTACAATTAGATGAGCTGGTGGAAGTACCAGGCAGCACAACCCTTCTGACTAAAAGAAGACAGCTTCTGTCCCAGTAACTAGCAGCAGCAGGAAGTGAAATGCAGAATAAGCATTAGACAATTTCTGAGGATTTGGAATTCAAAACTATTTTTATAAGCAATAAGTAACAACAGTACAACAGCAGCAGATAACCAAAAATGAACTAAATCCACAGCTCCCACTTTTATGTGAATGCTGGTTTTTTTCATCTTAGTAACCTTGTTATGTTCTCATAATCTTCATCAGTTTACGCCTTAAGTGTTAAGATTTGTATTACCCATTAATGTAACTATATTAAAGGAGATTAAATGATTTCAGGATCTGGTATGCAAAAATCAGAGGACTGATCAATTTCGCTTTTTCCTATTTTTACCCAGGAAAAGTTTAACCATTTCAGCTGGTAAACATTAGATAAGAAAATAACAATCCTAGTAAACCTTTGCCCAGTAATCAATGGAATGGATTAAATAGCTATTCCTTCTCTTCCTCCTCCTCTATTCACCAGCCACTCTGATGGACAGAATTCCACTGCTCTGCAACCAGTCATGCCACGCTATCAATGTCTGATCAAAACTTAATCAGAAACAGGGAGCTCAACTCATATAAGTAGGGCTTTTCTTACATTCCTAAGAGAGATGGCTAAGCACAACATTCAAAGAATCACGCTCCATGAGTGTATCATTATCCTCTTGCGATTGGGAAAACCAATTGAATCATTCAACATTTTTCTTTTGCTTAGACAGATAATTGAGATGCATAATTACACATATATTACTGTATATTTGCACAAAGATCTGTTGATCATATATACTCACCTACAATTATGCTCCCATCAGGCATGAAAAAAAATTATAAGAAGTATAGCTTGTTTGTGAACACTATGTCTTCTATTAGGCTATTTGAAATTATAATTTTTGAAGATATGCTTCCTGGCAAGATAAGAACCAGGAGACATGCAAAGGAGCAAGTAGGAAGTATAACTCTATCAACAGTGATATTCAATAAACCAGCAGGAGAATAGAGATATGAATTAAGATATGCAGATGGAAAAACACTTGATGGCAATATCCCTTCACAATTCTTCAGAATTTATTTACTTCTGTTATTTATTATCACCTGTTAATCTAGTTTTCTAGGCATTAAGCACAAAATTACAAACCGAATTGCAGTAAAAACACCAAATCACACAAATATCAACACAAAAATATGAATACATAGAAAGAGCTACAATAACCCAGTAAGGGCAAAAAAAAAAGTATTCTTAACTCAGTAAAAACAACGTTATATCAAACTTAAATACATAACACCAAAATATATATGAGGCTTAAACAAGTCTGCCTGGTGCTGAAAAAGTCTGTGAAGCCATCACTAAAAAGACCCTTGATCTTATTGCTACCCTTATATTTCAGATCAATGGACACTTATAGATACAGTAAAAGTTCTTTTAGTACTACAGTCTTTCATTTTTTTTAGCTTAGGGTCAAAATAATAACTGGGTGTATCCTTGCTAAGTGCTCCCTAGCACTCAACCTACCCCCCCCCCAAAATGGTCAAGATTTTTAAAACATTTCTTAAAATCACGTAACACAAAATAAAAGCAACTACTAAGCACACTTTTTTTGCAGTGCTTGCACAAACATTCTGCTATAGACCTGATTCTAAAAGAGAAGCAACAGCAATGATTTATTTCAACACAGGCCATAAACAATAGAATAGCTAAACTATACTTTTCTGACTATTGATGCTTGATACTTCTTAATATGCCTGTTTGCACATTACATAATTTTTGCATTTGGCCCAACCTGCAAAGCCCAAAAAAGCCACATCTTTCTTTGCATGTGGCAATCTAAAACCTCAACAGAAGAGCAGCCCTACCTGTAAAGGATATGCACTGTGCATTTGATGATCTACCTGAAAAAACAAGCCCAATGCACAGACTACACAGAGGCTGTGCCATTACATTACAAACCATGACTTACCTATAGCAAAAACAATGGCAGTGAACTTACCTACTAGGCAGGCAGTGGTTATTTTATCATATCCAAATTATCTCTCAATTGCTATGTGCTTAACTGACACTTGCTTCGTCTCAAAACCTGGTTATGTCAACAGGCCTGGGGGGGTCTCTGGAAACCAGAGACATTCTTAGATGGCTCCACTATGAATGATATTCTGCTCTCTCCATGGGGTTTGTATATTTTAAAATTGTTGACAATATTTTCATTTTAATAATTTTTATCTTTTTATAACTATTGTTTTTTATCTATTTGCTGTTTTATTTAATTGTTGTACACCATGCAGAGTCACTTTGGGTGAGATGGGCAGCCAAATAAATGTGACAAACAAACAAACAAAATTACTGTAGTTCCAACAATGATAACTCTTTTATTGGTTAATGGACTTTGCAATCCCCAGGACTAGAAGAATATGTATGTATGTATGTATGTATGTATGTATGTATGTATGTATGTATTTAAAGCTGATTGCAGGACATCAGAATACTAAAAACAACACGGAACTGAAATGTCCCACTTTGTCCCAAGCCTAGGAAAAAACTTTGGAATACCAGCTGTCTTATTTCAAGCACTGAACACTCGCAATAGTGATTTTACATTCAGAACATTTCCTGCTCAAATCATGTTGTGCCCTTCTAAAGGATGCTGCGAGCATGTATATATTCTTTTGCTCCAATAGCTTCCCTGATGACATAATTATCAATCCTTTGGCAAACTGCAATAGTCTTACAGACCATGATCATACTTCTTTGGATCCTGATGATACAGTGCAAGTTGGCCCACAGAAACAGTGGGGTTTGGCTTGAATAACCACTCTTGTCATATGAGAGACCTGCTGGTCTGAACTTAAAGGTTCTTCAGGAATTCAAAAAGAACACTGTCCATTTAATCCCCCATTCATGCAGCATGTAACCATACAGTAAAATACCTGCTTGGAAACAACAAAAAGGTCTAAATATATTTACTTTATCTTTTTCTATTTTTGTGAAAGACCAGCTGTGACCTATCATGTCATACAAATATTGACATGCTGATACATTTGAAACCGACTCCTAAAGAAAATTACTATTTAGCTTTTCAGAAAATCAGTCATTCATTATCCTACATACAGTTTTGCAGCACAACTACTTACTATACCCTGTGTAGCTTTCATTCTGTAAAATCGAAAGTCTATGGATGGAGAGACACTGCCATCTTTGCCTCTACTGGAGTTAAAAATGTTTAAAAGAGGCAACCATAAGACCATATCAGGATTCAAATGTGTTGCAGTAGATAGCATAAACAATCCATCATTCCAATGTTTGAAGAATGTGCCCCACAATTTGCCCCACCCAAAATTTTTAAAAAAGAATGTAGGATTGAAAACCCAGATAAATAGTGTCCAGATTCAATTATATTACCAAAAGGCAGGTTTTAAACAGCAGTTCAGCATAGAATCAGTGAACTCCTCTATTACAAAAACATGTCTTTTCTGATTCAGACAGTAGATTTAAGATGATTTTATCTGCTGAACTTAAAATATTATTTCCAATTTATCAGATTAGTTGTAGCAAAAACAGAATTTGTACAGACACGAAACCACCCAAATTTAAAATATTAATTAAATAAAAAAACAATACTTATAGCTGTCTTGGCCAAGGCGTCTGGGGGGAGGAAACCCAAATCCATATTGAAGCAATACCTTTATTATGCCAAATGAAAGTTTACAGAATACTTGCAAGTTTTTAAGTTTCCAAGAATTCTTCATGAGGCAAGGTAGTTAAATATCCAGGGAGAAAGTGTGAAAAGAACATTTGGCTGAAATTTGAGCCATGTCTTAAATAAAGCAAAGAAGGATTGCCAGAAATGCCCATTGGGTCTTATCTGTACAGAAGTTTTCAGTTGCATCAGGGCCTCCCCCAAGCTTGCTGGAAAGAAGAAACAAACAATTGTTGGACCAGAAATTCTAGAAAATGAAATCTAGTTGTATGCGTATGAGATGCACAGATTCTTTAGAAGACTGAAAATAATTAAATATTGTTAGGCTACTGCAAAAAGAGAGACAATACAACTCAGGGTAGAGCCAATGTTCAGACAGGATTCAAGGAACTAGAAAGTCCTTTTACAGTAGGGATATAGAACCAGAGGCTCCTGAAAGCCTTGATTGCCACTTTCAAGTCCCTTCTAGAAACTGAAACTAAGTTCTAGTTTGTAACGTGACAGGAGAAAATTGTTAAATTAATTACAACAATAATCATTTAAATGTATTTAATGTTAAATAAAAAATATATTAAATTTCATTTTGTCCTAGTCACACATACAAGTGTGTCAAAGAATGCACTCACAGATCAGATGTGGCCCTCAACCTAAAAAATGCCCCCTTCTGTTTTAATGCCTCAAGCCCAATTGTATGATCTGATATCATCACAAGGAATTATGTAAAGTTGCAATTCTAGTATCTGAACTTGAAGATAATTCTAGACTGTAATTGCACAATATACTAATTCATGGCTTACTGAATTAACACAATAGTCTAGATTTACACAATGCACTGAACCTCAAACTAGTTAGTCATATTTTAGCTGAATGTGGTGTGCAAACCTAGCCTTATTAAAATCCACAGGTGTTATTTTCAGCGAGGTAACCTTATTACAAGCAACACAATGCTGATCTAAAGAGAGATTGTTACTACTTTGGACAATGTTGCATTTACTTTCAATAGGCTCTGGAATTCAGATTTTTAACTCCTAGATTTTAGATTCCTAGAATTGTAAAGAAAAAAAGCATTTAGGGGGAAAAAAGATGTAACTGTGGTCTTAAAGATTTGTATTGTATATGCATCATTAAACAATGCTTATTGTCCACCAACACCTCCACCTCCCTGCAATTCCACATTACAACACACAAACTGAGCTAGCAAGTCTTAAGCTCTGTGTTACTTGGGTGTTGGCATATTTCAAGATGGGAAATTTTCTTAGATCTACTGTATATTCTCCCAAATGGCTCTTTTAGTGGGGGACGGCAGGGGAAAGAGATTAACTTGTTTTACGTTCAATGAAAAACATCTCTCTCCAGTTTACAAACTCCAGTTCATCCCTCAAATGTGTGCTTGTTTTGTGTATTACCTAGGGATGCATGACATGAAAGATATTTTGAAAATGTATGTAGAGGCCAGATGTCTTGCCAGATGTTGTACAGAAAAAAATGTATTCCTGCTAAACTGCTCCTGTTCCTATTTAATTTTTTTCTTTCAGAGAGACTTAGGACCAAAGGTGATACAACGGCAGAGTCAGGCAGAATCTGATTGGCACCAGATCCTTATGAAATGAGAGTCTACATGTGCAACTTGAAGTTCAGTAAGTATGAATGGGGAGGGAAATGATAAACCTTCAGTCCCCCTTGTTTTTCCCCAAATTATTTTTCACCTGTTTTAACCTGGTGATGAACTCCAAGAGCAAACAATCTCCCTAGCAAGACATTTTTAAAAATAGAAAAGAAAAAGATGGACTGAAAGGACACTTCCCCACTCCCCCATCCTATGCCCCAATCTATGTTATACTTTAAAGCATCCCTGCAGTTTTTCAGCAGGATCCAGCCTGAGTTCTGCTGCAATTTTGCTTAACAGTTTACAGGCTTTCAAAAAATGTAAGGATTCCATTCAATTATGTTACCATCATTACCTCGTGATTAGAGTGTTTGCACATCACATTAAAACACTCCACCAGAATGCAGACATCTTACTCCATCCAGCGTCATTCCTTAAACACAATTAATGGCACTTCTATGGTTCAACATGCCATACAGCTAAAACAGGACCAGCCTAGCCATAGTGTATACACTACTTCAGTAGAGGGATGGAAAACCTATACAAGGTGGCTTTGAGCTATCATGCGATTTTTCTTCCTACATATCAAAACAATAACAAACAAAAATTGGTGGCTGGCCAGCCATTGAAAAGGGGGGTGGGATGCCAAATGACTTGGGAGGCAGCTGGCAAACTACTGTTGACCTTGGCTTGCTGTGCTATTTGGCATGGCTCCCATGATTAAGTACCATACCCATGGCTAGCTTATAACTATGATTTGTAGATTTAGACTGAGTTTAAACCAACTATCTTTTTACATAACTGGTTGGACTCACACAATGTGTGTTCCATAATATTCTGAATTGGGATTAGCGTGTTGTATGCATTTAATGGCCTACAAAATTGCTTTTAGTTTAGGGTGTGTGTAAATGCAGCCAACTATGTTAACTATAATTAAATAAACCACAGCACATGAATATTGGTTTTCTACCAGTTGTCATTTGGTTTAAATTATGTGAGGATACAGTACATAATGTAGTAATCATATATAGTGATAGCAAATCAGTAACCCTTTAAGTTAAGAAAAGACAAGGCAAGAAAGCAACCATTCTTTTAGTTGTGGGACAATGCCAGGTCTGAATTAATTTGAGCTTTCTGTATATAAGTACAAAAGTAAGGAAAGGTAAGTAAACAAATCACCAACCTTAGGTACAGTGTGGTTAAAGTGCTCTCCTCTATGTTGTATATACGTTGTATGAGCCAAAATGTACTTAATTCTTCCAAGTTTCTTAGCTCATAAACATGCTAGTTCTTTAAATGTCCTGACTTTCCATGTTGTACAAATATAGCAGGGATCATTTTTTTTTTCAAAACAAGTATTTTATAATTATTCAACAAGCCCAGGGTTGGCGGGGGCTGAATGTAGATATTCAAGGGCCTGCTCTCCCATATGGATAAGCTGTGCTATGGCTGCAAATACAAACCTATACTCTCTGTGTATCTTACTTTATTTCACAGACATTGCATCTCTCTGTATGTGTATGTGTATGTGTATGTGTATGTTAGGCTGTGTTCACACAGCATTTTAAATTGGAATAAAGAGTTTTTGGGTCAAGGACGCATTTGGCATTTGAAAGTATTTATTTATTTAAATTTATATTGCTGGCTATCTTGCAAATCATAGGTAACTACATTTATAAAGTGGCTCCATGAGAGAATTTTGTTAACAGCTGCCATGACGGACACTACTGGTCACAAAATGCCCGTTTACCAGAAGGTGAAACAACCTCACCCCCACAACTGTAAACATATCATATTTATAATGTTTGAAGAGTACCTTTGGTTGTTTTATTATTACTTTATCAGCCCATCTATCAGTAGGAAGTAGCAGGATACCTTGAAGCTACTTGCTACTGATAGATGGGCTGATAAAGTAATAATAAAACAACCAAAGGTACTCTTCAGACATTATAAATATGATATGTTTACAGTTGAGCAAAGACTAAGTCAAATAACTACCCCATATCATACTTCATATCCAAGCACACAGAACAAATCTTGAAAGAGGGCATCTTTGCACATACAGCTGTTCATGCACAGATCCTCACATAAGGAGGACTCCCGTACTTTGAAGCTTCCTGCTCATATGAAAGGTATTGCCCATACTGTTGGCAGCACAAAAGATGTTTCCTAATGAAGTTGGCACTAAGAAGCAGTTCTCTGAAGGCGAATTATCAGACATTCAACACCAGGCCAGTTTTAATTGGCAAAGACAATTCCATGCTCAAGACCACGTGTGTATTGAGTATCACTCAAAGACACCTATTTTGAAGGCTGCTAGCAGAATTTAAAATGAAGAATTTAACTAGCAAGAACAAGAGTCTTAAGAAATTAAAGTCTTCATCAAGTCAAGCTCAGTTCCAAATGACTTCATGGAAACATACATGTAATTTTCTTGACATCAATACTGAAGTGGTTTGCCTTCTTCTAGGCCTTTTCTGACTTCTCAATATAGCCTACTTCGTGGAGTCCTTTGAGCTTAGTTGTTTTCTTGCAAATGTTTCATTACCCAGCTATATAACATCTTCAGTGCTAGAATGGAGTGGGGTTTGCTGTCTGTTTATATACTGTGGCATGCCCAGCCACTGTTGGTGGGGCTGGGGGTTTTGTTTTATTTTTTTCCCTCTGGTAGTTCCTTGATTAGGGTATTGTTTACTGCTGATTGTATGTCTGGTGATAAGCTTGGTGTTAATCTCTCCTTATCTGGGTGGTGATAGCTGGTGAGGAGATGTTCTGGTCTTTTGTTTTCCTTTGTATTGTCTCTTTTGAATAGTGTGTAGATGTTGTTCATCTCTACATGCCTGTTGATGGCTGCCTTGTCTGAATACCAAGCTTCCAAGAATTCCCTTGCATTTTTGGATTTAGCTTGCTGACAGTTTCCCAGTTGAAACTATAGTTTCTGTCCATGTGTTGTGAGATTAAGGAGTTTTCATCATGTCTTCTGACTGCTAGTTGGTCATGGATGCGCTCTGCAAGACTTCCGCCTGTCTGTCCTACATAGTGGTTGTTACAGACTTACACTGTATGTTGTAGATAACTCCTGTTTTTTCTTCTTGGGCTACTGGGTCTTTTGGTTTGCTTAAGATGTTTTGGAGGGCTTTAGTTGGCTTGGGTGCTATGGAGATGCCACGTGGTTGTAATAGTCTGCTGGTAGTTTCTGAGACATTTCTGATGTATGGCAGTGTTATCCTTTTCATAGCTTGTGTTGGTTGTGTTATAGTAGGTTGAGTGGTCAGGCACTTTTTGATAAAGTTGCGTGGGTATCCATTTTGTTGGACGATGTTGTATAGGTGTTCTGTTTCCTTTTTCTGCTGTTCTGGGTTGCTGCAGTGTGTTTGTGCTGGTTTGAATAATGTTCTTACACAGCTTCTCTTGTGGGAAGTTGGGTTGTTACTTTGGTAATGGAGTACTTGATTGGTGTGGGTTGTCTTCTGATGAACTTGAGTTTCCAATTTGCTGTTGTTTCCTCTGCTGATGAGGATATCCAGGAAGGGTAGTGTGTTGTTGTTTTCTTCCTCTCTGGTGAATTTTATTCCTTTGAAGATGTTGTTGATGGTTTCATGTGTTTTCTCTAGTTGTTCCTTTTTTATTATAACAAACGTATCATCTATATACCGGATGCATACTTTAGATTGCATGTGTGGAAGTGCTATAGTTTCTAGGCATTGCATTACAATCTCTGCTATGAGTCCTGACAGTGGTGAGCCCATGGGTGTGCCTCTGATTTGGTATATTTGTCCATCAAACTGAAAACAGGTAGTGAGGCAGAGGTTGATGAGGTCCATGATTCTGGGTATTTTGATCTGGGTGTATTTGGTTAGGTCGGGTGTGTTGTGTAGTACTGCTGATATGGATTCTTTCACTAGTTCTGGGTTTATGGATGTAAAGAGTGCTGTGACATCAAATGAGACCATAATTTCATCTTCATCTATGTGTACATCTTTGATTTTCTGGAGGCACTGTAGTGAGGAGTTGATAGAATATCAAGAGAAAGGAAAACAAAAGACCAGAACATCCCCTCATCAGCAATCACCAGCCAGATAAGGAGAGATTAACACCAAGATTATCACCAGACATACAATCAGCAGTAAACAGTACCCTAGTCAAGGAACTACCAGAGGGAAAAAATAAAACAAAACAAAACCCCCAGCCCCACCAACACTAGCAGGGCATGCCACAGTATATAAACAGAGAGCAAACCCCATCCCATTCCAGCACTGAAGATGTTACCTAGCCGGGTAACAAAACATTTTCAAGAAAACAACCAAGCTCAGAGAACCCCAAGGACTCCACAGTTCAACCCTGAGCTACACATATTCGCTTCTATTGGTAGCCTACTTCCCTGCCACTTCCTGGTGGTTTCCCATCCAAACACTAAACAGTAGCATCCTTGCTCAGCTTTTCCCAATCAGCCAAGTGCTGCCATCTAGCTGGGCATCTTAAGATACTACTGCCCACTGACAATTAGCATCTGGCAGCAGCAAAGACAAAGCCTTTAGCATTATATTAAGTTGTATTATGATTTATCTGAATTCAAATAGCACATTTTCATTTCTACATGTAAATTAACATGCCAATTATATGCAGATCAACATCCTCCCTTATCCATTCAGAAGCACTTTTTCAGCAATACATAAAGTGACCACTCCACAGCCTTGACTCTGGTTGGTAGTTCTTCCAGATGGACAGCTCCTAGGCACCAACTATCAAAATGTATAGTCTACAGCTATTAGATCTCACATTCAACATATTTTGGTTGTGAGTGGCAAAGAAAAAAAAACCAGCACTGTAGACACAGGAGGCTACAAAGGGAAGGATTCCCCCGGACCTTTCATAAAATTACACTTTTGAAGCAGCTGCAATTCCATTTTTAATTCTGGAAAGTCATAGGTTGGGAGGTGGGCGGATGGCAGGAGGACAGGATATATTGCCTAGCCAGGCTTTATTTAATGAGTAGCAATTAAGGTAATATAAAATGCAGAACACAATCGTACTCATTTTACTATAAAATAAAAATGACTTCTATTCCTTTAAGAACTTCACAACACAATTATCAGACAACTCCTTCCTTTTTTTGTAAGAGGAAAAGCTCAACGGTCTGATTTCTGCCTTTCCGAGAGAAGTGGGTCTGCAAAGCTTACGAGAAATTCTTCTCAAATTGTTAAACAAAGTCATAAAAAGGATGGGAGGAAACTGAGAGTTCCGTGCAGCACAAAGATAGTAAGAAGTCCTAAGCTTGAACCATTAAAAAGTGACGAGAAGTTAAATGGTAGAAAAGCAACTAAAAGAGCCGTTCAGCAGAAGAAAACTCGTCCAGATAAGTTATAGGGTTTTTCCTCCGCCGTTTCTGAAGAAAAAAATGAGCGGGCACATCTGGCGGAGAAGCCCTCGTGACTAGGTAGCCCAGCAACAGCAGGCGCTACGGAACCGCCACCGAGTCTCCAAGCTCAGGCAGCCTCTAGGCAGGCCTCGCCTTTCACTCGTGTAACCCTCAGCCTATCCCACCCGAGACCCATAGCCATTATTCCCCACCATGCACTGCGCCCAGGGAGAAAGAGGCAGCCTGCCCGCGGCTCGCTCCTCCCGAGGCCGAGGAGACTGCAGTGAAGAGGCGCGAAGGACGCGCGGACTGACCCGGGACTACAAAACCCCGCCCCTTTCTCAATCATCAGCAACACGCCTGTGGAACCAATAAGCCCGCCCCGAAACGCTGATTAGCCACAAAGCCGAGCTCGCTTCGCTTCCTCCTCTTACCATTGGGCGGGCTTCTATTGTCGATCAGCGACTTTCTTTCTTGCTGATTGGAGGAAGCTGCGCTGTGGGCCAGCTGCGCTGTCAGTCAGGGAAACTGCTCGGGGAAGGAAGGGAAGAGGGAGGGGAGTGAAGGAAACATCTGGCTGCCGCAGCCCGGGCCCGTCTGTGCCGCCGCCGCCGCGCGTGCTCCTGCGCTGTGTGCGCCTGCCTCCCCGCCCCCTCTCCCTCCCTCCCGCTCCGCCGGCCCGGGATCCTCCGGGGCGCTGCAATGGGGCGCCGCTGAGACAGCGCGGGGAGCCCCTTCGCTCCCTCCCCTGCCTTCCTCTCCGTTGCCCCGCTAGCGTTGCCCCGCTTGGTGGCCCCTCACTCACTCGCGGACTTGTGGGGGGGAGCGAGCGGGACGCCGGGCGGGGGCACGGGGAGCCCGCCGCGGCGGAGGGGGCGGTGGCGGCCGAAGGAGGAGGAAGCAGCGCAGGGAGGAGCGCGGCTGGGACCTGGGGCCGCTCCAGAGTGTGAGTCCCGAGGCTGACCCCGCGGGGACTGGGCGGAGGGGGGCGGCCGGGTGCGCGGAAGCCGTCCCGTGTTGCTAAGGAAGGAGTAAGAGCCGCAGGTTGCTTGTTGTGCTGGGGGTGGGGGTGTTAGGTTGTTATGGGACAATTGGCAGCTTTGGGGGAAGTGGCATCGAGGGCAGGGCGTTCAGATAGATGGCAGGAGAAGGATGCCTTGAGTCACCCTGGAGAGCCGCTTAAAGTGAGCTGGTCTGGGGGGGGGAGGGGAGGGGAGGGTTTAACAGGTGGGGGAGGGGGGGCTCGGTGGGATGCGGAGGGGGGAGGTAGCCTCATTTTCTGGAATGAGCTCCATAAAGACGGGATGGGGGCAGGTAGGAGGGCGTCCGGGGTTAATGTGCTAGAGAGGGAGCAGCTTGTTTTGGATGGTAGACTCAGGTGTGTATCCTGGACGGGGCTTTCAGAAGAGGAGAGAGGAAGCTCCAGAGCAGTTTGTAACTGTAGGAGAATAAGGAGCAGTTCCCAAGTAAGTTTGCAAGGTTCAGAGTTTACAGCCTCACTTGCAGGATGGGAGACGGAGGGGGGTTGCTGGGGGACTGGGCTGAGCTCCGGAGCAGATGGGGGAGCAGAGAGGGAGTCCTTTGTGTGTGGCAGAGGCTATGCAGTGTGTGTTTTGTCTCACAGCTCAAAAGGTCAGAAGGGGTAGGTGATGTGGAGAGCAGTGCAGCTGTGGAGACAAGGCAGGGTGGATGAGAGGAGAGAGATTTGTTCCCTCCCAGGACTCTTGTGTTCAGCTCTTCTCCTTACTTTCCTTTTGTTGTTCCTTTGACTACTATAAGAGGGTCTATTCCCGTATTTGCTTGCTTCCTGCTTTTCTTTCTTTGCTGCCTCCCTCTTCTGTGCATTTACTTGCTTTAATCTTTACACACTTTGCAATATGTCAGGAGGTAAATGAACTTATAGCTGACTTAATCTTCATGTTGGTGTCACTCTCTATGATGGGTAAAAGGGAAAAATCACAATTGGGTCACCTACCATACCGTGTTTGTCTCATATTCATCCAGATTTTTTTCTTTATTTGTAAAATTCTATTAAGAACAGTGGCAAGAGGGAAATTGCTTGAATTAACCAGCTAGTATAGTAAAATGAGATGGGGGGGAGTTATGAGTAAATGGTGCAGAGAACTTTGTTAATTAAACATAGTGTGTGGCCTAAGATTGGCAAGCTGGATACTTGTCCATTCTGCTGTGCTGAACAGCTTGTTTCATTTTAGTTTATTTCCCGATTACTCACAACATTTTCCTGTCAAGTTAAGGGAGGTCATAACATTTTTTCTATTCTCAAAAATAGGTTTACTATATACATACAAAGTAAAAACAGTAATAATTTTAAAGTATGTGGTAATATTATTGCCTAACTAATAAATAGCAAACTTAGAGTTCAGTTTCATGCCACAGATAAAATAGGTTTTATATAATAACCTTCATTTAAATAACTGCACTTTTTACAAGTTTACTACTAGGAGGGGAGTATTACTATTATTTCTGCCCTTGTATAGTACAAGTTATTCGCAGTAGTATAATCTGCAGACCAAATTGAGCATGCAGATGACTTTTATAAGTGCCCTGAAAGAATGTTCCTTATGGTACATAAAAATGTAAGCGATCATTATGTTATTAACAGAATGAGTTAACAACTTATAATTGCATTGATATTTATATATAAAAAGTTTTTCTAGACTGTACTTTCTAAATTGATAGGGTGAATTGTGTACCAAGATAAATAAGCTGGATAAAATGAATTGTTTAAAATGAACCTCTGGGTTCAGTAAAAAAAAATGGATGGCTAAGTTCTCAGTATAAAAAAAACTCCAAAGTTATGACAGAAGGGTTTCTATACTGTACATGCAGTGAAGCCCCATATGTCTAAGGTTTTTTGTTCTTTTTTTACTTTTCTCTGTTAGAAAGTTTTGAAAAAAGAGACTTTGAAGTATTTTGTTTATACTAACAGACAAGAAAAGTTCTCCTAAGAAAAAGCTGGTGGAAGGAGTGTAGAGGAGTAGCATATGGCATTAAAAGGAGCACAGCTGGAGGTAACATTTCCATCTGAACATGATGTCAGAGCAGCTGACAGCCTGCCATCCCTCAGCCTTTTATTCTAACACACAGACAGGGAGTGAGTGTGTTTGCAGATCTGTGTGTAGGGAAGGTATCTCATTCCTCTCTAACATCATCTCCACTTTGCATCTGTCTCTTTCTTAGTCTGTTTTTTTCCACCGATCTAACAGACCTGGAGCCAGCAAGACTCGGACAAAAGGACTTAATCAGGTTTATGTGTGCTAAAGGTAGGAACAGCAGGAGGCTAGCTACAGTGTGCTTCTCTCTTGGTGTTTGTTTATTTAATTTCCAAACAAAAATCCCATTACTTGTTTAATGATGTTTAGGAAAAATAAGTAGAGTTCAGTGAAAAGGGAATACCAGTTTCTATTGTAATTAAGACTTTAAATACATGTTGATGTATTTGTTCCTGTGCAGTAATATCAAAGTAACTATTTAAATGATGTTGTTCCCCTATTTTTATTATGAGCACTGAAAAAGTAATTTATAGTTTAGGGAATCATTTTGGCATTGCAATTATGACTATTCTAAGAGTACTGTTTTTAAAAGTAAAAATATGAAAATAAGGTTTGAAATGATATATTTGATAGAAACGGGAAAAAAAGAGATGAATATGCATGATGATTTACACTATTCACCTTTATGCTTTGCCCAAGCCATTGAGAGATCTAGAAATTTATACCCCCCGCCCTCCCCCCCCCCCAGTTTTGGGAGGGAAAAAAGGACCTGAATGTCTGTTCAACTTTAGGATCCCACCTACCTTAAAAGTAACTTGGTCAGTTTCACCCTATTTTTTTTCCTGAAATACGTTAAAGTTTATTTCAGTACAACAATAATTGGAAGAAGGGTTTTGTTTTCACGACTAATTTAGAACTTGTAGATTTGAGCTGCCTGAATTGGCCAGACAGCTGTAATCGCACTCCTCTATTCTTAATCTCTTTATCTGGGCTGCAGCTGCCATATGGCCACAGTCAGCTGGATCAGATGTTTATAAGCTTCCTTCTTCGTCCCGCTCTGTCCTTTCAGCCTCCTAATTTGATCACAGCTACCTTGTGAGCTGCCCTCCAGTCTTTATTTTTAGCCCTCTTAAGGATTAGGATTGATGTTGGCTGTGGGGCACTTAAAGTGATTGTATTGTAAATCTTCTTGCTTTATTCTAGCAGTAGAATATACTTTGGACAAGATTGTAACTTTAAGAACATATCACGCCCAAAGATGAAGCAGCTGTATGTAACTAGTTTAGCACAACTTCAGTTGTAAGTAGTAGAAAATAAAGAAGATATTTATATAGAAAAGTCTAATGCTCATTTTGAATGGTTATACAATGCCCCAAAGGGAGAAAAGATTACTGAATTATGCTGAAATTGTTTCCACTGATATGCAACAATAACCTAGAACAGTCTTAATAGAAGGAGGGTTCTTAATTTTAGAGTTTGCATTTTTGTATATTTTTAAAGGGGGGAGGCTGGTAATCAGTTATTTTGTTAGAGAAAGGAAATTGAAAAGCTAGCATTCACAGATGAGGCCAACGATGATCTGTGCCAAGATATTTTAGAAGCCATTATCATCTTAATCAGTTAAGGTTAGTTTTTACCCCTCATCTAGGATTAAGCAAGTTATATCAGATTTGTTTGCTTTTGAATTCAAATAGTAAAGGCTGTTGTAACTTTCAGATTCATAAATCAGAATATTCATTCTCATATGCACCTCCCAATCTGTTTCTCTACAGTTAACAAAACAGTTAATAGGACTCTGAAAGTTGCAAAAGGTGGTTAACAGAAAGCCATGAAATCTTGACTAATTTATCAATTTCCATTTCTGTATAGGGCATTATTTCAGGTCTTTGTAGACATTGCTGAATTATCAAATGTAGTAGTGTATAAGCCAATGAATATTTCCAGTGTTTAATTAAATCTTTTTGCTCCTAGGTTATGAAGACAGCATGGAGTTTCCTGACCATAGCAGGCATTTACTACAGTGCCTGAGTGAACAGAGGCACCAGGGTTTTCTTTGTGACTGCACTGTTCTGGTAGGAGATGCCCAATTCCGAGCACATAGAGCTGTACTGGCTTCATGCAGCATGTATTTCCACCTATTTTACAAGGACCAGCTGGACAAAAGAGACATTGTTCATCTGAACAGCGACATTGTTACAGCCCCAGCTTTCGCTCTCCTGCTTGAATTCATGTATGAAGGGAAACTCCAATTCAAAGATTTGCCCATTGAAGATGTGCTAGCAGCTGCCAGTTATCTCCACATGTACGACATTGTCAAAGTTTGCAAAAAGAAGCTGAAAGAAAAAGCCACCACCGAGGCAGACAGTACTAAAAAGGAAGAAGATGCCTCAAGTTGTTCGGACAAAGTGGAGAGTCTTTCTGACGGTAGTAGCCACATTGCAGGAGACATACCCAGTGACGAAGATGAAGGGGAAGATGAAAAATTGAGCATCTTGCCTAGCAAAAGGGACTTGACGGCTGAACCTGGGAACATGTGGATGAGATTGCCTTCGGACTCCGGAGTGATTCCCCAGAGTGGTGGGGAGGCAGATACGCATGCAACAGCAGCTGGAAAAACAGTAGCTAGCCCCTGCAGCTCAACAGAGTCTTTGTCCCAGAGGTCTGTCACTTCAGTGAGGGATTCAGCAGATGTTGACTGTGTCCTGGACTTGTCTGTCAAGTCAAGCCTTTCTGGAGTTGAGAATTTGAACAATTCATATTTCTCTTCACAGGATATGATGCGAAACAACCTGGTGCAGGTGAAGGTGGAAAAAGAGACATCCTGTGATGAGAGTGATGTTGGCACTAATGACTATGACATGGAGCATAGCACTGTGAAAGAAAGTGTGAGCACTAATAACAGGGTACCATATGAGCCAGCCCATCTGGCTCCTATGAGAGACGATTCTGTTTTGAGGGAGCTAGATAGAGAGGACAAAGCCAGTGATGATGAAATTATAACTCCAGAGAACGAGAGAGTTCAGGTGGAAGGGAGCATGGACAGCAGTCTGCTCCCTTATGTCTCCAACATACTTAACCCTGCAGGTCAAATTTTTATGTGCCCCCTCTGCAACAAAGTCTTTCCTAGTCCCCACATTCTGCAGATTCACTTAAGTACGCACTTTCGAGAGCAGGACGGGATCCGCAGTAAGCCTGCCGCTGATGTCAATGTCCCAACCTGCTCCTTGTGTGGTAAGACTTTTTCTTGCATGTACACTTTGAAACGTCATGAGAGGACTCATTCAGGTGAAAAACCATACACTTGTACCCAGTGTGGAAAGAGCTTCCAGTACTCCCACAATCTGAGCCGCCATGCTGTAGTTCACACACGGGAGAAGCCGCACGCTTGTAAGTGGTGTGAGCGGAGGTTCACACAGTCTGGAGATCTTTACAGGCATATTCGGAAGTTTCACTGTGAGCTAGTGAACTCATTGTCTGTCAAAAGTGAAGCACTGAGCTTACCTACTGTCAGAGACTGGACATTAGAAGATAGCTCTCAAGAACTTTGGAAATAGAATTTTTATATATATATAATTAATATATATATATATATATATATATATAAATAAATCTATATAGTTGTGGTACAGTCTAAAAGCAGTCTTGTTTCCTTAAACTAACTAAAAGTTTGGCCATTAGCTTGTTTTATGCACTTTAAAGCAGCATGAACATTTCACTACTTAGTGTTCTGATAATGAACTATAGAAATAAGACAAATAAACTTCATAAAATCTTCCCCTATCTCCCCACCAAGTAAGTACTTCTTTTAAAAATAACTGCAATTGAACAAGTGTGATTGTTAGAGTCTATTTAACATTATTTACAACACTGCATCATTTCAATCTCCACTTAAATCAGTAATCTCCAGTGTTTTATCACTTTAGTTAAATTTTTTAAACTGCATGCATCTTGTCTAGCTCAGGGAAACCTGAATGCTTTTAGACCCAAGCGATATAATTTCTAAATGACTGGAGTTTCAATTTTTCAAAAGTGATTGTTATTATACTGTAATTTGTAAACTACAATAGTTCCCAATTAAAAAAAAAAGATTTTTGAAAATACACTGGAATCATGGGGACTCTGAAGGCGTGCTTGGGATGAAAAAGGATGTTGCAGTTTCAGCAGTTGCAAACTGTGCATTTAAAATGTGAATTACTGTTATATACTGTAATTGATTAAATGGGTTGGGGGGTGTCAAAGAAATTGACAAGTTGTGTTAATGCTCTCAGTTGAGTCTTGAAAAGTAAATATTAATGCTACAGAAATGCATGCATTTCAGTATATTTTTGTCTTTGTTTGCATTGTATAACTTTAATGAGTGATTTTAAAAACTTATTTAATTTTTAGTAGGAAAAAAACACCGGAAAAACTGGTGTTATGAAGAACATAAATGCACTGTTTTTATTTTATATAATTTAAATTAATTGCCCATTGTCTTTAAGTTGAACAAAAGCTACATGTTGATTTTAGCTATGTAAAGGAAGATAGTAATGTTTACAAACAGGCTTAGAGATTTGCATGTGCAGTGAACATTTATTAAAAAAAAGATTGCACAAACCCATACCAGCTCCAACCTTAGATGCATATACTTACCCATGTGAGCATTTTTAGAATTCCTGCTGCACACATAAACAATAGGTGTTCATTTTATTCACCCCTTCAAAAGATTCTATGGAGTGAAAAAGCCCCAGGCTAAAAGAACTGAAAACCTTGATTGACATGGGACAGGGTGGGGGGATGGTGGGAGAAAAGTTGGGGGAGGGTTTGTGAACTGTGTATCCAAACAGCAAAGACTGCAGCCTGACGTGTGGTTTTAATGATCAACACGTAGGGCAAAAGCATTTTGCACAGTGTTTGTTTTCCTGTCTTGCACTTACAAATAAGGTCTATGAGAGTAGCATGGAAAATGTTTTTTTTTCTGCTTTTGTTTAGAATTTGATCGCCTTAACTACTGTAAACATAGCCTATTTTTGTGCTTAAGAAACTGAATGGAAAACTCCATTGTGTATTGCTGGACTGTTTTGGAAATATTTTGGTCAAATGTATATTAATTTGGCTGTAATGGCATTTAAAACAAACAAAAAAAGCTGTGAAAATGGCCTTGGAGCATTATTTTTAGTTACTTGAACAGTCTCTAGGTTTTAAAAATTCATTGCTTTTATTAATTTAGAAAAGACAATCAGTGTCTTAAAAAATGGACTACTTTTGCTTTTTTTCTTTTTTTGTGGACATGAGTGATTGTTTTGGGGGGGTTGGGTTGCCCTTTATTTTCACATTTTTTTGGTTCTAAGAATTACACTGACATCTAGCCTTGACAATCATAGTATGTTTATTTTCATGAGGGGGAGGGGAATAACTTATAATGCTGTTTAGTTTTGTACTATTGGTGTGTTGGTGAATTTTTAAATTGTGTGCTAACTGCAATAAATTATACATACTGAGAAATCACTTAGTTGTCTTTTCCCCTTTTTAAAAACTGAAATTTAAAAATATTGTACATACCTAATTTTTTTGTGCAGGATGTTCTTGCTGTATGGAATAAGCTTGCAATTTGAAATGGATCTAAAACAAAAATGGTTCCCATTAGGCAAACGTTAATACCGTATTTCTAAAAAGGACTGATACATGGCAACTATTTCTTTTTCCTACAGGTTCCTAAATAGAAAGCTATGGTAAGTAATAATCTGAGTTTTATGGAGGCACGAACTTCTAAATCCAAATTTAAATTCTATATCTAAACCTAATTAATATTAACATGAAAGTGAGGATGGGGCAAAGGAAAAAAGTGGCAATTTGGAGAAATGACTGTGTAGTGAGGCGTCTACAAAACTGAAATAATGGCTATCCCAAATCATGTGCACTCAAATTATCAGTAAATGGTCACTCCATTTTTCTTTAAGAGATGAGCCTACTCCTGCCTTAATTTGATAGACTAGTTTCTTAGGATGTTCCCAAGGAAAGCTTTGAAATAGAATTACTTTTCAGTTTGGATCAAAAGAAATCTGCACATCAACCAGTGAGCCTAATCTCTATTATTACAATATGGCTCATATAGTATTGAAAAGTTACTATAAACCCCCAAAAGATCTTTCTTATTCATTTAATGTAGCATCCATACAGTGTAGTACCTAACTTCATGATAGATTAGGCTCACCATTAGATGGTGGCTATGTTTTAAAAATACATGACATAGTATATAACATATCATTATTTAATACTTCACTCTGTATCACAATGGTTGGGGTAATTCCTGCAAGATCTGTCTCAAAATTTTGGGGCTTTGAGCTTCATTTTTGTAAATTTTAAGGTAATGTACAGGAAATAAAATTCAGACTGTTGCTCTTAACAGTAAGACATGAAAACTCTAAAGGAATTATCACTTCAGATTTCCCGATGAGATATTTAAGGTGCTTAAAACTTACTTGTGGATATAATTTTAGAATTTGCTACTTCTGATAATAACAGGTCTGATTAACTTACCCATATTAGCATCTTTCTCCACAGGCTGCTAAAAAATGAGGGAAATATGTGAGTACAACAAATACCAAACTCGGCCATATTACATTTACTGTAATTGAAATGTAAATTCTTATGATCATCTACTTATGTATGTAAGATAATAAAATGAAATCCTTCCTCCCATAAGACATGCTTTCTCCTTTAGTTTATAATAACCTAATCTGTGTGACAAAATTTCTAGGGTGTGACAGTAGCAGTTAACACCTTAGTATAAACTGTAACAAAGAATGCTTAGTAGAATTGTTATTAGTAAGTCCAACAGCTTTTTGAATGCCAGTAGAAAATGACACTGAATTGTACATTGTTTTAATCATAAAAATCAGAGGACACATTGAATGATTATAGTTGAAATGATACCTGGTGAATTTGCATGGTGTTGCAATATTTTGAACATATTAAATTTTGAGTAACTGTAATTTTGATTTGGGGGACATCATATCACAGAAAAAATAGCACATTGCTTAGGTTATTTATTGTTTTATATTTCTTTAATGTGAAATAAGATGACTGTCTTTGCTGCACATGTGTGTATTATGAAGCATGTCTGTCCTTGTGCACGTGTGCCAATACATATGGTATACAGAGTAAGTATTATTGGAAAGAAATTCATAGCTAAACTGCTGTGACAAAAGTTAATACATTCTAAGACCAAATTTAGTATACAGGTGAAACCATGGTATTTACTTTACTATTAGTTTTCCTTACAAAGCAGCTACATTTCTTCAGGAAGTCTGTTCAGGTTCATTTTTCCTGCTGAATTAAAGTAATTGCTTTTAGTATTATATCTTAAATTATGTGTTTTTTAATATGTTCTTGAGTGTTTCTTTTTAGCTATTTCAGTTCTACCTGTGAGCCTGTTAAAAAACAAACTGATATGATAATACATATCAAATGCTCTGCCAGATCAAGGTAAAACTGAGGGGGGGAAAACCACCTGTTTTGAATGGGAATTTAAATGTATGCATGCTTGTATTTTTATCCCTGAAGCATGAATGGCATATTTGGGTTAGCCTACAATTTTGTTAGGGTTTTTTTTTCCTTTGTGGAAGTTATCATTTTTTAAAATAAACTATTATAAAAGGTTGTTCTCCAAAATTCTTCTATAAAAAAAAATAAAGGATAGGTAACATGAAGAAAAAAATTAAGATATAACTGAATTAACATTTTACATTTTGTCCACTGTAGCCGACTGACATCTTATATTGAATATAATCATTAGGAAAATTTAACACATTGAAATTAATTTTTCTGTTGAGGAACAACACTGGCTTTAGTCATCTTTCTTTTTACAAATACTTAGTAAGATCACATTATCTCCTTTTACAACATTTCAAGATCCAAATAAAAAAGAATGCTGTATTGCTGTATCAAAGCCTAGAGTCACAAGGTCATTTTAAGGTGATACACTCCAAAAAGTTTTGCTGATAGCAGATTTTGATTTTCTTAATGTCCTTATAGGTTTAAAAAAACATTGCTTAGAAATGTTGAGGATTTGAAGTACTATCAGTATTGTTCTGCTTGATGATGTTTCAAGTTCATTTGTTATCTGTATTCTAAATTGTCATGAGTGAGAGAAATAAGTATCTAGTAAAATCCTGGTTTTTATTTTCTGATTTGAATTCTTCTGCATTCAATCATGTTCTCTGGGATTACACATCGCATAAATGTATAGTTATCAAAACAAATGCATAGTTATAAAACTATTTTCAGACTACTGCATATCTTAATGCAGTGTTTTGCTATTGATGAAGGAAATTAAAATATAAATTTTATACTGATAAATATTTACCACATAATCCTAAACTTATTTGGAAAATGACCAACTGAACTCAAGAGAACTTCTGAATAGACACGTATAGAATAGCACTATTAAATAGCAGTGTTATAATATTTTTTAAACAATTTTTAGAATCTTAGAGTAAGCATATAATGATGATGCAGTTAAGCATAAAACTAAATTGTGTGAATTTATAGTGTATGTCAAAGTGTAGATTGATCAAGTTTTCTTCCCACTCTAGTGAATGAAACCCATACATTAATTAGAACACAAATACTGAATAAATGTAACCAAGTAATTGAAAAATTATACTTTAAAAAAGTATGAATATCAGTTTATCCTTAATAACACATGTCACCATTTTTATTCATCAGCAAATATGTTGTAAATATTAGAGTTTCCTGCTTTGATAAGCATGACTTGAGCTTGGATTCAATATATTGAAATTCCCTTCATGGAAATCCTTGACTGATATTGGAAAGCTAAGCAGGGCTGGACTGGGGCCATACTTGGATGGAGGTCCACCAAGAAACACCAGGACTACAGGCTAGACTGAGGAGCCTTGAAGACATCCTGGAAGGAAGGCAATGGCAAACACTGCTGTACTGATGCCAAGGAAATGACATGAATTAAAAAGACTATGTTTAGAAGTATATCGCTTCCTGAGATATCTTCCGTTCATAATCGGTTTTGGGGTGTGTATGTATGTTTCTCCCATCATGGGCCGGATCATTTTTCATTTTATAGGCCCTTCCCTGAGAAGAAAAAGAGAATCTTCTTAATGGCAGTAGTTCGGGTCCTTTCTTCAAAAGCCCTCCTCATGCAGCTGCTTGAGAATACTGTGTGTAGCAATGGGCATCGTCAGTTAGGGTTTGAAAGTATCTTCACTGAGCTGAAAGAATTTTCCTCCCGTGTAACTGTTTAACTCCCATTAATTGCACTGGGGTTCTATAATGATCTAGTAAGTGAATGTGTTTTTATTTTTCTGTTTAATAAAATGATTTTATATAATGTATTCTGTTGGTTTTAATTCCAGGGTGATGGTAAACAAGGTCCATTGCACTTTCAATAACTAATACTTTGACAAAGGAGTTGACTTTGGGACATGAAGTATAACCTTAATGCGTGGAATAATTTATTAAATATAGTCACAATTCTATTTTTTAATTACAGTATGGAAAATGTTGAGCTAATGCATTTTCTGTTCATGCTAAAAAAGAAAAAAACGATGTAAATTCAAATGACTACCATTAACTGCATCACACTCAGCTTAGATGCCTTTGTTAAAGGTTCTTAATTGGATTTTCCCCTTAAAAAATTAAAATTTTCAAATAGAGTAGCTTCTTGCTTTAGCTATGTTTTCAAAAAGCACCCAGGGCAGTAATGGCAAAGTAACAATGTAGTAAATGATCATAGAGTTACAACTAAAAATGTGATTTTTAATTATTTGTTGCATACAGCAAATTTTAACAAACACTAATGCTTACATAGCTGAATTAATGTGTACAATTATTCTAATTATACTGTTTTAAAGTGTAGCATAGTTATGATTTTATATACTTTCTACAGTTTTATCAGATATTTTTAATATGTGGATAATTTACACTTAATTTATGAGAATGCATTCGTGTGGCAGACAATTTCAACAATGGGGGGAAATCCAAGTGAAGGATTGAATAGAACACAGGACTACATGCTAAACCTCTTAAGAAAAAAATATTTTGAAAATCCTGTAAAGAAAGATTCGTTTGGAATTAAATCTGCTGTTTGTACATTTATTTATGTAGAAACTTATATGGCTACCAATCTTATACAAGATAATCCTAAATGGCTCACAATAATAATCAGAAAAAGCAAAATAAAACCAAGTCCAACACCACTACCATACAGTATATCTCAACCACAGCACTGCAACATCCCATAAACTCTACATACTCTTGAATTGGCTGGGCTCAGTCCTATCCCCATGGTTATCACACAGACTACTTCGTTTTTGTTCAACATCATCTGTGTGTGTGCTTCGCCCCTATGTGAGTGATAGCTTTGAAGGAGGCTCTTCAATATAATCAGACATGGATACATCTGCATTTCTCACAGCTTCCCCAAATCTATTTTTAAAAAAAGCGATTTAGATAACAGTCCTAACTTGTTTAAAACATGAGGACTTTTCAGCAGTTCAAGAGCATCTCCAAACCTCAGTGATCTAACAACATTGGCTGGTTTAGGGAGCTAAATGAACATATTTCTGGTTCAGTTCCAGTTCATCTAAGAGCAGTGCAAAAAAAATTTTTTTTTCCTTCTGCAGTGCTGGACCTTTGCAGAATTTGTGGTCAGACCATTTTCCCCTTGGCAGAAACTCTTGCTTCACCGTGTCTCTTGCATTTATTATCCCCCCTCTTTGAGCCTCAGATTTTTGGTGCTTATCTGCAGCCAGTGTTCACCATACAACCATGGTTATAGCTGTTGGGAAAAGCATGTGGGCATTTTTGCAAACATCACCCCATCACAATTTGCAAGATGTTTTTAAATGCAGATGAGGAATGGTAGCTTTACGCCTAGAAGCTTCTCCACATAATGTCCACTCAGATTTTTGGGGGGAGGGGGGAATAAATAAAAATACTCATTAGATGATCTCTTTTTCACTCTTTTACTGATAGGCTGAAGCATGAGCACTGGCCAATGGTGTTCCCTATGTGTTCTGGGAGTTTCAAGGTCTGCAGAAGTGATGACTGCAAGTTGCCTTTAAACGGCTGCATTAGAGATTGGAAAGTGGAAACAGCCTGCCGTAGAAGTGTCCTATGTTTGCAAAATGCACTGAACCACAAACTAGCCAGCTGCAGTTTAGCTTGGCATGTTGTGCAACCCCAATGCCTTTGATTATTTAAGTTTGATGTATTATATGGATATATAGGAAAACATGGTTCACCATGGATGAGAGAATATAAAGAAGGCATATGTAAAAATGGG
The DNA here is from genome assembly GCA_030867105.1 of Liasis olivaceus. NCBI lineage: Eukaryota > Metazoa > Chordata > Lepidosauria > Squamata > Pythonidae > Liasis > Liasis olivaceus. The sequence goes on from CM061349.1 coordinate 266,865,607, forward strand.
AAAGAATAGCTTAAATTATAAGTTGAAACATCAGGAAATAAAGATTCAAAAACTTTATGTTATACCTGCATACAGAAATTCATTACCTGCCATTTCTTTACAACACATCTTGCTTCTTTCCACTTCTTTCTCCTGTAGTTCCAAAAGGAAGTCTCAAAGAGTAGAGATTCCTGTACAATATGTTCTGTGATTTACAAGTATCAGAAAGAGGTGTGTGTTGTCTCTACCACCATGAGAAGTTTCTAAAAAAAAAAAACTTCCACTCATCATGAAATATATCTGTGCCTTGTAGAGGTTTGCCCAGCTGACAGTAACTGAAACAAAATTCCTTTTCTTCTGAAGTGCTTCCAACTCATAGTGGACTTGTCAGTTGCCTGCACACCTCAAACCTGAGGGTAAACATTCACTGCAACAATGTCAAAGCCAAATGTTAAGTGACAGATGCTAAAAATCTGAGAATTTTAAATGTGACCTGCAATCTCTGATTACTGATACCCACTGAGCAGAGAGAACACCTGTGAATGGTCCAGTCCAGTGACAATACATCTAAGTATATATATAGAGAGAGCAGTCTTCTTCAGCCTGTTCCCCTCCAGATGAGTAAGAACTGTCCAGACTTCCCAGTCAGTGTAACTATTGATCATACAGATTCAGAATCCTGGGGTTGGTACCAGTAAACTTCTGCAAAGCATCAGGATCACATGGGTCAAGACCTTTCCACTGTAAGGCAACAGAGAAGAAATAGCAGCCATGTTGTGATTGCATGGTTATCTCCAGTTCATATTAACATTTAAATTCAACTTAGAGAAGGTAAAATATAAATGTACTTATAACTGCTGTTAAGAAGATCAGAAGCCACTTCTTTATTACTTTGTCCTTTTTTTCTTTTTTTTTCTTTTTTTCATTTCTTTTTCACTTTCTTATTACTTTTTCCTATTCTTCTTACCTTCACTTCAAAATTTATATTGTTTTTATTCTGTTGAAAATGTCTTTAATTAAAAAAAAAAATTTTAAATGCAGCTAGTATGCCGTAGGGCCTTTTTAGAAAGTGCAGAAAAGAGGATGCACTTCTTATGGACTATTCCTATTTCTGCCAACTCCCCGGCTCTATCTACTGAGACATTAGGTAGATCTATGAATGGAATGAAAACACACATTCCTTTACTTAATAAAAGAGGTATCCTTTCTGTCATGCATTGATAATGTTGCGTAGTAATGATTTACTATGCTCAAACATATTGGGTTTTGTGCAAGGTTGTATATCTTATTGTATATCATAACCTTCTACTGAAATCTGAAAATGTATCCCTCCTGGTTCAGAGGAGAACTGTTACAATGGAGAGAAAATTAAGGTATGACTTCTGCAAAGAAAAAAATATCTCTCCCATTTATTTTGTGAATACTATGAACAGAGGCACAGCGGGGTGAGTTTGGTTTTAACTTAGCATATTTCATAAATCCATCCACTGCAGTTTGTAAACTATGATTACTTGCTTAATGTGACCTGTTATCCCAGCCAAGTACGTGACATGAAGTACCACAGTAGTTTTTTATCCTGTTTGTAATGTTTATCTTTAATGAATAGAGAGCGGGTTTTTAAAAAGGCTCATATGGTTAGTTCTCACAATGTTCATCAGCTTGGTTTTCCTAGATGAGGAGCTTAGATTGTTTTCTGTAGATGATATTTCAATTTTTTTTTTTTTTTTTACCAATAGAATCATGAAAAACCAGGTTGACTTATAGGGGTTTTTTTTTATTCTCAAGTTGTTTATTGCATTTTCAAGTAATATGTTTCTGAACAAAAGGAATTCTAAACTTCAGTTATAAAAATTGAAGAGATGACCTTTAGTCAGTATAGAGTAATATTCTCCCCACCATCACCACCAAGGGGGCTTTTTCTTAACAAACTTCATATTGTGCATTGAATGGTCTCTCAATTCTCTGAAGCAGATTTTGAGATTAGGAGGAGGAATGGAAGGAAAGGAAGATTGTACAAAAATCACCTCCTCTTCTTCCTGCTGCTGAAAGTTTTCTCTGAATGAAAAGCCCATTAATGCATTATTGCCTTTTTTTCATTTTAGGAATTTTCCATTTAACACTAAACACTTGCCACTGCATATTCAGGATCTTGACATTAGGAGTGTCTTAATCATTTTCAATATCTCTGAGGTAGCCACCTTTTTACAAAGTGTCAGAACCAGAATGCATTTCAGTTCTTCTCAGTTTAGTGGGTGACTCAACCTTCTTTTGTGTCTGGATGGATTTAATTTATAGCTTTTAGGATTTGGGTAATTCCCCGTGTTTATTTCTGGTTAAATATTCTTATTTGTTGATTATTTAATTGTTTGTTTGGGTGAAGATCTCATTCTTAAACAGGGAGAAAAAGCAGCTTGATGCTATAGCCCGAGTCCAAAAGAAATTAACTGCTCCATTGCACAGACTGGAGTTGGGGAAGTTTTTTTGAAAAAGAGGGAGAGAGCTTGGTCCTGCTCATGTACCATTAATTTACGAAAAGTTACAGGGATTCTGCCTGATGAAGATCTGCATTTGTTTCAAGTTACCCCACACATGAAGACTGAATTCTGATTTGGGGAAAGATCAGTTCTTCATAATTTCCTTTAAAATATAACATTATTGGATGCTTGATCTTTTTTTGTTCTTAACACAAGGAAACAAGATAAGCAGAGTATATGGAGGCTTTCATTTAAGTGGAGAACTGAGATTATTGAGCCTTGTACATTTATTTTCCAAAGTGTAACACCTGAAATCATTCAAGTGGATGTAAGTGGAGAATATCTTTTTTTTTTTTTCCCTACAGAGGATAACTGTGGAACTTTTTGATAAACATCCTAAACAAAAGAGATTTAAAATGGCATGGCTTTACTTGCTAAAAGATTATGAAACTGATTAATTCTGGGACCAGAATAACTTTAAAGAGATTTTTAAAAAAACACTAAAATGTAATTTATTATTTTCTTAAAAATCAGTTTGAAAAGAAGAATAAATGCTTTAGCTTATTATCTCTTACTTATTTGTATGTATGGGTGAATATGCTTGCACTCTAGCACATTGCAGACTACAAATAGGTTCATGGAAGATACAGCTCAATTTTATGTATGCTTACTTAGAAGTAAACTTCACTGTATCCAATGGGGCTTCTACTCTAGTAAGTCCACCCTTCATCTTTTTTGAAAATACAGCATTATCTATTTGACGGTGCCTGGACAAAAGCACTTTTTTTAAAAAAAAATTACATTTTGGCACAGTAGCTATGCAAATGCCAGAATACACTAAAACCGCATTTAATTGGACCCACTTGCCAACTTCTTGAACACAGCTTGGATTATTTCACTGGAGGCCGTTTCTGTTAAAAGCTGGGGGAGGAGGAAGTGGCATGCTGTCAAAACTTCAGTATTTTTTTCTTCTCACTAGAAGTACAATTATACTCAGAGCCAAGTTTAGAGGTATTTTACTATATTTAATAATTATTACTGCAGATATTGTAAATATATGCATTGAAGGAGATTATAAGCAGAGAGTAAAATCATGTTAAGACTGTGGTGGTGGATTTATTTTCATTTTTCTCTTTTCTGATCTATCTATCATTTCTCTATCTACCTATCTATCTATATCATCTATCTATCATTCACAATTGCTTTCAGACCATCTATGCTGCCATAAAGCTGAGGTTACATGAGATGACACTTGAGGGTTAAATGAACTGACAGGCGTTTATTCTTCTTGGCTATGTGAGACTGTTTTCTCTCTTGCCAAAAACAAAGTACATAATGGGATTAAAATTATTTCTTAAGATTGGCTCCTCTCAGTTCAGAAGTGGACAAAAAAGTTAGTTTCAGGGAGCTCTCATGAGCTTCTATTCATCTCAGTATAAAAATGCATCTAAATCAAATATATACAACATGGTAATTGCCATTTAATAAATGGTTTTCCATATCTACCAAAGTTATACAGGAGGATCATATCTTGTCTGGTTAAATATTGATGCATTCTATTTTGTTTCCCTGGAAAGGTTGTTTCAGGTGATGGGTTAAAGGGTCTACCATTAACTTTCCACTCTTTTTATGCATTTTTATAGCTGCCTGTGGTTATTATGTCCGTAGTCTGCTGCCACCTCTGTACAACTTTTTAACTGAATAGTCTACTTCATGCCCAGTTCCAGCCAATGAGGAATTGCATAGTTAACAAATTGTTGCCAATTGTGTCCTATACCTACAAATGTGGATTTGTGATGGCATTGCATTGGCTGGTGATGCTCTTCCATTGCACTCATTCTGAAAGTGGGAAGAAGAGAGAATGCATAATCACTACACCGGAGATTAGGCCAATCCTTGATGTTGGGTTGTGCCATGCTGGCGGTTTTGTCCCTTGCCAGCACCAGGCTGAACAATTCTCCCAATCGGACTCTAGTTGCATGTAGTTGAACAGAACATGGGTAGTCATTCATGCTTTAATCCAATTCCTATCGAAAATAATGTAGTGCAGATGGTGACATTTCAGTGGGATATGCATTCGTGTGTGCATTCAAATTAGCATCCCTATCACATTCTGCTTCAAATAGACAACTTTGCATGAATGTACTGAGTCAGGGCAGGATTAGTTTGCTATTACTCTTGTTCATAAAGAAAGGAAAATTGTTACAATGGGGGATATGCATGAAAATATTCACACATATTTTCAATTTCAGCTCAGCACAGTGATGTTTATGACATATACCTATGACAAGCAAAGACTACAGCTGTCAAAAATTGTTGCAATATTTTAACAAGAGCAAGCAGCATTCTGAATTCTTCATGGGGTTCTTCTTGGTTTCTTGGCTCAGTTCAAGCAGCGAATTGTGTGGGCTCATCTAGCTTAAGGAACTGCTTGCCTTATTGCAATCTTTAGCATCACTTGGGGTTCATTGGAATACAACTTCCATGTCATGAGAATACACAATTGTGGAGTCCTTGGGGTTCTCTGAGCTTGGTTGTTTTCTTGCAAATGTTTCATTACCTGGCTAGGTAACATCTTCAGTGCTTCAGTGTTACCTAGCCGGGTAATGAAACATTTGCAAGAAAACAACCAAGCTCAGAGAACCCCAAGGACTCCACAGTTCAACCCTGAGCTACACCTATTTGCTTCTGTTGAATACACAGTTGTTTTTTTAGGCTGTTCCAGAATTGTGAAGTTCCATTTTTCTGGGAGCTCATCAGACTTAACTTTCATTGGTAAGAACTCTATGACCCAGTTTGGACCAAGATTTTAAAAGATGGAATGAAGCAGAAATGAATTGTATTTTTAATTAGAATGTGTTGGGAACCCTTATTTTCTTTTGATGTTTCTTGCATTCTGAAACCCTTCCACAGGTGAGGGATGTACCACCTCTATGTCTCTATGACATTGCAGGTCTTGGAAAGCCAAGGTGATTAAGTTTCTTCTTGGTTCCTCCTCCAGAGAAAATGCTGCAAAACCATTCCTATCCTGCAAAGATGCTTCTTATTGGTAGAAACTCTCAGCTTATCCTGCCTCCTGGATTTCCCCTCTCCTACCAGATGGCTAGATAGTGTAGCACATTGGTACAATTTTACCATCCTTCACCATTGCATAACTGATGGCCTTGCTTTCCCCCTGAATAGAGTCTAATTAGGGCTGTAATTCTCCCAACTTACTATGGGAAAATGTGGCAAGACAAGAACAAGGAACAATGCTGGCAAGCTGCTGGTTTTAGGGTTCCCCCACTGGCCAGCTGCAGGAAGTGCTGGCCAGCTCAAAGAGGAGGACACTTGCTGAGTGCCATGCAATGGGGTGCTGATGATGTGGAGGGAGGGCAGAGCAAAATGAACCATTGCGATATATTTTCTGTATTCCGTTGTTTGTAATTGCTTCAAAGTGTAACCAAGATCTCATATAAGTAACCAGGGAATCAAAATCACTAATGCCATGAAAACAATGCTGTGCTATCTGAGCAGCACTGCTCACCTAGAACTTAAGCATTTTCTTGGACTTCTTACTTTACACAGGTACAGCTCTATAATAATATGTCCTGGTTTAGCTTTTGCTGGGTTAGAAGAGGAGATTTAGTGGAGCAAGAAGACAGGCACGATTGCTTTGGTTTCAGAGTGTAGCTGCTATCTTCCCCTAGTTGGAGTGTCCAACTTTTCACAGGCTAAGAGGTGCCCAGAAAGTGAATGGGAGCAAGTTAAAAACTAAACATGTTTAGTTAAATGTAACTACAATTAATTATTTTAATTTGGTTTATATCCCATGTATTGATTTTTTAAAATTTCTGTTGCATTTCATATTACCTCTTAGTGGCAGGTTGTGGAAGGATTTAAGAACCAACTGTATGGTTTCAAGGAACTGTATGTGTTCCCCTGTCCTACGTAATTTCTAATCTTATCTCTGGTACGGTAATTGTAATGTTCACCTCTTTTTTTTTTTTTTGGATGGTCTAATACCTTTTGTTAGAAATAAACTGCTGGGTAAGGCAAAGGTTACTTGAGGACATCAAGTACAGCATTCTTTAGAGTGTGGAAGTGTGCCTTTATCAGGATGCTCCCATCATGATAGATCAAGCGTATTTCAATTGTATTTATCATCTATTTAGGTAACGTTAATTCTGACACTTAGGTGTCACTTTCTCCAAGAAATACTTGTTAAGATTAAAAGTGGCTGTACAGTTTGAACCAGCTGCTAAAGTATAAGGACATATCTGATTACTTGAACACTTTCAGTGAGATATTCTGTAATATTCTAAGTAAGGCTGAAAACATTGATTACTTTTAAAAATGGACTTCCTTCCTTTAAATATCTTCTATTCCTCTCCATCAGAATATAGATTACAATGACCAGGATCTATAACCATTTATATAATAAAACATTAAAGAAGATCAGTGCTTTTATTTAGACCATCTTGGACTACAATTTTTATATTTACACTGTGACAGTAGTCGACATAATAAATGGTGAAAACCTGCTGTACTTGCAGCTCATAGTCATGGCAAGGTAGAATTGTTGTATAGTGAAGATTGTAACTAAATATGGTTTTTCCTTTGTCCACAGCAATCAGAAACATATTTTTGTTGGGGCTTTTTTGTCCATGAAACACATGTGTTCCCATAGAGTCAACAAAGAGATAGAGGATCCCTTTTAAAAGAACTAGAAGCCTTTATAATGCAGTAGTATACAGTTTCCAGCTCTTAAGCAATATCTGAAAAAAAAATCTACAAGCAAATGTTTCCATACATGATATGTTTAACCTATGATTCTCATATTCATGAGTAGTCTCAAAACTTTAGAATGGATCATGGTGATGAGTTTAGGTACCTGGTGAATTAGATAAAAGGGTGGGAGGGCACAATCGAGCCAAGGTTAATCTGCTATAAACATCACTAATTTTAGTAGGAAAAATACACATGTACTTAAATAAATCCAATTGAAATAAATGAGAATTGATCTACTGTATATGCTATACACATTCTGTCCAAAATAAGAAATTAATTCTGATAAACTCAGAATCTCCAGCATATTTCAAAGTGAACTTCTGCATGGTTATTTGAACTAGGTTTAGCAATTTTAACTAGATTATGGTACTTTCTGCCTGACTGGTAATTCAAGCGTTTTACATTTGACGTGCTTTGATTATATTTATGCTAAAGGATCTGAATATTTAAAACTATGTTGCATAGAGTTCTGTTACTTTTTGAGAAACATTTAAGGGTATGTGTAAGGATGAAAATATCTTGCAGGCATAATTTCAAATCTATAAATATCTTGTTTAATATAAGATAGGGGCTGGGGAATAAATCTGCAGATTCCTAAAGGGTGTTAATCAGCCAGATGGAGATGGGATGTGGAATAGTGTAGTGAGAATTAACTAGAAGTACTGGGAATTCTGATTAAAAGTTTATCTTGTTTACACAATAATCTCTTTATTCAGAAACACATGTATTTATTCTCTGAACTGGGATCAGAGAGGCCTAGATTCAAAGTCAAGTTTAGTCTTGGACTTCTCAGATGGCCCCTATCTTTTGTCTTCAAAAGGGAACATATAAAATGAAAATGCTGGCCACATCTAACAAAGATAGCTAATCAGGGTGGTTTTTTTCCCCTTTTCCTGAAGTACTAAAGTATGTTAGTGCATGTGCTGTTGGAAATAAATCTGTGTTAACAGGAGAACAGGCTGCTATGGTTTCTCAGCTTGAAGTAATGAGTAGTACAGATTTGCCATGACTTATGCTTGCTGTTTAGAAGACAGATCAGGGGATTCCAATATGTTCTCAATAGTGTTTTTGTACCACTATGACAGATCATTGACCTCACAGAGAATGTTCCATGTTCTTAGACATAATAGGTTCTTTGTCATAAGAGACTATTCCTCAAATGGCATAATATTCATTTGAACAAATATGGAATGAATCGAGGCAAGGATTGAAAATTTGAAGTTCAGCAACATCTGGAGGGCCATAACTTTCAGCACCTCTCATCATTGGTCTGGCTGGGATTGCTGGAATTTGTAGTTCACCAGCATCTGGAGTGCCACATGTTCCCTATTCCTGATTTAAGGATTTATATCAATCCATTACAAATGGCCTTTGGAGCTTAATTCTTTGAAACAAAGCAATAAGGAAAATCTCAGCATAGTGAAACCAATTTTCCCCTAATCTAGTACTCTCCAGAAGTATTTCAGTCCACTGCATCCAGATTTCCTAGTCAAAATGGCACTGGCCTATGTAGTACCTAGGTCTGAAACCACTGTAATCTTCTGTTCCTTCTCTGCTCTTGTCGTGAACAGCAATTCTTGTTTAAAGATCTCATCATTCACATGCTCACACAGTATAAAGTTTAACAATTTTCCAGCCTTGAATTATAGGACATACATCTCATACTATTTTACCAATCCAGGGGGAGGGGGAATAGATTAAAGATTAGGTACAGAATGGCTTCATACACATTGTTGTCCCTGTGCATTTCAAGCAAAGATGCTGTTCAACCTCAGAATAGAAAAGAGTATGCTACATGAACAGAAAATACTTCTATTCATTTAGGGAGAGTTGCCAATGTTCCTTTTCTCTGCAAATTCTTGAAGGGTATTTTAAAGGGTCTTCAATATCCCCAAATCAATTTTCTGGTGAGTTCTGAAGACTGGAGCTGTGAGAGGGGACCTGGATGGACACACAGAATATGCAATAGAAGTGACAAATTGGAGATGCGAAAGTTCTGCAGAGACTGAACTGGGGTTTTCATTATGAGAAAACAAAATGAAGATTGGTCTATAATTTAGAAGCAGTGTATCTGTTTTTCATGTAAATTCTCCCAGGTTTGATTCTTGGCCTCTCTAGGTTGGTCTGGGAAAGTCTTCCAGTCTGAAGACCTCCTACTTGGGAGTGAAAGTATTACTAAATTAGAGAGCCTAAGATAAACCTTATTTTACCTTCCCAATATATGGTTTTCACTTCAACACCTAATAAGAACCCACCTGTTTAAATTGCCCTGGGATAACTTTTAACTACCCTTTGTTTTCATCCTGTGTTGCTATTTGGGGCTGTCTCCACTTCACACATTAATGTATACTATGGGCTTAGAAGTACAAGAATGGAAGTGAAGAAGAAATGCCTGGAAACAACTGAGAGCTAATCGAGTCAGAATCTCTCAGTCCTAGGAAGAAGGCAGTGGCAAACCATTTCTGAAAATGTGGCCAAGAAAACTGCAGGGACTAGTCCAGGAAGTCACCAGGAGTCAACACTGACTTGAAGGAGGAGGAGGAGCAGGAGGAACAGGAAGAGGATTGGGTCTCCACAGGGTATGATCAAAATAGTCAAGTCAATGCTCCATCTGTTTTTTATGTTGAGTCTTCTGACCATACCCTGCAGGCACTCCTGGACTGAAGCATCCAGCTGAGCATGCTAGGTATATAATGTTTGCAAATGTATGATGAGGGAATTTGCCCTCATTGCTTTATAGCTGCTTTTCAGAATGTTTCCAGGCATTAAAAGACATCATGCAGCGCCCTTTTTTCTCCTCTTAATGAAAAAAATAAAAGAAGTGGTAGGAAAGCAGGGTTATAAATGGAAACTATCTAAGTCCCCCTTCCCTCCCCCCACCCCAATTACATTTTGTGACTGGACCAGGATGGTTATACATTAAAATAGTTCTCTGGAAGTTCTTTCATCATGAAATGTAACAGGCACTGTACTGGCAATTTTAAATTAGAGCAATATTTTGGAATATGGACACAACTGCAAAACTGGAATAATGTTGCTAATATTATGGGGAAACACTGCCATAGGGTTGTCCTTGATAAGTCATTGGAAGCTTCAGCTAATACAGATAGCCCTGATCTGGCTCCTAATATCTATTCAGCTGCTGCATTAATTGTAAGAGCAACATGTCTTTGCACAGTTTGGGGGTAAAGCATGTTTAATCTGGCATGCCAAAAACTAAAAAAATAAGAAGTCAAACCTCTAGAAATAAGAGAGTGCTAGAAAACTGCAAATGGTAGTAAGTCAATGACTAACATGAGCTTGGAAAAAACTGCCCAATGAGTAGAATACAGAAGCTCTATAAAGGCAGACAAATTTTAAACAAACTCTTATGCCCTGGAGGGTAAATCTGGTGTTACTCTAAAGGAGGTCTCTGCAAAGATGGTGCCAATTATATCGCTGCATGAAGTTGGCACACTTGCTCATGGTGGTAATGGACTATCTTTTCCATGTCCGTCTTAGTAGCTTCCTTCATCATTTCCCTGTCATCTGGCTAGCCATGTCCATGCAGTGCAACTGCTTGTGAATTAATTTGACTCTGATAGCAGAGGTGGAGGAAAATGTTTGCTTAGCAAAAATTAAAGCAAGAAATCAACTCTGGGAATATTTGCTGTTGTTTTGAAATGCAGGAGCACAAAGAAACCTATTCAGCAACACTACCAGCCTTCTGCACACACAATGTTCTTGAAATGCAGGTCAATAAAATAAGGTAACACCAGTACTGATGGGGATAAAAAGGGCCTATTCTTACACATGCATACATTCAGAGTTCCAGAAACTCCCAAAGTTCCCCTTCCTAACAACTGTGCCAAAACAAACACGAGTACTGCAACAACCTCAATAAGATCCTAGAAGTTCATTCTAGCTTTTCCAGGATAAAATATAGTCGGCATGCAGAAACAGCTTGCAATAATCATTGGTGGAGAGATTATAACTGAGCTAACTAAACAAACATATGGGTCCAGGAAATCAAGCACTGGAAAGTAATGATGACCTTTATTTTATTTATTCATTTATTTATTAAATTTGTATGCAGCCCATCTCCCCCAGTGGGACCTTGCTGTAAAAGGCTGGTTTGTGCCAACAGTGTCTATAGTGGCAATAGGAAATGGGAGGAGAATGTGAAGAGTTGGGGGAAAAAAAACACACACACACACACACAATGACACCCATGTTATAATTAGAAGTAGTCTATATTTGGGGGAAAGTTGATTAATTACACCACAGAAAAAGTAGTTGCAGCATGAGAACCTGGTTGATGCACTGTCTAGCCTGTCTGGTAGCTGATACCATAGCAGACACATCTGCCGAGCAATTTCCAGAGCGATGAGACTTTTGCCCATGTGATTCTATCCTACCAGTTGGGCAATTGGCCAGCATGCCCCTCCATGAGGTGGGCAGAAACCTTGAGAGCTCACCCTATACTTTCTTTTTGGGGTTCTCTTGTTTCCATGTCACAGAATGTCCCACCCTATCTTAGCCTGAGAAATGGATCTGATTCCAACTCCACACAGAAAGTTGTGACAAAGAAGCTATGCAGTATGGCATTGCTTAATGTAATTGGATTAATGTAACAAGAGAAGTGACCACTCCCAAGTTATTATGCCCATGGTTTAAATTCCTTTTTAGTTCTGCCAGCTAGTTACTGGTATAAGTTCAAGCAATGATCAAGGATATGGAAGGAGGGAGGGAAGTGGAAAAATTCAAGCAGGGATTCATTCAGGGTTGTGCAAGACCACTCTGGTTATAGGACTTTTGGGCAGGCCAGCAGGAGATCTTGCTGCCACCCCAAACCCCAACCTACAACTGGCTCCTAATATTGCACAAAGCTGGAAGAGCCAGTTGCTTCCTTCCTTTTGGTTTCATGCCTGCTGGGCCATCACAAATGTGCCCTCCTTGTGAATGGGAGGAGGATTATACCATTTATAAACTATTGCACATCACCAGCATTCTACTATTTCTGCATTATGTGAAAAACTCAGTGAGAAGAAAACTGTTTTTAAAAGGAAATTCTAATGTTACACCAGCCTTCCTCAATCAGTCTTCCAGATGTGCGGTGCTTCCTCTCTCATAATTCCCCAGCCAGTAAGAAAGATTTTCAGCTTATTACACAAATCACACATCTGGATAGCAGCATTTCCTCATAAAGCTACTCTGAAGACAACTGAGAATTTGCAATGGCTCTGCAGTATTTCAAGACATCAAAAAAAAGGGAGGATTCCTCATGATAATCTTTTGTGAGCCTCCACCTTTATTAAGCCAATTGGCAGGTCACCAAGTTCCCATTACTGTTCTGAAAGTTATTTCCCTTTAACTGTGGAATGCCTGCTAGTTTGGGATATCATCAGCCCAAGAAAAAGCTGCCTTTCACTTTCTTTTTCACTGAATTTGGTACTGTTGCCAACATAGTTTAGCTCATGGTTCAGATTTCTTCAAGAGTTCCAAGCAAGTCCCTATTTTTTCCTCTTCTTGACCAAGGAAAATTAATAATGTATAAAGGGCAATTAAAGCTTTACTAAAAGAAGCAATTACAATTTAAAGAGGTTCTAGTTCTCTGGGAGAACCCATATTTTTCATGCAGGACATACTAGGTTCGACCATCCTCAGCATCTTCAGGGAAGGATGGAAAAGCTCCTGTTGAAAAAGCCACTGCCAGTTTGCACTGGCAATATTGAACAAGGGGCATTGATAGTCTGGCTGGCTCAGCATGAAGCAGCTTCCTGTGTTCTTCCTAACTTTTGCAAGACTGTTTCAAGTCTAGTTTGCTTATTATTTATTTATTACTGCATTCTATATGCCACCTCCTTGCTGCTATTATTATAGTTGTCATTTGCCCTGATAGCTCAGGCTGTCTCATTCCCATTCCAAACGAAAGTCTGGTGAAAGGCTCATGAAAGACCAGAGCTGTATTTAAAACGGAGGGATGGCCTCCTCAGCAGACTCCTCACCAGTGCTTTTTGTCTGAGCTTTCTATGTTAGATTGCATCTCAGGCGGTGCACTCACTGAACTCTTCTGGCGCTCATGGCTGCCTTATAAAATTATTCAGCAGGGATATTGCGTGTAACTCTTCAGAAGACCAGGCTAATTAAGCGACACGGGGCAGAAGTTTGCTTCTTGCAAATGGATGAAAAGGGAAAGTGGTACTTGGTATGCCGCAGACAACAGCTGGCAACCTTGGTCAATGTTGGAAGGTTCTTTGGAAGAAAAAGAGGGAGTGCACATCCCATCTCTGTTGCTCGGGTCTTCTTGCTCTTTCTCTTTGAAAGCAGCTGCTGCTAAAAAGCTCTTGGTTGGATTATACTGCTTGCCCAAGACAGATGCAAAGGTGAGGTAAAGGGACTTTCTATTTCATGTTCCTCCCAAGTTTCACCCTCCAAGGAGCACAGCATGGTTATCTTTGCAGTTTGCTGGGGCGGGGGGGGGGGGCGAGGGAGGAAGGACTCTGGCCTTGTCTGCCTGTGTTAATTGATGGCTTCTGCTGCAGCTCTTCACACTTTGAAAAATGGGAACAAATGTTTTTATTTATAAGTGTAAAAAGGAAGGGGAAAAAAAGCCGAAGCAAATTAACAGCTTCATTCGGGTGTTAAACTAAAGCTAAAAAAGAGGGAAAAAGAGTATTCTCAAAATGCTTCAGTGTCAAAGGCCTAATTCATTTATGGTAAAGAAGAAAGGTGCAGGATAATTTTTTACAGGGGAGGGGAGCAGGAAAGCAAATGATGAAATGGCCAGATCTTATTTTTGTTTTAATTACTGTACAGTACTTGATTTTTGTGAGTTGCCCTGCGAATTCTCTAAACTGAAGGGCAGTGTATAAAGTTTTCAAGTCCAACACATAAAGCTCCTTCCACATACAATGACTGAGCCAGTCTGATGCTGGCACCACACTTCCATGTCCCCACAATGCCATGGGGCTTGGAAAGATGAGCCCATTAACTATCAGCTCACCTTCTGCTCCAGAAGAAATGCTGCGAAGGCAGCTTGGCAGCATTTCTCTGAAGCTGTGGGTCAAGCAGTTTCCCAATGGCAGCAGTCCTGCCTTGTCTTCCTCCTGGGTCCTGGGACTTCCTACCTCCATTTTATACCAAGGCATCTTACCACCATCTCTCCGTTCTTGTTTGGAGGAGCAGTTTTGCTCTTGTCTCCATAGTGGCTGGTGCTAGGTGGGGCCCCTTGCTTTTCACTGCAAAGAGGAAAATGGGGAATAGGACACAAGCTGCTTTTTGTACACCCTCTCCCTAGTCAGCTGAAGCTGGAGGGAGCACTAGGCAGCTCAACAGAATGATGAAATACCAGTAGGATCATTTATGCAGCAGCAAAAGATGATCACCAAGGATTTGATGGGAAAAAATCAGTAGTGGTGTGGAAGTATCATAAATAAATATGCATAGACTTGTTATATTGGTACTGTGCAAGCTTTTTGCTTTGCATTCTTTTGTTTTGCGGCAGTAGCACACGTTCTGGAATTACAGAGATGAAATGATGTGCATATATGTATGTCAATCCTCTGCAAATAGGCAAAGAAATGGTTCAAAAATAAAAGACTGTCTTCCTAGGATCAAAAATCCACAAGGATGGTGACTACGGTAGTCCTCGAATTATGACCACAATTGGGGCAGGAACTTCCATCGCTAAGCATTGCAGTCATTAAGTGAGTTGCACCCGATTTTATGACCTTGTTTGCTGTGGTCGTTAAGCAAATCACTGTGGTTATTAAGCAAATCGCAGTTAAGTGAATCCAGCTTCCCCCATTGACTTTGCTTGTTGGAAGTTCCCTGGGAAAGTCTCAGATGGCAATCACATGACCCTGGGATGCTACAACTGTCATAAATACATGCCAGTTGCCAAGTGCCTGAATTTTCATGATATGCCTGCAGGGACACTGCAACGGTTGTAAGTGAGAAGACTAATCATAAGTCACTTTTTTCAACACCACCGTAACTTCAAATGGTCCTTAAATGGATGGTTGTAAGTCAAAGACTACCTGTATAGCCATGAAATAAAGAGATGTCTGCCACTTGGGAGAAAGACTATGAAAGATCTAGACAAAATATTAAAGAGCAAAAACATCACACTGACAACAAAGGTACATATTGTCAAAGGCATGGTTTTCCCAGGTCTAACATATGGATACAAAAACTGGACCATCAGAAAGAAAAGTAGATGCCTTTGAATTGTGGTTTTGGAGAAAATTGGACTAAAAGAACAAGGTTCAATATTAAGTGAAATAAAATCAGCCTGCTCACTGCAAGCACTAATAATGAAGCTAAAGTTTAAATATTTTGGACACATAATGCGATAGCAAGAGTAATTGGAAAAGACTCTGATATCTGAAATAATCAAAGGCATTAGAAAAAGGCCATCAGAAGACAAGGTTGCTAGATACCCTCACTGATGACACAAGTGTGAAATTACACAAGCTCAAAGAAGCAGGTACCAAGAGCCAGTCATTATATTTACACACACACACACACACACACACACACACACAACTGCAATTAATCAGGAGAAGCTATACAAAGATGATAGCTTACATTCTGCACACTTTTAATTGCCTGTGCTACATTCACTGGTGTATCTTTTCTTTATTTCACCAAGTATGTTCTGCAGAGGTTTTTGCACCTTAAATGTTACCTGGAAGAAGTAAAAATTAGCTTTTCCCCTACTTGGTGATTATGAGATGGTATGCCTTAAAAGTAATATTTCTTTGATTTATATCATATTAATATCCACCACAATCAGTGACCCTTGATCAGTGGTTTATGGTAATTACAAGCAACAGAAGCATTTAAATAAAATGTCCAAGAACTAAAATATATGAAATTCCCACTATGACATAGTTGTAGCATCCTTCTTTTCCCTGCCTGGAGGCAGATTTAAAACCAATATTGTTTTTCTGAGCAGTTTTAGATATTGAATATAAGGCTGATCAATCTTCCCACTCTTCATCAATATTAATACTTCAGTAACTACATCTCAACTCTCCATATCATCCTTATCTTAATTTTATACTGATACCACAGATTTACTCTAGCTGCTCAAATGATTTGGGGGGGGGGGATTATTTCATTTTTTCTCACAGACTTGAAATAGCCACAGTGTGTCAATACATTGAATGTACTTCCTAGTTGATAAGACATGGGCAACACTATATTAACTTGCAGGGTGCTTTTAGATTGTAGATCCTAGCTTATCCAGAATAGTATGAACATGACCTTTGGTTGTGCTTAGTATACTGGTTAAAATGTGCCACAACTAACCAGTATGGTATCCTTACAGTTAACAGGTAATGCTGCATGTGGCATGAGTAGGACTAAGGCTGGTAATCGAATCTACTATTTCTCTATATTACTAACAAGCTTTATGTGAAAGCTTTGATTAACCAGTACCATGGTGAATGGCAGGGAACAGTGTCAAATCCTGAATCTTGATCATCCAATTCCTCTAGGATTCTCTATCACTAAAGCCACACCATCTGCTCCAAAATCTTCCCCGAAAGGGAAGGTTGGAGATTGGGTGCAAGTTGTCTAATACACTGGATCAAGAGATAGTCCCTTCAGAATGGGACATACCACTCTGCACTTCAAGGCAGGTAGTATCTCCCATTCCCTCAAAGAGACATTACTCATCTCCTGAATCCAACCATAGATATCCTATCCAGCTACTTGAAGAAGCCAAGCTGGGGCATGGATTCAGTCCATAGGAATACTATCCACTTTCTTCATCTCTGCAAGCTCAAAATTGCCCAGGTCATCTTCTAAGACTCTGCCCAATTGCTGTCTAGGAATGAATATGAGCAATTATACTTGTGAGAAACTCGCAAAAATATCAGGGAGAGCATATCTACCTCTGATCAAAAATTATTCAGAAGACAGCTAAAGATTTCTGTGATATAGTTCCTGGACTATCATTAGATTGATGCCAGCCTTTGGTTGCAAGTTTCTTTCATTCGTATTGTATTTCTCTGAGATCAGGGGTATTTGTGGGAGAGATCAAAATCTTCAAGAAGAGGGACATGGTGTCACAATCCAAGCCCTACCCCTTTTGTACATGGATACATACAAAAGGAGTGGGCTGGGATTGCATTAGCCCTACTGTCTTGCAAATTTTGACACCTGCAGACACTGCTGTCTGAGATTAAGGTAGCCTCAAATGAACATTCCAAAAATCCATATAATAAATTGGTATTTGTACTTTATTGTTTGGTTTGACATTTCTCCACACTGGAGACAGCTAATTAAGAGGTCTAAAGACCACATGACAATTCTATGGCCAGATGTACCATATACCAAGCCATCCTGTAGTTTGCTTTTAGTTTAGTATGTTGTGTGAACCAGTTTGTTGTTATCTGTAAATTATTCTGGTTTAGTAGGGTGTGTGAACCCAGCCAGTTGTGATTTATTCAGTAAATTATGGTTAAATAAACTATGATTTCATGCCACAGTGAAAATCAGCTGGTGGATTTTGAAGAATGCTTTGCAGCATTTATGTATGTGCTATAATTAAAAATGAATTTGTTTACACATGGTGTGTGAGAGAGAAATAATTCACAGTTTGAGGCTACATCTCTCTTTGTTTTATATGTAATAGGGTTGCTAACAGCTACCCATAGTATTGTGAGAATGCCTGCTATTTCATGTCAGTGTTACTACAGTATCTGCAGAAAGGTAAGAGCCATTATCCAGTAGCAATCTATTGTGAAAAAGAGTGCCCTTCAGTTTTTCCTTTATTCATGGCTTGACTCTGAATTGCTACTTATACTTTGTAAAGGCATATATGGAGACATGATATTGATGGTGCCAATTTTGTGGATGCTGATGATGAGAGGATTCATATTCTAGTATAGTGGCCCCCTGAAAACTTTCTGACAAAACATGGTCTCCGTGTGTACGGGTGGCTATCCCTGCTCACTGGAAGAAAGCATCTTGCCCCCTCCATTAGCTCTCTCTCTCTCTCCACAGCTTGTATAGATAATATTTACATGTTTTTTTTCAGAGTTGTGAAATATATGGAAGCATAATGTCAAGTTCTCAGAGTGCCTCTTTCATATGACAAGTGTGGTTATTGGGCATGTCAGCTCAGATTTACCATGTTGCTCTGATTGTAAGTGTTTGTGTTGTACCTTTCCACCTCCAAATGTTGATCCTGGAGTTGTTATTTTAGGCTCAGAGTAACTGTAAGAAAAATCACATCCCAAATGTTTCTGTCAAAAGGGAGATATGTAATGAGCAAGTCAACATTGAATTCCACTTGTCAAACATCAGTTGCCTGCATCTATGGCTTTTGTTATGCAACCTTGTGTTTGGATAAGTTGTGTGAAGTAAACAGAAATTCCTAGTACGCGTTTCTTTGTGCTTTACCATGAAATTTTGGACATGGTGATTGAAACTCCTCAAAAGAAGAATATTAAAAACAATCATTTGGATTTCTTTCCCCATACTGAATGAAACCACCAGACTGAAGTTTTCTGATGCTACCTCCCTCCAGTGGACAGCTAGCAGAAAAAGAGATTGTATCCATAAAGAAGAGTTTGACATTAAAAAAATTCACACACTTCTGAAACTGACTGTCAAATCACTTCACATCTGTACCTAAAGCAAACAGACATAATGCTAACAGCTTGCTAGAACTCAAAAATGCCACCCACTAATCAGTCCACCTGTGGAGTTCTCAGTCCATCTTGCAAACTGCGGAGTTGACTGCCAAGATGCTTGACAAGAAAATGTATATTTGACTGCTGGGGAAGAAAGGAAATGGAGGGTAATGTGCTGTGGTACAAACAACATGCACTTGGCATGGAGCAAGGAAATGTCTCGGGGAAAGATGATTTGCCATTTGCTTACATCTAGGAGATACCTTTCAAAGCTGCTGTTTCTCAACTGGTGACCTTATAAATGGGTCACTTGTTGGCAAGGTGTAACGTTAGCAATAAATGCTCAAGACTGTCTGGAACTGCTTCTCATGTCAAACTGCACAGCCAAGGCACTCTTTGAACATACAAGGTTACACTTACAGAATCACTTTTAAAAGGGAAACCTAAATATCCAGTGGTGGAAGTACCACATGTAGGAGTAGGTTCTCCATGCAATCTATGTGCAAATCTATTAATAGGAGCTCACAGGAATGGAGGATATTTCTTTTGAATCTCTCCATTCTTATCCTCCATGCCTAATCCCCCTTCAAAACCGCATGAGCAGGAAGTCATCACCACAGCTTGTGCTAGCAAATTCCATACGTAACAGCTGTGGAAGAAGAAAACCTCTCTTTATTCCTAACATTGACTTTTTTTCCTTCCTAATATTTTTCCAAACCAGGCATAATTTTGTAATGTTATCATTTCATATTGGTTAGACTTTTGGGCATAGTTTCCAGGTTCACTTTTTTGGGGAGGGAGGGGGAGGAGATGTAGCAACCAGAACTATAGGCAGTATTCTAAGTGAACTCAAATCATTAGTATAGTATAAAATATTGTTTAATAAATATTTAATAAATATTAATTTCTTTAATATTTTTCAATTCTTTTCCTGATTATCCCCACTGTTTGTTCCTTTCACAGAAGCTGCACATTGCTTCAGACTCTATTAAAAGATGCGCCACAATCCTGAGATCCTGTTTTGGTCAATCACAGCTGGCTTAAACTCTGTCAGGATTTAGTCTAAATCTTTAGTCTTAACGTGCATCATTCTACATTTGCTTCCACTGCACTCTACAAAACTGTTCCTCCCTCCAGTCTTGGAGAGATTGAAAATCTGAATGAGAGCTGAGTCAATTTGTAGGGTCTTCAGGATTTATGCAGACGCATCCAAAAAGTTAGGGCTTTGTTCACATAGCTGTGGCCACTAACTTGACTGTTTTGAACACACCCCTGGGCTCTGGAGTTCTGATTGATTTTAATATTTGGTGTTTTCTGTGTCATTTTTGTTTTCTAAATATTTGGTTATAAAAAAATACACCCGGCCTAGGAAAAGCTACACATTAAGCACATTATTTCTCTGAAATCTAGCAATCACAGAGGGGGTATTGGTGGAGCCTTAACTGTCTGCCTGGCAGTGCAACGAACCACAAGAGTCAGCGACCGTGTTAGCAGGTAGAGTTACGAGGAAAAATCTGGCAGAGCTCTCTTTGAGGAAATTGCTCACTTGTTTAATGTAATCCAACATGTGACTTTGTTTCTACATGTGATATTTTATATATATATTTGCATTGAATCTTTCTCTTCCACATCAGATTTTCTCATCGGCTTTGCTAAAGGTTTCTTTCTTTTTAATTACTTCTTCACACCTGGATATAATTGCCATTCACAAGAGTCTGCTTGTTCACAGGCTTAACTCTCTGTGAGATTTCCCAAGCAAGCTGGCTGCGTGACTAAAGACTGCCTCCTTAAGGACTGGATAAAGAGCTCTTTTGATATTTTTAAACTGTTATTATAATTTTTATAATATCATCATCAATAACAACAGCATCATGGGATCACAAAAATGGTAAAAGAATAATATTTTGATGATAAAGGCCAAAGTTTGTTTCAAGGAGAATAGGAAGGTTTATGGAAGCTCACATGTGGAATAATTTTATTTGCCACTGAGTAGTTGATCAGCAAAGGCCAACAATGACTTTTTAAGAAATTATTTTCTATATGCTATTCCAAGTCTACACATCCACCCCCAAGGTTTTTTTTTAAATTTTCGCTTTATTTTTTTTCACTTTCATTTGTACAAATTTGAAATGTTACTTTAGCATCTGCTCTTTTAAGGCAGTTAGCTCTGGGAAGGCAGTGTGCTTTGCCATAAATTTAGGTCATTAATTTGTATCTGTTCTTTGTTTATTTAAGAAACAGGACAAAAGGGCAGCTGCTGAAACATTTGGCTATGCTAAGGGGTAGTGGGCTGAATATGCCAGAGTTCTGTGTGCAACCAGCTTGAATTTGTATCCACAGCTACAGGACAGCACTTTATGGAACGTTTTTGCCAAGCCATGTGGTGTCCTCAGCATCTCTCGAAATACCTGGAGGATCTTTTGGGAAAGAGATGAATGGAATGTTCTGGAAAGGGGTTGATGGCAAGCAGAAGTGTGTGTGTGTGTGTGTATAGATATCTATACATCTATATATATGCATACAATCTGCTTTGGTTGCATTTTTACTGCATTTGTTTAAAAAAAAATCAGCTAGCAAAAGTAATTAGAGCAAAATGACCTATTTTGAATCAATGCAAATAGCAATAAACAAATTCATACTAAATTAATTGTCAGCCACATACACTGTCCTTAAATTGATAGTTTAGTTCTGAATAATTTCTAGAAAACTATTCATAATTATAAAATATTGGGGGGGGGCATATGCGAGGAATTTCTGTTTTCTGGACCTAAACATCCCAAGGAAAATTACGTCTCTTTGTTGGGATCCCATGTTATGGGCAGAGTCTTTGCTTTCCAACCTTTGAAATTGGACTGCTAGGATACAGTCTGCTTCCAAATGATGTTGCTTTAAACTGCATTCTTGATCCACTTAGTTAAGAGCTTCTGTGGTGTTTTACTTATAAAGTAGGAGATTTATTCAAGGCAAAAATGCAAACGTAAGATTAATTTATATTGAATTGCTCTTGCACCTGTAGGGTATGTGATCTACATGGTATGGGCCTTCCAGGCTGAGAGGATGCAACCACAAAGTTTCGAAAAGCCTTTTAGGGAATGTGCTTACTAGTGTGCACTGAGGCTGGTCCAATATGTTTTGTTACCTGCGACAAAACATAGGCCACCTCTTCCCATTCTTTCTGCAAAAAGCTGACTGCAGCGGTGTTAGTTGCATATTGTCAAGGGGACAGCATTCCCCCTTCATCACAAAGCATTATGCTAGCTTGGGAAGGATAACTTTGTTTCCAAAATTTTGTTGCCACTTTCTGGTCTTTGCTATCTGAGAGGGCCACCTCATTCTGCCTAATGATAGAGATGGCCTGGTGAGCATCCTTCTGCATCAGTATCTCCTCCATGAGCTTCCTTGTCAGTAACAGTGGTAGCAAACAAAATGTTCAAAGCCAAATTAGAGTGATGAGAACATGTTTGATTGCATTTCCATCTTTTGAAGTTCTTTCTTTTGGACCACAGTGTCAGAACTCATCAAAAGAAAGTCTGATATTGCTTGCATAGCAAGCGTAAGCAGTCTGCTACAGTCAATAATTTTTTACTAATAAAACTCATACATCAGAATATTTTGGGTAAAGTTAGGGAAAAATCAGCACATTTTTTCTTGGTTTAAAAATAATGTACATCAGAACTATAAGATAAAGTTATTTTTTACAGAAAGAGTATTGATTAGGTAAACCTTTCTCAGGGAAAAGCATATGCTGTGAAACATACATTCAAAATCCACATGACAGCAATTTATTGGTGGTGTACATTAAAAAAAAAGCCTTCCATCTTGTAGTTTGACAAAATGGAATAAATCAGGAAATGCAGCAGTTCTATGGAATGAATTTGGACTGATCCAAATAGTAGCTAAGCTTTGCTCCCAATGATAGGTGGTCTGGGAGAAAAGAATAAATATTTTTTTCCATATTAATTTCCACAAAAATAATTTTCTGGAACTTTCCCTCAGCAAAAAAAATATATAGATACACAGCAACAGTATAGCATGTGTCTCGGAAGAGGGGGAGTCTAACTTTGGCTCCTGGTAATATCCCAGTATCTTATTACCCCATGTTTTGGTTGGTTAAACATTAATTAAATACAAAAGAAAAAGTGGGTATGATCTCCCTAATAGAATGGACTTTTAATAGGTGTAAAGAACAGTGATGATGATTATTATGCCTAAATGAATAGAATCCAAAGGTTTAGACTGCCTAATAGGATTTTCCCCCCCAAATTGGACAGGTACTATTAGGTGGAGAAGGCAACTAGCTGAAGGTCCTTGATTCTAACTATCTGCAGAAAGTAGTTACAAAGATTGTTTGCATAACACACTAAGCACTAATTAGCCAGCCACATTTTAGCCTGGTATACTGTATTATGCAACCCAGGTCTTGTGCTTACGTTATGGTTCAGCGACTCACGCAAATTCAGAAAATTGGGGTAAATGAGTAAACTGTGGTTAAGCTAACTACAAATAAGTATGTTGTATGAACGAAGCCACTGAAAAGCAGTACAGGTAGTCCTCATTTAGCGACCACAATTGGGACCAGCAACTTGGTCATTAAGCGAAGCAGTTGCTAAGTAAAATCATGATTGTACTTATGATCTTACTTCAGCTTTCCTTTGTTTTACAGAACTGCAAAGGTTGTAAATGTGAGGACTAGACACAAAGTTACTTTTTCATCACCGTCATAACTGTGAACGGTCACTAAACAAGGCAGTTGCTAAAAGAGGACTATCTATAAAGGCTTTGGAATCAAATATCTTACTCAGAAGACAGGAATGAATGGTAGGTGGCTTAATTTTTTTTTAAAAAAGAAACTTCATTATAAGCCCCCAAATACTCAAGAAAGTTCTTGGTTTTACATTATATAAAGATATTCATATTCTACTCACCTGGTCTCAGATTTCCAGTCAGAATCAAATGGACAGTAGGGTGGAACTTTAAATCTCTGTTAAACCAAGATTCCTCAAAAGTGTCCTTCCCCTGTTTACTACAGAGAAGGGACTCCTTTCTGAGTAGAAACTTGCAAGAAGAAAATATTACATTTTTTCTCTTTTACCGCTTTGCATTACTTACAAATTATTTTTTCTTCCCTCCTGCTTCAGATTATCCAGCCCCTGTTCCTTATTACTTTAGGCTGTCTTTTTATAGACATTTTCTTTAAAATACCTGCCATGACACAATTTGTTAGCCTATCTCACACTTCTCTCCCTCTCCCTTACCCACTCACAGCTTGCCCACTTTTATATTCTTCTAGCATTTCTGTGCGTTTTGTTTCTTCCTCTTTACTGCTTGGGATAACCCCGCCTTATCTAGAGGTCCCTATTTTAACTTTCTTCACTCTGTCTGCCACTCTTGTTTCCAGTACACCTTTTTGCCCCATTAATCTCTATCGGTTTGCTCTAACATCTCTGTACATCTTATTTCCTCTAATTCTTTCAGCAGTAGCAGCAGGTTTCAGGGAGGAGGGTAAAGTACCCATGACCCTGGGGTTGAAGTCCTGCACCTTTTTTATGTATGGATCCAGCTGGTTGCAGGCAGTTGCTTCACCCAAGACATTGGAGGGGGACAGAGGAAATTGGCTGGGCAAAAACCTTTTTGGGAAAAACTGGGCAGAAGAGCCTGAGAGAGGTTCTTCTCAGAATGCAGAAGCAGAACTTCTGTTTTTCAGCTGAGCTGGAAAAAAATCAAGCAACACTGAGCACACTCCAGGAATCCCAGTCCATTCCTTTTTCTTTTCTTTTCTTTTTCTCTTGTCAAGCCCAGAAACGGGGGAGGGCATCAGAGAGAAAAGGGGAGGAAGCAGGAGAGAGAGAGGGGGAAAGTCATTGATAGGGAGACCTGGGAGGGAAACCTAACAACAAGGCTGTGTTGTTTAGCCCTGCTGTAAATACCTGCTGTAAATAACTCTATATATTAAAAAGCATAAAAAGCCCCCACTGCTGTGTGTTTCTGTGTCCATTGCCACCTTTGCTCAGAAATACATCTCCAGTTCAGAAACAAACCCTGTCACACTGTGACCCTCACATCAAGAATATCTGGGTTTTTTGGTGCTGAAATTGTACTTAATATTGTTTCAAAGGGTTTATTTATTTTATATTTCAAATGTGTCACTGCCCATCTCCCTGTGGAGTGACTGGTTAGTCTCATTTTCTTAAAAAAGAAAACACATGGGTACTCCATCCCATCGTGCTCCAAGGGAGGCTACTTGTTCAGCCGTGCTACCTGTTCAGATGCTTTGCGAAAGCTGATGATTATATTGTTTGTTTTTAATCCATTGACACTTATGAAAGTGGAAAGGAAAATTGCCGCTAAAGTTTTCTCTCCACTGGCTTAACAAAATGCAGTAGAAGGACCAATAGTTAAAATGATAAGCATTTTATACAATTTACCTTCAGGTAAATGTGAATCAGTGCCATTTTGTAGTGCTTTTTCACATGTTCACCATCTGGGGGAGATGGGCAGTATATACATTTAATAAATAATTAAATGAATAAATTTTATTCCGTCTGCCAGATAATCCTTGTCCCCAAAAGAAGACGGTCTATGTATAGCAATATAAAGATTAGTATTAAAATGAAGAATCAAATGAGGACAAAGCATGCTAGGGTCATGGTTTTTCCTATATGAACAGCCCAAAGTAGAATAGTATCATCCTCCACTTTAAATTTTGATCACTCCATTCTGTGGCAAATGCAGATTTGGCCTCAGTCATCTTCTCTCCCATCTAGTAGTTATGAAGGAACAAGAGAGGAGATTATCAACCTGGGAATTTGATTTATCTTGGATCTATCATTTTCAAGTTGATTCTTGCAGGAAAGAAATTGTTCTTATATCAAATTTCAGCAAATTACTTGATAAGCTCCATCCCAGATATACAGGTAGAAGTTTTGAATTCAGAACCTTATCTCTCATATTGATATGGAATTGTTTTTGGTTTTGTGTTAAATGTTTCTAATATGCTGCAATTTTGATTACCATAATCTGATTCTGTTTAACTATGGCCTCCCCCCAACAATATACATAATTATCATAAATATTGGCAAGCAGTCTGCTCAATCCATGACTAACTATTCATCCTTGTATGAGTCAGGCATCTTTTTTTCCAGAGGTACAATGCAAATTATTTCCAGGTTCCCCTCCACCCCTGCACTATGCTTTCTTTGTTCCATTTGCTACTCTTGGCTTTAACATATAACTATGTCATCGTCAATATTAGTACTTTCCTTCTTCCTGAAATGGGGTGGAAGTTCTGTGATGTAACCACTTTTTTAGTGATATTTTTGTAGGTCCCCAATTTACCCTTCCAAGTCTCATAATTACCAACAGAGGTCTTTTTTTCCTCCCTATAATGTACAAAATGATCTTCCCTTTTATGATTGCCTTGAGAATATCCCATAAAGCCAACGGTGAGGGAGCAGATGCCTCATTCAATTCCAAATAGAAGGAAATCTGTTGTCTCAAATAATCCCTAAATTCAGACACTTTCAGCCAGCTATTACCAAGAGACCACATTTTAAGAGCAGATGTGTTATTAAGGCTGAGAAATGTTATGAGAACTTCGTGATCTGACAAATAAATGCAATTCTACTGAGCATTCCAACATTTGATTTTTTAAGATCTTTTTTTTAATTGTGTGTGTGTGTGTATGAAATTTTTCCACGTAAATAATGCAGTATTTTTTAGACACTACTTAAATATTTTTGGAAAAAAGGGCAGATTTGACTCTGATCATACTTTTTTTTAATAGAATTTTTTTTCTAGGAAATCTAAGAAAAATGTGTGGTCAATATATAATACATATAGGTAAATTCTGAGATATTTTTCAGCAATGTAGTCTAAAAATTAGGGCAGTGTAAAGACGGAGGATGACCCTGATGTCTTCTAATTATCCTGACTTGGGATTCTGGGATATGATGTCTAATAGGAAATCTATTATGTTTTCCTGATAATATACCCCATTGAATTTGTTGGGGCTTACTTTTGAGGAAATAGTTAGCCTGTGCAAAACTTGCAAAACTTGCACATCACATGGCTTCAAGCAAAGCACTCCTTCTAAGCTGTTTCATGAAGCAATCCTATCCCCACTTCAGAGGTGAAGTGGCCATGTTGCTTCACTTGATCTGTGCCAACTACTTCCTCCGGCTGTTCCGGTAATCAAAAAGGGCTCCTCCTGCACGTGCAGCATGTACACAGTAACCTTGTTCAGCTATTGGAACTGCCCAGTGAAAGGGGAAATTCCCCAGGACCCAATTTACAAGTGGAGACCACACGATCTGCATGAACCAAGTTTATTGGAATGGTGCTAGGGCAGTGTTGTCCAAACTTGGCCACTTTAAGATGAGTGGACTTCAACTCCCAGAATTCCCCAGCCAGCCACAGTTTGGACAACACTGTGCTAGGGACAGAATACAAGGTTCTGCCCAGTTAAGGAGGGTACACACAACCTTTATATAGTTGTATAATGAATGCTGGGCAGTAATAATGTCAAATGCCAATCATCTTATTTTTGATAATGTAGGTTAGATTTTCTGCTTATAGTGAGAATACACAGTTAATAAAGTGGAGGTTGGCACAAATCGGCATTTGTGGTTAGTTACTTCCTAGTTCCCATTTAAAAGTACAAGAGTTGATTAAAATAACTTGTGAGCAAACACCTAAGCAAGGTATTTTGAAGATCTTGGTTTAGGTATTTGTTTTACTCCTTCACTGGCAAGATTGTGACTGATTATGTGCCATCAAGTCATTTTCAGCTCCTGTTGACCATATAGATAGATTTTCTCCATCATGATCTATCCCTAACCTGGTCTTTCATGTCTTCCAACAGTGCACCCATCACCAACAAAACAACTGAGTCCATCTGCCTTGCTGCTGGTTGCACTCTTCTTCTCTTTCCTTCCACCTTTTCTAACATTAGAGCCTTCTCCAGAGAGCTGGGTTTTTGCATAATGTGTCCAAAGTAGGATAATTTGAGCCTGATCACTTGTGCCTTGAGTGAGAACTCTGGGTTGATCTGTTCCATGATCCATTTGTTTGTTTTCTTGGCTGTCCATGGTATTCTCTTCTCCAACACCTAGCAAGACTTTAGGATGGTGCAAAGTGCCTTGATGAGGCAAGCTGCATCTCTTCGAAATCTTAGCAAGGAAAACTATGTGTTCTTTGTGGTACAAAGTACCTTGTTAAGACAGAGTTCAGCCTCCTAGTAATTATGCAGTCTGAGACTCATTCTACCAAGTTATCCATTTTTGTCAAATATTTTTATTTGGTATTTTTCTCAACATATGTTAAGAATGTCTAACACCTGGGCAGGAAAAACATCATGTACCTTGACAACTTAATTAAGGGTGATAAGGATCTCTGAAGATGGTAAGGTACATTTTATTTAAAGACGTCCAATTTACTTTTTTTCCCCTTCATGGATCACTGCCTTGTCGTGGCGAAGGGGCTTGTGTAACTCAGTGAAGCCATGAGCTATACCGTGCAGGGCCACCCAAGATGGACAGGTCATGACAGAGAGTTCTGACAAAATGTGGTCCACTGGAGAAGGAAATGGCAACCCACTCCAGTATCCTTGCCAAGAAAACCCCATGGACAATGTTAAAAGGCTAAAAGATATGACGCCGGAAGATGAGCCCCTCAGGTCGGAAGGTGTCCAATATGCTACTGGGGAAGAGCGGAGGGCAATTCCAAGTAGCTCCAGAAAGAGTGAAGCGGCTGGGCCAAAGCCGAAAGGACGTTCAGCTGTGGATGTATCTGGAAGCGAAAAGAAGGTCCGATGCTGTAAAGAACAATATTGTATAGGTACGTGGAATGTAAGATCCATGAACCAAGGCAAGCTGGATGTGGTCAAACATGAGATGACAAGATTGAACGTCGACATCTTGGGAATCAGCGAATTGAAATGGACGGGAATGGGTGAATTTAATTCAGGTGACCATTATATCTACTACTGTGGGCAAGAAACCCTTAGAAGAAATGGAGTTGCACTCATAGTCAATAAGAGAGTGGGAAAGGCAGTAATGGGGTACAACCTCAAAAACGACAGAATGATCTCAGTGCGTATCCAAGGAAAACCATTCAACATCACGGTAATCCAAGTCTATGCCCCAACCACTGATGCCGAAGAAGCTGAAGTTGACCGGTTCTATGAAGACCTACAACACCTTCTAGAACTAGCACCAAAAAAAGATGTCCTTTTCATCATAGGGGATTGGAATGCTAAAGTAGGAAGTCAAGGAGTAATCGGAATAACAGGCAAGTTTGGCCTTGGACTACAAAATGAAGCAGGGCAAAGGCTAATAGAGTTCTGTCAAGAGAACAAGCTAGTCATAGCAAACACTCTTTTCCAACAACACAAGAGACGACTCTACACATGGACATCACCAGATGGTCAATACCGAAACCAGATTGATTACATACTTTGCAGCCAAAGATGGAGAAGCTCTATACAGACGGCAAAAACAAGACCAGGAGCTGACTGTGGCTCAGATCATGAGCTTCTTACTGCAGAATTTAGGCTTAAATTGAAGAATGTAGGGAAAACCACTAGACCACTCAGGTATGACTTAGATCATATTCCATGTGAGTACACAGTGAAGGTGATGAATAGATTTAGAGGATTAGATTTGGTAGACAGAGTGCCTGAAGAACTATGGACGGAGGTCTGTAACATTGTACAAGAGGCAGCAACTAAAACCATCCCAAAGAAAAAGAAATGCAAGAAAGCAAAATGGCTGTCTGATGAGGCTTTACAAATAGCTGTGGAAAGAAGGAATGCGAAAAGCAAGGGTGAAAGGGAAAGATATAAGCAACTGAATGCAGATTTCCAGAGAATAGCAAGGAGAGATAAGAAGGCCTTCTTAAATGAACAATGCAAAGAAATAGAAGAAAACAATAGAATGGGGAAGACTAGAGATCTCTTCAAGAAAATTGGAGATATCAAAGGAACGTTTAGTGCAAAGATGGGCATGATAAAGGACAAAAAAGGCAGGGACCTAACAGAAGCAGAAGAGATTAAGAAGAGGTGGCAAGAATACACAGAAGAACTATACAAGAAAGATCTTAATGTCCCTGATGTCCATGCTGGGGTGGTCACTGACCCTGAGCCAGACATCCTAGAGAGTGAAGTCAAGTGGGCCTTAGGAAGCATTGCTAACAACAAAGCTAGTGGAGATGACAGTATTCCAGCTGAGTTATTTAAAATACTAAAAGACGATGCTGTTAAAGTGCTGCACTCAATATGCCAGCAAGTTTGGAAAACGCAACAGTGGCCACGGGATTGGAAAAGGTCAGTTTACTTTCCAATTCCAAAGAAGGGCAATGCCAAAGAATGCTCAAACTATCGCACAATTGCACTCATTTCACATGCTAGCAAGGTTATGCTCAAAATCCTACAAGCTAGGTTTCAGCAGTACGTGAACCGAGAACTACCGGATGTACAAGCTGGGTTTCGAAGAGGCAGAGGAACTAGAGATCAAATTGCCAACATTCGCTGGATCATGGAGAAAGCACGAGAGTTCCAGAAAAGCATCTACTTCTGCTTCATTGACTATGCAAAAGCCTTTGATTGTGTGGATCACAACAAACTGTGGCAAATTCTTAAAGAGATGGGGATACCAGACCACCTTACCTGTCTCCTGAGAAATCTGTATGCAGGCCAAGAAGCAACAGTTAGAACCGGTCATGGAACAACCGATTGCTTCAAAATAGGGAAAGGAGTACGACAAGGCTGTATACTGTCACCCTGCTTATTTAACCTATATGCAGAGTACATCATGAGAAATGCCAGGCTGGAAGAATCACAAGCCGGAATTAAGACTGCAGGGAGAAACATCAATAACCTCAGATATGCAGACGATACCACCCTAATGGCAGAAAGTGAAGAAGAACTAAAGAGCCTCTTGATGAGGGTGAAAGAGGAGAGTGCGAAAGCTGCCTTGAAACTCAACATTAAAAAAACTAAGATCATGGCATCTGGACCCATCAATCCCTGGCAAATAGAAGGGGTAGAAATGGAAGCAGTAACAGACTTCATTTATTTGGGCTCCAAGATCACTGCAGACGGAGACTGCAGCCATGAAATTAAAAGACGCTTGCTCCTTGGGAGGAAAGCTATGGCAAACCTAGATAGCATATTAAAAAGCAGAGGCGTCACCTTGCCGACAAAGATCCGCATAGTCAAAGTTATGGTTTTTCCAGTAGTAATGTATGGCTGTGAGAGCTGGACCATAAAGAAGGCTGAATGCCGAAGAATTGATGCCTTTGAACTGTGGTGCTGGAGAAGACTCTTAAGAGTCCCCTGGACTGCTAGGAGGTCAAACCAGTCAATCTTAAAGGAAATCAACTCTGATTGCTCATTGGAAGGATTGATAATGAAGCTCAAGCTCAGATACTTTGGTCACCTAATGCGAAGAGAGGACTCTTTGGAAAAGACCCTGATGCTGGGAAAGATGGAAGGCAAAAGGAGAAGAGGGCAGCAGAGGATGAGATGGCTAGATAGCATCACTGAAGCAATGAGCATGAAATTGAGCAAACTCAGGGAGGCAGTGAAAGATAGGAAGGCCTGGCGCAATATGGTTCATGGGGTCACGAAGAGTTGGACACGACTTAACGACTGGACAACAACAACAATTTACTTTACATATAAAACCTTCTTGAGAAACAATTGTATTCAGTTTTTTCACAATATAGTCTCTTGTATTGTAAAATAGAGGAAGACTTAACATGAAAAAATTAAATGACAGCTGTATTGTACTTCTGGAAGGCTGTGCTCCCAAAATATATAGGGCTGATTTCCATCAATAGTTACCATTATTTAATATTATTTTTCCTTTTAATGTTCTTCCCAGACTTTTTATTTTGTTTGGTTTGATTTAGTGTTGCCCTGGATTTTTTTTTTCAAAATAATATTACCAAACCTATAAAATTATAGTCCTTGCTTACAGTATGTGAGAAGCCTACTTCTGCACAGACCATGAGAAGTTCATGGAGTTCATATCTTGGCAAACATTCTGCTAGACAAGGAATTAAAGATCAAAGTTTTGGAGTGTTCTGTTGCCTACTGAATTTGAGTACAGGTAGTCCTTGTTTAGCAACCACGATTGGGACCAACAATTCGGTCATTAAGCAAAGCAATCTCTAAGTGAAACTGTGGCTGTGCTTGTGATCATCGTTCAACTTTCTTTTCCTTTACAGACCTGTGAAGGTTGTATATGCAAGGACTAGTCTCAAAGTGACTTTTTCATCACTATTGTAACTGTAAATAGTCACTGTCCAAAGCAGTCGCTAAATGAGGACTACCTGTACAAGGTCTGTTAAATTGTTTTCATTGAAAATTGGTAAATCCATGTCTCACTTATCGCATTTCAGATTTTAAGTGATAACATCAGTTATTAAGTAAACTTGCATACAAAATGGAAAATAAAGGAAGCATATTAACTACAATCCACAATGCTTAGCATCTAAGCAAAAACACTTTCACAGTAAATAGTTTGACAAGATTGTCTGTGAAGAATGCAGTCTAAATCTGCTAGCTAAACCACAGGCAATAAGGAATTGATGGTTGATTTGACCATTTCCTTTATTGTCTTCAACTCATAGTCTTCAGCTGACAAATGGAACTCCTTAAACCTTGATAGTAGCTTTAGACTGCCTCTAGGCTAACATAAATGAAATACAATCCTGAAAGTCATTCCCTCTCTTTAAAAACAAAAGATCAGCCATAAATTTAAAAATGTGTAAAACATTATGCTACTTACAGGTATACAGTGTTGTATTACTACTTATGTTGAAGTCACCACTTAAAAATAGAATTTAGGCACTTGCTTTTATGATATTCTGGGGATCATTAGCATGATCTAATGATCGTACTGGTATTGTAAGGGTGAATTTGAAGAAATCATTTAAATTTGCTGGATAAAATTGTCAAAGCACTTTTGCTCTCAAATTTTTGAGAACTGACAAGCACTATTCAGTCTTAAATGATGAGGTGATCAAACATGGTTTAGAATACATGCCATTGCCACCCAGTCTTGTCCACAAATCAATTCTAAACTAAGTGGCACTGCTTTATTCACAAAAGTGTACATGTCTGATGAACCCAGAAACACAGAAAGCTTTGCCCATGATGTCATGTGCACCCAGTAGTTCATCCTCAGTAAAATCAAGAAATTACCTCAAGAACTAATCAATTGGTAAACTGGTTAATTGGTATGTTTTATTTTACCACAAAGTATTTTATAGAAAAGAAGAATGCTAGTATACCCATTTATTATCATTTAAGCCAGCACAATATTCCTAATAGCAATGACAGAGGAGGAGAAAGACAGAAATAGAGAATTAGCATTCACCAAGAAAGAAACAGGAAGAACACAAGGAAAACCAAGCCAGAGTTTTGCAGCTCTGTGCTACTGGAGCTTTGAACTGAGTAGTACAGGGCAGAGAGCCAGTTTGGTCTATTGGTTAAGGCACTGGGCTAGAAACCAGGAAACTGTGAGTTCTGGTCCCACCTGAGGCACAAAGCCAGTTGGGTGACCTTGAACACACTCTCTCTCTCTCAGCCCTAGGAAGGAGACAAGAGCAAACCACTTCTGAAATTCCTGCTATATCAGATCAAAGGCTCATTTAGTCACACTCTATTCCTACACTGGCCAACCAATGCCACTAGAAAATCCGGAAGTAGGACATGATTATGATACCTCTCTTTCACTGTTTTTTCCCAGTGATTGGTATTCAGAGTTATGCTGCCCCTGGATCAGGAGGTTGCATATAACTATCGCAACACCAAGCTAAGGGGATTAGCTAATACCTTAGAGCAGGGTTCCTCAACCTTGGCGACTGGAAGATGTGTGGACTTCAACTCCCAGAATTCCCCAGCCAGCCATGTTGAAGTCCACACATCTTCAAGTCACCAAGGTTGAGGAACCCTGCCTTGGAGGACAACATGATTCAAAATGATCTCAACAGACTGAACATTGGGTCAAATTCAACGGGATGATATTCAGTTGTGACAAAGGTAAATCCTACTTCTAGTTAGAAAAAATGAAATGCACAGGTAGAGGGTTGGGGAGATCTGGCATGGTAACACTAAAAGTACCTAAGAGTCCTAGTGCACCACCAATGGAACATGAACCAGCAGTGCAACACAGCAGCTAAAAAGTCCATCGAGTGCACTCTCCAATTGCATTAACAGAAGCATTGGATCATGGGAGTATAAATCCCATTATATTCTGCATTGGTTAGACTACTGTATCCATTTCTGGGCACAACACTTTAAAGGGGACTTGGAGAAACTGCAGTGAGTTATCAAGATAAGGGGTCTAGAAACCAAAGCCTATGAGAATAGTTAAAGAAGCTGGCATATTTAGCTTGCAAAATGGAAGACTGAGGGGAGGTATGCAAGATACTATAGAGGTTGATTATGTACCATCAAGTCAGTGTAGACTCTTAGTGACCACATAACTAGACCTTTTCCAGGTTGATCTGTTCCCAACTTGATGTACCCATTGCCACTGTAATCAAGCCCATTCACCTTGCTGTTGGTTGTCCTCTTCTCTTTGAGGGAGCGCCTATCCCCCCCATAGTTTATACCCATCCCACATAATCTGTAATAATTGGCAGGCTCCTGGTCCCATCAATTAAACAATGGCAACAGATGGCACCAGGAAACAGGCCTTCTCTGTCATGGCACCTCCCCTTTGGAACACAATTCCCTTGAGATTCATACCATCCTGAGCCTATTAAATGAACCCTTAAAACCTGGCTTTGTCCCCAGGCCTTGGTCAAAGTGGGTGATGGACCCCTTGTGTGATGTTTTGGTCTTTTAAATGATGGGGGGGGGCTGTTTTCTTTTGATAACATAACTCTTTGCTTTTGCTGTGGTTTTTGAATTCTGTAAGCTGCCCAGAGTCTTATCAGATTGGGAAGGCCTATAAATCTCATAAACAAACAAACTAACAAACATCTTCATTGTCAGATCAAAGGCTGATTGCCGTACCTGTTGTTTGATTAGTTTGGTCTTCTTTAGATTTAACTATAGTTCCATATTTTCATTATGTTCCTTGATTTTCATCACTAAAGTAGAGTTTCCAGATCATTTGCATTTTCAGCTGTCAGAGTAGAGCCATTAGCATAGCACAGATTATTGATGCTTCTTCCTCCAGTTTTAAAACCATGGCCATTTTCTTTCTCTCCAGTCTCCATCAGCATATAAATAAGAGGAAAGTATACAGCACTGCCTCACTCCTTTACTGACCTGGAGCCAGTCTGTTTTGCCATGTTCTGGTTGGACTTTGTTTTCCTGTCCTGCATATAGGTTTCTCATGAGGACAATAAGATGTTCTGGGATTCCCATTTTCCTAAGCACATTCACAGCTTGACATGATCAACACAATCAAAGGCCTTTCTACAGTAAATGAATCTCATTGATTTGTCTTTGGTATTTTTTGGCTTTCTCAGTTATCTGGTGTGAGTCATCAATAATGTCTTGTTTCTCAGCCTTTAAAACCAGTCTGAATAACTGGCATTTCTCTTCCCATGTAGAGCTTTAATCTGCAATGGATGATCCTAAGCATTTGGATATTGTGCAGTAGTTTGCACACTTGGTTAATTCTTGTTTCTTTGGTTTTGGTATGTAGACTGTCCTCTTCCAATCTGTTGATCACTATGTTGTTCTCCAGATTTGCTGGCATAATTTGGTTAGAATGTTTAACTGATTCTTCTTCTTTGTCTTGCCATGTTTCTGTAGTTATTCCATCATTTCATGTGGACTTCCAACTTGATAATGACCAGAATGCTGATCTAACTTCATCTTCTAGTATTATAGGTTCCTATAAGATTATCTGCTAAGGTATCATGGATTTTGACATATTTACTGTACGTAATTTCAGTATACTCCTTCCATCTCTGTTTGATTTTTGAATCAGTTACTAACTGTCCATTGGTGTCCTTTAGCACTAATTGAGATTGGAACCTCCTTCTGAGTTCAGAGATCTTTTGGAAGGCTTTACTTATTTTTCTGTGTGTTTCCATCTTCAGTGTCTTTACAGATGTTGTTGTAATACTGCTTCTTGTCTCTTCTAACAGCTCTCTGAAATTCTTCCTAAAGTTCATTCCTGCATCTTTGCTTTTCTTGGCTTTGGCTTTTCTTCTCCTTTGGCAATTTCTATGCCCAGATTGGTTTCTCCTGTTTCTTAGTCTTTGGCAGTCTCTTCTGACATTCATCCTTAGCAGCTTCTTTGGTTTCATTCCGCAGTTCCCCTCGTTCCCTATCAATGAGACTCAGGATTCCAAAGTGTTTCCTGATGTTCTTCCTGAGAATGGTATGTGTATGCTCAAGATCATACTGTGCAAGTGGGTTGGTTTTGTTTTTCTGCTTTAGTTCAACTTGGAGTTTGCACATAAGTGATCTGCTAAAAGGCTATCATATAAAAGAGGGGTGAGCCATTCTCTGTTGAAACTAAGGGCAGGATAAGGAACAACAAGTTGAAATTAAAGAAAAAGAGATTCAGATGGAATAGTAGCAGGAATTTCCTGATCATAGGAGCTCTTAAGCAGTGGAACAGTCTGCTAAGGCAGCAGTGAACTCCCTCTGATAGGAGGTTTTCAAAGTGGGGCTGGCTGGCCAACTGTTGGGGATAGCAGCAGATAGCAGATAGGATCTATGATCATAACTGGGGTTCAGTTCTATACCCACTCCTTGTTTAATGACTACCTTGGTTAGTGACCATTCATAAATATGATGGTAATAAAAAATTCATTTTCCAACCAATGCACACATTTACAACCAAATTTCATGCACATGACCATATACACCGGAGTGAGAGTAACACTTGTGTAGCTGTACAAGATAGTTTTATCTGAATGAGATGGCAGCAACCAGTGATCTTCACAGCATCTCTCTCTCTCCCCCCCCCCTCCTCAGTCATGTGTTTGCTTAGTGACCATTTCTCTAACAAACTGGTCATTGGAACAGAACTTGCTCGCTAAATGAGGAAGGGGTATGACCTTATACTTTCATCTCATTATATGAAAGTCAGGACATTTCCATTAGCTTTTACAAACATTGTTTTCTAAGTTTTCATTCAAAATAGTTAATAGTATTGATTCAACTGTAGGTTCAAACCACAGTGTTTAATCTGTTTAATTTCTTCATCTGCTTGTTTTCAGAACCTGTTGATAATATTGCAGCATCCCCATCATTTTGAAAATACATTTCATTCCTTCACTCACTCACTCACTCTTTCTTTCTTTCTTTCTTTCTTTCTTTCTTTCTTTCTTTCTTTCTTTCTTTCTTTCTTTCTTTCTTTCTTTCTTTCTTTCTTTCTTTCTTTCTTTCTTTCTGCAAAATGTTCTTTAAAATATAATGCTATTTTAGACACAAATACCAACAACTGATTACTAGGGCTGAATACACTTCAAAAGTGAATGGTGCTTTGGATCTCTTATGGAACTTCCTGCTATTCATTAAAGCAGACTGATTTTTTTCAGATCTCCACATGAGCCTTTTTAAAAAATACCACCTAGTTGTATTAACTTTAACAAGTGGATTCCCTAAAGCTGTGGCATTTTTATTTCAGGCTCCTGCAGAAACCTGAAGAAAGTTGGACTGCTTGAATGAATAGCAGAGAGGTACTGTGTTTGCCTGAGGCCCAAAACATTCCCGCCGAATGATTTTCCAAATGCACACAACCCTATTGATTACTCTCA
Organism: Liasis olivaceus; assembly: GCA_030867105.1. Taxonomy (NCBI): domain Eukaryota; kingdom Metazoa; phylum Chordata; class Lepidosauria; order Squamata; family Pythonidae; genus Liasis; species Liasis olivaceus. Next base: position 266,903,198 of record CM061349.1, read on the forward strand.
TTATATTTCCTCTCACCTTAAGAGAACAGGGCTGATTAGTCACTTCTCTCAATATCCTAGCTGACTTTGTGATGAAATTACTTCTTCCAAATCAGTTTCCCAAGCCTCCCTTAGTAATAACACAAAGTTATTTTTGTAGAAGACAGCCAGCTATGATGTCTGCAGCTGTACATCAGAAATGGAAGATTGGGCATGTAAGCAAGCTTTCATTCAGGAAACTGTCTGCCACTATTGATCATCCCACTGGACAATTCATGATAAACATCTGAGAAATTCCAATGTTTCCCAGAAAACAGTTTAAACACTACTATTTTAAGGGGCTGGCCCATTTAGGCTGGCCCAATTGTTTCAGAACTCTATGGCAACAGTGAATCTATTGCAGAGATTAAGTGGCTCAGCAGCCTTAGTTGCAGGGCATGTCTGAGATTTTTAATGATAGCTAAAGTGAGTGCTTGTTGCATAGCAACAGTACTTGGTGAATTGCTCTGTATCGAACTATCTAACTCACTGGCTTGGATCCAGATTTCATTCCACTAGTGGTAGCATCTCCTGAGTGAAATCTTGCTCATAATGACCCTGCTGGTGGAATGGAAGGTGAGGAGGTGATTTTTCCTCCAGCAACCCTTAGCACCACCTATCATCATTCTAGAGGATCCCCATCCTTCACAGCAGATTATTGTAGGACATAGTGGAGTGCAGATAAGAGATTGCATTCTCCATTCAAGCAGCAGAAATTACTATTAATGGGTGACTGAATTCTACAAGTTGGAGAAATGGAGGAACCTGGAATCATAGGAAGGCCTGAACTAGATAAATGCAATAATAAAAGAATTTTATATGTCTTAATACAGTTTTGTGAAGATAATTCTTTGATTATTTTCAATGCTTGCTTCAAATAACATAAACATATAACTCTAGATATGGATATCACTAGATGCAACATCAGAATAAAATCAGCTATATAATAGAAAAAAGGGGACGCGGTGGCGCAGCGGCTTAATGACGCTGAAAGTGCCGGCCAGAAATGGCTGAAAGCTTCAGCGGTTCGAGTCCAGCCTCGCGTTAACAAGGTGAGCTCTTGTTTCTATACCCGCAGCTTCTGCCAACTCAGCAGATCGAAAACATACGTGAGTAGATAAATGAGGACTCTCACGCCGGTGGGAGGAAAAATGCTGGCAACGGCTCAACAGAGAGACGGGACAAGTTGCCGGTAAAAGCGCGAAAACCGCGCTCGTCCGAAAAAGGGGCGCGAAGCAACGGAAATCCCGCCTCCTGTGCTGCCAGCTGAGCTGACGCTCTAGGAATTAGGCTCTGGCAAAGTCTAATTCCGAAACTAGAAAGATGCAATTGCCTTGAAAACCGCTAGGGGGCGGTCACTGCAGGGTCAGTAATGACTGTTAAGCAGATTAAAAAATATATATATATAATAGAAAATACAAGATGGAGAAATACAAGTCAGTCACTTTCAGGTGCAAACTTTGTAACAAATTGTGAACTGAAAATGTCAAATGTACAGGTTAACTTAGAAAATTAGCAAGTGCAGCCAAGGCCATCTTTAGGCTAAGGCTGAGTAGACACTGGCCCAGGGTGCCAAAACGTAGGGGACACCAATGCCATCTCTTCTTCTAAATCATTCTAAAAATGCAAATCTTTGCATCAGCAGGAGGTGGCACCATCAGTTAATGTGGCTTTTGGGCACCATATACCCTTGAGCCAGCATTGGGTGCAATACATACAATGTGCAAATTACTGAGCATGGCGAAAATTCCTGACCTAACAAATGTTTGCTTAAGGTCTTACTAATAAGAGTAGAGCCATATATAGAAAAAGAAATGCCAGATGAAAAGGCAACTCTCAAAAAGACAAAGGAACACAAGATCAAATTGCTAACATAGGATGGATAATGAAGAAAGTAACAGAATTTAAGACACAGGTTTACCTTTGGTTTATTGACTACGGTAAAATACTTGATTATATAGTTCATGCTACAAACTGGAATATATTAAAACTAATGGGTGCACCTGATTATTCTTCAGTGGAAGGTGTATAATGAATGAGAAGCTACTATAAGAACTAAAACTGGAGAAATGGAACAGTTTACACTGGGGAAGAGAATGAGACAAGGATACATCTGGTCCTCATACCTGTTTAATTTACACAGCAAATATATTTTAAGACTGACAGGACAGGAAAAGATGACAGGTGGAATCAGAAGAAGTAGTCAAAACATTAAGAACTTGAAATATCCAGACAATGTTATTTGGTTAGCTGAAAGTAAAGATGAATTTGTTCTTGTTCAGTTGTCCTATTCTAACTCTTTGTGACCCAATGCATGTCATTTGGCCAGGATTGTCTATCAGTAGCTGTTTCTTTGAGTCCTTTTAAGCTAATCCTTATGTCATCAGTGACAGACACCTTGTTTCTACTTTCTACTTTCTCCCAAGTAGCAAGTATCTCTTTAATTGTTAGCCGCTATCTCAGTGAATGTTTAAACCTAAGAAGTTTGCTACTTCAAAAGATGACTTATTATGATAGTAAAAATAGAAAGTGAAGACCCCATATTAAAACTGAATATTAAGAAGAAAATAGTGATGTCAGCCTAGTGAACGTGCATTTATTGTTAAAATGAAATAGTAGATAGTTTTGTTTTCTTGTGCTCAAGTGCACAGGACAGTAGAGATTGATGTGATTAATCCTTGGGAGAAACGTAATACAAAACCTTTACAAAATAATAATGGATCAGGATGTGTCTATGACAAAGATAAGAATTGGCAAAGTTATGTTCTTTCTGTGGTAATGTACAGGTATGAAAACTAGATTTAAGAAAGAGCAAAAGAGCGGTAGACAGACATCTTTGACCTATGGATCTGAAGACTGTTACTACCAGTAGCATAGACTACAAGAAGAACTAATTAATCAGTCCTAGACCAATGACTTCTCCTTTGAAGCAAGATTAGCAAGCAGAAACTCACAAACTCTGGCCATGTGAAACAAGTATATGATGGACTAGAGAAAACAAGTATGCTTTGCCTAGTTTAGAGAAGCAGCAAAAGAATACAGGTAAAGTAGATGAATGGATCAAATAAATTACAGTGCCTGGGAAAGCTACATGTTCTTACTAAAGACAAATCAAGATGGCTAGCATTTATCCATGCAATCCCCAGAAGCCAAGTCCCACTCAGTGGCACCTAACAAATCAATCAGTGAGAGAAGGGAACAAAGAAGAGGGGAGTTTAGAAATTATATATGTATCTGGCAAAGTAAGGTGAACACAAGCGTTATCTCCTGTCAAAAACAATTAAGCTGCAACATCTTGTTACAGTTCAGCCAAAAATATATATGATCAGACAAATCAAACTGTGATCCAGGAATTTTCCACTGGTGGCCTAAATGAAGTGCAATACACTTACCAGAACTCTATTGCCCTGAAGCCTGCTCTCCTCCTCCCCCTCCTCCCCTCAATTTTCCTGGAGTTCAACTGGATATTTATTTAAAGATTTGGTAGATGAATAAACTGTAAATAAAAATAGAGTTTAAGTTAGGACAAACTGTGTAAATTGACAGAAGATTTAAACCCTTCATTACTTATCACCTGAATATAAGTAACATAAACCATAAAACATTCCTCAGAATTTTTTCCTTTGTTACTGGGAGTGAAACCCACCAAGGAACATAAGGACACACTGTGACAGAAACGTTGAACAATGGGAAGGTGTGTTCTTCTCGACTCAGTGCAGGAAATCCTGCAGGCCTTGATGAGAAAGTATCATTTTCCTTTTCTGACCTACAAGTTGATTTCAGGCAGAATTTCACAGGCTTGGATGACATTCTTTCAGTGGAAATGCTAAATGACATCAGTTCCTTGCCTATTTGAAAAATGATTTTACCAGTGAAATCTACACACCTATTTTAGGTAGGACTGCTAGATGTACTTTTCAAAAATGCAGAACAGTATAAAACAGTTTAATAACATTCAGTCTAAATGTTGGGTTCTGAAAATGAGATGATTTATGCATTATGGAACTGTGACATCTGAAAACAGGTTTCCCAGGTTTCCAGCTGGGACTACAACTGTCAGAATTTCCAGTCAGTATCCAATACATTAGAAGGATGCTAGATTGGACAAAACTTTGGAGATAGCATCTATTTCTTCTGATCATAAATAAACTGAGGACCGATAATGAATACCTATTCCATGCTTTTCCTTCAAAGAGAGACTATAGAGAGAGAAGGAAAAGTTCACTAGATACAGTGTAGCTATACATTTGTACTAGCTGAACCACTTTCATCTTCCTCTTCCCACTGCTGAAAATTAAAGGGATCTCACAATTTTTGTCCTTAAATATCTCAGGATTCACAAACTACTTAGGCTGAGGGCTATCACTTGGTGTTTGATTGACATATCCAGGGATATCATCCAAAAAGTGGGCAGGACCAGAACAAACAATTGGGCTGGGCCAGAACAAAATAATAAAGAATAAATGAAAAATAATGAAAAATAAGATGGATGTGTGTGTGTGTGTACTTAAAAGTATACCATTTCAGTCAAATCAAGGTTAACAGTAGATCTTTGCTCTTAAAAGAATGATGATTGTTCTGAAAGAGAAGATGGTCATTCAGAATAAAAACCATCCTAACATAAAGAGGGAAATTGCTAGCTCCAGGACAGGTGCCTACAGCTGAAGTGCCATTATTTAGAAAGTAATTTTCTGACACTTGGGAGATGATCAATGAGCTAAGTTAGGTGCTGAGAAAGACATGGGCCACTGTGTAAAACATTTCTGAATTGCCTGAATTTCTTGCTCTCTTGATAGATGAATATAAACACTTGGTGTCTGCCATGATACATGGGTAATCTGTTCATAACTGTACAGGAACTAAAAACGAATCTGCCATATACACAGATACAAAATAAGGTTATGTTGCATGAACGATTCTGAACAAAATATATTAACTCTGACCCTCCCCCTTTCTGTGCCCCAGTGGAAATTACAAGATAATTTAAGCACAGCTGCCCTGCTGTGCATTTGTATCTATAGCCCTGGAGGATGGTGACATGTCTTAATAGGAATGGCTGTCCCAGAACAAAAATAATGAGAGAAACATCTGTCTCTCTGTTACTCTCTCTTCCACCACCCGACAAATGGCATTTCTGATCCAGATTTGAGATTTGTATTGGGTTCTCAAAAATGAAACAGAGATACATGCCTTCATTTCATTTTCCTCAGAATCTCTGCTAAGAGACTATTGAACATTCTCTTAACTTAATGAAGATATATATATATATATATATATATATATATATATATATATATATTCATTAATTTGGAAAAGATTATTATTATTTCCTGCCTGTGACTAGAAAGAACAGCTGACATGTGGGAGTCCAGACTACAGCTGGGTGAATGGAACTCATGAAAGCGATTTAGCAGTAAAAGCTGCTGAGTCACTTTGGCTGATACTTATGACCTTGTTTAGTACTGAACTTCTGGCGTTTTTGTATGTTAATGAAAGGAAAAGCAAAATAGCACAAACCCACCATGTTCCCTCAAGATGTTTATATTGCATTACCCTTCCCCAGTGCCTGGGTATTCTCGCATTCTCCTCACTTTGTTTAAACTTTATCTCTTTTATTTTTACCATCATTCTTTTATTGTTGCTTACTCTGTCATTATCTGTTGGATACCAACGCAAATGAAGTGGATTCAGAAAGGCTTCAAGCATCACACGTGTCTATGTACCAACTGCCTAATTTTATACCATTTAGAGATGAGTTGCCCCCTTCTGTTAGCTATGTTCACAGCAATCCATTTGATTTCTTTACATTTTTATTCTGCCCTATCTCAAGGCCTCCTGGGAACAGAAACGCCACCTTTCTCCAAGCTTACATCCTTCAATCTTGTGCTCTCCCCATTAGGTGGACTACATTCTGAGAAACCAGGGCCTAAGATGAGGGTGGGCAAGCTAAGGCTTTAGGGCCAATACACCTCTGAGCCTAATTTTGTGCAGAACTAATTTGAAGTGCTGTACAAGCTGTTAGTCAATGCTCTCTGGGAAAATGATGTTCACAAGAGGATGAGAGAGAGAAAAGAGAATAGGTCAGAAGAAGTAGGAATCAGAGAGATAACTAATTGGGCCTTGCCCACATGTACTTTACTCCTGCTCACTGTTGGCAGGCAGCTCTTCACCAAATTTCCACCAAGGAACGTAGCCCTCACTGAGTAAAAATTGCTCACCCGGGGCCTTAGAATACAAAAGGCTGTGCAGCCACTGAAAATCTGCAAAATGAGGAAGAGGACACCTGAACACTAGTTCAATTTCACTTTGATTGACATACTTTCTTGTTACCTTTGCCTTATAAATCACTACTTAAGGAGACATACCTTAACAATATATAGTATTCACTTGCCTTTGAATACATGTTGATGATTGATTCAGATCCTTATGTCTTGATTATTTCTTATAAGAACTAGCACATGGTTCCAAAGTTAGAGTAGAAACATTACTATGATTTGGATAGCACAGTTGATACTTTCATTCCAATAAACAGAGCTGAACTTCTTCCAGCATCCATGATCAAAGAAAGAATTGCAGCTGTTAGCATCTAAATCCTGGCTCATACTAATGTTGCTCCATGCAACTGAATTCTAAAGCACACATGCCTGTAAAAAATAATAAGCAAGGCATCGTAGCATCACAAGATATTCCTACTTGGATGGGTTTTAACAACTAGTTATTTTTTTTTCTGTATAACATTCTACATTTTATTTAGTACTTTATGTTATTGGTTTTGTTAGACCAAATCTAGCTAGGAGGCTCATGTGTGTGGAAGGAGGGTTCTGTCTATTAATCCCTAGATGGAGGGGATGAAGGGCTGTGCGCACCAATGATGTTATGTGTATGGTTTCTGTCCTTGGGTCAGCTGCTGGGATTGTAAGTACAGGGTCCTTTTTAAAGTAGCAATCGATTTTTCAGTGTTTGGGTTACACTTCAGGGGCAGGATCTTGGTATCTTTGGATAAAGGGCAATGAAGGATTGTTCTATTTTTAAAACAGATTTTCTATATACAGTTATAGGCAAATCCCATTTAAATCAAATGAACAACCCTGTCGCAGGGAGGCAATGCCTCCAACCCAATTTGCTACTAAATTGTTTCTTTGCTGCAACCTGTTTGTAAACGTCCCAACCTGAAATGAATAGCATGTGTTGTTACGTACTGGCAAGAGATCCCAACTATCAGAAGAACATCTGACACAAGACTGAATTGATGACACGTTGCCGGCCCATTTTTAGCGAGTCATCAAAGGATGATTTCCCAACAACCATAATAGTATAAAAACAAGAAGTACCAGTTCTGGGTGAAGGATCCCAAAGATCTATTAAGCCCCAAATACGTGTGTTTTAAGACTAAAAGTCTCTGACAGAGGGTTCCTGCCATTCCAAATTACCCTAGGCCTATTCTCCTTCCCCATCTGTCTTTCTCACTGCTCACCACGGTGCCTTCCTCTCCCCTTTGCCCTTGTGGGTCTCACCACCCCCTCTCCACCACTGTCATTTATCCTTCAGTTCCAAAATGCTCCTGCTATATTATTTCCCCTGAGCCTTGGATTCTCATCTGAAAAACCAAGTAATATGAAATGTGTTTAAAGCTTTGAGTTTGACTTAAATCGCGTTAGCTAGTTAATATGAATTTTAAAAATAATAACCCAGCAGCCAGAACTACATTGTTTTGTGACCCTTCCCTCCAAACCTGAGAATTTTCCAGGGATTGATCTTTTACCCTTGCCCCTTTTTTATCAAATCCGTCATCCTCCCCTCTTTTTACATTCTATTCCTCTGCCATGGAGATGAAATAAAATGTAGGAAGATAACACTTCCATCACAGATGGTACAACTGTTAAAAAAAAAGCTGCATTTTAGACAAATATAAATTAAGTCCATGTAATATGTATGTGTGGTGACATTTATATTCACACTCCTAACAGCCTTCTAAACTTTGCAGTACACTGACAAAAAAACTGTGTGAGATTTTTCATATGTGTGTTTGGTTTATAAGTTCACTTCTATTTCAAAGAGAAATTAAGTAAACATCCAGGTTTACACTTGGATTGCTGAATTTAGGTTTGAATCACATTTCTATAGGAACTTTCCATAGGAGAATTATCTGTCAAGTACATTTGAATAAACAGAGTTCAGTAAACCTAGGTTCCAATATAATAAAATAGTGCATACTGCTTTCACGTTTCCTGTATGGATGATGGTCTTGTGATTATGGGCTCATAACTAAGTTTAGTGCTTGGAAGAATGCGCCATTCTCTGATGCTACAGTGTACACTGAGCACATGAAGAAAGGACCAGTTTCAACTCTTGCATCTCCAGTTAAATTAGAAAATATCCCTGCTTGTAGTTTAAAGAACCATTTCCAGTGCAGATCAGGCAGGAGTAATCCTGGTGATGGGGGCTGCACTTAACATTCACAATGGGTCAAGCGATGATGCAATATAGAAGGGGCTACGTAATGCTTTAAATACTAGGTTTGTCTAATGTTTCACCTACAATTTTTAGAAGGGTTTTTTTATAACTATGTTATTAAAGTTTTAGGCTATTTCTTCATGTGTTTCCTACCTCAGAATGGTGGAAATGGCACCACTGATTTTCAGCAGTTATAGATAGATAGGGCTTGTGGGCCTCAGAAAGGTAGTGGGGACCCATATGTAGCCCAAAGGTGGCAGATTGCCTGTCCCACCATAGTCCATACTAATTAGTCCAATAGCCTGATTCCATTTTGGGCAGTTTCTACATTAGCTATAGTTCTTTTGTTCAAATTATTAGGATTTTTCCTCAGTAGCTGGATTACTTGATTTATGGATCATATTGGAGGATGATTATTACACCTTTTCTCTACCACATCTGTCCACTTCACTAGATGATAGGAATTAAGAACTGAGAAATTTTTGAATGCAAAGAATCTTCCACACAATGCAAAAGAATATTGGATTAGGTGAAAATATAGATATGTATGTATGTATGGAGAATAATCAATCACCATTTTTAAAATGATAAAAATAGTGTTTCCTTAGAAATTCTCCCAGAAAATACTTGGAGTGAAGGGAAGGAAATATTTCACAGATTTTACAAAATTATAGGGACATTCCTTACATTTCTGAAAGCATTATTTCATTAAATATCTAGAAGGAATGGCAGAGAACATGAAAGAAAAAGGCTAGTGAGAAGTCTAGAATGAGATCCTAATTAAAGGAAAAAGAGTAACGAAGTCCAGATTTTAGTCACATGGACTTTGAAAGAAATCAAGAAATTTGAAAATCCTTCAGAATAAAAATGAAATGAAATGCAAGAAGATGAAGTGGTCAGTGGTTTTTGATAGACATCAGAGAAAACCAGATTGTTGCTAAATGTCATCCAGACTTTACCAGGCTTCAGGGTCATAACCTGCCTTCCAAATAAATTGGGACTCCAACTCCCAGTGGCCATACTGGCTGGGAACTTTGGAGTTGTCCTAATGCAGTGTTTTTCAAACTTGGCAATTTTTAGATGTGTAGACTTGAACTCCCAGAATTCCCCAGCTAGCATGCTGGCTGGGGAATTCTGGGAGTTGAAGTCCACACATCTTGAAGCTGCCAAGGTTGAGAAACACTGTCCTAACACATCTGGAGAGCATCAGATTGAGGAAGGCAGGAATAAATTATGTAATGTTATAAATTACATTGCAAAGTGGTCCAAGCACAGAAGTAAGAAAAGTTAATAATCTATTGTGTGCATAGGCTACCCTGAAATAGCCATTGAATGATTTCAGTTTCGCAGTACAATAAGGTACCACTGAATACAAAGTCTCTGTTCTTTCAAATTATCATTGAAGTAGATGGAGTTACTTTTTAAAAAGCCAGAAGAGAAAGTAATGTGGTGGCTCACTTATGTGGGATTCTTTTTTTTTTTTTTTTGAGAGAGCGAGAGAAAGAGAAGAAAGGAAAGGAAATCACAGTTTGGAAAGAAATGTAACATACTGTTTGTCCTTTAATATTCATTACTTAAGCATAAAGTAATAAAACTAGAAAAGATGTCCCCCCTTCCCATTGTGAATAGGTATTAGAGGACATATGTTGTACATCCCTCTTAACTGCACTTTTTGGCTCTTGTGGGCTTCTTATTATGCCTTAAAGATGTCTCATTATATAGTCACTGCTATTTTAATTGATTGTTATGTTAATGCTAAAAAGTACAGGCAGCTATTACTTCTAAGTCTCTAGACAGCTATCTCCGAAAGCCCTTTGTAAGAGGCATTAATTTTGCTATGGAGATGGGAGGTTCCATTCCCAAAATCATTTTTGTACATGTATTTCTGCTTCTTGGGAACAGTAGGACATAACGTTTGGAGAGATCTGTGTTCTTGGAAGGCATAGAATGGCCATACAATACTTGAGGAAATGGATCAGTAACTCAGACCTCTAAACAGAGTTTGGTGTGTAGGAGCAAAAGCATTTCTTGAGACTCATAGGAAAGGGAGGAGACTAACTATGGAGCAGAATAAAGGGTTGTTGAATGTAAAATGGGAATAAATATGTTCTTAATTTCGCTGGGTTTTGCCCCTCTGCAACCCTCATCCATTTCTATAGTCACAGTTCGGGCTGGACCACAAGACGCAGGCAGTTCAGAGAGACCACAACAACCACAATAGCGGAAGGCAAGTGTTGTTAACTATTATATATTATGAATGAAAGTGCTGCTCTGGCAAATGTTTTGGTAGAAAAGAAGTTGCTTAAAGCCATCCTTGGATATGAGTTTACACTTACTAGTTCTCATTGGGGCTGGGACATTATTGTTACTACTGTATTGGAGATAATTCTGATTCTGCTGAATAGGGTTTTTATTTTAGTGCATGTATTTGCTTCTGTAACTTCCTACTTTTATTTTGTTAGGAAAACCTTGCTCCTGATTTAATAGACCCAAGAATTAGTACACTAATGAAGGTTGGTGATATGAATGCACCCCTAGTGAGATTTCATGCAATGGTGTACCATGGCGAGCCACTTCACCAGCTCTTGCAGAAATCCCTTAAAAAGCCCTTTTCCAAATCTGCTAGAATCTAGGTATTTTCAGAATTTGGCAGTGATACTAGTTCTTATCTCAAAACAATCTCAAGTAATCTTTTCTAAACAATTAGGAAATCTTTACTAATGAATCCAATCAGATGGCTGTGTATCTCTGGAGTGAAATCAAGATTTGTTAAAGTTTCTCTACCAATTATCTTACAATTGAAGGATGGCATTCTACCTTTGGTTGCATATGTCTAGTCCTAATTAAATGCAGCAAAAGCACAATTTGATTTATATTCTTGCAGTTAATTCACAAATGTTTCAGCTAGAATGCTTAGATTAATCTGATCAGCAGCCAGCTGTACACCTCTTAAGCCAGAGTATTTTAATGCAAACTAACACATTCCAGTTGACATCTTTGGGACTGACCCTCAACTTTATTTGACAGGAATGCTGTGAACAGCTCAGATAATTTGAGTGTGTTTAAACCAATGATTTCTTTCCTAAAAGAAATGCATACAGTTTTATTCTTGGAATACCTTCACCACCAACTTTTTCTTTCTGAGTTACTCAGAAACAAATATTCTCTCCAACAGCAGCCACTCTCCTCTGATATCACACGCTAAGGATTATGTGCTCTCTTAGAAGACAGGGCATTTTAGAGGACAACATATTTGATAAAGATGCAAGGTTTAATTATTTCCATTCAGAAGGTAGAGCAAGTGAATCCAAATAATAAAAATATCTACCTTATTGTTTGATGTGATTTCAATAAAATATATATTATGTATGATGTATGATGTTACCCAGCTCTATATCTCCACCCCAGGCTGACCAAGTGATACTGTGAAGGTTCTGTCTCAGCGACTGGAGGCTGGCAGGGGGGGCGGTCTGAATGGGGAAGAACAACTTCAGCATAACCCTGGCAAGATTGAGTGGCTGTGGTTTTAGAGCCCCCTAAATCCAATGTATTTGCATCTTTGGTTCTAGATGGGGTTAAGCTACCCAAACAGAACTGGTATGCAGTCTGAGGGTTCTCCTGGACTCATGACTCCTATTTGAATAGCAGGGGGCAGCAGTGACCAGGAGGGCTTTTGCACAGTTTTGTGCACTAGTTGCTCCACTTCCTGGACTGGGAGGCACTGTCACTCATACCTTAGTCAGCTCCTGAGTGGATCAGTGCAATGCATTGTACATGAGGCTACCCTGGAAGACCATCCAGAAACTGCAACTGGTCCAGAATGCAGTAATGCAGGCAGTTTCAGGTGCACCTCAGAATGCCCAAGTTATACCTCTGCTTCACAAGCTGCACTAGGTCTCAGTGTGCTTCCAGGTGAAATTCAAGGTGCTGTTTGTCACCTATAAAGCCCTTCATGGCATGGGGCTGGATTATCTGCAGGACAGCCTCTCCTTGGTTGTTTATGTCAGACCCACCAGGTCTGATAGGATGGGCACACTCTGGATCCCCCTATATCCTTTTAAAGAAGGATACCTTCTAGAAGGGCCAAAGAAGAAGGCCTTTTCTGTCACAGTGCCTGCGCTTTGGAACACCATACCCCCCCAAGATTGGATTGGTCCTGACCCTGGTGGCCTTTTGCAAACACTGAGGACCTAGATGTGCACCAGAGTATGGTGGCTGGGAAGTTAGATGGTTCATGAGATATGGCTCTTCTGCTCAGTGTTTCCTGCATTTATTTTCAGTACTGTTGATACTGTTTTTTTCTATTGTTTTTGATGTATTGTTAGCCACCCAGAGTTGCATCTGTGAGATGGGTGGCCACATAAAGAGAATGAATGAATGAATGAATGAATGAATGAATGAATGAATGAATGAATGAATGAATTTGCCACAAAAGGGTTCCTTCTCCAGTTATTTAAAGAATTTTTACAAGGAAGAAAGCAGCCAGAAACAATGGCAGTTTTTTTCAGGCTGATAGAGAACAATTTTTTAATATCTATGTGTGAGAGATAATTTGGAGTATCCAAATCGAGTTTCCTTATGACACTCTTTGAAGTGAAAGTTGGACTTTGAAGAAACAAGATAGGAAAAGTATTGACACTTTTGAACTTTGGTGTTGGAGAAGACTCCTGAGAATACAATGGACAGCCAAGAAAACAAACAAATGGATCATCAACAAATCAACACAGAGTTCTCACTTGAGGCACAAATGATCAGGCTCAAATTATCCTACTTTGGACACATTATGCAAAGACCTAGCTTTCTGGAAAAGGCTCTAATGCTGGGAAAGGTAGAAGGAAAGAGAAGAAGAGGATGACCAGCAGCAAGGTGGATGGACTCAGTTACAGTAGCTATGAGTGCACCATTGGAAGACCTGAAAGATCAGGTTAGGGATAGATCATCATGGAGAAAATCTATGTAGTCGATAGGAGTCAAAAATGACTTGATGACACATAATCAAATCAATACAGGAATAAAATAGAGTCAAGAGATCCAGTCAACTAATGTTTTTCCAATTCTATCTTTCCTAGTATTTTGTCTTGTTATTCTAAGACTTAGCATAATGAGTAGGGGAACAATATTCGAAGTACGCCAAAAGAATGTTTCATTTGAGCTCTAAAGGGACTCTTACAGATACCCTGCTCATGTTATTATCCACGACTATGCTACTACAATACATCGCACATTAAATTACCATTCCATTAGCCATATCATTTGTTATGATTCTGATACAAAGTTCTGAGAATATGAGTCAATCAGTTCTTCCATCCAGCTGTCAAATAAAAGAGTAGAGATAATGGGTCTCACCCATGTCCTGCCATCTCCATGCCTTCAGATCATATAGTGTTGTATTTGTCTAGTGATTTCATCTCCCCACCCCCCCATACAATGAGTGGTTTTTATTTATGGAGGTACCAATGCAATGAAGGGAAAGGTGCAAAGCTGTCAAGGAACAATGGCAGCTGAACCTCTCCAGGGAGGGTGTAGATGCTGTCCTGAGACTGGGAGTGGTGTGAGGCCAGGACGCACCAATGGCCTGATGGCAAGATGTTTCAGAACTTCAGCTTTGCACACAGAACGAGATGCTGGATACTCCATAGCTTAACGCAGATCTCTGTGGGACCACACAGGTACAGATCTGATTTTGGAACAGTGTAAATGTAGAAATGCCCCTTCTCTTTCCAGAGCTGAAGGGGGAAGCAGATTATTGCTGTTTAGCCCGAACTAGTTAGTGTTTCTTAATATGAATACAGAACTTAAAGGGAATACCCTCTAGCTGAGAAAGGTGCTCAGCTGTGATGTTTATTTGCCAACTAAGTGTTGTAAAAAAAGATTATGTGAAAGAATCTGCCTTTTTCTCCTACCTAAGCCTACATTTGATGAACCTGTACTAGAAGACTGGGATTAAAGTGTCACCATTTTTATTTAGTTATCAACATTTTCAGGATGTCAGTGAACATTGCATTTTTCAACTCTTCTACCCCATACAAAAGTAGTAGGCTAGAAGAATAGATAGGAAAAGACAAAAGAACACCTGTTCTGTGAGCAGAGCACATGGCTATGGAGGAAAGGATCTCTCTTTGGGTATGACAAACATGTGTTACCTTCCTTCGCTCTTTGTAATCATGTATTTTATTGCCAGATTTTAGAGCCAAAGCAAAATGCAGAGTATTAGATGACCTACCACTCTATTTAAAGCTTCTTCTTTTTCTTTCTCTCTTCAGTATTTTTATAATATAATTTTTAAGAAAGAATATGAGCACCAGAAAGCAAATAACAGTAAGGCATGAATGCAGGATCCCGTGTACCCTGGGCAATCTGCTTGTCTAAGGCTGCCATCATGGTTTTAGGCTTTATCCAGTCTATCTGAAAGAAGGATTAGCTGACTAGGGATGTGTTCTGCTGAATATCTCTCTTCAGTATAGCATAATCTCACTGCGCTTCAAGAAGGCAGGCTAAAGGGTGTTTTTGCCCTGGAACCAATAACATAAAAATAATCATTAATGTTCTCTCTTTGGACAAGAGGCAATGCCTCTCAATTGTAGATTGAAAAGTTTTGCTAGGCTCATTGCAATGTATTTTCCAGCCTGATCATAGGACCCTGATAGTCTTGACATGCTGACAAACAAACTTTGCAAAGAATTGGTGGGGGTAGGTGGTAGGCTGAGAACAGCCTTTCTAGATAGAGCACTAAGATAGTGTTTTGCTGTGGTTCCAATTTTTCCTGCAGGGATGCTTGCTGGACCATTTCTATCCAAAGTAGTGACTTTTAGGCCATAGAGTTTGTTATTAGTTCACACTTTCTTCCTGGCTCCTAACAACTACACAAAAGCATTGGGAGAGTTTGTTCATAGTTTTAATTAACTGAACCATGTTTTGTTCAACTAAATCAATTTGCTGGGTTCATATACTGTAGTACACTTAAATCCTCTCTTGTTACCCCAATTTGTATTGATTTCAGAAGATGAAATTCTGTGGAAAGCTATATTTTGTTTTGGCTATTGTACTGGCTCCTTCCCCCACCCCCCATCTAAGTAGACCTTGAGAAGATTTTAGCAAGCATGAGGTTCCTAAAAAGGAAAAAAGGAAGGAAGGGAGGGAGGGAGGGAGGGAGGGAGGGAGGGAGGGAGGGAGGAGGGAAAAGAAAGAAAGAGAAAGAAAGAAAGAAAGGAAGGAAGGAAGGAAGGAAGGAAGGAAGGAAGGAAGGAAGGAAGGAAGGAAGGAAGGAAGAAGAAGAAAGAAAGAAAGAAAGAAAGAAAGAAAGAAAGAAAGAAAGAAAGAAAGAAAGAAAGAAAGAAAGAAAGATTTGACAGTATTTAATTGTTGGCAAGATATAATATTGATTGCCAACATATAATACTGTTTTTTTAAACTGCATATATCTGATAGATAACATACTTTGGTATTTAGTATCTGATGACATTTAATTATCAAGCAATCAGGATTAGAATTTGCCAGTTGACTCTTTAGTGAGATATCATATATGATGCCTGCACCCATTCAAACAGTCATGAATTGCCAGTATCTAAAGTGGCCTTCCCCAACCTAGTGACCACCAGATGTATTGGACAGCAAACCTGCCAGCAGAATTTATGGAAAGCTGAGCTGAAAGCATTCAAATTTCAAATATTGTGTTCCAAATCTTAGTGAATATTTAATATTTGCAAATATTTGTTTCATCCCTGTACAGGTGAGGGATTCCTGCTGAAAAGTGATGTAAAATAGGCAGTGTTCTTAAGGAAGTTAAGTATATATGGGCATCAACAGATGGTGATTATGAGAAATCCTGCTTGAACAAAGTATTTCCCTTCCCTCCTACCTACTGCCAAAGCCACAAGAGTGGGTGGGGAGCTGCCCATAAATAGTCTGGCTGCTGTTTGTCAAAAACAACAGTTAAAACATCCTTTTAGAATTGCTACTTCAGCATGTGCTGAAAATGACAAAGCCATCCAGATTACATGGCTCCACTGAGAACCTTCATTCCAAGTCACTGCAATAAAGCTATTGGTGGGTGGCCTACATCACTGATTCCCCTCATTATAATTTCATTGTGTTGATATGGCCGACTGCACTGTGGAACTCCCTAGTATTTGACTGGGGCAGTTTGACATTCATATTTATACTTCTTTGTTGCATTTCAGTGCATTCTTCTTTTATCTGGATCCAAGCCTTTTGTCAAGTGATGTAAAGAAATGCATTCAATCCTGGCTCTGCAGTTTGGATTATTATAATGAAGGAGTTGAGGACATTGTTGTTCAAAGCAAGTCTGATAAATGTTTTTTCTTGCCATTATTTTCAAAGTAAACACACTTAAAAACTAAAAATCAGCATAGGATCCATGATCTTATTCTAAATTTAAATGTTAATCAAACTCAACCAAATGTATCCATCAGTGAACCTATAAACAAATATATTTCTATGAGAAGAGAAGGGTGCTGCCATAGTAAACTATTCTGAATTTTGCTCCTTCCCATTATCCCTATAGATCTGGTAAATGTTGCTGTTCTAGCCATTTTCCAAGATTACCAAGCTTTCTGTTGCAAATGATATTAAGGGACAAAGTATGGAAGTTCCAGTTATTAATCTCCTAGATCACACATAGTTTGGCCTTTAAATTTTGAAAACCATTAAGATTAACTCAAATTGTGATAATCTACCAGGATACAAAAAGAGATAGAAAACTGATTGCTAGTTCACCAGTGGGTCATAAACTACTTTCTACTCACATCCACTCCAAGGGATGTTCTTTCAATTAGTGTTTTTAAAGCATTATCTAAGAACGTATTAATTTATCAATGGTTCAAATCCATACTCAAAACACCAGGCTAAAACTTTATTTTAAAAGTTAGAGCAAGCATCATCGCTATGTTTGCCCCTGTTGGGAACCAGTGGCTCTGGCAGCGTCTTAAGTACCAATACGCTCACGGTCAAGACCTTCTACATGTAATGTAGCTCTTCTATAGCTCCTCCTGTTCATTAATAATTTGCTCCTGAAAAACATTTCTTTTGAGAAAGGAAATAGAAATATGATACTGTCCTCCATGCAAAATATGAGGTACAATGAAACAAAGTGCAAAAGTGAAGGCCTCTCACATATTTAATCAGCATTATCATCATTTATATTTATATAAATGCCCAACATGCTTTCATGGAGAAAATCTATCTATGTGGTTGCTAAGAGTCAACAACTATTTAATGGCACATAATGAATCAAAATCAATCAGCCAACATGCTTCCTATGCATTGTTCTTGGAGGCTTGGTCTGTCTTCTCCCCTCCCCCTTCTATTCATGCAAATGAGGTATTGAAACCTTGCATGCCAAACCTTCCCAGACTTTATGAATGGAACTTAAAAAGACAGGTTTTTAAATCTTTTACAAATTTACCATTCTAAAGAGTTTTAAAAGTTTACTTATTTGTAAAGTTTATTGATTTAAATATAAATTTATAAAGTTTATTTATTTATAATAATTCCTGTCCTACTTCATTATTAAAAAACAACCCCACAATATATCTTGGGCTTGTTTTTTTTGAGTATGTTCAGCATGTCTAGAAGATACAAATCTGTTTGCCATTTGGGGGGCCCACACATTCTAGCATATTCCAGTATTGCCAGCCTGCCAGGGAGATAGGAGTACCCTTGCCACCTCAAAGAGGAAGAAGAACTGGATGCTAGTGCTGGAAAGCAAGATATTGAACAGTCCATCAAAAGATTTGAAAAATGGTTGGCCAAGATGAGCAGGTTCCTGAAAGGCAACTGAAATCTGACAATGCATGCTAGGGCCAGCCAGCTCCAAATGAATAGCAGCAAGGGTCATGGGAGACTTAGGCCAGCTTTTCCCCCTTTGGTGATAGTTTTAACCACAACTTTCATTACCCTGAACCAGCATGACCTACCTGACACTGGGCCTCAGGTTCGCAAATCTCAGAGAAGACCCCAGAAAAGAATCCTCAAATATCATAATTCCTAGGCCTGAGGCTCCCAAAAACTGATCAATTCAAGTTCCACATTCCACATGCCTGCACCACTAACGAAATAGAAGAGAATATTGTCCTAAGCAATGGATTAGGAAACTGTCAACTTTCTCCAAGAAAGAACTATGACCAGGAGTTGGGGGAGGGAGTTGTTACCTGCGCCCCCCCCCCCCAAATTGTCAGAGGAATATGCTTGCTTGGAGTCTCTGGTGTCCTAAATTCTGGCTCTGTCTGCTGTACTGTATTGCTCTCAGAAGAGTATTTTATCCTACCATTGTTAATACTGTTTAACCCTCAAGAACTGAAAACTTCAAGAACTTGTTTATTTTAAAATATTATACCACTCCATGGCCTGAACGGCAACCAGCAGCACCAACAGAGGAAACAGAATCTACAGCTAATATGAAAAGTTGAAGAAATTCATGAATGATATTATAAGAAGGAACCACATCTCTTAAGGCACTGAGTTGCATTCCTTGTGGCTCTGAAGGCTGAACCAAGGTACTTAAGTTGCTAAAAAGCATAGCTGGAGCATTTGAAAGGGCCAATTAACTGAGCAAGGAGAAAAACAAAAATAGCTGCAACCCTGTAAGTGGTAGATGGGTCACGTTCATCATATCTGTCACTCAGAACATTCTCTGTCATTAAAGCTACACTTGCTCTGCAGCTATTAACACACTGGAGAAATACAGCTAGCATCACTTTGTCAAACCAGTGAGAGATAGCAGGGAAGAATCGAACCATAAAACGAATATGGAGTTACCTATCTGCCAACTGTTCTGCTTTTGTCCAGTTAATCATGATTTTTGGCAAGTCATTCTGTCCACCACCCATCTCCACCACAAAAAGGGCCCTAGTAAATCTTCATATGGCATCCTGAACCTAGACTGGCACCTTGCCACAGCAGCACTGGAGCAGCAGGAGAAACGTGGGCAGGTCTTTCCTACCATAGCTGCAGCTTCCTTTGGAGAAAACAGCCACAACATTGCTGCCCTGTTTCTCCTAATGAGGGATGTTTCTGCTTATTCTGGGGTCAGTATGAGAGCATAAAAACCAACATAACCTGAGAGGGAGTGTGATACGGCAGTGACCAGCAGGATAGATTACAGAGGTGATGCCCATGAGGTGCAAAAAGCTGTAATGCTGGCCTGGACTTGTGGGGTGGTTAACTGTAGGAGAGGAAAGTCTTGGGTCTTCCTTTTCAAGCACTGCCTACAGTATTGTTCTAACCAGAGATTTGCTGATACAGATGCAACAAACCTTGTGCGGAACTACATTCTGTTCCTCATGCTCTGATGAGGGCAGAAAGTTTATAAGCCATTCCAACAAGGAAAATGGGTACCTTTTGTGAAACGTGTTCCTGTGATTTCTCAATACGTCATGATGAGGACTCATCATGTAAAGGGGATATAGGCATTGTCAATCTCAGGACAAATGCAAAAAGGCTTTACAATGAAAAGCTACTGGTCCAGTCCACACAACCCAGGGACAGGCAGCAGGTGGACATAGAACTACTTTTCAGGGCTTTATTTTTAAAACCTTTTGAATAATTTCCCAATCCCTTCATTTAAACTTTGCCTACTTCCATGTGGCAAAGACTGGGACAGCCCCAGTTACTAATAATTTGTCTTGTTAAATGCATTCCTGAAAACCTCAAGAAAAAGTATGGGTGTTGAAGGGTAGGAGCACACATGAATAATTAAACACATGAAATAAATCTTGTCTCTCCTTTTTTAAAAAAATTACAGGTTGCAAGATATATTATTGTCTTTTTCAATAATTGATACTTAAGAGTTACTGGATGAAGGGAGAATTGGGTAAATCACCTTTTGGCTCAAAGCATAAATGCATCCCAGGGGTACAAATGTGAGCTGCCAAGATCCCTGGGCACCAGAGACCCCCATAATGGACTTTCAGAAATCCTTCCTTTGCATTTTGGGGTTTGAGGGGCAAAACAGGTTCCTTAAGCTTTGTGGATGCTTTAACATACCCATTCCATTCCTCAAAATTCCTGAAACCCTTCCCCAAGTTGGCTCTGGCCCCACCTACCTTCAGAGTGCAACTTTCAACATGTGATGTGTGGCTCTTGTGCTGGCTGAAGTTGTGTGTTCCTAATTTAGAACTTCCAGTTTGTCTGAGAGGTCAGTTTAAGTGTGCCAAACAATAATCCTGAATCTCAGAAGAAAATGTGTCTATTAGGTAGTGGATGGAGTTTGCGTCTAATATCGGTATGGACTCTACCATCAATTTTTAGGTGGACAGAAGTTGCTTTCACACTGGGCTTCACTGTCCTCTGACAATAGATGTTATCACTGAAATGGAAACTTTCATTCATGTATTTTCACATAGGTGGTGTCTGCACAAGCTTCATATAAAAAAATTCTCGTGATGATGAATATTGTGATAATTTATCTTCTGAAGCCTCTGTTCAGATCTGATCTGCACAAATCAGTTCGTTTTCACCAAGAGACCTCACAACCATCTCTGTAATGCACAGATCTTTTGTGCATCATGACCTTACCTGACTTCTCTTATTACATGTTTGTTTATCTATCACAATCCTACCCCACTGCAATCAAATTTCTCTTAGTTGGTTTACATATTATTTTTTAAAATCCTTATTTTCCTCCTTTATGTTATTTCCATTGATTTCCAAGTAAGAAGGAATTTCTTAGCAAGGAATAGGAAATTCGTTAACTTACCATTTTGAGTGTCCTGTGCACAGAAAAGCATTGATACATGTTGAATTAATAAAGAAATGTTTCATCCAGGAATACAGCAGAACTCACTTTCTACTGCCTGCTTAGGAGTGTAGATTCTAGGTCAAGAATCTAAAACAATAGAGCTCAACTCAGAGGAACTGCGTTTCATTCCAATATGATTGCTACATCACAAGTGAGGAACAAATCACAGGCTAACCCTTTGCCCCCAATGACACATTCCAGAAACATCTAACATGGTTTTATTTCAGTGTTGCATTATATTCGACTTCAGCTGAGGAATAATCCAAGCTTAGATTTAGGAAAAAATAAAACACTATACTAGATAGTCACTTCTGGCAATTTTGTTCTCTTCTTTGGACTGATGGAATGGCAATCTCTTTATCCCCCCCCCCCCCCTTCCTAATTCTAAATATCAGGATCAGTTTCACGAGACATTTGGATGGGCCTGTATTCACAAATGAATAAAAATGAGTAAAGTCTTCGGAATCAAAGGTAAGCCAAAACTGGAACCCAGAAGCACAAGGCAACCCAGAGAGCCCATCTGCAGCCAGATCAGGCAGCCGATCCAGACACAGCTTAAAGGCTGGCAGCAAGACCGCTTGCGGAATCTGCCAAGGAGCCAGATGCTGTTGCTTCCAAAGCTTGGCATGAGGGTCCCCGATTGCCATCCAACAGAGAGGGAAAAAGAGGAATGATATAACGTAGTGGGATACAGCACATCCCACCTCAACCTATTTTATTGCTCATCAAAAAAAAAAAAAAAAAAGAGTAGAAGATGGTATTGGAAACCTATCATTGTTTTTGAAATGCATGCATTAGCCACAACAGAACATATGCCAATTGGGAAATGGAGTACTTGCCGAAATGTATAAGCCATGAAAAAATATTATGTACACGTTACTTTTGGTGTTATATATGAGTGTGGGTGAGAGAGAGAGGGAGAGAAAAAAATACTGTCAGGATGGTGACTCTCAGAATGAATATATGTATTTCACAGATAAGATTCAGTTTTTTAATGCTAACATTTCATATTTTATTACCTTAGACAGCTGATCTTGTTCTATACGTTTTTTTACTAGCTTTGGAACATCAAGAAGCAAGCTGCCATTCTAAAAGTGATTGAAAAAGGGAAACACGGTTGTCATGTTCCAATATAAGGAACTGTATTTATGATAATGATTCTAACTTTCTAATGCATAAATAAAATACAAATATTGATCTGGTTGATGCTTAGATCAAAGATAGCAGTAAAAAGATATCAATTCTATCATACTGGTCACCTCAAAAATGTATGAACAGCAACTAATTTCCCATGAATATTTCAAACAGTTGTATTTTTCTTACTGCACCAGCAAAGTTTTTCTACAGCATACTGTATTGTGAAAAACAATTCAGATATGGCATAAACATTGCCTCAAGGAATATCTCAGCTATATATTGAGCATCTTCATGGGGCAGAGCAATTCAAGGATGTCCATTAATAGTTGTTGACTGAGTTCACTTGATACACTTAACATTAAAAACTGACACAAAACTGAGCCATGTTTTGCTCAATAAACCAATATTTCAGGTTCATATCATACACTGAACATTAACCACATAGGATGGAATCATATTTTTTTAAAATTTATTTATTATTAAATTGATATGCTGCCCACCTCCCCCAGAGATATTACCTACTACACAAAATATAGTTGGCCAATTTATGATTCTGTATGTTAGGCTAACACAGCCTGTGAATCCAAATTTTGGTATTACTTCCAGCATGATCAGTCACCTGTGTCAGCTGAGAATATGTCCAAACATTCCATGCAATGCTGAACAGGCCCTAAAGTATACTTCAGACCCCTAGCATGTTTGTATGCTCCTCTTCCTAACACAGGACTAGTTTTCCAGAAAGACAAGACATGCAAGCGAGGTAAGAGCAGTTCAGGGACACCACCCATAAAGTGAATATTACATAGTAAAAGACATTGTACCGGCATCAGCCATGCACTTGAGTTTCTTATGGCACTCTCCGTGGTCTTAGCCTTGCTGGAAAAGCTAGAAGGACTTGTTCAAGTATGATCTTCAAAGGCAGGGTTGGTGAAATGAGGCCATGTGTCTCCAGGGGAGTGGCAGTTGGCTTTTTTAGTCCAAGATGTGGGGACACAGGGAGCCAAAACAGGTGGCAAGGCCAATTCCTGGCTTGAGGGAGATCTAACAGTAGGGCATTCCTGTATTCCTACTACAAAAAGCCAAGTCCTCCTGTCTCAGTATGTACCATGATCTTCAAGGTCCTCTCCTTTTCTGAGGAAGTCTTATCAGACTTGTGCTTCAGGCCAGGGTATATCAGATTACTCCCTCTTCCATGATAGCTTCCAAGCTATTCAAAGTTTGTGGAAAGTCTTCAGCTTTACCTTTCTTTTTTCGTCATCCTTAAGCCCATCCACACATCCACACACATACACTATCTGCTCTTTTAAGAGGTGTTTTACTTGTCCAAAAGGTAAACTGCCTGCAGAGGAACAGCACCCTACCCAATCACTGTAGCACCAAAAGGAAATCACTCTTTTTTGCACATTTCTTCTGACAATTTTGCTTCCCCCTTCCCCATCTCCAGCAAATGTTATAAATGATTAGTTGTTTAAAGATGTTAAGAAAAACCCTGCTGGGTCACAACAAAACAGCAGAACAGACACTTAGAGTGCTACTGGAGGAAGACAAGGAGCAAATTTGATTAAATATGGCTAAAAGCCTTTATTAAGGAATATCTTGTAGCAATAAAAGTGGTCAAACATAACTTTTTTTCCCACCCTTATTGCCATCTGGTGGTCCTTTTTAAGATGATGTAGTCTCTCTTGGGGAAGGGGGAAAGCAAAGAACCACTAATATGGTCTCTGTGAGTAATACATTCTAGCATCTGTCAGATACAGTTGCCCACTCTGAGCTGTCCTCCAGCTGTGCAAGAGTGAAGTTGATTGAAGCATGGCCTAACCCAGTTATTTTGGAGGAGTTTGAGCCTGTTGGTCTTGATAAAGTGGTCAGGTCCTTGGGCTGTAAGCATGACCACCCATATATTAAGCCCTTGTCCCTCCTATCCAGTCAAGAATTCCCAGGAGACAGGCCTGGGATTAGGCAGCACTGATCATACTGGTCAATGACCTGTGGCAAGATGGGATGGTGCTTCTGTCCTCCTTGAACTCTCAGTGATCTTTGATACCATCAATCATGCTATCCAACTGGGCCAGGTCAAGGGCTTGGGAATGGGAGCCATAGTGTTATGGTGGTTTTCCTTCTACCTCCTGGATTGGTTCCAGTTCATGTTGGAGGGGGGAAGAGATCTAGCCCTAAACCCTTACTGTGCAGAGTGCCACAGGGGTCTACTCTCTCCCTGCTCCTATTTAACATCTCTATGAAGCTACTGGGTGAGGCCAGCAGACAGTACAGAATTAAATATCATCACTATGCTGTTAATACCAAGTTATCTAACCCAGGCCATCCAAATGATTCATCAAGGATCTTTCTCAGTGTCTGGAGGCTGTGGAAGTCTGAATTGGTAAGAAGTCTCCAACTTAGCCCTGGCAAGACTGAATTGCTGTGAATTTTGAAACCCCCCAGATCTGGGGACTTAATATTATTTATTCTGAATGGGGTGGCACTTCCCCAGTCAGAACTGGTATGCAGTTTGGAGATCCTGTTAGCTCCTCCTCCAACAGCAGGTGGCAGCTATAGCTTGGAGGGCATTTGCGTAGCTTTATCTTCTGCACCACTTTTGCCCATTCCTAGACTAAGAGGCCTACTCATAGTCATTCATGCTTTCATCACTTTCTACTTGGATTATTGCAATGTTCTGCACATGGGGCTAACCTTCAAGACCACTCAGGAGCTACAGTTGGCCCAGAATATACCCATAGGAGTAGTTATAGTACACCCATGTAATACTTCTCTTTTGTGAGCTGCGCTGGCTTGCAGTTGGCTTCCAGGTACAATTAATGGTTTGTAACAACCCATAAAGCCCTTCATGGCACAGGGGTGGTTTACTTGAAGGATCACCTGTTTCCAATTATCTCTGCCCCTCCTATAAGATCAGAGAGGGTCGGCATGCTTTCAGTCCCTTCAATTAAACAATGTCATCTGATGGGACCCAGGAAGCATGCCTATTACAGCACCTACCCTCTGGAACAGCATACCCCACAAGATAAGGAAAATCTTTCCTGCTGGTTTTTTGTAGAACATTGAAGACCTAGCTTTTCCCCCAAGGATTTAGGCCAGGGTGTTGGGTGAGACCATCTTGTGTATTTTGCATAAGATTGTTATTACCCGGGCATGACATGTTTGTTCACTTTCTTTAATCTTTGCTTTTTTAAAAAAAATCATGCTTAATGAACTGCCTAGAGTCATAGACAAGTAGACAGCCTAAATCCATCAATCAATTGAATTGAAATATCAGCTGGGCTGGCTTCCTCCTTCCCAAAATGGCTAAGATGAGAAGCTCACCAACAGGACTTGGAGCAAAGAGCCTACTCCTGCTGAAGCTCCCTTACAAATGATATTTTCTGCCTTTGGTTCTAGAGGTCCATTATCCCTGCCATGATTTGGTAGTAGCTTTTGCCTTCAATAGACAGAAATATTCTAATCCTCTTGTAAAATATAAGATACTTGTGCCAATCAATTTCATAAATTAACGCATAATGTGGGTTTTTTCTACCAATTAATTTCACTGGAGACCTCCACATTCTAGATTTATGAGCCAGCAAGGGAAAAAAGGCTCTCATCATCCATTGTCCCATATTTTTGATCATCTGATGAACCCAAATTCCTAAACCCCTTTCCTTACAGAGAGAAAACTCCAGTCTTGCTTATGCAAATATACATCATTTGTACTGAAAATTATTTTTATTTATTTATTTTGCCATTTCATTCCCCATTTACCCAGTCTGGAAAGATAATTTCCAAGCTGTTCATAGTTTACCCACATTTTCACTATTCTGAAAAATTGAGGGATTAATTGCAAATGGACAATCCATTGCTCATTTCTATTTCCTGATCATTTTTGAACAACACCTCTCGTCTCTTAATATGTATTCTTGAAAGTCCCCACTGATTATTTTTCTCCACTTAAGAATTATCCTTTTATTTCTACCTTCTGCTCCTTGTGTTGTGATTTTTATTAACATGTTAGAGGATTGAAAAGCTATTAAATTAGACTGTCAATATCATCAACCAGTTTCTCTTTGTTTACTGAGTTACTGACTATGTCACAGCTAATTGATCAATAGAAGGGCCAAAAGATTTTCAGATCTCATTGGCATCAGTATGTGTTTTGAGTAAAGGGTTAATAATGATTTTAGGATTTATCTTAGTGGGAGACAAATAACCTAAGGACAGCATGAGTGAAAGCTGTATTTCGTTCAACCCTTGGCATGGTTAGCCAAGAAAGCAAATATATTCTCTTTTTATCATAATAAACTGATAGCTAAGCATATATTTATACCAATAGCTGGAGCTTATGGACTTTGCAGTTACTTTATCTATTGTTTGCATACACATACAAACTAGCAGTCTTTTTAAAAAAATCTTCAGAGGATCTTATGATGATGTCCCCTGAATCTCTGAGCTATTTGGAAGGAAAATAAAGCAGATTTTTTTTCAAAAAATTAAAATACTTGGAATATGAATCTCAGCTTCTCCAAAGCAGAGCTGATAGGGCACTGGCTCACTGGATTAGATCAGCTCCAATCCAAAGAGTGTACACTTCTCTTGATTCACAGCTTGAACGTGGGCTTGTTGTGTCGGAATAAGTCTACTGAACCCAAACAGATAAATGTACTTCAGTACTTGGAGAACATTTTATACTCATTATGAATGCAATGCAATACCA
Organism: Liasis olivaceus; assembly: GCA_030867105.1. Lineage (NCBI taxonomy): Eukaryota > Metazoa > Chordata > Lepidosauria > Squamata > Pythonidae > Liasis > Liasis olivaceus. The sequence goes on from CM061349.1 coordinate 266,930,269, forward strand.
AAATATGTCCCCTAGGATCAAAATATAAGGTGAGGACATACTAGATCAAAATCTTGTGTATTGAGAACTTAAGAACACAGACTAAAATCTGTCATTCTAACATAAAATAAGAAATATCTGAGTAAAGAAATGTCATTATTTAATTATTAAGTTTCTAAATATGGATTTAGTAAATGCAAGACAAGGTATCTGATGGTGCCAGGATAAGAATTTTTGCAGGAATTTTGACAAGATGGTCAACATAATTTACATCTGGCATGCCTTAGGCTAGCATTCTCCAGATGTAATGGATTATAAATTCCAGCCAGTTTGTAACTTGTAATTTAGCATACCCAGAGGACACCTATATACAGAAGACAGCTCAATGCCAATCCCTATCATCATAAAATTTCATAACCAGACTTCAGCAAAGATCATTGTAAGGTGAGAAGATACAGAGCAGCAGATATGCAGATCAAACAAACACGGAGTACATAAGTAAACCAGGTCGTCAAGCTAATCATTTCAGCCATGCTTACAATGGAAAATATCTCAAGTTTCTAAGAGCTATCGCAAGCTGCTTTGCCACTGCTAACAAAACAGTAAAGGCATCTGTGTACATCTTAGAAGTAGATGGAAGTGAAACATAAAAAAGAGAAGTAGATGGAAGCAAAACATCAGATAAACCTCCCCAAATGTTATGACCTAAGCACAAAATTCATCTCTGCCACAACTAAGGGACCATACATTCTGGCATGTCATGAGCTATCCATGATTTGTGTCATTGCAGAGGATGATAAATCATTGCTAAGGACATAACAACCAGCCTTATCACCGCAACATAATAGATCATGATGTATCAGGATCTTCTCTGAAATATTATTTACAGTTAGTAGGGGGTTGGAATGGCAACACAAAGCTGATATTAATTTTGCTTCTAGCGTGCCAATGTGTGCAGCCAGATCCTTGCCTTAAGAGCAACAGAGGCCATGATTGCAATAAGAGCATCTGTAAGGAATTTAATGTCAGTCAATATCTATAAGAAAAGTGGAGTGAACTAAAACTAATATTAGTAATGATGTCTTCTCAACTTTAGTACTATATTATAATATGATTATCTGCTTCATCCAAGGTAAAAGAGGTATACTAGGTAGTCAAACCATGTATACCGAGAAAAGTTTTCTTTTCCAAGGATCACAAGAGGAAATGCGAGAGTTAAAATGTGTGTCATAAAGAAGATACTCTGTTATATTCTGTTACTAAATAAGTCTGAAGTCAAAGTTATATTTCCTTGACTGATACACACAAAGGAAATTTGTTGTGTTTGTCTTTACTGCAGAACATACACAGGAACAAATATTGTACCACCTAGAACAACTATATGTTTATCACCATGTCAGTGCTGAAACATTTCACCCATTCTCTGCAGCCCTTTAACATTTAATTTCCAGCCAGAAACTTATTTGGACCAAAATTTGTTGCTATACCGGCTTATAGTTCCTGTTTGTTTCCCAGTATAAGAGATGCATAAATTCATTACTATACTGAAATTGTGGAGTCCTTGGGGTTCTCTGAACTTGATTCTTTTCTTACAAACATTTCATTACCCAGCTAGGGAACATCTTCAGTGCTAGAATGGAAGGGGGGTTGCTCTGTTTATATATTGTGGCATGCCCTGCCAGTGTTGGTGGGGGTGGGTGGGTGGGCTTTGTTCTGTTTTTTCCTCTGGCAGTTCCTTGATTAAGGTATTGTTTACTGCTTGAAAGTTTGGTGGTGATCTTGGTGTTAATCTCTGCTTATCTGGGTGATGATTGCTGGTGAGGAGATGTTCTGATCTTTTGTTTTCCTTTCTTTTATCTCTTTTGAATAGTCTGTAGATGTTGTTTATCTCTGTGTACCTGTTGATGGCTGCCTTGTATTTATACTGAAATTTCATGAACATGACATACTTTTCCCTATAGGGGAATCATCCTAACCTTTCGTTAGCATGACAACTTTATGAAGATTCTTCCTACCGATAATCTTTTCCATCCCCAAGAATGAGCCTGATTTATAAATACGTTGTAATTTGAAGTACAATTCTCCAATCTAAGATATTTAACATTTCCACAACAACATTGCTAGGAGCTATGTTATATGCCTTTTTTTATACGCCTGAATTTATGTTAACTTTTCCTAAAGGAATTTTAGCTGCATTGGGCAGTACAATTTTCCTGTGGAATCTTAAACGCTCTTGTCATACATAAATCTTTAAAGCTTTACTCACACACAAAGGAGGTAGTAGGAAACATGCTAGAAACAACCTGAGTTAAATAAAGGTGCAAAGAGAAGTTACGGATAATGGGAACTTGTTAATAGGAAATAATCCAGGAAAAAGTCAAACAATTCTACATTTGGGAAGGTGTGTGTGAGAGAGAGAGATCAGTAAGCTTTTTTGTGCAGGAGGAGGCTGCAAAAAGCATGCTTAAAAGTTTTTCCTCGTTTTTTGCTTGATTTGTAATAACTTTTTTTTAATTCATTCACTTGATCGATTTTTCTCTGGGTTGGATGGCATTAGGGCTCAGCATATGCTACCACCCCACTTACCATTGTGGCCCTAAAATTAGAAGCAAGGAAAGGAAGTGTTTCAAATTCTCAATGCTTTGTATGGCAGACACTCAAGATTTGCTCTGTCAGAAGATACATTTTGACTCTCATTCTGTTGGAACCAGATAACTGAAACATTCCTACAGAACTGTTTGAGCTGGGCACTTTTGTTCTGGCCTCAGAATAAATTGAGTTTTCTGTTTTGTTTTGTTTTATCTAGCTGGATATAAAAAGGAAAAAAAGGCAATGATTACTGGAATCAACCCTAACCCTAACTCCCTGCAACGAAATCTGGGAACAGTGGGCTTATGGGATTTTTCCTCACAATAATGTTGTATAATTTTGTTTACTGTATTGCTGTTACTTGAGAAAGAAGTATCTTTATCTTTCCATTGAGATGAATGCAATTTAAGATAATGAAGAACCAAGTTAAAATATTTGTAAATGAATCAATGGTTTCATTGGGTTCAAACTGACTTACGTATCAGACCTATTACTTCCAAGAGTCTTGAAAGAGTTTGTGGTTGTAATGCCCCTTTCTGTAATCTTTGAGAAATCATGTAGGACAGGCAGAGTACCAGAGGACTGGAGAAGGGCATTTTTTCTTCCTATCTTCAGATAATGGAGAAAAGAAGATAGACAACCACAGACTGGTTAGGTTGAGGTTGATAATGGAAAAAACTTTGGAAGAGATTATCAAGGCAGTTGGTTTGTGAGTATTTAGAAAATAATGCATTGCTTGGCAGAAACCAGCATGGGCTTAGGCCAACAAACCCAGTCTTTTTTTATTAGAGTGATCAATTTAGTTGACTGCAGGAATGCAGTGGTTATAGTGTAGCTTGATCTCAACAAAGCATTCAACAAAAGTAGTTCTCATGGTTCAATAATGTTGTGTTTTACATAGTTCTAATTAATAAAACATAGTTATGCAATTTGGGATGCTGACAATATAGTCTTAGGAACATATAGCTATTAGTAGGATTTTAAATTTAACCCATGCTATTCTCATAATGAGACACTGCATCCTTTTACAGTTCTTTTTCCAATCCCCTTTCAAAGTAAGGAAATAGTACCATAAAATATGTACCGTAAAAATCAATTGCTTAGTATAACAATAGTTAAAATATTTTAGTAATGTACTTGTAGAAAAAAAGGAAGTTGTTTTATAAATTCTCATCTGGAGAATTCAAATGGGCACACATACAAGCATTCTTTTGATTTTCAGACTTCACTTTCTAATTGGACACAATCCTTCACTAATGATGCTGCTTAAGACTTTACAGTCCTAATTGTCTACAGTCCCTCACTTGTTTTCTTCTAAATTATCCATCTTTTGTTCAGATTCATGAAGTTTAATTTTTGTTCCCCTCACAGAAATATGGAGAACATCCAGCTTTTGTTTTATGTCATGAAGAGCTGATACAAAATACAAAAAATCTTTGCATCATCTCCTTAGCTGAATTTAAAACAGAAGTGAAGTACCAAAGTCTACAGTTTCTAGTCAAAGTTGAGTTGACCATACTATACTTACAAACTTCTATTTCACATATTCAGATTGCCAAAGAACCAATAGTTTCACTGAGACCTCATATTGGTTTTTATGCTTTGAAGCTGTTATTTCAGTAACTCTGTGGCAATTCAGCATGGAGGAAATACATGGAGGACTGCAACATTGCATCAAGCAAAATGAAACAAACAGAGATTGTGTGATATTGCCACCTAAACTTTTCAACCTGGACTAGCCATCTTCCATATCAATTGATTTGGTTCTTTCACAATAGCCTAACCTTCTAATGCACATCTCATTCTTTTGACAGGATATTTACCATTATTATAAAACTTACATTGATAAGAATAAAGTAATAAAGATCTATCATTATTAATATGAATTTACTTAAAATCTACTTGTTTCTCTTAGTAGCCATTATTGCCTTGACTTAGTTGCCATTATAATTATTTTGGTAGTTATATAGCCATAAAAGTATATATACCCATGAAGGTGTATATTTCAAGTATACTTTATGTCCAGTATTTATCCAAATGTGCCAGTTGTTAAGTGTGTTAATTGAAACAATCAAGAACCTCACTCTTGAAAACAGAGTCATGCTTAAGTTTTAACTGGAATGGTATCTGCCTAACTCCAAATAGTAGATGAGGGCAGGTCAAAAAAGGGGAGTAAGAACAAGACCAACATAAAATAAATTACAGTACCTAGGATGACTCTCCATATATGTAATGATTTTACTCCTTCTGTCATGTTAAAAATTACAGTTCAGGTGTAACTTTTTTATAAGTTCTGAAGATTGTACCAATAGTTTTTGAAGATCATATGAACTGCTGATTGCATACTCCTGGTTTAATATATGGAAAGTTTCACTTTCTAATCACTTTCAGAAATCGCCTATTAATTGTCTTAAAGCTATTAGAGACCTTCGGAACAACAAGTCTGAAAAGTTGCTGCATGAGTTTAGCTTCAACTCTGAACAAAGGAAAATTAATTATAAGCTTAAGAACGTAAAAGAGTTTGAAATAAACATCAAAAAGCTAAATAAGATTTTGATCTAAGAAAGTTATAAATGGATTAAGAGTCCTGTTAAATTTGGAATGTTGACTTTTACTATAAGATTTTGGAATTAACTATAAAAAATAAATAGCTTCTTGTGGGAACCAGATTTATTTTGGCTATCTTAGGCTATTGTAAGCCATAAGAAAGATAAGCGACTTTATGATTTTAGAAACTGGACACTAGAGGGGACCAAAGATTCTAAGCAGAAGGAAAAAAAATACAAGCCGGTTTTTGGTGTCAGTACTGGAACTTGCAAAATGACACAAAACATCTTAATATTGGAAATATTAAAGGAGATCTTTGAAGAATGGAGCCAGAAATTAGTAGCTACAATATCAACACTGTCAGTTATGATGTCTACTTCTATGGATAGACTATGTCCAAAAGATATTAATGAGGGAATGACAGATGTGGAGCAAATTTTGTCTGACAAGACAGACAAAGTATTGAAAATGAAACTACAAATGACAGGCCAAGAGAATGACTTGGAACAGGATGCTTTATTGGATATACAAAAGAAACTGGCTAAAGTTTTAAAAAATTAAAGTGGAAATACAAATGACAAACCAAGACAATAACCTGAAAATATTTTCTTATTGGATCTACAAAAAAGACTTGTTAAACCCTTGAAAAAATCTGTGCAATGGGATAAAGAAGAATTGAAGAGAAATCAAATCCTACAATAATATTTGAATAAACCCTAAGACTGTTAGAAGTAAAAGGAAGGCTTATAATGTTAGTTTATTTGATCAAGGTTAAAATAAGACCTTTTTTTTTTTTTTGCAAAGTTCTGGCAACCCTTTATAGATTTTTTGCTGACACTAGGACTGAAAAGTTGAAGTTTTATGGATTTGCTTATAGATAAGTGATGGGGTATGGGTGGTGAAAATTAGATAGATAGATAGATAGATAGATAGATAGATAGAACCTTATAGCGGGTAAAGAATTTCTAAATTTGTCTATATTTGTTGTAATGAAGGTCAGAAGTCACCTCTTTATATATTTTTCTTTTTTTTATTATATTCTTTCTTTATGATATTCTTTCTTTTCTCTTCTTTCTTTTTCTTTTTTCTTGCACTTTTTATTCTTTCTTTCTATTCTTTTTTCTTTCTTTAAGTTTAGTTTGTATTAGTTTTTACTATTGTAATTAAAGTCCTTAATCAAAATTATATATATATAAAAAGAATTGATAGTGAAGATATCAAAGTGGTAGAAAGCTTCTGCCTTTTAGGCTAAACCGTCAATAGTAAAGGAACAAACAGTCAAGAAATACACTGCAGACTAGCGCTTGATAGAGTAGCAATGAAGGCTTTGGAAAATATGTTAAGATGTTGTGATGTGTCTATATCCACAAAGATCAGAATTGTGCAAGCAGTGGTATTCCCTGTGACATTCTATGGAAGCAAAAGTTGGAATTTGAAGAAGCAGGATAGGATGAGTATTGATGCTTTTGAACTTTGGGGTTTGGAGAAGACTTATGAGAATATAGTGGGCAGCCAAGAAAACAAACAAATGGTTCAACAAACAAATCAACCCAGAGTTCTCACTTGAAGCACAAATGACCAGGCTCAAATATTCCTACTTTGGACATGTTATGCGAAGACCTAGCTCTCTGGAGAAGCCTCTAATGCTGGGAAAGGTGGAAGGAAAGAGAAGAGGACGACCAGCAGCAAGGCAGATGGACTCAATTACAGTGGCAATGGGTACACTGTTCAAAGACCTGAAAGACCAGTTCAGGGACAGATCATCATGGAGAAAATGTATCTATGTGGTCGTTAAGAATAGACACCAAATGTGATGGCACATAATCAATCAGTCAGTCTGGATCAATAAAAGGTTCCAAACAACTTCTTTATTACTATGACAATTCCTGAAACAAAGTCCTTGAAACACCCAAAATGGACTATATGGCATGATAATGATAATAATAATGATAATGATAATGATAGTACACTGTGGAGAAGGGTAGGGCACTGTCCTGAGATTATCACTCATGAAACTAAGGCAACCACATTCTACATATTGTAATAGATTTGTGGGCCATGTGAAGAATCTTGGTATAACAATTAAATCTAGAGTTTGTATTCAGCATGTTAACAAACTGTGTGCATTGCATCCAAAGACCATGTTATCTGGAAAGGCCTTAAGAAAGTTTTTTTACAATTATAATAGCTACCAGCACTTTACCTGCCCAACATTTCTCTCTATTAGAAACAACATAGGTGCTTTCTTACAATGCACTATTTTACTTCACCTATAATTACGGTACTGTTTTCTTTTTCATTCCCTATTTTATTTTTATGTTACAGTATTTGTATCCTAACCACTGTAGACAAAGATTACAATTAACGCAATCTAAAACCATAAAATGATGACCTTAAATGATAAGTGGATGTGTCATGAATTACTGTTCTGATCACCAGAAAGATGAGCTTGACACTTCTTCTAGTTAGAAGGCAGGCTTAAGATTTCTTCCTGTCCCATGAGGAAACTCCTCCCTTTCATTTGCATGCATTGACTTCAGCGGAGAGTAGTTCCACTTCATCTTGACTGTTTAACTCACTATAACAAATGGACTTGTCATCAGCTAGAAAATGGCAAAGGAAAAATGGAAGAAAAATGTTCAAAGGCAGGGCTTAAGATTTCTTCATGTCCTGTAGCTAAACAACAATTAAGTTTAATAGAAATGGAAGACTTACAAAAAGAAAATAAAATTTGCCAAACAAAAAAATGTTGAACATGTAGGTAAGTGTTCAAAGACTTTTTAGCATTGTTCTCCTTTTTCACATTGGAGAGGGTTCAATACTCTCCTTTCTGAACCATTTACAGCTGGTCCATGAGGCCCAAACAGGCAGCCATGTGGCTTCTGGAGGATTCTGTCTGCAGTGTGTCTTCTTTTATGCCATACTTGATATTAAAGACCATTTGCATCCTTCTGCTTTTCTCCCTACAAGTAGTTGTGTAAAGAAATAACCTTGAAGAAAGAATGAAAGAGTGGCTATGTAAACATCAACTTAGCCCTGAAAGAGAGGAGAGAGTGGGAAAGAAACTCAAGATTGCCCCGCCTTGATTCTCTTTGGTGTAAGAGTAGAGAGAAACTCTGTCAGGCTTTCATGATTCTGTTATTATACCTTATAACAGTAGAGTTCCCAGAACACTGGAGTAAATGAATAAATCATATTTCAGTAAACATGTTGTATGAATGCAACCATTGGAATGCCATCTAATGTTTAGCTGGGTATCTTCCAAGTACAGTTCTTTACAATAGGTAAGAAAAAGAATGCGTTCTGAGCAACTGTTATTGCGAGCGGTAATGATTATTCAGACAAAATTTAGATCCATCAGATTTTGCTGATTAAATCTGAAGCCCTCTAAACTGAGGTCTGTTAAATGAGAGTTTACTTCTGTGGCCTTAGTTGGTAGCTGATTTGGTAAATAAGTGGCCGTCATCACTGCCTCTCTTTAGAACTTGCTTAATAAGCCTGCACCCAGAAGCATGAGCTTTGTCATTTCCGCCAGGTAATTCTTTTTCTCTGCCATTCCATTGTGTATAGGGGTACTTGGCATTGTTTGGTGCTCCATACCCTCATTTCTTCTTTTACCATACAGGTAGTCCTCGGTTAATGACCATTCATTCAGCAACCATTCAAAGTTGTGACAGTGCTGAACTAACCGTAGTTATGACTGGTCCTCAAAGTTAGGGCCATTGCAGCACCCCATAGTTACATGATCAAAATTCCAATGCTTAGCAGTTCGCCCACATTTATGACCACAGTGTGCACTTCAACTCCTCCTACCCACCTATCTCCCCCCAGTTTCTGCCCTTTGGATGCTCTGCACTCTGCCACTGCTGCCTACCCCTGCCACCCCCCACTGCCCCCAGCTGACCTTCACCATCTTCTTCCTCACACTGCTGACAAGGTATGCCCAGCTGAGGCAGCTGCTGGCCCTTTGCGAGGCCTCTGCGAGGTCTCAAGGCTTCCACAAAGCCTTCATGACACTTCGCAAGGCCTTTGCAAGGCCTTTGCAATGCCTCCACAATGCCTCCACAACACCTTGGGGGGGCCTTCACAACACCTCCGCAGAGGGCAGAAATGGGGGGTTGAAGATGAGGCAAGTGTGGCAGGACAGTGGAGCCTCATCTGCTGAAGGGAGCTTGCTGGGCCTGGCCAAGGAGAGGCAGTTGGATGGAACTGGCAGTTCACGCAGGGCAGGAGAAACATGAAGTCCTTATGTAATGATGGCATGGTCGTTGCCTAACAACACAACTGGGACTACCAGAACTGCTGTCGCTAAGCAATGGAAATTCCAGTCTCAGTTAGGGTCATTAAGTGAGGACTACCTGCATTATCCTCCAAAGACATACTTCCATTATCAGAATGCAGAACCTAGGGTTTTCCATCCAGTAATTTGCTGACAGTTGCAACGTGGTTTTTAAAACAATGATTTTTCTCACTGATGAAATATGTGAATATATATCTGGAGAAGCTGTCAATAAATATCAATAGATATCAATTCCCTCCTGGGTATTTAATCATGATGATTCTATATCTGTCTTTTGAATCATATCTACAGACTTCTGTGTCTTTTCTTTTCCTGAAAAAGAGTAGGTTAGGTTCCCTTTCTTTTTAAACAGCTTATACATTTATTTTCCTTGTCATCTATCTTCAGGTCTCTTAATAAATCCCTCTTCTCAAGTTAAGATACTGCATTCAAGATTGGATGGCCCGGTTTTTACACCACAAATCTGAACCCCTCTTCTGTCAGCCTTGTTTTGCTGATGTAGCCTTTCCATTCACCCTGTCTACTTCATATAGGCCACTCTCCTTAAATGTCCCCTTCACGAGCAGTTCAGTTCCATCCATGACAAAATAGTGCTGTCCTTCCAATGCTACTTCATAGTGTCATATTTCACTGATATCAAACTAGCAATTTATGCTGGAACATACAAAGCATTTTTAGTAATCAGTTTAATTGGTTCTCCATTTTTTCAGTTTGCTGTGCAGTTTTGCGATTCTGTTGCCTTCAGCAAAGACTTGTCTCTGCCTTCCATTTCTAGGAGATGAATGAAAGTTCTGCAATCCACATGTAATTCAGGACACTTCTCTCCTGTTAAATTACATTTCTACTAGAGTAGAGTACTCTAGAGTACTAGAGTCAGTGCAAATGCCTCCATGATGCTCTTCAGAAGTAGTGCCAAAAATCATTGCTTGCCAGTTTTCCTTCTATTGTCCCTTGTTGCGTCATTCCTTCTGGAATGCAGCTTGACTGGTTTCTCATCAGCAGTTCCTTTTCTCTGGGTGCCCTTGATTTGCATATGCTTCAGGATGACCACAGAGGTAACAGCTTCTCTCTCTGGTTTTGACTGTAGCTTCTTTGATCCCTGCTGATTTCTCCTCAGCATCTCTGGTAGTTGAAAATCATATGACTAGTTTATTACAAATGGTGAGTTTGCATCTTTCCTTATTCACCATTCACAATGCACAGTTGCATTCACAGTTGTTTCAAATCATTTTGGGAGGCTGTTTAAAGGTAACATTTCTTTTGAGTGGAATTCAACTTTGATGACTTCTTAAAAACAGTACAGACATGGCATGCCACAGCCATCTTCCAGCTGTATTTTTACTTCCCAGTCTCATCTATATCCTTTGTATATCCTGGTCGTCACCCACAGAGGTAATAAAGAGGCCCAACCCTACTTAGCTTCTAAGTCCACACAAGGTCAGCCATGTGGTGCCACTTGCTGAGGTCTGGGAAGCTATTTAACATTAATCCAATTAGTACTGTTTCATGCTGAATTACCCTTTGAACTTCTAGCAAGCATCATTTCTTTAGCATTTCGTTAACATACTAGAGAAGTTTTCCTTTTAGCCTCTTATTTCAGAATTTTATAACAAGGTGTATTTTCAGAATGATTATATTATATATACATACCCTCTTCAGAGTTTTCTGGGTCTCCTTTACATATCTCTAATTCTGTAAATTAACCAAAATGTATGTGCTTACCCCAAGCAAATCCCCCAAGTTGAGCCCTTTACACCTCTCCTGCTACCACTGGTTGCAGAGTTTGCAAGATCCTGTTGATTCACTGGCTCCTCAGAAACATTACAATTTCTAGGATCACAGCTCAAATCCATTACCTTCCAGTTTCTCAGTGGCTTAAGATCTCTGTGTTAAATACTCCCTTTTTCCTAATATAATTTAAATTCTCTGTGCAGTTCTCTTGATTCTTGAGCTTATGTTTTTTAAAGGGAAAACGTTGAGATAACTCTGGTTGGAATACTTATTCTTAAGTACTCATATTTAGAATGGTAAAGATGCATGAGTATTAGCAAGCCTATTAGGGGTATCTAGAGATAGATGCTTAAGGACAAATAAAATGCGTTAAGGAAATTACAAGCTTCGATAAAAAATTGTCATCTCTGAACTTCCTAACCCTGTGATAGGAGAAGGCAGGAAGGCAGGATTTTATTTTCCCCACAGGGAGCAGGCTGAAGGGGAGGACATAAAGTATCAGTCTTCCAAATGGAAAAAGCAGAGTAGAGACAAAGAGACCGCCCCTTGCTTGTTAACTCTGTTTCTAATGCCATTCATGATTAAGAGGAAAAAGGGGACAAAAAAACTATTTGGTTAGAATTGCATCTTTAGTGTACAATAACCCCTTCTCTACCCACTGAACTGATGCATCAGTGACAGAAATTAATATAATCAGATGCTAGACAATCAAGAAAGTTCTTAACTGCCACCAGTTCCCAAGGCTTGGTACTAGTGTGAACTCCGATACACCTGAACGCAAATGATTTGTGATTACATAGAGTTCTATCACATCAGTATTTTTTCTGGGCCTGAATCATTCCAACCTCCTAGTATTCTTGTGTTCTTTCTCTGCTTTTTCTTCACTAGCCCTGATTCCCACATGGTAGCATGATCTTTCACTGATAGAGTTGCATGTGCTAGAGGATCAGAGAGCTTCCTGGGGAAGGGAGGGGTTCAGCTGCAAGCCTAGCCTGTTTGCTCTCCTCCCATCTTTCTCTACTCTGTGAGTTGGAAAGGGGGGTTCATGGCTGGCTAATAGCCATAACTGGAATGTGGGGAAAACAAAAAATTGGTTTTTCAAGGTGGCTAGGTCCCTGATTTTTTGCCTGATTCTGATGCAGTAACCCTAGGTTGTAAGTGGCATTGGGGAGCAGGTGCCAGATTTTCTCAATGTGTGGCAGGACTCTTATATTGCAGTGCTGCTCCTACACTAGTGGGACAGGAGTAAGAATCAATTGGTTTCACTGTAAATAGCTTCTTCTGGTTGAATTCTAAAATTGATATTCTTTTAAGAAAGGATTATTTTCAAAGCATGACAGGAGAGATAGCGTTAGGCACAACCAGACGGCTGTATAAAAGTGCAATCCACTAGTCCTTGAGACAGCTGAAACGGATGCCAGCATAAAATTTGCTGCCCCAATGACTGAGCTCTTTCTGCCTCAGTAATGAGACTGGCAAGTGATGGGGTCATTATAGTTTCAAGTTAAGGAAATCTATTGGTAGATTCCCCTGGCTTTGTTTCCTGTCCTGTCCTGCTGAGCATCGCCTGAGCAAGAAAAACAATCACCAATCACTCTCCTTAACTTGTGGTGGGGCAAGTCTGAGTGCTTGGAATGGAAGGTTTAGCAACCTGTCAAGTTGCCCAATTAACAGATTACGGGTGCTGAGGGTTATGTATCTGTGGTCTGTCAATTGAACTATTTTGAAACATGGGTCTAGTGCTCTTCTGAAAGTATGATAAACCTGTGTCCAAAAATAGCCCATTTGAAAGGTCACAGGGACACAGGAAGGGTGCAGGGTGAAGTAGGAGGACGCACTCCTGATGCATGAAGAATCGCAAGGAGTTCTGGGGATGCTCCTTATCACTCCACCCCATAACCTCCTTTGTACCTGTGAGACAAGTTACCAAGCATAAGGAAGAGGTGAGGGGTGTTGTGGGAGGAAGTAATCTGTAATATAACATAGCCAAAGAACTTACAAAAAAGCTTGGACATCTCACAGAGGGGAGTGAATATTCTATCAACTCCCCACTACAGTGCCTCCAAAAAATCAAATACCTAAAAATAGAAGATGAAATTATGGTTTCATTCAATGTCACAGCAGTCTTTACGTCCATAGGTCCAGAACTAGCAAAAGAATCCATGCAGCAGTACTACACAACACACCTGACTTAGCCAAATACACTAGGACCAAAATACCCATAATCATGGACCTCATCAACCTCTGCCTCACTACCTACTTTCAATTTGATGGACAAATATACCAACAAATCAGAGGAACACCTATGGGATCACCACTCTCAGGACTCATAGCAGAGACCATAATGCAGTATCTAGAAACTATAGCACTCCCATACAAACAAAAGTATGGATCCAGTATGTAGATGACACCTTTGTCATAATAATAAAGAAAAGGAACAGCTAGAGAAGACACATGAAACCATCAACAGCATCTTCAAAAGAATAAAATGCACAAGGGAAAAAGAAAACAACAATGTACTACCCTTCCTAGATATCCTCATCAGCAGAGGAAACAGCAGCAAGTTAGAAATGCAAATCTATCAAAAACAACCCACACTAACCAAGTGCTCCATTACCAAAGTAACAACCCAACCTCCCGCAAGAGGAACTGTGTAAGAATATTATTCAGATGAGTACAGACTGTAGCAATCTAGAACACCAGAAAAAGAAAACAGACTGCCTATACAACATTTTCCAACAAAATGGATACCCATGCAACTTTATCAAGAAGTGCCTGACTATTCAACCCATTACAGCACAACCAGCACAAACTATGAAAAGGATAATACTACCATACATCAAAAACATCTCAGAAACAACCAACAGATTGTTACAATCATACAGCATTACCATAGCACACAAATTAACTAAAGCCTTCCAAAACATTTAAAGTAAACCGAAAGACTTAGTAGCCCAAGAAAAAACAGGAGTCATTACAACATACAATGTAAGAACTATAACAGCCACAATGTAGGACAGAGGGGCAGAAGACTAGCAGAGCACATCCATAAACACCAGCTAGAAGTCAGCAGACACAATGAAAACAGACTCAACCATAGTTTCAGCTGGGAAACTGTGAGCATCCTAGACCAAAAATCCAAAAATGCTAGGGAATTCCTGGAAGCTTGGCATTCAGACAAATCAGCCATTACTGGACACATAGAAATAAATCACATTTACACACCATTCAAAAGAGACAATAAAAAAGCTAAGAAGGAAACCAAAAGACCAGAACACATCTTCTCCAGCATCCAACATCCAGATAACCAGGGATTAACACCAGGCAAACAATCAAGCAGAAAACAATACCCTAATCAAGGAACTACCAAGGAGAAACCATACCCCCACCAAAACTGGCAGGGCAAGCTACTGTATATGTACCAAACCCCACACTCACTCGCACTGATGATGTTACCTAGTTGGGTAAGGAAACGTCTGCAAGCAAACAACCAAACTCAGAGAGCGCCAAGGACTCCTGAGTAATTTGTGTAATAAACTCTGTTTTCAACTACTGCTGACAGGAAGTGATCATGGCTAGCAGCATTCAGAAGTAACTCATGGAATGGGCCAAATGGTGTAGGAGTAGGCAAAATATTGCCACCTCCGCCCCACCCCCACCAAATGAAAACAGTAAAAAATACGGCAGAAGCAATGTAAAACCTGTAATGAACTCAGTGCTGACAGAATCACAGTGTTTCCCAGTTTAAATCAATTTTCAGTACAGAAGAGGACTAGCACTCTCTAAGGAGTGCTAGTTCTGTATTTTAAATTCAGGTCAAAAGAATGCTGAACCTGCATATAAAAGGAGCTCGCATAGGATCTGACAAGTACTGGTCAGGCATTACATAGGCAGATGCCTCTGCAAAGCCAGATGTCTGGTCTCTCCCGCAACCCAAGTCAAAATATTCAAAACAAAGAGAAAACTCCAGCAGAAATCTGTGGATTAAGGTTGGACACGAGTAGTTACACAATCTCTTTAGCAGCCTATAGTAAAGTGAGATCTCCTTCCAAAAGTTGGAGAAGGTCCAGATAAATGAAGCAGAGGAACTTTAGTTCTGGGACAATTGGGTTGTTTTATCCACTCTGGAGAGGTCTGGAATTTGTCCTTTTCATCTTTGAATGTATGCATTTTTAATACTTAAAGTTGACAAGGGCTTTTGTACTTTAACTTTTCTGAATACAGTTTGGTTTAATTTATCTCTGGTGACATTGGTCATTCTCCCAAGGAGGGGAGAAAGGCTGAATCTCATAACTCTATGCTACATGACTAGGAGGTTGTACCGTTACATTTTTTTCACTTCTTTTCATTTTGACCTTTTAACTGCCAGAAAGGCAGTACACATTATGAGACCCCTATTGCTGTCATGGATTAGGTTTAAGGAGAGGACCCCAGGCAAAGTGCCTCCTGGGAGATAGGTAATGGCAGCAGGAAGAAATAGGTAATGCCAAGGTGTAAAACCCAGAGAATTTGTGGAAGAGGAAGTTTGAGACCTCTAGTTTTCCACCTATAGGTTCAGCCATTCCACTACAGTGTCCATGGCAGAAATTTTGTTAAGAGAAAAGGAGACATGAGGATTATCCCATTGTCTTTTTCTATACAGTTTGACTGTTTTACTGACCTTCTTTGGAGATTTTTGGAGTTCAGTGTTCCCACATATTATCTTCATCATAAAACTTTTATTATAATATATAGAAAGTACAATTAAAATACAAAATACAAAATACAAAAATACAAAACAGAGAGTATAGCAAAGAAAGACAGTAGAACGAAAAGAAAAAAGACAAAAACTAAAATAGTGAGAATAGATAGAAAGATGAAACAGAAAGTGATTCTGACTATCTCTAATACAGATATAGATACAAATTAAAAGAAAGTTAGTTTCTTACCACTAATTAATCCAAATTCACATTATTTCTATCAACACAAACCACCTAATCATTAAAACCCACAATCAAAGCCTCATTTTTTTCCCACACAAGCACGTAATCTAAGAAGGGTTGCCCTAAGGAGACAAATTTAGAAACAGTATTATCTCTTATTAACACTGCTAACTTTGCCATTTGAGCCAAGTCCATTAATTTAATGATCCCTTCTTCCACTGTAGGTATTTGTGGATCCTTCCATCTTTGCCCATATAACAGTCTTGCAGCTGTGATCATATACAAAAGCAAAGTTCCATGTTGTTTCTCCAGTTCTTTCTCCAATAAAAACAGTTCTGGTTTTTTTGAATGCTCACTTTAGGAATCTTTTGAATAGCAATACATATCTGATCCCAAATTTTTTTAGCCTTTTCACAGGTCCACCAAAGATGATAAAAGGTTCTTTCACCCTGCAAACATTTCCAACAAATATTTCCAACATACATTTGTTACATCAGCATACATTTTTGATAACTTAACAGGAGCTAAGTACCAACGATACATCATTTTATAAACATTTTCTTTTAAATTATAATTCAACGTAAATTTCAAACCTTTGTTTCACATATTTTCCCACTGTTCCAACATAATATTGCATCCATAGTTTTTAGCCCATTTGATCATACATTCCTTGACTTGTTAATCTTCTAGATTCATCTGTAACAACATCTTATCCATTTTAGCAATAACATGCTCATCATTTGTACAAAGCTGAATCTCAAAATAAGATGTTTCATTAGCAAATCTGTAATTCTTTTTGTCCAGCTTGAAACATTCAAACAATTGCATATGAGTAAACCAATGACATATAAAACCTTCTAACTGTTCTCTTGTTTTGAAACTTGGTTCACCCTCCTCAAAATTTAACAAGTCTTTATATTTTATCCACTTCATTTCTCCCACGTTTTCTCTTCTAGTAAATGCTTCCTGAGGTGACAACCACAAAGGTACATTAGAAGACAATCTTACCTTATATTTATTCCAGATCCTCAGTAAGGCATTCCTAATATAGTGATAATATATATTTTGTCTCCACTTATTACCTTGATTGAATTCCATAAGACAAAAAAATAGAGATTACTGGGGGGGGGGGGGGGGATCTCTTTTTCCTCTGACCAAAAAAAAAACAAGACTTCAAGATTTGCAAGCCTGCTTCTCATTTTAATGGATTACTGTACTGTTCTTTAACTTTTAAAACATCAGCACTAAATGTGTCAATTTAGCTTATCCAATTATACAGATTAGGTGATTCAGTTCCTTAAGTGTTGTCTTGTTCTATTACTGAAAAACAAAATTTGGGGGCAGACAGTCTCAGCACATCATTGCTGTGTGATCGTAACCATGTTTATTCATAAGGAGATTACATGGATTTCAGTGGAACAATGGCAATTGTTGGATTCACCCCTGCCAAACCAATCTTGACAGATAACACTGATTGACTTTCTTCTCCAGCATAGTGCGTTGCTAATGAGGTGAGAAAAAGCATTCTAAAAGGCTTTCAGGCTGAGAGCCACAGAAGGTGCAAAAGTATGGCTTCAGGAGAATTATAGAAGGAGGCAAGCAAAAATGCTTTTGAAGTATGGGCTACAATAAACACAAGTTATTTCTAAATGTTTAAGGAAAGAACTGGTGGCACCTTAAAAATTAAGCCATGATACAGTGTATTTGTTTGGCTTAATATGTTATGTGAAACTAGCCATTATGGCTTGTAAGTCATGTTTTAAAGCTTAACATGTGCAAAGAATAGTTTATTAGCATTAGCTTTAAAAAAAAGAAAAGAAAAAGAGGGGACAGGGGTTGTAGGGTTGTAATTCTGGTATACTGGCCAAGATGTGTCCTGACTGAACAAATCTGTCCTAACTGAAAGCAAAGGATGAGATATATGGCACAGATATGACTAAGGCTGGTCACCCTGTCCACACCTTCTCTGTCTTACAAAAATGCACTATGTGAAAGTGCTTATCAACCAAAGTCACGATGGGAGGCAGCACTCAATATCTGTGAGCCCATGTGGTGATGACCATGGCATATGGAAGATTGGAATTTGGAATGTAAGGGGAATGAGTGGTAAAAAATATGAATTATCAATGAAATGAAAAAAATGTGTGTCTATGAAACTGAGAAAGGGTAGGATGGAACAAATCTGAGTGCAGGTCATCTGATCTTATGGAGTAGAGCTGATGAATGCCTACAGGGAGGTGAAGTTGCAGATTTATTCATGAATAAAAGGCCTAACCTTTATGTACAAATTGGTGGCATCTAGACTGCTGTAGGTGCACTTGAAAGTAGGAATTCAGGATTGTGATAGTTGTATGCTATGCTGCATTGAATGGAGGTAATGGCAGAAGCACAAAAGAGTTTTGGATAAAAAACTATGGAACACAGAACAAATGCAATCCAGAGAAAACAGTAATTCTGCAGTTTGTCTCAAATACATGGTTGATGGTCATAGTGGGATGGTTATGTAGAAATGAAATGAAATGGTGACTGCCTGGACACACCATTTAATTCATCCTAGTGAAGAAAAAGGAAATTGGCAAGGAATCTACTGAAACCAGGGGTGAACACTGTAGCTTCCTGGCTGGTATAGAACTGGAAAGAAGTAGCTGAGGCAGTATCCCCAGCAAACATGGAAGAAAGCCTAGAAGGAAAATTAATGGAAAAATCAGGGAAAAAAATAATTTCCTGTATCCTAAGGTCCAATCCAAATACAGAGAGATTTATATTTAAATAAATCTTCCTGGAATTACAACAATAGTCCAATTCTCTATGTATTTCCTTACTTGGAAATAAGCCTTCCAGAGAATCACTTCTGTCACTTCAAGGGATCATACTCACTTTATATGAAAAACAAATTTTTGAGTCCTCATATACTGGTATCCTTCATCACATTCCAAAAATAAATCTGAATAAGATAGTTATAAGTAATCCTCACCCTTTTTGGGGGGGCGGGGTAAAGGAAGTTATTTGGAGAAGATACATGGATCAGAACTTTGGATGTTGGAAAGCTGGTGGTAGCACACCATTACTCAATCCTATTGACTTAGCTGCCAATTTTTAAAGTGACAGATCTGTTTAGCCTTTTCTCCAGTGGTTGAGCTTGGAGAAGCGTAAGCTAAAGCAAAAACGCTATGAAGATCTACAGCAGGAGGAGGATTTTTTCCCATCATCAGTAATCTTATTACCCCTCCATTCTCTTTCATATCATTTGTTGACAATAACTGTGAAGTTTGATGTGAGCCTGGTCAATCCAAAGCACTCATTTTGATATCAACATGGGAAATGAAAATATTTTGTAATTTGGATTTTTTTTTTCTTGAACAATGTCTGTGGTGATGTAGATTTTTCCTGCTTTAATTGTAAATCCTCAAAACCCTTTCCTTTTGTAAAGGATATATAGACATAGTTCTTGATAGGTCATATGCTCATGAGAACCAGATTTCTTTCCTAGAAAATTCATTCATACAGATGAGGAGTAGGGTTGCTTTATTCCACCTGAAATCCATATTCCATCAGAATTTTTAACTGACTTGCATTTGTAAGTTAAACACTTTATCCAGAATCAACCACAGTTATGCCAGCAAAAATTCAGTATACAAGCTATAAATTCATAGTGCTATTTCCCCGCAGGATTAGTGTTCCAATGTGTAGGAAGGGAGGGAGGAGACTGGCTACCAGAATGGAAGCAACCTGATTTTATTTTTTTTTTATTTTTTTTAACTTCACTGATGGCTGGTTTGTACAGACTCCCAGCAGAAGCAAACAGGGAAGAATAATAGTTCCCTATGTATCAAGCCTTAGTGAATCTGGGTCCACTGTCCTATGGAGAAAAGGCATCATGGCTCTGCTTTTATTATCTAGCTGTGCTTCATGCTGTCTGTTTCTCTATTAATCTCCATAAATATACAGTATTTATAACTAACAAATCTTTCCCTATGAGCCAGTGGTTGACATCCTTTCACCAAAGGCAGCTCATAGCTCTGCATGAGCTGACAACCTAAACTAAATTAAAATCTAAGAAAACAAATCAGAAATGTCACTGGAAAATACAAAATAAGCACTTCATGGATGGCTTTCTATCACAGAATGGGGCCACTTCTCAAGAAATTTCTAATTTAACAATGATGGCCCTTCTCCATTGCTTTGTCTTTTTTCCTTAATAATGACACATTATGGTATAAAATATACAATTAAGAATATTTTATACAGTTATTTTAGATAATTCTTAGATATTCAAGAAGACAGAGAAGATAGCTATTTTTCTGGATCTTCTGTCTAGATGTATAGAATTAATCATGCAGGTGGAATTTGCAACATGTTCTTCACATCATACAGACATTTCCTAAAGTAATATTTGCATGATGGCTTAGCCCACAATCATAACAGGCTCAGGTTCAGTGGTAGAGCATAGAGCACCTGCTTCACGCAAACAAATTCCCAGGTCTTTGGCCATATATCCTGAGGCATACTGATCAATTTGACTCAGGCAATAGACTGGGAAGGGTAACAGAATGAGAAGTACAGTTCTTTAACTGCATGAGCCCCCAATAATGTTGGAACCCTTGTTAGCATCTTGGTCCTATGGCTATGGAACATTGCTAGTGGATTTTTCTGGAGTGGAACAGTCCTTCAAGCAGAAGCTGTATAAAGATTAAGGTAAGACCATGTAAAAATCCATATATATGCAAAGGCCTCTTTTAGAACTTTCCAGTCTTGAACTTGAAAGCAGAGTGAATGGCTTCAAATAAATGTGAAATGCTTTCTCAAGTTTCATGACAAAAAATAATACATAAAGTCTCACAAAATTTGGGGGAAGTCTTTAAGAACTTGTACCAGCTTCTGAGCTTTATCAGTAAAATAAATGGACTGAAAAATAACAGAATGAAATTGACAGTCTTCACTAGACATAAACACGCAAATCAAATAGATAAGCATAGGATGGAGATATCTGCTTTGTTAATGTTATGTGTGAAAAGAATCTAGGAATTATAGATAATCGCAAGGTAAATATGAGGCAGCTGTGTCACAGCTGCTAAAAGGCAAATGCACATTTAGGCTACTTCTAAATTACAGTAAGTAATACTACTGGTATATTTTGCATTGGCCAGATCCCTGTCAAGTACTGTGTCTAGTTGTGGACATCACATTTTTCAAAAGATTCCAAGACACAGAAAACATGTACAACAAAAATCAATGATCAGGGAATTTGAAACAAAGTTTTATGAGAGACTAAAGGAACTGGGTATGTTTAGCCTTGAGAAAACATTACTGAAGGGCAGCTGTATCTCCTGGAGGGGGGGGGGGTCAAAAAAAACTCAGGATGAAGGTCATAGCAGTATGATTGAAGCCCTGCCCCTTTGTATGTGAGTATGTCACTGCTGAAGGAGGGTGTAGTTGCACTTTTCAAAAACTAAAAGGGTTCTCACAGAGATATCAAGACCTCTTCTCTATCATCCCAGAATGCAGGCCATGGAATAATAGCCTGAAGTTACAGAACAGCAGAGTTGAACTCAAAAAATTCTAAGTGTAGGAGAAGTGGAACCAGTTAATAAGAGATGTCCCTCTTCATGAGATGTTTTCAGACAAAAGTGGGACAGCCATGCTAGGAATGTTTTAATTTGGACTTCTGCGCCAAGCAGGAGGTAGAGCCTGATGGCTTTAATGGCCCCTTCCAAGTCTTGATTCAATTACTGTTTTCAGTGGTAGCTATTGGTGGGAAATGTAATTGGAGGTGTAGTACCCAGCATCAGCAGCCCCTGTCTCTGCTTTAGTTGGCAAAATGATTTGGGCAGGCTTCCCCAGGTAATATGGGGAAAGACATCTCTCTGAAACCGTGAAGAGCCCCTGCAATGGAATGCTTAATAGACCTTGGGAACGTGAAGGAGGCAGCAAGATAGTTAAGGGAGGAAGCAGAAGAGATTACAAAGGAGATTCTTGGGTCCAGGGGAGGGGAGAATTGCCAGAAATAAACTCAGGGTAACTCTGCCTTAATTACTTTTCTAGGCTTTCAATATCCTGTTATGTTTGCCTATTAGCAATAAAAATCTTTCCCGAAATCTAAGTAGTTCTTGTTTCCTGAACTTGATAGCTCCTGCCATTCTATATCAACACGCTGCTAGATGAACCAATGATCTGCTTCAAATATGGTTGATTTCTGTGTTTCTATCCAACCATGTAACAATCTTCTTCTGTCCGCTAAGTTCCCATGGCAGCACAGCCCATTTCTAGTGATGACTGAAGCTGGCATGAAAATTCAATCTATACAATAGTGGTCTGAATTTCAAGTAGTTTGACCAACAATCTTTAGTGACTCATATGCAAGTTTGAGAATAGAACCTCATTATTGGAACTGAATGCAGAACACATAATGTTTGACCATACGAGCTCAAAGCAATGTTATTACTCATTCTTTTCCATATGCTTAGGCAGAATGTATATAAAATATATAAAATGCATATGTACATTATGCGTTCTTAAGCCTTATTATATTTGGTTCCTGTTACATGTGTCAAGTGTTGTAGACCAGTGATGACACAGAGTGTTGAACAGTGGAAAGACAAGAAACAACATGATATCCAATAGATAGCTGGATTTGGAGTCAACACACAATGGAGATGGGATGGAAGAGAGGGAGACCTCATTTATTTACTCTGATTTATCTATTTTATTGTTCCTTGTTTTTATTTTTTGTCTGCGCTCAGTCATTACTGACCCTGCAGTGACTGCCTGGACGAATCCTTGCAGTTTTCAAGGCAATTGTTTTTCGGAAGTGGTTTGCCAGAGCCTCCTTCCTAGAGCAGAGCCCAGCTGGCGAGCGCAGGAGGCAGGGTTTCCGTTGCTTCGCGCCCTTTTCGGGTAAGCGCGGTTTCGCGCTTACCGGCAACTGCTCCCGACTCCTTTTTCCAAGGCGCCGCCAGCATTTTTCCTCCTACCGGAGTGAGAGTACCCATTTATCTACTCACGTGAGTTTCCGACCTGTTGGGTTGACAGGAGCTGGGGGGGGGGGAAACAGGAGCTCACCCTGTTAACGCAAAGGCTGGACTTGAACCGCTGAAGCGTCAGCCATTTCTGGCCGGCAACTTTCAGCATCATTAAGCCGCTGTGCCACCGCGTCCCCATTGTTCCTTGTACTGTTACCTGAATTAACGATGAAGCAATTTCTCCGCCCTTATTGTGTCTGCAGAGTGCCGCCCGGCGGCCCTGTTTGGGATCACCAGGTCTCTCCTTGGTAAGGGGGATCTGGGGGTTCACTTGCAGGGCCGCACGGAGGAATTCGCAGAGCACCTGCAGGATAAAATCGCTCGGATTCATTCCAAGTTGGACTCCGAGCGTGGTACAGGGTCTGGGGAGATACCGGGGGATTGTTCTTGCCTTGTTATCTGGGAACGGTTTGATCCTGTGGTTCCTGAGGAAGTGGACAGGATCCTCCGGACTGTGAGGGCCACCACTTGTCATCTGGACCCATGCCCCTCCTGGCTTGTGAAAGCAGCTCGGGAGGTGACATGTGGTTGGATCCAGGCGATGGTTAATGCATCCTTGCAGGAGGGAGTGTTTCCGGCACCCTTTAAAGAGGCGTTGGTGCACCCCCTCCTCAAGAAGCCCTCCCTGGATCCTACTGTACTGGACAACTTTCGCCCAGTCTCCCATCTCCCCTTTTTGGGGAAGGTGGTGGAGAAAGTGGTGGCTTCGCAGCTCCAAAGGGTCCTGGAGGAAACGGATTATCTGGACCCCTATCAGTCAGGTTTCAGGCCCGGCTATGGAACGGAAACGGCATTGGTCGCACTTATGGATGATCTCTGGCAGGAGCGGGATGGTGGAAGTGCGACCATCCTTGCTCTCCTTGATCTCTCGGCGGCGTTCGATACCGTCGACCACGGTATCCTATTGGGATGGCTCAGGGATATGGGGGTGGACGGCACGGTTTTGTGCTGGTTCACCTCCTTTCTCCGGGGCCGATCCCAATCAGTGGTGATAGGGAGCGAGAGGTCCCATCCTTGGCCCCTCCATTGTGGGGTGCCGCAGGGTTCAGTTCTCTCTCCACTCCTTTTCAACATCTATATGAAACCGCTGGGTGAGATCATCCACCATCATGGGATGAGGTATCATCAGTATGATGATGATACTCAATTATATATCTCCATCCCTGGTGAGGTAAGTGATGCCATGACCGCCCTCTCTCGGTGCCTGGAGGCTGTGAGGGTCTGGATGGGGAACAACAGGCTCCGGCTGAACCCTGGCAAGACGGAGTGGCTGTGGGTTAATGGCTCCTCTGTATCCGGGACATTGTCATCGTTGGTTCTGGATGGGGTGGCACTGCCCCAGACAGACCCAGTGCGTAATTTGGGGGTCCTCCTGGACTCACGGTTCCTGCTCGAATAGCAGGTGGTAGCCGTGGCCAGGAGGGCTTTTGCACAGCTTCGGGTTGTGCACCAGTTACGCCCTTTCCTGGATCGGGATGCCCTACGGACAGTCACTCATGCCCTTGTTATCTCCCAGATAGACTACTGCAATGCGCTCTACATTGGGCTACCCTTGAAGAGTATCCGGAAGCTTCAGCTGGTCCAGAATGCAGCCACGCGGGCAATTTTTGGGGCCCGAAGAAGGACCCATATAACACCTTTGCTCCGCAAGCTGCATTGGGTACTGGTTTGCTTCCGGGTCCAATTCAAGGTGTTGGTTATCACCTTTAAAGCCCTACATGGCATGGGGCCAGGTTACCTGAAGGACCGCCTCGCCCCCACGACTTCAACCCGTCCCACCCGATCTCATAGAGAGGGCATGCTCCGGATCCCCACGGTAAAAGAACTTCGACTAGCGGGGTCCAGAAGGCGGGCCTTCTCTGCTGTAGCCCCCGCCCTTTGGAACATCTTGCCCCCGGGGGTGAGACAGGCCCCCTCACTCCAGGCCTTTCGGAGGGAGTTGAAGACCTGGCTCTGCCATCTGGCCTGGGGTGGGGAGGGGGGATATCAGAAATGGGGTTGGCTGGCCCCTTAGCGGCCGGGTGGGGCCCTATTGCCCTCTTGGAGTTTTTAGCTTTTTATCTCTGTAAATTTCTAGTTTTATAATGTGTATAATTTTTAAACTTTTTTAATTTAATTGTGATTTTAGTGATTGTAAGCCGCCCAGAGACCCCCATTGTGGGGGAGATGGGTGGGGACAAATCAAATAAATAATAATAATAATAATAATTTCAAAGATCCCATCATTTCTCTGTTTCTATATGGCAGGAAAACACCCTGTGAAATGAGTTATTTCCCAAGAAAACAACTACAGTATGAATATATATATGTGTGTCCCGTAACAAGCATTTCATAAATATTTTGGGAAGTAAATAAATGCATAGGTATAGTTGAAGCGTAGTGAAAAGTTTAAAATGTCGAAGTTGTAATGCCACCAAAGAAAATAGATAGTGCTGTGGGTAGATCTGGATTTCCAGTCTTTCTACTATAGGTTCTGGAGTTAAAGTAACTGTACAATTAAAGGTATCTAGTACCATTAGCATATAACCCTAAGCCCACTCATAGTGCCGAGTGCTATTGGATATTCATATATAAAGTGTGGCATTTCCTGTTATCTTATAACACATTTACACAAAGAATTGCAAATCTCAAGAGCACACAATCATAGTGAACTCAGTTGCTGTTGCCCAATAATATCCATACACAGCTGAGTTCCCCATGATGTGCTAAACCAACAATCTTCAGTAATGAGTATGCCTACTATCATCTTACCAGCTGCCATGCCCTACATTTAACCAAGATGTAATGATTATCATGTCATCTGAACACAAAATGGCTGCAATTTGGAATTTGCACAAACCCACTTATATAATCTTGTCTAAACTATACACTTCAGCAGGCACAAACTGCTTACAATTTCTTGTTTAGACAACACACAAATAATGATTAAAATGGAATATATGATAGGGACACACATAGTGTGTGTGGGTGTGCTTATTAACAAGCTTCTTAACTTGGAATAATGCACAGATAAAGTTATGCTTTATTTTAATTCCATTCCCTCTTGCCATTTTCATGCTTGAAGAATAATGATCTATGCACAAATATCACAGCCCACAAAAATGTCTCCATAATATTTATTGGGCAGATGTGTAGGAAGAGATACACTTAATTAGTTAATTAAGGCTGTCTTTATACACCCTTTCTATATCTTTAGGCAGCTTGCCATACAAAAAAGTCCATCATAACACAACAATAAGTATACAGTAGCACACTTGAATTTAAATCAGTTATAACAAAATGTACATGTATGCGTTACTGTATGTTTAACTTGGTATAAATATTCCTGAACACGTTATGACCAAATAGTGTGAATTTAAGTGTCTCTTGGGAAGCAGATGGAGCACATTTTTATATGCTGGTTATTGTTTTTAAGTTCTTTCATGTGTCTTCTGGAGTTTGCCATTTTCAATCTCCTAAAAATGAGGAGGCCATCACTGGAAATATCATAATTCCAGGAGCCATTCACCTGTGCTTTCCATCTTGAAATTCAATGGCACAACTGAAATAGTTGGGGCAAGAATGAAATACCATACAGTGGATACTATAAACATTTTATTTTTATTTCATGCCGACCTCAAACATGAGATCTTCTTTGTCAGGCTCCATCAATTCCCTTCTGTAAATGGAAGCTCTGTTTCACTCCCATTTGGTTAGAGGTAGATCTGGCCTTCCCGATTGCCTGGTGATTTGACAGCCAGTTGATTTCCATTTTTGTAAATTACCATCCAGACAGTGGTGACAAAAATTAACCCCCTGCCCACTCATTTGTAATTCAGGGTCATCTATCTAGTTCTTCTAACTAATTTTGTGAGGGGATATGAAAGAACGGCCCTACAGGAGGCCTCTTGAATCCTATACTGTATATAAACAAAGGTCTGTATTGTGTTGGGAGAACTATAAGAAAATAAAAGTTCTAGACTTTTTTTCTTATTGTTCTTCTAGACTTTTTAGAAGTATCTTTGTAAAGAACAATAGCATTTTATAGATTGTGACATTAATTCCATTTCTAAAATTAATGATGGCCATTCATACCTAGCAATAATAGGTAACAGCTATGCATTAGGAAAATATACAGATGACAATAAATTCAATTATGTGGTTTTCATCTCATGGAAATAAAATCCTAACATTATTACAAATGCAAGTTTTAAACTTTTTCATGCCAGTCTGAATGTACATTCTGTTTTATTCCTCTTGATTATAACACAATTGTTTCTATTTCCACACACATACTGTAGGTAGATTAAAATTTTGACTATCTTTCTGCCCCCCCCCCCCACTTCAAAAAGATGGAAATATTTTTCTATGTGCAAAATCAAGTGGGATTTAATCCCTCTGGGTTGAATTTAATCACCCATTATGCTATTCAGTTGTAGAATATTTTTATATGAGTTTCCTTATATAATCTGTTTTTAAAACACTTATTATATTATGTACTGTAATGTACAAATATTTTTATGTCCTTAAAGTAGTCAACCATTAAAATGCACTGCAACCAAGCCATACCAGATACAGTAATGACCAGGAATATTAATTATTCCTAAATATTATTCTGGACTATTCATTTATCAAAATATGAGTGAATCTAAAAAATAAAAAATTCTACTCCACCAAAGCAGCATATTTGAGAAGGTATACTTTATTTCCAACAGGTCAGTATGAGTTGAGAGGCATATCAGTTCTAGCACCTATTACATGTCTGATTCCCCATCATACCCACCCCAAATAATTTAACATCTCAGGTCGCCTTTCACTGCCAAATATTTCTTTGCCAAATATTTCATCCGCACTAAAAATTAAGTTTTATGTTATTTACACTTTATATCTGCTTTCTGTCTTTATGTAAATTGCTGTGTTATTTTTTTTATTTTTTTTATCCCACCTTTATTATTTTTATAAATAACTCAAGGTGGAGAATATACCTAATACTCCTTCCTCCTCCTATTTTCCCCACAACAACCACCCTGTGAGGTGAGTTGGGCTGAGAGAGAGTGACTGGCCCAAAGTCACCCAGCCGGCTTTCAGGCCTAAGGTGGGACTAGAACTCACGATCTCCTGGTTTCTAGCCTGGTGCCTTAACCACTATACCAAACTGGCTCTGCCAGATCTAATGTCAAAAATGTTTCTGTAGTAATTTTCATCTTATGTATGTGTGTAACTGCAGACATAGGTTGATTCATAAAAGTGAGTTGCCGTATGGTCACAAATACAAAGAAGCTTTTAGTAATTATGGAATTCAGCAGAGCAATAGGTAGCTGATGTTGCACAAATCAAACCCATCCAGTTCCACAAGAATTCTGTGTATTTGTTGAAGTGTTGCATGTGAAATTTGGACTATCTTCATATGTATAATATCTGAAACAACACTGAGTTGGGAGAGCAACTGATGTCTTTTCAGCTGGTTTTTCTCATCTTCCTTCCTTCCTTCCTTCCTTCCTTCCTTCCTTCCTTCCTTCCTTCCTTCCTTCCTTCCTTCCTTCCTTCCTTCCTTCCTTCCTCTGTAGATCACTATGAAGAGTTTCCTCACAGCCTTTCTCTTGGCCAGAAAAATCTCTGGCTGCTGTTGGACATCTGGCAGATACACAATCAAACACCTGTGTGCCAGATATGTACAGCTGTATGGGTGACACATGATCCATCTGCAGTCCATATCAAATGCTCCTGCCAGTTGCTTTATTCTGGGTAGATTGGAAGGGTACGTGTGCATGTGTGTGGAAAGCCACAACAGAATTGTAAAAATCACATTTCCCTTCTAATTGATTTCTTCCTCTCTTTTCATCTCATCGTGTTTCTTTGTTCACATTTTGTTGATAATGTGGCAATTGTGGTACTGATAGATGTGCTAGTTATATAAAAGCTTGCTCCACATTATGCCAACCAGTGTGTGTCTGCTCAGAATTAGTAATGAATATCTTACAAAACTATTGCTCTATGGCTGGGCAGCTGAGTTACATTAGCCATACTCAGTTGGAGATTTTGATTCAGGCGAGGGAAAATGTCGTAGCTACTTTGGGATTTCAAAGACTGCACGCAGATCTGCCCTTTTGACACCGGTTATTGTACCCTGCTGTTCTCTCCTACATACGATGATCCTATTGCAGGACAGATGATGAAATCAAGCTGTCTGGTTTATTACTACAATGTCAACAATATTAGCATCTAATCAATAAGTGAACTGGAAACTAAAAAAACTTATAAAAATAGTAAGTAGTGCTTGTCAAGTAGTACTTCTTAGGTCATACTTTTTCTAGATTTCATTTGGGAATATGCTACAATAATGTCCCTTGTTACTTTTCTTCCCCTAAACTTCAAAGGTTAATAATCAACTCCCTTCCCCACTCATAACCAGGCTATCCACTGTTCATTTTTTGAATTCTTCCATTGCTTCTTAATTTCTCTACCTGGTCTCCTAAAATTATATATTATTTATTTATGCATATTTTCCCTAAAGTCTAGAAAGTCTAGAGCATCATGTTTGCATCAGTTATCTTTGTACCTAAAGCTTTGTTGGATGTTGTCATGCAGAGTATAATTTACACCTACTATTGGGAAATCAATATTAGGAGGTTTTAATTCCAAAGATTTGGAGTTTCTAATACAAAAGTGAAAATTAATCTCACCATGATTGTACCAAAAATGTTGCAACAGAACTGGTAACATGAAGGAAGCTAGTCACCTGAGGAGTAAGTATAGAGAGAGTCAAACTATTATATAGTAGAAATTATTCTTGTATTGATATGAACGTTTAAATCATGTTCTTTTGTTGCTTATGCAGAGAAGCATAAAACCATTGACATAAAATGGCATTCCAGAGCATGGAGTAGAGAAATGAATATTGTTTAAAAAGACAGATACAGCCAGTAAAAAAAGAAAAGCAGTCTTTCAGTTCAATCCTTTTGCTTGCTTGCT
Source organism: Liasis olivaceus (assembly GCA_030867105.1). Classification (NCBI taxonomy): domain Eukaryota; kingdom Metazoa; phylum Chordata; class Lepidosauria; order Squamata; family Pythonidae; genus Liasis; species Liasis olivaceus. The sequence goes on from CM061349.1 coordinate 266,960,307, forward strand.
TGTTTGCTTGCTTGCTTGCCTTTCAATCAAATGATCCCCAAAGTTGCTTAACAAACCAGGCACAAACACAAATCCAAACCTGCACAAGTGCTTAATCTCCTGGCTGATGCCCTGGGTGTTCTGCTGTGTGTTTTCCTGCAGCCTTCCCTTCCCAAAGCAACTTGCAATTGAATGTTCTTTCTGGCAGAAGAAAACTTGTTCCTGCTGCTCCCTTGCTGGATGACTGATGAGGCTAGGTTGGTCTTCCTGTTGCCATTACGATCTTCCTGTGAGTCAAGGCATGTAACCTCTTAGTGATCTTGGCCATTTAGGCAGAGATGAGTGTCATGCTTCTCTTCAAAGCTCAGTTCCAGGCTATAAGTTCTAAATCAAATTATATTAGGTCTGGCCAACTTGTAGTTCAAGGGTCCCATGATTTCATTAGTCCCTTGATCCCTTTTCAGATCCTTATGCAATCATCTGAAAGTGTAATGGTGCATACTGCCATTTTGCACCAAAGTGCTTTCCCCAGTATCTAGGCTGTAAAAATCCAAATGATTGCTAGTTGGGTGCAAAGAGATACAGAAAACTTCTAACACTTTGTTATCATCTAGTGGACATCTGGATTTGTGTAGCCCATGTCTGGTAGCTCCACCCTTGGGGCCAACTCAGTAGCTCAGGAGAAAGAAGTAGGGGTGAAATGGACAAATATTTTGCTTGTTATACCTTCTCTTTTATAAGAGGACTAGACAGTCTGCAAAGTCCTCAGGCTGTTGTCCTTGTCCTTGTCCTTGTCCTTGTCCTTGTCCTTTTTTTTTTCTAATGAGACCATCACATTTTATATTTGATTTGCTAACATTTGTGTTCTCTTTCTCCAAAGGTTGTATTACATCATTGTTATTATCTTCTCAGACCTATTAGAACTTTAAGATGCAGAATTCTCAGTCAGCATGGCACATTGTCATCTCATCTTATCTGAAGAACACTAATTTGAGAAAAGTTATCATAAAACTTCCTAGGTTCTGTTGTTTGACTTCCTGGGCATATTTTTACATTGTACATTATTTTGTAAAATGTAGGACAGAATGTATTATAGGTGCTGATTAGTTTTATACTTCTGTCCTATAGGTATATAAAAGAAGTATAGGATTGTAAATTCCCATGGGATTAGGATCTGAAACACTTTTTAAGCTTTTTGAAAACATCTATTTAAAATCCTTGTTATTTTTTGAAGAAAACCCTCTTTGAAAATGTAACATGGCTGCGTTGAATTTTCTTGACGGTTCCACTCTCAGAGATTGATATTAATTGCCTTCTAGTCCAATATTTTAAGTCTTTCTTTATTCTGTCTCTAGATTGTTCATATGTCCTAAAGTTATGCATATTCTGGAGTAGAGGTGTTCAAATTCTGAGAAGCAACAGGATGAGTTGACATACCTGGGGTTACCCTCCAAAAGGTACGTGGGCCAGGTAAACTTAATAAAATTGTATTCTGAATATGAACATTCCCCACATATTTAATATGTGCCCTTCTGCTAAATGAATTAGTACAGTTTGGTGGCTCCATTTGGAAGAGCTCTGGATATTGCACCCAATTATTTATGACACTACATGCAGCCCTGGAGCTGCAGGATGTGCCTGCCTGATCTAGGCAGTAATTTGCCATTGTAACATTTTCTGCTGTGGATCCTCCTGCATTGCTTTTTGCATCTTCAGATTATTGTCTGAGTTGGGCAGGTGTAGTATAAAATTCAAGGTGAAAGTAAAGTCTCCCTTGAATTAGGCTCAGTTCCTGGGGACTTCATGGACTTCATGGTAGTTTTCATGGCAAATGGTCTGGAAGCGGTTTGCCATTGCTTTCTTCTGAGATTGTTTATTTTCCTGTCTAATCTATAGGCCTGGGCTTTCTTGGTGGTCTCCCATTCAAGAACTAATCTGTTCCCAGCCTATTTAGCTTTTCAAAATCAGTTGCTACCAACCTAACTATCAACTGCTATATTTTAATTTGGAATCTCTAACCATTGTGAATCAATGAATGCAATTGTTTCATCTGACGTGTATCGAATTCTAAGTAGTTTGTGACATATGAGCAGTGCAATATTGGTTATAACTCTACCTTCTCTCCACGGGTTTTTGATATGCCCATTCTAGTTTACTTTAGCTTACTAAACTGTGTTGGGTTTCCTGAGCAATATTCCAGCCATATATCTATATTCCTGGCCAATATTTACAAGTGCCTCTCCATCCTGGGTCCTTGAAGTGGAAATACCAGCCCTGAAGTACCTAGGAGTGCTCGTGACAGCTGCAGCACAAGTGCATAAGCAAAGGTCTTGTTCCATCCCTAGTGTTTCGACAGATACTTGTTGTGCCAATAGAGCAGCTCTCAGACTGGTTCTTCTGCAAGTCAGATGCAGAATCCTGAATCATAGGATCAGTTGGTCAGGAATATACAGGAAATGCTCCCAGTCCCTGAGAGTTTGGCCTAAATGTTCAGTGGTTCTAGTGGTGTCCTTGCACATTTTTCAGCAGGTGGTGAAGAGTTGATGCACAAATGCACGCAGGCTCCTACATCGTAAACAGATTAGCATATCTAAAAGGAAATCTCAGCAACTCCCTTAGGAGATGTCATGCACAAGTTCCCTTTTCAGACATACATACCTTTGCCCTAGGGGACATGCTGGCTTCCACACCACCTCCTATGATGCATCTTGTGCCATCCTGTAAGTATCAGATTTTCACTCAGGAGAGGAATTTCATTGTTGTGAAGGTAAAATAAAATAAATCCTCATGTAAATTATACTTTGGGTGGTTATATATAAAAACAGCTTGTCCAAACTAGTGTCCTCCGGATGTATTGGAATTGAACCCCCATAATGCTCAGCCAACAGGGCCTTGGGGAACTATAGAAGTTGGAGTCCAACATATCTGGAGGGCAGAAAGCTAGATAAAATTTTGAAGATACAAAGGTTCACATTTAAATCTAGCAAGAAATCAAGAATTGTGGACTCCTTTGCTTAACTGATGATTTGGATAGATAGGCAAGAAAGACATCTTTGGAGCAATTTAGTTAATTTTGTGGAGTTATATTTATAAGATAATTTTAGCCCCCTTTTATTATTATTATTAATCACTTTTCCTCCCAGATAAATAATATACTCCACTATGTTATCACTGATAAAACACAGGCATATATTTTGTTTATTTGCTTAATAAAGGGGAAAAAACATTGTGGAAAACTGAATTAGAAGAACAGTTTTACTCTTATAACCATTATTTTGTTTTGTTTATTTTGTCAAGATGTAATGTATAACTACATTCCGATACATTCCTAAATTTGCAAACTGTACTGATCAAATTCAGAGGCAATTTTATCTTCCTTTTATTCCTATTGTATGCCATTAAAAAAAAGCAACGGCATTCATTTACATTTTTTGTATTTGCCAAGCTCTACAGATTTATCTTAAGCTCCTTGATCATGGCTCTCTGCATGATGAAGTAACACTTTGACAGTTGATATGATCGGCTGTCAGATCAGAACTGAACACAATGTGCTGCCTTTTGGGCCAATGAGAACTGAATGAAATGCTTCTGTCTGCCTACGTTCAAATGCCAACATGGCTTAGATCTGGAAGCTCACCAGAAAAAACATGGAACAAAAGTTCTTTATGACAGTAGTACTCCATGCTCCAAAGTATGTTTTGATGTTTATTGGCAAACAGAGCCAAACCCAACAATAACCACACTGTTTTCAGTCTTCTGAAGCGACTTCATTTCTTCACATTTGTTCCAGCCAGGATTGAGCTGGACAAATTAAACAGAGAGTTGGGTTTGCTTCATTGAACTTGTTTTGTTTTTTAAAAAACAAAGAAACAAAAAGCTATAGCAGACACTCTGGTTCAAAAACAGTTGACTACAGCCATCTATTGCTTCTGAAGATAACATTGCATTTGCCATCTCTGAAGCTGTTGCACCATCTGGTGGTCACACAATGGTACATTCCTTTTTTTTCATTACAGTAGGATGTTCCCAAACCACGTTTGCATCTGTGTCCAGTCTAGAGTGGATAGAAGGTAGCTTAGAACTACTGATAGAACTCTGAGCAAACTGCATCAGATGGGTAAAAATTTCTCATAGCCAACAGTTTAATACTCGATAGCAAAAATGTATTGTTGCTGCTGTTGTTTTAAAGGTTAGATATTTCCTCCTTGGTCTTATTATTCTTTGCCTATTAAAATTAGAAATAAATGCTTGCTTTTGATCATGTCTCTACACAGGATTGCTTGCCATTTATAAAGTTTCATTCTTAAGCCAGAATCCATGTTCTGTAGAAACTCAGATGTAAAGCTCTTCTTGTATATTTAAGTAAACCCAATATATAAAGGCTCTTGGGCTACATCAAATCATTGGCTTTATTCTCTGAGCCACCCTTTTACTCTGTCAACAGTCACTATTTTGCTCCTGCATCTGGTTGCTGGACTGTGACATTCATTATGATTCTCATCAGAATAAATCCCATAAGCCATAAGTCAGTATATTCTTAGTTTAAGTACTGCCCCTTGTTGCTTCCAAGGGATTTTCTCAGAGGGGTAAAAAAAAAATCAGAAGAAATCTGATAGCACCTTTTCCGACTAATTTTGTTGTTCAGTCGTTAAGTCATGTCTGACTCTTCGTGACCCCATGAACCATATCGCGCCAGGCCTTCCCGTCCTTCACTGCCTCCCTGAGTTTGCTCAGTTTCATGCTCATTGCTTCAGTGATGCTCTCTAGCCATCTCATCCTCTGCCGTCCCCTTTTCCTTTTGCCTTCACTCTTTCCCAGCATCAGGGTCTTTTTCAAAGAGTCCTCTCTTCACATTCCGGCTTCCTCTCAAAAGGGTAATAGTCCCTAAAAGACTATATGATAAGCAATATTCCACACAAGATTCAGCCACAGCACAGTTTCAGTTAGAAAATGGTGAGTCTTGATCCATGGGAGGTAGATCAGCCACATTTTCAAAAAAATAACTCTTGCTTGTGCACTCAGTTTTAACATCTGTACTGAATGAAAAATTGGAGAATCTGCCAGTTTCTCATTTTTCGAAACTGCCTGTCATTCAAAGGTTTATATGCATTATATACATTTGTCCAAACTTCTTTTTGCAGATGCTTTCTCCAAAGAGACATTTTTGCAAGCAACTGCCCCTTGTAGAATGTCTTTCTGTATGCTAGTTTTACTAATATACACAAGTTTTCCCTAAGATAAGTTTGTACATATTTTTTTCTCCCTTGGAGAACTGCATCACAAAATTCAGAGAAATGTGAAATGGTCACTGAGTTGAAGTGCTCAAGTAAGTTTAAAAGTATGAAATACAGCAACTTCACATAAAAATGTGAACTAAGGCCACACCCCAGAGCTGGCAGGGTAGGCATGCTCTAGGCCTCCTCTGTAAAAGAAGGCATTTAATGGGCCCAAGGAGGTGTCCTTCTCTGTCATGACACCTGCTTTATGGAACAATATTCCCTAGAGATCAGGATGGCCCTGACTCTACTAGCCCTCCAGAAGGCCTTGAAGACCTGGCTTTTTCCTCAGGTTCTGGGGCCAGGATGTTAGTGGAGCCTGTGTTTTATACTGTTAAACAGTTATATGAGAAACAATTGTTTTTAATTTGGCATTGCCTTATAGTTTTTACATGGTGATTTTATTATATGTTTTATGAGCTGCCCAGTTACTTGGTTAAGATGGGTGGCCATATAAATTTGCTAAATATATACATGAATATTGCTCCTATTCCTACTTAGCATTTCCTTGGTTAAAGCTGACATAGAAAGGACACTCTTTTTAAAAAAAAAAAAAATTTATAGAAGAGGTTTTCAACAAAATTAAAAACAGTACAAATTTTAAATTAAAGAAGAATAAAGAAAAGTAATAAGAAAATGAAAAAGAAATATAGAAAAGGAAAAGAAAGGAAAGGAAAGGAAAGGAAAGGAAAGGAAAGGAAAGGAAAGGAAAGGAAAGGAAAGGAAAGGAAAGGAAAGGAAAGGAAAGGAAAGGAAAGGAAAGATTTTAAAGAAGCAGCTTCTGATCTTGGCAGCGGTTATAGATACATTTATATTTTACCCTCTCTCTAAGGTTACATCATAATTTCCTTCTTTCCATAAGCTACCCTTTCTAATCTTCAAACCTATAAATCACAAGTTCATTTTTCTCTTTTTTCAGCAAAAAGTCCATAAAGGATTTCCAGTCACTAATAAATGTAGTTATTCATCTTTCTCTAATCAAACAAGTTAATTTTGCCATCTCTGCTAGTTCCATCACCTTCACCAACCAATCCTCCTACGTGGGTATTTCAGAGTCTTTCACATATAATAATCTTGCAGCAGTAATCATATATAAAAATAATCTTCCATGGCTCTTTTCTAATTGACTGTCCATTAATCCCAGCAAGAAAAGTTCTGGTTTCAGCTGAATGTTGATCTTTAATTTTTTTTGTATCATTATATGTATTTGAGCCCAAAAATTTTTGGCTTTTTTACACATCCACCAGACATGATAAAATGACCCTTCACGTTGTCCACATTTCCAACATAAATTTGAAGTACCTTTATATGTTCTAGACAATTTTTCAGGAGTCATAACAACGGTACATCATTTTATAAAAATTCTCTTTTAAGATAATGTAAATTTCAATCCTTTTAACCACATATTTTCCCACTGTTCCATCAATATGTTATGTCCAAAATTCTTAGCCCATTTTATCATACCGTTTTTCACTTCTTGTTCTTCTGTTTCAAATTTCAATAAAAGTTTATACATTTTAGTAATTACATGTTCATCATTTCTACGTAGTTCAACTTCAAATTCTGTCTTTTGCTGGTCAATTCCAAATGTCCTATTATCTACCTTAAATCTTTCTCTTAACTGTGCATATGAAAACCTTTGAAAACTAAATCCCTCTGCAGCCAGTTGCTCTCTTGATTACATCTTATATTCTCCATGTTCCTGTTCTAACAACTCTCAATAAGTTAACCATTTGTCTTGACCAGCTGTTTCTTTCCTATAAAATACTTCTTGTGTTGAGACCCATAAAGGCATTTTCAGGCACAGTCTGGGTTTATACCTGTTCCATATTCTCAGTATGGCACTTCTAATATAACAATTCTTAAAATCTACATTAACCTTATCTTTCTCATACCATAGAAAACCATGCCATCCAAACCCCAGATAGGACACTCTTGTAAGATTTGAAACCTCATTTATTTTTGTGACCACCATCTGCTGTCTGAGGTGGGTCCATACTATTTTTCATTCCTGTAACATGTCAGTTTACAATCTTTCAATTTAGCCAAAACCGAGCTGTCCTCGGCAGTGCTCCATATATCTGGTAATTGTGTGGACATGCACCAAGACCTTTACAGACTACATAGCTCTTCTATGCACACTGTCATGCAGAAGCTATTCCCAGGGACGCCATGGGAAATGGCCCTGTTCCTTCAAAAGTAGCAAAGAATCTTGTCAGCAGGTTGCCAAGTGGCAAATATCCACCTATTGCTTCTCCAGAAGAAGTTTCCTTTCCTTTTGTTGATTAACTGGCCATCCTGATTCTCCATGTGTGGCATTAATGATGTTCATGGTGAAGGATTAACACAAAGAAAGCCATATTACAGTTGCAGCTACCAGTATCTTCTGTATTGCTGTGGTGCCTCACCAATAATATCCACCACTGACAGTTAACACCAGCGCACCAAATGTTGGCACGGTGCTTGCTACATTTCCTACTTTGCTGTGGCTACCCTGGTAGCCATAAACCAGAGATTCAAAACCTGAGTCTTCAAAGCAAGGTAGGCCTCCAGAGACCTCCAAAAGATGCCACCAAATTATAATGGTTTATGTGACAGAAGAGGAACATTATTAAATAATATTAAGAATGGAGAGTAATCATATTGCCTGCCTTTAATTTGAAGTACATTTAAACGTGAATGAAATGAATTAAATTTTTGTCTTGATCCACTGAGTACTTTCATTACATGGTTAGCCAACTGCATTGTTTTAATGTGCAACATCTATAGAATGAAGCTGAGGGCACAATTTACACTGCTTTATAAGCAATGAAATAAGCAATAAAATATATAAACGCTTTTATGAAACTTTTTGGTGAATTATTCAATTTGGCCAAAAGAGGTCTCTCTTTCTCCACTCTAGTGTAGACATAGCTTGAATTATTTTTAAAAAAATGCATTTAAAAATATTTTCAAAAAGTTTATAGAGCAACAGTTTGGTACAGATGATCTTACATGGCTGTCCTAGACATTCTGCTCCTAATCAGTTACTTCCACCCGACTTTCAACAATCTGTCTTTATCTTTTGGGCTCCACAATACAGACCATTCCATTCAGCAGATTCTCCTGGTGTTTGTAAGGTTTGAGCTGCTAGAATGGAAAATCACTTTCTGCTATCTCTTTTGGCCATTGTCTCTCAAAATTCAACCCTTCTAATTCACTTAATTATTTAATATGTTCATTTATGTGGGAGTCATTTTTTGTGGTGAATTTAGACAATCAAAAATAATGTTTGTTAGAGGGGAAAATTGGACCCTTCCGTACACACATTCATCACATGAGAGTCATCATCCTGTTACTGCTATAGTAAAAGTTTAGAATGAATGAAATACAGTACAGATTTGTATACAGAATGCTATGTGTGCACAAGTATGTGTGTGTTTTGTCTTCCTTCATATGAAAGTCACTACTAATGCTCATTTACTGGATTCTGATATATGCTGTAATCCATTTAAAAGTCTGTCACATCAGTTTGACAGCAAGCTGTGTTACGTATAGGTGAAAGCAACTGTGAAGAGCAAACACACACTGTCTTTTCTTTGACATACTGCCTTTTGGCACTGTTATTGTAGGTGTCCTTACTATTCTGTACAGCCTTTAGCATGCAATTTAAAGGGTGAAGTATGTTTTTTTTAACTAAAATTTGTAGAATTTTACTAAAATTTGTAAAATTCCATCACTGACAATGAGACAACTGCCCCACTGCTGTTTATGGGCGAATTGCACTTTTACAACTTAACCCTAAAATCTGTTACTCCAAAATAGAAATATTCAGAAGAACAAAGCAAATCAATTGTGGTGTCAGCACATCACTGGCCATAATACTGGAAGCTATGGTAGTGAGAGAATACTATTGTAGTAATAGTTGGCAAATAGAATTAGTTAACATAAGGATGTAAAATGTGTTGGGACGTCAACAGCTAAGGCAAAACTCCCCAAAGGCTAGTAAGGCCACTAGATGACACTATTACATTAGAAAAGAGTGTAAGTCAAGGAAGGGACAGAACACACAGTTGTTGTTTTTTTTAACTACTTCCTGTGACGCCACCCTTTTTATATGCTTGTACGTATATTGTTCTGAGCCTTGTCTTTTCACCAAGTTTGCTGGCCTAAGTTGCCTTTTACCAAGTAAATGCCATTTAAAGACCATTAACTGGCTGAACCACAGGGCAAAATGAGGGCCAATATCCATCACCTGAAAATTGTGAACTCTGGGCTTTAGGACCCTGTCACTGAAATATAGCACCAAGGGAATAAAGGTTTTGCTATTTCCACGTGATCATTCCAGTATTATGTATGTACAGTATTTACTCCATCAGGCAAAAATGGGACCCAAGGATCTCATGAAAATTTTTATGCTTTCTCAGATTTCCTGCAGGCTTAATAGTAGGGTTAGCTAAAATAGAGCATTGAAGAGAAAACAATAACCACTGAATTAAGTTAAGAAAAAAAACACCATAGCAAGGGATTATGTGTGAAAGTTTAAGTGACAAATTTGCTGCATTCTTATTCTTTTACTGGAGAACAAAATGGATATTTGTCTGTCCTACCAATTTAAATTACAATCCTATAACTATTTAGAGCCAGTTTGGTGTAGTGATTAAAGCATTGGGCTAGAAATTGGGAGATGGTGAATTCTAGTCCCGCCTGAGTCACAAAGCCAGCTGAGTGACTTTGGGCCAGTCACTCTCTCTCAGCCCTAGGAAGGAGGCAATGGCAAACCACTTCCAAAAAACCTTGCCAAGAAAACTGCAGGGACTAGTCCAGGAAAATGCCAGGAGTCAACACTGACTTGAAGGGACAAAAAAAAAAAAGCTATTTACCAATGATAAGTCACCTTCAATTCAATGGTGCCTACCTGACAATGAAGATATTGCAGTGATGGATAACTTCTGCCTTTTAGATTAAACCATCAATAGTAAAGGAACAAAGAGTCAAGAAATACCCTGCAGACTAGCACTTGATAGAGTAGCAATGAAGGCCTTGGAAAAGATATTCAAATACCATGATGTGCCTACACCTACAAAGATCAGATTCATGCAAGCCGTGGTATTCCCTGTGATACTCAATGGAAGCAAAAGTTGGAGTTTGAAGCAGCAAGATAGGAAGAGTATTGACACTTTTGAACTTTGTATTGGAGAAGACCCCTGAGAATACCGTGGACAGCCAAGAAATCAAACAGATGGATCATTGAAGAAATCAACCCAGAGTTCTCATTTGAGGCACAAAAGGCCAGGCTCAAATTATCCTACTCTGGACCCATTATACAAAGACCCAACTTGCTGGAAAAGGCTCTGATGCTGGGAAAGGTGGAAGGAAAGAGAAGAAGATGGGCAGCAGCAAGGGGCAGACTCAGTTACAGTAGTGATGAGTGCACCATTGGACAAGCTGAAGGACCAGGTCATCATGGAGTATATCTATGTGGTTGCTGAGAGTCAACAACACCTTGATGGCACATAATCATTATCAACCACTTCAGAGTAAATGTCTATAAACAATACTGCACTGATAATGTTTCCCTCACTAAACTGCCAACACCAAAGCTTAAGCAATTCAAAGTCATTATTAAAACAACTTTTTTTGTTCCTTTCTCTGATTCATTATCCAGGTGATACTGGGTCCCAGGAGATGTGCTTTATTGTGTCTCCCATATCAACTGTCAGCTTGATATGGGAGGGGGGGATGAAAAAAATTGGAGCCTCTGTGTCCCACTGGCCATTGACCGCCCTTTTTTTAAAAAAAATGTTTGATTAAAAAAAGAGAGTGATAGTGGTGTAAAATGCAGATGATCAGTGCACTGAGTAGAGGAGTTGGTTCTTAGTTTAGTAACTCAGACTTGTCTTAAAATTTAGTGGTTTTATTTTGTACTGTTTATTGTGTGCTTACTTTAAACTTTATTAGCAAATGTGTGTGAAATTGAGTATATATCTTTCTCTGTCCCATACATTCATACATGCACACACAAATGCAAACACACAGTCAGATATCTGTCCATATAAGAAAGACTCAAAAACCAAAGCTGTTATTTAGTAACTATATTATTAAGCACCTGTACCAGACAATCCAGATTTTGAAGGGACAGATAAACTATTTTACACATCCTATCATTTTGTAACCTGATGAAGGTCAAGATCAATGTGCATAATATGCTGCAACACTGCAGCTCATTGCCAGTGATATGTCTGGGGCATATTTGTGTTGTGGTTCCAGGGAAGTGGGGACAAGGCTTGGACTAACAGCTAGCAAGGTATGGTGGAGGCCACACTGAATCATAGGCACTTAAACATCAAAAGAAGCTAAAGTGGGGAGTTGAAGATGCAAGGGAAGTGAAGAACTGAGAGAGGGTAAACCTCTGACAGGGAAGATTTTAAGTTGTGATAAGAGAAAGAGAGAAAATATCTCTTGGAAAAACTGTGGGTGACAGAGCTTTCCCTGTAAAAGCTGCAAGTGGGAATGAGATAGGCTCCTTACGACAGAAAGATGTGGTGTGGGTTACCAGTCCTCTTTTTCAAAGCCAAAATATCCTGTCAGTATCACAGATATGTCTGATTAAAGTGCAACTGTAGGAGCACTCGGAACTTCTTCCCAGCACTATCTGATCATTCCTAGATGGATTTCTAAAACACATTGCATCACAATCCCACATTACATCACAATGCAATGTACAGTTTGGTTTCATGCATATAGACAAAGTTACTGTTTCTTCGACGTGTCCAGTAGAGGTAAGCAGGTATTTTTCATTAGGTTCACATTTTTCCATTTCTAGTGTGCTCATTCAAGAAACCCATAATAAAGTTAGTTAACTAAAGCTATACACATGCCTAGAACAGAGCAGGTAAGTGCTTATTTATACACAGTCTAGTTTGGCATCCAGAAATAGTCCTCCAGAAAATTATATGTTTGATTTGGCTAGACATATTCTTAGCTGAGTTGTAGTAAATCAGTGCTTAATTACTAGGAAACCAATAGATATCAAAACTCAAGTTTGTCTGTAAAAAGTACCTTAGAATCTAGAGAGCCTTGCCCAACCTGGTGCCCCTCAATAAAACTATTTCCAGATTGGGAAAGCTACTCCTGGCCCTTTGCTTTCATCTTTAGTGATAGAGGACATGTACGCAGTTCTTTCTATGGACAGTTCTGTCTTTTCATATCCAAGAATTTGGCCCTGATGATGGAAAGTGATATAATGGCTAAGTCTTTGTAGGTCTGGGCAAAAAAAAAAAAAAATTAAGGACAGTATGAGAAATCCTGTCTTACAAAGTAAACTGGAAAAGATGTTTCATGGGCTTTGTCAGCATCTTTCTTTAAGCATATTTATTGGCAGTAGTATTACTAGTTGTATAATAGAAGTGAATCAGCACAGAGGGAATTATTTTAGGACAATGAGCTTGTCCTCAGCAAGCTGACATGAGTGGTTTTGTTTCCAACTTCCTTTGAAAGAGCTTCTCTCTCCCCACTTCTTGCTTAACCTCCGGGGCAAACATGTGGAAAGTGTTCTTCCCCTCCCTCATTGGCTTTCAGTACTAAAACTAAACATACATCGGTTAGCTGTTGTTAGTCCCATTTAAAATGGTAGGAAGTGCAATGAAAGGAGAAGAAAGAAACATTATTCAAAGACTTTTGAGCATTGTAGTTACAAAGATGGGAATCAGTGCCACTGTTCAATCTTTTATGTGTTTACTCAGAACTATGCCCCACATAATTCAGTAGGGCTTTCTCCCAAGCAATTCATCATAGCATGCAAACTGTGGCAACTCTTTAGCAAAATAGTATCTTGTGCACCCAGTGATAACTTGCAGTAGGAAGCTTCTCTCCAAACCAATATTCAGTAACACCTTCATTTCATGATATAATCAATGAATGATTTGATAGTCATAGCGGTATCATTAATTAGCACTAGAAAATGTAATAAAATAAAATGGGTAAATGAAGTTACGACTAGATTTAAATAATTAGAGATTATAACTATAATCTGCCACCCTCCAGCTGTGTTACCTTCTAAACCTCATCCTATATAGCCATTGTATCCACTGAACATGCAATTTGTTCTTGTCCATCCCAGTTGGAGCATGGAGGAGGTAGAATGCAGATTTAAGAATCTGTTTATAAAAGCTGCAATATTTAACTGTCAAATACTTTTACCTTTGGATTTACCTTTGGATTTAAGTAAATGACAATCCATTGATTTCAAACTGTAAAATGCCCTTAGAGTCCACAGTCTGCATCCTCAATAAACTTTCTAAAACAATTTTGCCCCTACACTTATGAATATCTAGCATTTTAAGTAAGACTTGAATAAATGTAGTATAATAGCTACAGTATATGCAGAACAGATGCAAAGCCTTAACTATATCAAAGGGACTCTGGTATAAGCTCTTGAACACTGATTTCCTATGGGAACAATGGGATCTCTGAAATTTAATAAAAGTAAATACTCCCTCAAGTCAAGTTCAGCTCCTAGTGACTACATGGACAGGTCCATATCATTTTCTTGGCAGGAATAAAGAAGTAGTTTCTTATTGCCTTCTCAAGATAGCCGGTACTGCCACCTGTAAGAAGAATAAGCTTCTAGATTTATATTCAGTCCTTTGTTCCATATGAATAGACTTATTTCAAAACCAGGTATCTGAAACAAACAGATTTTCTCTAAGCAGATATTCACCAATCACCATTCTCACTCATTCTGGGTCCAAATAGCCTATAATCTCATTGTGTTCCCATTCAGCCACACTAAAGAGTATTTTTTCCCCTTGCAGTGCATTCATTCAGACTGTTGTATAATGTTTCCCAAAACTCATCTCTAGTTCCTCCATTATTATCATTCCCTGGAGTATAACAAGCAACTATCACCAATCGATGGATTCATATATATCCGCAACAACCTTGATGATAACAATTCATACTTTGTGATATCCATTTTAGCTCTTTCTTTTACAATAAGCTACACCTTTATTTCCTTTCATGTTTTCATCAATTCCTCTACAGAAGATCAAACAACTTACATTCAGTTCTATGGCATTCTTCCTCTTCATTTCACAAACACTGTTAATTCATGCCCATCAAGATTTTGGTCAGTTAAAATTTGTTTATTAGATTTTATGGTGCTCCATTCCAAAATGGCTTTGAGCAGCACACAAGAAAATGAAACATTAAAAACTACAAAACTTAATAGGAAAAAGGCACCTTACAATAATGACACCACCCACCAGAGGCAGGCCTAGACTAATATCCCTCAGTGAGATGGGTGGTGACAAATTTGAAATATAAATAAAATAAAATGAATAAAAGCTTTATCAAACAGCCTGGGTTTTATATAGTGCATCCATAGCTACCTGCACTGCTGTGTGCTGCATTAGTTTAAGCTTCTGGATAGCCTACAAGAGCATCCTCAGGTAGACTAAGCTATAACAGTTGAACCCTGAAGTAACAAGGTCACAGGGGTCTATGCATAAGACCTTCTGACCCAGGAAGGGATCCAGCACACAAGGCTCTGTACAAAGGCTATTTTTCCTGGTCATGGCTGCCACTTGGTTTTCAGCAGGAGTTGTAAGTCTGGGAGAAATCCCAGATTCCAAACCAGCTCCCCATGGAGGAGTGCAATTCCATCTACAGCTACCATCTTTAGATCCAGAATGCCTTTGAATATATAGCCATTCTGTCTTGTTAAGGTTCTGTCAGCCCTTCAAGGTAAGCAGGGTCAGGAAAAAGATGTCACTAAGAATCTAGAGATACAGTATACTTCAATGCGGTTAGCATATTCTAACAGAATCTTGAATGTCTGTCAAAGTCTCTCTCTACTTCAACTTATCCTAATACAATTAAGGCAGAGTTGTTTTGAGTTTCTCTTTCCTGCTTTCTACTTTCCCAGGACTCAGATATCTTTTCTGTAACAGCTCAGCATTCCTCTCTTCCTTCTTTGAGTCAGACCCACATTTCTTCACAGGCTTAGCCTGAGTATGTTCCTCCCCATCCGGACCTTGACTGTGTCCAGGCATTGGGTCAGGTCTGCCACCCCATCACTTTCAGTCTTGCAACATTGATGTCAGCCTTGTGAGGTAGTCCAGACAAGAAGCACCCCCAGACGAACTAATCGTACTTTATTGTAAGGTTACATTAACAGAATCTTGCAAAACTAAAAATATTTCTCCCCTCTTCTCTTTTTAGTCTCTAGAAAACTAGGGAGGGTCCCTTCTGAAATGTTTCTCATGCTTTTCCCTCACCTGCAGACTTGAGCTGCCTCCTATCAGACTGCCAACTAGACTGTGGGTCTTTGTCCTCTCTCCCAAGGTTATTCCCATATACCATTACAGAAGAAATCTTGTTGAGAGCTGATGTTGACCTTGAATTCCATTGGTCAACCAGATGCTCCACAGAACTGCCCACAAACGCTTCAGAAAATTCCCCAAGAGCCCTTTGAATCATCTCAGGGTCCATCAGGTGCCTGGAAGGAGGGGGGAGGGGAATGATTATTATTATTTTTTAATTAAAATAAGGCAAGTATAGATTAGCTTACCAGCCTCAGTCATGCCCATGTCAGATGTAGCGTTTTCTGCTTATTAACAATACCAATCAGTTGGGGTACACTTTAGCTAGTATGCTACAAGCACAATTAAAACATAGTTTTACTCCAAGCGTACTTATGCTACATGTGCTAGAATCTCTAGTCTAGAGACTACCTTGCAAGCCAAGATATTATTGACCACATTCCATCAACTGAGAAGTACACGCAGTATATCAATGGCATTAAGCATTATATGCAAATTCAGAGTTAGGCTGGAAAATTAAGGACAGTATTTGCTTCTCATAAAGTTGAAGTGAACACATCTAATATTTATGTCCACATTCTATAATGTAGTGGGAAAACAACCAATACGAGCAAAACTCAATATTGTACAAAATGATACCCACTCATGCCAATAAATAAACAAACAAACAAACAAAGCCTTGTCTATCCTGAAACCTCCCTGCAGCTCTCCAAATCTCCAGA
Source organism: Liasis olivaceus (assembly GCA_030867105.1). Taxonomy (NCBI): domain Eukaryota; kingdom Metazoa; phylum Chordata; class Lepidosauria; order Squamata; family Pythonidae; genus Liasis; species Liasis olivaceus. The sequence continues at coordinate 266,976,588 of CM061349.1, forward strand.
GGATCTTTCAGACTTCAGGATCAGAGTTTAAGGGTATATAGGAGGGAAGGACAATAGTCAACCTCTTCAGTCTGTTGACAATTCTAGAATGGGTTAATTGGACACCACCTTCTACCCTCATAAAACTATTGACTTAAACCTCAAGATTTTATGAAGTAGAAATGTGGGTGAAATGTGCAGTTTCACAAACATCAGCTTTATGTTCCAACACCCCTATTTGGCTATGAAATTTAATTTGTATTGAATGACATGTACATCTGTAACCTGAATATGAATGTACAGTATATAAATTATCATAGTAGACTATAAGAATCACTTAATAGTTCTACAGTTTACAACAAAATGGTAGGAGCTAAAATTAGAAATGTTGATATTTGGTATGATGGAGAACTGAAAGCTCTGATGGCATTGCTGACAATACAAAGTCAACAATTCATATAGCTGGCTGACAAGAATATGAAAATGTTGATAAATATAACAGATCTTAACAGTTCAGGCGTTGTGTATGTTGGTTCAGAGATGTCACATTTAAACACCATCCTGCTACTTGTTCTAAGGTTGACTAAAATAACAAGGCTTGAAATATTTTGTAGACAATGGTTGCATTCCATTCAATAGTATTGTGTAAGCTTCATTATGATCATTCAATTGTTAAGGTAGCAGAGTATATAACTTGATAAATTAATTATAACTAGCATTCAGTGTTTTCAAGTGCTTTTTTAAAGACAGCATCCAGCAATATTTTTATTGTAAAGTACCCAGAGAAGTGTGGTAACTGGATGGAATATAAACACAATAAGTGAGTCAAATCAAAGGTCAGTAGATTTTTACTGAGACAAAAAAGGGAGTGACTTTATTTACTTGGGGCAGAAATGTAGAATTTTCTACTGCTCAGCCTCTGACTCATTCAGCTATTAGATTTATACATTTGCCAGTGTGGCTGTTGTCATGGAATAACCAAAACATAATTTACCCATGTGGTTGACAGATAATTTATTTTCCAAATGCTAGTTTGCTGTGTCATTTCTACTGATCAAATTAAAAAGCACTTAAATAAGGAGTAAGTTTTTCTGCTGCTTGCTTCACTGAAATTCATAGCAGAACTAATTCCAATGAGACTTTAAGAATTACAACATATACACAGAGGCCAAGATAACTGGTATAAGATCACAGGCATGTTCAAACAACTAATAATAACAATAGTCCAGTACACAATACCACTCCTCACCAAGCTTTTTTAATTATGTGCCATCAAGTTAGTGTTGACTCTTAGTGACTACGCAGATAAGTTTTCTCCATAATAATCTGTCTTCAACCTGGTCCTTCAGGCTTTCCAACAGTAAACCCATAACTGTTATAATTAAGTCCATCCATCTTGCTCCTCTTGTCCTCTTCTCTCTCCTTCCACCTTCCCTAGCATTATGGACTTTTCAAGAGAACTACAGTAGGTCTTCACATAATGTGTCCTAAGTATGATAATTTGAGCCTGGTCATTTGGTTCTCAAGTGAGGACTTTGGGTTCATTTGTTCAGTGATGCATTTGTTTGTTTTCCTGGCTGTCCACAGTATTCTCAGGAGTCTTCTCCATCACCAAAGTTCAAAAGTATCAGTACTCTTTCTATACTGTTTCCTCAAAGTCCAACTTTCACTTCCATGCAGTGTCACAGAGAAAAAAATTTCCTGCACAATTCTGATCTTTGTAGGTATGCACATGTTACCATATCTGAACATCTTTTCCAATGCTTTCATTGCTATTCAAGCAATTGGTATTTCTTGAATGTGTATTTCTGGAATGCTGGTTCCTTTACTGCTGATAGTTGATCCTAAAAGTATTTTTATTGTCAGTTCTAGGGCTGGTTGCTGTATCTTTTGTCATTAGTTTCGTCTTGGTTATATCTAACCTTGGTCCCATTTTTTTCACTGTGCTCCTTGACTTTCATTTCTAGAGCTTGCAGATACTTTACATATTCAGCTATTAGAATAGTGTCATTCACATAGCACAAGTTATTGATGTTTCTTCCTCCAATTTTAAAACCATGCTCATCTTCTTTCAATCCAGCTTCCCTCAATATATATTCCACAAATAGGTTGAATAAATAAGAGGAGAGTATACCACCTTGTTCCACTCCTTTGCTAACCTGGAACTAGTCTGTTTTGCCATATTCTGTTTGTACTGTGGCTTCTGACCTGACTATAGGTTTTGCATGAAGACAATGAGATGTTCTGGTTCTAAGAACGTTCCACAGTTGGATGATTGACACCCTCATCAAGATATAGATCCTATTATATTTACAAATCATAGCATTCTATTGGCTTTATTACCATAAACAAGAATATGGGTACTTTGGGGGTAAGTGCCTCTGGTGGTAATTCAGGAATTATAGTTGAGTCTCCATCTACACCAGTCACAACTTCTTTCAGTATCTCTATTTTCTTCAACTTGTCAATCTGTTCTCTCCAAATGTTATCAGGAACCATCTCAACAGTATAATAAAGAGGTCCTGTTGTTGCTGCTGCTGCTGCTGCTGCTGTTCTTTTAACATTTCTGATTGTCTGCTTACACTCCCCTCTGTAGTCTCTTCTAATTCAGTTTGTCCAATGGAAAAGTGACATGTTTCCGTGTAAGTAGATTTCTCAGCTTATTTCAGCTATTTGTCCTGAGCACTTCTCAAATTAGGTTTGAGAAAATCCAACTAGAATATACAGTACAGCCTAAGATCAACATAGCTGGCATTTGATTCATTGTTCTGTGCACTGTGCTACATTATGCAAGAGCTTTTGATTCAATGTGATGTTTTCTCCAGACATTCTTGTAATTCTTGAAGCTTTGAACAAATATTTCAGCTGATGCATATATAGCTGGATGATAAGATGCTGATGTTATATGCCTGATTCCATTCTCTCCAGAAATGACTGAAAGTATCTAGCTAAAAACTGTGGTCCATTGTCACTCACTAATTGTTCTCAAACACTGATTCTTTGAAAATATTTGTGGCATGAGTGGCTCTTACTGAAATCATTGGAAACACTTCTGGATGTGCACTCAGCATATCTTAAAATGTTGTGCCCATAAATGGTCCTGCAAGTCTATATAAATTCTATGTTTTCGCAAAGTAGGACATTCCCAAGGGGTGAAGTGTTGGTGTTTGGGGCATCATAGACATATTGGCAATTTAAGCAACTCATTGAAAGCCTTTCAATTTGTTAGTCTATTCTTTGCCACCAAACAAAACTACCATCTAGTTAGTACCTTTATCTTTTATCTTTTCTACTCCAAGTATCCAAGCATCTCCAACGTATAGCTTCTCCAACACTGTGTAGACCTGAGACAATGTTGGGTTTCTCTTGGTTTCTTTAAATCATCTCAACCTCTAATGAGAAGACTCCCAATCTCTGTGAGAGAATATATGTTAAAGGAATCTCTATCTGATGTGAATTTTTCATATTGTTTACCCTTCAAGGTAAATGAGACAATGTGCCTAATGTGTCTGATTGTTTATCCCCTTGAATTTTATTTTGTATCCGTGCCCTTCAAGGAACAAAGACCAACTCTGCATTTGAGCAGGTGCTGTAAGCAGAGTCCCCTACTGTGGATTAATGACTGACTGTACTGGCTGATGTTCTGTAATGAGGAGAGATTCCTTTCCATACAAGTACTGGTTGAAGTGTTTATCTCCCAATCAGGTTCAGTGCTCCCCTATTTGTGTATAACTTTCCCTGGAGCTATGATTGAAGCTTATGCAAAAGCTATAGGGCACTCACTGCCATCTGTCATGATGTGTGACACAACTGCACCCATGCTATCTTCTTTAGGCTTCACAAGCCAGTTTCATTGGTAAGTGCAGACTATAATGTTTGAGTACAATGTCTAATTTACAATTTGCTTCTGTGGAAGCTTATTTGCCTGTTTTTTTCCCCACTGCCATGCCCTCCCCACTTGTAGTAAAGTGTTTAAATGGAATAGCAGGTGACAAAAATTGGCAGGAATCTATTGTAATAATTAACCAACCTAAAAAAGCCCATAGCTGTCATAGTTCTTGTGGACTTGCAGCATTCCAACTACTTGAATTTGCTTATTTCACTTGTTTAGGTCTTGGGCATAAGTCATGTGACCATATGTAATATTATGTTTAAAGAACTCAGATTTGTTGTGTTGTACTCAAAGGCCAAGTCCTTCAACTGCTGCAGTGCTCTCTTGAGGTTTTCAAGGTGCACCTCATCATTTTCTCCAATGGCAATAATCTAATGCAAATAGTACTAGGTGCATAGATATCTCTGTAACACTTAGTGCAAAGTTCTTGTGCAGATACTACTCCAAAAACAAGTTATAATATAACTTGTTGTGGGTATTTATACTAAGAAACACCTTGGAATTTTCCTCCACTTCCATCTATAAATAAGCCTTTGCTATGTTGATTTTGCTGAAATGTTGTTCCCCGGTGAGATTAGCTATTCCAGAGGGTAAACATAGCAACAGATCACCACAGATCCAAACAGTTCTGTTGTTTTTAGCTGGAGATCTATGGGCTCCAATCAACTTTTCAAAGAATCCCATCAGCTTTTGTCTGATCCAGTTCAATTTCTATCTTTTTGCATATGGCATATGCTTTGTGAAGCTTGGGTGTGGCATTTTCCTATAGCACTATTTTAACTTTGATGTGCTTTGGGTGGGCTGATGCCATCTTTGACCAGCACTAATTTGCACTATATATGCTAATTTATGTTTAATTCACCATTTGTTTCCTATTGTTTAAGTAACCTGACTTAAATATTTACAATTTCATGATATAGAAAGACATAAATATTATAAGCCAATAATTTTAAGCACCAAAATGCACCCCAAAAATTGGGTTCAGATTATCCATGGATGGGCTTATCCATGAGTATGTATGTGCGTGCATGCGTGTGTGTGTGTGTGTGTGTGTGTGTGTATATATATATATTTTAAGTACTCATATATCCCATATATATTTGTGTATAAGCCTATCCACAGACATACAGACTCTCAAATTTTTAACCAAAATACCATGAAAAATGGGTTGGCTTATCCCCAGGTGGTGCATTCTTCATGGTATTTTGGTTAAAAATTTGAGGGTTGGCTTATCTGTGGATGGGCTTATACGTGAGTATATATGGTAAGCATTATAATGAGACTATGATCTTATATATTGAGTAAATACTGAATTAGTAGCAGAAGTGTTATAATGTATTATTTTTCCTTAGGAATTCTAATGGCAGGACAAGTTGCAGCAATAAAATTACGGCAGTTTATAGATCCAGCACCAGAGACCATTCCAGGGTAAAGTATCAAAAACAAACAAAATCCCTCAAGATAGATCCAGGACCTCAGAATGATTATTTTGAAGCTATTTTAAGACACCTTGCCAAACATAAAATTAAACTAATTACAATGACAGTCTAATTACAAATCTCAAGTGACTTTTTCATGCATCATAGAAAGAAAGGGATAGGTTAAAAGTCTACTTTAGAATATTATTTTGTGCATTTAAAATATTTCACAAACATTATCCTATTTGTATTGTGACTTGCATCAGAAGAATGGCCTACTAATCAGTAGAAATAATTAATGTTTTAGGCCGAGGGGCACATTTGGAATTTTAAAAACCTGCCACAGGGAGGTTTGACCAGAAGACAAATAGGTAAAAATTGCTCTTCTCCAGCTTCTTCTGCCATTATTTTTCTATCTCACCAGCTTACCTTGCTCTTTTCTTTTCCTGAGCAGGTGGGCACATGTTCAATGTTTTTATTGGCCAAGAATAGGATTTACAGTACACTTAGAATGGAGGCTTATGGGCATCCCCTTCCTACCTCTAGTGAAAGATCAATATAAACTTGTGCTTGGCACATCAGCAGTTTCATCTACAAGGAGGTTCTGAGAAATCCGCCCTGTCCTATTCAGTTCTAAAGAGTAGAATGTCCCATGAGTTCCTCTCCCTTGGAATTCTGAAGGAAACCTCTGAGCTGATGAAGCACTGGATGTTTCAAGTCAGGAAAGGAGTTTCTTCCCTATCCCTTTTCAGCAGGATCCTTTCCAGGCCAGGAATTATCTTGCTGACAGAAGGATCTATTTCGTTTCAGAATATACTGTGTTAGGTAAAATAGCTAAATAGGGTTATAAGCATTTCAAGCTGCAACCTAAACATACATATTTTGATGCAACAGTACTGCTAAGTAAACAGATTTATGATTTGTTGATAATTATATTCATACAGCAGGTAGATATTATGTTATATAGTGTGTAGTGTTTTACAGGATAGAAGACAGGTCCATAATTTGAGGAATGTATATTCTAATATTCACTGGAGGAGAATCAGAGAAAGGAAAGCTGGATGCAAGGGAAGAATTGGAAGTTTATTTATATATAACTTAAGTATATGACATGTATTTAAGCTTTATTGTAGGCCTACTTTGGCTAATAATGATAAATCATTGCAACTAGAATGTTATTTATGTTATAAAAACCCTTTTGTTTAAGTGTTCCAGAAACAAAGGAAGCATAGATTACAATACCGTAATTAACAGCATTATGGTATTCTAGAATGTCCTTGATTAATACAATTTTCATTTATCTTATTATGATTTGATAAATAGATGAACAAGAGACAGATTTATTTAGATTGACAATTTTTTATCCTGCCTTTCAACTGACCATGAACTTCTCTGGGCTTTGGAGCACTTTTTAAGTTTGCAAATCAAGTCAATCGAAAGTATGTTTCTTCCCAAATCACTTTGGATAAGAAGAAAATAGCTCTTTCCTTATTTCATGATAGAAATAACTAAAATCTAATATAAATTGGACAACTGCACAATGTATCACAGTTAACCACATACCTCTCCCATACAGGAGATCCACCAGTTCTACAATAGCTGTTTCAGGTATTTTCATTCTGTGTTAGTCATAGAAAAAATAGTGCAGCTTTTTACATTTTTATGATAGATTTTATTTAATAGCTGGATGTTTTGCCATTAATTTAATATGTAATGCAAGTCAGAAAAATCTGTTTCAGATATAGATGGCTCATTCGTTCATTCATTTATTCATTCTACCAGAACTATTTTTCATCCGGGAAAGGATGTTATTGGTTACTTTCCTGGACAACTGGCACGACTTTACATTGCATATCCTCCTGAAAGGCAATTAAGGTAAAAAAATCCAAACCTCATTATCCTTAATTATCAATTTAAAGCACATACCTAAAACATTCTACAAATTTTCCTTTTCAGTCTTAATCCAGAAAATGATTGTGAAAGTAGATTTGATTTTTTTTCCTATGTATCTTACACTTCTTAGAGGTAGCCCTCAACTTACGACCACTCGTTCAGTAACTGTTCAAAATTATGATGGTGCTGAACCAAGGGGACTTGTGATCAGTTCGTAAACTTGCAGCCATCACAACGTCCCTAGAATCAAGTGATCACAATCTGGACACTCAGGCACCAGGTTCATGATTACAACATCACAGCAAGCTGCAGTCACATGATCACCATTTGTGACCTACCTGCTGGCTTCCCACAAGCAAAGTCAATGGGGAAGCCATTAGCGAAAGTAGCAAGTCACTCCCATGTCACTCCAGCCACTTTTTCTTCTGAGAAGCCCCAGTACTGTCAGGTTCAGCCCAAAGAACTCCAAGAGACAATGCAAATACAGTTCTGTTGCGTTTATTAGCTCCAACCTCAAGACAGAAATCTCACCAGACTGAACCCTAGTTCCCAAGCCAGCCAGCCACAACACCGTGAATTCCTTAGGGAGGTGCCAGCCTCATCTTCTTGAACCTCCCACGCTCCTGTTGAGGGCTAAGAACACGCTTATCTCCCTGAGCCTGGCCTTCATAAGTCCATTCCATCACAAATACAAACTAAAAGATCCCAGGGATCTCATACTCCCTAACGCCCCCTGCCCACCCCCCTTGTCGGCCCACCCACACTTCCCAGTACCTGTACCTGCTGCCCTTGCCAGCTGGCCTGTGTTTCCCAGGGCCTGCCCACTCCCCTTGCCAGCCCACCCACGCTCCCCAGCATCCACCTAAAGCAGCCCCCCATCCCCCTGTGCTCCTTACCTGGGACTCCTGCTTCTTTCCACTTAACAATCTGCACAGTCCTGGGGTTGTGACAGCAATGAGGACCCCCAGGATTGCTGTCACTAACCAATGCAGTCATGTGACGTTGCACTTAGTCCTAGTCCCCATTGCCATCATAACTCAAACACTACCTGTATTAAAAATCTTCTAATGAAAAATCCCAGCATTACCCAGGGATGTTTGTATACAAATGTATACAAAGCCAGAAGTGCAAAACTGAAATGTAATACAAACAAGCAACCAATAAATATTTAAACAAAGGAAATCAGAGTTTATATAGCTCCTTGTTTTAAAAAACAGAACTACTGTAAAATGACCAACAATATATATTTACTTAAGCGAATAGCTTTCTATAGGGTATGGCCATCATGATTTCCTAAAATTCTTTGTTTCAAACTATGCATTATCTGGACTGTTTGAAAAAAAAAATCAGAGATAGGAAAACCACTACTTGTTTCAGAATTCCCAGTAAAAATTTAGCCTGTTCTTTATTAAATAAGCCTTTAATAACTATTTATGAGCATCTAACATCCCTTCCCCTATTAATACCCCTTCCCCTACTATTTCTTTGTCTTAGCTTTGTTTTTTTATAGTTTTTAATGTTTTTAATAATAGTAATGATAACTTGTTTTAGGTATTTATTGTTTTAGTTTTGTTGTACGCCACCCAGAGTCATGTGCTGTGAGATAGGTGGTCATATAAATTGGACAAATTAATTAATTAATTAAATAAATAAATAAAACATCTTAGTGCATAGAGGAAACACAGAATAAGTCATTTTTTATCTAGTATATGAACATCCATATAAAACATTTTTTGGCATTTGAAGATCACACTATAAATTTAAAATTGTCTTTTGAGAATTCAGCTAATTTTTGAAAATACCTTGCCCATGACTACTTCACATAATCAGTTGCATGTGCTATTTATATAACAGCTCCTTCTTGACAAGAATAATTTCAGTATCTTGTTCTGAAAGGCTCACTAGTTTCTGTAGAATGTTATGTTCTTTTGAATTATTTACTAACATTTTGGAAGCTGATAGGACAACAGCAGAAATGGTTATTATATGTTCTTGTAGTTTTGGGCAATGTCCAGCAATATAAAATACAGAAATAGCGACCAACAAAAGAATTAAACATTCTTATGAAACCTTAAGAAATTGTGACTTAAAAAACAAGAAGTACCTACTCTAAGATAAAGACATCTTATGTGCCGTTATGAAAATCACTGCAAATATTGATTATCTACAGTCAAGTTAGTGTCAACTCTTAGCAAGCACGTAAGTGGATTTTCTCCATGATCTGTCCCTAACCTCATCCTTCAGGTGTTCCAATGGGTCACCATCGTCACTGTATCTGAGTCCATCCACCTTGCTGCCTGTCATCATCATTTTCCTTCTACTTCCTCACCATTCTAGACTTCTCCAGGGAGCTAGGTCTTCACATAATGTATCCAAAATATAGTAATTTGAGCTTGGTCATTTATGCCTGTGAGAACTCCAGATTGATTTGTTTGATGATCCATTGGCTTGTTTTCTTGGCTATGCATGGTATTCTCAGGAGTCTTCTCCAATACCAAAGTTCAAAAGTGTCAGTGCTCTTTCTATCCTGCTTCTTCAAAGTCCAACTTTTGCTTCCATAGAATATCACAACTAATACCATTGATTGCACTATTCCGATCTTTGTAGGTGTAGACACATCAGTGGCATGTATCATTTTCAAGACCTTCATGGCTGCTCTACTGAGTGCTAGTCTGCAACATATTTCTTGATTGCTTGTTCCTCAAAGGCCGAAGCTATCTACACACTTTAATATCTTGTCAGTTCTAAGGCTGGTTGTTTTCATTAGTTTGGTCTTCTTTATATTTTAGTCCCATTTTTCACTGTGCTCCTTGACTTTTATTACTACAGCTTGCAGATCCTTGTTTTCAGCTATCAGAGTAGTGTCATCAGCATAGCATAAATTATTGTTTCTTCCTCCAATTTTAAAACCATGCTCATCTTCTTCCTATTTAGCTTACCTTAAAATATATTCAGCACATAAGTTGAATAAAAGAGTTTACAGCCTTGTCTCACTCCTTTGCAAACCTGAACCTAGTCTATTTCACCATGTTTGTACTGTGACTTCCTGTCCTTTATATAGGTTTCTCACGAGGGCAAAAGATATCCTGGGATTCCCATTTTCCACAGCTTGACATGACTGACAAAATCAAAGGACTTTCTATAATCAATGAAGCACAAACTGATTTCTTAAAAATATTCTTTGGCTTTCTTGATTATTCAGCATGCATTAGCAATAATGTCCCAGGTTCCTTGGCCTTTTCTAAAGCCAGCTTGAACATCTGGCATCTTTTTCCACATAGTGCTCTAATTTGCATTGGATGATCTTCAGCATTATTTTGCAGTCATGTGAAATTAAGGATACCATATGATAGTTTGCACACTGTGTGAAATCTCCTTTTTTGGTATTGAAATGTAGATTGACCTCTTCCATTCTACTGGCCATTGTGTCATTTTCCACATTTGCTGGCAAAGCTTAGCTAGAACCTTTACTTCTGTTGCTTGCCATATTCCATTAATTCCTGTAACTTTCCAACTTGGTAAGGACTGGAGTGCTGATTTATTTATTTATTTAATCAAATTTATTTAGCCACCCATTTCACAAATACGACTCTGGGTGGCATAGAATAAAAACAAAATAAAAACATCTTAAAACAACCATAAAAAACAAGAAACATACATATAACAAGACCACAAGAGAGAGTTAAAAACACAATACATAATAAAGCCATCTTGCGTGCTCCCTGTTCCCAAGGGATCCCTAGGCCTCCTGGAAAAACCACATCTTGAGAGATCTCCAGAAGGCAAATAGGGTCAGGGCTAATCTCACTTCGGAGGGAAAGATGTTCCAAAGGGCGGGTGTGATGGCAGAAACTGCTCGCCTCTTAAGTCCCATCAGATGAAACTCCTTAATAGATGGGACCTGTAACGTGCCTTTCCTGCCTGACCTGATGGGATGGGTAGTTGTAATCAGGAAGATGTAACTTCATCTACTAATACTAGAGGTTCTTGTAAGTAGGAAATACCTTCTAAGGTATCTTGTATGTAGACATCTCTGTTGTACAATATTTCATTATATTCCTTCAATCTTTCTTTGATCTTCTTTAAAGCAGAATGTCGGTATGATTCCAATCTGGCAATAGGAAGCAAATCATAATAGCTACAACATTATTCCTTCTACCTGAAACAATGTTGGTCTTCCTGCTGAACGCTCCTCCCCCTTTTTATTTTTCTTTCTCATGCAAACCACACACAGCTATTTCTTGACCCTGTGATCCAAACTAAGTAGAAATGAAGGATGCAACAAATTTTTAATTAGATCTCAAAAATCAGTGAATGTTTCTGATCCTTAATGTAGAATAATAAAAACCCATCTGAATTGGTACTGAAAAGTATTATTTATTATATGAAACAGTAAGTTTCTGTAACACACAATGCAAATTATAGTATCTGTAAAATGCATAGCCTTATTTGCATTATTTCAAGGCTCTGAGGGAGCCAACACAACAATACTATAAAAGTCTCAGTGTAAGCTGTCATACTGCTAATAGTTACTGCACTAGCAATACGTAACCCGATAGTCCATCAGAAACAACCAACAGACTATTACAACCACATGACATCTTTGTAGCACACAAACCAACTAAAGCCCTCCAAAACATCTTAAGTAAAGCAAAAGACCCAGTAGCCCAAGGAGAAAAAACCAGGAGGCATCTACAACATACAGTGTAAGGACTGTAACAACCACTATGTAGGACAGACAGGCAGAAGGCTAGCAGAGTGCATCCATGAACACCAACTAGCAGTCAGAAGACATGATGAAAACTTAATCTCACAACACATGGACAGACTTAACCATAGTTTCAACAGGGAAACTGTGAGCATCTTAGACCAAGCTAAATCCAGAAATGTGAGGGAATTCCTGGAAGCTTGATATTCAGACAAGGTAGCCATCAACAGGCACATAGAGATAAACAACATCTACACACTATTCAAATGAGACAATAAAAAGGGAGACAATAAAAAGGAAAACAAAAGACCAGAACATCTCCTCACCAGCAATCATCACCCAGATAAGCAGAGATTAACACCAAGATTATCACCAGACAATCAACAAGTAAACAATACCCTAATCAAGGAACTACCAGGGGAAAAAAAACACCAACACAGGCAGGGGAAACCACTGTATATAAACAGAGAGCAAACCCTGTTCCATTCTAGTACTGAAGATGTTACCTAGCTGGGTAACGAAACATTTGCAAGAAAACGACAAAGCTCAGAGAACCCCAAGGACTCCACAATGCAACCCTGAGCTACATATATTCTCTTCTATTTGTAGTCCATCTTCACTGAGATCCTTAGAACAAACGTTTGGATATGGGGCTCTTCTTATGGGTAGTTTTATGTTTAGCAAACTAGATTCAGCATGAGATTACTAAACTATTTATGCTTTTCATCTAGACCTTTTGCAAAACTACAGCCAGCTTCAGAAAAAGAGGAAATTATATATCCACATGAGTTTGATTATTTAATTCTGCAACAGTATATTCATTATCAAAGTGCAAAGATGAAGGTATTTGACTGGTACACACGAACTACATACAAAGAAGCATTTACACTGCCATGTTTCAAAAAAGGTGAGTATATTCATAACCTAACACATTTCCTGCAGAACACATGCTAATATATGTTTTGTTAGGAGATTGGGATAGAACTATCTATGATCAACAGGCCTTTTCAAGATTACAAAAATGCAGTTGAAGAAAAGTACTCTATTTGCTTCAAGGTATAATGTATACTAGACTTTTATATAAAATCTGCTCTGGTTTTACTATACTGACATACTTTATATATGGTATATAAAGGATGTATATTACATACCCTGAACAAGTGACACGAATTTTCAAGTATAGCAGACAAGATGTACCAAGCTGCTAGCCCAGCTTAGCATCATTACATATAGCTGAATTAAAATTTAACATAGCATTGAATTTAGTTTAGAATCTACTTAGCAGCAATTATGTTTTCTAAAAACTTTCTTTCAAAATTGCAGGTTTCATGAATTAGATGAAGCTATTAACCTATAGATTAACAATTTAGCATAATTTCTGCTCTGATATTTTCGTAGAAAACCTTGGTATTGAATACTTAGCTACAAATTTTTTAAGAAACTCACTTCTGAGAAGTTAAATACATAATACTTTTTGTACTCCTGGAGATACTAAGTCTAGGTCAAAAAAGTATAAATAAATTTCTACATATTTATGGGACTCTTGGATTTATATATTTATTTAGAGAATTTATATAGCCACCAATCTTAAATATAAATTCTGGGTGGTGAACAGTCCATGCAAAAACAATATAAAACACATATAACCTATTAAAAATGATCTAATACAGGAAACAAATAACCAAGGCACTACATAACAACCCCATGAAACATACATATGCACATACTGGTCCTAAAGGTTGGAGAAAAGGCCAGATTTTAACATCCTTCCAGAAGACCAAGAGGATCAGGGCCATCTGAATTTCAGGGGGGAGGCTTTTCCATAGGGTAGGCACTGTGATAGAGAAGACATGCCTCCTGGGTCCTCAAGATGGCACCGTTGGCCACTCTGCTGCATTTGGTAGAATAAGCTGTAACCCTTGGAAATAGATGGTCCCACAAGTAACATGGCCCCATGCCATGTAGGGCTTTAAAGATAATAATCAGCACCTTGAGCTGCACTCAGAAGCATACTAGAAGCCAATGCAGCTCACATAATTGAGGTGTGGCACCAGTGAATTTCAGAACTCCCAAAACTGTGTGTGCCACCTCCCCAACAACACTCCTTAAAAAGGGAAGGTTGGAAACTGGATGAAAGTTGTCCAGCACTATTGGGTCCAAGGAGGTCTTGAGGAGGGGAATGGATCACTGTCCCCTTCAGAACAGATGGTATCAGCTTCTCCAGCCCACAAGCATTCACTGTCATTTGGAACCAACTATATGCCACCTCCTGGCCGGCCTTAACCAGGAGGGACATGGATCTATAACACAGGTGGCAGAGCTCACAACTCCAAGGACCCTGTCTACTTTCTCAGGGCTAGGTAGGTGAAACTCACCCCAGATAACCTGGCAAGACTGTGGCTTATGTGCCTCAGTCCCTTCCACAGGTCCTGCCCAGCTAGAGTCCAGTTCCAAAGAGATCCAAGACTTTGTCCAATGCATGCCTAGAATAATCCTCACAGCAACCCAACCCCTCCTTACCAAGGAGGGATCTGATCACCTGAAACAGGGCCACCAGTTGGCTATCTGCAGATGCAATAAGAGAGAAGTGAGCCCATTTTGCTGCTCTTACCACCAGGTAAATCCTAATGAAGGCTCTTACTTGTGGTCAATCAGATTTGCTCCTTTTTTCCTCCAGTGGCATTATAGGTGTCTTTTATGATGCTTCATCTCCCAGAGCTCCTCAGAAAACCAGGGAGCTCCACGGGATCCCCGATCACAGAATCCACAAAGGTGCAATCTGATGTAAGGCTGTCATCACCTGCTCATTCCAAGCAGCAATTGTACCTCAGCCAGAGCATGCAACAGATTTTCAGGAATAATTAAGTTAATTAAATTAACTTAATTAATTAAATTAATAATAATTTAAAACCCAACTGGGTCCATCAGTTGGCTGTGGCAGACAGATCAAATAGCTCCTTCCTCTCTCCAGTGGGAGGCAGCCAGAGAGTACTCCAGAGCTAGAAGGAAGTGATCTGTCCATGGCAAGAAATGCCACAAAACAAAAACAAAGGCCAGAGTGTGGTGTGAGTCAGGAGTTTGGTGTGAGTCAGGCTGTCAATAATCTGTATCAGGTCCATGGTTGCCATGGAGGCCATGAGTCAACACCTATGACTTCAGGTCAGGTTGAAGTCCCCCCGCATGATTAATCTAAGGAACTCTGCCACCAACTCAACCATGAGTTCAGTCAGGGAAGCTGCTACACAGCAGGGAGGCTGGTACACAAGAGCAGTCCCATCTGACCCTTACAGCTCAGCTTCACAAACAGCGCCTTACATCCATCTGTGTCCAGAGCAATGCCCCTAAAAGCCACCAGATTCCTGGATGAAATTCCAAAGACCAGAAGGCTAGAATGTGACTTCCATATTAAACACCATGTCACCTTCCCCGAGAATGGCCCACACCCTACCTCCTGCCATATCTCCTCTTGCCTATCACCACCTGTTCCTATCTGCCCTCCCCCCCTTCACAAGCACCCAGCCCACCTCCCAACCCTCCTCCATTCCCCTCCTAACCACAGGGCCCCATCACACCTCCAAACATCTTCCAAGGAAGGTGGGACTAGGCAACACCCCAACAACTAGGTGCTTCTGATAATCATCCATCACCCAAGCCAAATGAGCCTTGCCACCTCCCCTCCCCAACCAAATATCATCTACACTCACACCATCCCCCAGCAACCAGGGTTCAGGATGCAATCACCCTGGGTTTGCCACAATTTGAAAAAGAGCAAACCCCTGTCCTTCAAAGACCTCAATCCAAAAAGCAAAACAGAAGATGCCAAGATGGGTGTGATACCACATGGCCACCTAGGGGCAACCACAGGACATGGGTCGGTTTTCTCAAAGAACCACCAACCTGGTCCTTCTCCCACTATCATGTCATATCTTGTCTTCCTAGAAATTATATGGTTATATTTAGTGAATTGCTCCTCAAATATATTTTTTTTCTCTGACAATACTTGATACACTCGCTCATCTCTTTCAAACTAGAATTGTTTTCTAACAATCTAAGTAGGACAGCTGTTTCACAATTTAGGAGAGATTCAGGATAGATTAGTTGAACCAGAAAAAAAATCAAAGGGGAGAAGAAATACAAAGAGGATAGTGAATAAAGGCAAAAGATGAAACAAAGTGAGAAAAATGCAAATAGCAAGTCATGAATTAAAAAGAAGACAATCCATTGAAGAGGGCAGGAGAAAATACATTTAAGGGGAATAGGTATCTGGACAATTTGAATTCTGCTTGGATATTAGCATGTAGATGGTGGAGATGTTACATGTTGCTACTGAATATTGTCAAATTTGAATTTTGTTTGTGTTTTCTAAATTCAGGAGCAAAAGCATTTTTTCTTTTTAAATTATAGGCAGTGCTGAGGATAGCTATCGCCAAAGATCAGATGCTGAAATACTGTCACTTTGGAAAAGTACATCGGCTATGAAGAAAGACAGAGTCAAACCTTCTTTCATGGGAGTTTGAAAACTTCTGTCTTCTCTCTCTTTTTAAAGCAACAATATGAAAGTTCTTCTCTCTCTTTTTAAAGCAACAATATGAAAGATCCTGCTAGACTGCTTCTAATCCAAATGTACTAAAGATGACTACTAACACCATACAAAAGCTCAGGCAATTTTAAATAAGGTTTGATTGACTATAAAACCCTTTTAAAATTCCATTGCAAATAGAGAAAAGATACAGAAAATACATTTCAGTCTAGGAAATGGAACTACAGCAAAATAGTGAAATAAGAAGCTCTCACAAACTCTCATAGTGGCAAATAGCATAGTCATTGTTACAGGAAGCCTCTCACAAACAAATCCTTCTGTTTTGTCTCAAACAGACACAAAATTAAAAAGCAATGTTCAGCACCTAAGAAACAACTTTCTCCTTACTATTTCATAATCACTACATGATTATTACTAGAAGTTTGTTTGTTTTTTAAACCATCTGCTTGGATAATTCTGGGTTTGATGGAGTCACCACACATTTTGAACATTTAGAAATGTTATTGGCACCATTTATTTTTATTTATATTCTTCCAAAAACTTTCTAGTGCACTGAAGGGAAATCATTTAAGAACACTGAATAATTTTGCACAATAATCGAAAAGTAACACCCTGCAACTGAGCACCCACCAGCATAGCCTGTTATTACCAAGCCTTTCCATTCGTCTGCTTCAGTCTTATTTTTTTCCAGTCAAAGAAGTGCTCCAGCGTATGATAGACATGAGCAACATAGATTGGCAGCCTCTATTTGTAATTACATATATGGTATGCATATTCCCTTTGCATTATTACTGTAAGTTAAGGATGCATATGGTCAACTTGCCAAACAACAGTTAGTGAAAAGAGGTTTGTATTCCTATAAATATAAGGAAGAGACACTGAGAAAATATTCCATGTCTATGCTTCATGTAACCAAGCAGTACAAATGTGTGCCCTGTTCTTTAAACTTCAACATTATAAGCACTTCCATGGCAACGTAACTTAATGAAAAATGAAACTGACATGCTCCTTCCATGTTTTCTGGAATGTGTGCTTATGTCACTCCTGTCCCCAATGTACATTTTTCAGTTGGGTGTGAGGATCATGGCCACCCTTGAATAACCCAGGATATACAAATGACGGAGAAGGCCAGGATACATATACTATTTCATTCACACTAGTAATGGAAAAGGATTCTCCTATTAGAACAAAGTCATTCCAATTTTTGCTACAACTGCAAAAGCAGGCTGGATGATGAAGATACTAAAGCTCTGAGTGCAAATGCGATTTTTAAAATTATTAATCCTTTTTTTACCCAAACATAATTGGTTAGAGCTAAAGACTTGAGACAAACACCAATTTTGTAATTAGTAAAATTGTTATAGAAGATGTTCTGAGGGATCTGCACCATCTGTGATGTCATATATGGCCAAAAAGGACAAGTAGTAAGAGCACTGGGGCTTTTAAAAAATACTAAATCTTCAAGCACATTCATTATTTGACAAAGTTCTAAGAAATTTGATATATCTAGATACAGAACTTAAACATGTGTAGAGTGCTGTAAACTAAAGTCTAGGGATTTTTTTTCTTCATTTGTGCACAAGCAAAACTTGTAGCATATATATAAAATATAAAAATGCTCCAGCAACCAATATATAGTAGCATTATTCACTCTGTGCTATATATGCTGCTTAAATGAAACAGATAATGTTCAAATATTCAATAAGCAAAGAAAGTGAAGAATAGAAAGTACTAGAGAAAGAAAAATAATAATTTGCCCAGTGTATTCTATCAATAATGGTATTAAATCCAAAAGACAGATCCAGAATGCATCAGTACTAGTCTAGTAAAGAAGCCAGACATGCAAGAAGCCAACATTTGAAAATGTGGACAGGGAGAATTCTGAAAGCACTGCTATCAAAGCCTTGTTCAGAATCAAAACACAATTCTATTCTATGAAAATAATTCTAACTGCAGGGCTGAAGGTTTTGGGTTTTTTAAGTTTCAGCAACCAGAAAATGAATCTTGACACAGCAGTGAATATTAGGCAAACAAAAAAAAAGAAAATCAACTCAGCATAATATTGAACAAAAAGGCAAATGTGAAAGAAGAAAAACCACTATCATAGTATTTACCTGCAAGAACATCAAGGCTGGCATTTGTTTGGGCCAGAAATATTAGAAATGACATGCTTGTTTCTGAGTACAAAGGAAACTTGGAAAATTTTGGTTTTCTAAAATACTTTATCTTGTCAATAACAGATGACTTACAATCTTTGCAAGACCATGTTTAACAAGCAAGGAATCCTCTAAAAAGGCATTGTGGCACCATGGTTTCCATTTATCTTGTCTGGAACCTCTTCAAAACTTCTAGTCAAACTGAAGCATATTATTTTTCTGACAGAGAGAGCTTTGTCTAACAGTCTAAGATTATTCTGATAATCTTGGTGTGCCCCTTTTTGCTGACTGTAAATTTCCCTTTATTTCAAAATAAAATTCCATGTGCAAAAGAAAACAAAAAAGAAATAAAGCTATTACAGTGTTGAACTGTGATTATTTTACAGTGAGGATTTTCTATTTGTGTTAGAAATTTATCGTGTTTTTTCATGCAATATCTATATCAGTCTAAAGTTTACTGCTAACTTTCCCAGAAAGTGAGGTGGTATTTTCATAGAAATTTTTTTTAAAAAGCTGCTGTTTCCCTTCCATCCTCACATTTTACCAAAAGAAATTAATACATTATTTTTTTTTAAGAGTTCACGCTCTAAGATATATTTTTCAGAACTCACCACAACGATCATGAAAATGTACATTCTGGAAAATGTACTTCCAGTAACATGATTTCATACATTGCAAATATGAACAGGGCTGGAAAACTTAAGTTAAATTCCCTGATGTTAGCATCTTCTTTTTAGATACCTGTGCTGTAAGACAAATATTAGGTATAACTTCTTAATAAAATGTCAGTTAAAAATATACTTATTGCATCCTGTGTGAAGCCCTGGCTCACCCCTCCTAAAATACTGCAGAAATAAAGGTACAGAAGAATTACATAGAAACAGAGTGAAAATCAGCATTCTTCAGCTTACAAAATAATGCCCACAGAGTAAGAAAAGGTCATGAATGGTACTAAGGTTAAAGAATGTAATTGGCTTGAAATTACTTACATTTCTACAAGTTAGATCAATCTAGACATACAATATATGCAAAAGAAAGAAAGGTATTTAGCAAAGCACAGCTAGGAACTACAGAATAGATTGTCTTCAGTATCTGCCAATGATGAATTCAGTTTTTTAAAAAGTCAATTTACATAAATATTGTCTCTAATGCCTATTTACATAGGTAGCCAAGTCATCTTAACCCACGTGGACTCTGTGTGCTAAGAAGTAAATTAGGCGATACTTAGGTCATCCTATTTCCAATCATCCTCTGAATACCAGCTATGAAAGATTTGGCAATAGGCCAATGAACTGATGAACTGAATGATGAAACTCTGAAATGTAAAAGTATCATAATAACTAAGGTGAAAAAAAGAATGAACTCCATACAACAGGGAGTATAAGCACTTCCAATATTATCATTTATAAATTAAGTTGTACTGTATACATATTAAGCACCCCACCTAAACTACTAGTTCATTATTCTTTTAATAAAAACTGTAACAAAAATTTAGTTTTATCATCATTATAAAATCACCCCTCTCTTTAATCACACACTACATCAGCAACCATACAAGGCATAACAGCTTTAGGAGTACAAATGAAGATGGAAAACTCTGTGCAAAACTGCATTATCTTAAGCATCCAAAGTTTCAGGAAGTAATACCACCAAAAGCAGACATACAGTAGACTCATAAAAATAACAAAAAGCAGGTTTGGGGATACATCTGGAGAAAAAGCATCAGTGGCAAATGGTGGCAATATTTGCCACTGGAACTCACAAAGTAGTAAGATAAATGATACTGATCTGTCAATGTTTTATAGCAATAACTAGTTTTTTTTCCCAGACTACCTCTAGTTGTTTTACATTGTTGTTTTACAGTATGTTTCCAATTTCCCACCCAAATAATTGCTTATTGGGTTAAGAGATGTGTGTGTCCATGTGTGTGAGTGTGTATGTAGACAAGCAGTCTTTGTGGAGTGTGCTTTCTTTTCTTCAATTTATCCAATATCTTTAGAAGAGCTGGATCATCGACTCCCTGGATTTTCCTACTCCAATCCATTTAACTGCAAAAACAAAAACATTTTTGCATCATATTTTGAAGGAAAGACTTTCTTATGAATGGAAGTATATGCAAATCAATAGAATAAAGCACTATTGCTTAAAGTTTTAATTGCCATTCCATGATGCGCATGCATATGTTAGAAAACCAATTATTGCTGTGATTAATTCTCAAGAAAATCACCTAGTTCAAAATACATCAGACACCAACTTTATCACTGGCACACAGCTTCTTGCAGATTGGTGTATACCTTTAAAATTTCATCAATAGTTAATTGTTCCTTGGTAATTTGGCCACACTAATTCATTATTCACAGATAATTTATATCAGTAATTTCATTGAACTACCTGGCCAATTGTGTGATGTCCTGTTCCTTAATCCTATGTTTGTGTTGCTGATTAGGATCAAAAATTTTCAAGCAATTCTGTCAAGGATGCAATACTGATGCAGAAAAAAGTTTACTAGAAAAACTAGTAATTTTGCCATGGCGGGGCGGGAGGGGCACAAAATCTAATATATGAAAGCTCAGTATTTTCCATCAACAATCTCTTCTTTTAAAAGTACATTTAAAAATTTGATAATGCCATCTAGCATAAGTCGGAGTATTAACTTTTCCAGTTTATCAAATAATGAAACAATGAATTGTGCTTGCTAAATACAATTCCATTCATTTAATATTAGGACAATCATTAGTTGCTCAAGTTCAAAAAGCACTTTTCATTCAATAAATTTAAATTATTGTCTTAAAATACAATTTCCCTTTTAGAAAACAAATACATTAAATGATCTAAAATCACAAGCAACCAGTTTAAATAGGAATATAACTAATCAATATTCATTTGTAAAGTAAGATTTCAGATTCCTTGGTGCTTCTTTTTCACAAACTTAATATTTATAGAGGGTGATTTGATTGCTAGAAATAGCTAACAACAAAAATTATGAATTGTTGTACAGCAACATGAAGATCCCTAAGGACAATTTTACAGCACATCTCATTTGAAGGGTCCCTTCAAACATGAGCTGTACTTACCTGGAACTCCTAGCTCTATTTCTATAAATCGAACAAAGTTTTGTGCATTTACAGGCAACTCATCAAATGTCCTTGCATTCGATATGTCTCTCTTCCATCCCGGGAGGGTCTCATACTGCACCTCTACTTTATTTAAGACTTCTTGGTTTGCTGAGAAGAAAAAACACTATACTAATAGATGTAATTATATTTATATTACCACCACTAACATAAAACTAATCATCTGAGCTCAGGAATTTCTACAGATGATTAATAATTAGTTAAGAAGAACAAACTTGTCAGTTTTGATCACAGAAAAACTGTCATAAAAATAAGTTTAGCTACCACAGTCACTGAATTGAAGAATATAAGCCCATCCTAAAATGATAATGGAGACGGAGAGAAACTATAAGAAAAGCAGTTGGTATCGTTCTTTTGGTAGTTTACAAAATGAATGTGACATGGAAATAAATAGCTGAAGTCTTATATCTATCACATAGGAGAAAAGTTCCCTATCCAAATAATTAATGCAGGGAACTGTAATTTCTTTATAGATGAAATATATGAAATTATATCAACGAAACTTACTGAAGCAATGGAGCACATCTAACAGTAACCATATCTTTTTAGTGACAGTAAAGCTGTAGAATGAACATATATGGTACACATATATTTACTCACCTGGGAAATGAGGTATGATTTTATTATCTATTTTGTAAGCAACCCCAATTTTAATTTCAGGAAATACATCCAAAATATCCAATTTGGTAAGAGCCAGTCTGTTGAAAAGAAATGTTCAAATTTTAGTTATGTGTAGACAAACATAAACTTTCGGAATTTAAATTGAAATTTGCCTTCTTAAAATAGTATCTACTCAGTTATTGACTGAATATCAAATTACATCATTAAATAAATTGCAGTATTAATCACTAGAGCTGACACACTGGTCAGCTGCCTGCTAATGTGATTGTAGTTCAATATTCTGTGATGCCAATCATACCATTGAGAGGTGACAGCTTACTTTTAGAATCTACACATAGCTATTACTTTTTTTAAAAAATATATGCCACTTTTAAAAGCAAATGTTTTTCTAGAGCAGCACACAAACTATTTTAAGATACTAAATCTAAAATTAAACTAAAAACAAAAGCTAAAACACAGTTTTAACAGCAGAAATGGAAAGACTGCAGGAATAATATTAGATTAAAATCTTCATGCAGCATGAGATACTTGTCAAAATATTACTATATAAAAAGGCCTAGGAGTATTAAAAATATATTTGCTTTGCGTAGGAAAAGGATTCCAGAGTAGGGGTGCCACCACTGGTGGGCACCACCATTGAAAAGTACTATAATTATATTATTAATCAATGGTTTGAATAGAGATCTCATGGGAATGACCTTGGGAGACAGGGCAATGAGATGCAACCAAGGGAACAGTCAGATAAAAGGTAGCTTAGCCCGCAGCAGGAATGTGGGCATGGCAAGAGACTCAGAATGGACTCTCCCTAGTTTTGGGGCTGTAAATGGGATGGAGGGAGAGAAGTACTTTCAGACTTGCAAGATTCTGTTAATGTAACCTTACAATAAAGTAGAATTAGCTCATCTGGTCATGTTTCCTGTCTGGTCTACCTCATAAGGCTGACATATAACAGGATGTCCCTCTCTTGTTTAACTCTGGTGCTATACTCTCCATTTTCAGAAAAAACTACTATTCTACTTGCTAAAACACTTTTTTTTAGGAACAATATTATAGTAAGAAAAACCTAAGTGAATTGACAAAGTCCAAAACCATGCCTACAACCATAATTAATGCAATACTTATTCTCACCTATACTCAATTCTACCAACGTACGTGACTCACAGCATTTTCCTAGAGGTAAGTTTAAAAAAAGAGATGCAGTGATAGAAAATTGAGCTAGATAAATTTAATCACTCAGAAAAAAATACAGCTGCAGATATATTATTGTTAACCAATCTCCTAAAGTCCTATTGCCTTTACAATTCCCTATTTAAATTCAAAACAGACAGTATACTATTTTTGTTGTTGTTCAGTCGTTAAGTCATGCCGGACTCTTTGTGACCCCATGAACCATATCGCACCAGGCCTTCCTGTTCTTCACTGCCTCCCTGAGTTTGCTCAGTTTCATGCTCATTGCTTCAGTGATGCTATCTGACCATCTCATCCTCTGCCGTCCCCTTCTCCTTTTGCCTTCAATCTTTCCCAGCATCAGGGTCTTTTCCAAAAAGTCCTCTCTTCACATTAGGTGACCAAAGTATCTGAGCTTGAACTTCATTATCAATCCTTCCAAGGAGCAGTCAGGGTTGATTTCCTTTAAGATTGACTGGTTTGACCTCCTAGCAGTCCAGGGGACTCTTAAGAGTCTTCTCCAGCACCACAGTTCAAAGGCATCAATTCTTCGGCGCTCAGCCTTCTTTATGGTCCAGCTCTCACAGCCATACATTACTACTGGAAAAACCATAGCTTTGACTATGCGGATCTTTGTCGGCAAGGTGACGTCTCTGCTTTTTAATATGCTATCTAGGTTTGCCATAGCTTTCCTCCCAAGGAGCAAGAGTCTTTTAATTTAATGGCTGCAGTCTCCGTCTGTGGTGATCTTGGAGCCCAAATAAATGAAGTCTGTTACTGCTTCCATTTCTACCCCTTCTATTTGCCAGGAATTGATGGGTCCAGATGCCATGATCTTAGTTTTTTTAATGTTGAGTTTCAAGCCAGCTTTTGCACTCTCCTCTTTCACCCTCATCAAGAGGCTCTTTAGTTCTTCTTCACTTTCTACCATTAGGGTGGTATCGTCTGCATATCTGAGGTTGTTGATGTTTCTCCCTGCAATCTTAATTCCAGCTTGTGATTCTTCCAGCCTGGCATTTCTCATGATGTACTCTGCATATAAGTTAAATAAGCAGGGTGACAGTATACAGCCTTGTCGTACTCCTTTCCCTATTTTGAACCAAATGGTTGTTTCGTGACCGGTTCTAACTGTTGCTTCTTGACCCGCATACAGATTTCTCATGAGACAGGTAAGGTGGTCTGGTACCCCCATCTCTTTAAGAATTTGCCACAGTTTGTTGTGATCCATACAACCGAAGGCTTTTGCATAGTCAATGAAGCAGAAGTAGATGTTTTTCTGGAATTCTTGTGCTTTCTCCATGATCCAGCAAATATTGGCAATTTGATCTCTAGTTCCTCTGCCTCTTTGAAATCCAGCTTGTACATCCAGTACTTCTCGGTTCATGTACTGCTGAAGCCTAGCTGGTAGGATTTTGAGCATAACCTTCCTAGCATGTGAAATGAGCACAATTGTGCGATAGTTTGAGAATTCTTTGGCATTGCCCTTCTTTGGAACTGGAATATATACTGACCTTTTCCAATCCCATGGCCACTGTTGTAGTTTCCAAACTTGCTGGCATATTGAGTGCGGTACTTTAACAGCATCATCTTTTAGTATTTTAAATAACTCAGCTGAAATACTGTCATCTCCGCTAGCTTTGTTGTTAGCAATGCTTCCTAAGGCCCACTTGACTTCACTCTCTAGGATGTCCGGCTCAAGGTCAGTGACCACACCAGCATGGACATCTGGGACATTAAGATCTTTCTTGTATAGTTCTTCTGTGTATTCTTGCCACCTCTTCTTAATCTCTTATGCTTCTGTTAAGTCCCTGCCTTTTTTGTCCTTTATCATGCCCATCTTTGCACTAAACGTTCCTTTGATATCTCCAATTTTCTTGAAGAGATCTCTAGTCTTCCCCATTCTATTGTTTTCTTCAATTTCTTTGCATTGTTCATTTAAGAAGGCCTTCTTATCTCTCCTTGCTATTCTCTGGAAATCTGCATTCAGTTGCTTATATCTTTCCCTTTCACCCTTGCTTTTCCCATTCCTTCTTTCCACAGCTATTTGTAAAGCCTCATCAGACAGCCATTTTGCTTTCTTGCATTTCTTTTTCTTTGGGATGGTTTTAGTTGCTGCCTCCTGTACAATGTTACAGACCTCTGTCCATAGTTCTTCAGGCACTCTGTCTACCAAATGTAATCCCCTAAATCTATTCATCACCTTCACTGTGTACTCACAAGGAATATGATCTAAGTCATACCTGAGTGGTCTAGTGGTTTTCCCTACATTCTTCAATTTAAGCCTAAATTTTGCAGTAAGAAGTTCATGATCTGAGCCACAGTCAGCTCCTGGTCTTGTTTTTGCCGTCTGTATAGAGCTTCTCCATCTTTGGCTGCAAAGTATATAATCAATCTGGTTTCAGTATTGACCATCTGGTGATATCCATGTGTAGTCGTCTCTTGTGTTGTTGGAAAAGAGTGTTTGCTATGACTAGCTTGTTATCTTGACAGAACTCTATTAGCCTTTGCCCTGCTTCATTTTGTACTATATACATTTATTTATTTATTTATTTATTTATTTATTTATTTATATTTTTATTTATATATATATATATATATATATATATATATATATATATATATATATATACTGTATATCAATCACACATTCTCCACTAAATAAGGTCGTGGAGAATAAAAGGGCTAAGATCCTGTGGGACTTCCAGATCCAGACGGACAGGCAGGTACTGGCCAATCAACCAGACATCGTGGTAGTAGACAAAGACCAGAAGACAGCGGTAGTGATAGATGTAGCAGTGCCAAGTGACAGCAACATCAGGAAGAAGGAGCATGAGAAGTTGGAGAAGTACCAGGGCCTGAAGGAGGAAATAGAGAGGATGTGGAAAGTCAAGGCCAAAGTGGTCCCAGTGGTGGTAGGAGCACTCGGGGCCATGACTCCTAAGCTGGGAGAGTGGCTCCAACAGATCCCAGGAACAACATCAGAGCTCTCTGTGCAGAAGAGTGCAGTGCTAGGAACAGCTAAGATACCGCGCAGAACCCTCAAACTCCCAGGCCTCTGGTAGAGGACCTGAGATTGAGGAAGACACATACCACCCATAGGGGTGAGAAGGGAATTTTTTTACACATACATACATTTTGCTATGACTAGCTTGTTCTCTTGACAGAACTCTATTAGCCTTTGCCCTGCTTCATTTTGTACTCCAAGGCCAAACTTGCCTGTTATTCCGATTATTCCTTGACTTCCTACTTTAGCATTCCAATCCCCTATGATACTATGATATACTATGATACAGTATACTATTAATGTACTACATTTCCATCAATAAATATGTATAATTAGTACACACAATAAAAGTCTTACACTGATTTCTATTTTTAAATCATTATGGTTTCTACAATAATATTTAAAAAATGGAATTTTGTTACCTGAAGTAATGATAATTTTCATCTGTTACTTTGGAATAATTTACAAAACATATAATCTACACCAGTCAATGTAAAGGTCATCATGAATCCAGTATAAACTACTCACGCAGTGAATCCATTGATCATATGAGCATATCTAAGCAATACAAGATCAAGCCAGCCGCATCTTCTCTTTCGCCCTGTGGTCACACCAAACTCTTTTCCTCGTGTCTGTAGCAATTCCCCAATTTCCTAAAACACAACACAACAATGATGTTACTATCTTGGAACAATTATATCAACTTATAAACCAAAAGTACTTATACCAAAAGGAAGTATATTTTACATTCTATCCAAGTAATGTACACGTAACAATGCTGAAAACAGAAATACAGAAGCTGCCTTTATTAATGCCAGGTATTAATTTGAAAATACTAGCAGAATAAGCAATTTTCTCATAAATCTATGTTGATTGCATTTACTGCCCACCTGCTATCTCGCAGGGTTTTTTTGTTCATTTATTGATTGCAAAGTTCTGAAATTCTTGGCAATTTTAAACTCTCATTATTTCCACTTAGGGAGACACACTCATAAGAACATTGCTACTTCTAACATTCTTTAACTGGAACTTAGTTAACAATTACGCTGAAGAGTTATGAGAAAATAGAATTCAGTTTGCTCTTCAACAGAAATACCAGCTCTGCAGGATTGAGGATCAAGCGGTTGTTAAAAGTCTCTACTGTTAGGAAAATAGCTATGAAATCTTTAAGTAATATTATGGAAAATCACATGCATGCACTTGAGGTCATGTATGCTTATTTATTTTAATATTATACTTACATTGTTTTGTTCTGTAGGAAAGGCACCAATCCCAACTCTAGTTGTATATGCTTTCACAACTCCATATACTTCACCCACATTCTGAGGTGGCATACCTAAGCCAGTGCAAACCCCTCCCACAGTGCAATTTGATGAGGTCACAAAAGGATAAGTACCTATTAACACAGGTTAATAAAGGGTACATAGATTGTAAGATTTGTATTGTTACAACGAAAGCTATTGAGCAGTGTATAACTGGGTTTTAGCCACGGTTCTGCTTTTTATACCAATAAATATTTCCACTTAGGTATATGGCTGCAACTCTTGTTTATATTTTATAGTAATAGCAGCAATTTTATTTAACTTACTTGTAATGGTCTACTCCAGACAAAATTTACAGCTCTCTGCAAGGATCTGTAGCATCTGCAGCATAACTATATTGCTGCTTAATTCAGAAGTGATTTCTAGTAAAAGCTCCAAATTATGTATAGTATCTGAACATGTGTTATATGTTATCTAATAAAGCTGCACGTATTTATGTTCCATTATACCACCACAGTATCTATCAGAAGAAAGGTATATCTATTTCTAAGGCTTCTTTTGGAATGCAGGATTTTTAAAGTACATTTCTTGGTAAAAAATTTGAAGGGGAGGACTAGTTCCACTTTAGGAAACCTATCCCAACATTCTACATTTCAAATTCTAGACAATTTTATTAAAAATATATTTTTATCTCTATTGTAATTAGAATGGAAATAATATTCACAGAATTTGGCAATAATTTTCAATATGTTCTAGTTAATAGGTTTTCTAAAATTATTTATATTACCTAAAATTTATAATTCTACCAAAACAAACAGTTCTATGGCATATTAAAGACTAAGCTGTAGCATAAGATTTAATAGAACAAATTATCCCAGGCAAGTGGGATAAAATCACTCATCGCTTAAGGACATGAAAAGTAATTTGAGATGTTATTTACATAATAATCACATTTCAAAAGTGAATACATTCTGATATTCATACTTACCAAAATCAATGTCCAGTAATGTCGCATTTGCGCCCTCCACTAAAATTTTCTTTGGAGGGCCATGCAAAGCTTCATACATAAAATATACACCATCCTTCACCATTGGTTTGATTCTTTCAATATAGCCCTAGACAAATAAGTGTGTTGCAAAGATTAGGATTAAATTATTACATCATGATATGCAATAAATACTTAGTAAAGTTTGGTTAATAAGATTGAAGTACAATGCAGATATTGTGCTAAATAAATTAGCAATAATATCTATATATCTTCTCAGCCCAGTATCCTTTATTGGAGTTGAAATTCAGAGCACTGGATTGTGCCTGCTTGGTGAAAGCTGGTTTAAGCACCCTGTTTTAAATGTAGTTATGAATGCCAATAGTGAGCTAATCTATCCATGAAAGAAAAAGGTATGTATGAATGTGACTAAGCAGTAAAGTGTTTAAATCAGTGTTGTCCAAACTTGGCCACTTTAAGATGAGTGGACTTCAACTCCCAGAATTCCCCAGCCAGCATAGTCCACTCATCTTAAAGTGGCCAAGTTTGGACAACACTGATTTAAAGGAAATAAGAAAGTTCTTTCTTACATTAAAAATTAAGAACATCCCTATGGGATCAAATCAAGAGTCTATCCGATCACTCTAACAATAGTTGCCAACCAAGTACTCTTAGCAACATTGCAAACGTAACAGGAAGGCAATTAGTCACTCCCTCCCCTTGGACTCAGAGCAAATGGTATTCTGAGGCACCCCTCTTCTAAATCTGAATCTTGATTTCAGTATCATACTTACAGACATTTTAGACCTCTAATAAATCTGACCTATATCCTTTAAAGTCAGTGATCAGCACCACATCCTGCAACATTAAATTCTATAAGGGCTTGCTTTTTAACAATTCCTCTTTCTTAAAGAACAGTACGGAGCCTTATTAATCTTTTGTTTGAACTTAGTGCTTTGTCACTTCTCAGTTACCTTCTATATTACACATTGTCTCCACATTGGTGGAAAAGTAAAGCGAATTATAATGATCTTATTCTAAAGAAGGGCACGATGTTTAAGCAGCTGTTGTCTCTTCAAGCCCCATCCATGGGGTTCTAGTTTGATGAGGTTCCTGGCTCAGAGCTGAAGTTTAGTGTTGGTGTAATTATCAGTGATAGTGATGTTTCTGATCCTGATAATTTCTCCTCCTGGACACTCAGGATTATGGAACGTCTGTCTGTACCAAAATTTCTACCAGTCAGCTCCACTAGGTGATTCTGAGTTCTAATACTATAAAACACTGCATAGTATTCTAACGCTATGAAACAAATGCTTATCCATCCCTAAGACAAGATTCCTATAATAGATTTTCACAAGAAATATGAGCTTCTAAGAGCTTCCTCAAATTATCTTGTTTGAAACAGAGAAACAGAGAATTCACCATGGAACTATTTTAATCAATAAATACCTTTCCAAAGAAACATACGCACAATGACAAACTTCTTCTAACATCTCTGAAATCTTCATGCAGATAGTTATCACTGCTGTTGTTTTCTGTTGTTTTTTTTTAAGCCCTTTCATTAGAAGAAACATACATAGAAAAATCCATCAGCTAAAAGGCCAATTCTATGATTTTACCTTTAATCTTTTCAATTCCCCTTCAATGTCAATCTCTAAGGTAGGGTAAATAGACTTGTATTGATTGGCCAGCACTTTGAATCTAAAAAGTAAAAAAAGTTAATATTCTATTATATTTGTAAAAAGTTTGCACAAGTCTTTGATATAGACTTTGATTTTAGAAAGTGAAAGAGAGAGAGAAAATTATAAGTGAGAAATCCAGCAAGGATTTTTTTTTAGAGTATGAAAATCAGAATCTACAAATAAGAAAACTGATTGCCCTAGTAATAAACATACACGAATGTAACATTACACTAGAGAAATTACCTTTCTGAAAATTCATTGAAGTCAGAAACTAGATCACACATTCTGAGCCCACTTCGAGCTGCTTTAGAAGAATACACTGGACCAATTCCCTTTTTTGTGGTTCCCAAGCTTTAAAACACAAAAAAATAAAAAAAAACACACACACATACTACACAATCTGGTTGACTCTCAAATGTGATGATTCATTTTTTGTTAATATTTTTAAAAATAAAATTCATTTTGGTGGTTTCTACTTGCCACTCATAGGAGTTAAACTTGCTCTCATGTGAGCATCCAAGGGGAGGACTGAAAAAGGGAAGAGTGCAGGCATATGGGATAAAAGATAGACAACCATTCCCAGTGGCAGACTTTTGCAAACACTGATATAAATAATTTAAATGTGTGTATGTGTATGCAGGTGTGTGCATATATATATATATACACACAGTTTAAATATTAACTTTCTGATGTTAAATATGATAAACAAATAAAAATACACATTTATTGTACATTACTTAAAAATTTATACATTTTTTTACACACATCTCACTGAATTTTAATGGTATGATGTTAGAAATAGCTTTAACATAAACTGGTATGTAGAAAATATCTCAAACAGGCTGGCACATTGCTAAATTTTAAGATTATTAAAATTAAAATTGTACAGATACTATCATTCAAGGTGGTCAAAAAGTTTTCTTTCATAGTTGGAAGTAAAACATATGCTGTCCTAAGTCCTATAGTATATATTTCTAATTTGACCCTCAAATTATTCATTGGGTAGTTTATAAATCTTTTGGCCTCTAACCATAAATAAAGTAAACAGTTTATACATTGTACTAAAGATTTTTTAACTATAGTTTGTTGAACAAACCAACATTTAAGCCATAATGAAATGTTGGTCCTTCAAACCACAACAGTTGAATTCACACATAATTCTGAGCCTAAATCAGGCAAGCCACATAATGGATGAATGTAATGTATGATCTCAGCTACTATATATATATAAGAAGCAGAAAGACTGTACTATACTATGCACCAAAATGCTCTAATATTACTCAGAATATTACTCATTTGCTCCAACGTTCAATACAAAGCTGAAAGCACTGAAGCAACTTAAGCATAAATGACTCTTATATATGGGGTATGCAGTTGTTAAATCTTAGTATTTAGACCACTGAGTCAAAGTTAACCTACTCTTCAGATACTGCAGAAGAAAACCCCCCAAAACTGATCTGATATCTGCACTTCTGCAGTTTCAAGTGTGACGTCAGAGGGAATCCTTAATCTGTCTGGAATGGAGCAGCATAGAAATCTTAGTAACTAATAAGTAATAATATAGTATACTAATATAATAAATTGGCAGCCTAATGTGAATCAAATGGTAAAAATATTTTGCTAATTTGTTGGCACAACCAGATTTTATTTTGTTTATTGTTATTTGATATCAATAGCTAAAAAGCATTCTACTTTAAACAAAAATTATATTCTGAAAGATAGCAAATATTAAAAACACAACTAGCCAGAGTTGTTGTTATAGGATTTTGGATCCGACAATCTAACACCCATCAAAACAACAGATACCACACCACCAGCAGTTAGATATTGCCTCTTCCTATATTGTGATAAAATGCAGTTTTCCATGTTTGCATTTTGCCTCTTAAAGGGAATCAACCAGGATGGTGCTTTTAAAAAAAAAAAAATAGACTTATCAAATGTTTGAAAAAATTGTTTAGCACTGCATGGGTGAAACTAAAATCACATTTTTATATCTTGCCACTGTATAGGAAGGAAGAGATCAAGAAAAAATAGCTCTACTAATTCGATCATTTGTTCCTGGCATGACAGATAGAAACATAGACAAATAAAATGACAAGCAAATAAACAGTACTATTTATCCCTTCCCACCTTGGACACATCGTCAATAATCAGCGACATAATGCTGCCATTTCAACACATTAGCAGAGTTAGAATCTCAAATGCTTTTACTTAATATCAGCTATTTTTCCTGATTCTGACCAAGATTTAACAATTATATGCATTAGGTTTAGCTCAGGATCCCAAATCTCTAGAATGCACTGTCTGTTTACAATAAGAAGTTGTAATGTGATCCTGGATGTTCAGATAGATTTTCTATTGTTGATCAAGAACAAGATTTGTATACCATTTCTTGAGCTCCATGTTCTGCCTTAGAAAACAGAGTAATGTACTTTTTCTACTATATTCCTTGGGAGTCCTTGGTGTTCTCTGAGCATAGTTGTTTTCTTGCTGATGTTTTATTACCCAACTAGGTAACATCTTCAGTGCTAGAACGGAGTGGGCAAACAAGCTACTGTATACAAACAGAGGGCAAACCCCACTCCCTTCTAGCACTGAAGATGTTACCAGGTTGGGTAACAAAACATCTGCAAGAAAACAATCAAGCTCAGAGAACACCAAGGACTCCACAGTTCAACCCTGAGCTACATATACTCTCTTCTATTAATATTCCTTAGATTATAATTCTTCCATGTTGAGGCTTACAATTTAAAAGCAAGTTTACTGTACAAACCATATATTATGTATTTTGGTTATACCATTTGGGTTGGAGAAAAATCTAATTTTTTAAACCTTTAAACTGCCTGCCTTATCAATATATAAAAATAAGTGGGAATCTACAGATGTTTCAGGCATCCTGTAAAAACTTTCTGAATAATCCTATTATAAAATGTCCTTAAAATATTCTGGAAGAATTGACTAAAAATACCTTTCATGACATTAAAAAAAGTAAGATATTTGATAAAGCACAACATACTTTTTCCCTGCTTGCTCTTGTCTTTGCTGTTCTTGAATGCCATCAGCAGCTTGGTGGAAGTCAAATACTAAAGAATTTCAAGAGTACAAAATGAATGGATTTCTATACAAATTTATATCAATTTTGGAGATCTTCATTTTCATTAACAACTAAATAAGATTCAAATAGAAAACGCCAGAAGTAGAAAAAACATGTTTATAAACTATACACTTTAATTTGGTAAGAGTGGAAATGTGGCACTTGTGAACTATGTTGTACTATGCTGCAAATAAAATTATATGTTTAAATTATTTTTTTAAACAACTTGTCAAGCAGAATATAAAAATGTGACAAATGTGAACAGTCTCAGAGTTAAATTGGGTAAGGTTTTCCTATGCAATTTCATATACAAACATATGGTAACACAAAGAACCCTCTGAAATTAGGGTTATAAATAACCTTTCACTGGCTGTAATGATTGCTTAGTTCCAAATTACAGAGATTAATACTTTTCTCTTTAGTTAATGATCCACACCCAAATCATTCTCACACAGCCATTTACTTAGGAAAAAAACTTTCTGGTGCCAGTGGAAAACTTTTTAAAATCTATTTGATGAACTGGGGTGGGTGAGAGGCTATGAAAGAGAACTAGAGGCTTTCCAGATGACAGACTGCTGATTCCTTACCCATGGTTAAACAATAAATCTAGTTTATCAGTGATGATAACTGTCATGGAGAAAATCTATCTATTGGAATTGAAATGACCTGATGGCATATAATCATAATAATCAGTGATGAATGTGTAACTATGATCATGGGACTGAGACTATTTAAAGTAGTAGCAGGCAGATCTTTCCCATTCATTACAGTACTCATGGTGCACTATGAGCAACTGACACTCTTGGAAGGCTACATTTCCCAGGAAACCAGTTTTTTCCTAAATTTTTATTTTTCCTGAAAAAGTCTCATTGCAACTGACTGCATGAGTGAAAGGTGCTAAAAACGTACTTTTAACAGATTTTCTGATGAAAAGATATCTGCTTAACTCAAGTTTTTGTTAAGCAGTGTAACACTCGCTATCTGAATCTGATGCTAACAGTAAGAGGGCAGAAATAAGTGGCTTCTTAAGTCTGGAATAGGGAGTATTCCCTGGCTGAACAATTTAGTTGCCAGACTAATGGAGAGAAGAATAACCTCCCTGTTGAAAAATTTACCTTGAAATTTAACAAAAGTCAGCATCTGATTCTAGAACACTCAGCTGGTTTTAGAATCAGAATCTCAGTGAGACTCAATGAGACTAAGTATAATTAGGAAAAAAAGGGTTTGAGGCACACAATACTAATCATACTTGCCCCTGAATGTAGTCCTAAGATGCTACAGATGTAAAAAAAATGGCATTTGGAATTGCAATAAGTACTTTAAGAATTGACAACTAGCTCCTTGTATTTTGCTAAATGTTAGATCCAAAAACCCCCAAAGCTAGTTGCTAAGTTACACTATATGGAGAGGAAATCTCAAAAAGGTCTCACTATATACATGGAAACTTTCTGTGCAGCCTCAGGAGCCTAGTTTATATTATTATAAAGAATTCATCAAGGAATCATGACTTCATAAAGAATCAAAATCAATACAGATACTGTTATGAATGCAATTAGTATATTTACTTACCAATATGGGCTCTGTCCGATATAATTAGCCTTTCTTCCCAGCCTTCTAAACCTTTTGAAGAAATATTAGGTAATATTCATTAATTTTACTTTTCAATGTTTAACAATCCAATCCTACGCATATCTATGCAAGAGTATGTTCTGCTAAGTCAAATGGCTATTATTCCCAAGTAAGTATGCATAGGATTTCACCTAACCAATCTGGGCTGATCTCAAAAAACTATGAAGAGTCAGTCCTGGTGAGTGCTTGGATGGGAGACCATTGGGGAATTCCAGGGCTGTAAGTTAGAGGAGAAAGGGAAAAAAAAGGAAAAGTCCCAGATGAAGACAGCAGCAAACCATTCCCATGTTGCTACCAAGAAAACTATATGATGACACTGCAGTTGAGTTGTACTTGGAGATCTAATTTTTTAAATCCATTTTAAAAAGTGGCATTTGACAAAACACTGCAGAATGACTCTATCTGGGGCAGACAAAGCTAAGAAGTTTGAACCACAAACCATGAGACTTCTAAACCTTGAACTTTCACCAAAAACTGGTGTTTGTGCAATGAGACTTCCCCTCCTTCTCCTGCAAATCCTGTGTCCTTCAAAGCTGCTCTGAAGGATCTTCCTAGCTGATAAAACAGAGTTAGAGGACAGAACAGTGGGATGCTTGGTAGTTTGGTTCAGATAGGTACTGGATTTAACTGAAATAGGTAGGTGTCTATTCTTTCACTTATAATGTATTTCTATAAAGGCTTTTTATTTTTATGACATGTTATTAGATATCGTAATGGAATGGAATTATGAAGGCTGAGCTCAGGGAGATAAACATTTTCTTAGCTTACCAGAACCGCGTGGGAGGAACAAGAGGATGAGACTGGCACCTCCCTGAGGAATTCACACTGTTGTGGCTGGAGGACTTTGGAAACTGGGGTTTTAGTCTGGGAAGATTCTTGCTAGAGGTTGTAGCTAATAAACATAGCTGGACTGAATTTACATGATCTCTTGGAGTTCCTTGGGCTAAGCCTGACAGATATTGTCTAATTTGGCATCATACTTACATAATTTTCATTTTAGAGCACTGTACTGCTACAGATTGAGCATGAAATTGAGCAAACTCAGGGAGGCAGTGAAAGATAGGAAGGCCTGGCGCAATATGGTTCATGGGGTCACGAAGAGTCGGACACGACTTAACGACTAAACAACAACAACAACAACAACTGCTACAGATATTAGCTGCATGAAACAAGTATTTTCTAAGAAAAAAGCCAATGGGAATTGTTTATCAAATTGCTAATTGGATGACAACTGAATGGGAACAACATATTAATAAACACTCAGTTCTGCTCCACCATTATTAGAAGACCATGAGAACTTCTTTCAAACATTGATAGTCCTCAACTTACAACCACAATCAGGACCAGAATTTCCATTGCTATGCAATGCTGTCATTAAGTGAGTCGTGCTACATTTTATGACCTTTTTTGCCATAGTAGTTAAGTAAATCATATCATTAAATGAATTACATGGTTGTTAAACAAATTTGGCTTTCCCCATTGACTTAGCACCCTGGGAAGGTCACAAATGGCGATCACATGACCCCGGGATGCCACAACCATCATAAATACATGCCGGTTGCAAAGCACCCAAATTTTGATCATGCGACCACAGGGACACTGCAATGGTCGTAAGTGCAAGAACCAGTCATACATCACTTTTCAGTGCCATCATAACTTCGAACAGTTGTTAAACGAATGGTCATAAGTTGAGCACTACCTGTAATAGCTTACCAAGCTATTCTCACCTTTTCCTTTTTTAACATTTTTCTCTGCTTCTTCAAACAATCCTGGCAGGTGAATTACCACACCATTTCCTGGAGAAAGCCATAAAAGAGAAAGTTCAATGAATGTGAGGTATGTTAAGTCTCTTCCAAAGGCCACATTTTGGAGTATGGTAAAATTATGCAAGTACTGTTATACACTTCATATTTTTTATCCTTTCACTGACAATATAAAAATTCTATGTATTGATGATTTTGGATTGCCAGAAAGTACTTCTCATGCAAAGCAAAGCACCCTCTTTTTACCTTCTCACCACTACTCCCAATTGCTCCTCCACTGGAGCTCCTGAGGGTTGAAGCACTCTCTGGAACAATATAGGATATGGAAGGGAGGGTCATTCATTCAGTAGAGAGATTAACACAAATCTGGAGGCCCAATTTACC
This sequence comes from Liasis olivaceus, assembly GCA_030867105.1. Lineage (NCBI taxonomy): Eukaryota > Metazoa > Chordata > Lepidosauria > Squamata > Pythonidae > Liasis > Liasis olivaceus. The sequence continues at coordinate 267,013,899 of CM061349.1, forward strand.
TAAGAGTAAGCACTCTCAGTTAGCCTAAACCAGCCACACATTTTAAATTTAAAAATTTTCAGATTGTTGCGATCAACATTTAAAAGTACCACATTTATCTAAAAGAAAAACAAATCTGAATTTAAGACTGTTCTTCAAAAAAACAACAGACAAACAGAAAAGAGCCTACCATTTTCTTAGAGATAGCTTTCCCAGATATTGGGGGGAAATGACCTAATATTACTTTCAGGTAAACACAGTAATACTGTTACATAGTATCCCACTACTGTATGGTATTTGCCTATCAATATACCTGTTCCCCCATTGCTTCTGGAATGAAGGACCCATCTGAGATTTAGAGGAGGTTGTAATAACTCTCACAAAATGGCTGCCACATAGGGACGTATCATTTACAATATGGTTCCTATATCATCAGCAGCCACTGCCTAGAAGACAAAATGGTGAAAATTCCCCACCTATTCTTAGCCTCCTCAAGACTATGAGCTGCAGCTTAACTTTGTCTTCATATTGGACAAGCAGATGCCTTCCAAACAAAGCATTCAGCTACTGCCACCTGGCATTTTAATCTTCTAAGAATGTCTAGGGTACCTATGTAAGGTCAAAATACATTTTCTGAAAATAAAACTAATAGAGTCTGGCTCTTTGCTTTATACTATGCCAGCTTCTCATTACTTAGGAGAGGTGTTCATGGGTGCATTGGAACTCATTATGGGAACTTTAAGCAAGGCGTATTTTCTTATTCTCTATGGTATAACTGCTGTTATCTCTTAAAAATGCCCATTGTGAAAAAGAGCATCTATAATGTTTGCAGATGTTCCTGAAAACAGTATCCTCCAGACTCATCAAACTGCAACTTCTATCATGATGGTTGAGGATAAGGTGAGGTGTAGTCCAAGACAGCTAAAGGGGATAGGTTGTGGTGGGCTGCTCATTGATGTAGTGCTACTGAATATGTCTGCTATATGAGGAATGCAGTTGGCCACTGCCTATCCTACTGCCAGATTTGCATGAGTGGGTATTTATTTATTTATTTATTTATTTAATCAAATTTATATAGCTGCCCATTTCACATGAAGTGACTCTGGGCAGCGTACAATAAAATAAAACAATAAATATACAGAAACAATCATTACTAAAAAATATAAAAAATACAAAACAGTCATTCTTAAAAATGCAAACCATCAAGTATAGGAGAGAGTAAATTAATAACAGAACCATTTTAGATTATCCCCGGCCCTCTGAGACCCCAAGACCCCTGATGGCAAAGCCAGGTCTTGAGGAACTTACACAACGTTATCAGGGATGGAGCCAACCTCACTTCGGGGGGGGGGGGGGGGGAGAAAGTTCCATAAGGTGGGCGCCACTGCAGAGAAGGCCCGCTTCCTGGGACCTGCCAAATGTAAGTCCCTGGCAGATGGGACCCGAAGCATGCCTCCTCTGCCAGATCTAATGGGATGGGCAGATGTAATTAGGGAGAGGTGGTCCCTCAGATAACCCAGGAAGGGCTTTAAAGGTTAAAACCAGCACCCTGAATTGGATCTGGAAGCAAAGTGGCAGCCAATGCAGCTCATGGAGCAGAGGTGTGAGATGTGCTGTTCTGGAAGCACACATAACTTCCCACGCTGCTGCATTCTGTGCCAGCTGAAGCTTCCGTATACTCTTCAAGGGCGGCCCCACGTAGAGTGCATTACATTAATCCAATCTGGAGGTGACTAGGGCATGAGTAATGTGAGCAGGTATCATAATTTTTGTGGAGTCCCTGGGGTCCTCTGAGCTTGGTTCTTTTCTTGCAAACGTTTCATTACCTGGCTAGGTAACATCTTCAGTGCTAAAATGGGATGGGGTTTGCTCTCTATTTATGTGCTGTGGCCTGCCTTGCTAGTGCTGGTAAGGGTGGGGGGGTTGTTTTGCTCCTCTGGTAGTTCCTTGATTAGCATATGTTTGCTGCTTGATTGTGTGCGTGGTGGTAACCTTTGCTTATCTGGTTGATGATTGCTGGTGATTGATTGCTGGTGAGGTGATCTTCTGGTCTTTTGTCTCTTTTGAATAGTATGTAGATGCTGCTTATCTCTATGTGTGTGATGGAATGGTTTGGTGAAGGCCTTTGCTCGGGGAGATAAGCATTTCCTTAGCCCCCAGAATGAGCGTGGGAAGGTGAAGAGGATGAGACTGGCACCACCCTAAGGAATTTGCAGTGTTTGCTTGCTGGCTTGGGAAGTTTAGATTCAGTCTGGCGAGATTCTGTCTTGTAGGTGGAAGCTAATAAATGCTATAGAACTATATCTGTACTGTCTCGTGGAGTTCTTTGGGCTGAACCTGACATCAACCTCACAGAGAACAGTGAATATTCTATCAACTCCTCACTACAGTGCCTCCAGAAAATCAAAGACGTACACACAGATGAAGATGAAATTATGGTCTCATTTGATGTCACAGCACTCTTTATGTCCATAAACCCAGAACTAGAGAAAGAATCCATATCAGCAGTACTACACAACACACCCGACTTAACGAAATACACCCAGATTGAAATACCCAGAATCATGGACCTCATCAACCTCTGCCTCACCACCTATTTTCAGTTTGATGGACAAATATACCAACAAATCAGAGGCACACCCATGGGATCACCACTGTCAGGTCTCATAGCAGAGATTGTAATGCAACGCCTAGAAGCTATAGCACTTTCCCACATACAACCTAAAGTATGGATCCAGTATGTAGATGGCACATTTGTTATTATAAAAAAGAAACAACTAGAGAAGACGCATGAAACCATTAACAGCATCTTCAAAGGAATAACATTCACCAGAGATGAAGAAAACAACAACATGCTACCCTTCCTGGATATCCTCATCAGCAGAGGAAAGAACAGGAAATTAGAAACCCAAGTTCATCAGAAGACAACCCACACCAATCAAGTACTCCATTACCAAAGTAACAATCCAACCTCCCACAAGAAGAGCTGTGTAAGGACATTATTCAAGCGAGCACAAACGCATTGCAGCAACCCAGAACAGCAGAAAAAAGAAAAAGACCACCTATACAATATCTTCCTATTGGTATCATAATTTTTACTTATAAAAGTTCCAACAGACACAGGGAACCTGTTTAGTCAATTCCTAGATTTCAGATAGGATGTCACTTGTGCAGTTTCATGTATAAAGCAGATATAAAAATTATATTCATGTATGGAAATAGCAATGACTCAGAAGAAGAACAGAATACAGTCCTGTTCCCCACTATGCATTGCCATTACATTTGCTAGGAAAGACAGATGGTAACTTATTCACCCTGAATTCTGAGGTCAGACAAACAGGATCATCCTGTGGCACACAGCAAAGGATTTGCAATTCATTTTGTTTAGCATCCTTATATCAGCTTATTTGGAAAAAGCATATATTCTGCAATTTACTGCATAAAACAAACTGTTTCACCTATCAAAGCAATCCCCCAAAGCTAACATTAGTATCACTCAGGAGTGAAAAACAACAACAACAGCCAAATACAATATGCATACTTATTGTTCTTCCCTCCCCATTTTAACATGAGAGGTTTCCCAGCATTGTTTCAATGATATATTAGCTTTTTGCAGCTAGTTATAAATAAAGCTACACATCAAAAGTAGAACTACAAATAATATGGCCCTAAGAGGAAACAAAAACAAACAAATCATTTCCACAGATACCACTAACTGGTTGTGTTTAGAAATGTGCACTTCCTTCTCGATCTGCATAGATATTAAAGCAAGTGAAATATATCCTCATGTAGATAGTAACTGTAGTTATTGCACAATACCTTTCCAATTTTGCACAAACATTCAGGATCTTGAACATTATTCAGACCTAGGATCAAGAAGCCCTGGAATACAGAATGGCATGTTTGTACAGTAGTAAAAATTACTTACCAATAAATGCGGTGACTTTTGGATTGATGATACCACTGGGTAAGAGATGAAAATCATATTCCACAGAATCCACAACAACCGTATGTCCAGCATTATTGCCTCCCTGTTAAACAAAATTTACTGAATTTAGTTTTATTTAAAAATATATATGAAAAATTATATTCTCACTAAAGTTACCTTGACTCTTTCAACAAGCTCCTTTTTATAGCTAGAGGACATTTATCTTAATAGCAGAAACAAGACATCCCCTGCGAATATTCCTGGATGTGCTGATATCCACTTGACTGCTTCTTCCAAAGTGTCTTTTCATTTATATGTGTATTAATAAGTAAGTAAAAACTATATATTGACAGGGGACAATAAGTCTTTATAAAATTCAGGACCACAGTGGGTTGTTTTAATGAAAGAAAGATTTCATTATCCTTTAAAGCACTGACACTTCCATTAATTTAATAGATTTCAAATATATGTATTTTGATCAAGAATTTCTGCTTGGCTCCTCCAGAAATCAGAACCATCTAGAGAAAATTGAATGGCTTTGTCTACAGTATGGCAAAGAAACAAGCCAGAGTTGCATATAATGCTTATCAAAATGGGGCATATTTATGCAATTTTGTTTAGGTATTCCTACAGCAGATGTCAACGAGGTACAATTTAATACTATGAATTATCATGCTGCTCATTAACAATTGACATTCACATCTGTTTACTGTTTTATGTAGATAGTTATTTTTATATTGTTTTACACTGGGAGCTGCCAAGAGTCAGTCTGGAGTTATTTTTATATTGTCTGGAGTTGGGCAGCGCCTAAATAAAATAAATAAATTAATGCAACATTAAAATACAGCCACTTTTCACAAACATGTAAATACTACAGCAGTAATCATGAGGTAAACCACTTGTGCAAGTATGCCATTACATATAATATTTCTGCTCAGATTAATACACACACACACACACACACTCTGTAATGATATGGACACTTTAACTGATGAAATAAAGAGTTTTCTGGAGTGGGCAGCTATAATAAATTAAAATAATAATAACAACAACAACAACAACAACATCCAGAAAAAGAGAAAAGTATTGAAGAGTGCAATAGTTATTTTTATAGTTACCTAACTTGATATATAGCTTGCCTTAATCTTTTAGTGAGCACTCAAGGCAACTAACAAAATTTAAGAAGAAAAACAGAATATAATAAGTAATCAATACAAATTAAAATTAGTGATAAAACAATCATCTAACAGTTAAAAGCCTAGTGAGATAGCTGCATCTTCACAGAGTTCCTATGTGCTGAGACAGCAGAGGCCAAAAAACAGTCCCCACTGCTTCCTGGATAAGATCCAAACCACTGTAAAACACTGCCCTCCCAACCCAATTTCAACAAGCTTTCCAAAAGGATACTACAGTTAATGGTATAAAAAGAAATACCAAGAAATACAGGAAAAAAAATAGCAAAACTCTGCTCCCCCCAAGTTTTTTTGGTGTAAGTCATCTACCATCTGACAAAGATAGCAAGGGGTATGTTTAGCCTAAAGAGGGGAGACATGATAGCAGTCTTTCAATCCTTGAAGGGATGTCACAATGAAAAGAGTGTGGATTTATTCTAGATAGCATCCAAGGACAGGATAAGAACCAATGGGTAAAAGCATTACAGAAGGAGATCCAAAATCAAAATAAGAATTTCATAACCATGAGAACTACTAAATAGTGGAACAGCCTGCCTCCTGGAGTCTTGGATTCCTGACCCAGGCAGAGGGGTGAAGACCTTCAAGTTCCCTTCCAACCCTTGTGATTCTATGAGCCCTGCTGCATGCATGTGCCAGATACTAGCTAAAAGAGGTGTCATGGCCATGATGGAAGGCAGATATTCCTGAATTGCTCTTAACCGGCAACTTCAGCACGGACACTGAAAGTCTCCAAGAAAAGAAGCCTTATAGCTGTGCTACCATTTGATAGTTGTGCTACTTGAATGCTGAATAAAATATTCAAAGCCAGCTTGTCAATACAGTACTGTTTATTGGGATATTTATAGAAGTAGACCACACTCTCACATGCTTTAATATGCCAAGAGATTCAGAAAGCCTCTTGTGCATCTGTCTACAGCTTATTTGAGAATCTCATTAATTTATTTGTATCACATTTTTCTCTTCCATTCATCCAAAATAAAGCATTTTATTCCAACATGGAACTCAAAAGTGGAGTGCTTCAGTTTTATGCTTTTCCTTTAAAATGTTTTAAAGAAACTTTCTAAGCTTTACTTGCACTGAGATTAAAGTGTAATCTCAGCTCCTTGTGTGATATAGCCAGCAGAAGTATTCCTCTTCCCATTGGACCTATTGTAATATCCAATAAAACTAAAATTTACTGTTATAATGTGTAATGTGAGTTTGCCCCCAGAAAACAGTTGTCCACTATTATCCAAAGATGTAGGTGGTCCTCCACTATGGCTACATGCTTTGTGAAATCTCTTGGGGTGTGGGAAACGCAAAGGTGAGAAAATAGAAATTAGGCTGAGATGAGAAACTGATATGCCAGGCACATACCTCTAAATTCTGATTGTCTCAGATTATCTCATAGATCAGAAAAAGCAAAAAAATGCTCCATATTCTAGATGTGCTTTTAATTCCATGCTAATTGAGCAATTTTCTATTTGACCATTTACAGTCTCAACAAACAGAATCAATACAGCTAACGTTTTGACATATTTGAGCAAAAATTTCCCTTTTTAGTCTAGGATTTTATTTGTCTTACACTGAGGGAAGAGGATAGAATACTTTTAAAATTTAATTCTGCAAACCTTGTGAGAATTCCTAAAAGGAATTCTGGCTACATGTATCTCATAGGATCAAGCAAGCTATTTTATTATTATATCTCCTCTCACAGAGATTCAGCACCCTGTTCTGGCACTGTTCACCCATTATCTCCCCTTTCCCCACTCAGCCAGCAAAGCAACATGAAATCAAGATTACAACCCTTGAGAGATTGTTCTAGCATGAATATTGGGTAATGCTACACTTATAAATTCTTAACAACTGAAGAAACATATTACCCTTTTTAAAATCAATATATAACTGCATGCAGAAACAGAACATATTTATAAACAGAGCCCTTGAATATTTTGAGTCTACAATCCTGTCCCCACAACCCATGTTCATGCTCCCTCAAATTCAGATGGCTACAGTTTTGTGTTCAGATGGGGAACCTTTAAGAGTTTTTACTGAGTTTCTTGTAAAAGCCTAATGTAGCTACCACTCTGGAAGCATGTGAAAATTGATCTTCTTTTTGTTTATTTTAGCACGGGCACAAAGCACTGTTCAGGTAACATAAGCCAGTGTAGAATTCATAATGTAAACAGTGGCAAGCACGCTTCTCTCTCTAAGCTGTACTATAAGAATTTGAACTCCAGTGAACGTCTTCATATGTACAGCACTGCGTGTGAAGCTTTCCTTGCTACAGTCACATTGTACTTGTAGATAATCAACATCACAGCATGATTTATAGAACAAAGAAGTTATTTATTACTGTTTATGTGGTTGAGTTCTCCACAGGTTTGTGTCACCTAAGCCGAGCTTTATTGTTTTATGATATTAGGCTCTGCTTTACAGTATCAACTTTCTATTTATGTTCAACTAAGTGACAGTTACATTGCTTTTCAAAATTTGCTGTTCAACACAATAAAGTTTGAAACTGAGGTGGCTAAGGCAACATTTATGGTCCATCTCCTTCCCCGTTAAATTGGGAGCTGGCTATTTTTTTCAGATACCAAAACATAATGACAAAAGTCACCACTTTTCATTTCATTGTTAAACATGAGAATTCCAATAGCAATGTCCAAGCAATGAACTAAAAACAACAGTCCTTAAAAATGACAACATATTTACTAGCTTAAAGGTTCTGTATGTATAGACATGCTACACTATGAATTTCTTTGCTGCCCCATGTGAATCTTGTGTACTTGTCTATCTGATACCAAGCTCCAGTAACGTCATTAATATAAGATCAAAAAGAGTATGCTTAGATTTTGAATAACAGAAAATACACTGCAGGGCCAAAAACCTATTTCTCAAATCCTCAGGAATATGTCCTGCTTACTTTTTATTTCATATTCTACTCCTCTATCTTAGCCCTTGCATTTATATCCAAACTTACCCAACTATCTGTACGTAGACAACCTTGGCTGATTAAGAAAACTATGCAGGATCAAACTTGGTTAATTTTTGGATAGAGGTTCAACAGAAAGTAATGCGTTTGTAGGCTAGGATGGGAAGTAGAAACAAAAATCGTGAAAGGTGGCAACGGCAAACAATTTCCATGCTGTTTCCCTCCCATAATTATACAGACATGACTATAAAGTCATTAGGAATCAATTTTGATTTAACAAAGACTTTCCCTGAAGGTTATTACTTCTTCCTTGCCCAGAACTACTCTATCACCTCAAATTTGGTATTCAGCGATCTTCTCTTTCTTTGTTTTTTAGAGAAAGGTAAGTTAAGAGGTTTGTTAATTCATTTCTTATCTCAATAATAGCAAGTAAAATAAAATATAGTTAGATATTTCTGATTATATCCCTGAGCCAGCAATATCCACAGGATAGCAGAATAATAAAAGCAGCATTGCACTGTTGTGACACAAGGCCCATCCCTTTTGTATGTACAACGTGAAGTTGCACACACATCCAAAAGGGATGGAGCTCATGGCACAACAACATGCCACTGTTTTGATCATTTTGACAAAAATCAGTAAAATCCTGGAGACCTCCATGCTTTGAGCTATATTCATTTTTATGAAATATTTTTTAAGTTTTAAAATGTTAAATAAATATAACAGATTTAAATTAAAAATCTGGTTTTTATTTTTTAAAATCATTGATTTATCTCCAGTGATTAGAACTCAATCCAAAAAAATTAACATACATATGAAAATATCTCCATTTTACTAATAACCATACTACCTAATTCCTTGAGAGTAAAGGAATTAAGAGCAAAGGAAATAACTATTAAGAGTTGTAAATAAATAATAAACAACTTGCCTGAAGTCTCAGTGGAGCCACTGATACAAAGAAAGCAAAAAAATACATGACCTTAAACTACATTTTAGTAATAGTCTAATCTAGCCATCTCTCCGAGGAATGCAAGATAGCTGAAATTATACTGACATTTCATATTCTACTTCTGAAAGGAGATTTCAACCTTTAATATCACTCTCACTTTAATAGCATAAAAAGAAGAAAGAATGGAGTCCACACATATTAAATGCATTTAATTAATTTAAAATATATCAAATTTGTTTTTGTTCTTATTCTGTCCATTTTCTAAGTGTACCACCCAAATGTAATCTAAAGGCCAGTTGTCACCACTAGGACAAAAAAACTGCACCCCTAATTTGGACATATTGGAGGAGGTCAACATTTTATGTATTAATTAATAAACTTAGACTTTAATTGTTAGTTAAATCATGCTTAAAACCATGTCTGATCAAACCAGAATCCTTTTATTACTGTCCCTCCACTAAAGTGATGTAAAGTGATGTCCCTCCACTAACATTATGTAAAATGTAAAATAATGTAAACTCAATAGCATTTCACAAAATGTTTATCAAATATCAGTATCCAACAGATACTGATCCTGACAGTATCATGCACAGAATCCCCAATAGTTCTGTTGTGGATTAGCACAAAAGGAGAAGAAATACTGATGTCACTGCAGTAACAGCTTGATTCACCTAGATCAGGAAGATGTTCAGACAACTTCCCCAAAGTCTCTCTCCTATCAAGTTCACATATTCCTATGTAATTAGTCTAATATAATTGGGAGAAATCAGAATGATCATCCACAAAATCTATCAAATCTCAAGAAGCACAACTGCTAAAACAGGCCACTCTCTCATTGCAATTACTGTATACACATCTGTAAGCCATAACAAATATTTGAATTACAAATATATCAGATAGTAAGTCTCCTGAATCTAGAACTAAAAAAACATTCATAACCTTATTCAGACCTTAGGACTGCCACTAAATAAAGATAAGCTTTGACAATCTAGATGCCTCTTAGCACACTTATTTCAATATTCCATTTTAATAAGAACAAAAGCTTGTGGTAAAACTTTGTTTTATAACTGCAGTGGCAGAAGAACCATTTAAAAAATCATATTCATTGACTCAGATTGTTATAGACATGAATGCAATACCTGACCACTAGTTGATAATTCTAAAATATCCAGCCAGATTCATCACCATGCACAAAAGTTAAATAAACATGCTTCAAAGGAAATGATGTAGTAATCTAACAAATTAACACTTTACAGCAGAAAATAAGTTCATTATTGGCACGCCATAAAGTAAAGTGCAAGTTCCATGTGTGTTTTACTTAGAAGTACATCTTCTCTCTGTATTCAGTAGGGTTCATTTCTAAGTCAGGATTACAGCCTAAATTAGCAGTATATAATTCTTATGATGTGAGAAATAATTAAAAAGCTTTTCAGGGCAAACATATAATAAAGTTGCAGATGGAATTAGTGGCAGATTTAGAAGAGGAATTATCAACACAGAGCGGCATAAAATTATTTGAATAACTAGAGGCAAACAAAGGATAAAATGTTGTCATTATTTACCTCTGGTAGCAGTTTCTTATACAGTGTGTTCAGAATTACAAAACAAGTATTATGAAAGAAAAAAAAGTGCAGTACAGTACTGATATCTTATACAACAGAGCAGAACTGATTGCCCAAGACGACTATGGTAAATTTGTAACAAAGATTCAAAGAGTCCTTGTAACACCATCCTATAATAAGCTAGTAGATTGGGGAGAGCTGTTCTTAAAAAAATAAGCAAACCCCCCCAAAAAACTCCACAGGATCATAGGCATGGCATACTATTTCTGCTTAATTCTGTTGCAAGGAATTTGAGTAAGAGGATAGGCTTCTCAATTTTGTTCCCTAACTTTTTTACAAAGCGTATTTACATCATTCAGAAGGCATCCTATCACAAATTACCTAGAACTGAAAGAGGAAGATAACCTTGTAAAATGTTGTTTTGAATCACCCTTTATTTATTTTTGGAAAAGAAACATAATCCTTCTCTAATTTCCAAGTTCTTTGAGTTCCATGTTCAAATCAGACTACAGATATTCAAACATCATTATTTTAAAACCTATTTTGAACAGCCGACTTTCATGCTGTAGTGCAAACTGGTTTTGAAACTCCTTAAATATAAGAGTCTCAGCAGATGGCAGCATCTACTTGACCCTGGCTTGATATCAGAGGCTAAGCAGGCTTAATCCTGGTTAGTATTTGGATGACAGAATGGCTGAGAATCTGACAGCTGTAGGCTGGACTGGAAAGCTGAAAACACATTCTAAGAGAAAACAAAAACAACTCACTTCCATATGAAAACTGCATTATTGAACAGGAACTGTTCACATTATTTCAATAGGAAAATATTGGCCTTACCACACCAAAATTATTCCAGTTAGCAATTGCTTAAGTAATTCCAAAAGAAGTATCAAATGGTACCAAGGAGACTTAATGACACTTATTGAACAGAGTATTGAAAAGGAGTGAATATTTCAACAAGAGGATTTCATTGATCAACCCAGCAATGTCCTAATTGATAAAAGACAGAATAGTAGGAACAAATTATATTTTATAAAATTATAAAATGTATAAATTATATATTAAATATATTTATATAACCCTTTCCATACAACTGCACCTTTTACAATAAAAACATTGTAAGTAATAAAACAGAGGGAGAGAGAGAGAGATGTGGAAAATATTCACAATGGGAAGACCGTAATGATATGTGGATTGACCTTGAGAGACAGGGCAAAGAGACGCTGCCAAGGGAACAGTCAGATAAGAGACAGCATAGCCCGCAGCTGGATAGTGGGTGGGGCAAGAGGTTCAGAAGACACCCTCCCTAGTTTCTTGGGCAGTAAAGTGGGGGGGGGGAGAGAAATGTAAGTTCTGACTTGCAAGATTCTGTCTATGTAGCTTTACAATAAAGTAGAATTAGTTCATCTGGTTGTGTTTCCTATCTGGTTTGTCCTGCAAGGCTGACAGCACCAGTATGAAGAGATAGGCTTTAAAAAGGCATCTAAAAGATGTTAGGGTAGGCACCTCACAAAGAGCAGGATCTCCCAAATGAATAATCAAGCAAGTCTGTAACAGTCCCAAGTTATTTAGTGATCTATATGTTATTTAAAAAACCTTGAACTTGGTTCAGTAAGCTAATTGGCAGTCAGTGCAGTTGCTTCAACTGAGGTGTAACATGACTATAGGCAGGTATCCCATTCAGCAACTTGACTACTGCATTCCAATCAGCTACAATTGGGTCAAATGCAAGGGTAACTCTACATACAGCACAATTCAGTAATCCAAAAGCAAGGGTACTGATGTGTAAACAACATTAGCTAGGCTGCCTCTGTCCTAGTTGCTATACCAACGATTACTACACTGACCTGAGATAACAGGCAATCTCTGGCTGCACAAGCCACCTAGGCCTCCAATGACAATAACTTCAGACACACGCCCAAACTACTTATCACTTTCTGAGGAAATGCAACCCCATTTAGAATTCCTATACTCACCCACCCAAGAGCTGTCCATCTTCTCAGGATTCAAACTGTTTATTACTCCACATCCCACCCCATCACTTATCTAGATTCAGAACACATACAGCCTATCCTGTATGAGTATTATGGAAGGGAACTGAGTGCACTGGCATACTGATTACACTTAGCCCCTGAACCCTTGATGACCATCTCAGCAGCTTCATATAGATGTTAAATAACATTGGGGACAAAGCAATGATTTGCAACACACTACAGATTGTTGCCAGAATGCAGTTACCAGATACTATTCTGTGAGATATCTCTGCAAGTAGTAGATTCATTTTAGTATAGTCTATGCAGAGATGATCCAGGAGAACAGCATATCTGATGGTGTCAAAAGTCATTAACAGACCATGCAAGATCAATAAAATAACACTTCCTCTGACTATCCTGCAGGAAGTCCTCTACCTGGCTTGGCTGATTCTACCCGAAACCAAGTCTGAACCTATATCAGGGCTCTCCAAGAATAACTACAGCTGCACAAATACAGTACCACATTCTCAAATACAGTAATTTACTTTAAAAGGGGGGGGGGGGTTATTACCAGATTGGCAAAAAACTCTGGTCCCAGAGGGCTTAATCAGGAGTGAATGGATCAATGCTTCCTTCAAGGCTGACAGCATCAGTCCATCATGCAGACATGTTTTCACTACATCTTGATTCACTCAGATAATCCCCTTTGGCTATATCTCTTAAGCCAAGATGATCAGGAGACAAGACAGCATATGGTAGACCAGACATCTACAAGCTTCTTATACACATCCTTAGATTTCAAAAACTGAAAACAATTCCATACATTAAACAAGAAGATATACTGGATACTTCTGTATGTAATGTATTGAAAGCAACATTCCAGTCAACATCAATACAAGTGATTCATCCTCAAGGCATTTCAGAAACTTGTCACTGAGCTGGATTATTATTATCTTCTTTCCTTTTCTGCATTAACACAATAGCCCTGGCAGATCTGGAAGCTTATCTGTCCTTCTGAAATGTTTTTCAGGAGAAGTGAGAAGTGGTAAAAATTCATTGTATCAGACAATATCTAAGCCTATTCTTTAAACATTGTTACCTGCTTGTTCTTGATGGCTATAAACAAGGAAAGCCTAATTTAAGCTGATCTTTGGGTTTCTGCTATTTGTTCCTATTACCAAAAATGTCCATAGTTTTCAGTGCTATGATTTTGTAAAGTTACAGGAGAAAAAAATGTTTGCAAAGTAATACTGCCAAATGTCCATAAAGTAGATGACTTGTGCAAAAAAGGCTATAGTGTTCCTGAACAATAAGCCAGTGTATGTTTGATTCCTTTTTAAGAACAAATGAACAAAAAAGATGTCCAGGTTTTGTCCTAAGTTGTACAAATCAGACAGACAATGAAGCCTACTTAGTTTCTATGTCTGATTTTAGAATTAGTCTAGCTATTGTAGGCAAACATATTTTTCAACTTCTAAGCATGGAACTTAAGAGAGAGCTAAGTTTGGTGTAGTGGTTAAGGAATCAGGCTAGAAACCAGGAGATTGTGAGTTCTAGTCCCACCTTAGGTACAAAGCCAGCTGGGTGATCTTGGGCCAGTCACTCTCTCTCAGCCCTAAGAAGGATACAGTCACAAACTACTTCTGAAATCTTGCCAAGAAAACTGCAGGGACTAATCCCTGCCTGTTGAGGGCACACACACACATACAGCATGGAACTACTATTTTATGGCATTGCTTATGGGTGAGCAACCTTTTCCCAGTCTGAGACTGCTCGAACTAAACAGATGACAGTCTAGACACAGAACACTCCTAGTACTTATGTGGACTTTAATGTATTCATCACAGGCTCTTCATCTCCCTAATTTATCATTTCTGAAGATTGGAGAACCCAGTTTTTGATGCAACAAAAGGCTGCCCTGATAAAATAAAATTACAGATTTCTTATGGTTATTAGCAAAGTTCAGGAATAATTCTATTGCAAATTGTAATTTCATTTGATGATCTATGTATGGACTAGCTCAATTCCTGCAAAATCATCCAACTACAGACAAGTCTTTTAAGGCTTAATCCTGATGGACAGGACTGTACACCCTTATATCACTTCCACAGCACCTCAGTGTACCTGATTGATAGGAACAACATCGAAAGGTCACAGATAAGAAAAGGGAGGAATCTCTGTATATTTTCGCACCAGAAAAAACTTGTTGGATCATTCGATTGCCTTTGTTCAGGCGGGAGGAAAACCTGCTGCTCTCTATTTTATCGGCGCACAAAGAGAACGGAACCCAAATATTCATTCTTTGCTCACCGTCGAGTTCAGGATGGGAGCGAGGAAAGACTCCTGGTGACGGGAGAGCAAAGGCCTCACCCGCCACCATAGCTCTCCTCGCTCATTCCTACATTTGGTCCTGCAAGGCTTTTCTGCCTCGCCCAAATCGCGCGCCTACTGCACTGCAGGAGCAAGGGACAACCGACTGCCGGGCGACAAAGCCATCCCCACCCTCCCCAGAAGGGAAATGGCCGTAACGGGCTCGCCGAGGAAGAAGCGAGAGGAGGAAGAGGTCGCTGCGGTCGTCGTCCCCGTCATAAAGCAGCGTCGTCGGGGGAAAGACGGGAATTCGCACGGCATCTTCGGTACCGTACCTCCGGGTAGCGGAAGGCGGCGGCGACCCGGCATAGGCGCAATCACACGAAGCGTTCCCGGGAAGCCCCGGCTGGGAGAAAAGCGGGGCAAGGAGGGGAACAGAGGGCGAGCAAGCCCGGGAGGCACAGAGATGGAGGGGCGCAGTTAATCGACCCGGCGCGCGGCAGCCTCTCTCGCAACCAAGGCGGGAAAGGCTCCAAAGGTGCCTTCGGATCGCGCCGCCGCCTTTGTTTTGCGCCGGCAAAGGCTTAGCTTCCCGAAGGCTCAAGGTGACACCCCTCGGCCCGTCGGGGCGCTCACCTGGCACCTGCAGACGATGTCCGCGTCCTGCGCCAGCAGATCCACCACTTTTCCCTTCCCTTCGTCGCCCCATTGTGCTCCCAGGACTACAGTGACTTGGTTGCCGGGATGCCGGGAGGCGCTCCCTCCATTAGGGATGGCGGCGGACGCGGAGCCGCTTTCAGACATGGCTCCCGCAGGCGAATGTTCCCTCCTCGTTCGCAAGACACATGCGAGGAGGAAAGGAGGAAACGGCTCGGCCGGCGAAGGCGCCTTCTTCCCCGCCTTCTCATACAGAAGGTACAGTACACCGTTGCCGCATCCGACAACTGCGCTGCCCGCCGCCTATTGGTCATTCTTCGATAGCCCTCTTGTACGCGGGATCAAGGGACACGCCTCCTCATTTGCATAGTCTGAAAAGGCCGCCGCTTCGTGCCCATATATAGAAGAAGGGACTACGCTGCCCAGGGTGCTACTGGGCTAACTTCGCCGCGGGTCGTCCTGGGAAGCGTAGTTTTTTATTTATTTATTTATTTGTTTGTTTGTTTATCATATTTATATAGCCGCCCACCCCGCACAAAGTGACTCTTAGCTGTTCGTCTCGCCCGAACCTGGAAAGGAGTGACTGGATAGGGCTACTAAAGAGCGGTTTCCCTATTGTAGGGGAGCCTTGTCAGTCTAGGGTAGCAAAAAAGCAGGAGTCGTCTGGTAGCCTCTTTCCCGCCTAACACGTGTTATTCATTTCATGACAGGCAAGACTTGACTGATGGAGGATTTCACTTGGGATGGGGGGAAGGGAGAGGAAGGCAGATTGCTTATGCAAATGAAGGTAACGTGTGAGACCGATTACAAATACCTTAACAATTCTAATATGTTAAAAAAAAATGTTTGTTGTGATGTGAGTTCAGCAATCTCTCTCTCAATAGTGCTGTTCAAGTCTCGTTTTTCCCCCCTTTGAAATCTGCAGTAGAGTGCCCTAGGAAGTTAAAAGGCTCTGGTAATTACTTTGTCCTTGTTTTGAGTCCTGATGCCAAACTTGTGCCCATGAATTCTTTTGTGCAAAATTTGTCCTAGGTAGAATTCAAGGGCACTGCTGGTACCTGCTGGCATGTATCTCATTAGAGGTAGAGCATGTGACTGCATTCTACTGCGATCTCAAAAGGACCGTTTTGGAAAAAATGAGATTTAACAGCACCACAATTTATTAACAGATATTTGGGGGTGTTAATCGCTCCCTTTTTGACCTAACTTGTGCAGACCTATCCTTCGTTGCTGCTTAGCCTGTGGTTTAACAAGGTGGGAGCTAAGAGGCAGCATAAATGAAGATCTGGGCCCTCCAGGTGAGCTCTACAGCTTGAACCCCTATGAAGAACATAGCTGTATTCACACAACATGCTAAACCATAAAGCCACATTTTACAAACCACATTGGCTTGGTTCACATGACACATACAGCCACAAAGAGGCGAATCAGGTTTTGGCTTAATGTGTTATAGAAACTCAGTTTAAAAGTAACACTTGTCATCCACCTTTTTACAGTCAAATCATCAGTGTCCCTTTTTGTCCCTAGTGAATTCCACACATTTTCACTTCTTTAAAGCAAAGGTGGCTGTGGGTTTTCAGATCTTGTTGAACAAGATCTCTTATCAGACATACCGTTACTGAGGTAGAATAGGAGCTGAAGTTGAACAGTGTATGGAGGGCTACCTATTGCCTACCCATAACTTTATGAGGTGCACATTTGAACTAATTAGGTAGCTGTTCACACTTCTGGAACAGGATAATGCTGGTAACGGATTTATTACTTGTAGAAAGTGCAGCTTTTAATGCTCAAACACTATCTGAAGTGGTGTGTAATTACTGGGATTATTGCACAATGTGTATAAGAACTTGAAAAACAAAATGCCATATTTCAGAAAGAAAGAAAGAAACCTACTGATGGAATATTGTATGATGTCCTTCTTTTTTTACCAGTGGTAGTACAATATTGAAAGCCTGTGGGCTGTCTGATAATCTCATGGACACTGTGACATCTTAACATGGAGCTGAACTTTCTGAAAAAAAACATGCTTGGTAGAGTGGAAGAGGACAACCTAGTGGGGTCTTTTGTAAAGATGAATAAAGTGTAGAAACATTTCACCCGCCTATCTGCCAATTTTCCTTTATAAGTGCTTTGTAAAATGTAATATTTCTGCACACAGATTTGGGAAAGTATCTGCTTGAAATTGCATCTAGCTGCATTCTTTAGAGTCTAAAGTTTAGGCAGTAGTTGATTATATGTTATGACAACTACCAAGATAGGAAATCTTTATTACTAAAATGTGAAACTATGTCCTCACAAAATTCTGTGACAATGTATGCCATTAATATGTCATTAAATTTAATTATTCTGGGAGAAAAGGGCAGTTCAACATTTACAGTGTTACGTTTACATCTAAGGTAAAGCTGAAACTTAAAATTTTATAACAGACCAAAAAATGACTAATCAAAGATTTTGAACATCCACAAAATAATTAGGGTTGATCAGCAGGAAGCAAGATATTTAAATAATGAATCTCAGATTATAATACAGAGGTAAGCATGCTAAATTTAATCATGGAAAGCCCTGTTTTTTGTATCCTGTTTTTGTTTTATTTTCAGGTAAAGAACTAAAGAACTTTTGTTTGATACTGTATTTTTCTAATAATAATAAAAATTATTTAAAATACGCTGACATCTGTAAAATTCATATTTTCAGTCTAATTCCTCAGATTATTCTTAATCCCATTAATTTTTTATAACAGCAAGGTAGACTACAGTTTGAAACTTGCATACAGTTTTCCCTATATCAAAGTTTGGGAAGGTAAATTGTTTCCTGGCTCTCCTGTAGTCTGCCCGTTCAGATAATTACCCAGCTGTGATTTATTTAGCCAAGAGGCTATAAAACTTCTCCATTGCACATAAAGGGCACAGCAGCAACAAGCAATGGGAAACACTGAAGTTTGTTTTCAGATATCTTAGGTAATCATACACTGGGCAGCGGAAGTCACAACAAGATGAGCCAAAACCCCAATCTGGTGGGGAAGTCATGTCAAACAACAGGCCAAGGGTCTTCGCTAACACACATCAGCCAGAGTAAAAGAATTATTTCCAGCAACCTGACACATCTAAGGGAGGGTTTACATACTCCATACTGAGCCCATTCAACTGAGAGCCACCAACCTTCTGGCCTTGACACTGAGCCTGTGTCTTTTCCGAGGGCTGGGTGGTCTAACTTCCAGATAGGGCAGGTCAGGCTGAGTCAGAAATTGGTTCCACAGCATCAGGACTGCTACAGCTTGCAACTTCCCTCTCTTTACTACCATCCAGCCACACTTCTCCAGTCCGAATGACTTCCCAGTGTCCTTACTGTAGATCCGTGTCAGGTGGATCAGCGAGTTGATGTCCCATTCACTCTTAGCATATAGCTTGATATCATCCATGTAGAGGAGGTGGCTGATGGTAGTTCCATTCCTGAACTTGTATCCATTCACAGTCCTTGTGATTATCTGGCTGAGGAGGTTCAAGCCTATGCAAAACAGCAGCAGGGATAGTGCATCACCTTGGTATATGCTGCACTTGATGGCCACTTGCGCGAGCTGTCTTGAGTTGACTTCCAGGGTTTTCTTCCACAGTTCCATTGAGTTCTTGAGGAAGGTCCTTAGTGTCCTGTTGACTTTGTATAGTGTCAGGCATTCCCAGATCCATGTGTGTGGCATTGAGTCACAGGCTTTCCTGTAGTCAATCCAGGCTGTGCTCAGATTGGTCTGCCTAGACCTTAAATCTCAGGCAACTGCTCTATCTATGAGCAACTGGTGTTTTGAGCCTCTGGTGTTGTTCCCAATGCCCTTCTGAGCTGCGCTCATGGACTGGCCCATATGGTCTTGTAGCTTGGTGGCTATGATGCCAGATAGAAACTTCCTTGTTGTGGGGAGGCAGGTTATTGGCCAGTAGTTGGATGCTGCTGTTCCCTTATGAGGGTCTTTCATGATCAGCACTGTCCTTCCTTGAGTTAGCCAGTCTGGGTGGGAGCCTGCTGCTAGCAGCTGGTTCATCTGTGCTGCTAGGTGTTCATGCAGTGCTGTTAGTTTCTTTAGCCAGTAGGTGTGGATCATGTCTGGGCCAGGGGCTATCCAGCTCTTCATGTTCTTGACCTGCTGTTGGATGTCTGCTACTGTGATGGTGACTGGTTCCTGTTCTGGGAGATTGCTGTGGTCTGCTTTCAGGCCTTGCAGCCACTTTGCACTGGTGTTATGTGTCTTCTCTTTCTCCCATATATTCTTCCAGTACTGTTCAGTTACTGCTGCTGGTGGCTCTGCTGTTGCTGTGTGGTTGCACTGCAGTTGGGAGTACACTTTGGATGGTTCTTTGGAGAAGAGGGCATTTATCTTCTTGGCCTCTGCTTCTCTAGTGTATCTCCTTAGCTTGGCAGCCAGTGCTGTGTTTAGTAGTCTCTAGAGCTTCAGATGGAGTGAGGCCCATTTATTTTTCCAGTAGCCAAGTCTTATCCTTAATCTCCACACCCTTAAAATAAATATATATTTGTGATATGAAGATAATGTTGCTAGCAACTATTGCTGCTATTATTTTCTAGTTGTAATTATATCATACATTTCAGGCTATATATCCTTTCAAAACAAGTTTACAAAATTCATGAATAAAATTTTACAATGCAGTATTTTTAGTCATCAGAAGTCTTCCTGCCAAGCGGTTCTGTGTGGGAAGAGTGCAGTCCAGCTGGAATACAAGGAGATTCCTGGGACTATTCTTGCTGGCTTTCCTCTGTCTCCTGGAATCTTTCCACAGAATGATTAATAGTTGATGGGAAATAGAGAGCAGTTGGACTAACATTCTTTTTCATAGCTCCCCTCACTCTGCTGAAATTCTTTTTACAGGGCAGTTGAAAGTGATCACAAAAATGACTGCTGTGAGAGAGCATCAGTAGGCATTGCTGTAGCCTCAAATATTAGGTAAAATTCCCTCCATCTCCGTGTTTGCACTGTATTCTTAATCATGCAGAGAAGAAGAGGAAAATTGAGAGAGAAATCAAACATAGCACACAAGAAAAAAATACATGCTGAGAAACCCCCCAAGAGGAAAATATGTATTTCTCCACTGACTTGTATATGAGGGGGTAAAGCTGCTCTGCTGAAAAATAATGGAAGTGGGATGCTTGCTCATCTGTAACAAGCCATAAATATCTTTTATATTGTCTAGCTCCTTACTACAACTGTTTTTTGGGTTTTTTTGGCAGTGCAGGTTTCTTTTAGCATCTCCTGATATGAAAAATGTTATGGATATAATACATTTTAAAAAAGGATACAGGACAAGAATTTAGCAGAAAAGAGGCAAGGAAGCACAATAAAGCTGCATTGTTATGAGTGAATCTTAATACTCAGAAAAGCAGGATTAGAAACAGCCTGTTTTCAAATTTATCCTCTTTATCCTCCGTGAACTCCTCAAAACAAATCTAAAAGCTGTATGTAATAAGCCAAATAACTGATGCCAATGAGTTTGAAATCTGAACTAATACTGATTACTGAGAAAATGAAATGTTAAACTTTTAAAACTTCTTTTTCAAATTTTGAGGATAGAGAGCACTGCTGGGATGATGGGTAAGGCAATTTAATATATATTATCCTGCCAATTACATTTTATCATAGATTGATTTGCATTTTCATTGGAGCTTGAATTGCTTATCAATACTAGTTACTACTTATTTTGCAATTCTTGCTTTGCTCCAGCTGTAACAATGGTTATATTTACGCATGCAAATTTTAAAAATAATTATATTTGGGAATATGGTGCACATATCAAGAAATACAAGCTTTATTATTGTTGTAATCAAATTAATAGATTTTATTTTTATCCTTTTTGCTAGCTAATTACATGGCTTTTTATCTTGAGTCTGCTTTTGAATGGTATCAGAAAAACACAATTTTAATGCCAGTACAGCTAGGAGCCACATAAGCCTGTCTAACACATGGATTGTGGACAAGGAGAAGGTAATGTCATGGGAACAACAGAGAAAATAAGGCCATGATCCCATTTGCACCTAACCATGGCCTAACATGCCCTGAAAATATCATTTTCTGTGTGTCTTCCATGACGTTGCCTTCATCTCAGAAAAATGCAATTTTTAATACAGCATTTTCAGAATCATCCAGGAGTAAAGACTTTTTCAGTTCTGGTGTGGGTGGAGGGATAGAATTAGGGCTGGGAATGGAATAAAAGAGTTTTTCTCTTATGCAGTATTCACAGAAGCTAACACCCTGGTTCAAACTTATAAAATATGCACATCCAGAAGAAGGCATCTTAACAATAAAGATGTTCGAAAATAAGCAAAAAAAAAATGAACGATACAAGAAATGTATGGGCCAGGATTATAAATTTACAATGTAAATTACACTGACTGCTTTAACAAAATCTGCAACCATACTGCCAATATGAAGGCTACTTCAGTTGGTGTTTCTTAACAGCTCTCTTTCAGCCTGGCATAAATCTACTTGATTATTTTCTTCGTTATCTGTTTCCTGAATAGTAATATCAAAAGAAAACTTAGAAGTCTTGTTACTATCAGATTACAGTTCAGAAAATAATATCAGAATTATGCTACATTGCACTCCCCTCTATTATATCACTGATATATTTTTTTAAATCACTTACATTAAAAATCCATGCAGAAAAAATAAATAAAAATAAAATAATAAATAGAATCATATCCTGAGACAAACAAATTCTAAACAGTACTGATGTTTCTCCACATCTTTGCTTTGGAAGAAAATTGAATATGAATATTCAAGGGCAGCCCAGGACCAAAACTCTGGTCGTAGACCTTTGTCCCTCAGAAGCTTTAGTAAGTGTTTGGAAGCAGAACTGATTAACTTCATGAGTTAATTCGCTCAGCTGCTGCTCCAAAGGAAATATAAAGTTAGTAGCAGGGTTTCCTCTGCAGCTCTGGTGCAGGTAGTTGCCCACTGGTGGTAGCTTCCATCTCATCTGGCTTCCTGATCAGACTGAAAGACTCCTCCAACATGGCGGTTTATTAATTTTCTTCTTCACGAGGCAAACCAGACAAAGCAATGAAGAGGACGACCAGGGGTAAAGTGCTGGCTAGAGAAACAAATTTTGCATATTCAATCTAAGACTTGCACTTATCAGGGAGTTGGGCTCAATTAACTATGATGAACATTCAGCAAAAAACAGGATTTATGATATTTTTCCCACTGCGTAAGGGAGTGGTTTTGTGTGTGTGTGTCTGTGTGCCTTTGAGTCATCCTTGACTCCTGGCGACTGCCTGGATAAGTCCCTGCAGATTTTTTGGCAAGATTTTGGAAGTGGTTTGCCCTTGCCTTCTTCCTAGGGCTGAGAGAGTGACTGGCCCAAAGTCACCCAGTTGGCTTCGTGCCTGAGGCAGAACTAGAATGCACCCCCCACTCCCCACCCCCGTTTCTAGCCTGATGCCTTAACCATTACACCAAAGTGGGTCTCTAAGGGAGTGGTAGCCAAGCTTTTTGGGCTACGGGCTCATCTGAAATTCTGAGAGCATGTGGTATGGCCAGTAACAAAACACCCACGGGCAAACTAAGGCCCCAGGATGTTCTCTGCCATTCCAGGGGCATATCTGTGGGGTTCGATGGCATTGTTAGAAAAAAAATATGTTGGAGATTGCAGCTTTGCAGCATGCCAGCTTCCAATTAATTTTTTTACTAAAATTATTTTTTAAAAGTCAAGTAGGGCATATGTAGACTGAAAAGAATAAAGGAAACTGTTGCCTTATTTATTTATCTATTGCTTTTATATCTCATTGTTCTTCCTCAAACTAAAAATGGAGTATACAGTATGTAACTCCCCTCTACTTTTGTTCCCACAATTCCAAGTTAGGCTGGGTTATAGCAGAATGAGGTAATCAGTTTTCACTTTAGCCTTTTTACTCTGCTCAAGGGCCATAAGAGGTATAACTGATGATGTTATTAAAAAACAACCAGTTTGGTGTAGTGGTTAAGACACTAGGATAGAAACCAGGAGACTCTGAATTCTAGTCCAACCTGAGGCATGAAAGCTGGCTGGGTGATTTTGGGCCAGTCTCTCTTCCTCAGCCCAACTCACCTCACAGGGTTGTTGTTGTTGTGGGGAAAACCAGAGGAGGAAGAAGTATTCGGTATATTCGCCGCCTTGAGTTACTGATAGAAATAATAAAGGCGGGATAAAAAAAAATGATGTTGTGACATGACCAGAATGGATGGGGCCAACATTTTTGGTCCCTTTTTTGGCATTTTCAGGAGTTATAAGGGATATAAGACACATATTTTGTATTTTAAACCCACCCCTAAAAATGAGGAAAATTGGCTCACTTTTATATATTTATTTGTTCTGCTTACTGTAGCAAATGGGTATTCTGTCTTTAAGGAGAGTTGTTAGTCTCAGATGTCATTAGACAACTACCCTTAATAAGAGCAATTTGTTATATATTTACAATATCCTATGCATGAAGAGGGTTCAGTGTCGTTTTATTTGTACAAGTTGTTATGTGGGTTTGGCTGCTCTTAGGCTCTGGGAACAAGTCCAGAGTATCTTTTCAACCCTTACATGATTTTAAAAACTAGAGGCAAGGTTAACTTCAAGTATGAGGAAGAAAGCATTGGACCCCACGGTGCACACTTGGCATTTATGTCTACCATTTTGTCTGAGAGCAGTAAGGCTTCTCAGCAGCCCATCTGTAAAGATTTTACTGAAAGCATTGTCTGTAGTTTGACCAAAAGCTGGATTCTTTGAAACTCTAAATCCAAATCAGCCCTAATACTGGGCCTGTTCCAAGGGGCAGGCTTTTTGGAGAAGCCGTAGATAAGGTCCTAACTGAAGCCAAGAACAAAAGGAAACTCCTGCTCCTAACCAACCAATTATTTGAAAGGTAGGGCAACAGAAAACCTGGCGACACCTTCCATTTCTAATCTTCCCAAAGCAAACTCTTAAAATCACAGGAGGCACAAATCATCTGGGTGGGGGGAGAGGGAGAGATTGCAAAACCAAGCAGTTAACAGTGTCAACCTCAGTTTAGGGGAATACCTTTCCTCACCAACAAAAGAAGGGATACACAATGAGGATTGTCTCAGCCTGCAGGTAGGCAGAAAGCTAACATAATTTGCCCATTCATGGATCCATTTAAGCCAGATGCATATTTAATTCAGTAGATATTTGATCTTCATTCATGCATTTCTTTTTTTATGTACATAAGGTGTTTTCTTGCCCAGGCTATTTCCTGATATCTCATTCCTCAGCATGAGCTTAAGCATGTCTCATAGATAGCATTAGTATTTCAGGCCATTTTCCAATGACGCTTATAGCTGTTGATTATAATATTATAAATACATCTTTCAACTTGTCTTTGAATGTTGAATTATTTAATAAGCACATGGAATAAGAGTGTGGGAGATTTGAATTCAGTAGGAGCTCACATTAGAGGATGTGGTTCCTGAGCATATGCAGTGTGCTTAAAAGAATGCCAACTCAGAATATCCTATTAAAAAGAAAAATGTTCATAATATAGTTGTCTTGAATGAAGAGTATGGGCTTAGCTAAGCTCTCAGTGAATGCTAACAAATATTCCTTATATTTGAAGTAAAACTTGGATTTATTCAGAAATCCATGGGAGAGGAAATGATATCTTGAAGAGAGGGAGGCAAGCAAATGAGTCAGAGAAAGAAAAAAAATATCTTTTATTTCTTAAGTACAGAGACCCCTTTAACCAAAATAGGCCAGATAAAAAATAGCCACAGGGACAGGGTGTGAAAATCCTGCCTTATCTCTCTCTCTCACCAGTTGCCCTGGGGCCAAAACAGCTCATAGGTGCAAAGAGATTAGGCCACAAGGAGGAGGCGTGTTTTGTTTTTGTTTTTGCATTTCAACAAGATTTGACTACATCACTGTGCTTTTGAATGTGGGATCATTCAAAAATATATAACAATTAAATCCTGAGAAGGGCAAGAAAGGGAACTGTTAACTCTATGTATCCATTTCCTGAATGATTTGGAATCCTTGTTTCTCTAGATAACAAGCATAGGAGTAAAAAATCCAGTAAGCTTTTAAACTTAAACTAATTAATCAATACATCACTATATTCAGGATAACTATGGAAAAACAGTTTCCAGAACCATAAACCATCAAGGCTTTTAAAAATTTTTATTCTAAAATGAATTCAGATAATGAGGTTCATACTTCCACAGAATGTGAG
Source organism: Liasis olivaceus (assembly GCA_030867105.1). Taxonomy (NCBI): domain Eukaryota; kingdom Metazoa; phylum Chordata; class Lepidosauria; order Squamata; family Pythonidae; genus Liasis; species Liasis olivaceus. The sequence goes on from CM061349.1 coordinate 267,039,570, forward strand.
TCTATCACAGGGCAAGGGAAATATTTTAATCTTACTTTTTTTTCCTCTTTAAAAAATAGCAGACACAATTAATTCTATGAAATTGAAAAAGGTTCCTGACCCTGATGGTTCACTGGTTCCTGATTTCTGGTTCACTGGTATAAAATACGTGTATCCATTTATTGTAGAGTTGGGGTTCCCTGAAAGTTTTATAATCTGGATGTATGTGGTTTATTTAGCCCTAACTGCAGGGACTATTCCAGGCAGTTGCCAGGAGTCAACACAGACTTGAAGGCACAAACACACACAAAAATCATTAGTGATTATCAATGGCATGTCCTCTCTTTTTAAGTACCGTATTTTTCCGACTATAAGACGATACTTTTTTCTAAAATCCTTATGCTAAAAATTGAAGGGCGTCTTATTCAAGGAAGTCAGCCAAGGAGAGAACTGCGCGGTGGTAAAACTGCCCATACTTTGTCTCTGCAGGCAGGCTTCCTCCTATTGCTAGCCTCCAATCACGAGTGAAATAGCTTGTCTCCCAAACAGATTTCCTCCAATCACGAGCCTTATGTAACTGATGTCAGCTGATGCTGAACAAACCAATTAGAGGAAGGCTGTTTGCAAAGACAAGCTATCGGCAGTTTCACTCGTGATTGAATGTAATCAGTTATGCAAAAGACCATGGAAATAGAGCTGCAGAGAGACGGTTTGGACCTCCTCCCACCGAGTGTATCAGGTAAATGTTAACTAATTACTAAATAAAAATGTGTTCTGCACTATCTTTAAAATATTGATTTCTTAATTTTGGGTTGGAAAAGTGGGCGTCTTGTACATGGGGGCGTGTTATTGACGGAAAAATATGGTATTTGTCATGATATATGAAGGCATTCTGTCTCTTCTTTTTGTCATTAAAACCTCTTGCTTGTGCTTGCTTCTAGAAATTCTGAAAGTACTAGCAGTACTGTAGTAAGTGAGATAGAGCAAAACATGCTGCTGTATGCAGATTATGCCTTACATGTCATAGGAATGCCTACTCTTAATGCTGTTTCCCTGTTTAAATGTTCCATAAATCATGAATGGAGGGCTGGAAAGATAAATTGATAGACATTTTATTATAGTCACAGACGAGCCATAAAAACAAATCATGCTTAGTTTATTTATTTATTTATAAATCAAATTTATATCACCGCCCAACTCCCCCACAAGGAGGGACTCTGGGTGGTTCACAACCAAACAGTTAAAACCAATAAAAACATAAATAGTACAGCATAAATACAATTATTAAATATGATAAAATCCAAGCGATGGTGGTATTGTTGCAGCCTGGGACCAGATAATATTGGTCAGGTAGGACTAGGGAACCAGCCATCCCCAAAACTGATCATTCCCATCCCCACCCCATGCATAATAACAAAACCAGATCTTCAGTTTTTTTCTGAAGTCTAAGAGGGAGGGGGCCAACCTCACTTCTGGGGGAAGAGTGTTCCAAAGGGCAGGGACTGCTGCAGAGAAGGCTTGCCTCCTGGACCCCGTCAGATGAAATACTCTTGCAGACGGGGTCCGTAGCCTGCCCTCTCTGCATGGCCGGGTGAGACGGGCTGATGTGATGGGGATAAGACACTCCTTCAGGTACCCTGGACCCATGCCATGTAGGGGTTTAAAGGTAATAACCAACACCTTGAATTGGACCTGGAAGCAAACTGGCATCCAGTACAGCTCATGGAGCAAAGGTGTTATATGTGCTGATCTTGATGCACCTAAAATCGTCTGTGCTGCTGCATTCTGGACCAGTTGAAGCTTCCAGATACTCTTCAGGGGTAGCCCCATGTAGAGCGCATTACAATAGTCTATACGGGAGATGACCAGGGCATGAGTGACTGTTCGAAGGGCCTCTTGGTCCAGGAAAGGGTGTAACTGGCGGACAACACGAAGTTGTGCAAAGGCCCTCCTGGCCACGACTGCCACCTGCTCTTCAAGCAGGAGTCGTGAGTCCAGGAGGACCTCCAAGTTACGTACCGGGTCTGTCTGGGGCAGTGCCACCCCATCCAGAACCAAAGATGGCAAATTCCTAGGGACAGAGGGGCCATTAACCCACAGCCACTTAGTTACCTTAAGCATTAAACAAAGTCTCCAAACTATTTTCATTTCGTCAACTGATGACACACTATACAGTAATAGCAATTGCCAGTGTCCACTGTGTGTGAGAGAGAGAGACAGAAACAGGGCCACCACTACCCAGTGTGCAAATCATGCACTGTGCAAGGGTGCTGCATAAGGTGGGACACCAGTTACAAGTTAAAAAAAGAGGAGATACAATATCAACAACACAGGCTCATCACACACATACTTGGCTGCTGAGACCAGTGACAGAACCTATACTCATGACTCAACAGGCCCTCACATAATTATAATTAATACATTTTGAATATTTAAAAATTATGATTTTTTTTTTTTGGAGGCACTAAGTGGACTCTGCCCAAGGGTGCCTTGTATGCCAGCAAACAAGATGGCATCAAAAGGAAGACAGTGGTGATGGCAGTACAATCCAAGCCCTGCCATTTTGTACGTGTGTGTACAACATCAACTCACATACAAAAGGGGAGGGAGCTTGGATTGCATTGCTGCAAATGCAGTCCTGCTTGTTTTGACACTCCTATCCCCCACGCTGTGGGATTCTTGAACAATTATGTAAAATGTGGGTATTCTCTCAGAAACGGCTGAGTCCTAAGTTGATAAAAAAAGAAAATGATGGGCAAGAAGATGGGCATATGAATGAGATGGGAATCTCTATGAAAGAAGCAGTAGAAAAGTACATGTCCCACTGTCCCTATTTCTTTAATTTCACATGGCAAACACATTCAGGCAGAATAATTTCATATAATGCAAAAAGTAGATCTTTAACATTCTTAGGGTCTTTATGTTTGTCTTTCTAGCTTGTATTTTTAATTCACATTTTTGTATTGCATTGTAAAACTGATCTATAAGGTACCCAAGAAGTCCTTTTTCTTTTGAAGGGTGACATATGTATTTTGAAAATAATGACAAAAGATAAAATAATAAAACATTTTTGGGACATCAAAGTTCTTGGAGGAAATAGAAGCAGAAGCTAATATACAATATACATTGTAAGACAGAGTAGTAGATACACATATTTTTAAAATACTTGGAACAACAATGTATTCATTCTTGTGTTAAATTAACTATACAGACCAGGTTCTCTGAGCTTACAAGGAAACTTCTGAAATAGTGAAATGAGGTCACAGATTCAGCCTTCTATCAAAAATTGTGCTATCAAAAAATGTCCCACTTTTAACAGATTAGATACCTCAGAAAACAGACTCTTTCCAAATAAAAGTGAATTATTAGCTACTGAAATGGTATGAAATTTCTATCAATCGAGTAGAAGTTAATTCCATCCAACATTCTTTGGTTTGGGCTCCTAAAGAATAATTGTTTGGTATCACTTTCTCCCCTTTCCCAGTTTTTCTGTTTTTAGATTCTGGAAAATTAAAGCATCTATCCAAACAGCTGACATTGTTGCAGAAATCCATGGGATAACTATTTCTTTTCAAGGTTGTTTTATTGTTTGTCATTTTTCCACCAGATACTCCTCTTACCATAGCACGTGAGGTCAGCATTTCATTTCTAATTTACAAATAAGTGGTTACTGACCCAACCTCTCCTCTCCCACAACTGACCAACTGGAACCATCCACAGAAGAAGAAGTGGATCCTCTTCAGCACAGTGCCGCCAATCCCAGGCAATCCAAAGAAATACCATGGTAGATGGTACAGAAGGCTGGTTTAATGTCTAGTAGAATCAGAAGGAGTGTACTTCCCTATGGGATGGCTAGGTTCTGCATATCAGATTCCAGAGAATGTCCAAAAAGTATTAGAAAAAGAGACTGGTAGATTGCTGAAAATGGAAGTGATTGAACTCTCTCACAATGAATGGTGTATCTCTATTGAATCAGCATCCAAATTGAATGGTGAGAATGAGAATGGTGAGAGCCAGTTTGGTGTAATGGTTAAGGTGTTGGCCTAGGATCCAGGAGATTGCGAGTTCTAGGCATGAAAGCTGGCTGGCTGACTTTGGGCCAGTCACTCTCTCTCAGCCCAATTCACCTCATGGGGTTGTTGTTGTGGGGAAAATAGGAGGACAAAGGAGTATTAGATATGTTTGTTGCCTTGAGTTGTATATGAAAAAAAAAGGTGGGATAAAAATCTTAAAAAAAAAAATAAAGTTAGTTGCTAAACATGATAGCTATCCAATGCCTCCTATTTTTATTTATTTATTCAGCCTGTTTTCTACTTATTTCTATTTGTTTGTTTTGAGCCCCCTCCTTTCAGGACTTTTGCAACACTTTTACACACTGTGCTTACACACTGGGCTATTTCCTTCTAAACTACATGGAGCTCCTGCTACATTTTGAAGGCTTATCCAGAAGATACTATCTGGCAAAGGAAAATGGTGAGAGGTCTATTTATAGTAAATTATGGTGTGCAGCCCAGAATAGGAAGAACATGTAAGACATTTAGGGAACGTATTTAGAAAAATGCATAAAATTGTGCTCAGAGTCAACCTAACTAAGGGTCATCTGTGGTACTGAAAATTAAACTACCTAGAATATGTAATCAGAAATGGGGAGATTAAATCTGAATCAAGGAAGCTGAATGCCATCTAGTATCCCTCTTCCCCAAAGTAAGATATTTTCTAGGATTAAATGAAAAATATAGCCAATTTGTACTGCATTATTGCACTTGGGCTCAGATCCTGATTCGAAAACAGGAGCCAAAGTAAGACAGATGGACTACAGAGTGCTAAAAGACATTTTAAGATTTTAAAGACACCCTCATTTCAGCAGCAGTAGCGACCATAGCTATAAGATGACAAGAGTTATCAGGTTGTAAACAGCCAGCCGAGAGGACACGGGCAGGGTAAGCAACAGCAACCCTGCTTGAAACCTTGCGTAGAGCTCAGCTTGGAGCTCAGCAGGAACTCTGCCTTGCAGCTTGAAGATAGCCACAATCTTGTGGCAACCAACCCGTACCCCAAAGAGGACAAGTAACCCTGGCAACAGTTCGGCCTCACATTAAAATTTAAGAAGTTAAAGGGCCTGAAAAATTAGGTAAGCCAAGTCCGAGGGTGTGGTTACCTGATCTAGCTGGCTAATTGTAATTGAGAGGGTAACATTAGCCCTATCCAGAATAAACTGTACTAACAAAGGGCAGTGGGGGAAAGGGGGTTAAAGGCCTACACTGGGGAAATCTTGAAGCCTACATAAAAAACTTTCCACTACAGTATTTGTATGATTCTAGTCATTCTCAGAAAAACTGGCTTCATCCCCAAAGCATCTACAGGTGAAACTCGAAAAATTAGAATATCGTGCAAATGTTCATTTATGTCAGTATGGCAACTCAAAAGGTGAAACCAATATATGAGATAGACGCATTACATGCAAAGCGAGATATGTCAAGCCTTACTTTGGTATAATTGTGATGATTATGGCGTACAGCTTATGAAAACCCCAAATTCACAATCTCAGAAAATTAGAATAGTGTGAAAAGGTTCAATATTCTAGGCTCAAAGTGTCCCACTCTAAGCAGCTAATGAATCCATAACACCTGCAAAGGGTTCCTGAGCCTTTAAATGGTCTCTCAGGCTGGTTCAGTAGGAATCACAAGCATGGGAAAGACTGCTGACCTGACAGTTGTGCAGAAAACCATCACTGACACCCTCCATAAGGAGGGAAAGCCCCAAAAGGTCATTGCAAAAGAAGTTGGATGTTCCCAAAGTGCTGAATCAAAGCACATCAATAGAAGGTTATGTGGAAGGGAAAAATGTGGTAGAAAAAGGTGCACAAGCAGCAGGGATGACTGCAGCCTGGAGAGGATTGTCAGGAAAAGGCCATTCAAAAGTGTTGAGGACTTTCACAAGGAGTGGACTGAGGCTGGAGTTAGTGCATCAAGAGCCACCACACACAGACGGATCCTGGACATGGGCTTCAAATGTCGTATTCCTCTTGTCAGGCCGCTCCTGAACAACAAACAACGTCAGAAGCGTCTTACCTGGGCTACAGAAAAAAAAAAAAAAAGAACTGGTCTGTTGCCCAGTGGTCCAAAGTCCTCTTTTCTGATGAGAGCAACTTTTGCATCTCATTTGGGAACCAAGGACCCAGAGTCTGGAGGAAGAATGGAGAGGCACACAATGCACGACGCTGGAAGTCCAGTGTGAAGCTTCCACAGTCTGTGTTGATTTGGGGAGCCAGGTCATCTGCTGGTGTTGGTCCACTGTGCTTCATTAAGTTCAGGGTCAACGCAGCCGTCTACCAGGAGATTTTGGAGCACTTCCTGCTTCCTTCCGCAGACGAGCTTTATGGGGATGCTGACTTCATTTTCCAGCAGGACGTGGCACCTGCCCACACTGCCAAAAGTACCAAAACCTGGTTCAATGACCATGGGATGGCTGTGCTTGATTGGCCAGCAAACTCGCCTGAACTGAACCCCATAGAGAATCTATGGGGCATTGCCAAGAGAAAGATGAGGGACATGAGACCGAACAATGCAGCGGAGCTGAAGGCCGCTATTGAAGCATCCTGGTCCTCCATAACACCTCAGCAGTGCCACAGGCTGATAGCATCCATGCCACGCCACATTGCGGCAGTCATTGCTGCAAAAGGGGCCCAAACCAAGTACTGAGTGCATGCTTATACTTTGCAGAGGTCCGATATTGTTCTATTTCCAATCCTTGTGTTATTGATGTCATGTAATATTCTAATTTTCTGAGATTGTGAATTTGAGGTTTTCATAAGCTGTACGCCATAATCATCACAATTATACCAAAGTAAGGCTTGACATATCTCGCTTTGCATGTAATGCGTCTATCTCATATATTGGTTTCACCTTTTGAGTTGCCATACTGACATAAATGAACATTTGCACGATATTCTAATTTTTCGAGTTTCACCTGTATATATCATACCCCTGACAAGACACAAAGGAGATTAGGGTTCATAAACTTACCAGTCTGTACTTTAATGGGAGAATGCCTGATGGTTGCCACAGAGGCAAATTCTCAGCCTCTGTGTTCCCGATCATTGTACTTCTGACACCAAATTGTAGGAAAAAATTTAGGAATTCATTTGGATTGGAGATCAGTACACAATTCCATTGAAGCACAAAGTAGTTTACTTCAGTTCAGTACAGAGGCAGATGTCAGAACCTCTGCAAACAAGCAACCGCCCGGCTGGCTTGTTTACTCCGGTTCTGCCATTGAAATGCTAAGAGGGTGAAGGGAGAGCTGGCAGACACCCAAGGGCTATCGCTGCTTCTCGACGGGAGACCAAGGTATCAGGTGTGAGACAACAGGAGGAGCAGGGAAGAAATCAACAGAAACCAGACAAGAGACATGGGGGGGGGGGGGAGGGAAAAGATGAAAGGGGAAATGGGAGATAAATGTAACTACTAGTGTGGGGGGGTTTCAGTTTCAGTAATGCTTTCAACCTATATACCAGTCCTAAATAAATGAATATTTATTTTTTAATCTACAACAGTGTAGATTAATCTTTTAAATCTACAACAGTGTCAATGGAGTTGCTTTCATCAGGAACTGGGCGTTGCTGGTCCTTACAGCAGAAGACAAACCTCCAGCGAGTGGGGATAAAAACCCACTCTATATATACAAATTAGGATAGATGTGGGATTGGATACAGCAGCAAGGTGTTTGATTAGATGTAGCACGTGCTGTGTTTAGTGAGGTCAGTGAAGTGGTTCGGGTAGAACTGTGAGGTAAGAGGGAAGTGTTACAAAGACAGTGGCACTTTTGAGAAAACGAAGAGGCAGTATTTTAGGAACATAAGTTTCTTTCCAGAGTGTTACTTTACCTTATCCTGTTCTTGTTTCCCAGAGCCTATATTCGCCTCCCAGTATATTTTCCTATCTTATCAGCATTTCTTGGCCTTCTAAATGTTTTAGTGTCTCTGGAAAAGTATATTTGGGGAAGAGGTAAATTATTTGCCAAATTTGACGCCATATTTTCTCCTTCACTAAAATGACAAAATATTAATAAAAGCAGCAGCCAAACCTCTTTGTACTTATTTATTTATTTAGTAGACTTGTCCCCGCCCATCTCCCCACAATGGGGGATGCTGGGCGGTTTACATCAAATTAAAACCATAAATACATAATTAAAAGTTATAAAAAAAGAACCACACTTACACAGATAGAAAAAACATTAAAAATCCAAGAGGCCGATGGAGGCCACACCAGGCCGCTAAGGGGCTAGCCAACCCCATTTCTGACAACCTCCCTCCCCGCCCCAGGCCAGATGGCAAAGCCAAGTCTTCAAATCCCTCCAAAAGGCCAGGAGTGAGGGGGCCTGTCTCACCTCTGGGGGCAAGAAGTTCCGAAGGGCAGGGGCTACAGTAGAGAAGGCCCGCCTTCTGGACCCTGCTAATCGGAGTTCTTTTGCCGAGGGGGTCCAGAGCATGCCCTCTCTGTCAGATCAGGTGGGACGGGTTGACATCGTGGGGGTGAGGCAGTCCCTGGCCCCATGCCATGTAGGGCTTTAAAGGTGATAACCAACACCTTGAATTGGACCCGGAAGCAAACCGGTACCCAATGCAGCTCACGGAGCAAAGGTGTTATACGGGTGGTCCTTCGGACCCCAAAAATCACTCGCACAGCTGCATTCTGGACCAGCTGAAGCTTCCGGATACTCTTCAAGGGCAGCCCCATGTAGAGTGCATTGCAGTAGTCTGCAATGCTTACTTACTAGACTTCCTGCCCTGCCTGCCTATTTACCTTTTTTTTTAAAATGAGAAGTTGGCGTGCTATAAACTGAAGCACCAACCTCCTGCGTATTTATTTCCAGTAACATGTCTGGGCCCTGAAACTTCTTCGGAAAGAAAAATGGTGTACAATTGTAGCCTGCTTTTTTGTTTGGAAGTATGCCCACCTATCCAGACAAAAAGCAAGCAAGATTGGGAGCTGCAGATTGGGGGGAATAGCTGGTGGCAAGGAACAAATTAGTAGGACTGGTTATATTGATTCTTTGCAGCTATTTTATAACCACCATGACATGCCTTGAAAATTCCCAAAATGGTTGTATTACTGGCTTACAGTGACTAGAAGTAGGTCTCCACTTTTTCAGACATATTTTCTAGCCCCCAACTCAGTGGCTGCAGAGTAGTTACATTTATATGAACTGCTTACTCATAGTTAATTTTGCCACAATTAACCCACTTGGAGGGTTTGCACAAACCAACTAGTGAGGCTGGGGTTAGCCTGAAACAGGTCTTGTGTCTCCATCCTACAACTAATGAAATTTTGACAAATGTATTTCATGTGTTACTTTTATTGCAATAATTCTAGCTGTAGTAGGGAAAATGCAGCTATAAACATACTATTTGGTTAACTTAAAGTAATTAGCTTGGTATCTGGTGACTTCTTAGACATATCCATGTAATATTTATTTTGGACAGCAATAAGGATGTGATGTGCCATTGCCTTCTTTTAGGATTTTTTTTTTTAACTTCTAGACTAGCCTACATCTCTGGGATTCCCTGGTCATCTTCTGTCCAAGTCTGACCAGACCTGACTCTGCTTTGCTTTTTAAAATTAGACAAAGTCAGTTAGAACTGCCACCTAATTGAACTTTGTTTAACCTACTTAATTTGAAACAGGTAATGTTATGTCCACAATATTTTTATTGGTCTCTGCAAAGCAGCAACACAAAATAGGCTTTTTGGAAAAACGTTAGGCATTGATCTTGATACTATGAAATCTATAGTTGGCCTCTCCTGGCAATTAATCCGTACTAACTTTCCACTTGGTGCAGGGTAGTTACATGCATGGTAGTTCAAAGACCAGAGTGTCAGAATATCATGAGATTATGAGAAGAACCCACTATGGAGAAAGCAAAGGAAGAATCACATGAGATGAGACAGGGTGTTTCCCTATGTGCACCTAACCATGGTATAAACGTGCCCTGGTAACATCTGCCATGTCTGCCTGACATTGTTTTCATCTCATCCAAAATAGCGTTTCCCCTTTTAGATGGCAACATCCAACAGTTGTAGGCTTTTCAAAACTGTCTGCTTTGCCAGGTGGGAACAGAGGCTTTTACTGACCCTTTCAGGCTGATGCAGGCTTGTCTAGTCCCATCAGCCTCATTTCACGATGTTCTGCTATTGTGCCTTTAAGGAGATGGGGACAGGGGCACATGAAACCTACAAGAAAACTGCTTGCCAGGAGTTGATATAGTGCAATAGGCTGAACACCGCAGTAGTGAAATATCATTACAGGCTGAAATAGTGTTAAGTCTGAAATGAAGGGATCAACCCCTGCCTCTTGGCAGAACAGGGAGGAATCTGGAAGTTGGCATTTGTTGCTTATATAAAGGAAAAGGAGAGAGGAAATAAGCGCACTGCTTTCCTGACTCCAGTGTGTTTTTACTTTATTTAGCTCTGATCGTGACAGGCGTAGAGCGAAGGGCACAGGAAAACATCTGGAGATCTGCCCCATCCCTCTTACACCGCAGCGACTGGCAGATGTTTTCCCAGGGGTGGCGATGTGCCGAGCGAGGGGCAGCAAAGCCAGAAGGATCAGCTAACCGCTTTGCTTATCACACCTCCCGCTACAAAATCAGGACAGCCCTATTCGGCCGACGGGTCACAGCAAAAGCAACAGAGGCAAAATAGGGATAAGCCACGAGGACAGCACACTTAATGCCGGCGGCGCTTCCCACCAGTTAAGAGAGCGGGTTGATAGTATTTGAATTCATCAGTGGGGAAAGCCCCACAAGCCTATCAGCTGGCTGCTGCTTAGAAGTACTAGCGAGGCCAAATTAATCAAGTATACCTACACAAAGCGTTACAGTTACAACAGAAAAGTCAGGGCGAGAAAGACCGCGCCCATGATGGCGCTTTAATCATTCCTCCTCCACCCACTTTTCCGCACGCGCCTCAGAAACGGTCAAGGTGACCCTGTCCCAGCCGGCGAAGGCGTCTTCTTCCCCGCCTTTTCACGCAGAGCTCCTCCATTGCCGCAGCCCACCTCTGCGCTGCCCGCCGCCTATTGGTCATTTTCGATAGCCCCCTCCCGTGCACGAATCTAAAGCCCCGCCTCCTTATCTGCATAGCCTGAAACGCGTGCCGCTTCGAGAGCCTCCATAGAAGAAGAGACTACGCTTCCCAGAACGCTACTCGGCGAACTTCGCCAGAGCTCAGAGCCGTGGTGCATCCAGGGAAACGTAGTTGCTGTTAGTCTCTCCCGCGCGCTGCTGAGTTGAGGCGCTGCCGAGGCCGCGAGGGGGAGAGCGCGCGGCGGCGGTTGCTGGTGGCAGTTCGGGGATGTTTCCTGCGCAGCGCTGATGGCCGGCTTTTTGATCCTGCTTTCGCTGCTGCATTGCCTGTGGTGGAGCGGCTGCGGAGCAGTGTGGAGGTGGGGCATGAGGGGAGGCTCGGGGGAAGGTGAGAGGAGGATGTCATACAGGAAATCAAGGCGAGCATCAGCCTTCCATAACCGACGTTGTGCTTCAAGAGACGTGACTCTGCTGTACAACAACACGGAATATATTGAGAAGTATTCTCTGCAGTTAAAATTGCAATGTGCAGTGAATGATTGGTACTCGAGTAGGGTTAACTCTTCTCCACCCGTTTTGTTTGTTTTTTTTAGAAAATAAAGATAGCTTTCACCACAACCCGCAGATTATTTCCTCTCCGTGTGGCGAATAAAGCCAGGAGAATTTCCATCTTTTCCTATCACGGGACGAAAAGGCCCCCATCGCAGCTGACTCAACACTTTTTTTGGCCTGTATCTACAGTGATCATACATCCTTTATTATAAAGGACGGTCCTTTATTTCGGAAAGCTGTCCTTTAGATTTATTTTATTTAATTATTTATTTTCTTGGTTTTGCTCTTGAATTTTCCTTTGTAAAGCAGAGTTATAAACTATTTTTTAAAAATCCTTACGAACTTCTTTCAGATTTGCCTCTTCTTCAGGTTTGTCCTTTATTTTTTCCAAGAAAATATGGTCACTGTACCTGTTATGTAAAATTTTAGGCTTTATTATTAGCATTTTAATAAAGTGATAATTAGTATTTTAGCATGGCATCATGCCTCCTTTTGAAGTTTAGAAAACCATGTTTTTTCCTTTGAGCCAAAGCTGTTTCCTTTGATGTGCAAAAACTAGCCCTTTCAAGGACCATCAATCAAACGATAGGGCTGTATTCTCAAGTCCTTGAGTTTTGCAAGTGTTAAAGAAACAAACACTGGTGGGAAAGGAGGAGATGCAACATATTTTAAGGGTTTCTGTCTTTTCTCATGTCTAATCAATGTCTTTTATTGTTTGATTTGTTGCTTTCTTACACATCGCATATATCAAATGTATGTACCATTTGTTTCTGTACCCTATATAAAGATTTGACTGCCCCCTTAATAAAGGCCTTTCGCTTTGCCTGAAGTACTTGTGGTTCATATGGGGTGGGGGAGGGTGAAAAAGCCACTTTGCAAAGATATTGGGTATTTCTCTCTCAAATTCAGGGACTAGGTTCTTTCCAGCCCCACATCACCTCAGGTACCTGAGTTTTATGGGCAACATATCTGTATCCCCTCCTTTCCCCTGGAGTTGCACTATTCCCTCTTTGATTGATGGGAGCCTTCCCTTGCAATCTCCCATTGAAGACATCATGAGGTAGCTATTTTAGTTGCCAGTGTGTGTCCTGTCTGGCTCCCTGCTTTATTTCTGCATGGGATACATTTTTCTGAAGTGGAGTGATGGCTCCCCATATTTTCTAGCACTGAAAAATGAATACTGGAATATTAGATGAGGGATTTGTGGAATTCAGTTTTTCATCCTTGATGTAATACTATATTCAGGCCCGGTTATTCATTTTATGGAAGCTCATGAACTGAATCTTTCGACTTCTTTAAAATTTAAAATCATCCCCTGGAGAAAGGCAAAATTGAACTGAAGATGTGACTACCCGGGTGGGAATGTTTAACTACTTTCCCAGGTGGAATTTTTCATGGCACTTATGGAGTGGAGAGAGACCAACACTATAAATTACCTGTTTTTTCTAAAAGGGTAAAAAGCAGGATCCAAAATAATATAAACAAGGAATTGGCTTAAAGGAAAGAATGGAATGCCACTTTCCCCAATACTGTTAACCTGATACACTTGTCCCTCTTTTGCATTTAAGAAAATTAGGCAACCAAATAATGAATAACCTGAATACTGTAATTCATAACTAACCCTTATATGTATGACAGGTGGAACACAAGCTGCAAGTATTAGCAGCTATTGGAAAACTTTCCTTATTTTACTTCCAGGTATAGAACAAGCACTGGAACATACCTGATTTTTTCTACAAGAACTACTGTAAGTGCTTATTGTCAAAATCCATATAAAAATATATATCAGAAGCTATTTCTACTTAGATCACCTCATTGAAATATTTATTCTTGTGTGATGGGTTCAAAATACCATATGTATTGAGATAGTATTTGGAATTTTCTAAAATATTTCACCATCTATAGTTAAGGCCTTGCAAATTTCATTGACCTATAATTACAGTGTAATTCTGTACAACATACTGTATACAATTTGTACTAAGACACCAATTTTACATTTGCACAAACTGGCTCTGTGAGACAACTGCTATAGCAGTATAGTATCATTTGTGGAAGACAAAATGCTTATTCATTTGCAGCTTATTATACTAATGTATATTCGTATATGATTGTTTGTTTGTTTGTTTATTTATTAAATTTCTCCCCCGCCCATCTCTCCCCAATGGGGGACTCTGGGTGACTCACACAAAACATTAAAACCATAAATACGTATAAATACATAAAACATCAAAATTTAAAAAACATTACTAAAAAAGAGGAAGAGGAGAGTCCAAGAAAATGAAGAATCTGGGGCTGAAGACAGCAGGCCTCTATGGGGCTAGCCTTAATGACTATATTAATTATTTTAAATATTTATAAACTATCTTTCTGGAATACATCAAGTTGGTTTAATAGAGTTTTTGGCTAAACCTTCACTTTCAGAATTAGTTTTAGAGACTAGAGTGTGAATAGAATTTGTGACTTGTCTTAATGTTAAATCGTTATAATACAGTATTATGGATAGTGAATGCTTTCATAATGCCTGATATTAATAGACTGAATTAGTTATTCTCTGATAAACTGTATGTTTAATCTTGTCTACAGTTTTATAATTATATTTAATATGTAGGATGCACTCGCTATTGGTTCACTAGTCACTTAGTGGATAGGGTCTTAGAAAACCTCTGTGCTAAAAGCTATGCAAATCAGCCATGTTTTATTAATGTGCAATTAAGCAACTACTTCCCTTTGATTTCATAACTAACTCTTATGCAACTTAAAATATGCAGAAAATGTTTAGAAGGTACAATCCATCATTCTTGTGCAATGATCATTCAGATAATACTGGAAAGCTTACATTTTTGCCTTATTGGTAAAGAAAGAATTAAGATGTAGGTGATTATCAAATCTGGGAAAATCAAGCTTTTTACAGATATTGTGAAACTGATTAGAATCTGACTAGAAAATTAAGATCAATTTGGCTAGTAAAATTTCTAGTGAAATCTTTTACAGAGATCTTCTAGTTTAGGCAAAGGGAGATGCAGCTGAGTTCAGAACTCCCAGAAACAGGAAAATGTATTTCTCCAAAGCTTCATGGAGTTCCAGTATATCATATTTGAAAATGGAAGTTTTTCTAAATGTTTGAACACCAACCAAGCCAAAGTTAAATTAGCCCAGGTATCCAGTTGAAACACAGAGGTCAGGTGACAGTTCGCAATTCTTTTCATGCAAAATTCTCATGTGGAAGTGTCCAGAGTCCTGAATTTAAAGGAGCTTCTAAACAGATATGCGTAGATCTGCACTATTACATATGATCTTTATATTTTTTATATCAATTATATGTTTTACTGGGTATTTCTATGTTCTCTTTTCTTTATCTAGATATATTTAGAATATGAAGGAACCGCATTTTCAAAATGGGATGTTCCATCATTATGTACTATTGATGATGCAACGTAAGTATTGCAGAATATGTAAACGCCTATGCATAAAGAAACAGGCTGGAGAGAGAAGAATATCTATTGTTTGGCCTTTGAAAATATAATAAAATATTATAACTAATGTACCTGTTATTTGTTGAGGCAGAGAGAGGACAACCTAATGATCCTTTACCATAAGAAACCTCAGAGCTAATAAGAATAATTTCTTTATAGAATGGAGATATATTTTGTGGTTCTTTTTACTTCTGTATTAATCCTACCTGGGGCGGGGAGGGAGGATACCAGAAATGGGGTTGGCTGGCCCCTTAGCGGCCTGGTGTGGCCCTATTGGCCCCTTGGAGTTTTTAGCTTTTTATCTCTATCCTATTTTTGTAAATTTCTAGTTTTTATAACTTTTATAATTTTTAAACCTTTTATAATTTAATTATGTATTTTGATTTTAGTGGTTGTAAGCCTCCCAGAGTCCCCGTTGTAGGGGAGATGGGCGGGACAAATCAAATAAATAAATAAAATAAAATAAATAATTTACCAACTACACTATAATGAAGACTATAAAAGTGATATGACAGCTACCATTTCTTTTTTAAGCATTTAATTCTTAACAAAGCAGCTCTAGGAAAAGGTATGAGATAGAGTTACCCTGTTCTTTGTAATAAACAAATCTGATGACCTTGTGCTTAAACTAATTGTGTGAATCAGCATGTAAATTGTGGTATTGAAGCCTTGCTTCCCTAGACTAGAAACACATTTTTCTTTGATTTTGAGATATCTGAGAGCATCCCCCAATATTTTGCATTACTTTTCCCACTATTTCCAGACAGCACAGCTAATAGCAAGTATATTTGGAGATGTCTAAAACAGCGGGAGGGGATTACGTTGGGAAAAGATGCTCTAATCTAGTCTAGTTTTTTGCAGCTATAAAGGCAAAAAATAAACACAGCATAATGAGCCATAACCTATAGTATAAAAGATACAGTAGCTTAGTCCACACAATATATTAAGCTGAAAACCAGGGATTACATTAATGTAATGAGTGAAGAAGTTCTATCTGTGTATTTTATACTTTCACAGAATTGCAGAATGCTATAAAACAGCCTTACTTCTAGGACAGATGGAGGCATTCTGGAATTGCATTAGTTACAATGTTGATATTTAGCAAACTGTAGGGCAAACATCTACGTATAAGTAATAATTGCTATCCACTTAATTATTACTTTTCCCCCCAAAATTGCTGTAGTGAAGAAAAAACAACATTGTTTTGTCCAGTTCCTGGTACTCATCGGGTTCAACCAGTAGTTACAGCTCCAGTAAGTTCTCAATTATGTCAAAATACTATTAATACATTTATGACTATATAACTGTGTTGTGTTCTTGTGATGAAGCCAAAGGCTCTGAGATGAAAGAAAGCAGAAGCAGAGGTAGAGTTATGTTTATTTCTTGTTACAACTAACAAAGTTCTGCTGTCCTCAAAAATAAATGGCCGTTGTTTGGTGGCTGAAATAGCCCTGAATGCCTTACTAAAAGATCTCTGCTTTATTGAGAGAAAGCAGAATGAAATAAAAAACAGGCAGCAGTAGGGTATTCATCCCACCATTTCAGTGCTGCATAACTTGCAATGGTAGATTGCTGCAAAAGGAGGGGAAACCAACTTCACAGCTTTGTCATTCCAGCTTGAGGTTCCTTTTACTGACATGGTAGAGCTAGTGATGGAGGAAAGGCATATTTTTGGAAACCACAATAGTTCTTTCTGAGAAGTGAACTGCAACATTTCCACTGTTAGCATAAAGGAGGAAGCAAAGGCAGTAATACCTGGTGTTCCCACCTATGTTCCCTTATTCCAGTGTCAGAGGAGGAGATACCCCAGGTCAAGCAGCATTCTTGAATTGGTTACAAAGAAGCCAGGCAGAGGCAGCATTAAGTGGGATCATTTTGGAGTGGTAGCAATTCCAGTTATGCATTCACTGCAAAAAATATATGAGCAAGGAGGAAAGGACATCATGGCTCATGCACTTGAAAAGGCAACACCAGGCTGCATCTCTTAAGAGCAATATAGAAAAATGAAACAGCAGAACGGACAGCAGTTCTTCTCCTAGTCTTATCTACCCAACTTTCCCCCTTCCACTCAATAATCAGAAATTTAGACAGGCTTCATGGATGTCATGATGTACAGTATGGATCCATAAGTTGTCAGTTACTAGTGCCAGCACCCACTAGCCTTTTTTACACGGTTGAGATGTTGGCTTTGGACAGTCAGGTGTTCAGTGTGAATTAATCAAGAAGATTCACACACCTGATTCAGCTGGTGATCTTGTACTGTATGTAGCCATTATAAGAAAAAGTGTTGATAGAGAAAAGTAGTGGCTCAGCTGCAGAAGGCAGAACTGCAGATGATGCACATTACCTCCAATGTTTGGAGGAACATAGTGGAGTGCATGGGTACAAGGCCCAGGGAATAGGAACAGAAGGATATAAGTTGGTTCTTCACCTAAAGATTATAGACAAATTCTACCTGGCATTGGAATCAGGGTGGCAATTAACTAGATGGTAGATGACTGGCTAGCTGGGCAACAGGTTACCTAGGGTTACATGGTCACTCAGGATGGGAAAAATATATTGAAAACATTGGACTGGGTTTGTGAACGTCAGCTGTATTGCTTACAAGTTACACTTCTCTGTGAAGAACTCTAGATTTCAACAACAAAAAAATCTAATGTCCTGTCCAGTTGTGATAAATTCCTTTTCAATTGTGCTAAATATATGCCAGAAGATTACAGACTACTTCTATCAGAGTCAAAGGGCTGTTCTGGGAGGCACAGGCAGTTGTACTGTCTGATTCAGGATGTAGGGATGAAATGGAAGTTCACAGATCATCAACTATGGTATCCTTCTGGACTGGCTACTGGGTTTGTGGATTGGAGGCACTGTTCTGCAGTGGTTCCACATCTTTCACAGCAATCAGTTCCACTTGGGGGCAGGGAGGAAAAGTTGGTACAGTGGGGTACCATGAGGGGCAGTTCTCATACTCCTGTTATTCAACATCTGCAGGAAGCTGCTGGGGAAGTCAGCCAGCAGTTCAAAGTCTGGTATCTTCAATATGCTAATAATACCCAACAGTAATCACAACCCCAGGCCAGGCCAAAATGCTATCAAAATCCTGTCCTGATGCTAGAGGATGTGTGGGTCTGGATGGGAAAAAAAATAGTCCTCAACGTCCCCTGTTTTTTATCTTGATGGAACTGCACTATCCCTGAAGGAGCAGGTTTGTGACCTGAGGGGTCCTTCTGGAGTTGCTGCTCTTGCTAGATCGGCAGGTAGCGGCTGAGACCAGGGCGCCTTTGTCCAGTTTCAACTGGTGCACCAGTTGCAGGTTTACTTGGGATGAAAGGACTTGACTATATTGGTCCATGGCCTCATTTCCAACCAATTAGATTACTACAACATGGGGGTGCCTTTAAAAACTATCCATAAGCTCCAGTTGGTGCAGAATGCAGTAGCCCAGATGGTCATGGGGATGGAGCATTGGGTACATATTACGCTGTTTTGTGGGCCCTGCATTGGCTGCCTATTAGTTTCCAAGTGCAATTTAAAGTGCAGGTTTTAACCTATAAAGCTCTTTATGGCTTGGCACTGGTTATCTGCAGGACCACATCTACCCACCAGAGTAAGCCTGACCATTTTAATCATGCAGCTGGTTGTCTCCCATTACCGGGAGGTCAGGGGAGGCATGGCCCAGAAGCATTGTTTTTTGGCAGTAGTGCCAGCCCCCTGGAACAACCTCCAGTTGGAGATTTGTCTGTCACCAACATTGTCTGCCTTCTGGAAAAAGCTGAAGGCTGAGGGCTTTTAGAGCCTTATACCATATGCTGTGGTTGGCTTTATTTACCTTATTTTTATGCTCTTTTATATTATTGTGATTCTTTGTCTTGTGAGTTGCTGAGAGCTCTATGATTGCTGCATCATACAAATCTGATAAATAAATAATAAATAAATTAAATAGGCTCAGGAATTTTTTGTCCATAACTATTGGGAAACAATATTGGAAGATTTGATTATCTTCTGGCCCTTCAGTAGTGATACCATCCTCCTCAACCAGGTTATTCCCAAAATCAAGCAAAACTGTATTTGCTATTCTGGATAATATCATGATATCCCACTGTAGCTTGGATGCAAACTTGATGGAGGAATTGATGTTTCTGAAAGTAAGCCATAAATTAAATTAGTCATATAAATCCAAAATCAGTCACAAACTGCTCCAAAAACTGCCAAGAAAGCATATTGAAAGCTTTTTCGGTGACCAAAGAACTTGTAGCTGCAGGGTTTTGTTTAATTGAGGTAAAGCAAGAAGATCAAATATGTTATTGTCAGAAACTTGACAGCCCTTTATAAATTCAGCCTGAGCTTGGGGATGTTATACTTGAAAGAATACCTGTAATGTACAGATCAGAGTGGCTGACAAAATCTTAGCATCCATATTTATCAAGAAAGCAGTTCTTTAATAAGAATAAATAGTAGAGTCCTTGCCCATCTTGGGAATAATTGTAATGTTTGCCTCATTATATATAAAATGCAAGCATTCATTTGAAAAAAAGCTTCACTGTAAAGCTCTTGTGAAATAGGAGACAAAAACTCATTATTATATTTCTGCCATTCAAATAGAAAATCTATCCTAATCTATTTCTATCTATAATAGTAATGTATTCAGTTCAGTTTAATAATATGAGATATATAATATGAGATATATCTTTGGGTATTCTGTGCCTCTAGATACTATCAAAACTCCAGAAAAAAGACTGATTTTGAGAATGTTGGAGTCCCAAAGACATCTGTTCAGTTAAATATACCCAGAAATGATTCTAAATCCATCAATTTTATTAATTTTGGAATAGTATAGTAAGATTTTATGAATAAATATCATCTGTAAAAAGGACTATACTCTTTTTCTTATCTTCTTGCATTGATCAGTGAAACTCATATGCTCAAGGTTCTAAACACAAATTTATTTATTTATTAGTTTGTTTGTTTGCTTGTTTGTTTGGAAAAGTAGAGAGGACAATTCTACTAAATATCCCATCCCCTTTAAAGGGGCTTAGAAAAAATCTCATTAGATCTCACATGTTTTTGGAGAAGAATTGCAATTCAGTTTTAAAATTATTGGGGAAAATTAAAATTGGAAATAACTATTTACAGTATTTAAAAAATAAAATTGATTTTATCAAAGGCTTCCTATGTATCTAGTGAAAGAGTTTCAACAAGATCCACCATTTCTGTCTTTTAAGTTACAGGATTTACTAATAATTTCAAATTGTCAGCTCCTTGTCTACAATGAATAAATCCTGCTTGATCAGAATATATACAATAAATCTTGTTCTTTTAGAGTCATTATATCAGAGTTTTTCACAATGGACCTGTGGAACTCACTACAATTGTCTTAATTCCTAAAGTTGCTGGAATCCATCTGAGAAGCACTTCTACATCACTTAGAAATGTATTTGTCATGAACGCACTTTGAGCATTCAGGTCCCTCTGACGATACTACCAGAGTGCATAATGTGAACAAACAAGGGAGATGCTGTTCTGGGAGTTTGCTCTAGTTGGCACTCTGACACACTGGAACAACTGCATCATTCAGACTATCTTTTCAACAGTCATATACCTCATGGGTTCTGATGTTACTTTAGTAGATGCCCTCAGTTATAATCATACCACAATCCACAAGTGGAAGCTACCACTCTAAGGTGCTAATTATCAAGGCCTTTCCTAAAATGTCTTACCCAGCAACAAAGTGCAAAATGGTAACTCCATGTGATTGTCATGTTAATGCTTCTTCATCTGTCTGAGCTTCCACAACAACGGAAAGTGGGTATATCACTTGGACCAACAGTCCCTGTACCTCACAGCCTTTTTTCCCCCTCCCATGTCCAGTCACCTCTCATCAGATGTGTTGGTGGTTTTGGAAGCAGAATATTGACCCCTCAGTCTGTGCTCCTGTACCAGAAAATTGACTTGCGTTTCAGCTTTTGTTTCTGGAAAAAGCTATTTTGTCGCTTAAATGTATTTTCACATTTTTGCTATCCCTTACATATCAGAGCCTTATGCTTACTCTGTTAAAGTTTATGTAGCTGCAATTTCTTCAACCCCTTGTTGCCTTTTCTCAGGATTCTTCAGAACGTCAAACCTCTCTCTCAGTCACAGCTGCCTCCTCATCCAGCAGCCGCTATCCTCCTGCAAGTTTGTATGGCTTTTTGAATGTTTTGGAACCCTTTGGCCTCTTTGGGACCAGCTTCTTGCTACATCCTCTCTGGGCCTTTTCTCTGACAAGAAACAGCAGCAACTGCACTAACTGCAAGAGTGCAGCACAAAATATTGGCAGCTAACATTAAGAAGGGCAGTCACAAGAAACAATTGCACCCTACCTTAAAATTTCTATTGGCCATACCTTGCATACTTAGGACAATTACATTTACATGCAGAATGAGACATCTATCTAGGTAAGATGAAAGCTACAGATCTTCCCAGTTACTTGGACAAGACAGTCATGTGAGAAGAAGACTACAGATATTCTTAACGAGCTGGTCATCCTCTTCTATATCTTCTCATCCTGTAATCAAAGGCTTCCTGAAGGAAACCTAGATTTACTGGGAAAGCCCTCTTGTTTGGCATGGGACTTTTCAGCTATTTGCACCACAGACCTTTTGCTACTTAGTTACAGAGTAGCAATTTCAGGTATAATTTCTACCAGCCAAGCCTTGATTTTTGGGATCTTTGATGATGGGGTCAAAAAATAATTATTTGTAATTTTTATGTTTAAATATTTAATTTTAATAATTCAGTTTAGGGTTTAATTTATTTTAAATATTTAACATTTAATATAATATTTGATTTAATTTAATCATTCTCATCCCAGAGAAGCTGCTGAAGCTTTTTTCTTGATTGGTATTGTAGCTCCCTCTACAGATGAAAAAACTGCAACTTGTTGGTTTTGTTTATTTCTTTGGTTTAAGAAACAACCTGAAGAAGGAAGTTGCTTTTTCTATCTGTTCCAAAAGAAGAGAAAAGCACAGTGTTAGGGGTGTGTGTGTGTGTGTGTGTGTGTGTGTGAGAGAGAGAGAGAGAGAGAGAGAGAAAGTTGCTATCAGTGTAAGTTTACTCTTCTAACTAGAAATGGTTTCAGTTTTTGTTTTTGTTTTTTTTCTTTTTGGTCTTCTGGAATTGAGAAACTGTGGTCTTGGAGTAGGAAACTGTTCTACTTGGAGCAAGGAGAAATTGATGGGGCTGAGGTTGGAAACAGCTAGATAGCTGGAAGGAATCAAGCAGAGTTGGGGGAAGGCAACACAGGGAGCCTGAAGAGAACTAGAAAGCTGAAAAGGATTGGCAGGGATTGGAGAGGGCAATGCCAAAAGACTGGGAGAGATTGAAAGAAGGCAGCATGGAGAAGTTAGAAGAGAGAAGATTGTTATATAACACAACATTAATCTTTTTTACTGGCATAGAATTGGCCTGCAGTGCTGCTGACCCTAATCAGGTCACTGCCAATTTTTCATGTCCCCGCCCCAAGGCAGAATGTGACAGCACTTCTCCACTGCTGGCACATGGAATAAATGTTTACTTCATGGGATCTGCTGAGTCAGCTGCTCATGTGAACATAGCCACCTTATCTAAGAAACCAAGTTGCTTTGAAATAAAAGCTCCTTGACAGTTTTAACACTAGCAGCTGAGTTTGCATGGAGTTTTCAGTATAATCTTTCCATTTCAGGAGCTAATATAAATGCTGGAAGGTCCTGATTTTCTTGATATCTTTGACATATTCTGCCTGTGTTCATACAGCATGCTTAACCCAGTCAGATCCCCTCAGCAGCGGTTCTGGCAGTACACTAACTAGGCCAGAAGACATTACTATTGGGAAATGCAGAGCCTCTGTCCACGCTCCTCAGAAAGTGCCTGATACCTTGTGAGCCTTTGTACCAAGGCTTCATGACATCCCAGCTCTTTCCCTGTTTGTCAGACTGACAGCAGTGAATATGGAAGGGAAAGGAAGAAAGAAAAAAGGAGTGCTTCATGTTCCATACCACAGAAAGCAATTTTGCTACCGTTCAATCTCCCAGATCTCTTGAAATGGCCACTAGGAATTAAAATGTATTCACAGTCATTGGACAGAAAACAGAAAAAAAGTAGTAAAGAAGATAGCATCCTCAACTACAACACCCCAAACAAATTGCAGGCTTAAAATTGCTTTTGTTTAAAGCAACAGTTGATGCAGTTTTGGTGTTTCATGACACACTTGCCCCACCCATGACCCATATTAACATAGCTTCTGTGCTCTTGGACCAACACTGGGCCCTGCTCCCTTGAACTGACTGGATCCCAACTCACTGTGCTGCTATAACTATTGGACTGCCATTTTACCCTATGAGGCTGCTTTTTCTATTGTTTGTTTGTCTATTGGCCATCCTGTGACTGGGTTAAGGTAGGGTAATGTGTTGTATAAACAGTTAAGTCCAATCAACACTGACAATAGAAGGGATTAATTTTAGCTCAAAACAAGCCTGGAGTTTAGGGTTAAGTTAGCTCTGCTGCTAGGACAGAGATGAAGTGCAGCATTCTCTAGAAACTCCCCACTCTCATTTTATTTTTCACCCACTGATGACCACATGGCAGTATGTAAAAGAAGAAGAAAACAATGACAATGCATAACATTTTCTCCACCCTCTCAAGCTTCACACCTGGAATCAGGAGCAAAACATTCAGCTTTTGACTAGACTTTGTGGAAGGTTCCCAGATGTGAATCAGGTAGATTGGAATCTTTATTGCAGACAAAAATGAAGCTTTAACCACAATGCTTTATAATTCTGTGCTCCAGAATTTGCTCCAGTAGTTAACATTTTTCCTCAAAATATGACACCCAAGAACAGAATGTGAGTCCTCTGAATGTGACCATATTAACACAATAAAAAGCAGAACTATTCTTCCTCCAATCTGACCAAATATTGCACTAGCTTTTTTAAGCAGCTGCATATCATGCTGTTTCCTATCCAACTTGTTATGCTCTAAGGCATTTAGAATATTTTCAGATGTGTTGCTTCCAAGACAACTCTTCCCTATCTTTAATATAAAACTTTATATTGTTCTCTTGGTTTGTTTTGGTCTTATATTCTAGCCTGTCAAGAACTTTTTGAATTTTCTGTATGATTGGCTACTTCAAGTTTTGCATCATACGCAAGTATTGTTTTGTATTTTATAACTTCACCCAAGCTAGTTATTTTTTCAAATTTTATGTAAGACTATTTATACATTAGAAACTTCTTGGATAAGTGTGATACTATGAAAAAAGGAAATAATTAGTATTTTTCCTTTTATAGTCATCTGATGATGAGGAACGCTACTTATCTGTCAATGCAGATGTGAACTGTTTCATGTGGTATATTTATCAAAATGAAAACAGGTAAAAACCCACTGATTTGTACTTTTTTCAATTTACATATCTTCAACTATGGCTGCTGTTTTGAAGGTAGAGTTCTGTAGCTGTATCACTTATTCATCAGCGATCATGCTGACTTCAGCAGACTCCTTAACAATCAGTCATTTCAGAATAACATACTTAATACTTTTTCTTTGCAGCCTAAATCAGATTTATGTTTATAAATGTCATACAGTACTACTTATGAGTGGAAATATAAATTTGATACAGTATTTAGGACTAACTGCAACTATTGAAAGAAATCTTTCCCATAATGGTCCACAATAAAAACTAATTGGTATTATTTTTAATTACATTTCTAATTGAATGTTATTTCTGTCACTAGGAGAATTGAATTAGTGCTGCTAACTGCCATTGGTTATATGTTTTATATACGTTTTTCATTTTTATTTACGTTTTTATTTCAAATATATAGAAGTGCCTTTCTAGATCATATTCACTTAAAGCAGTTTACAGAGGACAGTTGGTGTATAAATGTGATTAAATAAATAAATAAATAAATAAATAAGGCATGTTAAAATCAAAATAACAAAATACTTGTAACTGTGATGAGGAAAAGAGCAAATTCCTCAAGAGTAATACAGTACAGTACTAAACTTGTCTTTCTTTTCCAAAACTAAGTCTTGGCAGGCAGGTTTCTGTATGTTGACCAGTGTGAAGGACTATACAGGGTCTTTTCTGGTTAACTTTCTTTTTATTGCTTAACAAAAAGTGTGATAGAGGAAATATTTTGCCTTCTCTCACCCTCCTTCCTTTCCTAGCCAGATCTCTAGCTTTCAGTTTTAGCCTCTGGGCATCATTCCAACCCAGCACCTGGTATTTTGTTTAGCCAGGTGGTTTGATCTTGGATGTTTTCCCAGAACTTTTGTGTGAGAAGCTGAAACTTCTCTAACCCTCCCTCCATTAGAGACGATAATTTTTCTACAGAGAGTTGACAAGGATTTTACTTTTCTGTCCTTTTTCTTCCTTTGTGGAAAGTTGAAAGGGGTTGCAGGCTTGCCCCTCTTCTGGGTCACCTCACCATTGGATCTAGTAATTAGCTTTCTCCCTCTTTCTTGCTCATCTCCCCTTGCAAGTAAGCATCACCACCAGGCTGCTGGTGTATGGGAATACACATAGAGGGACCAGTATGGGAGTTCTCTCTGTCTTCTCCTTATTGCCACTTAGCTACTCATGGCTGGTTTAGTAGGTGCTGCAGCCTCTCAACAGCTGGGCTCCCTTACTTGGAGTTCATTGCCAGACAGGATCAGCAATGCTACTTGGTCTCTGTCCTTCTCTACCTGTTACAGCTTCTCTGCTGTTGGTAGCAGAATCGGTGCCACTGTTGTTAATTCCACTTACCATTGATCAAACAAACCAGTCAACCTCCCTTGATATCTTGTCTCCATGTTGCTCCCATGCTATTGCCTCAACCCTCTGTCATGGTTGAGGCCACTGCTTCAATGCTCAGCCAAGGTTCTCTTTTTGGAGCCTTCAGTTGCTTCACCTCCTGGAACCCACTGATTTTCCTCTGGGTCTTTAGCTTTTTTCAAAGTCTTGATGCTTTTGGAGTCCCCTTCAATGTATTCTACAGTCTTCTGTTTGTTCTTTTTCCATAGTAAATCTTCAACCACCAACTTCAGTCTTTTTAAAGCTTTATCTACCTTAAAGATGCCCTTTCCAAATAAGTGTATATGCAGCATGAGCAAAATGTGTTTGGGCAGAAGTGTTTTCACTCAGCTGCTTGGTCATACTAGTACTACACTTTTAGAGAACTTTCACTACAAGAAGCTGCTCTGCCTTACAAGCTACACAAACTCTTCTAAGAAACCCACTGAAAAGGAACTTGCTGCCCCCGTATGGTTTCTAACCCCAGACCTGGGAAGAGCACTTCAGGAAATGAGTTGACATATAGAGGTCTCCCAATTACTAGGGTTAACAAAGAATGAATACCAATTAATAACACTTGCTGGAGTTTAAATCCTCAAAGATCCTGATACCTAAACCTATGGTTGAAGTTTTTCCTTTTTATTTCTGTTTTTTGTTTCTTTGAAAGTCACTGTTCTAGTTGAAAGACTAAAAATTCAGGCAATATTTCAGTGTAAGCACCATCCCAAAATCTGAAGGAAAATGCACGAATAAAGCCCATCTTGAGTCCTACTTCTTTTCTGTGTTGTTCCTTGAGACAAATTACGCTTGCAACTTTAGCAGCCAGTCCCTCCATCTGCAGAAGTGAACTCTGTAACAAACACATTATTAATACAATTTTAAAATTTTAAAAATGGAATATTAAAATATAAACCAGCAGAACATTATTGTTGAACAATTCTGAAGATCTTATGAAAATAACTTAACAGTAGCAAATTCAACAAACATATAAAGTAAATGCATTTTCAAAATATGAGCTTTAAACTCTTCTTAAATATTTTCATTAGATATTTATTAAATACAATTCATGTATGGACACACACACGCCCAAACACAATCTTCATACCACTTAAGAAACACTTTAATAATGTATAATTTCTTAAATATTTAATTATGTTTACTCTTAGAAAAAATTCAAGGATACCTTGTTTGTATGCTCTACATAATTTATAAAAATCAGTTGGATGGTAAAAAGCATAGTAAATTGAAAACAACACACGCTTTTATATACATTTCAGTACATGGATTTCTCTTTCCTTTCCTATTATAAACACAACACATGCAGGCCAAGTCAGTTGGCATTCATTTATTAGTCTATGCTGTCAAATTTTCTGCAGATGGCAAAAGCATCAAAATATTTACAACTGTTCAGTTCAATTTTTTTAAATTTTCTGAAGATTGTGATATATTTCTTTCCAGTGCTTTTGAGTTTTTTTAATATAGTTTTTATTAAGAATTGTAATTACAGTAGTAAAAACAAAACAAACTAGAGCACAAGTATAAACAAATTTAATAACTCTTCACCCATATAAGGTTAAACAGATATCTCTTCATCCTGTATCCCATACCTTATCTATAAGCAAATCCATAAAACATCAACTTTTCAATCCTAGTGTCAGCAAACAGTCCATAAAGGTTGCCAGAACATTGCAAAAAAAGGTCTTATTTTAACCTTGATCAAATAAACCAACTTTATATTCCTTCCTTTTTCTTCTAACAATCTTTAATTCAATCAAATATTGTTGTAGGATTTGATTTTTCTTCAATTCTTCTTTATCCCATTGCACAGATTTCTTAAAGGATTTAACAAACCTCTTTTGTAGATCCAATAAGAAAACATTTTCCAGGTCATTCTCCTGGTTCATCATTTGTACTTCACGTTTAATTTTTAAAACTTAAAAATCGATTTCTTTTGTATATCCAGTAAAGCATCCTTTTCCAAATCATTCTCTTGGCTTGTCATTTGTAGTTCCACTTTTGGGACTTTTTCTGTCTTGTCAGATAAAATTTGTTCCACATCTGTCCTTCTTTCATTAACATCTTTTAGACAGTCCATCCATAGAAATAGATATCATTACTAATATCATCATCATCATCGTTGTTGTTGTTGATGTTGTTGTTATTGTTATTGTTATTATTTCCTGCCTTTTTCGATAGATGTTTGGTCAACTCAAGGTAGTGAATATGCCTAATACTCCTGCCTCCTATTTTCCCCACAACAACAACCCTGTGAGGTGAGTTGGGCTGAAAGAGAATGTCTGAGCCAAAGTCACCCAGCCAATTTTCATGCCTAAGGGAAACCTAGAACTCACTGTCTTCTGGTTTCTAGGCCAGAACCTAGAGTGTTCAACATTTATTATTATAAGATTTGTTCATCTTGGTAATCATTGACAGAGTTATCTACCACCCGTAAAAAAATGTATACCAATTTCTCTTTAAATTATAGCTTAGAGTGAACATTTCCAATGTTTAATATTAAATATTAAGATAATTTAAATATTTAAGTAGTGGGTATGATTGGGGAAAAAATGGAAGGAAAGGGGAGAATATTTCACCAAATTCTCCTTCACAATGTTTTTATTTATTTTCTATTTTTCATTCTTCCTTTTGTATCTTTATTCCTCACTCTTTTGTACTCTTAAATTTATGCAGTATAACAAAAGAAAAGAAAAACTGCAACATATATACCTAACATACTTTACATACATGCTATACTTTACATACATACATACTATACTTTACATGCTTCCAAAGCACTTTTTTGTATGCATTTTTCCTGTATACCTGTCAGATGCTAGGTGATTTTGTGAAGTAAATATTCATTCATGATCTTTGACTCTGTTGTAAGAGATCATGTCATTTTGTTTGCTTAGAAATATGTAGAGGCAGAGCAGTGTGATGTCCCATGCTAAGAACATCTCAGTCCAGACTTCCCAATGATCTCTCCCAGAGGTTTTAGATACCGTAGATGTTGAATTGCATGGGAGGCAAGTACCCCAAACACCATGGGCAAGGAGTACAAGAAGAACCCCAATTTCCTTTCTGAAAATTCTTCCATAAATGCCTAGAATGATATTCTTGAGAGGCATACAGAGTGATATTATCAGTGTTACCGCAACTTGCTAAGAATATCCAGAAAACCAAAAAGCTTGCATTCACCAGCCATCCCTTTGGGTAGGTTATCCAGAAGGATATCTTCAGACTATATAAATTAAAAGGATACCCATAATAATCCAAAAAGTCATCCCTGTTGCATGTAGCCAACTATATCCTAATAAACACATCCACATCAGAGCATCTTTATTTGTAAATTATAAATCAGTCAGAGTGGATTCCTGAAGTTAGAATACATCTATCCTTTTATTAACAGGATTACGTTGTGGAAGAAACTGACACAAGATATATCTGCAAATAATCTCTCTCCAGCACCAAATCTGTTAATACAACCCTTTAGAACCAGAACTTTGCTATTCACATTCCTGAATTGAAAATGATAACAAGTATTTTCAGAAGTTGTCTTTTTCAGTGGTTTTGTAAACTAAAACTAATATTTTTTTTTCAAGGTTATTGGACTCCAATCCAACTCAGGTAAATATGTTGATTACAAATTAATCAGTAAATGTAAAGAGAATATTAATTACTCTTTGTTTCTGAATAACATTAGCATGTGTTTTAGTAGAGGCCATGACTTTCCTATTAATCCCCATTCCCTAATATCATCTGTACTCTCAGAGCAGATAAAGGGCTGCAGACCCTAGACTAAAATTACCTAGTAATTACCCAGTAATTACAACAGTAGCTTGATTCCTTACCTTCTGGGAACCAACACTGACATAAACCCTGGTTTAGAGTCTGTGTAGGGAAGTGCAATTCATGGTCCACTAAGAGCTTTGGTGTGGCCCACCATAAATGCCCATAATCTTCCTTTTTATCTCACCACAAAGTTGGATAGATCAATATGTTTTATAATAGTCAAAGACCTATACCTTAAAAAAAATATTGATTTTAAGTCTCTTAAGTAGCCTAATATAGTCTTACAGATGTGTTAGACTTTCTAAAAACAGTCTAATGTTAAAATCCAGGTTATAGCCAAAAAAATATTTGAACACATCTCCATAAAAGAAAGTTTCAATCGTCAAGAGTTAATGTTCAAACTGAAGGATCATGAGTAGTGAGAATACCTTTAATTAGATGCCAAAAAAATGTTTTATATCTCATTCTACCTCATTAGATTTGAGTACAGATACCTATTAATTCCAGAAAACATGAAGAAAATGTTAATTTTATAATAATATTTTATTTTTTTTAACAGGAAAGACCACAAAATGATTTGGGGATTCTGAGAAAATTATGTTTTCCTGATTGATTGATTAATTTAACAATATGTGTTAAATCAATAGGAACTCTGGGCTATGTATAGCAAAGCACACAAAAATTATTAATAACAGAAATAAGATAATCAACAATATAAATACAATCAGATGGTTGTATGCAGCTTGCCTATAAGGCAATGGCTCACTGAACTAAAATTATTTTGAGGCCTTCTGAAAAGCAAAGAGGGTCAGGCATGACTCTGCAGGAAGCATGTTACAGAGTACAGGAGCCACTACTGACCCCTCTTACCTGACACCTTGGAGTACTTTGAACAAACCTTCTATTGATGCTCAGACGAGATGGCAGTATTATGCTTAGCAATATATTCCCTAGCTGGTGCCATACCATATAGTGATGAAAGGAAAATAATTGAAATAGCACTTTCACATGTGTTCTACATGTATACAAATCCATCATGCTATTCTTTTTTGGGTAAGCAACATTATTCAGAGTCCAGAAAAGGAGTAAGAGGGTCTATCAAGAACAAAGACAGAAGAGAAGAGAAAAAGAAATAGCTAAACCTTGTTTAAACTAGAGCTTCACTTTGCTTCTACATATCTTTCTTTCCTTGCAAACCATCCTAGCTTCATCCATGTCCATACATTTTGGTCTTAGATTTCCTACCTCTCTCTTTTTCAGGTTCTCTTCAACCCACTCAACCATGACTTTCTCAGTCTTCTCCTTCCTTTTGACAAATTCATCCTTGCTTCATACATTTGTTTTGGTATTTGATCCTCAATTATTTTCTCTGTATTATGAAATCACATCAATGTACTTCTTTTGTACTGGTCACTTCTGTATTAAGTCAACATTAATTAAGAACCCATTCATTCTTGACCCTCTCCTTCTTTTATTACACACAGTTAAATATCCTATTCCTACTGTATTCATCTTCTATGTTTCTTTCAACTATACCTAAGTATCACTTCCGTATAACAAAGTGGACCAAAGCAAGCTAGCTTGTTTGTGTATCTTTTGACAAACTTTAATTCCTCACAAATACCACTATTATGCATACATTTCTAACAGCATTTGCACCTTAACATTTCTCCATCCATTTGCCATCTTTACTAAACACATGCACACAAATGTATCGACTTGCTCTGCTTTTTCACCATTTATGTATAATTTGCAATCATTCATTTTCCTTGTCAAACTCAGCTGCCTTGGGCTTTGATACATTAATTTTCAGATTCATACTCCTTATTGCATGATTCAGTCTGACTTCTGCAGAAAATTTTACTGTTTTATTATTTTTCCCATTTGTTTTGCTTCTGCTGGAATCCTCCTTCATCTGTAATCTTCATTATGCAGCAGTGTCTGCTTGATCTAATTGCCAAGATCATTCCTCGGGCTAGTATCAGGGTGAATCTGCTAGAGTTTGATTAATGTTCGGAATGGTAGAAACATTTATTTCTTGTGATTTCAAAATTGTAAGCTTAGATGAAAACCCCTATTTATACTGAATTCCCATCTTTATTGTCAGTTCTGTTAAAGGCTAGAATGCAATTCTTTTTTGCAAAGTAGTTTGACTGATGTCCTGAAAAAACAACTCTTTTTCTTCTCCCCAGTTTATTTCCTTCAGCTTGTGAGTTTCCTGATAATTTTTGTCTCTGCTATGCTCATTAAGAAACTTAATTATGATAACCTTGTTTTTTCAACTTTGAACCTCTGGAGCGCTGAACTTGATGTACACGTACTACTGTATGTCATTTTCAGAAAAATGTAAATCTGGGCAAAGTAAGATCATTAAGTTTTGTTACAATGTAATCTATCATTCTCATTCTCATCTTTTTTGCTATTATCTGTAATACAAAGGTTGCTTTGTCTGTTACAATCTTCAACATTTGCAAAAAATATTTTAACATTCATTATGTCTCAATTTTTTTATATCAGAGTCATTTTTAATACTTAAATCATAGAGTTGACTAGCTGTCTTAGAAATGTACAATATATGCATTATGTGTCTTTAAACTGTTAGTTAATTCCTTCAGATATACCTGATAAATCTTCTTTTACTGAAGTAAAGGACTTCTCCCATTCCAGCTTGAGGCCCTGTTTAACTATTTAAATGTGTGGTTGATAGTGTTAGATTGTCTTTGGAATGGTAAGATGATTTAAGAGTTGCAGTTGGAATTTCAGTTGCATCTGCCTCTTCTCCTATGGAAGAAGACTGACAGTTGCCTGTTTTGATCTCTTTCCTGTGTTTTCTAATCTCTTTAATTTTTTGTGAAGCATCTCTTGCCATCTTCAACTGAGGCTAAGTGACACCCCACCCCTCCCAGTGTTTCTGATTTCCTTTTCATCCATTTTTTTCCTTGCTGACTAACATTTTAGCATTCATTTCAATTCTACTTTTCAACATATTATTATCATAATTGTATGATACCATATAGTTCTTTAAGATTCTCTATCCAATAGTCCCTTTAGTTTCATCCAGTCATTTCGTTAATTTTTAATTTCATTCACTCTGCTAGGGATTCCTTATTTAACCTGCTTTTCCCATTTCCAAAATCACTGTTTTATTTCATCTGTGCATTTTCTCTGCTTCTTTTAATTGTATCTATTCCTTGTGTTCTTTGAGTACATTTTTTGCAATTATCGTTTTCTTTCTATATGCATTATACTTTATTGTTCTTTCATCTTCATTGTTTTGCAGTTGATCATTCTCCTACATGTTTTTTTTCTTATTGGCAACCTCTTTCTGTTCCTCATTAAGCATATTTTAAAATTCTTCCTGTTACTGTATATACTGTTCATATACTTCTGTGGCTGTTGTAATAATTCTGTTTCAGGCAGCTTCTATATCATTTTCCCTTAAATCCGTTTCCCATGAATTCTGTTTGAGAAAATTAATTTATTTTCTAATAGTAATAAAGTTACTTTCTTTTCTTTCAACTTCAGTTAACTAAACAAATACAATTGTTTGTCTTAATAATTATGTAACATTTACAGAAATTTTAAAAAGCGTTTTTCCTGAGAATGAAAAGCTCTTCTTCTATAATGCTAATCTTTATTTTTTGTCAGCATATAAAGATATGGTTATTTGATCCAGAAAATGCAGATACAAGTGAAGAGCTTAAAAATGCAACTTTACCACCAACAGTAAGTATTTTATTTTCTTACCATAGAGTGTCCTTATAGTTTAATGGTATACATATAATGCTATCGAACCTTCAGGAGCAAGATAAAACATTTTATCTGCCTCATTAACTGGCAATGTTGATATGTGCAGTTAGACACATTAAAAAATATTTTTTTCTATAACCTTAATTGCTGCACAAGAATATATTCAGGGGAGGGTAGCTGAAGAGAAAAGAGAAAACTTCAGTCCCACTGAATGGTAATTAAATTTATTTCTTGAAAAAAGTATTCTCCATCTGAACTAGATTTTATAAATTTAATGGTTGCATATGGGGGATTGTGGATCAAGGGAGAGAGAGAAAAACAAAGGGAGACTTCAAATGAAAGAGGAGAGAAGGAATAAAGGTAAGAAAATTTTTAAAAGAAAGAAGATTTGTTTATGAGTTGTTCAACAACACATAAATAAACCCTCTTTTTTTTCCCATCATGGCACCGAGGTAGATGCTCATTTGTTAGGCTTACTTTGTGATCTGAGGATGGTGTGGATGGTGTGCAGAGGTGTTTGGTTGTCCCAGTCAGATTGGTGAGTGGCCAGCAATGATACTGTCAGTTATCTGGGCTGGCAGGAGGAATGGGAACAG
Organism: Liasis olivaceus; assembly: GCA_030867105.1. Lineage (NCBI taxonomy): Eukaryota > Metazoa > Chordata > Lepidosauria > Squamata > Pythonidae > Liasis > Liasis olivaceus. Next base: position 267,073,586 of record CM061349.1, read on the forward strand.
CAGCAGCAGCAGTGCAGGTGGCCAGCGCAGTGGCAGCAGACCAAGCAGCTGGAAAGGGCCAGTGGAGTCCCGCTGATATCCCCCTGGCCAGCAGCTGAGTGGGGCTGTGTTGGTCTGTGGCCCCTCCATTGTGGAGGTTCCTTGGCAAGTAGTCAGCAGTCAGCAGAGCTCAGTGGTGCTGCATATCAACTGTCTTTGCTCCAGCTGATGGGTGGTATGGAATGGGCTCCAGTGGGTGTGGTGGCACAAGCAGCAGTGGACTAGCAGCTTGGCTTCTGTTCTCCATCTTGAGTCTGCCATTGCAGAGAAATGTGTGGATCAAAAGCCAAAAGTAGTCAAGGACAATATCCATGCATATTCATACTGGGAGAGAGACTGGGCTGGCATTGGACAAGGAAGTGGCGGTGGCTATGGCCACTGGAGTCCTTGGTGGATTGGAGGGCTCAGGTGGCCAGGCAGTTTGCAGCAGTGGAAGCAGGAGCAAGGCAGCAGACCTGTGGGGGGGCTGCCTTGTGTCTTGTGGCTGCTGCTCAAGCGACCACATGATACAGCAGCCATTTCATGGGTTCTCTTGCCTGACCTGGAGGACTCTGGACTGAAGCTAGCTGAAATCACTGTGGTAGTGGAGATCCCAAGGCAGAGATGCAGGATGGTTATCTTGGTGGCTGGCACCCATATTAAGGAGATTTGTATGGACTAGGATCCTTTACATGGTCTGGTAGTTGGGTGCTGGGTGTGGCTGGGACTTTCCTACTTCCCTCATGTGAGAGATGAGGGTGGACTGCAAGTGCTACCACCCAGGCTCTTTGGAGTGTGTGGCTTCTCCACTGCTGGGGTGGCGGGGGCAAGGCTGCAGGGGGCCTTTGCACAGATTTGACTTGTGCACCAGTTGTGCCCTTTCCCGGATTGGGAGGCCTTGCTCGTGGTCACTCATGCCTTAGTCACTTCAAGTTTGGATTACTGCAATGCACTTTACATGAGGCTGCTCTTGAAGACCACCTGGAAGCTACAACTGGTCCAGAACACAGTGGTGCACATAGTATTGGGTATTCCTAGGTTTGCCCACATTACACCTCTATTGCATGAGCTGCACTTTCTCCCAGTTTCCTTCCGGGTGCAATTCAAGGTGCTGGTTATCACCTTTAAAGCCCTACATGGCACTGGACCAGGTTATTTGCAGGACCGCCTCTCCATGAGAGTATCTGTCCATCCTACCAGATCAGACAGGAAAGGCTCCAGGTCCCTTCCCTGAAATCCTGCCACCTAGTGGGACCTTGGAAGTGTGCCTTTTCCATGGTTCCCCCTACCGTATGGAATACCTTTCCCCCAGTGATTTGGCAGGCCCCCAGCCTTTTAGCCTTTCAGAAGACCATCAAGATCTGGTTTTTTACTCAGGCCCTGGGACAGAATGAGGATATCTGGAGCTGGTTATGGGACATCCCAAAGGGATGATTGAGGCACCAAGTTTTGGGTTTAGTTTTATGGTTTTGTGTTGATAGTTACTGGGTTTTATTGTTGTGAGCTGCCCAGAGTTGTGTTTAAGATGGGTGGCCATACAAATCTTTTAAATAAATAAATAAATAAATGTACAGATGGGTATGAGTGAGGAAGGGGTACGAATATGTATGGATATTTTCCTTGACTACTTTTGGCTTTTGATCCATCCATTATCTGATTGGGACTTAGTCAAAGTCCTTCTCTGAGAGAATGTGGCCCCTAATTTAAAATGTCTTCATGTGTGTGCACGTACGTGTATGTATTCATTCCTATTCTCCTTTACCCTGTTAAATACATTAATTTACATAGAGACAGCTTATCTGATAGAAAATTTCATTGAACAATCAAGTCCAACTCCTGCTCACTGCAGAAATCCAGTTAAAGCATCTTTGATAGATAACATCAAACATCCAGTGAAGGGAAACAGACTACTTTTCTGGTTAACAAATTCCATTATTCAACTGCTCTGGCATAGAAAGCTCCATTCTTACTTTATATGTTATTCATACTTTCCATCCATTCTGAAGCTGGACTTTTCCACAGCAAAATATAACAAGCAATAATCAGCTTCACCATCATCACAACATCAAATGGAGGCTTTGGCCCTACTCACTGCAAGTATATTTATAAGCCATCAAACAGATTACTTCAAGATGAGTGGCCTTGCCAGAACAACTGTCAGCAAACTAGTCTCATCAACAGAAAGAGTTCTCAGCTGCCAATGTTCTGGAATCCAAGAAAATAAAAAAGATAAGTTGAACTTAACCTCAACTACTTCAGTAGGACAAGCCTTTCCTTCAGTGGCAACCAAACCATTGCTGGCTTTGCTACTAGTATCATCACTGATACTTTTTTCAATGACACAAGCTAGAAATTTCTCAATTCAGCATTCCCTGCCAGAGGTGCAATTTGTCAAATCCATACTGGAGGACACAATTAGGGATCATTCCCGTTCACTGTGCTTATCCTAAAATTCATCCATTTCCAAAACTTCAGAAGGTAGAAACAAATACCAAGTATGCCTCATTGTGAGAGCCAGTTTGGTGTAGTACTGTAGTTAAGGTGCCAGGCTAGAAACCAGGAGGCTGTGATTTCTAGTATTACCTTAGCCACAAAGCTAGCTGGATGACCTTGGGCCAGTCACTCTCTCAGTCCTAGGAAGAAGACAATGGCAAGCCACTTCTGAAATCTTGCTAAGAAAACTGAAGGGACTTATCCAGGCAGTTGCCAGGAGTCAGCACTGGCTCAAAGGCACCAAATAAGTAAATAAGAGGCTCATTGTATTACCTCTTTTTTGATTACTAAACAGCAAAATTATTTCCCTTGAGAGATTCAGGAATCACCCACATTCTCCAAGCAAAATTGGCCCATCCCGTGCTCTCTTCTTTCTTACAGTCCCAATCTCTTTCCCATGCTCCTGCTATCCATTAGTTCCCAGGGCAAATATGCCATAAGCACTTCCCAGATATGTTGATCTAGCTTTGTTTTCTCCAGAGTAATGACCTATATACGAGTTTTGAAAAGTCACATCTTTCTCCTAAACAGATTGTCCAATGTATTGAGACTCATTTCAGTGCTTCTCATATAAATAGCTTCCTCCCAGATAACTGCTGCTGGTTGATTAGGTGCCTCACTCCTGTTGCTTGGTCCGAGTGAGACTGGTGATGCATCAGCTCAACCTTGTGCCCTCAACTGCTACAATCAGTCTATTGTGCTGGTGATGAATGACAAAAAGCGAAGATGATTGAACACAAGCTAGAGCCACAATTAGAGCCTACCTCATGTCAATAAGGGTGGCAAAATGTAATTATTTCTCCACCCTTATCGTGTCCATGGATAGCCACCCAGCGGCCCTGTTTCAGGTGATCTGGACTCTCCTTGGAGGAAGTAATTCTTGGGTCTTTCTTCAGGGTCGCTGTGAGGAATATGCTGAGCATCTGGCAGATAAAGTCACTTGCATTCTCTCTGCATTGAATGCCAGCCTTGATGCAGGACCAGTGGAGGTTACAGGGGCCGAGTCTTGTATGGTTATCTGTGAGGATTTCAAGCCCACTGAACCTGAGGAAGTGGACAGCGTTCTAGTAGCCATTAGTTTATTCACTTCTGTGCTAGATCCATGCCCCTCATGGCTGGTCAAGGCTGCCTGAGAGGATGTGTGATTAACTCTGTGTGGAAGAGTAGGCTGTTGGGAAACAATTGCAGGCACCTGTGCTGCCTTCCTCCCCTCCTATTTGAGCCTTAGCATCAGCACAGTGTCAGCACAGCAGAGTTACTTATAAAAGCTGCATCCTTGAAATAGGAGGGGGAGGAGAACAGAGTAGATGTGTGTGTGTATTTTGGAAGCTTTGCAGTAACAGCAGCAGCAGCAGCAGCAGCAGCAGCAACAACAACATACAGAGAAAGCAGCCAAATAAAAGCATTTTTCCTTCACAGAGACTGGATGGTCCAGAGGAAAAGTATAGACGCTGAGCAAGTAAAAGTGCAAATATAAAAGCACAATGTAGAAAGTTGCAAGTATTCTACATGCTGGCCAGTAACAGAAGAAAAAAGCAGAAGAAATTCCAAAGAGAGGAATTAAGGCAGAACAGTGTTTGTAAGAAAAAAACATTGTTATAGAATAGTTACAAAATATAGTATAGTATAGTATAATATAGTATAGAGGATATAATAGTGTAGGATAGAGACAGTAGAAAACACTCACATGCAGACCTGAAACTTTCATATTTCACTTTTATATCTTGTTTTTCCCCCCCAAAATAAAACATCTCCCCAACCTGTATAGGGAGATATAAAATTCCAAGTATCTAGGGCCCATTGCTTTTGGTGGATCTTCTGAGTCTGTGTCAATCTAATTGGGTACAGTTAAAAAATAATGTGTGACAATTGGTGGTAGCATTGGGATTGGCTCAGACTCAAGGGACTCATTAAGTATTGTGCATGAAAAGAAAACAAACCTTGCTAGAAGAAGGGAATTTGGCCCTCACAGACCTCAGACTTTGCAGGCAATAGCCAACATTCTGGCTGCAGAAACCAGACCCCTCACTAGAGCCTATATCAAGCAAGCAAGGATGGAAAAGGTCGAAGGAGCTGATTCTCCTTTGGACACAGAGGAGGCTATTACTTTGGTAGAGACAGGTGTCCAGTCTAAGCCTGTAGTTAAACCAAAGAAGAAGGTAGAACAGGCAGAACAGGGATTAGACCCAGATACTTGGGCCAATATTGTATCAGAAATATTGAGGCAACAGCAAGAGGAAAGGCTTTGATTAATTAAAAAAAGAGGAACAAGAGTGGCTCTGGACAGAGACAGAGAAGAAAGATAGGTTAGAATGGGAAAAGAGTGAGAGAGAGGCAAGGAGGAAAGAGTTTAGAGGGCATAGACCTACTTAAAGGGGTCCAGTCTCCAGGAGGGACACATTCACCTCTAGGGTTTCGTGAACATATAGAGAGGGGAAGTGGTCCCAAAGATACTAAAATCCCTAAATTAATAGAGGAAGAAGTTATAGAAGCCTATTTCACTATGTTTGAAAGGGTTGCTACCTCTTATAAATGGCCTAAGAGTGAATGGGTGGCTAGTAGTTTAGCAGGAAAAGCTCTAAGGGCTTATAGCAGTCTTCCACCTAGGAAAGGAATGGATTATTACCATGTTAAAGAGGTAATCCTATACAGGTGTGAGGTAACTCTTTATACCTATAGGCAATAGTTTAGGAGCTACACGTACAACGAACATGAAGGGGTTCGTGAATTGTGGGCAAGAGTGGAAGACCTAGGTAAGAAATGATTGAAGTCACGTGAAAGGAGCAAAGAAAAAGTAGTAGAAGAAATAATTTTAGAACAGTTTCTACATCTACTCCCTACCAAAGTGAGATTTTGGGTGCAGGAACACCACCCCAAAACAGGCCAAAGGGCAGTAGAATTGGCTGAGGATTACCTGGCAGAGGATGATTGGAAGGGAGATACAGAAGGAGAAAGGAGAATAAGAAAACCTGTTTCAGAAAGCAGAAATCGTAAAGAACAGGTAGGGTTGAAAGAGAAAGAAGCCTTTGGCTCCTGCCCAAATGAAAGGAAGATTTTGGGAAGCTAGAGAGACCCATAGTTGTTACAACTGTGGGATAAGTGGACATTTGTCAAAGGATTGTAAAAAACAGGAAGAAGGGAATATCTGCAGTAGTGCAAGTACCTCTAGGGAACAAAATTATGGTTCCAGCAAAAGTTAATGGGGTGACTGTCAGAGGTTTAATAGATACTGGGAATAGAAGGATGTTAATATGTCTTCACTTAGTTAAAAAGGCAGTATATATAGGAAAAGAGCCTCCTACAAGTGCACTTGCGTAGACTGAGATGGTCCCATTGGTTAAAGCCAGGATACAGGTAAGGGGAAATGAACAGGTAATGGTGATAGGTGTAATCCCTAAATTACCATGTAACCTATTGATTGGAACAGATTTTCCAATTGCAGAAGGTTGGATTCAAACAAAAGGCTTCAGAAAGGAGGCTAAAGTAGTGGGAGTAACCACAAGAGCTCAGTCTAAGGCAGAAGCAAAGAAGGAGAAGAAGCAGGAGAGGGAAGGAACCTGGGATCCTTCCTAACCATACTGATTTATTAGGGGAGGTGGGATGTCCTAGAAAAGAGAAAGCTTTAAGAAAGGCTGATAAAGCCAGAGGTGAACCTGTAGGGATAGATACTTCTAAATGAGAAATTGACTTAGGAGTCTTACAAAAGAAAGATCCCACTTTAAAACACTGCAGGTTAACGGCAGAACAGGAGGAAAACAGGGAAACAACACCCATATCCCCCCCCAAAAAATCAGGGTTGCTGTTTTGAATTAGGCTTCATCCATATACAAGGGAACTAATAGAACAATAGTTCCCAGGAATATATTGGAACTAGCCCATGAAAATCCATGGTCTGGACATATGGGTAGAGATTGTACAATATTTAGAATATTAGACAGATTTTATTGGCCAGGGATTAGTAAAGATGTGGCCCATTACTGTAGATCCTGTTTGTCAGTTAGTGAAATCAAAAGGGGAACAAGATAAAGTTCCGTTGAAGAGAGTGCCTTTAATTCCAATTCTCTTTTCTAAAATAGCCATGGATATTGTAGGTCCTTTACCTCAATCTAGTAAAGGTAATGAATATATCCTAGTTGTCTGTGATTATGCAACTTGCTATTCAGAAGCACATTCAACTTGCACGATTCTATTTCTACAGCTGTTCTAATAAGAGTAGTTTTAAACCTATATGGCATTGGTTTCTTAGTCTGGTCTACCCTATAGGGCTGACCATATTAATTAAATAGAACTCAGAGCAATTTTCAAGGTACTTAAAGGCCTTCAGGCCACTAATTGCAGAGCAAGTTGTTCATGCTCTTACAGACATTTCCATCATAGTGCAATATTTGAACCACAGTGGCACAAGGGTAGCACAAATCTCCTCTTTGCTCCGGCCTACCTGGGAACTTCAGAACTACTGATTCCCCATCAGACCTTATTTGCGACTATTCATCTGACTGAAAAGGGTGGTATTCTTGTAGACAATCTTATCAGGGGACCATTCATGCCACATGAATGGAACGGTACTCATGGTCATCTTCCACCATTAAGGGATGCCAGATTTTGATGATTTTATCATTAATGCCAATCTCTGAAGTGCCCAATATTGCAGCAGGTTGGCCTCAGTCACAAATATTTGGGGGACTCTTTCCATTTTCACTGGATCATATGTTCCCGTATCTTTTTCCATCACAGCTTCTGATCACTTAGGAAGTTTCCAAGATAATTCTCAATCATGCCAACTGCATTGCTTCCTAATGGATTTCCCAAACCTGGTCCATCCTCATCTTCTCATGATTTTAATGAAGTCCTCTCAGTCTGGCAATCCTCCATATGTATCAAGTTTTAATGAGCTTCAAACTCATTATATACATCTAATCAGTCTTTTCCAGAAATTCTAGCCTACAACTTGTGTTTGCAGCTTATTGATATGAAAGCTTTATATAGCTAAATGAGTTTCTTTCATAACTTTCCTACTACTGCATACTCTTTTTCTTGTATTTCGAAGTTCTTGTTACAGCTGAAGTAGAGAGAACTCACTTTTTTTCTCTCCAATAGCCCTTTTTTTTCTTTTTTACACCATTCAGTTAAGCCATTTTTGAAAGGCCTCCAAAACCCCTTTTCTACTTATACTTGGTTTGTTCCATGGTGGAGCTTGTAATTTGTTCTTTCCCTATTGCCTTCAGTTTCTTCAGTTTAAATATTCTAGAAAAAATAACTTTATTAAGAAATAATCTTTTAAAAAACTCTCTTCCATAAAGGGTCATTCTGAACCATTACATTAGAATTCTTTGTCACTTCCCAAAGTGTGGCTCTGCACTGTTTGGTGGTAAATCTTACAGTTAGTCAACTCACAATAAAAATATATAAATGTCATACTAACAACCATTATTTTTGTGCTGTTAATTTATCTCTGCTAAGAAGTAGAACTTTGTGCAAATGAAATTATATTTATATTTAGCAAAAAGTTTTTTTTTTTAAAAGTCTTATTCTTAAAAATAACTGTTTTTATTTCACAGTATTCTGGCACCCTTAGCAGGCAGTTCTGGAATTTGGGACAAGTACCTACTGTTAGAACATTATTTGGAAATGTGGAATATTCTAGCAGATCATTTGAAAACGGGTACTCTTCTTTCAGTTACATTTTCTAGAGTGATGCTATGCTTTTGAAATGACAAATGAAAGGATAGCAAACATGTAGCCCTCCAGATGTTGCTAACTAACAATCACCAGCAGCCTCAGCTTGCATGAAAAATAGTAAGGGATGCTGGGATGTAGTATTAAACAGTATCTAAAAAGTCATGTTTCCTACCAATTTAGTAATGTTCATGACTGATGGTTAGATGAATTGTGATACAACAATGATGTCTGCAAAAAGATGTTATAGTATTGTTGTTTTCTTTACCTCCTGATAAATATGCCCCCTTTCCAATCAGCCAGCCATGCCTTTCTTAATCACATCATTATATTCCACGCATAACATATCTTATTTTTCTTTTCCAAGTGACATTCAGTTTTGCATGGCTTCTGGCCTTGCTTGATCCTGGCTAAGAAGTATTTTTTTAATTCACTGTATTTCTGCAAACATTAAATTCCTCAGAACATTTTAAAATCTTGTTTCTCAGTATGCCACTTATAATCCCATTTCTCTTGGTACTCGCCATCTGACTTCATTGTTTAAATCAGTGTTAGATGTATCAGTTAAAATAAGTGCTTTACATTATACTTAATAAGTTGGAAAGTAAATAGGAATGCAAGGCATATGAAGAAAGAATTTGCATGAAATTTCACCAAGCCAAGAATAATGAGCTGCAGCAGATTGAAAGCTTTATGAGGAAAATCAGAATCCATTTGACAAGAATCGTCAAACCCTGTGATACAACCCCTGGTAAAATGATAAATGAACTTGTGTGAAACTCCCCCCTCCCAAACTAAATGAATAAATAATAGCCAGATAATGAAACTGCTGGGATGGGCTATTGTTTAGCTATTATTCAAAATTCCCAGGGTACAGTTGGGTCATAGCAATGCATAACTGAAAGCAGCATTGTCCCTAGTTCAACCTACAAACAATAGATTTCAGCAAGCATTACAATTCAATATTATACCATCAGCAGAGCTGGATGTAAAATATTGTAAAATTCCATATGTGGAAAGGCTCTGCCCTTGTAAAGATGGTAATACTGAAATCCAATCTCATATTCTGTTGTATGTATTATACCTTCTCTTGAGACATATGTAAAAAGCCACTAATATGTCTTCTAACCCCATTTCCGGGACAGATTGATTAATTTTATGTTCAATTTTTACTGGCAGGTAAGGACCCCATTGCAAAGTTTGTTTTTGCAGCTTGCAAAACTTGCACATTGTTGATAGCTAATGCAAGTATGATTGCACATTTTTTTACCTTGTATGCCTTATTTTATTTTGTTGCTGCATTCTGTAGGGTTTATTTTGTAAGCATTATTTAGTCTGGGTCACTGAGTAATAAATTGGCAGAGTAATAAAGAATACTCTGCCAATCCAGAAAAAACAATCACACTACTTTGTCTTAGTTATTGGCCATTCCATAATAGTTTCTACTTTGCTGGCAGAGGGGGAGATAGTATCTTGCCACACAGTGTGCCTAAATCTGTAACCCCATTAAGGTCAATTTGACATTTCTTGGCCTTCAAAGACCACCCAGTTTGATGCCTTACAGCACTTCCTTAAGTTGTCTTATACATTCCTCCCAGATATCGGAAAAGACAGTCCCATCATCAAGTTGTATAACTGGAATTCCCTAGGCCATTGACAATTTGATTGGTCAGACTTTGGAAGGTGGCAAGGAAGTTACAAGGATCTGTAGTGAGATGGGCATTGATAAATTTGAAATCTAAATAAACAAACAAACAAATAAATGTTCCTTTACCCGAAGGGTGAAACTAGGGGAGGAAGAGGAGTTCAGTGGGTGTGAGAAAAAAATGGCATAACCCAGAGGTGGGGGCCATAGGAAGGAAACATTTCAGACAATCTGCCTTAACTGACTTCCTATAAGTCTATGTGGGGACTTCCTTTTACAGTTTTCAGAACTATGTTTTTACCCTGACTAGCATTAAAGATGCCTTTCTGAAATCTGTGTGGTTCTTGCTTCTTGAGTTTGCCAGATGAAGGCAGAATGTTTCTTTCAATCTCCTTTGATCAGGTCCAACATGGACCCAAATAGTCTTGCTGTTCATCCACCCTGGGTATCAGGTAGCTATCTAAAACAGTCTGTAGGGTAATCCACAGAAAAATGAGTCTCTGCACTTGAAGATTATGTGTAAAACCAAATCACTCTGGGATAATCTGATGATTCCCATCTTTAGCATCTCCTCAGTTTCCTTTTCTATGGTCTTGTGCTGCCAGTGGGCACTTTGTACAAAATAAAGTGTGTGACCACCTCAGTCTTTCCTGGCATGGCTGAGAACTGAGGAGCAATCTGGGTGCATATCTGCTCAGCCTTGGCTCTCTGCTGTTCTGTGAGAGTTGAGGACCATGGAATTCCCTCCTCTCCTCTCCCTTGATAGTTTCCCAAACAGATACTATCTCAAATGGAGGCTGTGTTGTTACAGTCTTCCTAGTAGCTGAACAAAGATGTTGAATGTCCCAGTTTGTAGAATATAGTATGGTTGTGGGGCCTTAGTAAGTTAAACTCTAGGCTAGAGTGTTGTCCCTGTGAATTCCCCTAAGTAGTTTTTCTTTGATGTGGTATAACCTTTTCCATTTGGTTTGCATCTTGTACTACCTGATACACTGGAAAAGAGGTAGGAGTCCCTGGCTCAAGCATCTGCTCTCCAGTATGTTTGTTTTACCAGGACTTTTGTTTGTTCTGGGTTTCTCGTAATGTCTGATAGGCCATCTTAAGGTCTCTTAAAGGGTAATCTGGAACTGATCCACAGTCTAGGATATTGTCCTTGGAGGGAGGTTTTCCTCCTTAGCAGTGGTTTTAAACTAACTCCAAGGAGCCTGGGCTTCCCTCTCTTTTACAACTCCCTTTTAAAAAAGGGGAACCCAAGATCTGGCTATGTTATTACCTGGTAAGCAACTGCAACTGAGACTAAACCAAATTTCAATTGTTACAGTGTTAATTAATAAACTTGCAAATCATGGTCCCCAAAGTTCCATTAAACATTTCAACTAGGCCATACAGTATGTCCGCCAATAATAAGGAATAGATACCAGATGCTCAACCCCATTTGCAGCCCATAGCTTTGCCATCACTTCTGACATAAAAATTATGCTAAAATCTGTGAGAAGCTGTTGGGCAACCTATTCTAGCAAATATCCAGTCTGTTCTAGGAGATGTGACCATTAGATTCTGACTCATGGATCAATCCAGCTCAAGGCTGCTATTTGTGGCCACCAAAATCAATGTGCTGCTTGCCTTGGATCAAATGGATCAGCCCCAATATCCACTGCCACCTGCTGGGAGGGAATCTCTATGATTAGCAGAGGTTGCAAAGAGGCTTTCGTGTTATCATTACAGTTCTCCATGCACTGGTATATGTAACAAGAGTTCACATGTGCAGTTACATTCTTCCCATACTCTTCCTGGTAGAAGGTTTGGGTCAGTCTTTAGTTCTATCCATACTTGCATGTTCATTTGGATAATCATAAGCCAGTCTTAGTAGTCTCAGGCAAAATTGGATGGATACCACATCCTCCCTCTGTCCCCCTCCCTTCCTGGGAGGTACATTCTGTAGGGAAGTCCATCTTTAAATATGTAGTGAAGCTCTGGGCTGTGGGTGATGAATCACTCTTCATCAATTCTGGGACTACAGTTACAGTTGCATCATCCTCTTATACTGCCTGGAAAGCTTCCATCCCTGCAACACTATCCCAGGTCTTGTGCTGGTTGGCTTCGGTCTCTAGATCTGGTTCTGGGGAGGGAGAGTTTCTAATGTAACTCTCATGAGATTGCTGTCCTATGAGCTCAGGATGAGTTGTTGCTGGGATCTTTGGAATGGCTTGCAGAATTCCATCCTGCACCAGGTCAGCTGTGGCTAGATTAATTTCTTGCATTTTCTGCCATGGGCGGGGGGGGGGTGTCACTTAGTGTTTCAGGAAGTGGACCTGTGTCTTGCACCCACCTTCTCACATGTCCCACTAACCTAAAATGAAAAATCACACTGTAGATTTGTTTTTGAGTCCACTCCTGGTGCTGAAGGTTCTTTCCTCTTGGATTAATTTAGGCATAACACAAAAGGAAAAGGGATGGGAGGAAGAATGAAAATACCTTATTTCCCCACTTCTCAAAGTTACTGTTGTTATCATGTCCAGTTGGCATGAACACTATGATGGAATGGCTGCAAAGCTAGATGACCATTGAAAAAGGTATAAATAGCTGGTTTCCCAGCAGAGGCAATGGATTCCACTCCACATCAGTCTTGCACTGATGATGTTACCTAGTTGGGTAATGAAATGTCTGCAACCAAACAAGCAAGCTGAGAGAGCATCAAGAATTCCACAGTTCAGTCCTGAGCTACGTATATTCTCTTAGTCCTCACTTAACAACTAACAACTACCCTGTTTAGCAACTGTTCAAAGTTACAATGGTGCTAAAAAAGTAATTTTACAACTGGTCCTTGCACTTATGACCATTGCAGCATCCCTGCAGTCACATTATCGAAATTCAAGCACTTCACAACCAGGGGTGTTTATGACTGTTGCAGTGTCCCACAGTCATGTGATTGCAATTTGCGCACTTCACAGCCAACTTCCAACAAGCAAAGTTAATGGAGAAGCTGGCAGTAAAATTGCAAGCTGCAGTCATGTGATGTCTTGCTTAACGATTGCAGGTGAGTCACTTAATGACCGCAACAGGAGTGATGCTTAATGACCATGTCGCTTAGTGATGGAGTTGCCAGTCCCAATTATGGTCATTAAGTGAGGACTACTGTATTGTATTCCACTCTGTTGTGCAGCCTGAAAGAATGGCTGCTATGTGACAGTTGAAGTCACTTTTTCTTGTAGTCTTTTTGGTATTGCTAACATGGTCACTATTGTAACATCCTATGCAGAATTATTCCTTGGCTGGTCTATTCATTGTGCACCTTTGTTTATAATTCTATAGAAGTGAGTTGAGAACTTATACAGTAAAACGTCAATCTAATGGTCACCCATTTAACAGATACCCTATACAATACACAAAGTTTGCACCTGGACTTTAACCCCAAAATAATGGACAATTCCACTGTATCCAAAGCAGTCCAGATGATTCATATACATTTACACCATTGCATAATGAGGTAAAGGATGAAAATAACAAATCTGAATTTAACAGACATTTGGGTGTAAAGGAGATGCATCTCTCCAAATATATACATTTCTCAGTCATTTGGACAAGAGCTCCTATTTGTACATGTGGGACATCAGGATGATGATGATTCCAAAATGCAATTAGTGCTCAGTAACCATATGATAAACAGTAGAGCACAAGAACTGTGCTATTGAGAATATAAGCACAATACACCTCATAACTGCAGCTATAATGCAATGTTTGTGTAAATCTGCTTATGGATATTGAAATAGAAATATATGTTGAAATGTTAAACTGCTGTTTGACTAATTTATTATCTTCACAGAATTCTTCAGCAAAATTTGCTTTTTAGAACTTATGATCAGGGTTTAATTGGGGAGTAATTGAAGGCTTATAGATAAACATTATTAAAAAGAATTAGGGAATAAATCATATTGAACAAAACTTATTCAAATATTTTGTTTATAAAAAATAAAAGATCTAATTTTATTATTTTTTGTTTGTTTTCAGAGTATGGTCATTGGATCTACCTAGCCAAACGAATGACAGCATAGCAACCATCCATGGCAAAATAGTTACTTTTCAGGATTGTTTTGTTCTTGATACTCCTTTTACTATTGCCCAGCCTATATATATATTAGGCTCAAAAACTGGAGTTTCTGTCACTCTTCCATCTGGTAGTGAAGCCATAATATCATGGTCTGCATGTTATCCAAGATCAGCTGTTGTAGTTACAGATGTTGGTATCTTCCATACCAGCAATAGATTTTTAAGTACAGTAGAAATAAAATTTCCTACAGGCCTGATAAACTCTAGCATGATTCACAAAGTCAAAGAAGTAGCTATTGTTTTTCCGAATGTCTTCATTCTGATTGAAAAAACACTTTATGCAGCAAGCGTAGGCAATGTCATCAATGTTGGACAGGATTATTTTCCAGGTGTAGAAATAATTGGAATACAGACCAAAACTTGGTGTTCGGGCGAATATCCTTTGATTGTGAGTATATATAAAAAGTTATTTTACATTTTATTATAAAGGAAGTTCTACTCATACTTAAGATAAAAACAAAAGTGCTTCACATAATATACAACTAATCTATGACATCAGACCCAGATGAACCTTTGATAGCTCTTATGGACTACATGAAGTGATAGATTGAATAAGGATGAGTAAATTGGAATTTAATCTATGTGACATAGTTATGGTGGAAAGTTACTTTCTTTCTTGGGGAAATACTTTCCCTTAAGGATCAGATTGGCAGTTTGGGGAAGTTCCTCAGTGCCTAAATACTAGTGGCTCGGTGTACTTTTTAATAACTTCACCTAATTTGTCTCCTTTGCCTGATACTAGAAAAAAAGGATATGGCTGCTGACATTTATGCTTCAATAATGTTTATGCTACAATACTCCAGTGTGTTCTCCATGTTGCTGATACTAAAGACAATCCAGAAATTATGACAGATTTAAAATTGATCTGTCATGTGAAAGCCACTATAAACATATCTATTTTGAAACATCTTTATTGCCGTCCTTGTTTCTCCATTGAAGGTGCTGGATTGATCCTGAGAGCCCTAAATGTTTGCTGTTGATATTGAAATCTGATTATGCTGGAGAGGCTCTTCTCCCATTTGAACACTGTCAGTAGCAACTAGAATTTGACAATGAAGCCCTACTCTAAATAATATCAACTGTAGGTGCTCTTTATTATTGTCCTCATGATTATCTGATTTTTTCAGATTTGAAACATGTTTTGTAATATATAGGGCTGTCCTCAGAGGAACCATCATGTGAAGCAGGTAGATTTCCTGCTATGGGTACCCTACCTTCATGCCTGCCCCACCCACTGACTCACCTAACTGCCTACTGTGGCAATGACAACCCTCCTGATATCCTTTCTGGCTGAATACTTCACTTTGAGGCCCTTTGCAAAGTGAAGTAGTGGGCCAGGAAAAGAAAATGGAAGTGGTGCTGATGTGACAGGCAGCAAGCAAGCTAGGTAGAGAGGCAGGCCAGAGCAGAAGAATTACCTAGTCCTATAATTTTTAAATAGTCAATTTATTACTTTAACTGTGATCTGTAAATACTGTAAGTAAATATCTGGAGAAGACTTAGTACATATAATTAAGCAACAGAGAAACTTCTGTGCTCTGAGACATTTCCATCTACAGGATACCAGGAATTAGAGTATAATATTGATATTCTTACTGTGTCTTTCTTCTGACCTTTATATAATATCTAATTAGCATTTTCAATTAGCAGCATATTGAGCTAGAATTATGCCATTATACAGTGACTGTATAGTAGTGGTTAAAGTGCTAGACCAGGACTGAGAGACCCAGGTTCGAGTGTCCATCAGATCATAGAATTCATTGGGTGAGTTTGGGTCAGTCACTTTATCTTAGCCCACCTTATCTCATAGGTTTGTTGTAAATATAGAATGAGATGATTCCATGTTTGCTACCTTGAATTCCTTAGCAGAAAGGTGGAAAATACATACAAGTAAATAGAAGTATCTTAGCAAAACAAAAAGCACAGGTCCAACATCCTATTAACAAAAAATACAGGCTTAACACTGTATTAATCTTATTTAACAGCAGGTATAATATATGTATTATGCAAGGTCTAACGTTATAACTACAAATTGAACCTAAAACCAGGCAGTTCCTAGTAATAGGTGATTATTAATGGCACCTCTCTCCTTGAATAAAGTTATGCCATGTATATGCCAAAGGAGAGCCAATTAGCTGTAGTGGTGAAGGCACCAGGCTGGGAGACCATGAGTTCTAATCCCGTCTTAGGCACAAAGCCAGCTGGGTGACCTTGGGCCAGTAACTCTCAATCCTAGGAAGAAGGCAAGGGCAAACTACTTCTGAAAAACTTGCCAAGAAAACTGCAGGGACCTGTCCAGGCAGTTGCCAGGAGTCAAGACAGATTTGAAGGCACAAAGCAAAATAAACCAAAAGCCAAGGATGTCCTCTTTCTTCCTTTTTTAATTTCACTGTAGAAACTTTTGTTTGTATAATTAGAAATTCTGAAATCATTGAAGGAAGATTCTCCAATAGGCATGTTAATTTTTTATAGTTATAACTTTTTACCAGAAAGTTCTATTCCAAATATTATTTCATTAGTACATGTATTGGGTATTCTGTTTGGTTACTCTATAAATGGTAGCAAATCAGAATTTATGGTACAGGTAGTCCTCCCTTAATGGCCATTCCTTTAATGACAGTTCAAAGTTACAACGGCCTCAGAAAGTGCTTTATGACCTGTACTCATACTTATGACTGTCACAAACCATCACATCACCCCCTGCAGTCATGTGGTTGCGATTTGCGACCTTTTTTACAATGGTCATTAAGTGAATCACCACGGTCGTTAAGCAAATCATGTGGTCATTAAGGAATTCATGTGGTCATTAACCGAATTCTGGCAAAAAACATCCATTGGGGAAGCTGGATTCACTTAATGACCATGTGATTCACTTAATGATGTCATAAAAATGGTCGTAAAATCGGGTCTGCTCACATGGTGACCTACTTAATGACCATCCTGGTTAACAACCAGTTTTCGGTCCCTACTGTGGTCATTAAGCAAGGACTACCTCTATAAGATTATAACTTATTGGGGAGGAGCAGGCTGACCTGGCGTGCATCACCGAGACCTGGCTGGCACCAGAGGGGGGAGTAGCCCTCTCGGAATTGTGTCCAGCCGGGTTTAGGGTGTGGCACCAGCCGAGACCCCAGGGCAGGGGAGGGGGAGTGGCAGTAGTCATCAGGGAATCCCTATTGGCCTTCAGGGGCCCTGCTCCACAAGTGGCTGGATGTGAGACCCTGTTCCTGAGGTTGGGCACACGGGATCAGTTGGGAGTGCTGCTAGTGTACCAGCCTCCCTGCCTGAGCTGCTGGAGGCCATCTCGGGGTTGGCAGTGGAGTTCCCCAGACTTATAGTCTTGGGGGACTTTAATCTGCCGTCCCTGGGGTTGGCCTCGGAGGCGGCTCGGGAGTTCATGGCTACCATGGCAGCCATGGGCCTATCCCAGGTCATCGATGGCCCGACCCGGGACAGTGGTCACACCCCAGACATGGTTTTCTTGTCGGAGCAGTGGCAGTGTGATCTGGTGGGGGATTTTATATTATCCCCCCTTTCATGGTCAGATCACTCCCTGGTGGCGGCGGGATTCTCCTATGCTGTCCCCCTCTGCAGGAAGGTGGGACCTATTCGAACGGTCCACCCCCGGCGCCTGATGGACCCGCATGGGTTCCAAAGGGAGCTAGGGGTTGTTCCTGAGGCCTTGCTGCATGGCCCAGCGGAGGCTCTGGCTGCAGCCTGGAACAAGGAGGCAGATGGGGCCTTGGACAGGATCGTGCCTTGGCCCATCACCCCCAGCGCTCCCTGTGGTTCACGGAGGAGTTGAGGGAGCTGAAAAGGGCTAAGAGACATCTAGAGCACCGCTGGCGGAAAACTGGGGACGAATCAGACCGAACACAGGTTAGAGCTGCTATTAAGGCCTACCTAGTGGCGGTAAGGGCGGCGAAACATCAATATTTCTCCGCTCTTATTGCATTCTCAGAGTGTTGCCCTGCAGCCCTGTTTAGGGTCACCCGGGCCCTCCTGGGAAAAGGGGGGGCAGAGGTCTACTTGCAGGGGCGTGCAGAGGAATTTGCTGAACACCTGCTGGATAAAATCGCTCAGATCTGTTCTCAGTTGAAAGCCAAGTGTGGAGTAGGTCCAGGGGAGTTGCCCAGGGAGCGTTCTTGCCCAGTTATCTGGGAACGGTTTGATCCTGTTGCCCCTGAGGAAGTGGACAGGGTCCTTGGGGCCGTCAGTGCGACCACCTTCGGTTTAGATCCTTGTCCCTCCTGGTTAAAGCTACCAAGGAGGTGACTTTAGGGTGGGTTCTGGCGGTGGTTAATTCATCCTTGCAGGAGGGGGTGTCTCCGAAGCCTTTCAAAGAGGCTTTGGTCCGCCTACTCCTCAAGAAACCGTTGCTAGACCCCACCCTCCTGGACAATTTTTGTCCAGTCTCCCACCTCCCCTTTTTAGGGAAGGTGGTAGAAAAGGTGGTCACACGGCAGCTTCAGAGGATCCTGGAGGAAACGGATTATCTGGACCCCTATCAGTCAGGATTCAGGATTCTACATACTATTCAAAAGAGACAAAAGACCAGAAGATCGCCTCACCAGCAATCAATCACCAGCAATCATCACCAGCAATCATCACCCAGATAAGCAAAGGTTACAACCAGGCACACAATCAAGCAGCAAACATATGCTAATCAAGGAACTACCAGAGGAGCAAAACAAACCCCCCACCCTTACCAGCACTAGCAAGACAGGCCACAGCACATAAATAGAGAGCAAACCCCATCCCATTTTAGCACTGAAGATGTTACCTAGCCAGGTAATGAAACGTTTGCAAGAAAAGAACCAAGCTCAGAGGACCCCAAGGACCCCACAGTTCAACCCTGAGCTACACATATTCACCTCTTTTGGTACAGGATATTGAATAGATTTCTCTGGCAAGGGTATCCTGTGAGATTTTCATTGTTTAAGTTGTAATTCCTGGTCAGGAATGGTAAATTTAGCTTTCTGCATGCTCAGGCACCTATTTTAGATTTGGTCAATGGCTGGAATAAGACATTGCAGTAGTCAGTTCTTCTTTGGACTCAACTTGAGAATTATTATTTGTCCTTATTGAAATTGCTTGTGTATACTGCTCAGAGTACAGTAGTGTAGATTGGGGTGGTCTAATAAGTACTGTGAATAATAATAAAATAATATATTGAAATCTTGAAAAGTATTGAAATTTATGATTTCATGGAAATCTGTTTTAGTACTTGTATTTAATGCACAATATATATATATATATATATTGAATGAACTATGGCTACATACAGGTGAAACTCAAAAAATTAGAATATCGTGCAAATGTTCATTTATGTCAGTATGGCAACTCAAAAGGTGAAACCAATATATGAGATAGACGCATTACATGCAAAGCGAGATATGTCAAGCCTTACTTTGGTATAATTGTGATGATTATGGCGTACATCTTATGAAAACCCCAAATTCACAATCTCAGAAAATTAGAATAGTGTGAAAAGGTTCAATATTCTAGGCTCAAAGTGTCCCCCTCTAATCAGCTAATGAATCCATAACACCTGCAAAGGGTTCCTGAGCCTTTCAATGGTCTCTCAGGCTGGTTCAGTAGGAATCACAAGCATGGGAAAGACTGCTGACCTGACAGTTGTGCAGAAAACCATCACTGGCACCCTCCATAAGGAGGGAAAGCCCCAAAAGGTCATTGCAAAAGAAGTTGGATGTTCCCAAAGTGCTGTATCAAAGCACATCAATAGAAGGTTATGTGGAAGGGGAAAGTGTGGTAGAAAAAGGTGCACAAGCAGCAGGGATGACCGCAGCCTGGAGAGGATTGTCAGGAAAAGGCCATTCAAAAGTGTTGAGGACTTTCACAAGGAGTGGACTGAGGCTGGAGTTAGTGCATCAAGAGCCACCACACACAGACGGATCCTGGACATGGGCTTCAAATGTCGTATTCCTCTCGTCAAGCCGCTCCTGAACAACAAACAACGTCAGAAGCGTCTTACCTGGGCTACAGAAAAAAAGAACTGGTCTGTTGCCCAGTGGTCCAAAGTCCTCTTTTCTGATGAGAGCAACTTTTGCATCTCATTTGGGAACCAAGGACCCAGAGTCTGGAGGAAGAATGGAGAGGCACACAATGCACGATGCTTGAAGTCCAGTGTGAAGTTTCCACAGTCTGTGTTGATTTGGGGAGCCATGTCATCTGCTGGTGTTGGTCCACTGTGCTTCATTAAGTCCAGGGTCAACGCAGCCGTCTACCAGGAGATTTTGGAGCACTTCCTGCTTCCTTCCGCAGACGAGCTTTATGGGGATGCTGACTTCATTTTCCAGCAGGACTTGGCACCTGCCCACACTGCCAAAAGTACCAAAACCTGGTTCAATGACCATGGGATGACTGTGCTTGATTGGCCAGCAAACTCGCCTCACCTGAACCCCATAGAGAATCTATGGGGCATTGCCAAGAGAAAGATGAGGGACATGAGACCGAACAATGCAGCGGAGCTGACGGCCGCTATTGAAGCATCCTGGTCCTCCATAACACCTCAGCAGTGCCACAGGCTGATAGCATCCATGCCATGCCACATTGCAGCATCATTGCTGCAAAAGGGGCCCAAACCAAGTACTGAGTACATATGCATGCTTATACTTTGCAGAGGTCCGATATTGTTCTGTTTCCAATCCTTGTGTTATTGATGTCATATAATATTCTAATTTTCTGAGATTGTGAATTTGGGGTTTTCATAAGATGTACGCCATAATCATCACAATTATACCAAAGTAAGGCTTGACATATCTTGCTTTGCATGTAATGCGTCTATCTCATATATTGGTTTCACCTTTTGAGTTGCCATACTGACATAAATGAACATTTGCACGATATTCTAATTTTTCGAGTTTCACCTGTATATATATAAAAAAAAAAAATCCCCTCTCACCCCTATGGGTGGTATGTGTCTTCCTCAATCTCGGGTCCTCTACCAGAGGCCTGGGAATTTGAGGGTTCTGCGCAGTATCTTAGCTGTTCCTAGCACTGCACTCTTCTGCTCTGATGTTGTTCCTGGGATCTGTTGGAGCCACTCTCCCACCTTAGGAGTCACGGCCCCGAGTGCTCCTACCACCACTGGGACCACTTTGGCCTTGACTTTCCACATCCTCTCTATTTCCTCCTTCAGGCCCTGGTACTTCTTCCTGATGTTGCTGTCACTTGGCACTGCTACATCTATCACTACCACTGTCTTCTGGTCTTTGTCTACTACCACGATGTCTGGTTGATTAGCCAGTACCTGCCTGTCCGTCTGGATCTGGAAGTCCCACAGGATCTTAGCCCTCTTATTCTCCACAACCTTCTGTGGAATCTCCCATCTGGACTTGGGGGGGTCTAGCTCATACGCTGTGCAGATGTTCCTGTACACAATGCCAGCTACTTGGTTGTGCCGTTCAGTGTATGCTGTTCCTGCCTGCATCTTACACCCTGCCACTATGTGTTGGACTGTCTTGAGGCCTCTGCACAATTTGCACCTTGGGTCCTGTCTAGTGTGTTTCTATAACAGACCCCTGTTTCTATGGATCTGGTGCTTAGTGCCTGTTCTTGTGCTGCTATGATCAGTGCCTCAGTGCTGTCTTTTAGTCTGGCCCTTTCCAGCCACTGATAGGATTTCCCAATGTCAGCCACCTCAGCTATCTGTCAATGGTACATCCCATGCAGGGGCTTGTCTTGCCATGGTATTTCCTCCACTTGAACTTCCTCCCATGTCTGCTGCTGCCTGAGGCATTCTCTCAGCAGCTTATCTTTGGGTGCCATCTTACCGATGTACTCCTGGATACTCCAGGTTTCGTCCAGGACAGTGGCTTTGACACTCATCAGACCCTGCCTGCCCTCTTTGCGGCTGGTGTACAGTCTCTGGATGTTGGACTTGGGGTGGAAACCTCCGTACATTGTGAGGAGCTTCCGGGTCTTCACATCGGCAGCCTCCATGTCTTCCTTTGGCCAGCTCACTATACCACATATCATCACATATCACATATCATCAGGGTATCTGATGACTGGCAGGGCATACATGGTGATGGCATGGATCTTGTTCTTCCCATTGAGCTGGCTCTTCAGGACCTGTCTTATCCTTTGGTGATACTTGGATGTTGCTGTGTTCCTTGCCTCTTCCTCATGGTTTCCGTGTGACTGTGGGACACCAGGGTATTTATAGCTGGTCTCTATGTCTGCTATGTGGCCCACTGGTAGTTCCACTCCATTGGTCTTAACTACTTTCCCTCTCTTTACTATCATCCTGCCACACTTCTCCAGTCCAAATGACATCCCAATGTCCTCGC
Source organism: Liasis olivaceus (assembly GCA_030867105.1). Taxonomy (NCBI): domain Eukaryota; kingdom Metazoa; phylum Chordata; class Lepidosauria; order Squamata; family Pythonidae; genus Liasis; species Liasis olivaceus. The sequence goes on from CM061349.1 coordinate 267,095,840, forward strand.
TGTAGATCCGTGTCAGGTGGATCAGTGAGTCGATGTCTCGTTCACTCTTAGCATACAGCTTGATGTCATCCATGTAGAGGAGGTGGCTGATGGTGATTCCACTCTTGAACTTGTACCCATATCCAGATCTTGTGATTATCTGGCTGAGGGGGGTTTAAGCCTATGCAGAAGAGTAGTGGGGACAGTGCATCACCTTGGTATATGCCACACTTGATGGCCACTTGTGCGAGCTGTCTTGAGTTGACTTCCAATGTTGTCTTCCACAGTCCCATTGAGTTCTTGAGGAAGGTCCTTAGTGTCCTGTTGACTTTGTTTAGCGCCAGGCATTCACAGATCCAAGTGTGTGGCATTGAGTCATAGGCTTTCCTGTAGTCAATCCAGGCTGTGCTCAGATTGGTCTGCCTAGACCTTGAGTCTCGGGTGACTGCTCTATCTATGAGTAACTGGTGTTTTGAGCCTCTGGTGTTGTTCCCAATGCCCTTCTGAGCTGTGCTCATATACTGGCCCATATGGTCTTGTAGCTTGGCAGCTAGGATGCCTGATAGAACTTTCCATGTTGTGGGGAGGCAGGTTATTGGCCAGTAGTTGGATGGTGCTGTTCCTTTGTGAGGGTCTTTCATGATCAGCACTGTCCTTCCTTGTGTTAGCCAGTCTGGGTGGGAGCCTGCTGCTAGTAGTTGGTTCATCTGTGCTGCTAGGCGTTCATGCACTGCTGTTAGTTTCTTTAGCCAGTAGGTGTGGATCATATCTGGGCCAGGTGCTGTCCAGCTTTTCATGTTCTTGACCCACTGTTGGATGTCTGCTACTGTGATGGTGACTGGTTCTTGTACTGGCAGATTGCTATGGTCTGCTTTCAGGTCCTGCAGCCACTTTGCCCTGGTGTTATGTGTCTTCTCTTTCTCCCATATGTTCTTCCAGTACTGTTCAGTTTCTGCTGCTGGTGGCTCAGCTGTTACTGTGTGGTTGCACTGCAGTTGGGAGTACACTTTGGATGGTTCTTTGGAGAAAAGGGCATTTATCTTCTTGGCCTCTGCTTCTCTAGTGTATCTCCTTAGCCTGGCAGCCAGTGCTGTGAGCCTTTGTTTAGCAGTCTCTAGGGCTTCAGATGGAGTCAGGCCCATATATTTTTTCAGTAGCTGAGTCTTATCCCTAATCTCCACATGCTTCTGTATATATATATATACAGATATATATATATATAGCCATAGTTCATTCATGACAGAGTTTAGATTTACTGACATTGAAAGTTATTAACTTGAGCTATTGATAATTAGTTAAAAACAAATAATTCATATTTGGAAAAATGATGCTGCTACTAAAATCTTAATTTAATTAACTTCTGAATATGAAGCTGGCCAGACTCCCATATTTGTGAATGTACTGGTACCAGAATAAAAAAAAAAAGCAGAATTGCAATTATGCTAATATGAAACTGATTTTTTTCTTGTGGTCTATTTGGTTCACACTTGTGGTTCGCAGTCACTGCTATGAAGCCACCATAAAATACATAAGTTGTGTAAGAGTTTATGTGCTATTACATATTTTCATTGATCTTTTCAAATTGCTTGATGTATCTATTTTAGTATGAAATAATCTATATAGCTACACAGAGGTGCACACTGAAGATAAGTGTACATAGAACCAAAATGTAAACAACCATTTGTTGATAATTAAGATAATGTGACTATATTCTTTCAATTAGGCAAATAGCTTTTCTTATTAGAATAGCAATTGCATTATCAGGCATGCTTGAGTTAGGTGAGGTTGAACCTTGTACTCTTATCAGTTCCGAATATCCTAGACAGTGTACTATAACTTCATGTTTGTGAAATTGCAAATACATTATGGACCACTAGAAGAATAGCAATTGTATGTAAGCACAAAATATTTTTCTCTGGTTTTGAGCCTTCTTATATAATATATTAATATATATTAATTCATGATACCAACTGTTAATTTTAATGAATATTTTATAACATATTGTAATCTTGGTTAGTATTATTATTTTGTACAGTTTGGAAAAATTATTTTCATAAGTTTGTTTTCCTTCAGGAGAGAAAGTTAAGTGAAATAATTATATGGTCAGAAGATGAAGTTTTTCTTGGATATTCCGAGAATAATTTTTATCCATTGACAGATACTACACTGTTAAGACAGCAACTAAAATTAAAAAGGACTGCTAATCTGTTAATAGTATCTGCTTGCTACGACTCACTTACTACTACAATTGCAATACTGCTAGAATGCACTGGGTGTATAAGGACAAAGATACTATACTTGGCTGCCTATACAGAAGATACAGCTCAATGGATCTTGAGAGACTTTACCCTAGGTTTACCCACTGCTGGTGCCATACATATGGAAGTCATACTTTCAGCAATAACTTCCATGGTATTATGGGATGATGACACAGTTTTTTATACTTACAAAGAAAATAGAGAATATGGTTATCTTCAGGTATCTGGTACAAAAAGGAAATTTTCAGCAGCATCTGAAAGTTCTACGATTCATCAAATTATTATTGGTTAAGTATATTATGTTTTAATAGAAATATAAAATGGAGCTGATCACCCTCTAAATAGTGAAGTCTCAAAGCTTTTAGAGATTTAATGATTAATAGCAAAATTTTAAATTGTGCCAAAAATGAAGTGCGGCTCTTACAATAGGCTGTTTGAAGAACCTACTCAATAAGAGAGTTGGGTGGCCCTAATGAGAATAGGGCTGAGAAGATGAAGATTGGTAAGTGGGGGCTACTGCAGCTGTATGGTAGATAAGGGGACCAAGAGGGGAACCACTGGTTGGCTTGGTCCTGGAAAAGTGAGCAGAACTGGCATGTATTACTGAAACCTGGCTGGGTGAGGAAGGGTGTAAGCCCCTATCTATGTTTGAATTATAGAATTTCAGGTGTTTCAGCAACTGAGATAGAAGGAAAGAAGAATGGGGATGATCTTCTATGAGACCTTGGCTGTTACCATGGGTCCTGCTTTACAAGTAATTCAGTGCAAGTGTCTGTGTTTGAAGTTGAGCTCCAGGGACAAGCAAGGGATTCTGGTGGTGGATGGCCCACCCAGCTGCCCAACACCACCCCTTCCTGTGCTCCTGGATCTTATCTCAGGACTAGTGTTGGAAGTCCTCTGTGATATTAGTGCTGGGGAACTTCAATCACCATGACTGATATTGGATATATAAAGAGATTTGATATAGCTCAGGGGGTCATCATCACATTGTCCCAACTGTCAATGTCCAGTAGTCCTTATGATCAAAAGAGTCACTTTGCCACCATATTCATTTCTCCTAATGGTAGATCCCTGCTAGCCTAGGAAGCATAAATCTCTAAGCTCCTGGAATTCACTGTGGATGCTAAAACCGGTCCTTCAGTTAGCAGAATAAAGTGATGTAATTTAGGCAGTGTAATGAAGAAAGACAGGATAAAGACTGACATTTATTCTGCAATAGTATCAGACTTTTGTCATAGTAGAGGGACATTGTTTGGGTTTGGATTCGGACAGCAACATTTTGTGGCTGTCCAGCATTCAAGAGAGAGCTATATTCTGATGGTATAACCTAATAAAATAATTCTGTTTATACTAAAAACAAATGTGGTGAAGAGTTTAAAGATAAAGCTGAAAAACGAAAATGAGCCTCTTCTCAGCCAAGAAAATTATTGTGTAAAGTGGCCAACAGTTCTTTTCTCAACTTAGTAGGCCTCTCAGGGTTATAACAATCAAAATAATTAAATAAGTTACCATTAGTTTTTTTAAAAGGAAGTGTGAATTAAAATAAGAAGTAAGAATAATAAGAGGTACTTGAAGTAAGAGCTACAGATAGACTAAAAGAGATTATGTATGTTTACTGAAATCATGAATGCTTACTGAACAGTAAGTTCCCATGTACTCAGTGATGCTTGCTTTAAGTATGTTTGAAATTACAGTATCAAGACATTGAAATTTTATATGAAATAATTTTATTTATCTAGAAATATACTTAATATTGCATTCTTTTTCTTTTCCAGACTACAGTGGAAATGCCATAATAAAGCTGAAAAATAATGTTCTGTTTTTCTTCAAATTTGAAATGACAGATGTTGTAAAGCTTATTCCTTGGGAAAATAATCTTAAACATTTTATTTTTTATTTTAATCCTTCCGGAGATATGTATTTGCTGACAATTAATCACACAAAAATAACCCGCCAGGTATACCCATTGAAACTAGAAGTGCTTAGTGTTGCATCAAAATTGAAAGAAGTTTGCCCATACATATCATTTGAACACAATTTGAATCTCAATATTCATTATATAGACATGGGAGAAAATGTGACATTTTGGGGTCAGATAGTGTTTTTGGAAAATCTGGGTTTATCAGTGGATGTTGAAATTAACAGGCCAGAACTGCTGAAGACTAAAACCTATATTAATTATGAAATAGCTCGTGGAATCTGCACTAAGAATATGGTGAGTGCTTTCTACACAGAGTATCATTATTTTTACCTTTTTTCACTGTTCTTATGTGAGCCAGACTGAATGATAGGGCATTTATGTCTTCTATATTTTTTTCTGAAATTCCCATCTTCCATTCAAACTTTATCTTTTGTTTATCTTTATTAGGAAACTTTGTGCAGATAACTGTATGCAAAAACTCTTGAAGAAATAAATAATAAAGAAAGCCAGACATTAGAATTTAGGAAAATTTTTTAAAAAATTAAAAAACACTGTAAAGGTCTGTTTATTAAGCAAGCGTATAATGATACAATATATAACAGCATACAAATGTTAAAAGCCTAAGCTTTACTCTAGAAAATATTTTCCAGCTATAACCGAACATATTTCAACACAAAAGCCATTGGTCAATAGTCTACTATAAGATTAAAACAATAAAATATTTTAAGAATATTTGCAGACATAATCTGTAAGGCCAATAATACATTTTAAAAAATCGAAACTCAACTGTCGAATTTGAATCCTGTATTCAGAACTTAGTGAGATGCGTTCAGAATACAAATACCTATTATATGTGGCCACTTGCACAGATCCAATGCTTTTAACTTTTTCAAGATCAGCCAAGATCAGATAGGTCTGATCTGCTATGACTCCTCTCAAAATGCAATATATAATTTTAAAATAATATTTATAAGAGATAATGCCATATGTGTTGGAGTAAGCATTCTGGGCTAAAACACAAAAAAATTATATATTTGATATACTGTAGCTCATGTGACTTGTTCTCTAGATTTTGTTTATTAATCAAGTTTTGTAGAGGTTTTTGCCTGCCTTAAACCAACAAGAATAAGGAGTTCATGTATGTTTTATGCCATTTTCTCCTAATATATGTTTATTAGAAATTCAGAGGAAGGTAAGTCTAGTTCACTGATGTATTTATCTGTTCCTCATAGACTCTCACGTTTTATCATGAAAGGGATTACTCTGAACTGGAATATTATCGATTTGATATGTAAGTACCCATTTAGTAATATAGAAACAATAATTCAGAATAATAAATATACTATTCTCACTCAAGGATGTCAATGCTTTTTGTTTTTGATATAATTCAGTACTGTACTGTCATGTTCTAGGCTCATAGGATCCAGGCCAAATTTTAGATTATTCTTGTTGATTCCAGAACAAATCTATTGGCGTTCCAGAAGGGGAAACAAGGAGAAGTGAGAAAGTTAAAAGGTTACAGCCAGCTTGCAGAGAGTTCCATTAATGATTTAATAAACATGATGGCCTTTGATTATTGCTGATGCCAAAGCACTGTACAGGTGTTAAGGAGTATAGTTGAACCCAGTTTCCTGCAAGGGTTGCATACCTGCATTTTAGGTCCTATTTTATTTTATTTTATTAATTTTAATTTTATTATTATTGTATATTTTTCTCATTTTTTGAGCAAGAAACAAGTGTAGATATCTCAGAAAAATTGGAGGTACTACTCCTGTGCACAGATTTCAATATGCCAACTTGTCCTGAATTCCCAGTTCATGATTCATTTTCAGCTAGTAGCATGTTGGAAATACTGGGTGTAAAAGCTGTAAAATCTCTAGTGAAAGGAAAAGATAATTTTATGAAGAAGCAAACTGGTCTCTTTTATTTTGCAGGGGAAAAAGTATACTAGATTTTCAAAACTTTGCAAACAATTTGCTAAGTAAATAAATTATTATATATAAGTTTACTAAGTAAATAAATAAATAAATTATAATGATAATGATAATGAACTGAAGGCAGCTCTAACAAAATATTTCAAGCCATTTCAGTACATGGATTATGAGTAACATACGTTGCCCCAAATCCATTAGCAGAACAACACATTGCCCCCCACCCCCATGGATGCATTTCATTCCCAGTGTAAACAGGGCCTTGTCCTCAACCAGAGGTATTCCCAGACAAAATAAGAACCTCTGAGGTTTGTCAGAAAGCATCCCCATTTTAATCCCAATCTTTATAGGTCTCATTTCATTAGTTACCAATCAAGACTTTTAGAACTTGTGTTAATTTTGGCTACCAGCACTGAGTTACATACTGATATGCACAAAGTAGATATGTATTTATATTCCATTGCTTAGAGGTACTGTTGATCACTTTGTACTGATTATTGTTTGGCACTGCTTTATATTTAGGAAGAAGGATGGAGAATTTGGAAGAAAGATTGAGATCTGAATTTGCATACTGTATATATTGCCTATAGACCTTAGTTATGTTACATGTTTGTTTGTTAAGACAGCAAGAAGAATGAAGTAAATATGCAAATTTAGGTGCTTAAGTCAACAACCACATATTGAACCCCAGCAGAAGAGCCAGTAGAGACTGAGAAGATGTTTTGAAGTTGATCGAAGGACCTTATCAGGATGGACTGGACATTTGCCCTGAAAAATACAGATGATATGAGAGGGACTAATCAGTCACAAACGTAATAGACAGTATACTCTGACTTAACCAGTTAGAAGTGGCAGCATACCTAAGTTTAAGCAAGCCAAAATGGAATGCTATGCTAATTAAGCATGGCATATCACAATGCCAACTCTCAAGATAGGAAACAAAGTGCTGGTAAAGAAAATAGAATGTCAGAGTAAGTTATTAATTCCGTACTACACTGACCCTTGGCAGGTCATCAGCATCAAAAGTACCATGTTCATAATGCAATGGGACAATCACTGGCTTCCTCAAAACCTTCCACATTTCAAATCATTCCATGAATTGTTTACCTAAAAGGAAGCACCCACATAGTTCCCATCAATTAAAAGAACCTCAGAATGTCCTGTGTATGGAAAAAACAGAAGATATTCCAATGAATACACCACCAGTTTTACCACTTAAGGCCTGGGCTCCCTAAAGCCCTTGTTGTTGCCTCCCAGGCTAAATCCACTGTGGACAATGGGGGCAAGTCTGTCTGCTAATGAAGTTAAACTTGAATTATAGCATACTCAGTGAACCTGGAGAGCCAGTTTGGTGTAGTGGGTAATGTCATGGCCAGCTCGGACTCAGATGAGAAGACAGACAATGAGCAGCCAGTTCCGGAGTTGCTGGATAAATTGCTGCCTGAGAAGCCGCAGGCAGTGGAGGTTGCGCTGTCCAATAACAGCTGCTGTCGGTCTCTGAAGATGAAGCATCTGAGCTGCCAGCCCCTCCCGGTGCAAGGGCTTGCTGTCCGGAGAGGAGAGCAGAGCAAAGATGCTCTGCAAGGCTGCTTGCAAGAAAGGAGCCGCACCCTTCCAAATGAGTAACACTGGGGTTGCTTCTATTTAAGAAGAGCAGTGAGCTCAAGCCTCTCTGTTGGCAACAACCATTTGTTTACCCAGACTCCGTGTGGCTTGATTCCCAACTTGAAACTTCATGACCTTTGGTTCTGGACCTGGACCGGCTGATGGCCCTTCTACAATGTTTGGACCCTTGGACCTCACTTGACCACTCTTGTGCCTGCTGTTTTGGATTTGGAACTCTCTCAAGGCAAGCTTGCTGGACTTTGGGGGCATGTTTTCTCTACTGTGTGTGCATGTGTGTTTGCACTCACTTTTCCTTTGCTGCTTGCTTATTTGCTTCACAAACTTCTCAGTAAAGCGTGCAACCACCTCTCTGTGTATTTGTACATGTGTGGTCTGAGACAGGACAGTTAAGGCATCAGGCTAGAAACCAGGAGACTCTGAGTTCTAGTCCTGCCTTAGGCACAAAGCCAGCTGGATGATCTTGGGCCAGTCGCTCTCTCTCAGCCCTAGGAAGGAGGCAGTGGCAAGCCACTTCTGAAAAACCTTGCCAAGAAAACTGTAGGGACTAGTCCAGGCAGTCACCAGGAATTAAAAACTGACTTGGAGGTGCACATATGCACGCACGCGCACACACACACACACACACAGAACCTGCTGACCTCCATTGTGATTTCAGAATTAAGTATTTATTCCTGAAATGGTTGCTATTTTATTGATAATATAAATATATATTTGATAGTTGACAGTTCATATTATTTCTTTGTAGAAAGAAAAGAAAGGACATAATGTTCTGGGCTCATGGACCAGGTTTTTAGCTTATTCCTTGCTTATTTTAGGGCAGTTCTGTTTAGACTCCAAAAAGGGAAATAGACAGAGAGAAGTTAGAATGTAATAGGGCTGCAGCCAATTTGTAGAGAGTTCTAGGAATAATTTAATAAACATTGTTATGTTTTGTGTATTGGATGACTGGACTTGTGATTACTGCTGTAGCCAAAACACTATATGTACTAATTGAACAATGCACACCAAATATTTCCTTAAATTGTCGTTGTCGTCATCATCATCATCATCTATTGTTACTCTTTTGAGAAGTCCCCAGCAGCCAAAAATATTATACAAAAACAAATACAGTAATATGAAATGGAATATCATAAGATCTTAATATGAAAAACTGTTGGTCAGTTTAACTGCTACAATAAACATATAAACAAATTTGAATTAAATTGGGAGAAGCTCTGAAGTGCTTACAGAGTTTTCTGAACTGTTCCTTCAAATTGAAAAAAAGAAAGCCAATACTTTACTGCATTCTTGAGCATCTGATTAATCTATTGTAATAAATTGGAAGCTAGTCTTTGTGATCTTCTATGTAGATGACAAAATGCAAGTGCACAGAAATACTAATAAGAATTTTCGGGTTCAGCAAAACCCCCATGAAATATACATACACCTCGGTTTGTCCAGCAAGTGGGAAACAAATATTTCCTGTAGGTATGCCAACTTTAATTATATGAGAGAATGCCATCATGCTTGCTTTCTGCCTTACACAATGTGTGGAATATTTTCTCATATTCTTTCATCACTAGATTATTATTTTGACCAAATCATTCTGAACTTCTGATCATCCTGCAAGGCTGGTGTGAATCCTATCTCCGTAAATTTTCAGGGATAATACAGGGCAGAAAACTTTCTTTTTGTCCTTACCAAACAAACTTCCTAGATAGTTAAATGCCACACATTTGATTATCCAATATTTCAGCTGTGATCAAACATTTTTCTTTATGAAGGAATGTAACTTTAAAATAGTATTTTGCCAGATTTGGGATAAAACCCCCCTAAAAAACAGATTAAAGAAAGTATGTATGAATTGAATTTCTTCTTTAATACAAATAGGACACCAGGAACCTCCCACACTACCATCTGGGAAACAAGTAAAGCATATATGAGGAGCTTCCTAATCAAATTAGCCACAAAACAGAGACTACAACAAGCAACTGGGACCAGAATTTCCATTGCTAAGCAATGTGGTCATAAAGTTTCTCAATAAGTGTAAATTATTGAGAAATTATATTACGTTCATTTCTAATGAATTCTAGCTCTGCTGTTTCACAGTGAAATTGTTTTTTGTCATTTCTTTTTTTGAGGATAGCTGCCTTGAGGTCAGAGAAATAACTGAAATTTTTCTCTCCTGGTCTTTGGAAATTGTCAGTTCTGATACTAAGTTTGTGTCTGTTTATTATCTTATGTAATAGTTCATCTTAAAAGGTACTGGAGTATTGTTAGGTATCAACTGAGAATATTTTCTGTCACATATTGGTATCAAACATATAAACATAGAATCTTTTTATAGACATGCATGTTCAAAACTCAACATGTGAGAAAAAAAGGAGCATCTTCAATAATTTTTTTCAAAACTTTTCTGAAAGTCCAGTTCCTAATAAGTTAGTAGATAAGTTAGCTTACTAGTAATATGAAAGTGGAAAAAGACATGCATATATATTGTTCAAAATGTATCTTGTAATGCAGTGAGTTATAATATCTGCTTTTATTTTTCTTATGGGTTCCTTTCCATATAGAGAATCATCTCGGGGTATCATGACAGTTGAATTTCAGCCTTCAGAATCTGGAAAAACATGTATATCAAAAAGCAAGGTATGTTAACTGAATAATAAATTACAGGTGAAATTAAAATCCCAAGTGGCATAATAAAACTAACTGTGGCTAAATTTGGCTATTTCATTATGTAGCCAGTATTTCAAGAAGCCCTAAAATTGTTAATATAGTAATAATCTATGTGTTTGAATAAAGCTGACACTACAATGTTAATGAATAAATATGGAAAAGAGGAGGCTGGAGGAATTTAGTACTATTGGTTACTGGTTATAGGAAAAGAAAAGATTCTGTATTTTATAAAAAAAGAAAATCTTTTTTATTATTTTACTGAAGTAATAGGATTTTCTTTCTTTATAAAATAAAAATGACAATGATTGAAATGGCAACTGGGATTGGTCAGTACAATTTTTATAATCACAAAATTTACTAAAGAAGTCTGTTGCATTTAGAGCTTGTAAACTGTTGAAAAGTAATAAAAAATGTGCATTCTACTCTTGAAATGATCTGTGATTTCTTGATTAGTTTCTCTGAGGAGCTACTACTCCCTTCTGAAGAAAGTTTATTTTACTGACTGTTTTATGATCTTTGTGCAAGCCTATGCATAAATTATTTTTGTGCATAAAGCGCCAGTTAATAAACTTCTATAGTTGGGCTAAAGTTTTGATAAGGACCAAAAGCCTACCACAGGTTCAATAGTTATGGCTTTCACATTCTTGCTTCCAATTAATACAGTTACTTTGCTTTAAGCTAGAGGGAAAATGCATGCACAACGCTCATAAGAGTTTTAAATATTTTCCCCCATTTATCCCTTTTTCCTTTGCCTTCAAAAACTTTCTGTGCTACCAGTTTCCATTTAAAAAAAAAACTGTTATCATCTTGGAAAATGATGCTTTGTGATGGCTGTCTTGTACTTAGTTCTCTGAGATTACCTTTTTTTCCACAGAGCTTATGTTGTAGAAAATGTTTACTGTTTTCAAATGAGTACAATCTGTTTGTTTGATGAGGGTCACTCTAAAGGATTATCTTGACACACCAAATGAAACAGCGACTTTTATCTTCATTTTTTCTTATGGAAGGCAGCCCTTCAGGTAGTGTAGTCTTGTGAAGTCATCATGCAAAGTCACCTATCAACATGCTATCTCCATAGAGTCACTTTCTGTAGGACCAGTTGGCTAATACACTGTTGGGCTTGGCTGATCTTTTGAATTAAAAGGGAATGTGCAGATGTTCTTTAGAAATTGCCATGTCTTCAAGGCTCCTGCAGTGCCAAGGTAATGGTTTTGATAACAAACCGTACCTGGTTGCACCTCCAGTCCTAGGCTCCAAACTGATAGTGAAACTTCTAGCTAAATCAGCATCAGAAGAAGAAAAGGAATAAATCACCACAGTAAAATTAACAAATAATTGATCAGTGTTAATTTACTGTGTGAACATATGGTATCAGAACATTATTTTCTTTGCATACATTTGTCCTGAAAATCAAACTTCTGATTTTATTGCTCAGATTTGACCAGCCTGTTTACAGATATGTCAGTACTAGAGTGGGAAATCATTGACCTTCCATTAGAAGACTCATATTCCCTTTTTCCATATCAGAATCTGTCTTAGGCTGAATATTGTTATACAAATAACATTTGATGTTCTCATAATTCAGTTTGTTTGTCTTCAAAATGCTGCTGTCAAAAGTCAGCATCCATCCTCAGTCACACACTTGACAATAGTCCTTATCTACACACAAAGCTTTCTAGTCTCCATCTCAGTGTTCTAAGCACCATCTATCAGTATTGCTGTTAGGGAAAAGGGCATTATCTGTGGCTATTTCGAGGTCATCAGAGGCCATCAAGTTCTACCTTTGATGCTAAACTATAATTATCCAAGAGCTGATTACTTCCATCTTTAGGTATCTCTTCAAAGAGATTTTTTCAAGGAGATTTTTACATCCCCTTAGAATAGTTGATGCTCATCTGCATCTGGATGTGTGGATTTGTGTGTGGATAGGCTATATTGTACAAATATTGGCTCCTACCTCTGCAGGGCAACACAACAAAGTTTTGCATTTGTGATGATTATTGAGAATGATGAAGATTCTGATTCATTCTTTACAGTACTGTATATTTTATTACCCCTTAAAATAAGAATTATTAATGTCTGCAATAAAAATTAGTAGTGGTTTCCACCCCTGCTTTATGCAGTGGCAGTGGCCAACCTCTGCTAAGCAGCTACGTAGATACAGCCCTCAACATTTGTCTGCCACAGTTGAATAAACATGATCACAACAAGGTGACCAATTCCTTCTTTGGAAGGACTGGGTTTAGTTTTCTGGCTTCTTATCATGTCCCCTGTCTCCAATAAGTGAGCTTGCTATTCAACCTTTATGTAGGAATGCTCAGAGACAGGCTTGTAATTGTAGCTGTTTGGATGGCCACCTGTGCAGTCACACGCTCCATCTTCCTTCCCCTCTGTAGGTGTTGAAGTACTTGCATCTCTGCTTCATGTTTGGTTTTTATTATAATTTGAAAGATTGAATTGCACAAGAAGGTGGAAGCCACTACCGTTGGTGGAGTGTTTGAGAAATGGGGCCCTTACAAGAACTTTTGCATAGCTATAGAAGTATTCTGAATGAAACTCTGGACATATGCAAAACTCAGGCACAGATACCACTTGAATTATAGTGGTGAGAAACTGATCATATACTCCCCCAACCCTATAAATAGTGCCCTAAGGAAGTCCTTGGGGTCCTCTGAGCTTGGTTGTTTTCTTTCAAACATTTCATTACCCGGCTAGGTAACATCTTCAGTGCTAAAATGGGATGGGGTTTGCTCTCTATTTATGTGCTGTGGCCTGTCTTGCTAGTGCTGGTAAGGGTGGGCGGTTTGTTTTGCTCGTCTGGTAGTTCCTTGATTAGCATATGTTTGCTGCTTGATTGTGTGCCTGGTTGTAACCTTTGCTTATCTGGGTGATGATTGCTGGTGATGATTGCTGGTGATTGATTGCTGGTGAGGCGATCTTCTGGTCTTTTGTCTCTTTTGAATAGTATGTAGATGCTGTTTATCTCTACGTGTCTGTTAACACATAGCTTGGTCTAAGATGCTGACAGTTTCCCAGTTGAAACTATGGTTAAGTCTGTCCATGTGTTGCGAGATTAAGGAGTTGATCCTTAATCTCACAACACATGGACAGACTTAACCATAGTTTCAATTTAGACCAAGCTAAATCCAAAATGCAAGGGAATTCCTGGAAGCTTGGTATTCAGACAAGGCAGCCATCAACAGGCACATAGAGATAAACAACATCTACATACTATTCAAAAGAGGCAATAAAAACCTCCTCACCAGCAATCATCACCCAGCTAAGCAGAGACTAACACCAAGATTATCACTAGACAGACAATCAAGCAGTAAACAATATCCTAATCAAAGAACTACCAGGAGAAAACACACACACACACACCCCAACACTGGCAGGGCAAGCCACTGTATATAAATAGACCAAACCCCACTCCATTCTAGCACTGAAGATGTTACCTAGCTGGGTAACAAAACGTTTGCAAGAAAACAACCAAGCTCAGAGAACCCCAAGGACTCCACAGTTCAACCCTGAGCTACATATATTCTCCTCTGTTAGTGCTCTAAGTGTTAATAGCTACAGCATTCATTGTTTCTTAACAATAATGAAATGTGCAAGTGATTTCAATATCTCACAAAACCAGAGAGACAGTGAAATATAGTGATTAAAATATTGATTCTCAATTTCAGTCCCCATATGATCAAGAAATTCAACCTTGGGCTGTCATTTCCTACCAGCCCAACTTAACTCACAAGATTGTTGGGATAAAATATGGGGAGATTCTCTCTGAACAACATCTTTTGCTCTCAAATTACTGCTTACACACACTAAATCCTGCTTAGTTCTATAAAGGCTAGATTGGACACATTTTGCTTTTTGAAATCAAAGCAAGACATGGCATGATTAAAAAAAAGAAAACAGACAACATTTGGGCATATGGCAACTACTTTGAGAGAGCATTTGTAAACATGTGTAGAAGTATTAAATGTATTTTTTTTCTAGCTTTCTCATATATGTATTGGTTGCCCTCCAGGGAAAGAAATAATTGTAGCCAGGTAAGTTAATTTTTTCTCTACTTTTGTGTGTATCTACTTATATTTGTTGTAACAAAGTTAAATATTAAAACAATAAAACTTTCACTATTATTAATATATATAGCATATATACATACGTATTTTATTAGTCATATAGCTATCAAACTCAGATAGCATTTTGATCGTGTATTATACTTACAAAAAAAAGTAGAATCCATAATTCTTTATTCCAGTGTTTTGATTTACACATATGGATATGTGCCCAATAAATCCTTCTTTTCAGGATATTTCCAGACCTAAACTTTTCATGGGAACATGTTTCCTTTGTAAGATATACCTCTAAGGACGACTTTTACAAAATCTTTAGGAACAACTTTCAGGCTCTGTAAGGAAGGATCTTTTAATTTGAAATGCAAATGATTAATTGTAGCAATTGTACAGAGCATCAAAAAGTCTGACAAGATCAGCCAGGATTATTTTGAGTTTATAGAGACCAGGGAAGTAGATAGGAGACAGAGCTCCACTTCTTGCATGTTGGACCCATGCATGCCCTGACTAACTCTATCAGACGGGTGGAGAGTGGTTATGTGACGGCATTTGGAGGATGATAAATGCCTGTTTGAGAGAGATGGAAGATACTGTCTGCTTTTAAAGAGGTAGAGGTATGCACTGTTCTGAAGGGTCTGTTGTGCAATCCAGCCATACTGGATTACATCTGCCCAATCTTCAATCTTCCCTTTACAGGGAAAAATTTGGAGAAGGTAGTGAGACTTCAAATACAGGATGCTATAAATCCCAGAGAAGAATTTGGCTTAAAAGTATATATCATGGGAAAAGGCAAAAATCATAACTAATGGAACACTTTCTATTAACTTTTCAACCAGTAAAGATACTAAACAAGGATGTCCACTTTCTTCTCTATTATTTGTGATTGCTTTACAAGTATTAGAAAATAAGTTTCAAAAAGATAAATATCACGTACTAAGATTCAAAGACAGGAATATAAATTAAAATGCTATGTGGATGACATAGTATTAACTGTTATGCAACCTCAAAGTGCAGTAAGATAGCTGATGAAAATAATTAAAGGATTTAGTGAATTCTCAGGACAGAAAATTAAAGTACAAAAAGCAATGATAAAACAAGACACTTATCCAAAGAAGAAGGAAGCTTTATGAAGAAGGAGTCGGGCTGCCAGTTAACAAAAGACCCAATGAAATATTTGGGATTGCATTTGACAAGCAGTAACAAAGATATATATTTCTAAATAATTACATCAAATTATGGAAAGAAAATTTTAAAAGATTTTGAAAGGTGGAAAAATTTAAAACTCTCCTGGTTAGGATCTATTGTGATTGTTAAAATAACCTAATACGTTCTTTAAATTTCAAAAGGTGCCAATTTCAATCCCAGAAAAAAAAATGCAAGATTGGCAAAGAACAGTTAGCATATTTATTTAGAAAGGAAAAAATCTAGAGTAAAATTTTAAAAATTACAAGATTCAAAATATAGCAGTAGACTTACTCTCCCAAATTTTAAATTATATTACCGTGCAAACTGTTGTCAGGTATAAGCAAATGGATAAAATTCCCAAATAGCAGAATATCCATATTAGAAGGTATTGCTTTAGCCAATGGACTTCACAGATATTTATGGTGTATGGATACAAAAGAAGATAAAACTTAAAAGGACACATTATAAGAGACAGCTTGATAAAAACATGGAATTCCACAAAAACAATAAGTTCAGAAATCTTGCCCTTAGCTTCATACTCAAATACCTTTTATTCTGGAGGTAATTATTTTAAGAAAAGTGTTATTATATACGTGGTGTATCCAGACTCTAGAAACAGACTAAAGACACAGCAAGAATTATGTGTGTTTACAGATTGCTGGAAAAATAAAAAGCGAGCTGAAGAAAGAAGAATTTTTGAGATAAATGACAGAATTTGAAACATTTGGTGTGCAGAACCAAGACAACCAATTAGAACATACATAAATTGCTATTAAAATATGACACAGAGGCAGAACAAGTACATGACTTATCATAAGTCATGATGCAAACTTTTATAGAAACGATTGAATTACAAGAATGGGATGACTTACAGAAAAATTCTACAAAATTTACCCCAAGCTATGGTTTAAGAGAAAACTGGTACAAAACATTTTAGAGATGGTACATAACTCTGTCCGTCTTTGCAAGAATAGATAAATCATATGATAATAAATGCTGGGAATGTTGTCATACAGAAGGAACATTTTATCATACGTGGTGGTTGTGTAAAAAACTTCAAAAGTACTAGAAAGAAGTACAAGCATTATTAAAAAAAACAAAAAAACAGAGTTTGAATTGAAACCTCAGTTTTTTTCTACAGGAATCTTTCCAGAACAAATAACTAAAAAATACCACACTTTATTAAGATATATGGTGATGGCTGCAAGGACCAATTTGGCCCAACATTAGAAAAGAGATATTTTGCTGATAATATCAGCCTGGGAAACCAAACCTGGGGAGCATGCAGCAGTGGCAAAATTAGCAGTAGATATCCAGAACAGAAGTTTGACTAAATTGAAGCAAGAATAGCTTCCCTGTATATTACATGTCATACAACAAGGCAAACTCAGTTACAGTTTTTAAAGGTTTTTAAAGAAAAAATATTTGATGTAAAGATAGTAACCAGAAGCAATTTTAATGTTTATAAATATTTTGATATAATCACCAGTCAGGTACAATGGGAAGGAATTCAGAACTATTTTTACTGATTTTTAAAAATTATTTATGTTCATTTTTCTTTTTTAAAAA
The DNA here is from genome assembly GCA_030867105.1 of Liasis olivaceus. NCBI lineage: Eukaryota > Metazoa > Chordata > Lepidosauria > Squamata > Pythonidae > Liasis > Liasis olivaceus. Next base: position 267,113,046 of record CM061349.1, read on the forward strand.
GAACATGTGCATTTATTTTGCTAATAACGATAAATTGTGGTCACACACACACACACACATACAGTATACATATGTGTATATATAAATGTTTAGAGTTTGGTAGTGGCTTTCACATATTTATTAAGATAATATAAGGAGTCTAGTGAATTTTAAATGTAATTACAATTGTAAATTCCCTGTTAATTTACTGATATTTTATTTTCCATCCACTATGTCCTGTTTCACTTGCTTCTTTTTCCTTTTATGGAATAATTTGTTTGATTCCTTAAATGTTTTAAAACAAATTTTAAGATGAATGTTAAAAAAAAATTCAGGATCCTTGAGGAAACATATTAACGTGACCTTGTTCAGTCAGATTCATACCTGGGCATGGAATGGAAACAGGATTGATTATATTGGATGAATAACTTATAGTGGGACCGGGATGGGGACTGCCCCCCTCTTTGTCATACTGGACCCTCAGCACATTTGATAGCACAGTATTCTTCTGGACCATCTTTGAGGGTCAAGGGTGAGAAGCACTGTTTTGTGGTAGTTCTCCCCCAACCTGAGTGGACAGTGCCAGTCAGTGCACATGGTGAAGAGCAGCAGAGTCCTTGGCTCCTCCAGTGTGGGATTCTGCAGAACTCAGTTTTCTTCCTTGTGTTTTTTACTATCTGCATGAAAATTTGGGGAGAGGCCATCTGTCAGTCTGGGGTGAGGAATCATCAATATGCTGATGAAGATACTTGATTATTTATTTATTTATTTATTTATTTATCCATCCATCTATCCGTTTTATATATCACTACCCTAGGCCAAGTCAGGGATGCTGTGGAAGTCGACCTACCGTTTGGAGGTATAAAGGGCTGAATTAGGCAAGACAAACTCAGATTAAATTCCATGCAGGATGGAGTTGCTATGTATAGGTGACTGATCTGGCTTGATCCCATTTCCTAAGTTGGTTCTGGGTATGCTGGCACTCCCTCTGAAAGAGCGAATCTGCAACTTGGAGGACCTCCTGAATTCATGGCTACTGCCTGAGTAGCAGGTGGAAATAGTAGGCAGGAGGGCCTTTGTCCAGCTCTGGTGGGTTTGCCAGCTGTAGGCCTTTTTGAACTGGGATGTCCTTGCAACAGTGACTCCATCACCTCTTGGTTAGACTATTACAATATACTTTATTTGGGCTGCCCTTGAAGAAGACTCTGAAACTGCAACTGATTCAAAATGTAGTGGTCTGATCTGCGAATAAATCAGGTAGATGGCTAGCTTATAAATTGCGTAAACAAAGATAGAAAAGATTAATTTCTAAAATACAACACGAGGGGAAGACTTTAATGGATAATGCAGGCATTCAAGAGGCCTTTTTCTGTTACTACTCATCATTATATAAAAAACAAGATGTTCATTTAGATGATATTGATAAATATCTGTCTAAACAAAAATTACCTATTCTTACTGATCAACAGAGAAAATTACTTAATGATCCCATCACATTAGAGGAAATATCAACTGCCTTTAAGAAAATTAACTGTGGAAAAGCACCTGGCCCAGATGGTTTATCAGCGGCTTACTATAAATATTTTGAGGAGGAGCTTTGTCTTCCTTTACAAATGACTATGAATTCAATTTTAGACACAGGTGTAATGCCAGAAACTTGGAAAGAAGCCCATATTACCTTGATTCCAAAAGATCAACAGGATTTGACCTTGACAAAGAATTATAGACCAATATCTCTATTGAACAATGACTATGAGATATTTACAACAATTTTAGCGGAAAGAATGAAGAATATTCTTGTAAAATTTATCCATCAGGATCAAGCAGGATTTTTACGAAAAAGACAAATTAGAGATAATATCCGAAATGTTTTGGATATATTAGAATACCTGGAACAACATTATGAAAAACAAGCAGCTTTTATATTTTTGGATGCTGAAAAAGCCTTTGATAATTTAAATTGGCCCTTTATGTTTAAAGTTTTGGATTCTATGAAATTTGGGGAAAACTTTGTTAAATGGATTAAATCAATATATATACCACAAACCGCAAAAATAATTGTTAATGGAGACTTTACTAAACCATGTGAAATTCAAAAACGTACGAGACAAGGATGCCCCTTGTCTCCATTATTATTTATATTGGTTCTAGAAGTATTACTTAGAGGTATTAGACAAGATGACAACATTTTGGGAATAAGAGTTAAAAAAGAAGAATATAAGTTAAGAGCCTTTGCTGATGACCTAGTCATTACTTTAGAAAACCCGCTGGAGGGGGTCGAATCGTTAATGCAAAAATTGAGAGACTTCGGGTCGTTAGCAGGGTTCAAAGTAAACATACAAAAAACAATGGTTTTAACTAAAAATACGGATTTTCATCAACAGAAGAAACTGAATGAACTAACTGGATTTACAATAGAGAAAAAAATAAAATACCTGGGAGTATATCTGGCATCTAAGAATGCTGGTTTATTTCAGAATAATTATGTTCCACTCTGGACAGATATTAAAAAAGATTTAGACTGATGGGAAAAGTTACAGTTGTCATTATTAGGAAGAATATCGGTGATCAAAATGAATATTTTGCCATGAATTTTATATCTTTTCCAGACAATTCCAATATTGACTTCAGAAGTACCCTTTAAACAATGGCAACGCAACATTTCTAAGTTTACTGTATATGGCAAGGGAAAAAACCAAGAATAAAATATAAAGTTTTGCAAGATGTGAAAGAAAGAGGCGGTTTGGGTCTTCCTGATTTGAAATTGTACTATGTAGCTTGCTGTTTAGTATGGCTTAAAGAATGGATTACCTTGAGAAATGAAAAATTATTAAATTTGGAAGGTTATAATTTGAGATTTGGATGGCACGGATATTTGTGGTATGATAAAGTTAAAGTTAATGTGGACTTTAAAAACCACTATATCAGAAGATCTTTATTAATAGTTTGGACTAAATGCAGGCCACTTTTATGCCCTAAGATGCCGATGTGGACCTCTATACAAGAAGCTTTCTATAGAACTGAAACAAGAGATAAAAACAAATGGATGAGATACAAAGACTTATTAGAAAAAGAACAAGGAGAATATAAAATCAAATCAAAAGAGCAATTGGTTTTAGAAGGACATACTTTTCAATGGCTTTCTTATATGCAATATAAAGAAAAATTTTAAACCAGTAAAGAATTTGGATTTGAACAGAATAAATCGGAATTTGAAATTCAATTATGTGAAACAGATGAACACTTAATAGCAAAAATGTATAAATTATTGTTGAGAAAAGAAATGGTTGAAGAACAAGTTAAGAATGCATGATTAAATGGGCAAAAAATATTGGACATAATATACATATGCACCAATGGGAAAATATGTGGTCTAAAGGATTAAAATTTACTTCATGTTATAATTTGAAAGAAAATTTTTATAAAATGTTGTATTGATGGTACATGACATCCCAAAGACTATCAAAGATGTATGGGACAATTTCCAACGTTTGTTGGAAATGTAACCAACAAGAAGGGTCGTTTTACCACATGTGGTGGACATGTAAAATTACAAAGAAATTCTGGACTCAAATACAAACCTTGATGCAGAGCATACTACAAATACAGATTCCATTTAAACCAGAATTATTCCTGTTGGGGATAATGGATTTCCAAATAGGAAAACATTTTTTTAGAATTACCCAATACATGATTATCGCAACAAGACTTCTTTATGCACAATTTTGGAAAACCCAGACAAAATACAAGAATGGTTGTTAAAACTGATGGAAATGGCAGAAAATGATAACTTGTTTATTAAAAGAAAATTCAAATAATTATTACCTTAAAGAATGGAAACCATTGATGGACTATTTGCAAAATGCAGGTGGGGCGAAGCTTACATGGGGATTTGAAGATTAGATTATAAATGTAATGGGATATGCTTTGACTAAGAATTATTCTTACTTAATGCATTAAAAACTAGCACTTACGACACTCATATTATTCTTAAGATCAGAGATAGATTGGAAGCTATCTATTTTTCATGTCTTTTTTCTTTTACTTTATCTCACCTTTTCTTTTCCTTTTCTTTATAATTTGTATTTTCAATTTTCTTTTTCATTTCCAACTTTTAACTTTGTAATCTTAAAATTTCAATAAAATACTATTAAAAAAAACAAAATGTAGTGGTCTGACTGCTGACAGGAGGAGGCACTTTCAGCAGTGTGATGTCTATGCTTAGATTGCTGCATTGATTACCAATAGGGCCCATTTCTCTGGGCCCATTTCAAGATGCTGTTTTTTACTTTCAAAGCCCAACTTGGCTTGATGCCAGGTATTAGTAGGATCATCTCCCTTGACCAGTATTAGCCAGTCTTATATGTTCATCCTGAGGGAAGCTGCTCCAGATTAAGAGGGAGGAGGGCTGGAGGTATGATTTCTTGATGGCAGCCTCCCACATTATGGAACCTCTTCGCTCAGTAAGGGGAGCCTGTACCTTGCTTGCACACCATAAGCTGTAAAAAAATCTTATTCCTATGTGCTTTTAAAGAGGACAGTGCGCCTGAGTTACCTGTGTGATTTGTATTGTACTTTAGTTTATTTTAACTGTGTAAACTGTCTTGGGTTCATGAGAAGTTGGCGTGGTATATAAATGTTGTCATAACCAAAACTTATCACAGTGGGGATAATACTTTAGATAGAAAGACCAAACCAGAAGCACCCTTAACTAAATTTGTAGGGGTATCATGAACTAGTTTTCATAGACTGAACTGGATCAATCAACTGCAGAGGAGGAGGCTGCTTTGAAAACATGGCTGTCTCAAGTAGTTAATAGCCATATGCAGGCAGCTTCCATCTCTTCCCAGACTGTAGAGAAACCTGTCTCTAATTAAAAGATGCTGGGCAATATTGAAGCCAATTTAGTCTGACTCAGAGCTGAAAAAAATTGATGTTCCTTAAACTCCTCCACAGTGGAAATGAGAATAACTTGAAGGTGAAAGAGTTTTAGAATGTTAGAAAAAAAGAAGAGACTACAGTGATCATGAGGGGAGCATGACTATCCTCATTCTACTGGATCTCTTAGTGGCTTTTGATACTGTCAATCACAGTTTCCTTCTGGGTCACCTGCAAAAGTTGGGAGTTGGAGATACTATATTGCAGTTGTGCCACTACTCCCTGTGGATCCAGTCAGTAATTGTAGGATGAGGCGTAGGGGAAGAGAGGAATCAGGCCCTCAGGCATCCCTGTATGGACTTGGTCATTTCCACCATTCTGTATAATATCTACATGAAACCACCGAAAGAAATATTTTCCTAGTTCAGGGTCAGGCATCATCAATATGCTGATGATATTCAGTTATACATCTCCATTCCAGGCCAGATGAGAGATGCAATGGAAGTACTGAATTGGTGTCTAGAGGCTGTCAGAGTCTGAATGGGAAGAAACAGCAAAATAGAATGGCTATTAATTCAGAATCCTGCTGATTCTGAGGCAGTACAAACTTTGGCTTTTGGGGAGATTGAAGAGCACAAAGAGCAGACTTGCAACTTGGAAATCCTCCTGGAATCCTGGTTTCTGCTAGAAAATCACGCAGAGGCCGTGAACAAGAGAGCCTTTGCCCAGCATCAGCTGATGTACCAGTTGCAGCCTTAGCTGGAGCAGGAGGCACTGACTGAAGATAGTCACTCATGCCCTTACCTTCAGTCACTTGGATTATTGTAACTCAGTCTATGTTGGGGCTACTTTTGAAGACCACCCAGAAATTTAAACTGATGCAAAATGCAGTAGCCTGTATGCTTATGGGACTCTTGTTACTGCAATATAACATTGAGAGCAACATTGGCTACTGGTGTGTTCCAGAGTGCAATTGAAGGTGCTGTTGATCATCTATAAAGTCCTACATGGCTCAGGGCCTGGGTACAATATCTCTGTGACTATACCAGAAAGCCTTTGGAGATTGATTACTTATGCTTTTATTGGTGCCAGTGGACAAGGAGTTCAATTTCTGTGGATAATACAATGGTTTTACTTACTCTGTATTTTATGGTATTTGCATTGGTACTATGTTATTATTGCCTCTTATATATACCACTTAGAATCCTCTTAGCCTGGTCTATAAATTTTATTTTTTTAAAAAAAGTGATGAATTGCAGCTGTTCTTTCAGATCCCTACCTTTTTCCATGCAGGCTGGATCTCATTAAGATCATCAAGAGAAGTCTTTTATAATTTCACATGATCTTTTACATGTTTGTAGTTGGGATATTAGGAAAAAGGCTTTTCAGTAGCTGTGCTAAATCTTGAGAATTTAGGACCCCTCATGGACTTTTTGCTGAAAAAAGAAAAAAATGTGATTTATGGATTTGATGATTAGAAAGGGTAGATTATGGAAAGAAGGAAATTATGATGTAACCTTAGAAAGAGAGGGTAAAATATAAATGTATTTATAACTGCTGTTAAGAAGATTAGAAGCCACTTCTTTATTACTTTTTCTTTTCTTTCATTTCCATTTTTCTTTATTTTTCACATTTTTATTACTTTTCTCTATTCTTGTCTTCAACTCAAAATTTGTATTGCTTTTTTTCTGTTGAAAATTTCTTTAATTAAAATTATATATGAAGAAAAAAAAGAATGTTTTCAAGGAAAATCTACCCCACTGCCCTTCTCATGGCCTTTTACTATACTGTAAGCCCCTTGAGTTTTAGAAAAGTTTACATTTGTTGGAAATTGTGTAAAATATTTTATTAGGTATTTTTATTCTATATATCTCACTACTTTTAAGAATTTGTATTTATAAATATACTTTTATAGTTTTAACCAGCTAGACTCAAAATGTGATTTGGGGCCATTGAGACAAAAAGTTAAAAGTCATGTTCGGGCAATCCTACTTTTTAAAATATTTTTATATAAAGCGTTTTTCTGTATTTTGTCATAGGAAACCTTTACACTGTGAGAATTTTACCTTCACTATACCTTGGTAAGAAAATGTGTACAAGAATTACAGACAGGTTAAACATTTTAAATAATTAAAACTGCATCTGATTCTGGGAATATAGAGTATAGCGATGGACCGTGAAGGCTTCTCTACATATCATAATCTCCTCACAAACAAAGTAGCGACACTACCAGTTTATAGAGTGCTGCTCAGCTCAGTGTGTGTTGTTGGGTGAGTGCTAAGTGGCTACCTGTATGAGAGGTTGTGGCATGGGTGTCACCAGGTACAGCTATGATGGCCAAAGCTCTGCATGCTTATATGTGCAATGTGCATTGCGCATAAAAAACAGGTAGAGTTCTGATCGTACTGTCATGGCTACTATCTTGAATGTTTTGACCACACCCTGTGGATGCCCTGGGTTGTGGACTAGTCTCATAAAAGGCCAGAATGTCCTTAAGTCAGTGTTGTCCAAACTTGGCCACTTTAAGATGAGTGGACTTCAACTCCATGCTGGCTGGGGAATTCTGGGAGTTGAAGTCCACTCATCTTAAGTGGCCAAGTTTGGACAACACTGCCTTAAGTGGAAGAACTCTTGGGAGCAGCATGCATGAGGCTTCCTTGGCAGAGATATGGCAGTGGTTTTGCTAGTGTTTTCTTCTGGGATGTTTTTTCAACTTACAGGGGAATACATCAGCAACTGTTGGAACTGTCCTTTTTGGAAGAAATCATAACCATAAGAAATAAAACCTTTTGCATTTATTTACAATTCTTGTGTGTATCCCATCTTCAGTTTAAAATCTGGCAGATTTGGAAAAAAAATACTTTCATACATGGAAAGAAAAAGAATCTAAAGTTATGAATATTTATTTATTCAATTTACAGTCACGTGAAAAAGAAAGTACACCCTCTTTGAGTTCTATGGTTTTACGTATCAGGACATAATAAAAATAATCTGATCCTTAGCAGTTCTCAAAAGTAGGTAAATACAACCTCACATGATCAACAATACATGACATATTACACCAGATCATCATTTATTTTACAAAAAGAAAGCCAAAATGGAGAAGCCATGTGTGAAATACTAAGTACACCCTTACTGCTTCCATAGGTATGAAGAGGCTAAGTAGCAGCCAGGTATTGCTAATCAAATGCCCTTGATCAATTGATCATCAGCAAGCGTGACTCCCTCTATAAAAGCCGAAGTTTTAGGAGTTTGCTGGTCTTGAGTATTGAGGTGTGTGTTAACACAATGCCAAAGAGTAAAGACATCAGCAATGATCTTAGAGAAGCCATCGTTGCTGCCCATCAATCTGGGAAGGGTTATAAGGCCATTTCCAAACAATTTAAAACCCATCATTATACAGTGAGGAAGATTATTCACAAGTGGAAAACATTCAAGACAGTTGCCAGTCTTCCCAGGAGTGGACATCCCAGCAAATTCACCCCAAGGTCAGACCGTGCAATGCTCAGAGCAATTGCAAAAAATCCAAGAGTTACATCTCAGACTCTACAGGCCTCAGTTAACATGTTCAATGTTCAAGTTCGTGACGGTACAGTTAGAAAAAGACTGAACAAGTATGGTTTGTTTGGAAGGGTTGCCAGGAGAAAGCCTCTTCTCTCTAAAAAGAACATGGCAGCACGGCTTAGGTTTGCAAAGCTGCATCTGAACAAATCACAAGACTTCTGGAACACTGTCCTTTGGACAGACGAGACCAAAGTGGAGATGTTTGGCCATAATGCACAGCGCCACGTTTGGCAAAAAACAAACACAGCATATCAGCACAAACATCTCATACCAACCGTCAAGCATGGTGGTGGAGGGGTGATGATTTGGGCTTGTTTTGCAGCCACAGGACCTGGGCACCTTGTAGTCATTGAGTCGACCATGAACTCCTCTGTATACTAAAGTATTCTAGAGTCAAATGTGAGACCATCTGTCCGACAGCTAAAGCTTGGCTGACATTGGGTCATGCAACAGGACAATGATCCCAAGCACACCAGCAAATCTACAACAGAATGGCTGAAAAAGAAAAGAATCAAAGTGTTGCAATGGCCCAGTCAAAGTCCAGACCTCAACTTGATTGAAATGCTGTGGTGGGACCTCAAGAGAGCTGTGCATAAACAAATGCCCACAAACCTCCATGAACTGAAGCAATGTTGTAAAGAAAAGTGGGCCAAAATTCCTCCACAACAATGTGAGAGACTGATAAAGTCATACAGTAAACGATTACTTCAGGTTATTGCTGCTAAAGGTGGTTCTACAAGCTATTGAAACATAAGGTATACTTAGTTTTTCACACATGGCTTCTCCATTTTGGCTTGCTTTTTGTAAACTAAATAATGACATGGTGTAATATGTCATGTGTTGTTATTCATCTGAGGTTGTATTTACCTACTTTTGAGGCCTGTTAAGGGCCAGATGATTTTTATTATGTCCTGATATGTAAAACCATAGAACTCAAAGAGGGTGTACTTTCTTTTTCACAGATGTAGATCACGACTGTAGCTATACAATTAATACAATTCTTTGTCAAAGCCAGAATCATGATGAATTTGCAATATCTCATATGAAGTTTTTTTATAGTCTTGAAATTGATGGCATTTAATGCCACTGAAGCTATATTAAATGTATAATACTTGTGTACTATTCCTTTCAAGAAGCCCAAAAATAAATAAAGGTGAGGAGAGAGGAATAGAACTTACAGTATATGCATTTTTAACTTCCTGTGGAATGTCTGGTGGGGTTACTTTTTAGAAGCATGTATTGCTGATAAATTCTATAACAAATTAAACACTGAATATTTAAGTTTTATTGTGTGTGTGTGTTTATGTATATGTACATGTACTGTATATATATGTATGTCTGTGTGTATATAGATAAATACAGAGACAGATAAAGATACAGATGACTGCCAGTATGGTCTAGTGGTTAATATGCTGGACTAGGAGTGGGGAAACCTGAGTTCTAGCCCTGCCTTAGGCACAGAAGCTAACTCTGGGCCAGTAACTCTTTCTCAGCCCTAGGAAGAAGGCAGTGCCAATTGTTTCTGAAAATGTTGCCAGGAAAACTGCATGGGCTTGCCCATGTAGTCACCAGGTATAAAAAAAAATAAAATCTGTCTGGAATAATGTTTGTTGAAATATAATAGAGGTGCCACAGCTGTATATTTGGGATATAGTTTTGCTAATTTCAAATAATAATGATAGACATTTCATTGGCACGTATCCTGGAAATATCTCAAATTATTGGTAGTAGTAATCATGATTAGTTGTCTCACAACCATCCCCTGCATTCATTCGCATACATATCAGACTGTTGGTGTAATTTGCTTTGGTTATGTTAGTGGGTTTGGCTCCACTTTTTTGGAGCAATTTTCCAATTTAGCCTTTTCCTAAACCCCAGATGCTAGAGCTGGAAATCCCAATGCAATGTTCATGGCACCACTATTCCTAACATCTTCCTTCAGTCTAGAAGACTCCCTGCTACTCCTTTTTTAATGTATTCAACATTTATTGTTGTTGTAATAGTTTTTAGGCTTGTTTTTGGTTTTCATTGAAACCAGTTCATTTTATACTTTGTTGTTATCTATCCTGAGTGATGCATAGATGCAGTAGAAGGATCAACATAAATACATATCTTAATTAAATTAGTAGGGCTAGACTAGCATTCCAAAGCAAAGCGTCAGCCTGCTCTGCCATCTTTTATTTCCAAGAATGCCTCTGAGCCTTAGGTAGTCCTAAATGACATTCTTTTGAAAACAAGAATGGTGGGTAGCTACAGCTCAGAGCTTTGCTGTGAAGCATGGCCATTGATCCAGAAAAAAGGGTAAGCAGCCCAGGAAGCTAGTGTGGTAGCAGGAAAGGACAAAGGTGGTTTACCTAGGGATTTGTTTTCTTTATTTATATGCATCTGTATGCATTAACTGATTGGTTTTAGTGTGTGGTATGCCTTGATTGATAGAGTATATACTGTGTTAGGATTGGCCACACCCATCAAAAACTCAGGGACCCTATACTCCTTATGAAGTGGCAAATGGCTGAGTCATTTATCTAGTGCAGGTGGCATGGAAAATATTGAATGGGAAGTCTATATTGGAATATTTTCCAGAGAATGGCATGAAGCCACATATTATAAGTATCCACAACTACAGATAACCCATCTTTGCAAACTCCAATTACAGTTCAGAACCTCTTTCTCTCACATTAGGATGTATCTCAGGAACAAAAGCCATAAAAGAAACTTGGTAAGAATTAACCATTTTATTTTAGTGAGCTGTTGATGCAACTTGTTTTGTTTTTTTTAACCATACTAAACTGTTTTTCCCATAGGAAGTAACATATGATATAGGAAAATATGGCTGCCCGTTACAGACCCATTATACAGTGGACTTTCGTCCTGTTGTTCAGTTGTAAGTAAAACTAAAACATTGTGAAGAATGAGAAAAAGATGCATTAGGAAGTATGTATTATGGACACTTTCCCCAGCTCTTCATGACAAGAGTTTGGGGTGGGAGGGTCAAAAACATCAAGATGATGGTCACAACTGTGCCATTGTGGACCTGCACCTTTTTACATGTATCACAAAGGGACAGAATTCCAGTCACATAGTCACAGCTACCATCTTGATATTTTTGACCCTCACCCCAGAAATGCCTTTGAAAAGGGTGGAAGGCTCTCTTCTTTTATCCTCTCTGCTCTGTGCAAAACTGTTTCAGTTTCATTTGATGAAGGACAAGTGCTACCAAACTTGGAAGACGTATTGGAAGGGCAATAGAGACAATTTAGCAAATGATAAAACACACCTGGATCCTTACTATGGCTTTACACTTTTAGAGACGATACTGTACTGTGCTTCTCTTATGTTCAGATATGATGAAAAAGCTCTGACACTAGTTGAGACAAACTATATATTGTGGGAGATGAATGGGAGGACTGACTTTGCCTACAATGCAACTATGGAACAGGTAATTGATTTATGATTTTTGTATATTGTGAATAACATGACTAATGTATTGAAATAAGGTATTTGAATCAGTTTTCTTAGAGAGAAAGGCAGAGAAAATACTAACACTTGTCCCATATCTAAAGCTCCGGTCACCTGATTGGCTTAGGAAAAAAATGAATGGAAAAGCAAAGAGTCTGCTTGGACTTTGCCTTCTTCTGTGCTATAGCAAAGGAATTTAGAGTTGACTCTGGAGAAGGTGTGAAAAAACAGTTAAGGAAGGATTTGTAAAAAAGGTTACCCAGTTCAGACATTGAAGCAGGTGTGAGAAAGAAACTCAAAATAATCCCCTCTTGGTTTGTTTATTATAAGATGGAATAGAGAGAAACTTGGACAGGCTTCCAAAGTTCTGTCATTATACCCTACAATAATAAATTGGAATTCCTGGTATTCCTTTAGTGTCTATTTCTTAACCTGGCCTCCTTGAAGTGCTGACAGCTATCTTCCCTTGGACTGAGAAGGTGCTAGGGTGTGAAAATTGAGCAGAGCTGTTTCTTCTGCCTTTTGAAACAATTCATTTCTCAATCAACAATAGCTTATTAGATACAGAAACATGAGCCAGTAGTTTTAGTTTGTTCTGAGATGTTTAAATTCTTCGTAACCAGTTTTCCCAACTATTGTTCTTTCTTCATTGTGTGTTTATCAATAAAGGTTGCTTTTTTGTCCAATGGATTTTGGGTATTTTGATATGAAATCATTTTTTAAGTAAAGGGACTTCTGCCAGGAATAAATCTGGACATTTAGGAACTTCTTCTTTTTGTGGTGGCCTACAGGCCACAAGCCCCAGTGATGGCTCAAACCGTGCACTATGGGGCATGACTGGCTGGCATCGGTGAACCCAGCAGAGAGGAGGAAGAACATGATTCCGCTGAGGAGGACAGGGAGACAGATCTGCTGGGTGTGGCGGGGCAGAGCCCCACGCAGTCATAATGCACCACTACCATGTGTCCACGGGATACTACGACTGTCGTAAATGTGCAACAGTTGCCAACCACCCAAATTACAATCACATGACTGCAGGGGCACTGCAACAGTCATCAGTCTGAGGACCGGTCACATTTTTTCAGCACTGTTGTAACTTCAAATGATCACTGAACAAATGGTTGTTAAGTGAGGACTACTTGTAACAGAAATCAAATGACACTTAGAGAATAGAGTAATATTCTAAACATATATGGTTACCAGATAAAATTGTGGAACCCCATTGAGTTTATCCATTCTGAGAATTCTTTTCTTGGTTGATTTTTGTTGGCTTATGTTTTTAACAGGTCCATTGTTTATATACTGCACAGAGTTGGAATTCGATGATTGAATTATACAATAAAACAATCATGACAGTTGAGAATATAGATGAAGTATGGGGACCTCATGTAAGGAACAGCATATAAGTAAAATCAGTCAACTTCAAATATATATCTAATATTTAACTATTAATATTTATTTAAAATAAAACAAACATGTAACTCTTATAGGTTACTTCTAATTTAATTATTGATCTCTGAAATTGTTTTTGTTACTATAGCTGTTTTTCAAGACAGTGCCCAAGTGACTCATCATCTATGCGGGAAACCACTGGGGGTTTTCATTTTGTGGTTTTATTATTCTATTATTTTGTTACTTCACTTATTCATTGTTTTTATTTTTGCTTTTGAGTTGGCTGTTTGATATTTGTTTTGAGGGTGTTTTGAACTTAGAGTTGTGGTGTGGAGCTGGAAGGGCTTGCTGATATTTGTAATGAAAGTAGCAGCAAGTCTCAACACAGCCCTTAGATGTAGCAGATGGAGCTTGCTGAAGTTCACCATGGCTCATAGAGGTGGTGGCATGAAGCATTGCAATATGACAAAGGTGGCTGATGGAATACTGTGGACTTCCCAGGTCTTCTGGATGGCAAATTGAAGTGATTTGGGGCAGCTGGAGCAGTTAAGAGCACCTGGACTGTTATAGGCATCAAGGTTCTTGAAGGTGGTGGCTTGGAGTTCTGGGTCACCAGAGAGCCAAATTAGAATGGCCTGGTGCTAGTGGAGTAGAAGCTGTAGCTTGGAGCTCCCTTTGGGACTGCAACAGTAATGGATGCTGTGAGTCCAGCAGCCTGGCTCTGGACTACCTTTGGAGGCTTTTGGAAGTAGTGGCAGAGAATGTATCTGAATGGATTAGAGTCAGCTGTCAAAAGATGTTGGAAAACTCTAATATTAATTCAGAAGTTTGTCACAGTTTGGTTGGAAAGGAGAATGGTTGGTAAAGATTGGAATGTTTTTGAGGCTATGGAAGAACAAGAGGAAAAATGGCAATCTGGAACTGAGTTGAAGTGGAAATCTTCTTGGACTGTAGGAAGAATGAAGGGGAAATAGAAATGGATTCAAAAGAGGAGAAATTGAGAAGGCAAACTAAGGCTGACCAGGTCCAATTCACAATGGATGACAGACAGAGGGTGAAGGACAGGAAATAAGTTGCTAGTGTTTCCCAATCACTGCAAACTTTGGCAATGCTCTAGGTCAAACAAGGCACAAAACAAAAGGAGTTTAACTCCTATTGGAAGAGGTTTGGTTGTCAGTTCATATCTGTCTGCTGTTTTATGCTTTTGGAGCAGTTAGGACAGTTGCAGTGATTCACTTCCTGACTGAGAGGCAGGGGTGAAGGAGAGGTCCCCCTGAGGTGAGAGTATGGGGGAAGTGCATGTTCCTTGGAAAGTGGTTCTGCAACACCAGAAAGGATTTATTGTAGGGTGGGAATGTGGATGTGATTTTCTATTTATCGTAGGATAGGAATGTGGATTTGGTATTGTAGTTGGTTTAGGATGCTGAGACCATAGTTTTTCAGAAATTCTAACAGGTCAGTTAAAATGGCTTGTCAGATGTTGGCTTCTTTAGGAGAGGTGATGCATTATATGGTATATGTACTCACACATACATATATATGATCTTAGAAAGAAATATCACAATGATGGATTAACTGGGTTTTGCCATCAAAACTTCTAGTATGTACCAACTTGCTTACACCTTGCCAACATAATAATTTAACTCAATACATCTGGAATCCAGTTGGAGCTTATGACCAATCTTTTTGAGAAAAAAATGTTGGCACTAACATAGTTTCCATAAATAAATTGCAAGTCAAAATTATCTGTAAAAAAAAATAATTTCCAAGTAAAACACAGTAAGTGTATTTATGTTTATGGAATTACAGTGTATTTAACTTATGAAATATTCTACCCATATAGTAAAATAGAGAAAAAATCTACACAATATATGAGTGCAGCAATGAATGCAGCCTCTCACGTTTGTACATTTTAAGGTTTGGTAGATAAAACACTACCAATATTTGTATTTGGAAAATGGAGAATAGTAGCAATTTGTTTCTGCTGTTTAGATATTTTAATTTTGATGATCTAGGAAAGATCTCTTCATAAAATCAGAAATCTCATATGAAGACTTGATCACATGCAGTAAAGTACAATAGACTTTCCAAGGCTATTTGTATTGCAATTACATCTTCCAGGATGTTATGGCTGGAATGAACTGAAACATTCATAGCAATGAAAAATTGTGGAATTCTATTTATTAACATGGCTTATCAGCCATTCTCTGGTAATCCATAGATGGGTAAGACTAGAAAAAAAATCCTGTTAATACTACTCTATTTTTATAATATATCATATAGTCCATATCAAAGAAACACATGTTGTTTCATTTTCTGCTTAGTGAAAAATATAGCCTTTTTGGAAACAGATAAATTTCAATTTCCAAAAGCCAGTACTTAATATCTGAAATAATATCATTTTTCCAATTTTGCAAAGTAACTCTTGTCGACACCCCCACACTCCATATCTGATGCAACCATAATTCCTCAAATATAGTCAGTTTCTAAATTTTGGGGACATAATTCCAGATAACATCCTTAACATTTAGGGATTTCCCAAAAAATCTACTTATACGAGGGAGGGCCCCAAAAAAACCGGAATTATCTTCTGGAGGGCAGGCCCGCTAGGTGAGTGTTCTAGGAACCCATCTGTATCAGTGTACCAGCTGGGTTGTTGTGAGAGGCTGCGTTCAGCTTCAGTGAGGTTTTTTTTAGAGACTCTTTCAACATGTTTGCCTATTTCATGATGAGTGATTTGTGCCTCACTTGCTCATGCCTGAACAAAGAGACAATCGCTTGACTGCATGCCGTGCTTTGAAGAGACAGTTGGAGGCTGACCCTGATTTTTTTTTGAAAGTCATAACCAGAGATGAATCTTGGTGCTATGCCTATGACCCCAAAACGAAACAGCAATCCAGCCAATGGAAAACTGCCACATCCCCACAACCCAAAAAAGCACAAGTGAAGTCAAACATGAAAACAATGATCATCTGTTTCTTTGATGTGAGAGGGATTGTGCACTCGGAATTTGTTCCTCTGGGTGAAACGGTCGACCAAAGTTTTTTTCTGGAAGTTTTGAGAAGGTTGCGTCACAATTTGCGGAAGAAACATCCTGAGTTGTGACAAACAGGTGACTGGTTCTTCCACCATGACAATGCACCTGCACACGCCGCGCTGAGTGTTCAACAGTTTTTGACCAAAAATGGTATGACCCTTGTGCCTCACCCTCCCTATTCACCCAATCTTGCCCTGTGCGACTTGTTCTTGCTTCCCCGGATGAAAAAAGTCCTCAAAGGGAAACATTTTGCCAATGTGAAGGAGGTGAAACAAAAAATGGCAGAAGCACTAAAGAGCATCAAAATTGACAAGTTCAAAACTTGTTTTGAGCAGTGGAAAAAATGTGTCGATAGGTGTATTGCATCAAACAGAGAGTACTTTGAAGGTGACTGAAGTTTGAACATATAAAAATAAATACACAATTTTTTATAAATAAATTCCGGGGTTTTTTGGGTCCCCCCTTGGATACGTTAAAATGTTATTTGAAAAAGAAACAAGTAATTTATAGGATCATATCATATAGATCTGTGAACCCTCAATTTCCAGCAAAGGAAATCTGATGTCCATCCTTTCAAGTGCATTCTCTGGGGAGTTCAAAAGACTCAAAGTACAGCTTTTTTTTTTTTGATAAATCAATTTTAATCTCAAATCCATTGATACCAATTTAACATTCATAAGGATTTTTGACCATTAATTTAGCATTATAGGATATTCCAATTCTTTAATCCATAAATCCCAGTGGTATCCACTTTAAAAATGTTCTTTAATTTTTGATAAAGATACATTATAGCTTTAAATGCAGTCATGGATTCCAACAAATAAGAAAACATTTTGGGTACCTTTGAAGTGGTCAAACCATCTGGCCCATATTGAGCCATTAAAGCTTGTTTAAGTCAAAAATATTGTCACTGTTGTGAACTAGGAAGACCAAATTGAATTTGAAGCTGAGAAAAATTCTTAAAATAATCATTACATATTCATTGATCTAAAGTAACTACAAGTAGTCCCCAGTTTAAGAACGAGTTCCATTCCCAAGGTCTGTCCTTAAATTGAATTTTTATGTAAGCCGGAACAGTATTATTGTATAATGCTGTATTGTGTATTTAACTTGAATCATTGTGTATTTAACTCAAATGTTTCTATAATAGGCTCTGTTCTTAACTATGGGTCGTCTGTAACCCAGGCATTCTTAACCCGGAGACTACCTGTAATCTGGCTTTTGCACATACTTTCAATAAAGCATTTTACCACCTATCTTTAGCATATAATTTTTTGAAAGAATTAAATATCAACATCAAACTCCAACCTATGCCCCAGTAGAGCCTGAAGATTTCTGGCAGCACATGTTCCTGAAAATGGAATAAATTTTATATTCTCTTCACTTTAAATCCTTTTTAACTAAATAAATTCATTTCTTTTGGAGGTTTATATCTGAGTAGGGGGCTTGATTTATTCATCTTGGTCTCTGATCTGGTTAAGCTAATATAGCCTAAAAGAGGACAAAGATTCAGTCAGGACCAAAGGTTAAAAATTCATTTCAGCTTAAAATTTAGATCAGCTCTAAATTTATGCTGTATTGGTCCACTTCCAGCCCAGGTTTAAAGTCACCTTCAGATAACATTTAAATTGAAGACCTATTCCCAACCCTCTAGTGCTTAAATTACACACGGCCAAAAAGAGCCAACCTAACCTTATGATGCCTTTCTTAAATAATGCCTTTGGTAAAAATTCAAGGGAATTATGGGGAGGAGTCTTGTGGATTCTCTTAAGACACTTATAACTAGTTCTGAATATTTATTTCCTATGCAGTGTATGCACTTATTTGTATCATGAAGTAGTATGGACACAATCTAAATACTTAGGAGTATGAAGTTATGTTTTTTATTAAATAAATGAATACATCTTTCTTTTCAGAATTACAAGTCCTGTTTTATAGAAAGAAAAATAAAACTAAGCAAACTGGATAAACCATATGAGATCTTAAATAGTTCTGGTTTGAACTTTATAAACTGGCCTCAACATACCGGTATTTATATGTTCAAGCTGACAATACTGGATCCAAATTTCAGGTTAACTTTTTAAATTTGATTTGAATCTGATAAATATTGTTCATTACTTTGTATCCTCAAACGAAGGCTATTATTACGCATATTACACAGAATGCTTCCATAATGCTTAGTATGGAATTATTCTATTTTATTAATTCACTTTTTACAGGGTATCTATATGTTGTCATCAAATGTTAATCCGATTTGTTTTCCTTGTGCTTTTCCCATCTTTTCTCAAATTACACCAAATCTGTCTTCATCTGGTCCTGGAGATGTAAACTCATTCAAAGTAAAAAGCTATTCTCTAACTATGTGTCTATCAAGCTTTATTCCCACTCCTCATCCTGCTCTTTATAATTACTTATGGAATACATCCATTTTTTGTTGTAGGAAGCTTAACCATTTTTTAAATATCTGTTAGCATTTTGTTTTCTTCACTGAGATGCTAATTATATTTATTTTTTCTTTTCCTTTTATTTTGAACATATCTACAGAAACACGTTGATATTCTTAGAATCAGCACAATATAAGATGTCACTTTTCTGACACCAGTTCTCCAGGTCCAGGCAGCCTATCTGTACCTCTTCCTTTGTGACCTGACACTCTTTTCACTTCCTGCATGTTGCCTTTTTTGTTTTCAGAACTTCCATTAAATGTTTTGTGTAGCCACATAAGTTTCTTTTGTTGTCCTCCATTTTTTTACATTATTGGAACTACTTGCAATTATGCTTTTAATATCTCCTTCTTTAGGAACTCTCACTCATCTTGAACTCCTTCCTGTTAGTGTCTCTTGCCTTGGTATTCTACTTACCATTGCTCTGACTATATTAAAATTCACTTTTTTTGAAGCCCAATATATGTGCTCACTTACGTTCAGTTTTAGTTTCTCTAAAATCAAGAATTCAGCATCCCAATGTGCTTGAGGGCAGTGGTTAAGGGAATAACAATGAAAATAGCACTGAGCCACTGTGACACAAGCTCTGTCCTTTTTGCAGGTGTGTCATGACATCACCAACATGTACCAAAGGAGTGGAGCTTGTGGCATGACTGCACAACAGTGCTTTTGTAATTTTTATGAAAGCCCTCAATCTTGTGGACATCTCTGCCACCTTCTTACTAGGTATTCCCTGTGATTAATACAAATCAAGGATTGCTGATCCTCTTGTGTTTTTCTCTACCCTCTGAAGAGAAAAGGTGTCAGCAAGAAAAGCCTGGAACTTTCAGGAAAGCTCAAGTTCGGCAGAGTTTGTCTCCCAATAGATGTTGGGGTAATTCAGTCTCCCATCACTGTAACTTCATGTTTTTTTAAACATCTGAAACTTGTTTTTGAAAAGCATCATCCATATCTTTTCCTTGATAGGGAGGACAATAGTAAGACACCACCACCAACATTGCTTTTATTTGTTTCTCCATTTACTCAATTCAAATGCTCTCTATAACATTACCAAGCTCATTCATTTGAATTTCTGATCAGCAATGAATTTTTAATATACAGTACAACTCCCTATTGCTTTTATTTCTTTTAAACAAGCGGCATCATTCAGCTGATATATTCCAGTCATGAGGAGTTATCCT
This sequence comes from Liasis olivaceus, assembly GCA_030867105.1. NCBI lineage: Eukaryota > Metazoa > Chordata > Lepidosauria > Squamata > Pythonidae > Liasis > Liasis olivaceus. The sequence goes on from CM061349.1 coordinate 267,132,980, forward strand.
ACCAGGTCTCTATTATACCTATGGAATCATATTTGCCTTTCTATCAAGCTCATCTTGTTTATTTCCCATAGTCTGAACATTAATATATAGATAACAAAGCCCTGAACTATATGAGTCAGAGTTCTTTGCATTTTTCTTGGAGTGGTTTAAGTGGCTCCATTTCAGCAACACTCCCTGTGATTAAAGTGCACAGGTTTTTATCTGAAGTTCTTACTTCAGAGTTTTCATTTCCTTACAAATAATTTAATTTAAAGCCCTCCTAATCAAGCTTGCCATGTATTGGACAAACCCAGTTTTATCAGTCCTTGTGAAGTGCAGGTAATCCTATTGCTCCTTTTAGCTTTCGTATTGACACTGTTTTATCAACTTGAGGCAGAGAATATTTATCAAGTATTACTATATTAAAACATACCATTAACACATTCATTGATTACATTTTTATTAAACTAGCATATGCCTGTTACTATCATTTTTAAATTCATGTTTATTCTCTTCAAATCTGGGGATTTATTTACTTTCCAACATTTAAAAATATTTTCAGAAACTCTAAATGTAATTATTCTGAAATAACATTTCAGAATATATTCAGTAATTATACTGAAGAAAATTGATTTAGAGCAGAAAAAGGTACCCTGTGAATTATAACTTCCACATTCATATTAATTCCAGTAATAGTACTGGAGTGAACACAGTATACTCTAGTATACTAATTAGTGTAGTCCAGTAGGCTAGAGTATAGCAACATCTCTATATCTATATCTGTCTCTGTCTCTCTCTGTTTCTGTATCTCCATCTCCATCTCATCTATTCAAATGGTGCTCTGTTCCCCCCTCCCCAATAAATGTTGCAGTTTCACTTGGAACTAACAATGGAAGAGCAGGGGATGGGTAGTGACAGTGCGTGGAGGGGCTCTTCCAGATGGCTCACAAATTGATTCTATTGAGACAGGTTTCTTTTTACTGATAACCAACTTTCTAGCCACAGGCACTCAAGAATACTGCAAACCAGTGATTACAAATATCATCATAACAATATAAGGGCAAACATAAATGAAATCAGCATGATTTGAAATTTTGCTGAATTTTTGAAATGATTTTTTAAAATTAAAAGTGCATTTTTGTTTGTTTGAGCCACACCTGATTTTCTATTCTGAGCAGTACTGAAGGCAGCTAACAACATTTTAAGAACAAAAATAGAATATAAAAAGCTGTAATTTAAACCCATATCACCTACCCTTTTTCCTGTACCTTAGTGACTAAGGGAGGAAAAAAAGCTCTCTGCAAGGGACTAGGGGAAAATTCTCTGCAAGGCTTTAAGCCCTTTATTTTTTCCTTAGTCCTCTGTGGAGAGGGTTTTTTTTCCCCCTTTAGTCACTAATAGCAAAGAAAAATACCCTCTCCACAACAGACTGAGGGAGAAAAGTCCTCTGTCGCTTACTGAGTTTTCCCTTAGGGACTAAGGTAAAAAAAAATCTTCTGTTCCTTTCGGAGAAGGTTCCCCGCCTCCCCCGCCCCCTGCAAAACCCACTCACGTTCTCACAGAACACTGTTTGAAAAACCCCATTCTACACGGCAGCCATTCAGGTACTTGAAGAAAGTTACACTGTCTTTCAGTCATCTTCTCTTCTCCAACATACCCAGAGTCTCCAACTGTTTCTCATAGGTTATTCTTCCAGGCCCTTCAGCATCTTGCTTGCTTTCCTCTGCCTATATCCTTATTAAAATGTGTTGCCGAGATTTGAACACAGGATTCTTGGTGTAGTCTGACAAGTGCAGAACAGAGAGGATAAACAACCTTTGCTTCAACAGAGAGATCAGATGGCCTAAGTTTCAGTTTGTTGCACAAAACTCATTATTTTGTGTTATCTATATTTATATCAGATACAGCAAAGACATTCATTGAGTATCTAGATTAGAATTTTCATACTGCATGCAAGAAACTCTTGTATTTGCATGTGCTGCTGCCCAGTATGGTCTTCCTTGTTCTATATTCATGCCTTTGATTTTCCCAACCCGGGCTTAGTTAATATTCAACTTGTTAGTTTCTACTCATTGTTCCAGCTTGTTAAGATCCTCCTGAATTTTGATGTCTTTTAACTCAACCAACAATTTAGTTCCCTGTTTTTCAAATGTACCTTTGTCTTGCCTGGATTTGATTTCAGCTTGTTCTCCCACATCCAACAAATTATCAAACTTAGGCAACATTCAACATTACTAGCATACTCTAGCAGTAGAGTATGCTAGTAATCAACCATCTTTGGAGCTTTTTTTGTCATGACTGTCTATCCTCTATTTTTTCTGCATTTTAGACACAATCTTCCTGGTATATTGTGACAACTGTTCTTATACTTTGCACAATTTTATTTGCCAATATTTTATTTTACAAGGCTTACCTATGTTTTAACCAGGTCTAACCATACTTTATGATGTCTATGAACTGTCTAGATTTTACAATTTGGCAATATGGATGGATGGAAGGAAGGAAGAAAAGTGCTTTGGGAGTATAAAAAAATCAGTTAATCTTCTCCAATTTGGGGCCCTCCAGATATGATGGATCTGAATTCTCTTTGAAACTGGAGAATTATGAAAATTAAATCTGGGAAGACACCAGACTGGGGAAGGCTTGTGAAAATAAGGATTAGCCTGTGAGATGTTCTACCTAATGCCTTAATTATTAGTACTGATGAAGTATAATGCCTGATCAGTAGAAAGATGGGTTGTCCGTTTTTTTTAATATAATTTTATTGAAAGTCTTAAAAACAAGAGTAAAAATTAATACAAACTAACATAGAATAAGAAAGAAAAAAGGAAAAGGAAGAAATAAAAGAGAAAGCTAACATGCAAAAAGAAAAATAAAGAAAAGAAAAAAGATAGAAGAAAAATAGGAAAGAAAAAAGATATAAAGAAGTTACTTCTGATCTTCTTTACAGCAGTTATAAATACAATTGTAAATTTACTTCTTTCTCTAAAGTTACATCATGACTGTCCTCTTCTTATAACCTGTCCTATCTAATCATCAAAAACACAGATCATAAGTTCATTTTTTTTGTTTTTTGTTTTACGCAAAAAGTCCATGAGGGGTTTCCAGTCAGCAGTAAACATAGATTTTGTCTTCTCTCTAATCAAACAGATCAATTTGGCCATCTCAGCAAGTTCTATCATCTTCACCAACCATTCCTCTGTTGTAGGTATTGCCAAATCTTTCCATCTTTGTGTGTACAATTTCACTGCAGTTATCATATATAAAAACAAAGTTCCATGATTTCTTTCCAACTGTTTATCCATCAATCCCAAGAGGAAAATTTCTGGTTTCAGTTGTATATTTATCTTTCAAATCCTCTGAATCAGTGCATGCATTTGAATTCAAAATCTTCTAGCTTTTTTGCATGTCCACCAAGCATGATAAAATGACCCTTCTTGTTGTTCACGTTTCCAACTTAGATTTGGAGTACCTTTATACATTCTAGATAATTTTTCTGGTGTCATATACCAACGGTACATCATTTTATAAGAATTCTCTTTAAGATTATAACAATGTAAATTTCAATCCTTTCAACCACATATTTTTCCATTGTTCCATCTATATATTATAACCAAAAATTTTAGCCCACTTTATCATACATTCTTTCATTTGTTCTTCTTCTGTTTCAAATTTCAATAAAAGTTTATACATTTTAGCAATCGCATGTTCATCATTTGTACACAATTCCATTTCAAAGTCAGTATTAGAATATTCAATACCATAAATTGCTTCATCTACTTTGAATCTTTCTGATAAGAGTAAATAGGAAAACCATTGACAACTATGTCCCCCTGCCATCAGTTGTTCTCTTGATTTTATTTTGCATTCCCCTTGACAGAATTGTCAAGATACTTCTCATAGTATGTTAACCATTTATGTTTGCCCATTATTTCTTATCTATAAAATGCTTCTTCCCAGAAAGGTGTTTTGGAGCACAACCTGGATTTGTATCTATTCCATATTCTCCACATGGCACGTTTAACATAGTGATTTTTAAAATCTACATTAACCTTGACTTTATCATACCACAAATACCCATGCCACCCAAATCTCAGATCATGTTCTTCTAACTCTAAAAGTCTTTTATTTCTCAGCAACATCCTCTCTTTCATCCAAACCAAACAGCAAGCTGCAAAACACAATTTCAGATCAGGTCTTGTAACATCTTATATTTAATTTGTGGTTTTTTCCCTTGCCATACAAACTTAAATGTATCCTTTTGCCACTGTTTAAATGGTGCATCAGTTATCAAAACCAGTATTGTCTGAAATAAAAACATAATTCTAGACAAAATATTCATTTTATCACAGAAGTTCTCTCAACAATGACAACTGTAATTTCTCCCATCTTAACATAACTTTTTAAATTTCATTCCATGTCTTAACATAATTATTTTGAAATAACATACATACATATTTGTCATGGTGATACCCAGATTTTACTTTTTTCTCAATCTTAAAACCCATTTTCATGTTTTTTGTTAACATCTTCATCTTCTGATTATTAATCTTAAAACCTTCTGGTGTACCAAATTCTTTTAATTTTTCCATTAATGTTTCTATTCCCTTTAGTGGATTTTCCAAAACCAACCCCAAGTCATCAGCAAATGTCCTTAACTTCTAAGTTTCTTTTTTAATCTTTACTCCCACAATTCTCTCATATTGTCTTATATTTCTATTCAATATTTCAAGAACTAAAATAAACAGAGACAACAGGCATCCCTGTCTTGTCCCATTAGATCTCCATTGACAATTATTTCTGCTTTCTATGAATCTTACCCATTTAATAAAATTCTCTCCAAAATTCATATCTTCCAAAGTTTTAAACAGGAAGGCCCAGTTCAAAATGTCAAGGGCCTCCTCTGCATCTAAGAAAATCAATGTGGCTTGTTTTTTATTATGTTGCTTCAAGTATTCCAAAATGTCCAACACATTTCTTATATAATCCTTTAACTGTTTTTAGGTAAAAACCCACATTGATCCTCACGAATAAATTCTTGCAAAATTATTTTCAGCCTCTCAGCCAAAATCATTATAAACAACTTATAGTCATTATTCAATTATGATATCAGCCAACAGTTTCTTGTTAAGGTCAAATCTTGTCAGAAAGATGGGTTGTCCAATGCTGGAAGGTTGGAAGAAAAAAGAAAATGAGAGCTATCTTTACAAAGCCATTTACTTATACACTTATTATATGTACACACAATAAATGTTAAATGCAGTAATATCTTGTCCATCCTTTGCTCCATAGGCCTTAAACAATATCCATTCAAAGAATGCTTCTTTATCATGGGGACAAGATAGTGAACCATCTGTCATTACAAATTTCTTCTATCTTTGCTGCTATCCTTACCTCATCCCATCCTGGAGAATATTTGAATTCATTTTTAATTCAGGATTTAATTTTCCACAGTTTTATAATTTACTATGTACTAACATGAGGCCAATGGAAACAGAGTAAATGAGTTAATAGATGTCAAATTGAACAAAGACTATTTTGCAGCCAAATTTGGTAAAAAGTCATGTCATTCACTTTCAATGTATCCTTATATAAAAAGTCCAAGCTAGGATAGGGAGAAAATGTGAACTGCATACAACAGCCACTACATTATACCAAATTCTTCAAGCCCTTTTCTGTGCTTCTATAGCTTTAGTTGTCACTGCTGGTCTGATAACTAGAACAGGGATAAGCAGATTGTGACTATTTTCTATCTGGGTCAGCTTCATATATGTTCACCAGTGTGGCCACTCTATCCAATGTCTGCATTAATTTGCAGAGGAAACAACTAAGACTGCATAAACACTTGTTTTGAAATAGCTACGTATTTGTATAGTAATGTATTTTCTCTCAATATGCAGTTAGGCAATATTTTTTCTCTTAAAATGAAGATTTAAACATGTTTAGATACATAATTTGAACTGAAAATTGGGCCATAATTATCCAGGAAGTACAGGAATTAGCAGATAAGTAAGATACAAAGTGAGTCGCTATCAGAATTGACAAGAATTAATTCCTCAAACAACCTTAATCAGAAATGTTGTTTTTCTAAAATAGAGCTAGCTACAGGCTTTATTTCCAAATGAAAAGAGTGAAAAGTTGTTATTTATTACATATAATTATGTAGAAGTTTATTTTAAAACTCACCATCATCTGGTGGTATGTTGTTTTAGGAATTTTATAGTTCCATTTATTTTCATTTTTATTACTATAATTTAACATAAGGACAAAAATATCAAAATACTAATAAATGTATTTTCTCTGTTTGTTGTAGTTTTTGTAAGTTGTCTACGTATTTTGCTGTCCAGACCTATGGTATCATTGAAAGGTAATTGCCAGTGCTTTAGCTAATTTTATTACCAGTGAAATGCACAGCTTGGGGAAAAAAAGAAAACGAAATAGCTTTGATCTCTGGTCTCTGAGCAGGTAAAGATATAGGGAAGCTGTATCCTGCAATAGCTTTTCAGTACACTCAAGAGCTAGAACCTATATCATTTTGATAGTAGAATCTACCACCTCAGTTCCAACATATGCTTATAGAGGCCTTCCTGTTGGTTATTTTTTCACCACTGCAGTGAAAAACTTGAGAGGAAATTAAGATTTCTTTGTGTGCAGACATAAACAATATAAATGACTTTTTTGGTGACTAATGAATAATGCCACATTTCTAGGTGTGTTGCAACAGCTTATATAGTTCTTAAGAATGACGCCCTCCAGTTGTAACTATCACCACTTTACAAACAGAAATCACTAGTATTATATTTAAGTTTGATAAGATTGAAAAATTATATAATACACAGGATAGCTGAGTTAGTAGCTAATGATTCAATAAATAATAAACACCTCTATGATACATATTTTTTCTGACAACCAACAGTGGGAAAGTGTATTTCAGATAGGGACTTTTAGCTTGACCCCAAATTCTCCTTTTACATCATACTACAGGTCCCAGGAACTAAATTCAATTCTTCAGTTTTCAGTTAAATGAAAGAAAAAAATGGAAACAAGATCAGATAGAAATAAACTGCAAGAAAACATAGGCTATAACCTTTATATTAAACTTAAGTGCATGAAAAATGAGCAGTAGTATCCCCTGACCATTCACAGTCACTTTGATAACAGAAACAACCTGCATTGCTCATTCAATATGGGTAATATTTAAATGTAGTGATTTTTTTTTAATGGTTTTTTTAAAAAACATTTCCAAATTCAAACTCCAAGAGATAAAATTGAACTTCTTGATAAATAATAATTCAGTTTTCCTGTTGGAGTCCTCCTTTGAAGACAAGCACAGAATGGCCAAACAGGCTAAATTGTTCTCTTATTAGTTTCCTAACACTGGCCTTTCAGATGTCAGGTTAATAACCATTTATTATTTTGTGCAGAGAATAACTTCTTGCTTTATGTAGAATCCAGGAGGCAGTGCAGGAAGTTAATTGCCTATATCATACTGAAAGATGGATGGGCCAAGGAATGTTTAATGTTATAGTTGATTCTGTTCAATCCTATAGTAGTATCCCAACCAGGTATGGCAGCAGAGTTAACACTAGGGAATATGCAGGATTCATGTTGTGCCTTTTGGGTGGTGAGTAGGTATTTTAGATCTGAGTATCTACACAAAGGACTGTATAATCCAAAGCTTTTAAAAGGGACATGGGGTTACGTTGGAATGGTATGAGTTGGAAGTAATAAGTGATATTCTGCCATGTCTGTAAGGCACTAATCTGGCTTTTTTTATCTGGATATTATAGCCTGGGAAATAATCAACTTAATTTTTCAAGTTGTATGCTTTTATTATAGAACTTGGCTATAATTTTCTTTTTAATACTCTGGGTAAAATCTAGCAGCCTCCGTACAGTCACTAGTTTTCTGATATAATATTGCACAATACAAAAAGTGGCCTTAGTGTAGTTTAGACTAGGCTCAAGTTAATAACAGGATGAAAATTTTGTATGTCTCCTAAAAAACTTTTAACAGCATCAAGCCAATGGACCCAGACCAGAAAGAGATCTGTCTGTTAGAAGATAGGTTTTGAGGTACAGTGGGGGAGAAAACCTTGGTTGGTGTTATTCATAACACAGTAAACTTTGAAGCCAGCTGAATACTCAGGGCATTGTCATTGATTGAAAAGTTCTTATAATTAGATATTTTTGATATTTCATCTCCAGTTAACTTCAGATTACTATTTGTTTCTTCTCTGGATCTACCTAACAAAAGGTGAAGCAGAATCTAGCTGTTCTTGTTGCAAAAGACTAAGCTAGCTCTCTGGAAATGCTAGATACTGCCCAACAACTTTTATGAATGTACAGTAAAATTGCTATCACCTCTCCTTTTAATATTTTAATTGCTCTGACTATATTAATAAATGAACTCTGTGCTTTATATGCTTGTTTTATTATGCTTAATCAGTTGAATACATATTTTCAGAAATACAAATTATATTTTTTTCAGACCAAATTGGATGCAGGTTGCTGGTTGGGTCACCATGCTAGTGACTGTCTTTTGGGGATTCCTCGTCTTCAGCTACTTCAGATATGTGAAGATATTCCGGTCATTCCCTTTTGTTGATCCCCTGCAGTCACTCAGCCCAAATGTCCATGCAGCAAAACCAGACGATGAGCTGAAGAAAGATTAATTTATCACATTGGATGAAATAAGATTTTCTGTGAATGTCTATGTTTAACTTATCAGAGAAATATTGTTCTGCTTTTTCACTTTTCAGGGAGTTAATACACAGTCTTAAAAATATCTTTTATTGTTACTGTGGATTTTAAACTTTATTTTGAGATGAGGTTTGCCTGCCATAGGTCATCCTTCACCAACCGGAGCACTGTTCAAAAGTTTGAATTTCAGTTCCCAGAATTGTCAGCCATGGCTATGCTGGTGGGAGTTGAAGTACATGCATTTGGAGAGTACATAGGTTGGACAAGGCAACTATAGTTCATTTTTCTAACTTTTTAGAATATTTCCACCCCCACCGCCCCATGCTTTAACAGAAGCACTAACATAAAGATAACTAGCATAGAGGGTGAGACTATATTACTATATACAGTAAATAACTGTTGTTCAGTAATAACTTCCAGGCACCTTTTCAATGTTGCCAAAAGGAAGTGCCCTAAGTCAATTGAAAGTTAGAAGAGCAGTCCAATTTAATGCAATAAGGAATATTAAACTTTATTTTAATATATGTCAAATAGTCTGGATTTTGTCACTTACAATGTAAGTATTTATCCATTAAAAAGGTCAAAATAAGATTTAATTAGCTAAATGATTGAATATTTCCAGCTATTGTTTTCAGCATTTTAAGTAAAACATAAGTGTATGACATGTACTTGCTTTATGTTATATTTTACTAATCTGTGTAATATATCTAAGCCAGAGCAGGTGGTATTTGAATGGGAGGCCAGGAAAACCCAGGGCTATATGCTAGACTGGGAAGTTGAAAAAGTTTCCCAACAAAGGCAGTGGCAAACCATTTCTCTGCTGCTACCAAGGAAACAACATGAACATGTCTGTACAGCCACCACTGCATTAAGTTAAAAGGAACATACATATTTAGAATATTATATACACCAGATCTGTTCTTCAAAAGAATCTTGAAGACCTGGCTCTTTCCCTAGGCCTTGGGCTAGGATGAGGTTTATACCTGCTAGAGAAGATGAACTGTGCAAGTGCTGCTAAGTTCACCCCTCTATCCCAGCACGATCCTCTTTCATTTGTGGTTTTAATGTATTATTTTTCTGTTGTTAATCTTTGTAAGCTATCTAGAATGTTGACAAGTAGGCAGCCCTAGAAATTTAAATTATAAATCAATCAATCTGCCAGCTAGTGGGCTGTAGGACCTGGGAGAATCTTGAAATAAATTACTGGCATGACATACACAATGATGAAACTTCTCTAATATGCTTAAGGAACATTTATCTGGCAGAATAGCCCAAACAGGGTGAAGGCATAAGTATAATAAGAATGGCATGGTCGAGGACTATACCTTTTAAATTTACAGCTATACATCCATCGATAGCCAATTTTAAATTGTTTAAGACTGTCTATAAAAAAGTATTTTCTATTGACTTTAATATAAGGGGAAAACAAAACAAACAAAAAACAACTTCCCTCCTCTTCTTCCTAGACTCTACTGTCTATAGCACAGTATAATTAGGCTTCAGATTACAATACACCACATAACCACATTTATTTATTTGAGGTATATATACCCTATTTTTCAGTCAGGAGTTTAAGGTAACATGTATAGTATTCTCTCCTAGTCCCCACAACAACCCTGTGAGGTAGGTTGTGCTGGGAGAGAATGACTGGCCTAAAGTCACTTATTTGTTTGTTTATTAAATTTATATGGCCGTCCATCTCACAAGAAGTGATCTTGGGCAGTGTACAGCAAAAAAGCATAAAACAATAAACATGGCAAATATAGATATTTTTTTAAAAAGTTTTAAAAAAGCCCCCCACACACAAGAGATTCAATCAGCAATGGAGCCACCTCAAGATCTCACCGGTCCCCTGAGACCTCCAGGCCTGATGACATAGCCAGGTCTTGAGGGACTTCCAGAAAATAAGGAGGGATAGAGCTGACCTCACTTTGGGGGGGTGGGGGGTAGGAGTGTTCCATAAGGCAGGCACCACGGCAGAGAAGGCCCACTTTCCTGGGCTCACCAAGTGTAGTTCCCTGAGGGACTGGACCGCAGCATGCCTCTCTTGCCAGATGATGGGATGAGCAGATGTAATCAGGGACAGGCAGTCCTTCAGATAACCCGGCCCCATGCCATGAAGGGCTTTAAAGGTCAAAACCAGCACCTTGAATTGGACCCAAAAGCAGACTGGCAACCAATGCAGCTCATGGAGCAAAGGCATAATGTGCTGTTCTAGAAGCACACATAACTGCCTGCGCTGCTGCATTTTGTACCAGCTGAAGCTTCCGGATATTCTTCAAGGGCAGCTTCATGTAGAGCACATTACAGTAATCCAGCTGGGAAGTGACTAGGGCATGAGTAATTGTGAACAGAGCCCCTTGATCCAGGAACAGGCATAACTGGTACACAACACAAAGCTGTGCAAAGGCCCTCCTAGCCACAACTGCCACCTGCTCTTCAAGGAGTCGTGAATCCAGAAGGACCCAGATTGCTCACCGGGTCTATCTGGGGCCGTACCACTCCATCTAGCACCAAAGATGGCATAGTCCTAGAACTGGCAGGCCCCAAAACCAAAGCCACTAAGGGGAAATTCCACATTTTGTAACAAAGAGCACTACACAGTCTCCAGAGCACATTATTAGTACTTAATTGGCTGGAACTTAAAAATACTTCATCATAGGATTTCAGACACAAACATTCAACACCTTCTACTTCAGAGCTGAGAGTACCAGGTCAGCACATGCCTTCAGTTAATCAAAGGTAAGAGGAATATATGCCATAAATTATTTAGTTAAAGAAGGGTAGGAGAAACACATGTTAAGCATATAATTTTTTTTAAAGTCATGTATAAAAGCAACATATTTGTATATTTTCTCTTGATTTTCAGGGTGATTATGAGATTACCATTCAGTGTTTTTTGAAATATTGACTATTTCTGTGATATTTTCACTGCATGTTTTCATTGCATAGGCCCACAAACCTGTCTAGATTTTATTAAGACATGCCTATTTACAGACTCTCTATTCTCACTATTCTAGGAGCTTGCTGATAATCACACAGAAACTCTCACTTCGAAGCAGGGAGCAAGGTCTAAATTTCCCAAAACTCATACAAAGCACAGAGGCTGTTCGTTTTTTATGGATTTTGCAGCAGTACTGCATTAATTCCATCATAGCTATTTTGATAATTGGGACTGCAACTTTGCTTTTCAAATAATCTGTTTCTAAATATGCTTGAGATAATTATAGGCAGAAAGGAAACAACTATTGACAAGGCAGTTGGTGGGACTGTAGCATTGGCAGCAACTTTTTTTAGCAGCATCTTCTATCCTGCCTGCTCTAAGTGCTGGGAGTTGTACAGGCCAGAGGGGGAAACATCCCTCAGCAGATGGGCATGAGGATGTCTGACATTGAGAGAGGGCTGTTAACTAGATAGGTATTGATATATTTCAGAATGATTTGTAGATTGGCAGAGGCTTTTGACTTCAGATTAACAACAGCTACTAGAGCAATGGCACCTCTATCTTCATATACTGTACTGCTGAAAGAAAAAAAAAGCTTTAGGTAATTAGGACCGCATTTATTTATTAATTTTACAGAAGAGCTGTGGACCCACTTCAGTTTTTTGGACTCAGTATCCTTTAATTCTAAACCTTTGTACTGATTGGCTGGGACTTCCAAGGACCTAATGAAAAAAAAGTGAAGTCTTTTTTGTTTCTGAAGAGTCGGTAAGTATGGACTAGTTATGCGGTCTCATGAGTGAACACCACCTCACAGTATCTAGTTCTCGACATAACAAGAGTAGGTCAGGGAGAAATCATGAGCAATGTTATCAGTCGTGTTCCTTACATATCTTTCCAATATGGGATCACAGGGCAGCATAATATATTTCACCGAGAACAGCTCAAGTTGCAGCAAACCCTTAAACATTCTAAGCCTTTTTCTTTGATAGTGGAACGCAGATAGTAGAATTCGTACTTCACCCCTATCTGCTCGCCCCACTGGGGCTTGGGTTCCTGCCGTAGTGCACGCTGGGAATTGTAGTTTGGCGTCCATCTGCCCCCGCGGAAGGTGCGGCTGGCTTGAGAGCTTCTTCTGCAGCGCTGGGACCGAGGTTGAAGACAACCAAGCAGCTGATCCTCGGGGAAGGTTCTTTGCCCGCGGTCCCTCGCCTGACGGAAGGCCGGTCGGGTCTGGACCAGCCAGGTCCCAGAAGCAAGCGGAGAGGCGGAGTCGTGCCGGCTGGGTCCCGCTTCTCTGTCTCGCTTGGCGCGAGCGTGATTCCTGGGGGTGCAGCCCCGGCTTCCCCTTCCCCGCACTGGAGGCGGCTCCATGCGGCTGGCGGCCTCTTCCACCTCCTCCCACCCCTCCGCAAGAGGCAGGGCGAGAAGACGGCATCCGCCCGGGGTCCCACCCGTGAGCGCCCTGAGGCCGCCGCCGTCCTCGGCCTGAGAGGGGCCCCCGCTTGAAAGCAGGAAGGATGGCGAACCAGCTGGTGGTCCTCAACGTCTACGACATGGTGAGTGACCGGGCGGGCGAGGGCTCCGCCTAAGGAGCGGGTAACCGGCGCTTCCAACCCTTAGCTTTTAAGCCAGGCCTTTTTTCTTTTTTCACCTTCTGCCGGGGACAGCTGGCCGTCTCTCAGGCACAAAAGCGACTCTTCCGTTTTTGTATCTCCCTCACTCTCTCCCAGCCTTGGAGAATTTCGCCTTAGCTTCTCGACGTTCAAGTTAAGAACGGGAGGCTTCTTTCGCCTTTCAGAAGTTCTTGTCAGTGCAGTATCTCCCCGCCCGCCGACCCACCCTCAGTTTTCAAATAGTTATCTCGCTGAAAGGTGCTGTAACAATTTGGAAACAAGGAATGGGCTCGGTGGGATTAGCAGGAGCTCGGAAGTCCTAGCAACAGGTGTGTATGATTTCACTTCTCTCCTGTCGGGTGCCGGATTCACTCTGGTATTCAACCAGTAGGTATAGAATTAATTGATTGATAGATAGATAGATAGATAGATAGATAGATAGATAGATAGATAGATAGATAGAGAACAATTGTTTTCAAAATGAGTTAGCCGGGACATGAGTCCTTAAATTGTTTACACTGTGGGACAGCCTTAAAGATCACAATCTTACATGTTTGTTTGCCTTTGGAAAGAAAAAGAAGGTGGAGAGTAACCAAAAAGATTAAATGTTATTTCATGGTGGAAAATATCTTTTCGAGCAGGTCAGTTCTTGTCTACTAACATGACATTAATGTTTCTAAATTATGGTGCTAGCTTTGTTTATATGCAAGGAAAATTTGTGAGACATGTTACTCTTGTTTAAGACTAAAGTTTTGTAATAATTTACTTGGTGGACCATAAGTAACTCAGAGATCATATCATTCTCATTTAATTTATTCTTCTTCAGTGTTGCAGAACTGTTTTCTAGCAGGGAAAGCTAGCATAGTGTAATAAGAGGCGGGATGAACATAGATTTAAAGCGATGATAAATCTGTAACTGGAATTGTGTATTAAAGGGCTTCTGGTTTGCTTCTATAATTCTGTTCCTTATCATAACATATCTTTATCATACACATAATGTATGTCTGCTCACCTTAGTTGTTCTGTTGTATCTGGCTCTGGTTAGTAGTTCTCACAGTTTACAAAAACTCAAGGTTTTAGCAAATATCAAAATCAATCATGCAGGCCTGAAGCCGTTAAAAATGGGTCATAGTGTTAAAGTAGAAAAGGAGTAGAAAATCTGCCTTTGCTAAATTGTTGTGGGAATAAAATAGGATGGAAATAAAACAGTGTACATCACCTTGAATTCCTTGGAAATATGGAGTAATATAAATGTACAAAATATAAGAACAAGATGGAAAATATAGCATCTTGCATCTGCATTAAAGAAATAGTTCTAAATAAATCATGAAGAGCAAAAAGGTAAACATCCATTTAATTCTGCATGTGAAATTTTAAAATGCCTGTTACTTTGATGCTTCTGAAGTTTGAGGTACTTTTAATAAAAGTTATGTCATCTTTTGAGTGCATTTTATTCATACAGAATCTGCAAAAGGTTTTGAATGAATGTATACTTTTATGCATTCATTTTGTTGTTGCAAATATTTGTAGAAACACCTATTGTCTACAGAAGTGTTTTTCAACCTTGGCAGCTTGAAGATGTGTGGGCTTTGATTCCCAGAATTCCCCAACCAGCATGGGAGTTGAAGTCCACACATCTGCAATTTGCCAAGGTGGAGAAACACTGGTTTACAGTAATATGAATTATTTAAATAGAAAATGGTGGGAAATAATAGCTTCACATTTCTTGACAAGGATGTACATTAGGTCTTTATATTCTATGTCTTTGGCAACAGTCAAGCAGCAGTATCAAGAAGTTGCAACATCCTGAGCCTGGAGACAGTTGGTGTCTGATCTTTTAACTGCTTCATGTAGCAAGTTAGTAATGAACAGCTGTAAATCCTAGACTTCTGATATAGCATTTCAGCAAGAAACAAATCCTGTTTGTTTACTTGGAGTTGAATAATCCAACCTGATAAACCAGATGGGAACCAGATTTATCTGGACAAAAATATCAATGTTTGTCAATGATGGGTTGTAATAAAATTAGGGTTCCCTATTGTCAGATGAAGTTAGTATTTTTAAACACTAAGTATCAGTATGGTATAGGGGAGTGGTTCTTCCTCTCCCTGCCCACCCCCCTCCATGACTTGAAAATTGCTTGGGGTCTCAGTGGATTACTTCAAGATTTTCTTTGTTCTGTAAATTGGGGGAGATGGGTGGCATATAAATTTAATAAATAAAGCAGATACGTAACTCTTATTAGCTGCTATGGACATTACTTTCTAATATAATGGGTTTTTTTGTCTGTGTGAGCAAAGTCAAATATAATGTTATAACTGCAGATCAGATTCAACTTTCATCTTCTTTCTGTATTTGAGAAATGGTGATTGTCAGCCATCTGCAAGACATCTTTGATGTAGAGAATAAAGTATTGGAATTTGAACAGGAAGACCTGGGATTAGATGCCCACTAGCTATGGACATGGATTCTCCTCCTCCTCAATTATAACTGCAGACATGGTTTCAATATTTTATGTCACAAACTATTGTGACATAAAATACACTGTTTTGAGAGCAAAACAGAAAGGATTTATATATACTACTTAAAAGCATAGATGGAGGGTAAAACATAATAAATATTTTTCCCCATACGTTCTGTCCCTTTAACACTTATTTAGGATTGTCAGGTTGATGCCAGGAGATTTTTCTCTTTGCATTTTGCTGAGTTAGGAGGTGAGGCAGTTTCAGATGTTCCTATTTGTTCCAGTTTCCAGTGGTGCTCTGCATCAGAACATCTGAATACATATCTGCAGTTGAAACAGCCTTGTTGCTGGGTGAGCGACAACTATATAACCATGTACTTGTGAGGAATAGTGATCTTACGATCTATATACATTTTTGGTGTGAATGTGACACAAATGTAGTGACAGCTTGAACCAGAAGCTGTTTCCTATAGTATATCTCTTGCATAAGCACTGACACATGTTTGTACTAGGAATGTGTATGGTAGTATGTAATATTTATCCTGATCTATGCATCCAAAAGCAATTCACTTCCTCAAGCGTGTGTTGGAATGAACACAATAACTTTCATAGTTTGCCAAAATTATTGAGCACATGAGATTACAGATTTGCTCATTCAAAACTCATGGGAATTTGCACACAGAAGTAAGAATGCTGTTCCTCAAATCCTAAAATTTCTAATAATTTCCTGGAAGATTGTTTGTATATAATTATAAAGATATATTATTATTCATTTTTGTAATTACATTCCACTGCTGTGTAAATAAATTTGGAGAGTGATTTAGAGCAGAAACAAATGTTCTTTAAGCTGTCTATAGAGCTTCTCACAAATAATATAGCTGCTTGTTCTGTGTGATTATTCTGGCCTGATAATTTTTATGATCTTGAAACCTAAGATATGCACATACTGTAATCATTATAGAGTGAGTGATAATAATGGGAACTGACATCCCAAGAACATCAGTTTGCTTTGCTTATTTTTATTTCACTTAGTAAAAAAGAATGAGCAATGGAGGAATATGTATTTGTCTTCCTAACCTGTTGTTTAAATAAATTATTTATACCTTGCTCTTCAGCCAGAAAAACTTAGTAGTTTACAGATTAATAAAAACAAGTCCCTTTCTGAGGGTTAGGTAAAGTCTCCCTTGAGTCAAGCTCAACTCCTGGTGATTACACAGACACATCCATGTTGTTTTCTTAGCAACAGCATAGAAGGGTTTGCCACTGTCTTCTTCCTGGATGTTTTTCTACTACCTACTCTAGCCAAAAGCTCTGGAATTCCCTGGTGGGCTCTCATCCAAATACTAACCACTTGTGGTCCTGCTTCAGTTTTTTGGCATCAGCCAAGATCACTGCCACGTAAAAAGATAAGACGAAGGGGGAAAGGCATGAGGAAGGAAAAAGAAGTTGGCATGCTAAATGGAGTGAGAACATACTTAATACAGAGCAATTCCCATAAACACAGTGGGACTTGTTTTTTAGTAGTTTTACATAGGCCAGCAGTATACAGGTGAAACTTGAAAAATTAGAATATCGTGCAAATGTTCATTTATGTCAGTATGGCAACTCAAAAGGTGAAACCAATATATGAGATAGACGCATTACATGCAAAGCGAGATATGTCAAGCCTTACTTTGGTATAATTGTGATGATTATGGCGTACAGCTTATGAAAACCCCAAATTCACAATCTCGGAAAATTAGAATAGTGTGAAAAGGTTCAATATTCTAGGCTCAAAGTGTCCCCCTCTAATCAGCTAATGAATCCATAACACCTGCAAAGGGTTCCTGAGCCTTTCAATGGTCTCTCAGGCTGGTTCAGTAGGAATCACAAGCATGGGAAAGACTGCTGACCCGACAGTTGTGCAGAAAACCATCACTGACACCCTCCATACGGAGGGAAAGCCCCAAAAGGTAATTGCAAAAGAAGTTGGATGTTCCCAAAGTGCTGTATCAAAGCACATCAATAGAAGGTTATGTGGAAGGGAAAAGTGTGGTAGAAAAAGGTGCACAAGCAGCAGGGATGACCGCAGCCTGGAGAGGATTGTCAGGAAAAGGCCGTTCAAAAGTGTTGGGGACTTTCACAAGGAGTGGACTGAGGCTGGAGTTAGTGCATCAAGAGCCACCACACACAGACGGATCCTGGACATGGGCTTCAAATGTCGTATTCCTCTTGTCAGGCCGCTCCTGAACAACAAACAACGTCCGAAGCGTCTTACCTGGGCTACAGAAAAAAAGAACTGGTCTGTTGCCCAGTGGTCCAAAGTCCTCTTTTCTGATGAGAGCAACTTTTGCATCTCATTTGGGAACCAAGGACCCAGAGTCTGGAGGAAGAATGGAGAGGCACACAATGCACGACGCTGGAAGTCCAGTGTGAAGTTTCCACAGTCTGTGTTGATTTGGGGAGCCAGGTCATCTGCTGGTGTTGGTCCACTGTGCTTCATTAAGTCCAGGGACAACGCAGCCGTCTACCAGGAGATTTTGGAGCACTTCCTGCTTCCTTCCACAGACGAGCTTTATGGGGATGCTGACTTCATTTTCCAGCAGGACTTGGCACCTGCCCACACTGCCAAAAGTACCAAAAGCTGGTTCAATGACCATGGGATGACTGTGCTTGATTGGCCAGCAAACTCGCCTGACCTGAACCCCATAGAGAATCTATGGGGCATTGCCAAGAGAAAGATGAGGGACATGAGACCGAACAATGCAGCGGAGCTGAAGGCCGCTATTGAAGCATCCTGGTCTTCCATAATACCTCAGCAGTGCCACAGGCTGATAGCATCCATGCCACGCCGCATTGCGGCAGTCATTGCTGCAAAAGGGGCCCAAACCAAGTACCGAGTACATATGCATGCTTATACTTTGCAGAGGGCCGATATTGTTCTATTTCCAATCCTTGTGTTATTGATGTCATGTAATATTCTAATTTTCTGAGATTGTGAATTTGGGGTTTTCATAAGCTGTACGCCATAATCATCACAATTATACCAAAGTAAGGCTTGACATATCTCGCTTTGCATGTAATGCGTCTATCTCATATATTGGTTTCACCTTTTGAGTTGCCATACTGACATAAATGAACATTTGCACGATATTCTAATTTTTCAAGTTTCACCTGTAAGTATTCTTTATTGATAGTTCTTGCATTTCCCTACATATGTAATTAATAACTTTAATTCAATATACTTTTGAATAATTTTTGCAATGGTTTCTTACAATAATGGGAGATCTGAAAGGGATTGTTTCAAACACAAACTTAAGTGATATATATTTATTGGAAACTAGAACAGGTAAAGTAAAAGAGCATACAATTATTTGTACTTACCAAACTGAACTAAACATTCACTTCATTAATAGCTGTATATAAGGATTTTGCTCTTAGTATATACAGTGACAATTCTCTTTCTAAATACATCTGTTTAAAACATTTTTACATGAGATATAGCTTGCTGTGTCAATCAACATGGAGTATTTGAGGAGCAAAGGCAATACAGTACTCAGATCCCTATTTGCAACAAAATTTACTACCCACAAATAATAGCCTATAAATAATATGTAAAAATCTCCAAATCTTCATGTGTTCCCCAATGGCTATTGTAGATCAACTATGCTCCCTGGTAACTAACCTCTGGCTAGAAGTGAAGCATAGCTAGTATAATGTTGGTACACCAGTATACACCATAATATTTTATACTTAAAGAAATTATTGAATAAACAAACTGGGAAATCTTGGGAGTTGAAGTCCACACATCTTAAAGTTGCGGAAGTTGAGAAACACTGGAATAGACTGTGCCAGGATTAAGCAGTCATATTCTGCCATCATTGGGAAGAGAAACAATTCCTCAAGGCAAGCAGCTGAACTCAGTGACTTTCTTAATGAGGAAACACAAGCTGAGTTCACCCATAATGAAGAGCTGTAAACCATAGGTTATACACCACAGTGGTGGGTTCCCATAAACACAATGCACTAAAACTGAACAAGCCATTTAGCATGATGTGGAAACTAGTAGTCAGATAGAACTAATCATAGAAACACAGATGGTTTTTGTTTGTTTATAGCTTCTTTCTCTGGCAGTTCCAGGTGGAAAAAGCCATTGTGCCTAGTGTAGTGACATGGCAAGCTACGTTTACCGCATGAGTGACAGCTCATTAGTCCTTTCTGGCATGCAGGAAGATCCAGGGATCTGACTAAGCCATAAGCCTGGCTTGCTGAATTATCTGAATACATCCAGTGAATAGATGAGTTCTTTTATGGCTGAAGGGAGTGAAACTCAAGACAACTATGCCTTCCAGTTTGAAACACCTTGCTGGAAAAAGATATGGAATTGATTCATGGCTGAACTGGCAGCTTGTGATGCTGGTGGTGAAGAATTTTTAAAAAAAAACGCTTAGCAGATTTCTGAAAGAGGACTGTCTAGAGGGCAGTGCAAAGATTAAATAGAAGTTGAGTGGAAACAGAATCACCCTGCAAGTCAAAAACAACCAAAAGGGCTGAAAGCAGAGGAAAACTGCTGGATCACATCTCTACCAGTTATGTAGGATTTGGCTGGAGTGGAATATAAGGAAATATGATGTGAGAGAAAACCAGTGAGAGCTTTTTCTCACATAGAAGTAAGATGGTAATCAAAACTTGATGAATTGTCAGCCGCCACAAATGCAGTTAAGTGGCTATGCCAGGCTAGCAAAGAAGAAATAAAGAATTTTTGCTCATATTATTAATAAATTACTACAGATCAGGGTTGAAGACTACAAAGATGCTACCTCAGCTTGTGTCTTATAGGTTTCCAGAATTGAAACAGTAAGGTAACACTGTACAAATTATTCTAGAGTGGAGCTTGACACCATTCTTCCTTTGAATAAAATTTTGAAAAAAGATATTCAGAGAACTCTTTGGTTTTTTAGGTAAAGCCAAACTGCAGATCACCTAGAGGTATGATATACTTTTATATTGTCCTACTAAAGGAAGTAACCAAACACATGTTAAAACCATATTGATTTCAAATTCAAGGAACAAAAGGCCCAATTATTTCAAGACTTCAATGCAGGTACCTTAAACAGAAGAAAAAAGCTTCAACTGATCACAAGCTTCATAAAGAATTCTGGGTTCCCTTAAAATTGATATTTTCATTCAAAATCATGATTAAATTGGAAGGGAGATTTTTCCCTGCATATTATTCCAGCCATGCAGCAGAGATCCCGAAGAAACTTCAGCTAAAAGTCTCAGGTATTATATTCCTGAAGATCACTGTAGCAAAAAAGATAAAGGGAATCCCCAGAATGGAAAAAAAAGCACACAGCTAATTAAAAAAAATTCAGTAGCAAAATTGAGACTTTAATTAACAACTCATAATATTATATTCTGAATTATTTATTTATTTTGATTGTGCCTGATACAGTCAAAAAACCCTTAGTGGAAATAGCAAGAGCTCAAAAAAGTAAAATCCAAGGATGTAACAAGTTTTAGAGTTAAAATGTGTGTGTGTGTAATTCTGTGATCTATCATCCTGGGATGCTTTAATTACTGTGATCCTTGTCATTTTTGATACCACAGCATAACATGACTTGTAATCTTTTTTTCCCCTAAAAAAAAAGAAAGAAAGAAAATTATAGTAAAGGAAGGGTCATGTAAATTATCTTATCAGTGATACAGACATAATTCTTGTTCTATATTCCCCCATTCAAAAGTTGTAGGAGTAAAAGAGAGGTATGCTAGCATATCTTGGATTTGTTGAGAATTAATTTTAATCATGTGTGACAAACTCTGTTTCCATTTATTAGTTGAATATACTCTCCATGTTATATTTTTAATGTTCCTTCCCCTTTTAAGATGGTTCCTAGGCATTAATATGGTAATGTGCCAAGATGCAGTTTATTTCTTTCTCCCTAACAGCTGCAGAATTAAAGTTTGTAGACTGTGCTTGAGGAGAGCTGGCAAGCCGAACATTTAATTAAATCTCAGCCCAACTCACCTCACAGGGTTATTGCTGTGGGGAAAATAGGAGGAGGAAGAGTATTAGGTATGTTCACCACCTTGAGTTATTTATAAAAATAATAAAGGCGGGATTTAAAAAAATCTTTTAAAAATTCTTCTGCAGTTTCTTTTATTTTAGGAAGATAATAATGCCTCCAGGTTAAGAAGCAGGCTCTCCCTTCTCCTACAGCACAGCCACCATCTCAGTCTTGACTTCTGGGGAGGCTGTAATTGCATTATGGAATAAGGCTTCAAGCCAGAAACTATTTATTCTCCCCCACTTGGTGGGAATTCTTGCTGACACCCAATCCAGTTGGGAGATACACAGGTAATATCTTTACACTCGAAATTCCATCTGATATTATTCCTTAGAAAGTAATCAGTTTTCAGTTTCTTGTCACATTAAATTCCCTAAATCAGTATTTTTCTCAGAATTTGCTGATAAGGTTGATGAGATCAAGAGGAAATAGAGCAAGATCAAGTAGCAGTTAAAGAACAAAAAGCTAAGATTGAAGCAGATCAGAAATTAATTGCAGCTTTAATTGCTCAAGACATAACAATAACTAAAGAGTTGGTGTCTTACCCAAAAGTTTTGGATAGCATCCAAAGTCAAGAAAGCAGAAGATTCTCTTTAACAGAAGCTATCAAAATGTTTTTTGGACTTGTTTCATATACACTAAGCAGAATCTATTCAAATAGCTTCTTGTGTGTCCTCTAGATACAGGTCTTCAAAATCTCCTAATACTGTTGTCATTCTTTGGAGATCTGACCGAGAAAAAGCAGTATAAGCAGCTATAATGGCAACAGATCTGGACTGTGTGGAAAAGAAGCTTATGTCATTACCAGATCTATCTTTTAGAGTGATATAGAAGCACCAAGAATTTCGCCAAGCTTGTCTCATTGCCAGACATGGAATAAGGACTTTCTTCCTGTAGTGTGCAATATTTGGCTTATTCTTAGAAATTGGTGTCAGGAAATTTTGTGATCCTGAAAATAATGCTAATTATCTCAAACAGGCATTTTCCCATCCAGAGGTAGTAGTTCTACCATACTCTACTCAGAAATGATGTATTGGTTTGGAGAGTCAACTGATTGCTTACATAGAATTTCTTTTTGGGTTCTTATGACATGTATTTATGACAGTTGCAGCATCCTATGGTCATGTGATTGCCATTTGCGACCTTCCCAGCCAGCTTCCGACAAGCAAAGCCAATGGGGAACCATGTGATTCACGTAACAACCACAGCAAAAAGGTTGTAAAATTGGGTGTGGTCATGTGATGCCTTAACAGCCACACTGCTTAACGACGAATCTTCCAGTCCCTATTACAGTCATAAGTCAAGGATTACCTGGACAGCTTTTTTTTTTCCTTTAATGATAATTGCACATGGCCTTGACCCTGCTGTCCTTTAAAAGGACAGGCCTGGCTCTTTGCATGGGCACTAGGCTGGGATGATTGATGAATCTGCTAATTGAGAGGTAATTTCAAGAGGTAATTTCAAGAGGTAAAAACAAACTTGTTTTCTACCAGCACAGTGATTCTTTTTCTATTGTCATTTTTATTGTTATTAACTATTGTTAATCCCTTATAAACCATCCAGAGTCATTGGCAAGGGGGTCAGCCTTAGAATTTGAAATTACAAATAAATAAAATTTGTGTCATGGAACATTAAAGGACTGAGAGGGATACCTGAAGGAAGGCAGATGTTTTATTAATTGAAATTATGTCATTTTTTTGCTTATAAGAAACATATTCTTCCAAATGAAAAAATATATATTAGCAAGAAAATGAATTGAACAAATAAGTGGAGATTCAAAATCTGCCAGAATGGAAATTCTATGGAAAACACCTTCTAGTTTTATCACTGAACAAAAGATTTTAGATTTTGAAGGTCATTATGTAATTTTAATAGTCAAATTGTCAGGATTAGCCCAGGAAACTCCAGGAGACAGTACAGATTCAATTCAGCATGGTTTATTGGCTTCAGTCCCGTTACAGAAATCTTCTCAGAGTGAAAGCAATTCCCAGAGTCACCCCACAAACATCCTGCATTCCTCAGGGAGGTGCCAGTCTCATTCTCTTATCTCTACCTCTTTGTTCTGGGGATAAGAGTACGCGCTTAACTCTTTCCGCTCTAGTTCTCACACAAATGTAGAAATTATCAGATGGCACAGATAAATGTTAATGGTTCAGCCAAAGATAAATCTGATATACAGTTTTGCTGATCCCTTTATGCTACAGGTAAAGCAGATGATAGTTGCCACAGAGGCTTTTAAATTAGTTTTGGACCAGAATAAAATTTCAAAAAAGAAAATGAGCCCCCCAAATCATAATGTTCTCTATACATCAATTCAGAAATTTAATTCAATGGACATACGAAGAATGTTTAAGCCCAACAGGCTACCCTAACCCTTCTGGGACATGCTCAAGACTAGATTATTTTTTAATATTTTTGATGGTTAATGTAGTTGAAATATGTAACATTGGCTCAGTTTGAATTTCTAATCATACACCCATAGTAATGTTACGGATTTTGGATAAACATATCCCATTTAGTAGGATATAGTACAGGTAGTCCTCACTTACCAACCATTTGTTCAGTGACCATTTGAAGTTATGATGATGCTGAATAAGGAGACTTGCAACCAGTCCTTGAAGTTGCAGCCATTGCAGCGTCCCCAAGTCACTTGATCACAATTTGCGCACTTGGCAACCAGCACTCATGTACAATGGTTGTAGCATCCCACAGTCACATGATCGCCATTTGTGACCTTCATAGCCAGCTTCCATCAAGCAAAATCAATGGGGAAGCCAGCAGGAAGTTGCAAGTTGCAGTCACATGATGTCATGCTTAACAACCGTAGGTGATTTGCTTCATGACTGCAGCCAGCAGGAAATCGTACATCGGGCATGGTCACATGATATTTCATGTTATGACCACATTGCTAAGCAACAGAGTTGCTGGTCCCAATTGCGGTTGGTAAGTGAGGACTACCTGTATTTTAATACTTCTTTGTTGGAAGATTTCAGTTTGTGGAACAACAAAATAGAGATATAAATAGATCAAATCAATAGGGGTTCAAATAATATGGGAATAGTTTGAGATACATTTAAGGTATTTATCTGTGATAAGATAATAGCCGATGCTTTTGGATCAAAAAACATGTATACAGGATCACAAAACTTGAATTATATGATTTGGACACAGAATATGTTTTTAAAACAAATGAAACAAACGTATTGGGGATGAGGAAGAAAACATGGAGAATTATTGGCTTCTCATTTGAAACACTTGCAACAAAGTAAAATTACAGCTTTAATAAGAGATTTCTGAAGAACAAATTACACCAACTATAATGAAACTGATTTTCAGTATTTTGAATTCTATAAAAAATGTATATTCATGTATTTATAGCTAGTCAGCATATAGATATTTATTTAAATGTAATAAATCTTCCAGAAATTTTAGTTGTAGAGCCAGAAAAGTTGGCTACATCCTCAATGTTACAGCACATCTATGATGCTGTTGATCAGATGAAATCTGGAAAGGTCCCTGGATGAGAGGGTATAAAAAGTTAAACAAGAAAGTAGCTCTTATACTTCTGAAGTTATTTTAAGTATTTTATGAAAGTAAAGCTCTGCCAGCTTCATATTATAAAGATTTTTAATCACTATAATTTTGAAGGCTGATAAGGATTTCACCTAGTGTCCAAATTATCTCTGTTAAATGTTGATGCTAAGATTTCAGCAGTTACACTGACAAGGAATTAACTGCGATAATTCATCCTACACAGTCTGGTTTCATGAAAGGACATCAGGCTTCAAATAATATACAACTTCTGGTTAACATAATAGCATGGTATGCTGCCATACAGGTGAAACTCGAAAAATTAGAATATCGTGCAAATGTTCATTTATGTCAGTATGGCAACTCAAAAGGTGAAACCAATATATGAGATAGACGCATTACATGCAAAGCGAGATATGTCAAGCCTTACTTTAGTATAATTGTGATGATTATGGCGTACAGCTTATGAAAACCCCAAATTCACAATCTCAGAAAATTAGAATAGTGTGAAAAGGTTCAATATTCTAGGCTCAAAGTGTCCCCCTCTAATCAGCTAATGAATCCATAACACCTGCAAAGGGTTCCTGAGCCTTTCAATGGTCTCTCAGGCTGGTTCAGTAGGAATCACAAGCATGGGAAAGACTGCTGACCCGACAGTTGTGCAGAAAACCATCACTGACACCCTCCATACGGAGGGAAAGCCCCAAAAGGTAATTGCAAAAGAAGTTGGATGTTCCCAAAGTGCTGTATCAAAGCACATCAATAGAAGGTTATGTGGAAGGGAAAAGTGTGGTAGAAAAAGGTGCACAAGCAGCAGGGATGACCGCAGCCTGGAGAGGATTGTCAGGAAAAGGCCGTTCAAAAGTGTTGGGGACTTTCACAAGGAGTGGACTGAGGCTGGAGTTAGTGCATCAAGAGCCACCACACACAGACGGATCCTGGACATGGGCTTCAAATGTCGTATTCCTCTTGTCAGGCCGCTCCTGAACAACAAACAACGTCAGAAGCGTCTTACCTGGGCTACAGAAAAAAAGAACTGGTCTGTTGCCCAATGGTCCAAAGTCCTCTTTTCTGATGAGAGCAACTTTTGCATCTCATTTGGGAACCAAGGACCCAGAGTCTGGAGGAAGAATGGAGAGGCACACAATGCACGACGCTGGAAGTCCAGTGTGAAGTTTCCACAGTCTGTGTTGATTTGGGGAGCCAGGTCATCTGCTGGTGTTGGTCCACTGTGCTTCATTAAGTCCAGGGACAACGCAGCCGTCTACCAGGAGATTTTGGAGCACTTCCTGCTTCCTTCCACAGACGAGCTTTATGGGGATGCTGACTTCATTTTCCAGCAGGACTTGGCACCTGCCCACACTGCCAAAAGTACCAAAAGCTGGTTCAATGACCATGGGATGACTGTGCTTGATTGGCCAGCAAACTCGCCTGACCTGAACCCCATAGAGAATCTATGGGGCATTGCCAAGAGAAAGATGAGGGACATGAGACCGAACAATGCAGCGGAGCTGAAGGCCGCTATTGAAGCATCCTGGTCTTCCATAATACCTCAGCAGTGCCACAGGCTGATAGCATCCATGCCACGCCGCATTGCGGCAGTCATTGCTGCAAAAGGGGCCCAAACCAAGTACCGAGTACATATGCATGCTTATACTTTGCAGAGGGCCAATATTGTTCTATTTCCAATCCTTGTGTTATTGATGTCATGTAATATTCTAATTTTCTGAGATTGTGAATTTGGGGTTTTCATAAGCTGTACGCCATAATCATCACAATTATACCAAAGTAAGGCTTGACATATCTCGCTTTGCATGTAATGCGTCTATCTCATATATTGGTTTCACCTTTTGAGTTGCCATACTGACATAAATGAACATTTGCACGATATTCTAATTTTTCGAGTTTCACCTGTACATAAATATGTGGGTCGGGTTTATCAATTGCAGAAAATCTGACTTTCAAATCAAGTTTTTGGTCTAAGTGTTGTGGAGTTTAGATGCCATCTGAATATCTGGAAATAGGATGAGATTCATGAATACCTTCAAGCTAGGAAGTGTTTTAGGGGTGAAGTGAAAAAGTGCAGCACCAACAAAAACAGGATGTCTGGATCTGCATGTCTTGTCTATCCTTAATTTCAGCTCATTAGAATAAGGTGTTCTTGCTAATGTTGGTGATTTCAGACTTTTGTACAATAATTGAACATTTTAATTAAGTGTGTTCTGTGGATTTACAAGAGATATAATAAAATTACCAGAATTTGCTTCTATGTTAATAGTCACTCTGTGTTGACAGTGCAAACAGCTTGATTAAGCAAGACATTGAACAGTAGACGGCTGAGCCCACAGTCTCTCTGCAGAATCTTACTGGTCTTAAATATGCGTAAGGTTTCAGTGCTAACCCATAGTGTGAGCTGTGATGGTGCTTGTGCAGCTGCATTCTGATTTGTGCCAATTATATTCCACCTGAGAATTCAGAAGGGAGGTCTGTTTCCTTAGGAAAAGCCATTGGGTTGCATGGTCAGGCAGCCTATTGTGATTTCAGTCACCATGAATTAGTAGCACAGGGAAGGGCTGGTAACTGCTGGCTGCCTTTGGTTTTCTCCAGCTTTTGCAAAGTGGATATGGCTCCCCTGCCTTCTCCTCTTCTTCAGTTGCAGCAGTAATTGGACAGCTCATTGCCTGTATGTGCTGAGGGTTGCTAACATACATGTGGAGCTTTGCTGTGCTTTTTGTGGAGAAACAGACTGGGCAAAGAAAAACAGGGGCACTGTCTTGTGTTTTGCCAAACCAAAATAATAAGACACATAGATTTAAAAAGCACTGCCAGTCAGCTATTCCAGTGGTTGGCCTCCTGTTTAAATATAGGTAGTCCTTGGTTTACAACCATTTGTTCAGCAACCATTCAAACTTGCAACGGCACTTAACAAGGGGGACTTACAACTGGTCCTTGGAATTCCAGCCATTGCGGCGTCCCTGCTGTCATACGGTCACCATTTGTGACCTTCTTTGCTGGCTTCTGACAAGCAAAGTCAATGGGTAAGCCAACAGGAGTTCACAAAAACCCATGGTGATTCGCTTAATGACAGAAATTGGGACTGCTAGAATTGCCATCTCTAAGCGATGTAGTCAAGTGACATCGCGCTTTACGACTGAGTTGCTTAGCGATGGAAATTCCAGTCCCAATTGCTGTCATAAACCGAGAACTACCTGTACATATGGTTGTTTTCATTTTGTAATCACTGTCGGAATAAAGCAATTTTTTTCTTTTTTTCTTAATTTCAGCTCTTCTGCAATGCCTTATTTTCATGGCAGGTAGATTTTACATATTTTTAATAGATTTCTAAGTGGTGCCATTACAACTTTTTGTAGATCCATTGATGGTACACATTGCATGAAATAATGGTCCTAGAACTACTGCCAGTTATACTTACTGGATATCCCAAAATCTAGTAGTATGTGTGTGCTTCATCATATCTCTGTCATTATGTGGCTTAGTTGCCTAAACAGTAAAACATCCTAAACACTTTAAAAGCCTTTTCCTGTACAAAGATACTTCAAGCCCATTATCTTTATTAGTTCTGTAACAGTCAGGTCTCCTCTGAGTCAAGCTTGACCTCTGGTACCTACATAGATGCAATCATGTTTTCTTAGCAACAGCACAGAAGTGGCTTACCACTGTCATTTTCTAGAATGGTTGATTTTCTTTCTTTTTTAAAAAAAATTCTTCATGTAGCCTACAGTCTGCACCATCCTGGTGGTCTCCCATCCAAATACGAACCTGGTTTGATCAGCCAAAGTTCACTAATGCTAAGACACTAATTGTGTAGCTGTAGGATATGAATCTGATAAAGTTTTTGATGTTTCCCACTGGAGAGACAAAAGATGTGTACCCTAAATTAGCTTTAAAAAATGTTATTTGTAAATTAATGAATAAATAATATTTTATATTCAGAGGGGAGGAAGATGTTAATTATTGAAATGGATCACCAGAAGCAATATCAGAAAGGCAAAATATTTAAAGCCAGACTGTTACTTAGCCAAAATATTTAAAGTCCCTTATTCCATTTAGCTTACTTATATTGAAAAATTGGGAAATTTATCTGATAAATGTCCAATTTAAGCCAAGAATATGGAGTTAATAAAAGGACTGGATTTATAAGTGTCATTAAATACTACTTGGTGTTTAATCCTATAATTTGCATTATTCAGGGCTTTTGCTGCAGACGTTAAATTCAGGCACAGGTTATTTGGGCAAAGTGTCCAGTAGACAATCTCCAATTCTTTCTTCTTTGGTTATACAGCTGGTTTTATTGATTTCCTCTGGCTCAGTGTAAATATCTCTGTGGACTTCCTGAGACTGAAAATTCTGCACATCATATTGTATTTGTTCTATGTACTTCTATTTTTTACATTTATTTTATCAGCTCTTACAGGGTATGTAATTTTAATATGTATGAAATTTAAACTACAGTGGAACCTCAGTTCACGAACGCATCTGTTCATGAACAATTCGGGTCACAACCAGCTCAGGCCGCAAAAATTTACCTCCGGTCGCAAACGCCGGATCGGGTGACAAACAGGATCCGCGGCCATTTTCCCTCCCGTGTCACATGGTCGCGACTTCCTGTAGGGAGGGGACTCTCCCTCCAAGCAGGAAGTGCGGCCATTTTCCCTCCCGTGTCACATGGTCGCGACTTCCTGTAGGGAGGGGACTCTCCCTCCGAGCAGGAAGCCCGGCCATTTTCCCTCCCGTGTCACGTGGTCGCGACTTCCTGTAGGGAGGGGACTCTCCCTCCAAGCAGGAAGCACGGCCATTTTCCCTCCCGAGCAAGGTTAGCTTTCTCTCTCTTCATACTGTACTTTGTGTCATATTTTTGCGGTTTTTTTAAAAAAAAACATGGTTCAGAACGGATTAACCGTATTTACATTGAACCTTATGGGGAAATTTGACTCAGGTCATGACCAGAAATCGGTTGGCGACCAAATTTGGGGTCAGAACGGATTAACTGTATTTACATTTAACGTTATGGGAAAATTTGATTCCGGTCGCGACCATTTCGGGTCGCGACCAGAGTCGCGGAACGAATTAAATTTGTGAACCGAGGTTCCACTGTACTGAATTTGTTACTAATCCTTTTAAAGTTGAGAATTGTTTAGTCCATAAAAGGTGTGGATGGATCTAAACTAGAAATTGACCTAGTTTTTATTGTTCAATTTATCCTTGGTGCTGTTTTAGGTAACTTCGAGATCTCAAATGCAATTCTAGTTTTTGTATATTTTATTTTTAAAATATATACCTGTTTCCAATGAGCTCTCCTGTTTGTAAAAGGAAAGTCTGATTTGGCTGATGTTATTTACCTTCCTTTGGGTAACCTTCTTTCTGCTTCTTTAATGGTATGTGGGAATAACCTTGGAAGACAGGAGGAAGAGCTGCAGGCAAGACAACTGTCATGCAAAAGATATCTCAGCCCACAGAAACAGAAGGCGAGCAGGAAGTGGTCTCAGAAGGGACCCTCCCTAGTTTTCTGGAAAGTAAAAGTAAAGGAGGGGAGAAATGCTTTCAGACTTGCAAGATTCTGTTACTGTAACCTTACAATAAAGGTAGCGTTAGTACCCATGGTTTGTGCTTCTTGTCTGAACTACCTCAAAGGGCTGACAGCTTCTGCCATTTGCTATGCTCCAAGAATCTTCTGGCCTGAAGGTCTTTGCATATTTCAGTGTCTCTCTTTTAATTATAATACTGTGCAAAAGTTTTAGGCAGGTGTGAAAAAATGCTGTAAAGTAAGAATGCTTTCAAAAATATATATTGTAATTGTTCATGTTTATCTATTTACAAAATGCAAACAGAAGAGAAATTCAAATCAATATTTGGTGTGACCATCCTTTGCCTTCCAAACAGCATCAATTCTTCTAGGTACACTTGCACACAGTTTTTGAAGGAACTCGGCAGGTAGGCTGTTCCAAACATCTTGGAGAACTAACTACAGAACTCCTGTGGATGTAGACTGCCTCAAATCCTTCTGTCTCTTCATGTAATCCCAGACAGACTTGATGATGTTGAGATCAGGGCTCTGTGGGGGCCAAACCATCACTTCCAGGACTCCTTGTTCTTCTTTACGCTGAAGATAGTTCTTAATGACGCTGGCTGTATGTTTGGGGTTGTTGTCCTGCTGCAGAATAAATTTGGGGCCAATCATACACCTCCCTGATGGTATGGCATGATGGATAAGTGTCTGCCTGTATTTCTCAGCATTGAGGACACCATTGATCCTGACCAAATCTCCAACTCCATTTGCAGAAATTCAGTCCCAAATTTGCAAGG
The DNA here is from genome assembly GCA_030867105.1 of Liasis olivaceus. Classification (NCBI taxonomy): domain Eukaryota; kingdom Metazoa; phylum Chordata; class Lepidosauria; order Squamata; family Pythonidae; genus Liasis; species Liasis olivaceus. The sequence goes on from CM061349.1 coordinate 267,164,584, forward strand.
AACCTCCAGCATGCTTCACTGTTGCCTGCAGACACTCATACTTGTTCTGCTCTCCAGCCCTTCGGCAAACAAACTGTCTCTTGCTACAGCCAAATATTTCAAATTTTGACTCCTCAGTCCAGAGCACCTGCTGCCATTTTTCTGCACCCCAGTTCCTATGTTTTCGTGCATAGTTGAGTCACTTAGCCTTGTTTCCATGTCAGAGGTATGGCTTTTTGGCTGCAGTTCTTCCATGAAGACCACTTCTGGTCAGATTTCTCTGGAGAGTAGATGGGTGTACCTGGGTCCCACTGTTTTCCACCAGTTCTGTGCTGATGGCACTGCTGGACATCTTCCGATGTCAAAGGGAAGTACAGATGAAACTCGAAAAATTAGAATATCGTGCAAATGTTCATTTATGTCAGTATGGCAACTCAAAAGGTGAAACCAATATATGAGATAGATGCATTACATGCAAAGCGAGATACGTCAAGCCTTACTTTGGTATAATTGTGATGATTATGGCGTACAGCTTATGAAAACCCCAAATTCACAATCTCAGAAAATTAGAATATTACATGAATCAATAACACAAGGATTGGAAATAGAACAATATCGGCCCTCTGCAAAGTATAAGCATGCATATGTACTCAGTACTTGGTTTGGGCCCCTTTTGCAGCAATGACTGCCGCAATGCGGTGTGGCATGGATGCTATCAGCCTGTGGCACTGCTGAGGTGTTATGGAAGACCAGGATGCTTCAATAGCGGCCTTCAGCTCCGCTGCATTGTTTAGTCTCATGTCCCTCATCTTTCTCTTGGCAATGCCCCATAGATTCTCTATGGGGTTCAGGTCAGGCGAGTTTGCTGGCCAATCAAGCACAGTCATCCCATGGTCATTGAACCAGGTTTTGGTACTTTTGGCAGTGTGGGCAGGTGCCAAGTCCTGCTGGAAAATGAAGTCATCATCCCCATAAAGCTCGTCTGCGGAAGGAAGCAGGAAGTGCTCCAAAATCTCCTGGTAGACGGCTGCGTTGACCCTGGACTTAATGAAGCACAGTGGACCAACACCAGCAGATGACATGGCTCCCCAAATCAACACAGACTGTGGAAACTTCACACTGGACTTCAAGCATCGTGCACTGTGTGCCTCTCCATTCTTCCTCCAGACTCTGGGTCCTTGGTTCCCAAATGAGATGCAAAAGTTGCTCTCATCAGAAAAGAGGACTTTGGACCACTGGGCAACAGACCAGTTCTTTTTTTCTGTAGCCCAGGTAAGACGCTTCTGACGTTGTTTGTTGTTCAGGAGCGGCCTGACAAGAGGAATACGACATTTGAAGCCCATGTCCAGGATCCGTCTGTGTGTGGTGGCTCTTGATGCACTAACTCCAGCCTCAGTCCACTCCTTGTGAAAGTCCCCAACACTTTTGAACAGCCTTTTCCTGACAATCCTCTCCAGGCTGCGGTCATCCCTGCTGCTTGTGCACCTTTTTCTACCACACTTTTCCCTTCCACATAACCTTCTATTGATGTGCTTTGATACAGCACTTTGGGAACATCCAACTTCTTTTGCAATTACCTTTTGGGGCTTTCCCTCCGTATGGAGGGTGTCAGTGATGGTTTTCTGCACAACTGTCGGGTCAGCAGTCTTTCCCATGCTTGTGATTCCTACTGAACCAGCCTGAGAGACCATTGAAAGGCTCAGGAACCCTTTGCAGGTGTTATGGATTCATTAGCTGATTAGAGGGGGACACTTTGAGCCTAGAATATTGAACCTTTTCACACTATTCTAATTTTCTGAGATTGTGAATTTGGGGTTTTCATAAGCTGTACACCATAATCATCACAATTATACCAAAGTAAGGCTTGACATATCTCATTTTACATGTAATGCATCTATCTCATATATTGGTTTCACCTTTTGAGTTGCCATACTGACGTAAATGAACATTTGCATGATATTCTAATTTTTCAAGTTTCACCTGTAAGCATGATGTGTCTTTCATCTGCTGCATTAAGTTTCCTTGGCCAACCACTGTGTCTATGGTCTTCAACATTGCCCATTTTTTTTGTGCTTCTTCAAAAGATCTTGAACAGCACATCTTGAAACCCCAGTCTGCTTTGCAATTTTTGCCCAGGAGAGACCTTGCTGATGCAGTCTAACTACCTTTTATATTGTTGCTGTGCTCAGTCTTGCCATGGTATATGACCTGTGACATGAAACTGTCTTCCACAACCTCACCTTAGTAGCAGAGTTTGGCTGTTCCTCACCCAGTTTTAAGCCTCCTACACAGCTGTTTCTGTTTCAGTTAATGACTGTGTTTCAACCTACATATGAAATTGATGATCATTAGCACCTGCTTGGTATAATTGGTTAATCATATACCTGACTCTAATCCTACAAGATCCCTGACTTTGTGCAAGTGTACAAAGTGTGCAAATGTAAGAATGGATGCGGTTTTGAATTAAAGGATTAATCATAGTATACAGTTATTATGAAATTATAAAGCCTCCAAGATAGTAATAATTAAAGGCTTCTTCTTAGTCTGTTCTTGCTTGGTCCAACATTTTATTTTCCTTTATTTGAATTTACAGTCAAAGATGAAATTAAAAAAGAAAATACCTATTTTTGTATGAGTGATAAAATGGATTAAAATAATGAACAAATGAAATAGAATAACAAGTAAATAAATTAAAATCAAATAAGAGGGAATATATTTTTTAAAATATATAAGCAACAGTAAAAAGTAAATAGTTTTAGGTGCTTATAGCTCTCAAATGCTTAGGTGCTCCAAGCCTAAGCAGGTTTAAAGCCACTGGCTTCTGGTTGCAACAAAGCAAAATTTAATAACTTTCTGAGAGATTACAGTGGTATTGTTTGCTAATAAATAATATTCAGTCTCAGAGTCAGGCCAGCCCCACTAGGTAGACTAGACCATGAAATCAACTCCAGAAGATGTCTACAACTATTTTTGAGATTTGCTATAATAACAGAATGTTGCAAGTCTGATTGTGCTGTACCACCTCCTCGTAGTTCAGTGAGTTCAGGTGTCTGTCTGAGCTACATCCAAATGTTACCTGGATGTTCTTGACTTTAAAAATGCTTTAGCCTCTATTGCCTCAGCAATGGAACCTCTGTATCTCCATCAAGGTTATCTTCCTTATTCTCTATACGTATACACTTGGCAAGAAGTGGAAATATCAGAACAGATTGCCAATCTTTATATAATGGGCAGTGCAACAAAACATGAACTATTGATTCAATGGTTCCTTCTGAGCATATGCAGTGGTGATCTAACTTGGGAAAATTATTAAACGCCCTTCCTTAAGTTTCAACATGACTTTCTGTGTAAAGGCTAAAGTATTATTTTTTAAAAGTCGAGAATAGCAAAAAGGTTAAGGTAAATTTCCCCTAAATTATAATTTGGATCTGTCAGTTTGAAAATCAAGATCTAAAACTTGTTTCACCTCTAAAGCAGCTTTCTTCAGATCCATCACTATTAGCATCTGGGTCAAGAGGCCATAACAAGAGAGATCTTTTGCTATAGCTTACTTCTAGGAAGATTTTAATTTATCTACAAGTAATTGGACTAAAGCATCACTCCCCAAATTTCATTTCAACCAGTATCTCAAGTGGCAGATTTGCATGCAGGCAGCTATAGAAGATTTTAGTTCAAGTCTCAATAAAGCATATGGGATAAAATGATAAACTTAAATGTAGATGGAGCTACTTCTAGGGACACTATCTTTGTAAGGGTAGAATTTCATACCAGGGAGTATGTAAAAGGGAGATTACCTTAGTGATGAACAGTTTAATTGCTACTACCAAAAGATTGCCTTGACCACTAACACACACATGCACACATATAAATATAATTTACTGCATCTGAAGTTCTCTGTGCGTGAGACTTTTTTTTTTTTTTTTTTTGATTCTGTGTACTTGTTCCAATTATTTTTTTCTTTTTGGACAATATGTGTTCTAAAGATTTCTTTTTCCCTAAAAACATTAGTAAAATGTATAGTTTCCTAATTCCATGATCAGGCCTAGTTTTAACAAATTCATATCTAATCAGTTTGGCTACTTCTATATTTCAAACTGAGAGCTAGTTTAAGTGTAATGATTATGGTCCTGAGTAGTAATAGTGTATACTAAATTTGACGGTGGCTAGGTTTGGTTAGCTAATTTTTGGTTAGCTAATTACACAGTCTAGGGCTGACTGCCACCCATTTCTTGATGGGATTAGGTTGAGCACATCATATCCAGTTAGGGTCATGACTTTGTGAGTCCTGCATCACGTGGGGAGGAGGGGCATGCATGTTGTATCCAGTTAGGGTCATGACCTGATGACATATCCAGTTATTGAGCTTCCTAAGTACCTAGTTAAATCAGATTGTGGTCTACCTGTGACTCTCTTAGTGCTCAAAATAAATGCTTGGAAGACTTAAGGAAAAATTAATTAAAATTGTCTATTCAGAGATAATTGTCTTGGACTGTGGGATGTAAATAAAAGTTATTTACATTTAGCTAAGCCTCCCATGTTCTTTTCTAGTACTGGATGAATGAATACACTTCCTCCCTTGGAATTGGAGTATTTCACTCAGGAATTGAGATATATGGCAGAGGTATGTACCTTACTTTAGCCTATTTTTTTTTTTTTTTTTTTACTAAAAGGAATAATTCAAGTGGAATTGGCAGGGGGGAGGAGAATGGAAGGAGCAGCATACCAATCTTAAACTTCAATCTTATTTTTGCAACAAACGTTACTGTAAGTGTTCTAATAGTTTATTCATGGTTTATATATAAAGGTACTTGGCATAAATAGCATTCACCTTACTGTCTAACAAACTAATAATACTCTCAACTAAAATATAAATCTTGCATATTATATGTACCAAGCCTTGAGCTTTGTCTAGATTTTGTTGCAATATTTTGTATATGATCTACAGTGTATCAGTTTTAAGCATGCCTACAAAATTATTTATATGGGGAAATCAGCCATTACTGACAACTAACTAAGGATAATGTCTTGAATTTTGTCTTTTAGAATTTGCTTATGGTGGTCATCCATATCCTTTTTCTGGAATATTTGAAATTTCACCAGGCAATGCATCTGAATTAGGAGAAACATTTAAATTTAAGTAAGCAATTTTCATTGGTATGTTCTGAAATGTATTTAAACAGATTCCATATATCTGTTTACTACAACCTGTAAATTCTAAACTGTATGATCGAACACAAAAATAGCTGCCCATCTCCTATTAATAAAAGGAGCCACTCTTAATCCCTGTTTAGAATAGTAAGATGCTGTTTGTCGTTCTGTCATATAAAAATGCTGTTGCCTAATCGTTATAAATAAAAAAGCATGGATAATTGGTAAACTTACACAAGCAGGCTGATGTGCATAGATGTAAGAGCATAATTCTAAAAAAAAGCGATATTGTGAAATATCCAGTGAACATGAAGTTCAAAAAGTAGTGGAAGACAGTGACAGTTTAATATGTTTTAAATTAAGGCTGGTTTACAGAAGTGTATCTGTGTTCTCAAGAGAAAATGGAAATGAAACCATCTCCAGTCTGAATTGCAAGAATCCTTTAATTTTCAGTCTTTTATTTCAGAGAAGCTGTTGTTCTTGGAAGTACTGACTTCATGGAGGAAGATGTAGAAAAAATTATAGAAGAACTTGGAAAAGAATTTAAAGGAAATGCTTATCACTTAATGCACAAAAATTGCAATCATTTTTCTTCAGCTTTATCAGAGGCAAGTTTAATTTGTCTAGATGCTATTATTTTATAAAGTAACTTTTATATCTCATAAATAGACTCCATATGTTACCTCTTGTGTTTCCAGTTTGCACTTGGCAATGACAAAATATTCAGTTTGCACCTCTGGAGACGAGGTCAGTCAGGCTATTGAAGAATTATTTCACGAGCATATAATCATTGTGCTTTCTCAGATGCAACTGAGGGCACTGTGGAATTCGTTGTTTTATTTATTGAAAACAATGCATAAGGGAAAAATGATAATTGGAACAGTATTGGTGACCTCTATAATAATGTTTATTGTACTGTTTTTTTATCAGTGTATTGTGAAACTTTGATTTAATAGACCCCCATTTCGCAGACTTTGGATGCAGTGGACCAAATTTCCACCTAGGCAGCACCCTGAAGTAACTGACAAGTCTGGCACATCTAATGTAGTCCAGAAGTAGTTAAAGTAGTGTTAATATTACAACATACATGACTATTTCTGGCATTGTGGTGTTATTATGCAAATAACATACATTACCATCATTACATACTTTTGTATCTCATAGATATGCAGGAGTAATACCCAAATAGTGCATTAAAATGAAATTTCACTGTACTTATGTGCTAATTAGTCCTTGTTGGGGGAAAAAAAATGAATGCACAGTTTACAGCTGTTTTCAGAATTGCCAAAGTTACCTCTGTCTGAAAATTTGGTTTATAACTCATATTATCAGTCTGGCAGGCAATATTAGGAGAAAAGTATCTTGTACTATAACTGCATATTTGAATATTTCAATTGAGAGAGAGATGATTGATTTCAGATGGGAGCCCACATATAATTTAAAAAATGATTAACATGTTAATTCCATTTAGATTCTCTGTGGAAAAGAGATTCCTCGTTGGGTGAATCGTCTTGCCTATTTTAGTTCCTGTATTCCTTTTCTCCAGAGTTGTCTACCAAAAGAATGGCTGACACCTGCTGCCCTTCAGTCTAGCGTAAGTCAGGAGCTTCAGGAAGTCCTAGAAGAAGCAGAAGATGCGGCAACGTCAGCTTCTTTGCCAAGTTCAGCATCAGGGGCAAGAACTGGCCATCATGCTAAAATATAGGTTTAGTCCAAAATACTGTTACTTTGGAAGCTTTATCAATAACTGACTTCCATTATATAATAGTAAATAGACATTTGATGGTGTCTTTGGTTTGCAATTAGAGAACTAATTCAAACCCATGGTGTTCTGCTCAGGATTTTATATGTAGTGAAAAAAGTGTCTTGATGAAATGGAAAGAACTCAAGAAGAACTCAAATGCAGTCTTCATTTTAATCTAATCAAATGACTTGGACTAATTGAGCAGAAGTTAAACTGTTTACAGTATTGTGTGCTGCTGTTTACAAATCCCCCAGGGGTATCAGCCATTAAAAGAAAACTAATAACTTGCATAACTTCATCAACATCAGTGGAAGTATACTAATAGTCAGTGTTCCTTGATACTGCCTTGGAATAGGATAGGTTAGAATATGCCTGTATCAACTGTTGTTGATATATAAGGAACTAGTAAATGCTATGTGTAAACAGGGTACAGAATTATCAATACAAAGAATTTTGTCTTAGAAAGAAAGGAAGTAATCTTACTATATAGGTGAAGTGTTCCTAAAATGTGACTTCTATGTAATTTTTTTTTTCCAATTTACAATGAGCAAATTAATATTTTATTACAAATACAAGTGCATTCTTTTGGGTGATAAATTGCAGTGTTTTTATTTCAATTGCCTCATACTTTTGTCTGATTTGTAGATATGAAAAATCATTCTGAAATTCTCAGATAACAGTGCCTGTTTCATATATCATTTAAAACCTGAACTTGTAAGATGAATGCAGATATAACAAATAATTAAGTACAGATTCATATAAACTTGGACAAGTTAATTTAGACATGGTAAATTATAGGTAATTTGGACACTGACAATGTGGATTGTCCACCAGATGTAAACTGTTGTTAAATAGAATTCTGTATTAGAAACATGAAGTGAAGTGACAATTGTAATTGCCTTTCTCAGCAGTCAGATTCAAACAAAGAAACCAAATGCTTTCTCCAGCTCACTGTGGTTTTAGCCGAATCAATGAGTGTTTTAGATGAATAAGTTATAGACATTTTTGTGCCATTAAATAGCAATATGTATTGAGTGAACTACAAAAGATCAATCGCAAAACTACCAGAGGAATGTCATCTATTTAACATGTTCTATTGCTGTTATATTTTCATTGGGGTAAGGATTAACAGTAGTACTGACATCTAATTGAAATTGGGTTCAGATTTTTATTTATATATGCTGCTCTAAGAATCTTCCAATTACATGGAAAGGAGACAACTGGAACCTATGTTTAAACCAAGTCTTTCAGAGGCTTATGTTGGTGAAGAACATGAACTCTTACATGTTATTTTGATAGGTTTGCTGATTACTTCTCTTAATTGAGAACAGCATTAGCTATTCTTCTAATAACATCATTTTATGCTCCTTTGTAGATATATTTACTATTGCAAACAATACTCAGGTATGTAACATCATCCTGTTGAAGTTAAAAAAAAGTAATCATTGTCTAAAATGTGGAGTATTAAAAATGTAACAAATTGTAGCCAGTCCTTTTAGTAAGCAACTCAATTGTCTTACTAGTCATGTTTATGATTTATGACTTAAGTAGAGTAACTTTTCACTGGTTAATTTTAAAAGATATCTAATGTTTAAGTCCCAAACATTTTGTTCTTTAACCAATCATCTAAATTGGATTTCTGAGAATGCAATTTTGAAATCAGAGAAATAAGGTATTTCTCAGTAAACTGACAATGGGATAGAAGATTTGGTTTCTCAGCTGACATGGAAAAGGGATTTCCCAGTTTGAGTCTTCAGCTGTTAAGGAAGTTCACATATTAACCAAGTAAACTGTGCTCCTGAGATTCTGGGTGCTGATAGATTAAAATTTCCCCACTCCTTCCAAGGAAGGGACAACTTGATACACATATTTCTTGGCATATATGGAGTTTTACCAATGCCATGGAATTTTATCCATACAGAACTAGATGGAACTATCTCCATTAATTTTTTATGAAGTAACTGGCTTTATTAAATTATTAATCACAGCATTATGTGACATTTTATATCTTCATAATCATCCACAGCTGCGACATGTAAAGAATGCAAGGAAATACATGGCATACTAAGTAAAAGCAATTATTTAATAACTTGATTGTTCATTCTGATTTTATTGGAATTTTCTATTATACATATTGTGGCATTTTATAGTGACTGTATGCCCACAAACAGCTGAACTCTGAAGCTGCTACAACATCTTAAGAAATGATGGGAGTTCTATAACTTATCACGTGTGCTATAACAATTCTACACTTGATTCCTTGAACAAACCAACCTGCCAAAATCTGCTTTCCTAACTAGTAATAGTTGAACGTATGTTTCACCAGCATTACTACTCAGCAGGGAATGCACTTCTCCCAGTAGCCATAGTGTGCATTAAAGATAAAAACACTTTCTACCTATAATACTGGATATCTCAAGCTTAAAAGAAAAAAGAAAAAAAAACGGGTAGAAGAAATACATTTTGGGTTCTCTGACCTGTCCAATTTCTATTTTGTTTCTTATCAAAGAGAATACTGTAGTTGTTTGGTGTTTTGTCTTACTAAAGCCATTTTTAAAATGCCACTCATATTGAAGAAGTCAAAAATTGCTAACAAATGTCAGACTAGACTAATAAACTGGATAATAGTTTCATTATAAAAATGTGGTGAGGTTCTTCTTGAAAACATGCAATACAACTCTCTTAACAACTGATGAAGAAAATGTTCACTTTTAGGTGGTTAAAGATAGTGAATTTTCACCAACACATTTTTGTAAACTAAAGATAGGTTTACTGTAATGCATAGTATTTGTATGAAATAGCCAGAAAATTTGGACTTTTGTTATGTTGTCATGTCCAACTATTATAAACTTGAATCCATTCATTTATTAAAGAGATGTTTTTTATAAAAAAATGTATTGTGGTCTGATATTGTCAATTTTAATGTTAAGTATCCTTTCAAGCATTTTTCACTGTTTAGTATTAAATCTATTTTTACATTTTGAGGTCAAAATATTGGTATGCTAAAACAAACAAAAATATCTCCCTTAGCTGTAGCGGTGGGATTAAATCAGAAAAATAATGAGAAAGTAAAGAAAGAGAGTCAAGGATCCTTGGGCCAAAAGCCTGCTGCAAGGCATCTCATGGAGACTCAACAGGAAAGACAAAAACTGTATGCCATTAAATCCTGGGACTGGCATTCAAGAAGGCACACAAACTCTCCAAGATTATGCTGTGAGATAGAAGTCCTTTCAACAAATAAATTAGAACTGATAATTCTCAAATTTCAAAGAACAGAAAAGCATAAGAAGAAACAAAAGTCCCTTTAGTCTGGCATATTCCTCAAGAGTATAACATTGGTTTTCCAGGCTATCAAATGGGATTGTCCCAGCCCTCCTACCTAGGCTCCTTTAACTTCAGATGCTGGAAATTCAACCTGGGAACCTTGTGTATACAACAGTATGTGGTTTACTAATAAACTAGGGTCTGTCCCATTTGGAAATAAGTGAAGCAAGTGAGCCAAACCACAATAGTCTTAAATACTCTCCATAGGGCTAAGCAGGAGAAAGTATCAATACAGCAGAATTCAACCTCTTCCAGAAATTATTTTCAACCATTATTAAGTATGCCTCAATGAGAAAAGGAAGTAAGAGGGAATAGGTAATTGATGATTAGTTCTGGACATGGAGGCTTACAGAGCCCCTGTGAAATTATATTCAAGTAGATAACATTTTCACCGTCTGGAGACAGAAAATTAAGTTACTAAAGAAAGAAATATAGTTAACAAGCCATCGCAGGACCTAACAGATCTGGACCATTGCTGTCCAGTCTCCTACCTTCCATTTTTGGGGAAGATTGTTGAGAAGGTGGTTGGCTTACAACTCCAGAGGGCCATGGAAGAAGCAGATTGACCCTTTCAGGATTCAGGCCTGGCCATGGTACTGAGATGGCATTGATCATGCTTGTCAATGACCTTTGGTGGGCTCAGGATGGGGACAGTGTATCCATCGTGGCCCTCTTTGATTTATCAGCAGCCTTCGATACCATCAATTGTGGTATCCTTCTGGCATGGCTTAGGAATGAGAGACACCAAGTTATAGTGGTTCTCCTTTCTTTGGGGCCAGTTCCAAGTGGTGTTGAGGGAGGAGGAGAGGTTGAGCCAGAGGCCCTTGCTTTGTGATGTGCCTTAGGGAGGTGCTTCTATTTAACATCTACATGCAGATGCGGGGGGAGCTCATCTATTGTCACAGGGTGTAGTATCAGTAGGCTGATGATACTCAGCTGTCCATCTTTGCCCTGCATCCAAGCAATGCCACCAAGGACCTTTCCTGGTACCTAGAGGCTGGATGAGGGAGAACAGGCTTCAGATCAACCCTGGCAAGACTTGAGTGGCTGTGAGTTTTAAGGCCCCCTGATTCTGGAGACCATCCATCTTTAACTCTGTCTGGGGGTGCACTTCCCTAGGTAGAGCTGATGTACAATTTGGGGGTCCTCCTGGATTCATGGCTCCTGCTCAAAGAGCAGATGACTGCCATGGCTGGTGGGGTCTGCAGTCACCAATTGCACTCATTCCTGGACCAGGAGGCCTTGCTCACAATGACTCACTCCTTAGTCACTTCACCTGGATTACTGTAACAGCCTCAACTTGGTGCTGCCCTTGAAGAGCATTCAGAAGCTATAGCTGGTTCATAATGCAGCAGTGCCAGCAGTTTTGGTGTCTCTCGATATACTCATATAACACCACTGCTCCACAAGCTGCATTGGCACTCAGGCTCCTGGGTCCAATTCAAGATGCTGATTACCATCTATACAGTCCTATATGGTATATGATCAGGCTATTTGCAGGACTGCCTTATGAGGAAAATATACCTTTGGGTGAAAGAAGCAAGTTTTTGGGTGAAAGCAAGTTTTTAGAGGTCTTAGGATCACCTTAATAAAATTGAAACATAAAGGAATGTGCAGCACCTTTGAAGCTGGTACCTTTGAAGCTGGTGTGAACTAAGCTGATTGTAAACTCCTTATCACAAATATCCCCATAGCAACTTAAGGGAGGATTCCTTCTTCCTGACATTTGGCACCTTGAACTAATTAGTTTCTTCTTTTCTTCTTCCTAGTAGATAGCAGTTGTCCTTGCAGATAGCCGATAACAGAGGGGCAGAAAGTAACTTGAGAAGTATTGCTCATTTAGGTGGTATGCCTGCATCATCATATGAATATGTATGCATATGCATTCTTTTCCCCTTCCCCTTCTTGTAGAACTGTATAAATACCAGGACATCCATTTTGCCTACAGCGGAGTGTCTCCCACTAACCTTTGGTGGGGTCCGCCTCCAGTACGTACTGTCTAATAAACACTGCAGTGAAGCCTTAATTATTTTGCATGTGTCCTGCGTTTTTGATTCCACAGCCTGTCCCCCATTGTTTCTGCTCACCTGACCAGGTCTAGCAGGGAGGCCATGCTCTGGGTTCCTTCCATCTAACAATGCCATCTTGCTGGACTCCAAAGTTGTGCCTCCTCTGTGGCTGTGCCTGCCTGGTGGAACAGCATTCCCCACTCCCAAGATCCAGAAGGCCCTGACTCTGTTAGCCTTTTGTAAGGCTCTGAAGACCTGGCTGTTCCCCAAGGGATTTGGGCCAGGAGGTTAGGCAAGCTCTGCTTTTGGGGGGTGGGGGTTTTTAACTAGGGCATCATGGATTATACCTTGTTGTATTTTTAATCTTTGTACACTGCCCAGAGTCATTGCTGTGAGATGGATGGCTCTATAAATCACAGGAAGAAGGCAGGCAGGCTGGCTGGCTGGCTGGGGCTGGCTGGCTGGCTGGCTGGCTGGCTGGCTGGCTCTCAATAACCCTTTGGCACTGGTATTCAGCATTTAATTAGCTGTCTACATGATGCTGTGTAGGTGTCAGCACCACTAGGTAGACCAGACAATCAACTCCACAGGAAGACTAGAACTATTAATAGAACTACTTTATTGAGATAGGATATAACAACAGAACCTTGCAAATCTGATTGTGCTGTACTTATCTTTTTATACCCCAGTGAATCAGGGAGGCATTTGTCTGAACTGCTTCTGAATATTATCTAGTTCCCCAGAGCTTAAAGAATGTTTCAGCCCTCTTTGCCTAGGTAATGGTTCTTGCATATTTCTGTCAAGAGGTCACTTCCCTTACTCTCAACACTAGGTTTGTGCTCACTGTGAGCCACTATGGAAGCTATTTATTCAGCCTGCTTACCAGACTAACTCTTGGTGGTCTACAGTAAGACATAAAACCAAACACAGATGTTAAAGAACAATGAAAACTCTTTTAAAGGGAGATGTGTTTTAAATAGCCAATAAACAACCTTTTCAACTTGGAGCATATTCCAAAGAACCAAAGCACAAAGGAGGGTTGATTCCACCCCTACCACCCACCACCATCACCATGAGATAAGCTTGGAGCAACTGTAGCCAATCCTCAGATGATCTCAGTGATGTGGAGGCTCCCACAGAAAGGCTTTCTCTCAAATAGCCTAGACTCAACCTATACAGGTTTTTAAAGGTAATAACCAGCACTTGGTATTTCATCAAGTAATGAATGGGCATCCATTGTAATGCACAATTTAATTGTGGAAATATAAAAAGGACATATGTCACTATGCATCCTTTACATTCCAGCATGACTAATGTTTGTTATAGGTACAGTTGACAGTCTGTATTAATATTTCATTCACCATACTTTTATACAGTAATTATTACATTTATAATATGCATGACACCATCAGGTAGAAAGACATTTCTTAAATCTATGTCATAAGAACACATAGAGTATACAAATCACACTAATTAGCCTTCACAGATGGTGGCTAAAAGCAACTTAGGTGATGGATTTGATTTGATGTTACTTGACAAGGGAGTTTTCATGACTTTGCTGAATTAATTTAGAGATCTTAGAGTGCCATTCTATTCAGTTAAAGAGAAATGCTAGACAAACTCTAAAATCTCCAGATTAAAGACCTAAGATAATTAGAAGTTGCATCTGTGCAAGGCCATCAGATATAAGCCCTACCAGCAAATACCCAACTTGAGTGTGACTTTTTTCAGGTACCCAGTCTTTGATTATCAATGAGGGTTGTAGGGAGTGGATACTCTAGCCACTTTCTCTCATAGACAATGAAGATTCTACATTTGCATAACTCTTGCCATTGTAACAGGGATCCTGTTTTTTTACCCTTAGGGTTTCTGATAGTTTGCTGTTCTGACCTTGAAATGACTTTATTTCAACTGGAGTCAAGGACAGTTTGTATAATTACAGTAAAGTGTGATCAAAATTTATTGAAACTGATTGACAATAAAAAGGGGGAAAGAGGTAGAGAAAAATTGTCCCTTGTTGGCAGAGGCATCTGCAGGATCTGATCCTTTTGTGAATACAATACAAATACAAAATACTTCAATGACCAAGTATAAAATATATACAAGGAATTTGTCTTCAGTGATGAACAGCAAGATCAACGGTGCGTTTGGATAGCAACATAAAATTAATAAACAGTAACAATAACACTGCCCCAGTAAAATAACTTTTCCAAAGGGAGAAGCCACTGTCCAGTACAGTACAAACTTATGAAAGCAGCATCATGCAATCATGACACAAAGTCTTCCCCTTTCATACATGCATGCAACATGATGCATGTACTAAAAAAAGCAGAGCTTGCAGCATGACACAGTTTTTGTCATTTATTTTCCCTTGACCCCTTGCAGACACCTTTGACTCATTAGGATTGGCCTAATTCCAAATGTTCCAATATTGGCTGTTCTTCCAAACTTACCAGAAGTAATAAATAATCATATTCAGAAGCACTTTGAACAATTAAAACAAATTCTGTATGAAAATAATTTATAGTACATATGTACTATAAAAGATTACAATGGAACTTTTACCTACAGATTTACATCTTTAAAGCATAATCCAGCTCATTTGGTATGATTCTACATACTTCAAAAGTGATTCAGAAGCGCTTCAGACCTTCCATAAACACAGCATGCCTCTACTATTAAAGAAGTACATCTTTTTCAGACTACCACATAACCTTAAAAAAGATCTTAATCTTTAAATGTCACATTAAAAAGGCATTTTTTCAGGCTCTGGAAAACCTGAAAAAAAGATATATATATTTAGCAGAGAGCTCTTAGACTCACAAGAGACATGAAGTACTTCTAAATCATTTTCAAAGTGTGCACTGCCCTAATGTCTATGAAGCCAGAGCATCCTAACTGGGTTAGCATTCTAAGGTCTATGTTTCTAAATACACAAAATCTCACATATTCAAGTAACCTTGTAGTTTATTTCTTATCTTACTACAGAATGAATATTCCTTTCTTGAAGTAGAACTGCATACACAATATGTCTTTGCATTTCTGTACTGACATATGAAGTAACTCAACCAATAGTGATGTCATCTGCTTCCATAGAAACAGAATACTACTCCTTCTTAGAAGAATTTCACTGATGCCGTGTGTATGTGTGTACGCAATGTCTTGATCTGTGGATATCTGCCAAATTCATTAACAGAAGCAAGGTTAGTAAGTTTTAACAATGTCTAAGTATTAAGGTTTTTACTGATTAGTATTAATAATATTTTCTTGTTCTTAGAGCTTGAAAGCCATAAACATCTTGAGAGGCCCTTTGAAGGATGACTGAATTTGTTAATCTGAGTATACTAGAATTGTCAGAAAAATTACCTCAATTAACAGCAAATGTCAAGAAACTGAATGACAGATTTATGGCTTTCCTAAACATCGAAACAAAAATGCAAAGAGCAAAAATGGAAACTAAAAAATTCACCAATACTTGCAGCTACAGGCATTTAAAATCATTATTTAGAAGTAAAAAACAGCATGGGAAGTACAAGACTATGAAAAACAAACTTGGAAATAAAGCTAAGAAAGAAAGAAAGAAAGGCAAAATTGCATATTTCTTGGAACTGTTTAAGAAACTGAGCACCTGGAGGATCAGACATAAACAAACAATTGATGAAGATCAGGAACTGATTCCACTAGATTTATTTGATGTTTCTCACGAGATAGTACAAGTTATCTGATATTCTGTGTTCCTTTCTACTTTAATGTGTTATACACATTGTGATTTTTTAAAAAATAAAACAATACTTTAATATGAGTGCATGTCTTTAAGTTATTTATATTATTCAGGACATTTTCAGCTACTACTTGAACTGATATATGTAAGCTATCATATTTAAGTACAGTACAGTATTCATTTTGAGGCCATTCATCTTTGAATACCAGGTGTCTATGACAAACAACTAGATATAACTTACAACTAGTGTCATATCCAGGTTTTTTGTGCTTGCCAAAATAATCAGGTGACTATTGTTGGGAAGAGAATGGATTGTCTAACCCAGCAAAACATTTTTTAAGTTGAGTCAGTCATTCCCTTTTTTAAAAAAATACTGTAAATTGACTAAATCTGTAATATGGGTTCTCCAGCTATGCTTCACCCTTCTAATCTCTATCTTGTTTTCCTTCCCCTTTTGTATCTCATCTCTTTTCTCATTGTCTTTGATTAGTTTGTAAGTCACTGCTTGTCTTACTTCATTACTACACAGCACCTATTTGAAGACATAACAATGATAAGTTTTTATATAAACAATTATCATTAATTTATTGTGATTATTAGTAGTAACAATAACTAAGAGATTAATTGTAGAGTGAGTTCAATTTTCTTTAATTTGCTCTTCAAATAATATGCAATTACTTTATCTACTCCTTCCCATTCCCCACTCTATCTATACAAAGAAAATATGTACTTTTAAGTATTAAAGAACATGTAATACTGCAATCTTAGTAATATAAACGGGCAAATTTTATTTTCTTAGAAGCAAAGGCAACTTTATATACAACCACCAGATGGCAGATGGACCTATATCTTTTAATGAGTTATACACAGTCTTCCTACAAATGTCAGGAATTCATATCAGACAGCTATTTTCATTAATTTTCTGTAACTTTGTACAAGGTATGTATAAAATGTTATAATCAAGATATTGCCTGTAACATTTTATCATATATGTATTTTAATTAATTATATCCAATGTCACATCGCTACCTGAAGAAGCTGTAGGGGTAATGCCATCAGCATCTTATCCTGGTGTTTGGAGGCTGAAGTTGAACCCAAGCAAGATATAGTCACTGTTTGTTCACTGTGGTTGTCTATCTAGTCATCTCTGGATGGGTTTGCACTATCTCTGAAGAGCAGGTTTGCAGGGGGTTCTTCTGAGTTCATAGCTCTTGCTCAAGCAGTAGATGGAAGCCATAGCAGAGGGACCTTTGCCCAGCTATGGTTGATGTTCCAATTGTGGCCTTACTTCTTGCAGGAGAACCTGGCTACACTAACTCACAACCTCATTATCACCAGTTACACTATTGCATTTGGATCTATAAAGCCCTTCATGGTGTGGTATTTGGGTACCTAAAGGACTGACTGCTCCAACCTGAATCAGCCCAAGCTACCATACACACACACACGCGCGCGCGCGCACACACACACACACACACACACACATATATATATATATACACACACATACACACACACACACATACAAACATACACATACAGAAAGAAGCTCCTTGTGGTCCCACACTTATTTATTTTTGTGATTGTTGCTGAAATGATTTATTGGTTTATGATTTAGACCTATTTTTTACATTTAATATAGTATAGATGTTTTCAATTAATTCTTCATACCATAGAAGTCACCAAGAGTCCTTGGATTGTGGCATAAATGTGATAAATAAACAAAATAAATTATATCAACACATGTCCCTCTTTTCAAAATAAGTCATTCAAAATAGTAAAGAGTATTCGATACAAGAAAATCTCTTGAAATATTTCATAGATAGCCTAATATTGGTTTATTATCTCACATAATTATAAGGAAATGTAAACAGCCTATACAGAAAATTTAAAAATAATGTTATGTCCACTATAGTCTCCCGCAAGCTGAATTTGACTCTTGATTACTATATGTACACCTCTATGTTGTTTCATAGCAACAATATGGAAAAGATTTGCTACTGCCTTCTTGTGGGACATGTTTTGGATTTATTAGTTTAGTCTACAGCTCTGCAATTTCCCAGTGGTCTTCCATCCATGGGAGAGTCTGACCTAGCTTAGCTTTTTTTAATTTCAATGAAAGTCAGCTAGATGCTGTCACCTACTGTGACAAGTCCATTTACACCATGATGTACTGTAAACTTCAGCATTCCTTGGAAGAAAGCTCTTCCAAGTCACACATTACTTCCATTACAGTACACTATACATACTTTTTTTTTTTTACACCACAGAAGAATGGAATACTGCTTATTCTGCTCCAGCTTAATTCTACTCACCATATGTAATCTTGTGTAAGTTCTTTGCTGATGAGGAAGTACAGTGGTACCTCGGTTCACTAACTTAATTCGTTCCGCGACTCTGGTCACGAACCGAATTGGTCGTGAACCGAATCAAATTTTCCCATAAGGTTCAATGTAAATACGGTTAATCTGTTCTGACCCCTACGAATTTGGTTGCCAACCGATTTTTGATCGCGTCCTGAATCAAATTTCCCTATAAGGTTCAATGTAATTACGGTTAATCCGTTCTGAACCATATGTTGTTGTTTTTTTTAAACCGCAAAAATATGACACAATGTACAGTACGAAGAGAGAGAAAGCTAACCTTGCTCGATGCAACTTCTGGTGTGGAGGACAGGAAGGCGGGTGGGGAGGCGGTTACTGCTTGGAGGGAGAGTCCCCCTCCCTACAGGAAGCCGCGACCATGTGTCACGGGAGGGAAAATGGCCGCAGATCCTGTTCGTAACCCGATGCGGAGTTCGCGAACGGAGGCAAAATTTTGCGACCGGAGCTGTTCGTGAACCGAATTGTTCATGAACAGAAGCGTTTGTGAACCGAGGTACCACTGTATACTCCATAGCAATGTTGGATTTTGTGTTTTTATATGTCAATGATAGTAATAACTGCTGAAGTAAATTATTACAGCCAGTACTCCTCTTCCTTTTCTCCTTTCTTTTGTAGTATTCTGTTTCTCTTTTTACCATCTTTCCTTTGAGCTAACCAAAAATTGCTGGTCCAAATTGAATACTGTATGTCTAATCAATATCTTTCATGCGTGGTTATTTTTAATGTACTCAATAACTGTGTTCTTTTTATGATAAAAAGCATATTCTTTAGTCTAAACTTTGATCTGTTTATGTGTGATTTCTCTTACATCACTCTAGCTTCCAACTCTACATTCTGTCTTCATAAAGAGTTGAAAAATATGCTCTTTAAATATGAACTTTCTGCATGTGAATATAAAAAAACTTACACCCATTGATCAAGCAGTAGTGTTCTGGAAAGCTTTGAAAACCTGGCTTTGGTCCCAGGCCTGAGTTTGATGTTCGTCATTTGTTTAATGGCCCTTTTTGTTTTCTGGATTTTGTTATTAAGGCATTTTAGTCCAGGCTGCCTGTTGATTTAATATTTTTAGCCATTTTTATGTCTTTTTTTAGCTTTGTGCACTGCCCAAAGTCCACTGGAGTTGGGCGGCCAATAAATTGAAATAAATAAAATAAGCCCATGGTCTTGTTTCTAAATAGATATACATACAGGCTTGCAGTATAAGACAACTTTTTCGCTCCTCCATCTTCTCCCAACTTATTTGTAGTGCCTCGATCATATGAAAGCTTATTTGCTATTTTGTGACATTTTGTCTAGTCATAATGAACATGGTCTTACTATAGATGTTTAAATTGCAATGTGTTTACCAATATTGAGAAACTGGATATAAAAAAGTGTTGAACATTTGTGAACCCTTTCAAAATTCCTCTTCCCAAAAGATTTCAATTATCTCCACATAACTTTTTAAAAAATATTGTAATACACACAGACAACATACCTTTCTCCCTAGAATTTTAAAGTGCCATACTGTACTGATGTGTTTCTCCATTTTGTCTTCACAACTATCCTGTGAGGTAGGCTAAATTGTGAGGCAGTGATAGGATTATGAATATGGCTCATCCTAGTCCTATATTCTAATCCAGCCTTCCCTAATCTGATACCCTCTAGATATACTGGACTACAACTCCAATTTTCAAGCCAAAAAGATTTATTGGGAGACATAGTCAATCATGCCTAGAGACAACTGTGTTAGTGATGGCTTCTCGAGGTACTCTAGTAGTGTAGGTGACCAGGGGCCTTCCAGGTGTTTTTAATTTCAAAGATTTAACCAGCATGGGATTATGAAGTTGTAACTAAGCATATGACAGGCATTACTTTGGAAAACATAAACACCGTGCCTAGTAATATGTGCATCGGTGCAGCTCCGGATTAGGGTATTCAAATGTTTAAAACTATCACTCTGCAAGATAAAATCCAGTCCTCAAACGTCTGCACTCTTAAGATTTCTTCAAATCGTACCTTTCGAAAAATATATATTCGCCCGCTGTCCTGCGAAAACTGTTCTCCTGAAAATGCATACGAGAACACGGAGTGCACATTCAGCAGTACAGTACGTCCTAATGAGCTCAAGAGGATTTATTCTACGGGTATATAGCGCTTCCCCCCCCCCCCCCCAACAAATGTGCCTCAAGCTCAACTTCCACCCCCGCTCCTCTCCCATTTCCTATATCGCCTTTTCCCCGCCCTCTCCCAGCTCCACCGTGAGCAGTCAGAGACGGGAACAAGAGACGGGAACAAGAGACGGGCGCGCGCGCGTGTGCATGCAGATGACGCGCGCGCTGCTCCGTGACCCATCTCACTGAACAAAGGATTCCTGTTCGCAGTCTCCAGACCTAAAATGGCGTCAGTTCTCTCTCCCAACACCATAGAGATAAAGGAGAGGCCGAGTTAGGAAAAAGGCGGACGGGAAAGGCGAGTGGGTAGAGCGGCTGTCTTTAGCATAAGGCCTCTCTGCCTATCGCGGCACTCTGACTCGCTGGTCGTAGTTCTGAGGCTGGACGGAGAAAAAAGCTCGGTACTTGTCTGATTATGGCGACGGAGGAAGAGACTGAGAACTCTAAGAAGGTAATGAAACGAAAGCTTCTTTGAAGGAAATTTGCTTGTTTGCCGTCCAACCAGCACAAGGGGCTCGGTTGGTCGAGAAGTACCGCCTTTCCAACCTTGAACAACCACTTTGCTCCTCAAGCAGTCAAGGATAGGCGAACCTTCCTCTTCTCCCCGGCCAGAGATACACAAGCGCCCTGAACCTCTTGTCTCCTCCTTTTGACACCTAAATGTAGGAGATCTGGATTGAATTTGATCCTGCCAAATCTGCCGAAAAAGCCAGGCTCCTTTTTTTCTTTCCACGTTGGGCTCGTGACATGTACTTCTGGAAATGCCATTGCACCCAGGCGATCCTATTTCAAAATAATAACCATAATTCCTGCTGCTCAGGATTATTTTACATGGGGCTTATGCTAGCAGTAGGAAAGGGCAAAAATGAAAGAATGGCAGTCTTTAAAACAGCAAACTTTAATGTGGTTATGGATTAGTTAATTGAATTATTTATATGTGTTGATATACACGAAGTGTAGTAGGTGTAACTACACCTTGTGCGATATGATCCCATTTATTGTTCTGACGTTAAAAAACTGACAATATATAGTGCATAGTTCATGTTAATATTTTTGTTGTATTACATATTCATTTGTGCAATTTATCTACCAACTTAAGCCTAGTGGACTCTTAAGTGGTAACATTTATAAATTACATCATAAATGGAAATTACTGTTAATTAATGGAAGGTGCTATTTCCCAAACTGAAATAGAATTGAATGGATATTACACATTCTCTAAATGCTGTCCAAATGAATTTGATATATTTTCCAAAGAATAAACAATTGTTATGAAGAGAGTTTTATGGGAGCACCAGTTTGGTCTAGTGGTTAAGGCACCAGGCTAAAAACTAGGAGAAAAATTCTAGTTCCACCTTAGGCTTGAAAGCCAGCTGGGTGACTCTAGGCCAGTCACTCTCTCTCAGCCCACAATGTCAAGCTCGTGCGACAAGCTGGTCAGTCAATTCCTGTCGCAACCAATGGATCAACATTCAGTTGATCTGAAAAAAAAAAAAGCGGACTCTGCACATACAGGAAAAATGCAAAGAAGGAAAAAAAAAAGTTTTTATAGAATATAATGTGCTCAACATTCTGGTAACTTAAATTCTTGGCTGCTGTTACATGATATCAGGCTTTTAAAGGACACTTACACTCTTGGGAAAGGACCGTCCTTAATACAGTATGTGTTTGTATATGTGTATGTATATTTAAATTTGCAAATGTGTTTATTTGCAGATGTATGGTGACAGTGTATTACAGGCATATTCATGTAGCGATGCTAAATACAGACAACATACATACCTATCACGATATTCTGTACAGGGTAAGAAATGCTATACAAAGTATAGAAAGGGAATAACAAATAGACAAAGAAATTAAAGACATGAAATATGAAAAGGAAATATAGTTACATCTAGTTTATCATAAGAACATAAGCAGTGCTATGTTGGATTGGATTCCTGGCCCATCTACTCCAGTAGTCGGTTCTCACAGTGGCCAACTAACAGCAAAGGAACCCCACTAGTTTCCCAGCAGATAGCCTTCAAAGGCAGTCAAATTGTCATCAAGCACTAATAGCTGTTGATCTCCATGACTTGCATTAATTGGTCCAACCTTTTTTGAAGCCAGCAAAGCTTATAGCCAGCACCACATCTTATAGTAGCAAATTCCAAAGTTTGATTCCACATTGTGGTATCTGAACACCATTCTTTAAATCCATATTTTCCATCCTTGCGAATAATCTTTGCTTTCTCCATCTTCATATACCACTTTCTATGTTGCCTTTTGTTCTTTAAACTTTTTGCCTCATTCTTTTTGCAGATCTTATTAACTCCATCCAACCATGATTTTCTCCATCTTCCCCTTCTTCTCACCCTTTTCTTTCAGAAAACACATGCACAAACACACACATTTGCAATTCAATTCTCATTTACTTTGTATGATCAAACCTCCACAATGTACTTTTATATTCAATTTATATTTATTTAAAATCTGTTCATAGCTCTTTTTGTTTCACCTCACACACTTTTTAAGTACCATATTCTAACTGTTTTCATCTTTTTGTTTCCCCTGACATATCCAACTCCCAGTTCCGTATGACAAAATGGGAAGAAGCATGCTCTTATATATAGCCATTTATGCTTCTTTCTACAAACATTTCTTCCTTAAAGCAGATTTTATAGTACTCATAACCTTTCTACCAACATTTGCACATCTTAAAATTTCTCCATCCATTTTTCAACCTTTAATAAATATTCTGTTGAGATACACACATCCATCTTCTTGCTTTAGGTTTTTTTTTTAAACGTTCACTCCATTTTCCTTATCTTGGTCTTTAATATGTTTCAGATCCATACTCCTAATGGCATCATAAAATCTATCTAATATTCACTGTGATTCTTTGAGCTTCTCAACCAACAACTTGGTATCTCATTTGCATACAGAAGTACATGTATGTTCATATCTTTGACCAACAAACCTCTACTATTACAACAAGTATTTCCTATACATTTATTCATATATTAATTGAAGACCCAAGGGACATCACACATTCTTGCCTTATTCCTGCTCAGTGTTGAACCATTCGCTAAACATTCCATTAATCTCACACGTGCTTTATTCCATCAACTTTTCTCACATTCAGCAATCAACCTTTAGCTACATATCTGAAAGATATTTACTTTATCATATATACCTTTCTCTAAATCAACAAATGTACAATGAACTTTATTTCTCACATACACGCATTTCTTATTGACTAGCTGAAAAGCAGAAATCGGTTGTAGTCACCCCCTTCCTGGTATGCAGTCATACCGCACATCCCAGATTTTACTCATCTCTCATATACTTTTAGTCAGAATTCTGCCAGATACCTTCCAAGTTCTCTTAATAACCCAATCTTCCTGTAATTTTTGCATTCACTCTTGCTATTTTTCTTTTGTTCACAGGAACAATGATAGCATTCTTCCAGTTGTCAGATCCTTCATACACACTTTAAACAAATGTTGTAGCCATTCCATAAGCAAACCATATCCCTATTTTAACATCTCTCAAATTATACTTTTTACACTTAGAGCTTTTCCATTTTGCAATATTTTCACAGCATGTATGATTTCCTTTTCATGATTTTTTTTCTTAGATACTAATATTTGCATCATTTGTTTCAATTCCACTCTTCAACTTATCATTGTCATTCCTATAGAAATCTTTAAAAATTTCTTCCAGCATTTACTCACTTCAATTTCTTCGCAAATCATATCACTCCTATTCTTTATTCTGTTCTCTCTGCTGGGAGTTTCTTATTTAGCCCTTTTCATTCCACATCAAAATTGCTCTGTATTTTCTTCACTTCTTCAATCTTAGCCAATTCTTACTCTGCTTGAGTACGTTCTTTGCAACTGTCTTCTTCCTGCACACATTGTACAATGATTTTCCCTCACAGCAGTGCATTTTTTCTCATCCACAGTCTCTTCATCTTTGTACCAAGCATTGTTTTTGATGCTTCCTATTAGTGTAACTTCACATGCTACTGTGGCAATCTGTAATACAGTTCGTTTTACTGTACTCCTAGCAGCTTCCATATTCTCTTTCATTGTGTCCATTTTCCTTCATTTATTCTATTCATTCTGATACAGATCATATGCAAGTCAGTAGTAGCAGCTTCTGAAGAAGTTATCTCCAGATATCTCTTATTTAAAATAATCCCTGCTCTATACTTAATGGTCCACAAAGTGATTTACAGTAGTACAGATTTCTTTTAATGATACTGCCAAGTTAGCTTGTCTTATCTTTATCATTTGTTTTATTCTGACAATGTGGGTGTCAGCAACAAAACAAAATATGTATTAGTCCTAGACAGTATAGTCTCTGAAAGAGTTATAACCTATTTCAAGCCTTTTGTGGTGAACTTTACGAAGTAGGTTTATTAGTGACATAGTATTTTTTGCACAACCATCTGCTACTCATTAAAGCAGGGAGAATAGAGTGAAATTCAAAATAACATAAGGAAGAAGTTAAGTCTTTAGGACATCCAGTCCCATATAGTGCTTTAAAAACTAGCACTCTGTACTAGTCTGGGAACACTGCCTCATTTCTTGTTTTGTAATTATTTTAAAGGCACCTAGAGCATGTTACAGTGGTCTAATATGGATGTTACTGTGGCATGAGTAATAGTAGGCAGAATTTCCTTTCCTAGAAGAGAAGGCTGTTAAATAAAAGTTTATATCATTGCTATTACTTATAAAGAAGCTTGCTTCTAGAAGTTCCATACTACAAGCCTGTGGTTTAAGGCAAGGGTAGACAACTTATGCCATAGGGCCACATATGGTTCTTGTCTCCCGTGTTTGTTTGTTTGTTTGTTTGTTTATTTATTTATTCGATTTGTCCCCGCCCATCTCCCCTACAATGGGGGACTCTGGGCGTTGTGGCTTTCTACAGCTGTGTCACTGAATATCAATGATATGATTGCCAAAAGTTGGCACTGTGGTTTGCAACCATATTGAGGTAAGAAACACATGAAAACTCTGGTATAAGCCCTAAAATAGGGCTACCCATCCCATCAGGTCCAGCAGAAGAGGCATGTTTTGGATCCTGTGTATGAAACAGTGTCGCCCAGGAAGAGAGTCTTTTCTGCTGTGGCACCCGCTTTTTGAAACGTGATTGCCCTGGACCTTAGATTAGCCCCAACCCTGCTGGCCTTTAGGAAGGCCTGAAGACACCATGGAAGATGCACAGAGATGGAAAGATTCAACACTACCCACTATGGAGGAATGGTTGGTGAAGCTGACAGATTTTGCTGAAATGGATAAATTGATTTCTTTGATTAGAGAAAAGACATTATTTACATTTATTGGTAACTGGAAGCCTCTTATGGACTTGTTGTGTAAAAATGAAAAAAAACCAACTTGTGATTTATGGTTTTGATGATTAAGCTAGATTATAGAAAGAAGAGTAATATGTAACTTCAGAGAGAGAGAGAGTTTAAAATATATTTGTACTTATAATTGCTGTGAAGAATATCAGAAGCCACTTTATACCTGTTTTCTTTCTTTTCTATTTTTTGTCAACTTTTTTTCCTTTCTTGCACTTTTTGCTTTTTCTTTGATTTCTTTCTTTTCCCTTTTTCTTCCTTACTTTTTATTAGTTTGTGTTAGTTTTTATCTTCTTGTTTAAAAGCTTTAATAAAATGTATATATATAAAAAAGGAAGGCCCTGAAGACATGGCTTTGCCATTGCACTTGGGGGTCTGCTGTAGTGGAAAGCTCTACAATGTGTGTGTTGAATGTGACGTAGTGATGGACTTTGCCACTGATTAACTTTTTGTTTTAATCTGGTTTTGTTAATGGTTTTTATATGTCTGTATATTTGTTTTAACCTGTTTTCTATTTGTTTTTTTTTCCAACTGTTGTGAGCTGCCTAGAGTCACTTAGGTGAGATGGGCAGTTATATGAATGAATGAATGAATGAATGAATGAATGAATGAATGAATGAATATTAGCCTTAGTGTAGTTAAAAGCATGGTTGTCCTCCAAAACAAATGAGATGGGGAAAAAAGGAATTCAGGGCCATATTATACTGCACTACCCTGACCTGTTAAGTGTGGAACTGCAGTCACCATAAATTTCCTTCCCCAACTCATTTGTAAACCACTTACTGATCCATTCCTAGAATTGTGAAGTCCATGAACTAGAGTAAGCCTGTTTGTTCAGAAACTAATTCAGAATGCATATGGATTTCTTTAAGTTGTAGTAGCAATTTTGATGTTATCAGCAATTTATGACACTGTATCCCCAATCTTCAATTATATTCACTGAAGTAATTTATATATTAAGTAGCTGAGCAGATGAGCTAGAGCATTGGGGCATTTACAGATAAATAGTTACAGATAAGTCCCCCATTCTTTATCTGTTAGTGATACATTGCGAATTTTGAGAACTTATAGTGGGCATTCATGCAAAATGGGTGCAGTGAGTGATATGACCAATCTCCTAACATCATTTTCTGCAACTTATCCATCAGGAAAAGTAATACAACATAGTGCTGTCCAGCTTAGAAATGTGATCTACCTGATGCCATCAGAGACCACTTGTAAATCCAACAGAATAAGAGGAAGCATACTTTGTCCAAAGTCAAGCATAGTTCATTCTTTCTTTATTTCCATTTTGCACAATAGTAATGGCTTTCACAGTCCCTTGCATTCTGGAGATAGTTTTAATTGATTATTCAAATGACTGAGGTGAGGTATTTTTTGTCTGTTGATTCAAATAAATAATGACCAAGCAATGCCATCAAAGAACCAGATAGTACCAGAAAAATGTAAAATAACAGCATAATATTGTAACAGTTGTAATCTCTGAAAAATCTACTACAAATAACAAGATCAATGGATTTTACTTGTTGCAATAGTTATGTGACTTTTACACTGTTCAGCTTTTCCTGTCTTTGTGGCTCAGTGGAAATGCTTTTGCTAAATTCCTCTCTTCTGCTTAACTATAACAAGGACTATTACCTTTTTTGAAATTGGATCTTAAACTATTATTCAGAGAAATTGTTCTTGTTCATTTTAAAACTGTAAAATCATATTTCGTGTTCTCCAAGAATATCTTAACTATGATATATTCAATTTCTTTTCAGTCCTTTCTGCAGGAAATGCTGGAGATCCAAAAAATTCCTTGTGCTCGACAGTCATTTCTTTATGGAATATTGGGTGGTCTGGGTATAGGGCTTGGACACTTTTTGGCAACTAGTAAGTAAAGACCTGTTAACATATAATTATGTGCGTTTTGTGTGTAAAATTTTATCTTTCCATTTTCCCATCATACTTTCTTACAGAGTACCATTTGCCATCTATGCACCATTTTAATAATTACAGTTGACAGATCTTTCAAAGTAGTGCTTACTTTTGTCATTCTGCATTTCTTCCTACAAAATATACATATTCTCAACTATCCCTAAGCCTTGAATATCGGCAGTAAACTTTAAACTTCTAAGGTCTAAATGTGCTTGGGAAGCAAAGTCAATAGTTAAAGAATAATTCATTGTGATCAACCAGTCTGTTGCAGCCAATAACTAGAGAGCCTTGTTTCAGCACAAGTTTGCATGTGTCTCCTCTGTTCCTCCTTTGTCAATTTAATATGCTCTGTGCTTACCAAATAACAACTTTTCTGCAGTAATGATCTCTGGTTTAATGTATAGCTCCACTGAGTCCCATTCAACTAAAGTAAGTATTCTAACAATGATCTATTATCTTAAACCAGAAATAACTGCACTTTGAAATAGACTGTTTTGCTGTGAATTTCCTGTCTTTTGTGCTATTGCTGCTTCCATCAGTACATGTTCAGTATGAGTAAGGTGTCTCTTTTCTCATCATCAGGCAAAGTGAGACGCGCCTATAACTTGGGAGTAGGTGGTTTTTTCGTGACAACGTTAGGATACTGGTGTGTATGATGATTCAATGATTATAATAGCCTACTGCTTCAAGACTGATCATGCTTTAATCATGCAAACATGTTTTCCACAACTATAACATGCCAGGCAATTCCTGAGAATAGAAAGCCCAACTATTTTTATTAATTATCAGACTTATTACTTATTAACTGATTATCATTTATAGTAAGACTTCCTTATTACCTGGAAGAGTTGTACTTTCTAAGCATCAATCCAAATTCATACCCAGTTGTCTTCACTGGTAACAGTGACCAAATTTTCTTCCAAAATTTCCATATAGAACTTGTTTG
Source organism: Liasis olivaceus (assembly GCA_030867105.1). Lineage (NCBI taxonomy): Eukaryota > Metazoa > Chordata > Lepidosauria > Squamata > Pythonidae > Liasis > Liasis olivaceus. The sequence goes on from CM061349.1 coordinate 267,193,262, forward strand.
ATTCCATAATTGGAATCAAATTGTGATTCCAAAATTGGTTGTTGTGAGCTGCCCAGAGTTGTGTTTTTAGATCGGCAGCTATGCAAATCTTTTAAATAAATAAAGTCACAAAGCTGCTTTTAAAATGTCCAACCAGTTGCCTTTCTTTCAAAAAGGAGAAAAGGCGCCTGCAACGAAAGAAGAGCAAGCACGCTCCTCTGCTGCTGTGTGTGGGGGCAAGGGTTGGAAATAGCTTCCCCAGCAAGTGTTTGTGGCACTCTGACATCTTTGGGCTGACACAGAAAACAGAAATATATAAATATGAATAACCATAAAATATTTCTGTTTAAAGGATAGATTTGTTACCAGAGAAAAATGTTATGTAGAATATTTATATATATATTTTTAGTATACTTGTTAGTTCAGAGTGACATCAGTTGAACTTCTTATTCTCTGAAGCAGGAAAAGGGATCATGCATGCTTTTATTTTTCTTGTCTTGTTTTCTTTAGCAAATTCTTAGTTTTTTTTAATTGCTGAAATAAAGCAACCAAAATATAATAAATAATAATGCAAGTGATAATCATGTGCTTCTTTTCTTAAGGTTCTATTGTAGATATAATAATGCAAAACAAAGGTTTCAGCAACGCATGATTCAAGAAGCAATAAAAAACAAGATACTGTTTGAAGGTACTGAGTTTGATCCCACAACGAAAACAGAAACAAACCATGAAAAAAGCCGTTAGTTTTGGCAATGCTATTAAAATATTTTGTACTGATTATGTATAATTACAGTATGAACATTACTGTAATCTGATAAAGTATTTCTTTTACTGTGAAATTCAGTTTGTAGTTTTATTTTTACTCTCACTTTATCACTGGTTTGTATGTAAATATGTTGCCTTGAGAGCATGGCAGGAATCTTGTTTCAAAATGGTGCATTCTAGAGTGCTTTTTCTGATGAATTAGAAATATAGTACCAGCACATTGAAAGGCTTTATCCATTGTACAAAATAGCCAAATCTAAAGGGGAGCTGTGCTTACTTTGATCTTAATGAAGTAAATTAGTTTTTTTTTGTTTCTCTCAGCTAGGTAGGAGAACTACATCATCCTGAGTGCAGTTTCCCTGCTACTCACCTATTTTAATAGGAAATGAAATACTGTAGCACTGTTTGCCTGAACTCATGCTACAAAGAAATACAAATATATTTTGATGCTAGAATGTTTGATGACCATACAAAATATTTACCAGATTCTCTATTCCCAATGTTAATCATATCTTTGCTCCACAGATTTGTCTTTCCAAATTGTTATACTGCACTTGGCAATTCATCTTTCCATTTTTAGAATTTTTCATCTGCAGTACAGATAACATTCAGTGTCCAACACCTTTAGTTTCTAAGAATTGTCACCTGATTTATGTACAATAATGTTTTTTATTTGAAACATTTCCATTATGAGAGCCAGATAGCGTAGCTGGAAGACTTTGGGCCAGTCATTCCCTCAGTCGTGATCAGTGCAGACTTTGCCTCGAGCTGGTGTTATGTATGTATATGTGCATGTGTGTATAATTACTTTTTAAAAAATTGGCACTTGGTTTTAAATACATTTTTCCAAAATGTACAAGAATGTATTGTTGATTTTATTATAATAACCTACTAATCTTGTGGGATATTTTATTCCTGAAAACAAATGCTTCTCTATAATTGTACATTTAATTGAAAAAAATGTGCGCCTAGGAGAAAATCTTAATGAGTTCAGTGGATTGCACATTACTGTACAAAAAAATTATTTGTAAAAAACATAGTATGTTAATAAATACATGTATGCTTTTGGATATAGCAGCTTTTTTACCTTTAGTGTGGAAGCATCAATGAAGTCTGCCCAAGTGCACTGGGAAATCATGGTGTAGTAAATATTGAGCAGAAACTGGCAAGTTTCTTTGCCTAGTGGTCATAAAGTTGCAACCATAAACTGTTTCATTTTACATATCCCAAAACTCTAATGGTTAAATCTTGACAATAGCTACTTATGCTCAACTGATTCTTGCTAATGATTGTAAAGAAAGACTGTTGGCAATTGTAAAAACTGTCAATTAGAAATACAGTAATAGTAGCTATTTTTTGTACAGTATTCAAGTCCACCACAGATCAGTAGTTTTCTGCAGGGCTTACACCCAACAGATTTCACAATCTGTCTGGACTTCCCAAGTACCATAGCTGTCCATATTGACTAATATTTGCCACCCAATCTGCAGAGAAACTGGCCATGAGAACTTTTCATATTTTTGAAAATGCTAAAATCCCATTTGAAATATATTTGTTTCCTCTTTGGAGATTTTTTTAAAGCTATCAACACTAAAGGTCAACTTGCATTTTTTTTTTTTTTTACAGGATGTAACAGTCATTTTAAAACTATCACCTCACTTATTGTGGCTCAGCAGGAAGAAAAAAGCAATAAGGAATTTGTTCCAAATTTTATTAAATAAATTGAGTTACAATATATCCTGCCCTATTTTATTTACTTAATTTATATGGTCTCTCCAATTCAAAACATGACTCTGGGCAGCTTACAACAATAAATGAAAACCAAACAAAACGCAATCCAAATTAAAAGACAGACAATTATTAATTTAAGAGCTTTCATTCCACTCTAATATTTTTCCCCACAAGCCAGGGAGGTAGGTTTAGCTGAGTGACTGGCCCAAAGTCATGCAGCAAGCTTTCTGGCTGAGGATGGATTTGAACCAGGGACTTCCCAGCTCCAATGCAATACTTTAACTCTTCTATCACTCTAGAACTCGGTACAAAATGCTCCAGAATATTTTAAGGGGTCTGTTTTGTTATAGACACACTTAGCTTTTGGGAGCTGGGAGAAAAAGCAACTCGTTAATCCCAACTTCTGGTTGTAATCTGATAAAACAGTACTTATGGCAGAAACATGTCCTACTTTTTGGATTTTAGTTTCTTCCCCAACCCAACTCTTGTAACATTTTGACTGAAGACTCAAAAACTAGTGCTTTTATGACATTCTCATTAGTTGCCAGTTAGAATTTTTTCCCTTGCCCTTTAGACTAACAGGGCTGTTACAGATTGTTCTAAATACTGGAAAACAACACCCAGTAATTGGAAGTGAATCTACTGTGCCTACCATCAGATGCTTGGTAATAGGCTTAATCTAATATTTTGAGTAAGTTTAATTATATCTAGGAAAGTAACTGATCTTGCTTGTGCTTCAAATACCAATTTAATGTTTGTCGAACAAAAACAGGATTATAAAACATTTTAAAGGGGGGGCAAGATGGGATGCAGTTGAAGCCTTTAGGGGCTACATTTATTTTGCAAATTTATATGGCATTCTATCTGAAATAACTGCGCAGCTAACAAAGCATGAAACGGTAGCGTACATATAAAAATTAAAGATGCCAAGTAAAAATATATCTTCACCAAAACTATGAAACAGCACAGAACAAAACACAGACAGGGCCTCTTGGCCCTAAAGCCTGAGGGAAGCAGCATGGTTTCCAGTTTTCTGGGAAGCCAAGAAAATTGGGACCATCTGAAACTCAGCAAGAGCCTGGTTCCACAGGGAAGGTGCCATAACACAGGCAGCATGCCTCCTAGGCCCCACAATACATTGCACAGAAAATACCTGAAACACATGCACCCTGCCAGATCTGGTAGGACAGGCAGAAACCGCTGGTGACAAGATAGCCCCTCAAGTATCTTGGCTCTGTGCCGTGCAGGGCTTTAAAAGTGATAACCAGCACTTCATCTGGAAACCTGTTGGAATCCAGTGCAACTCATGTAGCAGGGGAGTTATGCAGTCATGCTATGGTCACTCTACTGCCTGCATTGCTACCTTCTAGACCAGCTGGTTTTTGAATACTTTTTGCACAAAGAGTGCACTGCAATAGTCCAACCAGGAAGCAACTAAGGCATGAGTGGCTGTGAGTGAAGCCTCTTGATCCAGGAACAGGACCAACTGGCGCACAAAGTGGATTTGTGCAAAGATCCTCCTTGAGCTGAAGCCATGAGGATTGTGAAATTATGTAGTGTGTACACTCATAAAATTGCTGCCATAAACTCAGTTTTCAAAAAGCAAAGTAACTCCCGAGATGTTTTCAACTTTCCCAATGCGACTATTTTAGGACCAAACAAATTCCTTAAGAAAAACATGTTTTCCTTTACAGAAAAGGAATGTTGACATTATCATGTCCACAGGTATCACACTGCGTACTCTCTTGCATTGTGTACTTCATGAATGCAGTATGCCTCAAACAGCAGTTTTCTAGAAAAGCAAATCCAGGAATAATCTTCATGTTAGTAAAGTAAATAATATAGAAATAATGCTAAGTCTGAACAGAATGCATGCACTAAGCTCCCAAAAATCCATCCAAAGCATCTAAAAATCTCGCTTAGCCCAATATGAAGGGGAGAGAAATAGAAGGGAAAGGCACCAAATACAACAAATAAATTAGGGAGAAGTGGTTCTCAGGCGTGCCTAAAATTTATTAAGGCCAAGTGCATTTTGGGAAACAAATCCCTTCTCAATCAAAATAAATTCTGTTACTTGTTTTCAAGGACATCAGTATTTTGTTGAAAACTTAAAATCTATGGATAACATGTTTCCCAAGAACTAGAAATGCTGAAAATAGTACATGCAAACCATGACTGCCAACTTAATGGAACTCACAATAAAATGCACAAAATTGTCCACTTTCATTTACTCTTGACTGTTACACTTTCACCTGTATTAAATTGCAGTCACAATTCTGCAAGATTCTGGTAATGAAGTTAGGAGCTTAGAATCTGACCTCTACTACACTGTTAGTGGACATAAGGAAGCCATTATCAGCTTTAGTGTAGTAACTTGCAACACAGGAATTCAAACTGCAAAAATAAGGAACAGGCATATTTCCATATTTTCTATTAAAATGACAATTTGTGTAGGGTTCTCTCCCGTCATAGGATGCGGAGAGCATACATTTTGAGCCTTCTCAGAAATCAGGTTGCTTAAACATTGAAGCTAACTGTTTCATTAAAGGGATTTTAGACCAATGTGGTGAGAATCCCAGAGTAAGAGTAAAATGATTTTATTTTATTGCAAACAAACGGCTAAAGTTAATTTCTCCACCCACTTTCTTTAAAGAAGTAAATCAGCAGGCTAAGGAGACACACCCATCTGAAAACTAACATGATTAAAAATTAGATATAAAATGGGTGAATCACAATTTCATTTGTTTACAAAATGGTGGAGTATACTACTACAAGCACACTAAATACACAGTATTTGTGGGGAAAGGGTTACAGACACACAGCTAACTTCATATAGATCCCATTAGACAACTGGATTTACAACAAGTTTGTTTAATAAGAAATGGGCAGAGCCAGCTTTTTCAGAATCAAAATGCATAACAATGGAAAAAAGTTGATGGCGTGTACCTTCACAAGTTGAGCCTCTACAGACAAATGCAACCAGGTTAGACGTGCACTCCACCATCACTATTTAGCTTTAAGGTTTGCTTTGCCCCCTCAAAAACCATTGCCAAATTAAAAAACAGGAATATCCCTTACTTTATTGCCAAAAGACTGTTCTGATTTTTCTTCCTTCTTCCATACCTAAAAACTGCGTAGAGAGGATGGAGTGGAAGATGGAGTGTAATGAGCATTATTTACATTGTATTATTTGGGGGGCACAAAAAAGCCTGGTTGCTAAATTTTCTGCTTTGACGACTCACGACTGTTTCTTAGAAATTGGGAGGGGGAGGAGAAAAAAGAAAATCTTTAATAAGAGGACACCAGATACAAAGCAACATTTTACTTTTGTTGTGGTAAAAAAAAGTCACATTTTACAGATAAAATGTAAGAACCCTGAAATACTGACACATTCTCTTATCGTGCACAATGCTGAGGTTCTTTTAAGATTCACTTTAAAACTGCAATTAAAAATGTACAAAAAAAAAAAAAAAAAAAAACCAAAAACCAAAACCCACAAAGCTTCTAAAAAAGGAACCTGCAGGCACTTCCTCTTGTGGAATGTTTAAAAAGTTAGCCTACTAAAGAAAACAGTCGATTTCTTGTGAAGGTTTTGAAGAAATATGGATCAGTTCATTTTATTTGGGAATTCAATAATATCCTTGGTGGTAATGCTGACTCCATGGCTTCTGACCCCAGAATTGCTGCAAAAGAACAAAGATAACACAATGTTATGTCAAATTTAAGTTTATGGCTTACTTAAGAGTCTTGCAAAAAGAATGAGGGATATGCAACAAAAATTATTTTTTATTTGAAACTGAAAAGCATACTTACACCCTGCTGCCACTGGTTGTAGCCCTGAGATTGATTTTTGTAGCCACGATTGTTTCCCCTCCCTCTGAAATTCTACAAAACAAGACATGGGTTCAGTTGGAATATCTGTTGGACACCAACCACTGTCAATCCAATCAAGTTGTTTTAGTTGAGAAAAATAGGTTTTGTACTCCACTTAGATATAAACTTATTCTAGAAGAAACTGCTATACTTAATACTAAGAGCATGTCCCCTATACACCATAGTATAATATTTGAAAATTTGTTTGCAAGCTATTTTCTGATCATGTGCAAGAGCCACGAACCATTTAGAGGGAATTCTAAAATCTCTGTTCAAGTGACTTAAAGAGATAATAGCTATGATTATAATATATAATGCTGCACAAAATATACATGGAATCTGTCAGAACTCAATTCAAATACTGTAATGAAATTACTATACTTTCTTTTAAAATTACTATCTCAACCTACAAATGATATTTTAGAATTAGATCCATTTAGCACCATAATCTTTATTTGAAAAAAAAAAAAGGTAAGGATTAGAAAACCAATTGATTCTATACTAGTATTAACATTAAATGTGGTTTGTGGGCTGTGCCTGATTGTTCTGTTGTCGTATATACATATTTATATCTTTAGAATGTTAACCACTTGGAGTCTTGTTGATTACAATTGCACACAAAATTGAATTATAAATAAGCATTGATATCATTTCTTGATTAAAGACCACCAGAATCAGCTAAAGTATGTAAGAAACTATTACTGATTCAACTTATTTTGTATTTCCTGGCTCTAGTAACATATTACCTGATTATAGTTCCCTCTGTTGGGCATTCCACCTCTGTTATAATTTCCTCTGTTTGAATAGCCTCCACCACCACCACCTCCTCTTACTGGGAAGACAGGACCACGAGGATATGGATAGCCTATGGCTCCACCACTGCCACCACCTCCTCCACCTCCACGCTGGGGCATATTGCCACCTCTCCTGTTATAGCCACCACGATTTCCAGGGACTGTGGGGGGAAAAAATGCTACTCATACTATGTCTGTGGCATGTTTTTTTAAAAAACCATATTACCCCAGAAAGCCACACATAAGACTACAAGCAACCACTACCCTTCATTGGTCAGCCTCTGCCCAACACCCAGCATACCCTACGGAAAAAATACAACATTAAAACTTTGCAGCCTGAATTCAAACCTCAACTGGCAATCATCTGCAGGACCCCACATACAGTTGCTTAAGAATTGTTGTAAGGAAAGGAACTGACAAATCCCAACTTTTTCAGCCACCACCTGGCACTTTCACATTAACCATCGGACAAACTACTTTTTACAAGGGATACTCAAACAGCTGCATAGCACTGTCTTTATCCTACTTTACAAATACTGATACTTCCTTGTGCCTGAGCCTCAGCCTTTCCAGAATTAGATATAGGCGTAAACCCTTAATAGGTCTTCTCTTCTTTAGATCAGGCATTTAAGGCTGTTTCCTACAGTATACGGAACATAGAAGGACAAATTGCACTACTGTCTACCTCCTCCTCTGAAGTTGCCACGCATGTTAAATCCACCACGTCCTCTCTGTCCACCTCTGTTAAACTGGTTTTTACCACTCTTTTTATTACTTTTCTTTGAACCAGTATTCTGCTTTTTTTCTGGAGGAAGGGCCTTCTTGCTTTCTTCTTTGTATTGCTCCAGAAGTTTTTGGGCTTCATCTTTTTGCAACTCTACGTAGATTATTTCATCAAAACATTCTGATACCTCTGGCAGAGTAAAATTTCCTACAAGACAGAGAGCCCTCAATATTCAGTATTTATTTCTGAAACCATCAGAATAAGCCAAAGTTCCCCTCCTATATAAAAGGAATATAAGACAGGTAATGGTCACTCAAGATGCTAAGAGCAAGATTCTTGAACGCTTGACACATTCTCCCTATAAGGTTGAACTGGGAATACATGTCCACTAAACATGTTCAGCTTCGTTTTCTAGGGCACTTTAATGCCAAGACAGCTTTGTGCATCTGCATGAAGCATATCATGACTGAATAGTGTTAAGGGCTGCAGCAGAGGGAACACAATATAGTGTTGTCTTAACAAAGTTACAGAAGTCTTCCAGTTTTTTTAAAGAGGCATTAATTGTTTAAGGCAAGAAATTTTGAATTTTACATTACTCCTTTAAACAGATACTCAACATCCTAGAACACAGTATAGATTATGTTCCATGCCTTTCATTTTGAGCACTGCATGCTCTGGAAGATCTTTTCCCTCCACCTCTGCCTTCTTTTGTGTTCTTTGCTTGTAGTCTTCATCTTTTGGGCAAACAACAACTGCTTTGCGCTGGAAGCCTGCAAACAGGCACATTTTTCTCCTCTGCGCAGCTGCAGACACATTTGTCTGAAAAAAATGCAGTAACTTACTACACGTAGCTGTCATTGTTAGAGCTAAGTTAAATTAGTGTGCTTAGATTTCACCTCCACATGTATAATGCAATGAAGTTTACAAGTAGAAGGAAGTTATGTACGTTAGGCCTAGACTCTAGGGTAACCATTTTCCCCCTGATTTCAACTGTATTTTGAGCACAGTTGCTGTAATTTCAACTTTATGCCTCAAATACTTATTTAATTTCCCACTGAAGCTTAGACTCTATGCCCCTTAAACTGCAGCTTAATTGCATTTTGTAACACAATGAACTCTAGCCCCCATACCTGATCCAGAATAAAGTTCCGTTTCTTACGAGCAGCAATCTCAATAAATTTGCCAAGACACTGAGGTGCTCTTTGAAGCAGTGTGTTAAGTTTTCCAGTGTCAGCCATTTGCCGCTTAAAACCTGCAACCTATAGAAATTAAAATTAAGTATCATATATTATCATTACCAATTTTTAAGTTTGTTTTCTCAGACATTTTAAGTTCAATAAATTAAAATTTCTAAAATAAAGTCACTTTATCCTTTTACTAAAAATACCAAAGAATTAAACACACTATCCCAATTTATCTTCATGGTGTCAACTGACCAGTTAGTTGCAACACCTTTCAAAATCAGAAACACCAGATATTACTGGAATGTCAAACAAATATCAAAAAAAGCTGTCTCATCTCAAGTTAGGATAGTTTTAATATTACAAATTAACCAAACTATATTTCAATCAAGAATCTGAAACACATTAACAGCCATATTTCCAAATATAAAAACAAGCAATTTAGTGATTTCCCTACTCACTTCAAGACCAGAAACTCTGTCCCTGCCCTTTCTAGTAATGTAATCTCCTCACTGGAAGACACACTACAACTGACAGACTAGTCAACTGAATGACTTGCAAGGTATAATAAATTTGGCAGTGGAGTCACAACAAACTACAGCTGTTATATACACAAACTGTGCATAAATTAGTACAGTAATATGATCTTACCATCATTTTGTCCATAATAGTATTTGTTCCAAGGATGTTGTACTTTCCAGGATTCTCTGCTGCATGTTTGGTGACCCATGTAGTCTTCCCAGCTCCAGGCAAACCAATCATCATTACCACCTAATGAGAATTTAGGCATGGTTTTAATTGTGAGGTCTCAAAATAAAACATTTCATTATCTACCCCAACTATAAGGCTTCAGAATTATAGGGCATAATATTGTAAGACAGCATTAAAAAAACCCAATACCTCCTTCAAGGAAAGCATTGAAATTTTTTATTAATTCAAAGTGGACTATTACTTACTTCGCAGTCTTTCTTATGTTCTGGTCCTTTGGGTCCTCTAACTCTATCTTCCAGATTAACATTTTGGATGAATGTATACCCCTCTGGTATAGGGAAATAAGGCTCATCCTTCTGGCCAAAGTTGAATTCCACTGCACAATTATGGCAGAGGACATGTGGGAAAATGGACCGTTCAGAAAGAACTTCCTTAGGGATCTTGAAAGCAATCCCAAGGTCCTGCCCATTCTTTGAGTAAGAGAGTTCCACCTCATCACCATCAAAATTCTGCCATAACAAAAAATACTACATTAACGTAATGGCAATTCCTCAGTAGTTTTAGATATCAGAAACAAATGCTAAATCTAAACAGAGTACTAGTTAAGATTTAACAGTAACAAAAAATAACAAAAATAAAACTAGGGAAACATTTCAGTTCCACTTCACTTCAGACAATGCCAAACCTCCTCCCCTAACTATCCTGTTCCAAGGAGGTTCAGTGCTTTTAAGTAAATTCTCCAATCAGGAGTTTAAGGTATTACAGGTATGAGCTTCCAGATGAAATATACTGTTTCAGGGTTAGATCATCTCTTGAACACCTCAAATCACTTCCAGTTCAGAAGATTTATTTCTGGAAACTGTCTCTGGAATGACATGGTGCAGGAGAAAACTCAACATGGTCTTAAGGGAAATGGAACATTCCCAAGTTTTCCAGAAGCCTTATTACTGCAATAAAGTTACTCAGTTAGTTCAGTTATTAAAATTACATAAAAGGCACAGCAGCAGCACATACGTAACATTCACAACCCAAATAAGGTAATACTTACAGCAAAACATCCGATCACATCATTTTCATCAAATTTCTCACCAAAATCTTCAATCTCACAATTGCATGTCTTTATCCCTTTTAAGGAGTATCCATAAGAAAATTCCTCCTCACCTGATAAATACAAACAACTGCAGATGAGGCTTTCAAACTATAGAAAACATGGAAACCTACCACAAATGGCACAAGGCAAATTACATATCAGAGAAAATGAGTAATAGTTTTTTTGGGGGGGTGGGGTGTTAACGCCTACATCAAATGAACAGATCCCAATATTTGTTTTCTATCCAAGGAGGTTCTCTATAGGATTCTACTCCAACCTCTAGATAGTTATTCTTCAAAAGCAGAGTAGTAACCCAGACTGTCAAACACATCAAACCCATTCCCCTAGATGGGCTCAAGTAGGTGGATGAGTGAGAGTAGAGCTAAACTTGACAAAGATGAGTGATGTTTCTAAAACTTATTTCTTATAACCCTTTCCTTGACATATAAGAAACTATTCCTTCCAGTCTTATCCTACAGAGGTAGAATCTGCACTTTATCCATTCCATTGCCTAAGAACTCCCGAAAGTTAGTTTTTTCCAAAAACTTTGTGACTTATGTTGCTTTTTACAATGAAAATTTTAATTACTGTATTCTGTATCTTGGAAGCTGCTAAGAGTAATTTGATTGTAGTGTGGTGAAGTTTAATAAATGTTCAAAAAGCATGAAAAGCATTTGTAAGGGTTAAAACAAAATATTTCATTTTGACTTGTTCTGACTACAAAACATCCAGTTTCAAGTGCAATCATACCCATGAATAACTGTTTCAAGTTTGCAAGAACACCGAGGCACTTGAAACAATTCAAGACAAATGTTTTGTATACCCTGGCATTTATTCAAAATATAGATCACATACAAGCTGCTTTATCTTCCCATTACTGAGAGAACCTAAGGATGAAATGGTTTAGCTAAGAACTTTGGTGTGGGGGAGAGAGAGAGAGGAAAAGTTACCTAACTGGCCTGCTATTAAACTATCACATGTAAGCTTCACTATTTCCAAACAGGCTATAATTAACCAAAGTTTTCAAAAAGTAACTCAACAGGTTTTGTGCTCTCCCATCTCAGAATGGCAGGAACTTAACTCCGCAAGGTGACTAGGAAAACATCTTACCAAGCAGCATCCCACTTGTGTTTAGTGACCAGCCAACTCTCACTTCATGTATGTCAATGTCTTTTGTATACAGATGCTTAACAGGAATTTTTTCAGTTACCTATCCCACAGAAAAAAATAGCATTTAGTTTTGACAATAAGAACAGCTAAAAATATATTGCAGCACCAGGGATCTCTCTTCAGGATTTCAGCTAGACAGGCATATCTTTCCTCCCCACTTATGAGCCATCATGCTATAACACACACATTGAGCATAACTGATTTTCCCACTGAAGCTTTGCTACTTTTGCAAACCCGAACCTAAAGATGCATTCCCTCTTGTGTATGGATTATGTTATTTTGGTTATGTACAAGTCTACATTTTTGTTTTTAACAAATTACCCATGCCATATAAAAGTTTAATATAATTTTTCCCAAAAGCCAATAATTCTTTTCTCACTGCCTAGTTAAGCTTTTTTTAAAAAAAAACAAAGGGGGCATTATATTCTTTCAACATTAACGTTATTTTTCAATTAAGCCTGGTACATATTTGGAGTACCTTCAAATACTACACAAAGTGTCTTCTTTGTCCTTGTAAGCTGTGCTTCAGCAGAAACTCAAATACTTTCACCAGTATCAATGAGCACCTAACACCACTATTAATTTGACTTACTTTCATCTCAAAACAGACTTTTCCTTTCGAAACTCCATAAGAAGCTCTTCCTCCAGCCCAGAGAAAGGCAAAACTTTCCATAGTTAATGAGGAAGCACTAAAACGATCTCTTGAAATTTTAAAGTGTAGGTCACAGTTATCTGTCCCAAAAAAAAGGGGGAGGTGGGATACAGTTGAAATCTGTTATAGCACATTCTAACATGAAAATGAAGAGCACCTTTAAGAACCAAATACTAAAGTGTAGTCCAAATTATTTTGGTGACTTAAAAAACAACTTGCATGTATTTCTGAATTACCATGGATGTGTTGTAACTGAATTCAGCCCTCCTTTCTGTAAAAGTTCCAAAGCAAAGCAGTAAGATCAATGTATAAGATATTTAGACTCCAAAATTAAAATTTTCTACATTTAGTTTAGCTATAAAGTATGCTTGTTTTCGTATACTTTGGTAAGTTAACCTGTTTCTCTCAGATTACAAATTTGTGTGCCTGCAGTACTTTTAAACAAATGTAGATGGTAGATAGATGATCTGCCTATTAGCTGATCACTGGGTGAGTTTCAGCTATTTTGCAAGCATTTCCAACTCTTTAACAGTTAACAGGAAATCAAAATCCAAGTTGCCCTTGTATCAATTATTTATTTCATATCTTTAGTGCTCTTTACTTACAAATCAGTTACCTTTGATCAAGTGTTTTTATTGCTCCATGAATCAGATTTCGAGTTCTGCGAGGACCCCTGATCAATAGTTACTCAGATAACTACGTAAACAATTTCAATTATTAGGTTGCAGTAAGCACATAATTTTCTATAGTCCCTTAACTAACTTGCTTACAGCCTTTTATGTGGTTCACTAACCTCTATCCAACATAGGTTAGCGGACACAATACTAGTAGCAAAATAAATGCTAGAAGTTTACCCAACCCTCCTTTGGAGTATGCTCCTTAATATATTTTGCAATGTCTAATACAGCAGAAAATCCAAGCAGTACACAAGATGGTTTTCAAGACAACCATTCCTACACTTAGGTGCCATGCTAAGTGATTTTCAAGGGTGCTTTGAACAAAGAACACCAAACTAATCATAAATTTCTTAAATTGATGCTGTTAACCTAGTACCATATTATAGATACAAGTCATAAGCAATAACTAAAACTACATTTCTAAGACAACTTTTAGAATTTTTGGTAACTTGATTTTTACATTTTCACATCAAACTGTTCATATTACATGAAATGACAGTATCCAATGTCATAAAAGTGAGCATCTGCTCATATTAAGGGATTTCCTATTTTCTTTCCCGGTGTTTCCCAAAATCAGCTCCAGATCATTTTCAACTTGTGAAGTACCTCTGGATTTATGGGTGTGTACAAAGAGAGGGGAAAATATTTTTCAATAACTGCAACTTCTCCTGGCAGATACATACCACTGCATTTCACCCAAAGCAGCATAATTTATACTAGTGTCTTCAGAATATTTTTCCTTTAATGCCAAACTTAAAATGTTGACCCTTTAACAGGACTTAAGCCCTGTAAAATACTTACTCAGAACTAAATCTTCCCAGATACAGTGGCCCACTATCCCCAAATTGACCTGTTTATTTTCAAAACTACAGTGAACACACAAGTGATAAAGCTTTTTTGTAAAGGAGAACAGTTTTTTTCTCCAATAGCCATGCTCCATATATTATGTACACCTCTTTTTAAAAAAGGGCTTTAATGTCATCACACACCAGTTAAACCATTCATGGGCAACATAGCATGACAGAGTTGAAGCAACCTGCAGCAAAGAAAAATCTGATTTACTGTAAACTTGAGACACGTATTTCTAAACTGATTTCTATCAGTTTGCAGTACTTTACCAATACTACTTAATGTGCCTCACTCCAGCATTTAATAATGCCATATTACAACACAGAAAATGATACCCACAATGTAAAATTCCACTACTAATTTTTCTGTGGAAAAATGTTACTTTAAAAATACATCAGCAATTACTGTGTTGCATCATATCCATTAAGATGTGAGTATCTCAAGTTACAATTTCACTGTAACAGTAACCTAAATATATGCAGTTGATGTTATTATTCCAAATGCTCTTATCTTAAATATGTTCAGAATTATGCCAGTAAGATTTTCCAACTAAAGCTCTGAATTATCATTTTTTTTGTGTATTACAGCTGTAATTCTACATCCATATACCAATGAATAATTCCCACTAACTCAAACTTCAGAAAATGTAGGAGTGATGAAATATGTATTAAAGCTGTACAGCGATCTGGAGTTGAAGGGGAAATGGTAATTCAGAAACTGTAGAGGCCCACACAAAGTACTTAACAGCACCTCCTTAAACTAAATGATTTTTTCCCCCAGTATACCATGCAACCCCCAGTAAAGAGCAACTACTTTAAGGAGCTGCAAATGTGTGCAATGTGTGCTCCAAAGCCCCTTTTCCTTTTTAAATCTAGATCTCATTTGTACAGGTTATAAAAAAAATGAGGTGACTCTGTTAATGAACAAATTCAGTGGTTGTCTAGAATTTAAAAAATGAAATAAGTTACTTAATGTATAGGCTTAGACACAAAATACACTCAGTCTATACCGGTATAAGTTGTCAGTATCAGCTTCTCATTTTGCCTTTCACCATTAGCACATTTCTAAACTCTATCTCGATAAATTACAACAGTAAGATACATTAAACAATCAATTCATAAATAAAAACAGAAATTGTACCTCAGATGTGGTAATAATCATAGGTAGCTCCTCAAAGTCTTACCCAAGAAGTACCTTTTAAGAGACCAGCACACTTTTTTTACTTACAAGTATCAAGACAAACCACTGTGTCATCAAAGTGTTCATCCTCTTCTTCAACAGGTGGCTGTGGTGATTTGGCCCTGATCAATTAAAAAAGGCACTTGAATTCAACTATCAGAAAGCATTTAAATATTTCATTAAAGAAATTTAAATGCCACTTATTACCTGCTATATTTGTTCTCTTCAATATACTCAAAATAGCCTCGTCCGTGGTCCTCCCGTGGTCTTTTCACTCCCCTTTTTTTCTCACCAGGTTTTTGTTCAGTTTTAGTTTCCCCTTGGAATTTTTAGAGGAAAAAAATGGAAGTATATTAGAAACAATACAGTAAAATGCAACGAAGGGACAAAAATCCTGCTCTGGAAACGATAATTAAAGTATTTATTACTGCGGCCCTGCAGCTGACTAAGCAACAACCCTCCGCTACACCCATCCACCGCCTTCCGTCTTATTCCCAGGGTTAGGCAGCGATTTCGCCACTTCAGGCATAATTTCCGCTCACTAAATTTGAAGGTGGCTCCGAAGAGACCCCGTAACCCTCACCCAAAGATACAAGCCGCAGCGAGAGGCCTAAATCGGAAGAGAAGGATTCACCCGCCTCCATTGTACTTCGTGTTTGAACTCGAGCCTACAGCGCCTCACGAGCGGATGTGACGCACAACAGCACAAACGTTCCACAGCGCGCCCCAGCGGCTCCTCCGGGCCGCCCTTCCCCCGCGCCCCTTCCTCATTACTCTCGCGAAATGGCGCAAGCGCCCCTCCTCCTCCGAGACACGCGGCGCGCGAGGCCTGGAAATCCCCGAAGGACGAGTTGCCGCGGCCGCCGAAAGAAAAAAGATGGCGGCGCGCCCTGACCCCGTGAATAAGCTACCAACCGCCTCCGCCCATCCGGGCTCCGCGAACTACTCACCCGCAGGGCGAGCGGGCCCTCCGGGCTTTTGCTGCTGCGGCTGCTGGGTAGGCGAAAGCTGCTTGGCGCCGGGTTGGCCCGAGGATGCAGGAGTCGAAGCCGAGGCCTCCGGAGCGATAGCGCCCTTCCCAGGCAATTCTTTCGTCACGGCGCCATGGCCGTTGGCGTTCCCGCTGCTGCTAGTGGCGGACGCGCCGGCGACGGCGGCGACGTCTTCCTCCTCATCTTCCCCCTCCTGAAAGCCTTGGTCGTCGCCGTTCTCGTCGTCTTCTAGATCGTCGGCCGCCTCTTCTTCGCCGGCGGCCACCCCTTCGCCGTTCTCCTCACCCAGCTCCATGCCTTCCTCCTCCTCCTCCTCTCCGTGGCAGGCGCCGAACTCCGCCTCCTCATCGTCGTCGCAGGCCGCGGCCTGGTCGGGGCCTCCGCCTCCCGGAGCCATCAGCAGCTGCTCCTGGGCACCTCCGCTGCCCGGAGCAGCTTCTCCCAGCTCCTCGACGTTGCCATTGCCGGGCTCGGCGCTAGCTAAGCCCCCTCCACCGGCCTCCTCTTGGTCAAGCGCGGCTTGGAGCCGTTCCATGAGATCGGCCTTGAGGCCCTTGTCGGAGAGGCGACGCTTCTTCAGCTCCTCCTTGAGCTCAGACACCTTCAACTTCTTCACGTTCACCGGCGAGCAGCTCATGGCGGCAGCGGCGACGGCAGGGACTCGATGCGGTCTGGGCGTAGGCGGCTGGCTCGTATGGCTGCGGCAGCTGCAGAAAGAGATCCGCCTGGCGCCAAATCCTTTCACCGAGGCTCGCGAGGCAGGAACGGTGAGCGCGACTCACGGTCTCGAGCACGTAACGCTGCGCTCACCCCGCCCCCGCCGCGCGCCTCATATATCCTCGCCCCTCCTTGCCACACTACCTTAACTCTCCTCCCTCGCGCAGTACTACCGTAAACATTTGGCGCAGCGAAAAAATCAATTCAAAACCGTTCCCTGAATCTTTCCAGATTACGGGCCAATGCAGTGGTAGACGCTCTTGTCGCTGGGCCGTGTACCTTCACTCAGAAAACATTACCAAATTGAGTTAGGCACAGAACATGGCTTATGATTATTTCAAGTGAAATGTAGGCGTTGTAGATTTTTTTTTTTTTTGCACAAATAAGTTACATGTTTTACAGCAAAGTATCATTTGTGACTACATTAAGAAGCATCTAGATAGAAAATGGAAATGTGACAGGGCCCAGGACTGCATTGCTTGCCATGTACTATAGTGGCTTAGAAGCTACACAGGTGCACATATACTAAAGGGAAAAGCTGCTTGAATTCCACCTTTGTCCAAGCCATCTTACTCAAAATTGTTGAGTTTCCACTATCAGATGTTCAGTTCAATGATGGTTGAATGCTCTCACCTATGGAAGGAATAGTAGCAGTTAAGATGGCTACACAGGTATCATTGAAGATCTGTAGAGAGTCCAAAGACTGTTTATCCCTGCCCAAGGATACCAAAGTATATTACTTTACATAGTTCTTTGCGTATTTTACCTTTGATCTAGCTTTTATTTTTAAAAATGCTCTATGGATTCATATTCTAGCTACTGTTGTCAGCTATTCAGCACAATCTTACTGTTTAATTGCCATCTACATTTGTTGGGGTTTATTTACAGATAAGCAAGTTTTTAACATGCTTTTAATCACGAGAATAAGTCAAAAGAATAAACCTATAAATTATATACTGTATTAGTCAAACTGGGGCAACCAACCTCAAGCATAAGGTCTGCATATCGACAAGAATGATTCACTAGGACACAACATGCTCTTCTTTAACTGGATATTACTTAGCTGTCAGCTGTTCCATGTGTTATATTAGTATTTCAGCACACAGCTCACATGTATTACAGATTCCTGATGTTCTAACTGCATGTTCAGATGAGAGGTGACAATTACATGCTTTTTATTTGCCTTACAAATTAGACAATAGACTTAAGTGCACCATTCCTGTTTAGAAACCAATATATATAGAACAAATAGGTAATTTATACCACTTATAGAAGAATACAAAGATTTCATTTAGAAATCTTGCCTGATCTTATATCTTCTAAGTAATATACAAGAAAATAATTAAGAATTACATTATCAAAACCATATCAAAAGTTGCTTAAAAGCTATCTCCCTGACTATATTATAAATGGAAATCAAAATTGTATTAAAAAGTCTATTTTTTTTCTGCTTTCTCATTTCTCATCTCTACATGCTTTCTAATTTTATACAAGTTATCTGGAGATACATAAAAATATAGTATCAATTAGAAACAATTCAGAAATTAATTCCTAAAATAGTTCTGCTTTAATTCTTGGAAATAAATACAACTGAAATTAATTGTACTAAGTGCCTTGTGTGTGTGTGTGTGTGTGTGTGTGTGTGCGAGAGAGAGAGAGAGAGAGAGAGAGAGAGAGATGAATTTCACCACAGTTAGGTCTCTTCCTGAGAGAGAGAGAGAGAGAGAGAGAGAGAGAGAGAGAGATGAATTTCACCACAGTTAGGTCTCTTCCTCATGGCTAAATTAAAGTGCACCAGCATAAAATATGCTGCCCTCATTGGCAATACCTATCTTGTCACAGGTACTATGGAGGAAAAGATACACAGTGGTAGAAATACCTGTACCCTTCCTTCCCCTTTTACCTTTAAGAGTCCTGCCTTCAAAATTAGGTGGATGAGCCAATTGGATGAGCAGAAAGAAGAGAGCTGAAGGAAGATGCACCACAAAGTGGCAGTCTCCAGAACAGTGTATCTGTTGAACAGTGAGGAATGTTGGCAGCAACAGAGAATTTCAAAAAATGTCAACTGAACCCTTGCCAAAAGGCCTTGAGCACTGGCCACTGAGAGCAGGTCAAGACACTGGCATTTAGACAATGAGGCCAGGGCACTAGCCACCACCATATAGAGGCCCAGGGTGCTAACAGCAGTCATTTGGAGGCCCAGGAACTGGTAACTGTAAAAGTCCAGAGCAGTGGCAACGAAACAGAAGCTTCTCATACTGAGACAGAAAGTTCTGAAAAGCCTGGAGCACAAGCCATCATCCTCAAAGTCTCAGAGTGGAAGCTGACAGAGAAACAGGGAAAGGAACAGCCCCACTCCACTCAACACTCCATCCAGCATGAGACATCAAAACCAGACCAAACACTCAAATGACAAAGGGCTAGCTAGAACGGGCAGAACTAGTATTAGAATAA
The DNA here is from genome assembly GCA_030867105.1 of Liasis olivaceus. Taxonomy (NCBI): domain Eukaryota; kingdom Metazoa; phylum Chordata; class Lepidosauria; order Squamata; family Pythonidae; genus Liasis; species Liasis olivaceus. Next base: position 267,212,800 of record CM061349.1, read on the forward strand.
AGAATACAGACACAGCAAGAGTTACATAAAATAGAATATAAGACATAGACTATAATAAAACATATAGGAAATATTAAGCATGATCCTTAAGATAGAAAATAACTGCAGGATATAAGACATATGTTATAGTTTTATGGCTAAAACAAACAAACAAAATGGCTAAAAACTAGAATCTTAGATTGAAGATTGTTTTATGTGCTGTTCTGGAATAGCAGTAAACCAAAAGCAGCCTGATATCAGTTCCTGAATCTGGATCTTTTTATTACATTACATAATATAATCTTATATTATGTAACATGTAATAAAAAGATCCAGATTCAGGAATTGTCTCACCGCCAAGACTGTCACCATCTCCAAACCACAAAGGTACAATGTTAGCAAATAGTGTTGTCCTCAATTACAATATATGAGGCATGTTAAGGACAGAAATTGGTGGATTCCCCTGGCTTTGTGTGTCTCTTCATTTACCAAAAATCACCAGTTGATAAGAAAACATCCAACATGGATATTAATCTTTTCTGGGGCTAGGGAAAGAGACAAGTTTTGATAGTTGACTACAACTATTTAAATACCGGTAAAATGTGATAGAGTTGGCCAATGTGAAGCATTATCTTGTGAGATCCAGGAGACGTGACTTCCCCGTAGCTGCACCTGCCCTGTGAAAGAGCATTCCTCCTGTAAAAACTTGGCTCTTTTAGCAGGCCCTGGGGTAGAGTGTGGTGATGTGTTTCCTGATAGCATATCTTGGTTTTAAGATATTGCTTCATTTTAGATGATTTCCCTGATGTGTTTTACATATATTATTGTCTGCTTGGTTCTTGCTTTATTATGTTTATTTTGCTGTTTTTAAACCCAAATGGGTAACCCACCTAGAGTTACTCTGTTGATCAAGGCAGCATACAAATGGATAAATAATTCAGTAATCAGTCAAGATTCACTCTGGTTTTCCACAGGTGTGCTCAAAGGAAGCCGTAATATCAGCTGATATCAGGCTACTTTTGGTTTACTGCTATTCCAGATCAGCACATAGAACAAGTAGTTACGCTTCAGTCTCTTTCCTTACGCACACCTCTTCAGAGGTAAACTCCTCCTCCCTCTATCAGTTGCACTGTACATGGATAAATCAATGTGGAATTAAAAGAATCGTATAGGAGAGCAGAGTTGGGCTTGGGTAACACATGCCAGGAAATGATGTTCTTCATAATCTTTTTCTCCCTTCTACAAATTGCAAGAGAGCTTTTTGCCTGAATACTCTTCTGGGTTACCAATTTTTGCTGTAGGAATTCTTATTTCCCCCCACAAAGCAGGAAATTTTTTTTTAGATTTTTTTTTATCCCACCTTTATTATTTTTATAAATAACTCAAGGCGGTGAACATACCTAATGCTCCTTCCTCCTCCTATTTTCCCCACAACAACCACCCTGTGAGGTGAGTTGAGCTGAGAGAGCGACTGGCCCAAAGTTACCCAGCCAGCTTTCATGCCTCAGGCGGGACTAGATCTCTCAGTCTCCTGGTTTCTAGCCTGATGCCTTCACCACTAGATCAAACTGGCTCGCATTTAATTTAAATCTAGGATTTGCATTATGTTATGGGATGTCTCCCATCTACAAAAACCTTTTAGACTATCATGCCATTTTGGATTGATCCTCAGGACACATATTGCATTAATAATGAGTCTGACAGAGGAGCCATTAGAATCTCAACAATAACAGTCAGAGGCTTTTTTACTTATATGGGCAGTAGCCTTTTTCTATTCTCTCTGCTCCATTTCAAGCAGTCCTCTCATTATCTTAACACAATAGAACTAGTTCCCCTCTATTGATTATTGTTCCAACTTTTCTGAAAATTGCACTGCTCTTCATCATGATGATTTCACAGGATGGTATGCACAGACTATTTTGTACCACAGAAAATATGACTGATTGTACCCAGGCTTAGATAGTACCAAGACTTCGAATATAGCTGGAAGGTAACTGTGATGCCTACTGTTCTAAAAATTGCAAACTCCAAGCATTTTCATCCTGTACTTTTCTAATGGTTTTTTTTTATGCTGAATTACCATGAAATTACTAAATTATCTTCCTAAACGTTTCTGTGATTCAGTATTCATTCCTTTTCAAATATATTTGCTGAAGAATCAATGCAGTCAACCTTGAAGAATCCCCTGTAAAGAATCCTCTTTCTCTGCTAATATACCAACATATTCCTTTCTCAAGCCTTTGTTCATTTAGGTCCATCATTATTAGCCATCTGAAGATCTCCTGTTTTCTGAAATATGATCATTAATTTTCCCTTGATCCTCTTGATACCTGCATATATTCTTAAAATGCCTCCAGGCAATCATAGAATCACAGAATATAAGAGCTGAAAAGCACTTTGGAGATCATCGCGTCCAATCTCCTGCTCAGTCAAGTAATCCACTAGTACAGCAACCAGCCTCTGTTTCAGTACCTCCACCAAAGGAAAGTCCACCACCTCTGCTATTAAACAGCTCTTACTTGTTGGGAATTTTTTCCTGATTGCCATCCAAATCTACTTCCTTGTAGTTTAAACCTATTGTTTCTTGTCCTATCTTCTGGAACAAATGAACAATTCTGTGCTATCTTCTATATATTAGTCCTCCAGATTTTATTTATTTATTTATTTATTATTAAACTTGTATGCCGCCCATCTCCCCCAACGGGTGACTCTGGGCGGCTCGCAATAACAAAAAAGAGAAAAACACACCAATCCCTCCAACAGTGGTTAAAACCCATAAATAATTAAAATACAAACATACATTAAAAATGTCCTAAAACCCCCCTGTATAATTTAGCACTAACATCTTCAAGATGCTTGGGGGGGGAGCCCAAACCCATCACCCCACCAGCCATCTCCACAGATGCGAGCCCCCATCCAGCCCCCAGGCCTTCTGGCAAAGCCAGGATTTAACCCCTTTTCTGAAGGCCATGAGGGAGGGGGCACACCGGACCTCGGGAGGCAAGATGTTCTATAGGGCGGGAGCCACAGCAGAAAAGGCCCTCTACCTAGACCCCACCAATCGAAATTCCTTGACTGGTGGGGTCTGCAACCTGCCCCTTCTGCTGGACCGAGTGGGGCGGGCTGAAATAACCGGGGCGAGACGGTTCCTCAGATAACCTGGTCCTGTGCCATGAAGGGCTTTAAAGGTGACAACCAACACCTTGAATTGGACCCGGAAAAAAACTGGCAACCAATGCAGCTCACACAACAGCGGTGTTATATGTGCCCTCCTAGGGGCATTGAGAACTATCCGCGCTACCGCATTCTGTACCAGCTGTAGCTTCCGGATACTCTTCAAGGGTAGCCCCATGTAGAGTGCGTTACAGTAGTCCAACCCGGAGGTGACCAGGGCATGGGTGACCATGCGGTCACCCATACTTGAAGACAGCTGTCATGTCTCCTCCATATTGAACATTTTCAATGCCTCCAACCATTCTTCATAATTTTTTCCTTCCAGGCCTCTGAGGAACTTGGTTGCTCCTCTCTGGACATGTTCCAATTTATTTGTCCTAAAATGCAGTGCCCAGAACTGGATGCACTATTCTAGGTGTGATCCGACCAATGCAGAATAGAGAAGAAAACTTCTCTTGATCTTGACACTACATATTTCTGTTGATGCAGCTTAGGGCTGTTTGCTATTTTTTTGACAGCTCATCACACTGATAGTTCATGTTCAGTTTGTGATCCACCAAGATACCTATATACTTCTTATACACAGTCCTGTCCAGTGTCATTATCCGCACTTGTGCATTTTATTAAACTGTAATTCTCAGGTGAAGGGGGACAACCATTTTAAAAACACACATCTTTTGGGCCACACGAGGCTTCTGACTCTCTATTGATGCCACATGAGGCCTCTGACACTCTATTCAGACTACACATTCACCAACATTTCCTTTCTGGGTCACTATTTCCACTGGTTGTGTTCACCATCTTTCCATTTCTCTGAAAGCCTCTCTTTTCACAGCCCCTTGTATCTCTTCCTCTCCTATTACCATCCCCTCCACCCCACTGCCTTTCCCATCTGTTGGCCTGTATTCTCTCAATCCTTTCTATCTGCTGCCTCCACACTTCCACTGATACTTCTATTCTTCTATTTATCATGTTTTCCTTATTATTGCAGTATTTTGGAATAGATAAGGAGCAGTTGCAAGGAAAGGACAGGAAAGGAAAATTCTATTACTAAACTGAAATCCATTCATATAGCAGTGGATAGAAGTGCATTTTTTACAAGAACTGAAGTTCATCAGCTTGAAGTTCAGGTGCAAAATATCAGATCTAGAAGATAAGAGACACTAAAAATTAAGGGACAAGATTTTCTATATCCTTGAATAAATGACGGCTAAGAATTGAAATTTCATCATCTAGTTCAGGAGGAGAAAAAGTATTTTGTTATTTTTTATTGTTAGCCAGTTGGGTCTTAAAGATTTTCTTGCAATATTTCTTATTAGTCTCAAGAAAGCATACTTCTCTATCACCTCTACAATATTACATATGCCATTGATGTAGAGTAAGTAGAACTGAACACAGACTTCGGACTAAAAATTAAACACACATAGGATTACACCAAAAAAAGGCATTGCTCACAATGAGCCATACAAATTCTCATTGAAATCAAAGTGTATAAATATATTAAACATTCAAATTACACTGATCATAATGTAATTACATAGCAGCTCAATGGGCAGTGCCTTGAAAGTAAGTTCCTTTGGACACAATTGATTTTTTTCAATTGTGAGACGGTGCTATTAAGCACGTTTGATCTTTTTTTAGTTCATCCAGCATAACCTGTGTTACCTTAAACTGTTTATTCATAAATGCAACAACCAAGATACAGTACAATAAAACTTAACCTTTCATCTAGTGCTATATAGATACTACAAGGATCTTTGTTTAGGATCTAGAAGAACAATGTGTTAAAGAGGAACAGATGCTACCAGTGCAGTTCTTTCAAGTTATAGGCACGCATTCCATAGTCCCATACTGTTTTATATTTGGTGTAACAAATTAAACAAGGATGTTTTTCAAAACCAGAATAAACTACTTGAAAAGAATATATTTATATAGAGGATGCTTAACCTAAAATATTCTATTCATTTGAAGAGCAACTCCATCTTAATACTGATTTTTTTTCTTCTAGCTTTGCAGACAAGAAATAACAGCAGAGAGAATTCCTCTGGAAGCTGATCCACTCCTGCAACAGATCAAAATATTAAAATTTGTTCTTAGATGTGAATATCAAATACAGTATTTGTATCTGTAATAAAGCTGCTAGTTATTTGCAGAAGGCAAAAACAAGCTTCAACTAATTCATTTTGGAACATATACTTGTAACACAAGCAAGATTATATTCCTTATGGGTATAAGGGAAAGATGGAAAGGAATGTGGTCAATTTCTTGCCTTCAGATAGACAACTGAATTAGATTGGTTCCTGAAGCTAAAAATCTTGGAATCCAGTTGTATACTGTGGAATGCTGGAATCAACTTTCATAAGACTGAACTGTATATTACTTCCAATTCTATTTCTGTGTTCAAATATTAGGCTTTAGACAATGCAGAGTTAGTTCGTGAAATGAATACAATATGGGATGACAATAACCATTCAGTTTCAAAAGAGACTAGACTAGGGGTGAAGAAACTTTTTTACCGAAAGTCACATGCTGTTTCTGATTGGGCTGATACCAGTAATGCAAATGATAGCCACTTTTTCCCCATTTGTTACCCACTTTTCTCTCTGCCTCCTCATTTTTCATCTTCCTTCTTTTCCTGTGAAATACTAGGGGAGGGAACTATGAGAACTGTGCGAACTATTCAGAAAGGCACTTTCAAACCTACTTTTTGAAGAACTGTCAGCCCAGGGGAAATATCTTCCATGCATGTATATACATACTTATAAGGAGGCCCTTAAAGCAGTCACACCAAAAGAGGATGCAGTGCCTTGATACTTTAGAAGCAAGTTTGTATAGCTGTAGAAAATAGCACTTTTGCCAAAGTTCTGAACTGATCATTGCTACAAATACTTTTACAGTTATAATGAGGCAAATAGCCCTAGAGCCACACAGATCATCCACCCACACATTAAAAAAATACAGAATAAAAATGCAAATTACCATATGATTACCTGCAAGTAAGCTCTCTACTGCCAAACATTACTACTAGCTGTTGTGATGGAAGAATAGAGCAGAAAAATAAAAATCTTGTGTAATGCCCACCTTCTTCAACTTGTCAAAAGAATTGGAATGAAATCAACCTTGGGGATTCCTTCCCTAATAAAAATGTGAATATGATACATTTGTGCAGTATGTGTACTTGCCAGAAACTACCAAACCTACCAAAAACGAAGAGCAGGGGCAGAAAATGAATAATAATAATTATTAAAATTACTAATTAAAGTTCTTTGAAAAACAAAGTATTCTGTTCACAAAATGAGTTGACTCCATCTGCATATACCACCCATTTCCACTTTCACACACAAACCACTCTCACAAAAATATACAAGTACAAACACATACTTCCCTCCCTTCTTCCAGGAGAAGCAGCAACAATGAAGGAAAAAAAGAATATGGAGATTGGGTTAGAAGAAGGGGTAGCGATACACAAGAGGGAAGGAAAAACAAAGGGAAGGAACAAAACTAAGTGGAAAGAGGTAAGGTATATTTAGGTGTTACAGATAGGGTCAGATTTACCAAGAAATATAGTTCCTCCCAAGCGACAGCTGATCTTCAGAAGCAACCAAAGTTTACTTTTAATTGTTTCTTCTATTTTTCTCAATGAAAGTGAGACAATCCATCTCTCCCCACTATTCAGAGTAATTACTGGAAGAAAATTCTCTCTCTATGTGGTATTTTTCTGTCAGCCAGTTTAAATGCCCTAATATGAAAATGTACATCTAAAAAAATAATAAATATAAATAAATGACTGGGGTCCATGATGAAAATAATCAGTAATGACAGACCAGATCCTCCAAAAAGATTACCAACACAGACATGGCTGTAACATTAGTTGATAAGACCACCTCCACTCCTAATTGGATGGCTAGCTTACTGGGTATGAATGTAGCAATATGGCCAGACTAAAGCTGCAAGGAAGTACGGTGAAGAAGCATTCCTTGTTTTACAAGGACATACACAATTGGAACATGGAATATGACAGACATGAATCATGAAAAATGGTAAATTGTTAAAGCAGAAATGAAGCATGCAAAAGTTTATGTCTTAGTAATAAGTAAACTTAGATGGACTACAATGGGTTGCTCTTATTATATGCTATTCAGGGCATGAGTACATATGAAGGAATGAAGTGACAGTGATATTCAAAAAAGGTATTACAAGATATGTGCTTAGGAATACTCCAATAAAAGATAGAATCATATATATTATAATTAGTGAATTATTCAAGTTTATTCATCTTCTATAGATACAGTGGCAAAAGCCACTGAACACAAAAAATGATAGTTGTAATATCTGAAAAGAATGTAGTATTACTAATAAGTGAATGGAGTTCAGAAATTGGAGAAATGGATGAACCTGGAATCACAGAAGAATAGGACTGGGTAAATAATGCAGCAGACAGATTATTAGAGTTTAGGGAAAATATTTGTTTATTGCCAGTGCCTGTTTCAATCAAGATAAATGCAGACTCCAAATCTGGACATCATTCAAAGGAGAATATTAGAATCAAATATACTTTTTTGTTAAGGAAAATGGAGAAGCCCAATCCAGTCAACCAGGACATTTCCAGATGCAGATTGTAGAACAGACCATTAACTATTGGTTGATTTAGAAAATGGTAAGAGAGTGGGTGTGCCACAAGATGAATGCAGGCAGGCAGAAGAGAAGATCAGTTAAAGGAACATGAAGACAATGAGCTGTTTTGAGATTCCCATTTTTCTAAGCACATTTCACAGCTTGACATGATCAATATTAGAAGGCCTTTCTACGATCAATGAAGCACATATTGACTTTTGGGGTTGTATTATTTAGATTTCTCAATTATCTACATGCATCAGCAATAATAACTTGTGTTCCTTGGCCTTTTCTAAGCTTGAACATCTGGCATCTTACTTTGCATATACAGCTCTAGTCTTTGCTAGATGATTCTAAGCATTATTTTGCTAGCATCTGGAATTAAGGATATGTTGTATAATGGTTTGCACACTCTATTAAGTCTCCTTTCCTTGATAGCGGTATGTAGACTAACCTCTTCCAATCTGTTGGTGTTAGCCTTGCAAGGTAGTCCAAACAAGAAGCACACCCAGAGGAACTAATCCTACTTTATTGTAAGGTTACATTAACAGAATCTTGCAAGACTGAAATTATTTCATCCCTCCTCTCTTTTTAGTCTCCAGAAAACTAGGGAGGGTCCCTTCTGAAACATTTCCCATGCTTTTCCCCCACCTGGAGACTGAGCTGCCTCTTATCAGACTATTGCTTAGGCTGCCTCCCAAAGTCATTCCTACATACCATTACATCTGGCCACTGTGTTGTTCTCCAGATTTGCTGGCATAGTTTGGTTAGAACCTTTACAGATACTTCTTCTGTTGCTTGCTGAATTTCTGTGGCTATTCCATCAACTATGACTTGGTAATGATCAGAGTGCTGATCTAACTTCATTTTCCAGTACTAGAGATGCTTAAAACCAGCAAATATCTTCTAAGATATCTTGGATACTGACATCTCTACTATACAGAATTTCAGTATACCTTCCATTTTTGTTTAATCATTTTGAAATCAGTTATTATCTGTTCATTTAGTGTACCAATTTGAGGTTCAAACTTTCAACAAATTCAGTTTTGAAGACTTGCCTTGTTTTTCCATGTCCGTTTCTATCTTTACAGATGCTGTTGTAATACTGCTTGTTATCTCTTCTATCAGCGCTCTGAAATTCTTTGTTAAATTCCTTCCTTAGATCTTTGTCTTTCTTGGTTTTGACTTTTCTTTTTAGCAATTCCCATCATTTGTTCTGACATCCAGTTTGCCTTCTTCTGTTTCTTGGTCTCTGGCAGTCTCTTTTCACATTTATCCTCAACAACTTCTTTGATTTCCTTCCACACTTCTTCTGGTTCTCAATGAGGTTAAGGAATTCAAAACAATTCCTGATGTTCTTGACAAACACAGGTATATGTTCAAGATCACATCACAGAAACTGGTTGGCTTTCTTCTTCCCCTTTAGTTTAACTTGGGACTTGCGCATGAGCAGTCTGTGATTTGTTCCACAGTCAGCCCCTGGCCATGTTATTTGCTGTTATAACTGAGCTCTTCCACCTTCTTGTAACAATAATATAGTCAATTTGATTTCTGTGTACTCCATCTGGTAATGTCCATGTATATAGGCATCATTTCAGTTGTTTGAAGACTGTTTAGCAATAAACAAATCATTGGATTGGCAGAAGCTGGTAAGTCATTTTCCTGCTACACATCAGTTTCCTAGGCCATACAGTCTACCTTCATTTTTCTCCTTAATATTTCCGGCTTCAACATACCAGTCTCCCACAAAGCAGCACATCTTGCTTGCATGTTCTGTTGATTTCAAATTGAACTTCGCCATAAAATTTATCAACCTCCCCTTCTTCTACATCAGTGATAGGAGCATAAACTTGGATAATTGTCATATTAAAGGATTGCCTGTGAAATCCAATTGATATTATTTGGACATTGACTGCATTCTACCCAAGTACTGTCTTTGCTATATCCTTCCTGACCGTGAAGGCAACACCATTCCTTTGTTTGTCATGTTCTGAGTAATCAACAGTATGATCTTCTGATCAAATGTGTCCAATTCCACTCCATTTCAATTAGCTGATGCCTAAGATGTCAATGTGTAATAATTTCATTTCATGCTTCACTATGTTGAGCTTTCTCACATTCATGTTTCTTATGATCCATGTTCCTGCTGTAATTCTATTTTGCAGCTTTGCATTCTTTTTCTGCACAGCAACATCAGCAACTAGACACCCGGAAGGCTTTAATCTAGCCACATCCAAAACACCATTAGTACTCCAAAAGGTCTTCAGCTCTTCCACAGTAGTATGTTGAGTGCCATCTGATCAGAGAGGCCCATCATCTGGCACTGTATCAGCAATCACTTTATATTGCCTATCCATGTGGCTTTCTTGGTAAAATGCAGGATTGGTTTATTATTACCTTCTCCCGTGCAGTATGAAACACTTTTGCCACTGTCACTAAAGTGATATTCTGCCTCTAGAATCTTCCTATATTGCTGCTGCCCATTATAAGTGCCTGCTTGCTTTATGGGCAGCAGATGGGCAGCAGAGATGACCTTCATGCTGAGTGATCCTGCTAGAATCATATATTCTTGAAATATGAGTGTTCTTCATTCATCCCTCCCAGGAACAACCCCCCCCCCCCCCCAATGAAGCAGCATAGCAGGAGCTGTGGGGAAGCAGTTGCTTAGATAAAGACAAATTACACAAACTGGCATAAAATGTGTTTGCTTGCCACTATTTCCAAAAGTTATATGATTCAAAAGACAAATATTATAATATGCATATAAATGCACATCACTTTTTTTTCTAATATTCTCACATTTCCCCAGTATGAGTTGCAAATATAGCTGCAACTGTGTATTTAAAATAAATTTTCAGCCCTAAAACTCATACATTCAGTTCACATAAAACATTAAACCATATGACTTTCTTAGTTTTAGTTTAGCCTATTTTATGAAGACAGCTGTTTTATAAACTAGTGGTTTGTGACATAACATCTCAGCCAATTGTGGTTTACTCAATAAACCATGATTAAGCAAACAGTTTAGCACCATACCCAAACCTACCAAAAACTCTAGATTCAATGATATTGGGTGTCAAAACAGAAGACAGATTTATCCTGGACGTATTCATTCTTAAAAAGTTTGTGATCAAAAAATAATTACATCAGTAAAAAAATTCCCAAAAGGAATGTATACACCTTTAACATTTTTAAGGCTTACCAAATCAAGTTTTAGGCTTTTCCATCTCGCATCTTTTTTCAGAGCAAGCTCCTGGTTACTATGCTCTTCATAAAAAGAACCCTAACTTCCAAATCGTAATGCTGTATATGGCTTTGAGACAGACTTAAGCGATATAGCCTCTTCTTTTAGCAACTAGAGACTAATTAGGAACAGGAGGGAACCCTTGCATTGTATTAAAAACCAAGCCGCAAGTTTCTGGAGTCATAGTTCAAAACGTACTTTAAGCAAGTTAGTAACAAGTTCGCTGCTGGCAAAACCGAGATTGTCGGAGCCGCCTCGTTAGCAGCGTTTGGTGCGCTTCACCTGCGATGAAACCGCGCCTCGGCCTGAAGGGTCGGAGGCGTTTGCCTCCGGGCGGCGACCGGGAAAGGCGAGAGAGGCGCTACCTGGGCTCCGGCCCGTGTGGGACGTCTCCATGGTGACCGCTAAGAGGCCGTCATGGCGACGGAGGAGCGAGAAGGAGCCGCTGCGGGTAAGAACGAATCTGTTAGGGGCTTTGAGAGCAGCTCTACCATTTCCTTTCTGCTTTCCGCCGGCTGCCTCCTACGATAAAAAAAAAGGCTTTTCGCTGAAGCCAGGGCTGGCCTACACCTTCTTCCTAGCCCGCCGCTTCTGCTTCACGTTTATTTACCTCCAGTAGGACTTTCCTCAGTCTTTCAGTGCCCGGTCTTCTATTCTCTTTCCTCACATGAATCCTCGGGACAAAATCTAGCCATGCTGCCCCATCTTTTGCTGGTTTAAAGGCAGAATTCTGCATTTCAAAACCCCTTCTGTTATGAATGGTAACAGGATTTTAGCAATGTATGGCTTCTGTAACTTAATACAGGCTTCATTCCTACTTCCAAAATATTCATTGCTGGTGGGTTTGGTTCAGTTACTTTGGGAACCGGCAGTGCTGCCCTCAAGGTAGTCCAGAACAACTATTTTATTAATTCAGCCTTTTTAGGATGGCTACATACCATGTGGCATTTAAAAAAAAAACACCCAAATTTGGTGGCACCTAAACTGTTATGAGAACCCACAATCACTCATCTTTAAAGAATCATAAGCTGTTTTTATTACTGTGACTGTGTCCTGTATTGAGCCAAACAAGATTAACCATATTTTAGTATAAAATGTGGGAAAATATAGACACTCTGGATATTTTATGCTTCAGTATGTCATGAAAACCCAGAAAATTTGTGATATTTTAGTGAAACATGTTTAAGTTAATAATGGGTAGGCTTGTCATGCAAATATAGGCAGAGACTTAACATTCTTAGGGTAACCAAGATTAATATAGCAGGTATAATTTTTCCCCCCAAAATCCAAACATTTCAAATTATGAAGGAGCAGAAAGCAATAAAATTTAAAATGTTTAATTACTTAAAACAAATCAGAAAAAATGGACAGAGGGAATTACCCATGAGTGCGACTACTATATATTCCTAAATGCCCAAGTATTACACTCAGGACTAAACTGGAACACATGTATGAATACAGGTAGTCCCCAGTTTAAGAATGAGTTCTGTTCCCAAGGTCTGTCCTTAAGTCGAATTTGTATGCAAGCTGGAACAGTATTATTGTATAATACTGTATAAGTAGTATTGTGTAATGAACTCGAACCATTGTGTATTTAATGCAAATTTTGCTACAATAGGCTCCGTTCTCAACTATGGGTCATCTGTAAACTGGGTGTTCTTAACCCAGGGACTACCTGTACACATGTAGGTCCTATTTCAGCATCTTTGCTTGCCTGTTTATTAAAATCTTAACATGTTTAGAACAAAGTTATATAAGCAGATATGTCTGAAGGTTTATACAGAGATCTCTGTTTTGGAATGCTGCCTCATTAGCTGAACGTGCTTGTGTACCCCTTGCAGATCTTTGCTCTAAACGTGCGAAGGTTTTTGAAAGCTGCTAGACATACTGTATATGTCATTCATAACCTTTAGTATATTTTAATCCTTTTCATATGTCTGCATAGGTCTAATGTGTTTGTAGATTACAAAACAGACATTTGAAAAGCATTTACACAGGAAGTAAATGAGCAGAAGGCTGGTTGTTAGAATTTGGGTTAAAGAGTTAAGTTAAAATTGTTTAACATTACAGGTAGTCCTCACTTAACGTCTATTAATTCAGCAACCATTTGAAGTTATGATGGCACTGATCAAGGCATACTTACAAATGGTCCTCATAGTTGCAGTGTCCCTGCGGTCACGTGCAATTTGGGTGCTTGGTAACCAGCTCATGATTATAGTGTTGCAGCATCCTGTGGCCACATGATCACCATTTACAACCTTCACTGCTGGCTTCCAACAAGCAAAGTCAATGGGGAAGCCAGCAGGAGGTTGCAAATGGCAATCACGAGATCGGGGATGGGATTCCCTTAGTTACAGCAACTGGGACTGCTACAACTGCTGTTTTAAATTGGCGCCTTATAACTGTGTTGCTTAGCAACAAAGTTCCCAGTCCCAATTACCATTGGTAAGCAAGGACTACCTGTATTCTAAGCTATTTAAATAATAGAATGTTAATAGTTTTTAAACATATACAAACATCCATGTAAGGAAACAACATAATGTACTAAGATTTATCACAACATAATAAAAAGGAAAAAATGTTAACCATTGTTAAAATAAATTTGTGCTCAATATTGTTCTGTATTCTCTGTAGAATTGTACAGCTTTTGTATCATACAATAACATTTGTAATCAATGAGTTGTGAGTAATTTTTAGAGCACATAGATTGTTCTTGAGCATACTTACATTTTTTTCAAAAATATGTTAAAGAACTGAAAGGTGTGATAGTCTTGAAAGAGTTGGCATTATTTTTGAACATAGCTAAACTCTTTGGAAATCTCAGTTTCATACTTCATATTTGGTTTGTATTCCCTTCTTCATTCTATTTGCACCAGGCTCAATTTTACTTTCAGCAGAACTGCAATAGTACAGTACTTACAATAGTATTCTGCAAAACTGTAAAGTCTGAGATGTACTCCTATGTATATATGCAGTATATCAGAAATAGCAATTTAAAAGCATGCTTTGAATAACTGAGCTTTCAGCAAGGTTGAGGAAAGACAGAAAAGGGAGGCGGTCACCTATTTATGAAATAGCCTCTCCTTAAAAAAGATGGGACAAAAACATTACTAAACCTTTTTAGTTTGTGTTTTACAGATTAAAACTCTCATATTAAGTATTTGTATTCTCACTGTAAACACGATTGATGGTCAAAAGGCTAAAAACAAATCAAGCTAGGAAAAATGTAAGGGCAGAAGCTATAGGAATGTGTCATTATGTCATATGGATTTTGAATGAACAAGCTGTTACAGTAGTAGGCTAGTGCACTCTATCCCTTTTAAATCTACTCTTCCTGCTCTACTATATGAAATGATTCTTGGTACAAAATAATTTGTAACAAACTAAATAATTCTGGAAGTTGATGACATTTCTAAAATATACCAGGCACTAGAGTAAAGGCAACACAGTATAACATTTAAGTGTACAAGGCCAGGTATGTCTTTAAAAATATTGACCATGGTAGCTGTAAATTATAGGATAGGAATGTGTTTACAATGTATGGCTTTTGCTGAATTTTTTTAGAAAACTTACAGATCTTAAAGATCTTTTCAAATGTTTTCCACCTGCCAGTGACTTCATACCTACACAGAATATTCATTATAAAGAGCAGCAACAGATAAAAGACAAGTCACTTGTTTCGATGAACAGGATAACTCTGTATCAATATACTTCAGGATGTATAAGAAAGAAAAATTTTTGATATGGAAATATCCTGACACTACTGGAACCTGCAGGGAACTTCTACAACCCATCAATACATGCAAGGGATATCCTGTTTTCTTAGTGAACACTACTAATAGAAAGATAAATGGTAATGTGGAATCCTTGGTGCTCTCTGAGCTTGGTTGTTGGCTTGCAGACACTTCATTATCCCACTAGGTAACATCTAGGCACTAATGATGTTACCTAGTTGGGTAATGAAATGTCTGCAAGCTCAGAGAGCACCAAGGACTCCACAGTTCAACCCTGAGCTACATATATTCTCTTCTATTGGAATAAGTGATAGTAAAAGAAATTAAATGTTGACAGTCAAATATTTAAAACTGCAATCATAGCTCTTTCAACTATTCCTCATAAAACAATATCTAGAGTCTTCACCCACATTGTCATTTTCTTATGGATGACTTCCAGTTTAACAGTGTCCTTTCTAAAACAAAGCATGAAGAAGACATGATTCTTCAGAAGCATGTTTTTTTTAGATTTTTTTTATCCCACCTTTATAATTTTTAGTATAAATAACTCAAGGTGGTGAACATACCTAATACTCCTTCCTCCCCCTATTTTCCCCCAACAACAGCCCTGTGAGGTGCATAGACTAGAGTAGTGTTATTACTTATGCTCTGGATACTATGCTTCTGTTACTACAGCCTAATATTGTATCTTTTTAAGGAGTCACATCACACTGCTGATTCAGGATAATGGGACAGAATGCTATACTATTTTAGTTAGAGATGTTTTTAATAGCAATATTATCCAGGGAGCATTATACATCTTGTAAACTAAATGTGGCACAGTGTCCTATTATAGTTTAGTTTTACTATGTTTATAATATCCCTGTAATCTATAAACTAGTATCTTTGTCCAAAAAAGAGAAGATAATGCATGCCTTGCTTGTCTTAATCTAGATAAACCCAAACTAGTCTAGTAATAATATGCTCTTTTCTTGAGATGTTGAACTCAACATCTTAATACTTTGCACAATAACAGTCACCATATTGACTAATAATTATTCTTCAGGGAATTCTCATGTATCCAAGACTTTGCAAAGTTAGAGAGTCTCTTGGGACCTATTATGTTATCAAGTATTTATTTTCTTTTGTACGTACCTCTGTATGTGTAGTTATATTGACACACACGCACACCCCTCTTGCCACTACATTTTGCCTCAGATCTTCAAACTTGTATCTAAAATGACATTTCATATTCAACTAAATCTGTCATAATATTCTGCAATAAGAGAAAAAAAATAGTAAATAACCTATTCAACTGCCCTGCAGCCTCCTTATCCTCTTTGTTACTTCTTTAATTCCCTTATCATACAATTATCTCCTAGTAGATTTCCTGCTTCTTATGGGTTTATTGTCAGCTTTAATTTTGTTTGTGTTACATTACTCAAAAATCCCTTTTTGCATCACATTTGTTTTTAGCAAGTTTTAGAAGGCTAAAAAACCTTATTTTTCGTAATAGTTTCCTTGAATCTGGACACTTCTAAGGATTTGGTACCAATGCAAAATCAGCTCTAAGCAATCTGATCTCAAAATATCAGCTGCTTTGGGGAGCTAAGTCTATTCATTTTTGCTCTGTGCTTGCCTATTTGAAACTAGAACAAAGCTGGTTTTTCTCTCTGAATCACTGCAGTTTTGCAAAAATTTAGAGCTATCTATTTGCCCATTGCTAGGAGCTCTTGCCTGTCCCTATCTTCTAGACTTGGGGCGGCTATTATTCTTCCCCACCATTAAAACTTAATTATACTGTTCCTAGTGCTTGTCTACAGGCGCTAAAGTGTATCTTCCCCTCTCTTCAGTACAGCTACCAGTAGCAGCATACAATTCCAGTTGCAGCTATTGGGAAGTGTCTGGTTGTAAAATTAGTAACATGCTATAATTTTACATTCATAGCTTTCAAGAGGTTTTTAAATGCAGGAGAAATGGGAGTTTTGCAATTGGGAAATCTTCCCTCACAGCAACTGCTCAGTTTTGTTTTTTGTTTTTTTTAATGAGTGATGAAAGCATATAATATACCTTGAAATAGACTACTGTTTATTTCCTTTTGGTGTAGATAAGAGGATTTTTGTTACTTCAGGATCAGCAGTACAAAACAGTGATTGAATGAGGTTTCTTGCATTCTCCTATTGGTCAGCTGATGGGATCATTAATTGGCTGATAGTGTTCTCAGCATTTCAAAGTCAGCAGAAAAATAAAGACAATTACAAGTCAGCTTCTACTTGTTTATGAAGAATTGGGGAACAAAAATATTGTAGAACAGCTTACTGTTGTATAGGAAATCTTACTGTTAACCATGCTGGTGTAAACGGGTCTTTCCTGATCTGTGCTACACTTGAATTTCTACTGTGGTTTTATATTCTGGAGATATTTGATCCCCTTAAATATAAATAAATAAATATATCCTATTATTCTATCCTATACACACACAAACACATCCTATTTTCTAGGGTATCCACTAATTATAGCAAATATGACTTTATTAGATTTCCTTGGCAATTGTTCTCTGTAATATAACTTTCCTTTAGTAATATTATAATCACTGTTTCCAGCTGGTTTCATAGATTAAGCAGTAGACTAGAAGTACCATCTAGGATTAAGACTAGAATCACTTCTGCTCTAGAAAGTTCCTTGATAAACTGCTTTAGGATACAGTGGGTTATATCTAGAAATTTTATGTGTTTGATGTGTAACTACTGTGGGATCACATTATTTCATTGGGGAAAAAAATCCACTACCTTGGTTCCAGGCTTAAAATAGTCTCACTGAAATAAAATAGATTATGTTTGGATACAGTTTACTTGTCCCATTGATTTACATGGGTCTGATCTAAATGTGGATCAAATCTTTATCCCTCCAATGTGTTGTAAATATTAGACAGATTTCCCAGTTCTACTCCAAAATACCCAATATAGAATACAGTCATGGTGGGGCCCACAACTGTGAACATATCTTAGGGACCTCCATGCCAGCAGTTTAATTTAAAACTCAGTGTTTGCAGGATTAAAAATATACATATTACATACCCATCCTGTTTTTCCTTTTTGGGGTAAGCAAGTTTTTGCAGAGCATAGCAAATAAGTAAGAAATAGTATGGCAAAAAAGAGACAATAAAAAGAAATAGTATGGCAAAAAAGAGACAATTCAAAAGCTAAGAAGGAAACAAAAGAGACCAGAATACATCCTCTCCAGCAGCCAACACGAAGATAAGCAGGGATCAACACCAGACAAACAATCAAGCAAAAACCAATACCCTAATCAAGGAACTACCAAGGAGAAAAACACACCCCCATCAAAACTGGCAGGGCAGTTATACAGTTCTGCTGTATATAAACAGGGAGGAAACTCCACACTCACTCGCACTGATGATATTACCTAGCTGGGTAATGAAATGTCTGCAAACAAACAACAAAGCTCAGGAAGCACCAGGACTCCACAATTCAACAATATATTCTCTTCTATTAGAATTTAGGTGTTCAGCCAACAACAGTTATCAGCCTTCAAGAGTACATGTATACTTACATTCCTAATCAACACACCTGTTCCTTATATGTTTATCCATAAACATCATAAACAGTCAAGGAGACATCCCACATCCTCTTCTTACTCCCTACTCAATGCTGAACTATTCTCAGAACATTCCATTTATTCTCGTGCATCCCCTACTTTCATCATCTAGTGCTCTTACTGCATTCAGCATATGATTAATACAATGTCAGATTTGATTCTAACCTACCAAGATTGAGGGAGGACATTCACATCCAGAATTGATGAAAAAGAGAAAACTGGAATTAGACTGACAGTGAAAACAGAATGAAGACTATCAATTACATCCCACTTACCCACCTACATTATGCCTAACAACCAAGCTAATTATGGAAAGCTCAAAATGTTTGCTATGCTGCTTCTAATACTTTACTGCTAATTTTGACGAAAAGTAGGAAAATTATACTATTTTTAATTTTTAATTTTTTGTTTTTAGAATCTGCAATAGCAGAAATCCAAAAGAAGATCACAGATGCCTTTGAGGTGTTTGACCATGAATGTAATAAAACTGTGGATGTCAGGTTTGGAAAATCCTCCTTTCAACTGTTAATTCTAATAGCTCTGTGATAAAGCAGTGCGGGTTAAGAAATACAATTCTTTTAAAGAGAAATGTACAAATTGGATTTAGATTAATTAGATTAGCCCCAATGTGCTTGGTTGTCTGTTTTGCAGGATGGAAATTTCCCAGAGATCAGGAAGCAGAGATCAGGAATGGTTTGGCTGAATGGATTTGGGAAGATTTTAATGTTCACAAATCAGAGACTGGGAAAATCTGTGTTTACCATATAAAAGGCAAATGGAGAAGGAAGGGAAGTTCTTCTATTCTCTTTGTTATGGGGAAAAGCCTGGAGTGTGAAAATTAGGGTTTGACAAAGTTTGATAGTGTAAGTAAGTTCTAGCTTGGCTTAGTTACTATAGTTATCAGATTTCTGTTGAGTTTTTCTTCCTACAGTTGGTTTGTTATAACTCCCTTGCCTTTTCTTGTTTTGTTTGTTTTATTGCTGCAACCCTTTTCTTTCTTATCCACTATTCATTGTGGCATAGTTTATTGCTCAGCTGGAGGTTTTGCTGGAGTTTATTAGGGAAATGAGTTAACTGTTTGAGTGCTGGACTGTTTGTATTTTTGACAGCCAATTGTTGTAGTGTACCTTTTATTTTTCTTTTGTATTTTAAATAAATATATATTCTTCTTTTATTTGTGACTTACCATGTACTGGGACCACTGTTTTTAGTCTCTCATCTCCTGGCAAATGAGTGAATTCCAGGGGTCTCTTTCTAACCAACAGGCTGGTAGCAACTTAATCCTGCCTTCCTCAACCTGCGTATCCTCTAGATGCATAGATTTTAATCCAAGAATTCTCTGATGTGGTCATTACTGAGAAGTCTGGGAGTTGAAATCTATACATCTGAAGGTACCAAGGTAAGGGGAAGGCTATCTTACCATGACCAAAAATACCAAGATTGAGTTATTCTAGAAGTAATCTAAGTTTTGGGTAGGTAATGAGACAGACTAGGGTGGCCCAGTTACTATAAATGCATTTAGGAAGTGAATAATTCTAGGAAATCCTCGTAACTTGTCATTATAGGAATTTAAACTCATCACCACAGAACTATATTTCAGTTAATTAAGTAGAAGTACAGTTTATGTTTGAAAGTGTGAGTCAATAACACTATTATATATTGCAGTGTATGCTTAGTCACTAAGCCCTTAACGAAGATCCATCACATCCTTTTGCTCAGATCTTGTGAATTAGCTTTGTTTAGAGGCAGAAGGAGTAATTGACACTACTTTGTTAGCATATCTGAAAAAAAATGCATTTCTTATATATTTTACTGAATTTATAGGCCGTCCTACTTTATTACAGCTCTGGAATTTAGGGTACATAGAAACTGTTCCCTCTACCTATTCCCTCAGTGGTTATGAGCTTTTGAACAATAGGAATGGGCATGGAGGCTGCTTGGTGGGGAGGCAATTGAACAAAAGAAATCAGCAAATCAGAACTAAAGATTTGCATTGCTTGTATATTTGATAACAGATTTTCTCCTTTTTCAGAGAGATTGGCACAATTGTTAGGTCATTAGGCTGTTGTCCCAATGAGGGGGATCTCCATGATATGCTTGCAGAGGTAGTGTACATAATTTTAAAGTTCTATTACTTTATAGTTGTGGATAGTAAATTTTTTCCTAAATCAGTAAAGATTAGAAACACAATATGGAAGAATTTCACTGAGCAAATGCTTACCCTGTAATCATACTTAGAGGCCAAAATTATGTTAAATTTATATAGAGCAAAGGGACTTCTGTTCTAGTACTAAGCCTGAAGAGTGGACTGATGGCTATAGTCCCTCCATCTTGTTGCTAATTTTATTTATGTATTAATTATACTTTTATTTTTCTGAATACCATGAAAGGTTATAACTAAAACTAAAAACCAACAAATGATTAATTTAATGATAATTATCAGAGAAAAAATTGGATATAAAATGTATAAAAACCACCATCCTGATGTACTATTACCACTTAAAAATTCTCAAGACTATATTCTAAAATGTCTGGGAGAAGAGAAAAAACAACTGTATGGATGCCCCAGTGAAACTGTCTGAGAAGTAATTCATAAGGGGGTATATCACCATTGGAAAGCCCCATTGTTTCTCTTTTGTAGATATCCATTTAACTTTATTCTGTAGAGAAATGTAGAGGAGCGTTCCCAGAGATTAAATGGCATCTAATTTGTTTCACCAAATGTACAAAAGTCTTAAGTGACTGGTCTTCTTGGTACCATTACCAAGTAGAGAGCCATTCTGGTGTAGTGGTTAATGTGCTGGCCTAGAAACCAGAAGACTGTGAGTTCTAGGCCTCCCTCAGGCATAAAAGCCAGCTGGGTGACTGGGCCAGTCACTCTCTCTCAGCCCAACCCACCTCACAGGGTGGTGGTTGTGGGGAACATAGAAGGCAGGATATTAGATATGTTCACCACCTGCAGTTGACCAAAATATACTAAAAAAGGCAGGATAAAAATCTACTACTACTACTATTAATAATAACAACACCACATTGTTAAAAATTGTGCTTATGCCAGGTAAGTTCCCTGAATCTTGAGCTCTCTTCTAAGATTTTCAGTCTGTGATAGAGGTAGTCCTCACTTAACAACCACAACTGGGACCAGCAACTCCATCACTAAGCATCACATTTGCTAAGTGGAAAATCATGTGAATATGACAGACTTACGATGTCACTTCCCATTTGATCGTTAAGCGAGTCACCATGGTCATTAAGTGAAACGTGTGACCACGACTTATGATTTTACTTCTGCATTCTCTATTAAGTCTGCTTGTCGCAAGCAACTTGAGAAGCACACAAATGGTGATCACATGACCGCAGGATGCTACAATAGTGCTAGTTGCAAAGTACCCGAATGGCGATCATGTGACCCTGGAACCCTGCAACATTCGTAAAAGGCTTGATCGCAAAGCTGTTTTGTTTTACACTGTTGTAACTACAGTCGCTAAATGAGGCAGTCAGTAAGCAAGGACTACATGTATTATGATTGTAGCTATTCTTTGCAGCATTATTTGTCCCACATATACTAGAAGAAAATAATAATTTGCAGTGAAACTGATAAAATTTTGGAATTGTTCTGTCACATCCCTGATCTCTGCTCCTGTAGACAGCAGACTTTGTGAGCCAATATGTCCAGTCAACATAGTATTTATTTCAGTTCTTCATATTACTGAATAAGTAATTGCTATTCCTCTTCCTCGTAATAGTCTCCATTTATTACCTCTATTCTTATTTGGCTATGGTATTGATGGTGAATCTTTTACAAAAAATAATATCTGGATTATAAATTAAATATTTTTGTTCTTCCAGTGTTTCTCCTAAGAGAAAGTACACTCTGCTATAACAATTATCTATAAAGACAATTATTCTTGAAACAGCTATTAACTTATAAGTGCTAATAATAAAAAGGCAAAAAAATAAAATTTCAAGTAGACAAGAAAACAATGAAGGCAAATGATAATTTTATGTGGTTGAGAAAGATTCTGTTTTGAAGGAAATTTTAGAGGAACAGTTGGAATGTTGCAGCAAAACCAACAGCATGTTGTAGCATTTTAAAGGTAACAAAATTCAAGCTTTTGTTGATTAGTTGGATGCAAGAAATGTTGTCTTCAATTTCAGCTGTGTATGTGTGTGTGTATGCACACACACACACTTGCATAGGAAGTATATTTGTTTGCAGCATAGTATAGCACTTCATTAATAAATGTTACTCTAAAACTAGTATTTTTGTTTGTGTTTTACTTTGTTTTGAAGGAAAATATTTTGCATAAATATACTTTTACCACTAGAGGACAATGTTGCATAAATGTACTCTTACAGTGTCTTCTCTCTTGTCCATGTATGGCTGTAATAATAAAGTACGTAACTAGAAGATTCTAAATTTAAAACCTACTCATTTTTAATCTGGAAAGGCTGGCTGGCTGTTGGCTACTTATCTATCTCTCAGCCCTCTCTGACCAAGAAAGTAAATATACTAGGAATTATGTCTTACATTCTTTCAACCAATCTAGAAAATTTTCTTTTCTTTCTTCCCCACTTTTAATTGGTGTCATTACTGCTGATTTGCAAGTTGCCTGTTACACTCCCAAATCACTTTGACCCAGCAGTATAGCAAATGCAGTCTTATAAGTTCTTATGAGACACTGAGACTTAAGTTTACTTTATCTACTTCCATTATCTCATTGCACAGCAACAAAGCAAATCTCTGTATTTAAATTTTCATTCACAACTTTTTAAAAACAAATGTAGCTTTTGTTTTTGAAGGGAGAGAGCAAGGGAAAACCAAGAATGCATGGAGAGCTGAGGGAGATGTAATGTATGTAATGTGTGTGTGTGTTGTGTGCAGTGGTTGAGAGAGAAACTATGGCCAGTGAGAACCAGAATGAAAAAGAATTGGGAGGGTATGAACAACAGGAGTGATACAGACAGAGTGATAATGAAGTCTGGGTTTGGCTTTTTTGATGGATGTTGCAAATCTGTAATAATAGATATCAGAAATACAATTATTTTAGATCTCTAATGGCAGCCTCAGGCATTCTGCTACTCCTGATTGTGCAACAGCTGACTTAGGCTTTCATAAACTAGCTAGAAATATGTGTTCTGTACATCCATGTATAGATAGCATTTTGTATATAGAATCTGTGGAAGAGAAGAAGGCAGTCCATGGCTAATGTAATTGATAGGTGAGGAAGTAAAAGGATGAGGCCTAGTCTGGCATATCTTCCCTGTTTCTTTCTGTCTGGTTACATGATAGGTATCACTTTTCTCAACATTAGCTAATGGATTCTTGGCACTCATGTACAGGTAGTCCTCAAATTATGACCACAATTGGGACTGGAATTTATGTCATTAAGCGATGCAGTCGTAAAGCGAGATGTCATGTGATCGCATCACTTAGTGACTGCAATCCCAGCAATTCCCCTTGCTGTCATTAAGTGAATTTCACCGATCATTAGCCAAGGACTCACCCCAATATATATTGGTCCCTCTCAGCCCTGAGCCTCAATAAGACTGCCTCCAACTCTCCCCACCTGCCTATCTCCATCTCTGCCCTTTTGGCCACCCTGCACCCTGCCTTGCAGGGTGGTAAGCAGCCCCAGAACTGCACAGCTCTGGGGCTGCAAGAAGCCCTTGAGCCGTTGCAAGCACCAAGCTGCAGCTGCTTCAGTCCAGCCGCATGAAGCCGCTCCAGGAAGCTGCAGCTCCCCCAACCCAGCTGCACAAAGCTGTACGAAGCTGCCCTAGAAAGCATTCGTTCACCTAGCTGCCTTCTCTCTCAGTTCCCCACACCGAACTTTTGCCTTTTGTGCCCAGCCCCTGCGGCCCAAGCAGAAGTGCCTCGCTGCCTTTGCTGTCTCCTTTTCGGACCCAGCTTCTCCGGTGAACTTTTCTTCCACGTGGCTCCCTGAGCCTTTGGAAAGCTGCACTGCCTTTCTGAAAGTCAGCAGACGGTGCAGCTTTCCAAAGGCTCAGGGAGGAAAAGTTCACCAGAGAAGCTGGGTCCGAAAAGGAGGCAGCAAAAGCAGGGAGGTGCTTCTTCTTCAGCCACGGGGGCTGGGCACAAAAGGTTGGTGCAGGGAACTGGGAGAGAAGGCAGCTGGGTAAATGAATGCTTCCTGTGGCAGCTTGGGGCAGCTTCGTGTGGCTTGGCTGGGAAGGCTCCAGCTTCGTGCTGTGCTGCAGCTCGGGCTTCTTGCAGGGTGCAGACGGCCATGGGGGGAGATAGGCGGGTGGGGGGAATTGAAGTGCACCTGTGGTTGTAAGTGTGGGCAGACTGCCAGGTGCCTGAATTTTGATCGCCTGACCACGGCACTGCAATGGCCATAACATCAGGCACGAGTCATAAGTCCCTCCATTCAGCACTGTCTTAACTTCGAATGGTCACTGAACGAATGGTTGTAAGTCTTGGACTACCTGTAGAGAACAATGTTGTTTTTCTGTTTTATATATTACAAGATAGTTTTAGATTGTGTGAATTAGTTTTCTGTTTAATTTTCCAGTAAATCATCATCATTTATGATATGCTTCTTTTAAAAATTAGGTAGAAGAAGAAGAACCAACTGGGTTTATTCATTTGGAAAAATTTCTTCCTATGATGACTAGAGTGTTAATGGAAAGAAGGTAACAAGCAGAAAGGGGTATTTCAGTTTGTGAAACTTGGTTATGCATATATCAGAGATTTTTAATTAATATTTTATACAAATGCAATTTAAAGAATGAACTTCTCAGTGATTAAAGATATTGATAGATTTAAAATATTTTTGGCAACTATGAAATGGGTTTGGATTTACATCTTACAGCATCAGTAGTATGTTACATTGGCTGTAGCTTTGATCCAAGCACATGGCAATCCCTTCAGTCAGGAGGGAAATCTGTGGTCCTCCACATGTTGCTGAACTATCAAGAGCAATACCAGCCAGTACTGCCAGTACTGCCAGTACTGAGGATGCTGAGAGTTGTAGTTCAATAACCTCAGGGAGGTCACAGATCTTCTATTGCAGAAGTTACCTGTTGTATTAGATGTGGCAAATAGTTTCCTCACTTTTCTAGAAAGGTCTTGTCAGATTACCACAAGAGCCACAATACAGTGGTACCTCGAGTTATGAACTTAATCCGTTCCGTGACTCTGATTGCAACTCGAGTTGGTTGCAACTCGAGGTAAATTTTCCCATAAGGTTCAATGTACATACGGTTAATCCATTCCGCCCTCCGAATTTGGTCACACCACGAGGCAAATTTCCCCATAAGGTTCAATGTAAATACATTCTTGCCAAGCCTGCTCTGCATTTTCTTTGGAGCCATGCTGACAAGCACACCAAAAACCTTCCAAACGCCACAAAACACACCACAAGCCTCACCGAACGTCTCCTTGCTACCGCGATCTCGCCCACAGGAAGCCGCGACCGCGTGGCAGCAGGGCAAATGGCCACGGGTCTGGTTCGTAGCTCGAGGCGGAGTTCGCATGTCGAGGCAAATTTTTGGGGCCGGAGCTGGTTGTATCTCGAAAAATTCATAAGGAGGGGCGTTCATAACTCGAGGTACCACTGTATTTATTTTCTAAAGTAGGCAATTATTGAAATTGTTCTTATGGATTACTTGGATTTTTGAGTTCAAGTTTGTTTTTATTGTTTCTAATTTTTGTTTTATTCTTTTTTTTTACCATGGATACTTTATTTTGCTATCTCAGGTAAATTGCCAAGAGTTGATCTGGATTGCAGCAGGATATAAATCCAATAAATAAGTAAAACTGATTCCACAAATTTGCCAGCTGAAATCTTTAAAACTTGGGGAGAAAGAATTAGGGCATTTCAAAGTAGCAATCAAATCTTCAGATACACATATCATCAATAACTATTTTATTCACTACATTATTTCAGATACCGACCGATTCCAGAAGATGTTCTTTTACGTGCTTTTGAGGTTTGTATCATTCCATATATGGGAAAAAAATTCTTAAACTTCAGGGCAATAAAATTTACATTCACTGTTCCATTTTATAGGTTTTGGATCAGAATAAATCTGGACACCTTACTAAAGATGATTTGGTAAAGTATATGACTGAGGAAGGTAAAAATATATTTGCTAAAACTACTTTGCTCAGGAAAAAATCACATGCTATTACATGTTGGTTTGAGTGCATCTGTGTGACAAAGAATATGCAGATATATTTAGCAATATATTTAGAATGCGGAAAAGGCAACCTAGAGGCTGAATGCGACACTACCCACAATCAGAAGCACCTGGAGCCCTACAAATTTATACTGCCCTTCGCCCCCAAAAATGTGCCCACTCCTACCTTAAGAGTAAAGTCCAACCTCATAAAATAATGCTAATACCTTCTAATTATCAACCCAGAGGGAAATTGGTTACATTATTTTGTATCTGGAATATTTGGTAAGTTCCACATTGTTTCAAATTTGTGTACCTTAACCAAAAAAAAATTATATGTTAGTATAAAAAAAGAAAAGTATAAATTTCAGTGCATTTCAAGTTCTATTAAACAGTACCGTTTAAGAAAATAATTACAAGCACAAAATAGAGTATATAAAAGAGAAAGGGGAAAAGAAAAGAAAAAGATGATGATGATGATGATGATGATTAGATTTTTATCCCACCTTTTTTATATATATAACTCAAGGCAGTGAACATACCTAATTCTCCTGCCTCCTATTTTCCAAACAACAACCACTATGTGAGGTGGGCTGGGCTGAGGGAGAGTGATTGGCCCAAAGTTACTTAGCTGGCTTTCACGCCCAAGGGAGGCCTAGAACTCACAGAGTAAAATAAATTTTGTTATTTTACTGTATATACTCACATATAAGCCCATCCACAGATAAGTCAACCCTCAAATTTTTAACCAAAATGCTGTGAAAAATGCATCACCTGTGGATAAGCCAACCCTTGAAATTTGTGTATGTTTTAATTTTCACAACTGGCTTATTTATGGTTAATCTAACACCTCACTTATATTACTACAAGACTTTTCTCTTTTTGGGGGCCTTCGAGTCAATTTTTGACTTCTGGTAACTGCCTGGACTAATCTCTGCAGTTTTTTTGGCAAGGTTTTTCAGAAGTGGTTTGTCCTTGCCTGCTTCCTAGGGCTGAGAGAGAATGACTAGCCCAAGGTCATCCAGCTGGCTTCATACCCAAGGTGGGACTAGAACTCATGGTCTCCTGGTTTCTAGCCTGATGCCTTAACAACTGCAACAAACTGCTTTATAAATTTATCCATCGATGCATGAAACCATTAAGGAAACATCATGTATCTCTGTCTTACTCCCTGTTCAATCAATCAATCAATCAATCAATCAATCAATCAATGGCAGATATTCAACTTAAATTGATTAATGCTGATCCAACTTCTCCAGTTATCCTGAGCCACTGTCAACAAATAGTTGACCATTTAAAACCAGAGTTAAGGCAGGGCACCTCTAAATTGCATTCAGTTAATCAACACATAGCTGCTGGTTTGATATGGAATGTAGAACAGCACGTTGTATGGTTAGGAATTTGGCAAGGAGAGCAAAAGATAGTTGTGCCCCATGGGTTATTACAGAACTGCTTCGGAAGAAAAGGGATTGTAAACTTCTAAAGCACAAGAAGATATACCAAATGATTCTTTGGCACTCTGTCCTGACTCTCATAGATTCTAAAGACACAACATTATTCTGGAAACTGATAAGTGCCAATTTGGGCAAAGATAAGAACATCTTAGAGGCTAGAGCAGGGTTTCTCAACCAGGGTTCTGTGGAACCCCTAGGGTTCTGTGAGAGGTCACTAAGGGTTCCTTGGGAGATCATGATTTATTTAAAAAATTATTTCAAATTTGGGCAACATGCTCTTGCAGTGATGAGCAGAGACCAAAAAACCAGTTACAACTCTTTCTGAGCTCTCTGGTAGCATGCTATAGGACTATGTTTATTTGGTTGAATCCATTCTTAATTTTGACATGAGATAGGGAAGACTGTTAATAACAGGTGAATGCTATATTGCAGGAAGGGAGGGATATATTGCAGGAAGGGAGGGATATAGTGAAGGAAGGGGAGGGAGAAGTGCATTTTTCAGGAAATTAATAGACTTGTCAAACTTAGTCTGTGACATCAGTCTCTCCCTCCCGCATCTTTTCCCTGTGGTTTTCCTGTAGTTATTTTATCCCATTATTTTAAATACATTTTGTACACGTTTATTCAATCATGTCTGAGGGTCCAATGTGGTGATTTTTGAAGAGGAGATGTGAGAGAAGAGGAGGATTCTAGAATGGACAATAGCGATAAGTTTAATGATGATCAGACATTTCCCTGCACTGGTACATCAACGGACCCAAAACAAAGTCTGTCTTTACAATGAAAGCTATTTATCAATGGGTTTTACATGGACTGGTGATCCAAGTTGTCCTATTCTGTTGTGCCTCATCTGTGGCAAATAAGTTACAAATGCAGCAATGGCTCCAGCAAAATTAAAAAATTAAATTAAATTAAATTTTAATTTTTAAATTAAATTTAAAAAGTCACTTAGCTACAAATCACAGCCATATGACAAGTAAAAGTTCTGATGATTTTAAATGGCTATTGGAATCATAGAACAGAGTAAAGCTTTTGTTAATAAAATGATAGTCAGTAAAAAAGCCCAAGAAGCAAGTTATTTAGTAGCAGAACTTATTACACACCAAAGGAAAAGTGATGCTTTGAGTGAGAAAGTAATCATGCCAGCATGTAAAATAATAGTGGGAAAAATGCTAGGACCAGTTGCAATACAGGAAATGGAAAAGGTTCCACTATCAAACAGTACAATAAGTCGGTATATTAATGACATGTCACTTGATGCTGAAGAGGTTTTGTGTGAAGAACAGCAACTTTTCTATACAAGTTGATGAGTCAACAGATTTCACCAATAAATGTTATGTTATGGCATTTGTAAGATTTGTAAACAATAGTGAAATTCAAGAAAACTTTTTCTGCTGCAACATGAAACATGCAAAGGCCAAGATGTATTTAATGTTTTGTTTTTATATCTGGAAACAAAAGTCTGTCTTGGAGGAACTATGTTGGCATCTGTACTGATGGTGCTTCATCAGTGGTTGGCTCCGTGAGAAGTTTTGTTTCTTTTGTAAGAAAAGAAAATCTTGATGTCACAGGATTTTTCACAGAGAGAGGTTGGTGTCAAAAACTCTTAGAGATGAAATGAAAAAAGTTCTGGGTAATGCTACAAAAATTGCTAACTTTATTAAACAAAGACCAGTTCACTCAAGAATGTTTAAAAAATTGTGTGAAAACCTGGACAAAGAGCACATAAGTCTCCTGTTACATACAGAAATACAGTGGCTTAGCAGAGGAAGAGTTCTCAACAGGGTGTTTGAGCCGAAGGCAGAATTGCAAGAGTATTTTTGAGAAAATAGTATTCCACATTTTGCTGAGTGCTTTGAAGTTAAAGAATGGTTGAAGAAACTAGCATACTTAGCAGACATCTTTTGTCACATGAACCAGCTGAACAAATCTCTGCAAGGCATTGGAGAAAATGTTTTGACTTCAAGTGACAAGATTCTTGGATTCTTGGATTTAAAAGAAAACTGAATGTCTCGAAAAATGTTGCAAAAGGAAATACTGAAATGTTTCCACTGCTGCTTGGGCTTGAGAGTGAGGAAGGATACCAGAAAGTCTCAAATCTAATTGAAAACCACCTGGAAGTACTGCAGAACAAAATTGGTCAGTACTTTCCCTCCCTTTCAACACAAATGTATGACTGGCTGAGGGATCCTTTCTCTCCATCTTCTGTTCAGCCTGAGAACTTCACTTTGAAGGAAGAGGAAGAACTTCGTGAGCTGCAGTCTGATTGTACACTCAAGATGAGACTCACTGATCTGCCCATGGACAAGTTCCGGATTTCTGTGAAAGAAGACTATCCTGCCATTCGTAGGAAGGCATTGAACATTTTGCTGTAGTTTTCAACTTCTTACATGTGTGAGCAAGCTTTTTCTTATTTAACAAGTATCAAAAACGAAGACAGAAATTCTCTTATTTCAGTTGAAGATGAAATCTGTGTGTGCTTATCTCAAGTTTGGCCCAGAATTGAGTATTTGGGCAGCAAAAAACAAGCACAGGTTTCACATTAAAGAGGTAAGTTTCATTCTTTATTTTTAGTTTAAGAAAACTGTTAATGCACATATACAGGCCTACACTTGAAATGAATATAATAAATTTGTAACTTCTGGCTTATATTTGAGCCTGAATGCACAGGGGTTCCCTGAGGCCTGAAAAATATTTCAAGAGTTCCTCCAGGTCAAAAGGTTGAGAAAGGCTGGGCTAGAGTATTCGAAGAGGAATGGAAGAACCATTATACTAGATTGTTTGCTCCCCATCCCACTCCAGTTAATTCTCCAATTAATTTAAAACTCTATGACACTACATCCTGACCCCCTGTCTCTTTAAAAGAAACTGAATATCTGATCCTGGTATTGCTAACTTTATTAAACAAAGGCAAAGCCCCTGGAGAAGACTATATCCCTGGTGATTTATTAAAAGCTAATATCATCTGGTGAAAGTCTATTTTGGCTAAACTCTTTAATAACATTAATTCCTCTGGCTAACTTCCCCAGGATTGGAATACAAGCACAGTGATCCCAATATATAAAAAAAGGCGATCGTAGCCACCCAGAGAACTATAGGCCAATTGGTCTAAATATCACAGCTAAAATTTATGCAAAACATCTAGCTAATAAGAGGACTGGGTCATTGATGATAATGTCCTTGCAGAGGAACAGGCAGGGTTTAGAGCAGGATATTCAACAATTGATCATGGTGTTGTATTGGATCATATGATAAATAAGTATGTAAAACATGCCCACAGGAAACTGTATGTTGCCTTTGTGGATTTTCATGCAGCTTTCGATTCTATTGATAGAAATGAACTATGGATTAAGCTAGATCAGTTGAATTTGGATAGACAGTTATTAATTTTGATCATGGCTTTATATACAAATATTCAAATTCAGGTTAGGTTCACCCCAGTAGGGCACCTGACAGATAATTCCAAGACTTTTAAAGGGATAAAACAAGGATGTGTGCTTGCACCTTTATTATTTAATCTGCTTATTAATGATATCGTTCCGACCCTGAATGGAGAAATTTTTTTTTCAGTAAAGGCAGGAAATAGGAACTTGTCTGTATTACTTTATGTAGATGGTTTATTGCTTATATCCCACTCTTAGATAGGTTTGCGCAGTTAAGAGCTTTGGATAGCTATTGCTCCTTAGATTCTCTAACCGTGAATGCGGAAAAATCAAAGGTGGTGGTATTTGCGGGAAAAGGAAAAGACATAAATGGAGAATTGGGGAATATAATATAGAGCAAGTTCTCTCTTACAGATACTTGGGTATCCTTTTTAATGCTTCAGGCAGTTATCACTCTCACTATCAGGCCCAAAAAATAAAAACTGAGAAAGCTTTGGCAGGAATAATAAAGTTTTGGTGTACAAGTGGTGGTCAACAAATTCCTCCAATCCTAACTTTGCTAAAAACCAAGTTAGCTCCTTACTTTTTATATGCAGTAGAGTTATGGGGAATTTCTACCCCTTATGATACGGAATTCTTTCAAAACAAGCTCCTCAGAACTATTTTAGGTTACCTATTGATACTCCTATCCCATTTCTCCATGCAGAAACTGGCACATACCCAATTAAAGCTAGAATAATTGTAAGGTCATTTAATTATTGGGCTAGACTCCTCTCACTACCTGATCCCCGACTTGTCAAGCAGTGCCTCCTGGAGCAAATGAATTTCTCCACTCCTTCTTGCACCAGCTGGTTTACATTTTTATCCAATCATATGCATACCTTTGCTTTTTCTCTGGAATTCTTTTTAAATTCAAATAATGCAAACAATTATCTGTTATTTAAAAACAGGGTGCTGAATGTCTTTGCCTGAAGAAATTTGTTTGAATTATCACAAAATAAAATTCCCCCTTGGTACGCACTTAATAAAACCAAAATCAAATGCGAACATTATCTGAGGTGTGTTACAGTGCCATCCCTCCGAGAGGCACTTACAAGACTACAGTTCCAGCAAATTGCATCAGCAACTTGAGAGGGACGATTTCTTAATATCCCATATAATATTGCTTCTGCCCTTGCTCCAAGGAAATTATGGAAGATTGTACTCATTATTTATTGTACTGCCCTATTTTCGCTTCAGCATGTGGAAAATTTCTGGAGCCCTTCTTGATGAGAAAATCATTTTGGCCTGATTCATATAAAATTGAATATCTAATTAATTTAGACAAGGAGACACTGCTGTGGAAATTAGCAAGCTTTGCCCGGGCTGCTGCTAAACAGAATATTTCATCAAAAGTTCCTAATGTTTTCTAATATTTTACCTGCTGTAATCATACTGTTTTAATGTTTTTACTGAGTTTTGTATACAGTGGTACCTCGGGTTACGAATTTAATCCGTTCTGTAACTCTGATCGCAACTCGATTTGGTCGCAACGCAAGGCAAATTTTCCCATAAGGTTCAGTGTAAATACGGTTAATCCGTTCCGCCCTCCAAATTTGGTCGCGCCGCGAGGCAAATTTCCCCATAAGGTTCAATGTAAATACGGCTAATCCGCCCTCCAAATTTGGTCGCTCCACGAGGCAAATTTCCCCATAAGGTTCAATGTAAATACAAACAGTTCTGAAACAATTGCATTTTATTTTTAAACCACAAAAACATGAAAAAAAGTACGTATAGCACAGTATGAAGAGGGAGAATGGGGTGGGGAGGCAGTTACTGTTTGGAGGGAGAGTCCCTCTCCAAAGGGACATCTCCTTCAGGGGTTTCCTCTCTTCTTTGCCTCTTAGCTGCAGGCTCAGTTCTGGGGAAAAACCTGTCTAAAGTCAGTTGTTTTTTCCTGCACTGCATAACCCTCTGGAAATGAGAGACCACGTTATCGTTCATCATGTTCAACACTCTGTTCGTTACAGTTATGTTGGGGTGGTGCTTCTCAAAGAAGTCCTGGCACTCATTCCATTTTGCCATAATGGATTTAATCTCGGCACTGCTCACCTCCTCCCTGTCTTCCTCTTCCTCAGTGGAATGCTCCTCACCAAGCGCTTTCTGTTGCTCACTCTGGAGCTCAGCAAGTTCTTCCACGGTCAGCTCCTCCTCATGGTCCTCAACAAGCTCCTCTACGTCTGCACCATCGACAACCAGACCCATGCTCTTGCCTATGGACACAATCTCTTCCACTACCTCTGCATCAGACCCTTCATGGTCACGTTCAGCGACACATTCTGGCCACAGTTTCCTCCAGGCTGAGTTTAAGGTCCGGCAGGTGACATCTTCCCAGGCTTTGTCAATGAGGCTGATGCAGTGGAGGACATTGAAATGTTTCTTCCAAAACTCTGCCAGAGTCAAGGATGTTTCCTCAGTGACATTGAAACACCTGGTGAAGAGCACCTTTGTGTAGAGCTTCTTAAAATTGCAGATCACTTGCTGGTCCATGGGCTGCAGAAGAGGTGTTGTGTTGGGGGGGAGGAACTTAACCTTTATAAAGTCATACTCAGCGTCCATATCATCCACCGAGGATGGAGGGTGTGCCGGGGCATTGTCCATCAGAAGAAGGCACCTTTCGGGCAGCTGGTTCTCGGAAAGATATTTTTTAACGCTGGGTGCGAACACCTCGTGCAGCCATTCCATGAACAACTGCCTTGTGACCCATGCTCTCGCATTGGCCCTCCACATGACAGGCAGTCTGGCCTTGTTCACATTGTGTTCCCTGAACACACGAGGGGTCTGGGAATGGTACACCAGTAGCGGCTTAATCTTCAGGTCGCCGCTTGCATTCGCACACAGCAAAAGGGTCAGTCTGTTCTTCGTGGGCTTGTGCCCTGGCAGTGCCTTTTCCTCCTGCGTGATGTAGGTTCTGTTTGGCATCTTCTTCCAGAAGAGCCCTGTCTCATCGCAGTTGAACACTTGCTGAGGGACATATCCTTCCGCCTTCACGAAGCCCTCAAATTCTTCCTTGTAGGCTTCTGCAGCAGCCTTGTCAGAACTGGAAGCCTCTCCATGTCTTGCCACATTGTGGATGCCACTTCTCCTGCGGAATTTCTCAAACCAGCCTCTGCTGGCTTTAAATTCCTCACTTGCTGCGCTGGTACAGGGGTTTTTCTGCAGTAAATCACTGTGCAGTTTCCTGGCTTTTTCACAGATGATAGCTTCACTCACGCTATCACCTGCCAGCTGTTTCTCATTCAGCCACACTAACAACAGCTTTTCCACCTCTTCCAGCACTTGTGTCGTCCTCCTCGTTAACATCGTTACTCCTTTTGCCACATCAGCTTCTCTGATGGCATCTTTATTCTTCAAAATAGTCGAGATGGTCGACTTCGCCATCTTGTACTCCGCGGCCAGATCAGTCACACGAACACCACGATCGTGCTTTTCTGTAATCTCTTCCTTCAGTTCGATCGTCACTTTCTTCTTCAAACCCTTATTCTTGCCAAGCCTGCTCTGCATTTTCTTTGGAGCCATGCTGACAAGCACACCAAACACCTTCCAAACGCCACAAAACACACCACAAGCCTCACCGAATGTCTCCTTGCTACCGTGATCTCGCCCACAGGAAGCCACGACCGCATGGCAGCAGGGCAAATGGCCGCGGATCCGGTTCATAGCGCGAGGCGGAGGTCGCATGGCGAGGCAAATTTTTGCAACCGGAGCTGGTCGTATCGCGAAATTTTCGTAAGGAAGGGCATTCGTAACCCGAGGTACCACTGTATTTTAATGTATTTTATTAATGTTTGGCCACTTTTGTGCAGGTTTTATCTTATTTGTTACAACCAGTGGTCAAAACAAATTGATTGATTGATTGATTGATTGATTGATTGATTACTCCCTGTTCAGTTTCTCTAAGCATTCCATTTATTCTCCCACATTCTTTATTTGCATCATGCACCATTCTCGTTGCACTCAGCAGCCAACTTTATACTAATGCAAAAGTTCCGTAATTCAAGCCTATTCACTTCATTGTATGTATTCTCTAAGTCAGATAGCTGCTCAAAACACAGAAATGTTTAAATATAGATGTGGCTTACTTATTGAATTATACTATCTACTCTTTCAGACTTATCCTTTTTAAACATTCTCACAGAATTTATAAGTTCCTTTTCATCATTTTTCTCCCTGGATACTAATGTTTATAGCAATTGTTTCAATTCTACTCTTCATATATCACTATCGTTCCCATATAAATCTAGAAAATAATCCTAATAGCTCATTTCTTGCAGCGATCATTCTCTTATATGCATGTTGTTCTCATCCACATCACTTTTCACTTCATAATTCCATGAAGCAGCCTTTTTCATACTTCCTATTAACATAATTCCATAACTTTCATAGAACTTAATAATATAATTCTTTTCACTGTATTTCAACCAGCTTCCATATATTATTTCATTATATCCATTTTCTATTAATTCTGTTGGAATATTTACTTATTTATTTATTTTATTAATCAAATTTATATCACCGCCCAACTCCCCCACAAGGAGGGACTCTGGGCGGTTCACAACCAAACACTTAAAACCAATAAAAACATAAATAGTACAGCATAAAATACAATTATTAAATACGATAAAATCCAAGCAATGGTGGTATTGTTGCAGCCTGGGACCAGATAATATTGGTCAGGTAGGACTAGGGAACCAGCCATCCCCAAGACTGACCATTCCCATCCCCACCCCATGCATAATAAAACCAATATTAGTCTCTCTGAATACTTTTTCACAATGGGCCTCATAGTCTACCTTCTTATATTTATTTTACTTTCAGGCTCATTTCTTTCACTTATTTTCTTTCTTTCTGTGTCCATTTTTCCCACAATCTAGTCTTGAAACTATCCCAAATGGTCTGTCCCACATTCAGAATTTTGCTAATTTTTTCAGTGTTTCATTATAAACAGTAAACACAGTCATGGTTTTAGAGCTTATTTCTTTGCTGTGGTTATATATGAATAGGTTTATGCTCAAACCACATACATTTATTGCCAGAACTTAAAGAAGCCATTTTTGATAGACAAACTTGGCAAACAATTTTCATCTGGTAATGAAGAGATGGAAACAACTGAACAACAACAAAGTGAGATACCAGGGATACTTAGTATAAAGTACTAATTTGTATGGTATAAGTTAATAATTTTTGTGCTTCTGAGGCATATTATGTTCATACTTAGCAGATATAAATTATCAGTAGAAGACAGATGAAATGAATATTTAACTTTCTGCTCTAAGGATGTAGCCTTTAAATACTTAATCCCAACTCTTTTTATAAGAAGTATATTGTATGCATATACTCCATAAATTATCTTGCAGTAGCACTACAAGTTTCATTGACATATGTTCTGAAATGGTAATAAATAGGGATGTACAAAAATTCAAAACAAGTCTGTTCTGAGTTCAGAAAACACCTAGCTCTTTTGGACTTGAAACAAGATGTTTCAAAGTCAGAACTTTTTGCACGGCACTGGCAATAATGTTAGCATCTTATTTTAAGCTATATCAAATAGTCTAAACAAAACATGTTTCTATCAGCTTAGGAAAAATATAGGCAATTAGGAAAACTAAAAAAAACACAGTATATTTGCTAGATTAAATTCAAAAAGGTAGGTATGGAAATTATACCTAGTAAATATGCTATACTGCTTACCTGCTTAGAATTTCCATTTATGTACCCACCTGGATTTTTATAAAATATTTCAATCTGTTGAAAAAATAATGAATTTCCTTAAAGAAGACAAATTTTATGTCCTTTTTTTAAACAACTTAATATTCCAAGATAGAAAAGAAACTGCCATAAACAGTAGGCATAAATACTGAAAGCAAAACATAAGAGTATGACACATATGCCAACATCATCTTAAATGCTGTTTATTCTAAAGGAAGAGAGAGGAACCTGAATTTAAAATGTCCCCCCACTACCATCTTTGCCTAATCTGACAACGAAGTAATTTTCATCCATTACTGAATTCTCAGCAAATCTGAAATGCTCCTGCAACTTTAGAAATAAATTAATTTGAGGTGGAAATTAATATTTCAGGTAAATACAGTGAATAAAGAGTAAGTAAAGGATGTAACAATTTGTGGAAAGAAAAATGGAGCAGGAATATGATGCAACCTAATATTATAACATAGCTAGTATTTTATGTAGCAAATTTTCTGTGAAAGAAATTGGGTAGGGGTTTTTTTGCTGGTATTTTAGAACACTTAGAATTTGTGAGTTGGAATTTTTCATAAATATTCATATGTTTTGTTAAACATTTTAAATTGGAATTTTATTATGTTATATGAAGCAGGTAGTGTTAGGATAGGATTATCAGTAACAAAGTTTTTTCTAAAAATAATTCAGATCTATATTTACTGCTTTTGATGTGGTTTGAAAACCGTAAAATACCAAGAATCCTTGAGATGGTTTGCTACACTTGAGATGTAGTAAGAAACACTACAGCGAATTGTAAATATTCTTTTTTTCTGCTGCAGGTGAACCTTTTACACAGGAAGAAATGGAAGAAATGCTCTCAGCAGCAGTAGATCCAGAAACAAATACTGTTCGTTACAAGGACTATAT
This sequence comes from Liasis olivaceus, assembly GCA_030867105.1. NCBI lineage: Eukaryota > Metazoa > Chordata > Lepidosauria > Squamata > Pythonidae > Liasis > Liasis olivaceus. The sequence goes on from CM061349.1 coordinate 267,250,775, forward strand.
TTCAATGATGGTTGTGGATGAAAACTAAGCATATTATTTAATTTGTAGGTTTGAACTTTATATTTGCACACTAGCTTCACTGGAGTTGCTCTGTCTTTGCCATTGGACTATACCACAGGCATAATAAATAAATAATTACACTGCAATTTATGAAAATACTGCATTTTTTATTTTGTAAAAGACAAACATTCTTAAAGAACTTAGTGTCAATCTGATTGTATAACTGAAAATAGTAGAATTCAGAATTTGCAAAGAAAACACTAACTGAACAATCTTCATGTCAATTCACAGGAAAGTTGCATTGAATTTAATAAGACTTATTTTTAGAAAAATCATATGCAAGATTGCATCCTAAGGCTGAAATAATGAACATACTTACTGAAGTGTAGGCTTCATGCTTACTGAAAAATAAGTGTAACTTATTTTCAAGAAAGGAGACATAGGATTCTATTGTATACTGTATAGGATAATGTAATGAGAAGAAAAACAATTAAAAAATCAGTGAAATAACTCAAAACTAGGAAAAATAGGATTTCCAAATGTAGCAAAAACAAAGAAATACTACAGTTGGGCTAAATTTAGAACAAAGCTGTCAAAGGATTAGATGTTGATATTCAGGCTTCATTAAAGACATTAAGCAAAGCTTGGTTGAATAAGCAAACTCAAACCTCATTTTATGTTAAGGCTTGATATCTGGGCTGTGGGAGTAGAGGTGCTTCTGCTATTGAAAAGAGTTTCTGGAACTAAAAGCAGAGCAGAAGAGACTTGACTTGGGGAATTTTTTTTCCCTTTGTCGCAATAAAAGGAATTTGTTGGCTTTTAGCTATGTTGCAATGTCTTTTTTCCCCCCCTCTGTGTGTGTGTGTGTGTGTGTGTGTGTGTGTGTTCATTTGGGGGGGAGTGTTTTCCATTTAAATATATTCACCTGATTGAATTGTGTTTATCTTGAAGATGTCTTCAAAGGTTTCTAGCATTACAATTTTTTGTGGATACTCTTTAATATTTATCTAAACTTTAAAACCAGCTGCTTGAATTGGACATGGAAGCAAACTGGCAACCAATGTAGCTCTCAGAGCAGAGGTGTGACATGTGCTCTTCTGGAAGCACACATAACTGCCTGCGCCACTGCATTCTGCACCAGCTGAAGCTTCTGGATACTCTTCAATGGCAGCCCCATGTAGAGCGCATTACAGTAATCCAATCTAGAGTGTGAGTGACTGTGAGCAGAACCTCCTGATCTAGGAATGGATGCAACTGGTGCATGACACGAAGCTGTGAAAAGGCCCTCATAGCCATGACTGTTACCTGCTCCTTGAGCAGGAGTCTTGAGTCCAGGAGGACCCCAAATTGCACACCGGGTCTGTCTGGGGCAGTGCAACCCCATCTAGCATCAAAGATGGCACAATTCTAGAACCAGCAGGTCCCAAAGCCACTCAGTCTTGCCAGGGTTCAGAGTACTGATGATACCTCACCCCATGGCAACAGAGGAGCTCACCTAATGTCTTCATGTAGATGTCAAATAGAAGAGGGGAGAGCACCGGACCCTGGGTGGCACCCCATATAGGATGGAGTATATATATAGCTCTTCCCCAATCACCACCAACTGGAATCAACCTTGGAGAAAGGAGGCAAACCAGCACAACACTGTGCCGCCTACCCCCAATCCTCTGAGCTAATCCAGAAGGATACCATTGTCAATGGTATCCAAAGCTGCAGAGAGGTCAAGTAGGGCAAGGATGGATTCACAACCCCCATCCTGCCCTCACCAGAGATCATGAAAAAGCATGACCAATGCGATTTCCATCCCATACCCAGGCCTGAATACTGACTGAAAGGGATCCAGATAATCATCTGCTTCCAAGGTCCTCTGAAGCAGCTGTGTAATCACCTTCTTAATCATTTTCCCCCAAAAAGGGAGGTTAGATACTGGATGAAAATTGTCCAGTATGGCGGGGTCCAGCGATGGCTTTTTGAGGAGGGAGCAAACCAGAGCCTCTTTAAGAGGTAAAGGAACAACCCCCTCACTCGAAGAATTAATCACCGCTAGAATCCACTTGCACGATACTTCCCAGGCTACTTTAACAAGCCAAAAGGAGCATGGATCTAAAGAGCAGGTGGCTGAGCTCACAATCCTAAGGACCCTGTCCACTTCCTCAGTTCCAACAGGTTCAAACTATTCCCAGATACCTGGGCAAGACTCTTCCCCAGGCTCACCACCTCTGGCCCTGTGCCAAGGCTGGCATCCAACTGCAAGTGATTCCAAGTGACTTTGTCTGACAGATGCTGAATAAATTCCTCCGCATGCCCCTGCAAGAGGATCTCTGAGCCCCCTTACCCAAGAGGGCTTGTGTCACCTGAAACAGGGCTACGGGGCAGCTATCTGCAGACACAATAAGGGTGGAGAGGTACTGGTGCTTTGCCATCCTTAGTACCAGAAGGTAAGCCTTAATTAGCTGCTCTGACCTGTATTCAGTCAAATTTGTCCTTCGTTGAGCACCAGCAATGCTCCAAACATCTCTCATTTCATCTCCCTTATCTTCTCCATGAACCACGGGGAGTGATGGGATCCCCAAGAGGGGAGAGGTTGCATGGGTGCGATCTGATCCAAAAGCTCAGCCACCTGCTTATTCCAAGTGGCAACCAAGGCTTTGGATGGACTGTGCAGCAGACCAGCAAGAATATTAAGTCAGCTAATGCTAAAAATGTAACAGGAATGAACTTTTGCTATATTTAGAAAGTTTCTCCTTCCTCCCCAGTATCTCATCATTCAGCATCTCAGCCAATAATCGGCAATCCTGCCTAGCACCCTGGCTCTATTTTCTTTTCCTATACTGTCAATGGTGCAGAGTTTCTTTTGTCTCTTGGACCTGAATTAGCTTTTATTCTTTCATAGAACGTAACACTATTTGTCAAAGTTCTGTTGGCAAAAACTTCTCTAGGACTATTTAAACATTCCATAATATAGATTGAGTGCCATCAAGTTGGTGTCAACTCTTAGTGACCACACAGATAGATATTATATAACATAGCATTCAGCTATTGACAAGAAAGAAGCATTGGCCTATATAAGGTATTTAGAGGACAGTCAATCAGTACACACATGATCTATGTGCTAGAAATACAGTTGCAAGAAAAAGTATGTGAACCTTTTGGAATTTCATGGTGTTCTGCATTAATTTGTCATAAAATATGATCTGACCATCATCTAAGTCAAGAGTATTGACAAATGTAATGTGCCTAAAATAATAACATGAAAACAATTCTGATCCTTCATGTCTTTATTGAGAACAATCATAAAAACCTCATAGTGCTAGTGGAAAAAGTATGTGAACCCTTGAGTTGACCTCAGAAAAGCTAATTGGAGTCAGGTGTTAGCATACCTGGAGTCTTGTTAAGCCTTGGAGGTATGGACTAGAGCTACGTTGACTGATAAAAATCACTCAGACTTTTTGAGTTTGCTCCGCACAAGAAGAATGCGCTTATGTAAGCCATACCTCGCCAAAAAGAGCTTTCAGAGGATCTACGATCAAGAATTGTTGATTTACATAAAGCTGGAAAGGGTTATAAAGTGATTTCAAAGACCTTAGAAATTCACCAGTCTACAATTAGACAAACAATCTACAAATGGAGACACTTTGGGACTGTGGCTACTCTACCAAGAAGTGGGCACCCAGTCAAAATGACCCCAAGAGCACAACGAAGACTCATCAATGAGGTAAAGAAACAACCCCGAGTGACAGCCAAAGATTTGAAGGCATCATTGGACCTGGCTAACATCTGTATTCATGAGTCTACAGTACGTAAAATATTGAACAAGCAGGGTGTCTATGGCAGGACACCACGAAGGAAGCTGCTGCTTACTACAAAGAACATTGCTGCACGCCTGAAGTTTGCGAAAGAGCACATTGACACTCCACAGCAGTATTGGCAAAATGTTTTGTGGACTGATGAAACAAAGATTGACCTTTTTGGAAAAAACATGCAGCACTACATCTGGCATAAAATATCATCATGAAAACATAATCCCAGCTGTAAAGTATGGTGGAGGAAACATCATGATTTGGGCCTGCTTTGCTGCATCAGGGCCTGGCCAGCTTGCAGTCATTGAGGGGAAGACGAATTCCCAAGTGTATCAAAAAATTCTTCAGGATAATGTGAGAATGTCTGTACGTCAGCTGAAACTCTGTAGAAGTTGGGTGATGCAACAGGACAATGACCCAAAACACCGGAGCAAGTCCACAACAGAATGGCTTCAGAAAAACAAAATCCACCTTTTGGAGTGGCCAAGTCAGAGCCCAGACCTCAACCCAATAGAGATGCTATGGAATGACTTGAAGAGAGCCATACACGAGACGTCCAAAGAATATGACAGAGCTAAAGCAGTTCTGCCAGGAAGAATGGGCTAAAATCCCTCCTGAATGATGTGCAAGTCTGATCCACAGCTACAGGAAGTGCCTGGTTGAGGTTATTTCTGCCGGGGGGGGGGGGGGTCAACCAGTTATTGATTCCAAGGGTTCACTTACTTTTTCCACTAGCATTTTGAATGTTGAATGAGTGTGTTCAATAAAGACATGAAGGATCAGAATTGTTTTCGTGTTATTATTTTAGGCACCTTATATTTGTTAATACTCTTGACTTAGATGACGGTCAGATCACATTTTATGACAAATTAATGCAGAACACCATGAAATTCCAAAAGGTTCACATACTTTTTCTTGCAACTGTATTTGGGTTATAACATTTTGACCATAGAATATATATAGCATATTTTGAAGAAGTTACCATATTTTTCCGACAATAAGACGCCCCCATGTACAAGACAACTCCCATTTTTCCAGCCCCAAATTAAGAAATCAATATTTTAAAGATAGTGCAGAACACATTTTTATTTAGTAATTAGTTAACATTTACCTGCTACACTCGGTGGGAGGAGGTCCAAACCATCTCTCTGCAGCTCTATTTCCATGCTCTTTTGCATAACTGATTACATTTAAGCACGAGTGAAACTGCCAATAGCTTGTCTCTGCAGACAGCCTTCCTCTAATTGGTTTGTTCAGCATCAGCTGACGTCAGTTACATAAGGCTCGTGATTGGAGGAAGTCTGTTTGGGAGACAAGCTATTTCACTCATGATTGGAGGCTAGCAGTAGGAGGAAGCCTCTCTGCAGAAACAAAGTATGGACAGTTTTGCAACCACGCGATTCTCGGCTGACTTCCTTGAATAAGATGCCCTTCAATTTTTAGGGTAAGGATTTTAGAAAAAAGTATCGTCTTATAGTTGGAAAAATACGGTAAGTTATATTAGTTTTCCAAGTGGATAATATTTTCACTTTGCCTTCCATATTGGTTTCCCAAACTGTGAAGTGTACCTCCCTTGTTCTTAAATTAATATTAATAACAATACTTTTGTTCTTAAATTCATATTAATTACAGTACTTTTGGACTGCTCAGGAAACTTTTTGTTCTTGGCTTTTACAAGTTAGAAAAAAAGCAAAGTTTATCTTGTGATTACTACATCACCTTTTATAGGTAGATGTTCTCTAGCTGATTAACATAATATGGCTCAGCTTACAATTTCCTAAATACATACCGTCTTTGCATTTTCATGTATAGATTGTCTACATGATAATGAGTGACATTTAGTTTTTCTTCCACATAGGCCAGCCTAAAAGTGGCTGTATTCTCATACCTCTACATATAGTTTTTCAGGCATACAGTATTACATGTGGATATTCTGTGTAGGTAGAAGCATACACAGGAAGTACTGAAACAGTATCTTCATATACATAACCTACACAAGAAAATCCTTCTAATGAACATCTAACTTTGGTTAGAGCAATGTTGTCCAAACTTGGCCACTTTAAGATGAGTGGACTTCAACTCCCAGAATTCTGGCTGGGGAATTCTGGGAGTTGAAGTCCACTCATCTTAAAGTGGCCAGGTTTGGACAACACTGGGTTAGAGGAATGCATTCAGTACTATCCAACAGTATCTGCCCATCTTGCTTGCTTGCCCTGCTATTTCTTGAGGACATAAATGCATGATTCCATCCTCAAGCTGCTCTGCCTTTCTTTTTTTGTTCCATTTCAAAAGTGGTGTATTTTTTACTTTCTCAGTACAAGTCATGCTAAGTAGTCTATTGTGAACTGTTCTCAAGTAAGTGTAGGGATAGTGCTCTGCACCATATCACTGAAGCCATGGGGATGATCTTTGCAGCCAGCAGACCTCTGGGAGTCCCAACCAAACCTGAGGCACTTCCAGTCCCCTTCCCTTATTGGAAGAGAAGGCGGGGGGGGGGGTGATGGGGAGCATCTCTTCACCAGCCACTGTGTGGGCGGAAGCAGGTCTGTTTGATGCTGGGAGAACTGGTATGGAAAAGATTTTGTTCCCCCTTTCTCTCTTGCCGAAGGGAGTAGGAGAAGGTGGAGGGAGAGAAGTGGGGTAAATGGCTCCTATGCTGCCAGTGATCACTTGAATGAGAGAGCTGATAGCAGAACATCCATTTCTATGTCCCTCCACCATGTCAAGAATAGTGGTGGCGAGAGAGGGTGGAGTGGGTCTGTTCCCCTGCCTCTCTTGCCATGGCTGGCAGAAGAAGTGGGGAGATAAGTGACAGAACGGCTCCTTTGGTGCCAGTCTTCTGATCCCACCAAGTGATCCCTCTGTGGGCTTGGATAAGTGACAGCAGAAGCCATGTGGGTCTTCCGCCAGTTACTGGCCACCAAAGGAAATATTCTCTGCCCATTCATGCACATCTCTGATTGGCAGAACCCTATTTTATGATGACATTTAGTATTCCTTCTTTTTCATTTTTGGTGAAAACGAAAACATTTTGAATTTTAAAACATCATTTCTCTATGATGTAAAGTACAATTAATTAATTAATTAATTAAATTTGTATGCCTCCCATCTCCCCCAGCGTGTGGCTCAAGCTTTAAAACTTCATAGGGCTATTTAAAATAATTATCTTGCTGACTGAATGTGGGATTACTGTATTCTGTTTCTCATTTGGGATTAGCAGTGAAACAACAACCATCGTAAGATCAAATTCAGCTTCTTCATGGGAAGAAATAAATACTTGGAAATAGGAAATGGATGAATGATAGAAAAAGGAATAAATGTTTTAAAAATCATCATATCTAAAGTCCTGGAGGTTGTAATTAAATTTATAATGTGTCGGTGGTGTTTTTGTCAGTAAGGTTTCAAGTATATTGGCTGGGGATTTTGCAAGTTGCATCCCAGCATATTTGGAGGGTGCCTTTTTGGAAAAGGTGCCACAGACACGGGGTACAAGTTCTACCAGGCACCAGCTTTTGAATGGCATGCCAAAGACCGTGCTACAATATGCCAGGGCCATATAAATAAGTAAAGTGGGTAGGGGAAGAAAATTACATTTGATGAAATATTGATACAATTATTTTATTTATTTAAATCTTAACTCACATGTAGCAATATCCATCTCTCTTCACAATTCAGTGGATCATCAGGTTTTAAATAAACTAAGATATGTGAGTGCAAATAACAATCCATTCTTTCATACACACTCAAGCTTTCTCTCCCCCTCATATATACAGTACACACATGTGTCATATACAGAAGAGGCAGCAGGAAGAGGCAGAGAAGGGCAGTGGTGGTGTGTGGGGTTGTTAGTGGCCAACAATGGGGAGACAAAAGGGGGCATATCTGACCTCTTAGCAGGCCATATGCCATTCCCAGGCTTCAGACCTTAAATCTGTGTAATAGACACTGAGTTGCTTTGGTGACAAAGAACAGTCAGAAAACTTAGCGAATTACAAATCTACCTTTTGTCAGCAAAGAGGAAGATGTTAGCTTTAAGGTTAAAGCTTTGTAGGGCAAAGTTGAGGACTGTGAAATGTAGGGTAATTATGGCACAGCAAATATAGAGGTATAGAGCAGAGTACCAATAGAAGAGAATATAAGTAGCTCTGGGTTGAACTGTGGAGTCCTTGGGGTTCTCTGAGCTTGGTTGTTTTCTTGCAAACATTCTGTTAACCGGCTAGGTAACATCTTCAGTGCTGGAATGGGATGGGGTCTGCTCTCTGCTCAAACCCCCACTCCCTTCTAGCACTGAAGATGTTACCTAGCCGAGTAATGAAACATTTCCAAGAAAACAACCAAGCTCAGAGAACCCCAAGGACTCCATACAGCAGAGTAGGGAGTGTGAGAAATTAGCAAGAGGGAAAGACAGATTCAGATAAATCTTGAGGCCAGAAAAGTGCTAAACAGGAGTTCTGAAGAAATTTCACAACACAAGATAAAATGGAAGTGGATACTGTTTGGACTGAGAGATAGTGACTGGCTCAAACTGAGGGTCCATGCCTGAGTGTCTCTTATTTATTTCGTCAGGCAGTTGGTTGATCGATCATCACGCCCCCAAAGTTAAGGAAGCTCGACTATCGTAAATATACTACTCAAATGGAGGTACTATGCTTGCACCCCCATTTGATTCCTGCAGCATGACATCTTTTTAAAATGAGGCTTGCCCCTTTTTTTCTTTATGGGGTGGAGCTATGGGGCATTTCTCCAGCATTTAATCTTGAATCATTTCAAAACAAATGTTTAAGATCCATCTTGGCAATCCCAAAAGGCACTGCTATAGCCTTTCTTCAAGCAGAGACAGACGTTTAGCCTGTCAGAACATCTATTACCTTTTAAATACTGGCTTTTAAATACTGAGTCAAGCTCAAGGCTCTTCCAGATTTTCAACTACAGGTAGTCCTCAGTTAATGACCACTTATTCAGCGACCGTTCAAAGTTACAACAGTGCTGAATGAGTGGTACTTATGACTATTTCTTGAAGTTCTGTCCCAGCACCCCCACAGTCACATGATCACAATCTGGACACTTGGCAACTCGCTTGCACTTATGATGGTTGCAACATCCCGCAGTCATGTGATTGCCATTTGCGACCTTCCCTGCCGGCTTCCCACAAGCAAATCAATGTTCATGCAACACTGACACAGGTACAAAAGGGGTGAAACTTGCCTCATCCTGCTGCAACTGCCATCTTGTAGGTTTTGATCCTCCTCTGGATGCCGCTGGCCTACATTCAGATATTTTGATTACAAAGTGTTATTGTTATAATGGCATGGCAGTAGATTTTACAATGAAGTTATATTTCAGGAACAGTAATTAAATATTTGCACTTTTCTCTGGAGCATAAGTAAACATGCTATCTCAGTTACATCTTAAATGGCTTGAAAATCTTCACGGAGGAATTAGATTGAGATGATATTTCAGGACTTTCACATCAGTGTAAATAATTCAAGAACACATTCCCCAGAGTTTAAAGAGCCACTGACAACAGTGATTCAAATATAAGGGAATTCAGAGTATGGCAATGGCATACGTTTCTTACAATAGCCAGTACAGGGTACTCAATTTTTTTAGTTTAAAAATTTTAAAAATTTTAAAAGTTTTAATACACAGATTCTTGAAAACCTTTACTTACATGTCCCTGACCACGTATTAACTACTACCAGACTTTTTATACGCTTGCTTTTATTAGAACCTCTAATTAAGGCATATTAAATAATTGAGATGGTATCCTTCTGTATCAGTAATTTCTTCTTCAATTACATTTTCTTTCAGGTTTTAATAACTCCCTTCCCTGCATATAATGCTAATGACTAATTAGCCTCGGTTTCATTTCATTTCAATGAAATAAACAAGTAATGTGATCGTTTATTTTTTTCTAATAAAGAATAGCAGTAGAGTCCTCTTGAATGCAGTGAGTAAACACAAATTGAGTGTGGATAGCTTTAACTGTAATGAGAAAAATGTTCTGCTTCAGGAAGACAGTTGTGCCCTATAACTAGGCCATATATGAGCAAGAAAGTCCTTGATTAAAAACACAATTCATTCATGAACTCAATGTTGAGGGCACGCTGTTATCTTTTACCTTTTCCTCTTATTCAATTTCTAGAGAGGGCTGGGTGAGCTAATAATACAAGCCAACCTTAAAAGATTGTTGTTGGGACTGCAGAGGGCAGATCTGATATAGCTTATAACTAGATACAATTCTATATCCTATAACTGTATCACCACTGATCACTTATAAGGGAGAGAAAGATTTAAAATCCAGCATGGGCAGGAAGGAGCTGATCCATTTCTTCACTTACGCTCTTCTATCCAAAAATATTGACGGGGAAAATTCTCTTTCCCTTCCCTCCCAAATTCAGACTGTTGCCAAATTTTCTTCAGTTTAATTTGCTATGGCTCGGTCTTCCTAGTCCTATACATACCTCATTGTAATTAAGCCAAAGGATGTATAATTGAAGTCATCACATATCTTTTCTCTGCTTAACCAATCCTCACTTTTTCTCTTCCTCTGTACAGTTTTTTTTAAAGATTTTTCTTTTTAATAGGCAAATGTAAAGAGCTTGTTTACCTAGAGTAGTAGGGTGGGTGAGAGACTAATTTGTTATTTAAGTGGAATATCAGGAGTCTCGTAGCACTTTTTCAGACTAACACATTTTATTAAAAGGCTTAAGCTTTTATGAGCTGCAGGTCACCATCAGATGCATAGAATAGCTGGACTGATATAGCATTTAAATGGGGGGAGGAAGGGAGGGGAAGACAGGTTGGTTATACAGATGCAGGTTACATGCGAGAGATTACCAGTACTTTGTCAGTTAACAATTGTACAGTAATGTGTTAAAAATCCATTGTGTTTGCTGAGATCTTCTGAAACATTTTGAAGTGCATGAGTTCAGCAATCTCTAGCTGAATTTTGCTGTTAAAGTAACTTTTTTCCAAAACAGCTACTTTGAGATCTTAATGGAGTGTCCTGGATGGCTGAAATGCCCCGATAGCACTTTGTCCTATTTTGTGTTCTGTTGTCAAACTTGTGCAAAGTTTGGCCTGTTTGTCCTACATAGAACTGAGAAGAGTACTGCTGACAGATGATAGCATACACATGTAAAGGTACCTCTAATCTTGTAGGTAACTTCTCTTGTATGATGGTGCTCTTGGTGTAAATGTAGGGGGGACTACAGCACGAGCTGTTTCCCTGTTAGCATCATTGTATGATTGTTGCTTACTGCTTGTGAGAATCTGCTTCAAGTTGGGTGTTACCTCTATTCAAATATGAGCCTGCCATCTAGTGCCTGAGAAAGTGCAGTGTCATTGTCCATTGCGGTATACAGTAGCTTATTAATGATGCGTTTGAGTGGCTTGAGCTGCAAGCTGTGGATAACCAGCAGCGTTCTATTGTTCTATTTTTATGGTTTGTCTTTTAAGTAGTCCTTTTTGGGAACTGATGTGGCTCAGCTGATTTTTCTGTTGATTTTACTGAGTATATTTCAGTCTTCTGATTGCCTGGTTTAATTCCATCATTTGAGTACAGGTAGTCCCCAGTTTAAGAACAAGTTCCATTCCCAAGGTCTGTCTTTAAGTTGAATTTGTATGCAAGCCGGAACAGTATTATTGTATAATCCTGTATAAATAGTATTCTGTGATTAACTCAAAACGTTGTGTATTTAACTCAAATTATTGTGTATTTAACTTGAATTTTGCTACAGTAGGCTCTGTTCTTAACTATGGGTTGTCCATAAACCGGGTGTTCTTAACCTGGGGACTATCTGTATCTGCCAAGTGTGTCAGAACAAATGTGGTTGTAGTATAGTAGAGTCTGGCAATGGATGATAGATTTAGTCATGTCTTCTGAATGGAAGCTGGAAGCATGTAGATATGCTTGGCAATCTGTAGGTCTCTTGTATTTATGTGCCCATTGTGTAGCTGTATTGTGACGTTAAGGAAGTGGATTGGTTCTGTAAATAGGTCTAGGCTGAGGTTGATGATGGGGTGGAAGTTATTAAGGTCATGATGGAATTTGATGAGTTATTAATTTCCCTTGGTCCAGAGGCTGTTTAAGTGAATGCTCTAAGCATGCTCAGATTGGAATTTGTATTTATAAACATTACTCAAGAATAGACGTATCAGTGTAATGCATCCAAATTCATAAAATGTGTAGGCTTCATATTACAGACCTTTATAATAATTTGAAAATATACATACATATATACACATACACATGTATATACACTCAAAATTTAATTAATTAATCAATTATTGTATTTATACTCCAGTATCTCTATCTATTTCACAATCAAGGCAGCTTAAAACAACAAAGAAAATTCAAACTATAAATAAAGCAGCATTAATAAAATTAAAATACAGATTAAAACAAACATTAAACTAAATAAACTATCAAATAAAAGATTAGTGGACATTAATAAGCATGCACTGATTTTACTAGGGAAAGCATAAAATATATGAGACTCAATACAATGGCATGTCCAATCATGAAAATTTTAAAATACTCTTATTTTAAGATCCAGAATAATCTTCTTAAAATCAAATACCAATGAAATAGTCCTAGGAGGAAAAAGAAATGGACTTAAAGACACAATGAATTCTGTGCTTAGCAGATTGTTGTTTCAGAGGAGGAATTGTTCCTTTGCCTACAAACTTTAATCATTGAGCATGTTTTTTTATTCAAATATCTTTTCCATTTTTAGGACAAGGAAACTCTCACACAGAAGGGGGAGATTTAAGCAGTGGTAAAGTAGTAAAGAAAGGATCAAGGCAGGCAGCTACTTCTGCCTGTCTAATCCCCAATTAAAATGGCCCCTTCTTGAAGCCATAGATGCCACTTTTCTTAACATTTGCTTATAGAGGGGTATCTGCAGAGTCTGGCAAAAAAAGTCAAGATGGCAGGTGCAACGGTGCAATCAAAACTCTAACTGCATTGCACATAAGAACTGGTACAGCAACCTATCTTAGAACTGACAATTAAGATACTGAACTGGGAGTAGCTTCTGCATTTTAGGATTGACTATCAACAATAAAGGAAACAGCAATCAAGAAATACGTCACAGGCTAGTACTTGGTAAGGCCTTGGAAAAGATATTCACATGCTGTGACATGCTGAGACACAATCAGAAACATGCAGGCAATGGTTTTCCCTGTGACACTCTATGAAAGTGGAAGCTGGACATTGAAGCAGCAGGACAGAAAGGGGAGTGAAGCTTTTGAAGAGTTGGAGAGGACCTGGGTAGCCAGTACCATGGATAGCCAAGAACACAAGCCAGTAGATTATACAACAAATCAACTGGTAATCCTCACTTAAAGCACAATGCCGAGGCTCAGGTTTTTGTATTTTGGACGCATTTTGAGAAGACTTAGTTCTCCTGAGAGACATACAGTGCTGGAAAAGATGGAGGGGGAAAAAAGAAGAGGACAACCAGCAGCAAGGTGGATGTACTTGATTATGGAGGTGGGTGGGTTCACTGCTGGAAGACTTGAAGTGCCAGACTGAGAACAGATCATGCTGGAGAATATGGCTGCTAAAAATCGACACAGACCTGAAGGCACAATCAACAGAAATATAGTTTGCTTGCTGACCAACAACTTCCATTTTCAGATATAAGCCTCTAAAAAATTTGAATGAAAGAGAGCCAATTATAAATGTAAGCATTATTTGGGTTGCAATAAAATTAGGCTTGGGTGCACAAATGAATGCATGTTTACATTTTTAAAGATCACTTTACTAAAAGCAAAACAAAATATAAATACAGCTGTAGAAAATGTTGCCACATTCATGTCGGTACTAATGTTTTTAGTCTTCTTTTCCAGCAGGAAAATCCCGTGAAATAAATAACTTTTCCACTGTTTTTACATTTCAATAGCATGAGAAATTGAGACCTGAAGTAACACACAATTATTTTTTATTCTTCTGTTCCTCAGGACCCCATAAATATTCCAAAGACCCAAACTGACTTTGACCTTGGTTAGTACTCCTTGCATGCTTCTGCATGAGCATATTTGCAAACTTATTTTGAAAAAAAAAACCCTGCATAATTGTGTATAGCTGTACTGATCACTAGGTGCGCACTGAAAATATCTTTTATATGACAGACCATTTAATGATCAATGTGGTTATCTCTGTGGTTGCTAGGAGTCAAAAATGACTTAATGGCACACAATCAATCATAATCAATTTAAATGATCAAATAAAAAAATAATGAAATGGCAAAAAGTAATTTATTGTCACTTACAGAGCCAGTATCTCCACCAAAGTTTAATTTGGGGCCAAAAATCTGTCAAATACTTCAGCAGATTAAAGCCAATGCCACTTTCAAGTAGAACAATATGCAGAAATCATGAGGATACAGGTGCCTCTGACTTAGCAGAACAAATGTCTTTGTTACAATACAATTCAGTGTGGGTAGCTATCTAGAAATATGTGTTTGATAAAGTATGTTCCTCTAATGCAAACACAAATTAAAATATTACACATTTCTTGCTTCCTTCCCTTAAATTGGCTTCTGCCATGTGAAAATCCCAAACAAAGTAGATTTATATTGACTTTAAAAATGGTTCTGTTTTCTCTGCAGTATTTTAAAGAACGTAAAATCTCTTCTATGAAATTCACTTGCTGGGCAACATAATATAGATAAAATTTGTTCTCAGGGCAAAGTGATCACCTAACTGGAAGATAAGAGGGCAAGAGAATCAACTTATCAATTTTATTTTAGACACCCAGCAAAGAATTTGTGAAAGGTTTAACATTATACAAAAATGTATTCTATTTGTCACACATACAGACACACTGACAAAAAAATTGAGGAGTGTGTTGATTGGACCACTATTGTTGATTGTTTTAATATTTCTAAACCACCTTCTTGAGTCGTTGGACTACCCAAGAGTTGAAATCTAACGTATCTGGAATTTTAGAAGGTTGTCTTAAATTATAAATACAGAATAAACCAGTAGAGTGCAGGATTATTCCATCATTATCTGCTAATATGATTGTTTACCCCTTTGTAAAACTGTTGCTTCAGTTAACATTACTGTATATGCCTGTCTTCCTTTTCCTGTTGCAATATTGCCACATATGGAATGCAGTCTTGAATCAATAGTGAATCAATTATACTGTATTGTCATAGCTCTATAGGACTTGTCCCAGTTTTACCACCAGAGGCCGCTCACATCCCACAGAATCTCTCTCTGGGAATCAGTTTGAGATTAAAAACCTTTGTTATACTAATGGCACAAATACGCTGCCTTTTTAGTTTTACCATTTTCCCCTCACAAGCTCAATCATCTTGCAATTAGGCAAACAGAGTTGTCTTGCTGAAAACAATTATAAGGTATTAGCTAATGCTATCGAGTTCAGAAATGCCTGTGAAGATTAGCTGAAAGCCAATGCTGAATGGAAGAGCTTTGACTACAGAGTAAGTACAGTTGGAGTTTTTTGGGAATTTTATTTGGTTTGGCTCTGGACAGGCTATAGGAGAAGCCTGGTATTTTAACCACCTTTAGAAGACTGACAATAGTCGCAGTTTGTAAAGAATACATACCGATTACAGGTTATACTATAATATTCTTATCTATAATACCACACAGTTCTTGTTTTCAGAACAAGAATATTCCCAGGGTGTCAGGGAGTACAGTAGAGGAATGAAGCAACTATATAGATTCAGTTCCATGGCAAAAATAGGACATAGATAAAACTATGGTTCTTCTGAATACTATGTCTGTTACTACCCCTCTCAATGGATAGGGACTGAAGAAAAGCCATGTAGTTGCTGTGCTCACAGATCCACAGTATATAGTTGCATTGTGGAGAAGCAGTTCCTATGCTGCTGTGGATGAATGGGATACACGTAATATATTCTCAGTTCTGTGAATATAAGCTTGAGATTTGTATCCTGACAACTTTTTGATAAATACAATTAACAACTGTACTTGCTTTATCTGATAATTATCTAATGATCATCAACAAACTAGAAAATTAAAACAGCTATACAATTGAGAAAAATAGATTTAGAACCACAAGTCAAAGCAAAGCAGAAAAAAATGGACTCTAACCACGTACAGCAGACAGTGAAGGCTCTCGAACAGATCTTTGCTCATACGTTGTTCATGCTGGACACTGATCAAACAAAAGGTACAAGCAAAATCCACCTCACCTGTCTGGAATCCTAAGCAAAAGAGAGGTAGTAAATACTTTATGGAAATGTTTATAAAAAATAAGTCATGTAAAGGTCCATACACTCCTGTTTCAACTTACCCTGATCAATTTGAGCAAATGCTCTTTAGGAGTAGGATCTTCCGGACAGCAGGGCAGAGAGAGCAAAGCATTAAAAGGAACCAGAATAAAAGCCTTCCAGTGGCTAGAATCCATTAAGTTGGAGAGATATTTTGCAGGACATATTACTTTTTTCCAGATTAATCAAATGATCATCATAATTAATGAAATGATAATCATACTCCAAACTCTTTGATAATCAGTATTCATTATATTTTGTCTGGTTACTGGTTTAACCATATAGTACATCATGATGGCCACATATCCAGGTGCAAGCCCATATTCACAAAGTTTCCATTTTTTGCCAAATGGAACAATAATTATTTTGAAGATCCAAGGGAGTTAAAGCTTAAAGAAAATGAATTTTAAGCAATAATTGAAAGTAAGCATCCACTCCTGAGCCTTGATCAATCTCAGTCCCACCTCAGTGCATAGAAGACATTCAAAACACCTTAGGGTATTCAAAGAATTGTCCTTAAAATTTTCATTTGCACTCTTTCTAGGGGTCCAAGTCTTGAAGGACATATAGCTATGAACCATGCAGAAGCTGGGTCACAGCTGTCATATATTACACCTTGGTGCCTGTTAGAATAAATTTTCTCCCTAGTGAATGGAAAAATCTCGAAATAACACTAGAGGTCCTCTTTGCATCTCTTACTCTTAAGTTGGTGAATGGGAAGCTGAGCCAAATTATCATGCAAAACTAGGTTCTGACAAAAGGGTATTAAATAAAAAACCTCTGAATATAATCTGGGAATTTATATTCATACACTTAAACACATTTAAGTTTTCCTTTGATTTTATTAATTATACTAGTTTGTTTTTATATTAATTTATGAACTGTCTTGAATTTTTTTAGAATATATGATCAAAAAGTGGTTACATAAATGAAAAGCTTATTCAAGTGTTTTTATTGGCTAAAAGCCATTGCTAAATTATCATCACTTCTGAACTATTACTCTGATCTACATCTAGCCTGCACATTAATGTTGTCATGCTTCACCACTGGAAGCAGCTCCAAGGAGTGTTGTCAGAGCATTTCTACCAAAGTGTATACTGTATCACAAATCACCAGATAGAAGGTCTCCATTCTAGCATAGTACACTACAAGTTGTGGCTGCTGTTGGCACGGAAACAAACTGGCAACAGGCTACAAGAAGGACGTAAAGAAGGCTCCATCCAGGAGAAGCTTCAGACATTTGATAAAACAATTCATTGTAGCCATAACTGACAGCCAGAATACTGCAGATTAAATAATGTGACACTTGAAACACACTATACTTGTAGCTTCTGTTTTGGCTTCCCCTATTGAGCTAAACAGGCCCTACTATTTTCAGTTAGATAAACCCTGGTTCACTATCCCCCCATAATCTTGCAAAATTACCTAATGGAGTCCTATAATTAATGTTTCTTATAATTAATGTTTTTTAGAATCTCTCTCCTCTCATACTTGGGTGATGTGTGAGTGTCTGTGTGTGTTTGGGTAAACAGACAGATGCTTCAGTTCCCCTTAAGCATTTGTCTGTTCTGAATGATGGAATATACCTGATATTTAAATGGGTTTTACTTTATGCTTTCTGCTCTATTAGTCAGCCGTAAAATATTGCCTGATTGACCATGTTCGAGCTGGAGTCATGAATCCTTACTATCCCTTGTCGGCAAACTTTCGGGGCTAACGGACAGCAAGATGTTGCTGTTCTTATGCTTCCTGGTGTGTAACAAGGCAGTACCCTGCAAATTGGAATTTACAGGCAAGCTGGCCAATCTGTTGCCCACCCCCCTTTGATTCTCATATGTCTCTAATCTCCCATGACTAAGCATACCAGTGCACACACTCTGACAATCCCTAACACAGCAGATGCAGTTTGGCAGGGGCATCTAACTGTGTGCTAATTAAAGGGCTGATGAAGAACAAAGCAAGCCTGCCTGTTCTTCACGAGAAGTGCTGATCCAAGCCAATTAAGGCTATATACCGTAATATACATGGCACATGCCTGCTTTGGCTCTCAGTGATTGTACTAGAAGAAGAGCCAGACAACAATAGTTAACTTATCTTTTCTTTTATATTGTATTATCCTGGTCTCCACTGTTAGCAAGAAGGAAAAGGAAGGGATGGATCCAACAAAAGCATTGGGAAGAGTCCCTTCAATTGGGGGGGGGGGGAGGAAGCTTTGAACAGAGTTGAGCTTCACTGCTAATTTCATGAGGTGCAAGGAGGGATGGTAGAAATGCCCCTGCTTACCAAAATCTGCTCTAGTGTTTGTGGTTTTTCCAAACCAAACAGAAAGTGCAATGATGCTGCAAAGGGAGGCTGAATATTGCCTTCTATCTCATTTTTTGCCTGTTGGAACATTTTGACTCAGTCTCCACTTGGGGATGCTCTTGCTGGCGGAATAAAATTCTGCATTCAGTCCAACCCATTTAGATTGGACTGGCAATGTTTTGATGTTGAGGGGCGCACTTAACACTTTTCTGTGGGATGGAGATGGGGATTAAGGGTCACAAAATGGTGCAATGTTATATCAGACATATTGGTAGTCTGGTATCTCTTATTGCTTTTGGAGTGTCTCCATTTTTTAAACCACATTATGCCTATGTTAGGGCACACATCCTTTTATGCTTCAAATTTTGCAACTGCAGAAAAGATGTGTCAATATACAGCAGGAAGTCAGACAGGGCACCAGAGCCACAAAAACAGCAAGTTGCCCATATACGTGATTTAGGGCAAAATGCCTGAATTTTCTGGGTCTATTTCAGGCTCACTTTTCACAGGATCCAGGCAGGACAGATGAAGGGTCAACCAAAGGCTGGGAGATGCATGCTATGCGAGGACTTAGGCTTGTAAGAAGGGACCCTTCTTTTGGTGGCCAGGCTGATCTTGACATTAGTATATACAGATGGACCATGCCTCTTGTTTCTTAAGTGCCTATCAGAGATATGTGTTTATAACTGTGTTTAACATTCTGCCTTTTTAATCAACTTGATTATCTTACTTGCTTTAGGGTTTTTACCTTGTTTGCCTGGATTCTGATTTGCTACAAGGTCTTCTAGGAAATGGGCAGGTCATAAACATTTCAAATAAACAGAACAATAGCTATATAAATGCACAAATTTGGAAGTCAATTTTTATATCATGGAGATGTATGTATGTATATAAGAACTTATTTCTGGTTTTCTGTGGACTGAATTACTGAATAATCTGTACTGAATTACTGTACAATCTGGCATATATGTGCCATGTGCAGGTAAGGTTTCTGACTGTATTTTGATGGGTGGCTTCCAGGACAATCTGCATAGCAGTCTGCATGATCAATGTTAGGGTGCTTTGACTCCAGAATCAACTATAGAAAATCTCTTCTTTGTGTTCATTGTGTGTTATCTGTTGTTGCACTTTACACTATTACAACTGAATAGCTCAAGGCCCACTTGAATCTAGCTTTTCAAAGCAGTCACCAGACTAAAGTTTCCAAGAAGCTGAAGCAAGAGTGCAATTAAATCCATAACACTGTTTGTCCCTAGAAGATCCAGTACTGGTTGGGAATTTTGAGAGCTGAAATCCATTGGTGAAGGCTGAAAAAAGCACAGTGACACTCACCCTGTAGCAATGAATGAATATGTTGTTAATGACATTGCTCAGTCTTCATCCTACTACTTGTCAACCTCATCTACAGTCCTAACCTTTAAGGAAAAATAATTTCTATCTGCTCTTTCTATGTATTTCCCAGACACAACTAACATTTTGGGAAGGACTGGTTGAGTGATTTGTGCAGGGATCATTTTGATCCTTCTTTGTATGTCTCATCACAGTATCATATATTTTTATGGAACTGAACAACTGTTATCTTTTGCTAAGAAAGTACTATACATCTTAGGCCACCATTTAATAAATCATGGATTTTGCTTCTCCTATACCACTTCAAATGTACCAAAAGCAATTCCATTTTTTCCTAGATGGGAAAAATCTGCCTGATCCCTAGTGAATTAATTCCTCAGAAGTACCTACCCAATAACATGGGATCTACTGTAGTACAATAACTAGGAGACCAGGCACTGAAGCTGAAAATCTATGGTTCAAATCGTATTTCTGTTATCTCACTAGCTTGCAAACCCTCTCTTAAACCTTAATCTATTTGTAGACTATCTGGGGCCCTCCAGATACTTTGGAAACGAACTTTCATCCCTCTAACCTAATGATGACCAATAGCAAGAAATTGGGAGCTACATCCAAAACATAAAGAATGCACCAGGTTGCCTATAATGATCAATGAAATAATAAGCATGAAGTGCTTTGAAAACTGAAGTGATATAAATGCTAAGCATTAATATTGTAACAGGTGCCAAATGGAGCAATTTCAGATATGTTCCATGTGACCAATGGAATGCATAGATGGGCCTAAAGGCTTTGATTGCCTATGGAAAAAATAAATGCAGCAGACATTACACAACCCTAACACAAGAGGTTGGGCTGGAAACCAATTCATCATTCCCATTTACCCAAGGCTATTAGTATTCCATGCAGATTTGGTGGAAAAAATAATTGAGAATTTCAAGCTTTGTGTGGCTTCTGAATTTTCACACAGTCTTTCTCATTCTCATGATTGCACATAATGGGATGTGGACCTCACCCAAGGTCTACGCAAGGGAAAAGCTTCCAAAGATAGAAATGCTGTGTCTTGTAGGGCATCCCTCCCTCTGTCTCTAGGCATATTTTCTTATCCATGGCTCCCTAATGTTCACATAGCCAAAATTATTCTTGATTACTTCCTGGATCCAGAACAAAGAAAATATATTACAAAATATTTGAAGATATCTTGGTAAGACAGGTTGCCTCCATCTGCCATCAAAATGGCCATTGGTAACCGAAGGCCTTTCCCTCTCTCTGGCCAGGGATCTGGGGGACATGCAGGGGTGGGGAGAGGGAAAGCTATGCAGGAACAATTTCAAAAATGCTTCTGAGTGCATTTTAACCAAATAGGAATCTGCCCTAGTTGAAGCAGCACATCCAGCCAGCTGTGTAGAAATGTGATTGTCTTTCACAGTTTGAAAAAGCTGTGTAGAATTTCTTCTTTGATCAGACGAGTAAAAGTAAAACAAAAGGGACAAGCCCCCATATTTAAGATTTTGTAAGTTTTCTTGTTGATCATTTTTGTCTACTTCAAAAATAACGTTAACAGCCACTACCATATCAGAGAGAGCGTTGACTGGAGACCGTCACAGGTGTGTCAGACGCTGCTGCCCACTTCCTTCAAGCTTGCACACGCAGAAGACTCAGCAGACCTACCATCTCATGCGGGAGCTCTTCCGAATATTAACTATGCACCGCTGTTTTGATGGAGACAAGGACATCTCCTCGTCTTAAAGAGGGAGGGTTTTTTTTTAAATGTATTTTTAAATCCCTCATGCCACTAGAGCGACGCGGCAAATCAAATGATCTCTGCAGATCAAGCAAGAGTCGAAGCCGCCTGCAGTTACGCGCCGGCCCCGTTTGCAAAACCTTCAAAGGCAGCCGTTGAACGCGCTGCCTTGCAGCTCCTCCACGGCTCCAGGCGTGCTGCGTAGCTAGCCAGCGCTTTCCCTTTTCCTTTGCAAAACTGTCAGGCAAAAATGGCCAGAAAGATATTGGCTGCAAGGAACTCGGAGGCTCCTCCCCGAGTCTGGATCCCGAGATTTTTGGACGATTTCTTTTAACTCAGTTGCAAACCCTGGCGAAGGAAACAAGTTCCCGCACTGGCAAGTCGCGGAGCAATCGCCGCTTCGAGGAACACCCAGCTCTCTGCTCCTCTCGCCTTTCCTAAAATCTACCTTGGAGGGCAATGGTTATCGGGGGCAACTGGCGTGGGCGATCGGGAAGGGAAAATGCTGACCCTCTGGATTTCTGCGCAAAGAAAGCTCAACGAGGTAGAAGACAATGAGGACAAAAAGGAGATCTGAAGCAAAGACATTCTCGCGGACCCTCGCTCCGGTCGTCTGAGGCTTGCTCGGGCTTTGGGGGCTCCAGGATTTTGGGGGGAGAAGGGGGACGGGAGAAAAGCACCCACGCACAATTGATTTCAGCCGGTGTGAACCTTATCGGATTTGGAGATTCCCTATTGGATATACATTTTCAAGGCATTCCCCCGCGTGCACAAAGATCATCATGAATTCGGTGGCTGGGAATAAAGAGCGAATTGCAGTCACCACCCGAAACAGGAAATATGGGGTAAGTTAGTCCTCAAGTCAGGGCACACGAGGATGCTTGAGACCTGTCTGCGTTTTTACACAAAAGGGTTGCCTTGTAGCCTTGCAAGCGGATCTAACCCGCCTATGAAGCGGCATGTTTCCAATCAAGGTGCAGTTGGTATACGAGCCAGCCAGGTCTGCTCCGTCATCAGAAAATTACGTGAAATAAATCTGGGCAGGTTCGTCTCCCTTGAGCTGCAGACTCCCGGTGCCTGTAGAGGACGACTTAACTTTTGCAGCCCCAGGTTCCATGGCATGGCTCGAGAGCCTCTATTTGGTAGCGATTTTTGCACAATACATCCTCCAGGGTATCTGCACGCAGTTCTGACTTGTGCGAAGGGCAAGTAATGGGGAGGAGAGAGGAGAGTTGTCCCTCATCTGGGCTTGGGAAGGTGTACGCACAGGAGACCTCCCCTTCCCCATTTTGTTTGGCAAACCGCTCTCCGGTGGGGGCCCAAACCAGAGAAGGGAGAGGTGGGGCGTTTTCGCCTGCTTGGGGCTATTGCGATTGCTCATCTCCGTCCCGGGTTTGGTTAATCGATGGGTGAACTTGGCTGTCCACTTTCCGCCACTGATCTGCTCCCCTCTCCTTCTCCGCCCAGGTGAACGACTCCTGCTCCCCTACCAAATCCGCGGCGCCCTTCTCGCCGGAAAGCTGGTACAGGAAAGCTTACGAAGAGTCCCGGTCCGGCGGCCGCCCCGCCCCAGAAGGAGCAGGCTCTGTGGTGGGCTCCTCCGGCACCCCTTCGCCCGGGTCGGGAACCTCCTCTCCCGGCTCCTTCACCGGCTCTCCCGGCCCCGCGTCCCCGGGGATCGGCACCAGCTCTCCCGGGTCACTAGGGGGCTCGCCCGGCTTCGGCACCGGCTCGCCCGGTTCCGGCAGCGGAGGAGGCTCCTCCCCGGGCTCCGACCGCGGCGTATGGTGTGAGAACTGCAACGCCCGCTTGGTGGAGCTGAAGAGACAGGCGCTCAAGCTGCTGATCCCGGGGCCTTACGGGACCAAGGTGAGTGGAGCGGGGACGGTGGGGGAGCGGTGGCCGCCGCCCTGCCCTCGCTCCTCCTGTCTTGGGCGGTCTCGGGCAGAGGGGAGGCCCACCTGGAGAGGAGCCCAGGCCGCTCGCCTGCACGGCAAGGCAGAAATCCAAGCGGGGAAGGCGGGAACGTAGTGGATCTGGGTTTCGCAAGAGCAGCCTTGCCCAAACTGGTGCGCTTTCCAGCTGGGTCGAACTGCAATTCATGGCATTCCCGTGACCTTGATGATTGAGAACCCGAATCGATCTGGCTGAAGGACCAGTCGGAGGTGGTGCAAGGAGTAGGAGTGTTTTGAACCCGCAGTCACTAAGGCTGTAGCCCTTTGAGCACAGGTGGTCCAAAGCTTGAAATGTTAGTTGGGAGAAAGTCCTGTTTTTCTGTATAAATGCCCTTTAGTCTTAGACACATGTGATTTAACGTTGCAATGTGAGCCCTAAAGATCAACAAACTTGTGTAGAAGGGTTGTGAACTACAACTTCCAGTGGCTCCAACAAAGGAAACTGGCAATTGTAATTCTACAGCATCCAGAAAGCCATAGGTTTTCTCAGCCCTGCCACGAACCTTAGTTGGCTTTAGCTACTATGTGAATGCTCATATTTATTGCATATGTGGGTGATTGTAGTATGGCCCAAGAGATAAAGAATTTACCAGAAATGCTGTCAATGTGCAGTGACTGTGGTTAACCCTGGAGTGGCCCTGGACAAGTTACCATTTCTCATAATCTTCTCTTTGAATGGAAGCCACAGTCTACAGTTACCTTATGCTGATTTTTGGTCTCAGTACTGAACAATGAAACCCTCCATTGGCAAGTTGACCAGCTCCATATTTGCAAGAGCTTCAGACTTAAATGTCCCCTTCTTAAGTTTTGCCTCTTCCAACAATTGTGTTTAGTTGTTCTGTAACCCTGATGGTGTGAATGCTGGTTCTGAATTCAATGTGTGATGGTAGCAGATACAGTTAGATTCATTAAATGTATAGTAGTCAAATGATAAGGACTGAGTCTTAATGAGACAGTGGGGTGGGTGTGGGTGTTATCTACCTGGATGCTCAACCTCCCTGCATTTTACACAAATCTAGTACATGAATCTAGATGTCAGGAAGAAAAGTTCTAGACTAATCTTTTCCTCAGTGTCCATTTGAATTCAGTGGACATTGTTCACTTGCTTTTGTGAGTCAGCCAATATCATTTTGTTAGGATTGTCCTCCTAACTAAGTAACTGCTTCTTTGCATTCTGGTAAGAACATACTTGTTTTATCAGTGATAGTACATAGCCACCTGTCTTCTGTTGGCCTTTTTTCTATTGCCTTTAATTTTTCTAGGTATCAGGGTCTTATCTCTTGCCTTCCCATTATGTGTCCAAAATATTTAAGCTTTAGCTTTTTTTTAGGGCATCCAGTGAACAATCTGGTTTTATGTCATCTAATATTGTATGTTGTTCCAGCAGTCCATGGTATTCTCAGCAGTCTTCTCCATATCACAATTCAAAAGCATATATTTTTCTTCTTCTTCTTTTTTTAATCGTCCAGCTTTCTGAACTGGGTTCTACAGTTGGGCTTGAAAATAGGTACTTTTTTTAGTATGATTGTGCATTTTAATATTTGTGTATATCTATCACAGTCTTGATTCCAACTAGCAGACATCTCTTTATTTCATGGCTACCATCACCATTCCTGTGAATTTTTCAATCTAGAAAAATAATAGGTTTGTAGACTTATCATATTTTCTGTATTGTACATATCTGTTGTGCAAGTTTCTTTTCATTTTACAGTTAATAGTGATAATGATGGCCACTGAGAGTATCACTTACTCAGTTCATTTTGCCAGTATAATTTTACCCTTTAAAAATTATCTTAGTTTATTGTCCTATAATCTAGCTTAATAACGTTTCTGCCACAATGCCTTCTTTTCTATCACTGTTTCTCTGTGACATTGACATATTTTACTATAATTTCTCATGCAATTAGACAGTATGCCTTTGATACCATTATGGGATTTGTTTTTAATTATGAAATGTAGGTTAAGAAGTTTGAAATCAAAAACAAAATAACTGAAGTTAAGTTAAAGAAGATGGGGTTTTGGATTATGGTTAGGGTTGGAGTTAACCTGAATTGCTCTCATACTGTGTTGTTTGTATAGGAAGGGAAATAATGTCAAATCCAGTTTTCCCAAACTGGTGTCTGCCAAATATTTTGAGACTGCAACTCTTAGATTTCTGAGCCAGCATCTGAAACACACTAGGTTAGAGAAGACTGAAGTACTGATATAAATGTCTGCAGTAAAGGTGATTTCTGGGTTGGGGCAAGGAAAACAAACATTGCCAGAAAGTAATGGCATGTTTATAGCCATATTATAACTGCAATATCTAACACTGATGAAAATCTAGAGCATTGGTATACATGGCTAATATACATTGCTTAGATGGATAAAAAGATCCTGCATTGTCCTTATCAATGTATGTTCATCTCTTGGAATGTAGAACACAGGAACAACAGCTCTCATGACATACCTTTTAATATAAAATATTCCTTATAGTATACACTTACTACATATTATGGATGATTATACATATTTCAATTCTTATTTCTTCCTTCCAGTTCTGTCATATTACAAAGTCAGCAATTTCTTGCTTTTGGATGACTGCACAACCTTGGTTTTTAGCAAGTAGCTAAACTACTCTGGATATAATAGAAGGATACTATTTTGAAACTGTTATTTCTGTAATTATCTCATATGTAAAATAAATCAATT
Source organism: Liasis olivaceus (assembly GCA_030867105.1). Lineage (NCBI taxonomy): Eukaryota > Metazoa > Chordata > Lepidosauria > Squamata > Pythonidae > Liasis > Liasis olivaceus. The sequence continues at coordinate 267,276,891 of CM061349.1, forward strand.
GTCAAATTCCTCACTTAATGGCAAGTGTTACACAACATGAGAAAAATAGTTAATATTATTCAGTTGAGATCTCTTCAACTGTCATTCTTTTATTATCTGGGACTACAAAGATTGTCATCTAATAAGGATACAAAAACCTAGAGAATGTATTGTTTCCTAGGATACATACACATGGTAAACTTCACACATGTCACTCAGGAACATGTGGTCAGTTATGCCACTGCACAGTTTATAATGATAGCGCAAAACAAAGTCTTCACACTCCTGCTGTTGAGTGCACATTAAGGGGAACTAGGAGCCAGTTCAGATGAAGGTATGTTATACACAGCTAAGAAAATGGTATTGCTCTGAAGCAAGCTTGAGGTGATTGAATGTAGAGTGCTTTGCCTTACCCCACTTTAATTAATTTCTGTTCCTTTATGTGAAGGGCGATATATTCCACTTTGAATTAACAGTTAATTTTGAAGCCTGTTACAAATGCAGTCTTAGAGGTCTTAGAGTTTATTCACCCCTTTGGATTGCAGGTTGACAAATCATATTTTTAATGCTTCTCTATAGCACTATTTATTATTTAGATTTATACCCTACCTTTCTGCCAATAGGACACCTAAGGCAGCTTACAATCTAGAATGAAATATAAGGAATTAAAAACAGAATTCCTGTGAATAAAATGCACACAAAGCTTTGCTGAATAAGAATATCTTAACTCTTTAAATACAGTCTCTGAGTAGTATTCCATAGATTGGGAGCAACACGTTAAGATGTACATATAAGTAACAGCAGAGAACAGGATTGATTATAATGTCTCCCTGAAGTTCAGTTTTCTTTTTTTTTTCAGTTGTTTTAGAGTTTTAACATCTAGGAGCTTTGAAGGCATACCTGACTTGCAGTTAGAAGTTTATAGTCCAGGAGACAGTAATTTCGTTTATTTTATTTTTTGCCATCTATGCACCAGGCCTAAGGTGAGGACATCTGCTTTTGTAAACCTAAACACAAAATGGAAAAAAGATACTGGCATTCAGTATATATTGAATGCAATTCCCTCAAATCAATAAATAACCGTTGCCAACTTCTGTTGCCTCTAGTTACAGGAAGGGGTTCCAAAACCAGATGCATGGCTTTAAGTCAGGGATGAACCACAGCAACTCTCATTTTAGAAATTAAACCTTGTGGGGGAGGTTTTCTGGGGATTATGAGAAGAGCTCTGCCTGTGTAATGTCATCATCTGAACAACTGGTTCTTTATTTGGATTGGATCTTGAGCAGTTTGGTGAAATGTACCCCCCCCCCCCCCGCAGTTAGCCTTTCAAAGCAGCAAGATTGGAGTATGACAAGCATTGCATAAAAGGTTTAACAAGTCCAAGAACTTCATTAGGGACTCTTGCAAGCATTGCTCTCTTCCATAGTAACCTTGTAAGTGTTGAGCCAGTGGGTTAAATGAATGAGACAGATTGCTGGTTGGCTTGCAGTGTCAGGCCCAAGTGTTATCAAATGGCCATATTTGCACATGTACTTCAAGAGATTATTTTTGGTGGTTCATATCAACAGTCATCGAGTTAAAATACTGCTTTTGAAGGTTCTCTAACACTGGTTTGTTCAGTTACATCTACCACTGTTCATTTATGGTACTCTCTGAAATAAAATATAGATGACCCTAAATTTCTGAGTGGGATGCTCCATGTTTGCACAGCAAATTTGATTATATCTTTTATCAACATCCAAGAGCTGGTATCTTCATATATGTCAATTCATACATAAATAAAGATTACATCTAAAGAAATGTCCCTTTGAGTTACAACCTGTGGCTGCAACATTAAAGCAGGTCATTTATCATAAGGTTTGCTGGGTCAGCAGATACTGAGAATCTGCCTGAAGGCACTGAGCACCAAAAATAGTGCCGCTATTGCTAAGTGAGCATCCTCCAGATGCATTGAGATGGGAATTCCCAGAAATGCCAGCTAGTGTAGCCATCTGGAGGATCCCAGTTTAGGAAAGATTCATTTAATGTGCATACATAGATGCAGAATATTACATGATGCAGTGAGAGTGACCTAGAAATGCAAACATTTCATACCTATAAACTTAAAAAAAAATTTTTTTTTTAAAGAAAACACTGTTAGAAATGTCTGAAAGTCATGAGTATCCTATTTGCACAAAATAGTAAGAGTGTAGGAGTAACTGTAATAAGTAGTCACCCCAGGAGTGAGTGTTAGCAGGAATTTTGATCTGCGTTCTTCCTAACAAATCACTGTTAAAGCTGTGGTTAAAATTGCTTTCTGATTTTTGGCTTGTTTGGGAATGAAGAGTCAGGAACCCTGCCTCAAATGTGTGATTGTACTTTTTCTTCCTGGGAAGATTCTGGGTATTGTAGCCACTCGTATTTGTAGAAGGAACAAGGTGGGAGTAATTACTCATGAGTATTAAGCCAGAATTTTCCTGAAAGATTTCTGGTTTTAAAAGCTGCTTGCAATTTATTCATCCAGGCCACCTTCCTTGTCCTTGTAGAATATGTTAGATTTCGGTAGCCACAATATGGCAGCCATAATGTATGTAGTAAATTACCCAAATGCAAATACATTTATTGGAAGGGAAAGTGGGAAGGGTATTCCATTCTTTTTCCGCTCTAAATTCTCGGTTACTCATGATCAACCCCTCCCCCCTTGCTTTTGTCTGGAAAGTGGGGACATTGACAAATCATGCGCTGGATAGCAGCTGTTCAGCATTTCTATTTTTTCATAGAATTGGGATTTATAGAAATCAAGGGCTTCTACAAAAGAATAGAGAATCCTAGAGGTTGGTGATTTGACAGGTTTAATTTTTTTAATGATTTCTGAACAATTTAAATGGTAAAAAATGTACACAGAGAATTGGAGGGCCTGGGCATCCGCCAAAAGGGGTGTCAAGGGACACACTGGCTCCTGCAAATGCCGGATTGGGGATCTGAGCATTATGTAATGTGTGGATTAAAGATCTACAGTTGTTTCTTCATTCTAGGCAGTGACGTATCTGGGGAATTTGGCTTGAGCAATATCATCAGAAAAAATACTTTGGGCAAATAGCATATAAGCCATCTTGATAATATAGTGAAAATGGAAACAAAACAATTATAGAAACCATGATTTAAAAATATTAAGATCTGTTGAATCCTTGAAATCGTAATGACAGCTATATTTATGTGGGGGGGGGGGGACATACTATAGGTCTAAAAATGACTTGAAAATTATCAAAATAGTTAGACCCCCCCCCCCATATTAAGTCAGAAGAAGTGGGACTTTATAAGATTTCAGATTTTATTCAAAAGGGGTAGCGTGGCTGTGTTGCACTCCTCTTCTTTCCTGATGCACTTTGTTGTGGTTGTCCAAGATACCATGTTTTACATGTTCTTCTTTTATGGACCAAGGAAAACATTGGGTAGTATTTAGTTAACCAAAGTTCTGAGAAGTTGTGTTCATATAATAATTTTGGCTATGCTCATTTAAAAATCTGGAAGTTACAAGCCAGCACATCTGGGGAGCCCTGAAGAGGGAAAGGCTGCTGAGTAATAATATTTTCATTGACTTAAGTTTATGACCTACTATATTTAGAATAACTAGAGACTTTTGACCATGCTGCTGCCACTACACAGTTATGAGAATTGTGTAGAATTATTGAAAGAATACTCAAGTCTATGTTCTTGCCCATTCATCATTTGCGAATCCATCAGATTTAGTCTTTTTGTTGACTCCTGCTGAGAGCAGTGTAGAAATTTCATTAGCTCTAATAACTTGTCAGCAAAAGTCCTTTATAAACCTAGACAGCAATATATATATTAGATATTGCAGTTATTCTTTGTTTAAAATGCACTTCACTTGTATAGTTGAAGGTATGATTACAAAAAAACATGAAAAATCCATGAGATGTATGAATAGCATAACTTTTACTGTTTCTTAAATACATACTGCATATGTGTCTTGCTATGCACTTTGAAGTTTGAGTATATGCGAACCAAATGCTTTTTTATTGTTTTGTGATCTGACTGATCATTAGACGTGAAATTATGCAGCCAGGCATTATATTTTGTACAGAAAAATGAATGCTTAACCTGGAACAAGGGTACATTTGACTAGCTCATAGTTATCATTGAAGTATGGAACATTAACTTTAACAAGAAACATCCACTCACGATATGTCAACAGGAGGAGAATTTAGGAGCTATGGTTACACAGCACAAAGCTAACCTCTAATTACGAAAGTTCAAATCTTAATTTAACTATTTCAACTCTATCCCCTGGTGAGTTTCAGGGAAAAGGAATATGCATTCTTTTTCTTTTGCTGATAAATGTATATGCTAGAAAGTGTTTTCAATGAAAAATATATTTAACAAGAAGCTAAGCCATAGTTGTTCTTCAGTTAACTTGCTTTGTGGAGGAACGAAGGTGGTGACTTTGCTGTTACAAGAACACAAGAAGAGTCCTACTGAATCTGGCCAAGGCTCATCTTGGTCCAGATTTTGTTTCTCACAATGGCCAACCAGATTCCTCTGCAGAAGATGGAGACATCTTTTCCCTGCAGTTATTCCCCTGAAAACTGGTACATGTAGGATTGCTGTCCACCGAATGGAGGTAACACTGAATCTGTTCTATCACTCAGCTGTGTGTTGTCTCCACAAAGTTCCAAGGGTACATGCTGGATGGAGAGATCTGATTTCGTCCCCATGCTGGCTGGGGAATTCTGGAAGTTGAAGTCCATATATCTTAAAGTTGCCAAGGTTGAGGAACACTGCCCTATAAGAAATGAGATATTATGGAAAAAATCCACACTCAGTTTTAATTTCTTTCATAATTTTGCTTATTCACTGTTTATTTCATCTAGGAGTACCAAAAAACAAAAACAAAAACCCAACCCACAGGCAGACCCAGCTTCCTTTTTGTACCGTCTCTTACAAGTCTAGCTGGGATGCAAACATTTGGCCCCCTCTTTTATCTTTTGAGGGGTTTGGGAGGCTTTAAAGTACAAAAAAGATTCCTTCATCTCATAAATGCTGAAGGCACCCATTTTCCCCTTTAAAATTCTTACTTAGCCTTCTAAAACTGGTCTTGGTCCTCCCACATTTGGCACGTGGCCTTCAAAATGCCACATGCAGCCCGGGGAAGCCTCAAGCCAACTAGGCTTGCACATTTTTTATTTAGTTGTTCTATTTCAAGGGTCAGTAGTAAGCAACATAGTAATGAAAAAACTCAGTTGCTAATATAACGGAAGATTGTTCCCTTCCCACTTGTGGATACTTAGAGATATTCCTAGCTGAGATGGAGTAGTACCTTAGCAAATGGCAGAATAATGGAACTGCACGTTCATCTGGATCTTTAATTTGTGAATGAACGTAGCAAAATTTTACAGAGACTTAATTTTGTAGTGCAAAAATCTAATCACCTAATCATTTCATCCCAAGTCAGTCTAATCCTAATAGAATTATTGCATTAGTAGTATGATTTTAAATAGCCTGGAGCAATAATTTGTCTGCATTTCAGAGGATTAAGTCTATAATACTTTAGGCAGCAATAACCAGTCTTTTGTATTGCAGAATAGGTCATAATACCAAAGCACAAAACTATGGATGGAATATTTTGCAGTTGCAAATATACCAACTGATTAATCTAGAGATTATTCGTTTGCCTTCACAATGCTTTTTAAAGCATCTTCTTAAAATAAAAGTTATTCAAGTAATAAGTATTATGTATAAGTATTCTCTTCTATTGGAATAAGTATTATTGCAGCAGAAAAATATTTTATGATTTTAAACAATATTTTTGATAGGAAATACCATCACAACACTTTCAGTTTGTACCTTTTTGGCTATGATTACTAAAGTCAGTGGGATTTTTATAAAGAACATTTGATTAGGTTACATCTCTGTCCAGCTTTCCTTGATCTGGGTTTTTCCAGATGTTTTGGATTACAACTCCCATAAACTACAGCTGGTATAGCCAGTTGTCCCAGATCCTCTAAATATTTGACTGGGGACTCATCTTTATTTTTTGGAAATAGGATGCTATAGGATGCGGCAATATTGGGAGAAGTAGAGGTAAAGCAAAAATATAATACAAGAATTTTGCCTCCTGACAATGTTTTATTCTTAATATTCTTATCAGGCTAAGGACTTAGTTTTATATTTCTCTTAAAACGCACTGGCATATTTGCATCTGCTTTAAAGAGCCATGAAAATATAATGTTTGAAGTAAAGTATTATATTTGTCTGCCACGTGTTTGTGTAACGTGTTTTCCTCCCATCCTGGAAGACCTCCATTTGGTTTTGTATGAGGTTGATAACCCTGATCTCTGACCTGCCCTACTCCCCAGAAGAAAATTGATATGTAAAAAAAATAGTCTGGTGTCCCTGGGAGCAATAGCACAAATGAGCATGGAAGCAGAGAGCCAGTGGGGCCAGTTGGAGCCCAGCAGATCCTCCATCCCCAGTGGCTCCATGGATTGTCCAGGTGGGAGCATAGTGCTAGCATAAAATGGAAAACCCTATTGCATGCTGGAAAACAGCTCAACCAACTTCAGAAGTGAGCTGGCTACCAGATGGGGACTCTGTTGTGAAAATACTGTATGCCCTTCATGGTTACAGGAGCATGTTCCTTTTGAGGCAGACTTTGTGGATAAGTCCTTATAGAGAAGATTTGTGTAGAATATTCTAGAGTATTCTGTATGAAGTATGCATCCTCTTTTGGATGAAACTCTAATGTTTGTTAGTTACTTTAATTTCTTTCTTCCACTTGAAAAACGTTATGCTAATGACCTGGTTGTGGCACTGCTTTGGATATTTTTTTTCCAAATACATACCCATGACTGGTTGTAAAGCTACTTTTGAGAATATTTGAAAGTTCTGAGTGCCTACTAAATTCTCCAAGAATCAAATAAATTCCTTTCCTAAGTGCTTACATTCTGTTTCATTAGAAAATGGTTAACATTTGGCTTCCAGAGTAAGAAGAGAATTTCATTGAAGAATTATTCCATAATTATTTTTTTGTTCTTCATTGAATGTACGTATGATCTTTCCCAAATCTGGGTCAGCAGCACTATATACTGGGCAACCTGCCCAATTTAATGGATTGTCAAAAGCAAGATAGTTTTGTATGGGGGGGGAGAATTCACACAGAGTCAGCTGCATCAGCAGTAATATCCTGGATTATTTTTGGAATGCAAGATGATTGGGATGGTTCCAGACAACCAAACAGAGTGACAGCTTGCTGTGTCTTTCTTTGCAGAGCACTCAACCATTATGTCATGGATTTTTATTCAAGCCTAGTTTCAGTATTTGTTGAATGTGACTGTCACAGATACTAGACATTGTTAGACCTGCCCCATAATGTATTAGTTGGCATGAAATCTATTATTTTTATAACACAAGGGTGCCCAGGGTCCTATTTTCTATTCCTATTTTCTATGATCAAAGAAGACCCATTGGTATTTTCCTTTTTATACATTAAATCTAGCAAATGTCCCTTTTCAAACAACCCATTTCTGTTTTCATGTCTAAAGAGCTCCTAATGACATCTTCCTTCCTTCCCTCCCTCCTTCCTCCCTCTAATCCTTTTTCAGGCCTTCCCTTTTCTGACTCAGTTTCTTCTTCCTCTCCCTCCCCTAGCAATTAATACATGAAGAACAGAATGACATGGCAGTGGAGATTGATTAATTTCAAATGCATGCCAGTTTTTGCATTTATTCCTCCCTAATCCATGCTGTTCTGATTTCTTTGATTAAAAAAATACATCTAGAAATTAACATGATTTTTAATGCATTCCATCATAAAATAATCATTTTTTAAATTTTCCCCCTAAAATACATATTTTTGTACAAATTTAAGTTTTTTGCCTATGTGTTGGTATGAATTGGGATACATTTTTGGAGAGAATTGTACTACAGTTTGAAGCATTGATAAAATAAAGGCTAAATATATATTGTGAATTGAGCCAGTTCAGTTTAAAACAGGTTGAACAATATTTAAGTATCTCAAGGAAGTAGCTGAAAGTCTTGTGACCACTATAAGCTCATTAGTTTGTGTGAGTGTTCTGTAATACGTTTGTCTTCACTTACATGTCAGAGCCATACAGAAGTTGATTGTACCTAGGATTATATCATTTTAACATGCAGGCACAGAACACTTGTTTTGAATGTTAATGTTGGTTATGTCAAAAATTACTAAAGGCCAAGAAATGTACCACTCTGTAGAGAAAGATAATGAATATGTCAGAAAGAGAGGCCAGCTAGAATTTTCCTCCTCATTATGGTAGCGTGTTGATGCAAGGGACTATTTAATCAGATGATCTCCCCATTTGCATTCAGAATCTCAGAAAGATTGCTTAATGTACTTTGTTTTCAGTTACCTATTTATTTTTATTTAACTGTTAGATTGATATCTTCAGGAGCGCATGGTAGCTTAAAGAAAGAAGGTGGGGGAGTAGTCTTCATTTTATCCCAGCAATAATCCTGTGAAGTAGGTAGGGCATTAACTGCCCAAAGTCAGCCAGTGAGTTTCTGTTCGCAACTTTTATTCCTGCAAGAACCACTGTCTTCTGATGAGCTGCTGGTTAATCTGTACTTATAGTTGTGTTTATTTTTGCTCTGCAATAAATATTCACACATGTCTATACTTAAATAGAATCTCATCTCGAGTTTCAGAAGCTGCCTCCCAGTTTCTCTTCCGTTCACCACTGAAGGCTTTTTCATTCAAAAGTCCAATAAGGTTTCATTCTGCAGAGAAATCTTTTCTAAATTAGCATCCTCTAGTTCAGTCTTTCTCAACCCCAGCAATTTTAAGATGTGTGGACTTCAACTCCCAGAATTCCCTAGCCAGCTGGGCCATCTTAAAGTTGCTGAGGTTGAGACACACTGCTCTAGTTCAGTGGGGAAGTCAATGCCCATAATTCCCAGCTAGTTTGCGTTGATTAAGGCAAAGTGCTGCGGAACCAGCCATGCTTCTAGAGGTAGTTTTACTACCTTTTTGCCCTTTTTGTTTATTGATGGCTAGTAAAGGGGGAAAAAAGCATTGCTGGAGAAAATTGGAAGCTGTGACTCTTATTCCTCCTTCTGTAATGGATCCTATTAAGAGTTAACAAGTCTTCTAAATTAGGTTAATACTGGTGGTATCGTTCCCAGTTGTCCCCCTGGAAGGATTAGCACATTCTAACGCTGCAGCAGCATACAAGCATTTTCATCAAATTGTTTCCTGCAGTGATGTTGGGATTACCAAAATGTCAACATATTCAAGGCAGCAATAATGCTATAAGTAATTTTGATAACAGTTTATTTGTTCACTTACTGAATTTCCACTTCAGGTTTTCTGAAAGGTTTTCATACACTGTTTTTGCATACAGATTCTTTAGAGGCTCTCTTTGACAATTGCTCAGAAATTGTGTTTGTGTATATTTTTGTTTATGAACAGGAACCAAAACATGGAAAAAAACAAGGCAAAGAGAAAATAATATATGTAACACGATACATTATAGAGATAAAATAATTCAGTTTTTAAACAACACATTTATTACATAAAATGATATTGGTCCATCTTTCCATTATACTAATAAAGAGCCAGTTCAAAGGCACGGTTGAACACTTTCCTTCAGTGTTTTAAATTTGGAATAGCAGTATGTTTCCCTCAAAACAAAACAGGTTTTTTGCTACACTCTGTGTGTGATAAATCCAAAGTTCTTCATCTATCAATAAAATTCTGTATTTTTGTTCTATAGTTAAACATTCCTATTATATCTTTACAACTCATTTCCTGTTCCAAAACCGTGTTAACAAAGTGGGACAACTACAGAATACACCCAATTTATGAGAGTCTTAGTCTCCTCTGGTTTCTTCATTCATTCATTCTATTTGTTGCCGAATCAATAAAGATCCAGGGCAGTTTACAGCAGTGCAGACAAAACAAAAACAACACGCCATACAACCTTTTAAAATATCCATTAAAATCAAACTGGTAAATAATATAGAATAATAGTTATAATAGTAATGGAAAAAATAAATAACCAAAATCAAAAGTAGAAGACAACCGTTACGTTGAAATGAAAAACTGGCAAACTGGCAACAATTAACTAGAGGGTTAAGATGCTCAAGAGGGTTGGAGAGAACCTTAATTCCAAGGGGAGGCTAATTCTCAATGACTGAGAAACAGCACTTCCTGGCTCCCATTTCCCTTACTATAAAAAGTGATGCATTACATTTCTAACACAAATACAGTGCATTTGGAAAGTATTCAGACCCCCTTCACTTTTTTCAATTTTGTTATGTTGCAGCCTGATACTACAATCGTTCAAATTAATTTTTTTCTCATTAATCTACACTCAGTACCCATAATGATAAAGTGAAAACAGAATTTTAGAAATGTTTGCAAATGTATGAAAAAGGAAAAACTGAAATATCACAAGTACTTAAGTATTCAGACCCTTTGCAACAACACTTGAAATTTAGCTCAGGTGCCTCCCATTTCTCTTGATCGTTGCTGAGCTGTTTCTACACCTTGATTGGAGTCCCCCTGTGATAAATTGATTGCACATGATTTGGAAAGGCACACACCTCTCTATAGAAGGCCTCACACATAACAATGCATACTGTATCAGAGCAAAAGTCATGAGGTCAAAGGAACTGCTTGCAGAGCTCCGAGACAGGATTATTGCAAGGCACAGATCTGGGGAAGGCTACAAAAAAATTTCTGCTGCACTGAAGGTTCCCAAGTGTACAGTGGCCTCCATAATTCTCAAATGGAGGAAGTTTGGCACAACCAGGACTCTTCCAAGAGCTGGTTGCCCAGCCAAACTGGGCAATCGGGGGAGAAGAGCCTTAGTAAGAGAGGTGGCCAAGAACCTGATGGTCACTCTGACTGAGGTTCAGAGATCCTGTGTGGAGATGGGACAAAGTTCCAGAAGGACAACCATCACTGCAGCCCTCCACCGATCTGGGCTTTATGGCAGAGTGGCTAGATGGAAGCCTCTCCTCAGTGCAAAACACATGAAAGCCCGTTTGGAGTTTGCAAAAAAGCACCTGAAGGACTCTCAGACTGTGAGGAACAAGATTCTTTGGTCTGATGAAACCAAGATTGAACTGTTTGGCCTCAATTTTAAACATCATGTCTGGAGGAAACCAGGCACCACTCATCACCTGCCCAATACCATCCCAACAATGAAGCATGGTGGTGACAGCATCATGCTGTGGAGGTGTTTTTCAGCAGCAGGGACTGGGAAACTGGTCAGGGTTGAGGGGAAGCTGAATGGAGCAAAGTACAGAGATCTCCTCAATGAAAACCTGTTCCACAGCGCTCAGGACCTCAGACTGGGCCGAAGGTTCACCTTCCAACATGACAATGTTCCTAAGCACACAGCCAAGACAACACAGGAATGGCTTAGGGACAACTCGGTGAATGTCCTAGAGTGGCTCAGCCAGAGCCCTGACTTGAACCCTATTGAACATCTCTGGAGAGACCTGAAAGTGGCTGTCCACTGAGTAAAGGGTCTGAATACTTAAGTACGTGTGATATTTCAATTTTTTTCTTTTTAATAAATTTACAGACATTTCTAAAATTCTGTTTTCACTTTGTCATTATGGGGAACTAAGTGTGGATTAATGAGTAAAAAGAATTTGAACGATTGTAGTATCAGGCTGCAACATAACAAAATTGAACAAAGTGAAGGGGTCTGAATACTTTCCGAATGCACTGGCTGGCAACCAGCTTTTAAAAAAGATCTTCTGAGGGGTTGAATTGTCTCTTCCAAAGAGCATTAGCAACATGTTTAACATTCTTTAAACCCTACTTCATTTATTTGTCAATATGGGACATTCTAAATCTTTATTTTTGCAGATTGCTAGTATCTATTTTAGTAATATTCTTTAACTGCTTATAAGAGTCAATTATTTCCCAGTAATAATAACAATTTAGGGTTCCCAGACACTGTCAGTGTGTCAGGTCCAATTGCATGGTCAAAATATGTTTTATTTTAATATACTGCTAGTTTTCATCCATTTTAACCAGTTCAAAATCTTCTTGTAATATATCAAGTTATTCAGCCACTTAAACTCATTTGTTTAGTTTCTGTGTGTGTGTGTGTGTGTGTGTATATATGTATTTCATAGAAACACATTTTGTTGGAAGCTTCCTGGACAATGGGACAAAATCCACCAAAGTGGGAATTTGACAGCAGTAATACAGAATAAAAAAAAGCAGTAATACAGAAAAGAAAAAAAAAAATCTTTGTGTCAGCAGTGTGTCTGCTGCCTACAAATTAAGCATGTGGAGAGTTTTGCTAATCTGGTCTATTCCTGCCAATGTTCTCCAGAATTAAAATGTGATATATCAGCTTCAGTGTGTAAACAAGGGTATTTCTTTTTACATTTGTTGCAAAAGAAGATTTGCAGAGTCAAAAATGAGGACACAGATTGATCTTAATATAATACAGTGATCCAGGTATACTATAATTATGTAATCATTTTTTTTTCCTAACAGAAAGGCTGAAATATTTGATACCATCCACCATGGTATCCTTCTGGACCAACTCAGAGGATTAGGAGTGGGTGACACAACGTTGTGCTGGTTCACCTCCTTTCAACGGGGTTGGTTCCAGTCAGTGGTAATTGGGGAGGAGAGATCCCGCCCTCGGCCCCTGCTATGTAGGGTGACGCAGGGGTCAGTGCTCTCTCCTCTCTATTTAATATCTACATGAGACCACTGGGTGAGCTCATCCGTCTCCGTGGGGTGAGGTATCAACAATATGATGATAATAATTGTACATACACCCCTGGCGAATTAAGTGATGCTGTGGATGTCCTATCCTGGTGTCTGGAGACTGTGAGGGTCTGGATGGGGAATGACAGGCTTCAACTAAACTCTGGCAAGACTGAGTGGCTTTGGGTTTTGAGCCCCTCTGGTTATAGAACTTTACCATCTTTGGTACTGGATGGGGTTGCACTGCCCCAAACAAACCCTATGTGCAACCTGGGGGTCCTCCTGGACTCATGACTTGTGCTCGATGAGCAGGTGGCAGTTGTGGCTAGAAGGGCCTTTGCACAACTTCGTATTGTGTGCCAGTTGCTCCCATTCCTGGATCAGGGGGACCTACTCACGGTCAGTCATGCCCTCATTATCTTCTGGTTAGATTACTGCAATGTGCTCTACGTGGGGCTGCCCCTGAAGAGAATCTAGAAACTTCAGCTGGTGCAAAATGCGGCATGAGCAGTTATGTGTATTTCTGGTAGAACGCATGTTACACCTCTGCTTCATGAGCTGCATTGGTTACCAGTTTGTTTCTGGGTCCAGTTCAGGGTGCTGATGTTGACCTTTAAAGGCCTTCATGGCATGGGACCGGGTTATTTGAGGGACTGCTTCTCCCCAATTTCATCTGCCCATCCTACCAGATCCAGCAGAGACAGCATGTTATGGGTTCTATTGCCTAGGGTGCTACATTTGGTGGGCCCTAGGTGGCGGGCCTTTTCTTGTATGGCACCCGTACTGTGGAATCTTCTCCCGCCTGAGGTGAGGTTGGCCTCACCACTGTTGAGCTTCCAGAGGTCCTTCAAGACCTGGCTATGCCAGCAGGCCTGGGGACCCCAGGGGATGGGTGAACTAGTGAGGTGGCTCCATTATTTTTAACATCCCTTTGTCTATAATTTTTTGTTTTAGTTTGGTTTTTATATCTTTTAATGTATTTATTAACTGTTTTAGCCCTGTTGTACACTGCCCAGAGTTGCTTGTTTGTGAGATGGGCAGCTGTATAAATTGTATAAAGTGTTTGTTTGTTTGTTTGTTTGTAAAGTATTTATTGGTAAAATATGTTATTTTCCCTTATCCTTTTAATGCATATCTAGTAGTATCTAAATCTCTCTAAATCTAAATCTTTTTTTAACAGTGGCCTATGTATTAGAAAATATGCACATTATTGATCTATAGGCCATATACAGAACGTGATGCTTTAGTTCCAGCACCAAGTGGGCTCTTAGATTATTGAGCCTTGCAAAGAACAAGGCCTTTTAAGAAATCCACTTCTTCTTGCATGGCTCAGTGATCATAGGACATCCTCAGATGAGAAGCTGGAGAGTGTGGCTGGAAAATGCTGGTTTTTGCACTAGGAGAATGTAGTGGTTTCCAGGCTTTACAGAAACTGGTCTTCAAGAGAATCAAGGGCAGCTGCAACATTGGTAAGAGAGGGGCAGGGGGATTTTTACTTCTCCTCCCCAGTAATCATGAATACAGCCTGGCAAACTGCTCCTAAAATTCAGAGCAGGTGCTTATTGAGTGGAGTGCAATATAGTTTAAAAAGTTATCGCTGGAAATAAATTGGAAAATTCAGCTATGCATGCAGAAATACTTGATAGGACACAATAAATTATTTCAACCAGTTCGATTTAAAGTTCAAAACTTAATGGACAGGAATAAATAGCTTTTCTACATTTCAAAAACACATCATTCTGTATTTTCCTTTCCAGAGAACTTTTAGATGTCAATTCATAGCATGAGTTTATTAGATAGGGACAAAGTAATGCAATCAGGAAAGAACAGCATGAGAGCGTGGCTAAAATGAAAATGCAGGGATCACCATGGAAGTTCCTGCAAAATTATTGAAATCTAATTGCACTAATATCAATCAACTGGCAATGGTTAGGTTTGCATAACCCATGCTAAGCCATGGTTTGTGTACCATGTCTTATTGAATGAACCAGAATTAGCTGGTTTTGCACAGCGCATTAAGCTGCAAATCACAGTTTTCAGATCACAGTGGCTGAATTCACACAATGTTAAGCGAAAAGGGAAAAAATCACAAGCATGAACCAAGCCAACAGACTCAGGCAATGATCTTATTTATTTACTAGAAATTGAACTAAGACAAGCTTTAATTTAAAAAAAAAATGATTATCATTGCTTGGAACTGATTATAGCATATGGCAGTAGTGGGATGGGAGAACTGGGATATGCTTTAGTAATGCCCGAGGGTGAAGAAACAACAGAGATGAAGCATAAGAAGAAGAACAGTGGGCAGAAGATGACACATCCAAGGGTATATATCAGATCACCATGTGAGGTGGGATGGGATCCTTATTTGTCCAGCTCCTCAATGAAGGATCATTTCATCTTCTATTAGCTGCCTTGTCTCCTGCTGATGCAGCAGTTAAATAATGGATAGAGAGTGCTTGACTGAGTCTCTGTACCTTAGTGTCTCTCTGCATTGCCTGCTTAATATTCCATTTCAGTTTAACCAAAGATGAAACATCTACATTTCTATATACTCATTTCACTGAGGTCAATTCTTGTCATGACTTTTTATAGACATTGAACTGCACATAAGCATAGAAGGGGAAAGAGGGGAAGTTCTTCTTCTTTTTTTAATTTTCCTTTTTTAAAAATTAACACTACAATGTTCCTTTTCCTTTCTTTGGAGTTCCTGGGGAAAAGAACACCCGAGTTCGTATCCTGGTGATTCTTGTAATGCTCATGTAACTGGGAAGCCAAAGATAAGGGCTCTTTGTGGCTGTAAGATCAGAAGCAGGGAAGCTTGTGGGAGAAACAAGGGCAGGAGAAGCCGGAGCTGCCTCAAATTGGTGCATTGTAATGCACACAGATGACATTGATAAATAGCTCCCTTTAACTAGCATCTGCAGCAGACTGTCAGGCTGAGAAGAGTTCCCAGCATACCTTATTCCTCTGTGTGAATGAAATCTCTGTTGAGTCATTATTTACCCATCTACCTGTGAAAAGTGGGGGGGTAGGGTTGCCTTGTTGCAATTTTGTTGATTTCATTTTAATATACTGTAGGTACATATGTTTCTTTCTTCTGGTGCCTTCTGCAGTGATAGATACAGGTTAGCCTGTTTCTGATTAGTCTCCTAGCTCTTTTTGTCTTTGTCTTTTTAAGGCTAAGTGGTTTTTGAGGTAAGTATGGGCTTTCTAAGGTTTGGAATCCCATTTCCACTAAACAAATGAATTAAATGGTATTGACTGTGTCTTTTGTAGCTGAAAGAATGTACAGTTAAGCAAGATAAGAACTGAATATATTCTCAAGACTACTTTTCCTCATGAAAGGAGAAGAGAGAATGGATTTTTTTTTTTAAAATGTTCATTGGTTGAGACTTCACAATATATTAAAAGAAGAGGTAAAGCATATCTATTTTTCTGAAACCCACACTTTCTTTTTTGGCATTTCCCCATTTAGCTCTGGAAGTTGGTAGAGTGAGTATCTTGACTGACACACAATGATTCACTCACCCTCAATTGAAAAAAAAATTCTATTGTTAATTAGATTTTAAAAGACTCGTTACCTTCTAGTATTCCAGAATCACCTTGAAATAGAGTTTAAACGAACTCTTCTAATAGTGAAACATCACATACACAGGCACCCCATTCTCCTAAAAATATTTCTGCTTACAAAGTTGTTAATGGATGACAATGAATATTTTAGATGACATCTTATAGCACTTCCGACATTTATGATGTCCATTTGCTTGCTACCCAGCCATTCAGTCACTGGTATGTATTACAGTTAATGACAGGATTGAACAAGTTGGTAGACTCATAAAATAAGCTTAAGAGATGAAAGAGAACTAAACTGTGTATGTGTGTATGGGGGGGGACAAGCAAACATTCCCCTCTCCCCATTAAGAATGGAATGAGGAAAAAGGGTAGGAGGAAAATTTAGTAAACGTCAATTCAGTAATAGGGGCAGGTCTCTTATCAGCTCTCCATTGACTTGCATTCTGAGTTAATATGAACCAGGATAAATTCTTGTTGAAAATGCATCTTAATATTGCCTCCTTTACAGAATGATTGCTGTACTAGGTTTTCTTGGCTCATCCTTGTTTTCACTGGGCAATTTATATTCAGAGTTGTAATGCTGCAAATTATCAGGAAGAACAGTAAGGGATGCTTCATTCCTAACCCAGTTATATTTTTTCAATACATTTCTCATGAATCAAGAAATATTGATCTACTGTTTAGTTTCTAGAAGATTGATAAATATTGTTTATAGATATATTGAGTTTAATGTCCTTGGCAACCGGTGATTAATTTATTTTGTTCAGAGGATCAGTTCTGCATTCAGTCCCTTTTGTTTCCTAATTTTACTGCTGAATGTTATGGATTTAAAGATTTGAGACTAAGGCTGGTGTAAAAATATATTGTCCTAATGTCTTGAGCCAAATATTGGGAATTCCACCTTGTAAAAAATTGTTCAAATATAGAACTCCTCCTTAAAAAGATACACATATGTCCAGACCTCATTTATCCAATTATATCCCTGCAGCTTGCAAGGTCTTTCAAGCTAAAGTAGTACCTCAGCTCCTCTACGGCTCTCAGATTTGCTCCCTTGCAAAGCTTAATAAAATTGAAACTATTCAGAACAAGTTTATTAGAGCCATTCTGATGGTACCAAAAAATGTTAAAAATGCCATCCTAAGGGTAGAATTAGGTATAGTTCCATTGGATGTCAGAACATGGTTTCTCCTTCTTACCTTCTGGCTAAAGTTACTTCTGTTTCCTACAGGCTTAGCCCCATTAGTATTTAGGGATCATTTCAAATCATGGTGGCAAAAACAAGCCATAGATAGAATTCAATTGCTGGGATTCTCTATGGAAAATCTGTGCTTATTAGGATTTGATAATGCTAGAATCGCCCTTAAACAACATATCTGGGATATAGATCTACAAACAAATTTAAGGAAGGTGCTACACCCCAATATTTGTCATTTTCTACCACAAGGGTTTGTCCCAGCTAATGACACTGAAAGTTGCCGGCCAGAAATGGCTGACGGCTTCGGCGGTTCAAGTCCAGCCTTCGCCGTTAACAAGAGGAGCTCTTGTTTCCTCCCCAGCTCCTGTCAACCCAACAGCTCGAAAACTTACATGAGTAGATAAATGGGTACTCTCACTCCGGTGGGAGGAAAAATGCTGGCAGCGCCTTGCACAGAGAGACGGGATCAGCTGCTGGTAAGCGTGAAACCGTGCTCGCCCGAAAAGGGCGCGAAGCAACGGAAATCCCGCCTCCTGCGCTCGCCAGCTGGGCTCCGCTCTAGGAAGGCGGCTCTGGCAAACCACTTCCGAAACAATTGCCTTGAAAACTGCACAGGATTTGTCCAGGCAAGGATTCGTCCAGGCAAGGACTCATCTAGGCAGGCACTGCAGGGTCAGTAATGACTGAGCGCAGACCAAAAAAAAAACAATTTTGAAATTTCATAAAGCTTTCACCTTAGCCAGACTGGATGCGATGCCCTTAGCAGTCCTTTTTGGACGTTTTAAGGGCATTCCTATGCACCTTCGATTATGTCCATGTGGAGATGGCTCAATAGAAACACTAAGCCATATGTTCTTGTATTGTTCCCTGTATAAGGACTCTAGACAGATACATATATACCCGATACTGAAGAGATTTTCTGACAGGGAGTGTGATTTCTATTTAATGCTACTCCTTTCGGACAAGGACCCGAAAATATCCTCTCAAGTTGCCCAGTTTTGTGCTACCATCTGCACAATATGCTCCACCATTATTTAGATTTAAAACTTCATAACATAGTATTTTACTTTGATATAGTTTAGCACTTTGATTTTAATTTTTAGATTAAATAATATTGTTTTGTTTTATATATATATACACATAAATGTAAGATGATTATTATTGTATATTTTGACTGTATCTGGCCTTAGGGCTGTAATAAATGTGTGTGTGTGTGTGTGTTATAAAAAGAAAACAAACTTGAAGATGCAGTTGAATATGAAAGGCATCTATATATTGGCTGTCAAGAAAATTAGGGTACCTTAGTGCAATGCAAACAAAAGAAGCTCTAATTTATTACAGGGCTTCAACTTTCTGTAGATACTGCAGTTTCTTTCCTTCAGAGATATGCACTAAAACTTCAAATTTCTTCTCTTGTTGTCACTTAATAGCTCACCTGGATAGGATTGCCCCTGGCTCTGCAAATACAGCAGTTAAGTCTAACCTCTAAGTTAGAAGCCCACTGTGTTGCCTGGCAGCCTGCATATATAGGAGCTAATAAAACAGAACAGATCAGAATTGTCTCACTTCTGAGCTTGTCATACATTGATGCAAAGAGCAGGTTTCTGGGCAGATTTAATTTAGAACTTGAAGTGACTAACCTATTCTGAGACCTTGAAGTCAGTTTTCTAGATTTGCTACGAATGCTAACAACTCCTATGAATATTTGACTTGTTACAGATGCTTTGCATGGCTTGTCCTGTTGTTCCCCTGTTGTAAAAAGATAATAATGATTGCTATAGTCTTACTTTGTATTTAATATTGGATGGCAGGTATTTTCCTTATGTAGTCTGTAGGTTGCATAGCACATTCAGATAATCAGATTTTCCAATAAAGAAAAGTCCTATGCGTAACAGTCATATTCTGGGGCATGCACAAATCATGTTAATCAAATCATATAGTTAATTAATATGAGACATACATTGAATTCAGAGTTCTTGGATCAGTGCAATGTTTCTGTACTATGAGTAGCTCATTCCATGCCCAGTATTTAATATTGGCTATGATCCAACACTGACTTAGGTGTGTTTACATGGTACTGTAGATTAATGTATGGCTTTTCAGCTCTAATATGTATTATCTAAATAAAGCCTAATACAAGTGTGGGAGATGTATATGTCTTATCTGTGGCTTTAATTAATACCATTTTAAAAATATCTTCCCTATTACCCATCATCATCTAAAAGTTTATGAGCAGTGAGTGAGAAGATGTTTGAATATACTGTAGTTTGAGATGTTTTCTCACCCAGTATGGAGAAGCCTTCACAGAAGGAGCATATAAACACCTTGTTTTTCACATCACTTTGCTTGGAATCTTGTGTTTGTACAATGTTTGAATAGTTCATCCATGAGAGACTGAATATGCTGTTATTTTGTAAGAATTACTTTGCATAGGCTAATGATGAATAGGAGTGCTAATTCATTTCTACAGTATGAATGTAGAATGTAGAAACAGTGATCTAGATAAGGAATAGGTATAGTTGTTTCTGGTTTTACAACATATGCTTTCACAACCAACTGCTCCTTTTCAACCCGAGGCAAATGATATATAGTGAAAACTGTCCTGGTGATCATTCTGGATTCATTGACACTGGTATGTGGCACCATTACTTACAGACTTAGGAGCAGATCTGGCTGTAGGAATATTTAGTGACAGATTCCTAAACGACCAGAAATGAGATCTGATATAGGTTGCAATAAAACACTTTCTGGCAATTGCATAACTGCATACTTGATTTTGTGTGAACTACACATTGAAAGGCGAAATAAAAATATATATAAATACATAAAATCTGTCACTGGATAGCATAATACAGAGTTCTTCAACCTAATGTGTTGGGAATGGAGGTCAATCACTGTTTATTTCTCCCCCCTCCCCCCCCAGTGCCTCCAAGAACTATTTCATGAGATTGGGAGACTTTCCAGAGTGGCAAGAAGTGCACAAGCTTTGGTGGGAGGAGAATTTGTGTGTTGACT
Organism: Liasis olivaceus; assembly: GCA_030867105.1. NCBI lineage: Eukaryota > Metazoa > Chordata > Lepidosauria > Squamata > Pythonidae > Liasis > Liasis olivaceus. The sequence goes on from CM061349.1 coordinate 267,297,376, forward strand.
TTTTTTTTAAATTCAAACCGATCTTTCTAACCTCTCTTCAAAAGACAATAGTTGCAGAAGATTCTGTAACAATTTCAGAAGTCTTTTTATTTTATTTAATAAGAAAAGAAAGATTAAGACAAGTTTACTAAGGGTATGTGGGATTTAATGGTATTGCCTTTGAAGATGGTGGCCTCTCCTTCATTAGAGCTTTTTTTATATCATCGGTGAGATGGTCAACTGTCAAGGATGCTGTGGGACAGATTTCATGTAATAGCATGGAATTGGACTAGCCCTGTCCACTCTCTTCTGTTGCTGCAGTTCTATGAAGGCTAAGCATAAAGCAAGACAAGTTTTACCTAGGCTGAATATGATTCATAATTTCCAGAAATAATTGTGCTACTTGTATAACTTGATCTGTCTACAGGCATTTCAGTTTAAAGGCACAGGTTGTCTGTGTAATACCTAGTGACACTTAGACGTTGGTCTTTTAATTGTGTCAGTATCCTTGGCCTATTAAGAATGAACAAAGGCAAAAATCAACCAAAGGCTTAATTAAAGCCAGTGGTCCCAGGAAGTTAAAGGAATCCTAGCAACTCTAAAGGCATTCCACTAAATAAGCTAGTATCTGTATAATTCACCCTCTAGTAAATTGATGACGCTAGTGGAGATGACAGTATTCCAGCTGAGTTATTTAAAATACTAAAAGATGATGCTGTTAACGTGCTGCACTCAATATGCCAGCAAGTTTGGAAAACACAACAGTGGCCACGGGATTGGAAAAGGTCAGTTTACGTTCCAATTCCAAAGAAGGGCAATGCCAAAGAATGCTCAGACTATTGCACAATAGCACTCATTTCACATGCTAGCAAGGTTATGCTCAAAATCCTACAAGCTAGGCTTCAGCAATACGTGAACCGAGAACTACCAGATGTACAAGCTGGGTTTTGAAGAGGCAGAGGAACTAGAGATCAAATTGCCAACATTCGCTGGATCATGGAGAAAGCACAAGAGTTCCAGAAAAACATCTACTTCTGCTTCATTGACTATGCAAAAGCCTTTGATTGTGTGGATCACAACAAACTGTGGCAAATTCTTAAAGAGATGGGGTACCAGACCATCTTACCTGTCTCCTGAGAAATCTGTATGCGGGCCAAGAAGCAACAGTTAGAACCAGTCATGGAACAACTGATTGGTTCAAAATAGGGAAAGGAGTACGACAAGGCTGTATACTGTCACCCTGCTTATTTAACCTATATGCAGAGTACATCATGAGAAATGCCAGGCTGGAAGAATCACAAGCCGGAATTAAGATTGCAGGGAGAAACATCAACAACCTCAGATATGCAGACGATACCACCCTAATGGCAGAAAGTGAAGAAGAACTAAAGAGCCTCTTGATGAGGGTGAAAGAGGAGAGTGTGAAAGCTGGCTTGAAACTCAGCGTTAAAAAAACTAAGATCATGGCATCTGGACCCATCAATTCCTGGCAAATAGTAGGGGTAGAAATGGAAGCAGTAACAGACTTCATTTATTTGGGCTCCAAGATCACCGCAGACAGAGACTGCAGCTATGAAATTAAGAGACGCTTGCTCCTTGGGAGGAAAGCTATGGCAAACCTAGATAGCATATTAAAAAGCAGAGACGTCACCTTGCCGACAAAGATCCGCATAGTCAAAGCTATGGTTTTTCCAGTAGTAATGTATGGCTGTGAGAGCTGGACCATAAAGAAGGCTGAGCGCCGAAGAATTGATCCTTTGAACTGTGGTGCTGGAGAAGACTCTTAAGAGTCCCCTGGACTGCTAGGAGGTCAAACCAGTCAATCTTAAAGGAAATCAACCCTGATTGCTCATTGGAAGGATGAATAGTAAAGCTCAAGCTCAGATACTTTGGTCACCTAATGCGAAGAGAGGACTCTTTGGAAAAGACCTTGATGCTGGGAAAGATTGAAGGCAAAAGGAGAAGGGGACGGCAGAGGATGAGATGGATAGATAGCATCACTGAAGCAATGAGCATGAAACTGAGCAAACTCAGGGAGGCAGTGAAGGACCGGAAGGCCTGGCGCGATATGGTTCATGGGGTCACGAAGAGTCGGACACGACTTAACGACTGAACGACAGCAACAACAACACATTGCCCCAATTATTATAGCAAATAGCAATCCCTTTACCCCAGTGCAGAGTCAGCGTGGCTATGACAGTAGTAGTGTAAGTACGTAGAAAGTGTCCGAACTCTGAAAAAGATGCTGAACATTTTAAAAGCGAATGGGCCTGCAGATGAATAGTTCAGTTCCTCTCCTGCCCAGGCTTGATCTCTTCATATTTGCTTTCTCCAGGCATTATTGTTTTAAAATTAATTTTGCAGATTATACATCTGCAAAACATTTAGTAACATACACACACACCCCAGCAGCAGCAGTCAGAGAAAAACCAAGGCAAATCAGGGCTTCCAGATCTGAGCTGCAAAAATTCAAACCAACTTAGATGGCAACAAAGAATCTCCTTGTTACCATCTAGTGGTCATCTGGAATTTTGCAGTTTAGATCTTCTTTGCCCTATAAAAATGCCAGCTGAACTTTTAAGATCAATAAAAAAGAAAGCGCCATACTGCACCTGATAGTAAGGTATTTCTGAGCATTAGAAAAGGCAAATTAAAAATCATTGCAAGAATTTGAGGGTTATTGTGCAAATTTACTTATGAGTAATTCACTCTGAATGATGACTATCTCTGGTATTGTGCTGTTAATGTATTGCATTATAGGTTATATATTGGATGCATTTTTGTTTGTATCTGATAAGTATTTTATATTGACATTGAGGGTGTTTAATTTTTATTTGCCTAAAATATTTTTAAATAGTATTAAAAAGAATACTGGCCACAAAGGTATTAATCGCTGCCCTGTTCTGTCTTTCCCAGCCAATAGTATTCAGATGCACCCAGGCTGGATCCTTCCTTGATTGTAATTCTTCACTCCCACCATGCATGAACAATTAAAGGTAAAGTGTAAGAGAGGGATATGCCCACAGGTAACTTATGCTATGATCCTGAATTTGTTGCTCTAACAAAGATCTGGCAGATACTTTTTTGTGGAGTCCTTGGGGTTCTCTGAGCTTGGTTCTTTTCTTGCAAACGTTTCATTACCCGGCTAGGTAACATCTTCAGTGCTAGAATGGGATGGGGTTTGCTCTCTATTTATGTGCTATGGCCTGCCTTGCCAGTGCTGGTGGGGGTGGGGGGTTTGTTTTGCTCCTCTGGTAGTTCTTTGATTAGCATATGTTTACTGCTTGATTGTGTGCCTGGTGGTAACCTTTGCTTATCTGGATACTTTTTTCCCCATCTTTAATCTGTAAAAAGGTTTTTGTTTTCATTCCTTTATTGGATTATGTTTGCTACCTGTTAACTTATAGTGGCAGTTGCTTTGTCTTTAGTCTTAAAGGCATGGGTAGAAGTTTTGAGCTTGTGTAGTACCCTGTGCAGGCCCCTTAATGCTCTTATTTTGGTCTGCATAGCAAATGTCAGTAAAGGATACTAGAACGCATTCTTACCTCAGCACTGAATCCCTTGAGTAATAAGATTGTTTGTTATCTCAGAGTGGAAGGAATACATGTGAGTTATCACATATTCCTGGTTTATAATATTGTACTTTTTAACTAATCACTTAAACAGTGATTAGCACTTAATCACCTGAGAAATTAGCAGGGTGTCCATGTACAATAATCTTGAAAGTATACATTCTCTTTGCAGAAATGGGAATCAGCACATAAAGGAAGCCCACAATTGAGTTAGATTTTTGTAGGAAAATGACATGATCCACCAGTACAGACTTTAATAGTACTCAATTGTGCCTAGACCTGTTAATATCTGTCATTCTTATCTGAATAAAAACTGAAAAAAATAGTTTATATTTGGGAAAAAAATAGTACCAAAAAGTGTATATTATGAAACATTGCATATGAAAAGTATGTTAGGAATTGCTGTATTAAAATAGTCTGTTGGAGAGGAAATTGTGTGAAGCTTTTTTTAAAGGAAGAATCTGTAGGAAAATACATAATCTGGATTTTTTTCCAACACAGACATGGATTAAAGGATCCATATGTATTTAATTAACTAGAGATGACCTCTATTCTGTTGTTGGTGTGGCTTTTCTGAAAACGGCTTGGCACTAGGAGCTTGTGAAGAGAAGGAATGAGAATTGGGCTTCTTTTACATGCAGTGATGTGTTGGTAGTATGAACAAAATGTGTCCATCTTTGTCTTAATCTGTTAGTGAGTACTAAGACACAAGGATGAATTTGGCTGCTTTCAATGAAATTCATTACATGGTTTTGTTCCTTTGCTCTCAGTGGAGCATACATATGACTTCCCCTGAACCCTTAAATATAGTGAAACCAATGTAGCTGGTAATTTTAGAATATTATGCCATTAGAGTAGAAGATCCAGTTGCCTATTATATAGTATGCCTGTTTTGAAATGCAGTAAGAAAGTGCCCATTGCTTTTGTTATAAACTTTGCTTTGGGATTGATGGCTTTTATTGTTAGATTTGTATGCTTCTTAAGTGTAACAAATGTTTGTCAGGTAGATAGACTTCTTTTCCTTGCAACAGTCAATCATTTCTTATATTGATAGAATGTTTACGTAGGGACCTGTTAATATATATGATCATCATTGCTCTATGAATACACACTCTAATAGAGTCTGATAAGTTGTAAAAATCCATCTTGAAGATGCAGATTTCTAGCCTAGAAGTTAAAAAGAAAAGCACAAACCAATATATATTGGCAAATGTGGTATCAAGTTGGTGTCCGCTGTTAGTGATCACATAAATGAGATTTTCTCCAGGACAGTCTATCCCCAACCTTATTCTTCAGGTCTCCCAACAATGTACCTATAGCTCTTTAATTGAGTCCATCCAGCTTGTTGCTGGTTGTCCTCTCCTTCTCTTTCCTTCCACCTTTCCCAGCATTATAGACTTCTCTAGAGAGCTGGGTCTTCACATAATGTGTCCAAACTATGACATTTTAATTCTGGTCATTTGTGCCTTGAATGAGAGCTCTGGGTTGATTTTCCTATGATCCATTTGTTTCATGACTGAAGCTCATTGTGACAGTTTGCTGTTTTCATTTAGTGCAGTTTCCATTGCTATTGCTTCCTATTTCCTTTCCTACTAGGCTTGCCATTCCCAACATGCTGCTCTCCCCTGCTGTCTGTTTACATTAGTGCTGCAGAATAAAGTATCCAAATTAAATACATCGATGCCAATATTCTGAATTTGCATAAAATTGGATTGTGTTCTTTTAAGTGCTCAGCTCTAGGCACCCACAATTTTATGTCCAAGACACAAAGTTGGCTAGAGATCATTTTACCCCAGAGCTATTTTAGATTTCAGGCCAGTTAAACTCTTATCTCATTTGGGTGGCAGATGAATAGTATTCCTGTGATTACATTTGTGGCTTCTGAAGAAATTTGCCCAGTTCTATTTCTTTGTATTGCATGATTTGGTCTTAATGCTTCATTTTGTCATGACAGAACATTGTTGCTGCTAATAGTGGGATGTGTTCCTTTAATCAAAGTGGCACCATTTGACTGAGAAATTCAGGAAAGTAACCATTTTACAGCAATATGGAACAGTATTTGGAGCAACCACTCAGTAGACGTATGCCTTAGAGAATACTCTAAGAAGTAATTTCCAGAAGCATTGCCTATGACTCCTGTCATTCCCAGGCAGTTTGGCCATGCTGCTGGAATGATGAACCATGTAATCTAACATATCTGGGGGACCAGATTTTCAAAGATTGTCTTTGAGACAAATGACCTCATATACTGTATATTGTTAGGTCCATGATTTAGCTGAATTTGCTTGCTTGCTTGCTTATGTGCCATCAAGTTGTTTTCAACCCCTGGTGACCACATAGATAGATTTTCTCCATGATGATCTGTGCCTAGCCTGGTCTTTAAGTTCTCCAGACAGTGCACTCATTGTCGCTGTAACTGAGTCCATCCACCTTGCTCCTGGTCATCCTCTTCTGTTTCTTTCCATCTTTTCCAGCATTAGAGCTTTTTCCAGAGAGCCGGGTCTTCGCGTAATAAGTCCAGACTGTGTTCTGAAAAGCCGTGAATTTCTGGGGTTAACTGTTATGCATTATAGAATGGACTCAGTTGATAATCAGCCTTCCCCAGGATTGCCCTGCTGTTGCATGGGATTACAAGTGCTATAATTTCCAACTACATGATTTGTGGAAAGGTTGGTACCAAATACTTTCAGGCTCAAAACTTAATTGGGATGACAGAAAAGTTTTCTGTATGTATTTCCTCTTATCAAATAGTATTTAAAATACAAATTTTTCAGCCTCCTTCCAACCGATAAAATAACGCCATCTTATTTTTGTTCTGGAACAACCACTTCTCTCTTAAGGTCAAATAACAATAACATTTGACCTTAAACAGATTTACAATTGTTTTGACAAAATTTACAAATTTTATTTATTTTTTTTAAAATGAAGCAAGTTGAATTAATTAGGCAATAAGTAGAGGGAGTGGGGTAAGGCAAAGAATTTTTTAATGCTTTTTCTCTATTCTGCTTATTTTATATCTTTTTTCCCATTTGTACTTCCTTTAATTGTTTTTTTTAATGACCATAGTAAACTTTTTTCAAAACATTGTTAAACATTAGCCTTCAAGGTCTGTTTGCCACCTGGATAATTATAAAGTGGATGTGGTAGCTTTTTTTAGGACGGTTTCCCCAAAGGCATAAAGAGATGACTTAGGTTAATGACCTATAATTCAGGTCATAGATCTTTCTTCTTGCCACATATCCCTTCAAAAAGTAGAGAGGGAGAAAAGGCATTTTTTGAAAAAAAAATCAAAGCAGCTTTTTTTAAAATAGGTAGTTACCCAATCTTCAAGGATTTTTAGACTATCTTGGACTATCTTGGATCAGTTTAAGTAGGAGCAGTTTTCAGTAAATTAGCCCTTCCTCTGAAAATCACTATGCATTTACACCTGACTCATTCAGAATATAAATGCACATACCTCATATGTTAGAGATACTGTACCTGTAAAGCTACCATGCCATCAGTAGCTGCCGGGCTGTAACAAATATAATAGAGACTAATATAGTAGAGATTAATACTACTACATATCTAATATGGATTGGGGCTTCAAATCCCCTTGTAGTCATTGCTATCTTTCACCCTAACTTTATTTATTTATTTGTTGGATTTATATGACTGCCCACTTGATATGTGACTTAGGACAGGGTATACAATTAATAGCAAGAAATAACAACTAACAAAATAAAACACTTTAAAACCTATACAATCAAAACGTATTCACAAAACTTTGTGACCCAGTGCCTGGGGGAAGAGGTGGGCCTTCAGAGCTCATGGAAGGCAGGCAGGGTAGGAGAAATGATATTTCATAGCAGAGAGAGAGAAGGCACATCTCCTAGGCCTGACCAGATGACACTGCTGGAGTGATGAGACCCAGGTCTTCCCAACCCTGTCAGTTCTTACTGGATGGACAGAAGTAATCAGAAATAGGTGGTCCTGCAAATAGCCAGCCCTGTGCTCTGAAGGGCTTTATAGGTCATAGCCTCTGAATTGCACCTGGAAGCCAGTGACAACCAGTGCAGCTTGCAAAGTACAGTCATTCCTGGTTTAACGGTTAACTTGTTTACTAACCATTCACAAATACAATGGTAATGTTTTAAAAAAAAATTCTGACCAGTGCACACACTTATCACCAAATTTCGTACATCTGGCAACAATACACACAGTGAGGGTGATACTGGCATAGCTGTATGAAAGAACTTTAGCTAAATGAGACAGCAGCAACCAGTGATCTTCACAGCAACTCTCTATCTCTCTCTGCCATGTGTTTGCTTAGCAACCATTCAGCTTCCGATTTAAGGAACAGATTGCTGTCGCTAAACAAGAGGGTGTAAGTGGTGTCATGTGAGAATACCAAGATGCATCCATAACTACTTATTTACTTCCATTCTGGGCCAGCTGTAGCTTCTGAGTGGTCTTCAAGTGTAGCCCCATGTACAGTATGTTGCAGTAATTGAGATGAGACGTGACCAAGGTATGAATGAAGGCTGTGGGGTTTCCTGATCCACAAATGGGTATACTTGGGGCATAGGATGGATTTGTAGAAAGGTCTTCTGAATCATGGCTGTCACCTGCTCTTCAAATAGGAGCTGTGACTCTAGGAGGACCCCCAAATCGTACACAAGTTCTGTTGGGGACAGTGTGATCCCACCCAGAACAAAAGATGGACATTTTCAGACCCAAAATCTGCAGCCACTTGATCTTCCTAGGGTTGAACCTGAGCCTGTTCTTCCCCATTCAGTTCCATACACTCTTCAGGCACTGAGACAGAACTTCAAAGGTATAATTTGACCAGTCAAAGGTTGAGTTATAGAACCCCCCCTCCCTCAGGGAAGAGTTTTTTTCCCCCTTACTCACCTAAGAAAAATATCTATGGATTCCCCTGAAGAGCAGTGTCAAGGTGGGAGTGGATGGCTGAGTTCAAGTTTTGTTTTGTTTTCCTTTAGTCCCTTGTAGGGATGATTTTTTCCCTTAGCCTTCTCTGCAAGGGACTAAGGGGGAAAAAAGAAACCTCAGATGCGCTCAGCCATCTGCCTCTGCCTCATTGCTGCTCTTCAGGGGCATCCACAGATACTTTTCTAAAGTAAAGAGGAAAGGGTGGGGCTTGAGAGCTAACATTCAAAAGCTCCACCCCTCTTGATCCAGAGTTCTGGGATTGTTTTTCTTGTTTTAAAGAGATTTGGTGGCCTGAAAAAGTTTGAAAATCCTGCTCTAGTTGTCTTTTTTGCCATTTCATCTTGCAGAGTTCCTCTGGTAACCAGGGTGCCCTCTGGGATTCAGGTGCAGAGAGATACCACTCAGGCACAATCAGATCCAAGGCTTTTGCTGTGTTCTCATTCCAAATGGTGACTAAGGCCTCAGTGAAACTCTGCACCAGATCTTCAGGAATTCCCCAAGCTCCCTCTGAAACCAGCCAGACCAATCAAATGGGTCCTACCCTGCTGTGGTGAGGAGCCAGTATAGAAAACTGCAAAGCAATTAAAGAGTGATCTGTCCATGACGAGGGACGAAGAGTACCATCCCCCAGCTCCAGATTATGTTGTCACTGCTGTGAGATAAAAACCAGATCCACCATATGATCCCCTCTGCATGTTGGACCCTCAGTGAGTTGGGACATGTCCATGGTTGCTATGGTGGCCATGAACCCCTGAATTACTTCAGACTCTGCATCCGGGGAAGTCTCTCAGTAGTGTAAGTCTGGGAAACTGCATTGCCAACTGAGCCATAGCTTTGAGTAGCTCAGGCAGAGAAGCTGCTGTTCAACAGGAAGTCTGGTATAACAGCAACTGTTCCATCTATTTCCTACAGCCTTGCTTCACAAACGGGGTTTTACATCCAGTTATCCGCAGAGCTGCGTCTCTGGAGTACTAGTATGTATTTTCTATGAAACTTGTAATGGAAGAATGAATGCGACCATGTGACTGGAGACAATTATTCTGGACGTGAGAATAGCTTCTGCTCTATTTTCAGGCTCCATTCAAAGTAATGGTGGGTCAGTTATTTAAAAACCTTACATAGCTTAGGGCTTGAATGTTTAAATTAGCATTTCTTCACACATTAGACTTTCTGCTTAGGAGTACTTCTAGGCAGCTTATTCAATTTAGGTAGATCAAACTTCTACAGACTTTTTATAAGATCTGAGCTTTATCAGATTTTAAGGGTCTTTTGTTTCAGCTATTTGGTTCTGATGTTACTGACTCTGAAGTTGCACAATTCTTAGAAGCATTGGAGGAATGGCTCCTAATCTGGTAACCTATTTTTATGAGAAGTTGAAGGAAGATTACAACACTGATATCAGTTGTTTATATAAGCTTTGGAATAGTGATCTTAAATGCTGTTTTCATAAACCAGTGGAACATTGTCTTAAAGAACAAGAATTATTTTTTATCTAAAAGTAAGGTTAATACAACAGGAAATTCTATTTCATATTGCATACCTGAGAGAGTATTTGATAAGGGTTGGGCACAATTGTTGGGTGTTGGAGATGCATTTAAAAAGTTAGATATTTGAGCAATATGGTCTAGACTTGTCCTACTATATTTGGGGGCTGAAATCCACAGGATTTTTAACATGACTTTGGATCTGTCATTGCTAGTTAAAGATGCATATTGTCTGCTTGGCTATATCTTCAGCATTTGGAATCTATCAGGACATCAAGAACTGTGGATTTTGTACATGGGATGGCCAGAAGAATGAGTGTACAAAGTGGGGAAGAAAATATCAATAGATTGCTGATATTTGTGCTGTGTCAACATTTTAATACATTTTGTTGTTTTGACAAAGAGAGAAGACTTTGGAGCAATCTGGTCAAATTTTGGAAGTTGCTTTGTTTATCAGAAAAATTTCAGGCCTTTCCCCCTTTTTCTTTCCTTTTTCTTTGCAGAGAAATAGCTATATTATTTTGCCAGCTCTGTTTATGTATATAATTATATATGTATATAAAATTAGGCTTTTTGGGGAGGTCATGTTGTATCTTGACACTGTTTGCAATTTGGCTTCTCTTTTGCTACACCTCCTATGGGCTGTGGATGAAATGTCCTCTGTGGGAGATCCACCAGGCCTCTCCCTAATGACATTTTACTCCAAGCATGTTTGGACAAGTCATGACCTCCTATGTGTTTGAGTTGGGATTTGTACTTCTCCCCAACTGCCTCTTTTTGTGTAATCTACTGTCTCCTGTTTTAGCCATCTTCTACCTACTGCTGAGAAGACAAATTCCTGAGTATCCTTTCTCAGATGGGATTGCAGACCCCTTGGGAAGGGATCTTTTCAGTAGTTTTCTTTCTACAGGGAATTGCATTGGATGCTTACATCATTACTTTGTCAATGTCAGATATACTTTTACAGTGTCTCTTATGCCTTTACATTTCCTGAACTTTAATTTTTGATTGGTTTACTTTCTGCAGCTTTTAAACTGATGTTTTAGTATGTATTTGTATTGATTTTAATTGTGTTTTTGCAGTACATCTGAGGGTGACTATAGGCCATTCAGAACTTTTTATAAACAAAATAATTTATTCCTTTGTTGATGTAAGTTCAGTGTCAAATTGAGGGGGAAAGCTGATGTTGTGTGTGCTTACAAATATTTAGAGAGAGAAGAGTAATTTTTAAAGCATCATGTCAAATAAGAATGTGAAATAGGCACCTTACACACACACACACACACACACACACACCTCGAGTTGAGAAGAATTTTATAAATCCCTTCTTTTTAGCAATTTGCGTTGCAGCTTGGGTCAGTGCAACTTAGTCCACTGATAGCAGCTGACAGCCCACTGGAAAAGAAAATTCATCCCCAAACATTTTAATCTAGTAGAAAGTATGTTGCCTATAGTTTTACTAAAAAGATTAATACATTTAAGATGGAAAATGGATGAATTTTACTGCATTGCATTGTATGCCAGTGTTATATCTCCTCTTGTTCTTTTAATATACTAAGTATGATATATATTAATATGTTTACTGTATATAATCTAGATAAGCAGAGGATTTTAGGTGCCAAAATGCACCTGAAAAATCAGGTTCAGTTTATCCACAGATGGGCTTATCTACAAGTATATACGATAGTACTTTTAAAAAGTACCTGTATTTCCCATATATACTTGCAGATAAGCAGACCCTTGAATCTTTAACCAAAATATCATGAGAAATGTGGGTTGGTTAAAAAGTTGAGGATCAGCTTATCCGCAGATGGGCTTATCTGTAGGTATATATGGTATATGTTTGAGTGTAGGGCGTGCCTGCGCTGCATGATTGGAAATCTTTTCCTCTGCAGCCTGCTTCATTAGGAAACCTAACCATTCATGAGAGGGTCTCTGTGCAAGATGCACATCTGCTTCCTCTGCCCACTGTCAGACATTGGCCATTTGTGTTGTAAAATTATTATCCTGCCTCTGAGTGAGGTTTGCAAGTTAATGCAAATGCTTTAGCAAACCAATACTGTGCCATATTACTTGGTTCAAAACCACTACAAATTTCACAGTATAATCTTTATTTCTGATTGCTTGGAACCATCAGCTATAGTGAGTATAGCAGTGAATTTGGACATCTCTGAGCATCCTTGCCTTTGGAAGCATTCTGCTGCAGTCTGTTTACGGCAACCTGGATTATTCTCCCTCCCCTCCCCTGTCCTTTCTTTCTGCTTCTTGCTGTTGCCATTGATGGTGCCTTGGCCTCAGCATATGTGATGTTTACTAGATAAATCCCATCAGTTTGAAACATCATGCATAGTTGGATTAGTTTGTCCATCTGATGAAACGGTGTATTCTTCATTTTTTATTTTCACTTTTTTATTTTCACTTTTTATTATATTGAGAGAGGGAGAGAACACACACACACACACACCTCGCAGCATCTATCTGGCAATGTTTTTAATCAGCTTATTTGATCACCCCATTTCAGCGATTATTATAATACCTGATTTCTTATTTAGCATCTCTGTTTCAGGTGCTACCATTTCCTTATCCAAGCTGTTCAACCCCCATTGCTAAAATCCCATCCTTATGAGAGTTAGCGCTGGGCAGGAGGGATCAAAATCTCTGTAATTCTCTTGTCCTCCAAAGTTATATCATTGTGTGTGAAATTGGTCTGAACTAAATGAGTCAGAGTTGAAATGTGCTTGGTGCTCTTAGTTCAAATTCAAGTTCAGGTCAGCACAGCTCCATAATGATAAAACTAATTACATTCTAATCGACATTTAATGACTTTTGCGAATGAGCTGATAGTTATCAGCAAGCTCACATGGACTGGGGTTAGGTAGACCTGGCTGGTTTAAAAGTTGTCTCACACTGAATTCATGGTAGCTCTGATCTTGGTTGGTTGTAATGCTAGCTAGTAAGGATTATAGCTTTGCCTGTATTTTAATATACTAAGCTATTCCATTTCCAGGAGTGGACTGGGGTGTTAGAATGATTACCTAGCTTGTTGCACTAGGACAAATGCTACCTAGTCATACCTTCTGACAATTTTTCAGTGGATAGAATCAAAAATGTGTTTTTCGTTTCTGTTAGTAATCATCTTGATTTTTTCCGCACACACTAAGTACTTAATAGGGTCTCATAGTGAAGGTGTCTATGCTCTTGTAGCTCCTCTTTTGCCTTTTTCATGGATGACTGAATGTAACAAAACTCAAGGTTGAGAACCTCCAGCCAATTTTATATATAAATAGCAAGTAATTCACTGAGTGCCAGTCGTGATATAGCCAGATGTCACCCTTCATGAACAAGGGGAAGATACTGGGAGGCTTGGAGAAATCTAAGATTTGCAAAAATATCAAACATGTAGACAGAAAGAAACTAAAAAAAATGCTAATAATAACTGAACATTCTTAGTGGCCATGGAAATATTGAGTTACAAAAGGAGTGGCGGGGAGGAATGGGGAAAGAAATGGAGTATCCTGAAATAAGACAAGGCTGGCTGGTCTCTATTCTGAAGAATAAGCAGTCCACACTGGAACATATTGATGGCCTGTCTGTTAAAACAAAACAAACCAAACCAAAAATGCTGAGCAGAGTCTCTGTAACGAGGCTTGTCCAAGTGTGAATGATTGCCTTCTTCCATGCAGTTATACAATAGAAGTAAAGGCTGTGAGGAAAAGGAAAGCAAATGGCTTTTTACTTTTTAAGCTGGCTGTTTTGTTGGAGGCTCTTTTGGTTAAAGCTGTACAGTACTGCCTTTAATCCATTCTTTTTTCCCCCGTTTTCTTTTTGGCTGAAAAACCTAATCAATCCACCTGCTCTATCATATCCTAACCTCTTTTAACCTTGTATACTCTGTTTTTTATTTCTCAGTTTAAAAGTCAATTATTTTGCAGCAGTGGCCTAGAGAAACTCCCCTTTAATTGCTTTATTCATTTTTTTTTTTCCTGGGGATACAATCAAGAGTTTGCTTCATGTTTCTAAACCTCCTTATTGATTGGCAGTCCAAAAGCTGGAATAGGCCACTGGAATTTTTAGCCTTCTCTCAACATGATTTAAGACCTTAGCTTCCCTCTTGTGTGTTCACTGATCTCATTCTAAGATGACTGATCCTCAGGGTCTGTCCCATCCCCCTCTCTGGTCTTCAGTTACAAAAAATCGCCAGGCATACATTGGCAATACATACATCTGTATAGGGCAGTTGTTGTGGCTACTTATAACAGATAATGCTGGCTGGTAAGCTACTGGCCACCACTATATTCCTCTTGAAATTTCATCCTGTTTTATTTAGGATGAGGGTTTTCTTTTATTGGCTGTTATATGTTACATATTATATTACTTTCTCTTCTCCTTATAATTTAATTGTGGACTATCAAGGAATTCTCTGAATAACAGGATGGACGGATGGATGGATGGTCAGTCCGTCTGTCCGTCCACCTCTCATCTTGTTTAGGACAGCTGGCTGGGGAATTCTGGGAGTTGAAGTCCACATGACTTAAAGTTCCTGAGGTTGACAAACATTGGTTTAGGGGCATGGTATAGTAAGTAATAATGCTCCTCAGTAATAGAATAGAACCGCTGTGGCTTTGTAATGGAATGAGTTTTGGAAGGCAGTTAACGGTTCAGATCTCATCTGGACCACCCAAAAGTTGTTCATGAAGTTTATGGAACAGTCTCTGAAATAGCTTAAGGCTTAGAGTTAGCAAGTAATAGCAATTATCACCATCATCATCAGGGAAGCTCTTTCCTTTCCTTTTGTCTAGCGTCACTCGATTGCCCTGTAGATCCTGGAAACAGCTCCATAGCAAAGGTGTGTAATAAGTTTGTTTTGGGAAGGTTTTGTGGATAAATGATCCATATGAGTCTTTCAGTATTTAGACAAAAGAATATTTTACAAAGTTGGCATTGCTGTTCCATGTTTGAAAAATGCAGTGAATTGCTATCATATTGTTTGAGGATATGATAAGAATAAAATAGAATTCTTACAATACATTATGGATGATTAATTAGCCTCTTCATTTATATTTCTTTTTATCAGTATAGTTGAATGCAGGCATAACCTATATGAATTTGTTTGGAGGTGCAGGTGAGCTAATAAAGCAGTTAACATTTCAAGCAACCAAATTTCCCTCAGGATAGATGAAAGCATGAAGCAAGATGTTTTAATACCTGATAGAACAACCATTTTACAAGAGAGCTAATAATAGGAGTTTGACAAGTGAATGAATGATTATATTAACATTCCACCTAGGAATCATGTAATGGAGCAAAGAGTTTCAAAAGGCCAATGTTGTAAGGCAACAACCGGAGAGACAACGCCCTAATCTAACAAGTAGCAACACACTCCTAGATGGGAACAAAGGTTTAGAGTTCCCAAATCATTATTCTTGGGATGGTAGGTTAAAGTGAGCAAGTATCTCAATAAAGATATTGAATATGCATTTAAATTCTGACAGATGAGGCCAATTCACTGCGTTATTCTTCTTAAAAAGGAGGCGGAAGAAGGGAAGGAAAAGAAAAGAAAAATCCATAATGTTGAAACAGTATATGTAATAGTAAATTTCCTCTAAAGAGCTCTACTCCAGCCCAATTCCCTTAAACAATTGTAAATTATCTCAGGTTGTGATGCATAAACTAATTAAGCTAGAGTCTTTGGCAGCCTAATGCAAGACCAGTTTGTTAAAAGTATATGGATTAGGGCCAGCTTGTGGCACTGAGTTTCTGTTGCTTGCTTCTCATTAAAATACCCACTTTGCTGTTGGAGTTGCCTTTGTGCTGATGGTATCCAGCTTCCAAATACCCATTTTCACTGCTCTTTGTTGGAGCTGATTTGCCCAGCATTTGATTAATTGTAGTGTGAATTGCCAGGTACCTATCATAATGCTCTTTGCTTTTGTGGTGAAATTACTGCTTTGTGTGCTTGAGACATAGATTTCTGTCATGTTTGATATGTCTCTTCTTCAGAAATCATAATCTTTGTTTGATACATCATAGTTTATTGAGCTGAGAATGTATTTCTTTCTTGATCCTTTTCTTCCTGTCAGAGTTATGAGTAGGAATGTCTTTGTTTACATATTGCAAAGATATTATAGTTAGAAATAAGAAGAGAAGCACTCTGTCTGTGGGAAAGCTGCCTTCATATGCTGTTCAATCCATTGTTATTATATTTGTACATGAGGAAAACAAATGCTGTAGTACCTTTATGATCATATGGTGATGGACAAGTTGCTTAAAATATAACACAATAATGAGAATAATTCCTTTGATGGAAAAACAGTGCTACACATTTGCTAGTAGTTTCAATATTGAAATTAGTTGTACTGCTTTGCTCCAGATTCCTTGATTTATAAGTTAAACCAGTTTTCTCCTACCCAGGGCTTTTAGAGAAATGTATCAATAACTCTACTGAAGGATTAAGTAATTTGATGAGATATTAAGCCGTGCATTTTCTTCGCCTGGCCCAAGCAAATATGTAACTCCAAGTACCAAAATTCACCGTAGCAATTAGAAATACAGCTATTGTTTATTTTCTAAATGAAATGGCTTAGTTATGAACTCTGAATCAAGATTTTTTAACTGATTTGTACATTTTATATACAGTACAGAATTTGAACAGAGACTTTATATAACCAACAAAAACAGAATTTGGAAAGGTAGAAAGATTGAAAAATGTATAGAAATAATTTGAAAAGAACATAACTCTTACACCATCGATACTACAGTTATTCACTTTTCTAGATGAAAATTCCTTAAAGTTATCCCAAAAGGAAAAAAACCCCACTGAAGCAGAATAGTGTAAATGGCCTTTCTTTTGCAGGCCAGAGGTGGCTAACTAATGATGGGAAAGAGAATCTGATCACAGCTCTTGGTGATGTGGGGGAGGCACTTCGTTTTCTCAGCAGTGGACGTGGAGGGTGCATGTTGATTCAGAAGTTGAGAGGTGGAGCAGTATATCCATCTCCAAATTTAAAAAAAAGCAAAAAACAATTTGGGTATTCTTCACGGTGGGTTTCTTGTATAAGGATTTTTTCTTCTCTCTCTCTCTCAGTAATATGTTTTTCAGTGTTAGTAGGATGTAGCTCTAGATCTTCCCTGCAGACAGGATGATTTTCTTGGCAATCTGTGATTATAATTATGTGTTTGAAGCCTACAGTGAAGGACAATTCTTGGCCAGTGATAACATGACAATGATTGCACATAATTGCTGAAAACAACTTTGAGCTTTATTAATGAGATGCTGCAAACAACATCTTATAGATTATTATCTCATTTAACTGCCAATTCAGAAAAGTTAAGTGTTTTATAATTTACATGTATTTTTCCCTGTCCGTAACTGCCAGTGTTTCAGATATAAAATTGTATCTATATTGACTTTGTAAAAGTGCACAAATAGAGAATAAATATATAGGCTTGTCCAGAATACAAAAGTCTTTTTTAAACGGTAATACCAGGAAAAAAAGTTTATCTTTGGTAAGTATTTTAAACAGTTAAATTACATACTTTAAAACTATAGTTGAATGTTATCCAGTCTGGCCCTGAAAACAGCATAGGTGGGTAAATGCCTAAGCTTTTTGCACGAAGAGTTGGCTTTTAAATGCTGAGCTTTCTTCCTAGATTAATTTGCTATCCATAAAATTGAGTTCTGAATCTAAATTAGACCTGTTTAAAAACTAGCCAAGTAATTAAAAGAGTTGTTGAAAGAGCCAGCATGTTGTAATTCTAAATTTTGGAGTAGAATTGGAAGGCCTAAGTATATCCCACCTACCTGTAGATATGGATTTAGTTGGGTGACCCTAGGCTAGTCACGAATCTTAACCAAACAACCTCACAAGTTTGATATGAGGAAAAAAGATCCTTGGAGGAAATATGTGATGCAAACATTATAAATATACGTGTAAAGCTGGGTGCGTGTTTGTGATTGTGGGTAAATTAAATAGTGGTAGCCTTCATCAAGGTACAGGTAGTCCTTGAGTTACAACAACAGTTGGGACCAGAATTTCCATTGCTAAGCGATGTGGTTGTAAAGCATAGTAGCACATGACTGCATTGCTTAGCAACAGCAGTACTGGCAGTCCCCGTTGCTGCTGTTAACTGAATCCCACTGGTCATTAGGCAAGGACCCACCCCAATCCAAGCCATTACTGGCTTGGTTCCTCCCAGCCCTCAGCCTTGGTAAGGTAAGGAACTGCCTCCTCTGCCTCCTCTTGAACTCCCCCAATTGCCTATCTCCACCACCCCCATCTCTGTCCTTTTGGCCGCCCTGCACAGCAGTACTCCTTGGCAGCGGTGGTGGTGGCACTGGGGCTGAAGTAGAGTCCTGGGGCCTTCAGCAGTCTCAGCCAGCCACCGCCACCCCCGGGCTTCTACTTCCCCTCCCTCCATTTTTCTATCTAGGGAGGGACTTGTCTGAGAGTTTTTTTCAAATTACTTTCTTGGCCTGGGTTCAGGCTCCTTTTATCTGATTATTGCCTTGGTAGCAGCTCTTCCTCCTGTCCTTCAAGGCTGTTCCCTCTGCCCTCTACAGGACCCAAGAAATTACAGAACAATCAGCTTGATATCAATACCTGGGAAAATCCAAGAAAAGATAGTCAAGCAGTGGGTGAACTTTAGAAATGAACAAGATGATTACCTGTTAGACCTTTAGGGGTAGTCCAGACAAGAAGCACAACAATAAATACCAGCTGTATATTTATTATAAGGTTACATTAACAGAATCTTGCAAGTCTGAAAGTATTTCTCCCCTCCTCTCCTTTTACTCTCAGGAAAACTAGGGAGGGTCCCTTCTGAAACACTTCCCATACCCCCTCTGCTTCTGTGAACTGAGATACCTTTAGCATGATGGTTGTCTAGTCTGCAGCTCTTCCTCCTGTCTCCCAAGATCATTCCCACATACCATTGTATTATCAAAAGCCAGCATGGATTTGTTAAAAACAGGTCATGCCACACAAATCTTATTGCTTTCTTTGACAATATGTCAAATTTTGCACTCTGGATTCTTTCTCCTCCATGACAGTTGCATCTTTGAAGCTGGAGATAAAAGACTTTGGCATTTGGGGCCTGTGGTGGAATATGTGATTTGCTAGTGAATATCTTAACTTTGTCTCCCAAATGCAACATAAAAGCCAATTGAAAAGACTAATCTGGGATAACTTTGGAAAGGGCAGGGCACTGTTTAAATGACAGGAATGTGCCCTATCCATAAAAGCTATTGGTTCTTGGAAAAACAAATTATTTCTGCCAAGAGGATAGCAGTGCTCCCTGATATGAAAAAATACTTTAAACTGTGGTTTATGCAATTATATTATAAGTGTTCATACCTATGTTACTCCAGTTTTATGACAATCATATTAATTTCTAATTGAATTGAACAATAGATTTAAATTAAATCTCTTGTTATATATTCATTTTCACTGGTATTGAAATCAATGCAATTTTTTGTTAATTTTTCTTTATAAGAAACATCCATTTTGTCCAAGTTTTCCTCTGGATATATTTGTGTTTCTCATAGTGAAACAATTCTGAATCTTTAAATTTCTCGTATTTGGCACCTGAAAAAATTATTCCTGTGGAAAGTCATAAAAAATCAGCATTGGACCCTGGACATAGTGCAAATGTGAGGAATGTCCAGAATAGCTGGACATTGAAGGCAAAAGGTTCCTGTGCCATGCAGTTGCCAGATTCTCAGTGAATTCTTCCAGGGAACAAATAAAGTGTTCCTTCTTTTTCCTATACATTCCTATACATCTAATGTATGTATAAAAGGGTATCCTGGACATCTGGATCTACCATATACCTGAATATTTTGGGTTGTGAGTGATATATCTAGGGCCCTAGAAAACTATATTTTATCTTTTGCCTACATTGGATGCATCATACATACCTAGCACTATACCTAGCACTAAAAACCTTTTGGCAGGCTTCAGTATTTCTATTTCAGATTGTTCTTATATGATTATAATTAGAATTTATTCTCTCATTTAATGCAACTCTGTAAGATAAGAGTGTTTTGCGTGTCTCTGCATGTTTATACATTTAGTAGTCTAAAAATAGGGTATCATTTGTGTGCTTTGTCCCTGTTTATGAAAGAATCAATTTGTATTTCATTATTTGACTGATATATTATTTATATGGGTGTTTTAGTGACATAAAGTAAAAGGAGAGCTAATCATTTTCTTCCAGAGATGAGGATACCCACTTCTGTTGCTCTCTCCCATTTACCGTAACTCTAAGAAGGCCATTGATCTCATGAACATTGTCAAAGTTGGATAAGAGGCTGGTTGAAGCACAGTGTGGAGTTAAATGCAAATAAGTCAGAGGTATTGTTGATCAGAAGGAAGCTGGGCATTGGAATTGGCTGTGTTATGGATGGAGTTGCACTCCCTCTGAAAGAAAAAGACCTCACTTGGTGACCACTTGTTCAAACTTACCATGGTGCTGAACAAGTCATACTTACGACTGGTCCTCAAGTTCCGGCCACTGCAGCATCCCCATGGTCACGTGATCGCAATCCAGATGCTTGGCAACCGGCTCGCAATTACAACGTCGCAGCATCCCTCAGTCATGTGATCACCATTTGCAACCTTCACTGCCGGCTTCCAACAAGCAAAGTGAATGGGGAAACTGACAAGATGTTGCAAATGGCAACTACATGATGTTGCGCTTAATGGTGTAATGGGATTTGCTTAACGATGGCAACTGGAACTGCCATCGCTAAGTGGTGTGGTCACGTGATGTCACACTTTATGACCATGTCATTTAATGATGGAAATTCCAGTCTCAATTACCATCATTAACCAAGGACTACCTGTATTTAAATAATTAGATTTTATTTTTATTATTGTCAGCTGCCTCAAGTGCCCTGTGGACAGTAAACTGGGGTGTAAATAAAAATATTTAGAAAGTAAAATTAATTTCTTCTCAGTTAAAATAATTATTTCCTATAATAGCAGTATTTTCCCTTCTTAATCTTATTTTTTACTATTTGCATAATATTCTTTTAATAATTTATTCTGTATTATATAGAAAAGAAAATGCAGAACTCATCCTGGTGCCTCCAGCTAGGTTGCACTAATGTTCTTAGAATTCCTCATTAAAGCAATCCATAATAATAATACTTCTTGGATGATGGGATTTGTATTACAGGCCCTCAGATTTGGAAAGGCAGTTATATAAATTCAGCAAAAGAAGTGTTTTCTATTTAATTTCTGTGCTATTCAAAATTGTTTTGTTTTTCAAATAGTTTTTTGGGGGAAAATATAGTCTCAGACATTATTCCATGAAATTATTTCCAAGATATTGCAGAAGACAGAAGAAAATTTGCATTAGTAAAATGTAGAGTTTTTCACTGTAGCTACAAAAGTTTTCAAATAAAACAATTCCTCAAGGCAAAACATTTAGTGTATTATTCTTTGGGTGAATTATTATATGGGAAGGTTAACTGAGTGCTAATATAAGATTGTACTGCAACTAAGAAAAAATAGTATATTCCTTTTTTTGTTTGTAAATCCTACTCTATGGAATTATTATGGCTGTAAATGAACAAAACTGCCTTTATTTTGAGACGAATATTCTCCTTGCCTTTCATAAACCATAATCCTCTTTTGAAATCTAAGGTATGTTCGCTCTTTTACCCATAAAACTGCAAAGTAAGACTTTCAAAATGATTTTCATTAACCATTCTCAATGAATATTTGCCTGAGAGTAGTGATGCACTTTAAATATTGTTAACTTTCAAGCTAAAAACTATGCTGGCTAAGAATTATGGGAGTTGGTCAGGCAGACATTTGGTTTACATGAAATATATAGGTTTTATGCTAAAAAAAAGGGAACAATTACATCAGAAGGATATTTTTGAGAAAAGGGGTCATGATTAAGAGACTTTCATTTGTAATTTTTACTCCGGTTGGATTTTTTTTTTTCATAACTAGGATACATGACTTTCAGTACAAAATACCAAATAATTAAAACAGGTGTTCCCAGGATGTGTTTTCTTAAACAGCATGCTGGCAATCAAGGTCCATTTGACCTTGGTGTCTCCTAAGAAGCTGTCTGTTCTGGCAATGCTCAGACATCATTCTCATAACATATAAGCACACTGTTTTAAAAGGCCCCAGATGAATAGGTCAGTCCTGGGTTGAACAGAAGACAAAGTGATTCTGATCTTATTCCTGTCTGGATGACTTGAAAGAAGCTAAGGTCAACTGGGAGGGGTTGGCCTTGTTCTGTGAATCCCGTATTCTCAAAATCACTTCATTTGACTTGGATGCAGACTGATTTGGTCTTGATCCTGGAGCCTTGTCTTATTAGATGTATGCCTTGGATGGCTTCCAACCATTTGGTACAGGAAAATGTGTGTGTGTGTGTGTGTGTGTGTGTGTGTGAGAGAGAGAGAGAGAGAGAGAGAGAGAGAGAGAGAGAGAACTTTCCACAGCAGTCAATTCTGATTTGCTGTTAAGATCAGTCAGCTCTGCAAGGTAACTTTTCCATTGTGTCTTGTGATACAAGACTGTTAAGTGTTTATAACAGAATAACGACATGTTATGTCACAACACTGGTTGCATACATAACCAGCAACAGCCAACATAACAGCCCTCTTCATAGATATTTTTTGTAAAACAATTATTGTATTTGTATAATTGGGCTGTTCTAAATTATACTTCTGCATGTTTTCGGAGAACCCTTATAAAAGTTAAATTTGTATGGAAGCCTTTTCATGTACGAAAGAGAGAGTGGGAAAGCCTTTAGTGACACTAAGCAGATTAATGTGTTTTTTATGTACTACATTGTGAAGGAAGAGGTCAAGGGGGAAAAAGCAGAAAGTTTAAGTTCAAATGAGATCTAATTGCCTTCCAAAAATGTTCATAAAAATCCTCATGTTTTAATTGTACTCTTTTGATCAAAGTACTTGTAAGGTCTTCATCAGCGTAACATCTGAACATTTGGCAGTCATTAGTGCATGCCCATGCCTTCCTGATATTCTTATGTAATGCAGAAGCATTATTACAGCATTTTACTTATGGTGATATAAAGCAGAGTTAAGTGAATTGTCCAAGACCACACTGAAATAGTTGATTAATCATCTTTCTATAGCCTATCAGAATGAGCTGAGATGACCCTAGTTAAACTTCCAACTTTGACAGAAATGTATTAAGTGGCATTTTTCAAACTACTGTTTGAAAGACTATCAAGAGAATGCTAGCACTGTAGGCTAGGTGGAAAAGTTGAAATAACCTGGAAGAAGACATGGAAACTACTTCCATACTGTTGCCAAAAAACTTTATGTACATATCTGTGAAGTCACCAAGAGTTAACTCAAATAGGATTTTATTTTGTTTACTTTACTGTTTGTTAAATTAGGATTCCCCAACCTGGCACTTTTCAGATGTACTAAACTTGGATTGCTGGAGTTCCTGGTCAGAATGGGAATGCTTGCCTCTAGCAATGCTGGATAAAAATTATAGTCCAGCAAGCTGTAGCTTGCCAGGGTGGAGAAGGGTGTTGTGAGTCTGTGCGTCACAAATTATCAACAACCTGGAGTTGTCAGGGCTTTCTTGGTTGGATCTTCACTTGAGGAGGAGGCAGCGAGCAAGCCTGATTCTTGGGAGTTAGGCCTAACACCAGGGTCATGTCAGAATCAAGTTCCACAGCTCCTGATTTTGCACTTGTGGAAGACTCAACTGTCCAATCTGTGAGAGATTTCCTTAAAGTTTATATCACCTTGCTGCTCTACCTTTTGAGCTTTGAGACCAGGTGTAGAGCTTACCATATCTTTAACCTTGGACTGGACTGTGGACATGCCTTTCCACTGTGCTTTTATCATAAGTACTCCTAGTAACACTAGAGGTCTTAGACTAGTTGATTACTCCTCATACCCTTTGGGACCTGGCACCAGCTAAGATTTCTAGAAATAGATAGTTTCCAAAATAGTGGAATGCATAACACAGGTGTGCTTCAATCCAAGCAGTGTTTATTTAACAATTCTGGATGCATTCCAACAGTTTTTCTATTTTTTAATTACATTCATTCAGTAAATTTTTTTTGGTATGCTCCACAGTGACCTCCAAGGAAGTTAGCAAATATTGGCAAATTCTGCAAAGCACGATAGGTTTATTGCTATGACAACCATCATTATCATCACAGATAATATTTATTTCTATTGCTATTCTACTGCCTGAACTCCTTCATTAAAAGGCAAAAATGTGATTGATTTATCTTTGGAAGTTGCTATTTCCTGTGTACAAGGCTGTGGCATTTCAATTCTCTCCACCTCTTCCTTGTGTATTCAATCATTAAATTGATATCAAACCTTATAATTTCTGTGTGATGGTCAAGGCAGCTCACAGATTGATTAAAATTGTAATACAAATTAAATAACATCAAATAACAAAATTGTAAACTATAAACTAGAGCAGCTTTCCCTAACCAGGTGTTTTCCAGATGATTGAACATAACTGAGAATTCCAGGCTAGTATAACAATTCTGGGGGTTATATCCCAATATATCTGGAAGGCTGTATTAAAGAGTCACTGGTAATTTAATTAATTTGGGACTTGGTCTTTCATGCTGTTACCCCTTAAGAATGAGCAGGTATGGTCAGCCTTTCTCCTGTGACATTTTGATGGTAATTTCAACTCCAAAGTGGAAAATCCAAAGAGTATGAGTGGCTCTGGAATTGTGTTTGCTCCTGAAATTTCTCAAAACCACCTTAAGAAGCATGGTAAGATTTCCTTGCCTATAAAGGAGAAGGGACATGACCTGAGATAGTGAAGATAGGTTAGGAAGAATGGGGTCTTTCTTTCTCCAGATTTCTGCAGTGCATCTGCTACCGTACCTTAATGCCAGGCTCCATCTACTACTTTTGAACTGTCATGTCTGTGATTACCACCAAAGAAGGGCAGGCTTTTACTGCTATCCTTGCTTTTCTGTACCATGGGTGGGGAAAGATGATCTGTCAAGAGCTTGTAGTGCTTTGACACTGCCCTTGTTGCCTTTCTTGCAACATTCTAGTTCCAAGATTGAGTTGGGTATGAGCCAGGTTCTCACTACTCTACTGAAGCCTTTCTTAGTATCTAGACATTTATTTAGCAAAAGCCAAGGAGATGTATAATCCTCATCTTTTCTTTTATTTCTTCCTCTTCCTTTTTTGAACTTCTGGTTCCCAATATGGAAGCTGCTGCAGGTCTTGTCTCATATCACAATGCAGAAAGGCTAACTGGAAATAGATCCTGCCTCTTCCTAGAAGATTGGAGACTGATTTTTTTGTCACCCTTAGCTAGCTGACCTGCAGAAGAGAGACAGGAATTCACCATTCAATATAGAATTTTTGTTTTCCCATGGTAGAATAATGTCAATATTGTTGACCACTTCAAGGGAAAGAAAACTTTGCTTTTGTAGGAAACAGTTTGAGATTGACTGAAGAAATATCAGATTGGAAATGGATAACAGTTTGACAAATTCAAATTGGCCAGTAGATGGGGCATTCTTCTGACAGACTAAAAAGCCTGTTGGCTGTAGTAAACCTCCTCAAACGTAGGAGGATCATCTGCTAAGGCAGAAGTCAGATTTCCTAGTGATTCTCTCTAAGGTAATAGAAGAAGGGAAGCTATCTGAGGATTCATCCAGACCATGCTGACGTATTTGATTTCATTGAAGCGTTGCAACATTTATAGTATAAAATCCCTACCTGGGGCCTTATGACTCATAGAATCATATAATACAGAACAGTGAGATGTCAACCTTCCTTAAGCTCTTTTCGTATGGAGTAGCCCACTTTCCCTTGAGACCTTTGTGTTTCTGCCCAGCTAAGTGAACATTTTGTATAATTAAATGGGGGTGTGGGGGAGATGCTGTTTCAATACAGCTCTACAAACAACAGGCAGTGAGTCTGCTTTTCTTTTTATCAGCAGCATTAGAAATGCCTTTTGCCACAAGTCATGGTGCCAATCATTTCCTTGCACTTCTTAACCTCTAGAGAGGCTATTACTAAGACGTCTGTTGAAAAGAATGGGAATGAATGTTTACTTGAAGGAAAGAAAAAGGAACCCCGCATATCTGAGCCAGAAGAGCCTCAGGTGGAAACTGCACAGCTTGTGAAATATGCAGCTAGGGTCTGAACAATTTCCAGATCAAGGTGTAACAAATTGTAGGCTGCTATACTATAGGTAAACAATTGTATTTGGGTTGGAATGCGATCAAAGTGCTCACACTCTAAAATGGCTGAAAAATGAGGAGGTCAGTGCCTAGAAAACAGAAAAATGAATAAATGAAAATTTCATCTTGGAATGTGAGTAGCAGCTGGCTTTTTCTCAAGTTCCACCTGCTCAACATAGAGCTGAGATCCTTGCAGAAAGAATAGGCAAGAATGGGACCCCAGCCAAGAAGTAGCAAAGTAGACCCTTTTCTCAAAACTCTGCAGTGCCAACATTTATACAGAACATCTGATTTAAAATAAGAACCCAAGTACAAAATTTGCTGTTCGTCTTTAATACTTGCTTTCTTAGCAATGTTACATATCACACTTGAATATCTTCCTTAGTAAACATGTTTGTTGCCTGTATCTTTTTTTAGTCTGTAACACTGCTCCTCGTTTTTTAGATTGTTCCTTTTAAGAATTTTTTTTTAAGAAATTGTATTCCTTGCTTGCTTTCAAAATGCCTCAGAGAATAAGCTTTTTTATACAAGTTGTGTTTTGAAGATACTTCAGTTGCTTCTTTAAAAGGTGCTGCACGAGAGCCCTGCAATGTTTCCTACCTTCCTGTGATCAAATGTTAGTTGGCAGGTGTCTGTTGGAATTTATTTCTTTATTTAAAGGATGTTGCTGCTGCACTTTATCTTTGTAAAGCCCCATGGGAGCTTACTACTTGAAGGTCCCATGGGACTTTACAAAGATGAAACTCAATTTCTGCATCCAGATGCATATGAAAAAGGAGTAGAAGAGAAAAAGGAAAAAAGCCATACTTAGATATAACTTCGATTACCACATTTTTTAATAATCAGCTATTATTGAAAACATGTCAAGGCAAGGAGAAGCCAGAATTTGCCAGCCCTTCAAGGTAGGCCAGGTCAAGAAACTGACACCAGAAGAAATACTAGAACTTAACTGTATTGATATAGGCTATAATAACAGAATCTCAGAAGCCTAACTGTGTTTCTACTTCATTCCTACGTACAGCAAAGAGAGTCAAGGTGGGGCAGTTTTAAGTTTCTTTCTCATACTTTCTTGTTTTCCTGGACTGAGCTCATGTTTTGCTAATGGTTTCCACGTACCTTCTCCAAGGTCATCTCTACTCCTCTACATCCATGGAGTGGACTGTTTTCCTTCCCTGTTGCAGGAGAGAAAATGAAACTCGATGGGATTTCCAGAACCTGTTTGGAATGCCCACATAATCAGGTGACAGAGATAGCAGCCATGTTGTGGTTCAGATATTAAGGGTCTCTACATTACTCTGCATTAGTGTCTTTCTATACCATGTCCTTGTGAGTTGAAGAAGAATATCTTGTGATGGTTTAGCAATTGCTTATACTTAGGCTTGAATGTTAATCTTTTCCATAGATGTGGGAGAGATGCTGAGAGATGTGTCATACATTACAGCAAAATGTGGTTCCTCCCATACCCACAGTGAGCCATTTTTTTCTTTTTCTATAATGTTTAATGCATGTTTGATATCCTAAGATAAATACGTGCCTAGGAATCTGATTTGGACTCCCATCCTCCCGAATTACTATTTCTTTTCCTCAATATTAAATGCTTCTCAAAATAAACGATCGAACTTAATTTGTTTCCCAAGATTGTTCAAGATAGTTTCAAAGATACTTAGCATGGATATAATCGCTATTGTTACCTATTTATTAAAATGGAGTTTAAGGTTAATGTCTCTGTTCAATAACTGATCATTTTGAGAGATAATGGTAAATGATATGGTTTGCAAAAAAATTCTATTTTTTTTTCAGAATGTTTGCCAGTTTATGGTTCTAAAAACAAATAAAACAAGTCAGTTACATTGCTTAGATATGAAAATAAGAAACTCTTGAGTACAGTATTCATGTTCAGTAATATATGTTGTAGAAATTGTAAATGATTATTTGTTTATAGAGGAACTATTGTCCATCTTAGATGCTCTCAAAGGTTGTAACTGTCTTTGTGAGTTAAACCATGGTGATACAGAGTTTGGATTTACAGGGAAATCTCTGAAAATCATTGTTTGGTAGTTTTAATGCAATTCTTATATTTGTCACGGCAGAAAACTAACAGAAGAGGCTTGCCAGTAGCTTGAGTGAGATATTTGTACACCTGAATACACGCTGTATGACATGTTATTAATTTTGACTAGGCTTCAGCTAAATCAGGAAATTATATATTTTTCAGAAGATCCAATCTTGAATAATATTTTGGAAAGTTCAGTATTGTGCAAGTGGAGGAGGCTTCTACAGCTTCTATCTTAACTCCACTGTCAAAAAGACAAAATTTCCTCATTCCAAAATCTCTTTTATCATTTATCATTTTTAAGGCTGTCAACGTATATAACCTACAAGCAGAGCTAGGTTTGATAAAGGAGGTATTTGTTGAATTTCTATTGGGGATACTGTTGCCTATGTTCCTTTAAAATATCTTTTAAAAGATAAATATTGCAAGAAGTCTTCTAGAAAGGAAAGCTGCGGAACACTTTGAGATGTTACGGAATGCACAGTATTTGTAGGCAGTCTGTTGCAGAAAAAGCATAAAATCTTGTAGCTTGTTAAAGACTAATAAGTTGATTGAGGCATAAACATTTGAGCCAGTGTCTGCTTCATCAGATCCTTATGTTTCAGTTTATGTATGTGCATGATTAATTGGTCATAGAAGACTATTGTAAAATGTTTTAAAATAACAAAAATAAGTGTTAGAGCTTCTTTTCCCAAAATTTGTGGACAGCTCTGATCCAGGGGAAAACCAATAAATAAATAACTGGAACAGCAAGTTCTGGCTGTGCTAATGGGGAGATGGAATAGAGGCAGAGTGCTTTGATTTTAAAAAGAGAATTAAAAATGGCCAATTAATTCCAGTTCATTCAAGATATTAAGTAGCAAGTTATCTTCTATTCTGCTTGACCACCACGAATATGGTCTCAAAAAGTGTTTCTGCTGTTTCCACAAGTGTCAGATATGAAATTGAGCTTTGGATCTGCCTGGTGTTTTGTTAGGGATAAATAATTGTTAAGGGCAAATGAATCTCAACATGAACAAAGTGACAAAACCGATGAAGGAAAAGAGCATAGAAGAATTCTGACTCTGGAACCAGAAGAGCTACTAGAATAGAAAAGAAATAATACTAGGTAAGAAAGAAGAGAAACATTTTGGCATCCCTCTGAATCCCAAATCGATTTCTTGCCTAATTAATGTGCAGGATCCTAATTAATGAAATAAGACAGAACGGCTACAGGGTTTGGTGCAAGTATATCATAAGCGAGGAACAGAAACCTCAGGGAAGTTCTAGGTTGCTTGATTTCTTTTAAATCTGTTTACCAAAAGGAAGGTTGCTAAGACAAAAGAGGTAATTGAACACTAACATTACTCTGGTGCTAATTTGAATTTTTTGGCAACTTTAGAATTAAGCCATTTTTCTTGCCAGGTTTCTGGAATCGCTGTTTCAAATGTATCTCTTATGGGTTGTTCTGTATGTGCTAATATCTCTGGGAAATTCCCTTGAATCCAATTAATGATGGAAATACATACTCCTCCTTCACTCAGTCAGTAACTGAGGCTCATGAATAATAATACAGCCTTGGCTCCTGACAGAGCCACATACTTCATTAGTTTGGCTGTTTTTTCCAAAGCAAAATGGAAAATTTGTACCAAGATATTGGGTAAAGCTTAATATGTGTGAATCTGAGAACTACTCTGTCTGAGCTTCTCTGTAACACTCCAGGCTTAGTTGTCCTAAAACTGAGGAGATTTCAGTCCAAGAATATGTTTTTGATACCATAGCATCAAAATGCCTAACTTCTTGAGTATGTTATTAAGAAAACATCCTAAAATAAAAACTTCAGGGTGGCCACCAGCTATTAAAAAGAGAGTACTTGATAAAACAAAATGAGACATATTTTACAAAAAACACCTGAAGCCATATACACAATTCCAGTACCCAACAAGAGTAAGTTACCCAAAGGAATAATGAAAACAAAACATTCTTAGATAGGATCTCTAAAGGAAGGATCTCTAACGGCAGAGGTTTTCAGAGTCTCTGCATCACTACAGAGAAGGCCATATGTTCTCCATTTACCAGGTGTACCTGAGATGGCAGTGAAACAAGGAGGAGGACATCTTCTGAAAATAAAAGTTAAGATCAGATTTATATGAGCAGTAACATAAACCATTTAGGATTTTAACTGAAAGTCATCATTTTCAGTTGGATCTAGAAACTAATCCATGAAAATGGTGGTGGTCTATTAATTCCTTCAAATCAGTTGCTGTATATGCAGCAGTCTGGATTTGAAGGAGAAGGGTGATTTGCAGAGAATACGGGTATGTACCTTGAATGGTTGATGCCTCCTTAAATCACCCGTGAACCCAAGAAAAGATGCAGCTTCTTTAAACAGTTGCCGGTAGGTATGACATGTAAACCTAGTAGGTTACGCTTTTGAAGTTTCCAGTCATCAAGGCAGTCCACGTGAGACTCTAATCTAATGTGAATATGTGAAAAGGAATATCTTTGAATATGTGAAGGATGCCTTTCCCATGTCATTAAATATCTGCAGGTACATCACCTCGAATAGAATTTAGGAGTAAGTAATTTCTGAACATATCCTGATCCTAAAATCCTTTTCCTTGATTAAAAAAATCCACTGTTTTCTCTCAAAATTATTGAGATAGTGTCGGATAGGCTAAAGCTCAAAACGAGTTTGGATTGATGAAGAGAACCACAAAAAAGGCTTTTTCAGATATATTCAACTTAAAAGAAAGACAAAAGAATAGCATACTAGCTGCTAAATAAAGATAGCAAGATGCTAGCAAGTTACAAAGAAAGGGCAGAATTATTTTCAGTTCTTATATTCCAGTGTATTAGGGAGGCATCTGCCTGAGCTGCTTGCAAATGTTATTTTGGTTCTCAGGGCTTAAAACATGATTCAGACCCCCTTGCCTAGGTAACAGTTCTTGCCTATTTCCATCAAGTTCATCTTCTGTGCTCTTTATGTTGGATGACCTTTCCCAGCAGTTTCATGTAGATGCTAAGGGGAGAGAGCATTGAGCCTGTAACTTCCCACAAAGGAGTGGTCTAGGGATTAACTCTCTGTTGCAACCAACACTGACTGTACCCTGGCCCCAAAGGAAGGAAGAGAACCACTGTAAAATGGTGCTCCCAACTCTCAACCCCTGGAGCTGATCCAGAAGAATACTGTAGTCCAGGCCTGCACAACATACAGCCCATGGGCCACATGCAGCCCACCAGCAGCCTTGTGTGGTCCATCCATGTTTTTAATGAAGTAGTACATTTAGAACCCCTGCTATTGCCGCTACCAGCTCCAGCGCTTCCACTGTGCCACTAGCTGTAGAACAGCTGATCGGCACTCCAGGTATTTCTTTGTGGCCCACAAGGATTTTTAATTTATCAATGTGGCCCTTTCCCCTCGATGAGTTGTGCAGGACTGCTGTGGTTGATGGTATTGAAATCTGTCAAGAGGTCGAGGAGCATAGGAATGGATGCACCACCTCCATCCTGACTCTACCACAGGTCATCTACAAGTATGACCAAAGCTGTCTCTGTACTAAATCCCACCCTGAAGCATGACTAAAATGGGTCTAGATAATCTAAATAAGCTGTCCTGAAATGGGTCTAGATAATTTCCTTAAAAAGGAAGCTTGGAGACAGATGATAGTTATCTAAATTTATTGGGTCCAGAAACAGCTGCTTGAGGGGGCACCCCCCCAGCTCAATGAATGAATGAATGAGCAAGCTTCAGAGTTGTAGTCCTGAGGCTAATGAACTAGCTAGCCTTCGTGTTGAACAATGACATTCTGAGTTTGAGGCCCTGGTTTAGATGGAAATCTGTCAACACAGTCCTTTATCACACTTTGTATATCTTTTGGTTCTTATGTATCCTTGATTACGTGTTACATTCTATAGCTGATATATGGATATATCTTTATATATATATCTTTAGCCTAGAGTTGAAACATGTCATAGAGATGCTGCACTTACAAGTATCTTACCTGTGAAATATTAAGAGTTTGCAAAGCATCTGAAAGAGGTGCTTGCACAGATAGGGGCAGCTTTTGAAGTAGTGGCATGAGCTTTGCAAAAGATGTGGCCACCTCAGTGATGTTAATAAAGGTACTTTGTTCATGCTCCCACACGTTGCAGGCCACTTATTCCAAATGCTTCTACAGCCCAATTGAATATAAAACCAGACTTGTATTAAAAAGGCATTATTGCAAATATATCATACTGTCTTGGCCAACCCTATCAAAAATGCAGAAATCCAGTGAACCGCTAGATGGAAGCAGAGAGATACTGCAAAGTCTAACTTTTTTCTCCCTTCTAGTGGTCATCTGTATTCCTGCAGCTCAGATACAGTATACCAGGGTTCCTCAACCTCAGCAACTTTAAGATGGGTGGACTTCAACTCCCAGGATGGAGTTGAAGCATGAAGCATGGCTGGCTGGGGAATTCTGGGAGTTGAAGTCCACCCATCTTAAAGTTGCTGAGGTTGAGGAACCCTGCAGAATACTGTATTAGGCTCAAGACTGCCCAATATATGGCTTTTATTGAGAACATAAAAATTTGTAATCTTCATTCAGCTAGGCTTGGGCTGGCAACTTTTAAACTACATAAAGAACCAGAAAAAAATGGGGAAGTTCCAGATTTGCTGTACAAAATTTTCAAAGTGTTCTCTGATTGGATTAAAATGTCCATGCAAGGATCATGGTTTCTTACAATCACATTTTGCTTGATTTATCCTCTATATTCCAGGTACTATTTCCCTCAAAGACCTGCAGTAATAATGAAGGTAACAAAAATAACAGCAAGCCTAAAAAACACATTTGAATCCTTCTAATATTGTAAGTTCTTATTCTTTGGCTTTTCAAGTTATGTTTAGTTTTACATTTTAAATTAATATATTAAATGTTAAATCCTTGAATCAAATCTATGCTATTAATACATATCAGCCTCATGCCATTTTATTTATAATAGATTTCTTTTAAAAATCCTGGGTATTTTAATGAGGTGCAGAATTATATTATAGTGACACTCTTGTACCGTACCTAAATTCCCCCAGATCACTTGCAGCAGGACACTTTACTATTGAAAGAGAGATATTTTAAATATTTTTTCGCTTTAAAATACACAAGTTAATGTGAATTAAAGCAGCATATAATAGCCTCATCTACCGTGCCAAAGTTTACCTATTCTTTGATATCACAGTTGTATCATTACATCGTAAGTCATTTTGTGCCTGCAGGAATAGTGCTCACGGTCTCTGAATTGATGCAGACGTCTCCATCGGTGCAAATTTCACCAAGTCTAGACAAGCCCTCAGGTTGTTTCAGTGTACTGCAAACTCTGTGGAAAATCTCCCTTCACTCTCAGATGCTCTTTGTACAGGAGACATTCAGTCTGCAAATTATCTGTTTCTCCTCCAAACCATTTCGCCACAAAACAGTGACAGCAACCAGATAACCT
Source organism: Liasis olivaceus (assembly GCA_030867105.1). Taxonomy (NCBI): domain Eukaryota; kingdom Metazoa; phylum Chordata; class Lepidosauria; order Squamata; family Pythonidae; genus Liasis; species Liasis olivaceus. The sequence goes on from CM061349.1 coordinate 267,331,035, forward strand.
GATAGAAATTTGCTTTTGCTTGAGTTAATTGATGGAGGTTGTGTTTAGTAGTACACTGTTTATTGTCACTGACTTGTGCTGGTTTTGTGAACCGAAGATTGTCAGGGCTTGAGTATTTCTTGCCTTTAGTCTTCCTAATAAGCATGAAGCTTGTTGTTCCCTAATGGAGCAGTCTGTCAGTTGGCTGTATTCTTTAAAAAGCTTTTACAACTGTTACATTGCTGTGCCACAACAACAACATAGCAAACAAAGAAATGGAAGTATTTTCTTTGCATTAAAGTTCTAATGCTGGGTTAAGTTGGCATTAATTACCGTATTTTTCCGACTATAAGACGATACTTTTTTCTAAAATCCTTACCCTAAAAATTGAAGGGCGTCTTATTCAAGGAAGTCAGCCGAGGAGAGAACTGCGCGGTGGCAAAACTGCCCATACTTTGTCTCTGCAGGCAGGCTTCCTCCTATTGCTAGCCTCCAATCACGAGTGAAATAGCTTGTCTTCCAAACAGACTTCCTCCAATCACAAGCCTTATGTAACTGACGTCAGCTGATGCTGAACAAACCAATTAGAGAAGGCTGTTTGCAGAGAGAAGCTATCGGCAGTTTCACTCATGCTTGAATGTAATCAGTTATGCAAAAGAGCATGGAAACAGAGCTGCAGAGAGACGGTTTGGACCTCCGCCCACTGAGTGTAGCAGGTCAGTGTTAACTAATTACTAAATAAAAATGTGTTCTGCACTATCTTTAAAATATTGATTTCTTAATTTGGGGTTGGAAAAATGGGGGTCGTCTTGTACATGGGGGCATCTTATTGACGGAAAAATACGGTAATCAGAAGTATTTCTAGACTGCCTTTTAGGGCAAAATGCGTGAGCCAAAGAATAGCAAACAGCAAATGCCTAAGCATGATAAAGATAGACGACTGGGGCGTTTTTTTTAAACTATGATTTGGATCCATTCTTTTTCATTAGCCAGAGAAGTACCCTATCCAGGAATGGGGAGATGGGGGTGGGTCTGAAATGCCACATTGAAACAAATTTAGCACTAAATGTTTTTGGATGAAGTTCACAGAGAATATGAGCTTTTAAGTGAAAAGGCGCTGAAAGTTCCACCTTTGGGAAACTGCTTGTTCAGCACTTACTACAAGCGATACCAAATAATTGAAAGAGGCTTAATGACACAGCATTTTTTTAGAAAAAAAAATTAAACAGATCTCCAGGCATTGATGAAAAAACCTGCCATGGACAAGCTCATGCTTTGCATTAAGATCTCCAGTTGATGGAAACGTAAGGAATATTATTGCAACTTACAGGTCGTCCTTGTTTAGCACCTGCCTTTTAGTGACCATTTGCAGTTATGACGGTGATGAAAAAGTAACTTTACAACCAGTCCTCACATTTACAGCCTTTGTAGGCCTGTAAAGCAAAGGAACCACTTCGCTTAATAACCAAGTTGCTGGTCCCAATTGTGATCACTAAATGAGGACTACCTGTATTTTATTTCAATATTTTCTTAAAGGGTTTCGGTTTTGCTTTCCTTTGTCTTTATGAAATAGTGTTCCTCATTAGAAATATATATTGTTTGGTATTCTGTGAACTTACCTAGTTTAAGAAACATCCTATCTCTTTAGATTGTTCTTGCAAGCACCATGCAGTGGTAACCTCCAGGAGAGTTCATTGATGTTTCATGGTACAGCATCTTTGTTAAACCAGCAAAATCCTAGAAGGCCAATTTATATCAAACACTTTATTAACTTTACGCTTCTGTCAGAGCAGGGTCTGCAGCATTGCTCCTATGTAGAAATGATAGATTGATTTTTATTTCTGGGTGAGATCTTTTCCCTGAATCGTTTCCTGGCTGGCACAGGCAGAAGAAGCGCTTTACAACACTCTACTGGAAGCTCTGCACACTGCTAGGTCCAGCCCAGCTATCAACATGGAGATACCTCCCTTGTGTATAGTTTCTTTCCTCTTGCTGGTCCTTCCTTGCTCAACATCTCTTGCTGGTTTCTCTTGGAGCTCTGCTCACCTTCAGGCTGCTTGTCCAGTCAAAGAACTCCAGCGAGCCCATTTGAAAGCTCATCTCTGTAAGAACCTCTCAGTAGGTTTGTGTCACCAGGCATTCCCCATGTTCTCCAAGTGGTCTCAGGTTCTTTTCTGAGTAACATAAACACTTGTCACATTTGAATTAGCAATGACCTTTTACATTTGTTTCACAGGTCTTGGTCTGACTGGCAGATGTCTCCATTTCGGAAACTTAATTTTTTCAACCTGAAGTCTGGGAGGAGTAAATTGTCCCTGCAGACAGGGAAAATGCCATTTTTAAATGCAGGATACTATGTACAGTGTTTTCAAAGTAGCATAAAGAAAAATGGGGTTCTTAGCCTTGTGGGTATATAAACTATTTTTTTTATAGTAAAAGAAAAATGAAAGAAAAGGAGGTACAGATTAAATGAGATGAACATGTGCGTATGCTGTTACAGAATTGTATAAACATTATAGTGAGCTATAAACACATGAATTGTGTTAGGATTTCCTGTGTAGAGGAGAATCTGGAATATTTTACTGTAAGGTTTCAAGGGCTGTCACAGATTTTTCATCTGCTGCAGCAAAAGCCTTAAGTTTGGTACATAAGACACATAAGGATATTCCGCTCACCTGCTCTTGCTTCCTCTAATTTTGCTTATGAAATTCAAAGAGTTTTCTGAAGTACTGATAGGGATATCAATCACATTTCATATTATGTTAGTAGTCAAAGAGGGCCATTAGCTTCAATACGTAATAACTCTGCCATGAAGATAATAACATAAAATCCAAGGAATGTAATTTAGACAGTCTTTCTGCTCCAGCCTTGTGACTCCTGAAAATACTTTATAATCCTATCCCCAGAGTCACAGAAAATTGTATTTGGTGTATTATTTTTTTTTAAAAATTGGCCGGGCCAGCAGGGGGGCGATGGGAGGAAGAGAAGTTGTTTATCGTGGACTCATCATCTGTCTCAATCTATCCCATAGAAGTTTCCTCAAGCAGATAGCCCTTCCAGAATAACTTCAAGTTTCATTACAGTATTCTTTTTATAACAGGGTAACTGCTGGGTAACATTTACTGTGCTGGATTTGTAATATATTTGCAGATATAATATACTTTATGTCCCGGTTTTTATATCCAATGGTTTATGCATCCTCATCATTATAAGCCTTCAAAGAAATAAAAAGTGTTGTTTATTCAGAGGCTTTTTTCTTGGAAGTATATTCTTTTGTTACTGCATCATCTTGTGCCAAATCGTTTTTATTTGGTCCTTGATGATATTAGGCTAGGCTGGGCTGATTAAATTTATTGTTGTTTCTCTTTTATTGCTATTCTGTTACTATGGATTCCCATTCCTTTATTTTTTTATATTTAATGCTGATCATGTATTCTATTAAATCTTGTGGATATATTTAATAAAATACATTCTTCGCAGGATGCAAGTCACTTCTTGACTTTCGGTTTGAAATGGCAGTCTAAAAAAACCCAAGCAATGAATTAATTAATAAAAAGTGTCTCCTGCTAATTTTTTAAAGAGGGAGGTGGGTAACTTAAACTCTGTGTTTTGTCATCAGATTGCAGAATAAGAGGCAGGTAGATTACAGCAATGATGTTCACATAGATAAGTAATAAAATGTCCATCACAGTGCAAACTCTGCTCTTACATAGTTGCATATAATTTTGTGATGGAAAAGGTTTGCATTGTTAACTGGTGAGATCTGGGGATTGCAACAGGTACAAATGCAGTGAAATAAGTAAAACTTTTGCATCATTGTGGTTAGGAACTGGTTACTGTGGAGTCATAGTTCACTGGGCAGTTCCCTAACAAGCATGGTTCATGTAAACTGTCTTGGAAAGAGGTTTTATAGATTAGTTTAATTAATGATTAGGGAACAATCAGAATACAATGCTAATAGTATAATATAAGCTTACATATAAATCATTTGTATACCTTAGCTGGTATATGGTAGATAAGGATTGGGCATCTCCAGCTTGCAAGAGAAATGCAACATTCCTGTCTTTTCATATAGCCTGTGAGGCCCGAAATTATGTCCGTCCTTGTCGGTTCCCCAAAGATACGCCACTTTCCCTTTCTCTGTGTGCAGGAGAAAGCTGCAAACAATTGCCTTTTGCCTTCTGTTGAGCACAAAGCAGTTATATGCAGGAAGTGTCTGGAAACAATTGTTGTCTTCTTCATTGTCATCCTCCACTCAGAGGCTGAGAGCAATCATTTCAAGACTCCCTCAGAGCAAGGGAAAGACAGTTGGAAGGAGGGAGCCTTCTCTTCCCTAAAGACACCCTTTCAGATAGGATTTGGCCTGCCAGATTGGATGACAGGGAGAGAATCATGCCCTTGTGCCAGCTGCATTTCCCCATCCTTGGTCTACACCAGTGTTATCCAAACTTGGCCACTTTAAGATGAGTGGACTTCAATTCCCAGAATTCCCCAGCCAGCATGGCTGGCTGGGGAATTCTGGGAGTTGAAGTCCACTCATCTTAAAGTGGCGAAGTTTGGACAACACTGGTCTACACATTATTTCCTTTCTTTTCTGGCATCACCAGCAAGCTTCAGACCCCACTTCTTACAGAAACTGTTAGAATCAACTATCCTGTTAAAAGACGACACCTATTTAACTAGCCCCTTTAATTTTATTGTTAAAGTGCCAAAGAACCTGGGTAAGAGCATGGAAGTACTGGGATGATGCAATGAGTCTCAAGGTATGCATTTCCCTCCAGAATTCAAAAGTTAAATGAAATTTAAAAACCATCCAAAATAAGCAGAGTACATATGCTTAACAGCTACAGGATGTTCACATGAAAATTCTCAATACTTTTTCCTCATCAGTGAATTGGGAATTACATCTAATAGTATGGGAATTTGGGAGAAGAAGGATACGCCATATAATTGTTAGAAGATGTGAATGGATCAGTTTTGCTTATATTTTAGCATATAGGTTTATTTCCTGAATGAGCCTGTCTAAGCTTCTAATCAAGGTTTGCATCTTCTTCCCTCTGCAAATAATTTGTCTCAGATGGATATGATATGCTGTATGTTATTATATTATATACCATAGATTAGCAGGCACAGACCGTCAAGACACAAATGAAATATGTTCTGTTTTGTAGTCCCCAGGATACAGAAGCAGTAGGTGCTACAACTTTGTGGACTGGTCACACTCCCTTTCCTGATCTAAAGGAGAAGGCACTATTTTACTGTCTAGGAAAATAGAAAACGAAAATACTCCATATAAGTTCTCCATTCATTAGTGAACATATCTACCTTCCTTTACCTATATGGTAAATACGCCTGTAAATACATATGGGATTTTTACTCTGATAACAACATTATAATGTCTTATTGCTAGACAGTTGTGTGGGGTGGGTCAACCAGGGGCAAAGGTCTTGTGAAAATGAAGCGTGTTTGAAATGATTTGCATATGAATAGATTGCTGTAATACTAGGCTGGATTGAGCAGAAGTCCAAAAACCATTCTCTACATCCTAACTTGAAGTGGAATTGGTAAACTAGTTTGGATCTGTAACCTTTCTGAGACATTTTTAATGCAACCCACAAACCTGCTTTTGCATTTGTGTTACATATTTCTGCTTCAGCCAGATATATTTCGCAAGTTCCTATGTACCTGAAAATAATAGCAAAAAAAAATGTATTCCTGTATTTCCATTTATAATTAGAAATCACTACCTTACATACTTTATTTTATATATTGCACATTTTGCCTGATGGCCAGTTTATATAGTGTATATTTTTCTGAATATTGGGAAGCAGTTGTCAATTCCATGAACTGAATGTATTTTGTTGTTCAGTCGTTAAGTCGTGTCTGACTCTTCGTGACCCCATGAACCATATTGCGCCAGGCCTTCCTGTCCTTCATTGCCTCCCTGAGTTTGCTCAGTTTCATGCTCATTGCTTCAGTGATGCTATCTAACCATCTCATCCTCTGCCGTCCTCTTCTCCTTTTGCCTTCAATCTTTCCCAGCATCAGGGTCTTTTCCAACGAGTCCTCTCTTCGCATTAGGTGACCAAAGTATCTGAGCTTGAGCTTCATTATCAATCCTTCCAATGAGCAGTCAGGGTTGATTTCCTTTAAGATTGACTGGTTTGACCTCCTAGCAGTCCAGGGGACTCTTAAGAGTCTTCTCCAGCACCACAGTTCAAAGGCATCAATTCTTCAGCGCTCAGCCTTCTTTATGGTCCAGCTCTCACAGCCATACATTACTACTGGAAAAACCATAGCTTTGACTATGCGGATCTTTGTCGGCAAGGTGACGTCTCTGCTATTTAATATGCTATCTAGGTTTGCCGTAGCTTTCCTCCCAAGGAGCAAGCGTCTCTTAATTTCATGGCTGCAGTCTCCGTCTGCGGTGATCTTGGAGCCCAAATAAATGAAGTCTGTTACTGCTTCCATTTCTACCCCTTCTATTTGCCAGGGATTGATGGGTCCAGATGCCATGATCTTAGTTTTTTTAATGTTGAGTTTCAAGCCAGCTTTCACACTCTCCTCTTTCACCCTCATCAAGAGGCTCTTTAGTTCTTCTTCACTTTCTGCCATTAGGGTGGTATCGTCTGCATATCTGAGGTTATTGATGTTTCTCCCTGCAATCTTAATTCCGGCTTGTGATTCTTCCAGCCTGGCATTTCTCATGATGTACTCTGCATATAGGTTAAATAAGCAGGGTGACAGTATACAGCCTTGTCGTACTCCTTTCCCTATTTTGAACCAATCGGTTGTTCCATGACCGGTTCTAACTGTTGCTTCTTGGCCCGCATACAGATTTCTCAGGAGACAGGTAAGGTGGTCTGGTACCTCCATCTCTTTAAGAATTTGCCACAGTTTGTTGTGATCCACACAATCAAAGGCTTTTGCATAGTCAATGAACTGAATGTATGGTAGGCTCTTAAAATGATGTAATAAAGTGTCCAGATTTTTTAAAAAAGACAGTCTTACTATATGATCCTTAACTCCTAGATCATGCAGGTTTGATTTCCTTTTCTGCGGGCTTTTTGATATGTTCTTTTAGCTCTCATAGGAGTTTGTTGGAATGAAATGTCATATTATGCTAAATGGTTGCTATAGAGCAGTGTTTTTCAGAATTGGCAACTTTAAGCCTGGCTGGGGAATTCTGGGAGTTGAAATCCACGCGTCTTCAAGTTGCCAAGTTTGAAAAACGCTACTGTAGAGAGAGGAGGAGGATCTGGACCCAGCTGCAACTTCTTTCCCAAGGCAAATAGTTTGCAGAAACATTTGCTGTGTCTAGAACAGGAGATTCCTGCTCTCTGCGGGTCATGGTCCTAATTCTGACTGCCCTTATCCTGCTGTACCTAATTTAAAAAAAAAATGAAACTGGACATGTTACATTTTTATAATGAATTTGCTTTAAATGTCATTTTAAGAGGTTAAGGGGGATTCAGTAATTTAATCATAAACTGTAAATTGTTATCATTACAAATATTTTTAGAGTTGTGGCTTCAGAGCCTTGAATTGCACTTTATTACATATTTCCTGTTTTATTTCCTGCAATTTGGTATCTGGAGAGACTTTTGCTACAGCAGTTACTCCTGTTCTGTTTTTAATCACCTAGAATGAAATACAGATATAAAAATATACAGGTATGAAACCATTAATTGTAAACAATGGGGTTCTTCTCCTCTGAGCTGCAGTAGCACGAAATATAAAGTAACTGTAGGGTAGTCGCTGAGTTGCAATTTTGCTTCTTAATTTCCTTCCATAGTGACTTTTTTAATATACTTTTATGAATAACTCTTTTTCCACACCCACGCTGCCTTCTAGAACCTTGTAATCCCCAGAATTATTGTGTCGATGACTCCCAGAATTTTAGGAGTTATAGTCCTAATACCTCTGTAAAGCACCCACTTTGGCAAACTAGGTTAAGAGTAAAGATAATGAAAAAATTAAACATGGAAATTCACTTTTTTTCCTGGCTGAATTAAAACTGAGGGTCTGTTTTGAAATATGATTTTACATTTCCGGAAGTGACTTTTCAACATAGTACCAATGATGATAACAAAAGAGTGATCTCTTGGGGACTGAACTAATAGATGGTACAGTATTCCAAAATACATTGTCTCCCTAAGTATTCTGATGATATACAGTGCTACAATTTTATGATCAGAGGGTTATGATAGTTTAATGATGTTTTTATTAGATGATTTGTGATAAAACTACAGTTTTATTGAGTATTATGTTGCTACTGTGAGCTGCTTAGTCTTCATGACTAAAGCAGCATAATCCTCGACCTACAACAATTGGGACCAGAATTTCTGTTGCTAAGCGATGTGGTCATAAAGTGTGTCTGCGTTGCTTAGCAACAGCAAACCCTGCAGTCCCAGTTGCTGTCGTTAACCAAATCCATGAAGTGAGGCAACTTCCTGCTGGCTTCCCACAACCAGGTCAGTGAGGAAGCTGGCAGGAAGTTGCAAGTCCCAGGTGGCTTGCAAGCAGGCAGGCAGGTAAGTGGCTGCTGCTGGGTGGGGTAGGGTGCAGGGGGGTGCATGAGGGAGGCGTGGTGAGGGTCAGGGAGGGTGCATGTGAGGGTGCCACGGTGAGGGCCGGGGAGGGTACGCGAGGGTGCGAGAGAGGCATGGCAAGGCTCAGAAGGTGCGCGGGAGTGCATGAGTGACCAGCGCAAGTGCACAGGGGCTGAAGGAGGGTGTGCAGGTGGGGAAGACTTACCCCAGCGACTTGAAACCTTCTCTGCTGGCTTCCCCATTGACTTTCTGGGGAAGCCAGCAGGAAGGTCACAAATGGGGATCACGTGATTGTGGGGTGCTGCAACCTGTCAGTGCGAGCTGGTTGCCAAACGCCCAGATTGTGATCATGTGAACATGAGAGTGCTGGGACAGCTGGAACTCCGAGGACCAGTCGAAACCACCATTCATTCAGCGCTGTTGTAACTTTGGTCACTGAACAAATGGTTGTAAAGCAAGGACTACCTGTAAAAACATTTATAATGAGTGAATGAAGACATGGAAATTCCATTCAACCAACCTAAATTTGTAGCTTGAGTTAAGTCATTCCTGTTTTATGGGCTCTTATCTCTCTGCTGTTGTTATCACCTGGGTGAAGATGTGACATTCTCTGAAATTGCTGCCATGCAAATTAAGGAACAAAGATATTTTGATAGCTGTAAAAAAAATGTAAGGACTTAAACCAGGACCTGAGAAACTGATGTTCAAGTCCACCTTCACAGATGGAAGCTCACTGGGTCACTTTCTTTTAGCCCATAAACCCCTCATGGGTTATTATACTTCATAGCAGGGAATGCCATGTATGCTGCCTTGATTCCTGGAGAAAAAGCAGGACACTCGCTCAAACACTCCCTTGCATTGATGATCTTACCTAGTTGGGTAATGAAATGTCTGCAAGCTCAGAGAGCGCCAAGAACTCCACAGTTGAACCCTGAGCTACAGATATTCTCTTCTATTGAAAAAGCAAGATATAAGCCTAGGAAATAAATACATTAAAATAATATTCAATATTTGGTCCAATCCTCTGAAGATTTAGGTGCATCAAGATCTGCATATAGACTCACTGTTAAAAATCTACTGAACTTGAATGAATGTATCTCATTTTGTTTTCTTTCTTCAAACACCCACCCTTGTAACTTTCTCCAGTACATTATGTACAGGGGCTGTGCCTACTCCAACTTTCATTAATTTTGTTGTTCATATATAGGAATATATAATAAATATGAAAAGATATAATTTTCCACAGATATAGAAGAGAACAAGAACAGAACTGACACTGACCTTCATTGCTTTTTTCCCAATTATTTTAAATCTCAGTGTGTGCCTATTTCCAAAGACAAAGTGAATGGGGACTCAGTTCAGTGGCTAATTTATCACCTGTGGTTTTCCATAACGGTTTCTCAGAACCTCCTGGAGTAACTGTTTGTTCATATATCAAAGGAAGCAAGATAAAATCTTGTTATGGTGTTATGTTTGTATTAACATTTCTATTAATTCTTTTCTACTAGTGCAGCTTTAGATTAATTAGTTCTTCAAAGATCTTGAACAGTCTAAAAAGAATCTGTCATTGAGAGGAATTATAATCTATGCTAGTTTTTTCTCTCATACAGTATATAGTTGCAAGGGACCATTTAGACTAGTGTTTTTCAAACTTGGCAACTTTAAGATGAGTGGACTTCAACTTCCAAGAATTCTCCAGCCAGCATGTTGGCTGGAGAATTCTGGGAGTTGAAGTCCACACATCTTAAAGTTGCTAAGTTTGAAAAATACTGATTTAGACCATCATATTCAATCCCCTGCTCATTGGAGCTTCCTGACAAGGGTTGTCTAGTCTCTCTCATGCAACCTATTTTTTTTTTTCCTATTGAGATGGGATGGTTATGTCTGTACAGTAAAGAATAAGAAGGCCTTATTATGATATGTACATTTTTCAAATGTGCATGTGTAGAGGGCTTGCTTTGCTTTGCAACCAAATTGTAAAAATCAATATGATATAAAACTAGTGACTCACTTGGATTGAAAATAGGCAATCCATTTAGTTGCTGGCTAAACTATGATATATTTTTCATAAGGGTTTATGGTTAGTTGCTTCTATTGAGGAACAGGCTATTTCAGTGAAGTTCACATGGGAAGGGTCTGTTGAGACCTTGGAGCAGAATGCTAATTGCTGCTATACTAATTTTTTGCTTATTGCATTCAATAATAAATATTTTAGCTAATTATTTTTATAACCTTAATTGAAAAGTACTGTTTCAGCTGATGATTCCAGAGACAGAGATGATACAAAGTGCTGCTTAAAAATGCTGTTGGTTTGAAATACTGCAGCTAGACTGCAGATGGGGACTGCTTTGAAGGAACATTTCTGAGCTTAGTTGGATATGCTGGTTTAACCTTTAACACATTCAGCAGCTTGGAACTTGGCTATTTAAAATGCCTCCTTCCTTGTGTGAACCTCCTTGAATGTTTCTCAGTGTCAAAGTGCTGGTTGCCAGTGAAAATGAAAATATAATGTATGCACTCAGATCTACCTAATATCTTACTCAAAAGGTTAATGCTTCCATCTTTCACTTCTCCAGTTTAGATTTTGCAGCATCTCATGCTCAGGTTTCAAGGAAATCGGATGCTTTCTTATGTGAACTCTGGGCAGAAGTGAATTTGATTGTATGTAATAGCTCCATTAGTTGGGCAGTACAGGACAAACCAATCAAGATCACTTCCTTGGTGGTCTGCAGTCTCACCCTCCCCATCTCATTACAAAGATCATTTAAAATCACATATACAACATCTTCTAAGGTTCAGATGAAGTGTTTTTCTCCATGGAAATAGAAGCACGTAAAAAAATCTGTTCAGGAATATATCCTATGCTTATTAAGGCAGAAATGACCATGAAATTAACCTTTAATCATACTATTTGGGAGATGATTGTGAATGGTAACAAAAGTATATTATTTTTTATAGTTCTTAAGGTCCTTCATTACCAGGAAGTACTATTTTGAGATGCTGGGCAAAAATCCATTACAGATATGGATTGAAATATAGGCTTTTAGTTTTCAGTGGAAAACACCTGCTGGTATATATATTTGACTCTAATTGCAGCTTCAGTTACATAGCATGGGAAAGAATTTTAACACCCTTTAGCTCTGTAATGCTCTTTTCCTTCAATCTATTATGTGGCCAGATACACAGCAATATGTCTGGAATGCACACAAATAATTAGTTCAAATATAGGTGCTATTATCTCTTGGATAATACCATAGACCGAGGGGTTTTGTGTATACATACATGTTTAAGTACTTATATAAATAATTTTTTCTTGGCCCAAGTTATGACTCCCATACAGAGTTGTTCAGTTGCTTTTGACTCTTTGCGACCCACTGAACAACGGTTGGACAATAACTGTTTCTTTCACGTCTTTTAAGTTTATGTTTGTGATATCACTGGCAGCATCTGGCTGTCTTGTCTTGTGCTAGTCTCTATTTCTGTTGCCTTTGATTTCTCCAAGCATCAAGTCTTCTCCAAAGACTGTGATTTCTGCATTATATGTACATTTTTAAGATGTAACTTCATTATTAATTAATACTGAGCCACACTATATTATATAATTGTATTTCTGAGGCTATGTCAACTGACATGCCTCATGTCAAAATTTGTAGGCTGCCTATTAGATTGGATCTTAAGGACAGATTCTTTCTTTTCTATAGCAATATTCCTGATCACAAATGGTATTTTTTTAACTCAATAAAAACCTTAAAACTGAAGTATCTCCCCAATGTATGTTGAATTTCAAATAGGTTGAATTTGAATAAATTGAATTAAATTAAACATATGAACATACAGTCGTGTGAAAAAGAAAGTACACCTTCTTTGAGTTCTGTGGTTTTACATATCAGGACATAATAAAAATCATCTGGTCCTTGGCAGTTCTCAAAAGTAGGTAAATACAACCTCAGATGAACAACAACACATGACATACTGCACCAGGTCATCATTTATTTTACAAAAGGAAAGCCAAAATGGTGAAGCCATGTGTGAAAAACTAAGTACCCCTTATGATTTAATAGCTTGTAGAACCACCTTTAGCAGCAATAACCTGAAGTAATCGTTTCCTGTATGACTTTATCAGTCTCTCACATCATTGTGGAGGAATTCTGGCCCACTCTTCTTTACAACATTGCTTCAGTTCATTGAGGTTTGCGGGCATTTGTTTATGCACAGCTCTCTTGAGGCCCTGCCACAGCATTTCAATAGGGTTGAGGTCTGGACTTTGACTGGACCATTGCAGCACTTTGATTCTTTTCTTTTTCAGCCATTCTGTTGTAGATTTGCTGGTGTCCCTGGGATCATTGTCCTGTTGCATGACCCAATGTCGGCCAAGCTTTAGCTGTCGGACAGATGGCCTCACACTTGACTCTAGAATACTTTGGTATACAGAGGAGTTGTTCAGTCTTGTTCAGTCTTTTTCTAATTGTACTGTCATGAACTTTAACATTTAACATGCTAACTGAGGCCTGTAGAGTCTGAGATGTAACTCTTGGATTTTTTGCAATTTCTCTGAGCATTGTATGGTCTGACCTTGGGGTGAATTTGCTGGGATGTCCACTCCTGGGAAGATTGGCAACTGTCTTGAATGTTTTCCACTTGTGAATAATCTTCCTCACTGTAGAATGATGGACTTTAAATTGTTTGGAAATGGCCTTATAACCCTTCCCAGATTGATGGGCAGCATCAATTGCTTCTCTAAGATCATTGCTGATGTCTTTACTCTTTGGCATTGTGTTAACACACACCTCAGTGCTCGAGACCAGTAAACTCCTAAAACTTCAGCTTTTATAGAGGGAGTCACACTTGCTGATGATCAATTGATCAAGGGCATTTGATTAGCAGCATCTGGCTGCTACTTAGCCTCTTCATACCTATGGAAGCAGTAAGGGTGTATTTAGTTTTTCACACATGGCTTCTCCATTTTGGCTTGCTTTTTGTAAAATAAATGATGACATGGTGTAATATGTCATGTGTTGTTGTTCATCTGAGGTTGTATTTACCTACTTTTGAGAACTGCCAAGGACCAGACGATTTTTATTATGTCCTGATATGTAAAACCGTAGAACTCAAAGAGGGTGTACTTTCTTTTTCACACAACTGTATCTAATTGTGATCACCAAATTTGAAAAAGTATATAATAGATCGGTAAAAAATGTAGAAGAGGACAACTAAAACCAAAAGAGGGCAACCGGAATGATCAGGGTGCTTGAACATATCTTGTAGAAGAAAAGGCTAGAAGATTTGGGACTCTTTAGCCTGGAAAAAGGAGACTAAATGAGGACATGTTTGAGGTGTGTAAAAGCATGCATGACTTGGAGAGAGTGGATAAGGAAAAGTTTTTCTTCCTCTCTCAAAACGCAGTGGCTAAGGTTCATCCAGTGAAGGTGATTGGAAGGATATTTAGAAAGACAAAAGAAAGTACTTCTTCACATAGCACTTAATTAGTGTGTGCAATTTATTATTATAAAATGTGATAATGGCCACTAATTTGAACAGATTAAAAGGAGATTAGGTAAATTCATGGAGGGTAGATCTATCAAGGCCAGTGTTATTTGAGTAGGCACAGTATTCCTCCACATGCCACCTGCAGTGGTGCGAGATGGTTCTCTCTTCATCTTCTGTATCCAAGTGCTTGAGGGGACACCTGGTTGGCTACTGTGAAAAAAAAAATCTGGACTAAGATAGGCCTTGACTTGATGCAGCAGTGCTATTCTTATGCAATTATAACATCAAAAGTGTGAGAGAATGTATATACACTTCCCTGACAATAGTGCTAACATATTGTCAAATATGCTATAATCTGTGAATGAGTTAATAGATTTGAAATGCGAAAATTAATAAAATCAGAAATTGTTCATTGACTTATATACTGTTAGATAATTTAAAGTTGCTGTGGGAGAAAAATGGAAAGGCAATTGAAGGGAATTGTAGATCAACAAGAATGTAATCATAGTGCTATTTAGAAAAGGAAAATTCCATTCAGTTTTCAAAATTGTGGATCTTGGTGTAAGTAGCCATAATTTTTAGTGGCACAGAGACGTATCTTTGCCATCTGGCTTCTGTGTAAACTGTGATTGGAGGCAAAAGCACTGGATCTTCTCAGTATTTCTGGAAGATTACTTACTTGGTGACTCATTTAACAATGATAGCTAATATGGTTCCCAGTTTATAATGTTTAAAAGAAGATTGCTAACATTATGGTGAAATTTGATTACTTTTTTCCTAAAAGATAGATAATATGTTTAAGATTAGTGTAAACTGAGATTTTGATCTGGGATATGCTAATAAACTTAATCTGTTGCAAAAAGGGTTAATTTATTATTGAGACATATTTTCTATCAACAATTGTGATACAGCAGTGTTTTATTTTAGTAGACTTCATCTATTTTTAGTTGCGTTAATTCTGGCAGAAATTGAAAATAAAAATGTATTGAGATGAATGGGAGGCATTCATAGTGTGGAATCAAAATGCAGGACACAAAGACAAAATAATCAAGGCTTCACTGCAGTGTTTTTTAGGCAGTACTGTATGTACTGGAGGGGGACTCCACCAAAGGTTAGAGGGAGACACTCCCCTGTAGGCAAAATGGATGCCCTGATATTTATACAGTTCTACAAGAAAAGGGAAGGGGAAAGAACACATATGTTTGCATATTCATATGATAATGCAGGCATACCTAAGTACATATTCATATGATGATGCAGGCATACCTAAATGAGCAATACTGTGATGGAATGGAATTATGAAGGCCAGGCTCAGGGAGATAAACATTTTCTTAGCTCGCCGGAGGAGCATGGGAGTAACAAGAGGATGGGACTGGCACCTCCCTGAGGAATTCACACTGTTGTGGCTGGCTGACTTGGGAACTGGGGTTAGAGTCTGGGAAGATTGATGTCAGGCCTAGCCCAAGGAACTCCAAGAGACAATGCAAATTCAGTCCAATGCAAATTCATTGTCTCCAAGAGACAATGCAAATTCAGTATGTTTATTAGCTCCAACCTCTAGCAAGAATCTTCCCAGACTGAAACCCCAGTTCCCAAGTCAGCCAGCCACAACAGTGTGAATTCCTCAGGGAGGTGCCAGTCTCATCCTCTTGTTACTCCCACGCTCCTCCGGCGAGCTAAGAAAATGTTTATCTCCCTGAGCCTGGCCTTCATAATTCCATTCCATCACAAATACTTCTCAGGTTACTTTCTGTCCCTGTTCTTGGCCGCTATCTACAAGGACGGAACAACTGCTATCTATAAGGAAAGCAATAGTGTCAGAGAGGAAGAAACAAATTGTTCAAGGTGCCAACTGCCAGGAAGAAGACATCCTCTCTTGCTATGGAGATGTTTGTGATAAGGAGTTTACAATCAGCCTAATTCATGCCAGCTTCAAGGGTGCTGCACATTCCTTTATGTTTCAGTTTGATTAAGGTGATCCCATTCATCTGAGGCCTCTAAAAACTTGCTTCTTTTACCCAAAGATTCACCCAAAGATATATTTTCCTCATTTTCCTCACAATAGGTATAATACATTTGAAATATTTATTTTAAACAGTAATAATATAATAACTTTATTTTAAACAGTAATAATTTGGAACTGAATACATTTAAAACTTTGGAGATGATTGTGGATTTTACGAAGAACCCTTCTAATACCCTTCCCCTTACCATACTCGACAGCCCAGTATCAGTGGTAGAGTCCTTCAAGTTCCTGGGTTCTGTAATTTCCCAAGACCTGAAATGGACGCTTAACATTACAGCCATCATCAAAAAGGCACAACAAAGATGTTCTTCCTGCGTCAACTTAGGAAGTTTAAATTATCTCAGGAGCTCTTGGTACAGTTTTACAGGGGAATCATTGAGTCTGTTATGTGTTCCTCTATAACTGTCTGGTTTGATTCCGCAACCAAACAGGACAGACTCAGACTCCAACGGATAGTTAAGTCTGCAGAAAGGTTAATTACAACCCACCTGCCTTCTATAGAAGAGCTGTATACTGTGAGGGACAAAAGGAGGGTGGAGAAGATACCTGCAGACTCTTCGCATCCTGGATATAAACTCTTTCAACTTCTTCCTTCAGGACAGCGCTATACTGTAGAGCACCGTATGTTAAAACATCTAGACACCGGAACAGTTTTTCCTCTCGTGCCATTGGTTTGCTAAACACTACATGATAAGATATGTGCTGGAAAGTGGCTTCTTCTTTTGAAAATGAACAGGTGTTGGTCCATGGCGGTAGTGTTATTCTACTGTGTAGCATTACTGCTTATTATCATTCCTTCTTTCTACTGTTATCCAAACACACTGTTGCTCTTGCTGTTTGTTTTTTCACCAAAGATAAATTCCTTGTATATATTTTATACTTGGCCATTAAAGTATTCTGATTCTGATTCTGATTAAACAGTAATAATGATAAGGATATGAGATAGAAACATACAGTACACAAGAAAACAAAAGATTTAAGTACGTACAAGTAAGTACAAAATGGAAAATTGAGAAAATAAAGGATTATTATATAAAAATGAAATATGGAATTATTAGTATTGATGCAAAATGTAAAGTGGCTCTTACTTTCAAGATTTATGGTGTCCAAAATTCTATATAATCATCTCTTTATGAATGGAACTTTTGCTCTTAGACTTCTATAAAACCCATGGTTAAAATTTACCATGTTCTGAGGCATATAGTTTGCCTAAAATAGGTTACAAAAGAAATATTTGTTTTTAAAGAAATTTTCCAAAGAAGGGTGAAGTATGAACTTCATGTGAGAAAATAAAAGCTAGTGATCTATTAGACCTGACAGGATAACCAATCCAGGCCATGTTAAAGTGTGATCATTCTAACCATAATTTGGAACCATGAGTGATCTGCAGCAGGTGTTGCTCATTACCTCAAGGAGACTATGAAATCTTGCATACTGGAAAACATTGGAAGACCAGATTCCTCCACAGAATCAAATATGAATTGGACCTAGAGGGATGCTATCACCCACCGGATCAAAATGCTGAGTGATCTTGAGGGGTCAGAGAAATCAGGGAGACATCAAAGGAGAAGTTCTCATTGTCCACAGTAAAGAAACCAAATTTCTAGGTACCTCATATGATTAAATGAACAGTTGAACTTGGAAGCAACCTAGGCTTCTAAGTGTTACATGATCTCATATGAGATGTAAGTGCTCTGGAACTGGTAGGAAGCAATAACTATAATGCTGTTACATTTAGCATATATGCAAATAGGACGCTATCACATTATATTACAGAAGAAGAAATTTCGGGGGGGGGAGGGATGGAGGGAGGGGTGGTGAAAAAAGCCTGAAAGGAAATGTCAGGAGGGCCAAATCTCTTTGTAAACCTGGAGGTTATTTAAAATTACAAGAATATAGAACTGAAATTGCTTCCCCCTTAATTTGTCAAATCAAGTTGTCCCCCTTAACTCAAATCAGGCTCAGTACCATAGGACTGGAAGATAACCAGTGCCACACTAAATTTAAAAAATGGATCTAGGGAACCTTCAGGAAATTATAGGCTAGTCAGTTTAATATCTGTTCTAGACAGATTGATAGAAATGCAAATCAAAGAAGAAAATAATTAGGCACGCAGAGGAACAGCCTTGCAATCAAAATGATCAGGGGACTCAAACACCTTCCCTACAAGAACAGGCTAGAATTTTTGGACACTTTAGCTTGGAAAAAGGACAACTGAAGGAGGATATAGGTTATCACTTATAAAACCCTTCATGGCATGGGTTATTTGCAGATTATTATTTCTGCTGGGACCATGAAAGTGGGCATGCTTTGAGTCCCTTATATGAAACAAGATTGTCTGGTAGGACCTAGGAGACATACCTTCTTTGTCACAGCACCTCTCCTACGGAACAACTTTCCCCAAGGTTGGGATGGATTTGACCCTTTTGTCCTTCCATAAGGCCCTGAAAACCTGGTTCTTCCCCAGGTATTGGGCCAGGACACAAAGTCTAGAATGAAATATCTTGAATGAGATATGCATTTGGTTGATTCTGCTATTTCAATTACTCTGTTCTCTTTTCTGTTACGAATGTTTATTGTATTTTATTTCCTAATTCCTTTTTTTAATGTTCCTAAAAGCTGTTGGTTGCCCAGGATTGCTTTTTGCAAAATCAGACAGATTTTTAAAATTGATTATGTAGACATAAAATCATGTTTAAGATAAAGAAAGTGGATATAGAGATGGTTTTGTCCCTCTATCAGTGGTCATCCAGTGATGATGGCTGGAAGGAGATCTAGAACAGCTTAAAGAAAGCAGTTCTTCATACAACAGATAATTAGCCTGTGCTGTTCACTACCACAACAAGCTGTAACAATGATCACTAAGCTGGATGGCTTTAAAAGGGGATTGGATAGGACAGATCTTAGTACACAAAGTGCTGAGCAAAGATAGGTCTTGGCCTGATCCAGGCGGGATTTTCTTATGTTCCTATGTAGTATACTTATTCCTTTAAACTTCAGGCTGCCATCTTGGTTGAATCTGGATTGGGAAGTTAACCTGTGGCTTATACTTCCTTCCAAATTTTGGACAGAGAGAAGGGAGATAGGAACAGTCACAAAATGGAGCTACAGTCACATTTCCCTTGTTAATGGCTGAATGGCTGAATGGCTGGAGAGGAACATGATACAGTTGCACAAAATCAACAAAGAAATCTTTTGTCTCTTGGAGAATTTGCCTTTGATCAACCTGGTTTCTGGGTGTATGGGGAGAAAGGGCTGTATAATGAGATGAAGGCTGCCTGGAAAGAACCAAGTTGTAAATAAATTGCAGCCTGAAAAAATACAGTATGTTACATACTGCCAGTGTTTTCACCTGAGCATAAATATTTTTCTTTGTATAGTATTATCAGCATAGATATATAACTCCTACAAATTGAAGAAGCAAATTCAAGAATCTGGTCAGTTAGAAGTATTTTGGGTTTTGAATAGCAAAGAAATAAGAGATTTGCAATATGTTACTATTCATTTGCTGCTGAGAAGGAAGTTTAGCTACTATTGAACATTAAAATTCGGTATAGTAGAAAAAGTAAAAGTTTCAGACTGAATCTTGGAAATCCTACTGAGTAAATGCTCATCTGTGAACATTTAATCACAATTTAAAACGAGAGAACTGCCTGGAACCTTTAATCTGCAACTTAAAACTCATATACCTATATGCCTATATAGAAATAAACATTTTTCCTTCAGAATTCCTGAATTTCATGTATTGAATACGAAATCCTTCCTTTCCCAGCAATGAATGTTAAGCTTGTGTTTCAGTAAAATCAATGTTACAGCAGTAATAACTGCCAAACAATTTTTTTAAAAAACATTCTCAAATGCAGTTCTGGGATACTGGTCTCTATGGATAGTGGTAATGGTCAACATTGGATCATCAGTCGTGTTAGTTGAAGCATAAAGTATCTAACGGATGTTCTAGCAAATGTTAGGTAATGAATGGAGTCAGTCAATGAATGAATGAATACTGTGATATTCATATTTTGAATATCAATACTGTGATATTCATATTTTGAAAAAGGAACATGAAGGAACCGAGCAACAAATAGCCCAAAGGACCTGAATGTTAACAAGCTCATAACCAACACAGGACCGCTGAAAATCAGCCCAGAATGTTGAATAATGTTACGTGATGATAGATTGGACAGAAATTAATGGAATAGAAGGAAATTAGTATCTTGGAATCTTGGAAAAGTATGTGTAGCTCTTGAAAAGAAGCATACTTTCAACATTGTGTGGTGTGCCCCATTTGTGCCTTTTTCATGTTGGAATGGTCAGCTTCATTTTTCAAAATTCCTGCAGGTTCATATACTATGTATTGGCAACTGTTTTAGTAAGATCCTTACAATGTCATTGTATCTGAAGGGTGCCAGGTTGAGGAAGGCTGACTTATGACTAAACAGTAAGTCATATTAAGCACATTTAAAATATATGAATGAATGAATGAATGAATGAATGAATGACCTGCTGCTTCTTTTCATTACCCAAAATGCTACAGCTGGCCTGCATTTTTCCCCTGCATTGTTTTTCCTTTGAAAATTGTCCCTCAAAGTTGTTATTTGTTATTGAGGTGCTATTTTGGGGATATAATAGCTGTGAGAGGGTGAGATGATAAAATGGCATTGGAAACAAAAGTTATTTCTGCTATCTCTTTCTGATTAATGATCAAATAGTTTTTAGTACTCTGCAATTTTCATCTTCTGTTCTACTTTATTTTTTCTTTATTCTTTTTCCTAGTTATTCCTGTAATTTGTGTTTGTATTTTCTCCAGTCCCCTTACTGAGGATTGTTTGGCCATTTATTTATTTATGTATCAAATCAAATCTTTATTACGGTAAAAGACCAGCATATATGCATCAAATTTATAAGGCCACCATCTATCCAATAAAACTCTGGGCAGCCTTATAAATTATGGATCATATGGCCCTTAAGGCATGTTCAGGAAGTATATTAATAAACTGCTGCCTATAGATAGGGACCTCTAAATCTAAACTGCCTTGGAGAGGGACATAAAGTTGACTCTTGCTTGGTTTGCCTTCATGAAGCAGTATAAATGCAATTGCCTCTCTAGTGTGAAGGCACTTTTGTTGGAGCAGGGATTATAGTCTTCTGATTGTGCCACTCTTATGTCTTCCAGAAAGGACTCGTGCACCATGCCTCTTTCCACTGATGAGATCTAGACCCTAATGGAGCTAATCCTAGTTCCATCCACATCCTTGGTTCTCAGGGCAGAGGTAGAGACAACAGATCTGCTCCATAGTGGGACTGGAAGTACTGAATCTACTTGATCACTGCCCCCACTCCACCCCAAATTGCTTTTGCTGTCCTGACAGGGTTAGAACAGGGAAAACAAAAACGTTTGAACCAGCAGGTCACACAAGGAAAATGGGAGATGTAAGGGTGAAACAAATTTAGTGTAAACCCATCCCTGCTTTACAAACTTCTAATGGTCAGGAATTGCAACAGATCTCCCTTAAGGGATCTTCTGCTTCAGCCATGGCCCTATGGATTCTTACACCACAGAGTCAGCCAGCACCTCTATTTCCACATAGCCTAGCCGTGTCACTACCTGATTTGTGGTTCCCATTTCCTTGGGAATGACTGTAAATTGTACTTAAATCTGTAATGTAGATACTGTTTGAGAATGTTTTCATAAAATCATTGCATATTAGTGGTCTGTCTAGATACTGGAATGTAAATGCAGATGCTACTCTGTCTGCTAACATAATACAGAGTGATATCTTTTCTTGACTTAGTGAGCTCATAAGTTTAAATTGTACAGAATCAATGCAAATCGATAGGAGGCTGAATTTTATGAAGGACATCACAAAGTACCTCCTCCTGCTATGATATTTAGCCATAAAATCTCTTCATTTTGGGGCTTTTGCTAGTGAGAATGTTGGGTGCCAGTTTTTTGAATGTAGCAGGTCTGTTGAGGATACGTGGTGCCGCCTGAATATAAAGTAGGTTGATTAATTAAAGAGTAGCTGGGGTGCAAAATGCCATTCAGTGTATGACAAATAGCATACAGCAGAACCCAAAATTATGCCTTTGAAGAACAGTTTCCTTTGAGGTGCTGGCTTCTCTCTTCTAACTGCTCCCCCCCCCCTCCCTGGGTGTGGAGATGTTGATCTTTTGGGGCTATCTTCCAGATTCCTCTGGGACTTGATTAGAGAATTTTCCAGCTGACTTTATAACCCAGGTAAGAGTATATTTTGATTTGAGGCCTAGGTGGCTGAGATTACCAACTACACTAAAAGCATTTCTTCTCATTCATTCATTCATTCCCCACCCCCCACCCCCCGGTTGTCCGGAGCAGAGAGAGGGGCACTTGGGAATACTTGGGAAGAGATTTGTAATCTTAGTCCTCATTCATTGGACCACACAAGTGAAGCTGATTCTCCATTCATGCTTGTCAGCAATTGACTTAATCAGGCTTGGATGGTATGTTTTCAGCCCGCAGTTGGTGATAAGTGCCAAAGGGTTAGCAAGAGTGCAGTGTTTAGTAACAGAAGCTCATTCTGGGCCTCTCCCTCGT
This sequence comes from Liasis olivaceus, assembly GCA_030867105.1. NCBI lineage: Eukaryota > Metazoa > Chordata > Lepidosauria > Squamata > Pythonidae > Liasis > Liasis olivaceus. The sequence continues at coordinate 267,353,653 of CM061349.1, forward strand.
GCTCTGTCCCGGAGAACTGGTGTCTGCATGTGATATGTTTCATTCAAATGGGAGAAAAGCTGTAAAGGCTCGTGCAGCTCTCAATGGTCTCTTTCAGCCCTGCTAAAGAAGGGTTCCCAACTGTAGTCATTCATACTCTGAATTAGTCAAATGGGCTAAACTACTTTTTAAATGAATTAATAAAGGTACTGGATATATTGGCAATTGTTAGCTACATGTGGCATTGCCCTAAGAGGTATCTGAATGCATGTACATTTATACTGAATTTTCTGTTGTGTTAACCTTTCCCCCCTGAGCATCAGCATATATGATCATATATTCTGCAGAGAATCCTTAATTGTGGCATTTTGAACAAATAAGGACTATTATGCGGTAATTTAAGAAAAGAACTGTGGGCCAGTTTAATTCTGGTGGTAATACCATATACCTAGTAATGAAAGACAGGAGATACCTCCTCTCATTGCGATAGTTGGTACAAGAGAGAAGTCTGGCAAAATATGATTTATAAGAAATATATTTACAGTTTTTCCCAGCAAAATGTTTGTTTAAAAATCAGCGGGAAATGGATGGCTTTATTATTATATAATCTGGCTTCTATTTCTGGCAGACTTCCAAACAAACATTTTGCAGAGACAAACTGCAACTATAGTTGCAGTGCAGTGATATCAGAGAGAATTTTGTTAAGATAGTGTGGCACCAAGATAGGCTATTTCATGTTTGTTAAAGGAGGTGGGCAAGGCAACTATTCTGTGTTAAGGAAAGAACCCTGTACAATTTCAGCAATAGTTAGTCATCCTTTCAGCTTCTTGTTTAGTAGAGAGAGATAATTTGCTAGTAGCATGTTTGCTAATTTGTATTCACCACACTAGAAACCACAGGCCCTGTTGGCATAGAACTCCCATGGATTTCAGTTTATTCGAGCATTTTGTTATTTTAACAGAAATGGTGTAATTTTAACAGTTGGAAACCTTGGCTTTTCAACAGTCAAATGGTGAAAGTAGTATGTCTCAGCAGTTAATTCAGTTTTAGAGGAGGGTATCCAGGCTGGAATCCTCCAGATGTGGTGAGACTGCAATTCCCAGAATCCTCAGTCATGAAGAAATAAAGCTAAAATAATTTAGCTTCTCATGTTATTTCCTGAAAAGTGACAAAGACTTTGCTTAGGAAAATAGCTTCTGTGCCATCAAGCTAAAGCAGGGAATAAAGCCATTTTAGAAAGGTTTTTAAAAAAAGTCTAAGCATATGTGCTTTCTGTCAGAGAAACAGCCTTTGTTCCCATTAGTGTGTCTTAATTAGTTGTTTTACCCCACACTGGGAGTGATGGTCTGGAAGTCACACTTACGTTAGGGCAAAGTCATGCAGCCTTTGATCTCCCATCTTCTCCCACCTTCCTAACATTAGGTAGAAGGTGATTGATCACCTAACCCAAGTTCTTGTTATGTTTTCCCACTAAGAAGCCATGTTTCTATACAGCATGTATACAAATTAGTGGCTCAGTTGTGCTCAGAGATAGCTAACTTTTATTGCTTTTTAGTTTCTTCTGACCTCCATCTGCAAGCTTTATTTCTTTCTGTTTGTGTAGCTTTTCCAGTGAAAGCCTTCAGAGAAAGGTTTAAGTTTACAACCATAGGACACAGTTATTCCACCTTCATTCAGAGACTCCAAGCACTGTCAAGGAAATAGCACTTTCCAAATGTCTTTGACAAGTGCACTGTTTCTTATGATGATTTGGTCTCTTTTAGTGGTAGTAATCTTTTTCTACATGCTTGTGTCCTATTTCTGTGCCATTCCCATTGTAAATATTCATCTTCAACCCCATAGATAATTCAACCCAACTTGGAAGCTCCCCAGATCCAGTCAGCTTTTCCTTAGGGTTCAGTTTAACAGCATTTTGATGTCAAGCACTAACAGTCTGGATCTGTTTTATTCAAGTGGAGCCTACGGCATAGTTAATATAGAAAGCATTGTATTTTATACTTCCAGAGAAAATTGCTAGATATATATCAGAGATATGTAGCTCAGTGGAGGCCAGTTGCTTTCCCTGAAGAACATATTAGGTTCAGTCTTCAGCTAGGATTTCAGACATCAGCTATAGGAATAATCCTTCAACGACTGAGGGACTGGGTTTTGGTGATCACAAATTTTTGATAGAGCATAAAGGCCAACCAATAATTACGGACCTTGCGGAACTGAAGGGTTTGTGGATGGTAAAATCTTTTGCTTCTAAAATCAGGGATCTAGAAAGCCCTTTGATAATATGGACATCAGAACTGAATCCTTGAATTTCTGAACTACCCAGACTGATTTCTGCCCAATATGTGATCTGCCAGTTTGAATGACAACAAATAAGCATGCATTGTGACCTGCTGGGCACTTAAAGAATACATTTTTGTGACACCAGTGTGCCCATCACCATTTTCTACTCCAACTTCAATAAGCCTAGACCAGTGTTGTCCAAACTTGGCTACTTTAAGATGAGTGGACTTCAACTCCCAGAATTCCCCAGCCAGCCATGCTGGCTGGGGAAATCTGGGAGTTGAAGTCCACTCATCTTAAAGTGGCCAAGTTTGGACAACACTGGCCTAGACTATTAAGTCATCTAGTCAGAAATTACTCCTAGTGCCCTGTTTCCTGGAGTAAAGGTAGCAGAAGCCAGGAGGTGCTACTTTTTATTAGCAGCACAGGTTCTTTGGAGGGTCTCCCAGTGGAGATTGGGTTGGCATCAATTGCTGCCTGCGTTCAGAATGATGCTGAAGAACAAGCTATTCCTAGAGAGCCTTCTAAGTAAATCAGGCCATCTTCTGTTTTATTTTTCTTGAGTTGTTTTTTTTACTGTGGAGTTTTGATTTTATGTCTTTTTATGTCTCCTATGGATGGTTTGAAAAGTTTTTTATATCTTGTAAGCTGTTGAGAATCAAATTGATTGTAGCAAGATACAAATGCAATAAATAAATGAATAAACAGTCTTTTGGTGCTTTTGAGACTCTTTGCCCCGCTCTTGTTATTTTTAGATTCTTTTAATTTGGAAAAATGGAAGAATGGCATGTGGTTAACAAAAAAAAGCCCCTCAAACATTCTTTAGAAAGGATGTCTGTCTGTGTCACGTAGGCCCTATAAAAATAATAGTAAGGTGCAGCTCAGTGCTTTTAGAAGTGTTCCATATGCCTAGAAAAAGTAAATGGGAAAGCTGAGATGATAGAGGGTATCCTGGGAGACTAAAAAGGAGATGATGAGGAGCAACTCCAACAGTTTGTCTTCTGATAAATGGGTGTTTTATTATAGGGCACAGCATAATGGATGCTGCGTTGTGAGATTTTCCATAACATATTCTCAAAATTCCAAACGAGCTTCCAAAAATGTAAGGACTCCTGTTCTGGATAGAGAGATTTTTGAGCAACTAATGTGATGCTCCATGCTTAACATTTTGTCAGTCTTTCAGTGTAGGCCAAATCAAGAAACAAGCACAGCAGGGATTCCAGGAATGCTCTTTATTATAGTAAGGTAGAATAACAAAATCTTGGAAGCTCCTCTCTGTCCCATCATATCTTAAACAAAATCAGTGCAAGGTTATTTTGAGTTTCTTTCTCATGCTTCCCTCTGTCTCAGGACTGTATAATCTCTTCTCCAAGTCTCCCCTCAGTGTCTCTCTCATACCTTCCCTAGATCCACTATAAAGTCCTTTACATGTTTGCTTAGTGGCCCCTAATTTGAACAGGTCTGTTCATTAATTTTAATAATAGCTGGCTGATAGCTTAGCATGAATACAATACTTACAGGCACCTTAAGAAAGTTTAATGGGCTGTGAGAATAACCTTGAGAGACAGGGGAAGAGCCGCAGCTTAGACAACTGTCTCATAAGAGAAATCTGAGCCCAAAGCAGGAATGGGGGTGGAGAAAGCATATCAGGATTGACCCTCCCTAGTTCTCTGGAACATAAAGGTAGGGGAGGGGGGAAGCGCTTTGAAGATTTATGTCTGCCCTTCAAAGTAGTCCAGACCAGGAAATGAAAACCAAGAATACTAATATTACCTTTATTGGAAAGCTATGGTAACAGAACCTTGCCAGTCTGAAAGCTCTTCCCCCCTCCCCTGCCTTTACGTTCCAGAGAACTAGGGAGAGTCAATTCTGACATGCTTTCTCTACCCCCATTCCTGCTTTAGACAGATTTCTCTTATCAGACAGTTGTCTAAGCTGCGGCTTTTCCCCCGTCTCTCAAGGTTATTCTCACAGTCAATTACAGAACATGCTAGTTAAAAAATGGCTGCACACAAGGAGGAGTTGATGTAGAGATGGGATTAGGTTGCTTTGCATATTATTCTTATTAAAAAGTGTCTTAAGACTTTGGTGAGATAAATGCTTTGCTATGAAGTGAAAAGAACTTCAATCTTACTCAGTAACAAGCCGCAACAGGTGAATGACACAAACAAATGGGAAGAAGTACTAGGCAACAATATGGGTGGTGTGTTTCATGTATACATTCCAACTATATAGACAATATATAACTCACCGCCTGCCTAACCCTTTTTAATTTCATAATTTGTGTAGTATCTTCTATGTGATTCTTTGAAACTGGGACCATCTGATTCTTTTTATATATTCTTTTTCTCATGATTCTAGCTTACAGTGTAGTAGGGGTATCAGTTTGATAGCTTCATATTTAACCTTTGCCTGAAACACAACCAAACTTTCTTTGTTAGAAAAGGAGCATATGATTATAACCTTGAAAACTGACTAAGTTTTGAAGAGCTGTGAGCTCCCCTCCCCAGCTGGCCTTTTAGAAAGGCTGCCAAAATACCACAGACTTTTCAAGTCAACAATAAGTCTCACAAGCAGACCTATTTCTGTGATGTTTCCTGCTGAGTTTTAAAGCCTAAGAAGCTCAAACAGTGTGTATAACTTGGCATCCTCCTGCTACTTATGCTGTGCAACTCAAATTATACATAGCTTGAACTCCTTCTGCCAGTTTTATGCACACCTATGGGACTAATAAACTTGCCGCTCATTAAATTCACCGGTAGGCCCCCTGGAACTGTACAGAAAGTAAACTAATGCCAAAACATTACAGTTATTCTATTCCAGTAATCTGTGTGAAAGCTTTGATGTAAATAATAGTAATCTGACTTTTTCAGAACCATATGTGATCTATAACGGCCATTCTAGATAGTTTTTTGTGAAATAATATCATAGTACTTCTTTCAGGGATACAGTTTGAATGTTGTTATACATTGATTATTAGGATATACCCCAGTTCAAGGATGAGTTCCATTCCCAAGATCTGTCCTTAAGTCAAAATTGTATGTAAGCTGGAACAGTATTATAGTATAATACTGTATAAGTAGTATTGTGTAATGAACTTGAATCATTGCACATTTAACTTGAATTTTGCTACCGTAGGCTCTGTTCTTAACTATGGGTCATCCTTAAATTGGGTGTTCTTAATTCAGAGACTACCTGTATTAGGAAGGTTGATATCCATTCTGTTCTGAGTCATGTATTTGATTTCTTATTTATGAAGTTCTTTTTGATAGACCAGACTTTTTTTAGGGATTGGATAAAGTGAAGTCAATTTTCTAGTAACACTTTCCCCATTTTTTAAAAATGTAAGCTCTAGAAACTTGTTTGCCGTGTTTAAATCCTACAGTTGTTTTAGATAGGTCTAGAAAGCCTCACCAGTGTCCTTCCTTCTGCTCTCATTCAGATGAAGATTAGTTTTCTGTTTGATTGTGCTGCTTACCCTTTTATCTGCAAAGAACCAATGTTCTGAAGGCAGAAATAGGCTGGAAAGATTCCTGTATGACAACCTAGAGAACAACTGCTAGTCAGTGTTGGCAGTTCTGCCCAAAGTGAACCAGTGCTCTGACTAAGTATATGGATGCCAGTATACTGATGCCTTGCTTTCTATATTTGGTGTTCCTAGGCCAGCACAAGTAGTTGATCCAAAATGTAAGGTGAGAGCTTTCTTTAAGAGTTGTAATATTCAAAAATGTTTGTTCATGGGGAAATGCATGTTCTTGATGCTCTTACAGTAGTCAGAAGTAGCTAGTGCTTTCTCATTGTCATCCAGGTTCCTCTTGGTTTTCTGTTGACAACTTTTTTTGGGGGGGGGGTTGGCATAAGAGATACCATGATTCATTAATCAGCTAATCTCCACATGTTGAATAACTATGGACTTTAGTGAAAACAGAGATGTGTCATTGTGCTATAAAGATGGAGTGACTTCCCAGCAATGAACAGTCTTTATTTCTTCTTCCTCAGAGCTTGCTGGTTATTCCTCCTGATACGTTAATATTAGCATTATAGTATGCTGTTTGTTTTGATTCTTGTTTTAAAGCCACCTCCCTTCACCACATCTAAGAAGAAATATATGTTAGAAAATACAGGAGAAGGGATATTGAGACACCCTTTTGAATATAGAAGCCTGTAGGTGAACTCTACCTTTTGTACCATCTGTGAGCTATTAGAGGGGTTGATCCTTTTGCAAAGAACAATCAATAGAGAATGAGGAATGGATAATATCAAATATTGGGGTACAATTCTTAATTAACTAGTTTGAATAAATGGGGTCTAATTAATAATGGAAGAAATCTCTGATTTTTGCGATGTTGAAATGATGGTTATGAGTAACTGTAGTATTTAGTGAAGCAACTCCCAAATCTATCTCCAGGTGGTAGTGAAGAACATGATGTCCAATTTAGTTTTAGCAGAAACACAAAGATTTTTGCATTCTATTTTTTTTTTTTAATCCATCCCATAGTAAATACAAAAAGTTTATTATTTTTGTCCTCTCAGTTTAATGGTTTCCTCTTACTTTCTGATTTATAGGATCCGGCATTTTCTTCCATGATTCATGACAAACTACAAGTTCCCAATACTACCTGGAAAGCATGGAATGAGAGAGACAACCGGTGTGATGTGTGTGCAACTCACTTGAATCAGCTGAAGCAGGAGGCTATTCAGATGGTCTTGACACTTGAACAAGCAGCCAATGCTGAACACTGTGATGCTTCTCCTGGCTCTCCTCCTCCCCTTCCCAATATTCCCACCTTAGTGGGCTCTCGACATATGGGCAGTCTGCAACCCAGAGACTGGGCATACTTGTCTGCTCCTTATGCTACTTCCAATTATGCTGGCTTTCTGCCTAACAAACTCAGTGGAAAAGTGAACAACATAGGAATTGTTAATGGGATAGAGAAGAAAAATGGTTCCTTGGGACACCAGACAAAGGTCAGTGTACAGATGGCTACCAGTCCCAGCAATGGTAACATCCTGAATTCTGTGGCTATCCAGGCTCATCAGTACCTAGACGGCACCTGGTCCTTGTCAAGAACAAATGGTATTACTCTGTATCCCTATCAAGTAAGTAGTGTTAGAAAAGATTTTCCATCATTGATTCATATCTACAGAGTACTTTGTGGCTTTAAAAATAACATATGTACTAATTAATTCTATGATACACTGTCATGTTATTTAACATAGTGTGGTTGATCTCATTTGCAGTAGCAGGAATTCAAGCCACTAATATATAAAAAACCCTCAACATGCTGCCTTATTTTTGCAGTCTTCAACTCTTGTCAACCATTTTGTGGATCACTAAATTAGCAATGCAAATAAAACCAAAGAAGCACATCCTAAGAATATTTAGGATCTTGGTAGTAAACAAAATGAAATTACTATAGTTATGAAATAGATCTTTAGGATGAAGCAGTAGCCTGATCTCAGACACGTTCAATGATATTAAACATGTTTGATAAATACAACTAGTGCTGCAGAGTTCTAAACATAAAGTAGTACTTTCTATGCATGTTGAGTAGCCAATTTTTTCTTGGAAATCTCCAAATAGGGAGAAATGCAAAAGCTGGATCTTTTTTCTTCTCTGCCTAGACAAGCTTTTAGCTATGAATTTCAGCATGTTATAAAGCTATTAAAAGCTTAGGAGCTAATCTTCTAGAAATGGTAGTGACCTTGAATATACACAAGGTAATTGTAGTCCTTTTGGAGCTTTCTTCCTTCATGTGTCTCTAGCTTCACGAGGGGAGAATGGGACTGCATTCAGTGGTTGGGGTACCGGGGAAGGGACATTCTGAAGGATTTAGTCTCTACACATGATTCAAACCCCTTCAGAATTAGCATTCGAAACCATGCTGAGGAGCCAATGCTTCAAGAGAAGTCTATGTGGCTGTGGCCTGCCAAGACATGTCAGCAAAGTCAGAGAATGTGGTGTTACTGTTCTTATGTGACTGTAAGTGGATGTGACATCATCTTTAAAGAGCTAGTGTTATTTTGCGCTCCCTTTTTGTTTGCTTTACTGATTCTCCATTTCAGTGTAACTAAGACTAAATTACAGTCAGACTAAAACATTCATTGAATAATGGCCGTGTTCTTAACTGCAATATGGTAATTATGTTACTGTCTGAGATTTTTTTTTCCCATTAAATGTACAAGGAGATGCTTTATCCCAAAATAGCATAGCATAGATGAGCATGGAGATGATCACAGATTGCTGAAGCTGTACGGATCAGGCTATTTCTGCTAGCAAGTATTTTTCAGAAATGCTGATCTAATAAGTCAAGGAAAAAATCATTGGATAAAGAGTATTATAAATCTAGCAGTGGGATTCATTGCCCTCTGCATCATCTTTTATCAGACTGATGTCCTGGAACAAGAGTTACAGGACTGACTAGACTTAATGGCTCCTGAGGTGGGCATCTCCCCATTGCAGTTAGCTTTCTGTTAGATAGCCTGCCAGCCAGAATTGGTTGACTGTTGAAGGTTGAATCTCAATGAAGATTGATCTTATTTTATTCTGTAGACTCTGTGCATCTCAAATAAGAAAAAATCTTATCTTGGACATGCATCTCAGGGCATCTTGACAAAGAAATCTGCCAAGAGCAGGAGTTCATATTGTTTGGATCCCATGGTCTGGGATTTATAAAACTCTCATATCTCCAACTGCCCCTCTCTGTAGCTGTGCCTTTATTTAACTTCAGCATGTACAGAAAGCTTGGTCCAGGCCTTTAAAATCACAGGGATTGAATAGATGAGGGAAAAGAAATAGTATTTCTTCACTCTGTGCAGGCTGGCCATACCTTGGTAGAATGAGGTGGTGCCCTCAGACAACAGGTTTTTGGCTATCATAAAAGGGCAGGAAGTGGTTGCTACTTTATTATAATTGTAATGCCAGGTTCTAGAAGAGGTGTTTGTTGAATTTTCTGCCTCATGTGCCTGAGTAACTTGGGATACTGTGCATCTTGACTTAAGTGTATGTGGGGTTGCCATTTGCTGTTTATATTTACTGTAGGTAGTAAAATGTGTAGAGCCAGTCCTGTATTAGCAGCTTGTACAACTTTATAGAAGAATGATTATATGACAGTTACAGGTAGTCCTCGTTTAGTGATTGCCTCATACAGCAACCGTTCACAGTTACAATGGTGGTGATGTATAGTGGTGATAAAAACGATGGTGATGAAAAAGTAACTTTGTGACTGATCCTCGCATTTTTTTTTAGATTTTTTTTATCCTGCCTTTATTATTTTTATGAATAACTCAAGGTGGCGAACATACCTAATACTCCTTCCTCCTCCTATTTTCCCCACAGCAACAACCCTGTGAGGTGAGTTGGGCTGAGGGAGAGAGACTGGCCCAAAGTCACCCAGCTGGCTTTCATGCCTAAGGTGGGACTAGAACTCAGTCTCCTGGTTTCTAACCTGGTGCCTTAACCATTAGAGCAGACTGGCTCTCTTTACAACCTTCGCAAGTCTGTAAAACAAAGGAAAACTCAAGTAAGATCATAAGCACAGTCGCAGTTCACTTAGTGACTGCTTCGCTTAAGAACCGAGTTGCTGGTCCCAATTGTGGTCGCTAATGAGGATTATCTATACTTACATAAAATGTGTGGGTATAGTTATATATGTGTTTGCTGTGTTTGGAACAGGTACGGTTTAATATTAGATTTCCTGCTGTGAATTATTTTATTTGCTGATTGCTGAAAATGAAGTTGTTTTTTAAGATACCGTAGTGGGGTAGGTTGCCTTTTTTCCCCTTTAGTAAATTGGCAATCTTACTGCTTAGACCTAGAATTTGAAAGGATAGGACAAGCGCAGCAGTTTTGCTTCTTATTTGTTAAGAATAGCAGGAATGAAATGTTTCTAATAATGATAGCCCATGATTGACTATATTTGGGTTGGACAATCTTATGTTAGCTGGGGATCACTTGTAATATTTTTTGATGGCCTGAAGACTGTAATTGGCTGATTGATGACACAAAGTGACTCATGTTTTCTTCTTCCTGTGAGAGTTTTTGATGCAGTTTGAGGAGGGGATGATGATGATGATGGTGATGATGATGATGATGCTAAGCCTAATTAAGGCTAACATTATAGTTTTCAAATAAGTCTTAATTTATGGAATTGACCAGTTTTCAATGGTTTGAGGATGCTCCAAGAGCCATTAAAATATGTTTTGGGGGACCCCATGCAGTTCTAAGACCTTAGGTTGCCAACCATTGGTATATGTGACAAAAGCAGCAATTTAACTCTGGAAAAATAATACTTTGTTTCTTAAGAAATAGTTTCAGAAACATAATTTTTATATAAAATTTGGAAGTGGGTTTTAAAAAATGAGATCTGATGGATAACCCAAGTACAGTGATAAGATATAGGAAACAAAACTTCTAGTTATATCTGTTAGGTGACTAGCACTATATATCAACTTTGGCATCTCTTTATAGAGTGGGAATAATTGTGAAGCAGTCCATAAAATCTGTTTCAGAATATCATGAGGCTATACCAAACAGCTATCCCATTTATCTTATCTAGGGGATAAATGAAGTAATTATCAGAATATTTACATGAGAACTAATGCTAAAAATGGGCGGGGGGTTGCTAAAATATAATGGATCCATAAGTCATTTTAGAAAGTTTAGAACTGTATAGATAATTTCTGCAAGAATGGGCCTATGTGAGAGAAATATTGAATTTTGTATTTATCTCTCTTTACTGACATTTTCTTAGTAAGAGAAAGGTTGGGGATCCAGCCTTGGATCCTTTGTTGAAGAAAGACCCTCAAAAGCATGTTTCACACCTGGTGGGGGTGATTTACATTTTCCTACTAGTGCACAAGGAAAATCCTTGTAACCACACATGTCTCTCTGGTGGAATGTATACTGTGACAATAAACTACAGTTGGAGAGACAAAGACCACAGGAACTCTAAAATCTGTTTACTGAGGGGTGGTTCAGTAGTGAACTAATGCTGATGGGTGACCCAGAATAGACAGCTTCCCACTAGCTTGTCCTGCCAAAACTTGAAGTAGTGGTTCAGCCCAGAATGCAGCGCTCTTCCTATGGTTTGGGTGCAGGAAATTTTGAAAGGAAGTAAAGTCAGGATGAACCCCCTATTTTGCCTTTGCCTTTTGCTGATGGTCCTCTGCTTCATACTTGCCCATTGCAGGGATCAATTGCCCAGCTTGTTCTAGCAGACAATCAAGTATCTCCTAGCAGTGGTGGGGTCAGTCTAGGGAGCTTGGTTCTTGAAACTTTGCAACACTTCCCTATGAAATACAGTCTATAATAAGAGAGGTAACGTGCGAAATAGAGCAGTAAGGGAAGGCACTGGGAGCCATGCTCACTAGCCCACCATCTTTGACTGGAAGGATATTTTTTCCTCCCTCCAACTCACATGTTTGTTTCAATCTTTATAGCCACCCACTTGCTGAGTGATTCTGGCAGCTAACAAGCATCAAAATCATCAAAAAATACATCCGCTATATATATAAATAGCCACAAATAGCCACATATAGCACATAAACTCACATAGCACAAGTAACACATACAGATGGCTCATGTAACATCCTGGCCCGGTGCTTCAAAGAAGAGCCAGGGCTTCAGGACTCTTCTAAAAGCCATCAGAGTTAGCGGTCATCCACATCTTGAGGTGGATGCTGTTCCAAAGGGCAGGCACAGGGACAGAAAAGGCATGCTTCCTGGATCTCATGAGATGGCACTGTTTAATAGACAGGACCTGGAGCATGCCAGAGCTGTCAGATCTTATTGGACAGACAGAGATATTCAAAGATAGGTAGTCCTGCAAGTAGCCAGGCCCTGTGCCATGAGAACTTTATTTTTGGTCCTGCCTTCTAAGACTCAGAAAGATTCTCAGTAGATGCTGTTTTGGGGCCTGCCTCTTCCCTGCAGTCCACAAATCATCTAATCATCATGGTCCCCAAAGCAATATCCTCAGGACTCTCACACATTCCCTGACATCCAGTCTTTGGTGTATTGAGATGTGGATGGGGAAGAACAGATTTTTATCTGTCATATTGGGCAGTGCAGTCATGGTTGTGAAGCAAGATCAGGTGATTTCATCTGCTGCCACACCTTCCTCAAAACAGGGAAAAGGGGCTTCCTAGGAGAAGCACCTGCTGACCCAGTGGTGCTTTTTCTAGGTTTTTCCCCCCAGTCTGGGTAATAAGAAATGGAATGATATGGCCAGACTGAAGCTTCCCTGGGTCTGTTCAACAAGCTGTACATTTTCCCAGGAAATGATAGAGATGTTAAACATTCCCAACATCAACAGTCCAGTAGCATTTATTTTTTGATCACTTGTTTCCAAGGAAAGTGGCAGTTTCTTCAGAGGTCCTTGGGGAGAGTTGCACTAAGGCAGGTTGAGATGTCTTCATAAAGCCATTATCTGTTATGCCTCAGAGCCTGCTGTACTGATTTCCTTCCTTTTCTGTCATCTCCAGAGTGGTGTGCAAAATCAAGGCATTGGGGACACAGGTCTTTCTCACTTGGCCATGGAGTCTCTGATTCTCTAACCTAATAAAGATGACCTTGGGGTTTTAAATAGAACTAACTTTGTTGCCAGATTTTCTGCCTCAGGGGCCTGTCTGGCATCCAGAACCTGATTGGGTATTTTAATAAATCAAGATTTATTAAATCTGACTGGGTTTCACTAATGATGTAAGAGATGGAGACAGAAAGTGGAGTCAGCGGAGTTCTTATACTTGCTTGGATTTCTGCATTCAGATCTAGAGCAAGGTTTGGCAGCCAGCACTTTGAAGATGGGGGGTTGCACTGGGCTTCAGTTTTCTTCCCCAGTCATTCCCAGGTGAACCACTTTCTGGAGGTATCCTAACAGTTCTGTCCTTGGGTAATTCACATAATCTTGGGAGTCATGACGGCTATAGTGCATTCCTTTTCTAGTGGTGCCATTCCACTGCTGACTGATTTCAGAAACTTGACATTGCTTTGAAGTACTATTCTGATTCAGAAATATTAATTTAGGATGTGATCATATTTGCATGATTCCCTAGCTAGGTACATTATTTTTTCCACTTTCTGCTATCCTGTATGTTTTATTTACTGATCTGATACTAGGAGTTCAAAATACTAGATTTTTGGTTACAGCTGTAATATTGTTATTCTGCAGCTGAAGCTCAGTCCTGCATCTTCCTCTCAGAAAACAGGATGAAGCCTGTAACAAAACCTGTCTTCTCGTGGAACAGAGGAGTTAATCATTTTCTTTTGGGTCCTGACTAGAAGGACACTTCATATAAGTCCAGCTTTTCCTTCATATAATGAGAGGATTTCTGTAAATGCTCCTCCATCTTCAGTTTCTAAGCCACAGCCCACAGGACCCGCAGAGATTGCCATTGGTACAAATGCTGTAGGTACGAATGGTGTTCTTTTCATAGAAAGAAATTTAGGATCCAAACCAGTGGTTTTTTTTAAAAAAGATCGTAGTCATAGCGGTTAGTCTTCAAATGCCAAATAACCAAGTAATCAGAAAGCAGGTATTGTGGTTGTGTGTGCCCCAGCTTGTAGCCAAAACATCTGATTTCATCATTAAGTTTTTTTCAAAAACAGAAACCATGGAGAAGATTGAGAATGAATAACACCTAGCCAATCTCCATTGGATTCTGCCCTAATTGTAAGTTTTTCTTACAGTCATTCTGATGTGATTTGATCTGATATGGCATTTTTATGCGTGGCTTAATGACTTGGGAATCACTTGATTATCCTTCATGATAGCAGGGAAGAAAGTGACATTGAGAGCAAAAGAGCATTCCAGCAACTAAAAACAGCTAAGGAGGTTTATTCTGTGAGTATAACAACCCCATGACTCAGCTGTGATGCGAAGAGTAGTTTTAAAAAGTGAGATAATCCTTCAATGCAGTGCATGACATGCGATCACAATTAGTAAGGATTTGGATTCTTGATTTTTTTCAGTCTAGTTAGTTTGTTCAGATATGGGACTGTCTCTTTTCTGACAAGCAATCTAGAATAATCTGGGCCTGGGAAAGCTAGGATAAGGACAAGAAATTCTCAATAAAGTTTAATAAAGTTGATCTCTTTCTTTCCATGGTAGAAAATGTTATCAAATCCTTCTGTGATGAACAATGCCTTTTTAAAGAAACTTGCCATAGCAACTTTCAAGCAAAGTTGTAAAATAGCTTTGATATAGACAGTTCAGTTTATAAGTACATTTTTAATCAATCCTGCTTTTATGGAAAAGTTTAGTTTGGAAAGTGACTGAAGGTGCTCCTTCTCAGAGGAAGGAATTAAGTCTATGATGAATGAACAAGGAGCCAGAGGCTCTGAGGATAATTAAGGGATTTTCCTTGTTTCATTTTGAGACTAGGACATACTATTTAGGAATACACAATAAAATATATAACAGAGATCAGAAAAAGCAAATGCTTCTGAATGATACAAGCAATGCACAAGAAAATATTCTAAGATCCTCTGTTCACACAAAGAAAAGTGCAGACCAATTCAGGATTTCAGGAAACCTCAATGCTTATTTCACCCCTTCACTGTAACAGTGATCTTTATATCTGTACGCATGAAAAATAATGTGGAATATGAAAGAGACTGCTTAGCCTAATAGAGTTCAATTCAGATGACTACCAGAGCAGACTCTTTGGATATATGAATGAAGAATGCCAGCTGATCAGTTGCTTCTGAATGATATGCCGAATGATTGGCAAAGAATGGTTATCCAAGGTTGTAAAGAGTCACTCCTAGATAATGGAATAATTTTAAATGTAATACTCTCTGGAAAGCTGAATGACATAGTGCAGAATTTTTCACAACCAGTGCATGTAGTTGGTTATCCCCAGAAGAGTTCAAGAATTCAAGAATAAAGATAATGACCTGTCACCCTTGAAAGTGTTGAACTGTCGGTCATGCTTAAGATTACTAGGGGTTCTTGGCTGAACATCTGTAACCTTGTTTCATAAAGAGATACAATTTTAATAATTCAAGTCCATTTGTGTATTCTAATATTTTTAAAAGAACTACATTTTACAAAGATTGTTCTAGCTAAGGCAGTAAGGCATTCACAATTTTAAAAATGTTTTTAGCACATATATTTCTTAAACTTTATTTAAAAAATAATATTGGGAAGGACAGAACTGAAGGAGATATTGGAAACCCTTAAACAGTAAGATTTTATCCCAGTAGACAAATGTTTTAATGTTAGATTGGCTGGGTTAAATTTATATTGTGCTGGATGAAATAGGATAAGGTTATGAAAGTTTGATACATTTTAAACTACCCTTCCCTGTTCTGGTTCCTTCCATCCTCATAGGAGATTATGAAAGCTGGAGTCCATCATGTGGAGAAAGATTATTCTTAGCCAGATAAGCTTCTTATTTCTTTTCCATTCTATTTAGAGAGGAGTTCAGTCATCTCAAGTGAATTGGAGTTTCAAAGACTGAAGTTATGTTGTCTTTGCAGAAGCTTCATTGTTAAAATAATCATGAAGCATGGGTTTCAAAGATAACATCCATATATAATGAGAATAATCCATACAGATCTCCCAGTTGCAATTGCCCCAGCATGTGGTATAGCACTTGGGGTTCTTCTGGAGCAGACTGGGGGACAGTTATGGAGAAAGGAGATAGTGTCTTTTGTGTGAGGTGACTTCTGCTTGGGAGGCAGTGGATTTCACTCTCATTATGAGCATTAGAAACATATTTCATAGCTAACAGGCAATAGAAAATGGATTGAAAGCTATTCAGAATACTGTATGAAGATATGGAAGAGTTCCTGCTACAGTATCTTAAGTGAGAAATATACAGAAAGTTTACCCACTTTAATATTCTAGAAAATTTGCTTGATTTGCACAAACTAGAGCTATTATTTAAGGAATGATCCCATTCTGGAGAGCTGCTTTGGGTTTGAGATTCAGCTCCTCTCGTCTACCTACTCCTTTTGATGGTAAAACCCTTGTTCCCAATATTATGCAATAATTGGTTAGATATATGAATAAGAAATTTAGTTGCTTTGTTCATGTTTTGTTTGGTCCAAGAGAAAGAGCAGCTGCTGCAAAAAGTTGCTTTCCTACCCCATGTTACCTCTTTCGTCAGAATGACCACCCAGGTACAACTTCCAGTTGTCCCCAGGGCTCAGAAAGAAAGAGGAACTATATACTCCAGCCCACACCACCAGCTAGAAAGTTCTCAAGGGACAGAGAAGAGTTGCACTAATTCTAGAGAAGAAGAAATCACTGGTAAGGAAAGATTAGGTGGTCTTTTGAAAGCTCTTAAAGTCTGAACTGTTTCACAGAGCCTTCCCCTCATTTGATTTGATTTGGCCATCTTTTTATTTTCTTTTATTTTTGCAATGTTGATGTGTTTTTATTTTGTATGGGGCTTGTTTTATATTGCATTTTTTTGGTGTGAGCCATTGAGTTGTTTTGATTGAGGCAGTACAGATTACATTATATATAATAATTATAATAACTTGCCTCACTGTTCTGAGTTGGACATCACATCAGTTTACGACTTGCCATTTGATTCTGTATTGTCCAACTGATCTATTTTCCCTCTTTTCTCCTGTCCATTCTCCTTTCATTATGTGCCTTCTCTTCTTTTTTTTAGTTTTTTAATGCAAAACAGGCAGGACCAATTCCTTTTTCCCTTTATAAATTCATGTGAATCGCTTTGTGAAATAATAAATACTTGTGTAGGGGGATATAGTGCAATGCAACATAACATGATATATATGGCAGTTTAAAATCATTTTCACATTTCTGGAAAGAAGATTTTCATTCCTGTTTTGATTTAAGAAGCAATTTAGGGTAACAAAAGCTATTTTTCTCTTCTGGCCTAGCTGAGCTGAACAGGGCAGTTCAAAGCGGCCAGTTTTAAAATTAACTTTCCATATCAAGACATCTTCCTTTGAATGTCCCTGATGAGCTTTTGAAAGTAGCATAGTTGATGCACTTAAGCCAAGAATGATTGTTATGGGATTAGATACTAAATCCCGGAATTAAGGTGTTGGTCTCAGATAAAAGAGGTTTTGAGATTTGAAAGAAAAGTAGGAAAGGGGCTTTTTTTTTTTTACCTATTGCCTTATTTGGTCACTTTGTCAGTAAGTGTCAATAATGATAATAATTATAATTATAATAATAATCCTAAATGCCTTGAAGCAATATGAGTCTCCAAGCCTTACCTGGATCTCTAATTATCTCCTGAGAAGCATATTGTACTTTGGAGCCTGCTTTAAACATTGATGGAGGGCAGTTTATCTGAATCTATTTGGGCTGGAGTGAAGGGTTGGCAGAAGATGTCTAACCAAATGAACAGCTTTCTCCACTCCAGTGATCTCCAGTTTTAGGGACTTGTTGTAACGAACTGCCACTTGTTGATCTTAAAAGCAGTAACTCTCCTTGCAACCAATATCGATTCAAAAGAAAGTTCATTTATTAAGCATAAGTGTACAGATCCAAAGCATTGCTGAGACTGAATAAAAGCGCGCCAAAAACTGCTTTTCTTTCTTTTCCCCCCCTTTCTTCGCCCTTAGTTCTTGTCTTCTGATTCCCTTGCTGGCATGGCCTTGAACATTCTAGGGCTTGTGATAAGAAACCATCTGCATCAAACGGTCTCTCCTTCCTACTCCCCCTCCCCTTTTCCAATGGCAGAACCGCAGCATGTAGAAAAAATCATTTTTTTTTTTTTTTTTTTTAAACTAGCCATATAATAATCTACTATAAAATCTTGCGAGGATTCTGACATACTGCCCCTCCACAGAAAAGGAGGTCAGTCAGATGATTCCTCTTCTTCACTCTAAAAGGAAAAGCAAAGATACACATGATACAATAACCAATCTAATTGTTAAGGCTTTGTAGGATAAGCATCATAAAATTTTTTAACTAAACGTGGGGCCTTTACATGTTTCTTGTCAACCCATTCAGCCATTGACTTGGGAAAATGTTTCCACTGAATTAAAAATTGAACCCCCCCCCTGTGCTTTCTGCTGTCCAGTATTTCTTTAACTTCAAAATGTTGTTCTCCTTCAATCATCAATGGTTTAGGAGGTACTGGAGAGGGATGCCACTGAGAAGACTCCTTATATGGTTTAAGCAGGTCGCAGTGGAATACTGGATGGATTTTTTTAAAGGTGGCAGGCATCTGTAATCGTAGTGAAACTGGATTAATTACTTTATCGATGACAAAAGGCCCTATGAATCTTGGAGCGAGCTTTCTGGAAGGTTGTAATGATTTAAGATGTTTAGTAGATAAAAGAACCTTATCTCCTACTTTCCAGTCTTTTTCTGGTGTTCTCTTAGCATCTGCAAATTTCTTGTATGTAGCTCTGGCCTCCTGCAACGAGGCAGCAATCTGAGGCCACACTTGTGTCATCTGCTGGATCCACTCATCAACCGAAGCGACTTGAGTGGTCTGCTTAGGCAGTTCTGGGATGGGTACAAAGTCTTGTCCTGTAGCTATTTTAAAAGGGGTGAGACCAGTGCTTTGGTGCACTGCATTATTATAAGCTACTTCAGCGAATGGTAACAGTTCATCCCAATTGTCTTGTTGGTAGTTAATGAAACATCTCAAATATTGTTCCAATACTGAGTTCAGACGTTCACATGATCCCGCTGTCTGGGGGTGGTAACCTGAACTCAAGCCTTGCGATGCCCCCAGTAGTTTTAGGAACGCTCTCCAGAATTTGGCAGTAAACTGGACCCCGCGATCCGAAATTATCCGTTCTGGGACCCCATGAGCTCGGTAGACATGTTGTATGAATAATTTAGCCAATTTGGGTGCTGATGGAATGGCTTGGCATGCCACAAAATGTGCTTGTTTGGAAAAAAGGTCTGTAACTACCCAAATAACAGTCTTTTTGTTGCTTTCAGGCAGGTCTACAATAAAATCCATGCTTATTTGCTTCCAAGGAGCTACAGGGTTTGCTACTGTCTGTAGAAGCCCCATTGGTTTGCCCCCTCTCTTTTTGGCCATAGCACACGTGGGGCATGTGGCTACATATTCCCCTACATCTTTTCTCATTGTTGGCCACCAAAATTGACGTCTGATCAGATGTAATGTTTTCACAAAACCAAAGTGCCCAGCTGTTTTGCTGTCGTGACTTCTTTGCAAAACCCACTTTCTAGCATCTGAAGGGACATATAGCTTGTCTTGCCACCACCATGCCCCTTGTTTGTTTACTAGCAACTGGCTGTTGCTTTTGAACCACTCATCCTGAGCAATCTGGGCATTTAATTTTACCAATAACTCTCCTTCTGGTTGTCCTTCACCCTTTTTTCTCTGAGCTCTAGTGACCACTCTTAGGGCTGCTTGGGTACATGGAATTACTGGAGCGACTACTTCCTCCCGTTTGCTATTGTGTTGAGGCAACCGAGATAGAGCATCTGCCAGAAAATTTTTTCCCCCAGGAATATACTTCAGGGAGAAGTTAAATCGATGAAAATATTGTGCCCATCTCATTTGCTTTGGTGACAGTTTCCTCGGTGCAGTCAAAGCCTCTAGATTCTTGTGATCGGTCCAAATTTCA
The DNA here is from genome assembly GCA_030867105.1 of Liasis olivaceus. Classification (NCBI taxonomy): domain Eukaryota; kingdom Metazoa; phylum Chordata; class Lepidosauria; order Squamata; family Pythonidae; genus Liasis; species Liasis olivaceus. The sequence continues at coordinate 267,373,454 of CM061349.1, forward strand.
AATGGATGGGGTGACCCCTCTAACAAATGCCTCCAACAAACTAATGCCCAGCGTACTGCGAACGCTTCCTTTTCCCACACCAACCAGCGTCTCTCAGTCTCTGAAAACTTCCGGGATATGTATGCACAAGGAAACAGTTCCCCCCCTGCCCCCTTCTGCAACAACACAGCTCCCACTGCTACATCCGAAGCATCTGCCTGTATGACTAATGGCTGTTCTGGATCAGGGTGTTTTAAGATTGGTTCAGCCGTAAACAGACGCTTTAAACTTTGAAACGCCTCCTGGCACTCCTTAGTCCAGGCTAAGGGGGCTCCAGGTTTTGATGCCTTCGCCTTGTCCTTGCCCTTGGTTTTCAACAAATCGGTAAGTGGGAGTGCTACTTGGGCAAAGTTGGGTATAAACTGCCGATAGAAGTTAGCAAAGCCCAGGAAACTTTGAAGCTGACGCCTGGTTTTGGGAGCCTCCCAACCTGTAACGTCCCTCACCTTTGCTGGGTCCATTTCAATTCCCTGATGCGAAATTCTATATCCTAAATAGTCAATTTGCTGTTTATGAAATTCACATTTGGAGAGCTTGGCATACAACTGAGCTTCCAGTAGCTTTTTTAGCACCTTCCTGACTAATTGCACATGTTGCTCCATGGTTTCAGTGTAAATCAGGATATCGTCCAGATAAACCAACACCCCCTGGTATAAATACTCTTGTAATACCTCATTTATAAGTTGCATGAATACCCCCGCCGCTCCTTTTAATCCGAACGGCATTATTTCATAACGGAAGCACCCCAGAGGCGTGTTAAAGGCGGACTTCCATTGGTCTCCTTCACGTATTCGCACCCTGAAGTACGCCTCCCTTAAATCCAGCTTGGTGAAAATTTTCCCTTTGGATAAATGTGCCAACAGGTCTTTCATTAAGGGGAGTGGGTACCTGTTGTCAGCAGAAATGGCATTTAGCCCTCTATAATCCGTGCACAAACGTAGGGAGCCATCCTTCTTTTCCCTAAATAGCACCGGTGCAGCAATTTGAGAATGCGTAGGTACAATAAAGCCCCTCTTTAGATTCTTGTCAATGAACTCCCGCAATGCTTCCAACTCTTTGGGTGTCATTGGATACATTTTCTTCCTTGGAAATTTAGCCCCCGGCTCAATCTCTATGGCACAGTCACTGGCACGATGGGGGGGTAGCTGATCTGACTCCCTTTCGCTAAACACCTCCTGCAGGTCGCGGTATTCCTTGGGAATCTGGATTGCAGCTTCCACTGCCTTTTCCCCACTCACAGCACCCATCTCTTCATCTGACAACGTTTCGGTAATTCCTTCAACTTCCACTCCCCCCTCCTTCGGGAAACGCAAGATCTTCTCCTCCCAGTTCACTTCTGGGTTTTTCCTTTTTAACCAGTTCATGCCCAGAAGCACTGGGTTGCATGCCATGGGAGTCACTAGGAATTTAATAGTCTCTCTATGGTCCCCCATAGTTAGTTCAAGCTCTTCTGTACGATACTCCACCGGCCCTCCCCCCGCTGGCGATCCGTCCAGCTGGGTAAAAACCACAGGGGTTTTGAGTCTCTTTAAGCGCAGTCCCAAACCCCGGGCCAGGGCGGGGTTAATCAGATTTCGGGAGCAGCCAGAGTCTATCAGCGCCCGTATCTCTGCCCTCCGATTAGTCCTCACCACCCTTAGTTCCACCCAAATTTTAATGGGACTCACCCCCATCTCTTCGCTCTCCGAGTCCTCCCGTGAGCTGCTTTCTTTCTCTGGAAGAGCAGCCGCCTGTCGGAGAGAGAGCGGAGCTGACAACTTCCGGGTTTTGCCACCGCCGCGTGCTGCCGCTCTAGCTCCCGTCTCGCTGCCTGCTGCCGCTGATTCCTTCCTGCCGGGCTTTGAAGACTTCGGCCCTTTCCGTTCCGTCTTCTTGCCTTCCTGCTCCGTCTTCGCTTTAGGGCACGCAGCGGCAAAATGCCCCGGCTCCCCGCAGTTGAAACAGACGCGCCGGCCCCCGCTACTCTTCGGAGCGCTGGTCTTCGCTTTGGGCGCCGCCTTCTTTGCACCGGGTAAGGGCGGAAGTCGGGTTCTTGCTTCAATGGTACGCCATTGCTCCTCCACTTCGCCGGCCATAGCGACCCATTCATTAAAGGTTTTCGGGAAACCCCGGCACAGCACACGCTGCAGCAATTCGGGTTGCAAGCCTCTCTGGAAAAACTCAATTAGCAGCTCCTCCGGCACGTGAGGCAGCCTTTGAGCCAAGCCCCGAAATTCATAGGCGTACTCTGATACCGACTTGGACCCCTGCTTCAGCCTTTCCAGGTCGCGTCGTGCTTTGAGCGCCACACACGGGTCTTCAAAGCGCGCGCAGAGAGCCGCCATGAAATCCTCCAATTTTCTTAAAGCCCGGTCCTTCGCCCTATGCAGGCCAACCACCCATTCCGCAGCCATACCTTCAAAAAAACTGGACACATAGGAAACCTTCTCCTCCTCGCTGCGGAACAGACCCCCGTATCCCTCCATGTAGATCCGGACCTGGGTGATAAAGCAAGCCAGCTGCTCAGCATCTCCCCCGAATTTCATGGAGATGCCCCGCTGCTGCATCGGGCTCTTCTTGGCTCTGCTAGGTGTGATATCCTCCTCCCCCTCGCTGGAAGTCTCATCTTCGGCTGACAGCTCTGCCACCTCCGTGCCTCCTGGTGTGGCGGCCGCTTCTCGTGCGGGAGGTGTAGATCCCCTTCCAATCAGTTGGTCCATGGCTGCCTTTATAGCTCGCATATCATCGGATATGGACCCCATCTGCCCTTCCAACTTCCCCAAGCGATCTTTCAACGAAGGAGCCCGTCCTTTCGTCCCCGTTGCTTTCATCCCCGTCCGGTCTGGGCGTGATGATTGCATCGGCTCCCCCTGGGTTATCACCTTTACTTCCAATGGAGGAGGGACTTTTCTTTCTTCTTCTTCCTCAATAACATCATCAGCCATCCCGTTGCTCGGTTGGTCCCGGTTAACGTGAGGCTTGTGACTCCCCTCAGGGTAATGTCCCTGGTAGAAGTCTGTACAGGGAGTCTCAGCAAAATGTAACGAACTGCCACTTGTTGATCTTAAAAGCAGTAACTCTCCTTGCAACCAATATCGATTCAAAAGAAAGTTCATTTATTAAGCATAAGTGTACAGATCCAAAGCATTGCTGAGACTGAATAAAAGCGCGCCAAAAACTGCTTTTCTTTCTTTTCCCCCCCTTTCTTCGCCCTTAGTTCTTGTCTTCTGATTCCCTTGCTGGCATGGCCTTGAACATTCTAGGGCTTGTGATAAGAAACCATCTGCATCAAACGGTCTCTCCTTCCTACTCCCCCTCCCCTTTTCCAATGGCAGAACCGCAGCATGTAGAAAAAATCATTTTTTTTTTTTTTTTTAAACTAGCCATATAATAATCTACTATAAAATCTTGCGAGGATTCTGACACTTGTAGTCCCAATACTTCTTGAGGGCATTAGCTTTTGGGAGGCTGATATAAATCAGTGGTAGTTTGGAAACCTGAGGAACAAGACTTAGAAAAGGGCATAGGAAAATAGCGGTCTCTGATGAATTATATGACTTGGTTGCTTTCCACAGTTAACAGCTGTGTTGGAATGTTTTTATAGTCAGTAGAAGATTTCTTGTTCAATTTCATCAAATATGTTGCATCCTTAATAGATATCTATTTTTCCGTTCATACAATAAATGGCAATATACACAGCTACACAGTCACTCTCCCAATGATAGGAACATGTATCCTTCTCTGGGAAGGGAGGGATACAAATCCCCCTAACAAATAAATAAGTGAAACTCAATAATTGGTATTAACCAAACTTCGCAACTATAAACAGAAGTATTCTTTTTGTCTATAAACAGTTTTGATGCAGTAGAGAGATCCCTTGACAGAAAGGAGGGGAGACAAAACCCCTTCCTCTCTGCAGAGCTTTGTGTCACTCTCCACACTCTTCTGGGCTGCAGGGAGAAGAAGAAATCATGAAAAATTGGGTCTGTCCCTTTTTACAGCAGGAACAAACCCCAAATATATCCTGTTCCCCTGTCCCCATGTTCTTATCCAACCTCATTCTGTTGTTTTTTGAGTTTAAGTGATAGAAACCTTTTCAGATTATTTTGCTATTTGTAATTCATATTTTTGTATTTTTTCAGTGTTTCCCAGATAGTCAACTTTTGTTAGTTATGTCTGAGATTTTTGTATCGTGGAGTATTATGGAGGTTTTCTCAGTTGGGTATCAGTGTGTTTCTTTTCCAGTTTTGTTCAGATATTTGATATATCATTGGAAATAACAGGAACATTTTAAATGAAATCTGTACTGTATAAATACAGTACTCTACTGTATACTTTGGACTGAAGAAGCATTGATGTGTTTGAAGGCTTCCTGTTTGAGAGACAAGCATTTAATAGCCACTTCAGATTTTTATTAGATCACTGTGGGAGAGAACAAAAGTTGGACAATGCTACTTTTGCAATTAATATGAATTAGATCTGATTAGTAAAATTTAAGTATTGCTTCTGATAACAAGTCTCTTTGCCATCATAACTAGATTGTGCTGGAATCATTTTAATTACATCTGTCATAAATCTCTTGCATATTCCTGGTTGGCCAATTAATTTAATCTTCCTGTTTGCTTATGAAAGTATCAACCAAATCAAAACTGATTTGAATAGATGCTTCAGATCAATTGCATTAGTTATTGCAGATATCTATTTTTTTTTTTTTTCATTTAAGATCTTTGGGAAATGACTGGATACATGAGCTATGTCCACACAAGTTTTCCTATTTTTAAGTTTATAAACATATGTTCATAAGAAATACATGAGTACAGCAAGGATTTAAGAAGAACTTTAGAATTCCATCATTAAATAATATGGAAACTGGAAGTACTTATGAAACAAACACATGAAATTTAAAGGCAAATTAGACATGGCTTTACTATATGTATGCAGTTGTAAAGACCTGAAGGGCAAAAGCAGGATTAGGACTGGGGAGAAGAGATTAAGTCGTAAATATTAATTGCCTATACTGAATTAATGATATTTGTGCATTAGCGCATAGGTGAAAGAAATCTGATAAAAGAGAAAAGTTTTGGGCAGTTCCACAGTATATATTTCTAGTGCATATATAGACCTTTTGTACATTGGAAAAGCTTAGTTAATTTCAGTAGAGGAAGATAAACTATTCTGCAGGGAAGAACTCATAAGGCAACCTCTATAAGTAGTGCCCCCTCTATTTAAGCATTGCCACAGGTTACATCTCCTTTAGAAATGGCTTTTTCATATTTCTTGCATAATTGTATGGACGACTCACCCTGGTGCTTAATGTCTTAATGCTGACTTGAAAAGATACTTAATCATTTAAAACCCTTGACTGAAGAAATTACCCTCTTCCTATGCATTCTGTTGCAGTGAGGCAGAACATGCTAGATTAGGTTGGTTAATCTGGGTAATTTAAACCATCTTTCCTGAAACAGTTGCCCTCCACATGTTTGGGCTTCAGTTTACTTATCCCCTAGCCAACATGCAATTTAAGCATGGTTCAGAAGAGAACCATGCTGAACAGCCCTAAGAGTCCTGTTAGTGTCTGCTTCTGACTGTTGCTAATTGTATACTGAGCCTCAGGCAACATCACAGACTTCAGGTGATACTGTAGGTAGATGGAACCAAGTAATGATAGTTTAGTCCTGAATGTTAAACATTTCCTCCCTCTTGTATGTCTTTTTGTATTGGCCATGGAAGAGTTTGCTTTGAGTCTTTTCATCAGTAAATAATGCATTCCAGTTGATAGGGTATAGAGTCACTGTCCTTAAGATTCTCAGAAGGACCAGGGCTTGAAGGCAAAGAGCAGAAATGCAATATGTCTAGCATTCATATGTTTTAGTGAAGATGGATCATGATGCTTCAGGCAGATATATTCATAAGAGCCTATGTACTGTGAAATGAAAGCATACTCTCTGCTTAATCAAACTACATCAGTTTAAGCTAAGGTTCAATAGCAACAATGCCATTCCAATTTTCTTGGATGCATACCTAGGTAAATTAGGAGTGAGCAATTATTTTCTGGTATTACAAGTGCCTCATTTTTGCTCAAGTAGTGTTGCAGCTGCATTCTGGACCCTGAGATGACGATCTGTGGAATACCTAGTGGCCTTGTGAGAATTTCTCAGATACTGCCTCTGCTTCTAATCTGTTGCAACCTTTAGGAATGAATGATCTTCTGAGTTTCAAATCTGTGTTTCAAATCAAAATTTCAAGGACATGCAAAAGAGCATTTAGTGGGTGCTAGCAGTTTTTGTTGTTATTCCGCAGTGTCTTGTTGCAGATTGCAATTCAAGCATTAATGTCTTCCAAAACTTTTCTGAGATCTTTTTATTTCAGTTACCTCTATAGTGGATCAAGAAGAGATTGGATTTAATTCTTTTATTTTGTTTAACTTAACCATTTTTGTAACTTGTCCCAAATCTAATGGATTATGGTCAGGATATAAATATAAAAGACAGATAATAAAACAAAAATATAAAATCCAAATAAATTTCTATAATAGGCACCACTGCTTAATCACTTGCTGGAGTTGAAAATACATTAAAATAAAATAGCTTTAAATTGTATCTGAAAGGCTAACAGAGTAGGGGCTTATATACCCCCTTCTCTTGGGTGAGGGGTGGGATTCTTCAACCTGATGGGCAGATTCTGCTCTGACACAGCACTGCCTACTATATCCCAGTGCTGAGCTATAAAGGGCTATAAAAATTAATAACCAGTGTTTTAAATTACACCTGGTAGCTTCCTGGCAACCAATACAGTAATTTTAAAATTGGTATTATTCAAGACTGGTGGGACTGATCTACTGGTAGCCTAGTCATTGCATTTTGTGCCAGCGGCAGCTTCCAGATTGTCTCCACACGTAGAGAATGTTGCAGTGAATTTAATCAGCTGGTGACTAAAACGTAAGTCACTGATTTCAGAGCATTCTGGTCCAGGTAGGGTTATAAATGGCATACTGGTTGAAGTTGGGCAAAGCCCCTTTTAGTCACAGCTCCATCTGCTGCTTGAGCAAGAACTGAGAGTCATGGAAGACCTGCCAAGTCATGAACCACCTATTTTGCAGGGAGTGTGACTCCATCGAGAGTAAATACAGAAGCTGATATCATTGGATTGCCCATGTTATTTACTGATGGCCAGTAGCTGTGTCTTGGAAGGATTTATTTAATCTGAGATTGTTTGCCTCATACAGATGCAGACAGCCTCCAGACACCAGTTTAGGACTTCCATGGCATCCTCAGTATTTCAAAACAGAACTAATTGTAGAGAGTAAGGAAGATGGCTTTGACATGTTAAAAAATGTCTTTTTTTATGATGTTAGTTAAAAGAGGAAGTAAAGCAAATCTAGCGTCCTTTTGAAGGCTCTGCACCACGGCTTGGGCTTGGTGTTTTTCCCTCAACTCCCAGAGTGCTCCACCTCTATAAGGAGTACCTATGGGTGATCCTGTCAATCTCCTTTATCTGGAGATGATTCTGAAGAGCTGGACCAAGGCCAGCTCCTCTAATTGCCGTGGGCATCAGCTCCACAAAGAACAGAGCCGTATTCAGTCGGCCATTTCTTCCCTGGAAGCCCCGGGGGAAACATGTCTTAAGTCCACAATAGACAGATAATATTTGGAAGAGACTCAGATAGACACTTCCCTATTTCCCAGGATTATAAGGAGAGGGAGGTACAACACAAGCTTGCAAGATTCTGTTATTATAGCCAATCTCAATAAAAGCAGTTTTAGCCTTCCTAAACTTCCTTAACTTCCTAGAGTTGATTTCCTGGTCTGGTCTACCTTAGTGGAGCTGACACTAATGAAGACCAGATACTTTAGTGCCAGGCTTACCTGGGAAAAGAGCAGTTAGCCCTTTAGATTTGCATTCTAAGAAAAAGAGGTTCAGACAACTCACAGAGACCCAATTTTAACGAATTCATAAAGGAAGGCACGATTTTTGCTTTTTCAGTTTCCAAGAATTTGTATCCTAATTTATTATCTCTTGATATTAAACCTGATTAGTGAAACTCAGTGTATATCTTGTTTCTGCTCTGCTGTTAGGAACTTGGCAGTCATCCACCAGAGTACCCATTGTCATTTCCATCCCATGGCTGGGTCTTCCTTCATCCTGACTAACAATGATCCAGATAATCAATTTCCTTTTGGATTGTGGTTGATTTGCCACCACTATCTCAATAACCTTACCTAAAAAAGAGAAGTTGGAGATTGGCTGAAACACAGCTAGGTCAAAAGAGGGGGTATGTTGCTTTTTTCAAGGCAGGTAGTACTACTCCAATCCCCACAAATAGCATGTATTACCTCCTGGATCCAGCTGCTCACCCTCTGCCTAGCTCCTGCTATGAGCCATGAGGAACATGGACTGAGCCATAAGTGGCAGAATTCAGAAAACCCTAACCACTCCTTTGGATTTTACAAGCTCAGAAGGATCCCAGAGTACATTACAAGATATCATCTTGCTCACCACCATAGGCTCTACCTAATTGGTAGACTGTCCAAATCAGAGTAGGTATATGCAGCTTTTTCTGCCATAGAAAATTCTGCAAATTCATCTGGCCTGTCTGCAGTCATTTGCTCTGCCCATTTTCTCCTGAAAGGATCCAAATAATCTGAAACAGGTTGCCAGAAGGGAATACGAGGATGCAATAAACACAAACAAGATATTTCTCTGCAATAATTAATTATCTTCACCAGAATAAGCGTGGAGAAGATAATTAATAAATGGGCAAGCTAAAGACCAACTTAATTAATAAATACATTCAGAAGATTTGCCCTGTGAACTACATAGAGGAATCTCACAATAAGTCCTGCCGTTCATTTGCTGCAATTCTGTACTCCTTAATCTGGTAGTATCTTCCATGGGATTTACTTCTGAATATGCTTATATAAAATTGCACAATAAGGATTATGAAGGCTAGCAGTTTAACCAATGCTCTTCGGTAGCTCTGGAAAAGTAGCAACCGTGTTTCTGAAAGCCTCCCTAGTAGTCATATAGAAAATTCTCTACATGTTAATGAGATGTCAGTAGTTTTTAGAGGTGGCTGAGGATTGGAGAAATTTGAACCCTCTTGTTCTCCCCAGATATCCCCCCAAAGAATTCTCAACCTCAATAACATCAATCATAATTTATAATTTTTCATTGGTTAACGTATGGAAGGAAGAGGAGGAGCAAGAGAAAAATAGTAGAGGGAAGCCATCTCTTCTTGCCACATCTTACAGTATGTGGTATAGTTAGGAAGTTGGCATGGCTGTCACAGTAGAATTTCACCTCTCTTCCACTCAGCCATCAATTTCTTTTACAACATTAAAGAGATAGGTAAGCATGTATGCAATTAAATGGAAAAATCTTCTGATTTAAATGATTGGGATGACTCTCATATCTAAGTACTTCCTTGAATCTTTAATGAAAGAAAAGGAGAATTTATGGGGGAAAGACCACTGCTTAGAGCATGGCTGGGGAATTCTGGGAGTTGAAGTCCACACGTCTTCAAGTTGCCAAGGTTGAGAAACACTGGCTTAGAGCAAAAACTTTGGATTCAAAAAATAAGAGCTTCAATTCCTAGCATCTTCAAATAGAGCTGGAAAAACCTCTTGAAGCCTAGGGAGATGCTCCTTGTCAAGGTAAACAGTTTGGAATGATAATCATTCAGGTTCAGTATAAGGCAGTTTTCTTTGTGGAGTTCATTACTTGAAGACATCATCAGACTGAAAAATACAGCTAGATGACTTTATGGACACAAATTAGTTCTGTAGTTATACAGTATAGCAAACAGTGACAGTGATAAAAATAATTGAACTTTCTATAGCAAAAAATACAATGACCTTTGAGGTCAGGAAGGGTTTGTTTGTTTTTTTTTGAAATCTTGATTATGATCACATCATTTATCATTCCTTTTTGAACCCTATTTCTGTGCTATACTCACAAGAAATTGATACTTGATGGTGTCATAAAACAAGATAGAAACCCAACAGATAACTCATTTATATTAAAATAGCATCTCATTTGGATGTGCTAAGAGGACTGTGTTAGTAGAATATCTTGATGCAAAGCTATATTGTTTATTATTAGAATAGTAATGGCTCAGGTGAATGTTAAGAGTGCCAGTCCCATGGCATTTTTATCCTTATACTCAAATACATTTCCTCTATAGACTGGATATATGCTCCTTAGACAAAGAGCCTATTGTTGATTAGTGTTGACAGTTGATTATTTGTCCACAGACTAGCTAAACAAAGAACAGGTCTGAAGAAGCAATTTTTTAATTAGTTTCTAGATCTAGATTTTGCTGTAATAGCCTTGTATGATTTGGGGCCTTGATACTGAAAGAACTGGCATATGTCATAAATATCTTCCCATGCCTTAACATTTGCCAATGGAGTGAATATTTTTTTCTTCTTCTTCCCTTTTAAAAAAAAATATGTATTTTAATATATATTTAAAAAGAAAATAATCAAGAAAAAAGTAAAAAAACAAAATGATAAAAGAGATTTACAAGAAATATAAGATTGTTCAAAGTAACATTAGGTCAGTGCTGCATATTAAGGTATCTGGAATCAAGAAAGAGTCTTTTCTGCACGGCCCTCCAGTTATTCTACATTGACTTTTCAGCATGAATCACATTTTTGTTAAACTCTTAAAATTTTAAATTATATAATATTTTACTTCAGCTGAAATTACTGAAGCATGGTTTCCATGTCGCTTGAGGCCTTTTTAGGCCTCAGAGAACTATTCTTTTAAAATAGAATGCTTACTTTGTTTCTGTTGTGACTCTTCTGTTCCATTCTCTAGTGATGGAAAGTTGTCCAGTTTGCTGGGGCTAGGTGAATTTGATGGAGAAATCTCCCAAATGGTGACTAACCATCAGAAATGGAAGTGATATTGCTATGTGGCTTTGAGGAACAGACCTATCTGATGATCATGTTGTGGTTTATGTTCTTGTTTGTTTGTGTTCTTTTCTCATCCTCTCCAGTCAGTGTTTACTTCTCTGAAACCAAAATTGTAATGGCTAGGTCCAAAGTGAGCTGCCCCTAAATATCTACGAAAGCAGACCCAAATGAGGAATTCTTCCTCCAGTAATTAGATTCTTTTGAAAATTCTCCTTAGCCTCTGAGGAGATGGATGGATAGTGGAGAGTTGTACTCAGTCACTTCCTGGCTAAGTAAATCTCCCCGCTATCCATGCATCTCCTGATAAGCTAAGGAAAATTTTCATAAGAATCTAATAATGAAGAGTGAGATGAAAGAAATGTCTCGTTTTGTCATGATTTATTTATTTAATTATCAGATTTCTAGGCTGCCAAACTCCAAAACTCCTCTGGATGGCTTCGCAAAGTTTTTTTTTAAAACCCATTATTATGTACAGTTCATACTCTCAAAAACTATGAAAAAGGGAAAAAATCCCAATAGAAGAGAATATATGTAGCTCAGGGTTGAACTATGGAATCCTTGTTGCTCTCTGAGTTTGGTTGTTTGCTTGCAGAACTTTCACTACCCCACCAGGTAACATCATCAGTGAGAGTGAGTGTGGGGTTTGCTCCCTGTTTATATACAGTAGCTTGCCCTGCCAGGGTTGGTGGGGGTGTGGTTTCCCCCTTGGTGGTTCTTTGATTAGGGTATTGTTTTCTGCTTGATTGTTTGCCTTGTGTTAATCTCTGCTGATCTGGGTGTTGGTTGCAGGAGAAGATGTGTTCTGGTCTTTTGGTTTCCTTCTTAGCTTTTTATTGTCTCTTGAATGGTGTATAAGTGTGGTTTATCTCTATGTGTCATGCATGTGTCATGCATCATGCAGATGGCAGAGTTGAACCTCTCGTCTCTACCACCATGCCTACAGCAACAGTATCTGCAGCAAAGAAACCTTCAGGTCTACAGCTTGCATGATGGGCTTCTCCCTTTTTGTAATGACTGAACAGGGCCAGTAGAAGTGGCCCAAGGCTACTTTCTAACTTCAAAAGCTGAATAAGGATTATACTGTGCAGATCTGATTCAGAGTCCAGCACTCTTTTATGTATTATGCTGGTTCTCTATTATCACTACGATGGAAGACAGACTGTGTTTAATAATGGTGGGATCTTGGGGATTCATTTGGACCATTTGGTAGCACTGATGCTTTAGTCATTGTTAATGCACCAGTCATTTTCCCCATTGTGACAAAAATGCTGCACTGAATCAGTTATTCACAGTACATTTATTTGCCATTCCAGAAATATATTGCTTGTAGACAATTTTAGAAATTAGTCTTAGGCCATTGTTTTTAGTAATTTTGTTCTTAGGGAAAAGAGAACAAAATTACTTTGAGATGTAAATGGGTCTTATTAAGTGATTTGGAGTGGGAAATATTAAGGGAAAGAAAAGCTAAGCTTGTTTTGTCTGCAAAACATACCTAAATGAAAAACGATGTCATCCTGTGCTTGTTTACTGAGAGGTAAATTCTATCATCACTAATAGAGGTTACTCTTTAATAACTATGCTTAGAATTGCAGCCAGAAGTATTGACAGAAAAGGCTTCGTGGGGAAGCCTCCCATGGAGAAGGGGCAACAAAATCAAGATGGCGGCCAAGTCCATATAGTCACGGCTGCCATTTTGACATTTTTGATGCACGCACGCAAGATGCTCCTCTCTGACAGATTCTAGTAGAGAACGAAAGTTGGCTTGTTCTCATTAGAAAAGCAGTTTTTTGCCAAACAACTTCATTTTTGTATGCAAGGCATAAGGAATATCCATTGCCCAGAAAGAGAGCTCCCTTTCTGTTATGTGAAGCTAATTCAGAAAAATGCAGTTCCCTGTTCTCAGTTCTGAGTAGCTATTTTTTATTTGTTTGGAATATGGAGAAAAATCATTTTCTATTTGCCACACCCCTTGCAGCAGATGTTTGTCATATAACTTTGAAACAAGATGAATGATGAAGATTAAAATATTGCCAGTACAAAGAGGTGCTTATTCTGCACATTGCTTACTTGTTTGCCAGAATTTAAAAGGAGGAGGCTCACTGCCTCAGTAATACCATTTAAGCAGAGCAGATACACTTGGGTAGTTTCTGGTGGCATTCCTGTCAGTAGGAAAGTACGAGATCAATGGTTTACGATGGAGCAAGAATTGGAGTAAGATCTCAACTTCTTGACAGCAGTAGCTAGTAGCTTGTTTGTGGATAAGTGAAATTTCTAATTATAATAAATGCTGTGAGCAAAAGTTATACAAGCCTTTGTATTCAAAGCCAGTGTTACTGAATAATCACTGAGAGTGTACATTTGCTGCCTGTCAAGAAAAGTGGAATGCATTTGATTGTTGAGAGTGCATCCTTTTTTGTTCGTAAAATGTACAGTCTACTCCTCCTCCTTGAAGAACAGTCCCAAAGTAGGGTTGATTTTAATTATTTACATTTTTAATTCCAAAGTAATACTTCATTTAAAATATATATACAAGTATTCTGGACTTCTATAGAATTTTGAAATATATGCTGAAATCATTAGCAAAACAGTTAAAAAAAACAAACTATGCCCATGGATTTGAATGTAGTTCTTTCTTAAAAAGGGTGTTTGGGGAAACAGAAGAGTCTCCCCTGCTGGTCTTCTGGTGGAACCAGTTCATATTAACCCCCTTTTTCAATTATAAGTAAACGAATGGAAATGGACAGGTTAACAAAAAATATTGTTTAGTTTCTCCTAGAAGAATAAATCATAGCCAAAGTACCTGTCAACAAGGTGTGAAAAATCAACTAGCTGTGAAAGATTATTTACTTCAATATTCTCTTCATAGTTCTATTTTCCCATAGTGATTAGCAAGTCAATAACCCAGATTTTTTAACAACAGTAAGTAGAATCAAGAACAGATTAAAAACAAAAACTGATATCTTGTCTCCTCTGTCTCTAAAGGTGGTCTAAAACTGTGTGGTAATATAGAAATCACTTTTCTGACCTTAGAGGTGTGAACATTGGGATTCATTTGGCATATTCCAAAATCTTATTGGAATATATGAGCTCATCATTCCATGTAACTATATGAGCCACATTCTAGATTGTATCAACTCTTAGATAGTAATTATTAAATAACTGTGATCATTATAGTCCATCATGCACATGAAGGACACTTTCTACTGTAAGCTGTTATTTCTGTCTTCTTATTATCTGATGCGTTGCCCATAGAGACAGAGATAATAATGGCAGGAGATATATGTATTTAAAAATTGTATGAATGTTATGGATTATACTCTGTTTAGCTACTACTGGTTTTCTGAAAAATCAGTACTTTTTGAAAAAGAAGCAAAGAAGATGAGCAAGACAACAAAAGCAAAAAAAAGTAGTTGCCTCATATATACAATATCTACATTAATAGAAGCACCTAATGCTTTTATTCCAATCTCGTTAGGGACAGAATTGACTCTAGAGAAAAACCAGGATTATGGAAGCAGGGTAGTTTTTGAATTCTCTGCCCGTGAGTATGTGTGTGTTTGAAGGAACCCGTGTGCTAGAATAGAAAAATTGCTTTTAAAAAATGACACTTTTAGCTATGTTTGTCATAAAAGTTTTTTTTAGGTATGAGGAAATTATAGATAAGAGATTGATAAAAAGTAACTTACTTATAAAAATTAGGTGCAAGCTATGAATAGTGACGGTATTTTGATTAACTTTTGCTGAACCCACTGCTTTCTTATTTCCAATGTTTGAAAAGGGTTTGTGCAATTCCCCTTCCCAACTGGAGTCTTCATTTGTGATGGAAATGGGAGACCATGTGCCCAAAAGGTTTAAAGAGACAGACTGGCTTAAACACACACAAGTATAGTCCAGGGCTTCTTTAGTGTGAACATGTAACAGTGACCGTGGTGGCTGAGGAATAGCTCTGGAGGATACCCAGTTTCAGAAGGTTGCTGTAATCCTTTTCAGTGATATGTGTAAAATGAGCATACTCAGAGGAAGAAGGGAGTGGGCCATATTGCCTGCCTTTGCCCTTTCTACATTCATTTAAAATGAGAATTGCGCTTACTTAGAATTAATGAGTTTGAAGGTCTTTGTAGGTCATCTAATCCACCCCTTGCTCAGTGCAGATATATATTCAACAGGGTCATTCCCTTTTGTTTGAAAAGTTCTAGTAAGGGAGAGTCCACTGTGTCCTAGGCAGACTGTTCCAATGCTTAACAGCTCTTACAGTCAGGACATTCCTCCAAACAGTCATCCCAGTCTCCTTTCTTTTAATAACAACATGATTTCAACAGAAGCAGACCTATTGCACCTTGCAAGTGATAGACTTTTAAGTATTTGTAGACTGCTATTATATCTCTTCTAAGTCTTCTCTTTTCTAAATTAAATGTACCCATTTCCTTGAATCATTGGCCTGTAGTTTCCTGGTCCTCCTTCTCTCCGTTTGAATATTGGAGCCGTGTTTGCTCTTCTCAATATTATGGCACTCACCAGTTCTCCAGGCGATTTCAAAGATGACAGTAAGCAGTTCCAGTATTCCCACATCCCAACAATCTGGGGTGAAATTCCTCTGTCCCTGATTGTTGCTCATGCTCTGCATTTGCATAAAGCCACTGGAGCCTGGGGATCCACTGTTTACTGGTCTCCTTACTAATTCATGTCCTTCTCTATTATCATATGCACTTCTGTTCCTAATGCCAGCATTTTCCTACCTCAGTCAGCGCCTCCGTCTTCCTCTGACTTTCAGTTTAGCATAAATCCCTCTTGATTATGTTTGCAAGTCTCTTGCCAAACACATTATTCCCTGTTCTTGTGAAGTGCCTCCAACTTTTGATGAGATAACCCATGCACTAGGAATCTTTCTTTACACTACCATCTTTCTGGCCACTTGTTCACTTCTGGGATATTTCTTTCTTTTTTTGTCCCTTGAGGAGAAATGAGGATGGATAAAAACACTAATTGTGCCCCTGGTCTTTAATCTCCCTTCTCAGGATTTATAGTTCTTTGTACTGTAATACTTTGAAGATATTATTCTCCTCTATCATTTATTCCCATATGAATAAGTAAGATTACTTACTTACTTACTGTCAGTTTGATGAGCTTTGGTAATCTTTCTAACACATCTTGGATATATGCACCAGGAAAACAGCACACCTCTTACACCATGCACAGCTACTTTTATTTCTTGTAATAATATGTCTCCCACCCTGATTCATCTTTTCTTCCTCACTGGAGAGTTTTTGTTTTGATCCCTGTGGAGTTGAGAGTCCTTTCTGTTGTCCTGGAGAGGTTGGGATGACAGAACTATTTCAGATGGTTGGAGTTCACATGCCCTGTTCAGAGTTTCAAGTGTATTGGTTGGCACTGGTTTGTCTGCGCTTTCTCTTCTACATGCCTCCAAGTCTTTTCCCATTGAAACTCATTCTTCCTTCTTAGGGTCCCCCTCCTGTCTTCTGTCTTTCTGCTCCTGGGTACGTCTTGTGCCTTTCCTCTCTGGAAGTCTCTTTTTGCTGTTCTTCACTGAGAGTTTCTTGTGATATTTGTGTCCTGTTCACCTTTCATGACAATCCTTAAAGAGGAAAAGCTGGCCTACAGTCCTTTCACTTTCTCCTCCAGCAACAAGAATTCTGCAGAAGGAATTACCACACATCTGGTAGATCATCACCATCACAGTTTTCTTCAGGTCTGTCCTTCTGGCAAGGTCTGATGCTTGTTTGTTCTTTTCCCCTCACTTCCCTCACAACATTCCCTTGTTCCTATTTGCTCTCCTGTTTGCATGCTTCTGTTGCAAGCTCATAGTGGCCTTTTCTCTTTCTCAAGAGTGTTGACTGAGGCTGAGCTCCTGGCTCAGGAATGCTGCTCTGTGCAGTAGTTAATCAGAGAGTCACCTGCAGCTATGTGTTTTTCCCTGTTAGACCATGTGCTCTGATCATTAGTTCGGCAAACAAACAAACATAAACTCACTTGGCCAGAAGAGCACCCAGGCCTTGTACAGTCATCAAATAACTGTTCCAAAAGCTTAGCATGTGTCAGTCCAGATTAGGAACAATTGGGAATGTTGGTTTCAGTTCTAAATACAGAGGCTTTATTCCAGCCCTTAAGCCCGAACACTTCGGGCAGGGTTTCATCACCATTTCTACTTGATTTCTTTGCCTAAGGATTTCTGACGGAGCAAAATGTCTTCTCTTCCTATTTACAATTTAGTGCGTGTCGGCTTCTGTTCCTAAACACGATTATATCAATGTGACAAAACATGCATGGTGATGTCCCATTGCAGATTTTGCTTTTAAGGATCAGAAATGTTACACACATGCACACACTCCAGATTAGTGTATAACTCTCTTGACTACTAGCAAATGGAAAAATAATAATTGTGGAAACTGAAATATGTTGGCGTACAGGCTCCATCTGTGATGGAGGCAATAAAGAAATCACTGGTTTTTAACACATCTATACGTTTATAAAATTGTGCTTATCCCCTGAGAGAGCCAATAAGTAGAATGTTCACTGTATGTAATAAAGGTGTTATTGTTCCTGAATTGGGTTGCAATAGAATCGGGCAGAAGATGTTTGAAAATTATTGACTATTTATTTTTCCTCTCCTAGGAAGCACTTGGATCTAGGTAGTAGCATGACCTAGATTTTCATGGCATCTGAGAATCTTTGGGCAATTTTCAGGAGTTTGCATCCTCTGTGATTTTATAGATTTGTTTGGGTGGCAGAGACAGCTTGAGTGAGACAACATATATTCTTTAGTGAAATGATGTATTTGCATATAGTATAAGCTGACTTTCCTAAATATTATGTAAGTTCACAGCTGTTCTGAAAGTGCGGTTTAGCACATATGATAAAACACCTTGTTTTGGGTAAAAAATGCATACTGAAGCAAAATAGGTAATTTTTTAGGATGTTCCACTTTGGCTGTATTCGGTGGCATTTGCCAGGAGGTAAAAGGCAATAATTTGAAGTGACTTCCGGAAATGGTTTTATGTCAAGTACTTATGTTATTAACTGATACTTACAGTGATTATGTGGATGAGCTAAATCAATGTTTTTCAAACTTGGCAACTTTAAGATGTGTGGACTTCAACTCCCAGAATTCCCTAGTCAGCATGCTGGCTGGGGAATTCTGGGGGTTGAAATCCATACATCTTAAAGTTGCCAAGTTTGAAGACACTGACCTAAATGAAACTGAGGTTCAGCTGCTGAGGAAAGAGTGGTCAGCACATTTAGCTGCAGGGGCTTCTGACTTCTCAGTCAAATCTTTCAAAAGCAGATAAAGTGTATCCAGAACTCTAGCCCCTTTCAAGCATTTATTTATGTACTGAATTAATGTAGAGGGAAGGGACAGGTTCTGTGCCAATCCCCCCACCTCCCAGTACATTTACTTGAGGACCCGAGTAGCCTTCCCACATGTGTAGATTCATACATGAAGAAAGCCCAGTTGGTGAGAATTCCTCCTTGAGCAGAAAAATGAAGCTCAAGAATGAAGTTCCATCAGTTACATTTCCTGAGCGAGCTTATGGCAGGGACGTTGATTCAGAATGCAGTGTGATCGCTAGTGTGCATGCATTTGTGTTTGTATTTTTCTTCACAACCCCATTCCTCTCCACTGCCCAGCCTGAGGCCCGTTGTGTGCTAAACCTATATAGTTCCAGTAGGCTGTTGTTTGGGAGATAGCCCTATAAGTGTTGTGCAGAGTGCAGCAATACTCCCAGAAAATTGGCAAAAAATACACATCAGCATGAGAGATTTGCAGAATGCAATGTCCATATCTTGTTCTCCAAAGAAATCCAGCCAGAAAATATATACTATCTGGTTGTTTATTGATAAAAATGTAAAACTCCATAAAATACAAGTTGCATACAAAAGATAGGAAAAAAAACACTTCTTCTCATGTATTTAGCATCCAAGACTTATCTACTACACAAGCTTAACAAAGTCTCTAGCCAAAAACTCTCAGAGAAGAGGTGCACTACTTGGTTATTAGTTACTACTACATAACCCATAAAACTGACTACATGGTGGCTAAAACTCTACTCTCTACTGAGAGGCTGGGCATATAGTCCTCCCGTTTTATTGCCACCCCTTGAATAACTAGCATACATACGCCAATAGGTGGCAGTAAATAGCAGTATACGTGCACAATTATAATAACAATTTTGCACATGATTTACTTAGCCATAACAATACGTTTTGAAGATAACGAGATGCACTTCTTCCCATGAGAAACTCCTAACAATAAGCTGCCTCAACACTGGCATCCCAGTTAAAGTAGACTCAACTGACTTTGTGAAAAACAATGCAGATTGCTGACAGTGAGACACTGACTGTTCCAGCTCTGTCCTTCCAACATCTTGGGAATGATGCAGCCTTGTATTCCATCTTCCCCATTCTGGTGTATCCTCCAGATGTTTTCAACTTCAGCTCCTACAATCCTCCTGTTCAGAGGCCATGCATTGCTTCTGGGGAGTACGAGAGTTGAAGCTGCCATATACAACAATAGAAGATGTACAGCTTCTGTACTGAAATCATTAACGGATTGTTAAAACTGATGAGATTTCATCCTGGAGGTTAATAATAGGAATTTGCATTTTTTGACTTTGCAGTAAGTGTGAGCTGAATGCTTTTTTAAAAAGTTATATAAAATGTGGAAATTATTTTGAGAAATAAAATAAAAGAACATGAAAAATAGAAGCAATCCATTATTGATGTACTTTGGGATTCCTAATGCTAACATCTATGCTTCAACACCATCTTAAGGCTATACAAAGGAAACAGAACGAAGAAATAATGTAATTGTGGATCAGAATGTAACAGTATATTTTGAAAGTAGTGATCAGTGCAAGTTGTTTTTAAAATTAATTTTTATTAAATAATTTTTTACAGAATACAAACAATACAAATTTTGAAAAAGGAAAATAAAAGTAAAGTGAAAGAAAAGTAAAAAAGTGATAAGTATATAAGAAAGAAATACAGTGGTACCTCGGTTCATGAACGCTTCTGTTCATGAACAATTCGGTTCACGAACAGCTCTGGTCGCAAAATTTTGCCTCTGTTCACGAACTCCGCATCGGGTTACGAACAGGATCCGCGGCCATTTTCCCTCCCATGACATGTAGTTGCGGCTTCCTGTAGGGAGGGGGACTCTCCCTCCAAGCAGTAACCGCCTCCCCACCCGCCTTCCTGTCCTCCACACCAGAAGTCGCGTCAAGCAAGGTTAGCTTTCTTTCTCTTCGTACTGTACTTTGTGTCATATTTTTGCGGTTTAAAAAAAAACAACATATGGTTCAGAACGGATTAACCGTAATTACATTGAACCTTATAGGGAAATTTGATTCGGGACGCGATCAAAAATCGGTTGGCAACCAAATTCGTAGGGGTCAGAACGGATTAACCGTATTTACATTGAACCTTATGGGAAAATTTGATTCGGTTCACGACCAATTCGGTTCGTGACCAGAGTCGCAGAACGAATTAAGTTCGTGAACCGAAGTACCACTGTAAAAGAAAAGAGACAGCAAAGAAAGAAAAAAAAGAGAAAAATAAATGAGTGGTTTTTGATCTTTACAGCAGTTATAAATGGATTTGTGGTTCTCTGAGCTTGGTTCTTTTCTTGCAAATGTTTCATTACCCGGCTAGGTAACATCTTCAGTGCCGGGTAATGAAACGTTTGCAAGAAAAGAACCAAGCTCAGAGAACCCCAAGGACTCCACAGTTCAACCCTGAGCTACACATATTCACCTCTATTGATAAATGGATTTATATTTTATCTTCTCTCTAAAGTTACATTGTTGCTCCCTTCCTTCCATATTCTACCCTTTCTAATTGTCAAACCCATAAATCACAAGTTCATTTTTTTCCATTTTCAGCAAAAAGTCCATAAAGGGTCTCCAGTCGATTGGTGCAAGTTGTAGCTTAAAGATCCCAATTCAGTTTAATTTGGTCATGAATTGTTTGTGTGACCTTAGACAAATCGCTCATTAATTTTTGGGCCCAAGTCAGTGAAAGAGATCACTCAAATATCAGATCTTTTGGACTTGTTCAAATGACTTACTGGATGTAGCCTTGCAGGGCATAAGTGAGGATAGAAAGATATTGTTTTACTCTATTTCTTTTAAAAATATCCCTCCTGATTAGAGCCTTGTCTGTCCTAGGAAGAATTCAATTAAGCCAGTGCCCTCTGAAAGCTGTCACTGGATCAAATATCATCTGCCTGTCCCAGGTCCTTGGGAAGGACTTGATAGGTGGATAAAAATGCCAAATCCAGTCTAAACATCTGGCTGACACTGCGACCAACCATAATAATAATACAAAGTAATAGAAAATGAAGAAGCTAAAGTGCACTGGGACTTTAGAATTCAGACAGACAAGCACCTGCCATATAACACCCCAGGCTTAACAATTGTTGATAAGAAAGACAAAAAAGTCTGGATAGTGGACATTGCAATACCTAGAGACAGCAAAATAGAAGAGAAAGAACTGGAGAAAATCACAAAGTATAAAGACCTGCAAATAGAAGTCGAATGACTGTGGCAAAAGAAAGCAAAGATAGTACCAATAGTAATAGGCACCTTGGGTGCAATCCCAAAACATTTGGAGCACCACTTGAACACCATTGGCATTGACAAAATCACGATCAGTCAATTGCAAAAGGCAGCTTTACTTGGAACAGCTTACATCCTACAACAATACCTTTAACACCATCAAACAGTAACATCTGCCTATCCGAGGTCCTCGGGAAGGACTCAATAAGTGGCTAAAAATTTTATTTATTTATTTATTTATTTATTTAATTTATTAAATTTGTATGCCACCCGTCTCCCCCAATGGGTGACTCTAAAAATTGCCAAATCCAGTCTAAACATCTGGCTGACTGTACGACCAACTATAATAATACAAAGTGCTTTGAGCATCTAGAAGTACATGTATTTAAAAGTACTGGCATGTGACAATCAAGCAATTTGTTAAAGCCCTGGGAAGCAGAATTTTAATTATTAAATAAAGTCTCTAGACTATATTACTACAAATTATGGTGGTGCTATGTGTCTTAAAATATCTTTCCCAAACAGAATTAAACCACCTAAAATGTTCCCACATGGGGAAGCTTCTCACTGTGAGTTCCAAGCCTATTGTTCAGTGGACAAACCATTTCAAATTAAGTAAAGTGACTTATAGTACATTAGATGGGGTTGGGAACAAATAACATTAAATTTAAAAAAATGTTTTTCCCTATATAACACTTTGGAAGATACTTCTAGTAGTATTTTAGCAAGGCTCCCAAATTCTCACTGCATCTCACAAATCTTGACAGAGACCAATTTTCAATGACTGCTACTGTTGAGGAAGAAGGGAGCAGGCTTACGTAGTTTTTTAATTTTATGGTTCAGAACAAAGAATAGGAATTCAAAAAGAATGTATTTGTGTTGCCCACTTGCACTTAAAAGTGTTTTTATATATACAGCATGAAAGATTGCATTGACTATTGTTGCTGCATTAGGCAATGATATCCTGCCACTAAACTGACAAAGGACCCACTCAGAACTTACCCCATTAACCTATCCTAAATATCTGCCCACAAAATAATGAACTTCCTGATGGAACACATGGGTAAGGAAAGGGGGAAACTACTGTATTTGTCTGATTTTTCCTTTTGAACTCGGCATTTTCAGAAGAAGAAGCAAGTCTTTATGAAAAGTCCGTGCTACGTATGCGTTTTACTGTTACTATTGTATCTCTCTTGGTGTGATGGAGGATTATAGGTATGTGTTCAGTTGGTTTAAAATAAAACTTGGGTATACGAGTATTTTCAAACTAATTAGTAGAAATTTATGGGTGGATAGTGTTTACCAAGTTACTACATTATTTATTAAATTACACTTTTTTGTCTTTTTGGTTTTCAGATATGTCATTTAACTTAAGACATTTTTATTTTCTGTCATGAAGCTGTCATATCCGGCCAGATAGCAAAATTGTGATGAAAGTGGCTGAAAAGTTTCTAATTTTAGTTTTCTTCTGAAATCTTGAGATGGAAGGTCAAAGCTAGCTTTGAACTAATACTGCTCTATCAATATTCACTTTATAAGCGTGCTTAATTATAATGTAAATGTTTCCTCCAATCTTGTTGTTATTAAGAGAAAAAATATGAATAAAAATATTGTCATCTCTTGTAGAATCCTAATAGAAATTTAATACAGGTAGTCCTCACTTACTGACTGCAACTGGGACTGATAACTCTGTTACTAAGCGAGATGGTAAAATGTCACATGAGTGTGGGGATGCTGTGATGGCTGCAAGTTTGAGGATTGGTCATAAATCTCCTTTTTCAGTGCAGTTGTAACTTCAAACAGTTGCTGAGTGAGTGCTCGGTAAGCAAAGACTACCTGTAAAGTAATTTACAAATTCCTACTGGAGGCCTGATCAGTGACCATCAGAAGTTCTGCCTTAGCCCTCTTGTTATTCATGGGTTGAATATGCATGACTGATTTTTTTCCACTCAAGAAAAATTGACCCATTATTGGAAAAACAACTGCTGAATTATCACAGTTTGTGATAATTACCCACTAAAATAAATAAATTATTTATTTCCTCTGGAATGGTCACTTCAGTGGGAATTTGTTTATTGTGGTATCTTAGGGTGGAGATGTTTAAGATCATGCAAAAGCTTTCTTATGGCAATGAAAACATTAAATATCAGACTTGTATCTGATAGAAATTACGGCAGACATGACTGAGAAATCTCATGGAGAATGATGTGGGCGTTAATATGAAAGAGCCTTCTTCCTGGAGCCTGGGTTAGGGTTAGTTGGAAGATTCTTAATTCCCTTTGTACCCAGGTCAGTAGGTCAGAGTCAACATGGTGAAATGGGGGTATTTCACTGGATCAGAGACCTGTGATTGTGGAAGAAGTAGACTCTACAGAATTTCCCACTTTGTCCTTTCTGAGGGCAGCCAGTTGCACACTGCATGACCTCACTGAGGTCAACTCATGAGCACGGTAGTATGTGCACAGTGGTGGAAAGAAATATGACTTGATGAATGGACACAAGAAGAAAACGACTGTTGAGATCATGTCATGTGATACTGCACTTTGCTGTAGTGCTGTGTCGGCTCATTTGCAGCTTCACTTATCTCTCCTTTGTTCAGTTAGAAGATATATCAATTCTTGAACTTTATGTCTAATGATTTGTTATTTAATTGTGGTTTCTGCCCAGCTTGAATTAGCTTAGGAAAGTGCTGTCCCCAGTTATTTCTAGGAATCACCTTTTCTTCCTTAGAGAATGTGATTATCTTTCATTCTACGTAGTGTATCTTCAGCGGACTAGCATGAAAATTAGATTGCATAATTTATGACCTGCCAAGCTGAACACCACCCATTCGCCAACTATTTTGTTTTGTTTGTGTTTGATGATCCATATCCCATATTTATTGTACCTGAGAGAGAGAAACTGGAGATTTTACCAGACCATAGTGAGCTGCTAGATCTGTCTGTTGATTGGTATTCAGCTTGGTGAATCACCAGTTGTACAGACGTAATGCAAACACATGTAAAGCACAACAGAACTGGATTTCACAATGAAGAACATATAAAATGGATATTAGAAACAATCAGAGTGTGGTAATTAGATGGTGGTGGTGTTAGTGCTGTTTACTTAGAAATAAAATCAGTTGAAATCCAAGTGAGGCTTTTCCCAGTAAATGTACTAAGGTACTAAGTACTAGATATATCAAGGTACTAAGTAAAAGCCATAGAAATAGCTTAAAAAGTTAAAAGGAAGATACAGTTATGGGTATTCTGCACCTCCCAAAATAATGGTCTGATAAGAAACACAGTCTTCCCACATATAGGTGAGAAGTTTTCATCTGCTCTGTATTCTATTTTGCTAGGTTGTGATCTTCCATCAGTTTTAAAGCTTGCAGACACCCGAATTTGTCTTAAAGAGCTTAGAGGAATAATCCAAGGGGTGAAGCTTGATCTTAGACTAGAGAATATGGGTGTATTAAAATATCTAATCAAATAACCAGGAATAAAATGCTTCCATGACAATTGTACTTTTTGACATGCAGGACACCGCTCATATAACCTTGAGTTGCAGTAGAAGAACCAGTTACTTATGATGTAATATAAATATGTAGACCATTTTGCTTCTTATGAAGAAAAATGTGGAGACAAGAGAGATGCAAATGTAGCAGATGGTAACAATGCCATTTGATCCTTCCTTGGGGGATGTAAGAAGATGTTAAAAACCTCTTTTTATACTCACTTCCCCCCACCCCAAGAATCTGTGTTTTTCAGTTTGTCACCTGGTTATTTTATGGCTGCAACTATGAATGTTGCTGCTGTTTGTTTACTGTTATTTATAATTTGTGATGATGTTTTAGTGCATTTTAGAAATTATGATTTTAGTTACAGTGTTGTTTTAGACTGATCTTATTGTTAGCCTCTGCAGGCTGGTTTGACCAGGAGCGAACAGGAGAAAAGAGAGAGAGAGAGAGAAGGATTTGCATAATGAACAGTATGTTCAGAGAATAAAATTTCCTACTTTGACTGTACTCTTCAATCTGTACATTTCCTACTTTTAATACTTATTATTTCATAAGTTGGAGGATAATATGACAAACACCTTAAACTCTGTAATCAATACTTTTGAAGCTCAGAATACAGTTATTTGCCTAGTATTCCTTGCAGTCACCAAGCTTGCAGTTTCAACCTGTATTAAGTGAAGTGATGCTGCAGCATTCATAAACATTTGTAGATGTTTCTTTTAATAAATAGGCTTTGAGTAATGTCTTCAAATTCTCCACTGTGCTCCAGTGGCGCAAAGATAATGCTTTACACTTTCTCCTCCAAACAGAAGGAACACCAATGTCATAATGGAAACTTAAGAGGGTCAGAAGGTTATTTTATCTCATAACTTTCAACGAAAATGAGGTGAAGTTCTAGCCAGAGTGTTTCACAATGGGATTATAAAAGATGTAAATGAATTTAAAGGTCATGATAGGATGCTGAAGGACTTTTACTGTTCTTAGCCACACATGTCCCCTGCATAGCAGAGGGGTGAATATAATATATTCTGATATAGCGTAAGAGTCCGTTGGAGTCGGGCGACCAACAAATTTAAATGAAATTAAATAAATAAATTGTTTTGTTTTGTTTTGTTTTGTTTTTAGATTTCCCAGTTGATTACTGAGTCTGGCCGAGAAGGACTGACTGAAGCTGTGCTGAACCATTACAATGCAGATAAACCTTCCTTGTACAGCTTCCCCAGTTCCCAAAGCACCTGTGTTGCTAGTGATGCCTCCACAGGCACATCAGTGGCAGCTTCCTTTTTTGCCAGGTAAGACTGAAAGTTCTCTGCAGCTCTGGATTACTTTTAGATTGTCAAATACCTGTATAAGGGAAGCATGCTTGAAGACTTGATCGAAGGGTATGGTAACATAGTTAATATTACATGCTGAAATTTTACATGGAATGATTTGTTGGATATGGAATAACATGAGGTATCCATTTTTCATCTTTAATTGGGAAGAAATGCTTTCAAATGCACAAGAGCATGAAAGCAGCACCCTCTGGGACACAGGCCTTTATTCATGATAGTGTGGTGGTTGAATTGAGGCTCCCATTTCTTCTTGACTGCCATGGTATACATAGGCATGTCACTCTAGTAATTTTTACAAGTGATTCCCTGTCACTAGTTGATGGCCTTAATTTTATTTACAGTGTGATGTGTTTCCAAGGTGAAGGCAACTGAATTACTCCAAGCTAGAGAATTTTGTTGAAAATAACCACCTGTTTGCTGAATTAATCTTTTCTTTGGAAAAATCGTTATGGAAGTAATAGTAATTCTTGTCCTTGGTTTGACATGTTAGAAAATCCTACAGATATACCTAGACTAAATCAAACCTCTTAATATCTCTGGTTAAAAAACAACCATCATTTTCTTTTAATTCTGAAAAGTTAGGAGAACTGTGAAGCTATTTTCTTATATTGCTTACACCAAGTAGTCCCATTTATTTCCTGAACCTTCAGTTTGTTTAGGGCCCAACATTCCTTAAATGGTGGCAAACTATGTATGTAATTAATGAATTAATTGCTGGGGTAATCTCTCATATTTTCAATGATTTACAAATGTATGCTTTATCAGAAACATAGTGACTTTCTGACAATAGCATAATTAAAACAATATCTAGAAATCAAAATACTATTGATTTTCACTGAACAATTTGGCACAAACAACTGAAATCTTGGAGTCAATATTACGTGTGTTACTCAGTTAGGAAGTGGGTGTCCTTTTGAGGGATACCTGCAAGGCTGCAATTAATGATTTTACGTAAATCATTGTCATCAAATTTTTATTACAAAGTGGCATATATATGCTGATTAGTATACCAGTCTGATTATTTCCTCCTGTACATTTAGGCATTATACTGAAATTAGTAGATATTGTAATAAAAGACCACAGTATATGATCCAGTCTGGTGTTGATTTAGCAGAGAGTCTATAACTTCCTTTATCCAAGAGAAATAATTGAAATGCCTTCTTTCATCTCAGGGCTAGATTACTTTCTACTATACTTGAAGAGTCACAGGCTGCTCACATATGTTCAGCTGTTGTATATGTACACGAGAAAACAGTTTCTGTGATTATATCCACAGTGTTTGCATTGGTGAACTATCTGGAAATGTACGTTGGCTGGATCTACCTGCCTTCTGGTTCATATTTACATTTCTTCCAGTTGGAGGTTGGATCTACTAACATAATTGATAAAACAAAAGTTTGAATCAATCCTCAGTAATAATGTCTTCTATTCTGGAGCACTGTGGATTTGAACAAGAGTAATTGGGCAGCAAGGACACAACAGCAATTGTTATCCTTTGTCAAGTTAGAAAGTTACAGTAGTCCAGTTGTTATGTTTAAGCTAGGATTGCAGAATTTGTGTTCAGGTTGCTAGAAATGTTTCTTGTTACTCAGAGTCATTGCAACTGTATCTACAGATGAGAAAAGAAGTTTAATTGAAGAAATGAATAATTCTTGTTACCTGTTCATTGCAAGTCTACGTAGTATACTTTTACTTTTGGGATGCAAAATGAAAAGAAAAAAAAAGAAAAGTGGATATTAAGAACATTATTCTTCTTAAAGTAGAAAATGTCAGATGCAGGCACTGATGAAACTGATGTAAAAATAGCTACTCTTGCTATTCTTATAAAAGAATTATAAGAAAACCTGTAAAACCTTAATGATAATCTTTTGCTTTGCCGACTCTCTTCCTGTTATAACAATTACTGGCTAACACAGTTGTTAAAGCACAGCTGTAACATTTTTAACACTCCAGCCACACATTTACCATGTCTACTGAGTACTGTTGACAAGGCTAGTAAAAGAAGTAGTGCTTTGTTAAGACAGCAATTCATTCAGCCAACTTTCTCCATGCAATTAGTGGTTAAAAACCAAGGGCTACTCAAAAATGTAAAGAAACCTCTGTGTAACTTCAAGAAAAGTTAACATATGTCTAGTTTTTAGCTTGGCTCAAGGTTATATGTTTATGTATGGTTTTATTTTACAACAAGATCACAGTATGTTGGGGGAAATTTTATAAAATGGCCGTGTTGTTTAAATATATAGCTGGTTTGCACACATTCCTCAATTTAGCGTAACCATAAATCTTTTTATCTATTGACATGAAATGGTTATTTTATAAAGGAAAGTGTGTGCTTCTAAATGTGGCCACATTTTTTATCCAAAGGCACTACATTCCTGAGAAATAAAAACTCAGTAATACAAGAGACTGATCCTGTTGACTGTTAATCTTCAAAATCAGTGTAAATAAATTGTTCAGTTAGAAATACAAAAGTGAAACAAGACAAAAAGTATTTGCAGATTCTGCTGTGCTTTGTGCATGTGTGAGGGTGATCATGATACTTGTCCCTTTCCCCATGGAAGATGTATGTAATTGCTATATGCGTAGGATAGTCTTGGATTTACTATATAAAAAAGAGTACCACTGACACATTTCAACCAATATATGGAGGATGTAACTATGGAGGAAGCAGAGCCATTAGAAAGTTAACAACTTTGCTTTCCACCTACGGAGATAAACATCTGAATAGAAGAACCTGGAGCCTTCCACATGTGTTCAGCTATAACTCCAATAATTCTCAACTAGCATAGCACTGGGAAAAGAAAGAAATTGCAACTCAGCCACAAAAACTTACTGTGTAGCTGTGCTTACTGATTGTCATTTAACTTTTGCGACAGAGTTGTTTTGCAGATAAAATAAACTAACCCTATTTATCATGCCACAGACTCCTAAGAGGAAGGGTAGGATATATATGGGATAAATAAACAATATGATAGAAGCAGTTAGACATTTATCTTGAGCAGCAGAATGCCCAAAGGCACCCTTATGTAAAGCATCCAGCAATAAATGATACAAAATTGTTATGTGTGTATATTCACAGTTTTTTTTAAAATTCAGCAGTAGATAAAGCATGTACATTTAAATTAGCATGTATAAAGCTTCAAAGTATGTTGTTAATTCTGAAGTAATCTTACAGCTGTAAGAAAAGTTCATATGCCTATTTACATATCTATTATGTAAGTCTTCACATAGTATATGTGTAACTTTCACACCTATGTGTAAGTTTGACAGGCTCAGTCAACATAAAGGATGGGGATCTGGGTACAAAGGCCTTCAGAAAGATTTGCTTTGATCACCTGTGTGAAGAGCACTCACTGATAGGAAGTCTCCACCTGAGTCAATAGGATTAAACAGTCCCCATGAGACTAAAACAGTATGTGAAATGGCTTCGGTAGAAAGGATACTTAAAATAGTTGTTCCCCCCTCTCATAAAAATTGAATTCTGGGATTAGAGATTTGTTTACACCTAAAGTTCATCTTGAAGAGTGTTATACCATGGCTTTTGATGGGTATTGCCGTATAGTACTCTTGTTCTGAACTTAATTTAAATAAACCAAAAGATATTTATTTTTCTTTGTGCTATTCCACTTTGCAGTATCCCCATTTTCAGGAATGAGTGATTGCAAGAAGGATGCCCTGGTCCAGGAAAGGGTGTAAATGGTGCACCAAATGAATGCAAAGGACTTCCTGGCCACAGCTGCTACCTATTCTAGGAGGACCCCCAAACTGTGCACCAGTTCCATCTGGGGAAGTGTAAGACATCTAGAAATGAAGATGGCAGGTGCCTGATGCTGAGAGAACCAAAAATTTACAGCTACAGTGTCTTGACAGCATTGCTTGGTCAGCCCAAGATTGAGATGTACAACTTAGTATCATCAGCATACTGATGGTTTTGGGCCCCTTGCCAGCCAGTGATGTCACCCAGTGCTTTCATGTAGATATTAAATGAGAGAGGTGAGAACGTTGAGCCCTGAGGCCCTCCATAAGTAAGGGACCAAAGGCTCGACTCCCCCCACCCCAATACTGACTGGAACCAACCCGAGAGAAAGGAAAACCATCTTAACACCATGCCTCTCACTCCTCATCCCATGGTCAGCCCAGAAAGATCATGATTGATGGTATTGAAAACTACAGAGAGATCAAGAAGAGCTAGGATAATCGGACCACCCCCATCCAGGCATTGCTAAAGGTCATTCACAAACACAATCAATGCTGTCTCTATACTGTATCCTGGCCTGAAACCCAACTGGAAAGGATCCCAAGTATCTTTTTCATCCATGGCTCTTTAAAGTTGCAAGCCAACCATCTTAACAACCTCCCCAAGAAAGGGAAGGTTGTCCAGAACTGTTGGGTCCACCAGTTGCTTTTTTAGGAGGGAATAAAATACTGAATCTTTCCGGACAGATGGCATCACTTCCTCACACAAAGAAACATTGACCATTGCTGATGGTCACGTCTCTGAGAGAGGAACACCTTCTTCTGGAGCCACTTAGATCTTGGTAATACATGTTAGGTCAGTCACCTCATTGAGGATAAGATCTCAAAACTTCCTTTCCAGAAGTCTTTTGCTTACAGTTTCTGAATCTTCTTATAAGAGTTCTTATTTGCCTTGTGGACGATACACAGGCCATTTTTAGTTCTGAGATGAACAGTATGTGGTCTTTCAGATATTGTTGATTGCGTTTTCTCTGATCTCTCACTACTGGCATGCTCACTGCAGCTGATGGAAGCTGGAGTCAACAATAACTGGAGGGGTACATGTTGTCCAACTTCATTTTAGTTTATGCTTTGGTTTATTATTGGTTGGATTATGCCAACTGTGTCTCTGTTTTATTCTGCTTTATATTTATATTGGACAATTTATTTCTGTTTTTTGCTATGCTTATCTTAGTTTTTGGCCCATAAATTTAATAGTTTAATTGTATTCCCTGAATTGGATGTTTTGGCTCTTGTATATTATTAATTTTATGCTATTTGTTCCATGATCTCCACAGATTTCTTTGCTTTCATTTTATTCTCTCTGTTGCAATTCTTCTGTTTCTTTCTTTCAGCTTTCTAAATGGCAGATTTCTACTGTGAAAAAAATGGTCTCTTTTGCTTGCAATACTCTGCCTATAAAGATCAGGACCATTCAGACTTTTCTGGCCTTTAAAGCTCATCTGTAAATATATTTGCTCAGAGGTTATGAACTTGATTTTACTACCAGGACCCTTATTTTCTTCTTCCCTTTCCCCTTTATTCTTGTTGTCATGGGTTTTTAATAAATAGTTATTCCGAAGCATGTTTATTATGCATGATGCTTGAACGTATTGATGGTTTTTCACAGGTTATATTTGATTTGGCTTCATATAAGAATGTCATGCAAAAAGAACTTAGCTTTAGGCGCTTGCAGTCCAAGATTGTATCAGTGTATGAAAATGGAATCTATTCCCACAGCAGTCATAAAGGCTTTGAAAAAAAGCACCCTACAAATTCAGGAACATTACCCATAACATGAGGTAAGCCATGTGAGCCATAAGGGGGAAAAAGGCATTATATTTATAACACTAAATCAAATTTGCACAAAATTAGAACAAAAGAAAATGAATTTTTGTGAAGGTGGAACTTTTCTTTTGAAGGTCATCTTCCCATCACCCAGTTTCCAGCCTTGCTGATTTTTCTTTATTTTTGTTCTCTTCCTAACGTTGAAAGAGATGTTATGTATTCAAAATGATGGAATTACCTGTTCCACGTTTATTTGTGTAAGCCGCCACACGTGACACTGAGTAATACTAAAGCCCATGTCTCCATTTCCATCCATATCCAGTCAAGTCTCCTGTGTGCCCTTCTATTCATTTTCCCTCTCTGCTTGTGCCTGATGAAAATATCTGGAGGTCTTGAAAATCTGCTCACAATTCTGTCCCTACTTGGCCCTAACAAGGCATTGCTTGGATGTGCAGTCTGGAAATTGTATTTATTTCTGTGTATAACTTTTACATGGAAAAGCCCCTTTATAGCTCTTTTTTTTTTTTTACTGGGCTGTAGATTTGTCAGTCTCCTACACGCCTTAGTAACCCCAGTCTTTTTCCTACATCCTCTATATGGTCTATGGCATCAGCACAGCCCAGCATTTAGTTTTTTCGAGATTGCCTATGAAGGAATCCAAAATGGAGGAAATGGAAACCTTAATTCCGTATGTGCCTTTCTCCTAATAAAATTGTCAATGGAGTGAGATTACCATTTATTTTCTAAAATTGGATCAAAATGGAAATCAGGGTCATGCCCTGATTTTATAAAAAGAACAGCAGAAGGGCCCTAGGTAATCTGCACGTTTTATGGCAATGAAGAGATTTGCAGATTAAAAAAAATCTTCACCAATGTCACTGATTTACTCAGCACAATTTTGTTTGAATGTTGTTATATGTGGGGATAGAAAAGAATGTTATTCTGCCATGATACTAGATATCATGGGAGTGGAAGTTGCATCATCTAACAGTATTTCCTCCTTTTTCCTAGCCTGCAGCTCCCTCTATACCCTCAACATCTAATTCAGAGGGTTTTTTGGAGGTCCCTCTAGATGAAAATTTGTGAGCTCACATTATAGGAAGGAGGAGGAAAATGAGCAAACAGTCAAGATAATGTTTGCGTTTGAATTGAGACTGGACCCTATGTCATGCCTTTCTGTTTATTTCTAAGCTTATTCCAAACTGCTTCCAAATTTTAAAGAACATCCCAAACATCCAAATTTAAAATGCCCAATATTTTGGACAATAGGAATCCTTTCTGGTCTTTTTAAAATAAAACCGACCTATCCCACCATACCCCATCAACAAAAGCATATTATTTAATACTTCAACTCCAAGGAAGAAATAATGTTCTAAATGAAAACAGATCTCTTCCTTTCTCCTTGTGCCAGCTCTTTGTTTAAGCAGTGAAGAGGCTGCTTACATTCATCCCAGATGTTCATGAAAAAAAAATCCTTCCTTAATTTACAACAGAGTTTAACTTTATTTTTATTCTCTTTGTATTTGTTGTAACATGTGTAAACATCTAAAGATCTTAAAGTGCTGTACCAGTATTGTATATTTTGTCCAAAAGGAGCATTTAGTAATGTGGAGAAAATTATAATGCTTTGTTCAAGCTTACTTTTTCAAGGACTAAGATTCTTCTTTGCGCTTTTGAATGATAGCAAACACAAGTCAGAAGATAAGGC
Organism: Liasis olivaceus; assembly: GCA_030867105.1. Taxonomy (NCBI): domain Eukaryota; kingdom Metazoa; phylum Chordata; class Lepidosauria; order Squamata; family Pythonidae; genus Liasis; species Liasis olivaceus. The sequence continues at coordinate 267,407,026 of CM061349.1, forward strand.
AGGCAAGATGAGAGGAATAAAGGGGATCACCGATCCCATGGGGCACCTGTTCTGCTGTTCTTTGAATAGAGAGAGGGACCCCCCCCAATCATTACTTGCCATGCAAATATCTGAGTAGGAACCAACCAGCTGCGTTGGGCAATTGCTGAAGAACCGAACCTTCTCCTAGCCTAAGCTCATGGCTTTGCTATATAGTCAGATAAGGACAAATGCCTGATATCTGAGAGATTTTTTTGCACCAGGGATAGGCAGATTAGTTTTGGGGAAATAAAGCAGAAAGAAGGGCCTCTCCTTCCCACTTATTGTTTAAGTGCCATTGATTCAACTTGACCCTTGTTTGACAACATGGTCAAACTGATTCAACGTTAAATAAGGGAAAGACCACGTGACAGCTTTGTACCCAGAATCGCTATCCTTTTTGGCATGTCAATGTGAATAGGATGGGCCAGTTCAACAATAATTTGCTCTTTCCACTACGGAGTCTCCTGTTAATTATACTTTTAACATTTTTGTCTGCACAATCTTTTGGGTCCAGTCTCTTCCATTCAAGCAGCTCAAGGCAGACAGCTGGGAATAACCTGAAAGTTGCTTTCGGTCCAAAGGGATGATACTAGGATAGTTACAGATCTGACTTTGATTTATTTAGGTTTATAAACTGCCTCACTTCAGAGGTTTGGGGAGTATACAAAAATCAAAATCAAACATAGAATAAAACAGGATAATAAAGGCAATAAACAATAAAACCATAAGAAATAACAATTATAAATTGACACACACATAAGTGATTTCTTTCATGTAGCAATTAGACCATATGCTTTGCATAATTTTTGCACTCCCCTTTTTCATTATGATTTAATACCATTCAGCTTTAGTCAAAGTAATTTTTTGAGTGTATCTGTATTTGGTAGCCTGCTGACAAATGTAATGGTCATGGAAGCGATTTTTGAAACATATTCAAGTATCAGCCATTATGTACATCAGTAATCATAGCGTAAAAACAGTAGGGTACTTCAGTAGAATATGGGATGTATTGTATAAAATGTAATTTCCTAGCATATCATTTAACCCTAAAGATCACTAAAAATGCAAGCAGTATTTAGAAACCTATCACCTTATTTGGCTTCTTGAATTTTTTTTTTAGAAGAGAAAGTTAAAATGTTGTCACATGACTGAAAGAAGTGATAAGGCACTAATCTGATACAACAACTTCAGTTGTTGGCAATTAGGCAGCCTAACAAATTCAGTCAATCAATTAATCAGTCTTTTGGCCTACAGTTAAATATTTCTCCTTGGAATAAGTCCTGATAAATTCACTGGGACCACCTTTTCCTGCTTCATGAACTAAACAGAGAAAAGAATAATGATGATAGAATAATGCAAACAAAAAACATGAATGTAAGATTCATCTTTCAGTGTTGCACAAATATTAAAGCATATGGTCTGAATTAATTGTATAAATACTATTTATTGATATTGAGACCCAGTTTCAATAAATAAATACTATTTATTGAAATAATGAGAGCCAGTTTGTGTAGTGGTTAAAGCATCAGGCTAGAAACCAAGAGACCATGAGTTCTAGTGCCGCCTAGGCACAAAGCCAGCTGAGTGACCTTGGGCCAGTCATTTTTTCTCAGCCCTAGGAAGGAGGCAATGGCAAACCACTTCTGAAAAACCTTGCCAAGAAAACTATAGGGACTTGTCCAGGCAGTCTTCAAGAATTGGACATGACTGAATAGATTTAAAAAAATACTATTTTATAATATTAAAAATAATAGAAAGGAAAAAAACACCTGGAAATCTGTATAATAGACAAAATAATTCTAAACAACTTGAGTAGATTACTCAAAAGTCCCTTGCCTTGTCCCTTTGTTTGCAGGCTAATTCAAATATTAACAGACAAAAAAGCAGTGCTACTTTCTTCTTAGTAAATGTGCTTAAGACTGTGGGTGTAACATTCCAGCCCTTAAGCAGAGATGCACAGATCCAAATGCATTTGATCCATGTCTGCTGAATATTCTGCAAGTAAAATACGATATGCTGGAAAATCACGTGCAGGTGTTTATAATGGTGTTTTTCTTCAGTCATTCAGTCTCTTCTGTTTGTCAGGAACTGCTTCTTTGAGTTTTTGTAAGTTCATGTTTGTATCATCAGTGGTCGTAGCTAGCCACCTTGACTCCTTTGGCTTTGTGTTCAGTTGCCTTCAGTTTTTCCAACCACCATGCTCTTTTTTTTTTTTTTTTGACTTTACATTATATATCTAAAATACATAAGCTTTAGCATCATTATTATTGTTTCCTGTGAGCAGTTTGATTTTACTTCACATTGTATGCATTATATGTTCTTGCAGTCCAACGTATTTTAAACCGTTTTCTTTGGCACAATTCAAAGGCATAAATTTTTCTTTGCTCAGCCTTTTTGATGATTCAGGTTCATAGCTATAGGAGGCAACTGGGAAAACAATGACCTTGACAATACATATCTTTGTTGTCAGGTGATGTTTCTGCACTTTACTACTTTGTCTAGATCTGTCATGAGTTTTGTCCCATGCAGCAGACATCTATTTCATAACTACAGTTACCATCCCTGTGAATTTTTGACCCAAGGAAGATAAAAAAAATTACCACTTAAACTTCTTCTCCACCTGTTTGCATTGGATTGGTATATCCTGTTAATGTAATGTTATTTTTTTTTTAGAAAACTTGATGGCAGGCAAGCTTTTGCACTCTCAACAAAAGAGTCTCTAAATCTTCCTCACTTCTAGCCATCAAAGTAACATCACTGGCATACAAGGTTGTTGATGCTTCTCCCAGCAATTTTAATTCCAATTTCTATTTCTTCTCCTTCATGTTTTCTCATAGCATATTCTGTATATAAGTTAAATAAATAAGGGGACAGTATATGACCTTGGCACACTTCTTTCCCAGTTCTGAACCATTTAGTTTGTCTACATTCCATTCTAGCTGTTGCTTTCTGGTCTTTACACCCATGTTTCAAAGGGTTATCCACAAATTGTTGTAGTCTTTACAGCCATAAGTTTTTGTATAATCTACTTTTCATTCACGTTCTTCATGAAAATACAAAGCTGAAGGTCAGATGTAACCCCAAGGGTCATTTAACATTCTCTGTATCATCAAAAAAGAGAGATAAACAGAGATATATTATTACCATTATTATTTAACTTCTGCAAACATTACACGGTAGGTTCCCTAATGAATTTGGATTTTCATCCTCCTCAGCTTAGAGAATATTTTGTTTCTACTCTGTTATCTGCAGATTATGTGGTTATTATATACCTGCTTCCCTCAAATTATTGAAAACAAAAGCTGTCACAGATCTTGGTGGTGCACAGCTGAGTCCCTACACTGACTTTGATCCACTGAAGCAAGCCCAGTCCAATTTTTTAAGATTGGCAGTTGAGGTCCCCCATTGTGTCAGAAATGGTGGCCGCATCTAAATACCATTGTGGTAAAAGTGTTAGATACGATTGCAGAGAACATACATGAAAAGTATCATAATTTATTAACATATATGGTGACAGCAGCAAGAATCAATCTGGCTTAACATTGGAAAAGAGAAATCTTGCCATCAATACAGGACTGGGAGACTAAAATTGAAGAATATGTGGCAATGTAAAAACAGATGGTATACATTCATAGCAGAAATCTAACCAAAAGCTAGCAGGAATGTTTTCCTTATATACAATGATCACACAGTTTTCTTCACTGCTTTTTGAAGAAAAAGAAAAACTCTTCAGAGCTTTGATTCTATTCTGCTTGGGCCCTCTCATCTTTGGGATTTGATTCAGTCAGCTCTGTGCTGAAGAGTAAATATTGGATGTAAAGTGCCAGGAAAGTAAGGCTCAAACTTCCATATTACTGACAGCTTTGTTATAGCACCTCCAGCATATCTTATGGAATTAGAATCATCCAAACATAGAAAGACCTTTACTCTTGCATGTGTGATAGCCTTCCTTTAGCTATTTGGTCAGAAGATATAGGAGGATCCTGTATCTGGAACATTTATATCTTGATGAGTCTGGGAAACTTGAGTCTATTGAAGATACTCTCTTTCAATGCTCATTCTATAGACATTCAAAATGCTGTTATCTCTCTATTACTTGAAAGGTTTCCAGGTTGTATAGTCCAAACCTATGTCTGTTTACAGGATCACTCTCAATCTACATCCCATGACAACATATAAAGTTGTTATGTTTTGCATTGCAGTGTTTAAAACATGCCAGGAATTGATTGCCAATAAGGTTGTACATTTTACGTTTTTGTGTTATCTTACACTGGTCTATGTTTGAAATAAATTATGTATTTATTATTATCTTTCAAGAATATGAGATAAATGCAGTTGTTCAGTAATTTGAACATTCCTTAAAATTGCCCTTTTTTGTTACTGGAATATAAACTGATCTTTCCAACCCCTTGGGCACTGTTGTGTTTTCCTGCTTATAAACTACTAGTAGCACTTTAACTGCATCATCTTGTCCTCCTGAAGCTCTGTTGCATTTAACTCCATTTCTAGAATATCTGGTTCTAGTTCAGTGATCAAAATCCTCATACATATTGATTTTGGGAACTTTGTTTTTATAGTTTTCTATATATTCATACTCTTTTGTCCTTACACATATCTTCTTCCTCCACTAGATCTTTGCCTTCTTTGTCTTTTATTGTATTCATCTTTACATCAGTTCCCCTTGATTTCGGTAATTTTCTTAAATATTTTGCCCTTCCTGTTTGAGGATAACAATCAAATTTCTTTCCTTTGCATGTTTAGATAAATTTATAATACTGTATACACGCACTTATATTCTGACAATATATTGTTTTTAATTGAATATATTGTTTTTAATGAATAAATCCTTGATATACCATATTATTTATTGTATTTATATTTATATTTAGAATTTAGATACTGCCCGTCTCACAAGGAAATATTACATATATATGTTTAATGGAATTATGCCTAAATATAGGATTTTTGATATAATGACCTTTTATAGACAATCTTATTTGGACATACTGTATATATATGTGTGTACACACACACACAGAGATCCATTTGGCTTTCATCCTGATGATGATCTGGAAGCCTTTAAATGGCTGTTCTCTCAGAATTTGGAATATGATGTTTGTGGAACCCTTGTCAGTTGTGTTTTCTGTTATAGGGAATGTATTTGTCTGGGTTCATTTTGATTTTTGATTTTTTTGTTTTTTTAGTGTAAGCTGCCAGAGTTCTGGTATCAGGTGGTCTCTAAATCTCATAAATAAAAAAAATATTCTGTATGATACTTTAAGTAGAGAATAATAAGTGCTAAGAGATGTCATACAGTTCCACTTATAGATACTATCACCAACTTTATTTTGCCATCTTGTGGAAGATTTCTTTTTCATCTCTACCCTTGGCTGCTTTGTACATCATAATATGCTTCTTTGGCTATTGCTTTTTAACTGGCTATATCATTGGGTTATACAGCTAGGTCCTATGCTAATTCCAAAGCTCAGTCTTTTAAGTGTTAGAACAATTAATTTGATTCCAATAATGACGACATGGGAATTAAGAAAATTTAGTTTGGCACATATGTTTTACAGGTCTAGAACTTAATTTATTAATATTTGCTTTAATGGCAAATGCTTCACTGAGATTTATTAAACCAATATATTAGTCCTCTATTTTGCCAAGTTTCCACTTGACTTAGATGATTTGATCTATTTCCTTATTCCCCACCTTACCCCTGAAGGTCAAGAATCAAGTTATTTAGCACAAAAGCAATGCTGTGTTTTCTCAAACCTTAACAACAAACGCTAATTGTGGCTTTATATAGTGTGTTTCCTCTTTGTGCCTTCATTTGCAAACAGGCAATTATGTGCACACTGCATGGCTGGAGAAACACAAAGATAATACTGGAGTGTGCATATCAGTGCATATTGCCAAATAATGTTTTCTGTTATTCTTTCTTTTTGGCACTGGATCAGATATGGAAACTTGCCAGTACACTCACTAGATTTTGATTCATCAACTGGATCTACCCGGCTTCACCCACAGCCTGCCTGTTTTGAGATGGTGTGTGCAGGAAAAGTGAATGTCAAGCCAAGTAATGCATGGAATCCTATTAACCAGTCACCAAGGAGTTATTTGGTTAAAAAAAAAGTCCTCAGGTCAGGCATTGTAGTCTAAGTATTAAACCAAGTGGATAGTTTTGTTTAGATTGATTAATACTCAACTCGTAGAAGCTTCTCCAACTTGGTTCCTCTGCCTCAAAAAGTGCTGTCAGATAATTATCCAGGGGAGTCTAAATTACCTTTAATCAGCTGCATGTCAGGGAGAGGTTCAAGAGGTGACAGTTCCTTGCAGCCTTCTGTGATGGTGTACAGATGTTAAAGAGCCCCATTCAAGATGGAAATTGGCAATCCTCAAGGTTCCTTTAAATCTCTGCTTTGGAGTAACCGGAGTCATTAGATCTAGTCTCAAGGAAACAGCAACAAGCTGCATACTTTAACTCCTGTTCCTATTTGGGCCTAGATGATTTTCCATTTTGACTGCCAGAAGATTAAATTCCTCTTCATTGTAGTGAAATTACCAATATATACACTCTTGCCATCTTGGATATAGCAGGACTATTTTAAAATCTTATTTGGTTCTAAAAACAGCAGAATCAAATTAGTATTGTAAATGACATTATCTTTTAAGTTGCAACAGAATGAATATCCAGCAATCTAATTTTCTGCAGGGATCAGAGAGACACGAGGATGAAAATAATGTCTAGAGAAACAAAGAAAATTATGTGTAAACCATGTCTTAAAGATAAACTTCTTTAATCAGTGTACTTCCTTATGCCAGACATATCATATTGCCTTAAAATTATATCCATGTGAGCTTTATGTTTATCTTTGGCCTCTAGACACCTGTTCTGGAGTATTTTCACATCTTCATCATGCATATAGTTATGACTACTCTTAATATGGAGCGAGCATTGCAGTGGATCCGTATTTTTCATAATGATATCTATCCAATTATGCATGCTGTGAAGTTGCTTGGGCAATTAGGCAATAGGCTTTCAGTACAGGTAGTCCCTGGGTTGAGAATGCCCGGTTTAAGGACGACCCATAGTTAAGAACAGAACCTATTGTAGCAAAATTCGAGTTAAATACACAATAATTCAAGTTAAATACACAATGGTTTGAGTTAATTACACAATACTACTTATATGGTATTATACAATAATACTGGTCTGGCTTACGTACAAATTCAACTGAACGACAGACCTTGGGAATGGAACTTGTTCTTAAACTGGGGACTACCTGTATTTGTTTCCTTTTTCACTCTTATTGAACTGTGGACTCTAGAGCCAGTGTGATGTACTGTAGTGGTTAAGGTACTGGTTTAAGGGTAAGGAAACTCAGCTTCTAATTTTCCATTAGGCATGAAAGCCAGTTGGGTGACCTTGGACCATCGCTGTCTCTCAGCTTTAAACCAGTGTCAGGCTCTGTGGCAAGCCAGCTGAAGAACAAACCTCTGGTTGTATCATGCACTGATAGTTTCACAATTTGAATCAGGCAAGCATAGACCCTGCAACCAAGGGACAAATGTTAAAAAAAAAAAAAAAGAACCATGACTTCCTTCTTTTAGAACAAAACATCAGCTGCTTTTGCAATCTCCTTCTCAGATTAAGCCAATGTTTCCCAATTGGCAATCTATATAATTCTCCACTAATAGGGGCAGTGAGGGATTATGCATGGCTGGGATGTTATTGAGGTTAAAGTCCAGTATATTTGGAGGTCATCACATTGATTAAGTCTGGATTAAATAGCCTGACAAGAGGAATATGGGTACTATGGGCATTTGCAGAAATTTTACCGTGGTCGAGAGGCAAAATTGCAAAATAGGAGGTGATTGTAATTTGCATATGCTTCTATGATACATCTGTTTTATGTTCTGTGTATATCTAGTTGAGTATTATCTAAACACTGATAGGTCAATTTCTTCAAGAATTCTAGTTAGAGTCTCCGCCATCTTTAGAGGAGAGGCTAAACTAAATCTGGTGTTTTGGATGCAGAATAGAGGCTCTGTCACTGAGCTCTTAAGGACCTTCCTTTTGAAACACTGATGAACATTCTATAAAGAGTAGCATTTTTTTTTTTTTTGCATTATATTAATTTTATACAGCTTCATTACTCTTGGACCTGCCTTGGTAGAGATCCTTAGTAGAACTCAGCACTAGCAACATAACATCTAGCAAGGATAGTGATAGCCTTTTTCATTGTCATTGCTGTCCTGGCTAGATAATAGCATATATTGGCCTTATTGGTGATGCGGAAAAAAGCAGGATGCTGATTTTCTGATTAATAGCCAATGGCATGTATCTCCTGCTCTGCCTGCCTTCTTAAGGTATAGATATACAAACCAAGGGAATTTGTACCTATTAATATTATTATTATTACTATTATTATTATTAATAATAATAATAATATTTATTATAGCCACCCACTCTGAAAAATTCTGGGTGGGTTTTAATTTTGCAATTATTATTAATTATTCTGTTTAAAAATCATATGAATATCCAGTTTATTTCTGAGATATCAATAATGATAGACTATTACTGATGAAGATTGAAAAATATATTGTTTGTTTTGTATTTCTTTATGAAAGAATTGTATAGGAAATCCTTTCCCAGGCTGAAATATCCAGTTTCCCTTTACAATTACTTTGGATTGATTTTAATAGAATGCTAGAATTGTACAACATGTATTGACTCAACTGTTGTGATGCTGTGTAAGGCAAGTATATTCAACTTATTTGTACTCCTCTATGTATTTAAGAACTATACTTTTAAAAATGTAAATATTAGTTCTAAGAGATAAAAATATATTGGGTGGAGAAAAGTACAGTTTCCTTTGTTACTGTGTAGAAAAAAGGAGCAGTATTTGAACCAAATTTCGAGCTACAGCCTTTCTCATCCTTGATACTCTCTGTCTCCCAGAATTCTCAGCAGGGGCTCAATGGCTGTGTCGGCATAGGAAATCTGGGAGTTGAAGTCCACTTAAAATAATCTTGGTTGACATCACCATCATCTCTTCAAATGATAATTTATTTTACTTCGTTGTTTTTTTTTGTTCAACAACAGGATATCCAAACAAATGATAAACAGTACAGTTGTAAAGGAAAACAAATCAATAACTAAAACAGACACAAAAAAAAACGGGTGTGTGAATGTATATATTTCTATGTGATTATATATGGGGCTGGGATCTTAAAGAGATTTTAAACATTCATATTATTGTTTTTTAATCCAGAAAGATGTTTTTGCAGAATAAGGCACTCTTGTAGGACAACATATTAACATTACTAAAATCAATCTGAATAAATGTATCAATTCTAGAGTTTCTTTGTTGTGTTAATTCAGGGGTAGGGAGCCAAAGGTTGCATGTGGCTCTTCTCTAATACTCACCGACTGGTGTATCAAGCAATTCAGTGCAAAATGGCTGATAGTGGCACAGAATAAGGATAGAAGTGGAAACAGGGACTCTGGGAGAAAAATTGCTTCCATTTCTGTCATTAGAACTTCCATTCTATCACCTGCTCCACTTGAAATTGCAGTCTTGAAATTGGAAGGTTTTGCTATTGAATTTTGGTACAGTAGTATAATTTCAGGCTGATTTGGATTGGATTGGAGGTTTTTTAAGGTTTAACTGGAAGTGATTTATTTATAGAAGCTTCCAGTTCCTATTTCTACCCTTAATACACCAGTATACAGAAAAATAAACTCAAAGCATGTGGGCCTCCTCTGTGCTGTAACCATCCAGGGAAATCATCTGTGTCTCTCCTGTTGAGTTGTGGCCCTGATTGCTAAGGGAAGTTCCCCACTTCTGTGTTCCTCTTTCAACTAAAGCAATTTCCCCCACTTTTGAATACTACTGATCCAGTGAAAGATGTACTTGAATTTTTCCAAGTTTTGCAATAAAACCTAGCAGTTAACAAGGAACTGCATCAATTTGTGATGTTGGATCCATGTACACGCCTTGCAAAATACCAACAGTAACCATGAGTGAGATTCAGTGTGCAAGACTCTTATGTGATCTCCAGTGATGGTAGCATATATCAATTGGACCATAAGGAATGATTAAGTGTTGCCACCAAATATGATAATGGTAATAGTTTGCTTACAACCATACTAACATGGGCTGGAAAGTATATACAGTATAATACCACCTATGGATTATCTTGCTGAAATAAATTTAAAGGAAATGTTATGCCCCAGAGATTTCTGATGAGATTCATTGAGTACAGGTTCTAGATCATCTCCCCAGAGCTTTTAAAGATTTTTGTGCTTAATATCTTGAACAGTTCTTGATATATGAACAGTTCTTTTAGTGAAAGAAATTGTAACCTTGGCTTTTCCATGATTCTCAAAGGATAAGGAACTTCTAAATCATAAAAATATTGGCAAATCTTTCTTACAGATTCTTTTGAAATTAATATTACATTTGATGCCCCTCTCCATTGCCAGTACCTTCCTGTCCATTGCACTACCCCAAACACTGGCTGCTTAGTACCTCTTGTTCATCCTGTACATGAATCACATGCAGCAATTGCTTGCATAGCAATCTAGGCATTGATGAACATTGCTTTTGATATGAAGCAAAGAGATGGAAAAGGCCTATAAAATCTTCTAAAGCCTTATGGGGTGGAAGTTAACAGGCATGGGTCTTCTCTGTCCTGGTAGCCCTGTTTGTTTATTCACTCACTGCCTTTATATCCTCTAGTGGGCTAACTTTTTATCCACACCTGCCTGTCACATGGGATGCAGTGACAAAATATAGTTAGCCCATAACCCAACGAGTTCTGTGGCTAAGTAAGGACTTGATTCTAGGTCTCCCTGGTTCAGGTTCAACATTGTTACCACAGTACTACGCTGACATGCCCTCTCAGAGCCAGATGCTTCGTGGCTGTTGTCATGGGTGTTAAGTATCAGGTTTTATTCATCTGGGCTTTTCAACTCAGGAAAAAATATTCATTTATATGCGTATTGCTTTTTGTTTGAGCTTGGGTCTGTTATCCATTGTTAATAATACTGAAGCATTTCATAGTAGAGTTGACATAAAATAATAGGTATAAGTATATAAAATAGGTATAAGTATATAAAACATATTTAAAACATACCCCAGAGTAATCTCCAACACACATACTTCAAAGATCCTTTAAGGAATCACTTAGCAAAAAAGACAATACTGGATAGACAATATTCCTTGAAATATAATTTTTTAAAAAAGATTGATATGCTAAAAAGAATAACAGCAGACTGAATTCATTATCATTAATATTTTTACTAGTCTGTAATATAATTAGAATATAGGCACATTGACTTTCTTCTTCCTCATTCAAACAATTTATATTTGTATAAACCTTTGACTGGGTTTCTATCACTTTGCACCATAAATGTCTGACAATTAACAGAATGCAAGACTTAGCAGTTAAGATAATTGTTTTGGAAGCTGCTCATTAGTTCATATTCTCGTTAAAAAATTCACTGGTATAGTTTTTTGTTACAAATTTTGAAAAAAGTTATGAGCCATTGATCAGCTACTCACGTGCAGGTTGCCCTGAATCAATGATGTTGAACACGATTAGGCAAACCCTACTTCTTCCAGAGATAGTTTTAATTAAATTTCAATTGACTTCACAAAAAAGAAGCCTAATGATAGTTATTAAGCAGCATTTTTGCTGATGGTGGTCAGTGGAGGGATTCTCATATGGAGAGAAGATATTGTCTGCTTCATGATGTGTACTTTTTATAATGGTTCACAAGGCTTGTTTCTTTATGAACTTTTCTTTGTGAATTGAAGGGGTGGATATATGCCAATTTTACATTGCTTCTGTCTTTTATTCTTGCATTTTGATATTATAGGAGTTTTTGTAAACCATCCTACGTTCAGATGATGTATTCAAAATGAAAAGATTTCAAGTAAACCCAGCACCTTCCAGCATCAGTGGTATAATTCAGAATCATGTTCTAGTTTCAGTGAAATAAATGATTCTCTGCTATACAGAACTCTGTATGCCAAGTTGCTGAGAGCGCACACATATTTCATTGTTCCCTTGGTCATATGGCACCTAATGCATATGATTTGAAGCCTTGCTTGTGATAGGATGCTTTGTCCATAAACACATTTTCTGCTGTGCAAAAGATACTTCCTGTCAATTTAAATATTAGACTTAAAGACTGACCACATATCAGCTAGCATTCATCTAAGTTGATTTGGGATATCAAAGGAGGGGTGTTTATTTAACCTAGTGTTGATTACATTTAGTGGCCAAGATGCATTTGTTCAAGCCTTTAGTTTTCATCCTGTGTTTGAGGCGAGATACTATGTACGAGAAGGTTCATCTGGAAGCACCCATATTCATGCATCTCTCAGTGCTGTATCTAATTTGACTTTAACATTGTTTTTTGTTCTTGAATAGTTGGTTGTTTTCTACCTTCTTAAATCTCTTGTTTCTGAAAGTATAGCACATTACATAAATTATTGGCATTAACATAAATTGGGTTTAACAGCCTTTTGAGAATAATGGATACAATCACCCTACCCTAGATCGTCTAATAAATACTGTTTTACTGTTATCTTGACTCACAGTTGGCTATGTTCCATCTGGATTAGTGGTAATAGCATGGACGGGGATGATGGTGCACAATTGATGAAAATAGTATTGTACTTTATAACACAAGCCCTGCCCCATTATGACATCACACACATGTTCAAAAGGGGAAGAGCCTGCATCATAATGGTGAAGCGCTGCTTTTGTCTTATTGACGAAAGCAGTGAATCTTGCTGATACTTGATTTGTGTATAGAGCATAATTAGAAGTTTGCTGGTCTAAGCTGAACAATCGACAAGTCAATTAACATAGTTTAAGCTGAAAAATTAACAAGTCCCTGTCTTCTATCAGTCAGTCCTTCCCTATCATATCTGAGCATCCATGAAGATGTGAACAGGAAGTTGCTAAAACTGTATCCTGGAAAGATAGGCATTTTTTAAATGGGTATGGGAACAGTATTTAATTTATTTATTTAATATCTTACATCCAGAGTAATTGCAGGAGAACTGAAGTACAAAGACTGCATATGGAACAATTTCTTTCCCAATCCATTCATTCAGCTGCTGTGCTCCTGTTAGCTAGGCACAGCAAAATTAATAAAAGTAACTACATTCATAGGCAGGTATGTTCTCCCCTCTGACAGTAGATAGGGGAAGTGCTTGGAGAACTACTCTGAGAAGAGTTTTCTATTTTAAGGAATCATTATCATCACCTTTAATAAAGAAGCAACATTTTTTTTTCTTTTCATTCAGTTCTGTTTATTAGGCCAAAAGGCTAAAAATATTTGCATTGGTAAATGAAATGAATGGGAATCAGTTATGTCAACAGGTCATTAGATTAGTAGATTGGGATAAAAGTTCATACACAGTTTCTGAGCCTTCCCCATCCCTTATACTTATGTCAGTTGTATCCTTTCCTGGATCAAGAGGCATTGTACATGCCTTTGTCACCTCACCATTGCACTACTGCAATTCACTATTCAGAAGCTTCAGCTGGTTCACAAAATGGCAACCCAGGTAGGTACGGGAGCACCACAATTACCCCATGTATCACCCTTATTCTATTAGATGCAGTGGCTACCAGTTAGCTTCCAAGTGCAATCCAAAATGCTGGTTGTCACCTTTAAAGTCCAGTGTAGATGCTTTTGAGACTGCCCCCTTCAAATAGAATCTGCCTATCCAGTGAGATTAGGGAGAGAGGGCTTGCTGAGGCTCTCACCTTCAAGGGAATGTCATCTCTAGGGACCCTGTAGTTAAGCCTTCTGAGTGATGCCCCCCTCCCTTCTGTGGAACAGTCTGCCTCTGGACATCTGGACCACTCTCTCCCTGATGAACTTTCATAGGGTGGCAAAGCATGTCTCTTTGAGAGAGCATTTATGGTATATTGAGGACTAATCTGCCCCCAGTGGGTGGCATATTAACTTAGTGTTGTGTTGTGAGAAAATGCTCAAATCAAAAAAATTCAAAGAGATTGGGGATAGATGCAACAAAGTATACTTTTATTGGAATACACTACAGCAGTGTTTCTCAGCAACTGTGGACTTCAACTCCCAGAATTCCCCACCCAGCAATTCTGGGAGTTGAAGTCCACCAATCTTAAAGTTGCTAAGGCTGAGAAACACTGCACTACAGTGATCACTGGGCTCCCTGCCAAGGAAGCCTCAGGAGAGCTCCAAGCAAAGCGAGGCTACAAATTACATGTTTGGTTTGTTACCCTACAGAAAAAAAAGATAAATAAAACATTGTAAATCACAGTGTGACCCTTACACCGGAATGCTTTTGATAAACTATCAGAACTGACCTCCGTATGGCTTTTCACACTATTAGGATTCTCTCCTATCAGGTATCATCGACACATTCAATAAACAATAGTGTTTATGGCATCCACATCCTTTCACACCATTCCATTCACACTCTGAAGGAAGGACAGCTGTCTGGTTTCTGTTATGTGTCTCCAGTCCAGGGTCACAGCCTGAGTTGCAGGCTTTTTAATATGTAAGCTAACATAGTATATGGTCCACTTCTAAGGCCTAAATGAATGTATGAATATGAACTAAACCTCCACAGGTGTTGGCATAGGATGCAATTTGGGCAGAATGATGAAAGTAGTGTTGTGCCAACACAGTGCAAGTCCCACCTGTTTTGTACGTGTGTCATGATGTCTTATGCATATACAAAAGGGGTAGAGCTTTATCACTTTGACAGAAACAGCAAGATCCTACATGTGCTCATGCATCAGTTATGTGACATTATATTGATTGGATTGGTTTTGTTATTTTTAATACTGTACTGTGCGTTGGTACATTAAATTGCACAGAGCCTTTGGTAATTGAATGGCGTAAATAAATAAATAAATCCCAGTAAGCACAGCCAGCAAGGAATTATTAGAATGTTTAGTCCAATATAGCTGGAATGTGCCAAGTTGGAAATCACTGCATTATATCAAAGCAAGTTGCAAGATTCTAATTATCGTAATAGTTCTAACTTGCCTTTATTAAAATAAAAAACATATCTATTTATTCCTCTACAGTGAGAAGTTGAAATGGCATGCATGATTTGGAAAAATAATTTAAGAAATAGATTTTTGCCAAGTCATGAAGCTAATAGGGAGTTAACCTCAGTAGAATTCCAGGTCCACAAATGAAAACGTTTCTGGGAATGTGGTTGAGAGCTAAGTGTTTTTCTTTCATGTAGACATTTGGACAAGCCTGCAGCAACATGAATTAGCAGCTCTGATTATATATCATAAAGTGTGGGAAACCTGGAACTGCGGTTTCTAGGGCAGAAAGAATAATAATGGCTGAAGTCTTTGGTGCTTGATTCTGTCTGTATAATGAACAAAGAGAAGCCTGCAATTTAAACACTTAAAATTTGGGAACTTTTTTTTTTCCTTAAAAGCAAAGACTGACTCATAACACATATCTCAAATCTCTATGTATAGTACCAGTGTTAGGAATATAGTACTTCAAGAAAATCCATGCTGGATTAGACCATTTAGTCTAGTCCTTCAGTGATGACCAGCTGTTGAGGTCATGGCTCAATATCTGGAGGCTGTTCAGGTTGGGATGGGGAGGAACACTCCCTAGCAAAGACGAATGGCTGTGAGTATCTGGTCCTGGTGATTCTCCATCTTTGGTTCTGAGTGGGGTTACACTTCCCTATTCAGAGCTGCAGTACAGTTTGATGTGCAGGTGGCAGCAGTGGCCAGGAGAGCCTTCACCCAGATTCATCTGGTGTGCCAGTTGTGTCCTCAAGGTCACACATCTCTTGGGCACCTCTGCAACGTGCTCTAGAAGAGACTGCCCTTGATGACCACTTGGGAGCTGCAGCTGATCCAGGAAGCAGCAGTGCAGACAGTTATGGGCACACCTTAGTATGCCTGTATCCCATCTCTGCTATGTGAGCTGCATTGATTACCAGTGAGCTTCTAGCAACCATCCAAGTGCTCATGATCACCTAAAAAGCATGGCATAGAGACTGGCTATCTGAAGGACTACCTCTTTCCCATTATTCTCCTCTCTGTAAGATCCAGTGGGGGTGGTATTCATGTCCTGTTAAGCAATGTCATCTGTTCAGACCTAGGAAGCATATCTCCTCTGTCATGATACCTGCCCCCTGCAATAGCATCCCCTCCACAGGTTCAGAATGCCT
Organism: Liasis olivaceus; assembly: GCA_030867105.1. NCBI lineage: Eukaryota > Metazoa > Chordata > Lepidosauria > Squamata > Pythonidae > Liasis > Liasis olivaceus. The sequence goes on from CM061349.1 coordinate 267,423,276, forward strand.
CACTCTGCAAGCTTTTAGATGTCCTTTAAAAAAAACTTTTCTGCAATTTCTGGGATAGGTCAGTGGTGTGCCCATTTGATATGTATTGTTCGTTTTCATTGTGCTGTGATCCCCCCCGTGATCTGTTTGTTTTGTAGGCCATCCGAAGTTGGCTTTGAGCTGAGCAGCCTTAGAATTCAAAATTAAAAATAAGTAAATGTCCAAGGGGTCATCAGCAGACAGTTGAGGAAGCTTCAGTTGCTATTACTGTGAGATTACGTGGATGGAGGCATTATCTAGTTCTTCATTCAATCAGTAAAATTTTTCAGTCAGCCCTGGCTAATAATCACTGGTACACAGATGTATCCTCTGTGAATAACCCCCTTTTAAAGTCTTCTAAACCAGGGCTTTTGTCACACAGAAACAGGAAATTCCATAACTTAAAAATGTTCTGTATTATGTAGTCATTTTCTTTCACCTAGCTTGACTCTGTTATCCATTGGTGTCAAGGAGTTCCTGTGATTTCAAGTACTGAAAGTTATAGGGATATATTATAGGGCATATAAATGTTACATATTCTCTTCATCTTGCCTATACAAATGTTACCTCATAAGTTAAGGGTCAAATTCCGTTATTGTAGAATTAATTGGTAACTGGCATGCGGCCTTTAATGTTTAAAGTCCCGTTCCCCCCTCCACCACCACTGCAGTAGCTTCTGCAAGGCTGCTTAGCTTTATAAAATTTGCTCCTCTGGAGTTCATTCAGCAAAGGTAGGCAGCCAGTGGCCCATGAGGTATCTTGGTTGGTGCCTGCCTGGTTCTCTGATATAGGAAGCTGACAAGTGACAAAGCAGAGCACCAGCCTCAAGCATCAACCTTACTTGCAAAAAGCAAGGACGTTTCTGTGTTGCATAGGCATTCTGGAATAACAAAAATAGGTGGCTGCATTCCAGAATTTTGTTTAGAAAAGGGCTGACCTGCTATAGCCTTCCATGATGTAGTCTCATATTCATGCATGTATTCATTGCTCTCTCCCCCACCCCTCAATATTCTATACTGTAGTTTAAAATTACATTATTATTTTTATAGTGATGCCCAACAGTCTTGCAGTCAGATGCATATTTAGCCACCTTGTGGCAAGTTCATTTCTGGGTATGAGGGAAGTTGTCACTGTAATAATTACTGCTACTTGAATTCCATATTTTGCAACTTTGGTAAAGCTGTGCCTACCAAGTGCTGTCAAAAACCAAGATAGAAAGATGTCTGCCCCCCAACTCCAAATCTGAAGTTATAAATAGACAAATCAGTTGTGATAACGTTGCTTAAGCAAGAGAGTCCTGTCTACTCTGTGAGTCATATTCCATAGTACAACAGTGTGCCAGAAAGAGTCAAGTGAAAAATATAGTCATGATAGGTAAAAGTCAAAAAGAACTGGGTATTCAAAGCAAAGTTTTGGTTCCTGGCACAAGGCCACAAAGTTTGTAGCCATGAATGCTGTTCCACTGACCTGTCCTATGAACTATATGTGCCTTATGTGCTACGTTCCTAAGTCCCTCCCAGTGTTGATTAATTTGCAGCTGATACCCAAACAGCCTGATCTCACAACCTCACTATCTAGCCACATTCAGATTTGCTGTCCTGATTCTGTGGTCTCCACTTCTCAGCTCTTGGCCACCATTTCTTCTTCCTTGGTATCAGACCAAGAATGATATAACACAAGGTTATTGCTTTCATGTCTTGTATGAACTTCTTATAATATCTGGATGGTCCCTTTATTTTATTTTATTATTTATTTTATTTATTGGATTTCTCCCCCACCCATCTCCCCCACAATAGGGGACTCTGGGCGACTTACAAAAAACATCACTGATAAAGTCTTTGAGACTTGATTTCTGGAGACATGTCCATGCACAGTAGTTGTCTTTGCAGTAGAATGGAAGTGGAGTTTTCTTTGAGGGTGTTTTTTGACCTCCAGTTCAGCCTACAGTCTGGGGATTTCCTGGTAGTTTCCCATCAAAGTGCTAAACAAGACAAGATTTACCATAGCTTTTTGAGATCAGCCAAAATCAACTACATGGAACTATCTAGCTGGGTATTTGAGAATACAGATACTTAACTCTATAGATCAGCCTTCACTGCTGGTTCTGCTGATTGGGGATTATAAGAATTACAGCTCAACACATTTCAAGGACACCACATTTAGAAGGTTGCTGTAGTTTGACCTAGCAAGGCAATAAATATTACTGCATTCTCACTGATAAAATATTTACTGTATGTATTTAACTCCCAATGTATAGCCTTGCTGAGAAATGAGCATGATCTGTATTAGTAAGCAAGTCATGTTAGGTGCACGGTTTTAGGGAGCTCTTGCTCAAGCAGGCAAGTGGACTTTGCAGCCCCAAAACAGCAGTATTTCAAATGAAACCAGCAGAGGCTTTTACGTTATTTTATATTTTGTCATATAGCAAAATGGAGAAGTGACTACTGGGGTAAATATTATTTGATTATTTAAGATATGCCATACAGTTATAACATTAACACATTTGTGGAATGTTGGGGGTAGTTTTTCAGAGCTTTTAAAGACTGATTTTTTTGGTCCTTATTGTAATTTTGGGGGGGGGGGGCTTAAATTGAATAGATTATATAGTTCAATATGTCTTTATTGTACTGCAGTTATATGACAAGTTCTATTACCTTTTGCTAAGCAACCGAGCAGAGAAAATGAGGTGTTCTTGTTTCCTGCCATCAGCCACGTCAACATTGGCAGATTTATACCGGAATCACAGAGCTATGACTGTGAGGTCACCACAGTAGCTACTGCTTTATAGCTTACGCAGCAATTAACATGACACCTTCTATGATCATATTATGATGCTGATACTTACTGTAACTGCAGTATATAATATTTGAGATGTGTGAGTGAGAGTTTAAAATTTTTTTTAAAAACCTCAGATATCAAAGCAAGACTGTGTGAGCAAGACTCAATATATGTTCTCTGAGGCCCCAAATAGTTCAATCTTCCATAGCCTGTTTTTAGAATTCTGTTGTTAGACTACAGAATTCCCTATAGGATAACTGTATTTGTTTGACTTCTGGGAGTCGTAGTTCATCTCCCCAGGTTGAGATAGATTGGTTCAATAAAATTCATGGTTAAGTTTTTATGCAGTACAGTAATTGCTGTAATATATATTACATACATATATACATACATACATACATACATGAAGTAAAGTGGAAAGTAAAGGCCGAAGTGGTCCCAGTAGTGGTAGGAGCACTCAGGGCTGTGACCCCTAAGTTGGGAGAGCGGCTTCAAGAGATCCCAGGAACAACATCAGAGCTCTCTGTGCAGAAGAGTGCAGTGCTAGGAACAGCTAAGATACTGTGCAGAACCCTCAAACTCCCAGGCCTCTGGTAGAGGACCTGAGATTGAGGAACACCACCCATAGAAGTGAGAGGTTTTTTTTTTTTTTAATTTTTGTTATGTGTTGTTTTTTGTATCTTTAATTTAAAAAAAAATGATAACATTTCTATATACAATAATTAAAACCATCTTAATATTGGTTTAGAATAGAGGGTATAAATGCTGAATAATGATGCCTAGTTTGCAGTGGATTGTCTTGGAATCATTTATGTAGTTATTAATTAAAATATTTACAAGAGGCATAATGAAGACTCCCTCAAATTGAGGTCAACTCCTGGCTTCTATATGAACATATCCATATAATTTTCTTGGCTACAATACAGAACTATTTGCACTTGCTTCTGAAATTTTTTTTAGCATTCCAATCTAGCTTAAGAGCTCTGGGGTTTTCTGGTCTCCTATTCAGATACTAATCAGGCCCACTATTTAGCTTAGATCAGCCAAGATCAGGTAGATATGATCAACTGAGCTTGGCATCAGTGCTATTACAGTTGGGAATTAGCTAAATTTGATTTGGAGTATCTAAATGTGGATTAACTCCATCCTACATTACTAACCAATTTGCTCACACACACCATCTCAGGTTGATACTATGGCTTTGTAGCAAGGTGAACGACTCTTCTTCCTTCACACCTCCTGTTTTCTGGCCAACTGCTGTTTGGTATCGCAGGCAGTTCTCAAGTAGCATTTGAGTAATCCCATTATCCTTCATGGGTTTCTCAAAAGAGACCTGAATTGCTGCCTAGTGGCACACAAAATTTTCTCCCAGGGACCTCCAAAAGGTGAGTGTGCTCATGAGAAGTATTTTGCCTTAGTTCCTTTTTATGGGCAATAGATTGGAAGTTTATCCAAATTCCTCGTTTTTCATAATATTTATACTTACCTAGATGTGCAGATCACTGTTATATTTGGTAAACTATGGAAGCAAAACAGGGTGGCCTTGAACGGTCAGCCTTGTACATTTAAAGCAATTTTGTGCATTCTAGTTTTTGTACTTTCTCTTTGTATATCTGGTTCAGTGATTTCTGGAATACTCACTGAGCATTTTCAAAATGTATAAATACTTTTTAGTTTTTTTTTCCTCTCTGAAAATATAAACTATTGCTGTGGTTGCTGTTCAAAGAATGTCCAAATAACTCAGCTGAATCTCAGTGGAAATCCTATAAAGCTGCTGCACCTATGTTTCTGTGCTAGATAAAGTACAATCTGAGATCTTTCCCATCTAGCTAGAAAGGCAGCATTATGCAGTTGCACTGCAGGATTTGGATCTAAGAAGGTAGGGTTTATTAAGTCACCTTGGGCAAGCCACAAAGAGCTACAGTCTCAGAATTTTTTATAACCAAGTTTCAGGTTAAATCAAGCATCGGGGACTCATATCAAACAGGTTTTAAAAGTAAACCTCAACACAAAACATTTAGAAAAATGGTTATTGGCCTGCCAACATGTTTTAAATAAAATATAAATTATAGCGGCCCATTCAATAGGGTATCATATCTGATGAGTGACAACTGTATTTCTGAGCATTTGGTTGTCATATTCAAATTTCTTATTTTTATGTATGCACTAATCTTTATGTATGGCACTAATCTTTATGTATCTTTATGTAATATGTCATCTTTATGTATGCAACAATTTCCTCCCTGAAATTAAGGTACCTTCTTTTAAAAAGCAATTGATGTGTGAGGGGGCCATAAATGGAAGCAAAACAATGTTAATGACAACAGCGTTCCAGAATTGCAGATAAAGAAATGCAGATGGTGAGAAGGTAAGATTAGGTGTCCACTAGTCTTCACATATAGCCTTTACATTCCTTTTCTGGGTCTGTATAAAAGTCAATATTATTTTATGCCAAATATATTGTTATTTAATGCAATTAACAATTGCGTAAATGTTTTATAAGCAGATGACATATGTGTGAGGGGTAGAATCTTGAAAGAGATAGCATTGAGAGAAATCTTTAAGACCCCTTGGTCTTCATCTAGATTATTCTCCTTTCAGTTGCTTTTTTGCATTCCAAGGTAACCTTTGATTGGCTCTACTAAGAGTTATCTTCTCAATGTAAACACCAAATGAAGCGCATTTAGGTTATTCCTAAAAGAAAATATGTCTTCAAGCTGTCATAAGAATCTTACATGCACGCACATGTGCTTTCTTGGTTATGTTTTTTTTAATAATATTTTTCATAATCTTTTTAACAATAAGAAAAATAAAATTAACCAACTAACATACTTGTAAGAAAGAAGAAAAAGAAGAAAACAAGCAAAAGGCAAAAGAAGATAAAGATTAAAATAAATTATTCTACTTTCCTGCCATTAGGTATAACATCTTCATAAGAATTATACCTTTGTAAAGAATTATAGCAACAGCTCAATTTTTGAACAAAAAAATTGAATCTTGATCATATGGAATTGTATTTTCCATTCTTTCCTTTCCCTGATAAAGAGCCAGATCAAAGGCTGATAGCTGACTGGTTTCATTAAGCCAGTCTTTAGAATCTGATTTGCAACATCCTTCTAAGAACACACAGTCACTTGTTTTGTGAGAGTGCAGGCATGGAATAATTAGTGTTCTTCATAAATAGACAAATTCCAAATTTTTGGAATATAATATAGCAACACATATAATCTTTAAATCTGGACTTCCGCAAAGAACCTGATTCTTCATAGTAATAACGTCTAATCAAGAGGGAACTACTAGAGCAAATGTACAAGTGTACCTTCAAATGTATTGCATTTCTGAAATAAGAAGGAAGATAACCAATCTTTAAAAATATCCATTGGCTGCCCAGTAAAATCCAAAAAAGGTTTTCTTTTGATTGAATTAGCCTTATTTTTAAATCATAAGAAGCATGTTTAACATTTCTTAGAACCTCAGATCATTGATTTTGTAATATAGGAAATGCCTTATTCTTTATAGGTAGTCCTCGACCTATAACTACAATTGGGACCAGAAGTCTGTCACTAAGTGATATGGTCATTAAGTGAGTCACACCCAATTTTACAAGCATTTTGCCGCAGTCACTAAGCGAATCACCACAGTCGTTAAGCAGATCCAGCTTCCTCCATTGACTTTGCTTGTTGAAAGCCCCCTGGGAAGGTTGCAAATGGTGATCAAGTGACCCCGGGATGCTGCAACCATCATAAATACATGCTGGTTGCCAAGCATCCAAATTTTGATCACATGACTCCAGGGATGCTGCGATGGTCATAAGTGTGAGGACCAGTTTAAAGTCACTTTTTTCAGCACCATCATAACTTCAAATGGTTGTTAAACATATGATTGTAAGTCAAGGACTACCTGTATTCCAGATTTTTTCTATATCATTCAATTTAAAAAAAAATAGTAATATTGAATTGTTGGCTTAATCTTAAAGTCTTCTCTACATCTTCAAAGCTGCCAGAGTTTCAGAGGCAGCTAAACTGTCTGGACAAAACAAGGGGCCAAACTTTTAACAATATGTATTCACATTCAGCTATTTAGGATAAAATATGCTCTTTTTATAAATTGACAAAAACTTTACGAAACTGATGTAGAGCAACTATTCAGTCCTCTACCCATTAGTTCCAAAATAAATTTTTTCCTACCATTTAAAAATAAGAATTATTCCAAAGAGTCAATTTCTCATGAGAGTTAGTCAAATTTTAATTTCTTCCTCAAAATACCCAAATATCATTAACTGCTTTCAGTTCTGGGACTATCACAGAATTCATACTGTGTTTGGAACGAAATACTTGCCAGGATTTCAAATGTGTAAAACAATAACTATCCAGTTGGGCCCAGAACAATGCTTATTCAGTATCGTTTCCATTCTAGTACATTATTGAATTAACAAATGGGACCAGTGGTGTAATTGAAATAAGGGAGATCAAATAAATAAACAAATAAATAAAATTCATATAATGGCTGTAGCTTTAAAAGGGAAATCCTTGATGTTTGAACTTTCCATAAAAATGTAACCATTAACTTGTCAGTTTATTTAAACTTTCTAAGTAAGGTCAATGTAGCCATCGGTCTCAGAATATATATTAATCTTGAGGCCATATTAATTTTCATTGTGTTCATTCTTCCTCATAGAGTCATACATATTTCAACCCTTTCTTAATGTTTCAATTCACCTGGTTTCAAAAACTTGAAAAATTCTTCTCTGCCAAACAGGTGTTTTCCTGGGAACAATGCTTCTCAAATATTTAATAGAAACTGGGCATAAAATGGAACCCAATTTTTTATGTACTTTCATTACTACATTTTCATCAGTTAGTAAAATATTGGTTATATTCTATTTTATTGTACATCTGGAATATTTGCCATAACACTTAACGTATTTTTAAAGAATAATTAAAAAGTCCTAAAATATCAATAGCACATAACACTTTATGTTCAGTTCCTGCCACCCAAATACCATGAATTTCACTAGATTGCCTTATTAAACATGCCAAACATTCCAGTACAAAATTAAAAATTGAAGGAGAAGGGAAAAATAATCCCATTTGTAATTATCTAAGCAGAAGGACTAGGATAATTTTTTAAATCAAAGATACAAAATTTGAGGAGATCCATATTATAACGTGTTCAAAAATCTGAATCTGCACCATTTCAAAGGCTTTATCCACTTCTAAAAAAGCCACCATGGCTGTTTTATTCTTATCAGAATAGAATGCTAAATATCTTCCAGTAATCCAGAGGCCTGATGTCCTTTAATAAACCCAGATTGTGCTGAATGAATTACCAATGGTACTACATTCTGGAGTCTTCATGCCAAAGTAGCAGTCAAAATCAACATCTGTTTAACAAGGATAATGGACATAACTCTCATAATTTGGGGGCTCAAATAGAGGGATCTAATTTTATATAATTATTGCACATGGCTCATATGATGGGATAGGCCCCCATTTTCAAAAGACACATTTTATATCTCTAACTACATAGGACCCAGATGGTAATGGATGGCATGAGCGGAGCAGATTCTGGAATGGAACTTCAAGGTTGTCGGGAGGGGGGAGAGACATTCCGGGGCGAGCGCCTCCTCAGCCCGGAGTAAGAGTGTGGAAAGATGAAGAAGATGAGGCTGGCCCCTCCCTAGAGGCTCACAGGTTATAGCCACTAGTTGCTTGAGCATAGGTTTAGTCTGGTGAGATTTTGTCTGTTAGGTGCTGGCTAATAAAGGAACTGAACTGTACTGGATTGTCTTGCTGCTGTTCTTGGGCTGGACCTGACACAGACTTTATGTTTTTGTTAACACTCAGTAAGGATTCCACATGCCCCAGGGGCCTTCTTACTTTTTATTGCACTGATTGTAACAAATATCTCTTGCAGAGTTAAAGCTAAATCCCTTCAATGAGCATATGAAAGAACTGGAAGATTTATTTCATTTGTTTTTTTTAAAAAAGTCTGCTCAAGCAGTATCTCTACATTTGCCAAATATAGATGTGAATAAATCTCTGTTAATTGCAAATTAATTTTATTATGGTCCCTATACATTTCCCAGTAGATTCTCTTGTTATAGGTATTATATTACATTGCTTCAACTGTTTCAAACAAAAGCCAGCTATCTATCAAGTTTTCCCCTCAGTTCCCAGTATATCAGCTTAATATACTTGCATTCTTCATTTTCAAAGTATAATTCATCCAATTTGACAGATATAAAGGCATATAATTCAATTCCAAAGTATGACTTCTAGTGTAAACATTCAAAGTTTCCTTTACATCCTTGTCCAAGTTTCTATAATGGAGTTCTTTCTTTTTTTTATCCCATCTTTATTATCTTTATAAATAACTCAAGGCGGTGAACATACCTAATATTCCTTTCTCCTCCTATTTTCCCCACAACAACAACCCTGTGAGATAAATTGTGTTGAGAGAGAGTGACTGGCCCAAAGTCACCCATCCAGGTTTCATGCTGAAGGCGGGACTAGAACTCACAGTCTCCTGCTTTGTAGCCTGGTGCCTTAACCACTAGACCAAACATTTATTTCCTCCAAGAGGTGTAGGCTATTGTCTAACCTCATATAAATTGCTTTGAACATATCCCAGATAGTCCTCAATTTTCTGATTGTCTATTGAATATACCAATATCCTTCGTTATTGTTGATCAAAAACTGAGGCTGATCTAGCAATGACATATTGAAATACCATAGCCCTCTAATTTGAATTTTCTTACCAACAATAAATAACATTATAACTGTAACATGACCAGAAACTTTAATTGAACCAATATAACATTTCTCAACTAAGCTAACTATAGATTAAGACATTAAAGAGTAATTCAATTAAGAATATTGGGTTGATAAGGTTATATTTCTGTTTAGTTAAATATAATTGTCTCCATATGTCTGCTAGATTAAAGGCCTGTTTATACGGGATGTTTGTTTGTTTTGAATATTTTATTCTGATCCATCAGTGGATCCAAAATTAAATTAAAACCCTCAGCTACTATTATCTGGTTTTCTTGTAAGCAAAATAGTTTTGCAAAGCAAAATATAAAATACCTGGTTATCCAACCCATCTAATTGTCTCCATTATTAACCACCAAAATTATAGAGTACTCATCAATGCCCAAATTTTCTTGCTCCACATAACATTCCAAGATTTCCTTATTAATATAACTCTGGTCATCTTCAGATTTCAAGATCTATCTACCTATTATACAATTTAGAGGCCACCCAACTCCATACAACTCTGGGCAGCTTACAACTTTAAAAGCAAAAAACAATAGGAACAAAGAACTTGCACATCCAGAAGAAACAAACGGGGGAAGATCCTAAAATGGTTTATTATATTCATTTGATCTTTCTAATCAAGAAATGCTTTTCATCACTGGGAATATTAAAAAATGAAAAAACATAAATTGCAAGATACACATCAGTGACATGCTTATACTACAAACTTATTTCTACCACCTCGACCCACCTGGTTAAACTAACTTTTGCTTCATCTGCTATCATGCTGTTAACAAACAGAATTTTGTCCACCTTTAACTATAAATAGTTGGCAGCACTTTTCAAATAAGTCATAGAAGTTCTTCGTTCTAGTATCCAGGGATTAACCAAAAATTTCAGGGTAAAGAAATAACTGCTTTATCCCTTGCTTGTCAGTGAAATGAGCATAATTGAATTCTTTATTCTTTTCTACAACTTTTGGAAGCAGATCTGGAATAATCATTGATTTTTTTTCCTGCACATTCCAAGATATTTGCCTTCCTGGTTAGCTGCAGAATCTTGCCAAATTCAGATCTCCAAAAAAATTCTACCCTCAGCGGATTACATTACACTTTGCTGGCAATCAGTAAACTATGTGTTAAAAAAATCCCCACATTCCATTTCTCCATGGCTACCACAAAAGATTATTTGTCCACTGCATAGGGAAAATTCAGTACTCACAATTTTTTACAGCATGCTGGACCTTGAATCCAATCCAGTTCCTTTTGGCGGGCTATCACTAACTCAGCACATTCCTATTTTACCAGAAGTCTATACTTGATTACATCAGGGTTTATTAAAATGTGTAATCAGTGACAAAAAAACAAGTAGCTGTAAATAAAGCATGACCTACTTAGTGGTATAAACAGTAAAGTGAAAAATCCAGATTCTCTTCTGGAATTCTAAGCTACAATTGCGTGCACTCACTTCTTTTCCCCTTCCCCAAAACATACCCTGCAGACTCCAGAGCTTTTTTTAAAGTGTTCACCAGATTTGCAAAGGCAAAAGGAGTAATTCAAGAATATTTTACCTCCTTTCTCAATAAGTCATATGAAATTGTAAATAGCTGATGATGTTAATAAAATAATGAGCAGGTTAAATCAGCTATGAGTATTATTATTTTCATTTTTTTTTTCCCTTTGTGGCAGGAATGGGCAGTGCATGCCTCGTCATTCATTTTTGGACTGTAACTTAGAGTGTTTCTGTCTATTTGCCCTACTGGCTAGGACAAATAGAAAAGGAATTCAGCAACCTCTCAATGGAAAATAGCATTTTTATGGCAAATATATTAGTTGCTTCATTAACAGTTAACTTTCTGGTTGTCATAAGATCAGATGTTAAGTGTGCTCTTAAAACGTTATGAATAGAGGCCCTTATGCAATTGTATTTGCTTGTGCTTTGTGGGGTTTTTTTAAATCCATCTTAAAATTCAGCATTGTAGGCTTCTGTATCGCTGCTATCAAATTCCAGCGTTTTGTATTCTGTGAATATTGCTAGATGTCATGAGAATCAGTTTTAAGAAACAAAGCGCACAAGGATGTGTACAGATAGTGGCATGCATTATGCATATAGATTATAATCACATGCCAATGTGCAATTCTAAATTCCCTTTAGTTGTGTTGTCCAGTAACTTTAAATGAATTGGATAGGAGCTAAGTAAGAGGAGGTAATGATTATGAGATTCCAAGACAAATTTCCTTATAATATGTTTTTGCGTTTGAAATTGATGCCTCTTCTCTTTCCCCTATTGCAAGACACAAGCACCCCTTTTTTTGGGGGGGAGTTGTCTTAATATTCAGATATTAAAGAGAAATCTTATGCTGAAGACGCAATTGAAAATGAACTGAATTAAAAAGAGCATAATTGTTTTAAGACATTATGTATATGGGAGGGGAAGCCTTGTTTAAAATGAGAGCAACCCAAAAGTGGGGGGGGGGGGACTCCTGAATTAGCAGTTTGGGAAGTAATGTAGGCCTACTTGATCTGATCTGAAAAAAAATTGGCTGCAGTAAGTTTGTTTTCTTATCTCTTTGCTGCCATTTAGGGACTATCCATATTTTTGTAGCCCAGATATGATAGCTCTAGAGCAGTGTTTCTTAAACTTTTTTCTCTCAGGACCCCTTCCCAATTTTAAAAATTATGAAGGACCCCATAATTTTTAATATGGTAAATATAAACCAACCAAACAAAAGAGCTTTTGGATCACAGTTTAAGAAACACTATGGGAGGAGGGAATCCTTTGTTGTCTGTCTTCCCCATCAAATAGCTGCCTGTTTGTTACTGTTTTTCTGAAAATATATGGCCAGTCACTTCTGTGCGTACCCAAATAGCTGTGCAGTACAGTTTTTCTATCATTATTGGTGGAAGGTGACTTAGCCATGTCCTCGTGCTTTGCCCTCAAGGCAACTGCTGCCCTGTTTCGATGATTAAAACCTCTACAAAACTGAGGAAGCTTCCCGTTTTGCAATACTTGCATTTTTTTGTCCTCATTACTTTTGCAGGATCAGAGGACCTGGAAATTGAATTGGAAACCTCAAGAGCTTCCAAAGTGAGAAGAGAGCCAGATATGAAGGTTATCACTGTCAGTTCCATATGCTTAATTAGAAACTGTGAAGATTATCATTTCCTCCAGTAGAGTGTCAAAGCCGCCCTTGGAATTGAAACTGATCACAAAACTCATATAGAAAATAGGGTTTGTGAACCATAGCTAAAGTCTGTTTATCTGAGGCAACCACTGGAAAGAGAAAGGAAAAAAAAACTCTATGAGTGGCATTTCTCTAGCAGAACTCTGAAATCCATAATGAAATAATTAGCTATAAACCACTAGTGCCTGCATAAAAGGTGTTACTCCATCATGGTGTAAGGTGTATGCTCCTTGTCCGCTGTCTTTTACTAGCAAATATAATTGGCCCTCCTTTGCTTTGTGACTGGCTTTGCTATTTTTCTTTAAGATTTTTTGCTGTAACACTGTGAGCTTGAAACATACTTTTCTGATGATTATTTAGTGGGATGGGTTAAGTTCTTTCACCAGCAGCCCCCCCCCCCCACCTCCAGATCAAGTAAAGCTTAGAAGAAAGTGAAACTGCGTTGGTCTATCATGTATCCCATAAAAATTAAATGTGTGGCAGGCAGGGAGGTACACCAAAATGAAATTAAACTTACACAGAGTAGCATCCTCATTTTTATCCCACAAAATCTGTAGGTGTTCTTAGGAAATAAAAATGTAAATAATTCCAGCTAGGAGTTTATTTTTTAAAAAGAAAAATGTAAACTGGGAGTTTAGTGAGTATCCTGAAGGGTGAAAAAGTGGCAGGGATTAATCTCATCTGCTGGCCTCCTGTAAAATGGGTGCTTTGGAATTGGCCACATCTGCTGTGGTAGTCATTTTGTGAATGGGCAAGTTTCTCATGGCCACAATTTCCCATGGTGTATTCAGATGTCCAAGGTACTAACTCCTACCCTAGCAATCTGATGTGGGACCATAGAACTTCATGACATTTGTTGTGCTGCTAATGCTGTGAAACCCTGTCTTTTCTCAACCTGTGTGTTGTGTTTGTGTGTGTGTGTATGAATGAATCATGTATTACTAAATAAGATTACAATGACCTTATTCAGTGGAAACGAGAATAGAGTAAGCATTTGGTCCCATGAAATCTCACCACTTGGAGAATTGAGCTACATAAATCAGTTCCACTTAGTTCAGTTATAAGTCAAATAATCAGTGCTTTTAAAGTCAGAATATGTAAACCAGCATTAAATTCTTGTTAATCCTGACTTGTTTGAATCCCTTAACTGTAGTTCCCTGTGTGGAGATAATTGAAAGCCATATTTTGCTGCTTGACTAAAGGGAAGAGGTTTTTTCCTAACACATACTACTTGTGCATGTCTTTGTTTATTAATCTAAGATTGAAAGATTAGCATTATATCTGAACATGGCAAGTGCTTAAACCTTTAACACTTCAGTGGTAGCAAAAGTGCTATGTTAATTTTTTTATAGAGCTTTTTTTTTAACGATATTTCTCTGATTATTGGCTTCAGAATGACATAAAGAATTTTTATTTTGGGGGGTATCACAAAGAATTAAGAAACTGGAAAAGTGATACTATTCCATATGTCAAGGAATAATGGTTGTTGGAAATGTGTGATCTATCTGTTTTGGAAAAAGCAGTATTTTCTACTAATCAGAGGATGCAACAATATGTGCTACTATGTCAGAGATTCTGTGATATCTTCCAATAATATCTTGTATTGTTCATATTATAGTAGTGAATTCATTGGTAAACCAGTGACTGCTGATAAGTATAAAATATAAGAATTTTTTTCTTTTCCTTCTTAGTTTGTATTTTTAGTTTATACTTTTAATTTTTTAATTCTCTTTAAAATTTAAGATTGTTTTGTTACAAAACATAAAGATATGAAAAAATAAAGAATCTTTATTTTTTATTTTTTCTAAACCATTTACACAGTCCAGGTGTATACATAGGTTGACATATTTAGACCTTATTAAAAATCACCCTGTAAGTATGTGTTTTGCATCATTTAGAAATTAAGCCAGAACATTTATATTTCATTTCTGTGAGTTGCATATGTACGGATCTTGCTTTGTTGCTGGTGAAGTAGAGGGAAAGTACTTACATATAAGACATGAAGTGGTTGACTGGCACTTGGAAAAACAGCAACCCAGATTTATCCCTGTGAAAGTAATATTCACATATTTGGTGAAATTTCAACATATCTTAGAGAACAAATGAGCATCTAAATACCTGTGCCTTCTCACTAGCCACCTACAGTAAATAACAATCTGGATGTTAAGCTGCTGTAAGTGCAGGAGGCATTTGGAGAACTGGCAATGCATACCTGGTCAGGAAAAGGAGTTAAGACCGAAAACCGTCCTTCCTCTTTATGGAAAGAAAAGTCAAAGTCTGATTGGTTGCTGCAGGTTCCATCCAAGTTGAACTGTTCTCATTGTAAATGCTTGAAATAGAGGACTTCTAAGTTTGATATGGAGATTTGATGCTATATGTCATTTTAATTAGAACAAGTAGATGTGCTTATACTTCCTGGCTGAAAACATCTCTAGCACGGATGCTTTTGAGGTAGACTAGTTTCTCAGTCTAATTTAGCCACTCCTGTTGGCTTGGAGCTGCAGAGACCAAAAGGAGTAACAAGAACTTTTGTGCTGCCATCTGCTGGTTTTGAATGTATTCATTTATTTATTCAGTGTATATATTTTCTTTCCACCAAGAGCTGAAGGAGGTGTACATAATACCCCCTTTGCCAATGTTATTCCCACAGTAAGAATCCTGAGATGTGGATTGGGCTAAAAGAGAGCTTTGAGATTTCCTGGCTGAGCTGAACTAGCACCCTGGTCTTCTGGATCCTAGGCCAACATGTTCATCTTGCTGGTTTTCTCTGTTATAATGCTATCCAATTCATTGCTGTCATCGCTGGAGAAAGATGTCACAATGACTTCATATTGCTACATTTCCACAGATAAGCAAGGGGCCCCTAGTCATTGACTGCATGCTTCAATCCATTGTAAGATAAGACTGAAAAAGATCTATGGTGCATTGAAAGTCTGAGAGAAAATAGTTTTGTCTGTGTTACAGGTAATCCCCAGTTTAAGAGCGAGTTCTGTTCCCAAGGTCTGTCATTAAGTCGAATTTATATGTAAGCCAGAACAATATTATTGTATAATACTGTGTAAGTAGTATTGTGTAGTGAACTTGAACCACTGTGTATTTAACTTGAATCATTGTGTATTTAACTTGAATTTTACTACAGTAGGTTCCATTGTTAACTATGGGTCGTCTTTAAACCAGGCATTCTTAACTTGGGGACTACTTGTACTAATCTTTCACTGACGCATCATTCTTCATTATATGCCATAAAAGCTGTCATTTTTCATAGGTGTCCATCTAGAAGTGAGAAAGGTGCCACTGTGATATCCAAATTAAGATAACTGGTACTCTCAGAGGTATGAGGTATCAACCTAGAATCTACATACTACTAAAACCCTCATTGTGTTTGTTTGTACCCTCAAGTTAGCCCATACAGTGCATTATACTGCAACAATTTTTGAATCAAGGTACCTAAAATCTGCTAACTTAAAGAATGCATAAAAAATCTGGGACCCATTATTCCTGTGGAACTGAAATTTCCACAATGTTCAGACCAATTTTATTCGCAAAGTTGTGGCTGTTGCAGCGTCCTCCCGGTCACATGATTTCCGATGCTCCTTGCCAGCTTCCCACAAGCAAAGTCAATGGGGAAGCTGGCAGGAAGTTGGAAGTTGCTCCTGCTCCCACTTGCTTCCTCCCCCTCCCCCCATGGTCATTCTGTTTATCTGTTTAGGTAAGTAAATATTGACTTATTATTGAAGTTTGTTTGCCACTAGAATTATTTTTCTATTTATGATGCATACTCTTCTTAGATGATTACAGGACCATCCAGCATTGGGATAAAAAAAAATATGGTCAACCTAAAATTTAATGTTCATCCTGGTAACATCAGACTGCACTACCTTTCTCTCAAAGGATGACTGAATGGGTCAAAGGGTTGTCTAATTTAATCTCAAAGAAGGAAAATATTCCCTACACAGCAAAGCTGGTCCTCTATACTGACAATGGGATTATAGTCTTCATTGGTGGGACTAAATAAGACTGATTTATAACAACTGTTTTTCCTAATTCAATTCCTGTCAAATATGTTGAATTACAAGACTCATGATCTCCAGTCAGACAGGCTGTAGGGAAGTGTAAAACACAGCATATCCAAAGTGCACCAGGTTGGAGAAGGCTATATCTGAACATTTTCTACATCTTTAGAAACTGTTATGGTAGAAATATTGAGCATGTGAAGAATTTTCCTTGTTTTAAAATGTCTTAAATTGAACAGACTGCCCTGTGATGTGGCAGAAGTAATGTAATTATAGCTGAATATTGCACATGAGAAAAAAAAGGTCTCACAAGTCCAATAAAAACTTCCATCATTTTGTACAAAGAGAAGCATGTGTTGTGCTAGTTTTGATAATGAACCGTGTGCAAATTCATCTCTAGATGTTGATTTAGTCCAGAAGCTTTGTAACAGGTAACATATTGGAATGGGTTTAAGTGATGGGCAGCAGTGAGAAGGCATGAAGCAAATTTCTGATCTGAATAGAGGAAAATTGTGGGTTGGGACAAAGCTTGGAAAAGCTGTATTAAACGTTGTATTAAAACAATGTATAGAATGCTAGAAGGGAGTTGCCCAAGGTATTTTATTGCACCTGACTACAGTTTTGAACTGTGGGGAGATCTATGCTCATCATTACATAGCATGATTTAGATACAAAAAACTTATGAAATCCATTAGTACCCAAAATGACATCTTAGTATCTTGCCCTGTCTATAATTTTACTGATTTAGTTCAAGTTGGTCTATTGGTAACCTATAATCTCCCTTTTGGAGAGAAAGCTCAGATGAAAACATGAATTTTCAAAGCAGGAATTTGCTGGTATTAATGTCACCTTTAACAACTCCAGTCAGACTTTTTTTTTTAATTAATTCTGCATCCTTTAATTTTCATGATATTCTGTTTAGTTTTACATAAGTTTATACAGTACAGGTAGTCCCTAGTTTAAGAACAAGTTCTGTTCCCAAGGTCTATCCTTAAGTCAAATTTGTATGTAAGCTGGAACAGTATTATTGTATAATACTGTATAAATAGTATTGTGTATTTAACTCAAATTTTTCTACAATAGACTTGGTTCTTAACTATGGGTAATCGGTAACCCAGGCATTCTTAACCCAGGAACTACTTGTACTAAATTTTGGGAAAGCCTTTCATGAAGTTTTTTTAGGATCTCTGCATTTTTTTTTTCTTATTAACAACAACAACTAGCTTTTTTACTCTCTGAGTAAAATTCTCTAATCCTGACATTCTATTTTTTTTATTTGTCCCAGATTGATGAAAGTCAAAATAATATCCCTTCCCCTCAATGAATTATTTTTCCTTATTAGCTGCACAACTCCATATACTGTCTCAGGTGTAAACGTTACTGCTTTGTTAATTAATTTCCTATCCAAGCGTAGTTCATCTAATAGGATGAGAATTAAGTTTAAGTTGGCCAACATAAATGGCATCTGGTCTAATACCTGTTGGCATATTGGATGTCTTGTCTTTGAACATGTTGGCAATGATTTTCATGATATTTTTACCAATAATTTGTCAGAAATGCTCAGGTTTCTCTCTGAAAAAAAAATGCAGAACTCCATTATGTCTTATGTTTTCCTAACCCCATTATGGGTGGCTTTATCCAGTACCTGGTTACTAGGATTTATACTGATCTTGTTCCATTAATTTTAATAGGACAAAATTGGCTTCAGTACAAATATTTAGTTTTTTACTGGCTTGAGGATTGAGCTGTAAGAAATTTGGCTGCTGTCCATTTTAGGGATAAATTTGGATTAGCAAAACCAGGATACTATTCTGTTTAGGAATTAGCAGAATAATTCCCAGGTGCATCTGGAGGGCAACTAGTTGGGGAAGGACATTTATTCAACTATTGATAAACTCCTGTAATCATCCTGCTCCTGTTCCTTTCCTTCTTCCTTCTGAGTCTGATTTTACTGTAGTCAGTTGAAACAGTTTTTGTAGATGTAAGTAAGTTACTTTGGTAGGTCAAGTATATTGCTTGAAGTTATGTCCACAAACAGGAATTCTTCTTTTCTTACTGAGTTCATTATAAAACTTAATTTGCCTTTGAGATTCTATTTTTTCATTAGTGATGCCATAAAGAGACTGAGAGGTGCCTTTGAAGACAGACATTTTTGCTACTGCTGTGCCCTGCATGAGAGGCCAGAGTAAAACATATGTTATTTTTCTTGGCAAATTAAATTAAGTAAGCATAGTATTTTATAGTATAGTGTGTGATGCATGCCATTTTATACCCATTACATATATATGCAATTCTACGAACAATGATTTGGGAGTAAGACCTATGTATTCAGTGAAGTTTATTTATGGATAAATTTGCAAAGGATTCTGATGTAAGGCTGATTGAACTTTGTAGGGCTTTAGTTGACATAAATGGCACAAGATTGCAACCGTTCATTAGATTTTAGTCTTTAAGGAAAGTAGTTTTTTAGACTCTGTTCTGAATACCTATTGTTTTGCTATTTACAGATGTCCATATCTAGACAGAAAAATGCACTAGATAAAAGCCAGCTGTTCTCCCATATGTAATAAACCTATGAAATTAAAGTCATAGACTCAGGTTTTCTTCTCCATCCTACTTTTAGAGCCAGCTTTAGACTGGGTATGACTATTCTAAGGATGGTGAATGTAGCAGAGGTGATGTGTAAGTACCAGAGCCACTGAAGAAGTAGTTTGGCCAAAAGGAAGTCTTGTATTCCTGAACAAGTATGAGGAATGAAGATCCTCTATCACACCTTTTAAATTTAGATTATGAACATGGTTAGTTATAGGCTTGTTAATAGGAATTAATGATTTCCCAGTTTACCTTTCTCTTATTGAAGAAAAATTGTCTGAGTAGGAAAAATAATCACAATAAAAAATGTCTAATTAAAACAGCCTTTTCCCCTCAGAAACATCCTCTCATTACAATGGATGTTGATCTGAAACCAGTAGAACATCATGGAGTAGATGCAATATGCATTAGCACCCTGAGCTTATAAATCATTTTGGAGCAGGAAAATCCTGACAGCTCTAGTGTGCAGCAGTGAGTTTTGCCATTATTCTGAACTTCTTCTTGCTTTTCTCATACAAATTTCCTTTGTTGCCTTTGCCATGAGCTATGACCAAGTCAGGATTTTGACCCTCCATGTTATCTTGTATCATGTCACCTCTTCCCCCCCACCCCCCCATATCTGTGATTCCTCTTTGGAGATCAGTATTTCTTTGCTCTTTTTCTTTATCTGATATGTAAAAAATGGTTATGTACCTTTTTATCTTTTAATCCTTTATGAACCCTGGGGAACTACTTTTGTTAGGGATAAAAAATCAGTCCAAACTTGTCTTGAATTGATATTGTTTATAGTAACAACTGACAGTACCAGTTTATTACTGGAACACTAAAAATATAACAATATAAGAATAAACATGAGTGATTTGACTTACTGTTTTACTGTTCAGATCTAACAGTGTGAATGCCAAGATTAACTGAATTACATATATATGGTAGTCCTTTGGGTCTGAAGAAGACACACTGTTGTGCAGTTCATCTGCGGACACAGAGATGGATCTGCAGTCCCAATCTGGAAGCGCAGAGTCTAGCACAATGGGGCACTGGAAGTCACTGGGTGTTATTCTGTGACGCTGCTCGTGGTTTTCTATCAGTTTTTGGAGGTGTCTGTCTTCAAAGCCGGTGGAGGCTTCATAGCACAAGGCTCGCCAGTGGGTTCTGTTAGCAGCCACAGCTTCTAGTTCCCTTGACTGGATGTCACAATGGCATAGGGTTTCTTTCACAGCGTCTTTGTAGCACTAGTGTGGTTGACCTCAAGGACTCTTCCCAGACTCCAGTACGCTATAGAGCAACTGGTGAGGCATGCAGTGGTCATCCATTCTGATGACGTGTCCCACCCACTGCATCTGGGCTCTGATAATCAGGGACTCAATGCTGGTGGACTCCGCATGATCCAAGACCTTCAAGTTGGAGGCATAGTCTTGTCAATGAATGCCAAGGATGGAGCGGAGAGTGTGCATGTGAAATTTCTCCAGTTGTTTGATGTGCCTTCAGTACAGAGTCCAGAACCCATATCCATATAGGAGAGAAGGGATAACCACAGCTCTGTGGACTTCCAGCTTTGTGGAGATATGGATGTTGTGTTGACTGAGCACTCT
The DNA here is from genome assembly GCA_030867105.1 of Liasis olivaceus. Taxonomy (NCBI): domain Eukaryota; kingdom Metazoa; phylum Chordata; class Lepidosauria; order Squamata; family Pythonidae; genus Liasis; species Liasis olivaceus. Next base: position 267,444,212 of record CM061349.1, read on the forward strand.
AGTACACAGCCACCCCAGTGCCTGGCTAGCCTTACTGATCCTGGAGTCAATTTCTTTGTCCAAAGACCCATCGCTCGAGATGATGCTTCCCAAGTATTAGAAGCTGTTTACATTTGTCAGCTGGGTGTCATCAACAGTGATTTTTGGTTCTACAGGGTTGGTATTTGGCATGGCTGGAATTCTGAATTCTGAGATTATCTTTGAATTAACTCTGAGATTAACTCTGAAAATTAATTCTCAGGGTTAACTCTCTGAGATTAATTCTGAATTCTGAGATTAACTGAATTACACATAAAGCCTTTTAAAAAGGAGGAAATGAATCCAAACAAGTTATTTGCACCATGAAATGCAGACACAATCAGACACTGTTGCATTAAATAAGAGTCTGTCTGAATCATTCCAAAGACCAGTCAAGTCCAGCTTTCAGTTCTCACAGTAGCCAAACAAATACTTTTTTAATGTCTCCATGCAGGATATAAAGGCATTAGCACTCTCCCTCTTATGTTTCCCAGAAACTTGTATTTAGGGGCCTCCAATCTAGGAAGTTGACTATTGTCATTATAACTGATAGAAATTGATAGCCCTAGTAAAATTCCTGATAGATCCTGCACAAAGTCCTTATTCTTATTTCAAAGCTTTCTGTAGCTTTGTTCCCACTCATTTTTCTACTGTTGGATTGTGATGTTCATTTGTCCAATTCTGTCACACCCAGATATTCAAAGGTCTCCTATTCCAGGCTCAGACAAATCCATTGTTGCCTGTTCTGCCTTTCCAAAAACCTTCTGATTACACTTTCCTTCCATTTTATTCAGAGTGCCTTACAACTGTAATGTCACAAAATACAAGGCAAATATATTAAATGCATAATAAAGTACAATGAAAATACACAATGTATTACTGTTTTAAAACGTAGAGCCAATAGTTAATATGTAAGTTTACATAAAACAACTGATATATGCCAGGCAAAGGTTTGCTGGAATTAAAATGTCTAAGAACTGAAAAAAGACAGGAATAGAAGACATACTATGACATGGCAGATATAGTACTCTGAGTGAGCATTAAAATGCATTGGTTCATTCTGAATGGGCATAAGAAATCAGCAAAAGATAGGAATTATCTCCAAATCAAAATACTTGACATAAATAAAAAATGGATTGTTTTTAGAGACTAATATACTGTAAATGAAACTACTTCTTTATATTGTAATTTTCGTGATTATTGCTAGCACAGCATTTCTAGGAATCATTTCCAGATACAGAAACCCATAAAAAATGGCCATTACTGTTGACTGATTATGGTACTCGGGCCATTACAGGAGGAGGATAGTCCCTTATTCTATCTGTATGCAATATTATGGATACTTCTGGTCCCCATGGAAATATGTTTGAAAATATTGGTATAGCCATTGAGAAATCCTTCTCTCTTCTGTCATCAGTTGTGCCTCCATCATAGATTAGATACAAATAAGGGCTTTTCCTTATTTCAGGGAGCAGGCAAACTCAAAACAGGTCTATGTACATGTACTTTTGGACAGATACAAATTCTGCATGGAATCCTTGTGATCTATCTTATAGAGAATGTTAGACTGTCTCTACTAATGAAATCTTTAATTAGCTTAATCTAATATTTTAAAGGATTCAGAGAGAACTAGCAAAATGCTTGGTTAATCACCAGTGCTTCATATAAAGCAACACTAAATAGCAAGTGATTTCAAGATAAAAATATGTCAGGGTAATCATGAAGAGTTAAAATGTTTTCTACTGAAAACAGGCATGTGAATTTGAATTTATTAGTGAGCCGTTCAGAAAAATATTTGGGAAATTAAATGAGTATTGTGGATGAGAGAAGTAAAGAATTGTCAGAATTTAAATGAACTTTTGGAACTGAGCATGCAATCCAATATATGGCTGATAGGATACCCAGCACAAAATATAATTTCCATTTATTTGATTATAATTAATTGAAACAAGTTTAACAAATGTGTTACGAATACATCAAAACTCAAATACTAATTAACAATTACTGCTTTCACACATTTGGTTTGTCAAAATTATATCATTTAGTAACAAGGATGTCTACTAAGACTCAGAATCCATCCATCCAGTCATGGACCATTTAGAAGAAGGAGTAAAGTTCATGTACTGGAGCCAGAGATTATCATGTCACACTGCACAAATTAAGAGAAATGCATTCTCTAAAATCACTTTTTCCTATTTATATTATGTGGACTGAAATATTCCTCTCTAAAGGGTATTTTAAAAGGCTGTTTTCTTTTCCTTGATAATAAGGGATATTTGGCCATATAATTTTATATCTGAAATGCTGGGCTTTCAAAACTATCCAGTACTAGACTTTTCAGTTTTTAGGACCAAAGTAGCCACACGGCAATTAATTCCATCTGTGAATCATTCCCAGTATATTTTACATCGAACCCACATTTCCTGCACTTTGTCCTCAATATCTGCAGAATGGAAATATACTCAACATGTTGTTACATATAAATGCTTGCAAGTCTGGAGATGTTGGATAGCATCTTGAGGCAATAATTGTTCAACCAAGGTTAGCATAGAGCTGGCTGCAGATAAGACAACCCAAGAGCATTACCTCTCTCTGCTTCAAACTTTCTATTTTTTTAGTTTTTTTATCCTGATCTGGCTTCCAGTGCTTGATTTGAAAAAGCAAAAAACTCTTACCCTTACTCTCTTCTTCATAAAAAAGAAGCAAAAGATTCTAGCATTATGACAGGGCTTATAGATATTTATAACATTATCTGGTTACCCTTTTAAATTGGAACTTCCTCAGTGACAAAGATCATAAAAGCAGCCCATCACTTTCCAGACTGTAATCAGCTTACAATTGGCCCTAGTTGCATATCTGTTACAGTAATTACAGTACCTTTGTAACTTCAGAGCAGAGTAGGCCACAGAATAAATACAGAGCTGCAGGAGAATCCTATTTTCATCAAGAGATGTGTCAACTGTCTGTTTAAAGGTGCTTAACTGACAGTTGATTACTTTATTTTCTATAAGTAATGTCGTGGGGTGTTGTAATATCCAGTTTTGAAAATGATAAATTTTTAACAATTACACTGACTTGATGTCTCTATTAGTAGTGAGGTAAATCTCTGATTTCCAAAGAAAAATAGACTTCTATCATGATATAAACCACAAAGATTTTCATAATGATTTCCTTTCCTGAACTGAATTCTAAAAAGGAGACAGATGAATTAGACCTACAGTCCTCTAAGTTTACTGAAACAAGGAAAGAAGAAAAACAAGCCATAAAATTGGAGCATTGGTCACATGTTTACCATGTAGTCTGTTCAGCTTTATGTGTAGGACAATTGAATGTCATTTCTGTATTTTGATTGCTCTTCTGTTTATTTTTGTAAATTCTTTAGCTGATGGCTTCACATTTCTCCCTTTTTTCCAAAACTGCCAGCAGAAAAGTAGTTCTGAATGTTGATAAATGCATCATATTTTGTTGGCAAAACAAGTATCTCATAATAAATAACAAAGAACAAAACATATATCTCATATCAAAGAATAATCATTTTCTTATTGGTGTTTCCAGCTGACAGACTTCTCGCTCAGGAGTTTTTATTCTGTTTATTGAAACCATGATCTTTTTCAAATTACAGTTTAAGAATAGTGTGAGACAGCTTGTACTTCCCTAGAATCATAATGCATCTGCCAATTTAAGCCTCAATACTTGGTTCATCCCTAAAATAAAGTCAGTTATTTGCAGAAAAGTTCCAACAAAAGAGGCCTTTTTTGCAAAACTGTGTAGAAGGTTGTACATTTGAAAAGTGGCAAGGATTACCTGGTCTGAATTTTAGCAGCCATTCAACATCATTGGTTCTATGTATCGCCTGTCAACATTTTTAAGAAACTCATTTTGAACATTTATACCAGGTTAGAGGTATGAGTCCTTTCCAAAAAACAATGCTTATGTTCATAATATAGGTAGTTCTTGTTTAATGACCACTTGTTCAGCATCTGAAATTACGATCGTTCCAGCATCCCCATAGTCACATCACTGCGATCTGGGTGCTTAGCAACCAGCTTGCACTTATGACGGTTGCAGCATCCTGAAGTCACATGATCATTTGCAACCTTCCCTGCTGGCTTCCCACGAGCAAAGTCAATGGGGAAGCTAGCAGGGAAGGTTGCAGGTCACTCTGGTAAGTTGCACTCTCCCCTACCTGGCAGCACCCAGCCCTGCCACATTCACACTATGCCTCGGGGGTCACCTGTGCACCCTCCCCTGCCCATTAGTAGCCATCCCCGGTCCTGCCATGCTCACGCTGCACCTTACCTGCCTTCCAGCCTGCTTGCAATCCACCTGGGACTTGCTTAATGATGGCAACAGGGAGTGCCAGGGTTGCGGTCACTAAGCGATGTGGTCATGTGACTTCACGCTTTACAGTTGCATCACTTAGCATGGAAATGCAGGTCCCAATAACTGTTAACTGCGGACTACCTGTATTTTAAACCATGTGCTGATCATTAGGAATAATTAAATAGAGCATTATATTAAAAAAAAAAAATCTCTCATCCCTATGGGTGGTATGTGTCTTCCTCAATCTTGGGTCCTCTACCAGAACCCTGGGAGTTTGAGGGTTCTGTGCAGTATCTTAGCTGTTCCTAGCACTGCACTCTTTTGCACAGAGAGCTCTGATGTTGTTCCTGGGATCTTTCGGAGCCACTCTCCCAGCTTAGGAGTCACAGCCCTGAGTGCTCCTACTACCACTGGGACCACTTTGGCCTTACTTTCCACATCCTCTCTAGTTCTTCCTTCAGGCCCTGGTACTTCTCCAGCTTTTCATGCTCCTTCCTGATGTTGCTGTCACTTGGCACTGCTGCATCTATCACCACCACTGTCTTCTGGTCCTTGTCTACTATCAGGAGGTCTGGTTGATTGGCCAGTACCTGCCTGTCCATCTGGATCTGGAAGTCCCACAGGATCTTAGCTCTATAATTCTCCACGAACTCATGTGGAATCTCCCATCTGGACTTGGGAGGGTCTAGCCCATACACTGTGCAGATGTTCCTTATCCAATGCCAGCTACTTGGTTGTGCTGTTCAGTGTATGGTGTTCCTGACTGCATCTTACACCCTGCCACTATATGTTGGACTGTCTCTGAGGCCTCTCTGCACAATCTGCACCTAGGGTCCTATCTAGTGTGGTAGACCCCTGCTTCTATGGATCTGATGCTTAGTGCCTGTTCTTGTGCTGCTATGATCAGTGCCTCAATGCTGTCTTTTAGTCCTTTCCCGCCTCTGGCAGGATTTCCCAATGCCAGCCACCTCGGCTATCTGTCGATAGTACAGCCTGTACAAGGGGCTTGTCTTGCCACGGCACTTCCTCTTCTTGAACTTCCTCCCATGTCCGCTGCTGCCTCAGGCATTCTCTCAGCAGCTCATCTTTGGGTGTCATCTTGGATGTACTGCTGGATGCTCTGGGTTTCGTCCAGGACGGTGGCTTTGACACTCACCAGACCCTGCCCGCCTCTTTCTGGGTGGTGTACAGTCACTGGGTGTTGGACTTAGGGTGGAAACCTCTATACATTGTGAGGAGTTTCCAGGTCTTCACATTGGCTACACACACACACAAATTTTCACGCATGCATACACATACACACACATGTATGTATGTATGTATATATGGAAAATTGAGGAAAAAAGGCAATAAATGCCAGTTTTATCAGTTGCTAGAGGAAACTGATTTTCAGTGCCAAAGCCAGTTATTGAGTGATATGCAATGAGAATGTAATGCATTTAGATAAGGACATTTTCTATTCTATACCAGTATCTTTTCCTGACACTCCTGAATTTTTTCTGTAAGGAGGATAGAGAATGCAATTAAGGACCAGCTTCAGGATTCTGTGGAGTCTCGTAAAATGACCATTTGTCTCACTACTTTACCCTACTGCTCAGCCAGCCGTTCCAGTCAGAATCACTTTTATACTGTTACGCAGGAACTAACAGCAGTGGCAGCTTCATTTAGAAAAAGAAAAGACGGGGGGAGGGGAACAGAGAAAGAACCATTGTGATTGCAAGCCCTGGCTTAATGGGTGTTCAATAGCATGTAAATGCTGCTGGCATACATGCAAACTGTGTGCTTGTGAACTCGGTGTGCATAATCTGGAACAGGGCAGACAGCGAGGTCTTTGATCACTCAGACAAGTCTATGCATATAAAGTTTATATGCATGGCAGGGTGTGTTTGCCCAGGCTAATAATGGGCGAGAGGAGCAGCAGCCATCTTCCGTGGCGTACCTCCCACTCTAGCCTCTTCAGAATTCTTGGATTGTTTGCTTGAGATGGGCTGATAAGAATCAGGCTACATTCCGAACTGTTTTCAACAAGTGTTCTGAACCGATTTTAATATTTATAAGATCGTAAGAAGCTAAAATGTTGGCTTGTTTGCTTCCTTTTTGGTCAGCCATTACAGCCTTATTTGTGGTGCTGTTTATCCCTTGAGGGTCTCTTATTGTACAAAAAAGCTCTATTGACTGATTAAATGTGGTCCTGATGAAGCCCTGGGGTTCTCCTTACGCAGTGCTTCACTACCTTGACCCTCGCAACTTACTATTATTTTAGAGGCAACAACCTTCTAGGAGAGAAATATTTTTGTCCTTGATATTGAGCAAAGTAGGAGGGAAGCTTTCCAGACCTAGTTAGTCATGCTGTAAATAAATATTTTTGGCACTCCCTTTAAAATGGATACCTTAAGTGCAACATACTTCTCAGTTATGGTTGTATTTTTCCTGGTGCAAAAAATAGTATTTATGTGCAGGTCCTTAGTTCTACTCAGTATTTAAAATATAGAATTAAAATATAAACTGTACTTGTGTTTGATTTTTACATGAAATTATTTTAACATACAAGTTATTTTCATATCTGGATTTGCTAGCATTCTTGAATGTTTGTTATGGACAAAGTAATACAACTGTAAGGAATAAATATAAAGAAAATGTTGAACTGGACTAGAAAAAATTAAGACAAAGTGAGACAAAGGCAATTCCTTTAGTAGTACTATAGTAGTAATATTTTTAAATATATAAAATACATACACATACATTTTACTGATATAACTTTTGCTGTTTCTCAGCTTACTTTCTCTAAATCAGATATTGTGAGCATCACTTTTCTATTTCATTTTGGGAAAATGTTTCAGAGCAACAGAGTAAAACCACTTTTATAGTGTATAATAATCTCTCATATTTCTTGAGTAGCAGGTGCACATGAGTATTCAGCTGTGTCAAAGCTATAAAGCCATCCTATGTTCTATTTTATCCCTGCTAACTGTAAACAATTACCTTGGAAAGAATGTGCATATTTTCAATATTTAATTGCCTAGATTTGTTTGGATCCAGCATAAGGTCAGTCAGTTGCAGGCAAATGTTTTAATTGCTACTGCAGAATCTATCCTGCATTACAAAGTTCTGCTTTTCCATGTGTCTAGAGAACGTCTGCTTCCCTTCTTACATCAGACAATGGAAATGAAATTACCCCAACTCTCTTGAGCTGTGCTGATCTTCAGGAAAATAATTTTCAATACACGGGCTACATACATTCTGTAATTGTGTTTCAACCAGCTTAGCCTCAAATCAGGTTTACTGCGCCTCTGTTTAGGAGCAAGGTGATGACCACTTACAACTTCACTACCCTTTCACTGGTGGTGGTATGTTCTAAATCAGGATTTTTCTGTTTGGTTTAGGAGCACAGCACTTTTTGAATTGTGTTTTGTAACTAGCCATAACTCCAGGGCAGCCATTCTGTGAACTGTGGAGTGGTTGGTAAAAGATTGCCATTATCTTGCTGTACCTATTCTTTGTTGTATCTGCCAAGTATATTAGAACTTCTATATCTCTCTTTATAAGCGTGTGCAGAAAGCTGTGAGATACTAGCCTTAGAGAGGCCTTAGGTCGCTATGATTTAATTGTTTTCTGCCACCTTTCTACTGGTAACTTCAACGAGAAGCAGAACAGTTGTGTTGCCTTCAGTAAAATTACTACATTGCCAATTACGGGATATTTGTAGGTGAGAGGTATGGAAGTGCTGTCCATTATTGGGGTGCTGCCATTGCTGGAACACTCTATTATTAACTGGGTAGTGCTGCCAATCACTGTCAAGTAATAGATCAGAGGTATGGATTTTCAGGAAGGCAGATGACACCGTTGTTATTCTGAGAGTAAGTTCTGTCACAGAACGGCTGCCATAGAGGTGTGTCTGTTAATAAAGGAACTGACGTGAAGGCCTGGCCATTCGCTAAAAACTCCTGTGTCTAAAAGCAAGCTAGTTAAGGGATGCTCCAACCCTGTGAATGCTCCTTACCGCCCAGCTTATCTTTGACTTCTATCTAGGCAGCTGGGCATACTGTCAAAAGAAGTACAAGACTATAGAGCTACCCAACATTATATATTCAAATATCTATGGAGCCTGTGGAACATTCTTTTAAATAAAGATGATGCTTGAGGCTGGGACTTGTTTTGCCATGTGCCAGCTTCCAAAGTTTTCAAAGTTAAAAAGAAAAAGAAAGAAGAACTAAAGGCAGATGGGGAGGGAACTTGGCGGGAGTCAGGGGGAGGTGCGTGCAGCACATGTTACCTATTGGTGCAACACTGCCAAGCTGGTATTAACTCTCTTGGGCCTCTTTCCCCTTTTGGTTCTCCCTCTCCCTCTCCCCCCCCCATACACGCATACACTTCAAGCTGGATCATTCTCCCATTTATAGATAGCTTGTCATGGACCCCCCAGCAGTGTTTGACTGTGTCATGGCTGTCAGCTTTCCTTCTCTTCCACCACCTTCCAGTTTTATGCAGTTTACCAAATGGTATTGCTGGATATACTTCTGTATTTTCAAGAAGGAGGGAGTGGAACCACTCTTGCTCTTGAGTTCATGTGCAAAAATGAAATAGCGTTACTATAGGCTGATCAATTTTGGACTCATTTCAGTACCAATGTGAGCTTTCATATGCAGTGTAAGAAATAGCCAATCCTGAAATTGGGTTAATGGATGAACATGACGGTCAAGAGAAGAGAAAGCTCTGAACAAGGCTCATGCCAGCAACATTTGAAAAAAGACCTAGCATATAGGTGTTTCCATGCCAGTGCTGGAAGTTGTTGAGCTAAGATGAGAGATTCCTAATACAGTGGAATCTCGGTTCACGAATTTAATTCGTTCCGCGACTCTGGTCGTGACCCGAAATGGTCGCGACCGGAATCAAATTTTCCCATAAGGTTCAATGTAAATACAGTTAATCCGTTCCGACCCCAAATTTGGTCGCCAACCGATTTCTGGTCACGACCCAAGTCAAATTTCCCCATAAGGTTCAATGTAAATACGGTTAATCCGTTCTGAACCATGTTTTTTTTTAAAAAAAACTGCAAAAATATGACACAAAGTACAGTACGAAGAGAGAGAAAGCTAACCTTGCTCGGGAGGGAAAATGGCCGTGCTTCCTGCTTGGAGGGAGAGTCCCCTCCCTACAGGAAGTCGCGACCACGTGACACGGGAGGGAAAATGGCCACGGTTCCTGCTTGGAGGGAGAGTCCCCTCCCTACAGGAAGTCGCGACCATGTGACACGGGAGGGAAAATGGCCGCGGTTCCTGCTTGGAGGGAGAGTCCCCTCCCTACAGGAAGCTGCGACCACATGACACGGGAGGGAAAATGGCCGCGGATCCTGTTCGTCACCCGATCCGGCGTTCGCGACCGGAGGTAAATTTTTGCCGGAGCTGGTCGTGACCCGAATTGTTCGTGAACAGATGCGTTCATGAACCGAGGTTCCACTGTATGTTTCCCACATCCTTTACCAGTGGCCGTATAAGGCATCTGTATTTTCTTTGTGTAACAAAGTAACATGTGCATATGTGTGTCTCTGCTTTCCCCTTGTGTACTGTCTGTGTGTGTGCTTGTATGTGTGCATAGGGAAGCTCCATATGATTATTATTTCTGTATTCTGTTTTTGTGTTATGAATCTTTTGGTTTATTATTGCACACAACTATAAGTCCATATGCAGCGTGGCAGTATGTAAAGCGGTAAGTGTGCCCTGCTCTGGTTCATGTAGCAAGGGGAGAGAGGGGTCCTTAGAATGGAGTGGTCAGCAGCATTCTGAGCTGCTGCCCAATTGACTCTTTCATAGGGGTGCATTGGCAAGTTTTTTTTCTGGAATGCTTTTCTCTACACCTCCAAGCTGTATCTAGCTCCTTTTTGAACTCAGTCTTTCTTCTACTGGCTTCTCCAGCTATACCAAATTGAGTCCCATTGTGTTCAGTTTTCAGAAAACGTATCCTGCTGACATACAGATGGTCAGGCAGAAATTGTCCAGAGCCTTTTTGCAACTGTTTCTTCCAACTCCCAATTCCATTGGACTGGAAATAAAAACAAGCTGGACTATGATGGGCCATGGCTGATCCAGCAGGATTGTCCTAGGCTCATTGATTGTATGTAAAAGGCAAATGGCAATACCTGGTCTGGAGAACCACTACTAGTCAGATTAAACTACAGATTGACCAGTAGTCTGATTCAGTATAAAGCAGGTTCCTAAGGATGAGCAGTTGTTTAGTTTTTCTTCTGTAAGTGAATTACTGAGCTACAGTATGCTAATAGAAATTCCAGAAAGGTATTTGAACCTCTTCTCTCTCTCTCCCTCTCTCTCTCTCTCTCTCATACGTGCAAACAGCCACATAGACAAACAACCAGACTCCTTACATGCATTCATGCATCCATATGTGTTCTCCTTTTCTCTCTCTCATACACACAAAGCCTTCCCCAGAACACAGAGAAAACAGCAACTGGTAGATGATCAGATTGTAATCACAATGACAGGATCTGTATATAGTGGGTAAAATTTGGTGATGGAGCAAGTACACTATAGAATGAGAAGTAACCATTGGTTAAAAACCAAAGGTGACATTTTGAGAGTGAAAACAGTGTGAGGGATGCTAGCCCACAGGATCCTCAGGTTTCTCCTTAGAAGTTGGAATGGTGGAATGTTTTTTTCCTCCTGCTTTTATTATAATACTTTGTGGTGATGTAGCCATGGATCTGCAAGGAACATTTGAGCAAATCTTCCTGTTAACTGGCTTAAAGAAATGGATGTATAATAAAAATGCTGATGATGGACTGGGGAGCTGTAAAAGGGGTTGTAATTTTGTTTACTTGATCAGTAAAACCAAGTGTTCTCTATTATTCCTGTTTGTTAATAATGACTGTCTCTCAGCTTATCACTGTTAAAGATACAATTAAAAGGAGGTGGGTTTCCTCTTCAGTTGATATTGGCACAAATGGATGTGAGTGACAAGCCTGAATCTAGACTGTTCCTTATCTTTTTATTAAGATATGGCACTCAGATTTTATTATAAATAATTGTTAGAATTTTTGGTTTATTTGCTGTACCTAATTTTAACACTTTCCTCTCATATGACTGTTTTGCAGAATCTCTTATTTCTGGCATGTGAGACTAATTGAAGCAAGTGATTGATTGACTGATTTACATAGATACGTTTGCTGTGTGACCTGTAGTAAAAAGCAGCATTCCTCCATAAAAGTAAAGGGATTTGGCAAACACCAGATTATTTTTTTCATGTAAATAAATTTGTTAATATAGATTTTTTTTTTTTTTTTAGTTCAACACAAGATTCAGGGTCTCTGTACTTCTGGTATACTTTTCTCTTGAGAACTTGCTTCACACAGCACCCCCTTTCCTTTAAAAACATTAGATTCTAGATGTATTTCTGTAACTGTTTTATGAGATCATAATCTGGCTGTGGCTACAGGTGAGGTCACCCAATACATGGGAGGGGTTTGGGGGTAGCCGGGTTCCAGTTGTGGCTCATTTGACTAAGGATTACTTCATGCAGCCTGAACAAGTCCTTAGGTAGCGCAAGGAGTGTGCCATGAGATAGAGGGCAAATAGGCAGGGATGATCATTCTGTGCAGATCAAAGTGGACAACACATGCTCCGAGTTATAGGTTCTGAGTTATAGGATGAATTCAAACTAATAAAATCCCAATTTGAGCAAAGTCTTGTAATTGATGTCCAGGATTTGTTTTCGATTCTGAAGTGGTTTGGCAGGAGAAGGAAAGCTCACATTTTCATCCTGTGAGCAAGAGCAGCACATCTGTTCCATGGCTGGGAAGAAAGGGAGAGGATCTCCCTTCTCATGTCCTTCTGTTTGAGCCTGCTGGAATAGTTCTGATTGCATGCTGGCTGGAAAAGAGGGTGCTTCTACATTTCTAATGGAAACAACTGGTGTTTTTAAGGAAAAATTCTACCAGGGGTAGCTACTTTTTGTTCATTATGGACCACAAATCACTTCCTCAACTAGCTGAAGGGCCACAGGATGTCTTTTGATCACATGATGACTTCACTGAAAAAGTCAGAGGTGATTCTTTGGTCCTTTTGTGAGCGAAGATTTCCTGCTCCCAGTCTCAATCCCTGGCTTTTGTGAAAAGACACAGAAAATTAATGCCATTGATAATCAGCCAGATTTTGGCAATGTGATCTTGAGATTGCTGGGAGCTGCATCTGGCTCAGGAGCTGCCCACCAGTGGTTAAAATAAATGCTCTTTTCCCTTCTCTGTTTTCCATGGAGTTGGGCAGCCAGTACATTTCAGTAAATAAATAAATATGTCACAGAGGTAGAAAAGGATGAGAATGATCAAGGCTTTGGCAGACCACTTTGGATGGTTTGTTATTCTGTTGGGTCACAAATTGTGTCAGCCTGCTGTAGGGTGGAGATACCCAGTGCTCTTAGCCAGGCTTCACATGATTTGCATGCTACACTCTTTCTTACTGTACTTTTGTGAAGCCTTTTTGTCTTATCTTCCTCCTTTCTAAATTGCATTATTCTAAAGTAGGTATTATTGAGAAGTTGCCATTGCTGAGAAGAGAAGTGTTTGTTTCTTTGACAGCTCTGATACCCCTTAGATTACCATTGGTTTTTTGAAGCAACATAAGATTCTCTTTTTTTTCCCTGCATGTTTTATTGCATCCTCTAGGAAATATTGCTAATCAGTCTTATCCATCTTAGATGTGTGAATTATTTTTTTCTGTTCAGAGGTTAGCATTTTACATTTCTGTTTATATACCAATATTGAAGTCCTTTTAAGTGTTGTAGCCTGTCCTCTAGGTCCTTTGTAGTTCTCAATTTTATAATATCTGTACTATCATTTACACTAATTCCTGTGGAATGTTGTTCCTTAAGGAATAATCTTGTGGCATGTTATAGTGGTGTTCTGAGAGTTGTTTTAGCAGTGCAAAAATATCTGTAAACCTTCTTAAGCATCATTTCTTACCTTGCATTTTGGCACATCCAACCGATAAGCCTGCCAGCAACTTTATTTTTCCCCTGATTTCAGCTCTAAAAGTGGACCATCTTTCTTTCTCTCCCCCCCCCCCCCATTGTTTAGCCTTGTATATTTTTGCTCTTTCTGCTGCTGTTAAATTTATCCTTCAAAGGATTACATTACTCAATTTTTTAATTGACTAGTCCCTGCAGTTTTCTTGGTAAGATTTTTTGGAAGTAGTTTGCTGTCACCTCCTTCCCAGGGCTGAGAGAGAACGACTGGCCCAAAGTCACCCAGTTGGCTTTGTGTCTAAGGCAGGACTAGAACTCAGCCTCCTGGTTTCTAGGCTGGTGCCTTAACCACTGCACCAAATGATTCTCCTACTCAATATTGCTAGAGACAAACTAAAAATAATATTCTCCAAAAAGCTTGGCATGTTACTTTCATATGACAATCTTATAGTCTGCGGTTAATAATTTGGCTGGCTTTCAGTGTCATGGGATGCCTTAAAACAGAGAGGGTTTTTCTGCATGACACACTTAAAATATCTGAGTATTAGCACAATGAAAAATAGTACAGTTTGCCTGTGGTTTCAGTTTATATTATGTTTGGCTTGGAGGAAAACACGCTAAGTACTGTTTCTTTTAATTCTGCTTTTCCTTAGACTATCAGGTCTGGGGCCTGATTGATGCTGGGCATGCTGTGTCCATTGTACCTCTTATTACCAGACTCTTAAGTCTATTTTACGTTATTATCAAGATCCCCTTTTTAGCACACATCGCTTTGGGACAAGAGCACAGTCTTCATGATTTGATTATATTAGACAAGACCCTTAAGATTGTTTTGTCTCGTTTGGGGTCTGTACACATTAGAGCATTAAGCCCTCACTAGAAAAAAATAGAAACAAGAAATGTACTGTAGAATCAGATGCTACAAGAAATACAGTTCAGACCCCATATCAGGTAAATAGAAAAATATATTATGCAAATTAGCCTGATGTGCAAATTAGGCTAATTTGCATTTCTCCATTTTTAACAAAAACTGCAGGGCAGTTCAAACAAACAGACAAAAAAAATGCTCCACAACAACATCAAGAACAGAAACAGATTGGAATCCCTTCAATGTTCACATGAAGATCAGCTTCGGGAAATGGAAAACCAGTTAACTTCCAATTGGGAACATATTTTTAACATATTTATACTAGCAATATATAAAATATAATTAATAGTTCTAAAATAAAAGTGCTCTGTTATTCTGACCTTCATATGTAGTTGGTTAGTTGGTATAAGTGGTATAACTGCCAGCCTTCTCTGTTACTCCAGTGCCTGCTGTCACCTCTTGCATGTTCCTCCATATGTGTTTTTTTGGTTTCTGGATATCTCCATCCACTTACTTGCATCTACTGCTATCTCTCCTGTGTCTTGCTTTTAGGAAACAGACACATCTCCAGACCTCCTTTACTTGCCTACCGATACCACTCCTGCTGTCTCCCCTGACCACACACCACACGTCTTCTGTGCATTCAGTCAAGCTGCCACTGCCCCGTGCCCTTTGAAGTCTGGACTGGTCACTTATTCACTCTTGCCATGCTCATCTCTTCTTCCCCCTTTTTCTGAAAATATCGGAGAATGCCCAGCATTTACCTACCTACTTATCCTCCTGGCCGGTCACTGTTGCTCTTTCTTTTCTGCTTTCCTTTCCCAACTGCTATACTTTTCCATACAATGCACCATACTTTGCTGAAAACCAGACAAAAAGGAGTGCTGAATGAACATGGGCAAATCTGATCCTCACTAGCTTTCCATGTCGTATGGCAGACATGACACGAATCAGTCACTTTCTGTGTACAAGCAAGTTGCCTGTAAAGAAGGACCTGTGTCTAAAGCCTGGGGAGTTGTTAAAAGTGATATTAGACAATTTTGAGCTAGCTGGGTTAATGGGTGTGTCCCAAGATTTTTGGAAAAGATTGGAGTGCCTGACAGAGTAGATGTTTGTGGACCAAGAGAGGTTCATGAGGAAGTAGAGGATGGAGAAGTCCTGTCATTCAAATGGATGCTTATTTACATGATGTTGAATGGCACCTTAAACTGTGTGAAACCAAATTATTTCCTGATGGATAGGCACTACCTGAATTCAGCTAATCTGTCTAGACAGAAGGTGAAAACATAGCTTATTTGAGGCATTATTACATATTTTAAATTCCTCAAATCTTGACATTTTCAGCTTCATTCTTATTTCATTTTAAAGTTAGCTCTTGAATCAGATTGCTTAGTGCTTTTGCATTATAATGGCAATATGAAATAAGGTAGACTGACCACATTAAAGTAAACTCCTGAATAGCAAGTAGCTATCTCTTAGGATCTGTCCTATGCCATTTATAAATGGCTGGTAATTTTTTAAATTCAACCTTCACAAAGCCATTACATTTATTATTATAAGTAGAATGATTAGTCTGTTACGAGGCCTGTTTTTGATGTAGTCTTCAGAGCCATTTTTCTGTAAGAACAAATGTTTAGATACGTTGCTACTTTCAGAGAGTCTTTTTAAAAAGCACTGATTGAAATCAGCAAAAGTGCTGAATGTTAAAATGGTGTCAAGGTGAGAGAATAGGAAAAGAAGGGGGGAAAAATCTGGTTGCCTCTCAGGAGTTTTACATATGTCTCTTTCAGGTCCCAGAAGCTCTAAACTGATAAAAGCAGCCAGAAAGATAATTCTGGGACTGATCAATACCTTGCAGTTGGAATCTGAGATTTCTTTTTTTAAGATAAACAGGAAGAGTGATTTAAGTTTGCTGAGCAAGCCAGGTTATTACTCACCTACCCTCTTTTTTTATCAATAATGTTAGTTTCTACATCATATAAAATGGAATATATCAGAATATCCAGCAGAAATTAATTTGTATTGGGACAATACCTAAGTCCCTTAGGTGCTATCTAGAGAGAAACATAGAAATAGGCTGCAGGTTAGACATATGGCATTATCTTGTTAAAAGAAGCCAGGGAAAGTATTTTAATTTAATTTATCAGATTTAAAGCTTACCTTTCCCTCAAAATAGTGTCCAAGGAAGATGGCAAATGTTCCATCTTGGTCTAAAACAGGTTACCATTTTCTTGACAAATTACCCAAAGTAGGTACAGGTAGTCCTCACTTACCTATGGTAAATGGGACTGGGAACTCTGTCGCTAAGTGATGTGGTCGTAAGGTGCAACATCCCATGACCATACCAACTTACAACAACAGTTCCAGCAGTTTCAGTTGCTGTTGTTAGGCAAATCCCACGTAGTCGCAGCATCCCGCGGTCACGTGATTGCCATTTGCAGCCTCCTGCCAGCTTCCCCATTGAGTTTGCTTGTTGGAAGCCAGCAGTGAAGGTCGCAAATGGTGATCACGTGACCACAGGACACTGCAGCGTCGTAATTGCAAGCTGGTCGCCAAGCACCTGAATCATGATCATGTGACCACAGAGATGCTGCAGTGGCCGCAACTGCGAGGACCCGTCATAAGTACCCCTTGTTCAGTGCAGTCATAAACTCGAACAGTTGCTGAATGTGTGTATGTTCAGCGAGGACTACCTGTATTGCCAAAACTACCCAGTCCTTTTGCAGAGCTGCTGTACTGTGTTCCTGTCATAGAATGTAACACTAAGCAAAAACTCATACTTGCAAGGACACAGGTGTGTGTGTTCTAGGGGAGCACGCTACACTAAGTGCAATTGCATCCTATGCTCCGGTTCTCCAGCCTTCTTCCTCATAGAAAAAAATGAAGGGCAGAGCTGTATGAATATATTCAACAGAGTCCCATTTGACTTCTAATGAGAAAATGTCTAGAAAATGAATGGAGCTGTAGAGAGGAAATTGAAAAGGAAATGTCAAGAGGTCAGATCTGTGCAGCAACCTGCAGACATTTCCCTTAGCACACTTCAGACTTTCTGTCCTGACTGTTATTTTTATATTATCTTAATTAAATAATAATAATTAAGGGGAAAGCTGATATATTGCAAAGCAAAGCACTAGTCTCAAGCCTTATCTTCATTTTTAAAAAATCCACTGAGCCCTATATAATCCTTACATTTATTTTTAGAAAATAACATTAGTGGATGGCTGTAGCTCAAGGTTTCTTTGGAAGCTGGCCTAGTTGCCCAGAACAAGATTAAAGCAAGCCAGAGAAGAGGCTATTTCTCAAGATTGTCTGCTGGTAAATGAGTGTTTTGTGAATGGCTGCACTTATTGTGGCAGCCATTTGTTAAAATGCCAACCCCTCCATGGCATTTATATGGTAAGAGTACCAGGCCGTGCTCTCACATTCCAAAAATGTTCACTGCCTGAAACTACATTATTTATCCTCTAATAATAGAAGCACAACTGGCATGTATACTGCAAATCAGGAAAAACAGTAACATCAGTTCCAAGAGGATACCGATGTGATTAACAAGCGAGTTGTTAAATCGATTTGAGGGAGGTTGGATTCTTTCAGAAAATGGAAAACTTGTCTAAATGAAGAGGACAGAAATCAGTGTAAATGTGTAAACAACTATGGAAGTGCGCAAGATGCACCAGAAGTATTTAAGAAAACTTTGGCTAAAAAGAAGGTGACTAACAATAAAACATAGTTCAAAAATGACAATGCGGATACAAATGTTATAAATAAGTAACATTTAAATCAGTTGGATGCAGGAAGCAAATGGTGGGGATGGTTTGATTGCTAGATAAAAAGTGAGTTAAAAGGGGATAAGGAAGAGAAGAGGCAATTTCAAGCATAATTTGCTGAGGTATTAAACTTCGGCTCCCATGGCCAGCAACAGCAGAGGTGAAGGAGGAAGTGTCCTGGTTCATGCAGCATGACATGTAGTTTTCTCATTTAGCTCTGGAAGGAACATTCAGGGAACCAACTGGCATCTGGAGGGGACAGAGATGCTGAGCAGGCTTGAATCACAGAGTTTAGACAGTTGATGCAAGTGGCTGCACATTCCTGTGTAATGGACGTTAATGCATGCAACTTGTCGCTCAAGAACTTTAGTTGCAATTTTATGAGATAGTTTTTGTTTTGGGAGCATTCCATGGAATGGCAGATGGGTAGTGAGAAACTGCGCTACTGGAATGAGGGTTCCAAGCAAGGGATCAAATGTGTATGTGGTGGTGGTGGTGATGGTGAGACCTCATGACCTGTCTCAGCTTGAGGATCAGTCTTCCAGTGATACTGAATATGCATGAGACAGACTCGCATTGGAGTGATCACTATCCCTACTGGTTCTTCCAACCAGGTGGTCAGGGAACACATAATACCTGGATCTAAGTCCTATACTGCACCAAAGTTGTGGGCAATATTTTTTTTCTGAAACAAGCATGTTGTTTCTAGCCCTATCACACTTCCTTGCATGTTGTGTTTAACGGGGAGGAATGAAAGCTACTGGGTCATCAAGATACTCTTCTTCCTGCATATAAATTTCCAGTGAGACCTACGATGAAGGTATGACACAATTTTATAGCTGGACACTTTTTCTATAAGCCACAACCATTTGCTTTGCCCAGAGAGTAATAGTTCATTTGAATCCAGAAGCTTGGTTGGGGCAGAGGAATAGTTCTGCTTCCATAAATTGGGAAAATCAAACTGGATAGTTTTTGCAGGGATTATGAAACTGAACAGAAGTTTTAAGAACTGATCTGCTGGTTAAGATTGCCATGAAGTTTTCTATAGGGCTCTGAATTCAAGGGATGGAATGATCTCAAAGTTTTGAGAATGGGAAAACAGCCCCATGGAATTCCACAGCTGCAAATCACAAAACAGAAGTTTTACAAATTGAGCAAAGCTGCAACTGATTTTTTGGGGGGAGGGGAGGGAACCCTCAATTGTCCAAGGAGAATACAGACAGTTCTTAAAACACAGGATTCTGGCAGAGTCACAAATATTTATTCTTTAAAACATATTTTCGTATCTCCATTGCTAATTATTTTAAGGTTAAATAAAATGCATTTGAATATTTGGTATCAGGAGAATGTGGTAAAATCAGAACAGGCTAATTTGTAAATACTTTATTTAATACAATAATTGCCACACATTACTTTAAGGAACATTAGTAACTAGAGTGTGGTAGGTCCATAACTTCCATAATTATATTAAGCTGCTCATAAAATGTTGGATTGAGTTTTAAGTTGTAATTAAATACAGAAGGCCACTTGCTCTGGTGGTCTTAAATATTTTAATGTGTGCAAATTAATGAAAAAGCCTCCTGCTCCTAAAGTGTATCAGCTCTCACAAAATTACAAGATATGTATCTGTTGAACCTCAGTCCAATTCCATATCGTTTTTCTGTCAACAGAAGTGTTGAAGTATGATTTCTGGATATGATACTGCTTTTTCCAGTATGAGAGACAAAGAAAGATTTAAGTGACTAGAAGTAGAGATAAACCAAAATTAACTGTGTGTGTGGTCAGGTTTTCTCACTAGAGATAGAAGAATGCAAATCCTATAAACTCCATAAAACCAAATGGAATAACGATAGGTTTTCATGGCTTTTAACAATCAGGTTATAATAGCCCATTGCACAAGTGTGAGGTAGGGTTTTTCTTAAAATTATATATTATTTTTGAAAATAAAGTCCATTGAGTTAAAATAAATGTGAACTTACAGAATCCAGATCTATCAATAGTTAAATTGAAAGATTTAAAAATCTCAGTATTCTAAATATTGATAATTATATGTTTCATTAGTATTTCATAAGATGTATTATATATTAGAATGGCAGAAATGCTTTGGAAATAATTCAGAAAGCTGATCTGGAATGTGTGGGAATATGAATATAGCACTTCTCTTCATACACACATGTTCTTTTTCTCTTATGAAAAGAATATTACCTGTGACATAGATTGTCCCTAATCTAAAGCCATAGAGATATGGATGCATTTACTTTAATTTTAAATATTATTTTTGACAATTCTGGAAATATATCTTAATGTGAATATTGCACTTTCCTATCATGGGTTATAAGAAAGTGCATTACTAAGCAATCAGTTTGTAAAACTCTACATTTAATTAAATGTACATACAGTATTATATTGTATTTCATATTGTGTTACCTATAACCATGTAAATTTAACCATTGCTGAAACAGAGTGGCTTAGTTTGATCAAAGCAGAGTATGTTGCAAATCTCATTTTCCAAATGTATTTGGTCAAACAATGGGAACTAAAAAACATTTTTTTTTCCAAAATGAACTTGTAAATCAATTTTATGCTGATGGAAGATCATCATAATAATATTTTATGTAATATGAAAGCCAGTTCCAAAACATAGTTTGTTTTCAGTGTTTGGGTTTAGTATAGGGTAAGTGAACAGGAAGTAGATTAAAAATATTGCTTTCTACAGTATCAAGGAATGAGTGCTGTGGTCTTGAGGACATTGATAGAGTAAGGACAAAAAGGCTGACTCATACTCATTCAGTATGAGAGAGACATTATACAAGCATGCCCAAAGGTGAAGGATGTGAAAGTAGTAGCTTAGCAACTTCAGGAGAATCACAGAATTGCCATCCATAGAAAAGCAAGCCTGTCATATGATGGAAACCATATTTGCCATAATTATTGGCATTTTTAGTCTTGTATAGTACAGGACAAGACAAGCAGTGAAGTTGTAGACTGTATGTGCATTGAAGGACCACAGTATTATGGAGAGCTTCTATACCTATATAACTTTTATGTATGTTGGCTTTAGTTGAAAAAGGACATTGTCTGAAGGAAGGCTTAAAGGGAGTGCCTGCTGAGTATCTGTATCTGTTAATTAGAGATTTACTTACATTAATTTATGTGAATACCCTTCAGATATCAGGTGTGCATATTTAAAAAGGAACTAACTTTTAAATAGATATGAGTGGTTGTAACAACTGATAATCCTTTCAAGATGCGAAAGAGCTTCTATTCAGAGGACTTTATTAAGTAAGAGGAGTATAACTAATATTACTGCCTCCATTTACTGTTTTGAGACTCCTGAAGTGCTTATGTAAGCAGAAAAGTGGTATAGATATTTAATAATGTATAAATCACAGTAAAATGAAAACAGGAGAACACAGAGCAAGTCATGTGTTTCCACATATGTACAGCATTCCATACAGAATGCATCTTTTGTGGTGTTACACCTGTTGCTGAAATGAATGGTCAGTGGAAGCTGTGAAAAAGTTCATCTGCTGTCTTCCAATGTATGGAATATGAGCCATTACAATCTCAAAATTTTGTTAATATATTTCTTACACTCCTGGTTAAAAACTTCTGATTCATGAAATATTTCTACAGGAGTCTCAAAAAAAAGCTGATTTCTTTCTTATTCTGCTGAAGTTCGCAATATGGTAGGATGTTCTGTGTACACAACATATACAAATTCTTCATGAGACTTCTGCTATAAACCCCCTCTGCTATTAATAAACTATGCAGATTGTATGGTCAAGCAGGCTGTTATATAACTAATCCAAATGCTATATTTCAGAAATTGTAGAATTTATGAGTCCTGCTGAAAGATTGAAAAAAAAATGATAAAGACAAAAGATAGATAGATTGATCAATAGATAGATAGATCAAACTGTTACACCTTTTATCCGTGCTTCATGAATACTTATTATCCTTTTCAACTTATATAGAAATTTCTGTTTTACAACATTATATTTTACCCTTTGAAAGTTTATGGTGTATCTTTAGTAGTATTTTCAAGAGTTCTACTTCCAACTCCAAATGACATAATAGCAACTTGTTAAATTTAAAAGGGAAATTGCAAAGATTTCCTTGCTTTTTTAAAATGACTTGGGGCCAGGAGGGTGGGAGGAACTCTGCATTGAAACTATGCTGATTGTGCTACAAGATAAACATGTATAAAATCAGTATCTCAAATTAGAGAAAAATCCCTACTGATTTAATTAGCTATTTAACAAAGGGTTTTCAAAATTTGCAGTGCAGGGGCAAATTTTCTATTAAATTATGAATTGGCCCTGACTGTGTGTAATAATTGTATATAAAGCCATTACAATGATTTGCTCTATGACTGTAATACTTCCAGTTGAGTTTAGTTAACAGGTACTATAAAAAACCAAAATCTGAGTGGCTTAAATCATTCAAGGAATATATTGAAATAGTTCTGAAAAGTACAACTTGGATAGCTGTATTATTTTAATGAAACTGAGTGTATGATTAAAAGTAGAACAGCAAGCACCAAGGGTTTATTTGGCTTTGAGGAGACAAGTTCATAGGTTGTCATAGAGAAATACATATACATATGGACATATAGCAGAAACACAGATGCAAGCAGAAACTAAAATTATATTCAGCTCTGTCTTAGATCACTGAACTGCAAATAGTTTAACATTTGAAGAAAGTTACATTCTGAAATTAAACTGAGGAATTCAGGTGTGATTATCTCCCTCAGTGGGATCATCACTATGCAGCCTAAATATATTTCATAGGAAGTCAATTCTGTTGAATTCATAGCAGCACTTACTTCTGAGTAGACATGTGTAGGATTACATCGAAATAGCTAGCAATCTTGGAAAAGAGCTGCTTTAACTAACTGTATAGCCTGCCCATATTGTCCATTTGAATCAGCTTCCCCATAAAACCAAAATGTACCCCAAAATGTTTGTTTTTGTCAGAAGTAGGTGTCAACTCAAATTTCAGTAAATTGTTACCAATAGAAGAGAATATATGTGGCTCAGGGTTCAACTATGGGGTCCTTGGGGTTCTCTGAGCTTGGTTGTGTTCTTGCAAACGTTTTGTTACCCAGCTAGGTAACATCTTCAGTGCTAGAAGGGAGTGGGGTTTGCTCTCTGTTTATATACAGTGGTCTGCCCTGCCAGTGTTGGTGGGGGTGGGTGGGTGGGTTTTGTTTTGTTTTTTCCTCTGGTAGTTCCTTGATTAGGGTATTGTTTACTGCTGATTGTATGTCTGGTGATAATATTGGTGTTAATCTCGGCTTATCTGGGTGGTGATCACTGGTGAGGAGATGTTCTGGTCTTTTGTTTTCCTTTCTATTGTCTCTTTTGAATAGCGTGTAGATGTTGTTTATCTCTATGTGCCTGTTGATGGCTGCCTTGTCTGAATACCAAGCTTCCAGGTATTCAGCTGCACACTATTCAAAAGAGACAATAAAAAGGAAACAAAAGACCAGAACACCTCCAATCATCACCCAGATAAGCAGAGATTAGAACCAAGATTAACGCCAAACAAACAATCAAGCAGTAAACAATACCCTAGTCAAGGAACTACCAGAGGAAAAAATAAAACAAAACAAAACCCACAGCCCCACCAACACTGGCAGGGCAGACCACTGTATATAAACAGAGAGCAAACCCCACTCCCTTCTAGCACTGAAGATTACCTAGCCAGGTAATAATACATTTGCAAGAAAACAACCAAGCTCAGAGAACCCCAAGGGCTCCACAGTAAATCGTTAGTTTGATTATGATTATGATTATTATTATTTAGTGTCACGAATCACAGCATTGTTCTCCTTTGGTAATAATACTTTTAATAATGCTACTAGCTTTGCATTTTAATGAAGTTACTACTAAACCTTGTAAGACCACTACTCAGTGCACGTGCAGTGTTTTCCTACATAATTCAATTCTAAAATTCTGGTTTAAACATGTGGAAATTTCCATTTTAATTTTTAAAGAGCCCAGAGAAGTACAGTAAGTAGTTGATGAGTAATAGATTTCTAATATATCAAGAACTGAATGTTTTAAAGGCCTTTCTGTGTAATCAAATTCCAAACACCCTGTGGAATAATGAGTTCTTAAGTGCCTTCCTAAAAACCAGGAGATTAGAAAGCCAGGATCTCCAGAAGCAGGATGTTCCCCAGAATGGGAGAAGCCACTGAGAAAGCATATGCTGTCAGACTCTTCCCTGTCACTTCATGTAGAGTGGGACCCCTCAGGCGTCCCTGTTCAAAGAATTCATGCAATGGGACAAATCTTGCCAGGAAAGATTATTCTATAAGTATCCAGAAAGCAAACCGTGTAGGACTTTACAGGTAATTGTCAGCATTTTGAATTGTACCATTAATGAAAACAGTAACTAGTGTAGTGTCCATAGCATTGAGTCACTTGTCTAAATCTATCCCCAATTAGCTGAAGGGCTGCCAGGTTTTCAACTAGTTGTAGCTTCTGAATAATCTAAAGGCAGCCCCAGGGAGAACATGTTGCAGTAGTCTAGCTGCAAGGTGAAGAGGACATGAATCACAGTTGTCAGGGTCATCAGCTGAAGCTGGACAAAGGCCATCCTGGCCACAGCATCCCACTGCTGCTCAAGCTGAGATTCCATGAGGACCCCCAAATTACCATCATGTTCTTGTAGAACAGGGGTCCTCAAACTTTTTAAACAGGGGACCAGTTCACGGTCCCTCAGAATGTTGGGGGGCCAGACTATAGTTTGAAAAACACATGAGAGGAGGAGAGCCGCCGGACCCAGCATACCTGTCATGTAGAATAGTCCGGCTCTGCAATCTCCCTCCTCGTGCATCGCCTGCAGCTCCCGACACAGCCCCGACACTTCCGCTTCTGACAGACAGCAGCGGCAGCCAATCAGGTGGGCGGGCCGGATAAATGACCCTGGCAGGCCGTATCCAGACTGCGGGCCGTGCTTTGAGAACCCCTGATCTAGAGGGTGTGCAACTATGTGGAAAGTCAGTACTGGAACCAGAATCGAGGCAGGTGATTTGCTGAGAAACAGCAGCACCATCTTGTACAGATTCTCTCTCTCTCTCTCTCTGCATTTGGAAGGAAACTTTCTTGAGACTTTCTCAATAGATAAGAGGGAAGCCTGTAACTATCATACTATTATCCACATTCCTTTATTTTTCACTTCTAATAGAAAAAGAGAAAGAAATGTAGTATGTATATTTTACATTCATTTTCCAGTTGTTGGCCAACATGTAATCAGGTTGTCCTGTTTTAATGCCATTCCAAAGGTTAGTACTGTCAAAATGGCATACCGTTCTAAGGTTTTGAAAAGGCCAGCTATCTTCCAACAATGTTTCTTATTCTTTAAGAAAAAAATGTCAGCAATGGATCTTTTGGTTCAATAAGTACTTTAGGAAAATTAAATTAGTAGTTAAGATAGCTAAACAGCAAAGTGTCAGAATATTTGGGAGATGAAACAGGGAGAAAGAACAGCAGAAGCATTTAACCAAGTATAATAACAGAAATAACTTGGGTATAGGCTGTAGATATGATAAAGAATCTGCCTTGAAAGTATAAATTGGCATAAATTGAGCTGTTGCCATTCTTAAAAATTAATTGACTTGAAAGCTTAAAAATATGCAGCAGAGGCTTTCAGAGTGCACTCAGGAGAACTATATATTTATCTTCTATACAGAACATTTATTTTTTGGTAAAAATTAATTAAAACCACAGAATTGAAAAATGGACAATTAAATGTAAGTTTGGAGGGTAAAAAGGCATAAACAATGGAGGGAGATCGACAAAGATTAAGGATAATTTGGAGCCCAAGGAGTCAGGTCAACAAGGTACCCTTGTGGTCTTCACCAAATTCCCTAGCCCCATCATAAAGAAAGCTGACTAAATAAAGCATGGGCAGTTGCTGAGAAATATACAAGTTCTTAGCTGATCCTTTTTCAGACCCAGGCTTTGTAAATATGCTGGTTGGAAAGTTACCCCCTTGTACCAGATAACATCTGTGGTAGTTGATGAATTCTGGCATTCAACTTGTATTACATAGGCTAGTATTTTCTTTCTGATGAAACAAAGTGAGATACTTGTGTCAGGCTGTGATAAGAAAGGCCGCTCCTAACCTGAGTTTTCCTGGCTGGTTGAAGCAACCATTGCTTATTTTTGCCATCCTAGCCAGACCCAATGCATCTGTCTATGAGAAGATTCCTCAGAGTAAGACAGGAATGGCTACTTGAGAAGTACCAACAGATAACCACAGGAGATAACACCTAAATACACACTAACCTCAGTTCCCAGTCTTACAAACCCATTCCTCCCAAACTCTCTTTTAGTGGCAAGTACAGTCGTTTCTCAGAGCAAGATGTCTGTGAGGAAGTTGTCTGTCCCATTGCTGCACAGGTAGTGTCTTTGACCACCACGCCTTCAGTGCCTTGGTCTAAACAGACTCCCATTCTACTTCTCTGAGATCAGAGTTCTCACTTTGCTAAAGTGAGGTGAGATCCATTGAAGCCATTACCCTTTTTTTAATCACTAAGGAGCATTTCTCTCACCATCCAACTTCACTCTCATCTTTGCAAGTCTTTGACCATTCACCTATGGCAAGATGTTCTTTCTTGGCTTCATTTGTATCCTCATGGAGTTAATTCAACATGCATTAAATGAATCTATCTAATTACAAAGAGCTTCATTTAATGCATATTAAGTTTGAACCAAGCAAGATCTAAGATTCAGTGTGATCTGCTAGTTGGACTGGAGGAATGTAGTCAGGATGTTAATGGTAATACAGAGAGATCGTTCCTTTTTCAGCTGCTAAACAGAAGACTATGTTTGGAGACATTCATGGCCTATATTTGTCCCCACACATTCACTGTATAATGGCAAGTCAAATTTGTGGAATTTTAAAATACAGTGGTACCTCGAGTTATGAACTTAATCTGTTCTGTGACTCTGATCGCAACTCGAGTTGGTCGCAACTCGAGGTAAATTTTCCCATAAGGTTCAATGTAAATACGGTTAATCCGTTCCACCCTCCGAATTTGGTCGCACCACGAGGCAAATTTCCCCATAAGGTTCAATGTAAATACGGCTAATCGACCCTCTGAATTTGGTCACACCACGAGGCAAATTTCCCCATAAGGTTCAATGTAAATACATACGGTTAAATGCCTGCTCTGCATTTTCTTTGGAGCCATGCTGACAAGCACACCAAAAACCTTCCAAACGCCACAAAACACACCAGAAGCCTCACCGAACGTCTCCTTGCTACCGCGATCTCGCCCACAGGAAGCTGCGACCGTGTGGCAGCAGGGCAAATGGCCGCGGATCCGGTTCGTAGCTCGAGGCGGAGTTCGCATGTCGAGGTAAATTTTTGGGGCCGGAGCTGGTCGTATCTCGAAAAATTCATAAGGAGGGGCGTTCATAACCCGAGGTACCACTGTATATATAAAATAAAAGTATACCATGCTCTTAAAAAAGGGAGGTAGGGTTGTTTTTTAAAATCCATGCAAAGTTCCATAGTCTGTTCAACCATTTAGACATCTGAGCTACTTTCAACTTCCTTTGCTCTTTATGTACATAGAAAGTGTGAGTACAATGGCAACATTGCAGGAGAAAAACTCAGTTCAATATTTTTTTCCATGTTAAAGCCATTCTCAAATGCTAAGCACAGCAAATAAAAAGTGTGGCCATATATTTAGAAGTTGGACTGTAGCAATGCCCTAGAATTGAATACAGGAAATGTCTGTTTATACATTGAAAGTATAGGAAATTCTAGTTCTCAGTACCTAAATCAAAGTGCAATTTATTTAGCTTTCTAAGTTGCTGCTTGTATGTTTGATTCCCAGCTGCATGCATCCCCCCCTTCTCTCTCCATATGTCAGGAAACAGACTAGATTTTTTAAGTTCAAAACATCTTGGTGTAGGTTCCTTATGTGTTTGTTAATTTCACTTGGGCAATTTAATGGAACATTAACATAATCATGATTCACTCCTTATATCCAAATGTTTCACATGTAATCACATGACACCCAAGGACATGGTAAAGACAAACGGTACTTTGTGAATCAAATGCCCCTTATGACACTGAATTTTCTAATTGCTTTTTTGTACATTGTATTAATTTTGTGATTGGCGACAACAGGGCCTGTATTCTTGTCTGAAGAATTATATATAAAAAGCACCATCTGTAAACTTAACCATGTTTAGCTATTAGCTGTTTTAATTAAGAAGGATTCATAAAATAAACACAAAAATGTCACTTTTACAGGCAGTTTTGTACCTGACATCACTTGGAACAAGATAGACATTTCATTAATTATTCGGTAACATCTTCATTTCACTTTTTTTTTTCCTCTACAGAGCTGCTCAGAAGTTGAATCTGTCATCCAAAAAGAAGAAGCATAGGCCCTCTGCATCCTCTGTTTCTGAATCTCATCTATTTGCCACCAAATTCAGCATGATCCTACAGATATCCCCTCCACCTGCTCCACCGTGTTTATTAAGAGCAGTCAGCAAGGTGAAAGACACTCCAGGACTGGGCAAGGTACAAATTAAGCCTTTACAGCTGTACTAATCTGTTGCAGCAAAACTAAATTTGTGATCCCAAAAAAATGGCATCTCTTAAAGCTGTGTATGCCAGTTGACACCAACTTTGCAATTTTTACCACAACTGCTCAGATTGACAAAGAGGCAAAATGAAATAGCTTGTCTCTTCAACCACAAAAGTAGCTTCAAAACAAAGAAACCTTACGCCCTGCACATGAGGTTTCCCCTTACAACTGTATATTTATCCCCAGTTCTTCCACTCTTAACTCAGACGATGTTGACAATGCTGACTCTTTAATGCCCATTTCTTGGAAATCATTTTTAATCAGTATAAATAAATCTAACCTCAAAAAATGTCCTTAAAAGAGGGCTCACTAAATCATATGCTCCACAGTGTATTAGATAAGGGATTAACATATTTAAATGGACTATTCCAGAATAATCAGTAGATAAATATGCTCCTGTAACAATATGGGTCGAAGCAGCTAGCCCCATTAACTTGATACATGTTTGCAGTACAAAAGATTTGGTTATTTACACTATAATTCTATGCATGTTTGCTCTGAAGTACACTTGATTTGATAGGGCTTATTCCCAGGAAAATATGTGTAGGTTTGCAGCAGTTATGAATGATATAACACTAACATTTGAGAAAGGTAATAGTTTATTTTCTTCTATCTTGAATCCCTCTCCATAAATACTGATCAAATACCGAAACCAACTGGAATTAGACATGAATAGCTTCTTTCATTAGTGTTCATTCTTGACAAAACAGTAAGGATGGCAGAATGACAATTCACCTTGGCAAATGTATTTCACTATTATTTTACTTTAATTTCATGTACATTGCTTTAAAACTATACTTACACTGCTTTTTAATGGAGTTAATACCAGTCTCAAATGAAATGGAACTAAAATTCTTAATGATGGTGCAATAAGAAGAAAATGATATGTCATGTAATTTCTGACCCTTCTCTTTCTTCTAGATTAATTTCCAACCAATTAAAGAGGTGCATATTGCAGAGAATTACATATTGCAAGAGAGTTAACAGACTTATTCAACCTGACACCTCTCTGGACATATATATCTAACCCATGCAAATTAATTTATATTTACAGGGCACTTTAGCATAACTAAATACTTCTGAGGAATTCCAACATTTGCTTCCCAAATGTAAAAAGGACTCTCCTTTGTTATTAATAATGTTCACCTTCCATAATAAAGTATAGCTTGGGTTACTTTGCTCACATTTCCTCTGCTCCAGTATCTCAGTTACTTAAATTTTCCTTGTTTGAAAATGGACTGAGTAGCAAAATACAGAGTTTTGAATTAGAATTGATGAACAAAGCCATTATTTCAGATATTAGTACCAAATTAAAGATCAGCTAACCCATGCTTGGATTATTGTTTATGTAGCAAGTAGTTTTGGTAGTGCTAGAAGTTATTTTTACATCACTATTGCTGTTTGCTCACACTGCCAAGAAACAATTACAAGACTATGAGATAAAATAATAAGCAGTTCCCATATCTGGCATTAAATGCACGTGTTCTTCGCCTCTGCCCAAGCTTAGCCAGGGTTTATCGGTCCTGATTACAAGCTTGGCATTTCAGAGCCACATGCTACTTACGAACAGTCCCACTTGGCCTGTAAGCTTCTCTCTTCTTTCTACATTCTGGCTTTCTTACCAAAGCAGGCTACAATTCTGCAGAATTTAATTCAAGATAAAAGGGGGGTAGCAAGATCTGAAGTGCTATCTGAAGTAACTCTTAAATTCTGGCATGAGCGGTCTGTATTGATGCTGATAGTGGATTGGAGCTCATTCTGTCAGACAAAGAGGAATCATACACTAAGGCCATGAGGTCTGAGTTGGGGCTTACTTTGTATTTGCTTGAGTGAGCTCTCTGTATGGTCTAGTAATCTGCTTTATTAAAACCCCAAGTCATGCAAAGAGATATGCTCAACTTGAAACAAATGTGAATCTTGCTGTTCTTCATACTATCCCCAGCTGGATCCTGGATGATCAGAAGAGTAAGGGGTTGAGTGGACAAGTTCTTAAGTTGTAGAATGCAATACCAACATACTTTACTATCACACATTTGTTAAGAATGCCTGAAAAGGTTATTATAAATCTGAATGATCACGGTGAAATGTTTTCACCATAAGTAATGATTTTTATTCTGAGTAATGATAGTTGAAGGTATAATTATCATGGGATAGGGGGAATTAAGTGGGTGCTTTGTTTCAAAAAGTGGAAGAATATACAGAAACTCTTAAGGGTGTGCAAAATATTTCAAATTTGATATTCCACATTTCAAGATTGAGAATGCTTGTTCAAAGTATAAAAGAGCTATTTTAGTGAGAATTCTGTTTCTAACATTTTGGAAATGTTTTGAGCTCAGATCAAAGTATTTTGAACTCAAAACAGTTGCTTTTGAGCTCAAAAGCAAAATGAGTGAGGCAGCCTGTTTCACGCTGAAAATAGTTTTGGGTACAATATCAGCATTTTGAATTGAATTGAGGAATGGGAATATTTTGCATGTATCCGAATGATATTTTTTACAGTTGGCTTTCTTTTAAGCATAACAATATATTATGCCAAGGATGAGCACGGAGCAAGAATATTTCAGGAAACATACTATGTGGATGGCAGGTCTGGATTATTTATTTGTTTATTTATGAGACTTTATACTGCCTCAGGAGCAGATGATTCTAAGCAATTTACAGTACAATATACACTAAACCAAGAACTGAAACAATATACAATACATTATCACAAGAACATTATATACAATCCAGTACAACCTTTCCCTCAACCTTCATTCCTGGCATCACATTAAACAAAGGGAAGCTGTTCCAATATGTAGAAGCACAGCAAAAGAGAGACGCCTAGTTCAGATTTAACAACAAAACTTACCATCATAAGACCAATCTTGTGATTCTCTACTGGACTTCACTTTCTCTCTTCCTCCCCTTCTCCTTCAGGTACAGATGAAAAGTGTTAATTTTCACCTTCAGAGGAAATATACTTCTTTGTAAATGCCTATTCAGGAAATTGAATGGTGTTTAAAAAATAGTTAATTAAAATAAACCAGAATAAGAAAGTGGTACCGTATGCTGGATTAATTAACTAGAGTTGGAACCAGCCACAAAACCTCAAAATCGCGTGAAAGGGGCAACTTTCAGTATTAAATGCATAAAGAAAACAAAGGATAACAAGTTTCATGGAAGTACATTTTCTCAATATTGTCATGTCTGTATGAAGCCATAAGTTAGTGAGAGGAGAGCCAATAATAGATATATTAGTGAGCTATAAACAGGAGAAAAAGAAAAAAAGGTTCCAGGCAAATAGATTAACCCTAGCAACAGCTAAGTTGCAGTTAACTGGGTTTACATAGCGGTTTACACTGCTAAGCCATAAGTCATAATTTACAAGCCTCAATGACTTATTCACACAACATGTTAAAACCAAAACTGAATAAATGATTTTAATGGCTTCTTGTGCTGAGTCAAGGCAGCCAGTAATACTGATTCACTGCATGGAGCAGAAAGAGAACCAGATTGCTCTCTTTTGTAGCTACATGAAATTTCAGAATCTAATGAAAGATAGATAACTAGTGAGCTTTAAAAAGTAATGGCTCTAAAGCTAGAAGTTGATAGGGTGTGGATCAAGGAGACAAAATTAAAACCTGAGCAAAAGTATTTAAAATTTTCAGACTTATTGATAACTAAATGGTAGTGATTGGAGCTGCAATATTAATCAGAGTTTCAGAAAGCTTCAGTGTGCTGCTTTATGCATCTTTAATTAGAAATAAATATAAGTCCGGTGGGCTTACTTCTGGGTATGTGGATCTGGGTTTGCAGCTTCAGTGTGAGAGATTCTCATCCTGACATTGCTGAGAGAAGATCTAAATAAAATGAAAATGAAGTTTGAAATAATGTATAAATAAAATAAACATTAATATTAACAAACATTAAAGCACATCATTTATGATAATAAAGCCAAAAAGAAGCCTTTTATTTTTCATGTGAAATCTGGGGGTTATGGAGATATGCATACAAATGTAATTAACTAAAATTCTGGTGATTAATTGACTGAAATTTCTTTGAGACAACTGCAATATACGCTATTCATAATGGATCATTGGTGTATTAGCTATAGTTCATTTAAATTGTTATATGATTTGTCCTTAGAAGAAAGGGCTGTTTCCTTCCTTGTCATTTTAGATTACCTACAGCAGTATATTTGCTTAGAAAGTTAGAGAAATAGAAATAAAACAATATCTTGCCATCTTTCGAAAATAAGTGGGGAAAAATAGGTTAAAGCAGAAGAAATTTTCATAGATTCTTTTCAGTCTATGCAAAGGTGGACATTTTTGGCCACAAATATTTTTTAATATTCTAAATTTTATGAAAAGCCCGGTCAGCTTCTGAAATACGTTCTGCCAATATTCATCAAGAGAATATTAACAATGAAGCAAGAGAAAAAGTTATCTTGTCTTTCGAAACTTCTGCACTGGGACACAGAGTAAGTCAAAAGTTAATTGCTGTAGGACAAATGAGAGTTAAAACCATTATCCCTTGGAAACAATTTCTGAGAGGAAGAACAAAAACTGTTTCTCCTCAGAGTTACTATGGTTACAGAAATGGGAACAAGGAGGAATACCCCATGAGGCATTTTAAGAAGACATGTGCGTTCATCATTGTAGTCAAACAGATTGTTCTATAAATTAAATAGTTCCACATGAAATGAAAGCCAGGTGGCCTTTAGCCCTCAAGTTAGAGTGGCCCATTACACGGATATTCTTCAGGAAACAGGTTTGATGGATTGGACTGAAATCTTTGCTGGGCCAACTAATGGTGCACTTTCAGGAAAAAAAGTTTAGTATCTTTTATTGAGGAAAGGCAGGCAGGCTCCTATCTGTTAGATAGTCAAATCTGGAAGAACAACTATGGACGAAGTATAATCCTTGGCCCAGCTCTTCACAACCATACTTTTGATGTATATTTACTTTCTCTTTCTAAAGGAAAGATGTGTTGATTCTGCCAGTGAGTACCTGACATTTAAGCTAGGTTGTGTTTCTGTTTGCTTGCGTCAGGAATGGGGAAAGTGCTTCTATGTGGCAAAAGGAGTAGGGGAAAATATATGAGATCCCCTGCATGCATTATTCCTATGAGAGAATATGGAGTATGGAAAGACACCTCTTGCCTCCTCAACAGGTCAACTCATGCACTGAAGTCATGATTGTTAATGAAGGCTTGAGGTGTTTTTCACATTTTCACAGAAATGCAAAAAAACAAAGGAGAAATCATTTTTAAAAGGTGTTTTGAGCAATGGTATGTATTCGCAATGGAGAAAGTTATTTTCAACTGTGAAAATAATAATAAGGGTAACTATATAGTGATTCTAGTATGCTGGTAAGTAAGGAACATTAATGTGAAATGCTTATCATCTTGGAATTTATGCTATAGATTTGGGATACTGGTAAAACACTATGATTCACTTCCATTACAATTTAATTCCAGTAATAAACAAGGTGAGCTCTTGTTTCTATACCCGCAGCTTCTGCCAACTCAGCAGATGGAAAACATACGTGAGTAGATAAATGAGCACTCTCACTCCGGCGGGAGGAAAATGCTGGCAGCGAATCCACAGAGAGACGGGACAGTTGCCGGCGTCTGAAAAAGGGGCGTGAAGCAACGGAAATCCCGCCTCCTGTGCTGCCAGCTGGGCTGACGCTCTAGGAATTAGGCTCTGGCAAAGTCTAATTCCGAAACTAGAAAGATGCAATTGCCTTGGAAACCGCTAGGGGGCGGTCACTGCAGGGTCAGTAATGACTGTTAAGCAGATTAAAAAAAAAAAAAAACTGTGCTGGTGCATACTACTCAGTGTCCCTAAAAATGTAACCGGGAATCTGCTGTTGCAATTTGTTAACATGTATGTCCACACAGAAATCCACTGATTGGTGCTCTCATGAGCTAGAACCTTAAATCAAGAATAAACTTTGCCTTTTGTTTTTTGGTTGGTTGGGGAAAAACAAGATAAGGATCCCAGTTGAAGTATAGCAGTGAAAATGAGCAGAGGTTCCTTGGTTTGTTTAACTGCTTCTGGCAGGAAGAACATCCATACAGTGGTGTCTGCCAGTTTACTTGCTTGATTTCAACAGACACAAAGTCAAAAGAATGCTAATTTATTGCAGTAGGTGAATTGGGCCTGTGTTTCAATAAAGCCTTTCATATACTCCATTCTCATCTCAAGACTTTAAATCTTGTATTGTTTTATGTTTGCCTATGAACCCTTGCTCAGTGGACAGGATGAAAAAGCTGTTGGAGGTTTTGCTATAATAGTACTATAATAACAGAGACTGATGATCTAATTTAGTTTATTGATTCAGCTACAAGGTTACACAGCTTCTCTGTTTTTGAAATGCACCAACTTTGTCTTCTAAGTAATTGGTGATACATTAAAGAAGATCTGGGGATATATTTATCTAGTAGAGAGGGGGTGTATTCCCTTAGTATTGTTAGTTTTAATTTTGAAAAAAAGGACTACAGAAATGTCTCATATTTTCATTTTAAGTGATATATAAAATGGTTATGATTGAAATAAATTGATGTATCCATGAAGAAATAAACTTAATATGAAAGGGTAGAGAATCTTCTTTCAGCACAGCCAAGATGTTCATGAAATTTATAAAAATAAAATATCCAAAGAAGAAACTGATGATGACAGTAATTCAAAGTCTGAAAAAATATACCCGACTGATTAGGCATTCTTACACATGCAAAATGTATATTTTAAGTTTTGTTCCCTTTTTTTTGGTTTGAAAATCAGTATTTTCCATGACTGATTCTGTGGGGGACAAAGTTCAGACTGCATTTTTTCTTGCTATTATTATAATATTCACAATTTTCATAACATTAATTTTTCACCTGTCTGCTTCTTCTGAACAGGCAAAAATGAAGAGAAACTATATTCATTGGAGTTTAGCAACTTGTAGCTCCATCTGTAGCAACAATGAAAAGCATTGTTACTTAATCACTACATTTATAATTGCTGTCAGATTAAACAATACTTTTTCATTTTATAAACCAAGCATGCTTTATAAGCAGGCCAGGTAATGCATAATACATTTTTTTAACATAGTAATATAGTTAAAAGTATTTCTCATTTTCTCCATTGCTTACTTTTTTAACCTCTATGAGTGGAAATATCTCACATGAATGGCAACAATTACTTGAAGAACAATGTTGCCAGGAGGGAATTTGGGGACAGAAATCATGGACTTCACTTAGCAGATTAGGGAAGAAGACCCAACCTTCCTATAATTAGCTTCTTCTCTCCATCCCCAAACATGAAGGTATTTGGAATTTTGGTTCTAAGTAATTCATTTTCTTTTTTTAATTACTACTGGCATAGCTGGAGGCCTCTCTATGATGTATGCTTTTTTATACGAGTGTTCAGAAAAACTCTTGAGGGGTAAATCTTTTAATCTCTGAAAGTTTGAAGACTTCCCTTAGCTAAGGTAGGGCAGATTCTGTCCCCCCTGAAAGATTAAACATGCTTGTAAATTTTATCCAGTTCTATAAACAAATAAAAAGCAGTTGATGTTTCCTTTAAGAAAAAATCATTTCAGATTCTTAAGGTATCTAGAGCAAGGAACTCCCTACACCCTTTGTGTCTGGAAGATATCAAGCTTCATTAGAAGAGACCAGCATGTTGACCAATTCCATGAAAAAGAAAGAAGTTATTCCCCAGTGTGAATCAAGTAGTGACCTATCTGCTTCAGATACGAAGCAAAGCATATTGTGGTGGAAGCAGTCAAAGAGTAAAGTGCCTTAGTTTTCAAAATGTCAGATGGGATCCAAATTTAATTTCACCCTTGGCACAGTACTTTCTTTGCAGCAAATAGTCCTCTTTTTCTCCAGTTGCCTCTTTTGGGCTGGCTGTGTCCTCCTCATAACCTTACCATAGTATGTTTGTGAATTCTGTTTGCTTTTGGTATTTACATTTGCCATTTAGTACTTACTGACAGTGGGTATAAATAACAAAAGATAGATGCAGAAGAATGCAGAGCTTTCTCCTTTGCTTCCCTAGGTGGAAGATATATTAAAATGCCTAGAAGTTATCCTTAAGTAAGATTTGTAATCCACTTTTTGTGATATATGTTCACAAATGCTGTAAGTACTCTCACAAATAACTGTAACCATAAGACAAAATCACACAAGCTAGTTAGCTGGTGAAGTAGCTGGTTTTATTAGCATGTGAATAAATAGCTAACATTATAATAATTAATGTGCAAGTGTTTTCTGAAGCTTCCCCATAGCTGTACTAAACTGCATTTCATCAGATCCTTTGGGGACTTAAAACTGATGGTATTTCAGTATTTTAAATCAATTTTGCTGGGGATTTTTTCATTATATTATTTTTTTTTTCTGTGCTGACCTTTGAATATAGACTTTTTAAAGAGCATGATATTACAGTTAAATAAAAGGACCACCTGTGAAACTTCACAAAGAAGTTTGCTCAAGTTGACTTGTAAAAGCTTAACTCCTTGCTTCTTTTAACCCTTCTGAAGTTCAGCATGTT
Organism: Liasis olivaceus; assembly: GCA_030867105.1. Lineage (NCBI taxonomy): Eukaryota > Metazoa > Chordata > Lepidosauria > Squamata > Pythonidae > Liasis > Liasis olivaceus. Next base: position 267,481,306 of record CM061349.1, read on the forward strand.
GAGATGCTTCTCAAAGAGAATTTGTGACTTGGTTCACACATAACACTAAGGTATTATGTGAATGGTGTGGTCTTGACTTAACAATGTTGTATGAACTTTTATAGTTCATTTTTATAATTTTATAGTTTGCTCTAATGTCATCCTAGGAAGTTAAATTGAATAAAGAATATATTTAAGTTAAAATGAAAGATAGGGTAGATTCTTCAAAAATCTTAGGCACGAAAGCTGTCTGGGTGACTTCAGGCCAGTCACTCTCTCTCAGCCCAACCTACCTCACAGGATTGTTGTGGGGAAAATAGGCAGGAGCATTAGGTATGTTTGCCGCCTTGAGTTATACATAAAGTACATAAATAAATAAACTTTCCAGTTTATGGAAGAAGGACTACAACCTTGTTTGAGTTTGCAGCTCTTTCTAGTTGATCATTCCTTCAGACACCTTTACTAGAGTATTCATAGGAACTGAGTAGCCCTCTGCTTAAACATTGTTTTGGTAATTCTAAGCTCTTTGGGAAGATTGGAAAAAATTAGTACATTTCCTAAAATATTTAATAACCATTTTGTTATAATACAGTGAGTTTATATGATACTTTTAAACTTTCATTTTGCAAGCTGAAGCATCTATTATTTCTGTGTGTGTGTGTTCAGAAGGACTCAGTACAGCCAATCACAAGTTTGTTTGTTTGTTTGTTTGTTTATATAGGAGGTCAGACCCAGAAAGCAATCTTGGAAGATTTTTTTTTCTCTTTGTGATCTTTGGCCTGTGTGAAACCATATGGTTCATTATGTTTTCCTTACATTTTAATATCTGCATGAAAATGCCAGGTGATATCATCTGGAGGTTTGGGCTTAGATGTTATAATTCGAACAAAGATACAGTTCTATCTTTTATTTTTGTTTCCATATTAGCCAGGTGAGAGATGAATGGGATTAACACAATGAAATTAATTCAGGACAAATCTGGGGTAATATTAGTCAAAGTAATGGCATGTTTGAGATGATGAAACAAGCTTAATTGTGGTTATACACACTTAAGGAGCAGAGTGCTGATTGGGGGTATCTTCATTTTCAGAGAACGGCGGTCATTAGGAGTCTCTTTTATCAGCTTTCTTAAATAAGTCATCTGTGGCCTTCCCTAGAAAAAATAGACTTGGGTTTAGTCACCCAGGCTTTAGTTATTCCCAAACTGGAAGTTCAGACTAGTTTTAGTTATCTCAGGACTTTGCTTGGAAATAGACAATAGTCCAAAACATAACAACCAACTTCCATCTTGATAATCAGAGTATATAACTCTGATCTTATTTAAATGTCTTTTTGCTTCTAACTTTAGCTTAAAATGTTGGTTAAAGCCTTTAAAATCTTAAATGCTTAGGAACACGTTTTCAAGTATGTGTTTGAATCAAGAACACATTTATAAATTTGAGAGGTATGATTTCCATTCAAACGAAATGAATGTCATGAGAAACTTGCCTGTGTACAAAATGGCTGCCATGGGGGTATAACCATGACATAACACCCATTTACCCGAAGCCAAACTAATTCTGTATAAAATATTCTCTGCTATGCCAGTGGATCTTAGTGAGGCCAAAAACAAGGTTGGAAATAAAGATGATCTAGAGACTGTTGTTTTGCTTTGCTTTAATTTTTTAATTAAAATAGTCCTTTCAAAAAATATTTGGGGCTGATGGGCAATAAAGGAGGTTCTCTGTGCCTCTCAGCCTGCCTGTGTTCTCTGTGTTATCTTAAAGAATTGTCAAGTAAGTATGAGATGCCATTCTTTTATATAATGGTAATGTGACTCAGGATCCTATATCTAGCGGAAAGATAAAAACTTCTGAGAAGTTAGGAGACCACGACTTCTTCTCCTGATCTCTTGGAGAGGTGCAGGAGGCATCCTGGTGACACAGGAGGCAAACTGCAAACATATCTAACCTTCACACGCTCACGTATCCCACTTCACACAAGGCTAATTCTATTATCTCACTAGTACTGCATTTAGAAGTTGGCTGGTATATTTGTGCTAATTACTGATTATATTGAAAAGTATTGTTACTTTCAGAAAACTAGAATATTATTCTTCATTGTTATTTCCATCAAGTATGATCAAATGATGGATAAGCAAGAGCAAAAGTTATGCAGAGAGACATAGACTACCTATTCTTCTAAAGGAGTAAGAGGATGATGTGCAGAAGCATGTCTTCCCCCCCCCCATGGTACATAATATTTGATTGATTGATAGACAGACAGATGTGTATCTTTGTTTTATCACCAAGTAGCAACATCTCAAATATGTGGGAGCAAACATATAGTTGTTCTATCCTTATTTTCCTGCAGGGGAAATGTAAGATACCAATTAAAATATTGTGAGATGTAGTTCACCCTTTTAAGAATCTTCACTTTCCAGTATGTACCTGAGTGGTTTGGGCACATATTCATAAGATTATATTAGCCATATACCTTAAACCTACATGATGGCTTTTTTTGTCCTTCTCCAAAACCCTTTGCCATGCATGCAAATAATTTAAACATTGGATTTTGCCTCTAAATTACTGTCATTTCTTTGGAGCATGCTGAGCTATGTCCTGGCACAAGATCTGACAGCGGCACGAGGGATGTGTGTGCTGTCTGGCCACACAGAAGGTGGAGGCATGCACACTGATTGATAACAGCATGTGCAGATGTGATAAACATAAAGAGGCCCTGGCTCCTTTTTGGGAAAGTTGAACAGCAACATAAATGAGGAAACGGAACTCCCCCGGAGACTTGTACTTGATGTACAGTGGGAATCGTGAATCTTTTCAGATTGCTAGAATGATTTATTGTGAAGCCGATTATGTGGCATGAGGCAGTGCAGAAATTGAACTCCACTAAACTCTTTTCTAGTTTATCATAGCATATTAATAATGCAGTAGTAATAATGGAAGTACAAATTAAAAATAACTAGATAGAGAAGATAAGCAGCAGGTTTGAGACTTCGGAGATAGCTTTAAATCAATCAGACAGGACAGCTAATATAGGGAGAAATTCAGGATATCCTTATTAATTACTTTGTATTTGATAAAGAACATGGTGTTTCCTAGATTGATATAGGTTTAGGATTAGGTTTCTACTATACTGGGCAAATATATTTGCAAATTTTGCATAGACAATTAGTTTCACCCATTTTCCTTTGTAATTTGTTTTCGGTATGCTGTCAACATTTCCAACCCACCCACCTCCAATACTGAAGGGTTCATTTTGCTGAAGGATAAAGAGATATTAAAGTTGCCTATAAGACAATACTGGGCTTAGTAGTTTATATATTGTGTGGAATAGTGCTACCTCTTGAATGGGTTGTAGTACTGTAGGAGGAAGAAAATGTTTCTGCCAGTATTACATCCCATATTGTAATGGTATGTGAGAAAGACCTTGAGAGACAGGGCAAAGAGATGCTGCCTAGGGAATGGTCAGATAAGAGACAGTATAGCCCGCAGCTGCATAATGGATGGAGCAAGAGGCTCAAAAAGGACCTTCCCTAGCTTCTTAGGCTGTAAAGAAGGCAGTGGGAGAATTAGCAATGGAGGTGAATATGTGTAGCTCAGGGTTGAACTGTGGAGTCCTTGGGGTTCTCTGAGCTTGGTTCTTTTCTTGCAAACGTTTCATTACCCGGCTGGGTAACATCTTCAGTGCTAAAATGGGATGAGGTTTGCTCTCTATTTTAGCACTGAAGATGTTACCTAGCCGGGTAATGAAACGTTTGCAAGAAAAGAACCAAGCTCAGAGAACCCCAAGGACTCCACAGTGGGAGAATTGTACTTTCAGACTTCCAAGATTCTGTTATTGTAGCCTTACAATAAAGTAAAATTAGCTCATCTGGTTGTGTTTCCTGTCTGGCCTACTTGGGAAAACTGACATCAATCTTGCAAGTCTGAAAGTACAAATCTGCCTCCATCTTCTTTATAGCCTGAGAAGCTAGGAAGGGTCCCTAAGATCAGTTTTGGAAATCCCACAGTAATGTCTTATTTTTCAAATCAATTCTACCCGTTAGCCAACCAAGCTACATGTGTGCATACACAAGCACACAAAATATGTTAATATTATTTAATCATTTTGTGTTATCTGCATGAAGGGAGTTGTACTTGTTGAAGGAACAATGGATCTGCCCATTATATCACATGGATTCCATCCTTCCAATCTGCCTGCACTAAGTATTGAATTCTGCAGTTGGGGAACCTGCACACTTAATCTGTCATGTAAGCCAGAGGCATGCACATTTCAATTCAGTGTCACAGGTTGGGGCATTGGACTCCATGTGGAAAATTCATGAACAATTGTTGCATTATTAGACAAATTGCATGTTTTAAATATATTTGTATGCAACAGTTTTGGTCAGTTTATGTGTGCGGCGCTCCTGGATTTAATCTCTTCTTAGGCAGAAGAATGTTTTGCATCAGTCCTCGGTATAGCTGGTATGAGTCCATCTTCTTTACCATTGCCTCCCCTCCCCCTCTGTCTAAAGCACCCAGGGCAAAGACTTGGCCTCCTATTTGTAAACTGCCATGTGCACCTGCAGTGGTGCCTATAAATAATAACAATGAATCTGTTAATCTTTTAAGTAGACAAGACACAGTTGTTTTTACTGTAGCAGCAATGTGGATGGACTCCATTACAGAGGTGATGGGTACACTATTGGAAGACATGAAGGATCAGGTTACGGACAGATCATCATGGAGAAAATATATCCATGTGTTCATTAAGAGTTGTCATCGACTTGATGGCGCATAATAAAAATCAAATTGATGGAAATAGATTGCATTTTACAGTTGGAGCTAACTTAAAACAACAATATGTGCCAAGGAAAGTGATAATCAGTTTTTTCTGTCCCTTTTTCGTCACTGTAGGTGCAGATTCAAAATTGGCCAAATCCTTGTCACATGGCGTTAAGTTCCTGACAAGAGGACAATTCACTGCCTCCTTTTAATGTTTTAGTAACTTTGTAATCTGCCCAGAGATCTTTGATTCTTTTTAATAAATTAGAAATGAATGAAAGAAAGAATATTGCTTCAGAGAAGTCTTTGTTCTTCTAGCAATAGATTGCCCTTAAAAAAACTGAAAGAGCTTAATTTAATTTGAATATATCTATACAGGTTTGAAGTAGTAGAGATTCTTTGAAGACTTGCTCCTCAAATTCATGTAACTTGTAAGTGGAACAATTTAACATGACCATAAGAATATAGTAATTATCATTTGTGGAACCAGCGGCTTTAGATTGCCACAGATATTTCCTCTGCCTTTCAGATGATATGCAAGTGCATCATTCTGAATTGTGTTAAAGCCACAAGAACTCATGATACATTTCAAGCTTAAAGGAATGAATTGTGCTCCCAGCAGTTACAGGTGAAACTCGAAAAATTAGAATATCGTGCAAATGTTCATTTATGTCAGTATGGCAATTCAAAAGTTGAAATCAATATATGAGATAGACGCATTACATGCAAAGCGAGATATGTCAAGCCTTACTTTGGTATAATTGTGATGATTATGGCGTACAGCTTATGAAAACCCCAAATTCACAATCTCAGAAAATTAGAATAGTGTGAAAAGGTTCAATATTCTAGGCTCAAAGTGTCCCCCTCTAATCAGCTAACGAATCCATAACACCTGCAAAGGGTTCCTGAGCCTTTCAATGGTCTCTCAGGCTGGTTCAGTAGGAATCACAAGCATGGGAAAGACTGCTGACCTGACAGTTGTGCAGAAAACCATCACTGACACCCTCCATAAGGAGGGAAAGCCCCAAAAGGTAATTGCAAAAGAAGTTGGATGTTCCCAAAGTGCTGTATCAAAGCACATCAATAGAAGGTTATGTGGAAGGGAAAAGTGTGGTAGAAAAAGGTGCACAAGCAGCAGGGATGACCGCAGCCTGGAGAGGATTGTCAGGAAAAGGCCATTCAAAAGTGTTGGGGACTTTCACAAGGAGTGGACTGAGGCTGGAGTTAGTGCATCAAGAGCCACCACACGCAGACAGATCCTGGACATGGGCTTCAAATGTCGTATTCCTCTTGTCAAGCCGCTCCTGAACAACAAACAACGTCAGAAGCGTCTTACCTGGGCTACAGAAAAAAAGAACTGGTCTGTTGCCCAGTGATCCAAAGTCCTCTTTTCTGATGAGAGCAACTTTTGCATCTCATTTGGGAACCAAGGACCCAGAGTCTGGAGGAAGAATGGAGAGGCACACAATGCACGATGCTTGAAGTCCAGTGTGAAGTTTCCACAGTCTGTGTTGATTTGGGGAGCCATGTCATCTGCTGGTGTTGGTGCACTGTGCTTCATTAAGTCAATGTAGCCATCTACCAGGAGATTTTGGAGCACTTCCTGTTTCCTTCCGCAGACGAGCTTTATGGGGATGCTGACTTCATTTTCCAGCAGGACTTGGCACCTGCCCACACTGCCAAAAGTACCAAAACCTGGTTCAATGACCATGGGATTACTGTGCTTGATTGGCCAGCAAACTCACCTGAGCTGAACCCCGTAGAGAATTTATGGGGCATTGCCAAGAGAAAGATGAGGAACATGAGACCGAACAATGCAGCGGAGCTGAAGGCCGCTATTGAAGCATCCTGGTCTTCCATAACACCTCAGCAGTGCCACAGGCTGATAGCATCCATGCCACGCTGCATTGTGGCAGTCATTGCCGCAAAAGGGGCCCAAACTAAGTACTGAGTACATATGCATGCTTATACTTTGCAGAGGTCCGATATTGTTCTATTTCCAATCCTTGTGTTATTGATGTCATGTAATATTCTAATTTTCTGAGATTGTGAATTTGGGGTTTTCATAAGCTGTACGCCATAATCATCACAATTATACCAAAGTAAGGCTTGACATATCTCGCTTTGCATGTAATGTGTCTATCTCATATATTGGTTTCACCTTTTGAGTTGCCATACTGACATAAATGAACATTTGCACGATATTCTAATTTTTCGAGTTTCACCTGTACTAGTTGTGATATTTAGTCATAGCAGTATACGTATGTGTGGTGATTCCTTGGGAGGAATAATTGGCTGGATTCACACTTTGCGCTGAGCCATGATCTGTGGATCAGTCATTGTGGTTTACTAACTATGGTTTATGACTCAAGCCTGGACCTTGGCCAATAAATTATGATTAAAATAGACTTTTGCATAATGCAGCATGTGAGGCCAGAAATCCTGCTTCATTTCAAAGCTATGCATGTTCATGAAGAAAAAAAACCCACTCAATAGGTTTTATTCCTCTGTGTATGTGTATTTGTTTTTACAGCTTTTATTTTATAGCATTTATTAACTGGTATGGTTGCTGACTTGTGCAGAGAAGCTAAATAACCAAGTAGAGGTTGAGTAAGAATAAGAGGAGCCCAGGACACTTTACAAGAAAACAATAAAAACAAAATCACCAGGATGGTGTGACCCTTTTGTGGGAATCAACGAACTCAGCTCAACCACCAGGACATGCGAACAGCTCACACAATGAACATGCTAATCACCCTCAGCAGCCACTCGTTAACAACTCAATAGAAGAAAAAACCCTGCCTAACCCATAGGAAGATACACAGATATTCTGATACCAAAACAAGCAGCCACTCATTAACCCAGCCCCCCCAATCCCCCCCCTTCAGATCTCTATAAATACCCACAAAAGGGTCACACCATCCTGGGCACAGAGAGAACTGCTCCTGTCTGTGCTCCTGCACTCTGAAGATGCCAGTCACGGATGCTGGCAAAACGTTAGGAAACAGAACCTCCAGAACACGGCCACACAGCCCAGAAGATCCACACCAGCCTTCTTATACTACTGCAACTAGTGGATATACCCTGGGAGATTCTAGGGAGTGGCTGTCTTGAACCTCTTATGCTTCCCATGCTCCTTCTGTGGACTGTGTTGTCTTTTGTCTCCTTTCCCTTCCTGGAACGCACCCCCTCCTTCCTGATAGCCTTGCCCTCTGTTGCTATCTACCACATAACCCTTCTCTTCGTAGATACGTTCCATCACAACTATATAAATATTAAAATAACATTAAAATATTAAATAACATATACAAAAAGGTAAGCGCTAGAAAATTTAAGTAGTTAAAGTTAACAGGTGCTTCTTTAACTTTTCAACCAATTATTTCATTCTCTTGGCTGATAGTAAATACATGAAAATCTAGCTGTACCTACCATAGTAGAACAGAATGGTTGGTATCCTGTGCATTTCTAACAATTACATTATCATTGGTGTCACACCATGCCATCTTACCCTTCGGCTGTGCTATAAGATAAAGGTGTGATAGCCCTTGTGGCTTCTCCCTTAATTTCCCCACTCTAAATTATGGTGTATTGGTGCAAAATTGCTAATAGTAATTTGCACATATCTTTGCCCCATCAGCAAAAGTACACAGGAATGATCTGAAGCATGTTATATTTGTATCAAAATATGTTTTATAAATGAAGATTTAATCAAATCAAAGTGATCCAGATGGTTTCTATTGCACAGTACACTTACTTAGGTAATGTAGGTAATTATCAATTACATGCGTGTATCATGATGCAGGAGTTTTTAGGCCTATATTTGCTGAATTGTTATTTTGTCAGATTAGTACTTTGATTCACAAGCAACAGCATTTTTCATATCCAATTCAGGACTTTGCTTTTATATGTGTGCTTCTCCTATGCAGCAGACTTGTGTCTCTTTTTACTTCACCTTTTCCTAGTTCTTCTCTTTTTCAACATGTCTACTCTGTTTTCTTTCACCATTGTTCTTATAAGTTAAGAGATATTTGGAATACATTTCCCAACAAAGTTTCCAGTGCCTGTTCCTTAAAATGAACTTCATGAATTTTGCTTGTAATTATAGCATATTTTACTTGTAATTATATATGAATGATCCATGTTTTTCTTAAACAAACACTGATGTTAAATGATGGATTGCCTTAAGAATAATAATGAAAGCACTATATGCTGCTGTTTATAAACTGGTCCCTTATGGTATATTACACTTCCCAACCTTGTATCAACATAATGTTCAATAAGGTATTCATTCAGAGTAGAAGAGGGAAAATACACCTACCTGAAAATCAGTATTGTCTTCATTAAACTGATGATTGGTAATAAAATATACAACCTTCCCAAATACTGTGCCAAGTAGAAAAAGGCCAGTAGCAATATGAGTTGAATATGGACATTTTAGGATTTGAAGAATCATGTTTTATAATATTGAACTGAACACATATTAAAGAACACAAATTACCTCTTTGGTAAGGTAATTAAGTTGATGATTACTGGACAACTTAAGACACTTTTGGATGAATTTTATAGATCAAATTAAATTCAAAATTTGGTTTAAGCTACCTTGAGGTTCACCTGACTTCTTCTGACCAACAATCCCTATGTCATGATAACTATGTATCTGAAAGTTAACTACCCCTTTTTATATCTGTGATTAAGTGTGAAATCCTAGAGAGATCACCATATTTTAGATTTCATTACTTACAGCTACATAGAGAGTGAAAAAGAGGTAGAAACAGGTTGAGGTATGTCCCCATATTTATCTTTAGTGGTGTAACCCCAATCATGCCACCACAATTTTTTAAATTCCTCTGGAGAAAGAGAAGAAAAGGTTGGTAGGATGTCTAAAAATATGGCCATCAACTGATTGACCAAGGCTTCTTGCTTTGTGTTGCTGGCATCCAAATTTGAACTCAGTTGACTGGGGGAAAGGATCATCGTGCTGGCCTTGTTGTGTGAAAGGAGTTCCTGGTTTTCATTATCCATTGCTGTATCCTTCTAGAGAAGCTGAGTTGCGGAGTTGGATGGTCAGTTCCAGAAGATGATTCTAGGGGATTCATATTTGATCTCTTGAAAATTATATTTGGAGGGCCTACAAGGCTGTCTGATTCTTCTTACTGTTAAACATTCACAAGAAACATACTGTAGATAAACTCAGAATTGTGGATGATGCTACATCTCTCCTCAATATCAGTAAACTGAGGCTCAATTAAAATAAAAGTCCAAGTACTCTTAATGAATGGTTCATCTCCCTAGTTGACTAAGAATTGCAGTCACCACAAACCCTAACTTTGTATCCCTTGGGAAGGTGAATGTGTCTCATAGATCTTACTTGGTGGAGTCTTTGGGGTTCTTTGAGCTTGGTTGTTTTCTTGCAAATGTTTCATTACCCAGCTAGGTAACATCTTCAGTGCTAGAATGGAATGGGGTTTGCTCACTATTTATCTTACTTGGTATCACCAGCATATTCTCTCATATTTGAGGAATTGGAAGGAACAAAAAGTGGTCAGTTATTCTTAAGGGTCTTCTGGATCGTCAGATTAATAGGTTGCCTTAAGTTCATTACAATGTGCAGTTATTACTATGTGTAATGTTTGCAGTCTCATGGTCATTACTATGTGACATATTCTTTTTCCTTTTGAATCTCTCAATATACAAGGTGTAATAATAGCCACAGGTCACTATTAGTTGCATAAGGGCAGATAGAAATGTCTGTTCTTACAGCCAGTATGACTGTAGAATTGTATGCCCTTCAGACATCTTTTGGGTGGAGTTTAATGTGTCTTATATCTATATATATTATTGAGTGGATATTTCAGAAAATTTGACAGGGAAATTCTTTGTGCTTATTTCAAAGAGAGAATTTGACTACACAGTCTTTTTTTTTTTTAACATGGAACCTCCCTTTAATTTGCACTGATGTGTGCTCTCTTGTGCTCTCAGATACATGCACCCCTATCCCACAACATTAAAATACACTATGGTTAATCTAATTCATAACAGTCAGTATGATTAGATTAACAGTTTGAATGGAGCAGATTTCATAAAGTTCTATTAATAAAACAGAAAAGAGCACAAATAAAATGAAAGAGTTTTATATTTTTTTAAAGCTTACAGCAGTGGAATTATTGGACACATTTACTTGTCAGCTTGCAGCAAAACCCATGTTATACTAGAAACATTCAGTAAACAGTTTGTTTTTATATTTCTCTCTTTTAAAAAAATCATATTAAAAGGTCTGTGCTTTCAGATGGGAATGATTACTCTTTCTTTGTTGCCCTCGAAGACTTGATTCACATTGACAGTGTTTTTACTATTTCATAGTTAACAAATGCCAGAGTGTTGCTCTAAAGGGCTTATATTTCAAACTGAATACGCATACAAACACACACGAAGCACATGTACTGCTTGAATTTAAGTAACTTCAAGTCGTGATAGGGGAAGGAATAGCACCAACTACCCATGGCTTTTAACAGTTTGTTGCATTTCTTTCTGCTCTGAATAAGCCAGAAGTATGTAGCTTTTATGAATGCTAGAAAATCAAACCATATTACAGTGGTACCTCGGGTCATAAACGCTTCTGTTCACGACCAATTCGGGTCACGAACATCACCGTTCGCACAATTTTGCTTCCGTTCGCGAACTCTGCATCGGGTGACGAACAGGATCTGCGGCCATTTTCCCTGCTGACACATGTGGTCGTGGCTTCCTGTAGGGAGGGGGACTCTCCCTCCAAGCAATAACCGCCTCTCCACCCGCCTTCCTGTCCTCCACGCCAGAAGGCGCCTCGAGCAAGGTTAGTGTTCTCTCTCTTCGTACTGTACTTTGTGTCATATTTTTGTGGTTTTAAAAAAAAATACATATGGTTCAGAACGGATTAACTGTATTTACATTGAACCTTATGGGAAAATTTGATTTGGTTGGCGACCAAAATCGGTTGGCGACCACATTCGTAGGGGTCAGAATGGATTAACCGTATTTACATTGAACCTTATGGGAAAATTTGATTCAGGTCATGACCAATTCCGGTCGCAACCAGAATCGCAGAACGAATTAAGTTCGTGACCCGAGGTACCACTGTATTCCAATGCTATTTATTAAAATATGATCTAACAGGAGAAAAGAACCTCTTGTAAACTGCATCTGTATTAAGATGATTAACAACTATAAGGAAAAGTACATCTTAGTTCTCTACTAACTAGGTAACCTTGGTTTGTTACTTGTGTGCACAAATATACATACTTTGCACCAAAAAATGTTGAATTAACTGATCTTTGTAAATTACACAATAATTTGTGATGCATTTTTTCGCTCTTGTCCTACATAGAGGCAAGAGAACATGCACCATAAAGAAACTGAGAAAGAGAACTAGATACTAGAAGGGTTAGGAAACTCAGTTAAAGCTCTGCCATCAAAAATGGCAGGGTGGCTTTGTAATTTAATACCTCTAATTCCTACATACAGAAAATTATATCAGAAAGCCTTTTTCGGGGGGGGGGGGCAGAATTTTTCAAAATGTAAATATTTCTCTAGCACAGCATCATTTGAATTTGTTAATTTAATTTGAAACTTGACAAGCTCGATTTTCCTAGCTCTACCTAAGTATGCAAAAGTTATTTGCAGTGTTTTAAAAAAAAAATAATGAAAGTTGCCAAGGACAGGGAAGAACCATGGATATATGTGCTTCAAATTTGGCAATTAGTCTTCATCCTCATCCCATTTCTTCATATTTCATCCAATTACATCAAGCAGACCAAAAGTTATAGTAATTTATTGGTTTTAATGATAGTCATTGGGAGATTTGGCTTTCTGAATTGAGATGCAGGTTTGGACTCCAAGTTAAGTCAGAACCTCAAAAACAATCAGAGATGAATTGGTCTGTTTTCTGGGACACTGAATTGGAGTCTGAACCATATCTTGTCACTGCATAATATTACTATCTACCCTTAAAGGTATAGGAAACTGTATGTCCTGCCAATATTAAGGATTACAAATGTCAGAACTGCAGTGTTGCTGGCCAGGACTTATGGAAGTTTTAGTTTAACTATCTGAAAGGAGCAGCTTGCTATCTTTGCTCAGCACCCTGGCTTATATTAAACAAAGGAATGATGTATCTGACTGAGAAATCCTGTTTAGGTAAGCATTGTATAATAGGATCACTTCTAATTGCATGGGCTAGTGAAGAAAATACCATGTTGGTGAAAAGTCATACAACCCATGAAATATTTTATGTTGTAGTAACCATTGTACAAATCTTGAAATTGAAATTTAAACCAACTGCTTTGAGATTTCATGCATCAGATATAAATTAAAAAGAAATCTAAATCCCAGATGAACTACTAGGAGAGATTCCAAGTTTTTCATAATGGGAAATTGCTTTTACATAAATCAAACTTTTTTCCCCTTGGCTAGGTTTGTCTGGTCGGTTGCAATTACCCATAAATTTCAGAAGATGATTTTGCCTGTGGATGTGCATTCTTTAAGAGGATTATTAAGTATATTTGCCTTGCCATACATGTCAATGAATGATGCTAAAAACTCCCTACTATTGTAAAATTGGAATTATATACCAGAACATTTCTGAAATATTACTGTAGCTTGTAAAGGAAATGATTTGTAGCTTAGTATTACTATACTATGAAAGAGATAAGCACATTTTAAAAAATGTTAATTTTATCAGATGAAGGCTATTTCCTTTATCATGGGAGTTTCTGTTGCCCTCCCTCTGGTTATCAGTTAACAATGTGGCTACTGAATGGAGAAGTAACATATAGACATCTTTCACCATGCCATGCCTAGTAGAGAGCAGCTCAGCTATGCTGAGGCCTCCAGAGGGAGAGGAAGCAGAAACTTTCTATTGCTCTTTGTTGTGCTGCTGTTGCTATTTCCATCCCACCTTTTTTGTATTTTCTTCCCAGATGGCTGGTCCACTAATAAACCTAGTTAAAATATTATCTGCAGAGCCCTGAAGAATTATACCTGACTTCTCCTTTACCTTCATCGTCTTTTTTACTTGGGTTTCATTCTTCCAGCCTGTAAGCCTGAGGTTTAATTTTTCCTGAATTTTGTAAACTGAAGAGTAGGATGTTACTTCTTCAGACATTTGAGGGTAAAGGACAATCAGCTATCCTTGATTTGATATTAGTCAATGAGAGGAAGAAGAGGTAGCAGAAACATTGAGCAAAATAACCAATTAAGGATGTAATTGTGGAGTCCTTGGTGCTCTCTGAGCTCGGTTGTTTGCTTGCAGACGTTTCATTACCCAACTAGGTAACATCAGTGCTAGTGAGTGTGGGGTTTGCTCCCTGTTTATATACTGTAGCTTGCTCTGGCAGTGTTGGTGGGGGTGTGGTTTTCTTCTTGGTAGTTTCTTGATTAGGGTATTGTTTCCTGCTTGATTGTTACAACCTATTATAACCACACGGCATCACCATAGCACACAAGCCAACTAAAGCCCTCCAAAACATCTTAAGTAAACCAAAAGACCCAGTAGCCCAAGAAGAAAAAATAGGAGTCATCTACCACATACAATGTAAGGACTGTAATGGCTACTATGTAGGACAGTCAGGCAGAAGACTAGCAGAGCGCATCCATGAACACCAACTAGCAGTCAAAAGACATGATGAAAACTCCTTAATCTCACAGTACATGTACAGACTCAACCATAGTTTCAACTGGGAAACTATGAGCATGCTAGACCAAGCTAAGTCCAAAAAACACTAAGTAATTCCTGGAAGCTTGGTACTCAGACAAATCAGCCATCAGTAGACACATAGAGATAAACTACTTTTATACACCATTCAAAAGAGACAATAAAAAGCTAAGAAGGAAAAAAAGATCAGAATACATTCCCTCCAGCACCTGACACCCAGATAAGCAGAGCTTAATATCAGACAAACAATCAAGCACTTAGTTGGTTCAAAAATCATACTCAAAGAGTGTTCATAAGTGGTTTCTCAACAAAGTGCAGTGGGGTGTTGAGTAGGGTGCCACAAACTTCAGTCTTGAACCTTGTAATATTCAAAATTTTATTTTATTTTGATGCAGGTAATACAAAATTGGGTGGAGGCCTAAAGCCTAAAAGAGAAAAATAACATTCAAAATGATGTGTTGAAAGTAACAAAATGAAATTGAACAAAGACAAATGTATTTGATAAATGTTCAGTTAGGAAACAAAAATCAAATGCACCATCTTAGGATATGAGACTATCTGGTTTAATAACAATAGTTTGAAAATCATCTTTGAATAATAATTAATTGCAACTGAATATGAGTTAAAGCTCAGAAAAGATATGCATTTTTAGGCTGCATAAAAGTAAAGTTTCCAAATTGAAGTATGTAATAACACCGTATTCTGTATTGGTCTGACTCCCACTGAGTACTGTGTCTACTTCTGGACATCACAGTTTAAGAACGATGCAGAATAACTGAAACAGATTCAGAGAACAGCAGTGGGGCTGGATTAGTAATGAAGAGAAATCAAAGAAGCTGTGCATTTTTAGCTTCCAGAAGACTGAGAGGAATAACAATAGCCCTCTTCAGGTAGCTAAAAGGATATAACACACAAGGTGGTCACGACCTATTCTCTTTTGTTGCAAAATGCAGGCACAGAATAATAGATTTAAGTTACAGGAAGCCAGATTCCAGTTGGATATTAGGAAAAGCTTCCTAACAGTAAGAGCAGAAAATTGTGGGTTCCCCTTCACTAACTGTTCTCAGGCAGAGGATAGACATCCATCTATTGGGGATGCTTTTATTTTGATTGCTGCACTGAGCAGGGATCTAGACTTTACGAGCTATGTGGTCCTTTCCAGCTGTATGGTTCTTTGATAGATTAAGAGAAGAATTGATTGAAAACTTTATTACCTTTTTGTGCAAAGAGAATTATTAAAATTTCTACCAAAGAGATAAGCATGCAGGATACTGAAAATTCAGAATGTTACACTATAAAACTCCTGTTTCATACCATGAAACATAAATCCTGTTGTTAGAAATAGGATTGCAAACAGACTTTAAAAAATGTGTAAAGTGCTGCAAAAATCATCCCCTGAAATGGATGTACATAGGATGGGAAATGTGGAGGCTCAATCACTATGAATAAAGAAGATCAAGATAGAGAAAATTCAGCCATTTGGTTTGAAACTGTTAAATCCAAAACTGTTCTAGAGCCTTCTCACAGTATACTTTAATAAATTTAAGTTATTATAAATAAATAAATAAATACTTCACAGTCTCTTTCTGCCACAGAGCCAGAAACAAGTCCCCCCCCCACACACACACACACCCCATTTATATGCCAGGGATTAAAATGTTCCATGCTGTCTTAAACTTTCTTTTACTTTCTGTTGAGAATTAACAGCCAGTCTGCGGTTCAAAATGAGAATCGGCTTCTGTCTTTCTGTTTGCTCTTAGAAAGCATTTAATGTAGGTTTCCAGGGTACAGCAGAACCTTTCAACTGTATGCCTGGGCATTAAAACAAACAAAATGTTTGCTATTTCTTTGGCTTGCAATTGTTTGCTCAATTGAGTTGTTAATCTGTGGTTTTAAATTACCAGTATAAATGAAGTTTGCAAACTAATTCAGATCATGCTGCTAGGCTACATAGAGTTACAAAAAGGATTGTTTTAAAGCACACCTGGAAATTAAAATAACTGCCCAAATAAAAAACAGTCAAGAAACAAAATGCCATAACGGCTAACTTCTTTTTAATAAAGCTTTGATAATTGCCATCACATATATTCTCCTATCAGGATTTTCTCATGGGAAGAAGGTCATCCCGTTAGCTATACAAATACAGGTGTCGAGATTATTCTATGAAGCTAATGTAAACAAAGAATCTTGTGACCCTGTTATGATTTTTACTGCCACCTACTGTAATGTGTATGTTAGTTATTCAGTGGGGGTGTACATGCTGGTAATATAACGGGAGGGTAAAATGCCCAGCCTGTTCAGTGTGTTTGTCTTGTAAAAAGTTAATCATGTAGTTTATGGGTTATGTAGTCTTAACTAGTAACCAAGTAGTGTACCTCTTCTCTGAGAGTGTTTTTTAGCTAGAGACTTTGTTGTAGTTAAGTCTTGGAAGCTAAGGTGAGAAGAAGTCTTTGTTATATCCTATATTTTGTATGCAACTTGTATTTTATGAAGTTTTGCATTTTTATCAATAAAGACCAGTTTATATTTTCTGACTGGATTTTCTTTGGAAAGCTAACTATGGATATTGCATTTTGCAAGCTCTCATGCTGATGTGTAAGTTACCTGAGAGCAGGATTTTTGGGACCTTTTTTGCTGCACTCTGCGCAACATCTCCATCCAATCTTGTTTTGTGTTTCAGTCATGAAGAAAAGCTAATTATGAGAGACACAAGAACCCATTTGCAGGATTCCACAAAGTTAGATTTAAAGTCTTTGTGGATAGCAGCTGCAGGGCATCAATCTAGATTCATGATAAATGCTTCTGACATTTTCTACAGTCAGAACTAATATGGAAGGCCTTTGTATTTATTTTCATATGTCAGGTTCTGCATTATTGATCAGGTGCCATTCATTAAAGGTTGCTACATGCTAGGGAAAAAACTGTACAGACCCTGAGCTACACACAACAGAATGAATTTAGAAGGTTTTCATTAATTAGGCATTAAGGTTACATAACAAGAACTTGAAGCTTTGCTGCCAGATCTTATTGAATATTTATCAAAATATTTTTTTTAATTTGTTGTCAGTTCTTATCAAATTATTAAAAATAAATAAATTTACCTGAGTTAGAAGTAATGTATGCAATGAATGCCAACAAGCCATGCTTTAACAAATAATTGCCTGCTTCATTCATAATAAATATATAACATAGTAATCTACTTTTGTCTTGTTTGGAAGACAGCTATATGGATGTGCCTATGAAGTGTCCAGGGCTGAGCTCAAAAAGACTTTTATCTTTTTATATTTTGAAGTGGTGGTAAACAATACTGGAGGTGGCTAGAAAAACTGAATACATTGTTTAGCTCCATCAGAGCACTAGACTGCTCCAGTCTTCAGGATTAAAGATCAATACATGTGTTTGACTATACTCTTATTTAAGAATATCAGTTGGAATCATACAACAGAATTACCTTGCTGTACTTAAATTTGTCTTGCTTTAATCTGATAATCCTACATTCCTGAAATTAAAAGGATAAAATTGTAACCTGTATAGGGAAGATCCTGTTGGCCTAAAAGGGAATACAGTGCATTATAAATATTGAACTCACTAATGTTTAATATCCAGTAATTGTAGTTATATTAATATAACTCTTAGGGTTATATTCTGTCTATTTATTTTCAAAGATGCTTTTAGGAACCAAGTTGCACAAGCTCTCAATTGATATGAGTAAATTTTATCAGGAGATCATCAGGTGACTTTAGAACTAAGGTAATTACTGTATTAATGAAAATATCAGCTGGACCACGTAGGCCTCCAAAGCAAATAAATGTGGCACTATTAATATGTCAAGAAGAATGGGAATAGTGAAAATAAAGACTACAGGTTTTAAAAAAAATTTTTTAGAATAAAGCCTAGCTACTTTGTTTATCACTTGTAGAGTTTGTAAAATGATTGTTATTGAAGATGTTGTAAAAATTACTGTATGTTACAGCTGAAGCCACATGGTCTATAAAGTTTTAGATTGTGCTGTTCTTCCTTGGGAGACATAAACTAGTGCCTGACAAAGTTGGAAGCCTGTAGTGTAAACCAAAGATCACAAGACAGAAATGTCTTGTAGCTCTTTATCCAGGCCTCAGATCCTAAGGCCACATAAACACCACAGAAGAACACAGATGAGAATATATCCCAGTTCACACAGGATGCCAGCTAGGAATGGAATTTTACACACACACACACACCCCATCATCCATGAAAGCATCCATGAAAGGAAAGCAAATTGTGGCAGAGGAAGATTAGTGCAGATTCAAAAGCTGTGGGACCAAAGCATGAGACCAGCAGAATCATCTTGTCAAAGATCTTATAGAGAAAGGGTTTCTAGGCAGAAGGAATATTTAATTTTCTGGTAGTCATTAACTCACAATGGTGCTGTAGAACTTGGGTAGCTGTGGAACCATTTAGTTCCATAAATTTTGGCAGTGTTGTTAAAGCTTCTTGGAGCCTCTCTGGCAAATCACAGTGGCACGTGAAGTCTATGGGGCTGAATTAGATTTCACGGATCTCTCACTCCACAGGCTCCCAGAGTGATTTCCTTAATTATATTCTGATCAGTACATATCTCCGTAGCTAAAATTTTTTAAAAGGTATAGCGAGCGTTTCACTATTATAATGGTAGATAAATGGTAGATCTCTAGATAATCTATTTACAAGGATTTTTAACTAAGTTTTTAAAGAAAAAGCAACAACTAAAAGGTTCTTTTTTATTATTTCTAAATTAAGCTGTTTTAATTAAGAAAGCTTGAGAAAAACAGATACTTTTATGAAACAGTGGTAATCTCACCTTTACTACTGAAAACAGTTCTCACTATGGGCACATGATAAATGGCCATGGGATTCTATTTAAAACATGGTCCAGGAAGCCTGAAGTTCAAAGAAGAGACAAGTGACTCTTGAAGTGAGTTTACATAATGCTTTTCAGTTAAGAAGTGGTGGATTGTTGCTGCTGGCAATATCCTATATTTAAACGTTCATGATTTATTGCAACAGGTTCCAGTTTCTGGTTTTGATTGCTCCAGCAAATGGATTCTCAAGTAGCAGCTTGGAAAAGATCTCCAGGTAGTCTCTGTAAAATCACAACTGTGTGGAACCTGGGATAGATAACTCAGTGATCTAAATATAGGGCATCTCTTATCTATTTTACTTCAGGTATTTTTCTTCATTGAGGATAGTTATTATTTTACTTGAAGGAGAGCAGAATACTGATAATGTGTAAGTGATGCCATTCAGCTCTTCTGATAATAGTTATGCATCCCAAGAGTGGTTTGTGATTTTGGTGTTGGAACACCAAAGCTAATGAAGCCCTGAACATTTGTCACTTGTGAGACCTATGGTCACAAAATCCTTTCTTGCTTCTTTTTGTACCATAGAGCTCTATGATGTTTGTGAGGTAAACACTCTCAAAAAAAAAAAAAACTGCTGTAAAAAATACATGACCATGTATCTAAAACGTGAGTAGGACTGGATATTCTGATAATTTGATTTCATGACAGAGGACAGCTACACAAAAACGATACTAATTAAACTATGGTTGTTGTGGTTTGAACCCATGTATATCAACCAGCATCACTTTTGGGAGATGGGCAGCCTTACAAAATTGTTTAAATACATTAATAAATTGTTTAAATAAAATGAATTAGAAAAATCCCTAGATTAACTTTATGCATTGTATATTGTACATTAGTATTCTATGGCACCGGGCAGAATTTAGTAGGGCTAAATTGATATTTACCAGATGTAAGAAAGGAACTTATTATCTGTCTTTTTTTGTGACTCAATGATTTTGATACCTATCCATGTTTCCTGCATATAGAGTTAGATAGTTGACTGTGAAAACCTAAGAAAGATTAATGTCTACCTTTCTTTTTATTTTTGTTGCATGGTTGTAAACAGAAAATTACTGGGTGTTGGATCCAGTGTACTATTCCACTCCTACTTTTGGAAAGTGGAATAGTTTGTTTTTGTCTGTTCCTCCTCCCCCTCCAGTCCAAAACATTACCTGTTTTATGGCATCAGAGAAGCTGCCTGAGCCTGGAAAAAAAATGGGGGGAGTCTGTAAAGGACCGTAAAGAAAGGAAGGAAAAGGTAAAGAATGTGTCATCCTAGTTCAGTCAGCAGAAAAGATTCCCTGGACCCTGGTGATTAAGGGAAGCTTCCTGTCCAACAGAAGACTTGCTGGTAGGTTTTTGGAGCCCGCTGTTCCTGATTAATTATATGATCATTAATTAGCTAGTTAGTAAGTTTCAATCAATATATATGGCTGCACATCTCACAAATGTGACTTTGGGCAACTAACCAAATTTAAGAGCCATACTACCAGTGACATAAGAAATAAAACAACATACTATGACAACTGAGAAAATCAGCAACTAACCCACCTGGGCTCCTCTGGGCTTTCTGACCTGCATGCCTCGGAAAATAGCCAGGTCTTAACAGCTTTCTGAAAGGCTAGCACAGTCAGGGCTAACCTAATTGTGGGTGGCATGGTGTTCTAGAGGGCACGCTTTGTGACAGAAAAGGGTCCCACAAGATGGCACTTTTTAATCAGTGGCCCTGGAGCATGTCCCTCCTGCCAGATCTGATGGGAGAAAGTGGGTCCCTCAAGTAACCCATCCCCATGCCATGAAGGGCATTATAAGTAACAGCCAGGACTTTGAATTGCAACTGGAACCTTTTCAAGGAGATGCAAAAGATCATCATCTGCAATTGTTTCTGTTTTTGTATAAAATAAAAGCAGAATGGAAACAACAGCCTGTCAACACATCCTGTGTCAGTACTTATTTAATAGTCATTGCCCTGGGCCAAGAAGCTGCTCACTTTGAAGCCACTCATGAAAGTTCAGTTGACCTAATGAAGACATGTTGAATCAAAAGAAGGATTTATATCAGATTCAGCTCCTGCAACACTAAAATACTGAAGATAATGGAAGGAATTAAAACATTAAGCACTTCATTCTTCTCACTATCCTGGTTGTGCTGGTTTAAATCTGGATAGCTGCCAATCGTACTGTGAACTCAGTTGATTGAATAATATCAGAGTCATGATAAAAGAAATACAGTTCCTTTTTTGTTATTTTCTGCTGCTATACAAAAGCTTCGTGAGAAAATGGCTATAAGTCATAAGATGATACAAATTTTATTATATTGTTCAATTCTGTGACTGCTTACAGTAAGAAATGATGTGATTCCTTCCATTATTTAAAGCAATGGCAATGAAGAATTACAAAGCCTACTCTTCATTAACCTCAAATAAGTCTGTTCCTGTAGTCAGCAATTGCTATTATGTTGATGGAGTGCTAATATAGCTTGATAGTTCTGCTCTGCCTGTGTCTCCATGGACAGTGCCACTCTTACCAATCCCCTGGCTGTAAAAAACATGTCCAATAAAAGGTGCCAGAATGACTGATGGGATTAGTGACTCATAAAAGACACACTGCCCAAAGAGAAAGTTCCAGCCTTATGTGTTACACAAAGAGCTAAATAATTCAGACATGAAACCTTATAGTTTGGGTTTAGGTAGAGCTGCCTATACTACCGAGAAAGGTCTTTGAATAACCCACCCCAGCTCTTCATTATTAATTAGTAGGGGTGGAAGAGGATTTCTTTCAGTTCCCACTTTGATAAATATGTCTACTGGAACACAGTTAATCTTCAGGATTCATGCATTTCTGAATGCTGTACTGCAGTTATCTGGAAAAAAAGAAATATGTATTGTTACGGGAAAAAATTGCACAAAAAAGTGCACAGAAACTTGTACGGATTTTTGTGTAGATGTTTTTTGAAAAGGCTGTTCATCTTTGTGAAAGCAGGATGAAACAAACAAAGATGGTGAAAATGGGACATGCAAAAAAACCAAACTCAACACATTGAGTTATTTCTAATTAGAGACATCCATTTCTGCTTTCTAGGATCTTTTGCAGAAAAAAAAAACCCACCACCAAAGTGCCCTTGGCAGCTAGCCAACACATTTATTTCATGAGTTTTCATGGATCATGTGAAGTCCAAGGTCCTATGAAAGAGTTTTCATATGTATATGCAGCCATTTGGGAGGGGGAGAGGAAAAAGGAAAGGGGGGCCTTGACAGTAAGCATAATGATAATGAATAGGTTCCTGTACTGAGACAATAACCGAAGGATGAAGGAAAGTAAAACCGTTAGGGAACTCCAGACAGAACTTCAGTACTGAAGAATCCAGAAATAAACTGTAGAGAGTAGATTCTGCTTTGTCACAATTCTCAGGAGTAGCTCTGAGTGTTAATAGAAAAAGGATAAAACCCTTTAAAAACTTACAAAATTCTGTGAGCTTTATGCAAGCTCCAGAGTCAGTGGAAAGATTCCCATTTGATTAAGTGGAATGGAAGAACTATTCCAAATTGCCTGCTAGAGTATTTGTTACCCAAATGCAAAACTTAAAAATAAATATGTAATTCAGTGTTTTGGATCAAGAAAAAAAGTGTGGAAAACCATGGTTTCAAACAAAATGTCAGTTACTGGAAATTAAAACTACATTATATATTCTCCAATATTTATAGCTATTTCAGTAGGACAGTAATTATTTTAATAATGCAGCCAGATGATGTCTACTTAGTTTCATAAGACTTGCTACAAAGAAGACACATATAAAATTGCATCTTGGATTGATTATATGAATAATCAACTGTTCAGTCTCATTTTACTCTTAGCTACTTCTTAGTTGTGACACTTGGTAGTCTCAGCCAATTAGGGATCACATTATGAATGGAATAACAACATCATGCTTTTCTAGCCTCTAAATCTGATCACAGTTACATCACATGAAAGCAACTGAAAACAAGGACAGTGTTACTGAGACACAAAAGTGATCCTATCCAATCTGGAATACGTAAACAAGTAGATTTGCATTGTTTGGGAACAAATGAACAACTAATGGCATTTTTTAAAAGAAATAATTGATAAATAGAATGGATGTTTTTCAAAATTGTTCAAAATATTTGAAAAAATGTGAGAAATTTCTTCTTGATTCAAAATACAGAACCCGGCAGCTGATCTGATTAATATTATTTCAACCAAAATATCTGCTTGTCTCAGGTAATGTATCCTGAAAGTTGTATGTGGAGTAATTGTAATTGATGCAACAAAATAACAACACACAAAAGATGGAAGCCTAAGATTGTGATTACTTTTTCTTGACTAGTGAAGAAACTCACAAGTTAGTTTTTCAGGAATCTGAACTGCATGTTTTATAAGCAGAGCATTGATTGGTATTTTTAACTATTAAAGTAGAAGCAAAAGCTTTTTTTTTTAAAAAAGGTGATTTAGTTCTTTAAACTACTTTTGAGCTGAATGAATTGCTGTTGTTTTTTCCTTCAGATTTCTTCCTGATACTGTTTTTTTCATAGATTTATTTGACTTTAAATCCAGTACCCCTACTTACTTACAAATTGGATATGAAATGGAAATGCAGTTGGCTGTATGGCTCTACTAGTCCTGCCTAATGAAACCCATTTTGCTTACTGTATTCCTAATTAAGGCTGTAGTATATACTTGTTTTTAAAAAAAAAAAACAGTTATCTACAGAAGGTAAATCTTGTATAATGTACTTGTCTACGGTACTTTTCCTCTGCTGATATCTAGTGTTATTGGATCTTAAAATCCTGAGAAAGAAACAGAATTATATTTAGAATTTATAAAAGAGAGAGATGGAACAAAGAGACCCAGGATTGTTATTTGTTTGCCAGATAAATGGGAACATACATAACAAATCCATACATGCCTACAGGTTTTACTTGGCATGTGAGTCTCATTGTGGTCAATGAAAGTTGCTCCCAAATTTGCATGCACACTTCATGAAGTCAGGAACAATTGTGACCACAGTAGACAATGGGAAACAATTCAGTCCATAGTGTAATTTAATTCCAGACTAGACATGAGATGGGAAATCTTTTATTTTCAATAAACAGCTGTGGATATCCTGGTCTGGATCAGAGCCAGAGTGTCGCCCAAGAATATTATTCTAAGCCTGATTCTGTACAGAAGTAGTATGTCACTTTCTTCTGTTCAGATAGTAGATTCCAGTCTGTTTCCTCTTACAGTTTCCAAACTTGGGTGTTAGGTTTCTGAGTTTGATTTCTAAAGTGATAAAGGTTTGTTATGCTTGGTCAGATCACAGAGTCTCAAAATCCCAAACTCCCCGCATCTTCTGTATTGTTCATAATTAATGTGAGGATGATCTGGACAAGGTACTGGTATGGGATCTTTTTTGAAGTGTTTTAATAGTACAGTCGTTTTTACTGTGTATTTTGTGTTGTAGATATGGTTATCTAAAGTATATAGTCGAAGGCTTGGGATTACAAGGTTCCCCCTTATTCCATTTCCTATTTTCATAGGCCAGGAAAATTTATTACTAATTGAAATGTAATGCTAATTATTACTAATGAAATGTATTGGGGAATTGATTATTGCAAGAACCTATCAGAACCTGAGCATAGGATTTTCACAGTATATTTTGAACTTTAAATTCAGAGTGGCGTCTTTCAGTTTGATGTCTTTTTGTTCTTGTGTCTGAATCATTTAAGAAATACTGACTAAATTCACATGGAGCAGTAAAAGCATCATTTAGGATTATATTTACAGGATGAAATAGAAACCAGCATGAAGTTCACATATTCCCTGCATCCCATTCTCCGTCTTGTTTCCTCTTCCCACTAACTGGCAGAAGGAATAAACAAGGTTTCAGTCCCCTGTATCATATTCCTGCCATATTGTTCAAGAATTATGGTTTCAAATAAATACCAGTCAGTTGCTAAACAAACAATACAAAATTTGAAACTTTTTTTTTAAAAAAATAACCTACTCGTCTTTATTTTAAAACAGCATTCTAAATTTGCAGAAAATCAAAAAAAAAAAAATAGAGTACTAAGGCAAAACTAATGTATTTTGTCTTGTAGCTGCCTGGAAGAAGACAAAAGGGTGATGGCTGCCCATCCTTGTCCAAGACACTTTCAGTCTCATGTGTGAGGACCTAAATTATGGTTTACTGATATCCATGAACCATTCCATCCAGTTCTATATTGAATAACTTTGAGAGAAAAAGGGACAAACTAAAAAAAAAAGAGAAGTAGGAAAAGACATTATACTCTTTTCCAGACTAAATAGTCTGAAATTATTAGGGCAATCACAGTCTCACATTTATTTTGAAGGAAGAACTGATTTCTCCTATAAAATTTTACCTCACCTGTTATTTTAGCATTATAGCCTTTTTATGTATAATGTATATCATATGTGCATAGGACCTACTGCAATTATAGTAATTTGAGAGCATTTTAAATACTATTAAAATTTAGGGCTTTATCATTCTGCTGTGATGGGAGTGCACATTCAGATTATTGAAAAATGGCTGTTCCACTTTTGTTATTTTGTTTGTGCTTTTGTTATTCTTGCTTTGTTAATTTCTTGGCTTTAGAAGTACAGCAGCACAGAGATTATCTTTGTGCTTGTTTCTAGTTTCGCCAGTGGAAAGCAGTGTGCATATACACACATGTGACAAAGGAGGTGACAGTCTTAAAGTGGGACCTTATCTCACTTGCTTAAAAATTCTGATATGCCACATTTATACAGAAAGCAGGGTATTGAATTGGAATTTTTTGTTGTTGTTTAGTCGTTAAGTCGTGTCCGACTCTTCGTGACCCCATGAACCATATTGCGCCAGGCCTTCCTATCTTTCACTGCCTCCCTCAGTTTGCTCAATTTCATGGTCATTGCTTCAGTGATGCTATCTAGCCATCTCATCCTCTGCCGTCCTCTTCTCCTTTTGCCTTCCATCTTTCCCAGCATCAGGGTCTTTTCCAAAGAGTCCTCTCTTCGCATTAGGTGACCAAAGTATCTGAGCTTGAGCTTCATTATCAATCCTTCCAATGAGCAATCAGAGTTGATTTCCTTTAAGATTGAGAATTGGAATTACCAGAATATTAATTTTAAATAACCCTGACTTTGTCCTTATTTTTATAGCATTTAATGAAATATGTTATTTTTGTTGTTATTATTCTGTTTTTGCTAATAGGTGAAGGTCATGTTGCGCATTTGTTCTACTCTGGCCAGGGACTCTTCAGAATCCAGTTCCTTCTTAAAGGTTGATCCCCGCAAGAAACAAATTACTTTATATGACCCATTGTCTTGTGGAGGCCAGAATGCTTTCCAAAAAAGGAGCACCCAAGTACCACCCAAGATGTTTGTATTTGATGCAGTTTTCCCTCAAGATGCTTCCCAGGTAGGCAACGTATAACTAACAAAGCCTGAAGCGTTACTCCATCATAATTTTCAGGGGTGATTGTTTAGAAGCATTAGATCAAGGATGCATACAATTTTGTTCTAAAATGCATAGTGAAATTCGAACCATAATCAGTTCAAAATATGTAACCTGTTTTATTCCAAAATAAATGGAAATATATAAAAATATATATCAGTATAAGATGAAAATGGGATTTAATTGACAAATGATGACAGTAGTTAGCGAATACATCTACATTAGCTTGTAAAATTCATTTCACTTCATTTCTGCCTGTCTTCTTGGATCTTCTGCTGTACAAGTGCCAACATTTCATTCCATTAACACCAGCACCACTGAACTGTTTCCACAAAACTCCTCCTGCCCTTAGGCAGCTCATATTTCCTACTGGCTATCAGCTGATTGTCACTGTACCTCAAACTGCATGTTATCTTTAGGCCTCTGCAAAGAATTGTGTTCTGATGTTATGATGATTTCTTACTCCTTCTCCAGGCAGCTCTGAGTGGAACATCTAGTTCATCTCCCCTCCCATTTTAATGTCACATAACCCTGTGAGCCAAGTCAGACCAAGCAATGGGGACTGGTCAATTACAAAGAGTATCATGAATGAGAAGAGATTTGATCCCATATTTCCTAGCTCCTAATTCAGTATTCTAAGCACTGCACCATACTCTTTGTAATGGGTGAGCAAAGTAGTGAATAGTGGAATGCCACTATTAAAATAACAGGTGTCCTTATTCTTAAGGAAGTAAAGGTCAAGCAACTATTTTTTCATTATTTATTAGCCTCCGTAAGCAAGGTATTGTGATCCTATCCAGTAGCTCTCCATTTGCTCCAAGATGAGTTATATTTGTGTTTAGTAAATAACAAATTATATATCCTTTATGACAGGCTGAAGTATGTGCAGGAACTGTAGCTGAAGTGATCCAGTCTGTGGTGAATGGTGCAGATGGATGTGTATTTTGTTTTGGGCATGCCAAACTAGGTTAGTATAATACACTGTATAATATGTATTTTGCATGATATCCTCTATTTCTTACCTGTTGATGTCTCTTCCTTCTAATGCCCTGGAATAGCAAATACATATGTGTATATATGCCCTCATCATACCTTTATGGTAAGCAACATGACCTGTTGGTCATGTTGCTTGGAAGGCTTCTGAGTATTGTAGAAATGGTTAATAATTATGAAGTTTAGAATAAAAGTAGTAGTTATGCTTAAATTCCCAGGATTACTAGCATGTTTGGACACGAATGCCTAGAAATATTTTGAGAAATTGCTCCTTTATTCAAGGTCATGTTTACAGTTGGCTGGATGCTGTTGATAAATTGCTATCCATGAAAAGGAATCACATTTTACAATTTTAGCTGGGTTTCCATATATTTATAGAATGGGAGTCTGGGCCATAAAATAAGCAAGTCAATAAATTTGACTGAAAATTTGGATAATAGCATGCAATTTTGCTGTTTTCTTTACATTTTCTATTTGGTGATATTTTAATCTCTTCCCCTGTATTCCCAACAGGAAAATCATACACTATGATTGGAAAAGATGATTCCATGCAGAACCTTGGTATAATCCCTTGTGCCATCTCCTGGCTTTTCAAGCTGATCCACGAAAGGAAGGAGAAAACAGGAGCACGTTTCTCGGTCCGAATCTCTGCAGTAGAAGTGTGGGGAAAAGAAGAACATCTAAGAGATTTGCTGTCAGAGGTGGCAACAGGCAGCTTACAAGATGGTCAGTCACCAGGTGTCTACCTTAGTGAGGACCCCATTTGTGGCATGCAGGTGAATATAAAGCTTTTTTATGTCACAACATAACTCATATGGTGCCCTGTTTTACTAAGTTGGTTTTGAATCATAATAAATATTCTAAGCATACATTTTTCTAACTTGGAAGTGTTTACTTTCAGGCATACAAAGAACTTTATGACCTGCAGCTGCAGCCATCCACTCTCCTGTCCTAAATATTTGTGCCTTTGGCATAACTTGATATTCAGCAGGAGCCTCTCTTTGCTGTGAAATGTAAAAGAATTCAGATCAAACAAATTTTCTGTCCTTCCTATAATAATTTCTACAATGTATTACAGCACATTAAAATATTTACAAATTGCACAAATAACTGGAGACCAATAATATGGCTGTTGGTGGAGATATAGTTTGTGGAAATGACATAATTTAGAGTAGTAGGATTATTAGGATTAGTGTTGTTGTAGGATGTATTAATAGCTACTTATCAATTACTGCCAAGTTATGAAAAGGAGCCAAAAATAACTCACATGTACTTTGGACAGGAACACCCAACTGGTTTAAGTGGGGAAAATACTTCCAGGTCAAATTGCAGTAGCCTCTTTGTTGGCAAAAAAATCCTGTTTATGCAAAATATCTACTGTTTGGGGCATCCATTACACTTTATGATATAATAGTTACCTAATTTTTAAATTAATGTGTGAGGAGAGACAAAGAAAGGGGAAGAGGAAAAAAAGCTGGAATTCACAATTTTAAAGGAAACTGAAATTGAGTGTAGAAGGATGTATATTCTGGACTTCAAAAAGTGGGTTTTTATAAATCCAGAGGATTCCATTGCAGGAAGCTAATCGGTAAAAGAGCTCAAGGTAATGGTTCTTGAAAAGGATAGTAAAAACACAACACAAAGAATTCTAATAAAAATAAAGGTAGAGACACCAAAAAAAAGGGAGAACATTAAAAAAAAAAGACCCTAAATGGGCACATAGGAGAAACAGAAAGAGGAACAGGTGACCAAGAAAGAATACATGGCAACAGTGGGGTGCCATAAAAATAGTGTCAGGAAAACAAAAGCTCAGAATGAGCTTAGTTTGGTGAAAGATTTAAGAACAACAAAAAGAGCTTCTTCACATATATTGAAAGGAAAGGAAATAGAATGTAAGTGGCTAGTGAGTAAATTGCAATAATCAGAAGATCAAAGATATCATATGCCTAATATATTCTAATACACCATTAACAATTTAGAGCAGTGTTTCTCAACCTTGGGAACTTTAAGATGTATAGACTTCAACTCCCAGAATGGCTGGGGAATTCTGGGAGTTGAAGTCTACACGTCTTAAAGTTCCTAAGGTTGAGAAACACTGACTTAGAGTACTATAAGACATTTCATATCCAATTTCTGGTTAAGAGATGTCTGTACTGAACTGTAAAAATATCTAGTTAACATGATTAAAATCAATCAGAAAAAAAGAAAAACAATACATTAAGAGAATACTATAAATAATATGTAAACTATGTGTCTGATTAAAATATAAACTCTAGACCCTGAATTTGGGGTGCAGCACAATTCCATGTACAGAATTGTAATCCAGAAATGGTTTCCAAATAAAATTAAATTGTACATCAAATTTACTTTTTAGATGTGAAGTAATTCTAGACATTGAAGCATATTCCACAGTTTCATTAGCAGATTTTATATGCTTTTTCTTGGAAAAGATCATAGATCATTTTTCCATAGAGGGATCTATGATCTTTTCCAAGAAAAAGCATATAAAATCATGTTATCATATACAGTGCCAGTTCCATATATTTTAAAGGAATATGTGGTTTGGTGAAGTTTAATAAAAATACCTCAGATTAAAATGGGATGACTTTCAAGATTATTTCCATTGTACAATGAATTGAGTAATCCAATATTTTTGAGCTTTACAGCATTGCCACCACATATGGAAGTAAGATCCACTTGTTCATTGTATTTCTAGTGTTTCAGGGAAAAAGAGCTTCTCATTTTAGCAGTCATGACTGGAGTGATGTACAAGCAATAAAACATCTCACGCCAGTTCTCTCTAACTACAATTATCAAGCTGAATTTGATGTTCTTTTTCCACTGAAATTCCCACTGTACCAATTCTGTAAATATATTTAAATTTTGCACTCATTTAATCATACAATCTTTAACTTGTTTAGGATCTGAACTATATTTCACTGACAGATTATAAATTTATTTATTAAATAAATTGCATGAGGTCAGCATATAGTTGATCATGCTCAACCCTTGGGTCCCCCAATATGTGAGTTCTCCCTTTGTATCACCCTTTGCCACACTGTTTAATATACAAGATGTACTAAGAGTCCATTGGAGTTGGATGGCTAATAAATTTAAATAAATAAATAAATAAATAAAAATCGGCACCAACCTGCCATGTTAATTCACAAGTCCCTAGAGTGTCACACCTTATTATCAGATATCCCTCAGAAGATGGGGAAATGATGATTTTCTTCAATATTACTGGACCTAAATTAAAAACAAAAAATAACCCTTGACCACACAACATAACATTCCATTATTTCAATTGTGTTGATAGACTGCCAGTTCTATTCTTCCATATCTATAATCCAGGAGTGTAAATTCAGAGTGAATTTTGTCTTTCCAGTGTTCAATTAATTATCTTCACTGGTACACCCATGCACAGTAAATCAATAATTTTTTATATAATGATACATTCCAATTTCTTATATAGAATTTAAGAGCACGGTCACATCTTTAAGCAATGGTTATCAGTGTAAAACCATATTAATAGTTCTGTGAATCTTAAACCAAAATACAATCACTGAACAACTCAATATCATATGGATAAGGGTTCCTTCTCCATATTAGATTATACAGTATTACAACATAGTAGAGCTGGTAACTTCTCTTTGAACATTCTCTGAGGAGTCCAGTAAACATGGAAAAGAAACTCTTGTTGTGAATCAGTCTCATTTTAAAATCATAGAGGTTGCTTAATCTATCATTATACCCGGTTATTTAAAGTAATTCAAACAATAGTTAAAGCCCCATTACACATTTTCATAGAGATATTAGAAACTATTGGGAGCAATTAGCATTTGTTCCAATTAGACAAGTGACCTGATAAATTTCCAAACTGTTGGTTATATCAGTAGGTTTTGGTATAGAAAATGCACAATTATCAATAAAATTTAATATGTCATCAGCATATAATAACAGATTATGGTGAATTCCTGCTTTTCAACTCTTGCCATGTGATTTTTATCTCAATTAGTTTGGACTAGAGAAGAAATAATGATCCACCAAAGCAATTGGCACAACAAAGTAGCCAAATCCACAGTGCAGTGATTGGGAAGGCAAAGAACGGTGATGTGGGCATATCTGAAAGTAAGCTTGGTGATAAGTGGAAACTGGAAAGAACAAGACTCAGTGTCGGCCTAGGTGGAGAAGAGAAGCATGGCAACCAAAATAGGAGATGATGCTAGGTTCAGCATCATAGATTTGGGGCAAAGGATTTTGTATTTTCTCCAGTGGAAGTATTTCAGCCGTAGAAATTCTGTAAAGTAGCATGTTCCTTATCCAGAACAAAATTGTATTTTGACTTTGCTAACTGAAAATTACTTGTCAGTGTTGAATCTCAATAAGCTTTGTATCTCTCGGGATACCTTGCAGCTTCAAAACCAAAGCGAACTCCGAGCTCCTACTGCAGAAAAAGCTGCTTTCTTTCTTGATGCAGCAATTGCCTCGCGTCGAAGCAGTCAGCAAGATTGTCAGGAGGAAGAGCAGAAGAATTCACACATGCTCTTCACTTTGCACATCTATCAGTATCGAATGGAGAAGAGTGGCAAAGGGGGAAGTAAGTCTCATTGTTTGCCCACCCACTCCTGTGATTAGCCATTATTCAGATGTCTTTGCATCTTTAAAGGAACTCATACATATGCAACGATTGGGGTATTTTTAAATATGGGTGTGCATGTGATATGCTGATCAGATCCACAGTTATTTTTGGTCTAGGATATACATTGATGCTATGATGCTAAGAATGGTTCAGAATGAAACAGGAAACAGTTAATTTTGTGATTTACTGTCAGTTCTAGAAACGATTGTGCCAGTCTGTTTTCAACTCGTGTTGTGTGGAGCCAATGCAAATGGCTAGAAGGAAGTACTGCAACTTGCTGACATGCTCAAGTAGAGACAGAGCAGTTTCTCAAATAACAGAAGAGAAGCTCACTGTGCTCCATAAATCTTCAGAATCTACTGTTCCTAAATACCGTATTTTTCCGACTATAAGACGATACTTTTTTCTAAAATCCTTACCCTAAAAATTGAAGGGCGTGTTATTCAAGGGAGTCAGCGAGGAGAGAACCGCGCGGTGGCAAAACTGCCCATACTTTGTCTCTGCAGGCAGGCTTCCTCCTATTGCTAGCCTCCAATCATGAGTGAAATAGCTTGTCTCCCAAACAGACTTCCTCCAATCACAAGCCTTATGTAACTGGCGTCAGCTGATGCTGAACAAACCAATTAGAGAAGGCTGTTTGCAGAGAGAAGCTATCGGCAGTTTCACTCGTGCTTGAATGTAATCAGTTATGCAAAAGACCATGGAAATAGAGCTGCAGAGAGACGGTTTGGACCTCCTCCCACCGAGTGTATCAGGTCAATGTTAACTAATTACTAAATAAAAATGTGTTCTGCACTATCTTTAAAATATTGATTTCTTAATTTTGGGTTGGAAAAATGGGGGTCATCTTGTACATGGGGGCGTCTTATTGTCGGAAAAATACGGTACCTCTTCAGAAACTGACTTGACTTTCCTGTCTTTTCCTCAGCTATTCAGACTTTGCTGGAACCATTTTTTCCCCAGGGAAATGAACTGGCTGTGCATGTAGAAACATGTAGAAATAGTCAGAAGAAGCTTCCAAAGCAGCCACTTGAGCCTAAAAAAAGAAGCAGCTGCTTTAATGAATCAAAAAGAGTTACTTGAGTTCTTGCACATTCCGAAGTACCTCTTCCAAAGTCCTAATTTGCACAGTCATTCATATATATGGCTTAGTCTTTTTCCCTGTCTGTTCAGCAGTTACAGCATTAATTAGTTAATTTCAGAACTATGCTCAAAAGTCTATGGAATTTAGCAGGACTTCTGTCAGAATATTGGGTGTCGGATTACATCCTTTACACCCAACATCATGCTTTCAGTGAAAGGTATCATTTATTTTGTCTCTCTTATTTCTTTTATGACAGTGTCAGGAGGCCGTAGTCGGTTACATCTCATTGACCTCGGAAGCTGTGTTAAACCTCTCAGCAAAAACCGTGAAGGGGGTTCTGGGCTCTGTCTTTCATTGTCTGCATTGGGCAATGTCATTCTTGCCCTTGTCAACGGCAGCAAACACATTCCATACAAGTAAGTAAGTTTTCTGGGTCTCTCTTCATGTATCTGTATCTTATCTATCTGTGCAAAGCTAATGAACTGAATTGCAAGCTTGTAATAGAGCTGCACATGAAAGTTGCAGAGATAATAAAAGAATCTCATGGACCAAATCCAGCTGTGTTAAATCCATGGGCATCATTGATGGATCCTTACAATGATGTGCAACTTTTTCCTGGTCTGAAGGCTGCATTTGGCCTCCAGGTCGTGTGTACAGGACTACCCTCAAAAAGTAGTGGTCTGGAACAAGAATTCGTTTTGATTTGATTTACATTTAATTAAAATTAAATACAGTTAATATGTTTAGTCTGCAGTTATGTATACAAGGGTTTCCCCCCTTCTATTACATTAAAAGTTATAATTGGTAACAGCTTTTGGAGGTCTCTGGGGAGCTGCATTGATAGTTTTCAAGGCCTGCACTTGGTCCTGAGGCCTCAGATAATGGTTTATGACATATCAGTCTTCCTAACTAGCAAAGAAGATTCATTGCTGAACTGGGTATTTGCATTGTTGGAACAGATTTATTCAGGGTTATAAAATGACCACTTGCTTATAACAAGAAAGAATCCCCTTCAGGAGATTAAGCATGGAAGCGTTTATAATTTGGAAGAGAGCTCATTTTCTTCTTGTTCACGCTGCTGCTTTCAATATGGTATGAATATCATTGTTAGTGGCATACTTGAAAGAAAAAATATAAATGACAAGCAGGTATGTGTAGAGCAGCAGGATACTTTGTTGTTGTTCTTTCTTTGTATGACTGGATTTATTTCATGTTAGTTGTTTGAAGACATTTTATTTTTCATTTATTTAAAGCCATTATATCCTGCTGTTTGGCCTGAAAGTCTCCTAGATCAGATTTGAGTTTCTTTTTAATTTACATTTATATTAATAAAATCATACTAAATATAAACAATTCTAAATACCATACCATAAAATGAATATCGTAAATATTCACTAACAGTAAGCGCTGTGAAATATTTTAATTGAAACTATAAAGGACAAATTAGATTTAGAAGCTCCTTGAAGCACATCCTTGATGGGATTCCATAGGGTAGAGGCCACCAGTGAGAAAGTTCTATCTCTAAAGCCTGACAACCTTGCTTGTTTTATGTGGCTTACTAATGAGCACAGTAGAACTTCATACAATACAGGTAGGTTCGTGCTTTTTTTCAAGACTCTGAAAATATAAATTCCTATAGCCAAATAATACTGGTATGTTTTCTTGTGATGAGACCTGAAAGAAAGAATGATGGAAATAAAATTAAGAAAGTGTCCCACTAGGCTTTGCCGCCAGAGCATTAGTATTAGTTAATCCCAGCAGCTGTTTTTCTTGGCAGTGTTCATCTAGAAGAAAAGAAAAACCAAAGAAGTTTTGCATACACTGTACTGGCAAGTGGCTGCTGCAGCGCTTTACAGCAATTAAGCTACAATTCTTTTGGGTTCTTGCACACATGGAGATGCCAGAACATTTATTCATGTTTGCATCTATCTCTTGAGAAGTGACACAAAGCTGTCTCTTTGTAAGCTGCAGAGAGAATCTATTTGTAAAAGGAACATTTGGCCTGTTCAAATGATTTGCCAACCATCAAATAGAAGCAGTCCCAAGGATGTAATTTATATAAGAACACACAGAGCTAAAGTGATAGTGCCCAGTTTTGACGAAATAAGTCTGTAAGTAGAGCCTAACTACTCTTTGTAGGATCAGTTCTGGACAGGAATGGGCATTGGATTATATGTAATGAATGCATTCTGGAATGTAAATGGATTATATCCATAGGGGAATGCATATGATCACATAAAAGAAAAAGATGGGCGAGGTTCAGATAGCACAGTAGGGAAGTCAGACTTTTAATGTATATGAGCATCATTCACATGAGTCCTGCTTGTTGCATGGAACATAAAAGTAAAGCAATAATCCAGATTCAATAAGGGAAAAAAGGGTATTTATTATCTCATCCCACCCCTACTTCCCATACACCATGTTCCCAATTAGGCTACATTTACAGTAAATGTTACTTATTTTTTTAATAATGAGAACCTTTTCATATAACTTTCTTATACTTATTTAAATATGATAAATACCACTTATTTTTTTAAAAAAGGCAAAGATTCTGTAGTAATTAACACCTATTAGGCATATGTATCCTTCTGAAATTAATATAGACAGGTTGAATGGAAACATGGATATTTAGTCTAGCCTTGGTTCTGAATGCCGTTTTACCCATTCATTTGTGCATACAAAAAAGAAGAAAATAAGAAGGAAATTTCAAACAAATTCTAAACTGCCCACTTCAGTTGAATTCATTTATGAGCATCCAAATACAGTTATTTATATTATTTGGCTAATAAACAATGCAACTCCAGGATGTTCCCAAGGATATAAATAGGCCCCAAAACAAGGCTCAGAAGATTTCTTGCATTTCCCCTCTTTATTTTTCCTTTCTAAAGCCCTTCTGGAAGTTGAAGAAGGGTCTCAGTGGGGTTTCTATTCTCAAGATACTGGTGCCAATCTGTGACAGTCTTGACAATCTTGAGGAACACTGGGAGATTCCAGTCTACCTCTTCCCACCACTGCTGGGAGATCAGGCATAGCTATTTCACTACAACAACCATCTTCATTAAAATATAAAAGTAAGATCTTAGAGGAGCATCAGTATACATTTTTATATTGCCAAACTTCTTTTTCAATAAGACTGTAAAAGCCCACACAGTCTTCTAGAGAAGGTAAAGGAATTATGGCCTGACATAATCAAGTTTCACAGGACTTACTTAAGGCAATAATGAGAAAGTTTTATTAAAATGATTGCTGAAATTGTTACTACTGCTTTATTTCTCTAAAAGCATTAAATTATCTGTGTCTGATTTCTAAGATGAATGTGTCTCTTTGGCCCTCCAGTGAAAACTCATTTGCACAAATTCCAGATATTCCTTTATAATGATCATTGTTCAAAAAAATGATGCTGGTTGCTAGGCAGCAGTGGTAATAATTCATAGTAATGCAAAAGTAATCATTTTATACAGTATTTATGAATTCCTTACTAAATAATATCAGTTTAACTTACTTTAGAACATAAATCTTGCAAAATTCCTGCATCTTACTATCTAGTACAACCTAGGAATATAGCCTAGCTAGTGTGTGTGTGTGTGTGTGTGTGTGTGTGTGAGAGAGAGAGAGAGAGAGAGAGAGAGAGAGAGATATTACACAGTAGAATGACTGGGATTTTTCACCTTCTGGTGACATTGTTTTTAAAATAATGATGGTGTCAGATCATCCAAAGGATTGCCAGTTTCAAACACGTAGGAAGGCCATAGAATAAGACTTGTGAATTTACTGTATTGTGAGTGATAAAAATGCAGAAAATTCATGTTAATTAAATAAGAGGAGAGTTTTTTCCCCCCTTTATTTACTACTGGATTGCATTCACTACCACTGCAGTGACTACTTAAAATGAAGGTGGCGTACAGACAGCACATGGTTTTGAAATCAAAGAGCAGGTGGCAGCCATGGCCAGGGTAGCCTTTGCACAGATTCATCTTGTGTACCAGTTGCATCTGTTCCTAGACCAGGAGGCTCTGCTCACTTTTGTTCATGCCTTAATCACTTCCATTGGATTACTGCAACATGATCTACATGGGGCTTGCCTTGAAGAGTGCTTGGAAGCTTCAACTGGTCTAGAATGCAGTGATGCACACAATTTTGAACGCTCCAAAGTTTGCCTGTGTAACATCACTGCTGTGTGAGCTGCACTGATTTCCAGGTTGCAATTCAAGGTGTTGGTTATCACCTTTAAAGTTGAAAATGGCACAGGGCCAATTTACTTGTGGGACCATCTGTCTTGAAGATTTTTTGCCCATTCCACCAAATCCAACAGGGTGAGCACACTCCAGGTCCCCTCATCAAACAGTGCCATCTTGCAGGACCAAGGAGGCATGCATTCTTGGTTGTAGTGCCTACCCTATGGAACAGCCTCCCCACTGAGATTTGGATGGCCCCTCCCTCTTGGCCTTCCAGAAGAGTGTTAAAATTTGGCTTTTCCCTCAAGTGTTAGGCCCAGGGTAGTAGGGGACCCAATATATATGTGCTTTTTATGGACTTGTTATGCAGTGCCTTAGTTATTTACTTATTTTTTTCTTGTGTTGTATTATTTTAGCCATTTATGGGTTTTATATTGTTTTTGTACATACTGTTCGCTTCCCATAATTATGTATTTTACATGGGCAGCTATATAAATTTTCTAAAGAAATAAATAGAATTAATATCCAATGTGGCCTAGATAAATTTGCAGTAGTATGATGAGCTAAATGCTCTTTGCTCCTATACAATGAGGTTTATTGCTTCACTCTGCAATCCTGATATAAAACTGTAGCATTTCATTTACTGATATGTATTATATTGTCCCATGTTCATGGTCAACTTCCAAATGGATTGTTGCAATGTGCTGTCCACAGGGCTGCTCTCAAAAGCATCCTCAAGCTTCAGCTGGTTCAGAATGCAGGTGGCAGGAGCAGTTAAGGGTGCACCTTGGTATTGCCCAAGTTATACCTCTGCTCTGCAAGCTGCATTGGCTTCCAGCATGCTGGGTACAAGTCAAGGCACTGGTTGTCAGCTAGAAAGCCCTTCATGGCATGGGGCTAGATTATTTGCAGGGCCACCTCTCTCTCATCGTTGCTACCCGCCCTTCTGGGTTGAACAGAATTATTGAGTTTTAACTTCGTTAGCCACCCAGAGTTGTTGTTGCAAGATGGGCAGTCATGTAAATTGATTAAAATTAAAATGTTGGTTTCTTCCTCCCTGAGAAGGACAGTTCCTGGGAAAACTGGGAATGTTACCTGCCTGTTACAATTCCCTGTGACCTGTCCCAGTTGTTAGCCACACAATCATTTTAAAGAATACTTACATAGTTGGATGAAGCACTGTAAGGGATTCCTGCTGTTGACAATCAGATGAAATGGAATAGGCTCCTATCCCCGGTACTAGGGCCAGGTGAAGCCTGGAATCACTAAAGCAGAACCATGCATGGATCTGCTTTCTCTTGGTGCCTGCTCAGCAGCAGCAAACTCTTCTTTCTACCCAATATCAATGTCTGCCATTGACATTATAGCTGTTATAGCTGTTGTGATACGGTTTCTATAATGCTGGACACAAGAACGATTGCATTCCTGTGACAGTGGGAATAAGATCAATAAGATACATATTACCCCATGTCGTGAAATCCTCTGTGACCACATTCGCACTCAGTTAATTCATATTCATGCACTTGCTCAAGCATATTTATGACAATGTTAATTGCTGTTTTTCTCCTACTGACAATTTTTGGATGCAGCTGAGTGTTCTGTGTTTACCTTATACACATATGAGAAGAAAATGCCAACATTTTACTAATAGAAAGGCATAGTTCAGTGGAAGCTTAAGCTTTGTTAAAATGAATATAGGATAAAAACTCAGTCTGCCTTACCATTCTCATTTAGCTGGGAATAGTTCCATTGAACCAGATGGGTCTTACTTGTTCACTTGTTATTGGTGTGATTTAGCCTTGCTGATTTCAGTAGGACCATTGGTACTCGCTGTTTTAGAGCAGTTCAGGCACATGATGTACTAGATATTGTGACAGAAGAATAAAGAAAGACTGCTATGCAGAATTAGAGATAGATGTACTTAATTAATTATTAAAATGTAATTACGTACAATTTCTGACAAATGTACACAGTTGTAAGAGAGAAAGATAGCTGACAATGCACATGTGACCCACATTTTGCTCAAATGTGACCTGACTGGAATTAATTCCAATTGAATTTATGAATGAACTGAAATGGTCTCATGAGCATCAGTAATTTTAATTTTAAAAAAACAATATAATACATCTTCCTTGTTTTCAGTGATTGCAACAATAACAATAACTGAGCGATAATAGGTTTTCTCCTTCACAGAGGACATGTCAGATTCTCCTTTGGAAGGCACAATTTGGCTGAAGATTTGACACAATAAGATAGTAATTAATTCTTTATTGTAATTCAAGAATGGTAGCCGTTACAGATGGTTCATAGTCTGACCATTATGGCTGACCCCTAAACTTATGTCTTTTCTAGATTCTCTTTTCCCATATTTTTTTTTCTCTGTAATGGTAAATAGGGTTTGTTTCTCACACCTTTAGGTGGCATTTGTCTGTTTACATTCTCTGCATTCTTGTTTTGGGAATCTTTAACTACTAATGAAATCCCAACAGGGTACAATAATTAATTTTGACAAGTGTTTGTTTTAGCAGGCATGTTCATGGAAGATCTGAATATCATCATCATCATCATCATTATTTTGAAGAAAGCTGAACATGCTCCTGAGGGTAGGAGTCCAGTATAAGGAAATAAGACAGCTACATGGTCTACACAACAACATCAAACACTAGTTATAGATTCAGTCTACAATTGTGGGACTAACATTGAATTTTGAACCTTAGGGTCAAACCTTTTTGCCTAATTTTAGGTTTACTGCTTCTTATTTCTTATAAATATATCCAATATTCTGTTTCTAAACTTAGTATTTATTTTTATTTCATTCATTCATTCATTCATTCATTCATTCATTCATTCATTCAATTTATATAGCCGCCCATCTCAGACCAGTGACTCTGGGCAGCTAACAACAATAAAAACAATCAGTATTTAAAAAAGTACAAAAATTAAATATAAATGCAGCCAAGAGATCTTTAAAAACTGTCGGTATCAACACAACCATGAAACGGGGCCCTTCACACACTCAAGGCCCCAGGCTCGGGCATAGAGCCAGGTCTTCAAGGCCTTCTGAAAAGCCAAAAGGGTCACGGCCATCCTAATCTCAGGAGGGAGAGTTTTCCAGAGGGCAGGGACCACAGTAGAAAAGGCACATCTCCTGGTCCCCGCCATCCAACATTCCTTGGCTGACAGAACCCGGATCATGCCCAACCTGTTGGACTGGATTGGATGGGTAGAAAAAAACTGGGAAAAGATAGTCCCTAAAGTAACCCGGTCCCAAGCCATAAAGGGCTTTATAGGTGATGACCAGCACCTTGAATTGCACCTGGAAACACACCAGCAACCAGTGCAGCTCCTGAAGCAGTGGTGTTACATGTGCCGAGTAGCTGACACTATTTACAACCTGGGCAGATGCATTCTGTACCAGCTGAAGCTTCCAAATGCTCTTCAAGGGCAGCCCCGTGTAGAGCGCATTGCAATAGTCCAAATGGGAGGTCACAAGGGCATGAATGACAGTGAGTAGGGCCTCCCGGTCCAGGAATGGTGCAACTAATGCACAACCCGAAGGTGTGCAAAGGCCCTCTTAGCCACAGCTGCCACCTGCTCTTCCAGAAAAAAAAAAGTAGTCTTTAGTAGTATTATATTGACTGCTAGTGGGTTCTGATTAATTCAATGTGTCTATATTATCTGCATAATGAAAGTCTAGAAACTGACATGAACCTGAAAAGAATTTATATCAGTATAGTTCAATTAGATTGTTACAAATATAGTCAGAGGCTATTATGATTTCAGAAATTTGTAGCAATGAACCCCCTGATTATCACCTTGGATGAAACAACCCAAATAGGTGCCAGTTTTTCAATCCTGCCAAGTCTGTCCTACTCCTCTGTTTCTATTGTCCATTCTCCTGGCACAAAATAATATGTTTGAAGGGAAATGCCTATTTTTATGTTTTCGTAGGTTGTTTGGATTAGTTTGGGTGCTGTTCCTTGTATAATTGGTTTATAGCCCATTTGTTAGAGCATTTTGTCATGTACTAGCCAAATCAAACCCATTAAAGTCGAAACATTTCCATTCCTTTAATTTACCCCCATTGAGAGATTTATACCACTTGGGATGTTTATATGGTGATTAACAGTGCTATAACAAAGAATCTTAATTTGAAACTTGGCAAAGCTTCCTTTTATAATGCCTTTATATGAGTCTCTTACGTTACTATTTAAATCAAATCATACATTTATCCTTCCCACTTGGAATAATTTGTGTGAATGCTATCTAACTCTTCAGATCAGCAGGTGTGATACTAATAGGATTGAAAGACAAGTAAGATTTTTCTGGCATTTTCATTTCCAATGAAGATTTTTGTCTTCATGGTTATCCACTTTCCATCATCACAAGTGGTACTGATTTTTGTAAACTTTAATTTTTTACTCTAAAAGTCAGCTCTTAAAGGATTGGAGAATCCATGCCAAAATATAGCCTCTCTCCTGTGAAGAGTGCATTATGCTCCTAATTGACCATTGTTTGTTATCTTCACTGGTATTTCAGTTCCATTTGGTTTCCTGGTTTTCTGTTTCACAATAGTGCTTAGTAAGAACATTTTATCCAGGACACACACTGAGCACAGGCAGACATTCAAAACGTCTCGTTGAGGCATTTATGTATGGAGGGCTATATATACAAAGTGTAAAATAACTTTGCACCCTAAATACTGAAATGCACATGAGCTACTGATATATATGATCAGTGTTATGTTGTATTTGCCTACAGATTTTTTTCAGAGAATTCTAGTTTATTGAAATCCTTGTACAGCAGACATAATACAACATGAATTCCTGT
Organism: Liasis olivaceus; assembly: GCA_030867105.1. Taxonomy (NCBI): domain Eukaryota; kingdom Metazoa; phylum Chordata; class Lepidosauria; order Squamata; family Pythonidae; genus Liasis; species Liasis olivaceus. Next base: position 267,523,777 of record CM061349.1, read on the forward strand.
GAATGGAAGATTACACATGTCCTTGCTGCGGGAACCATATCATACCTTCATGGGTTTCAGATCCTTAGTAATACAGAGAAATCTTTGAAAAAAATTGAGGAAAAACAATATAGCTGAGAGTGCTTTCAGGAACTGCCTCCTTAAAAGCTGTATTTACCCACTCAGCTTCTTTTTTTTTCCAATAAAAGACATGAACTGGAGAAAGCAAAGGTACCCTGATGAGAGTCTCTCTTCCTCTGCAGCCATCATTTTCAAATTTGTGTTAGAGGGTCCTCCAACACCCAGTGCAGAATTTGAGGAGAATATAGGAGACTGCAAGGAGATTAAAAAATCACTGAAAATCACTTTCTCCTTCTTCCTTTGCCAGATAACATCCATCAATAAGACACTAACTAGACACCACTGGAAGAGCAAGCATATAGTTTCAAACAATACCAAACAAAGACAGCAGCTTTGTTATTTTGATAATGTTTTCTTGATATAATATAATTTTGGATGCTCCATAAGTTGCTTTTTTATATAAATGTTGTTATATAAGCATCACAGAAATTACCAGTATTTGTGTCGTTCACTTACAATCACTGTGATTAATAAAGGACACATCTTTCTTCAAGTAAATACTATTTTCTTCTCACAATTGTGCTATACAACATACACAACTATTTTCTTGGCATTTCCAAAGATTTTTAAAACATTTTAAATTTCCTACCATATAAGGAGGTCAGATGAGGATCTCTCATCCACTGTAGAGTGATGGACAACATTTTAAAACTCCTATACCATTGAAGATTACTGCAAAGATACTCTAGATTTACTTGCTGTTTTTATATTACATATACTGTATATGTTAATGTGTGCATGTGTAGTGGAGCTATTCATGCTTTGAAAATGATTTAAAGATCATTTATGCAATACAGCTGAATTTTACATGGACTTGAGATTTCTTTGGCATATACATTCATTCAGCTTGGATGCTTTAAATATATTTTCTTTGAGTACCATCTCCTCTGGCACTACTCTGTTTTTGGTTCTACTCTGTTAATCCCCTTTCTTTTAAATCTTGGCTGTACCAGCAATAGAATAGAATCAGTGGCTGAAAGGTTCTTTCCCTCCTGAATCTCCCATATCATGAATTCCATGAAATGTAGTTTGCCAGACCTCCCAAAACCTCATTTTGGCCAGGAGAGACGAAGAATAAGGAAGGGTCCTCTCCGGCCTTGATGAAGCCAATCCCAGGCCATGTCATGTAAATGAAAGGGAAGGTGATGATGACAATGCCAACTGGAGGGCAGTGTGGCTTTCTAATTTAAAATTAGATCCAGAAAATCAAACAATTTTCCAGGAAAATGGTTTATAACCCCACATTATGGGGGCTTAATTATTTTCTTAAGTAGTCATACCCTAGTTTATATTGTTTCATTGTGTCTACTTACTTCCAGCACAAAAACAGTTCTTGTAGGGGAAGATCTGGATCCAACAATATGGAGAGCAGAACTGTAAACATGATCACTTGCTTTTTGTATTACTGTATATTGGTGATGGTTATGTTGATTTTATGTTAGTCTTCCTCAGATTATCTTTCCCTCTCTTTAAACTTGTTATTCACAGATTATTTTCATTAATTGTTACCTAAAGTAATTTATACACTGTTGCACTATTAATTTACACGTTAGCTTTCAGAACAAGAATCAGAAATGTTTGTTCCCAGACATTTCATTCATTGTGTGATACTTCAGTGAAGTTAATAGTATGTTCTTTAGTTTAGTCTTAAAGTGCTAATACTCTAAGTCTTTTAACTTCTCAGAGAAAGACATGGGAGAGATTATTGCTGAAGTTGCTATCCCTTAAAAACATTTTCTGCATATTAAAGTCTTTGTGGTTTACATAGTTATATTATACATCACATCTACATAAGAATGATTCACATATTGGAACTACATATTGAATTGGGCTCACTGGGGTTATCCCTCACTGAAGGGAGATGGGGCCTATTTGGGTGGCCTGCTCCAAGTGATTTTTAGACCCAGTGGATTCCAGAGGGAGCTTAGAGTTTTCCCTGAGGATCTGATGGGCGGCTTAGCGAGGTCTTAGTTGCTGCTCGAAATGGGCAGGTAGCTTGGGCCTTGGATCATATCACTTCTGTGCAGCCTCTCCCTGTGCACCAATCCAGGAGTACACTTTAGTTTACTAAGGAGTTCCATGGGATGAAACTCTAGAAAATCTCCTCCTAGAGCACCCTTGGAGGAAGACCCAAAGTGACTCTGACTGAACATGGTAGGAGCCCATATTTAGGATTACCTCATGGCAATAAGGGTGGCAAAACATCAGCATTTCTCTACCCTTATTGCGTCTGCTGATAACCATCCAATGGCTCTTTTTAAGGTTGCCCAGTCCCTGGAGGTCAGGGGATGGAACAAGCCACTGGAACATCTGCAAGGCTGCTGTGAAGAATATTCAGACTATTTGGTAGATAAAGTCATTCAGATCTGCTCCAGGCTAGATTCCAACTGGGCAGGCCCAACTGAGGTTTCTGAGGCTCAGTCTGTTGTGATGTGGGATGATAATCTGGGATGACACCTGAGGATATGGACAGGGTTCTCTGCTCTGTATGGGTTGTTAAGGTAGCCAGGGAGGTGACCTGTGGTTGAATCCATGCTGTGATGTCAGCCTTGTCAACAGAGGGAATTGTGCCTTCAGCCTTGAAGGAGGTGGTGGTATGCCCTCTCCTCAAGAGGCCAGCCTTGGGCCCAGTGATTTTGGACAACTCTCATCCAGCCTCCAACCTTCCCTTTTGGGGAATGTTTGTTGAGCAGGTGGTTGGCCTGCAGTTACAGAGAACCCTGGGGAACCCTAGACCCCTTTCAATTGCATTTTAGACCAGGATTCAGTACTGAGACAGCCTTTGTCACACTTGTTGACCTGTGGCAGAGCTCAGATGGAGCATTCATCCTAGTGTTTCTTAATCTCTCAGTAGTCTTTAATACCATCAATACCTTCTGAGCGAGCTATGGGGATTGGAAATTGGGGGCATTGTTTTAGGGTAGTTCTCATCTTTCCTTCATGGCTGGTTCCAGGCAGTGTTGTGGGGGGTGAGATTGTCCACCAGGCCCCTCTTATGTGGGGTGCCACAAGGTTCAACATCCTCTCCTCCTTTTTAGCATCTACATCAAGCCACTGGATGAGGTAATCTGCCAGTTTGGAGTTTGGTATCATCAATATGCCAATGCTACCCAATTATATATTTTGATCTGAGGCCAGCCAGGTGAGGCTATGTGGGCTTGAATGGGGAGGAACCAACTCTGACTCAATCCTATGAAGTCCAAGTGGCTGTGGATATTAAGGCCTCTTGGATCTGAGGAATATCCTTCTATATTCTTGAATAGGGTAGCACTTTCCCACTCAAAGAGTGGTGTGCAATCTGGAGTTGTCTTGGACTCATAGCTCCTGCTCAATGAGCAGGTGGCAGCTGTTGCCAAGGAGGCCTCTGCACAACTTCATTTGGTGTATCATTTGCACCCCTTCCAGATTGAGAGGGCCTTCAGATGGTCATTCATGCCTTAATCATCTCAAGGCTCATCAATGCAATCTATGTGGGGCTGCCCTTGAAAGCCACTTGGAAGCTTTAACTGGTCTAGCAGCAGTATGGGCAGTGATGGGCATGCTTTGTTATGCTTTGTTATGCTTACCTCTGCTTTGCAACTTGCACTGGTTTCCAGTATGCTTCCGAGTGCAATTCAGGGTGCTGGTTATTATCTATAAAGCCCTATATGACATAGAGCCAAGTTATTTGAGGGACTATTTATCTCCCATGGTTTCTGTCCAGCTGACATGTGTCAGCAGAATTGGGGTGCTCCAGGTCTCTTTGATTAAATAGTGTCATTTATCAGGATCCAGGAAGCATGCCTTCTCTGTCATAGTGCCTGCCCTTTGGAATGAAATCCCCCTGAAATCTATGTGACCCCCACCCTATTGGTCTTCCATAAAGCCTTGAAGACTTTATTGTTCTCCCAGGCTTCAGGTTGAGGTGGATGGGGTCCCTTGTTGGCTCTTTTTTATTTTTGTTTATCTCTGTATGGATTGACCAGATCCCATCATTTTGGTTTGCATTGGATCTTTTGCGGTAATGTATCGTGAGCTGCCCTGGATCAGTTGGAGTTGGGTGGTGCTTGAATTGAATTGATTACATTGATTTTAAATAGTTTCCTCTGAGATATAGTATTCTTTCATGTAGTGGTTCTTTGTTCTCTGTAGCAAGTTTCACTCGTTTTGTGCTTTTATGTTGTTGAGTGGAGTGGGAATATGTTCTGGCTTAAGTAATTTGGCAGACAGTTGAAAGAATATAATGTTGCTATTACTGACCATTATAAAGAGTTATCAGAACTGTTTAAGGCTTATTTTATCCAGTTAGTCAGTCTGATAGCAAAATAGGCACTACTGCTGAATAATTTTCTGCCCATTCCTGTCCAGAATAGGGAGGGAGGGCATGGGATATTCAGAAGGGAGGAAAGGAAGGGAAAATCCTGTTCAGCTAGCCAACTTCCTTTCTTGTGACATTTGATGTTGTCCTGTGTCCTAGAGACATGATAACCTACTCTGATCCAATAATCTCTGTGTTGGTTTTAGCATTTCTCAAGATTAGTGCAGGATGACACTGTTACCCACGAAAGTGACTTACTCAGAAATGCTGAGATCTTGGGAAAACAAATTCCCAGAGTTGCTTTGTGTGAGATGGGCAGCTATATAAATGTGACAAACAAACAAACAAATACCCTTTTTGGAATTTGGAATACTTTTGGTAAAAAAAAAAAGCTTGGTAATAATGAGGTTCATCTTTTTAGCTCATTTCTCTTTGCCTTTGTCTTTGCTGTAGCTAAAGACATAATAGGATTTCACCCTTGGGAGGTGAAACAATGATTACTTCATAGCATGTACGTTTTTAATTAAGAATTAATTACATTTTTATCCCAGCTTTTTTCCCAAAGAATTCAGGGTAGCTTATACAGTTCCCCCCATTTTAGACTCACAATAACTCTGTGATGTAGAATAGGCTGAGACCTAGTGACCAAGTCAAGGTTACCCAGTGAGTTTCATGGTTCAATACAGTTTTGAATGAGGCTTTTGTTAGTACTGGTCCATGACTAATCGTGTTGTTATGCACTAGGAAGCAAGGGGGAAGGTAGGACTTACCTGCATCTTGTCTACAGTAAGGAAAGGCTTCTTGTTAACCTACTTGTCTTATTGTTCAAGAGAGCAGCAATATATGTGGAAAGGGAGGTGGATCCAATTTAATTCACCTTTGCATGGCAACCAAGTATTCCCCTCAGATATATAATTAAGTAGAAATCCAAGTTTTCTTATCTGGAAATGGGATGATTCTTCAAATGTGCCTGTCTTATGCTCGGTATATGTGCTATGTGTGTCAGATGAAAAGCAAGCTTACATTTTTTGTAACACAATCTTGATTTGGAGGAACAGGAGAATGCAAATACATCATTGTCACCACAGAACCTAACAGTGATGTCACTGGCTGCACTGGAACAGCTCCTTGGGGACATTTTCCTTTCATGTGACCTAGGTATGATATAAAGACACATTTTCACAATCATTTCTTCTGCAAGATGAAATTTGTTCTTTTGTGAACCCTCTGAAAACAACTAAGTAGGTTCTGCCGTTTCCTGCTCTAACTATAATATAAAGGATATTATCACATGGGAAAAATAAGCAAACCTTAACTATCAGAAAATGTTAGCAAAGGCATAGTTTTTCTCACACTCCAATCACTCATTTAGTTATTGATTATATTTATTTTGTGTTCACTGGAGAGCTTGCTATCTTTCAGAATTAATTGGATACAAAGACAGAGTGCATTTCTGAGACTATAAGTACATAATTGAACTCTACAACAGTCCTTAAAAATCTGTGTACAGAATAATACACTTGTTAAGACTTGTCAGTGGTGAGATGTAATTACGTGGAAGTAATGAGTCCTCTGTTACTTACCTCTGAGTAAATATTTGTGAAATGGTTTCCCTGATGTCACTCTCTGGTTGTCAAGGATAGGCACACCCGATGCACCCATATGTCTGTATAAAAAAATCCCAAAGAGTTTAACATGATTTAAATAATAGGATTAGCATAATAATGAAGATTTGTAATTACTGCATTTTGCTAACAAATTAGAGAATATCCAGTCCACAAAACTGTCTCTGAGCTTGACTGGTATTATGCTGTAAACTAAGAAATACAAAAAGTGTGGCAAGAAAGGGCAGACATCTTTTTCCTCAATGATTTCAGTACCAGAAAAAATTGTGAAACGTGAATCTTTATTATGGGCCACGTGCATCACGACTATGAGTTTTGAGCCTGTAGAAGAATTCAGCTCTGGTCTTGAGGAGGTAGAAAAGGAGAAACAGTTGCTCAGTCCCAGAAAATAGGAAGCATGAGAAAAAGACTGAGAACAACCCTGCCTTAACTTTTGTGTCCTTAAACAGGGACAGTGAAGGTTTTCAAGACCCCATTAATGTACCCTACAACAACGTAGCATTCTTAGAATCCTGCAGTGTATGTTTCCTGACCTGGCCTATCTCAAAGGGCTGACTGAACCTTCTCCAGAACCTTTGGTACCAAATAAGGGTGGGATGTTTGTTCCTACTGTGCATGTTTGCAGATGAAACTTCCCCTTTCCCTTCAGTTGCTTTTGATCACTGCAAGAGTCACATCTAAGAGAACTTTCTCTTTCCAGAACAGAATTGGGGATAGTTTTAATGTTCTTTCTTTTGTTTGTTTTCATAAATCTTGCTTTCTTTTCCTTCATTATTTCGTTTAAAGTTCTACTGAGAAAACAGATGGTGAGAATTTTAGAGATATGGGTCCCAATCTCAAGTTTTCCCTATGACAGCCAAGGCCTATCGCCTCTGTTACTATTTTTGTAAATGCTTAAGTGTAGATATTCTCTTTGCCTAATGTGTTTTAAAGAGGCATATAAAATTAATGCCGGTATTATTGTTAAAGATTCATTAAGAAAGCGGTCAGTCTTTATATCTCATGGCTGTTTTGGAAGAGTTCACTGTTAGATGGGAGACTGCCTGAATCCCCATTGGGTACCTTGCCTTCAGAATTAATTGCTCCAAATTTTCAGTAGCAGCTTATCAGAATCCTCAGCAGTCACCAAGAGAGGGTTTGCCTGTCTATACCTGGATGCTGCATTACCATTTCACCATACACCATACAAAAAGTTGAAAGGAAACTGACATTATAAGCATTTAGGGGAAAAAATGTTTAACATTTTCACTGCTATCACCAACAGCAATATTAGCTTCCTGTTCTGCACTATTCATGCTAAAACTGTCTCCACTACTCTCATGAGGCTGAGTACATAGTGTCTTAGCCTATACCTATTGGTTTAGACTTCAAACTTGTAATAAGGGACTTCCCCCTGTTAGAATATCTGGAGAGATGATATTCTTGATCCTGATATTCACTTAACCATTCACTTGATAATCATTGACAAGACAGAACGTCACCAGTTCAAAGAGACTCAGACTCCAGTTTCTCATACATTCTCATTATAATACAGTGATAGTTAATACTGATTTTTCTGCTCCTCATGATGGCTTGGGATTATTACCAACTGGACTGAAAAGATATTGATTGGGATAATCCTTTCATAGCCCTATGAATCCCAATACTGTACTCCTTTCGTATCTTGTGCACCTCTTCCTCTGCAGTGATCTGAAACAACCTCCTCACAATTTCAAGATCTGTAGAAACAGTGATATCTGCTGCAGCCAGTGGGCTGACCATTTGTGTCCCTAATTTGGCAGAGAACTCAGTTCCATCAATACAGCAACTCTACTGTAGTCTATATAAATTTTGACTACTGATATTTAACCATCTGGAGCAACTTCTTCTGACTCCAAACATCATCAGTTGAATTCGGAGGAACTTTCTCAGTCAGCCAGTTAATCTGGATGTGATGCTGGGAAATGGATTACTCTTTGAGATTCATATGTTGAACAACTGTTACACGTAGCAAGACATTTCAAAAATACCATCACTAGTTGCCAAGGTTGTTTTCTAGGTTGTTAATTCTAATCCTATATATGCACTTCCAACGTTACTGAAATATGCATGAAATCATTGGCAGAAATTTGGCTGGATCTCTGAAAAATAAGGAGGGACGAAAACTCAATACAATGAGGCATCTCTCTTATTTGATTGTTGCTCTTCTGTTCTATGTTGGAATTAATTGAGTGTATCTGAAACAATATCAGCTAGAGGAGAAGATCTTTTTTTTTCCATGCTGGATGAAAAAAGAGGCCTGAGCAGTCTCTGTTTCTAGGTCTTAGTTCATTTATTGAAGCTGTTGGACTTTGTTGGCACACAGTTATGAACCACAGGACTGTGCTAGAAAGTATATAACTATATACAAGAACTACCATTTTTCAGTGACAACCTCTTCAATGCTAAGACTGATGACACTATGCCTAGAATGCAAAGCATGAAGAGGATGTCACATAAGATAGGTATAAAATCTGCAAGGAGAATCATATTCTCAATATTACCTTTGGTTCCATGATTCTAATTGTAATCAACTTTCCCATCCATCTTTGACTCCCTGTTGTAAGAAATCCATCTGACAGTTACAGAAGTGATTGCTGGTATGTGACCTTATCCATCACGTTAATGTAGATATGATGATCTACATCAGGGGCCCTCAAACTTTTTAAACAGGGGGCCAGTTCACGGTCCCTCAGAATGTTCGGGGGCCAGACTATAGTTTGAAAAAAACATGAATGAATTCTTATGCACACTGCACATATTTTATTTGTAGTACAAAAGAAAACCAGGAAAAAAACAATACAATAATTAAAGAACAATTTTAACCAACATAAACGTATTAGTATTTCAATGAGAAGTGTGGGCCTGCTTTTGGCTAATGAGATGGTCAGTGTCCGGTTCCATATTTGTCACTGCCAGTCGTAACAAGTGATGCAAGTGTGCATCAGTTAGTCTGGATCTGGTTGGAGATTTCAGATGTTTCATTCAGGAAAAAGTCTGTTCGCAGACATAGGTGCTTCCAAAGATGGTCGCCATTTTGAGTGCATGGTTCCTGAGATTAAGATATGTCTCAGAGGGGAGAGATGCATAGAAATTAGTAAGGCTGCTTGACTTGAATGCATCTTTCAGAGAGTCACAATTCTGTAGCTCGGCCAGTTCCATTTGGTAAATTGGATCAACAATTTCAGTGTCAACAGAAAATGGGTTCCGGAAAAGCTGTATGTCCTGTTCATGGAGATGAAGCTCTTTAAATCTAATTTGAAATTCCCTTTGCAACAGTTCCAGTGAATCCACACATGTTTTGCTTGGGAATGCAACCGCTGGTTTTTCAGCCAACAGGTTTTGAGTTGTGGGGAGATGGCAGAAGTTTTCCTCCTTCATTTGTTTAATGAGGAGGTCCAATTTTACTTGAAATGCTTTCATATGTGAATGCATATCACAAATGAGCTTCCCCTTTCCTTGAAGTTGCAAATTGAAACTGTTGAGTAGCTCTGTTACATCTGTTAGAAAGGCAAGGTGCCATTTCCATTCTGCATCTTTGAGCTCTGGTACTTCTTTGTTTTTTGAAAGGAGAAAAGCAGAAACCTGTGGAAGTAAGTCATAAAAACATTTCAAAACTCTCCCTCGATTCAGCCAGCGGACTTCTGTGTGGTACAGAATATCTTCATAGGCAACATTCAGCTGAGACAGAAACTCCTGAAACTGTCTGTGGTTTAGTGCGTGAGCTCTAATGAAGTTAACACAAGACACCACAACTTTCATGACAGAGTCGTACTTCAGAGATTTACAACACAGCGCTTGTTGGTGAATGAGGCAATGTATGGCTATTGGACGTGAATGGTTGTGTTTGTCCATCTCTTGTTTAATGCGTGCAACCACTCCTTTCATAGACCCCACCATGCTAGGAGCACCATCAGTTGTCACACTGGCTAGTTTAGCCCAGTCCAGCTCCAAATCATTCATAGTTTCACAAACCTTTTTATAGATATCCTCTCCTATGGTTGATCCTTTGATGCTTTTCAGTGCAGTAAGCTCCTCTGTGACTTCAAAAGAATCATTTGTCCCACGAATGAAAATTAGAAGTTGTGCAGAATCACAAACATCATTGCTTTCGTCAAGTGCCAACGAAAAATAGCAGTTTTTTTGAGGAGTTTTGCAAATGCTGATGCAAATTGTCCCCCATTTCTTCAATCCTTCGTGTAATTGTAGGTCCTGAAAGACTCACTGTACTAAATAAATCAGTCTTCGCTGGACACATCTCTTTGGCAACAGAAAGAAGGCATTCTTTTACAAATTCTCCCTCTAAAAATGGTCTGCCAGTGCACGCTATTAGCTTGGCAACTTGAAAACTTGCTCACAGTGATGAAATATTTAGCTGCTTCTGCTTCACAAAAATATTTTGCTGAGTTATCAATCCATTTTTCAGTTTTAATATTTTGTCTTTTCTCACTTGTCCGACCAAACAATCATATTTGTCTTTATGTTGAGTTACGTAGTGTTGACGCAAATTGTATTCCTTGAACACAGACACTAAATCCTGGCATATCAGACAAACAGCTCTTTCCTTGTACTGCATGAAAAAGTAATCGTAAGTCCACTGTTCTTTAAATATCCTGCACTCGGAGTCAATTTTTCTTTTTCTTGACATAATTGTTTCCTAGGGATTCAAAACACAGGTGTCACTGCACACAGGTGCTGGGGGTTAATGTTCACTGCCACTGACCACCAATCCGGGGGGGGGATGGGGGAATGACATTCACTGTCACCAAAAACCAATGGGGGGGTCGTCAATATCAGTGAATGTTATCCCCCCACCCCCCTCGCATTGGTGGTCAGTGTCAGTAAATGTTATCCTCCCCCCATCCCATTCCTCCCGCCCCCTGCCCCCCGCATTATTGATCAGTGCCAGTGGCCATTCTCCTACTTGAGGGGCAACCACATAGCCCAAATGGAGAAAATAATAGGGTGCCCTGGACCCCACCGATCACCCTGCACAGAGGATCCCTCCCGTGGAGTATGAGGAAGTACGAGTTGAAGTGCCCATGTGGTTGTAAGTGTGGACGGGCTGCTAAGTGCCCGAATTTTGATCATGTGACTGCAGGGGTGCTGCAACAGCTGTAAGTTTGGGGACTGAGCATAACTACTGAATGAATGGTTGTTAAGCGATGACTACCTGTACAAAGAATTTGAGATGATGGAACAGGTCTGGGCAAGGAAGAGGAGTTTGGATATAAATGCAAGGAACAGAAGAGAAGAGAAGGTGAAACAGAAACTGAGTACAATGCTTTCTGCAGTCCTGATAATTTGCAAAGAAGTAGGCTGACCTGATTTCCAAAAATAAAAACTTGGATATACGAATATTAAAAAATGCATACATGTATACAAATTAATCTACAAGTCAATTTCCCCAAAGTCACAGGCAAAAATTACCAGAAAAAAAAGGACACAAAGATGTTTAGAAGAGCTTCTCTGGAATGAAGCAACTTTAAGTAGTTCCAAACATTCCTGTTCCCTGTTGTGCTTTTATACTCTGTGAAAAATTATTTCCAGGCCAAATTAATTTAATAATGACTAACAATCAATTGACCACTCTCTCCATAATAAGGCTATCAGACCTGATCTGCAAAAATCCATTAGTTGTCAACAAAGAGATACAGGAAACACTAACTTTGCTTCTTATTCTGGATTTCTGCAGACTAGTACTAATCAAGCAGCCAGTAAAATGCATAATGGAATAGCTTCATTCCCACGTTCCCTTCCACCATAAGGTACCCCGAGACTTGAGTAATGAAAAGACATCATTTCTTTGGCTACTTGTTCCCATACTGTTCTGCTTGCTCTACCTTGAGCCCTCCCATTAGTTTGAGGATGCCTTCCCCAAAATCAGGACTGTCCCTGTAAAACTGGAATTTAATCTTGAAAATAAGTTTCAGGCACTGATAGTGCCTTCTGTTGACTAAAACCTAGCCATGGCAGCAGGTTATTGGGAATATTTTAATGACATTCCCAATGAAATCCATTGTGTGGGTAAAACAGGAAGGAACATAAAATGCAAACCCGAAGCACCATGAGAACGGGGCTCCTGCCATTCTCCAAATAGGGCGCCTGTACTCATGAGACCTGGGGAAGACCAGATGGTTTCCGAAGGATTGCAAGAACGGGGTGGGCAATTGGGAGAAAGAATGAGACAAGCAGCTTGGAGAATGACACACCGAGAGGAGGAGAGCCGCAAGACAGCCCAGTATACCTGTAATGTAGACTAGTCTGGCTCTGCAATCTCCCTCCTCATGCATCGCCTGCAGCTCCCGACACAGCCCCAACAGACAGCGGCGGCGGCCAATCAGGTGCCCTGATTCAATCAATCACCCTGCACAGAGGATCCCTCCCATGGAGTACGAGGAGAGGAGAGCCACAAGACGACCCGGTATACCTGTAATGTAGAATAGTCTGGCTCTGCAATCTCCTCGTGCATCGCCTGCAGCTCCCAACACAGCCCCGACAGACAACGGCGGCGGCGACCAATCAGGCGGGTGGGCTGGATAAATGACCCTGGCGGGCCGTATCTGGCCTGCAGGCCGTAGTTTGAGAACCCCTGATCTACATGGTGCTTCTAGATTTCCTTGTTTCATTTCAGACCTTCCATTTGGTTCCTCTTTTATACAATATTCTGAGATGTGGGAATCTCCTGCAATAGAAAAGTGGTTGTTGACCATAATCCTGTACACTTATGCCTTTGAGATCTTGACCTTCTCACATTTGAGCAATTTTCATCCTTTTCTGCTTCTGGGACCATGCTTGGAAGGGATATGTGCCTTGCTGAACCAAAGGACAGTTAAGTCTGCGCCCTTCGGTTCAGCAGGCAAGAGCTTTTCATCTTCAGAAGTTGGATACAAAAGTAAGATGGAGAAATACAACTAGTTCTAGTTTTCTTTACAACCGAACAAGTACTTCCATGTTTGATAGTCCCACTGGGGGGATTGATTTGCATCTATAGATTTTAAGGATTCAAGCTTTCACATTGTAATCTGTCTCCAACACAAGATGTATCATCACTTTGTGCTATCATGGCCTCCTTGGAGTTAGAGAAAGATGTGAAATGGTCTGCCTTTTGTAGGACAACAGTCTGGCTCCTAGCCAGTATAGACAGATTCTTCTGCTAATGAGCAGAATCCAGCACAGGTGGCTAATCACACTGATAGTGATGAAATGCCAAAAGACCTTGGCCAAGTGCCAAGTATGAAAACAAGGATACAAGAAAAATGAATGAAAGATTTCTCTGTGCCTTTGGAAAGAAATGCTAGCCAATTTCCAGAATTTGCTAGAATTATGGTGGGATCCATTTAAAAAACTGATTAACAAATTTCAGCTTTGTTGGGAACAACCATATGTCAACATGACCAGCATCTTTGTTTCTCTGAATCTCTTGTAATCATATTCTTGCGATACCATGGCTTCTGATCTTGTATTTTTATCAGTTCCTTTGGCATCTTTCACCTGGCTTTTGTAATTATTACTGCTTTACTCCTGGACTGATTTACCTTGTGCTCATGCACAAGGTAGGATTTCTTTTCTCCTGTGATTGGTACAGCTTCTAATTGTGGCTTGACCGATCTAAGGTTACTGCTTAAGACTCCCTGTATTCTTGACACAGTTCATTCTGCAGTTTTGAAACTGTTTTTTCCATTATCCCCTTTGGAATCTCAGTTATATACACAGTCTTCTTGGCACAAAGATAGCCCATTAACAATTTCCCAAGCACACTTCATTGTTATCTCAGCATGCTTCTGCTGTTGAGACAGCCCAAGGACAGTTTAGTGCTATGCTCTGGATGTGGTGTTTTCCCTGTTGTCCTGCCTCAGTATACTGTGTGCAGACAACCTAGGGTGTACATCATAGTAGCAGCCTGAAAAAACATGTTCTTGTGGATCCAGTTGTTTCTGCTGGTATCAGTGGGACCATTCTCTTCAGTCTTCTCCCTGACCTCTTTGCACACACTGCAGTGATATTATAGCTTCTGTGAGCAGGGAAGGGGTGGGAAAAGAAAAGATAAATTGGATTTGGATCATCCAGAGGAAAATGCCAGAATCAAGACAGAACTTTTTGAATCTGTTGACGTAAAGAAAATTCAGTTAGAGTTGGTTAGTTGTCTTGGTCATTAATCTGCTTTCAGTATAGCTGAGTCCATAAGCTGAATTGTGCAATTTTTTGATGAGGCACCAGCAACTGAGTTCCTGCACTGATTAACCTCACACCGACAGTGTCTTCCTTTCACTCTTTCAATAGCCATAGGGATTTAACCAAATGCATATCAGCAGTACTACCAGACCTTTAGCAACATGGTGTCTATAATCACCTTTACATGGATAACTACAGGTAGTCCTTGTTTAACAACCACAATTGGGACTGGAATTTAGGTTGTTAAGTTGGGCAGTCATTAAGCAAATCATGACTGGACCTGATTTTACTATCTTTTTTGCAGCAATCATTAAGTGAATCACATGGTTGATAAATGAATCACTGCAGTCATTAAGTGAATCATGCAGTTCCCCATTGATTTTGCTTATCAGAAGCCTGCTGGGAAGATTGTGAATGGCGATCATGTGACCCCAGGATGCTGCAGCTGTCGTAAGTGCAAGCTGGCTGCCAAGCACCTGAATCATGATCACATGACTGCAGGGGTACTGCAATGGTTGTAACTTCAGACACCAGTCATGAGTCACTTTTTTAGTGCTGTTGTAACTGTGAACAGTCACTAAACGAACGGTCATTAAGCAAGGACCACCTGTATTACTGATTGCTGCCTCTAGAACTCTTACTGCATCACATACATCATACTCTGTGTTTCCCTGGCACTTGGCTAGTGTGTAAGCCAAGTTGCCTATGCTGTATTCAGATCTATAGTTCATAAATGCTCACCTCGATTCAACGGTCAAAATTATCTTAATCCCAGATGCCAAAATTCAGATGGCATCAGCTATGCCTGTAGATATTGGTCACCATTTTGAGATTATGGCTGTCAGTGCAGCATTTATTCTGTTTTACAGCAGTTATTGTGCTCTCATGGCTAGCCAGGCTTCAGTTGTGGCCTTTTCAGCATTAGGTTCTGACAGTCTTTCAGCATGGGGTGGATTCTCTTGCATTACAACTCTGTGTTGCCACTAAAGTGCATTGCTCTCTCTGTTGTTGTGCAGTGATATACAGCATCACTTAGTGATGCAGTTTCTTGCTGCCTTTTCCCTCTCAAACTATCAGTGCAGTATATGGCTAGGAAGCTCACTGGGACCATCTTACCAGTTTGAGTTACTGGATGGTCACCAAATGCTATTTTACTTGTCTAGAACATCACACCAGTCTGAATACCTTTAGAACTTTTGACATTAGAAAGATAGATTTTTTTTGGTACCTTAGCTTTTACTGGTGACCATAATAGTTTAGGCCAACAGCTCTCCAACTTTGTGGTACTGCAACACATACACACCTTATAAATGTATGCAGTTTCCCCATGAATACAGTTAATGATTTCATTGGTGTTAGAGTTGAGCAGGAAATAAATATACTACTTACTTTGCATAATTACATGTAAAGCTGTGTATCACAGGTAATCTCAAACTTTGCAGTACAGCAACCCCCCCTCGCCCCCCCCGGCCATTGCACAGCAAAGCTCAGGGTGCTCCCACTTTGTCTGCACAAGCCTGAGCCACTTTTGTTGTTTTGTTTTGTTTTGTTTCTTAAGGAGATTTTCTTCCATGTGACTCATGAACCCTTAGATCTCAACCCACAGTTTGAGACCCCTTACTTTAGACTAGTGTAAAAGCATGCTTTCTGGTGTGAAGTTAAGCACATATATAGGCAAGAAGATGAGTAATTTTGAATAAAAGTAATTGAGCTTTTCCTGATTGCTGGACTATAGGCTTAAAAAATAATAGACTGTCACACAAAGATGTTTTCCTCCAGATACCAAATATTTTATTAAGTAACCTCTGCAGGTTCCTGGGGAGTCAATCTATTTGTCCTCATTGCAGTACCAAATTAAAAGGTACCATTTCATTTGGAATTGTAACTAGTATTAAAATAAATGCTCTGACACAAGAAATGGGAGGGGGTTATATGTCATTGCTATAAGACTGTTGCATCTTAATAGGGGATAATGGAAGCAAGAAGGACCTGCTTCTTCAGATTAATGGAATCTCACCCATTTCATGACTCACCCAGTCATATAATTATGAAATCTTTTTTGAAGTTCTTGAATATGCATGAGATAATCATGAATATTTTATCTTAATTTTGCTTGAGGAAGTAACTCTGGTATTCAAGTTGTAATGAAGTGCAGCAGGGGAGCATCAGGCAGAATTTATTAAACTCTCCCGAAGAGGTGGTAGGGCTGTATTGTCTGTAAAATTTATGTTATGATTGATATACAATCCTGTTGGATTTTCACTCTTATAAATATTTTTATATAGATTTGTCTAGATGTTCATTATATTGTTATCAGCTACAGCAGTGTTGTCCAAATTGACCACTTTAAGGTGAGTGGACTTCAACTCCCAGAATTCCCCAGCCAGCCATGCTGGCTGGGGAATTCTGGGAGTTGAAGTCCACTCATCTTAAAGTGGCCAAGTTTGGACAACACTGAGCTACAGGAACCAATCATGTACATTTGGGGCTATCAGGAGTGTTTTGTTGCGAATTGATGTGGGGAACCTCATTAGAAGATGATACAATATCATCACACTGTAAACATTTTTTACACAAAATAATAGAATATGTCCAGAAGTAGAAAATATGGTGTTTAGATGCTATACAGATGTAATACCTAAAATCAGCATAATATACCTAAAGCTTATTATTCATGAAATAGTAATTGCAACATTGACTAAGCCATTTGCCAACATAGTCAGATAGGCAAGAGGAACCTATTTGCCATTAACTGACTTGAACTTTACTCTTTTAACTTTACTCTTTAACATTTCTTTTTACATTCTCTTTACTCTTTTACATTTCTGTAAAATTGATCGGGGTCTCTGAATAATTTTCCTAAATAACAAATGTTGGCAGAGAGGGTCTTAGCAGTCAAACATTCCCTATTTGCATTTCCTGTGTCATGCTTGGAGAAAACTAGCATCATCAGCTGCTATCAAAGAGATGAATGAGTTCCCTATTTAGATGTTGATACTACAAGAAGTATGAATGAAAAATGGACAATTAATGCAATCTTCGTATCTGTCTGTCTGTCTATCATCTATCTCACTTGAACATTCTCTGTTTCATTGTTATTTGAAGCTGAAATGCTTTTTCTTGACCATTGGAAGAAAACATTGTTTAGCAGATGCATCATTCAGTATGTACCGCTTTGTAACCTTCAAACCACAGATTATAAAAAGGAAAGTTCCTCCATTACAATCAAGCCCTGTGAGGTTGGCAAGTTCAGGAAACAAGGACCACTTGGATTTCTGGAAAGATCCTTATTGCTAGTAGGGAAATGTAACAGGATCTTGAAAACTTACCAAAGTAATTCTCACACCGAACTTATACCTAAGGTAATAAAGGCAGAGTTACTCTGAGTCTCTTCCATATACTTTCCCCACATCCCCAACTCAATCATTTCTTCTGTAATGGCCCTGGTTGCTCTCTTAATTGTCTCCCTGCCTCCTCCATATTCCCAAGGTCTGTTAGGCATTCCATCACAATCCTAGCTGCTCATATTCAAGTGATAGTTTTCACATATATAAGCATGTGAAGAAAATATGAAAAGTGTGCCTTATTCCTTTGAGAAAAATCTGGTTATTAGTGTTGTTAGGTGTCATGTAGAAAAGAAAGCTGATCTCATTCCTCCACCCAAAAGGGTTTTATTATGCACAGGTGAAACTCGAAAAATTAGAATATCGTGCAAATGTTCATTTATGTCAGTATGGCAACTCAAAAGGTGAAACCAATATATGAGATAGACGCATTAAATGCAAAGCGAGATATGTCAAGCCTTACTTTGGTATAATTGTGATGATTATGGCGTACAGCTTATGAAAACCCCAAATTCACAATCTCAGAAAATTAGAATAGTGTGAAAAGGTTCAATATTCTAGGCTCAAAGTGTCCCACTCTAAGCAGCTAATGAATCCATAACACCTGCAAAGGGTTCCTGAGCCTTTCAATGGTCTCTCAGGCTGGCTCAGTAGGAATCACAAGCATGGGAAAGACTGCTGACCTGACAGTTGTGCAGAAAACCATCATTGACACCCTCCATAAGGAGGGAAAGCCCCAAAAGGTAATTGCAAAAGAAGTTGGATGTTCCCAAAGTGCTGTATCAAAGCACATCAATAGAAGGTTATGTGGAAGGGAAAAGTGTGGTAGAAAAAGGTGCACAAGCAGCAGGGATGACCGCAGCCTGGAGAGGATTGTCAGGAAAAGGCCATTCAAAAGTGTTGGGGACTTTCACAAGGAGTGGACTGAGGCTGGAGTTAGTGCATCAAGAGCCACCACACACAGAGGGATCCTGGACATGGGCTTCAAATGTCATATTCCTCTTGTCAAGCTGCTCCTGAACAACAAGCAACGTCAGAAGCGTCTTACCTGGGCTACAGAAAAAAAGAACTGGTCTGTTGCCCAGTGGTCCAAGGTCCTCTTTTCTGATGAGAGCAACTTTTGCATCTCATTTGGGAACCAAGGACCCAGAGTCTGGAGGAAGAATGGAGAGGCACACAATGCACGATGCTTGAAGTCCAGTGTGAAGTTTCCACAGTCTGTGTTGATTTGGGGAGCCATGTCATCTGCTGGTGTTGGTCCACTGTGCTTCATTAAGTCCAGGGTCAACGCAGTCGTCTACCAGGAGATTTTGGAGCACTTCATGTTTCCTTCCGCAGACGAACTTTATGGGGATGCTGACTTCATTTTCCAGCAGGACCTGGCACCTGCCCACACTGCCAAAAGTACCAAAACCTGGTTCAATGACCATGGGATGACTGTGCTTGATTGGCCAGCAAACTCGCCTGAGCTGAACCCCATAGAGAATTTATGGGGCATTGCCAAGAGAAAGATGAGGGACATGAGACCGAACAATGCAGCAGAGCTGAAGGCCGCTATTGAAGCATCCTGGTCTTCCATAACACCTCAGCAGTGTCACAGGCTGATAGCATCCATGCCACGCCGCATTGCAGCAGTCATTGCCGCAAAAGGGGCCCAAACCAAGTACTGAGTACATATGCATGCTTATACTTTGCAGAGGTCCGATATTGTTCTATTTCCAATCCTTGTGTTATTGATGTCATGCAATATTCTAATTTTCTGAGATTGTGAATTTGGGGTTTTCATAAGCTGTATGCCATAATCATCACAATTATACCAAAGTAAGGCTTGACATATCTCGGTTTGCATGTAATGCATTTATCTCATATATTGGTTTCACCTTTTGAGTTGCCATACTGACATAAATGAACATTTGCATGATATTCTAATTTTTCGAGTTTCACCTGTATAAGATGTGAATTCATATTCTCTTGTCCAATGATTGCAATCCTCTCTGTTGCCCAGTAGCTGGTTTGTGTGCCATGGAGGAAAACTATTAGGAAAGACAGCTGTTAAAATGTCTCTATGGATAATTTGTCAGAGATTTCCTGGTGCCTAATGTTCACAGGGGTGGGGGCACTTAATGTTGGTCTTTTCACTTTTCTACAGGCCCCACATATGTCAGATAGACTTCTCACCTACACACTACTCCTAGCTCCTACTGGGCTGCTTTTTAGGAATTTTAGGGAAGGCAGGTTTTAGATTTGCAGGGAGATCTCTAAATTGCAGCTTCCAGCCCTGCTACTTCAGTTTCTTTACACCACTGAAAAGTTCAGAAGGCTGTGTTTGAAGAAAATGTCAGTTCCTGTAGGATTGTACCAAACATTCAACAGTCTTCACCATGTGTGAAATTTAGCTTTTTTTCTCCTTAAAAACTTGCTATTTAATATGTGCTGAAATAATGGCTGCATGACAAGATTACCCTTTTCCATCTAATATTACTTTTCCTCTAATTGCCTACTAGTAGGCTATCTGTACCATTGGTATTCAATCACAGGTTTTATTTTACTAATGATTAGTGAAAACGTATTAATTGATTATGTTATTTTGGCAAATTAGTGCACAATCACACTATTAACAATCTATACTGAGTACTAGAGGATCTATGTCAGCTGTTTTAATTCCCCCTGATATATGTATACATGGATATTAATTAATTCACTGTTATTTTTCTTCTTTTAAGGCAAAATGCATCACAAAATGTCATCTATAAAGAGGTGCAGGTTCATTGATATTTTCATTACCTCCTAACAAGAAGAAAACAGTCTCAAATAAGAATCTTTAGAAACAATTTATTTAAAAATAAGCTATTTTGCATTTTATCCTAAAATGTTGTTCTTGTTTCTTATTTTTTCCTAAGTGGCATGTGATGGTTGAACAAAAGGAATATGAACCCATTTTGCCAGCTAGCAGTAGAATGGTTTGGTAGCTTTTTTTTCCTATTACATGGATGTTAGGAGTAATGATAATATACATTTAGTGTTGTAAGACAAAGGATTTATACAGTGAATATTTTAATATGAAATGTTTAGAAATCAGTACTTTGTAAGAGTTTAGAATATATATTTAAGTACTTATTTTAAAGTGAAAGGTTATGCTTTTTTAAAGAATCACAGCTTAATGTTGAAATGGAATACAACAGATTTTTGAACACAGATGTTTGAAATTAACATGAGTTGAACCTAGGCTGATAGCCTTCTATCCAAGAAAGTGTCAGGTATAAAAAAAGCAGACGAAATGAAAGAGGAGAAATTCATTCCTGGATTAAGGGTTTTGAATACTCAAACTAAAACCAGAAATAATTAATTAAACAGTTTTGTCAGTTTTATACATTAAAATCAAAATTGAGTTTTGCAAGTTATAAACATGAGTGATCCTGTAGTCTATATAGTGAGGAGTAGAACTGTATTTGTGCTTGAACTGTTTGGACACCCCTGTGATCCTGGCTGCTGAAGGAAGGCATAAGTGCTTGTTTGGGTATGCACTTCAAAACTCTATACATGATACCCATTTCAGTGTCTGATTCCTTATTTGGCTAAGAATGCATGTGCAATGACCACTCAGTTGATTAGAGAATTGTATGGTTCTGGTACTGATATACAGCCTCAACCAGATTTTCTTAACCCTAGAAGCATTTAAAAACAACAATTTTTGGCCTAGTTCCATTTCTAGACAGTCTGATTTCTAAGGTTTTTTGATTTTTACTCCAGTTTGTGGTAAAGGATGTTATTACAGGACAAGTTACTGCTTTTGCATAAGAGTTGTTAGAGTTACTTATGTTAAAGAGGAAAGTGCTAAGAGACTCTACTTTAATATCCTTCCTACTGCTATGAAGAGCTTTCTGTATTTTTTGTAAAACAGAATTATCTAATATATATGCCATGTTGTAACTTAACATGTTTATGTGCCAAAAATAAGTTCAGCTAAGCATGTCTGTTGTTCAAGTGATTTGTTCAGAGGAGAGGTTGTTTTTAAAAGAGAGATACAAAGAAAGAAATTAAGAATTTTTTCTGAGGGCTCAGCTAAAGATTGTAGGATCGCTGTGCCAAAATGACAGCTGAATTCTACAAATTACAAAATACAGTTAAACCAGAAGGGTCTATTAAAATGCTAGCACACAATAAACCCTTTGCATTTACTGGCAGTTCACATTTTAGGAAGCCAGTGAGAAATATTAAAAAACCATTAACAGTCATAAGCGACCCTATAGAATTGCGATAGTATAATTGTAATCAGTTTTAAAGGATATTTAAAAAAAAAGCCCATCCTTATTTTCCTGGACAGATGTTAACATTTATCAAAACATGTTGGTAAGTCTTCAAAATGAACATTTTCAAGAAAATAATAGAGTAAATAAGAATGTAATAAAGTAATATATCCCACATGATTATGTGTCAGTACACTGCATATACTAGTTGGGATGATAGATCAATAAGCTGGCTAGCACAGTTGGCCCTAGATTAGAGATCCTAGGCTACACAGAATAGCATAATCATGCTTGGGATAAACCTCGTTTTGGATCATGCTTGTGGCATACTGCTCCAAATGTGCCAAAACTGACTAATACTTCTCTTACCATTTTCAAGGAATGTTACATGTGGCATGGATTCAATTAAGGCTGGGAGAACTTGCATCTTCTCTTACTGAAAAGCACTATGTATAGGCCTTGATTAACCAAAGCCAGGATGAGTGGTGAAGGTCAATATTTATTGATTCCTCTGGTTGTGTTCATAGGATATGGAAGATTGCTACTTGAAACATAAGAGTAGTAAATGGTAAAGCACCCAAAATTAAAGAAAGAAACATAGATGTGTGTTTGTGAATCTAAAAGAATGTAGAGAGTAAAAAGGATGATATTGATGGAGAGAGAGAAGACCTGCAATGTTTATCTCTTTGTTGCCTTGGTAACAGAATTTCCCTGTCTCCATCAAGGGGTACCTCTTTGCTCTCTACAGAGTAAGTGGGAGAGTATAATAGATTTGAATGAAAATGATGTAATTTTATAAACTGAAGTTGCATGCTTCATATGAAGGGAACTTTTGTTTGTTTGTTTGTTTGTTTGCTTGTTTGTTTGTTTGTTTCATTAAATTTGTTATGGCCACCCATTCCAACAGGCTTACAAAATCAAGAACATAGTTAAAACAATTAAAAATATAGACAAAACAAGACAGCCTGGACTAAAAACAGCCACAGTAAAGCATCATGGCAGCCCCCCTTCTCCACATTAACCCCAAGCCTGAGAAGAAAGCCAGGTTTTAAGGGCTTTTCAGAACCCCAGGGGAGTGGGCACCATCCATATCTTGGGGGGGATGCCATTCCATAGACAGGGGCTTTGACAGAGAAGGCACACGTCCTAGATCGCACGAGATGGCAACATTTAATAGAAGGGACCTAGAACATACGCAGTCTGCCTGAATGTACCAGGCAGAAATAATGGGAGAGAGGCAGTCCTTCAGATAACCAGGCCCTATGCCATGAACAACCAGCACCTTGAATTGCACCCAGAAGCCAACTGGTAGCCAATGCAGCTTGTGTAGCAGCAGTGACACATGGGCACAGCAGGAAGTGCCCATTACTGCTCATACCACTGCATTTTGAACCAGCTATAGCTTCCAGATAGTCTTCAAGGGCAGCTCCATCTAAAGCACATTACAGTAGTCCAGTTGTGAGGTGATCAGGGCATGAATGACTGTCTGAAATGAAAGGACTAAAATGAAATGGTATTATCTAGGTTGTTATGAGTAAGTATGACATTAGGAATCCATAGGTTGGTGATAGTTGCATGAAAAAAGTGATAATAGAAGAACCAGATATGAGTTTGGGGAAAAAATTGTGTAACCTTCTGAATAAAGCCAATCTGGGAGGAAAAAAAAGAATTTGGCTAGGTGTAAATGAATGGATGGTTGGAAATGAGAGTATACAGGAAAAAATGATTGTGCCATTCAGAGACTTAAGAATGAATGAGAATGATGACTATTTAGTGAATATCTGCCGGAAGAGAATGTACAAGTCTTGTATGAAAAAATGTATTAGAAGATAGATTAATCTCTCAATAGAATGAATGGAATGAGGTTGTGGAAGTTGTTTAGAAGAGAATGAAAATAATTACAGAGTGCCATAGAAGTGTGTGGAGTTAGTGCTGATGGGAAGAATGAAAAAGCATGCTTGGTGAAATAACAAAGAGGCTGTAGATGAGTAAAAATCTGTATAAGAGAATGATTCCTACAAAAATGAGGATGAGAGAAAGATAATGCATTTAGAGAGAAGAAACAGCAAAGAATGGTTACAATTAAAGAAGCAAAAAACAGTAATTTTGATGGAAATAAAACTGTTTTGAATGTGGATAAAGATGGTTAAACAAGGAGCCTCCACCAGAGTGAATATAATTAAAAATGAAAGTGTTTTAATTATTTGGATTAAATTGAAGTGAGGGAATAATGGAAGGATATTTTAGAGATCTGTGTAGGAATGATAATGATATGTCAGTCAGATAGTGAAAATGAAACATGTTATAGATGTCAGTGTCCAAGGAAAAAAAGTGATGAATTGGATGTAAAAATGGAGGAATAATATGGGTGCAGGAATTAATATAAAAAAAGGTTGAGAAGAAGGGAAGTAAGGGTGGAAGTAAGGGAAGTAATAGTAAGGGTGCAGGAATGAATATAAAAAAGGGTTGAGAAGAAGGGAAGACTAATAAATTATGGTTTGATAGGGCTGATGAAATTCTCAAAAACAGAATGGGAAGGTTAAAGACCAAAAGGCAATGTATGACGCAGTAAAGCAAGGATAGTTTGCAAGAATAAAAAGACACAGAGAGGTGTAGTTAATAGTGTTGGTGCAAACTCAATTTAGTTAGTTCTCCTCTCCTCTTCTCTTCTTTCCTGCCTTCAATTTCTTTGGCGTACTAGTTCTTAGCCCCTCTCTGTGCTCTGCATTAAGTTGCTTAGGAAATAGTGTGATGGGTATGCATTATGTATGTAGGAATGTTATTTTTCAACTAGTTACTGTATTTATTGGCGTATAACATGCACTTTTTTCCCTAAAATTTGGGGCTGAAATCCTAGCTGCGCATTATACACTGATATGCATGTTATACACCAATGTATGAGCCCTGTATAAGCCCTGAGGCTTCTCACCTCAAATGGCAGGGCTTGGAGAGTGGAGCCTTCATTTGAGCCACGGCTGCAACCGTGTGCTTCCCACCTCCTCCTCCGATTGACGGCACTTAAACCATACCTCCTCTGTTGGCAGTCTTTAGTAACATCATCTGCGTGGTCCGGCGCCGGACCACGCGGGTGATGTCACTAAAGTATCGCGAGCTTCCCTCTCTTTGCAGCATTCCGGTGTGTAGTAATGAGTCAGAGCAAAGTGCTGGCGCTTTGCTTTGACACACTGAGTGCCGGACCACATGGGTGATTTTACTAAAGACTGCAAACAGAGGAGGCATACCCTAATAATAAATTACTGTACCCCCCAATCCACTTTATTTTGCTTCCAGGTCATTTATTTTAAATTTAAGGTTTTTTACTCAAACTTCCTTCTTAAAATTAAGGTGCGTGTTATACACCTGTGCGGGTTATTTATTTATTTAGTCCCCCACCCATCTCCCCCCAATGGGGGACTCTGGGTGGCTCACAACACGTTAAAACAATAAATAAATATACAATTAAAACCTATAACAATACACATTCACAAAAATAAAAGGGAAAAAATCCAGAAGGCTGATGGTTCAAAGTAGCAACGCCAGGCCACTAAGGGACTAGCCAACCCCACACTTGATGATCCCTCTCCTTGCCCCAGGCCAGATGGCAGAGCCAGGTCTTCAGATCCCTTCAAAAGGCCAGGAGTGAGGGGGCCAATCTCACCTCCAGGGGCTAGATATTCCAAAGGGCGGGGGCTACAGCAGAGAAGGCCCATCTTCTGGACCCCGCTAGTCAGAGTTCTTTTGCCGAAGGGCTCCGGAGCATACCCTCTCTGTGTGTTCAGATGGGACGGGATGAACTTGTGGGGGAGAGGCGGTCCCTCAGGTAACCTGGTCCCATGCCATGCAGGGCTTTAAAGGTGATAACCAACACCTTGAATTGGACCCAGAAGCAAACCAGTACCCAATGCAGCTCACGAAGCAGTGGTGTTATATGGGTCCTTCTTCAGGCCCCAAAAATAGCTCGCATGGCTGCATTCTGGACCAGCTGAAGCTTTCGTATACTCTTCAAGGGTAGCCCCATATAGAGCGCATTGCTGTAGTCTATCTGGGAGATAACAAGGGCACAAGTGACCGTTCAAAGGGCATCCCGATCCGGGAATGGGCGTAACTGGGAATGGGCGTAACTAAATACGGTAAGTACGTTATGACAGGCCAGTCTGTTTCCAAAGTTCCAGGCACTGATGCAGGAATGATTACTTTATATTCAAAAATTCCCTTTAACATTTTTGTTTTAGTTAAACCATTAACTTATCAGTTACAGGACACCACTGGAATTTTAAAAAATATACTTTCCAACTTCTCTGAGGACATACTAAATGCACTATATTTTATCTGAAACATTTGTCTGATGTTTCTTTCATTTTACTAAAACAAAAATCGATTATGAGATATGTAACTAACAAAAGATATATGGTTGGTTTAATATGACATCACACAGGTATATCACGAACACAGTTCTCTATCAGGGTGCCTATGGGAATTACATACCAAATCTACCTGAAAGACGTAATAGATGGTTAAGAGGAAAATGGAGCTTTCTCTCTTGGAGAGTTGACATAACATATTCCCGTGTTCTGTGTTTATAGTTTCCTCATTGGCTTGTTTGCTTTGTAATTAATCCCTCATGTTTAGCAGCGATTTATTAACAGGTACGTTTAGATAACACAATTTCTGCTTCTAAATCGTAAAATATCTTTATTTTAAGATCAAGCATCTTTATAATTTTTTTAACGATAAAGTTACATAGACACAGTTATACTCCCAGCCCTTGGAATATCAATGCAGTGTCTTTCCAGAGATCAGATTAACTAAAAACACTGTGATTTAATGGCTTTAACACCTTCCATTTTTATTGCCTTGTCCTGTTCTACTGATCTGGTGTCATGAAATGCCAGGCAAAGAAATATAGGGAATGCAGTTTTCTGACAAGCAAGCTGTTGACATTTTCTCCCCAGATTGCCATTCTGGGTTAGATTTGGCCTATATAACAAAGTGCTTTTTCTTTGTAGATACTGTAGATTTAACTCATTAATATTTTCCTTTAACCTAAGTTGTGCAGGTTATGTTTCTTTTGCCGCATCCAAACATTAATCTATTAAGGATTGTTTTGATATTTTAACTATATTATATCCAAATAATATATTATGTCAGCAGATGCTTCTGCAATGTTGATTTCACTCACATTTAGTAAAATGACTGTTGTACAGCAGCAGCACTTAGTACAGTGCTAAGTTTCCCAAATTCAAATTATTTTGATTTGGAACATCCTGTTTCACATTCAAAGCAAACTTTTTAGATCACTTTGGATGGGTTTTGAGTTTGTAACAACTCTGTTTTGAGATCAAAACACTTATTTGGGGGTGTGAAATGCACCACACATGGTGAAAAGAACTCATTAATGCAAAGCAGTTGTTTTAAACCAGAATTAGGGCATTTTGCACTTATAGCGCCTTGAATTCCAAATGTATGGATATGCCTGTAAAGCACTAAGCCTTCTATTGATATGACATTTATAAAACCTTTCTTGTCTTAGTAACTTACATGCCCAATTAATTTTCCCTCTATAATAGTGCTTAATTCCTGGAAATAATTATGAAATAATGGATTGCAAACCCAGTTCAAATAATTTTAGCTAAAGGGTGTTATTTCCAGTATACTTGGTTGTCACTGTTGTTCCTTCATTCTTCCTTTTTCATTGCTTTTGTCTTTTAATTAAAACTGCCTTCTGTTAGTATTTGTCCTTCATACAAAACACAATTAACGTTCAGAACTAAGCATAACGTTGTAAAAACAAACAAAAAAAACAATACTAATCTAAATGTACAAATTTTGGATTACAGTTCCCATCATCTGTTGTGGCTTATTAGCTTTGGCTACAGCTGGTAAAAACACTATCATGCACAATCAGGTGATGCTATTTTAGGAAGGTCAGGAATCTAACCTGTCTCTGCTTATTGTGAAACACTTAGAACTGCAGGGCACGGAGTAGGCAGAGGGGCATTTGGCACTCAAACTATATAAATGGCACATAACAAATGTCAGCTAAACTAAATCCCCCTACAGGATCTGAGCATTATGTGTAGAAACCATTGTATTGCCAATATGCTGCTCTGAATTTTATTATTTTATATTCTTTATCTACACAGAAAGAAGCACCTTTAGACGCAATGTTTATATTTATTCACTAGATGACGTACCGTATTTTTCCGACTATAAGACGATACATTTTTTTAAAATCCTTATGCTAAAAATTGAAGGGCGTCTTATGCAAGGAACTAAGCCGAGGAGAGAACCGCGCGGTTGCAAACTGCCCATACTTTGTCTCTGCAAACAGGCTTCCTCCTATTGCTAGCCTCCAATCACGAGTAAAATAGCTTGACTCTGCAAACAGGCTTCCTCCAATCACGAGCCTCCAATCATGAGTGACACTGCCCATACTGTCTCTGCAAACAGACTTCCTCCAATCATGAGTCTTATGTAACTGACGTCAGCTGATGCTGAACAAACCAATTGGAGGAAGTCTGTTTGCAGAGACAAGCTATCCGCAGTTTCACTTGTGATTGAATGTAATCAGTTATGCAAAAGAGCATGGAAATAGAGCTGCAGAGAGACGGTTTGGACTTCCTCCCACTGAGTGTATCAGGTAAATGTTACCTAATTACTAAATAAAAATGTGTTCTGCACTATCTTTAAAATATTGATTTCTTAATTTTGGGTTGGAAAAGTGGGGGTCGTCTTGTACATGGGGGCGTCTTATTGATGGAAAAATACAGTAATTACCCTGACTTACACTATGCCAGTCATTCACTTTATTATACCAGCCTTGAGGGCAAATATTACATTGTCATGGAATAATCACATACCTACATGACTAAAAATCTTTGCCATTGGACAGTTGCCCATCAGGAGATCATGATACGCATTTTGTTATGCATATAGGAACCCATAGTTTGGCACATTACAGATATAAAATATGAAGTTTTTTATCCAGAGATTTAATTTTCTTGTCATTTTAGTTTTCATCCCTGTCCTTTTATTGGGTAGAATCTGTTAAGAAATAGAAAAGGTGAAAAAGGGAAGCGGAAAAAAACTTAGTGAAAACTTAGTATGTTTGCAGTTTGGAATAAAATACAAAAGATTGACTAAATAATGTCCTGTGAGCAGGGGAAAATCCCTATTCTTTACATTGGATTTCTTTTTATATTACCCCCCCCCCCCAAGTTTGTTTTTGAAATACCTTGACAATTCTGAATATTTGATACTTGTTTCATTCAGAGGAGTACAGCTAAATGTAAGAAAAGCATTGAGAAGATGACTTCACCAAGGTGATACATTTCTGCTTGGTTAAGATGACTGTTTATGCATAGCCACAAGGAAGGCCCAAAAGAGGAAACAGATTTGCATAAAATGTGTAGATGTTAATGTTAGAAGCATAGATGCACCATGATGATTACTATCATTTAAATGGTAATAATTAGAATAGAATATATACATCATCATGAGGAAGGATTACTAGATGACAGGCATTAGAGATAGTTATTTGATCTGTGGTCAGGTGCTGTTGAAGGCCAACTTCAAAGTCCTGGTTTCTTTGGGAGATTATCTTGAACTGGGCTTAAATTGGAGAAGTCTTCAAATAGGGGACTGTCCTGTATGAAATACAATACATGGTCACCTTGTTTGGGCTATCACATTACAGTCAGACTTTAAAGGGGAAAAAAAGGTAAAATCTTGAGTTTCCAGGTGCAAAAAGAAAAGGAATGCTCTTGTGTGTGCATGCACACGCGCGCACACACATACACACACACAGCATTTCTATGTCTTAAAGAATGACAGGAAGGAAGCTAGTTATATTTCAGCAATCAAAAAAGGAGGGAATCCATGAAAACTCTGGGCAATAAAAACCAAATAAAAGCAATAACAAAATGCAAAGATAAATAAATATAAGCCCTATCCATTAGCAGTCTGAAATGCTTCTAGTCTAGACACAAATTTACTACTTCAATAAGAATTGAATCGAAAAACTAGAATACTTAAATAACATCAGGATAATTGAAACTGCTCAATGGACAGGCAGTTCTGTTTCTCTCCAGATTACTTGGGCTATTCACCCTCACTCTTCTTTTCTTGCTATCTTCTCCATTTCCAATAAAGCAGCTCCAAACCTAGTTGGAATAAAGAAGGGGAAAGTTGTGCAGGTGCTTATGCTATTTTATTTAAAATCACTGTATTGTATCAAGCAGATAGACTTTTAGGAAGGATAAGGCAACTGTTCTGACTAGAAGTCTAGTACCCATAATAGTCAACAGGTGCAGTCTGTTCCTCCTTTAGGAAAGAGACAAACCTCCTCCCCTTTACACAGAAAGTAGGTGAGAAAAAGAGAACTCTAAATTGCCTATATTTAGGTTTCTCATTTGAAAGTACAGTATTTGTTGGAATTCTTATATTGCTACCTTAACCCTTTTCTTAATAAATCTTATTAATCAGAGCTCTGAAGAGTTCTTTGTTGGAATTAACTATGTCCAGTCCAGGCTGAAACCAGAAGCCTGACAATATTTCCACTCTCTTGGAAATGCAAAAACAACATGCAGTAAGAACAGGCAGTTCAAGTTACGGGGTGTTATTGACTGAATATTCAACACCAACTTACTGTACGGGGAGAGGAACCAGGTGATCACAGGGCTGGGGACATTTGACTGTGTACTGTCTCTTAATGGCAGTATTTACTAAGGCAATTCTGCCTGTTCGGTTCCTTTTAACCAATCAATCAATCTAGAGACTGTAGTTCTAATTCAATATAATCTCTCACTTGTCTCCCAGCTTCAAAACTACAATGTGATAGGAATAAACTTAATATGATTATTGTAATCTCTGTCAGGGATTACAAATAATTAATTAATTAATTTTACCCTTTATTTTGGATAAACATTTATTCCAAATAAAAGAAATTAAATCTACCCCAAATATGATCCAGGTGGAAATGTTTGGAGCTAAATGAACTACAGACTGAAATTTGGTCTTAACCAATCCTGATAGGTCTGTACTAGAGCTGGCATGCAAAGCCTGCTTTGAAGATGGTCCTAAATCATAGCTGACTTCATTTCCAATTGCAACACTGCTGATTCCATTGTCCACATGTCACAGTGGAGCCTTCCCACCAAACAGAATGAGCCATATCATTCTAGATTGGAAAATCCACACCAGATGTATTGAGCAGACTAAAATTGGCTTATTTTAAGAATTGCCAATATTTTCCATAAGGGAAGACAGCCATTCCTCATCTCTCTATCCATAGCAAGCTCACTTAGCTGTCCACCATCAAAAATTGTTCTGTCATATAGCATTTTGCCAATACTGTGTGCCCAAACACGCATACCTACATAAAAAATATTATGACATAGTTCTATTACACAGATTTGTTTAGATTTGGCACAAGTAGAGGCATTTGACAGCATACACCCCACATATTCTATCAATCTGGAAGATCTGAGTCAATGAACAATTAATTGATAATAAAAGTTGTTTGGAGCAACTGTATTGATCACTGGGTTCATCCACAAAGTCATTGGTCAGTCACTGACAAAGTAAACATCAAAGTCAGAGAATTCTAATGGCATTTTTAGGAATAGAGTTACCATATAAGACAACAGTAAGAACAGAGAATTGTGATGTGATACTAAACCAGCCTCTTCAGAATGTTTCTAGTATGTTACTTACCTGTATATTTAAAATACCTTTTTTTAGACTACATCTTCAGCAAATCATGTGCCCTGTAATAATTAAGTTAATCTTTCATTAGATTATTTTCCTTATTGTAATAAAAATGCAGCTTGTTTTGTTCCAAAAGAGCATTGCTGTTATATTTAGATTATAAATTGTGAAATTAAAAAAAAATCTAATGAACTAAATTATTACAACATGAAAAGTCACAAAAAGCAGTTATATGTGACTGGTAGCGTTTCCTCATTGATTTTAAAAAAATAACAAAGCACTCCATTATTAGTATATCTTATAGAAAAGCACAGCATTGGTAGGACTGGAGCTGAATATAAAATACAAAGTGTTCACAAATTGTGTGATTAGCAACATTTCCCTTTGCATGCTTCTTCCTGGAAGCCAGATTTAGACAGGATAAGAAGGGAGCCAGCTGACTGTAGCCTCTAGCAAGTGGAAGGAATCACCAAGATAAAGTTAGAGAAGAATGAGTTAGTTTGGGTGGAGGCAGTGTAGCTAAAAATAAAATCACCTGTTCTTTATGAGGACAGTCCGATTAATTTGTTACATTCCAACAGCCAGGATGGATTTCCGTGTAATGCAAAGAGGGCTTATGAACGAAGCACATCCATCATGTGTAGTCTGTAGAAAGGCCACACTACTTTTCTGATGATGGCTCCATATTCCCTGGAGACCTCAATGTAATCTGTTGTTGCCCTTTTGCTCTGACATTTGATGTTTCACTTTGAGGGAAGTGTGAGCAAATAAAAGGCTTGGTATTGATTTCTATACCGAAGTTAATAATTTCCATACCTGCTATGCTTGGAATGGTGGTTACTGTTATACAGAATTTGATATTGCAGTATTTCTTGATGAACAGAGAATGCGCTAAGCCTGCATGCCAAACTTTTATCTTTGCATCTCTGGATTCAAAGCTAAGTCGAGTCAGCAGCAAAATGAGTACAGTTGCTTTATTGTCATCTTACTAGACTTTTGTTTACATCACAGGCTATCAAGTACTGTGGTAGGACTGAATAATTATACCCGTAGGAAGCTGAGAATAGATGAAATCAGCATGGAGCACTGGACACTTCTGCAAAACTTCCAAACTTTGTAGTAAACACTTAGTTTAAACATGATGAGAAAGGGGCAGTCAGGTGATAAGCATATCATTGGAGTTAGCAATATGGTTTGTTTTAGCAATATCTCCAGTCTTTCTTTTCAGAAACAAATACTTGGTTAAGAAGTAATTCTGTAACTTTTCATTATATCCATAAGTGTTAATAGAGTTGCTAATCTAAACTCTATACTGTATTTAGCTGGAAGGAAGATGTGTTTTTAGCCAATTGTTTTTAGTTCTATAAATTGTTGTTGCATTTATCCAATAGGGAGATTTTTTCCCCTCCAGATGACCAATGAACTGAAGGTCATCTTACATTCACTGCATATATGTATGTATGTATGTATGCATATGTATATGTGTACACACACACACACACATATACACACCTACAAATGTATCACTTGCACAAATTTGAAGTAAAAATTTCAGAATTGGTTTTATATAAGTTGGCAAAGGGAAGCTAGGTATTACATGGAAGTTTTGAGTGGGTTTATAATTCCCCCACACACACACACTTTTTGTGCTAGTTTTCAATGAAGGATAAACAAGCAGTATCAAATTCCCCTTCCTATTTTCCTTTATGGTAGTGGATGTGACTTGGATTTATGACTTACTCTTTTATTGTATTTAAGTAAACCACTGTCCTGCTTGGAAAGTAAAACTTGGTCCTAGCCTGAGAGTACATAGCAATTCCACCCTCCCCCTCTCTCTGCTTAAACTGTGTATTTTAATGTTTGTATTATTGTAGTTGTTTTTATTTTCTTTTAAATTTTGTTTGCCACCCAGAGTCACTGGTTGAGATGGGTAGCCATACAAAGTGGAAGGAAGACAGGAAAGCAGGCAGGAGCAAGCAAGCATAAATTGAACTTGACTGCAATTTTCTCATGTTGGTAGCACAGGCCTTCATAAAACTTCCCCCAGAACATGGTTCCATGTCAGGTGAACTTTCCCCATCTGCGTAAGACCCTGCAGTGTGATGCTTCCTCATCTGTTTTCTTTTTTCAGTGGCCTTATATGGACCCCACTTTCTCATTGAAAAGCAAGTATTTTTAAAAAGCAGCAAACTTACCTACTAGGCAAATAAGCAACTAAGAGCAGCCTTAATCAATTACTATGTTTGTAACTGGCCATTCCCAATCCCTTCTTAATGTGGATGCGTCATCCTGTCTAAGTAGATACATCAGTGACTCAAGCCAAGCATTTGCCTCTGAGCATCTGCATAAATAAACTGGTTCATTCTTGCCCCCATCTTGTTCTTCCCTTCCTTAGTCTCTACCAATAACAGCAGAGATGGAACTGGTTCCTGCTACTTTTCTGGCAGTGCTTTTTAGAAACAACAAATGAACTAGTGAAACTGTAGAAATCAGATTTATGAAGGAGTATATCCCATTAGATCTAGTTCTTAATAAATACAATTATTTAGCAAGTGTTTTAATGCATGCTGTTTGATTGCTCCTACTTGGTTTCCTCTCCCAGTGGGAGCAGCTAAACAAAACAATGCTAGAAATCCTATTCATGCATTGCAGTTGTGACAGAGTAAGTCAGGGAACCTGGATTGCTTGTAATGCTAAACAAACCACAGAGTTTCCTGATTATTTATTTGCTGTCATGGACAGAAGAGCTGGCGCGACTGATCATTGTTTACTACCTCATTAAATGCACTTGAGAGATTATCATTATGTGCAAACTGGCCAACTACGTACTTGAGAGATTAAAACCAACAATTTAAATGGTACCTAAAGGACAAAGAGCAATTCAGAGCAATGTGCGGCCTTGCTGTAATATATTTCCGCAACTTCCCAGGCATTTAATAGACTTCCATATGATATATTTAGAATCAAGGCTACAGATAGCTTAAAAGATTTTCAGTGCAAAAGCATAGAAATGCATCCTTGAAATAAAGATTTAATGTGGTAAAGAGACTTCTTTAGAAATAAGAAGAATGTTCATTAGCTACACAAGGATTGTGTTAAATAAAAAGAGGAAATATTCATTATATTTTTTCCAGGAAGTTATTAAATTTAATGAGAGAAGACTATTCCAACTAACACTTCCTACAAAAGTATAATTGTATCCAAGTATCATAAACAGCTATAAAAAATGGGATGGTTTCATAGAAATAGAATAGACTTTATGAATAAGTTTTTTGATACTTATAATATGGCTTTGTTTATAAGGTCAAGTAACTTGTGGTATTGTTTAAGATCTTAAAGGATTGGGATTTTTTTTCTCATAGTTGTTCAGACTGATCATCTACTCATTTAAATTTATATTTACATGTCATTCGGTTAGTCTGCCAGTTTATATACATACTTAGCTACATTCTCATCATGCTATTCCTTTTCAGAATAAGCAACATTATGCAAAAAATAGAAAAATAAGAAAGAGTAAGGCAAAAGAAATAAAGGTAGGAGACAAGGAAAGGAAAGGAAAGGAAAGGAAAGGAAAGGAAAGGAAAGGAAAGGAAAGGAAAGGAAAGGAAAGGAAAGGAAAGGAAAGGAAAGGAAAGGAAAGGATATATAGCTTAACCTAGTTTATCCCAACATCAGTTACATACCTTTCCATATGTTTCTATACTTGCAAATCATTCCTGCTTCCACTGTGCCCATACACTGTTTCATACATTGTCTTTTATTATTCATACTTCTCACTTCTATCTTTTGGAGAATCAGCTCCAAACATTATTTTTCTCCATATACACATTATGTAATATGTTATCCTCATTTTTGCAGATATGTATATTTAAACGTTTTTATATTGCCTTGCTTATCATGGCAGAACAGAGCAGTTTTCACTGTGTATTTCATTATATGGGGCCACCACTGTGAAGACACACCTCTGGCCTTCCACCTCTTAAATCTCACTTTTAGTGGGGAGTTTGAGCAGCCCCATTAGGATGAACTCACAGGGTGTGTTGATTCTGGTGATCCTCCAAGTACACAGATGCCAAGCCATGAAGGTTAAACCAGCACTTTGAATTTGGCCTGGAAGCTTATTGGTAACCACTGCTGTAGCCTCAACATAACTGTAACACTGCCTAACCTACTTTTTTTATTAGAAGTTAGGCCACTGCATTTTGTTCAGTCCCCATGTAAAGCATGTTGCATTAGTCTAACTTCAAGGTAATGGAATTATGAATTTCTGTTGCAATTTTTTACACATTTTTTTCTCACCCACAGCATCTTTTGCTTTAATATTTCATCGAACATCCTTTTTCATACCTCCTATTAACATAACTCCACACACTTTTGTAGCATAGTTCTTTTCCTTTTGTTCTATGCAAATCCCTTGTTTCCTTGTATTCACTTTCATGTTGAAAATTATCTTTTAATATTTTTACATTTAGGACTTGTACTTTTTTTCCTGCAGTCATTCTTACACACTATTTTCTTTTTGAAATTTTCCTTTTCTTCCATATCCATTTCTCCTCCAAAATCTCCCTTTGACCCTACAGGTAGTCCTCATTTAGGGACCACAATTAGGATTGGCAACTTGGTCATTAAGCAAAGCAGTTGCTAAGTGAAACTGTGACTGTGCTTATGATCTTACTTCAGCTTTCCTTTGCTTTACAAACCTGCGAAGGTTGTAAACACAAGGACTGGTCACAAAGTTACTTTTTCATCACCATCGTAACTGCAAACAGTCACTAAAGTCAGTCGCTAAACACGGACTACCTGTACCAAATAAATGTTTCATCCAAATTCAAAAACTCTCATCACTCTTTGTGCCTTTATTTTCATAAACAAAACAATCAAGCTTTTTAAATTTATTTTTTCCATGTGTACATATAAACATGCTTTAAAAATTAATAGGCTAAGTTAATTAGCAAAAGAAAAACATACCCACATACAACGCAGTATAGTGTTGAACTGAAGTATTAGTATAGGTTCAAAAGTAACAAACATGATACTGTCAAAAAGGGGAAAAAGAGGGAGAAAGACCTGAAAATTTTGTTTACAATTTTACAACAGCTCTAAAAAGCTTAACCGTATTACTTGGAAAATCTTTTTCCTTGATCCTTTGTTTAAAAAAAAAACTACCCAACTCTAATTCAAATGTTAAATGACACATATAAACATGCCATTGTTTCAAATGAGATGTAGATTTTATAATTCATTTAGTTGGCTCCCACAATTGAAAAATCCATGATTTTTTATAGATTTCAAATATTGGCGCTATATGCACCTGTAACATACTGCTGTACAGATAGGCATATTAATCCTATTAAAGAATCCCAAATACAATAATAGGGGATGACCATCTGGATGTGTTACATCTCCAGCAGAAAGTAACCCTTGAAGGAAGTGATTTTAAATGCATTGTGGATCTATTAAATTTCTCTCTGTGTATTTGCTGAAGTAGGCATACTTTGGGGGGGAAGCCCTGTGCCCTGAAGAGCGCCAGCATCAGGGACAGATTCACCAGGGAAACTTCTATAAAGTGATGGAGCAGCTGCATGTATTGGAAGTCTTGTCTGGAAGCACCTCTCCCCAACTCATTTTTGTGCTAAAAGACCACCACAAACTCCACACAAAACACATCCTATTTTATGAGCATGCATTTTATAAAAGATAGTGTGCTGACAGAATTGGTGGCAGGATCTTTTAGATTTCATCGCCACACTATGCCCACAAGAATTACTTTCATTCCTGGTGTACATATTCAAGTGTGGGGGGTGGGGGAGAGGAGGAATTGCAGCCTTCTTGCAATTTTAAAGGAAAGGAAGGAAGCAGTCAGTGTTTCTGAATCCTTGCAAATGGCTGTGTGTGTGTGTGTATACACACAAAATGCATGCATATGCATGCATGCATGCATACACATACATATATTGTGCAGCAGCTATATATGTATTCCTTAGCAGACAAGCAAGGCAATCTGACTAATCTGTGAGGGGTAGATGTCATTACCATTTGAAGAGGGGCTGTTTGGCATTTCAGGAGGAGTGGAATCTCATTAAGAAATAACGGTATAGTTTTAAGTGAACCACACATTTCTCCTGCTCGGTTCCTATCCGTTTTAGCAGGGCTCTCACAGAAGCAGCTCCCAGTGGATGTTCACATTAGTAGCTCTGAATTAATGCTTCTCATCACCAACAAATGCACATAGGGACTATTTTACTTCTGAATTGTCTTAGGTACTGCTAACAGCAGTGAGGTCTGTCTGTCTGTCTGTCTGTCTTTTTCTCGCTTTTGCTTAATTTTTGACAGTTCACATTTGCACATAGGAATAAACTGATTGCGTTCTGATGTACCCAGGTTCTTCATTGCCAAAGCCATTGTTATGCAGTACCATTTCCAGGTCTAATTATAATCAGAGAGTGTGCAAGAAAAAAGGTGGCAGGACATTAGAATTTTAAAACTCAGCCCATTTTGTTTACACGGAGTGTGGCAGAAACATAAATGGCAAAAACCAGTCTTTTTTTAATGCGGTAGAATTTTCCCTTGAAACTCTGGTTTTCCACAAGTCAGTCTCCTGTGTTGAAGGCAGTAGCAGGAAAAAATACAAAAAGAGAAGCTCTTCTCACCATAATCATTTACCAACTTGTTCAACTAGAGAGGCAGTACACTAGAATCCTGAAGAACAGTGCTCATTAGCATTCCATTAAAAGGATGGAATCTTGCGAAAACCTGGAGTCTTATCCTGACAGTGCTAGTGCAACATAGCTCACTAATGCAGCCTTAATTCTTTTTATTTTGCAGAGACAGCAAGCTGACCATGTTGCTCCGTGAGTCCCTTGGGAACATGAACTGCCGTACCACCATGATAGCTCACATTTCAGCAGCTGCAGGAAACTATGCTGAAACCCTTTCTACTATCCAGATTGCATCCAGGGTTTTAAGAATGAAGAAAAAGAAAACTAAGGTAAGGACAGTCTTTGGTTGTCATTCACTGGAAAAAGCAAAGCAGCCCAAGCTCGTAAATAAATGGAGTGCCACCTCTACAGAAATCAATATTCATGGTTTTTGAGTGCATGGCAGTACATTTAAGACTGCGTGTGGAAAGGAGGGGGGAATCATATGTTTCGTACTCAGTGAATGATGCAGTGTTTTTAACAGCCACATACATGGCAGAAAACTCGTGTTCTTTTCTTAGAATATCACTAGCACTGAGAGCTGCTTAAAATTCAGTTTTCTTTATCATAATTCACATTAATGGCCTGAGGATTGTTAAATCAATTAGTTGAGATCAATGAACAGATTCCACAATTATTGCTACCCAACAGACTGTTCACAGAAAGAAACCTCTGCAAAATAATAGGCTGTTGTGTGTGACATCAATGTTAATTTCCCTGTAATTTTCTCCATTACTTTTTCAAGTACAAGCTTGTCAGGGCATTTGAAGCCAATATCTTCAGTTAGCATGTGAGTTAAGCTCAGTGTCTGATCTTAACACTGTAAAATCGTTTGCAGAAATAAACATTTGCAAGATGAAGATAGTTACTGAGAAGTTGTGTCCTTAATGTTTATTGGGCCCACTTCTCAATGCTACTTTTTAAAAAGGTTGTTGTTTTAGCAACTGAGGGGGTAGAGGGGCAATGAAATGACATGATGACAACAAGAAAGGCATCACAGCCAAAATTTTCAATGCTTTTTTTCAATTTGGGGGGTTGAGATTTTTAAAAATCTTAAACAGATGTGTTAAGGCTTGGTGAAATACCTTTTACATTGTTGTTTACCATTGAAAATTGGCAGGTAATTGTAAATGCATACTTATTATTTATATGCAGTTGTTTACAGATTCAAAATAAGGAAAAAGTTAATATGGCAGGTGTAGAAGTTTGGACATTCTTCCAGTTAATACTTTGTAGCACCTTCTTTAGCAGAAATAACAACTTCCAAACATTTTCTGACCCAGCAAACATTTCTATTCTTTCTTTGGGATTTTTTTTTTAATGTTTCCTCCTTGAAGAACTCTTCTAGCTCAGAAATACTCTTAGGTATCCCTGCATGCACTCTGTGTATGATATCTTTTCACAGATTTTTAATCTTATTTAAGTCTGGGGACTGTGAAGGCCATTCCAAAATGGTTATCTTTCTCTCCAGCAAGTATGTTATGGCTGATTTTGCAAAATGGAATCAGATCATTGTCTTGTTGAAATATCCAGCTTCTTTTCAGATTCAATTTCTTCAGTGACTGAGGGGCATCAATTTCTAGGATGTGTTGATATTTAATTATATTTAATTTAATGTAATTATATTTAATTGAATCCATTGTTCCTTTCACCACAATATCTCCTATGTCACTGGCTCCCACACAATCCTAAACCATAACAAAGCCATCCCCATACAGTTAGCAAGGTGTTATTTTCTTCAAATGCTTCACTTTTTTTCTTCAGATATGTCTTCGGTCATTGTACCGAAATAGTTTAATTTTTGTTTTATCAATCAGACTACTTTGTTTCAAAACATTTCAGGTTTATCAAATTTTTCTTTTGCATTCTTTAGCCCAGAATTGAGTGGGGTTGGGTGGCATCTAAGTCAAAGAAATAAATTATTACTTTCATAATTATGGTTAGAGAAAAGGTTTACTTCTGACAGCTCTCCCATGCAGATCATTGCTGTTTAAGAAATGCTGTATTGTGGATCTGTGTACAACTACAGATTCAGCATCACCTAAACTTTCCAGCAGGTCATTTGCACTATCTGCGGGTTCTGTTTTGCAGATCTGACCAGTTTGGAGGCCATTCTAGCAGAGATTTTTTTTTTTGATCTTCCAGATCTTGCCTTCATTTCAACAGTTCCAACATTTCTTATCAGTGTTTCTCACAATTAGAAATGCTAGCTGGAAACATTTAGAGTTTTTTGTAAGAGTGAATTATCTTCATTATTAATTAATTAATTATTTTTAGTAATGCTTTTTAACTGATGTTTTATGTATTTATATATATTTGTGTTTTTAATGTTTGTTGTGAGTCACCCAGAGTCTCCCCATCGGGGGGAGATGGGCGGGTGAGAAATCTAATAAATAAATAAATAAATCTTCATTTTCAAATGCTCTGATAGCGCTTGAGGATTCTATGGTTGTTGAAAGTAAGCAAAATAAAATCCATAACCTAAGGGTAGAAAGGTCAAGATATTTTTTCTCCTATGAAAGTGTCTTCACCTACCTAATTGTAGGCCTAACAAATCAATCACCTTTTTAAGCCTTATTAACAACTTTACAATAAAAAAGTAGTATTGAATCAATTGAAAGAGTGTCCAAACTTCTGCACATGCCATATTCTCTTCTTTCTTATTTTGAATGTGTCAACAATTGCACATAAATAGTATATAAGCATTCAAATTCACAGAAAGATGTTACATTTAACTTTGTATCATATAGAGATTATGTCAGCTTCTGTTCACTTAGGAATTCCTCGAAACATACAATTTTATGGGGGGGGGGTTAAACTTTTCCATGCAACTGTACTCCTACAATCTAACAGAATGTGTGTGTGTGTGTGTGAGAGAGAGAGATAACATTTTAAAATCCTCAGTCACTTTCAGCTATGATTCAGAATCTCTTGTGCACAAATTGATCTATACTTCCATTCATGAAACTGAATGAGATCCAGTAGAGGCTCCCTACTGGAGAAGCAGATAGTGCGGGAATATTGGAAGCTTCAGAGAACACCAAGTTCAGTTGTTGTCATCTTTCAGCATTATCAAAACTCTGTCAGGTTTTGCAGTCTTATACAACCATGTCAAAAATATGTCTCACTGAGTCATCTAGTAAGTGTTATTTAGGTTGATTGCCTCAAATACCTTTTTTTAAATAAGACTGTACAACATTATGATTCTGTAATATCATTGTATTGAGGGATAGTGAGACTGGCTGAAGAGATAACCATAAATGGATTTCCAAGAAGGATTATGTTGCTTCTGCTGTTCAGCCTCATTTTGTCATCTGAAAAATGCTAATATTAGCAAATTTTATAATGTATGTATAGAATCCATTAAAGAATTAAAATGCTTGAAATCGAGTAGTATTCTTTTCAACTCAAAATTATTTTTTACTCATGATGCTACTAAAGCCCTAAACAGCAATATGGTCACTGCATGTATATGACCACATGGACCTGCTTAAACTGAACAAGCAGTCTGTGCAGTTGTGTGCTGTGAGGATTTCACCATTTTCTCCATGACATCAGAGAGTCACTAATTCACTGTGATAAATTACTGTACTCTTTCCCATCCTAGTACCCTCTGCATGTGTTAGGTCTAGAACTGTCAAAATTCCCATCAAGCATTATAGCTGAGCATTTTGGGAATTGTAATTCCAACACATTTGGAGAGCATCAGATTGGGAAAGACTGATCCTGAATGAGGTACTCCCTGCATGGTGGCATTCCAAGTAATTAGAACACATATCACTGCTTACTTGAATGCATTGGTTC
Source organism: Liasis olivaceus (assembly GCA_030867105.1). NCBI lineage: Eukaryota > Metazoa > Chordata > Lepidosauria > Squamata > Pythonidae > Liasis > Liasis olivaceus. The sequence goes on from CM061349.1 coordinate 267,565,813, forward strand.
TGGAAAGCATTTTTGGAGTTCTAACTTTTCATCCCTCTTCTCATTTCTAGTATACATCAAGTTCTTCTGGAGGAGAAAGCTCTTGTGAAGAAGGGAGGATGAGGAGGCCAACCCAACTTAGACCTTTCCATTCACGGAATGTTGTTGATCCAGACTTCCCAATTCTTCATTTGTCAAGTGACCCAGATTATTCTTCTAGCAGTGAACAGTCATGTGACACTGTCATTTATGTTGGCCCTAATGGAACAGCTCTTTCTGACAAGGAGCTGACTGATAATGAAGGCCCCCCTGATTTTGTCCCTATAGTTCCTGCTCTTCAGAAAACTAAAAATGAAGGCAAGTTGGAGGAAATGAATGAGACAGTCCCTGACACCTCTGAAAGAGATTGCTTGAAGTGCAACACATTTGCAGAACTCCAAGAGAGGTTAGACTGCATTGATGGCAGTGAAGAGACAGACAGATTTCTTTTTGAAGAACTACCAGTTCAGTTTAATGCAGACCCAGTGACTAAATGTTCTTTATCAGGCCAAGAGGCAGAGCACTGTAGTGCATCAGAGTCAAGCAGGGAAGATGAGCTGGTGGTCTGCCAGGAACCTGATAAAGATGCCAAGGAAAATTTAAATGCTACAGCCAGCAAAGTCCAGGGAGCCCACTCCCCTGTTCACAGTAGGATGCTTAATGAGGTTTCCACTCCTCAGCCCCTTTGGAGTGTTACGGGCAGCCTTAGTAGTCAGATTAACCGTTCCCAACAACCTCACTGCACAGACCTGCAAAGCAGTCAAGAAAGCCTTAATAGCTTTGGCTTCATAGAAAGCAAACCACGGCCCATGGGATCACCACGGCTTGGTATTGCCAGCCTTTCAAAGGCCTCCGATTACAAACCACCAGCTTCTCCTTCTCAGAGGTGCAAAGTTTATACTCAGAAAGGGGTATTGCCCAACCCAGCACCTCCACCATCATCATTAAGCAAAGATTCGGGTATGGTATCCAGTGAATCTCTGATGCAGTCTGAGATCCGCACCCCTCCCATTGGAATGAGCCCTCAAATCCTGAAAAAGTCACTCTCTTCTAGCAACATTGATTACAGAGAGACAATTGACAATGTAGAGCAGGAGCAACAAACTCTTTCTCCGGAGTCAAAGAAGGAGATTCTGAGTACAGCTATGGTCACAGTTCAGCAGCCATTAGAACTTAATGGGGAGGATGAGCTGGTATTTACTCTAGTTGAAGAACTGACCATTAGTGGAGTTTTGGAGAATGGACGGCCAACAAGTATCATCAGCTTTAACAGTGATTGTTCTGTACAGGCATTGGCCTCTGGGTCTAGACCAGTTAGCATTATCAGCAGTATTAGTGAAGACCTTGAGTGCTACTCCAGCACAGCTCCTGTTTCTGAGGTAAGCATTACCCAGTTCCTGCCTCTTCCAAAAATGGGGTTGGTGGACAAAGCCGAAGAAGCTGAAAGTAGACGTTCCTCTATTAGCTCATGGCTGAGTGAAATGAGTACTGGAAGTGATGGTGAACAATCGTGCCACAGTTTTGTAGCACAGGCATGCTATGGTCATGGAGAAGCAATGGCAGAAGCTCCTATTTCTGAGCTTGCAAGAGCAGTTCAGAATAATAGTGCAGTTTGCATGTATGACAAGCAAAACCGTCATACTGAGGATATGTTTGTGTCGCCAGAAGGGCTTGACAAAAGTATTAATAAATTATCTCCCATCAGAAGCTGCAAAATATCACCCCTGGATAAGACTACAGTGACAATATCAAACACTACAAGCCTAAGCAGTTGTGAAGGGTTCATACCAATGAAGACCAACATTACAGTATTCCCATGTATTGCTGTTAATTCCTTTAAGGCCCAAGAGAGTCATGAGGCCATATCAGCAGTATCATCACCAGCCAAAACTCACCATCCTCATGAAGGAAAAGAATCCAGTGCAAGAAAAGACATAAAATTTGATGATCCTTGGCTAAAGAGGGAAGATAGTGCAAAAAATGAACATGGTGGTTCCAAAGCTGAAACAGTACCTGAGCAAAATAAGAAACAAAACTCTGCTGACACGTTCAGTAGCAGCAGCGGAGAGATTTCAAGTTCACCAGGAACTGAAAACCCAAGGAGGGTTGTAGATGAATGTGAAGTGGGACTATCTAGTTCTGCAACCCACAGCCCCCTTCATTCTACTGAAAGTTTGAAAAATGGCAGCCTCAGCAGAGGATTCCAGAAGACCAACAAGTTGGAGGAATTGGACCCAGTTTCCTATCATTATGTAGAGGAGAATGGTGGCATGAGCTCTTCTGTGTCATCCCAAACATCGAAAGCTAGCTTGGAAAGAAAGATTGCTTCTCCCAAGCATGGTGTTCTTACCCGGCCCAAAGGAACACCACCATTACCTCCTGTGAGGAAATCTAGCCTTGACCAGAAGAACAGAGCCAGTCCCCAGCACAGTGCTTGTAGCAGTAGCACCAGCAGCCCTTCCAACCAACCACCCTCTTTTTTGGCTAGCTTTCCTGATGAACTGAGTGGGAAACAAAAGGGTTCCAGTATGGAGAGTGGGAGCAATAGTAGCAGTAAATTATTTAGTGCAAAACTGGAACAGCTGGCTAGCAGAACCAATTCTCTTGGAAGGTCTAATGGGAGTCATTACGAGTGCCTGTCCTTGGAAAGGGCAGAAAGCTTATCCTCTGTCAGCTCCAAGATGAATATTGGGAAAGACACTACCATGCCCAGAGCCAGCAGGGGCCTCAACCACAGTGCAGTGTCCTCCCCAACAAACTCAGGCTTTTCCCAGTCTGCAGGGGCTTCACCGAAGGCCAGTCAATCAAAGATCTCTGCAGTGAGCAAGCTCCTTTTGGCAAGTCCAAAGGCTCGAAGTCTGGCTGCCTCTACCACCAAAACCCTTAGCTTTTCAACCAAGTCTCTTCCTCAATCTGTGGGACAGAGTTCAAGTTTGCCTCCAAATGGAAAGAACATGTCCTGGTCAACTCAGTCTCTTAGCAGGAACCGGGGTTCTGGTCTTTCTTCCAAATTGCCCCTCAGAGCTGTTAATGGGAGGATTTCAGAACTGCTGCAAGGAAGCACTGGCACCCGAGGAATGCAGCTGTGCAGGAACTCAGAAACAGATGAACGCAGCAGCATTCATGGGGACAAAAAGCCACCTGTTCACCTGCTGCCTTCACCATACAGCAAGATCACACCTCCTAGGAAGCCTCATCGCTGTAGCAGCGGCCATGGAAGTGACAACAGCAGTGTTCTGAGCGGGGAACTGCCTCCAGCCATGGGGAAAACAGCTCTGTTCTACCACAGTGGAGGAAGCAGTGGATATGAAAGCATGATCAGAGACAGCGAAGCGACAGGAAGCGCTTCCTCTGCACAAGACTCTATGAGTGAGAATAGCAGCTCCATCAGTGGCAGGTGCCGAAGTCTTAAAAACCCCAAAAAGCGTTCAAATACAGGTATGTCCCCAGTCGGTGTCTTGAGAAAAGTTATGCAAATGGCAAGCTGAGCTTCCTAGAAAGTCAGACTTGCATCAAGTGGCAAGATAAGCATTATGGAGGAAAATAGTAATTAATTATGTTTAATAGGTGGCACTGCACAAAGGTCAAAAAGTGAATATATAGATCCTACATCATAAATATAGAATTCTGATGCTGCATTCTGACACTATGGAATAGAGGCCGCCAGGAGTCACAGTGTCTTTTCCTGAAATTAATTAATTAATCAATCAAGATAATTTATATGGTCACCTATCACAGAAGTGACTCTGGGTGGCATGTAAAGATTTAAAAACCCCAGCAATTAAAAACAACCCATGATGCCTGAGGTAAATGATACATTCCAGTCTTAAAATCCCATCCACAACAGACCTTGCCTAGCCTGGCCTTAATGCCTGGGGGGACAGCCAGGTCTTCAGAGCTTTACAAAATGCTAATAGGGTCAGGACCACCCAGATATTTGGGGGGATGCTGTTTGACAAGGCAGGTGTTGCCACAGAGACCGAAGCACATGACTGCCCTCAGTAACTCCATCACAATCTGGGAAAAATATGTTTGATTGAAGAAGTTGCAGACAGATGCTCCATGTGTGCTGCATAGTTCTATGAACCTTTACATCACTGATCTTTACTGCTTACATGATGGAAAAATTAAGGTGCATTTTGAGGCAATAGTGAATAGATAACACTACCAACTTTTTAAAAAAATCATCTTAAAAAAATAATCTTTTTCTTCTGAGGGGAAAAAGGGCATTTCTTGCTTGGAATACCCTGTGTGATAGAATTGAGGAAGACCAAAACACTGTCTATTAAAACCACTTTTCCCAACCTTGTGCCTTTCAGATGTGCTGGGACAACAGCTGTTATCAGTTCTAATCACAGGGCTGACTAAGAATTATGGGGCTGTTGGTCTAATGTATCTGAAGAGCACAGGTTCAAAAATTTTCAAAGTATGGTTGACTTTCAGTAAACGAAATGAAAATTAAATGTCTCTCATAGTAACGAAAGGAAATAGTTACTGGTAAGACGGAGTGGCTATGGGTTAATGGCTCCTCTATATCCGGGACCTTGTCATCTTTGGTGCTCGATGGGGTGGCACTACCCCAGACAGACCCAGTGCGTAATCTGGGGGTCCTCCTAGACTCACGGCTCCTGCTTGAAGAGCAGGTGGCAGCCATGGCTGGGAGGGCCTTTGCACAACTTCGGTTGTGCATCAGTTACGCCCTTTCCTGGATCGGGATGCCCTTCGAACAGTCACTCATGCCCTTGTTATCTCCCAGATAGACTACTGCAATGCGCTCTACATGGGGCTACCCTTGAAGAGTATCCAGAAGCTACAGCTGGTCCAGAATGCGGCCGCGCGGGCTATTTTTGGAGCCCCAAGAAGGGCCCATGTAACACCATTGCTCCGCGAGCTGCATTGGGTACCAGTTTGCTTCCGGGTCCAATTCAAGGTGTTGGTTATTACCTTTAAAGCCCTACATGGCATGGGGCCAGGTTACCTAAGGGACCGCCTCTCCCCTATGACTTCAACCCGTCCCACCCATTCACACACACAGGGCATGCTTCGGACCCCCTCAGTAAAAGAATTCCGTCTAGCAGGGTCCAGAAGGCGGGTCTTCTCTGCAGTAGCCCCCGCTCTTTGGAACATTCTGCCCCCGGAGGTGTGATTGGCCCCCTCACTCCTGGCCTTCCGAAGGACCTTGAAGACCTGGCTCTGTCACTTGGCCTGGGGCGGGGAGGGAATATCTCAAGCAGGGAGATGGCTAGCCCCTTAGTGGCCGGCTGTCCCCGGCCCGATTTTCCATCTTCTTGGATTTTCCTTTTGTAGTATTGTTTTAATTCTATATATATTATGTATTTTATATATATTTATAGTTTTAATGTCTTTGTAAGCCGCCCAGAGTCCCCTATTGTGAGGGAGATGGGCAGGGGAGAAATCCAATTAAATAAATAAATAAATAAATAGGGTGGTGTAATTTGAGGGATAGCAAAATAAAAGATCTGTATGCTTTTATGTTTAATGGTAACTTTTTATATGTGGCTGAGAGGTCAACCATGTTAATAAACTGTCAAGCTCTCAGGAAACAAGAACCACTTGGATTTCTGGAAAGATCTTTGTTGCTAGTAAATAAATGTAACTGGATCTTTAAAGCCTATCAGAGGAGTGTTTCTACACAATTTATTCCTACTGCAGTTAAGGGGGGAGTTACTCTGAGTTTCTTATGCTTCCCCTTCCCTGGATTTAAGAATCTCCTATAATGGCCCTGCTTCTTCCCTTAACTGTCTTGATGCCTTCTCTTTTTTCCAAAGCTCTGTTAGACATTCCATCACATAAACCCCGTATGTCCCTATTGTTCATTAGGCAGTTTCTGAGAGCAGCCCAAGACTCAGTTTTCCCCTCGCCATCTGCCCATAAATTATCTGTAGTTGGTGATGGTGATTCAGACTGGTCTTTCATTCTTAATGAGAGAAAGGCAAAGAAAAAATAAATACCGTATTTTTCCGACTATAAGACGATACTTTTTTCTAAAATCCTTATGCTAAAAATTGAAGGGCGTCTTATTCAAGGAAGTCAGCCGAGGAGAGAACCGCGCGGTTGCAAAACTGCCCATACTTTGTCTCTGCAGGCAGGCTTCCTCCTATTGCTAGCCTCCAATCACGAGTGAAATAGCTTGTCTCCCAGACAGACTTCCTCCAATCACGAACCTTATGTAACTGACGTCAGCTGATGCTGAACAAACCAATTAGAGGAAGGCTGTCTGCAGAGACAAGCTATCAGCAGTTTCACTCGTGATTGAATGTAATCAGTTATGCAAAAGAGCATGGAAATAGAACTGCAGAGAGACGGTTTGGACCTCCTCCCACCGAGTGTATCAGGTAAATGTTAACTAATTACTAAATAAAAATGTGTTCTGCACTATCTTTAAAATATTGATTTCTTAATTTTGGGTTGGAAAAGTGGGGGTCGTCTTGTACATGGGGGCGTCTTATTGACGGAAAAATACGGTATTTCCTAGGATGGCTACAGAGAGAAGAAATGTGGCCAATTCTTTCCCCTCTAGATCACTGAATTACTCCCAGAGAAATTAAATCACATCCCAGCAATGGTCCATTGGCCAGTTTCTACCAGACCTCTTGAATTCGGCTTGAATGCTAGACTAGATAAATCTTGATCTACCTAATCCTATTTCTGAGGCCAGACTCAGCAATACATCAATCAACAATGAGCCTGATTTAAAGGTAAACTGCATGGACAGGGACTCCACTCCACATCAAGATCCTGCCCTGGGGAAGGAGAAATTAGTTATTCCATTGTGGTTCAAATCCATATCAAGTGGAGAGAATGGGTGTCTGTCCAGATTTGACATGCAAAATATAATTCTGCACATTGCTGACCAAGCATATGGGCAAAAGTATGTTTTTAATGGAGAACTAGTTTTCAGCAAGACATTAAAAAAAAATCTGCTATTAGCTTCCCCCAGGCAAACAGTCCTAAAACACAGAACAAGACCCCCTGTAGATTAACCCACAGTGGCTTCAGTCAAAGGAACCACGTTTGCTCGTAGAGTTGCTCCTATATTCTGCCAGCAGCATGTTGCAGACAGCTGAAGGTTTCAGCTTCTCTGCAATCCCTAGAAATTCATATCAAATCAACTCTTTATTTCAGTCATAGACCAGCTTACCGCTTTAGATCCAGAAATTCATAAATACATACAGTATATACTCTTCAGCCAATTCCCTTTCAAGGAAAGCAGTGTCATTCAGAGTGTGGAAGAGAAGTGAGATGTGGTCCTCCTGTACCTCTTCATCTGGAGGAAAGTCCTTTCCTGTATTGACTCCCCACTGTACCACCTACCTCCAAAAAATGGTCTGCAAGCTGCCTTTGATAAGAGGAAGCTAAACTGGAAATTCCCCATTGGCCCAACTTGTAATTACTTCCCAGTAGAAAGAAGTGTGGCAGGGCTCTGTATCATCCTGAATAGTCTCTTGTTCTGTAATTGGGTTATCATCTGCATGATGCTGCCATTCAACAAGGAAAATTTACTACATTAACAAACAAAGATGCATATTATAGTGTAGAGTAATTGTGCCCTTATGGAAGGAGTTCATGGCAGAAGGTAAAATTAATGCCATCCCTAGGGTAGCTTACTAGTTTCCCATGATATCAGAAGATATCAATCTAGAATGTAAATGAACATGTCCCCGAACAAAAAGTAGGCTGCACAGAAAATACAATTCCATATTTCTACCAATAATTCTACTGATAAAGCAGAAAAGGCTAGTCATCATGTGTTGATCCTCTGCTCTCCTCGTCCTCAGATTCTCAACCAAGAACAAGGCAGAATGTTTCAACTTATACTGACATTGGTTGTGTTTCTGTTGCTTAGTATGGACTAGTTACATTTTTGTTGTTATGGAGTAGGATTCTCTGTCAGTAATGTTGAGAAGGCCAGAATAAGCATCTGTCAAGCATGGTTTAGGTCTAGCAAATCCCAACATAATGTAGGAATTTGGATTACTTGACCCTTGAGGTCCCTTCCAGCAGACTCTCTGGGAATTGCTTGCCCTGTTACCCTGTGCCCTGTTACCCTGATACAGCTTGCATCCATTGACTTTCAGCATAATGTGAAAGTCCATCTCTATTGAATTGTGCAAAGAAAGAGGTGTATAATGGACAAGCAAGATTAAACCTGAATGTTGAGTTAGAATGCAGCTGTTTGGACCAGTCTTCTGAATTCTTTGTACTGGTTTCCAATATACAGATAACAAGTTGTATTTAATTGTTAATGCATTAAATAATTTTAAAAAATCAGTGCAAAGGCTTTTCCCCCTTCCTGAAACTGGCTTGTGAATTGATAAAATCTATTGCTTCCCAGCATATTTTCTCTTTGTATTTTTCTCCCTACAATAAATAGTGTAGATGGTGAAAGCACATTCTTTTTCATGTCAACAGATTTATGAGATCATAAAAACAAGATAATGACTGCAGAACTGGGCAAGATTAAGCTGAGCTGCAAAGGGGGAACTCTGTTTACACTGAATTGGGATGAGAAGTATAGCACAGTAGTTGAGTTTTTCCCCTCTTCAAGAGTGATCTTCCCTTGATTTGTATCCCTTTATAAAAAGATTGCCAACACAAGTCTTTAAAAAAATCAGGAACCCACAGCATTTCAATTTGGATATTATTTTAATCTATGACATCAAGAGCATTGGAACCTTCCTGATTTGCTGTCATGGATACTCATTGCCATAATGAATATGGTGTGGTAGATATGTTCATTTCAGGTCAGGTGACCTTGTCTGGTTTATTTATGAATATTATTAACAGAAATGCTAGCTGTCAAGCATGATCAATATGAATCAGCATCACTTCCCTTCAAGAAAGGCCACAAAGACTTTTAAGAAAATCACCAGCATTGTTAAATTTCACCATTGTTTTTTGAAGTTCCAGCACTTTGTAAAAACAATTACTCTCTTCTCACTGCCTCCTGAAGATTTTCTTTTTTTTGTAAGTGCATTATTCAGTACCTGAGATCCTTTGAGATGGAAAAGTGATCTAGGGCCTAAAGGATGACTGCATACTCGGGAGGTCGTAGTACTGTTGAGAGGAGCTGTGTACTCACTCTGACTTTGAAAAATGAAAATATCTAAGTGGACTGTGAGCATTCTGAGGGAAAAAAGATGATCATGCAAGTCTGAAGTGACTTCACTGCTCCTTTATAACAGTGAAAAAAATGTGTCCAAATTGTGGGGAGTGAAACAAATTGATTGTATTAAACCATCTACTGGCTTCTCTGCTTCTATACAAAATGTTTCTGCTGATCAAACAATTATAAGTGAGGCGTGGGGAGGGGAAATCTGCTTCCTGACCCTAGGTGGTAAATTGCAGAAAAGGTTTGGGAAGAAAGCAAAGCAACCAGTTTACCTGAACAAAGGAGTATGGTGGTAAGGGAGTGAGAAGGGGCAGTAGGTAGCTGCAAAGTAACCCACATAAAACAGAGGGGAAGGTGGCCCAGAGGAGCTTCTCCAGTGAGGTAGAGCCACTATCCAGCAGCATCCATAACAAGCCATGATGATGTCAAAATGACAACACATAACATAATTGTGCAAATGAGATAATTATCTTAACGTATGATCTAAGTACATAAGTTGTGTTATTTGCATGATGACATAAAGACACACATACTGTGTTTTGTCCCCGTTCTCTCCCCCCCCCCCCCCATTTATCTGCACCTTGTGGACACTCAAGCCACTGTCTATATTTCTTGAGGCTCTTGGTTCAGACTGGGTTTCCTTCTCTTTTCATGATATATGTGCCTCATCTCTTCTGAATTTTGAGGCCCTTTCTAATATGGCAATTCAGTATTTTGATATTACAGTACTACATTTCATTGCTCATGTCCATCAAAGTACTCTTGAATCTAAATTGATATAAGCATAAACCTTTCTACCAAAAGTGAATTTGCTTATTATGCGTATTCTGTTTTCAGTTCTATCATTGTTAAGCATAAATTTTGGGAGAAAAAAGTAATAAAATCATAATAGATGCAGACCTAGAATTAAGTTTGTCACATGCATCAAGGCATCACTTAAGCTTTTAAACAATCTTCACAAATGTTTTGGCCTTTTCCAACATGCTATTTATTGGGTTTCAATTCCTGTCCCCCATGATATTTCCAATCCATTGCAAGCCCCTGAGCATACAATAAATACAATTTGAAACAGCTTTAAAAAGACTATGCAGAACTTCCTCAAATTTCATTCTCTCCTCCCTCTCAAAGATATTCTTTGTTTTTTATAAATCAAGCCCATGTCCATTTTACCGGCAGATCAAATAGCATTGGTTTGCCTGAATAATGATTAATTACTGACAATAAAACTGTTTTAGGTGCAAGACAGTTCAGAAAAAGAGATGTGCTTGATATTTTAAGAATGGGTCTTTATGTCCAATCTTTAGAGAACAGCTTATTACAGAAAGAGAAAGCACCACAGTGTCATTCAAACCTGCATGCTGGTTGTTTGTTTGTTTCTTTTATTGGTGTGGTTAGCCACTGAAATTGAGAAACTCCAAATTAGTAAGAGCTAGGTTAGCTCACGATCACTGATATAGAAGCACACAAAAGTTTATATGGATGTCTGCTTTCAGAGAGAATCCAATTCTAAATTCTCCAGATTGGAGTAGTATGGCTAAACATGACCTCTTTTGTTGTTGTTATTTTATCAAATCTTAGCAGAAACAGTTCATAGAAGGAATGGGTTCTGAAAAGCAGCAGAGGGTGCAGGAATGCAATTAAGTTATGCTATGTGTGCTTCTGGGTTCCAGCCAGGTTTTCTCTTCAAGCAAAACATTACACTTTCCTGTCCATACTGCATGCTGTGACTACTGAACATGCTTAGTCCATATAGGACACTGGGCAGGGGGGAATGGGAATGATCTATTCAACTGAGCACATTTAGCCATCTAAGCCTATCTCAAAAATCTAAGCAGGATTGTACCTGGTTAGTATTTGGATGGGAGAAATCCAAGGCTGATGATGACTGGGAAGTTGAAAAGATCCCAGAAGAAAACACTTGGAAATCACTTTCATATTCTTGCCCAGAAAATAACATGGCAATGGATATGTAAGATTAGGGTTAGGGTTAGGTATTGAGCTTGGCTTGAAGGAGGCTTTATCTTTTTTCACTTAAAATGTGTTGATATAATGGGTAAGTGGAGGGCTGTTATCTAGATAAGTCTCTCATGCAATGTAGTTGGGAGAAAGAAAACTGAAGTAGACTTAGACCGAATAACCTTTTGGTCCCTCCAGCTTTATTAGTTGTTTATTTAAGTAGGAAATACCTTTAAAAAAAAAAAAAAAGACTGTATAGATTTTTTTCCCCTTTGTTCTTTTTTTTTTAATGGGTTATTTTACAGCTTTGTGATTTTGGGTGACAGAAAAGCAATAGTACAATATGTTCAAAAACTCAACCATGCACAGTATAGGAAAAGCTTTCTCTTCTGGGATTTTCAGAATTGAATCTGTAAAATTTCTAACCTAGAATTGATAAGTTGCAATCCAACAAATCTGGGTAGTGAGTGGAGAAATATTCTATACAGAGTATTAAGTTCCCAAGTCCTTGAATGACAGAAAATATGCCTGATGCAAAAATACAAACATTGAACCAATCAAGAGTATAATTTCTTCTCAGATCCAAAAAAACCACAAATCTCACTCCTGTTTAGGGTGAGCCAGAAAGCAGCAGAATGATGACTGGCTTTGTGCTGGACAGCACACTTTATTTGGTTTTAAAACTAAGTTCCTCTTGAGCCAAAAGCATCAAAAGTTCCTTCATCACACCTGTGACAATGGTAGTAGTGATGGTAATTCATAATACAGGGGGGTGGGTTTACATTCCTAGTGATGTTCGTAATATAGAAGGCAATGATGCATCTGTGTTTAGGGACCTTTTTAAACACTGAATACTGAACAGGATGTAGAGATGATAAAATGAGGTCCAAACACTTGGGTGTGTGTTAGGTGTGTCTGTGTTGCTGTTCATTTGTGTATATATACATATACATATATATACATATATACACACACACACACACACACAATTTTGAAAAGAAGATGAGGAACCCTGTTTACATACTTGACTATCATGTTTTTGACCTCATGCATGCAGGCATGTTTTAATAGAGGAAGTAGCAACGAACTAATGTGCTGGTGGGACATACTTGGTTGAGTTGGGCACTGCTCGACCACTTAAAAATAAAATCTGATAACTTGGCTACCTTGGACTTACTTAAAGGAATATAATTGTAACTGGCATGTCAGAACTGCCCCTTCTCTTTTGGAAGACAAGAAAAAAGTATTGTACTAATTTGTGGAAAGAAAAAAAATGTGTAGCATGCTTGGGTCAATAACCAGCTCAAAATAATCTCCATAGACAAAAGCGTCAGACAGCTGGCAGAGCAATCATGAGTTGAAATCCAGCCTCACTGGAGTGAAATGTTTGGGGAAAAGAACCACTATTCATTGGGAGGCTGGAGTACTGGGCACTGCCTGCTGTTACCACCACCTTCTCTGGGACTTCTCCCAAATTACTTGTCAATCTGCCATGTTCAGTGAGGGGCTGCCTTCTGACAGCAGGGCTCATTTACAAGCCTTAAAATTAATGAAGGCAGGCCGAGCAGTTGCAGGAGAGATGCGGGTGGCTGAATGGACTAACTGGCACAAATAAACCCTTGGCAAATCAATTGAGATGAAAATGTTGATTACTGTTTTGATGATTCTTTGGGCTTTACTCAGAATTCAACCCAGTGAAAGGACCAGTTCTGTTTCTCAGATTCAGGCCACGTATTTATGCCATGCTGAGTACTTCCACAAGAAAAGAACTATCCACATTGTTGATTCATTAAGAAAAAACAGTCACACTTAATTCAAATCCATGTTATTTTCTATTATTTCTATATTATTCATTGGGTGTTGCTACGTTGACTGAGCCATAGACTCTAGCTGTCAACCATCTCATATCAGGCTCAAGACAGTGGTCGGCATCCTTTTCATACTGGTACTTCAATAACTCACAAAGTCACAGGAGAAGAACTGGGATAAAGTTCTAGCACTGTTTGAAGGCAGCTGCTCTGTCCTTGTACCAATGCTGGAACACTTCCATTTGACCTTATATCATGCTTCATGCATATAGATGGCATGAAATGTAGAGTTTTCCTGACAACGCTGTGAATGTGGTTTGCCCCCATCTTCTTCTGGGATATTTTTTTAATTTTTTTTTTCCCAATGAGTTTGGGATTCCCTAGTGGTCTCCCATTCAAGCATTAATAGGTACCCCCGGCTTAACCCTTTTCAAGATAAGCCAAAGGTGGCTAGGTATCATTATCTGTTGGACATATTGGAATTTAAAATCCCTGTTTGGAGTAAAAATACGTTGGCACGTTGAAACAACTATTCAACAGTTCAGCGGTACAACTATACATATTTCAAGATGCCACACTTTTATGTACAGTGTGGGTAAAGGGTACAAGAGGTAGACGTAACTCCAACTTTCCGTCTTTCATTACATGTAGTTTCGTCTTAAGAGAAAAATGTGTATTTCTGAATTCTTTAATTTTCTAACATGAAAATACACACCTGCTATATTAGATTTGCTATATTTCTGAATGATGTGGAAAGATCCAAATTGTAAACTTCTGCACCAGTGAAGATTTGACTTTGCTCCTCTTCTCCATTTACTACATGACATTAAATTTATGATGTTATTTATTGTTACATTTCTTGCCTGGCTAGACTTTGACCAAGGGAGATCACCTAAAGGTATTACTTGATCCTCTCAGAAACAGGTGGTAGAAATTATAGTCAATCAAGTTAGGTTGCTAAATGAAATTTCCTCATGGGCAGTTTGGCCACTGGAGCTCTATAGCTTTGGAAACTGAAAACAAACAGGCCTCCTTTTATATTGTTAGAGTTGCAGTAGGAAAACTGTCTGCTGTGGCTCATATTATCTTATGAATAGACAGACTGATGGATGAGAACCTTCTCAAATCTCCTGTTGTTCTATATATCCTGGAGCAGACCAGTATACTATAGCTATTGCAAACATTACTATGTTACTTTATATATTCATCAAAATTGTTTGGTGTAGTAAAGCTAGTGTAGTTTGATCTCTGTTAGGACTCTTTATATGTGTTCCACGGGATATTTCTTGAATTATGCAGAAAGTCTCTTTTTGTATTGTGAATTTCTGTTGACTCTGACTCTCAAATACTGTAGTGTAATAATATTAATAACCCATCTTAAGCAAAATAGATAAGCCATGAGAGTTTTGTCTACTTAGAAGTAAGCCCTACTGAGTTTAAAAGGGCTTAGTCCTTTTAGTCCTTTCTAAGCAGAGGAATTCTGAGGCAGCAGATTTCCCTTATGTCACACTATACCCATGGTGTCTAAATAATCAGCTTATTAACCAACACTTACTTAAAATAGATTGAGTTGCAGATCACTATCTCTGCAAGTAGGAGAGGATTGTTTCTTCTTACCCTCCCACAATTGTTATTCACTGCTTTCAGCTACATTAATAAATATTTGCAAATGTGGTTCAAAAGGTGGAACCCAAATATATGTACATAGGATTCTGCTCAGCAAAGTTTACAAAGGCAGGTGAGTAGCTTTGCAGAAAATAGAAGAGTTGGTTTTATTACAGCTGTTAAAAATCTGACATGGATGAATCATGAAGCAGGATAAATAGGTTGCATATCCCTTCCCCTACTTAACTGCCCTTCTTTCTATTGTTCTCTTCCTGAGAAAACCTTTGTTTGTTTTAGCGGTTCTTCAGTTTGTAGCAGAAAATGCACACAACCCCTCTCCACAAAAAAAAAAAAAAACTTGACAAGAACAAGGTGTTCTTGTCCAGAATCCCTATTCTCATCTTATCTGTTATTTGCAGTTTTCCCCAAGTATTCTTCTGAATTGTCCGTAGCATGGTATGATCACTTGCGGGGATAGAGAACAGATTTAGTCAATTGATTTCAAACACTTTTTTTCAGAATTAAATAGTAAGTTGGTAGTGCTTAGCAGAAGTTTATGCTTAAATTAAGTGAGCGTATTTCTGAAAGTCATCTAAATTATTTTGAATTAAAAATAATCTGTGTGCTTACTGTGTTTCCTTTTTCACTGGTGTAAGAGTAACTTTTAACAACCAACAGATATAATTTAGAGTCTGGTTCAAACTCTCTTGGCCAAATTATCTTAATCTCTTCAGAGAGTGACTGCAATAGCCTTCAACTAAAAAATAAGGCATCTATATATTTTCTCCCTTTCTGTCACTGTGTTAAGCTGGGGAAGCAAATATAACTCCTACACCACTTTCCCTAGCACAGGGAGACTAACCTTGTGTTCCTTATCTGAGAAAGCTTGATTTCTCCATGAAGCATGAGACAGCTTCCAAAAATACAAAAATTCAGCTTCAAATAGCAAAAATATTTGGAGTCACTATTTGGGAGTCATTGCCCCACGCACAATGGCTGTAATCTTTGAAGATATTCAGATGCCTCCCAAAGATCCCCCTGGTTGTGCTGGGGGCAGTAACTCATGCATCATCATGGATGGGTCAAACCTTCTTAAGATAAGTTGGTCATTGTTAGATTTTTATTTGGTCTGTGTTTTGAGTCTTGAATTGGCCAAATGCAGGATGTTACTAATTTTCCCCATTTTGTATTTTTTTCCATTTATTGGGCTTATTGACAAGAATAAATACATTGGAGACACACATTCTTTTACTGAAATTATTGCTTTCAACTTTATTTTAATATATTTGGCACCAAAATATCTAGGACAACGGTGAGGACTACTAGATAAATCATTTAAATCTGTTACATGAGAGAAGATTTACACTGTAATCCTGTACACATTTATCATCCAACAGACCATGTATTTGGAACTCTTCTATGTATGATGTGAAATAGTTCCCATAGGAATCCTAGGAACTATAATCCAACATCTGAAGGACACCAGGTTGAGCAATGCTTGTAGACTGCAGTGTTTAACCACGATAGCATAGATAGTGTTACAGTTTCCCTTAGGGTTGAATTATAATAGATTTACAACAGTTATTTCACGTGTATTCCAAACCTATGGATCTTTTAAAGAAATAATTGGTGCACTCATTGTTGGAGATGTGCTGCTCAAAATGCAACATTGGTTCACACAAAGTGTCCAGGTTCTCTTAACTAAAAAGTAGCCTTTTTTGAGTCAAACTTTTTTCCCAGTAGCTTCATGGACACATCCATGTAGGTTTTTTGGCAAAAAAAAAAAAAAAAAAGTGGCTTGCCATTTGAAAAAATACCCCAGAAAAAAGAAGTGGCTTGCCATTGCTTTTTTCTGGGATATTTTTTCAAGTTGCAAGTTTAACCTACAGTATAGTCTTGGTACTTCTTGGTAGTCTGCCATCAAAGTCACCAAGTCTGATCTTGCTCAGTTTTTCAAGATCAAACAAGGCTGGCTAAGTGCTGACTAGAAGTTACTTTTTATATGGTTCTGAAATATTCTTTCTTTTTTCATGCTTAGCTTTTTAATTATATATGAATGATTTGGAAACTAGTGGGAGGAGAATGGATATTGCATATTGCAAAATTTTACATTACATACTGCAAGATTGGAAGGAAACTCAATTCCTATCAGTTATATAATAGTCTGAAGTAACTTTTCTAAATCTGAGCAACAGGTATTTTACTACTAGGAGTCCATCTGGAGGACTACTTAGAAAATTGGGTTGTGTATATTTCCCTCCCTCCCTCCCATTTTTAAGTAAGCTCACTTATATGTTAATGATTTTATTTTATAACATGACATGAATATATATGTAAGACAAGCTTGATTTAGTAAATAAGAGATATATGATTTTGTGACTTTAATTTTTTTCTTTTGCATAAAATAAAACTTAGGTGATAAAAGGCTACCCATTTCCTGATTCCCTGCATATTTCAAAGAGATTCAGAGATTGAGTGAAATGGAATAGTGCTATGAAATGAACAATTGTCTTGCAAACAAAAGTTGTCTACAATGGTTCCTTGCTCTCAGTTATCCTTTAAATGAAGGCTCTGTATGAGGTTTTGCACTCCTTTGTTGTCATACTACCAGTGCTTTATAAGAGAGAAAGGTAATATTACAGTGCTTATGTATAAGTGCTTGTAGATTTGCTGCATCATACAGAATTATTAATGGGAATGCATATAATGCAACAGTATCAGAGGTTTGTCTGCTGATAACAGACTTTACATCTTGACCTTGTTTAGGTTCTCAGAGACGGAGACTCATTCCAGCTTTATCGCTTGACACCACATCTCCTGTAAGGAAGCCTACCAGCCCATCTATACGCTGGGTAGATGGACCCTTGCGAAGTGCCCAGAGAGGGATGGGGGAGCCCTTTGAAATCAAAGTCTATGAGATTGATGATGTGGAACGGCTCCAGCGACGGCGCATGGGGGATAACAACGTGAGACCATTCTGGTGTTTTTAAGCACCGTTATTGGCTTTATATTACTGTATTTTTATTCATAGATGCTTACAGCTAAGTTTGCAAATAGCTCTTTAAAATACATCCAACGAAGCAGGTATGATCCTTGTATAAATTCAAATAGCACCTACAATACCCAACTAAAAACAATTCATGAAAGACATTTGAGAATTCTGCTAAGAATGAAAAGTTTTGCTGTAAATGAAGTCTTCTGGAAGCAGTGTTGTTGATATTTTTTTTATCTTATATACATATGCATGTAATCTTTGCAGTCAAATTCAGTCAGAAAATACCAAAGATTCCCCTTGCAAGAGGTATGCTTAAAAAAAAGCCCAAAGGACGGTGGAAGAAGTGCATTACTTCTTACATTGCAAGAAGTAATGGCTGTTGACTTTCCCTCACTATCAGTACTCACACTCCATCTGATCCACAAGTCCATATTCACTTCTGTAAACACAAAGAAACAGTGCTCACAGAAATCAGATTTATATTCATCAGAATAAGAATAATGGACACACACAGTTGCTTGGGAAGAGAGCTTTGTGACCATGTTGGAAGAAACTCTGGTTCAAGAACTTTCAGTACACCACCCCTTTTAAACCATATTTGACCCTGAAGAATCCCAATTATGTAATGTAGATTGAAGGATGAGGGTTTTGTTTTCCATTTTGTAAAGCCAAAGATGGCAGCGCACCTATAAAAGAATCATAGCTGATGGTATGGTGACAAATCCATAGTCCTGATCACATGTCAAAGATAATGAATAGGGGGCAGTTATTTATGGTGAGTAGTAAGGAAAGACCATTTTTCGCTCCAGTGGTTCACTCCTAGTTTCAGACCCATTTGGGACTAAAGGAAATTGAGAGTTTTCCCCAGTAATTTTGCCATACAAATGCCCCCTCCCAGGAACTATGGGAGTGAGAATAACACATTTCATCTTAACGTATGCTTTCACTCTTAGAATTGTAACCTTGATAATAAACTTTCTGCTTTGCAAAAATATAATTGCTTTAGGATGTGAAATAACAATGAGAACGTCTAGATAATTTTTTAAATAACTTTTCCCCTTGAATTTGGGAGGAAATTTAGATTTAATGTGGTGCCAGCTAAAATGACATTGTCATCCACTATCCCAAGGTTTATTTGTGTAATTGTTTCTCCATTATTTAATTTATTGTGTTTCTGATTGCTACCAAACGAGAAATAATTCAGCTGGGAGAAATGTTTTTGCCTCCTCTTTATCCTTCCCTTTTTTTCTTCTCATATGTCTTACTGGATAGGAGGTGATTTGCTTCAATGCTAAACTGAAAATCTTGGAGCATCGGCAGCAGCGAATCGCAGAGGTCAAGGCCAAGTACGAGTGGTTAATGAGAGAGCTGGAAGTGACCAAACAGTACCTGATGTTGGATCCTAATAAGTGGCTCAGTGAATGTAAGGTTTTATTGCCTCCTCAGTTCATTCATGGTCAAAAGTTTTGCTGGAATTTCAGCTTAGCCGCTACTTTCTTCAAGCAAAGATTGAAATTACATATGACCTCAAGCAGGTTTGGATTGTCTGTGATTCTATCACTGTTCCCACATAATTTCCATTAAACTGTGACATTGGAAGCAAGTGGCCGTATTTGTTCAAGAGCTGACTCCAAGAAGTGAGAAATATTGCCATCACTAGATTAACACATAGGCGTCTCACTCCACAGCTTCTGAAAATGAGGTTTCTCTTCCTCTTCTGCCCTCAGTTCACTCAGACATACAAATTATATAATAAATCTGCTCTCCCACTGTTAAATAATACTGCAAGGTAAATTTGACCCTTGCTTGAAGTGTCTTACATAAGAAATTAATCTGATTCTTTATATATAGCCAGGAAAGAATAGAGATCATAAAATCGTAGAGTTGGAAATGGCCATTTCAGCTATCGAGTCCAACCCCTCGCTTAGTGTAGGAAACTGAACATTGGCATCCTTGACAGATGGCTGTGTTACCTCTGCATGAACATCTCCATGGAAGGGAAGCCCAGCATCTTTCTGGGTAATTAGTTCCACTCTAAACTGCTTTTATTTGTTAGCTTGCTTGCTTGTTTGCTTTCAAACATTGAATTGGAATCTGCCTTCCTATAACTTAAATCCATTTATTTATCTCCTGCGCTCTGGATCAAGTGTCCCATAATACTGAGTATCTTCAGTCTCCATAGGACTTAGTTTCTAGTCCCCTTATCATCCTCATAGTCCTTTTTGGAAGCTTTTCCAAATCGTTCTTGAAGTGTAATAACTAGAATTAAGCATAGTAATTCGAGTGGTGTCAGTCAAAGCAAAATAAAGGGGAACTATTACAGTTTCCTATGATTTGGAAACTGAACTTCTATTGGTGAATCCTGAAACTACATTCAATTGTCTGTCTGTCTGTCTATCTAATAACCCGTCTCACAGACAAGCAACTCTGGGTGGCTTATAACAATCCAATAAAAACAACCCATACATAAATAATCAGTATAAAAATATAAAAATAAATATTAAAATGTAAATATGATAAAAAACAAATATACAAACCCTAGGCAAGAGAGAATGATAGCTAACTCAGCAATGGAGCCATTTGGGTTTTTTGCATCCACTTCTCACTATTAACTAACACTCAGTCAATAATCATCTATTATTCCAAGATATTTTTCACAAATATTACCATGATGATGATGATGATTTTGGCACCATCTAATTCCCAGGCTCTAGACACTTCGTAATATAGCAAAACAGAATAAAAATAAAATAGCACAATACAAATGAATGCACAAAATGGAAGTCCAGCAATTCAAGAGAAAAACATCTACAAAATACATCCCACAAGGTGCTCCATCCACCTTAGTCTAGGCCTGGGAGAACAGCCAGGTCTTTAAGACCTTTCAGACCACCAACAGGGTGGGAGCCACACTGATCTTGGAGGGACCTCATTCCAGAGGGCAGGTGCCAGAAGGAGAAGGCATGTTTCCTGAGTCCCAAAAGGTGACACTATTTAATAGAAGGAATCTGGAGCGTGCCAATACTGTTGGCCCACATTGACTGGGCAGAAACTATAGGAAATAGGCAGTCCCTCAAATAACCTGTCCCTATGCCACACAGGGCTTTATAAGGAATAACCAGGACTGTGAATTGTACCTGTAATTGTACTGGTAACCAGTGTAGCTCACTCCTTTCACTGTTGCATTCTGGACCAGTGAAAGCTTTCGAGTCTTCAAGGGTAGCTCCATGTAGAGCACTTTGCAGTAGTTCAGCTGTGAGATGACTGGGGCATAAGTGACTGTCTGAAATCACCCAACCTGTACTTATGCATATGATTTTTGTTTCCTAAGTGAAGAACTTTGCATTTGTCTCTCTTAAATTGCATTTGGTTACCGCCAGCTCAAGTCTTTAGCCGATCAAGATCATTTTTAATTTTATTTCTGTCTTTTAAGATTATTAGGGCATCCATCCAATTTTATGTCATCCACAAATTTGATAGCCTTCTGTCTACCTCTTCATCCATTAATACAAATGTTGACAAAGAGTTCAGAACTAAACTTGTTGGCACCTCACTTAATACTTCACTCCAGTTTAATCATTCATGAACAATGAGCATTATAGCTGGGTAACAATGTAGCCATTTGTCATTTAATCCAGCCCACAAATTAAAATGCCATAAGATATTTTGTCAAATGCTTTGCTGAAATCAAGATATTTTGTCAAATGCTTTGCTGAAATCAAGATATAGCATTCCTACAGTCTGTTAAGGAAGTTACTTGATCAAAAAGTAAGATAAGGTTAGTCTGGCGTGTTTTATTGTTGACAGATCCATGCTAGTGTCTAGTAATTACTGTATCATTTTCAAGGTGCTCCCGGATTTGTCTATTTATGGTCTCCTCCAGAATTTTCCTAGGTAGCAATGTCAGACTGATCAGTTAATTTTTTTTTTCTAAATCTTTGAGTCAGTGTTGACTCCTGGCAACTAACTGGACTAGTCCCTGCAGTTATGTGAGAGTCAGGACAAGAGGGGTTAAGAACTTACTCTCATCACCAGAGCAACAAGGAACAGATAAGAGGATGAGACTGAACCCTCCCTAAAGAATGCAAGGGAGGTTGGGAGGGTGACCCTGGAATTTGCTCTCACTCTGAGAAGATTTCTGTAACGGGAGTAAAGCCATTAAACTTCGCTGGATTGAATCTGTACTATCTCCTGGAGTTTCCTGGGCTAATCCTGACAAGTTTTCTTGGCAAGGATTTGGAAGTGGTTTGCCAGTGCCTGCTTCCTAGGGCTGAGAGAGAATGACTGGCCCAAGGTCACCCAGCTGGCTTTGCGGCTAAGACAGGACTAGACGTCATGGAGTCCCAGTTTCTAGCCTGGTATCTTAACCATTACTGGCTCTTTGAAGGGTTGCCCCTTTTTGTAGAGAATTCATAGCACACAGTGCTCATGTGCAGTCACCCATTTGGATAGAGACCTAAACTTTTCCAGCTGAGTCTGCAGGACATGCCACACTCACTGCCAGAGAACTACAGACAGATCAGTTAGTAATTCCCTATAATTTCCTTTCCCATCTTTTTGAAAATAGGGATAACATTTAATTTCCTCCAGCACTTCATCTAGCACTTCACCCATTCTCTAAGATTTCTCAAAGATAATATAAGAAGGTCTGGACAGTCCATCAGCTAATTACTTGGGTATCCTGGGATGCATTTAGTCATGCCATGGAGATTTAAACTTATTCCAATACCTAGATTCCCTAAACATATTTCTTTTAATCTCAGATTTCAATCCTAAACCTTTATCCTGCTCTTCACAATATTTTAGTAAAACACATGCTTTTCTGTTTATGAAATAAAATCATAATACTGAGGAGTCATCAGTGGCTTGCCCTCAGTATAATATATGCCATTTTTCTTCTGCCTTTGCATAGAACAGAAGGGGTTAGCCTTTGCCCAGATAAAAAATACATGTACCATATAGAGATAATATTTAGGCAATATGAAAATGGCATTGCATCTGATTTCTAAATCATCCCGTTTTAACAACAACAACAAAAATCTGAAGGAGATTATAGCATGGAAATCCAAATTAGAATGTTTTAGCAAATAAAATTCAATTCAGTTGGGACTGAATTCAGATTCTGAATTTCAGTGTCTTGCTCACTATTATATTAAATGAGAACCAGTGCGGTGCAACACTTAAGGTGCTGGCTAGGAAAGGGGAGACCCAGGTTCTCATTCACCCCCAGCCATGGAAGTTCACTGGGTGACTTTGGGCCAGCCCAGTCTACCTCACAGAGCTGTTTTGAAAAAAAATAGGAGGAAGGAGTGCTATGTCTGCCATCTTATGCTTCTGGACAGATAGTAATATATAGATTTAATAAGTAAACACAGTATAGGTAAAAAGAAAACATGAATATAATAACTATTGTTTTGAATAGATTGCTCCTTTGAATCTTGTATACATTTTGCCTTTGGCTACAAATGTCACTTTCTATTTTGTAACCTTCCACCACTTTTCTACCCCACATTGTCCTGTATGTATAAAAATAATAAACAAATTGAGGATAACAGTTTCAGTAGCCTTCCTCAGCCTGATTTCTTCCACAAAATTGTATTCAATTTTGGGTGCCATCTAGAAGAAATCAGGTTAGAGATGAGTGACTGAAAACATCTGATGATGGAAGCACTAATGCATGAAAGCTCATGCTAAGTAAACAGTCTGCTATGAAAAGACCATATATTTTTTGTTGTTGTTATTATGGAATGATTTTATATTAGGCATAACCATTTTCAACCCAAGTTCAAAAGACAATGAAACTTAGAAAATCAAGTGATAATATGATGGGTTGCAGAGTTGCCTTATGCAAATAGTAACATGAATTTTGGTATTGAAATTATCTTTTTAACAGTAGCACTGAGTAGATTCTTGTACTCATGTTCTGTTGAATGTTGCACTTCCATATATGAATATAAATCATTCAAATTGCATGAGAATGATAGAGCTTGCATTTCTATCTCTGACAGTATATTGGGTTAGTCTTGCTTCTCCTCCCGTTTTTATTTCCTTTCTTACAGTTGATCTGGAACACGTTTTTGACTTGGATTCCCTGGAATACTTGGAGGCTCTTGAATGTGTGACTGAGCGGTTAGAGAATCGTGTCAATTATTGCAAGGCCCACCTCATGATGATCACCTGCTTTGACATCTCTTCCAGACGTCGATGAAGAATAAACCTCAAAAATGTTTTGGACTACTACCAGACATCCCTTTCCTTCTTTTTGAACTATATCCCAAAGACTCAGAATGAGGATGAAGGTTCGTGTCATGTTTTGACTATGTGTGAGAAGATGGATTTTTTTTTCTAATTATGCTGAATATATGTTGAAAGCAAAGACACTGAGAAATAAGGATGTGGATTCTCCAAGCCTGAAAGAGCACTTTGAGAAATCTTTAAGGACATTTTTGTATATAGGAACTGCTGCAGAATGATTTACCCCCACCCCCATCCCATCAATAACTGAAGCGGGAGGAAGAAGCAGAAATAGGGAGCTGCTGAGAACCCCGGTATAGTAAAAATACATGGGAAAACTGTCTTAAGTGCCTTGCAAATCTTTATTATCCAAACATTTATGTTCATACTTCTTGTACAGATGGTGCTAGTCAAGAAAAAGAAAAAGACAAAAAAATCAAATCCCATTTTTTGAAATGTATTTACAGCCTGTTATTTTCACTTGGTGTTTTATTCTATTTCTGACTTGCTGTTTCTACGTAACTTGTGTTTGTAGAGATATTTCTTATCCGATACAGCATATAAATAAATGTTAACTGTCTTTTATTGTTCAACAGCAGAGTAAGACCACTCAAAGAAAAAAAGAAGTTAAAACTGTTAAAACAGAGGTTTGATATAATAGAGGAAAATAGGTCTCCCAGCTCTTAGTAAAAACAAAAATGTGGATTTTCTAACAACTTGACAAGATTTCAGTTGGTACTAAGAAAATGGGGTATCACATGGTTTTTTAATATGTTTTCCTTTGGGGTACTGAAATAAATACATTGTTTGTTATGCGTATTCGGTCAATGCTCCTATTTGTTACTATTTAACTGAGTATACTAACTTTTCCTAGTATTACAATCATAGAGTCATCAGAGTGGGATTGGAAGGACTTTGGAGATCACCTAGTCAAACTGTTTCCTCAGTACAAGTTGAGATGACTTGTGACTGCGCCCATCTTTATGGTTTCAGGATCTATAAACACAAGAATTTAAGTGGTAAATCGGGATCAGAATCTATTTAGCTAGCTCAGAAACCTTTGTTTGCCTACATGTATTATCATAATCTTCTGATGTTTTTTCCCAACTCTGGGGACACCTAAATTGTCAGTTCTCAACCAGAATAGTTTTGCCAAAAGACAAAGAAAAGGGGAAAAAAATGGTAAGATTCCAAGGGAATCTTTGAAATTCTCAATTTTGCCTCATTAGATAAAATTGATAAACTGCAAGCATTCATAATCTTTTCATAGAAAGGCTGTAACTAACCTTTTAAAAAGTTTCTTTGTGTGAAACATACTGTGAAAAAAGACTATACTCAAATCCATGACTTTTTTTCATTTCACCTTTATTTTCAAAAGAGACAGGTGAATTTTGTTCGTCGTGGAAATAAATACAGGCTGTATAAATAGCTACTGACTCACTGGCTATCTGTGCACAGTTTTTTCTTTGTTCTTTGAGAAGAGCAAAATCTTAGTTCTTTGTGACATCATTATCATTCTGAGGAGAATGACTGCATACATTTTGCATAAGAATAAAAGTTGCTGATTCTGTGCTACCAGTCTCCATAACTGTGCCTATCTGTGTGCTGATCATTGCTTACCCATACAACAGATATAATGAATTTACTAATGTTATTTATCCAGCTGAAACAGAATACATAACATATTCAGGAGTGCACTGTGAAAAGCAAAATACAAGGGTATTTTGAGAATGTGGATAAAGTTACAGCTGTCCAGTTAAATCACAAACCTCTTGCTTTAATTTTTTTAATTGTTATCTCCAAATCAACTAATTTGATTTGGTATTTTCTTTTTTGCATTGTTTTTATTAAGGTCAAAGATAATCTGATAGATAGCCAGGCCTACATATAGTTAGAAAACACTTCATTCTATATGTCTTCATATGTGCTATATGCATAAATAGAATAAAATATGTGCAAAAAGGGTTAATTACAAATGACTGAAAAATCAAGGAAGGAAGTATTTGGCCAAAATTAATACAGGTTATAGAGCATAAATAAATTGCCACAGTACAATAGAGAGTGTTTTTGCCTTCCTATCCTGCTAGTGGGCTTCCCTGAGACCTCTAATTGGGCAGCAGGAGAAATAGCTGGCTAGACAAGGTAGAGCCTTGATCTCATCTAATAGGGCTCTTTTTATGTTCAGAAGCATAGAATCAGCACACACCATGGCTTCAGTCCACAGTTCTTAGAAAGAAAACACAGATTCTCCTTGGCAGCAAAAGGGGATTGTAAAGGAAAGAGTCCATGCCCTGCTCTCTTGCTCTCTTTCTAAATCTGTGAGATTCTACTTTTTAAAATTGAGGAAACCAGCTCCTCAGTGGTTGGAGAATTGTGTACACAGCTCCTTCAGGCACACTGAATTCCCAATTTACTTAAGGATATGGATATAGAATATTGCTTCTGACATGTAAAGTCCTATTTGGATCAGAGCATTTCACCTCATGGTTAATTAGCTACAGTTGACTGCATATCCACGCAAGTAATATATTCCACTACACCTTTCACAGGCTAAAATGAAAATATAGACACCTCACCACCCTCACCAACACTATAACAAGAACCCAGTTAGTTAATTTCTTCTATTTTAAAGTAAATTAATGTTAGGCATAAAATGAGACTTCCAGAAATATTAAATGCTGAGATCACAATTTACTGCCTTCTGCTTTATTAAAAGTTCATCAGATTATTCATGATGCCTAAGGAATAAACAGATTTATCTGCTCATACACAAGTAATGCTTGTATAAGTATGCAGTTGCCTAAATTAAAAGAAAAAAGAAAAATGGTTAGACTTGTGAAGCCCAATCCTATACTCTAGATAACTAGAGCCTTGCAGTGTAAAACTGAGCAGTGGAATTCTAACCAGTTGTGCTTAGAATTAAAGTCCAATCTGTTCAATAGGACTTTCAGGTAAGCTTGGATGGACAGTTGTAGCCATTGTTGAATAAACAGGTTTTAGCAATATGAATACTCAAATGATATATTATAAAGCAATTTTATTGGTCTTTAACAAGCCTACCAAATTTAATTAAGGCTTTGTAAAAATGTTGACCCCAATTTTTTTTTCCAGGAAAAATAAAATTGCTCTCTAAGATTAAGACAGCTCATGCTTTAATTTTATCCACACCTTTGGCTTTTACTCCTAATGTCCTGCATGGCCAACTCTCTGTGGAACAGAGTGGTTCTCAGAGAAGTTGGAAGAAAAGAGCAAGATTATTATATGCACAAAAATGGAAAGATTTTGAAATGCCCACAGTGGAGGAATGGTTGGCAAAGATGACAGAATTTCCAGAGATGGCAAAATTGACTTGTTTGAATAAGGAAAAGACAATAACTATATTTGTTAGTGACTGGAAATCCTTTATGGACTTTTTGCTAAAAATGGGAAGAAATGAACTTGTGATTTATGGGTTTGGGTAAGGGTAGAATATGGAAAGAAGGGAGCCATGATGTAACCTTAGAGAGGATAAAATATGAATGCATTTATATCTGCTGAAAAGAAGATTGGAAGTCACTCCTTTATACCTTTTTTTCTTTTCTTTCTTTTCTCTTTCTTTTTTTAATTTTTATTTACTTATCACTTCTTTTACTTAATTTTTTTTTCTTTAAATTTGTATTGTTTTTACTTTGTAAAAAAGACTTCTTTAATAAAAAATTAGTCCCCCCCACAAAAAAGGTTGGAAGAGCAACAAGTCCATTAGGCAATCAATAATAGTTGTGTACAATGTCATGTTCACAGCATTATTTGCATATATACCTCCTTCCAGCTCTGTGCCCAGTGAACAAATTTCCATAAGTAGAGCTCTAATTCTTTGAGGAATTGCATGTACCAATTAATCTGAAATCTTATTTTCCTACTTGATCCAAAAACTAGATATTCTCACAGTCCTTTTATAAAAAGCTAAAATGCTGTCACTCATCATACTGGGAAGAATAGCAGATAGCTGCATGGAAGGCCTTCAAGAGACCACTCCCAGAGAAACTTGATTTTAGAATTTGCTCAGGACTTCAGGATCTGCATTGTTTGTTTTAACTTCTGTTACGGAAGCATAACAAGAACATTGTTTCCATGATATATCTCACAAGAATATATTTGAATGAGCACCTATAAGATTTAAATAGATCTCAGTATGGTTAACAATGTATAATTAAATTAATAAGTATAAGGTCACCCTTGTTTGGGACTTGTCATTATAAAAAGATAGATTGATGGATGTGTTTTTTCTAGCCATTGCTGTCACTAGTATTAGAAATAGTAAGCTTTTTTATTCAAAATTTCTCATACATTATTTCAGTTCCTTATATTCTCCTGTTATAGAAGAACAAGTTAGTTCCTGTTTTGATAGGTAAAAGAGTATGGTAAACATCTAGTTTAATTTGTAGTCAGTCTAGGCTTAGGGTTTGAATAACTTCTTCATTCATCAGCTATCAGTTAACAATTTGGGAAAAGAATAGAAAAGGCATATATACTGTCTATGTTCAAGTCTTCAGGTAATTTAATTATTTTTCTTTGAAATCTGCTCTCCTGCCTTTTCTTTTGCATACTTTTCGTGTTCCTTTAAATTTCCTAAAAAATAAATTAAAGCAGATGAGGTAACTTCTGAATATCTGATCTTGTTGGTACAAAATGAAACTAAACAGTCGCAAGGCTACTCAGCACTTGGTTAAGTTTGGTAAGACATCACTTAGTGTGGAAGTTGATCTATAATACATTCACACTCTTTCTGTGAGTGCGATTTAATTAATTAGAAACTACAAAAGTGACTTGAATATACATCCACATATATACTACAGTGTGAACCTTACAGCTAAACTAAACATGACAGTAAGAGATATGCAGTTTTTTAAAAGGCTATCTGTCACTCTTCATCTCTTCCATCTGTTTTGGGACTGTGGTGGTGGGAAAGACAGAGCTTAATTCTTCCCAATCTGAATTGTTCCCTCTATGACCACTTTTCTCCTGGAGGCAAAATTCAGCAGCTCCTAAGAGGCAGTTTGATGAGGGAGAGTGAAAATATTGTTCCATGTGTGGCACATAAACACAAAATATACATTAGCAGTTTTTCTTTCTTGTTGTGCATTCTACCCAGCTTTTCAACTTTTCTGAATTGTATTTCCAAGCTGTATCATGGGAAAACAAATATGATATCTAATAACCTGTGGGTGTGTAAAAATAACTGAAGGATTAAAAACAACAAAGAGTGTATCGGGGGGGGGGGTAGAAGGCCACAACCATGCACAGACAAAAATCTGTGCAATGTTTCATGTGTTTTGAGTTGGTGCAGTTACTCACAAGCTATTCACTAAAACTTAACTAACAAAGCTCATAAATACCTTTTATCTCCATTCACAAATAAGCTGGCCATTTATGCTGCACTTTATAGAAACCATACTTTAAAAAAAATGTTTATGCTTCAGACTATAAAGCCAAATTATTGCATTTGCTTCTTGTCAGCTTTCCAAAAATGTAACATCTATAAATTGGTGGGAAAATAAATTGTGTATCACCAAGTTAACATCTCATGCATCCCAGATCTCCAGTTTTAATATGGTGCCCATGCCATATAAAAAATTCTGGGATCAAAACAAAACATTAATTTCAGATCTTTTTTATAATCCATTTTCATATCTCCTGCCCCATTACGTAGCCTATGTGAGGATAGGACTATAATATCACAGATACCTTGCCGTTAATATGTGAAAGCACGATGCTGTATTGCATGTATCATTTCTGATGGAACATGCATATACAACTGGCATCTAAAATGGCATCTGTTGTCTTTAGTATTGTCCTAACCAAAATGTAAACCATTAGTCAAATACATGAGATACCACACACAAAGTCTCAACTCAGGTTATCTGTTTACGTCACATGGCATTCCAGAATCCAAAAAATTTCTGACTGGTTTTTGGCTCATATGAGGATTTCTGAATATTAATTGCTCCATATAGCTAGTAACCAACTTTGATCTTCAACATCTCCTTAACACATATGTTATTACCTTCTTTTTTTATATATCAGACCATCATATTGGTTTTGATGGTCTGATTGATCATATTTTTCTAAATTAGTTCCAGGAGACTTTTTTCTTCATGAAGCAATTGTCTCAAGCCCAGTAAACAACTGTTGCAGGTTTCTCAAAGGGCATTGCTGTCCAGTCATCATTATTGGGAATTAATAATTTATGTATTTTGTACACCATCTGTTGGAAATTGTATTCAAGTTTGGTTTCCAGTTTGTTTGATCAAAATCATTGACAGTGCAAAAAAAAAAAAATCTGGTGAGTTAGAATCTAAAAGCAGTGATGGATCCGAGCAAAGATCTATCTAACCTACCATTCTGATGTCACCACAAGGAGGACGTGAAGAAAATATTCATTAACAGGGGAGATGATACAGTAAAGTAACCATTAATAGGTTTTTCCTCCAAGAATTTTTCCAGTCATCCATGTTAGTAGCTATCACCAGCACTAAATTCCAGAATTGAAGGACGCACTGTATGGAGAAATAATTCCTTAGTCCTGAAGGGTTTTTGTAATATAATATTTTCAGATGAAACACTAAGTGATACTCATTTAAATTAACCTTTCAAGTTCCCTTAAGGGAAGATAAATGTATTCTGTAAAACTTTGAGTGGTCCTACTCAACTATAGAGCATTTATTATAAAATTATGGTAATAAAAATGGTGCTTAAAAAGCAGTTTCAGCGATATCTATATTACATATACTCTCTATATGGACTTAGTTACCTTATATATTGTATAATAGATGTGTGAATGGATATCTGAATAAAACACACAATTGCCTAGAGATTTTACGCATATATAGATACTACTTTTTCTACATTTTAATTAATTCCCAATTCCCCCCGCTGAAACTGCTATCTGACATCCATCAGCTATTTGACGTATGAAGGACATAATTTATTTGTAAACTCAGGATGTTCTTGCTTTATAGACTTGCTTGTATTTTATAATTTATTTACCCATCATGATTGGAAATGCTTATCTAAGTACTATGCATTGACGTGTACTTTTGCTGAGTCCATCGCGTTCTGTCTGTGGCAATGTTCTTTTTCATAGTAAGTGATACAATAAAGTCATGTAAGGTTGGAAAGTGTCCTTTGCCTTGGGCAAAATGCTTCTGAGTCAGTCATGAAAAGCTGCACTACAAGACAGACACACAATCCAATATTGCGCTAAAACAGCTCAGCTTTATTGGAAAAGAGAGAAGCACAGGCAGCAGTAGGGCGAGAATGGAAGAGAAACAGAAAAAGACATCTGCAAGCATATTGACTGAGTATGTCAAGCCTTTTCCATTAAAATGTAAAGTTTACAGTTTGCTGACTTAAAAAGGCTCTTACCTTTTGTGGGATATGAGGTATGAAATATGCTGTCAAAAATATATTTAAAAGATATAAACATATAGTGGCATTAAATGTTTTCTTTTATGCTACTAATCCTGATTCCCATCAAGAAAAAAACATCATTTTTTCACCAATTTTTGGAGTAAAATTTTGTCAGCACAAACTACAATATTATACAGTTGAGAAAATAGCCATGTGAGAAAGCACTAACCTCACTACTAATGTGATTTCACCAGAAGACTGTCCAATTAATTCCCTGGGACAATAAGATTAAATAACTGGATATTTTAAGGGATTAAGATTTACTAGAAGGTACAGTTCACTTGTTAATACCACTGGGAGTGCTCTAATAAAGTGATGTTCACATCTTTACAATTTACCTCCTCATTACCTGCCAAGTTCATTGGCACGGCCAAGGTTTAATGAATGTTTAAGATTGTGATGCCTAACCAGAAAGCAGATACAGCACATTTATTATTTTCTGTGCAGTAGACACTGAATGTCCATTTTCTGCAGCTTGTTCCTAAAAAGAATAATTGCTTGAAATCATAAGTGACTATAGCGGGGTTATGGACATGAGCGATTAGTATGTATCAGTTACTTTCACTCCTTATAAAACATACACCATTGGTTGATGAAGTATTCTGTTCTTGGTTCAGTTTCAGTTTGTCTCCTCCTCTGACCTCAGAGTTTGACCCTAACCTTTCCCCAACAGACTCTGAAGATATTGTTTTCCAAAATCTGGAAAGCACAGTCTCAGAAAGATCAAACAGGATATGCAAGGTGTAGGAAGTGGAGCAAAAGGGACATATAGAAAAGCAGAATGTGAACATGTCAAGAACAAATGAAGCAACACGCCAGTGAACAGCAACTAAGCAGTCAGGTCTGGAATACAATCAAGCCTTCTGAAAACATTGCCAGACTTAAGGCCAGGGAGACACATCTCTAATATGGAAGCTGTTAGTAGGAAGATTCTGCTGCTTGCTTCAACCAAGGAGAGTCAGATAAAACCAATATCTCAAACAATGTCTCCTCTCATTATCTTTGTATGTAGGACTCTCCAAGGAGCACGGGAGAATGGGCTCTAAGTAGGGCTTTAAAGAATTAAAACTAGCATTTTGGAGCTTTTTGGAGATTGAGAGCTAAGGGAGAACTGCTTACCTAGCTGAATTCTTCAACAAATTTCAAAGGCAGACCTAAACAGAGAACACAATAATGTCCACAATAGACTGGAGATTACCAAGGTAAGTATCACAATAGCTGGATCATAATAATGGTTTATATACCACAATGGCTAAGTTCACACAACATCTTAAGCTGAAACCACACAATCTATATTACGGTTTAGGGAGTTTTATGAACTAGGCCACATTCTTGTGGTTATCCCAGAACAGTTTTCATGGCATCAACTTCATTTGGAACCTGCCTGAACGGAGGAGCAAAACCACTGAAAAGATGCCAGTCCCCACCCAGATGAAGAACACAATAGTAGTTGGTGGAGTCAGTTCAAACACTGTCAACACCAGGCAGCTTAATGGGCAACCACTCCTGAGTTTGTTTCTTGGCATGACTTGTTTCACTGGCAGAGGAAACAAGACTGGGGCAAAATTAAGATGGATAAGAATCTAGGCAAAAATAAAAGATCTTTTGCCCTGCAATATGAAATTAAATGCATTGCCTTAATTAGGCCATTTTTAATTTTATTTTATATTCATTACTAACCCAAAAAAGACCTCAGAATTTTCCTCATTATATTCCTTTCATCCACCTCAGAATGGATGAACAGGTATCAAGCTGCCCACCTCACCACCCATTGACCTAAGTTCTCATTTTATTTTAATATGCTCACAGGTCCAGCACCCTCAGCACCACAGCCTGCTAGAGATCAAATCTGAGGGTCAAATGTTTAATTTTTCTTTTATCACAATGCCAAATACAAGAATTCCTGGAACTGCTCTTACTATCACGACAAGCTACTACTTCCATGAGAGAAGTAAAAATGCAGATGTGCATTCAAGGAAATATATATATTGACTATCATGGAGGCTAAAAAGAATTTGAAATACTAAAGGATCAAGGTGGTTATTGGAAGAATAAAATAAAATAAATAACGTAAAAGACTGGTGGTAACAATGGTACTCATTCTACTTCGATTTTCCCCTATCATAGTTTTCTCCCAGCATTCTGCATAGGAACAAGATCAGTTCAGGCCAACACACTTACAGCCTCCAGGGTTGTAATACAGCTGCTCGCTCTCATCAGCCAAAATAATACATTTTGTAAATTACAGTCCTAGCAAAAGAGCATGGAAGAATTGCCACAGTGTTGGTTATTTTCGTCATGTTTTCAAGGTTAACAGCAAGCGTTTCAAACAAAGAGGATATCGAAGAGTGAGGGAACCTGTCTTGGGATAAATTATTTTTGCTCCTCTCTGAATTTGGTTCCAGGTTTGTCATTCAAAAGCTAAACAGTGCGACTTCTAAAAATTCTCAGTGATGCCAGTTCAATAATGTTTGAAAACAGGGATCATGGTGACATTTATCAGATGGCGCCTCACCCCTGGAACTCTTTGTGCCCATTTGTTCTCTATGGTTGGGTTTATAAACTTTAAACAAAGAGCCCCTAAAACTCAGTTGCTAATCCCAGACTTTCAAACCAGCTCTATGATGAACTTGCAGGAAAATATAAGACAGTACAAGTGGGATGGATGTGATTTAAAGCTGGGTTTAAGAAACATAATTGGTCAAAAATTAAATTAAAATCCTGGCCCATTAAGCCAGACTAATTTATATGGGCAAAATTCTCTTTGTAAAGAAATTCAGATGCTTCAAACTGAAGCATTCATGCAATTTCTTCCAATCCTTTGAGGACTCTTAACTCTGATCCAAAAAGGATTCAGAAAGCAGATGTTTTGATAGCATATTTCCATTTCTGCTGGCCCAAAACAGCATCCATATACCTCTACTGTTGTCACTTGTTGATTTTGCCAGACCAGACTATAAAGGAGGAGAACCCGGGCAAGACGCTCCGAAAAATATTTTCACTCTGCTTGGCTTCTCTAACTGTCTTGCCGCACACAAATAAAGTTTGCAAAAATCCATCATGTTTCTTATCTGAGATCTTTATTTCCTCTTCTCTGCTTCTCAGGAGCACTTCTTCAATTAAGGCAGTACTCATCTTTTTTTTCTTTTTTTAATGTTCATTTTAATGTTTTTTTCAGACCCAACCGCCACTTCCTCTGGTTCTGTTTTCCTGATACGTTAGACTTCAGTCCACTGAATCCTGAAGCCAAAGTACAGCACACCTCTAGGGCAGCAAATTAAGACAGGCGACGTTGGCTGCCGGAAACTTTATAAAACAGTCAGGGCTTTTGGGGAGGTCAAAAATGTTCAGATGGCAGCCACAACTGTCTAATTGAAGCCCCGCCCCATTTGTATTTGTGCCAAAGTCACGCATATGGACAAAAGGCCAGGGCTTTGCCCCATTGTAGCATCCGTCTTGACATTAACATGCCCCCCACACACACACACACTAAAGAATGTGAAAAGCAAGTGACACGTCCCACACCTCTCACCAAACTCAAAATGACTGTTCACATACAATATTCTCCTGAACAGCTTCCCTCCATACACCAATATACACAATGCTTCAGGTTTTCAATATAATTTATCAATATTCAATAGAATTCAATAGAATATTCCATATATAATCAATATTCAATATAAGTTATGTCTATTATGACATTTTAAAAATACAGTAACCATAATTACAAATGATAGCAAATGAGTTATTGCTGTTTCAGGAGTTTAAACCTGAATGTAGCTGGGGGGGGAAATCTTTAAGCCTTGCTGTGGAAGCTTGATCCCCTCCTAAGAGATCAATTCTCTGCCCCAAAAACAAGGGCGCCATCCTCAAACTGCTTAACGTATTGGTTAGGCCAAGAGAAGGCATGGTAGCATCTCAGTTCGTTTTCTAGTGTGTCAGAAGCCCAGAATTAAAGTTTGTTAGGCTTTTAGCAGTTACTCTGTAGGGTTTAGTAGACTTGCAAACTTCCTTCAGAAGGAATGGGAAGGTGCTGTCAGACAATCGATTTAGGTAGGAAATACTATACAGGCATTAGGGAGACCTTTTTCCTGGGTAATCTGCAACAGATTGGTTATTGCTATTTTCTGGGAGACTCAAGCACTGAAGGAAAGCTACACTTTACCAGGGCTCGAAGTTACAGATACAATGGCCATTTATGCATATTAAAAAATGTCTATGGGAGCTTGAACCCCCACCTACCTCCATATGGAAAAAGCAGATTTTACCATTGTTGCCTGAAAAAGGTGCCCTGTTGAGGACCTAAGAGTGTGGGGTGAGCCATCTAGGAGTAGGTATCTTGAGTCACGCACTTCAGTTCCAATTGCTGCATAGCTCAAAGGAAGCAATGCCATTGAGCCTATGAGCTTCCTTTATCTTTCTTAAGGTTGCTACTGTGGAACCCAATGTTGGACTCTAGCATGATTTGTTTTAGATTCTTAGGATGTGCTTTCCCAAGAAATATCCCTATCATAGTCCCTGATACATAGGGAAAGGCCAATGGCTGGGTGGGGCAAAATGTAATAATTAGGAACCTTGATCAGACCCTAATATCTAGGGAAGCAAGTTGTGCAATGCAACGTTTAGGTTTTCCCCCATGCTGCCAAACACAGTGATAACATTCCTTTGCAACATTTTCTAAGAATTTTCTCATGAAATATTGCTTTAAGTCTATTTTTGGGAAAGAGTAGAATTAATCCCCCATCGCATTAAAAAAGATTTCTTTTTTTTTAAATGCAATTAATTTTTAGTAAAATGTACCTAGCCATATGGACTGTGGAAGAAGCTGAATGATATTTTAGTGATCTGGCTGACTCTGCTCAACATTTACAATGGGGCAAGAATATTTAAGCCACCCTGCAATTTTATTTGTCAAGTGTGAACTTGAAAGAGAATAAACTCTGAGAAAAGCTGTCATGGTTTTGCAATAACAAGGACTAGACAAGTAAAGTTTCAGAATGAACTACCAATTTATGTTTACAACTGCATAGATTCAGTAGAATGAAAAATAGATAAATGCTTTAATTAACAGCAATCAAAATGTTACAAAATAGCCAGCTCTGCAGGCCTATTGTTCAGACTAGACGTTAGATAAGCCAAAAAAGAGCAAAGTAGGGGTGTTAACCCCACTAGATGATGATATAATTTTAGAAGGGCAGTAATATTAAGATACAAGGCACTGTGAGCATGGACAGGGATTGTCACATTTGTGTGGGAAGCAGCCCACATAATGTGACTACAGGTAGTCCCCGGGTTAAGAACACCCAGGTCACAGACAACCCATAGATAAGAACGGAGCCTATTGTAGCAAAATTCAAGTTAAATACACAACGATTTGAGTTAAATACACGATGGTCTGAGTTCATTACATAATACTACTTGTATACAATAATACTGTTCTGGCTTACATACAAATTCGACTTAAGGACAGACCTTGGGAATGGAACTTGTTCTTAAAATAGGTACTACCCGTAAACTGAAATTAAGTTACTGAACAGAGTAACTAGAGAATGTTTGGCAAGTGATCCAGGTATTTATTTTACTATAGCATAATTTCAGTGCTTTCCTCAGCCAACCTTCAGTATTTTTCATGCAGTGCACCTCTGGTGGCACCACCTTCTCTATGCATAGACTTGCAGAGAAGCTAGTTTAGGAATTGCAGATGCAACGTGGCTCT
Organism: Liasis olivaceus; assembly: GCA_030867105.1. Classification (NCBI taxonomy): domain Eukaryota; kingdom Metazoa; phylum Chordata; class Lepidosauria; order Squamata; family Pythonidae; genus Liasis; species Liasis olivaceus. The sequence continues at coordinate 267,602,727 of CM061349.1, forward strand.
CCTTTTCCTTGATGGCCTCCAGGTCTCTTATAAGGGAACTTTTATTATGCCATCTGTTCCTGTGCATAATAAGGAGGAAATTATAAACTCGGCATTCTTGCCAACTCTAACCTGATACATAGAATTAAAGAGAATTTCTAACAGTATTTTAGCATCTTTATTCATATTACACTGCCCTATTGAAGTGCTGTATCAAAGGGGCAAGATAGAATGAGTACATCCATAGACTTTTATGTACCAGGTTTATGGCTCTATTTGTGACCCTTATAAAGCTGTACTCAGCTTCAGTTCTTTTTTCTTTACATTTTCTTTTACCCCATCTGACAAGTCTCCAGGGAAAAGCAAAGTTGCATCATATTGTTTAGCAGAAAACCCTGCATTTTATACTGTTGATTGATTATGTGCTATCAAGTCAGCATCGACTCTTAGCAACAGCATAGATTTTCTCCAGAATGATCTGTCCCCAGCTTGGCCTTTCAAGTCTTCCAGAGGTGCACCCATCCCAGTGTAACTGAATCCATCCATACAGCTGCTAGCTGTCTTCTCCTCTTTCCTTCTACTTTTCCCAGCATTAGAAACTTCTCCAGAGAGCTAGTTCTTCACATAAAGTGTCCGAAATAGGATAATTTGAGTCTGGTCATTTGTACCTTGAGCGAGAGCTTTATTTATTTGTTAATCAACTGTGCTTATTTGTTTGACAATTGCTTTGTTTGTTTTCATGGCTATCTATGGTATTCTCAGGAATCTGCTCTAACATCAAAGTTCCAAAACATCAATACTCTTTCTATGTTGCTTCCCCAAAGTCTAGTTTTATACTGTTACCTTTCTATTAACATTTCAGGTGCCTAGAAGCACATTATCACCTCCCCAACCTGAAATGTTTTAAGAGGAGAAGTCCAGTGACGTCAGGTATTGAGCTAAAAGTTCACAATTATGACTATTCTATACTTTTGTTCCTTGTTTAAACCCAACTTTGAAAACTAGAATTGACAGGAATTCATAAGGAAGAATAATTTGACCCATTAACTTACACAATAGAACTGGTTTCTTACTTCAGTTTAGATCATCCTTCATTTCACACCTAAGGAGGCATTTGAGACAAACCATAATGTTCTCAAGGTAGTTCTTATAGATTTTGATTAGACAACTCACGGTGTTCAATAGAATGTGGGGTTCAAACAACATTTAGGCAATTACCTTACCTCTAAGCAGTTTACACACAGCAAGAATATAGTAACCAACTCTAGCAAAAAGAAGTTAAGGACAGCATGAGAATTTCTATGTTTGTTAAAATGTAGAATCTTCAAATTTCATTACCTAAATTATGTGCCAGTAAGAATGTTGCTTGGACCCCCACTCCCAGGTGAATTTAACTGCCATTAAGGCCTACTTTGTGGCAGTAAGGGCAGCAAAGAGCCAATAGTTTTGTATGCCGCCCAAAGTCTATTGGAGTTGAGCAGCCAATAAATACATATATTTATTTTATTTATTATATAAATATAAATATAAATATAAGAAAGAAAGAAAGAAAATTTACTGTCCTTAAAGTGTCTGTGGAGAGCCACCCAACAGCCAAGTTCCAGGTGGCCTGTTTCCTCCTGAGGAGGAGAGAGCTGGAGTTGCATTTGCAAGGTTCCTGTGAAGAATATGCTAGGCATCTGTCAGACAAAGTTGCTCAGATTTGCTTCAAGTTGGACTGTGTCCTTTGGAGATGATTAAAGGTCAGTTTTTGCATGGTTATCTGGGCTGAGTTTGATCCTGTGACTCCTGAGGAAGTGGAGTAGGTTCTCAGAGCTGTGAGCTCAGAGACCTGCTAATTAGATTCACACCCTCCTGATTGGCTAAGGCCTCCCAGGAAGTGATGTGTGGGTGGGTTCTGGTGCTGGTTAATGGATCCTTGAGAGATGGGGTGGTCCTGCCAACACTCAGAGGTGTTAGCCCACCCCCTCATCAAGAAGCCATAACTATACCCTACCATTTTGGACAGTTTCCATCCTGCTTCCAATCATCCCTTTTCAGGGAAGATTGTTGAGAAAGTGATCACACTGCACCTGCAGATAGCTTTGGAAGAAGCAGATTAGCTGGACTCCTTCTAGTCAGGTTTCAGTATGGAACTGAAGTGGTTGTGGTTGACCTCTGGCAGGCTTGGATGTGGATAGTGCATCCACCCTGCTCTTCTTGATATTCAACAGCTTTTGATCCCACTGATCATGGTATCCTTCTAGACCAGCTTCAGGGATTTGGTGGGGGGGGCAGTCTTGTTACCTCCTTCCTCTGGGGTTGGTTCCAGTCAGTGTTGATGGGAAGGGAGAGGTCCAACCTGCAGCCCTTGCTGTGAGGGGTGCTACAGGGCTTGACATTCTCCCTACTCCTACTTAATTTCTACATGAAGCCACTGAGTGAGTTTATCCAATGGCACAGGGTGTGGTATCATCAGTATGCTGATGATACTTAATTGTACATCTCCTCTCTGGCCTGGCCAAGTGATAACATGAAGGTTCTGTCCTGGTTCTGGAAGCTGTGGGAGCCTGGATGAGGAGGATCAGGCAGCAGCTAAAATCTGTCAACACTTAGTGGCTTTGAGTTTTAGGCCACCCTGTATCTGGTGATGTTGCATAATTTGTTCTGGATAGAACTGCACTACCCAGACAGAACTAGTGTGCAATCTTGGGGTTCTCCTGAACTCATGGCTCCTGTTGAGGAGCAGGTGGCAGTGGTCACTGGGGGGAGGGAGGTTGAACAGCTTTGTTTTGTGCATCAATTGAGCCCCTTCCTGGACTGAGGGTCACTTCCCATGGTCATTCATGCATTGACCATCTCCCAAATGGACTACTGTAATATGATGTACATGGGGCCCACTGAAGAATATCAGGAAGTGGCAATTTATCCAGAATGAATTAAAGGCCATTTCAATTTTTTTTCTCACTTCCTCCTTGCCCCATCAATACATGGTTGAAGCTTGTCATAAGAGGAATATTTATAATAAGTACAAAATGGTATGAAATGGGAATTCAGACTGAGTAAACATTTTGCCATGCACTCTAGATTATTCCACACATAAAATACTTTTAAAAAAAGAAGGGATCACATTGTATCCCTTGTTTACAATGACTTTTAAAATATTATTGATTGGTCCATCCTCTCTCTGATTATTCATAAATAAATCTTCCTGCTTTTCAATAGCAATGCACAATAAATAACTTGACCAAATAGTAGTTGAAAGCATAAAACCATTCACCCTTCAGTAATTCTAGAGTTTGCCATTAACACTTTTTCTTACAACTACTGGAAATTGGCACAGAAAAGACTTTTCTCAGTACCTTGAGTCAGCAATTGTGAAAAGGAGCTGTAAAGAATGTAGGTCTGTAGAATATCATATATGCTGCTTCAGCAAATCCAGCTGCTCAAACCATGATTATTTAGTGAGCTTTGACAGGCAAGCTAATCTAAACTGGTCTCCAGACATTCACTGTAGGTGCAGACTGAAAAGGTTCTAGCTAACACAGAGCATCATGGGCTTCACAACAGGATCTGAAACAGAACCTAAATATCAGGTACTCCCAAATGAAAGGATCAATTTGTCCACAGTTAAGGAACAACTGGATTGAACAACCAATTGAACAGAGAACGTTGGGGTGCCAAGAAAACTAAGCATGTTTGCAAAGCATTTGCATCATTGCACAAGGCAGCTGATTCTCTTTTTGACAATAGACTCCTCAGTGGCCTGTCCTGGCAGCCTTCATACACTGGAAAGGTTGTTCGAAGGTGACTGCCATCAGAAAGGAAATGCTACAAGCATTTTTATCTCAAACACCCTGGATAACACTTTAGATCTTGGTCAATGAGTATAAGAGTGAATGAGTGCACTGAAATTAATTGTCACTGAAAACAACAACAATGTCCCTGAACTGTCATATATCTGTGCCATGCTTTATTTCAGTTGCATTCATGTGGACTCCCGATACCTTGGGCTGTTCCTCATTTTTTCATTTCAAGAAAAAATAAAGCAGTGGCAGTCACTGAGTTAATGAATCTGGTCTTCTATATGAGAAAAGATCTACTGTGGACATGACCAGGAAGCACTGAATGGGCAAAGAAGGCAAGAGAAATACCATCATATGACCAAGTCAGAAAATATTTTTAGGTGATGCTATTGCTGAAAAGCAATATCAGAACCTTGCCGTCACTCTCCAATTTTCCAAGAAATAAATTATTTTGACGTTTGACTCCCTCAGTTCCCACCGTTATCAGCCTGACATGAATGTGAAAGAAGCTGTCAGATGAAATACAACAAAAATGGTGTGTCTGTAAAGCTTCTGTGTGATCAGGAAAAAAGTTATCATGTTAAGTATAGGCAGATCTTTCAGCTAGTTTAAAATGGTGACGTATATCATTTGTACAAAGGATCTCGAAACCTGTTCCAGGTGTGGACAGACATATGATTCTGTGAAGTCTGAGCAAGACATGATTTCACAACCTTCTGGTCTTATATTCAAATGATAGTTGTGTCATCAGTTTTTTATGTTAAATATTATTTTATTTGTCTGTGTGTGTGTGTGTGTGTGTGTCCTTTTTCTCTTTTTGCTTACTATGCATTGCCCAGCAATCTCACGATTAAGGTGGTACCCAAATCCTGTAACACAAGCAAGCAAACAGGTCTCACGTCAGATAGTTATGCAGAATGGCAGGCATCCTTCCTAGATCCACCTAAAATCCACTCCCCCAGAATCGAAGAATGCAATTTGAAAGCTCATGTCCCCTTGGAGGGTAGATGGTAGGGACACGCATAAGTTTCAGTCATTACAAAAGTACAGGATGTTACCTCAATCAGTGCCAAACCACAATGGAGGCAGAATTGGAGTCTGCTGGACCCTCCTTTGCTCCTTGGGTGCTGTGCTGGGCATAACTGTAACGTATGTATGTATACTTGCATGCAGGCTTGTATATACAGTATGTAGGAATAGAATCCAGCCAAATTCTCAATGGTGTCATTTGAAAAATCAAGTATGTCCCTAAATAAATTCCCTAAAAAGCCACTGGAACTTCAAATACATTAATTGTGGTTGGCCTGAGGGTGCGTATCAACTGAGAGGGAGTTCTGTGTATAAATAGCGTTTTTCCACATATAAAATTCATGTAAAGGATCACGAGCTGATCCTTTCTTCTTTTTAATGTTTTTAAATAGACTAACTGCAACTTACTTAGACTGGAGAAAATCTTCAGATATTTCGCACCCTATCTGGATCTTGACTTAAGCAGAAGCCCTTTGTGTCTCCTTGAATTGATCCACCCTCATTTGTTTAACTCTCACTGAACTATGAAACCCCATTTTTTGTTTTCCCTGCACCCACCACCAGTAATGGGTGAAAAGTACAAATCACATCTACTCCACAGCTCTGAAGCACTTACCCTCCAGAAATTAATCTGTCCAACAAATAACTCTCAAATAAAAATAAATGCCCTTTCCATTTACTGCTCCTGCTGAGAGAAACACAAAAGACATAATCAGTGGAAAGTAATACAAAAGGCATGAGGCTTGGATGACCTCCATACGAGAAACAAGCGGACAGCCTACGAAGGCCAGTCCCGCGGTTCAGTCCATGTTACTTAGTCAGAACCAATGGGAGAGGAGGGTGTCTCATTTACTTTGCTCCATTTTAGACATTGTAAGAGGAAAGCCGTATTAAATGAGGAGTCTGATAGCATCTTTTCAGACTAATAACCCCCACCTCCGTTTAAATCCTGTATCACTCCATGCATCTGACGAGCAGCAGTTCGCAAAAGCTTATGCCTTTTAATCGAATTGGTTAGTCTGAACAGGTGCTACTAGACACCACCTGATTTTTATGTTTTGTGGATTAACAGCTGTCTTCAAGGAAACTTCTGAACTGCTTGAGGGAGCCCAGCATTTCACAAATGCAAGGCAATGTCCCGTTAGAGATCTGCCCCCTTCTCCTGATGCCAGTCTCTGGAGGTGCAGAGAGTAAGGAAGATGACCTTGACGGAGGTATGCAGGAACCGTTACCTAGGCAAAAGGGCTGAAGCATTTTTTAAGTCCAGAATGAGATAACATTTGGAAATGGCTCAGGCAGATGCCTTCTTAATTCAGTGGAGTATAAGAAGTGGGAGGAGGTACAGCACAATCAGACTTGCAAGATTCTGTTGTTATAGCCAACCTCAATAAAAGTAGTTTTAGCATTCCTGTAAAGTTGATTTCCTGGACTAGTCTACCTGGCTGAGGAATTCAAGAGGACTGCAGTGTCTATATGTAGGGGCGGGAAGGATTAAACTACTCTCCCCAAATTGATCTTACTTCTCTCAGAGACCTCTCCAAAGCATGCACATTAACTGCATACATGCAATTAACTGTATATCTAGTGTAGTCATACACAACGTGATCTGGCCTTTTCTCCAAATGATGTTTATTTTGCTTTAAAAAAAATGTTTATGATGGGGTGGCTGACATAACCCAGTCTTTGGTTGCACTTAGCTCCACAGCCAGAAGAGCAGTGCGCTACATATTTTGGACCAGGGAAGCACATGAGGTTTGCTTTGCTGTAACTCACTCAATAGTTCAGAAGAGATGACACTCCTGTACTGCAGGAACCATTACCTAGGCAAAGGGGCTGAAGCATTTGTTAAGTCCAGAATGAGATAACATTTGGAAACAGCTCAGGCAGATGCCTTCTTGGCATTTGTGAGCTGTGGTTCTAAATTATGCCCAGAGTGCTAATTTCCTCCGAAATGTGTTTTCATTGTATTATAATAAATGGTTTCAAGTTATTGATGTGAATGGACATGACATTTAAGAATTAAAAATTAAGGGCAGTGGCCCCCAAAATCTCACTCTGTGACAAGTTCTAACCCTTCCAAGAGTTGATTGTTGGGAACTTTGGAACAGTGTGATATGGAGTGAGACTCTTGATCCATCTTGCCTAGCAACGTCAGCGCTGACAATCTCTCCAGGCTTTCTGGCAAGACTTTTTCCTGATCCTCTTGGAAATGCCAGGAATTGAACCTAGGAACTGCCGCATGCAAAGCATGTCTTTGACTAATGAGCTACAGCTTTCCTTTCAGAGGACAGAAACTTAAGTGATCTCTTAGTCTGGCAGGTTTGAAGTGTGCATTTTACAGTGAGAAAATGGAAGGGGGGGAGGAAGAAAATACATAGCAATGTTCTTGTTTAAAGCAAGCAGTGCCCTGCTTTCAGAACATGCATTTATATTGCAGTTTCCAGGATGAGTTGCAGATTCTTGGGAATCTAAGATTCAGTTTCTAGTCATGTACAGTGTCAAGTTCAGTCACAGGATTATTCAATCCAAGGAACTCTATTATAAGTATCTCTGCTTTCCTGGAGATTTGCTTCAGGTCAGATCTAGACAGAACATTGCTCAGAATGGGAATTATGTAGGTAATTTCTTGTATCTGGTAAGAACTGGCCTAGTTTTCCCAAAATAAATGAATTTAAAAATTGCTTTATTGGACAATAATGCAAAACTGAGCACTTTTAGTATTAGAATGACAAATTAACTGCACAATTATAGGTATATTTACTCAGAAGTAAGAACTTCCCCATTTAATGGAATGTCTTCAGTAGGAAACATACCAAGAACTGCAGTTTTTGCAGGCTGATTGACCTTATTCTGAGAACTTTTGTATCAACTGGAGGCAGAACTTTGCTGCAGTATTACTAGATAGGAACAACACAGATGATTCAGTAGTAAATTTATTCTGTTGATCTGTCTTTCTACTTTCCTCCCTTTCTGATGCTTATACAAGTTGAATTAATAAATAAATAAATAAATACATCACTCAGGGCAGAATCACTCCGAACAGCTAACAAATGACACTGTTAGAAGTTTGCATCTCAATTGTATCTGGAGTTTCCATGTTTAATAATCTAATAATAAGCATGCTATGCAAAAAATAATTGCATACCTGGACAATACCTCCAAGAGGAGGCGGCAATGTAGGGTAGGACAAAAGGACACTGAGGAAACTGAATTCAAGTACTTGCAATGTTAAAAGGTATTTGAAAGTACGAGTTTTAATTTATACCCATCTAATAATGCACTTACATGAATTAGCATTTTCTATGTTTTCAATTATAAACAAATTGTAACTTGGAATTTTCCTGATGTCTTTTCAACCCACTGCTCAGCAGGAAGCAGCTTCTGCTGGAATTACTAACTGTTAAGAAATTTCACTTGGAGAATTAGCAGAAGTAATAATGCAGAGATTACACAATAAAACAACTAGACCATTTTTCCTAGCAGTGCTCAGATCAATGGAAATCTACTCAATACGTATGGCAATTTTACTGCCATATGTCTAGTCAAGGAAGATATTTATTTTCTTCAGGGTCTTCTCTCTGTTCTCCTTCTGCTAAGTTGTGTCTTGCAGGTCACCTTATTTGAATGGCATGCCAGCCTCACAGTCTTCTTTAAGCATCATCAAGTCCTGCATGAGGCTATGCTCTGTCCCGTGAGTCACTTTCATAATATCATGAGCCTGAAATACAGAAGAAATACAGGAAAAAAGCATTCTGTTATCCTTGATGGTATGCCTCTGAATGTCTCTATCTGGAATCTTCTATTTTTAAAAAAACGATTTACAACTTTGTTAGATCACAAGTCACTTCAGCTTGCCTCTTCATATATCCCATCACGACACAACCTCTTTTCTGCCATTATATCCACACTGCTATGGAATTTGCTTGCTTGGCCTCTATACATTTTAATATGCCATGTGGTTTGGGATGTGTGTTTAGGTTAAACAGAAAACATATGCGCACCTTTCAGTGTGATTCAGCCTAGTAGTATAACAGGAGCATTACAGAACTGGCCCTGGCCTTGTTTTCCTCCATGATCTGCAAAAGGTCCAGTTACTGTTGAGCTCTGTAGAACCAAGGGGGCTGAATAAGGAAAGAGGTTGACCGTGAAATGCTACCGTGAGCAAACAAATAGGACACTCAGCATGGTATCATAAACCACACTGCTTCTCTCCCCAAGAATATAAAACTCATTAGGTAATTGATATGGAAGTGCTTCTAACAGCAAGTAAAAGCCCAGCACATTCATTTATGTCTAATTTGCATTCGGCTTGGACAGGATACCTAACATCAGAGACACATGTAGTGGTATGCAAATACGCCTCGGTGCCGCTCAGTCATGATGAAAGGAGGAAGCAAAGTCCATCATGCTAATGGGCTACAAAGCAAAGGCCAGGATATTGAGGAAATTGTTTCGGTTTCTCCTTTATCCCTCAGATTAACATGACGGCTTCTTAGAGATGCAAAGGAGGGACGAATGCCTGGAATGCCACTCTCATTTTATTTTCATCACACATGCAGTACTTAATGCACAGGGCAAGCTGGAAGGAACCAGTTCAGATGGCATCATTTGGAAACAGCTGCCTATCCTTCTGGAGCAGAGGTGTTCGGGGTTAGGGCCCTTTGTATTTTTCTTATCAGGGAACTAATATACTGTAGATGGAATATACATGCTTTGAGGTTAAGAGCTTAATGCTTCAGTGGAGGACGTACTGCATTCTTATAGATCTGCAGTCATTTATAATAACCTTGGCATGTTGTGTGATATGAAATTCTTGGAGGCTAGACTTGTTCCTGATTTCCTCACTTCCTCTGTACACTTTGCAGAGGGTTTTTCTTAGGGTTTTACAAGGTGGAGTATCGAAACATGAAATCTCTCCCTTGTCTATTTCGGATCACCGAAATAATCTTTTGAAGTTCCTGGGGATGAAATGGGGGGAGGTCTTCCTCCTCCTCCTCCTTTCTCCTGGCACTGGCATGCAGGGGAATACAGGTGCTCAGGCAGGCTGAAACAGCAGGAGAAAAGAAGCAGAACATGTTTAGGATTGCTGAGATAATTACTTTTGTAATAAATATGTGGCATTCATTTTAGCTAGTTGTTTTTTAAAATTTTTATTGCTTATACAGAACTTTGTTGTAATCTGTGATTATGAGATATCTGGGCTGTCTCAAAGAGGGCTGAAATGATGGACAGAAATATTTCACTAGAAATAAACCAATATTCCATGATGCGCTTCCTAGGATCTTTTGCACGGTGCTTCTAAAAGCTTTTGCCAAACCCAACACATGGGTTTGGGAGCATTCTAGGATACAACTTTAATTAATTAACATTAATTCCCCCTTTTTTCTAGAGATTTTAGACATGCAGGAACAATAACAACAACAATAAAAATTACAATTAAAATACCTTTAATTGTAGGAATCTTTGGAGGGTACAGTTCAGTGATAGGGCTTATGAAGATAAAACCAAGGTAAGAAAATAGTTTAATCTCCAGAAGGCATGCTAGGAATCTATTTGTCTAATTATAGACAAAACTAGATTGCAACATTGACATGGATGGATATCTTCCAGGGATGCAGTGAAATGGAGATCACTCATCAGTAATACCATGTCAGACCTAGGAATTTAACAATTTTACCAAATGAAGCTACTAAATGTCAAAATCAATTTAATCTGAGAGAAATAATGGTTATGAAATAACATGAAATTAACCAAAAACTTTTTAATTACAGCAGTTTATCACAGATATTAGCACCTCAAAATCAGCTTTCAAGATTATTATTATTGTTATTACTACTGCTAATATCCTGAGTCAATTCACTGAAGTATGAAAGCATCTTCACTGAAGATTATGGACTGTAATCTACCATACTGGTCCAGTGCAGATTGGCAGACAGATTTTTTGGACTTTCCAGTCTAAGGCTGAGAAAAAGTGAGTAGCCCAAAGTCACCCAACTGGCTTCTATGCCCAAGGGAGGATTAGAACTTGGGTCTTCGCATTACTAGCCTAGCATCTTAACTACTACACTACACTGGCTCTTACTTCAAATAAAAAAGTGTATTTCATGTGTATGTGTGTGCATGTACACACACATAAGTACATACATGAGATGTATGACTTTATGCAGGTAATACATAAAGGATTATTTGTAATGGATAGAAATGGCATGCAATACACACAGAGATGCATGCACAAACACCATTCCTAAGGATGATTTGAAGGTATATCCTACAAGTATCTTAGTGAACCTAAGCGAGTCAAGCTAGAGCCTGGGGTGAGACCACCTGGAACGCATCATCTTAAGCTCAGTGAGAGAAAGGACAGGAGCATAACAAATAAACAAAGATCACAAGATCGGATAACAACTGGAGTTCAATCTCAGATATAGCATTACACTAGTTTAGCTGAATTTGAGAAACTTTGTTTTAAATCCTTAAACAAGAAACTGAAACTACAACATGTAAAACTTTACAAAGAATCAGTTGGTGAATTACATAAGGCAGCTGTCACAACGCTATGTAACTCCAGCAAGTATATTTTATATATACAGTGACATTTCCAGCAGGTCCTGTGCAGTTTATAAATCTATCAGATTCATAAGAAACTCCAAACAAGGAGCAGCCAGCTGAAACAGGTCCAAGTCTGCATGCAATGAACTTACAGATCTAGGGCACCATTCATGTGCAACAAACATGTATTTATGCTACATAACTAAAGTCTTTTTTTCCCCTCCCCAAATGTGTTTTAAGGCTAATGGTTTTACCTATGGTAACTTATTATTCCACAGGAAGTTATTTTATTTAGGAGCTTTTACAGAATTTAATGTTAGGCATTTACCAATTACAATAAAGCTGAATAGATTGTTAACAAAATAAATACTCACCATTGGAAAACATGTACTGCATTCGGAAACAAGTTAGTTACTAGTGTATTTCCTTTTCATAATGATCAGCAGGTTATGCAAGTAAAATGTATTGCTATCCTGAACTGGCTTAGAAATGATTCATAACATGGAAAGACATCCTCTGATCAGATCTTTTAACAATACACATTCTTCGTAGTGGTCATCGCTGACTTAAATGCGCCCACGACATATTTGGATTCTCCTCTTAATTTTTTCATCAGCAACCCATCACAAATATTTCAGGTGAGTTTCAGAATTCTTACTAGTTTATGATCAAAGGAAGCATTTCCACTGCTACTTACCTTGCCTTCCCCTTTGGTGAGATGCAGAACATGATCAATATTTAAAAAGGAGAAGCAGATTAAGGTACTGAAATAGTCTCTTGTTCATCCAATTGAATAGCTATTTGCCATTCAAGGTTTGGGGTGATTAATGATTCCCCCCCCCAAGATACTGAACAGTAATTACCAACCACTGCTATTAAAGTAAGCCTCCCCTGGAAACTGTAAGCAGCTCGCCTTGTAGCCTTTGCCTATGGGGCTGGCGTAGATTCAAAAAAGTGGGAGAGCAGGGAGGTTGTGGAAATGCAGCCAAGGAGAAACAATTAGGAAGAAAGGGAAGAGAATGCAGCACAGTGAGCAATACTGACCTGTTTCAGGGTTTCAAGGGCCTGGGAGAACATGTCCTGGCTGTACTGCAACTTGCCCACTCTCATCATCTGGATAGCCCTCAAAGGATGGAAGCCGGAATAATAAAACCTGAAAGAAGGGCAGGAGGAAAATCACATCCCCTGTGTCAGTTCTCACCTTTGCCGTTTCTGCATCAGTGGAGAGCTATTAGAGTGGGACTACAAAGCCACTGTGAATTTTAATGAGGTATTAGAGGAAAATTAGCCACTGTCAAGGAGTGTGAAATACTGAGGGGTATTAACAAAGTATTATTTTCAGTCTGTGTAGAACAGCTCTTACATGATCCTGTTAGGAAGTGACAAGGGTAGGATTAATTCCCGCACTTCCCTGAGACAGTACAATAGCCAACAAAGAAGTCTGCGGTCTTACTAACATGGGGGCAAAGCCATTTTCACTAGGGATTTTTCAGTGTAGAATCTGAGCCTTCATTTTCCCAGAAGCTGCCTGAGCTCTGATTCCGTGAGTTATTGGGGACTTACATTTCTCAACATCTGACCCATAAAATTGCATATGTAATGGCTGAGGGGAAATTCGTTTGCCCTATCTAAGCCAGACTTTCCTAGCCTGGCATCTTCCAGACATGATTGCTGGGAATTATGGCAATGGCAGGCTGAGAGGTGGGATGTGCCAGGAAAGATGCTTTTAGTCAGGGAGGGGAATAACGTTTGTGGTTAAAATAAATCAATAATTGGACTTCCCAGCTGAAAAATGTAGAGAATCTGGCTGCAATGGGATGGTATCTGTGGGATGGGTGGGACTGAAATGTTTAGCCAGTTTGGGATGGGGGTGGGGTGGAGATTAAGGGGAAAAACCCTTCATCATTATGGTGACAGCACTGATTTTGCCCTTTAAAAGCAGAATATGCACATAGAGAAACACACACAAGAAATCATTAATCACAGGCTTGCCCACCTCTAGTGGAAACCATCAGCAAACCCAAGCAAATTGATCAAGGAAAGCTGTTGTAGCAGAAAGGACGGATGTGGGCTAGAAAGCCTCTCTTCTTTCCTCAGGTGTGAATTCAGTAACTGGCTTCCAGCAAGCAACCAGTTTTTAGCCTTCTATATGTAGTATGAATACAATAAAAACAGTGGTGCTGTTCGGATTCCTGAGCACTGTTGGAAACATGATGACTACACCTATAAATAGCAGTAATCACGTCCAATGTGCCTTTTTATCTATTATTTTATGGCAGAAACAGATGTTTTTAGGCAGATGAAATTATTCTGAACAAGCAAGCAGAGCAAAGCAAAGCATGGTTTGCCAACTTTTTCACAGGTGAGAAGCACGCATACAAATAATTCAAAATCAGACCTGGTGCCACCGTTCCCAAAATGGTCTTCTCTTTGTTTAGAGTCTGCCAGACCTCCATTCAAAAATCCTGTCCCCATAAAGGCCGCTATCCCCATGCCTCAGAGAAACGATGATAGCTGCCAACCCGGGCTACTGAGCATAAAGCCACTTGCAATAACAGCAACTGGTGTCAGGAATGTAAAGAAAAGAAGGAAGTTGACTTCCTGGGCTCTTTTGCCAACAATGCCAACTGGCCTTTCGCCAGGCTGCCTGGCCATTAGCTCCAGCGGGAAATTGATCAGGCAGAGCCCTCCCACAACAGTCCTACTGAGAACTGTTCAAAAATTGCATCTAAGATACTTAAGAGCCTGTAAAGATTTAGGATTAAGGTAAACGATACAGAGGAAGTAGTAACTAATTAAGCAATGTCAGGTAGATAACCAGACCCAGTCCTAGGCATAATCTAAAGACAGGAAATTTAAGAGGTGAAGGTAAAGGAAGCAAGCATGCAATGGAGAGTACCGAGAACATAAATATTTACAAAGCTGTTTTATTGGACTGATTTATGTACCTGTCCCATGCATGAGCTTAGTGGCTTCCCATTAGCTTTAAAGCTGACACCTAAAATAGCTGCTTGGTATTATTTTCTGTAACAATGCTTATAAAATCATCTGAATACCCTTTGCACGAGGCGTATGCTGACAACCTCCTTGCATTCTCTGGGATGAGAGGGAATGTCCGGACAGCTGGGTCCCACTGAACTTCAAAAAGAAGATAGTATGGGAACACTTCAATTTTGTTAATGACATACTTAAGTTCAGCTCCAAAAAGGCTAGAATCTTAATCAAAGGTATCTCAGAAGGGTAAAAAGAGACCAGCATCTATAGTTAAAGGATGAAGCTTTCAGATAGACCAATCAGGGTTTCCAGCCAAGTTGGGGTACCTTGACAGAATGGAGAAATAAAGTGCTACTACTAGTTTAACTGGCTCTCACAGCTCAAGCGAGAGTACACAGTGACCTTGAGTGGCTGAGGGCAACATGAGTGAAGATGATTCTCATCCCAGTTCAGGTTGACCCCATAAAGTCACAGGCAACAAGCACTATCATGAAACTTGATGAGTCTCATGTCAGCAGTTAAGAATATATTGCAGTTAAGAATATACTGAATTCAAGGCACAGCAGAAAAAGAGTTCACTGCAAAGCATGTACAACAATGAGGGATGGCACCCTGTTTTCAATTTGGCAGTGTCCTCTCCTTGAGGCAAACTGCACCAAGTCTCTGGAGGGGAAGCATTTACACATGCAGTTGTATGTGCAGCTGTTACCATATTAGCAAGAATGAAGCATATGCATATACAGTTGTATGCATGACATTTTTTTCGTATAGAGGTATGGCTGTACATGTGGATATCTGGGGGTGGGTGACATCATGGAGCATGGCTCCTGTACTCTCTTTCTGTAGAGATGAGTCTTCTTCCAAAACCCCTCAGTAATTAGGCTACCATCATACATTCAAAATTTGTATTAGGGCAATATTTTTATTATGCCAAATTAAAGATTATAAACTAGTGTGCAAACAGCTTCTTCAACAGTTTTCATCAGACTAGGACAGAAAAAGGTCACTTCACTTATTACTTCATCATCCTATTCATCCAGATAGTGCTGATATCCAAAGTGACAACTTCAGTAAATACTTGCATTTCATTCAGTCTTTTGCTATGGTGTTCTGGGTAGGGCCAAGATCTTTTTGTAGTCCATCTCTCCATCTTGTAGGAGGTTTTCTGAGCCAGCATGTCTAATTGTAGGGGCACCACCGTATCACTTTTTATATCCAAGTATTGTCATGTAAATGTACAATGTGCCCTGCCCATTTATATTTTCATTTTACTATCATTTTTATGACATCTTTAAAGTTAGTCCATTGCTGAATTTCCTCATTTCTGATTTATCTTTGAGTGTGATCTTTAGCATTCATCTTTCTATTGCATGCAGTGTGAATGAAAGTTTATCTGCACCTGATTCTTGTAGTTTCCATCCTTCGTGGCTGAGGAGAGGAAAAATGGTGTTGATGTTGAAGCCATGCATTTAGTCACAAGCTTAATTTGAGGTGGAATAGTTTTCAGGACCTAACCCACTCTCAAGTTTAATTTTATATTCTCTCTAGGCCTGGCCTGTACCAAGGCTTCAAGGCATCTGGTATTTTCATAGCATTCGGAAAGCAAAATCTGGCAAACTAAGCAATGCTGTTGATATTCTGTCCTGGAGGTCTGTAGGGGGTTTGGATGGAGGGGTTTGGATGGAGAACAACAGGCTTCAGCTCAATCCTAGCAAGATTGAGTAGATTTGGGGGTCTTCTGGTTTCAGGGACTTACCACTTCTTGTTCTGGAGGGTCCTCCTGGACTTGTGACTCCTGCTTGAAGAGCAGGTAGCAGCCATGGCCAAGAGGGCCATTGTGCAACTTTGTGTTGTGTGCCAGTTCCACCTGTTCCTGGACCAGGAGGCTCTGCTCTCAGTCACTCATGTCCTGGTCACCTCTCAAATGGATTGCTGTAATGCGCTCTACATGGGGCTGCCCTTGAAGAGCATGACCTATAAAGCCCTACATGGCATGGGACTGGGTTATTTGAGGGACTGCCTCTCTCTGGTTACATCTTCCTGTCCCATTAAGTCCAGCAGGAGGGGCATGAATGTGAAGAATGGACTGTACTCTGCCACTGAATATGTTTGTGTTTTTAATATTGTTTTTAGTAACGGTTTTTAGTAAGATTTTGTATGTTTGTTGGTTTTATTTGTATTTTATTTATTGTGCTTGATGTTGTTTTTAACTGTTGTGAGCCACCCAGAGTCACATATGTGTGATGGGAGGCTATATCAACTGAACAAACAAACATGAAATGGGAACTTCTGTCTCCTATATGCTTTTTTTTTTTTTTTTTTGCATGATTTACTAAATGTGACCTGAAATGGCTGGAAGGAGTCTGTTTCCCATGGAGAAATAGCTCCCTCCATATAGCTTTAGGCTCTGACCCTGGTGCTCATGATTGTGACACTATTCAAGAATGTCAGGGACCTTGGGAATTTTTTTTCACAGTATGGTTTCTTACTGGGGAGGCCTCCTGCATGGCAGTACAAGTTACATTTTTGTCTGAATATTCCTGAAAGTTGCTGTGCTACACTTCTCTGCAGTGCTGCCTTTTGCTAACATAAGGAACGCACACTGCTTTCCAAGCTAAGAGATTTATATCCTTCTATATCCTATCCTGACAATAGACTAACATATCCACATGGCGATGATGATGATTTTGAAGAAATTGGGTTACATATTTGCTTTCATAATTCGTTGTAACAGCTGAATAGACTAGTGGGTTCCTTTCTTCTGAAATACCCAAATATTTATTGAGCATTGCATATTTTCATGTTATACAAAATACAAAAAGGAGAGTGCTGGTAGTTTCTAAATCTGAAATATATATTTCTAAAACTCCCATATCTCAGAAAACTCCTGCTGGGATCTTTCTTTTCATCCCCTTTCCAAGCTAAGTAATTAAGAGTTTTTCCATCTTCTCATGAATTCGGATTAATTGCTTAGAATAGAGGAAGCGAAATGATGTTTGCTTCCACTTTCTCATAATTTAAACCAGGTTAATTGATGTGTGCCATTTCCAGTATATCCATTTGCAAAATAACATTTGTGCCTTCACCTTTAGAATGATGGAATTTCAAACACAGCACCTTATAAGTCTCAGAATCATAGCCTATTATAGAAAGAAGTTTAGTCAGGGTGACAGTTTAATATATGTATCTCAGTAAAATGAAGAAAACACAAAGGAAACAAGTTTTCTTCCCCTCTTCCACTACAGTCAGTGATACTGGAGTTTGGGAAGAATGGCGAGTGGATGGAATATAATAGTGCCGTAATCTGTTTAGTCAAAGACAGGGAAATACTGCTGCAGTTAATGAGATTATTCGTGGAAAATGATGTGGCAATTTTGCTTCTATTGTCAGCTCACATTCCACCGACAATTGCATTCTTTCTTTGCTTCATGCATCAGCTGGTGGAGTCTTTCTGCAAATTCTGCTTCAAACAGAAAACCCCTCGACTCACAAGCAAAACATCTGAGCTAACAATGTATTGGAATGTCTTCAGTTTTTTAAGAAAGACATCAAGTTGTTTGGAATAAAGTCATTAAAAGGTAAGATGCACACAGGCCCAGTGCTTAAATTACACATTAGCCATGAGGGTTCTGGCTTCTTATGTTTCACCATAATCCCCTTAGTTACTGTTTAAGACTACAGTCAGCCGGCAATTTAGTTAAAACAGAAGTATCAGCCCTTCAAGGTAGGTCATGTCAAGAAACAGACTCTAGAACGACTAGTGGAATTCTACTTTATTGTTGCAGGGTATGGCTTCTGGAGGAAGAAATGGCAGGCTGAAGCCACTGACTGCAGCAGAATGAAGAGCTGACAAGTAGACTGGCTTTTCGATAATTCCTCTCTGGACAAGGAGAGGACTTGAGATCACCCACAAATGCTCTAGATAGCTGCTTCTTGTGAGGAGACTGCAAGATAGTGGTCTCTGGTGGATTTAGAGCTCTGTGAGATGAGGGAATAGCCATCTTGCTCAAAATGCGGTTGGTGCCTTTGAAAGGACACTAAGTTTGCATACTTCCTTTTCTAATCGCTTTCAGAAATTGCTTGTTAACTGCTTTTCAGCTAGTAGAAACTTTTGAATCAACAAGTTCGACAGCACCGGGTGAGTTTCCTTCAATTCTTAGCAACATAAAGTTTTAACTACAAGTTTAAGAACTTAATTTTTTTTTTTTAATAAACAGCAAAAGGGTGATTAAAATTTTAATTTTTAAAAAGTTACAAATGGACAAAGGTCCAGATAAATTTGAAATAAGATTTTGGAATTAATTATAAAGAATCCTTCCAGTGGGAAAATGCTTTTGTTTTGAATTAAACAAAAAAATAAGATAAGATTTTTAAAAAATTGGATACTAGAGGGAACTGAAGATTACAATTAAAGGAGAAGAACACATAAGCTCCACTTACAATTACAGAATGAAGCAAAATATTCTAACATTGGACAAATTGAAGGATATTTTTGAACAATGGACTCAGAAGTTAATTTTAATAGTGTCAACAGACACATCTGCCTCTATGGAAAGACTGTCTAAAAGATGTTATGGAAGAGAAACAAGTTCTACTTGACAAGATCAAGACTGAGTTATACTTTATGTTGCAGAGTGTAATAATTAAATCTTGAAACCTGACAGTTTCTCTCCCCATTCTTACATCAAAGAGAATCAAGACAGGGCAGTCTTGAGTTTCTTTCTTGCCCCCTTCTCTCTTTCAGGGCTAAGTTTGTTTGTTCGTTTATTTATATTTCAAATTTGTCACCGCCCATCTCACTGCAGAGATGTAACCACTTGTTATATAACCACTCTTGCATTCCTTCTTCAAGGTTATCGCCATATGCTTCTACAGGGAGGTTCATTAAAAGCTTCCTACTTCCCCTCCCCCTGCTGAAGTCCTCTCCTCCCATTCTGGATCATACAGTCCCAGTTCAGTCATCTCCTGTGTGTGGTGGGAACTAACATAAAACCAGTCGGCTTGATGGATAGTTTTCCAGCTATGTAGTTTTACAGATTCATGTCCAGTTTACAAATAGAATATTTGGATATAAATTTGCCAATCTCTTTGGAAGAGGACTTATTTACTTTCAAGAATGTAAGGGGCTATGAGCTTTTTCTTTCTTTTTACACTAAAAATCCCACCCCCTGGAATGACCACAGAAGGTTGCCATGGTCACTCCTGCCAAGGGATGCAAAAGAGAAAATTCTCTGCAGAAAGCCTGGGAAAGCTAATATTCCAGCCATCTTGCACATCTTCAAAAGCAAATTCATTTTCTTCCCCCCAGGGAACCAGTGAAACCTATATGGACTTCATCCCTGCTGATGATTCCATCCTTGGCATGGAATTCTACTGGGAGTGAACAATCCACTGGCAAGATCTGTGGCTCTTCTTCTATATCACTAAAGGGGACTGTATTTTCTTTATCTCTCATTTACAGGTATATTGAATAAAGTTAGATGGATTATATATCTGCATTCCCTTTTCTGTTTTCTTTTGTCATATATGGATCTCAGGAATCAAGCCAACCCATGTCATTTTTGAATCAAGCTTTCAATATTTCAGAGATGTATATGCCATTGGAAGTTCTGCTGTATCAATACTTAAGTTTTTAAGATGGTATAGAGCAATAGCTGTTATATGGCCAGTGTTGCAACAAATTATGTAAAACTCCAGTTACTGGTGTGTTTGTGTGTGTATGCATGTAACCATGTACAAAGCATGATAATTGTGGAACTAGATTTGTCCTAGAAAGGTTGGCATATTATTATTGTTGGTTGTGCAGTCAGGCAGATGTTTAGATTGGACTGGCATTTTTATCCACCTATCGAGTCCTTCCCAAGGACCTTGGATAGGCAGATGTTGTGTGATGGTGTTAAAGGTATCATCAAAGGATGTAAGCTGTTCCAAGCAAAGATGCCTTTTGCAATTGACTGAGGGTGATTTTGTCAAAGCTGATGGTCTTCAAGTGGTGCTCGAGATGTTTTGGGACTGTACCTAAGGCACCTATAACTATTGGTACTATCTTTGCTTTCTTTTGCCGTAGTCATTCAACTTCTATTTGCAGGTCTTTGTATTTTGTGATTTTCTCCAGTTCTTTCTCTTCTATTCTGCTGTCTCCAGGTATTGCAATGTCTGCTATCCAGACTTTTTTTGTCTTTCTTATCAACAATTGTTAAGTCTGGGGTGTTGTGTAGTAGGTTGTCGTCTGTTTGAATTCTAAAGTCCCAGAGCACTTGAGCTTCTTCATTTTCTATTACTTTGTCTATTTTGTGGTCCCACCAGTTCCTGCTTGCAGGCAAATGGTATTTCTTGCAGATATTCCAATGCACCGTTGTTGCTAATTTGTCATGCTGTTGTTTGTAGCTGGTCTGTGTGATCTTCTTGCAGCAGCTGACTTGGTGGTCCACTGCCTCTTCAGCTTCTTTGCAGAGGTGGCATTTGCCGTCTGTTGCTGTCTGCTCAATTCTGGCTTTATATGTATTTGTTCTTAACACTTGGTCTTGTGCAGCCAGAATTAGCCTCTCTGTCTCTTTCTTCAGTTTCCATCTCTTAGCCATTGCCAGGTTTTGTTGTTATCTGCTTTGCTTGCTAGTTTTTTTGTATACTTTGCCTTGCCATGTCTCTTTTCTATACTTTATTTGGTCGTTCTTATAGGCCAGCTTGATCTCTTTGGTATTCAGTAAGCCTTCATGGTGTACTAGCTTCAGTGCATCTTCTTCACTGTCCTTCAGATATTCTTCCAATGCCCTTTTCTCTTCCTCAATTGTCTGGTGTACTTGTGACATTCCACACCCACCTATGCTCCTTGGTAAGTAGAGTCTGTCAACCTCACTGCGTGGATGAAGGGCATGATTCATTGTCATTATTTTTCTGGTCTTCCTATCCAGGGCTTTTAGTTCAGCTTGAGTTCAGTCCACTATTCCAGTTGTATATCTAATGACTGGAATTGCCCAGGTGTTAATCACCTTAATGGTATTTCCTCCACTGAGCTTGGACTTTAAGATCTTCTTCACTCTTCTGATGTATTCACTCCTAATCTTCTTCTTGACTTCAGTGGCCTTGATGATGTCAGCCTGAAGGATGCCCAGATATTTTTAGTGATCTTCTGCATTCAGACTCTTGATTCCTTCAGTTTTCACTATTTTTCCCTTGTTGATGGTCAGGGTGGCACATTTGTCCAGTCCAAACTCCATTGCAATATCTTGGCTGTACATTTGGACATTTCAGTAGAATTTGAGGCAGTTCTGACATAATCACCTATATCACTACAGCAAATATTATAAATAACAGGATAATAACATTATTTTGGTGTCTTTCAAGGGTGGCAGAACATTTTATACCACTAGATTTAAATATATGATCTCTGTAGTGGATCATGCCAATTTAAAATAGACCCAAGTCCAGGATAGGAAATAGACTAAAATAAGATAAAAGAAACAAATTGGAAATAAAGTAATAAAAACTTTAGCAACAATGTAACAATAACCTTGGTATTAATTTTCTTCTCTGACAGCTAATCAACGATGTTTGTTACTATAAGGGGCTCATATTCAACTCTGTTACATGCCTTCAAAGTGCAATTGTTACACTAACAGGAACAGGGAAGGCAAAATCTTCAAAGGGTGCATAATCTTGGAACAAAATTCCTATCTTTCCCTATTTTTCCCCCCAATGAGTGACACATTTAAATATACACAGTGGCAAATATTGAATGCTTAGGGAACATCAAGGGATTGTCTGGCCTTAAAGACTACTCAGAGAGACAGAAACTTGAGAGAATTGTCTGGGATCAATCTGATTTAAATTACAGTTACTGAAGTTTGGGGAAATGTTCTTAAATTCTGAACAGTAAAAAGGAACTGTAGAAATTACATATTCTTCTTATAGTTTCCAAAACAGAGGTTCAGATGTTTTAAATAGTGAACTGGATTCCAGCAACAACATAAATGCAATTCCAGCCAAAATATTATTGTACTGTTCTTAACTCTGGAATTCATTTTATCTCATAGGGATACTGATATCATATTTAGTGTAATTTTT
Organism: Liasis olivaceus; assembly: GCA_030867105.1. Classification (NCBI taxonomy): domain Eukaryota; kingdom Metazoa; phylum Chordata; class Lepidosauria; order Squamata; family Pythonidae; genus Liasis; species Liasis olivaceus. The sequence continues at coordinate 267,625,127 of CM061349.1, forward strand.
CATGATAAGGCAAATGGATTATTTTTTAATAGTATTATTTCTTACTTGATTATTATTACTATTTATTCATTTAAAGTTTCATTAAACAATTAAATAATATTATAAACACTAAAAATGATCTTTTTTTGAACTAGCCATTATTGTAGGGTCAGCTTGTAATTATTTTTTCCCCTGCTGATCATAATCTACATGTCTAAATTCTTTCTAGATCTTGAACATATATTCATATGTTTAATGACCATTCGAAGTTACAGTGGCATTGAAAAAAGTGACTTATGACCGGTCCTCGTACTTACAACCATTGCAGCTTCCCCACAGTCATATGATCAAAATTCAGGTGCTTGGCAACTGGCATGTATTTACGATGGTTGCAGCATCCTGGGGTCACATGAACACTATTTGCATCCTTCCCAGGGGGCTTCCAACTAGCAAAGTCAAGGAGGGAAGCTGGATTTGCTTAACAACCACATGATTTGCTTAATGATCATGGTGATTCGCTTAATGACTCCGGCAAAAACGTTGTAGAATTGGGCATGACTCACTTAACAACCACATTGCTTAGCAATGTAAGTGCTGGTCCCAATTGTGGTTGTAAGTCAAGGGCTACCTGCAATTTTTTTTGCTTTCTTTTTTTATTCTGTGGCTTTCAAATGACAAATATTCTGACAGGTCTATATTTTTGCTAAGTTCTGAATTCTACTAATAGGATAATTACTTTACTGATCATACTAAACAGAATGAAGCTACATTATTATTTTATAATGGCTTTAAAGTCAACCTTGTTGACATTAATGCCAAACTAGTTTTGTGTTACAGGAATTTATTTATTTATTTATTTAAAATGATTCTGGGAATCTGTTGAAAAGTAAAATCTATAAAATACCAACCAAGATAAGGTCTTCATTTGTCATATGGATACTAATGAAAATGACCAAGGAATAAATTTCTCCTAAGATCTCTTGATTGGTTACCAAGGTCATGTGGACTGTAACTTCCTTAACTGGAGAACTTTTGTTTTGTTTTAATGAATGCATTTCATGTTTGTAATTGAGGTTGTGGTTAATTCTAGGTTGAGGAACAGGAATATGAACTTAAGCTATGTTTTCTTTCAGATTTACAGAACATCATTTATCAACTTACCACCGTGGATGGAATGATACCTTACGGCTGCTTTGTATTATTTAGGTAAGTCAGCCTTCTCCAACCTGGTGCATTAATCTTCTAGCTAATGTGATCGTTGGTCATGCTTGATATGGATAATAAGGTCCAAGAAATCTAGTAATCATACCTAGAATCTAAGGTCTGTGGGGTGTATTAACCTTAAAGGCTTACATATTTTCCAATTTCTTGACACAGGAGGCCCATCAGGGTACAGCTGGTAAGAGTTCTGCTTGCATCAAAAATCTGCAGTATGCATCAACGGGGAAGGCAAAATAAATAAACAAACACATATATCACCCCACACATTGACTCCTTTTTGTACCAAATCAAACAAAATGGAAAAATATTAAATTACCACTGTTTTTCAAATCAAGTCACAAAACAGAGCAGAAGCTGCCTATGCAGACATTTTGATCTTCTGGCAACCCATAGCTATAATATAATTTGCTTGAAAGGAAAAATCAGGAAAATGGCTTTTTGTCTACTGTGAGTGGGTTTTGAAATAAGCTATTCTATATTCACTATTTGATATGCTTGCAAGCTCTGCATTTTGGCTGACTTGTCATTTCGGGGTATTGTTGTGATCTTTCCTTTGACTCTGGATGCTTAACCCAGTGTTGTCCAAACTTGGCCACTTTAAGATGAGTGGACTTCAACTCCCAGAATTCCCCAGCCAGGGGAGTTGAAGTCCACTCATCTTAAAGTGGCCAAGTTTGGACAACACTGGCTTACCCAGACGAGAAAGTACTATTACATTTAAATTTGGGAACAAGATGCAAACTGTACATTTTGATTCTTATCCAAAATCAACCAGTAAACATCACAGTCAAGGCACAAGTAGTGAGGGATAGTGTTTGTGTGTGTCTGTGGTGAGCCTAAGGTGTGGTTTTCCACACTGAAATCTTATACTCTGTCCACTAGATCTACTCTGCTGGGTTTCTGCAGGGCACATAAAGACCCTACAGGAATTCAAAAAGAAATAGAGTTGTTTTTTAGCTATAATCAAGGAGTATACATTTACACAGTAATTATTGGGTACTTACATATTGTAGATTTTGATTAAATAATGCATCTAGGTAGGTGACCAATACATTTTAATCAAAATACCTAAATTTGTACAGTCTTTAATAGACATTTCATTTTTATTACTACTATTGAGCTACATGATCTCCTATGTTCCACATAATGTTCAGTTAATGGATAGGTTTAGTATCAACTAATGGACCTTCACTGAGCAGCATGGCATAAAGGTTCTAGCACTGCTGTATCCTCACCCTGGATTCTGACTCACTCTGAGCACTCTGGGTTGGAAGAGATCCAGTAGTTGTTCTGCTCCTGCAGAACCACAGAAGCATCCATTGGACCAAGTGGCTAAGATGTGGGTCAAATGCAGATATTAGAGACCTTCTAATGGACTTCTAACTCTGTGAAGCTGAAACATCCTGGAGAAGGATACCACTGTTTTTCTGAGCCATTTGGCACTGTCTGCTGTATTTAAACTACAATGGCTATTTAGTTTTGATCCAATTAAGTAAAAACAAATGGCAGCTTTTCCTACTGCAGATTGTTGATTTCTTATAATCTTTCTTCTTTCAGGTTGTCTTTCTGACTGAGTGTAAAAGTCTTTTTCATTCTCTCTCTCCCCATCTTCTCTTTTTTAAAATCCCTTTTCTTTTCTTCCTCTCTCTTCTGGCTACCATTTCACTCTTAGTTTAATTTTCTGTTTCCAGTTCATTTTTTGTCCCTGCATTGTAGCTGCCCTGCTGTTCTACTCATCACGTGCAGGTGCTTGACAAAGCGAAGCTGACAAAATGTTTAGTCTTTGCTCAGAGATAGTCTATCATAAATTTAATCTTAAACTTCACACACAACATGCAAAGCAGAAAAACTGCAGGCTGAAGCACACCACACAGATTTATTTATTCTATCAGGAATAGAAATTATGTAGGAATACTTATTATAATATGCCAGATTTCTAAGGTTTAAAGGATTTCCGTATAACAAATAATGAATTCTCTGGGAGGTTCTGGAAAGTGATCAGTCAGTTTAATATCAGAAATGTAACCAGAATGTTTAGCTCACAGTCTGAACTCTCCATTAACAACTGCTCTTTTCGCACAACCTTCCACTATGCAATGAATGACAGAATAAGCTGTTTTACAGCTTCTGTTCTACCTTTTAGTCATCTGAACATTTTACTGCTTGATCCTTAATCAAAGAACATTAAAAAGAAATGTAACAAATGGCTATCCCAAGCCAAAAATTGAACTGCAGCTGCTGGTGGGTGTAGGAAATCTGATTATTTTGTAAAAAGAGCTCACAGAATAATTTAGACTTTCAACAGATTTCATCGAGGCATCACGAGCAACTCAATCTCAGCATTTGTCTCAGGGGTCTCAAATGGAGCCTGTTACCTGAGGCGATTAAACAAGTATATGTAAACTAGTTTAACATGAGCAAAGATGAGAATTAGAACGAGAGGCAGACTGAAGGGTTCATATTTTGCTTTCCTTTTATCTGATCAGCACATCTACTACCTTGCCCAATAGTCACTGATTTTGTAAAATAGATACAAATAGTTCAGTGAGCCTCTGCATTAGGCTGATTCAAAAACTACTGTATGAAAATACCTCAATTATATAAAAAAAATGAACCGGCCACTAAAATTTGGTTATTTCTATGGGGAACCTCCAGGCCCTAAGACATCCAGTCTAGCTCATGAAGGCCTCTGCAGTTTCCTCTGCAAATCGTTTTCCCCTTCCCAAGGCCTCCATTTCGTATCTGGGGAGCTATTACTTCATGTTGCTGGAAACCTTTTGGGGGGCTTCACTTGACTTTCATCTTGCCCTACATTACAGGGCATCCAGGTAAGAAAGCCAATTTAATGGGAGCTGCTAATTCAAGGGTTCTCACTTGGTGAAAACGCTTGTGAATGAACGAGATGGGTGTATTCTGGGTTTACTGTCAGGCCTAGCCCAAAGAACTCCAAGAGACCATGTACATTCAGTCAAGCTATGTTTATTAGCTACAACCTCTAGCAAGAATCTTCCCAGACTGAAACCCCAGCTCCCAAGTAACGCCAGTCACAACATTGTGAATTCCTCAGGGAGGTGCCAGTTTCATCCTCTTGTATCTCCCACGTTCCTCAGGAGATAAAAGAAAATGTTTTCTGCTCTGAACCTGGCCTTCAGAATTCCATTCCATCACATTTACAGTCTACCTAGAAAACTTTTAGGATGGGGTAAATATAATATAATAATAATAATAATAATAATAATAATAATAATAATACCACCACCACCACCACCACCACTACCACCACCACCTTTAACACCATCAAACAACCACATCTGCTATCCCAGGTCCTTGGGAAGGACTTGATAGGTGGATAGAATGCTAAATCTAGTCTAAACATCTGGCTGACTGTGTGACCAACCATCATCATCATCATCATCATCATCATCATCATCATCTCATCATCATCATCATCATGACCACCTAGTTAGCTGCTGCAAGAAGGTCACCCAGACTAAGCACAAACAACAGCATGACAAAGTAGAAACAATGGTACATTGGAATATCTGCAAGAAATACCATTGGCCTGCAAGCAAGAACTGGTGGGACCACAAAATAGACAAAGTAATAGAAAATGAAGAAGCTCAAGTGCTCTGGGACTTTAGAATTCAGACAGACAAGCACCTGCCACATAACACCCCAGACTTAACAATTGTTGATAAGAAAGACAAAAAAAGTCTGGATAGCAGACATTGCAATACCTGGAGACAGCAGAAGAGAAGAGAAAGAACTGGAGAAAATCACAAAATATAAAGACCTGCAAATAGAAGTTGAATGACTACGGCAAAAGAAAGCAAAGATAGTACCAATAGTTATAGGTGCCTTAGGTACAGTCCCAAAACATCTCGAGCACCACTTGAAGACCATCAGCTTTGACAAAATCACCCTCAGTCAATTGCAAAAGGCATCTTTACTTGGAACAGCTTACATCCTTTGATGATACCTTTAACACCTTCACACAACAACATCTGCCTATCCAAGGTCCTTGGGAAGGACTCCATAGGTAGATAAAAATGCCAAGTCCAGACTAAACATCTGGCTGACTGTGTCACCAACAATAATTTATTAATGTATATGCTACTTGAGTCCCTATTAAATTTAGAACATAATAATCACTTAATAATTTTATTTGTATACTGCTGTCACTCCCAGTGAAGCGAAAACATTACACAGAAGAAAAAAATAGTAAAAATAATCTACAATAATCTACTACTAAAGCAATACAATATGATAAAAACTCAGCAAAGCTGAAGTAACACAATATAATAAAACATCAACAAAGCAGTGTTAAGCTGTACAACAATAAAACAATTATATCAGAGTTACATTATGGTAACATGGGCACTAATTTTATAGCAGTCCAGTCCTAGAATAAGTTCAGTTTGCAAATGTTTCTGTGAACCACCACGTCTTAAGCTGTTTTGCAAAACTGGACAGCATGAGATTTACCTACAGTTTCCCCAGGAGGAAGCTCCATAAATCCATTATTCATTATGTGTTTTGCATAATCAATGTTACTGAAGAAGAGGTGCATAGCTCCTGTTTTCAATAGCTGACAGCTATTTTCCATGATGTCTAGTTCACCGTGTTACAGATGAGCACATGTGGGAATTAAACTTCTGGAATTCTGGGAACTGCAGTCCCAATCTCTCTTTGGGGTGCTAGAATGGGGAAGGCTAATTTACTTTGTTTATAAATCAAGCAGAAGTCTCCACCCAGTGGCAGAAATATTCCCAAGATTCTCCCCCTAATGACCCTTGCAGCAATATTTTCTTCTGGGTAGCATGACAGAGTTTTTCCCAGACATCAGTCACTTCTGTAGCCCTTCAGTTTAGATGAGCTTTATCCACAGGTGAAGCTGTTAATCTGAGCAGTGCAAATAACTCATGTTAAAAGAACAGGTCAGAATTACCAACTCTGACTGAAAACATCATATCCATAGTTTAGAAGCATAAAAAACCTGTCACATAAAGCCTTTTTGTGTAAGATTCTTAGATATCATTAATCAGTGTGTTTAATGAATGTTGTAGCAATAAATGCTTCCATCTTAGTGGCTCTGCTCTCAAAGAACTGTGGCTACTAATATCTTTGAAACTAGTCGTAATCTACGCTATGAAAAAATAAATTGCTGAATACCTTAAGTATGCTTTACCTTCTGTCCTACTAAAATTATAAATGGAGGAAGAATTGAAATAAAATACTAAAAAAAATCTAAATTCTCATAAACTATTGCTATTTAGGTGGGATATTAACAGTGACTACTGAATGTTCAAATTCTGCTGCAATATAGGAATGAGCATTAAACTCATTCATAGCATCTGGTTTTGCTGCATTCATATTTTGAAAGTTTAGTGGCCCTGCTTTTTAACTGACTTTGTCTCATTACTTTGTTTAAACTGAGTTTGAAAATACACAGGTTTTTCGGAACAGTTTTTGTAAAAAAAATTGTGGAGATATGTTCTCTATATCAATATATGTTTTTCCTAATCACCATGGCAAGGTTACTGTCAACAACGGAAATTCCAGCACTTCTGGTTGCCATCGTTAAGTGAATCACCACAGGTTGTTAAGCAAGGACATCACATAGTCACCATTTGCGACTTCCTGCTGGCTTCCCCATTGACTTTGCTTGTAGGAAGCTGGCAAAGAAGGTCGCAAATGGCAATCATGTGACTGTGGGACACTGCAATGTCATAATTGAGAGCTGGGCGCTGAACACCTGGATCGTGATCACATGACTGTGGGGACACTGCGACCGATGTAAGTACGAGGACTGGTTGTAATTACCACTCATTCAGCACCATTGTAAGTTCGAAGAGTTGCTGAATGAGTGGCCGTTAAACGAGGACCATCTCTAATCCAACATGTGATATGACTGTGTGAAAAAGGAGTTAACATCTTTGCTTCAATAAGCAACTTCTAACTGAAACTAAGGCTTCCTGATGATGGTGAGAAGTCTTACAGGTTGTTGTATAGAATTTTAGCATGCAGGTAGTCCTCGCTTAATTGTTTGAAGTTATGTCAGTGCTGAACAAATGTTACTTACACCCGGACCTTGAAGTTATGGCTATTGCAGAACCCCTACGGTCACATGATCAAAATTTGGGCACTTGGCAGCATTTACGACTGCAGGGTGTGCTTCAACTTCCACCCCCCATCTCCCCCCATCTCTGCTCTTTTAGTCACCCTGCATTCCACCACCCTGCTGCCCTCAGTTGACCTTCACCATCATTGGCCCTTCGCAAGGCAGCTGCTGGCCGTCTGAGGCCTTGCTCCCAAGGCTGCACGTGGTCTTTCTGAAGTCATGTGCAGGCTTCCTGAGACTTGCACACCCTCCCATCCCCAGCAGCAGCCACCCCTGGCCCAGCTGTGCTTTGGTGGCACTGCAGCAGCTGTTTGCATGCCTTCCCACCCCTGACAGCAACCACCCCTGGCCTGGCTGCACTTGCACCGGGCTGTAGAGGCCACTCACCCACCCACCAGCCTGCTTGCTAGCCACCTGAAACTTGCAACTTCCTGCTGGCTTCCACACTGACTTTGCTTGTTGGAAGCCAGCAGGAAGTTGTGAGGTCCTTGCTTAACAACCCATGATTATTGCTTAATGACAGCAATGGGAACTGCCGGGATTGCTGTTGCTAAATGATGTGGTCACGTGACTTTGCGCTTTACAACTGCATCGCTTAGTGACAGAAATTCTGGTCCCAATTATGATCATTAACCAAGGACTATCTGTATTTCTCCATGGCAAACTGCAGCTCAGGAACATTTCAGGGTTTTTTTTCTTTTAAATATAAACTGCTTGTTTCAAGTCCTGCCACATTTCTATGATTTTGTTCTTCATGCATTATCTTGCATTTCGGGAGAGCAATGTCTTAAAGCATGACCCACTTGCACTTCAACTTCAGTTGACGGACAAATAGGCTGATAGTCTTTGGTAGAATTTTCGGATACAATTTTGGAAAGATATTCAAAAATTTTAAAAACACAAAAATATTAAGAATGATGTTGGAAACTGGATCTGGATGCTTGTTTTAAAGGAGTTATCCCCACTTTACAAATAGCTATACCTCTTTTTTTAAAAGTAAAATGCATAGAACTACCACATATATTGTCAAAACACTGAAAAATTATTTTTCATTTCTATATCTTCCCATCAATGTACACGAGCCTGTGCATGAATATAAAAAAAACCAATGTGCAGTAACACTAATTAAATCAGTTTGAAAAGGAAGTATTTATGCCTATAATAAGAAACAGGTTTCCATGAGTTCTCTTTTGAAACAATAATACATCCTATCTAAGCTGTACCAGTTGCATATTTAAATCAGCAGAAATTCTGCTCTGCTTACACAGAATTACACTGACATGGAGCTACATTACAGACACATTCAGATACAAAAGCAATTGAGAGAGTAGAAGTTTGACTACATGTGGCGTAGACTCTCTTCCGAACACACTCTAGTAAGCTTGCAGCTCTTTCACTCTCTGATTTACAGCTGGGAGGCTACTGACCTAACATGTTCAAAGTGGACAGTGTGCAAACATAAAGCAGCCTGTGAATGGAAAAAACAGGAACAGCTCTCTCTGCAGAAGCCATTCTGTTCACTGAGGTATAAAGGAATGATGGGTTCACAAAGAGAGTGTTAATCTCCTGGCTTCGGGAAGAACAATCAAACCAGCGGAAGCACATCACGTCCTCCCATTTCATTTCATTAATGCCACAGCCATCCTATGCTAAAATCCAAAAACTGATGAAACTAAAGATGCTGTCTCCAGTTCATGCTATTTAAGGAATAAGCTCCATTGAACTCAGTGGGATTTATTAATAGTGCAATTTTACTAATGACTGACTGAATATATCAACATAGCTCAACAGAACACTTTCCTTTGCATTTTATTCTATGAATCTCTGTGCTAAAGCTCACAGAAATGGACAGACAGATCCCCGCACCAGCAAGCGTGAACGATTTCCCACTTACCCTGGCATGAAATTCTAGCCCCAGTTCAGCCACTTGCGTAAGAACCAGACAATCTTTTATATCCACAGCAAAACCAGTGGCATTAAATTTATCATGGTGGGCAGAATATAATCCCCCTTGTTGAGTATTAAATTATAAATCCTATTAATTACTAATGTCATATGAATTAGCTGTATGTTTATGTCACAGTAATTAAAGCTGAAATAAAAGTTGAAACTCTCAGACTTGTAGTTGTTTTCAGCTTTAAAAACTACAGACAGACACACATGCAGAGTCAGTAATATTATTAATGCCTTTGACACATATGGATCAGATTATTATAGCATGCTGAAATGCTTGCTTGTCTTGGAAAATTCTTAGAAATTATAACAGGTTCAAAATATGGCATTACTTGGAGCTGTCCACAGTAATTACATGATCCAAATTTTAAAAACTTTTATTAGCTCAGAGCTAACAACCAAACCCAGTTCAAGAAGTTTGCATTTCATTCATTGAAGATCTAAATTAGGGATTTAGAGGTTGCTAAACATCAACTCCCAACAGTTCTAGACAGGATGCTAAGAGTTGTATATGATTATTTTAGTTTGGGCTGTCCATTTGGTTTGACGTTTTATCTGTTTTTATGGATTTTCCAGTTCTGTATGCTGCCCAGAGTCTTTTGGAGCTGGGTGGCTAATAAATTCAACTAAACAAATAAATAAATAGTTCAGGAAGATACTGACAGTAACAGATCTCTCATTTCTGCCCTAAATGATCAGCATTATGTATTCCTAATACAGCCTTCTGGGATTACGAAGAATGCAAGCCAGATTGCCATGACTACTCACAGATGAATAAATAAGATGGGAAGGTAAAATCTCCCATAGTTTTTTTTTTCCCAGAAGTCTTGCTTTGATCTTTTCAACTTTTGGGATTGTTGGAGGGTAACAATTTTTTTTCCAGTAACACAAAGACTTTGAAAAGAATTCCTGACTGAAGAAATTACCAGCCTTCGATTATTACATAATAAATGAACCAGCTGCAATCATTTGAGGGCTTACTGAATTTGACAAAAATTTCTTCTGATTATCTGTTTGTTGGATTTTTAGGAAAAGATTCTGGGCAGCTTACAGTATTTCAAATTTAAAAACACTGTTAAAAACATAGCTGCCCAGACAAGAGAGCAATAACATTCAACATTTATTCTGTTACATACAGTGTTAGTTTGTCCTGATGAAACAATTGGAAAACATGTTGCAGCAAAGCTTTTTAATATCACCTTTTTATTGCTTGTTGAAGTTTATTAGTTTACACGTTTCTTTTTAGTACTGATTTTGTTACTTAGCTTCAGAGTCAGAGGAAGAAAACATCTTTTAAAAAACAAATGACTCTCTTCTCTTTGAAAAACAATGAAATATTATCTTATCAGATAATGCAAATGTTTAAAAATTATTTTTGTAACACTGGCACAAGTGTTTATTAAAAGCAGTTGTGAAAAGGCAAAATATATAGTGGGCAATATATAATGAAAGCTATTTTAGGAGAAGGACCATCTTAGTTTATGCTAGCAGAAAATCAGGAGGAGTCTGGTAGCACCACTACAAAACAAAACTGGTTGTCACCTACAGCTCCCAGCTCAGACCACTCAAAGCCATTATTAATAGGCTACAGCCCATACTGGACAGTGATACTGCACTTTCTTAGGCACCAGGTGAGAGGCCCATGCTTGTAAACAGACAACCACCCAACCTGAAGCAGAGTCTCACTAGCGAAAGAAATAACGAAACAATTGTGCTAATATGAGAACCAGGCCAAGCAAACCCAGATGTCTACTTTGCCTCCACATGTATACCAACAGCGTTATCACAAGCTGCAACTACTTCACAAGCAAGTTTAGAAGAGCCTTCTCATGCTCTTCCTCCAATGTGATATATGCCATCTTCTGCCAGCAATACCCCTATGGATCCTACAGAGGACAAACTGACCAGACTTTATACAAAAGAATTAATGGACACAAAATAAGGATAAAGTAATAACAGAGCACTTTAGCCTCCCAGGACACTCTGTTACAGATCTCAAAATAGCTGTTTTGGAACAAAGAAACTTTACCAGCACAACTGAGTGAAAGACGGTTCAACTCACATCCATCAAAAGGTTTGAGGCTGTCTCAGAAGGTCTCAACACACACAACTGGTTTTTAACATGGTACTTGTAATAACCACCCTGGTTTCCTTTCCTTTCTCCTTTCTTTCCCTTCCCTTCCCTTCCCTTCCCCCCGCCTCATTCCATTTTAAATCTTGTATCTTGTAACTCCATGCATTTGATGAAGTGAACTGTAATTCACAAAAACTTATGCCTTTTAATAAAATGTGTCAGAAAGGATCGACCAATCTCCTTCTGATCATGAGACCTGATTTTCCCAGAGTTTTAGATAAGGCTATGTATACAATAAGGAAGTCACAAAGCCTGGGAGTATCAGGTCTGGCCGTGGAACTACTTACCTTCAGTTTCATATGGGATGGATGAGTCACCAAGCATTAGGGCCATGAAAAAAAGAACAGTGCTGGAGCAAACATTGCCTTTTAGGCACCATAGTCTTGTATTTTTTTAAGGTAGCATTGTACATAAAAGTTTCCATACGGTATGTATCTTTAGCCAATGTTTACATATGTTGGTATAGTTATGGATGTTACTTGTGGGACCCCTGTGGCTTACAAAAAGCAAAATTAAATGTAAAGAAGAGAAATGGTTCTCCTGGGAGCATGCTGCTGACTGCCTAGATTGAAGCAGGAGGGAAACCCAGAGCTATATGCTGTAGAACATGTTTACTGAATAAGATGTTTACACAATATTGGAAAACTATCAGCTCAAAGCAGCAAAGAAAGGAACCTGACAAATGCAGAGATATTTTTCTAGTAAATCACATGCCACTAGGTCACCTGCTAATTGTTTGAAGATAATTGTCTAAGCTGATGGAGGGGACCTACAGCCCTCCAGGTATTATTGAACAACTAACTCCCAGGATCCTACTCCCCAGTCATGCTAGATGGAAAGCCAGAGGTGTCCACAAAGAGAGACCCTTGGAAGGATGTAATCCAAAGGTCAGTAATTGTAGATGAGCTGAAACGTCAATTGTAGCTGTCATTCTCCCTGTAATCAGCAAAAAATGACTGCATTTACATAGCAGTAGAAGATGTTTAATTATTCACCTTTTTGTTTCATCCAGCCATGGTAACATTTTTTTCTAGCTTGTGCAGATAAGCAACTTGGTTTTTTTTCCAAAAATCTATTTCTTTTCTTATCTCTAGAACATTTTCTTGACAGAATTACACTTTATTACCAGTTAGATGGGGTGGGGTGGGGGGGTTGTTTCTCTCTCTCTCTCTCTCTCTCTCTCTCTTTTATTTTTATTTTCTAAGTACAGGGTTTGGTAGGAAAGGGGCCACAGTTAACACTGGCTCAATGACTGAAGTGCCAAAATTATATTATAGATCCCTGAGCATCTGCTGTGGGTTGCTTTCCTGCTACTGCATGGTTGAAATATGCAAGACTGATGCATCGTATATTACAGAATATTGATTAGGTACATTTCTTGAATATACTGAATGTTTATTACATTTTATAATAATGAATACTGAATATTTAATGCAATATTTCTCTTCCACCTTTATTTAAAGTTGTTTAAGTGGAATTTATATTCCACATTTCCTTCAGGACTCAAGGCACTGTATATGATACTTCTTCTACCCCCTATTATCCCCACAGCAGCCCACTAATGAGGCTAAAAGAGATCATGATGGATACAAAATTACCATTTCTCAGTAAACTCCATTCAGGCAATCTGAACCTGAAACTCCCTAGGCCTAGTCCAATACCACAACTAATATACCAGAGTGATATACTGTAGTACCTAATAAGTTTATGTATACTGAATTATTTATTAAATTTATGTAGCCACCCATTTCCTGAATGTGGCTCTTATTGTAAAATCTGAAGCAGATGAGATGTGGACCAACAGTTCCCAGGCTAGAGAGGACTGTTATCTAAACAGGCCCCACACGCCCAAGACCCCAAAGCAAACTGTCAAGTATCCATTTAAGTTTAAAGGCTGGAGCACAGAGTGAGCAATCAGCTATTGTGTTAAGGCTTCATTCTTGCTTGCAGTACAGATACTATATTAGCCAAGATGTGTCTGGGATTCTACTGCCAATCTAGCCAACAGGTGAATTAAAGGTTAAGCGTCTTATGATCTGTAATTTACTTCTGAGCCAAGTTATTAAGTCTGACACTGATGGGATGTGGAACAACACACCATTTAAAGCATATTCAAATGCATATAGAAGCTTCCACCTTTCTTCCATACATTTTATTCTTTCCGATCCAAAGGGATGTTGGAAAGAACTTATGTAAAGGGGCTCAAGACTCTGTCTGTCGCTGAAGAGAACAAAACCACATTTGCTTTTGGGGAGAAGCTGGCAAAACAAAGACTGAGTTTGAAAATGGGTCGGATCAAATCCAAGGGCTTTGGAGAAAGGCATTCCAAATCAAGTTCCCCAGTGCATCTCTATGGGAGACACTGGTGATTATTTCATTCTAAGCACACAACCCCTCTGCTCCTGGCCACATGACCCAGAGCAGAGCGTATTCAGCCCACCCGCTGCTTCCCACTATACACCTACACATAAACATATGGCCACTGCTGGTAAAAGGGTTGAAAAAATCCAGAAGCCATGCTCTGCATGCTTTCCCTACCTCGTTCGTGTCTGTCAGTATTAGCACTCTATGGGATAGGAATGCAAGAATGTCTAGGATGGTCTGTAACACTCCCAATCCTTTTAGATGGTTCAAAACTCACAGTCCTCCAATTCCTCCCCCCCCCCCAAAAAACATTCTCCACCTCTGCTCTTGTCTTTTCTACGGAAGCTGCTCTTCTGAGTTCCCTCAGCTAAATTATTTTGTTCTTGTCTTATTTCCTACTCTTGGTACGCTTTGATCTTGGGATATCTTGATTTATTTGCCGCCTTTGTTCCCTCCTAACTACTTGCAATGCTCATCTCCTGCTGTGCCTTTGCCCATTTTTCTTTTTTGGTCACTGTCTTGCCATCTGAATCCGTGCCAGCCTAGCTGTTTGCTGCCACCCCTTCTTGCCAATTCACTTCAGTGCCCTTCCTCTTCCTCCCTCCCCCCATACTTTTTACCCACTTTCCCCCATGCTTTATTTCCCACTCCTCCTGCCAATTTGAGTTTTTCTTGGAATGATCCATTCTTTCAAATATTTTATTCCAAAAGAAAGCAAAAACTGCAGCATTTTTTAAATTAGTAGATGAAGCTTTGCACTGAGCTGTTCAACAATGGGACAGATCTTCCTTTGGAGGGGGTGGATTCCCTATTGTGGGAGGTATTTAAACTGGATGGCAATCCTTATGTTCCATCGTTTTATGGAAAATAAAACTGCAGGTTTTTTAAAAACATTGTTATTACCCCCAAAAGGAATAAACTAAAATTAAAATAACACAATATTGCAATAAAATAAATAAAAAATAAATGCTAATACCTATTAAAAAGTGACCCCAGCTTCACTCCCTGTGGAGTGCAGCCCCAACCATGCTCTGTAAAACCTGGCACAGCGCAGAGTTATGCGCTGCTGCTATGGGTTAGTATATCACCTGACCTAGGTCTCCTTTTCACATTCTGAAATACCTGAACAATTAGCCTATTCGGATTATAAACAGAGAGCAAGAGAAAGAGAACATGGTGTTCAGAAGGCAAGGAACAGGTCTATTAAAAATGAAATCTTGATGAGAGACTGACAAGTGAGAAGCTGTGACTAGTTTTACAAGTATTGGGTGGCTGCAATGTATGTTTTAGTTTCATACGTCTGTATGAGATTGAGGCCTCCAAACTCTATTCTATTACTTTGATTTGTTTACCACAACATAGAAGTCCTTTCACATTGTCCTCTCTAGTTATTGCTCTTCAACTATGAGATTGAAGCAGAATTACAAAGGAGTTTCCCATACTGTCATGGATATTACCCTTTTTTTCAGTGGAGATCCCTCCTGGACATGACATAACTGTGTAGGAAGAATTTAAACTAGGCAATCATTTAAAAAAACAACAACTTTCATTTCCATAATTGTTTATACAAAATTAACTAATTGTAGTGAATTAGATATCGTTTATTCATTTATTGAAGACGATTCTCCCCAATTAGTTTGTGGAAAATTTAAAATAAAAGATCTGATTTACCTGAACTCCCAATAACATTTATCAAGGTCTTTCTTTCTTTCCCCAACAAATCATGCAACCAAAGAAGGTGGCATGAATTTCCTTCACTTGTTTACTTAAAAGTTGTTTTCATTGTTTTCAATAACTTCCACTTCAATATTGCATTGTTGGTAGAATGGCATGTATGTGAGAGAGAAGAACCCTTTGGATGAAAGAACAGTGGGTACCAAATGACCTTGACTTTGCTTAATTCAGCTGGTCAGTCTCTAGTTCTTTTCCAAATTAAAACAATAAGGCTAGTCAATGTTTGCAAAACTGACAAGTTGCATTTATGTTTCACCTCCTCTGGTTTCTGGGATGCAAATTACTTTTAACAAACAGGTTGCTCCACTTCTACATGTTCCTTTCCCGAAGCAATCACTTTAACTGACCAGTTTGTCAAGTTTTTTCAGAAGATGCTTCCTTTGCTCTTTCAGCGTTTGTAATTTTAAGAACGGAAGAGCATTTCTGTTGGATCAGGCCAATGGCCCATCTAGTCCTGCACTCTTATGTCACACAGTAAGGAACCAAATCCATTTAGGAAGCTCACAAAGATGCAGGCTCCTTAGCAGGTGGCTTTTAAGGAATGCTGCCTGTGAGTTCAGACATTAAAAAATAGCCATTGAAACTAGTGAGCTTTTACTGGTCCCAATTCTCTTTCCATTTAGTTTTAATGGATGTTCTAACAATCTGAGAGAGGGAGACCCACCTTTTTCCAAACCATGCATGATTTCATATATCTATGTCATGTGTCCCTTTAACCCCCTTGCTTCAAACTAAAAATCAGTTGATAGTGTAGGCTTTCCTCATATAGTAAAGGAACTGTTTTAGCCCTTTCATCATTTTACTATTCCCTTTGCCTGTTTTTGCATTTTTCCACCTCTACAAGTACTGTTCATCATATGTGGTTCTACCATAGATTTAATTAAGGTCAATGCATTATTGGTAGTTTTTTTTCAATTCCTTTCTTAATGATTCTTGGCATGGAATTTGCTTTATGTGGAAGTACACTGGCCATTTTGATGGCGATTCATATAGTTCAGAGAGATTATTTTGGAACACTTTGCTCTTGAAGAACCTTTTTGGATTTTAGCATCCTCATATGATTAGTACTATTAGCAAATTTCACCACTTCACTGCTTACTCTTAATTTTAGATTGTTTGTAGCAAATTGACAAATACTGATACCAACATTGATCTATGGGGACACCACCCTAGACATCTTTTTGATTTGAAAATTGTCAATTTATTTTAGCTGTCTCTTTTCTGTTCTTCAGCCAGTTGCTAGTCCATCAGAATGCATGTCCTATTCTGTTATGTCTGCTAAGTTTGCTAAAGGGTACTTTTGAGGAGCATTTTTGAGAGATTTATCAGACACTTTTTGAAAGTCTACATGAACACTCTCTATTGGATCACCTCCCTATACATCTGCTGCATTCTCAAAAAGCAAGATGTACACACTTTACTGTTTTTCTCTTTAATGATATTTTTATTACTTTATTTAAAGCTAACTGACCTAGTTTTTGCTGTGTCACACACAAGGCCATAATTTGATGTTCATGTTTTGTGCAAGTCTCATAACATATCAACATAGAATCAATTCCATCTTAAAGCCTCATCTTTCTAAAACGGGATTTCATAAGCACTCTGTGTTTTAGAACTGATTTTTATCTCAAGAAAGAGAAGAAAATATTTTATAAGAAAACAATTATTACAGCCTTGCTTAAGCACACAAACTAATCCTTTTCTAGAATTATAGTTACTTTGGCTTTGTTTTGGATCCACAGTTGTGTGTTCATGTTTAAGCACATACAAAGAAAGTTTCAGCTAATGAAAGAGATGTACACTAAATACTTTGATGAATCAGTCTCCTTACAGCTCCTAAATGCTTCCCAGAAAATATACTCTGTGTCACCCTTTTGCATATTTCCACTGCCCTATCCTAAACACACTTAGGCTGCTGACAGATTAATGCTTAGTTCACTTGAGGTATACATTCTTTGGTTCTTACACATGTTCTTATAAGGAAATGGAACTCAGTAACCACTTAATCACAAGTTTGGGCAATGTTATTGTACAGAAACAATGCCTTAACTTCGCTTTGGTATCAGATGAAGGTATCTTTGTATAAAACGTAACTGTCACCAGTGTTGCCATGATCCCATGAAACTGAGCCCCCTTTGTAAATCTGATATAAATAAGGTCTGCTGAAGATTTGCCAGTGGACTGCTAATGGTCCAAACAAGCAAGGAGGGAATAAACCTGGAAATTCACAAAATACATGGCTTGAGGTCTACTTTATTTTTATTCCAATCACTTGTTTTAAAAGGATGATAACACACTAAGCATCAACACTTAAACACAGTGAGATGGAATCCCACCCTCCAAGTTTCAGCACTTCTTCTCACAATGAGACCATTGTTAAGAAAGATGGGACACTGGGAAATGCCGCTCTTATCATTTCTGGGCAATTTTCAAGAACTGACCCAGGGAAGTTGACTTCAAAAACCCAGCGATCACCAAGGAAGATAGACATGTATCTTTTGGATTGTTTACAGATATCACACGTTATTTACTACATCATCACTAACAATTAACACAGAACTACAAAAAGGAAGTGAGCAAATATGCCAATCGGCATAATCTCAGTGGACTTCCTTTCTGTGGGTCTTACGCTCTTCTGTAAGTGCAACACTGGACTTTTAGGAACATCATTCACTTTAATGTGATATGCCAATCGCACTGAGGTAATGACTGGCTTTCAACCTATATCGAACAAATTGAAAGTTTTCAGCTATGTAGGTGGAGAACCAGAGGGTAATTCTTGTGTGCCTTTACAACCATTTATAGCAACTCTTCTCTTCTTGGTATCTGTCCAAACCTGGGAGTGGTACCTAAAGGCAGGCATGCCACAGAGAGAATATGCAGACCAGTCGTTCAGAATCCAGACGGGGGAGAGATAAGCAGAAGGTTATGTTGGCAGGATATTATCTTCTTAAGAGATACCACATGCTTTCCATCCTGAAACACAAATTGGACAGTACTGCCCTGCAGTTTAAAAACTGACTGAAAAAAACAGACGCATCTAGAGAAAGAAAGTGGGCAGCCATGGTCTTTTATAAAGTGACCTAAATATGACCTGGGATTTGAGAGGGCTCAGGCTTTATGCAGCGAAACCCTGGGGTAACGTAGGACACAGCAGTGTCCTGTTTTGTCCACAACCTGTTTTGTTCTCCATTTTAGAGTTGATTTTTATTCCATTGATACTTGTATCAGATATAGTGAGATATCCTGCTATCAGAAGAGTTTATTACTATTAAGAGTACAACTGATTTCTCTACTTATTGGCAACCAGACTTTTAGACAAATTGGACTCCCCAAATATTCTGGGACCTCTCCTGTATGAGGTAAAAACAAACAGGAGATGAAGTGATGAAAAGGCTTCTGCCATTTCATCAACAATGAACATTTCAAGAATTATTTCTCATAATGATGGCTTTGTTCACAAATGGGAGAAAGAACAAAGAGAACTACAGAATTAAATGATGGGTAGCACACCAATTTCCATTCACAGTAGAAGCTACCATCTACTGCTGTACAGTATCATTTATTCCAGCTGACAGCAGATAACGGAGGAGTATTTTCCACCCCAACTATTCTACACAAGATCTTTTTAGCTGGAGATGTCAGGGACTGAAAATGGGATTTTAAATATGTGCTTAAAATTTGGCTCTGGCACTGATCTATAAAAAGATCAGTGCCTTCTAGAATAGTAACACATCCATTCTTCATTTAGCTCAGTTCAAAATCTGCTTTGATGGAATTAAAACATTTTTCCCATAAGAGGTATTTTTGACACATACCAGGTGAAACTCGAAAAATTAGAATATCGTGCAAATGTTCATTTATGTCAGTATGGCAACTCAAAAGGTGAAACCAATATATGAGATAGACGCATTACATGCAAAGCGAGATATGTCAAGCCCTACTTTGGTATAATTGTGATGATTATGGCGTACAGCTTATGAAAACCCCAAATTCACAATCTCAGAAAATTAGAATATTGCATGACATCAATAACACAAGGATTGGAAATAGAACAATATCGGCCCTCTGCAAAGTATAAGCATGCATATGTACTCAGTACTTGGTTTGGGCCCCTTTTGAGGCAATGACTGCCGCAATGCGGCGTGGCATGGATGCTATCAGCCTGTGGCACTGCTGAGGTGTTATGGAAGACCAGGATGCTTCAACAGCGGCCTTCAGCTCCGCTGCATTGTTCGGTCTCATGTCCCTCATCTTTCTCTTGGCAATGCCCCATAGATTCTCTATGGGGTTCAGGTCAGGCGAGTTTGCTGGCCAATCAAGCACAGTAATCCCATGGTCATTGAACCAGCTTTTGGTACTTTTGGCAGTGTGGGCAGGTGCCAAGTCCTGATGGAAAATGAAGTCAGCATCCCCATAAAGCTCGTCTGCGGAAGGAAGCAGGAAGTGCTCCAAAATCTCCTGGTAGACGGCTGCGTTGACCCTGGACTTAATGAAGCACAGTGGACCAACACCAGCAGATGACATGGCTCCCCAAATCAACACAGACTGTGGAAACTTCACACTGGACTTCAAGCATCATGCATTGTGTGCCTCTCCATTCTTCCTCCAGACTCTGGGTCCTTGGTTCCCAAATGAGATGCAAAAGTTGCTCTCATCAGAAAAGAGGACTTTGGACCACTGGGCAACAGATCAGTTCTTTTTTTCTGTAGCCCAGGTAAGACACTTCTGACGTTGTTTGTTGTTCAGGAGTGGCTTGACAAGAGGAATATGACATTTGAAGCCCATCTCCAGGATCCCTCTGTGTGTGGTGGCTCTTGATGCACTAACTCCAGCCTCAGTCTACTCCTTGTGAAAGTCCCCAACACTTTTGAATGGCCTTTTCCTGACAATCCTCTCCAGGCTGCGGTCATCCCTGCTGCTTGTGCACCTTTTTCTACCACACTTTTCCCTTCCACATAACCTTCTATTGATGTGCTTTGATACAGCACTTTGGGAACATCCAACTTCTTTTGCAAATACCTTTTGGGGCTTTCCCTCCTTATGGAGGGTGTCAATGATGGTTTTCTGCACAACTGTCAGGTCAGCAGTCTTTCCCATGCTTGTGATTCCTACTGAGCCAGCCTGAGAGACCATTTAAAGGCTCAGGAACCCTTTGCAGGTGTTATGGATTCATTAGCTGATTAGAGGGGGACACTTGGAGCCTAGAATATTGAACGTTTTCACACTATTCTAATTTTCTGAGATTGTGAATTTGGGGTTTTCATAAGCTGTACGCCATAATCATCACAATTATACCAAAGTAAGGCTTGACATATCTCGCTTTGCATGTAATGCGTCTATCTCATATATTGGTTTCACCTTTTGAGTTGCCATACTGACATAAATGAACATTTGCACGATATTCTAATTTTTCGAGTTTCACCTGTAGTTTCCATTCCCATAACTTGTGAAATCCTACAGTTTCTTCTCTCTCTAGTCACCAAGAGTCTGGTGCTCATTCTTGCATTTAATGACTTGTGGATTTTCTCTGCAGATTATAAATAAGGAAGACGTTCTGCAAACCTCAAGCAAGAACAGTAACTTTCTCTTTCATTTACTATTAGAAACTATTTCCTTTGCCTTTTATTTTTTAGTTTTTGCAACAGATTTAATTGATGTGAAACGTTTCCATGTGACCAAAATACCACTTAATATCTTCTACTAAATTGCCCCAAAAAGCTCCTCACTTCCCTGTCACAATGCCTGGATGCCTGATTTAAACTAATCCCACAAATTGTACTAAGATTTATTTCTGCACAGGCAGACATGGTTATCATGACAAATACACGGATTCTAATATGATACTCATTTAAGAATAAGGGTTTTCCATTCTTTTTAGTAAGTTGAAAGATTTATATGACCTAAAGAGAAACCAGAGTAATAAAGGCTTGCACTGTTGTTGATGCCTTCTATAAATTTTATTTATAATAAATAAAAATAATAAAGAAATAAATAAAGTTATTTTAAATAAAGCTAAATTTGTCCGTATTATATTTTCCCAAGTCTTTTGCTTCTCTTTTAGGTTTGCATTGTGTCATCGTTTGATTGCACAAATATCCAGCCTCCGTGCCATCTACGATCATGGCATCTGGACGCAGCAATTCCTGGCAAATAGAAGGGGTGGAAATGGAAGCAGTAAATGGACTTCATTTATCTGGGCTCCAAGAACACTGCAGATGGAGACTGCAGCCATGAAATTAAAAGACGCTTGCTCCTTGGGAGGAAAGCTATGGCAAACCTAGACAGCATATTAAAAAGCAGAGACATCACCTTGCTGACAAAGATCCGCATAATCAAAGCTATGGTTTTTCCAGCAGCAATATATGGCTGTGAGAGCTGGACCATAAAGAAGGCTGAGCGCCGAAGAATTGATGCCTTTAAACTGTGGTGCTGGAGAAGACTCTTAAGAGTCCCCTGGACTGCTAGGAGGTCAAACCAGTAGACCTTAAAGGAAATCAACCCTGACTGCTCATTGGAAGGATTGATAATGAAGCTCAAAGTCAGATACTTTGGTCACCTAATGCGAAGAGAGGACTCTTTGGAAAAGACCCTGATGCTGGGAAAGATTGAAGGCAAAAGGAGAAGGGGACGGCAGAGGATGAGATGGTTAGATAGTATCACTGAAGCAATGAGCATGAAACTGAGCAAACTCAGGGAGGCAGTTAAGGACAGGAAGGCCTGGCGTCATATGGTTCATGGGGTCACGAAGAGTCAGACACGACTTAACGACTGAACAACAATAACCAGCATATTGAATTGCACCTGGAAGTGCACTGGTAACCAGTGCAGCTCAGCTGAAAAACAGTTTTAATTAATAAATAATTTCAGGCACAGGATTTATCTTTTATACCTTGCTCAGGTATTTTAATATTCAATTTTTTTCCAGCAACTTCAATTAATAGGAACTAGAAATTCCTATTGATTAGAATCTTCCTTGAACTTCGTGCACACAGGTGTACACATGCATGGCACTTGTAAAAATACCTTAAACCACATGCAGGTTTTTCCGGGTTCATGTGACAGATGTGGAAGGCAAGCACGTAAACCCAGGAAAACAAAAACAAAAACACTTAACAGCTAGTGTATGTATGCCCACATAAACCTCAAAATAAGAAGATCAATGCCATGGACTTTGGTGCTGTCAGCCACAGTATGGAGGATTCTGTGTAATCAGAATCAGATCAGGTTAATTGTGTAAAACCTGCTCTTGTTTACATTCCTAATCATGAGTTGAGTTCCCAATAATTCCCATATAGTGGCAAAATTTCTGAGAGCACAACATTATTTTATTTCTTCTAGATTAAAAGAGATATTCTTGCAGGCTTGGATTGACTATGTTAGATTATGGCTAACAGCCAAAATATAAGAGGACCTCATAATAAACAGAACACAAGGAACTTTGTAAAGAAAAAGATCTCATTCAATTTCCATTACTCATGATTGGCCACTATCATTGTGGTGGAAACCAATGCAGTTAAATTCTAAGTGGATTTCTAAATTCTACAGGGTTTCCTTTAAGCATGCTTCATGCAAGTGGAATTCTAGATTTTGACTACTACAAAGAACTCTCTTAATCTTCAGGACCAAGTTATACTGATAATCAATTCGCCACTACACTGCAGCGTGAATCTATACCACAAAGTCCATCATTACATTTATCTGAGAGATAGCTTAGCATGGCCTTTAAATAAATACTGAAAGCCCAGTAATGTCTGCAATGAAAACATAAGTTCAGAAACTACACTTAGCACGCTATAGTGGAAATGCACCCCGCTGATCATTTAATGGAAATACTCACAGTAAATACAATCCCTGAAGTTAAAATGGTTTTAGACCAATTCTTTAAACCCCTTTAAAGGAGGCCATACCACCTCCGATTTGTATGGATGGTTTGTTTTTCAGGTTATTCCCTGCAGGTAACAATATGAATATTTCTTCCCCCCAGGAACTGAGAAAAGGAAAGTAGATAGCTGTAATGGAACTGTGGAAGCAGTCATGCAGTAGATTGATTCAACTGGAGAAATTCAATGCAGCCCGACAGATTCCCTAGGATTTGGTATCCTGCTGCTTCAGGCGCAACTTCTTGTAATGAGAAACAGAAGACTTTTTGTCAGGAGCGTCAAAGCTTTTTACTTGAAGGTAACCCCCCCCCCCCCCCCAAATAACAAGACTTCAGGCTGAAAACGTCTCTCCTCAGGAAATGCTTTCGCACATGGAAAGACTAAGAATCCCAATTCAAGGTGCAAGAGAGGTCAAGAGCCTTTGCAAGCCAGTAACATTCAATGAAGAACATACAATTGTGACGTGTATCTCTACTGTGGGGGAACAACAGGAAGAGAGACAACAACTTGGCTGTAATAAATAGTTTGGACAGTATGTCACAGAAGGAAAGAAAGTGAAATGATTTGGTAAACTTATAATTGTTTTCTGCTGCAACTCTTGTACCCATGTAGTATTTTTGGCCAATTTTTGAAGGTTACAGAAGCATAGCTGAATAAGTATAGTAAATAAAGGAAGTAAATTAAAACAGGAAGGTCATGTTCAGTGAGTAAGATTAGAGAAATACATGGAGAAAAAGACTATCAATAACTCAAGATGTCTAGAGACAATGCATCTCTAAGCTGAGACGTCTGAGGCAATTCCAACGGGAGCATTCCTCTGCTGCTTGGGATCCTCCACTGGAACCTAATTATTGGCAAATGTAGAAACAGAATGTTGGACTTCATAGGCTTCTGCCTAGCAGGGCTATTACATTATTATCACCAATTTTGTAGAAAAGCAAGGATTGCTTAAAATAACAACAATGAAAATATGGGATATACATTTTATGGATATTTAAATAATAAAGTGCCTTTCAATAAAATGGCTGTGAAGGACAATATTTTGAAATTAGGCAATTACTAATATCTTGGCTAATTGTACACTGCAGTTTTGTTCACATCTTCAAGAACAAATTAGACAATGTTTCATTTTTAATAATTAAGTGCCTAAGGGGCACTTTTGTCCCCATTTTGCCATTGACCCACTGTTTGCCTTGAAGTAAATAAGTATCTTTACTTCAACATTTCACCTCTTATATGAAACTGGGCAATCTTCATCTGTCTAGGGGGGAGAGATTTTTATATCATTGCTCATCACTACAGTAATAATCACCTGAAATTAAATTGAAAGATAATACAAATAATTACCGCCCAGAGTCACTTTTTGTGAGATGGGCGGTATCTAAATTCGAAATATAAATAAATAAATTACAGTACATTTATACAATTTTGAAGCAATTGTCTAGAACTTGAATATTCAATGAACTATGGATCTCTAATAAAATAAAATAAAATAAAATTTGAAAGCACCTGACTGAGATCAATGGATAACTGTACAGCAATTAAAATTCTGTCTGCTACTGTGAAATGCTCCTTTATTATACCCAAATCCCACTGAATGGTATGAAGTGCCTGTTTTTCTTTAAGTAAATAGATAAAAAGAGATACAATACCACCAGTAGTATTCGAAGATATTATTACTGAGGCTGCCCATCATTTTTTTTTTTAAAAAAACTCTATTGCTGTGACCAAAAGGAAAGAAACAGAGAGGGAAAGAACACCAAGTTGCAGATTCTCTTTGATCACCCTGCTCTTTTGCCCTTGCAGCTATACCATATACAACTGCTCCCTCTGTCAAAGGAAGAAGCTTTCTTTTGTTCAAACTCTGAGAATCAAAACTAATTAGTCACAGGTTAAAATCAGGGAGTACCAAAAGGAAGTAAAGGACTCACCGAAGGCACAACACTAGTCTCTTAACAGGTACCTGGGAGGTATTTGAAAAGTACATAGGGACCTAACACAAAAGATTCCAGAACTTTCCAAGGAAACGTACATCATAAAAATTATGACCGGTCTTCCCAATATATTTCAAGTATGGTGAAATTTAGTCCCAGGAAAAGCTGAAAAGGCGATTGTTCAGTCATTTTTAATTGTGCTTTGCAATTTGTCCACAAAAGAAATTGTCTAGTTGGAAAGTTGGATGTGCCAATGAGAAAGAGATATCACTTTTTTATTGATCAGGCAATCTTAGATTGGAGAATGATGAGCAAGTGGAAACCACTTGCAAATAGCTTCATTATTTCCCCTCTTTATCAGAATGGTAATTCCTATCCTATGTGTATGTTAAGAGCCAGGGAAAATGGCAATTCCTTAAGACTGGTGTACATTTGCATATAAATCGACACATGTAGCTGAAGAGCTGAATGGATAGGAAAAAAGGCTATAGAGCAGTGTAAAATGATGCTGTGATGATCAAGGAACTTGGGGGGCGGTGGGGGGGAGTGGGAAGAAATTGGTTTTCTTACTCTGCATAACCTAATTGTCTATAAATATAAAACAGTTTCTTTTACCCTACACCCGTAAAATAATTTATTCTCTATTTTTTAGAACAAAAAGGGTGTCTGTACAAATTGCCTTGGTATATCTGCAAAGTTGTTTCTATGGTAAGAACAACCACCTCTCCTTCTTTTATCAGCCCAACATAGAAGAGATGTGTTGTGTCCCACCATCTTGGGTGGAAACAGGCCCTTGTAATAAATCACAATAACTCTAGCTCTCACCTGTAGGGTTCCAAAGTTCTGTTACCATAATGCAAAGCTTCCTCCAAAAGGCCAAGGTTTATGCAGGCATCCATAGCAAGGTCAAGTAATTTTAGCTGATAGATGTTGGTGTCTGGGAGACGAGAGGTGTTGCTCTTCAGTAGTGTCTGGCAGGACAACAAAACTTGCTCCCACTCTGACATTTATTTGTGTTAAGGATTAACCCATGTCAGAAGTATCAATCAAAAGGCAAAACATTAAGTTAAAACATTGCAGTTTTCTATTCTAGAAAACCCTCTTCCATAGAAGGCTCCATTTTTACCAGTAAAACATGGAAGCAAACTACACGAATATGAATAGTGATCATATGAAACTAAAAGTAATTTGTACTATAATTAATTTTCTTTTAAGCATTATTTTCTTAAAATAAGTGATATATTTCTAGTAACCTATTTCTGGTTTAATATCTCAACAGAATTAAAACAGCCTGCAAATTATATTCTTCAGAATATAAAAGTACAGGGTTGTTGGGCTGTAAATTAACAATCACCAATCCAGTTAGTTTAGAATATTAAATGGCTAGTGGCTAAAGAATTTTTTTTAATGAAAATGAAGATACCAGTTCACAAATAACTTATTTCTTCATTCAATTTATAGGCTGCCCATTGCCATGTGATCCTAGGCAGTTAACACCTAGCTAAAACATCAACAACGTAACCAAATCAGCAATTAAAATATAGTGCATCAGAGGCAGTTCATGCATCTATTAACTAATAAACCCTATAGTTAACTAACCACATAAAACACTTAAACAGGTTCACCTAACCACCTGGCCCAATGCCTGGGGAAAGAGATAGGTCTGTAATGCCATTAGGAAAGGCAAGCAGGATTGGGGCCATTTGGATCTTGGGATATGCTGTGCCAAGGGCAGGCACAGCAACAGAGAAGGCAGGTCTCCTGGGTCCCATAAGATGACACTCTTTAATGGAAGGGACCTAGAGCATGCCAACCTTATCAAATCTTGTGGGATGGGCAGAAGTAACTGGAGACAGACTATCTTGCAAATAACCCAGTCCTGCACCATAAGGGGTTTTACAGACGATAACCGGTTCCTTAAATTGCATCTGGAAGTCCAATTAGAGTGAGCGCAGCTTGTGGAGTTAAGGTATTACATGGGTAAACTTAGACATACCCGTAACTACTCATTCTGCTGCATTATGGGCCAGCTACAACTTCTGAGTGGTCTTCAGGTACAGCCCCACGTAGAGCACATTGCAAGAGTCTAAATGGGAGGTGACCAAAGCATGAGTGACAGTAAATAGGACTTCCTGGTCTAGGAACAGGCACAATGAATCTGCACCAAAATTGTGCACCAGTTCTGCGGAGTGCTACTCCATTCAGAGCCAAAGATGGTAAGTGCCCAGATCCAGGAGGTTCCAGAACCTATAGCCACTTAGTCATGCCAGGTCTCACCTGAGTCTGTTCTTCCCCA
The DNA here is from genome assembly GCA_030867105.1 of Liasis olivaceus. Classification (NCBI taxonomy): domain Eukaryota; kingdom Metazoa; phylum Chordata; class Lepidosauria; order Squamata; family Pythonidae; genus Liasis; species Liasis olivaceus. Next base: position 267,652,746 of record CM061349.1, read on the forward strand.
ACCAAACCCCTACAGCCTCTAAACACAGAGAAAGCAACTTAAATGGCATTATTTGATCAGCCAGGGGTGGAGATATATAATTTGTTATAATTTGCCTACTGATAACAAATTGTACATCTCCACTCCAAGCCTATCAAGATGTCCTCACGCAGCAGCCTCATGCAGATGTTAAATAGGAGCATGGAGATAGTAGAACCCTATACATTAGGAGTTTAGGCTGTGTCTCTCCATTCCACCCACACTAACTGGAACCAACCTGGAGGAAGCAAAACTACCACAACACCATGCTTTCCACTCCCAACCTCCTAAATTGGTCCAGAATCAATCGTACCATGATCAATCATATCAAAAGCCACTAAGAGATAAAAGGGAGCCAGGATGGATGTACCCCTACCATCCCAGTCCCTCCAGAGATTCCAGAGTTATCAACAATTGCAATCAATGCCATATCAGTACTATAACAAGGCCTGAACTCTGATTGAAAAGGGTCCTGATATTCTGCTTCCTCCAGGGCCCTCTGAAGTTGTAGCCTGACCACTTTCCTAACCTTCCCCAAAAGGGGAATTCAACTAAAGGCCATAATGTGTATGGGAAGGTGGAGACAGGACAAAAATTGTCCAATAACATTAGGTCCAAGGATGGTTTCTTGAGGAGGGGGCAGGCTACCACAGCCTTAAGCGTACTGACGTGATGGCATTAATGGAAAGGTTTGATTCCTTGCCCCATACACATTATGGCCTTTAGTTGAATTCCTGTCCCAAAGAAGGAGGACAGTGGCATGGAAGTTGAAGAAAGAGGTTGCACTAGACAGTGTGATGAAAAAGAAGAATTTTTGAGAGAAACTAGTCTAAAGAAAAACAGAGCACAACACGTGATGGGACTGGAGAGAAGTGATGAAGAGCCAGAAAAATCTCAGTTATTAAAGACAGCAAAATACTGTAGGTGTCTAATCTTGATTTACAAGTATTTTACATTGAAAATGGAATGAAATATGGTTTACTACTTCAATAGTAAAATCTCACTAAACAGTAAGTTAGTATTGGATTGCAACTTAGAAGGCCAAAAGATTAACACTCTTAAGTATGTATGTATGCACGTATGTGTGTATTTTCTTTTGGCTTATCTAACTACATTAAGACTTAAATATTTATAGTGTCTGTCATTTTGTTCTGCAAGGTCAAAGCAGAAAAAGGAAACTGCTCCTCCAGAAACTTAAAGATACAAATGCTGAGGAAAAAAATAAAGGACAAAAGTTTCCTATAACAGAGAACACATTTTGATTTGATTTGCCTTCTCTGTTTCTTTTTCTTTAAATATGGTTTTATTTGAAAAATACAGAATACATTTTATAGGGAGGAAGAGTATGAGTTTAATAAATACAAGGAAGCAAGTTGACCTTTATATCCTCCTGATCTGAATGGAAATGTATTTACTGTGGATCAAGGATACCTTCGCGTGACTTTGGTGCTCCTATTGTATTTATAACTTCTTTGGCTTCTTTCCAAGCTTGCTCATCACCTGCCAACATGTCAGCATCCTGCTTCGACAGAAACAAAAACAAGAAACAAAGCATCTGATTAAAAAAGAGAGAGAAACTAATAGTCCTATCATGAAGGTTAGATAATATTGAGTACCAGAATGTTCCATTAAGGCTGAAGCTGAAAAAGTCAAGTTTTCAATGCTTCAACCCAGGAAAATTCTAAGAATAATCCATATCCAACGTTAATAATAAAACTGGCATTGGATTTCATATATTTGCATTATATGCTTAAATAACAAGGAAGGGGTGGATTTTCTTGAGCCAAAAATATAATATCCACCCTTAGAAGAGCTTATAATCTACATTTTGAGAGGTAAAAAAGAAAACAGAGTTGAAGTAAAAGAAATAGAAAAGAATTTGATAAAATGGGATGAAGCTGAGAAAACTTATGTTAATGTCTTTCATCTTTCCAAAGAAAGACATTAACATAAGTTTTCTCAGCTTCATCCCATTTTATGGCTTCACAGAGAGGTGGGGTTTTGAGAAGGGCTTTGGATGAATAGGAGTGCTCAAGGAAAAATGAATAGTCATAGGACTGAAACATTGGCAAAAAGAGCAGTTATACACTGAGATAGACCAGAGAAACACCAATGGGTAGGAGAAACGAGGGGAGACTTAAAGACAAGGATGATACTTCAGATATTGAAATAAACAGGCACACAATAAAGGCAAAGCACCCCAACTAATGTATACTTGTTCTATATTGTACATGCATAACACCTCTGAAATGCCATTAATATTAGCCACTATCAAGAGAGGCAAGCAGTAAAAAAAAATCTTACTAAAACCAAAGGAGAAAGTTCTGCGACAAAGCCCAGCTTTGTCTGCTTTAGCAGGGAATTTTAACTTGCTCTGCTTGTCAGCAGAAACTAATAATCAACAAATGCTGATCACGCGAGGTATACAGCAGATAAAATTCTAAAAAACGTCTTCGCTGCCACTACCATCATTTAAACAAAGGAGCTTAGGGATGGCAAACCAATTTTCATATCAATTATCATCCCAAGAGTACAAAAGTTAAGAGGTTTTAATCTGCATTTTGCACACAGTGAAGTTCATGATCGTGCATCCCCAAAAGGAGGAAATATGTACCCGGAGCTCATATTAATTCCATGTGTAGTTTTACGGTGCTGCCTACCATAGGGGCCCAAATGGATGGAAAGGAGGTGAACTCTTATACTATCTCAACAGATGATTGCGTTAAATGGCTTCTGCCCTCTCTGGCTTCAATGATATTATATGTAAGGAATTACAAAGAAAGTAGTGTTCCTTCTGAAATTTGCAAATGTAATTGCCATAACATCAACTATCTGATCGCAATATGTTCACCTGGAAATAATTTTGTACAGAATGAAAGCTGCTGCAAGTAGAGGTCAGCAGCAGAACAATAAAGTTCATGTTGCAGTACTTATGTCAGTTATGTTAATCATACAGATCCAGATGTGTTAAGTTTTGCATATAAAGGGAATGAGTCAAGTTTGGCCATGATCTAACTGTCCTGTCATCAAAGGGTACAGCATTAGTTACATAGGACTTGATTTAATATATCTTTATGTGATCCATAAAATGTAAGTAATTGCAATATTATAGTATCACCAAGTAAGGCTTCTCATGGAAACGTAAGACAAGAAATGCATTTTCTTTGCTTCAGATTCTACCTCCAGAAATAGCCCCCTGTTAAAATACACCTTTGGTTTTAGTAACGAAGGCTGGGAGTAAATACCACAGACATTAATGAGACCAAATTCTGAGAAGACATGTCAGAATATACTGTAATTGAAAGACTACAAAACAACATCTGCATGGAGCAAGATCATTTTTTTTGATCAACCAACAAAGGGGACTTTGGCCTAAAGTGGACATATCATACAAAGTGATATGGTTCTATCATCAGATTATTTACAGTCTATCTGAGGACAACAGTGCTACCATAGTTGGGTTGTAAAAAGTGAGTGGGCGCTACATGGGAGCAAAGAGATACAGGGTTTTTTTTACAATTCTTCGTTGTCATCTAAATCTGGTAGCCCCTAAACAGTGGCAAGAATCTCAATTAACTATTTCTGACAATGCAATTAACTTTATGCTTTATGGTTGTTCATAGAACTTGTGCAGGTGAAACAGCTGTACCTGCTGTCCCCCTCCCTAAATTCCCTGTATCCTGCCTGTCACTTCCCCAACTTGCTCATTTTCAGCCAAATAATTGGAGGGGGATTGTGAATACCAACTTTCTGTGTGACTGGGAAGCACGTGGAGAAGTTTGCTTCCTTCCATTGTATCTCTCTGATGTTTTAAACACAATTATATTTTGAGGCAATATTCTTGAGAGACTGCCGGAAATTTACAAAATGAGTAAGCTTCTCAGGAACTCTTTGTCCATTCATACAATCTGGAGTGGGGTGGGGGATGTTAAGGGGAAATATAGCTGCTCTTTCCTTAGGCAGAAGTAAAAAACCTCTGCAAACCAGGTCCCATCAGGTGCAGAGAAAATGATTGTTTATGCCAAATATTATTTTTTTGTCTTTAATAGTGGAGTCAGAGAAATTATCTTCTTAGAACATATGAATGGTAGTGTAAGCTACCTTTTCAATTATGAAACATATATTAATATGTGATGTTTGCATTCTTACCAAATGGGGAAAAAGACCCCCTACTGCCATTCACACATATATACGTTCATCTTTATTTTAACGCTTTAAGCATTATTTCTATTTCTCTATGTACATGGTTGATTTAGGCAACATGACCTCTCTGGCACTAGACATAGAAAGGCTTTGTGTAATGGCCAGAAGGAATCAAGCACAGAAATTAATGCAGATTCCGCCCCCCTGCCCCCCCCGGTCTATATCTTGCAAGGCCCTGGGCAAACCAGGGTGCTTTACCAATCACCACTGCTAATAAGGTTATTGATTTGTTTGTTTGTTAGATTTATATCCTGTCTTTCTTCCAAGACCTCAAGTTAGCTTCTACAAGGATCACTTACATTTGATTTCCTCAACAGTAACCCTTGAGGTAGATTGGGCTGGAAGAAAGTGACTTGATACAAACATCAACCAGTGAGTTTCCTATGGCTAAGGATGGACTTAAACCTGAGTGTCCTCAGTCCTAGCCCAAAACTAATCATTACACCACACTTTACCTCCTAATTCAAGTACCTGAGATAGCCTTTTCTTCCTGGTAGTCCCACTAGGTTTTCCAAAGTGGATCACCTTATTCAGAAAAAACTAAAAACTAAAATATAGCTTGTGAGATTGTCAAGAAAAAATAAAATATCATAATATGTCTGCATAACTGAGCTTCTCTGTACCATTAATCAGTTATAGCCTTTGTTGTTCTTATCACAACAGAGTAACATGGCTCCTCCTCTACAGTGAATTTGCTGAGGCAAGCATGGTGAAAGGCTGGAGGTCTCAAATCTCTTCTCCCAGAACCACCCTAAGGATTCATGCCCTAGTTCCACCTCCTGCTTTTGGCAAGTTCTTTGGTAGTTTCTGCTGCTACCACCTATCCTCTAGGGGTGCCTCATCTAGCATTCTTCCCTAACCCTAATATGTGAGACAGGAGTCTCAAAGTCCATGCTGCCTTTCTGGTGACTGAAAAGTCAAAATGCAAAAGTTGAAATAGTTTCTATAGTGCCACCTCCTGGCCATATAGTATACAGGTATGGTAACTAGGATTTACACTTTCTTTTCCCACCCTGGGAAATAAATGTGTCCCACAGGAGATAAACAAAATCAAGCTTTAGTAAAAAAAGAAAAAAAAAGGAAAAAGAAAAGAAAAACAAAAAGTAACATGTAAAAAATACTTTAACTTTAAATATGAAATTGCAAACATCTAATGTGGAAGAAGATAAATTACAGAACCACCCAGATCACAGCCATTTACAAATTAGTTGAAAAAAATAAAAAAGTAAATATCATACTCCAGAAAAAGCATAAGATTTTGTTGGTTTGCTATGAATGTAGTGTTCTCTGCCTCATAATCAACATCCCCACAATCTGCAAATTTCTGAAAAGGTACTGCAAAGGTTTCAAATTATTATTACAGATTACAACAAAATTCTAATGAGAAATGTATATATTCATGAACATATCCTGAGATATGCACAAAAGCCAATATCAATGCTCAGTTCCATAGCTTATACAGAGAGATAAGGAACATGAGATTCAGTATAGCACGGTAAACAGAAATAGAAAAGCTAGTGCAAATTTCTGGCTATACATTTTACCTTTTTCTACAAAATTAGAAGACGGCTGAAGCAAATGTCCCTCTGCTTCAAACATCTGATTTCTCCAGCTTCTTAGGAGATTTCAATATGTTAATCAAAAGCTGTTGGCAAGATGGAAAACCCAGCTCTTTATCGCCCTCTCTCCATGAACTTCTAACAAATTCTACCCAATGAACTTTTTCTATATCCAGCAGAGGAGGGGCTGGAATACTCTGGGTTGGTACGTGACAAAGAATTTATCTTGTTTGTCAAACTGGTACACGGGCTATATTCACAACATTCTCAAAACTGTTTCCAATAGTGATCAAGCAGATGTTTCTAGGATACTGTTTGACTTCACAGGAACTACTATGCAGGAAGGTTCCATTCAGCTCATACAACTAATAGCCACCAATAGCCAATTATCAATAAATGTATCTGATCCCCTTTAAAAGCCATCCAACTCACAAGCTCTTAACAAACAGTGTGATAGTGAGATCCATAACTTTCATTACACGTTTTTCCTCATCCTTTCTTTTCTGCACCGCAGACATTTTTATACACGTTTTCATATTGAACAACCAATAGGAGGGCTTCACTGACTTATTCTCCTTATTCAGCTCATCCAAGTTCTTGATTCGCTATGCTGACTTGCTTTCAGTACTTCATTGTCAGGTCCTTCATTGGTGGGGTTACCTCATATTTAAAAAGCTGAATTTTCACGCAAGATACTTTTATTTTTAAAAAAATCATTGTTGAACCCTTCACATTTCTAAGTCTGAAAAAGCATGTTATTGAGCTACTATGGAGCGGAGTAAATTATGTGCTCGAACAATGACAACTGATGGAAGAGGGCTGAACAATACGTGCTAATGAATATGTCATTCAAGGAAAATCAGGGCACAAAGCTCTGACCCATTTTATTACTGGTTAAATTTACAATCTACTATGCCTATATGTAAGTTTCAGATTATAGGACTTTCAAAATAAGCCCAAAGATTGTAAATAAAGTAAAGCCTCCAATGAGTCAAGTTCAACTCCTGGTAACTTCACGGACATGTCCATGTAGTTTTCATGGCAACAAGACGGACCTGGTTTGTCACTGCTTTCTTCTGGATGATTTTCCAGTGTCCCAGTCTAGATTGCAGTCCTGGGACTTCCAGGTGGTGTCCTGTCCAATATTAATCAGTCCACCCTTGGTTAGCTTCCAAACCCAGACAAAATCTGTTGTCTCAGATTTGATTCCTCTCCCCATCATTAGTTTCATAGGTTGTAAGGTGGCATTTACAAAACCTTTGGCATTCATTTTCTCCAAGTACATAGCCTGAAATACACCACTGATTAGTTTTATGTTTGCCAAGATGTATGTACAATGCTCAGCAAAACAAATTCTTTTTCAGTTATTTGCTAAATCTGGAGAAAAATAGCATTTAAGAACTATCTCTGTTTTTCGAGCCTTTAACACAAACTGCATATAATATATGTCACAAATTCTGAACTACCACCGTAAGGGCTAACGCTACATGACCTTAAATATGAAAACTGAGATACCACAAAGTTAAATTATGTGACATTAATTCCACAGAGGCAGAAACAATAGAGATCTATTTACTCCCTGTCAATAAAAAATTTAATTGCTGCTGAGATTTTGCTGAAAGTAATAGGAAGATTAAAAACACAGAGGAGATGCACATGTTGGAATTGTTATCAGATATTAGAAAGTTATAGGATACCACTTCTAGCCATTATGCATGGCATTTTAGGCAATTTCTACATTTGAAAGTGTTCCTTTTTCCCAAAGAACAAAACCAAAATCAATTCCCTGATGTTTGTGTATTTATGTACTGTGCAAAAAGGCTGTGCAGTGCTTTGGATTCAAAGAGAAACAAGTCTCTGGAGCACCCAGGGGGTGCTCATATAGCATCCCTTGGCAAGTCCTTAACGCAGTTTTGAATCTTTTCCCAGGATTGCACATTGCCCTCCACAGTAGTTGTATTTTATTTGGTAAATAGGAAAATATTTTTTGGTTTAGCTGATGCTATCTGAAACACCTTTTCCCCTAAAAAATTGACACAGTCCCACTATGCAATCTCAGGGTTCGAATACATGTTGCCTGTCATCCCTACCAAAGAATCATCGGTGTCTGTTTTAATGTTCAGCGTCTGGAGAATCTACCTGTAGATACTTATGAAAAATGGGCAGCCGAGCCACGCTTTATGTACGACAAGGCAATACTGCTTATCCAAGCCGTTCCATCTCACCTCTCTCCCATTTTATAGCTCAGCAGAGTCCCCCCAAAAGTGGCTACCAAATTATGCCTTTTAATATGAGAGAATGAGAGAATTCTTGGAGGGAATAGCCCCGCCAGGTGTTAGAAGGAGCGTGGCACAAGATGTGGAATATGGAAAGGTGTTACATGATCCGGCACACCCATTATTTGGTCAAGTACCTCCTACAAAAAGATTGAAATCAAGGAGGAGCTTTTTAGATTGCGCCGAGGAGATTGCTACCATACCTCAAACAGAGCGATTAAAAAGATGGAAATCCCAAGCAAAACATCTTTACGATTGGATAGAGCCGCTTGAGGAGTTGCCTGGAGGTTCGGAGGAGGAGTGGAAGGTTTGGAGATGTTTAAATAGACTGCACACTGGTTTGGGTAGAACTAAAGATCACATGGAAAAATTGGGGTTTCTTCCTGAGGACAAGGATATTTATTGTGAATGTGGTGCTATTGAAACAATAGCCAAGGTTCGTTAGGTGCTGCCACCAGCTAGGCATATTAGACACATGCAGAATAACTACACCAACTATAGTTAATGAGTTTAAATTAAATCAAGGTCAATACCTTGGACCTTGAATACTTGGAGCACAGCCCCTAGTATTCCACTGAAAGGTCAGCTGTAGCCTGATCTGAAAAAAGCTGGCGTATCCGTGATGTAGACGAGCATATAAGCAATACTGCCATAAAAATCTGTATTGTTGAGTATTGCACTAATGATCAAATATGGTTTAAAATATTCTTTTCTGACTATCCAGAAGCCCTTGCTAACATTTTACTTTGCTGCCCAATTTTTGTCCTGCTCTTATTTTCAAAGAAAAGATGCATATGCTGCAACCCTTCCATAATGCAGCATGCAATTGAAGCCACAGGGTTAGCATTAAGTGGCTGGTTTCATTCATGAGCACAGCAAAGAACCACTGTCACTTCAGTTCTGTATCTATAAAGCAACCACAGGAGACTGTCAGTGAAAGAATAATTTTGTCTTTTATAGCGCAAGACTTCTATACAAATAAATGGTTTCACTAGATGTGCTTTAGAAAACTGGGCCATGTGATACCGCTCTAGCTACAAATATAAAATGATCCTGAACGAGAAATTACAGAGAACTATTAATAACAGCTCTAAATATGTTTTTTTGTTTGTTTGTTTAGCAGTTTATATTTAGCTAGGATAAAACTGCTATGAAAGGACTCATTCAAAAAATGGCATTCTGGGTTAAGACTTGAACTAAATGTCCAGGCATTCAAAAAAGACAGAGAGAAAAATTAGAAGGTAGGGGGTGAAAAATGCTGTCTTAGCCACAGAATAACTGGAATTTCCCATTTGGTAATATCTTTAACTAAATATGCCAAGAAAGAAGCTGCCCAACTTTTAATCAACTATTTGAATAGAGAGCTAAATTAAAAGAAAAAAAAAATCTAAGTCACGAGGTATGGAAACATTTGTAACCTGGAGATGGACATTGATTTTCTTAACTACATCACCCTCTTTTAGGTAGCTGATATGCCAAAATGGCAATATTTTTATGGCTTAGTGAAGGGTGGGGGGAACACTTGTTCTACAAAATTGCATTGCTATTTGAATTTTACACAAAAGAGCCGATTCTTTAAATTGTTTGGTTGTGAGAGCCTGCAGTGGCAATTGCACATTCATATATATATGCTGTATTTTCCCTGAAAAGCAGTGGGCTCAGAAATAATATACAAAATTTTCTGTGTAGCTGGGGAAAACAGCATTACAAGAACTTCTTTGAATCGCTGATTTTTTTCCACATGTGGCATTTTTATTCAAGTATATACATCATCAGCTCCAGAGAGGCCATTGTTCTATTCTAGGAAGAAAAGATACTGAAACAAGCAGTATTCTGTTTCTGTTTCTGTTCTCAAAAACGGAGGATGGAAAGTAGATGTATGACTGTGATGCAGAAATTGCCGGCATAAAAATACATTATATTTAAAGCTTTGCCTTAAGCAGTGTTGCTGAGAAACAAGTCTCCCTTAAGCTCCATGGATTTCCTTTCTGGAAACATACTTAGTATTGTACCTTTTCAATGTGCGCTTATTCAAAAGTATGCCCCATTCTGTTTGGACGGGCTTACTTGAAAATCAGAACACTAAGGCTGCAACCTAAGTATATTAATAGACAATATAGGGGCAATAAATCTGTTCTGAACAGTGTTGGGTGCAACATGGAACTTCTCTGGTTAATATGGCAGTGGGGAAGAACTATGGTCTATGGCTACCGTGACTGCCCTCCTTTCTCCCACATGAATGCCCCTCAGTTATACAATTCACTCCCTGATACATGTACAGATGGACCAGTCATAGGATTCCTGCGTCATACACTGAAGGCCAGAACAGCTTGCTTTACGCTTCTCGAACAAAGGTGAAAAAAGAGCTGCTCCTTCATGAGCCCTGTTTCAAAGCACATTGCTACTGCCAATGCCAGAGGGTGCAAAGCCCCTGAAGGCTGCTGTTCCTAAAGCTCTGGGCACCTTGAGGTGGAACTCTAACTTCACCCTCCCCAAGGAACAATGGAGCAAGCCAAATGTGGCCCCCAGGTCAAGGATCCCCTCTTGACCTCTGGGCACCCTCTCCAAGGAACAATGGAGCAAGCCAAATGTGGCCCCCAGGTCAAGGATCCCCTCTTGAGCTCTGGGCACCTTGAGGTGGAACTCTAACTTCACGCCCTCTCCAAGGAACAATGGAGCAAGCCAAATGTGGCCCCCAGGTCAAGGATCCCCTCTTGACCTCTGATACCAATTCAGAATTTTAAACATTTCGTTGTATAACCATTCTTAAATGTATCTTCGAGTGAATATACCTAAGGAACTATCACAATTACAAAATGAATCTGAGAAAGGAGGAGAGTACAATTTCAGTAACATGCTGTAACAGAGAAAAGATCTGAATAACAGAGAAGGAATCTAACCTTGTCATGTAAATTTGGTATTTAAACCTGATGACAGACCTTGGGGGAAAAAAGGGGAGGATTATATCTTTTGTATTAATACACACTCCCCAAGACTTATAATTTTTGCAATCCTGAATCATAAAGCAACTTAACTTGTTAATGTAATCAATGAGTACAGACGTCTGAACCTGCATCCCAAATGCCCCACTGAACCCAGCAAGACTTATGCCTAAGTAAATATTATAGCAGTGCACTGTCAAAGTTAATAGGAAAGAGATATCTTTCACACATTACACTTTGTATTGTTATAGTAAAATAATAATTTATGAAGCAACTGTCTTCTATACAGCAGTTTAGAAGTATTATGTTGCTAAATAGGAGAGATGCTATCTACAAAATGTAATAGTGTTAAAAAAAAGTATAATAGACAAGGTTTTTTTTAGCTAAGGAATGGAAATCTTTGGATTTAAAGGAATATAAATTGTAATATTTAGACACTGGGGATGTGAAAAGCAGTTCAAATGCAAACAGTTTCCTTTGTAGCTAGGGTTGACCAGTGATTTTATCTGGTTTCCAAAAGTTCTCTGTTGACAGTTTGGTTTGGCTTGGTTGGCTGCTTGAATTCTGGCTCTTTTGGAAAATTTGGCCCTGAATGTATTTCAGAAAGCAAAGAATAACTCTGGTTGACTTCCTGAGTTGTGGTGTTCACTGCATTCTGTGCATTCAGAGAATGATAGGGTTGGACAGGACCTTGGGGGTCTTCTAGTCCAACCCCCTGCCCAGTGCAGGAATCGTCATACCATTCTGGGCAAATGGCTGTCCAATCTTTTCTTGAAAACCTCCAGTGATGGAGCACCCACAACTTCAGGAGGCAGGCTGTTCTAATGCTTAATAGCTCTCACAGTCAGGAAATCCCTCCTTAGTTCAACTTTGGATCTCTCATGGTAAAGCTTCCACCCATTGGTTCTTGTCTTGCCCTCAGGTGCTGGGGAGAATAAACCAACTCCCTCTTCCCTGTGACATCCCTTCATGTATTAGAAGACTGCTATCATGCCTCCCCTTAGCTTTCTCTTCTTTAAGGTAAACATACCAAGTTCCTTTAAACACTCTTCATAGGATTTAGCCTCTAAGTCCCTTACCACCTTTGTTGCTCTTCTCTGCACTCTTTCCAGTTCCTCAGCATCCTTTTTATATTGTGGTGACCAGAACTGGGCACAGTATTCCAGGTGTGGTCTGACCAGTGCAGCACAGAGCGGTACTATTACTTCCCGTGACCTTGACACTGTACTTCAATTGATGCTGCCCAAAACAGCATTGGCCTTCTTGGCAGCTGCAGCACGTTGCTGGATCATCCTTATTCTGTGGTCTACCAAGACCCCCAGATCTTTCTCGGAAGTACTATTGCCAGGTACCACTTACCTTGTACCTGTGCATCTGTTTTTTCCTGCCTAAGTGCAGAACCTTACATTTCTAAACACTGAACAACATTTTGTTGGATAGGACCCAAAGTTCAAGTTTATCAAGATCTTTTTTTAAACCTTGAGTCTGTTTTCGGGGGTATCAGCAGTTTCCCCACTTTGTGTCATCCCCAGGCTTTCCCTTGGCTCTTGGCACTTTTCATTTGTAGAGACTTAAACATATGAAGAATCTTGCATTTTTTCTTCATGCTCTTGTGCACTGTTGATGCAGATTCATGGGGCATTTGGCTACAAAGGCATGTTTGAACTTACTTGTTGGTTTGTCTGTCTATCCCTTTAGCACTGCACGTGTAAAAAGAAGACTTGTTTTGCTGAGCAAGGGTGTGTACATGATTCATGATTACCTTTTTTGTTCTGAGTGTTTTGGGATGGGTAAATGTTGGCAGCCAGGTAGGAGGATTTTTTTGTCTTTCTCAGGGTGGGGCCTCTGTCCTGGACAGACGTACCTTTTCTCTCTCTCTCTCTCTCTCTCTCTCTCTCTCTCTCTCTCTCTCCTTCCTTCCTTCCTTCCTTCCTTCCTTCCTTCCTTCCTTCCTTCCTTCCTTCCTTCCTCTCTTCTTTCCCTCCCTCCCTCCCTCCCTCAAATATTCTCATTCTATCACACATAAACTGCAATTTCTTCTTTTTGGCAGCCAGCTACTACAAGTGTCCTTTCCTTCCCCATGAGTTGTAATTCGGCAAAGTAAATATGGAGGGAATAGAGACAGTCTATGTTTTAACCACCTGGAGGTTAGATTTAGGCACATGGAATTTAGATTCCCCTTCATGGATTGTTACATTGTGGTAAGAAGGGGTTTGTGCATCCCAATGATGCTATGAGCTCTATCATTGACAATGTGCATTCCCAGAAGGTTCATCTATGACAAGCAGATCATAGGTAAGGGATTAGAATAAATACAGTCTATTGGACAAGAAATTAAACTGTATTCATTCACTTCATTATTCTACTAAAAAAAACCAAAAAAACCCCCCAACCCATCCCAAAAGCACATTCTCAACCAGGACAGTGTTGATATGATACTGAAAGATGTGCTCCCCAGATCAGATGATATCCAGTAAGTTTCTGGAGAAGAGCAGAGGGCAAGTACAAGTAGCACTGTTATTTTTGATGTGGCTAGAGTAAGCCAAAAGGACACCCAGTTGCTGATGTGCCCATAGGCTAAAGGAAGCTTCAATGTTGCAAAGATGTATACATACATACATACATACATACATACATACATACTATTGGTATGTGGAATGTCTCAGAATGTTAAATTAAGGCAAAACTGTTGTTGTTAAGCAGAAATATCAAGACTGAACAATGACAATCAGCAAACTGAAATACAGTGGTACCTCAGTTCACGAACGCTTCTGTTCACGAACAATTCGGTTCACGAACAGCTCCGGTCGCAAAATTTTGCCTCCATTCGCGAACTCCGCATCAGGTTACGAACAGGATCCGCGGCCATTTTCCCTCCCGTGACACGTGGTCGCGGCTTCCTGTAGGGAGGGGGACTCTCCCTCCAAGCAGTAACCGCCTCCCCACCCGCCTTCCTGTCCTCCACGCCAGAAGTCGCATCGAGCAAGGTTAGCTTTCTCTCTCTTCGTACTGTACTTTGTGTCATATTTTTGTGGTTTAAAAAAAAAAACATATGGTTCAGAACGGATTAACCGTAATTACATTGAACCTTATAGGGAAATTTGATTCGGGACGCGATCAAAAATCGGTTGGCAACCAAATTCGTAGGGGTCAGAACGGATTAACCGTATTTACATTGAACCTTATGGGAAAATTTGATTCGGTTCACGACCAATTTGGTTCGCGACCAGAGTTGCGGAACGAATTAAGTTTGTGAACCGAGGTACCACTGTACACTAGAATAGGCTGTTTTACATCAGAAGAGCATTAAATCTTGTAGACTGCAGAAAACATCACAGAAGAAATGCAGTAAGTTGGCTGTGGATTGGCAAAGTAACATGGGATGCACTGCTAAAAAATCAGGGTTATAGCAACAAAATTTTGTATAAAGCTCACAATCATTGAGGCTAGTAAGATAATCCCCTGCTACTATCAAATGAGCATTTGAATATAAACCATGCAAGTGGTGAATATAATTTTTTATCTTCTGCCAAATTTCACTAATCATGCCATGGGTATACAGAGGGGATATATAAACTAAAACTATTACAGTTAGGTGTTATTGATACTGCATACCACTCTAAAGAGGGCAGCTCTAACACTCCAACCTGTAGTGCTATATAAATGAATAGTTAGTCCCACTGGCTAAAAGGCTGTGCCCATGTGGCTCTGGGGAAGTGGAAACCACCGGGCATGTCCTCTTACAGTGTCCATTTTATAGAAAAATACGAACAAAATTTATTTCTCCAACGATCAGCAGATATCCCAGCAGACCGGATGCTGAACATCTTCAAATTCTTCTTAAAGATGAGTGGAATAATGTTACAGAGCAGGTGGCAAGATTTTGCGCAGCAGCCCTTAAGAGCCAACATATTATTGTGAACAATTGATATAAGCATTCTGTGTTTCTATATTTATGTATTTAAAAACTGACATTAACTCTTAATTTTAATGGTTCATAATGTGTAATTTTAGGACGATTGAAGCCAGGTGTACAAATTATTGTAAATGATTTCTAATTATAATTGACAAGTACCTTGACTAGTATACCTTGGATATATAATCCCTTATTTGGATTGGACATATTTCATGTCTTTCCCTTCTTTTAATATTGTACTGGTCTAATTGACTGTAATAAAGTAAATAAATAAATAAATGAATGAATAGTTATAATTCCCCCCAAAACCTGCCACTCCTAGTTCCTGGAAGAGCATGTAGAGATAATGCCTTATAGTCCTCTAGGAAATAGTCTTCTGTTATGCTTGTCTCCTGTAAAAGTATAATATCATGAAAAGTAACTCAGATCAACAAAGTACTTCTTGTAAAATTTCAGCTTAAATATAAGAAAACAAAACCATCGGACCAATGGGGTATAACCTCAGCAATATTCCATACGATTCTGTGATGAAAGTAAGAATGGATTTAATGGAATAGTTCCAATAAAGAGTGTCTGAATAACTCTGAACTGAAATTAATGACACCACTAAAACTGCATGCAGAAGAGCCAAGGGCTCCCAAAATCACATCCAGTGGATAACGGAAAAAGCAAGGGCCTTCCAAAGAAATTCCTATTTTTACTGATTGCACTAAGACTTCTGTAGATTATGTGGACAGCTCTTAAAAGCATGGGTCACCTCATTAATCTATTAAAGAATGTGTATGATGAACAGAAAATCACTGTTAGAATAGAATATAGTATAACTAAATGGTTCCAAATTGGGAAAGGAGTGTGCCAAGATTGCATACTGTTATCTTACTTTTTAAAACCAAAGATGAAAAATATGTCATAAGAAATGCTGGACTAGAAGAAATGGAAATTGGAATTAAAATTGAGAGAAACTTCAGCAATCTTAGATACGCTGTTGATACAAACATATAAGTAATAAAATACAAAACAAGACAATCATACTATACATAACTACACATCAGGGACAATAACCAACTCAAAAACTATAATAATAATCAGAAATAAGTTACCAGATAGTAAATCATTGCATTCTATCCCAGACTGCTATAAAAGCCAAGGTTTCACAGTTTTATGAAAGCCCAAAAGGGTCAGGGCCATATAAACCTCGGGGTGGGGTGGGAGGTGGTCACTATTCCACAGGGTGGGTGTATCTTCAGAGAAGGAGTCTTCCTAGGCTCAAAAATTAGGGTGAATGAAAATAAGAGGAAAGTGAGATACATTTGAACATGTACGCTAACAAACCTTTCTCTCTTTTGGGATCTGGACTGACAGGCAGAAAAGAGAGCAGGAATAACAGTATAGCTCAGGAAAACTCTATTGAAAAGGATTACTGAAACCAACATTAGATAATTACTATTAGATGTACAATAGTAAATAATAATAATAATAATTTATTACACTTGTATGCCACCTGACTCTCAACGACTCTGGGCATTTCACAACAATCAAAGAAATCACAATAAAATCAATAAAAAATAAAAAATAAAGATAAAAGATGGCAAGTGTGATGAAGTGAGGGGTCTCACTTTCCCTTGCCAAAGGCCTGTGTGAAGAGCTAGGTCTTCATGGCTCTTTTAAACAACAGCAGAGTGGGGGCCATCTGAATCTCGGGGGAACCTCATTCCAGAGGGCAGGCACTGCTACACAGAAGGTGTGCTTCTGGGATCCTGGGAGATGACATTGTTTAAATCAAGGGAACTTGGAACACACCAACCTTGCAGGATTGAATTGGCTGGGTAGATGTTATGGGAGACAGGCGGTCCCTCAAGTAACCAGGCCCTATGCCATATAGTATACTATATACATATAGTACCTATAGACAATCCATGGTGAGGTTGTATATAGTGTGGATACTCTAAAGCACTTCATCCAAAGCATGGTATCAGGAAGCTAGGGTTGCATCTGAATGTGAATTTGGGAACTGCCATAATAGAATGCTCCTGGTTTGGTTGAATTTTGTTAGGTATGGCTCCTGCACGGCTCTTGCTTTCTCTCTGAGTGGACCATACAGACATCAGCATACATTGCATTGCTTTGATTCCAGGAGTTTATGTTTCTAAGTGTTGCTGTTAATAAAAAAAGAGAAATCTTATTACTATTCCTACTTATCTCTGTTAAATGCTAACGTGGAAGCCATCTTAACTCCACAAATAAAATGTTCTAATATATGAAATGTTAAATATATATGATTAAGCCTAGCTCCTCAAGTACTTAATGACAGGCTCTACCCTGTCATACAAATATCTTCAATACAAAAACTACTCAATCTTCCAAGAAAATGCAAAGGAGTCTGCAATTACCATTGATAGTCGCAGATGCTGAGTTTGCTGAACTGAACGACAAATACATGGGAGATATGAGGACTGGTGATACATTTAATAGGAATTACTATGAAAACTCAAGAGCTCAAAAATACCATTATATTCAATTCTGGGGTGTAAAATATGAGGTGATAGATATTCTTCCTGTTTTAGAAACAAAACGCCTGAAACAGTTTTTGTGCAAATGAGTTTTCAAATCACCCAATTTTCCTGAATCTTTCAGCGTATCCTTTGCTCACCTGATCCCACAATTTAAAACTGTTATCTAATAGCTGGCTTTCATCTATGACAGGCTTGGCACTTCAGACCTTTTTACCACTCCTTAATCAATCTGCTCTTGTTTCCCATTTTGCTCATCAGAAAGTGCCAAAAGCATGATCTTGGTAGAGGCATCAGGTAGATCATTAGCATATTATATTTGGAGTTCACCTTTCCCCTTTGATTTATTTATATTTAAAGATTGAGATCAAATATATTTTTAAAGATGAAAAGTCAAGTGTGAAGACTGGAATCAAATGTTCAAATTAAGGAAGCCAGCTTGCAAACAATAGTTCATTTGGGTGACACATGCCGTATTCAGGAATTAAATAACACCCAGAGGTAAACTGGCCGAAACTGAACAGGTAGAAAATACAGGTTAAATATTTCACCCACATTCATCATTACCCTTAATAAGGTGCTCCCGCATTGTGATGTATCTACTTTTTATTATTATCAATACTAAGATCTAATAATTGGAAATTACAATGAAAATGTGAAAACTTTATTTAAACATCACATGTAAATGTATACATCATCATTAGAGACAATTAAGAAAGTATTCTTTGGTAAAATTCATTACACCCAACTACAGAATGCAATCCCTTGGGAGTTGCCCTTAGCCTCCAGTCTTTCTGTTTTCAGAAAAGGAGTCAACAGCTAACAATTAATTGCTTTTATTGGCTTTTAATTGCTTATATTTAGTCTGTTAGCCAACAGAAGTGCCCTATGAGTGGAAATGTGGGCTATGAATCATAATAATCAACATAATTTCAAAGTCACCTTCCATTTTTAGCTACAAAGAGCTGATTATTGAAGGTGCACCTCACAAAAGATAAAATTTCATTTCAATAATTTGGTATAATTTGGGGAACTGGGGAAATGTAAAGCACCACAATCTTTAAAGCAAATACATATCCTCATGTATTAAAAATAGGTGTCTTTTGTATTCGTTCCAAGCACAACTCAGGTACATTACCTTGAACTCAACGGTTACCTTAAAAGCTCAGAGGGTTCCCTGGGGACTGAGAGATAACATCCCAGCTTGGATTCCCTCCTTCAAGCATCAGTCTCCCTCCCCACCCCTGGAGTAGGCAATCTGACACGATGCCCTCCCAGAGATCATAACATTGCAATAGTAAGCGTTTAAAATCCAGAGCTCCATCTTTCACATTTAATTGTTTTTACTGTACGTTTTATTTCACTGTTGCTTTTCCTTTTAAGTAATATTACAAACCATCCTAGGAACTGGTTTGACCTAAAGGAACAAACTGATTTGCCTCAAATATATGAGAAAGCAGTGAAATTAAATGAATGAGTACTTCCAATTCTTTTTTCAGTCAACATCTTTGCATTTATTGGCAAGAATTTCTGAACCAGGAAAAAAAAAAGCTTAGCAGTTTGGGTAGAATGTCCCTTATATGTCCCCCCTAGATCTCTGCAAGAGAAAGTATTCTTAAAGTAAAACATTCAAGGAAATAGGCCTGTAGTGGTTCATCTTTCACAGGCTTTTTGATAGAAATGAGAATACTGAGTACAGCTCAAACATTTTTCCTTATGTATCAAGAAGTAAAAAGAAATGTAATATTAAATGAAAACTGAACATTTAGAGAAAGAATTTCGGTGGTCTTGGATTGACTATACTTCTCTATTTAATCACCGTGTAAAATTTTATGTTGAATTATCAGGTATATTTTAAAATGGGTTGTTTTACATGCCTTAAGAACATCTCTATTTCAAAGTTCTCCTTCAAATATCTACTTCCAACAATCACATCCTATCTTATAATCAGCCTTCTAATATTTAGAACATTTGCACATAGCTTATTATTCTCCCACAACAGATTCATAATAACTGATAGCTCAAGGAACTATAAATATTTCAATTATTTATACATTGTTATATATTAAATATATATTCATATTTAAGCACAATCTGGGTAGACAATTTAGTTATTATCTTGTGCAGTTAATCAGCTTAATCAACAAAACGCTATGCATTTCTCACTCTTCTTATAACCTGCATGTAATTGAGTCATATCTCAAGCCTGATACTTCTACCAAAATATTTACATAGCCAAATGGATGTACTGCACTTTAAATAACAGTGTAATTCTATCATGCTTTGTTTCCCCCTTAGATCAAAGCTCGTTATTTTTACAGTAACTTCCATACATGACTTCCCATGTTAATTAACTAAGTGCATGGTGGCTTAGCCCATTCATATTTTTCCTTTTAATATATAAGCTGATCTCAAGTAATAATACCACTGTAGAAGCTGAGCTAGTAGATGCCTTTCTACAGTCAGGATCTGGAACAAGCAAGAATCACCTGAATTAATATTAGGCTGGAACATGCGAGACACTTGTGTGTGCGGACTTCAAAAATGCAAAGCATAAAATAAATATGACAGACCTAAGTAATTTGGAATTTGGATTAAGTGTGAGAACTCTGATTTTACAGTTATTCTGGTCTCATCTCCAGCCCAACAATTATACTGTAATCAGATTCTTGCTCATAATACAATGTACAGAACCAGTTCTTCATGGACAGTCAGCTTCATCCTTCAATTGTAAAAGAAAAAAAGAAACTCGACAGGTAATAGGTTTTCTTCTTCTACTACTGACTTTCTCTCTCTCTCTCTCTGTGTTTGTGTGTGTGTGTGAGAGAGAGAAAGAGAGAGAGAGAAAAGAGACACATGTTTCTGTGCCATGCATGTGTTCTTGAGTAAGCTGCTTGACCTTTTCTACCAGCCTCTTTAATTGCTAAATGGCAAGATAACCATTTCCATTTTAATTGAAGTGTTACTACATGCTCTAAATATTAATAGGCTGCTATCTGTGACATTGTTAATATAAGACTAGGACATAAATAATAACATTTGTAATCTCATATTGTTTCCAGAATACAAAAGTTTATTAAGAATTTTAAAGCATGCAGCAACAGAAAAAAGAAAACACTAACCAGTTGCTGAGGATCTAGGTTTTTTGCCCCTTTATCTTTTTTGATATGACATAACCTTGATCAATAAATAAGAGGAGGGGAGCCTCCAAGCCTCGTCTCTAATCTCTTTAAAATGAATACATGACTAAAGCTTTATATAGATATTAGCATGTAACAGATTTCAGAGAACTGTCTTCTCTGTCAGTGAAAAGATTAGCCATATTGACTGGAGGAACATGTCATTTATTAATTTTATTATTTAATCTAATATTTCAGACAGTGATATTGATAAACAATTTTATAGATTAGAACAGGATATTAATGGCTATGCCGAGCCAAAAGAGATAAAGAAAGTCCCCTTGAATTACGAGACTATGATTTCAGTCTTGCTCATGCTGACCCAGGAAAAAAATCTGGGTTAGATAAAAAGACTCACTTCTATGTAGGAAGCTGCCTTCAGGAGCTGCTTTGTAGTAAGTTGCCTAGCTCTGTATTATTCTGCAGCAACTCAGCAGCAGTCCAGGTGTTCTAATGTGTTTTTGAACTGAATCTTCCTGATAATGTAAAGCATCCATTTAATCTAATTAGAAGCAAGTATGCATAGCTCAGGGTTGAACTGTGGAGTCCTTGGGGTTCTCTTAGCAAACCCCATTCCATTCTAGCACTGAAGATGTTACCCAGCCAGGTAATGAAACATTTGCAAGAAAACAGCTAAGCTCAGAGAACCCCAAGGACTCCACAATCTAACTGGTGACCTCAAGCTAAGGTCTAACTTCTAAAGACAGATAATCATCAGTTGTTACTTAATATTGTAATCAAGTTGCTCCTCAGGCTGGACCTCAGGGCTGAAGTCTGACTCAGGGGCTTCGTGATGCCTCAGAAAGCAGTTGGTGATGGGGAAAACTAGCTCAGTATCTGGGCTGGCTGGACACACCAAGTCTCCCTGATGCTGGTTATTTTTTTTTTTTTATTATTATTTTTAACAGATTTATATGGCTGCCCAACTCACACATGGTGACTCTGGGTGGCTTACAGAATTAAAATCCACAATACAAAAACCCATCAACCCACCCACCCCTGCAGCGGCTACAAACACAATCAAATCAACCAGTTGATGGGCTCCATATCAATCTGGGGTCCCCAGGCCCTCTAGCAAAACCATGCCTTCAGGGTCTTCCGGAAAAGTAAGGTTCTGATACTGCTCACCCTATATCTATAGTATGTCTGGCCCTGACAGCATGTATTTAACTGTCAATGCTTATTTTATTATTTTTATTTTAGAAAACATCCTTCTCTACCACAAACATGTGCATGTACTCAAGAAAATATGTTTAACATCAAAGAATCAAACTCCGGTTTATTCCTGCCCTCATTATAATATCCAGATTTTTATTTACTGTAAGATCACTCCCAATGACTTAACATATCCCAGGACCTGGGATAGAGTGAGGTTGGAGCCTGAGGATTGTATTGTCTGATAGACTGCAGACTGTGGGTCAGGCGCCTGGTTTTATTGCCTGTGGTTTTTTATTATTGGGGTGGTTTTTATTATTGTTGTGAGCCACCCAGAGTTGTGTTTTACAGATGGGCAGCCATATAAGTCATTTAAATAAATGAAATATATTGGCGACTGTGTAACAATAATTTTGCCTGCAATGCCACACTGCATGGTAGCACAGATCCCAATGTACAATTCAGGGGCTCCAATATGCCCCAACACCTCTTTTGGTGTCCACCAGGCTGCTTGCTCCCCAAGATTACTTTTTCACATTCATTTAATCAAAAATAAATAAATGGGAAACTAGCATGTTGCAGAGCACCAGCTTCATGTATAATCTGTATTTTCAGCAATGTTTCTAGGCCCCAGTGGCTTTCTTAGAAAATAAAACGGTGGGTGGCTGCAACCCAGTGCTTTCTCAAGTGTGTCAGTAACCTTAGAGAAACAAAGGCGAGAATTTTGGGAGGTTCAGGGTGATGGTGGGGAGCAACCTCATGAGTTTTGCTGCTAGTAAATTGGGGAAATGGTGAGCTACATCCACCATAGCTGCCATTTTGTGAGAATGCCTGAAACATGCTCTTGAAATTTTTACTGTGCCCACTGGTTCAAAAAGATTGGGTAGCCCAGAATTATTGTCCTAGCACTTTTCGTAGCTGCCAAGTTTATCTAGGATAAATGAGAGTTGGAAATTAATTGTTGTCTGGCATGTGCGACTTGTCCTTTTATGGTGCTAGCAGTTTTGAGAAAAACCCTGAGGCTCCATCAGAAATACTGGGGAAGATAGAGTCTGGTTAAATCATCTATCAAGAATGTTACATTTCTTTCTAGCCTCCTGGCTTGGTGAGTAATGAGGCTCAGTTCCTCTCACTTGACCGCAAGGCTCACCTCTCACAAGCGTGTTGTATTCCAGATCTATTTCAGCAGTTCAGCACAGAGAGCCTTCCAAATTGATATTGTCATGCCATATCAATATAAATTTCCAGTTTTCTCTGAAAATGAATTTCTGGCAGAATTTCCAGGGGTCCCATTAATTTAGGTGAACTATAACTTATTTTATGTGCCCTGAAGGCATCCCTGCCCATTTAACCTATTCAAACATACTATGACCAGAGGGGGAAAAAAAAAAAAGGAAGGAAGGAAGGAAGGAAGGAAGGAAGGAAGGAAGGAAGGAAGGAAGGAAGGAAGGAAGGAAGGAAGGAAGGAAGGAAAGAAAGAAAGAAAGAAAGAAAGAAAGAAAGAAAGAAAGAAAGAAAGAAAGAAAGAAAGAAAGAAAGAAAACCAGCCTTAAGCAACTAAAGAAAGTAAATAACCCTCAGACTCTCAGTCTCCCTCATCAAGTTATCATTTATTAGGCAGACACTAGAAGCCAGAATTTATGAGCTATTAAAACCTGAATTTAGAAAAGACTTTGGCTTCCAGTACCATTTCTGACCCTAAGAGAATAAAGTACATTTGTTAAATAAGCCTAAACAATTCTCTTAGCTGTGTGAAATGGCTAGTTTTAGGGATGAGCTTGTACTAGTCACTTCTGGTGAGATGGGTGGCTATATAAATTTGATAAATAAATAAATAAATAAATAAATCTATTATCAACTATGTTTCTAGAAAATAATAAGTACATACTGTACATACGTATGTGATATTCTGCTTCAGGGCGAGCAACATTATGCAGAGTCCAGGAAAAGGGTAAGAAATAGAAAGTCTAAGAAATTAAAGACATAGGATAAGGAAAAGAAAAGCAAGCAGACCTAAAACCAGCCTACCAACACTCTTCATTATGTTTTTCCATCTCTTTCTATCCTTGCTGATCATCATTGCTTCCATCATGTTCATGCATATACTGCTTTGTGCAGTGTGTATCCATACATCGCGTATACTTCCTAGTTCATGGGATTTAGGCAACATCTGTTGTAAGGCAGCCTCTTTAGATTAGCAATCCTAGCACATTGAGGCTGTGCTGGGCTTTGGTTGTCTTTATGACATACTGGCACAAGGTGGTAAAACTGTCCCTACCAGGGAGTGCCACACGTGGCACAGGTATGCCTAATGATTCACTGCCTGACTGTCCCATTGCCAGAAAGGAGTCCCTGTGGTGTCTGGCGGGCCGAAACGGAGAACGTTACCTTCTGTTAATCCCTGTGGACCATCAACGTGATCTCAGGGTGTGCTCTTCTCCTCCACTTCCAAAGTAAACTTCCCTATGCTATATTGCCTCAAGCACTCCTACCCATTTTGGATAGCACAATTCAGTTTGTTGCAGATTAACCCCAGCATTCAGTGGCTATTTTGCAGAAGCAGGGAGTCCCTTCAGTTCAGTGCTTACTGTAGCCCATAATAACTTTAAGAGCTACTCTTTCCAGGAGACTGGTATGAGCAGAATGGCTGTAATATTTGCCTTGCAAAGAGAAGGCTGCTGGTTAACCTGGTGGAAACATTTTTTAAAAATCACTTCACTCCTTTTTTCCTCTGAATTTTCTAATTTTCCCTGTGCTTCCTCTTTCCTTTTTTGTTTTTTAATCACTATTTTTTTCAATCAGCTGAGGAAGGAGGGTTTCACTCTCAGCTTCCAAATAGTCCAGGTGACTGGAAAAATAGCAAAATGGTACACTAATGGATTTTTTAAAAAGCACAGGAAAAATTAGGAAGCGACTACACACAAGGAAAAAAAAAGTGATTACCCATTGCTTTCCTGGAACAGAAAGGTGGAATGGCACAGCCACAGGGGAATTGTCTAGTAGGAGGATATGGCAACCTTGCAAATATTTCAATCCAGACAGGATTTCTGAAGATGGCTTGCATAGTAAATGTGGATGTGCCATAAGGTTGGTTATGTTGTCTACTCTTTCTGTCTCTTACTAAAAAGCATTATGCTTCTAGAAAAAATGTAACTTTATTATATTTGTAAACATTTCCAATACATTAATTACGGGCTTTTCAGAAATCATCTACTCCAGGATAGATTATGCAGAGTAGCTATTACACAGCAACTGCATGATGTAATTACTGTCTTTGCTATTTTCCAGTGAGCTGCTAACAATAGTTGCTAGGAAACAGTAGTAGTGTGAGTAGCTTGGCAATATCCATTACACAGACAGATAATGCAGGGAACAATCTTTTGCAATTTGGTGTCTTTCAGATATAATGGGATTGTATCTCCCAGAATTCACAGTTCACCATGGTTTTGGCCAAGAGTTCTGGAAGTTGCAATCCCAACATATGTGAAATAGGCCATGTTGGGGAAGGGTGACATTGGACTTTGCATGATCTCCCCTTCGTCCTAACAGTATTAAGAAGCAGATTAAAGGAAGCAAATTAATAATACTTATTACACGTGATCAGTCATTACCTGAGTTATAAGCTAATATTAAATTGCATTTAAGGTACACACTCAGATATGCTGGATGCTAAACGATGTTTTTATCAGTTTTAAATAATTTAAATTTAATTGCAATAAAATAATTGTCGAAAGTTGCCATAAGATTGAGCTGTTGGGGTCATATTACACTCATTTTGTTCAATCACATTGATTGCTAATTTACTTCTGCATCTTCAAGGAGCTGCACTGAAGGCAGGGGTGGGGAACTCCATACATTGCTTAACTAAAACTCTCAGTAACCTTGCCCAGAATGACTAATGATGAGAGATGCTGGGCGTTATAGTTCAGCAATATTTAACCATTTCCCCAGCACAGTTTTAAAGACCCCAGAGACGTATGGGTCTTCTTCTCTGTTTCTTCACATTGCCATCTGAAGCACAGTGGCTAGTGAAAAGGAAGGTGGTCTTCTCAGTAGTGATTTCTACTCTGCACAATGCCTTTGCAAGAGAGCCTGCCTGCCTGCCTTCTTTCCTTTATATCCCACCTTTATTTTGTTCAAACCAAGATGGTGCATACATAATACTCTTTCCTCCTATTGTTCACACAACCTGGTGAAGTGGGTTTTGCTGAGAGAGAGAGATTGCCCCAAAGGGAGGACTAAAACTCATGTTCTTGTGCTTTCTGGTCCTGTACCTTAACTACTACACCAAACTGGCTCTTATTTATTTGTTTCTTTATTTTATTTATATGCCACCCAATCCCAGAAGACCCTAGGCAGCTAACAATTCATCAAGCCCTGATAATGTAGCATACAAACATTTGGTTAAAATCTTGCAATTTAATTTTTTCAGTTTCTGGCTGAATATTTTTTAAATTGGGTTTTGCATCTTTTGTTTATGAATCAACTGCCTGTTTATGAATCAACTTCCTCCTCAGTCCCAGCAGAGCAATGATTTTTGCCTTATTTCCCCAACAATATTTGGGGAGATATTGCATGTAGCTCTTGTGACTCCTGGGAGAGGGGCTGGAAGGCCAAGCCCCTCTCCCATTTTGACAGAACTGTTAGCATCCTCCAGAAAACAGCCCAGTTGGAGCTGCAGGACAACACAACTTCTTTCGGCTTGGCAGGGAGAAGCAGCCACAGCTTTCATCTGTTACTCAATAATGATAATGGGTCCTGGAGGAAGGCTGGCAGCTTTGCAAACAAAAGCTTGCATGGGAAAGTATACTCCAGCAAAATCTCTCATAAACATTTCTTCCAGTGAAGAGATGCATTCTTAATGATTGTTACTGATGACAAAAATGCAATCATTAAGGAAAAATGCAATGTAGATTCCCCTTGCTGGCAGTTTCACAGTAAGGATGGCAGAGAGGATATCTGCAGACTCTTCTCATCCTGGATATAATCTGTTCCAACTTCTTCCTTCAGGACGGCGCTACAGAGCACCATATGTTAAAGCATCTAGACATCGGAATAGTTTGTTCCCTTGTGCCATTGCTCTGTTAAATACCATATGACCTGATATATATTGGACAGTGGCTTCTCCCTTTGGAAAAGTTATTTTACTGGGGCAGTGTTATTGTTACTATTTATTAATTTGCTGTTGCTATCCAAACACACCGTTGATCTTGCTGTTCGTCACCTAAGACAAATTCCTTGTATATATTTGATACTTGGTCATTAAAGTATTTTGTATTTTGTATTGTATTTAACAGCCATCAATAGTGATCTTAAAGGTCAGTGCATTCAGTGAATCTGCAAATAAAACTCTGTCTGCCTATTGCCATATTTGGTATATTTATACTTCAGCTTTCTTCCATCCACACGGTCTCCTGTCCAGCAGTGACTTGCCCCAGAACTGCTTCAGCTATGAGTTTGCTTTGGTTTTCTAAAGTTTTGCCTCCTCCCCTATCTTAACTGATTCCTGAGCTATAATGCTAATTGTGGTTCATCAAGGATGTGTTTCATATATTAGTGATTTTTATTTTTTTTGGTTAAAATAGGGTTGTTTTATTCTTTCCTAGAAAAAGGCAAAATATACTTTTTCAAAAGAAAAGATACACAAAACCAGTAAAAGGGGATCATACAGGCATTGCAACTGAGGCCCAATCAGCAAGCATTTCACAATAGTTCAGAGGTTTTTGTATTTTGTTCTCAGAAAGAATAAACCTGAAGGGCAGGCTAAAATGGATGAAGCCTGAGCTTGATCTACATTATTACATTTAAGACTGCAGGCATAATTTAGTGGCGCTCACATGAGACCACAAAGTTATATAATTTCACACTAATGAACTAGCCTGTCAGCCACCACAGAATGTGACAAGCAAAGGGATGGTTTTCCCTACATATGAATGCAGCAATACAGTGATTCCTTATCTGACAGTGGGGTGGTTTCCTAATGTGATCTGGATGACTTATCCCGCTTATGAAAGACAATCCCATAATGCCGTGGAACCTAAGCATCTAATGATCTAAACTGAAGACAAAACAAAGTATTCCTTTACAGGCTTAGAATTATTTTCTTTTCGTTAATGCTATTTAGAGAAGACAGTAATGACAAACTCAAATAAATCTTCTGTAACCCTTTAGTTGCCATGCTAGACAACCAAGTACCAAAACTTCTGATCCATAATTTTCCTCATGAAAACTGTTGAGGAGAGAGGGAGAATAAAAACTGTAGTAGTCACAAAATATTTTAAAATATGTGGGATTTTTGATTTAGTAAGATACAAAGCAAGCATTGTGACAGTTACCCAAGGATCATGGTTCCCATAGTACAATAGCTTTTAATTGTTATTTCAAGCTGGAACTTATGTTAAATCTGTTGCTTTAATTTTGTGAATATTTCTGTAATTCCATTAGATTGATTGTTCGATTGTTTATACATACATACACACATACATACATGCATAGATACATACCATCCACTCACCAAGCAACCCTGGGTGGCTCACATAGGATTAAAAATATCAAAATATCAGTAAAAAAAAACATTGTACCAGGGACAGGTTCAAGCAACATCCTGCTCCAATGTCTTCGAAGCCCACTGGGGCCATCCAGATCTTGAGGGAGATGTTATAAGGCAGGTACATTGATAGAGAAGACCTATTTCCTGGATTCCATAAAATGACATGTTTTTAAATGGAACCTTGAACATGCCAACCTGGACCATTTTAATTTTAGCATAAAAATAACTAGATCAACAATTTGGCAGTGATAAATCTATGTAGGGTACTTTTCAGTCTTAAAATGGAGTGTGTGGTGGATGATTTTGGTGGTTTTTACCAACTTATTATAAAGTCTGCCATGTTTCATCTTTTACATTTGATATTGAGCTTTGGTTTTCATGCTGATGTGATTGATTTTGATGTTTTAAACTTATTGTAAATGGTCTAGAGTTGTATTAGCTGGGTGGTGTGTGATGTACAGTATATGTATATGTTGTAAATAAATAAAGAAAATATTAGGAAAACATTTTCTTACATTTAAAAGTAGACAAAGTTCAGTGTCAGAGAAAAGATACACTTCATTCTCTCCTAGCATAAACTTAATCAACATGTTTATAAATTACATTCAACATTAGAAATAGCTTTGAAGTCCTGGACCTCATTGATAGAGAACCAGAGAAACTTTTGGATTAAATCAAAGATGTTCTTAAGAGACTGCCAAAGACCAAGAAACAGAAGATAGTAAATTGGATGTCAAAAGGAATGGTGGAGACTGCAGAGAAGAGAAGCCAAAGCCAACAAAGACAAAGATTTCAGGAATAAACTTAGCAAAGAATTTCAGAAAGCTGTTAGATGAGACAAGAAGTAATATTACAACATCTGTAAAAGCACCCTGATGGAAACAGACATAGAAAAACAAGGATAGTCTTCCAGAAGATTTCCACATTCAGAAGGAGGTTCCAATCTTGAACTGGTATGCTAAAAGATGACAATGGGCAGATAGTAAGTGATTCCAAGAAGAACAAACAAGGTGGAAGGAGTATACTGAAATTCTGTACCATAGAGATATCAGCAAAGATACCTTTGGAGCTATTCCTTATTTACAGGAACCTCTACAGGTAGTCCTTGTTTACTGACCATTCGTTCAGTGACCGTTCGAAGTTACGACAGCAATGAATAAGGAGACTTACGACTGGTCCTTGAAATTGTGGCCACTGTGGCATCCCTGCGGTCACATGATCACAATTCAGGTGCTTGGCAACTGGAGTGCATTTATTACGGTTGTAGCATCCTGCAATCACATGATCAGCATTTGCGACCTTCACAGTCAGCTTCCAACAAGATGTTGGAATGTAGAAATGATGTAGAAATATTAGAACCAGAAATACTGAATAATAAGAAAACTATGCATTATAAGATGGAGAAGGCAGCTAAGGTGGAACAAATGACATGCCAAGAGAATGACTCGGATAAGGACTTTCTACTGGATATACAAAAGGAGTTGGTTAAAGCTTTGAAAATCAAAGTGGAAATAGAAATGATAAACCAAGAGAATGACCTGGACAATGACTTTTTACTGGATTTACAAAAGAGGTTTGCTAAAGCCTCGAAGAAGCTTTTGGGATGGGAAAAAGAAAAATGGAAGAGAGATCAAATCTTACAATATCTGAATGAATTAAAGAATCATTCATAAGTAAAAGGAAGGAATATAAAGTTCATTTGTTTGACCAAGGTTAAAATAAGGCATGTTTCTATAAAGCTCTGGTAACTCTTTACAGACTTTTTGCTTACACCAGGATTGAGAAGTTGATGATTTATGGATTTGTATATAGTATAGATAAGGGATGGGTAATGGGATGAAGAGACATTTGTTTGTAACCTTATAGGGGGTGAAGAGTTGTTAAGTTTGTTTATACTTGTGATGAAGATTGGAAGTCACTTCTTTATACATTTCTTTTTCTTTATCTTACTTTCTTGTTTTTTTTCTTTTTTTCACTTTTTATTCTTTCTTTCTATTTTCCCTTCTCTCTCTGAGTTTAGTTTGTATTTGCTTTTACTAGTGTAATTAAAATCTTCAACAAAATTATTTTTTAAAAAAGGAATATGCAACAGAAAAAGAATTACAAAAAGTGCTAACCAAACTGTGCTAGCAAATCTAGAGAAAAGTGACCAACAGATTGGAAGAGGTCAGTCTACAGACCAATACTATAGAAAGCAAATTTATCAGAGTGTGCGAACTATCATACAACCTCCTTAATTTCACATACTAGCAAAATAAAGCTTAGGATCTTCGATTGCAGATTAGAGTCGTATATGGAAAGGGAGATGGCAGATGTTCAATCTGGTTTTAGAAAAGGCCAAGGAACAAAAGTTATTATTGCTAATGCATACTGGATAATTAAGAAAGTCAAAAAATACCAAAAGGATGTCAATATGTGGTTACAGAAAGGCTTTTGATTGTGCTGATCATGTCAAACTGTGGAGTGTTGTTAGGAAAACAGGAATCCCAGAACAACAGAACATAAGAAACCTATACACAGGCCAGGAAGTCATAATCTGGATAGAACGTGGCAAAACAGACTGGCTCAGATTAGCAAAGGAGAGAGACAAGGCTGTATACTTGTTCCTTATTTATTCAGCCTATATGCTGAATATATATTGAGGGAGGGTGGGCTGAAAGAAATTGAGTGTAGTTTAAAATTGGAGGAAAAAAATCAGTAATCTGTGCTATGCTGATACCTGAAAATGCAAATGAACTACAATCTCTAGTAATGAAAATCAAGGAGTACAGTGAAAAAAATGGGACTAAGATTAAATATATAAAACGCCAAGCTAATGACAGCAGGTACAGCAAGCTGCCTTAGAACTGATAACAGAGATACTGAAATGATAGTTAGCTTCTGCCTTAGGACCAACTATTCGCAGTGAAGGAATTAGCAGTCAAGAAATATGCCACAAACCAGCACTTGGTAGGGTAGCAATGAAGGCCTTGGAACAGATATTCAGATACTATGATGTGTCTACACCTACAAAGGTCAGAATCCTGCAAGCAACGGTTTTCCCTGTGACACTGTATGGAAGCAGAAGCTGGATTCTGAAGAAGCCAGATAAAAAGACTTGACATTTCTGAACTTGGTGTTAGGGAAGACTCCTGAGAATACTATGGATAGCCAATAAAACAAAAATAGATCATCAAACAAATCAATCCAGACTTCTCACTCGAGGCAAAAATGGCCAGGCCCAAATTATCATATTTTTTACTAATTATATGAATACTTGGCTCTCTTGAAAAGTCTGTAATGCTGGGAAGGGTGGACGGAAAAAAGAGGACAACCAGCAGCAAGGAGAATAGACTTGGTTACAGTGGTGATGGGTACACCCCTGGAAGACCTGAAGAGTCAAGCTGGAGACAGATCATCCTGGAGAAGGCCTATCTATGCTGTCGCTAAGAGTTGACATTGACTTGATGGCACATAATCAAACAATTATACATTATTTATTACATGCAATAATGGGGCAGCTGACACTGAAACTGAATGACGGACAGTACTATTTGGATATAAATGGATATATGCCTTCTAGGATAATTTGAGAAAGATCAATAATATGATAGCCTGAAATACACTTCTTCCACTGAGCACTTAGCAATGATCCTCTTAGCAATTACATTCTATATGCTTTCAAACATTTTTCTAAAACAGGCTTTTCCAACTTGAAAATGCATTACTGACATATTGATTTCAATTCCCGTCATTGTGGCAATGGTGAGAGTTGTGCAGTTCAGAATATGTGGAGGAACTCAAACTGAAGATGGCTTCTCTTCAACAATAAGAGCTAAAGATTCGGAAGAGAAGGTACTTGATAACTGCAGTGCTTCCTCAATTACACCATTTGTTTTCAGTTAACAAGCATTGTACCACTGTGCTTCCTCTGATGTAATATTTCTAAGAAGGTTGCCCAGGATTGTGAAGTGTCTCATGGTTACTGCAAAAGAAGTAATAGCACACCCAAGTTAATGAATATGAAAATAATTATAAATATATCTTCAAACAGTAGAAACCATACTTCAAAGTTGTCTTGAAAAAATGGGCCTAATGAATATATTAAATGCATGTATATAATAGTCAGAAAGCAGCTATGACAGGAAATTGGTTACAAATTGATTTTTCAACAGCCACAAGTGTGAATTCACTCATAATACCGTACAGCACTGAGACTAGTATGTTTAATTCCAGCCTTTCCCAGAGGAGAGGAGACAGCTAGCTGAAAGACAAAAATTAATCTATTTATCATTGTAGAGAAGAGTTCAGGCCTAAGATATTGCATACAGACAAAATAACTGACAGCTTTATGAAATCCATGGTCCACGGAGCACTATTTTGTAGGAAGAAATTGTTTTAAATGTTTTAATGACACTCTGTACTTGCCCGCAGAGGGCATACAACAGGTAAGCACAGGAGACTTAGACATGACCAAAAGAGATAATCAAGGACTATCAAGAGAATTTGACTGGGAAAAAACATATAATATAGAATTTCACCAGAAGTCTGGTATTTTGTCAGTATGTTTAGTGTACAATACACTGCATTTATGTTCTAGCTGGTGGGATGTGGGTAACAGTATGTTTGTTTGCAGGGTAGTCTTGAGGTTAGAAATCTTAGAAAGTATAGAATAGCAAAACTATACTCGAGATAAAACTGGGATTTGGTTGAACTTTTGGCATATTATCCAAAATGTGCCCAAATTGATAATTACTGAATGCTGCTAGTAACATAGCATGGGAATGACTAAGAGCGATGACTTAGTCTACACATCCTTTATCTTATGTGAAAACTCAGTTGATCAAAGCCATGATATGTAGTGGGGTCAATATTCATCTGTTGAGGATCATGGTGTATGGAAAACTGTGACTTAGAATGTAAGAGGAACTAATGAATAAAATAAAGAAAAATAGATATTTTGTGGGCTTGTAGAACTGAGATAAAGGGGAAGGTTGTAATAGATCTGAATGAAGATAATCTGATTCATTCAATGGAGTTGAGAAATTCAGGGAAGTGAAGGTGTAGGCTACTTAATTTATTTACAGTATTTTTATATTGCCCTTAAGATCAGATTCCATGCAGCATCTGAATGAAATAGCTAACATTCAGAAAGTATGAATTGGTATCATCTTGTAATGGGTTGTCAGAATTACCTTGGGAGACAGGAGGAAGAGCCACAGCCTAGATGGCCATCATGTAAAAGATATCTCAGCCCACAGAAGGAAAGGGGGTGTGGGATGCATCTCAGAAGAGATCCTCCTTAGTTTTCTGGCAAGTAAAAGTAAGGGAGGGGAGAAGTGCTTTCAAACTTGCAAGATTCTGTTACTGTAACCTTACAATAAAAGTAGTGCTAGTACTCATGGTTTGTGCCTCTTCTGGATGCATATGAAAAAAGGAATCCATGATGATAGTTACATGTTTTACTCCAGTGATTAGTGACAATGAAAGAACCAGGGATGAGTTTTGGAAAAAAAGTGAAACATTCTGAATAAATATAATCCAAAGAAAAAAGTCTGTTAGGTGACAGGAAAGGATGGGTAGGAACAAGTTGAGAATAATAGAGAAAAATTAACTGGGCTATTTGGAGTCTGAAGAATGAATGAGAATGGTGTTTATTTCAAGAATATTTGTTTACAACAAAGTCTGACTATTTTGAATATGTGGTCTAAGGATAAGACTATTCAGGCGTATACATGACAAATTAATAAATCTGAAACCATGACTGATTTCATTTAATCTCAAAATAGATTGAATAGAAAGTTGGTGAAAGGAATGATATGGAAGCTCTTTGAAACAGAGTGAAAAGAATAAGTTAGAAAATATAATAGGAGTGTGTAGAGTTACGCTAACCAGAAGTACAAAAAGAATGCTTGGAGGAATGAAGTTAAGAAAGCCATTGAGAAAAAATGTATGTAAGAGAATGGTTTCTATAAAAATGAGGATGTAAGAAAGAAGCTGCATAGAGAAAAAACTGAAAGAGTATAATAAAAAATACTAAAGAAAATTAAAAGAGGCAGAGGAAATGCAGAATGATTTTGATGAAGATAAAAAAACATGGAAGCGGACAAAAGAGGATAAACAAGGAACCTCCAGCAGAGTGAATTGAATAACAGTGATACAATGCTTTAGGATTAAACTAAAGTAAAGGAATACTAGATAAATTAGATATTTGTGTGGGAATTACAGGTGAAACTCGAAAAATTAGAATATCGTGCAAATGTTCATTTATGACAGTATGGCAACTCAAAATGTGAAACCAATATATGAGATAGACGCATTACATGCAAAGCGAGATATGTCAAGCCTTACTTTGCTATAATTGTGATGATTATGGCGTACAGCTTATGAAAATCCCAAATTCACAATCTCAGAAAATTAGAATAGTGTGAAAAGGTTCAATATTCTAGGCTCAAAGTGTCCCACTCTAAGCAGCTAATGAATCCATAAGACCTGCAAAGGGTTCCTGAGCCTTTCAATGGTCTCTCAGGCTGGTTCAGTAGGAATCACAAGCATGGGAAAGACTGCTGACCTGACAGTTGTGCAGAAAACCATCATTGACACCCTCCATAAGGAGGGAAAGCCCCAAAAGGTCATTGCAAAAGAAGTTGGATGTTCCCAAAGTGCTGTATCAAAGCACATCAATAGAAGGTTATGTGGAAGGGGAAAGTGTGGTAGAAAAAGGTGCACAATCAGCAGGGATGACTGCAGCCTGGAGAGGATTGTTAGGAAAAGGCCATTCAAAAGTGTTGGGGACTTTCACAAGGAGTGGACTGAGGCTGGAGTTAGTGCATCAAGAGCCACCACACACAGAGGGATCCTGGAGATGGGCTTCAAATGTCGTATTCCTCTTGTCAAGCCACTCCTGAACAACAAACAATGTCAGAAGCGTCTTACCTGGGCTACAGACAAAAAGAACTGGTCTGTTGCCCAGTGGTCCAAAGTCCTCTTTTCTGATGAGAGCAACTTTTGCATCTCATTTGGGAACCAAGGACCCAGAGTCTGGAGGAAGAATGGAGAGGCACACAATGCACAATGCTTGAAGTCCAGCGTGAAGTTTCCACAGTCTGTGTTGATTTGGGGAGCCATGTCATCTGCTGGTGTTGGTCCACTGTGCTTCATTAAGTCCAGGGTCAACGCAGCCGT
Source organism: Liasis olivaceus (assembly GCA_030867105.1). Classification (NCBI taxonomy): domain Eukaryota; kingdom Metazoa; phylum Chordata; class Lepidosauria; order Squamata; family Pythonidae; genus Liasis; species Liasis olivaceus. Next base: position 267,688,218 of record CM061349.1, read on the forward strand.
CTACCAGGAGATTTTGGAGCACTCATGGTTCCTTCCGCAGACGAGCTTTATGGGGATGCTGACTTCATTTTCCAGCAGGACGTGGCACCTGCCCACACTGCCAAAAGTACCAAAAGCTGGTTCAATGACCATGGGATTACTGTGCTTGATTGGCCAGCAAACTCGCCTGCCCTGAACCCCATAGAGAATCTATGGGGCATTGCCAAGAGAAAGATGAGGGACATGAGACCGAACAATGCAGCGGAGCTGAAGGCCGCTGTTGAAGCATCCTGGTCTTCCATAACACCTCAGCAGTGCCACAGGCTGATAGCATCCATGCCACGCCGCATTGCGGCAGTCATTGCCGCAAAAGGGGCCCAAACCAAGTACTGAGTACATATGCATGCTTATACTTTGCAGAGGTCCGATATTGTTCGATTTCCAATCCTTGTGTTATTGATGTCATGTAATATTCTAATTTTCTGAGATTGTGAATTTGGGGTTTTCATAAGCTGTACGCCATAATCATCACAATTATACCAAAGTAAGGCTTGACATATCTCGCTTTGCATGTAATGCGTCTATCTCATATATTGGTTTCACCTTTTGAGTTGCCATACTGACATAAATGAACATTTGCATGATATTCTAATTTTTCGAGTTTCACCTGTATAGTGTCCTTGAGAAATTAATGAATGCAAGAAAGAACATTCATTGTATATTTGTTAATTTAGAAAAAGCACATGTTAGAGTGAGTAGTCTTGAATTATGGAACATTTTCCACAAATACAGAATTGAAGGTTTGTTGCTGAACAATTAAAAGTGATATATGAAGGAAACAAAGCACGGGTGACAATAAATGAAATGTTTAGTAAACGGTTCAACACTACAGGTCTGTTGTGATAAGACGAGAATAAATGGATGATTAATGAATGTGGATGGAATATAAAGTGAGTGACCAATACAAAAATACATAGAAATGATTTTATCAAAGAATAAAAGTGAAGGAAGAAAAATGAGTAGGTAGAAATGAAGGAAAGTTCAAGAAAGTTGAGTTAGATTGGATTGATGAGATCCTCAAAAAAAGAGAAGTAAGCAGTTTGAACAAAAGGGACTGCATGGACAAGGTGGAAGCAGGGACTGCAATAATAATGAGGTATCATGAAGGGCTGGTGAAAACCACATTTCGTTAGATTTCCTTTCCTTTTCTCCTGCTTTTGATTTACTTTGTTTACAACTTCTTATTCTTTCTCTGAACTTTGTTTAATGTTGCCTACCCCAAAATGGAATAGCATGATGGGTATGCATGTATTTATGTATGTATGTATATCAAGTTGATTCATGATGCACATTACAGAAATATTTTCAGGCAGATTAATAAAGGGGATCCATAATTACTAAAGAAAAGTAGATATTACTTGAGGTTAAACTTGTCTGAATTCTGAGCAATAATGGAACTGAACCTATGCCTCCTAATAATAGATAAATCAGTATTACCAAAGTTTGCAAAACATTTTGTAGTTGTACTAGATCCAAGATAGTTTATCTCCAGACAAGTTTAATTTTCTTTTGTAGAAAGAGAAGATACACATGGGGAAATGAGTCTGCAAGATAAATTAGAAGACTGTTTACTTTTCATTAGATGAAAATGTACCTTGCGTTAATAAGTGTAATATGAGTAACTTCAGGGAATGGCTTTTCAACTTTCTTTATCTGATCAAGTGGGGATAAGAAATAGTGATCCCTAAAATTCAACAGAATAATCACTAACACTGTCAAAATTTTCTTCAGAATTAGCCCCTCTTATATGCTTTTTAGAGCCTAGGCAAGACTCTATAGTCCATATACATCATTTCTCAGAATCGTTCTCTGTTCCATTTTAGGTGCAATTTGCAGTGCTTCCCTCCAAGATTTGTACTGTGCGTTGGTCCAGCAATTATGGGAATCTAGACACTAATTTCTACATGTAGCCCCCCTGAATTTTCTACTAGGTCTTTGACATTTTTCTTACCAGAAATTCTGTTAAAGGAAGGAAAAACACAATAGGCGCACACAGCTCTTGTACCGGTAACAGCTGGAGATATTTGGCTAGAAGCATCCATAGTGGCAATTAGAAAAACATTTTTTAAAAAACACATTAGGTATTTTTGGCAGCTCCTCATCTGAAGAAGAGCAAGAGACGACGAAAGTCCAGAAAGCCTTTCCAAGCTACAGCTTTCAGGCAGAGAGGAATGTGGGCCTAGAAAGGTTACAGGCGATACAATAGGAATCTCCTATTCTTTGTCATTTTCTTAACACAAAAAAGACATATGAAACTGAAAACTATGAGATGAAAGTTTGAGGATGTTTGAAACAAAGATTTGATAAGACTAGGGACTCTGCCACAGTACTGTAAATTAAACCTAGGCCAGTAAAGGAAACACTGAATGTCAGCATCTAAGCACTCACTCTTAAAATTTTCAAGAGCTAGAAACAAGAACTGTCTTTATTAAGCTGGGCAGTGTGAACCCTACTGTGCATTTTTATACCTTGTCTCATGAGAATTTTCTGGCTTGGCCTTTCAGATCACCGAGTATTCGTTCTATAATCTCTTAGCCTGAAGATCAGACATGATTGCTTTCCTGGCTTTTGACCACTTGCTTTTGATTTGGATAGACTGCTGATTATTAGTTTGGAGATATAAACAAGACACCTAATGCGTCAAAAGTGGGAGATTTGTCCACTGCACAGAACTAAGAATGATCTCAGAGAAAATGCAGTACTCTATAAATATTACACAGTCAGTAGTAAGGTACCTAATTCATCTTTTTAAAATGTATTTGCATATGTCAATAATACTATACCATACTCTTTAAATATTGACTTTTTCCATTTTGATTTAATATGACTGTGGGAGTATTGTGTAACTACAAATATCTTCCAATAACTGAGAAACAATTCAAGGATTTAAAGTTATAAATATACACATAGATTTTTTTCAACTCATGATTTCTCTTTCTCAAGTAAATGGAAGGACTTTCTGGAGCAACAATCCATGAATTGATGTCGCCATCATCATCATCACCAAAACCATCATAATCATCTGTGGCTATTTCATGAGATTATACCCTAACTATCTCTCAACGTATCAAATGGATGAGTAATGTAACCATTCCAAACACAGACAATAGAAACAATTACAAACAACAATGGGGTCAGTACGATGCGGCTGCAAAATAACAATATTAACCAATTCATGCATTCTTGAATAAATTATACAAATAAACTCACTTAACCCAATTTTATGATGTAAGCCTCTCAGAATGACCATATGAGACAGCACATAACAAAATATAAATAAATAGTATTCTAAAAATGCATGGGTGGCTGCTGTTGGAAGGAAAAGGATATGCATGCAAGCAAATACAGAAGTGCTTTATAGATTAAGTATCCCTTCTGGATTCTGGCATCTGTATTTTTATGAGCAAGCAAGTAGAGTCTTTGGCTTTTTCTTTTCTTCCATCCACATGGAAGAAAAAAAAAACTGTTTGTTCAAAGACCCTGAAAAAACCAGAAGCAAATAATAAGAGCACAAAACTTGGAAAAGAAAGGACAGGAATAAAGAACTCTGGATCCAAAATGTAATAAAATTACAGTACATCTCCGAAAAGGTGATGGAATAAAAAAATTTTTAGAATACATATTTTAAATTCTGACTATTTTGTTCCTTGTATTGTTTAATTCAGCATATGTCTATTCTCAGCACAAGTGTTGACCCATACTACCTGGTCTGAAGACAAATTTAGCTGACTCACCTTGCTTTGCGTGCAGCACATGAAGCAGTCACATTCAAAACAGTACTGGCGCTTCAGATTCTGCTGACGTTCAGGAGTGGGCATTACAGTTTCAGAGTAGCTGATGGTGAGCTGCGTGTGACAAAGACCAGGAAAGACTTAGATGTTGACCAAGAACGCACATAATACTTGTGCAGCCGTGGGAATAGCAAAAAGAATTCCAAGGTTAAAATACTGTGTAATCACCTAAGAGGGAAAGCAGAACAATTTTTTTCAACGTTACATTAGAAAATACGTAATTACTTTAAACCATACATCAACTCATTGAGACATATTGGATAGTTCTATATTCAAGCAAATTTCCAGTGAACACTATAGAGTCAGGAAGAATTGCTGGAATTCAACTGAGGCCCAAAGGTGACTTCCAGAACATACAAAAACAAAAAAAATCAAGCATTCAGTGGGACAAATGTCTAATTAGAACCAGGAAAGTAAAGGATGGTTCAAATATTCTGTCACCCGCAAAGAACTATGTCCATTGCTATCTGACAAACTAAACTAACTCGTAAGTTGAGCTGTAAGAACAAAACGAGTTGTCTCTTTATAGCTGGCCATTGTTATGGTATATAATGTACCTTAGGCCTTATATTCTTCTTTTATTTTTCCTCTTCTGGAAAAATAAAATGTTCAGCTCTTTTCAACTAACCATCATGTTTAACCTCAAACTGTGATAAAGGTTAACAAAGTTTGTGCACATTTAGTTATGAATGACATTGTAGAATTCTGAAAAATGCAAATTTTAGAGTGTGTGTATATTCCAATTTTTCTATAAGTTCGGCACGTGCAAATGCAAAATGGACGCATTCTTCATCTTTTCCAGCTGACAACTAAACATTGTTTCCTTGGATTTGGACATAGCACTAAACTATGGGTGGGTAAAAAAAAGCTTTTGGTGACCTCTTCATTCTTCTACCATAGGAGAATATGGTGCATAAACCCAAGTCTTATTCATCTAATGATAAACTACAGCTTAGTTTTATATCCAAGAACTCAGAGATGAAGAACTACTTTTTCTTTTAATAATTTCTCGTTGTGCTTATGTTTCCTACTTCTTTAATGATTTATTTATTGATTTAAATGATTTATAGGGCTGCGCATCTCACAACAGTGTGGTGCAAGGATTAAAACAACTACAAAGTTTTGATGAAACTTTACTTAAAGACTAGTGATTTGTGACTATGGATCATAGCAACTCTAGGTCAGAATGGGTTGTCGTCAATCCCTGAGGAGTAATCTACCAGGGCCACATATTGGGTGTGGTACACGAGCAGAGCCATTCATTTCTCTCTGTGTCTCTAAAGCATCCTCTTTATATTTACCGCTCTCTACACAGTTAGTTGCTGATGGAGAAATATATTACTTTTGCCAGAGGTCTGAATATATTATCAGAAAGATCTTTTCTAATTAGGCTGAAGGCCAAATGCTCCTGAGATCGCAGGTTGCCCACTTTGTTCTAGATGAATAAATCCTGAATAAAAATTGTTGATTGTGGGTTTACAATGTTTCCTATTACCCAACGGATTTAGGAAACCAACCACTAGCATCATTCATGAATATTTCTATTGTGAGGTCCATTCCCTGACAAGATCAGGAGTCTGAAGATTTATTCGCAGTGCTAGTATGATTGGATTTTATAAAATATAAGGATTCCAGTATCTGCATTAGGTTTTATGTTTTTTAAAAAAATGATAGCATTTTTTTTGTTAGAAAAGGGTTAATCAAAAGTGGTTAGATACTGAACTTCTTGCATGAGGCTGTCAGCTCTGATAACTCAAAGGGACTATTAATTTAAAGGTATGAAATATGACAAGCTTTATTTAGTAGGTGTTAATTCTTTGCTGTTAGGCTTGAAGTACCCAAGCCGTATAATCTAATTATTATAGCTATATATGAATTGTATGAGGTAAAAATGAAGATATACCAGTCTTCCTCTACCTGCTAACATGCAGTTTTCCTCTACCTGCTACTCTGTACATATGCTTGCTATGTTGGCTTGGAACTATGGGAAGTGTAGTCCAGCACTTCAAGAGATTCTGATAAGCTGCTTTCTAAAGTGAACAGAACTATAGAACTATAAAATCAGCAAAATTACTTGTAAATTTAATCCTGTTCTGCAGATAAGCAATGTTTCTCAGTCTTCAGTCCCTACATTATATTCTTTGCCTCTTTTCCCTCTTTCCAAAACTAACATTGGAGAGGAACATAGAAAAAAGCCAGAAAAAAACTGTGGTTGAATGCTGCTGCTAGACTAAGGTGTTGTAATTGTTTCTGTAATACTTGGATTAGATTTGAAACTCACAGAGCCTCTTAATTAGAAACAGACTGTCAGATAGTCACAGCCAACTTCTATAATTGATTCCTTTTTCCTTATATTAGACCATGTTACCATCAGAGAGAGAGAGAGAAAGACAGATGCAGACAGACAGAGACAGTAAGGAGTCCTAATGATTCACCACAAAATGAGAACAGAGTTTTTCTTCCTGCTGTTGGCTATTTGGTCTTCAGCTCCAGAACAATAACTTCTAGGAGTTTCTCTGTAATGTGAGAGTTAGGTTTTTTAAAAAAAATTTTGGGAATAATCTTTGCCCATAGATTTAAATAATTTGTCTAGCTCATAGGCATCTGTTAGACTAGATTTATAGACACCTGGCAAATCTATGAATAAGGACAGAAAAGCAAAGAATCACATTTCCTCTTATTATAGGTTTCACATTAGTTTCTCACAATACAGCAGATGTGGTCAAGGAGTTCCAAATAATATTTTATTTAATCCAATCCACAGCTTAGATTTAGAGCCCCAGTGACAGGAATTCCTGGTCCTTATATCATTTTAGAGTTTGACAGCCCTTAAGCAGACTTTTCAAGAAATAAATGTTTATGATAGTAGATACCAACATATTCTGGGGTTAGATGTGTGGAGCGAAAGCATTTTGAGATACAAATGAGATCTAGAGTAGTAGATATTTTGTTTAAGTAGTATATACAGTCTGTTCAATACTTCAGCTTCTGGGGAAGTGTTTAATTAAAAATTAAATTTAAAAAATATTAGGTACTGAAAAAAATAACAATTAGATATTTACCTGCTGCCTCCTTACTAATCAAACGCCTCTGTACAATTCTAGTTGATCCATTGACTATCATGGACAAAGCTCCAAAGTGAACTTCCCTTCATACTATTCTAATAGATTTTGCTTGTTATTATCAGAGTTATTTTGAGCTTTCTGTGCTTCTGATGACCTTAGCTGCTTGGTAATTACTGAGAATCGTTAGTGACATGGGTGAATTTTAATTTAGTTTTAGTATAAATCCCTGAATCAGTTATTTAACTTTGTCAGTGCTCTGTGAAACAGAAAAAGTACACAGATCTGCTAACACTAGTCTTCTCTAAACTGGTGACCTCCATGTGTGGTAGACATTTGAGATGATGGGGGTTGAAGTTCATCACATATAATCTACACATATGTAACACAGTGCACATAGTTGTACATAGTATATCACCCTCAGTCCTTCAGTACAATAGAATGCCCCATAATTTCATCAGAAGTAAAATTCACTGACTTCAGTGAAACATACTCTGAGATAAGGATGTATGTAGATAAGGACAATGGTTTGCATACTATGAAATCTTGAATTAACAACCAAAATATTTCTTCAGCCATTTATTTACATGTCTTTGTTTTATTATTTATTTAAACAATTTTTCTTCTATTTCCCATATTGGGAAAAAAAATCTTGAAACAAGTTAAAAAAAAGAAAAAAGAAAATATAATTTCAACAAGTAAACATTTAAAAACTTTTGAAAATAAAAACAAACAAAACCCTGCAAGAATTTAAATATTCAGTGCTGCAAAGCATTATTTAAAGAAGTAATCACTTAGTCTAAGCTTAAAAGCCTGTTGATAAAGCAACCTTTTTCATTTTAGTGGCTTTACTTTGTGTTTCGTGTCTGACTGGGGGGCCACTGATGGTGACTTTGTAATGGCACTGGAGTGGGAGGCCAGAAATGTTTTGTTCTTGTTTAAGGGTTTGGTGGAATTAAATAATGAAATGGTATTTAAATACTCCTATACCCTTACGAATACAAAAAGACTCCAAAATGTTCATCCTTTCCAGTAGATGTGACCTGCAAATTGCCCACTTCAATCTAGATTATTTTAGCTGAACTAAGATTTCAGTGATATTTATGTTAATGATTTCAACAGAGATTATATACACCCAATTTTCCCAGCTCATCATACTATATTAAAGTATTTTTAGTGAGGTATATAGTATACTGAGAACACATTTACATTTCTTACTCCTAAATAGACTTTAATCTTACCATCAGTATTGTTTCTATAATAGCAGCAGTGTGTCAGTTCTTGCAAACAAATATTATAGACTGTGAGAACACAAGCAGAAAAAGAGTGCGGGATTCAGATGCGATTTAAGCAAGAGTAACAAAAATTGCCCATTAAAACTGCAACTAAAATAAATGCAAAAGTCAAAACAGCTTTTGTATTGGGCATCTATTTATTCTCCTACATGTTTTGGATGGTTCCTTTATTAAAGAAAATCCAAGAAGCCAAACAAAAGACTGATTTCTTCGAATGAAGTTCTATAATGTGGAGTTTTTGATAAAGGAACTAAAAAAAATGTAGGAGAATAAAGAAAGGTCCAATACATCAGCTGTATTAAGTTTTTTCTTGGTGTGGTTATACAGCTGTTTCGGTCTCTTTTTTTTCCTAGCTGTGTCTATATATTCAGAGAAAGGTGCTGAATGAGGTAGTAAGAAGAAGAAACAGCATGTTCATTTCATTGTGAACGTAACGCCACGTTCTATTTTGTTCATAATTTTCAGATTGTTGGATCTGCCCCTTTTAAAAAGAGAAAAAGAAAATGGTGTGAAACATTTTTCTGACAGAAACACAAATCATTTCAGAAGGGTGGTTCTTTTTTAATAAAACGCACAAGAGAGCAACCTTTGCCTTGTTATATTCCTTGCAGGAAAGGTTTACTGCTTCAGCACGGCTTTAGTCTGACAAATGCTTATAGTTGCAGTGATTTACTGCATGTTGCATTCCAGCCATATGTAGTTTTTCTTTGGTTTTGTTTCAACCAGGAAAAGGTAGTCAAATGCAAACAAAATGAAGTGCTTAGAGGAGAAACAGAGAGAGAAAAATTCAACAAATCTGCCAGTGACTTATGAGCAGCACTGTAATGATTAGGGGACCCATACTATTTGAAGAAAAGATTTCTTTTGTTATCTTCTTCCTGAAAGCTACGAAATAGAAATAACATCAATATATCATCGAGGTATTCAAGCTGCAGATTTCTGGGACGGAAGAAGGAACTAATTAATTACCTCTTCTCCTAACTGAATTTCCTGGATGGACCGAAGGTGGAGTTGGGGACCCTCGAAGATGACCACACAATTAGGATCACAACTGTTGTTCAGCAAGGACATGCTAATGAAGAAAAACAACATCCAGATAAGAAACAGAAATACAGGAAAATCTTTATTCTGCTGATCCATCTACCTTAGTACCTCTCAGGCTGACACTAGAAGTTGCATAGGCAGGCACTCAAAGATTTATCGATTTATAAGGCTGCCCATCTCAAGCTAGTGATTCTGGGTGACTAATAATTTTAGAGGCCTGCATATAAAGAGTTCTTTATATGCAGGTCTCTAATAAATAAAAATTTCACATAAAATATAGAAGCTGTTGAGAAAGAATTCCAGTGACCCCCTGGCATAAAATGCAAGCCCTGCTGATAGTGAATTAGAGGCTTAATCTTTGCATATTTTTCTCTCCCTTCTATGGGATTCAACGGGCCTGATGTCTTTTGCTTCTGGATTATCCCTGTCCTTTGTTATGGTAATGGGCTACTCTGGTTTCAAGCTATTTGTTTCTGACCTTGTCAGTACTAGATCTCATAGTAACACTAACTAGTAGCATCTCACTGGAGCCTCAGGAACAGATCTTTCCCTTGTCATCAGGGCATTGAAGAATTTTGCCACAACTCTTCTAGAAGCAGATCTGGATTTTTCACTCTTAGTAGTGGCATGGCAAACTGTAGAAGAAATGGAATTAAGATAGCATTCACCCTTCTCCAGAACAACATCTGTACTTCTGAAAATGTACAAGGTGACCAGTGCTTTTGGCTTTTTCTTTTTCACTGCAAAAATGCCTTGCATGCTTAAAATAGCACAGAGGTCTCCATAGAAGTTGCTTCTCCCTTGCAGCACCTTTGATCTGACCATGGAGCAATGGACATAAGACTGCTGAGTCTCCATCTGCCCTGCCAAGCAAGCAGTAAATTGACTGAAGGGTAGCTTTCCCCCATCTGGTATGAACAGGACAACGATGGTGAACAGCACCACCATCATTTTCAGCCACCACAGTCACCTGCAGAATCTCAGAGTGAAAGCTATTTTAGCATACAAAGATGCCCTCTATCACTCATCTATGGCCCTTCCTTCTTTATTGTTGAACAATAACATGTTGATCAGGTAACAGTGAGGCACAGGAAGGAAGCAAGTTTTTTTAAACCAAAGCTATGGCACTCCTTTTCCATAATCCAGAACTACAGTACTGTTTTATCGTAGCATCAAACAACATTCGATCAGTCTGGAGGAGTATAGTCCAAATACAAGGTTACCACCTTATCTACTGTTTGTGAGAATTAGGCCTCCTACCAGAGGTGTCTGTTGGGGAGAGGGGCAAACGGAGGCAAAAGATGAAAGTGGCGTCACACCATTGCAGTGCAAGCTCCATCCCTTTCGTAGGTACACTGTGATCGGCACCCGTGTACTAAGGAGGTGGCGCTTGTGTCATGATGGCAGTATCCTGCTTTGTCATTTTGACAAAACCTTCAATTCTGTGGATGCCTCTCCTACGGTACCTTATCTCACAATTTCACTCAGTTTTATAATGCTATGGAATTAGTATTTAGAATCTGGCTTGGCAAACGAAGGCATTTTTATCATGCCAAAATGTTACTTATGTATTAATTACATTTTAATCCAGTAACAAAGATTCTCTGAGCAGCTTATATAAGAAGAGTAACAGTACAAATAAATCTAACAAAGCAATCAACACCGGAATGATAAAACTAGCTGTTCCCTAGAGGATATTGACCTTATCTTTAAAATCTGGATCTCAACTCTAAAATGCCTGAGAAAAAAACAGTGAATAAGAGAACAGTTTTTTTTTCTCTCTGAGTGCAATTCAAAAATTTAATTTTTGCCATTGTCTCTGATATCATCGGAAGATCATTGAGGTTTTACTACTTCCATTCAAAACCAAAAATAGAGTTGTATTTTTCTTTGCTGTCCCATTCATTTTCAACTATTGGCAGCAATTTGGGGGAAATCCAGAGAAAGGTCACTCAGCAGCATACTAATTGCTAGAGATCCTGGGAAAAATGCGTTTCAGGAGACCCAACATTACAATTTCTAGGATTTCATCGGCCAGAATATGACTTGCAGAATTCAAGGTAGGAGGGAGGTGTTAAATTTTCATTCACCAGAGTGATTCCTTCCGACAATCTCTTCATTGCCAGCTAGTTCTTTTTGAGCATTTTTTCTTTCTCCACATGCATGGATCCTTCCTTCCATTGCTGCTGCTTCCATCCCTAGTTTCATTCCATAGACCCGTGTCTGCAATTCTTTCTGGTTCAGGCTGCTTTAGCCTATACCAGTGTTGTCCAAACGTGGCCACTTTAAGATGAGTGGACTTCAACTCCCAGAATTCCCCAGCCAGCCATGCTGGCTGGGGAATTCTGGGAGTTGAAGTCCACTCATCTTAAAGTGGCCACGTTTGGACAACACTGGCCTATACTGAAGTCTTTCCAAAAGGTTGAGAAAGCTGCTGCTGCCACTAATATTATGGGAGCATGACAGAAGGAAACAGCTGCTGTTGGACTCTTCTTGTTCTCTGTGAACAGAAGCTCAATGCAGCATGAGTAGACAGGCTGGCTTCTTCATCCAGAGTTCTTTATGACTCTCAATAACCTGCTGAATGAACCGCAGCCACATTTCCTGAAAATCTGTAGAACGCAGCCAAGCATCGGGAAACATATGTTTTTAATACTGCAGAAGGAAAGAGACAACTGAATGGGAAAGTCAAAATTGAACAAAAATGTATATAATTGGAAGCACCAAAGCAAGGCCTTTCCAAAATTTGCCACCAATTTGTCATTTTTAATATAAAGGAAGAAAATATTAAACATGTGGGGAGTAATTTTATTAATTGTAATGAATATGATTCCATTTAAAGTACAGCTTTTGCCCTGGCTGTACAACCCGATTGTGCCATTCAAGGGCAGCCTGTGACAGCCTCTGGTGAAAAGCAATTTTCTCATTCACTGTAGGAACAGATGGATTGTGGTATAAAACCCTAATAATCTGAGGTGGCAGAAACAAAATGAAGGTCGGTGTTTTCAGAGGCTTGACCAATTACAGTTTTGCTCTAGTGGTCATTTTCTATCTTGGTCTCACCCACTCTTGTGCGCAGGATCTACACGCTTCTTTCGTGCAATCCCTGCTGCACTTCACATACTGAATCTGGTTCCACCCTCAGAATGATCATGGCCCATTTCCACTGCATGCTATGAATTCGCGGAATACAGGCCGTCCGTCCAGTTTTACATTAGTTGGATTCCTTAACGGATTGTAGAACCTGACATTTCAGCTGCTGGGCTGGAATGTGTGTGTGTGTGTGTCTGTGTGTGTGTGTGTGACACAGAAAGATTGATACAACTAGATCCACAAAGGTAGTGCTTGTCCACTGTACCTGGGATAAAGTCCAACACCAACATCCTGCATTTCTCCATTGCTTATGCTGAAACAGTTACAGGTCACCTGTAAAAACAAGGTTAAAATCCATGATTAGGATTATTAGAGTAATTTAGAAATGTCTTCACCTAACGAAAGCATTGTTTAAAGAGAAGGCAGCTAAGACAAAGACTGAATAACTAGATTATTTATCCCCAATGTTGACAACACCCTTTCATACTACAGTATATAAAGTGGAGTCACCATTTTTATAAAAAGCCAGTTAGAAACAGAAATGCTAGTGTCTTCAATAAGGTTGCAGAAAGAATGCAGATTTAAACATATGCTAAGAACTCATTTGTTAGTTTTAAGGGAAAAAGTACACAAGTACTTTCAGGCTATGGATGCTTGCAAAATTATATTAATGATAAATTAAAACAAAATCTGCCCTCAGAGCAATTGCAAATGCTTTGACAGCGAAGTTAATTTAAATGGATGTGTGCGTATGTACACATACACATATACATATACACAAGCACACAGTTTTTAAAAAAATTACATTAATTAGTCTGTCACTAGTTTAACCCATTCAGACATCCCCTATCATTTAGAAAAGCCATACATCTTAATTATGTTTCTCCTGCTGCTATTAGAAACATAATTCCAGACAAGACTTGTGAGCTCTGATTAGTTCATTTTAAGCAGCAATAATATTGGTTACAAAAATATTGACTTTGCTTTTCAGTACACAGATGAACAACTCTTTGCAGGTGGGAGAAAAATTCTCTACTTTCCTGAAATACCAAAGAAACCCAGAGGGAGAGATGAAGAAATAGACCCTCATTTCTTCAAAATCTTCATCTGCATGGTCTAATGGCATCACCCAGAGAGATCATGATACACAGGTAGATAGTGTTGCAGGTTAGCATGGGGTGATTGACAGAAGCAAAAAAATGCCAAGGAGCCTTGAGGGGAGTGGCAGTCTTTTGAGGAACAATGCTGTTGGTGGCCCATTCACTCTTTAAACTAGCCTACTACACATACATGCATACAATGATACTGTCAGCAGAGTTGAAGTAGGACTGAACCTTTTTTGTAAGTGGCATGGCTGAATCATGTCTTTCAACTTAGGCAATAAAGACACTGTTCTGATGCTACTCTGGCAGAAGGAGAAGGTAACTGAGCATTTGGAAATACTGGAATTATCACCTGCTTAGTCCTTATGGTAGAAGAGAGACTGACCACATAGAGAAGGATTGTTCCTTGTTGATTTCTTGTGCTCACCCAATTCAGAATGGCATAGTATGGTGGATTTGGTACACTGAGGTGAATCCCTACACACTGTTGCCCAGGAGGAAGCAAATGGGAGAATAAAATGTTGGTTCTTGCTATGACCAACCCTTTCTACAGACCTTCTCCCTACCTGGAGAGACAGAGGTGGTGGTGATAAATTAGTGAGCAGAAGTTGCTGTCTGCATTCTCTTTTTCTATGGCCTAGTCTCTTTTTTAGAGTAAGAGAAATGAGAAGAGGATGATCATCTCCTGTGTGCATGTATCTCTGCTGGCCTTCAGAAGAAGGTCACTTGCAGAGAGAAAAATAAAATTCAAGGAAGCTGGAAAGCTCCACCCCCTCTGCATCTTCTCTGGAGGATGTAATGAGAAGAATTGTGTTTGGCCAACCAAATGGAGCACGAAAGCAACTTGGTCAGTGGGAGACCTTGTCCTCTGTGTACTGGGAGATGTAGAGGACTGGGCTATGCACACCAAAGCACCATCACTAGGTGCGAAGTTGAGTGTGTGAGATCATGAGGTGTCTGCTTCCCTCACTACGTTGTTCAGAAAGAGAAGGTCACAGTAAGTACATCTGTTAGTGACTGGAAACCCTTTATGAACTTTTTGCTGAAAACATTAAAAAAACAACTTGTGATTTATGGGTTTGATGAAAGGGTAGACTATGGAGAGAAGGGAGCCATGATGTAACCTAAGAAAGAGAGGATAAAATATACATGCATTTATATCTGCTTTAAAGAAAGTTAGAAGTCCGTCCTTCCTTCCTTCCTTCCTTCCTTCCTTCCTTCCTTCCTTCCTTCCTTCCTTCCTTCCTTCCTTTTCTTTTTACTGATCACTTTTCTTTTACTTTTATCTTTACTTTCCTTTTTTTTAATTTGTATTGTTTGTATCCTGTAAAAATTGTCTTTAATAAAAGTTAATTAATAAAAAAAGAGAAGGTCAAACACACTGGCAGAGGTGTCTGCTTTCCTATATAGCAGAATGGGACCAATCCTCATTGCCATTGTGCCTAGGGGAGGTGAACAAGAGAGAAAAAACAGAAGTAGGCAGCCACTGCCATCTTGTCTCTGCATACCATCTACAGGAGGCAGAATTCATGAGAAAACATGGGAGCAAGAGAGAAAGGTTTTCAGGAGATGACTGGCTCGGTGAAATCTCATTTTTCTTGTGCAACCTGTGCTGCAAGGCACAGAAAGGAGGAAGTGTTTGTATTTACTATTTACTGCCTGGCTGCCTCTCCTCATTATATAGGTGTAATTCCATGTACATTTAAGCCCTTAGTGGGAAGAATATCTTCTGGCTAGGGTTACAAAAGAATCACCTAGGCACCAAAATCAGTTGTGAATTCATGATCAAGGTAAAATGTACATAGCCAACAAAATCCAAGAATGGAAACTATTTTTAACATGAGTCACTATAGCAAGATCTTTAGAAGATTGGATATGGCTGTAGGTAAGTCAGATTTAAATCTGTTCAGCCATAACATTCACAGGAGCAACAGGACAGGTTGCAATCTCACAACTTTCCAGGATTCTTTTAAAGCGTTGACGTCACTGGTGTACTAAATTATGTTCTAGGATTTGTTGCAAGTATAAACAAAGGCATATTGATCTATGCACTTTCTTTTCACATTTTAAATCAAAGAATAGCGTATCTATATGCAGATAGCTAAGATTAGAGCTTAATGTAAGACAACCAGGTAGATATGTAAATAAGCCACCTATTAAGAGAGACAGCAGTAGAGGGGCTATTAATGATTTATACTACTGTGGATAAAGAAAAGAAAATTCGGCTAATTAGCATGTGAGGCACTTCTGATATTAATGCATTCTTACAATTTGCATAATGCTACTTATGGTATTGCTTCTAAGATTTTGCAATTTTTATAGCTGGCTGAAGCAGTCCAGACATAACATGTCACCCCCATCTGGGGAATCTTTTGCCCAGTAAGGATTTTTTTTTCTTGACTCCATTTTATTTAAGGATAAGCAAGCAATCCAGAGATGCTAGCCTACAGAAGCTAGCATCTAACCATTAAAAAAAAAACAGGTAAAAGATGCAAAAGATACCCCATTAATTTCCAATAATAATAACACTATTGAGTTGAATGGTATTTTGAAATTCATCTAATTTATCCATCTCCTCAATGCAGGACTCACTACAGCATCTCTGGCAGATGGCTATCTAGCCACTGATTGAAGACCTCTAGTAAAGGAGGACTCACTGCTTCTTATGGCAGCCTGTTCCACTGGCTGGCAGCCTGTATAGTCAGGAATTTCCTCCTGATGTCTAGCCTGAACCTGCTTTTTTGTAGTTTTATTCCGTTGGTTCTGGTCCTGTTGTTGGGGGGTGGGGGGGATAGAATAAGTCTGCTCACTCTTCTATGTGATAACCCTTCAGATATTTTAAGAATCCTATCATATCCCCCTTTCAGATGTCTTTTTAGTAGGTTAAACACACCCTTCCTTGTAGGGCACACGTTCCAGACTTTTACTATCTAGGATGCCTCCCCTGAACTTGCTCCAATTTATTGCTGTCCTTTTTGAACTGTGGTGCTTGAAACTGGACACAGTACTCTAAATGGGGTCTGACTAGGCAGAATCAAGTGGAACAATTAATTCCCATGAGCTGGGTGCTTCCATTAATGTGCCCCAAGCATTTGCCTTTTTAATAGCTACATCACACTGCTCACGTTTAAGTGGATGAAATGGTCATGAGGATACTCAGTTCCTTTTCACATTTACAAGCAACAAGCCAGGGATCCTATTCTTGTGCCTATCATCATCATCATCATCATCATCATCATCATCATCATCATCATCCCCCCTAATATTTATATCTTTTATTTGGTATGGGAAAGAAAAAATATTAAACCATTTTGCTTCATGCTCAGAGAGCATGTGTGTTATGCTATACATTAATGAAACATTCAGAGGAAGACATGTAAAATAATTAACATTATCATGCACCACAAAGAACATCACAAGGTGAAAGAGCAGACACTGGCTGAGAGGATAAGAAATCAAGAATACATACTATCTATCCTCTTCTCTCATTCTACCAAAGTTCTTTTAATATCTTGCTCAATTGAGACAAAACTCAACCAAATTATTATGTAGAACTCAGCATCCTACTCTCCCCCACCATTGTGACTAAAAAATTGTGGTAAAATGTTACTATGACTAGTTCTATTAATGTCTTCCTCCCTTCCCTTCTCTTTATTTTCTGTTCTGCTAGTGTTTTATATAATATGAAAAAGTAAAAGCAAAGCAGTATTTCTGCAACCTCCCAAAGTACCAAATTGTTTAATAAACCAAGAGTTCCAGATTAAAGAAGGTTAAGGCATGTATAAGACATTCATTCATTCATTCATTCATTCATTCATTCATTCATTCATTCATTTATTTATAACAGTCACATCTACAGACGTAAGAAAGTGCCATACCACATGGGGTGCTATGGTTTAGAGTGTGGAGGGAAGGAAAGTTTTGAGAGGATATATATGGGATCCTACCCCATTTATTTGATTACGGCTCATAGACTATATAGAACACTTTATTTGAGATTCACTGGCTCTGTTTTCCCAAATCTGTCATTAATATCCTTGAAATATTTATCTAAACATGAAGCAAATAACTGAAAAAGTTATTTCAGTCAGTATTACTGTGACCTCAAATTATATTAAAGTTTATTATACTTTTCAGTATTTTATATGTTACATTATATGTGTGATTTAAAACTGCATTTTAAGTGTAACTTGGTCCACAAAGTAGATCCATATCCTTAGTTTTAAAACTGCCCGTAAACCTAATCCCCATTATAATTCAAGGCAGGAGTTTCTGCTCTGATTATTATAAAGACAAGTTGTATTTATGCTATGGTTAAAGAAATTTCTATTTACAATTATGCCCCTATTGAGAATTATAAAATTTGCCTAAATACCTAGTCAGTCTCAAGATACATATTGTTTTCACAATGGGTAAAAATAGGATACATCACTGCATGCACTGACAACTATATGAAGCAAGTATAATCACCTATCATATGATCAACAGACATAATCCCACAGGAACGACTTGGTCAATCAGCAAAATTTAGGGGAAGAAAAGCAGAAAAGTGAAGAATCAAAAAGGTAGTCTCAAGCCATCAAACGCAGGTTTCTCTATACATATCTATTAAAATGCTCCATTGAAATAAGTGTATTTTACTGTCCAGAACAGAAGCATAGTGCAGGTGAAGCATTAGTAAGGTAATACTCCAGAACCAAAGTATCACCAAGAGATGAGAGGAAGAAGAATGTGGGCAAGAAGAATTGCTTAGGGTGCAAAGGCAACAGCAACCAAGACTAACAAATGAGATGAATCCAGAGAAAGAAGTGTTCCTAACTGAGAGGTCTGTATGTGCAGGTGTGTTGGAGGTTAAAAAGTAGCAATTAGCTTTCCAACGTCAATCTTAAAGGAAATCAACCCTGATTGCTCATTGGAAGGATTGATAATGAAGCTCAAGCTCAGATACTTTGGTCACCTAATGCGAAGAGAGGACTCTTTGGAAAAGACCCTGATGCTGGGAAAGATTGAAGGCAAAAGGAGAGGAGGACGGCAGAGGATGAGATGGCTAGATAGCATCACTGAAGCAATGAGCATGAAACTGAGCAAACTCAGGGAGGCAGTGAAGGACAGGAAGGCCTGGTGCAATGTGGGTCATGGGGTCACGAAGAGTCGGACACGCCTTAATGACTGAACAACAACAAAAGCTTTCCAACAAACTGCAAGCATGGGATGCCTTGGGATATCATGGGAAGCAAAGAAAGTTGAACAAAAAAGGGTGGAGCAGTTTTTTCCCCTTAACACTTGGTTATGCAGAGCCAAGAATGGTGACAACTATCAGGGGCTAGAGAGAAAGTGATCCAGAAGGCCTTATGAAGGAACTGAAAAGCAGCTGAATGGAATCCACAAGGGCCAAGACAAGAAGAGAGAGAATCCCACTCTCATTCTTTGACTATGCTGGAAAATATTGGGAGATACAAGACATACTAGAAGTGGAGGAGGAGAATTTCCACAGAGACCTTCAAAAGAAGGCTGAAGGCTGAGAGAAATGGCATCACTTATGAGAAGGAAAATGCGTGGCAACTGTCCTCAATTATTATTATCACACCTAGACACTTGAAAGAAGACACTGAGAAAACCAAGCAGGTGACTCTGGGAAGGAAACAGGAGAGGAAGAGATAAAGTAATAAAATATAAGAGAAAAGTAATAACCCAATAATAGAGCAGCAAAATGGTTAACAGGATAATAAGATAAGAGGTGTGATAATGTAATGTAGAAGGTAAATTTCCCAGTGTACGACAGACAAAGATGTTAATGAGCATGAGAGAAGTGAGGAAGAAATTAAAGGATTGAAGCTGACTAGAGTAATAAAAAATATCAGAATGAAGAAAATAGATTAAAGAATAAAAAATAAAAATAGTGCATAGCATTATAAGAAGATAAAGTTAAGAATAGATAAGATACAATAGAATTCAGAACAGGAATATAGATGAAAACTCAGAGGAAGTAATATGCCAAGTTTCTATATATGTCTATATAAACAGTAAAAAAGTACAGTAAGATAATAATAAGCTAGAGATGAACAAACCATTACAAAACATACATTACATACATTACAAGTTTTAAAGTATAGCAAATAAGAAATCCACACTCTAGGTAGACACCAAGTTTATTTTGTATGTATATTTGTAATAAAGCATCCTTTTCTAATCAAAGCCAAACGTGTCCTAAAACTGTATCACCTTTAAAAATGGCCTACAAACCACAATTCAAATGAGTAGGCTAAAATTGCTCATTATTTTTGTAGCTGTATCACACCTCTAATTTTCTATCAGCTTGTGACTAATTACAACCCCAAGCTTGGTTTAACGTATACTCCTAATATTGTAATGAGAATCAGAGAAACAAAAACAAAAAAGAGGAGGTGGTAGGAGGTGGGAAAAGTAACAGGTCATGAAAAAGAGGATAGATAAGTGGTCCAGAATTGTAGAATTGATGTTGAAAAGTTTAGAGCTCAGAGTGAGCTAAGATGTAGAAAGTAAATGAAAAAGAACCAAAAGGTATTCTTCCGATGTATTTAAAATAAAAGAAACAGAAAAGAATCAATGTACCAGCTGTTTAATGAAGATAGTAAAATGCTAAAAGATAACAGGGAAAAAACAGAACTTGTTTGGAAACAGTACTCATGAAAAAAGGTATTGAAAGAGTAAATATGATTTAGCAGTGTGATGTGATGCAAAAGAGGCACATACACATTTAGTTTATGACAACAGAAGTATAGTTTCCAAAACATGGAAGTAGTTGTTCGACTCTCTTCTGCTTTGGTCTGACCTCACCGTATCAGGTCCTGGAACAGGTTGAGAGAGGAATTAACAGTGATTATCAGAGACTAGAAACTAATTCCTATGAAGGTATTCAAATTGGAATGAATTATGCAGACAGTTGATGGATTCCCCTCCATTGGAGGTGATCATGTGGAGGGCTAAACAGCCATCTCTCATGGAGTCTTCATTTTTGAATCCTGATTACTTCTACTTACCCGTTTGCTTTATATATAACCAAGTATTTCAAAAATTTACAAAGCTATCATTAGTAGAAAATCTATCTATCACTAGTATCATTATTATCAATATAATATTTTTGCCTACTTTTATTTCATACTTTCTTTCATTCCAACATACTTTCATTCCAACATATTTAGCAAGTGGTTTTGAATTTTTTCAACTTTAAAATACATTGATCAAATTTACACTTAATCCACTTCATCAAGTGTTCATACAACTAGTACAAAGAATACAAAACAATGAAAACAACCCAGATTTTGTTACCAGGATTAAAGTCCACTTGCATTTAACACCAGAATTATGTGAAATAGCACACAGAATACACCTTTCACATTCAGTGTAACTTGTGTATTTCAACTAGCAGAGCAGAATATAGTACACGGCACAATTAAAGGACATGATAGCTTACTACAATAGATATGGGAATAGAATCCACTTCTCTTTAAAGTCTTGTTCTCTTACCATCTGGCTAGACATCACCTTTGAAGAACAAACCCAAATGTCTTACTGGTATAAGCACTGTTTTGTGGTTCATAATAAAGTGAGAGCCACTTTACAGCCCGATTGTACAACAAAACAGCTGCCCTTTTTGCCAAGGCCCCAAAAGATTGCTGCCCTGGCCAGGCACTAATATGAAATATTAATAGAAACTGAACACAAAAGAAGAACAAAGAGAAAGAACAGCGCGACCAATCTACTGGGTTAGATTAAATTTTTTGAGCCGTAACATGAAAAACCCTGAAGAATAATTTCTTGAAAACATTTCTTTTTACTTGAAGGTGAAGTGAACCTGGCCAGATTCAGGTAGAAGAAACTGTAATTTAAGAATGTTACCAGTTGGCTTTTCTAACTGTATCTTTTTAATTAATAATTACCTTGCTCTAATTACTTTATTCTTTTGTAGATTAAAAAATACTGGAAACAAGACTGTGCCTCCTATACAACTTTGCATTTACCCTTATATAGCAAAAGGAATTCATTGCTTCCTGAAAGTAAGCTAGCAGTTCTGCAGCCCTGCACCTTACTTTTCATGAACTCCTCTCTTGGGTCTTTACATTTCTATATTTGGAGATAATATATATAAAGAGAGTTTGATCTTTTAAATGAGGTTACTCACATACTGCATGAGTTGGGGAAGGGGGTGCTCACTATTCCAGGGGCCTTACTAATTTTCCTAACCCCAATTTTTGTACCTCTTAGAACTCTTATAAATCAGATCACTGAAGTGGTAAGAAATTTGTTTATTTATTTATATATTTTATTTACAGGACTTATATGGCTGCCTACCTCATATGACTCTAGGCAGCTTACAACAATCCATAAAAAACATAGTTAAAAACAAAAGTACCCTCCCCCCCATGTGCCAGACCAGTCATCCTAGCTCAATACTTGGGGGAAGAGCCAGGTCTTCACAGCCCTCCAGAAAGCTAAAAGGGAAGGGATCCCTTGGATCTCAGGTGGGAGGTTGTTCCAAAGGGCTGGGGCGGCCACCAAGAAGGCATGTCTCAAGTGGCAACTTTTAAGCAAGGGGACCTGGAGCGCACCCACCCTATCTAACTTAGTAGGCTGGGTAGATATCCTGAGGGAGAGGCGGTGGCCCTGTGCCACATTATCAGCCCTCTCAGGTAAACCAGACAGGAAACAAGACTAGATGAGCTAATTCTACTTTATTGTAAGGCTACATTAACAGAATCTTGCAAAGCTGAAAGTACAAATCTTCCACCCTCCCTATTTACCACCTGAGTAGTTAGGGCGGATCCTTCCTAAGTTTCTTTTTTTGGCCGTTACTCTGTTGCGGACTCCTTTCTCTTGTATCTGATCATTCCGTAGGCAGCATCTTTTCCCCCCTTCTTCCAAGGTCACCCTCACATTCCATCACACATGTAGGGCCTTAAAGGTAATAACCAGCACCTTGAATTGCCCCCAGAAAGCAACTGGGAGCCAGTGCAGCTCATGCAGTGGTGTTACTCAGGCGAACTGCAGGGCACCCAAAAATGCATATGCTGCCGCAGTGGCATAAAGGCTTAATGACGCTGGAGTTTGCCGGCCAGAAATGGTCGGCACTCCAGCAGTTCGGGTCCAGCTCTGCATGACGAGGTGAGCACCCGTCATTCGTCCCTAGCTTCTGCCCACCTAGCAGTTTGAAAGCATACCATCTGCGCGTAGATAAATAGGTACTCCCATTTCAGTGGGAGGAACCGGCAGTGCTTTGCGCGGGGACCGGAGCTGGACCTGATCGGCGGGGAAGAAAAAACGCCGATGCTGGACGTGACTGACGCGATGGCTGGACGCTGGACGCGACTGACGCAGTGAGCGGAAGATCTTCGGTGGAAGAAAACCCAGATGAGATGACTCCCTTGCAACCGCTGCTGGCCACAGTAGAGTAGGGCTGCACTAATTGTAATTAGAATAGGCTTATAATTTGTAATTGTTAAATTGTATATATGCTGTACTATGTGAGCCTCCCAGAGTCCCTCATTAGGGGGAGATGGGCGGAGATAAATTTGAATTATTATTATTATTATTATTATTATTATTATTATTATTATTCTGGACCAGTTGCAGCTTCTAGATGGTCTTTAAGGGCAGCCCCATGTAGAGCGCATTGCAGTAATCCAAATGGGAGGTGACTAAGGCATGGGCGACTGTGGGCAAGGCCTCCCGGCCCAGGAACAGGTGCAACTGGTGCACAAGATGGATTTGTGCAAAGGTTCCCCTGGCCACAGCTGCCACCTGCTCTTCCAGAGGGGTCGTGAGTTCAAGAGGACCTCTAAATTGCACACCAGGTCTGTCCGGGGGAGTGTTACCCTGTCCAGAGTCAGAGATGTCAAGTTTGGCAGTATAAGACAAATTGGTACATACGCTTTTACTTAGATTTAATGTACCAAACCCCAAACCTCCAAGCATCCCCAAATGAAACACCTTGGAAATCTTTTCTTCTGTTTACTGAGCCTTTGGCTGCCATTTTTTTTTTTTTAAGTGCAGTCACTCAGCTACTGAAATATACCCTACCCCTTCACTGGTCTCTCAAAGACTGATTATGTTCTCTTTTATGTAATCTGTGTAAGATTAATATTTTCCTTGCACATTGTTTTATTTGGGCATGATATACTTTTTATGAAATGCATGGAAAAACAGTTGGCCATAATCCATTTTATAATTTTTATTTTTTGTTGCTGTTGTTGTTGGATTGCTCAGAAATTGCAAAGCTATTCATGGCTTCTGTCAGGAAACAGTGTATTCTCTCTATATTTCCAAATGCTATATCATCACTTTTCTTTTTCATTTTCTGACATTTTGCAACACATGAAAAAAGATTGTTTTACATCATCCTTTAAAACAAACAAAACAAAATGGAATTCATCCTATTTATAAGCACGTGTTTCTTTCACGTAGCAGTTTGTTTCATGCAATCCATTATAATACACATTATAATCTCTCTTCATTCTCAAAATCGAACCCCATTAATGATTAGTTATACACTGAACACTAATGACATTAAATCAATACTAGACCTATTTCTATTTTTCTCCTGTAGAATTGTTTAGGACAGGGAGGAGGGAGACACACACACACGTTTTTACGTTTTTTAAAACCTGCATTCCAGATAATTGGCAAATCCAATACCTGCCAGAATTTAATTATACACAGAATAAAAGTGCATTAGCTATTGATAATCAGGATGGGAAAGTATGCGGAATACAGCAACATGTTTTCTCATGTATATGTGTATATGTGCACTGAGAAGCACAGGGTTAGTTGCATCTATGACCAGGAGGTCAGAAGGAAAGTGCTAAAAATGGAGCAAGGATTTTTTTCCATAGGGATATACTTGGGGGTCTTTTCCTAGATTTTTTTCTCCAGTATTCCTGGTCAGATCTGGCCCATCTTCAAACTCTATCTTTTGTGGGCTCCTTCCACCATAGCAGAATTGGTCCCATTCTGTACATTTTGTTTTGGGGGCATTACCTTGCTGACAGATGGACAGAGTTCTGAATTTTTATACATATTTTCTTTCCAGCATTCCATTGGATGGGCAATTTCTAAGAAGGCCTTTCTGTTCTTAAAGCTTATTGCACACTTTCAGAGATCAATATACACCTTCAAAAATGCTTCTGAACATGTCCCAATCTGATTTTCACTTTTTAAATATTTTTTTAAACCTTCAATTTTTCTAAAAATATGTTGCCTTCTATGCCTTGCATATCTCTGCACCAATTATCAGGCAGGTATCCCAGCAAAAGTTGGAGGCTATTATAGTGTTTTCAGAGCTAGTATGGTGGATTTAGAAGGGGGAGGTATGGTACTGTATGTTTTTCACAGCGGTACTTTAGTTTCCCATCTCAACCTTTCATTCTCTCCCCCGCACCCATCTTTTATATACCTTTTCTCTTTTTAAATAGTTCCCCCCCTCTTCTCTCTCTCACTTTCATAGTTTTCCTGTATTACTCTGATTTTTAGTCCTGTCTCCTTTCTGATCTCCACAGTATTTAATATCTTCTGTGCTTCAAGAAGCAGAATTTCAATTACTTGGTACTTGGATATCATTTGCATCTTACATTTTCTGTCTTTCTTTTCTTTTAAATTTATCTTAATTTAGATAGTTAGCATTTTGGCTATGATGTTTTAAATAATTTCTGTATGAGGCTTAGTTGTTACAGACACACTGTAATTATTACAGATACAGATAAGCATGGGAGCTTTAAAAATGTGGAAAGTGGGATACTCAGGTTTCGTATTTTTCTAACAGAGAGATTCCAGTGGCCTCAAACTAGTAATAAAACAGGCCTCTTGACTCTTTTCAAGATTATAGATTCTCTTTCAGTCTTAAATTCAGTCCTTGAACATATGAAAAAAGAAAAGCCTGTATTGAGTTCAGAAACTATTACATTTAAATAAGCTTCTGCTTTTTAGTGATGTCAGTGCCAATAATTCTAAGAAAGTTAAAAAGAACTGGGAATATAATTATCACCCCAAATCAACTCTCAATGCTTCCCTAAAACCAAAATACATTTGATCTACAGTTCAGTTTCTAAATTGTGAGACATCTTGCTCCCATCAGGCAATAGTTTAAATAAAATTCATGGTTGAAATTCTATTATAGTAGTCCTGTTTAGTCTCAAGGCAAACCAAGTCTAGTTTGCCTATGATGATAAACAGTCTGCATATTTCTGTTCTGAGTCATGTGAAAGGGATAGGGCCAACACTTAAAGTAGGTTAATAGGTGGACATGATAGTCAAGAGAGAAAAAAGGGAAAGAGATTGTAAAAAAGGTTAATACCAGCAACACTTGAGAAAGTACTTGGTGTTTCTATTCCGCTGCTAGAAATATTTAAGCCAGGATGAGGGAATTAGAGTACTTGGTTGCAAACAAAAACATAGATATAGTAGGTGTATAATATACCTAGTGGAATGGAAAGAATGAGTGAGTAGTCACTCCTGCATGTAAACTGTATTGACAGGCACTGTCGGTACTGAGCATTGAGAAAGGTATTGATAAAAAAAGAGGGTATAAAATCTAACATACTACAAAATATTGGAACAGGAGTGTTATCTAGCTGGTTTGGTCCAATTCATGCAAACCAGTTGTTATATGCAAAATGCCCTGCTCTCTTCCTCCTCTTCCTCTCATTCTCTCTTTATGCCCTGCTTTGGCCATGTTCTCCAGCTTGGAAAAAGGCAACCTAACAGGGTCATGACTGAGGTGTATAAAATTATTCATGACATGGGAAAAATGGAGAGGGAGAATCTCTCAAAGTACTACGACCAGAGGCCTTCCAGTGAAGCTGACTGCAAAGCGTTTAGAACAGACAAAAGAAAGCACTAATTCACACAATTCATAATTAATCTGTAAAATGTCTTACCACTAACTCAATGGCTTTAAAAGGAGATTGGATAAATGTATGGAAGTGTCTTAGTTTTAAAAGACTTCATCTACCAACTGAGTATCTCCTGAAGAGTGCCAATTTAGGCTGCAGTAGACAATTTTTTTGAACTTTTCCCACGGAAAAAATAAAGAAAAGAGCATGTTAGGCTCTGACAAAAAGCTAAGTTCACGATTTCTAATAATCTACTTTTCCCTTGCATGATACTTTTGACCTTTAAAAGGATTCATGAGTTTCCTCTTCCACCCAGGAATTTCACATGGTACATAGTTCATGAATGATCTACTGCATGATTCTTTTAGATGCATGTAATGAACAGCATGTTTGACATGGGTTGAACTCAGAGTTCAAATAAGTAGATGGTCTCTCTGGGTAATTATTATCTTTCTTTTTTAGTAGCATAGATTAATTCGCGAGGAATGTTGCTAAATTCAGGATTTTGGCCAAGATCAGATTTTTTCCAACCTGATGCCTCCAGATTTGATGGAATTACAACCGTCAGAATCTCCAGACTTGCAGGCCTAACACATTGGGCTGGGCTGGGGTGTGTGGAATAGCAAATTAGAGAAAGAACTTTGGGAAGGCCTTCAGGCCTGATTTAGCTTTAGAGTGACAGAACTCTTGTCATCACCTGGTAACTGACTGTTATCAGTTGGACTAAACTGTGATTATTGTTACTGTTATTATCATTAAGCCACTTTGAGATAATTTTATTTTTTAAAATAATGAACATACATACTAGCTAGGGTCATCAATAACTTTTAATCTGGTGAGCATATTCATTATACAACTGACAATGAAAGTCTCCTGTCATGATATCTGTTTTGTGAAAATGGCTGCTTGATGGGGACACCCAAGCACCAAGCCCTTCAGAAGGCAATGATCTGCAGCAATCCAGCATTTTTATTTTCAAATATTGTCTATGTGGGGTATATATAGGGCTACCATATCCAGGCTGCAAAACTCCAGATGACCACCAGATAGCAAAAAAGAAGCACAGATAACACGCTGCTGCCATCCAGTGGTCATCTGATTCCTGCAGTCCAGCTAAGACTTTGATGATACTAATGGCTGGATTTTCACTTTTTAAAAGCTGGTTTCCCTTTTTAAAAAATTAAATTTAAAAGAACTAACATAACTTTCAAAAAGCTATGCCTTCTGAGAGGACTGGAGCTAAAGGTCTGGCCAGATTAAGAACTGCTATGTTCGTGTAAGTGAACATTGGCTGGTAAGGTTTGTACAGGGGTTAGGAATTCTGCACGTGGTACCACAAGTATTTCTACAGTAAGTATTTACAGGATTTTACCAAATGTCATTGACAATTGGTATTATTTTATGCTTGTGGAAGGATGAGTCAGTTTACTTTGTATTGCCTGTGTCAGCAATATGTCATTGCTTAACTCATACAGACACATATTTCTTTTTACTGTGGATAAGAATCTCAGTAACAGTCGTGGAAAATTATTATACTAAGACTAAAGGTCATTTTCTTGTTCTTAGACCACCCCAACAGCCAGTAGAAGGAAAGTATGATACAAATAAACTATGTAGAAAAGAATAATGTTCTTATAGAATGCCTCTTTTCTGGAGAGATAACTTCTATGGAATGTCTAACCAGCTTTTTATTAGGCAAGGCTACTTTTATGTATAATGGGAGTGTAAGATAGGTATGAACAATATGATGTTTTGGGAGGACTGCATCATTCAACTCTTATTTAACTGTACTCCCTTCAACCAAGGCTGGTTCTGTCCTCCCCAGCTGACCTAAGGAAAATGCAGAAAATCCATCTGTTAGCCATTAGATAAATTGTTATTGGACTAAATATGTGGATGATGACCCAGAATTAGAACTGAGATGTAGATGTAATGCAGAACTTTTAAAAATAATTACTAAAATAACAGAGGCTTTATTCATCCCCTTGAACTTTTAGGTTGCTATACTTGAAGTAAAATATAGAAAATAAAAAGAGAAAAGGAGACTGATAGCTCTTTCTCTTATCTACATTAACTGATCAGTTCCAGCAAGGAAAGAAAACATATTTCATTGTAAAGTGTTTCCACCAGATGTCTTGGAAATATAACAAAAAATGACGTCTAAGTTAGACAAACATTATGTTAAGCTTATAGCTCAAATACTTGCGGGTAGACTATCAAAGTTCAGAGATCTGTATCTAATCACTATCTACAGGAAATTCTTAAAGGAAATACTTCTGTCTCATTACCACTCCAAATCCAATTCTACCCTGTTTACTACCTAATAAGAATCTTTACATACTTCCTTCTTTCCGCATTTTATTGTATCAGGTCATTCACTGTTATCAAAAATGGTCTGATGCTATTCAAGAATTTGATTTTAGCAAATATATTCAAATCATATAATCTTTCTTCCTTTAAGGCAAATTTTTGTTCAAATGTTCTCTAAGGGACTACTAATACATAGCTGCCTACAACCAGAGTATTATAGATAAAGCAGGAAAAACAAGCATTAAAGAAGGCAGTGAGTTGTGCTAGATTAACATTAGTCATGTTTCCTACAGGAAGGTGACTTCTGAGCAATCTTACTAGATAAGCAACATCTCACTAATAACATGCCATTGCAGAGTTTAAAGTGTAGTCTAACTGCTGATTTTTTATGCAATCATATAGCCTATAGATTTATTTTCTTAGCTTTCTAGCACATTTTTTCATCCAACCAAGATGATTATAGCAGCTACAACAAAATGAAATGCAGGGGTATTTGAAACAATATCCTTAGAATACATATACAATTAAATCATTTCAGATGGCCAGTTTAAAAATAGATACAGTATGTCTCGATATCCTTTCTAAACAGTAGAGTGAGTGATAACGTAATTAAGACATGAGGGGTTTAAAACTTTAAGAATATAAATAATTTAACAATCCTAACATTCAGAAGCTATCCGAAGAATATTAGAATGAGATCATTCTTTATGCTGGGTCACTGCTGATGTTCCCATTGGCATGGAGCATCCTAGGACAGGCCTGACTGGGAGTCAAATCATAGGCCTTAGAACCAGAGGCAGAAGGCACAGGAATCTCCAAGTCAAGTTTGCCTCCCAGGGAAATTGTGGGTGCAGGGGCCAGTACACTATGAGGTCAATGTTTCAACCAATAAGTAGCACAGACATTTGGGAGCCCAGACCCAAGTATGTAATACACTTCTGAAAACCAATTTCCTTGAGAGAAAGTATGGAAATAATGGAAGTTGTAGCTTTTTCTGAGAGACTGAATGGATGGTTCAGTACCATTTCTGCAGGAAACAGTATCTTGCTTTAGCTCTTTACAATTTCTTTGAAGTAACCTCGTTGCTGATACTATCATTCTTGACTTTGGGACTTGCTTTTGGAACCTGTTACCTCTTGAACCTCATGCGTTCTTGGACAGCCTGCTGACCCTGCTGTAAATCACTGCCCTTTTATCTTTCTCATCTGGTTATTAGTCACCCTGACAATCTATGCTTTAAGCTGTGCATGAGACAGAAACAGCTTTTCACGAATAGAATTCAACAGAGAAACTGCAGGATCAAGGTTGGTATAATTAACCTGCTAAATTGGAGTTGCTATCTTTCATGTAACTTATGGGGGGAGGAAACCAGTGTGAAACCAGAAAAAGTCAACTCATTCTTCCCACAAACCTCTTGCCCTGGTTCACATAAACTCTGGAAATGGCCAACAATTCAGACCTTCCCAATCCCACTTGGAGTTGCAGGTTTTTTCTTTTTAAAAGTATCATCATTTAAATAATCCCCTCTTAAATGTCTCTTTTTCCATTGTTAAGTGAACTAACTTAATCATCATTAATACTGTAACTGGATTGCATGACATGAATATATATTCATATTACTTTTGTTTGATATGTAAAAAAGGTCTTTTCTGGCCTTTGCTCTTCTTTGCTCTTTGTTTTTCTTTCTGGAACAAAAATATTTCTCCAGAACATTATTTTGGCATAAGTTTTGAAGAATGCTCTCTTAGAGATACTTCCCATTCAAAAATGTCACATTCTTGTTTATCATAGAATATAAGGAATTCGATAATATAAAATAAGGAACAGAGAAGTATATTCCATGCAATGCAGTATATATTAAAGCAATGCAAAATATATTAAAATAGAAAGCATCGAGCAAAACTACCAGATTAAAATTCAGAGTTAATGAATCAAGTCTTAATGCAATTTATTGAAGGAGATTTCTCCAAATCTTGGAAAGAGGGTACCTTATAATTTAAAATATAATCTTTGTATATTTGTGCATATAAGTTGTATAAATCACTTTATGTAACACTTAACTGTCTCTGGTACAATGATGGGTGCATGTCTTCCTTTTAGCTGACATGTCTAAAATGCTGAGGTCTCTTTTGATAGAAAATATCACCTTTTTAATATTTGATTTTCTCCAAGAACTTGTTCATAAGCACTGATTATTGCCCATATTTCTTGATTTGTTTTGACATACTGTAGCTGTGGACATTTTAACACAGTTATCCTGTGACAACTTGAGAAAAATAAGGTTTTTAAAAAACCTAGGGCTTGGACTGTTTTTACTTTTCACTTCTTTACTGACTTACTGACTATTCTTCTCTGTGTCACCCTGGCTGTGAGTAACTCTTTGGGGAATTAAAGTTTAGACTGTATAATTATAGCTTTGCCACTCCCAGTCCCAAACACTGATGAAGGACAAGACACACGCGTACACTTGCATCAGAACTCACCCGCATTTACCACAACTGAACAAGATTGCAAGTCCTTATTTTCTCTCACTGAATGTAGAAGAAACCACTGAGAAATACATCAGCTACCAACTTCACTGATACCTTTGTATAACAATGTTCTAATTTTTAATTCCTTGACCATGCTACAGTTTACAGAATATTGAGCGCCAATAATTGTCAATGCAAGTCTTTTTACATTTTCTTATGCCTAGAAAAATAGATTTTCAAGTGACTGCCTAAAAGGCAGCTTATGGCTCAGTTTTTTTTAAAAAATAGGTACTTTTTAAAATGTTTTTTTTAAAAAAGAGAACCAACATAAGGCTTAAGTACTTAATACTTTATTTTTGAAAAATCCCCATTATTTTTAAAAGGTTTCTCTTAGTTAGGTTGGATACTGAATTAAATGAGAAGACAAAAAGATAGAGAAGACTCTCTTTTTATATTATCATTTCTAAGATACTTTAACTTGTTATGGTTACATTGTTAATAAATAATTAAGATGATTCCTTCTCTTACCACTGTTAAAAAAAAGTTGCATCATAGTTCTCGATGTCTAAATTATTTCTAGAAAATAGTACACTGCACATTGTTTAGCAGTCTTTTGATAAATCATTTTACTAGATGAACGTTTCAGAATACCTACATTTACATTCCTAGCAATCAATAAGAAAACAGCAGGTATTGTAGCACATTATTGTATCTATAGCTTCTGCATATTTCAAACAACATCCAGAGGATTGAGGGGTGAGTGGATTGAGGACTATCTTAAGATATTTTACAGGACCACCATCCTTCAGCCTCTCATGTCAAGATGGCCAAGTACTTCTCCTTAGCCTTGGCAGTAAAAAAACCCAGTAACATCAGTTAAATAACTAACCATTTTGCTGCCCTTTCATAACACCCAGAATCAGTTCCCCGAGGCAGCCTCTTCACCTAAATTGTGATGCTTGTCCTAAGCAAACCACGGGTGTGAGAACAGTATTATTTGGCTCCCTGTTTTGACTTAAGTGTCTGTGGACTGGATTAGGGTGTGTGTGGGAAAGCTAAGGTATGTGATGAGAACATTAATGGAGAGAGAAGAAAGAATACTTAGAACCTCAAGACAGATTGTGAAGAAAGAGACAAAGTACTATAAAGAATGAAAAATAATTAGCTACTTCTAAGAACAGTAGCAGCTTCAGAAATGTTTCTAAGGGGGCACAGAGAAGGCACAGTGAATTTCAGGGTGCACAAGCACTCATTCTAAACTTGGGTCTTCTGGAATAATATTCTACTGATTTAAATGATGTTAGGTGACATAGTAGTGTGCTTTTTTATTATAACCAAGCATTAACCAACCTAATTCCAAATTACAAGGACAATAGCTCCCAAACAACCCGGACATTATGCAGATACTTTATGTACAAATTTGGCAGAACAAAAGACACTGTATTTCTTCTGAAAATACAGTAACTTACTTCTGAGCCAGTACCAGTACAGACACATCCAAGCAAAGAAAACTGAGAGGAGAAAACCTCTGGCTAGGTCTAAAGGCCAACACTTGCTAGTGTTTGTTCAAGGTCAAGTTGATCAAGTGGGAAATCAGAGAGAAGGAGGACAAGGGAGGCAAAATACACATGAATATATTTACTACAGAAGTTAAATCCTCCAATTCTTATGGAATGGCTGTTTTCTACTTCCAGGATGACAATGTTATAGTTGCTAATCACCTAGACTGTTCCTCAAATAGGTCTGAATTTGACACAGACACAAAATAAAGTGAATGGAGATCCAAGCCCCTACCCCACATTCACTCACAGCCAACAACATCTGAGTTTCAATTCACATTCAAGCCAACTGAAGCATGGCTGAAGATCATGTACACAGGAAGGTCACTGCAAAACTTTTCCCTTTCTGCTAGAGAGAAAAATGGTCTCTCCCCCTCTCTCTTTTTTTTAAAGGCAGAAGTTGGGAACCAGAGCTGAGAAGAGGGATGAGGCTAATGCCATCTCCCCAGCAACTTCTAAACTAAGTGGCTAGAATCTCTTGGGATCTGGAGGGCAAGTCCAGGAATAATTGAGACAGAGAGAAATCTGTTTTCAGGAACATGGCTATTTTTGAAGGGATTGGTTAAAACATCTAGCTAGAAATACTGTGTAAAATTAATTTTTATTTTGTCTGTGGATGTTTAAGTGCAATATTTTGTATCTGCTATTTACATTCTCTGGGCAAGCTTAGTAATTGTGTTTTATGCAACTTAAAACCTCTTTATATCAGATTTACTTTTAATTGAGCAGTAGACTACATCATCTTCTGGTCTACCGAATACCTCATATTTCCCTTTTTATTTTCTTTCTAAGGTGTTAACTATGATTTGAATAACTTTATTTATTTATTTATTTATTTATTTATTTAATTAATTAAAAATGCTTGTATAACCACCCATCTTAAAACCAGAATTTTGGGCCACTTACAATCATAATATAAAAACAATATTATACCAAATAAATAAATAAATAAAAGCAAAAAACAATGAAATCCGAAACACAAAACTCTTGCGCCACAGACAAACTCCCTTGATGCAACCCACAACATCTCTTTCAGCCCCAGCTTCACCTTATCTCAACACTTGGAGGAAAAACTGCTCTTCAAGGATTTCCAAAAGGTTCAAATGGTAGGAGCCTGCTGGATCTCAAGGGGAAGGGTGTTTTTTGCCCCTAAATGTTTTGCTTGTGATTTTTTAAAGCCACAAAGGGATTTCTACATTCTTTTTCCTCTTTTCTTCCCCAAATAAAGTATGAAAAGCCTGCTTCTGAGTTGATATCCCACTGGATATCTCAATAAGAGGGGACCCTAAACAGTTTTCCTCTGATTGTGCTAATTGGGTGGGGAGATTCCATCCAGAAAAGATGGTCTCAAAGATATACAGACCCCAAGCCATAGAAGGTTTTTTTTTGGGGGGGGTGTACTGGGGGTAATAACTAGCACCTTGAATTGCCTCTGGAAAAATCATGGTAGCCAGTGCAGCTCCTGTAATAGTGGTGCAACTTGACAGTAATGAAATGGACAGCTAAATTCTGCACCACTTGAAGTTCTGTGTTGTCTTCAAGGACAGTTTTGTGCAAATTACAGTGGTCCAATGGAGAGATGACAAGGGCATAAGTGACTGTATAAACTCATGAGTGACTGTATGAAAATGTCCATGCACAGACAGCATTTGATGGAGGTATGTTGACAATAACACAAGAGTTTACTGAAAGACATTTTCAGATTAAGCACTTGGCTCACTGTGGCAATTTCTCTTTCTCTTTCATGTTCACTTATTTAGAACCTTTCAAAGAATTCTGCTTCAAATCCATCCATATCACTATTGTAATGTCTTGCAAATGATCAAGAAAGTAATGGCACTTCAGACTGACTGCACTGACTCCATTTAAATATGGAATTTAAATCATCACTTAAATTTATAAATGGTGTGATCATACATCTGGGGGATATACAGTGGATTCTCTTCCTTATTTGATGGAATTTTCTTCTGCAACAGTTTCTGCAATGATATTTACATCAGTTATAATTGTGGGGGAGTTGGGCGGTGATATAAATTTGACCTATAAATAAATAAATAAATAATGTTGTTGAAATTCTCCTTGTGATCTCACAGATTTTGCAGTTTATCAGTCGAAGCGTTAATAAGGAAGCAACTTTGAGCCATATCATAATCTGATTTCTGCAGTAATCTAATACCACTTCACGTTCAAGAAGCACTTCACTTCAGATAAAATGCAAAGTGGATCTCTCTCTGATTCAGACATTTACACATACTGCAGAATTTGATTCATTGCTGATTGTAGAAACAATAAAATTACTAGAAGTGTTGATTTAACAGCTAAGCACAATGCAATCTGCCATAACAAGTGAATATCTGACCATTTCTTCAACTCAATAATTTTGCTGTGTTTTTGTTTTTGTTTTGCAATTCAGAGAAATGTGAATTCTCAGAGGAACATGATACAAACGCAGAGTTGTTGATAAAGAATAAAGAAATTTGCAATATTCTCCATGTTTTTACAGGCATCAGCAATTGCCAAGTTCAAACTGCTGTTGTAGCAATGGAGAGAGATAATTTTACATTTCTCTTTCAGAAACTTTGTTTGCATACCATATAGTGTTCCACTTGTTACACTAGTACCGTCATAGATTTGTACATAGGTATGCAGGCTTTTATTTCTATGCCACAACAGGCCAAAGTGTTCTTTATATAACTCAGTAGCATCCTGTGAATGACATGGGTATTTTAAACAATATAATGTTTAAAATACATTGCTTCTGTATAAATAAGAGAGGACCACAACATTTATTTCTGCTTATGCATATATTTTATCAAAAATCAATGCAAAAAACTAGCTTCCTTGACTTCTTGGGAAATTAACTCCAGAATAATTCTGCTCATGATAATTAACAATTCATCCTGAATTCAGTGATGTATATACTTTGTGTTGCAAGGTAAACTATTTTACACTTGAATTCTAGGATCATGGTTTGCTATTAGCTGCAAGAGTTCAAGAAAATTTCTTCTGTTGTAAGTCACTGAATCACTTTCCCCAGTGCCTGCACTGAGCAAAACAAACAGAAGGGGGAACAAAAGAATTTCTGAGAGAGCAGCTATGTAATGTCTATTTTCTTTTATACATTCTTTGTGAGCAACACTTAATTAGGCTAAAACTGAGGCTCCTTTGCTTTTCTATGTTCATCTGCAATTCTCCCACACCACCATGCAGTCTTTGTC
Organism: Liasis olivaceus; assembly: GCA_030867105.1. Classification (NCBI taxonomy): domain Eukaryota; kingdom Metazoa; phylum Chordata; class Lepidosauria; order Squamata; family Pythonidae; genus Liasis; species Liasis olivaceus. The sequence goes on from CM061349.1 coordinate 267,724,066, forward strand.
GACATTTCTGTTATGCAGCCTCAGATCTGAATCATTCTCCAGCTGATGTACCTCTTGTATGTAAACATATATTCACCACTATTTGCATTCTTTCTAGTGAAATAGCAACAAGGAAAGCATAACACTATTTTCCAGTACCCTATATTACAAGCAGGGGTAGAATTTGTATAAAGCTGGCTTGAAATGTTGCCATGATTTGCCAAAATATGTTGGTGGGAAGCATTTTAGCACTGGCTGTATAGGACTTTTTGCTTAGATTCTGCAATGCCATATGGCCTAGGAAATCAATCAATCAATCAATCAATCAATCAATCAATCAATCAACCTACCTACCTACCTACCTAATCTATATAGCCACCCATCTTATGCAACGTAACTGTGAGGGACTGAGCCTGACAATAAACCTGGGTGGCTCACAAGTAATAATAAAACAATAAAACTGTAAAAAATGTAAAAACCAACAGTCGGCACACAACCACAGACGAAAGTCCAGCACACGGCATACCTAATTATTTTTCTCAATCTACTTATCCTCCCCAAAATCAGACTTTTATTACAGCATGATTCCTCCTCCCAACAAATGCTTGCTTCAACAGACCCTTGCTGAAGAACTTGTCCTGGATTTTGGTGACATCAGAAGTTACTTGAGGTGATTTTTTTGGTCTGGATTAATGCAATACTGGTCTAAAGCTCCAAAAATGAGTGTTTGTAGTTGGATGGCATGATAGGGCAGAAATGGGGCAGAATGTCTAGGCCTTCTCCAGTAACATTGATTGCTGGGCAGTCAAGCCTTCAGCACAAGGCCTCAGGGACTGTTCCCTCCAGCTGCAAGGAGATGCAGCCTTTGCAAGGCAATCGGCTTTGTGGCTCAAGGGCCTTAAAGGGATGATGCAATCCATGGGAGATGTTCTGGATTATTTCACAAAGAACATCCTGTGGAAAATGCCTGACTCTAAGTGCCTTTCCCTTCAACCAGCTGAACCAGCTGGACCAGGTAACCTGGGGGACTCTCATCTCTCATATCTGTGCCCCTCTCTGGCACTGCCAGTGGATGAAATGGAAAGATGGAAGTCCTTGTCGTTCTGCAACAAGATGAGCTTCAACCTTTAAGAGCAGAGACTAGAGTGACTCCCAGAAAATTCCTCTGATAGAAAAGGGGGCTCAGAATAGTCTGAGGGTGTGAGCTTTTATGAGACAGCCCCACAATTAGCCTGAGAATCTAGTTTTGCTATTATAGCATCATAATTCACAAAACAGCTGCATTGTACATGGAAAGTACTAAAAGAGAATTGATTTTGAATTTTTAAATAAAATTACTTAGCTTAGAAATATGTGTGTGTGTGTATGTGGGTGTGGGTGTGTGTGTAAGGTATATAATAATGACAAATTCAAAGTTAAACTGAGAATAGTAATTTTAAAAAATTCTAGATATGCTCAGTTGGAAAGTGTGTATTTTATTGCAACGAATATTTATGCATTATGCCAAACAAGGCTTGTTATGTAGGAATATGCCCTTTAGCAGAAATGTTACCCAAGCAGCTACACATCTAGCAATCCAAGTATCCATAGTAACAGCCTTTACTATTTATCAGTTGTTAAAAATATTCACAAATGAATGTAACTACTATAGACTTGAATTAATCCACATCTGAGATTGCTTGTTTTTCTTTAATTTGAATGAATAAAAATGCTTATCCTAACTAGCATTGAGCAAATGATTTGCACCAAATAATTTACCTGATATACTTAACTTTTCCAATTTTGCTTTTAGAATGTATGAAAGCTAGTTAGAATTTCTGAAGCATGTTAAAAACTCCTTGTCATTTTTTTAATTTTGGGGATGGCAGGAGGAAATCCCAATTCATATGCACTCTGTATGAGAAGATCTGAGATTATAAAATGATATCTGGAGCTCCTTGCTTTGATAACCCAAACTTGCATTTAATCAGGTATACAGTATGTACTCATAAAACTCCAGACTCAGAGTACACATAAGTGGAATACATAAGACCTACACATATATAACCCAATACCCTCTACATAAAATTGGGGAATCAATATGCACGGAGTGCTTCATTTAATGTATTTCTACATAAACAGTATTTTAGTCGAAGAAGCTCTCAGAATAGCCTACAAACAGAATAAGATCATAGAACAAGAAAGTGGCACGTTACAAAAAAAATAAGAAAAAAATCATGATAAAATCACCCTGAGAATATAACAGTTATATTGGTTAATAAGAAGGCTGACGAATTTTGCAGAGAGAGAATTCTAGAGATGGAGGAGGCATAACTTAAAAAGCCCTCTCCTGCTCACCGAATAGCTCTCAAGCCATTTAAGTCTATACAGATCAAAAACAGGATTTTAAAATCTGTCTGGAAACAATATGAGTATGTATGGAACAATGAGATATGCTGCACAGCAACAATCTTATTTTACACATACTAAACTCTCCGTGCATTTATTACATACAAAGAACGTACAGTCCCTGCATGTGTATTATACCAAAGAACTCATTAAATTTGTATGAAACCTGTTCATTACCCCATTCTTGTTATGACTCAGTAACCACATAAGAATATCTTCTATCTTTTCTTCTCTTCCATTTAATTGGTTTTATTGTAATTTCCTTGTTTTGATTGTTGTGAGCTGCCCAGAATCATTGGGAGTCAGCGGCATACAACTTTAATAAATGAATAAAATATATGATAATATATCACGGCAGGACCTGGTGACTGGTGTCCTGACAGAATATCCTGGAACCTTTCAGGATGATGGGGCTCATCATTCATTTATATTAGGGCCGCCTTCCAGGGCAATAAGTCCTGGATAGCATATTTGCCTTAAGATTTCTTCAGAAAAACATGTAAAACAATCATCACTCTGAAAACCTTAGACAGTTGCTGAAAACATGAATTTTGCAACAGAAAATCAGCACAGAAGTATTTGTTGGCAGGTATATTATATACTTATCCATCATGCTACTCCCTTTCTGGGCAAGCACTGTTACTGTGCGCAAAGCACCCCCCCCCCCCAAAAAAAAGGTAAGCAGTAGAAACCAAGAGATAAGAGAAAGGAAAGGAAATCTCACTAAATCTAGTTTACCCCAACACGTTTCCTCTATATCATCCTTTTCTTGCAGACCACCCTTGCTTCTACCATTTCCATAAACCGGAGATATTTATTTATCTATCTGTTGGTTTTTGTAACCCACCCAAATTCCAAAGGACTTTGGCTGATGTACAGCAACAAATACAAAGAAAAAAGAAGGTTGGTGGTGCTGGTAGTGGGGGGGACTCAATATCTAGTGAAATAATACTTTGCTTTTAATTGTTAGCCTTCCAGAGTCATGTATATAAGATGACTTATATACATTCATTAAATACATAAATAACTTCAGTATCATTAAAAACAAGCCAAGGAAAATGGATTGAATTTCATGCATTTCACAAAAGGACCTTGCCTAACCAGTGTAATGGTTTTTTTTTTTTTTTTTTGAAGTTCTTGTCAACTTCAAACAGTTTTTCAGGAATATCATAATCAAAAACAAAACCCCAGTCAGTCACATTTTATTTGCCAGCTGTTATATAATGTTATGCTGCATTTTACTGATTTTCTTCCCCAAACAAGTCAAGTGATAATGTTGGTTCTGCAGAATCTTTTGAAGAGATTGTTGGGGCAGGTCTGATATCAAATCAGAGTGTCTACAACGGGGGGCAAGAGTTGTCCACAACTGCTCCTTTATAGATACATACAATGTTTATCCACATATATTTTCATGCACAGGCTTTGATCCATAGTTGCAGCCACCATTTTGCCCCCCCCCCCCCCGATGGCTCTGTTTCAAACATTATGCAACTCTTTTTTATTGTTACAGGATAATAGAAAATGATTTAAGAAATACTTAGAATAAATATACTACTCATATGTCTTTTTTCATCAAATGTTAGAAGTATCTTTGGTCTATCCTCATATATTATGTTTCACCTTAATATAAATCTCCTCATATTACAAACAAGAAGGGGATTCAAAAAGAAAAGCAATAACAGAAATAAGAAAAACAACTGCTAGGGATAGTAGATCCATGATATCACTGATAAAAGTGATTTTTTTTTTTCCCTAAATGTCTGGTGCTTTACTGAATCAGGACAGAAAATATTAAACCTCTAAAATAAATAACTGTAAGCCTACCAGAAATGTGCTTATCTTGATCAAAGACTAAATGCAGTCTATGGATTACGGAAGTTTCTGACCTAATATCCTTTAAAAATCAGACGGCTTTCTCGCCTGAAAATTGCATGTTTTTGTTTCTCTATGCAAGTCTTTATCTACAGTTGCATGCATTTAGAAAGAAAACCTGTAAGTCCTTCCAGTACCTCCGAACGAGATCTTTAAAACTCTTCTTCTGCTTTCAGATTTGTAAAGATTATGTATAAGCGTCGTTTAACAAAACTTTATTTTTGAAGCTTTTTGTTTTTACTCTGTCCTGAACACATCCTTGTTCTTATTTCACAATGGCACTAGCCTATGATATAATTTTGTTCACATCAATCATAACAAACTGTAAAATCAAAAGGAGGAGGTATGTATTCAGTATTTACAATTCATTTATTAAAAGATGAGCAGAAGGGCATATGCAAGTAAAATAAAAATGACATAAAATGTCACATTTTAAAGCTAAAGCTTCAGGATCTGCTGACCATATCCTTAGCTATGTATCAAATGTTGGAGTCTGGTCAAAGAAATACATTTTATTGCTTAACTGTTGCTTTTATTATTGTTGCGACCATTTAAATATTGACCTACACAATACACAGAAAGCTAAGTATAAGAATACTGCATCAAAATAAAAAGTGATTCTTTGTCTTTGACTGCTACCAAACCCTTTCACATCCATGCAGAATGACAACACAACTTTTCACCTTTTAAGGAAAAGTCAGAAACTGATGCAGTTTCATTAAGAGGTCATTGACTTGAGAGAGAGTATTATAGGATCTAAGTGGCTAGTGATTCATTCCTCATGTCTGTTGACCCATAAATGACTAAGCCTGGGAACCTGTTCCTTTATTCTAACACCAAAGTTCTTTGAATGAAACAACACTGTCAGCATGGAATAGGGAAAATAATGTTTTCCAATTTTCAGTTTATCATATCACATCACTCTCCAACAGGTGAAAGAATATGACATTACCTTATTAGTATAACAAATTTCTTATTCCTTATTAGAAACCAAATCTCATTGCCTTTGTTAATTATGCCCTAACACAGGCTTAAGTTAATTAATTTAGACAGGAAGTAAGTTGTTCAGCAGACTTAAACCAAGTTTAACACCACATCCCTCAAACTATGGATTCAGAAGTATCATTTGCTACCATGGTTATTTATGTTAAAACACTCCTTCTTCAGTACGTTGGATATAGTAATATACTGCTTCCCATTGTTCTAAATCTTGATGCAGTTTACAAACAATATGTTAAAATAATCTAAAAATAACTCCTCCCTTAACAAGATGGAAGCAAGTAGGAAATCAAAACCAAGACAGAAGCATTCATGCAACTCATACCAGGGTTGCCTGGGGGAAGAGATATATCTTCACAGACACCTAAAGATGTCACAGCAGGTCCAGACTGCAGACACCACCAGATAAGGCCCATCCACACGTAACCACAAGGTGGCGCTCTCTTATCCTCGGCCCATGCAGGAAGTCTTCCCCTGATAATGGCACTTAACAATCAACCAAAGCTGTATAGGCAAACACAGTCTGTCACCTTCAAGCTGTTAGGGTTTTATATGTCAATAGCAAGATCTTGAATCAGACCCAACAGTTAACTGGCAGCTAGTACATGTGTTTTAACAACAATGTAGGATGTGCAGGGCCAGATACTCCACTCAGCAACCTATGTGCATACACTGCCCTTTGACACACTATCTTTCAAAACTTTTAGAATTATTTCTAGTACTTCTGAAAGAGGCTGTCGCAATACAATACATTCTGTGCTCTTTGTGTGTGTCTATTTCTCACACCGAGCTCTTTTTCATACCTTTTCTAATCAGATGCTGTTTCCAGTTAGACAAATGAGGGAATGAAAGCATTTTGTTTACTGTACCTAGATACAGACAGTTTAACAGTCTAAGTAATATATTTTTATAATTGCTTCTACTCTTGGAAATAATGTCTTCATCAAAAAAGATTGTTTCCACCTAATTGCATCTACATTTGTGGGAAAGTAAAATAAACTGTTTAACTGAAGTACAAGACTAGTGCCAGATGTACTATTTCACACAAGCGTTTCTCTCCTAAAATGCAATCAACACTTCATGAGATCTGTGGGTATTGCACTGGATCTGATTCACTGAGGTGTTCTATTTTGTATAGGGAAAGTACTCTGCCTCTGCAGAGCACTCAGGAAGCTGCAAGTTGCGGTCACATGACATTGTGCTTATTGACTGGGGTGATTTGCTTCACAACCACAGCTGGAACTGATGTCATAAGTCCAGCATAGTCACGTGATGTTTCACTTTATGATTGTGTCACTTAGCAATCAAGTTGCCAATCCCAATTGCCATTGGTAAGTGAGGACTACCTGTATTGGTAATTGTGAAGTTATAAAGGCAAGAATATCCTTGTCCACGAAATGAAGCAGACATCAGCCAAAGCGGGCATAGTCAGTGCTCATCATGTTGTATTGCTGAGTAAATCCCACTGAACATGAGAGGCGTTTCTTCCAGAGATTCACTAATCTTCTTGATAGACTGGGTCATGATATAGACAACCACCTCTATCCAGCTATAGCCACTTACTGGGTTTGCTTAATCTTTATCAAATCTTGGCTAATGTGAGAGCATAACTGTACACACAAAGGCCCCATTCTACAGATGTTCCCATTATATACAGATATGCGGTCTCAAGAAACACAGCTATTCAATGTGGCCTCTTCCCCAATGGAGTGCTTTAACTAATCTGGAATTCTGTTTAATGGAAAAGAAGTCCTACATCATTGCCAACACAATGCATTTCACATCAAATTATTGTGTGATGATTTTGCCTCCTCTCTTCCTTTTGCGATTAAAGGTGAAGAATAATCTGAACTGGGTGTTCAAATATAGTACTTGCTTCAGATTCTTTCTAATCTGAAAAAAATAAATAAGGACATAGCCTTGCTCCTCCAGCGTGATTCATCAGTTAGTTGTTTCCACATTGTCTTTCAGCTAACAGTTGTCCTAGGACAAAAAAACCCAGAATAAACTGTGTAACTCCCTCATGATCAGATTAGGCTGATGTGGTAAGAAGACAATTGAGCTACAAAGATTTTCAACAATAAGAAACGTTCTTTCATATAGTATCTTTCACTGTAACTAGTTAAAAATATCTGTCTCTTCTTGCTTCTAAGCTAAATCCCCAACAGCTGAACTCCATTGGCTCTTATGCACTCTCAGTATGTGAACTACACATGACACAGAAGACCCCTATAGAAGAGGCACGGTGGCCATTTTCAGTTCTTTGGGGGGGAAAATGACAGAAATATTGTATAGCATTGTAATTTACTGCTTAGATTTTTCTCCAGGTACCTCACAAACATGTTTTATTTTACTTTTTCCATTTCAATTTATTCCGATATTTTATTCCTGGCATTTTTGTTAACATCCTATAAGGCAGGTATGTGTGCTGCCTTATTAAACAGACATTTCAGCAGCAATACTACAATGAAAACAATTAAAAATACAAATGTAGTCTACAGATGTTGGTCTAATTTTAATTTTTTAGCAGATCTGTAAAGGATTAATATTAATCTATTTCTTGGAAGTAAAAATTATAGTCAATTCCTTGCCCATTTATCACTTTGAACTTTAGCCTAATGGACTGTCTACTGAAAAGCCATGTACATTAGTATAAAACCTAGAAATGGGAGGGAATCATATCTCAATATTTCTAGTGCAGCTTTTCATTATAAAGAGCAGGAGTGCAGGGCCCTGCGATGCTATATGAGTTCTCTGTGTAATAACAGAGCTTGGAAAGAACCAGACCCTTTTCCCTTGAACTGTCAAAAAGAATCTTTCATTTCAATTTATTGTCCTTCTTTCTTCTTTAGGCACCAAAGAGTAAGAATCTCAAATTTTCACCTATTCTGAAGCTTCAATATGCCCCAGATAACCATATTCTTCGTGTGTCTTGATCATTGTTTTAATTAACCTCTCTCAGTAGCACATGACATGCAATCATTTCAGGTCTGTTGTTTTCTTCATGCAATGTATATTGCTATTTTTTTTCATCCCACAGTGTACAGCTATTCTGCATTCACTGTACTGTATGTTTGATATATAAAAAAGGGGGAAAAGTGGAATTGCATAGCATATCAGCACAATTAGACACAACAAAATGCTCACGTCCGTACATTTATGTCTTTTAGGTTGAGCATGCCTTTAAACCAGGATCTGTCATGAATTATTGCTGCTAATGCTAATTTTAGAATAACCATTTATGTTTTTTAAAGGGTATTGTTGATGGCTATTACATTCTGTCAGGCAATTTGCAAGCATTCAAGATGTCTTTGTTAGTCTGATTTCAATATTTTCTCCATTGCCTATTTGCTAGAAATATCACAAAACAGCAGGAAAAAAAGTGTTTTATGTATGATGTGGCATGAGGGATGTCAAAACTGATGCTATCATGGAGTGGACTGGTATTAAATTAATGGGGTCAGTTACATTCTCAAAATGGTCCTCAACTTAAAAATTACAAGAGTGCATATATCTGGAGAAACTACAAAAAAGTACATAGACTAGGAAAACTGTGTACAAATATGAATATATTCAGAAAAGACAATTTGTATGTATTGATAAAGTATCAATATAATGTGTACATATCATGCATTTTTAATAAAGTACCACAGGATCTAAATGCATTTGGGGTGTGTTTCTGTACTACTAATTCTTCATTATAGTACGTAGTTAAGGGATGGCTCAGTTGTTTCATTTCAATTTTAGGAATTGTATTTACTCTATAATAGTGTTATGCTTCTCAATTGTATTCATTTTGATATTCTTTTAAATCTTAAATTTATTTATTTATTTAGGTATTTACTTATTTATTGAAAAGACTTGTATGGCTGCCCATCTTATAATAACACAACTCTGGGCAGCTCACAACAATAATAAAAACAGTAAAAAAAAAAACCAGCAGGAAAGAACTGGAAATGTAGTCAGACTCAACTTGCAAAGGTCTTGGACCTTAAACAGCTGCAAGTCTTCCCCCAATTATTGGCTACAGCAAGGCTAATTAGTTGTGGGACATATTTCGAACGCTACACCCTCCACTTGCAAATATGTGGAGAAGGTTAGCCATGGCATCCAATGGCCATATGAAGATCTCTCCCTGGCTCTGAATCATCTCCTGTTAAAGAGATGATTAAACTTATGGGAGCCACTAGAAGAGTAAGTGTGGCTTTCTTAAATTTTGGGATTTTAAAAAGCAAATCTTTCTTAAAGGTTAAATATCAAATCTCTTGAGGGCTAAATAGTTCTTTTTGGTGGGCAAACTTTTTTATTTTTCCCTTACTGTGTTGGTCTTCTACCTCATAAAGATTTTCCAACCTTCTACCTTCTACCTCATAAAGATTTTCCAACCTTCTACCTTCTACCTCATAAAGATTTTCCAACCTTGACAAATGCCAATTCCTCATTGTCAAGATTCGTTAAACCCTCTTCATTCCATTTTTAAAATAATTTTAAAATAAATACCTTTTATCAACACTAAATTCCTAGCTATAAACATTATAGAATACTAAATTATTGCTTTCATTCATGAGGTCATGAAATACTATAGCTACAAAATAAAATCTTACTGCTATAACATCCAGTTTGTTTGAATTGCAAATCTCCTTTATTATTTATTTATTTATTGCACTTATATGCTGTCTTTTTTCTGATACTGCAAGTCAGTGTAACGTGACACTTTCTTCTAATTTTATCTCCATCACAGCCTGTGTGGTAGGCTGGTCTAAGAGAGCGTGACCCAGTAAATTCTACGGTTGGGTGGGTCTTGAACCTGTCCATATCAATAACTGAACCATCATGCTATAGTGGTATCTAAGATGTTGAGGGAAAAAAAGTGTATTTAAATTGCAAGACTTTTAAAAATTATACCTAAAATGCTTCACGATTACATACTGAACGTTCTTCCTTGCAAAAGGGATATCAGATATATATCCTATGGATTTTAGTCTTCAGTATCAATAGGATTCTTTTTTTCTCCTCAGAGTTCTGATGCCAACCCCCAGCCCCCCAACAAAGCTCAAACTGGCTTTGAGAGTGGATCCAACCAGTTATTAGTGCCTGTAAGTGAGGATTGCACATCTAACAAAGAAAACGGATTCAAAAAGCTGCTGAATTCTCCAATATAAATACAAAAGTTACTTATGGGACACGGTGGTGCAAGGGCTTAATGACGCTGGAATTGCCAGTCAGAAATGATCGGCGCTCCAGCTGGTTCGAGCCCGGCTCCGCGGGACAGGGTGAGCTCCTGTCCCTTGTCCTAGCTTGTTGCCAACCCAGCATTTCAAAAGCTATCTGTGAGTAGATAAATGGGTACTCCCGTCTTAGATGGGAGGAAACCGGCAGGGCTGCGCGGGGGAGGAAATTACCGGTGCTGCCTGAATCTCCGAACGCAAGCCGGCGTGAGCGACAGCGGCGAGGAAGATCTACGGAGGAGGAAAAGCCCGGATGACCCCCCTAGTGACCCCTGCTGGTCGTAGGATAAATTGTATAAATATGTGTTAGATATGTGTACTTTGTGAGCCGCCCAGAGTTCCCCATTGGGGGGAGATGGGTGGACTATAAATAAATAAATACATACATACATACATACATACTTGCACTGTCAAGTAAGATTAAATACTTTTATCATTCAGATGCTTCATCCTCCAACTGTTTGTTTACAGGGTTCTAGAACCCCAGTCATTCTACTCTCCATCCAGAACAGCCCCACTGGAAATGACCTTGCTAAGAGAGCGAGAGAGAAGGGGAGAAAGGGGGGAAAAGCCATTATGGCACTTTTCTCTTGTTAGTTAGGAATTCTGGGAGTTGCAGTTCTACTTAACGTATATGGAGATCACAAAGGTCACATCTGTCATGATTTTTCCATTAGATGTACAGAAACAATGTCATGTATAATATGTACATGCCAATACATTGATAGAACCTGAATCTAGTGGATCTTTTGGACAACATTTTTTTTCAAGGAAAAGAATACTTCACCAGTTAAAAATATTATAGTCATAAAATCAAATCTAGGTTGAGAATGTTGTGACAGCACTGAAGTGAGAGTTATGAAGAAAAAGCAATGATGTTATTTTCATTACTTATGCTGGAATAGGCATTATAGACTCCAGCTGGAATACTTAAGCACTTTGTAGAGGCTACTCTTCAACAATTTGAAAAATGTTTATCCTATTGGCACAACCAGTAGTCAAAATAAGAAGGAAATAGAGAGCTGAACCTACTAGGTTATGGCAAGCTGCAGGGATTATGTCAATTTTCCCACTATTAGATGGAAGAGGGAACACTTAAAAGTCCTGAAACTGAAGGGAGGGGGGAAGGATGAAATGGGGAAGGGATCATAATAGAGAATTTTCAGTTCTAGACAGGTTCCAGACATGCAATTGTTCAGCCATCCCCAGAATTTGTGAATGAATACACTCTAGAGGATGTTGTTCCTATTTGAAGACAATGCCCCACACAATTGTGATTCACAAGAAAGGCCTCCCTTATAGAGAAAAAGAAGGAATAGTTCCATAAAGCCTTTGTAAACAATAATGCTTTTTGGATGGAACCTCCCCATTCCTGGAACTTAATTAGAAGGTTAAAGAAGACTGAACAGAATTCTCATGGAAAATACTGAGATTGACACATTTCTAGTGTCAATCTAGGCTAGTTCCAGGTTGAGAAGCCAGATACTGCTGAATTCCAAATGCTGGGGAGCAACACTTCTTTGCCTGGTTGTGAGATTGCCATAGACGTCTGGTTACCCACTTGATGGGAGCATGGTGGAAACTTGGCGAACAACTGATCTGATCTAGTAGGGCTCCTCATATGTTCTTTCAGTCTACTGTTCTTATTTTTCTGTTCTGCTTAACATTTTTATACAAAGTAATTTGTTCCCATTGTTTTACTTATTATATGATGGGAACCACTTTGGGGTCTTCTTTTGAAAAAAGAAAGGCAGAGTAGAGAGGTAATCCTCAAATATGATATTTCATAGCCTGATGCAAAGGTTTTCAAAATCTAAGGGGTTTAATTCATTCATCTAATACATATGCTTTTGCTCTTCCCCGCACCAAATATATTCACTTGCAAAATAAATTCTCCTTTGGAGACTTCACATCCGGATGGGTAATGTTCTCTCAAGCTGATAAGGTAGTGTTAATGAGTCACTTTTTTGATGGAAGAGTTTCAGTTCAAACCCTAATGCTGCCTCAGGTGCAAAGTATGAAATTGTCAATATGAATTCATGAATGCCTCTGTATTATTTGCATAATACTATGAATGTGCCCTTGGGGAATAATAAATATAGCTTAAGAAAAAGAATATATCAGTTTGTCACCTTTAAAGAGCATTCACAAATCTATTGCAAATGCAGCTCACTGTTGTAGTATTGTCCATGGTTAGAAATATAGTTTTTGCATGCTTACTCTTTGGTTGCACTGCAGTATTTCATGGGTCTGTGTCTGAAGCAGGCATCTTAGACACTCTGGATATTTGGGGCTATAACTCACATAAGCCCTAGCCAGCATGGAATCAAAGCATATGAGAGTTGTAATCCAAAACATATGAAAGGTTCTAGTTTGCCAATCTTGGTCTGTAACATGAAACCTGTGTACCAGGCCAATTTATGTTGTACCTTGTATGTGTCATGGCCACCATGCTATATCTTCTCCTACAGTATTTCAGTAATGCTTTTTGAAAATTCACAAGAGATGTTTCTAAAGTTCTCCTCAGTCTGAATTACTCTGGTTTACAAAGTGAGACTGAAGCTTTAAGAATCTTTTACTATTGCATTTTAGATATCTGGATTTTGTACAGAGCATCGGGCCTGCAAATTTTCCAGCAGCTTTTTCATTATTGGTAGTCACAAGCTCAATGAGTTTGTAAGCATAATTATATCAAGATCTTTTCTCAAAGAACATAAAAAACATGAGTATCTGCATGCAGAGAAAGAAAACACTGGCCAAAAAAAGGCAAGTAAACAAATGAAGAGAGACGAACTTGATCCTAGATTTGGGCCTTAAGATGATACTTTCTGTTTGCATCAACAGCACACATTGGCATCAGTAATATTAAAAAATTGAGTGTAAAATCATGCAAAGAACTGTGATTTCTGTAAAACAAAACAAAACAACAACAAAAACAGCATTTTGAATTGTACCCTGTCTACGTAGCGTAAATGAATGTTTAAATTTCCTAACAAAAGGCTACATAGGAAAAAACATATGCAACATAATGCAGGAGTGGGCAAAGGTTTCTGCCCTACTCTAGCACTGAACTGGTTCCAGGCAGTCTGTAAGAAGTTACCCAACTGCACAGACAGATACAGAGCCTCCACTCTGTAAGCTGCAGAAGCCCATAAGAATTATCTTTCTTCAGTGTAATAGTATTTCCCTTCAGTTCACAAAATTGCTGATTAGTGGACTGTCAGGCACATGGAGCAGGGCATCATGGCATGGGGAGTGAGGCAACTGGAGGGGAAGGAGAGGCACCTGTAGCAGGCTAGACCAAAAGCTGCCAAGGATCAAGTATTTCAATTGCCCACCTTTGCTATAATCTTTGAAGAATATGCATTCACATGGAACAGAAAATGTCACATCAGAACACAATCTAAGGTTATGGATATCCATTCCTTACTGCAAATCTCATTAATGCAACATACTAGAAGTCTGAGAGAAAAGTCTATTTCCTTCATCAGCATATATGCAGATCACCTTCTGTTCTTACTCAAATATTGATTTACTTCCATTCTTAATGGCTTACAGGCATGCAAGAAAACTGTCAATATTAGTACTGTTGATATTTTCTGAGACTGTATATTTCTGTGGTAGGACATGGCATGTACTCCTTTTGCTGAATACATGGGCAAAGATATGATAAGATTAGGCATTTCTAATCTTCTAATTTTTCTTTGGACTCAGAAGAGAGTAGCTGGACCTCAAATAAAGAAAACAACTGCTGTATGAGATGCAATTTATACTTTGAACCTTGAAAGAATCAGATCTATTAGCATCTTACAGATATAACCTTGGTTATTACTGAACAATTCACTGGATTTCATCAAGACATTCCCCTGCATGAATGAAATACTTCCTTTCATCCACAGGGGGAACTAGAATGCAATGAAGATACTGGAGAATTGGGGGGGGGGGGGACAATATTTCCTCCCCCTGCAGCTTCCCAAATATTTCCCATTCCATTTTGAAGTATCCCTGTAATACCCCAAAATGACCTTTAGAAAACACAAAGGGAAGAAGAAATCAGGGGCAGAATTCTACTGAAAATAAAATGGATTCCAACTATTTCATTATACAGCAATGCCTCAATTTCACTGACCCCCCACTTACTCGACTTAGATGCAATGGAGAAAACGCATGTCCATAATGACTGTCATTATGCTACTGATGTAAATAATGTAAATTTGGATTTATTGGATTTTTTAGGAGTAATGGACACCACCTCTTCTCAAATGTTATAACAAGGTTTTGCTCTATTCCAATGATACAGGTCTCAAAATACATACAAGCTGGAAATGTGATCATCTACAGGCAACTGTGAATAAAATGTTTACTCCTCATTATTTAATCATTTTTTAAGAACTTATTTAATTTTGTCATCAAATACAGAATGTTCATGCATCCACCTTAATTTTGGAAAACATTGCATGGACACTTCCCAAACCAGCCATGCTCTGTATTGCCAGAATCTGTGATATAATTTTGCAAATTTTGAAGGTTATACTGTATCCTGTATTTTTAACTAAAAATTGGACCGAAGGACTTTTCAGTTTATTAAAGAACACATTTTAAACTGGAGGAAAAAAATGAAGCTGAGAAATTTCCTAATTTATATTTTTATTAAAGTTTGTCATGCAGAAAAGGATTTCTCTTTCATTTTGTTTCCTATTTTGTTTTCCGTCTTCCTTTTGCCCAAGTTAACATCTCAAGATCCAAAGCTGCCTTTCTTCTAACTTGTCAAAAACTGAATCTATCTTTCATAGGCTTCTTCTTGGGTTGTCTTGTTATTCATGGAAGTCTCCTCGATCCAGCAAAGTCTTCCACAAAGAAAGGGGGAAAGACAACTGGTCATTCCTTCTTTTACCTGCAGAGCCCATGCAAGTTCCCAAGGGATTCCAGGCGGTCACTCCACTTAACATTCCATGATCGTTGAAAAATAACCTGCCCTTCATGGAAACCTCCACTGATTAAAGAGCCTTTCATAATGGCATTTTAGCCTTGGATACAATCACACCATGTCACTTTTGAAAATCCTATTTACAGGTGAAACTCGAAAAATTAGAATATCATGCAAATGTTCATTTATGTCAGTATGGCAACTCAAAAGGTGAAACCAATATATGAGATAGATGCATTACATGCAAAGCGAGATATGTCAAGCCTTTCTTTGGTATAATTGTGATGATTATGGCGTACAGCTTATGAAAACCCCAAATTCACAATCTCAGAAAATTAGAATATTGCATGACATCAATAACACAAGGATTGGAAATAGAACAATATCGGACCCCTGCAAAGTATAAGCATGCATATGTACTCAGTACTTGGTTTGGGCCCCTTTTGCAACAATGACTGCTGCAATGCGGCGTGGCATGGATGCTATCAGCCTGTGGCACTGCTGAGGTGTTATGGAAGACCAGGATGCTTCAATAGCGGCCTTCAGCTCCGCTGCATTGCTCGGTCTCATATTCCTCATCTTTCTCTTGGCAATGCCCCATAAATTCTCTATGGGGTTCAGCTCAGGTGAGTTTGCTGGCCAATCAAGCACAGTAATCCCATGGTCATTGAAACAGGTTTTGGTACTTTTGGCAGTGTGGGCAGGTGCCAAGTCCTGCTGGAAAATGAAGTCAGCATCCCCATAAAGCTCGTCTGTGGAAGGAAGCAGGAAGTGCTCCAAAATCTCCTGGTAGATGACTGCGTTGACCCTGGACTTAATGAAGCACAGTGGACCAACACCAGCAGATGACATGGCTCCCCAAATCAACACAGACTGTGGAAACTTCACACTGGACTTCAAGCATCGTGCATTGTGTGCCTCTCCATTCTTCCTCCAGACTTTGGGTCCTTGGTTCCCAAATGAGATGCAAAAGTTGCTCTCATCAGAAAAGAGGACCTTGGACCACTGGGCAACAGACCAGTTCTTTTTGTCTGTAGCCCAGGTAAGACGCTTCTGACATTGTTTGTTGTTCAGGAGTGGCTTGACAAGAGGAATACGACATTTGAAGCCCATCTCCAGGATCCCTCTGTGTGTGGTGGCTCTTGATGCACTAACTCCAGCCTCAGTCCACTCCTTGTGAAAGTCCCCAACACTTTTGAATGGCCTTTTCCTGACAATCCTCTCCAGGCTGCGGTCATCCCTGCTGCTTGTGCACCTTTTTCTACCACACTTTTCCCTTCCACATAACCTTCTATTGATGTGCTTTGATACAGCACTTTGGGAACATTCAACTTCTTTTGCAATTACCTTTCCCTCCTTATGGAGGGTGTCAATGATGGTTTTCTGCACAACTGTCAGGTCAGCAGTCTTTCCCATGCTTGTGATTCCTACTGAACCAGCCTGAGAGACCATTGAAAGGCTCAGGAACCCTTTGCAGGTGTTATGGATTCATTAACTGCTTAGAGTGGGACACTTTGAGCCTAGAATATTGAACCTTTTCACACTATTCTAATTTTCTGAGATTGTGAATTTGAGGTTTTCATAAGCTGTATGCCATAATCATCACAATTATACCAAAGTAAGGCTTGACATATCTCGCTTTGCATGTAATGCGTCTATCTCATATATTGGTTTCACCTTTTGAGTTGCCATACTGACATAAATGAACATTTGCACGATATTCTAATTTTTCGAGTTTCACCTGTATGCTCAGTAAAATTAAGAAATTTAAGGGATGGTTTTTAAGAGGAAAAAGAACTGACTAAAGAATTGAAGTCAAAGACCTGTGGACAAGTTTTAAATGTCCATAAATACATTATCGGAGTACAATAGAAAGAGGAAGTTAGAAACTAATACTCATCAATACTGTTTTAGTTTTTTCTCCTTTTTTTTGTATTCTTAAGCAACAAAAAGTGGAGATTTTGAAACTTAGCTCAGAGATTAAAATTCTTACCCAGATTGTTAAAATAATTTAATGTACTTAAATGTAACTTAATGTTTTTATGGTTAATTTCTTATCAATGATATACTGAGCACTAATGTACAGTCTTGGTAATTCCTTTGTCCACTTATAAATATATTTTTGTACAATTTCCCCCCTTTCTTTTCTCCTTCTGCTTGCTTGTTCACTCTTTTTTAAAAGATAATTTTTTAGAAGAGATTTAAGGGTTAATGTCCCACCGTTGCCTGAGCATTATATTATTATCGCAGTTGCTTTATTCTCTCTTGTAATGTGTAAACATGTACCCATACAGTTAATCTGTATGTATTGTAACATCCCATTCTTGCAATGAGATCATGTGAATATTGCAAGAGTGTGAATTAACGCTAAGAAATTCACTCTCCACCAAGTTTTCCTCTCTGATTTGTTAGGTCTGACATATATTTGAGTATGATTAGGTATCTGAATTTTCCCCTCTGAATATCTATAAAGCATAACACTGTAATTTAAAGAATAATTTGTTTTTTTCATCAGTTGAGATAATTATTAAAAATCTAATAGTACACTTGCATAAAGAAGCTCCATTTTATTATGTGACAGTTTTGTATTTACTGGAGAGTAACTGGAGCCTGTCATCTAGGAAAATTTCATGCATAATATGTCATGTATTATGCATGCATGTGCAACTCAGTATAGCCAAACATAACAAAACAATTAATAAAACAAACCATGAGTACAGAATCAAACTGCTAAAACCAAGGGCACAAACCGAATTCTGACAAGTAGAAGATTACTCATTTACCAGGAAAGAAAAATCATTATAAAGTAATCAGAGTGCAGTCATTCAACCAACCTACAGTCTTTAAAAAAAAATTTAAGTAGAAATCTATTAGAGTTTTTAACAGAAATAAATCCCCATGAAATTAGTTAGCACTCACCATAGCAATAGCATTAACCATTCAAGGAAGCCAATTGCCAACTTATTTCCACAACTAATTCCAAATGGGATCATTTTTAAGTATAATTCATATTTTTAAGACTAAGTTTTTCTTAAAATAGAAAAGCTGCGCTATGACCCAGTATTCTTATAAAACCATTAAATAAGATATTTAAGAATTCTACCCCAGCTGCAAACACCTGGAGAGAGTAAGGCAATGTTCACTGTTTCTCTTCAATATTCCTTTTATATGGGGTGAGAAATAATTTGAAATATTGAGTCACCTCTTCTCATGTAGGTTCTGCAGAAATCTGATGGTGCCAATTCTAACTTGCAGGGGAAGCCCATTCTCATAAAGTTATTTTGTAGGCATACCCATGGTAAGGTCTTCTAGTTGCACTAGAAGATTTAGGGAGAAATTCCTTATAGTTCCACACTTTTGGGATGGGAGGAAAGCGGAGGCTAAAAGACAGTGGCAGTGCCAAGGAATGGTCTTCCTGCAGAGAGTAGGCTAGCCCCGTCCTTGATGGCTTTCAGAGCGTTATTGATACTAAGCTTTTCCAGAGACCATTCAAGTGAATTTTAACTACTGCACCATCTTTTACTTTTTTATTTGTGTTGTTGTGGTATATATGATCGCTAATATATTTTTATTCTTCCTTTATATTGATTATGTGCCATCAAGTCGATGTCAACTCTGATGACAATAAATGATTTTCTCCATGACAATGTTTATGTTGCTTGTGTTTTAATCTTATTGTGGATGTTTTATTGTTTTTCTTTTTTACATGTTTATATTTGTTTGTTTGTTCAATTTGTATGGCTGCCCATCTCAACAAGTGACTCTTGTGGTATATCTTGTATACTACTGAAAGTCATGAAATTGTGGTGGGAAATAAATTCAAATCCACTTGCCAGGTGAGTTCAAAATTTGGGGGAACCCATGTATATAAAACATTTGCCAATGTTCCTATGATGAAAGGAAGAATTGCTTCTCAGTGGCTTTGTTTGGCATGTAGAAAGTTTCAAATTTAATCCATAGCCTTTCCAAGTAGAGCTGGAAAAAACTCAAATGCAAGAGACAACATGAACAACATGAAGGTTGATAGACAAGGGATTCCCTTGATATAAGGCTGCTTCTTATATTCCCAGCCTAGGACATGAGACCTTTCTCCTGAAAAACCCTATGAAATTGTTAGAATTATGAAAAGGGTGAAAAGAAATCAAACAGATCAAACAAAATTAAAATGGGTGGTGTGTTGTAGCAATGACAGCTGTTTATATGCTATACACACAAATTACATCATACATTGTAGCTTCATTTCCCTGATTCATGAGAAAAATTTCTACAGACATCCATGGTCTGTCCATTGAACACTCTGATAGCTGCTGTGAATTATAGCTCTCCTATAATATAACTTGGAAAACTATCAACAGTCTCTACCAGCCTAGGTTTGAACAGTTCAATAGAGTTTGGAGAATCACTTCCCATGATTTAAATTCTAAATCTGGACTTTGCTCAACATGGCTGCACTCATTCTCTTTTTCTTTCTTGTGTTAGTGGGGTTTTTTTTTTTTAAACGAGCATGGACACATGGCGCTAACGATTCACAGAATTGTTTTTATAATATTTTATCCCTGTAAGCACTATATAAAACTGCCAAGTCAGCAGCCATATCTTGTTAACACTGGCATTTGTTTAATCCTCAGAGGCTAATGAGCAGACATGGTAACATAGTTTCTCTTGTTCATTGTTCCTTTAAAACTATGGCACTATGCACTGCCATAATTGTTCAACTCAATCAGACAAGAGGGCCTTGAAGAAAAAGTACAAAAGAATTGGAACAAATTTTCAGTTTGCTGGATTATGAGTGTAACTAAATATTCTGGGCAAGTGTAATTTGTCTGTTTGGTGGGCAGGTCAGCAGGGGCTGTGGGTGAGCCAGTGGGGACCTGGGATCTTGTACTCTGTAGCGGGTCTCCTCAGGAGAAAAAGCAGGAGGAGCGACTTATGGGAGTGACTTGTGACCTTCCCTGCCAGCTTCCCTGTTGTCTTTGCTTGTGGGAAGCCGGCAGGAAAGGTTGCAAATAGTGATCACGTGACTGCAGCTCTCTGTGGACATCATAACTGTGAACCAGGCACCTGAGCACCCGGATCGTGATCACATGACCACGGGATACTGCGACGGCTGCAACTTTGCAGACTGGTTGTAAGTCCCCCTTGTTCAGTGCCATTGTAATTTTGGACCGTTGCAGATTGAGTGGTCATAACTTGAGGATTACCTGTACCTGCTTACATGTAGCTGCTCAACCTAAAAGGGCATTCCTCTACACCATCATTGAGAAACAGATACTGGAGCTCTGTAGCATATTCAGTTTTGTCTCTGTATTGGCTTAAATAATGATGCCAAAGTGCCTAATCAAATTCATAATACCAGGGACTCATACTCCACTCATCTGCCAATGTTCTACGTGCCATCTCTGTACAGCAACACCCTACTACATTCTATATATTAAAAATAGAATAGTCTTGGTGTTAAAGAACAAATGGATGAAAGAAGACCCCAAAACGGCAATATTCACAACTGGTACAGACACATTTTAAGCTCCCAGGAAACTGCCACTGAACTAGTTATTTCTTAAAGGAACTTCAAATATTTATTTTAACATTTAAAAATCTATACTGTAATTCATCAATAGATTCAACACTATCTCCTGTTACAGGAAATAAAAGGAATAAACACAGCACAGGTGATAATCAGTTTACCACTTCACAAATGTCTGCATTATCATCAAAACCTGATTACATTTAACATTGTCTCTGTAACTTTGGATAATGCTTCCTATCTAATGAAATGGGTTGTAGTACATAATGTACATAGACCCTACATGGAACGGGAGACACCAAAGATTTAAGCTGGCTTTGGAAAAGGCTGAGGGACATGAGACATTACTGCTGATGCATGCTAGATAATTGAGAAAGACAAATAATATGAAAAAAAGGTCAATATGTGCTTCATCGATCATAGAAAGGCCTTCAGCTGTGTCAATCACATCAAGCTGTGGAACGTTCTTAGAAAAATGGGAATCCCAGAACATCTTATTATCTTCATGCAAAATCTATATGCAGGTCAGGAAGCATATACACAATGGAACATTGCGTAATACACCATGAAACACTGTGGAATAAACTGGCTCCAGATTGGTAAAAGAGTGTAACAGGACTGTACACTCTCGCTTTATTTATTCAGCCTATATGCAGAATGTATATTGAGGGAAGCGCTACTGGAATAAAATAAGGGTGGTTTTACAATTGAAGGAACTTCAATAAACTGCACTATGCTGATGACATTACTGTGATAGCCAAAAATGCAAATGATCTTCAAGTTCTGATAATGAAAGTCAAGGAGCACAGTGAAAAAATGGGACAGATTAAATATATAGAAAGCTAAACTAATGAAAACAGGTTCAGCAACCAGTCTTAGAATTGATAGTGAAGGTGTTATCATCCTTCGGACACGTTATGCGAAGACCCAGCTCTCTGGAGAAGTCTATAATGCTGGGAAAGGTGGAAGGAAAGAGAAGAAGAGCACAATCAATAAAAAGGTGGATAGACTCAATTACAGTGGCAATGGGACAACTATTTGGAACAGATCACCATGGAGGAAATCTATATATATATGGTTGCTAAAAGGTGACAGTGACTATATGGCACATAATCAATCAAACAGCATAATGTCTACCTCACAATAAATGTGCAAATCTTCGAAGTGCCACAAGACTTCCATTTTTCTTTCTATTTGCTGCCTTGGAAATACAGACTGAATAGGTGCTCTGTTAGAAAAAATATATATTCACTGAATAATTGAGACTAAAAACCACAATGAAATTCCACTGGGACTAAGTATGAATGGGTCCAGTGAAAACTTCTGCAGAGTTTCTCATTCCCTCTTGAGAGCACAGGCAAAGAAACAAAGACCTAGCATTTTATTGCTGATTTCCAACTTACTAACAAGATGTTGGTTTTTTGAATGTGCAATGTGGTAAAGTGCCTGATTAATTTCTCACTTTGATAATGATTACATGCCATCAAGTTGTTGCAGACTCTTAGCGACAAGATAAAAATAATAAAATGGGAAAGATTGATGTCCTGCTGAAACATGAGAAGAAAATTTAAACAATGAATGATGCTCTCGACAGATCTGGCCTAAGAATTAGGTCTTTTAAATTAGCATAGCAAATCATGGCCAAACAAAAGGTGAGACGGGAATGGGTCCAGAGGTAGGATGAGATACACTGAAATAGGATCAATGAAAAGGTGGAAGTTTTATAGAAGTAGGAGGTCAAAATAAGTTGGGGACAATTCTCTTCCTCTGAGACACAGTCAGATGTTCTAAGATTCAGCAGCTATATTTATCTCAACTGCCTTCCAGGAGTAGCATGGCACATCTGAGAGAATAATTCAGGTTATCCCTTGTGAAATGGACAATCCCTGGCAAACCAAATTATATCCTGCCAAAGTTCATTTGATTTTGAAAAAAGATAAAACAATATATTATGTATGGATTTTAAAATTATCATACATATGTATGAATACAACCAATTGAATAAGCCTTGATCATATAGACAGAAATTTAAACTTCCTTACCTTAACCTTGGCATGGATGGATAATGCTTCCCAGAGTATTGAGAAAATAGGAAATACGCACATTATACTTGATGCAAAATATTCCCTGGTCTGTGCTGAGAGAATATTCTGAAGGATTAGAATAAACAGCTAAATATTCTTACTCAGCAATAGGCTCCATTGAAGGGCTACCATGTCTGGGCTGAAGAACCCCAGACAACCACCAGAGAGCAGCAGAGAGACCCAGAAAAGGCTAGATCTCTGCTGCCATGAAGGGTTTGCTTGGACATTTGCAGCCCAGATCTGGTAGTCCTGCTCCACTGAAGACCTTGGTTTTACTTCCTAGGAAATGTGTACTATAAGAAAATAAAATCCTTTTTTTCCAGAATGGTATGGGAGAATGAAAAGCTACAGTCAATCATGCTCTGGGCCTCACGAATTGTAATTGAGGCCAAAAAGTAAGTGCTCTTTCACAAGTGAAATAAAACATTCTACCAGATGGGGGAATTCAATCTTTTCCCCACGCTGGATCATTAGCAGAGAATAATCATACTCTTCTGCATCTAAAGTGACATATGGAAATGAAGAACATTCTTTTAGTTTGTATAACCTTGGCACTTAAATTTTTGGACTGCCTTCTGCATAATATAAAATATTAAGAGATGAATGCAAGTGAGCTCATTGGAGCTTTCTTGGAGAATTGTCCCTGTACAAATTGTGAAATGATAAATAACCTCCCTGCTGAAATCCGACTGGGGAGTTCACCATATGAGAGAACTTTGCCTTTCCCATTGCTGCTTCTAGGATCAATTATTTTATTTCTTCTGAAGCAGAGACTGGAATTTAATTAGGACTTCAGTATTTGTTTTTAAAAAAATCTTTTTCTGTAAACATCTTGGTCATCTTGCATGATACATGATGATGGATAGTATTCACCAGACTCTCATTTAGTTTCCTTAAATGTAATGAGGCTCTGATTTATTGCTTTGTATTCTGAGAGTTTCACTGATGCCAGAAGTAACACTTTAAGGTTGTTTTTGCACTCCAGTGATCAACGGATAGCAATTTGCTGGGCACATTCTCAAGTTCCTATACAAAGGTCTATGTCCTGAGTTATATGCACATGAAAAACAAGAAGAAATCCATTAGGTAGAGAGGAAATTGTGTGTGTTCAACTACCTTTATAGGTGGTACCTTAACATGCTTCATCAGCTCTTTGCTTCCGCCAGCTACTGTACAAACTATTGCTACACTGTAGGGTCGGCACTGATGAGCAGATAGCACTTTAAATGGCTGAAAAATCTAATGACTTCTTTATTCAGTTTTGCATATGCGAGAAATGGGTTGCCTTGATTTTCTTATACACACTGTAATGGATCGCTTTTTTTTTTGTTTTGCTTTATAATTCCCAAGTTGGGAAACAGCTTTGCTGAGTATCAAATTCTCTCCTCCTTGGGAACAGCAAGCTCCATCCCTAATAATTTCAAGAGCACCTATTCACACAAACTTTTGAATGCATGCATTCTCAAGTGCATTGTTAAACAACTACACTAAAGAAAAGTACCTGTATCAAATAAAACACTTTCACAGGGAAGTGAACTGACAAATGTTGGGTTACTAGAATTGTCACGACTTTACCAGAATGGCAAACTAACATCCTGCATATATAATTATGGTCCCTTAGCACTGCATTTTTGGTAAAACGAGCACAGCAACATTTACATTTTTTGTGGTGGATGGGGAAAGTACATCTCCCATCTTCCATTCTCCTTACTTTCTATAGAGGCACTATAGAGAGTGTACTTACCAACTGTATTTCCATCTGATTTGGAGGCTGTAGTGCCTCAGACAGAAAGTTGGTGCAGGGGGTAGTAAGGGCAGCAGAGAAGATAATTGGGATCCCTCTGCCTCTCATCCAAGATCTAGCATATGCACGGTTTGTCTAGAGCTCGAAAGGTCATCAGTGATGCCTCCCATCCTCATCATGGTCTGTTTTCTTTGTTACCCTCTGGGAAGAGGTTCCGTTGTATCTGGTGTAGAACAGCCAGATTGGGAAGTAGCTTTGTTCCCCAGGCTATTAGATTCTTGAATGCTTAATAAGTAAATGTCAATGTGTATAGAATGTACATTTTATAGTAATTATGGTACCTCGATTGTACTTTTAGTGTCTGATTGTAATTGTGAGCCAACTGCAACAGAATTTCATTTTATTATGCGCTTGGTGTATAGTGTATGGTAGAATGACAATACAGTTATTATTCTGTTCTGTTCTATTCTATTCATATATAATTATGCAAAAATCAAAGTAGCAGCATATATCTAATTTGCTGCTTAAGCATTTGGGGGACAGAAGGGTGATTTTAGAGTTCAGTTATTATACACCATTCATTTTATGTACCTTTGATTGAATGATGCTATCTATTTCACTGAAAACTTTTTATTCATAAAGAAACTGAGATTCTTTATCGTTTTTCTTTTAATCCAAGTCTCTGCAAAAATCCAGACAAATGAGATGCTTTCCTCAAGAAATGAAGTGCTGGCAGAAAGATGGGATACTTTGGAATGATAAGAGGTACAAAAGCTGAATTCCCCAACTGGTTTCCTTTGGTGACAATTCTGTATCACACAGGGCGACCAGCAGGTGCAAGAGTTTGATCTCATCTGTATTTATAGACCAATGTTTACTACCCTGTCCACAAAAAGAAACAATGACTGCTTGCAAATAATCATACATGTTCTGCCAAATTTAATTTATTTTCCCTATGAAAATGTAGGCAGCTACAAGACAAGGAAGGAAGAATCTCAACTATCCCTTGACTTGCTAGTGTATCGTGCTCGCCAGTGTTTGGCACATAGCAAGCCTGGTTGCAAAACCATAAAATAGTAAATTTTATATACTTTATCTTTCCTTTATTACTTATTAATATTTTTGCAACCAGGCTTGCTATGCGCCAAACACTGGATTTTACTGTTTTTATTGTTTTTACTGTTTTAAATAACTTTGGAATCTACTTAGAAACTTCTAATACTAGGTAATATTATTATTGTTGTTGTTGGTACATATCCATTTGGCCAGTACATAAACTGCATTTCAACTACAGCAATACAAGTCACTTACAGCTCTGTAGCTTATGCTGATCTATATATTAGATGCAAAGCTTTGGAAAAGAGTTCTTGTGGGTTTGGAATAAAAATCCTGTGCTATTGTATCTGCCGGAGCAAATACACAGAGCACAGAGCACAGTTAACAAACCAGTATTTGCTACAGTAAATAGACCACAGTCTATTTTTATGAAATCTGCTGAATATAAAATCAGTGTGTGAAATGGTAGAAGGTTGGACTTGTATCACAGAAATTCAGATAGGCTGTTTGAAGCAGAGAGACCAAGCATTGCACTTACGACTTGCAAACATGAAAACACAGGCTTGCCCATTGAGCTTTCTTCCTTGTGCCTGCTGTTCTCTTCCAGCTCAATATTGCTATCAACTAAACAGCCTTGTGAGTTGTGGAAAATTGCAAAGAACATTACTACAAATAAAAGAAATTACTTCAGATCATTCCAGAACATGTTTATAAGGAGTACCTCTATGGCTGGGGAGTGGGGGCAGAATGTTCTTGTCCCTGGATATTTGTGGCATAGCCTACTGATAGGTTAACATGAAAATAATTTTTAAATCTGTTCTCTAAGAATTGTAATTAACCTCATCTTAATTCATGTTTACTTGTCATTTCTACTTTGCAAAGCCGAAAATGAAAACCATATAAAATCACAAATCTCACTGGGGATTATTAGGATTCCCTATTGTTGTTTAATCACATGTCATCCAACTGATATGTGTAGCCAATAGTTACAGTAATTGTGTTTTCTGCTTTAGATTTCTCCATATCTCCTGTGTTTGTATACTACAATTATAGGGCATCTAAAGAAACAATGGATCTTTGCTCTCAGAACCCTGTTGCTAAAATGGGTTAAACTGAAGATGGAAACTCAGCTTCAAGATCAAATTTGTCACTAGGGATACATGGCTGTAGCTCACTGGTAGTGCACATGCTATGCATGTAGAAGGTGCCAGTTTCGATCCATGGTAACTCCAAGTGAAACTGCCAGACGTCCTGGAGAACTGCTGTCAGTCAACTCTAATAGTAACAGGACTAGATGGACCAAAGGACTGATTCAGTATAAGGAAGCTTCCTGTGTACCTAAGATGCATGGCACAAATTAAGAGTACAAGGGAAGATTAAATCCTAGAGGTAAATTAAGCCTTGAGTGATAGAGATAAATCCAGGAAAATATTAAGGCTGTGGGAAAACATATGCAAATGATTCTAAATTCAAAACCTCTGACTCAGTATGCTTCCAACCACCTTGAATTATTCAAAAGTACCCTCTTGCAACTTTTCTAAGGAAGTTTGCATCAATGTCCCACCCATAAGTACAATGAAAGAAAATGTAATTATAAATACACTTTATTCTTGGTATGTAGCTCAGAGCAACTATATTCAGGTTTGCATAGTACTTAAGTTGTTTTTTGGAGATTCTTCTTCGTAATACTGAATCCTCTGAAGCTTCCTTGTTCAAAACACACCCTCTTAAGCCTTGATAATAAGTAAAGCCTGCCCTAAATCATTGCATTGTTCTGTGTTTCAACTAATTGATCCCTTTCTCTGTTTCCACATGGTGTTCCAATGCTAGAAGAATGGTGGAGGGCTTTTAAGGACTACTCTACTAATCTCTAGTGCTCTGTCTACGTTGTAAAAAAAAAAAGTACTTTCTACAAATACTTCAATGCCTGTCCAATCAACTGTTTTCTCTTCTGCTTTCACTGACACTGCCAGTTCCATGAATTAGGCTGCTTTGTTTAATGCAGACAATGTCACAAATTTGTCAGAGACTTTATTTAATGGATTAGGTGAATGATAATTCCAAGGATTAGGCAGAAACTGCTTAATGCATTGCATTTTGTTGGATTTGCTTTATTAGTGAATGATACTATTTATTGTATGACTGGAAATCTTTTCAAAATTAAGCATGGCTGATATCCTGGGCATAATTCCAATAGTGCATGGAAATCCTGTGGTTCCTCAAATGCCAAAGAATCTTCTGTCCCCACCCAACCAAAAAACGATACTACCTCTTCCCCACAAGCCCTGGATTTTCTATTGCTCTTAGAAAATGCACTCAGTACATTTACTATACTAACTCATTTCTTGCCCAATTCTGCCAATGTTCCCCAGTATACTAATAAGATGGTAGATGGGTCTGACCGAAGACATTCTTTTCCCCACAATAGCCAGCCAGATCCAATGGAAACAAGTTATGAATGCAACAGCCCTCCTCCCTCTGTTCCTTCCTAGATGCTATTAAGACAAGAGGCAACTTGCTTGTTCTAATCCTAAAGGAGACACAGCCATCCTGACTAGTAAACACTAATAGTTTTATTCTCTAATGATTTGTCTCATCTTTCTTTAAAATGAAGTTGTAGAATATTACCACATAACCTAAATTTCAGAAATACTGTATAAGCCACAGGATCCATGTACCAGTTCCTGTATGCTGGTGTCTATTGTTTTCCTTCCCCTAAAATTAATATTATTAAAAATCAAATTAATATTTGTCAAATCACACATAAAAACTTCAGCTGAAATTGCTCCTCTTCTATGCCACAGTTTTCATGTTCCTTCCCCTCAAAATGAATGGTAGGAAAATAAAATTCAGCAGAAGATTCCATGACTGCAGAAAATGGGTTGGGGGCTGCAAGCAGCTCTGGAGTCCAGGTTGCCCAGTTCTGTCATTCATCCACCTTGTCAAGGTTAGGTAGGGGACATTTGAGACCCTGTACAGCCACATGATGTTAGAAAGGTGGGATGTAGAAACAACAATAAATATGAAAGAACATGGCACATGACTTCTGATTCCACCCTTCCAGACATGGACCACTGAACATTTGAAGATGAAATGTTTTGGGTTACTACTGTCTGACCATATGTGGAGCATTTTGGCTTGTTTTTCACCGAAGAAATTAAAACATAAAATCATCATCATCATCAAGTAAAGTTTAAAAATAAAGCTGCTCTTAAGTTGAGCTTGACTGTTGAAGACTTAATTGGCATACCTATGCAGTTTCCTTGAGACCAAGCTAAATCCAAAACACACACACACACAACAAAACACTAGGGAATTCCTGGAAGCTTGGCATTCAGACAAATCAGCCATCAATAGGCACAAAGAAACAAACCATGTTTACACACCATTCAAAAGAGACAATAAAACAGCTAAGAAGGAAACAAAAAGACACATCTTCTCCTGCAACCAACACCCAGATCAGCAGGGATTAACGCAAGGCAAACAATCAAGCAGAAAACAATACCCTAATCAAAGAACCACCAAGGAGGAAACCACACCCCCACCAACACTGGGAGGGCAAGCTACTGTATACAAACAGGGAGAAAACCCCACACCCATTAGCACTGATGATGTTACCTGGCTGGGTAATGAAATGTCTGCAATCAAACAACCAAGCTCAGAAAACACCAAGGACTCCACAGTTCAACCCTGAGCTACATGTATTCTCTTCTATTGGAGTATTGGAAAAATTAACTGTTGCAGTAAAACCTACAGTTCTGGGATTTCCTGGTTGTCTTCCATCCAAATACTAACCAGGGTCAGCCCTGATTATTTCTGAATCCAAAGAAGGTTGGCTAGCTGTCACATGGTAAGGAATAAGCAGGTGACAATACATATTATTGGAATACATGACACTTTACAAAGTCTTGCAATTTAAATAGTCAAATGTTTTAGATTATTTAGAGAGGAGGAAGACAATGAGGAAAAGGGAGACTTCTATTGGGGACTCATCAGGTGTAGGTAACCAGATATTATTCTACAGAGTTCAAACTAGGAACTGAACTTCCGTACCTTTGCACTTTAGATGACTATACACAGTGCATTAGCTTTAAGAGTTATCCAAGTACTGGTGTTCAGTGGTTGCAGCAAGGGATATATAGAATCTATCACCTTATGTACCAGTTAGGGTAAGTATTATAGAAGAAACACAGGGAAGGGAGCTGTAGACACAGAACAGCCCTCTAGTTGCTGCAGAACTACAATTTGCACAGCTCTAGCCAGCTCAACTGGTAATCAGTGGTGAAGGATGCTGCGCATTTTTGAACAGCAATAGCTGGAGGACCAAATATTGCCCTTCCTTGTATTAAGGATTGATTAAAAAAAATACTGCCTTGAGAATCAAGAACAGAGGTTCTGCTTTTATGAGATATCATGTTATTCCATCCTGCTTGTCCCTAATACAGTATACATTGCACATTACCAAAAAACCTTGCATATTATTTTCTTGTCACTGTTTCTCTGAACATATGGCCTTAATAATGAAATAGAATAGCATTTTTTAGTTGCTGTAAAGATTTTCAGAATTGAATTTGTTAATGATTTGTACATTCTTCAGGGGGTGAATCATGAATAGGAATGGTTTTCTCATGACCCATTTAATTGCTGCTTAACGACATGCTCAGTGCACCAACAATGGTGTATCACGTTCCTTTTGTACTTTTCACCTTCAATATGCCTTAACTATTCCCATCATCTTAATGGGGATTGTTAATGATATGATATGGGAAGATGAATTCAAAAATGCCTATTTCACATTCAACCTCTCAGGCTGCCTTCTTAAACCTAGTGGCTTCCAGATGCTTTGGTCTCCCATTAGAAAATGCCCATACAGCATGTTCACATGGGCAAGCAATGATGCAAGTTACAGTCCAACAGAACTGGAAGGCACAGCTCAATATATCAGTACAAGCTTCTACTCCACTTCATTGGTTACATGCAGTGTACATGCAATCATGATCAGAGGAGGACCCTAGGACCGCGAAGGAGATTAAATACAAAAGTACTGTTAATGAGAATTATCTTTCTGATAATGGCCATTCACCAAATAGTTTCTACTATGATCAAAATGCTGAGATGATAAGAAATATGTATGAGGGGGGAAAATCCCTCTATTAATCCATAAGAAATAATATCAAAAGTTTTGATGAATGTTCATTCAGCTGTTTCATGATGAAATTGGTTTGGGTTTTTTTTTTTTTTGCAATTTTTCAGTTCTAGGATGCCACCTTGAGGTCAGTTATAAAGTGTCCTTATGACCTGACATATTCCCCCATCAGTTTCTGGATATTACATTTCTCATATCCAATTTGTGCTGTTTATTATTTTTTGCACAGAGAATATGCATTTCTTCTTATCTAGAATGCAATGGGGAATTGCTGACAAATAATGGCATATATCATTGTGGAAAAGAAGCAGGTATATGAACCTCTGATCCTATGGAGTGACATTAAAAGATACTGTAATACTACTGCTAGAGAAGATATGTGGACAACACTGGCATCTGGATCTTGTGTCATTACTATGATACCATCTCTAGGTGTATTTATACCCCTGGTTCAGAATAGGATTAAATCCTATACTACAAGAAATATATCTTTGTTGTGACACAACACCCTTGGTATGAGTGGTATGTTTCCATCTGTACTGTTACTTCACAGAAACATGCAGAAGCTTACTTATGTTTATTGTTCCTAAACTAAAGCTGATACTGTATGTGACAACATAGATAGGGGAAATAAAAATCCATAAAAGAAAAATATGGCCACAGAATACCCCTTTCTTCTCTTCCCAATGGGAAAAGTGCTATAGGATGCTGCTATTAGAAAAGAGCTCAGCCATCTAAGGTCCTATCTGGGTATTCATGGGTAACCACATTTAGATTCTTGGCCTGGGTTTCTGTAAAAGGTAGAAGTCATAAAACTGTCTATCTGATCCCAGTTCCTATTCCTATTCAAGGTTTCCCCAGAGGTTCTGAGTATTTGTTCTGCAGGCACTGCTGTTATCGTGCCAATAAAGATAAAGAACACAGATAGCAAAGGAACTGGTTTAGATTAAAAGCTAAATAAAACTCTTCAACCAGAAATAAAATTGAGGCTTGTTTATTTTCTAATAGTTTCATTTCACTTAATGGCATTAAGTATTCTCCATGTTTTGGGCTTGAGCACAAAAAGCAGAATCATACTGAAAACTTTCTCTGTCAGTATATCTATCTTAATATCTAGCCCAGCAAAGTCAAATAAAAATCCTTCTAAAAGCTTCAGCTTTGAATGGTCTGGCTAATACTTTAAAAATCATCAGCATTAAACAGGGTTTCATTGAATCCAAACTCTGTCCAAACCAGGATGGAATCAATTCATTCCCACCAAGCTAAGCATACAAGGCTCTCATAAACTTTGATACTAGCAGTCCTATCCTTTATGCTTATCCATTAAAACAAGCAATTATTTGTATCCAATTGAATGTAGCCTCAAGAGAAACAGCACCAAATTAGGCAATGTGATGCCCATAGGCACTGTCGTTGATGCCCACCAGCCTGTCCACTCCAACTAATTTGAAATTTTTAAAAGATTCTCCAAATTCAACAAGAATAACAACAAGAGGAAACTGGCATGCTACACAGCATATTTATTTAAAATAATTCCCTGCCACATATAGCTCTCCATAGGCATACTCAGAATTTTTTATTTTTTTTTAAATGAATGGCTGAAGCCTAATGATTGTTTGGAAGTGTACCAAGAAAGGTAAGCTGGGGTGGCATCAAAAATCCAATTCTGAGCATCCTGAGTCTTCTAGATCATAGAAATCAGAGGCTGGAAGTTGACTCTTAAAGGATGCCACCACATTTAACCCTGAACAAAAAGTGGTTGGCCCTTTTGTTCCATGATGTTTTAGTGCTGATAACCACAAGATAAATTAATGCTATGATCCATTTAACAATGGGTCAATTATTGTTATGCATGAGATTTGCTACTGAATTATTTATTAAAAAGGGTATTAGAAATGGCAAAGCTATCACTAACTCTCATTATTTTTGCAGCTTGTTTACCTGCTACACAGGGGACTGGAAGCTGTACCTGTGATTTTATGATTTCATAATTAGCATTCAATTGGAGGAGGATGCTAGAAAAACAACACAATTAAAAGACACAGATGAAAATTATTTTGTTGACCATGCACATTTTTTAAATGTGCTGAAAATGTTTTATGGGTTTTTATATATAAAGCTGTTCCAGCAGTTTGTTAATACTTCAGTTTGAGGGGGAAAACTGTATATATGAATTGTTTGAGATGAACATCCACTGCCACTAAAAAGGAGAAATAGGCATTTTATCCTAAATCACCACCCTGATTGATACAAAAGGTAAGCTTGTATCTCTTTCATTAAATCAATAATGCAATAACTCAAATGTCTCCAATGAACTGAACTATAATGATGGTTTGTTGAAAGAATCCAACTTCATAACCTAGGATTTGAGGTATGGTTTCTTTCAAATTATAATCAAGACTAACCACAGTATGTTGGATTCTCCATAGTGAAATAATGGGCTATAGGTAACCACAATGGCATCAAACATGCCTGAACCTCTCCCCAAAGCTTCTATATCTATGCTAGAACAGGAAGCAAATATACAAGCACAAAACTAGGGCTTACTGTGACATCCCAGTACATCCAGTGAAGCCCAAAGGGCCTGACTGGGTCACTTTCATTTCACTGGGTACTGTATCTCTCCATTGCTCAAATAAATGGCAGCAAAGGTAGTCTTTATGTTTGCAAGAAGCATACTGGGATTTATCCAACAAAGAATTGTAGTCTTATTTTACAAAGTATTAAGAATCACTCGATATGCCAGCATTCAGCCAAACTATGGGTGTATTTGTTTTGATAGGTTACAGATGAAATAACTATTGAAGTTAATAAAAGGGCAACAACATTCTTTAGTAACATTCATCCATCTGCTTATTCATGCTGATCTAGTCATTTGTATTCTGGAGGCATAAAGTGAGACCACCCTGTTTAAAAATGGAATTAGCAATTATCAAGCCAAGAAGACAATACAAGGATGCAATTACTGAAATGGATAGCAAAATATTCATTTGGCCCTTAGGTCTGCAAATAAAATATATCAGCATTATGACATTCATACACAAATCATTTTAAAATTTCCATTAATACAGTCCTCTAATAACAATCTCTTATCTACATCAAGAAATATATTGTGCTGTACACTGAAAGGCTTTTGTCAATTTGGGGGACTATTTTTTCCATGACTAAAAATGCTTGGAATTGTAATAACCAGAAATTCAAAATGGTAACTTATTGTTTTATGATATCCCTGTACTTGTGTGGAAAATAGGTGATAACAAAAGAGAATACAATTACCATTTCTCCCCTCCAGCCAATTACTTAAAATTTCAGTGGTGTTTAAAAGTTTGTGAATCCTTTTGAATGTTCAATATGTCTGTATAAATATGACCTAAAACATGATCTGTTCTCCATACAAGTCCTAAAAGTAGATAAAGAGAACCCAATTAAACAAACGAGTCAAAAACATTATACTTGTTAATTTATTTGTTGAGGAAAATGATCTGAAGCTACAGATTTGTGTGTGGCTAAAGTATGTGAACCTCTAGGATTATCAGTTCATTTGAAGGGGAAATTAGAGTCAGGTGTTTCAATCAATGGGATGATAATCAGGTGTGAGTGTGGGAGGTTTTGTCTTATTTAAAGAGCCGAATTCTGGGTATTCACAATTGAAGCTTGATCCTCATAACATAGGTATGTGGAAGTGTGTCATGGCTTGAACAAAGGAGATTTCCGAGGATCTCAAAAAAACAGTTGTTGATGCTCACCAGGCTGGAAAAGTTGCAAAATGATTTTGATGCACCAGTCCATTGTCAGGCAGATCGTATACAAATGGAGGCAATTCAACACCATTGCTACTCTCCCCAGGAGTGGTTGAGCAAGCAAGATCACACCAAGAGCAAGGTATGTAATACTCTGGGAAATCTCAAAGAAGCCCAGGGTAACATCAAAGGAACTAAAGGTCGAATGTCAGTGTTTATGAGACCACCATCAATAGAACACTGAACAATGGTGTACACGGCAGGGTTGCAAGGAGAAAGCCACTACTCTCCAAAAAGAACATTTTGCAAATGTTTGTGAAAGACCATATGGATAAGCCAGAAAGCTATTGAAAGGAAGTTCTGTGGTCAGATGAGACCAATATAACTTTTTGGCTTGAATGAAAAACATGTTTGGCAAAAGGCAAACACTGCATTCCTGCATATGCATTTTATCCCATCTTTGAAACATGGTGGCGGTGGTATCATGGTTTAGGCCTGCTTTGCTGCCTCTGAACCAGGATGGCTCACCCTCATTGATGGAACTATGAATTCTGAATTGTACTAGCAAATTCTACAGGAAAATGTCAGGGTATCTGTTGGTGAACTGAAGCTCAAGAGAAAGGGGATCATGCAGCAAGGCAACAACCCAAAACACACACGTCATACAACCAAAGAATGGTTAAAGCAGAAGAAAGTTTATGTTTTCAAATGGCCACCTCAAAGTCCTGGCCTTAATCCTAGAGAAATGTTGTGGAAGGACCTGAAGTGGGTAGATCATGTAAGGAAGCCCACCAACATCCCTGAGCTGTTCTGTAAGGAGGAATGGGACTAAAATTCCAATGTTCAGGACTGATCAACAGTTACTGGAAGTGTTTAGTTGCAGTTATTGCTGCCCAAAAAGGGCACACCAGTTACTGAAAGCAAAGGTTCACATACTTTTGCCACACACAAATGCATAGCTTTTCCTCCATAAATAAATGAACATGTACAATGTTTTTGATTCATTTGTTTAATTGGGTTCTCTTTATTTTTAGAACTTGTGTGGAAAACAGATCACATTTTAGGTCATATTTATGTAGAAATATTGAAAATTCAAAAGGTTTCACAAACTTTTAAGCACCACTGTATTTCCAAATTTGCTGGGTTTTTGATTGGTTGGCTAGGGAACAAAAGCCAGAAATATTAACAGCAGTGTATATTGTTCTAAAATTACTGGAATTGTATATAAGGATGTGTATATAATCACATGCTTCCAATAATAAGAAAACATCTCTTCTTAAAGGACTACACAAAAGATAAATGGATATATTTAAAAGCCAAATAAAGATATGATATGTGGCATGGCAAAGAATATCCAGCATCAACACACCTAGTGAAAAAACTGATTCCTTAATTCCAATGAGTCTGTGAAGCAAACCGAACAGCCAAAGTGAAAACTTGGATAGCATAACTCAGTCCATCATCCTAGGACAATTAAGACCTATGGATATGGTTGTAGGAAGATCTACATTTGGGGAGAGGCTCACATGGCCTTACTAAAGTAGTGAAAATTAGAAGTGTAAAAGCAGGCAGTACAAATAAGCAGTAGAGTTGAGCGCCACAGCACAGGAGCCGAGTCTGGACAAGGTTGTTTAGAACAAAGGGTAAGCAAAGCTGTAGATTTTCTATGGCTCCCAGGCTAGCATTTCCTCCCTCTGCATTTCTGTTCAGATGGTTAAGTTTGACAAAATGCAAACACACACCTGCTACACAGGATTTTGGTATACCACACAGTGTGCACGAAACTGATGTTCATCATGGATTTCATAAATACTCCTAATAAATTTGAAGTAATATTAATAACAGGTCTGTGTTTTGAAGTTGGGCTCTTTCGCCAGTCATCATTTATTAATGTCAGAAGGAAAAGCATTTTATTTCCCTGGCAGCAAAAATAGGCTAGCCAAAATATTTTGTAAATTCAAAGATAACTGGAGATCAGAATCAAGAAACTATTGATCTTTTATATAAGAGGATTATCATACTGAAAGTAAAGTAGTATAAACACATAATGAAATGGATGATGGAACTTATACACATGCACTATTAATTCTTATAAATATTGCAATACTTTAATTATATTTCCAGAGTAGTTTACAAAATGAATGAAGCACTGAAATTATATACATGTCATTATGCATCTGTATGCCTTTGTGTGTTTTTTGTTATGAGACATAAAAACAACTGAAAATGATGATTAACACTGCATCTCACAAGCTTGGGATAATAAACAGATCTCTGACTACTGCCGTAAAGGAAATAAAATAGATGCGTGATAAAGCTCTTTAGAGAACACATTCCACCACTTAGAAGACCCACTGTCTCAAAGCCTCCAGATCATAAGATGATGGGGACATCCAGAGTAGAGTTTTTCTGAAAACTGCCATGACAATTAGAATTACATTACATTACATTATACATATCAAGTTAGGCTTCAGATTATGCTTCCATATGGATGTGGTCTCTTTAGAGAGAAGAGCCTGATTTAAAATGTATCACGATGACTATACTTTCAGATGTAAGTCACTCTGTTCTAAGGACCTGATTCCCATGTACAGGTTTCATTAATACAATTCAATAGCAAAACATAACATGAAATCTTACAGATGTTGTGTAAATGTGCCATCTTAAGCTATGGCATACATTAGGATAAATAGTAATAGCAATGTTTGTAACACAATTTTGCTGAAAATGCAACTGTGGTTTTCATCAGGATTTGACGAACGCTGGATCCACAACCATCATGTACAAGGTAAGTCAAAGTAAATAAAACTTTAACTCACCCAGATAGTCAGGCAAGGCATAGTGCCTGAAAGAAAATGATAAAGGATTATGCCAGACCATTACAATAATGACTCTATGAGGCTTCTCTCTATGAATAATTGCAAACAGTGTTCCTGACAGCAACAATTAATTCGTCGAAAAGCTAATTAAATAATGGCTAGATTTGAGGCAAGTCTATATAAACTAGATATACTCTGTTTATGATAACTGAATTACTGATTAACAGCTCATAGTGAGAGTATATTCCCTAAATGTATCTTTAATGTAAGTTTAGGGAGAACAGAGTATCTGTCCACAGGAATGTATCATGTAAGTCTATCATTGTCTCAAGTTCCCTGCTGGACATCAAAAGAACATGTAGTCCAGCATCTTGTTGTCCAGAGTGGGTAAGCACCCAGATATCTCCGGGAAGCTTGAGAATAGGATACAAAGACAACATTCTTTTATATTTCTCCCCTAAGGCTCGTATTAAAGAATACCTATAAGTGAAGTTCTTGGTGCTCTCTGAGCTTGCAGATGTTTCATTACCCAACCAGGTAACATCATCAGTGCTTCTGTTCAAACCTGAGCTACATATATTCTCTTCCATTGGAATACCTATCAGTAGTATGCCAAAGTTTTGAGTTTGTTGGGAATGACCCATGAATATTATAAAGGCTGGAGACATTCAATTATTGTTTGGGTGAAACACTCCTCTGATTACATAGTTTATGTATTAAATCATATTCTACCTACATATTCACAATAGTACAGCTCCTATTAGCCTTACTTGGTTGTACTCTGTTGTTTCAAATATCTAAGCATAAAACTAGCACTTTATAGTTTTATGTTACAGGTAGCCCCCAGGTTAAGAACGCCCAGTTTAAGGATGACCCATAGTTAAGAATGGAGCCTGTTGTAGCAAAATTCAAGTTAAATACACAATGGTTCAAGTTAATTACACAATACTACTTATACAGTATTATACAATAATAGTGTTCTGGCTTACATACAAATTTGACTTAAGGACAGACCTTGGGAACAGAACTCATTCAACTGGGGGCTACCTGTACAAGACAGAAACCTCAACCTATCTTAGAGGCTCTCCAAGTTTGGGTTACTTTACTATATTCCCTAATTATGCTCTGCTAACTATTAAAGTAAGGTATACTTTGATGAACCACTGAATACAAAACAATTACTGTTAAGAGTCCACCAAAAGTAGAGATCAGTAACCAGTGGCATGATTTCAAAAGGCCTTTGTGAAAAATCAGTTCAGATTTCCTGCAAGTATGATTGGTCCCTTCCATTGTTGGGTGGGGTTAAAAATTAGGGGAAAGAGAAAAAATGAGAGCTAGTGGAAAGACAAGGAGAAAAAAGTGGCTACTACCATTTTTGGCTCTAGTTCTGAACCTCATGTGCTCTCCAAAAGATGACCCTTACGGATTGAAGAGCTCAAAAGAAAAAAAATTATTTTTACCTTTTTCCCAAAGAGCCTGATATTTCATTCTGAAATGCAAAGAGAAATATCACTGCACAGAAATTGCATGTAATGTTTCTGAGAGTTTCATTTAAAAATGAAACCTGGAAAGGAATGGCAGATT
Organism: Liasis olivaceus; assembly: GCA_030867105.1. Classification (NCBI taxonomy): domain Eukaryota; kingdom Metazoa; phylum Chordata; class Lepidosauria; order Squamata; family Pythonidae; genus Liasis; species Liasis olivaceus. The sequence goes on from CM061349.1 coordinate 267,763,156, forward strand.
TATGGGGAAATCCCTAAATGTTAAAGATGATGGGGAAATCCCTAAATGTTAAAGGTGTTAATGTAATCTTGAATGACATACCAAAACTGGAATCTGACTCTGAATGATGAATTATGGTTGTTCTAGACATGGGGGTGGGGGGAGGTGGCCAACAAAATTATACTGAGAAATTTTGGAAAAGTTGTATTATTTCAGTCATATTTTTTTTTACAATTTTTATTTCTTGGATGGTTTAGCTTAATTTTACTACTGTTTTGTTTTCTGGTACACTGTTTATATTTTGTTATCTTCTAAAATAAAAAATAAAGTTTGGAGAGAAAAAATTATTTATCCCTCCTTTCTTGGTGTTTAACAATACCTGCTGAAGCAGAAAGTTGCATAATCCTAAACTCATGAAATGATTTCAACAGAATCAAAATAAAGGGCAACTTCAAAGATTGCTAACTGCCACTTGGCAGTGAATGGAGGGAGACCATCTCTGTAATGGCACCTGTCTGGGGCTATGATTAAAAAACAAACTTGTTACTTCTGTTAATATAGCATTTATTCAAGCAGTCAAATACTGCACATGTCTGACCCAAACCATTATTAGCATTTCTTTTTCATATTTTAAACTACATATAGCTTTTGGTTTGGCTCTTTTCTTATTAAGTTCATAACAGTTTCATTTTAGAGTTATAAACTCTGCAGCTTTCAACTAATTGTATAAAATATGCAAAGATTATTCTCTAGCAAAGCACTTTAAAGGTTTCCCTTTAGCTTGCTGGCACAACAGTGTTGCTTGATATGAGTTCAGAGCTCCTAAAAACCTTAATTCCACTCTCCATGCTCTGTGTCTTTTCAAGAAGCCATGCTAACCTAGATCCAAAAAATTAATAAATCAATCCAAGTATTTGGAAATATCCCTTTGCATTCTTTTCCACGTTCATTATATTCCAAGTACAGTATATTCTTGAGATTTGTGCTCCAAAGGGCTAAACAGAAGCTGGCTAAGTCCCCTTGGATAAAATAGCTCACTCATGATTCATGTGAACTGAATCAGAAATGAAAAGTACTTTTACTGAAGTCATTGTTCATTGCCAATATTCGTAATCTCAAATACTACTTCTCAATGTTATATTTTCCATTATTTTTAATGGACTTTTGCCTAAATCAAATATTTTAAACAATTAGTCCAGCACTTTTAACACTGTTCTGAATGTTCTCCTGTTCTTGCTACAGCCATTGACTGAGAAACCAACATATCAAACAGTACTCATGAAATTCTAAGACTTGCTTCCCACCTTACAAGTGGAAACAGTAAGAGAACATGAAGGTATCTTCTCAGGCCAGAATGGATAAGTCCAGTGCATTCATCTTAGGAGCAAGCAAGCAAGCACAGTTTATTACAGTCTTAGACCAGTACAAGTAGTTTGTTCATGAGTGACCTATGTTCACTTATAAAACTAAGAGATCTTTACATAACATTTAATACATATTTAGGATACATATATAAGACAACCTGGCACAAAACCATAGGTAGAATTCAGACGAAACAGTCCGTATCTAAGATATAAGTAAGGTAGTATCTACAATTTACCTAAAATATAACAACATCTAAAATTACAAAAATTTAATGACATCTAAAATGTAATCATAATATCTAAACTGATATGGAGTTTAATAATGTCTGGACTTATATAAAATACATCTATATAGCAGGAGCTTGCCCTATTAATGACTAGCAGATCTAATAGTAAAGTTTAATACGGTCTTTGACCAACACAAGTAAAAATCTACCTATGGACCTTATTTAAGCTAATAGCTATCAGATAACAATAAAAAAATATTACAAATTCTAATAAAATTTGTCATACTTTTGAAACACATTCTGAAGGTGCCTGTTAATGCAAACTAAAATACTAGTTGACTATAATCCATTACTGCAGAACCTTTCAGCTAGCTTCCTATCCGATGTTGACGGATCTTTATTGCCGCTGCGCATCATCTTAGGAGAGGGTTATCTTACACTTTCATGAGGTTGAAGTTAAAAAAAACCACATGGCCTTCTGGAAAGTAGTTAAGACCACATTATTTTAGAGGCCTTCACTAGCTGAGCATTGTTTTATGTATGAATTGGGAATATGACATGTTTTGTGTAATGTTAATATTTTATTACTTTGGGTCAATGATTACTGCATCTCGCTGATTAACTTACAGTTGCCATGGAAGTTATATTGTTTACTAATGATATTTTTATTATTTTAAGTTGTTTACTGTGGATATTTTAATGTTATGTGGTTACCATAGACTTTTTATTTGTGGATTTTTGCTATAAACCACTGTAACTCTATGTGGATTCATGGCTCTATGAACCCAACAAATACATAATTTCATATGTATCATTTTGGGTATTTAAAATAATTTGTTTCTGGTCTAAATATAGCTATAAATTCCCCGTGTTCGTATTTTTTTTCTTCACCTCATACACAGATGCATAAAAAGAGGATGTATGAATAACTTGGACATGTTCTATTTCCATTTAATGTAGCATGCAAAATGGTTCTTAGAAATAAATCTGAAAAAAGCAATCATATTTACAATGGATGCTGCTACTATAATACAATTGTAAGGAGAAATAGGGACTAATCTACATAAGCATTTCATCCCATCATTGTGACATCTGATTTATCCATAAGGTTACGATAGTATTTCTTTCAATATTCTATTTCCTTTCAGACTCCTTTCCAGGTAATTGTACTGTAACAAACATACCTCCTTTGTGTGTCACAGAAGCAAAAGGTAAATAAATAAAAAGGCAAATAAATCTGTCCATCCAGTGCAATTTAGGGGGAAAGGGTTCATTTTTAAAAAGATGCTATGGTGCTATGCTCCTACTTTTCTTCTGAGGAAAGGTTGCCTTTGTTATTGTTTTTATTGTTGATGCTGTCATTGCTATTATTATTATTATTATATTACAGTTGGTTGTACATTGCACAGTCAGACAGATGTTTAGACTGGATTTGGCATTTTTATCCACCTATCAAATCCTTCCCAAGGACCTGGGATGATGATTATGATGATATTATTATTATCATCATCATCATTATTATTAAAACTATTTCCAATATGAAGATGAAGATGAAAAATTCCACAATTGATGAAAAATTCCACAATTAATTTTAGTTTAAAAGCTTGCTTTTTCAAATATCGGTCCATTCAAAAGCAATTAATGAACTTACAAAAGCACAGCAGCAGTAGGAGTTCATAACCTTGGTCTTATAAAAGTTGTAAAATAACTTGACATTGCAATATGCCTTTAGCCTCTCATGAATATGCCTTTAGCCTCTCATGAAGCAATCAGCCTGTTTGCAAATAACTTTTTGTTTCAAAACAGATTCCTTTTTGAGTACTGATTTAGCTTGTTAGTGAGTAGTTGACTCTTCTGAGGGCACGTAGTCAGGTGTGTGCCTAGTTTCCACACTTTTGGGTGGTTGCTTTTCCAAAATCATCTTCTGAAGTTCTCCCAATCTTTGGAATAAGTGTGAGAAGAAAAGAGAGCAATGGGAGAAGGAAAATTGTCCTCTCCTGCTTTCACTGACAAGTTCCATCAGCTAGGTAATTCAAACACTGAATTATCCATTATCATAGCTTCAATTCATAGAGTTTTATGAAGCTGCAAGTAAAGCAAAATGAACACGAATGGTTTGCTTTCTACCTACTCATTTTGTCCTTGGCTAGAGAAAACACAAAAGGCATACAATGTACCATATGAACATACAGATTCCTGAACAATTAACAGGTAGAAGTCACAAATGGGATCAAATACTAAAAGTCTGAGGCATAAAGGGCATTATAGATTAAAACCAGCATGTTGCTTTGTATCAGGTTCATGGGAGCATCATTTCAACAGAAAGCAAGATGCTTTCTGTTTACTTGGGTATACTTTTAACAAAGTTAATTGAATGAGAATAAGGTAAAGTTAGAGAAATCTTGGCAATTGAATAACCTTTATTTCAGATGCAAATTTATTTCCTGGACTGCTAAGCCAGAGACTTTTTTCAGTCTCTTACTCACAGCATCTGTATGAACTAACGAAGATGCCATTCTTTTAACTGATAAGGGAAAAATGTCCAGGTGATATTGTGAATTTCAAGCTTTGAACATACCACTATACATTGTATTTAGGACTACCAGAACTAGATAGACAGGTTTATACTTCCATATTTCATGCACTATTACCTGGTACTGGCATTCTTTCAATAAGATAGTGTCTGATTCCAGAATAAACATGCTATGAACAACAGTCATGATTACACACTCAAATTAGAATCACTGCAACATATTCAAGGAACATCTGCACTGAAAAGTTCTTGCTTCTGGCTATGAACTGTGTTTGTAGTATAAAAGATGGTTAGCGGTCAAAGAATTAAAAACCTTGTGAAGGACTCTTAAAATTCCTTGAAGGAAAACTGAGGAACAAAATCAATGCTTTGCTATATACATTCATTCAAGCTACTCTGTAGGAAGTAGGAACAAAAAATATACAAGAACTACAAGGATATGTTTTGCTTCTCATCTATGTAATATTTTAACATCTAAGCATATTTAGTACCAACGAATTTTGCCTTAAAATTAACAGAAAACACTGCTCAGAGTCATGTATGTGAGATGGGTGGCTTTATAAATTTATCGAATAAATAAATCCATTATGGAATATAAACTGGATTTCTGCTTAAGAGTTAACATTGGTTTATTTCTATTGTGTTAACTGTATTATTGAAAGTCTCTGTCATATCTTGACACCTTCAGCAACAATTAATATGCAACTCATCTTGCATAAGGATTAATAGCTGCCTCTACAAGACACCAACTTGATGAACCAACAGCTACATGAAACAGAAAAAAAACCCTTCTTCTGAAATTTTGAAGTATTCATTATAAGCAATGAATAGAAACATTGATGCAGCTCCCTAATACTGTTTTATTAGAAGTGATAGTGACCCAATATAAGATACAGTGGTACCTCAAGATACGAACGCCCCATCTTACGAAAATTTCAAGATACGACCAGCTCCGGCCGCAAAAATTTACCTCAACATGCGAACTCCGCCTCAAGCTATGAACCGGATCCGTGGCCATTTGCCCTGCTGCCACGTGGTCGCGGCTTCCAAGAGGAAGTGCTAATGAAATCTGAGCGGGAGGACAAAAGCCCAAGGAAAGCAATGCAGAAAGAGGAACTGCTAATGAAATCTGAGCGCGTGGGGGGGGGGAAGCTCCCGCTCCCGGCTGTGCGTGCGTGCTGATATTGCTTTCACTGTGCTTTTGTCGCTATGGAGAAAGGAAAAAGGAAAAGGAAAAGCCATTTGCCCTGCTGCCACGTGGTCGCGGCTTCCTGTGGGCGAGATCGCGGTAGCAAGGAGGCGTTCGGTGAGGCTTGTGGTGTGTTTTGTGGCGTTTGGAAGGTTTTTGGTGTGCTTGTCAGCATGGCTCCAAAGAAAATGCAGAGCGGGCGTGGCAAGAATAAGGCTTTGCAGCTAAGAGGCAAAGAAGAGAGGAAACCCCTGAAGGAGATCTCCCCGAAGTCCCTTTGGAGGGGGACTCTCCCTCCAAACAATAACTGCCTCCCCACCCCATTCTCCCTCTTCATACTGTGCTTTTTTTCATGTTTTTGTGGTTTAAAAATAAAATGCATATGTTTCAGAACTGTTTGTATTTACATTGAACCTTATTGGGAAATTTGCTCTTTCCTTTGGCCATAGCCCTTGGCCTGGTGATTGCTTTCACTGTGCTTTTGTCGCTATGGAGAAAGGAAAGAGCGCGGAGGAATCGGGGGGGGGGGGGGGAAGCTCCCGCTCCGCTGTGCGTGCGCGCGACATAAGCCTTTCCCCCCAGCGCGCTGATTGCTTTCACTGTGCTTTTGTCGCTATGGAGAAAGGAAAGAGCGCGGAGGAATCGGGGGGGGGAGCTCCCGCTCCCGGCTGTGCCTACGCGCAACATAAGCCTTCCCCCCCATTGCTTTCAGTGTGCTTTTGTCGCGTGCGCCAAGGGCTATGCAGAGAGGAAAGAGCGCGGAATTAAGAAGAAGCACAGGGGTGGGGAAGCTCCCGCTCCGCTGTGCGCGCGACATAAGCCTTCCCCCCCATTCTTTTCACTGTGCTTTTGTCGCGCGCGCCAAGGGCTATGCACAGAGGAAAGAGCGCAGAATTAAGAAGCAGCACGGGGGTGGGGAAGCTCCCGCTCCGCTGTGCGCGCGACATAAGCTTTCCCCCCCAATTCCTTTCACTGTGCTTTTGTCGCGCGCGCCAAGGGCTATGCACAGAGGAAAGAGTGCGGAATTAAGAAGAATCAGCATGGGGAGTGGGGGGGAAGCTCCCGCTCCCGGCTGTGCCCGCAGGAGCCTTTCTCAGATTTCATTAGCACTTTCTTTTTCTGCGCTAGGGTTGACTAAAGCGCGCCTGGGGAATTTCGTAGCCGTGCAACGCCGGCTGACACATTGAACCTTATGGGGACATGTGCTTCAGGATGCGACCAAATTCGGAGGGCGGATTAGCCGTATTTACATTGAACCTTATGGGGAAATTTGCTTCAGGATGCGACCAAATTCAGAGGGTGGAACGGATTAACTGTATTTACACTGAACCCTATGGGAAAACGTGCTTCAGGATGCGACCAATTCGACTTGCGATCAGAGTCACAGAACGGATTAAATTCGTATCTTGAGGTACCACTGTACTGATGATTATGCGCCATCAAATTGGTGCTGATTCTTAGTGAGCACCTAGATTTTCTCCAGGAGGATCTGTCTCCAACCTGGTACTTCAGGCTTTCCAACTGTGCCATAGTAATTGAGTCCATCCACCTTGCTGCTGGTCATCCTCTTCTTTTCTTTTCTTCCACCTTCCCCAGCATTACAGCCCCTCCAGAGAGCTACATCTTCACATAAGCCAAAGTAAGATAATTTGAGCCTGGTCATTTGAACTTTGAGTGAAAGCTCTGAGTTGATTTGTTTGACGATCCATTTCTTTGTTTTCTTGGCTATCCATGGTATTTTCAGAAGTCTTCTCTAACACCAAAGTTCAAAAAGGTCAATACTTTTTGTATCCTACTTCTTCAAATTCCAACTTCTGCTTCCTGCAATGGTTACAAGGAAAACCATTGCCTGCACAATTCTGATATTTGTAGGTATAGATACATTCCAGCATCTGAACATCCTTTCCAAGGCATCCATTGCTACTCTAACCAATACTATTCTACAGTGTATTTCTTGGTTGCTGAATCTTTTACTGTTGATTGGTGATCCTAAAAGGCAGAAGCTATATATCATTTTAATATCTTCATTGTCAATTCTAAGGTTGGTTGCTATATCGAATAATTAGCTGAGTAAATAGCTAACCCCAGCTCTCCCCCTGCCCTCTACACACACATACATATGCTGCAGGTTTGCTATATTTGTAAATCTGATTAAAACAAGTTAATGCTAATATTATAGAACAGACACATTATTTTTGAATACTTCTGAACAAGAAAATATTTTTATTTTATTATAATACATTACACAGCCAATATAGCGTATTTAGGCAACTTTTTTTCTAAAATATTCAGCAAATTATCTCAAGGTGATAAGACTTACTTGCATTTAACTAAAAGAATTTTCTCAGTTATTATGGAATATAAAATTGTTATTGTCTCCTTAACTGATTCTGATTATTACTATTATTCCCAATCTAGACTGCTCATTCAATATATAGTCTGACTCCTCCCCTTAATTACATGATGATGCCATTCAGAATCAATGTAACGCTAGTACTTTGGACATGGATCATATATATTCAAATTAGCCATCATTTACATTGGACAAGTCTCAAACTTAATATTGTTCTGTTTTTCATACCCACTCAAAAGTTGAGCTACAATGACATTAGACAGAATATTATTCTGAACATAAGAAGCAAAGTCTTGTCTAGTGCAGAATTCCCTCCCCATGAGAATGACAGTGAGAAGCAGAAAAGCAGGTTAATAACTGTAATAGCATCTTCCTTTAATTTCTGAAGACAACTGAATTCCAAAGAACATTAGTTCTGATACTAGATATGAAATATGCATCATGACTAATAATCATTGATAGCTTTATTCTACATGGCTTTGCCTAATCTTCTTGGAATAAGCTTTCCAAATTAGCAGCCATAATTCTGTCTTGTAAGAGTAATGGCATGTTTTAACTCAGTTATTTGAAGGACTTCTTTAGTTTGTTCTAAATGTTTCTCTGTAGAGCCTAACTGAACAATACTAGATTCTTCTACTATGAGGCAGGACTATCCAATTTCTTTGCATCATGAATATTGTTTTATATCTGTATCATGTTCCCCTTAATATTTTTAAGCTAAAAAGCCCTAAATATTGGAATGATTCTTCAAAAGATTTTACTTCAGCCTCTTCACCATTTAAATTGACTTTTATTAAGACTTATAGGAGTTGTCACATCATACATTCATGTAAAGCCATTATGATATGGGCAATTCTACTTTTAATTCCTTTCCTAAAAATTCAGTATACTGAACCTAACTTTTTCAAAGTAGTGTTACCCTCAATTGAGTTATCTACAGCAATCCCAAGATTGATTATATTAGCTCAGATATTTTCAGTACACACATGAAGTTATAATTGGGGGGGATAGGTAATATATATAATTTTATACTAGTTTATACTTTGGGCATGTGGTTTTGGATTTCTTTGCGATTAGACTTGCATCTCATCTGCAGACCAGGCCAGCTCACCGCTGATCCCTACCTCTGTATTATTGAATAGTTAAATTCCAATACACATCCCTACAAAAACCTATAGATTTCATCTGAGGACAAGGAAAGAGTAGCCCTCCAGATGTTGCTAACTATAATTCTGAGCAGGCCTTTTCAGTATGACGAATTAAGAGAGATACCGAGAGCTGTACTTAAACTACAACTGGAAGGCCACTGGTTCTCCATTCTGGACTTATATCTCTCCACTGTCAGAGCTTACAGTTTATTCTGAATAAGCAAGCCAAGAAAGCATTACAGCAATGAGAATTGTGTAGACTTCCTATATTTTTTGCATTGTTTATCTCTGGCAAATGACTATAAGCTTATCATATGCTAGTAATATGTAAGGAATAATAAAATATTCTGTCTTTTCTCCACAATTTATATTCTGTGTTTCTTCCACAAAGTCAAGGCACTGGGCACAATATTCTTTCCTTCAACTTTTTCTCCCAACCACCTTACAAGGTATAAGTGGGCTGAGAGAGAATGATTCACCAAAAGTTACCCAGCGAGCTTGTACTGAGGGTAGATTTGAACTTGGGCTTTCTGATTCTAATCCACATCTTAACCTTAACTACTGCACACTAGTCCTACACAATTCCTAAAATAATGTAGAATTGAATCATACTATTTTTCATGCTTATTCCCAGAATGACAGGAAGATGACTTTAGGGAAAGGATTGCACTATACTTCACATCTGGATATTGTTTTTGTATATTGAATAATTATCTCGTAAATCTATTTTTATTTCTCTTTTATCAATAAATGCACAAGGCAAAACTAACTGAGTGAGCTATATAGCTCTGATCATAAACTGTAAAGAGTCATGGAGATTATGTTGGTGAAACTATTCAGAAACAGTTACAAAAACATGTTATCATGCAGGATGGCCAAAAGACTATTTGCTGTAGCCATTACTACTAAATTTTGAAATTACATTTCTTCATACAAATATGTTGCTAAAAACGTCCAGAATTACTGATTTTTTTAAAAAAATATTATTCATAAAAACAGATTAACCAGAACTCAGAAAATGTAAAGAAATATATACTCTGTTACTACCATTTTTCACTGGTAATAGGACCAAAAAAGCTATTATGTAAAATGACTTCTCTAAGGAGTTTGTAGAACTAATCAAGAACTCTATGCATGTATCTTCCATTTCCATAAATCTGATGAGCAACAATTACTTTACTGAAGTCTCTGGCTTTTAAAAATGACTGTGTAATGCAAAGTAAGGGCTACGCCACCACTACATCCATCACCTTGAATTCAAGCTGAGAGATAGATCTACGCGGTCATTTAGTTAATGGGACAAAGCAATGAAAGTTGTTTAACAACCAAAATACAACATAATAAATATTCTAAATGAGAGGAGCTTTTTATGTTTGTTTGTTGCTCTCATTTAAATTAGCAATCACATATTTAAAAGGCTTAATAAATGCAAGTTTAGCTTAGGGCTACAGTGTAAGACAAACAATTGTTCATAAAGGGAGAGACATCCATTTGTTTGCCCCAGAAATCTTTTAGCTTCTTTGGATCTCAGGTTGCACTGCGAAATTAACCCTGAAGTTGCAAACTACAGTAGTTGCAACCAAAGAAGCTATTATAATCCTCTTCAACTTTATACATTGGCATTTTATTTGGCAACTACTGTAATGGATTTTACATTCATGTAAACACCATTCATTTCAATGAATGACTGATGATAAAACTGGGATAGATCTGTTGTTGAAATATGTATAATTCAGCACCCTTTTCTAAAATGAGAATAATTATTAAAAGCACAACCCAATAATAATAAAATACAGTATGGTAGACCTTTCAAAAACAGGAATAGAACACTGGATTGTCAGTACACAAATTCTCTCTGAAGAGCACTGTCTTTATTCCAGATTCCAAGGCCATCCCAAGAGACCATTTCTTGACATCACAACCTAAAAAAGCTCTGTCCCAGATGCCCAACATGAACCAGGCTAAGCCTTCAAAAGCATTTGGTTTGCTAATTTAATTTAATATTAATTTGTTTTAATTTTAATTCAAAATAAATCAAAATAGTGTTTGTCCTAGGCTCATCTGCTTTTTGGAGGGCCATCTGAACACCACTGAAAGGGTAAGTGTGGCCTAAATATAAAATGGTTTTGAACTCATGATCTGGAAAAACCCTAAAACTGTAAACCAAATTCTTAAGGAGGAAGACATCCAGTTCTGTACAGCCTGAATTCTTAAATCCAGCTGAACAGTACCATATTATTTCAGGCAAATTTCATTTCATTCACTATCATTAAAGACATCTTATGTAGGAAGGAGTACCTAAAATAATTAAATGCATTTTAAGGTAACTGAACCTTTTGTATTTAAATCAAAATATGCCTAAAGTTTGTACCACCAGGCAAATTTTTATGATCTATATTAATTAGTAACTTCTGTTTACATGTTCCTAGGCCATTGTTTTACATAAAGCAATTTTCTCAGTATTAAATAAGATCAAATAAAGCAAAAGCATCATTACTATAAATTACTGCCACTCAAATTAAGGCTGATCCAAGACTTTTTGGCTCCTGAGGCAAAAGATAAAATAGCAGCTTTTCCTCAAGTAAAGTGATAACTAATCTTACTTCAACACTAGCAAAGAGACATCTTCTACCACACTTGAAGAAAACAAGATAGTTTAGAGCAATGTTTCTTAAAGTGTGGTCCTAGACCCCTCCCAGGGGTCTCAAAATCAAAATTATTTTCTAGCCCATGTTGAAAATATATACAACATTAAAAACCCATCAAGCAATTGTGAGAAGGGAATGAGTCAATTTTAATTTTTAATATGGTAAATGTTGATAAATATAACCCATATGAACAAAAGCTCTTTTGGGGTCCTTCATAATTTTTAAAAGTAGGAAGGGGTCCTAAGAGAAAAAAGTTTAAGAAACCCTGGTTTAGAGATACTAAGCAAATGGTATGATGTTCCTAGCTCCATCCTCCAACATTTTGCTCCTTCAATCCACATTCCCCAGCATCCACCACTTTGAGGCAGCTGCCTCACTTTGCCTAATGGAAGGGCCAGCCCTGAATGAAATATTGGTTCATGAATTAATTCATTCTGTTTCTGAGTTGCTCTACAGCTGAAATGGAAAGATAAAAGATATGTGCATGCTCTTCTATTATACAAAGGGTTAATACTGATACATTCCCATCTAAACAACATATACTTGCTATGCCCAAACTAATACTGTGTTGATGCATTTTAATTGGAGCCAGTTAAGTCAGAGCAATTAGGCTTTCCTGACAGATTAAAGACATATGACAAATATTGGTCCAAAGGTCTTTCAATTATGTCAATTTCAGAATGAGCATTTCTACAGAAAGCAATATGCTAGCAATTTTCTTAGCATTTCTTAGTATTTTTCTGTGTTATCAGGTACACGGCAATTACTCAATCCAATTACTGATATCTCTAGTAGATTTTCTTTGGAAGTATTAATACGGATCCTTTTGCTTCAAACTTTTTTGTAGTAAAGTCTGAACTTGATTAAATTTGCTGTTTTTACTGCTGCTTTTTGATGGTGTTGTACTTTCAGTACTATTTGCTTGTAATGTTTAGTGTTTTATCATAATGCTTATATTCTATTCACGTATTTTATATGCACAACATTCTGGACTCTTCCCTAACAAAACAGGCTCATATTGTAATAACATTACAACATTATTAGCTGTAAATGTCTAATAATTTTACAACAAGAGCAATCTCTCAAGGTTCTTTCTGTCCTCCAGCAGTCCAGCTTGTATTGCCCCGTGGCATTCCAGTCCTCATTGTTCAGGGCTCAGGGGTGTTACCTACCCTATCCAACCTTAACACAGAGTCAAATCTCATAAATCCAAGGCATAACTAGGAGCATCTCTGCAGAAGAATTATTACAGCTATACACATACACACATAGGTACCCCGCCTGCAGATCCCTATTTAAAAGTGGCACCCAGCATATGGTTGCAGGGACAGAGCACACAAATTGCAAAGAAATGTGCCAAATTATTCAGGTTATTTCTAAGCCATATGAAAATATGGGATTTATTTTAGCTACCTGATACAGTCAGATTTTTACCCATTAATTGTACAGCAATAAAACTGCAAATGTATGATGCATTGTAATTTAATATAGTTGTTTTTAATATTGACATTCTGATATTGTGAAACACATTATATTGGCCTCCCAGAACAGTAGTTACCACTTCTTGTCTCAGTTGGTCTGATGAGGCTTAACTATCTCTCTGTGTTATGGGGATTTGGGTATAGAAATCATAATACGATATCTGTCACGTTTTCTTCCTTGAAATGTCTTTTCTATTAAGCCAGCTTTGAATATCCCCTGAATGTATTTTTTGTTCTCCCCCCCACTCATACATAGTATAAAGAAATGGAACTGATGATACAGAAATCCTTTTTCATTTCTGTAATCATTATCAGTTTTTAATTTAATGTGTCACCGCAGATACTCACTAGGACAAGAAAAGCTCTATGAAGGCAAGAAGTAATATTGTCCCTGCAGTAAAATTAGTATTTTTAGTGTAAAAACTAAAAACTGTTGCTTGCTGAATGGGATACTTTCCTATAATCTAGGCTTGTTAAGTAGATATTCTAATATCAGTAAAAGTTACCAGGGGGTGGGGGAAGAAACAGTCTTTAGTTCTGTTAATGCAGGAAAAAACTATGTATTCTCTGTACTCCTCCCAAATTCATAGATCTGAAATAAACAAGCATACATATATAATTTACTCAAAGTTGGTTCAATTCCACCTGGATTTCTTTTTAAGTTTCCAGACAAGTGGCTGTGCTAGTTTTTATATCAAAAGCAAGAAAATAAATTATGCACAAATAAAAATTTAGAAAGAATTTGTATGGGTAAAAATGCAAATTCAGAAATTTAGAAATAGCTGCTAAAGTTTATAGACAAAAGAAGAAAAGCAGAGAGCAGAGAGATTATTTAAACAAGCAAGGGAGAAAAAAAGAAGAAAAAAACCCCCAAGCAATCTCTGTAGGTAATCTCTCCTGTGCTTGACCCATTTTTTTCCCCCACCCCTCCAGAGTGGAGAGAGACTGGAGAGGAAGGGATTACAAGAGGGTAAGCAGGCACACAATGGCACCACCACTTTCCTTTTGATGTGTATTCCCCATTATGTGCTTGCTTACTCTCTTGTAATCCCTTCCTCTCCAATGAGTGTAAATACAAACATTAATTCCCTTCTTGTTAATTATCCCAGTGCCACGGTGACCATTCCAAAAGGCGGAGGAGTGGGGAAAAGGAAAGCACAGTTGCAGTCACATGATTACCACTTAGCAGCTGCTTCACTTAATGACAGAGCTGCCAGTCCCAATTGTGGTCACTAAATGAGGACTACCTGTAGTAAATGCAGTAAAACCAGACTGCTTGTACTAAGCACTAATAATGAAGCTAATGCTTAGATATTTTGGACACAGAATGAGAAGGCAAGGGTTACTGTAGAAGGCCCCGATACTTGGAAACATCAAAAGCAATCAAAAAAGAGTCTGACAAGAGGCAAAGTAGTTAGATACAAGCACTGATGACACAAGCATAAGCTTACAAGGACTCAAAGAAGCAGTTACTTACAATCCTGGTGAAATGATATCTCTTAGTTCACAAAGAGTTGGAAATGACTAAACGACTGAATGTTTCCTATGTCCTGCTCTTCTGACTGAGCTGGTTTCTAGTCAGAAGAGCAGTACCTAGGAGAACACTAGGACTCCTAGGGGACTCCAACATTTAACTGGGCAAGATCAACTCAGTATTAAATTGCCTCCATCACAATCACGGGACAGTCTCAACTTGGCAATGTACAAATTTATATATGTATTTATTTATCAAATTTGTCACTGCCCATCTCGTTAAAAAACGACTCTGGGTGGTTTACAGAGAAGTTAAAATCAGTTAAAAATACAATATAAAATAGTCCTGAATAAACAAGAAATAATTTTTCATATGCGTGAAAAATATATCTAACCAGTAATGAAAAAGTTTCACTGCCTTCATGTTCATTTCCAGACATAATTCACAGCACTGATGTTTGCTTACACAGTAGAATCTTGATATTGGAAAGACCCACAAGTATTACTGATAACATGGTGGAGTGGAAACGGTGACTGGGCATACCGCCAATTATATAGCATGGATAAGAATATCGCTGGCAAAATCATAGAGATTTTCAAGCTGACACTTTCATTCCTAAGTGCTTTCTTCTCTATATAAAACCAAACTGGTTTATTAAAGAGCTAGTAGAGGTCAATGAAGATGACGAATACTGGCTGAAGAGTAAATGAAGGAACCATAGCCCAGGACAAATTTTGATGCCATCTCTGCCTCAAGATAGGATGGGTGTGGCCTTTATATTGGGAGGGTGAAATTTATCCTACTGTCAAGGTCTGGTCACATCTGATGAAATATGACTTCACATTATCTAACCCGGAGATTCCTGGAATCTGAGGGAGTTTTTTTTTAAAAATGCTCTGGGAAAATTCTCAGGAGACACCATCAGTGAGCTCTTTGTAAGGGTGATGGAATGATGAAGCAGAGCAGGCTTTCCAAATATTTATTCTCAAATACTTTCTCCTGTGATGAGGAGGCCAGGTTCTGGGATGCTTTGGGCAATGACAGAGGCAAGGAGACAAATGATACAAGATTTATTATAAGGCTAATCGGATATACACTAGAGCTCACAGCTGTGCATCCTGAGTACATGTTACTGAACACACATTGCATTACATTTTGCAAGTATGTATGGATAAATAAAGTTCAGCGACATTATCACAAATACCTTCTTAAAAACTTTTTACTAGCTTATGACAACATCTCATCACTAAAATAAACTCCTAGTTGGAAAAGTAATACACAAATTCCTTAGCATATTCAGTAGTGATTTAAAAATCCTTTGCAAGAATGTTGCTTTGTATCTGTGTTTGTGTCCTGCCTTAGCCATTCATTTACAAGCTTCAGAAGATATTATCCAATGGCAAGAACAGCACATTGTATCTCCTCTCACCCATGGATGCAACTCTGCTGTCAAGCCCAGGGAGTTTCAAAAATGGCAGTACATGAAGCAATTAGGCAAGTAGGATTCTGGTTTAACTTCTCTTTGCCTACTGATGCAACAAGCCAATGAAATTAAGCAGGATGTGTTTAGCTCCTGACTCTCTTAGAAACAATGACAATCTGACCCATGATTACTAAGCGAGTTTTTAATGAAATGCTACTGTACCTCATCATGACTCCAAAACATGCAGCTGCAAGTGATTAATTATACCCTGGAATAGCTAATAACAGACACTTCTGTTTAAATTACATATGGCACCTATTAATTTATTGTCCTTAATTATTAAAGTAGGGAAGCTGCATTGCACCTCTACCCCAGAGTCTGCTTCAACAATTTGCATTTGTTTACCCCTTTCTTTCTTCTCAATTACGTGGCTTCACTAATGGAAAGAATGTATCTTAGCTTAATTAGTTAATACTGATTTGTAATCTGCATAGTCCCATTTAATTGGCATTTTTCATGGCACCAACCGTAATCATATGTTTTGCATAGCTAACAACATTTGAAAAAGGAAACATTTAGGAGAAAGAAATGGATAGCTGGCTTTTATAAAAAGTCTCTGTCTATACCATTCCTTTGGTGACAGACACCCCACAGCCATATAGCCCCTGAAATCGACACAGAAGACATAATTTCTTGCCTTGAAAATTAAATGAGTATTTGGAACAGATTAACAAAAACTTGTTCACATGAAGCGATTTGCCAAGTATAACAACCAATACAGTCATACCAGAAGGTTCTTAACTTAGAGTAGTACGTCAATTCCTATTAATAGTGAGAAAAATCCGCTAAAGTAGTTCAATTAAAAACACAGGTGTTGCATTTTATAGTTAGCTGTTGTGTGGCTTAGTGTTCCTAGTTTATTATTCAATTAAGAGTACTGTAAAGGAATGTAGAGATAACGCTGATGAAGGAATGTATGAGCCATTAAGGGAGGAAAAATAACTCAGTCCTGGAAAAGTATTGAAAGAAACTCAAAATAACTCCACCTTGATTCTGTATGTTTATAAGATGGGGCAGAGAGAAACTCTGACAGGCTTTCAAACATTTTTTACTATACCCTATGACAATAAAGTAGCATTCTTGGGATTCTTGTAGTATCTATTTCCTGACCTGGTCTCCCTTGAAGGGCTGACAGGACAAACCCAGAACATGGATTAATTCAGTAGCCAGCTTAAGCATGTTAAATGAACCAGCCATTATGTTTTCACAACTAGAGGGGAAGATGAAAGTCAGTCTTTGTCCTTGAATGACAGGTATACTTTGACACCAACAACACATACCACTGACCTTTTAAATTTTAAATCAGCCAGTTTCTTTTGTAGATCCAGTGAAACATCCTTTTCTAAGCCATTATTTTGGCCTGTCAATTGTAAATCCACTTTCAATATCATCTCTATCTTGTCAGATAAAATTTGTTCTATATCTGTTATTTCTTCAATAACATCTTTTGGACATAGAAGCAGACATCATTACTGACACTGTTGATATTGTGGCTACTACTTTCTGACTCCATTCTTCAAAAGTCTCCCTCAGTATTTTCATTGTATAACTTTTTGCATCATTTTGTAGGTATATATATTTTTTCTTCAACCTAAAATCTTTAGTCCCCTCTAGCGTCCAGTTTTTAAAATCATGAAATTACTTATTTTTGCAAATAAGTTTCAAAATAACTTATTTACTTATGTCTTGCAAAAGCCAAACCAGGATCTATTTCCCACAAGAAGTTGTTTGTTATTTATAATTAATTCCAAAACCTTATTGTAAAAGTTTCAATATTCCAAATTGATTTGGACCCTTAGTCTGTTTATAACTTTCTAAGATCAAAATCTTACTTAGCTTTTTGCTGTTTATTTCAGATTCTTTAAATTCTTAAGATTATGATTAACATTTTCTTTCATTCAGGACTGAAGGCAAACTCACCCAACATTTTCAAACTTGTTGTTCCAAAGATCTCTAATAGCTTAGAAGCCGTTAATAAGCAATTTCCAAAAGTGATTAGCAAGTGGGGTTAGTGAACTTAGTGTCCTTTAAAAGGCACCAACTGTAGTTGCAAGCAAGACGGTTAGTCCTGTTGTCTCCCAAGCACTCTGTCATGATCACGACTCTGAAGAAGCTGCTCCAGCTAAACCAGTGGAATGTCAGCCTCAGGAGATACCAAGCCAGGAATCACCTGAGGCTTATCAAATACAGACACCATCGGAACAGTTGGAACAGTCAAATGATGATATATGGCTTCCAAGCCTTCGGACTCGGTGAGTGGAGAGCAGAGCAAAGATGCTAAGTGAGGCTCCTTGTCAACCAAGGGAGTAACTCTCTTAATTAAAGACAGCTGGCTGCAGCCTGATTGAGGCAGCTCTGACCCATGTTACTCCATTGGAAACAACCACCTGATCTCCTGCTCTGGCATGTCGTTCCTGTGATTCTGCTTGTGATTCCTGAAACCCTGACCTTTGGACTAGCTGATAAACCTGATTTGGCTTTCTTAACTTCAGACTAGATTTGATTTTCTTCTGTGTGTCCTTACTGAAAGTGAAACTACCCAGGCAAGCTTTCTTTCCCAGAGACTCTGGTTTGATTTACATTCCTTTCCTTGTCTGCCATTATCCACTCAGCCTTGAGTAAATTGTTATTTTCACCTAGCAACTGTGTGTGAGAGTTTGAAACCTGAAACAGGACATTCTCAAACCTGTGGGAGACTGCTGTCCTGCAGACTCCTTGCAAGGAGCAGCTGTCCAGAGCACATGTGGGCAATCTCCCATCCTCTCCTTGTCTGGAGAAGTTCCAAAGAGCTGGTCAACTCACGAGCATTTTATTCTTTACTGCAGTCGTCAGCTCTGCTTTCACAGAGACGTCTTCAGTCTGCCATTCCTCCTCTGGCAGCCTCAATGTGTACCACTGACTAATGAATTCAGTCTACAAAATCCCTGACTTAAAGTCAACTTTAGTCAACTTTAAAGTCAAGTTGCAATCTTCATGACTTAAAACACTGGTTGATTTTTTTTATTCTTTTACTTTCCTGATTTTTCTGTATTCCCTGCTTTTGTAACCACTTGCTTAATAAAAAGTTCTAGAGAACTCAAAATTTGTCTTCTGAATTGATCAATCAATCCCGCTTTAGAAAAATAAGCAAGGAATTGGTTTAAAAAATAGGATGTTCAGATATATTTTCTCTTCCTGTATTGATTAAAAATGTTACAAGTAGAAATACTGAAAGTTAATTGTAATTCTGCAGATCATACTAACAGGATGGCAAATGACAACCAGGGAAAACAGCACCTTGGCTACCCATCTCAAGAGACTAAGAATCAAGGTGAGTTTATATATTGGGTAAGGAAGCCAGGGCTCCAACCCTCTAAAAATATAACTTAGGGACTATCTTTTAGATTGGCAACAACAACAAACTTTATTATGATCATAGACCAGAACTGAGATCAAGCAAATAGATATGAGAAAAGTACATCAATAATTGTCAATATACCATTACCAATAACAAGTCTAAGTCCTTTTTGTACCATGTATAGTGCTCAATACAATGAGTCCTGACTCTCACAGAACAAGTCCATTCCTATGAAATGAAAGTAGATAAACTGGAGATGTTCAGACAGCCAAAGGGAATGTGATAGGACATGATAGATTCTTCTGACTCCAAGGATGACAACTTCCTTGTTTCCAGAGAGAATGAAGGCCTTGGAAAAGGAGGATGTCATTTTGAGGATAAGGGAGAACCCATTCCTTGAGTGATAAACCCATATAATCTTATATGGAAGATACTGCTCCAAGAGCTAGAGAGCTTCTGTATGCAGGTAATTAGTCATTAGAAACACAAACAGATGGGTTGGGTGATGCATGCAAAGAATGTATGGAAACGTGCTAGATAAGTTGCTAGATAGTGCTGAGGAGGAGGCCAGATCATGCCGGGGAGGAGGTTGGCATAGATCATACTGGGAAATGTAGTCAAGCAGTCCTGGAAGCTAAATTTAGGTATTAGATTGAATTCCAGGATTTCCAAGGTAAATTTCTCAGAAACGATACCTATTCCACATGCTGGTCCAGGTTAACAGACAAAGTTCAGGGATCTTAGTGTGTGGATTCATACCAGGAAAAGGGATTTAGTTTTGTTAAGCGCTGGAAATGTTTTGGGACAAGCCAAATCTGTGTAGAAGAGACTTTCTGTAATGCCAACATTTGTAATGCAATTATCCCAATTTATCTTACATCTGGACTACTGTGTATGTCTTACTTGAAAAGGATTAACAGAGCTGGAACAAGTGCAGATGAGGGCCTCCAAAATTATCAAGAGCCTCATTTTTTTCTGTGAGAAAAGGACACAGCATTTGGGATTTAGCTTGGGGGAAAATGACTGAGTGGGACATTTCAAGGTATATAAAATCATGCATTTCTTAGAGGGAGAGGTTTTTCTCCTCTCAAAGAGCAGAGTCATCCAATGAAATTGACTGGAAAGAGATTTAGAACACACAAAATAAAATACTTCACAGAGCACAAAACCTGTGGACTTCACTAGGGCAAGTATTAAGGTGATGGCCATTAACTTGATGGCTTTAATGGGGGTTTGGATAAATCATGAAGCTGGGTCTATCAAGGGCTATTAATAGCAAAGACTGTTATTTTGGGGTTGGGCCAGCATGCCATCTAATGAAGCTGATTGGAAAAAGGTTTAGAATACACAAAAGAGAGTACTTCTTCACACAGCACATAATTAACATTTGGAATATGTAAATGCAAGACACAGTAATGAGTATCAGTATATGACAGGTCTATAAAGGGCTATTAATCTTTAAGACTGAATGTTAGCTTCTCTTAAAAACAAAATGTTGGACTGAAATGAGCCTTGGACTGATCCAGCAGGGCTGTGCTTATATCCTAATGCATACAGGTCACAGCAGAAAAGAAGCGTTTGAATAGCATTAGAATCAACAGAACGGAAGTGCCCCATAACAGCTTCCTATAAATTACAGAGTAGGTCTGACATTTTACAGTACCTTATCATTTCTTGATGAAATTACTAACAAACCATGCTACATTATAAACCAGCACTTTGTAATTTACTTCAGCACAAAAAGCTCCCAGAGCAGCTTACTTAGAATAAAAGTATTTGGTTGAAGCAAGATAACCCAAGAATTGGTTCTTACAACAACCCAACTTAATGCAGCTGTAATGCTTTAATAAGAGTGACACAGCCAGACATTGTTGGCCTTCTTCTCGTGACAGCTGGAACCGAGAAGGAGACCCAACACTGTTGCACTCAGCTGAGCCAATGGAATGCTCTTATCTCCCCTTCCGCCTGAGGTGGATAGAATGGGGGCTGGCTGAGAGATGGGGAATATTATGTATGGAGAAGAGGCAATGCTTGATGAAGCAGCTTCTTGGGCAGGAGGTTGGCAGTGGGCTTATCTTTCTCTGCCTCTTTTGCAGTCAGAGAGGAACACGGGCCTGAGACTTCAGTAGGTCGTATGTTTTGTATGCATTTCTAGCCAGGTAAGTAAAAGAAATACCAAGCACATGTAGTCTTTAAAAATTCTCTTGATGAAAAGGGTGTGATTTTAGCACTGTGATTTTATGAACCCCATTATTACATTGTCATTTCAATTAAGGGTACATGCAGCAAGGAAAGGGTTAACAAGTATATGAAGTGTGTAAAATGTATTAAAAGAGTGAAGAAAGCAATGATGAGCTGGTTTTCTTATTATTAATTTAAGACTCTTATAATCTACCTGATTTACTGAGGTAAGGCACAATTTAGCATGCTGTGATCCAGGGTATGAAATCATTCAGCTTGAGGTTTTTGCTGTTCTGACAAAACACATCCTAGATGTATCAGACAGAAAGATGATGAACTGAACTCTATGTGCCCATTTAGAAAAAACAGACAGGCACAAAGGACAAAGGCATCACTGTCATTTCAAAACAAGAAAGGGAAAATGCAGGGTGAAATCACTTACTTCCAAATAAAATGGGAGGGGATGTCTAAAGGCATCATTAGGAATATATTATAAACAGTATCAAATGAAAAATGGATGTATGTAATGTGACCTAGGGAAATCTAACTTGACAACAATAAGCTAAACTTCTTCATGCTTCTGTAACAATCTTAGGCTGCCAGTTCTATTAGCTTTATTACAAAAGACCTTCAGATTGTCAAATTTTTAAAATTTTACTGAGCCAAACACCTGTTTGAGTCCATTAGGACACTGATAGCAAATGAGATTATGCTGTACTAACACATGAGGAATGAAGGTTAATATAAATGAAAAATGAAAGTCATGTTTCATGTAGTTTTATGTCTAAGAGCAAGAACAGATGAGTAATGATCTAATATAATCTATCTCTTATAGGGCTGCATCATTTCATTTTGCAGATCATAAACCAAATATTCATACTGCACTCATGCCTGTGGTTCCTACATCACATTAAACCATGTTGTTAACTAACTATATGCCGAACCAGCACAACATAAACTAACTTCAGAGTGGGACTACGGGGTTGTCATTGCCTTGATGACCTGATAGATGATCTTAGTTTGGAGATCAATGCAGGACATGTGATCCTATTGCTTCTTCTTCCCAACAGCTTTTGTTCTTTGCAATGATAAACTACCACATTGCTTGGCAAATAGGAGGCACTGCTTTGCAGTGATTTCAATCTTCTCTGTCACGTAGATTTCAGATGATAGCTTACAGAGCATGGTTCTTTGAGATGGGAATTATTTCATCAGGGCTTCTCTCTCCAGTGCTTTTCAGTGTCTACATGAAACAGCTGGAGGAGATCTTCAGGAGAAATCTACCCGGTACATTTGCTCTGCACTTGCCCTCTAAACTGAGGCAACAACCAGAAGTTGTCTTACCAGCTTTGGCTGTGTAATGGGGGCACTCACAAATAAATGCACACAGAATGGGCCTCAAATCCTCCTGCCATAACCCTACTACACTCTCCCATAACTCCTGGGAACAGCCAATTAGGTAATGATGCGACCAGCAACTTTGTTCCAAAAAAAGCCTTCTCTGCCAATGGTTTACCTAAGCAGAGGTAATGCTTACCAATGCCTAAGCAGGCAGCCAGTTCCTTTCCCCAGAATTAGCATCACTGATTCCTTAAGTAGTCAAATCTTAAATCAAATCTTTCCTAATCTCCAAACTCAGTTTTGAAGGATTGAGGCTTCTTTTCCTGCACAGCTTTCTGCCAGCCACAGAGGAGAGATACTTTGACTCCTCTTGTGAAAATAGATGACCTGAAAATGGTGTGCAAACACACTGGTAGCCTCCAAGCATGATTACTGCAATGTACTGTATGTATGGCTTTCTTTACATCCGGCCCAGAAATGTCACTTGGTTGAGAACTTGGCAGCCAGGTTGGTCTTTGGAAAGATTCAAAGAGATCAAATGGCTCTTGGGTAGAAAGCTGTACAACATGTGCCAACATTTTTTAATAAAAATAAAACAATACAAAGTGCTGGTCTACAGATGCCGCAGGCTCATCTGGCAGCAGCTGAGCAATAGCTCTATAGCAGTGTTGTCCAAACTTGGCCACTTTAAGATGAGTGGACTTCAACTCCCAGAATTCCCCAGCCAGCATGGCTGACTGGGGAATTCTGGGAGTTGAAGTCCACTCATCTTAAAGTGGCCAAGTTTGGACAACACTGCTCTATAGCTTTGGATTTGGAAGGACCAGGCTCTTTGTTTACTTCAACAAAGTTTTTAAAAATGCACCTTTTTGAAGAAGCTTTTACTTGCTGGAAGTTTACATTTAAATTTTTTATTTAATGTTCTGGTTTTATTTATTTATTTTCAACTGCTACAAGATTCTAGTAGCTGATAGTATAAAATTTACTTCTATAAAACAATAAGCCACAACAGTCTGGTTAACACTTAATATTAAGCAATAATTGATTATTTATAACCATACTTTCACACATTGCACAAAGCAAAAACCAAACGAATTACAGAACAACATTAAACATTATCTACAGAAATATGACATGCAACAAAAGAATCTGTAAAGGTTTAAAGATTGTGCCAGCAAATCTGGAGCATAACAGCGACCAATAGATTGGAAGAAGTTAACCTACATACCAATACCAAAGAAAGGAGACTTAACAGAGCATGCAAACTATGGTATAATAACTTTAATTTCATATGCTATCAAAGTAATGCTAAAGATCATCCAATGCAGATTAGAGCCCTACACGGAAAGGGAAATACCAGATGTTCAAGCTGGCTTTAAGAAAAGCTGAGGAATATGAGACGTTATTGCTGATGCATGCTGGATAACTGAGAAAATGCCAAATTGTATTTGGTATTTTGTTTTCTATGTTTATGATCTATATATTTTGTAGCAGCATTTATGCTGTATTTTATTGTGGGCAGTCATATACATTTCTTAAATAAATAAATAGCCAAGAAATACCAAAAATAAATGAATATGTATTCATTGATTACAGAAATTGTGTCAATTGTGTTGATCGTGTCCAGCTGTGGAATGTGCTTAAAAAAATAGGAATTTCAGAACCTCTCATTGTCCTCATGAGAAACCTATTCACAGATCAGGAAGTCACAGTCTAGATGGAACATGGCAAACAGCCTGGCTCCAGGTTGGCAAAAGAGTGAAATGAGGCTGTATAGTCTCCCCTTTATTCAAACTATATGCTGAATTTATATTGAGGGAAGCTGGATTGAAGAAGATGAGCAAGGTTTTAAAATTGAAAAAAGAAACATCAATAACTTTGCTGTGCTGATGACACTACTCATAACTGAAAGGGCAAATGATTTGCAAGCTCTAGTAATGAAAATCAAGGAGCAGAATGAAAAAATGGGACTAAGATTAAACATGAAAAAGGCTAAACTAATGACAGCAGGTACAGCAACCAGTCTTAGAATTGACAATGAAGATACTGAAATGGTAGATAACTTCTGCCTTTTAGGATCAACCATCAACAGTAACGGAACCAGCAGTCAAGAAATACACCACACAGTAGTATTTGAAAGTGTAGCAATGAAAGCCTTATTAAAGATATTCAGTTGCTGGGATGTGTCTACACTTACAAAGAACAAAATTGTGCAGGCAATGGCTTTCCCTGTGACATTCTATGGAAGCAAAAGTTGGACTTTGAAGAAACAGGATAGAACGAGTATTGACGTTTTTGAATTTTGGTGTTGGAAAAGATTCCTGAGAATACCGTGGGCAGTCAAAAAAACAGACCTATGTGAAGATATAACTCTCTGGAAAAGGCTCTAATGCTGGGAAAGATGGAAGGAAAAAGAAGAAGAGGATGAACAGCAGCAAGGTGGATGGACTCAGTTACAGTGGCGATGAAGACACGAAAGTCAAGACTGACTCAAAGGTAGAAAAAAAAATCACAAGTACAAGATAGCAGTTTGATCTTAGCTTAACTTAGATTATTGCATAGTTTCAGCAGGATCCACAGCAAACCACGACGACGTCAAAATGATAACTCATGTGTGATGCCATAATCATACAAATACCTCCATGGTCTATGGAATTTTCAAAACATATGGCTTCTAAACCAACTACTCACTTCTTTCTTTCCTTTCCTGTTTCCCCCTTTTAATTTGTCTTTTATTGTACGATTCTTTCTTTTCTTTCCTTTTTTCTTTTGATTTGTCTTTTATTGTATGAAAAAATTCCTAATAAATATAAATTAAAAAAATCAGCTAGGCATGCTTCAGCTGCTTCGTAAATTCTGTTTAATGAATTATTGAAAAGAAAACCACTATTTTGGAAAAAATGTATACTAATTACAAGTCTCTGGAGATATTAGAAAAGGCAGTAAGAATGTTTGGAATTATTAAAAAATTGATGAAAAATGCAATGTTAACTCTCGTCACATGCAGAAAAAATATTTAAGAACTGTTGTAGATGGAATAAAATACTTACAGAGGATGCAGATCTCTATCTTAATAACAAGACTTAAATTCCACCAAATTAAGTCCACAGTATTTTCCATTACAAATCCATAATGGATTAAATGAAGGACCTAAAATAAAAGGAAATAAAAATAACATGTAAAAGATATTCTCAGACTTTCTGTCACCTAATAACAAAGAATAGTTTGCTTCCACTCTGCAAGTACATCACAAAATGGCCTATCTACAATAAAGACAAAATGTTAACCTTGAAACATTAAATTTCCTCCGGAGATGTAAAAACAAAATGAGGCTCAAAATGGTTTCTTTAATTAAATACGGTGTGTTTGTGTATGTGTGTAGAAAGAAGGGTAGGGGCAGTAAAAATAAAAGCAAGACCACATAGTGCAATCTAACAAATGCAGTCTGTATCATGAAAATCAGATATATCGGAAAGTCTTGGTATTCTGTCAACATTCGAGGACACACTACCAGATGTTGCTACCATACAGATCTCATTAAAATTAATGGCACTTGCACAGGAGCAATACTCAATGGAGTTTTCCTTCCATCAATTCATTATTGCTATTGTTATGATAAATATCTCTGCTTAAGGGCATTCTCAATGAATTTCCCATTTTAAAGAAAATAGTGCCTATAAGAATTAATCTATTGTTATCCAACTAGGACACAAAGGGAACCAAAAAACTTAATGAGGGAGTTAAAAAGCTAAAAGACAAATAAAATTACATGGAATTAAAAGTGATTCAGAGCTTTGCTCAAGCTTAGGCTGTGTAAGAAATGGAAGCAAGATAAAATCTAAAGACTACACAAACACTCCTGAGAGGATTAAGTCTTATTTCCCATTAAAACTTCAGAGGAACACCATTTCAAGATGAAATTGGTGAGACCAGTCTGACACATTAGAACAAAAACAGTCTGATGGTTATTTCACAAGGGTATCTATGAGGTATCAGTTCACACAATGCCCTATTCATAGAGCAAAGATAAGTAATTAAGCAGCCTGCGTACATGCAAAGTGGCTCTGAGTGACTGTTTTAACAGACTTGAGACTGAATTCTACATAAAAGTATCTCCATATTATAACAACTTCATTTGGTTCAAATTTTGCTTGTATCTTTTACTTTATATAGTCAAGTCAGGATATTTTTGTCAATTAAAAAGCTTCAAAAGGTGTTGTCATCAGATCTATCTTGGGTCTGCTTTAAAGAGGTCAAACTCAGTTCTGAATTCTGAAGAGGCTGAAATCATTGTGTGGTCCATGATGCAACTTCCTCTTAGAGAAGCAGCAGATAGAAACCCTGGCCATCAGACTAAGGAAGCCATTTACTGATATATATGTATGAGTACTTATAACATTGCCACTTCCTCGATCATTGTTAAAATAGATAAAACTGAGCATATAGGCCTCTAAGCTTCAACTAATATGCATTCTGCAGTGACATTAATTAATCAGAAAAGACAGTGGAAATACTGCTTCTAACCCAGGATTTGAAACAGAGTTGAAGTATATTTTGTTAAATACGTGAATAAAAAAATCTGGCTTAACTAGTCAATGGGCAAGGCTGGAGCATCATAACTTCACTTATTAAGTAAAAACATTCACAAGTTGCTCACTTTATATGAGATGCCATTAAACCATGTAATCTGACAGCACTGTAACCATAGTTCATCAGAAATGGAAATTATCATTTATCAGCTTTGAAACAGGTGAGGCTTTAAACCACCTTCAAACCATGTTTTCATAACTTGATTTGTTCTGAAACAGATAACCTTATACTTCCAGTTCAGGCAAAATGGGAAACTGGTTAATTTGATGTTTTCTACTGGATGTTTTACACAGTGTTTTAAAACCTCCATAAAAGGGCTACTTGAGCAATCAGAATTCTCATGCATATTTCTGCTTATTATGGTGAGAAAGAATTATCAGAATCAGGCCAGTATTTACACAAATTAATATTTATATTAATTTGCTAATATTAATACATATTAATAATGCATAATTATTAATATTTCAGATCATCAGTTGAACTTCCCTTCCTTGAAATAAGTTTATTAGAACACATGCTTGATTAAACTTAGTAGGAGTTCTAAATAAACACATATATGAATTCTCTATTAATCTTGCAATGCTATCAACAAAATCAGTGCTTCCAGTTTTTCTATAACTGTTCTCCCACTATGGTTAAATAACCGCTAGGGTAAACATCACAAAATAAAAGGACTGTAAATGCAAATGCCTCTTCTTTAGAAAAAAACTTTTGGAAAGCCCCACATTTCCCAATATAAGAAAACAGAAAATTCAGGATATATCTGGACAAAAAGGCAAATTTGTTTCATTTGGTACAGAGGTCATTCAAAATCTGTATCACAGACAATCATGACCTATTTTCAGTTCAAAAGACCTGAAATTGATATTTCCTAAAATACATCTGCTACTAGTAAGATATACTTACCCAAACCTAGAGCTCAAAGAAGAATCCTGTTACTCACCTGCAAAGAAAGAATCAACTATTAGATACATGTCAGTTAATGATGATCAGTTTAAGTAAGTTCACTGCAGGATAAAGTCTTTATTGAAGTTTATGGACCATACAAGTCCAGTGCAGGCTGATAATAGACGTGTGTTTTTTTGTACTTGTTTAGGGCTGAGAGAGAGGGACTGGCCAGCTGACTTAGATGCCCTATTCCTAGTCCAGCTTGTTAAACACTACAACACCCTGGCTCTCATTCACATCAGATTATTTCCCCAATATAAAACACTTCAGTACTTTAGAAAGAATAGCTTTAAAATTAGTGACCACAATCTATCCATGGCTATGTTCATTTTTTCCACTGAAATCATACATAACAATACTAATCAGTTGATTTAAAAATGTCTGCAACCCAGTTCAGGATTGTAGATATTTCTAATCTGATCCTACACTGTTAATGCCCTGTCATTAACCTGCTTGTTAAGGGACATCAAAGGGTATGTATGGGATGTTATGCTGCTCCCTGCTGCTTGCATGGTGAATATTAATACTTTAGTAACACCTAAATAGGGCTAGAGATAAATTTGTAGTCTCTGCAACTTTTCTATTACGGGAAATCTCCGGGTTAAACTAGTATTTTTTTTAAAAAAAGCAAAGTCTCCAAATCAGGATCAATGACTGATGACTTTATGAATTATTACTTTATCCGTGTAATTTCCTTAGCAACAAAGAAAAAATGATTTGTCGATGCCTTCTTCCAGGATGCTTTTTCAACTTCCTAGACTAGCTTATGGTCCTGGTATTTCCTGTTGGCCTCCCATCCAAAGACTAAACACATCCCGTGCTAACCATGCTTAGCTTTTTGAGGTCAGCCAAGGCCAGCTAGGGGCTGCTATCTAGCTGGATAAAACTATTCTTTAGTCATGCTCTATTTAGATTTTTAGGAGGCCTATACCAACCATGTCAAGCTTTTTCACTTCTTTGGAAGATCTTAACAGTATCTATACACAAACCAGTCATGAATCCATTTTTAAAATGGGAAGCAAAAGCAGCAGCTCTGGACAGCTTTCTCTTGCTATGGACATGCTTAATCAAAACTCATGGTAGACTTGTGCAAACACTGACTGCGTGATCTTGGGTTTACATTTCACAGCATCTAATTCATTACAAGCAATGCAGCTTTTCTAAATACATTTCCTTATTCCATATAATGGCAATTTATGCTATTAGACTCCTGAGATGAGATACTATTTCACAGATTTACTCACACAAAAATCTAGTCCCTATAATTAATATGCCACTCATCCAGAAACTGTTAACTAATAATGAGATCTTATCTTGAAGATTACCATTTCCTAGAAGACTGGCTATAGCAAAAAGAACATGCATAAATTTACAAGATATAGATGTACTGACTTTCACATAAACAATGACTAGGAATACCAAGGAATACCATATCCAGTCTTGGATACCAAGACTGATTGCTTTTTTTAATTGATATGTTTGTCCAATCAGTTGTGTTGCTAGTATCAGAGATTTGTTTTATTTCCCCAACTGCTCTTCTATTATTTACAAAAGAATGCAGCATTTAATCTGTTTCTAGTATAGCAATTCCAATAGTACAGGTACCATAACTTCTTACTTCCTCTAAAAAAAGCCAGAAAGACAGTGAGAAGTAATTGAGCTTCTAGAAGATGTCAACTTCTGTGCTTGACAAGAAGATGTCTATCAAACTCATCTGTGATGGACACAACTAATTAATACAGTCTTTCATTAATACAAAAAGGTCAGTGCTGATTACAGAGATTAATAGTATCCACACTGGTTCAGTCTATGTCTGTATGGGAACTACTGAATGCTACAAGGAATTATAGAACATTCCCTGCTGATGTAATGTTTAAATACAGCTCATTTAAATACATGAGAATGTAATTCCTGTCCCTGTCTAGCTAATAATCATTGAGTGATACAGCTAATTTAATCTATTATATCTATGGACCCATCTGCTTAACCCTAATGGTTAAAGAAGCAAAATGTGAGGGAATTTTGCAATTGATCCCACAGGAATTACATTTATATCACTATGGTACCCAGAAGGATAAAATGCCATTTAAACATATTTTTTTTCCCATAATATATAAATTATATTCCATAAATTATAGCAAAAGAAGTTGGTCTTTTACAGATACAAGTAACAAAATACTGGAAGATGACCTTATTGAAAAAAGGAGGGAGATATTTATATGAGACACTGAAGATAGTATTCTATATTATTTCAAGACAAATGAGATCTTGGAATGCTTCTGCATACTGATTTTATTTTATTTCCTTAAAAGATTTATAAACTAACTAAGGAGAAGGGCAGATTTACTCATTTTTATGCTATGAAAGAAACAAGTTGTGTCCTTTGTTAGATTCATATGTGGTGCTAATACTCACATATCCACTATACAATCCACTGTACAAAGAATTTTAGTGCATTTCTTAAAGAATTTAGAAAGAGCATGAATGTATATACTCTTGTAAAATCAGAGTTGCTATCAAAGTGTTGCTACCTATAAGCCTTGCAAGAAAAGTTTCTCTTGTTACGCAGCTGGTAGATTTTACACTCATTTGCAGTTAATAGCTAAGCATGTGAAAGATCTGATATTTTGCACCTTTTCAGGTAATTCTTACTCTGGAACTTTTCTGCATGCCACAGTGAGTTCCAGAAGAGGTTCACGTGCATCTCTGCTAGAAAGCTGTGTACTTTTTCATCTGTGCAAACAGATTCTTGTAATTCCAAATCTCAAATATATGATTTATTGCTATAATGAGGTATGATTGCCTTCATGTTAGCTTGGGTTACAGAAACAAGTTAGGGGTCCTGCTAGTGTACGGGATGCCCTGCTGCCCAGGGGATACCTTTCTGGACTGCTGGAGTCTTTTGGTGTTAGATGACTTTGACCAATGTCTTGGAGGCTGGCTCTGGGAAGGCTCAGGAATCTATGGCATCTTGTCATCTCTGGCCTGACTCATGTGGACAGACTTACTTTGCCTCAGAAGAGAGGTTATGTGATCTGGAAATGGAGGCGCTTTCTATTACCACATTCAGATCATGCCCTGATTCAGTTGTGATTAAGAGCCACCTGTGACCACCATGGGGGACAGTGGGATCAATTTGGATGGTCTGCCATAGGCACATAATAGATCCTCTTGATTTCCAGAGAGTGTTGTGGACTTTTCCAGATTTCGGGGGGAGGGGGGGGACATTTCAGTTCAGTGCCTGGTGGATCACAGGCACTGGGATGGATTGGGTGCTGAACTCTATTGCCCCCAAGTGGCCATATTCTGGGTACCATTCCTGGTTGCTATCTTGATTTACTGAGACCCTCCCAGAAATGAAGCACCAGAAATGACTCCTGGAGTGCCAGTAGAGAAAGACAAAGAGCAAACTCAACTGAGCACAGGTATCTCCCTACGTTTAGGCCTGCACTGTGGTGATAAAGGAAGTGAAGCAGGATTATTTCTCTTTCTTATTGTGATGTCCAGTGGTCTGGTTTAAAGTTACTAACTTCCTTTTAGGGAGGAATCAGAGAAATCTTCTGCCCAGCTGCTGTGACCAATTTACACACTTTGCTGACAAAGTCACTTGGATTCACCACATCCTAGACTCTGCATGGGCAGAGTCTACAGTGGTGGCTGGAATACCATCTTGTCCTATTATCTGGGATTGTTTTGGGGTTGTCAGCTCCAAGGAAGCAAACAGAGTGCTTTCTAGACTATCCTCTATCACATGTAAGTTGAACCCCTACTAACTATTGCAGGAAGTGGGTGGAGGAGTGACCATATGAATCCATGAAATTGTCAATGCCTTCTTATGTGAGAGGCAGCTCCCAGATACCTTGAAAGAGGCTGTGGTGCATCCCTTACTGAAGATGCCATCTTTTGATCCTGTGGTCTTGGATAATTATCATTCAGCCTCCAACCTTCCTTGGAGGGAAAGTTATTAAGAAGATGGTAGCAGGTCAGTTACACAGCATCCTAGAGAAAGTGAATTATCTGGACCCTTTTCAGTCTAGATTCAGACTTGGATATGGATTCCCAGATGGCATCTATCACTCTCCAGAATAACTTGTGTCAGGACCAGAATGGGGGTATTGTACCTTTCCTTATGCTTTTAGACCTCTCAGCAGTTTTTGATACTATTAACCATCTGAAATCCATATGACTCCCACTCAATTTGCATTCTGTAAGTCTTTGAAGACCTGGTTGTTCTCCTAGACCTTGGGTTAGTGTGGATGAAGCCCCTTTTCTAATGTGTTTTTGCACCAAGTGACCAGATCAGTTTTGTTTTCTATTGTGCTTTTATCGTTTACTATATTGCAAGCTGCCCAGATTTGACTGGCACCTAACAATCAATCAATCAATGGCATCTTACTGGACTGCCTGCAGAGGTTGAGGATTTCGGGCTCTGTTTGGCAGTGGTTCTGCTCCTTTCCCTGTGGACAGTTTGGACTACTGTAGCAGGGGAGGAGAGGTTGGCTCAGTGGCCCCTCACTTATGAGGTACCATATGGGTTGGCCCTCATCCCTCTGCTTCCTGACATCTATATGAAACCACTGGGGAAGGTCATCCAACAATTTGGAGTACAGTTATCAGTATGCTCATGATGCCCAACTATTCACTGCTACCCACTGCGGGGGAGATGCTACTGGTGTCTGGAGGCTGTGAGGGTCTGGGGGGGAGAGAACAGGCTCAGACTGAATCCAAGCAAAATAGTTGCTGTTCATACATTGTGGTTTCCTTTGGTACCACCCATCCCGGGATGGACAGGCACTACCCATCCAGGAGCAGATTTATGATTTGAGGGCCTGTCTGGACTTATGGCTCCTGCTTGAACAGCAGGTGGAGGCCATGGTAAGGGGGCCTTTGCCCAACTGTGGCTGGTACACCAATTGTGCCCTTACTTGGTACAGGAGGAGCTAGCGACAGTAATTCATGTTCTCATCACCACCCACATAGACTACTGTAATGCACTTTACATGAGGTTGCCTTTAAAGACTACCCACAAATTATAATTAGTCCAGAGTGTCACAGCCTGTGACTTAACTGGCTCTTAACACTATGAGCCTATTGCACCTATACTGCAGGCCCTGCACTGGTTACCTGTCCAGTTCTGAGTACAATTTTAAGTGCCAACCTACAATACCCTTTGTTGCTTAGCACTTGTACCTATGGGACTGCCTCCTCCAACCAGCTTCAGTCTGGCCCATTAGATCATATAGGGAGGAGTTCTTTGTTTTCCCGCATTTACAGGAACTTAGGGGAGCTGAAGCTAGAAAATGTTGTTTCTCTGTAGCAATGTAAAAGCTATGTAATGGGCTCCCCAATAAGATCAGAATGCCACCCTCCCTGATGGCTTTTAGGAAGTTATTAAAAACTGAGCTTTTTAAAAGAGACTTTCAGTAACATTATCTGTGCCCCTTGTTATTTTTTCCCCTCCTATTTTGGTTTTGCTTTTGTGATTTGGACTGTATTTTGTTTTAATACTGTTGTTGTTTTTATTGTGACACTGTAACCACCAAGAGTCTCAAGAGTGTGCTATGATAAAAATAGAACAAATAAATATTGTTCCTATGTGTGCACCATAACAAATGGCTGTAAATGGCATTAAAAAATAAAAATATAAAATTAAAATTACATGCTGAAAAGTATTAAAACTACAAAATACTACTTTTGTTTTTACCCATCAACATCAACACATTATTTTACAGCAAGAAGGGAGGATATACATACACTTTAGGGAAGGTCAGTCTTTAAATAAGTCTCTATAATAAGACCCTTACAAACAATTCTGAGAGAAAATTCACATTCTAGGCAATAAATTGAACAAGAACCTTTCACATATGTCACATCTCCATGTGCAACTGGTGATGCTATAGACACAGCTGTATACAAAGAATGTAATAACTTTATAATATTTGGCTATAATAAAATTATATTTTCTTAGGCTGAAATCAATAGCCAAAATTCATATTCCCAATTAAAGTTGTTTTAGTATGAAACTTACAGCAGGGAAAGAGTCCCTAATAATATCTCTCTGTACTAGTATGGGCTTTTCTGATGTAATAAATCACAACTAAGACTTTCAAGGTAGTACTTTAGACAGTTGGGTTCAGTTGTTGTTAAACTAACTGTCCATGTCTTATCTTCATTTACTGGCCACTTGTCTAAAAAAAAAAAAAAATCTTGAGAACCGGAACTTAATATATAGAATGAAATAAAAACATCAGTAGTATTGAACAGTGTCTAATATAAGTGTCCAAGATGATTTATTTCTCTCCTTGTTGCCTAAGGGAGGGCAGTAGAGGTCAGGGAGCGTTTGATAATGGTCTGGAGAAGACTGAGAATTACCTTCCCAGCCCAAGAAAGTCAGCTTCTCTTTATTCTTTTTTTTCCTCTTACTAGCAACAAAATCTCACCCCTTTGTTCCCATAACAAGTCAAAAAGGAGGCTGACCATTATCTGAAATTGCTTAAGGAGACTTAGCACATATTCATTATATTTCTAATTTTAAATTAAGATATATTGCATTTTCTACTATCATAACTTCCCAGATATAAAGTATGTTTTTTTTAAAAAAACTTTATCTCATTATGGTAAGATGTTCATATGTTGGTTGCAGTTTAGATCCCAGTCAAGAGGGTGA
Organism: Liasis olivaceus; assembly: GCA_030867105.1. NCBI lineage: Eukaryota > Metazoa > Chordata > Lepidosauria > Squamata > Pythonidae > Liasis > Liasis olivaceus. The sequence continues at coordinate 267,798,099 of CM061349.1, forward strand.
GCTTTGGAAAATAACACCAGGGCATGTTGTTTTACAAGTTGCCACTCCTTTACAAAACAGCTAATGTAATCACAGGAAGTGAGAGAAACCATTCTCTGAACCTAATCTCACTATTAAGCAGCATTCTGATCAGCACACTGGAACTCCATGTGTATCACGGAGTTCTTCCATCAGCAAGAATTTCCGTATTAGTGTTGATGGAGGAAGTAATTTCAATCCCATTTCCACTAAATGATTCAGCCCTAACACACAAAAAGGATCAAGCTGTGTCTCTGCGCATACATATAAATCTTTGGATTTGGAGATCTAAACATGCTTAAACTGATATTTACTGTCTGGTCTGGCTCCTGCCAATTAAGAGCTTTAGTGATATGCATTCAGGTTCAGGTGTCCTTGGCTTCAATACAATCTCAGTATAATGGATAATTTATCAAATTTATATAAAGCTTTATTGAAATATACTATTTTTAAAAACCCTCCAATTAAAAGCCATTAAAAGATTGGGAACATGATTTAGGTAAGCTAGAATTAACTCCAATAATGCCAATTCATTTGTTTAAGTCAAAATCAAAACAAAACCCACAGCTAGGCAAATCTTCGTATGTGAAGCAGCCCAGTTTAGAATATTGAACTGGTTCCAAGAAAGCTGCAAGCAAGTTAAGACAATCATATTATAACTCGGCCATGAAGCTCACTGAGAGACCTTAGGACAATCACTAGGGCTGTTTCACTCTTTGACTTCAACTGACAGCCATCCCATCCAAAATGACAGAAGAACCTCTTGCCTCTGCCATCAGCCAGTGAATCAAAAGACCCTATGCAGTTCCAGCACCTCTGTCTAGATCAGCCTGTCCTAAGTGGATAAAAGGTTTCGGCTTCTAAACTTATCTTGCTCTTCTGTATTCTTCTTTACTAATTCCTCTTTTTTTGTCCAACCTCTCTTTTTAGAATGTAAATGTCTCTGTCCCCCCAACACAGGCACATACACTTTTTTTTTAATTGACATTAGTGGCTTTAAGGTATTATATCTAACAAGTGGAATAAAACATAGAGTAAGTTTCTCCACAGCCTACTTCACAGAGCTGTTGTGAGGGAAAAATGGAGGTGGGGGGAGGATCATAAGCTTCTTTCAGGAACAGTCCTACCATTAGGCAGTAAAGCAATTACATCAGACAGCAGATGCTGAGAAGGGGCAACAAGATGTTGGAAGAAGCCAGTTATATAGCACACGGTCTGCCCTGCATCTACCAACAGTGTTGAGGAAGGATTCTACAGCTAATCCTGCTAGCCTCTTGCAGAATGTTCTGGGCTCTGAGGGTGCTGTGAGTCTTCTGCTGTAGTTGCAATGGAGCAGGATATATGACTATTTGGTTTTGAGATGCTCGCTAGGATATGCCAATTGCATGCATCAAGCAAAATGGAGAATTTCTATACCGCCGAACAACAGGCATTCTACAAATGTTTGACATAAGTCTGCTGTGAATACAAGAAATGCTGTGTTGTGGAGTGTTAGTTCGAACCCTAATTTGAAATGTGAGAATATACTTATAGCTGACAGAAGAAAACCCAGAATTATAGAATAAAACTTAACCAAAAATAACATTACAAGTTTTCAGAGTACACCAACATCTTGTGCTTGAAAGTTCAGGCTGCAAACTAATATCTGACTCTTGTGCAGAAAGATCCATTAAAGTAAGTAGGGATTATATTTAACAACAACGACAGCAACAAAAGATTACAGGCATAGCATAAACATTAGAGACTGCGGTCTTAAGGCCTATTCATTTAAATGCTTAACTTTGAATTTTATCTAACAAATCCCAAATGTTCATGAACAACAGATCAACCACCTCTCTTCAGGGCAGCCTTGTTCTATTAGAGAATTAATATAAACTATTTTTCAGCACATACTGTATTTGCACACATCAGTCTTATGTTATCACATTATGTGGGAAACCACTTCCTATCATATGCATATATTCCTATCAACTTCTATGTCCTTTTCAAATACTTAAGAAGACAATATTTACATTAAATTACTGTTTTCATGCTGACGCTACTATTTTAGAAATATATAGCTTATCTATTATAAACATTTATGTGTAGATTTTTTCAAGAGAGTTTCAACTGCATAAACATGAATGATGGAATAGACTTTCTAAGAGTGCTCCATTATAACACTGGAAATAGCAATGTTTTCAGCCAAGAGACTTGATCACAGCTGAAGGTAATGATAACATATTCTAATGAACAACAGGAATAAATTCTACAGTCCCAGTTATTTCAAATTTTCCTTTGCCTGATTCTTTAAAAAACATTATTAAGCTGAACTGTAAGTTGGAGAGTCAGTGAAGTACGACAATATAGTCACATCTTGATAACAATTCTGAGAAGTCATGAAGCAGTGTAAAGTATCAATTTTCTTTTTCAATTCATTTACACTGAAAGTGAGTCTCAGTTTCATACGGATGCTCCATTTTCAAGAGAGCCTTTCACTTTGAAAAACTTTACATCTTAATTTGCTGAACTATAACATTTCGAAGTTTACCTGGGACAGTGTCTAGGTTGCTTTGGGAAAATCATGTGTTAATTCCTTTGGAAGGACTCAATTCCTCTTAGTTTCTGAGCCTTCAAGATACTTTTTCCAAACTCGTTTCCCCAATAGAAAAGTGCTAAAAAATTGAGTTTATCAATGATATTAATAATATTACTGAAGCCAATTGAATTAGCCCAATCCCTTTTAGTGCTGTTGAATCTTTGGCCAATCTACTTAATAGATTCAGAGAAATGCACTTAGGTTAGTGCCAGATAAGTGCAAATCAGATCTGTCTTTCCACTTCATTTTAATACTAAAGAATGAACAAAGTAGTTCATGATTTACCAAAGGTAATATTCAAGGTTTACAGAATAGGAGGGCAATCTGTAGCCTTAGCCAGATGCTCTGTGGAATTTAGCATAATTTCAAGAGTGCTCTGTAAACTTGGATTCAGGTTGCTGTAACAGAACATTTCTTTGGGGAGGATAAAGGTATGGCAAGAGAGAGAGAAATGAGAAATAATCAGGAAACCCAGCTGGTTCCTCCCATACTGGCTTTTGGCCCCTCCACCATCCGCATGCAGCCAACAGATTAACTCTAAGCAAATGCGGTCCTTGACAGAAAAACATGCTCCCATCACTAATTACAGGATGAGCCAGGGCTTCTTTTTACGGATTTCCTAAGCCATGCTTAATACAAATATGTGCCCCAACACCCAGTTTAGCCTCCAGTTTTAGTCATTAATTGTTGCTTGCTTAACATATAATATGAATGGAAAAATACTGCACCTTTTTTTATCCAGGGTGCTAAAACTACAGGCCTATGCAGACAAACTTTATGCGCAATACATTTAATTTGTATGTGGGTGCTGTATTATTGCCAAGAAAACTGCTCGGACGTGCCCATGAAGTCACTCGAAGTCAAGCTTCTCTCAAAGGAGACTTTACCCTTAGCTGAAAAAGAGGTTGCTTCAAGTATCTCTAGAAATGCAATCCAAAGCTGGTTTGAATACTACATAAGCAACCTACTGCTTAGTTTATGAAGGACTGGTATTGCTTTGCTTTGTTACATTTACCCAGTCATAAATCAATTTAATAAAGCAGTCCAAACATAAAGAAAATGTATCAAATCTACTATCCATCATACAATAAATCACAATAAGATGGGAAGTTTAATAGGCTGCCTTCAGGCTTTCTTTTACAACTATAAAGCCACATAAATATGGAGTGTGAAGCTTTCTGTTTGACAATATGCTTTATAGAAACCCAGCCTCAGGATAAAAGTCACCTATATACACTATAAATTCTTCTTTTCACTTACAGCATCCTAAACTGATACTGAAGCAGTTTTAGAAATGTGATCAGTTTAAGACAATTTGAGATTGAGAATGCTTTAAAGATTCTGTACCTAGAATGATGTATTGTTCTCCTGATTTTCACATTCTTTTTCATTTTGGACTCATAACTTTTGAAAAAGAAGTAGACATATAAAATCTAAAGACAAGATAGTAGATTATCTATTGATCCCCTGAATATAATTGTAAAATCCAGTACAAAGTCCTGGGGGACGGGACACGGGACACTGCCTTTTGAAGGAATATTTTAATTCTTAATCATTCTTTTTTATTAGTACTTTAATAACATTAAAACTTAGTTGGAATGTTGGTTTATTAACATGTCCCTTTTATATAAGAAAACCCTGTTGGGATGGATTGTACCTTTGAAAGAGCTCCTGACATATTTTAAATAAATAAAAAAATAAACCCTCAGAAATGTATTTTAGAGGTCTGGCTTCCTGTTTAGCTCTGATCATCCTTAAATGTGATAGAACTGTAGAGTACACCTTCTGGGAGGAAGAAAATCCATGGTAGATTTATGGTTGGTATCTCCCAGTGCAGATCCATTGCTGTTAATCCTGAAGGTGGAACCACAGATGGGGAGTGATTACCATCCCGTTGTGCTAACATTATAGCTTAACTGTGATACTAGAAGCTGAAGGGGAACATTTCCTCCAATTAGAGAGAACACAACAGCACAATTAGAGTTAGATGGAACGAAAGATATGCGGGTATGGTAGCTGAACAGCTTAATCATGCCCCTATTCTAGAAAAGTGCCAACATATAATGGAGGCCCATGATAATTATATCATCTTGTAAGAACAGCTCACTAGTGATTTGGAACTACTTCACATATTGATTCAAAGCCAAGAAATCCAATCACAAGCCTGAATAATTGAGCAGAACAAAACCAAACAGGTATACCTCTTTAAATATCTGGAGGTGGTCCTCCAGGACAGGGCATCCTGGAAGGCCCACTGTGAGCACATTATGCAAGTGGCACCATAATCTACAATGGCCATCAAAAGATTCTTCTACTCTCAAGCAGTGCTGAAGCTTAAAAACTTTAGCCCAAATATTTTACACAGCACAGGTTGAATTGTTCATGAAGAATACCACCTTAGAGATAATACAAACTAAATTTCTAAGATCCCTACTTGCTGTGGCCTGGGGTATCTCCAGCATAGTACTCAGGTTCTAGTTTGCGATTGAATTTAGAGCATGGAAACTATCTGTGACATATTGGTTAATGATTGAATTCTTTCCCACTGGGCTGCTTCTGCTAGTCCTATCTGATAATTGCCCCTCAGCATGGGCACTGGCAGTAGAGCTGAAACTATCAACTGCTGGCCTACCTGTAGATTCTTTGATAGCTTTGGACTAAGCTCAGGCTGAAAAGCTAGTGCTGCAAAGATGGAGTGTTACTGAATATCAATCTGAAGTCAGTTCACTCTCTCAGAGCTCTAGAATCCTACTAGATACAGGTTCCTGGGAACCAGTGAGCTTCCAGCACACTCTCACTTAGGGCGAGGCACAATGTGCTTCCATTGGCATTTCTCTATGGCAGGTGTGCCAACATCCCCATATCCCAGTGTATGTGCCCTTGTAACTCTGGGGAAATTGAAACCATCCGACATGTCTTCCTACTAGGAAGATTATAACTCCCCTTTTATTTGCGAGTGCCAGGGAGAATGGATGATTTCTATTCCTACTACTTGCTCTTGGACTCAAATCATGATGTCACCCCACAGTAGTCAAATTGGTTACTGCAGCAGTCAAAGCTAGGCAACAGTTAACTACAGACTCAGCCTGATTGCTTGGACCATTTTATTTTTCTCTCCCTTCTTTTTCTCTCTCTCTCCTCCTTTTATATTATGATCACAATAAACAACTATGTAAGTATTAAGTAAGGATCATCAATTATGCTCAAAGTACTCCAGGTAGAACTTTATTATTTTAGTGTACACCTTCACATTTTACCAGCACATTTTAAATTATATAAATGTTTTAATATATTGGGTATTTTAATACCTTACTAGACTGCTGTACAGCGATACAGCTTTGTACATACTTCACCATTAAGATTCTCTTGCAATCTTCACTGCCTTATATATTTTAGATATGGTCTGGTACTCAAGTTCTTACCTGCTCTTTTTACCTTTTCTCTCCTTCCTCTTCTCTTTTGTCCAAATTGGACAACTATCTTTATGCCATTTCCCTTTTACTCCTGGAATATTTTTTATTGAATAGTACCTACATTTGGTCATTGACCATAAGAAAGACTTTGATTGATTTTAAAGGTCTACCAGACAAATGCTTATTATGAGAAAATGATGAAGAATGAGACATTTTTTCTGAAAATTGATGGAGGATCTGAAAACAGATTTAACAATATATTTATCTTACCATTTCTGACCAATTTCACTGGTGAACTGAGTCTGCTAAGAAATAGGGAAGAGGTTCCATTTTATATGGTTTGTATGCTACTGCTGAAAGCATAAGATTAAGGCTAGTTCTACTTATAAATAAATCTTAAGCAGGCTTTTGACTTTTTAAAGGGTTTTTTTTGCTATTATTGTACTGCATCTCAATTTTTCACAATATAAAATACTCTGCAATGGACACAAAGAGCATTTTCTTTTCTTTTATCTGAATTAAGAAACTGCAATGCATAGTATACTTCTATTAAAAAAAGATGAAACGAAAATCCTTTGTTGTAACCGGCTTTGCCAGATACAGTAAAACTGTGAGGACGTCTGTGTACATTCTTGAGCTCTTTGGAAAGACTCTGCAGGAAAAAAAAATCCTAGGAGTGAACTTGTTTTTAGCTTGCCTTCACTCTTTTTTAAATCCAAATATATTTTTCATAGTTATAATCAACAACCAATTAGTTTTGACTAGAGTTGCATGTCCTTAAACGGAGCTTAAAAATTAGTTGTATAACCTCCTGGAACTAACATAAATAGCACCTGAAATGTAAGAAACCATAAAGGAAATCTGAGAGGGCCAAGCAGTAGCCTTGATGCGATAGGAAAAAAACCTCTTTCTTCTACAGTCCGTACATCATAAGGGATTCTATTTACTTCCTGGTGATAAAGTGGTGACTTAAACTGTGAAAATTACTATCATCCATCTCACCACATGCATTCCCATGCTTAGGAAGTAGAAGTGAATGAAATACAATGTGGTTTGCAAACAGAAAGCTTCAGCTAGCTTGAGATGAAAATGCTTTTTATATGCTACGCCAAGAGTTATCAGCCAGCCAGCAAAAGCACAGCGGACTCCCATACAGGCAAAAGAACAACTTTCATGTTATGGGGCTTCAAAAGAACTGCCTCTTTCTATGTGTTGGACCCAACTCAGAACTGCAGTTAAGTTGGCACTGCTTCTCCAAAGTCAGTGAAGTTGTAGCAACAACCTTGGTTCATTCCAGCCTTTTTTTCTTTCTTTTTTTTTAATTGCTAGGGTTTGTAGGCTGTAAATATTTATGCATACTGTGATGTTTGCACATAAAATGGAATTTTAGCTCCTCCAGAACTCTACTCCAAATACAGTAGAGATTATATTATTTATCATTAAAAAAAACCCCTGCATCTCCTGGGTTATCCCTTCAGCTTCACTTCTATTTGTTATGGCAATGAATAATAAATCTCCATGTGGGAATGGTGATGTTGCAGAAGAAATCTGTGATCTGAATTTTCCTTGCCTCTTCTTTTGTAAACAGAACGCATGCTAGGGACTCCTGATACAGAAGGCAGGATATGTATGCACAGGTGTGTATGCACTCTTCTCTCCAAGCCCAGATTGGTTTCATCCTGAAAATGCCCTGTTTAGAGTGCTCTTGATTAGGGCTGTACAGGGCTTCAGATTCAAAGGGCAAAATACGTTTTGGAGCACATGAGTATATCCTATTGGCACCTCCTTAACCCATTGTATCTTCTCCTGAGCTTGTGCTGAGATCCCACAAAAAAACACGGCTGCTTAATGAGTTGCTGAAAATACTTTACGAGCATCTCTGGACACTCTGAAGCACCTTACCCCTTCAAATATGAAGCACTACCCATCCTTACTATTTATTATAATTTGAAAAACATACAGCTAATTAAGCATCATATAATAAATGTGATGGAAGCTCTTCTGCTTTTTTTTTCACTTAAGGCAAGTAAAAATGCATTGCCTGAATTCAGAAGTCTTGACCCAGTTTTAGTAATGCTACTGTTCACATTCAGCTATGGAACCTACAAAGCATTGGTAGATAATGCTTTAAAGTACATGCCTGAATTCTGATGTTTCCTGATTTAACATACAATGATCTAATAGCACAACTTGCAAAAGAACATGGAGATTTGTTCAGCTGCTTAGGCAACAGAGATGCATTATGACCTGCACTTTTGTGCCCCCTGTGCACATTCTTCTGAACTTTGTTGAAAATATGTGCAAAAGCATTCATAAAATTCAACACCCATCTCAATTCAATTAGCTCAGTATAACTATTGTCCTGACTCTACAATAATCAGTTCTTTTTACTTACTACTCAATTTAATAACTGACATTTCCTTCAAACCACAAAGTAATTAAGATAGACTACTTGAATTAAGATGGTAAAAAGCCAACAAAGCCTAGGATATTTCTGGTTAAGAATGAATTATATAACATGACAGCCAGTGGTTATTAGTTAAGGAGGCTATGTGCTACTTCTAGCATTATTAAAGACAGTAAGTTAGGAAGCATGACTTGAAAGCATCTGACTAGCAACTTAGGACACATACTGTAGGTCTTCTATCTTATGCAACAGTGTTCTTTTTGCATATCCTAAATCAACTTCAAACTTTGCTATTGGAAAAGGAATGGTTTTGGGCAAGCCAAAACGCTTCACCCTTTTCTGCATCAGAAGGTTAGAATTTGTGGTCCAAGAAGAACAATGTTGCCATGAATCATTTAAAGATTTCGTAAGGTTTGATGGACATCCAAAATTAGGATTCTACATCTCCATTAAAGAAACATAGTTTTTCTAGTAAGATCCCATACAGTTTCTTGGAAGTTATGCAAATTAAGAAAATTTATATGAATATTAATTTAAGATTATTGCTTCAGTCTTTCCTAAGCCTACACCTTTCAGATATGCTGAGAATGAAACTCTGAGGATTCCCATCATAGTGAAGGAAGCAAATCTTCCTCTGTTGTACCTCTCTACATTCTTTAAGATGGGCTGAAAGAAAAGTGCCAGGGCAAAAGAACCTGGGGAGATATTCTAGAACAGGCTTTAGTTCCCATGATCTGCATATTCTTTTAATGTTAAAATCACACCCCCATCCCTATTATAGATTCGACTTTAACGTATATATGAAAACCAAATGTGGCTGCCCTAGCATGCCTAATTTGGTTCCATGTCATTCTGCAGATTGTAAGAGATTGTAAACATTGTGTTTCTACACAGAGGAGGAAAGTCAAGATTATATGACTTTCCAATATCTGAAATAACAATGTTGCAACATGTCAAGATTAGGCAAATTATACTTCCTAGATTTTCCAAAAGTTAAATGGAGCACTGTTAATTGAAAGTAATTGTGGGAAGACAACCAGGTCAGAAAAGGATAAAACTATATAATGTAAATCTCTATCTCAAAATAAATAAATAAATAAAATTTACAATCATAATTTCCCTCTGCTCAGTAATTTAATGGAGGAGAAACAATCCTCAAAATAGCTTTGAAATACGATTCAAATTAAAAATGTAATTTAGTATCTGGTAAAAAACAACAACAATGTAATACGAAAACATTATTAGAGGGAACAGTAGTGACTCAGTCTTCCAAAGGCTGCATTCTATAATGAGCAAATGTCCAGATGTGCAGTAAAAATAAAGGCTCTAGATTCATTTTAGAACCTGCTATTCTCCAAAGTACAGAAAGTTCTTAAATGTATTGAAAAGCACACACACTTTAATCAGACAACTATGATTCTACATGATATATCAGTATAATGAAGCAGAGTTTAGCGGGATAAAATATGACTTTCTGTATACCAAGCCATGCATTCACTATACAAACACAAGCTTATACTAAGAAAGATTGCTAAATTGATCAATACCTAAATGATGCCCTCTTCCATCCATCCATCCATCCATCCATCCATCCATCCATCCATCCACACTCACTTAATGTACAGTGTATGCTGCCCACTCCCTTAATGGCTCTGGGAAGCTTATAAGCAACAGTAAAAAAAAAAATCATTAAAAATATTAAAACATAATTAATATAAAACAAAACAGCTGCAATGGTAGCCTCAATGCTACCAATCAATACTTTGTCTTCTATTTCTCAAATGCTATTAATTTTGCTAACTCAGCCGCTTTTCAAATTTTAGATTAAGGGATTTTTCAAGATAAGTACGGCATAAATGGTTGCTTTCTGCAAATGTAAGCAGCTGTTGCTTTCGTTAGGAAAGAGTTGTGAGTACTACGGTCCGTGGTTATGAATTAATTCATGGAATATGTAATTTATAAAAGAAAACTGCAGAAAATAATTCTGGATGATCAAATGCAAAAAAGATTGTATTTATTTCATTTATTGATCATGTTTATATAGCCGCCCATCTCACATAAAGTGACTCTGATAAAAAGATGCTGATAAATAATTCTTTACCAACAATTCTTTACCTTCTAAGGGATCTGGCAATACAGAAAGCTGTTAATTTTCCTCTTGCCTAGTGCAGTTCTAAATTGCTCCTGGAAACAGAACTGACCAAGAATCTCCCCTTCACAGGTTATGTGTCGCAGGAAACTGGCTAATTAAAGGAGAAACCACTGCACTGTGCAGGAGCTCATTTCTGCACTGAGTGAACTTTCGGTACCCATATGGACTGATCCTTTCACTCTCAAACTTGAAGCCTACTGTTTTCACATACAAAGGTTTCTGCAGCTGCTCTTCTATTGAGCTTCACACCTAATTAAGATCTCATAATGGACTGAGTCAGCTTGTTTATATGTATTAAGAGCTTATCTCCCTTTCTGTTTACCATCCTCTACATACCTTGAAGCTTAAGTCATTTGGAATCTGGAAGATTCCTTTGTCTACTGCAGTTCCTTATTATTACCATTTCGTAGGTATTCAGGTTCAGACCTGTTACTCAAGGTAGGTTGGTTCAGATGCTGAACTTAGCAAATTAGAACAAAGCTAGAGAAAAGAAGAAAATATGAATTTCACTTTCAGCTAGGGACTGGCAAACTCCCCTTATCACTCTGCCAAGAGAAGGCAATCATCAACACTGGATGCATATGGTGGAAAACTAGCAGGAGAGATATAGTGAACCATAGTGGAAAGCTGCTTGTAATGCAACCACTTCATCTCCAAACAAAAATTCAATAGGTTTCAATTTTATTTTTACTTTTTAAGCTCAAAATCTCTTGTTAAAAAGGTTGTCAAAGTGAGATTTCACTGGGGATGGGAGTACCTAGTAGGGGCAACACTGTCAATATTAAGAATTTAGTATTTGATGTGTAAAGAAACACACATATTTGCCCCTCTTTGCATTAGCTTGCAAAAGAATATGATCTTCTCTCCTTCCCTCCCAGATTCCTCAGGAAAAATGCTTGGCTGATCAGTTTTCCAAGAATTGTAGGAACACTACTCTGAATCTAAGACACTGATAATGCAAAATGAGGAAATGGTCCACTTGCAAATACTTTCTAGTGAGTTCATAAAATTTCTATGCATAGAACAATCTTGTTTTCATTGTGCTAAAAGTTTAAATTGTCCTGTTTTAAAATTATGTTTGTAAACATGATTTTTAGATTTCCTGGGTCAGTCCTGAAGCATATAGTATATTACACCAATGACTATCTTAACATATAACCCTTATAATACTGGGTTCTTTCTTCCCATAATAAAATAATTATAACATTTAAACACCACTACTACAAAAGATTGTCACAATTTTTTATTCATGAAGCCCTACATCATTATATTTTAAACAGAAGTTTGAAAATCTATTTTATAGCTACAAAGGCTCTATTCACATAAAACTCATAAAAAGATACACATAACTTATTTTGTTATATTAATATTTATATAATACTGCATTTGCCAGTGCATGTAAGTTTTAAAACATCAAAATATTGTTTTCATTTAAAAGTATATAACATTGAAAGATGAGAAAAAGCAGCTAGAAAATGATTGTTTGATGCAAAATCAGCTAGTTTAATGGCACAGGGGGGAAAAAAAAATCCATTTTATGTTAAATTAAAAAAAACCCCTCAAGTGCTCAGCATGCATTACAGGAATGTCATCTAAACTTTAAAAAACGTTTTCAATCAGAAGAAATTAGAATACTTGTTTTTAAATCATTTTCAAATGTATGGATCAGGCCATATATAATATATCAGCCTCATACTATGGTTTATCAAGTGCCTGATAAAACCCTCTATTTTTACGACATACTGTCCGACAGACTACAACAGGATTTGGGTATGCTGTGTCTGTTTTAGGGCTCCAACCTCATGCATTTCCAAATATGAACAGAAGGGAGACAGCCCTCTACTGTGTTTGGTCCCCAACAACTGGTGTTTAGCATATGCTGCCTGTAATTCTGAAGGAAACGATTATTTCTGAGACCGCCGATAGCCACTGTTCCATTGTTTTTTCTAGCTCTCATTAATCCCATTTAAATTGCGGCCCTATAACAAATTGCATATGTAACTTTAAAAAAAAAAATTAACGATCCTGAACCCTAGGGAATTTACTTTTTATGAGAAACTCTTAAGTTCTAACATGAGACAATGAGAACATTTTTATTGGTCTTTTGCATACCATGCACAATTATAAACCTCTATCATGTCTCTAATAATCCACTTTTATTCCATGCTAAAAAGTTCTAGATACTAAAGGTTTCTCCTCTTGCCCTCTCATAATTTTGGCTGCCTTCCTTTTGTACCTTTCCCGGCACTTCAATATCCTTTTGTAGCTATGGTCAGAACTGTACACAGCACGCATGCACCATCATATACAAGATCTTAAAATGGCTAAAGAAAGTAAATTTATACACCAATCATTTTTAATAATCAATTACTGAAGGAAATCAAAGCCCACTTCAGGCAGGGCCTACAAACAACACAACTTGACTGAAATTATGTTGGTACTATTCATTCTAGATTTCATCCATTATTCTTTAAAAACCAAAGTATGCAACAGAATTGGAATCTTCCTCCACTTTGTGACTCTTCTCACAACCCCACAAGTACCTCATGTACAGACTTCTGCTGAAATCCTATATTGTAGTTTTTTTAAATGATGCCAAGCAAGAAGAAAGAAAAAAATGCAACCACAGTAGCATATGTCTTTTCATGGTTTATTAGGTGCTGGCATAGTGATGCCCTTTGCTGTTTTAAAACTGAACATACATCATCACTCCCTGCTGCTTCAAAGGCACAATGATTGAAAGCAAGGCTCACAATTATAGTAAAACTACAAAACCTGTCAGTCACGATGCTTGCCCCATAGCAGCAAACAGGATAGATTTACACCTGGAAGAAGCACCTACAGAGTAGAGTAGCGGCATTTTGTTGTTTTCCTCTTCTGTATAACAGAAGAGAACATCTACAGGAGGCGTTTAGCATATTTACCAGACATTACAGGCCACAATGCACCATTTTGCATGCAGAAATTTAAATATTGTAAAACATAGTCTGAACATGGGTGTGTCTGCTTCTGCATATGTCAAATCAAAGCATTTTTGCTATGAAAATTTCATTAGCACCATTCTCTCTGCTGTCATGGATTTTCTTTTTATTACGAGAGACATCAATTTGGTAACTGCCTCTGCTTTTTAAAAACATTAACAAATGAGCAAATAGAAACTGTTAATATGAGGCTTTAAAATAATGGTGGGGGGGGGGGGGAGAGAAAGAGATGGCTATTTCCTTCCATAGTTTATTTTCAATTGTGTCTGCCTTCTCACAATGCATAATCCCTAATAAAATTATTGCAGATTTCAATATGGGAGGAATTTTTCATTTGGGATACTGTGTGCTTTCATAAATACGTAGTATCTCTGAGAGTGGGTTCTGGCCAACATGCCTTACAAATGAGTAATTCTGATACTAAAAAATTCAGGAAGCCAACACTGATTAAAAGAGGTAGGGCAGCAAGTCTCCAGGAGGAAAGTATTGTAGCTTTTAATTGCTAGCAAATATCTGAAGAATATCTCCTCCTATGGAATATGGTAATTCAATCTGAAAATAGAGGTAATCGTGAAGAAGAAAACAGAAGTAATGCTAAGCTAGTGGTCAGAGAACTGATTTGGAAATCTGGAATCATCTGTACTTTTTAAAGACTCTGACAGCTGCCAGAAGAACACATGTTAATCTGAAACCAACTCCAATTTCTTCTCACTATATCCCATGTCAACATATTTTCTCATTAAAAAACAAAACAGAGCACTGGACCAGTAAACAAGAAGTGTGGGTACACCCACTATTTTGAAGTATTGTTCGAATTTATATTTTGATTGGTTTTACTGCTTTGAATGGCAAGTATTAATCCATCTAATAATTTCAAGTAAACTATGTTGATACTTCCTCCCCTATGCATTCCTACCAACTGAGGTTTTTACGAAGGAGCTTTTGACCATTAGGGAACCCTTTCAGCACCAACACCATCCTTTTAAAGGCACTAGATATGCTGGAGAGGTCTGAACAGCCCACAAAAGTTTGGAACGTAAGCTTATGTAGCACCAGTCAAGTGGGCACACTTTTTCTTTTTTAAATTTGAAATCTTATATTCTTTCCTAGCTTTGTTGCATAAGTCTGACTTTACTACGCTCCAACTACCTTTCTCTGCCCAGAAACTCTGACTCCTGCTCCTCCTACACTTGCCCTATCCTGTGAGACTCTTTGTCTGTTTGTTTGTAGCTCACATTTACAGGCTGCTCAATTAAAAATAATTCTTGGAGTCAGCAGAGAGATTCTTTCTGTAACTAATCAAAACATGCTCAGCAGGAATGGGGCCCATATGTGTAGGCTAAAAAGGTGAACTTTAGGGGGCTCCCAGGTCTTTTCCCTCCTCCTCTTTGGGGGAACTATGCCACTACGATTATGCATCCCTCTTTCCTTGAGGGAAAGAGTGTTGCAACCAGCCAGCAAACTGGACATTTTGGAGTATCTTAAATGACTTCTATCTTTCTGTGATTTTGGTGGTCTTGTGGTAGAGCAGATGTTAAACATTATGTTTTTTTGATGCCACACTGGACATCATGCCAAGCAAGATGTGTGAAACTGTCTAAATAGCTTCATCTGAGCATGGACTGAGCCATTCTGAATATGCAATAGTATCGCATCTGTTCTCCAACACCTTCAAGGATGAGGCTTTAAACCTCACTAGCGTAAATGCCCTTCCATGCAAGACAGAGAAGATGTTGGAAAAATAACTAGGAATGGTGAAAGATCTACTACAGAGGCCCCATAACAAAAATTTAAAAAACGATCTGTTGTTCTGCAGGTCCAAACTCTGTTTGGCCTCTAACATAGCTTTCTCTGGTCCAAATATAAATAGAGATTGGACTGAGAGATCAAAATAAGACAAATCAAAAGCTGTATTTTTTTCCAAGAGGAAATAAACTTATCAGCAAAGATATACTGGGATAGAAACTCATCCCAAAATAGTTGTTTCAGCCAGCATGTCAAACAACATTCTCAAGAGGATCTCCACAGAAACACAACCCAGTTCCAGCAAAGTAAGAGCATTAGACACAAATCAAGGAACCTGAAGCATAGTTCTTATAGATTTTTACTGAATTGCTTCTAAGGGCATTTTATCTTTGTACAAAATTGTGTGTCATACAGCAAAAGACTCAGCACCTTGGCTTTAAGTAATCTAAGTACTGCAGGGGCAAAAATATTATTATTACAACTAGCAAATCTAATTATAGCATTGGAGGCCTTTGGGGCACATATTGTAATTTCTATTGTTTTCAAGCAATGGAAGACTGAAGTAGATTTCTAAATATTTGAAATCCAATCTGCTCAGTCAGAATGCCACTGATTTTCCAATTACAGGTAGTCCTTGACTTACGACCATTTGTTTAGTGACTGTTCAAAGTTACAGTGGCACTGAAAAAAGTGTCTTATGACCGGTCCTCAGACTTATGATTGTCGCAGCGTCCCCATGGTCCTGTGATCAAAATTCAGGCTCTTGGCAACCGGCATGTATTTATGATGGTTGCAGCATCTTGGAGTCACATGATTGCCATTTGCAACCTTCCCAGCCGTCTTCCAACAAGCAACGTCAATGGGGAACGCCATGATTCACTTAATGACCACATGATTCGCTTAACAACCATGTGAATCACTTAATGACCACAGCAAAAAAGGTTGTAAAGTCAGATGTGGTCACATGCCTCACTTAATGACAATACTGCTTAATGATGAATTTTCCAGTCCCTGTTGAGGTTATAAGTCAAGGACTACCTTTATGGTGGCAGCTGGTACATCTCTTGGTGAATAAAGGCACATTTGTTTTAGGGTAATTTTTAATTTTTCATCATGCTGGAATGTTGCAAGAGCCTGAACATCCTCCAAAAGCCAGCCTGAATCTATAGATTGCTTTCATTGAAGTTGAAAATGAAAATAAAAGTTTGTTGGATTCAGCATGGCTGGATAGATATTTCCAATATAATGTAAATCCATTTCTGTTAAATACAGTTTGCAGTTTCATAGAATCATAGGGATGGGAGATACCTTGGAGGTCTTCTAGTTCAACCTCCTACCCAACTCCGGAATATTCATAGCATCCCAGACAAATGGCTGTCTAACATTTGCTTGAAAACTTCCCGTGATGGAGCACCCATGATCTAGGAGGCAGGCTGTTTCTTTTCTTAATAGGTCTCATAGTCAAGAAATTCCTCATTTTGATTTGGATCTCCCTTTGTCAAGCTTCCATCCATTGGTTTTGCTACAGAAAATAAATCCACACCGTCTCATGATAGCCCTTCAAGTATTGGAAAACTGCTATTATGACTTCTGCTAGATTTTTCTTCTTTAGGCTAAACATACCCAATTCCTTTAACTGTTATCCCTAGGATTTAGCCTCATAGCCCCTCACCATCTTTGTTAGTCTTCTCTGCAATCCAGAGTCCACTTCCAGTTCCTCAGCATCCTTCTTATATTGCTGTGTCCAGAACTGGACAAAGTAGTCCAGGTGCAGTCTGCATAGAGTAGAACTATCACTTCCATGATCTGAACTCCCATTATCACTTCCATGATCATGATCTCTGTTAAGGTAGCCTAAAATACCACTGATTCTTTTGGTAGCTGCAGTATATTGCTGGCTCATGTTTAATCTGTGGTCAACCAGGACACCCAGATCCTTCTCACATTTATTACTTCTACATTTACAACTGGTGAGGTAGGCATTGCCTATTTTCTACCTCTTTTTTTTCCCTACCTAAATGCAGAATCTTATACTTCTTGCCACTGAGCTGCATACTGTTGGATAGGACCCAATGTTCATGTCCATCAAGATCTTTCTCAACCTTTAGCCTCTCTTCTGAGGTGTTAGCAATCTCCCTGTCCACTTTGTGGCGTCTGCAAATTTGATGGGCATCCTTTCTTTCTGTAAGGTATTGAAGAGCACTGGTCCTAGGACAAAACCTCAAGCATGCCCATTTTCTTCTAAAATATATTTATTGAATTTATGTATATACAGATAGTCCTTACTCAACAACCATTCGTTCAGCAACCATTCAGAATTATGAAGCTGCTGAAAAAGTGGATTTATAACCTGTGCCTGAAGTTAAAGCTGTTGCAGTGCCCCCACGGTCATGTGATCAAAATTTGGGTACTTAGTAGAGCCTAAAGAAATACAAATAAATATTACTTGAATCTACTTTTTATCCACTTAGTATTCTGCTAAAAAATAAAGTATATTTTAATGGTAATTTTAAAATTGTATCTCTGATCAAGATATCTGTTACTAATGTGCTACCTAGAGTGAAAAGGAGTAAATTTGGGGGCTCTTATTCCAAGACTAATAAAAGAAAATATTTGATTTTAAAATGGAAGGTATGTTCTCTCCTCCCCCAGTGCCTGAGAGGTAAAAGAGGAGAGGCAATTTGGGAACTGGATAGATACCCAACCCAAACTAGCCACAAATCCCACAATATTTCTTGCAAGAATCTATCTGAGCACTCACCTTTTTTTCCACATCTCTTTGCTGTGATCCTAAAAGGCACAAAATATACTTATGAAGTTCAGTATCACTAAGAACATTGAGACTCCTTTTCTAAATAAATGGCCAGGTGTTTTGTTAATCAGCAAGCATGACCTAATAAGAATTTTCAGCTACATCACTTTATTTCTTCACAAACCAGGAAAACAATTTCTCTGTGACGCTTGTGTCAGCTGTTTTGTTCTAAAATTGCTTTATAGGCTAAGGATTCTAGGATAGGGAAAAAAGGGAGAAGGAAAAAAGGGAGAAGGAAAAGGACACTGCAAATCAAGTTATCTGGGAGTCAAGTCAAACGTATGATTTTTGTGTGTACCAACTTCAATTACATCATGACTTACAGCTTAGTCACTGATTTCTAAAACCCCAAAATATGGTTCAAATTAGGCATCTGAATTATTTTTTATCACCGTCCAGCAGTCTCTAGTAATGGGTGACATGCTATTCTGCATAACAATAGAAAAATAAACCTTTTACAGACCGGTAACTGTTCTCAAAGGGAAGATGTGTCTCCTTCCCAAGAACAGATGTAGTACTAATATGATTAAAGCATCTGCAGATGGCATGGGGCTTATGCTGGCAGGTGACAGCAATTTCAGATAGTATAGGTGGATTCTTGGCTCTTACCTATATTACTTTAAGACATACTTTCTGAAACTTTATTTTTATGTTGTTATTTATCTATTTGTAAGGAATCATCCCTTTTCAACTCAACTTTACAGAACCTATGTAGTTCAACACTCTGTTCCAACAGTGGCCATATAAAGGTGTATTGGAAACCCACAATCAAGAAATGAATGCAAACTAACTCTTCTCTTCCCTCACAAATAATACTCAGAGGAATTTGCTTCTGATACTGCAGGCAACATATAGTTCTCAAAACTTGTTTACATTGAAGTGAGTGCTAGCTCTCACATGGTCAAAAGCAAACAGCATTATTCTGATCTGGCTGTTACCAAAACAAGGAACAGATTAAACTGTCCCTCTCTCCACACAGAGAAGGTGGGAGAATTGGCAAAATAAATTGAATATTGATTGCAGCATAAATAGAGCTGGCATTTGTTATATAACAGCCACTTGGATTCTTAATAAATCAAATTGTTTTCCAGCTTGCCAGGGAAAACCCAGACAATTGATAGCCTTGTAGTACAAAAAAAGTGTCTAATTCTCCTTTAAAGCCAATCATTGCCTCATTATATCTTTTCATAGCAAATTTCATATTCCTATAGTCAAATTTCATAGTCAAATTTCATTTAACTATGCTCTGCCTGAAGACCTCTATATCACCCACCATTGTTTAACCTCAGTTTTAGTATTATGAACTATGGAGAAAAGTACTTCTGTATTAACTTTTTTCAAACATACTTAATTCTATTCACCTCTATCATGTCTCCTGTTATTTGCCTTCTGTCTTAAATTAAAAACCGACTTGTCTTTGGAGGGCCTATAGTTTACATTCCTTCATTTAGAGAGCTATGCATTAATTCATATTCTCCATTTCCTATGTTGTTCTGCCAAGAGGACCACTTATCTAATTACTGGTAGGTTCCTCGGGAATCTTTGATGAGGGACTTAATCAAAAGTTTTTGAGCATCTACATTAAGTGTATATCACCTCCTTCTCTACATGCTTTTTGACACACCCAGACATTATAAAAGCTAAGTGAGATAGTTTTACTTTATAAAAGCAATGCTGATTTTCTTCAGAAAAAAATCTATCCTTATATATGCAGGATAGTATTATCTTTAATAATGCTTTTCATCAGTTTACCTAAAATATATGCTGTTAACTGATCTGTAATTTTCTGAAACTGCCAATCTACCCCCAAATCACTTTTACGTATTGATGATATATTACCATGACCCAGATATCTGGTACCAAAGCCAATTTTAGGGACATGATAAATACCCTTTTATAGAAAATTAGACATTTCATATTTGAAGTTTGCAAAAGTTTATGTGCTATTTTGTTTGAATGGAAGCCACTGTGTTTACAAACAGATATGTGAGTAGATCTGTGCTGTATAAGTAGATGTCCAGAAGAAGCTGAGGTCATTTGTGCAACTTCAGTGGGGCATGGCTTATCAGGAATGCTTGAGCAATGAGTGTTCCTGAACAGGCTACCTGGACGATTAGGTTCATACTGAATTTGCCTACAACTGATCCCCAGCTTGAGAACAGTGCTTTACTATAGATATTCTGTTATTACAGATATTCTGTACCTAGAGAAGCATAGAGACAGTGATCAGGTGCCTTTCCATATTCACTCCTGTTATTGACTCTAGCTGGGGCAGACACTGTAAAGAATTTACTTATTCCAGCTGTGCTGGGTAGTTTTACCAGCAATGTGCAGCACTATCTCCAGCCTCATGAAGAAGAGGATCAGTAACTTGATGGCTATTGTGTTTTCATCTTTCCTCTCTCTCTCAAAAGTGCTGCTTTAAATATCAGATTGGTCCATAGCAAGACAGTCTTTATCCATTGTTTGACTGGATGAGAGTGCTAAGCTGCATGTATGGCCTTGTTGGAGGATCTGCTGGACATCTTTGGTGCAGCTGATCTCACCAAGTTCTACTCACCTGGATACTTGGTCCAGCATCAAACTAGGTTGGAAGGTCAAGGGATTGGAGGACATTGTCAGGCTTCTTTCAGGCATGGCTGGAAACCTCTGTTGTCTAGATGGTGACATGTTATTCAGGACCTGGCTTCATGACTCATGGACATGATTCAGATTAGAATGAAGCCAAATACAGCAAAAGATCTGCTTCTGCAGTTCATAGCAAACAAATACTGATTTGCCTGGCCTCAGTACAATGGACTTTGCATTGGATTCCCCTCTGTCACTTAAGGCTCTGAGAGCTTCCCAGGCTCACAGTGTATTCAGCCAGCTGTGCCTGCCTGACCTAGCAGTTGCAGTCATTCCTGGGCAGACAATAATCCATACTCTGATAACTTCCCATCTGTATTACAGCTCAGTATTTTCCTGAATGTTCCAAGAGAGGGGAGTGGCTTCTCAATGTCCCATAGTTGGGGAAGGCATGTTATCTGTGAGTACAGGAGAGGCTCTTCTTTGTTGGGGCCCTCCAGCTTTAGAAAGCCCTCTCCCTGGAGGTCAGGTTGGCACCAGCATTATCTGTCTTTTGGCACCAGGTGAAAACCTGGCTTTTTCCTTTTGCATTTTGGACTTATAATCCAGAGCCTGACTGCATTCTTGCCCCTTAAATGCTCCTCTGTCAGGTTTACTTGAAACTTAAACTTTATTATTGACAAAGACCAGCACAGAACAACACAATAGAAAAGGTTAAAAAAAAATCATATGATGATGAAGCAGGGGAAATGTACAGAACCAATCAAAGTATAGTCAAGACTGCCACAGTAGGTACTGAGAACCAAAATAATAAGAAAGATCAAAGCTATAAGAACATATTATATGCCAAATAATCCTGAATAGAGATGAAATAGATAAAATCAAGATAAAACTAGAAACCTTATAAAATTACCCTATATGAAGTATATTAGACAACGCATAAAACAGAAAAATATCAGGGCATTAGAGAAGTGAGTCTCAAATCCTGGCCAAAAACAGAAAGCAGACATGTAAAAAGCAATTAACTATTCCAAGAAAAGTTATTACAAAGATGCTTAGGAGATTGTCAGAATTACTGTGAACATTATAGTGTTATTTATTTTGCTTATTTATTTTACTTTGTTTTATTGTAAACTAAAGTTCTACAGCAAGTGTTACCTTGCTGTAAGATCTCTGGATAGTGCTATTCGTATTTTAAAATAAACCAACACACAAATCTGCAAGGTCAATAGCTTGTGCATTTTATCTTCACATCTTTGGTTTCTTTGTCTGGCTATCATATTTTTACTGATTTTTTTTTCAAAATATCCATAATCTACAATATGTTAACTGAAGTTTCAGAGACACTTAAAACCACTTGCCATGATTTAATATAGAAGTCATAAAACTGAATATTTATCACAGCCTCTTCAGTAAGTTTTGCCAAACATTTAAATTACTAGTCATTAAAGGGATTGTCATACCACAGATTTTTAGAAGCTCTCAATATAAGAAAATTATTGAGACTTAGACTATGGCTACAAGTGCTAATCTCAACAGAAAACAGAAAAACAAACTATTAATATCAGTTGTTTGCTGTAATGAGAGTTGCTGGGAGTTGAATGGCATACAAATTTAATAAATTATTATTTCTAAACAAGAGCTTTCTATGTGATCAAGCTTTACTATATTTTTCCTGTGATATTCATAACATCTAATTTGTCTGAACAAATAGTAAATTATAATAAAAATATTTTTACAACTTTCTAACTTGACATTGTTACTAAGAGCATAGACTGATACTGTTAATATGTTCCAAAGCCTTCAATAAATCGTCTATTATTCAACTTAATTGAATTAACTACTCTTAACCAATTCATCATCATTTAATTATCATGCAGAACTAGAAGTGATATAAACCAGCATCTGACAAGAACCCAGATAACTCTTTTTAGTAGTCTTTTAACAATTCCCCAGCAGAAAAGCAGAGAAACCATTTTGTTGCAATGCTGGCTCTTCCTGTGGTAGCCATAATCACTAAACACAATGCAGATGGTAATACATGTTGCAACCATAAATCCTGTGTTTTGATCACCTCCTCTGCTGAATCCCACCTGCTACTGAATTCCACCTGCTAGAGAGTGCCTATAAAAGCTCAGGCTATTTACTAGATGGCAAGAATTTAGAGCTCCTATTACTGTTTTGGCACAACATGACCTCTTCCTTCTGTGCCAGTACCACTTGTCTTGTGGACTAATAGTGATCAGCAGGGAGACAGATACCTCCTCATTTCCAGTGTTCAGTTGGCACTGTGATTTTGAGAACTGATGATCCATATATGAATTCAGGTGATATGACCACAAGTCTCTCCAGAGGAGCTAGCAACAGAGAAAGAAGCAGCTGACGTTGTTAATTTTGAGATAAGTATTAGAGCTGAGTATTTTCAGAGTTTTGCTTTCTTCTTAGGATGCTATAATGATAAACTAAACAGATGGTGTATGAATTCTATGTAAAACATTTAATTAGGCCAGCAAAAGCAATACTCTACCAGCTGTTCTGGCCTAATGACCTTGTGGAAATGGAGACAACCCTGATAGAAAAATGCATCTTTCTCCATTCAGACATAGTTCCTTTTTTCCTTCTCACAATAGCTTTTTCCTCTTGGTTTAGTGCAGCTTAAGAAAGAAAGAATCTGCTAGAAGGAAAAGGCTGGCAGAAGACAAGAAATAACAATATTTCCCAATATTATTTGCTTGAGCACAAAACAGTCATGTCTTATATTTACAGCAATTCTTAACTCAGAGTATGATTTCAACTTTAATGTAGTTTCAACATTAAGAGAGTTCCATTGCGAAAAAAATGAGGAAGATGAAAAGCAACTTGTTGCAGTGCCACCTAGGATTCCCAAGAATGACAGCTGATCCCAGGCAGAAAATATCCATCCCAGTGTCTCTCAGACATAATCTTTTGCGCAACAAAAGACCTGGCTGCCATCACATCATCTCCTTAGCTGAAGAAATGGTTTTCAATTGTTTTAATCCAAGCCTCTGGAAGGATCAGTGAGCAGAGATTTGCAGGAAACAGAAGGAAGATGTTTGAGCTCTTCAATCTCTAACCTACAGGCTCAGCCCTGCTGCTACACAACTATTAACATGGAAAAATAATTTGGTAACTCTTTAGTAGAAATGGGTGGCAGTGCTGATCTCTGAGGCTTAAATATCCCTACAGATGTGAAAAATATTCATTATAACATTGGTTTAAAGATAAGAATGCAATGGATTGTTACCGTCTCCTATCCTCCTTGCTATCTATCCTCTCTTGCTTTCAATCCTGCCAAGTGATCCTCCCCAGATTCCTCTCCCTTCACTATTTTGCCGTGGCTCATCCCTGCCATTCATTATGTTTTCCTGCTGTGCTGATATTGCCTATTACACTTGGTTTACTTAGCATTTGCAGTGTTTGACAACAGACTGACTCATTTTTCACTGGTGAACTAAATGTAGACCTGCTGCTCATCTTCTGCCATTAATCTGCCTTTATAACAGCTAATCAATAGTTAGTTGTTGAACCAGCCTTCTACCTATGCCCTTCAGGTATGTCAGAACTATAACTCCCAGGATTTCCTACCAGTTGCAATTCCAACACATTTGGAGGGCATCAAGCTGGGAAAGGCCATTGCAAAGAGATTCTGTACCCTCTTCCTTTCCATCTTCCTGAAATATCCTCATGGAGAACAAGAGATAGTTTTGAACACACATCTGTGCCCCTTCAAGTGATAACCTAATATTTCATCTCAAGTGGTCCTATTTATACATGCATTTTGAACTTCTACTTCATTTAAATACTTTTCCTTTCATACTGTGGAAATGAGAGCTCCCCTTAGAAACAGTAGCAAAATTCAGTATTTTAGTGTTGCTGTCACAAATCAGCATACCTACAAAAAGAGTTAGTTAATAAGAGTCTTCCTGGATATCAGACAAGTGATTCTGCAGACCCAATATTTGCAGGCCCTCATCTCCCCATTTTGGAGGTATTAGATTTCTTTTAAATTGCAAATGCTCATACACTTGCATATTTGAGTCTCTGAAATATGTAATGGAAACATTTTGCTTCCATCTATCTGATGGTACACAAACACCTGACTCCAATATTAGAGGAAGTGATGACTAAATGGGAACTATATGTTGCATTCAGTATGCCATTAAATATCAGTTATCTGACACCAATAGCTGGAGAAAACTAGCACCTTTTTATGGGCTTTCCTAAAACAATGAGTTGCCACTGTAGATAAAGAATGATAGTTTTACAAGTCCTCCAATCTGATTCAGCAGGGCTCTTTCTGTGATCTTGTTAAGTTCCTCCTTTTATGGGTGGAGAGGTCAATAATAAGGTAATTTTCATTGCCTAAATATTTTGCCTTCCACTTCTTCATGATGTATTGTTTACAATTCCCTTCCATGCCCCCTCCCAGCAATGACTGCAGATATTCTTCTGTTTCAATATAATGCTTCATGCAACATAAGCATTAATGCCACAATAAGTGCACTGAACTTTAAGATGTTAAAAAAAAGAATAACAACCCTATTTGATACTTTTGCTTCATCTGTCTGATGTACATGTAGTTGTTTGATCCTTGCAACACTTCTTTCAAGGTAATACATTTCTACCAACAGGGATAATCATATGTCAAAATCAGTCTTTGAATAAACATATATTCCATAACTGATATAAAACTAGAGCAAATTAGTTTTTCTGGAATATTGTTCAAAAGAAAAAAGGATTCCTGAAAGTCAGATCGATGTCTAGATTTCTGTAATTCACAAGGTTTATTTAGTAATGCTACTATCACATCTGTACCTCAGTATTATTATAGACAAATAGATTTTCAGCCTCCCCAGAAATGACTCATGAATTGCAGACATATCAGACTAATGTTATATTTAGTGTATCATAAGCAGAAAAATACAGGAAAAGGTAAGAGGTGACAAACACAAATAAATTGGCATTTTGTTGCATAAAAACCCTTCACATCTAGTAATATATATATACTGTAGATAGTTATATTAGAAACCAACATATAATTAATAATTATTAGACAATAACTAGACAAATCACAGATTCAATGTTCCTAATGTATTTCTAAAAATGTAAAAAAGAGAAAAACTATGGCAAAAATATTTTTATGTGATGTTTATGTTCAGTGTATTATATTTTGTTGTTGTTCAGTCGTTAAGTTGTGTCCGACTCGTGATCCCATGAACCATATCGCTCCAGGCCTTCCTGTCCTTCACTGCCTCCCTGAGTTTGCTCAGTTTCATGCTCATTGCTTCAGTGATGCATGCATTATATAGTATCACCATAATAGTTCCTTGGTATAATATTCAAGATTTCTCTCACTGACAAGGTACTTCCATTTCCTTGTCTTCCATCACAGATATAGCAACCCAAGGTGGGTTATTACAAGACATATTTCCAATCTTCTGCTTCTTGATTGTTTTGTTGTTTTTTTAAATTAAATCTATGAGCACAAAAAGGGAAAAGAGATAGCAACCAGATATGACATCACCTTTCAATCATCATGACAGTAAATTATTTTCAATCCCTATTGTCAGCAATAACTCTTAAAGTTCTAAGCAACAGGCAAAGAATACCTTGAGATTATTAGAAGTTGCTGGTGCTTGAAACTAGAGCCATTAGGATTTTGTGTCACTGAACAACATTTTATAAATTTTACAAAACTAGTTCAGTAACCTTACATTCTTAACTAGCCTTTTGCTTATGGAGACTGGCTCCTTGAGTCTTCTGGGCAAGAAAAAGTCCAAAAGGACTTTCTTCGGTTTCAGTTAAGCCCTGTTTGAACAGAAGAAACAGATCTTGCATATTGTATAGTTTTTGGTTGCCTTTTGGATGCTACTCTTGATTTCAGCAACTATACTCTGTAATAATATTCATGACCTTCACAGACAGCAACCTTAAGCAAATTAAGTATGGATATGGCAATTCTAAAGATTAATAAAACCAACATAGAATTTTCTACAGCAAATGTCAAAACTTGAAAATACTTTGATCTAACAATTGATGGCACTCAATAAATCATCCATCAATAATGCCAGCTTCTTTCATCTCACTGTTTGTCTTTGATCTTGCTATCATCACCCCATTCTCTTTCTTAATATGCAGTATGATGGAAAAAAAATAAATACAATTTTAATATTACAGCAAATATTTTTAGGAGTCTTGAAATCTTGAGATTCAGAAGATCTAAAGAAAGATATTCTGCATTCTAACAAAGAAGAAAAACATTGATATTATTTAGGTGATAAAAACATAAATAAAATACCAAAAGTTTACTTATGATCTGAAAAGGAGAAATTGAGGGAAATCCTTATTTATTTACCAAATGTTTCTATTTCCTTATGTTTTCAAAATATTAATAGTAAAGTTCTCTATTTAAGAAGAACACTGAAACAAAATAAAATGTAAAATGACTTGTGGCACCCCACAACTAATTAGGTGGATTATGGCATGTTTTTATGGATATATTAAGAGATAGATAGATAAATAGATAGACAGACAGACAGACACACACACACACACACACAAACATGTATGGGGGATGGGGCTTACAAAGAAACAAAATACAGAAAATGCTTCCCTCCATTGATTTCTGTCCCACTCTCCAGTTGAGCATTGCTGTCTATTTCTAACTCAGGAGAACACCTTGAATATCTGAAACCAATGTAACATTAATGTTAATGTAAATTAAATATTTAAATACTTCAAGTACTTTGTTAATTTTGGTACCACAAAGCAATATAGCTATTCCTCTGGGATTGGTTGCAAAAACAAAATAAAATCTAATAGAAGAGAATATATGTACCTCAGGGTTGGACCGTGGAGACATTTGATTGCAGACATTTCATTATCTAAGTAGCATCATCAATGAACTGATGATGTTACCTAGTCAGGTAATGAAACGTCTGCAATCAAACAACCAAGTGCAGAGAGCACCAAGGACTCCACAAAATAAAATCTACTTGCTAACAATGGTAAGTTAAAGGAGCAATAGCAACCAAGTTTTAGTTTTTACACTATCTTTTCAGGACATAAAATGGCTAAGATGATGAACGCTACACACTGGGATATGAAAGAAAGAAAGACAAATTAACTTCAGCCCTGATCTATCCCTTCAAACCTCAGTGCTGATCTATCCCCAAGGAACAGTGCTGTGTGGATGTCCAGTTACACCTCTTTTTAGACACATTCTTTCATGGCAATGTTTGATACATTGTGTGAGAACTCCGCATATGCACATCCAATTTTCTGGGGTAAAATGAGGAGAGCTTTCATGCAATTGCAATATAGCTGACCAAAAAATCAGACTGTAGTCTATATTGGTTAGGGACTGACAATACCCTCATATTTTGAAGGTGAAGAAAAGACGTTTCACTACATTCTCTAACAACTAGACTGGGGTTCTGGTCATATTTGAGAACACCTGTTTTATGTAGAATCTGCCTGTTCAAATTGGCTGAAAAAGCATACTGAGGATACATCATCCCTACGATGTGAGCACAGCACATCTCTGGAGTTAGGCTTTCTCAGTCATGGTCTCCATTTCTGGAAACACCTGCCAACGTTATGTGTTCTTCCTTATTAGTATTTAGAAAGCCTGTTAATATGGTTCTGTTTCAGAGAGCCTTCAGGACCTAAGATACTAAGTAATTTGGGAAGACAATCCATGGGGTGTCTAGTTTTAATGTGGGGTTTACTGCTGATTGATGGGAAGATATATTTTGTAATGGGGTATTATATTATGATTCTTTTTTTTTTACATGTTTGCATTTTATTGTTTTTATTGTGCTGTGAACTACCTTAGCTCCTGGAAGGAGGCAGGACACAAATTATTGTAATAAATAATAAATTAATACCCAGCATGTATGCTTTTGCTCATTATAATGCACAGCATTATACCTCATATCTACAAAAGTGTTTGAAAATGTTTGCAATGAGATTAGTAACATTAAGTTAATTATACTACAGATAGTCCCCAGGTTAAGAATGCCCAGTTTAAGGACAACCCATAGTTAAGAATGGAGCCTACTGTAGCAAAATTCGAGTTAAATACACAACGATTCGAGTTAAATACACAATAGTTTGAGTTAATTACACAATATTACTTATATAGTATTATACAATAATACTGTTCCGGCTTACATACAAATTCAACTTAAGGAGAGACCTTGGGAATGGAACTCGTTCTTAAACTGGGGACTACCTGCATCATGTAAATAGTCTGTGTTCCTTCTGAAGCGCCACACCCTTTCAAAATCTCTGCGGCTACTCTGAGGGTTTCCCCATGTTGTCTGATCATGCATGCGCATACACATAGGACTCTTCCACAGTTCTCCAAATGTTTGTTCAGTCCTAGCATTTATATTCTGCCTTTTCTCTGGTTGCTTAAGGCAGCATATAGACATTTCCCTTAATGTTATCCTTGCAGTAGCAACCCTGTAAGATTGAGTAGGCTGAATGAGAGTGCAGAGGCCATAGGAAATGACCTTGAAGCACAGGAGCGAGAGCCGCTACCAAGGCAATGATCAGATAAGCAAGGCTTGAGCCCTTTCCAAGAAACTAACTTGAGAAAACATAGCAGACGTGCCCCTCCCTAGATGACATAAAGTGTGGGAGGGAACACATTCAGACTTGCAAGATACTGTTACTATAGCTGTTACAATAGAAGTCTTCTTGACCTACCTGGCATTGATTTGTTAGTCTGGTCTACCTTACAGGGCTGACAGAGTGACTGTCCCAAAACATGTAGTGAATTCTGTGTTAAGAAGTATACTCTAGGATAAATTGCTATACTACATTGATTCTTGTCAGGAATGTTTAACTGATGCCTTTACTTACAGTCAGTTCTTCACGCAACCAGAATTTCAAGATAATTACAATTATTGGAATGTTTATCTTAACACTAAGACATACTGATGACAGTAAAAGTACTATCAATTGTTAAGTACATCTCTCTTCATCATACGCAACAAAAATGTCACGATTTCATTTCAAATTATCTTCAGAAACTCTCAGATATTATTTCCCCTGTTCTAAATACCATTTTCTTTGTCAGCAATATGGAAGTGGTTGGCTATTGTTTTCTTCTGGGATTTTTTTTTTACTTCCCAGTCTAGCCTCCAGTCCTTGGATTTCCTGGTGGTCTTCTATCCAGATTCCAACTAAGTCCAACCTGTTTAGCTTTTGGAGATCATCTAAAGTCACCTAGCTACTGCCACCTGCTGTTGCCCAAAAAAAGTATATGGATATATTTGTATAGTCAACAGGAGCTGAGTTTGATTTGAGTATTTACCTTTAACTTACAAACTACCTCTTTGGATTCTGACAAAATAAACAGTCAACTTCAACAGAATTTTTAAGAATCATTGACATTGGTTTTAACTTAACTGTAAGACTGACTTGCTTTTATAACCCTAACTGATTATCTGCATCTGGAGCCCAACAGGGAGATTATTGCCTGTTAATCATACTTAATCTTGCAACAGGTTTTCACAACATGGTTCATTATACTGGGTTGTTTGTAGGACTTGGCAAGAATTAGAACTATGAGCTACTGCATAGTTATTTAGTACTGTTTCCTCTGTTGCTCTTAAAGCCACCAGAAGTTGTCCAGATCAGGTGTCATCCCTGGGCCACACTTTAACAAACAAATCTTAATGACATCAGGGGTTGATTTAATCAATCCCATTCTACTTCTCGGCCATTTCCATGTTATCACTGAATTGTGCATGTCATCATATGGGATGGATACAGTATAATTTAAAGCCCATGAATATACCACAAAAATTCTATGTTCAGCACAGCTCATTTTCATTCTATAAGAGTACCTATATTTCAGTTAGTATTACTTCTAAATTATTTTTATATATTTATATAATTCAGTGGTATCAAACGCTGCTGAAAAAGCCAGCAGGGCCAATAGAGTTGCATTCCATCTATCTTGGTCTCACTGCAAGAGCGATCAATATGGTCTTGGTTCCCCAATACAGAACCTGACTACAAAGGGACCAGATAGTCTGCTTCATCCTTGGGCCTTTCAAGCTGCAAACCCTGACTACTTTCTCAGGACCCACAGGTTCAAACTCTTCTCAATCACCTCACAACATAAAACATCAGTCACCTCCATAGGACCTGTCCAGCCAACATGGATCTGGAGCAATTTTATCCTCCAGATCAGTGTTTCTCAACCTTGGAAACTTTAAGATGAGTGGACTTCAACTCCCAGAATTCCACTGCCAGCATGGCTGAGTGAGGAATTCTGGGAGTTGAAGTCCACACATCTTAAAATTGCTAAGGTTGAGAAACGCTGCTCCAGATGCTTAGCAAATTCCTCATAATAGCCCAGTAAACATTCATCTGGTCTCTTCTTCCCTAGAAGGATCTGAATTGTCTTAAAAAGAATCACTGAGTAGTAATCCATAGATGTGATGAGCAGAGAAATATTGGTATCTTGCCACTCTTAATAGCAGCACATGGGCTCAAGCCTTGATCATATTTGCACCTCATCTTTCCTTGTAGAAATCTCCTCTGTTGTTTCATTATCCAGAGCCCCTCCATAAATTCAGGCTCCACCCTTGATCAACTGACAGGGAGATGCCATTCAGGCATAATCCTGTCATGAACTGCAATCACCTCTGTATTTCAGAGGATAACCAAAGTCTTAACAGAACAGAATTCCCCAAGTACCCTCTGGAAATCAATCCACTGGATCTATTAAGCACCTAGGGTAAACCAATCAAAATTGCTCCATTCTTCCTGCAGAGACTGGTGACACCAGTCAGCTTCACAGCAGAGAGTAATCAGTTCATGACAATTGTTGCTGTTTCTGCTTATTTGATCTATATCTCACCTTTTTTTATACAATAGTGTACATAATGCTCCCTCCAAGCTTATTTTTTCTAAGAATAAGCCTCCAAGATTAGTTGGGTTGAGAGAGTATGACTGGACTAAAGTTATTCAGTGAGCTTCCATAGCTAAGGGTGGAACCTGGGTCTCCCACTCCTAGTCCAACACCTTAACCACTACACAATACTGGTACTAATGTTTATATTAATGCCTCCCACTTTTATCACATCTGCTCCATGACAAACAAATATATGGTAACACACATGAGTCATGGTAGCCATGAATTCCTGAACTGTCTCTGACCCCTTCTCCAAAAAAGGCAGACTGAAGGCAAGCTTATTTATCTATTGAGGACATAGAAAGTAATAATCCTAGTGGGGATATTTCTTATTTAGCTGATACCAATTGTGGACATAAGGGTAATAACACATATGGAGAAACATAAAAATGTTAATTATTCATAAATGATAGCCCATGTAGCTTCACAATTTCAGTTTATTTGAATAATTTGACAGCATAAGCTATATCTGCTCATAAAAATGTAGGTCTAACATCAATCTAAACTTGCCAAATGCATTAATTAAAAAAGTCCTTGGAGTTTATAGAAATATAGACATTTACACTGAAACACATCTATAACAAATAATTGTCAAACATCTGTTAATTGGTAGAAAATTAAATCAAACACATAAAGCAAACCATATTTTTTAAAAATCTATTCGAGTAATTAATGTAACTGATTTGGAACTCACCACTACAGAAAAATCACATATATGAATATTTTAATAAAATCATTTTTGTGGTATATTAAGTCACAAATAACTCTCTTTTACTCCCTCAAATTAAAGAGCTTTGTTGCTGCTGTTAATGTGAAGATGGTAAAGTGGCACGTGCATTATATCACTGTTAGAGTATTAAAATAAATATTAATTCTAACTCTGCATGCATCATGCCTTAATCTGTTACAGCTGAAGTATTAGGAAAAAAAAATACATGTACTTCCCCAAAAATATATGATTTCCAAATATTCTGCAAAGTAAATGAGCAGATGTCAATATCATAAAACCATGTAATGTAGTGATCAGTTGATAAACACTGTATATTTATGAAATGTTGTCATAATAGGCATCATTATGGGTTGTAACTAAGCTGACTGGGCATTCCAACCAGCGCTTAGTTTATCTCAATTGTTTTCCTGCCATATTCTTTTAGAATGTCCTGACAAACTGAAGATAAAGGACACTGCTTGAGTTCTAGGGCAGCATGATCAATTAATAATTGAAAAAGCAAAAAGAATTAATTTCCTGTCCTTGCTTGGTGAGCTGAAGGAAGAGTTTAAGCAGCCGGGGGGGTGGGGGTGGAAGGCAGCTAACTATGGAAGAGAAAGCACCTAATATCAGCAGAGCAAGCAGGGAAATAGGGGGCAAGGGAGAGGACATGTATGGCATGTTTCCAAGAACTTGTTTCTAACTCCTCCCCCCTCAATTCTTTAGTATAACATAAAAGTTATGAAACATACAATATATATTTGAGATTAGGGTGAGAACTGGAGGTTGATGTCAAATGGCTATATACTTCCTTTCAGCACTTCTTATGAAAGTCTGCAAATTTCCCAAATGTTTTCCTCTTCTTCTCAGCTTTTTCACAATTTTTCTCTCAATAACATCAGAAAAGCAATTCAGGAAAAGACAGCTGGCAGTTCAACACTATCATGTTGATTGTTAACTGGAATAATTATGTGAAAAATGTACATTAAAGACAAATATCTTCATTATAAAATACACAGACTAATTGTTTGATTACCGCAAGTGTTTAAAACGTTACTGTGGTAGTGTCTAATCTCTATTATGCTACATAATGCACATCTGTGTCAAAGAGAGAATTAGAAACAGGGTCAAGAGTTTTAGCAGCAGCAATAAATTAGAGGACAAACTTAACTTTTTTTAAATTGTATAAATGCTCTGCAAAGTTAATTCTATGAACTGAATAATGAATATATTTATTGCATAGTCAGTTAATGATCAACAATATTTGAAGCTTTAAAGTTCCATTATCATTTAACAGAATAGCAATATTACATCTTAATCTATGGAAATCTGAGATGGCCCAAGAGCACTGCCTCAATAGACGTGTTACTAATCTTGCAGAAGCTAGAATTACCATATACAGTATTAATGTTTGGATAGCAATTGTGAAAAATTGCTATCCAAACATTAATACTTATATGGTAATTAAAACTCGTAAGTTTCATTTCAACTTATTCCCACATCATCTAGTTAAGGTCAGAAGGCAAGTACCACTGTTAAAAGTTCTACTTGTGTCATTTTAGTTCTGTAAATTCCTGGACAATTTATATTTAATACCAACTCATTAATAATGAAAGCTTCTCCTGCAATATCTTTCCAATCAATAGATGCACATGCAGCACATGTTAAGTGACTGACTTAGTTAACATTAACCTACCTGCCACTATGCTACCCCATCTCAAACAGTTCCACCACCAGTTGCTTTCTGTGGTCTGAAAACAGAGTGGCCACCATTTCTGGGTACCACTAATTGGAATCTGGAGCCATAGTAGATTGCTGATTTCAAATTTCAGTTAGTAGCAATTGGACATGATGGCTTCTCCATTTGACATCCTTAACCATAGAAGTATCAACTGTGGTCTCAGAAACTATGTAGAATGGGGCACCTGGGGCATATGTGATCATATTAACCAGCTTAAGTGGTTTAATGTGCTGTGTGTATGCTATATGTTATAATTTTCATAGGCCCAACCTAAGCATGATTCAGTCTGTCTCCTAGCAAACAAACAAACAAATCCACAGCTGTTAGTTCCTGTATGTGCAACGTTATAATAAAGTGCTTTCTTGGGTCATAAATCTCTGGCTTTATTTACTTATTTATTTCAAATGTTTTAATGCCCCTTCAAACATTTGACTCTTAAGTGCATTATAATAATGCACTGATCAAACAAATTATCAGAAAATCCAACAATATAGTCAGCAATATAATATTATATTCTTAAAACCACAGTACCATAGATCATCACAGTATTGGCATTACATGACAATATCAGGTTGTTCTGGTTAACATGCAGGCTGCTGCATTTTGCACTAGCAATACCACATAGAGCACTTTACAGCAGTCCATCCATAAAGTGACAAGGACATGAGTCACCACAGTCAATGCATTTTGTTCTAGGAGCTGAAGCTGGACAAAGGCCCTTCAGGATACAGCTTCCATCTGCTGTTCCAGCAGGAGCTAAGAGTCCACTTTCTGGGAAGCACAACTAAGCACAACCATCAGAGCTAAAGTGGGTATTGTTGCAGAGTCAGTTAATTTCTGAACATGCAGCCACTCTTGAAGGTTTAGTCTCAATCTTATACTCTCCATCAAGATCCTGAGACAAGACTTCCCCTGTATCTCCTGGACGGCTTGTGGCGCTGTCAGTGGATGGAAGACTTTCAAAGCTTCTTAACTGAGATCATAGCCATATGCAAAGAAGCTCCTATAAATCAGTTCATACAGATAGTATTGTTGATAATTTTGCCATTGGAAAGAGAGGTCCTCTGTCTTGTGAAATACTGTACTGGAAGGTTTCTTGATCTTTGGAAGGGCTTTTTAGCAGAACTCAGGAGACCATAAAAAGAAAGAAGGTGGAGTAGTGCACCTTACCTTCATTTTCACTTGCTGCATATTTTTCACCTATGCAATCCCAATCTATGGGCATAAAAGATTAACTAACTGGGAGCCCACACTTAGCTATAGCAGAATTTCTCTGTGACAAACAATACAGCCCAAAATGCTGATTTCATATTGTTCTAACATTAAATACCTATTAATGTGTGGTGTGATGAGAAGAGATGAGAAGATTACTTTCACATAAAAATTCCAAGCTATCCACATAGTAAAATGAAGAATATGATCACACTGTCAAGGAATCAACCTGGCAATAAATTATCTGCTATACCAGGAACTCTCTGCCCTTGGCACCTTCTCACTATAGTGTGTGGTCCTTTTTCTGGCTATTTCATGGTATATCAGATGGTGTCAGATACATAGTCTTTACAGTCTGTGCCTTAGTTACTTCTTCTAGATAATCATTTTATAAAAATGATTCTTTGTCTGAACCCTTCAGGCATGGTCAGAAACAGGGGAAACACTACATATCCTCAACAGAAGCCAGCTGTCAACCACAGTAATCAGCAAAGTAATGCTGGTTCCCTTTCTTACCTATGTTTCAATATAACTTCTTACTGCTGCTTTTGCAACCAATGTTTTATGTTGACAGAAGCCAGAAGTCTGGCATTAAGCAATCAGGAGTCCTGTGTGCATCTGCTACGGAAAAAAAAAAAAAAAAAAGGTTGCTAAGCAACTGCAAAGAGAATTTTTGCCCTCACTATGCCATGGCATATTAAGAGAAACCTTACAACAATATTCATACACCTTAACATTTCAAAAGCCAAATAGATTTTTTAAAATAATGAATATAACTTGAAACTATTACACATTTGGTTAAGGAAGACATCTGAGAAAGTCAGTAAATGAAGTACAAATCAAGTATAAGAGTCTTTCCTGTAGAAAAATTCTTCTGACAGCTCATTGAGTTTATTTGCTACACCCTCATTTCTGCCATTTCAGCATCTATTTCAGCAACCCCACGGGAACTTGAAGACATTAGCAAATTATCATTTGGAATGCAAAATTCACAAAGTAACATGAAATATTCAGGATTTTCAAACTCGGTAGTAAGAGGGAGCATATCTTCCTGGAAAAGGTCATATATAATTGAATTTTAATGGCAACACTTTCCCAACATGTTTCTTGACATTATACTATAATGCAGATATATTTGGGGGGGGGGAGAGAGAAGGGGAGAGCCACGGCATTTTTGTGTACTATTTATCTATCAATAGAAGGAACTCATGCAAGCACCACAAAGAATATTCAGATTCCTGCCCTGTTGTTCTAAAAATCCAAATTTAAAAACAAAGTGGATGGTAATATTGAAAGCATTCTTTAGGAAAATATTATTTGCCGATGATGGCAGGTGTGGTAACCTGCTTATACAAGAAGCTGGGATCAACTAGTGTTATATGTGCTTCCCAGAAAAAATTGCTTGTGGTTCCTCACCTTTTTTGGAGGGGGGTGGCGGGGAGGGACTGAGGCTGAGTTGCAATATTTTTCAGAGATGGTGTTTACTCTTTGGAATAGCCTATCTTTGGATGTTGGATTAGCCCTCTCAGGTAGCCTCCCAGAAGATGATTAAGACAAAGCTCTTCAGGGGACCATTATTGTTCCATATAATTATTTCTCCTTTGTTTGCTTATTATGGATGTTTTAAATTGTATAATTTTTTGGATATTTTATTACTGTTGATAATCCACTGGAATGTTTGGAAATTACACCAATATATACATTTCATAAACAAACAAATAAATACTATGTTTGCTACTCCCAGGCCCTGGTCACACCAGTTAAAAGCTCAGCCCAAATTCACTGGAAAGCACCAAGCAGGCTTGTCTGGGGCTAGATTTAGATGACCAGCATCCAACAAACTAGTACAGTGGCAAACTTCTTTTTCAAGTTCACAACAATTAGCAATACAGTATGATGTTCAAATGATCAAAGGAAAAAAAAGTCACACCAGGCTAGTATAGATTTCTCAAATCAACTCATAAATCTCTACAGACACCAGCCATTTGGTACAATACAGTTGCTTCCTTGCAGTCAATTACAAATACTAATAATACACACGTACATTTATGTATTGATCATCATCTGGGGGTACAGCTAAATTAAAATTACTTACAAATAAAAAAATACTAAAAGCCTAATTTAAAACAAATATTCCAAGAGTTAATAAATATGAAAGGCATGTAATTGGGGCAGAGCTGCAACCTCTATCTAGATAAGTTTCAGTAACAGACTCAAATAATTCAGATGCAAAGTGTACTATCTGCTTGCTGTCCCTTTTGATTCAGTAGCTTCCCTCAAGAAAACAGGGAAGAAGTAGATTTCCGACATTGCTTCTTCTATATTCCATCTCCCTGTTTAACCTCCTAAATTGTTTAAATAAGACCCTGAGCCCTTTGAAAGAAAGGGAATGTGGAGGTATGGAAGACTGCTGCAAAGCACTGTCCTCTCTGTTGTGCTGGATCAGAGAGTTTTTCACCAACAGAAGACGGCAAATAACAAATGTATTCTCTCCTTCAGAATCACTGTCAACCACATACTGCACTGCAGTTACTTCCTGCAGCTTATGAATAGCAATATTGTCTGCTTTCCCTCTTATGGGTATACCTACCACATAGCTCTAAAAATTCTATATATGAACATCTAGATTTGTTTTCTTAAAGCAGCAGATCTAATACTTTTACTCACTCTTTATGTGTGAACTTCAGGAAATGTTTGTCACAGAATCACAGCCTCTCTATAGCTGTACACAGAAGCTACCCTCCATTAAGTGAGAAGTCCCTCTGCCCCTATGGCAAAATTGGGGAGGGTTGTGGATGGAATTGTGGGTCTCATTCCTCCACAGTATTCCTCTACTTAATAAGATTGCTGCTGCTTTTACTCTCCTACAACTGATTTCTACTATGGGAGCTCTGCTCACTTCCCCTTATTGCCGCCCTTGATAACAACCTGCCTTGGACCAGCATCCGACAATCAGTTCTTGCCAAAAATAGGGAAAGGGAGTGGATTTAAAAAAAACCAAAGTTGCTCATCACTGCATGCATCAACCCCAATCCAGGCCATTCTCTCATGCTTATTGAATACAGTAACATCAAAAGGAAAAGAGGCCTGAATGTATGTACTTAATACAAAACAATCTAATCCTTGTATCTGTTTACTATTCCAAATTTTGAAATCTATACACACTACAGCAGGGTAGATAGGCACCTCTGGTGTGCATAGCAGGGGACAGTTTTGAGACTGATCCTGCTGATGTCTCATACTACTATAAAACAAGACTTGCTCGAAATTTACCACCCATTACTTTTTAATTCATTTTATTGTGAACATGCACTCATTCTTCTACTGTTGTTCCCTACCCTAACTCTGAATGCAAAAACCAGAACATTTTGTATGTTAAGGATCCTTTCTCTCTGAAG
Source organism: Liasis olivaceus (assembly GCA_030867105.1). Lineage (NCBI taxonomy): Eukaryota > Metazoa > Chordata > Lepidosauria > Squamata > Pythonidae > Liasis > Liasis olivaceus. Next base: position 267,836,791 of record CM061349.1, read on the forward strand.
TCCAAATGTAATTTTGACAGTAACATTTGCAATTTCTATTTGTTATATTTACAATTGTTTCAATTCATTTATTCAACTGAGGGAGGGGGCAACAATGGATATTATTTGGCATCCTATCAGGAAGCCATAAATAGCATATATTAACTGCATATAAATTTATTATAACTGTATTAGAAATACATTTAGCTCAACAAACTGGTTTTGATTACCATGATTTTATTGCATGTGCCTAATTCAATTGCTTTTAAACTCTAAGCAAAGCCATTGTTAAAAATTCTTTTTCAATAGTGTCAACACTATTTAAAGCTGAAAACATAATAACAATACTTGTTTGTGGAGCAATAAGCAATTTCATAATTTCTCTATTAGGACTAGTTATCCATTGCTTCCATTTTCTAACACTTGTCTTATCTGTATTAGTGTCTATGCACTACCAGGTGCATAGGTGAAAATCAATACCAGCCGTCAATAGCTCAAGACCTCAGGAAGGCCCACAGGTATCTATTCTATTGCAGCGACTCCTTTCCACTCATCTGTGTTGGGCTTACTCATCAGGACAGTGAAATCAGATTGTTTCTTTGCATGCCCAGGCTGCTCCAAGAGTACTGTCAACTACAGGAAGGGAACGGAATGGGCTCACTGCTCCCATTGGAATCTGGCATCTTTTTTTTAGCTTGACTTGTGTTGCACTAACTGTTTCACTGGAAGGTGTAGAAATAGCAGATGCTTCAGCTTCAGTTACATTTGGGCACCCACTTGGCCTCCTTACTTCAGTCAATTGTGTCAGGACAGATAAAGCATACCTGGAAAGACAAGAGGAGATTACATGAATGCTGCCACTATCCATGGGAACCAGCTGCTGGCATCACAACATGGGGAGTGAGGAACCACAGCATATGAGCTCTGCTAGCACTTCAGGAAAGTATCTGTAAGAGGCTAAGGGGGCATCCAAGCCTGGTGCTACTTTTCTACTCCAGGTACTCCATGATACTTTTAACAAGTTTCCTGGGGCAATGCCTTCTTGCCAAATCTCAAAAGGGAAAGATAGACATAGTCTTACGTTAAGCAGACTCTAGTCTGCTTAGGAATATGTAGGTCAAAGCCTTACATGTATTCTCCATCTCTGGGACACAATATTTTGTTGATTCCATGAAAGTCCCATTCTTTAATAGCACTAATAAAATAATTTAGCAAAATATGGCACATTCCATCTTCTAATGATCTGGGGTAAGAAGTTCATCTTTTGTTACTACTATTACATCCTTTGACATTTTAAAATACATGAGTGTTCAGAGTTAAGTTGGATTCTGCTTTCAGTGCTGATTTATAAATCTTTGGCACAGTCATTACTTTCACTTTGTTGTTAAAAACTGAAAAATTAACACAAATACTTAGTCTTAAAAAAACTAGATTGCATGCATCTTTTTTCTGTGTCCATGGAGTGTGAAACAAATCAATAATGCATAAAAATCCTATTAATCCTATAGTTTGCCTTCTAGACATACTCATTTTAACTTGACAATATACTTTGCCTTTATGAAATACACTAACTGAATACTACCATTTGGCTGGTAAAATGATACAGGTGGAAAAGTTAAACAAATGTTTACTTTACCTTTTGTCATGTAACAATACAGCAGCCTTGATTTCTCACATACAATTTTCCTTGGATTTTTTTTGGGGGGGGGGCCTTCTCTCTCACCTGTTAATATCAGATGTGCCACTTAGTAGGAGAAGTTGCAGCTGCTGCCTCTCTCACTCAATCTGGTATTCCAAAAGGACGAGCAAATGTCTCACTTTCAGACTGGCAACCCAATTCTCATCTTAATAGTTAACTACACGCCCAGTTCAAGAATCTCCTTTGATTGCAAAAGGAACATGGAGGTTTTCTCCATATTGAAAGACCACTCTGTATCTTTTCTTATAAGCAACGAGATTATGTTTTGTCTCACAGAAAGATTTACTGCAAGTTTTAAAGAACACATTCTTAGAATCAGGTCAACTTCCAAGAAGTTGAATTCATTATTTGGTCATAAAAATTAAGTGATTAGGAAAGACTAACAACTAACACTGACTTGTAAGCACAGTTTCCTCTGAAAAAGGGTTACTCAGAATCCATATGGAATAAAAGAACAAACATGGCATTTATATTTTTCATAGCAGGAAGTATTTGCCTGAAAGTAGGGATTTGGAGAGCTTTTGATTAGGAATCTTAAAATCACTCCCTGAAGAGTTCAGAGCATCAGAGAATGAGAAACCAGAAATACATAAACTAGCTTGCTTGAAATAGTATCATCATTCCTCCATATCTGAAGGTATGATTTACTGCCAGGAAGTATGGAACATGTCTTATCTGTGTATGTAAAAATATAAAAGTGAAATATGGAAATAAATGCAAGCAGAACATTCACTGAACCACCACAAAATGTACCACTTACAACAATTTTTTAATAAACAATATTTGTAAATTTTCTGACACAGCTATGATTACAAATTTGAAATCATACTAACACCAAGATAACTAATCATTTAACTGGCTAAAATGAAAGATGGTTAAGAATGAATGCACATGAACAGGAGATGAATTGTAACCTATAGTTACATGTTCAGAGTTACAAAAAAATCTGGAAAACATCTAGTCAGCAGTACATGATATAGAAAGCTGTAACACTTTTCTTTTGCTATGTAGTCACAGGTGTGTGACTAGTGGTAGCCCTAAAGTAATCTAAAGAACATCTACAGGCCTGTATCATTTTTCTTCTCCTTTTATTACATCTGATCTCATGTAATCCAATTACAAAGTAGTATCACTAACTATGAGCAAAGCAAGAGAAAACAGAAGTGAGAATGTGCTTGGTAAATGCAAGCTAGGCTTCAGAAGATGATACGATATATCATACTTTTCTTTTTCAGGATAAGCAATGTTATTGAAGGCACAGAAAAAGAAAATGAAATACTAACTCAAAAAAATTAAAGGCGTAAGATAAGAAAAAAAAAAAACTAGTTCAAACCAACATTTACTGTACTGCTTCATATCTTTCCATCCTTGCAAACCAACCTTATCTCCACCACATCTATATAATGCTTTTTTTTCTTTAAACTTCTCACGTCTGTCTTTCTGAGAATCTCATCAATTCCATCCAATTACAACTTTTTTGGTCTTTCCCTTTCCTTACATATATGTTTTCCAAATTGATCTTCATTCTATTTCTATGATCAAATCACTTCAATGTACTTCTTTTCACTGATCATTTACTTCTGTATTCTATCCATTCATTCTTGACCTTATCTTTTCTTGCTTTTCCACATACACTTCTTAAGTAGCCCATTCTCACGGCATGCAATTTAATTTTACTTTTCTCCTGATATACCCAACTATCATTTCCATATAACAGTAGACAGAAATACATGTTAATATACAGCCAGTTTTGTATTTTTTGACATTTATTCTTTCCTTACAACATATAATTCATTGCCTACTAAACTTCTACCATCATCTGAACTTCTAAAAATGTCCCCATCCATTTTTTCACTTTGGGTAAGCTTTTAAACAAAATACATGAATTCATTTGCTTAAACTAGCTAACATTTCTTCCAAACACAACTTTCATTTTCTCATCTTGCAGTCACTCTAGTTTTCTTCCAGTTTCTTTCACTTCTTTCCTTTTCTTCTACATCCAATTTTTGCCATGTCCACCCTAGATACTACTGAAAAATAGTCTGTTCCACATTCAGAAACCTCATTGTCACCACCGTTATTCTTCACTCAATCATTCATCATAAACAGTCAAATCCATCATGCTTTACATGTATATTTACTACTTTGCCATATATATGTGTCAACAGATGTATGCTTAAATCATGTATTCAAAACAGTCCTTTCCCTAAGCATATTCTGCCAATCACCATTTTGCTTAATTTTTTGATCTTTGAATGGCCCAATCATTTTTTCTGTACTCTCTCATTCATATCCACCCATCTACTTATGTCACAGAGTAGAATAATTTCCTCCCTAGATTGCATTCATTCAGAATGCTGCATAATTTTTCCCAAAATTCATATCTGATTTTCCATTATCACTATTTACTGGAGTAAAACATACAAGCATCACCAACCTACGGATTGCTGTTTCATGAGCCCCCAAAATAGTCCATATAACACCAATTTGTACTTTCTGATATCATTTTAACACTTTCATTCATTATTAAACCTTCATGTCCTGCATGTAGACATCAACTCTGTTCCATAAGATCAGATCACATTTAATCAGCTCTATTACAACCTTCTTCTTTCTCTTAGCTTCACAGATGTACACTGTATCTATTGCTATTTCATTCATGAATTTTTCCTTTTTACAATTTAGTCCTCTTACATTCCAAGTTGCAATCCTTCATATGTCATGTTCATTACCAGATAGGCCCACAGATATTTACCTCTGCCGCTTAGAATATTTTGCTCAATCAAGACTTTCATGTAATTCTTAGCAAGACAGAAGTGTAGACTAGTTTACCAGCTTTCATTGTACCTATACTATGTTCAATTTCCCTGCTAATTATAGGGTAGTACTGGTCAGTTTTGGCATATGTCAACAAGGCTAATCAAAGACCAAATTTACACCAAGCATGATATTTCATGGAAGCTAGGGTCTAATCTAGAGACTTTTTTACAAACCAACATGCTGTTGCCCATAACACACCAAATAGGAGGTATGTAGGCTTTACTGACAGAAACTCAGAACATGATACAAATGAAATGATAAAGGCTCTTTTTATATGATGGGATCTCCCATATAGTACTGTTGTGGGACTAGAAATCTGCCATCTTTAGAGTATAACACCTGGACTAGCCTAACAGCACAAACCTGAGCCATCAGCTTTGTAGGGTGATCTCTCTGGATCCCTGTTTGAACATGAATTTTAAGAACATATAAGATTTTAAGACAAATAAATATTTTAAAATCCCACCTTTAAATTACACTAAAGCAAATATGTAACAAGAACCAAAATAACTTACTCCTATAAATTTAGTTAGTCTACCATAAACTAACCCATTATTTGAAGATACCTGCTGACCTTCAGATTTGTTTTCCATTGAACAATATCCATCTCATAACACCTTTGTAAATAATGTCTCAGGAAAACTTCATTCAATAAAGTCATATTACTGTTAAATAAGAAATTTAACTTACATTTTTACAAAGTCCTTAACAGTGAAACCAAAATCTGTTAGCTCCTCCTCTCATACCTACTCTAGTTATATAATTAGAACTAAATTTAATACTTTAGCCACTATTGTAATTCTCAAATATTCAAACTTCATGAATAGTCTATTCACATGTAAATGCATATTCAAGCTAATGTGATTTCTAAAGTAAAATTTGACTTATTTAGATTTTAGCCATATGTTCTGACTATAATCTTATAATTACATTAACATATTTGGTCACAATCCATATAATCAAGAAAGGGTAAACAACAGAGATATAGTATTGTTCTTCCTTTCCAAGTAGCAATCCTATAGGGATTCAAATTCAGCTCATGGAGAATTAGAAGAATATAGAAGAACTGTATACTGTGAGGGTCAAAAGGAAGGCAGAGAGGATATCTGCAGACTCTTCCCATCCTGGATATAAACTGTTCCAACTTCTTCCTTCAGGACGGTGCTACAGAGCACCATATGTTAAAACATCTAGATATCAGAATAGTTTTTTCCCTTGTGCCATTGCTCTGTTAAACACTACATGACTTGATATGTGCTAGACAGTGGCTTCTTCCTTTGAAAAAGTTATTTTACTGTGTAGTGTTATTGTTTATTATTTTTCTGTTGCTATCCAAACGCACTGTTGATCTTGCTGTTCATCACTGAAGACAAATTCCTTGTATATATTTTATACTTGGTCATTAAAGTATTTTGTATTTGTATTTTGTATTTGTAGAAACTAGCAGTTCACCTGAGTATATCTGTTGCATGTCAGAAAACAGGTATTTGTTGCATACTAGCAATTTTTCACACAGTACAAAGGGGCTTAATGAATTGTAGCTTTTGCCCTTATCAATCTCCTGTCAGTGTACACACAGATTGTCCTACTCATTTAATGAGTCTGCTGAACTCTCCTGTTCAATCAAAAACTTAGGCTATCTTCTTAGACAGTTCAGTATCTATAGGAAAATTCAATATTACATGAAATATCTGTGCCAATGTTTGCACACCAGATTGAGATATTTATGCTTAGCCATAAGTTTGAGAAACCTTTCATTAAAGCTGAACTGCTTTTCTCAAAGTTTCTATATTGTGAAATTCTCAGGGGAATCCGAGTTGCAGCCTGAACTATGTTAGTCTGTTGCAATAAAATCAGTAGAGACTTGTGGCACATTACATTCTAATAAAAATATTATGATGGAACTTATCATCATATCCTCAGTGGGCAGATACATATACAGCTGGAAAGGAGGATTGTTACTGAAAAATGAGATTAGGAGGCCTAGAAATAAAAAGGGTAAGTATTCCTATTATTCAAATTCTATGAAAAAGGTACATCAAATTATGTGAGCAGGTGATACAAAATTAACTAGTAAAGCAAGATAAATAATGTGCATGAACTCAATGACAAACAATTGCTATAAGAAATTGTTTCTTTCAGAGTCCTCTATTGTGGGGAAGATGGGCAGCGGATAAATCCAATGAAATAAATAAATAAATAAATAAATCCAAATTATATAGCTTTTGCTCATATTTCAAGGCTAGGAAAACAGGTTGAAGAATTACTAAGAAACAATATATAAAAAACTATTGTACAAAGAACAAAGACCTGATCAACACATCAGCTTAACCATAATGTTGATGTGGGGGGTTGGGGTTTGGTTTAATGCATTATATAAATCTAGCCATTGTGATTTTCAAGCCATGCTGTGTGGCTTAGCATGTTCTTGAACACAGGCTACTGCGTCTTACTCACTAAACCAACTTAAACATCTATTGCTTAGGACAAAGTGTGAATCGTGTCAAAAGGTCCATCTAGTTTCCAGGTGTCTCCTAACTATCATGGAATTCAACAGAGCTTATATTTGACTAGAAACGTACAAGCTTTGCTGCTGATCATTCTTCTTTTTAAAGTTGTGCCCACTTATTGCTCTTTTCTTCTGAATATGAATGTTATGAACTGCTATATCATGCTTCCTATTACATTAGTGCCTGCTATTTTAGTGTGATTTAATCATTTGGCTGGCATTTAAACAGATGGGTAATTTTTTTATTAGTTTTGTATTTGCCAATAATCTCAAGAGGCTATATTAGCTCCCAAATTAAGACCATACACAACCATAGAAAAGTTCAAAACAGGAATCAATATAATACTGTTAAATACTCCCTTTTAGACATTAGTATTAGAATGATGTCAACCTCCTCTGGCTATTTCAAGGATTAATATTTATACTGAATGGTCACATTATTGGTTCAAACATCACGAGCAGCAGAAATGTAACCAGTTTAGTTTTGGCTTAATAATTGTGTGAATCTAATCATTATGGTTTATCATTGTTTTGTGTTGGACATAGCATGTTGTATAGATCCAGATACATACTAAGCATATATAAATGCAAAATTATGCTTTATAATTCATTCCATTTCCTTATTGGTATGAATCTCAGTCTTCAGCCCAACAAAGTAATTCAATCCTTTATTCATTATGTCCAAACCTATTATAACATATACTTTCTTAATTTACTAAGTGTGATCTGAGTCAAATGTTCAAGGAAAACATTATATAACTCTGTTTTTTTTAATTGTTTTTTTCACTTCAATCTGCTGATGGGGAGAATTATACAGCTTAATCTTCTGTAGATAATTGTAAACATTGCTGCCCATAATGTGTGTTCTTCTTAACCACTGAACATAATGGCTGGAGATGATGGAAGAACAAGCAAGAACTTCTGGAGCAATGCAAACTGAGGAAAGCAAAATACTTCTTTTACAGGAAGTGTACCTCACTTTTCCCCTCCGACAGGGGAATTGTTCAAAGTGGCTTGTAAAATATAAGTAGCATAAAAACAATAATCAATCATTAAAACACATTTGCAGCAAACTAAAGCAGAAGCAAAACCTGTCCCCCCAAACCCCACCGAGCAAAAATAAGCAAAAATGCTGTCCTTAAATGAAATTAAACAATGGCAGAGACGATTGCTTGTTAAAACTGTTTTTAATTACCAACACAACGCAAATAGAGAGGAAGCTGACCCAATTTCTTGGACCATCCACAGCAACCAGAGGTTTTGTTAAAATGACAAAACACGTGTTGTGTGGTTATGTCATAAGCTCTGCCACTTACATACTTGTGTATGATGTCACTGTGCAAGTAAAAAAAGGGGTAGAGTTATAAGTGGTTTAGTGATGAGTATATTTCAGGCGATTAAAAAGGGAGGCAGAGAGCCAGCTGAGCAGATGCACACATGCTCTGGAAAAATTCAGGGAAGCAAGATATGATAACTGGGTGCAAGGTAAGTGGCAGAGTTTTGTACACCACGGAGTGTAGTGCAGGTCAAGAAAAATGGGGCAAGATAGTAACAGAGAGGCAAGCAAGATCCACAACAGTCCAGGAGTCAAACAGCCAATCCAGGTCATAATGGCAAGACTCAAGAAACAAAGCAGAGAGCAAGAATACAGAAATGCAGATCCAAAGGAGGCCAGTCTTGGGTGGTTGTTCTTAAATAGGTCAGTTGTAGGCATGGTTCAATTAACAGTATTGCTTCTTGAGGAGCAGAGCAGATCACCTCTGCTTGGCACTCTGAAGCTGCCAACATGTCTTGGGACTGAGTATCCTGCCAGCATCTGGCCCTCATCATCGAACTCTGTCCTTACCTGCTCCTTCTGATTAGTTGCTGTATCAGCCTCCAGTAGCTGATTGTCTGAAAGCTTCTGAGGCCAGCATCCTGGTGGATCAAGCCCCTCAGCCTCTGAGGAGTCAAAGGAAACCATAATACTCACCAAAAATCGTGAGAAACAGAGCCCTAATTTTTTATATATAGGTTGCTTATCTGAAAATGGACCAGAATTCTTGTGTACCTACTTTAACCCATTTCTTAATGAAAGTTCAGTGATATCCGAGAGTTGTTCTTAGGGTAACAGCTTCTAGTCTAGGTAGTTAACAGAGACACTTGGCAGGAATTGTCTAGCTACAGTGATTCATATTGCAGCGACACTCTTTCTGATTACTGTACATGTTGTACATGAACACTATCCTTGAAAGCAGCTTGGAACCTTCAAACAATGCAGTCAAAAAGAGCATATTTCAGTGATTCTTTTAAAAAATTCTGGCTATTTATTTACATCCAAGACCAGTAGAACATGCTGAGGTTTGCGTTTAAAGTTCTGAACTGCTTCAGGCTCAAGTAAATGAAACAGCATCTTTCCAGAAAAATCTAATTGTACAAGAATTAGGCAGAAAACCTTATCTATGATACCGTCTCTAGAATGTCTTCCCCACTGAAGTCAACGACTACCAAGTCTGCTATTATTCTGGTAGTAGGTTAAAACTTATTTATCCAAGCATCTTAATATATAAAGTTGCTTTGTTTAGTTTGCCCTAAACTATGTTTTTGACTCATTTCTACTGTGGTTATGTTTTAAAGTTATTGTGGTATCTTGTGCCATATCTGACTGTTATACCTCTGGTATTCTCTCCTGATATTCTTAGAATGAAGAGTGAGTGATTAAAAATTTTAAGGATGAAAAGTTGGCATCATAAGAAGGCAAAAAAATCTGGATTTAGTATGAAGGCTTCCAGTTCATAAGAGGTCCGAATTACAACAAAAGGAAAAATATTAATAAGTATAACATCCAATTATTATTAACAACCTCTGTTGCAGAAATACGATCCAAGTGTTATTTTAATCTATTTTTGCAATATGATCCAAGTATTATTTTAATTTATTTTTAAAATATTCAGTGAGCTAATTAACATCATATGCCTCTATAAAAAAATCTTGCATTAAAAAAGAATATTCTGATATTTCAGCATGGCAAAATGAAAATGCCCATTATGACAATTACGCTGACTTATCTGAGGTGATGAATGGAGTTAATGAATCTATTTAGCAGGGAAAAAGATAAGACCATCGTACATTTTCCTGTCCTCTCTTGAGCAAACTGACAAACTGAGGTCTCACTTTCCTGGTGGCCATGCTAAGTTAACTACAAAGTGACTTTTATCTGTCATTTTTGTATGGAACGTCTGTTGAATTTGTCAAGATTTGAAAATTCAGTACTTCCAAGATAACAAGCAGAAGGCCACCTGCAGTCATCAGCCCAATTTTAAAAGTCTTGCATAAGTAACACATTCAGATCTTCTTGCCTGGCAGCTTGTTATGATAGAGGAAAAATAGAGAGAAAAAAAAAATCAGAAAGAACACAAGAAAGATAAAGGGACTCCATAAAAAGAAAAGAAGAATAGAGAAAAAATGAAGGGTCCTATTCAATTGTAGCTCTGACACAGCATACCATATATGTTAGTCCTCAAAACCGGAAGCACATATTTAAGAAGCAGATGGCAGCTGTGGTCAAGGGGGCCTTTGCACAAATCCATCTTGTGTGCCAATTGTATCTTGACCATGTGCCATCTTGTGTGCCAATTGTATCTTGACCATGTGCCTCTGCTCATGGTCATTCATGCTTAGTCATGCCAAACTGCAGTGGCAACACAGTATACCCACATTAACACTACTGCTACCGGAGCTGCCTAGCTGTCAGGAGGTTTCCAGGTGCAATTCAAGGTGCTACTTATCACCTATAAAGTCCTACATGGCATGCAGACAAATACTTGAGGGATCACATTTCTCCCGTGGTTTCTGCCATCCTATCAGATCAGGGAGGTTGGATATGCTCCAGGTCCCTTCTGTGTCCCTTCTGATGACCCAGGAGGCATGCCTTTTCTGTCACAGCATCTACCTTATGGAACAGCCTTCCCCGGAGGTTTGGATGGCTCTGACCTGTTGGCCTTTTGGAAGACCTTAAAATCCTGGCTGTTCCCCCAGATTTTAGGCTCAGATTGTTAGTGGAGCCCAATTTGTATTTTTGCCCTGTGTTAATTGTATTTATTTTTAACTGGCATCTTTTATTGCTGTTTCTATATTTTTATATGTATGTTTCTGTTTTTATGCTTATTAGCTGCCTAGAGTTATTTGATTAAGATGGTTGGCAATAAAAATTTGTACAATAAATCAAGAAATAAAATCTCCAAAATATCTCTCTTACAGCCTTTGATAGAAAAACCTGGCTATCCCACCCCAGTAAAAAATTTTTCCTTTGAGGAAGGGAAATTATTCTATTTGGAATAGGGTTTTATCTGTTTCTCTTTTAAAAATGGGAAAATTTTATCATGCAAAACTGGTATGTATGAATAATATTAAGTACTGCTATAGACTCTGGTTGATATTTTAACATAAGAATAGACAAAAAACCAGAATGTTGTTGAAGACCCATTCTTCCCTGATTATCATCTTATGTTTCAAAGCAAATGCACCAACCATTCAACCTTAGATTTGGGAGGTGAAGAAAGGGCTGGTGATTCTTCTTTTCAGCAGTAGCCTCCTGCCCCCCACCACCCAAAGCTTCTCAACCTTCAGTGATTTGTTCAGGAAGAGAGGAAGCTGTTGCCGGCATGGGGAGGTGAAAAGCTCCTCTATGAATGTGATGTTTGGGGACTCAACTTTAAATATGAAAAATAGATAGTTGTAGATACTTTTTCATGCATCTTTGGTAAGTTTATAGTTATTCAGTTGTTTATTCAATGTGTTTTTGTTCTCCTCTTCCATCAAAAAGGTTTCTGGTGATTTTTAATTAAGCATTAAAATCACATTTAAAAATCAGTATGCAGGAAGAGCATTTTTAAAAAAATAAAACCAGTAAAATTTAATAAACCTTAAAACTGGAGAATATAAACCAGCTGCCATTTAAAATATAGTCAATATATAGCCTGCACTATACCAGGATTTTTTTTGATGTGTAACTATATCTTTCCTGTGCTATTTATTAATATATACTGTTGTTCTAGAGTGTTTTTCTCCTGTTCTTAAGTGACACTGTAATCTGTCTAGAGAACTTTGGTAGTAGATAAGGTTTTCTGAGATAATTTTTTTAAAAACAAATTCTACTTCCCAAAAGGAAGTACACATATTTAAAAAAAAAGTTAGAAACAATAAAGTTCTGAAGATTCTACAAAACAAACAAAAATACTTTAGAAATATCAGAGAAGAGGAAGTTAAGCATCTATTTTAAAAGCTTATTGAATGTGAAGTGAATCTCAGGAGTGCCTTGGTGGAGTGCCTCGTTGATTCACTATTAATTAATTTTATGACATGAATACCCACTTTTTCTCCAGCAATGCTATAAAATATACACAATGGCGCACAACCATTTTATTTTCACAACATCCCTATGAATTCAGTGAGGTTCATATCGTGATCATATACAAAATCATACAGTGAATTTCATGATTGAGTAGGATCGCCCCAGTCCTAATCTGTCATACTGGCTTGATTTTAATCTCATAAAAGTACTGCAAAGTCTTCAGTGGCTCTTCTCTAAGAAACTCTTTCCCTGAAATACCTTCTAGTTTAGGAAAATGCATAATACTCTTACCTTCACAAAAAAACTCTTTTTTTGTGTCTCTTTGGGTAAGGAAAGGATGACTGGTAGGAGAAGAAATTAAAAAGGGCTCCTAGACCTGTCAAATTCCAGATGTCTTTGCAGTACTCATGATTGGATTTTGCTTTTCTCCCAAGGCCAAGCTGTCATTAAGGAAAGATTTCAGCTTTCATTTAGAAAAGGGAAAATGTGTGCAGCTTGCAAACTGCAGGGAAACAGAATAGACATGCAAATCCTAACCAAACATCCTTACACGTGGAAAATCACATTTGTCTGGAATGTCAAAATATGCACACATGTTATCATTTCTGACCAGTACTTGGCAGCTAAGACATTTGTCTGGATAAGAGCTTTATTTACTTTATTTATTCTCTGAATGATAGCGATTTGTCAAAGGCATCCAGGTTACTGCACAGATGAGCTGGGATTTGAATCTAGTTCCCCACACTCAAATTCAATACATTCTATTATTATTTCATCCAGGCATTAATGCCTTGCCATTCTCATTTGCTCAAGATGATTGAAACCTTGATCAAAACAATTTCTCCATGTAATATAACTGAACAACAAAATCATAAACCTGTAAAACCTTAAGAACAGCATCTTAATAATCAGACACCAATGTTTCCTCCCTTCATTAAGTCAAACTGCTCAAATACTGGAAACCTGGCCTCTTAAATGGACAATGTTCAGAAAGTTTTTACCACAACACTAAAATTTATCTCTAATTCCAATCAGTGAAAAGCTTTCAAGTACAGTTGAACAATTATCAGCCTCTATATGCTGTTGATTTCTAAATCCCAGGCTGTCATGGTGGGAAGTAAGGGATAACGGGATCTGCCAATTAACAATACTGAAGAGCCAGATATCCAGTGGTGTCTGCAGGGAATGTAAAAAAAAAAGTCAAGAATGACCATTGCAGCAGCAGTGTGAACGCCTCACTCTTTTTGTGTTTGTGTTGATGGTCTCTCTCTCGCACATATACAAATGGGCAGGGCTTTGACCATGCTGCTTTGACTACTGACCAGAATTAGTATCAGGCTATGTTCACTGGCTATGTTTAAGCTGCCAACACCCACCAACAGGCAGCCTTCAGCTTACAAGTAAATAGACTGAAATTCCCAACCTAACATTGTAGTGGTTCGAGGTTCATGGGAATAACTGAAATGTAGGGGAAGATTACTGTAAGAACACCTTCTCTAACTTGAATGCTTTCAAGATGTGTGGATTTAAATTTCCAGAATTTCCCAGCCAATCAATTGAGGACTTTGGAAGCTGAAACCCACATAGCTGGATTGTGCCCAGGCTAAAGAATGGTCCTCTTATACAATACAGAGTTAACTAGCCTAATACCTTAGTTGAGTATAAAGGCAATTGTCTGTGCACCTACAGTATTCATCTGAACTTCTAGTTTAAAATCTACAGATATCTATAATTGCATAAAGAAACTTAGGTAAGAATGTGCTGATATAAGACTTCTTTCCCAACAGTTGCAAACAGATTTAATTTAAAATAAGGTAGGATAAAGCAAACCTCTGGGGTATCTCAAACTGCATTACCAAAGGCAGGGATGAACAAACTTTCTGTAGCCTGAGACTGCCTTTAAAATAAATAAATAAATTGGGGTGCTCAGGGAGCCTGGTGGTGATCTCACTGGAAAAATGAGGGCAAAATGTTTACTCTTTTTTTTGTTGCTGTTGCTTTTAAAAAAAACTCAAGAATAGTGCGGTAAGCCAGCTGCATGAATGTTAGTCTTATTACTGATGCACCACCACCATCCCTAAAGAATTGCATCACTGAATTTTGGTTTTGTGCTCCCAAACTTTACGATTTGGGGAAGTTACTGAGGGCTGCAAAGAAGAGGGGCTGCATGCAGACAGTGAGATGAGGGTTGCCCACTCCTGCCATAGAGAATGAAGCGAGCAACATTACCCAAACCTTTCTCTTGAAGAAGAATGGCAGCTTTCTCAAATTTTGTTCAATGAATTATTAAAGTATAAGCACAGAATGTTAAGAAGAACAAGAATATTCAGGTGCTTAATGTAAAAACAGAATATCATGTCTGCAGATGATTTACTCATCTTTCTTAAAAAGACAGAGTTATAACTCAATTGCAATTAAATAAATTCTTTACAGTAGCAGATTTAGAAGTTACTTTTGATAAATCACCTTCTATGTTAATTAATATCAGTAAAGAATCACAAAAACAGCTTCACAAAGATACTGAACTTCACATCAGTCTAAGGGGAATTAAATATTTGGAGTAATTATTACAAAGAATTGAAACCAATAAAAGAAACATAATTATGATCCTCTTCTCAAGACTACTGAAATAGAAGTTAGTCACGGCAACATACTTTATTATAATTGCTTGGTGAAACAGCCGAATTTAAAATAGCTATTCTTCCTAAAAGTGTATTTATATTTCAAACTTGCCAATTTAACTGCCTACTATTTGGTTCTTAATATGCAAATACTATTCTTACTTTATTTTTGATCAGGTAACTTTCTTAATAAATAGTGGGAATGCTATAGATACAATATACCTTGATTTTCGCAAAGCATGTCAAGCTACAAGTGTAAGCTGGATGGTATGACAGTTAAATGGACCCATTAAATGGATACTGTACATAGCTGGATGAATAGTTGTTGTTGTTGTTCAGTCATTAAGTCATGTCTGACTCTTCGTGACCCCATGAACCATATTGCGCCAGGCCTTCCTATCTTTCACTGCCTCCCTGAGTTTGCTCAATTTCATGCTCATTGCTTCAGTGATGCTATCTAGCCATCTCATCCTCTGCCGTCCTCTTCTCCTTTTGCCTTCCATCTTTCCCAGCATCAGGGTCTTTTCCAAAGAGTCCTCTCTTCGCATTAGATGACCAAAGTATCTGAGCTTGAGCTTCATTATCAATCCTTCCAATGAGCAATCAGAGTTGATTTCCTTTAAGATTGACTGGTTTGACCTCCTAGCAGTCCAGGGGACTCTTAAGAGTCTTCTCCAGCACCACAGTTCAAAGGCATCAATTCTTCGGCGTTCAGCCTTCTTTATGGTCCAGCTCTCACAGCCATACATTACTACTGGAAAAACCATAGCTTTGACTATGCGGATCTTTGTCGGCAAGGTGACATCTCTGCTTTTTAATATGCTATCTAGGTTTGCCATAGCTTTCCTCCCAAGGAGCAAGCGTCTTTTAATTTCATGGCTGCAGTCTCCGTCTGCAGTGATCTTGGAGCCCAAATAAATGAAGTCTGTTACTGCTTCCATTTCTACCCCTTCTATTTGCCAGGGATTGATGGGTCCAGATGCCATGATCTTAGTTTTTTTAATGTTGAGTTTCAAGCCAGCTTTCGCACTCTCCTCTTTCACCCTCATCAAGAGGCTCTTTAGTTCTTCTTCACTTTCTGCCATTAGGGTGGTATCGTCTGCATATCTGAGGTTATTGATGTTTCTCCCTGCAGTCTTAATTCCGGCTTGTGATTCTTCCAGCCTGGCATTTCTCATGATGTACTCTGCATATAGGTTAAATAAGCAGGGTGACAGTATGCAGCCTTGTCGTACTCCTTTCCCTATTTTGAACCAATCGGTTGTTCCATGACCGGTTCTAACTGTTGCTTCTTGGCCCGCATACAGATTTCTCAGGAGACAGGTAAGGTGGTCTGGTATCCCCATCTCTTTAAGAATTTGCCACAGTTTGTTGTGATCCACACAATCAAAGGCTTTTGCATAGTCAATGAAGCAGAAGTAGATGCTTTTCTGGAACTCTCATGCTTTCTTCATGATCCAGCGAATGTTGGCAATTTGATCTCTAGTTCCTCTGCCTCTTCGAAACCCAGCTTGTACATCCAGTAGTTCTCGGTTCACGTACTGCTGAAGCCTAGCTTGTAGGATTTTGAGCATAACCTTGCTAGCATGTGAAATGAGTGCAATTGTGCGATAGTTTGAGCATTCTTTGGCATTGCCCTTCTTTGGAATTGGAACGTAAAGTGACCTTTTCCAATCCCGTGGCCACTGTTGCGTTTTCCAAACTTGCTGGCATATTGAGTGCAGCACTTTAACAGCATCGTCTTTTAGTATTTTAAATAACTCAGCTAGAATACTGTCATCTCCACTAGCTTTGTTGTTAGCAATGCTTCCTAAGGCCCACTTGACTTCACTCTCTAGGATGTCTGGCTCAGGGTCAGTGACCACACAGCATGGACATCAGGGACATTAAGATCTTTCTTGTATAGTTCTTCTGTGTATTCTTGCCACCTCTTCTTAATCTCTTCTGCTTCTGTTAGGTCCCTGCCTTTTTTGTCCTTTATCATGCCCATCTTTGCACTAAACGTTCCTTTGATATCTCCAATTTCTTGAAGAGATCTCTGGTCTTCCCCATTCTATTGTTTTCTTCAATTTCTTTGCATTGTTCATTTAAGAAGGCCTTCTTATCTCTCCTTGCTATTCTCTGGAAATCTGCATTCAGTTGCTTATATCTTTCCCTTTCACCCTTGCTTTTCGCATTCCTTCTTTCCACAGCTATTTGTAAAGCCTCATCAGACAGCCATTTTGCTTTCTTGCATTTCTTTTTCTTTGGGATGGTTTTAGTTGCTGCCTCTTGTACAATGTTACAGACCTCCGTCCATAGTTCTTCAGGCACTCTGTCTACCAAATCTAATCCTCTAAATCTATTCATCACCTTCACTGTGTACTCACATGGAATATGATCTAAGTCATACCTGAGTGGTCTAGTGGTTTTCCCTACATTCTTCAATTTAAGCCTAAATTTTGCAGTAAGAAGCTCATGATCTGAGCCACAGTCAGCTCCTGGTCTTGTTTTTGCTGTCTGTATAGAGCTTCTCCATCTTTGGCTGCAAAGTATGTAATCAATCTGGTTTTGGTATTGACCATCTGGTGATGTCCATGTGTAGAGTCGTCTCTTGTGTTGTTGGAAAAGAGTGTTTGCTATGACTAGCTTGTTCTCTTGACAGAACTCTATTAGCCTTTGCCCTGCTTCATTTTGTACTCCAAGGCCAAACTTGCCTGTTATTCCGATTACTCCTTGACTTCCTACTTTAGCATTCCAATCCCCTATGATGAAAAGGACATCTTTTTTTGGTGCTAGTTCTAGAAGGTCTTGTAGGTCTTCATAGAACCGGTCAACTTCAGCTTCTTCGGCATCAGTGGTTGGGGCATAGACTTGAAAATAATATTTAAGGATTCTTCACTGAACTGGAGATAAGTATCAAGTGGTGTACTATAAGGATCAGTTCTGAATTTTTTACTTTTCACATTCTCATTAATGATTTGGATGAAGAGATAAAGGGAATACCTATCAAATTTGCAAATTATACAGCAGTAAATGCTATGACTTCTGCACTGAGAAACAGGTCAGACTCAGTGACCTAAAAGATACCATTAAATGGGTTAGCATTGTATCCCTATCAGTTGGAGCAGAGGTTCTCAAACTTTGTGATACCGTGACCCAACAAAATTATAAACAAATTTGTGTGATGTACAGACACCCTGAATAAAACAAAATATTTCACTGGGGTTAGTTTTGGGGGAAAACATACACTATATATCTCAGGATTCTTTTTAATGTTTCTGTTACTGCAACTACATAATGAGACTTGGGCAGCCAAATTAAGGAGCAAGCCTGGAGTGAGCAAGTCTAGATAGCACTCTTGCTTGGCCAATGTCAAAACTTGCTCCCATTTTGCCCATGCAACCCACAGCCAGCTTGCATAGGCAAAGTGGGAAGCAAAGCTCGGAGCTAGTTTTGACTTTGCTCCCACTTTGCCTGTGATAAGCCTGTCCAGGTTTGAAAGGGGACTCCTTCCCCAGTTCATCATCACCACTCAGGGATCTCATGTCAAGTTAGGATAATATTATACTTCTCTGACATCAATGGCTACTGTCTGAAATGCATACTTAAAATTTACTTTAGAAGTTTGGAAAAAAGGAAAAGAAACATTCACTCCAGATATTTCTTTTCTTCTCGCATTTCTCAAACATTCTCTTTTTATGCATATGGGAAAATTTATTTTAAAAAAGGAATACAAACAGGATTTTATAGAAGTATTATTCCAGGAAAATCCTGTTATTGCTGAATACTTACAAATGCCACTTTGCCTTCAAATGAGTCTAGTTTAATAATTTCTTTGTGAACAATCTAAATCTTATCAATTGAGACCATTAGCAATATTTGAAGAATGGTATGCATCTACTTTATTTAATAGCAAGATAATCTCATCAGTTTAAATTCTCTTGAAAGTCTTTAAAGGACTCAGAGGATCATTTCAAATCTAAACTAAGTGAATATCAGTTGAACTTTGTGACATAGACTTCTTTTTAAATCTATTTCCACAGGTTATCAAAAAAATATCCAGAAGATCATCTATCAGTGGTATATACTCCACAAAAATTATATTATAAAAAGTGTAACATTTCTAAATAATGATGGAGGAATTTTAAGCAAATTGATAAAATATTGGTGTCAATGGCCATTTATTTCTTTATTTTAGTGGAAGGTGTTGAGGAAACTGGAAAATTACCCTTTTACCATCTATGTTTCCTAAGGCATATAAATGGAACATAAAAAATCAATTCCTGTTGTTAGCTGTCAGGTTTCTTACTGCAAAACACAGGAAACTTAAAATACATCTTTCATTAAAACAGTAAGATTTACAATATAAGAAATTGCTGTGGCTAAAAAATTAACACAAAAAAAGAGTTTTGAATAACCCTATAATCCAGTCACTATTCATTAGCTATGTTGTGAAATGTTGGTTCTTGGGAAATGATCAGACATTTAGCATGCAAAAAATCTTAATGTGATTTTTTTTTTCCTTTTATACATGAAGATAGTTGTAAGTTTTGCTTTCAAGTATGTAAGGTTAATTATTCAGTATTCAACTCAACATTTTTTTCTTCATCTCTTTGTTCTTATCTCTTTTTCATCCTCTTATTTTTTTTTCCATCCTCTCCTATCTTTCTTCTTTAGTCATAAAGGGATAGGAATGTAGCAGTGATCTATTGGTACTTGTGCCAGAAATCTTGGTTAAACTTTCTCTATTTGTCATAGCTTAAATTTAAACTTAAACTGGTTTAGTTTTGGCTTAATAATTGTATGAATCTATCAGTACGGTTTATACTTGTTTTGTGTCTGACATAGCAATTAACACTTGGACAATTCCAGTCATTAGATACACAGCTAGAATAGTGGACTCAAGCAGAACTAGAAGCCCTGGATAGGAAGACCAGAAAAATAATGACAATGGATCATGCCCTTCATCCATGCAGCGACTCTGACAAGGTCTACATACCAAGGAGCGTAGGTGGGTGTGGAATGTTGCAAGTACGTCAGACAATTGAAGAAGAAAAAAGGGCCTTGGAAGAATATCTGAAGAACAGTGAAGAAGATGCACTGAAGCTAGTTACACCATGAAGGCTTACTGAATACCAATGAGACCAAACTGGCCTATAAGAAAGATGAAATGAAGAATAGAAAAGAGACATGGCAAGACAAAGTATTACATGGCCAGTACACAAAAAAGCTAGCAGGCAAAGCAGAAAACAACAAGACCTGGCAATGGCTAAGAGCAGGAAAGTTGAAGAAAGAAGCAAAGGGGCTAATTCTGGCTGCACAAGACCAGGCCTTAAGAACAAATGCATACAAAGCCAGAATCGAGAAGACAGCAACAGACAGCAAATGTCGTCTCTGCAAAGAAGCTGAAAAAACAGTGGAAAAACCACCTAGTTAGCTGCTGCAAGAAGACCTCACAGACTGACTGCAAACAATGGCATGACAAAGTAGCAACAACGGTGCATTGGAATATCTGCAAGAAATACCATTTGCCTGCAAGCAAGAACTGGTGGGACCACAAAACAGACAAAGCAATAGAAAATGAAGAAGCTAAAGTGTTCTGGGACTTTAGAATTGAAACAGACTAGCACCTGCCACATAACACCCCAGGCTTAACAACTGTTGATAAGAAAGACAAAAAAGTCTTGGATAGTGGAGCAATACCTGGAGACAGCAGAATAGAAGAGAAAGAACTAGAGAAAATCACAAAATACAAAGACCTGCAAATAGAAGTAGAACAACTATGGCAAAAGAAAGCAAAGATAGTACCAATAGTGATAGGCGCTTTGGGTGCAATCCCAAAACATCTGGAGCACCACTTGAATACCATCAGCACTGACAAAATCACCATCAGTCAATTGCAAAAGGCTTTACTTGGAACAGCTTACATCCTGTGATGATACCTTTAACACCATCAAACAACAGCATCTGCCTATCCCGGGTCTTTGGGAATGACACGATCAGTAGTTAAAAATGTCAAATCCAGTCTAAACGTCTGGCTGACTATGCAACCGACCATAATAATGCTGCTGCTGCTGCTGCTGCTGCTGCTGCTGCTGCTGCTTTAGGTGGTTCACAATATAGAACAAGCAACAATGTAAAAAATGCACAATACAGTACAAAATAGCATCTGTACAGACAATACATTATTTATACACAAATGTCTAACATGGGAGCAGTATCCACCCTACATCAAGGCCTGGGAGAACAGCCAGGTTTTTAGGCCATTCTGGGACACCATCAGGATGGGAGCCACATGAATCTCTGGAGGGATCTCATTCCAGAGGGCAAGCAGTGAAATAGAGGAGACACGCTTGCTCTTTGGAATGAGATTCCTCCAGAGATTCCTCAACTTGATCCTGTTTGGTATAAGAGGGGGCAGACTTTCAAGATTCTGTTGTTATAGCCTACATCATTCCTGAAATCTTTCCTCAGTTAGGAAACAGACTTGACAGCTGACTTTGTCTATGCAGAAATGCATGGTGCAATCCTAAAATGCTAGCCTTTCTTGCTTGCTTGCCTTTATTTGTTTTGCCCCAATTTCTTTTTCTTCTTAACTCTGTAACTTTTAAGTTTTGTTTTGTTTCATTTTGGAAAGTGATCTAATAAGCAAGCACAGGACAGTTCCACTAGGAAAAAGAGCTACATTTAAGCTCACATCAAGGTGGTAACATCAAGGTGATAATTTTCAGTTTCATTATGAATGTTACATAGCAATACCAGAAAGACTGTGCTGCTGCTAATACTGTTTATATTAAGTTTTTATATTAAGAATTATAAGACAGTAATTTTCCATTTCATTGCAGTTTGACCTTCATACTCATCAATGTCTGTATCATCTTTTAAGCACACCAGATACTTATCTTTAAATGGCCTTCTTTTTACATCAGTGCAGTGTGTGCTGTGATGCAGGTCACCTATGCTTTATCTCTACCGTTCAGAGTTTTCATGTTGGAAATCAGCATCTTCCAGTGTGGATAGTTTAGAAATGTTATGCTTGCTTTCAGAAGAGATAAACCTTTATAAATCATGTCTTGTCTTCATTACATCTTTTAGTTTTTATTACTATTATTACTGGTTGTAATGTAAAAAGTGAAAATACTATCTAGAACTGATGGCAACATATATATGAGAAATTCTACCTACTAATTTGAACAGAACTACAGATACATATTTTTATCATAACTTCAACTTAGCACGTTTATAGGAATACGTTTTTGCGGGGGGAGTGCCTTCAAGTCAGTGTTGACTCCTAGTGACTACCTAGCCAAGTTGCTGCAGCTTTCTTTGCAAGATTTTGGAAGTGGTTTGCCATTGCCTCCTTCCTAGGGCTGAGAGAGAGGGCTGAGAGAGCTGGCCTTGTGCTTAAGGTAGGACCAGAACTCCTGGTCTTCCGGTTTCTAGCCTGATGCCTTAACTACTACACCAAACAGGTTCTCACTTAAAGGGATACTGCATTTATAATTAAATCATTTAGTTATTTGGACTGCAGTCATCTCTAAAAGTATGACAACATACTATGATGACCATCAATATTAACTATTCTCTACTAACTACATCTATGTTTTTGCTCTATTATTTGAGCAATTTTCATATTTGTATTGGCTAAATTAATGGATTTAGTAAACTGTATGAAGTTATATAATGGATAATAGCCTCATTACTATTCATTCTTATTGTGATTTTTCACTAAGAAAGGAAGGATATTTAAAATGGTCAACCAACTTAGAACACTTCACAGGTATTTTTAATGTCAAATTATTTGTTCTTTCTTTGTGAGTCCAGATTAAATATTCCTGGTCAAATACTTGATATTCAAAGTCTATGTGGCCTCATCACTTGGCTGGTTTGATCAGATTTAAGGCCATAAGCTTCTAATTTTGCTTGCTGAAAGGCTTAAAGGATTCCAGAACATAGAGAATATATGCATACAGACATTTATTTGAATCCAATTTTATATAAGTAAACTTCCTAAAATTAATTTAAGGAGAAGCTATGCTATGGCTCCCTGGAACAATGCAGTGTTGAGCTACTTGAAAATAAAGAATATTTTGTGGGGTAAAAAGTCACTAAAATAGTTCCTACTGATAGGATTATTAGAACTATTAATTAATAGTGGAATTAGTGAATAGTGATAGTGGAAAAACCAGATTTTCCCAGAGTTTTGGGGAAAATTGTGCAACATTCTGAATGAAAGTATCTAGGTAAAGAATTATTCCACTAAGTGAATAAGTATGAGACAAGAGAGTAAAGAAAAACCTATTCCATTCAAAGACATTCAGAGACTCAGGAATGAATGGGAATGATGACTGTTCAGTGAGCATCTGTGCAGAAAAAGGTCGGTTCATTATGAATATGTGGTTTAAGTATAAGTCTGTATGGCAAAGAATACATGCATCTAAAAGCATGATTGATTTGACTGTTTATGATGAATGATTGAGAAGATTAGTGAAAGATACAAGGATGAAAAGAGATTGCAAATGTTGGAAACACTTTTTATGATGGTCTCAAGAATAGTTTTGGCAAAAAGTGGACTGAGGTAAATGGATGACTGAAAGTTATATATAAACAATGAAAAATTAGAGCAAAACAGATAAAATATTAATAAAACAATTGGCTAGTATAAATGGCCTTCATGCATACAGCCCATATGAAAGCAGGATGCTAGACCTTGACATCTCTGTAGATCAGAGCCAAACATACTGTTTTATCTCCAGTGAAGCTTTTTCATAACCTGACTGAAGTAAAATTGAGCTGAAAAGCAACAGTGATTTAAATCTGTATCTATGCTTTACTTCCAAGCGGAAATGAATATATCCATAAGAATTAAGGGTGCAAGAAGAGTCTTCCATACATTTATTTGCTTAGATAGGAGGAACAAGAGAGAACAATTTCCAGACACAAAAGCATATTTGGAAGATAGCAAGTTACACTAAACATCACTCTTATAAATTAAGTCTGGACTACTGATGCTCTCAAGTCCTTATACAGGACTTATAAAATATTGGGCATCATAAAATATTAAACTTAACACTTTCATCTTAAAGAGTTTTACTGTTGCTGGAACAAAACTATTGTCTCTGCAGCTGGCAAATTGAGTTATTGCACTGAACATTTTTTTCACACACAGTCTTTTTTTATCTGGTTCTTCCATGTTAAAGAGTACTATAAGATAACTTGTATGTATTAAAAACGCTTCACTTGCTCAATGATAATTTATCTTTTTTATCTTCCAATTACACATGAAACTGCTGCATTTCTTGGTGAAGACCACACCTTTCATTTTGATGTAACTGATGTCTAACTTTCATTGCTACAGTCTGTTGCTAATACTTGTGAATTCTGTCTTAGCACCAACCGGAACAGATAAAATAACTGTGTCATCAGTGTATACCAGCAAGAATCATTTGATTGCAGTATTATGAAAATAAAAAATAGAACAGAAGAGGTAAACATTAACTTATTTACCAATATCAAAGGACAGAACTCATTTGTGTTAAAATATATGCAATAAAATTAATAGAAAAATTAAATAATTGTGGTAACTACTGCATATCTTTGCTTGCCTCCTTCCTGGAGAGGTATAGGGTTAGACAGGCCATTTGGAGAAGCATGCCTGACTTGCACATAAGTATTTTCATTTAGTATAATAATTAATTGTAATAATCTGCAATCTACTGTAAAATATGTTAACTTAACCTCCACTCTCTCCCTTCAAACAAAAACAAATGCTACCTTCAAATTGATGAAAGCAACATAAAGAACACCTCAAGGATAGCTAGATTATTTTTCTGCTATGTGCTGTCAAGTGTTGTCAATCTGTTTCCAGCCTGTTCCATAGTAGTACATTCTCTTGTATCATCCATTCCACATATTTCACATGTAGATACTTGGCATAAAGCTTATTAATAATATTTAAAACACCAATTAGATGATATTTTTCCAGGTCAGTCTTGGCATCTTTCTTAAAAATTAAAATGACTATTGACTGGCATCACTCCTTTGGCATCAAGAAAGAGTGGTCTTTGTGACTAAATCAGGCTGCCAGAACAGGAGCCTCCCATCAGTTTGACTTTCTAAGTTCAGCTGCAATCCAATCCCTCTGCTTCCTTGGTAGCTTTACTAGTCTTCTGTTGCATAATGAGCTTAGATATTTCAGAAAGAGATGCAGAGACCAGTCAGCTAAATATTCTGTACTGGGAACAAAGAAGCTCAGATCACAAACTGTTGGACTAAAAAGAGATCAAAAATATTCCACCCATACCCAGAAGCCTCTTTTAGGGTAGAATGAGCCACAAGTCCATGTAAGCCACTAGAAGTCAAGGTTAACTTGAAGGTGGCTTCAACAGGAAAAAAAAGCACAATAAAAACATAAGATGAAAACATAGGGTATAAGGGCATTTTAGGCAACACTGGTCTAGTTTAAGCAGGCAATTTTACCTGTTTGGAAACAAAAACACCATTTAAAAGGTTTACAGAAAATTCTGTCTCAAAATTACATCTACAGCATAAAAGTCGACTACACAAAAACACCATATAAAGGATATAAATAACATATTTGCTAATTCTATAAGAAAATCTACTCATCAGGTAATTCTTGCTCACAACATATTGATTCATATCTTGACAGGCTGTCTATGAAATCAGCCATCTGCAAATATGAACACTTAAATCAGCTGGAAAAGAAATAAACCAAGTAATCTGTATTGAAATCTGGTAAAAGACCATTAAGTGAAGACAGAAGACACCGGAGATTTTTTAAAATTAAAATCCCAAAATGTTCTTCAGTGACATTTAACATGATCCCCAAAGTCATGTTGGACTTCTGGGGAAGAAATGGCAGACTGAAGATGACTCTACAAAAAGCGGAGCCGACGACCATGGCAGTATGAAAAACCAGCAAGTAGACCAGCTCTTCATAATTCTTCCCTGGACAAGGAGAGGACTTGAGATCACCCACAACTGCTCCAGACAGTTGCTCCTCATGAGGAGAGTGCAAGTCAGCAATCTCTGGCAGGTTTAGATCTCTGGGAGACGAGGGAATAGCCATCTTACTCAAACCACGGTCAGCGTCTTTAAAAGAACACTGGGTTTTCATACTTCCTTTTCTAATTACTTTCAGAAATTGCTTGTTAACTCCTTTTTAGCTATTAGGAACCTTTGGATCAACAAGTATGAAAACACGGGTGAGGTTCCTTCAATCCTTAGTGAAAGAAGTTTTAAATACAAGTTTAAGGACTTAATTTTTTGGGTGGGGGAATAAACAGCAAAAGGGTGATTAAAACTTTGAATTTAGAAAGTTACAAATGGACTAAGGGTCCAGATAAATTTGAAATAAGATTGTGGAATTTATTATAAGAATCCTTCCCATGGGAAAATGCTTTTGTTTTGAATTCTTAAAAAAAAATCAGACTAAGTTAAAACTTTAAAAATTGGACACTAGAAGGGACTAGAAGGAACCAAAGATTACAATTAAAGGAGAACAACACTTAAATTCAACTTATAAATACAGAATAAAGCAAAATATTTTAACATTAGACATAGAAGTTAATTTTAAGAGTGTCTGCCTCTATAGCTAGACCATGTTTAAAAGATGTTATGGAAGAGAAACAAGTTTTACCTGATAAAACTGAGACTGATTTGAAAGTGGATTTTAAAATGACAGGCTACAAGAATGACATGGAAAAAGATGTTATACTGAACATAGAAAAGAAACTGGCTGATGTCTTAATAATTAAAAGGGATGTACAAATAACAAACCAAGAGAGTGACCTGAATAATTTTCCTGCATTGTATTTATAAAAGAGGCTTGTTAAAGCTTTGAAGAATTTTGTGAGAAGGGATGAAGAAAAAATGAAAAGAAATCAAGTTCTAGGACATTATTTAAAGGGACTAAAGATCAAGTAAAAAGAAGGAATATAAAATGGTTTATTTGATCAAGGTTAAAATAGGTATCTTGTTATCTCTGGTAACTCTTAATAGACTTTTGCTGACTTCAGGACTGAAATGACAAGGCTTTAAGGATTTGTTTATAGATAAGAGATGGGATATGGGAAGAAGAGATTATTTGCTGTATTTTAAGAGAAGATGATAAGTTGCTAAAACTGTTTATACTTGTGATAAAGGGGGAAGTTATTTCTTTATATATTTCTTTTTTTTTTTTACTATATTCTTATTTTTTCTTTCTTTTCTATTTTTCTATTTTTTTCTTTTCTGCGCCTTTTTTTATTCTTTTATTTAGTTTGTATTAGTTTGTATTGCTGTATTTGTAATTTTTAATAAAATTACTATTAAAAAAAAGAAAAAAAAGATCCCCCCGAGGTCATGTTAAAATACTCATATTGTTGAAGACACATTTTCCCTGGGCTTTTATTCCTCTGCAACCCTTTTAAGCCAAAATGCAATTTCCAAAAAATGATTCTACCTAATAAAATTAACTATTTCATTATGGACTACATAGATCATGATACGGTTTGTTGCTAATGTATCTTAAAATGGTGTGATGGTAGGTTTGTTTCAATTCCTGGAATCTCCAAGAGCTGGAAAAATCCTGCCTGAAACATTAAGCAGTGCTAGTTCAAGTCAACAGTTCTAGCCTAGATAGACCAGTGGTCTGATTCATTTTCTTCCTTTAAGATGACAGACAGGTTAGATGTTGTAGTTAGCTAGATTAGCCAGTATTAATTATTGTTGAGGGGGACGTGGTGGCGCAGTGGCTTAATGACGCTGAAAGTTGCCAACCAGAAATGGTTGACACTTCAGTGGTTCGAGCCCAGCCTTTGCGTTAGCAGAGTGAGCTCCTGTTTCCTCCCCAGTTCCCATCAACCCAACAGTTCGAAAACTCACATGAGTAGATAAATGGGTACTCTCACTCCAGTGGGAGGAAAAATGCTGGCGGAACCTTGCAAAAGGAGTTGGGAGCAGTTGCCGGTAGCGCGGAAGCCGCACTCGCCCAAAAAAGGCGCAAAGCAACGGAAACCCCGCCTCCTGCGCTCGCCAGCTGGGCTCTGCTCTAGGAAGGAGGCACTGGCAAACCCCTTCTGAAACACCTTGCCTTGAAAACTGCAAGGACTCGTCCAAAGCAGTCACTGCAGAGTCGGTAATGACTGAGTGCAGATTAAAAAAATAATTTTTTTTGTTGGCCCTTTGAAGTAGGCAAGGTCATGAAACAGAAGCAGCAGAGATTCCAGGAATCAATCAATCAACCTTCCTTCCTTCCTTCCTCCCTCCCTCCCTCTCTCCCTCTCATAGCCTTTAGAGGTACATGGGTTATAGGCAAGATGGCAAGCTTCTTCATGAGTAGCATCCTTACTCCTGCTCTTCCCCAGGAAGCCCTCACCCTGCTTGGCCTTGGAGACTATCCTGTTCAAGCAGGCCTCTGCCTTAGATGGTTAGGGTTTTTTTACTATATTGTGGCCCCTTGTGTACTTTGTGATTTGGAATGATTGGGGTAACAAAATAACTCATTCCTTGTGTTCCTAAGCACTTCAGAGTTAGTAATTTCCACTTGTAATCAATTCAGTTACCTAGAGACAGGAAACAGGGCTGCCCCCCTGTTTGCAACAGCTATCATATCCTTTCTACCTGCTATTCATAATAATTCAAAATCCAAGAATGTTGAAAAGGATCCACAATTTGACTGCATCTTCATACCATATTTTACTGGTGATATCAAAGACACAGGAAAATTCATTTGAATATGTTACAGGATTAGACATAAAATTTGAATTAATTTGATTTAATATTCCTTGCAAAAAATAAAGGAAAGTTGAACAGGTTTTACAGTGCTATGACTTTAAATATAGTGGAGTAACAATGCCTAAAAACTTAAAGCAATTTTTTAAAAAGTAAAAACAGAAAATGTAACTATACTCTTGGAAATGGTTTCATTTCTTTTGGCTAGGTAACTAGTAATTATAAAAATTATTGTGCTTCTAGAATCTTTTTTTTACCTTTCAAATATTGCCAATATTGACTTAACATATTCCATAGAATGCCAAAAGGAGCTTGAATTATTTTGCAAAAGAAGCATATTGCAGGTAGTCCTCGACTTACAGCCATTTGTTTAACGACCTTTTGAATCTACAGCGATGATGAAAAAAGTGACTTACAACCGATCCTTGGTCTTATAACCATGACAGTGTCCCTGCAGTCATGTGATCAAAATTCAGGCACTTGGCAACTGGCATGTATTTGCAACAGTTGCAGTGTCCCAGGGTCACGTGATCACCATTTGTGACCTTCTGAGAGCGCTTCCTACAAGCAAAGTAAATAGGGGAAGCCAGATTTGCTTAACAACCATGAAAAAAAGGTCATAAAATCGGGCACAACTCACTTAATGACTGCATCGCTTAGCAATGGAAGTTTTGGTCCCAATTGTGGTTGTATGTTGAGGACTACCTGTATTGTGAACAGCTAAAATCATACAAACAAATCAATAATGTGCTTTCAGCTTTCCAGGTCTTCAAATATTCCACAACTCATTTTAGTTGAAACAATTCATGTTATTATCAATGACTGGATGATTCCATGTTACTCAACAGAACTCTCTTCAGACAAGATATTCTATCACATACTGTATGTAGCTCTCCCATTTCTTCCACTGAAAGAACTGGCTCCTTATTTGTAACTATGGTTTTTCAACTGATCGTATATTTATTTATTTATTTATTTTTATTTTATTATCAGACTTGTATGCCGCCCATCTCTCCCAACGGGTGACTCTGGGCGGCTCACAATAATAAAAAAGAAGAAAAAACACAAGTCCCTCCAACCATGGATAAAATCTATAAATAATTAAAAAACATATATTAAGAATGCCCGAAAAACCTCCTATGATTTTAAGCCCCAAAAACCTGTAAGATGCTGGGGGGGGGGGACAAACCCCTCACCCCACCAGCCATCTCCACAGGTGCAGGCCCCCCTCTGGCCCCTAGGCCTTCTGGAAGAGCCAGGATTTGAGCCCTTTCCTGAAGGCCATGGGGGAGGGGGCACACCGGACCTCAGGAGGCAAGATGTTCCATAGGGCGGGCGCTGCAGCAGAAAAGGCTCTCTGCCTAGTCCCCACCAATCGAAATTCCTTGACTGGTGGGGTCTGCAACCTGCCCCTTCTGCTGGACCAAGTGGGGCGGGCTGAAATGACTGGGGCGAGGCGGTTCCTCAGATAACCTGGTCCCGTGCCATGAAGGGCTTTAAAGGTGATGACTAACACCTTGAATTGGACCCGGAAACAAACTGGTAGCCAATCCAGCTCACGCAACAGGGGTATTATATGTGCCCTCCTAGGGGCATTAAGAACTGTCCGCGCTGCCGCATTCTGCACCAGCTGTAGCTTCCGGATACTCTTCAAGGGTAGCCCCATGTAGACCGCATTACAGTAGTCCAACCCGGAGGTGACCAGGGCATGAGTGACCGTGCGGAGATCCTCCTGATACAGGAAGAGGCGTAACTGCCACACAACACGAAGTCGTGCAAAGGCCCTCCTAGCCACGACTGCCACCTGCTCTTCGAGCAGGAGTCGGGAGTCCAGGAGAACCCCCAGATTACGCACCGGGTCTGTCTGGGGTAGTGCAACCCCATCAAGAACCAAAGATGACAAGCTCCTAGATCTTGAGGCTCCCCGGATCCACAGCTACTCCGTCTTACCAGGTTTCAGCTGAAGCCTGTTGTCCCCCGTCCAGGCCCCCACAGCCTCCAGGCACCGCAAGAGGGCAGTCACAGTGTCACTTAAGGCACCTGGGATGGAGATGTATAATTGGGTATCATTAGCATACTGATGATACCTCACCCCACGGTGCCAGAAGATCTCACCCAGCGGTTTCATGTAGATATTAAATAGGAGCAGTGAAAGCACTGACCCCTGTGGCACCCCACAAAGTAGGGGCCGGGGGCTGGACCTCTCGCTCCCTATCAACACCGATTGGGTTCGGCCTTGGAGAAAGGAGCTGAACCAGCACAACATTGTGCCACCCAGCCCCAACTCCTGCAGCCGACCCAAAAGGATACCATGGTCGATGGTATCGAAAGCTGTCGAGAGGTCAAGAAGAGCAAGGATGGATGCACCCCCCCCATCCTGCTCTCGCCAGAAATCATCTAAAAGTGCGACCAATGCTGTTTCTGTCCCATAACCGGGCCTGAATCCTGACTGATAGGGGTCCAGATAATCCGTTTCCTCCAGGATCCTCTGAAGCTGCCGCGCGACCACCTTTTCTACCACCTTCCCTAAAAAGGGGAGGTGGGAGACTGGACGAAAATTGTCCAGGAGGGTGGTATAAATAGGTATAGGCTCTGCACCTGCAAACTAAGGGCATTTAAGGGTGTTCCAGAGTTCAAGACTGGGGACAGGAGCCTTGTCCATGGAATAGGAGTATGGAGATCAAGTCTACCCTCAGCTATGGAAACCCACTAGGTGACTTTGAGCAGTCTTGCTCTCTCTCTCTCAGCCCAATCTATCTCATGGGTTTGTTGCTGTGGTGAAAAACAGGAGGAGAGAGCACTACGTACACTCTTTTGAGCTTCTGTAAAAAAAAGGCAGAATACAAAATAAATAAAACAAAATAAGGTTGGGTTGCCACAAGCCTTAGTTCTGAATCTATAGCTGATTAAAAGTAAAATGACTATCCTTGAGTCCAAGGTGACTTACTTCAAATCTGAATGGATTATGTGAATTCACAGATGATTATTTGAAGAACCATAATTACAGGTAAGTAACCAGTATTTTTGCCTGCCTTTGTGGTTCACTTTAGTGGGCAGTTAACAAGCACTTCTACTTGGTGGAAGTTCTAGATAGTTCTAAAAATAGTACTGCTTGACCAAAAGCTAATTAACACCAGGATTGCAGACATTCAACAGCAATTAAAGTAAAAGGTTGAGACAAAAAATGCTGTCAATGGAGCTAGTGATGTAAAGGAACAGCCC
The DNA here is from genome assembly GCA_030867105.1 of Liasis olivaceus. Classification (NCBI taxonomy): domain Eukaryota; kingdom Metazoa; phylum Chordata; class Lepidosauria; order Squamata; family Pythonidae; genus Liasis; species Liasis olivaceus. Next base: position 267,868,689 of record CM061349.1, read on the forward strand.
CATAAGCCTTCGGGATGCAGTTGCTTAGTCCAATCATGGCAGAAATGAATCATAATTGTTACGTACTTTGTGAAACATTGTGAAGAAACGTGGAGGCCAAGTCTAGGTCTGGAATAAAAGATGAAAAGGGTTCCATTTGAAGGATGCTGTATAGTTGACATACCTAACTTGTGACTGCCCAACCTAAATTTCAAGAAATAAAGTAAGTGTTGCAGCAGGTTAGGAGGTGCTAGAAAAAAAGGTGGAAAGAACTGTATCTTGAAGCAAATGAAAATTTATTTATTTATCTATTTGTCCAATTTATATAGCCACCTATCACACAACAAGTGACTCTTGTTGTGTCCAAGACCAAAATCCAGAACCATTTTAAGTAATAATGAAATATCCATCTGTACAACTGCTTTGTCTCTGTGAAAAATCATTCAAGGCTCATCAGCACAAAGGCTGCAAAGGACCTTTGCCCATTGGGCAGATGTCATTCTACAAGAAACACTAGTATCCAAGAGAGCAGGTGAAAGGGACAGACAGTGAAAGGCTCAAAGAATGACAACATTGGGAGCAACAATTCCAAGGAAGGACTCCAGCAAGGGACAACCTTAGCATGTGGAGAAAACGAATTTAAAAGGCCCTTTAAACCAGCTTCCCCTATGAGAAAATCTCTCTCTTTTCCTCACTAAGTTTTTAATTTGTGGTGATTTCAGTATCATGTTCCAAAAGGCAAGCACAGTGAACTTTAAATCTAGGAGAAAAACCAGACCATGAGGAATATGAGAATTTCTGTTTACAGAAGACTATAAAGGATGCAAAAAGAGCCATTTGGAAGTTGTTTTGCTTTTTAGTTGATGGCTTGCAAGCAGCAGACAGGATACCAATGACCACAGCTGGGAAAATCTGCCTGGGTACAAGCACCATGCTCTGAACTTGAACTTGGGCAGTAACTCATGGCTTCCTGAATAGATAAGAGATATGGTCTGCTTGGATGCCAAATTAAATCTTGTTGACATCAAGAGAGGAGGCGCACAAACCAGGCCAGATATACAGTGGTACCTCGCGTTACGAATTTAATCCGTTCCGTGACTCTGATCGAAACTCGATTTGGTCGCACCGTGAGGCAAATTTTCCCATAAGGTTCAATGTAAATATGGCTAATCCACCCTCCAAATTTGGTCGCGCTGCGAGGCAAATTTCCCCATAAGGTTCAATGTAAATACATACGGCTCTGCATTTTCTTTGGAGCCATGCTGACAAGCACACCAAAAACCTTCCAAACGCCACAAAACACACCACAAGCCTCACTGAATGTCTCCTTGCTACCGTGATCTCGCCCACAGGAAGCCGCGACCACGTGGCAGCAGGGCAAATGGCCACGGATCCGGTTCGTAGCGTGGGGCGGAGGTCGCACGGCGAGGTAAATTTTTGGGGCCGGAGCTGATCGTATCGCAAAAAATTCATAAGGGGGGGCATTCGTAACCCGAGGTACCACTGTAGTCCTGGTAGAATCAGGAGAATACAGTCAGTATAATCATGAATGATCTTGGCAACAACTCAAGGTATGAAAGGCAGAGGGAAGAGATACAGTAATTATTGAGACCAATTGAACTGGAAAATATCTCCTTCAACAGCAAATTTTGCTCTTTTTCTAGCTTGCAGGCAAGCATATCACCTCTTAGAAGCACAATCACCAGAATACTGAGGGGAATTAATCCACATGTTTGCAATGTGGACAGCTTCCATATGAAAGACATTGAAGATTTCATGCTTATCATTCAAGTGGAAGGTAATGTTGAAGAAAGTTCTTTCCCATAAAAATGTTATATAGCCAAACAAGGCTGGTAATTAGTGATTCAAAAGGAAAGCACGTTCAATTAATAAAACTTACGACTCATGGTATTCCTTCCTTATCCACTGATGAAAAATATTGTTAAGGTCTAGAGTGATACTAAGGTGCTGAAAAGAGGGAGCATCCCACTTCTTGCATGAGGTAGAGATATATTAACCACTTAAGAATGGATGGCACAGAGCAGGGATTCTCAAACAGTGGGACTGATCCCTCACAGGGTCACAAGTAAATTAGAGGGGGCTTGCAATATTTCTTTAACACTATAAGGCTTCCACAGGACAAGTTGGAGCACTCACACTCAATTAGCCTGGTCAATCCCACAGTGGGCTCATGCAGGAGAAGTGGGGATCAATACTCAAAGTGAATTTTCAGAGACAGCCAAACCCGTGCATCTAGCTAAGGTTCCTCTGAGTATTTTGGCATCTTCACTGACTTTATCCTTCTCAAACTGGAACCACTGGAAGACATGGCTGTAATGACAGTTAATCCTACTCAGGATTCTTTAGTCAATTTTTTATTAATCTCCCAGTCACCATGCTACTGGGGGGGGGGGGGGGGATCTCATTTTTTCTCCTTCATAAAATGGGCATAGGCAGACCAGATCATCTGGTTGGAGCACCCACTCAATCTCCAAATCAAATAGCCAGAGTAGCAGTCTGTACAAAATCCAGCCTTTGAGCTGATTCAGGATTCAGCAGCTATGCCAATCAATGTGGAGCTTGCCCACATTATAAAATGGCAAGCTCCACATAAGCCCTCACTATGCCACTATCCCAGGGTTCTCAAACTTTGCAATACCAGTACACCATAATGATAAATGAATGTGTGTGACTCCCCTGGTGAATAAAATAAATAATAATTACCTAGGAACTGGAGTGGGGGATGTCAGCTTGCTTTCACCAGTAAAATTAGACAAAGCTGTTGTAAACAAGGCAAAGGACAAGAGTGCAAATAACTGCAGACATTGCTATTGGAAAGCTTGGGTGGCTAAAGTTATGCTTGCTCGGAAAGGGCTTGCTTGCTTGTTGAATTTAACCCTTTCTGTAATACCTAAACATATCTTGTCTTCTCTTCCCTTTCTACACAATTACTCCTTGCCTGAATTCCTTCTAGTTTTATTCTTTCCTTTCCCAGTATAGCAATCCCTTCCTCTTCTTCTTTTTCTTTTGCTGAGTCTGCTGGAAGGAGAAATGCGAATAAACACATCTGTGTGTGCACTTATGTGTGAGTTAGTATGTACAAGTAGTACTCAAATTTACAAATTAGTAATTAATCTTTCAATTATTATAACTTTGTTCTGGTGCTGGCCTGTTTTTTGGGGAATGAGCTTCTGGCAGGCAGATACACATATGTATATACATATTCAAGTATATCTTATGTTTATTTATTGAGGGAAGGGGAAGAACCTTCAGCATTAATTTTAGCTGGAGCTGACAAGATGGGGAAGCCAGTCATCGTTCAGAATTTCACTCTGGGCTTTTTTTTCCTATCTACTTTTCTTTAGAAATTGTTTTACATTCAAAATTGTCTTTGTTTTGGATGAATATAACAGCATCCCTCTCTAGAGTCTTTGGGATATCTCAAGAATTGAAAGGAGCATGAGACACTGATCTGGAAACTACTATCGATGTTTGGAAAGTGAAACCCCCTCTGGGGGAAGCAACTTGTTCAAACTTCCCTGGACTTCAGAGGTGTTAATGTATCAGTGTTATTTAATCTCTGTTAATATATTCTCTTGAGTGCCTTTATGGTAGAGACATACACAAATTTGGTAAACCTAAGGACAGGATACTTATTAATCTAGAAGCCATTCTGCAACTTATCATAGACTTCCAGGTTAGACTTTTGCCCAAAGTCATATCAACAAAGCTCATGTCACAAGCTGCCCAGATTTATGGCTGGAATATTTCATAGAATCTCTGAGGGCATTCAAGAGAACAGAGGCTGTGATAAACTGGATAACTAAGGCACTGTTCCTAATCACAGCTATCACTGAAACTTTGGAAGTGGAAGTCCATTCACCTACCTAGAGGGTGCAAAGGCTGAGAAAGACTGCACTGATATACTGATATATTTTGTGACTAATATTCACAAAATGCAGTGTAGCTGTTCTGAGACTGTATTGTCTCAGAATATAGGTGTGCTTTGTGGGCTGCCATAAAAAATGTCTTGAAGTTAGAATGTCAGGAAGTACAGCTGTAATATAGATTTCTCTTGTAATGCTGTTTTGCTGTGTACATGCCCACCCATCTCAGTTTGGCTTCTTCATGTGCTATCTGTGAAAATCAGCTCCAGGTGTACGGTGCTGAACTTACTGAAACTCCACCACACTTTGCTTCTCCCAAATCTCTTCAACAATGGCCATGCTGGCTGAGGTCCATAGAACATTTGGAGGGTACTAGGTTGCATATGCCTAAGTAATACATCAGATCTCCAAACTTGAGTTCCAAGTCCATATAATGGAATGATTTCATTATTACTTTTTCCTTTTCCTTTTTTTCCCCCTAGTTCCGGGACTCAGCATAAGTACAGTAGCTTGAGCTGTGGCTCTTTGTATAATCAAGAATTAGCTCACTTTTAGCAAAGCCAACATAAGGATGATGCTCACTGTGTGTTTGTACTATATTCCAACTTAGAAATCATTGCCTTTAGACAATTAGGGGAATACTCAAAGAGTTATTTTCATCTACAGACATCACAACATTGTTTATAAACAATTCCCTTAAAGATATACTTTTTGCATATTTAAAAACACCAACTATTTACTGTGGGCATTCTGTATGCAAAAGTTTAGCTTTCAAATGTACTTCTTCTAAAGGTGAATGCTTCTTCAAACAGAGAAAGCAGAAGTGACAGAAACTGTATTAACGGTTTATTACCTCAGTTTAATTTGTCTCAGTGGTGCAGCTTACATTTATTCAATACAATATTTTACTATGGCAACAGTTGCACTGCATTAGATCACTCTCTTTATGGTACATGCAACCCCCTCCCCATTTCCCATCCCAGCACTTTCATTTTATTGGAGCTTCTTTTTAAAAACACTAGTTTTAAACAGTTTTATTTCAATGATAACAATGTTTATATGAGTCCTATTTTTGACTGTCAGGACAGGTTTTTCCATGTATATTTAATGCAGCAAATGCCAGCCCCTTTGAAAGCTTACTTACAATGTTCCAAAAACACACTCAGTGGTTAGAGGGTTAATTAATGAAATGGATGACTGGGCTGAAAATAAAATTCACTGTTCAAAAAATGCAATATCATGAGAATTAGGCACACCATCATATTGTAACCACTGAGAATTCTCAATAGTAAAATAAAGCCTTGTTCCCCCAGCATTTTCATTAGTTTTCCAGTAGCGGCAGACGCAGTGTGAATTATAATGACCTAGAAAAGCAATGATTGCTCCCTTTAAAAAGCGTACGTGTATACAGAAAAGACACACTCTCTTTCTCTTTAGGAACATGTCGATTACCAATTATGTAGCTGTACACTTAAAACTTTGAATTGAATTTGACATCTATCTCCCAGAAAGGCAATAAATGCAAAACAGAACTTCAAACTGTTTTATATGATACAGCACAATACAAGTAAATTTCAGCAAAATCATACAGACTCATTATTAATTATAACTGTTGCATTAAACATTAGGAACCCTGAAGACAGAGATCAGGAAGAAAATTCAGCTCAATATAAAATTCTAGCATATATAGTCTTTCTACTGCTAGTTTCTGTACTTCCAAATAAATATCTTTTGAAAAATGCCACATTAGCTATATATAATCTTTTCTTTTTTTCCTCCTAGCGTTTTTCCCACATGTGCAGGGTCTGCTTTTTTTTTTTCTGGATCAAATGAATATAGCGACTTATGACTTGCTGCCGGCTTCCCCATTGCCTTTGCCTATGTGGGAAGCTGACAGGGAGCATTAGAAATCTTCCTTCCTTCCTTCCCTCCCTCCCTCCCCAAGCATTTTAATTAGATGATACAGATCCAGACTGCTTCTCTAGAGTTTTGGGTTGCAGAATCTGATTTGGAGAGTTTGCAATTTCTCAAAGAAAAGTTCATAGCCACTAGGAGTATGTATTATCTAGGAATCTCTGTTTCATTTAGATCCACCTAGTGTTAGAGAGAAGCATCAGCACAGTATGACCATTTATGGATTGCAGCCAACATTCATCACAGATACAAAATATTTAAACTAACTTCCTGTCTTATCTGTAGCACTCACAAATTGCCACACAATAAACACATCCACTTATACACACTATAAAATTGGAATATTCCCAGAGATGATACACAAATAGAATGTTTTATATTTTTAACAGTACAGCCCTGGTTTAGCTTGGAGAATATTACATGCCTGTTTTTTTATCTGATCAGCACGGTTTGTCAAGTTCTTACATTCACTGCCTTCTCTCTAACGCATCAATCTTGAAAATGGAACTACAGATTTATGGCTGACAAATAAGTATATTTAAATGCAAACCATAGCTTGAAACCCTACTGCAAACTATGATTTTAGATTCTAGTTCAGTAGCTTGGAGAACTGAATCAGCGGCCACACGAGACTATTGCCAGACTTCCATGGTTTGGTACTGGTATCTATCTATATACTACTAAACTCTCGTGTCTGTAACCTTCAACTGGGCGAAGCAGTGCATCATAGGGCAACCATTTTTGAACCAAGGTACCTCAAATGGACTAACTTACAGAATGTGTCCAAAATCCAGGACCCATTACTCCTGTGGGATTGAAATTTGGGAAATTTGTGGCCACTTCAGCACTGGCGCACTGCAACACCGCTACAGTCAGCAATTGGTTGCTTTGGAAACAAGGCAGAAATGTTAAATTTCTTAATAGCGGTGGGCATTGAGGGAAGGATGAGGGAGAGATTTGGATGCCTGCCGGTGAGATAGAGCTGGCTGGGGGTGTCAGTGGTCGATGGGTGAGCCTTCTTCCCTCCTCAAGGGAGGGGGCCCTTGGGGACACATCAGAATGGGGAGTGGGGTGCAGGTTTCCTCACAGTCTGCAGCTTTTGAATTGAGAAGGCACAGGAGCCTGGAGTGGAAGGGAAGACTTGTTATACAAATGAAGTTCTACTTGCTTTAATCTGGATCTAACCCTATGGGTGTTTCATATCTCAAACATACACAAACTTATCCTAATTGTGATTTAAAAGAACTTATGTCACAACCAGTTCTATGGACTTCTGCTTTAAGGAATATGGGTCTTTGGCAATAAGAATGGTTATCACAATGCTGGCAATTTATTTATTTCTTACATGGTCATCTACTTAATTTATTAGAACTAGGTCCTGTTTCTTTTGTTTAGACAATAAAATATATTGTGATTTTTTTTTTCCTAGGAATTTAAAACATTTTTAACAATCTTTAGATGATAAACAAAAGAGATATTAAGGTAATTGGTTATGAGTACTGATTATGTTTCACCAGGTGTTCAGTATGATTGGAGTGCTACCTATTTGCATAACTTTCCCCTTACCTAGTCATGGAGAGAGTAATAAGTATAAAGGAAAGCCTGTGATTTATCAAGTGGTTCTCCAGGAAGGAAGAGTGATTTTCTTATACATGCCATCTGCACAGTTAACTGTATAAATAACCATTCTTTCGAAACCAATTTCATTTTACTTGAGAATTTAACATACAGAGAAGATTCCCACTTCGATTTTACATTACGACTAGAGGATTCATTAAAGCTGAATTATCAATTAACACAACAGTTACTTGACTTGGCAGACAAATGAAAGAAGAAAAAGCACATTTATATTGAGAAAATAATTTCACCTCCTTTATACTAAGTCTGTATTAGGAGGCAGAAAAGCAAGACACATAAAAACTATAGTATCCATCCTTCAATAGCAATTGATCACCAGCAGACACCAACTACTATAGTCACAAAAGAACCTGTATGGAATTAACATCTTCTTAATCAACCTCAGGGTTTCCCTATTTTGTTTATATGCATGGCATCCATCACACAGCATAAAAGAGACAAACCTCCTTTCCTGTGGTATATAAAGATTTGTATCTGCCTTCCTCAGGGATAAAATAAGATTGTTCAGCTATGTTTTTCCTTGTTTTATTCTCACTTTTCAGAAATAGTGTGTCTAACAGTGGGCATGGGGAAGTGGAACTAGAAAAAGCATACTTTCCGTGCAACACAGTTGATTGAAAGGTAGCCTGATCCAAAATCTCAGTTGTGTGAAATGTCCTTCCCCAGACCCACATACTTCAGGAGGATAGTTTGTTTCATGTGAAAATGGAACAATTTCAGCAATGAAGAAATGTGTAAGAGAATTTCTAAAAAATACACTGACTTACCTTACAGAGATGGTCAAGGGATCTTTCTTTTATTATTCATCTTTACTTTGCCCTCCTATCCCCCCCCCCCCACCAAAAAAATCCCCTTACCTTATTTTACACCATCACTCACCATCCAAAAAACTTCTGGAGACAATTACGTTCTGTTTCTAAGGATATTCTATTTATGAGAAATAGAACTAACTTCTGCTTTAAGCCATGGTTATTTTTATGGAAAGGAATCCATGGCTTTGGCATAACATAAAATAATAAAAAGAAAAGTTAGAAATTTACCTGCCTTTCTAAAATTCATGCTGTGTCCCACCTTTGTCCGCTGCAATGTAAGAAATTCAGTTGAAGTGAAGTTTTAATCTAGCAGTACAATCCAGTTTTGTATAGTCAACTACTAAAATAGGATTTCACTCAAGACAAATGGACCAGAGCTATTCTACTTGCCCCATACAATCCCAGGCCAGAAATAACCACTGTCACAATTATAATGGAGGTATAAGATAGGGAGTTGACATTCCAGGAATGCTTAACATCTGTTAAAATACACTGGCAACCTCTATTCCTTATACCTTCTTTTCCTTCCCATTAGTACAGAAGTTCTTGGAACAGTACAGTTTCTCTAGAGCGTAGGAAAGACTGCTTCCCTCAATGGAATAAAGAGACAATATAAGCTGCAGTGAGCCCCCCTTCCAAGAAATCTTCGTTAGGCCCAGTTACTTTGGATAACTATTGTCTAGTTTCCAACCTTTCCTTTCTGGAGAAGGCTGTTGTGAAGATAGTGGAGCAGAGGAACAGCTTATCTAGACCCCTTTTAGTTGGGATTCAAACCTGACATGGATGAAAATGGCGCTGGTCTGGCATCACTCCGAAGAATTACTTTTGTTGAGATCTGGATAGGAGAGTGCACTCCTAGTTTTCTTACAGCTCTTAAGGGCATTCAGTACCATTAATCACAGTATCCTTCTGCACTATACACAATGGTTGAGAGTTGCTGCCATTGTGTTACAGTGTTTCTGCTCCTTCCAGTTCCAGTTAATGGCAATGGGGAACAGGCTTTTAGGGTGCCCAGGCTTCAGTTCTCTCCCCAGATTTTAATATTTGTATGAAACCACTGGGAGTGTTCATCTCTCAGTTTGGAGTAAAATCAGACTGCTGATGATACACAGACTGAGCTGGAGATGCTGTAGAAGTTTTGACCTGGTATTTGGGGGCTACTGGAGGCAACAGGCAGATGTTGAACCTCAGCAAGACCAAGTTGTTGCTTATTTGGAAGTATTCTTTGTTAGCTCTGGCTGTAACTCTTGACAGGGTGACACTCCTCCTGAAACAGCAGGTCCATGACTTGGGGGACCTCCTGATCATAAAGTATTGCAAGATGGACATGTGGAATCTTGCTATGGGTAGAGGCCATTTGCCCAGTTTTAACTGGTGTGCAAGTTGTGGCCCTACCTGGAGTGTAATGTTCTAGCAATTGTGACTCATATCTGTGAATCATACCACACAACTGAATTACTGCAATCTACATGGCAATGCCTTAGAAGATCATTTGGAAACTGCAGCTGGTGCAACATACAGCTTTCTATATAGTTTTACAGTTTTATTATTGTAGACTGCCAGGAATCCATGCAGATTATGGTGGTATATAAGAAAGACATTTAAATAACTAAACACTGAGATATATTGATGGTCTAAAATTGGCAGGATGCAATGCCAATCAATGTTTAGATTTTAAATATTTATTTTAATGCATTCCACTGTGCAGAAAACTACAATCTGTATATTATTTGACACAAACTCAGAAATGTAAGCAGTAGCTTTTGGAAAACAAAGGTTCAAGAAGAACAGGAACTTGCATAGCCTTATTCCGTTTTCAGTACTTTGGGTGCTATACAGAGACTATGGTTTTTAATAAATGCCATGTGGAAGAACAGGCTTATTTACTCATTTCAAACAAACACACATATATTACCCCATTCCAGAATCTGAGCAATTTCCAATAACTATTAAAATAATAGAACAGAAGCCCCAAAGGGTTATAAAATCAGTCTTTTCTTGTGAAGATTATCAAAAGCTCAACATCTGCAAGTGGCATTGGTCACATCTGTCACTTTGCACAGTATACCAAAACAGTGCAAGAAGATTCTTTTTTCCAAGTTAAGATCACCTAGTGAGGACCAAGAATTTTGCAGCTATTCAGGTACCATGATATGATGTATCCCAACATTCAAAAATAATTATGACTAAAGTGGAAATTCAATACAGTTTAATTCTGTGATACCAGGTTAAGTTTTCAATGATGCTGGCTACCAAAATCAAGTTTTCAGCAACACTGCAGGTATTACATATATGAAACAGTTTTTAAAAAGATTTCTGTCCTTTAGAGTACATAATTCTCAACTTCACCTTTAGCTTTTATCACAATTAAGTATGAAAGAAACTGAAAAGAAAGCATAAACTACTGGAATATCACTATATAAATCTCCAGTTCTACTACTGCATTCATTTCTGGCCACTCCATATCACCAAAATATACTGATTAGAATAGTACTGTTTCACTGTGAGAACACACTAAAGCATTATACTGTAGGGGGAAAAGATAACTAAGGGGAACATGCCAGATATTAGAAGACTGTATTTTCCCCAATCATATATTAGACTGAAAAGTCACTGAATGTAATTAATTAGCAGTAGATTCAAGGAGAAACTTGAGAGAGCAATTTCTCAATCATACATAATTATCTAATTATGGTGATGGCCACAAGCTCAATTATTATTTTTAAACTAACAAATCAAATCATGGAAGATCTGTGGGCTTGGTAGCTTTATAGATTTTCCAAACACAGAGGCATCCTCAAATTGAGACATTTGCTTGTGAAAGATCTGGTATTGGCTTGTGTTAGAATCAAAATGCTGAACTGAATTGTCCTCATTCAGCAAGGTACCTCTTAAGAAATATCTTGGGTTCATGGAATAGAACTAAGGATTTAAGGTTCAAAAGCAGCTGTACATTGTACAGTGTCCAGTGGACACATGGAGTCACATGGAGTTTTATTTTGCAAGTTATGAGAGATTGTGGGAAGGCTGAGAAAAGAAGGCAAGAGTTAAGACATGGAATGAAATTAAGAAGGACATGTTAAGATGGGAGAAAAAGAGCAAGTTTGGTCTAGTGGTTAAGGCTCCAAGGCTAGAAACCAGGGGACTGTGAATCCTAGTCCTGCCTTAGGCATGAAGGCTGGCTGGGTGACTTTGGGCCAATCACTCTCTCTCAGCCCGATGTCACGTTCAGGCAACAAGCCTGTCGGTCAATTTCTGTTGCGACCAATGGATCAACATTTGGTTGATCTGAAAAAAGTGGACCCTGCACATGTGGGAAAAGTGCTAAGAAAGAAAAATGTTAAGATGGGAGAAATTAAAATTGTCACTGTCATGGAGAATCTTTGTGATAAAAATGAATGTTTTGCCATGAATGAAGTTTTTGTTTCAGACAATACCTGTTTTGACAATGAATGTACCATTCAAACAATGACAAAAAGATACATCTGAATTTATATGGCAAGGGGAAAAAACCACAAGTTAAATATAAAGTATTACAAGATGCAAAGGAAAGAGAACTGGGTTTACTGGATTTGAAATTGTATTTTGCAGCTTGTTGTTTGGTCTAGATGAAAGAAAGTATGTTGCTGAGAAACAAGAGACTTTTAGAGTTAGAAGATCACAACCTGAGGTTTGGATGGCATGACATTTATGGTACGATAAAGTTAAAATGAATGTGAATTTTAAAAATCATTTTATTCAACATGCCATATTGAGAATATGGATCAGATATAACCCCAGGTTGTGCCCAAAAACGCCTTTGTGGATCTCAGCTCAAGAAGTGTATCATAGAAGAGAAACAGCTAGCAAAGACAAATGGTTGATGTACCAGGAATTATTGGAAAACCATCAAGGGGAATTTAAGATTAAATCAAGAGAACAACTAATAGCAGGAGGATATAGCTGTCAATAGTTTTCCCATTTACAGTTATCAGAAAGATTAAAAATGGACAACAAGACTTATGGTCTGGAGCAAAGTAAGACAGAATTTGAAGTACAATTGTGCACTGATGATGAACATATAATTGCTAAAATGACAAAGGAAGGCAAGAGAACACAGACATAAATTATCAAGAGATAATGGGTAAGTCAGTTGACAGCTTATATCATAAAAAAGCAACTTAGCCCAGGAGTAGAGAAATCTGGGAAGAAGCATTTCAAATCACTCAAAGAGATTCCACCCTAATTAATTCACTATAAACGAGGCTGGGAAATTTCTATTACAGTTGCCAAGATTGATGTCAAGCCCCATTCAGCTAGGCAAGATCAAGGCAGCAACAACTACACATTTTAGTAAGATATTTTAATGTCAATCTGCATAAATACAGAATCTTGGAAACTGTAATGCGATTTTTTAAAAATCTCTTGATTGTTTATGTCTATTTTTTTGCCTTCCTTTCCCAGCCTTTCCACAATCTCTCAGAAATCTAGGGGTTTTTTTCATCTTCAGGGCCTGACTTATCACTGTGTCTCATAGAATAAGATGGATAGCTTAGTTAATTTTCTCGAATCACATGGAAGGTGCAGTACTTTCTCCTTATACTTTGTTCTACATTATATAAAGTTATTTGTAAGGTTGTGTCAGGTAACACCTGATAATGAAGACCTCAGGGTCACTGAATGTATTGTAAAGCTACCTACAAAATGTTGTATGTGCATGTTCCTACAGCACAGAATTTTGCTTCTCCATGTCTGATCATACATTTTACTAGCTTCCTTGCCTAAATTTACTCTGCACAAAAAGCACATCCAAACTATCCAAGTTAATTACTACTTGCTGTAGAATCCTCCATAGCTAGGGCAGTGGTTGCTAAAAGTTTAATAGTTTTAAAGATGCTGTTTTACTGCTGAGTAAATAATGAGTTTAAAGAGAATGGAATAAGTTTCCAGCTTTTCCACAATCATAATAAAATATATCCTGCTTTGCTTCAGCAATACAAATCCCAATATGATATTTATCAGGACCACTCTTTGAGGTGAAAACTTACAGCGAAGTTAGAAACAGGATGAAATAGAAATAAATTCCAGCATGGAACATGTTGCCTGTACTCCGAAAGGCATCTTTACCTGAAATAATTTCTGTTATTATCCACAAGTATCGAAAGTCCAACTATAACTTTTTATAATGAATAATTTTTTCATAAAACAGAAATCAATTCAGAGGAAGATTCATTATATTAGCATATTTTCCTTCTGCTCAAATTATGTGTATTGCTAATTGCATCATCAAGAATTATATCAGATTTTAAAGTTTAATGATAGGAGTAGGGAGAATTTTCCTCACGTACCAAGGGAAATTTCTTTTTTAATTATACAGGAAATAAATGGAATGCAAAGCGTTTTACTAAATTAGTTCTGACACCAAAAAGGTTCTTTCAACTATGGAACGGGGTGTTTCGAGAGTTCTGGAAGTATCTGACCCAAAGCAGGGTATCCTGACCTTGAAAAGGCTGGAATGGCTCATTTCCCAGTTAGAACATTCAAGGACGTATCATTTTGTACACCCCTAGCAATAAAGGATTTTCACCGGATCACAGCAGGGGAGGAAAAGGATTAAATATTTTTCTCACATGTGTTATGGTCCTGATGAAGTCTTTTACTAAATAATTTATTGTATCTGAAATAGGTATTATAGTCTGACCGGACAACGGTTTGAAAAAAGTAAATTCTTGTACTTTATCAATTCATTTAAAATACAAAAACGGAAGTGCCATCACTGACAGGTTCATAAGAGGAACTGATCTAAGTGATGTTTTTCCTGTAGCCAATTCTTCCAATTTCAAGTACAGCACTATACTTAATAGCTTTCCTATTAAGAAGTGTCCACGGCCATCCTCAGTGACCTCAGTGGTCAGATCAGTTCAGTTTGCTACTCAGCGAAGTTTTCTTGCCCATCCACAGAGACAAAGCGCCACCCCTGGTGCCTCCTGATGGCAAGTATATGGCTCTGCATCTGGGAATACTTTAATATTTGTTTGTGTTGTATGCTTTCCTGCTTGCAATATCATAATCAGAGGTCAGCCAGTTTATGAAATTCTCTTTTTATCTCATTCCAACTGCAAAACTTGGCATTGCTAAATTTGATTAAAATTGCTGGGTTTGGAGGATAAAAGATATACTGTAATGTTGTACCAAGTTTCAGTTTTCCTTTAGTGCATTAAGTGATACAGTGATGAGAGAGATGGAAAAAATGAATGAAAACTCCAAAAATGAATCTGAAGGCAGATCTTGGCCTTAAAGATGGTGGGAGATGTCAACAGATAGCCTACCTGATTTGAATTCAATACTAGACTACTTTGTACTTTGCCTCAGTGGAAACAAAATGAAAAATCAGCTGTTCCATATAACAAATTGCCTCCTGCTCAGCTACAACAGGTAATGGCATTTCGGGTATATATGTAACGTCAAGAAGAGAAATGATGAAATCGCAAATCTCCTTTGTTTTCCCATTCCCCCATCCTTTTAAATATCTTTTAGGGTAATGCTGTTGGAGACTGAAGGGTTTGACTTTATTATGTGATTGTTAATTTGCACAACAGCAATCAAGGGTAAGTTAAATATATCAGTGAGATACTTAGTGGTAGTTGCTTTAATCAGTTTTTTTCCCTCTACATCTTCCAGAACACATTTGCTTAGCAAACAGTCCCTCTTAATTATCTCAAAGTGGCAATATAACAAATTACTATGGGTACATGGTTTTCTTTTTCAAGTAATATTATACTGCTGCCCACTGTTACATGCAGTTTGATTTCTGTGGAATCTGGATTTCAAATAATTAATTTTTGATACCTAAACATGTCTGGAAAAACTGTGTTTATATCATAAATAACTTACATTACAAAGGTTCAGAAATATGAAATTAAATTAAAAACCATCTTAATGAATTAGATCACCGAGTTAAGTGAAGTGGAAAACAACCCACACAAATACAAGAGCATAATAGAGAAAATACTACTGTTGAAAATAATGTGGAGAAAACAGCACCTCTCATCTGTTCATTCAATCAGCCTGATTTTTTTCAGGCTCCCATACTCCTGAAAAAAGTTGCCTCTGCTTTAGAGGCACATTAACTTTAATGTGTGGATTTCTTAAAGCAGCAACATCTTTTTTTCAGGCATGCATGGAAATCTGGAAAAAGTCAAGCCACTTTAATGAATAGCAGAGATGTGCTGGGCTCATCTGAGACTCGAAGAACTTGTGAATAATTTTTGAAGCACAGACAACTAAAAAAAAATCCATAAAATATGGTAAAAAGATTCTGAAAAATGTTTATTATATATTAAATACAAATCAATATTTTTACATTTTTTTTAAATCTTAACTTTCTTACTGAGAAGCATGGATAATTTAAAGTATCCCAAAGGAAATAAGAGCTCAGTAATAACAACCAAGACATGATCAGGGGCTGACTGTGGAACTGACCACAAAGTGCTTATGTACAAGTTCTAAATTAAGCTAGAGTGGAAGAAGAAAGCCAGCTAGCTTCTACAATAGGATCTTGACCATATACCCAGCATTTTCAAGGAGAACATCAGGAAAGGCTTTGAAGTCCTGAATTCATTAATAGAGAACCAAAGGAACTATGGAATGAAATAAAAGTTGTTAAGGATGAATGTGAAAGAGACTGCCAAAGATTAAAAAAAAAAAAACAACGAGGAGAAAGCAAACTGGATGTCAGAACAAAAAGTGGAAATTGCTACGAAGAGAAGGGAAACTAAAGCCAAGAAAGACAAAGACCTCAGGAGAGAACTTAACAAAGAATTTCAGACAGCTGTCAGAAATGACAAGTTTACAATTATATCTGTAAAGACAATACAGATGGAAAAAGACATGAAAAGCAAGAAAGATCTTCCAGAAGATCCCCAAAATCAGGAGATTCTAACCTTGGGTTGGCATGCTAATGGTTACCAATGAATGAATAGTAACTGATTCTAAGAAGATAAATATTCAGTATAGATGGTCCTCAGTTAACAACCACTTGTTCAGTGACTGTTCAAACTTATGACAGCACTGAATGAGTGGTACTTACAACTGGTACTCGAAGTTAAAGCCATTGCAGCACCCCTGCGGTCAAGTGATTGCAATCCAGATGCTTAGCAACCAGCCCAGATTTCCAACTGTCACATCATCCCATGGTCACATGATCATGATTTGCAACCTTCCCTGCTGGCTTCCCACAAGCAAAGTCAATGGGAAAGCCAGCAGGAAGTCAGAAGTCACAGTCATGTGAGGTCCTCGCTTAACAAGGTGATTCTCTTAATGTTGGTAACCAAGGACTGCCATCGCTAAGCAACGCAGTCACATGATATCGTGCTTTACAACCACATTGCTTAGCGATGGAAATTCCAGTCCCAATTACTGTTGTTAAGTGAGGACTACCTGTATATTGAAATTCTGTACAGTAGAAAAGTCAACATCCAAGATACTTAAAAATATAGTCCCTACTTACAAGAACCACTAGTACTAGAAGTTGAAGTTAGATCAATACTCTGATCATTACCAAGTCAGAAGGCTACAGGAATTGATGGAATATCGAGAAAAATATGGCAAACATCAGAAGAAGACTCAATAAAGGTTCTAACCAAATTATGCCAAAAATCTGGAAAACAACACAATAGCCAAGAAATTGGAAGAGGTTAATCTACATATAAATACCAAAGAAAAGAGACTTAACAGAGTGTGCAAACTATCGTACAATATCCTTAATTTCACATGCTAGCAAAATAATGCTTAAGTTTATCCAAAGCAGATTAGAGCCCTACATGGAAAGGGAAATGCCAGACATTCAAGCTGCCTTTAGAAAAGGCTGAGGAATACAAGATATTACTCCATGCTGGGTAAATGAAAAAGCTAAAGAATACCAACATGTGCTTCATTGATTATAGAATAGTATCTGATTGTATCCCCTTTATTAACTGAATCTGTATGCTGAATGTATATTGAGAGAAGCTGTACTGGAAGAAGAGGAGCATGATTTTAAAATTGGAGGAAGAAATATCAATAATCTGTGCAATGCTAATGAATAGCTGAAAATGGAAATTATCTGCAAGCTCTAATAATAAAAGTAAAGGAGTACACTGAAAAAAATGGGACTAATATTAAATACAAAGAGGACTAAACTAATGACAATAGATATAACAACCAGCCTTAGAACTAAAGTAATGGATAACTTCTACCTTTTAAGATCAGCTACCAAGAGTAAAGGAATCAGCAGTCAAGCAACATGCCACAGATTAGCCCTGAGTAGCAATGAAGGAAAAGATATTCAGATGCCCAGATCTGTCTATACCTACAAGGTCAGAATTGTGCAGGCAATGGTTTTCCCTGTGACACGCTATGCAAATGAAAGTTGGACTTTGAAGAAGCAGGATAGCAACAGTATTGATGCTTTTGAACTTTGGTGTTGGAGAAGACTACTGAGAATACCATGAATAGCCAATAAAACAAACAAAAGAATCACTGAACTAATTAACCCTAGAATTCTCACTTGAGGAACAAGTGACCAGGCTCAAATTATCATATCTTGGACACATTATGCAGAGAACTAGCTATCTGGAGAAGTCTATAGTGCTGGAAAAGTAACAAGGAAAGGGAAGAAGCGGATGACCAGCAACAAAGTTGGTGGACTCAATTACAGCAATGATGGGTACAATGTTGGGTGCAACCTGAAGGACGAGGTTGGGGACAGAATGTCCCGGAGAATATATATGTGGAGTCAACACCAACTTGATGGAATATAATCAATCAAGATAATTTTTTTAAAGATTTAGGTAGTAAACCTATAACTACTTTACCTGAGCATAAATTATTAATAGGATGTACATCTGAATAGATATATAAAGAATTACAGTTAATGGAATGTGCCATCTGTAGAAAATCAGTTGTTTATCTAGATAAACTAGTGAAAGGACCATAATTTCAGGATGTAAGCAAAGAATTGTTTGTTTATACAAATGGGATATCATTCAACTATTCAGAAATATGGTGGCCAGTTCCTTGGTTTGTAGGAACAGTCCTCTATTTCAGGGGCTGTGCAATCCAAATCTAATTTAAAAATAAAAAAAGAATACTACAGATATCCTGTTGTCTATAAAGTACTGTGGATTGGAGACTTCTACTGTTAAGTAGATCAGTAGCTGTTAACTGTACAAGTTCTCATTTACTAAAGTTTTGTCCTGGGCTGGGAGCTGTGCAACATTTTTATGTAAAAGTTGAGGAATTTCTTATCAAATCTGCAAAGAGTTATGTCCTCCAGTATGCCTATGGCTATGATCATTAATAAGTTAACAATGAAGCATTAACCTAATTCTTCTTTATTTTGTAACTTCACATTTAGGCTGCACTAAAGGGAAATCAGGGGTGGTAGAATAAATATAGAATCTTTAGATAGTATCATTAGATATATGTAGGGTTTGACCAAATTTACAAGTCCAGATGGAAATGCTAAAGGAAAACAAATGGATGATTAAATTGACAATGAATTTATTTTAGGCATCAGTTAACCTTGTTCAGCTACTGTAAAGCATATTAATCCTTATATTCCAAATTCAATGCAGCAATTTAGAAAAGAATATAATTTTTCAATAGAAGCAACAACATTTCAGGTGCTTGTTTTAAATTCATCAGTGATCTGAAAGTATCTCAAAAGGGCAGAACAAGGAAGAAAGAATGTATTTGGTACATTACATTTCAATAATATATTATTTGTCTATCCTTTCTGATAATGCACCTTAGACACAGCAACATGAAAATAATCAACAGCCACATTCAGTAAATCTGTCTGTAAAAGATTTGATTGCTGCCCCACAAAAGAACTAAGTACAATTGTTTGAGATAAGAAATCACTGTGAGTAATACTTTCATCATGGCATTTGGGATACCAGTAAGCAATACATTTTGTGTGGATATTTCATGTGTGCCATAGGGAAGAATCTATGATGTCTGTTAAAGGTGTCAGAGATTTCTCCCTATCCTTATGTATTTCGTTTTTTCTAAACCTTGAAATTATTTTCTATATTTACTTTTTCAGGTAAAACTACGTTTGCAAAACAAACAATGGCAGTTATTCTTTGCTAAACTTCTACTTTTGTATGTAGGGATTTGTTACATTAATGGCTTCCTGCATGGAATGTGTTGAGAATGTAATGGTATGTGGGAATGACCTTGGAAGACAGGGCAACAAGACAGAGCCAAGGGAACGGTCAGATAAAAGGCAGCTTGGCCCACAGCAGGAATGTGGGTGGGGCAAGAGGGTGGGGCAAGAGGCAGAAAAGACCCTCCCTAGTTTCTTGGGCAGTAAAGGAGATGGGGGAGAGATGTACTTTCAGACTTGCAAGATTCTGTTAATGTGACCTTACAATAAAGTAGAATTAGCTCATCTGGTCTTGTTTCCTGTCTGGACTGCCTAATAAGGCTGACAATAAGTGACAAAGTGCTATGATTAAGTATCTGACCATATTCTCTACTAACCTGAATTCAGGAGATGATTTGTTTGCTAGAACATTCATAAACATCCCACATTCCATAGGCAAGCAGATGCCCACTTGTTGGGGTACCACAGGTTTGGCCTTTTTTCCTCTGCTTTTTAACATTTACATGAAACCATCACAGAAAGTCATCTATCAGTTCTGGACACAATGTATCAATATGATAGTGACATTATTCTGGAGAGGAATTCAAAATCTGGATTAAAAGCACATACCAATGGCAAACAACAAAGATGATAGATAAAGGAACACTTTCTGTAAACTTTTTCATAGGCAAAGGCACCAGACAAGGATGTCCACTTTCTCCTTTACTATTTGGGATTGCTTTAGAAGTATTAGCAAACAAGGACAAACAAATATCAGGTATCCAGACTCAAGGAGAGGAATATAAATTGAAATGTTATGTGGATGACATAGTATTAGCTATCATGCAACCACGAAGAGAAATAAGATAGCTGATGAAAACAATTAAAGGTTTGGTGAATTTTCTGGAAACAAAATTAATGTAAAAAAACCAAATATTTTACTAAATCACCTCGTCATTTTTACCAGTTTTTATTTAAAACTCTCACTTTCAGACCCAAATGACTCAATTTCTTTAAATGCGGTCAAATTTTGTCATGTAAGATGTATAGCAGTTTCATTGATATGCTTACGTAATTAATTAATTAATATTAGTTTTATGTATACAATTTGTTTTATGGACTGGTCATTGACCTCAATAAAGAATGAATGAATGAATATGTATGTGTGTATGGAGATATATGTATCTTTTTCTGTTGGTGTAAATTTTGCAGTAGCCTTCCCTCAAAAATCCCTTTAGGCCCCCCACTACTGGCTTTCTGCAAGCTATTAAAAACTTAATATTTTAGAAAGTCTTTCAGGGAATGAGTTGATGCTATTGGTAATAATAACTATTTGATTCATATATAATTTTATTTCTTGGTTGTTTTTATATTTATATCATAGCTGTATTATTTTAATGTTATGGCTGTATGTAAATTGTCAAGAGTTTCTCCCAAGAGTTTCTCCTGACTTGAACAAGTACAAGACAAACAAACCAAGTCTATCTGTACCTACCCAAGAAATGTACAGAGTCAATGAGGGGAGATGACTTCTAAGTCCCTTGTGCAGTCTCACTTAGAAACACCTAACCTCACAGTTTTAAAGTCCACTTCTTTTATTACTCAAACAACAAAGAACAATGGTAGTCTTCGGTTAACAACGGCAATTGGGACCAGAATTGCCATTGCTAAGCAACATGGTCAAAAAGTGCGATGTCACGTGACCACACTGCTTAGCAACAGTCCCAGTTGCCATCATTAAGTGAAGACTGCACAGGTTATTACATGAGGACCTCACGTGACCGCAACTTCCAACTTCCTGCTGGCTTCCCCATTGACTTTACTTGTGGGAAGCTGGCAGGGAACATCAGAAATCACAATCATGTGACCGTGGGGACACACCCAGAAGTCCGAGGACTGGTCATAAGTACCACTTGTTCAGCACTGTCGCAAGTTTGAATGGACATAAATGGACATAAGCCAAGGACTAGCTTTATGCTAAAATTGCTTCTTGGTTATTCTAGCAGGTTGAATGAGAGATTGTTCACAACAATGATTTACAAGAGGACCTTCTGCCCTACAAACAAACATATCATTCCAGAGGAACCAAAACATGGGGGGAGGAGAATTACAAGAAATTGAACTGGGAGAAGCTAACAGGACGTGTCATGCAATGCTGGATCACATAACTTTAAATTTAAAATATTGTTTCTGCTATTCCTCGCAGATATTAAAAAATATAATCACTAAAACTTTCAAGAATATTGGTGAAATAACTTCCGGGTAACACCATGTGAGATAATCAGTATGTGCTTACATTTTGGAAGCACTTAGTTAACATATCAAATGATATTACCTGGAAATTATTTCACCAATAAATTGTAGCTGTGAAAACTTACATTCTATGATTTCAAGGATTACTCTATAGATATAAAAACTGTGCAAAAAAACTATTTAAGAAGAAAACCCCCAGCACATATGTTTGAGATACAAACTACAAAAATGAATTAGTAAGATATTGCATGACCTTATAAAGTTCAATATTCAAGTGGGACCCATACTTTTTCACTAGACACTGTGCCAAAATTATGAAGCAATTAACTAACATTAGCTGGATAATTTTATTTTCCCAAAAGTGCTATTTACAATTAAAGAGCCATTTCACATAATTCTCCCATCTATTACGTTATAAAAACCGTATATAAAAAGTTAGACTAAACTAAATGCAAATCATTCTAGAATCAGTTGCTCTCACCTTCCTAAAAGTGTTTTAACTATTTAATAGTTTTCAAGCTTGTTTTTCCCAGTTGTTAAATAATTATTTTCCAATTGCAACCATTTCTCAATAAACATAAGTGGTAGGATCCACTACAAATAAAAAACAAAAGACTGAAAATTAACTAGCAAGCAGATAGAACACCAGGCTGTGAATTAGTTTTTTTCAGTCTTTCACTATTATCATTCCTGAACCAGGC
This sequence comes from Liasis olivaceus, assembly GCA_030867105.1. Classification (NCBI taxonomy): domain Eukaryota; kingdom Metazoa; phylum Chordata; class Lepidosauria; order Squamata; family Pythonidae; genus Liasis; species Liasis olivaceus. The sequence continues at coordinate 267,890,983 of CM061349.1, forward strand.
AAAGGCAAATACATTTTCATTATTTATTGTATTTTGGTTTTGTTATTTATTTCTGGTTTCATTTTATATCAGTGCTTGTCTTTTATTTGACTGTAAACTATTATGTAGTTTTGGGGACAAAAAAGCAAGATGAAAAACAATTTTTAAACAAATATATATTTAAAAAGAACAACTAAAAGATCAAATCTAGTAATTCTTGTTTTTATGATTTAGAAAATCAGATTTGTAAAACCTATTCTGTCTAAATATTTTTTTAAAGATTATTACTTTGCTATAACTTTTGAATTCTAGTATTTCAGTTATTTTCTACTAAACATCAGTTCGTGAGAAAGTCAGACTGACAGTGAAAATCAGTAGTTAATTCAACCATGCTTTTAGTGAATAGGATTGGAATTAGAAATGGCTGATAATTTGCATCAACCTTTCCCAACATCTGGGGAACACATCAGGGGAACATTTGGGCCTTTCCAGATCTGTTGGACTATCATTTCCATCATCCTCTGTAACTAGTCCTGCCCAACTTATCTAGAAGCTACCAGCTTAGGGGCAATGCTGACTTATAAAATAGTATTAATCTACAAGGTTTTTTCTTTAGTTAGTATTCACATAAATCACAAGCTTCCTTGTATGAATAGAATCTCATACTGGGGGTGAGGGAAGCATGATAGAGGCATCCAGTGTTATTGTAATAATTATAGCAATAATTTGCTTGATGGGTTGAGGTGCAAATTTTATATACATACAAACAGGTCATCAGTACCTGTTGGTACTGTTGGTATTGGAGAGAACTATACCCATTGTTGTACCTCAGAGAGGGTATAAAGAAAATAGTATTGTTTTTCACACAATGATCACTTACTAAACTTTTCTAGCCTGTCATCCTCCAGAGATGGTGAAACTACAACCAAGCTGTAAGGGAATTCTGGAGGTGGAATTTCCAAAAACATCTGGTAGAAATCAAGTAGGATATGGATGATTCTATCTACATCACAGTATTAACCCATTTAACTCACCTGAATACAAGAAGTGATCAATCTAATTGCAAGGCACCACAGTGTTCATGTCTTGAAGACCCCTACCAAAGAACCTCTTACAAAATCATGTCTTGCTCTATCAAGATTAAGGTAAAAATTCTGGCATCATTTTTGTTTTAATGTAGAGCATCTGAGATAGCTAAACAATACCTCTTTGCACTAGAACTTCCACTATATTCAAAAAGGGAAGAGGTTGTCATCTGCTTTCCAGAGGTGAAATATTGAAAAGCTGCCCTGGATGATAGACAGACAGACAGACAGACATTTTTCTTCATGGATGAGTCATACAGAACAGCCAAGAATTATGACCTGTGGCGGAAGTGTAGGATCAATATCAAGGAAATTCCTCTTTAACAGAATTTATTCATATGTGGCAATGGACTCCATCTTACAATAAACTTGAGCTAACTTGAATCTTCTGCCAGTTCATTCTGAAATTGAGATTCCCTTTTCCAATTAAGAGCTGAAGTATTTGGCAATGAATATAATATTTTAATTAATTTTTTTATTTGTATCTAATTGTGCTGAACACAGTGAGGACTAAACAAGAAGCAGTCCCCTTTGGCATAGATTTTGCCAACATCCAATTTTTGTTGTGCAGAGCGCAGCAAAGCTCTCAAAAACTCTGCTCTCAGGAAAACCACACATCAGCACGAGAGCTTGCAAAATGCAATGTCCATATTTTGCTCTCCAAAGAAATTCCAGTCAGAAAATATATACTAACTGGTTTTTATTGATAAAAATGCAAAATTCCATAAAATACAAGTTGCATACAAAACATAGGAAATAACAAAGACTTCTTCTCATCTTAGCATCCAAGACTTATCCACAACAAAGTCTCTAGCTAAAAACTCTCAGAGAAGAGGTACACTACTTGGTTATTAGTTACAACTACATAACCTATAAAACTACATGATAGATCAGTGATGGTGAACCTTTTGGGTTCAGTGCGTCAAAAATTCAGAAAATGCCTAACTTGACTCTGCTGGCATGTCACACATGAACAAAAGAGAAACAATTCTTTACTTATTCATTTATTTTAAAAAATACAGTCCAGTCATGTGTGGTGCTATGTATTATATTAAGAAACGTCAAATAATTACAAAAATGAAATATGAGTAAAACAAACTCAGTTTCTTTGGTAACTCAGGCAGAGAGAATAGTTGTTGAGTGTTGGTGAACACTGGTGTGTCACCCAAACTGTTGTGGCGTGTCACCTTTGACACGCGTGTCATAGGTTCGCCATCACTATGATAGATGAAACTATACACGACTGACAGGCTAGGCATCTAGCCCTCCCATTATATTGCCAGTATGTACCCCCCCCACTGAATAACTAGCATACACATGCCAATAGGTGGCAGTAAATAGCACAACACAGTCACAAGATGCTTTGTTTACATTAAGCTACATACAGTAGTCATAACAACGTTGTTGTACAGATAATGGGATGACTTTCTTCCCATGAGAAAATCCTGACAATTTTCCCTCAAGCTGTCCTACTGTTTATAGTCTTCTTTTAAGAAAATATCAGAAAAAAAGATTATATGTCTCTAGTTAACTGCTCATACCTTAAAGTTTAGACAGGAACAATGAAGCAATTGGAAAAATGATTATTAGTAAGTTGTACAGACTCATGAAGAGAGAGAGAGAAAAAGAAAAAATGTTAATATAATGATCCTGATGAACATAAACCATCAAAAATAATTCAGTTTTCATAGTTTATTTCATTTTATCTAATGTAAAAGTATCTAACTGATTATAATATCTAAATCATGCCATGAATCATTATAATTTGGACTGAAACCAACACTACAAAATCCACCAACTATTCAAATGGTAAGATAGAAATTCATAAAGAATCAAGGGGTATTTTAGATGTTACGTGATTTTCTTTATCACAGAATTACATTTAGGAAGGACATTTGGGCCATCAAGTCCAATCCCCTCACTATGCAGGAATCCAAATTAAAGCATCCCAGACAGATGGCTGTCTAGCCTTGAACTGAATGCATCTATTGCAGAGGAGCTCCCCATCCTCAGGGTAATTAGTTCCTCTGTCAAATTGTTAGACTTTCATCCTTACAATCTGGACTGGAGACAATTAAGGAATGAGAATCTAAAAGCTCTGATTAATGACATTTACCAGAAGACAGGTCAAGGTTACAGCATAAGAACTCCACCGCGTACTCTACTTTCAAATGAGATACCTATATATAGGCAATTAGGTTGGCAAAATGCTTGTCCATTTCCTCCCACTTTTTCTGTATAGAGGGCAGAAGTCTGCCTTCTTTTCTATGAAGGGAGTGCAGTCTGCAGTGTTTTGGTAATGGACATTGTAATCAGTGCAAGCAGGAACTCTCACATTATTATTAGAAAATTAATTACAGAAGAATCTCCTGAATAAATAGAAATTAAAATGCTTTGCCCATACAGTCAGCAAGTTGGTAAAATCATATAAATGAAATAGCTGAGCAACAGTAATTTGCACCAAATTGAGATAAGGAAATTGGAAGTAATTGGAGTTTAGAACATGTGGTTTAAATATCAACTATCTTTCCCACATGTGTATAATACTGCAGCATCAAAATTTGCTTTCCTAATGTGGGCATACAATGGAATTGTATTGGGGAGCAAATAAATGCAGGCACATTTATGTGTGCCTGCATGTCTACACACAAAGACATACATTCATATGCAGGAGAAAGGAAAGCAATACATTAGACTTCCATAAAAATAAAACAGAGCAGAAGTAGTACAGTGGTACCTCGGTTCACGAACGCTTCTGTTCACAAACAATTCGGTTCACGAACAGCTCCGGTCGCAAAATTTTGCCTCCGTTCGTGAACTCTGCATCGGGTTACGAACAGGATCCGCAGCCATTTTCCCTCCCGTGACACGTGGTTGCGGCTTCCTGTAGGGAGGGGGACTCTCCCTCCAAGCAGTAACTGCCTCCCCACCCGCCTTCCTGTCCTCCACGCCAGAAGTCGCGTCGAGCAAGGTTAGCTTTCTCTCTCTTCATACTGTACTTTGTGTCATGTTTTTGCGGTTTTAAAAAAAACAACATATGGTTCAGAACGGATTAACCGTAATTACATTGAACGTTATAGGGAAATTTGATTTGGGACGCGATCAAAAATCAGTTGGCGACCAAATTCGTAGGGGTCAGAATGGATTAACCGTATTTACATTGAACCTTATGGGAAAATTTGATTCGGTTCATGACCAATTCGGTTCGCGACCAGAGTCGCGGAACGAATTAAGTTTGTGAACCGAGGTACCACTGTATATATACAGTATGGGCAAATCCAAGTAACATCCTACACTGAAAAATGAAATGAAAGAAAAATATTCTACCCACTGACTGACCATAACTCAAAGACAGAAAATAACCTTCCTGTAGCTCAATGACAGAGACTACAAGGTCTATATAGAGTCCTTGAAATCACCATACAAGACTTCGAAAAACTTAAATTCTATAAAACGATCAATGTAGACAATATTGAGCTACATGGGGCAACAGTTTGATTTAGTATGAGAAAAAATTTGATGAATTCAACTCCATTTTAACTCTTTCTTATAAAACACGCACAAAGAAATGTTGACGATCTTCCTTAATTGAAGGGCGATCTTCCTTAATTGAGCACATCTGTGTTGGGAATGAAAATTCCAGATTTTCTTGTTAGCAACACTAATGCTAGTTGGAAAGTATTGGAGTGATAGCTCCAATGCCCATGAAGGGTACTATGCTAAGACAGATTGCTCTGGAGATACATTCCAATCCAATGGCTTCCATTGGAGAATATATATCGTATATTCATTAAGAGAGAATGGAAGGAGGTGCTACAGTGAGGTTCATAAAACAGAAATAATTATTTTCCCCCAAAGAAAACCAACCTTCTTTAGTGACTCTATACCAAATTAGCACATGTTTATGGACTGAATTCGTATATTGATATACAGCATCAAGTCACTGCCTTTACCCACAGTTTAGTAAATAAATTACAATTGTCTACGTTTATTAAACACATTAAGCAATGGTTTACAGATCATGATGGTTACATTCACAACAATTAGCATTACGATACAAAGACCAAGGAGGGTTCCCCCTGTCCTTCCATTATTTTCAGTGTAACAGTTACAGAACGGAAAGGTCTTTGTTTTCATATTTCAGACAACTAGATCAGTTTCACCACTGGGACTGTAGCTAGTATTATTTTTCATAGAAACAACCATGCCTTGTTACTTAATTGAATACAGAATTATAAAGTAATATTAAACAGTGCTCTAAAATAATATTGTATAGATGAATAAAATGTTAGCATTTTCTGTGCAAAACTGGTACATCTGTTTCTCTGAAATCCAAAACCCAAGTGAAAAGTGCAATAATGATTTCAAAAGCTTTCCTAAGATTATATATAGTACATAAGCTTTTCCCCTCCCAACATAGGCATATTCTATTGGTATTTAAGTGCCCCCTGCTGGAAATGAATTCCAATCCCTGAAAATATCTGAATTAAAATAGTCTGGCAAATACTAGATTACATTTATTTGTATTAAAGTCTTTATTACCTTTGTTACTAGCATGTAAAATTATGTGAGATCCCTGCCACAAGAAGTTCCAGCTTAAGCCGTAAAACTAAGGAAACTAAGCAGGAAAAGAAATAAAATAATTGCTTGCTTTGTGTCATAGTTGCACAGTGAGTATATCTCTATGCAAAATGAATCAAACTGAGCATCAAAATATTACAAAATAATATTATTAGCAACAACAACACAGTTAGACTTCATTTATACTTTGCAGAGCTAATTTATTCAATAACATCTTGTTGAGTTGAAAATCTGGGAAGAATACAAAATGGTGAGTTGCTAAGTTGCAACACATCTGAGAAAGATTTGGAGAATTAACAAATCCAACATGAATCAATAATATCTGTGCAATTCAAAAGGCAAATGACAGTTTACATTAAAGAAATACTTTTTCCAGGACTCAACAAAAATGGAAACACTGTTTTTGGCATTACTGAAGCTTCAATGAAACTACTGAGGTCAGTACAAAAAGGGACTTCAGTGGATTCAAATATTCGTTCAAAATGTTAACAGAAAAAATGAGTGATTCACACAGCTAATGCACCAGTTCTTGCAACAAGCAAGATTCTCCTTTGAGTAAACAGAATGCACTTTCCAATATAAGGAATATACACATCACTGAGAAGGTGATTAGAATATAAACATATTCAGCAGCAAGAAGCTTCAAAACTAGAAAACATTTATATTCAACTCAGTTTTTGTTATTATTTATTTACACTGAAAATATTAGACTGCATGAATTCAAAAATGACAGATGTTATTTTAAAATAAAACCTATTATACAGCCAGTAATTTACATTCCCAACATCTTGTAATTAAAGCCTAAATGAATCATAGATACATTTATGGAAAATGTAATATATTATGCAAAGAAGAAAATTCACTTCATGCATACTTCAGAACAATATCATCTTTATTATTAAGTCACAATTCTTGAAGCTGAAGCCCAAAATAAATTATCTTTCATGACTTATTTGACCATTTAGCAATCTTTCCATTGTTTGTATTAACCTGACTTCACCTAATTCTGGTCTATACTACTCCCATCTGCACTAAAGGGGAAGTCATTGAGTGAAGAACTGAAACAGAATAACTGTGTCTAATAAGAACATCTCCCAGCAACTCTCTCTTTAGATATATAGTGGCCTTCATCAAGTTAGTGAAAGAAATAAATACATCTTTGTGTAAACCAGAAATGTACATGGCATACATTTACATAAACTTATGTATGGACATGCCTGCACAGCAAAAGCCTTAAGTTGGAAAGGCTCCACTAGAGCATTTCTGACAAATGATCATCCGGCCTTTATCTGAAGACCTCCAGTGAAGAACACTCCATATCATGTGGCAACTTATTCCACTGGTTAACAGCTGATGGTGTCAAGAAGTTTGTCTTGATGTCTAACTTTAACTTCCTTAAATCTCCTCGTCTTCTCTAAACATACTCAGATCTTTTAACTATCCTTCATAGGACTTGGTTTCCAGACTCTTCACCATCTTGACAGCCTTCCTCTGAACTTGTTCCAGTTGGTCACTGTGGTTTTTGAACTGTGGTACCCAGAACACTGTACAGTACTGCATGTGAAGTGTGACCACAGCAGAGTACAGTGGACGAATTACTTTCCATCTCTGGACTCTATGTTCCTGTTAATGCACTCTGAGATAGCATTTGCCTTTTTAGCAGCCGCATCACACTGCTGGCTTATGCTGAACTTGTGTTCAACAAGTAAACCCAGCTCCTTTTCACATATGCCTACTGCCAAACCAGGTTTCCCCTCTCCTACATTATCATTTTAAGGAGAATATCATCTTAGTATCTATTGAAGGTTTTACTGATGTCCAGGTACACGCACTCAAGAAACCATTAGCAGAAAATCAGCAACAGCAAACAATCAGCCATCTCTCCCCCTCCTTGGCTGTTCTTCTTTTTTCTGCCTCTTCCAACTTGCCAAACTCCCGCTTCCTGTTTTTTCACTGGGTGACAGAGTACTCAGGTAGCAAAGCCTAGAGATTTATGGTCATTCAGACTAGAAAGTACTTGGCTTATAGTGCCAAGAATCTGGGGGCAAAAGTCTGGCTCAGGATAAAGAAACTGAGTATATTCCATTGTGGTTTCTTGGGTATGACCTCATGGCCACGTTAAAACTAGTGGAGTCCTTGATGCTCTATGAGCTTGGTTGTTTGATTGCAGACATTTCATTACCTGACTAGGTAACACCATCAATGCTAGTGAGTGTGGGGTTTGCTCCCTGTTTATATACGGAAGCTTGCCCTGATAGTGCTGGTGGGGGTGTAGTTTTCTCCTTGGTAGGTCCTTGATTAGGGTATTGTTTTCTACTTGTTTGTCTGCTTGACTGTTTCCTTCGTAGTTCCTTGATTAGAGTACTGTTTTCTGCTTGATTGTTTCTCTGATGTTAATCCCTGCTTATCTGGGTGTAGGCTGCTAGAGAGGATGTGTTCGGGTCTTTTTGTTTCCTTTTTAGCTTTCTTATTGTTCTTTTGAATGGTGTGTAAATGTAGTTTATTTCTATGTGTCTATTGATGGCTGATGTGTCTGACTGCCAAGCTTCCAGGAATTTCCTAATGTTTTTGGATTTAGCTTGGTCTAGGATGCTCAGTTTCCCAGCTGAAACTGTGGTTGAGTCTGTCCATCTGTTGTAAGATTAAGGAGTTTTTATCATGTCTTCTGACTGCTAGTTGGTGTTCATGGATGCGCTCTGCTAGTCTTTTGCCTGTCTGTCCTACATAGTGACTGTTACAGTCTTTACACTGTATGTTGTGGATGACTCCTGTTTTTTCTTCTTGGGCTACTGGGTCTTTTGGTTTACTTAAGATGTTTTGGAGGGCTTTAGTTGGTTTGTGTGCTATGGTGATGCCGTGTGGTTGTAATAGGTTGTTTCTGAGGCATTTTTAATGTATGGCAGTGTTATCCTTTTCATAGCTTGTGTTGGTAGTGCTGTAGTCGGTTGAGTGATCAGGCACTTTTTTGATAAAGTTGCGTGGGTATCCATTTTGTTAGAAGATGTTGTATAGGTGATCTGTTTCCTTTTTTTGGTGTTCTGGGTTGCTGCAGTGCATTTGTGCTCATCTGAATAATGTTCTTACACAGCTCCTCTTGTGGGAGGTTGGGTTATTACTTTGGTAATGGAGCACTTGGTTAGTGTGGGTTGTTTTTCGATATACCTGTGTTTCTAATTTGCTGTCATTTCCTCTGCTGATTTGGATATCAAAGAAGGATAGTGTGTTGTTTTCTTCTTCCCTTGTGAATTTTATTCCTTTGAAGATGTTGTTGATTGTTTCATGTGACTTTTCTAGTTGTTCCTTTTTCATTATGATGGTATTCTACATACTGGATCTATACTTTTGGTTGTATGCATGGGAGTGCTAGTTTCTAGATGCTGCATAACAATCTCTCTCTACTATGAGTCCTGAAAATAGTGGTCCCATGGATGTTCCTTTGAATTGTTGGTATATTTGTCCATCAAACTGAAAGTAGGTAGTGAGGCAGAGGTTGATGAGGTCCATGATTCCGGATATTTTGATCTTACTGTATTTGGTTAGGTCAGGTGCATTGTATGGTACTGCTGCCATGGATTGTTTCACTAGTTCTGGTTCTATGGATGTAACACGTGCTGTGACATAGAATGAGATCATAATTTCATCTTCATCTATTTTTACGCCTTTGATTTTCTGGAGGCACTGTAGTGGGGAGTTGATAGAATATTTGCTCCCCTCTGTGAGATCTCCAAGCTTTTTTGTAAATTCTTTCGCTATGTTGTATGTTGGGGTCATGGTAACAATACAATTGGCTGAAGAGGTATGTCGAGCTTGTGTATTTTTGGGCATCCATAGAAGCATGGTAGGATGGCTCCACTGCTCTTTATCCACCAGTTCTTCCTTTGTGGTTTGACCTTCCTTGGTTAGGTCATTAAGGGCTCTCTTGATCAGGTTGGCTAGTTTCTGTATTGGGTTGGTGTTTACTGGGATGTAGGCTTCTTTGTCCTCCAATAATTCTTTGGCTTTTTGTATGCATTTTGATTTATCCATGATAACCATGGTTTGGCCTTTGTCTACAGGGAGGATGATGATGGTTTGGTCCTTCTTTAGGTTTTTAAGGGCTGCTCTGTCCTCTGCTTTGAGTTGGTTCTGATCCCGTGTTCTGATCTGCGGAAGGATTGTCTGCCTTATGTTTTCTTGGGTCTCTGTGGCTAGTCCTGTGGTTTTAAATGCTGCTTCTAAGGCTGTAAAGAATTCTAACTGATTAGCATCATCTAAAACTAGTACCATGGCTAACTGATACTTCCAATGTGCTACACAGCACTTACTGGGGGGTATTCGTGATCAGTAATGTAAATAGATGTATGACAGGTCAGTGCATATCCAATGATATCAGAACGTCAAGTTCTTCTGTAGGGATTTGAAAATTTCCCAAATTCTAAAATAAAAGTCCACAGGCAATATGTTTTATTTACAAATATAATGAAAAAGAAATAGAAGCTAGGATTTAACCAAGACAAACTATTGTTTTGTATTTTGGTAAGCTCTTTTTCTTAATCAATGACAAAAATAAACAAGATTCACTTATTTGTTTGGTGAGTCAGTGCGTTGAGTCCCCACCCCCACCGCCAAAAGATTATTGCTCAGTGTAATGAAAGACAATGATAGAAGTTGCAAACTATTGTTTGCCATAAACCTGGGAGGAGAGGGGGGAATATTTCAAGCTGTGCATTATAAACAACCTCATTTCCAGATGGCAAATATTCTAAGCAACCAAGTGGAAAAGTTATTTATAAGGAAATGAATTAAGACCACCATAAAATAAACCTATGCATTTTTAGGAGAGAAAAATAACACAACTTGAGTAGAGTCATGGAAGAGTACATCTATTTCTCAGAAATAAATTTCTACGTTATATGCTCTTGTAAGCAGCAGAGCAATCAGTAAATAAATAGAAAACCCAATGGCAATAAGTCAAGAGATCAGGTTTCAGTCTTTTGGCCTTGTGCAAATCAATTATATTTAAGTTATATTATATTCTTCTCTGCTTTCAACATTTGATTTTAACTGCATTTTTGAACCACATATATTTAATTTCCTCAATTACCTATCCTTTAATAATGCATATAAATTACCTTTACTCTTGAAATGGATTTGCTCCAGTCTAAGTTAGATGCACTAATATCCCATTCAGATCAATATGATTTATATTTGTCACCAGATTTATTTCCATAGGAACCAGTATGATTAACTTGGTCTGGATCAAGTTCACGACAAATAAAAGAAATCCTGATCTGAAGTTATTTTGCCTTCTACGTTAATTAAATCCTGCAATGAAATGTTAATTTGAGTTAAGTTGTGTCAATATTTAAAGTCCTATATACAAACTGGAATTTATATTTCAAGAATTGCTAGTTTATAAAATGTTACTCATTCAAAAGTTGACTTTTCCTATCCAGTACAAACATAACAATAGTGAAAACAATAGTGTTTCACTTTCAAACAAGCAAAGTTGAGATAAAGAGAGAAAATCATACACCAAATGCTTTTGAACCAGGCAAACTGCAATTATATCTGCTTAACACATTATCTAGCAAAAACCATTTTCATCATGCCCAACAATATAATATTATAAACAAATACTTTGTTTTTTATATAATTTGTATTGAAGAAATTTTTTACTAAGTTAAAAGCTACAGAAAAATAAAAAAGAATATAGAAAAGTGAAAAAGATATAAAAAGAGAGATAGAAAAGAGAGATAGAAGAAGAAGTGAACAACAGTATAGGTCCAGGAACAGAAAGAAAAAAAAAATAAAAATAAAATTAAAGAAGCGACTTTCTTCTTTGCAGCAGCTACAAAACATAGTTAATACTGTTTCCACCCTCCCAAATTACATAACTTAGTTCTTCCCATATACAGCCCTTTTTAATTAGTTAATCCAGAGATCACCAGTTCATTTTTATCCATTTTCAGCAAAAAGTCCATAAAGGGTTTCCAGTCTTTTATAAAAGTAGTTATAATTCCTTCCCTAATCAAGCAAGTCAGTTTAGCCATTTCTGCAAGTTCTGCCATCTTCACAAACCGCTCTTCCATTGTGGATATTTCTGTATTTTTCCATCTTTGTGCATATAATAGCATCGGTGCAGTTACCATATATAAAACCAATTTTCCATGAGTCTTTTCTAGTTGGCTATCCATTAGTCCTAATAATAAAAGTTCCAGTTTCAACTGAATATTAATTTTTAAAATTCTCCGCATCATCATATGTATTTGCATCCAGTATTTTTTCTTTTTTTTCACAAGTTGATCATGCATGGTATAATATCCCTTTGTGCTCTTCACAGTTCCAACAACAACTAGAGGTACCTTTATACATCTTAGATAATATCTCTGGTGACATATACCAATGGTACATCATTTTATAAAAATTATCTCTTAAATTATAGGACGTGAATTTCAATTCTTTTAATACATTATTTCCCATTGATCTACCTGTATGTTGTAACCAAAATTCTTAGCCCATTTTATCATGTACTCTTTAACTTACTCATCTTCCATTTCAAATCTCAACAATAATGTATATATTTTACCAATTACATGTTCACCATTTGTACATAATTCCCTTTCAAATTCCATTACATGATATTCTACACTTGTCCATATCATGTTAAACCTCTCCCTTAGCTGTGCACGTGAAAACCACTGAAAAGTAAATCCCTCTGCAGTCAGTTGTTCTCTTGATTTCATCTTAAGTTCTCCATTTTCCTGTATTAACAAATCTTGATATGTTAACCATTTTTCTTTACCAGCTGTCTCTTTTCTATCAAATGCTTCTTGTGCAGAGGCCGATAAAAGTATTTTTGTGTATAGCCTGGGTTTATATTTATTCCATATTCATAATATGACACTCCTAATATAATGATTTTTAAAGTCTACATTAACTTTATCATACCATAAAAACCATGCCACCCAAACCTCAGACAGTGTCTTTCTAATTCTAACATTCTCTTATTTTTTGACAAATCCTTCTCTTTCATTTGCATCTTGAAGAATCTTAAATTTAACCCTTGGTTTCTTCTCCTGCCATATAAATCTGGATATATCATTTTTGCCATTGTTTAAAAGGTGCATCATTTCTCAAAACAGGTATTGTCTGAAATAAAAACAACATTCTAGGTAACATATTCATTTTTACCATAGAAATTCTTCCCAGCAATGATAATTGTAACTTTTCCCATCTTGATAAGTCCGTCTTGATTTCACTCCATACCTTAACATAATTATTTTGAAATAACATATAGTTTATAGTAGTCATAGTAATACCCACATATTTCACTTTTTTATCAATCTGAAACCCAGCTTTTACAATTCTTTTTGGTCTTTCATCCTCATATTCTTTGTCAACATCTTTGTTTTCCCCTTATTGATTTTAAATCCAGCCAATGCACCAAATTCCCTTAGTTTTTCCATTTTCCAGATTCTTGGGATGCTATCTACACAGCTCCTTCCATTTGCATCTCTTGCATCTCTCTAATCCCACCTTGAATCTCTCTAGAAATTCTCGTCTTTTGGACTGAATTCAGACAAAATCTCTGCTGCTTGAAGGTTAGAATCACTCCTTCCAATGTATCCTACCTGAATGGTATCTTCTTCTATATCAGCTTAACAGTCAAGAAGGTGTATTTTCCTTTTACACAGTATTCTAATGGATATTTCTTTAAGCAAAATTACATCTGAGTTACCTATCTTTAGAGTCTCTCTCTCTTTTGTTCAAGCCCAAATTATGTCATTTTGCTACTATTTATTTGGGCATAACTTTCAAAGCTCTTTGTTACAAAAAGCTAACAGCAAGATGTAACACAAAATTATGTCATTTTGCTACCATATATTTGGGCATAACCTTCAAAGCTCTTTATTACAAAAAGCTAACAGCAAGATGTAACACAAAACAGACACTTTGATCATAGCAAAACAAACTTAAAGAAAATTAGAGATAAAAAATCATTTTGGATCAGGGATAATGGAAGCACTAAATTAGAAAAGGTTAGTTAATAGGGTGAACATTAGACTTGAGAGTTCAAAACTTCAGCAAAAATTTCCATTTGGCCATGTGACCACTTGTATGAATTTGATTTCAGCCTTGCCCATCTTAAAGCAGTGCTATGAAGATAAAAGATGGCAACATCCTGAGTTTGTCTGATAAAATGAAAAATTATAGATTGCTTATTCTCTCATACAGCTAGCTGTTATAATCACACACATCTGTGTACATATACTGAACAACAATCCTAACAAAGAGAGCAGCCCTGCTTTAACCAAAGCTTCCTCTAATCCATTGCCCTGCTTTCCAAAGTTGTCAACATCTATGAAATTTCTAAATAGGTCATGAAACAGGGCACTGAACATGGAAGCTCTATATTGCTATATTTTATTTTATTCAGTAGAGTGTTGTTATTTATAAAGTCAAAACAGTACCATATCAAACCAAAATCAAGAAATAGGCTTAGATAACCCTAATTCTTATTGAAATATTTTTTTTAAAAAAGAGAAAAATATTAAAGAACACCCAAAGCCACCAATAAAATTGGGACTGAGCATAAATAGTAGTTTTGAATCACTGATTGAAAACTTGAGTGGGCTGGCAGGGAAAATATGCAGAAAACAGGAGAAATGGAACAGAGTGCTGGGAATGTTGAACTAGAAACACCACACAACACAAAAATTTCAGTTTTCAGAACTATTACTGATATGTTCTTGAACTTACTTATCTCCCTTAAATGCCTGTAAACCTAATGCAAATCAAACATATTGTGGCAGTGGACTCTATATGTTAACAAGTTTGTATGTGTGAAGCAGGGTTTTTTTCTAATAATGATAATATCTAATTACACTTAAGTTACTCAGTTACGCATCTGGGATTTAAATTTTCAACCCAATCTAAGTGTAACTGTAGTCACTCTTTTAGTGATGCTTCTTTCAATTTCAAATCTGCAGCAAAAGATCAGCTTAATTCTTTGCAGTTACTTGTAGAAAATCTTTAGCACCATAAACTTTTTATTTTAACAAGAAAATCCCACTATTAAACATGTTGGGTTTAACATGTCAGTAAAACATGCCAGTAAAAATCAATTTTGAAATCACGATGTTTATAAGCTTCCAAGACGAAGTACAGCCCAGGAATTCAATAAAGAAGCTGGCAGACGTAAGCCCAAGACACTGTCATTTTTAGACAAGTGACGGCATTTAAATATATAGCAGGAGACTTTGAGGTTATGGTGGAGTTCTACCTGTAAAATTAAAAGATTTTGACCTTGACACCAATAGCACACAAAACCACAACATCTACAGAGTAAAAGATTAATAGTAAGGCAATTGAGATGACAAGAAAAGCAAGGGGAATATGAATTCACAAAACAAAACGAGTGCTGGATGTTGAACACAGACGATCTGCAGTGCAAGACTCCACACATTAACTTCGAAGCATATTTTTGCCATCTCAGTTTTGCTTCTTAGCTTCAAATCTTTTCCATTTTTCAAACAAGCTTTATACTTGTTTGAAAGGCCTTTTTAAAGTATATGTCCTAATAGTAAAGGACAGTGTCCAGATTATAAGATTAAAGATTCCTGGGATAAAGTACAGTTTACACTTTTCCACCAAAAAAGAAAATGAAGTCTGTAAAAGTAAACATCCAACACATCAGATACTAAGGTGAAAAGATACCAGGTCATAGAATGTTTCTAAATAAATGTGAATCCTTGCGTCTCTTTTTCTAAAAATCAATAATAACTGCAATTAAGTAAATGGACTTTGTTACAAAAATATATATATTTAAGCCTCCTGGGGCTCATTCAAGCCACTTTAAGTCCTGAAGCAAAATACAATATAGCGGTTATCCCAGTTCCATGTAAAAGAATTGACTAGTCTGGAGTTGAACTTTACAGGTAGTCCTCAAGTTACAATGGCAATTGGGATCAGAATTTCCGTCCTAAGCGATGCAATCATAAAGCAGAACCTCATCACTTAGCAACGGCAATCTCTGCAGTCTCAATTGCCATTAACTGAATCACAGGTTTCCCACAACCAAAGTCAGTGGGGAAGCTGGCAGGAAGTTGCAAGTCCCAGGCGACTTGCAAGCAGGCCGGCAGGCAAGTGGCTGCTGCTGGGTGGGAGAGGGAGCAAGAAGTGCACAGAGGTGTGGGGGAGGTGCAGTGAGCCTCAGCAAGGGTACTCAGGGGTGCACACGTGGCGGGGGAAGTGTGGCGAGGCTTGGGGAGGGTGCAAGGGAAGTGCAATGAGGCTTGGGGAGGGTGTGTGGGGTGCGTGAGTGGTGGAAGCATGGGGAGGGTGTGCGGTGATGTGCAAGGGTGCAAGGGAGGCACAGCAAGACTCCAGGAGGGTGTGCAGGGGTGTAGCGTGAGTGCAGAAGGGCTGGCAGAGGGTGCGTGGTTAAAGGAGATTTACCCCAGCAACTTGTGACCTTCCCTGCCAGCTTCCCCACTGACTTTCTGGAGAAGCCAGCAGGGAAGGTCACAAACAGCAATCACATGATCAGAGGGCACTGCAATTGGTCATAAATGTGAGCTGGTTGTCAAGCACCCAGATCGCGATCATGTGACCATGGTGGTGCTGGAACTCCAGGGACTGGTCATAACCACCATTTGTCCAGCACCGTCATAACTGAACGGTTGCTGAATGAATGGTTTTAAATCAAGGACTACCTGTACTTCAATAGTAGGGGAGTATCCTTCCTACCACAAAGAAGGATACAAGTATAGTATGTAGCTCACACAGCTCTTCCTTCCAACAGAAGGGATTTTTTTTTAGTTCTTGGTTTTAGTTTTAGTTTTTATTGCTGTGAGCCACCCAGAGTTGCATTGTAAGATGGGCGGCCATACAAATCATGACTGACTGAGTGAGTGAGTGAGTGAGTGAGTGAGTGAGTGAGTGAGTGAATGCTACAGGAAGCTGGTCCAGCATTTGCCAATTGAGATGCCTTACTATAGAGATGGCTCTGAATTATTCTGATCAAAGTAAAAGAAGATGTGTGGATTTATCTGTGATTATTAGTTTGTTTATGATGTGGTTACTACTAGTAAAAAAAATCAAAAACAAATCCTAAATTAACCCCTGAATTTGGTTATGTAGTTCCTCACCTTTTCTTCCACACTTCAGTCTGCCCTTTTCAAGGTAACCAAATACGAAGGAAAAAGATATGGGATGGGGGAATAGTGGAAGGGCCACCCTATCCTGCATGTCATGTTAGATCCAGATATCTAGATATGAAGGTTAGGGGATCCTGCTGAGTGAAATGAATTAAGTACAGTTGACCTGAGGGAAAAGAGTTCGCAGAAACTTGCAGTTGAGTAGCGCAAAACAAGTCTTTGTTTAATTTTCCATGCATTCATCATGTTTACACTGCAGATTTCCCATTCTCTGCAACATTCCTTCTTTTCAGCTGAATCCCCAACTATTAGGAATAATTTTTGGAGGAACCTCCAGACTGATTGGGAGAAGTAGAAACAGAAATGTCAACATCTGTCCTCTTTGTTTCACAGTACAAAACTGGATTCAATCAAATGTTCAGTCATCTTGACCAAAGTAACATGGTCAAAAATGACACATCTCTGCTTTAAAAAAAATACTACTAATCACAGAACTATTCTTTATGCTTTATTTTAAATCGTTCCTAGAATTAGTCTTGTGCTTTCCAGACTAGATCTTACTGCGGAGATTTCTGATCCCATGACAGGTCCTTACAGTTTAATGTACTGAATTTTAAAAATAAATGTTAACTTTTAATATGCTGATTGGCTTCTCTTGTACACTGTAATTTATTTATCATATACAGAGGGTAAAAATAATCTACAATTCCTATGCATTTTTCCTTTAAAAAATATAAGTTTCATCATCTGTAATATGTAATGAAACTGGAATAACCATAATTTGGGGTTTTGTATAAGTTGAAGCTGTACAGGTAAGTTTTCTGTTACACTAAAATCTACCACTATATGCCTAACTACACTACAAAACAAACACAGAGTCTAAGTACTACTTAATATGTCATATAAAAGGCAGTTAACTAACTTTCTGCTGCAGAGGTTTAGCTAAACAAGATAGGATTTTTATAGGGGGCATTCCTAACAGAGTGCTCTATGCACAATGAATTCCAAAAATTCATCTATTACTTCATATAAATAGAGATACCCTCTATTGGAGAGCCAATTTGGTCCAACGGTTAAGGCACTGCGCTAAGAGTATGAAACCCAAGTTCTAATCCTGCCTTAGGCATGGAAGCTGGCTGGATAATTTTGGACCAGTCACTTTCTGTCCTAGGAAGAAAGCAGTGGCAAACCACTTCCAAAATTGCTGTCAAGAAAACTGCAGGGACTTGTCCAAATAGTCACCAGGAGTCAAGACTGACTAAAAAAAACTACTATGTTTGTTCACAGGAGGAAAAAAAAAACCTAGGCAACCTTAGCTGATCCCCAAAAGGCTAAGTAGGGTGGATCTGGTTAGTACATGAATGGGGGGCCTTCAGAAAAGTCCAGGACTGTGAGCTAGACAGAGCAATTGAAAATGGAGCAACAGAGTACCTGGAGACCTGAGGTGGCTAACTCTAGGCCATAATGTGCAGAGTGCAAACCTTTGCACTCTACCCCCTGAACTGCTTCTCCTCAATTCTATCCTCTCAGACCTATTTAGTCCTCCAGGTGAGAAGCACAGAGCTTTGACTTTTTAGAATAGGGGACAGTTCTAGGGTGCTGTCTGTGAAAAGGAGGGAGATTCCTCTCCTGGTCTATAACAATTTTGCTTTGCTAGAAGCACCAAGGCTTCTAGCAAAGCAGCTATTTATAATTTCTCTCTGGTCTGAATTTTTCTAGAAGGATTAGGGAAAATGGAGGAGAGTTTTGGAACTCTGGGACTTCCCCTCACCCAAAAAAAGAAGGAACAGGTAGCTATGTGAATATCAAATTGCTGATGTTAGGAGACTCTAGTTATAATACTAGCAAAAAAAGAATCAGAGGTTGGAGCAAATTTGGATTTACTCATCCCATCAAAGCAAAGATGCATCCCAGAAGGATAATGACAGTGTGAATGAACAGAAAAAAATATCTTAGCTTGATTGACCCATTTGTTAGATCTTAGCTTGATTGACCCATTTGTTAGGAATATTGAAAAGGTCAATTAACCAAATCAACATTTCTTTGGGAATCGAAGTGTGAGTTTCTTTATTTAAAAAAATCTGGATTTCTAGGATTCATTCAGAGTAATCTTTCTACCTTTTGGTTGCCCTTATCTAGTGCAAGAATAGAGTGACTTAACCCTTCATGGTTAAGTCCAATATTTGGTACATATGCATAGTATATTGTAAAATGGGCTGCTCTGAAACCCCTGTAAAAGCTTTGGATGCCACCAAATTATGTTTAATTTGCTAAAAGAGCATTAGATATACATCAATCATGCCAACTTTATTACTGAAATGCAAATTTAATTAGATTTAAATTTCTTGCTTTTTGAAGTGTGGTGCTTGGAATGCTCTTCCAAGTCCAAGAGCAGCCCTTATTCCAGATCTACCCTGACTGATCATGGCTCTCTGGGGAAATTCTCTAGAGATTCCAGCATGTTTTTGCTACTGAGTCATGATTTAATTCCAATTGTATTGCTTATATTTAATTGATTGTTCTTAATAATACTTAAGGAGCCTGTGAATATGTAAAATCTAACCTTTGCTTTAATGCTAATCGAATGCTTAAATTGGAGCTAATGTATATTATTATACATTTCTGATTAAGGTTATTTTCCATGTTACAAATCCTAATAAAAGGCTGAAAATCAACCTCTACTTGTTTTGGGCATTTGTGAAATTCTACCCAGAAACACTGCTTAAACCATAACAAAATCAAAGGACTGAAGTTCTCATTACACTCTCAAAGCTGCCATTGATATATATCTCACCTATTCTAAACATCAGGTTTGTAGTGCTTCTTCTATGTCACTTGGCAGAATACATTTTCTTACAAAATCAAACTGTCAACAGTTATTTAAATCCCTTATTTCATTCAAATTCAAAGTATTAAACAATATACGTTCTAAAATAAAATAAGTCACAAAGGAACTGGAAGGGAGATGATATTGCTCCATAAATCCTTCACTGCTTCAATAGGTAGGATTGAAAATACTGCAAAACCCTGAATCGAAATACTTCACAATAATCTAAGAACCCTGTCTTTTCTCAAAATTGAACTATCCAATGTATAATTATGGGTATACAGAGCTCACTATTGCTGTATCATAAAGCAAACAAATGCAGTGTCTATAAATTTTCTAAAGTGGGCTGAAAAATATATTAATAATTACATATATTCATATCCATCATGCTATTCCCTTTCAAGGAAAGCAATATTATGAAAAGTGCAAAGAAAGAGTAAATAATAGTAAATAAAAGAAATTAAAGGCGGGAGATAAAAGGGCATCTAACAATCTATTTTACATAAACACCATTCACTATGCCTCCCTATCCTTGCAAACCATCCACGTTTCTACCATATCTACACACCAATGTATGTATTGCCTTTTGTTCTTCAACTATTATACCTCTCTTATTAAAGATCTCATCAATTTAATCCAACCATAGTGCTATCCTCTTCTCTCAAAAATTCACTCTTCCTTCACTAATTTGCTTTATGATTCACTGCTCACTGATTCTCTCTAAATCAAACCACTTCAATGTACTTTTTCACACTGGTCATTCACTTTTATATTCAATCTACATGCACTGACCAGTTTTTGTTTTACTACACATTTCTTAAGTAATCCATTCCTACTGCATTCAATTTAATTCATTCATTCATTCATTCATTCATTCATTCATTCATTCATTCATCATATTTATATAGCCACCCATCTCACAATCAAGTGACTCTGGGCAGCAATTTATTTTTTGTTTCTCTTGACATCTCCGACTCACTTCCATATAAGAAAGCAGTCAGAAACATACTCTTATACACAACTATTTTCACTTCTTTCGACAAACATTTATTTCTTGCAACAAACCACACACCACCTCTACCTTTCTATCAGCATTTGCATGTCTTAAAATGTCTCCATCCATTTCCCCATCTTTAATAACATTCCATCAAGATATACAAATTCATCTACTTGCTCTGGTTTTACCATTTACCCTATAACTTGCAGTTGTTCACTCCATTTTCCTTGTGAAACATTTTCCTTCCACGTGTTTCTACCTTATTACATCAACAAATCTAACATTTCTGCAAATAATTTGTTTTCTCAGCCAACAACACACCATCATCTGTACATGTACATTCATGTCTCAGACCAACATACTTCTACCATCACCAGAAGCATTCCTTATACTTTGGGCTATAAATGCACTGAACAACTAAGGGGACATCAAACAACCTTGTCTTATTCCCTGCTCAGTGTTAAACCATTTGCTCTGCATTCATTTATTCTCACACATGCTTAACTTCCATGATATAATGCTCTTACTGCATTCAGCAGCCATCAGTCCCCTCTGTATTGATGCAAAACACTCCATACTTCAAAACTATTCACTTTATCAGCCTCTTCCTTTAAATCAAGAGAAGTACAATCAACTCTCTCATATTCATACTTCTCTCAATGAGCCACTGAAGTGCCAAAATCTGATCTACACACTCTCTTCTCAGTGTCACATTGCACTTCCCAAATTTTGTTCATGGCATCTTTGATACCCTTTCAACTGGAATTCTGTCCAACACATTCTCTGGCACAGTCAACAAACAAATCCTCTACAGTTTTTGCAATCAATGTTGCTACCTTTCCTCGATTGAGGGGAACAACAACAGCATTCCTTCAATCATCAGGCATAGATAGAACAGAACAGAACAGAATAGAATAGGAATACTTTATTAGCCGAGTATGATTAGACATACAAGGAATTTGACTTCAGTGCAAAGAGCTCTCAGTGTATTTGCATAGCATCAGGAAATAAAGAATAATAAAAATAATAACATATACTAAAACTATGCAGTCAGAAGAGGAGAATTGGAGGAAGAATAATACCGCAGCTATTGACTAACATATATTCATTTTTAAAAGGAAAAGCTATTATCCAACATATATTCACATTTAGCAGAGCATTATCAGTCACGTCTTCGCAGTCATATCTTATCATGCAATGTCAATCAGTATGTCATGCTGCATTAATTAGGTGTTCAACAGAGCAATGGCACAAGGGAAAAAACTGTTCCAGTGTCTAGATGTTTTAACATACAGTGCTCTGTAGCGCCGTCCTGAGGGAAGAAGTTGAAACAATTTATGTCCAGGGTGAGAGAGATCTGCAGATATCTTCTCCGCCCTCCTTTTAACCCTCACAGCCTTCATACATACATTAAATAAGTCACAGAGTCAGTCCATTGCAAAATCATACTCATATTTATCGTTTCTCCCATTATATCATCTAAAACTGCAGCTCTACAATTCTGCACCATTCACACAAACAACTTCCTTTTTATTATTTTTCCCCTTGGACACTAGTGTTTATGGCACTTGTTTCAATTCTACCCCTTGACATGTAAACTGTCCTTCCAGTATAAATCCATACAATATTCCTTCCACTGTTTCCTCACTTCAGTTTCATTCCAAATTATATAATCACTTTTATTTTTAATTCCATTTGTCCTGCTGCAGGCTCCTTGTTTAGTCCTCTTCACCAGGTTCTAAAGCAGTTTTTTATTTTCTCTTCCTCTTTTAAACTTAACTATTCCTTGCTCTCTTTGATTTACATTCTTTGCAACTCTACATACTATACAATATCTTTTTCTCATCTTCAGTTTCCTAAGGCATAATTTTTAAAATAAATTAGATAAAACAATCAGTGACTATAAGTCTACTTTTTGAATCTGGAAGAAAATATGGGTATTTTTTACCACTGCATAGAAATAATATTCAAAGGGACAGTGATGCAGCAGAATGAGCCACATATATGTACCATCATTTGAACGCCTGAGCGAAAAAGAGTACATACAGCTGTGAGTACATATGTGCATGCAGACACATACTTGTACATACATGTGAGCACACAAGCAGGACAAAATAAGCCCCAGGACCTCAGTGTCATAAAAAGTGATTTTTTGTTCATTGGTTTAAAAAGCATATTAAAAACAAAGAAAACCAAAATTGGTTGCAAAGCTGAACAATCTTCATGCAGCAGCTGTTAATAAAATAAATGGCAGTTCTGAGCCTGAAAGTGAGAATCTCAGTAAAAACATAGTTTTCACTGGACGTAACTCCCTCCCAACAATGTATTTTAATGGTTTACTTATAATTTATAATAATAAACTCATAACGTTTGGATCTTGTGAAGCATTAAATAAGAACTATGTAGTAGTTGTTCAGTTGGTAGAGATTCCATCTGGAGAGAAATCACACTGCAATTGTATCGCAGGTTGAGACAGAGTAAAGAATTACAGTCCCCACGGCAAGCAACGTAAAGGTAATTTCAGAAGATTTTCCAAATGTGTCTGTGCCTGCGTGTATTTTTCATAGGATGGTAAGGTTTAACATGCTGTGCCAAAAGCTGGATATGTATTGCTGAAAAACTGTAGGTAATGGATAACAGTTCTCTATGCATTATTATTCATTCTCAAAAATTAATGGGATAGTGTTGGCCTCCCAGGGTAAGCAAGATAGGAATCACAACCAGATGAGCTAATTCTACTTTACTGTAAAGCTACATTGACAGAATCTTGCAAGTCTGAAAGTACAATCCTCTTCCGTCACCTTTAAGCCCAAGAAACTAGGGAGAGTCCCTTCTGAGCTTCTTGCCCTGCCCACTATCCAGTTGCAGGTTATGCTCTTATCTGACCGTTCCCTTGGCAGCATCTCTTTGCCCAGACTCCCAAGGTCTTTCCCACATACCATTACAGATAGCAATCATTAGCGATCTATGTACAGACTAACATTTTTCACCATTCTGGCTCATGCAATAAATATGCGGATATACAGAGTTTAAATCGTTTTTGCAAAAACAAATGAAAATGTGGCTCGTTATAAAAAGAAAAGGACTAGGAATGCTTTATTATGATTTAATTGAACAATAACCTGCACAATAACTTGCTGTAATGCCATTACATCATACAATGTACATGAACTATAGCTTATTATTATTACTGTGGTATATTAAGATCATCACCTAATTTAATCACTTAGTGGCAATGGACTTCGTTGCACCTGGACTGAATTAGGAATAAAGAATGTAGAAGTGCCCTTGGACTGAGCTTAACTCCTGGTGAGTACATGTATATCATCCTACAGGGTTTTTTTACATTTTTTAAAAATTTTTTCCAGTAGAACCTACAACCCTGGTCGTATCCAGTAGAACCTACAACCCTGATAGGTCTAACCAAGCCTGATTCTTTTTAGCTTCTGAACCCAAAGAAGACCATTCTAGCCTTGCTCCCTGTTAAAACAGTCAATACCCTACAACTATTCTGTTTCCATTTAAAGAGGAAAGCAAAGTTCTTACCTACCTTACTGAAGGGTATATTCTCTAATCTTCCAAGATTTAGTTCCAGCTATTCCTAACAGTGAGTCTATGCCATATCATTGGCATTTATTACAAGAAAGCAATTAATGTGTAAGCTTTAAAATCTATCTATCTATCTATCTATCTATCTATCTATCTATCTATCTATCTATCTTTCACAATACAGGTAGTCCTTGCTTAATGACCATAATTGGGACTGGAATTTGCTAAGTGATGTGGTTGTTAAGCAAATCATCATGTGACCAGACCCGATTTTATGAGGTGTTTTACAGCAGTCGTTAAGTGAATCACCACGGTCATTACGTAAGTCATGTGGTCGTTAAATAAATCACACAATCGCTAAGTGAATCACATGGTTCCCCATTGATTTTGCTTGCCAGAAGCCAGTTGGGAAGGTCACAAATGCAATCATGTGACCCTGGAATGCTGCAACCATCATAAGTGTGAGCTGGTTGCCAAGTGCCTGGATCGTAATCACGTGACTGTGGGGGCACTGCAACAGTCATAACTTTGGGCACTGGTCGTAAGTCACTTTTAGCACCGTTGTAACTTTGAATGGTCGCTAAATGAACAGTCATTAAGTGAGGATTACCTGTACATTCCCTAGTAAGTTTGGGACTATGATGTCCAAGGTGGAAAATGTAACCCACTCCAGCTAAACTAATGAATACAGCGCTATCTGAATCAGAAGGAAAATTGCTGGCATAGGTTTTGATTCACTTTAATTCTATACATATCTTTTTTTCCCTTCCTTCCTTCCTTCCTTCCTTCCTTCCTTCCTTCCTTCCTTCCTTCCTTCCTGGTACCTTCAAGTCATTGTTCACTCCTGATGACTGCCTGGACTAGTCCCTTCAGCTTTCTTGGCAAGATTTCAGAAGTGGTTTGCCATTCTTTCCTTCCTAGGGCTGAGAGTGTGTGACTGGCCCAAGGTCATCCAGCTGGCTTTGTGCCTAAGGCGAGACTAGAGCTCACCGTTTCCCAGTTTCTAGCCTGGTGCCTTAACCACTACACCAACCCGGCTCATATACAGTGGTACCTCGGGTTACGAACGCCCCCCCTTATGAATTTTTTGCGATACGATCAGCTCCGGCCCCAAAAATTTACCTCGCCATGCGACCTCCGCCCTGCACTACGAACCGGATCCGCGGCCATTTGCCCTGCTGCCACGTGGTCGCGGCTTCCTGTGGGCGAGATCGTGGTAGCAAGGAGACGTTCGGTGAGGCTTGTGGTGTGTTTTGTGGCGTTTGGAAGGTTTTTGGTGTGCTTGTCAGCATGGCTCCAAAGAAAATGCAGAGCCGTATGTATTTACATTGAACCTTATGGGGAAATTTGCCTCGCGGTGCGACCAAATTCGGAGGGCAGATTAGCCGTATTTACATTGAACCTTATGGGGAAATTTGCCTCGCGGCGCGACCAAATTCGGAGGGCGGAACGGATTAACCATATTTACATTGAACCTTATGGGAAAATTTGCCTCGCGGTGCGACCAAATCGAGTTGCAATCAGAGTCACAGAAAGGATTAAATTCGTAACGTGAGGTACCACTGTATGTCCTACAGACACAATAAAAAATTCAGGATCATGAAAAATTCCAGTGACACAGAAAAACTGAAATGAACAAGGCTGTATAGCATCATACAACATTATGTTAACTTTGATTTCCCCAACATTTTGAAAAACAGCAGGGCAAACTCACCAGAAGCATCAAAAGAATAAAGAGCTTTTGGCTGAGACTTGAACCTACTAAAGCTTTAAAAAAAAAAAAGGACCAAAGGTATACACTACTTACCGTAGGGGATTGAACCACTAGGTCTTAAAGCCATAATAGATTTTGAATTTTTTGGTGGTGGGGTACAATGGTCTGCTCATGGCCAGAATCCTTATCAGAGCTGAGTGATAAGCAACATTTGGAGGATAATCAGACCTGAAGGTCAAAGACGAGTCAAGACTGAAGAACTGAAACATACTGTGGGTGTTGGGTGAGGTCATCCAACAGTTTGGGATGAGGTATCACTAGTATGCTGATGATATCCAGCTTTATATCTCCACCCCAGGCTGCCTGAGTGATGCCATGGACATCCTGTCCCAGTGTTTGGAGGCTATGGAGACCTGGATGGGATGCAACAGGCTTCAGCTCAACCCAAGCAAGACTGAGTGGCTTTGGGTGTTTGGACCATCTGGTACCAGGGACTTTCCATCACTGGTCTTGGATGAGGTGGCACTGCCTCCAACAGACCCAGTATGCAATCTGGGTGGGGGGGGTCCTCCTGGACTCTCAGCTCCTGCTCAAAGAGCAGGTGGCAGCTATGGCTAGGAGGGCCTTTGCACACTTTTGCATTGTACACCAGTTGTGCCCATTCCTGGACTGGGAGGCCCTGCTCACTGTCATTCATTACCTTGTGACTTCCAGAATGGACCACTGCAATGTGCTCTACAGGGGGCTGCCCTTGAAGAGAATTCAGAAGCTTCAATTGATGCAGAATGTGGGAGCACGAGTAGTAAATAGCACTGGTTATTCGGTGCATGTAACACCTCTACTCCATGAACTGCATTGGATGCCAGTGCGCTTCTGGGTGCAATTCAAGGTGCTGGTTGTCACCTTTAAAGCCCTTCATGGCTTGGAACCAGGTTACTTGAGGGACTATCTCTCCCCAGTTGTTTCTACCCATCTGATCCAGTCAGGCAGTATAGGCATGCTTCAGGTCCCGTTGGCTAAGGAATGCTGGTTGGCGGGGCCTAGAAGACATGCCTTTTCTGCCATAGTGCCCGCCTTATGAAACATTCTCCCTCCGGAGATCAGGATGGTCCCAACCCTTTCTTAAGTCCTTAAAGACCTGGCTCCGTGCCCAGGACTGGGGCCCTGAGTGTATGCAGTGACCCCTTTCACGGTTAATTTAGTCATTATGATGGGTGCTTCATTCTTGGCTGCAATGTATTTTAATGTCTGTATTATTTTAATCGTTTTTTTTTTTTTTTAATTTTGTTCGCCGCCCAGAGTCACTTGGTGAAATGGGAAGCCATACAAAATAAGTAAGTAAGTACCTTCTGAGAGTCTCCCTGCAACATCTTCAGACACACATGTACACACTTGCTAAATTGGCTAAAAAAAATTATGTGCCTGTGGGCATTGAGTTTTTTTTTTCAAAATCTGTAAGATGACAGGCACAGTGCCATGGTCCAAGTTCCACCTGTTTTGTATCCGCAATGTCAGTGCAGGTAAAAAAAGGGGTAGGTCTTGGATTGTGATGCCATGCCTCCCATCTTGCAAATATTGACACACACACCCAAAGACAGCACAGCACATACCCCTCTCATTATTGAAATAAATAATGGCCCAAGTTACAATACAGCTATGGAATACCTCCTTAGTCTCATCACCCACTCACCCACCTTGAACAAATGTTACCAAATGACTATCACTGCAATAATCTATAGCAATGCATTCTGTATTGTGCAGTGAAAACCACTTTCATCTCAGAAACTGTAAACAACTATTGCTACAATACTGATAACTATAACCGATTTATGTATGTTTAATGTAAAAGATACATTTTCTTTATCTCTGTATTTGCCAAATCCCCAAGCTAATTGTTGAAGAAACAGGGTACCTATATTAGAACAAAAAGTGACACAGCCAGTATTGCAGGATCATCATAAACACCCTTAATGTTTTAATAGGATATGGATATTGAATGCAGGATTTGAATCACAATCAGAATAAACCAGAAAAATCTATAGAGTTCTGTATTTCATCAGATTCGTTCATTCTGCCCCTTGGATACTGAGAATCTAAATAGCACTGATTTCTATTTTTCAGTTCTCAGTCCTATTTTATATTACCAGTTTAATTGTTATGCAAAACATTAATAACTCAGAGGTTATTATACTCTAAGATTATGGTGAAAAAATTAATTAGTAACACTACAGTAATGGCAATGCTAATTAAATAATGTAAAACCTTGCCTACAGCATTATTGAGTTAATAATAACATAGATGCTAACAATTCATTCCATGTGCCTCATACCATAGACATGTCTTTTGTACCATTAATTTTAATTAAAATGTGATGTTTTTCAAACCAGCCAGACCAACCATTTATTATTCATTATTAAAATATTTACAGTGACATAGCTTCAATTTAAAAACTTGCAAAAAACTTCTTAAAGAATGGTGACCCTTACCTGGAAATAGATTTTACTGTGAAACTTGATGTTTTATGATATATTTGTGTTCTAGATTATATTTCTCCAGTACTTCTATAACAGCTCTCCCACAACATGGTGCTTTCTAGACTTACTGAACTCCAACTTCCAGAGTTCCCAGCAGTCCAGCACATCTATTGGGTATCAGGTTAGGGAATACTCTCCAATGGTTAATACATTTTTTTCTTATAAGGCAAAACAATTTCATTCTGTAGAAATGATATATGCTTATTTTAATTCAGCTGGTCCATGAAGATACTAATTTGTTCTTCATTTTCCCTGTACAAAACATCCAAGGTAAAATACACATTCAAGGCATATATATTAATGAAAGGTATATTTTCTTCCAATAAAAGAGAATATATGTAGCTCAGGGTTGAACTGTGGAGTCCTTGGTTGTTTGCTTGCAGACATTTCATTACCCAGCTAGGGTATTTTTATTTTCTTCTTTTCATATATTTTCTTTCCAATACTGTTTCAGCTCTATCATTAGTTTTCTTTCTTTAATAATATAATTAAGAGAAGCACATTTATGGATATTAAGCATCACATACTGCTTACAATCAACATATCTATAACCTAAATTTGCAAATGGAGTTACTTTAAGCCATTTGCTCCTTGGCTGA
The DNA here is from genome assembly GCA_030867105.1 of Liasis olivaceus. Classification (NCBI taxonomy): domain Eukaryota; kingdom Metazoa; phylum Chordata; class Lepidosauria; order Squamata; family Pythonidae; genus Liasis; species Liasis olivaceus. Next base: position 267,919,989 of record CM061349.1, read on the forward strand.
AGGATAATACAAATGTACGCAGATAAATAAAACAAAATTTTAAAATCTGTGCACTATGTGAAAGGAAATTTTGAATGTGCTAATACAAGGAGAGTAAAGCTGCATAAGAATAAATAAATGTACCACTCAGAATCAAAACCATGTATTTATTTAACCCACCAGTTGTCCTCTCTTTCACTTTCCTTAGTGAAAGTTAAGTTTCAAGAAGGAAAAAAAATGTATCCAATAGAATATATTAATTCTTTGTTGCTTTTTAAAACTACATTAAGATGACCTGTAACTGGGCCAGCTAATAGTATGAGATTGAAAAGATATGCCAAATATCATGGAACATATCTAAGGAAACAACCACAATTCTGCAATATCCTTAAACAAGCAACTATTTGTGGTCTAGCTTCTATTTCTTTCTTTTGTACTCCAAAACCACTTTACACCATGTCTTTTAGTGCACATCCAACTATTATTACCTTGTGATACTTTGAAAGCAAGAGTTTCTTAGGGATGCTGAATATGTCAATAAGCAACTGCCATCTAGCATGCAGCATGAGAAACATTTAGTAAGAGTATAATTAATGTATGGAATAGATGGGAGAAAATGGTGCTGAGTTTAAACCCTGGAGGATGTAAGATGAGGAGAGTAGCCTTAAAGACAGAAGATAATCAACTGGAGTGATTGCAGTCCCTGTGTATTATAACAATTCCTTACTAGCCATGCCATGTTGAGTTTCTAAGTAGCTTCAGCTAAGTTCTAACACTTTCTCCAAAAAGTTCAAGAAAATGGACTTCAGTTTTTCCCATGTTACCAAAAAACAAACAAACACCTGAGATAACTATACATCAGCTACAAAAAAGCTAAATAGTACTTCGGCAGAGATATCCCCCCCAGTACAATTGCTGTCTTTAATATGAAATCAAATATTACAAATTAAAACCTGTAGGAAATATTAGTTTACTGTTCATATTTGCCATGAAAGCAGAGAAAATGCATCCCCTACTCAAGCTAATTCTGAAATTTGGCAAAAATTGAGATCCTTGTAGAATGCTGACATTTAAATCCCTGGAACGACCTTTTTCAAATGTATAGCACAGCACCAAGAGAAGTATCACCATTGGGTATGCTGGCTGGGGATAATGGAAATTAATAAGAAAATAAAGTTCTGTTCATCCATAGTGGCATAATCACTATAATTTCCCAATTTAGCAGACGTTTTGGAGTGTTATTATCGGCTGCAGATAACATGGTCTATGGCACTCAATTAAAAGAGTGAAATAACCATTGAGTTGTGACTCCTGTGGAAGTGCCTTACACATGACAACAGCAATATAACTGAATTTGTTATCAAGATGAGAATTAAACTTCTGTAGAAGGTATGTATGTCTGTACTTATTCATAAAATTCTGGTCCCACTTTTTTGTTACTAAAAGTGATCTCAGTTTAAGCAGCAGAAGCAAAAAAGGAAGATAGGTTTGCCCTGCAAATGAGAAACAAAAGGTGCTTCTTACACCGTAATTCAATAACTGAGAAGCAGGCCTTGAATGCAGCTCAGAACAGAGAACTCTTTTCATGTAAATACCCATCTATTTTCTTAAGCCTGATTAAACAAGTGTAAGCCAAGTCTTTATAGCTCACTTCTGTAAATCGTAAAATTTAAAAAAAAGTGTGTGCTCTGAATAATAGTGAAAAAGAGAGGCTCAGAATAATTAAGTCATTTTAAACTGTTGCTAAATGGAAATCTGATTGCATCTTTTATTAATTACTCCTGGTTGACATTTTAAATAAAGATAAACCATTTCTGAATATTGTGGACATTATGAGGTCTAAATAAGATAGAACTGACTGCAATCTTTTTATGACTGATTTATACTCAAACTGGAATATGTAAGCTTCTATTTAATAATACATACTTGCTTCTATAGGTTCTTAAGTATTATTGCCATCAGCAACAGAAGGATGAAGTAGGCAAAGGCTTAAATAACCATTCAATCTTTCTTTCAAGGAGATTTTGACCAATACTCTTTAATGGCCAATTTATTTTTAGAACTATGGCATACAATATTTATATTTATTCTTAAAGATTAAAACCCTTCAACACAATTTATAGCATCAGAAGCCACAATACAGTAATAACATACTAATGAAATACCTGGACTTGAATACTCTCATCATGATGTTAACATCAGATAGTTGCAGCTAAAAATTCAGAAGAGGGCAATAAATTCTATTCGGGGAAAGCTTGAGAGAATAAATAGGATTTTTCTTAAAGGCAGGCAACTATCAATAGATACATGTAACAAACATAAACTATAAACTTTCCTAAAGGCTGGGAAATAGGCCCTGTCAGGATAACACATTCTCACAGGCATAAAGCCACTCTGAAACAGCTTTCTCTCTTACCACATACATGGTATTAAGAAGCTACTAACACAGATGTGGGGAGCCTTTCAACATTGGGCTCCACTGGTAGACTGTTTCTGACTAGAGCTCATACTTTTATGGTTGGGGATCTATGATGCAAAAGTGATTGATACAGAAAGAAATTTTAGAACTGCAAAACATATTTAAAAATTAAAAGAACATCACAACTCCTGAAAGTCTTATAGTTAAATAGAAAAGCAGAAATACTATTAATGAGCCTAGTGCAGGCAGCCCTCAGGTTAAGAATGTCCGACTTATGGACAACTCACACTTATGAATGGGCTGCCTATAACTCAAAATGGCGCATGGCATTCTCCTTCTTTGAGTCGACAAACCACTGGAGCCGTGCAATGTTTCATAAACCACTGAAGCCGTGCATTTTTAAAATACAGCCTGTTTTCAGTGGTCCACCTTTTTTAATAATAGGCAGCTCGTTTCTAAGTACAAGTTCCAACTTACATAGAAATTCGAGTTGAAGACAGACTTAGGAAAAGATCTCATTCTTAACCTGGGGACTGCCTGTATAGCCAATGAATTTGCTAGCATGATAAAGAGAAGATCCTGAGGACTACACAATGTACCACAGAGCTTATATGTGGCCCACCAGCAAGGCCTGCCTGAAGAGGTCCAGGAAAATCAATAGTGTCAGCACTCTTCTTGGCCATTTTTCAACAAAGGTAATCTATTAGAGAGACCAAAGCTCTTTCCATCTCAAAGCCAAAATGGAATGCTGTGAAAAGATAGTCTCTAAGATTTAAAAAAGATCTTGTATTTCTCATATACACAAAGAACCCTTATCTTCATGACAAAGCAATTTATCCTCTTTTATGCTGCACAAATAAATCAGTTCTCCTCTGCATTCTGAAGGCAGTTTTACCTCATAATCATGAGATTCATACGGTTCAGCTGTGCCCTGAGTACTCAAAGGTTTCAAAGTGCAATTCCAGAACTTTTAATTAAATTGCAATTTATTCCAACACAGTGATTCATTTGTTTGTATCATATGTTATAATAAATAACAGTACCTAAGATGAATTGTTGCACCAAAAAGGTTAATTTCAACACCATGAAAATCCTGAATTTACCCTCATACGCCTATCTGTAAATCACTGGAAAATTATTTGCCAGAAATATCTAGATATGCATAATAAAAAATTAGACCCAAGACTGATGTTACTGTCCCATGTCAGAACAAATTTACTTCTCATTTGGAGATAAGCACACACAGCAATCTTATCAGGAAAAATGTATACAACCATAATAGGATTACTGCACCCTCCATATTTCTTACAGTTATAGTTTTGTATCCTAACAGTGCCAGCACACTTTATATACCTTTGAATGGGTGGGATGAGAGCAGCATTATGTCGGCATGCAAAGTAGTCTCTAGATTAAAGATTTTAATTTGTATAGAATAGCATGGGCATATTTGGGGTAAAACTGGGCTTTGATTGTACTTCTGGCATACTGTTCCAAAGGCGCTAAAATTGACCAGTCCCGTATTTGCCATTAGCAGGGAATGCTGCATGGGGCTTGGATATGTCTAAGGCAAGTAATACAGTCTGTGTTTTCCTTCACTTGCTGAAAAGAGCCATGTGAAAGTCTCAGTTGTGCAAACCTGTGACTGGCATAGAATCGATTATTTATCTGGTGATGATCATGGTGCTTGGAAGATTGTAACTTGGAATGTAGAGGAATAGGTGGTAAAGAGCAGGTATTAACAAACAAAAGAAAGAAAAATAGATGGATTATGTATTTGTAAAACTAACAGAAAGGGGAAGGATGCAAGAGATCTGAATGAAAGTGATCTGATCTTCTGGAGTTGATAAATACATGCATGGAAATGAAGATGTAGGTTTAATTAGGAATGAAAACATTAAAATATATGTTACAGAGTATGAACTGGAGCTATCCAGATTGTTGAGTATATATGAAAGTAGAATGTATAGTATGCTATATAATAGTGAACAGTGAATATGAAAGGACCCCGGATGAGTTTTGGGGGGAAATCATGCAATGTACTGAATGAATGTGATCTATGGGGGGAAATTATTCTTTTAGATTACTTCAGTGGAACTGGTGGGAATGAGACAAGAAAGACAAAGTGAGACCCAAGAATGAATGAGAACAATGATCTGTTGAATGTATGTTTAGAAAAATGTCTGTTTTGAATATGTTGTTTAAGTAAAGTCTATTCATTCATACACATGGCAAAGAAAAGAATCAAAAAGCATAACTGATGTTTCTTACACAACAAGATAGAGTTAATGAAGGATAAAGGGCAATAAGATGGCGAACGTGTCAGAGATCGTTTGATAGTGTTATGAATACATCTTGGAAAAAATGCACATGAAAAAAGAAAAAAAGTGAAAGAACTGCAGGTTCATTTCCATACAAAATGAATAGAAATAATATTTAATAAGAGAGGATGAAGCAGCTGTTTGGCATGAAGTAAAAAAAACAATGTTACAGGGAGCCACAGAAGTGTGTGGGGATATCCTAAAGGAACATACAAAAAGGAGGCTTGGTGGAATGCAAAGTAAAAGAGGCTGTGGATTAGAACAAAATGCACATAAAAGTATGATCATTGCAAAAAATTAGGACAAAAAATATTATACAATATAATGTAGTAGCGAGAAAGAGATAACTGCAAAGGATATGGTCAAACTGAAGGTGTTATACAAACACAGTACATATAATAAATAAATAAAAACATATCGTCAAAGAAAGCAAGGAACGGTTAAGATTAAAAGAAGCAAAGAAAGAAACTACAGGCAGTTAGCTTATTAGCTGTGGTTAGAAGGACATAATTCTAATCAAAAAGGTATGTGAAAAAGCAATGAGTAAAACTAAGCAGGGATGTTCAGGCCAGAGTTTGCAGATTATTGTAAATGTAAGAAAGTTTACTGCATATTTATTAATATAGAAACTGTATTTAATAAAGTGAAGCAGTTTAATTTATGGAACATTCTGGGTAAGTATGGAACTGAAGTTTGGCTGTAGGATGTCATAAAAGCTGTATATATGCAAGTACAGAATGAGGGGTTTGATCTCCTCACAATATAAATGGAACACTTAGTGAATATTTCAATTCCGATGTGTTATATCCCTTTGGCTGTTTAAAGTATTATGGATAAATATATTACAGCAGATTGTGGTGTCAGCACAGGTATATTGGTTGGGAATGTAAATATATGGTACTTATGTACCTAGAAGATACTTGTTGGCTGAAAATCCAAATGATTTATGGTGAATGTTAGACAGACTAACAAGAAGTATGGATATTCTAATTCATGTATCAAGACAAAGGTAGTTAATGTTTGACAGGGCTGAGTGAATAATTCCAAGTTATAGAGATTTTATCAAAATGGTATATACACTCTACTTTCTCTTAAGCTTACAGAGATACAGATGTTACATTATGTCATGGACTTTATATAATTATCTAAAACACAATGATCTGTAAGTTCAATTGCCAGTAGCTGTCTGAACCCCACAGATAAGGTCTAGCTATGTATGTCTGACAAGTCCCAATAAAGGATGACACTGGTCACATACTGCCTCCTGGTGGCCAATGTCAATTATATAGTAAAAGGCCCCAGCATTCCAATTCCAAGTTACAGAGATATGGGGATAGACCAGAACAAGTAAAATAAAGTATCTACCTTGATAAAATGTTTACTAAAGATGGAAAAACAAATGGAGAAGCTTTAAGATGCAAGCATGTATATGTATATATGGTGTGTGTGGGGGCGGGGAACAGGATTTCAGTCAAACGTCTTTTGCAATTTCACTTGGAAATGCTAAAGATCCTAGATTTTCTGTATGTTCCTAGCGCTAAGCAGAAATGGAACCAATATCTGTTAAGTTTTTTAGTTTTATTATTTTAAATTATTTTTATTCTTGAAGAGTAGTGATATCACACACACACACATATGCACATCAATTTAGTTAAATCCCCAAGTGAAATTAAAATGCAAAATATGTTTATTGAACCACTATATTCTAAGAAGTGGATATAAAATGAATTGGTTTCTCTCTTCCTTCAATTTAAAAATTAACTGAACATTATATAAGGCTCTTTTAGCTTAAAAAAACCCTTACTTTCTTGAGCAGCATTCCTTCAAAATCGTAGCTGTATTACAGTTATAAATCAGTGCAGTTCCCTTAACTGAACCTGCATTTTATTGATATTTTCCGGTGCTTACAGTAACAAATTATTTTGGAATTTTCTAGCTAGCTTTTCTAATGTTTACCATGTATTTAGCAAAAAAAAACTTTGCTTAACCAGAATTGACTATTACACACAACAAACGTGCAATAACTTCATGAAAACTGAGGAGAATCTAATAAATAAATTCCACAGGGGAAAGATAGTTTAGCTTTTAGGGTATTATTAACTATCATGTTATCATGAATAAGTCTCTATTTTGTGACTTTCATTTTCACATGTTTCATTCTGAGCTTCCAGTGTCCTCCTTGGTATTGCAGCAAAACTAAGCAGGTTTACAATAACACTGTGAATAACATAAGGATAAAAGAAAAGGGGGAGGTTAGGGTAAATTCCCTGGAATCTCTATTTGATGAATACTTTTCTAAAATACATCAGGAATTAGTAACCTTTGTATAGGGCTGCTTATTAGTTTTTCTCTTTTATCTTGCTATAGATTTATTCTCATTCCTGAAGCACCTACATTAAGCAGCCTGTAACCGACTTGTGTGGCTTACTATAGCAATTACTAAAAACTGATCATAAATGAAAGAATGGCATTCAATCTTAGAATAAGTATCTCATGCATAGGAGATACACAGAAAGGAACATCTGATTATTTTTCTTACAATAGTTTTGTTTTATTCTGTGATAACTTACAGATGCAGCCAATACTTACAGATGCAGCCAATGCTTCTCTACCAAGAATGGTGGATGCCATTTACCTAGTCAATTTCAAATTATTTCAACAAACTGGGATTCTCTGGGGAACAGTGGAGGGGTACCAATACTTTTGGCCACATCTGTATTCCATTCAGTATAATTTAAAGCCATCAAAAATATTTCAGGATCCCTTCTCTCCCACAAGATTATTTGCAAATAATTTTCTGTCCGTCCATTCAAAAGTTAGTAACTTGCCAATGAATGGTAGGATGTTGTAACATAATACCGAGTCTTAAGCTTCCAAGCAGATGGTCATTATATGCAACATAAGAAATGAATACAATAATAGTGTATTCCTAAACATAACTATCTGGAACATAATCATAGTATGGGTGAGCCCATTTCTTGGTCATGGTTGTGTTAAATGAGTGTTCTCAGCTGCTACGTTATCTTATGTTATTTCTGTTGTTTTTAATTTTGGTTGTTTTTTTTACCCTATTTTTATTCTGTTTTTAATTGTTAACTGCCCAGATTCCTGCATATGAGATGAGCAGTCATATAAAATAAATAAATACATACATACAATTAATCATCCAAAACTGATACATAATGGTATAAAATTCATTATTTATTTACTCAATTTTATACCACAAATAAATACAAAATCTATACAGATGACCAACTAAATATAAAGTTTGTGGATTATGCCAATTTATGTCCTTCATACTATACCATTAGTATAGTAATATTATATTCATCACAAAGGAAGACATATTTCATGGATTTAATTCAGACACTAATTTTAATTTTTTTAAAAAATACTTTATCCTGAGTTTTGCTATTTATTTTTGTAGCAAAATCAAAACATTGGCTTAGAACAATTTTAAAAATTAATGTTTTATCCCACAAAAAGCAATTATGTATTAGAACAGCAGATAACATTTCTCCTATAAAGCACTGCCTTTTAGCCAATGTGAATAAATTAAACTCAAAGACAGACTCATTACAGCAAAAAATATCTTAACAACAGCTGAACGTACAAGCTTCTCATTTTGACTAGACGGATCTACAAACCATGCAATAGCTACTCTAAATTTGCTACTACATTTCCAGAAAATGGTAAAAAAACCCTCAAAGTAGAGTCATTACAGTGGATGATGGCTATAGGAAATAGCAAAATTCTCCTATGTAGTCATTCTTTCAGTTACCTAAAGCAAATAATAAATATTGTAGAAGCTTACTAACCTCACCTAACATTTATATCAGCATCAAAAAAATAATTAAACTGCTAATGCTGGGTAACAAATATGTCAAGTACAAGGCATTCATCAAAGCAAGTAATCATTAAATATAAATTTTGTTGCATTGTTTTTGCAATAAAGATACCAATTTCAAACAAAAAGGAATGCATAAACCATGTTTTTAAAAGCAACATATGAGTGTTTTTACTTTTAAAATTTTCTGTTATTTTTCAATATTAGCATTCCATAAACTGTCATAACTCCTTTTTTAATATGCTAATTTTTTGAATTAAAATCCTATTTAAACTGCTATTGTATTAAAAAAAAGATTCTGACCTTTGTAAATGGATCTGTTTAATTACTGAAGTGGTATATAAATTTACTGTTCACTCGCTCTGATATCTGGCAGTGTATTATGGTTTAAAATAGCTCTTTCACAGAACATGAAAGCATAAAAAATATGGATAATCACCACACATTTTCAGAGTTTTCAGGAATCTCTTTTTAACACTTACTTTTGCAAAGATCTGAAAAATATCTAAGGCCGGCAAAAGCTGAGAAACATCTTGGATTTCCACCTTCAAATACAGCTGCAACGTCCTAGCAAGGTGCCTGAGGCCTTCTTTCATGTCTTTGCTTAACTTATCAACATCTTTAAAAAGAGGAAACATATTAAAAAGTGTGAGAATTACCTTCTGCCAACATCTTTAAGCAATCTAGAATCAGCTTGGTAGTGTAAACATTTCAAACCCCAAAGAGACGAGATATATTACTTTATTTTTGACAGCAACTTCTCACCACCAGGTTGCTATTGCCAAACTGTACAAATATTATGTGAATGAAAGAGCAAAATCTTAGGACAAAACAGATATGCAGAGATGGTAAACAGCAAAATCAGTTAAGTGTCTTACAGTAACAATAGTAGTTTTATGTCATTCAAAATATTTTTCTCAGTGCAAGATGACAATACTTTGATTTCTTTCAATCAGCAGTATGCTCTTCCACAAAAGTGGAAAACTGCATACATAAGTGGTCTGTGTGCATTTTAAAAAGTAAGTAGAATGAGGCAGGAACTTGACCGTATACAGTATTAAGGGAATACTTGCAAAATTAAAAAAGACTGATCTGTCAATCCATAGCAAAATTAATTGTTTATAATAACTTGTCCTGTAATAAAATGAACAAAAAGCTGAAGCGATAGATGAGTGATAGTTAGCTAGCTAGATAAAAATATATTCAGGTTGGATTTGAAACAGTGGACCCTTGATACTGACATTCAGCATGATTTAGTCAAAACCTCTTCCTTGTTCACAGTGGCTTGTATGGGAGACTGCTGTCTCACCCTAAATACTTAGAAAACATCCTTTTCCCAACCCATAGGAGAGTCTTTTCTCTTACCCAATATATAATGGCTTACCATCTTCCTTGTTAGAAAGAAAATTTCACAGTGTTCTTCTGCAACTTTGTCCAGGTAATTTACAACAAAGAGAAAGTCTCAAATATCATCATATGATACCCCTTTTATGTGACATAGAAAACTGAACTATCAATGCTTTTCTTAACTCACAGACATGGAAGACTGGGGAAGATAATTCACTTCTTATCTGACAGGTCACTAAATATCTCTGGAAGGGTTGTTAAATCTGTTGCAATCACTATTACTGTTAGACACTTAAATATCTAGTATTCTTCCCCCCCCCTTTTATTATTATTTATTAATCTAGTGTTCTTGATAATTTGTTTTCTCTCAAGCTGATTTGCATTTTATATCTATTTTACTTATGATGTTTTGACTGTCATTATTAATTAATTCTTTTAATTTAATTAATTTAATAATTATTTTGATTTGTATCACTTTGTCTTTGATATAACAGAATTAATTATCCCTAGAGCAAAATAGTATTTGGATGGGGGAGAATAAATCGACAGAAATAGGATAAATATAATTCTGAAAACAAAAAAGCAGCCATGTTGGCAGATCAAAGGTCTTTTAGTTCAATAATCTGTTCCCACAGTAGCCAATTGAACGTCTCTGGGAAATTATTTCACTTATGTTTCCTGATAGCGAGGGGAACCGGATGTGGAAAAACACATCCAGGATTCTCATCCCTAACCTTGAACTGGGCTGTTCTACATCATATGAGCAGCATATCTATGTTAAATTGCAAACAGCCTTCAGTGGCAACAGTTTTTGAAGACCAGGCAGTCACAAAGATTACACAAATGGAACTTAGCATTACAACTACCAAGCTTACAAGCCTTGAAGTTGTCAAATGATTTATCTAGAAGAAGGAGAACAAAATTATTTTCTCCACCCCTTGGAAGATAAAGAAGCATATTAGATTACACAGCTCCAGAAGAAAATGATGCGGCGGTAGTCATACATGTATTTCTACTTCCCCCTGGAAAAGAACCTGTGGTCTTATTTTCTTCTATTATTTAATCTTAAGAACAGAATATTACAAAGACCATGTAGCAGAAAGAAACATAATGCATTCTAAAAGGAAACATTAAATTATTTCAGAGACAGACAGAAAAGTACTAACTTCACCCATCAGTCAAATAAAATCACCACTGGGATTAAAAGCAGCAATTATTTAAGAGAACAGTATACAGGTAGTCCTTGCTCAACAATAGTAATTAGGACCAAAATTTCCATCGCTAAGCAATGCAGTGGTAAAGCACAACATCATGTGGCCATGCCACTTAGCACAGCGGTTCCAGCAGTCCCCAGTTACTGTTGCTAAGCGAATCATCACAAATCATTATGCGAGGACCTCACATGACTGGAACTTGTGATTTCCTGCCAGCTTCCCCATCAACTTTGCTTGTGGGAAGCCAGCAGGGAAGGTCGCAAATGGCGATCATGTGACTGTGGGACACTGTGACGGTCAGTAAAGTAGAACGGTTGCAGAGCGCCCAGATCACAATCACATGATCATGGGGCAGTGCAACAACCATAAATTTGAGGACTGGTCATAAGCACCACTTGTTTAGTGCCATTGTAAGTTTGGACAGTCATTGAACAAGTGGTCATTAACTGAGGATCAACTGTATTTCAGTTCAGGATAGATGCAAAATAGAACACTATATTCATCCAAAACTTTGGGGGAAATTTAGGGAATCAATAATAGTAATAATAATAATCTTAATGGAACACAATTATCTGTACTGGAACAATTAACTATTACCTGGGAAGAAACATCCCATAGGAATTGTATGGCAAGTGATCAAAAGTTTAGTTCCTATCTCATATGAAACCAAAGGAAATAGGAAATGAACTAAACTGAAATCAAGTAAATAAATTGTTTTAATTTTCTTGGGTTAAAAAAAATCCTTAGAAGATGAAACACTACAAAAAGAAAATTACATATATAGAACATTTTTACATGTTATTCCAGAAGCACCTTTGAGCTCTTTCCCACCATCTATACATATGTATGAATATTGGTAACTCAGGAGAGAAAGCAGGAGATGGACTCTAACCCTGCTCTAACTCAAGGTCATCTATAATCTTTTATTAATATTGCCTCTGCAGGCATACTGATTATTATTTAGGTCCCCAAATTCAGCAGGGAAAAAATTTCCACCAAAATATGAATATTTTATATAATATAACTTTCACCTGCAGGTTTTCTTTTGAAAGGCGTGACAATGTAGTCTCAGAATTTGGTCCAAATGCCAAAAAAAATACTAAAATAAATACAAAAAAAAAAAACTAAAATAAATGCAATTAGTAAGGCATATATAATAAAAATAATATTTTATCTCACTATACATAATTTAGAATGATAGAAAATTTTCATTAGTATTCCAAGATCAAACATCTGGCATGGGGGCAGAGAGATTCCAAAATTATCCTTTAAATTGCCTTGATTCAGTTAATGCCCTTTGACTTGAACTGGGAGACCCTCTACCATCATCACTGTTACCACCATGCTGGTTGCCTTCAAACAGCAATTCCTTCATCAGATTCAAGGGAGCCCAGAAATCCTCACCATGAAGCTGCTAACCAACTAGGATAAAATATTGAAAAGAAAATGTGTTCTCACACATCTTTTAACATAGTAGAGTCCCTTCAGAGTGAGAAAAATATACAAAAACACTACTAATAACCACTTACTTGACTGAAGATCAGAAAGAGAATACAGCTCTTCCGATGGGCATGCTGATTGCCTTAACTGTTAAGGATATAAAAACACTAATGAATAAAAATAAGCTTGACTAATTGATTCTAAGTTTTTAAAAAATAGCTATAATCCTGATACACATGCATATAATAAACAATAATCATCTGAAATAAAATAATCTGTGCCTATTTCATGACTGGAAAAATGTTATTAGCATTTTATATCCTATCATTTGCGTTATTATTCATTTAATATATTTTCCCATTTTCTTGGTGTTCATATATTATTTTATCAAGTTCACCACTGGAATAGTCGTTACAAGTCTTTTTAAGCTCACCCACTGCATCCAAGTGGGTGTGATATTTAAGAATTCTTCTTAAGGAGTCCCTCTTTGAAATGGGTGCCAAAAGACCAACCTCTCATAAATAACTGAGATGTTAATCATTTTGAAGAAATGAAATAAACATGGAATTTCGCATCAGCATCAGCCTAAGATCAAACTGATTAACTCTTAAGCCAACAGCACAAAGTACACTAATACAATTTTCCATTTTCAAGCAATTTTTGTAGAATTTCATTTAGAACTTCAATACAATTTACTATAAAATCACTATCTATAATGACAAAAAATGTGCGTATGTGATGACACTTATGATGGATTGGTTTATTACGTTTATTGCATGGTCTGTCCTATTTCTAATTTCTGACCAGATGCCCAAGATTGCAGCTGAAATAATTTCAAAAGAATTTATACAAATGTATATTGTAACATATCACATCCAGCTGTTAGTTGTATAGATTTTAAATTCAAAGTAACACATGAAAATATATGCCTTTGGTCATCTTTTTTCTTCTTTTTCCATAGCTTAGAAGCTAGTCAAGTGAGGAGACAATACCTTCATTCCTGTTAATTAGTGCAGAGAGTGATCACTAGCATAGCACATTTTATTCTGCTCTCAGACACTCAGAGGATCTTATAGAGCAATAAAATACATGTTAATTTCTTTCCTCAGGTGCACGGCCCCAAAAGACAACACACAAGGGAAAGGGGCAGAAGACAAGTACAAGTAAATTCAGGCAACAATTCTTAATATTGCAAAGTTCTTATAAAAAACTGGCCAGATGCACACAAGTCAAGGAAAGAAGAGTCAAACAGAGTAAACTGGCTGTTTTCTTACTTTCTCCTATAACCAGGACAGGTTAGAACATCAGTTCATCAAGTCTCACTTGAGCTCATTGCTTGATGGTTCAAAGAGATTTCTAAAGGATTTGGTCAAGTAAAAACATGGAGAAATCTGACTGGGTGAAAGGTTCTTTCAGCCTCTCCTCCCAGAGGCCCCATATCAAGGACAGCTTGAACTCCATAATACACAATCTGCAATTATTCATGCATAAAAAGTTAACTTACTATTTTGAAAATAATCCTGCCAACAAGCCTCACTGAGTCAGGAGGAAAATTAGGGTCAATATGCTTCATACATTTGCATTCCCGTTTGTGGTCCAGCCAGGCTTCTTTCTATGAGTGAAAATAAATTATTTTCCCTTTAATAGTTAGCACTTTTTTTTTCAAATGACCCCTCCTCCAATGTTTTACTTCCATCTATTTTTTTAAATGCTATTCCACATGAAGTACAAAGTGTTTGCAATGCACTTTACAGAATATAATTAACAAAAACAAAAATTGTACAGATTAAACATCTTGTATTTAAAGAAACTATATTGTCTATCATCATTAGCTGTGTATTCTGAATTATGGAGTGGTAAATTAACAGTGTGATGTGGCTGCTAAAAAGAGAAATGCCATCTTGGGTGTATAAACAGATACAAAGAACGCAGGCTGCAGAAGCAGTTCTTCTCCTCTACTTGGCCCCGGCCAGACCCCTTTTGGATTACCATGTCTAGTTCCAGGCACCCCAGTTCAAATAGGACAGTGTAATTAGAAAACAATCTCAGAAAGTTAAAAAGTTTGAATGTTGCATTGTCCATCTATACTTCAAAATAATAATTACCTGACAGTGCGCACCACAGTATCTTGCAACTTTGCATTGAGAACACCTAAATAGCTGCTCCTTCCTAAAATGGGAGGAGAGGGAAGGGAGGGAGAAAGAAAATAAAATGTGTATTTAAATAGATTCACAACTCATGCCCAGTCTACCCTATGCAGTTTGCCTGCTTAGGACTCTAGGTCACAATTCTAGGAAACTACGTTCTCTATCTTTGTGGTAAAAAAAGAAAAAGTTATGTTTACATACTTGCATACTTCCTGTTAATTCTATACAACTGTATCCCTTTTTATTTTTATATTGTTTTGTTTACAAAAAGAAAAGGCAAAAATGTACACATACATTCATCATTTCCAGATTATTCAGTGAGGGTACATTTCTTGTTCTGTTTGCATTTTGACAAGTTCAAAAAATAAGAAAGAGCATCTGCAAAAACTGGTGAGGCCTCCAAAACAAAATTACTTTGTGAGATAACATTTAGCCAAACAGCCATGACAATTAAATCTTCTAAAATAGGGATGGGCAAGCTTTGGTGATCAGGAATCACTTACGAGCAAGAGTTACTGGGGATGAAACAATGGGTAGATGGCGTGGGCTTTGGGGCCACAAAAAATGGGCTGAGGGGCACACTCAGGCTTTGGATCCTGGTTTACCCATCCCTGTCTTAAATGGTGCAGAAAATGATTTTTATTTATTTATTTATTTTCAGGCTTGTATGACACCCATCTCCCCCAACGGGTGACTCTGGGCAGCTCACAATAATAAAAAAGAAGAAAAAACACAGGTCTCTCCAAACATGGCTAAAATCTATAAATAATTAAAAAACATATATTAAAAATGCCCTAAAAACCTCCTATGATTTTAGTCCTAAAAAACCTGTAAGATGCTGGGGGGGGGGGGGGGGGGGACAACCCATCATCCCACCAGCCATCTCCACAGGTGCGGGCCCCCCTCTGGCCCCCAGGCCTTCTGGCAGAGCCAGGATTTGAGCCCTTTCCTGAAGGCCATGAGGGAGGGGGCACACCGGACCTCAGGAGGCAGGATGTTCCATAGGGCGGGCGCTGCAGCAGAAAAGGCTCTCTGCCTAGACCTCACCAATCAAAATTCCTTGACCGGTGGGGTCTGCAACCTGCCCCTTCTGCTGGACTGAGTGGGGCGGGCTGAAATGACTGGGGCGAGGCGGTTCCTCAAATAACCTGGTCCTGTGCCATGAAGGGCTTTAAAAGTGATGACTAACACCTTGAATTGGACCCGGAAATAAACTGGTAACCAATGCAGCTCACACAACAGGGGTGTTATACGTGCCCTCCTAGGGGCATTAAGAACTGTCCGCGCTGCCGCATTCTGCACCAGCTGTAGCTTCCAGATACTCTTCAAGGGTAGCCCCATGTAGACCGCATTACAGTAGTCCAACCCAGAGGTGACCAGGACATGAGTGACCGTGCGGAGGTCCTCCTGATCCAGGAAGAGGCGTAACTGCCACACAACATGAAGTCGTGCAAAGGCCCTCCTAGCCACAACTGCCACCTGCTCTTCGAGCAGGAGTCGGGAGTCCAGGAGAACCCCCAGATTACGCACCGGGTCTGTCTGGGGTAGTGCAACCCCGTCAAGAACCAAAGATGACAAGCTCCTAGATCTTGAGGCTCCCCGGATCCACAGCCACTCTGTCTTACCAGGGTTCAGCTGAAGCCTGTTGTCCCCCATCCAGGCCCCCACAGCCTCCAGGCACTGTGAGAGGGCAGTCACAGCGTCACTTAAGGCACCTGGGATGGAGATGTATAGTTGGGTATCATCAGCATACTGATGATACCTCGCCCCATGGTGCCGGATGATCTCACCCAGCAGTTTCATGTAGATATTAAATAGGAGCGGTGAAAGCACTGACCCCTGTGGCACCCCACAAAGTAGGGGCCGGGGGCTGGACCTCTCGCTCCCTATCAACACCGATTGGGTTCGGCCTTGGAGAAAGGAACTGAACCAGCACAACATTGTGCCCCCCAGCCCCAACTCCTGCATCCGACCCAAAAGGATACCATGGTAGACGGTATTGAAAGCCGCCGAGAGGTCAAGAAGAGCAAGGATGGATGCACTCCCCCCATCCCGCTCTCGCCAGAGATCATCTAAAAGTGCGACCAATGCTGTTTCAGTCCCATAACCGGGCCTGAATCCTGACTGATAGGGGTCCAGATAATCCGTTTCCTCCAGGTTCCTCTGAAGCTGCCGTGCGACCACCTTTTCTACCACCTTCCCTAAAAACGGGAGGTGGGAGACTGGACGAAAATTGTCCAGGAGGGTGGGGTCTAGCAATGGTTTCTTGAGGAGTGGGTGGACCAGAGCCTCTTTAAAAGGCTTCGGGAACACCCCCTCCTGCAAGGATGAATTAACCACTGCCAGAACCCACCCTAAAGTCACCTCCTTGGTAGCTTTAACCAGGAGGGACAAGGATCAAAACCACAGGTGGTCGCACTGACAGCCCCGAGGACCCTGTCCACTTCCTCAGGGGCAACAGGATCAAACCGTTCCCAGATAACTGGGTAAGAACGCTCCCTGGGCAACTCCCCTGGACCTACTCCACACTTGGCTTCCAACTGAGAACGGATCTGAGCGATTTTATCCATCAGGTGTTCAGCAAATTCCTCTGCACGCCCCTGCAAGTAGTCCTCCGCCCCCCCTTTTCCCAGGAGGGCCCGGGTGACCCTAAACAGGGCTGCAGGGCAACACTCTGAGAATGCAATAAGAGCGGAGAAATGTTGATGCTTCGCCGCCCTTACCGCCACTAGGTAGGCCTTAATAGCAGCTCTAACCCGTGTTCGGTCTGATTCGTCCCCAGTTTTCCGCCAGCGGCGTTCTAGACGTCTCTTAGCCCTTTTCAGCTCCCTCAACTCCTCCGGGAACCACAGGAAGTGCCGGGGGTGATGGGCCAAGGCGCGATCCTGTCCAAAGCCCCAGCCGCCTCCTTGTTCCAGGCTGCGGCCAGAGCCTCCGCTGGGCCGTGCAGCAAGGCCTCAGGAACAACCCCCAGCTCTCTTTGGAACCCATGCGGGTCCATCAGTCGCCGGGGGCGGACCGTTCGAATAGGTCCCACCTCCCTGCGGAGGGGGGCAGCATAGGAGAATCCTGCCGCCACCAGGGAGTGATCTGACCATGAAAGGGGGGATAGTATAAAATCCCCCACCAGATCTCGCTGCCACTGCTCCGACAAGAAAACCATGTCTGGGGTGTGACCACTGTCCTGGGTCGGGCCATCGATGACCTGGGATAGGCCCATGGCTGCCATGGTAGCCATGAACTCCCGAGCCGCCTCCGAGGCCAACCCCAGGGACGGCAGATTAAAGTCCCCCAAGACCATAAGTCTGGGGAACTCCACTGCCAACCCCGAGATGGCCTCCAGCAGCTCAGGCAGGGAGGCTGCTATGCAGCAGGGAGGCTGGTACACTAGCAGCACTCCCAACTGATCCCGTGTGCCCAACCTCAGGAACAGAGTCTCACATCCAGCCACTTGTGGAGCAGGGCCCCTGAAGGCCAACAGGGATTCCCTGATGACTACTGCCACTCCCCCTCCCCTGCCCTGGGGCCTCGGCTGGTGCCACACCCTAAACCCGGCTGGACACAATTCCAAGAGGGCTACTCCCCCCTCTGGTGCCAGCCAGGTCTCGGTGATGCACACCGCAGCAACAGTCGAAAGCCCGGGCCTCTGTAGGCCTGCTGACCAGGGTCTGAGCTTGAGCTCTGAGGGCCGGAACACGCCACCGGTATAACGCATCGGGGGCATCTTCCCCTGAAACGGCCTGCCCTCTGGCTCCCGCCATACCGCCCCATGCCCGTCACCACCTGAATGCCCGCCCTAAACCGCCCGAGGTCCTCCTCCCCCCTCCAGGCCTCCCACTTAAGGGGCCTGCCATACCACCCACCACACAAGGGAGAGGAGACAAAAAAGGGGTGGGGCAGCGCACCCCTGTGGCACTTCAGCTGGCTGCTCTCAGCACCAACAGGGGGTCACCACTCCCAATCCCCTACCAAACACTCGCCCTCTCTCCACCGACTTCTCTCACTGGCCGGGGAGAGAAGGGCCCTACTCAATTCTACCCTCTGCCCGTCTCCCACCCAGGCAGAGAGCAGCACATTCACCTCCCCCAACCACAGCGTCCACTCACACACGCCCACCCACTCGAGTCCCCCTGCATCTTCTCTAGGGGAGGGGGCACCCCTTGCCACATAGGGGCTCATCTCCCAACCCCCAAGGTCTCAAAGTCAGTGTTTGATTTGATTTTCTATGATTTGTATTTCTGGCCAGAAACACATCTGCATAAAGAAAATTAACAAGATATTATATATATACATACACACACAGAGAGAGATGCATATAGATATATAATCTATATCATATATTGATTCATTAATATTAATATAGTTATTAATACAATACAAATACAAATATTAATATAATAAATTTAATATTTATTCAATCAATTTGGAGGGATGGATGGATGAATAAAATAGACAGTTAGATATAGATATTTTCTCTGGTTTCCTTCGAACTCTTTGGTAGGTACATACACACAATCCTAAATAAATTGCACTGCTATTACAGTCTACTTCACACACACACACACACACACATACACACACACAGCCCAAAAGGAGGCTGGACAGGAAATACTAAATTACTTTGCAGGGTTATCATATATCACTCCTGCTCCCTTGAAAATGGGCATAACAGTATTATGTTAACTTTCAAGGCTTATAGAGCTCAGTCTTTCCACCAATGTTCTGTTTTTTATTCCATCTATAAAATAATGATGAATTTTATCTAAAAAAATTAGTAGGATTTAAAAAAAAAATGTTCAGAGACTCAAAAAGAATTGAATTACAAATTTAACAAACTTCAGTCTTTCCACTTCCCTGTTGTACTTATAATTAGACACACTATTACCTAATCACAAACACCTTGATTTCTAAACTGTTTATATCTTCCTACCAGGCCCAAGAGTCATACCGTGTCTTGTGTAGCACATCAAAGGCCAGAGGTGAAATGTGGGTGTGGCCAGCTTCACAATTCAGTTGAAAAATGGGTGACCGGAAAACTTAATACACCTCTCTTGTCCAATGAAACTCCTTTAAAAAAAACAAAGGTAACTGCCCCAATTTGGGGGCCCAGCTTTCCTGGAGGCCAGTAAAGAAATCATACCTTTTGCTGGCAGATCATACCTTTTGCTAAAAACTGGGATGACATGAAAACTGGGAATCTTGGGGATATATTCCCCTTTGTTGACTTCATGCTTCCAAACCAGGGGTGGGCAGGTTGTTTTTTGTTGATGTTCTTATGTGTGTATCATTTTGTCTTTTTTTAATAGCTATTCTTTTGCTGATATACCATTTGTCGTAACAGAAATTACAAAATAAAGAATATGTAGAAAAAGGTATGCAAATTAAAATAGATTATATTCATATGTCCTTGAATATAAAGCACTTATATTTTGGTATATTTCATGACTGCAAAGTTAATTATAATAAAACTGTGCTTATCAGGCAATTTACTTTCCAGAAGAACAAAAGAATGACAAGAGTTGAGTGCAAGTCATCTCTTCTTAGAAGTTCCATTAAATTCAATGAAATTTATTCTCAAATGCGTATGTATAATACTGCAGTCAAAAACCTCCAAAATCCCAAGTGTTTTCTTGTACTGAATGATTCACACTGCATGCAAAAAAAAAAATCATAATATTCACAGGAACCCTTCAAGCAGTTATTTGATACAAATTGATATACTACAATCTGAGTAGGATATATTTTACTTTTCTCTGCTGAGATAGTAAGTAGAAGAAATAACACTTTGATTTTCTTGCTCTGGTTTCACACAAGAAATCAAATGCTCTGTTTAACACAGTAGAATCCCTAAACAGTTTTGTAGTAAACAACACAGTTAGTTACAATTTGCTATAGGGATTCAAAAACATGAGAGTCTGTTACAAAACAAAATCTACTAACTCAGAGTGCAGACAATAACTGCCTTAAACAAGATTCTTGTTGTGAAATGTGTATCATAAATTAAAGCTTTGTCTAAAATAAAAAACCTCAATGCCTTATGGCAGTGTGATAAAATAACTAATATTTGGGTTGGGGGAAAAATAAGAAAAAAAGAAAAAAAATCAAACAAATACCGAAACATCTTAGCCAGAATGCCTAAAACGTTTGCTTCATAGGTTTTTGATTTTGTACAATTATTGTCTATTCCTGGAGACCCTAATAATCTCAATTTTTACATGTAATTCATAGCACATATTTCTTGGAGAATGTTCCTTGTGGTCTTCACTTTATTTCATTATCTTATCTTCCTCCGTAGTAGGATTGTGCAGATTTCAAAAATGCCTCAGAAGAAATGCTTCAGTTCTTGTTCAAACGTACCACCCTTTTTAGTAATTATTAATGTTTATTTAATGCTATTCATTAAAGCAGCACCAGCAGCATTTTCATGTTTCCAAATAGAGCACCCATCTAGACATTCCTCACATCAGTTTTAAGAAAATAGCCTCCTCATCAGTTCACATAGCTTCCATGTTTTTTTAAAAAAGATCTCTACAGATAGTCCTTGGATTACCACGGCAATTGGGACTGGAATTTCCGTCACTAAGTGATGTGGTTGTAAACCATGTCACGTGACCGCATTGCTTAGTGATGGCAATCCTGGTTGCTGTCCTAACCCAGGACCGTGTGGGTCATTAAGCGAGGATCTCAGATGATCATGATGTGAGAAGAAGTGGAGTCCCAGTGTCAGATCTACAATTACACCCAGGCAAGCAGGCCAGTGGGCAAGAGCTATAGGCGGGTGAGTGTGACAGGTGGGCACTATGGAGTGTGGGCAAGTGGGCAGGTGCCACAGATGGGCACTATGGATTGTGGGTGGGTGCTGTGGGTGGGCACTAAGGAGCATGGGGGTGGGTGGACAATGAAGTGGTGGGAGTGACTTACAACCTCCTGCCAGTTTCCCCATTGACTTTGCTTGTGGGAAGCTGGCAGGGAAGGTTGCAAATGGTGATCACATGACTGCGGGACAATGCAACCATTATAATTGTGAGCTAGTTGCTAAGCACTTGAATCACGATCATGTGACTGCAGAGACGCTGCAATGGCTGCAACTTTGTGGACCAGTCATAAGTCCCCCTTATTCAGTGCTATTGTAACTTTGAACGGTCGCTGAACAAGTGGTCATAACCCAAGGACTACCTGATCTCAGCAACCTCTGAGATAAACCAAAGTAAAAGCAATTATAATATTTTCCATTCCCCTTCAATAGATCTTGTTAAAAGAAACTTTGGGAGAATCTTGCTTTCTGTTGAAGTGGGCTGCCAGACAGCAGTATTACACAGAGCCTCCAAATCCAGCCTCACCATTTCCCTAATCCCTTTCCTAATGTGATGAATTTCATTTCCCCATCTATGACATTTCCTTCTCTGTTATTTGAAATAGAGAATTTGTGCCATGGGTTATTCTACTTATCTAACTCCCTTCTTTTTGGAAACATTCATGGTAAACATATATTTGTTACCTTTACCAGCAAGCTCCTTTCTTTGTGCTGCTGGACCCTCTTTGTGTAGACCATACTTCTATGAAAAGTCCCTACATTATGTTTTTGGGATATAACTGTGTACGTGCAATTTCATGCAGGTGTGTAAATAAAAACATTTGGTTACAGAATTCTGCTCTTTGTTAAATTGACATAATTGAACATACTGCTTTATAAATTTCCTCTGAAATCAGTTGAATACTATGCCGTTACACTTGATGAATCCATCAATTATCAAATTCTGTTTTGTTTTTTAAAATTGTAACTACTACTCTTCTGGCCCATCTCACTCTGGTAATGAAAGCCAGGACTATTTGTACAGTAGCTTAATTTGGACAGTAAGTAATTAAATGCAATTTAGGTGTAAAATAGGTAAACTTTCAACGTTCTTTTTCTACCCACTGTTTTTCACCTCTTCAATTTGTCAGATTGGGCCTTTAGATTTCCTGTTGTTCTGCATTATCAGTTATCACACAGGTATTAGCACATCTTCATATTCACTGTGCTCCCTCTAGGAGAGTCTAGATTAGATTGGAAAAATACCTAAATAGAAATTATTTTTCTCTCTGCTGCATGCCTAACTTCTCTTTTCACAGTGCTAGCAGTTCATGCAAGTGTATAGGTGAGATAAAAGAACTATAGTAGTTTGAAGTGCCATTCAGATTTTAAAAGCATCTCAAGGTGTACAAGAGTTCAGTAAAAATGAAATCTGTTAATTACTAACAGACTCTGAGGGTCTAATCCAAAATCTCGTCTCCGGTGACAAGCCTGGAATGGATTTCAATAAGATACTCTGAACAATAATCATCTGAATGCAATGTCCAATAAAAATACATATATTCAGGGTTGTTATTGTTTTTTAATACTACTAGATGAGTTTTATGTAAGGAATGCCAATCTGAACTGGATCAAGATCAAACTAATATAAGTTTTTTTAAGATTATTATTTTATTTTGTAACATCTGACAACTTGTCAGGCTGCCCATGGTAGGCATAACCTATGGAGAGCCTCCTGAGAGACTTAAACAACATAGCTAGGAATTACATTTTTATTGTAACATAGCTATGGTAACATTACAAACAGCTGACATTCATAGTCTGATCCTGACTTATACCTTTTTTTAATACAAATCTAGTGCCCTCTTTTCCAGCATCTTGTATATCAGATTTCCTGCCTTACATTTCTCACACTCAATCATGGCAACTGTTTATATTCTTAATATTCATGCTCTGAGAATTTCTTGCCACTAACTCCTAATATAACCAATAACTCCTCAACTAAATATGAAAAACATCTTTGCCACTGACCCCAGCAACAGGGTTCAGATATGTTTTAACATGTTTATTCATTTATTTTTTTATTTTAAGTAATTAAAATCCATTAACTAATTACTTTGTATCCCATACTTCCTCCACAAAGCCCAAACACAATAACCTTGAAGTGTAAAAAAGTTCAGGTAATGATAGTAACACTCATTCAGTAGTTATTAGCAACAAAGAGTTCAATGCATACAAGTGCATCAAACTTATTTATTTATTTAATATGTTGCCCAACTCCTGGCAACTCTGGGCAGTTTGCAAATTGTTAAAAAGAACATTGAAACAAGAAAACAACACAAAAGAAAAAAGATGGCAAAGATAACAAACCCAGATGGGTGCAAAGAAAAAGAAGAAAAGGAAAACTTCATGTGGAAAAGTGAATGGGCTAGATTGTTCCAACATTTCTCCAGATGTGTCAACTTTGACTCAAATTCAGTTGCTCAAATTCGTTTGCAGTTGGATGCTGGCCTTGTTGCAGGTCCTGGGGAGGTGCCTGGGGCAGAGTCTTGCCCTGTCATCTGAGAATGGTTTGAACCTGCTGGGCCTGAGGAAGTGGACAGGGTCCTCATGACTGTGAGCTTGGCCACCAGCTCTTTAGATCTTTGCCCCTTCTGGCTAATTAAAGCTGCTCAGGGGGTGTCATGTGAGTGGGTTCTAGCAGTGAATTCTTCCTTGGGTAAGGGGGTTGTTCCTATGCCTCTTAAGGAGGCCTTGGTTCACCCCCTCCTCAAGAAACCATTACTGAACCCCACTACATTTTCATCCAGTATCTAACCTTCCTTTTTTAGGGAAGGTGGTAAAGAAGGTGGTTGTGTAACAGCTTCAGAGGACCCTGGATGAAGCAGATTATCAGGACTCCTTTCAGTCAGGATTCAGGCCTAGATATGGGACAGAAACAGCAATGGTTGCACTTTTAGATGATGTCTGGCAGGAGTGGGGTGGTGGTTGTATATCCATCCTAGTTCTACTTGACTT
This sequence comes from Liasis olivaceus, assembly GCA_030867105.1. Taxonomy (NCBI): domain Eukaryota; kingdom Metazoa; phylum Chordata; class Lepidosauria; order Squamata; family Pythonidae; genus Liasis; species Liasis olivaceus. Next base: position 267,944,511 of record CM061349.1, read on the forward strand.
CTCAGCAGCCTTCGATACCATCGACCATGGTATCCTTCTGGATTGGCTCTGGGGATTGGGGGTGAGTGGCACACTATTGTGCTGGTTCTCCTCCTTTCTTGGGGGTTGATACCAGTCGGTAGTGGTTGGGGAGAAAAGATCCCGCCCTTGGCCCCTACTGTGTGGGGTTCCGCAAGGTTCCATGCTCTCTCCTCTCCTTTTCAACATCTACATGAAGCCGCTGGTTGAGCTCATCCATCACCATGGGCTAAGGTATCAGTACACTGATGATACCAAATTACATGTCTCTGCCCCTGGCGATTTAAGAGATGCTGTTGATGTCTTATCCTGGTGCCTGGAAGTAGTGGCATTCTGGATGGGGAAAAACAGGCTTCAACTGAACCTTGGCAAGACTGAGTGGCTCTGGGTTTTTGGGCCTGCTGATTCTGGGACTATGCCATCTTTGATACTGGATGGGATAGCACTGCCCCAAACAGATCCAGTAGGCAACTTGGGGGTCCTCTTTGAGCAGGAGTTGTGGGTCCAGAAAGACCCTCAAATTGCACACAGGGTCTGTTTGGGGCAATGCAATCCCATCCAGTATCAAAGATGGCTCCTGCTCAAAGAGCAGGTAGCAATCATGGCTAGAAGGGCCTTTGCACAGCTCCCGGTTGCGTGCCAACTGCACCCATTCCTGGATCAGGAGGCTCTGCTCATAGTCATTTGTGCTCTGGTCACCTCCCACATGGAATACTTAATGCACTCTACATGTGGCTGCCCTTGAAGAATATCTGGAAGCTTCAGCTGGTGCAAAATGCAGCAGTGTGGACAGTTATGTGTGCCCCTAGAGCAGCACACATTACACATCTACTTCACGAGCTGCACTGGTTACCAGTTTGCTTCCAGGTCCAATTCAAGGTGCTCATTTTGACTTTTAAAGCCCTTCACGGCATGGGGCCAGGTTATTTGAGGGACCACCTCTTCCCGATTACGTCTACCCATCCCATCAGGTCCAGCAGAAGAGGTAAGTTGTGAGACCCATCAGTGAAGGAGCTACATCTGACAGGACCCAGGAGACAAGCCTTTTCTACCATGGCGGCTCCATCTCTCCCAACCTTCCAGAAATCCTATAAAACTTGGTTGTGTCAACAGGCCTGGGGATTGCAAAGGAATGGTAATTTGATTAGATGGCTCCATTGTTCATAATCTGATGCTCTCTCTTAGCCTTTTATAATATTAATTTCTTTGTACTTTTGAACATTTTTTTAATTTATGGTTGTTTTGTACACCACCCAGAGTCACATTGCATGAGATGGGTAACCGTATAAATATAATTAATAAGTAAATAAACTCCCAGAATTCCTCAGCCATCATGGCTATAACTGAGAGTTCTAGAAGTTGAAGTCTACACACCTGCAAATTTCCAAGGTTAGGAACCACTTAGCTAGAGAACACGGGACTCTGCACAGAAATAACTGTTTCATCAATTTCCATCTTGAACATTTACTGACTTCATAATTTAGCTCCTATATCTTCGTTCTCTCTCCTGGAACTGGATGCTGCACTAAATGTATTTTTGGCCTGTTCTAGAGTCAAATATTTGGTTTGTTAAAAGAGAAATAACAAATCCACAAATCAAACTCCACTTGATCTCCAGCTTGACTAATATCATAATTGCCAGTTTAAATATGCATTTATTTTACAATATTTATAACCTATTCCAATCCTAATGAACTCTAGGCAGAGCACAACAACGTTGAAAGCAAAAGTAAAATCCAAATATAAGCAATTAAAATAACATCAGAAACTATCAATACAGATAGCCCTCAATTAACAACCACTCATTCAGCAACTGTTCCAAGTTACAATGGTGCTGAACAAGTGGTACTTATGACCAGTCCTTGAAGTTCCAGCCATCTCAGCACCCCCATGATCACATGATCATGATCCCAGCACTTGGCAACTGGCTCGCACTTACAATAGTGACAGCGTCCCACGTCTTGTGATTGCCATTTGTGACCTTCCGTGCCGGCTTCCCACAAGCAAAGTCAATGGGGAAGCTGACAGGGAAGGTTGCAAGTCACTCTGATAAATCGCTCGCACTCCACCAGCTTTTTTCCCCAAGAAACCAGGCTACGGTGCCCACAACACCACCCTACCCATGGTGGGCCACCTGTTCACCCTTCCCCACCTAGCAGCAGCCACTGGCCCCGTTGCACTCACACTGCGCTCATGCCACACCTCAATGGCCACTCACACACCCTCACACACCCGGCAGAAGCCCCATCCCTGCAACACTCAGACCGATAGCTACCTGCACATACACTCACACATCTGGCAGCAGCTACCCCCAGCCCCGCTACATCTCAATGAACACCCGTGCACCCTCCCCCACCCAACAGCAGCCATCCCCAACCCTGCTCATGCCAGCCACCCACACATCCTCATGCATCCTCCCCCAGCCAGCAGCAGCCACCCCTGGCCCTGCTGCACTCAATTGCCAAGAGGTCTATTGATGAGTAACTTGGTCTTGGTAGAATTTAATCTGAGCTTATTTCCCCTTGCTAGAGTTCCTTACGGCCTCCAGGCACCCATTCAGGACTTCTACAGCATTTCTGGTTCAGACCATGGTGGTAATGTGTCACTGACTGTCATCAGCATTTTGATGACATTCACCTCAAATCTTGGAACAACCTTCCCCAGAGATTTCATGTAGATGTTAAATAACATGGGGGAAAGGACAGTTACAGAAACTCAGGACACCAGGATATGCTTAAGAGCACTAATCTGCTATAAGAGTATTTCTTTTTTTAAAAAAAAGACTGACTTCTATATTCACATCCATATAGCAGTATTAATATGTAAGAAAAATAGACTTTATAATTTAAATTTCAATAGAAAAACAATTAACAATAGAGACAAGGAGATAAGGACAAGGGGAGCATATAAATCAATAAACTATCTTGTAGGTAAGGAAATAAATTATTTTGGAAGGAAAAAATCTCTGTAAAAGAACAACTGACGTATCATAGGAATTCATTCTCTGACCTTGCTACAGAACAGCAAAAATAAATGTAAACTCTATTTTTGGTGATTTAATCTGACTCCTAGTTAAAAAAAAAAAAAAAATTATATTTTAACAAAATACATTTTAATAAAATTTTAACAACAGATGCTTTTTAATAACACTTGGTATGGAACATCTTTGTAAGTCAACCAAGGAAAAAAAAAGAAAAGAACAGAGAGTAATGAAATCACTAATATATATAAATGAGTGCCTGAAAACTGCACAAATGCTCTGGTGTAGATCAGCAGTGACTATGTGGCCACATTCAATCATTCCCCTTTAAAATCTCTACAGTATATGTTTTCTAACTCTATATCTTAAGAAATAATCTTCATAACCAAATTACTTGTTGGTAAATACCTCGCTATTAGCTTGGTCTATATAAAATGGATGATTGTTTTAAGAATTAACCACAAGTAAACCAGTGAGAGAACTGACAGTAACATTTATGAAGATTATATATAAAGCAGATTAATGTATGAACTCTAATATATATTCTGGTTCCAGGACCTGCAGCAAATATACTTTTCCTTTTGCCATGAACTTGATTTTGCTATTTCTAAGCAGTAAATCATGGAGCAATCTAGTAATATCTAAATGAAATATTAGGTAAAGAAAGTGGACAAAAATGGGAAGAAAGTCCGCTGAATAACAAACATCAATCTCAGAATTAAGTCAAGAGTTTCTGAAGTCTTCAAACAATTGTAAATGGAAATAATTAATTAAATGTGGGAAAATTTTCAATTCTTAAAAAAAAATCATTTATACTCAACAAACTAATGGATTTAGAAACCCAAGAATGATTACACATATTACTTCTTAGACAGAGATCATTATTTATTCCATAATGATGGAGCTATCTGGAAGTAATTAGTAGCATTAAAATAATGCAATCTAAGTATATGGAACATCTTGTGAGCCAGAAGCACTTTTTTAATCTTCTTGGAATATCAATATAAAGTTAGTTTTTAATCCTACCATCAGAAATGCCCACATTAAGGGAAGCTATCAGATTAGAACTTGAAGCATTAATCTAATGTGCATTTGATCAAATGTTTCAGCTCAAACTGATTAATTCTGTTCAAATTTGTTATATGTTATCTGATAGCAGTGCAGTAAAGAAAAATCTATCTATTTGTGTATAACTCAAATCATTCCAGGAAAAAAATTCACTCCATTTTGCATCCACATGGCACATTATTCAATTCTCAACCTTTTTGCTGTTTTCAGTAGAGATAGTATTTATCTTGCTACTTGCTTTCAAAACATTTTTTCTTAATCTTGAATACATATAGCTATATGTCGATTAGCATTTTGAACTCACAAAGTAACAACTTTGAGATATACAGAACTCTTTGGGAAGATCCTTACTAAAGCCATTTCCCCTCACTGGGTTATTACAGGGGTGGGCAACCTATGGGACATATGGGCTCCCAACACATCTCATGTATCTCCAAAGAGGGTAGGGCAAAATATTTGCTTCCCAAATTCTCAACTTCCCTCTAGAAGCTAAATCATTATAATTTAAATCATAATTTTTAATCCAATTATGCAGTGTCCAGAGTTCTACAACAAAATGATGCCCAGTTCTTTTACCCCATTCAGCTAAAGGAGCATTGTAAGTGTTTCTTCATACAGTATGTAAAATAATACTACATGGAGCCTGTTAAAGAGTGTCACAGCACATGCAGCTCCATTGCACCTTTTTATGGATGAGCAATCTGAAGACATGAAAACAAAGAGACTGCCCGTTCAACTGTTCCATTCAAACAGATGCCTCATGTTTTCCTCAGGCTGATGTGATTTAGGGGTGGAAGGTCCATGCATAAATGAACATAGCTTGAGGTTAGCCAACAGGTAGATTGAGCCAATAGGGTTTGGGGCAATCTATCTACTGGTTAACACAACTCTATATTAGCCAATGGGAAGATCAGGCTGAGTATACTTTCAGAGGACCCACAAACACATCTCCATGTTAGCCAATGGGCAGATCATACTGACAGGATCATTCAACTAATCAGGATTTTACTGCATGGTGAGTGGTGCTGTTTGTTCCCAGATCAGTTTGTCAGTGCAAAGGGCTACTTCTTTTACAGCACATTGACTCTTTCTTCTCCTCCATCTCATTCTACATGATTTTACTTGCAATGTAAATCTAGGCCTGGGTGTAGGGAAGGCCTTCAAATCTGGTATTACACCAGAGTTCTAGATTTCTTAACGCAGCCCTGATAATATATGAGCCCCAATATAGGCAAATTTGCAATCTAACTGCAACAATACCAGAAATAAGTCCCATTCAATATAATAGGAATTTTTCCTTCAAAGGTGTGCTTGGTATCTTTTCCTTTTCCCTCCATAAGCAATGTATCTGCATTACAGTGAACAAAAGAGGGGGTTGGATCTTCAACCTTACTGAAACAAGGGGGCAGTCTGGATTTTTCTCATACAAATACTCTGAGTGCAACTGGTACATCATGTATGCATATTAGCATAGGAGAGTGTGAAAGAGTCAGAAATGACTTGTCCAACCAATTCTCAAGAAAATTATAGCAAGACTGTCTGGAAGGGAAGAGGAGAAGAAACAGTCCAGCTACTATGTTCAAGTATATACTGATAGAGGTCACTGGTTATCTGCCTTAACAATAAAGAAATAGAAATCTACACTTGAGATGATTGCACTGTTGCTACATTATTTGAAAGTCAAATGTTCTACCTAAGAAAAGACAAAAGGAATGGGGGAAGGGGGATCCTGGTATGCCACAAATTAATTATTGTCTTCTGATCTCCCTGAAAAGGCAGATGAATAAATAGAAGAATTTTCAACACATAGGCTGAGATATATTTCTGAAAATATATGCACACATGTATATATAGTAGTACACATATTAGCAGGCCAGCTACAATATCATTCTTTATTTGAATCAGGTTAAAAACAAATATTCATATCATGTCAGTACAATAAGAAACTGTGGATAGAAGTTGCCCTCAAAAATGTCCTTGAAAGTCATTTTCAGGCACATATTGCTTCTCAGCATGCATTCAGCTACTGTCAAGAAAGCTTACAAACCTTTTATAATAAATCAATTTTCACATACTGTTGCCTCATAATTAAGCTTAGAAGCTGTACTAACCAACTTATTCTGGCAATGGAGATCTATCTCTGATGGGTGAAATGCTGTAAGGACTCAAGTAAAAAAAATCACAAATTGGGTCAAAAATATTGCTTCAAACTGCCATGGTGTTTTATGCATTTATATATTTTGCCTTCATCCCCCCAAATATCAGAAAGTGGAATAATAATAAACAAGGTTAAATACAATAAAACAACCTAGAGATATTTTAAAAACTTTAAATCAATTACTTTTAATACAACATTACATTATGTGGAAGTAAACCAGCACATAAACAATACCAGATATATGTATGCACTGAGAAAACCTAGCTCTCTGGAGAAAGCTCTAATGCTGGGAAAGGTGGAAGGAAAGAGAAGAAGACAGTGACCAGCAGCAAAGTAGATGGACTCAATTACACTGGTGATGGGTGCACTGCTGGGAGACCTGAAAGACCAGGTTAGGGACAGATTGTCATGAAGAAAATCTATCTATGTGGTCAACAGGAGTCAAAAATGACTTAATGGCACATAATCAATCAATCAACTGATGGAAGACAAAGTACATTACCATACCAAATAAGACAGCAAAAATTATAAGAAACAAGACTAAAATACAAGTCTACTAAAAAAAATTGATTGCAAAGAAAAATATATGTACATTTAAAATGTTAGCCCCAACATTAGTTATCAATTCCCAACAAAATACTCACAGAATTTCAACATTAGGCTTGTTTAACAAACACAAAAAAAATACCAAATAATTCAATCAGTAATCATTAAATTAAAGATTTTAGTTCATGCAAAAGTTACAACTGCCAGTTAAAGACAGAGTCCTTAGATTATCTCACCAAAAGTAACTGTCTTTATCAATGCAAATTCTATTATGTTTGCTATTATTGATGCAGCAACCACAAACACACAGTATAATTTTATAGGTAATATTTATTCTAGTGTCCAGTAATTCTGCCCTGCAAAACTCAGTATGTAGTGCATTTTGCTAATTTTATGATATACCTGCCATGAAGACATTTACAATTAAATAGTAAAGTAAATTAACATAAAAAATTATGAAGTTGAACATTTAAATTGTGTTTGTATTTAAAATATAGCAATAAGTACTCCTTGAAGAGCCAGCTATAATTTCAATTTCCTGCCAAAGATGATAGTACCATTTATTACACTTACAATAACATAATACTATTACTATAATATATCTACTATGCCTATAAAAAATACCTAAATTAATGGTTTTTCTACCATGCCCATTCTAGTCAAGAAAGAGAAGACTGATTTGCATTAGAAAAAAGCTTCCTGATCCCCACAGTGAGGACCCGATCCAGATTAGAAACCTGAACTGGCTTGAATTGAAATTTTGTAAAAACAAAAAGAAAAGTGGACTTAAAGCCAGAATTGTGAATCAAAGATAACTAATTTGGCCCTCAGATCAGTAATGTTTATACATAAAACTATAAAATTCAATCAATTAAGACATTTTAAAGGTCTTACAACTGCTGTAAAGAAGATTGGAAACTACTTCATTGTATCTTTTTTCTTTCTTTTCTATTTTTCCTTTACTTTTTTTTCCTTTCTTGCACCTTTAGCTTTCTCTTTGATTGCTTTCTTTTTCTTACTTTATATTAGCTTTTATTAGTTTTTATCTTCCTTTAAAAAAATCTTTAATAAAAATTATATTTAAAAAATAACCATAAAGTAAGAGGTAAATTTATAATTGTACTTATAACTGCTGTAAAGAAAGATTGGAGGATACTTCTTTGTATCTTTTTTGTTTTCTCTATTTTTCTTTGATTTTTTTCCTTTCTTGTACCCTTGGCTTTCTTTTTTTTTCTTTTTTTTCTTACTTTACATTAGTTTGTATTCGTTTTTATCCTTTTTAAAAAAAATTTAATAAAAATTATATATATATATATACACACACACACACACACACACACATGCATGCATGTTATGTATATATGTATGATTTAAAGCCTCATTTAAACAATTTTGAACAAATGAGCTCGCTCAAGACAAAATCATTCTGGAATATTGAGTGTTGTTCCGTTCTAACTATTGATGGCTTCTAAAATGATATTGATATTTCAACTTTTCCTCACTTCCCAGAAATTTGAAGTATCTAACTCTTATATCTAGGCCATGCTTCATTCTTGGATACACTGTCAAATCTATATTATTTAGAACTACCCATTAGCTTTAAAAATGCTTTAACCAAGCCTGCAGGGTTACCTGGGGATGATGGGAATTGTAGGTCCACACATCTGGAAAGTATCACGTTGAAGTTAAATGCTCTGTCCTCGAGTAGAGCACCAGCTAGGTCCAAAGTGCTCATTTCATATGCAATGCAGTTGCTCTGCTATCAACTGTATGACTACTTAGAGGTAAATAGTTGTGAAGGCCCAGTAGGGGCTCTAGGACTTCTAGAAATTCCTACAAGATCTCAAGCAAATTATAATTGCTTGGCTACAATTGTTAACCAAATTAAACCAAATTATTGATTCTTAATAATGTTTGTTTAGCTTCTATACAAAATCACCATTTTTATGGCCAGAGATAGTTATTTGGAAAAGCTTTTTTTTTTTTGGTATTTTCTAGGTAATTTAACTCTGGATTACCCAGAGAAGAGTTATACTTCCTTTGGCTCTGGATCCAAAAGCTCAGAATCTCACAGTATGTCGATACACAATGTATTTTTAACTTTCTATGGCCCACCTGAAATGTCTGTTGCCTTCACCTCTTGTCTTAAATTGTCCTAAATGTAAATGTTTTGCCCCAGCAGTTCACCATTTACACCAGCAGTCCAAGTAACAATGTAATCCTGCTATTTTCCTCCTTTCAGTCCTTATTTTCCCATTCTTTGTTTTAATAATCTTAAATCAGGATTATTAAGATTAGTGTGATAATTAACATGCTAGATAGGGGTTGAAACTATTTCCTCCAATAAGCTGGAGAGCAGCAGGATACCATGCAATAGTACAATGACATCATCAAAACAGATGGCTGAAACTTCCCACTAATTTTGAGGGAGGGAAAACAAGAAATCGCATCACCAAAAATATGTGATTTTGTTGTCAAATTTTAGCACCATAACTTTGAGATGTTGGGACACTGCAAATGGGATGCTGTGAGGCTGCCTGTTGCCCACCGCTGTGATAGATGATGGATACACTAACCTATTTTATCTCTTCCTATAAATTGCTTATTGCTACTCATGTGCATGTTCTTTAAAATAAACATATACTTTTTGAACTTGATAATTCCTCACCACTAGTGAGTCTGAATGGCTACTACAATTAACTCTTCATTAACCACTTTAACCATCTGATTTCAGTTTGAGTGACAGTTCATCTTTCTCCAAATTAGAATAGTTACTCTCCAGCTTACCCTGTTGTTATAGCAAAACAACAGCACACAAATTGCCTGTGGATATGGCACACCTCATGAAAAAAATCTTGTTCAAGCATTTGGTGGTATACAATCATACATATGAGTTTGATTATGCATAGAAAAAGAATATCCAGAAATAGATTTCATATATAACATGATAACAACACACCAATTCTATTGCCTTATGTATTATTCCTACTTAATGCACTTCTAGCTTGAACTTAAAGCTCTGGTTATCATGTGACAGACAGGGGCTTCTATTTCAGATTTTTGCTTGGGAGCAGACCCATATTGGTGCCTCTTTCATTAAAACATGTGGCTCAAGTCAATTCTAATGATGTAAGTAAAATACGCTGAAGATACAGGGCACACTGGAAATTATACTGGATTTGTTGCTGAGGTCCATCTACACTCCGATCGCCTCATGTCAACTGTCATCGATGCTGCTGCCCATTGATTACATGTTTTCTCAGCCTATGCCCCACAAACTGGATGTGATAAAGCAGAGAAAGAACAGTTTTGAATAGAACTTCAAGATTGTGTATCTGCATGCCTGCAAGAAGACTTACTGCTTTTCTGCGGCGACCTAAACAAACATGTCGGATGTGTGCAGGAAGGTTACAATTGTCACGGCAGCAATGAATATGGTACGCAAAATGATATTGGACAGTGAGTCCTGGACTCTTCCAAAGCAAATGCCCGCGTCATCACCAACACATTTTTCAAAAAGCATGTCAGCCATTTGGTCACCCATGCCAGTGATGCCCACAGTAGCCAGATTGACTTTGTCCTTGGGCAACGATGTGACTTTCCCACTATAATGGATGTAAAGGTCATTCCATCCAATTGCCTTGCCCAGCAACACAAGATGCCCACTGCCGATATGAAGATCAGTAAGCATACAAAGAGTGGCGGCGTTACAATGGGTCCAGAGAAAATCAAGTGGTAGAAACTACAAGACCATAAGTCAGCTATCATTAATCACACCATATTTCCTCCAATCACCACAGACTTGATGCCACATGGACTGCTCTCTGCGAGTCCATTACCACTACTGCAAGAACAGCCCTAGGCACTATGAGACCAAGTCGTCATCGAATTAACAAGTGTGGCTCTGGATGGAGCAAGTGTAGCAGAAAGTACAGGAAAAGAAGGTGGCCTACAAGAACTGGTATGTGCAGAAGACCAACAAAAACTGGCAAAAGTACATCACTGCAAGAAGAGCGGCAAAGAAAGCTGTTGCAGAGGCCAAAGCCAGTCACTACCAAGACTTATACAAACAATTGGACACAAAGGAAGGCGATAAAAACATCTATCTACTAGTGAAAATGCACACCAAGGCAGCAAAGACATTGAACACTACACATGCATTAAGGATAAAAATGGACGGCAACTGCAGGAGAAGCTTAAAATCCTGAAATGTGGCAGCAGCACTTCGACAAAATCTCTAATGCTGAATTTCCACACCTGCCAATTCCTGATGGCTCAGCTAATGCTGGCTCAGTCCTGTGCATTATACCTGCAGAGGTTACCTAAACTAACAGGACATGAATTCGAAAGTACCTAGCCTAGACAATCTACCAGCAGACGTCTGGAAGCTGAAAGAATTTCTCAGCATAGCAGCTAACTGGCTGACAAACTTCTTCAATGCTATTGTGGCTTCTGGCCATGCACCTGCTGACTGGGCTATGAGTTCCCTTCTTCAAGAATAAAGGAGCAGACTGCTCCAACTTCCAATCAATTCACCTCCCGTTGCACAGAATGAAAATTTTTGAGCGGATCCTCAATCAGCGCCTCCATGACATCGTTGAAATCAGTATAAACCAGTGTGGTTTTGTCAAACATTTGAGTACCGCCAACGCCATCTTCGTGGCTCGCATACTCATGGAGAAGCATAGAGAAAAGAAGAAGTCATTACACCTGGCCTTCCTTGACCTAGAAAAAGCTTCTGACTGTTCTGCATCAGCTGATATGGTAACCGCTACATGACCATGGTGTGCCTGAGCTACTCATAAAATGGGTCCAGATGCTCTATGTTAATACCAGCAGCCGAGTGAGATGCACTGCTGGCATTTCTGACAGCTTTCCTGTGAAAATTGGCATACACCAAGGCTCAGCATTGCTATTCATTCTCATCATGGATACCATCACATGAAATCTGCATCACTGTCCCCTGGCGTTGCTCTATGCCGACAATGTTCTGCTTGCAGCTACCATCAGGGAAGAACTGCAGCACTGTGTCCAGACATGGAATAACTGTCTTAGCCAATTTGGTGTGTGCCTCAATGTCAAGAAGACTGAATATCTAGAGATCAGCCCAAGCACCTCCACTTCCACCATCCAGGTCAGCGGTGAAGATCTAGTGAAGACGAACTCCTTCCATTACTTAGGATCTCATCTGCAAAGTGATGGTGGCATTAATGGGGAAGTACGCACGAGGGTAAATGCAACATGGTTGTGGTAGAAAGAGATTAGTGGAGTGCTCTGCGATAGGCACATGCCAATTCACTTAAAATCGAAAGTATATAGAATGAAGATTCGCCAAGTAGCACTGTATGGTGCTGTGTGCTGGCCAACCACCAAAAGTACTGCATGCCCTCTACATGCCATAAAGATGCATATGCTCCGTTGGTAATTAGGCATCTCCCTTCTTGGCCACGTCAGCAACGATACAGTCCCTGTGGTCACACCCACCCCGAACCCTCTTTCCTTGGCCTCCCTGCACTTGCACATACACATGCATGTATGTACCCCACACCCTCTTTCCTTGGCCTCCCTGAAATTGCACACATGCACCCATGTACTCCATGCCCTCTTTCCATGGCCTCCCTGTGACTGCATGCATCCTGCACCCTCATTCTCTGGCCTGAGCTCACACCACATCGAGCACCCACTCCATCTTGCACGCGGCCTGCGCTGGGCCTCCCAGGGCCTCCCCCACCCCCCTGAGGCACCCCCGTGCTCCTTACTGGGACTCCCTCTACTTCCCACTTAATGACTTGTGCATCTTAGGTTATGACGACAACTGGGACTGCCCAATTGCCGTCGCTAACTGATGTGGTCACGTGATGTCATGCTTTATGACTGCATCACTTAGCAACAGCAATCCCAGTCCCAATTGCACTCGTAACTCGAGGACTACCTGTAGACACACATAGGATCTACATTTTGATGGTGGCTCACAAGAGTACAGCTATCATAGAAAATCAACTCATTTACTATCGGGGGAGCTGATTCCTAGCATCAGTTCTGCTGTTGTATGGCTACTCTGTCAAAAAAGACCAGGAAGCAAAGGTTTGGATTCATTCAGAAGTAAAGTTAAGATTATTATTTGTGTGACTAGAAAACTTAATGGGAGAGAAGTATGTATTAGTATTCTTGATGACGACGATAGAAGAGCCAGATGGATTACTGCAGCCCATTATGAACAATTTAGAGCAGAGAATATAAGTGAGTAAAATTATCCAACTGTGAAATATTTCAATCTTGAAACAGGTATTTGGGCTTGAAATGAGCAATTTCCATTCAAAAATGTTTGGAATAGTTCATTTCATATTATTTAGGCCACTGTATAATACATATGCCTAGCTAGATGGAATACTGAGTGGACCTTGGCTGATTTGAAAATATTAAGCAAGATGGGAGATTACCAAGAAATAGCAGTGCTGTAGGCTAGACTATGAATTTGGGGGGGAAATTCCAGAAGGCAGCAGTTGCAGACCATTTCTGTATTACTGCCAAGAAAATGATACAGAACTATCCAGAAAGTCACCAGGAACTAAACAGGGGACTTTTTATAATACATATATATTTAAGCTGTGTCAAAAAAGGAATAAAATATTTGAAATAAATCCTTAATGTAATTCCTCCCTGCTGCAATCAATGAACTCTGGAAAATTCACAAATCAGCCATAAGATAATCAATTTTATAATTAAAACATCCATAGTATAAAATTGTGGGTTTTTTACTATGATTAATAGCTCAATGAAAATTTATTTATTTATATTTCAAATTTGTCACCGCCCATCTCACTGCAGAGTGATTCTGGGCGGTTTACAGTAAAAACAGAATAAACATTAAGTAAAATAGATAAATATTAATTAATAAAAATATGCTATAATAACCACATAGCTGTGAAAGATGCAAAAATTCCATTTGGGGATTATTAAGAAAGTTCTAAAAATAAAACTACCAAAATAATTATTATTTTACATAAGCTTATGGTATCAGCATTAGGTATATTTTTTTTTCAAATCTGTCACTACACTTTCTGAAAAAATAGGACAGCCAAAATGACCAGAGACCTGGAGCAACTCCATTATGGAATAAGGTACAGAAAGAATTCTGTATTTAGGTGATTCTTTTAGTTTAGAATAAGAGGGAACTTAACAGAGGTGTACAAAATGAGTCCCCCATTGGGGGGAGATGGGCGGGGGGCAAACTTAATAAATAAATAAAATAAAATAAAATAAAATAAAATAAAATAATGCAAGATATATAACGAATGGATATAGAGTATTGTTTTTCCTCTTCTTTTGCAGTAATGAAGGGCGGGAGATTCAAGATAGACAAAAGGAAGTTCCTCACACAGCACAATGTCAAGCTATAGCATTAGCTAAAATATGTTGCCATGCCATCCAGCTTGGATGGCTTTAAAAAAAAAAAGATTAGATAAAATCTGGGGAGATTAAAGCTATCAATAGCTATCAATCAAAATGGCTAGCTAGTTCCCTAGTCTATCCAATACCAGCTTTTTTGTTATGTCACTCCTGAGACTTAACCTACAACGAAAATAAAAGCTTTGGGTGTATATGCATGCACGCGCATGTGCTTGGGGAATATTTCCTGTTTTTGATTTTAAAAATGCTGGAGGAGAAAAGGGAGTTGTTGCTGTATCAATATGTGTTATCAAGATTGTATTTTACAGGCACTCAGTGATTCATGCTTTTTATTATGAAGGGGCCCAGGATTTCAATCTGCACAGAAAAAAGGCCAACACTGGCCTTTTGCTTTCTAATTTTAAATGCGTACAGGAAGAGAAGGCTGCATTTTCTGATAAAGGAGATGGTTCAATGTCATATCAAAATAACTCTGCCTATGCATACCAGCATTTTATGGAGAATCTTACTGTGCAATATGTTTTTTTTTTTAATTTTTAGGGACAGGAATAATCTGATGAGAAATGAGAGTTTTGCCTGTCATATTATAGACTTCATAATACAGTATCAAGGTAGAATCCAAAAACTGGCCTTTCTTGATAGTACCTATGCTAAAATTTAGGTCAGTGGCCATATCAGCTCCCAGACCCTTTTTCTGCCATTCCCAGAGACCCAGACTGTGCAAAAATCAGTACTGTGGTGATATACAAAAATGTATAATTGCTATGGTTTTTTCCTCTTTACAGCTGTTAAAGTTATGGACACCAAAGCTGTATGACCCAGCAGACTAGTACCTTAGGGGGGTTTTGTTGTTGCTTTTGCTTTTTGCTAATTGCTAATATCTGACTCCACATTATGAACTCCCTTAAGGTTGGATTCTGATTACACTGATATCAGACGTCTGCCCTGTTTACATTATGACAGTTTTGCCTGCCACAGGATTCAGGTCTTGGTCCCTTGCTTTATCTGATTCCAATGATCGTCAGTTTCCACACCAAGTACTACCATGACAGTGAAGGAGAAAAATGCACAATACATTTTCTTCTTCCCTCACTCCCCACCATCAAGGGAAGAAATGTGGTACAATATTCAAGGTATTAAATCAGGTTAGATACTATCTTAAAAGTAAATATTCTGAAAGACTATATTACACATTAATTACAATTTATGGCTATAATAGATATTCATTTATTGAAATCTGAACTCAGTAGACAACTGGCAGGCTATTTCATGCATCACAGAATTTATAGCAAAATGGACTCAAAAACATTTCCAGTGCAGCTGATTCTCTACTTTGAACAAAAAGTGGGTATTTTTTTAAGTCTATCACGTTTGGAACAGATCAACATTTAAAATGTGTCCGAAAAATTCTAATTTAAAAATTGGTATGAATTTACTGTTCATATTTTTATTATGTAAAATGCAATGATTATATCTATAAATATTAAAAATGAATGTCTACAACTCTTCAGTGAAAACACACTCCCAGTTATTTTTGTAATTAAAAACTGAATGCAAGGACATATGACATATACTAAATAAACTATCAGCCCTCACATTTTCATAAGTAATAAAGAGTGTGTGCAGGCAGCTATAACTTATAATTTGGTATGCGAAGGGAGGGCTAAAAAGTAGTAGAACTGAAAAAATTAATTAGCCTGAAGGGAAGTCGTTCCACATGGGTAACCCTGAAGCCCTTACTCGCACAAAATGACTTATTGAGGGAATAAGGGCATGGAATAAGAAGCTACATATATCTACTGAAATATTATGAAACTGAAATTGAAATAAATTGTATACCATAAAGTGTACCAGAGCCAAGCATTCCTTTGTACTATTTATTGACAGGAATGCTTTCTGATTCAAAATGCAGGATTAAACTGAGAAATAAACATTAGATTAATATGCAAAATCCATTTATCTCCACATAAGCTGCAATTCTATACGTGCTTAGCTGAAAGCAGGCCCATTTCAACTCTGGATATTACATGCATATGATTGTACTGTTCAGGCTTAGTAGAATTTATCAGCATAAAATGGATCATATAGGTCAAACTTCCCTAACTTACTGTCCCCTCCATGTGCCACTAACATCTTAATTTAAGAAGACTTCACTTACCAAGGGATAATTCACAGCACATACTGACAGAAAAAGTTTCCCCACTCCTAGTCCAATACCTTAACCACTACACAAATGTCATGCACCATTCCTACCTTGTGAGTTTATTTTATCTTTTGGAATTAATTCAGGCTAGGCCTGGCCTTTTCTGGCATGCTGTCTGGTTTCAACCAATGATGGTGGAAGATGGAAGCTATAATCCAGCAACACTGGAAGAGCCACATGACTTATCACATGGAATATTGAGGTAATAAGGAAAATTACAATCATCCAGTATCTTGGACCACAACAACTGCCTATGTCAAAAAGTAGCATTCATTGATTTTGTCACATAGATATATGTGCTAATGATTTTTGGCTCTCATACAACATATTAATGAGCATGAAATTGAGCAAACTCAGGGAGGCAGTGAAAGATAGGAAGGCCTGGCACAATATGGTTCATGGGGTCACAAAGAGTCGGACACGACTTAACAACTGAACAACAACAACAACATATTAAATGCTTTCCACCATACCCAAAATACTATAATTTGCAAGAAAAAGGCCAGGCTACAGGATCAAAATTGTACTAAATGCGGAGGAAAACATCATGCAAATTCACATAGATCTATTACATACAATAAACTGACAATCCTTAACTTAGGCCAGTTTCACTGTTATATTCTTCACGTCCCACCGATTTCTGCCAACCAGAAATATTTCTGGTGTGAATAGTTTATAATTTTCAGGTTTGAGTTTCATACTAAAACAAGAAGCAAATAACACTTGTGGGACTACAATTCTAACCATACTTAGATTTAAATTAGAACAGGAGTGCACAAACTGAAGCTCCAGAGTTACACTCAGCCTGTGAAAATCTGAGAACTTTCCTACAGCCCTCTAAAAATTGCCAAAGAATTGTAATTTTTAACGTAAAAGCATTAAATACATAAGAAATAATTATGTTAACTGAAATTAAATTTACATTTCATCAAATATAGTTTTACCTTGGTTAAGTTCACTCTTTTTTCTTGGTCAACTTACTTTTTGGAATGTAACTCCTGACTCAAAGCCCAACTGTAGCCTTCAGCTCAAAGCTATATGCTCTTGAACTAGAAGATTAATTATATAAATCTACAAATATTTCTAAAGTGATATTAGATTATGGTGATTGGGCATATTATAGCACATATCTAGAAAAAAATATAATACTTTGAACTCCACCTAGTGGACACAATGAAGACAAAAGTTAGTTTCTGGGATCACATATTACATAGCAAACTTCTGAAGCCTGCCAAGATTTGAAACAAATCCATGCAGGACTACAGAATTAACAACCCACCCAACAGAACTGGAAGGAAATTGGAAGCACTTTCTACAGCTGCACAGGATATAGCTAGTCCTGAAGCAGAAACTCTATAAAAAGGAAGATGTCTTAACATCAAGACTGAAAATACTTCTAAATAAAGCTGCAGGTAATAGAATATTTTCCCATGGAAGTTATAATTTATAATATTTAAAATAAGCTGAACATCTCCCCAACCCGACCAAGAAAAAAGAGTGAACTTAACCAAGGTAAAACCAGTAGATGGTTGGGTTGACACAGTGGTTTACAAGTCACAATGGTTGAGTCCACATAGTGGCTTAGACCAAGCACATATATTTAACTCAGCATGATATGTGAATCCAACTACTATTATTGCTACTGCTAAGTATCCATTATTCTGCATTGCTCACAATAAAATTACCTTTCTCCCTTGTAAAACATTTTATGAAAAAATTACTTAAATGAGAGGAGATTGGATAACTTCCTCAAAAACTTTTGTATAGCCCTCTGCATTTCACTTTCTACAGCTCCAAATATGGACGTGTGGCGTGCATACCATTTGAGAGCCTAGTGTGAATGAAAAAAGCTGGGGGGATTAAGTTTACATTTTTAAAAATGTATGATTTTTCTTTAGCATGATTTGAATGGAAGGAGCCTTTTTTAAGCACAGATAACCATGAATGGAATACAGTTTCAGAAAAGTTTTCATGAATAACTTCGGTTATAAACTACTATAGGTTGAGTCTTTAAGTTATACAAAGTGGACCTATTAATTGAAATCAGGACAAAATTTTGTGGCTAACATTCTTGATTTTTTTCTTCTTAGTAAAGGTAACTACAGAAACACATGTATTCCTTACAGCAACAAATATAGACGAACAAACCCAGGACTCTCTGTTATGCACTGCCAATGCTCAACAATTTCTTTACAATGAAGTCCCTACTGACTTTCAGTTGAGAATTGCTTTCTGATATTCTCATAATTCCTCTCAAAGGGTGCTAAAACATAGCTTCTGCTAATCGCTGCTGTCAAATGTAATTGTTTGTATAAACTACTGTGTCAAAACCAATTAAAAACTTAGATAAGGTCAAAGACATAACAATAGAAAATATATTATTTTATCCTACTTGGGTGTGGGTGAGGGAATTTCACTTTAATATAAAGGCTGTATTGATTCAAAGCTCAAATTAAAAGAACTAATTTTAGAAGCCAAGGTAGTTTTATTTAATAACATGAACCTATTATAGCGTAGTCCAAGGTATAACACACTTTGACTCTGTATCAGTACTTGTAACTATACACACCCAAAAGACTAAACTTGTTAATTGTAGAATCTAAACTAATACAACTTGTCATATTTGGGCCTGAAAGCAAGTTTTCTTCCCCAACTAATTGCAGTATGTACTGCAACTACTGTAAAAACATTTATAGTCCAGACAGATAATTAATCATGTTACAAAGTGTAAAGGTATAAAGGGACTTTGAACAATGAAGAGCTTTGAAGGCAAGGTTAAGACGACTGGCTATATGGCACAAACAATCATAATTTTAATTGACAGAAAAAAGAACACAGATCAGGCAGACTAAGAGATTTGAGAGACTCATATTTTGAAGGAGCCACTGGTGAAATCTATTAATGTATTTGCTACATTGTTGATTTCCAATTATTCAAAAATACTTCAACTATAAAGACATTATAAAATCTGTTCCCATTACAATTATCTGAAAGGACCCTTTTTTCAGGAAAAACCCATGCACTTGTCTCCAAGTTTGAAAGTTTTGAAACAGGGATAGAAACCTTGTGACAAAAAAATTGCCACACTTAATAATTGATTGGGAGGGGAGGGAGACTTCAGACCACATCATAGATGATGTGTGTGTGTGTATGTTTTTGGGGAGTCCTTTGTTTTTTTAACTGTAATGTATATTTTAGGATTTACACTACAGTTTCATTCACCTCAAAACAATGTGAAATTATCACTTTTCACAGTTAGAGATGGTTGAAAGTCACAAAAAAAGGGATCCTTGAGGCCACAGACGATTATATTACATTAATATGTGACTTGTGTCTTCCTTTTCTCCCATAACCATGTCTGTAATACAAGATTCTTGTCTAACTTAAGGAGAAAAGCTAACTGGAGTCATTTAAAGCTACAGGGCTTGTTTAGTTTTGGCTTAGCATACTGTTTGAATCCGTCCAGAGTGATTTTTATACTACAGCTTATGGTTTAACACAATCTGTATGCCCAACCAATTGCTTGTTGAACAAATCATAACATTTGCATTGGCTTAACATGAAGTGTGAACCAAAAGGTCTGGAAATGGTTGAAAATTTCTCTTTCAGCTAGGGGAAAGAGTTTAGATGATATGCAGCACATGGTAATGCTCAACATACAGGGCTGCTTCTGAAGCCTTTATCAAGTAAAATTAGGCACATGACAACAGTGGAGAAAATCTTATTAATTTGGGGGTCCCATTAATCAGATCTCTAGCCAGGAAGCATACCTACTTCCCATGCCAATATCCTTTCAGCATCAGACTAAATTTGCCTTTTTTCTCAGACATTTTATCACTAGCGTTTGGGTTTAAGTGAACACATTATATAATGAATAGTGGTGCTTATATATATTTTTATTATAACTTCCCTTGTTAATTATTTATATTTTATTGTTTTAATGTATGATATTGTTTATTGGGAAGATTAGAAATAATAGTATACAATTTTAATATTAATAATAATACCTTTCAGGTATTGGCCAGGAAGTAAAAAGTTATTTTATGGGTAACAAAGGACCTTCTCCCAATGGAATTGCTAGTATCTTTCTTTAAGCAATGGATCTTTGCCATTTTTCTCTCTAACCATTTTTAATCCCTTGAAATGATGTGAATGAGAGACAATATGGAGAGTTCCGTTCTTCAAGTAAAATTATGTAAATTGAAAGGGTGTGTTTTATGAAAACTGTTTGAGTCCCAGTGATATTATAATAAGAGAGATGTATAAATATTTAAAAGTGATGCAAGAAAATTATTCTAGGCCAGAGAAGCTAATAGCATGAATTTATATACGTACGCTTATGATAATGCAACCTAAGGTAAAACTTTCAGTGGATGTACACAAATTATCTCTTTTATCTTCTCAAGACAATAAACAGAAACTAATTTGCAGCTGCATACATCATTGCAATAACTATTGCCCATATTTTAATGTCCATTTCTCCCTCATACAACATTATGGACTAGAACATATATACATCATTTATTCTTAAAGGGGATGTGTGTGAACCTTTGTCATATAGCAATTGCTTCTTATGGTTTTTTTCCCTTCCTTATATGATTAAGCTTTCCTTTGGCACATATTAATATTGATAAGTCAAAATGCTGAATGTTTATTTTACCTGAGGATATAGCATCCTCAGTTTTCAGGCTGTAAAGGTTATTTTTCTTCTAAAATGACTTTCTACTAAAATAGTAACACTATCACCATATCTTACTTCTACATTTCTTGATACTCACAATTCACTTACCCCTCAACAGACAAAAGCACCACTGAAAACAAATACTTCATCCTCTTCTGAACTGGAGCAGTGCGGCAACTAAAAGCACAATGCACAAAATAATCTATCCCAAAGGAAGCCAATGGATTTATCTGAAATCCTGAAAGCAGGCTGAGGACCCTGCTATGATGGGGCCTCCTATTCACAAAATGATGGGCACTACCAAGCAGAAAACATCTACTTGCTAGAAAATACTCTCTGCCACTTTCTTAGGGGATCCTTGTTAACCATCAGCCTATCTTTGTATTTTTTATAAATAAGTCTATACATTTCCAGACCAACCCTGGCCTACAGTCACCCAACATTTTTATGTTTCACAAAAGCCTATCAGGCACTGCCCTTGAAGGAAATAAAGAAGCTGCTAGAGGTGGGTGGATGCTTTGCTTTTATTTGTGTGTGTCAACAGGGTGTTTTTTAAAAAAGAAAAAGTGGGAAAGGGAGCCTGGTAGGCACCCCACTGTCTATCCCTGATATATCCAGCCAGCCAGCCAGCCAGCCAGCCAGCCAGCCAGCCATCCACACACACACACACGCACACTTACTTTTATATCCAAACAATTATTTTCTCACTTTCAGTTGTGCATCCTCCTGGAAAACTGCAGTAACAATTCTGATCTTTCATACCTAAATATTTTGAGGACCAAGGTAAAATATTGTACATTTATGTGCTCTGAAATCTGAAACACGCTACTTAAATGTTAAGTATCAACCCCAGTCAGTGACCACATTTTACCAATGTTCTCCCTCAAATCAAAGGGATAACAGAAAAGAAATTGCTTCAATTTTAAATGGCTTGACAGAAACAGTGTAACTACATCATGCAGTTTACACAGATGAAAGCGTGGAAAAGATGTCAGAAGAGTCTGCAATCCCTGGATGGGTTGAATGAGCACTCTGGGAATTTGGAATTTTTTCCTGGACTCTGCATTAACCGAGTAAACTCAGAGAATGAAAATAACCAGAGTTGCTTTTAATATTTAAGTCAGCTAATTATAGTTATGAACTAGACCTTGCTTCTGATATCTACACTTTATTTATTTACTTATTTGAATTGATAAGCCACCCAACCCAAATAGACTCTTAATTATATTTCAGATCACTGCATAGCATTTGAGATGGAGCAACCTATAAAGACAATTTACAAAATCACAACTGGGACTGAAAACTGCTGCCCACAAGCAGTGTGGTATAGCTGGTAAAGTGCTGGACTAACAACAGGGGAACCCACGTTCTAGTCCATCCTCAGCAATGGAAACTCATGGAGGGCCTTTGGGCCAGTCATTCTCTCTTAGGAGGCAGCACTACATATACCACCTTGAGTATCCTAAACAAAAGAGGGATATAAATCAAATAAATAAATAAATAAATTAGCCAGGCAGTGAAATCATGTCACATATAAACTGTACTAAAGAACTGGTTGTCAGTATCTTTCTGAGCCCAATTTAAATAGCTGTGTTTCACCCAAATCTAAACGGATTAGAATTCAAATTAGAACCATCTTCATCCACATCAGCCTGCCTACGTTTAAAAAGATACTTTTAATGTGCTGCTAGTGAGAACTAGCACAGAAGAGAATATCTGTAGCTCAGGGTTAAACTGTGGAGTTCTTGATGCTCTCTGAGCTTGGTTGTTTGCTTGCAGGCATTTCATTACCCAACTAGGTAACATCAGTACAACTCAATACACTCACACTAATGATATTACCTAGTTGGGTAGTGAAATGTTTGCAAGTAAACAACCAAGCTCAGAGAGCACCAAGAACTCCAGAGAACTAGCAATAATAGGCACAAAGAATAAGACTTTCTGGATATTCCTATTTATGGAATGTATTATGTCTACTTTCTTGAGTTCCTGGAAGAAAGCCAAAATATAAATCTAGCAAATAAACAAACTGGGGTAATCACATCCCCTAATTATTCAGTTGCATGGGTTAGTCACATATATGTATTATCCTTTTCCACAGACATCTTTATGTCTAACATCCAGTAACTACTGTACCTTACAACCTTACAATTTCATTCTACACTAACTTTGATCATGGAAATCAGAGCAGTGCAAATGACCACAATGAAGACTAAAAACTAAGTCTCCATTTATATCTATTCTGCAGGTGTATAGTAATAAACTTCTCTTTCAGCATTCATCTACTGCCATCCAGTGGAGATTTATTGAAATAAAGAAAGCATACAATCCTAAAAATTTCTTTCCATTTCAATATAATTGGTATTTAAACAGGACTGTCACAACTGGGCTGCAAAAATCTGGACGATTCTTACATAGCAGGAAAGAGATATGTAATCCAGAGCTGGATTTTCTTTTGGAAATTCCGGAAGATATACAGACACAGAAGATATGGTCACTACAGTAAACAGAAATCAAAGCCTTTACTGTATATAGGTCAGTGTTGCACTCCAGGCTTCTTCCTCTACCTTGTTGTGTTAGCAGATACTTAGCTATTCTTTTGGTGGCACTGGGAAACACCTAATGTGTTGATGTAACATTTCTCTCTATTCTGAGAATTGATGCTTCCAGCATCATCATATTCATTACTTACCATTATTACATCTCAGGAATGTTCTTTTCCAGGACTAATATTCTAGCCTCAGTATCTTCCTTCAGCTGTAAGAATTGGATTCTAACATGGATATTCAGCTACTGCATGAATCTCAACTCAACTCAATCTCCAAAGAGCACAGATCTACAATCATCTCTCAGTTTCCATGAGACCAATCTTCATCCCTTCTCCAATTGTTGGAAGCGGGGGAACTATTTTCACTATTCCCTTTGCTCAGCTTCAGCTGGTGTGCCAGTTATGGCTTCACCAGGACTAAGATTCCCTGGCAATGGTAACTCATGACATGGTTGAACCTGGAATCTACTGCTGGTACACAATGCAGCAGCTAGACTTCTGATGGGTCACCCCATCAAGCAAGAATGCCTGTTCTGAAGTTACTGCACTGGTTGCCAACAAGCTTCTGGGTTTAATTCAAAGTTCTGGTTTCCCCTTTAAAGCCTTTTACAGTGTAGCTGAGACACATCAGACAACACCTTGCCAAAGTCAAATCTGCCTATCTGGTCTAGTCATTTAGAGAGCCTGTTGGCAATTCCCCATTTCGTGCAGTTTATCAGGCTTAGATCAGGCAACAGGCCTTCTATCGGGGCTACTTCGTTTATGGAACATGCTCCCACCTGAAGTAAGGATATCCCTTAATCTATAATCTGTCCTTTCAAAAGAGGCCAAAGCAGCAGTCTTCCAGTGAGGAGCTGGCCCTTAGATAAGTGAATGTTACCTTTGATGCATTCGTTGTTTTAATGGCTTTTTTTTAATACTTTGCTGAGACATACCTCCCCCCTTTAAGATTAGAGCAGGCTATAAATCTTATAAATGTCCTTACATCGAATGATTAACGCATTAGCAAACATGCTGTCAAACAAGAATTCAACATAGTGAACTAAAGCTATTTTTCAGTGCACAGGAATTGCTTCCAAAAACCATGGGCTAATTCATATATATTCACCACATAATTGCCTCCACCCAGGAATCATAGTTCTAACAATAGGTAAGAAAACCTTATTTTGCTTTTGTTTTCAATGATCTTACGGCTACAATATTTGATATTTGAATTAACACTGATGAGAGGTTCTTTACAGGTAGTCCTCGGTTAATGCCAGCAATTGGGACCGGAATTTCCGCTGCTAAGCAATGTGGTCATAAAATATGACATCACATGACCACATTGCTTAGAAACAGCAATCCCAGTAGTCTTGGTTGCCATCATTAACCGAATCCTACCAAGTCATTAGGGGAGGACCCACCCCAATCCAAGCCATTTCTAGTTTGCTCCCTCCCACCCCCAGTAAGGTAAGGGACTGTCTCCTCTTTATCTGCCTACCTTCCCTCCCATCTCTGCCCTTTTGGCCACCCTGATTTCCACTCACCCTACCACCCCCAGCTGATCTTCACTGTTTTCTTCCTCCCACAGCTGACAAGGTGGGCCCAGCCTGGCCCTTTGCAAGACAGCTAACCATGCCAGGCCTTCTTCCCAAGGCCGCATGTAGCCTTGTTCAAATCGCATGCAGCCTTCTCGCAAGGCTTTGAAGCCTTCCAAGAAAGCACCCAAATTTTGATCATGCAACAGTGGGGGGCCTGCAATGGCTGTAACTTCAGGGACCGGGTATAACTACTATTTGTTTAGTGCCGCCATAACTTTGAATGGTTGCTGAATGATTGTTAACCGAGGACTACCTGTGCTTACATTATCCCATTTGATGAATTCATAGTAGTTATGATTACATGATAAGCTAAACAACTTTGCTTAAAGAAATCAGGGTTCACACAGCACATCAATGTAAAACTAAACAAACCACATTATGGTTTAACACAGTATGTGAAGTTATCCATTATCTTTGCTCCAAAAGGTAATGGAGGAAAACATTTACTGTATGAAAATGTCTCTGCTTTACTGGATGCATAAGCTTTCTTCTCTATGTGCAGGACATACTTACTCGCGATTAATTAACCACACCAATATTTTGCGGTTACTAGGTGGCGACTTGGTGGTTCTGTACAAAAATCGCTAATATCAAGGAAGAAAGATGTAGTTAGGAAGCCACCTGGCTTAAAGTTGTCCCCCAATGGGAAGAACACCTACCCCAGACAGCCCGTGCGTGCAAAAACCCTCCTGCATCCCACCATAGGCTAGTTCCCAGACTTAAAGATGAGCAGAAACTCAACCGCGGAGACTTCCCTCCCCGCAAAAACACAGTGCAGAATTATCCTGCTCCTGTCTAAGGTACTTCCTTGCTGAGTCGTGCTATATAAAGTGTTACAGCTTCAGGAACTATATGGCAACGCAAAAAGCATTGGCTTCTGAAACGGAGGAGAGCCCGTCCGGCTTATTTCGCTGCCGACAAGCAGAAACGGAAGGGGAAAGCGCCGCGTTTAGTACCAGCAAGGCGGCTCAGCCAATACCTGCGCAGACAATGCTCGCACGCGCCTCCCAGGCGCTTCTTGCTGACGATGTAAGCGAAGGGCGCCGCGCGGTACAGCAACTCGCCCGGTTTCACCGCCTTCAAAAGGCGCAGGCCGTTGCCTTTGCCTGGGCTTGCAAACTTTTCCATCGTCGCTCCGCAGAGCAGGGAATGAACAGAGGCCTTGCCGCCCAGCACGCTTCCCGCCTCGGTCCCACGTGACGTTGTTTGCGACCGGAACCATCTTGGAACAAAAAGAGCCCGCCTTTCATTACGTTCCGCGGCGCCGCGCTAGTTTCGGGATTTGCAGCTGTCGCTTCTCTCCATCCCCGTTACTAAAACGCAGAAAAGGATTGTTATAAATTAATGGTTAAAACACTTGTGTGCAGAGTGTATAGGACTCTGGATATCAAGCTCCGAGAAGGAGGGCATATTTGCATATTAATATTCCTGTATTTCTCACATTAATTTGCATAACATTTACTTGGCCCCAACAGTTTCAGCCTATGTCTTTGCTGCTTGTTTGTAATCGTGTGTAATTTTCAAGCAAAAAAAGTCATTCTGCTCGGATGGCAAATAATACAATGCACATCTCCTTGAAGTGGGTAGGGAGCCTAAAACACCAGGTTAAGGATGCTAGATTAAAACTCCAGGCATTAATATCAATCCCTGTAGTTTTTGAGACCCAATTTTAACCAGTAGTGGTTAAAGCATCCGGCTAGAAACCAGGAGACGGTGAGTTCTAGTCCCACTTTAGAGCCAGCTGGGTGACCTTGGACCACTCATTCTCAGCCCTAGGAAGCAGGCAATGGCAAACCACATTCAAAATCTTGCCAAGAAAACTGCAGGGACTTGTCCAGGCAGTCGCTAGGAGTCAACATTGACTTGAAGGCACCAAAAAAAAAAAAGTTTTTGATACAAATGATCTGCTAAATATGAGTCCCTAGAAAGGGATTTAGAAATCTACTACCCGCTGGGTTCCTGCATACTTCTCACTAGAACTATTTTTTTTTAAGAGTTGACTTGAAGATCAAGTTAGCACTCAATAAATGCCAAATTGGAACCATTTTTTTTTCTTCCTAGCGTTTTTCCTGCATGAGCAAGGTCTGCTTTTTTCAGATCAACCGAATGTTGATCTGATGGCTGCAATAGACATCCGGGGCTGAGGGAGAGTGACTGGCCCAAAGTCACCCACCCGGCTTTCATGCCTAAGGCAGGCCTAGAACTCAGTATCCTGGTTCCTAGCCTGGAACCTTAACCACTAGACCAAACAGGCTCTCACCAAATTGGAACAATACAGAAGTTAAAAAGAAATAGCAACTGGCCTGGTAGAATCTTAGAGTTGGAAGAGCTCTGTTAGGCCAGTAAGTCTGATGCCCTGCTCAGGACAGGATTCCAAGTTCAAGCATCCCAAACAGAAGGCTCTCTAGCTTCCATTGGAACACATCTAGGGAAGGAGAGTCCCCCACTTCTCTTGGTGAATGTTTCCAATGTTGAACTGTCCTGTTTTTCTAACTTTCAGATTTCA
Organism: Liasis olivaceus; assembly: GCA_030867105.1. NCBI lineage: Eukaryota > Metazoa > Chordata > Lepidosauria > Squamata > Pythonidae > Liasis > Liasis olivaceus. The sequence goes on from CM061349.1 coordinate 267,972,212, forward strand.
GTTGAAATCTGCCCTCTTGTAGTTTAAATCCATGATTCTGTAACGTGCCATCTGGAACAAGAAAAGAAGTCTGACTTTTTTCTAAGTGACATCCTTTCAGATATTTGAAGATTGCTATCATATCCTCTCAAAATCATGGCTAATAAAAGTAGTGCCTTCTATTTTGGACTTTTATTTTTTTTAAAAACACCCCTTTTAGAAATACTTCATGATTTAGACTGTATCTGTCATATAGCCTACCTAGATAGCTTGTGAAAGCAATCATCGCCCCCATCAATGGCTCACATTGCAGATCTGAATAAACAATCCTTGCCCCCAACAGGGGCTTCCATTGGGGGGCCCAAAAAAGTCAAGATGGTGGCTATCATCAAATGATCAAAACTCCCTTTTTTGCACTTCTACCTTCACCTACTTCAGCCCTTACCTTCCCAAAAGCAGACTATAGCTAGCAAAAGATGGCCATCTCTAAATTAAAATATTTTATTTTTATTTTATTCATTAAATTTGTATGCTGCCCATCTCCCCCAATGGGTGAGTCTGGGCAGCTCACAATTAGAGTAAAACCCACAGTTAAATAAATACCCACATTAATTAAAAATCAAGCTATATAAAACAAACCCTATGCATAAAAAAACTAAAAACATTCAAGATGAAGGGGGTAAAATCAGTTACCCCACAAACCACTTCCACTGGTGTGAGTCCCCATCTGGCCCACAGGCCATCTGACATAGCCAAGGTTTCATGCTTTTCCTGAAGGCCGTGAGAGTGGGGACACACCCCACCTCAAGTGGTAAGTTGTTCCACAGAGCGGGGACCACAGCAGAACAGGCCCTCTTCCTAGATCCCACCAGTCGAAACTGCCAGACCAAGTGGAGCGGGCAGATATAACAGGGGCGAGACAGCTCCTCAGATAACCTGGTCCTGTGCCATGAAGGGCTTTAAAGGTGATAACCAACACCTTGAATTGGACCTGGAAGCAAACTGGCAGCCAATGCAACTCGCTTAACAGCAGTGTTAAATGGGCCCCTGGGGACATTCTACACCAGCTGTAGCTTCCGGATACTCTTCAAGGGTAGCCCCATGTACAGCGCATTGCAGTAATCCAACCGGGAGGTGACCAGGGCATGAATGACCGTGCAGAGGGCCTCCCAATCAAGGAAGGGGTGTAACTGATGCACAACAAGAAGTTGCACAAAGGCCCTCTTAGCTATAACCACCACCTGCTCTTCGAACAGGAGTCGTGAGTCCAGGAGGGCCCCCAGATTACACACCGGGTCTGTCTGGGGTAGTGTGACCCTGTCAAGAACCAAAGATAATAAACTCCTACATCTTGAGGCTCCCCATACCCACAGTCACTCTGTCTTACCAGGTTCAGTTGAAGCCTGTTGTCCCCCATCCAGGCCCCTAACAGCCTCCAAGCACTGCAAAAGAGTAGCCACAGCATCACTTAGGTCACCCGGGATGGAGATATATAGTTGAGTATCATCAGCATACTGATGATACCTCATCCCATTTGCCAGATGATCTCACCCAACAGCTTCATGTAGATGTTAAACAGGAATGGTGAGAGCACTGAACCCTGAGGCACCCCACAAAGTAGGGGCCGTGGGTTGGACCTCTCACTCCCTATCAACACCGACTGGGTTCAGCCTTGGGGAAAGGAGCTGAACCAGTACAGAACTGTGCCACCCAGCCCCAGCTCCTGCAGCCGACCCAAAAGGATACCATGGCTGATGGTATCGAAAGCCACCGAGAGGTCAAGAAGACCAAGGATGGATGCACTACCCTCATCCTGCTCTCGCCAGAGATCATCTAAAAGTGCGACCAATGCTTTTTCTGTCCCATAACCGGGCCTGAAACCTGACTGATAGGGGTCCAGATAATCCGTTTCCTCCAGGATCCTCTGAAGCTGGTAAAATATTAATAGTATTAATTGGTAAACCTGAGATAGTATGGTCCGGTTCATATGTAACTATAAGCTAGAATTACAGTACCAATTTAATATACTAAGCCAGCAAGGATTTTGAAGCCAGGACTTTGTTCTCAATTTAATCTTCTTAGTTCATTTAAGAAAGTATATATTATTCTGGTATGGGGAAACAGACTGATCATGACAAATCAACCTGATCTTTTTTGATAGAGTGACAATTTAGTTGACTAGAAAAATATAGTGGACCGTTTAACTTGTATTCAACAGTTCTCCCATAAAATCCTAGAACAGGGTATGGCAAAAGATGAGCTGGACTATGGTATCATTAGATGAATACTGAGTTGAACAATCACATCCATAAAATGTATATCAATGACTTCACTTCAAGCTGGAAAGAACTGAGCAGTGTACCAGAGGGCTCCATTCTAGGCCTCGTGCCATTGAACATATAACCACCACTTGTTCAGCGACCATTCAAACTTGTGACAGGACCTCAGTTCTGGCCATCTCAGCATCCCCACGGTCATGTGATTGCAATCTGGATGTTCAGTGCCTGGCTCACAATTACACTGCAGCGTCTCATGGTCACGATTTGCAACCTTCTTTGCCAGCTTCTGACAACCAAAGACAATTGAGAAGCTGGCAGAAGATCACAAATGGCGTCCACGTGACGTCCTCATCTAATGACCCGCAGTGATTCACTTAACAACGGCAACCAGGACTGCTGGAATTGCCATTGCTAAGCGGTGCAGACACATGACATCATGCTTTACAACCATGTCACTTAGCGTCAGAAATTCCAGTCCCAATTGCCATTGTAAACCAAGGACTACACATAATCCTTAGTGGCTTAGCAACATAATACTATATAGTATACAAATGAGATCATATTGCTAAGATTAGCCTGTTCTACAGGTAATTCATTCTCTGTCACACAATATGATTTTTTATGTAATAATGGAACTGTCAAGCAATACACTCCAAGCAATGTAGATGTACCATAAAATAAAATGGAAATTTCTTGTTAGAATAGGCAGTTCTCTAATATTCAACCCTAAAAAAAATTAGTTTATGTGGTCTACTTAAAATTGCTATAACTCACAACTTAAAAGACCAATTATCTTGAAAACATACCTAAATTACGTTTCTTAATATCTAAGAGAACTTCCGATGGAATATCAACATGTTTCCTGCACTGGAACTACAATTTTTATCTCCACATACATTTTCCATTTCACTTTGCCCTGTTTCTTAAAATTCCCAGGATTTTATTATATAACCATCTTTAAATGTTATATCTGAAGAAATCTGATCTTATAAACTGGTGAAGAACACCTCTCATTTTAAATTAAGAAATGCTTATTTTATGTAGTATAAGCAATGTTGGTCATCTCACAAGTGGAATACAGTAAAAGCTGGATACAGACTAAATGAGTTGCATTTAAGATTAAACCAAAAATGCCTTTTGTTGCTCTCTGTGTTTTTCATTCACTGTTACCCTGGCAAAATAGTGGTTTAGAGGACATCTGTTTCATACAGAACTGATGCAGCATGTAGTAACTCTATATAGTTTTACATCTGTTTTCTGAGACAAACAAAGCACATCACATTTGACCTGTTTTCCAAACAGAGCCTGCCTACAAGGTCTAAGAATAAAGTTAATTTGCTACAATATTTTGGATTTGTCTTTGCACTTCAGAGTTGATCACACAGGATCCATCATTTTATCCTTGCTTGAATAGCTTGAATTTTCTAGAACTGTCATCTTCATATACACAGGGATTATTTTCTTCGTAAGATTTCAAGACGTGGTCCTCTGTATCATATTTCAATTTACAAAAAGACAGCTTAAATTAAATAGATTTCACTTTAAAAAAGTATGCTATCATCTGCCAATAAATCAACATCACAGAACAAACTTTGATCAATTTGATTAGACTGTTCCATAAGTTCAAAAAGAGATTTGTACGCTTCTGGATATAAACCACCAGCTACAGCATTTTCTGGAATCTCTAACTCTCTCAGCAGGTTCTTTGCATTCTCGTAAGTCCATAAACTGAAACAAAAAATATTGAAAGGTTAGATATAATTGGATAGTTAAAGATCAAGAGGGTTCTATATTTTCTTAAAACCTGACCTCCAAATATGATACCTGAAAGCACCAGCATGCTTGCAGACATCTGCTTTAGCAACTGTCAAACTGGCCCACCTGGTTTTATTTAGATTATTTAAATAAAAAAAAATTAAATGGGAAGCCAACTTGATGCTAAATGAAGTGTCAATTTCATGTGCTATATTTACTGGCAAGAATTTTTTGAAGTCCACCATAGATTCAGACACAATCTTTGAAAATAAAAATGCGGGATAGCTTCAGCCACTGCTTGTTCCCCACCCCCATGGCAGATGGGCACATTTCCAAAAGTAAGATAAAGTGTTAAAGAGCATCTTGGGAATTAAAGGTGATGGTGGGGAACAATTTAACCAATTTGCTTTTAGTAAAGAGATGTTCTGTCACTGGCCATGTTAATCATAACAGCCAGCACGCTCTCAAATTTTCAAATTTCTACTTGCTCCAAAAGATTGTGATTTTGTGTTAAAATACAAAAATACATAATTCTATGACAAAGGTTATGTACAAAGTACATTAAGAGGAAGAAAAGCCCAAACATGTCTGTCTGTCTGTCTCTATAGTATGGCACTGTAGAGTTTTCATGTATTTAAACCAAAATTTAATATGAACTTCATCAGGTTTCTTTCCTTGACAAACACTAAGACTGATTCAAGTTGCCCATGCTTCCACATTTACAGCAAAATTCATACTGTTCAAGCATAAGTGGAATTATCAACAGATTCTGGAATACAAAAATATAACATTTTTAACAAAACCATCTCATTGTCTATAAAATGTCTTAACATGAACTAGGAATACTGTAATCCAGGGTTCCTCAATTTAGGCGACTTGAAGATGTGTGGAGGCTGGGTGGGGAATTCTGGCTGGGGAATTCTGGGAGTTGAAGTCCATGCATCTTCAAGTTGCCAAGGTTGAGGAACCCTGCTGTAATCTATTTCAAAATGTTTCCAAGTGAACACAAGTGAGTGCTGTGGTTATGGGGCACAAAATAGAAAAGGAAACAATGCAGTGGCTGACAGCTGAAAAAGGAAACACAATGAGAGGGAAATAGAACAGAATGGACAGGTGGGAAGCATGAAAAGAGTCACACTACGTAGCAACTGGTAATCCTCTGACCTTTGTAATTTTTTGTAATTATTCAAAACTTTTGTCCCAGTCATGAACCTCTGGAACTCTAGCACTGTTTTAGTGTAAAATTTAACACATGAAATAATGTTTCCAGGATCTTTCCAAGAATAAAAATGAAGGGTACTTAAACATAAAAGGACAATACTGAGACAAAAGATGCAATATTTTTAAAGAGCAATCTCCCAAATCTTATGGCTAATGTTGCAGAAAATCACTAAGATACTTTCTGGTATGACATTTGATATGTTAAAAAAAATGCCATACATGTCAAAACTAGGTCTTTGGATCAGACAACTGATTAACTAATCAGTTAATTCTATAGTGTTTAGCATCATGTTTCTCCTCATTTCAGCAGCTTTCTCATTTCATACATCATTAAATAAGAATATGACTGCCTTAAATTTAAATCCATTACCCCACATGTTGCACTCAGGTGATGAAGAACATTTCAGGTATTTGAAATGTCATCATATGCCCACTTAGTCTTCTGAATGCTAAACATTCCAAGTTCCTTCAATCTCACTTCACAGTAGTTAGTTCCCTGACTATTCTCAGTGCGCTTCTCTGAACCTGTACTAGTTTTTCTGAGTTTTTCTTAAAGTGTGCTGCCTGGACAACAAAATGCTGTGTTCATAGTAGAATCTAACTAACACAGAATAAAGTGAAAGCATTACTTCCTGTAATTTGGCAAGTATACAGTACTTCTGTTGGTACAGCCTTTAACTGAATTTCCTCATTTTGTACCCAGATCACGCTGCAGATACACATTCAGTTTATAATCAACTTCTATTTCAAGATCTTCTTCACCAACCCAAATTTCCCCTATTGTATTCCTGTGCATTTAATTTCCATTTCCTAAGTGAAGCAGTTTGCATTTCTCTTTGTTATACAGGTAGTCCCATTTAAGAACGAGTTCCATTCCCAAGGTCTGTCCTTAAGTCAAATTTATATGTAAGCTGGAACAGTATTATGTATATTACTGTGTAAGTAGTATTGTGTAATGCACTCGAACTATTGTGTATTTAACTCGAATTTTGCTACAATAGGCTCCGTTCTTAACTATGGGTCGCCCTTAAACCAGCATTCTTAACCCAGGGAAATACAGGTAGTATTTCCATTCTAATGTTCTCGGACCATTTCTATTAACGTAGTAAGGCTGTTAATAGAAATTAACCAAGCAAAATGTGCTGTGACTGACATCAATCTTGCAAGTCTCATACTCTCTTTTAGAGAAGCTGAAGATCTTGTTTTGTTACTGGAGATGGCCTCTGATCCTCAGGGAACACTTTGCTGCAGCATGGTTGCAACACCAACAACAGGTGGATGTACAAATAATCAACTTACAAAATGCCATGACACAACATAACACAACAAAATTTGTTGGGTCAGAATTTATCTTAACCATCAGCAGCACAGCAGCCTATAGGACAGCCAATATTTCTGCATTCTCATGGGAGTTTATCAAAGTTTGGAGGAGACCAGGATCAATTCCTGACCTTAACAACTCAATGAGAACTATTTATGGCAGACTGAACAGTGGAGCTTCCCACAGAAACATCCAAGCGGGCCAGAGACACACACAGGCAAGAGGGGGCTAAAACTGTGAGGGGGTTTTGGTATGGCTTTCTACAAAATTTCTGTCATCCATCCAACCTTCCAAGAAGTTTGACTCAAAATTTTATTGGCCCTTTCGTGTAGTTAAGCAAATAAACTCAGTGGAGTTTCGTTTGAAACTGCCAGCATAAATGAAGATTCATCCTGTTTTCCACTGGTCAGTGCTTGTAAGGGAGGCACCCTCTACACCTTGGGAACTAGAAAAAGCTCCACCACCACCCACACCCCATCCCGGTGGAGAATAGTATGAAGTGGAGGCTATTTTGGACTCTAGATGCAAGAGGAAATGTTTGGAATATCTTGGTGTGCAAGTTTCATCTGTGATGCCCAGGGAAACCCTGGCCATATGAACTGCCAGCATTACAAAAGACTTGTACATGCCAGAACAGGCAGTATTCTGAGTTTTCTGAGTTGGAGGAAGGCACAGATCAGGCAGGGGCACAAGTGGGGACAGGGAAGTCTTACCAGCTTCATCTACATTGTGACTGCAAGAGAGGAGGTGTGTGATGCAGGAACTACCAGAACAGGAAGATGAAGAGCAGTCTGCACAGCACAAAGTTGGGGGGGGGGGATAACTTCTCAGGATACAGTTGTTACAGGACTTGTTGAGTGATCTAGAGAAGTTGCCAGCAAAAGAAGAAAACAGCACATCTACAGTTTGTTCCCATGAGCCTGACACTAGTTTTCTGGGAATGCGGGGGGGGGGGGGGGGCGAGGCTGATGGGGGAGAGGATATAGAGAATAAAGACCACCTTGATGCAAGAGGAAAGATCTGTTACCAAAGCAACAAGAAAGAAAACATGGCTTAAGCCCAAATCATGCAGAAGATATGTGTAAATGTCTCAGACAATCCCCTAATTCACATGAGTTTAAGAGAGGGAGAAGGTAAAGCGTAATCAAAGTTGCAAGATTCTGTTACTATTGTCCATCTTAATAAAAGTAGTTTTAGACTTCTGTGGAGTTTATTTCTTGGTCTGGTTTACATTGTGGGGCTGACACTAAGGCAGAGTTTCCCAAATTTTCTCAGTTCACAGCACCCTTAGTGTGTCAGTAAATTTTTCGCAGTAGCCCTAATGGTTCCAAACTGCTCCGCTGCACCCCAGGGTGCTGCAGCGAACTAACAGTTCTGTTTATTAACTGATAAAATATCCTGCAGTGCCCGTCAGTTCGCAGCAGCACACAATTTAGGAACCGCAGTACTTGGGTATTAGCTATGCCACCCAATGTTGTCATCTGCAGTTTTAGTAAGCATAAAATTAGTCAAGAATTGTTTTTAACAAATCCACATTCACTTCTTCTAATTCTGCTCTAGAGTCTTCCTAGGTATCATATCAGACTGACCCATAGTTTTCTAGAATCCTCCTTTCCCTCTTTTTGAAGAGAAGAGAAACATTTGCCTTCTTCCAAACCTATGGCACTTCATCTGTTTCCCAGGAATTCTCAAAGATAATACACAAAGTTTTGGCCAAATTATCAGCAGATTCCTTCAGGATCTTAGGAACAATTTCTCAATCTCAAGACATTTATACTCATTCAAAGTAAGCAGACATTCCCTGATTATATTTGTATTAATCTCAAACTTCAGTCCTACCCCTTCTTCCTGCTCTTCAGTTGCCGGTAGAACACATAGTCCCCTTTTAAAAATGACTGAGTAAGAGTTGAAAAATTCCATCTTTTCTTTGTTACTTATTAGCATTCTGCCCTCTTCCTTGAGCAACCAGTATACAAAATAAAAACTTTTTGTTATCCTTAGCATCTTTACCAGCCTTAGCTCATTTTGAGCTTCAACTTTCCTGACACTACAGTTCCAAGCTATATCTAGCATTCTCCCTTGGTGATATGTCATTTAAATCTATTTGCATCCCTCACTGAGATAACTCACACCATAATCTTAGAATCTAAATACCTCATAAACACCATTTACAAAGTCAGTTGTTCACTTGCAGGATATTTCTTTCCTTCTTCAATCTTTTTCCATGGATTCAAAGAATGGATGAGAAAAGTACCAGCGCTCCCCAAGATCTGGAGCTCTTTCCCTCAGAACTTCCAAATCCATGATGTAATTGTACTATACTTTTCAGTATCATTTGTCCACACATGGATTAGCAGGAAGGAATACCTGACAGCACAATCCATGAGTCAATGGACCTATTAGGCATAATTCTTTCAATTCCTTGCAACAGTGAGCTACTACTTGCTGTGACCTTTCTATTCATCTTTTGCAGAATGCAACTGCATCCCCTTTGCCCTCCAGAAATCTGCTGCCTGTTGCCTATTTTGCAGTGTCTTTTTCTTCCTTTAAGCTTAAGCTCATTCCTTCTGTGAAGCTGAGAGCTGTTTTTGAGTTCCAGCAGTGAAAAACTTCCCTGCTTTTGGTCTTTCTTCTTAGCTTTTTTTATTGTCTCTTTTGAATGGTGTGTAAATGTGGTTTATCTCTATGTGTCTATTGATGGCTGATTTGTCTGAATGCCAAGCTTCCAGGAATTCCCTAGCATTTTTGGATTTAACTTGGTCTATATACTATTACACATATCTAATACATGCATACACATATGTAATGGTATCTGTATACCACTATACATATTTACACACATGATATATATTAAAAACTTGTCTATGCTGTTCTTCAACTGAGGAACTTTAATTTTACTTACTTCAATTTGTTGAGTAGCCTACTTGTGGATTTAGCAAAACACTGCTTTACCATCATAACAAATATTCTTGAATTACTGATTGTCAAGAAGTCTGTAAATAAATCTTTGCGTGGTGTCAGTCGTACTAAGTATAAGTGTTCATTCTGCAGCAGATAGATGTGAAAGAATAAAAAAAAATCTCAATTTAACAATGAACTCAAATGCATTTTAGCCAAGATTAGTAATTTTTTTAATAAGCTTGCAGGTCTGACTAAAGTTCAGTCTGAAAACTTCATTAGAAATTTGGTAAAAAGAATGCCTAATTGCACATATATTTTATTAATCAATGATGATGATGATGATGATACCCAACTCCCAGTGATTCTTCCAGATTATATTTTGATATGTAGATGTCGTATCTCTTGGACTATGAACATCTTCATCCTCCTTTCCATGGCAATGAATTATGACATTTACTGCATAATTATAGCAAACCATGGAAAGATTGCAACAACAGTTCCTGGCAGGCACCTTCCTAATATGGGTTTTGACTCATGCAAAAAATACTTTGGGAACTGAAATTTGATGGTTAGGTAAGTGCAAAGTAAAATTTGTCTTTATGTTTTTCTCTAAAATAGAGAACTGGAGAAATTAAATAGGCATTTAAATTCATTATTTGGCTCTTCACATTCAACTCCTTAAATCAAATTGGATGCAATTATTTTTCCAGGCTCTCAATCATGAGATTCTGCAAAAGAGGAATTAACTGCATCTTGAACATAATCCCCAATCAAATTAATTTGTATCAAATATATATATTTGTACATAGAAGTATTCAACCCAGACATTCACATTGCATTTATTTTAGGACTGACAAATATTAAAAGCTCACCGCACTATTTGGTATAGAGTAGCTGTTCTTTGAATTAATTAAAAATGAAGAGCAGGGCTCCTAGAAGAGAGGAAACAATGGAACTTAGTGCAGCTTTAAAACACTAGTAGAAACCAGTACAGCTCAAATTTTAAATCATAGGGCCAAGATATGAAAGAAAGATCGAAGAACTGAAATCAAATATGTATTCAGCATACTGAATGTTAGCTTTCTGAAGGAGATTTTTACAATAGGCTTACACAGGGAGGAGAAGTTCAATTTTTATTATCTTGGTTCCTCTAGTCTTCAGCAGTAACTTTTCACAGCAAAGCAAGTCCTCCATCACAAATAAAACATAGTGTGATTAGAACATACAAGAACACACATTACTTTGCATAAGACTAAGAAGTTAAACATTTGTGTTCTTATCAACAAAAATAGTTTCAGAATTTACAGCAACTTGCTAAATACAGGGAACGATAGCTAAAGTGCTACAAGTGAGTTTCTCTTATATGAGGTGCTCTTTTTCTCACTGCAAAACTCACTGCATTTGAAAAGCATCCCAACAAGTTTAAGAGGCTTTCCTGAGCCATATCTTACTACAGCATCTCCACCCATGAGCACAGAAGAAAGGAGATGGGGTGAGGTGGGTACTGTAATTTGTCAAGTTCCACATTACTACATATCATAATACTTGAGATCATAAAAGTACTGTCTTCTCGTCTCATCTTATGTCAGAAATGCAGGAACTGGAAAGGAGATAATTATTAATCTAAATTTTAAAAAATGAAAAACGTTAATAAAAATATAGATTTATATAATTCTTGCCCAATGCCGGGCCACATTGATGGCTTCATACATCTCATTCTCTTCAATAACATATCCCAAATTTTTAGTAACAAGTTGTAATAAATGTGTAAGATAAGCACGTTTGCATTATTAATCACTGCATATACAAAACGCTCACCTTGTGCAGAAGATGAATATCACAAGCTGTTTGCCAAAGTACACTTAATGATTGATAAGTTCTTTTATCTGGAGGTTTTGCAACAAAAACCTGGCAAAGGCAGAAACAGTAATTTACATTTTACATTATATTTCTGATTTTATTATGAAAACCCTGAATAAACACTTGGGAGCCTGAGGCAAGAAATGCTAAAAGCTGAATCAAGGTACACATTTTTTATCTATAGACAGCTTGTGGGAGATTAGAAGTACTTCTGTGTATGTGTATGTGCCTTGAAATCATTATTGACTCTTGGCAACTGCCTGGACAAGTCCCTGCAGTTTTCTTGGCTATATTTTTAGAAGTGATTTGCCACTGCCTTCTTCCTAGGGCTGAGAGAGAGTAGCCTGGTGCCTTAAATCACTACACCAAACTGATTCTCCATATGTCACTAAAGTGTGCCTATTATGCGCTAATTGAAGTTTATTTATTTATTTTTTGGGGGGTAGTATTTTCCTAGCCTCCTCCTTAGAGAAATCTATTATAGTTTTAAAGATACAAAAATTTGTGTAGAGTATAACTACATTTTACATATTAATTACGTAACTGAATTAGCTGAAAATGCAAATATCTGCAAGCTCTAGTAATAAAAGTCAAGGGGCACAGTGAAAAAATGGGACTAAAATTAAATATAAAGAAGACCAAACTAATGACAACAGGTACAGCAACTAGCCTTAAAACTGACCATTCAATATCTTCATTACAGAAGTCATGGATAGCTTCTGCCTTTTAGAATTCATTATCAACACTAAAGGAATCAGCAGTCAAGAAATACACTGCTACTCTAGCAACTATTAGAGTAGCAATGAACGCCTTAGAAAAGATGTTCCAAGAAAGAGAAAATCCATCTATGTTGTTGGTAACAGTCGACATTGACTTGATGGCACATAATCGATCTACCAATAAATTGAATTAACTATTACTTTGGGTGAAAGATGATTTGTATTAGGAAGTTTATTTCAGTGTTTTCTTGCAATCATTTTTTGCCTTTTATTAAATTAAACAGAACAAAAAAAGGCACGTGTGTGTGTGTGCGTATACACATGTACTATAAATAGTTTTGCTATAAATACTATAATATTTATAATATATGTATACTATTTATTACATATATACTCTTTATTATTTATATATATACTATTTATAATATAATACATATACTATTTATAGTTTTGCTATAAAAGCTTCAATAAAGGATGATTATATTTCATTATAATAATCTATACACAATCAACATCTGTAAGCAACTCATGCATAGGTCACAAATAATATTGAGTATTCAGTTTGTTGAGTAAACAACATGTCATATATATAATTGCACAAGATGATCAGTGATCAAAATGGAACACAAATACTGAAAGCAGTGTTCTACAAATCAAACTCTTAGAAATAAGAGTTACAGTTCTAGAATAACTTTAATGAGGAAATTAGATTCAATTGGATCATACAAATGCAAATAATAGTTCATTTTTCAGTTCATTATTGAAATATTAATTTGGACAGACTACTCTTGAATTAATAAGAGTTTGAACTAATAATTTCTCAAAAATTTGCCATGGCTTAACTGTCATTTAATTTCTTATAGTCTGGATTTAGTATCACGGCTTGATTCTAAAATACCTCCAGATATTTGCAGAATACATTTTCCTGGTTACATCTTTCTCCCCATTTCAGCACACAAACAACAGGTAAAATAAGTTGATTATGAAAAAAGGCAAATGTTGCCTAATTTTTTCTATTTGAATAATGTAAATTATTTAATGTAATCTAATGTAAATTAGATTAGGTATTGTTATACTTCATTTCTATGTCATTTTTTATCTAAGAAAATCTCCAAGGTAACTCATAAACAGTTACAGGTAGCCCTCATTTAACAACCATCTGTTCAGAGATCATTCAAGTTACGACAGCCCTGAACGAGGGGTACTTACAAGCAGTCCTCATAGTTGTGGCCATCGCAGTGTCCCACAATCACATGATCACAATTCAGGCGCTTGGCAACTGGCTTGCAATTACAACGTCACAGCGTCCTGCAGTCACATGATCATCATTTGCATCCTTCACTGTCAGCTTCCAACAAGCAAAGTCAGTGGGGAAGACAGCAGGAGGCTACAAAGTGATCACGTGATGTCGTGTCTAACTACCGCGTGGAGTTCGTTTTAACGACGGCAACTGGAACTGCTGCAACTGCTGTCATAAGTTGGCGCAGTCATGTCACGTTGCACTTTATGACCATGTTGCTTAGCGACAGAGTTACCAGCCCCAATTACTGTTGGTAAATGAGCACTATCTGTATAACATTATTTTTTTTTATGATATAGCAAATGCAACATGTTATAACAAGTCCTAAATTACAAATCCAAAACAAACATTATAAATCCATCAATATATTTTAGAATTGTTTTTAAAATGTCATTTTGTTTAAAAATAAACAAACTTAAAATTTCTAAGTGGACTTTTTAACAAAATTTTTATACAAACCTTGTACATTCTTTCACTGACAAACAAGTTCAGTTCTATTCTTCCATAATTATATATAGAGCTGCATTCATATAAAAAATAAATAAGTCTCCAAAGGAAGACCCGTTCCTCTTTTCTTGGGACAATTCCAACCACTTTTAGAGGAATATCTGTTTTTAAAATGAATCAAGATGTTCGAAAATTAGAGCAAATAGCCCTAAATCAGTAATCTAGTACTAAATTAGAAATGATTATAAGCAAATGAATTAATTTAAGTAATATAGCTATTAGCATCAGGCCTTTCATCTTGCCTGTTATGCTTTTTTCATGAAAGCCCACCTCTTATTCAAACTCAAAATATTATAAAAAGGCCTTATCAGAAGTTTAGTTGGCAAGCAGAAAGAGCAACATTCTCACTGGTTATTTTTATATCTATAGATAGCCTTCAAATTCTGATAACTACAAAAGAAGTTATGGAATCCTTCCTTAGCATGAAGTTTTTAAACTAAAGCCATAATGGCTTTTTGCTTTAGAATTTTTAAAATATATATTGGAAAAATGTGATGATAATTTAACTGATGCCACTTTACCATTCATGTTCATGTTACCATTTTTATATTGAAATGATCTAGTTATGCGATTCATGTTACCATTTTTATATTGAAATGATCTAGTTATGCGATTCTGTCTGAATGTGATCTACCTCAAGTTTACAAGTTCAAGAAAAATTGAATGTACAATTAAAATTTGTCAGTCTACAATTTACACACGTGTGTGATAATATACCTGCTGTCCAAGGAACTTCAAAGATTCCCAGGTTCTTAAAAAGTGTTTCAGAACATAATTCAGACTCCTTTAACAATCCGTATGGATTAGCATCCAATTTTATGAAGTTACAGCGCACCACTTCCAACTGGCTTTCAAATTCTTTCTTTAGAGACTAAATACAAGCATACAATTAGAAGGTTTACCAGAACACCTGAAATAGCTTACTCTATTCTTGCCAATTACTTTCTACTCAGATTGTTATTATCTCTTCAACTATCACTCACACTGGCCACATTGCCCAGGACCAATGGATGCCATAATCCAGAAGTATCAGGAGGGCTTTCCACCCTTGCTTTAAGATGAAAATGCAAGGATTTATCATGGGATTAAAAAAATACCTACCTTTAACTTAGGAAGAAAGGATTTATTACTCTCTAGAGCTATAACGTGGGCTCCAGCATTAAGGAGGCTTCGAGTCAAGACTCCAGGACCTAAAAATAGCCATTGTTTAGTACTCCACTCTAGAATTTATTTACCAGCTCTATTTTTGTTTAAGACAGAAAACAACTGAAAACTTCTAATCAAAAGAAAGTTGAAAACATGCACATTTATCTATAAAGATATACCAGCTATTGCCTAATCCTAAGAGGAGAGGAGAAACAGAAATTGTTCAGCTGCCAATAATGGTATCTCTCTCTCTCCCTGGATTTTGAAAATCTACCTTGCTCAAGGAAAAGGTAACATTATTTAAAGTGCCACCCTGTTCCTCCAAGTGGTCACCCCCAATTCAACCTGCTACCAAAGAGACACCTTTTATACCTATGTTACCCTGAACAGTGTTCATGAAACCCAAAGATAACTTAAAAAAAAAAGACATAGTTTGACAATTACCAAAATATCATGATACCAATAGAAGATAAGATATGTAGGTTAGGGTTGAACTGTGGAGTCCTTGGGGTTCTCTGAGCTCGGTTGTTTTCTTGCAGACATTTCATTACCTGGCTAGATAACATCTTCAGTGCTAGAAGGTACTGGGGTTTGCTCTCTGTTTATATACAGTAGCTTGCCCTGTCAGTGTTGGTGGCGGTGTTGTTTGCTCCTTGGTAGTTCCTTGCTTAGGCTGTTGTTTACTGCTTGTCTGTCTGAGTTGGTAGTTCCTTGATTAGGGTATTGTTTACTGCTTGATTGTATGTCTGATGTTAATTCTGGTGTCAATCTCTGCTTATCTGGGTGTTGATTGCCGGCGAGGAGGTGTTCTGGTCTTTTTGCTAGCTCTCAGTTCTTTTGCATAAAAGCTAGCAAAATTTAGCAATCTCATTATATTTCAACCACTTTTTTTCTTTTAATTTTTAGTGCATGCAACAATACCTCTAAAGGTTGTTCTTTAATGTAACTCAAGGAGCAGTAGAAATAGCTTTTCCAACATAGATAATTGTCTCCTCTATTTTACAATTTTTTTTACAGCAAAAATATTTTTATGCAAGCCAGTTCATAAGATCTGCCAGAACAGATCTCAAATGGTTTATAATAAAGAACCTTACCTTTTCAATAAATGCATGATGATACAAACCACTTAAAATACAATAAAGTTAAGGCAAAAATATATTAGACTAGCTATGTGTATTTCTGGGCAGAGATCCCTTCAGCTCAATGAGAGTTACATTCAAGTGAAGTTGTGATAAGTCTGTAAAGTTACATGTAACAGAAGATGTGATTCTTTGAAAAGTATACAATATGCATTTTAGTATTACAACACACTTATCATTTTGTAAGTTATAATCTGTGGAGTCCTTGGTGCTCTCTAAGCCTGGTTGTTTGCTTGCAGACATTTCATTACCCAACTAGGTAACATTATCAGTGCATCAGAGAGTACCAAGGACTCCACAGTTCAACCCTAAACTACATATATTCTCTTCTATTGAAAATTATAATCTGCTGCACGCTGTCAATGCTGCAGCATAATGGTCAAGATACCAAAGCTGCCAAGCAGAAAATGCCCATAAGATACCCCTGCTCTAATAGGAATTGAGACAAATCTGGTGAATTCCCCACAGCTTTATGTCAGCTTTATTATCATCACCTTCGAGACGCAAATGCTTAACTTTTACACTAAAAAGAGGTCCCCTTCAGTAACGCTCACCTGCCTCGAATTCCAGGAAGGTGGTTCTGGACTCAACATTTCGCCCACTCATCAGCTGGGTGGCCACTTTGCCCGCTAGCGTGGGGTAGCCGATGAACTTTCGAACTGAAGTCGAAACCTGCTCCCGGTTCGTGACCATCCCGGCGGTTTTAGCTTCCAGAGGAGGGCAGGATTTTACCGGGCTGTGGAGTCCGGGTCTTACATTCTGACCCTTCAGGCCCCGCACCGAGAGCCACAGCCCAGAGGGTAAACCCGAGGAGGCCAGGGTCAACTGCCTTCCCATGAAGAGAGGGCAAACCAGCGCAACGACCGTCATCGCCACTCTCGAGCACCAGCCCTCACGTGGTGACCTTGCGGAGCTCGACAACGAGCACCGTTCGCAGCCGGACAATTTTAGCGACGGAACGCCAGCAGCGATTCCGTTTCCTCTCAGCGCTAACTGAACGCTGTTGCCGGGGTTGACATTCTAGCCTTCTGTCTTCATGGCATGGTCCTCTCTAGGCGTGTGGTACTCGGTGGCGCACACCTTTGGCGCCTGCCACTGAGCTCGGGAGTCCGCCGGCGGGTGCCAGGTAGCTTTGCGCCCGGTTCCTTCTCTCTGGCTTCCCGATTCGAATTTGGCTGTGCCGGGGCGAGGGGCTTCCCGGAACTCTCGCGAGGTGGCCGCACGCTGAGGTGAGAGAAGGAAAGCGACCAAGCTACTCTCCCGAATTTACCGCAGCCCTGGGCGGGCGGGTGAGCTGGTGGGGTGGGTAGGAGTGAGGTCGCGTAGAGCTGCGTGTTGCCTCTGAAGTCTTGGCGAAGTACAGCTGGTCCTGGAGTAAGGGGGACCGAGAAACTGGACCGGGTCATTAGCACGGTCGGGGATGGCACGAGAGCCTCCTTCGCGCGCTTGGGCGGAGGGGAAACTGCTTATCAGCCTGGCAGGACGAGGAAAAGCCGCCGTATGTTTGCATAAGAAGAAAACATTAGGGTGGAACGTGTCAGATTCCTGTCTTCTTAAATCTTTGCCCCTCGGCTCGCTGCCTTATCTGTCTGGTAGCCACCGTGGGTCAGACCAATCCCTGTATCTGCTTCGCATTTGCGACCTCCTCACTTATCAACAAAGATTTCCTGTTTGGGTTGGCGGGAGAGAGGCTGTTTTTTCCCCAAGTCCTCAGTAAGGGCAATCGATTATGAAGCCCAGCTAAAGCGACTGGCTTCTTTATTATGCTTGTGACTCATCCTTTCTCCGGAGGTCATAAGGACGGCTGTTGTAGGGGTTATCTTCCCAAGATCACTTACAAGTACAGTATATCTCCTATGGAGAGGGATGTATTAGATAATCTTAGTGGTCCTTTCCAACTCTACAATTCTGAATCTGTGGTAACCTATTAGTTGGTGTACAAAATTGGATCACATATTGAGGCTTGCTTATCTTGATTATGGATCTGTGGCCTATCTACCAATTTTCAAAAAGTGTGCATGTACACAGCAAATACAGATGCCTATTTTACTGAATATAAGATATAGGAAAATGATAACAGCTTACAGTGTATAGACATATTATTTTTCAAATGCAGTTTGCACACTTTTATCACATGGGGGTACTTCTGTGTAAATCATTATTTGAAAAAATGAAAAGCATGGAGGACAGTATATTAATTCAGTCTTAAATTATACATTCATTTCATGGCCTTTGGCAATGAGGTATTAATAGGGTTCAAAAAATATGCGAAGCTAAAACATGGTTGGCTACTTCATCGTTCAGAGTGTTATGGGAACCCAGGCAGTGTTTTCAGTTTATGATGCATTATGCATTAGGATGTGTTGATTCAGCCAATTGATTAATTTAGTAAACCATGATACACTTAATCATAGGTTAGCATGTTGTGCAGAAAGAGTTCATACATGTAGTCCTTCCTTTGAACCTTTCTCAAAGGTTCAGAGAAGCCCAGGCGACTTCCAGCTTTTGAGATCCTTATCGTAATAAAATTAAAATAAAATAAGGCACCAAGAAAAGGGGAGCATAATTTGAATACTTTTGAAATGAAAACACACACATACAAAACTGTTCAGATTTGGGGAGTCACAAATGGCCCCCTGCCCTCTTCTGACTGGTCCTGCCTTTGGGTCTAGCACAAAACAAAACAAAACAAAACAAAACAAAAAGATTGATAGAGGAGGAAATCCCATCCCCTTGTATCTGGCTGTACAAATGCTGTGGTCTACTGGAAGGCAGTTTAAGTTCTTAGTTTCTCTTCTTCTAGCCTCCACTGCACTGTAAACTTTGTACCTTATTAAAAGGCTGTTTCAATTAACTTGAAAATTATTCACAATCCTGTATTACTTACATTGAGGTTTGCTTTTGATGGCATTTTCTTCTTTGCTAGGTCAATTTTAAGGTAATTAAAACCAGAAAGGTCTGTATGGTGGCATTACTAAATGGTTAGAACACTCAGAGCACATTTCTGGATGGTGTCTTTCTCTTCATGGTTCCCTATAAAAGTTTGCAGATTGTTGTACCTTATCACTAGTATAAATGGGCCAAATATTTGACATAGAAGTTTTTTTATATATATATTTGAAGCTAAGGTTTTAATATTTCATTAAGAAAGAAGTTTAGTTTCAGAGCTGGCAATAATCTGGAGTTAGAGTTGATAGCTGTGATACGTGACTTGGCCTTGTATGCTGTGTGTGTATTTAAGGTGCATCTGACAACTGGAGCTTTCTGATTCGTGCTGTTCATAATTAAGGTATTTGTTTAAGGGGAATCCAGAGATGGATTGTTACTTGTGAACAGGAGAATTTACTGTGATTGACTTTTTGTTCCTTTTTTTATTTATTTTATCTTTACAGTGAAGCAATTTTATATTCAATATATTGCATGGAGTATATTGCATATTACAGTATTTTAAGTGAGATCTCAGTACCAATATCCTGTGGCAATAATTAAAACTGCAGTAAATAATTGCTAGGCTATATAAATATAACAGCCATACTAGCATTTATGTGGGAAGTTCAGCAAGACTTTTAAGAAAAAATAGGTATTAAATATCTGATATATAATTTGTATTAGAGACCCACTAAATGGTGGTTACATTATTTATCCTCCCCCAACAGCTCTGTTTTATCTCCAAGAATTTGATTATATTCCTGTATCTACAGAACCGGCAACATTGCTATATACAGTGGTACCTCAAGATATGAATTTAATCTGTTCCGTGACTCTGATCGCAGGTCGAATTGGTCGCATCCTGAAGCAAATTTTCCCATAGGGTTCAATGTAAATACGGTTAATCCGTTCCGCCCTCCGAATTTGGTCGCACCACAAGGCAAATTTCCCCATAAGGTTCAATGTAAATACGGCTAATCCGCCCTCCGAATTTGGTCGCATCGTGAAGCAAATTTCCCCATAAGGTTCAATGTGTTGCACGGCTAGGAAATTCCCCAGGCACGCTTTAGTCAGTTTCACCACTCGTGCCCTAGCGCAGAAAGAGGAAGTGCTAATGAAAGGGCCACCTGGTGCCTCTTCACTAATCTGAGCACGCGGGGGAAAGGCTTTTGTCGCGCCCACCACGCCAAGGGCTATGGACAAAGGAAAGAGCGCGGAGTTGAGGAAGAGGAATCAGTGCGGGGGGGGAAGCTCCCGCTCCTGGCTGTGCACGCCATAAAAGCCTTTCCCCCGCACGCTGATTGCTTTCACTGGGCTTTTGTCAGTGCACCACGCCAAGGGCTATGGACAAAGGAAAGAGCGCGGAGTTGAGGAAGAGGAATCAGTGCGGGGGGAGGGGAAAGCTCCCTGTGCGCGCCACAAAAGCCTTTCCCCCGCGCGCTGATTGCTTTCACTGGGCTTTTGTCGGTGCACCACGCCAAGGGCTATGGACAAAGGAAAGAGCACGGAGTTGAGGAAGAGGAATCAGCGTGGGGGAAAGCTCCTGCTCCCAGCTGTGCACACCACAAAAGCCTTTCCCCCTTGGTGCACTGACAAAAGCCCAGTGAAAGCAATCAGCGCGCGGGGGAAAGGCTTTTGTGGCGCGCACAGCCGGGAGCAGGAGCTTTCCCCCACGCTGATTCCTCTTCCTCAACTCCGCGCTCTTTCCTTTGTCCATAGCCCTTGGCGTGGTGCACTGACAAAAGCCCAGTGAAAGCAATCAGCGTGCGGGGGAAAGGCTTTTGTGGCGCGCACAGGGAGCTTTCCCCCCCCCCGCACTGATTCCTCTTCCTCAACTCCGTGCTCTTTCCTTTGTCCATAGCCCTTGGCGTGGTGCGCGCGACAAAAGCCTTTCCCCCGCGTGCTCAGATTAGTGAAGAGGCACCAGGTGGCCCTTTCATTAGCACTTCCTCTTTCTGCCCTAGCGCTCGAGCGGTGAAACTGACTAAAGCGCGCCTGGGGAATTTCCTAGCCGTGCAACGCCGGCTGACACATTAAACCTTATGGGGAAATTTGCCTCATGGAGCAAGCCTCCTTGCTACCGCGATCTCGCCCACAGGAAGCCACAACCACGTGGCACCAGGGCAAATGGCCGCGGATCCGGTTCGTAGCTTGAGGCGGAGTTCACATGTCGAGGTAAATTTTTGCGGCCGGAGCTGGTCATATCTCGAAATTTTCGTAAGGTGGGGCGTTCGTATCTTGAGGTACCACTGTATTGGTTGGAATAGTCTTATTCAAGCAGAATGGATATAGGTTGGGATCCAAAGAATACCAGTAGCTATTTTTCCATGCCAAGTTCCTTTCTGCTTCTTGAACAGCATCCTCTAGCCTAGTGCCACATAGCGCAATATTGTTGAAATAGACAAACTTTTCCAAAGCAATGTGTGATATGGCATTGTAATCTTCCAAGCTTTCAGGTAAAAAAAAAAAATCTAACCAGGAAGCTCGTGGATCTCAGATTGTACAATCTATTTCAGTTTCTCAAACATAAATAGATTTGCATACAGGTCATGTTTGGAAAATGTGTTACTTATGTAATGGCACTGATTAACAATTTTAAATTTTACATTTTGAAAAAATGGTTTAGGTTAACTGCACTATCATCAAAACCGAAATCTCTGTCTTTCTCTCTCCCTTATGTAACAAGATAGCCTCCTTAAATGAAAGATTTTCATACCTTGGCACTTCTACAAAGACTTGTTTTGCTCACATTGTGACTGTGATCAAGTTTTTTTTTAAATAGAAGCCCACATTTTTATTTTCACACACACACAGTTTATTACAGTCTTAGACTAGTACAAGAAGTTTGTTCATGAGTGACTTATGTTCACTTATAAAACTAAGAAATCTTTAGAACCCCACATTGTCTGTTTCTGTTAATGTATTTCCAATTTTAATTGGGGGGAGTATGAGTGAGCCTTAATGCTTTGCATTCTTTGTTTCTTTTTTTTTTTAGATAGGTTGTTTATTCAGAAATCATCTTTTTGCTTTCTGAAGAAAGTCAAAACAGTTACTATAATTTAAGAAGACTAAAGCTTATATCTTTTTAATAAATCAAAAGTAATTAGCATTAAGTTCCATTAATTTTGATTTTCAGGTAGTAGATTTCTAGTTAAGGCATTTATTATTTTTTATGTACTTAAATTTACATTTCTTACTTTTTTGGCAGATTGTATCGATGCTAGGTAACTCTGTCTTCTTTGTGCCTAAAATGGTAATCTCCTTGACCCTGCAATATGTTTAAGAAGCATTTTACTTTTACAAATATGGTAAGTACTGCTCTTTAAAATAGCAATAAATAGAACTTAAAGCAGTTGAGAAAATTCCAATTATGTTTTAAAAATAAACATGAACATCCTATTTTTTACAAAAGGAAAATGGAAATATTAATAATCATAAGAAAATATAAAGGTTGGGAAGCACCTGAAGCCAGGCCCTGCCTGGAACTAGGCTGGAAGGTTAGTTGCTGGACTTCCACTGGCTGTCACTTTCTCACTGTTTAGCAATTCTGTAGGGATGCTGCTTTTTCACTGGATCTTTACTTCTTAGGTTTTAGAATTTATTTGATTGCTAATTTTAATGTATTGTATTGTATTGTATTGTATTGTATTGTATTGTATTGTATTGTATTTTGTTAGCCAATTTCAGTGCTTGCCAGAAGAGAAAAGCAAGGTAAAAATCAAGTAAATAAGTAAAGACATAAATAACGTTTAACTTTCAAATTAGAGTAAGAAATAAAAACAATACAGAGAGCCTTTTATCCATTAGAAGATCTCACTGGCAGAAGAAGAATGGAGATATTTTTTATAAATTCTTCCCTCATTCTGTAGTACTCTACTTTCCTCTGAACTGCCCATGGCAGATCTGATATTGAAGTAGGTTGGTGGTTCAAAGAATAGAAGAGGAAATTAGTGTAAAAATTGTCTTCCTTCTTCCATTGTAGGTGCATGACAGCAGGAAAAAGAAAGGTGAAATATATCCAATAAAATATGGCTAATTAGCTGGTTTCACTTACAAGCCAACATTTCTAATGTAGAAATTAAAGGAGTTTCTAATGTGGCGTAATAACAAAAAACTAATGCTAAATGCTGTTTAAAGCAAATACTGCTGTATACTACATTTTAGTTCATCAGTACAACAACCAAAAGCATGCTTTTGCCCTCTTCATTATAGGGAAGTTAGAGTTGGGTACGTCAAAAGAAACAAAAATAAGTGGGAATGGGGTAGTTAAGAAGTGTGTGTGGTAAAACAAGAAGGGTTAAGGTCAAGAATAAATGGGCACTGAAGGAATATGGATTGATATCAGAGGGAGTGACCAGAATACTAGAAATACATCGAGGCAGTTTAGTTACTTAGAGACAATGAATGGGAATTCAATCAACTAAACTTTTCCTCCTGGTCACTCACTGACAGGGTTTAAATCATAAGCCTTTTCCTCTCACCTGTTCATGTCAATGGACTTTTAGTCATTCTTTTCCCAGCCTTGAGATTGGGAGGCACCTGCTCAGTCTTTACATAGCCAGTTTTGATTGGCCTAATCAGCACTGGTTGCCCCTTTTCCAGGTTCAGCCCTTACATATATGAAGGAAGAGTGAATGAATTGAGAGGAAACAGAAGAGTGAAAAAGTCATGGCTGGATGGAGTCAATGAGATTCTCAAAAAGAGAGGTAAGAAATTTAAAGAGCAAATGGCAGTATATGAAGTGGTTATGGATGTGGAAGAAGCAAGGATGCTTTGTAAAGACAGAAAGTTGTGGAGGAATACAGTGAATGATTTTGACATAAACAGCATTCCCTTTCTTTTGTCTTATGTTTGGCTTACCTTTTCCATATTTGCACAGTATTTCTAATCCTGAAAGGGAATAGCATAATGGGTATGTTGTTATGCATAAAAGAAAACAAATACAGGTCGTCCTTGTTTAGTGACTGCCTTGTACAGCAACCATTCATAGTTGTGATGGTGATGAAAAAGTAACTGTGTGACCAACCCTCGCATTTATGACCTTTGCAGGTCTGTAAAGCAGAGGAAAATTGAAATAAGATCATAAGCACAGTTGCGGTTTCACTTACCAACCACTTTGCTTAATGACCAAGTTGACAGTCCCAATTGTGGTCGCTAAACGAAGACTACCTGTACTTAGAAGAAAACATTATTTGCTGTGGCTGAAAATGATTTGTTTACTGAAACTGTACATTGCAGCTTTCCAAATTCAATTTAATTGAACAGTGGGAAGATAAGCAATGATTCCAGGAATATAGCTTTATATTTTAATTGATTTTCTAAAAGGGAATTTATGAAGAATAAATTGTTGACATTTATTTAAGAAAAATTAATCTTGGTTTTTCTATTAGTGTAATTGTTAAAGGTTAAAAAAGAAAATAAGAATGCATACTTGGAAAGATGAATGTTTAATTTAGTTACATATAGAAATATGTAATTCTAAGCTACACATGCAATAGGTTGTAGTATCATACAAATACTGTTAGGTAAATCAGGTTAATCTGGTAAATCAGATAATTGAACTTTTCCCTTTTTACATCTGTCGTTGAAGCAAAAAAAAAAAAGTGACCTGTTTTTCCACCTGTTCTTTCTTTCCACTGCTTTGTCTACTCTCTTCCTCATTATGATGCTAATACCTGGAAACCTTTTTTGCCACCATATATGGGAGCAGGGACAGGAGAAGATCACATCACAGAGGGAATTAATACTTCCATTCTAATTCAGCTAGATATTTATAAGAATGTATGCAGAGGTAAGAAGTAACAACTCTAAATATTAATGATAGTAATAGTCTAATATGAAAAGAATTCCTGTATTCAGGTGCATACATCATACATGATTTAATTTATTATTTTGATTAGCTAATAATTGGCTGTGAAGCTAGTCTGTACCTCAGATTGTGAAACAGTTTTTTGATTAGAGGTCTCACATGTTTCAGTCTCTTTCCTGAAGTTTTGTAGTTATCCCCACAGAATAGTCTATGAAGATATGCTACTAACTTTGGTACACAAGTCATAGAATCATATGGTTCTCTTGTTTCCTGTTCATTTTCCTTCTTGAACTATGTATGGCATAGTGTTACATCTTTACCAACACTGACCCAAGAGTTAAGGATTTGAATAGCTAAAGCTTTGGATTATGTTGGAATGTATTTCTGGACTGCAGACTTTGGTACACTCTGGACTTGGGTGGTTTTCATAGATAAATAAATTTCACTTAGCACATTTAGGATGTAATTTGTTTTGAAAGATGTTCCTTGTGCTATTCGGATCTATCTTTTGTACTAATAGGAACAAATGAGGCAATTTATGAAGTAGAACCTAGAATGACAGACTTTTGTCAGATTAAATTTACTTTTAGATAGGGTACTTATAAAGTATGAATACAAGCCAAATATTTCCCAAACAAAGAATATCTCACAATCAGGAAGAAAAAACTGTTTTTTCTTCACAAGTTCTAAATTCTTGGAATTATTACATTTACCTTTGCCAAAGTAAAAAAAAGAAATTCAAGTAGCCATGTTGGTCCATTACAATAAATAATGTTATGATTATGTTATAAACAATTGTTTAAATGGATGGATTTCTTTGATTTGACATAC
The DNA here is from genome assembly GCA_030867105.1 of Liasis olivaceus. Classification (NCBI taxonomy): domain Eukaryota; kingdom Metazoa; phylum Chordata; class Lepidosauria; order Squamata; family Pythonidae; genus Liasis; species Liasis olivaceus. The sequence continues at coordinate 267,997,907 of CM061349.1, forward strand.
TAATTGGAATTTGCAATACCATATCCTCAAGTACGTATATTTCATAAGGTAACTTGAACAGCAAATTTAACAGAGTACTGTTTGTTCAGTAGGTAATACTAGTCTCCTTAGCTAATGAGGAGTTATAGGAAAGAAGATAATATAGATGGTAAGAAGATAAGTAAGTTTAAATAAGGCTTAGTACAAGAATATTGGCCATGTCAGGTTAGAAGCGGTATTTTTAAAGTGTACAAAATACTGGCATGAAGTTGCTGAATTAAATAAAAAGTATCACATGGGGTATATGAATGTTTTAAAGAATATAAAGAGTATTATGCCTCTTCAGTCTGAATGCCTAAGTTGGTAAACAAAAATTACTACAAAATAATTACCAGAATAACATCAGAATAAATCAGTGATGAAATTGATAATTGTTGGTTGTAAGTTTCCAAAATTCTGAATTTACCCCAAGGCTTGTATTAAAGATACCTTACTGAATTCTGTGTACTTCTTGCTTCTTTAATCTTACCCAGCCATGTGGGGCTTGATAGTTAATTTTTGTCCTGAAAAACATAAGAGAAATCTCTAACCTGCATTTATAGTGAGATTATTAAGGCAGAGTCTCTGAGTGATTTGAAATGCTTCTTTCCAAATTTCTTGATAATTGCCAATGGACTCACCTTCATCTCTTGATTGTTTATGTCAACTTTCCATTATTTTCCCAGTCTCCCCACAGTCTCTCACATTTAGGATGACTCTGTGCATGCTGTTTAATGTTATGTTTTTATGACTACACTGGCCTACCTTGTCTGGGCTTGGAAACTAAACAGGATGTGGCCTGGTTAGTACTTAGATGACAGACCCATCAGGAAATGCCAGAGCTGTAGGTTAGGCAGGGAAGTTGAAAAAAACGTTGCAGATCAAGGCAGTGACAAACCACTTCTGTATTGTTGCCAGGAAAGCAACATGGACATGTCTGTGCAGTCACCAGGAGTCAAATTTGACTCAAGTAACCTTACATTTTATGAATCAGAAAGATACACAGTTTAACAACCTGGAACAAAGCTATAGCAAATCAGTTCTGTCTTTTTGCTCAGAAAACATATGTGGACATATCCATGAAGTTACCAAGTCTTGAGCTGAACTCAAAGGAAACTTGATTTCTCTGGCAACAGGTAATTTACCTCTTACTACTGTACTCTCCTGTTTCTGAACTTAAAGGATAGGAGTTAATAAATAATATATAAACAATCTTCTTTTTGTGACTGAAACTATTTTCACTGTTGAATTAAAGTGTCTTTTATCATAAGAAGTGAAAACAGTCCCAGTCACATCTCTTGTCATAGTGAAAATAATTTCAGCCTTCAAATTTATCATGTGTCCCATTATTTTAACCACAGATGTTCACCTATAAACCCTGTCTGATTTCATCTTTCAAAGGCAAACTTTTAGGTATTTCTACTTAATTTTCCCCCATTTCAAAAAAGGACATTAAAGTTATAGAAGATGTGGTGCTTAAGGTTTACAGAATGCATTTCAGATGGGTAATTTATTTAACTGCTTAATGTAAGAACTGGAAAGACAATTTTACTAATTATAACGTAGGCCTTTCTTTGTTTAGACATCTTGTTAAATACCAGATTCTCAATTAGTGTTTGGGTTTGGCTAATCACAACATTCTAGCTTTCACAAATACACATCTGTAGATATCTGAGTTTTAGGCCATTTTCTTTGAAATAGCTATTTTTCAAGAAAATACCATTTCGTACTTACAAAATGTGATGATTGTATTTCACAGCTCTGAAATGCTACCTATCCAGAATGGTAGAAAGCTATAATGTGATTTCTCTGTACTGCAGTCTTAGTAAAGCTTGGTAGTGAAGATATATTATTTTTAACATCTCCTTTGTTTTGTTTTGTTTTTTGTTTTGTTTTGTTTTTAGAGCTGAGAGTTATTTGGGCAAAGTGGAAATAAAGTTCATTGTAAGAAAGCTCTAATGGATGACAGGGAATCTCCTACAAATAATCTTCAGTTAAATTTACAAGATGTACTTCATACTGACATGCATGAAGAAAGGATCAAAACTTGTTTGGCTTCTTCTCCAGATGAAAATGAAAATCAGTGTAATAGTAGGAAGCATAATATCCTGAAAAGCTCTCATAGTACAATAGGAAGAGTTGAGCAGGACAGCATTAATAATAATGAGGACAGTGGAGACTATACATCCTGCTTCCAAGATGAAAGTGATAAGACGCGTAAAAGTTTGAAACCAGATATGCCACAGAAGCTTGATTCTGAAAAAAAGAATTCAAGAAAAACAAAAAGTCCCAGCAGGAAAGGCAAGTGGTTTCCTAAATATACACATATTGATGGTATAGCTTTGCTCAATTTTCTTGAACTGATCTATTTTGTATTTAATCTTACTTAGGTACATCTTACTATACTTGGCAAAAATGCTCCAAGCTTTTTGTCTTTCTGCCTAAACCCAAAATACAGGCTTGAGTAAAGCAGCAACAATTCCAACTGTTTCCTAGAACCTAACTTCACAAACCAGATTTGTGGCTCATCCTCCTGTCTCCCAAGGTCATTCCCATATACTATTACAAGCTGCCACCAAATTCAATATTCATTATACATTCTCCTCTTCTTCCAGCCATCCGTTAGGTCCCATTCTCACTCAAGCCGGCAGATGTCTAAAACCTAATTACTGTCAGGGCAAAGGCATGCAAAGGCCTCCATCTCTCACCAGGAGAAGCAGCTATTTTACCACCACCCCACACACCCAATCCATCACCATGTCCATGATCTTATAGTTCTCATTCACTAGTCCCAAGCCCATGGAATAAAAGAGCAGGTCCTCTTGTGGATAAGCAATGGGTTAAAGAATACAACACAAACAGAAGGAATAAATAGATATTTCTCACAAAGCAGGTATGTAGCTAGTTGAATCCCCCAGGGTTCTGTCCTAGGATCAGTGCTTTTTCACTCATTTATAAATTATCTGGAATTGGATATGACTAGTGGAATAGTCAAGTTTGCTGATGAGACTAAATAATTCAGAGTGGTAAAACAATAAGGGACTGTGAAGAGCTCCAAAGGGATTTCTGCACATTAGGGGAGTGGGCATCAAAATCGCAAATGTCATTCAGTGTGAGCAAGTATAAAGTGATGCACATTAGTGCTAAAATCCTATCTACTCATACAAACTAATGGGACCAGTGACTGATGAGGAAAGAGATCTTGGAGTAATGGTAAACAGTTCAATGAAGGTGTCGACGCAGTGTGTATCCACTATAAAAAAAGTCAACAGCATGTTAGGGATAATAAGAAACAGTATTGAAAATAGATACGCCAATATCATAATACCTTATATAAATCAATGTTGCAACTGCATCTGGAATACTTTGTGCAGTTGTTGGTCACCACACCTCAAAAAGGATATAGTGGAACCAGAGAAGGTTCAGAGGAGAGCAACTAAGATGATCAGGGGGCTGGAACAGCTTCCCTATGAAGAAAAGTTGAAACATTTGGGGCTTTTTAGTCTAGAAAGGTGAACAAGAGGGGGTTTGACTGAGGTCTACAGAATTATGCATGGTGTGGATAAACTGTACAAGGAGAGCCAGTTTGATGTGGTTAAGGTGCTGGCCTAGAAACCAGGAAACCGTGAGTTCTAGGCCTCCCTTAGGCATGAAAGCTGGCTGGGTGACTTTAGGCCAGTCACTCTCTCTCACCCCAACCCACCTCACAGGGTGGTTGTGGCAAAATAGGAGGCAATGTGATATGGTCACCACCATGAGTGACCAAAATATGCTGTATATAAAAAAATGTGGGATAAAATAATACTAGAACCAGAGGTCATCCAATAAAATTGAGTCTTGAAAGAATCAGGACAGATAAAAGGAAACATTTTTACACAATGTGTAATTAAGTTTTGGAATTTGCTATCTTAAGATGTGGTCTTGGCATCAAAAAAAGGGTTGGACCAATTCATGGATGACATGGGAATCAATGTGTATTAAAGGCCATCTTTTGTGAGACTAGTGGGCTTCCCTGTGCAGTTGGTTGGCCATTGTGAGAACAGACTGCTGGACTAGATGGGCGAGGGGTCCAATCCAACAGAGTACTGTTTAGTTCTTATGTTCTAAAGAGGGTGCTTGAAACTCATTCAAAGCTTTTAAAATATTTTGAACTTACACAACGTACATGTTATTGTTGCATTTAGTATTTCAATTTGAATTGTATTTAAACTTGTATAAACGGAAATGTACTTACATAATGGGGCTTTTCTGCCCCATGCTCACCACTATGGCCCTTATCAACCATCTCCTGTGGGGCATGGAATCTGCAGGAAAAACTTGGAATTAGTGCACGAACTGCATTGGAAAGGGGGACTCGCCAAACACTGCAGGAGGCAATGAGAAAGAAAGATTTCATTTCGCACTGTGACTTTTTGTGCCATATCTAGGCTGTTCCTGAGAAACGTTGACCATCCAGAATAACTTTAGAGGGGTTGAGAGGAGAGGAAAGTTTCTTTCTGTCCACAGATCTATGTTTGTATCAAACTTGATATAATCTAGTGTACTATGTATTTTTGAGACATTTCATTTTCCTTAAAAGAAAAAGCAATTATTTCTTTTGACATTTCTGCAGCCAAGCAAGAGAAAGCTGACATTACAGCAGTATCTTATGCACAAGGGGCCGATGGAAACAAAACAAATTCAAACCATCCTGTGAAAGAACCAACTCAGACTTTACAGTTCCTCTTCTCTTTTCTTCAAGGAGAATTTAAGCAAATGGATTCAAGCGTACTGCCCCTGTTCTTGCATCAGGTAGTAAGAAGGCATTGCTCACATTTTTTTTTCATATGTTCGTTACATACTGAAGTTTCCAGTTTCATTCCCTATCACTTCTGTTAACAGAATCAGGTGGCAGATATCAGCTCTACCTGAACCCTAAAGAATTACTACAGTATAGGTAACCTGCTGCTCCTAGGTACCTTCGTTTGTCCTCACTGGGCTCCCTGTCCTGCTTGCTCTTTTAAAAAGTTTTTAAATTAAAATAATAATGAAAGCTGTCATGCTGCAAAGTACCAAACTCTTGTATAATATTTATTTACAGAAATGTAGTTGAGCTGCACAAAAGATCCCACAGAGATGACAGAACATCCTGGGCAGCTAGTTCAACTTCCGATAAATGGATATTTTGTAACTATGTCAGTTATGGTGGCTTTTTTGTGAGCCCTTTATACCATCTCAATGGTCCAGATATGCCTGCAGCTCAAAATGTAGCTTTCCCTATAGCAGAATTAAAGGAAACAGCACTTGGTTAGGTGGATGGGTGATATATAAGCAGAGCAGTTTGAACTGATCTCTAAATATAAGCAGAAATGGCATCATACATTTGGTTTCTTGATTCCAGAATACTCTGGTGAATGTCCTTATCAACTATATCTGGCATCTATATTGATTTGTTTTAATGTGCCAGGTATTTTAATAGCTAGCTCTGGTTTTTCAAGCCAGTTCCTATATATTTTTATTTTATTTTATTTTAAGACTTATATGTTGTTGTTCAGTCGTTAAGCCGTGTCCGACTCTTCACGACCCTATGAACCATATCGTGCCAGGCCTTCCTGTCCTTCACTGCCTCCCTGAGTTTGCTCAGTTTCATGCTCATTGCTTCAGTGATGCTATCTAACCATCTCATCCTCTGCCGTCCTCTTCTCCTTTTGCCTTCAATCTTTCCCAGCATCAGGGTCTTTTCCAAAGAGTCCTCTCTTCGCAAGGACTTATAGAGCCACCCATATTGTAACAATAGCTCTGGGCAGCACACAGAACAGTAAAAACAACAGAAACCCCCAAACCAAAAAATAAAAATCAGGAAAAACTGTATAAAAACTCTATAAATTAGAGTTATACTAGCTAGTGGTATATGTCTTACCAGTGTGGTTTATTCATGTATTCTATATTACTGTTTCATTGTTTTTATTATTTTTAATATTTTAAATAATTCTGTAGTCTGCCGAGAAAGCTGATTTCGTAAGGATTTAAAATATATAGAGAGAGCATTTTAAGATCAGGTGGTAATGTGTGTTATGTTTAACAAACTCTGATAAATTATAGGAATACATTTTAGGTTTATTTTGGGGAAACACTTGGTTCACACACTCTTCTTTATACAGGTAGTCCTCACTTACTGATGATAATTGGGACTGGGAACTCCATCACTAAGCGACACAGTCATAAGGTGCAACTTGTGACTACACTAACTTACAACAGCAATTCTGGCACTCCCAGTTGCTGTTGTTAGGCGAATCCCGCACGGTTGCAGCATCCCATGGTCACATGATCACCACTTGCGACTTCCTGCCAGCTTCCCCATTAACTTTGCTTGTTGGAAGCCGGCAGTGAAGGTCACAAATGGTGATCACATGACTGCAACATCGTAATTGCGAGCTGGTTGCCAAACATCCAAATTGCAACCACCTGACTGCAGGGACGCTGCAATGGCTGCAGCTACAAGGACTTGTAAATACCCCTTGTTCAGCGCTGTCGTAAGTTTGAATGGTCGCTGAAAAAGTGAGCATTAAATGAGGACTATCTGTATAAATAACAAAAGTGTCAATGTATAACTGATATACTGAAATAGCATGGCATTTGGCAACAAATTAATTAAGGCAGTAATTTAAAACATATTTTGATACTAAAATATAATTCTACTGAGTGAAAAAGATCATTAAAACAAACCAGGTTTCTCCATGGTTAAGGGAGAAAAAACATATCTGACAGGGTCTGAAATTTGGCTCCAGTTACAGTGAAAGCTGCCTCTCATATATTACCAATCATCTTTCAATAGTCCCAAGACATGAAAACCCTTCCCCAGACATCCACCTAAGTAGGATACCTCCTGCAGGAGATTTTCCTTGGGGTTTCTACTTCTAAATCATGAACAACTTTAATTTATACTGACACATTGTGAATTGGAGTTAGAGAGTAGTGCTAGTCTGTAAGTGATATTAGAAGAAATGTAAGTTTGAGTCAAGCTCTATGTCACTGTTACCAATGTGGTTTCTCCGTAACAAACTAGTTTGCCATGACAAAATTTATTTCATGAATTATTACGGTAATCATTATGGCAATTACGTAAAAATTGACAGATATCCTTCTTACATTGTTATTTCTCTAATATTTCATCTCAGATTATACAAGTCGTATCTTGCCATAATCCATCATACATCATCAAATGTATGTAGCATTTAGATACTTTTGCCTTAGGTAAATTGTCTTGTATTTGTAGACAAAATATTCAAATAATATAGTATAACATCACCATTATGTAGATGAGAAACTTCCTCTAAAGGCAGGTGTAAAATATGATAAAAATATAATATATAAAAAGTTTTTTTCCTTTTCTTTCCTTACAGATTGCTGAAACTTATTTTCAAGATGGAGAATGTATCCTTTTTAAAAATCCAACATTGAATGAAGACTGATATCAAAATGCAAACATATAGCTGTGGACTTCCAACTACAGCTCAATAAAACCAAAGTTCTTCTCATACTTAAGTATGCTTATTTTGATTTATTAATGCTGGGGTGGAGATATATAAATATTAATTGTATTATGTAGGCATGGGATTCAAGAAGGCACGCTATAAAAGTTCGTTGTATGTTCATTTAGAAATGAATGAACTTGCCCTGTTTCATGCATAATGATTTTGCCTTTCATTGTGGTAGCAAGATTTTTTGTTGTACTTCATATGACCCTGTTTTTAGACACATTACTTCTACAGAGCACACTACTTTCTTTCACATTTAAACGGCAGCAGGGAACTCACAGGCCATATAATTAATCATTCTACCTTCTGCTCTGTATCTCAACACACATATGTGTTTTGTAGTTATGCAGAGCCTTCATCTTGGAGATTTTTGTCAGGAAGGTTGCTCTATTGCACATGCTCAAAAGCTTGCCCCTTACCATCCCCTCACTTTTTTGATTGCCACAGCTATATGTCTTAACAATAATCTCTGCACTTCTTGGAACAGTAAGGCTACTTAAAGTTCCTCTTTATTCATTCCTGCCACAATCAGTGGCCATCCTCTCTGGTATGGATAGGAAGATGGCATATTGTGTGTGCCTGTGCTCATTCACAAAATGCTGTAGGAGGAATTGCTCCTTCTGCCTTCAGGCACCTGTTGGAAGAGCATTAACTGCAGAGCTAGCTTTACAGGAGCTAAGTGATCTTGTGGCTATTCCAGGCCACTAGAAGAGCTAGCTTTACAGGAGCTAAGTGATCTTGTGGCTATTCCAGGCCACTGCTATATATGAAACAACAGAGTCAGCAACCACCATGGCATTCTCATTCTAGAGTTTGCCATATTCAGTTTTATTATGACTAAGAAGCCTTGTCTTCCTGTACTGTGCTTTTCCATGCCCTTGAACAATCAGAGCCATCACAAGCAAATGTTTCAAGCCATATGCATACCCAAAGGAGAAGAAGCAATTGTTAGTATTGCTGATTCTAGAACTTGCAAACTGAGTGTTGCCTATCAGCTCCAGAGCCTAATCAGCCATAGTGGTGAATTTGTTTGCACCCACATCAAATTTCCCTCCTATCATAAAAGAGGTGCTATTTTGAAAACATATTTATGAATGGAAGTCTGTGTCTGTATTTTCCTTTATTTTCCATTTAGATGAGAAAGCAATGAAGTTCATTTGGCTTGAACAGTTATATCACAAGCAATTACTTGCAAATCTTTCTTCTATTCAGCAGCAATGGGGTAAGCGTGTCATATAGTGGAAAATTATATGTCAGGTAAAACTTGAGAAATTTCTTAATTTTCTATTATATTGCAGCAGTTGCAGGAAGGTTACAAACCTTGCAGTATAATGACCTACAATGTGATCTATGAATAGGACTTCATCTAAATCTTATTAATAAATGAGAGATTCTGATTAGACAGACAACACTCAAAAATACACTGTGTCATGTCTTTTTGAACACATTGAACTAACATTCACTGGCTGCATTGGAAAAAGTGTGTGAAGCACTAGGATAATAAGCTATCTTTAGGAGTAAGTTGAGGTAGGGATTCCACTCATTGAGATGGCAATTGTGTGGATTGATGGCCCTCCCCTATTAAAAAACACACATATTAGTTACCACCATCAGAGTTTGCTTATCACAACATAGGTTTGTGGAAGTGAATTACATCCCAACCAAAAAAAAATAATTGTGGACCTCACAAAAAAGATTGTTAGTGCTCAGGAGACTAGAAAGAGCACCAAACCATTGCTATAAACATTAGCCTCCGTGAACCCATAGTCAGGTAAATATTGTAGAAATGGAGAAAATTCAACACCATTGTTACTCTCCCCAGGAGTGGTTGTCCAACGAAAGGACCCAAAGGGGAAGAAGTATAATTGCAAAGAACCCCAAGATAATATAAAGGATCTGTAGATCACTCTTGCATTGTCTGATGTCAGTTTTCTTGAGCCTACCATAAGAAAAACACTGAACAAGAATAATGCCAAAGAGAAAATTCCTGCTGTCCAGAAAGTATATTGCCACCCATTTCAAGTTTGCCAAAGAACACTTGGGTAATGAAGCTGGCTATGGAACAAGATTCTGTGAATGACTGAGATGAAAGTGCATTTCTTTTGGCATTAACAAGAAAGGTTATATTTGGAGAAAATAAAACCCTGCATTCCAATAAAAGAACATCATCCCTATCATGAAAACGATGTGAGTGTAAGTATTTTGGTTTGAGGCTACTTTGCAGCCTCAGGACAGCTGGCGATCATTTAAGGAACAATGGGTTCTGGATTGTACAGCAAATTTTACAGGACATCAAGATATCGGTCAGTGTTTTGAAGCTTAAGCCGAAGTGAGTCATGCAACACGCCAACAATCCTAAAGAAAAAAAGTAAGTCTACAATGGAGCGGCTGAAACAGAAGAAATTTTGACTTTTGGAATGACTGAGTCCTAGCCCTGACCTTAACCTAATTGAAATGTTGGAGCATGACCTGAAGTGAGCACTTCATGCAAGATAGCCCCAAACTATTACTGAGTTGAAGCAGTTCTATAAAGAGGAATGGATCAAAATATTTCCAAGCTGATGTGTACAGTAGGTGCAGGAAATATTTGGGTGAAGTCATTACTGCTAAAGGAAATGCAGACAGGGACTCAATCTAAAGTTTCATGTACTTTTTCTAATAAAGACAGTGAATGTTGGCTCAATAGGTTCAAAAAGACATGACTCAGTAATTTGTTTTGTGCATTGTTTGTTTAACCAGATGCACTTTATCTGTTAATGGGGCTCCAGTGAAGCTCAGATCACATCAAAGGTCACAGCCTCCAGGATTATGGATAGTTTTAAAAAGGTTTGCAAACTTTCGCTAATGTACATCTTCTTTGTTGAAGATAAAGAGCTACATATTTCCTTAGTGCTGAATATTATGAGAAATACAGAGGCTGGGGGATGGGAAGTATCTCATATAATTTTCGTGAAAAGGGACCTGATTCTTTTCAATTAGGTCTTTACTTTTTACGGTTCTGCTGTGATTAAAGAGCTACTATAATATTTGTTTTTTTAATTTTTTAAAATTTATATTTCTGAACTATTAAATATTTCACTTTTTATTAATATCTATGTGCATTGATAATAGAAAAACAGTGGAAAGCAACAGCATGCAATGACATTCCAAATCTAAAGAATTCTTCTAAAGATCTGAATAATGAAGAGCTAGACAAACTTGCTGAATTTTGCACATCTCATCAAGAGTAAGTAATAAACATTATTTGTATGTAATAAAATTATAGAGTATTATTTAACATTATTTTTCCATAGTCCTACATGTAATAATTCTTTTATATCCAAAGATTGGTTGTGTCCAGTGAACTCGTAATTTTGATATTTTTTCCCTTGGAATAGCAATACTTCCTTGTAACAATATGTATTGGTATTAAAATTATACAATGTGTGAAAAATAGCTTGCCATTTAGTGTACACATCGACTGCTCAGAGGGGGAGAAAGTGTCCAAGACTATAATAAAAGTACTTTTCAGATTAAATACCTTCCCTTACTTTGCTTGTCCTATATTTGCAAAGTGTTGTTCTATGAAATAAATAAACAAGCAAACAAACAAATATAAAGACACCCTCAAGTCAACTCAGTTCCTGGTTGGTACATCAATACAACCATGTGGTTTTCTTGACAGTAGTAGAGAAGTAGTTTGCTACTGCCTTCTTTAACTTTGACTTAGATTGTTTTCAACTTCTTACTTTAGCCTACGAAACTGATTATAAGATGGCAAGGCATGAGATAGAGCTGCTCAGAGCAGGCAGAACCTTTCCAAAGGCTTTCCAAAGCATCGTGCAAATGGCCCGCATGATTTGGAGAACGGTGTGAGCAGCCTTCTCACGAGGTTTTAGAAGGCCTCAGAAGTCTTCTGAAGCATTGCAAGAATAGCCTGCGCTATTTGGAGAACAGCACAAGGGGCCTCAGGAAGAAGGCCTGCCGTGGCCAGCAGCTACCTCACATAGGGCCAAGCCAGGTGTGCCTCATTAGCGCGGGAGGAAGACAGCAAAGATCAGCTGGGGCGGCAGGGCCAGCAAGCACAGGGTGGCAGGGCCACTGAGGGCAGGGTGGCAGGCAGGGTGAACAGAGTGCAGGGTGGCAAGGCCAGCAGGGTGGCAGGGCGAGTGGAGCGCAGGGTGGTGGGGGTAGCTGGGTTTTGCGCTGGAATGCTGGGGTGGCTGGCTGTGGTACGGGGCTTGAGATGGCACTCCTTTGTCTTGTCTGAAAATTTGATAATCATATTTTCTAACTCCTCATTCAAGTCTTTTACAATGAATGACACAGGACCTAGAACAGAGCCCTGTGCTATGCCACTCAACACTTCCTTTCATCTTTGTGTGAAGCTATTGATTTACACTCAGTGAGCACTATTGTTCAACCAGCTCTATATCCATGGTAGCGTAGTGCAGCCCTCATTTTGCCATCTTCTGTATAGAATCTAAACATTACTGAATGCTTTGCTAAAGTCAGGGTGCACTATGCCCACAACAACTGATCATACTGTCAGAAAGGAGATCAGGTTGGTCAGAATTCCTTCCCATTGTCCAGTTCACAATATAGATGATTCACTAAAACAGTCAAGCATACCAAGTTACTAGCTCAATTAAATAACTATAACATGCAGGTTAACATATCGTGCAGCATTCTGAGAATATAATAGCATGGAAACAAGAAATTAGATATACAATATTGAGCTTAATTTCTTAGAGTAAGGTGAGTCTATAAATAAGCAAGTGGGTTCAATTGTGATAAGATCCAATAACATGATTCTATTTAGCATTCTTCTGGTTTTCATTTTTCAAATCTGAGGCTTCAGTAAAGATTTTTTTTTTTTTTAATAACCCAAGCCATGAAATTCCTTGCCATACTTGGGCTATTGTAGGAGGCAGTGTTTTATAAACATTCTGGAATAGTGATGAGATTGTTGGATTACAGAGCTCTGGGTTCAGTTATCCTGTTAGCCATGTAACTCACTGTGTAATCCTTCGCCATATCTCTCTGCTTATCTTGTTTCACTGAATTGCTCATAAGAACTGCAGTCCGAGCTCCTTAAAGGAATAGGAAAGATACGAAGATAAGATGCAGATAAGAGTAAATGTGCAGGATGCCGGCTAGAAGAAGCTGTGTTTTCTTGCACCCAAACCTAATAATGCAGCACTGGATTGCATTTTATATCATCTTGCCCATGTTTCCCACTGAAGTCAACAGGTGTATGACTCAAATATTTTGTCATTTATTTGCCATATATTTTTAATTTGTTCATAAAACATGAATGGTATAAAATACAAGGAGCTACAGTCAGTGTTGGTGCTAAGTTCTCTTCTGGTCAAGATACCAGATAGCCTTGCCTTTTGTCAATATACTGTAGTATATTCTGTCTGTGCACTGTCCCTTCTGTAGGTCAGTATTCAGTGTCAACAGCAGTGATCTTTGGCTAATTCTTCTTGGTTGATTTTAGCTTAGGGCAATTTTTGTAAAGCTGGTATTTTTACATAAACCCAGGTTGCAAGGGTACTTCCAACATCTTGTATTCATTGCAGTACTTTTATTGCCTTCTGGGTCATTAAGTGGCAATTCGTACAGTAATGACATTAGTATTACTATGCTCTGGCTGAATGCTTTAAATCTCTGCTGGTATAGATAGTATTTCAGTCTTGGAAATCCTGTGCTAATATTAGAACATGGAAAAAACTGTTCTGATTTGTTCTCTAGTTTTGATGACGTTTGTTATGAAGAATATTTTGGTGAGAGCTGCTGTTTATTTTTAATTTTCTTGTTTTGGGGTTACAGGCCACTTGTCTCCAGAAGCAAGGTAAGCTGTGATTTTTTTATTCATGGCATAGTTTTGCTGTTAACGATTGGGTGTTCTCAAACATGCTAAATGTACTGAATTTACTTCCCATAACACGTGCAGCGTGAACATAAAAACAAAGGGTATTTATAGTATAAATGTTATTTTGTGTTTCAGCTAATAAATAAAGAAATATCCTTCAGATGTGAACAGTTCATAAGTTTAATGGCATCTGAAGATTTAAAAGAACAAAGTACTTCTACATGGGATTCAGGTATCTCTCCTGTGAATTATTTGAGCTTAAATTACACAAAAATGTCATTATTTGAAAACTATTCATTTGGAAGAATAATAAACCTTTTCTAACCAGAATAAGAAAAAGTAATTATATCTTGATGTCTAATCTTTTCTTGTAGGAAAAAAGACTATACAGGCAGTAGCTTTAAAGAACACTCTTCATCTTCCATTATTGAAAATTACAGGAGAAAGCTGCAGTTATTGATGAAACTGGCATGAAATTGAAAAAGAAAGATGATGGAAGTTATTATTGAGTATTAGCATGCACAGGTGTCTTCCTGAATGTATTTTTGCATGTCACGCCTTGACTCACCCCATATTTTAGGTTTCTCTGCACCACTGCAAGTGGTAGCAGTGATCAGGGTCTAGCCAATTTCATAATCAGGAACAGAAATTCAAATAATAAAATAGATATAGCTACAACTGAATTGTATTATATCAGGAGGTTATAATCCTGTAACCACTTACATGAGGGTAATGAAAGTTACTGCTCAATAGACATGTATTGGATTACAGGTAGTCCTCGCTTACCGACCATTCATTCAGTGACCGTTCAGTTATGACAGTGCTGAAAAAATAACTTTACAGCCAATTTACGACCTTTGCAGCATCCCTCAGTCACATGATCACCATTACAGTCAGTATGTGTTGTTCCGTGCCTGACCTGTGGTTTTTCTTTCTTTCCCCCTTGCAGAGCAGAGAGATTAGAGAGAGGGATTGCAAGAAAGTAAGCTGTTTGCTCTTTTACATATCGAAAGCAATGTGATCTTGCCTGCAACCTGGGGCTGGGAGCGGTGGGCACACTAAGCAAACAGCTTACAGTACTCGCTTGAAATGTCTTTCTCTCCAATCTCTCTGCTCTGCAGGGGGTGGGTAGAAAGAAAAAAAAACCAAGCAATTTCTGTGAGCAACCTCTCCTTTGCTTGGCCCTTTCTGACTGCTAGTTCGATCACATTGCTCTCAATGTGTAGGGGAGCAAACAGCTTACAGAACTCTCTTGAAATCTCTTTCTCTCCAGTCTCTCCTCTCTGAGGGGGGAGGAGGGGAAAAAGCAAGCAATTTCTGTAGGCAATGTCTCCTTTGCCTGACCTTTTCCTCCCCCCTTGTAGGGCAAAGAGATTGGAGAGGGATTTCAAGAGAGTAAGCAGCGGGAAAGGGTCAGACAAAGGAGATATTGCCTACAGAAATCGCTTGCTTTTTTCTCCCCTCCTCCCTTGAAGAGCAGAAAGATTGGAGACAAAGGAATTTCAAGAGAGTAAGCTGTTTGCGGAGTACACCCAGCTCCCAGCCCCAGGCTGCAATGAATTGCTTTCAATGTGTACAAACAGTAAGCAGGCACTTGAGCATTCCAAAGGGCAGGGGAGTGGTTAGGAGGCAAATGAACACTGAAGGTGTAAAACTGACTACAGGTAGTCCTCAAGTTACAACATTCATTCAGCAACCGTTCAAAGTTACTTGGCAGCCTGCCTGACTTATGATCGCAGGCATTTCAAACCCCTTGGCTATCTCCCCCCCCCCCATTTCTGCCCTTTTGGCCTCCTGCACTCCATGGCGCCTGCCGCTCTGCACACCACTGCCCCCAACTGACCTTCGTTGTCTTCTTCTTCCCACTGCTAACCAAGCATGCCCAGCCTGGTCCTTTGCAAGGCAGCTACTGACTGCGCAAGGCTTTCTTCCTGAAATCAGACGCAGCAGTTTCCTTGCAAGATCTGGGAAAGAAGGCCTCACATAGCCAGCAGCTGCCTCACGAAGGGCCAGCTGGCCACATCTCGTCAGTAGCAGGAGCAAGAGGACAGCAAAGGTCAGCTGGGGCAGCAGAGCATAGGGCGGCAGGGGCCTCAGAGTGCAGGGCGTCAAGGGTGGCTGCGGTTGGGGCTGGGCTGGGGTGGCTGGAGTTTCCCAGGGCAGCTGCGGCTTCATGCTGTGCTGCTGGGGCAGTTGGGGTTTCCCAGGATGGCTGCAGTTTCATGCTACACTGCTGGGCCGGGTTGGGGCAGCTGGGACTTCCTGGGGTGGTTGTGGCTTCACGCCATGCTGGGGCAGCTGGGACTTCCAGGGGTGGCTGGGCATTGCGCTGCACTGCAGTTCAGGGGTTTCTCGCAGCCCCAGAGCTGTAGCACATCAAGAAGCCCCTGAGCCACACCGCATCCAGCAATCACAAAGCTGCACAGTTCTGGGGCTGCTTGCCATCCTGCAAGGCAGGAGGCAGGGTGGCCAAAAGGGCAGAGTTGGGGGGAATAGGTATTTGGGGGGAGTTGAAGTAGAGCCAGTCCCTTACCTTGGAAGGATTGAGGCTCTGGGCTGAGGGGGACCAAGTCAGAAATGGCTTGGATCGGGGTGGATCCTTGTCTAACAACTGGTGGGAATTGGTTAATGATGGCAATGGGGAGTGCCAGGATTGCCGTTGCTAAGCAATGAGGTCACTTGACACTGAGCTTTATAACCGCATCGCTTAGCATCGGAAATTCCAGTCCCAGTTGCCATCGTAACTCAAGGACTGCCTGTAGTCTTGTCTCTTTCCAACTGGAAAGCACAGTTATGGTCACGTGATTTCCCACTTAGCAACCGCTTCACTTAGCAGCAGAGTTGCCGGTCCAATTAGGGTTCTTAAGCAAGGACTACTTGTATGCTGTAAATTGCAGATTCCAAGCCTGACAAGGGATAATTTCCAAATAATTATATTCTTTGCTCATGCATGTAACTGGAGGCTTCAGTACAAGAGAGCCTCTAGTGTCTGTGATTCTTGTGGGTCAGTGAGACCTAGCCTTCTTCTGGCCACCTCAGGGAAAAGCTTTATTGATAGAAAAGGGAAATGGTCTTTGAATTGACTAATCAGGAAGTATTTATTAAACATCTTTATATTGCCATGTCTTCATCAATACAATTGGAATTATTGTGTCAGATAACATGTTCTTTGTGGTATCTCTCTGTTAACTGTTCATCTGATACTATTTTCAGTAAAGTTACATATAGAGATACAAGCCACTCCCTATGCTGCCCTTTTATACCGAGGTCATTTCAAACATTGTAGTCATGTCAGCAAACCAGTCAAGCACTGTAAGTGAAACAGTATAATTTCAATAGCACACTGTATGAATCCTTTTTAAAAATACAGAAGTTCCACAAATTAAGTGCTGTCAAATGCAGGTCTTGGGGAATATCTTAACAATTTCTATTTGTCAGTAATGTTTTGCTTCCTTATGATCTTTAGGTCTCTCTTCATGTTAATGGCCTCCTACAAGTGTCATTAGTAATTAAGTTGTATAAATTTGTAGGAGGCCTCCTTGGCAGATGTAACCAGAGATGAGTTACACATGGTCCCTGAGCTACTTTTATGTTGCTATAACCACAGTTGCAACAAAAAGAAAATCAGTGGCACATTTCCAGCTATTTTGAGCTGGGAAACACATGAAAAACCCTGAAATAGATTTAACATAATTTTTAAAAACAAGACAGGAAAAAAAATTAAAACTCAGGTCACAAGTATGATATAGGTTCACCTACATAATCAGACTGTTCTTTATAGCCCTTGTTTCCCCCAAAATGTCCAATGTGATTCCTGGCATTAAAAGATTGTCCTCTCCAAGTATAGATGGTGCATCCATTGCAATAATACCTTTGCAATTGGAAATCAGTAAGTGGAGCCCAGAAGAGAATGCAGTGAGACTTTTTTTCAGTTTAATGTATGACTGTAGCATAGTCATGGCATTCATAAAAGTGGTGAGTAGAGTTTCAGATTTTTTCTTACATAATCTGGTTTTTAATCTAACTTTGTTAGTTGGAAATTGTCAAAAGATCTTTTTGTTTTCTTCACAAGAGCATAGTTACAGTTGTCATAATATCTATGATCTTCTAAGAAGATGGTCTAATATTTATAGGCACTTTTTCACATATGTTGCTCTAACTTACAGCACAGTTTTTCTAAATGTAATGTCTACATTGAGCATATTTCACCTCTGAGTTTTTATGATTATGCTTTACTGTTGAACTCGTTTCTTTCATAATTATCAGTTTGTTTTTTTATTAATAAACTTTGAGTTTTAAAACAAATATGTAAGATTACATTTGACTGATAGAAAATTTTAAATTTTAATTCCAAACGCATTCTTCAGTACACAGCACCACATTTGTCCTATAGTATATAGTATAATAGTTGACTGGAGAAATTGTATCTCCTATAGTAGTTTGGGGGCAACTGTGGAAAATCCAGTACTGAAAAGTTATTAGGTTTCATACATTTATAAAGCTTAATGCCTTTAAAACATTGTCTTGAAATGTGTACAAGGATTAACATTTTCTATAGAAAGGCAAAGAACAGCTGTAAAATTCAGCCAATTTTTAGAAGGGAAATGTGGATAGGACACTTCAGATTAAAATCTCACATTCAGAACTATCACATATCAGCCATAGCAAAATGTATCATTTCAGTTCTCCTCAGCTAGAATGCTGTAAACATAGATCGTTTTTGTGTTTTTCTGTTAATAACATCTCTTAGAACAGGGATGGGGAAGCTCTGGTACTTGGATTAATTTGAGTTATCTTGTCCATGTAGTCTGTGGAGCCTTGAAAAAGGTTCCTTCCCATCATTGCTGTTCCTCTTGCCTCTTTGGTATCCTACTAATTTAACCATTGAAGGATATGAAGAAGATAAGTCTGGATTTTCCTCTGTTACATAAGTTGCAGATGAGTTCTTGCTGATTTGTCTGCTACGTCCCTTTAGTCATGCTGGAAAATTATTCTGCAAATGTTAAGGAACTTATATGTTCAGTTTTTTTGTTTTTAAGTGCAAGTTAAGAGAACACACTTATAACTGTGGTGAGCTTATTTTTACATTATACAATATAAGCTCATTTCCATATGTATTTCTACGGCCAAACAGCCCTTGATTTGGTTCATATATGGACAAGGATGTGTAGTTAATCAGAAATAGCAACTTAAAATGATACATTGGATGGAATTGCCTAGCTCTGCCTAGTTTATTGTTCTCTTGCTAATAAAATAATAATAGTGCAAGATTATACCACTGAACATGCTGCTCAGCTATTTGGGAGACATCTTCTGATAACTGGCATAGAACTATTGATTTCTCTTGTTCTGCTTCTGTCTTTACTGCACAAGCATTCTAATGAGTTACCTACATATTACATTATGAGCAACATAAACAGTGGTTCAAACACTGGATTCAAACTATACATTCCAACATCTTACTTTAGGCACAGCTTGCATAAACATTAAGATAACACTCCATGCAAAGTTAGGCTCAGTTATTTTATTGGAATCTGGATATATTGAATCTGTGTTCTAATCTTCCAGATATTTGAAAGTTTTTTATGGTAAAAAGAATGATTTGTACCTTTCAGTCATAATTATTGTAACTAGCAACATATTGTAGAAAAATATCATTAAATACTTATCCTTTGACATTGTTTCTCTTCTCTAGAAGTATTAGTGCAGGAAAAGTCAAGGAGGGTTGTTTTTAGAGTGGACAGATCTAAAAAAAGCCAGCGTGGGCAGAGTCATCTTTTTCTTCTACCACTCCATTTTCTCTCCTCCATCCTTCGCTATCTCCAGTTCTGTCAAAATCATCAAGACAGGGACAGCTTCTGAAAATTCCTATCCAAACAGATTAGTGCTTTCTACATGCTTTGCTCTCCCACCTCCTCCCACTCAAGCAGAGATGCGTGTTGGAAATGCAGGTTACATTGTCTGGACTTTCAGTTCAGGTGTCAGAGGAACTTACGGAATATGCTACTGGTTTAGAGCTATCTGTATCCCTGTTCAATAGAAAAGAGGGAATTAAAAACATGTTACCTAAGCTAAATCAAAACTTAGAAATAACTAACAAATTGTATCTCTGCTGAGCCAAAGCATGCTTAAGTTCTAGCCATTAATTATGTTACTTTATTTACTAAAGATGATTGGTGTTTTATACAAACCAAAAAATTAATAGAACAGAGCCACTGCTGCCAGAGATTATTTGATCTAGCCTTACTGGGCAATGTTATCAGATTACTGATGTTTTGTTGTTGTTTTTTCTTCCCTCAGTGTTTTTCCCTCAGTGTTTTTGTGCTGAATCACCTCTAAATGCTTCACTTCTTTTTCTGTTTCATTTAGATACTCAGAGCTGGCCAAGTATTGAAGCAAAGAAAGAGAACCATCGCAAAGAAAGAGAGAGAAATGAAAGTTTCCAATCTGAAAGCAGTTGTCTGATCAAGGAAGAAGAAAGGCTTCAGCTAACTGTGAGGAAACACCATCTCAAGGAGGAGCTCTGCAGTACTGAACCCACACTGAATCAGCCATTTGTTCTATCCACAGAGACCCTGGACACGCCTTTCTCTCAGTGTTTATCTTTGAGGGATGCTAGTGAAGATGACAGTCTGCAGCTAAGGAAAGAACAGTTCTCTCAGGATGGAGCAAAAATAGAAGCAGCAGCTGAGCAGCCTGCAGCAAAGTGTTCTAGTGAGCCAATGGTAGACGCATTAGTTTGGACAGATGCTGATTATATACCTCCTGATCTAATTGCCACAGATGAAAATATTCCATCTGAAAGAAACATACTCAGGACAAAACGCTGTTCTAGCTCTGTGGTGATTGCCAGCAGCCAGTTGGAAAGCAGCATATTAAATCAGCTGCAGCAGCAGCAACAGCCTGATTATGAAAATAATAGGAAATCTGTGCAAAACCAAACACCAGGCAGTAGTGGGAATGTGCAGTTTGACACTGAGATGCCCAAACAGCCTAGTGTTGTATATGAATGGATACAGGAAGAAACAACAGTACTGGAAGAGAAATGTGAAAGTGAAGAACCAGAAGGCTTCTTTGACCAGATTTTAAATGGTAGCATAAAAGTTAGAGAAGGAGCCCTTAAATTTCTAGAAACTCAAGAGGATTCTGAAATCCTTCCACATATTCCATCTGAACAAGCACTTTATTCTTCATTGGAAGATTATTCACCAGATGAAAGCTTTTCTTCACTTGATGAGCTTGCAAAGCGAATACAGATTGCAGAGGTAAATAGTGGGGAAAAAAACAACCCTTTGATTCATGTTTGCACTGTGTACCATTGCTGTAATTATTTTCTGTAGCATGTAAAACAGCTGAAGAGAATGTTTATGATACTTGTGAGACTTTCCAAGTGTTGAATATGCACTTTGGAAAAAATAGATTTCAGTGGATAAAAATGAACTGGTGATTTCTTGATTTACCAATTAAAAAGAGCTGTATATGGGGAGAAGGGAACTATGTTACATAATTTTGAAGGGTGAAATGGTATTAATTGTCTATAACTGCTGTAAAGAAAATTGGAAGTCGCTTCTTTAAGTATTTTGTTTTTGTTTTTCTTTTTTCTCACTTTCTTTTGTTTTTAACACTTTTTTCTTTATCTTTTTTCTTTTCTATTTTTTCATCTTTATCTTTTAACTTTGTAAAACATTTCTTTAATAAAAATTATTTTAAAAAAGGAAAAAATAGATTTCCACCTAAAAACCAGACATATTGGCATATATTATTTTTCTTAGAATTTTCATGAATTTATTTAGTCAAACACACACATGCATATACTGTATATTTTAAAAAGGCGTGACATTTACAATAAATAGTCATAATAATTGAGCGAGAACTAGAGGATAGTCTTCCTCATGCTTCATTTGTAAAAATATTTTACTATTTCTGATCGCAAAAATTCTGAGATTCCCCAGATTCATATTTCATTTTTATTACTATTCTCTACTGTTCCTGTAAAGAAAAACAATTACTTATGGTTAAAAAAAAGTTTTGTTTTGTTTTGTTTTGTTTTATCACTTTC
Organism: Liasis olivaceus; assembly: GCA_030867105.1. Lineage (NCBI taxonomy): Eukaryota > Metazoa > Chordata > Lepidosauria > Squamata > Pythonidae > Liasis > Liasis olivaceus. The sequence continues at coordinate 268,019,358 of CM061349.1, forward strand.
TGATAGGATAGATGCAGCTGCTACCTGAAAGACCTGAGAAATTCTTTATACTGCTTTTCCAAAGAATCAGATATTAACATGTTATTCTTTCATTGCTGGCTGATCTTATTGAGGTCACTTCATGCTTTTGGTAAAAACTGTGTCTCCTATGATACCATCCACAGAAAGCTACACTTTAGGAATGACACATTGATCTGTAAAAACAAGAAAAAAAACTTGTATCTTTTTTTCTGTCAAAATCCTTCTGAAGGCATTCAGGTGTTTTTCTAATAATAAATAAATAAGACTGCTTTATTTCATTGAACTTTTCCCCAGAATCACTGGTTTGTCTGTTTGTTTACTGCAAATGTTTTAATGGCACTTAAATCAATTCCTATCTTCCTAAGTGGATTACAAGCATTTGTGATTGATAGATAGATAGATAGATAGATAGATAGATAGATAGATAGATAGATAGATTCAAGCAGAATTTAGAATGAAGAGCTTGTTGTTAAATCTGTTTTTAAACTTTAAGCCTGCTTTTCTTGTGAGGATGAACTTGTAGGTGTGTGAGTGTGTATTTCTAAGTGCTGAAAGGACACGTGATGTTATTTAAAGACAGATGGGTCCTAGTGCTGTGTGAGAGAGGGTAATGAATGAGGGTTTTCTCAAACAAATGTTATAGCAAAGTACAAAGATGTCCCCAAATTTTGGATGGTGAAGAATGCCAAATTTCCAATTACTTGGTGGAATATGCATTGTAGTTGCTAAGGTTTCAGTAAAAGTAAGATAGCGTATTCTGTATTTTAAAGTTAAGATTTTTATTTTCTCAAAACTAGTAAATACTATGATTTCCTAAAGAAAAATGAAGAATGCCCCATCAGTCTTCTGAAAAGTACTATACAAATGGATTGTATAAAACTCCTGATTTCATTATTCTTCTACTTCCTCAATGCTGTTTTTTATATTAAATAATGCTTCTGAGAAAAATCTAGTTTCTAAAACCATGTTTTAACAATTCTCACCATCATACAATTTCTATTTACTTGTGTGTTTTTCTCACCCTTCTCATACGTTTACTGTAGCAGCGTAAGAATTGATGATACAGTGCTCTTATGGGAAATCTTATGTAAGCTCTGTGTTGCTGTTCTTTGAGCTCTGAGTTTTCACAGAGAGACATTGGTCTTTAAAGAAGGCACAGAATGTACCTTGCATCATTCAGTAGCAATCTCTGCAGGCCAAATATGGAATAATGTGAGCTGTCTCTAGAGGGAGCTTGTTCCTTAGGCTGTGTCAGCTGGAACATGAACTTCTAACAAGATGTAAAGTATGGGAAAGCAAAGGGGATGGGATGAAATTTGTATTTTCATTAGAGTAGAGCTATAGCTTTTACTGTGCAAGATTATCGCTGCTAATGGATGTGAATGTTGGATAATATAAATATTTATTTTATGTTGATTTCCTAAAAATGAAAACCTAGTACTCTTGAGCACTTGCCAAACTGTACTACAACAAGCAAGCCCACTGCTGATCCAGATCTCTTCCTACTCCTCATTATGGTTGCCTGGTCCTTTCTCCAGACATATATACATCCTGACAAGCAAAATGAAGGAGTAATACTCTCCATTTATTTTGTCCCTTCTTCTGAGCAATGCTGTGGATTCCCCCTAGAGGGAGAGGGATAATGGAGAAATGTGTGATTACTACTTAAAGAAGGGCAATCAGAAATGTCAATAAAAATTCTGCTAACATGTTGACAGGAATTTGCCCTTGGTGTCTGGGTTGTTTTGCTTGATATGTCTGTGTTGTGCATAAAGCATTGAGATACTTTTTCTCAGAATAATAATAAGATATGGCACAATATTTTAATTGGTTGATCTATAAAAAATGGATTCATGTTTTGCATAAAAACAGATCTTGGCATGAAGAGAAAAACAGAATGGAAACCCCAATTCATAGCCATGCATTAAAAAGAAACAATCTTCCAAAGAGACAGCCTAAGCCAATATCTAGGCTTACAAGGCTTCTGTATGCCCCTCCCCAGTCTTCCTACCAAGATGTCCCTGATATCACAGTACACATGTTACTATGCCATCAGATGTCAGCAGTGACAGCCATTAAGTTTCATTTGATTTTGGAGAAGTTACTTCCATCTACTTGATGCATTATAAATTAAGAGTTCAGAGCTGCCAGAATTCAGCAGTGATACTACAGTTGCTTTAAACTTGCCCAGCATTAGTCTTCCCCTAGATAGATACATTTTCTTGCTTCCTCTGTATTATTATTATTACTATTACTATTACTATTACTATTATTATTCCCTTCTGTTTGTATAATCCCTCAGGGTGACTTACAGTAATGGAAAGATTCAGGACAAAAAACAACAGTGAAATCAATACTAGTAAAGTCAAAATTAAAATCAATATAATTAAAATCAATTAATAGGTAAAAGCTTGTCTGTTCCTTTTGATGCCCACTTTCTAACATCCAGAGGTCCTTGTACATCCTTTCTGCAACAGAGTACTCAGCTTCCAGGGGGTATTCCATATTCTGAAAGCTGAACACTCTTCCATCCTCAGAGTTTTAGTTGATCCAGGGAATCACCTGCAGCTGAGAAAGGGATTCACAAAGTGCTATTTACAAGTGAGTGTGTCAATTAAAAAAAAATAAATTTGAAAAAGAACTTTCTATTTCTTAGGTCTGCTGAGGATGATTACTAGAGTATATTTTAATAAGTTAATGATTTTTAAGAAGTTTAGAAAGGAAAGTAGCTGTGGGTTAAGTATATGTAATTGCTTTATATTTAAATCTGGAATTACTTGTATTTTCAAATATATTAAATTAAAATGATAAGTTGATGTGACTTGCATATAATTATAGCTGGATGAGAATTTTTCGATAGGTTGGGCATGCCACACTCACTTTAGGATTGTAACCATCCCATTCCAGAAGATTTAATTAGTTTTTTGACCTGGAGATAATTCTCATACCTGATGTATATGACTACCACCATTGTTATTTATTGTTGCCTATGGCATCGATGCATTTGCATTTCACATTTCATATAAAAATATGTACATAGTCATTGTTTAAGGATGGAGGGTGGTACTGAAGCAGTTGGAGTAGAAACTGAATTTTCAGATTAATGGATGCCATAGAGCTGGTTGCCTGAAATTTATGTGCATTGTGAAGCCCTGAATCTTTTTTTACATAATAACTGGTAGTACTGCAGATTACAATTCATTTATTATAGATTGTATTGCAATATAATTTAATTCAGAAAACATTGGTCAAAACTATCTTTTTCTAATTTGACAATATAAAACTACAGTAGCTGTAATACAGCCATATCCATACATTGTCAGCCTTGAAAAATTGAATAATTCATAGAGCAATAATGGCTCTACTAATATAGCAAAAATGATCCTTTGCAGATAGTAGCTACTAAGAACTCCACTTTAAGTACTTACGCTTTTATCAATTCATTTTATTATTGATTTTATATTTTAAGAGATTTTATATTTTTAAGATGTTTGGAGTCCTTGGAGTTCTCTGAGCTTGGCTGTTTTCTTCAAACATTTCATTACCTGGCTAGGTAACATCTTCAGTGCTAGAATGGAATGGGGTTTGCTCTTTATTTATGTGCTGTGGCCTGCCCTGCCAGTGTTGGTGGGGGTGGGGGTGTGCCTGTTGATGGCTGCCTTGTCTAAATACCAAGCTTCCAGGAATTCCCTCACATTTTTGGATTTAGCTTGGTTTGAGATGCTGACAGTTTCCTAGTTGAAACCATGGTTAAATCTGTCCATGTGTTGTGAGATTAAGGAGTTTTCATCGTGTCTTCTGACTGCTAGTTGGTGTTCATGGATGCACTCTGCTAGTCTTCTGCCTGTCTGTCCTACATAGTGATTGTTACTGTCCTTACACTGCATGTTGTAGATGACTCCTGTTTTTTCTTCTTGGGCTACTGGGTCTTTTGGTTTGCTTTAAGATGTTTATTTGTAGAATTAAGACTACTGTTAGGAGTAAAATATAAACTTTATGCCTGCATTATAGAAATGTGCCTTGTAATTCTGTGTTTGGTTTCATCATTATTCCAGATCTTACGTTCAGTTGCATTTCCAGCATCAGAATAAGGAAGTACTTGACATTCTTTTATCCATGATAGCATCTAGGTTCCATCCAAATGGAACCAATGGAGGACATTATATTATAAGATATTAACAGTGCCTTTGGTATTTAGCAGTGTTTTAAAGTCAATTCTCTTAATTATCTTATAAAACAATTTATATTTGTGACTAATACCTTCAATAATTGTGAAGTTTAGAACCAAGTGCTATAATATATCAAAGGTAATATGTAAGATTCTGCAATACATAAGAATCACTATGTGTATTTATGTAGCAAATGAAACATAAACTCTTAATACTGTGATGTTAAAATAATCTACTTTATAATTCTTGTTAGACTGTTCCTGCAGAGGGGCTTGTGTCTATATTAAAAAAAAGAGATGACAATGAAGGAAAAACACTGGCTCAAATCCAGCAGAGACAGTCAAAAAGAAGAGTGAGATTCCAAGAAATGGAAGAAACATTAGAACAAGGTACCTTGCTATACATTAACTTTAACCCCAGAATTGTATAATCACATGAAATATAAAACTATAAATATTCAAGTTATGTTTATGTGCCATATCTGCTTACATTCCAAGGGACAGTAATGAGGGATAGGTTGCTCTGAACTATAGGAAATGCACTTTCATATAAACATTGTGTTGCACTGTTTTGTGGGAGATGGATCATCCCATGAGCCCTCACCCTTTTTGAGCTGGTGGCTACATTTGGAATATTGAGCATATGTCATGGGCACTTTCACAATGGACAGGGCCAGATAAAGCTTTGGCTTAGCTCAAGTGGAAAGTCTTGGACCTTGACATCCAAAAAGATAGATCTTCAGTATCATGAGCTCATGGATCCTCCTTTTCTTATATCTAGATATTTTTATCTTATTCTTCATGTCCCATATAGAAGGGGATTTATATTGTTGTGATTTGATGCCCTGCCCTCACTGGTTACTAAAGGTAAAGATAACATTCCTTACTAATGTCACCTTTGCACATGCTTGGACACACATGAGTTTGTGGCACAAGTGTTATTAGACTGTTCCCTATATTACACCTGGCCCCTTCATCTAACTGAACCACTTATTAGTAAGCTTTCCCACCTATTGCAACCAGTGATTATAAAGTAGCTGCTGCAAGATCAGCATTCTAAAGCCATGGCTGTGGCCATTAGAAATAAGTGGGTTTGTTCTACAACCAGCCAAATCCAGTTTTTCACTTTTCCATCTACTTACATTTGTTGAGAGAGAGAGAAAGAGATTCCACATTTAAAACATAACAGCACAGCAGTATTTCCAGTGCAGCTGATAGGGATGATATCATATATTGAAATATTTATAGACCTCTTCTCATAAATTCAATATCAAAGCACTTTATAACTTTACTATTAAAAAGTTAAATAAATGAAACAGTCCAATAATAGAATCAAAAATATTTGTGTGGAGGTAATACGTTTAAGTGAAAAGCCAGCATAAAAATACGTAGATTTTATTTTTCCAGTCATGAATAAATGAGATAAAATTATACAGGTAGTCCTTGGTTAACGATGGTAACTGGACCAGAATTTCTGTCACTAAGCAGTGCAATTATAAAGCACGACATCAAGTGACCACGCCATGGCAGTTCTGGCACTTCCAGTTGCCATAGTTAAGTGAATCCCATGCCATTGTTAATCATGACATCATGTGGTCATCATTTGCTACCTCCTACTAGCTTCCCCATTGACTTTGCTTGTCAGAAGTTGGCAGTGAAGGTCACAAATGGCAATCAAGTGCCCATTGATGCTGTGACATCATAACTGCGAGCTGGTCACCAAGTGCCCAGATCGCAATCACATGACCATGGGGATGCTGCATCAGCTGGAATTCTGAGGCCCAATCATAAGAACTACTCATTCAGGGCCGTTGTAAGTTCGAACAGTCATTTAATGAGTGGTTATTAAGTGAAGACTACCTGTAGAAGCAAATTATGAATAGAAATAATTAATTTGCAATTATTTTATTGTGCACATTTTCTTCTGTGAAAGCAAAAGAAACCCTATTGTTTAATTCTTTCTTTGAGCCAATACTGACACCTTTAGCTTTGCTCTGTCTTGGTGGAGGAAGTTGCTCGTTTTTGGCATTTGTTTGGCTATTTCAGTGTTGAGGATTGTATACTGTACAGGTAAGTATTTCAGTTATCTGTCATTTTATTAACTCTGTGTCATCCCTCTTCTTTTTACAGAGGATGTTGGAGCTGGCTCCTGCATTTTGCTGATCTTACTCTGCATAGCAACTGTATTCCTTAGTATCGGAGGAACAGCATTGTACTGTACACTTGGCAACGCAGAATCCCCAGTATGTACTGACTTTGCTGCCAATGTGGACTTTTACTGCAGCCGAATACAGCAGGGTATAGAAGAAATTAAACACTGGATATCTTTATAATAGAAGAAGAAGTATGAACATATAGTAATAATTTGCTGTTGCAGAAGAAAGAAAAATAGTTCAAGCATTTAATAATCTTGGCACTTTCAGAAGAAGTAACATAACATAGGAAGCATCTGTATTGTACATAGGAGATACTTTCCAATAATCTGGAGTATATAAATAGAGTTATTGATCAACTTTCATGAGGCAGCATAAGAGACTGTCCTAATGTTCACCTTTTGAAATGCTCAGAACAATTTTCTGTTTACCAACTTAGGAAAGAAAAAGGTGACCATATTTCCTAAAATTTCCAATCCTCATACAATCATATGCAATCTGTAAACTTCAGTGCAAAACAGCTGATTTTCCTTACATCATAATGCAAAGATATTTTCTCCAATTATCATGCAATAAGTTAATATTTAATGGAAACAAACCTTGTTTGGGAATAATGTATTTTATGTTTTTAATTTGATGATGATGAATTGTAATTGGTTGTGGCAATGCCACAAACAGCAAAGCTCTCCATTTAGATGTTATTGAATTGTGCTGCATTTTAGAATGTAGCAGTTATAATAAGTGATGCGTTCGTTACTTTCATATACAGCCTTGGCAAAATATGTGGAGACTTTTAGTAATAGATACCTTAAAATGGATTTATGAAACAGGTTCTCTATACAAAACAAAACATAAAATATATCTGAATACATTTCAGTGCCATTAATAAGTACCCAGGGTCAGTTGGAGTAAGGTGGCATCCAAATTGAATAAATAAGTCATGATCCACATCTTTTAAAAAGGGTTCACACGTTTAATTTTTTAGATCCATTTTTATGATATTTTAAGTGTTCATCTAACACTGTAAAGTGTGAATACAATAAATACATTTACAAACACTGACATAAAACATCTGAACTTGACAGAGCAGATACGTTTTTCCTCTGACTGTGGTCTTAGTGACAAAAGTGGATTTCTTCTCTACGACAAACCAAAATGGGCCGTGGATAATATCAAATCTTCTTTTGGTTTTATTAAAACTACTGATTTATATTTGTCCACATTATGAAGAAAAAGTAAACTCTGAAAAATCGTACCTTAGAATGAAGATATAAATTATTCAGTTGAATACCAGGCATATATTGTAATTTCTTTGTTTCATTGTTGTGAGCCTCCCAGAATCAATGAGAGTCAGGTGGCATGCAAGTTTAATAAATAATAATAATAATAATAATTATTATTATTATTATTATTATTATTATATGCCTCAATATTATTAGGTGAAAAGAAGACCCACTAATAACAGAAGCAACCCAAATTGTGTGATTGTATCAGCAGAATGCTTTCTCCCTGCGATATATAATTCCACAATTTACTATTTTGTTTTAATTTTAGATTTGTTATCCCAGTTACTAAACTTTTTTAAAAAAATTCAAAGGCATAACTGTGTCAGTCTGTGCAGGAATGTTTTTGATACCCTAGAGATGTAACTATTTCTAAAGCCATATGCTTTTAAAAATTACTTGTAATCTGATTGTAGCTATTTAGCTGCATAATGAATGAACTGTAGTCCATCTTAAAATAATGTCACATCCCACTGCGTTTGCTTAGAGAGCACCACCCAGTCTAAAACAGCTTCTTATCATTAACCACAAACCATGCTACAAAGATATTCCATGAATGACTTACTCCAATAATTGCTCTGGCAATGTAATTGTAGGACCTAATAATGTCACTTACATATGAAAGCTACATAAATTTGCTAATCTTTCAGTATGGTTATGTGCTATTATTATCCACAGGATGAACAACAGAGTTGCTGTGCAAAATAATATATAGGCATAAATCTGACAGCAGAAATGGTAATATTGAGAAACTAATGGAGAACACTTTCAAAACTTCAACATCCATCAGGCACTCTTCTGATATTTTGAACCAAATAATTACATGAGTTTTGTTGCAAAGTAGTATTTACAGTCAGTCAAGATTTCTGCATGTTGTGATTTGAATTTCCTCAATCTAATTCATGTTTTTCAAGTATGTAGTCATGGACCAATTGTACAAAGTTTATACAGAGAAATAGGCAAAACAATCATTTTGTTTATTACTATAAATAAACAATTTATAGAACTTATAAAGAGTATTTATCACATTAAGTAAGGGATTCCCCTTTACAAACATTTGCCATGCTTTTAAGTAGTTGGTCCCTAACTTTAAGGCTTCCATGGCAAACGACGCTATACACCAAGATCTAGGCAACATGATCTAATAAAAAAAATGCATTGCCCTCATTAGAATCTAGATTTCTGGAGTCTAGAACCTTACAGATTTTTACAGCACGGATGAATATATGGAACATTGAAGCAAATAGGAAAATGCATTTCAATCCTAGATGGGTAGTAAATGAGCCTTGCAGCAATAAAAACTTTATATTTCCTCTGGTTTACTACTTCTGATACAGTTTGTGTCAGCCCTTCAAGTTAGACCAGACTAGAAAACCTGAGTTATGAATGCTAATACTACTTTTATTATAAGGTTATAGTAACAGAATCTTATAAGTCTGAATGTGCTTTCCCCTCCCTCCCTTTATCTTCATGAGAACTAGGGAGGGTCATGTCTGAGATGCTTTCTCAAATTACATTTCTGCCCTCAACTCAGATTTCTTTTATCTGACCACTACCTTGGTTGCGACTCTTCCTCCTGTTCCTCAAGGTTATTCCTACTTCCAATAATAGTTTGAAATCTTAGAGCCATTAAAGCTGGCAGAATATCTTAGGGCCATTAAAGCATAATTTATAAGAAATTATATCAACCAAGTCTGATTTCAGGTAGTCCTCTCTTAGCAACTACAGTTGGGACCAGCAACTCCATTGCTAAGTCCGTGGTTGCTAAGCGAATCATCACGTGACCACAACTTATGATTTTATTTCCACATTCTCCATTAACTCACTTGTTGCAAGCTGGTTGGGAAGCATGCAAATGGCAATCACGAGACTGTGGGATGCTGCAACAGTCGTAAATGCGTGCCAGTTGCAAAGTGCCTGAATAACGATCGTGACCATGGGACACTTCAACGGTCGTAAATGCAAGGATTAGTTGCAAAGCTTTTTTTTTTTTTACACCATTATAACTTTGAACAGTTGGTAAACAAGGCAGTTGGTAAGCGAGGACTACCTGTAATTCATGGTCTTTTTTCATATTATTGTGCCATATGATAAATCTAGAAATTGTTATGATTTGCCTGCCAATCCTAAAATCATATTCTAGAAATCCAGTCTCTAAGGGTAGCATAATTCAGCAGGAGCCTATCAATAGATGGGAGAGAAGTAAATAGTGATGACCATTCTTTTTTGTGCTTAAGTGCTTTGAAGTTCTAGTTAGCCAGAGATTATCCTTTAATAAAATATATTTTTAATATTAATAATGGTTTTGTGAAGCCAAGCTTTCACTAAATGTTGCATAAGCTTTATTTTAACCCTATGAAAGGAGGAGAAAATTATATGAAAGTTAAGCAGGAACATATTAATTTAAAAATTAAGAGTACTAAAAATCATCCCTGTATCATCTCATCTTGAGTCATATCATTAGGTAAAAGACCAGCTAAACTTATTTTTATGTTTGTAAAGGTATGTAAATGAAGTCAGTGAGAATGGAAGATGCTTGTCTCTGTTAATTGCTGCTAATTTGTCCCACACACTTTATTTACACAGAGTCAGGAGCATCTTCCAAATCCACCAATGCACATACTGTACTAGTGAGACAGAATTAGAAAGTGGTCAAGAGTAACATCTCTGTTCAGAGCAGGTAACACAGCTTTTACCCAGTCTTCCAGCAGTAAACATGAATACAGCCTGGTTGGCATATTCACTAGATAAACTGGGCAATATTTATCTGGATTTTGTTTGTTGCCTTTTTTGTAAATAGGGATTGTTATACCAAGGGTCCAGGCCATCTGATCATATGTTTAGTGTATTTAAACATTTGAACAATTTAGCAAAGAGTGGCTGCTATCCTTTTGCTAAGTGCTTAAATACCTTAGGAGGCAAAACTAAGCTGTGCAAGAATGCATAACATCCAACAACTACTTTGTTACTGACCATTCTTACAATAACAGTTACTACCTGGAGCTTCTGCATTTCATACGTCCTTCTGACTTCACTGCTTACAGTGCTCCTCACCATATGTATGCATATGCATATACTGTATATGCTCATCTCAAGATAACATTGCATGTATCTGATAAGTGAAACATGTCATAATAAATGTATTAAATATTAAAATAAAAAGGGACTAAAATTAAAAATAAAAAGAATAAACAGAAGTAGCAGCAGCTGAACTTTACTGGCATGCTGTCATACTTTTTTCCTTAATCTTTAGGGCTATGGGCTCTAAACTTCCTACTTTCAGTGAACATTTTTCGCTGTGGAATCTGCTGGCAAACCCTCTGCATTTGGTTGAAAAACTGAGGCATGTTCTCAAATGCGTACTTGAAGCAGAATATAGCATACTTGCCATCCCTGTGGGTGAAATCTTGTGCCTTAAATTTTACCTATATGAGCCCTGGTTCTGCAGTGGAGAAGATCTGATATTATAAACAACTATATTTTGGGCAATCTGTTTCCCTAATTCACTGAAGAATTTAGTTGTGTATTTCAGGGCTCCTAAAGATGATATTTAAGTTTTACTGAAGAAGATACAAGTGTAATGTTGACTCAACAGTGGATAAAGCTGTCTTTGAAAGTAGAATTTGCTTTGTAGGATGTATATAAAAAAAGTTTAAGAAATGGCTTGATCTGTACTAAAAGTCTAGCATCATAACATATACTGTCTTGAGCTTCTTAATGAAAAAAAGTAATCAGCTAATGTTACTGGGCATTGTTTAAACTTCAGATGCAGTTAAATAGCTTTTTGAACATGACCATTGCAAATTATGTTTGTTATGTTTTTTATTATCTTTTTCAAAAGAATTTGAAATTAATTGTCATGCTATGTCTCCCCTTTTTTTCAGCACTAGATATATCGGATCATTCCATCCAATTCAAGACATAATTGATTACTCCCAAGCATAATCTTCACCATAGTGATTAGGACCAGCATGCAGTGATTTGAAGCATGTGTGGCTTTTAAAGCAGCCGCATCTTTTTCTAGGATCACATATTTGCCCTCTGCTGCTATAGCACAATCCCTGGAGAAGACATGGCTGCTTTAAAGGAATGATCTTATTTCAATTCCTTCTTAATCTGTCAGATGGAATTATAAAATCTAAATCTATCAAGTGGGTCAGTCAGACTATTTGTATTTTCACTAAAGTACTGTATAAAACAAGTTCATACTAGCATTTAACATACATTTATTTTAGTTATTACATAATGAATACAGGAATTCATAAATACAGGAGGATTTTTTTTTTCCTTTTTCAAGAAGGAAGAAGCACTTATAAATATACATTTTTAAAATAAATATACATTTTTTTCAACAAACCTGAAATAAGTCTTTTTGGCCTTGAGGGATTTTTTGCTACTGTTATTGATCAGATGATAGGGAAATTAAGCCTTGGGTACTTTGTCTGTAGGGAGTAGACTTTATTCCACTGAAATTGTTACATATCTATTAGTCACAAGTGGTACACACTATACAAATATTTAGGCTTTTGCTATGCAAACAAAAAAATAATATGGCAAGTGAAATGAAAGAGTGACAGAAATATTCCAGAGTATGGACTTAAAAAGCATTAATATATCTTTGTTACTTTTTAATGAGTATCAGTCTTCATGTGAATTACTATTAGAGTTATTCATTTTTACGATTTTTTTCTTCCCATTTGCAGCTCAGCCTTTTCTCTGTGAAAAATAATAAACAGAACAAGCAGCATCACATACTGTTTAATTAACACACCATACAAATACATAATTTCATTGCATCTCCTTTCCTTTCTTACTACTACTGACTTAATCCTGCTCCTGCTTTCTAAAGTTCTTGGAAAGACAGTTTGTAGTTTGACTTCTGAGTGACTAATCTTGTGAATTTGTGTTGCCACAAACTGCTTGCAGTGTTCCTGTAGCATTTTAATTATACTGTGTTCTATTATACCTTGACCTAAGGTTAGGATCAAAAGAACTCCTTGGCTGTACTGTACACAAAGGCTTCTAGATATCCTTTAGAATTGCCCTGTTTATTTGTTGTTATTTTCTGCATGGAGTCTGCTGTTGAGATCCTCCAGTGTGGGAGAAGTAGTTCTAATGAAGAGGGAGTTCTAATAATAAAGCATCCAGAACCTCTCCCCTTTCATGGCTACTTGGATCCTGCTCCATGGATTGAGGTAACTGGGAATGGAGAACCTGTCATCTTCTGGAGGTCACTGAACTATAGCTTCTAGTATTCTTATAATTGGCTGTGCTGGCTGGTGTTGCTGTGAGATGAAATTCAGCAACTTCTGGAGGGCCATGGATTCTCCATCCCCAGTGTACTGCCAGAGCAAACTACACTGGGGTAATTGGCAATTTTGTATGTTTTGTCAGTAATTTTTTTAAAGGTTTAATGTCTAAACAGGTTTTCTATCTGCACTCCAAAGCCCTTTTGTGTTAATACTATAGCAAAGCTTGAACTCTTCTAAAAAGGAGGCAGGGATTTTAAAATGTTACTGGCTGGTTCAGTAAATCACTTTTGTCTCTCCTTTAATTAGCTTGATCTATAACAACATTTTCTTATTCTTTTATTCTGTAATTATGTGATGTAGTGTTGATGAGCATGCCTTCTATAGCTATGATGTATTTATAATTATTCTGTAATAAGAATATGTTTTGAGACTTTGTAACTTTCAGTTTGCTATTCGGTTGAATAGTAATATTTAATGCAACAGTGGATTTCTGCTGTGTTCAAATGTTTGTGCATCTGACTACCAAAAATATAGAGAATTTATAACTTGAATATGTTTATTTTAAAAATATGCCATGTACGGCTATCAAGAAACCTTGTATGTAGAATTTTTGGCGGAACTGTTTTAATTGCACCTTTAAAAGAGAAATGTAATATAGTTTTTAAAAGATCTTATTTTGCACTAGGATTGCCAAATGCTCCATTTTATTTCCAATTATGGCAATTCCTTAGAATATAGTGAATTTCCCTTACTTTGGAATACTCTGGCTCCACCAAGCAATATTTTTTTCTTTTCCTTTTTCTTTTCCATTTTAATGGTAGTTACAACCAGTAGTTATATTTGCACAATATACTTATCTATAATTTATTTAATCATTGTTTGGTTAATTAAACCAGCTTTCTGAATTCACACAATGAGCTTGGCTAAAATATAGCTGATTGCATTGTCATTCAGAACATTGTGCAAAAATAGCCTATTTTATCTTAAAATGAGACACACTGCAGGCACAGAATCCATATAAACATTCCCTTGCTTCCTTTAGTTAAAGCAAAGAGCAAATACAAAAAGAGCGGCTTTGAGGTGATTCAGTGTTCAGAGCAGTCTTCAGGTTGATCTCCTTTACTTGTATTGTTATAGAATAAATGTTTGAGGTATTTTAGATATATTGCACCATCTTTCTGGTAATCATACAATCCTATGTTAGGTATCCCAGTCTGTTCACAAACCAAATTAAAATGTTGGGTCTAATTGTTTAGCATGATAGTTCATATGTTTTGTGATGATTATCTGAAGTAATGACGAGAGTCAATTTCTTTTTTGCTTGAAAAAGCTTTATAAGTTATCATTTCAACCAACACTTCTGATAACTACAAGACTGAGGTAAATAGGAAAAATCTTTCCTTTTTTATCACAATTCATGACTGGGAAAAGGCCATCTTAATAGCTGTTCCCCTTTGGTTATACGTGATTGAGTATTGAAGGTAAAATTAACTGGTAGCGAACTGGAATTAGTGAAATACAATTATATTATTACACATTATCAATTTATATATGGTATGGTAATTTTTTATACATTTATATATAAAATAATTATATGTTGATCTTATTTTAGAGGAGTTCACCATGGCATCAAAAAAAGTCAAGGTGATAGCTGTGATAGCATGATAAAGATCCAATCACTTTTTATACAACACTTGTAAAACGGCAGGGCTTCAATCATATAGTCACGTGCACCATCTTAACTTTTTTGAGACTTCTTGAGTTCAGACACTGACTTTAAGAGGAAAAAAATAATCTAATGTAGAACATTGGTTCCAATCACTGTGTCCTAGACACCTAATGTTTCAGAATATATCATATTACTAGGGTGCTTAGGTGGGGGAATAATCAAATGTTGCCAACAATGGAAATAATTCAGTAGTTAGTTTTTTCAGAGAAGGGCAAATACAAACCCTAAATCCAGATTAGGTATTCAGTTCATCAAATCAGGCAGGAATGCTCAACCTGCAACCTCAAAGCTACCTGGGGCCTTCCCCAAGCCTCAGGAGCAACCCTATGACTCCACCAAATATTGCCTCTGTTATATAATTTTTAATATAACATGATAGTTAACACTATTAAATACATGGAGAATAATCATATTAACTATATTTATTATGGTTGATTAATTTCATACTGAATCAAATTTAGCTTTTATGCTGGCTGTGCCTACTTTTGTAATGTCCCTCCTGGCATGCCGCTGAAAGACAAAGGGTGGTCCTCAGGTTAAGAAAATATGGTTTGTAAACTACTGTTCTATAGGGGAAGGGTATGATGGTTTAAATTCAAGAATATCTGTGTTAACTCTAATCTACCCAAGATGAGAAGGGGGGAAATTCCTGTCTGAAGCTATCAGCCAAGCTTGTGATTTCTAACTGTAACAAATACAAATAAAGTGCCACTTCAAAATGCATTAAATCTTTGAGTGCTATAGTTAATAACAGACCAAGGTATTAGGCCTGCTCTGGATGACACCAGCTTGCCAATACAGGCATACCTCGGAGATACCGTTGCTTTGGTTCCAGACCACCTCAGTAAAGTTGAATATCGCAATAAAGCGAGTCTCACAATTTTTTTTGGTTTCCCAGTGCATATAAAAGTTAGGTTTACACTATACTGTAGTCTATTCAGTGTGCAATAGCATTATGTTTAAGAAAAATGTATATACCTTAATTTTAGAATCTCTTAAAATAAGACAATGACATTTGCTGCATCAATTGACTCCTTTCGTGAAAGCTTTCTCTGTAGCACGCGATACTGCTTGATAAAAGCAATATCTGCGAAGCACAATAAAGCAAAGTGCAATAAAATGAGGTATGCCTGTATTTTCAAAAAGCATATAGGTGATTCTTTACTCTTTTATTGTGAGTTTATTACAAATGACATGTTCTGCAAAATGTTGCTGGAGTCTCTTCCCCACTAACAAGGTTGTTTCTGTTCCATGTTCCAAGAGACATAACTTCTAATAGGACAATACACTCGGTTTCATATCTCATCTCATCTCATCTCATCTCATCTTATCTTTCATTTTTATTTTTCCAAATCTCATTGCATTCTGCATTTACTAAGTATGTGCATTGGGGAGATTTTTTTCTTGATTTTTGTTTTTGCTTATTCATTTGTTTGGGGTAGGGGTTTCAGTTGTTTTTTTACCACCAAGATTTTATTTTTGTAAAATGTTTGTACTTTTGTACAGCATGCCAATACTTCTTGGTTTCTCAATAGCTCCGTTTTGATGTTAATCTTGCCTATCATTCACAACCGGACTTCATGATTACAGGAAGTAATATTCTTGATCCCAAACCCTAGATCAGTGATTATCAAAAAAAAAAAAAATGATTCAGGGACCACCAAGCACTCCACTTCCACCTCCTCATATTATAAGTCAGAGTCTGTTCACCACCTCAGCCCCGTCTTCTGTATGCCAATAGACAGCTGGCACAACCCCACTTCCTACCTCAGCCACCATCTTTCCATATGTGTCAAGATCAAGTCACAGAAACTGATCAGTGGCTGCAAACTGATTTACTGAAGCATATAAAGGATAGTACAAATAGCAACATGAGTGTGAATATGAAATACAATGATTCCTGTCTAACAGTGGGATTTCATTCAGCTGAAAATCCATTCAATCCTAGCCCTTTAGTAGTCAGAGATCTCTGTTGAAGAATTTTCTTGATCAGTAAATTTGTGCTAAGATTTATTGCTGTCAGAGCAAGGGATACATAACATAATACAACTTGTAAATAATTAATTTTGGACTAAACAGGAAAAGTTAGTTTGTAAGGGCTTTTAAAAATGGAGGGGATAGAAAGTCATACATAACTGTGATCGTAACCATTATCTTGTTTGCCAAAAAATGTGAACTCCCATGACCTTATAGGTGAAAATGTAAGAAGTGGGGTAGTCTCACATTTTCTGAATATTTATTTAGTGGTCCCTGCTTAGACAAACTTTAAGAAACAATGACTGAAGTGCCTGCTATTTCTGCAAAGGGTCTCTGCCAATTTGTGATGGACAAGGGAGCTTTGACCTGAAATTTGTAGATTGTCCTAACAGACATATACAGGATCTTTTCTTAACTTCTAAGAAAACAAACCAGGCTTGCATACATGAGAGAAATATTGGATGTCCTTGATATATTGATTCATGTTTCTGTTAATCATGTTTCTAAGCAATGACTATTTTAAAAAGGAATGAGATAATTTCTAAAAAGAATGCAGTATTGTTAAAATTATTTTATCCCATGATGTTGTTATGGGGGCCCCTTTCTCTGCATTCATCCGAGTGAAACAAAGTTTCTGAGAGGACGCATTAAAAACATGATTGTCCTTTTGATCTCATTATGCTATTTTTCTCATCCAGGAGAAAACCATGGCTGGTTTTCTAATACTCTATGCTGCTGTTTGTAACAATTATTTTTCTTTTACTAAAGAAGTAAAATATAAGTATGTTGAAGTATCAACTATGTGTGTGTGTGTAAGCCCACAGACTTTAGCATCTATAATGTCCTTCTTCCAACTCCTGAGCTGCTGTTTCCAGAATTCATGCTCAGCAATTTCAGAGGCTTGGAATCAGTGGCAAGTAAGCAAATTCATTTGCTAACCCATGTGGACAGCACAAGGGGGTCAGTGGGAGGGATCAAAAAAGGCAAGATGGCAACCCCGTCACACAACGAAAGCCCTGACCCTTTTTTTATCATTTCAATTATGCGATCACAGCTGCCATCTTGATTTTTTAACACACACCCCCAAATGCCCATGCGAGGGCACTAGATTATGGAATGCCAGCTGTTACAGTGTATATAGAGCTGTATTGAAAGAGCAAAGAGTCACTATTTCAAGAAAAAAATGGCATTAATATTCATTTGTTTCATTACCCTTTTGATTTTGCCAATCTAATAAATTTTTGTGGCCATGCACAAGCATTTTTTGAAAAATCACTGGAAATACAAAATAGAAAACCACACTTTTTTTCTGTCTGTCCAATGTTTTTAATACATCCCTATTTTTATTTTTGTTGAATGCTCTCTATAGTTAGAGTGAGAACTGAGAAACACAAATTACATTTTGCTGTAAATAGGCTATGTAATTCTGTAATAATGCTGTAAAAATTGGGCCATACATTTTTATTTATTTATATTTTGAATTTAGATACTGCCCATCTCACGAAGAAGTGACTCTGGGTGGTTCACAATAAAACAACAAATAAATATTAATTAAAATACAATAAAAGCAGTATAAAAATACAGTAGAAATACAATAAAACCAAACACATACATAAAACCAAACACATACATAAATATTAATCTCTCTAACCACAATAACCATGTGTTTACTATGTCTTCACTCAAAATGTGTGTGTAATATAATTGAAGATTGTACTATGGAATATTTAAAGGTAGTACCAAAAATATATTTAAACATATCATTAGTTTGTTTTAGGAAATTCAATCTCATTTTTGAAAATCCTTTTATATTGAGGAACACAGAACTCTAATTTATATTAAGACAATCTATTGCCCACTTAGGATAGTATTGCTGACCCTGACTCCCAATGCAATTAGGGAGACATAGATTTCTCTGTTATCAGTTAAGTTTTAATGTTGTCCACCATTTTCAGAATATTATTTGTGGTTCCTTCTGTTTGGAGACTTTTATTTATTAGTTGGTTTGTTTATCAAATTTATATAACAAACATTATATCACACTACACTGTGCCATTTCTTTTCCTTCACTTGCAGATAACCAGTTCAATAAGGTCCCTCACAACCTTGTTGAACAAGTTAAAAAGGATTTATCCAGATGTGAATTGTTAAGAAAATGGGAAATGAGGTTCAATATAAACAATTAATTAATTCTCAGTGGGACAAATAAATTATAAACTGTCTTTGCCATGGTTCTTAAAGGTGGCACAAAAGAAGACAAATTAAGGATGTCTTGTTCTCTTCCTATCAACATAGCTCTTCTTTTTAGCACAGAACTGCTGTAGACTAAACATTTGATTTAAGAATGCTGAATGAAAAGGTTGGGCTTTCAGAAAAATGTGACATGAAATTATTAGGCTTATTCTTTGTTCAATGGCTAAATCAAGTTTTCTACCCACATTTTCAGATAGCTTGGCTATCCTCTGAATGGATGGTGAACAGTACTGGTTTATTAGTTTGGAAGATGGGTGTGCCAAAGATGCAAAGATTTTTTGAGGACTGCTCTAGAGATAACAGGAACATTGAGGTCTCTATGAGAATTTATTTTTTTACTGTAATTTAAAGAATTTGCTACAAATTATAAAAGGCCTATGATATAAACAGCAGTTTGGTAAATTCCGAGAGAATTGCTGAACTGGCCACCACCAGGGAAGACTTTTGAGGCTGTGATCACTGCCAAAGTTTTGACCTCTAAAGAATCCACCAGATCTTGAGAGAAGGTTTCCTTCGTTGTATAAGTGAGCATGTGTTACTATTAACAGGAAACAAGACAATTAAATAGCAATTAATCTTTAATAAAATCTACACTTCAGTGTTGATCTCATGCTTGGGTTGTTCAATATCCTTCTCTAATGATACCACAATGTGGGATGATTATTCTGGACTGTATAGGAAGATAAGGTGAGTTAAGCACCCTTGTGCCTTAATTTTGTGCGTAACCATTCTATGCATGTAACAATCAGATAATTTCTGGGTTTTTTTTTTCCACAGGATGATTATTGGTAACACTCAAGGGGCAGGGAAGAGCAAGTTTCAGTTGAGGGGGATTGTCATCTGCCTCTCTACTGCTCTAAGAGAGTGAATTTTGAGAGTGAATACTGAAACTGGGCAAGATACCATCTTATACAATTCCTATTGATGGTTATTTTCAGAATTATATGTAAGGTGCACTAAGATTGCCTAAAAAAACATTATAAAAATAAATACATTGAACAGAAATGTTCTCAACGTAATTAATTAATTAATTAATTAATTAATTAAAACTTACATGACTGCCCATCTTATATACAATAACTGGTTGGGTATATAACTTATACAGGTAGTCCCTGGGTTAAGAACACCCAGTTTATAGACAACCCATAGTTAAGAACAGAACCTATTGTAGCAAAATTCGAGTTAAATACACAGTGATTCAAATTAAATACACAATGATTCAAATTAATTACACAATGCTAATTATACAGTATTATATAATACTGTTCTGGCTTACATACAAATTCAACTGAAGGACAAACCTTGGGAACAGAACTCGTTCTTAAACTGGGGACTACCTGTATACCATAACTAGGTGGTTCACAGTAACAACAATAAAAACATGTACAGTAAAAGCCAATAAAAAAACAATGTTCCTCCCCCACCCCACAAAAATCAGTGCCCTCTGGAAGCAACATTCCCCAGTAACAATAACAAGAATCATGTTGTGGACTACACTCCCCCGAGAAGTACACTTACTCCTTTCCCTTCTGATATTTTGTAAAGCATTACAAACCATTCTTTTTCCATAGGTTTTGGCTCAGAAAGAGGAACTGTAGGCAACCACCTAGTTCTCAGGATGAGGTGGGCTATTTTTTAGGATTATTAACTTTGAATTACATGCCACTCAGAGCCTATGAACTCAGACAATATATAAGTACTATAAAATAAATAAATGAATATACTGAAAGAATCTTGTCAGTTTCACTCCTGCTCATTTTGTATTGCCAGCAGTCTTCTTACAGGATCTTCTAGGATGGTTGGAACTCAGGAGCCATGAGGAATAGATAAGAATTATCTGTACAGTAATTGAAAAATAACTCACCTCCAAGCTCTGCAGAGAGTTCTGGTATTTCCAGATGAACGGCATCTTCAAAACAGTTTCTCTTGCACTGCAGCTGAGCAAGAAAGAAGTATATCAGCCCAGCTACTAAAGAGAGAACATTCTGAAATCACATTACAATACAAAGAATACATATAAAAACCAACTAAACACAAAGTGAATGCTGAAGACACCATACATCAACAAGATCTTCAAGGCTTTCTGAAAGGTGAACAGGGTCAAGGCCAACTAACGTTGGGCAATATGCTGTTCCAGAGGGCAGACACAGGTGTGTAAAGGCACACTTCCTGAATCTTACTAGATGACAATCCCTAATTGACAGGACCCAGATCCTGTCCCTCCTGCACAAACTAATACAATGGATAAAAACAATGGAAGTAAGGCAGTCCTCCAAATACTCTGGTCTCATGCTATGTAGGGCATTATAGATTATAACCAGTACCTTGAATTGCATCCAGAAGCAAATTGGGAGTCAGTGGAGCTAGCGGAGCAAAGGTGTAACATGGGCATAATGAGGCAGACCCATAATTGCCCACGCTGGCACATTCTGGACCAATTGAGGCTTCTGGATATTCTTCAAGGGGAGCCCCATGTAGACCGCATTGCAGTAATGCACTCAGGAGGTGATCAAAGCATGAGTGACTATGCACAGTGCCTCCTGATCCAGGAAATGTTGCAATTGGTGCACAACACAAAGTTGTGCAAAACCCTCCTTAGCTATGACTACCACCTGCTGTTTGAACAGGATCCGTGAGTCCAGGAGGACCCCCAAACTGTGCACTAGTTCTGTCTGGAGTAGTGCAACCCCACCCAGAACTAAGAATGGGAAAGATCTAGGAGGCACTAACCAGATCTAGGAGGCACTAACACCCAAAGCCGCTTCATCTTTCTAGGGTTGAGCTGAAGCATGTTCATTCCATTCTAAACCCCACTGCCTTCAGGGACTGAGACAGAACCTCCACAGCATCACTTGGCTGGCCAGGGGCAGAGATATACAGCTAAGTATCATCAGAATATTGAGAATACTTCATCCTATGTTATCAAATGACCTCACCCAGTGGCTACACGTAGATATTAAACAGGAGTGGAGAGACACTTGAGCCCTGAGGCATCCCACACAAGAGGGGCCATGGGGTAGACCTCTTTCCCCCATCAACTGTTTCCCAAAGCCATTTTGTTCTGTTTAATGAGTGCACACAAATCAGCAAAAAGAAAAGGAGGAAGAAATGCAGATTAGTGCTGCAATTTCCACTTTCTAAGGGTTGGTACATCAACAATTATTTGATGTGGTAAAAGATGACTCCAATTCACAGTTTTATTATTCCATAATGCATAATCATCAGCAGGTTCTATCCCCTCTGTAGCCCACCTCCTTTACAAGAGATCAAAATAAATACAAAGCCAGCAATTATTTAATGCAAGCAGATGTGAAAGATTTTGCAATGCAAAGGCAACAACCTGCTGGAGCAGAGGCTTTCAGAGTGCCATTGCCCAAGTCAAATAGTCCAAAGATGATGACGGTGGTTAACCTAACCATATTTCTGCTAATCCTTTGTGTCTAAAGACTATCAAAGGAACACACAATCCCAAAATAATACTTAGCAATAGATAAAAAGTTAACACACTGGTGTGTTAATATACATCAGCCCACTCATTTCTCATACCTATTGTAATCTAGTACTGACATTACAATGCAAGTTTCAACATGAAGACCGAAACCGCTGCAGTTAATCTCTTATAGTGCTCTTAAATTCAACGCTGATAAAGTCCAGTTTATCTAGACTTTAACAGGCAAGGCTGCAACCCAAATCTTAAACTACATAGACAGAGAATTCATTTCAGCTCAAGACTGTGAAGAATATTAAAATATGATTGATATGCATCTTTGTTTTAGAATATGTGAAAGTTGGACTCAGTGAGTTGGCAGTAAATTTATAGCTAATCTCCTATAGCCTTTGGCCTTGACTCTGGCAGTTCAAAAAGTATTACCTATTACATGAGATCTATTACTAATATTAGGTTCTCTTGTCTCTATGATTATGACCACATTGCCACTATTTCCTGTATTTTAAAAGAGTTTAGAGGGGTCTTAAATATGTAATTTATTAGACCAGTGTTTCTCAACATTGGCAACTTCAAGATGTGTGGACTTCAACTCCCAGAATTCCCCAGCCCCATGCTGGCTGGGGAATTCTGGGAGTTGAAGTCCAACATCTTGAAGTTGTGTGGACACTTCAGTTTTAAAAGCTGTGTACGGTATTTCATATTGAGAGGTTGCAAGTAATCCAAGGAGGTTGGATAGAATGATTTCAAAGGTCCCTTCCAACTCTTACATTCCATGACTATATGATTCTTATGCTTTAATCTGTTATTAACAATGAGTTATGTGTTATGAGATAGTACATAAATAATGTAAATAAAGATTATTCTTTGAATGTAGGAACCTCCATGTAACAGTATTATTTTGTTTGTTTGTTACAACTTTCTTTGGAAAAAGGTATCACTGATTCCAATTACCCACAGGGCTCTGGATGAAAATTGATCTTATTTACTGCATAACCCAAAGAAGAAATGGACATATATATGTCCTTTCCAATGAACTCTGTGGATAATGCAGATATGTACTCCCATCTGTTTGTCATAAAGAACTGGTTGAGAGACAATCTGCATTTTACTCACAATACCAACCCACATAGAGGATTAATTTCAGCTCAAGAGTGAAAAATAAAGTTGTTTCTTCCCCAATTTACTGGGTGTCTTCTACAGCACCTGAAGAGAAGCCTGGCAGAGTGACATACAAACACAGTCCTTTCCCTGCAACTAGGTAGCTCTTGGCCAAGTCAGCTGTTCCATTCAGTGTAAAGGTACTGATGATCCTGTACAGGGAGTAACTTCATCAGCCCAAATTCCCAAGCTTCCCAATCAGGGATTTCAGATTTGGTAATTGCTGCCTGCTCAAGCTCAGCCTGTTCTTCTTGTTTCCTTCTCCATAAAATAATTACAATGGAACTTAGCAATTAGGGGAGTGAATGGGATAGGTTTTAGTCGTATAGAGATTCAAGTACATTTGCTAAGTAGTCAAGAAAAAAAGAGACAGAAAAAATGCCAAGTTTCATTTAAAAACATTTTTAAAGCTTTCTAAACTAGACCGATAAAATCTTTCAGCTGTTTCATCCTTAGAAATACAAATACTGTAATTCAGGCTCTCTGCCAATATACAACTGGATTTTGAGGGAAAGATCTTTAACATTGTTTTCACAATTCATGGAAGACAGCAATCAACCAGACATTTAAAAAAACAAAAAAGCTTATGCTGAGATTTCAAAAAAGTCGAGAGGGAGGGAAAGAGGCAAGAATCCAACAGTGACACAACTGAAATTATGAAAGATATTAAATAGAAAACATGTATTTCTTTCTCTCTGTTGAAATGCTCTACATCAGCGTTTCTCAGCCTTGGCAACTTTAAGACATGTAGACTTCAACTCCCAGAATTCCCCAGCCATCTTAAAGTTGCCAAGGTTGAGAAACACCGCTCTATGTCTTGAATGATTCCGATGATTATATGTGGATGCTAAGGATGAACAGAAGATTATATCTTCTGTTTTGTTTTGTTTTTTTGACAGATTGAATCAGAAAATTCTGAAAAAAAGTAAGGAATGTGACTTCTGGTTCATTACAACTGCCTAATCATCCTCCAATTCAAACACTCACATAACAAAGAGGGAGAAGAAAGAGTAGCTAGGCACTCTCCATCTTGCAAACACACAGAGCTGGTCCTAGCATTTATCCCAGCAAGATGGTTGCCTTATTTTGAAATGGATCTTGTGGAACTGCAATAAACTGTTGTTTATTTAATTTATGGACTTCTTTTCATTTTAAATGGCAAGGACAGATGCTTATGGAATTTTTTTCTCAGAAGATAAAATATTTTGACCTACCTTAGGTTCTGGAGAGAGTTCTTTTTGGTATTTTACCTGATCTTTGTAAAAAGGCTTGTGCTAGAAAGGAGTGGAAGATTGAGCTCCCAGTCTGCTGTCTAAACTACTATAAATGCAGAATTTGGTAATTAAGTCTGCTTTTTTCTCCATAATAATACCTATTCCTCTTGTTTGGGAGTTTTAGATTGTAAATCTGCAGGCAATGAGTACTGTATTTTATTTTTAATTTGTACAAGTTGCTACGAAACACACTAACTGAAAAGCATAGTAAAGTGCAATAGCTTGAGGGGTGCTGTTGGATATATCACTCTCATTCCAAGACAGCAACTACTCTATAGGTCAGTCAATAGATGAATATTCTCTTTAAAATACCTTGAATAAAGTGACTCTGGAAACCAGGGTTTAGGTTTTCCTTAGAACCTAAACAACATTGTATAACAGGAATAGAGCCCTGTGACTGGATGGGAGGGGATGGTTCCACAGTATACTTGCTAGTCCAATTGGAGCTGAGCAGATTGTTGACCTGGACCATGTGATCCCAAGGCTCTTCCTCCATGTAACCTTGATTGTCCACATGGGAGGTCCTGTGATGGGAAAAGAGGGAAAACACCACTTCAACACTTTTAAACCTAAAGCCAGCTTTCAGCTACTTGAGCAGCAGGAGGGCAATGGGACAGAAACAATGTTGTAAGGAAATATTCTCTACAAATGGTTAGTGGGGTATCTTTACAAGAATGTTTGGATGAGTCCATTGTTCTATGTATTTGTTTTTACTGGTTTCAGCTGTTTTCCTAGTCTATTTTATGCTGCTTAGTGTATATTTTTATATTTCAGTTTAATACTCTAAAGGGTATTTGGCAGCATATATATTCCAGAATAAACAAATATATCCAGATAACATGTAGAATAAAGAAACAGAATGTGATGCACCAGGTAATATGCTTTAAGCTATTGTAGAATCTAGATACAGATAGCATTCAGATTTCAACAGCAGTTTGACCAGAATTGCCGTTACTAAGTGATGTGGTCGTAGAGCACGACATCACATGACCGTATCACTTAGCAACAGCAGTTCTATCAGTCCTGGTTACCATCATTAAGCAAGGAACATATAGGTCATTAAGCAAGGATCTCATGTGACCGCAACTTCCAACTTTCTGCTGGCTTCCCCATTGGCTTTGCTTGTGGGAAGCCAGCAGAGAACAGTGGAAATCATGAACATGTGACCATGGGGATGCTGTGATGGCCAGAAGTCCAAGGAGCGGTTGTAAGTCCCCTTCGTTGAGTGCTGTTGCAAGTTGGAATGGTTGCTGAATGAG
Source organism: Liasis olivaceus (assembly GCA_030867105.1). Classification (NCBI taxonomy): domain Eukaryota; kingdom Metazoa; phylum Chordata; class Lepidosauria; order Squamata; family Pythonidae; genus Liasis; species Liasis olivaceus. The sequence goes on from CM061349.1 coordinate 268,045,333, forward strand.
TGTCTGTAAACTGAGGACCAGCTGTACTTGTTGTCAGGAAATCATCTCCTTCAAAACATGTTAGCTATGTGACAGAGACTTTGCACATTTCACCACTATGAGAATTACTCATTTATTCCTATTCTGTTTATATTTTTTAACCAGTTGATAGCCCATGAGAGCATCTTCTCTCATATCCCATGAAAGCTAAATTTGGTCAGGAGCTGTGGAGAGAGACTTTGTGAAAACAGCAGCAATTCATCTTCAAGGACTCTTGGGGGAATACTGTCTGGACCTAGGGATTTAATTTTATATAAATAAGCAAGATTGAGCATCCAAAAGTGAATAAAACATTCTCACTAATGGAAGACCTTTTCTCACAGTATATCTTATGTTGTTCAATGCAATTATCCATAAGTCATTCTCTAGCCTGCTACTTCCACAATTACTGTAAATACTCTTGAATAAATACTAGAAGTTTTGCATCCCAAAACAACTCACTCTATGGGGAGCCTATCCCTTAAAAATGAAAATACTTCCAAGGAAATTGTATTTTAGCTTGCAGCTTTGCATTAATTACTCCTGTCAGCAAAAAGACAAAGATTTTTTTATGGTTGCAAAACAGGTTCTTACTTTAGCAGTTACATGAAACAGGCTGATATTCTGTTGCTTGCAAGCCAAACACTGACAGCAGCTGCTCAGAATAATGCTCTTTCATAGCTCAGAAGAAGACAAGTGGGGGTGTCATAATACATTTCTATAGATGGATCTTTCCCCACCAGCTTTGACTCCTTCACTGTTACATGCCACCATACCAATGTTCTCAGCAGTTCCCCTTCCAGGTGGCCAGTGCACCAAGATTTTACAGCCGGCCAATGTAAAAAACTGCCTGTCCTCACTTTGAACACATTTGCTCTCTGCAGTAAGGAAACAAACAAACACACGTCAGCCAGCATAGAAATTGCAGAGCTGCCTCTCACAGTAGCCTTTGCACCTTGGCCAATGGAGAGAAGGGAGGAACGTCTAGGAGTTGAGACAACGCCAAGTAGTCTTCAATGGGACCCGACTTGCTTTGATGTTTCAGAGAATGTGCTACAAAATTACTTTGTGGAGTTAATCTGGTCATTTTTCCAAAATGCTGGAAATCCTACAGCATTATGGGGGACAAAAAGGGTCAATGCTGGTCTCAAATCAACACGTCCTTTGTTTGGGAGGGGGACCTGAATGTAGCTATCCATAAACACACCTCACTTCACCTCTCTCATATCATAGGCTACCTTTCACTGGTTGTGTTTACATGGCACACTGAGTCACAGACTACCCAAACACATTTAGTCTAGCATGTTGTGCAAATCCAGACTGTCCAGTTAATATAGGGTTCAGTCAGTCAGATGAACTCAGATAGTTAACGTTTAGTTAAATCAAACACAGGCTTTTTCTGTCTCTGAGAGTATATTGGTTGGCTAGAAAAAGTGACAGGCAAAATTTAGGCAGAGCTGTCCAGACAGAGAGTGAGAACAAGCAAGGTAGCCAAGAAATCCAAGGTTTCTCTTTGTTATTTCCCTTTGAACTATTAGCCAATCCTTAAGGAGGCCCTGATAGGGGCAGTGAGCACCCCCTCCCCCCCCCGAAGCATCCCTAGTAAAGAAGGACAGTTCAAAGTCTGTCCTTCTAAAAGTGGCGTATTATCAGGATATCCTATTACAGTCGTCATTGTGATTTTTGTTTAGCAAAAGTGGACCCTGCACCTGCAGGAAAAACGCTAGGAAGAAAAAAAATTAACAATGGTAAATTTTGTAAGACCAGCCTTACTTGATATCTACAGATATCTGGAAAAATAGTGTACAACAGCTAAGTAGCTGTGACTTTTGAACCTTGTGTTGTAACCCAAGTTGAATAAGGTTGAAAAAAATCAGTTATGCAGGGAGATGAGTCACAAATAACATTTTTATTTAAGATTTTTTTCTCTTCCTTCCCTTTTTAAAAAATTATGGGCAACGAATGCCAACTGCTGGATTTCTACATGTTCGGTTGGAAGGTTTTGGATGGAGAGTTGATCCCACCATCCCACTATTATGTTATTTCTGACTTGCAGTAAACTGTTAAAGGCCATAGAAGTGCAGCATTTACAATACTGAATCCAGCTCTTTCGGGAGATGGCTGACCACAGACTGGAGAGGAGAGGGCCTGCCTGAATCAGCTGAAACTGTCACTAGATGCCTCTTTCATCCTATCTGCTGCTACTCAACAGGTTTTGCACCTAATGTCATGAGCGACAAAGTGTGAGAATATTTTATATACCCTCTGGCAGGTGTCAGATGCTGTTGGGTTAAGTGGGAATTGTGGACACCACACAGCCAAGGACAACTTAAGCCTGTCACACATTAATTGGGGATGAGATAAAGCAATACCATAAAAACACAAGTGGCATGAAAAGCATGTCTCCATGCTAAGTTGGCACTGCAGGTAGTGGGCATCATCTTTGAACTAATTTATGCACTTCTGAACAAGTGAACTTTGCAAATGTCTTTCAGTCTACCCATATTTGGGCAGAGAGAAAACTATAAATTTGCCTGGAATAGAAAAGGAGGGACCTTATGTAAAAGCAGCATTTTCCTTTTAGGCGTATAAAATCCTCTTAGGCCATAGAGGCAGGCCAATCAGGAATCGGCAGTGGAGTAGACAGCAAATTTCTCGTTGGTGTATTTCCAGCCGATTCCAAAGGGCGCGTGTAGCACGAGCGACGGAACCGGATAGTGCAGAAAGGCTCAATGCCTGAAAGGAGAGCAGTTGACGGGAGAGCGTGGCCTGACCAGCTCTGGCAGCAACTCCTTCGCTGGGTGTCCTAAAAGGGCAGCAAATGACCAGCTACCTTCCCTCGACAGAGCACGTTTGTGTGATTTTTCTACGTGATGGGTCGAAAAAACGAGTCACTGCGACGGGCAAAGAGCAAGCGACCGAGCTCTCCCCGAGGAGGGGGAAGGAAGACGGGGAGGGGAGGGGAGGGGAGGGGAGGGGGAGGAGTCGACGGCTCCGGCGGCTTCCGGAAGGACTGCCTGTAGTGAGTGAGGCGACCGGGTTGGTGCCTTGTCACGTGACTTGTCTAGGCCCGAGACTGAGGGCGGGACCAGCCCCGGCCCTTCCTCCCTCGCCGATTCGTTCTACGGTATAGCCGTTGACGGGGGTCCGCCGTCGTTCTGCGTCTCCTCTTCTTTCTCCGCGCTCGCTGGGCGACTGATCGCTCTCCCTTCTCGTTCCCATGGCTACCGAGCGGCCTTTCCAGCTGGTGGTGTTCGGGGCCTCGGGCTTCACGGGGCAATACGTGGTCCAGGAGGTAGCGCGAGTGGCTGCCGAGGATGAGCTGCGAGGCTCCTTGCGCTGGGCCGTGGCCGGGAGGACTCGGGAGAAGCTGCAGGCCGTGGTCGAGAAGGCGGCCGCCAAGCTGGGTAAGAGAAAGAAGGAAGGTCGCATTGCGGAGTGTGGGGATATTCTCGGCTCCGTCCCAGAATCTGCGGTAAAAGAACTTTGGACCCGCCCACGCAATTTCCTGGGCTATAGTTGGGAAATAATAATGGTTCTGAAGCCGATCCTAATATTATGGTCCTGGGGGGCGGTGGGCAGGGAAGAGAAAGAGAGGTGGTTTCCTTCAGTCTGGCCCTGTCTGGATGCCTTGGACTGTGTTTCCCACCATTTCAGCTAGTACAAGCTGTGCCATTTGAGCGGGGCGCATCTGCAAGGAGAAAATAACAGATTATGCTGAATGCAATTGTTCCTTCCATCACTGAGATAAAGGCTTTGATTAAGAATGTAAGAGTTTCTGGCTCTGACCAAAGCTTCATCTAATCAAATTGCTTGTTTCCCACGGGACCAAGTAGATGCCTGTGTGCAGCCAGAACCATTGAGTCCCTTTACTATTTTATTTTTATTTGATTTTATATATCAAATTTGTCACCGTCCATCTCGCTGAAACAATTCTGGGCGGTTTGCAGCAGAGATAAAATCAGTTAAAATACAATAAAAACAATCTTAATAATAAATAAATTCCAAGAGAGATGAAGGATCGGCAAATAACTCAGGAAGCATCTCAGGGCACTAACCACTCCCAGGGATGGTTAGAGCTCAAATCGCCCCATTTGCGCTGGCAGAGCCAGGTCTTTAATCCTTTCCAGAAAGCTGGGAGAGTAGCTCTATTATAACCAGTATTTGCTTATTATCCTATTCTGCATTAATTGTCCTAATTCTCATTTAAAATCATGTAAGCTGAGTGTCATTGGTACAGCTCATTAACTAAGGTATGGAGTGTGTATCTCTATGCCTCCCATCCTGCTTCGGGCCAGGGAAAATGAGATAAAATTATGGGTAAATCTGCATTGACATAGGTGTGCAAGGTGAAGCCAGAGAAGTTACTAAATTGCTATTTATTCTGAAATTTTATACAATCGCACTTTTAAGCTAACATGTTTTACAATCTTTTTCACAATAACACACCATCTTTGGAAGGAAATCACCAATGTATGCATAATATGCATAAAGAATTGAGGCTGAAAATAATGATTTGAAAAAGAAAGAAGGTGGTACTGAAACCATTGCTGGAAAACTCATCCATGTAATACTGATGCTGGTGCATAAGTTTCAGCTACAAAGGAGTTTGCCTTGCTTTGCTTATGTAACTATATCTGGGTTGTCAATAATCAGTGTGTTAGAACTGATTGCATTCAAGACACTGTTTTGTACACTCCTTTTTTCTTGTCTAAATGAAAGGACGTTGAGAATTAACTGCAACTAGGAGCACCATCTTCCATCTAATGAATTTTAACTTCTTATTTTTAGGGTTTAATCACCAATTGGATTAGAATTCTTATTTTAATTAGTTATATTATGCATTGAATTTTATATGTAAGCTCTGTAAGCCGCCTAGAGTCCACAAATCTCATAAATAAATATGCCTAAAATTGTTCTTTTTTTTAAATGCAATACCTTTCTACTGTACTTTGTGATTAATTCAGTCGATCCTTCTATTGTAAGCTTTGTGCATCTCTAGCTGCTAATTCTGTTATTTTGTCCTGACCTGTTCTAGCAAAAACTTACTCCATCTATTTGGAACTCAGCTACAACTGAGCATTGCTGTAAATTTCACCCCATTTTTCCTATCAATAAACAGTAATGTATTATTTCACCATTGCTTTTCAGTTTATATTTTCAGTATTATTTTGATTTACACCAATACTTAAATAATATCTTGGTTCTAATCTTGTATTATATAGCCTCTCTTGCCAAAAAAAAAAAAGTGCAGAAAATGTTGAGGTTTTTAAGTTTCAAAATGGCAAACTTTGAGCTTGTTTCCAAAACTAGATTTGTTCAATCAAAAGAAACAGTTTTGCATTTTTGTCCTTCTGCATTGTATCTCTTTTAAATAGTATTTAATTATTTTTTATTTTTTTCTAGTGAGCTTTTGTAACAAGTGACTTTCTTCCCACATGCATATTTGGGGGATAATGATGGAATTTATATAGAAGTAATATAATTTGTTTACTAAAAGCAATTGGAAAACTAAATATTGTAAAAATGGCTTTAATCTCATGAATAATGGTGGACTGAATAAGAATAATTATAGAGATGATTTCAGAATAACATGTCAATTTTAAATTTTCAGGGAAAACAGAACTGAAGTCAGAAGTTGGCATAATACTATGTGATGTCAGTGATCCATCTTCTCTTGCTTCAATGGCTAAACAAACGGGTATTGTTCTAAACTGTGTAGGCCCAGTAAGTGCTTTCCTCTCGTTTTTTTTTTTTCTTTCATGAATAAATAAAAGGTGCTTGTCCTGCAGTAATTATTTAAAACATGACATTTTTGTAAGATATTTTCAGAAATATATTTGACTTTTATATTTTGGAATAACAAATTTTTTGTTAGTTCTTTAGGAAGATTTTTATTTGTTAAAACAAAATGCTTCCTAATTAAATGCAAGGTAAAGAGAATATCCTATTTTCTAACACTTGTAAGCTGAAACTCATAGTGTTACTTTTTATTAATCACTCTTCTATAGTGTTGGTCAAATTTAAAAAAAGACTTGTGTTGCACTTGGTGCCAGAAACAAATGGAAGTTATTAAGCTGTTAACATCAAAGTAGTTTGATATACCTTATTTTGTACAAGAAAATATAAGATTTTTCTCAGCAAATATGTTATTGAAATACTGTATTAAATTTGTTTTAAGTATTGATACAAGTCAAATCTAGAGAAAGTATCTCAATTCTGGATCTTCATATTTGCAAACTAGGAAATTATCAAGAGAAATGAAAAAGTTTTGAGGCTATATACTATAGAAACACTAGGCTGGATAATATTTTATCATTGGTATATTACTCCACTTTTGATTGCCAAAATGAAAGTTCATTCTTAAAAAATGCTGGAAATGAATGAATGGATTGGATCCTTTTTCTCATATATGGTGGCAATGTTGTAAAGCCCCAAAGCGCTGGAAGATGATTTACAGTAGCATGGAATGGTTTTTAAAGGTTGTAATTCCATTTCAACCTGAGATATTTCTATTAAATTTCACCAACTCATATATTCCTTGGAAATTCACTGAATTAGCACTGTATATGCTAAGAGCTGCAAGGATTCTATATACCTTTTATTGGAAAAGATGTTTGGGATGCAAAAGTGATATGTTACCACAGTTGTTTCTTATAATCATTATTGCACAAAGCCCATTGCCCATGTTACTGGATACCCTTTAAATTAGGTATCAGATATGTTAATGTAACTTGGTATGCTTTTATATGCTTTTCTACCAAACACAAAGCAGGAAAAATCAACTTTGCATGAAAAGGGATAGCTAATACAATTCCTCCTACTTTTTTAGTATTAAATTGCTTTTTTATGTGTTGTAATGACATAAGGAAAATATTTTTATCAGGACACCCCTTGGAAGCTGATGGAAACCATACATGCCCATTCACTTCCAAGAGTTCTTCCATGCTGAGTCCCCTTCATACCCAAATGGTATCATTCATATTGGACAGATTTTCTTGGCTATTTGAATAAGAACTAGCCTGTGAATATGAGCAAGCAGGGTCTAATACTATGTGCTATTGGAATAGCAGTGTAGCAGTTTTTCAAAAGTTTTCTTCTAAAATGACTTCTGTTTTTCTACCTAATGCTCCATTTGCTTGAGAATTTTTTTAAAAAAATCTCTTTTGTGTTGTTTGAGACGGTGGAAGGTGTTACTAATGCTGGTAGCATTTTCTTGTATCCAAGTCTTTCGCTTTCCTAGCTGCTCAGACTTTCCTATCTGAAAAAGCCAATGGAATAAGCCTCCTCATGATGTAATAATTTACAGTTATTACAACACCTAAACATTGTAAATATGCTGACATTTCCCTATTTGAAGGAAGTGTGGCTTATTTTTCATGTCATGTCATAAGATTTATAAGGCCACCAACTCAGACTGTGTGACTCGGTAGTGTACAACATAAACACACAATAAATAAAAAAGGAAAAAACTCAGAAGACTAACAACAAACAAACAATAGGTAGTGCAATAAGAATAAGAGAGTAACTTTTTTGTCCCTGTTGATTATAGCCTGGATCTTCCCCTCTTTCATGCTGCTAGGACTAACGTGACAACTATTCCTGGAACTTATTTTTGCTTAATTTAGATAACACCTCTGAATTTTGCTGCTCTTTTCCTCCTTACATCTTTTCTGATAAATGCTGGAGAATCTCCTGACCCTCTGGAACATGTTTTGGAGGAGTGCAAGCAACCCAGAATGATTGGAGAATGACAATCCATTTGATCATATTGCATAGTCAGTAGAAGGTGTTCAGAACTATGTGTCATAATTTATTAGAAATAAATTGATAATCAGAACACATAGCTCTACAATAGAAAAAGGTGTCCATGTTTTATTACAGGACATTACTAGGGAGTCTATTAAAAAGAAAATACTTTTAACTGAAATATTCTGAACCTTAAAATGTCAGTTTTTTGGACCACACACTTTAACTGATTTTAAGAGAATCCTAATTGTGTGTCAGAGCTCTTTCACTTCCATTGCCATCTCTCCATATTCTCCCTGTGTTTTTGTTTTTTCTTTATGCAGTTTTTCTCTGTTGTATACAGGAGGCCTAACTTTCATTCCTGTTTGAGAATTTAGCTGAGGAGGGTCCAAAACCCAACTAAGCCTGAGTCCTTCCAGCCCTGGAAGTCTCCTTTCTTAAGCTTCCCAGGATTGGGATTTTCTAAACTCAGAAAGAGTAGAGGAAGGAAGGGGCATCTAATGTCATACTCCCCTTATCTGATATCCCAAGGAGAACCAGTATTTCCTATGATCCCTGGGACCATATCCCAGACAGCAGGACATTATTTTTTTGTTAATGCAATTTTTTTTTTCAAAACAAGAAGTAAACTGTGTTTAATACAAGCACTTCTGAAATCCATCCCATGAGAGAAAGAATTGAGCAAGGAATTGGGAAAAACATATTTTAAAACAATGATATATTCAGATATAACTAAAAGAAATTTAACAAACAAGCCCAAAACATTTTATTCACAATGGGTTTAATTTCTTTATTAGCTAAATCATAGTTAAATCATAAATCAGCTAAGATTCCTTTATTCTGTAATAGTCTTATTTTTTTAAATGGAAGCAAAACTTCAAACCAGCCCAGATTAATATAACCTATTAGTCCATTTTTTCATTCTTACAGTACCGTTTTTTTGGAGAGCCTGTGATAAAAGCTTGTACTGAGAATGGCACAAGCTGTATCGACATTAGTGGAGAACCGCAGGTATGTAGAATTAAGAAAACAAACCAGACTTTGGGGAACAATATTTGGATTAAGTCACTGAGAACACAGTCCTAACTCTTTTTACTTGCATATTTCAGCTTAATGTGAGAATAATTATTTACTTCACATATCAAACTTTGTGGTGCTGCTCTACATACCATGGATGGGTTTTTGTGGGTTTCCTCCCTACTCCAGAAGTGTCTTCTCACTCATCTCTCATTGCCATAAATTAGCACTGTGAGTGGACTGGTAGGAAGGAGCTGTGTTCAGGATAGTAAAAGTGTTTTCATTTATTATTAATTTTTTATCCTGCCTTTCCTCTGGGAGTGAAAGAAGATACATAATTGGGGCTTTCCTTCATACTCTTGTCACCATTTTGTGAGGTAGGTTGGGCTGAGAGATGGTGAGTGGATTGCACCTGGGTTTTCTTAGTCCCAGTCCAACCTTTTAACCACTACACTGTACTAGCTCTTTTAGATGAAAGAAATAGTGTACCCTTGCAAAATTCTATAAAATTGTGTTGGATATTAAATATAACCAATATTAAATATAATCGGGGTAAAATACTGAATTGTTTTGATGGCTTGATATATAGAATAAACATTTGGAACATTGCAGGATGGCACAACAGCCAGTAAAACAATTTAAAAAATAAAGGTAAGAAATTTGTCATTTTTGCTTGAGTGTTAAGAGTGTATTGTTTGCATCTTTATATAATATTTCTGTTTCAGTTTCTGGAAGGAATGTATCTGAATTATAATAACAAAGCTGAAGAAAAAGGAGTATATATTATTGGAAGCTGTGGTTTTGATTCTATTCCAGCAGATATGGGAGTATTATTCACCAAAAACAGTTTAAAAGGTGATTTTTATGCTTGATCATTATTTTGATAAGTGCTAGGGGAAGTACAGTAGCTACCTTATTTGTATGTTTAAAGATATTAGAATAGTAAGGGCAAAATGATAACCTGTATTCTGTTTCTTCTGTAATTCTTGGCATGACCACATATTACTAAAAATAACCTATTCGTTAATTATTTAAAGCATTTCCCACCCTCCTCCACCTCTTTAGCTCACAGTCTTTTAGATAAGTTTGCACTGATCAAATAAAAACAAAACAGTCCCTACCCTGCATGCTTACTATCGAAGCCACATAACAAAAAAGAACAAGGGAAGAGAGCAGTAAAAAAGGCATCAGTTTTGAAATAATTATAAAAATGGGATAATAACAGTTCAGAGGGAGGAAATGACTGATGGAGCTAGTGTTTCAGAAGATCTGACAGCCCTGCTTCCCACATGTCTCTTTTTGAAGCCTAGCAGAATAACTGCTGTGAAATGACAATTGAGGGAGGGACTCCCAAAAATCTTTCAGCAAGTCAATGCCTCTGTTTCTAATTTCTTTTACAATAATTACACTGTTTTAAATGTACAGCATTGTGTTTCATTCATCCTAAACACTATGCTTAAAGAGATTTACTTATTTCATTTGTATTCTGCTTTTTATTCTGGCAAGTGCTTGAGATAGCTAACAAAATTAACATTAAAATAGACAATGATTAAACTCCTGGTAAAGAAGATATTTATTTACAGATTTTCTAAATTTTGAGAGAATGGGGCCAAACTGAAGGAGTGCATACCATAGACTGGGGGCTACATGCAGAAAGTCAGAAAGATTGGCCTTTAACAGTGGAGATAGCTTCAAAAGATCTGTAGGAAAAGCCTTTAACAGCTGGACAATTTCATAAAAGGAGAGGCAGTTGCATACCTAGGCCCTAGGACTGATTTAGGTGCCAATACCTTCAATTGTACTTGGTTTGTAATTGGCAGAACCGTATTGTTCCTAAATACAGGCATCATTTGGTTCCTCTACCTTGCACAGGTTAGCAGGTGTTTTACCACTTTTTGAATCAGTTGCAATTTCTGCACAATTCTCAAGAGATTCAGATAAACTATGTTGTAATCCTCAAGATAGGGTATAATCAGGATGTGGATAATCATCAAATCTGTCTAGCTCAGGAAAGATATCAACTGGCACATTAGGCACAATCGTGCAAAGTCACTCCTCACTGCAGCTGTCGGCAAGTCCAGTGACACTGGAAGATCAAAGAACACTCATAAACTGTGAACCTGTTTTGGGGGGAGTGGAATCCTATCCAGAATCAGTTGTGCCTCAGTCCCAGTCCAGGTTCCTGTTTCCAATAGCAGTTCTGTCTTCATTGGATTCATTTTCAATTTGTTTTTCCTCATCCATTCAATTTTCAAACTTAGACGTTGTTCAAGGATACCAATTCTTCCTTAAAATTGATGGTTAAAAGCAATAGAGCTTCAAAACTTTGGATGATCTCCCTCAATTTCACATCAGCATCAAACAACGTGGGGTACAATATGTAAAAAATCCTGCTGGACAACACAGGTCAGTGGCCTAGGTATTGAAGAATAATAAAAACAGGAAGGACCGCAACTACTGTAAAAACAGTATTGCATAGACTCGATTTCACCAGGAGGTCTGAAAGGATGCCATGGTTAGTAGTCTTGAAAGCTGCTGAGAGTAGTATCAGGGCCCACTCCCCTATCCAATTTCTAGACTTTCCAGTGCATAGGGAAACAGCACAAACACAGATCTTGTGTTCCTTGATTGGCTAGAACAACAAGAACCAAGTAGTGTTCTGGGAAGATCACACTTTCTATTTCCTTGAATATTTCAGTGAGCTGTTCAAGGGAGAGCAGGGTCTGTTATACCCTTTTAAGACTTCTCCACTCATGGGTAAGAACCCTGAAGTAAATCTGATTTGCAACCCCATCAATCTGGGAGGACTGCAACTCAAGATGTGTATTTCAGTGTGTCAAGTGGAGGTTTAAAGCCTGGTTTCAGTAGTGAAGGAAACAAGTGAAATGATGAACACATTTCCTTCCTTTCTCTTTGCAGAATAGCTCATGTGCCTCAAGTAAATTGAATATCATGTTGTTGAATGTGGAAAAAAAGTACATATTTGTGTTACCAGTACTGGGTGTTATTTATCTAACAGTAATAAATATTAACAAATTGAGAGTAAATTGACAGTTTTTAGAATATTAACTACTGTTTTTTATTATCACAAATAATTATTAACTTCTTTCTTTAAAGGTACCTTAACTGCAGTTGAAAGTTTCTTGAATACAAAATCTGGACCAGAGGTTGGTTGATTTCTTCTTTCGCTAAGTTTGTCATAGGCAACTGCTATATAAAACTACAGCATGAAATAATAAAACTGAACATGACCATTAATATATTTTAACTATTGGCTGGTTGTTATTTATTCATTCATTCCATTTACCTTGCGCCTCAATCTAATAAGACTCAGAAGTACACAGGAAGATATACATAATGCTGCTAACACGGAAATATTCACAGTACATTATATATAAAAACAACAGCAGTACTAGCAATCTGCAAACCTGCCAAGTAGCAAAAAATATCCCTTGATGCTTGTTCTGATCTAATTGTTGCAATAAACAGTCACAATAATGCAATAATTATGTGTAAATGTTTGTGCATTTTCTGCTAAGTGTTATATGTCACCTTAGCAGAAAATGCATAAGGTGATGTATGATAATGGGTCCATTTTACATTCATTTGTTTGTTTATTTGCTACTGTACTCCAAATGGGTCTAAGCAACATAAACAGCTCCTTAAAATTTATTATGATAATATTAAATAAAATATTAACATTGGCAGAAAAACGTTTAATATTTATCTAAATAAAACAGTTAACAATAGAAACAAATGCATCTGTACTGCATCTCCATCCAGGAAAACAGATCCCTCAATAGAAATTATTTCTCCACCTACCCATAAAGGAGGAGGAAAGAAAACTGTAGGCAGTTTCCAGAGACATTTTTAATAGCGTTTTCCTCAGTTCTCTCAATTTGTGACCTTGTTGCTCGCCAAATAAATGGAGTGCCAGTGTCTCTAAACTATGGATTATATGACACTTTCTCACTCCTGCTTCTGTAACAAAATGGTTGAGCAAAAAGGAGGTAAATAAATGGTCACTGTAAGCACATAACTTTTTGATATACATTAATATCTTAATCAGGTTTGGTATATGTAATTGCTATACAGGTAGTCCCCAGTTTAAGAATGAATTCCATTCCCAAGGTCTGTCCTTAAGTCGAATTTGTATGTAAGCCAGAACAGTATTACTGTATAATACTGTATAAGTAGTGTTGTGTAATTAACTCAATTCATTGTGTATTTAACTTGAATTTTGCTACAATAGGCTCCATTCTTAACTATGGGTTGTGTATAACTCTGATCTTCTTAACCCGGGGACTACCTGTATATATGTTTTCATGGTTGGGTTAATGCTGTAGATATGTCAAAAGTAGAATGTCATTCCAATGTAGTCATTCCAAATTACCATGGCGTTTTAACAGGGTGCCTGTATTCATGATGGAACCTGGAAATCAGCTATATATGGCTTGGCAGATCAAGACAACTTGAAGAAAATTAGAAAACAAATTGGACATAAACCACTTCCAGTATTTGGAGCAAAACTCAAGAGAAGGTATAAGAAATATATGTCTTTTAATATTTTAGGTTTCAAACATTATGTAGTTCAGAATATGGGGTTTTTTTTATAGAGCGAATGGAAGGTCTTTTATAATTTTTTAAACAATTTTTTATTTTTTTATAATTTTATAATTTTTATAATTTTGGCCTGTAAGAAGCTGATTATTCAAGACCTTTCCTGAAATAAAATGTGATGTTGGAATTATATTTTGCAGCTTCTAAAGCAGCCCCAGAGATAGTGCTGTGATTTTCCACTATTCCCCAAAATTGCAAATCTAGTTTGCAATTACACTTCCCCAAAATGCAAAAGCAAACTGAAGATGTTAATCTCAACCTCAGTAACATCACTGGATTCATTCCCTGTTGCCCTTGAAAAAAAACCTGCCTATCGCTATTGTAAATATACTTTTTATTGAAAGGGCAGGTCAAACTTTTATTTGTTATGCTTCATTTTAATTGTCTTCATCTTTTTTTAGAGGTGCAGTATTTTACAGTAATGAATTCAAACAGTACTCCATTCCATTCATGGGATCAGATGTCTCTGTAGTAAAACGAACTCAGCGGTATTTGCATTCACATTTGCAGGAAACACCTGTAAGTTTACTTAATATTAGTTTTGTCTCTTTTTAACGGAGCTTCCATCTTCCATGTACACTGTGAAAGCCTTCAGTGGTGGTTTACTTTGTCCACATCTTGCTAATTCTTCAAAATTTGTATATAGGAACTCACCATCTAAGTTATTCTTCAGAAGAGGAAAAATTTCAGCTGCCCCTCTGTAGGCCATTACTTTTAGGCACGAGCCCTTGTTTGTAAGCCCATATTCAAGCAAATATTAATTGCCTAACTCCAGACAATAGGTGGAAGAATATAATTGTTTCTCTTGTAAAAATGTCATGGTATTCCTTTGGAATTCTTATTTTCCTTCTAATGTTTTGTCTATAGGCTGACCATCCTTTAATCTCAAGCATTTCAGAATATGTTTCCTTTATGTTGTCTTTAAAAAAGCACATTATTGTGCCTTCTTACTGCTTTGACCACAAGATATGTTGCTAATACTGTGTATTTGACATTGCAGACACAGTATTAGAAGTGTTTTCTTTAATGTCTGCAGCTGTTCTTACAATGTCCTGATTAAGGATAGGAAGTATATTTCGTGGATTAATTTTTTGACACCCTTGCTTGGCTTGATTCTGAATGAATTCTTGCCCTTGATTTTTTAATCCAAATTAACTTGACTTAAATATTTCATGGAAATGGATACTAAACTTGATATGACTTGCCTCTCCTATTCAGGTGCAGTATTCTGCTTACGCCACTGTGGGTGGACTCGCTTCTGTCGTGAAGCTAATGTTTGCTGGCCTTTTATTTTTAATGCTTGTGAAGTTCAACTTTGGAAGAAAGCTCCTGCTAAAAGTAGGTTTTCTTTTAAATAGTTTTGAAATTTGATGAACTGGTCAATTATTCTGAAACTTACCATGAATCTTCTTATTTCAGTATCCTGAATTCTTTTCCGGAGGATATTTTACAAAGGAGGGACCAACAGAAAAACAGGTAATTTTTAGTTTGTTCTTAGTTACTAATATTTTTTGTAATTATTGTTTTCTGCATATTACTAACTGGACAATTATCTACACTCTATGCAATATAAGAGATTGCATTTTTAATATTCATTTTTTACTCTGATACATTAACATGAGACCATTAAATATACAGTACTAGATCAGACATATGTTGTGCTCTATAACCTACATTAGAAAAATGATTTAATCCTATACATGGATTATGTATTTTAATTCCTAAAAATGCGGAGTAAATACCTCAAGTTTCTATAAACAAATTGGGTGAACAATGGCTGATGCTCTGTTTGGGAATATTAATGCTAGGACACAGTAATAGTGTTGAAGTCCAGCAGGCAAGCTTTACTTGTTTAACCATTGATTGTTTTACTCAGATCTGCATTGGATATGTTCAGATTTGCTATATGGCATAAGAAACTACATCTGAATGTTGAATAAAAAAGGCAATATGTAATCTTGTAAACAGGATACCATGGCTATAGGCTGTATAATTTGTATACATGGCCTATCAGGATTTCAGTCTATGCAAAAATTCTTTGGATATTCACTAAGAACTAAATCACAGTGCTATTTTCTCTTAGCATAACATGCATAGCTTTGAATCTGGTTTGCTACATTGAAAGTACTAGGAGTAGCCATAACTAAGTTTTTCTAGGGTTACATATACATTGTTTTCTCAAATCAGGTTAGAGATAAAAATCATTGTAAAATAATTTGTTTTCTTTTAGTGACCTCTTCTAAAACAGACATAAATTAGGCTGCAAGGTACTTGTATATGTGTGTTTGATGTACACTGAGGTGCTGTCTAGTGATATAATACTGCTTATTTCTTGTCTTTTGAATGGCAGATGGAAGGAGCATCTTTTGAAATGACTTTTCTTGGAGAGGGATACAGCACAGGACACAATCCACAGGAGGGCAAACCCGATGTTAAAATCTGCACCCAAGTGAAGGGACCAGGTAGAACAGTCATACTGAAACAAAATTAATTGTATTATTAATTATATACAACAGTACTTTATTTGATACAAAACATGATTCGTGTAGCACTAAATACAAAAGTGGCAGTTCCATATAGTTAGTTGTGTGAACAGTGATGTCTACAAGGAGGGGTCAGACTGACAAAAGCAGTGTCGTGGCATTACAGTGTAAGCCCTGCCCCTTTTTACACACATTGCGATTGTAGATGTGCACCCAAAAGGGGTGGAGTTTGTGGTACAACAGCCTAATACTTCCATTATTGATGAAAGCAGCAGGATTCTGCTGCTGTGTGTGAAGGAGTTCTGTCAAAGAAAACCTTTTACAAGCAAATAAGAATAAGAACGCTGTGCATCACATCACCTAAAGAGGTACAGAACATTGCACTTTTTTTTCCCAGCAGTGGGTAATGAATATAATCTTTTAAGTTCCTCTTCGCTATTCCAAAATAACTCCAATGGTATTTAATACAATCTTTTTATGTGAACAAGATTTCAGAGAAATAACAAACAAGTAAAGTGTGTGATTCTATTCAGACAGTTCCCCAAAAGAATTGTTTAAAAAATTGTGAACAAATTGAGCCACTCACATTCTTGCTTTGCTTCCTATTAGCGTTAACCATATTTTGCCAATTTGCCTGATACCACAATTTAAAAAAAGAAGTGAAGAATGGTGGGAATTAACAAATCTGTAGCTTTGTTTCCTCTCCCCCAGATTTATAGAAATGTGTCCATTCCTGAGCAGTTGAAATACCTTACTGAATCAAGATAATTAAAAGTTGATTTTGTTTTTTGTGGTTGCTATAGAGAATTTACAATGCAAGCCATGTAGAACTACTTGCCAGGTTCTAACTATAGAAAACCAAAATTCTATTTGTGCAGTCAAGTTTTGCTTCCTTTACTTAAAACTGCTTCCAAAGTCAGGTGACATACTAAAAGGTTGTGAAAATCAGTTTCCCTGAATAGAAGTGCCTTCCTTTCATGCAGGTGTACCTCCACTTTCAAGGCTTGAATAATATTGTGATTGCAAGGTATACTTATAAGGACGCATGCAGCAATATTATTCTGTAATGTAGAGAGAGGGCTTAAATTAAAATGAGGTATTGTGGCATATATAGAGAGGATGTGTAGTTACTTTGCTTGGCTGCATCTTAGAAAAAGGTGAAAAAAATTTCTCCCATCAGCTTGGCCAGGATCAGTTGCAATTTGACTTTTCCTTACAATTTCTCCTAAGTTCAGCCTGGGGATAAATATTTTTTAAAATCTTCATGCCACTACCCCAAAATGATATACAGTGGTACCTCGGGTTACGAACGCCCCCCCTTATGAATTTTTCGCGATACGATCAGCTCCGGCCCCAAAAATTTACCTCGCCGTGCGACCTCCGCCCCGCGCTACGAACTGGATCCGCGGCCATTTGCCCTTCTGCCACGTGGTCGCGGCTTCCTGTGGGCGAGATCGCGGTAGCAAGGAGACGTTCGGTGAGGCTTCTGGTGTGTTTTGTGGTGTTTGGAAGGTTTTTGGTGTGCTTGTCAGCATGGCTCCAAAGAAAATGCAGAGCCGTATGTATTTACACTGAACCTTATGGGAAAATTTGCCTCGCGGTGCGACCAAATCGAGTTGCGATCAGAGTCACGGAACAGATTAAATTCGTAACGCGAGGTACCACTGTATGTACAGTTCTTTCCCCCCCGCCCCCTAATATGTGTAGGTGTGAGGAGTGGAATTGTTTTATCCCGTCTTCCATGTACTTAAAGGACCAATTGATTATAAACAATTAAAATGTTATTTAACAGGTAATTTAGGATATTGTTTATATTTAGAGGTGCATCAGCAAAATTCCTCCTGAATAGTTATTTACAGAATGATTGTCACTGGGACTACCAATATTCTGTTTTCATATACGTATATACTAACATGTTATTGCTTTTTCCTTTTGTTATTGTTTCCAACTGTCAACTGTGTCTCTTGACTTCCCTTCTCTCTCCAAGTTCTCATAAGCCTCTTTCTGCCATTACTTGCATTCAGCTAAAGCAACTACTGTATCTACCATTTGATCGCAGTGGTTTCATTTTCCATCTTTTTCATCTCAAATTGTTCTGAAGTGATGAATATAATGAAGTCTTTTTTTCTTTCTCTTCATAGAGGCTGGTTATGTTGCTACACCTATAGCAATGGTTCAGGCTGCTGTGACACTTCTCAAGGACAAGAATTCTCTTCCTAAAAAGTGAGTCTTTATCTTCTAATCGTGAAACTTCTATCTTATTTAGCTTCCTATGCTTACCAGATGAAAATAAGCACCAGAGGAATTATACAATTAATTCTCCTGCTGGTCTGAGTTCTTTCAGAGGGATTGAATGAAATACACTTAAGGACGAGAAACTAAATGGCAGTATAATGTGGGTACATAGCATGGACATTCAGTTCCACGCTATAGTAACTCCTCCTCCTATTTTATAAACCATTGTTGGGCACATATTTTCAGCTATTTATAGAAAGCTGGCAGGGAGGAATAAAAATTAGAAGCAATATACTGTCAGGAATTTGATTTATCCTAATGTCTAGCTGTGTAATATTTGGGGAAGGGAAACCCACATTTTTTACAGGACCTTGCCAAATACAATTCTTATAAGAAGTGGTAAAAATAACCTGAATAAAAATTCTTTAAAATATGTTTTATATGCCATCCAAACTTGGTTTATGAATCACAGAATAATCATATTACTCTTTGAATAGACACTGTTTGGAAAAGAAAGTTATCAGATTTCTCAAAACTTGCCTATCATGTTTATGATTACATCTCTGAGCTGCAGTCTGATGGACCTGGAAATAAGTTCTGTTGAACTCAGTAGATTTACTGCTGTTTAATCATGTTTGTGGTTGCACTGTCTATTGCGTCAGTTATCCTGTAGTTTTTCCATGCATGCAATCTATAAAATCGCTGATATTTTTTTTCTTTTTTGAATTACAAACTGTTCACACTAAGATAAATGATTTTTGGGTTATGTTGGAAGAGGACCCTCTCTTTAACCCCAAAAAGGATTGCATTGATATTGGAATTTGCATTACTATTGTTTGTTGCAAAAATTTAGGCTTGCTTGCATTTGTGTGTTGCTAACTGCAATTGTGACTTGTTTTACAGAGGTGGTGTCTATTCTCCTGGGGCTGCATTCTATAATACAAAACTTGTGGAGAGACTGAACAAGCATGGAATTGAATTCTCTGTCATAAGCAAGCCTGAAGCCTGAAAAAAACAAACAAACACAGAGGCAGCATGCCCAGCAAGCCTGCTTGTTTGTGTGTGTGTGTGTGCACATACACACACACATTCAAAATGAAATAATAAGAAATAAAGTTGCTAAACTTAATATATGTAGTGTAAAGATACTGTTGCTTGAATGGTTCAAATGAGAGTTAGGAAGATGGACTTATTAGTA
Organism: Liasis olivaceus; assembly: GCA_030867105.1. Taxonomy (NCBI): domain Eukaryota; kingdom Metazoa; phylum Chordata; class Lepidosauria; order Squamata; family Pythonidae; genus Liasis; species Liasis olivaceus. Next base: position 268,064,653 of record CM061349.1, read on the forward strand.
TTGGAAATAGGTATCAATTGCTATAACTACAATGGTTAACCTAATGGAAAGTTCCACAGAGCTCTCTTGCTTTTTTAGAAACAAAGACTTAACAAACACATTCAGCTGAATTTCCAATAGGCATCAAATTCTAACTGTGATTCATTTCATTTTTTAAACAGTAACTATGTATATATTTTTTTCTATTTGATTTTTGAAAGTTATTGCAGGTTCATTTGTGGAAACTGTGCCTTAACTGCTCAAGTATTGGAGGTGGGAATAAATTCCATTGATATCTAAGCTTTATTACCCAGCCATATGTGCATTTATTCAAATATGTTTTACTGACAAATGAAACAAAATAATTGTGCTCAGCTTAGGTCTTACAGGGTCCAGTATTTTTCTATATTTAAATATTTGCTATAGCATTATGAAAGCATTTAACCTGTTAAGTGATAACATCATATCCATTGCAGCTGAAACATACCTGAGTAGCTGGCATTTTTAAGAACTTAATCTCATGTCAGAAGATGGTAATATATAAGAATAAAGATATTTAGTTGCTGTTATTTTCTTTGTTATTTTTCAGTGCAATAAAAGGGTTGAAAATCTGTTTTCTGTTTTATAAATGTTTAATATATAGTTTAGCTATTGTAAGAATTACCATGATATAATATGCTTAGAATATGGTATATTTCATCCTCCTACCTTAGATAGTGTAATGGAAAAGGGAATACAGTTGTAATTTCTTTTTTAGCCCAAATTAAAAGCAAGATTATAAACCCTTATACTTAATGCTGAAGGCCTTTTTTTACATTCCTAAAAAGAAACGGGATGTTCTGATCCACTTGTGTTTATTCTCAGTTCAGGAGGAAATGAGGTCATCGACAAAATATACATACACTAAATGGGTACATAGAACTCTAAACTTTGATAATGACTTGTAGTACTGATAAGGAGAGCTAAGAAATGAAGTCTCATTGTTCGTAGTTAGCAAAGAAAAAAACCCCTCCTATTACTCTATCGCTGGGAAGAGTTGAAGGTGGCACACAGTGCTATCCCTACCACAATAACACTGCATTCCAGAGTTCTACTTTGTGTGCTGTGAGCAAGGTCTAAAGGAAGAAAAGTTTCAAAAAGTTAATGGTTGAGATTGTGAAGAAATTAGAAGGCAATTAATATATAATGATATATGTAAGTACTGACATAATTACCAAATCACTACTATTTTACTTGGTAAACCACATTCACTTATTGGGTTGCTGTAGCCTAGCCTCTCGTTTCTTCTTAACTATTAAGGCAACATCATTTTTCAGTTTACTTATACTTGACTCAAGTTGTTCTCCAAAATCCTTTAACAAGTATGATTGTCTCTCAGTAAAAAGTCGAAGAAGCTGGATGTTATCTTCATCCTAGAAACAAAATGCATAGCATTCTTTCCTGCAATATTGCATTGTAAAAACATTAAGTAACAGTGTGGTTCATAATGCCTCTCAAGGAAATGGGAGCTCTGATATGAAAACAGCAAATGGGCAGCTTATAGAACAAGAGTTATCTGAACAATGTAGCTTAAATAACAATATATTAGTTGGTATATATCATATTACTCTAACAATTTTTAGTTAGAGTACACAAAATTTCTTGTGTCCTAAATTTCAATAACATCTGAATATATTTAGAACAGGAGGGCATAAGGCTAGGGTTAGAGTTCAATTTTGAGGCCTCCCTGGCAGCAACTCAAGGTTCTTTTACTCTTAATTTTGACCCTAATCTAAAATTGCCCCAGTTGCTAAGGGATTAAATGTTGAAACCACCCAGGATCTACAGAAGGACATTTTCGTTCACTGGTGATCTAGAGGCTATAAAAGGCTGTTAGAGAAAGAAGCAAGTGTGAAGAGGTGAGGAGAAATACACTTAGACCCCTTGGAAATGGCACCCAGAAAATAACATGAATACTTTAAGAAGAGAGTAATCCATGCCTTTCCAAGATAATTATAATATATACCGGGGCTCTACAGTGCTGTAGTTCTAAGAACTGTCCTCTGATCACATTCATTTTCTGGTAGAAGGATTTGAGAGCTTTGGCAAATTCAGCGTCACAGCTTATCCGAGAACTGCGTGCTGTGCGACTCTCTTTTGATGCTGATGAAATTATCTTATTAACATGGAGTCTTGAAGGAGATTTTAAGATCTTACCTATAAGAAGAAGATTTAAAAATTAACATCAACATGTTCAAAATAGGAATATACTGTACAGAAGGGAGACCCACAGTAAAATGTTACAGTAGAGAGTGCTGCTGTTTGGAGCTCTATTTGCAATCATTCTTAATAGCAGGAAACTTGGGGATACATGTGTCAACAAACTTAAGCTCTTGCATGTATTGTAATTTTGTTGTAATGCTTGCAGTCATACATCATAGCTTAGAACCAGGTTGATGTAGTACTTAAGCTGTTTGACTGGCACCAGTAAAACCCAGATTCAAATCCATTCTCAGCCACAGAATTTCATTGGGTGACTTGAGGTCAACAAGTCCAACCTTCATCACAGTTATTATGGGGGGAAATAGGAGGAAAGAGTGTTACGTACACTGCTTTTGCTCCTGAATGAAAGGCAGAAAGTAAATGTCATAAATTAAATGAATGATCTTCAGAATACCACCAACCCCAATTGCAAAACCAAACATGAATATTTCATTTGAAACCAGTTGTATATCATTCCATTCCCCCCCACACACACACCTTTGTCTCAAGTTAATAAAATAATTATTTTAAGAGTAGGAATGGGGAGTCTGAACTCCCATTCCCAGCAGTTCCAAATTGGTTTAAGGGATGTTTGACATTGTACTTCAACATCTGGAGGGCTATCCGTAGCCCTTGGTAGCAGCTGGCTTAGCAATTTCAAAGTAAACATAATTGAAGTAAAGAAAAGTACATTTTAATTTTTATGAATGTCAGATACTTACTGAAATGAGGTTCTGCCTCATATTCATTCAGTTTAGTCTTCAAGTGTATGTTTTCATCTCTCAGAGCTCTGTTAATATCCCTGAGTAGTTCAGTCTCTTGTTCTAGTTTTAACAGCTTTTGGTAAAGTTCAACAATATGGCTTTCTGTATCCTAAACAAAATACATTATTTATGATTTATGATTTAGAATGCATATATGTATATATATGTATATATATATATTCAGATGGAAATTGCATCAGCAAGAAGCAGTTACAGTATACTGATGACTGCAGATATACACATTTCAGGGACATGAACTTATGGCATCAAGTCAGTGTCAACTCTTAGCAACCACATAGATAGAATTTCTCCAGGATGATCTTCCCCAGTTTGGCCCTTCAGATCCTCTAGTCTATTGCTGCTGTATAGTAATATCTTAAAAGGCTGATCTAATGATGTACAGTATTCCTAAACAAGTCATTTTTCCTTATAATAATGAGAATCACTCTAAAAATAGAAGCTTAGAGGGGAAGCTGATCCAGATAGGAATGTTGCATGGGCTAAGGATTCAAATCCCTTCCCTTCACACAGTCCTGTTAGATATCCTTCAAAAGCTATAGTTCACTTCTGAAAAACAATTCCACAGTTGAGAACTGTATGAATAAAGACATATCTGTTTGGCATATGCAAAGTTAGGAGCAGCATTAGGTGACTGCAAGAAACAGCTCTGGTTAAGTGCATGAATGGGGAACCATCTGGAAAGTCCAGGACTGCAAGCTAGAGTGGGAAGGTCTGTTTTCTAAATTTGTTTCTCCTTTATCAATCTTTCTCTTATTTCTACTCTCCTATCAGAAGAGGTAGTCTTTTCTCCTAGTTCCCTACTCCTGCCTTTCTGCTGGTTTCTTTGGGATTTAGGGCAGAGCTCCTCTAATCCATTTTCTTCCTCCTTGTCTTTACTCCTTCACCCCTTTTCTCTGGCATCTCAATGGTCTTTTTCATTCCTTTTATCCCTGATCCCTATCAACTGGAGTTTTTCTGGCAAGAGCCCTATATTGGTTGCTTTTTCAAAGCTCTGAGACAGATCAGTTGCCAACTTATGGCACATTAGGAAATCTGTTCCTACTATTATGTTGCAAGGGAGATGTGATACTATTCCTACAAATGTGCTGTTTGCCCATAAATATTCGTGCAGGATTGAATTTCTGTCCTGGGGATATCCTGAATAAAGTGAGGGTGCACTAGCATCAATCTACCCTCTACTCAGCAGGTGGACCGTTCTCTTCCCATTAACTCCTGCCACAACTATCCCCTCCAACCTTTGAGGGTTTTGAAGAGTGGCTGGAAATAGTCTTTTTTGCCTGGCTGATGCAATTCCAGGCAATATTTCCAGCCTTACCACACATATTACATGTTATCTTGCCAGTATCACTGTCCCAACTTCCTACTGTCTACTCTATTTCCTTGGCCTTTTCTAATTGTGGCCTTTTTCAGTTGTGTCTCTCTGACCCTCTTTCCCCTTTCCTTGGGCTTCTTTCTCCTGGCTTCCTCTTGCCTCTGTTGTGCTTTGCCATACCCCTTCTCTATTAAAAAGCAGACCAAGTATATAGTGGCATTTGTCATTTGAACTGTATGGAACTGAGAAATAAATTACTTTTAGCTGCTGCTCATGAACAAAGCCAGTCTCCACTCACTCACCAGTCTACCATGTCTTAGAATCTCCGCTTTTGGGTTATCGATCACAAATGAGCCCTCGCTGGTGACTGCCATGCCTTCCTCAATGGAGTTCAGTTCTGCACATCCTTCTGCAGTACCAGAAAAATACTGTTGGTTAAGAAGCATATATTATTTTCTAGCTGACAACAAAATCTTTTTGTATCTATACCATTAATTGTTCTAGAAGTGATTCTGACAAACCCTGCCTGTGTTGGACTGATGTGCCCTCAGGCTTCAGACCTGTATTTTAAAGATTCTTAACACCATCTTTCTAACAAGATTGGCCCCAGCTACCCTGAGTGGGCCTCCTTCCCCCTCACCTGATGGCTTGTTCTGCTACTTCAGGTGCCTGCAATTGTGCCAAACCTAGCCAACAGCTACCATTATGATATTGCTCATGTATAGTATCCCAGGGAAACAAGGAAGCATGATGGAGGAGCCAGTGTCACCTAGGAAGACTAAGCAGGCTGGACAGATGATTGCTCTGAGAGGCGTTAGAAGGTGAACCAAGTAAAACTGTCTCCAACAGAAGAGTCAGAGTTTTGTGGCTGTGTTAGTCTAATACTGAACAAGCAAGATGAACCAACCAATTTTTTTTTTCAATGTGCATTTGATCTGAAAGGCAACTGTACAGCTTTCTACACTGAATTTGAACTTCCCTTGCATTTTTGGATTTAGCTTGCGAGGGATGCAAGGGAATTCCTGGAAGCCTGTTAGTCAGGCAAGGCAGCCATCAACAGACACACAGAGATAAACAACATTGCACACTATTCGAAAGAGACAATAAAAAGGAAACAAAAGACCAGAACATCTTCTCACCAGCAATCATCACCCAGATAAGCAGAGATTAACATCAAGATTATCACCAGGCATACAGTCAGCAGTAAACAATACCCTAATCAAGGAACTGCCAGAGGGAAAAAAATAAAGCAAAACAAAACCCACACCCACACCCACACCCACACCCACACTGTCAGGGCATGCCACTGTATATAAACAGAGAGCAAACCCCATCCCATTCCAGCACTGAAGATGTTACCCAGCTGGGTAACGAAACGTTTGCAAGAAGACAACCAAGCTCAGAGAACCCCAAGGACTCCACAGTTCAACCCTGAACTACATATATTCTCTTCTATTGGTACATATATATGTACATACATACATTCATACATACATACATGTATACATACATTTTTATTACCTTTTGCAGGTTTGCAAAGCTGGCTCTTTATGTCAACTATCTAAGGTAGGGTGGGGAATCTGTGACAGACTCCTGATGTTCCTGAACTACAGATCCAATAAGCCTAGCTAAAGATGAGGTAAGATGGGAAGTATGGTACACCAACATTCGGAAGGGTACCAGTTTTCCACCTCTGGATAAACTCTATGTCAGTACATTGCAAGTACCTCCTAGTTGGGGGAATAAGGCAACAATCCATTGGATTGCAAGATGGACTCTTGGTTAGAAATCTTAGCTTGCCTAGAATAACATTTGGGCTTTATGTAAATAAAGCTTGGCTTGGTAGCATTTGTGTCATAGCAGCCAAAGGGTGCCCAACTGACCAGTACTCTTCTTACCGTTGGCAGATAATTCTGCCCAGGGGACATATAGAGCGAAAACTGGCAAACTGACTTACTGAATAGTATTATGTGAAATCAGATCATGAGCTTCTTACTGCAAAATTTAGGCTTAAATTGAAAAATGTAGGGAAAACCACTAGACCACTCAGGTATGACTTAGATCATATTCCATGTGAGTACACAGTGAAGGTGATGAATAGATTTAGAGGATTAGATTTGGTAGACAGAGTGCCTGAAGAACTATGGACGGAGGTCTGTAACATTGTACAAGAGGCAGCAACTAAAACCATCCCAAAGAAAAAGAAATGCAAGAAAGCAAAATGGCTGTCTGATGAGGCTTTACAAATAGCTGTGGAAAGAAGGAATGCGAAAAGCAAGGGTGAAAGGGAAAGATATAAGCAACTGAATGCAGATTTCCAGAGAATAGCAAGGAGAGATAAGAAGGCCTTCTTAAATGAACAATGCAAAGAAATTGAAGAAAACAATAGAATGGGGAAGACTAGAGATCTCTTCAAGAAAATTGGAGATATCAAAGGAACGTTTAGTGCAAAGATGGGCATGATAAAGGACAAAAAAGGCAGGGACCTAACAGAAGCAGAAGAGATTAAGAAGAGGTGGCAAGAATACACAGAAGAACTATACAAGAAAGATCTTAATGTCCCTGATGTCCATGCTGGTGTGGTCACTGACCCTGAGCCAGACATCCTAGAGAGTGAAGTCAAGTGGACTTTAGGAAGCATTGCTAACAACAAAGCTAGTGGAGATGACAGTATTCCAGCTGAGTTATTTAAAATACTAAAAGACGATGCTGTTAAAGTGCTGCACTCAATATGCCAGCAAGTTTGGAAAACGCAACAGTGGCCACGGGATTGGAAAAGGTCAGTTTACGTTCCAATTCCAAAGAAGGGCAATGCCAAAGAATGCTCAAACTATCGCACAATTGCACTCATTTCACATGCTAGCAAGGTTATGCTCAAAATCCTACAAGCTAGGCTTCGGCAGTACGTGAACCGAGAACTACCGGATGTACAAGCTGGGTTTCGAAGAGGCAGAGGAACTAGAGATCAAATTGCCAACATTCGCTGGATCATGGAGAAAGCACGAGAGTTCCAGAAAAGCATCTACTTCTGCTTCATTGACTATGCAAAAGCCTTTGATTGTGTGGATCACAACAAACTGTGGCAAATTCTTAAAGAGATGGGGATACCAGACCACCTTACCTGTCTCCTGAGAAATCTGTATGCGGGCCAAGAAGCAACAGTTAGAACCGGTCATGGAACAACCGATTGGTTCAAAATAGGGAAAGGAGTACGACAAGGCTGTATACTGTCACCCTGCTTATTTAACCTATATGCAGAGTACATCATGAGAAATGCCAGGCTGGAAGAATCACAAGCCAGAATTAAGATTGCAGGGAGAAACATCAATAACCTCAGATATGCAGACGATACCACCCTAATGGCAGAAAGTGAAGAAGAACTAAAGAGCCTCTTGATGAGGGTGAAAGAGGAGAGTGCGAAAGCTGGCTTGAAACTCAACATTAAAAAAACTAAGATCATGGCATCTGGACCCATCAATCCCTGGCAAATAGAAGGGGTAGAAATGGAAGCAGTAACAGACTTCATTTATTTGGGCTCCAAGATCACTGCAGACGGAGACTGCAGCCATGAAATTAAAAGACGCTTGCTCCTTGGGAGGAAAGCTATGGCAAACCTAGATAGCATATTAAAAAGCAGAGACGTCACCTTGCCGACAAAGATCCGCATAGTCAAAGCTATGGTTTTTCCAGTAGTAATGTATGGCTGTGAGAGCTGGACCATAAAGAAGGCTGAACGCCGAGGAATTGATGCCTTTGAACTGTGGTGCTGGAGAAGACTCTTAAGAGTCCCCTGGACTGCTAGGAGGTCAAACCAGTCAATCTTAAAGGAAATCAACTCTGATTGCTCATTGGAAGGATTGATAATGAAGCTCAAGCTCAGATACTTTGGTCACCTAATGCGAAGAGAGGACTCTTTGGAAAAGACCCTGATGCTGGGAAAGATGGAAGGCAAAAGGAGAAGAGGACGGCAGAGGATGAGATGGCTAGATAGCATCACTGAAGCAATGAGCATGAAATTGAGCAAACTCAGGGAGGCAGTGAAAGATAGGAAGGCCTGGCGCAATATGGTTCATGGGGTCACGAAGAGTCGGACACGACTTAACGACTAAACAACAACAAATTATGTGAAAGCCTTGGCTGACCAAAGTTATGATAGGCAGTGGAAGCCAACATCTACGAGCCCACCTGGTGACTCAGATCATGGCATAGGGAAGATTGCAGTTTGGAATATGAGAAAATTCTAAACAGCTTGAATTAATGAGAACCATAGTTACACTGCGTGTTTCTGAAACTCAGAAAAGGATATCATAGATCTGAATGTCCTGGGGAGTGTCCTGGGGAGGCAAGGGGGATTTATTTATTTATTTATTTATTTTTCCATTTATACGACCACCCATCTCAAACAAGATTCTGGGTGGCTAACAAAAGAAAAGAAAAAAGAAAAGAAAAGAAAAGGAAAAAAGAAAAAGAAAAAGAAAAAGAAAGACCAACCAAAAATACAAAAGAAATAGACAGCAGCTGAGATGAAAACAACAACAAAGCCAACCCTCAATATAAACATAATACAAATATTTCACAAATCAAACTAATTCACAGGCTCCAACAGACACTCCAGCCCCCAAGCCAGGGAATATGGCTGCATCTTCAGAGCGTTGCAGAAGGCCCTGCAACAGGTCAGGGCCAATCTGATCTCAGGGTGGGGGTGGGGGAGGAAGTTCTACCGAGCAGGTGCAGCAACGGAAAAGGCCTTCTTCCTGGGCCCCTCCAGGTAGCGCTCTCTAATGGACAGGGCCCCTAATAGGCCTGCTGGATCTGGTGGGATTGGTAGACATGATCGGAGGGAGGGGATCCCACAAACGAGGAAGCAGCATCATGGCAACACAATGCGAGCTCTGCCCCTTTTGTCTGTTAGCGTTCTATATAAGAATGTCTGCAAAGGCACTTTATGCCTTTTTTTGGAAATCACACACAATTCCTTCTTTAGAAAAATGCCAAATTCAACTATGGAAGTATGCCTCTCAGCTAAAAATAATTTCATACCTGAAAACCAAGTCTGGCACAGAATTTAATTCAACTTGTAAACCATTTATGGATTATAATCGTAATATGTTAATGTTCTGTTAACATGAGGTTTTAATATATTAACTCTGCTTGAAATGTTCAATAAGGATAGAATATTAAGATTGGATAGAAGCCTTTGTTAATATTTCATTCTGACTTATGAGTCATATTATGCTGGCCACTTTAGTTAATTATTGAATATTAATTTTATTAATAATGGCTTTGAAATCTTGAATTAATAGAAGAAACTTTAATATGCAGTGCTGATCTAGCATTACCCTGAAATTTATTTTAATTTTATACAGTGTAAATCTCTTTTCTATTTTTTTCTGTTTTCCTTTTTGGGGGAGGGTATACTTCCTCTTGGTGGTTCTTAAAAATATCTAGATAGATAGATAGATAGACAGATAAATAAATAAATAAATAAATAAATAAATAAATAAGAAAATGTCTGTTTTGAATACACAATTTAAGCATCAGTCTATTCATATGTACATATCAATTTATATCCAAAATTTATACTCTGTCCAAGGACTCCAGGCAGCTAATTAACAAAGCAAACAAATATCTTAAACAATAATTTTAAATAGCCAGTTATTAAAAATCTCAACAATAACATTAAAAACCAAAATTAAAACAATAGTTCACTAAGTAGATATCAGAGTTTAAAGCAGGTGAATGATGTGATTGTTCATGATGGAGACAGTTAGTGACAGGGAAAAGGATGGGAGATCCTGAATGTGGGGCAAACTTTTTTTTGATAGCGTCAAGCATGGACGATCCAGAAGGACTAGAATGAAAATCAAAGAACTGAAGGAAGAGGAAGTGCAAATCTTTGTGAATAAGTATTACAACTTTGATTAATTTCCCAACAGAAGGAATGGAAAATGGACATAAGGAGAAAAGATGTGGAAAGTGCTTGAAACAGTGAAAAAAAATCTCTGGATTGGACAGTATAAAATCATTGCAAGAAAATAAGGAATAAGAATAATTATGCTACGGAGTGACACCAAAGTTTGTGGAGTTGCTAGTGGGAATATGAAAAAGGATGTTTGCTGGAATAATGAGAAAGAAGCTGTGGGTGACAGAAGAACTGTGCATAGGAGAATGATTGCAGAACAAAAATGAGGATGAGAGAAAGCTATTGTATAATGTGGATGGAGAGAAAATAGATGGTTGCAAAGAATGTACAGTAGTCAACAGAACCAAGAGTCATTAAGAATAAAAGAAGCAAAGAAAATGCAGAGTGGGATGAAAATTTAAAAAAACGGTTTTGGAACTGGGTGAAAAATGCTAAACAAGTTAGTGAAGTGAAAGGAATTCAAAATAAATGTCATGAAATACTCTGGGACAAACCAAAGTGAGGAATATTTTAGAGATTTGTCTGGAAATGATAAAAATACACTGAAGAATGGAAAGTATGTGTTAGAATGTAAGAAAAAATGGTGAAAAGGAAATTATGAATTCAGTGAGACTGTTAAGACTGCAAGTGTTGATGACGTAATTGCAGAAATGTTAAAATAGTGGAAATTTGTAGTGGAACAATAATGCCAAGGGTGCCATGCTGATAGCTGAACCTGAATGAGAAAAAGCAAGTAAAGCATGAGTGAGAATAAATGGAAAGTTTAGGGAAAGGTTTGACATTGAGCAGGGAGTAAGTCATGGATGTGTGATATCCCTTGGTTTAATGTTTTGAAGCCTTTCTGCAAGCTGAAGTTGCCAGGATGGGCTAAGAAGACCAAGAGTAAAGGATTTTTAATGTTAACTGTCTCAAAAAAACTATAAAAGACAGGTTTATATATTTGTGCATATCAAGATTCAGGTGTAATTTAATAAAGCTGAAATTAAAATAATACCTTGAAGTCCCCACAAATCAACAATTAAAGCATTTCTCTGCAGGTAATTCAAAAAATCATGGGAAGTCTTCATGGATGAAAATTGAACCAATTCTTCTATTTTAGGATTTACATTTCTCCAAGCAGGTTTTGTGTATAATGAGTGTGGGAGATCATAAACTTTATATCTAAATATGCAAAAGAAGAAATAATCCAGTTAAAAGTCAGTTATTTTATTACTATTTATTTTCATATCCCTTTTCCTCTGAAAGAAGCCCAGAACCAAAAAATAAAAAGAATCAAAACAATCTTCTTTAAAAAGAGAAAGTAAAATCAAGCATTAAACAGTAAAACCACATACCTTAAACAATAAAAGTGCGAGACTCAAAACACCATTCATTTTAAAATGACAAATGTAAAAAAAATACCCAATCTGAATTCCCCTCTGTGCAACTTCTTTAATCCATTTAACTCCAAGGCACTGAAAAATGTGAATCTGGAAATCAATCCTTCTGCCCAGCAGTTCCAAAGGGTCAATAATCATATCATCATCCGTCAAGGGTCTTTGGAGTGGAGGGAGAGGGAAAAAAATGATAAGAATGGCATGCAAGAGAGTAGTAACACTCATCCTGTCAAGATGTGAAGACTGCCATGAACCTGTTCTGACCCTCCACCTCACACTCTGAGATGGCTGCATGGAAGACAACCAAAAGCATGACTTCTCTTTTCAAATAACCATTTGGCATTCTATCCAAATTAGGAACTGTTAACTCTGAATGCTGAATGATCCTCACTATTCAGGAAGATGTACTATCCTATACTTAGCATATTCCATATGCCATTATTCAAATTCCCCACATGCCCTGGTTCAGACATGATAAACTGGGGTTAGCTGAAAGCAGAAGCAAATGCTTTTGATCTCTTCCTTGAGATGAGCCAGAGGAGGGGAGAAGGAAGCCATGTGCCAACAGAGCGGCACTAAACCATGGGTTTGTGTTACATATACCGGTACCACCTTAAATGTTCAATAAGAATTGTAAACTTTCCATCAAATCAGATTTAAATTCATGCTTAATTGTTCTTCCCATTTATTTATTTAAATTAAATTCTACTTTTTCAAATGTTCTTTATTGTACTTGGGGTTTTTATTCTTAGACAAAGAAATAAAGCAAAAGAGTCTGTACACAGGGAACAGGTTTCTCAGGCTTTCAACATTTTTAAAGCAGGGAGAGAGGTCCGGCCCTCACGTTTTCTGCTTCACCATCATCCGTGCTTACCCTAAAGGGACATTTTAAAGAAAGAAAGACTGGCACTGTAGATATATCCTTCTCTCACTACCAGGAGCATCAATAGGGACTCTGTGTGTGTGTGTGTGTGTGTGTGTGTGAAAAAAGTCAAGATGGCAATACACATAAAAAAGGGAGGGGGTTTCAATGACATGATCACAGCCAACAACTTGACCCCCATGGGTGCCTCTACTCAGTACCATAGCCTTTCCTGGGCTCAGTTTTTATTCTCCAGTTACATACATAAATATTTACCTCCCATTTTGCAAGCATGGAATAATATTGATCAATATGATTGCTTCCTCCACTCCTTCAGAATTCAGAAGTTCTATTTGTTCCTCAAGTTTCATGCAATAAGCAAGAGGTTGGAGCCAGATATGAGCAGATCCTAGATGAATTGCCTCCACAGGATCCCAAAATGGATCGTTCTCTTTGTCAACTTGCACATCTTCTCCATCTAAAAACTGCTGATAAAGCTCTTCCATTAAAAATTTTCTGTTGATGAACTTGGGTTTTGACCAAACCCATACCTACAAAACCAATCATATTCCATCTTAATTTCTTATACCCTGAAAACTACATGTGTTTTTCAAAAAGATAGAGGCAGCATAGATAGAAATCTCTACTTGGGTCAAAAGTCCTGGAAATTGTTATGAAACTGTGATCTCTTCAATTCCACTCTTATTGAGAAAAGAGGCCAAACACATAGCTTATGATTGTTACTTTTTGATTTTGTTAATAAAGATCAGCAGGGATTAGCAAATAAATAAATCTGCCTTCTAAGTGAATAGCCCCTAGATGTATTTGGTCCACCATTGTTCAGATTTATTTAAACTAGGTGGGGTGGGAGTTGAAGTTTGTCCAATGAATCTTAATTGTCTATTCTCCTTTAATGGCTAATTGGATAATAGTATCTGTATATTTGAAATAATTTTTTTTCCTGTGATATCTCTCTCAACTCATATGCTTTAATAAATAAATAAAAACTGGGGAAAAAAGGAAGACAGAGGCAGCATATATCCTTGTCCAAGAATACCAAGAAAATCCAATATCATAAAATAAATCTTTACATTTGAATAGCTAATCTGGAGCTTTGGCATCAGGGTTAACCTCACTCAAAATAGGACCAATCATTAGAGAGCACCAAAAAGGCCTTTAGATGGGAGAAGAAAATTCAGAACAAACTGAAGCCGCAATTCAATGCATCGTTAGAGTAATGCAATCTTCTGCTAATACAGAAGTAGGTAGGTATAGCTGAGACTTTGTACCTGGTTAGTAACTTTGTGTACCACTTTAACTATGATCTCCTTTTGCAGGTCATAACCCCTGGAGTCGGAGGATGCTAGATTTTTCACTTTCAGTTCTAACTTTAGGTCCTGTTAAAGAAAAGCTCAACACAATATTTTTGTCATGCAGCACTTTGGCATAAATTTGGACAGCTATTAAAAGCAAACTAATTAGGAACAGGCAAATATAAGTTTGGGAGTGTAAGCAAGGTACTGTATATGCATTTTAAGAGGTGGAGGCACCAGTTGTCATCACTGAAGGAACTGGAAACAATTAACAGATTTTGTTTGGCAGCATCAGTTTAAGTAATTCTTCATACAAAATAATAAGCAGGAATCTTACAAATACACTAAGATGCATAGCTGTTCTAAGAGTTGCTTTCTTCCATTTGATTGTTCAATTTTTTTTCTTAATTTAATATCCCTGTTTTCAATATTTAGGAAATTTTTCTCATACTGTCACCAAGGGTTTTTTTACATCATGGCCTTAAGGCACTTGACTCCTGTGCAGAAACTGGGTGGGAATGAAGCCATAATAAGAATTTCCACATTTCAACCCATTTCTCCACTTTGGCCATGGTGATAGCCTGGACTGTGTTTACCACAGGCCTGATTGGGGGATTCTCCTGCTTCTTTAGCCCACCCACTCATGCTGAAAAAACAAGCACAAATATCCTTCCTTTCCATGGGTGGGTCTTTGAGGACAATTGTTTTCCACTGACAGACTTTTTGTATCAACCCCCCTCTGTTGACACCTTTCATACTTTACAGCTTTTTGCCTAGTATATCCACAGGTGAGCCTGTTTAAAAAAAAAGAAGAAGAAGAACAGTGAAAACACTAGAGTTTACTATTCTTCCTGTCACTTGAGTTGTGAGATGAAACTGGTGGAGCACTTCTTAGTTTCAACTGAAGAAGAAGGAAGGAAGGAAGGAAGGAAGGAAGGAAGGAAGGAAGGAAGGAAGGAAGGAAGGATATTTCACATTCCAAAGTAAATTGGTAAAAAAAAAAAAGCCTACACTTTACACTGTTCCACCAGCAAACTTGCAAAAAAGACAAGACACAACAAGACAAGAAAGGTTCACAGTGAAACAGAGGGGGGGAAACAGAGGTTTGCTGTTTGAGGCTTCTTGAGAAGGGGGACGCAGACCAGCAGCTTAGGACAAACTGGCCATGAAACAGAGTGACAAATGATTGGATGGAAGGGTTGGCTACCCTGTTCACAGTAGCCAACTAGAATGAAGGTATTTCCTTACAATAACAGGAAACAAAGCAGGTGAACTGAACAACATGGTTTGAGCCAGGATAAATCTGAAAACATGAAAACTGTTGAGGTCTGGAAGGAAAATATAGTCAAAGGTTGCCTTCCCAGTGGGCTGGGAGCAAGCAGAGGATTACATCGTCCATCCCTGTCCTTGAGAAATGGCTGGTGGCCTGTACTCAGCTTGAAGCAACATGGCCACACAAATCAGCTCTCTCTTTAATAAAGCAATTGAGATTCTGTGGCATGGGCAGACCTTGAACCATGCAAAAAATATAAACCATGCTGGGCATGTTCTGTCCTAGTCAGTTATGCAGATCAATGTAGGATCAAGGTGGGTCCCAGGCACCCAGAGTGAATTTGCCAGAGATACTGAATGAGTTCATGGAGATTCTTGTATATTTCTAAATGTTTCTCCTTCCTTTCCAAGAGGTTTCCAATGTTAGATTCCTTTAACTGTTCTGCAACATTATTTACTTGAGAACATAAGTAGTCACAACAGTATACTATTCTTTGAAACAAACATTTTTCTTATTCATTCAATGACAATACGAAAATTGGTTACACAACAGAATCAAGGAGTACCCTCAAGCTACTCATGTTCTCATGTTCTTCCAGGCATGTGCAACTCTGCCAAGAACAGATTGTGCATCCAGTTCCAGACATGAGACTAATCCATTCACAAGATTTCTGTCTTGTCATGATTTAGTTTCTCAGGTTTGTTCACACAGTAATAAATCTTTTTTTTATATTCAGCCAATTTTACATGAATTAACATGTCTATTCATTTACAGATTAGCTCTAATCCATCTTTCCTTTACATTATGGGATACCTTCAATAAATACTACAACTCCCCAAAATCTAGGCATATGATAAAGAGAGAAACATTCAAGCCATACCTTCTTCAACTCTATACTCATCTGATTTGCTTCAGCAACCAATGGCATTAACTTAATATAATCATGGAACGCAGCAAGGACACTGGGATCTGGCTTGCCATCCTTCCTGTTTACAGCACCTTTCAGAAAAGCAGTGCATGGTCAAGACTAAACAAAGCTGCCTTTATTTATTTATTTGAGAAATTAATTAATAATTTATTGGAACGTATGAAGGATTTCAGCTTTTGCCAGCTTCCATTGAATATCACATGGTGCAAACATCCATTTGTTGATGAGACATTTATCTAAATACAGAAATACAGAATCAGCTTAAGATGTTGGATAGCACCAGTGAACTTCAGGTTCAAGTCCAAGTTCTATGCTTTGCAAAATAGCTTGGAATAGCTGGCTGGGGACTTCTGGGAGTTGAGGTCCACATATCTTAAAGTTGCTAAGGTTGATGAGAAACACTGGAATAGAGTGATGGGTCTGTTTGTCTGTTTGATTGTTATTAAGACATGGAATCCATTGGAGGCCACCCACACTAACTGAACAGATTTTCAAATGAGCTTACAATAAAAAACCAGCACCTTGATACAATGAAAAGTTTAAAATTGCAGACCTTAACAGGAGAATGACTACAATGAGATACTTACCAAGTTTGTCTACACTGAAGCCTTTGGCGGCTGCCAGCTCTGACTGTATGAAATCATAATCATATCTGCTCAGATCCTCGCTGGTGCGGTAGATTGGAGGGCCAATGTAGAGGTATGCACTGTTTGATCCCAAAATTATACGGTCCTGAGGGATTGTGTACACCATGCATGCTGAAAGGATTTCTATTTCATTACAGTTTATATGCTTATTAAAAACCAAAACAGTAAACTGAACATTATTGCTTTGGAGCCCAGAAAATGAGCAAGAGACTTGTTGTTTAAAAGGGTTGAACTATTAAGTGAGAAACACCCTTTCAAATGTCTTAAACTAAAAATTCAGTAGGTGACATTAAACCAGCAACTTCCTCCCAACTTTAGCCCCTGCTTCTAAAATATAGGGATAATACTAATGCAATATTAACCTACTTAAAACTAACTTAAGGGGTTGCTAATCAGGTAAAGTAGATAAAACATTTTGTACTCTATGCAATGTACAGTGCAAGTGTTCAGCATATCTGAAAGGAAAGATTCAAATCCCCAATCTGCCCTGAAGTGATTCTGCTATTTCTCAGTCTAGCCTCAGGGTTGTGAGAATAAAACAGAAGAGAAGAGGGAAAGAACCACAGACCACCTCTTGGAGGTCCTGGAAGTAAGTGGGACGTCCAATTTTGACTGTAATGCGTTTGATCTGAAAGACTAAAAATGCTTCTCAAGACAAGGTTTTCATTCAAGAGGAACAGTCTAAAAAGTAAAATTGTCTTTTTCAAATATAGTCTAATTTCCTCATTACTTGGACAAATAATCTGTTTCACTGAAACCAGATATTGGGTTCTATGGCAATGCCATCATGTGGTTTTTTGGTTTTTGCTTATCCTGCTTTTTGAGCCCATCAAATTGTGTCTTCGTCAATACACTATAATTAAAGAATTATGGTTTACTGCATCTGGGAACCCAATCTACTTTCCCTTTGATGCTTCTACAATAGCCGAAGGAATAATTTTCTCTCCCAAGTACAATATTCTCTTGTGCCTTAGATCAGGCTTATAAAAGTTCTTACTTGCCAAGCTGAAGTCAGTTGGCATCCTGTGGTATCTGGCAAGGCTTTGAGAAACCTTATTTATCTCCTGATTATATTGCCTGAATGAAAATGCAAAACCGGGGAGGTTGCCAAAACACTTAGTAGGCCATAATGTGCAACAGGAGCTGCATTATGTTCAGCTTGGTGGTCACAATACTCGCATCTACTCTCTCTTAATGGAGACTGAGTTCTTCCCAGGGGATCCTAGGCCATGGTCTGAAATCCCAGTTTGCTCAGTGGATGTAGCAGAGATGAGTTTCAAGAGCCAGCTGGTCTGCATTCAGGAGCAATAGCATTCTAAGGTGGGAAAGCATGGGAGCATGGGAGAAATGATGAATCAACAGAGAACTCACCAGATGCTGCAGTTTAGTTTTTACCACAATGGGCACTCCGTTCACAATGACCTTACATTTATTCCAAGGAGATATAGCAACTTTGCCCTCAGTATATGTGAACGTAGCGTGCTTATCCAAAATGCTGGAAAAAAGGAAGGCAAGCAGTTCATAAGTCAAAGGTTTCCTTGCTTTAAATCCAATAAATATAAGAGGAGGGCTAGTAACACAAGAATATATGGTATGGGGAAGACATCACTGGGAACAAGGAGGAGAAAACGAAGGAGGTATATTACAGCTCAGTGACAGTGTCCTTACTTTGCATGTCACACGTTCCCATTTCAGTCCCTACCAATGCTTCCAGTTCTGGATGGGCTACAAACTACATTTCACAGGCAGAACAGATTGCCTACTCCTAGGAAAATGAAAGGGTGGACATTATTTTGGCAGCTTCATATTTAGTCAAACTTAACATTTTTTGGAAGGGAAAGGGCTGGAAAAGATAAGGCAATGTTTCAAAATAATCAGCACTACAGCTCGGAGGAAATGTTTTAGAATGTTTAATTTTCTTTTAATTATCTACAGCTTATGTTACAATTGTTGCATGATTCCTTCCTCAAAATGGCAAGAAATTGTACCACAAAATTGCCTACAACTGTAGTCAGAAGACTCGAAGCTAGAAAGCGCCCTGGTGTTTCATATGGGTCTGGTAGCTCAGGTTGCTATAGTCCAAAAGAAGGGAATGGACACTCTAAGACAAATTATGTGTAACCTTACACACTAAGCCACGTGGAGAGATGCCCGGAATATCACAGCTGTGAGGCAGGCAGACAAAGGTTTTAATAAGTCTCTTGAAAACTGGTTCTTCTTATGAGTGCTTTTATACCTACCTGAATAATCACTGCACAAAAATACACAAAACTAAATTATATTCCCACCACATTCATGCAATATCTCTGATAGTGAACAGTGAGCTGTTCTTATACATACCCCAAGCCTCTGAGGATGATTGCATTTGATGGGGACTGGCCAACATCAGAAGACCCTGAAAGGAAACATGTTTGTCTTGTACATTTGTACCACACTGAATATTGATCTTGATCAGTCTATCTCAAATGGGCTCTTTCCAGATGCACTGGAACTGCATTTCCCAGAATGCCAAGCCAGAATGGCCAATATTTTGCTGTTTGTAGTTCTGAGAGTTGCAGTTCATTCATATATGAAGAGCATCAGACTAATGAAGGTTCCCCTAGGGTGTCCATCCACGATGTTGTGCATGCCTTCTTGGGACCAGCGATACAGACCTTACATTTTCCCCAGCTTCTCATGCAGTCTATGAGTGGCAGTCTATTGATGGTTGGGGAAATTAGAGAGTCTGATCAAATAATTTCAAATAAGCAGTGATGGGTAATGGGGAAGGAGCATAAGGTATTCAGAGTAGGACTCCTCACTGTCAGGCAAACAAGCAATTCCTTATATTTGGCAGGATTTAAAAGAGCTGTTTGGTGCAGAGAACATCATAGAAATTCCATCAATGGTAATGCTAGCTGGGGATAATTGAAGATGTGGTACAAACAACTAGATACTCCCAGATTGGCTAATGCTGCTTCATGTACATAGGGGCACTATAAATAAGCCCGAAGTCTGCCAACTTCTGAATCACACCAGAGTTCTTTCAATCTCTGTTTTCCCATTAACACTAATTAAAGAGTTTATAAGTAGTGGTTAGTGATGATTAGGTTTGGGGGATAAAATTATAAGTTTCTACTTGTGAAATATACTATTTGAATAGAAGATTTTAAGCTTTTCTTAAGGCACTTGTAATCATTCATTAAAAAGATAGAGTGTAAGCTCTTACATTTCTTTGAATGGCATTGTTTATACATCTGGTACTTAGTAATACAAAAGGAAATGCTAAACAAAATAATACCATC
The DNA here is from genome assembly GCA_030867105.1 of Liasis olivaceus. Classification (NCBI taxonomy): domain Eukaryota; kingdom Metazoa; phylum Chordata; class Lepidosauria; order Squamata; family Pythonidae; genus Liasis; species Liasis olivaceus. Next base: position 268,084,576 of record CM061349.1, read on the forward strand.
TTGAATGAAATACTTCAAAACTCCTGAAAGCTGAGGGTCTTCATTGATATTCACAAGATATGGAAAAGTTTCCATCATCTGCCTCTCCTGCTGAAGAATAAAGTAAACCTTATTTCAGCAGATACTTTTCCTCAAAGGACAGCCAAGAACCACATGACATATTTCTTCCAAGTACTGTAACAAATATATCCAGTCTTTTCCCAATAGATTCTGAAAAAGAGAGCTATTGCTCCAGCACTGGCCATTGTAAATCATAGTACCACTGAGTATCTCAAATCATTCTTCTGATTTAAAAATCTAGTATGACAACAACAAAAAACCCATACCTAATTAGCATTTATATTTGTAAAGATATCTGAAACTCTATGATGCAAGAACCTTTGCTGTTGTTGTTGTTTTCCTGTCACAGGGATGTTTCCCAAGGTTTGAATATTAACAGCATGAATGTTTGTTTTTATATCCTGAAAACCCCTCACAAATACAATGATCAAGGGGATGTATTCGCAGCTAGTAGAGGCATCTTTATATCTATGAGGATTTAATTTTTTTGCACCATTATTTCCTCTGCTGCCAGACCACTCTTTTCATTTGTAGTACTTTCTTCTTGTACCTCCCTTCAATACACCAGTACAGTTCTACAGCTCAGTCCAGGGATGGACTTCTGGGCTGAGTGAGGACCATGCTTGGTCTTGAAGCTGGAATCCTGGGAGCTGCCTTCCAAAACACAAGGGAGGCCACAGCAAAACCTAACTTTAATTTTATCACTTCATACCATTTAAAATTAAATTAAATACAGGTAATATTTCTCCTCTGTCACATAAAAAATTACCACTCAGGAACAATTCTTGGAAAGGCTTTTGTGGGGGGCATGTCCAAAGCTTCCAGAGGCCATCTGTGTCCTGGAGACTGAGGATGTGCACTTTTGGCACAGAGAGTCTGTGCTGTTTAGCATGAAATAGTTTAGGCAGCTCACTGGATGCTGTGGAAATTTCTGGAGGAAAGTCATTGAATCTTATTGGAAGCAGCCTTTGTTCAGCCCAGTTCAAAATGTTCTTGCGGTTGCAAAGATCTAGCATGTTTAGAAAACTCACACTCCCTCCCTCCTTCCCTTCCCCAAGAGCTCTCTCCTTCATTGCAATAAGAATGAAATTATGAGTAAGTTGACGGGAATTAATGAAGATGTTTTCTTGAAGAGGACATGCAGATGCAGGCCTAATATCACACTGAACATATAAGTATTGCTGTAAAGGGAAGAGGAATGGCCTTGAGGGACAGGAGGAAGAGCCATTACCAAGACAACAGTCAGATAAGAGAACTGAGTCCAGGACAGAAATGTAACCTGAGTAAATGTCTTAGAGAAGACCCTTCCTAGTTCTCCTGAAGATAAAAGGAGAGAGGCAGGAAGCACATTCAGACTTGCAAGGTTCTGTTACTATAGCTTTACAATAAAAGTAGTACTGATCTGCATGATATTGGAGTCCAATCTGATCTATCTTGGAGGGCTGACAATTGTTTTATAAACATAAACATTGTGTTGCTGGTCCAAATAAAGGGGCCAGTTGTATTTTGCGGTAATAGTGGTAACCGTAGCCAAAAGCCACTGGAGGGAGCTAAGGCTCCAGAAGAATGTGACAGGCATCCTGCATCACAAAGTTATGACCTGAGTGATTGCTACATATTGCTGTTCCCATTCTTTCCGAGCTTCTTCCAGACGATATTCCCAGGTTGCTTGAATAGCTTGAATCCGTAGTTCATTTTCCGCCAGCAGGGAGCGAAGCTCTTCTGCAAAAAGCAAGAAAACCAAACTAGGATGCAAAGTGAAAACAAAATAAGTTAATTAACATCCTCCCCCAGCTTACTAATTCTGTAAGTTATTCTTGAAGTTATTGTAAAACTTCAGATCTGTAATGTTCAGAAATTTCTGATTCCTATATATTCAGCAAATAAAACCTATTTAAATACTGATGAAATCTTTCCGGACACGAATTATACCCATGTGCCCTTGAAGGGATTGTTGGGATAAATAAAAGTACCTCCTAAAATGAACTTAAGACTGGCAGACTTTTGCAAAAAAGGAAGGCTTTCCTACATTTTCCTACAAAGATGCAGATCTGGCTGATATTTGGATTATTATAGAATGTGCTCTATGTAGATAGAGAATGTATACATGTAGAACGTGCTGTATATGCTCAATGGGTCAGATTTACATCCTCTGGAAGTGGATGTCATTGGCCCAATACCCTCCCCTCCACAGTAAAGAAACTCCTGGCATCACTGACATCTGAGCAATTCAGGAATCTTGTTGTTGCAGGTGACCAAGGCTTGGATTACGTTCCCCATGTTAATCCCCTCTCTAATAAGCTGCTTCAGAAGACTCTCTGTGATTGATAGCATGTGTGTAGGTCAGGCAGAGCAGGGCTCAAGTTAGAAGATCATGGAAAAGAAAGGTTCCTCTTGGTCAAGCAAAAATACTTTTAAGTCTGCACCAGGCAGTGCTGAATCCAGGGCATCTCCACTGTGCAAAACCTTCCAGACAACAGAAAGCACAGAAAAGAGTTTAGAATCTAATAATTATGACATTTTTGCTTCATAATACATACTTGTTTCATCCACTACTGTTTTTCCAGCATTTCCAAGGCTGGACAATCTGGACAATAAATTACAATTTTCCATCTTGAGATCGTTTATCAGTTTTGCTGTTGTTCCTGAATTTATCACAGCTTGATTCTTTATTTTTTTAGTTCTTTTAGATGAAAAGTAAGCAGAAAAACAACAACAAATTACTGTACTGACTTGAAGAAGTAAAGAAAAGAATCCAAGTAAATGTTGATGCAGGGCTTTCAGACATGGTCTACAGAAATCTAGATAACCACTAGATGCCAGCAAAGAGGGACCAAAACTACAGTACTAGATTTTTGCAGTCCAGGCATGAGAGCCTAAGATTATGGGAATTCTAGTCCAAAAGGTCTTCCAAAGATTTTGAAAGGCTGGGGAAGGCTGGTTGAAATTGTTTGCATTGTGACAAACTGATCTATGTAAGTTGACTCATCTTAAGTGTTTCTCTTGCAACACTTCAGTACAAAATCCTGTGGCAATTGATTGTCTCATCTCACATGGGACAAGAGGAAACTTTGTGGAAAGAACTCCTTGCTCTGATCCCAGTCAGAACGATGCAGACTTTCGGAGGGAAGATGCAGGAAGGTGAAGGGGGAGGACAGCAGAAAAGTCTCCAAAGTTTTCAAAACTAAAATATTTGGGGGCATTTTTCACAGTTGAGATGAATAGGTGTGTCCAAGTCTTCAGACTCCTGAGAAAATGTATCAGCTTATTGTATCTATCATGCTTCTCTTCTTTCTTTTCATGTCTTTAATTTGGCTGTCATATATTTTGTGTCGTTAGAGTTAACCTGGCTTGGAATAGTCTAGTGAAATGTTTCTCAAAATGGCTGGCTGGGGAATTCTGGGAGTTGAAGTCCACACATCTTAAAGTTCCCAAGGTTGAGAAACACTGGTCTGGTGTAATGAAGTATATTAAAAACAGATAATTCCTAACTCAGAAGTAAATCTTTTGAGTGACAACAGTAGACCAGATGCTCTGCATAATGGTTTGTGGCACAAATAACAGTTTATGAATATTTAATTCCTTGTCTCAAGTTGGATTCTAATCTACCCCTTCATTTTACAGGATGTGAAATCAACCTACCTTTCAGCATAACGCAAAGTTGACAATGTCTCCTCGTAACATATGTCTGCTGGACTGATTGCTGCAATCTAGAAATATGTAAACATATCAAATGTGAATATATTTTTATGGCACATATTTATTTGTTATTGTTATGATTTTTACTCACAGAACAGAAATTGGTAACTGGCAGGCTCATGGCTACCCCTGGAGAAATGCTACCCAATCTGTATTAGTGAAAAAGACACAGATTGAAATATTTGTCCATAGTGGAGACAAAAGCCAAAATCTATAATAACGCAACACTTTTATGTAAATTAAAAAAAAAACTTTTTAAACCATTAATATTGTCTGGCTTTAGCACTTTTTGTCTCTTCCCCTTAATTCAACCCTAGGACTGCAAAAACCCAGATGACAACCAAAAAGCAGCCAAAGTTAGAATTTTCTGTATCTCTTTGCTCCTTCCTAGTGAGCATCCAGATTTTTGCACCCCAGATCTAATATATTATCCTCTATATCTATCTATCTATCTATCTATCTATCTATCTATCTATCTATCTATCTATCTATCATCTCATTTGTAACCTGCCACAACTGTATGCATACTCTAGTTGGTCAACCCCAGGAAAGGGTTCTGCTTAAAGAACTTGAAAATTTCCTCCTTATTTGTATTCTACTGAAGTATTGGCCCTAGTAATTTGTTAGTCTAAGATGCCACAGACAACCACTCTATTGTAACCCCATTATTTGTATTGATTGGTCCTAACGACCATATAGCTGTATGGGTTTTTCCAGGATGACTGAGTGCAGGTATGTCAGATAAACTTTTCTGACTCACAAGGGGAGCAAGGCTATCCCTTTACTTCGCAGATACTGGCCCAGAGCATACAGATTTGGCATGAGATTCTACACACCTTCCCTGGAGAAAACAATTAGAAATACACATTTGAAGGTCATGTAGTTCAGCCATCTGTTTTAGGAAAGCTGTCAAATATATCAACAAGCTGCAAGAGTTGGAGAAATATTTATTGCTCCTAGGTGATTCAACCATTTATCAGACTCTGAGATGGCCAGTGCCTCATATGATTGTAGTAATGCATCAAGGTCACAGAAGGTGGCAACTCCTAGCTGACCCTGACTCATCTCAAAAGTGCTAAGCTACCCGCTTGGTATCTGAATGAGAGACCATCAGGGAATGCCAGGGTGTAGACTAGAATGGAAGTTGGCTGTGTTACCAGGAATTGAGTTCAACAAGATAATGATCACTCTGCTGTATTAACAATGCAAGAAAAGTTAGAATACCAAAATATGAAATATATTATGGGTTATGAGTATGTCAGAATGCCTGATTCTTCTTCTGAGAAAAGTTTATAGTGAACTGAACGAAAAGCAACAGTCTGAAGAAACAAAGTGGTTCAGAATAGTAAGAGACTGAGATAAGATTGCATACTGTCACAGTAACTGTTTTATCTGTGCAGTGAATATATTATCAAAATAGCAGGATTGAAAGAGAGAACAGCTGGAATCAATAGTGGAGTCTGAAGCACCAACAGTTTAAGGCAAGTAGACACCACCACTTGGTTAGACCAAACAAGAAGAGCTCTATAAAACTAAAAATGGCAAATGAAAAATATGGTGTAATTATAAATATTAAGAAAACAAAAATACTATCAGCCAGCATACCTAGTGAACTCAAAGCTGACAGTTAAAATAGGGACAGGGGGCTTTGTTTTCTTCGGCTCAAGGGTAGATAAAAATCAACAGTGTGCTGGACAATATAAAAGAGATGGGAGAAAGGAAATGAGAAACTCAGGCAAGGTGATGAAGAATTAGGATATTTCCATGACAACAAAGATCAGAATAGCTAAAGCAATCATTTTTATGATGATAGCATCTGTCTCTGAAAACTGGGCACTGATAGAGATAGAAAGAAGATGCTCTCAATGAATGGATGACTAAGAATACCGTCGACTTCAAGAAAAATTAAACAATTAGTCATGGATGAAATAAATTCTGACCGCTCCCTTGACTAGCAAGCAGAAACTCACATATTTCAGGCAGGCGATTATCAGTGGATGATGGACTAGGAAAAAAAATGCTTGGCAAGACTAAAGGAAACAGGAGGGAATGGCAAGGGATTAAAGGGATGGATCGGATCGAAGAGATGACTAGAATGTCCTTCTAAGAGCTAGGGATGCTAGTTGAGATGACATTTTTTCATACTGTCACCAAAGACCAAGTCTGCCACAATGCTAATGCACTAGGCAGTACAAAATTCCAGTAAATTTCTATCTTTATTCTTTACTTTTCCCAACCTTTCCTCAGGGTTCCTTCTGAACTGTTGATTTTTTGCTTTTAAAGCCCATATATATTTGAGAGCTCACGACTGCTGACATGAGGATCTCCCCCAATGTCCTCAGTGACAACAATCCTGTGAAGAAGCCCTGGCTGAAAATGACTGATTGGCCCAAACTCATCCAGTGAGTTTGGTGGTTGAATGGCAAATTCACCTGAGCTCAGCATCTTAAATAGTACACTACTTTAGCATTAGAAACATTAAACCAGAGAGTTGAAGAATGAAGAATGAAACAATATGCTTTACCTGGGTGCTGATGGGAAGTATATCACATTCACTTGAAAGAAAAATCCCTTTCTTTTGATATTACCACCTGTCAGGTGGGCTGGAGATTCATTTACAGTAGTTCATATGATTTGAAAGCAAACAAATGCGCATTTGCTTTGCACAGTCCCAAAGCAAAGTGGCTAAAACTGAGGGGAGGAGGTTCAAAAGGGCCCCTGAACTTTAAGCTAATAGGCACCCTCTTCTAACCACAGGAAAAAAATCAGGAACTGCAATTGGTGGGAAATCTGCCTGGCTAGAGAGGTTCATCCTCTACACACAGGGAGGAAGGAGAGGAGACGGAAGCTAGTATGCTGACTGATTTGGGCTAAGACTTCTAAGCATAGCTGTCTGGGAATAAGAATCACTGAACTCAGTTGAACTTCTATAAAGTAAGCAGACATGCATTTCATTGTAACAGTATTTCACTGTATTTGCAGCCCACCACAAAAGTCTCTACTGACCTGTTTACCAGCTCAGTGTTTCAAGAATCTTATCCACACCACAGCTTACAAAGAGTAAATTGGTTTAAACAGTTCCACCCCTACATAGCAATAGATGGTACACACTTCTGTGAGAATAAGAGTCATTGAATTCAATGGGACTTACTACAGAGTAAGTGTGCATTTGTTTATGCTTTCTGATGGCTGGCAATCAGTCTCCCAAGGAAGCCATAAGAAGCCACTGAAAAAGTAAATATGGTGGGTCTGGCTGGAGTTCCTTGATGACTCCTCCAGTAGTTCTGGCATTTCATCCCTTTAAACTCATTTACTATGGATCAGATTTTACTTGGGTTTGTTTCCAGGTGTATGTACTAATATTGCTACTTTTGAGAAAGGCGCAAGAGAACGGTACAACAGGAAGGCCGAATAGACTGCCTTGCATCTGTACATCCCTTCTTGTGTTATTCTTTTAACCATTCCATCTTTGTTCAGTTATGCTTTCTGAGCACAAGCAGCTTCTTTTTTCTCTGCATTTGTAAACTTTGGTATAAGACAATAGTCTGGGTTTTCACATAGTGGTGAGACAGTGTATTTTACAAACGGTGCCTTATTTTACAGGCAATTACTTTTAATCGGTAATCACTAAATACATAAATATTAATATAATGTTTTGTCCTAGGTCTGCCCTGTGTGGTCTTTGGGCTGTGGATATCTAACAAATTATAAAGATATGCATGCATACAGAGGAGCCTGTTATATCATACATTTGCTGAGAAGGGAAAAATAACCTTTCAGTATTGTTTCAGTAGGGCTTTGCAACCCTAGCTGACAAGAGGGGAAGCTGGGCAGCGCACATAAATGTTGTATGTATGACTGTCTGTCTGTGTGTGTGTGTGTGTGTGTGTGTAGCAGGGGAATTGTAAATTCAGGGTCATCTTCCTTCTGGCTAGTTGTAGCCTGTATTTTATCTTTTCATGTCTGATTTCATGTTTTAATTAGCTACTTTAGGTAAGCAGAATGTTGTAACAATAATAAAAGAGAATGTAAATAAGCGGCTGAGTTTGAAAAACGAATGAGAGCCAACCTTGGTTAATACCTTTAGAAAATGGCATGGCTGGGAAGTAAAAAAAAATCCCCAAAGGCGGCAGAGGCAAGCCATTTCTGCGTTGTTACCAAAGAAAACTACGCAGATGCCTTCATGGAGTCAGCAGGAAACAAACATAGTTTGAGGTGGGAAGAAAGTAGACCTCCTCCACTCCATACACACACACATTTTCAACCTCCACAGGGTGGGATGTGTGGAATAATGTATTACCATTATAGTTCTACTGTTTCCTCCCAATGCAGATTGCAAGAGTTTGGTAAGAACTGAATCTCTGTATGGGACATGCAACACCCTCTTTCCCATGGCAGCTTCAGCCAGAGCACTAAAAAGAAGATGGAAGATGCCAAAAGACAGTCAACCGGAGACTTAAAAAAAAGAAAAGAAAAAATTGCAGATCAACCCTCAGCCTTTTTATTCAGAAGCATGCCTCATGGCATTCAAGGGGACATATGGCCAGATGAATATCCATCAAGTAATATTAACTGCTGGTTGGGGACTGAAGTTTTCTAAGACTGCCTGAACTTTTAAAACATAGAGTTAGTATTTGATGAGAGCGTTATCGAGTAACAAATGAAAATTATGCTTCTGTAATGTAATGCTCAAGACATGGGGTTCATCCTCACATCTGCTAATCACAGCAACCATTAACCATTTTTAGAGGACATAAACTCATCATAAACACCTCTCCAGCCCACCATGAATGCAACTTAAATGCATATTTATCCAATTTTAAAGTGGCATTTTTCCCTTCTCCCAACACAAGTCTTACTGTTTAAATGATGTGCAAGGCCTTGTTGACAAAGTTGGTGAGACACAGCCAGGGACTGGAATCTGCCTGGCCCTTATTGGCTGCTTCAGGCAGCTGCAAGATGTCCCTTCTCTCTGGTTGCGGGTACTGCCCTCCATAGCTGTTGGCTTGGGCTGCCAAAGAGACTAGACACTTGTCTTCTGCAAATCCTTCTGCCTGTATAATACCTGACCAGTTCTTTGGAAGGCATTTTGGGATCACAAACTCCTCTTTTGAAGGGCACTAAACCTAATTTTAAAACAACTGGCACCCTGCTGATTTAAACCAGGAAATAGAGCTAGATTCTGCCAGCATTTTGTTGCTGGTTTTGTCTCAGATAAATGCAGGTTTTCTGCTGCTTCTGTCAAAAAAATGGTTTCATGTGATCAGTTTTTTTATTTGATTTTAATAGTGTGCTATTTTGCCTACTCAACTAGCATTTTGTATACTCCAGAACAACATTTTATATACTCCATGGGCTACTTCTGGGCGCTGTTGGCTGTAGCCACTCACTGCCAACACTGCCATTCCCTTACAGCAGTTCCTGATTTGGGATATGGGAGCCGGTGTGAAATCCACAAAAGTTCTGCTTCCTCTTTATATAGCCCATGTGACAGGTCACACTATAGACTGAAGTAAGAGGAAGTTCTAATGCTCCTTGCATCCCTTTACTACCCTGTGATGTGTCTGTTAAACTATTTCTGTCTAATGCTTTTCTTGAAGAGCATTAATTCCATGTCCCAAAAGTAAACTGGCTGACATATTGCATGTATGATGGCAGGATCCTGTATGAAACCAGGAAAAAACTTGAAGAAGAACTCCCCATGTTTCAGCCTGCACCCCTATGTCATGTATAGAAGAAGAATACAAGACACATGTTTAAATGAACAGGTCTGGTGTTCTTTCAGAAGAAGACTAGATCCATAGCCTGAGTAATAGGTAAGTAGCACAGAGAATGACTCTGCTAGTGACCTGTCATTTAGGTAATTTAAAAAGTGGCTAAGGCTGTGCCAATTGTAACTCAAACCCATTCTACCATAGGTGGACAGTGATTGTTGGTTGCTTTTCCGACCAGAAGGCGATTCTGGATGGGCAAAGAAAAATCCAGCCAGGGGAATCCAACAATTGCTGCCCTTATGTTGTTCTGCATTAAAACTGGACAGCACCAGTCACCAGCATTGTGTCAGAATCAAAGTAGGGTTCACCTGTCAAGGCAGCACAGTTTATGTCAGCATACCTTTTTAATGGAAGAATGAGTGTTAATGTAACTGTGAGGAAGAGCACATGGATCGGTCAGTTTACTACATAGATTTTGTACCTGATCACATTCCCCAAGGTGGTTAAACTCAGATTTACACGTGTTCCTTCTCTCAGTCTGTCGCCTTCTGAACCTGAGGACTTTTGTCTTTCACTCCCTGCCAAGTCCACTAGATTTATCATGGATTGTTTTGTGATTTCGTCTTTCAGAAAAATCTGCAGGAAATAATATTGAGAAAGGAAGACCAATGGGCACAGTTCACCAGGTATTTTAGAAATGCTTTAAGCTTTCATTCTCATAATTGACATTTGTGTAAGAGACGTTGCTAGTGGGTTATACTCCATATATCCATCAAGATATATAGTAGGCTAATATTATAGAAGATTAAACATAAACAATGAAAATAAGAATCACACACATGTACAAAGAAAGTTATAACTGGGATGATATAATATGCTAAGCTGGCTAAAATGGAGGTTGGATAACTTGTGGTTCAACATGTTGTGGGAATCCAGCCATTGTTACGTGAGCATCGCAATAGTATTTTGTTAACTTGGATTCAGGATTTAGTATCCAACTTACGTGCTTCAACTCACCATTCAGACCCGCACTTGCAAATTTAACATAGACATACACAAATCTATACTACAGGTCAAATTTCCATGGATTAAGAAAACACATACATTTTTCATGGACTTTCAGAACTGGTAAGTCTTTTCTCAAAATAGTTGCAATTATCTGGAATCAGAAACTCCACAGTAAGAATCCAGTGCGTTCAGATCTGATTTGTTGTGTACATGCACCGTATTTGGCTATTCTTTGCAACTGTGGCATTGCTATACCTGTTTAAAATGAATGGTGATGACCATATGAGACCGACTGCTGGTCGTATTCATGCTGGTTGAAGCTGTGGTCCTTATTTTAGTCCCTTGCTCCATGAGCCTCTCAATTTGCACATAACTATCACAAGGCACCAGTTTCAAACCATCCACATAGAAACCTTGCTGCTGGTCTTCTCTAACTTTGAGTCCACCATATCTTTTGGTTTTAGACAGCAAATCTATTACCTGGAAGTACAGATAAAGTTTATTTTAAAGAGAGAAAAAGACTGGCTGCCATTTCAGTGGAGGGGAATTCTTAAAGTTTATAATGTACAGGTGAAACTTGAAAAATTAGAATATCGTGCAAATGTTCATTTATGTCAGTATGGCAACTCAAAAGGTGAAACCAATATATGAGATAAACGCATTACATGCAAAGCAAGATATGTCAAGCCTTACTTTGGTATAATTGTGATGATTATGGTGTACAGCTTATGAAGACCCCAAATTCACAATCTCAGAAAATTAGAATAGTGTGAAAAGGTTCAATATTCTGGGCTCAAAGTGTCCCACTCTAAGCAGCTAATGAATCCATAACACCTGCAAAGGGTTCCTGAGCCTTTCAATGGTCTCTCAGGCTGGTTCAGTAGGAATCACAAGCATGGGAAAGACTGCTGACCTGACAGTTGTGCAGAAAACCATCATTGACACCCTCCATAAGGAGGGAAAGCCCCAAAAGGTAATTGCAAAAGAAGTTGGATGTTCCCAAAGCGCTGTATCAAAGCACATCAATAGAAGGTTATGTGGAAGAGAAAAGTGTGGGAGAAAAAGGTGCACAAGCAGCAGGGATGACCGCAGCCTGGAGAGGATTGTTAGGAAAAGGCCATTCAAAAGTGTTGGGGACTTTCACAAGGAGTGGACTGAGGCTGGAGTTAGTGCATCAAGAGCCACCACACACAGACGGATCCTGGACATGGGCTTCAAATGTCGTATTCCTCTTGTCAAGCCGCTCCTGAGCAACAAACAATGTCAGAAGCGTCTTACCTGGGCTACAGAAAAAAAGAACTGGTCTGTTGCCCAGTGGTCCAAAGTCCTCTTTTCTGATGAGAGCAACTTTTGCATCTCATTTGGGAACCAAGGACCCAGAGTCTGGAGGAAGAATGGAGAGGCACACAGTGCATGATGCTTGAAGTCCAGTGTGAAGTTTCCACAGTCTGTGTTGATTTGGGGAGCCATGTCATCTGCTGGTGTTGGTCCACTGTGCTTCATTAAGTCCAGGGTCAACGCAGCCGTCTACCAGGAGATTTTGGAGCACTTCATGCTTCCTTCCACAGACGAGCTTTATGGGGATGCTCACTTCATTTTCCAGCAGGACTTGGCACCTGCCCACACTGCCAAAAGTACCAAAACCTGGTTCAATGACCATGGGATTACTGTGCTTGGTTGGCCAGCAAACTCGCCTGACCTGAACCCCATAGAGAATCTATGGGGCATTGCCAAGAGAAAGATGAGGGACATGAGACTGAACAATGCAGCGGAGCTGAAGGCCGCTATTGAAGCATCCTGGTCTTCCATAACACTTCAGCAGTGCCACAGGCTGATAGCATCCATGCCACACCGCATTGTGGCAGTCATTGCTGCAGAAGGGGCCCAAACCAAGTACTGAGTACATATGCATGCTTATACTTTGCAGAGGTCCGATATTGTTCTATTTCCAATCCTTGTGTTATTGATGTCATGTAATATTCTAATTAAAAAAAGAACCCCTCCAAAACCAAATTAATAACCCAATTAAAACCAGAACTTAAAAGCAGGGAACGTAAGCAGCCATGCGTCAGTCAATACAGCCAAGTAGCAGGCTCCAAACCATAGCCGGATCTCCAGGCACATTGACAGATGCATGTCTTTAGAGCTTTTCGGAAGGCAAGCAGGGTCTGGGCCAGTCTAATTCCCAGAGGGATGGTGTTCCAAAGGGTGGGCACTGTGGCAGAAAAGGCTCTCCTCCTGGGTCCCCTCAAATGACACCCCTTAACAGACAGGACCCATAACATGCCCTTTATGCTGGACCTGATGGGATGGGTAGATGCAACTGGGGAGAGGCAGTCCCTCCCTCAGTTTCTTCCTGAAATACCAGTTCCTTCCTAACACTCTGGACTATATTCCCAGAATTCCTGGGAATTGGTCACTGTGACAAGTCGTCAATTTTGGTATGGCACTATACTGCCCCCTAAAATATTGGATAAATTGACCCCATTTTCAGTGGCCAGAATAGATGGAATTCATTTTTTGTTGCCCCAGAGAGCCTTTCACAGTCAGTATGCTTATAAACCAGACTGCTCCTTTATAATTCCACCAAGGGTCAGTAGGGTGGTGTGTTTAGCCCCTAGACAATTTATGATTTGCTGGCTAAAACCAGTACATTATAAATCAAGCATTGTTCTTGATTGGGTGAAGAAAGTATGAATTTCCCAAATAAGATTGGCTTTCGTATAGCTCAGGTTGAACTGTAGAGTCAGAGCAGAAGAAGAGCTTGCTTAAGACCATCCAAACGTGAGTGCCAAATAATCTAAAAGGAAGGTACTCTTAGAAACACATAACGGGCATTTCAGGATTGGCCCAAGACTTATGCAGTTATGTGTTCTAAGAGTACCTTCCTTTTATTTCCTACAATCTGAATAGAATGGCTAAAACTCCCCAGCTGGGTAGAAGAGGGGGTGTCATGAGGTTCACCCCGACTGGGAGCAACCTATTGATATTATCCTTTATTGAGGAACTGCTGGAAGAAGGGGCTTGCTAGGGAATTTTTAAAATCATCCTCCCAGTTTGTAATAGTCATGTGAACTAGTTCTTACAGGGATTATATCCCAAAACAGCTGCAGAATTGCCTACATTTTCAATAAGTCTTTTCTTGAAAACTGCTGCATTGGCAGGTTAGTTGCTGACGATTGAGATGGCTGCCAGATCAGTAACTTTGGTATAGGCATCAATCCTATTTCTGAATTGTTATAAAGATCCCCTGAAGAAAACTCAGATTCTTCGTGTCTACCAATGCTACTTCCCATAAGAAGCTATTAGAATACATCACAAAAAGGAAAAGGAAAAGAGCTAAATGTCATCTGAATATAATTACCTGTTCATTGTAAATTTCCAGCATACTAAATGTAATCTATAAAGGGAAAAGAAAGATACCACAAGATAAATCACTAGCTCCATTATTAAGTATTTAAGTAGAGTTAGTAAAATGCAACTGCATATTCTATAGAGTTCTGCATTGTTGTATACACCTATCTTCTACTCTGTAGTTGTGTTTTATCTGAGTCACTTTTTCTTGGAAAGTAGCTTTTTAAACTGAAGATTTAAAAACTTTCCAACATATCATCCATACACACACACTATAGTAATTCCAATGGTTGCCACTACATAGACACATTCATAATAAAAATTATAATCTATCTGAAAAAATACTTGGATTTTATAGCAAAGGGTGGAGTCAAATTACCCATAATTTCCTCTTCAAATGGAAGACACTTTTTCTTAGAAACAGATCAGAGATGGACCTTTATTGGTATAATAGAAAGTAACAGGGATGATCTGAAATATTTTTATATGTACAGCTTTCATGATAAATAACCTTGTTCTTTGTCTCTCAAACAGCTTGTTACATCTATGTGCTTATACTTACTCTGATTATGTGTTATCAATCTGGTGTTGACTGTTAGCTGCCACATAGATTTTTCCTATGATGCTCTGTCCCCAGCCAGGTCCTTCAGGTCTTCCAATGGTGCAATACCTTAATACCTTGGCATATTGTGTCCATTTATGATCAAAAGAAATCAGTATCTCAAAATATGTAAATATTTTTGTAAACAGGTCATGGGCCACCTATGCTGCAATGACTAAACTCTTGAACATACCTGATATTGCTTGTTCGTGTCTTGATTTTGAATTGTTTTAAATAGCTCTTCACATACGACTGGAATTATGCCTCTGTTTGCACCACGGCCTATCATTGAGTAGCTTTTCCCTGAGCCAGTCTGACCATAAGCCAGAAGGGTGGCATTGTAACCTTGCCAAGCATTGTCCAGAACTCCCTCACCAAGGTCATGAAAAACTTCCCTCTGTAATGATAGAAAATTCATTTCTAGCAGATTTAATTAAACCACATCAATGGTAGTAATGTTGAGTGGGTAACCACAGCCAATCTTATAGCTTGGTCTGGTGATACCTACAGATGGCTGATCAGACATTCAAGAAAAATACCCCCCGTTAAGGAAATTCCAGCATACCCATACAAAGTGAACTTCTAAAGAGCAGAGAGTGGAGATCTGGGCACCTTTTCTTTTTTCTGGTAGCAGGTTTCAGGTCTCATGGGGCTTCTGGATGGCTCCCTGGAAGTTCACAGGGACCATCATTAAGACAGTCTCCCATCCCTGTACCTGAGATAGCACTGATAGCACTGGCCAAGGAAAAGATGAATGAAAGATGTATAATAAAACACAAAGTTTACACCCTCCACATTTCACATTTTTTCAGGTAAGAAGTAGAGAAGAGAATGATGGCAGCTGGTCTTGTTGTACCGAGGATATCAATTATCCCCAAACTTCCATACTAAAGTCTAAATTAACAACCCTGTGCTCTAGGCATTGATGGCTTTGAACATGTCAAACATGTTCAAGAAAAGAAAGTTAACAAGACTTGAATTGGGAAGCTCGTCTTAATTTTTATTCAATTTAGGCTGCAATCTAATACCCACTGCACCTACTGTGTACCACCTAGGATTGGCTGATTTACCTCTTCTATGGACAAAGGAGGAACTCAACTATGGGAAGAGAAATCTGAAGTTGTATCCTATGCTTCCCTGTTTCTCAGTCTCTGCAGCTGTTAGGAATCTCAACCATGGAAAGCTCTGGTAAGAGGAAGGTAGGAAGATGGAAGGATCCAAAGACCATCTGCCTCCACCACATCCCCAGCCTGAAAAAAATACTTAAACCAGTTTGAGAGCTGAATTAAATTTAAATTTCCATCTCATTGCAAGAAACAGGAGGGAAATGATTTTTGAATAAAGCAAGAAGTCCATAAAGGACTACAATCACTTGTCTTTCCACTCCATCTTTGCTGTGACCATGCATGTGGCTTGTCAGACATAGCCATTGGCTTGTCTGTCCAATTTATTTTTGCCATCACAACTGATGGTGGAATGAATAGTTACACTTTTTTATTGATAGAAAATACTTTTTACCTGCCCAGCGTATCTGCTGTTTGGTCCAGATGAAACAAGCTTGCCATCTTGGTCCTTTAAAAATCCACTGTGTGACCAATATGCCAGGTCAAAAGTAAAGGACTTCACATGACTTGGATTTTTAGGATCATGTATGCTTGTTGTGCTGGAATTCATAGAAATCACACATCTGCTGCCTGCATTTTTCTCTCTCTGTTGAAGTTATAGTCAGTTTAAATCAATTAAAATTCAAATTGCTAACTTGACCTTTTTTTCAGTTTAGACTACAGCATATACTTGGAAGTTGGAAGAATTTTATTTTTAAAAAAATATTATTTTTATTAAGATTTTAAATTACAATAATAAAAACTAAGAGAAACTAAGAGAAAGAGAAGAAAATGGAAAGAAAGAATAAAAAGTGCAGGAAAAAAGAAAAAGAAAAGAAAGAATGTAACAAAGAAAAAGAAAAGAAATATATGAAGAAGTATGTTGATGAAGATTCTCAGTCATCCAGGTGGAATTATCTGGAGGTTGAGTCATGGCAACTGGACTTCTTTTCTTTTGGTTTGATACTTTCGCTGCTTGTCCAAGCAGCTTCTTCAGTCTAGAAAGTTGGTTAGGAGGGACCCCATAAATGTCTTCCAGGGTGGCTGCATTTCTCACTAACATGATGGGCTCGTTGAAGGGACAATAGGAGATGTGATTAGTAGAGTCTTTGGGATGTGGATGACTCCTAATCCCTCAATCATCCCCAGGTGAGTCATTAACTGCTGCCTCCCTGGTGAACTTGTGAAGTGGTCTTAATCTTCCTGGGGACTGATGAAAGAACAGCATGAAAAATGGGAGACAAGTTGTGTCTGAGGCCTCCACCTCTATCGAGGGAAGGATTTTCCACTTTGGCATAAATGGATTCCTTCACTCCTCTCTCAAACCACCTATCTTCTCTGTCCAAAATGTAAACACTATTGTCCTCAAATGAGCGTCCTTTTTCCTTTAGATGAAGGTAAACTGCTGGTTCTGGTCCTGTGTTGTTGCTCCTCCTGTGCTGGGCTCTTGTGTAAAGGCTGTTTGGTTTCTCCAATGTAGAGTTCTGAACAGTCCTCACTGCACTGGATTGCATATACTACATTGCTCTTATGTTTTGATGTTCGATCTTTAGGGTGTACAAGCCTCTGTCTCAGTGTGTTAGTGGGTTTGAAAAACACAGGTATGTGGTGTTTTCCAAATATCCGTTTTATCTTCTCTGACACACCAGCCATGTATGGAATGAAAAGATTCTTCCATTGACTCTCAGACGGAAGGGATTAGGAGTAAGACATCCACATCCCAAAGACTCTACTAATCACATCTCCTATTGTCCCTTCAACGAGCCCATCAAGTTAGTGAGAAATGCAGCCACCCTGGAAGACATTTATGGGGTCCCCCCAATCAACTTTCTAGACTGAAGAAGCTGCTTGGACAAGCAGAGGAATGTATCAAACCAAAAGAAAAGAAGTCCAGTTGCCATGACTCAACCTCCAGATATATAAAGAAGTGACTTCCAACCTTCATCACAAAAAATATAAACCAATGTAATGACTCCTCACCTCCTATAAGGTTAAACAGATATCTCTTCATCCCATATCCCATCCCTTATCTATAAGCAAATCCATAAAACATCAACTTTTCAATTCTGGTGTCAGCAAAAATTCCATAAAGGGTTGCCGTAACATTGCAAACAAATGTCTTATTTTAATCTTGATCAAATAAACCAACTTTACATTTCTTCCTTTGATTCTAAGTCTTAATCTTTAATTCAATCAAATATTGTCATAGGACTTGATTCCTCTTCCCTTCTTCTTTATTCCATCACACAGATTTCTTCAAAGCTTTAGCAAGTCTCTTTTGTAGATTCAATAAGAAAACATTTTCCTGGTCATTCTTTTGGTTTATCATTTGTATTTCCCTTAAAGCTTCAGCCAGTTTCTTTTGTATATCTAGTAAACTGTCCTTTTCCAAATCATTCTCCTGGCCTGTCATTTGTAGTTCCACATTCTGTACTTTCTCTATCTTGTCAGATAAAATTTGTTCCACATCTGTCATTCCTACATTAGCATCTTTTAGACATAGTCTATCTATAGAAGCAGACATCATTACTCAGTGTTGATCTTGTAGTTAGTAACTTCTGGCTCCATTCTTCAAAGGTCTCCTTTAATATTTCCGATGTTATGTTTTGTATTATTTTGTAAGTCCCAGTATCAACTAACATCAGTCTTGTATTTTTTTTTCTTCTGCTTAAAAACTTTAGTCACCTCTAGTGTCCAATTTCTGAAATCATCACTTATCTTTTGCTATCACTTGCAATTGCCAGGATAGCCAAAATAGGTCTGTTTCCCACAAGTTTATTCTTTATAGTTAATTCCAAAATCTTATAGTAAATATCAATATTCCAAATTTATCTGGACCCTTAATCCATTTATCAATTTCTTAGATCAAAATCTTATTTAGCTTTTTGCTGTTTATTTCAAATTCTTTAAGTTCTTAAGCTTGTACTTAATTTTTCTTTTGTTCAGAGTTGAAGATAAGCTCACCCGATAAAGACTTTTCAAGCTTGTTATTCTGAAGGTCTCTAATAGCTTTAAGATGGTTAACAGGCTATTTACTAAAATGATTAGAAAGTGAGGTTTACAAACGTAGTGTCCTTTAAAAGGCTCCACTACAGTTACAAGCAAAATGGCTGATCCCATCATCTCCCGGTGCTCAAGCCTGTAGAAAACCACTGTCTTGCAGTCTCCCCACAAAGAGCAGCCATCTGGAGCATATATGGGTGATCCCCCGTCCTCTCCTTATTACTCACTAGTTTCTTGGTCTTTGCCATGGTTGTCAGCTCCGCTTTTGGAGAGCCGTTTTCAGTTCAAAATACCTCCCTCAGGAGTTGGAAGAAGCTGATTTGAGACACACCTTCACAAAGCACATGTATTTTGCCTTTCACAAGAAAAACTTTTACCAATATTTAGAAGAAAAAAGAATGATACTCTGCTTCATACATTAAACTAAAGAAAATGTTCATGTTCCTAATTCCCAAAAGCATGTTTACTTCAGAAATCAGTTACAATTTCAATAAATCAAAATATAGTTAGATTTGTAAATGATGAAAATGAAGGTTCTATGCACGTATTTTGTTCAGCTCCTATTTTACCTGTTGCATACTCTCTCTCACACACACACACACACTGATCAGAAGATGTGGAATTTTCTCAGGCAGTCTTTGAGGACTTGAATTCAATTCATATTTGTTAAACAGGTTTTCCCCCCCCCATCATGAGGATTCAGCAATTGAAATGTTATCAATTCAGTATGTATGTTTTGCCTGATTTTGCTTAGATTATGAATTTAGACAAGGTTAGCCTGGTGCTCCACTTTATGCCCTATATAGAAATGATTCTATACATTCCAGCCAAGAAGGGCAGTAAGCTGAAACGATGTAGATAAATATTGAACAGAAATTTCAGTGAGAGAATTCCTAGATTCTCAACTGGAGGATAAGCAGTACCTGCTTGAGCTCCATCATTGGTTTGATTTCTTATATTCATCTATATCCCTTTCTTACCTTGCTAAGTCAATATGGAGGTCAGACTTTGATACAGAGCCTAGTGTTGGTCTCTTTTCTCTAGTATGGTGACTAGGTTTTCAAAAGCTGCATGACTAAGGTACATTGACAATTTTCCGTGTCACTGGGAAAAAAGGTGGAGCTGTTAATTGTTCTAAAGCAACCCTATATGCATGAAGGGAGCAACTCATATAGGGAGATAGAAAAGACTTCAAGTGATATATCTTAACTAATGATACCCTTCTTTCCCCTAGAACTATGCCTTTAAAATAGTAACCTTACAGAAAGATGACATTTATTTACAGGGAGAAGAGGACAGGTTTGGAATCCTAAAGGCAAGAAAAATCAGAAGGTCCATGGTCATATGGGATGAAGTCTTGGGTTTCCAGGTCCCAAATGGAACATTTCTATGAGTGCACCATCTTCTGACAGTGCTACAGTGGAATAAGAAAAGCTACGGCAGGCAAAACACGCTTTTAATGCTATCCTCACATGTGTATGGGAATTGTCTCAAAACCTGAAATCCTTGCTAGCATCTGTGGAACCTCTGGGTTTGTTGGCCAAACAGGTAGTTGAAACCCATCTTTTAAATGACCCATTAAATAATACCCATTATTTAAAAAGTTTGTCAGGAATAAGTGGGCAATTGAGATGACATCTGACTTACAGCTACTTATTGTACTCAACTTCAAGGGCCTAACACATTCCCAAGGTAGATTACATCTTGAAATTTAACTGAACCACCTAGTGTATCAAGAACTGATAGATTAATGCAAGAAATGCCTGAAATATGATTAAAGCTAGCCTTAGTCCCACCAGCAAGGGTTAGTCTGCTATCTAACCAATGGAACTATAAACATCATGACCAGGCTTCATTTTCTCTTCATTTAACACATTACTTTCTGAGCACAGATGCCATTACCAGGCCCAGGTTTCTAGTCAAGTTGCCAAATTTTTGCCTGTTCATCTCTCTTCTCTACAACATAAATAATCCTAAATTATGATCTTAAGATTTAGAGACAATAGACTGCACAAAATGAACTACTAACCTGATTGAAAGGTCTGACACGTACTGCCACTTTCACACTGTCATAGTTTGGCATCTTAATTCTTCAAGAAATTAAAATATAGAGTAAGAGCATCAGTTATATCTGGGACATTGCTTGGACAAAATAAAAAAAATGATGTCTGAAGCACAATACACCTGATTCTTTATAACTAATACATTATTGATATGTTCACTTGCCACCTGTATAAGGTGACTGATAAATTATTTCTAAGAGGAACTCCATTAGATTAGATTACGTCCACTACTGTGTATTGGACTCTAAATATACCTGACTGTTGGTAAACCTATGTAAAATTTCATTTGAATTATTTATGTGTTGTTTTTGTCTTAATCTGGACCATGATTCAGATTCAGCCTCTTTTCATTTTTTTTCATGTTGCAGTGATAGGTCAAATACTACAGAAGAGTGTGTATTTCCAGACAAATTTTATTTTACCAAAATTGTGGTAACATTTCTCTAGTAACCACAAAATCTATAAAACATGCATCATCTCAAAATATCAAATTTGAACTAAATTTAAGTAGATGAAATCCCTGAAATGCTGTCCCTTGTTGAATAGTTGTGACAATATAAATACCTTGAGTGTTAAGAACCTTCTGCTGATGCAGCAAGTTAAAAAAACATTTGAGGTGAGATTTTGTTTTCTAAACCAAAGAGCAGCTTTCCCAAGTTAAAACAAATACAAAAAAAATATTGCACAGCTTTAGTACAATTGTTTACATTCTGACTTCTTCAATTAAATACAAGTTCAATAAAGAGAATAAAGTTTGATTTATGATGGATAACTTCTATTACTAATTCCCATGAGGTCAACACATTTTCTAAAAATTCTAAAAGTGTGAAATTTTAATTTAAAAAAAATTTATAAGATCAAACTGTTTTTTTAAAAAAGAATGCTAGCCTCCCATCAGAGAGGCACCAACAGTGGCAAGCCATAATTAAAATCCCCTTTGGGTTGTTTTGCATTCCGCATCCCTATTATTCTCTCCCAAAAATCTAGTGGACAATAATCATCGTTAAGTATACATTTTTATTTAACATTCCTAAAATATTTATTTACATATTATATAAATGTACGAAGTATCTTATAAAATAGAAAACTGCATTGACTGAAGAAATCACACTCCAAATGGAGTTACTTATTGAAGACCTTTAGTTCTCTGAAAATTTACAATAATTTATATAAATTATCTTCCAAATTAGATGATTTTTTTTCTTAATATTCCACACAATTGTGATGACTTTACAAACACTGGTGTACATTACACATTTTTAAAAGCAGTTATAGCATCTTCTTCCGTACAACTGGCTTTGGGTAGCTAGATAGTCTCTTCTCTTTCCTACGCACAGTTTTTTGAACAACCTTTTCCGTTTTGTCCACAGAATCTCCTTGTTTTCGTTTGGTTTCATCTGCAGGGGTGCCAAAGGGTGAAATGAACTTAATTTCCATTGCTGGTGGTGACCAACTACTGTCTTTCCCTAAGACTCTGTAAGAAAAGAGAGCATTTCTTTAGCTGATTTAACTATAGCTGAAAACAGAAGAACAAATTAAAATCAGAATTCTTTACATTGCAGTAAATAAATATTAAATGTATCAATATGACATCTTTCATATATACTATTTTTGAAGCAGGATAGGAAGAATATTGACACTTTTGAACTTTGGTGTTGGAGAAGACTGCTGAGAATACTATGGACAACCAAGAAAACAAACCAACAGATCATCAAACAAATCAGTCCAGAGTTTTTAATTGAGGCACAAACAACCAGGCTCAAATTATCCTCTTTGGACATACTACGCAAAGACCCAGCTCTCTGGAAAAGGCTCTAATGCTGGGAAAGGTGGAAGGAAAGAGAAGGAGAGGACAACTAGCAGCAAGGTGGATGGACTCAGTTACAGTGGTGATGAGTGCACCGCTGGAAGACCAGGTTAGGGATAGATTGCCATGGAGAAAATCTATATATGTGGTCGCTAGGAGTTGAAAACTAGGACTTGATGGCACATAATCATTTTTTGAAACAGCTGCTTTAGAAAAGGAACCATTACATACTTGCTTGTTTTTGTTGCTTTTGACCGTGTAGCTCTGCTTCTTTTTACATTTTGCTTTTCTAAAGTCTCTACTGAAACAGCATGCTTTTCTTCTTTAACTGGTAATTCCTAAGGACAAACAATATTGAATGGGTGAAAAAGGAAGGCATTTTCTCTATCACCCAGCTTTTAAAAGTTTACTTTACTTCCAAAATAGATAAATCCCACAAGACTATTTGTACTGACACAAGACAAACAAAATGAAAGATATTAAGTTATTAGCTTTTCCAACAGTTTGCTGAAGATGGTCAAATGTTAGTAAATTGAAAAATCATAAATAGTGCTTTATGAATTTTTGTCGTACTGACAGTGCACATCCAATATCCAATGAATGGCCTGCTGTGGTAAACCAATACAATGAGCAGTAAGTTAACAGGATTTAATTATCAAGTTTGCCCACTGTTTAAGAAATATAAGAGCATTTGAGTACAAACTTGATTTAAATCAGGGATATAAATAACAAAACAGAAGACTGTACAGAAGAAATAATCAAAATTACTTACCAGATCTTCCACAATCCTTGAAATACTGGACCCTTGTTTTTTCCTGGACCTCAAAACAGGGGGTGAGAACACAAACTTAGAGGCCAAATCTGCATCTACACCTTTGAGTTGAATAGGTGTCACTGCTTTTTCACCTAAAATTAGGAATCATGAACTTATTATTGACTTTGAAAATAAACATTTGAGGCATACAACTTCAACTACAATCCTGCCTCTTAAAAAAAGAAAAGAAAAGCAGGCTGCAGAGCAGTTTATCATGAGACCCAAATATAAATGTCTATATCACTGTTATTCCTAGTTGTCCCAGGATCTGCAGGCAGTTTAATGGAACAGAAAAATTTTAAACCCTGGACATTGCAATACCCCATAGCTCACTCTTGCATAGGTCCCTAAACAAAGCTCGGCTCCCATTTGAAATGAAGACAAGGGACACATTTAATCTTTGTCAAGAGTAGACTGACAGCAAATCAAGCAAAACTGTATTTCCTAAGCACAATAAATGTGGGGAGGGTTCTGACTTCACAGTAATTGATTGTTTTCCAACTGCCGCTGATGCATTGTAGTCTCCTAGGACCATTTTATATTTCAGAAAGATAATAGGCTTCATGTTTTCTCAGTTTAGCTTAGAAATAGTTTCCCTTCAGCTCATCACCCTCCACCATAGTTTATAAACAGAGGTTATCTCTCCCTTCATTCACAAAAAAACTTGAGGGTTGGTCAGTGGAAAGGACAACAAAAATTGAGACAAAGAATCAAGAGGCATAGTCTCTAAGCTCAACCCTTCCCTTTTTCTTAACACTTACTGTGTGTGTGTGGTGGTTTTGGTGGGACAGGCAGCCTTACATTACATGAACCTAATTCTTCTCTCTCTATATAGTCAATTTAGAAAAATGGAAATTTTACTTTCCCTTGCTTCAGAAGCACTCACATCTGGAAATTTTTAACTGGATGGCTCTTTTTGACCAATTTAATTTTTCTTCCATCCCACAGACTTAGTTCAAATCAACACACTACTTTCTGTTACCAGATGTTATAGTGTTGACAAGAAACATTTAAGACAGCAGGCCTGTCTTTGATGTGAGGGTTCTTCATAGGTTTGTGTAATTTTTCTACTAGAATTCTGGGCTTCTACCATTAATAAAATGTATCAACAAACCCAAGCACATTTTTAGTCATCTCATGTGCTTAAGAAGGAAATAAAAGTTTGTGTGAACTTTTTCACCCCAAGTCCTTTTAATCACATGATAAATTACTTTCTTGCAAGGCTGTATTTGGAAAAAGCATGATATATTTTCAGCAGGAAACATTTTTTATATGTAACTGGTATCATGCAGCACTCTTTCTAGACTTGGATCAACCCTCATGCATAGCAGGCAATTTGATTATCCTATACAGAATTTCTGAAGCAAAATTTCAAGTACCTTTAGGTTTTTCTGTGAGTTTAGTAAGAGGAGGAGAAAAAAAGAAGGTTTCATTTATATCCAGGGAAAGTGACTGTTTTACTTTCTTTTGGGTTAATCTGGTCCTCATAATACTACTACCATGGCGAGCTAAAGTTTCTTCTATTTCACCAAGCCTCAGCCTGGTCATGTCTGCAGACTTTGATTCCACTTCATTCTCAGTTGCTAGCAGCAAATGTTCTTCCTTTCTACTTTCTTCTGAGACAGAAGGCAACTTACTCTTCTTTCTGATTCTAGTTATCTTAGACCACCTGTTTTCAGACTTTTTTTCTGAAGCTATTGCCTCACTTGGCTGGGTAACACATTCTTTTATGTTAGATTTTTCTAGATCTGCTTTCTTTACACTCCGAGATGTCACTCTTGAAGATCTTCTCTTTGGGGTGTCTATTATAGAAGTTTCTAGAGAAGATAAACATCCTGAGGTTGTAGACAGATGTAAAGCCCCACTCCTAGTATTTCGCTTACTGACTGAAGATCCAGCATCTGGAGGAGACAACAGAGACAAATCCAGTTGTGAATCTGATGAAACATTCAAAGAATTCTTTCTCGGTCTACCTCTTTTACGACGCACAGGTAGTGGTTCAATAAGACCACTCTCTTGATCAGAAACTGGTTCCAATGTACCTACGCTTCGTTTTCTCTCCTGTTCTGGTAGCTGTGATTCATTTGGTTGCATGTCATGTTTAAAAACTGTTTCTGGCAGACTGGACTTTCTACTTCTAGTCTTTCGAACTGGAGTAGGTAATGGTAGCTTCTCAGGTGTGGTTTCTGGCTGAGCCACTACTTTCAGTATGCCATGCTTTTTTCTCCTTCCTCTTCTTGGTGTCACAGACAGCTGCTTTCCTTGAGGTTCAACCTCCTGATCTGAAATTACATTTTCTGCAAGTTGCAAGGCAATAGCTTTTAGTCTGTTTGCACTTTTAGGATTGACTGTCATTTGTATTGTATGATCAATAATAAACTGATTAGTATCTTGATTTCCTACTACACTTCTTGTAATTCTAGCAGTTCTCTGGTGAGCAGAAGGAAGATCATTGCATGGATGCTTATGAAGTTTTGATGCACTTTTTTTTGGTTTTCTAATCCCACTCCTTGTAGTAACAGTTGCCAGAAATGTTGGTGAAACAGGTTGAGCATTTGCTGAGATTTCTAACTCACTCTTCTTTGTTTCCTTCACATCTTTGATTGGAAAATCAGGAATTTGGGGAATCTGCTGTTCCTGAGGTTTTTCAGAATTATTTGGCAGATTTTCAGAAATGTGTGATGTCTCCTTTGCTCGCCTAGCACTTCTCCTTAAAGTGGGGATTGCCAATATAGCTGGTTTATTCTTCTTTGTCAATGGCCCCTCATTAGATAAGATATTTAGACTTTGGTTTGCCTGGTCTGTTGTACTGATACCAGACGTCAAATTTTCAACTCTACTTAATTCTGTGTCTTTATTAGTTTCATGAATATTTTGAACAGGATCCTGGGATGAATTTAATACTTTTTTGCTTATGCTTTCATGAAAAGATTGTTCTATTATCTCAGTTGAAAATTCTTTACTTCTTGTGTCTTTGATTACATCTAACAGATTTTCAGCAATAGCCACCTGAATTGGTTCAGGTACATAAGATAGTACTTCAGCAGTATTCTGTGGCATCTCATCACTAGTTACTGTGGACACAGAATTTGTAATTAATTCTTGGTTGTTGCTTCCATCCTCTGATTCTGGGCTAGATGCTTTCAGAGGAAAAGTATGTAAAACAGTAGAATCTCCCACTTCAGCTTCATCATCACCTTCTAATATTAAAGTAAAATTATTCTGACACAGGAGAAGTTCTCCATCTCCTTCAGTAAGGGAAGATTCATCAGCATCTTTTTCAAGTAATTCACATGTGACCTGTTGTTCTATACTGTCACAGCGGTACTGAAATTTGAGATTGCTTGAGGAACACAGTTCATTGTATTGGATTGCTTCCACTATAGATTCTGAAACTTGTATCTCATGTTTTCCATCTCCAGTGAGCTAAAATAGAAAGCACATAAGTTGAATTCCATTATACATTATTTTTCAAGAACTGTAACAGCCATGAACAACTGTACTTCAAAATTTCAGATTTTTAGAAGCTACATTTCATTGGCTAATTCAGTGATCCACACACTGCTTCACAAAGTAACCCCAGCAAAATGTTCAAAAGGGAATTGCAAAATCTGGCTTCCCAAATCAGCAACAGCTATAGCTACTGCTTCCTATTTGCAATGATTAGGAAAGTGTTTTTTAATCACTGTATGCATGTATACCATGGTTACTCTGGTATAGAAATGTTATTGTACAACTTCTTTTTTAATGCTACTATAAAAGAGAATTTGTTCATAAACAATCCAACCAATTGTATAATCTATAAACATCTTTAAAAAGGAACTTTGGAACCTATACTGGTAACATAGTATTAAATGCAATTCCAGTTTTCTAATCATGTTGAAGTGCTATACAAAGAACTTACATCTACTTCTTGATTTTCAAATTCAATATTAGGCAATCTTTTTTCTTGCAGAACTACTAGATTTTCCACTTGGACAGTTTTTTCCAATTCATCTTCATTTATTGCTTCTTTTTCTTCCAGCTCATTTTTTGAATGGATACTGGCAATGTCTTCACTGTCAGGAATACTGATGACAGCTGAAAAAGAGATTTTCCGACATTATTTGATTTTATTGTTTCTGAACTGTTTACTACTGTACTAAACAATACTATAATTAGATCCTTTAACCATATTTTTCATCCTTCCTTTACAGGAACATAATAATCTAAATTGTTCTTGCCCTTTATACCTCGTAACTGCTGATATTAAATTATCTGTCCTCAAGGGACAAGCAGAATGAATATTTATTGTGTGAATATTCATCCAACTGCAAGTGGTGTTGAAGTATCTGTTCCGCGTTATATTCACATCTTTTTCAAAAACCAACATTATCCCTCTCTTAGATCTTTGCATCATTCTCAAGATTACAAATACCTAGAGGTTTTGTTGTCTACTTCGTTGTCTGTTCATACACATAGGACAGCTTGCACATATGCAGCAAAGCTCTGGGTAATTTTAATCAGTTTCCTTCAAGGTACTGCAAGTGCAGGACCAGGCCTCTAGGTGGTGCATAGATGCAATAACTTTCTATAATGCATCTGGGTAATTTAAAATGCAGATTAATACAGTTGGCTTTTGAGTGGCTTTTCCATGAAAAAATCTGAAGAAAGTATTTTCACTCAGCAGTTTACAGTTGCAAAGTCTAACCTTTTCAGAAGATTCTACAAATATTAAATTTTCATATTAAAAAAATCTAAGGTCTACTAATATAATTCCAAGTTTATAAAGTAATAGTTTCAATTTGAATTTGAATAATTAACATTCAGTTCTAACTAACTGATGTTGAAAAGAATCAGAGTAAAAAAGCAGTTCTCTGAAAAATGAAATTAAACAAAATCCTAACTAGATTTGCAGTGATTATCAAATTTCAAATTCCTACCAAGTAAGTTTAGAGGTATAACTAATTTCTTCATTTGAGTATAAGAATTCTCAAATGCAGATCATCACAAGGGCTACACAAAACTAGGTCATTAGCCCAAGTACCACAAAACGAAAGCCTTTTCATACATGGATATATTAAATCACTAGATTTCATTTTTGACTCAGCAGAGATCCAAAATCTCTTGTGAGTAAAAAATGAAGAATGAAGAGTATCATGGTATGCAATTCAATATAAATGTATTACATTTTTCACCATTTCATTTTTACCATTTAGGCCATGTTGAGGGCTGCACAGTTGATGGTTGGGGTGCTACTGGCACTGAGTATGTGAATGGCTCTTGCACAGACAGTGGCTAGGAACAGCAAAACTATCAGTTCTGTGGAAGAATTTCCAGGACCCTCATTGTAACAGGGAAGCACTAAACCTCCAAAGCCAACTGGCTTGAAGATCCCACAACTCCCCCTCATATGGGGTCTCCCTACTGCCTGAGGTGCCCTAGGAGGGGAAGGGAGCAGGTTCATAATAGCCAGACCTGTTAGCAGCTGACAACAAATGGGGAAATGCAGCCCCAGCCCTGACTGTGACAGTGCCTTGGAACTGCTGCCCTTGATCCCAAGCATGTGACATTTTCTTTTCAGTCAAAGGGAAGGTCCATAGTGTCTAGCTGATATCAGCAGGCTGCACAATCACTCTCCTGTTATGTGCATGAGGTGCTATCTTTTGGTCTGGGATGCTGGCAAACTCTTCTTTCACCTCCCTCCTCATGCTCACCAGTCCTTCAGTCTAGTTTATTTGCACCTTATTTTTATATCCAGTGAAATGGGCAAGGAACAATGCTGCCTTCTTCAGCAATTGTCTTTGCCAGCTTACTCTTTCCTGTTGTGCCATGGAAAATGTCTTGAAAGGCTGCATTTGGCCCATGGAGCTTGAGATCCCTGATCTAAATTATGCAACGGGACTACAGAATCTGAGCAGCATCAGCACAGAAATTAATCACAGAAACAATGAAAATACTTCTTTGAGTTATCTGTTTGCACTAATAATTAAAATAATGAAATAGTAAAAAAGCTATCATTATCAAGATATAAATGTTCAGCTTATAAGATTTTAGACATGTGCATGAAAAGCCAATCTTGGGAATACAGTAATAAGTATACTTTCAGCATTTTATTTCTCCTGAAAGAACATTTGAGAAGAACCACTTCATACTGTTCCATTTGTATAGTCAGTCAAAAATACATACATTCTCCATCTGCTCCTTCCACCTTCTGGACTTGGCTGTCTGTTTCAGCAAGGAATCTGTTGTTCTCCAACAATGGTAGCATGCTGGATTCTAGGACATTAGTTGCACTATACAAAAACAGACACAGATACACACATATAAAGAGGGATTCCTTTTAGGATTTTAAATAAGGTAAACTTTAAAAAGCTTTTTGTTATATACTATTTTGGCATCATACATGATTATTCTTTAACTATATTGCAAGGAGTACACAAAAACACCAGCCTGGCCCTGTTGCACAGAAATTGTAAACCCATTACTATTATCTAAAAGTTACACCTAGCTGGTATAACTGTTACGATTCTGCACGTTCACTTAAATTTCAAATATTAATAAGGATCTCTATTTCATTAGGGAAAGAAGCTTGATAACTGCACCCATGCAATTTTCTTGTGGTCTGCCATGGTCTTCATCTAGGATCATTTTTGAACTTCCATTGTAGCCAAATGCCCTGGAATTCTCAGCTGGTTTCTCATCCACATACTAATTGGGGCTAAATCTGCTTAGCTTCTGAAATCAGAGGTCGACTAGGTGCTACCACCTGCTGAGGCACTATTCAATAGCAAGTAAGTCCCAGTCACTAATTTAGATATATAGGCTAAGGGCAACTACAAAGGGAGTCATCACAAGAGGAAGCCTTTCTCTTGTCTAAATGACAACAGACCACTGATAATGGAGAACATGTTTAACAGAACCAAATTTTATGCCCAGACATAGATAGCTGAGGGCCTATTGAATGACCAACTGTTTAGGGTTTCATAGATCAAAGTTCTTGAACTGAGTTAATAAATCAACTGTCAAGCTGTGCAGAACTTTCAACATGGGCATAATCCTATTCTGCCATTGTGCACTGGTTAGCAGACTAGTTGCTGCATTCTATATGAACTTAAACACTCTTCCACAGTTAAGTCTATGGTGAACATACTGCAGTAGTCTAACTGTTAAGCACCTCAGACATGAATAACTGTGATTAGATCTGGCCTATGAATGATCGCAGATGGGTGCAACAGAGGCAAGTATGCAAATTACTTCTTGCCACTGAGCTAACCAGAGATGTAGTGATATCTGAGGGCTCAAGCAACAGTCCCAGGTATGGACCTGCTCCTTCAGAGCAAGCTGACTCCGTCTTGGAGTCTGGCTTCCTACTAAAAAACAGCACTCCATCCTGTCTGGACAAATCATGAACATGAGAACACGAGCACATGTACATGCAATTTAAAATTTTAAAGCAAACAGCTCATCTATAATTTTGAAATTATACATGACATATTTACCATTCATTAGAAGGCAGAAAAGAGACTATGGTGTCCTGGACAACCTTCAAATGACCCTTCAGAAATACTTCACCTTCAGGAAATGAGCCATATTTCTTGTTGTCCTTTTCATGGAATTCTACAGACAGTAAAAGTTAAAAAACTGTATACTCTATACTGATTTTTTCCCAAATACTAATTCATCTTTTTTTAAAGGCACAAACCTACATCCCATTTCCCAAGCCACACAGGCTCACATAATACTGGTGGAACTTAACATTCTCACTCATGTTACAACAAAAATTGAGTGGAAGTCAAAATGTTTACCTTGGCTTAGCTGATAGCCCCCATCTTGAACTGCTATTGACCCTTTCAAAACCTCAGGAACATGCAATGTATCAAGATTGGCTTTGGCTCTAAAAAACAGAGTTCTATAAAGGCCTGAAGACCTGACCAATGGTGCTGATTTTATAATTCAGCTGGGCTATTTATTATGCTTACTGGTTTCCAGTCCAATACTCTACGTTCAATGAAGCAAGCATACAATTTTTGGAGAGGTTAAGGCTACATTTGATTTTTCATAGCTGCACATCTGCATTTTTCATAGCTGCACCAAGAGCTACATTCCAAGTAATAGATGGGGCCAAATTATTTTAAATGTAAAGATGATTAGAATTCATATATTCATTTTCATTAAATTAACATACCAAAATAATGTTTTTTAAAAAGTTGGCTTTGGTCTCATCTTGTACTAAGCTTTGAAGAAAGCAGGAATAATATATAGCTGTGTCACTGCTTTTGCCTTCTTCAACACTCCACAGGTTTAGTGTGAGTGTAAACCCGGAAATTTGTAAACCATGGATTATAATTTAGCATTATGTGTGACCTACTGTTCAATAAACTATGGTTGTGGTTTAGCACAATATGTGAGTCCAACCAGCCTGGAAAATGTTCTGTGTGCGCCAAATATTTCATTGAGGAGGACTTGATCTCTTGT
Source organism: Liasis olivaceus (assembly GCA_030867105.1). Lineage (NCBI taxonomy): Eukaryota > Metazoa > Chordata > Lepidosauria > Squamata > Pythonidae > Liasis > Liasis olivaceus. Next base: position 268,116,259 of record CM061349.1, read on the forward strand.
ACACAGGAGTGATCTCTTCTTGCTATGATGTGGAGATAATGTAATGAGTAATCTGTATCAAATTAAAATACTGCTTTTTCCCCAAAGAGGACAACATATTTACGCCTGTTAACATAGGAGATCTATTACCATGGGATACTGCAATGGCTACTATTACTTGATTTTATTAATAACTTTTTATCTTAACAAACGGAACAATAGCCTCCTAGTTTCTCTGCACATTTCTAGGAGAAATATTTTTATTTATAATTCAAGGTAACAGAGAAGAGTTGTACAGTGCCCTTCAGATGTTTTGAGAAAAGGGGAGGAAAGTCACATCAGAAAGATCCTTTGTCATTCCTGGTAATTCTTTTCCCTCACTCTCAAGTCATCTACTGTTGTGCTACATAGTCTTTTGAACAACTTGCTTTAAATAAAAGCACTATATGGCCATGTAATGGTGGGATACAACTCATTCCCTGACTTTCATATGCTTACTATAAATTGCCAGGAGCCTGAGCATTCCTTCTTAAGTTCTTCCTTTCTCTTTTTTTTCCCCTGACACCTCAAACATACTGTGTTGTTTCTTTTAAGCTGAGATCCATCTGAATTCCCCAGGCAATACTACTATCAATATTTTATAAAATCACAGCTTTCTACTTGATATTAAACATTGTTTTAATTCAAACTTTTTTGCATTCCTGCATACCTTGAATGTAAGCACCACCAGTTTATTATTGGGTATTTTGTTCCAGTTCCAAAGGTTCAAATCACAGATAACAAATATAACACAAAATATCTTCTGTTTAGAACACACGTTTTACCAGTGTTCAAAAATCAGGGAAAAATTAGATGCAATCTTTGCTCTACTCCAGTATGACCATCCTTCTTAACTCCTTTCCATCATACCTGTGGACAATCAAATAACATTATACCTACCAGCTGATTGTTCTACATTTGCAGATGTTTGCTGTTCCATTAAAGGATCATTCCTTATTATTTCATTGACTTCTCTCTCACTTGATCCTGGTAGGTCTACAATTTCTTCAGAGAAAATAGCAGTTTGCTGAGAGCCCATGAAGGTACTGTTTCCAAAGTCAACTGATTTTGCATCATGATACTCTGAAGTAATATATGCTGGTTTTACACCAGTGGTATTAATTTCTTTGGAGACTTTAGTTTTATTCAAGTGATCACTTGTTATGCATTCTGATGATTGGTCTATTTCTTCAAGCTCTTCTTGAAGGCTGTGAGCTGAAATGGAGGAAGTCTCTCTATTCTTAACCCAATTTTCTTCCACTTGAGCTTCAAGACTATATTCAGATGAATTTGCATTGTTTTTTATTTCAGGATCTGCCTCCTTGTAAGAAAAGGAAAAGTCATAATCAATAAGCAACACAATTATCCCAATAAAAGAAAATCTGACCATGCAACACTAAGAGAGATCCAAAAATATATACTGTACTCCACTGCCCACAATGCAGATATTTCTAACAAAACAGATGTGTATGGCTCATTTGTTTGGGCATAGTGTGAAGAATGAATTAAAGTCAATAGGTAAATTATAATTTATTTAAAGGTATACTGATTTTAACATGGCATTCTGTGATATGTGAACTGTGTGTGTGTGTCTGTTATTTCCTGGCTTAGTCTTGTTTTTTTAATCTCCCTTATCTCAGCCAACTCTTTTGTTTTCCTCAAAACAACAAAAATTCTGTACAGTGTAATTATTCCCAAAGCACATACAGCTCTAATTCCTGGGCAGATTACATGTATTAGATATTTATACATTGGGCTGTATACTCACATCCCTATCAGAAATTGCAGGGGTCTCAAACAAATCTGAAGTAAATTCAAGTGTTTTCTATATTTCTACAGTTTTCTATATTTCATAGGATAAAGCCCCCCCACTCCTTTTATTCTTTCTTTTCTCTGTATTATTATTTTGCTGCTGTGTTTTTATCTTTTGTACTGGCTATGTTTTGATTTATATTTTTCTATGTAAGCTGCCAAGACTCATATTGATTGCAGTGCTATAGAAATATGTTTAATAAATAAATATTACAATGGCAGAGTCATGCCTACCTAGCACTCAAGTTTTTCCTTTTGCAGCACCATTTCCAACTTACCCCAGTCCATTGTGAAGTTTTGCTTTCTTCCACAAATGATATTTTTGTTTCTTTTGCACGCAGAGGGGGTGTAACAGATCTTCCTGGAGATGCAGTTGGAGTTGCTAAAGGAGTAGTGCGAACACTGGATCTCAATATTGACTGAGGAGTAAAACCAGGGAAGACTGAGGATGATGTTGATGCCAAAGCTTTAGCTCTCTAGGAGAGGACAAAACATCTTAAAAATGTGTAATCTAAAGCTTCAAGTTCATAGAAAGTCATCATTACTTCACTTTTCAGCCTGAGAAATACAGGTTTCTGCAACCTACAAAAATCTATATACCTTGACAACAAGAGGTGTTTCCAATAATTTTAATTCTGGTGCTCTTGCAATGTTCTTGGGCCGTAATGTTCTTATGGAGTATTGAGAACTGGAATGCAGTGGACTAGAAAGTATGCAGGAAGCAGAAACTTCTGGTGATTCCTGCAGGCTTCTTCTCAAAGGTGGTGAGTCAAGTGAAATAGGTTGAATCTTCAAGTCAAGCAATCTGTAAATATTTCAAGGTTTTTAAAATATTAAGCTGCTTTGTATTATACCAACTCTGATGAAGGCACTTTTCAAGTTGTTTTACTTCTTTTTACAGCTCATTTGTCATTTTAAAGAATGTAAGTTTCCCAAGCATGGAGAAGACATATTACTTTAATTTTAAAACATCATCAAAGTTTTAATTCTTAGCTACATTATGTAACACCCCTGGTCTGACAATTTGATATGAATTTGCTAAGCAATTCCCAATACATACAGGCCACATTTGCATTTGACTGCTTTAGTGACTGACTGGCTAAATTTACTTACAGGCAATTCTGGCAGTAAAGAGTCACAACACAGGTAGTCCTTGAGTTACGGTGGCAATTGGGACCAGGACTGCTGTCACAAGAGATGTGGTCATAAAGTGCAACTTCACGTGATTACATTGTTTAGCAACAGCAATCCTGTCAGTCCCTGTTGCTGTCAAAAATGTAGGACTGTGGGTCGTTAAGTGGGAAGAGGGGGTAGTCCCAGGTAAGGAGTGCGGGAGGATGGGGGTGCAATGGGCAAGCACTGGGGAGTGCAGGCAGGCCAAAAAGGGCAGCGGGCAAGCACTGGGAAGCGTGGGTACGCTGGCAAGAGCAGCACGTATTGGAAGGCGTGGGAGGGGGGCTATGGAGTACAAGATCCCTGGGGACTTGTACTCCATAGTGGGGCTCCTTGGGAATAACAGTGGCAGGAGTGACTTATGGGAGTGACTTGTGACCTTCCCTCCAGCTTCCCAATTGTCTTTGCTTGTGGGAAGCCCACAAAGGTGATCATGTGACTGTGGCTTGCTGTGATGTCATAACTGTGAGCCAATTATACAAGTGATACCCAAGTGCCTGGATCACAATCATGTGACTGCAGAAATGCTGTGATAGCTGCAACTTTGTGGATCGGTCACAAGTCCCCCTTGTTCAGCACCATTGCAATTTAGAACAGTCGCTGAACAAGTGGACGAAAGTTGAGGACTAGCTGTACTGGGTCAAAAATCACCATTTTTGGAATACAGAGGCTACCTCCAGTTTCTCCAGGAACAGCCTTACATCCCATGACCCCCTGTATCAGGACAGTACTGGGCAAAATTAATTAGAATATTAGCCTCTTCCCACTGACCAAGCAAGTATGGCTTGGTTGCTATAGCCAATCACTGTTTTAGAATTCTGTTCTACCAGTTCTACCAGGCAGTGAGTTCTGTAATAAACAGTTTGCTTTTTCAGCTGCTGTTTTTCTTAGATACACAAAACAGATTAATCGATTAGGTTAGGGTGTTCCCACAATACAACTGACTGTGTCAATGGAGAGGTTATTGTGTTGTGAGAACAGGGCCACGTTATAAACAATTCTATTTAAGTGACTCCAATTAGTCAAAATTATTTAAAAGACCAATTAGTAGTGGATTTCCAAGAACATTACACTGATAATTTTTTCTTTTTACCTGGAACATTTTCTTAAAGATTTAATAATCGGTGTCCCAACAAATGGATCTGGTAACTGTCTATCAGGGCAGGGCTCCAACATAGATGATTGCTCTTCAGGCCTACTTTTGGGAAAAAGTGAGAAGCCAAACTAAGAGAAATAATTAAATTAATTTGTGCATAAAAATATTATTTTCTTCAAATGGAGAAAATATACAATCCCTGCTGCCTCCATCAAACCTTTAGAAAATGATTGGTATCTTCAGCACTTGACTATTAGTCTCTATTTTCTAAGTCAATGTTCCTACCAATTTAAAGCCTGCCACTAAACTACTGAACCAATATCAGAGTATCAGAATGAAGACTGAAGACAATTTCTCTGTAGTTTTAGGGTTAGGCAACAAATATCACAATGATGTCCTAACATAGGATGCTGGTGACTTTGATATCATGAGAAGATGTCTTGCCAACTCCTTCATTTCTCTACACAGAGGAGGTCAGAAGGCCATCACAGGTAGCACGAAGAAAAATGGTACTGTTCATACAGGGCAAAGCAGGGGGCTCTGGTTCTCTATCTTGCTCTACAGAGGAAACAGGCAATAGTGCCAGAAAAAAGAGAGCACCAGTGCTGTCTGTCTGTCTTGCTAAACAGAGCTATTTGAAATGTCTGAGTGCCCTTGCAGGCACTGCAAATGGAATGTAAGGGCTATCCAATAATAGTTGTCAGTGCCTTCCCTGGGAAAGGCATGGGGATGTTGCAACAGTTCTCTGCCTGCAGAGACTCAGCTGGATACTGCAAGCATGGCTCAAGCCAACCTGGAGAGTGTTATGACTTGGGAAGGCCCTATAAAATGGATATACCAGCTTGTTGGCAGGATTATGCCCATGGGCTGAAGGCTCTCCATCCCTATGCTAGCGTAGTAAAAGAAACAACTGTTTCAAACTACTGTTTCAGCTGTTTTTCTTAGATAACAAAACAGATACTTACATATCATTCTGAAGTGACTTATTTTTCTGTTCACTTCCTACCCACACTTCTCCAATTTTGGACAATACATTATTGATGAAAGTTGCTTTTGTTATTACATTTCCGGTAGCAATCTGTTTTGCAACTGTTGATAATGGTTTTGGTCTTAAAACTAAAAAGAAAAACAAAGCAAAGAAATACAGGAATTAAAAAATTAATATACTTAAATAAGTTTCAACAATTCTCAATGAAAGAAAGAACTTACTTTCCCGCCGTAGTGAAGATGGCAAATGGTAAGGCCTGGCTCGCTCTACAGCTAGCTTCCTTTGAACTCGAGGCAGAACTTTGCCATAATGATCCAATATGGAATTTCTGGCAACTGATCTCTCTCTCCATTGAGGATCATTCTATTTAAGAATAAAAACAATTCTGAATGAAGAGCATGCTAAAGCAGCTGAAAGACACCATTATAATTGAAGTTTACCTTTTTTTCCCTCTGCCACCCCTTTATAGCAATTACAAATCATGCAAATCAGAACAAGACCAGTTATAGACCAGTGGATTTGAACAGGACTAAATTCTTGAAGCCAATACAATACAGGTGAAACTCGAAAAATTAGAATATCGTGCAAATGTTCATTTATGTCAGTATGGCAACTCAAATGGTGAAACCAATATATGAGATAGACGCATTACATGCAAAGCGAGATATGTCAAGCCTTACTTTGGTATAATTGTGATGATTATGGCATACAGCTTATGAAAACCCCAAATTCACAATCTCAGAAAATTAGAATAGTGTGAAAAGGTTCAATATTCTAGGCTCAAAGTGTCTCACTCTAAGCAGCTAATGAATCCATAACACCTGCAAAGGGTTCCTGAGCCTTTCAATGGTCTCTCAGGCTGGCTCAGTAGGAATCACAAGCATGGGAAAGACTGCTGACCTGACAGTTGTGCAGAAAACCATCATTGACACCCTCCATAAGGAGGGAAAGCCCCAAAAGGTAATTGCAAAAGAAGTTGGATGTTCCCAAAGTGCTGTATCAAAGCACATCAATAGAAGGTTATGTGGAAGGGAAAAGTGTGGTAGAAAAAGGTGCACAAGCAGCAGGGATGACCGCAGCCTGGAGAGAATTGTCAGGAAAAGGCCATTCAAAAGTGTTGGGGACTTTCACAAGGAGTGGACTGAGGCTGGAGTTAGTGCATCAAGAGCCACCACACACAGACGGATCCTGGACATGGGCTTCAAATGTCGTATTCCTCTTGTTAAGCCACTCCTGAACAACAAACGTCAGAAGCGTCTTACCTGGGCTACAGAAAAAAAGAACTGGTCTGTTGCCCAGTGGTCCAAAGTCCTCTTTTCTGATGAGAGCAACTTTTGCATCTCATTTGGGAACCAAGGACCCAGAGTCTGGAGGAAGAATGGAGAGGCACACAGTGCACGATGCTTGAAGTCCAGTGTGAAGTTTCCACAGTCTGTGTTGATTTGGGGAGCCATGTCATCTGCTGGTGTTGGTCCACTGTGCTTCATTAAGTCCAGGGTCAACGCAGCCGTCTACCAGGAGATTTTGGAGCACTTCCTGCTTCCTTCCGCAGATGAGCTTTATGGGGATGCTCACTTCATTTTCCAGCAGGACTTGGCACCTGCCCACACTGCCAAAAGTACCAAAACCTGGTTCAATGACCATGGGATTACTGTGCTTGATTGGCCAGCAAACTCGCCTGACTGAACCCCATAGAGAATCTATGGGGCATTGCCAAAAGAAAGATGAGGGACATGAGACCGAACAATGCAGCGGAGCTGAAGGCCGCTATTGAAGCATCCTGGTCTTCCATAACACCTCAGCAGTGCCACAGGCTGATAGCATCCATGCCACACTGCATTGCGGCAGTCATTGCTGCAAAAGGGGCCCAAACCGAGTACTGAGTACATATGCATGCTTATACTTTGCAGAGGTCCGATATTGTTCTATTTCCAATCTTTGTGTTATTGATGTCATGTAATATTCTAATTTTCTGAGATTGTGAATTTGGGGTTTTCATAAGCTGTACGCCATAATCATCACAATTATACCAAAGTAAGGCTTGACATATCACGCTTTGCATGTAATGCGTCTATCTCATATATTGGTTTCACCTTTTGAGTTGCCATACTGACATAAATGAACATTTGCACGATATTCTAATTTTTCGAGTTCCATCTGTAGCAAGTAGGAACATGTAAAATGTTCTATGCATAAATTTTTCCATGCATGGAACAGCTAGTCTCAGGGGGTCTGGGTCTGGACTGAAGCATGTAATTGGCCTGGATATGGACTCAAAGTAGCATGTTGGCTTGGACAGTGATTTCTGCATAGAGGTGTTTTGGGAACAGAGCATGGAAAGCAGCCAAGGAATCACTGACAGTAACCAAGTAAGTAGGGAATGGAAAAGAAGCTGCTAGGAAGAGGCTGGAGATGGGCTGCAGATGCTGTGCTTGGACAGTAACAGCAGCTAAGGGGAGGCAGGGAAAGGAAACGCTGCTGGGAAAATCAGTGGGCAGGGCAGGACAGAGTCATGAGGAGAAGAATGGGAGAGGGGACAACATGCACCAGCCCTGCCCTATTCTTTTTGCAAGATCCTGTCAGGTAGCCCAGACCAGGAAACCAAAACCAAGAATACTAATACTACTTTTATTGCAAGGTTACAGTAACAAAATCTTGCAAGTCTGAAAGCACTTCCCCCCTCCCCTACCTTTACATTCCAGAAAACTAGGGAGGGTCAGTTCTGGGATGCTTTTTCCACTCCCATTCCTGCTTTGGACTGAGATTTCTCTTATCAGGCTATTGTCTGAGGCTCTTCTTCTCGACTCCCAAGGTTATTCTCACAGCCCATTAAAGATCCTGTCTGAAATTCCCAGTTTCAGTTCTGCCAAATTGTGACCCATATGGATCAGTTCAACAGAAACTCCACAACACAATGTGTTCACTTCAAACCCCAAACAAAAGACTTTCCTCTCATGAACACAGTAAGATTGAATAGTTGTGCAAACTTATGTATTTATGCACACTGTAAACTGTGTTGGGGTAAGCAAAGAAACTTTTAAGTTATTGTAGTTACTCTATATATTCAGAACTGATTTTTTATTTAGAGTGCAGCTTATCTTAAATATTTAGACAAAACAAATGTAAAAATAAGGCTATTACTGATCTGCTACTATTGCTTTGAAATTAATTTGTAATGTGTGAGCTACCAGCTGCCAAAAAAGGAGGAGGGGCATGTGATTATAACTGCTCTTTTAAGATGCATAAATTTATTACTGAAATCTAAAAAAAATGTTGTATTTATGGTTCTGAGATTTAACCAATGAACTATATTTCTTAGTACTCATATTAGGAGATATTTAGAAGCCACATCTAATAATAAATCCAAAATAGTTTGGGGGGATTCTTGCTATGTCTACTCTTAGCTACTCTTAGAATGTATGCTACCAGTAACTATGAAACAGAGAGCCAGTTTGGTGTAGTGGTTAAGGCACCAGGCTAGAAACTGGGAGACAGTGAGTTCTAGTCCTGCCTTAGGCATGAAGCCAGCTGGGTGACCTGGGCCAGTCATTCTCTCTCAGCCCTAGGAAGGAAGCAATGGCAAACCACTCTTAGAACATATGCTACCAGTAACTATGAAATAATTTTCTATGAGAGAGGTGGGCAATGTTTGAGAGGGTAGCTGCAACTCTTATTCCCAGTGTTCCTGAGGACCACAAAAAGCCATCTGTTGAGATTATGCTGTCACTTAGAAAGGAAGGGTCCAACGTTTTTTGGAGCCCCTTTTCCAAGGATTTTTAGGGTGGGATTGTGAACAGGAAGCCTCTATCTCCTCTATAGGAGATAAACTAATCCTATCCCCATCCTACCCCCCCACAGCCCCCAATTTGTATTGCGGGGCCCACTGAGTTTAACAGTAGGAATGCTATTCCTACCTTCAATTTTTTGCACGGATGGAGAAACTCTGAGTTAATTTTACTTTGAAGCAACAGATTTTCACAACAGTAACTTGTGAAATAGACATCTTAATTTCTCCCATGTAATCCTAAATTTTATGATTTACCATGAGATTAATCTTCAAAGACTGATTCAGCTGTAGGGCAGGAATGTAGTTGGCACGCTGGAGGTGGTGAATTAAGAGAAACTCATGATTGTTGATACCAGTACTTGTCAGTAAAAACTTCTCTAGACACTCCTACAGAAGATAAATAGACACATGTAATGCCGTTGTATCAACAGGTCATCCACTGCTTTTTTTAAAAGAATGTTACTCCCTGAGAATTTATTTTTGTTGTGGCTTACCTGTTCAGTTTCTGTAAATGGCAGTTTTAGTAAATCTTCCATCAGTCCAAGTTCCTGACAGATTTCATACACATGTTTGAGCATCTGTTCGACATTTAACTGGCTAGAATGTTGCCGTAACACGTTCCAAGCTTCCACCATGCAACTGAAATTAATTTCAGAATTAGAATTCTGGCAGATCTTTCTGCTGCAAGAAAAACTACATTAAAAACTGTTAATATCCAATGCATTTGATTTAAAAATAATTTTGATAGTTTGCTTTTTATTTGAGGATTATTTTTCTTCATGAATTAAGCATAGTATTACAAAAGATAAAGACTTGTGCTTTACCTGTTAAATAGTAAGACAGTAAGGTGGAGTGCAACTTCAGTGCTACTTATCATTGATGGTTTCATCATCTGTATATATCGAAGGGCTCGCCTGTGCTCTCCTTGACACATCAAAGCTTGAATGATCCGCACGTGTTGCCAGGACATTTTGATTGTAGCTGGATGAAACAGATAGGACAGAGAATTCTGCAAGAGCCCAAGGTTATAATTAGAATAGAAATAAAATTATACAAATAATCTATACTGGTATTTTCTCTGACTAACAAAATGTTGCAACTCAGGGTTATCCAGAGTGTTATTCACTGAAACTAAATGCAGGGATGATTCAGGACTAATAAAAGGAAATAGACTATTCATAATTAATCTATGAATCTGCCACAATCAGATATAGTGATGGCCACCAATTTAGATCCTTCTAAAAGCAGACTTATCACTTATAATTTGATGGCAACCTCTGAAGGCTTTCAGGTACTGTATAGAATTATAGACCAGTTTTTTAGGTATATGTATAATGTGTGATAGGAAATTAACAAGTTGAACTACAAACTATGTGACTAGACCTGCTTTACAGTACTTTACTGCACTTTCTCAAGTAGCACTGAAAGCTTATATAAGCAAAGAGGTGGAATATAAATCTAATAATAAACAAAATAAGTGAAATGCTATTTTTATACTGACCTCATAATCATTATGATCCAAACACCAAAAACCTTGAATTAAGTTAACCAGACCTATTGGGACTGCAAAGGCTGTTGGGAAAGAATCCACTGAAGTATCAGTTCTGTTTGGACAGGAATGCATGATATCCAGTAATAAATAAATAGTCTGATTAGCATATTAAGGGTAACTGAGAGTTATGTTTCCTATTAAATAACATTCCTATTTTATAAATATGCTTTGCTGCAGTTTTACTTTGTAAAAATCTCACAATTAAATATCAAAACATACACAACCCCAATCTTTAATGTAAATGAATTCTGAATCCACAAATTCTGTCTGGCTTCCAAATGTAACATCCCACTTGAAATATTTATTTCTTGAAATCAAGGAAGTGAAGAACAACAGAAAAGTTTGCAAAAGTGACAGGAACTTTTACAGCTTTCCAAGCTTCTCCATAGCTTGGCATTTGGGGTGTGCAAAATACTTAATTCTGAACTGTTCTGAGCGCAAAACTGTGACTACGACATGCAAAAGGAGTGTTGCAAACATTTTAGAAGTGTCTTCAGCTCAAAACAGAGTTGTCCTGAGTATAAAACAACTCCTGCTTTGCACATAATTGGGATACTTCATGATGTTTTATGGAGTTTTGTCCTTGAAAAGATACAAAACTAAACATTCTGCATACCCCTACTTGGCATGAACTGGATCAATTGTGCTCTTTTCTGGGCCAAAAGGACAGAAGACATCTCAATTAGATATGCAAATATGGAGAGGCCAACAAAGTAGGAAGCAAACTTGTGAATAGCAAACTCTTCCCACGCTCAATATTCTATCATCAACCCAAATGATATCCATGCTTTCATTTATTTTGTAAGTGTTGGACAGAAATGGTAATGGAAAATGCTAAGCTTTAGAGCACAATTTCATTTAAAAACCTTGAAAATGGAATGTGCTGCAGCCACTGTCATATTTTACATTTCTGAAAGGATACAGTTGCATGCTTGTAGAGCTCTTCGGTGTTTTCTAACAAGTAGAGATCAAGCAATGCCTATAATTAGAACACACATGAAGTCAACGATTCCAATTGTTCAAATACAGCAAACCTTTAATTTTTTTTCTTGACTCCTGACAATTGCCTGGACAAATCCATGCCATTTTCTTGGCAAGATTTTCAGAAGTGGTTTGCCACTGTGTGCTTCCTAGGGCTGAGAGGGAATGACTGGCCCAAAGTCACCCAGTTGGCTTTGTGCCTAAGGCAGGACTAGAACTCACAGTCTCCCAGTTTCTAGCCTGGTGCCTTAAACCACTATACAAAACTGGCTCTCTTATTAATGTTACTTACATGTAATGTAGGAGGCGGATACTTTCCAGTTCCACCATTATCTCTCTGCCACAGCTTCACAACTGGATCACCTAACTGGGAAATCATGCCATCAATCATCAAACAATCAGGGTTCCATCTGCCCCTATAACAGGAAGGAAGGAATTTAATTCCCCATTGTTAAAAGCACATTTAAAAATGCTAGTCAATTACAAATCATACAATTCAGATTTCTCTTCATCCAAAATTTATCCACAAAAAAGCAAAAACTGCAACTGCAACCAAACATGAAAAGCTATACAATTTATGTAGAAGCATCTACAAAAGGCTAGTCTGCAAAACCACAATGTATTTTTTAATTGAAGAGGACACTTATTTGCCACATGCTTGGAGTTTTATTAAATACTTTAATAAATCGCATCTAGAAAGACTTAGTCTCTCCTTCTTCTTTTTAGTAATGTTTTAAAGTAAGGTTTTATGTGTTTATATATTTTATGTTCTAATGTTTGTTGTGAATCGCCCAGAGTTCCCCCACTGGGGGGAGATGGGCGGTTGAAAAATTCAATAAATAAATAAATAAATATTGCTGAGTTATATAAAAGAAAAAAAAAGACAGGCACTGAACATCTCCCCCCCACAAAAAGGGTGGGGGGAACGGAAAGGCTATCTCAAATGCCAGCAAGAAAATCACCAGGGACATTTTCCACTTACCCTTTTTTGAGTTTTATAAACATGCACTCAATAACTTTATACAAAAAAAAGAACAAACTGATAATCCTAGACCTGCATCAATCAGTCCCTTAAGCTGTTTTACATAAATGCTGGTGTCTTTCCTCTTGCTACCTGCAAGCTGCTCACAATTGATAAAATCCTTTTACTGAGACTTAACACACTTTAAAAAGCTCTTACCTTGATAAACGTTCCAATTTTTGACGACAATTGATATAAAATCGTTGAATATGTTGGTAATTATAAACAGGTTTTGACAAATGCATGTTTTCCTCTGCACAAAAAAGATGAAAACTCATTTTAAAACATATCAGGTGAAAAAAAAATTCTAGTTGGAGCCAGAATAGCAAAATAAATAGGGTTTTCAAACCTGAACTGCTTCTGCACGCTTATATTGCTATTTGCGGCAATTCAAAATATTAATTAGACTATACCTGGCCAAATATTAAATACAAGAATTTCCACTTAAATACAAGATTTTCCAGATTTGGTATTATTTCATTCATTCATATGTATGTATTGTATGTATGTCACTTTTCAGCTCTCCAAAATATTCCCAAGGTAGTTTGCAGTGCTAAACACAATTTCTTTCAATAAAAATTGAGAGAAATAAAATTTATAGTCCAAGTAACATTAAAATGGCACCCAGAAGTAAGGGTTAATACTATTCAAAACTACTGAAAGTTTGTCAGAATAAAAATGCCTCCACTATGTGGTAGGAAACTGAAAAGGTGACCAAGCTACTATCTACACCCAAGGTGATGTCAATGAAAAAACTATCACGCATTATATCAAGTGTGCCCTTCCATGGCAATAGAACACTAAGTATAGCTTTTAATGTTATGTAAGTAGTGTTGAGATATCTAGACCCCCAAACTATTTAGATCTTGATATATATAATAAAAGGCACAGTACAATAATATAATCCACGTAGTAGTAAGCGTTCTGGCTCCTGCTCTTTTCAAATAGATCTTGTTATAATAATCTCACCCCGATGGTCACTGGTTAATTGTGATTCTGCTATATTAAGTTAATATATAAAAACGGACTCCTTCCTGAAAATGATTTTTTAAAAATTTAAATTATATTAAATGATATACTTCCTTCAGCTGTCAAGTGTCATTTTCACTAGTGCTTTATTTCACTTCCCATTTCCTAGATTTATGAGTACCAATGAGTGGCTACTAATTATAAACACAAATTAGGAAAATACGGTATTTTTGAAATGTATTTATTTAACAATACTTATAAGCCACTCCAATCCAAAGGGACTCTGGGTGGCATATAACAGTTCAAATATAATACAATAAAACAGAACAGTTGCAATAATGATTACTGCACTAAATGTCATCATTTTTTAAAATTATGTAACAGGTACCTGTGTTTGCTATCTCAAGTGAGCAGAGTATTTAGTCTCTCTGGCCAATTCCAGAGGCTATACAGTGGTACCTTGGTTCATGAACGCTTCTGTTCATAAACAATTCGGTTCACCAACAGCTCCAGTCGCAAAATTTTGCCTCCGTTCTTGAACTCCGCATTGGGTTACAAACAGGATCTGCGGCCATTTTCCCTCCCGTGACACATGGTCGCGGCTTCCTGTAGGGAGGGGGACTCTCCCTCCAAGCAGTAACCGCCTCCCCACCCGCCTTCCTGTCCTCCACGCCAGAAGTCGCGTCGAGCAAGGTGAGCTTTCTCTCTCTTCGTACTGTACTTTGTGTCATATTTTTGCGGTTTAAAAAAAAAAAAAACATATGGTTCAGAACGGATTAACCGTAATTACATTGAACCTTATAGGGAAATTTGATTCGGGACGCGATCAAAAATTGGGTGGCGACCAAATTCGTAGGGGTCAGAACGGATTAACCGTATTTACATTGAACCTTATGGGAAAATTTGATTCGGTTCACGACCAATTCGGTTCGTGACCAGAGTCGCGGAACGAATTAAGTTCGTGAACCGAGGTACCACTGTACTAGATTTTCCATTGGCTGAGCACACTCAGTACAGGGAACAGTACTTGGTGTTGCTGAGTGCTCATTCTCACAGGGAGCAGGAAAGCAAGCTTCCTGCTGCCCCTTCTTCTCTGGCTGATGGATGTATGAAGAAAACTAGAACAGCTAAAAGAAATACCTCTCCCACCCACCCCGATTTTATTTGCAAACAGAAGAGTTTATCAAGTGAAACAGAAGATTTGCCAATAATAGCAACTGAAGAAGCTGAACTGTTTATTTTGGGAGAAGCAGGACCCTCACATTCAAAACGGGTATTACCATATCTACTAACAACTCTATCAAGCTTTCACATTTTGACAAAATGTCCAATAGAAGATCAAGAAACAGACAGATGAGATGTTTCAAATTATATTTGCAAGAGGTATACTTCTTTCCATAACTGAACTAAACATTCTAAATGCAACTATTATAAAAAAATCAATTATAACTATTATTATCATCAAATTATTGTTCATCACATTCTCCGGTAGAATGACAAAATTCAAACAATGATTATTGTTTGGTAAAGCACTATCACTGACTCTAGTTTCAGATGGATAAACCGTGCAACATCTCAACATTCTTGAAAGCAATTGGTACCAAATCTTTTCAGCGTACAGGTAGCCAATGCACTGATTATGGAGACTGAAAATGCAGGCCCAGCCAGGCTTCAAAACTTTGTAACTGATAATGCAAGTAAAATGAAAGTTGTATGGAAATATTAATGGCAAGATATTCTCATGCACTAGTACCCGACTGCCTTGGTCATGAGTTTAATATTTTAGAAAGGACACAGCAAGTGTGAATACTATGAAAACTACACTGGCAAACTGCAATGTAGCTGTGAAGTTAAGGAACAACCATCTTGCCCCTAATCATTAGATATTGGAGAAATTAAAGAAAAAAAACCAGGAAAGCAGATTTCTAATTACCAGCAGAAATTAGATGGGGGTTGGCTATGAAATATTCATATCTCCACTGTGCACAAAAAAAAACTTATTAGCAGTGTAAAGCAATAATGACCCAGTATCCCAATTAATCCTGTTAATATTTGAAAGCAGGTTTTTGACAAGAACAGATTCAAATTCAAGGATCATTCAATTTGCTGCTATTAGTTTGGGTCACTATCAAGAAAATCAAGATTCACCAAGACTTTTCAATATTCCATAACTGAATGAAAAACTAATTGAACACTGCTTTCTTCATCTATTATCTACAGAAAAAGAACAAATATATGTTTGCTAGAAGAAAACTGGAAGGTTTGCAGTTCAATTAAGACAAAAAAAGAAAAACAGTCTAACAAATAGGGCCCACTGTTAGGCTTGTTTTTGTTTCTCTTGCTTGCTTCTGGAAAATTGGTTACAAGCACAAACAGCCCTACCTTTAGAAAAAGAGAATACAGTTTCAGTAGTTTTGAATCAGATTTGCTTCAAGATGAAATGTATCTAGTAAGTAGTGATAATAAAGGTGAAACTGTTCTAAATCAATGGCAATGAAAAGCTGATTCTGAAAGGGATGAGCTGAAGCTCAGTTCTATGAGTTCTCAATGTGCATACTGCAATTTCATATTCAAAATTTTCTAGAAATCAAAATTTTCAAAATGATGCTAACTTTTCCATAAGAAATAGACATACACTAGTAATAAAACAGGAAATAACCTGTTACTGAGATCTGACAGCTGAAAAACTACTTTTGAAGACCTACCTAAATTTTCTGGAAGAAGACTGGATCGACAGAACCAGATGACCACTTGTAAATACTGTAAAAGGAGACCGGTTACAACCTGTTTGTTTGTTAGATCTGTAATGCCTAAAAGAAAATTAACAGAGACTTATTTTTTTTAAAAAAACTTAGTACAACCTTGACAAGGTATAGGTGATAATGGATCATTTGGCTATTTAATTTCCGATTGATTTTATAGGAATTCCAGCTTTAACCCAAATATGCCCACAAAGTAAATTATCTGCACAGGATATAAACCTTCCAATATACCAAGACTAACATGAGATAACAAACCAAGCTTGCTTTTAAACTGTTCTGTGTGGTGTCTGAAGATCAAATTAGCTTTATTATTTTTTTAAATTCAAAGGAAAAAAATGACCATACAATAGCTAGACATGCAAATACACAGAAGGAGAATGTAAGATTCCTATTTGTTAAAAGGTAATATAAAATGTGCACCTTAAATTTTATTACATACCTTTTTCTGTCAGTTCTTGAGCTTCCATGATAAAACAGTTTAACACTGTGTTAAGGTTGCTAAGAAGCAACTCACAGCGCTGGAGAGACTGTAGAGTCTGTGGATCAATAAAGTTAGATGACCCATCAAACAGGGGGGCACCTTAAAAAATAGAGTTTTGACAACTTTAGTTAAGAGTCAGAATTCAAAATGTTAAGAGTCAGAATTCAAAATGTTTTTATTCAATATTATTAAACAAACATAATTAAGCCAAATTACTGAATAATTTCTGTATACATTAAGTTGATTTCCACTGTTTCAAAACACTACACTACTTACAGAGATGAATGAAATCTTCTTTTGTTTTAACTACTTTACTCCATGCCCATTCGAGAACAAAACGCAAGTTTGGGGCAGAATCTGGTTGCTCTTCAAAAAACAAAAAGCAGAAGTTATAGAAGTTATTTAACAAAATAATTTTATTGAACAACAAGGTTATGTTTACCTTCAGCAGTCCACTGTTTGATGCAGCTAGTGAGGAGCCCCAAAGAACTAGTTTGGATAGCAGCTGATAACACAGCTTCGAACTGCTCTTCCTAAAAAAATATCCAAAAGGAAAATAAAATGCACTCATCTCAGCATTTCATGGCATCAGTGATTCACAGTTTCAGCATCAAAAATGTAATCTAGCTATAGCTGTATGCCATATGAAATGCTGGATCCAGCTAGGGATGTGCACGCTATCAGGTATCCTAAATGAAACCTGGGCCTGCTCACAAACCTAATTTTCCTTGTGGAATTTTTGTTAAATCAAAATGTTATAACCCAATCAATTAGACCTAGGCATAAAAATTAAGAATCAACAGAATGGCTGCATTTTCAACCACATCTTCGTCATAAACTCACCTGACTCAGACTTGTTGGCTGTATATCAATAAATCTTGCAGACAGTAAACCAGCTATAAGGCATCTATTATAACCCTCAGGAATGGTTTCATTTAATGAACAGCCTGAGTTTTTTAAGAAATGCAATGTCTGCAATTAATCAGAAACAATTCTGTATTAGGACAAACTGTGTGCAGAATGCTGGAAAGTCACAAGTCACTACAAAGATTAAGCAATTCTTGTCAAAATAAAGGCAGAGAAGCTGTTGTATTTATTAGTTTTCTTCCACATTCTCTGTACCAGGCAGAGAAGCTATAAAGAAATAATTGTAACTGTGTTGGGTACAGGCAAGACAGTAAAAATCAAGACCCAGTAACTTGGACAGATGTACCTGCAATGCTTTGTGCTGCTCAAGTGCCACTGAAAAACACAGCAGTCCACAAAAAGTCATAAACGTTTAAGGGCTACTTACTCAGTGATTCCAGATACCAGTTAAGGAGATACGTAAAATGTTTAAAAATGGAAAAGTAAACATTATTTTTAAAGGGGGTGGGGGGTTCTGGCCTCAGCAAATATAATGAAAAAAGCAAGCAGGCATCGCAGAACTTGTAACCACTGCATTGCCAACTTCAGAGTTAGAACTAAACTGATATATGAATATTAAAACAGTAAATTTTTCTTTTACCATAGCTGTTTATTGCATTCTTAAAGGAATTAGAAATGAAGTTTCCAGAGTGGAGCTGATTCACGTAATATTTATGAATTGAAGAAGAAGGTAACAAATAAATAGAATGCCATAATACTGCAGTAAATAAATAATACTTACATCTTTTTGAAATCCTGTGCAAGACACATGAACAATTCCACAGTTCAGCAAACAAGTGGCATCTATGGAATAGAATTCTTCATTAGAATGACTGAGGTGCTAATGACTGATACTTATAATGGAAAAAAAAGATTTCCAGCAATTTTATTTCAACATTGCCTAGCATGCACTGGGGCACTGATGCAGATGGGATAACTGTATAAGATGAAGAGTTAAATTCCTATACCCACATCCGGGTCTCAGTCCAAATCAATGGTTCCAAGACTACAATTCCATTCTATGAATCAGTCTGGCTCTTGAAATACAGTCATGTGAAAAAGAAAGTACACCTTCTTTGAATTCTATGGTTTTACATATCAGGACATAATAAAAATCATCTGGTCCTTAGCAGTTCTCAAAAGTAGGTAAATACAACCTCAGATGAACAACAACACATGACATATTACACCAGGTCATCATTTATTGTACAAAAAGAAAGCCAAAATGGAGAAGCTGTGTGTGAAAAACCAAGTACACCTTATGATTCAATAGCTTATAGAACCACCTTTAGCAGCAATATCTTGAAGTAATCGTTTTCTGTATGACTTTATCAGTCTCTCACATCATTGTGGAGGAATTTTGGCCCACTCTTCTTTACAACATTGCTTCAGTTCATTGAGGTTTGCAGGCATTTGTTTATGCACAGCTCTCTTTGAGGTCCTGCCACAGCATTTCAGTAGGGTTGAGGTCTGGACTTTGACTAGGCCATTGCAACACCTTGATTCTTTTCTTTTTCAGCCATTCTGTTGTAGATTTGCTGGTGTGCTTGGGATCATTGTCCTGTTGCATGACCCAATGTCGGTCAAGCTTTAGCTGTCAGACAGATGGCCTCACATGTGACTCTAGAATACTTTGGTATACAGAAGAGTTCATGGCTGACCCAATACTGCAAGGTGCCCAGGTCCTGTGGCTGCAAAATGAGTCCAAATCATCAGCCCTCCACCACCATGCTTGACGGTTGGTATGAGATGTTTGTGCTGATATGCTGTGTTTGGTTTTCACCAAACATGGCGCTGTGCATTATGGCCAAACATCTCCACTTTGGTCTCGTCTGTCCAAAGGACAGTGTTCCAGAAGTCTTGTGATTTGTTCAGATGCAACTTGGCAAACCAAAGCCATGCTGCCATGTTCTTTTTAGAGAGAAGAGGCCTTCTCCTGGCAACCCTTCCAAACAAACCATACTTGTTCAGTCTTTTTCTAATTGTACTGTCATGAATTTTAACATTTAACATGCTAACTGAGGCCTGTAGAGTCTGAGGTGTAACTCTTGGATGTTTTGCAGTTTCTCTCAGCATTGCATGGTCTAACCTTGGGGTGAATTTGCTGGGACGTCCACTCTTGGGAAGATTGGCAACTATCTTGAATGTTTTCCACTTGTGAATAATCTTCCTCACTGTAGAATGAGGGACTTTAAATTGTTTGGAAATGGCCTTATAACTCTTCCCAGATTGACGGGCAGCAACAATTACTTCTCTAAGATCATTGCTGATGTCTTTACTCTTTGGCATTGTCTAAACACACACCTCAGTGCTCAAGACCAGCAAACTCCTAAAACTTCAGCTTTTATAGAGGGAGTCACACTTGCTGATGATCAATTGATCAAGGGCATTCGATTAGCAGCACCTGGCTGCTACTTAGCTTCTTCATACCTATGGAAGCAGTAAGGATGTACTTAGTTTTTCACACATGGCTTCTCCATTTTGGCTTTCTTTTTGTAAAATAAATGATGACCTGGTGCAATATGTCATGTGTTGTTGTTCATCTAAGGTCGTATTTACCTACTTTTGAGAACTGCTAAGGACCAGATGATTTTTATTATGTCCCGATACCTAAAATCATAGAACTCAAAGAGGGTGTACTTTCTTTTTCACACGACTGTATATGTTTGATAATTTTTAAAAACATGCTAGGGATAATGATGGCACTCTATCATGCTACTACTTTGACAATATTGATCTAGTACAGGTAATCCTTGAATTACAACCATTCATTCAGTGACTGTTCGAAGTTACAACAGTGCTGAAAAAAATGGACTTACAACTGGTCCCCAAAGTTATGGCTGTTGCAGCGCCCCCACAGTCACATGATCGCAATCTGGGCACTTGGCAACCTGTTTGCACTTACGACTGGTTGCCAAGCACCCCATGATCATCATCTGCAAATTTCCCTGCAAGCAAAGTCAATGGGGAAGCCGGCAGGGGAAGTTGCAAGTAGCTCAGGTAAGTCTCCCTCACCCACCTCAGCCTTTCTTCGCTTGTACACACTGCCTTTCTTCACTCACATGCGCCGCACCCTCCTTCCCTCTTTGCTCACACTGCACCCTCCTTCCCTCACACACATGCACCATGCCCTCCTTCCCTCCCTCGCACACACTAGCACCCTCCTTCCCCCTTTGCCACTCACCCACACTGTGCCCTCCTTTCCTCACTCGCACACACACACACACCATGTCCTCCTTCCTTCACTCACTTGCATGGACCAGCGCCCTCCTTCCTCTTTCACTCGCTCACACACACTGTGCTCTCCTTGCCTCGCACACCCTGCGCCCTCCTTCACTTGCTTGCATGCACCAGCGTCCTCTTTCCCCCTTCGCTTGCTTGCACCATGTCCACTTTTTGTTGTGCTGCAGCTCTGGGGCTTTGCATGAGGAAGGCTTTGCAGGAAGAAGGAGAAAGCCTCACAAATGGTCAGCAGCTTCCAATGTGAGCTGCAAGGAATGTGCTGGAAACGCCCCTGGAGAGTCCTTCAGCGCCTGGAAGCACCCCTGGAGCACTCCTTCAGTGCCCCTGGAGAGTCGAGTGAGCAAAGGAGTGAAAGATGGCACAGTGCATGCAAGCGAAGGGGGAAGGAGGGCACTGGTGTGTTCCATCGAGCGAAGGAGGGGGCAGTGTAAGTGAACAAGCGAAGGGGGAAGAAGGGCACTGGTGCACGCAACCAAGCGAAGGAGGAAGCAGTGTATGCGAGCAAGGGAAGGAGGGTGCAGTGCATGTGAGTGAGCAAAGGGGGAAGGAAGGTGCAATGTATGCAAGAGAGTGAAGGAGTGAAGGAGGGGCAAGAAAGGGGAAGGAGGGCCAAGAAGCCCTTAGCCCCAGTGTGGCAAGCAGCCCCAGAGCTCCACGGGTTCTGGGGCTGCTTGCCACCCTGCAAGGCAGGCTGCAGGGCAGCCAAAAGGGCAGAGATGAGGGGGAGATAGGTAGGTGGGGAGAGTTGGAGGCAGTCCCTTACTTTACTAAGGCTCAAGTCTGGAATGGCTTGGATTGGGGTGGGTCCTCAGCTAATGACCAGTGGAATTCACTTAACAACAGCAATGGGGTGTGCTGGGATTGCCATCGCTAAGCGATGCGATCATGTGACATCTCACTTTACAACCATATCGCTTAGTGATGGAAATTCCACTCCCAATTGTGGTCATACGCTGAGGACTACCTATAGCAAATCAACTTCTTGCCCCTGTGCAATAAGTGCAGGAGCAGCAAAGTTTACCAACAAAGTTTTGTACACAACACAAAAAACACAAGGAGAAAGTGCACAGTCTGAAAGAGAAAGAGAGTAGCTTTTCTAGTACTATTGTTTGCCCACACCCAAATCCCAACATTTAATTCTAAAATTAAATGCTACTCCCTGGGACAGAGCATAAAAAGTGATGCAGTTGGCATTAAACATTGTGCAAGCACATTATGGAGGAATCATACTTTTTATCACTAGCACTAGCCAAAGGAGACCCTAGGATGGTAATATTTTATATTCAAATGCAGCAATGTGCGTTTCTTACATTAAGAATAAAACTGAGCCTTAAACAGCATTTTCCTGGAACTGACATACTAATTAATGGAACTGCAACTTGACCCACTGCAGAATGTGCAATATTATTATTAGATTTTTATCTAATAATAGATAAAAGACCATCACAGCAATCTTCAGAGTATTTCAAAAGTATACTGCAGATGCAATAACTTCAGTATGCTCCCATAAAAGCAGTTGATAATACACATACCAAAATTGTAGGTGCTTGGGTTAAAAAACTGTTCAGGTGGAGGATATGAAGGAGGCACTCCACGACTAAAGCTTCGTTCATGTACCAAGACATCCAAAATACGATTAGGAGAGGTGATGCTCACTACAGCATCCAGAGACCATAATGCAAAATATGGACAATTGTGTAGAAATTCTCCTGGCCTTAAGAAAGGAGATAAAAAAAAATCAATCTGACAGCATTAAAATGTATTCTTTCTGAAATTTTGTGAAAAGAAACTACCACTTACCTTAATGAATCTGGCATCTGAGCATGATACCAGCGATTTATATCAAAAATACCTAAATAGGTAGATGGCTTGCCTTGGCCATAAGTGTTCACTTGCCAGCTAAAGACAGATACACTTGTATCAGGTGATATGACTGGGTCAAAAAGAAAAGGAGACAGAATTACTGTAAAAGGCAGCTAAATTTATAATTATATAAATACAATTCAAATACAAGTATAAATACAATTCAGTGAAATACATCTATTTTTTTTTTTTTTTTACAACTCAAGAGTTACCGATGCAAGTTAGATAAAATACTTGGCTATGCACAATCTCTGAAAGTCATGCAATCCCAATTTATTGAGCTACTTAGTCTAATGCAAGCTAAGATTCCATGAATATAAGCACATGTGACATTTGCTACCTTTCATTGCTAAAGCTTTAAAAAAAATCTGGGTATTTATAATAAGAGGAAATTGCCTATGACCTGTCTTGTAGTTCAGCTAGCTGTCAGCTATGTTGAGTTCTATCCATTTAACATCTTCACCCAAGACAATAATTGATTCACAAACAGTATAAAGCCAGTGATCTCTCTATTTCACTATTTAACTCCATTAACCCACTATTCATTATTTAAACCAATAGACTAAGTGTTTCTTTATCTCTAACTACAAGCTAAATAGAAGAATTGTTCCCTGGTGGAAGGAATTATTGCATATGCCTAATGGGAGACACTAATTACTTATGAAATATTTGTGGTTAATTCTTTACCTAGTCTTCTCTGAATTTATTTATAAACTCATATAGTTTTATGAAGAACTTCACCAAAAATCTACATAATCAAAATACTGATTTTTCTCAAAGATGGATATTTCATTTAAGATGGCAGAAAGTGATGGAGGCTTTCACATTTCACATTTTTTTTAAAAAGATACCTTTGGTATCTGCAGCAAAAAAATTCATGTCAATTTCCAGTAGTCTTTTCATGTGAGAAGCAGTTAATAGACTGTAATTGTTTAATCTTTGGCAAGCATTACTCTATCCTTATGAAATAAACTTCAAGACTAATGCTTAAAAAGCAAACAACCAGCAAAATTGAATGATAAAATGCTATTGCATTACTATGTAAAACACAAGAAAAGAATTGCTCCAAATATTTCTGAAATGTATGCAGCTGTGACCATCTGAAGCTCTTTGTCTGTATAATGATTACCAGGGGCAAGGAGATTTTGGCTCATAGACCAGATACTATACACCCTGCAAGGCCTCTATAGCCAGAAAATAGCTCGTATCCTTGAAGCCCCGTTCTCTTTACGGTTGGAGAGACCTGGCCTATTCTACATTATCTAGACTGTTTCCAGGACTAGTGCACAGGGAGATATGGGTGAATGTGATGAGACAAGCAGAGAATGAAAGGAAGAATACTGTACCACCTACCATATCTAGCACTGCTGGAAAGCACTCCCCCAATGCATAATACAATCAAGCCCAAAAGGTTTATGTTATCCACAAACACTGCACTCTCCTCAGATGTTATATAATTAGCCTCTGTAGCTTCTGGTCTATCATTAGTCCAGATTAAATCACTAATCTAACCTACATTGATGTTACTGTTGCTAAAAAATGTAACAGAACTCAACTAAGTATTCTTGGAAAATACAGATTTATGTGATTAAAATTCACAAAGTGCAGCCGTATCTGAAAGCATTCTATTCTCTAACTGCCAAAGCCAGAAACAGCTCCTTTAATTGTTCTGGGTCAGATCTAAACACGTCATTCTGCTTGATAATGCAATTATATCAGAACAAGCCTAATTCTGTTCCCTTACCCCTTCTTCACATCAGCTCTGGGGGCTTAAGAGATCTTTGGAACAGGATGCCCGCACAGGAAGAACAATAGGAAGTTCAACTATGCAAGCAGAAGAGCACTCATTTATATTAGACATAATTTTGTATGCCTGTGTGCATGATACATACCTTTCAGTGATTTTTGTCAAAGTACTAGTTCTAGTATAGATTTATAGGACTCCACACAATATATTTAGGTTGTTCATAACTGAAATATATACCATAAATTACTAAGAACTAAACAGGATATAAAAAATAATATTTATACAAAAACAAATTGTATAGTTCAGACTTAAGTCTTATATAATAAATTATCATGATTAGCTGTAACATACAATACTAACCTTCATTAATACTATCTTCTCTGTCAACATGACTTCGAAATTTTTCTACAGTTTGACAACCAATTAATTTGGTGTTGCTAGTCTGTCCTCTCAAAGAGGAAACTCCACCTGTAAGGTCCAGACTGTACCTTTCTTCACAGTATTCCAAACCCTGAAAATGTATTACATCAAGTCAATGTATCTGATCAAGAATGTGAGAACTTCAATTCTTAATAACAATGCTTACAATCTTGGGTACTTGGAAAACATTTCTCAATTATGATAAAATTCCTATGGCCTTAAATAAAGCATTATCTGTATGGCAGCTTTTAATTAATGATGTTGACAGCTTGCTCAGTTTTAAGAATGATGTGACAGATAAAGAACTGTTTCTGCTAAGAGCAGGAAAGGTATTGAACCCTGCCTAATTGTAAAGAAAGTTCAGTAGTAGAGTTGTGGCAATGCTTCTTTACATAAAAATGCAGGCAGTAACCTGTTAGAACTACCTTGGGGATATATCTGTCTTCTCCCAGATGTAAAACTTTGATTCTATGAATTCTCATTAAGTTACTAACTTTTCACAAAATTAAAACAAGGAAATGGTGGGTCATATACTCCAAGTAAGTCACAGATCAATATACCTGTTGATATTAACTAACTGAAGTTATTTTAAGTGAAGAAATACTGCTGTTTTTTAATCAGAAACCATTTCATTGTTTTGTAGCCAAAGTAATTACTTTAAAATGAGATCAGCAATTTATTTTTATTTTCTAATAGTTTAAAATACTTTAAAACATAATTTAATTACTGTACAAATACAATTACACTCAGCTCTCCAATTAAATAAAAAGAAATCTTTGTGACCTCTCAGTATTTATTGTAAAAGTAAATAACCAAGCTGAAAAACATGCAACCCAATAGGTAATTCAAAAATTCAAAGTAATTTCTAATAAAAACTGTATGTCTGAGATCACATATCAGAGATAGTAAGCAATAAGCTGGCTGTGACATTTCAACAGCTATGATGAATCTACTTCAGTACGTTAGGCAACATATACTTGAGCTATCGATTCAGTATATGAATATAACTCAAAACCAATTTTTTGTTTAAATTAAACAGCTTCTGAAGGGCAAAAGCAGGAAACTGAATTTATGAAAAGATTTAATGCTTAAGCATGCAGTTAAACTAGGAAGCATTTGAAGAATTAAACCTGGAAGGAAATGTATATATGAAATTCTTTCTAAGCTACTTAGAATGCCTGAGGCACATTCTTCTTTAAAAAGATAACAGATATATAAATTATTACTGACAGGGCATTAAAAATATCTGCTTAAAAATATAACTCAAAATGAAGTTCAAGTGTTTTTGTGATGCTGTGTAAGCACCAGAGACTGAATAAGTGCTTTGAAATTTGTGTATAGGACAATCTGATCACAGCTATCCCACATTAAGGACAATTTCATTATTATTGTTCTTATAAAAAAACCATTGGAACTGTTTGTCTATTTCTTTTTCATATGGGCCTCAGGTTCAAAACTCCTCATTGACAGTCTCACCTTCCAGAGTTACCATGATAATGGTCACCAGGAATATGCTGTGCAAGCTTAAGAGAATCTACTCAAGATTGGGGCAATTACAGATGCTGATGCAAGTTGCTTTCCCTGCAATCACATAAAGACTGTGGAACATCTTAATGAAATCTCTGGGCCAGGGTGTCCACTGGATGTGTAAAAAATGTCAAGATGGCAGCTGAATTGCACAACTGAAATCACATACCCTTTTATTCATTGCATGTACAGTGTAAAAAAGGGCATAGCTTCTATCACACGGCCATGGCAATAATCTTGACTTTTTTTGACAGTCTCCCCATTGATGTCCCTGTCTCTGGATCCTATTTACACTCAACTACTATATTGTAATTTAGCTTCTTATAAAATCAACAACAACCTTATGACTGTGGCAAGAAGTGGCCCATAATTAAATTATATCCTATTATTTGTCTCTTTTCTCATTTTTAACAATGGGAATAATGTAAGTGGCTGGACAAGTTCAAAAAACAATAAATGTATAACATATTAATAATCAGTTGAGAAAATACTTCTGAATGCAAGCATATGTGTCTGTGAAATTAAAAATGTGTAGAATTATCCCAATAGCCACAGTACTAAATACTAGTTGAGCATATGCTTCTCCCACAGCAAGGAGCCAAATTATTTTAAAATCGAAATTAACATAATTGCAAACAAACTAGCAGCTCGCTTGTAGTGCTGAGATCAAAGCCTTGTCAAACAAAGTTGTAACAGGTTCTAATACACTTCACTTTAGTACTGAATATTTAAACATAATACTTTACCTCATACATGATTTGTCCTGATGCCAACCGCCTTCTGTCACTGAAAGCCAACTGCAGCAGATGTAAACTAAGAATATCTCCCTCACTAAAATGAAATATCAAGACTATAATAAAAAATATAGTCATCTCCATTATTTGCTAGGTAATATAAAATTAATAGTGATAGTGAATTAAGCACAGCTGTATCACAAAAAGGGCATCTTTTGTCATGGCTCTAGGGTCCTTGGCGCAATTGTTCAGCACTGGTGGCCTTACTTTCTGAGATGTAAAACCAATGAAAACAATAGTATAACTCCTAAAGCAGTCTTTATACAGTTGAAAGGTAAAGAAAACTCTTGACTCAACTGGAAAAACCCTGGCAAAATAAATACAAAATTCCAGCCATGTGCATGACACAGCCCTACTACTTTGCATGATTTCTCTGCCAACATTAAAACCAGTCTTCAAAATGCTTCCCATCCCTCATCAAATAGTTATTACTACTCCAAAGTTTGCCATTCCTATTGTGTCGACATTCAGATACAGCTAAATAATAATGGTTTTATTTCTGAAAGTAGGTCTGTCTTTCAATCTCTAAAGTAATTTAAATATGATAACAGGAGTATCCAACAAGCATTTCTTCACTATCTAAAAATATCCATCAATAGGATCAGAGTATGCAACTGCCCTTCTTCCTCCTTGCAAGTCTTTATAGCGCTTCCAATACAAGAAGGGGGGATGCACAAGGAATGAGAATCACTGAAATCATCCCCTTTTTATTCTGCTGTCACTTATTTTCCATTAGTAGACACATACTAATTCAACACCTAAATAGAAAAAATGAAGATTTCTCAGGACTGGATAATTGCCAAGGCCCTAATTTTGGATTTATATTTCAGATTACTGGTTTTGACGCAGATACCTTCCCTAGAGTCTGCTAAAGCAATTCTTATTCTTTTATCAGCAGAATTAAAATTCTCCTTCTCTCTCCAATGGACCAATTCCTTGTTAGAGAAGTAGCAACAAGTAATCTCATAAACACAAGTTAAATCATGATTTGAATATATTTTATTATCTAGTTATCAGAGTTCCCAAACTGCTTCACCCACCTTTCTTGTGTTGATTGCACAGCCCACAAGTAACAACAATTGCGAGGATCATTTTCAGGTTCTTGAAAAGTAACAGCATATACAGGAATTCTCCCTCCCTCTAATTGGAAGTGGTATCTGAATATTAGGGCAGAAAGGGAGAGAATAGAAGGCATGGAAAATGGATAAACATTTAAAAATAATTCTCCAGTTTACAGGATACTGTCTATTATGTTGGCATCTTTTACTAAATATTGTTTTATAAAGGATGTAAATTCAGTAGTTACACTTTAATTCAATATTCAGTTACACAATCAACCTGGAGATCAGTGGAAATATGGTAGTTTGGATGACTGTATAAACTATATTGCAGCATTCTACAATAGAGACTACTAAGATTGTGCTGTCTGAATTAAAAGATGATAGGTCATATGGAATTGTTTAAAACCTTACAGGAACAAAAGCAAGTATTAATTAAGTAGCCATAGCACTAATCCTAATTATAATGTATGTATAATAAAATGACATATGCTGGATGTGTTTTTCATTTGAGGTAGCTTATCTATTTTCTCCTAAATTATAAGCTGGCAACTAGGGGTATTTGATTCACTGAATATAGTGGACTTAATCCAAGGAACCGCTCTATTGCGAAAAGGCAGGTATTCCACTAGAACTTCTCAATGGAAGATGATTTTTGCAAATTTCTCCTTTTACCTGCAGTATCAAGCACAATGTTCTGCATGCAGGATTTCAAATTCTCCAGGACAAAATTTCAAGAGACTCCAGAGGATGGAAGAATCAATGGCAATTGTTTCATCCCACCCTTTCTCCAGCAAGTGAATCTCACAAATGGACTTCCACTTGTGAGAACTTTCAGGCTAAGCCAACATCACTTTTCATTTATCTATTCACAAAGTGCTGCACACATGCTATATAACACATTAAGGTAGGGTTGAGTAATACATTAACTCACATCAGCTCTAGCTAACAGCACCAGTAGTGAGGGCCAGTGAAAATGCAATCCAACATCTGGAGAACTATATGTCACCCCTTCTAGTAAGGGGACAAAAAATCCAGAATATCTCAAAAACATATTTGGATTTCAGTGATCAGCATATCAGTATATGTTTCCTTTTCAGTTTATTTCATTAGATGACATACCACTTTTCATACACTTACTCTTTCTTCAAGCTTTTCATATTCCACAGTGAAAGATATCCATCAGAAAATCCCACAACTAACTGGTTGCTTCTTTGTATGTATGAGAGAGTTGTCACAGCAGTTCCTGATGGGTTCAATAACTGGAAACAGAGATGTCGACCTTTCCTTGTTACAGCTTCCCTTACTTGTGGTATTTCAGAAGGGATTCCAGTGATAACTTCTAGATCTGTATATATGGCAGTATGTAACAAATTCACATTGCCTTACTTAAAAGTAACTTATTTAAAAAAAAAATTGCTCACAGAATAAAGTAGGTTATGAACACAATTCAGTAAGACTGGGTAATGAAAGATTAGTTTTGCTTGTTCATCTGTTTTCATTTTAACTACTGTTGTCTCCATCCATTTGAACTGTGTTCATTTGTTAGTTCATTCCTTTCTCTAAAAAATGAAGAGGAAATTCAACCAGGTGATTTTTTTTCACTTTATAATCAGAGTAAATACCTGTGCAATCCAATATTTAAGATAAATAAAGCTTTGAAATGCCAATTTCATTGCTATATTTCCTTTCTGCCTGTAACTTTTCAATAATCTGTTGAGACTAATTAGGGCTCCCCAATAGGCTATTTCATTGGGTTTTTTTTCCTCCCTCCTATGCACCGTACACATTAGACTATTTCTTCAGTATAATTTAATGCCTCCAATGCAAAACAGTTAAAAATGAACAAATCAACAAATGCTTGTTTGTTTCATTCAAAACATATCCTGATTTTATTATAAAGCCAAATTAACAGTTGCTTTCATTTTCAATTCATTTTAAAACTTCCTGAACATGGAAAGTCCTGAAAAGATGACTACATAAATCGACATAGTTTTTTATTTAGCAACCAAGGATATTTTGTCTTTTTGGACATTATTTTGGAGATGTGATCGAGAAGACTCCAGATTTTGGTCCATAATATTAGCATAGTTTTCCATTTAATAAATCCATATATGGATTCAGTTGCTTCACCTAAGTGTAGGGTGGGGAGGGAAGATATTCAGTGGCAGTAATAAATAACAGCTAGTTAGTAAGACAAAGTTTCTAGATCTCTCCCTAGGTGTGTGTTTCTAACATTTTCAGATGATTTAATTCCCTACACAGGTTAGATGTACCTCACATCAGTAACCTACATCACTATTCTATTGCAGATAAATCTGAAAGCCCAGTATTCTAGCTCAGTGAATTACTGCAGAAAAAATATTCCTTTGTTCTATCCTCCTCTGTTGCTATCACCTTATATTTCTCTATCAGATATACATATTATAGGTTAGTAGACCAAAGGTAGCCATCTTCCTGAAGACCAAGAATGAGTATTCTAATTAGTATTCTAATTTTAATTTTGTAAATTATATTCCCATATGATCTAGAAAACGTAACTCCTTCTTATCAACTAGAAATCAGTATTACAGATAGAAAGGAAT
The DNA here is from genome assembly GCA_030867105.1 of Liasis olivaceus. Taxonomy (NCBI): domain Eukaryota; kingdom Metazoa; phylum Chordata; class Lepidosauria; order Squamata; family Pythonidae; genus Liasis; species Liasis olivaceus. Next base: position 268,147,042 of record CM061349.1, read on the forward strand.
ATTATTTACCAGAAGCTTCTATTTCATTCTGGTTACATGACAAGTCATCCAGGCAAAGATCTATCAAGAGGACATGACCAACATCAGTAACCACCACAGCCACACCAAACAGCCATCTGAGACACTGATGCAAGTGTTGAGTTGTCAAGCTGGCTCCTCCATGGTTTATAATTGGTTCTATGGCAGTGACCTAAAAAAGCATAACATCAGTTAAGCAGTTAGACAACCTGTAGGATAAGCACATGAACAATCAATGTCACTTTGGGATTTATAACTGTAGTTTTTGAATTATTTAAATCTGGTCAAGATACCAAATAACTCCTACCACACTCAGTTTTCCCTTTTGCACTGATATTGTTATTCAGAAAAGCTATTTTTGCTGGTGAGTACATATTACTGATCTGCTCAATCCCTCTTTAAATGCAAAAAGTGCAATTTTATCACAGGGCCACTAAAAGATATTAGAAAACTTTCATTGATTTTTCATATATTTGGCATTCACTGATTTATTTTATTTTTATATATATATATATATATATATATATAAAAGCCTTTCAGCTATCATTTATTTCTATAAGTGCTCATAAGAAAACAATTAATTTATCCTAGAAATGTTATGCAATATCATTTTTCCAGTATGACAAGCAGAAAAGAAACTTGTCCAGAATACTCTAACTTAATTTTGAAATTAATGAAATTCAATGCACTGCCAAAAAAAATCACTGGACCTCCTAAATAGAACACAAGTATTCACTGAAAAAAAAAACTCCACTCTTCATATAATGTTATCCAAACCCTGCTTGAATTTGAAGAACTGGGTTAATTTCTTTGACAATAATTTTTTTTTTTAGTACTGGAATACTGAATTCCCTAAGGATTGGGCTTGCTTTCTCAAAACAACATTTTTTAATCAGGATACCTCTATACACACTACTTTCCAATATTAAAATTTATTTTCTCATCTCATCTCATCTCATTTCATCAAATCAGGAATTAGTGATTCCACATTCTTTTGCTACCCCTCACTCTCATCTTCTCTGAAGAGCTGAAGGATCCTTTGGAGCAGATTTCTGGGTCACCGTTACAGAGTGAAAATTGAAGTACAGAGGACCTACTTTGCATTCACACTTTATTTCTGATTTTAACTAAAGATAACACTGAAGACAATTCCAGTCAAATTCAATCTTTGCTTTAAATTCTTATCTAAGCAAAGTGGACAGGGAATACTAGAAAAATACTAGAAATTGAAAAAAATTCAGTGCTCTCCGATTATTAGCATACATACAACAGACTATTTAAAAATTATATAAACAAAACAACATGGTAGTAGCAGCATACTGGCTGCATCTACACCAAAAGCCTCACAAAGAACTATCCACGCAGGTCTCACTGAATTCTTGAAATGTTCTTCCTGAAAGTCAGGCTGCTCTCAAAAAAACCACAGATACACCTAAAGAAAAGAACCTTCCTACTTCCAATTTTGGCCAATTCTATTCATCAGCAGATTCCCCCACGCAAACTCATGCTACTGCAGTCACAGAAGCTGCCCAAGGGAGGAAAGGCTAAAGAATTTTGCAAGCTTGATTGTGTGCAAGTTCAGATGCAACTGGCAATACATTTGAAACAAGTAATAAGGTAGAAAGAAAAGCTAAAGGGTAACTTTGACTATGTGTTACTTTGCCAAGACTAAAGTATAAATTTAGTTGTGGCAAAATGATAAAAAAGTTCTTTCACAGATCAGGAGACAAATCTGTGAATTTCTGTTTTTTTTCTGCAAAACCTCTGCCTTCTTTTTATTAAGTCTATCACATTAAAATCTTTTACTGTTCATCAGCAATTTATTTCTGGATTCACTAGTAGCTCAGCCTGCTTAGTATTTTCTTCCTGAATTGCTACACTTATGGCAAAATTCAGCAACTGTAATAATTAAGAACATTTTATACTACAGAATCCAACACTGATTAATTTACATCATTGTAAATCTGGAATACAAAAAGATGTGGTTGTAATTTTTAAAGGTCACTACTAATAATTAGAGAGTACAAGTTGCTGTAAAGAGAAAGAATTAAAGCAGAAACAATAGCTGGAGTATACATCAGGACAAAGAACTTATTTTTCAAATTAAGAAGTCATATATATATACCCTTCCAGGAAGAACAACTGCTTTAACCACTCTGGATATTCCAAGATCATACAAACACAGAACACTTCCTTCTGTTTCTTCCAAACCAATTAACAGTCCATTTCTTTTCTGCCAGGAAAACTCTTTCACTGCAAGAATAGTGGGTAGCTGCTCATTCACCCCATTAAAACGATATGCTGACAGCCGTTCTCCTGTGACTGGGCTTACAATCTCAAGTTGTGGTCCACATGCAAGGCAAGCCAGCCCACTTCGACCTAGAAGAGAAGAGAAGAAATGTATATAAGAGGAAAATGTGGAAAGGTAAGCTCTTACCTGTGAAAAAATAATATTCATAGAGAGAGAAGAGCAATTGGAGAAACACTGAGGAAAAAAAGTTTTGCCTCATACACTGGGATTTATTGACTCCATGTATTAGTTACCTAACATAACATATGATAACATATGAAATACACCCTGTACTGATTAGTTCAGTAAATTTAATTGATGAGCTCAGAATAATTTATATACTACAATCTTCAGCAGTGTGCTTGCACCTTATATTTTTAAAATATTTACAAGTGAGAACACTTCCGGAAAGCTATGGTATTCCACACAGAAATGCTAATGGACTCTATTGTCCATGTTTAACAAAATGCAAAGAAAGACCACAGAGTGGCAAAGCATTTTCCAGTGGAACAATGATTCAGCCCTTACATTGGTGACAAGCCCAAGGGAACAATGAACTCAGATAAAGAAGAGACTATATAGCAAAGGCTTAGCAAACAAAACACCTATTGCTTGGAGAAGGGAGATATTGCTCCCAGATTATATTGGTTCAGATACTGAGTAACAGAATGCATTTTTAGCTTAACTTCTCCAATGCAGTTTAAAAAAAAAAGAGGTCAGATCATATACTATAAACAAATGTCATTTTAAATCTGTATATCACATGTGAAAAGCACTCTTAAATTGTCTGTTCTAAGGTAAATATGGGCATTGCTATATAATGCAAGATAATTTATGAACTTCATATTAACTCCTGGGAATCAAACCACCAAAAATTAATATGGGCAATGCTGCTCCCACTGAAAGAAAACATTCATTATTCAAGAAGTATGATGAAGAAAATATAATGAGTAAGGTTAACTTTTAAAACCTCTCTCGATGTTAATATGACATAGGCTTGCTACTGGATATTCCATTTAAGTCACAAGGATATATACAGAATTAAAAATACTGTACCATTATAGTACAAGTAGTCCTTGCTTAACAACCACAATAGGGACCGGAAAATTGGTAGTTAAGCGGTGTGGTCATTAAGTGAGTCACCACGTGACTGGACCCAATTTTATGACCATTTTTAAAACAGCCATTAAGCGAATCCAGCTTCCCCAATGGACTTTTTTGCCAGAATTTGCTTAATGACCATTGTAAAAAAGGTTGCAAATCGCTATCACATGACTGTGGGGATAGTGCGACAGGCTGTGACAGTTGTAAGTGCGAGTACAGGTTGCAAAGCACTTTTTCAGAGGCCACCGTAACTTTGAACCATCATTAAAAGAACATCGTTAAGCGAGGACTACCTATAGCACACTTTCAAGGGAGTCTGTTGAAGTTTTGAATTTTTTAAATGACAGGCAATTATCAACTGATGCTCTGAAAAGAGAAACCTCCAAAGAGTAAAAAGGAATAAAGAAAAGCATCAACTACAGCTTATAGCTGAGTAAGATTTCATACTGTCAGGGCTTACAACATAACCTGGAAAGAACACCAAAACCACATTAATTCAGTTTAACATCATATGGAAGGGGGCAGCCCCAAAACTATAGGATCCAACTTTTAAAGCTATTAACATTTGATTGCTAACTAAACTTCCGAACTGGGCTACAGTGTAGCCCAGTGTAGACTGTCTAATACTGGACTGATAATCAGTTTCAGTTTCTATACAGATAAACCTGCTGTAGCGCTACAGTCAGATTTTGCATTTAGACACAAATAAAAGGCAGTATGTCCACCAACAGAACTGCTGATTCAAAAAAGTGCTTCCTATACAGAATTATACAATGAAGCAGTTTACCTTACCCATGTGAGAACATCTTCCTTTGCCCTCACAGAAGAATTTCATCATGCATATTAGAATAAACCTTTTGTAGTCTTAATAATTAAGAAGTATAGTCTCAAATGTTTACCTCCTGTGAATTTCCCATGAAGCACACAATCTATTGTTATCTCATCTTCTCCAAGTGCTTGTATAGTCACATCTGGAAACTGTAGTAGACAGCTGGTTACATGAGCAGTTAGGTCTCGCATGTTTCACTGTAAAAATGCAGTTGGACGTTTATTCAAGTAAGCAGTTAGTGCCAGCAAATAACTACAAATACTGTACTATAAAATATATTACAAGGCTGTTGCACAGCACGCTAAAAGAAATCCAGATTTTAATCACTTTCTTTTAACACTCTTTAATTTTAAAATGGCATATGGACTGGTAAGACTAAGGGGGGGAAAAAAGAAGAGGGGGAAGAGTTTTCCTTCTGTTTGCTTTTCTATGTATTCCCTTTAAGTTTAAAAGAACATCCCCCCAGGCCCTGTTTACCCTGTCTCCTGTATAAAAAACCACTTCCAGCAATCCTGACAGGTATTAGATGACAGCTAAAGGAGGTGGTGGGAGGGTCATTTTTTTCCTAAATTTCCTGCCTAAGTGGAGAAGGAAGAGGTACTGATTACTCACTCATTCCACTCCCTCTGTTAACAACCTAGAGGATGATGATCAGGAAGTAAAACAGCTGCTCCTTTCTGAATCTCAATTTAAAACTGCTGAGGTTGGTGAGTTGGAAGAGCCTGCAGAATAGTCTACACTGAAGCAGGAACACTGCAGCTCTAGGACTAATGTAATATTGGACTATTTCAGACTTGATTTTGAAGAGTCATGCTATACAGTCTGTCCCTAAGGCATGGCTTAGCAGAGGGAAGGATACGAAATGACACTTGCTTACTTTCAGTAGGTAGTATCCTGTATCACTGAAGCAGAGAGGAAATGTTGCAACTGCTGTGACCAGCAGCCCCTTACACAACTGTCCACTTTACTTAAGAAATTTGGCTTACAAGAGGTAAGTATCTTAGTTTTCCCTCACTTCAAACTGATAGGTTAGACTGAGGGAATGCTTGGCTGCTACAGCAGCCAATACCTTCAGTGCTGAACCTAGGCACAGCTGGGTGCTGCTCCATGTCAAGGAACTAGATCTGATTCACTCACCAGACAAGTACAGCCATCAAGTGCATGGCTCAGAAGTCAATGATAGGGCAGCAGTATCAAAATACACAAGGCAACCCAGACCATTAGGCAAAGTTTACCAGAATCAGCCACATTGCTCACAAACTGTACTGGATTTTGCCTAATGGGCTCAGGATAGATAGGGCCAGCACCAAAACCATCTCACTTGGTACCACAATTCGCCAACAGCACTTTTATAGGCAACTGGCATAAGAGTGCTAGATATTCCAGTTGTGTGCTAATCAGAGGCAACTGCTTGACCTTAACAAGAGACACGTATGTGTGCCAGTTGTTGTTCAGTCTCTCTATGAATTATCACACAGATGGTAATGAAGGGTTATGACTAAAGAAGGGGGAAAATTATGAAAACTGTTTCATACTAGCTAACATGTTATCAATATTCTTTCAAATGTGAAAAAGCATATACGTTTAAACTTCAGACTTTGGGATATTATCTTGGCTAGTGAAACAACATCATATTCCAAGTAACTGGATTATTGTACTACAAATGCCTGTTTTCTTTACACTGGAAAATTATACAGAAAATTATTTTGTTATTTTAATTTCAAATGTTAAAATCCAACCTTGTTAACAATAAGAGAAAAGGTTTTGTTTATTTATGTACATACAGGTGAAACTCGAAAAATTAGAATATTGTGCAAATGTTCATTTATGTCAGTATGGCAACTCAAAAGGTGAAACCAATATATGAGATAGACGCATTACATGCAAAGCGAGATATGTCAAGCCTTACTTTGGTATAATTGTGATGATTATGGCGTACAGCTTATGAAAACCCCAAATTCACAATCTCAGAAAATTAGAATATTACATGACATCAATAACACAAGGATTGGAAATAGAACAATATCGGACCTCTGCAAAGTATAAGCATGCATATGTACTCAGTACTTGGTTTGGGCCCCTTTTGCAGCAATGACTGCCGCAATGCGGCGTGGCATGGATGCTATCAGCCTGTGGCACTGCTGAGGTGTTATGGAAGACCAGGATGCTTCAATAGCGGCCTTCAGCTCCGCTGCATTGTTCGGTCTCATGTCCCTCATCTTTCTCTTGGCAATGCCCCATAGATTCTCTATGGGGTTCAGGTCAGGCCAGTTTGCTGGCCAATCAAGCACAGTAATCCCATGGTCATTGAACCAGGTTTTGGTACTTTTGGCAGTGTGGGCAGGTGCCAAGTCCTGCTGGAAAATGAAGTCAGCATCCCCATAAAGCTCGTCTGCGGAAGGAAGCAGGAAGTGCTCCAAAATCTCCTGGTAGACGGCTGCGTTGACCCTGGACTTAATGAAGCACAGTGGACCAACACCAGCAGATGACATGGCTCCCCAAATCAACACAGACTGTGGAAACTTCACACTGGACTTCAAGCATCGTGCATTGTGTGCCTCTCCATTCTTCCTCCAGACTCTGGGTCCTTGGTTCCCAAATGAGATGCAAAAGTTGCTCTCATCAGAAAAGAGGACTTTGGACCACTGGGCAACAGACCAGTTCTTTTTTTCTGTAGCCCAGGTAAGACGCTTCTGACGTTGTTGGTTGTTCAGGAGCGGCTTGACAAGAGGAATACGACATTTGAAGCCCATGTCCAGGATCCGTCTGTGTGTGGTGGCTCTTGATGCACTAACTCCAGCCTCAGTCTACTTCTTGTGAAAGTCCCCAACACTTTTGAATGGCCTTTTCCTGACAATCCTCTCCAGGCTGCCGTCATCCCTGCTGCTTGTGCACCTTTTTCTCCAACACTTTTCCCTTCCACATAACCTTCTACTGATGTGCTTTGATACAGCACTTTGGGAACATCCAACTTCTTTTGCAATTACCTTTTGGGGCTTTCCCTCCTTATGGAGGGTGTCAATGATGGTTTTCTGCACAACTGTCAGGTCAGCAGTCTTTCCCATGCTTGTGATTCCTACTGAGCCAGCCTGAGAGACCATTGAAAGGCTCAGGAACCCTTTGCAGGTGTTATGGATTCATTAGCTGATTAGAGGGGGACACTTTCAGCCTAGAATACTGAACCTTTTCACACTATTCTAATTTTCTGAGATTGTGAATTTGGGGTTTTCATAAGCTGTACGCCATAATGATCACAATTATACCAAAGTAAGGCTTGACATATCTCTCTTTGCATGTAATGCGTCTATCTCATATATTGGTTTCACCTTTTGAGTTGCCATACTGACATAAAAGAACATTTGCACGATATTCTAATTTTTCGAGTTTCACCTGTATTTAACTCATTTAAAAAATTAAACTGTGCAAAGAATAAAGACTTGGGAATATGGCTCAGGCCTGTAAAACCTTCAATATAATTCCAAGAACATTAATCCTAAATAAGTGAAATTATAAATGTTAATACTTCCTTTGTGGGAACTTAAAGGCTTGTATGAAAATATACATTTACAAAATAATAAATACTGTCATTTAAATCTAGTTTTAAAGTACAAAGTATTATACCTTTATAAGTTATACCTAAATAAAGTGTACCTTTAACCCCAGTTTCTTCAAGAAAATTTTGTAAACATACCATGTTATGTAAAGGTTTATGCACAGGTGCACAGCATGGTTTGATTTGCTCTGTAGCAAACCAACAGGCTGTGAATAGTTTCATTGAGCTTGCTATAACTGTTTATTTGGTAGAATGCCCTCAACTGGCTATGCTTTTACCAGATTAAGCCATGTCCTCAATTTGCCACCGCTGAAGTTAAGGAGGTCTTTGTTACCAGCTTCACGGAATGCCAAAAACTGCCCAGCCTGATCGGGATAGTCCAATTATCATTTCTACATTTATTTCCTCTAAAGGTTTTTGTAATCAACATCTAGATGACTTTTAAGAGAAAATGACCATGTGCTTAATTTTAAAAAATGTACTAATTTCTTCAAAAGCTAAATCAGGGAAGAAGCCTTTATTTTGGATAAATGCTGTTGACAGCAAGGTCAGCACTGAAGACAACATTACCACTGTGCTCTACAACAGTGTTTTAGACCTGTTTCATTCAAATTTATAATATCTAAGAAATTACAGTTTCTTATATATTGTGCTTACTGAAAACTAATATATGCAAGTGTAAAAGTAAAAATTATAAATTACTTTCATATTTTATACACAAAAAAGGATAACAAAATTGTACACTGATTCCTTCGGTGAACTTTTATAACTACAATACTTTTCTTACAATCCTAATTACAATACAGGTTTTCTTCAAAAGTCATAAAACATTTTTTGCGCTGATACTTTGTGATAGTTAACTAAATCAGGACAAAACATTATGTACAGTAAATAGGCAGCTTTGAATGACCATATATTTGTGGTGATCAAAAAGATGAAATGCTACTAAGATAGCATTTTTTTGCATGCTGACTAAAAATAAGAGCCAGTTAATTGAACAGGATTACAATCAGAATATAAAAATATTGGGTTGTTGGGTTCTAAGTTTAACCATCAATAATCCAGTTATTTTAGAACGTTAAATAACTAACAGCTAGAGGAATTTTATTTATGAGAATGAAAAATACCTCAGTTTACAACTTATTTATTCATTCACTTCCCATGGCTAACAATCAGCTAAAACATCAACAATACAACTAAAACAGCAATTAAGACATACTGCACCAGAGGCAGCTCATTTATCCATAACTAATAAACCCTGTATTTAACTAACCATATAAACCACTTAACATGGGCTTACCTAACCACCTGGCCCAATGCCTGGACCTTATAAAATTCAATACTTTATAAAAGGCAAACAGGGTTAGGGCCATCCCAATCTCAGGGGATATACTGTTCTATAGGGTAGGCCCAGCAAAATAGAAGGCATACCTTCTGGGTCCTATCAGATGGCACATTTAATGGAAGGGACCTGGAGCATGCCAATTCTATCAGTTCTTGTGGAACAAGCAAAAGAATTGGAGACAAGCAGTTCTGCAAATAACCTAGCCCTTGATTATCTGGGAAGAATTTGGTCCTGAGGATATGGACTTTCGGGCTGTAAGCAGAGTTACCTGTATTACTTCCGGGTCCTTAGTAGTTGGTTAAGGCCACTCAGAAAATGATGTATGGTTGCATCCAAGCAGTGGTAAATTCATTCTTCACTGAGGGGGAGGTCCTGCCTGCACTCAAGAAGCTATTGCTGGACACAGTGGTATTGAATAATTTCCATCTGTCTCCAACCTTTCCTTTGGGAAGGTTGCTGAGAAGGTGATCAGGCTGCAGCTTAAGAGGGCCCTAGAGGAAACAGATTATCTTAGTCTCCTTCCAGGAGTTTCAGGCCTGGGTATAGCATTGAGATGGCGTTAACTGCACTTTTGGGTGACCAAGTGGCCATGGGTTTTAGGATTGCTTGGATCTGGGGATTTTTCATTGGTGGTTCTGGACAGAACCATTCCCCCAGACTGAATTTCAGATGATTGTATCTGATAGATGTCTCAGGTAGTCCTCACAGTGTTCTGCAGATGATTATCTTGCCCTTCCTGCCCTAACAGGGCCCAGGTCACTTTGAACAGGGCCATCAACTGCCAATCCACAGTGTCAGTAAGAGTGGGAAAAAATACATTTTGCAGCTCTTACTACAAGGTATATGTACCTACATTGATTAAAAGATCACATTATCAATCCAACCACCACAAAAGAACGTCTAGCTTCCAAGATCAGTTGAAAAATCTCTCTTCACGGGAGACTCCAGTACATAATCTTGCTCATATGTTCAACCTTCCAAATCTAAAGTAATAGTCATCTGTACAGCAGCCCCTGGATACAGCTTAACTTCAAAACAAGTGTTGTTGATATAGCAACAATCTGATTATCAATCAAACCTTCAATATGTTTTACCAACTTTTGTGATTTAGTTGGAAATCAAGATACTCCAGTACACATTATAACTTTGCATAATTACTGACTTGAATAAGCAATACATAATTCAGCATACCATGTATCATAAAAGTTCTGCTTCCAAATTTTGTTCATTTATTTTGTGACTGTATTTCCTCTTATTAAAACATCCCTTTCCTCTCCTGTCATTCCTAAAGCATACAAGGACAATAGTTTTCATGTTCATTAATAACTTCAGCTCTGGAGAGGTAGAAAATTCAACTGCAATCCTGTACATAATTGCCTACATATTAAGACACAGATGAACTAAGAGCTGAACTTGCTTATATCTGTCCCCAGCTTAAAGCTGAGGAACCAGGAGCTTCCTAGGTGTTAGATTTGCTCATCTAAGCAATGAGATTTCACCCTTCAGGGATATGGATATTTTCAAATGCACAAAACAGAGCTCAATACAAGCTCAGTCTTTTCTCTTTAATGATAGATTCGCTCTTACAAAATTTGCAATAGTGGGGGCACTTTAAACTGTCATCTGCCACCTAAAGTCTTGAAGTGTAAAATCCAGTCTATCAACTCAAATTCTATAACGTTGTTCTACAGCATTTACTGATCACTATATTATTGTAATGTATAGTAAGAACTAAGCACAAAGTACTACACTGCGCCCTACAAAACAGAAAAGACTATTAGTTCCATGAAATAACTTGCACACTTGTTGAAAGGAAGCACCGATTAACCAATTCCAGCCTACTCCGCAATCACAACATCAACCATGCTGCCCAACAGGAAGTCCAGATAGGCCTACATCCAGTATTCAGCCCGACGGACTATCTACACCGGCTCCGAAAAATGGCTGTTTCATCTCGTTTTAGCGATTACGCCTCGAACCATCCCACGATCGTGCTGAAAGAGGGGAAACGCACAACCAGGAATGATGGCCTGCAAACTCAGTCCAAGACTGCCTTCGCTGAAGTAGACAAGAGGCACCAGAGACAGGGCCTACGGAGCACGGTGACCGGCTGGCTGGCAGGCCGGCCCTCTCCTCGCCTTGCCTTAACCTGATAGCGCGAAGCACGTTTTTCCCCGCTCTGCAACTGCCGCCTGGCATGAGCTGCTCGACCTGACCCGCGCGGCTCTCCTGGCGCTGCAGGGCTTGGCGGCGGCGAGGAAAGGACCCGGCGGCGGGGCTGGGAGGGGGGGCCGCCCCCTGCCCCTCCCCTTAGCTTGGAGGGCAACCGCGCGGGGGCTCCGGAGCTGCGGGCCCGGCGGCACGCAACGAGGGCAGCCCAGGGGGTGGAAGGCAACTCCAGCCCGGATCACCACGGGTGCCTCCAACCGGCGCTTACATAACAAGCCCGGCAGCGGCCCTCCTCTTCCCCGAGAACGGGGCCTAGTAGGGAAGCCTCGCGAGCCCGCCGCCCAGCCCCTCACTCCTTCGGCCAAGTCTGTCTTGTCCCCCACAGTACCTGCTTCGGCCGCGCCGCCCGCGTTGCCCTCAGAAGAGCAGCATCTCTCCCGCTTCCGCCGCAGCGGTTAAAGAAAGCTGGCGGGCTCCCTGGGCCAGGCCTACTCAGCCGCCCGTCACCGCGCTCGTCCGCTCCCTGCCTGCGCAGCAACCTCCTCTTCCTTCCCCCGATCACTCACCGGCAGCAGGAGGAGGACGGGGCGGTGGAGGAACGAGGTCTCGCGAGAGCAAATCACAGCCGTCGCGGGAATTTTCAAATCCTTAATCCTGTTCTGTTGTTGTTTTAAGAGGCTGTTCTAGAGGGCGGCGCAGAAATTCCTCGGACGGTTTCCGCAAAACTACAACTCCCGGCATGCGTTGCTTCGAAGTTGATCTCTCTAGGCCAGAACTGCAGGGCAATTTTTAAAAAAACACTTTGTTTTCTGGAGGGTAGAAGTCAGTGACGGTCGCTCTGCTGCTGGCACGTCTTAAGCATGCTGACTTGACAATAAATCCAAGATCCAATAAATTCAATTGTGCCCAAAGGAGGTAGAAAAGGGCAGTTGCACATTTTAAACTCTTGCGTCAGAATTCTCTTTATAAGCTATGCCTGCTGATCCCCAGTCAGTCACCAGCAAACAATCTCTTTTGTTGGGATTGAATCCTCTCCACGGGAAAACATGCTTTTTCTGTCCTCGCACCCAGGATAGCAAAGTAATCAATGGTTTCAATGTTGTCAACGTGTGATTCTTGTCGTAAGCGCTGTTCTTATGATACGTCTTTGACCCGCCCGTCTGGCCAGAGACACACCGCGCTCGTATCAGCAACGTATGCTGCGTTATACTCTCAGGTTGCCTTTGCGCAGTTTTGTTCTTCGGTTCAAAACCCCTGCGCTGATCGAGTGGTTGTCTCTTTCTTTTTTAAATTATATCATATCATATATAGGTAAATATAACAGCCAGAAGATATGATAAAATACAACCCAAAGCACAGCAGTGCTAATAAAATCAGAAAAAAGTATATGAACTAATGAATAAGTGAATGACATTTATAGAGACTAAAAGTATATCGTTAATATAAGTTCTATAACGTTAATATAGAACTAGCTCAAACCCTTTAACATTTTTTTTTTTGTCTGCGCTCAGTCATTACTGACCCTGCAGTGACTGCCTGGATGAATCCTTGCAGTTTTCAAGGCAATTGTTTTTCGGAAGTGGTTTGCCAGAGCCTCCTTCCTAGAGCATAGCCCAGCTGGCGAGCGCAGGAGGCGGGATTTCCATTGCTTCGCGCCCTTTTTGGGCGAGCGCGGTTTCGCGCTTACCGGCAACTGCTCCCGTCTCTCTGTGCAAGGCGCTGCCAGCATTTTTCCTCGCACTGGAGTGAGAGTACCCATTTATCTACTCACGTGAGTTTTCGACCTGTTGGGTTGACAGGAGCTGGGGGGGGGGGAAACAGGAGCTCACCCTGTTAACGCGAAGGCTGGACTTGAACCGCCGAAGAGTCAGCCATTTCTGGCCGGCAACTTTCAGCGTCATTAAGCCGCTGCGCCACCGCGTCCCTTAACATATTATTAGATTTAACCATATAAACCATCTATTGCTCCATCTTTTCAGTTTTAGTACAGTATGTTATTTCGATACCATGATATTTATATAATATGTTTCGATTCTTAATATTCTATTATGGAAGTGCCTTAGAGTATTAAGTGTAAATAAAAGAGAAGAAAAGAAAAAGTGGATATTCTATCATGAGCAGTTGTCTCTTGGACACTGTAAGCTCCAGCGAAAATTGCTCTCACTCAGCTAATATCTGTGGTAGGAATCACCACTGATGAAGTTCATGTTTGGGGTTGCTTGTCAACAAATTGGATAAATTTGATCTTTTGGCTAAAAATGCACTTCATCCAGAACTGACCTGTGAAAAGGGATTTCATACTGCGAACATCTGCATGTTAGTCAAAGTCAGATCTCACTGGAATTCATTGATTTTTACTGTGTGCAAGCTAGCTTGAGTTAAGCTATAGAACAGCCTCCCTAAAGTCAGATGCTTGGGCAAAATGGTGAAAAAATGTTACAAATGAAGAACTACAAGACAAATGTAAGGACAGATACTACCTACCTTAGCCATACTGAAGCATCAACATATTGTAGATTTATAAGGGGGAAAAAAGAATTCCATAAATCTCTATACTTCTGCCATGGAGATATGTGTTCATATTAAATGTATAGAGTCCATATGGATTGGGGCAGCCTATAAATATTTTCAAATAAATGCAATAAAAGCTATTTGTGCCTCTACCTCCAAAATTACAATACTGTATACTTATTTTCTTGATACTGCATGGGCTTTGGGACAACAGAGATAACCTCTGAAAAACTCTTTTTTACAAAATGCATAGAGGAACAGAAAATTATTTTTGTGTTCTCTGTATGAAACAGACTTGACAATCACAAATGCGTTATCTCTGAGGCTCGGGCCAGTGAATTCAATTGCACTGTACCAGGAGAACCAATAAATATTATATTAAATAACCTATGTATACACATGTTTCTTATCTCAGACAAAAATTATGTCAAGTTCAATTTATAGCCTACTGAATATAAAAAGATGTTTATGCCCTTCTTAATTTTAGTATATTTGCCTCTCCTATATTGTGTACTTCGATATTCTGATTTTTCCCCCTCCAGCTTACAGGATGACCTTCCCCAAATAGAACTGAGCTGTCCAATAAGCTTGTTCTGAGTCAAGATGTTGAGATCCCCTACATTCATAAGGTAAGAAACACTCCCTCTAGACCGCCATTATTCTGGTGGTGGCCCCACTCTGTAGAATAAGTTCCTTCCAGGGATTAGATTGGTGCCGACCTTGGCATTTTCCCACAGAGCTGTTAAAATGGAGCTTTATCCCAGGATTTTCAAACGTTAACATTGCCCATATTTGGGGTGGATACCTATGATAACTGTATTGAACTGCTTATGTATTTATTTTAACTACTGGTTGGCTGGATTTATTTACTTATTTATTTAGTCACAGGGCTGATGAGATCATTCCAATCCTGAGCAGCTTGCAACTCCCCCATTGGGATTAAAACAGATATAATAGATAATTAATCACATTTTAAAGGTAAAACCATACATTGTAAATAGCCACATAAAAACCAGGAACCAGTATTCATTGTCTGGAGGACTTATATTCAGAACAACCCTGCCCACAAGACTTGATGGGGTGTTACCAAGTCTTCATCAGATTTCTGAAAATCAGGAGGGAGGGGCCATTTGAATACCTGATAGGATAGTATTCTAGAGGAGAAGGGGTGGCGACTGTGTAGGCATATTTCTGTATTCAAGATGACATGCAAACAGCCCATCCTGCTAGATCTTATTGGGTGGTAAGATGTCATTGGGAGAAGACAATCCCACAGGCCTTGAACCATGAAAGCTTTATTCTCTAGTTTAACTGTGCTGTGGCTTTTACACTTTTATTTTTTGTAAACCACTGTATGGTGCAAGTTTTGGTGGTCCATAAATATAATAAATAAATATTGTATAATAGTATCTCTACAGAGACTGCACTGTACTGCCCAAACCAGCTCATACAATACCTGATGTATGATTCTTCTAAAGAAAATGTGGATTCTTAGCTCAAACATCTGCCATCTGTGCTAGTTCCTCTCTGCTTATCAGATAAATAGTTCTGGTGAATTCAAAAGCTTACATTCTTGAACACGATGTCATCTAATAATATGGACATCCAGAAGAAATGGTGAATGAGGAGAGGGGTTGGGATTGCCCACAAGTGCTCCTGACAGTTGCTTCTCATGAGGAGACCACAAAACAGTGGTCTCCAGCAAGTTTAGAGATTTTAAGAGCCATCTTATTCCAAACCATGACCAGAGCCTTTATGGACACAGGGTTTGCAAACTTCCTTTTCTAACCACCTTTGGAAATTGCTTATAATTGCTTTTCAGCTATTAGAAAGCTTCGGAACAAGTTTTTTACAGCACCAGGTGAGTTTCCTTCTATCCTTTGTGAAAGAAATTTTAATTGCAAGTTTAAGGACTTAAAAAAAAAAATTTTTTTTAATAAAGAACAAAAGGGTGATTAGAATGTTGATTTTTGAAAGTTATAAACACACTAAGGCTCCAGATGGATTTGGAATAAGATTTTGAAATTAATTATAAGAATCCTTCCCATGGGAAAATGCTGTTGTTTTGGATTTTTAAAATAAAAACATGATAGGATGAGACTTTGAAGGTTGGATGCTAGAGGGAACCAGAAGGAACTAAAGATTACATTTAAAGGAGAAGAACACTTGAATTTGACTTACTAATACAGAATGGAGCAAAATACTTTAACATTGAATGTATTGAGGAACATTTGTGAACAATGGACCCAGAAAATAATTTTAAGAGTAACTGCTATCATAGACAGACTGTGTTTAAAAGATGTAATGGAAAAGGAACAAATTTTACTGGATAAGACTGAGATTGATCTGAAAGTGGGTTTAAAAATGACAGGCTACAAGAATGATATGAAAAAAGATGATACACTGGATATACAAATGAAACCAGCTGATGTCTTAATAATTAAAAGGGATATACAAATAACAAACCAAAAGAGCAACCTGGACAACCTTCCTATATTGGATTTACAAAATAAATTTGTTAAAGTTTTGAAGAATTTTATGAGAAGGGACAAAGAAAAAAATGAAAAGAAATCAAGTTCTAGGGCATTATTTGAAAGGTCTAAAGATCAAGATGGTTAAAAGTAAATTGGAATATAAATTGGTTTATTTGATCAGTGTTAAAATAGATATGTTGTTATCTCTAGTAACCCTTAATGGACTTTTGCTGACTAGGACTATATTCTTATTTTTTAAATATTTTTTTCTATTCTATTTTTTTCCTGCACTTTTTATTTTTTATTTTTACTATTTTATTTTCCTTAGTTTGTATTAGTTTTAACCTTTTTAATTGTAATCTTTAATAAAATTATTATATTAAAAAAAGATATCATCTAACAATATGTTGCCCTAATATTGTTGTAACTATTTTCTAGTCATTTATCAGCCTCAGCTCTTGTGTCATACAGCATTCTATTGAGTTCCAACCACTCACTACCGAGCATGAAGGGGCGCAGCCAATAGTGGTGGCAGTCAAAATCAAATTCCTAATTGAAAAAAAAATTCTCTTAATATGAAGGCATCTCTGGGTACCTCTCATGGTTGCTACCTACAAACACTCCCCAGAGGCAAGTGATGGGACAGCATGGACATACATAATTTGGGCTATTTCTGAACATGGTCTGTTGTCTGGTAGGCCAGTGTCAAAAGTAGCTCAACTGACACACCAATGGGT
Organism: Liasis olivaceus; assembly: GCA_030867105.1. Lineage (NCBI taxonomy): Eukaryota > Metazoa > Chordata > Lepidosauria > Squamata > Pythonidae > Liasis > Liasis olivaceus. The sequence goes on from CM061349.1 coordinate 268,164,072, forward strand.
TGAAGGAGGAGTGTCAAGGAGTATGCAGCTGTAGACAGTCAGGAGCTCACATAGCACATTGAAGAATTCCTTTCCACTTCATCATGGTTCATCCATTCCCACATAACCTGTCAGCTGGCTGTTTCTGACAGTTATGAGACTTGAGAAGGCCAGGATATTGATAACTGTGTATAGGTAGTCCTCGCTTAATGACTCTAATTGGGACCAGCAACTCTGTCGCTAAGCAAAGCAGTTGCAAAGTGGGAAATCACGTGACTGCGACTGTGCTTTTCAACTAGAAAGGGACAAGACTACTCAGTTTCACACTTTTGGCTTTTGTTTGCCTCCTTTTTTTGTTTTGTTTTATATAATTTTTATTAAATATTTTTTAAAAGGAAGATAAAAACTAATACAAACTAATATAAAGTAAGAAAAAGAAAAGAAAAAGAAAGAAAAAGCTGAAAGTGCAAGAAAGGAAAAAAGAAAAGAAAAATAGAAAAGAAAGAAAAAAGATATGAACTTCTGGTCTTCTTCACACAGTTATAAGTACAATTATAAATTTACCTCTTATTCTAAGGTTACAACATAACTCCCTTTTTATAATCTATCCTGTCTAATCATCAAAACCATAAATCATAAGTTCATTTTTTTCTCTTTCATGCAAAAAGTCTATGAGGGATTTCCAGTCAGCAGTAAATGTAGATATTGTCTTTTCTCTGATCAAAGAAATCAATTTAACTATCTCAACAAGTTCCACCATCTTTATCAACCATTCCGCCATTGTGGGTAGCGCCGAATCTTTCCATCTTTGTGCATAGAATAATCTTGCTGCAGTTATCATGTACCAAAAGAAAGTTCCATAATTTTTTTCCAACTGTTTGTCCATCAATCCCAAAAGAAAAACCTCTGGTCTCAGTTGTATATTAATCTTTAAAATCCTCTGAATCAGTGTATGTATTTGAATCCAGAATTTTCTAAGTTTTTTACACATCCACCAAATGATAAAATGTTCCTTCTTGTTGTTCACATTTCTAACATAAATTTGAAGTGCCTTCATACATTCTAGACAAATTCTCTGGTGACATATACCAAGGGTACATCATTTTATAAAAATTCTCCTTAAGATTATAACTTAGTGTAAATTTAATTATTTTCAGCCACCTATTTTCCCATTGTTCCATCTGTATATTATAACCAAATTTTAGCCCACTTTATCATACATTCTTTCACTTCTTCTTCTTCTGTTTCAAATTTCAATAGAAGTTTATACATTTTAGCAATTAGGCTTTTGTTTGCCTCCTAACCACTCCCCTGCCCTTTGGAATGCTCAAGTGCCTGCTTACTGTCTTGTACACATTGAAAGCAATGTGATCACATTGCAGCCTGGGGCTGGGAGCTGCGGGTGTGCTCCGCAAACAGCTTACTCTCTTGAAATCCCTTTTCTCCAATCTCTCCACTCTGTAGGGGGGAGGGGGGAGAAAAAAAGCAAGTGATTTCTGTAGGCAACCTTCCCTTCGCCTGACCCTCTCCTGCTGCCGGCACAATCGCATTGCTTTCGATGTGTAGAAAAACAAAAATCTTGAAATCCCTCTCCAATCTCTTTGCTTTGCAGAGAGGGGGAGGGGAAGGTTCAGGCAAAGGAGGAGAGATTGTCTACAGAAATTGCTTGCATTTCCCCCCCGCCCCCACAGAGCGGAGAGATTGGTGAGAAAGATTTCAAGAGAATACTGTAAGTTGTTTGCATACATGCCTGTGGCTCCCAGCCCTGGGCTGCCAGTGGGATCGCATTGCTTTTGATGTGTAAAAGAGCAAGCAGCTTATTCTCTTGCAATCTCTTTACAATGCGGGGGGGAGGGGGGAGAGAAAAAAACACAGATTAGGCACAGGACAACACGTATTAATGTTGTGGCAATCACATGACTGAAGGATGCTGTGAAGGTCATAAATGATCATAAATGGGCTGTAAAGTTATTTTTTCAGCACGGTCATAACTTTGAATGGTCACTGAATGAATGGTCCATAAGTGAGGACTACTTATATACCAGTCTTTCTGTCACTTGAACTAAAAGAGGAAACTGGCAGAACTTGTGCCAATTTCACCCAGCTCCCAAATATCCCAATCAATAAATGCTGCAAGGAAATGGCAGTTCTGGCAGTGAATGGTAGCACCTGTCAGTATCCCATGGAATATGCAAAATGACATTAATGCAGAATGACACTGCCTTCCTCCCAAAGTAATAAAAACAGTAGAAAGCACTGCTGTGTAAAAATCCCCCATCAGCAGAAAACTTTTAATGCGCTGATGTGAGGCAGAACCATCAATACATCTTTTCTCCTATTCAGCATGACTGGCTGCTCTGACCGTCTCTCCTTTTTTGAAAACAGACAGGTTTACTGGTCTTTTGAAAGACCATTGAACATACGTTTAGTAGCAGATCTAGTGGTCTTTTTTCTTACCTCATGTCCATAATTGGTTTGCTTATTTCTAACTCCTTTTCTGAGTTTTGCATACTATTTCTTACACTGTGTAGAGGATAAAGAGGATGGACTTGAAGAACAGAAGGAAGCTCCATTACCAAGACAATGATCAGATAAACAAGGCTTGAGACCATACCAAGAAAGAGATTTACGAAAATGCCTCAGACAGCGCGCTCTCTCCCAATTCACATGAATATAGTTGTTCTAATAAAAGTAGCTTTAGGCCTACACAGTGTCTGTTTCTTAGTCTGGTCTACCGTACAGGGCTGACACACTGTAAAAGAATAGTATGATGGGGGGGGGTGTATGAAATTTTGTCACATATTTCTGAGAGCAGATTTTTGAGATCTGTCAAAATAGACTCCCAAGCATAGACATCAACAATGAAGAGAATCAATCAGCCAAAATCAGCAGCAGCACCTTCCCCCCTGCCCTGCTCCAATCTTTTAAAATCCTACATTGCAGAAATTTATGTTCAGGAAAAAAATGTGTTAGAAACTGGTTTCTTGGAGAAGAAACAAGAAAAGGTAATATTGCCCTACTACGTTTTGGTGGTGTGGGCATTCTTTTTCTGGGAGTTTGTTTTGCACAATCTCTGTATTATTCTATTTTTAACTGCATTATGTACACCATTCACAGTTGGGATAAATAAATAAGTAATGCAGTCTGCCAGTTTATTAAATAAATAAAGGAATAAATAAGTAATGCAAACAGCAAAGCAGATGTGATTTGTCCATTCTGAGTCAATGTCTAGATCGGGGATGGATAAACTGTGACGATATCAAGAATTGCATTTCTTTGTGAAAGGAGAAATGTATGGGGACCACATGGTGGACAAGGCTGATACAGGTGGTGGATGGAGCCAATGTCAAAACAGGGGGAAGGTATTATCTCTTTGACATCCCACTTTTTTTGTAACACCTCTTCTCTCTATCAGCAAGCAAGTGACAGTCTATTCTCAGCCAATCAGGCCAAAGCAATATTCAGACAAAGAGTTCTGGATGTTAATGCTCAAACTGATGTTGAGTCACTTGCAAACATCAGGTCATTGAAATGGCTGGCCAAAAATAAAATGCCCTTCCAAACAGAAAAAAATACTTGACAATGGGTTTGACTCAATACCATAGGACAGCTCTTACCAGAGCAAGATTCGAGCAGCTAGATTCTATGGTCAAATATGGACAATTCCACCAAGTGCTACAACCTGAGAGAATATGTATTTGTGGAGCATTAGAAATAGAAGACATTGCAAATGTCCCATTCAACTGTCAATTATATGCTTCAATAAGGGCTCAATACTTACAGACAGTACTTGACAGAACTATACATTGGGAATTTAACAAAAGATTATCTTATTTCCTTCAGGGCATAAACAAATACGTAGCCACTAGAACAGTCAGATTTATAGTTAGGGCTGTCTAACACAGAACACATTTTATAGAACACATCAGGGTTGCATCCAAAGGTGATGAATTCACCTAAACACATATTCTTTTCTAATTTTAATATTCATTTATTACAGTATATATCTCTGCACTCTATTTTATCTTATACTATTTTATCCTACTTTTTATCCTTCCTCTGCCTTGAAAACCGCTAGGGGGCGGTCACTGCAGGGTCAGTAATGACTGTTAAGCAGATTAAAAAAAAAAAAAAAAAAATCTTACCTTACTACATTTATCTATTTTATCTCACTGTAGTCTGTTTTATCCCATTTTACTGTATCTCACTTCCCTCCATTTTATTGTATCTTGCTCTGGCTAATGCCTATGTTTTTATATGGTCAAATGACTAATCAATAAAGTATACTACTACATAACAGTTCCAATGGCTATGCTATAGAACAGTATTTTTCAAACTTGGCAACTTTAAGATGTGTGGATTTCAACTCCCAGAATTCCCTAGCCAGCATTCTGGGAGTTGAAGTCCACACATCTTAAAGTTGCCATGTTTGAAAAACACTGCTATAGAACCAGAATGATGTAGGATCTGGGTTAGGATTAGGGTTTGACTCACAACCCCCTCCCTCTGTGATGTCAAGTGGGATGGGAAGACAGTAGTCTAACGGTAATCATGAAAAGCCAAGCTGCCACAAAGATGACACAAGTTGCAGGAAAAAAGTACCTTTGCCCCTTTTAAATATGCCTACATGGAAACATACAAGGATAATTGCTCATATTGCATAAGATCACATGAAACTAAAGGTTATAGAAAACAGCTGGAATTTATTATTTAAGGAATAAGCTGTATTGCCTAACCTTAATGTTTAGCAGCCATATTATAGTAGTATTCAATTCACAGGGAAGCAAGCTCAAAGAAGAACCCTGCAAACACACTACAGTACAGGATCTAAGGACATGGATCAGCTGTTTTGGAGAGAGAGAAAATGCTGGATTTAGTCATCTCTGCTCTTCCTTACCTTTTAGTTGACCGATCTATGCAGTCAGAGCTGTTTTGTACAGTATATACACAGACATTTAGATGTCTGTTGTAGACCATAGAAATTGTGCTGTTAGGGGCACTGAAGAGCTCTTATTCTTTCATTTCCCCCTTTGGCAGTTTGAGAATATTTATGACTTGGCAGGTGGCAATGGCTGATCTTTCTTGTCTGGACTCTGAAACTCAGCTGGGTCAGATTTGGATGTAGGGAACCACCCAGAAATTTCAAGGCCACGGGCTAAACTGGAAAGTAAAAGAACACCAAAAAAGGGCAATGGAGATCCACAGATGGATCCATTCAGTCACCAGATATCAGGCTTCTGACACAAAATACCAACTCTGGATAAGAAGGTGGGAGATGGATACCTATTTTTTGATTTGATAGGTAAAGGTAAATGGATTTTTTAAACTGATGGGATGCTTTGTTTAGTTAATTCTGTAAGGATAGCTGTCTTGACATGCAACTCCTGTTCACGTTTATTATACATGTATTGTGATGTATAGCTGTTTTGTTATATAGTCTGCCAAATGGTTTTAGGTTATTTTATTGACCAGGCAGATTATTTATGTTGTCTTAAATATGAAGAAAAACATTTGTTTCAAATATTAAAACCTCACACTTTCCCAAAGAGCCCATGGATATATTCTGAAGAGATTATAAATAAACTTTTGCGTTGTATATTGTAAGGTGCGATGACACTAATCTATAAGAATAAGGTTTTTGCACAGCTAAATTCTAAACTTGCAAGACACTCAGTCACTGATTTTTATTTGATTTCATATTCAGCTCATGGATCACACATAAAGAAACACCATTACCTCTTAAATTATTTCTGACATTTTGGAGAATTGCAATTCATTTTTGATGATAATGATATCCAACCACAACTGAGTTCAAAAAATACAAAAAGATGCATTCATATAGTTAAAAACTTGAAACTGAGTATCACTTTTTTCATGGAATGGTATCTTTGTCTTTATGAGAAAGAATACAGAAACAGAGTAATAGGCTTGCAGCAAACAAACCCTTTTTTCTTAACTGAACTTGATGTTTCTGCCTGTGAAAAGTAGATAGTGATGACAGTCCAATTATTCTTTCCTAAACAAGCAGCACTGATAGCCAAGCTGTGAAATGCGGGTAGGAAAAAACTAGTCGGTGAGGAACAACTCTTCTTCATACTCTTAAGGGCCAAAATGATTCCTCGTATTATACAAAATTATATAATTCAAGGGTATTTAATACATTATACTTAACAATAATAAAACTTATATTTAAACAATAAAGAACACAGAACACTCATCTGTTCAGATAATTATTCCTCAGAATATAAAAGGAATCAAGGCTTTTCTTGATCTTGGATAGCCAGTGAACTTCTTCAAATAATATCTATAAGAAAACATATACAAACATGAAAATGCAGACATCTCCCCTAAATTATATTATATTAGTCCTGCTTTATGAAAGTAGAATCTCATTTCTCAAATCTCTTCTGTTACACAGCTCTTCAAAAATAGGTCATAAGTGGATCTAGAAGTTTCCAAAGGATGTTAACATTTAAGTGACTAATGAAAAGTTAATTTTATGTCCTTCTAACAAAGGACCGTCCACCACTATGGAAATAATTCTGACAATGTTAAAACTCACTGCTTTATATTCAATAATTTATTGCACTGATTTAATTACTGTAAACATTTGATATATTTGTAATGAAAAATGGTATAGAATACTACAAATAAATTTGTTTGTGATTTTTATACATGTAATTTTGCTTTAACTTGTAAGCCACCTTAGAAAGACTCAATACCTCTGAAAGACAAGATTTAAAAAGCCATCGGCAATGTTGTGTCTTCCACTGGGTTGGACTACAACTCCTGTTATGTGTAGTTTGAATAGCTGCTAGCTGGTGAAGGCTGATACAAATCACCTTCAAACAAATTACTGAATGTTAATGTCAGAGATCTTTTTTCAGCACTATTTATCCATCATGAGAAAAGTCCAACTTCAGTAAAATACTTTTGAAAAAATAAAAGAAGAAACAGTGGAAGAGCCAGTATTTACACAACATATTTTCTACACAGTTTTTATACCGGGCTAAATGAATCTTAAGTAGCAGAACAAAAATTTATATATTCCAGTTAGGTTCCCTGTTGAATGAAGCCTCAGATTTAAGGATAACATTAAAAGAAAATAAAGTTCTTATTCTAATATTCTAACTTGTCTATTCAGTGTGGCTCCAACAGAAAGTATTAAGTAAGTATGTATTCATAGTGGCATACTGTACACAATTCAACATTTGAAGTTTCAGGGCCAAAGTAGGAAAGACAAAAGGAATGCTGTGGGCTATGTCCACTACATTACACAAGTGAAGCAGATCTGTGTGGTATACAAGAGAGTAAGGGTAGATGGGACAATCTGAAGCTTCAGCAGTTTCTATTCCACTGGTAGAAGGCCATGACTGGATAAACTCCTGACCATATCTTATGCAGTTTGACAATACCAAAGGCAGCCATAACGTTCCCATCTAAACACATACACATCTACATTGGCCTGTTGTTTGCCTTCTAGAATAAAATACAAAGGGACCCATATGTTCTCATGTGCCTTGTGCTATAGGCAGATCACACATAGATTTCCTAAAAGAGAGGAGCTCAGACAAAGTTCCTCAGGGTCACGGTGCCAGTCCAGACAGAACTACAACCTGCAGTTGCATTTGTCATTTTAAAGGCCCACAGATTATTTTACTGCACTGGAATCAATTTTGATCAAAGGCAGAATATTAATATTTCAAATAAGTAAGCATCATCTTACTGATCTTCTACTATTTTATTTATTTATGCAATACTGAGAGACAAATATTTGAGCACGCTACACTGAAGCATAACTGCATGTTGCTTGCAAATAATGCAAAGCAATTTTTATGAGGGAGAAGGAAATGTAGTGAAAAGTGGCAGGTAACCATCAAGGCAACTTACAATGCAATAAAAATGGAACAAAGATGTGGCTGAGAGTGTGCATAATCTGTTCCCCAGAACAAACACACACTGTCACAACGTGTGTCTGGGGAAGAAAAGAGTGCCCAAGCATGGAGGGTGAAATCTGTGAGAACAGAACGAAAGAAGGAATGCAGCTGCTTTAAGAGCTGCTTTAGCTTAAACAGATGGCACCATTTTTTAGACTTGAGCAGAAGCCTGAAAAAACTGGGCTGCTTTAATAAACAGCAGAGAGGCATCACGCTCATGCATGGTCCAAAACACTTATTCTGAAGCTTTCACAGCTCTAATGAGTTTGCCATTTCTTTGATATACGAAGGCTCATATATATTATTTCTTGCTTCTGAGCAATATTATTTCCTAGAATGTTGACAGATACCATATCATATAATTTATATACTATAAATACCTGTGATGATGATAAGCACGTGGTCCAATGAAGCAGAGTGTAAAAAATGCAAAGGCTAAGGCTGGTAGAGACCAGGTCGCTATAGCATACCCGAACCATTCCAGGATTTCCCCAAAGAAATTTGCTCCTGAGACGTACGCAAACAATCCTCCTGCGTGAAAGAGATTTGTTTAAACGCTCTTGAAAAACAATTAACCTTTCTGAATTCTTCCTAGTACTACCAGCTTGATGTTTTGAGAGAAAGATTCTTATCCCCCAAATGCTAAGTGAAATTAAGGCTGCAATCCTGCAAACATACAGGGTTCAATCATAATGATTCTCAAAGCAGCTCACAATGATATATTGGATTTACAGACTGATAATACTGATCTCACAGTGACAAAGTAGGAAATTTGTGCTTCTGCTTCCTCCAAAGGAGTGGTGTGGGCAGGATTCCAACAGCAGACTCATTTCAAAAGCCTCTCCTACTCGGAAAGCTATTTCTGCTGTTACTACAGCAGTATCTACTGCCCTGAGGCTATCATATCAACAGCAACTACTAACCTTAAGACTCTCTTGGCAATTACCATTTGGAGCCATTTGAAAGACAATGTTCTATTGTGGTTTTTTTTTTCTTCAGCTCCTCTGCTGACACAGTATAAGCCAAGAGACAATGGTTGCAACAAATCTGATCACATGGGCAGGGCTATCATATGCTGTGTGTAGGCTGCAAAAAGCTAGTCGGAAGAGTCAGCATTTTCTTTAACTCCTTGCCATGTCTAGGAATCATCCAAATGTCAACACCCTACACCTGGGAGCTCATGCACAAGGCCCCAATACTTGTAGCAGAAGAGCAGTGCAGAAGGAAAAGGGGACGCTACATTTGATAGGCTTTAGACTCATCCACATATCCTCCTTGCCACAGCATGAAGAAGCCCACCAACCATTTGCCAAGGGTATGTCTTCATTGCAGAACTCCATCTCATGGCCAGCCTATTGCTGAGCAAGCTGAAGTCAGGCTAAGGTGTTCTGGCATAAAAGGAATCTTTTCCCTCTTATGCTGGCACTAGACCTCCCAGGCAGGACACCGGGAGGAGGAGCCTGCAGTGGTCAGCAATTTATTGGGTTCTGACTGACCACCATGGGGAAGCTCTCCCATCCAGCTCTCTTGTGCCTCTACGGCCATTTTGGCTGTGGCTACAGAGGGACTGGACACCTCACTTAATTTTTTAAAACTCTGGTCTGGTAAGAGGTTAATATTCCTGTGGCTAGCTTTTTAAAAAAATTATTATTATTGCATGGTTTTGAGCCCCTGCCTCAGGATTAAGGGGTTGCAGCTTGGGATGCTGAGTGTCCAGCATCATGCAAAGATGAAGCTCGCTGAAAAAGGCTTCCAAAGACATTCCAGGGGGTTCCTGAAGCAAAGCATCAAGGGTGGCCAGAGCAGAGATTTAAGGGCAGAGGGTTCCCAACTGCAGCACCTCTGGCCAGATGGTGCTAGAAGGCCAGGTGGACTGGTGTCATCTCATAGATGGGAGTCCGGCAGGAGGACACCAGGCTGGTGAAAGATGAATTAGGCAGTGACAGGTGGCTGGCAGAAAGAATGAGACTGAAGCCAGGGCATGCCAACCAGCAGCCAGAGAGGCAGCTCAGCACGAAACTGAGGACAAGAAGGAGTGGCAAAGCCACAGGGCAGCTTGGTTGGGTGCTTCAGTGCAGCAGCTTTGAAAAATAAAGGCTATTTTTGCCATGGGAAGATCGATCCTCCAGTAGATAGAGAGATCAATATTCCTGTTGCAATAGGTACAGGGATACTGACCCTGAGCTGTCATTCAAGAGAGGGAGAGGGAGGGGGAGGGGGAGGGGGAGGGGGAGGGGAAGGGGGAGAGGAAAGGAAAGGAAAGGAAAGGAAAGGAAAGGAAAGGAAAGGAAAGGAAAGGAAAGGAAAGGAAAGGAAAGGAAAGGAAAGGAAAGGAAAGGAAAGATTTCAGCCACCTGCTGATAAAGAGATAGGAAGACTCAGAGTCCCCCATCCCAACTTGTCACATGTCTAGGGAGCAACTGGTGGTTTTCTCACCAAGAGATGACCCAGAGAAGAAGAGGGAAAGACAGCAGGGATTCTGCCAACCACCCCATGCTACACTGCATGTGGGGAGTAACTCTGATGGTTCCTGTTGCTAAGGCACCATGGGCAGACCATATGGGCACTGCTTTACTTTCCTCCCAATGCAGGGATGGGAAAAAAATACACTATGAACAGGAAGAGGAGCCCTTTCATTCACATATCTGTGCCATTCCCATATGAAGAGGAGTCCTCCTGTATCCCAAAATTATCTCTTCTTACTCCATTACTTCAGTGTATTTCTCTGATTTTGCCAAACATTTAGTATCAGAGCCAGAAATGCAGAAAACTATTTGAAGAACAGGCTGGCAAATGGTAAGGTGCAGAAGAGGACTTTCCAAATCCTTCTCTCATGTCTTCCCCTCTTTTCTTTTAAATCAGCGTTCCCCAGAGTGATCAATATCGACCCCCAAGGGTTGATGGGACTATCCAAGGGATCAATATTATTATTATTATTATTATTATTATTATTATTATTCATAGTACTATTAGTTAAAGTAGTATTTATTAAATTATTTTCATATAACAAATATTTGGGGATTGATGAACAATCTGAAACTTCATGAAGGGCTCAATGAGCTGAAGAGTTTGGGGACCCCTGTTTTAAACCAAGAGTTCATTGTCACCTGCTTGTATGTGAATAAGAAAGACCTGAGGAAAAAAGGATGTTCAGCTGCCACAGCTGTTTCTCATAGCTCCTAAGTTGATGTGGGTTTACTGCCTAAGATCAACATCACATTAGAGACATTTATTATCTGTAGAGAGCCAGGGAGATAGCCTTGAAGCAAATATTCAGAAACCATTTAATAAACAAAAAGGACAGAAACATTTCTTAAGACCTAGGAAGGGAGATAGTTTTAAGAAAAGACTCGGGCTGGTGGCTCCTTGACTCACTGGAGTATAAGAGGGAAGGGAGGAGGAGGAGGATGATGATGATGATGATGATGATGATGATGATGATGATGATGATGATGATGATAATAATAATAATAATAATAAGAAGAAGAAGAAGAAGAAGAAGAAGAAGAAGAAGAAGAAGAAGAAGAAGAAGAAGAAGAAGAAGAAGAAGAAGAAGAGGTGGTGGTGGTGGTGGTGGTGGTGGTGGTCACACAGTCAGTCAGATATTTAGGCTGGATTTGGCATTTGTATCCACCTATCGAGTTTTGCCCGAGGACCTGGGATAGGCAGATGTTGTTTGATGGTGTTAAAGATATCATTGTAGGATGTAAGCTGTTCCAAGTAAAGCTGCCTTTTGCCAAAGTAAGCGTGATCTTTTCCAGTTCTCCATTCTGACTTCTGAGCAAGCCTTTCTCATGAGGATCCCATTATTTTGTTCATTAACTGTGTCTGATGAGCAGGAGGCTAATTAAATGGTTTCACATTTCCAGCTACTTTCTTGTTTACCACGCCCTAAGGATAGGCTCTTGTGGTACAAGCAGGGTATTCAGCATTATCCTATATTTTTTGAAATTTGGAAGGAAAATGATATACCTTGTGGAATTTTGTAAGTGAACTCTCCAGGCTTTCTTAGTTGACGCAGAAGAAAATCACTGTGAATATTGATTCCCATGCCAAACAAAAACAACAAGAGGCCTAAAGAAAAAATAAATATTTGTGAGTTGGATAGTACAAATATTTGATCTATAGACTTTATTCAAACAAATATTGCACTCTGGCTTTATTCTTTGGCCACTGGAAGAATATAATCCCTGTTTTTTTATGGAAAGCAGGCAGAAGAGATGCCTCAAGAGCAACTCCAACCAGATCCATGTAAGAGTCTTTCTTCAGTCTTACCTTGTGGCAATAACAGCAGTAAAACGTGCTTATTTCTCCACCCTTATTGCATCCTCCAAGTGATGGCTGGCTGCCCTGTTCAGAGTGACATGATCCTTCCTAGGTAGGGAGGAACCAAGGAGATTCCTACAGGATCATTAGGAAGATTATTCTTGACACTTGGTGGATAAAGTTGCTTGGCCCCACTTTGAGTTGGATTCCAGGTTGTATATATGGTCTTGTGAATGCTGCTGATACTCAAATGTATCTCCATCCCTGGCTGAGCAAGTGAGGTTGTTGAGGCTCTACCTCAGTGTCTGGAGCTGTGGGGGCCCGAACAGGAAAAGCAGTCTTTGGCTCTACCTTGCCAAGACTTTGGGTTTTCAGCCCTTTGAATCCCAGAACTGGAGATTTTCCATCTTTGGTTCAAACAAGGTGACACTCCCCTGCTGATATCTAGTGTACAAGAGGGGGTCCTACTTCTACAGGACTCTAAGAGCAGGTGGCAGCTGTGGTCAAGAGGGCCTTTGTACAATTTTATCTTGTGAGCCAGTTGAGTTATTCCTGGATTGGGAGGCCGTGATCATTGTCACTTACACCCTAATTACCTTCTGGCTGGACCACTGTAACACACTCCACTTCGGGCTGCACTTGAAGACCATCTGGAAACTACAACTACAACAAACTACAATACAGCAGCACAGGTAGTTATGCGTGCATTTATTATGCCCAGGTATCACCTCTACTTTGTGAGCTACCATGGCTTACATAGGCTTCCAGGTGCAATTCAAATTGCTGGTAATCACCTATAAAGTCCTACACAGCACAGGAGGAGGTTTTTGCAGGACCACCTCTCCTCATAGTATCTACCCATCCCACATGCTTCAATAGGGTGGGCACACTTTTTGTCCCTTCTCTGAACAAATGCCATCTGGTGGGACCCATAAGGTGTCTCTTTTCTATTGCAATACTTGCCCTTTAGAATGACCCCCACACACAAGATATAGTTGGCCCCATGTCTCTTGGCTTTCAGAAGGCAGTAAAAATCTGGCTTGTTCCTTGGGCATTGGGCCAGGATGATTGGAGTCCCTGTCTGAAGTGGCAGGGCAGGGGGGTGAGAATAAATGTGAATTTCTGATTGCCCATCAATGTCTGGTTGGATTTTAATTGAAAGTGTTTAACTTGTTTTGTTTTTAGTCTATTGTACACTGTCCAGAGTCACAATGTTGAAGTTGGGCAGCCATATAATTCTTAAGATTAAGAAAAACCCACCACATTATGACAAGAGGGAGATGTCATAATGTAAAGTAGGCCACCTCAACCTACTTTTCTCTGCCAGAAGGAACTGGGACTAGCTTGGCTTTTATTAAATGTAATCAAAATTAACATTAAAACATATTAATGGATACTAATAATTTTCCTCTCACAATTGTAATGGAAGGCATGTGTGAGGAGGATACTGGAATGGAAGATCAAGGCTATCAGGAGGGAGGGAGTGCATTCCAGGAGAGGGTACAAGGCAAGTACTTTCTCAGCCCTCAACAAGACCGTGAGAAGAAGAGGCTTAGGCTAGCCCCTCCCTAGAATCTCACAGGGTATATCCACTAGTTGCTTTAGCATAGATTTAGTCTGGCGAGATTCTGTCTTTAGAATGTAAGCAAATAAAGGAACTACACTGGACTGAACTGTGTCGTTGTTCTTGGGCTGGGCCTGACAATGATACTGGTCAGTTTTGGCAGATTTTTGCTAGTACAGGCAGTCCCCGGGTTAAGAATGTCCAATTTATGGACAATTCCTACAGACTGCCATAAAGCCTATTATATTAAAGCGGTTTGTTGGCTTGAGGAAAGAAAACACCATTTGCCATTTTAAGCTGGATCACGAATGCCCCTTCTGGTATGCAAGATGTATTAGTGTATCTGGAAGTATTTCTTAAGTGTGTTATATGCATAGAAAGGTAAAATATACACTATACACTAAGACAGACATTTGACTAACTGACACTACATAACTGTTCCGACTAACCTACAAATTCAGCTTAAAGACAGACTTAGGAATGGATCTCATTCGTAACGCAGGAACTGCCTGTATGGCACATGTCTGACATATGCCACATGCATGACATAGTTTATATTATTCTATGCAAGCAAATATCTTTAAATGAACAATTCCACTGCAAGCTAACTAAGAACTAAATGCATATGTAATAACACTCAGCATTTATGTAATGCCTCATAAATAGCACTTTTAAGTAATATCTCATAAGATAGACAAGGGAGGAGGACATAATATGTCTCTGATATACAGGCCCCATAGATTATTTATTTATTTATTTAAAACATTTATACGTACATCTTGTACCAAACTCTGGGTGGCTCACAACCCAAAGATAAAACAACATCTATTTACAATAAAAAAAAAAAAAATTAAAACCACAAATATTAAAACCAAAAATAAAACTTGACACCATAGCTAAACTTTCACATGCAGCCCACAGTTCCTCTCATCAATCTCACCTGACCCCAATGCTTGGGAGAAAAGCCAGGTCTTAAGTGCTTTTTGGAAGGCTAAAAGGATGGGGGCCTGCCATGGAAAAGGCACACTTCCCAGATCCCATAAGATGACATTTAAGGGAAGGGACTAGGAGCAAGCCCACCCTATCCAGCCTGGTAGGGTGGGCAGTTGTCCTTAGGGAGAGGTGTTCCTGCAGATAATCTGGTCCTGTGCCATATAGGGCCTTAAAGGTAATAACCAGCACTTGAATTGCACCTGGAAGCTTGCATAACAGGGGTGTAATGTGGGTATACCTAGGGGCATCCATCACTGCATGCGGCATTCTGGACCAGTTGTAACTTCTGGGTGGTCTTCAAGGGCAGCCCCATGGAGAGTGTGTTGCAGTAACCCAAACGGGTTTAATAAATTATATTAAATGTTTGAATTGGTTGACATTTTCTTCTAAAACTTCCTTACTTGTTTGATGCATGACCTTTGAACATTTCTAAATACAGTAACATTTTCTCTGAAAAAGATTAATTAATAAAAATTAATAAAACATATTGTGATTGGCCTATAGGGCCTGACTTTTAATTTAAAATGTTTAGTATAGACAAAAATACTCATTACGCCTTTAATTTTGCAGGGTTTTAGCCTGGCTGCATGAAGCAGAACAGAAAGCCATTGTACATATACTGAAGAAAATAATACTTACATTAGGTAGAAACTTACTCTCAAAAACAATAGTATGATTGGGCAAAACTGTCAAGTTTTATTTTGCTCAGTTTCTCATTTTTCAAACCTTAACTTCATTTTGTCTATTTTCTGCATAATTTTGCAAAACTTTCCACATAAAGAATGTGCATAAAATAGCATATACATTTTTATCCTAATATCCCCAACCCATTTCCCTAATACATATTTGGGCAAAGTATTCTAAGCAGTGAATTGTAGTGTCAAATGCAGAAAAATGCTAGTACTGTAACAATGTATAATTGCATTTAGATTCACAGTCATAGCTTTTAAGAGTAGCAGCTCCTATTAAATGTCATTCATTTCTTCCATTTAAGAGATAAATCCCTTTTGATATTAGCCTGAAATGTGTTCAGAATTCCCTCTGACAACTATCACCATGAGTTTTGTACCTATTGCATAGCATTAGTATGAGGTTATTGCAGGAAAACAAGCTTTTTGTTGATTTTTTTTTACTTCTCTTATTTCATTTTTCTGCCTTAAGATTTTCACAAGTACTTTGCCCTCCTCTCCTACTAACGGTGGCAGAGTTTGGATGAACTGGATTGCAGATAGGTGACATATCACAGACAATACCTGACATAAATCGTATGTCTTTGCACCAGTCATCTGGGTATTCAGCACAATAAACCATGTAGTAACCTTGGAGGAAGCCATTATAGATACAGAACAGTACGCCAGAAAACAGTATCTTCAGTGGGAAAGGCCTGCCTCTTCGGAAAAATGAGTAAATGAATGTCCTGAGGTACACCATGAAAAAAAAAGAAACAGAAATCACATAAAAATTAACATTAAACCTTTCATTCACAACAGGTTCAAGATCTCAAATAGTTTTACCTGTTGCTAAGTATTCCATGAGCACATTCTCATTAGGACCTTAAAAATATTTATGTACGCCCTCAATTGCAGAATGAGTCTGTGCTATCAGATGAAGCTTACAACAAACCCAACCCCATCACACTCCCTGTTGTTTTATAGCATTTCAAAAATACATAATAAAATTAGTCATCACAAATAAGACGCCTGACACACTTTTTAAGCACAGGACATCATGTATGCAAAATAGTTTTCTCCTTTTCAGAGACATCTACTTCCTGAGTTTGATGTTTTGTTTTGTTCTGAGTACTGTAATCCACAGGGATTGTGGTGCCTGGATGAATACTTCAGAAAACCAGGTGTTTGGGCCCATGGTTTCCCCTCCAGCTATCCTTTGAGAAAGATCCCTCTAGGGAGAAGGAGGTAATAATCATCAAGAAATCTGCCCTGCTGAATTTCTATTCTCTCTGCACAGGACCATCACCAACAAATGCATTGTTGGAAGTTTGTTATTAAATAATATGTATAGCATTTTTATTTACAAATGTTTACGTTGCTTGTAAACTACTTTGGGGGGGCTGTTATCCTGAAAGGTGGGATATAAATAATGATAATAAATAAGTATGCATAATCCCAAGTAACATGTTGCCTTTAAACATAAATAAAAATAAGACAGCCTCATACTAAGGTACACTACAGTGACTTTTTAAAATATGACTCCATTAACTGTGTCAGATAAGAAATCTTATAGAAGGTAGAAAGAGACCAATATGAGAACTGCAAAAGGTCACAAATTACAATAAATGTGAGAAAATAGGAAACAGCATGTTCAATAAGAAAAACAACTTGGCAGCCTATCAAAAAATAAATAAAATAATAAAGGAGCTCTTTAACTCTATCCAGCAATGACTTTCTCCATCTTCCTCTTCTTTTGACCTATTCATTCTTCCTTGATCCAGCAGTTTTACAACCAGATCTTCATTCTCTTTATATGACAAAGCCACTTCAACGTACTTTTTTGTACTGATCGCTCACTTCTGTATTTAGCCTACAGGTAGTCCTCACTTAATATCCATTTGTTCAGCAACAGTTCAAAGTTACGATGGTGCTGAAAAAATGGAGTTATGACAAGTCCTCAAATTATTACCATTGCAGCGACCCCATGGTCAAGTTCTGTGTCCACCCATGGTTTCATAGGCAAAATGTATTTTTTTAATAGAAATGAAATATTGAAAAGTTAATAGCAATTGCCTGCATTAGTCCTTTTCCTTCCTTCTGCTATCCTGAAAATGGTACATTTATCAAAGGATATAATGATGAAACCAAGTCAAATCACACGTCTTGAACTGAGCAAGGGGAGGAGTATTTGTCAGGAACAACTAGGTTAATATACTCAGTTTGGTAGCAAGAAATACTTTTCACTGCCCTTCTTCCCAGCATCTTTAACAAACTATGGCATAAATTGAAAATAACTTTCCCTAACTTCTTTGATCCTCACTACAAGCACACAGAATGTGGATTTACTTCCATTACTGGAATTGATCAACTTCAGTAGTCTCATCCCACCTACCAAGGATTTCATAGTGCACTCATGGGACAAATAATTTAATAAGATCGCTGCCCCCTGTCCTGACTAATTCTCCAGATGATGGCTCTTCTGGTTGAATTGGATAGTCCCCACTTCATAAGTACTGAAAAGGGAAGCAAGTGAGAGATGACTGGAGCCAGAAAACATTTAGATAATATTTTAGGTGCAAATATATGGATATATATTTGAAAGCAAATGAGTACTCCTAGAGCAAGCAGGAGATTTATCAAGCCTAGATGAGATTCCCAGAGAGAGAGCTTCATTCCTGATTGTTTTGCCTTAAACTGCTATCTTTTCTGTGTCTTCTGATCTCATCACGCAACCTACAGGTAAGTTATGTTTTTCTGCTTCTCACCAACTAGCTTTCATTGATGTCCTATTCTGAATCCCAAGGCCATCAAGAAACACTGAGATGAATTTGTCTAATCTCAGACTATACTCAGTTGATTGTTTAGATAAAACCATATAAACAAATAGAAGTGAAAGAAAAACCCACTAGAGGTTTCTGTGAGAGCAGATACTGAAGACTCATCAAAATACACTCTGTTGCAGCACAGGAGCACTGAATGGAGTTCTGATAGCTTCCATTGTGCTCCATTTAAAATGCTGCATAACACCAATATGAAAAACAAACATATTTCTGGGGGAATTCAGAAAAATGGCATTGGAAAAATGTGTGCTTAAATAGAATCTTTGAGGAATTTATCTTAATAACTATATGCTATATTAACTATATAATAATTATATAAATGGAAAAATCTATATACAAGCTCTATATTTTAGAAAAAACTGAGAATAAGGATAAGATTTGTCCTATTTAAAAAAAAGTTCACTTAAAACATTGGGAAGAAGAACATGATGGACCAGAATTGGACAGTAAAACAGATCAGATTTATACTGATCCATGCATGCCCACTTATAGGCTCATTCAAAGTTATCTACAGACTGTAATATCAACCTGTTCTAAAGGAAACTGATTAGGTAACCCAATAAAGATACTGCAAAGGCAGTATGTATCTTATTGTGCATATTAAGCAGTGAATTAAACAAGTACTTGCTGTTTTCATCCACTTATCAATCAGGACAAAAAGCCCCATTTTAGGCAATTGTGAGGGCCTTTGAGAGACAAGTAAAGTACCTCATACATTTAAAGTTAACAGCCAACATATCCATCAAAGTACATTCAGGCATAGTTTGAAATGTTATTGCCAATTCAGTTCTCTAATCAGATACAGAATATTTATGAGATGATAGCAGTAAACTTATCATTTTCACCAACTAGTAAAAAAAATCTACTTTGACAATTATTTTTAACAGTTTTAGCTTCTCCTAAGCTGGTGCCCTCCAGCAATTTAATCTACAGCGTAATCATTATTGCTCCTATCCAACACAGGCACACGGGCACCTAGATTGCTAAACTGGGAATCTAGAAATTAGGCTTTAAAATCATGTACAAGAGAATAAGCCCTCACTGGTGCTGTATTTCTATACAATAGATTTTGCCTACAAACATGGATTGATACTTACTTAAAATGAAGTTTAAATTAAAATTTTTGACTTGAATTGGGAGAGAGGAACTTGATCCAACAGAACTGTGGATGGCGAAGGAAGCATCTCTCTTACAGAAGGATGGTCACTATGAGTCATATGGTAGCCTGCCTTTTTTTCCTCAATAATACATTAAGTAGCCTGCTAATGAGATTAAGAGTATGTATATAATTTAGAGAAGATTAAGGTGGCTATTGCTACCATACAGAGAAGGGAGGGAGGGAGGGAGGGAGGGAGGGAGGAACAGTTATCACCAGTAAGCCCTGCTTTCAATTTTTCTATAATGAATTAAAAGGCTCCATCCTAGAGACACAAAATATACAGTATATATGGAAAGGAAAACAAATTTAATTTTTTTTTCAATCATCATTAAAATAAACATAATAATGGGGCTTCCAGGGGAGTAATGGCAGATTGAAGATGGCTCCATTTTCATGGAGCTGATGACTGCAGCAGCTTAGAGGAGCTGGTGAAAGATCCAGCTCTTCAGAATCATCTCTGGACAAAAGAGATGACTGGATCACCCACAAGTACTCCTTACAGAGGCTCCCTTTGAAGAGATCACATTTTAGCAATCTCCAGTGGGTTGAGAGCTCTGGGAGTCGTGGGAAACATCGAGCCCAAGCATTGGCTCAGAGCCTTCAAAAGGACACAAGATTTGCTTTCACTTCCTCTTTTAATTAATATCGGAAATTGCTTATTACCAATCTACTTGGACATTCAAAACCTTCTGAAAGGCAAGTTGCTGTACATCAGGAGAATCTCCTTCTATCCTGGAAGAAAGAAGATTTAAGTGAGTTTAAAGATTAAAAAGAAAAATATTTTGGAAATAGTGAAAGGGAGTTAAGAATGCTGACTGGGGACAATTAAGGGGCCAGATGGATTTGAAAGAATAGTGCTTGTTTTTATGGACTGTTTTAAATTTTATAAAAATACATTAGGTGATTTTGGACTTAATTGTAAGAAAACTCATTGTGGGAAAGTTTTGGCTCTGAAAATAAACAAAAGATAAGACTGGGCTTTGAAGGTTAACTAGAGGGAACCAGAGAGCAGTTAAAGGAAAAGATACATCCTAAAATAATGGAGGAACATTGTCTTACTACAGAAGAATTTAAATCTGTTTGGGAACAATGTGTTCAGGACTTATTTTTAAAATTGGATGTAACAGTGGTTATAGAAGAAGAAAAGATTCTACTGGATAAAACAGAAGCTGAGGATGCTTTGAATAAGGAGTTTAAAATAGACTTTAAAGAAATGCTAGATTATAAAAGAGATATGGAAGATATGGAAAAAAGATATGGATCTGAAAATGGACAAAGATGTTTGATTACAAGAGTGACATGGAGAAAGAAGTTGTAATGTATATACAAACTTTGCTGGCTGATGTTTTAACAATTAAAGGGGATATCCAGATTACAAATCAGAAGAGTGAGTTGGAGAGTTATTTTATTTTGGATCCACAGAAGGGAAGCATTAAATATCTGAAGTTGCTTCTGAAGACAGGGAGAAAATGATAAGAAATCACTATGTGGGACTTTATTTGAAGAAGCGACTGAAGATCAAGCCTCTTAAAAAAAAGAAAAAGGTGTTCAAAGTAGACATTTAAGCAGAGTTAAATTGTATAAGTTCTGATTTGCGGTTGTTATTATTGGAATCTTTTTTCTGACCAGGACTGCAGGATGATGTAAAGATTTTTTTATATAGAGATGAATGTTTTATTTCCTATTTGTTAGAGAAAGGGTTAGTATGTAAAAGGGACCTACTGGATTTAGCTTAAAATATATATGTTATTATTGTTGATATTCTTTATGCTTATGGGGATAATTTTTTATGTTTTACTTATTAGAGAAAGTCATAAGTTAAAATGTAAATTAGATTTAGTTGTTTGAGTTTAAAATATATGGGTTATTATTACTGGTACACTTAATGCTTTTGCTGTGTAAGACAGATTAATGAATTTTTTAAATAATTTGGTTATTGTCTAGTGATGAGAAATAGGAAGAAGAGTTTCTTTTTCTGTAATATCAGAGAAGGTGTTAAGTTACCGTAAATGCTTATACTTGTCTGGAGGGAGGTATATGTCTTTCCTTTTCCTTTTCCTTTTTCTCTTTCTTGTTCTGTTTCTTCTTCTTTTGTTTGTATATCTTTTCTAATTATCGATTAGCTTTTAATTATGTAAAACTCTAATAAAATAAACATAATAATGCTTGTTATCAGACTAGCTTCTGCTAAAAGGGAACTGTCAAGAGTAACACCCAAACCTGTATCATTACTCACCCTGCGAGACGGTATGAATGTCTAAATGGAAGACTCCATAAGCATCATTAGAGCAATGTTTTCACTTCCCACTGGGAAACGAGAAGTATGACAGGCTGGCCAGTGGAATATGCTCCACTGGGACCGTGGTAGCAGCAGTAGCAGCAACTGAGGATAGAGAGGGAAGGTGCAGGGATTGGGGATGGGTGGCCATTTGATATATTGCACTGGGACATTGGTGGAGGTCACAGTGGCAGCGGAGTGGAGAGAGAGAAACTGCAGGGAAGGTGAGGAGGTGTGGTGGGCCATGGGATAGGCTGTGCTGGGACCCTAGTGTCAAGAGCTATGGCAGCTGAGTGGAGGGAACAAAGGCATATGGGTTGTGGGATACACTGTGCTGGGGCATTGATGATGAAGCCGGGGGTGGGGGGGGAAGGCCCACCAGGATATGCAGTTTTGGGAATTACTGTATGAAGGAGAAGAGGCGGGGGTGGGTGGGGAGCAACATGCACTGATCCTGCCCTACTTGCCTTGTAAAATCAGTCTGGTACACTTTCAGAATTTCTTTTCTCTGGCTTCCGGTGTATCACCATAGTGAACTGACACCCCTCTACCATAGAGAGATACATTGCAGCCAAAAATGGTGCTCGAATGCAGGTTTTGGGCTGCTGAAATCTCTCACCATTTTAAAATTTTATTATGTTTTTTTAAAAAAGTTAAAGTACAGAAAAATCAAGAAAAAGGAAGGGAATAAAGGGGGAAAAAGAAGGGGGGAAGGAGGGGGTCATAAAGAAAGAGTAGCTTCCGACTTTCCTTGATACAGGTATAGATACAGAATATATTCACCTCTTACTCTAATATCTAAAAGTTTATATAGTAAAAAATAGTTTTTAATCTAATATTCAAAAAGATTCCTAAAATCAATCTATTTGGATAATACATATAATTTGTACAAGATATTTCTGTGAGTATAACATCAAGCAGCAAATCCCAAAATCAAAGCTGGATTTTTTTGAGTATCAAGCAAAAAGTCTAAAAGTGATTTCCAATTAGAGACAAAGTTAGATAGCGCCCTGTCTTTGAGGACAGCAGTGAGTTTCACAATCTTTGCCAATTCCATTAATGTCAATATCCATTCTTCAGCAGTAGGTATTTGTAAATCCTTCCATTTTTGTGCATATAAGAGTCTCGCCGCAGTTATCATATAAAGAAATAAATTTCCGTGTTGTCTTTCCATTTGTTTATCCATCATACCTAAAAGAAAAGCCTCTGGTTTCAATTGCAAGTCTATTTTTAAAATCTTTTGAATCAAAATACATATCATATTCCAATATTTCTTAGCCTTTTCACAAGTCCACCATAAGTGCTAGAATGTACATTCACATTGATTACATTTCCAACAAACATTTGAGGTTCCTTTACACATCTTTGACAATTTATCTGGTGTCAAACACCAATGCTACGGGCTGCTGAAATCTCTCCAGAGTAAGGAGAGATCACAAGATTACCCATATGTACTCTGCACAGCTGTTTTTTTCTGAGCAGCGGCAGGAACTGAGTTTTTGCAGTCAGCTTGCAATTGGCTGGGAGTTGAAGGATTTCAGCATGCTCATAGCTGCTAATGTCCCCTACAGGTAGTCCCCAGTTTAAGAACGAGTTCCATTCCCAAGGTCTGTCCTTAAGTTGAATCTGTATGTAAGCTGGAACAGTATTATTGTATAATACTGTATAAGTAGTATTGTGTAATTAACTCAAACCATTGTATATTTAACTCAAATCATTGTGTATTTAACTTGAATTTTGCTACAATAGGCTCCATTCTTAACTATGGGTTATTTGTAAACTGGGCATTCATAACCCAGGACTGCTGATATATGGACTTTAAGTTCCACTGAGGCTCATGTCTTAATTACTTTGGATTTAAATTTTTTTTTCTGCTGTTTCTTTAAAGATTGAGAACCTTCAGAGTGGCAAGTTTTATTGAAATCACTGGGTGAGCCTCCTTCAATCCTTTTTTTTTTTAAAGGATTAACTACAAGTTTAAAGATTTGTAACAAAACAAATTTTTTGGGACTATACAGCAAAAGGATGACTAATGTTGGCTTTAGAAAGTTTTAAATGGATTAAGGGTTCAGATGGACTTGATTTAAGACTTTGAAGCTAATTGAAAGGATCCTTTTTCATGGGAAAATGTCTTAGTTTATACTTTGAAATGACTGATAAGATGACTTTGAAGGTTGGACACTAGAGGGAACCAGATGGCTACCTTAAATTTTTGATGAGTGGGCTAAGTTATTTACCTTTACAGAAGAATCAGAAGGTGTTACTGAAGAGGAACAAGCCCCACTGAATAAAATTGAAATTGACTTGGATTCAGAATGATAGCTTACAAGAAAGAGATGGAAATAATGGATTTCCAAATGAAACTGGATGATTTAATAATTTAAAAAGACAAATAATAAATCAGAAGAGTGACATGGATACTTTTTTTACATTGGATTTTCAAAAGGGATTTGCTGGAGTTGCCACACTGGAGTTACAAAAGGGGCTTGATGAAGATGTCAGGAACTTTGAGAGAAGAGACCAAGACAGTATGGGAAAGCAAATGTTAGAACTTTCTTTGAGGAATTTAAAGATTGTTGGGAGAAAGAAGAAAGAACACAAAATCAGTTTATTTGATCAAGATTAAAATAATGGGTTGTTATTTTTGGCAATGTCTAATGGTTTTTGATTGGGACTGGATGATGATGTCTTAAAGATGTTGTTTATTTGAAGAGAGGAAATAGGGGAGATATGTTTAAATAGAAATGTAGATATAAATATAAAAAGAAGGATTCAAATTGGGTGTAATAGGTACAGAGTCTAATACAGTGGTACCTCGGTTCACGAACTTAATTCGTTCCGCGACTCTGGTCGCGAACTGAATTGGTCGTGAACCGAATCAAATTTTCCCATAAGGTTCAATGTAAATACGGTTAATCCATTCTGACCCCTATGAATTTGGTCGCCAATGAACCATATGTTGTTGTTTTTTTAAACCGCAAAAATATGACACAAAGTACAGTACGAAGAGAGAGAAAGCTAACCTTGCTCAATGCGACTTCTGGGGTGGAGGACAGGAAGGCGGGTGGGGAGGCGGTTACTGCTTGGAGGGAGAGTCCCCCTCCCTACAGGAAGCCGCGACCACGTGTCACAGGAGGGAAAATGGCCGCGGATCCTGTTCGTAACCCGATGCGGAGTTCGCGAATGGAGGCAAAATTTTGTGACCGGAGCTGTTCGTGAACCGAATTGTTCGTGAACAGAAGCGTTTGTGAACCGAGGTACCACTATAGTTATGTTGTTATTTCTGATAACCCTTAATGGACTTTTACTGATTAATATTGAGAGATGGGGTTTAAGAGATGGGTTTATAGAGAATGGTGTGAGGTATGGGATAAAGAAGTGTTTGGTTTTACTTTAAAAGAAAATGTTGATTATACTTGCTGGGGATGAAGGGGGAAGTTTCTTTTTCTCTTTTTTTCTTTTCGTTTTCTTTTTCCTTTTTTTTCTGCACTTTCTAATTTTTTAATTTTTTTTCTTCTTTCTTTTTTTTAATATATTCCTATACTATGTAGATAGTATTAGTTTTATATGTATATCCTTAATAAAACTATTGAAAAAAAGAATTTATTTTCTCTGAAGCTTCCCAACACCGGGAACAAATAGCTCCCAGCATTGTTTCTGCTTAACTACAGTCATGTGAAAAAGTAAGTACACCCCATGTAAAGTTTTTTCTTTTTTAACATATGTGGACATATCAGTAATTTATCTTCATATTCAAACAGTATATAAAAATAAAGGTGATATAACTGAACCAAAAAATGTGAAAAATTGACTTTGCAATCATTTATTCAACAAAATATTAACAGATAGGCCATTTCCTTCTGTGGGAAAAGTAAGTATGCCCTTTATTCTAATATCTGGGCTTGCCCCCTTTGGCAGAAACAACCTCAAGTAGGTGTTCTTATAACTGTCTATGGATTGGGAGGTATTTTTTTCCTACTCCTCCATGCAGAATTTTTTCAGCTGTGCAATATTTGAAGGGTTTCTTGCATGCACAGCCCATTTCAGATTACCCCACAGCATCTTGATGGGATTTAGATCTGGGCTTTGACCTGGCCATTCCAGAACCTCTTTCTTTCTTTCTTTCTTTCTTTCTTTCTTTCTTTCTTTCTTTCTTTCTTTCTTTCTTTCTTTCTTTCTTTCTTTCTCTTTCCCTTCCTTCCTTCCTTCCTTCCTTCCTTCCTCGCTTGCCTGCCTGCCTCCCTGCCTGCCTGCCTGCCTGCCTGCCTGCCATTCCATGGTACAATCAAAAATTCATAGTGAATTCTGGGATGGTGAGCTGCCCAGGCCCTGATGCAGCAAAGCAGACCCAAACCATAACATTTCCACTACCATGCTTTACATCTGATACCAGGTTCTTCTGGTGACATGCTGTCTTTGGTGTTCACCAAACTTGTCTTCTGGTACTGTGGCCAGATAACTCTATCTTTCTTCGTCTGTCCAGAACACATTGTTCCAAAAGTCCCGGTCATTGCCTAGGTGTTCATGAGCAAACTTTAGTCTTGCCCTGATGTTCTTTCTGGACAACAAATGTTTCTTCTAATTTGTGCAGCTTCTTTCTAATGGTAGATTCATGCACTTTGACATTAATAGTAGTGAGAGCTATCTGTAGGTCATGTGATGAACTTCTAGGGTTCTTAAGAGACATCTTCATTATTTTGCATTCTACCCTTGGGCTGAACTTGCTGGGATGGCCTGGCCAAGGTGGCAGTTGTTTGAAATCTTTTCTACTTGTAGATGATCTTCTGGACAGTGGAATGATTATTGTCCAATTGTTTGGTGATAATTTTATATCCCTTCCCAGACTTATGCACATCTGTAACCTTCTTTCTGAAGGCCTCAGAAAGCTCTTTCAATCTGGGCACGGTGATACTACACACTTCAACAACAAACAACAAATCAAACTAAATGTCTGAGGTTTAAATAAGACAGATTCCTCCCAGATCCTCTCTAACAATGTTTTAATCACTTGCACCTGATTATAATTTTAGGTATTTGAGGTAGTGATAAATGTAGTGGTGTCCTTCTTTTTCCATATGTGAAATTTGCAGTCATGTTTATTTATATTATACAATGGACTGCAAAATGTAAACAGTGCATGATATTTGTTATATTATATCCCCTGTATCTATCAATATTGTTGAAATGAAGATCAAATATCTATATGCTGAAATATGTTGAAAAAGTAAAAAAAAAAAAAAAAAATCAATGGAATCCACTTACTTTTTCACATAACTGTACCTCCATCCCCAAAGTCATGAGTTTTCCTGCTGAAGCCTGAGGGTTTGTTTTGTTTTGTTTTGTTTTGTTTTGCAGATGAAACTTTGTGATGGTATTCCATAGCATGATGCTTCACTTCTGTGTCATAATTATGAGCCCATGTTTCATTGGCTGTCATAATGCTGTGAAGAAATTTCTCATCTTCATTCTCATAGCATGACAATTGCTGGCAAATTCCAACTCTTGAAGCTTTTATCTCTGTTGACAACATGCAAGGAACCCATCTTGCACAAACTTTCCAGTACTGAAGAACATCAATAATGTGACCCACTCTGCTGGCAAATTCCCAATGAGTCATCTGCTGATTGTCTTTAATCAGTTCATCAACTTTGCTCATGTGAAACTCATCGGTTGCTGCCACAGACCATCTGCTTTATTCTTGATCAACCCAATCAGCTCTTCCCAATTCACCATCTTCCTGTGCTAACAAACATGTCAGAACTTCTAGCACATCTGTGATGTTATCTGTTGGTGACGTGTAACAGTGGAGGTGTTACTTTTCATTCAATCCTCCTATTTTTTCATAAATATTTTTAAGCATAGCAATTAATCAGACTTTCTTGTGCCAAATCTGAATAGAATTTCTAATGCTGAGTGCTGAGCAATAATTTAGTTAGCTGCCAATAGCAGGAACATGACCAGTTTCTTTTATGATATTATTCTGACCATTGAACAATGGAGGATATTCACTTTATTTAGTCACAGGATTTATTTCATCAAAAACATCTCCCTGGTATTTAAGACTTAGACCATCTTGTAACATGATAAAGATCTCTCTTCCACTTTTTGTCTAACTGTAACCTCAATTACATTCCAAGTGAAAAGAGATCATTTCAGCGTCAGATGTAAAATCTGCCTTTGGGGAAAAAAGTTTCTTTCACATGATTATTAATAAAGGAATACTGCCACCTAGTTTGCCCTATTCTTAGTGATTTTTTCATGAATAAGGAAGAAAAATTTTGATGCAAAGATGTAGCTTAAGAATATGTGTTTTATTACCACTAAACTGATAATTTTCCTTTTTAGCCATTCATGCTATTATTAAAGCAAGCATTTTGTTATTTCTGGTTCAGTGTTTTAACAATTTGCAGTGCATTCATCAAGGAGAGAGCTCTTACAGCTCAATAGCCAATTATGTCTGGCTAACATCTGTCATACTGCAGCCATCTCCAACTTAGTGTCTTTCTCATGGCTTGAATTATGGCTGGCCACACTGACTAGGAAAGGCAGAAGTTGTAATAAAAACACATCTGGAGGGCATCAGCTTTTGGAAGGTTGCAAACATAGCTCATGTTCAATGCCCTTATTTTATTTTCACAACTCAAAAACAGAGCCCTGTGAAGTGAGTTGGCTTATAAATCTTGTGAACAAATAAATAAATTTAAACTCCTATAGGAAATGGCAACCCACTCCAGTATCCTTGCCAAGAAAACCCCATGGACAATGTTAAAAGGCTAAAAGATATGACGCCGGAAGATGAGCCCCTCAGGTCGGAAGGTGTCCAATATGCTACTGGGGAAGAGCGGAGGGCAATTCCAAGTAGCTCCAGAAAGAGTGAAGCAGCTGGGCCAAAGCCGAAAGGACGTTCAGCTGTGGATGTATCTGGAAGCGAAAAGAAGGTCCGATGCTGTAAAGAACAATATTGTATAGGTACGTGGAATGTAAGATCCATGAACCAAGGCAAGCTGGATGTGGTCAAACATGAGATGACAAGATTGAACATCGACATCTTGGGAATCAGCGAATTGAAATGGACGGGAATGGGTGAATTTAATTCAGGTGGCCATTATATCTACTACTGTGGGCAAGAAACCCTTAGAAGAAATGGAGTTGCACTCATAGTCAATAAGAGAGTGGGAAAGGCAGTAATGGGGTACAACCTCAAAAACGACAGAATGATCTCAGTGCGTATCCAAGGAAAACCATTCAACATCACGGTAATCCAAGTCTATGCCCCAACCACTGATGCCGAAGAAGCTGAAGTTGACCGGTTCTATGAAGACCTACAACACCTTCTAGAACTAGCACCAAAAAAAGATGTCCTTTTCATCATAGGGGATTGGAATGCGAAAGTAGGAAGTCAAGGAGTAATCGGAATAACAGGCAAGTTTGGCCTTGGAGTACAAAATGAAGCAGGGCAAAGGCTAATAGAGTTCTGTCAAGAGAACAAGCTAGTCATAGCAAACACTCTTTTCCAACAACACAAGAGACGACTCTACACATGGACATCACCAGATGGTCAATACCGAAACCAGATTGATTACATACTTTGCAGCCAAAGATGGAGAAGCTCTATACAGACGGCAAAAACAAGACCAGGAGCTGACTGTGGCTCAGATCATGAGCTTCTTACTGCAAAATTTAGGCTTAAATTGAAGAATGTAGGGAAAACCACTAGACCACTCAGGTATGACTTAGATCATATTCCATGTGAGTACACAGTGAAGGTGATGAATAGATTTAGAGGATTAGATTTGGTAGACAGAGTGCCTGAAGAACTATGGACGGAGGTCTGTAACATTGTTCAAGAGGCAGCAACTAAAACCATCCCAAAGAAAAAGAAATGCAAGAAAGCAAAATGGCTGTCTGATGAGGCTTTACAAATAGCCGTGGAAAGAAGGAATGCAAAAAGCAAGGGTGAAAGGGAACGATATAAGCAACTGAATGCAGATTTCCAGAGAATAGCAAGGAGAGATAAGAAGGCCTTCTTAAATGAACAATGCAAAGAAATTGAAGAAAACAATAGAATGGGGAAGACTAGAGATCTCTTCAAGAAAATTGGAGATATCAAAGGAACGTTTAGTGCAAAGATGGGCATGATAAAGGACAAAAAAGGCAGGGACCTAACAGAAGCAGAAGAGATTAAGAAGAGGTGGCAAGAATACACAGAAGAACTATGCAAGAAAGATCTTAATATCCCTGATGTCCATGCTGGTGTGGTCACTGACCCTGAGCCAGACATCCTAGAGAGTGAAGTCAAGTGGGCCTTAGGAAGCATTGCTAACAACAAAGCTAGTGGAGATGACAGTATTCCAGCTGAGTTATTTAAAATACTAAAAGACGATGCTGTTAAAGTGCTGCACTCAATATGCCAGCAAGTTTGGAAAACGCAACAGTGGCCACGGGATTGGAAAAGGTCAGTTTACGTTCCAATTCCAAAGAAGGGCAATGCCAAAGAACGCTCAAACTATCGCACAATTGCACTCATTTCACATGCTAGCAAGGTTATGCTCAAAATCCTACAAGCTAGGCTTCGGCAGTACGTGAACCGAGAACTACCGGATGTACAAGCTGGGTTTCGAAGAGGCAGAGGAACTAGAGATCAAATTGCCAACATTCGCTGGATCATGGAGAAAGCACGAGAGTTCCAGAAAAGCATCTACTTCTGCTTCATTGACTATGCAAAAGCCTTTGATTGTGTGGATCACAACAAACTGTGGCAAATTCTTAAAGAGATGGGGATACCAGACCACCTTACCTGTCTCCTGAGAAATCTGTATGCGGGCCAAGAAGCAACAGTTAGAACCGGTCATGGAACAACCGACTGGTTCAAAATAGGGAAAGGAGTACGACAAGGCTGTATACTGTCACCCTGCTTATTTAACCTATATGCAGAGTACATCATGAGAAATGCCAGGCTGGAAGAATCACAAGCCGGAATTAAGATTGCAGGGAGAAACATCAATAACCTCAGATATGCAGACGATACCACCCTAATGGCAGAAAGTGAAGAAGAACTAAAGAGCCTCTTGATGAGGGTGAAAGAGGAGAGTGCGAAAGCTGGCTTGAAACTCAACATTAAAAAAACTAAGATCATGGCATCTGGACCCATCAATCCCTGGCAAGTAGAAGGGGTAGAAATGGAAGCAGTAACAGACTTCATTTATTTGGGCTCCAAGATCACTGCAGACGGAGACTGCAGCCATGAAATTAAAAGACGCTTGCTCCTTGGGAGGAAAGCTATGGCAAACCTAGATAGCATATTAAAAAGCAGAGACGTCACCTTGCCGACAAAGATCCGCATAGTCAAAGTTATGGTTTTTCCAGTAGTAATGTATGGCTGTGAGAGCTGGACCATAAAGAAGGCTGAACGCCGAAGAATTGATGCCTTTGAACTGTGGTGCTGGAGAAGACTCTTAAGAGTCCCCTGGACTGCTAGGAGGTCAAACCAGTCAATCTTAAAGGAAATCAACTCTGATTGCTCATTGGAAGGATTGATAATGAAGCTCAAGCTCAGATACTTTGGTCACCTAATGCGAAGAGAGGACTCTTTGGAAAAGACCCTGATGCTGGGAAAGGTGGAAGGCAAAAGGAGAAGAGGATGGCAGAGGATGAGATGGCTAGATAGCACCACTGAAGCAATGAGCATGAAATTGAGCAAACTCAGGGAGGCAGTGAGAGATAGGAAGGCCTGGTGCAATATGGTTCATGGGGTCACGAAGAGTCGGACACGACTTAACGACTGAACAACAACAACAACAACAACAGAACAAATCTGGTTTTGTTCAGATTGACATAGAACCAGTGGAGCACATCCTATTTTTTTTCTGCTCTTGGTATAAACATTTAAGAGAATCCTGCATCCCTTGCTTAGATTTTCTGGGAAGACCATCATGTTTTTTTGATGTAATATTATTTCAAAAACAAATGTATTTTTCTTAATACAGCCAAATATCTAATAGCAGCTATCTACCTTAAAGTAAAAATTATGTGACTTAGATTTGATCTTAATAATAATTCACAATCTTTTTAAGGCTATATACATGCTTTGATTGTTTTGTTGTGGTTCTTGTTTCAGAATTTATAGTTATAACTTCAAGGGTTTTTTTAATGTTTGGTTTAATTTTGTGTTTGTGATTTTTGTATTTCCTGGATTTAATATTTCTTGTAATGGTCAATAGACTATATTAAGTACATTATTACCTCACCTATTTTCTGAGATAATTTTTTGTAATGTTTTAAAAGATAGAGAACCAATAGATATGTTTCAAGAGCACCCTTAAGTGGGTCATGGGATCAGAGGGCTAAGCCACAATTCCCCCCCCCCCCCCGCAATATACACATACACACAGGCACAAGGGGAAAAAATTAAGTGAGGCCTTTTCCCAGACCCCAGTAATGCACTTTCCTTCCATCCTCGAGATGGAAGAAAAGCACACAGCCTTGAGGGACCTTGCCCCACAGCATTCTTGCCATTCAAAGTTTTTGCCTTCACATGAAGATGGGGCTGTAACTGCTGGAGGCTGCTGTGGGGAATCATGGAAGTAAGGGCAGGTGCAGGGAAGAGCAGAAGGGGACAAACAGATGTTTGTTGGAGAAGAGAAAAACCTTGCTCTTCTCTAGCAAGCCTCCGCAACTGCTGAAGAAGAGAAAAACCAAATAGTGAGGGTTACCGGTAGGATTAGCAACCTTTTGGAATACCTTCTGGGAGGCTGCTATTCTTATCTGAGCCTAGAAAGACAAAAAGAAAACTCTGGTTGCCAAAGAGGTTCTGTTCTCTCCAGCAGCCAAAGCAGAAATGTCCATGGAAGCACAGAGCCCTGTTGCCAGATGAGGGGGAATGGCCCTGCAGCAGGCCTGTGGAAGCTGTAGAAGGTATAGTGTCACAGCCAAGGATTCAAACTTGGACTCTGACAAAGCTGCTGCAGCTGAACCTGTAGAATGTCAGCCTCAGGAAACACCAAGCCAAGAATCACCTGAGGCTGATCAAACACAGGCACCACCTGAACAGCTGGAGCAGTCAGATGATGGGGCATGGCCCCCAGGCCCGGCACATGGAGTGGAGAGCAGATCAACAATGCTCAATGAGACTTCTTGCCAAACAGAGGGAGAGGCCTTTGTAACTGAAGGCAGCTGGCTGCAGCCAGATTTAAGAGATAGCTTTGACCCAAGTTATCTTGTTGGAAACAACCGTCTGATCTCCAGCTCTTGCATGACATTCTTGTGGATTCTGCTTTTGAAACTCTGATCCTTGAACTGGCTGACAAACCTGATTTGGCTTTCTGAACTCAGACTGGACTTTGGACTTCTCCCCTGCTGAAAGCAAAACCATTAAAGCAAGCCTTCTTCCTCAGAGACTTTTGTGTTGATTTATGATCCTCCCTTGTCTACTGTTATCTGTTTAACATTGAAGTAAATTGCTAATCTCCATAACAACTATGTTTGAGTGAGTAATTGAAACCTGAAGCAGGACACATAGGGAATGGTCTTGAAGGACAGGAGGAAGAGCCACTGCCAAGGCAATGGCCAGATAAAAGGAGCTTGAGTTTGTTCCAAGAAACTAGTTTGAGTAAACATCTCAGAAATGACCCTCCCTAGTTCACACAAAGTTAAGGTGAAGGAGGGAAGGTGGGAGCACATTCAGACTTATCAGATTCTGTTACCAAAGCTGTTACAATAAAAGTAGTCCTGACCTATACGGCATTGGTTTCTTAGTGTGGTCTACCATATAGAGCTGACACCATCTCAGTGCCAGGGCAAGAGGTGTATATAGATAAGACCTGAGAGGGAAGATTTTAAAAAAATGGTCACTGAGGGATAGATCCAGTTAATCCATGTCATGTGCTGCAAACACAGAGCAATGAGTTTATTGTCTAGAAGGCATGATGATCAGCTGGGTTAAGCAAACACAACCAAGGTAAAACCAATAGTATTCACTTGGAGTAGGAAGCCTTCACTGTAGATTGTATGAAAAAGAAGAACCATACCCACTAAGACTGATGAACTGCACATCCTGTATCCCACACTGGCCAACCACTGTCAGGCGCAATAGAGGGCACTATTCTATCCTACCTTTCCTCCAAGAATTCAAAGTGGCTTAAATAGGGATCTCCCTTTCTTTTATCCCCACAGCAATCCAAGGAGGGGGGTGGACTGAGAAGGAGTAACTAGCCTGATGTCACTCAATAAGCTTCTATGACTAAGGATAGACTTGAATGAGGACTCCCCTGTCCAACCTCTTATCCCTCTACTACACTAACTCTCACTAGCAGCTGGTATAAGGAAACATGCTGTTTCTCAGATCCTGGGACAGCATGTAGCTATCATGTGTGTAGGTACTTATGTATGATAGCATGGAGCAGCCTCATGCTGCTGACATCTGGCATCTTAGCCTCAGACCATTAATTCTTCAGGAGGACTTCAGAGGTTTCTTCAGGAAAATGAACTGGAAGCTAAGAATTGCTTCCTACTAAAGGTCTCACACTGAAGTTCCATCAACTGAGGATCAGAAGATTGTCCTGGTTCCCCAACATCTAGCGCAGACCTTGTTAATCCAGGCGACGTCTGAGCTGGCATGACTTTCTTAGTTCGTGTCACTCTCATATCTGAAGCAGGCAGGTGAAGCGTTACTCCTACTGGTAAGGTAGGTACCAGCCAGGATTCAAACTCCCATCTCCCGTATCAAAAGGCGGCGCTCTAGCCACTACGCTATCCAGCCGCTTCATACATATATATCCTGAATGATAATTTTGCTTTGATTAAAAAAAAAAAATCTGTGTTTTATCCATCTCTCTTCCTCACTATGGTTGTATTTGGATGGACATTCTAAACAACTTCAAAAAATAAGGATAGGAAATGCTGCTCTCTATAAGGTTGGAATTTCAATCTTCATTAACTTTGTGCCAGAATGGCCAATGCCATGGATTTGTAAGGACTGTGGGATAATACAAAAGTAATTAGCCTTTTCTTGTTTCTGGCTAAGCATATTCCCACTATGCAAACCAACCATGAGTGGCTCATCCAGCAGTTTCTAAACCAGTGTTTCTCAACCTTGGCCTCTTTAAGCTGTGTGGACTTCAACTCCCAAAATTCCCCATGCTGGCTGGGGAATTCTGGGAGTTGAAGTCCACACAGCTTAAAACAGTCAAGGTTGAGAAACACTGTTCTAAACATTTGTAAATGGGTGTGTGGTATTATCCTTCTGAAAGAAGGCTGCAGCCCTGTTGTGAAGAGAGACGGTATCACCAGCTTCTGATGACTATTGAACTTACTTAAATATAAGATTTTATTGTCAGGAGCACACGTCCTTGTGATATATCTATTATATTATATAGACAAAGCCTTTTCTATAATTTAAATTTAAATAAGACTTTTTACTGCCATGGCTTGTTTTAAGAACTATAGAACAGCCCATGTGCTATTGGGCTATATGTTTATACCATATACTTGAGAATGTTCATTCTTGGAAAATTCTTCCAAAATGCTCTTTCATATCTACTTTCCATTTAGACTTATTCTACTAGTCTTTTTTATCTACTAGTTTGAGATATATATTAGTTTACAACCTAGCAGATAATGCAAAATTGCCATTCTTGTGTTTCAACAAACTATCCCTTGCTATTTTTCTAGAAAATAACCATATGAAATTTTATGAAGACAGATCAGTTTGTTCCTGTTGCTATAATGTGTGTCATATATCTGCCAAAGGATGAAAGATGTGCCAAAATGGCTTAACCAGACTAGACACTTCAAAAAGTTGGTCCCTGGAATAGTGCAGAAAGTTCTAAGATTTATTATGTGGTTTTACTTATAAGAACAAAAAGGACTTTTTGCATATTAAAATGGAACATAAATGCCATGGCTACATATTAGTTGAGTTCATGCAACAAAAAGCGTAGTTAAATTTTGTGACATGTCTGTACAATACATAACAAGAAAGACCATGAGTACTTTATGAACATTTAGGTTTGTCAACATGTTTGTAAATGGACAAAGGAAAAGAATGTAGATTGAAGATCAATGTTATTTTTAAGAAACAAAGTCTTTGCATTCTGGCTCTTTAATTCATTTAATCCATTAATTATTTTACATTTTGAAGATCTCCTCTGTAAACATGAAGTAGGGTATATGAGGACAAGATTCTTGATTTTACAATTCTACTGTTATGAGCTATGGAATAAAAATTGAGTCATGCAGATCCTATGATCTTATTTGTTTTTAATATTCTTTAGCTTCTCCTACTGGTAACCTGTGTACAGGCGAGATTTAAGGTGTCATCACTGATGATTGCACACAGGCACCCAAACTACCAATAGATATTAGTGCTCTGTAAAGGAGATTGGATATACCATCAATTATATTTTAAACCTGGTACTATAGGGGACTCCGTAGCCCATGCAGATATTAAAAGCACACTCATTAAGTGCAAGTTATTTTACTCATAGCTTTTACTTAGAGTGAATGCTTTGAAGCAGTATTTTCTAACTTAGTGCTCTCCAGATGTGTTGAAGTGCTCCAAAGTCTAATTGATCTGAGGGCAGAAGGTTAGTTAAGACTGCTGCAAATTTCTTCCTATTGAAGAAGAATGCAAGAAATGTGAATTTAATTTTAAAAATCTCACTTTCTTATTTTCACATAAACATGGAAAGGATTGGTTTGTTAGCTTAGGCATCCCTGGAAGTCACATTTAGCCCTGAGTATGCTCTCACTTTATTGCATTATAGAGTTTTCATAGGCAGTCTAAATTTTGGGAGATTTATACCAGCCTGACAGAGAGCCGGAGAATAGGGAGTGTATCAGTATCCATTCTGTGATGCTGCAGGATATTTACTGGTCACAGCGGGATACTGCAACAAGACACAACAAAACAAAAACCACCAGCAGCATAAAAAGCTAGCAAGTATCAATTTACTAACTTTCTCTTTTGCCCTGTACTAGACTCATCTTCCTTCTGTTACAACTCAGTTTCTTCCCAACTGATAGCTTTTTTATCAGACTCCAGTGTATACCAAGTGATTATCTTAAAGCAACTTTAGGAATGACACATAGAAAGGTCTGTCCAGAAATGCTTAGGATCAATTAGGTGGAAAAAGGATGGAAGGAGAACTCTGCTGTTGTGGTCATTCCAGTACACAATGAAGCTTCAACCAAAAAGACAATGTATGTATACTAGATCAGTGTTTCTCAACCTTAGCCATTTTAAGATATGTGGACTTCAATTCCCAGAATTCCCCAGAATTCCTCAGCTGTGTCAAAATCTTACTCTAAGAAGTTTCCTATTGAGCCATATCTGGCTAACCCATACAGATGTTCCAAAGCCTTGCCATAGAAAAAAGACCAATCCCCTCCCCAAAAGCAATTCCGTACAAGCGGAAAAGGCACACCCCAAAGCACAATCTTTTTGGCATGTTGTTCCTGTGGATGGCAATGCAATTTGGGATCACAGAGGAGAAATCCCCTATCACAGACAATTCCCGGCTAAGTAACATCTTCAGTGCTAGAAGGGAGTGGGGTCAAACTGGCTTAAACTGGCTAAAAATGAAGAAGCATGCATTGTAGAGGGTCATTGTCATCAAATTAACATTTTAGCATACTTTGATTTTATTCTTTCCCACACTAGGCCATTTTTGTTAAATATATATTTTACACAACTTTATGAATTTGAATCCTATCAGAAGTATCTGTCAATACCATACTCTTATTTTAATCTTAAAAAGTCAGTACAAATGTTAGATCATTATACAGCTGAATATTATAAGCTGTATCTTCCAAAACCAATTTTAAAGGGTGATTAGAAATATTCATTTGATTTTTTATCAAGAATAAAGTGTTGATAACAAGATTTAAATCATCCTCAACCTGTTTTAATGAAATTATGTAACAAGACATTTGCACAGTGCCTTTAGCACACACTTATTAAAGGTTTTGCTTTTACTTGCCCTTTCAAAGTAATTGCGTCAGAAACGTTATACCAATCCAAACATTGCCTTTCAAGAGAGACAACTTCCAAGGGCAACCTTAAAACTGCACTTATAATTCTTACGCAAGGCTATTAAAATTGCAGCTGTACATATTTTGGAAGCAGGTACCACTGAATCAGAGAGTGTAAGGACAGGAATTGTCCTTCAATATCATCATTCATCCTTCTGCCTGTGCAGGAATTCACTACTACAACAGCAGCAGAACTTAGCAGGATTTTGTGCACACAGATACACGTGGAAAAACCCACAAATGGGGCTAACAAAAATCTTGGTAATTGGTTCCCCCACCCCCCAAATTTTAGACTGAGCACTATCCCAATGTATTGGACTTCAACTCCCACAATGCCTAGAAGCAATTGCTGGATAAGGATTGTGGAAACTGTAGTCCACATCTGGCCGGACGTGTTGGGAGTGGCTATCCTACACAGGAACTTGGTTGGGAAATTTAGTCAAGAAACATATCTGTCTATTCTTATACTTTTTAATGTGCCATCTTTTAAAAAAAATATTGAAAAGGATTAGGCAGACAGCAGCTATGAGACTGTGGAAGGATAATGGTGGTAGAAGGTGAATGGTATAAACTTTTCAATAAAGTGTTACAATTACAAAAACAGTTTCACATGGCACCAAGGGCTTAGTATGCCAGGGAAAGCAAGCTGTTCCATCCACAGCTTTACTCTTCTTTCTTCCTCATCTGAAAACCATTTTTCAAAAAGAACCTGATCTTTTATTGCAATAAATTGCAGTAGAGAGGGAAGACCAAGACTTCTCAAGATAACATCTCTACAGACTGCTCTCTTAAAAGACAAAACATAATTAAGGGTCACAAAGCCCAAGCCTTTCAGCTAGTCAAAGATACTGTTTGCAGGAACTGCAGATCCTATGCACTAAACCGGGCAGTGACAGCACCACGAGTCAAACTCGACTGGAAGATTTTCTTGAGAATTCAGCGGGATTTACTTGGCTAAAACTTTAATCCCAGTGAGCGTGTCCCCGATAGCACAAGCCTCAGTTGAGCTCAAGATCTGACGGGATAGCGTAGGGCGACTTCTCAACAACAGCCTCATTATTCCCACTGAGCTTAAGGCTGGAATCCTGTGCACTTGCTTACATAAGAATCCCTCGCAAATCCCTGTACTTTTTGCGGAATTGCAACATACTAATCTCTCTCTCCCTTAAAAAAATAAAATAAAAATCTGTGCGGGGAGTCAGTCCAAAAGAAACTGAAAAGTTTAATTCTTTCCAAATCGCTTGCGGGGGTCCAACTTGGATCGCCTACTGTAGGGCAGAAGAAGAGGAGGAGGTTTAGCTCCACGCTCCGTAGTTCACACAACGTGCAGTTTAACCTTGGAACATAAACCCATCGCGCGTTAGAGGACCGGGATGTGTAAAAAGCGCCTTGCAGACCCGACATCCCTATGGCCACCCCCGCGCCTCAACACATAGCTTAGGCGAGTTAACTACAGGCTAGAAGAGCGAGCAGAAGATCTAGCGCATCTGCTTGAAAAAGCAACGCAGGGAGGTCCGCGCCCGCGCTTCGGCGCTGCTCTCCTCTCCTCTTCCAGTCCGATCTCCTTCCCTCGCGGTTACCTGTGGAAATAGTGGCCGCAGAACATGCTGCCCAGCAGCCTGCAGCCGAGCGACGCGAAGCGTGGCGGGTTGCGCAGCGCCAGCAAAAGCACGGGCACCAGGAAGGCGGGCAGCTCCTGCAGGAACCAGGCGCAGCGGGTGGGCAGGTGGGCGCGGCGCGGCGCCCTCGCGGCGGGGCTTTTCCCCTCCTTTGGCCGGCAGGGCTCGTGCTTCCCGTAGCAACTGGGCTGGTGATGGAACAGCCACAAGTGCAGCACCCCCAAGGCCACCAACAGGGCGCTGAGGGCCATCACCAGGGTCGGCAAGCAGTGCATGATCCAGAGTCCTGCCGAGGGGGCGCTCCGCAGCGATGGAAGAGGCAAAGGCGAAACTCGCCATTAATAGAACCGCCTCCCCTCCCAAAGAAGGGTTGGTCGGCTGGGAACGCCGAGGTGGGAAGAAAGGAGGGCCTTGCCTAATCCCGCGTCGTCGGAACCCGCCTCTCCTCCTCGGCGGGGCGCTTGCCTCTGCTGGAGGCCTGCAGGAGCGAGGCCACCCTCCGCTTCTGGCTGTAGAGGCTCAGGTTCAAAGTTAGCGGATGGACTTCGCGCCCCTCATTTGTAACCCGCCTGCTCCTATTCGCCGGTCTCCAGCAACTTGTGCCTTCCTACTTCAGCCTGAACTCCTGTACAATTTTCAGGATTCCCAGTCCGGCCGGGACCGAGTCAGCGCGCTCAGACAGCGCGTGTGCTGAGGCAGCACATCTGTGGTCTTCCTCAGGTCGGAGGAGGCTGCGGAAAGGCAACACTTTCTGAGTTTTGAGATACCGTACATAAAAGTTGTAATAATAAAAACAAGCCATCCTGAGTCCCGTTGCTGTCCTGTTTTCTGGTCGGTCCTTATCTCACCTAGAGATAATTCCTCCAGATTAAGTCCCATTGATCTTGGCAGAATTTACAACAGGTCCTTTAATATTCGTCTTTCTTTTTGATTGTTTGTTTATGTGCCATCAAGTAGTTTTCAATTCCTAGTGACCACATACCTAGATTTTCTCCATGACAGTCTGTCCCTAACCTGGTCTTTCAGGTCTTTCAATGGTGCACTCATTGCCACTGTTAACTGAGTCTTTCCACCTTGCTGCTGGTCTTCCTCTTCTCTTTCCTCCCACCTTGCCCAGCATAAAATAAAATGTGGAGATATGACAGCATCTTTGAAAGGGATACTGGGACCTAAGAGTTGCGTTTTGTGTCTCCTTGGGTGTCAGTGAGTCTCCAGCCAGGTAGTCCAGGGATGGTTCTTGCACACACAAGTCAGCTAGACTTGCAGATCGACTTTCAGCACTCACAGCAGCAAAGCCTCTACCATCATATGTGAGCCAGTTATATAGCAAGCACACTTCTGAACCCAGTATAATAAGGATAAAAGGATGGCCTGCAAGTTTCTGTTCTTAAATCAGTCTCTTCCAAGGTGCAGTACCTGAGGTGAGTCAAATCTTGCAAACAATTTGTGGCAGGAGGATTGCAGAAGTAAGTGGGATGGGGGTGGGGAGAATGGTAAAGCATCCTTGCTTCTCTTTTCAAAATGCCCCCTCTCAAAGCAACTTTTTTTTTCTAGGAATGGTAACTTCCAAGATTTTTTATATGTATTTGTATATAGCAGCAATGTTTACATAACCTGCTAAGCCTTAGCTGGCTTAACCATGGTTTATTGATTAATAAATGCAATTATTACAGTATTAAAAAAACAACTACCAAGTTTATCACTCTGACTGTATTTCAAATTCTCAGCAGAGTTAAAGAACGCTTGTTTTGTGATGCCTCCAGGCTTCTTAGACAAACATCTTGTTCACAGCAGCTTGTAATAGGGAAACTTTTGTTTCTGCCTGAAAAGTTGAGCATTGTGTATGAAAGATTTATATGCAGTAATTATTTTAAAGCATAAAGGCTTTTATCTCCAAATTGTGTTGGCACATATCCCACAACAAACAAGTGCTTAGATAGGCAAACAAGCTATTAAACATTTCTTCACTTGTTGAAAGTGAAGCTAAATTATTTCTGTTCTCTTGGATTCTTCAAGACTGGAAAAATCTGACTCTTCCCCCAGGCATTGATGCCAGGGTGCTACTGGAGCTCTGATGTGGGTGCAGGTCTATCTATCTATTGCTGCAAGATTTTTT
Organism: Liasis olivaceus; assembly: GCA_030867105.1. Classification (NCBI taxonomy): domain Eukaryota; kingdom Metazoa; phylum Chordata; class Lepidosauria; order Squamata; family Pythonidae; genus Liasis; species Liasis olivaceus. The sequence continues at coordinate 268,205,523 of CM061349.1, forward strand.
AGGGGGCTCGACTATTATTGCTATTTTTTCATTATGCCATTTTTTAAAATATCATGGATTGCTATTGTTGCTTTTATTTGTTTGCCACCCAGAGTTTTTTGGTATGTGGGCAGCCACATACGGTACTGTGCAAAAGTTTTAGGCAGGTGTGAAAAAATGCTGTAAAGTAAGAATGCTTTCAAAAATATATATTGTAATTGTTTATGTTTATCAATTTACAAAATGCAAAGTGAGTGAACAGAAGAAAATCCCAAATCAAATCAATATTTGGTGTGATCACCCGTTGCCTTCAAAACAGCATCAATTCTTCTAGGTACACTTGCACACAGTTTTTGAAGGAACTCAGCAGGTAGGTTGTTCCAAACATCTTAGAGAACTAACCACAGATCTATCCCAGACAGACTCGATGATGTTGAGATCAGGGCTCTGTGGAGGCCAAACTATCACTTCCAGGCCTCCTTGTTCTTTTTTACGCTGAAGATAGTTCTTAATGACATTGGCTGTATGTTTGGGGTCATTGTCCTGCTGCAGAATAAATTTGGGGCCAATCACGCGCCTCCCTGATGGTATGGCATGATGGATAAGTGTCTGCCTGTATTTCTCAGCATTGAGGACACCATTGATCCTGACCAAATCTCCAACTCCATTTGCAGAAATGCAGCCCCAAACTTGCAAGAAACCTCCACCATGCTTCACTGTTGCCTGCAGACACTCATTATTGTACCGCTCTCCAGCCCTTCGGTGAACAAACTGCCTCCTGCTACAGCCAAATATTTAAAATTTTGACTCATCAGTCCAGAGCACCTGCTGCCATTTTTGTGCACCCCGGTTCCTATGTTTTCGTGCATAGCTGAGTCGCTTAGCCTTGTTTCCACGTTGGAGGTATGGCTTTTTGGCCGCAATTCTTCCATGAAGACCACTTCTGGCCAGACTTCTCAGGACAGTAGATGGGTGTATCTGGGTCCCACTGGTTTCCACCAGTTCTGTGCTGATTGCACTGCTGGACATCTTCCAATGTCGAAGGGAAGTAAGCATGATGTATCTTCCATCTGCTGCATTAAGTTTCCTTGGCCGACCACTACGACTACGGTCCTCAACATTGCCCGTTTCTTTGTGCTTCTTCAAAAGAGCTTGAACAGCACATCTTGAAACCCCAGACTGCTTTGAAATTTTTGCCTGGGAGAGACCTTGCTGATGCAGTATAACTACCTTGTGTCTTGTTGCTGTGCTCAGTCTTGCCATGGTGTATGAACTGTGGCATGAAACTGTCCTCCACAACCTCACCTTAGTAGCAGAGTTTGGCTGTTCCTCACCCAGTTTTAAGCCTCCTACACAGCTGTTTCTGTTTCAGTTAATGACTGTGTTTCAACCTACATATGAAATTGATGATCATTAGCATCTGCTTGGTATAATTGGTTAATCATACACCTGACTCTAATCCTACAAGATCCCTGACTTTGTGCAAGTGTACAAAGTGTGCAAGTGTAAGAACTGATGCTGGTTTGAAGCCAAAGGATTGTTGTTGTTCAGTCGTTAAGTCGTGTCCGACTCTTCGTGACCCCATGAACCATATTGCGCCAGGCCTTCTTATCTCTCACTGCCTCCCTGAGTTTGCTCAATTTCATGCTCATTGCTTCAGTGATGCTATCTAGCCATCTCATCCTCTGCCGTCCTCTTCTTTTGCCTTCCATCTTTCCCAGCATCAGGGTCTTTTCCAAAGAGTCCTCTCTTCGCATTAGGTGACCAAAGTATCTGAGCTTGAGCTTCATTATCAATCCTTCCAATGAGCAATCAGAGTTGATTTCCTTTAAGATTGACTGGTTTGACCTCCTAGCAGTCCAGGGGACTCTTAAGAGTCTTCTCCAGCACCACAGTTCAAAGGCATCAATTCTTCGGCGTTCAGCCTTCTTTATGGTCCAGCTCTCACAGCCATACATTACTACTGGAAAAACCATAGCTTTGACTATGCGGATCTTTGTCGGCAAGGTGACGTCTCTGCTTTTTAATATGCTATCTAGGTTTGCCATAGCTTTCCTCCCAAGGAGCAAGCGTCTTTTAATTTCATGGCTGCAGTCTCCGTCTGCAGTGATCTTGGAGCCCAAATAAATGAAGTCTGTTACTGCTTCCATTTCTACCCCTTCTACTTGCCAGGGATTGATGGGTCCAGATGCCATGATCTTAGTTTTTTTAATGTTGAGTTTCAAGCCAGCTTTCGCACTCTCCTCTTTCACCCTCATCAAGAGGCTCTTTAGTTCTTCTTCACTTTCTGCCATTAGGGTGGTATCGTCTGCATATCTGAGGTTATTGATGTTTCTCCCTGCAATCTTAATTCCGGCTTGTGATTCTTCCAGCCTGGCATTTCTCATGATGTACTCTGCATATAGGTTAAATAAGCAGGGTGACAGTATACAGCCTTGTCGTACTCCTTTCCCTATTTTGAACCAGTCGGTTGTTCCATGACCGGTTCTAACTGTTGCTTCTTGGCCCGCATACAGATTTCTCAGGAGACAGGTAAGGTGGTCTGGTATCCCCATCTCTTTAAGAATTTGCCACAGTTTGTTGTGATCCACACAATCAAAGGCTTTTGCATAGTCAATGAAGCAGAAGTAGATGCTTTTCTGGAACTCTCGTGCTTTCTCCATGATCCAGCGAATGTTGGCAATTTGATCTCTAGTTCCTCTGCCTCTTCGAAACCCAGCTTGTACATCCAGTAGTTCTCGGTTCACGTACTGCCGAAGCCTAGCTTGTAGGATTTTGAGCATAACCTTGCTAGCATGTGAAATGAGTGCAATTGTGCGATAGTTTGAGCGTTCTTTGGCATTGCCCTTCTTTGGAATTGGAACGTAAACTGACCTTTTCCAATCCCGTGGCCACTGTTGCGTTTTCCAAACTTGCTGGCATATTGAGTGCAGCACTTTAACAGCATCGTCTTTTAGTATTTTAAATAACTCAGCTGGAATACTGTCATCTCCACTAGCTTTGTTGTTAGCAATGCTTCCTAAGGCCCACTTGACTTCACTCTCTAAGCCAAAGGATAGTCACACCAAATATTGATTTGATTTAGATTTTTCTTCTCTTTGCTCACTTTGCATTTTGTAAATTGATAAACATAAACAATTACAATATATATTTTTGAAAGCATTCTTACTTTACAACATTTTTTCACACCTGCCTAAAACTTTTGCACAGTACTATAAATATGTTAAATAAATTTGCCCAAGTCTTGAACTTGGAATTGTGATTTCAGCCCATGAGGAAACAATCTGATTATTCAATCTGCCTTAGAGCACTGGTTTACCTGCAGATGATCTTTAAAGGGAGACCAAGTAAACCAAAACACGTATGACAAAACACTATTTTGAACAAACAGAGGATTTGTCCAGCTTGTAATTTTTCCTTGTCCGCAGAGTTTTTCCTAAATGTAGAGAGAAGGTGATCTTGACCCAGTCCTTTCCCTCTCACCATCTCCACCTGCTTTTCCTTGAAGAATCATAAAGGACATGATGTCAAGGACTATAGAAAGAAGAGTATTAATGAAGAGTGCTATCTTCTTCACCAATGGGGTTGCTCTGCCATAAGAAAGAGTCATCTTATTTGTGACCTGCAGGTTTTGGACCAGTCATATTATAATAGGAGTGTGCTTGGTCTGGCAACTGACTGATAATGCCCGACTGTTGGCTATGCCTCTCCTGCTTTGTTGTGCTTCCATTCCAACAATGACAATTCAGTTTCCCATTCCTCCAGCCAAAATTGACTCTTCTTTCACTAGGAAGCTTAAAAAAAAAAAAAAAAGCAAAGTAGGTTGTGGGTTCTGCATATGTCCTTGTAGTCAGAAATAATAGTCAGAATATATCTTTTTTCCCCAGCAGCTACAGAGGAAACAAGTTTAATCCTTATTCAGGAGGCTGTATTATGGATGGGTTGTCTTTATGTACTTCACTGTCGCTTAATTATTTGAAAATGTTAGCAATTTAAAATCAAAGCATATATGTTAAATTAAAAAAAACCTGGCAGTTTAACAGGTGTGTATACCCACTGTTCTAAGCATTTGCCTATACTTGCCCAACGTTTGCCCAACCCTGCTTTTCCTGCCAGCAGATGGAAGGGAAAAAATGCTAGGTGAATCTACCAATCTCTGTCTTGACCTTGGCCCAGAATAGGTATGTAAGAACAGCACCAGTTCAGTTTCTCTAACAGAGTAGCAATCAACAATGGAGGCAGTACATTTTATGTCAACATGTTTTTCAGCTGGTTCAAAAACTGACGGATGGTGCTTTGGCACAGCTGTCTGCAAGAGCTCTAGATACTCGTACTTCTATGATAAGTTTAATGTAATGAGCATGCATGTCTATAAAAATATATATCTGTGTGCACCACAGCATGGATATTAATGCAGCCTGACAACATTCTAACTGTAGCTCCTTGAATAGAATAATCTTATTGGAGTGAGAGGAAGAAGTTGGGAAATGGACATCTGGGCTGAGCATGAATGTCATCATGCAAATGGATTAAACTGTGGCTGACTGACTCCCTCCTCCTATATGGATACCATACTCATTCCTCAACTCTGCCTTAGGACAACACAACTCTGGTAGCTCCAGGAAGCATCTTTAGGACCTCTTTGAAAGCCTTGGATGAAGTAGCCTGCAAAATTCTTCAGGTAATACTGCTTCCTATGTTTGGAGATAAAAAAGAAGGTGCTTCCTGAAACTGCCAGTCTCTTTTGTATTGCCCTAAAGGCAGAGGGAAAATAACAGTGGCGGTTATTAAACAATTTCTTTAATAAAATTTCAAAGGATTAAACTCTTTAAATTTTTTTAAACTTCTATTTTTGTAACAGGTTCCTAGGATACATCTGTGTCTAGGATGGATTAGAAAAAGCAAGTTAATAGCTATTGGATGGTAATAAATGTCTAGATATGACAAGTCATTACAAACTATTTTATTCCCCCCCCCGATGGTTTTAAAGTTTTTTTTCTTCTTTTTCTTCAATGTCACACATGTTCTGGTTTAATTTATGAGTCTACTTTTACTTTTTAAGTTGCAGTCCTGTGCCTTGATTTTTTTTTCCAGATTATATCTTCTCATATCTGTTATGGCATCTTCAGTTCACCTTGAACTGAACTAAAAGCATAATCAGATCATACTGTAAGAAGATTTTGTGGTCCTTAATAAAGTGTTAGAGGACTCTGTATTTGTTACAAAAGATTAGCATAAGTGGAAAGAGATAATATTAGGAGATTATTATAGGAATGCTGATTAAACATACGTACAATAGTGAGTCTCCTGAAAAAGTTTTTATCCCTTTTAGTTCAAAAACCTTATAAATCTATAATTTTTCAGCACAGTCTGGAACTAATTCTAGAATCTGGAAATTAGAAGAGTTGATTAAAACAAATTTCACTTTGGATTTAATTGATGTGGATAAGTATGTGTTTTAGAAGACTTGTTTTTCAGTTACCTCTAGATGGGGGCATTTTTTTCTTCTTGGAAAAAGGTACCACTGGTCCTCCAGAGCATGAACATTTGTTATGAGAAAGACTTGGATCAGAAGTCAAAATAGCAGTCCGTTTGTAAGGAATGGAAACCAGTTCTCCACTGCATTTTTTAATAGAAATTTAATGCATTCATGAGCTCTCAGTTACTATGAAAATTATGGTCAGGCACACATAAAACAGTTTTAATGCTACCAGCTCACGAAACCAAATTTTTTGGTGTTTCATTCAAGCTTATTGAAATGCCATCAATATAAAAGCAGTTAAATCCTTGTGACTAAAACAAACAGGGGCCTTTGAATTGCAGAAAAGTAATATTGAATAGAGAGAAATCAGTGACAAAGGACTGAATATTTCTTGGGGACAATACCTGTATTTATTGATTGATTAATGCTGGAGCTCATCCAGGAGCTCAGCATTTCTCAGTCAAACCCTCTCTCAGTGTGAAGGGCACAAATTTGAGGAAGGCTAATATAGATTGGGAGAATGATGAGGGCTAATAAGATGGCCCCAACCCTGCTAGCCTTTCATAAGGCTTTAAAAACCGGGCTATGTGCCCGAGTCCTAGGCTCAAAATTGCTCACACATGCTGCTCCTCCACCCAGCAGCAGCCACTTATCTGCCTGCTGGCCTGCTTGTGAGCCACCTGGGACTTGTAACTTCCTGCTGGCTTCCCCTCTGACTTTGGTTGCTGGAAACCATCAAGAAGTTGCAAGGAGGCACTCACTTAACTACCAGCAATTCTTGTGTAACAACGGCAATGGGGACTGTGGAATTGCCGTCACTAAGCAATATGGTCATGTGATGTCGTGCTTTATGTCTGCATTGCTTAGCAATGGAAATTCCTGTCCCAGTTACCATTGTTAAGTAAGGACTACCTGTAACTGAGTCCATCCACCTTGCTACTGGTCGTTCTTTTCTTCATTTTCCTTCTACCTTTCCCAGCATTAGAACTTTCTCCAGAGAGCTAGGTTTTCACATAAAATGTCCAAAGTAAGATAATTTGAGCCTGGTCATTTGCGCCTCAAGTGAGATGATTTGTTCAATGATCCATTTCTTTTCTTGGCTGTCCCTAGTATTCTCAGGAATTTTCTCCAACACCAAAGTTGAAAAGTGTCAATACTCTTTCTATCTTGCTTCTTCAAAGTCCAACTTTTGCTTCCATGGAGTGTCATGAGGAAAACAGTTCCTTGTACTATTCTGATCTTTGTAGGCACAGACACAGGTATATTAAATGGGTTAGCCTTTTTCACCCTAAGAGAAGGCAGATGACTGTAGTGACTTAAAAGAGAAGCAACAGAGACAGGAAAGAATAAGCAATGGGAACAGCCAATTTCATGCTGATATAGTTTTCTGCTGACCTAAGGGTGGGTGGATTGCATTATTTCGATAGTGGGGGAAAACCCACAATCCATTTTTATCTTATTCTGCCACCTGTTGCCACCTTGCTCTGCCACATATGTAGACCAAGCCTTGGAAATAGCTAAAATACTTATATTTCTGAACCAAAGTGGTAAATAAGGGAAATATATGATTGCTTTCCATCATGTATCTTCATATTCATTCCAGGTGGGCAACTGCCATTGACATTATTGGCACTTTCTCACCATACCTGTCCATATCGGCAACTTGAAGCAAGATCCTGTGTCTTTGCAGAATTAGTTTCTCCTCAATGTCTTTTTAAACTGGAAATTCTTCTACAGTCCATACTGTCCATGGACTAGAGGTAAGTTTTGAACATATGAGTTGCTATTTGTTTGCGTAACTGATTTGGAAATATAGTTTTGTTGTGGAATTTTTGCCAAAGACAGGAGCACAACACTGAGGAGAAGAATCAAGGTTATTGCAATGACCATTGGGTGCCTGCTTTCCAAGAAAGCGGGACCCTGAACAATAGAAAGCAGGGATTCTTATACACTTTGGTGTTGAGAGGCAGGAAATCCTTGGGATCTGATTGGTGGGCAAGTTTTGGATAGGTGTTAAATGGGACAAATGGTTTTTTTCTGTAAGTCAAGGAATCTATTACAAAAGAGAATGGAATGTGAGCAGGTGCATGTTCTTAATAAGGATGGAATTCCTGCGGTTTCTCACTTGGCAAGCCCTTAAGCAGACAGGTGATGGCCCCCCCATTGTTTCAGTGTGATAGTGTTAAGAGGGCTATTTCAGCAGCAGAAACATGGTTATCTTTGGGTCATGCCATAGCTTGGGACTGATTCTGTTTTACATGTGCAAGTGGGGGGGGGGGCAAGAAATGGCAGAGGGAAATGGGGAAAAGAGTTTGCAGGAGAGGCAAGGAGGAAGGGGGGGGTAAAGAGTTTGCTGCAGGAGAGGCAAAGGGGAGGGGGAGAGAGTTTCCAGCTTTATTTTATTATTTTTCCATCACAGTTTTCCGTTAAAGTCTTTAGTTTATCTATTTTTTTATTGGCATCCAAAAGCTGATCAAATATAGCAATGATTGAGCTGTTAAGAGGCAATTCTTAGCAATCAAATCCAAGTCTCCATTTAAATTACTCCCAGTGTAGACAACATCATCCCCTCTATCTCCTATTAGAGCCTCATTTTCAGAGGAAGGGCAATCATCCGCTTCCCAGTCTAAGGAGGAATAAGAATGATTAACGGAGGTTACAAGGGGAAAAGGAGAAGGAAAGGGAGACTTACATGTTGTGTCCTTAAGCTGGAATAAGCCCTTTATCTTCAGTTGCCTAGAAGTCATTGCAGTCTTGTCTTGTTTGGAATTTCCTCTTGGCTGAATCTCCAGTTTATGCCTCCTTTTAATCTTTCTTTCCATGTTCTTTTTTTGTTGCTGCTTTATAATTTTGCATCCTTGATTAGTGTTTGAAATTATGTACAACATTCTGGGGTATCAGTCTAATTACTGAAACTGCTTGAGGAAAACTAAATAAAAGCATTAAAATGAATAGAAATTCAGGAGCTCTTTAAAGAGCTGTCACTCTGTCACCATGTACCCAGAATAACAGTTTTGGAGGACAGTTTCCATCAGGATCGTGGTGGGTCAAGGAAGATTAAATATCTTTCCCGTACATTGCATGGCCCCAGTTAAAACTCTGTCTCTACATCTGACTATAACAACCAAGACAAGATAAAATGTACTTCATATGTGTTTCTCATATATTTTCATTTGACCCCATATCCAACAGTCTTATAGACATAAAATATAAGTCAGCTCTCAATCAAACCTAAAGGAAGATGGGGCTAAGGGATAATACCAGCAACTTTTTCCATATTCTCATACTGTTTTTTCAGTGTTTGTCTCTTTTCTATCTCTCCTTCACTCTCCTTTCTTCTTCCATTCCCTTTCTATCAGGGTCCTCAAGAAACAATCTTCTGAAGAACAAACCAGAAGGCCACCAAAAAAAAAGAAAAAAGAAAAGATTATAGCTATAAGGATGCTATGCATATTCTTTATGTGCTGGTTTGCTGCTGGAAATTGCTCCAGTGAGAAAGTATTGTTGGCTATGTACTTGTTGCTTAGACTGTGTTAAACAAAAATATACTTATTAATATGAAAATATAATTTAGTTAGATCTAAAATCTTGGTTATGTAGATCAAAGGTTAAGTAATAGTAGTGAATACAATGAATATTTGAGAACACATAGAAACAAGTGATCACTTCACCCTATAGGTTAGCATAGTATTGCTTAGCATTTTCCAGTGCAGTTTTATTCTATTCTCTGCATAGGCAAAGGAACATAAGTCATGATGAAGCCTTCAAGAAATGGATCCAGCCATATGGATTCATAAGTTATAGGGAGGCAATCAACAATTTGGTTAGACATGGATTAATAATTTGGTTCAATGATGATCAAGGTTCAGTTAAACTCAAGTGTTTAGGCCATAAAAATCTAGCCTTGCCCTCTCCACCCAAGGTATGAATAGCTTCCATAAAGTTCTTGTTTTGTTCTTAGATCCCATCTACGGTGTTTGGTGAACTTCTGTTGAGTGGGCAATAACAGCCTTTGTGGCAGTTTGGTGAAGTAGGTATTCAGGTGAATCTAGTTGCCTGTTTGGCTGGACTAAGATGTCAAGTTCTGAGTCTAATCATACTATCTCCTTTAACCCACCCCTCAATCCCACTCTGCTTTGGCCATGATACATGGTTCCTATATGGCTACTTCATCTGTATTAAATTGTGGGTTACAAGCTTTTTGTTTCCATATATAATTCAGCAGACTTACTTGTATTAAACATAGAAAAAGAGAAGGAACTAATACTCTGCATTTTTTTGCTTCTTCAAGCTTTGACATTTTGTAATTTATTCTGTAATGAAAAGGTTAGCAGTAATGGGACTGAGTATTTCAATAATGCACAACTTATGTGTCTCTGCCACTAATAAATTTTGGGTACAGGCAGCCACAGGATGTTTCCTTCTTCTGAAACCAAAATTTTAATGTAGCCATATTAATTTTATATAAGAAGGCCCTTTGTATTGTTCTCATTAACAGAAATTACAGGGGAAAAATAAACTGCAGTCACATTTATCAAGTTTAATGGACTTTAGAGAATTTTAAACAGCAGCACTGAACCAAATTGCAATAGAAAATAAGTTTGAGTGGCTGATGCTCAACTAGGCAAAACTCTCTTAGTTTTGTAAGGCATATAAAGAAGCTGTGTAGATCAGCCATCTAGCAAGAAAAAATCCAGGATCTAACAAAAGGAAGCATATGACTTCTGATATATTAAATAGCTCTTTATTTTGGTTGTTAGGGAACATTTTATTCTATATATTATACTATATACCAAAATATAACACCAAATTCAGGCCTAGCAACTGAAGCAACTTCAAATAATCCTTGATTTGCAGACTTGATGTAACATCTTGCTGCTGTGCTTCTAATCTTCTGAGGTAATCACTTGCGTTGGTTGCATTAAAGAATAGATGGACTGCAAATATCAGGTTTGTTTAAAATAAAAGTTTTGTTCAATAATTAAAAACATTGTTTCTAATTACAGAGAAACAAATGTCAGTTTTTGACCGATAGGAGTGAAATACTCTGATAAAGGTTTTGTTGAGAACAGATGGTGAGTTTGAAGCAATTATGAAAATCATCCACTCGTGCAGATTATTAAAAGGGATTATTTTGTTCTATCACTGTAATGGAAATAGCATATATTGGTTATATTCCTGAAGTTTGCTCAACTTAGCTGACTAGTTCAGCATATATAGTCTAAACACACACACACACCCCCCATGAACAGCTTGATTGATTGTATATGAGTGTGTTTAGTTTTTACTGGAAAAATTCTGCCTCACACAGTCAAATATTAATTCATTGTCATAAAGATTTGATTTCCGGTTTGGAATGCCAAGGACATTTTTAAAAAAAAATATTTACCTAGAAATTCTAGTCACTGAGCACAAAGAATAGAGAGATACAGGTATTACATTATGTCATGTCTCCAGGTATGTGTGGTATTTACACTGACCACCGGAGGCACCACATTGCCAGTTTCATCTTTACTGGGAATCGTCAGATGTGGGTAGTCAGATGTTACTCTAGCTACCCACTGAAATAGAAAAATCCCCCCCTCCATGAGTGATGGAAGGCATGTAAAACCCTGTACGTGGGGGCATGACATAATATAACATAAGTATTTCTCTGCTCTGAGAGCTTAACAGAAAGTAGAATTTATATACCATTGTGATAGCCTCTATATACCCCTTCCTGCAAACTATTGAGCACCAGCACCTGGATAGCTCCTAAAGCTAATGTACTGTATATAGTCATCCAAGGCTGAAAGCCTATGAGTTCAATACCTGGTAGAGGGTTGAATCCCATAGAATAACATCTGTCTATCCACATCTGATGATACCCCAAAAGGATGAAACCAGTAATGAGGTGCCTCCTGGTGGTCAATGTTATTACAGTTACTGAGCAGAGATAATTTAAAAGATAGAATACATTCATATTCTGTTTTTTAAAAAAAGGCTCTGAAATCCAATTTCCAAGTGATCCAAACCAAAGTCCATATCACATTAAACTGTAAGACATAAAACCTCCACAGAATCTATACTGCACTACCTGTTCATGGCTTTAAATGGTGTCAATAGAAGAGAATATATGCAGTTCATGGTTGAACTATGGGTTCCTTGGTGCTTTCTGAGCTTGGTTGTTTGCTTGCAAATGTTTTGTCATCCAACTAGATGACATCATCAGTGAGACTGAGTGTGGGGTTTGCTCCCTGTTTATGTACAGTAGCTTGCCCTGCCAGTGTTGGTGGGGGTGGGGTTTTCTCCTTGGTAGTTCCTTGATTAGGGTATTGTTTTCTGCTTGATTGTTTGTCTGGTGTTGATCCCTGCTTATCTGGGAATTGGTTGCTGGAGACGATGTGTTCTGGTCTTTGTCCTGCTTCAGGTTTCGATTACTGACTCACACACAGTTGCTGTGTGTGGTAAATCACAGTTTACTCAAGGTTAAGAGGTAAGAACAGTCCAAGCATGCAAACCAAACAGGTTCTCAGATGCTTGCCTGAATGTTTTGCTTTCAGATAGGAGCACACAGAAGAATAGTCTAAAATCAGTCCAGGGTTCCAAGAGCCGGGTCAGGGTTGTCAGCCAGTCCAAAGGTCAGAGGTTCAAGGTTTCTTACATGAACAGGATTCACAGGAGTGTCATGCAAGAGCTGGAGGTAGACATTGTTTCCAGCAAAGGGAGCATGGGTCAGGGCTGCCTCTTAATTCAGGCTGCAGACAGCTATCACTAATCAAGAGAGTTACTCCCTTGCCTGGCAAGGAGCCTCATAGACCATCTCTGCTTTGCTCTCTTCTCCACTTGTTGAGTGCAGGGGCTGGGTGGCCTTACATCATCCTCATCTGACTGCTCCAGCTCTCCAGGTGATGCCTGTTCTTAGTCAGCCTCATGTGACTCCTGGCTTGATGTCTCCTGAGGCTGACATTTCACAGGTTCCACTGGAGCAGGTTCTTCCGATTCAGAATCTGAGTCCTGAGCTTGGGTCATGACAGTGTTTTTGTTTTCTTCTTAGCGTTTTTAATTCTCTTTTTTGAATGGTGTGTAAATATGGTTTATTTCTATGTGTCTATTGATGGGCTGATTTGTCTGAATGCTTTTGTCAGTGCACCAAGGGGGAAAGGCTTTTGTGGTGCGCATAGCCGGGAGCGGGAGCTTCCCCCCCCCGCACTGATTCCTCTTCCTCAACTCCGCACTCTTTCCTTTGTCCATAGCCCTTGGCGTGGTGCACCAACAAAAGCCCAGTGAAAGCAATCAGCGCGCGGGGGAAAGGCTTTTGTGGCACGCACAGGGAGCTTTCCCCCCCACACACTGATTCCTCTTCCTCAACTCCGCGCTCTTTCCTTTGTCCATAGCCCTTGGCGTGGTGCACTGACAAAAGCCCAGTGAAAGCAATCAGCGTGCGGGGGAAAGGCTTTTGTCACGCGCACAGCTGGGAGCAGGAGCTTTCCCCCACGCTGATTCCTCTTCCTCAGCTCCGCGCTCTTTCCTTTGTCCATAGCCCTTGGCGTGGTGCGCGCGACAATTCGGAGGGCGAAACGAATTAACCGTATTTACATTGAACCCTATGGGAAAATTTGCTTCAGGATGCGACCAATTCGACTTGCGATCAGAGTCACGGAACGGATTAAATTCGTATCTTGAGGTACCACTGTATCTAGTTGGGTAATGAAACATCTGCAAGCAAACAACCAAGCTCAGAGAGCACCAAGGAGATCACACTTTAAATGGTATTCTAGAAAAATACCCTGAAATGGTACTACATTTCAATGAAACTGGTGAATTAAGGTGATTTAGATAGCTAGGAAGGCGTCAGACCGGACTATTTTTTCTGGAATATAATTTATTACCTGAAAGAGTTGACTTTGTGGCTTACTGCTGTTTTCTATCTAGTCCTATGTGATGGAGCAATATAACTGGTTTTGTAGCCAGTTGGGTCTGCATGTGAAGGAGTTAATAAAAGTGTATTATCAAAAGGACTTAAATTGTAAAATATAATTCTCACAACATCCCACTGTTTGTTGGCAGCTTTATTAATAAAGGAGCCATTCTGTTCTGTCTTTTATACTCTCCCCATTAACCATGGGATACACTTCCTATTTTTTTGTGTGGAGAACAGCATGTGTCTTCTTCCATTTTGAAAGTGTCTGAACAACAGGTTTGTTGGAAGCCATGTAAATCCCTGGGACTCTGCCCAGGCAAAATACTATGTCAGGCACAAGGTATTTTTGGTTAAGGGTGCCTGCATTTTTTTTTTTCATAGCTCTAGCTGTAGTTATAGATATTTGCAAAGGGAGGGTTGCATTTGTTTTCCTTTTAAATACCCTGTACATTTTCTGTTTTGATGTTTCTGAATACATTTCATTTTATTGATAATCACCAACTGATTTTTAATAATGGAAAACTTAAGGCAGCAAATTCAGACTCAGCAGGGAGATAGCACTTGGGTACTGTCTAATTACTTTCTGTTCTCATTTTTATGAGCTAACTATATTTTATAGTATTATGGCTTCATTTTGTTATATGCATTTCTGTCACTTTTGTTGGAAACTGTAACTGGATACACTATAATGCTAAAACATAATGTGGCATGTTTCATTTTGGTTTCTTAAAGGTAAACAAATATCTGATTCATAAGTACAGGTAGTCCTCGTTTAGTGACCATTATTGGGACCAGCAACTTGGTTGTTAAGGAAAGCAGTTGCTAAGTGAAACTACGACTGTGCTTATGATCTTACTTCAGCTTTCCTTTGCTTTACAGACCTGTGAAGGTTGTAAATGCAAGGATTGGTCATAAAGTTACTTTTTTACCAAAAGTTACTGCAAATGGTCACTGAATGAGGAAGTCCTAAATGAGAACTACCTGTATGAGAACTGATGTTTCCAAAACTCAAGTGTTTCTTTCCTTATTAAAATAAGCTCCAAAACCTAAGAGTCTTGCAGCATCTTAAAAACTAACAAGTTGTGTATAAAACAAAAAAGATTTGTATAAAAGACTGGTCAATGACTGTAATAAACTTGGACTATAAACTAACAAAATCATAGGTCTTCACAAATTCCAATCCATTTCAGCTTGTGAAACAGAGCAACGCGGCTAACTCCTTGGATTGCTTACCAAGGTCATTCAAGCAGAATATCTAGAACTACAGTTATCAATGTAAACAGAATTGTGTTCTGTATAGTTACATTTTTAAATGTAGGAAAAGAAAAATATTCTTTAAAGCAGGCTACCACAAGTTGGTGCTCTTTACATATATTAGGACTACTGTAACAGTTGGTTCACAGATGTATAAAGTTTCAGGAAACCATTATGTAAAAAGCCAGCAACCAGCTTTTCTGTTATCAGTGAAAAGACTTGCTACCTCACCAGTTCACAGGAAATCAGTTAGAAAGAAAATAGAGAAATCTCACCCCAATGTACATTGGAATATATCTGTGTCTTTTCGGGGGTACAAATGGATCTCCTTGAGTGTGGATTAGCCTGACAAATGTATAGAGAGTAAATAGATATGCAAGCTCTGTTGGCAAGACAACAAACAGTAAAACATGTTTTAAGTCCAGAATGTCCAGATAACATTCAGAAGTGGTTCAGACAGATGAGCCTAATTTATTGGAGTATAAGAAAGAGGAAGAGGTACAACACAATCAGATTTGCAAGATGTACAATGGGGAATGTCTTGCACACAAAAGTTCTGATGAGGGTCTTCCTGGCCATAGGGTTGAACAGTAAAGTTTCATCTGGGTTTGTGTGAAGTATTTATGGCCCTTGGGCCAATACCTGCATAAATGCCATGGCTACACCAAGCCTAAGAAGGAGTTCCAGTTTCCACTTGATAGAACTTTTGGTGCTTTGCCATATCTGTGGTTTAGTTTAGACACACATCCAAAACAACTTAGAGCTTTGAAATTACAGGAGGCGGAGGGGAAGAGGATGCAGAAGCAACTTGCAATTCCATGGCTGAAGGTCCTCCTGATATAGCATCCCCATCTTCCTATGTTAGTGTGGCTTCTGCTCCAGTGACAGTATGCTCCAACTGGCCAGCATACTAAAAATATTTAGAAATTCATCTTATGAGATTTTAGATGAATAGGTTCCTAAACAACCCTTGCCCATACTCTGGTCATCATCCCAATGGCTGCACCCCAGCAACAGTTGCCCTACTTGCACACCACCAAATTAGGTGAGATGACTCCCACAACCCTGGTAAGTGTGCCAATGCCTTGATGCAGATGACCTTGGAAAAGACTTCTGAAACCCAAATCCTTCTTAAGACTCCTGCCAATTCCCCCAGGCCATTTTCTATTTGTTTGTCCATTTCAGATTAAGAAGAAACTCTCCATGCAGAGATAAAAATTAATTGAAAGGTGATGGAACATAACAATCCCATCAGGATCATTTGTAGGCACCTGAAAACCTTACAATCTGGATTTAATTTGACTCAATTTGCTTTACCACCTCAGAAGTTCCATGGATTCTTTCTTGATACCCATCCTGACATTCTGTCCCTCACAGCCCCTTATCCAGGACTTATCCAGACCCCCCAGACTCCACAGTGATTCAGGTATTGTGGACCTGAGAAGACATGATGAATTAGAGTTCAACATTTCCAAAATTAAGAGCAAGTCCAAGGGAATTCTGTCAAAAATTAGCTCAGCTCTTTACTGTATGCAACCTCACATGAAGAAATGTAGAAATGCTGCTTTTAGGTCTGCTCACCTACAGCAAAAATTAGCCCTTCTTATTAAGTCCCAAACTGATCACCACTGAGGTGCCTGGCCTCTCCATGATCCTGGACATGATACTTATGTTCTCTGAGTCCATCTTAAAGATTATCAAGGCCATTGGCCAATGGATTTACAGTCCATTACTACCATGGCTCCAGCTCAACATGACTGATCCAAAATTAAGTAGGTCATCTGAGCCTCTGAGGAGCACCCAAGGGATCACCAGGTTCACTTCTGCATAGCCCTTCACTGATATTCTAGAATTGATGCTGCCACCACTGCTACCTGTTCCCTGCTTGTGGGTACTTTCATCCATGGATTATTACATGACATCCACACTAATTTGATGGTTGCCATCTAAGATTGGAGGACTCATGACTTGGATGCCCTAATAGAACCTGGCACATGAATCTGGGAGCACCTGCAAAGTAAAAAGGAAACGGTCACCAAAAAGCTCACTCCAACTATAATTGCCTACTAGCTCTACAGAGCCAAGACCTGCAATCCAAGTCTTGCCCAAGTTTTTGAGAGGACAAAGAGTTAACACCATAAACCACCCCTAACTTTTCAAATGATTTTTTTTTCACTCTCACAAGAAGGAACATTGGAAATTAAGTTGCCCTCAACTTAAGTGCCCTATTTTAAATGCTCCTATTTTAAATGTGGAATCAGCAGAAACTTCTCAAAACCCACTCATTCCAAAAAGATGCCTAATCCACCTGTGGAAAACTACAAGCCTGTCATTTTTTGTTAGGAAAGCTCAGCTCTCAATTCAACTAGCAAAGAGTGTGTGCTTCTTCCTGTGGACCACTCTGGTCCTTCTGTCTGTGTGTCTGACTCTGAACAGAATTTTTCTTCATTAATCGTTACCAGTACAACTTATTCAACATCTTACTATCTTACTGAACTGTTAAAATACAACTGAGTCTTCTTACTGCTCAATATGCTTTTCTCCTCAGTGATCATGCTTCTGTGAATTTGTTGGGAATGGGACCTCTTATGTAAACTGAATGCTATAATTTATTGCCCTCCCCCCCACTGCAATGTTGTTGATTGTTGTTAGCCCTCCAAGATAGGCCAGGTCAAGAAACAGACATCACAGGGATTCCATAAAAGCTACTTTATTGTGTGAGGTATAATAATACAATATTGAAAGCCTGTCCAAGTTTCTCTGTGTCTCATCTTATATTAAACAAATCAAGGAGGGGTTACTTTGAGTTTCTTTCTCACACTTGCTTCAATGTCTGGACTGTGCAGTCTTTCTGCAAGTCACTCCTTAACAGTTTTTTTCATCTGTTTTCCAAGATCATCTTTAAATTCCTTTACAAAAAGGAACACATGGGGTTGATTGATTATGCCCAAATGTTTTCCCAATCAAGAAGCTCACCTCAGATTGAGTTTTTAATCTGGGAAGTTTTATCCAGTGCCCACATAGAGCTGAACCCCTATCTTGAGGTCTCAAAAAACTGGGTTTCATAAATTCTTTAAAGTAATGGTCTGCAGGCTGGAAGTCTCAGAAATTGAACGGATTCTTCATAAAATCTCTGATAATTTAGAACTTGCTTTTAATGCCACTCTTAATTCTGTAGAAGCCGTACAGGAAGAAGTCTCATCTTTGTCAAATATGGTTTTACAAAATTCTACAGCTCTAGATTTACTGACAGCCACACAAGGGGGAGTATGTGCCATGTTGCAAGAATAGTGTTGCTTGTACATAGATGGAAATGGGAATATAAAGCAAGATCCCCAAATATTCAAAAGTGCTATCAGGTTTTTCCATGAAGTAGTAAACTCTACAAAAGACATTTTCTGGGATTTTTCATGGTTAACTTCACTTTTCCCAACACTGGGTCATGGGGAAAAACTATTTTTAAATGGATTTTAATGGATTATACTTAACAATAAATATAGTTCTCTTCTAAGCATTATATTTATGTCTTTGCTGTGGGATAGAGATATTGATCACACTCTATGCAAGGTTCAGATGAGAAATACCTAAGATTCCTAAGAAAGAATTTTAGATTCTATATAGTCAAATGAGGGTACAAGAAAATAGAACAACAACAATTCAAATAAAGTGCCTAAAGTTCCTAATTGTGAGGCTAACAAAGATGCGAAGCACTTTGTCAGCTCCAAAGGTGGGAATTGAAAGAGGAAATAATGTTAGGGTAGGCAAATAAATTGCCCCTTCTCCACAGTACTCATGGCCTTTCTTAAAGGAAAATAAACTGCTAGCTCAGCTATAAAACACTTAGACACAAGGAATGCTGATTCAGATAAGTGGAGGCACTGAAAAAGCAAGGACATCCAATAGCACCTACAGAAAGTAACATCTCAATGAGACACATTCTAAGATCCTTTTGTTTAACTCAAATAAGCCATTGTATTTACCCCATTACCTCACCATCCTGATTTTGCTAACACGCATTTTGCCATAACCCAGCAGTTAGTATAAGTAGTCCCGGGGTTAAGAATGCCCAGATAAGCAAAGGTTACCACCAGGCACGCAATCAAGCAATAAACATATGCTAATCAAGGAACTACCAGAGGAGCAAAACCAAACCCCCACCAGCACTGGCAAGGCAGGCCACAGCACATAAATAGAGAGCAAACCCCATCCCATTTTAGCACTGAAGATGTTACCCAGCCGGGTAATGAAACGTTTGCAAGAAAAGAACCAAGCTCAGAGAACCCCAAGGACTCCACTGTGAACTGTAGCATAGCAGATATTGTTTTAGATGACATTGTGAGATAGAAATAATGCCACTGATAAGATAACTGCCTTCAGCAGAGTTGATAAGTATTTATCACCATAAATAATGTCAAATTCATCAGAAATAAATTTTATGTATCTCCAATTGATATGTATTTCCATTTTAATAAACACTGAAACATTCAAAGGAACACTATGCTAGAATCAAGCAGCTGACTAGTATCAATTTATGATTTATACCCATATTGATATACAGTATAGGTGTGTGTATCTATATCTATATCTACACAAACACATATATATATGCACACAGAACATATATAGGTACACACACACACACACTGTTAAGCACAAAGAAAAAGGGCTGGGCTTCTACAAAGAAGGAAACAACTTTTCTGCTTCACGAAATCCCCATGCACAACCATTTGGAGATGAATACAGTTTCTCCAGGAAGCCATTAATTGCCACACTTCACACTCACAAGACTCAGTAAAACTCATCCATCCCCCAAACCCTGACTAAGCATCAAACAAAAGTAATATCACATATGGCAGGGGTCTTAAATCTATTTTAGTCTGGTGGACACATTTAGAATTTTGAGACAATTCATTGGGAAAATCACAAAATGGCTGCTCTGGGGAGGGTTCTTTCACATAATGGTAATCTTTATAGATGTAGCCAATCACTAACACCCATTTCACTAAACATCCAGCTATGGGAATGAAAAGATTTTGTGCAAGGTCCTAAATACATGGTAGAGGTGGATTCTGGGCCACAAAAGGTAAAGCCAATTGTTTGAACCTATTAGTCACCTTCTTATTGAGAATTACCCAGTGGTGTCAGCAGGAGGGTCAGAAAGGTGAAGATGGTGGCTGCAAGTATGCACTGGGGGTCCAGCCCTTTTGTATGAATGTTTATGTCACATGAACATAGAAAGGGGCAGGGCTTTGATCACACAGTTGGGAGCACCACCATGCTCTTTTTGACCTCCCTATGAACTCCCTTGGAATCACCCTACCTGTCTTTTTTCAAACCCTACTCTTTCAATAAAGAAAACCAAACCATTCATAACACCCATTTCTTTTTTGTGAGTAGCCCTTCAATTTTTCTGTCATTTATATATCCACCTAATTTTGAACTTTGAAGTCTTCCCTGTTTTTGAATTTCCCCATCTGCTTGCTTTGTTGGTGACCCTCCTCCATCCACTCATCCCCAGACCTGCCACAAGGCAGTGGCAATGGTGCTCATCTATGTCTTCCTTTCTTCTTTGGAGGTTAGATCTCTCAGTCCACATGAGATCTAAAAGTATTCCAGGGAATTAAGGTTGTAGGAAGCTGGAAGCCAGCACTTCACTTTCAAACTATGTATCTTTTTAAAAATAAACAAATACATTCACAGGGATTGCGTAATGCTCATGGGCATATGGATGTGATGTCACCTACCCATGCATATGGCATAAGCCATTATGGCATCCCTCAAACAGGGGAATAAAGCCCTCCTCTAAAATGAAGACAAAGGAAGACTTCTAGCTACCCAGGAGAACTTCCTATGGCTGCAAGGGCTTTGAGGGGTGGAGAAGATCTAGAAGGAGTGTGGTGACTGGGGCTGAGATTAGAGAATGGTATGTTCTGGCTGTTTATGGTAACAGGTGAGGTTTTCACATTTCCTTAAAAGGGCAATTTATAAGGCAAGAATAAGCTTTTGGGGAAAGTCCACCTGAACAAAGGACAGAATGATTATGCTTATTCTTGTCTTAAACAATAGGCATACAGGTATATAAGGCATACATAAAGGGAGCAATCAGTGGCAAGTGTCATCCCCTAAATCAGTGTTTTTCAAACTTGGCAACTTTAAAATGCTGGCTGGGGAATTCTGAGAATTGAAGTCTATACAACTTAAAGTTGCCAAATTTGAAAAACACTGTCCTAAGTGAAATGCAAACCAGTATAAATACCAGTACAGAACTTTGAAGCCTAATCAATACAGCAAGATGAGAGCAGATGAACAAAACATCGAAGCAGCTCTGCTGGATAATTGCTTACACATAATTCTTCCTTCAATGACCAGAGCAGCAGGTTCTGAGATAGCAAGAGGACAAATGGCTTGTAGAAATCTGGGGATAAAAGGAGGATAAGACACTGAAGAGACCTATTCACAATGGGAGGCATCCATTGCCCTGTGGTTAATGATATGAAAATTCCAGTCTCATCTCTCCAGATCAGGGGGGAGGCATATATACGAGCACAAAAGTTGCATTAGAATGTGAAAAATTAGGCTTGGTTTGGCACATCATTTCTAGGAACATTGACCGCTGGCCTTTGTGTGCCTATAATGCAAGAAAGAACTTGATTCCATTCAGCAACCCTGCCAAACCCAATTCCTGAACTACAGTATAGAGACAACATACCTGCTATTTATTGTGGCCAACATATATTTTCCCTCAGGCTTTAGAGCCAGGAGGTTAGTGGACCAGTGTCAGGATTAGCCCAGGAAACTCCAGGAGACAGTACAGATTCAATTCAGCAGGGTTTATTGGCTTCAGTCCCGTTACAGAAATCTTCTCAGAGTGAGAGCAAATTCCAGGGTCACCCTCCCAACCTCCCTTGCATTCTTTAGGGAGGGTTCAGTCTCATCCTCTTATCAGTACCCCGTTGCTCGGGCGACGAGAGTAAATTCTTGACCCCCCTGTTCCTGACTCTCACATCCAGTGTTTTGTTCTGCGTTGTTTGTGTTGGAAAATATGGGGTTTCAACCAAGCCTGTCTCACATGAGCACAAAGGGAGGGGTGGCTTTGCTGCGGCCTAGCTTTGCTGCTTGGTATGGGAGGGGCTCGGATCCCGCCTTTTTCCTGTTTCCCTCATTTTCTTTCTCTTCTCCTCATGGCTCTCCATGAGGTAGGAGTGAATCCTCTCTCCTCGTCATGGTTTTTGTAATAACATTTCATAACCCCAACATTGGGTTATGGGTTAAAAAAAAAAAAGGGCTCAGTTCAGATTTTTTCTTTTTCTCTCCTTTTAACAACGGAGAGGGAGGAGGGGCTCCCCCCCCCCCATCCCAAAGTTGAATGAAGACAATTTTTCAGCTTGGCTATACAGACTAAGGCTACGATTGGACTTTCGGGACAACCTAGATTGTTTAGATTCCCTTCAACCACAATCAGGGGATTCTGAGGAAGCCAAGAGATTATGGGAACAGAAGAACAAAAGGGCCATGATTTTAATTTCTAGTTCTCTACCTGATCACAGACTGGCGGAAATAAAAGATCTTCCCACTGCCAAAGAAATGATTGAGAACCTGAGGACATTATATTTAGAAAATGATGATCAGAATATTATTTTGTTACTGAGGGAACTGATTGCATCTAGTTTTTTAGAAGATGAGGATATCAATGAACATTTATTGAGAATGCAGTCTATCTTTGAAAGGCTGAGCACAATTCAAAATCTCATGAATGAAAGTCTAAAAATGGCTTTTCTATTAAGCTCATTACCTGACAAATATTACCCTTTTGTAGCAGCGCAGAATTTACAAGGGATGAATTTGTCTCAATTGTTTGGAGCAATTAGAAGTGAAGCGAGGAAATACAAAAATTGTTTGTATTTCCATAAAAAGTCAACAAAAGACATGGGTTACCTGGGATAAAAAGGGAAACATGAGCAGAAGCCATTGATTGCTCATCAGCACAACAATAAACCCATTGTTTGTCATTCCTGCAACAAGCCAGGGCACATAGCTAGATTTTGTAAAAGCAGAGACCAAAAGGATTTTTCAAAAGGAAGGCATTCCAAGGAAAAATTAGCTCTGCATACAGTTTTCAGAGCAGAAAATGTTCTTGAAGCTAATTCTAATGAAGTATGATGGAATGGAATTATGAAGGCCAGACTCAGGGAGGGAAGCATCCTCTTTCGTCTCCTGAGGGGCGAGGACGAGATAAGAGGATGAGGCTGGCACCTCCCTGAGGAATTCACTCTGTTTTGACTGGCTGACTTTGGGAACTGAGTTTCAGTCTGGGAAGATTCTTGCTAGAGGTTGTAGCTAATAAACATTGCTGAACTGAATCTGCATGGTCTCCTGGAGTTCCTTGGGCTAGGCCTGACATGAAGCCAAAAATCAATGGATCTTAGATTCAGGTGCAAGCCAACATCTTTGTGGGAACAGAGATAACTTTAGTGAACTGAATGAAGAGCTGCAAGGGAACATTGCTCTTGCTGATGGGAATTCCATCTCAATAAGAGGAAAAGGCAAAATACCCTTGAGATGTTTTAATGGAGAAAAATACAAAGACCTCAAAGTGACAGATGCATATTACGTACCACGACTGACAACCAATTTGCTGAGTGTGTGATCATTAAACAGAAAAGGTTTCAATGTAATGTTTAAAGCCAATAGAACATGTGAAGTAACCAGTGGTAGGCAGATTTATGTTACGGGCTTTGAGAAAAATGGAGTGTACCAGGTGAACTGTGAACAGCCACCACCAGATGTCAGCCTCACCTGCCAACAGCAGCAGAGAAAGGAGGATATCAGTGCCATCATATGGCACAAGCGGTTTGCACACAGGGACTTTGATGCAATTTTTAGAATGAAGAAGGAAAATATGGTAAGACACCTTGAACTAAGCAATCATGAAAAATACCAGTCAAAGTGTATAGTGTGTATCAGAGGAAAGGCAACAAGGCCTGCCATATCCAAACAAAGGGAAAGGCGTGCAACTAAACCACTTGAACTTATCCACACTGATTTATGTGGACTTCTTCAAGCACCAGCAGGTGGAAACAAATACATAATATGTTTTATAGATGATTTTTCCAGGTATTGTGTAACCTACCTGATGAAGGAAAAGTCCCAAACTGGGGATATGCTGAAGACATATGTTGCTATGGTGAGGAATAAATTCAACTGGACCCCTCAAGCCCTTCAAAGTGACAGAGGCGGTGAGTTCATTTCTAACACCATGCAGACATACCTAACACAACTAGGCATAGAGCACAGATTAACCACTCCTTACACACCAGAGAGTAATGGAGTCACAGAACAAAAGAACAGATCATTGATGGACATGCTAAGGTGTATGCTGTTAGAGGCAGATCTACCTGACAAATACTGGGCAGATATTGTTATCACAGCTACATACTTGCAAAATAGATTGCCAGCCAGAGCCAATAAGGTAATGCCTTTTGAGCTCTGGCATGGGCGAAAACCAAGTGTCAAATATTAAAGAGTGTTTGGATCTAAGGCCTATGCCCACGTACCAAAAGAAAGGAGATCCAAACTAGACCCTAGAGCTGAAGAAGGGGTCATGATTGGCTATGCTCCAGGAAGCAAGGGATACAGAATCCTGAAACCAAAGACGGGAAGAGTAAGCATATGCAGAGTGCTATACTTTGATGAGAGGGAGAGAGGCTGCTGCACTCAGGTGGATAATGACTGTGGAGAAACCAGCAGCAGCAGTTACCAGCCTGAGGTGTTCAGCCTGACACCAGAAGATACAACCACACCAACCCAGAGGGAGATGGAAGTCCAGGAAGAGACTCCACCAGAGACAGATGATGAGGCCGAGGATGCAGAAGAGGGTGAACCACCAGTCGTCGCTCCTGAACCTGCTCTGAGACGCTCATCACGACCCAACAAAGGAGTTCCAGCTGACAGACTTACCTACCTTGCAAGGTCGTCTGCAAGGTAGGTAAGCGAGGTAGGTACCTTCGTCTTGCAAGCGAACCCGCATTATGGAATGAGGTGCTGCAAATGCCAGCAGATGAGGCAAGTGGAAAAGGGCAGCACAGGAAGAGCTAGATGCTCTGTATAAAAACAAAACATGGACTTTAACTAAACTACCAAAAGGCAAGAAGGCCATAGGTTGTAAGTGGGTGTTCAAGGCAAAACAAAATGAGAATGGTGAAGTACAAAGGTACAAGGCCAGATTGGAAGCAAAAGGCTGCTCACAAATATGGACAGGACTATGATGAATGTTTTGCTCCTGTTGTGAAACACACCACAATTAGAATGCTTCTAAGTCCAGCAGCATCCAGGAACATGGACATCAAACACTTAGATGTTAAAACTGCATTTTTACATGGGGAGATAGAAGAAGAACTTTATATGACACAGCCTCCAGACTTCACTAATCCCAACACCAAGCATCTCATTTGCAAGCTTCAGAAGGGGATTTATGGCCTGAAGCAGGCAGTCAGAGTGTGGAACAAGAAGTTAAACCAAATACTTCTTGACCAGGATTTTGTTCAAGGAAAAACTGACCCCTGCCTATACACAAGACACAGAAATGGGAGGGATGTGTATATACTTCGTTTGGATGATTTAATGATTTGCCACAATAACAAGAGGGACTTTAATGATATTGTTTCTCAACTAAATAGAGAAGTAGAAGTGAAGCATCTGGGCAATGCCAGCTACTACTTAGGAATACAGATCGAGAGAGAAGAAGATGGGAGCTTTCTTCTAAGTCAGAACCAAAAGATTCTAGAGCTGTTGGAAAGCTTAGGATTGCAAAATGCCAATCCTGCACCTACACCGATGGAGACAGCTTTCCACAAGCAACAAGAATCCAGCGATCTCCTACCAGAGAACAATGAATATAGAAGTGCTATAGGAAAATTGTTGTATCTAGCCACCACCATTAGACCAGACATTGCAGCTGCAGTGGGCATTCTATGCAGAAAGACAAACACGCCCACACAGAGAGACTGGACTGATGTCAAGAGGCTGGGAAGGTACCTAAAGGGGACCATGCACCTAAAACTAAAACTGCCAGCCACTGAGAATCCTAGACTAGTGGGATTCACAGATGCAGACTGGGCAGAAAACATTGCTGACCGTAAGTCCACTAGTGGCTATGTATTTTTCTATGGGGGTGGAACAGTGAGCTAGGGAAGTCACAAGCAAAGCACAATAGCACAGTCCTCTGCAGAAGCAGAGTATGTGGCAGCAACAGACGCATGTAATGAGACTGTGTAGCTTAGGTTATTGCTTGTAGACATGGGTATAGACCAGGGGTTCTCAAAGTACGGCCTGCGGGCCGGATACGGCCCGCCAGGGTCATTTATCCAGCCCACCCACCTGATTGGCCACCGCCGCTGTCTGTCAGAAGCGGAAGTGTCAGGGCTGTGTCGGGAGCTGCAAGCAATGCACGAGGAGGGAGATCGCAGAGCCGGACTATTCTACATGACAGATATGCCGGGTCCGGCGGCTCTTCTCCTCTCCTCATGTTTTTTTCAAACTATAGTCTGGCCCCCCAACATTCTGAGGGACCGTGAACTGGCCCCCTGTTTAAAAAGTTTGAGGACTCCTGGTATAGATGAACCAACCCCTATACAAATCTTTGAAGACAGAGTTGCATCAGACTTTCACAGTCAGAGAAAGTAGGTGGGAGAACTAAGCGCATTGATGTAAAGCATCATGGGGTGAGAGAGTTGCAACAACAAGGGTTAATCAAACTAGACTACTGTCCCACAGGAAACATGACAGCAGACATCTTCATGAAGCTGTTGTCAAGAACCAGTTATCTGGAACTAAGAGAAAAATGAAATATTGTAGGACACGGAGACATGCAAGGTTGAAAAGAAGGGGTGTTGGAAAATATGGGGTTTCAACCAAGCCTGTCTCACACGAGCACAAAGGGAGGGGTGGCTTTGCTGCAGCCTAGCTTTGCTGCTTGGTGTGGGAGGGGCTTGGATCCCGCCTTTTTCCTGTTTCCCTCATTTTATTTCTCTTCTTCTCATGGCTCTCCATGAGATAGGAATGAGTCCTCTCTCCTCCTCATGGTTTTTGTAATAACATTTCATAACCCCAACAGTTTGATAGTTTTGATGAGTAGTGAATTATTTTTACCAAGTATCTTTTATTTTTGTTTTTTTACTGTTTTTATAAGTATCTTTGTGTCTTATGATTAAGATAGGCAGCCTCACAAATTTGCAAAGCAAGCAAACAAAGGTCAGGTCATAAATCTACGGAGGGTGGGTACATAGGATTTGACAGGTTGCAGCCTTAGGTTGGTGTATTGCTTTCAGAGTGTACCTGAGTAAAAGTTACGCAGCTGATCTCTTGCTTGTGATCCATTCCTTCATATCCTTGGCAGTCTTCTCTCTCCTTGTGTGGGTTTGTATTTTGTTAAGTGGGATTTAGTGTGGACAGGTTGAAACAGTTATGAGAAAATACATGTTCTGGATACATTCATTTCGAGTGATGACCCCAAAGATAACACCCTCCTTCCCCCAATCTAAAAAGATCAGTGTGTCCTGCCAAAGACCAACACTGGATAATGTCCCTCAACCACATAAAATACCACACACGAGCACAGTATCCTTTGTTGTTTGGTGGATATTTCTTGTAACACCTCTAGAAAAAAAAAAAAAGACATTCCAGAGTGCTTCCTAAAGTCATTTTATGATATACCCACAGGTTTTAAGGAATGGTACAGATGAAAAAGGTTTATCCTGTTGCACAGCTGAGCAAAATAAGTGGCTGGGTTCTCAAAACATACTACATTAGGTTAAAATTTCATTGAGTTCAACATGTTATATGAAAGTTAGCCATGGTCAAACATCATAAGTGGTTTATTTGCTCAAGTTTGGGTTCCTTATTTATTTGATTA
This sequence comes from Liasis olivaceus, assembly GCA_030867105.1. Lineage (NCBI taxonomy): Eukaryota > Metazoa > Chordata > Lepidosauria > Squamata > Pythonidae > Liasis > Liasis olivaceus. Next base: position 268,233,051 of record CM061349.1, read on the forward strand.
CTAAGCTCAGAGTATTGTGACAGTGTACAATAAACTATAATATTAAAATTAAAATAAAATATAATTTAAAACTATAAAGAACAATTAAAATCAACAAGTAATATCAACAATTAAAAATTATTTTAAAAGGACTATTTTAAGGCCTTTAAGGAAAGGCATCCAAGCCATTCTGCCTCAACAGGCATGCATTTCAAATAATTCAAGCAACAACAGAATAGGCTTGCAGCTAGATCCTCAGAGTCCCTGAGGTGAATTCACAGAAGCTGTAGGCAAATATGTGGTGATTTCATTGGGCACAGAGAAAAGCCAATTCTCCCAAATAGCCTGGATCAAGCACGAATAGGAGTTAGCTCTTGATATTTCATCCAGAAACAAGCTGGCAGCCCATGCAATGGTTTTACAGGTGCAATGTTCTCTCTTAAGAGTTTTTCTGAAGTCCAATCTTGCTGCTGAGTTCTGTATCGACTGAAGTTTATGGACTAGGCAGAAAGGGAGCCCCACATAGAAGATGTGACAGTAGTCATGCCTGGGGATTACAAGACTATGGATCGATTTTAAAGTTAGTTTCTTCCAGGAAGTATACAATTGACCAGAGATAGCTTCAGGATCCCATGCTTTTATCAACATTATGACAGCAGTGTCATGCCCTGGAGTAGAATTTGCACCATGATGGCATGACTCTGCTTTCATCGTTTTGATGAAAGCCTTTGATCTTACAGATACTTCTGTGTGTAGACCAGATTTCTGTACCTCATCAAGTCCTTGAGAAATATATGGATTTGAGAAAGAAAGCTGATTGTGCATTCATTGATTTAGAGAAAGTGTATGCTAAAGTGAATAGACATAACTTGTGTAAAAATGAAGTTTGGTTGCTGAATGTAATAAGTATGGATGGAAGTAAAGAATGTGTGAGACTAAATGAATACGTAGTGAAAAATTCAACTGAACAAAGAATGAGACAAGGTTGTATAATGTCCCCTTGATTGTCTAGTGTATTTAAGGATACACGTATAAGGAATGCTTTTGGTAATGTTGGAGGTATGGTAATTAGAGATGTGAATGCATATGTACTTTTGTATGCAGATGACTTGTTGTTGTTGGCTTAGAACCTTAATGATTTCCAATGGTTGTTAGATTGTATGATGTAATGAGGAGCATGGATCTGAAAATTAAGATATCAAAAACTAAGGTAGTTGTATTTAGCAGAAGAATTGGAGTAAACAAGTGCAAATTATACACAAATAATGATCAGATAGATGAACTTGTGTATGCTGGTAGAATATTTCCTAAAGATAGGAAAATGATGGAGAAATAGATGGAGAATGAACGTTTGTCAAAATAAGCTAACATGGTTGTGTCTGAGACTACTTCCACTCACTTTCCTATGTGGAAATGAGAGTTGAGTATGTCAGAGGCATAAAAGTAAGTTGCATAAAGTGGAAATGTGGAATTTAAACAGTGTTGTGGTAAACAAGAATGTGGATTGAAAATAAAGTGGAGTGACAAACGTATGATGAAGTGGTTTGGTCATATAAAGAGGACCAAATCCCAGAACAAATACATGAAGAAAGTTAATGAGTTGAAAGAAAGGAGAAGATTGAGAATGTTGGATCCAATATGGTTGGATAGAGTTAATGAGACCCTCAAAAAGAGAGAGGTGAGATACTTAAAGAACAAAAGGCAATGCATGAAGTCTTACGTGTATGTGGTGGAATGTTGATTTGCAAGGATTGAAACATATGGAGTGGGTTAATGAACAATGTTGGAATAAAATAGATATAGATACATTTATTTTCTTGTCTCATACCTATAATTTTTGGCTTATTATTTCTTATTCCTTTTCTGTGCTCTGCATAGTGTTGTTTACCCTGAAAGGGAAGAATGTGGTCATGCAGCCATTTCTGAACCAGGTCAGAGACGGCACTAAAGAGCAATTGTGTTGACTGGATAGTTCCTTATTCCAGGTACCAATCAAGGTATCAACAGAATCACTGGTAGTCAGTCACAAACTCTTCTAATCTCTTTGCAATCAACTGGTTTTTTCAGGTAGATCATCCCAATAGGTCCCCTCTCCCTATAGAGGTGAGAGGTAGTTACTAATTCAGCTTAACCAGAAGGCACTCTACCCATGAAACTGGGGAGACCTGAGACCCCCAAGGAACTCTTCCTTGGTCAAAACAAAAGATCAAATGAAGTATGTGATCTTCATTAAGCCTTGATGCAATGACCAATTAGAATAGGTCCATTTATTCTATACTTGATACCTTTGGTAAAGGGAGATATTGTTTCTATGCAACCCCACCTACACCCACTCGATTTACTTCTGTACATGGAATAAGGTACGGGGTATTGTCCTTTACTTCAGGCAGCAATGTATCTTGGACTGGTTCTATATATTATAGGTTGCTGGGGTTTTTTGCCTCTCCTGTTTTAAATAAAAACATTTTATTTAATTATGCATATTTTGGAATGCCCCTGAACAAATGTATACCTCTTTACATGTATGTAAAAACCAGTATATTCCAGAGAAATTAAAATGGGACCTGCAACTAAATTTTGCAATATAGAATTTCCCAATTCAGTGTTCCATCCATGCCTTCTTTCTGTAGTCCCTTCTATTCCTCACCAAACATTCAGTGGCCACTTAGCATGTGTCGTCCTCATTCTTTTTTCAACAGATGGGTTTAAACAACATAACCATTGTAACCTAGCATCTGAGTCTGCTAGGACTTAGTATCCATGATTACTGGCTTATTATTTATGCTTGCTTGTGTGTATGCCATAATTGTGTCTGTTATTGGTCAATCATGTGCAGGAAACAATCTGAACCAGTGAGCATCTCCAGAGTGACTCTTCCACTCTGGGGAATCTTCAGAGCAGGACAGCAGCTGGCTCTGACCATCAGCCTCTCACAGTGTAACTTGATCAGGGATATTTTGTGGATCATGAAGAAGATGGACATAAGAGCAGCTTTGTCCTAGGCATCATCACTTGTGTGAGAGACTGAAGGATAGCCGAGTCATGGAAAAGCTCAGAGATATCAGCTGAATGGGAACCTAAGAACATGTTCAAAATCAGCTCATATAAAGCAGAACTGCTATGGTTCCTTTTCTTATTTCAAAGATAGAGTCTTGCCTCCAGCTGTGTTTTCATTCTTTCCCCTACATCTACTGTCAGCACTATGATTTATAATTTCTGTGTTTGTCTCTCTTACTACGCTTCAATGAGTTTTATTTAAAATTGAGATGCAGGTTGGTTTTGGGAGCTTTAAAACTGATGTCCCTTTCCAATGTGCCATAAAATAATTAAGAGACATATAGACCACTACATAAATAAGATGGAATCCTTCAAGCACAGGCCTTCCTCCTTATTACTGAAAGCCCAGTCAAACATTTGGGTGGGCTACTAATCTCCAGACATTCTCAGCAACTTAACATTTACTAAACTTGGAGAACATCCTGTATTTTTTGGCCAGAACAAGTTGCTAGCTTGACTGCTGTGCAAATAAAATGTATTGAATATGAAAAATGTCTCAAACACTAATTCCCCTGCAATCCAGGAAAAAACACACTGGTGGGTTAATCCAACACTATGATCCAACTGAACATACTGGAATGCTTTCAGATAAATCTGCAGACTGCAGAAGATGTGGGTTTAGCACATGCTATTTGCAGGACCCATTAATGGAAGGTAGTCAACATCTATAAGACATTGTACAGGTCTTATTACTTTCTGGTTCTGTTTGTGCAACTTGCTCAATCCAGTCAGTCACTAACTCAAACAAATCTTCTTACCTGTGGTTCTAGCAGCACACAATCACACTAACTGGGTATAAAAAGTCATTACTTTGTGAATGCACCTTCCCCAGTCATTTTCTCTAGCAAATGCCTGGTATTGCTCATGCCCTTTACTAGCAGAGTACTGGCATGGCTTCATTACATCACCAGCCTGTTCTCTATAGGTGGACACTCAGTTTGTCTTGGCCACTGCAGTCAATCAGTATTTAAGAGATGTATTATATATTGGCAGGCCTTGGATGCGAGTTTTGCAATTAAGAGGCTTGTTCTTTTGGTAATTCATTCTTCTCAGCTCTTTTTCTTGGGGAACTAAATAGAGAAAACCCTATGTAGTATTGGATCTATTTGGGGGTTAAACCTAATGCCCTCAGAATTAGTTGATTAAGTCTGCTGATATCTTATTAACTCATTCAAGTATTAGTGAAAGTAGGACATACAGTATGTGGGTCTTATGTAGAAGACCCAGTTTTTGTGTGTGTGTGTCACTCACCCTCAGTTAAAATAAGGATGGGAAACCTTTTGTTGGTCAGTGGCCACATTTAAATATTTGGGAGGGTTGAGTGTAGAATGGAATGCAAATTGGGTGGATTAACATCATACATGTGGGAGATACATTGGGAGTGTTAGTTTCCCAGGGCAGGAATACTGAAAATGTCCATGACCAACTGCTATCTAGCACTAAGTGTGAAAAACACAAAGCAAGGTTTGGATTAAGACATGAGAAGGGCAAAAGAAAAGGGCACTGAATTTAAAGATAAGATAAGATAAGAAGGGGCTATAACTTCAGCTGTCAGAGGGCAATCAACTGTTTGTGGTGGGTTCAGTCTTAATGTTTCCTTACTAGCTGTTCAGTGTTGGGTGCGTGACAAGTGTTAGCCAAGTTTAAGTCAGCTAAGGGAGGGAGCTTGACAAGGCACTTGATGGAATAGAAATTTTTCAGGATCTTGGTGGTGACTGCTGTAAACCTCTTTTCAGATTTATATTATACTACTGTGTTCTTGTGTTTTCCCACCTGGGAAACAGTGCCCTCAGATTTTGGTAATTGCACTACAATTGCAGTGCAGTTATAGTGGGTTTCCAGGGCCATTAAAATGGATCTTGGAGTTGCATGCGTTCCTAGGGTTGCCCACTCTTGAATTAAAAAGTACTAGAAAAATAATTGTAGTGGACGTTTGATTGGGAAACCCACACTGAGCTTCTAGCAAATGGATCTTAGAGTTCAGGGGCATTCCCAGGGCCCACTTCACTCCTAATACTTGTCTGAATCTTCTTTAATTTTAATCCATTTGTCCTTGCCTGTTACAGGTTTCAACCAAGAATAAGTGACAGCCTTCAAGATATTGTAAACATTTACCATATTTCCCCTCCATCTTCAACTTTTGAAGCTAAACGTGCCAAACTCCTTTAACCATTCTTCACAGAGCTTGGTTTCCAGTTCCAGAAACATTAGCATCCTGGTAGCTATGTTTTGAACCTACTCCAGCTTTTCTATGTTCCTTTTAAAGTACAGTGTTCCAACTGGATATAGCATTCCAAATGCAATCTAACAGTGCAGTGCAGAATGGAATTATTGCCCTCATGTGATTTGGGTCAAATCCTTCTGGTTCATAAAGCCCAAGAGTGCACTAACTTTTTTAGATGTTCATCATACTACTTGCTCAAGTTCAGCTAGATCTTTCTGCCACATCCTGCAACCAAACCAGTGCTCTGCAGAACTGTACCTATGCACTTAATTTTCCTACCCAGTTGCAAGGTGCCACTCTCCCTAGTTTGGTGTCATCTGGACATGTAACAAGCATTCCTTCTATTCTATTCTCTGTGTCATTTAGGCATCCTGAGAGACTATTCACTATCTTCATAAATGATGAGGATGGAGTCCTGGGAGGCTCCATTTGATTCATTCCAGGACCACACAGAATAATGTATGAGCACCTGTTAGGTACAATTGTTCAACCAGTTGTAAATCCATAGTTTACTCTTAACTGCAGTATTCTCTGGCCTACATTTATCCATCTTGTCCACAAGGATATCACAAGATAACAATTTAATTCTCTACTGAAATCAAGGTACACTACATCCCCCACATTCCCTTGGTCTACGAAACTGTCATCAAAAGAGAGGAGGTTAGTCTGACATGACTCATTCTTGACAAATCCATGCTGGCTCCTGGTAAGGCTAGCATTCTTTACTAAGTGCTTGCAGACATGCTGCTTGACAATCTCTTTGAATACTTGCCCAGTATGGACGTTAAACTAACTTGGCTGTAGATTCCCAGGTTCTCTCTCTTATCCTTTTTGAATACTTAGACTAAATGTCTCAGTCTTCTGGCATCTTTCCAGTTTTCCAAGAATTTTCAAAAATTAGTCAGCAGTTATCAACTCACTTCTGTCAGCTCCTCTTGAGATGTAATTTATTTAATATAGCAAGGTGGGTTAACATACCATCCCTTTAGCAGAATTGAGTTGCATTCCTCATCTTTTTCTCATTCATGTTAGGAATGGTTCTCTCTCTATTGTGATAGAAAACAAATGCAAAAAAAGGTGTAAAACAGTTCTTTCTCCTCTCTGTTCCCTGTTATTACTGTACTTCCCCACCTTCCCTGTGTAACAGACCAACAACTTCCTTGATTCTTCTTGTATTGATATATACCTCCCAGTACCTTCCTACTATATTTTGCATATCTCATTCCTCAACTCATTCCAAGCTTTAAGTTTCCTGATTCCATCTCTGCTCACACAAACTATCAATTTATGTGGCTAAATAGTCATCAGCCCATTTCTATTTCATACACAACTTTTTGTTGCTTCTTAGCTTGTCAGTGAGGTTGCTATTCATCCCTACAGGCCTCTTAAAAGCTTTTCCCATTTTCCCTTCTTATGGGGATTTTTGTGTGTTTCCTTTCAGTATCTCATTTTCTAGAATCTCCCATCCCGTGTTTATTTTTTAGGTTTTCAAACCAAAGTGTGCTATTTACCTTTTGACTGAGTTGATTAAAACCTGCCTTCCTAAAGTACAGAGTATATAACGAATTGCTCTCAGCTTTGAACCTTTTCTAGTTATCTTGAATTCTAACATGACATGATTGATTTTTCCCAAGGTGACTGGCATCTTCAATCCTTTGACCAGTTCCTTTTAGAGGGTCAAGATTAATCCAGGTTAAACTGCCCCTTGTTTCTTCTTCTACTTTCTGAAAAATGAAATTGTCAGCAAGAGAGGGCAGAAATCTGTAGGACCTCCCACTCCTAACTGAATTAGTTTTCCAGCAGATAGCAGGATTGTTGTAAGTTGCTTTAGAGAGGCATCACCAACATCCTGTGCCTGGAAAAGTGGCCTGTAGTTAAATCCTACATGGGTATCATTTTTCTGTCTTACTTCTTTTAATCCTGCCCAGGTGATTTCAACAAAACTTCCCTATTCAGGGACATGAATTTCTTCAATGGCATAGGGAGAGTTAACATACAAAGCCACTCCATCTTTCTTCCTGTTGAGTTTACTTATTTAGAACAAGTAATATTCTTTGAGTTCTATGTTCCAATAAAGACTCTCAAAACCAAGTCTCTTTGATAGCTACTGATTACATTTGCTTACCCATGTGTGGTCTTGTTTTCTTCTCCCACTTGCTGTTGAAGGAAGACATACTCTGGAGTTAATAAAATGTGGACAAATGCAACAGATGTGAACTTGGCAGGGGGTACCCATAGTCACAAAATTTCCCTCAGTTTAAAACTTAATGCAGAACTAGCTGTATAATAATCGTCCCTTATAATATTAATTAGGGAAGAAGTCATATTATAAAAGATAGTCTTACTAGAAAATGGGACTTCCCAGATAACTAGTTCTCTTGGGACCTTAACACTAACAACAAATATAGGTTATTGAGCAAGTTTATGTATTCCAGAAGTCCAAATGAAACTATAATTAATGACCAATCAATACAATTTGTTAAATAATGTTTGAGATTAATGATATAGGAGGCCATCAGTTAAGCAGTTGACAGTTTATGGGGAGTTTAGCATAAAGAATATTTAAGGCTAGCATAAAAAGCAATCAAATAAGAAGCAGTAAATGATCTACAGTATGAAGAATGTAATACAGTCAGTTCAATGACAGAAAGAACAAAGACTGAGTTCAAAGAAAGGTCGGGAACATACATGGAGTTCGTTTATAGATTAGGAAAGCAAAAAAAAAGCTGCAACATTAAATCTTCCTTCTGTAAAGGAGAAAAGGTTTAAGGCTGCTTCTTACTGCAAAGGCGGCTAGTGATTTAAGATGTAAGATTCACACATGCTAAGGGGGTCTTTTGAGATGTTGCAGGGCACAGCTTGATTGGGAGTAAAGAGGTTGCCTTCATGGTAAGAAAAGGGCGACAGGAATTCTGGTTTAGGAGGGAGAGAAACAGAGAGAAAGAAAAAGAATGGCCTTTCTTTTGTAGAGCTGGGCTTTTTGCTGGCTAAGTGTGATGGAAGGTGCCTTAACTTGTTTAGATAAAAAGAAAGGGGTAGAGTGAAAAAGGCTTATTGGATATGCACAAAAGCTTTCTGGCAATTCATTTTGCTGTTGGCTCAGCAGACCAAAGGTTCTCCACCTCCTCCTATACTTACGGCCAAATATTACAATGGAGTAAATTGCAACTGAGAAAGACAGGCTGTTGCCAAGAAAATTATTTCACCAGGAAGGATCGGAAGCTGTTTTTACTTGGGCTGAAATGGGATTGATTCTAATACTGCCTCAGTTCCTAATGTTTTAAGTTTCTCTTGCTATAAGGAAGAATAAGAAGGTAAATAGGATAGGTAGAGGGTATACTGGAAGGATGGAGAAATGCTGTAGTTAGGAAGAGATTCTAATCTGAAACTAAAATTAAGAAAACAGTGATTAATGAAGAAAAGCATATGTTTAAAAAGGTATTAGAGAAGATGCGGAGTATACATTAAAGAGTTCATTGTCTGGACTGTTCAATGGCTTTTGCTCTGAGAATGTGGATATTTACTTACTAACTTGATTATCAGTAGAACTTGCCAGACATACCTAAACAAATAATCTTCTGCAGAATTTTAAGGGGATAAATACAAATCTGGCATTGCCCCCTTAAAATTCCACAACTGACCATGCAAATGAGGAGGCAGAGAGGATGCTTTAACAACTCCTCTGGAATCTTTTTTTATATCATTTTATTCATGGTTTGGCCAAACACTGAGCCAAACTGGGAGGATAGCTTAGGAGGAGGGAGCAGAATAAATAGCAGTCTATTCTTTCTCTTTGAAGATGGAGATAAATCATTTCACTTGGTGGGGGGGGGGGAATACTTTCTCCCCCCAAAGAGGAAGATGTATGAATAGTGGAGCTTCAACAGGGAAGAAGAAGGAACATTCTTATTTTATTCAGCCCCTTGTTTCCTGTGGGTGCTGTGATGGTTATCCAAAAAAGTTTCAACGTAGGGAAGGAGATAAAAATCCTAATGTGGGATCAAATGGTTGTGTGAGTACCATATCTTTTAGAAGAGCAATGAATAAGCAAAGGTGTCAGTTGTCACTACATGAAGTCAATGCTGATGATACACACTTTTGTAGCGATAGATGATTAACTAGGAGCAGGAAGAATAATGAATGTTCTCCTTGCTATTAGTTGCCTTTGGAATGCTAACGAAGACACAGTTCACTTCCTCTCTCCCACACAAACCCATAAAACAAGCAATTCTTTCAGAAGGGGAGGGGGAAAGTTCTTGTTTTTTGCAAAACAGTCAGCTGTTATTTACTTGCTAGTTCCTTTCAAGCACAAAGATGACAGCTCCCCCTATTGTGTACAATGGGTAAAAGCAGGTGACCATCCCAAAGTCTGTTAGGAACTAGTTCTCACTGTAGACAAAATAATCTTGAAAGGTGTTTCACAACCCAGTTTAGTGGACCTAATGCAGGATTCTTGATCAGCCTACTCCACTGCAATGTCCTTCAGATGTACTGGGTTACAACTCTTCAAATCCTCATCCCTATACTGGGAATTCTGGGGATTGTAGTCCAACACATCTGCAGAACAGCAGGTCTGGGCAGCTAATCTAATGAAACATCAGATTAAGTTGCCCTCAGTCTGAACTTGAAATCCCTGACATGAATATAAAATAGGACTAAACAAAGGGCATTTCCTTGTTAGCAAAATGAGAAGCAGAAATGAGAACAGGCCTCAGTGATGGCTGGGTGATATTAGAAGACCCTATAAAACACTAATGAAGAAATGGCCAAAATAAAGCATGCCAGTAACGTTTGACTTATTAAAGGATTGTTTAAGAAATGCTACAAATGGTCCAGTCAAAGTATGTTATATCACATGGTTTCGGTGAGGCATACAATGATGATACATCTGTTGTGGAAACAAACAAAATGGTGGAAATTAACTATATTTGAAGATCATTGTACCAACAGCACTATACCAAATCTATCCATTTCACATTGCAGCCTAAGCTGCTTCTCTCCCCTGCTCCCAACCTTCGCCCTCCCTTTCCACAGTATCTCCTTTGACACTAAAGCAGACTTTCCCCCCCGTTATGGTACCATTGTTGCTCTGATGCTACAATAATCAAAGCAATCCAGTATAGGTTGTTCTTTGATCCTACATTCCTTTGTATGTCCACAGAAATTTTTATAGCAAAAAATAGTTCAGCTTCAGAAACAAGCATAGCTAGCAGTGTTCCCTCATTGCAATTTAATAATGATAAAAATAGTAAAGAGGGAGGAAGGTTTTGCAGTACCATGGCAGGGGTGGGAATACAAAGGGAGCTTGCTTCACCCAACCTGGACAGAAATGGAAAGGAAATATAAGGGATGAATGGAGCTTGAGCATTTAAGGTTGAGGGTATTTCAAGGAGAACCACAGGATTATAAAACCCCCAGCACAAGGCAACAACCAGTGGAAGGGAAAGGAATGTGCCAGGTACCGCAGCCAATTAAAGATGTGGCTACTTCTAAATCAGAATAAAGTGCTGGAGACCATCTGCTTGGAAGACTGAAGGAGGCTCAGGTTGGAAAAAGCAGTTTTGAACTGGTGCTGGAAAACATGGGCGCAGGGTACAATTGCAGTGGGCTGGGAACGGAAGGAGGAGGATGTCGTCCATTCCTGCTTTCAGGAATGGTGAGTGACCTGTACTGCTGATGGGCTAAATAGAAAGGTCACATCTGCCCTAAGAGTTTGAGACCCAATCCAAAGAAGTCCACCCCATGTCACATCTCTTGGTTGGGGGGTTCATTTATAAGAATTATTTACACCAGTCGTTCTTCACTAGCAAAATCCTGATAGTGCTATATTCATACATCAAGTACAATGACATAAAGACAATTTGCCATCTTTACATTTAGAATAATTGAGATAAGTCTTTTTTCTTTTGGAATGGTGATAGTTAGATAACTACTAATAAAAGTGGGATAAAAGAAAAGTACTATACTATATACTGTGAATTGTGAATTATTTTGCTGGCATTTGAAGGAAGTTCTATAATTCTAAAACAAGTAAATGATGCACCAAGACAACAGAGAAGTTAACTGCAAATCAAGTGAAATATCCATGTCGTCTGAATACTGGAAGAAGGAATGCAGTTCTTATGCTGTGAGGTCAGCCTGCCTGAAAGATGAGCAAAACTTTAACTGCATCTTTCCACTCCACCTGCTCAGTCTTTGGAGGAGGAGAGGAACAGTGTACTTCACATCCTCTGTTTAACCACTGAAAACTGTACTTGTTGTAAATGTGTTTTTCAGGATGTTATCTTACTTTTCCAGAAGGCACAAAGCAAGTATGAGGAAATGGGCTTGCGCTTATAAGGGGATGCAGGGGCAAGAGAGAGAGATTAAGTGGCAAGGGAATTAAGCAGCAGAAGATTAAGTGTAGATGTGGACTGAAAACAACTAATGAAGTGTAGAAAGATAAATTCAAAGGAATTAGAAAATGAAGTAAATTAACCCGAAAAGATAATAGCCAAGCAGGAAAAACAAGCAGGGGGGTGGAGGGTGGATGGATAAATTATCATATTCTATTGAGTAGATAAGGAAACAGTATTTATGTTTCATGGTGTGATCTGAAATAAACAACATCAATTTCAAATTTATTAGGGTTTACAGATACTTCTTGTGTATGTAATTTCTGTCAAATCCGAAGCAGTTAAAATTAAGCTCCTGGCCTATTGATCAGAATGAAGAGACCAGTTGAAGTGAAATCAAATAATATAATCATATAAAAGGTATTTTCTAATTTGTATATTACATTAATGCCATTATTCCAGCTATAGTCTAAATTAACAAGTAATGGTAACACCTGTAGTTTAGAACTGTATGATGAATGTTACAATTTAGCAGACTACATTTAGTATTGTAAGTACTATAAATTTATCAGTGAACAGAAGGTACATGTCCTGGATGGAATAAGAAAAGTTTGTGTAGACATCCTTAGGAACTCAAACTGTTCTGACTTCTGGAAGAAGAAATGGCAGACTGAAGACGGCTTCACGAAAATCAGAGCCAACGACTGCAGCAGAGAATGAAAAGCCAGCAAGTAGACCAGCTCTTTGAACCTCTCCAGACAAAGAGAAGATTTGAGATCACCCGCAAGTGCTCCAGATGGCTGCTCCTTGTGAGACCACAAGATAGCAGTCTCTGGTGGGTTTAGAGCTCTGTGAGACGAGGGAATAACTATCTTGCTCAAACTGCGATCGGCGCCTTTGAAAGGACACTAAGTTTGCATACTTCCTTTTCTAATCACTTTTGGAAATTGCTTGTTAACTATTTTCAGCTATTAGGAACCTTTGGATTGACAAGTTTGACAGCACCAGGTGAGTTTGCCTTCAATCCTTAATGAAAGAAAGTTTTAACTACAAGTTTAAGAACTTAATTTTTTTTTTTGAATAAACAGAAAAAGGTGATTAAAACTTAAGAAGTTACAAATGGACTAAAGATCCAGGTAAATCTGAAATAAGATTTTGGAATTAATTATAAAGTATCCTTCCCATGGGAAAATGCTTTTGCTTTGATTAAAAAAAAAAAAGATTTAAAAAATTGGACCCTAGAGAGAACTAAAGATTACAATTAAAGGAGAAGAACACATAAACTCAACTTACAATATGCAGAAAAATATTCTAACACTGGACATATTGAAGGATATTTTTGAAAAATGGACTCAGAAGTTAATAGTGTCAACAGAGAAACCTGCCTCTATGGAGAGACTGTGTCTAAAAGATATTATGGAAGTAGAAGAAGTTTTACCTGACCAGATTGAGACTGAAAGTGGATTTAAAAATGATAAGCTACAAGAATGACATAGAAAAAGATGTTACACTGGACATACAAAAGAAACTAGCTGATGTCTTAATAATTAAAAGGGATATACAAATAACAAACCAAGATAGTGACCTGGATAATTTTCCTACATTGGATTTACAAAAGGAACTTGTTAAAGCTTTGAAGAATTTTGTGAGAAGGGAAAAGAAAGGACATTATTTGAAGGGACTAAAATCAAGATTGTTAAAAGTAAAAGGAAGGAATATAAACTTGGTTTATTTGATCAAGATTAAATGCATATGTTATTTCTGGTAACTTTAATGGACTTTTGCTGACACCAGGACTAAAATTATGATGTTTTATGGGTTTGTTTATAGATATGAGATGGGAAATGGGAAGAAGAGATCATTTGTTGCATTTTAAGAGATGATAAGTTACTAAAATGGTTTATACTTGTGATGAAGGTGGGAAGTCACTTCTTTATATATTTTTCTTTACTATATTCTTATTTTTCATTCTTTTCTATTTCTTTTCCTATTTTTTCTTTCCTTCACCTTCTACCCTTTCTTTTTTTCTTCTATCTTTCTTTTAGTTTATATTAGTTTTTACTATTGTAATTATAATATTTAATAAAATTATTATTAAAAAAAGGAACTCAAACTGTTTTTTTCAGGCAAGAGCTAAAGTTAGCCTAATTTCACCAGTAAGAATTTATGTTTCCTTAGACGTACCATTTATCTTAATGAAACAAGAATAGAAATAATGTTAACTGGAGCAGGTTAGCCAATATAATAATTCTATCTGTCCCCATAACTGACATATATTGTACTACAGAGGTCCTCAATATTTTGGAGTCAGTGGGCACAATTGGAACTTTGATATTGCTATGGGCACTGTCACAAAAATAAATGCCACAGTGGCACAAAATACCCATATACAAGAAGGCATACAAAATACAGGGCTGCAACCACTCACCATTTCATTTTTCAAGAACATTTCTTGGGGGCATTGGGGCCATGGAGGCATTGCTGGAAATACAACTTAAGCTTGAAGATGGTGCTTTGCAGCCTACTAACTTCCTGTTAACTTTTATTAAACCAATGTCAAAAGCCAAAAGGCGTGACTGGTTTCAAGGGTGTTGGTGTTACAGGATTGCCCCAGCCTCCAAGTTGTAGTATGTTCATTTTGTTTAGCTATTTAAGAGCGAAATGCAGTACTATGAGCAGGATTCCTCCAACTATTTCAAGGTAACTTGAAACACTGGACATGATACAAAAATCCTGCAAAGTGATAAAGTACTGGTTGGGCAAAGAAATGTCAAAGAATTCCATAAGGACTAACATTATTCCAATCATAAATGCAAGACAAAAAACTGCAGAACTTAAAGCTTAAGTCACATGTCCACCTAAATTCAGAAATCATTGCAACCAAGAGAAAATGCTGCAAATCTCCCCAAGAGGTTTAATTGAGCAACTAATCAGTATCTCTAGCAACTCCAAGCAGAGAAAATGGAACATCACTGTTTTTCACTTTTAGCCCACAGAATTAACACTATTTTGATCGTGATGACTTAGGTATAACTGTGGTTAGATCACAGCCTAGTAATTCACTTAATCACTCTATTTTACATTACATGGAAAGTAGCCATTTTTTCTGCTGCCAAACTTAAAAATGATTCAAACAAAACAAATCCAATGTTTTCCCAGCATATAACTCTTAGCCATCTTACCAGGGATTAGACATGGCACCACTGTGATTTTCAAAATATAATCTTACTATACATTTGAGATAAAATGCTCAAGAGAACCAGCTTGACAATGCATAACACTAACATCAGATGTATTTGCTTTCACTTGTCCATTCATAACTTCAGAACATGTTTCACTATTTAAAAAAAAACCTCTGAGAGCTGTTTATAAATGCAGGTGCTTATATGTTGGCAAAGCAAATCTTTCCATCAGCTGCAACATCCAGGTATATCAGGTTACAATCCTGCTCCATGAGCATGAAAGGAAACTTGAATAAACACCCCACCCAGGTAATTTACCATGCAACTCTGCTCTTCTAAAGGCAGCTTCTCCCTTTCATACAGATTTATGCTGTTGCTACAAACAGCCTATATGTTAGGAACTTTGGAAGAAGTGAAAAGTGGGTTCTTAAAATTAAGGCAGAGGATTTTAGCTATGCTTTAAGACCTGTAAAAGCCACAGCAAACTCAGAAGGTTGCAGTCATACAAGTCAAATTGTGGGGGGAAAGTATTACTGTCAATCCATGCATTAGTCTATGCGTGATCTCTAACGTTCCACAGGTATCTTGGACTCAAAGTCCCATCAGCTTCAGCCAACAAGGCCAATGAAAGCCAAAAATATCAGGAGGGCACTAAATTGCTCTTGATGAAGATGATGAAGTCAATATTGTTTATGAAACCACTGGTGAGGGTTTTATGCAGAAAATATAATAAATCACATGATGCCATTTTGGTTGTGCAGCCCTTTATTAGCAACTAAAATAGAAGATATTTGTTGTACAACACGGGTAGTAATTGACTATACTGGAGTTTTATTATATTCTAATACAGGATCTTTTATAAATGCATTTTTATTAAAAAGCTTCCATCCTTTTCTGTTTAAACTTGCAAAACTATTCTGAAAGCAGAGTATGTGCACAGGTCTGCAGAGTGCAAATCTGGGATGTGGTAAATGCTTTACATGTTGTATTTTGCAAGGACCGTCTGTCACCATACCTTTATAGCCACTGGTTTTTAGAAGTCACAACATTTTGACACCAGCCTTCCTCCCTTGTCCTAAACAAGAAAGCATTTTTAAAATGAGTTGTAACTAAGGAAGGACTACACCTACTAGAAAAAAGAAGAGTTCTATTAGTTTGAGGTTTCAGTATACCCAAAGATCAGGAACTGCATCTTTGTAAGGGCAAGGCTGGGACCCCATTGAGTGTGCAGGTGTCATCCCTGAGTAGTCAGAGGTTCAGTGGACCATTAATGCTCCTGCTGCGTAACTCACTGAGCTATCTTGCCAGTTTCGACACTGGCTTGACTGAGCATAATTCAAAAATGAGAAGCTCATGTTCATTCCATTCTTTTGAAGCTCTGTGATAGCCTAGATGGGATTAAAAAAAAAGTTTTATAAAATGACTTCTCAGATCATTGATACTTCTTACACATTCATAATGAATACTTTTTTCAAATCAAGTACTTTGAACAACTTTTCTCATGATTAGTGAAATACCATTTCATGTGGGAAACTGAGGAGGCAGATGGATGCACAGATTTATTACAGAGTACGTTAAAACAGTACTACCCATTTATCAGAAGGCAAATGAACTCCCAGAGTGCTTTTTATCTCAGTTGGACTTTCATGGGGCCCAAAGGCAATCCTGCTAATAAAGATGATTCTCACTTTGCAGCATGCCATCTTCCTCTGTAACTGTTTTTATTAAAATAATATTTTTAAAAAGTCAAGTGGGACAACAAAGGAGGTGTTTGGGAGTACGCTGGTGCCTATATGCACCATGTTGCTTACTCCTGATTCACATAGGAAAGCTAATGCACGTAGTCCCATGGCCCTACTAACTGTGAGTCTTCCTGAATTCTGAGGAATACACAAAGGGGGTTTCTGAATGCATTTAAGTTTGTTTGATCTACACAGAAAATTCAGCATACACACATGCCACGCAAACACAATCCAAAAATATATATAGTAATGTCAAAGGAAAAGTTTCATTCTGTTCTTACATGAAGAAGGGTTAGTTTGGGATGTATAACCAACTTTTCATGGTAAAGTTATGGTCCCAACTCCTCCTTGCACTGACAAATGGGGAGGGTGCATCTCTACTGCATCTGTGAACTTTTTCTTACAAGTACCACAACTAGATGAATTTATAACAGCAGAATTTGGTTGGTGGGGCTTTTACTCTAACGAAAGGGGCATTTGAAAAATTCAGAATCTCTGTCAGTTCTATCTTGCAGACTCTCCCTCCTCAACTCCCTAAATTAATTCATTAATTATTTAATCAATTATTCCTCAATCACTGAAGCAACTCTAGGTGGTATACAAAAATAATAATTTAAAATGGCCAACAATAAGGCAATATGGCCAATATAAATCATCCACAGTGAGAAACAGCAGTATAAACCATATATCAGTGAGATCACAAATCACCCTGCCCCTGTTGAAAAAGTCAAATCAGGGCCACATGAACTTCAGGAGAAATACTGTTCTAAAGACCAGGGACAGCTTCAGAGAAGGTGGGTATCTGGTGTTCTGTACAATAGCATGGCTTTCTTGATGGATCTGGAGTATGCCAACCCTGCCAGATCTTATCAATTAGGCAAAAACAATCAGAGAGAGATAGTCTTGAGGGCATGAAGGGCTTTCATTTATTTACAATTCGAAAGCTGCTACTCCACGCTTCATTTAACAACAGTACTTACATTTAGTAAAACACCAATAGGATGTCTTCCACATATTGTATTATGGTATTTCTTCAAATAATTGCTAAAGGACACAGGATCAAGCTGTTCTATAATGCTCATACCCTAAGGAGAATTATAAAGGTAACATTAATGTTTAAACTCCTCAAATAAAAATGTATTATTTAAAATAAAACGACTATATTATGAATATAATAGTTTGTATCTGTGAAAAAACATTTGTGAATTATATTGACTATAATTTTAGAAACTAATAGGAAGAGTGACAAGGGCTATTTGGGTGTTTGTGAGTCATCAACAAAAGCATTAATTCTTTTATTCCCTTGTAGGTTCTATTATTATATTTTATTTCCAACATCAGAATCAGCATCCAATGATAGTGACAAGGCCTAGAACAAGAACAGTTTTATGACAACTTTCAGTAACTGATCTCATCAAAGTTTCTCAATGCCAAATGATAACACTCATAACAATATCCTTTGTAGGTAAGGATACATGCTGAAATCCTCAGGCCCTGCTGAACTATATTGAAGATCCAGCCACTTTATCAGTGCCCGGAAGCAGGGCGGGAAGGCAAGAGCACACTTCTTTTGGCAGCCTTAGTGTCGAGACTGAGAAAGGTTTCAGGTCGGGGTATAGGACTAAAATGACATTGGTCACACTTGTAGATGACCTGTGGAGGGACTGGGATGGAAGTAGTGCATCCATCCTTCCTCTCCTTGATCTCTCAGCAGCCTTCAAGACCATCAACTATGATATCCTTCTGGGATGGTTCCAGGGATTAGCAGTTGGGGGCACAATGTTATGCTGGTTCTCCTTTCCTTTCATCCTTATTGATGAAGGGAGATGTCTGCCCCACAGCCCCTCTTATGTGGGGTGCCTCAGGGCTCAATTCTCTCCCCACTCTTGTATAACATCTACATGAAGCCTCTGGGTGAGGTCATTTGATGGCATGGGGTGAGGTATCATCAATCCGGTGATGATACTCAGCTGTATATCTCCATCCCTGGCCAGCCGGGTGATGCTATGGAGGCTGTTTCACTGCCTGGAGGGTGTGAGGGGTCTGGATGGGGATGAACACGCTTCAGCTCAACCCTAGCAAGATGGAGTGGCTTTTGGTATTAGGGGCTCTTGGATCTGGTAATTTCCCATCCTTAGTTCTGAATGGGATTGTACTATCCCAGGCAGAAGTGGAGTTAATTTGGGGGTCCCTCTGGACTTACAACTCCTATTCAAAGAACAGATGGCAGCGTGGCCTAGGTGGCCTTTGCACAGCACCATTCACCAGCTGTTCTCCTTCCTGAATCAGGAGTCACTGCGCATGGTCACTCATGGTTTAGTCGCCTCCCAAGTAGATTACTGCAATGGGCTCTACTGGGGCCGCCCTTGGAGAACATCCAGAAGCTTCAATGGGTCCAGAATGCAGTGGAGTGAGAAATTATGGATGTGTCTTGTTATGTCTATTTTACACTTTTGATCCATGAGTTCCACTGGCTCTTGATTTGCTTCTGGGGGCAATTAGGGTGCTGGTTATTAACTATAAAGCCCTACATGGCATGGGGCCAGGTGCCTTATTCCCATTGTTTCTACCTGCCCTATTAGGTCAGGCAGGAGGGGCAGGCTCCAGGTCCAGTCAATCAGGGATGTCAGCTAGTGGGACCCAGAAAGCATGCCTTTTTGTAGCTATGGCTGCCCTTTGGAACACTAAAGTCCAAGGTCTGGCTGGCCCCGACTCTGCTCACCTTTTGGAAAGCCGTGAAAACCTAGCTGTTTTTCCAGGCATCGGGTCCAAGAGAGCAATTGAGCCCACGCTGCTGGTGAATGGTGTTTTGGGGAGCCATTTGGGGTTTAATTGATTGGGAATTTTATTATTTTATACATTGTATTCATATTGTATTTTTAATTCTTGTTCAACTGCCCAGAGTCGCATTTGCCAGTTGGGTAGCCATATAAGTTGATTTAAATAAATATCATTTCTGAGAAAGCTATACTTTAACAAGTTATGTAGCAAAAAATGTTTTTTGTTCCAGAATTTCATAACCACATTTCCCAAAGCTGATAGTGGCTGTATGCTTACAATTCCACCCTAAATTATAAGTAGAGAAGTAGATGTCCAGTCTAGCAAAAGTCAGTCACAATGCCCATTATAAACCCATTTCTGACTAAAAAGACCCATATAACCACCCAAGGTATATATTTGATTTGAAACAATATAATTGCATTACTTAAAGGTAAAGTCCTTGTAAGTGATTCTACACTTTTCCATTAGAATGCTCTTATACCAAAGGCTACTCTATCCTATGGTGTCAGATCCAATTTTATGATCCTAAGATCACCTGTTAGCATGGGAGTGGGATGTTCTTCAGAAACCATCTACGTAGCATTTCGCTCCTAGAGTCAATCTCACAGCCAAAAAAAGAACAAGCTTATTCCTTTAGTTGGGAACTTACTCAAGTGGGCACATCCCTGCAACAACTTATCCTTTGATGTGCAGTTATAACTGTGATATGTACAAGACACTGAGTTTCAGTATTTTAATTGCTTTATGACTTCTCTAATCCATTCAACTCAAAATGTGCTATTTTCATAGTTTTCATTCTTTTATCTGCATTGAATGTACAACTATACAAAAGTTTCAAAATGTCCTTTTATATACCATATGAAAATGGTTGAGATTTTTTAAAAAATAAAATCTTACTAGCTAGAAAAGCTTTGCTGAAACAAAAAGATAACATATGCCTTCTTTTTTTGCCTTGCGAGTCACAATTCCTAGATGTGTATATCTGCAGTATCAGTTCCAATAGGTCTTGAGGTATAGTGCTGAGCATAAACAATGGCTACCTAGTGCAAGACAAAATATGGGGCTGGTAGGACAAATACAACAAATCAGGAAACATCCTTTTCCTCATTACCTCCCTGAAAAACAATAAACCCTGTCAGCTCAGCCACAAAACATTTAGAGGGCTAAAGAATATTGATAAACCAGGAGAAGATACTAGGAGGTGAGCATAGGCTCTGAGAACCAAGGGTAGTTTAACTGTAACTTTCTAGAAATAAGCTATGTTCATGAAATATTGCCTTTTTGTTCTCTGAGAACCACACTGTCTTTGTAGTCCTGCCCTCAATTATCTCACTAATTACCTCAGTAAACACCTGATGTGCTGGTATATCCAATCAAATGCTTTGCTATTGTATCCAAACACATGTATATCTTAATTTCCATAACTCTATAGAGAGGGGCTGCAACCCCACTCCTTTTTATGTTAGCCTTGCTGTCTCTAGTACCAAAAACCAACCAACCGTGTTTTAATGAAATTGTGTGCTGGTCTTCAGCTGGGAAAAATTGGTGAGAGAAATTTCTCCTACACTACTAAAAACTAAAGCAATAGTTTAGTTTTAAAGCTAGTTTGGCCTGGTGGTTAAGGTACCAGGCTAGAAACCAGGAGACTGAGAGTTCTAGTCCCACCTGAGGCATGAAAGCCGGCTGGGTGACTTTGGGCCAGTCACTCTCTCTCAGCCCAACTCAGCTCACAAGGTGGTGGTTGTGGGGAAAATAGGAGGAGGAAGTAATATTAGGTACATTCGCCACCTTGAGTTATTTATAAAAATAAGAAAGGTGGAATAAAAACAAAATCTTTTAAAAAAGCCTCATTTGCATCAAATGCATCTAGTACAGTTAATCATATTATCTTACTAAGGTCCACAAAGAACCTGAATCTTAGCAACTTTTATTTTATTTTAAACCTCCTAAAGTGATCGTGAGACACAACTGGATTCTCATATAAACTCTACAAGCCCCATTTTTGCTTTCAAACTGAGCTACCAGTTCTGAACAAATGAACAGGAGGTAGTGTCTAAAAATGAAATTTAGCTCATATATATGAGTGAATAATCTTGAATTTGTACAAAAGATATCTGATAAATTAAACCCATATTGTCTGAAAGAGGACTGAATTTTAAGAAAATTCTATCACAGATTCAAAAGTGGGAGATAGATGGATGCTAAAATATTTGGAAACATTTACTCTTTTTCCTACCATTTTATTTTATTACAAGCTTACAAAAGATAAAGGTTAAAAAAGTAAACAAATACAGAAAATTACTAATAAACAAACAAATTTAAACAGAACAAAGGATAGAAGATAAAAAGCCTAAGTTTACCTAGTATCTAAATATATCACTTATAGCAATCACTGGTTTACAAAATGTACCTTATAATGCTCTATTATTATCAAACAGGAAAAAAAATAACATGATGGTACTATGCCAAAGAAAAACACATTGCTTCATTTTCTGATTAGGGGAAAAATGCTTTTCAAAAACAAATTTCTAAAATCCAATCCTTAATATCTGGAATAATGTTCCTTTTCCAATTTCTCAAAATAATTCTTTTGGTAACCCCCACACCTGGTACAACCATAATTCTTCAAAGATGATCAGAAAGAAACATTTGATCTTTAAGTAGTCTGTGCGTATGTATGTTTGTGTGTGTATGTGTATGCATGTGTGTGTATAAATAAAACACGTGTGTGTATATATACAGTATATATAAATATATATACATATAATAATAATAATAATAAATATACATATACACACACACGCATATATTATTTATGCATATATATTTATACTTAACTGAAAGTTATACTGCCTATCACCCTAAAGATTAGTGCTATTTATTTTAATTCAAAAAATTCTTTGCTAAAATCATCTGCATTCTAAAGTGTATTTTCCTTCCCTAGTATCTGCCTCCAGTCCCCAACTGCTTTCGTAATTCATGTCCAGTTAGGCCTTCACTGTGTGGTCATGTTAATTATTTCTAAAGCTGCATTTCTGTCATCTTATTTCCAGTTTCAGTAAATCTTCTTATATTGTGGATAAATAAGTATTACTTGGCTAGCTAGCTAAAACACACACACAAAGGATTTGTTAAGCAACAAGCTGCTCTATTTGTTTACTGGCTTTGTTAGTTGCCAAACTGGCATCAAGAAAATCAGTGTCCTTGTGTTAACATTGAGAAAGCTCATTAAGACCTGACTGTTTAAGTGGGCATTCAGGAACTGAGGAGTCAAAGAAGTATGTTCCTGGGATGTATGTGGGCACTCCTTATTACTGAATTTCTTTACACTATGTATATTGACTTTTTCTTTGTTTCAGGAATATTACCACTAGATAGCTTTTATAAGTTGCTTAAACTTGCTTGATTGAAACACCATAAAAACACTTGTAATAAAATAAAATGTGACTGTCTGGGTTCATACAATAAATAACCATGATTGACAAACCTCAACGGATATGTGCATTTAGGGCACAATAAGCCCTAAACAAATAAACAAACCACATCATGACTGGGTTCACACAAAGCATGAAGATATAATGTATAGTGCTTTGATCAAATTCGAAGTAGACAGAATATGCAGGAGGAATGTACACTTACCATTTTATCTAAGTGTTCAATTGATCTATAAATCTCTCCTTGAGACTCATCATAGTAACTGTATCTGAATCGCTGACCTTAAGAGAAAAAGCCATATGGAAGTAAAGACCAAATGAGTAGCAACATACATTTTTATGGTAAATCAAATAGAATTACATTTCAACAGGTGTCAAAAATCCATACAGATTAAATCTTCAGGAGATACCATTCAAAACATTGGATTAGAATCACTCGACACAGAGAAATAGTTGCATAAAAGCATTCTTAAAAACAAAATAACATGGTCACACATTAAACACTTGCAGCAAATTTGTTCTATGAATTGCATATATTTTGATTTTTTTATTTGTGTTATTCTGCCAGTGCACTATGCACAAATACTAGAAAAACTATTTTAAATTGGTACAAGGAACACTGGTGCTGGTGAGAAATTCCTTTGCTCCAATGCAGCACCAAAATGCCTCTGGTAAGAATTGAAGAAAGACTCCCCACAAACCACATTCACAAGTGCTTTATTGCTGGGTTTGAAATATTAATCTAGGAGGAAGAAACACACAACCAAAAATGCAAATTTTGAAAAGGTTCTATAAGTCCTATGATGATGGAATTGTTCTGTTCACAACCAAAAATACTTAAGCACGTGGAGAAAGCATTTCTTTTGTACAAGCATCTCAACTCTAAGGGCATAGAATCCTGGATCTTAAATGTGCATGCAGGCACTATTCTGACTTCAAACATTTGTTTTATTGCCCACCAGCCTTCCTGCCCACTGATTTTAATTGCTAATGCTTCTTTTAATTAAAACAAATGGGAAGCTACTCTGCTGGAAGTAGAGCTGTAACAAACCACTCAGGGGACACTTGATAAAGCACTTTCCTACTGCCTAAACTCAACTACTCAAAGTGTTGAAGCTGTACTTTGCTTTGGTGGCAATCCTGGTGGAAGTATCCTCTGTATATGCACATACATGCTAAGATGGGGAAAGGTTGTCTCCTGGAGTTCTCTGAGCTTGGTTGTTTTTCTGCAGATGTTTCATTACCACCCTAGGTAACATCATCAGTGCACACGAGAGTGGAGTTTGCTCAAAATAAGGCTTCAAATGATATGGCTATCTCAGCATTCTGAGCAGGACTGGAGGATCACTTTAAGAAGCAACCCCCTCCAGATGGTTTGCATAGTCAAACTGCAATGAAAAGTAGCAGCCTGAAGCATAACCTAAATTTTCAAGAATGCTTTTGAGCACTGCATATATATATGAGAGCTACTCTTTGAAAATAAAAATTATGGCAGGGAAAGGGGAGAGGAGTGCAACCTAGTGCATTGTTTGGAAGTATGGCTTCCTGCCTAAGAAATAAAGATTAAAGTAATGTTTATTTATTTATCTATCTATCCAATTTATATGGCCGCCCATCACAATGAATGGGTGGTAAACAGAATTAAAATAGAATAAAAACAACAACAAGCATTATAAAAATGAAAATACAGGCAGCCAAGAAATAACAACCCAAATACTAACACAACCAAGAAGTAGGTCCCTGCACATACTTGAGCACAGAACCAGGTCTCCCTCCTCTCTGGAGGGAGAAAGTTTCATAAGGTGGGCACTATGCCAGAAACGGTATGTCGTTTGGCATTCTTTGGCTGATGGGACACGAAGTGTGCCCATCCTGCCTGAATGGATCAGATGGGCACACCGGCAACCAATGCAACTCACAGAGTCGTGGTGTTACATGTGCTGAGTAACCAGCACCATTTACTACTGATGCCGTCACATTCTGCACCAGTTGAAGCTTCTGAATGCTCTTCCAGGACATTCCCATGTAGAGGGCATTGCAGTATTCCAGACGGGAGGTCACGAGAACATGAGTGACAGTGAACAGGGCCTCCTGGACCAGGAATGGGCACAAATGGCACACAACCCAAAGGTATGCAAAAGCCCTCCTAGCCACAGTTGTGACCAGCAGAAGCCATGAATCCAGGAGGACCCCCAGTTTATGCATCGGGTCAGTTTGAGGCACTGCCACTGCATCCAAGGCCAATGATGGAAGATTCCTGGCACCAGAAGGTCCACACCCAAAGCCACTCGGTCTTGCTTCAGTTGAGCCAAAGCCTGTTGCGCTCCATCCAGGCCCCCACATCCTCCAGACACTGGGACAGGATGACCACTGCTTACTCAAGTGGCCTGGGGTGGAGCTATGGGGTGGAGGTGATCCAAACCATCGGTTGACCTCACATAACAGCCTCATATAGATGTTAAACAGGAGGAGAGAAAGGACCGAGCCCTATGCTACCCCTCAAAGAAGGGGCTGTGGACTGGAACTCTCCCCCCCCCCATCAACACCAACTAGGACTGGCCCCAGAGGAAGGAAGAGAACCAACACAACACAATGCTGCCTACCCCCAACTCCCGGAGCTGGTCCAGAAGGACACCATGACTGATGGAACTGAAAGCTGCTGAGAGGTCAAGAAGAGCAAGGATGGATGCACTATCCCCATCCTGCTCCCACCAGAGGTAATCTAAGAATATGACTAATGCTATCTCCATCCCATACCCTGGCCTGAATCCCAATTGAAAGGACTCTAGGTAATACGTTTCGTCCAGAGCCTGTTGAACCTGCAGTGCGACCACCTTCTCCACAATCTTCTCTAAAAAGGGAAGGTTGGAAATTGGATAAAAGATGTCCAGACTGGTTGGGTCAAGTGATGGACCCTTGAGCAGGGGGCACACCACTGCCTCCTTAAGAGCTGGCAAAGCCACCCCTCCCTCAAAGAAGAATTAACCACCACTTGAACCCAATCACACATCCCCTCCTGGGCAGCCTTGACCAGCCAGGAGGGGCATGGATCTAATACAGAGGTGACTGAATTGACGGTCACAAGAACCTTGTCCATTTCCTCAGGCTTAACAGGATTGAACTCCTCCCAGATAACCATGCAAGACTTAGCCCCCGTAGCCATCACTGGCTCTGCTTCAAAGATGGAGCCCCAAATCAGACTGTAGAATCATATGGAGATTAGAGGCTATATTGATGAGCAACTTCACTAGCTTACCTTCTGGTAAATGGATATTTTATAACTGGTGATACCTACAGTAGCTACCATTATCTGAGAATGCCCATAAATCAGTTTTTAGAGTCACCTAAATTTCAGATCTGTTCATCCCCTCACCCCCAAGATTGGTAATCTTTGCTTTGCATCATCTGAATACCTTAAGCGTGATGACTGTATTTTTGTCATTACCTTAGTACAGGTAGCCCTTCAGTGACTGTTCTAAGTTACAACAGTGTGAAACAAGGGGGACTTATGACTGGTTCTCGGAGTTCTGACCGTTGTAGTGTCCCCGCAATCACATGATTGCTTGGGTGCCCCACTCGCAATTATGACATTGCAGTGAGCCATGGTCACATGATCATGATTTCCAACATTCCCTGCCAGCTTCCCACAAACAAAGTTCCTACGAACAAAGGAAAGCCGGCAGGAAGTCAGAAGTCGTTCCCAATGCTTTTTTGCCCACCCACGCTCTGAGGCACCTGCCTGGAGCACCCCTTGTGCTCCACAGTGCCTGCCTGTGGCACCCCCCCCCCCCATCTTCCTGTGGCATCCGTGCACTCACCCACTGGCCTGCTTGCCTGGGGCTCCTGCTTCTTCCTGCTTAACAACCCCAATGTGGATCTGGGTTATGATGGCAACTGGGACCACCAAGATTGCCATCGCTAAGCAATGCAGTCATGTGACATTATGCTTTATGACCGCATCACTTAGCAATGGAAATTCTGGTCCCAATTGCCATCATAACCAGAGGACTACCTGTACTCAAGTACATAGAATAACCTATCCATCCTCATGCTCTTCAGATGCATCAGATTTCTACTGTTATAATCCCCAGATAGTATAGATTATGGAGATAATAATTCATCACAATTGAAAGGTGACAGATTGCGGAACACTAATGTACAACCATCAAGTTTTGCTTTATTTTGCTGAAGCAGGTTTGTCACTTTAAAATGTAAGTCAATTTTAAATGAGTTCTTTTGAGAACATGTGCAGATACATGATTTAACTTACCCCAATGACAAAAGTCAGAGGAAACCACAAAAAGGTTACAAGGATCTGCTAAATATTTGCTGAAGAGTTTTCCAAATTCCTGTTCTTTTGTCTCACTCAGTGCTCCAACCAATACAGGAACAATAGTAAACTCATCCTTATGGCTAAGGAGAAAAAAAACATATTTACTCAGATTCAGAATTTGGTCAGTGCCATTCTAAGTTTTTCCTCATACTCCTATTTAACCTGCCTTCTTATGCAAAATATGCAACCTATAGGTCCTCATCTTGGATGCAAAAGCCTGCATAAACACAGGGGAATGAGTAGCCTGAATCATAAATCCTTTTAAAATCAATATTGCTTTTTCAAAGAACAAACATTTTTAATCCTATTTCCCAATTTAAAAAATGTCTGTACCTCACAGGCAATTCAAAACATGATTTAAGTTTGAAATATACAAGAGCACAGGTCATCTATGAGCAAGACAGGTTCTTTTCTGCTTATTTATTATGTATTCACATTATCAATTCTGTATAACGTCATCCTTGGGTTAACAAAACAGAGGAAAGTTCATTATAACACAGCAGCAAAACGGGTTGTACATGAACGTATATAATCATATTAGGGGCAGGTATGTATAATCTCACCTATAAGCTTCATTCATTTGTCCAGCCCTCAAAGGATTCCGTAGGGCCTGGTGTGCTCCCTGTAAAAGTCTGACCATTCCTGACAATGATGAACAGGGTTTGGCGCACAATGGCCACATGGCAAAAAACATTTAGATTTTGAATTTCTTGCAGATGATTGAAGGCAGGGATCCCATATATGATAGTCACAGATGTCAAGGTGCCTGGCATAATTTCTCTTCATGCAACACCTGGTTTTAGTTCACTAATTCTTTTCATTTACTAAAATTTAATGGGAAGTTAATCTGTGCAAAATAAAGCACCAAACTCAAGTATTCCTGGATCACACAAAGATCCAAGATATATTGTTAAGAAATAGAATGGATGGGTGGTTACAAGCCAGTGGTTTGCTAGGGAGCATGTCCAACTGTCAGGAAAAAAAAGACAAAGATAAACTGCAGGAGTGATTATCGAAAACATCTTAAGGGACATAGGGTACAGCAATGAGTAGGATCACCAATTTACCTTCCATTAATTGAGCAGTTTGGAATGCACCATTGGAAGATCTGAAGGGCTAGGTTGGAGACAGACCATTCTGGAGAAGTTTATGTGTCACTAAGAGCTGACAAAGACTTGATGGCACATAATAAATCAAAAATCAAATAGGTAGTCTATAGTTAGCCAGTATTTCATGGCAGCTATTTTGTGCCAGTACCCATGATATCTTCTCAATATTCCATATCTGCCTGTTAGTCTAAAAAGATAAGAGACTCCAGGATTGAACTATGCAACATGGGATAGCTTATGATCTTTATTTTTGCTAATCATTCCAAATTATTTCAAAAGACATATATGGGCTAAGTAGAGGTTAGGAGAATATTTATAGATTTCAAACCTTTTTATCTCACTTTATTTAAAAATGCACTAATACATTTTCATTATTAACAGGAGGACAGAAATTCCCATGCCTTCTCTACTGAAAAGTCTATTGCTCAATCCTGTGCTTTTCTACTCTTTTAACATAGCCTATCTATGTGTTTAAAAGTTTCAATTCATAGTCCTCTCATTTTAATTGGTTTGGTATATTGAAGCCCTAAGGATTCTGAAGATATCAATGTATTCAATGTTAGTCATATAAATGAGAAAAAGATTTTATTATTCCAAAATACATGTAATTTGACGTTTGCAACTTTTTAAATAATCAAAGTACCTTTCCATGGCTTTAGCAGTGTAAGGCAAGTGCATTTCAATACTGTGTTCATCTTCATCTGTTTGCAGAGACATGCGCTCAAACATTCCAGTTTTCCATAGATCTGCATAAACTGAAAAGTTTAAAATATATTAGTAGATTAAAAAAAGAACAAATGGATAAACAACCGCACAAAAAATCCTCTCTTTTCTGCTTCATATGTTTATATTTGACTGCCAGTTCCTGAAGAATTATCACTAGAATCTCGGCCTGCAGTAAAAATTCTACTCACAGTAGTTCTAGTGAAAGGGCCTTCTCTGCCTCAGTGAATATTCTTAGTCTGGAAATGAAATAGGGCACTCCAAACAACAAACAGAAAAGCGAAGCTGGTATTTTGTTGACGGGAAGGCTTTTATACATAAAAAGCAGGAAAACACATATAGAAATATCCTGGTTTTATTTGTATTTGCTCATATAAAGGTTTGAGAAGGCTAATATAAGATTTCCTCTGTATAAAATAAAGGTACAGTTGTAGAGTAATGACACATTGAACAGCTTTACAAAATAAATTATAGCATGGGACATTTTTCATACATAGCTGGTAAATTTTCCAGACATCTGAAAACTTTTCTCAACTGTTTCTCTCAAGTTTCTTTGCAATTAGTGAAACTGAAAGCATTAGTTAGAGGCTAGGTATGCACAAAATTAACCAATTTGGGAACAGGACCATGTCGTTTGGGGGATGGTTCAGCAATTTCTAGAAGTAAATTCAGTGAACCACAAGCAGTTCTAGGTATCCCAGATGTGGCATTCCAAATGAACATTTCATCTGGGACACTTCAAACAGCTTCTAGGTCAAAGAATTTACAGAACTTCTGGAAACCACCAACCACCCCTGGAATCATATGGTCCAGGAGGATATTTGGCATGATCTGGAGTAGGAACAGAATGTTTTTGAATTCTCTGGAATGTCCTGTTCCCAAATTGATGAGTTTTGCACATCCCCATTTAAATTATCAGCTTAATACTGGAATCCCAGCTGAAAACGTGGTTTGTGTACTCAAGAATTATTAACTTTTGGAGAAATATACAGAGGAGATAAGCACATTCACTTGTCATTTTGTGATTAGGCTAAGTGTATCGATTAAACCCAGACACATGGTTTTCATGTGGATATGAACAGTAACTTTTATTCCTTCCATAGCCACAACTTACCTAAGTCTGGCTGTGACTTCCACTTCACCTGAACTTGATCTAATTAAGCATCATCAATCAATACAGTAACCGAAACAAAGAACAAAAGTAGCAACAAAGCAGAATCACTTCTACTGACATTATCTCCATTGCTCAGGTTTGTTTGATCACTCCACATAGGGTTCTTATTTTAAACAAACAAACTGGTAGAAAGATTAGCTTTTGCTCACTCCACACATGGATGGCCTATGGCTGACTGATCACTAATATGCTCCTGTATTTTTGTTTAAAATATAAAACCTCGGGATTGACAGCTGCCAGTTACCAAAGATATAGAGAACTAGCCACAGAGAAAGACAATCAATAAACAACTGCAGGTAGTAGTGAATTGTGCTGTTTGTGGCATGCACTATGGTTAATGTTAAATTATATATACAGGTGAAACTCGAAAAATTAGAATATCGTGCAAATGTTCATTTATGTCAGTATGGCAACTCAAAAGGTGAAACCAATATATGAGATAGACGCATTACATGCAAAGCGAGATATGTCAAGCCTTACTTTGGTATAATTGTGATGATTATGGCATACAGCTTATGAAAACCCCAAATTCACAATCTCAGAAAATTAGAATATTACATGACATCAATAACACAAGGATTGGAAATAGAACAATATCGGACCTCTGCAAAGTATAAGCATGCATATGTACTCAGTACTTGGTTTGGGCCCCTTTTGCAGCAATGACTGCCGCAATGCGGCGTGGCATGGATGCTATCAGCCTGTGGCACTGCTGAGGTGTTATGGAAGACCAGGATGCTTCAATAGCAGCCTTCAGCTCCGCTGCATTGTTCGGTCTCATGTCCCTCATCTTTCTCTTGGCAATGCCCCATAGATTCTCTATGGGGTTCAGGTCAGGCGAGTTTGCTGGCCAATCAAGCACAGTAATCCCATGGTCACTGAACCAGGCTTTGGTACTTTTGGCAGTGTGGGCAGGTGCCAAGTCCTGCTGGAAAATGAAGTCAGCATCCCCATAAAGCTCGTCTGTGGAAAGAAGCATGAAGTGCTCCAAAATCTCCTGGTAGACGGCTGCGTTGACCCTGGACTTAATGAAGCACAGTGGACCAACACCAGCAGATGACATGGCTCCCCAAATCAACACAGACTGTGGAAACTTCACACTGGACTTCAAGCATCGTGCATTGTGTGCCTCTCCATTCTTCCTCCAGACTCTGGGTCCTTGGTTCCCAAATGAGATGCAAAAGTTGCTCTCATCAGAAAAGAGGACTTTGGACCACTGGGCAACAGACCAGTTCTTTTTTTCTGTAGCCCAGGTAAGACACTTCTGACGTTGTTGGTTGTTCAGGAGCGGCTTAACAAGAGGAATACGACATTTGAAGCCCATGTCCAGGATCCGTCTGTGTGTGGTGGCTCTTGATGCACTAACTCCAGCCTCAGTCCACTCCTTGTGAAAGTCCCCAACACTTTTGAATGGCCTTTTCCTGACAATCCTCTCCAGGCTGCCGTCATCCCTGCTGCTTGTGCACCTTTTTCTACCACACTTTTCCCTTCCACATAACCTTCTACTGATGTGCTTTGATACAGCACTTTGGGAACATCCAACTTCTTTTGCAATTACCTTTTGGGGCTTTCCCTCCTTATGGAGGGTGTCAATGATGGTTTTCTGCACAACTGTCAGGTCAGCAGTCTTTCCCATGCTTGTGATTCCTACTGAACCAGCCTGAGAGACCATTGAAAGGCTCAGGAACCCTTTGCAGGTGTTATGGATTCATTAGCTGCTTAGAGTGAGACACTTTGAGCCTAGAATATTGAACCTTTTCACACTATTCTAATTTTCTGAGATTGTGAATTTGGGGTTTTCATAAGCTGTACGCCATAATCATCACAATTATACCAAAGTAAGGCTTGACATATCTCGCTTTGCATGTAATGCGTCTATCTCATATATTGGTTTCACCTTTTAAGTTGCCATACTGACATAAATGAACATTTGCACGATATTCTAATTTTTCAAGTTTCACCTGTAAATATACCTAAGACATTCAGAAATAAGCTTAATATATAGTTCATAAACTGAGCTAAGCTTTAACATGGTTTGTTTTTTGACTTAGCACACTGTATGAACCTAGACATTGTGTGTTAAAATTCTATGCAAACCCAGCCAATATATAAAAATAACAGTGTTAGCAAAACTTTCTGGAACACATCCTACATCAATAAAGCTATCTTTTTCTGCAAATAATTAAGAGATAAACCATGAAGAATAGACAGTCTCAGAAAAATAATGGATTAAATTGGCTGAGAATTGGTTTTGTTTGTGTATCGCATGAATTGTGTACAGTTACCCTTTTGATCAATTCGCAAATCATATAGGGGAGTTCTATATATATCCACACTGGAAAGTGCACATCTGGAGAGGGGCACATGATGAGAAGGCCCAAGGATGAAGATTCGCCGTCTGAGGATTAATAAGAAAAAATATATTTAACACATTTCATAACTAAAGGGAAAAGATCACATTAAGAGGTCTTTGATAGATTCCGTTGTTTAACTTCCACATTATATTTGCAATGTGGTTGATTGTGAGAAGTTGAATCACATAACATCTGGATCACATGAAGAGTTTTGTATAGAATTTGGCAAGCACAGTCCCAGGCAAATATTAATCTGTATCAGGACAGATTCAGATTTGGTCTTTGAAAATACAAAGGCTTCTTCTGAACATAGAATAATTCTTTCACATTATTCTTTCCACTGCAACCCCCAGCTCTGCCTTCCATTTAATTCAAGATGATTCTCCCATCCATAAAAATCAGATTTTAGGCAAATATGTGAAAAAGCATCAGTAAAAAATGCTACCTTTCACCTATGTTTTCTGAATGCATCTCAGGATCCAACTGATTATGCTTCTAACTCTTATCAACAGATTTCCTTTACTTACAAATCCACCTTAAATAATTTTATGTTATCTTAAGCCAGCAACAATACAAATTGCATCTGGTTGTACTTATGGCAAGAATCTTCTTCAATACTACTTACGTGATTGAAGGATCCACTTGTTTGTATGCATGAGCTGCACAAGACCCACAATACGTATATCCTGCATGTCTGCCAAAAATAAAAGACACTTTATATAAGGCCTTTTTTGAATCTCTGTAGAAAAATCTCAACAAAATAAATCAGCTTGTCAATCATGACTGAGGTTGATAAGCAGATATATCCAATCTACAGGTATCAGGTGAGTGCCCAAAACTAAGTACTAAAAACTAAGGAGAAAAGTTTACTTACATGACAGAAAATAGGGAGGGTACTAACAGTGAGAAAGCTATGGCCTAAATGATCAGATCTGGCCTACTAGACCTCCTCACCCAACCTAGTGTGATGACTATTCATTCAAAACTCATTCATTTACAGGGGCTGGCAAGTAAAATCAGGTCTATTTGGAAGCTGCTGCTTCAAGCTAACTGAACCATACTGTATTGAAAAGAGTTCCTGGAGTCTTTCCTTAGTCCTCCTGACAGGAAAAACAAGGAATGAATGCCTGCCTGGTCATACCAAAAGCATACAGATTCTGGAAAATTAGCTGGAAGGAAATACAAACTCATTGAAAAAATGCTCAACTCTAGTGTGTATGCCATATCAAGACTGTTAACTCTAGGCACAGAAGAAAGTTACAGAAAGTTACATCTGTATAATTTAGTTAAAAATGAAAGTAATTTGAAGGTATTCATATTCTGCTTTCTAAAATTGTAGGCAAGAGATTGCTCAGAAGGCTTACATTTCAAGTATTCTGAACACTGCTCATTGAACGGCAGAAGTATAGTTTTCATAAAATCTAATTTTCTGTGATTTGGGCTCAAACGAACACATTTTTGAGGAAAGAAGAATCTGGATGAATGTAAGAAAAGGATTCTTAATAATAAGAACTGCTTGACTAATTATCTACTGAAAGTGTCCATCAGTGAATATGATAGAAACTGAAGCCAGACATCCATCGGGGATATTTTAATTTAGATTAAAGGTTTAAATAGCCTATTCCAAATGCCTAATTTCATGAAATGGTCAGCTATTCTAAAAGAAATTAAAAAGAAGACAGAGGTAGGCCAATATTTATGTCTTCCATTTAATCCATTTAAACTAGTTAGCCCTCACACATAGCCATAAACAAATCGCTACATGATATCTTGTCCAACGGAATTCAGAGTAAGCCATAGTTAACTGTCACAGTGAAATCAAAGCAATTGAAGTGTGACTACCTGTGCTTCTAACTCAACAGTCAACTCACAATAAATTGTAAGAAAGTGCCACCAAGAAGTCAGGGGATAACAGTAGCTTACAGACATAATCAATACACATTGGGATAAGGAAGATTTTGCTCCCTCTCCTTACCCAACCTCACAAGCATTGCCTTTTTCTAATGTCTTTGTATGAATAATTGGCATAGTCCTTTGAGAATGTTCAGTGAGTGGGAGGGAGAGGAGAAAAAACTTACGGTGCAATAATGGCTCTAGCAGGTCTTTTTGTAGACTGTACTTGAGAGAGCCAACCTTCTAGTTGTGCACTCAGTTGAGGTCCTACAGAAAGAAATAGATTTTTAAAACAATGTTATCAAAGAATTATCCCTTGAAATAGTTCCCAGACATTTAATTCTTCCTTAAAGCTGCACAGGAAGTAATTTAAAATGGTACAAGCTTGACTTTCAATGGAACATGATTGTACTTAACAATATTTTTAATCATCTAAAAAACTTATTAGTAAATTATGGACCTACTAACAGGTCAGTGTTTCCTGCTTTGTATTTCAGCCAAAATTGATCTACCTTCATGTTTACTGGTGCAAGTGACTTAATCAGCTACAAAATGAACATTGAGAAAAAAGAAGAGTCAGATCCTCTTATTATTTGCACAGGTAATAGAAGAGGATAAGGGAAAAATCACAAGCATGTTGTAGTTTTAAAACCATAGTCAGCTTCTCATTTACCTCACTTGTCATTATTTCTCCAGCTTTGCTTGGCCAGAAATATATACCCAGTTGCTGAAGATAAATCTCTGGTGTACAGATAATACTATCCAAACATATTAAGAAGATAACAATACCTGCTGAGCTAGCACACTGCGGAATGTTATTAACTTTACATCTGCCACGGCCTCTTTCAAATGTGGTTTATGAACTGCTGTTTGGAGTTCACAATTAAACTAACATTGTTCATTGCCAGAATAGAGAATCTTTGCAGAAACTGGTTTCCTTAATAAGACCAATAGTCAACAAGGCAGCTATTTATGGTAGATTAAGAGCAGTTTGGAATTGCCTTGCAAGAATTACTCTTTCTACCAATACTGCACCCAGGAGCAGTTTCTAGCTTTCAGACGATAACTTTTCCATCTCCTCTGAATGGCTTCTCTTTAACAAGCTCGTTTATAGTGACTTGTCTAATATTCTCTCTAATCTCTATGCAACATCCCCTTTCAATGTGCTGTATGTTCCCTGGTGCAACTAGTTTGTACCCATAACTATAATTGCCAAAAACAATTTTGGAAGAGGATTGCTTCATGAGCAAACACACAAATATGTTAAAATAAACTGTACCATAAGGGTAATGTTTAAAAAGTGATGAGCAGTGTTTTAAGTCCAGTTTAAGGCATGACTGAAAACTAAAGTATGACTTTTTTTAGGCAAGTTGCCTCTAATAATTCAAGTCATGGTAAATATGTTAATATTTACAGTGCCATCAACATTTCATTCTTTCAAATATTGACTTGACGCTATCCAATAATTTTTCCTCAGAGGTATGCCTAACTGCACTGGCCAGCACAGCCAGCAGTCAGCAATTATGGGAGTTGTGGTCCAGAAGATCTAAAGGATCACAGTGAAACCCACTTTAATGAGCACAGTAGTCCTAAGAAAAGGAGAGAATAATATCAAATGCATTTCTCCCCAAATCTCTCTGTTTTCTTCCCTCTCAGATTTCAGTGAAAGTTGCTTGCATCAATTCCAGAATCCAAGGCTAACTTAAGTCTGCTCCCAGAAGTCCCTGATTTACGGCCTACAAATATATGTCCATGAGCAGCTACTAAACTGATGATCTCTTCTGTCAAAGGATGAGTACTTTCATGTTATGCTAACCTTTTTCAGTCAAATCTTGGAATTAGAAGTGCCCTTTAAAATCTATTACATTTGCATAATGCTTCAGTAACTTTAACAGGTTCCTGAATATGTTTTTCATTATATTTTTGATCAAGAGTTACTAAATAAAAATTGTGTATATTCCAGGGACTCATGTAGAATGAGGAGGAAATGAGGTTAGTCTAATCTGTATTAGAAAACTGCTCTCAATGTCAAGAGAAAACTTGAAAGAAAACTGTACTGTCACTTAGTAATTGTAAACTGCTACCAAATTTTATTTTCAGTGATTAATATCTGTCCTAAACAGACCAGGTTTCCTGGCAAAAATATGAACTCATTCAATCAACATTTGTACTGCTTTTAGAAAATAATCCTGAAGAAGTGTTTTATTTAATCTATTTTAAAACTAAAATTTACATATTACATTAAGTAATGTTGGTCAAAAGAAAAATGTAAAATAAAGGTTTGACCACTATCCTTGCTTTGGACTCTGGGAAGTCTCTTATTTGTGACTGAAATATCAAAATCATGTAGCAATTTGTTTATAATTTCTCCATTGCCCCAACGTTTGCATTTGGCATATTTCAGGACTATCAGATTTTCTCTTTTTGTTAAAATCTTAACCAAGTTTGGCAATCTTAGCTTTAACAGACTATTATTTTTGCACTTACATTACACTAAACATTGACAGAAGTTAAAATCTACAGGACATTTGATAGAGACAACGGAGTGAATGAATCATGGTTAGAAATATTATATCTGTATGACTGAACTTTATAGTATAGAATTTCAACAAATTCACATTGGTTCTCCTAGATATATCTTGTAAATATATTTTTAATCATAATCCAAATGACTGTTCTGTGAACAACAAATGCAGAGACATCCATATTCAGTAATGCTGGGTATGAGTGATTTCTTTTTTAAGTATGTATTAAAGATTTTTAACCAAATATAAAAGAATTGTTATGAAAGCAAATACTCTGACATTCGATAAGAAAGTTTCCTCAAGACCTCCAACATAAATGGTATGAAGAGAAGGATTAATAAACAAACCATATCTAACTTACTAACCTTGAAAGCCTTAAATGGTTTATAATCTGACTATCTAAATTTAGCTGGCTGAGGTTTTTCTGACAATGGAAGAGGGCCTTCACTTGTGTTACTCCCAAGCTTGGAACGCATTCCCTTAGCCCCACTACCTTGGCATTTGTAAAATCTGTAAAGAAGCAGTTATGTCACCAAACTTTTAATTGTCAAAACTTTTAATTATTGTTAAAAATAACAATATTAATTTTAACTTATGTTTTTAACTGCTTATATTGATTTTGTATTTTAATTTTGACAGCTGCCTTAATTGCTCATCAGAATTGAAAGGTGGAATACAAATAAAACAAAATAAAAACCAGACTTTTCTCAACTTTAGACTAAATTGTAGCCTGGTTTAAACACTGCACTAAACTAAAATGTGGCATGTTTGTCTTTTGTTTAGATTTGGTTTACACTTCATGCTGAACCAGTTTGTTCAACTGTCAAATTGTTCAGTCACAATTTACTTAATCAACTAAAATTGTCTAAACTTGCACAAGCACATGCCACGCTTTGCAGAACACAACGTTTATTCAACATGCTAAGCTAAAGTGAAACAAAACACATTACAGTTTAGGCCAATGTAAATTTAGTAAATGTAACAAGTAAAACCACTGAGATGTCATTATGACCCTATCAATATATATATAAATGTTATCCTTTTGCATAGCATTAGTTCCTCTTCTGCATGCTGGTTCACATATACACAATGCTTAATGGTATGTTGTATTAGGACTGCAAAAAACAATTAAAATAATTAAATCACCTGAATTTTTAAAATTATCAAATTACAATCCTATAGAAAATATTTTAACATTTGTTGGTCAATCTATCCAATAAAGTATAAACATATCCAGGAGCTATTTTTAAGCTTTACACTGAATTGTCAGATGCTGAACTTTTAGAGATCTTTTCTCCCATTTGTTCACAATACTTTCAACTATAACCATATATATAAACATCTGCCAGTTGCAGATAAACCTCTGTGTGCCTGATGAAGGTTCTAGTCTTTAAAACATACACACATAAAGTTGATGGTCCCCAAGGTGCCACCACTCTCTTCTTAAAAGAACATTTGTTTGCAGATCATTTTGTGGTTTGGTGCTTAATCAGCATTTGCTTCTGCAAAATGGGCTGGCGTATACAAGTTCTTTTGTAATTACTAAGCTCATGTTGGATTTTTTTGTAGAATAAGCAAGAGACCGCAGCAAACCTGTCTAGCCAGCCTGTTCAGTTTTCTGTCTTGCTGCCAACTCCCTAGCGTAGGGAATGTGTTTACTCTGCAATACATACATCATGTTTGGACACAACATAAGTATCCCCACATCATTTAAAATCCATTACTTCATTTATTTAGTTATTATTTATCTCAAGAAATCTCAGGACTCTGATTTTGTTTTATAGAAAGGGAATGAAAACTTTATTCACTTGTGCATTTTTTTCTTCTTAACTTCCCACACACAATGTATTCAAGACCTGGTATGGAAGAGATGAAGTAGATCTGAGGAGTTCATACATTTGTGTGTGTGTCTCCAATTTTATTCCCTTCGGCTTCTGCTCTTCAACGGAAGACTCATATTTATTACTAGGGCTATGCAAAAATAGGGATTCAAAGGGAAATGCATGGTTCAGAGTATGTGGGGCACAAACATCACATCTGTTAGTAAATCCTTAAGGAAGCTGCATCCCTTCCTAACTCATATAGCTCTGCACATGATTTAAGAAGATACTAACAGGTGCAACATGAATGTTTACATGTCCTCTAAATCACCTTTCCCCTTTCAAATCCAGATTGCTGCACAGTCATATTTATTACTTTGCTGAAAAGGCTGTTCTAATATACTACAAGGCCACAAAAATATTGGCCTGGTTGCTCAGTCTTTCTATTTACCTGTCCTCTTTCAAGATCGGTAATGTGCATTGAGAATTTATGAATAGGAACATAATCTTCCTTTATTTCAAGCGATGTAATAGGGCTTTCTCCCCCTCCATTAAACCTTCCAACTCCAGTCATAACCAAACCTCATTTCCAAACTCCTCATACAGGGATGCTAGATCCATTTCTAATGTTATTCCTGCTCTACCTCATTACAAGCAACTAAGAGATGCAGAAGATGTACCTGATTGGAGGAAACAAATCAGGAACAGTCTGGTAGCACCTTTTCCAAGAAATTTTATTAAAAGACATAAGCTTTTGTGAGCTGCAGCTCACTTCACCTCGTGGATAGAAGTAAACCTAAGAATACATAAGCTAAAGCAAAGCTGAGAAAAGACATCTTGAGAGGAGTGAGAGGTTTCCTAACACAGAGAAACTAGAGTCATCAGCAGTTCAGACTTCTTTCCTCTTGTTTCCACAGTTAAGACTGGACTCTTATGAGTTCCAGTGAGGAATGGCGAACTGACGTCCCACGCTCCACGGGAGACATTAGGGCCAAAAGGTAGCAGATGCAGGATCCAGATTGCTGATAATTCTCTCTGGATAAAAGAGAGATCTTGAGATTTCCCTCATGCACTCCAGACAGTTGGGTTTTTTTGTGAGTCAACAGCAGAAACTGACACTTTTGCATTGCTTGCAATCAGCTGGGAGTTGCAGGTTTCATCACACTCTGAGCTGTTAATGCAGCCTTTTCATGGAAGTTTGACCAAACCTCATCCTTTTAATCACCTTGGATTTTAATTTTTTTCTTACTGTTTCCTTAAGATTGAAAAACCTTTGGAATCGCAAGTTGGGCATTGGTTGGGTGAATCTCTCTTCAATTCATTTAAAAAGAAAGCAAGCTACATGTTTCCAGCTTTGTAAGATCTTCATTTTTTGCATTATATAACAAAAGGAGGATTATAACATTGTTCTTTGGAAAGTTTTTAAATGCTAAGGACTTGGATGAAATTGATTTAAAGACTTTGAAGTTAATTAAAAAGATCCTCTAGTGTGGGAAAAAAAATCATGTTTATATTTTGACCTGATAACAAAGCTTTGAAGGTTAATCACTAGAAAGCACCAGATGGCTACTTTAAAGGAAATGTTTTATAAGTTGGCCCAAGAAATACTTGACCCAAGAAACCCTATACTGGAACCAAAAGCTGTTAATGAAGAGAAACAAGTCCCTTGGAAGATAACTGAAATGGACTTTAAGGTGGACTTAAAAATTAAGCTACCAGAGTCCTGGATTCCTCGTAAAAATGTTCATAGAAATCTAATTAGTTCAGAGGGGAAGTCACTAAGAACTTGTGTATTACTGACAAGGCCCATGTAGGGAAATGGGATGCCAGGAGTATGCTCCTAGAGGTTCAATACATGTGACCTAAAAGTCATGCTATTTGCTTATCCTTGGAGTTCCACGCTGTGATCATCATGCTCTTATCAGTTTTATAAGAGTCAGCCATCCAGACAGTAAGTTCTCTTTCTTGACATTGTATCCCTGGGTTAGGAAACTTCCTTCTGTGTCAATGGTAACTGTAGATGTAGAACCAACCTGGGTGGTGCCAGCATACTCTTAGCTAAATTCACACAAGGCTAGAAACAGTGAAACATCAGGCTAAGTATTTGCCATAGAGGGCGCTTTGATGAGCAGCTTGTCTAGGTAACCATAAATGTGGAGCCATTGGGTTCCTAAATGGCCCACAGAAGCCACTTTCACGTTTTGATGAATAGTCTCGATGACAATGCCAGATTGAAAGACAGCACTCTGAAGTGGATTGCTCTTGCATACAAACCTGAGGAACCTTCAGTGGGGGGCTCTGCTTGGAATATTTAAGTAGGTTTTTGACAAATCCGTCCAAGTTAGAAAGTTAATTACTCCATTCTAAAGCTTCAGTGCCTAATAAATTTATTCTGAGCCCCAGGGTTCAAGACAGTATTCTGGTAATGTAAAGAGAATAGAAAAAATACTGAAGACCTCTTCTGGGATATGTACTCTCAAACACCCACCTATTTTGGTAGGTGTGGTTGTTGGTATGACTGAATTTCCGCAGCTGTAGGCCCACCTAAAAAGTAATGGCATCAAAGTTGAAGAACATTTACCTTGGTTCTTCCCTGCTAGGCCTGGCAACTGATGTGTGTTTTGGCTGTTGAGCCTGGGAATCTGAGAGGGGGCATCACCCAAATACCTTCTGCCCAAAACAAAGTAGGGAGTTTGGTCTCTGGTATGAAACGAAGAATACTTCTCTTGTATTTGCTTTCTTCCTTCCATTGGGCCATAGACAAAATCAGTCTTATCTAAACTGATTGCCACTCCTAATAGCTTCTTCCCCAAGAAGGGCTTTGCTGCAAGTTTGGCTTTTGACTGGTGACCTATCTTCCAACATCTGAGCCACAGGCCTTGTCAGCTGTCGGGGAGGAGGGAGTTCAAGGAGCCATTCACTACCTCCTCCTGCCATCTTGCCTGCCTCCTGTTGGTGATGACTGCCTCTTAATCAGCCTAGGCCTTTTGACTGGCTGATCAAGCTCTTCCTCTCAGTGCTCCTCCTTGTCAATATGTGGCGGGATGTTCAGAGGCTTGCCACATCTTGGCCGTGACCAGGGCCTTGTTTACTGAGGTATGGGAAGTGGCCTTCAGCCCTGAAGGGTTGTTCGTAGGCTTAAAGCCAGCATTGTCACTCACCTCCATGCTGTGCCCACTCTGGAGGCCTGATCAAGCTCTCCCCCCATCTCCTACACTAATCTGTTAGCTTGGCTATGTGGCTGCAATCTCCTGCAGCCTACACAAAATAGCCAGGAAGCACTTTTGTATACTGTGGCAGACAGAGTGCTTGTTATCATCTTCTGCTCTCTCTCTCGATTCCCAAGTAGATTTGATGGAAAGTTTCCTCTGAAAATTCCTCTAGAAGACAAAGACAGTGAGGATTATCCTCCATGGATAGGAAGAAGCCTTAAACCTGCCAATGAAAGGGATTCCTCCTTCCACCTGCATTCTTCCATTCAACTGCAGTCTACTTTTCAATTCA
Source organism: Liasis olivaceus (assembly GCA_030867105.1). Classification (NCBI taxonomy): domain Eukaryota; kingdom Metazoa; phylum Chordata; class Lepidosauria; order Squamata; family Pythonidae; genus Liasis; species Liasis olivaceus. The sequence goes on from CM061349.1 coordinate 268,275,220, forward strand.
GGATTGAAGGCCAAGAGAAGGCTACTGGCAAACTGTTAGATGAAGTTCAAAGGGATAAAAAAGTACCAATGCCCTATAAACAGCAGCAAACATAGCTAGCCATTTAAGGCCACAAACAATAAAAACATTCTCTTCATTTCTTCTTTGTTCCAATAACCTAATTTACTTATTCTAACAAGTGATATATTGAGCTTGCACGACATGCTAAATGTTGGTGAATCCACATGTGGTGGATTCAATATGCCATATGGGTCTGAAAGCTTAGTAGCCTGATGGGAGGTTGGCTTACCCTTCTCCATAATCCTTAGATCATCATCATCAGCTTGAAATTAGTCCTATTTTCTGGCCTCCTGTGAAGAGGTAGAAAGCTAGAGTATTTGCAAATATGGGATGCTTCTGCTGAATCATCTCTGTAAGTACATTAAAGTATGTGTGAAAGTGGGCTGAAATGGATGAGCTTTCATTAGTCACAGATTTTTTAAAATTTAATTTAAGAAAAGCTAGGAAGTGACCACAAAATACTAGTCAAAATTACTGCTCCCTATATAACTGGAGAAGCCCTCACTTTTTTTATCACAGGATAGATTACTGCAGACATACCAACACCAGTGCACAGTACCTATACACAGTAACAGGCATAGTTAGGTATGTTTTGGCAGCCAACTTCTCTTCAGCTTTGCTTAGCAGGAAGCCCTATTGTGTTTAAATGGACTCTCAAGTGAGTAAGAGACTGCATTTTAAGCCTACCTTTTGCACGTTTGAAACCATAATCCCACGTGCTTTCTCTGGTGCATACAACAAATACCATATTTGTCTAAAAAAGTAATACGGTATACAGTTAAGAATCACATTCTCCCAGATACCTAGACAATAAAATTGTATTTTATTTTGCAAAAATTTAGAACTAAAAAGGCAAAGCATGCTGTAAAACTAAACTATAGTAACTGCTAACATGCAACATTTAGTTTAACTTTCTTGACTGCATATAAAATATGCAGGGAAGCAAATAACAACTAGCCAGGTACACTATTTATACACTTGCAAAACTTGATCCCATTCCTTCTCTCTATCACATTTTTCAGATGAGAGTATAAATCCACAAGCTAGATTAATTAAATAAGGGTTGCTTTAACTGCTTTGCCTTTCTCTAGAGAGCTTTTTTTTCCCTGGCCAAGTGAAATACTGTATCTGGTTACTCAATGAGCACATCCAGGAAGAAATCCTATTGTAGACAATGTGAACCTTTCATCCTGCAGAGGGCACTCTCGTTCACATTTTCTCAACAAACTATAAGAAACAAAGGTGGGGGGGCAGGAAAAATATTGATAACTGGTTATTTTACATGATACTGGAAATCAAGTGACATCTAAAAGCACCTCTAAAAGCACTGTCTTCTTTACAATTTCACTGCCTGTATGACGCAAAAATTGAAATATGGATATACGCAAGATTTAAAAATAACCTTTTTAAACATTAAATCCTGCATGCACTATATTCTCAATTCCATGGGATTTCAATTTTTAAAAATGTATTTTTCAAAATCGTTTCACTGGACTGTAAAGCAGCAGCCTGATTAGACAAGAAGCCTACTAGCTTGGTCCCGAGTTACAACTGTTGCGTTCCCACAATGCAATTCGCCCCCTCCCCCGCTTTACCCTAAATGACCCCTTTTCATTCACATACTTCGGATCTTGGTCGGTTCCATGACTCTACACAAAACCACCAGAGGATTCTTCTTTGGTTCTTTGTCATAGGCACCTTCGCTGAAAGGCGCTGTCCGCTTCCTCTAACGGGAGAATATTATAAAGAGAAGCAGGGGAGATTTCCGGGGCCAGCCTTAGAGAACATCTTTTCCTCCAGGCTCTGTCGATTCTCAGGGAATCGAGCCTCGGCAGGCCCAGCAGCTCATTGTTTGGGGGGGGGGCGGAGAAAGGGCAACTGGGGGTTCTAGAAGAGGGCCCCGGCATTCCCGGCGGAAAGTGCTGATTCAGTCAAAGGCCCACCGAGCCCCAGCGCACATGGGGGAGAAACCTCTTCCGCACAAGCCACGCCGGCTCCCGCGATTATCGCTGCCACCCCAGAAGCAACAGGCGCCTCCGGCTTCCGGGCAGAGTAATATCGGGCGATTTTGCAACACGTCTTCACCCCTCCATGCCCAAAACTCCCTAACGCCGATTACACACCGAAGTTAATTTCATGGCACCTTAAGCACCGATCGGCAGCGCCCTACTGGATTCACTGGGATTTCCTTCCGAGCAAACGTGTCCAAGACTGCAACCTTATTATGACAGAAACGTTGGACTACAGTCGACTTTTTCGGAATGCTGCAATTTAATGGAGGATTCAGAACCACAAAAGCTTACGCCACAATAGGTACTGATCCGCATTTCTGTTTGTGCAACTGCCCTTTGGGAATGAACGTGGATTAACTGCCTCGGAGCACAGTTTACCCTCATTCTCATTCACCGTGAGCATTAATATTCCACTTATTTGACATTTACAGACTGCTTTTCAGGCGTAAAGCACCAGAGCAATTCTCAGTTGAACGAAAGGGAGAGTCTGAGTGCTAAAACTCGCCCCAACAGACCCGCCGCTCCCTCAACTTGGCTCCTCAAGGAGGCCCCAAAGACACCCCCACCCACGGAGGCTTGTGACCCAGCCCGTACCTGAGGCCGTGTACCAGCTGCCGGCATGGCTGGCCTCCCGGCAGAGCACTCGGTTGGACATCTTGGTGCCTGAGCCGCCTATGGTGTTGGGGGAGTGTCGGGAGGGGGGGCAGGAGACGAGTCCGGCCGCGGCGGTGTTAGTCCCCCTCCTCCCCCGGCAGAACCAAAGCCCCCGGGAGGGGGGACGGTGCTGCTGGAGCACCCCGGGTCGAGCGCAAGGCAGTGGAGGCGGCACACGGTGAGACGCTCGAAGCTGCCGGAGGATCCGCCGGCCTGTGCAGACAGCAGAGGAGAGGAAAGGAGGCGGAGGGAGGCAGAGCCTAATGGGGACAAAGGCCAAGGCAGCAACCGCCGCCCGGGCGATACCCACAGAGCAGGCGGCAGCCGCCGGCTTTGGCCTAACTCGGCTCCTGTGGCATAATAACTAGACCAGCGTGGCTCTCCATTGGGCAAAGGAAAGCAAAAGGTCCTGTGGCGATTGGGTAATGGTTTTCCCTGCTCGCCGGACGGGCACAATCGCAGCTTCCCATTGGGCAGCGCTCTGAAAAGCCTCCTCTCAATTGGGTGAATGGAAGGTGCGGGCGGGATCACTTAAGATTGGTCCAGCGAAGTTGCCGTGGCGATGGCATCTGGCCTCCCTGATTGGGGGTTTGTGTCTCTGAGGTGAAGGGAAGATTAGAGGAAGAGGTGGGCTTGCGAGAGAAGGAGGCGGGACCACCTCGAGGGGAGAATAGGGACCACCTGGGGGGGGGCTGCCGAAGGGAGGAGGCGAAAAAGCGCGTGTGGGAATCGCTGTTAGTGGTCTGCGCGGTCCGCTCGAGAGTTAGAACGCAGAAAACGTGGATCCTCGGAAAATAATGTAGCCGCTCAATATTCCTGGAACTGGTGCATCCGGTTGTGTTGTACTACAACGCCCATAATGCGTGCAGCTAGCAGTGGGTACTGGAAGTTCTAGTCCAGCACCTGAAAGCCACCAAATTAAGGCAGTCTCTGGTAGCCAGCTCAGTTTCCAATTTGTAAAAAGGATGGAGAAAGAAATTTCTTTACATATCCGTTTATACTGAAGGAATATAAGATATTGCATAGCAAAGGTCTTAAATAATTACAAGTCATTATTAGAACGATGCTGTTAATATTCAGCACCTAACAATTTGCTTTACTGTATTCAGTATCATCTATTCTGGAGCCTATCTCCCCAAATCACACCAGCAGTTGAAACCTAGAAATTTCACAAGAATGTTATGTTGGAGGGTGAAATTACTTCAATAGTTTTGCAGGCAGAGACAGCCTTTTTATTGATCAAGCATAGGATGCTCTGAGGGTCTTTTTGGCTTGGAGCAGCAAGAATGGTGTAATTACTTAAATATTTAACATTTATAATGGCATTAGTTTAATACTGATATATTGGTTGAACACTCAGTCGGCAGTCTTCATCCAGAAACTTATAGGCTGATTGCACATGTTATGTGAATCAAGCTATATTGTGATGCCATATATCATAATCCAGAAATGCCCATCCTATCAGTCTTTGTAAATGTACAGTTATATTTTTAAGTTGGAAGTGTAAAATATTGTCCTATTTTCTATATAATCAACAGGCTTAACCATATAATTCCCTAGCCACTTTTGGAAAGCTGGTTGGTTTCACGGATGCCACATCTTTGTCTGTCTGTCTGTCTGTCTGTCTGTCTGTCTTTCTTTCTTTCTTTCTTTCTTTCTTTCTTTCTTTCTTTCTTTCTTTCTTTCAATTTATTGGCTGTCCAACTCCAGTGGACTCTTCTCCAAATAATTTCAGAGTTTTCCTATAAATTGCTGAAAATTAAGATTTTGGAACACAAGTGAAATCAGAAATGGAACAGAAGGAACACTACTATTCTAACATTTGCATACTTAAAATCATTGTTCCATTTTTGTCTGCAAGGGTGAGGCAAATTGTTCTGGGGATAAGTGGAGTTGAACTATAGACACAGGCGAGCAGGCAGAAGAAATACTTGTAAAGATCAAGAGAACAGGTATTGGGGCACCTAAAAACTGAAAACAATTGCAGATCCTCAGAATATTTCACGTAAAAATCTTGATACCAGGCAGGGTGCTGTATTGAGCTGAAACTTCAGACTGGTGGTAGATTCAAGCTCTATCTTCTTGATGGGAAGTGGTTCTGTGTGTAGCCTGTACTTGAAGCATTTTTTGCTATTCTGGCACTGGAGACAAAGGAGCCTAAGTTAAGATGGGCAGTCAGTTGATTGGTTCCTCTAGGCTGATCGCTATCTACACCGATGACCTTGAACCTGGGAGATAGTACTGCTTCTTTTCTGTTCAGATTCTCCCAAGACTTGGCTGTGGGTTCATCAGAGCTGAATAAAGGTATGCAAAACATCTGAAAGAGGTGCTTTGCAAAGCGCATTAGTACAAATGAAGAAGCTCTCTGTGGTGTTAAAGCAGCTGTGTTCTTTGCAAGAATTGTATGGCTGCTTCAGATGCTTCCACCAGTGTCTATGCATGTATGTACATGCACAGAAACGTTGCTTCACTGTCAGCCACATAAGAAATCTTGCACATTACATGCTTATGCAGGGAACTAGAGAAAGCTGTGGACTTGTTTGCCAACTCCAACTCCCATTGCTAGGGGATGAGAGTCTTTGTCTAGAGATCAAATATTAAACTATGGCTACAGACCCCTAACAACCCTGTCAGATAAGTTGCCAGTATGTTACTCCAGCATTCCAACCATGTGGCAACACAGATGGACCAGTTAACTCAGTAGGTGGGACAGAATCTAACACAACCATAGTCTCTGTGTCAGTCCCTCAAGACTCTGCGAGTATTGCTGAGAATGGAACCTTCTGAACAGCAGTCTCCTTATGCTGATGTATTTGAAAAGGGGAATGCAACGCACTTAGCTTGCTCTCCATCAGTTTTCTGATTGCATAATGTTATTCCCTGGAACTCAGATTCCAACAAAAGATCTCTACTGATGTCAAATACATAATTGGCTTGCCTAAAAGGATTTCTCAATTAGAACTTTACAGAAAAACTTTACCTGCCTTTCCTTTTCTCCCACTAGTGCTCCCACTTTTTGTTCGTTTGTTTAACAGAAGGATGCCTCCCTATGTGTACCTCATCATTACCAGCTCCTGAACTGGGATAACTACCCTATTAATCTCATTTGGAATGGCTACAAAAATCACGTATTTTTTTCCAAATAGGTCCTCAGACAGTCTGATTTGCATGAAAGAAGGTCATGAATATTTAGTTGCCTTTGATTCTCATTACATGAAGTTTGAGTATACAGTACAGTAATGATCTTGAGGCTGATAATAGCTCTGAAATTTTTTCCATGATTTTTGAATGAGCTTTTTGATTGTGTATCTAGATAATTTACTGATTTATTCTATGGATCCTGCCCTCTACAAAATCCAAATTTAAGCAGTTCTTCAACAACCTCATTACTAGAGCTTTTAAGCTACAAAATGCACACTTGGCCTATGTATAATGAACTGTTGGGGCTACAATATTTTTTTGAAATGAATTCAGATGAGTCTAGTTAAGGCAGAATCCATTCTTGAGAGTACCTTGCTGCACTTACTGGAATGTACAACATTTTAGAGGCTTTGTTCATTTTACTGTACATTTATTTCTAATTTCGCTGCATTGATCATACTGTTGATTTTTTTTAAATGAGTTTTGATACCCAAGAAGCCTTCCTTCAGACAGGCATTCACCTCTCAGACCAGTTTCCATCATTTAGATCCCACCTACCACTTTGTTGTATTGGCAAATGCAGTTATTTTCCCTTAGGAACTGTACTGCTACCATCTGCTCCAGAGCTTAAGGACAACTTCTATTGCACATTACTTCTGAGCACCCAAATAATTGTTTTTAACAAGGCAATTTTAGCTCTTAAAGAAACTTTTCAGCACTGTCACTGTCTCCTCAATGGCATGGAATAGCCTATAGAGGTCCAGACTGACCAAAGGAAGATTGAAAACTTACAAACCTTTGGCAAGCCCATACCGCACTAAGTTAGGTTGGTATTTTTTCTCATTTTAATATTTATCTCTCTTATATTTCTGGCTTGCAAAACAAGCAGGCCAATATTTTACCGCATAAACCCAAATATTTCCTACTCTATGACTGTCCTCCAAACTTCATTCTACACTTTGAAAAATGTCACTCCCCCCACCCCCGGATACTTGGTTTGCCTTGTGAAGCTCTTGAGGCTGGAAGGAAACTCCTTTTTTAATTGATCAAATCCATATTCAGTAAATGCAAGACCTATGCTGTATATGCAGGCTTGGATGGATGGACTTCAGGGTGGGGGACATGTCTTCTCCCTCCTCATTCTCCTAATATAGGGAGAACTGCACCACTACAACAAATTATATATCTCTCCTTCCTTGAGGGTAGAGCTGTTGCAGCTTTGTCACAATAGCCAGCCAGCTAGATACCTGGAGTATTTAAAATGATCCATCTCCTTCTTTCTGACTTTAGGTGGTCTAATATTAGAAAAGATGCCAGGGCCTATATTTCTTCATGCCACACTTACTGCCATGTCAAACTTCTGACCAACAAATTATCTGAACAGTTCCATCCTCTCCTATCCCCACAGGGGCCTTGGTATTTTAGAAGTGACCTATTACAGGGGGCTGAATGCCATTCTGGTGGTAGATTTTTATTTATTTTAAAAAGCTATATAATGCTTTAATCTAAAGACACTAAACTGTGTACATAAGAGCAATAATCATGCAATACCAATCCAATGTCACAAATACTGTAACAATATATTATCCATAACGTTAACATCAAACCCTTCTTCTAGCTTCGGACATTCACCCACATGTCATTTGACAGCAATATGTTCACAAAACCCGGTCTATCTGACCGACTGTGTAATTGCATGTACCAGCAGTTTTGACTTTGAGGTAAAGAGGATGGATGATGATTGAACCACTAACGGGAGAAAAAGAGATTGCCCAACCAAAGATAAGAGAGAAAGCTCTAGAATGGAGGGAGAACCTGATGAAAAACTCCATCTTATTGGCCTGTGTTAGGAGGAGGGAAGAGGAGAGATACTGAAAGGGGGGAAACCTCAGCAGCTCCAGCCAAAGAAATGGAGATGGGAGGAGAGGCATAACAACCTCCAACTGTTAGCAGAAAAAAGAGGTGGAGAAGTATCTGGCATTTCCAGACTTGGAGGGAGAGGGAAAGGAAGAAAATAGGAAAGAAGATGGTAAAAGGTCTGAGAACAGTCAGATTCCTGACTAGAGAGAACCATAGTGGAAACTCTCTCAGCTGCCTCTAAGGCCATCAAAAGATCAGTCAAGGATCTGTTAACTTGGAAGGATGAAGAAAACTAGAGCTCAAACTCTGAAGCAGATATACCTAAAGATTTGGATTTCTTTGCACTGGAGTGGGCAATCAACTGTTGTGTTTAAGGCTTCAATCTTGTCTGCAGTAGAGATTCTAATCTAGCCCAGTTGTGTCAGAGAATCTTCTGCCTAGTCAAGCCAACTACTGAATAAGGAGTTGTGTGTCTGGAGGGCTAGGATTTATTGCTGAGCTAGCGTGTGAAGTCTGATGGCTCATGGGGAGCCCTGTGAGTTTTGCAAAGGACACACCTGCTTCAATACTTCAGAAAGAAATGCCCTTAGTTCAGCGATGGCGAACCTTTTGGGCTCGGCATGTCAAAAATTCAGAAAATGCCTAACTTGACTCTGCTGGTGTGTCACACACACCCCTCACTCCCAAATGGAAGAGAAACAATTCTTTACATATTCATTTATTTTTTAAAAAATACAGTCCAATCATGTGTGGTGCTATATGTTATATAAAGAAACGTCAAATAATTACAGAAATGAAATACGAGTAAAGAAACTCAGTTTCTTTGGTAACTCAAACAAGGAGAATAGTCATTGTCGGGTGTTGGTGAACACTGGCGTGTCGCCCAAAATGTCATGGCGTGTCACCTTTGACACGCGTGTCATAGGTTCGCCGTCACTGCCTTAGTTCATACTCAAGCTCTATGCAAAATACCTCTTTCACATGCTTCGCACAGCCCAACAGTTACAGCTTCTCAGGTACCACATTAGTTAGGCTGAACATGAATTCAGTGCTACGCTGAATTTCTTTCATCCTTTCTGTTTTAATCTTAAACCAAAAATCACCCTTTGTATCCTGTGAATTAGACCAATGGTGGTATAGTAGAATGTATGAATTCCTGGGCATTGTTTATGACTTTGGCTGCTTATACAGTGAGATGGGTGGCGTATAAATTTGATAAATAAAATAAATCATGTACCCTTTTATTTAGTAGTAAGCCCCACTGAATTAAGTAGGACTTATTTTTTGAGTAGACATGTCATGTATAAGATCATACTATAAAAGAGTGCTTCTCAACCTTAGCAACTTAAAGGTCTGTAGAATTCAACCCCCAGAATTCCCCAGCCAGCATTAAAATGATCTAAAATTTCAGGGTGTAAAAATTTACTGAAATGTATATCAGATACTGTTCATTGTGTGAACTCTTCTAAAAACTTTATTCATAAATGCTTTCAAGGTGGTGTGTGTGCCTGTGTGTATTCTTAAGAAAATTTCCTCTATTTTGCTAGGTTAATTGTCCAGTTAGTTTTTTATTGCTTTTATAGCAGGGTCACTCCTCCAATAGGTAGCTATCAGGCACACAAATGTCATAATAAATATAGATTGAAAAACCCAGGAGTACAATCTTATTAATTAATGAAGTTACTTATTTAAGCACATTATGCTGCTTTTCTGCTGTAAAGCTTTTTATTATAAAATAAGTCAACATTTATAGAGTACTTAAAAAGACATTAGAAATGACACAAATGATCAAAACATAAAAATAATAAATTCCTGAGGCAAAAGACCTGTGTCTGTTCTTTGATAAACTATTTTACTCAAGCAGGTTCCTCCTCAAATATACAAAGATAGCTATATATTAAACCATTTCAAAATGGGGCCTGTCACAGATTCTGAGTTAGCTCTAGGCTCTGGATCTCACGTTTAAGACAAGATTGGAAGAAGAACTGAGTGCTTTGCTGCAAATCCTTCTTTGGATATGCCATTTGAGTCTCCAGTTCCACACCCTTCCCTTGAAAATGTATCAGTCAGAACTGGCAGAAAAAAATCATTAATAAGGGAAACATCTGAACATAGAAAATGTTTTATACTAGCTTAGAGTACTTATCTAATTAATCCAACATTGATAGCTCCGGCTGGTATCAGCTGTCCAGGATCTTGGGCAGAGGTCTTTCTCATTACTTGCTACCTGATCTGATAACTCAATTCCTTATAGTGTTACTCAGAAATTACGATGATTTAATCAGTGTGTGTGTGTGTGTGTGTAGAATATATTGGCAAATTTAGGATCAGTGGTCACACATTTTGTGACTCCATAATGGGAAGAATGTCACATAAAACCTATGTTGCTATGGATCAAATGTACCAATTCATTGACAGTTATTTTGGAAGTGGAATATTTGAATTGATTAGGAACTGAAATGACATTCTTGTGGACAGTTTATTCATGTATAAACTGGCACTGAATCAATATACTTTTATTCACTGAGCTACTGCAACGTTCTGCTATTAAACCTAAGTTGTATAGGTGCATCTAGTTGTTTTTTAAAAAAAAAATATTTTAACATTTATTAATTTATTCAGTTTATATAGCCACCCATCTCACATACCTGACTTTATGTATATGTTGTAGATACTGTATGTTTGCATGTGATGTGATTGTTAATGTGTTGGACTAAGACCAGGGGGATCCAGGTTCAGCTCTTCACTCAGCCATGGAAACTCATTGGATGACAGGAACACTCTTTCTCGTAGCCCAACCAACCTCACAGGGTTGTTTCGGGGATAAAATGAAAGGAGACTCCCATGTAGTCTGTCTTGAAATCCTGCTGAAAAGATAGTATATCAGTAACAACAACTACTACTACTTAAAAATATATAATACACTTAAAATATTTATATTTTAATTGATATATATTTTAATTGATTTTAACTGGCTTGTAAACCACCTAGAGTCGTTTCTATGAGATGGGAGGGTGACAAATTTGATATATATAAAATAAATATATAAATGAAGTATTATGGTCATAGACTGTACATTTGTTATTATAGGATATTGAATGGCCCGTGACTATATTTCTTATAAACTAAACTCTTTAATTCCATACATGAATGAAATATGACTTACCTTGTGTATAAACCTTTTTTTATATAATTAGTACCATTAGCATATTTGCACATTGTATATTTAAAAAGTATATAACCCCCACTCATCTATTTTTTAAGATCTGTGCCTTTCCTTTCCCCTCCATTGCTCTTTATTAAGTAGTTTAGATACTGGAAGCAAGAAAATCATGGTACAAGTTATGTGAGGATTGTTGCTTTCATATTATCCATTACAAGAGGAAAAGAAATTTCACTGCCAGCCAAACAAACAATAGAAGCCAGGCATCATGACTATAGCTACATAGTTTGTTGCCTGGAGTTAACAACTGAGTTACTGTTAGTGTGTTTTTTGACCAAGCTAAAAGGAAGTACAGCTTTGGATTTACTGCGATAAACAGAAAAGCCACCCAGAACTGAGTTCAAGAAAAGGACAATACATCCATCAAATGTTTTTTTCTGGATTTTTCAAAGAAAGGTGACCTCTTGCTTTCCAAAAAGGGGGAATATAAGAGAACACAAATTTTTGGTAATATACATAGAATTATGTATATATGTGATTTTTTTTTCTCTTTTTCTTTTTTCTTTTTGTGCCTTTGATTGCCTGGACTAGTGCTTGCAGTTTTCTTGGCAAGATTTTCAGAAGTGGTTTGCTATTGCCTGCTTCCAAGGGCTGAGAGAAGATGACTGGCCCAAGGTCACCCAATTGGCTTCATGCCTAAGGCGGGATTAGAACTCATGGTCTTCTGGTTTCTAGCCTTAACCACTACACCAAGCTGGGTCTCTTATATGTGTACTGTATATAAATATAGAAACAATTACTGTAATTTAAGTTCAAATACATTCTACCTAACCATAGTGGGGAAGATGTAAAATGTATTCCATTCTACACAGAGATTATATCCCATCAGGGTGTCAACTCTAGGAACAGCCAGCATGGGTGTCCTGTAGAGATTCACACAGCAAGGTAAAATGTGAAGCCTAGTCCAAAATTAAGTAATTAAAACAGGAAGCTTATAAAGCAAAGATGTGGCCAAGGTCCACTGAGAGTTGAAGCAAAATGTTTTGGTATCTCTAGCAAGTTTCAGAATTGCAAGGTATTTAGCATGGGTCTGGCAGGGCTCAAAATATACCTATTGTCAGAGGAAGGATCAGGTTCAAGGCAGAATATGTACAGCTGAATTGTCACAGATATCATTCAAGAATATGAGCCCAGGCAAAGGTTTTTATCTTAGATACTCCTGATTTCCACCAAAGCACAGCTGGGCTGTTAGATTAAATTTGTTTCTCTACTTGGGAGCAACAGCCAACTCCCAACTAGTCACATGTCAGCTCTCCAATCACTCTGTGTTTGGGTGCTCAATTCAGTGACAAGGCCTTTCTAATATCTCCCACTTCTCCCAAAATTATGAAAGATGTAATTTATGTTCATTTTCTAAGAATTGTAAATATTGTGTAGTACTATTAGTATTACTGTTACAATACTGTTATTATATTATGGGGCACCTGAACAATAATTACATTTGGGAAACTAGTGCAATCACACATAGAAAGTAGTCTCCATAATTTTGTGTGTCTACTCAATCTGTTATCAATCTGCCAGTGGACAACTACAGGAACCCTGGGCTGTTCACCTGATAGCCTAACTCAGCTTGTGGCTAGGCCTAGTGTGACCTCCAGAGCATGGAGGAACATCTTAGCCACAACTTCTATCCCTGGTCATCAGTTTACTTACCTAAACCAGTCTTATGTGTCATGCAGTCCAGACAGATGAGTTAATCAATGGTTAATTCCTCCTTTTGACTTCCCAACAAACAAGAGGCTGGAGCAGCTACAAAATAGGGCAATTTGTGCTCCATTTTGCTCTCAGGGATGCAGAAACAAGAGGGATACACATAAAAGATACAAGAAGAGTTTGATGTTTTTTTTCAACTTGTTTGCAGTGCTTCCAATCCCATTTATTTTAATTTTGTTTTTAACAGAAATGTGAAATAACCAAGATGTGTCCTCTGGTGTGTGGCTAAAATAATAGCCCAAATGGTAGGTATCTAAGAAGCCATTATTGGCTGTGATTTGCCATTGTTACCTTTTGTTGAATCAGTGGCTTACTTTTGGGAAATGCCAGACTTGGTGTAGCATGTTATGTAAATATGTTTCTATTGTCTCACATTATGACTCTTTATCTCCATCTAGTTCTAAGTAAGTTTAACTTAGAACTAGACAGCTTTATAATAGAGAACTATTTTCAATGAAGTTGGTTGCATGGTGTACATATACTATTCTCTGTATGTTGTAAAAGTTTCAGTTGTAGTTGAATATGTTGAATATTACTTGTGTAATAAGATGTGAAGATCTTGTACATCTTAATTCAAATTGAGCTTCCCCAACAGATGTACCTTGGTTCAGGTTTTTACCTATGCTCTACTTCTCCAGGCAATACAGATTTCCAAGGCTGCAGTGTTTATTTGGGTTTGGCTACTTTTAGAAAGTGATCACCAGAGCTGATTAGCATTCTATAATATGATTTCATTAGCATTCTATAATATTTAAGTTAAGTCGAAATGGAAGCACAGCTTTAACTCCAACAGAAATATAAATCCTATATCTGCGTCAAATCCCCCAGAGAGGCAGTCTCCCCAGAGGTAAAAGATCCATTGGATGACAGTAAAGAGATATAGAAAACACTTAACATCATAGAGCTGGCAGGTCAAATCTGCATCCTTAACTATTGGGATTTTTCTTTGTTCCCTATCACAGCCACAGCCCTGTATCATTCTTAGCTGGGAGAGATTACATTTTAGCAGAGAGGGATTACCTCATTGTTAGCCTGAAGGAGAAAAATATGCCTCTTTTTCATTCACAAGATCTGAGAAAGACGCCACTAACTGAAAGCAATCAGCCAGCCATCACCCTAAAAGAGAGAATTGTACATGAATTGGCTTTCAGATTTTATTCATTTTAAGCTTCCTTTCTGGGGCTGTGCATTCTCTTTCGGTGTTTAGCTTCCCAATCATGGGATGTTTAAATGGGGAAAACTTGGCCAGTTTTAATAACTGTAATTTAACAGATGGCACAAATGCTATATAGAATAATTAAAGAGAACAATGCTGTGAAGGCCAGTTCAAAATGGCAGTGATAACAGAAAGAAACCAAAAAGTCAAAAGGCAAGCTGATGTGGAAAAAGAACACAAGAATATAGAAATTGCCAACACTGACTGGCAGTCGCTTTCCAGGATTTAAATTTAAATGTGTTCACATAGCTAAAGCTGCCTCATAGATGGCAACACTCTGCAAGATCCTCTGAATACTGGGTAGGCTATCAATATTTAAAATAAAATAAAATAAAATAGCTGCTCAGACTGAGTAATGGCAACATGGATGCCATTACCTTATGGTAATACATGGCTTCTTAATAAGGTTCAGTGACTTTTCTATAATTAAGCCTATCACTGAAACACCATTTCCTATTAGCACCAGAATTTGAAACCAAGGTTAATTGTTGGATGCTAAGGTTCTTTGGATACTAATTGAAAATGGCAGCTGCTCCTGGTTCAGATTATATCCTTAGCCATAAGAAAGTAATTTAGGCTTAGGATTTCATGAAGACCAATGTAATACAAATAATGAGCCACTGGACAGCTTCAAGATTTAGAATAGGAGCAGGAAATTCTGGGAGAATATGTTGATGGAATGGCATTCCACCTTCTAGCTAAGAGCAGGCTAGGGCGATCATACTCAGAATTAAAGATTTTATATTTATTTATGTATTTATTTCAGGATTTATAGGGCCGCCCAACTGAGACTGCGTGACTCTGGGTGGCATACAACATAAACACACAATAAATCAAAGTGAAGAAAAAAAACAAAACTATATAACACAAACAATATATAAATACAAAATCTATTTTGTATTTATTGCTAAGAGGCTCTGGCAAACCACTTCCGAAAAAAAAAATTGCCTTGAAAACTGCAAGGATTCGTCCAGGCAGTCACTGCAGGGTCAGTAATGACTGAGCGCAGACAAAAAAAAAAAAAAAGTTTACAAGTGCCTTATGTTAATTAAAACTAAATAATCAGATGACAAGATTCCTTCTTGTCTCTATCCAGAGATGCTTCTTCTCCAAGAAAATTGCAAAAAATCTTTCAACCATTTCCTCTTTAATAGCTCTTTCCAAGTTTAGCTGTTACTTTTCTTAAGATCAAAAGTAAATCTGCTATGTCTTGCCTTCAGGTTTTCAGGCCAGATTCTTTCCTAATCTTAGTTGGAGATCCCAGGGATTGAAATTGGGACTTTTTGCATACAAAGCCAGATATCCTGGACTGAGCTATGGGTCTTCTCCAAGACTGATGCAGCTGCATAATCTCAAAAACGTCCACTTCCTTCAAAATCTCCAGTGAGCTACCATTTTCTCATGTAACGAATGCAAACCCATTGCCTTGATTTTAGGACTGTGAGTATAGCAAATCCCTCATAGACAGATCACCGTAACAGATATTCCAATTTTGACTCACCTAACAAGCACAAGTTTTAAGAGATACCAGTGAAGTAGCTGGATGGGACTCCAAAACTGCAACCTAGTATATTTTGCATTATGACATAGCATTATGTTTTTGCAGCTGCTTGGAATAGCAAAATCTAGTGGGCTGGTCCCCAAACTAATTGGCCATAGGCAGAGATTTATAAAAGGAACAGTAGATTGGAATTCAAGCCAAAACAGAAAGGCAAGTGAGAATTGTAGCCATATCACTTCTGAAAGCCATATGAACTCTAAGCTCAGGAGTTTCTGTGTGGCAGAAAGCTAATAAGTCCCAAATGTAAAATCCTACAAGCATGGAAATGTTTGTTTAGTTTAAACAGCTCAATAATCTAGTAACAGGAGGACTAAAATATACACACTTTTTACTGCTACACGCTTGGTTTCACTTTGATGGGATGAAACAAGATCACAGTGGGTTATACAAAGGCAGGCACTTAATCCACTTCAACTGTTCGCCCACCTAATTTGTCATCTGGTATATTATTGGACTGCTGCCATGGAGACACCAACAGCCCTCAAAGGCCTCTTCTTCCAAAATAGCTAATAAGGTTGAACTGGGAAAAGCAGGGGTGGGGGGGACATTACAACCATCATTGTACAGGAGAGAGGGAGTGAAGAAAGACAGAGCCAATGAAGTCCACAAAGAGGAAGAATGGAACAACAAAAGCTAAGGAGTATGGAATGGAATTAGTACCTTACAATGGAATCTCCCAAATGCTCATTAAAGATCCACTGTTGTTATTGCAATAATAATAATAATAATTTCAGATGCTTTAGAATAACAGATACTTGCATCTAATATAATATGCTGGATATTCATAAGAAATAGAAGATTTGGCTGGTTAAGAGGTCTTGATGTTTTCTTTTCCCCAGTTCACGCAATTACTATGAAATGCTATGTGTGAGTCTCATAGACATCGGCAGTGATAAGCAGACTTCAGCTTTGTAGAATGTACTGTTCTTTTTGCTTTGTTTTATTTTTTACAAGATCTTGAGAACCTCCAACCAGGAGATTGCATGAGTCTTGCATGAAATAATTTGTTTCAGGTGCCAAGACTGAAAAGAGCTCCAAGCACTTCTGCACAAGAATCCACTATGTCTTATTCTTATAAACAGTGTGATTTTGCTGCTATTATTATTATGAAGAGAAAGAGAAATCACCTGCAAATCATCCAGATATCTATAATAAATTGAAAGCTGCCCTCTACCTATCTCTGGCTGTGTCCAGAAGAACTTTAAATGTATAATGCATGTGGCTAATGACCACATTTTTATGGAGCCTCTGGATGACACTCTATTAACTGAATCGGGATAATCCATTTAAGTATGAAGACCCAAAATAGAACTGTCAGTCTCTCAAAGCATAGATGTATTACTACTAAGCTTAATTCAGTGAGACTTTGGTAGGCATGGCTTTACATCAGCAGTAATGATAATCTTTTCTCTTTGCCTCTGCTCATCTCATATTGACTCCCCCGCCATCACCTTACTGTAAGAGAGAAATACTTCTCCAGTGATTTGTGTGTATCCATAGATATGCAGGAAGCTATTTTCTTTCGAGATGAGCCACACACTATGCAAAGCATAGAAAAGAAGTAAGAAATAGTAAGCAATGAAATTAAAGGCATTAAACAAGAAAAAGCAAAGGAAATATAGCTAAATATACTTTACACATATACTGTTTCCTATACCTCTCCATACCTTTCTATTCTTACTAGCTATCTTTGCTTCTACCTTATCCACACAGCTACATATATTGTTCTTCTTATCTCTCTCTTTTTCAGTATCTTCACAACCCCAGCCAACCACAACTTCCTTGGTCTTCTCCTTCCTCTCATCTATTCACTCTTCCTCTATGTATTGGTTTTGCAATTAGATTTTCACTCATAGTCTTTATAAGACCAAGCTACATCAACATACTTATTTTGTCCTGGTCACTCAGCTGTATTCAATTCACATTCATTCAGCGCCCATTCATTCTTGACCCTACCTTTTCATGTTCTACCACACACATTTCTTAAGTAACCCATTCTACCCTATCCAACTTACATTTATGTTAATCTGGATGTAGCAAACTCTCACAACTGCAGAAGTGCGCAGATTTCAGATCCAAAGCAGCAAAAGGTACCTATTGGCAGCTCTTTTTCTGGGCTTACATGGTAGCCATATGAGTACAGGAACTCTGAAAATCTCCAGAACTCAGATAAGCATTTTTCTTGACCCTGTTCAACTACCCTACAAATTCAAGAAAAGATGTAGTTCCTTAAGGAGCCACCAACAGCTACAGCAAGGATGCCCTTGTAGGGTCTGAAGCATCTTTACTCCTATGGATGTAACTCTTTACATCTCTATTTGTAACAAAATGGGCAGAAACACATTCTTACACACTGTCATTGTAGCTTCTTTCATTTAACATTTATTTCTTGCAACAGACCACATATTATTCACTATCAGCATTTACATTTTAAAATTTCTCCATCTATTTCCCCATGTTTACTAAATATTCTACTGAGATACACAAATTCAACAACTTGTTCTGGGTTGGGTTTTTTTGGTTTTTTTGTTTTGTTTTGGTCATTTATATATAATTTACAATTGTTTGCTTCATTTTTCCTGGCCAACATAAATTACAGTCTTTGTTACATTTAATTTTCAGATCCATTCCCCTTATTGCATGATATAATCTATCTAATATCTACTGCAAATCATTTGGGTTTCCAGCCAACCACATGGTATCATCTGTGTTTAAAAGTAAACATTTATATCCCCAACCATCATGCCTCTACCATTACCACAAACATTCCTTATGTATTTATCCAGAAATATAAAACAATCAAGGAAATATCAAATACTCTTGCCTTACTCCTTGCTTACTCAGAAGCATTCATTAAGCATTCGATTTATTCTCACACAAGCTGTATATGTACTGCTTTTATCACATTCAGCAACTAGCCTTCAACACTGAAGAAGTATTAGAAGATAATTAATCTGCCAACAGAATGAATAGAAAATGGTCATAAGGAAAGAGAATGCGGAAGTTGCTTAGAACAGAGTAAAAAGAATTACAGTTATACTAATGGCAAGTATAAAAAAGGATGCTTGGTAGAATGATGATGTGATGAAGCTATAGATGAGAGGAAAATGCATATAAGACAACAGTGCTACAATAAATGAAGATGAGAGCAATCTATTATATATTGAGGAAAAGATAGTTGCAAAGAACGTAGTGAGAGAGGCACAAAGATCCAAAGTAGTTCTTTGAGTTATGATTTGTTTGTTCTGAAAATAAGAAAGATAGAATAAGATAGGCCAGAAATAGCCAGAGACAGCATTCCAAGGCCCACCCTTATTTTCCCTCTGATAGAAAGAGATCAGCAGCAGGTGTCAGGATCTAGTGAAGATCTCAGGGTGAAATATAATTCTTTGGTGACAGACTATGGAAATCAAACAAATTTAAAAGCAATTATGTGCTGCATTATATTAATATTATATATTATAATATTATATTTCTTCTAAGTAAGCCAAGACAATTAGATTGCTCTTGTTTGCCTACTATTATCCTACTGAGCTGACTGGAGCTCAGCTCAATGGGATAACTGCAAGATGAGTTCATGGCAATTTTAGAAGAAAGAATATCTGGCTGCTTTACACTGGTGTCCATTTCATACGCAATGGATTACATGAAAATTTTCTGCATGTACATGCAATAACAAAGACTATATTTAGTACTAATTAACAAAAGAAAACAGAAAATATCTATGATCAATAATCAGTAGTGTGTGTGCATGTATCTAATTTCAATTTGCTCATGTATATTTTGAGTACAAATATTCTCTTTAGTTGTTAGATTATCTGAAATTAAGCTCTTAGAACGAGCACAATATATTAATTCCCCATTATTTTTGTACATATACAACCTGCTCACTCCTGTCCAGGTGCCTTGAATTGCTCAGCAAAAGCTGGTACCTGGACAGCAGGCAACAAGTACCTAAGTTATCTTTCTACAATCATCCCTACATTGGAGAAATAAATAATTGTATTTAAATTATAGTCAAATTTGCTATGTTTGCACCTCCAAATTTCATGCCACTTTATGATAGAGGGTAATTGAATATTAAATGTTTGAAACTAAACAGATGTAGCCTTTGGCTATTTAATAAAAATGAAGGAAGAACTGACTTTTTAATACTTTGCTCTGCATTGTGAATTATCTGTAATAATGGCTTGCTCTGACTTGTAGATCCTTTTGATTTGCTCTAAGCTTCTGTTTAAACATGTTATTTTTGTGGCTTATTTTTCCTATACACATTTTCCAAATAATTATTTACCATGCAAATATATGATCTGGGAAAGCATCCATATACAGGCATGCCTTGGAGATATTGCGGGTTCAGTTCCAAACCACCACAATAAAGTACATATCGCAATAAAGCGAGTCAGATAAATTTTTTGGTTTCCCAGTGCATATAAAAGTTATGTTTATGCTATACTGTAGTCTATTAAGTGTGTAATAGCATTATATCTTTAAAAAAACAATGTATATACCTTAATTTAAAAAAATACTTTATTGCTAAAATGCTAATCTGTTGGAAAAATGGTGCCAACAGACTTGCTTGATGCAGGGTTGCCACAAACCTTCAATTTGTAAAAAAAATGCAGTATCTGTGAAGGGGAATAAAATGAGGTATGCTTGTACATATACACAAATTAAAGTGTTCAGTATACCATAAACATTACCTTTCCGCCCCTGCCAGAAGATACACACATAACTTCAAATGTTCTACTGGGCTTGAAGACAGGAAGATAGTTGAGACACAACAAAAGCACATTGTTGCATACCAAAGTTGTACTTTATAATACCTAAGGATTGTTAGGATTCTTTGAGAAAGTAGAAGATTAAAGGATGCTTCCTGAACACTTTTGGAGACAGGATGTTCCAAAATTTGTACACATGCAATATATAAAATGTATTATTGTAATATATTTTAAAGACTGAGAAATCCAAGTGGTATACCTCTTTAGAAGAAAATGCTGTATTTTAAAGATGATGCCCAGTAATGTTCCCCACTTCTTTTCAAGGGTCTGGAACTAGGGTGGCATCTCCAACTGTGCTTTAGTTCTATTAAGTGTTTGGGGAATTTCTTATATATCCTAGCACTGATGGTAATCCCACTAAACAAAAGAAATGCAACTACATTTTGTTCCTTCACAGTTGCTTTAATTTTGCTATTTTCCTATCAATCAGATTCTACATTGATCTCTTCTTGCTTCAAAACACTTCCAAATATCCTATCCAATAAGCCCTTCACAAATTATTACTTGTTATTTATAATTTTTTTCTTCCACCTGTCGTGCCCAGATAACGGGTGACCCATTATATTTTGAGCAACGTTGACATAAGAGACAGCTGGATGATAGCAATTGTGACTGTATACAGCAGCTGAGCTAGCAACTATGTTAAGAAGTTTGCTCTCTGAAATACAAGTTAGCTCTTCTAAAGAGATAGCTCCTAACATTACTTGAAACTTGTGTTGCAAAATGCTTTTCAAGCCCAAGTCAATAACATTTTTATTCATTAAACCTTTTTCGTATCATTCCCTCTCCCTCCCTACCACACACAGCAATTGGACATAAAATATCCCTCATTCACTCACTCACATTATTTGAATCTAATTGCTAAGCGGAAATGTGATCAGGAGGGATGGGGAAGGCCAGGAAAAAGGCTTCATATCTGCCTCAGTTCCCACTCCTCCCATAGGTGTATCACCATTGAAACATAATGTTTCATTAGTAGAATGGGAAGTTTGTGGACTAAACAATTAATGGGAACCATCATTCACTGTCTCACTGCTTCAGAGAGACAGATGACTCAACTCAAGTTGACTCAAAAAAAAAAAAAAAAAACCTGACAGGATATGGACAGCCACTTTACTTATCATGGGGAAAAAAAAACCTCTGCACCTGAATATAATATTTGCTTGTACTCTTGCTTTAAATGTTTTCTGCTTCGAATCTGAAATAATATTATTTTATTGCTTAATTCTGCAGCCATTTCCCTTCTCTTCTACTGTTATTTGCTTTGTGTCTATTCTTAGATTATAAATCCCTTTGTGATAAGGCTCTGTTAAACCGCTTTTTTCAAAATGTGCTATTAAATATATAGATATATAAGCCCTAGAAGACTCACTTTGTGTTTAAAATACATAGGAGGACTCTTTAGATTGGAAGAGAACCCACTTAGACTACAGATGCATACAAATAGGATTAGGTGACAGAGCAATAACAGAAGAACATGTTATGCAGAGGCATATAAAGAAAAGTTATGTTTTCCCAGCAACTATTAAATGACGCTCTGTGATCAAATTCATCTGTTTCTATTATTTCACCACTGGAAACTAATCTAGTCATGGATCCTGGAAGTAATATTTTAAGTAGAAGAGGCCAGGGGAAATTGGCTCAAACCAGTCCAATATTACCTTAAAACTTTATTGAAAAAGGGTCTTAATTGAACATCATGAATATCAAAGAATGGTAGAATTCACTCACTGCACAGCAGTCAGCCTCTTTTCTCCACCTCAATTATGTTTTTTTTTTTAAAGTTCAATTGTGGTCTCTGTTTAGTCTTGCTTTGCATAATATATTTTACTGAATAAACCCCAATTGGCTAGATGTCAGTCCCACTATGTAGACAAATCAAGAAATCAACTCTACAAGAAGGCTACTTTTATTAATATTGGCTATAATAACAGAACCTTGCAAGTCTGATTATCCTTTAGTCCCCTCCCACTTATATGAATTAGGGAGGTGTCTGCTTGAGTCACTTGTGCACGCCTTCTTGTTTTGACTTAAGCTATGTTTTCCCCTTGTCGCTTTGGTAACAGATCTGGCCTATCTTTGTCAGGGTCATCTTCCTTACTCTGTACACTGGGTTTACACAAAATGTTGAACCACAAAACAGTTATTATAAACTACACTGGCTGGTTCACGTATAATGCTAAGCCAAAGAATCAACATTATAGCCTTGTATGATGTATGACCCAGTCATTAATACTCTGCTCAGTTTCTCCCTACAGAGAAAGGTCCTTCTCTCCTGGTACAACAAAGAATATGGTGCCATTGCTGTGGTGGTCTTAGCTCTGCCTTTATTTAGCATCATTGTCCAGTCCAATCTACTTTAAAAAATTTAACCTTTTTTGCTGAGCCTGTTTCAGCATCCTTGGACCTAATCAGATTAAACTGTTGCAATGCAATCTACAGTATCTGCTTCTGAAGACACTACAGTATAGCAATTTCAGCTAATGCAAAATTTAGCAGATTTGCTGCTTACAGTCTTTTTAATATGCCTTATCTCTTTGATACACCTGAACTAGTTTTCTGTCTGTTCTTATATTTAAAACTCTAAATGATTTGGGTTTTGATTAACACCCAGAAATATCTTGTCTTATATGAAACCTCCCCGCCAAGCCCAGAGATATCTAAAGCCATGCTCCAAATTTTATCTTACGAGAAAATAAGATTGGCCTGGAAGTCATTTGCTAATGCTGTAGAACTTGCTTTCTAGTGCAGTTAATTCAGCTGCTTTCTTTTAGCCCTTAGAAGGCAAGTAAAAACATGCCTGTTTCAGTTTGTTTTTGATAATTGTCTAGTTTTGTCTCATCCTATTTTGATTTTTGCCGTATGATTTTCCTTATAATTGTGTGACTTTAGATGTTAATGTTTCACAAATATACACTTCAAGACAGCCAAAATAATGAAACACAACAATAAAAATATTCTATAACTTTCTTTTTTTTTTTTCTTCCTAGCATTTTTCCTGCAGGTGCAGGGTCTGCATTTTTTGGATCAACCAAATGTTGATCCATTGGTTGGCACAGGCTGAGAAAGAGTGACTGGCCCAAAGTCACCCAGGTGGCTTGCATGCCCAAGGCAGGACTAGAACTCACAGTCTCCTGGTTTCTAGCCTGGAGTCTTAACCAGTAGACCAAAGTAGCTCTCTCTAAAAATATTCTATATATATATGATAAGTCAATTCAATAGGCTACAAATAAGTGAAGGCAGAAGAACAAAAAAACAAACCTTCCTATAATTTTATAATAACAAAACTAAATATTTTTCCTTTTTTAAAAAAAAGTCTCTTAATTTTAGACATTGTGGCTTCAATATGCACCTTGGAGATTCACAGGAGCCCCCTGTTTAGCACTGTTCAAAACAAAACAGATGTTTTTCTCACGGGTTCCCTCTCCTGGCTATGCCTGAGTCAGCAGTACCAGTTATTTTATTAAACAAGGGCAACTTTTCTTATTTATTTGTTAGTTTTTCATCCTGCCTTTCCTCCAAGAGAGGAGCCCAAGGCAATGCACATAAGTCTTCCTCCCTCAGTTTTTCCCACAGTAACAACTTTGTGAGGTAGGCTGAGAGAGCTTGCCCCAAATCGCCTAAGTCAGCTGTAATAACTAGACCATGCTGACTCTCAGGAAGTATGATTGCAACTATTCAAAACATTAAAAAGCATATATATATGGCTAATGAAGCTGGGGAAATGTGAAAAAGAAGCAGGATGAAATTTAAGGCAAAATCAGAACATTCTAAAATTCAGTGTACGTGTGCCTATATGTAAGCATGACAGCTAAATACAAATTAATTCTGCAAAAAGTACTGTATTCAATTTAGGGTTTCCAACTAATGGACTAACCTCTCAATTGATGCATTAGTGGAGTTTGAAAAGAAGATATTTTGTTGAGGCTACTTTGGTTCTGGTTTCTTATAACAGAATATGAAGAATAAAGATGTATTTTTTTTTAAGTTTTTTTTTTTTTTAATGGCACCATAAAAACATGTAAGAGTGGGATCTGAATGGATTATCAGTTTGAAAGAGTATTCAGACTTTTCTTATAGACTCTCAGGAATCTGAAATAGAGAAATAGGCAAAACCTATCAGTTGTTGCTTCACTGCAAAATGGGGCAGGGCCATAAGAAAATGTTAAAAATGGGTGTCCCGATCAGGATTAGTGGGGGGGGGGGGGGGAGGTGGAGTTGTGGAGCCTCAGGGCTTGAGAATGTGGGGAAACAGGTAGGAATCTACCATGGTTAATATATTTGCAAATAACTGGAAAAACAAAAAGAGATTTCAGAGAAGTAGGGATCTCCAGAAAGATTGTATAAGAGTGTGAAACACTAATACAGAACCAATGTAATTTATTTATCTGTTACTGAAACATGATAGGGAGGCAGAACAAATAAAAAATCATGTTTGTTGTTTGTCACATTTATAAAGCTGCCCATCTCACACAACGCGACTTGGGGCGGGGTACAACAATTAAATAAAACAAATAGATAAAAAACAATCATTGTCTATATACTACTAAAACTCTTGTGTCTATAACATTCAACTGCAAAACAGTGTGTCATAGGGCAACAATTTTTGAACCAAGGAACCTCAAATGAGCTAACTTACAGAATGCGTCCAAATTCCAGGACCCATTACTCCTGTGGGATTGAAATTTGGGAAATTTGTGGCTGCTTCAGCACTGTGCTGCAGCAGTCAGCCCAGGTCACGTGATCGTCATGGGCATATTCCCGACCTCTTTCTCACCTTCCTCTGTCCCCTGTGCCCAGTTGACCAGCGGCAAGGCCTGACAGGCGAGTGGCAGTTGGCTGCTTTGGAACTGAGGCAGAAATTTGAAATCTCTTAACGGCAGTTAGTGGTGAGGGAAGGATGAGGGAGTGACTCGGATGCCTGTTAGTGAGGTAGGGCTGGCTGCGGGGCGCCGGTGGTCGATGGGTGAGCCCTCTTCCTCCCTTGAGGGAGGGGGCCCTTGGGGACACACTGGAATGGGGAGCGGGGGTGCAGTTTTCCTTATGGTCTGTGGCTCCCTTTGTTCCACCTCCCCCCAGCAAAGTGGCAGGCAGTTCCACGGGACAGTTGAGGAGGGGACGGAGCCTTCACTGGGGCTCTCCTGAGGGTCGTGAGGGGAGAGCAAATGGTGCAAGCCTATATTATACATGGAAATGAAGGGAGGGAGGGAAGAAGGAAGGAAGACTTCTGCCAGCTTCCTGCTAGCAAAGTCAATGGGGAAGCCAGCAGCAAGTCGCAAGTCACTCACTCCTGCTGCTTTTTGGCCCTCAGTCATTCTGTTTCTCTGTTTAGGTAAGGAAATATCTCTGAAATGATGACGCAACGGATCACGGGTTGTCTAGTAAAAAGATAAAAAGTAATTATTAAAATATACATTTTATATTATATATATACAATATATATATAAAAAATATACAAAGCTCAGGGAGAAAGCAAGCATATCAATCACGGTGGAGCCATCTAAGAATGTCTCTGGCTCCCAAAGACCCCCAGGCCTGATAACATTGCCAGGTCTTGAGGGACTTCCTAAACAACAGCAGAGAAGGGGTGTGCCTAACTTCAGGAGGGAGAATGTTCCACAAGGAGGGAGCCATGGCAGAGAAGGTCCACCTCCTGGGACTCACCAAATGCAAGTCCCTGGCTAATGGAACGTGTAGCATACCTTCCCTACCATATAAAATGGATGCAAATTTTACAGAAGTAATACTGTAACAGTGGAACAATGGGAAGAATTATGGAAAAAAATCAATACAGTTTACATCAAAACACAATCAGAGGGCAAATTAGTATAAAATGTTCTGTAGATAGTATATAACTCCATCAACTATTGCCAAGATGGAAAAATTGTACAGCAAAAATATTGGAAATGCCTTAACAAAGAAGGAACATTTTATCACATGCGATGATCATGCAAAATGATTGAAAAGTATGGGACAGAAATATACCAAAACATCCAGAAAATTTCAAAAATAAATTTTGAATTGAATTGAAACCATAAATTTTTTTGTTAAGCATGATCCCAGAGAATATAAAGGAAAAGCATAATAACTTATGAAGTTATATGCTGACAGCATCAAGAATCAGTCTGGCACAACATTGGAAAAGAGAAACCTTGCTGAAAATACAAGATTGAAAGACTAAAAATGGGGAATATGTGGCAATGGAAGAATGTACATTGTACATATTCATAACAGAATCTAACTAAATTCAAGCAGAAATGGCTCCCTCACATACAACATAAAAGCACAGTATAAAAATTCTAGCGGTTGAGAAAAAAAAGAAAGGAAGAACTAAAGGGGAGTCTGCTTGAAAGTTTTTTTCTTATAGACTTTTTTCTGTTTTGTTATTTTAATAACTATATTAAATTTCACCTTTTGAATTCTTGCTTCAACCCTCACCTCCAATTGTTTCTGCTCGCCCAGTATGTTCAGGCAGAGTAGATTGCTCCAGGTCCCCTCAATTACATGTTGCCATCTTGCAGGACCAAGGAAGTGTGCCTTCTCTGTTGTAGCCCCTGCCCTTTGGAAAGGCCTCTCCCCAGAGATACATATGGCGCCCAGTCTCCTGGGGTTCCAGAAGGCCCATAAGACCTGGATCTAGTTCTAGGCCTAGGGCTAATGGGTTTGTGGGGCCCCTGTTGTGTTTTATTGTTATGGCAATTTTTAGTTTGGGTTGTCTGTTTTATGTTTTTAACTTCTTTAACTGCTTATTTAGATTTTGTAACTGCCCAGAGTCTACTAGGAGGCCATAACAAATGTAAACAAATAACAACAGCAATAATAATATTGATTTAAAAAAAAGATAAGTAACAACATAGGTAAATTAGGGATTACTCTACTATGTATGTAATCATATGCATCTATGTATTCTATAACTTCCCCCTTTTTTGTTTTTCCTTTTGTTTTTTACTTAATAAAAATAAAAATTATATGTAAAAAGGTTAGAGAATGTGGGGAAACATATGCATAGTTATAGGCAATGTAATGGGAGACATTGGAGGCTGTTACGGAAGAGGATCATGCAGTTGTGCTGATCCACACTCATGGCTGCCTCTTTGTTGGATCTAGGGATCCAATTGGGTACTTTGGTCACCAATTGTTGCTGGTTAATGCCAGGTCTGTGAGCAATAAGGGTGAATCCCTATTCAGTTTGGTGGTAAACAAACAAGTGGATGTGTCCTGGTTGGACAAGGACAGGGCCTTGTCCAAGTCTCCTGTGTTCCTGTCCAGATACTGCTATAACTGTGATTTTCATGCTGCAGAGAGAGCATGGTGGTGATTTTGCATGAGACCTTGTCTGTAACCAGAGGTGTTCACCCTGCAGGTAACCTGTGTGAGTACTTGTATGTTAAGTTGAGCCTGAGAGGCAAGCTAGGGCTGCTGGTGGTGTACTGTCCATACTACTGCCTGGTAGCAGCCTTGTCCAAACACGTCGCTCTCATAGCTGGGTTAATGGTAGTTTGGGATCAGATAAGGTAATTATGGTGATAAAATTATTAAGCATAAATACTTGTGCATGATTTTTGCATCTGCAGATTCTTGTCCAGCATACTTATTCAAAATTATCTGTACCCTTCAGAGGAAAAAAAAAAGCAGGTATCTTGCAGGCTTTTAAGGTTCTTTGCAGATAAAATTACTCATATTTGGTCTGAGTTAGATACTACTTGAGTAGATGATTCAGATAACATCTTGTGAGTTTATCTGTAATTCTTTTGAGTGTTAGGACTCTGAGGTGGATAAGAACCTTTGGTAATATGAGCCCCACCACTTATTTACCATCTATAGGAGACCAGTGGGGGAGATAATCCATTGGTTTGGGGTGAGCTGTGATTACTATGCTAATAATACTCAACTGTACTTTTCCACCTCAGACTGGACTGGAGATGTTATGGAGATCCTTACCTGGTGCTTAGAGGCTGGATGGGACAAAACAAGCTCAAATTAAATCCATCAAGACAGTGAGTTACTATTCTCAAGTGACTGAACTGGCTTGGTTCCAGTCCCAAAATTCATTCTGTACAGGGTCACATTCCTTATGAAGCAGATCCGTGACTTGAGATCCTCCTGGATTCAGAGTTCTTGCTTGAACAGCTGGTGGAAGCTGGGTCCAGAAGGCCTCTGCCCAGCCTTAACTAGTGTACTAGTTGTAGGCCCTTTTGGATTAGGAAGTGTTTATAGAAATGATTCACACCCTTCTTACCATGCATTCAGATTGCAATACATTCTACATGGGGCTGCCTTTTAAGATTAACTGGAAACTGCAGTTGGTCCCAAATGCAATGACATGACTGCTAGTGGGAATAAGCAAATGTAGCAGTGTAACTCCAGAGCTTTGGTTGCTGCATTGGTTACCAATAAACTTCCAGGTCTGATTCAAAATACTAGTTTTGTCCTGTAAAGCCTCATCTAGCTTGGCTCCTGTGTATCTCCAAGACCATCTTTTGTTCAGATTTATTTTTTATCCTGCCTTAATTTTTTGGACAACTCAAGGCAGTGTACATACTTAACGCTTTAGCCTATCCTGTGCATTTACCCCAAGAGGGGATGTTATCTTCTTTGATTAATAAAAGCTTTCCAGGGCCTTATAAAGGTCAACCTGGCGTGGCAAATCTTTTGAAGCAGATTCTAGAGACAGGAATAAAGGTATACTTACATGCAAAATGTTTTATCAGTGCTATCACTGAACAATGGCCTCCATTCCCCCAAATGATCAGAAATTGAAAAGGGGGCATAGTGAAGCTCCATTATCCTCAAATGCTCTACCTATCCATTAGCTATAATGCTTATGTTTAAAATGTATTTAATTCCAATGAATTCAACATGGTTAAATCACTAAAATAGCAGTTTAATGAGGTGTGTGACTTTTTAACAGCCACACAATAGAACATTTATATGGTTTGTAATTAGTTGTGTTCCTTCACATTAGTCACCTTATTGTCATGATTTATTTCTTTGTTGTTTTAACCTTATTCATATTTTGTAAGCAACTTAGAGTTACTATTGTGATTGAGGCAGCCTATAAGTAAATTAAAGTTTCTATAAAACCAATGAATTACCGTATTTTTCCGACTATAAGACGATACTTTTTTCTAAAATCCTTACCCTAAAAATTGAAGGGCATCTTATTCAAGGAAGTCAGCCGAGGAGAGAACCGCGCGGTGGCAAAACTGCCCATACTTTGTCTCTGCAGGCAGGCTTCCTCCTATTGCTAGCCTCCAATCACGAGTGAAATAGCTTGTCTCCCAAACAGACTTCCTCCAATCACGAGCCTTATGTAACTGACGTCAGCTGATGCTGAACAAACCAATTAGAGAAGGCTGTTTGCAGAGAGAAGCTATCGGCAGTTTCACTTGTGCTTGAATGTAATCAGTTATGCAAAAGAGCATGGAAATAGAGCTGCAGAGAGACGGTTTGGACCTCCTCCCACCGAGTGTATCAGGTCAATGTTAACTAATTACTAAATAAAAATGTGTTCTGCACTATCTTTAAAATATTGATTTCTTAATTTTGGGTTGGAAAAATGGGGTTCTTGTACATTTTTTTTTTTTGTCTGCGCTCAGTCATTACTGACCCTGCAGTGCCTGCCTGGACGAGTCCTTGCCTGGATGAATCCTTGCCTGGACAAATCCTGTGCAGTTTTCAAGGCAATTGTTTCGGAAGTGGTTTGCCAGAGCCTCCTTCCTAGAGCAGAGCCCAGCTGGCGAGCGCAGGAGGCGGGGTTTCCGTTGCTTCGTGCCCTTTTTGGGCAAGCGCCGTTTCGCGCTTACCAGCAGCTGATCCCATCTCTCTGTGCAAGGCGCTGCCAGCATTTTTCCTCCCACCGGAGTGAGAGTACCCATTTATCTACTCACGTACGTTTTCGAGCTGTTGGGTTGACAGGAGCTGGGGAGGAAACAGGAGCTCACCCTGTTAACGCGAAGGCTGGACTCAAACCGCCAAAGCGTCAGCCATTTCTGGCCAGCAATTTTCAGCGTCATTAAGCCACTGCGCCACCGTGTCCCCCCTCGTCTTGTACATGCGGGCGTCTTATTGACGGAAAAATACGGTAGTTTGTATTACTAATATATACTCTCAGAAATGTCACTGTTGTGATCATCTTCCAACAGTGAATATAGTTGCATATGAATACATATGCATCCTTCACTATTTCTGCAAAACAGAATACCATACCAGAGCAATCAAATTTTTGGTTTTTCAATAGTTTGAGGACTGTTAACCATTATCCTCAGTAGAAAATTAATATATCCTGATAAATATCTTATTATAGAGCTCTCCTATACATTTTTCATTAGAATTAAGCTCTATTGGATTTATGCTCAATTAACTATAGGTAGGACTGCACTTTTGGAATTACTTATTTTCACCTGTGAAATTTCCAAGGGTGTCTGCAGTAGATGGGGTTAAATGACAAAATGTGTTTGTGATGTCAGCTCTAGCCTTTTTGTATCTGTATCATCATGGAGGCTGAATCATGTCATCTTAATGCACATTTCATCATTTATGTAAGGTATTTTATTAAATAATTCAGTAAATGATCTGTACATGAGAATTTTGGTTCTGCATGATTTATGTATCAGACAATGATTCATGTTTTAGTACATAACACAGCAATCAATTGTCGCTCTCCAGATGTCTTTAATTCCTGTCTTCAAACTGTGCCTTATTTTTTAACAGATATGCTGCTAAGAATTCAATAGGGTTTGGAGGCCTGAAAAGAAAAAAGAGAAACAATAGCTATGAAGTGGAAAGTTCTTTTAACTTCAATTAAAATATTGAAAATTAAATCCATAGACATAATTCAAATCCATAATTTTAAATACTGAATATTAAATATATAGAATATGTTATTTATTTAAAAAGATGAAAAAAATACTTTTGAGTGTTGTTTCAGATTGCCAGACATTTCATTTCATTATGCAACCACCCTCTGAAATATACAGAATAAATCATGATTAGGTAAAACCCTCTGCTGGTTTATTAATTTAAGTCAGAACTTCAATTTCATGTATAATTCGGGCTTCTGTTCTCATTTCATCTATTACAAAGGAAGAGATATTTGTCAGTTGAGAACTGTGTGCTTGCAGTAGATAGAATCATCCGCTTTCTGAAATCTGTTACTTTGTGATACAGTCCTTCTCAGGGCCTTCTCTGCATATACCAATCTGTTTAGTTCCAACCCGATGCTTTCTTCTCTTCAACTCAATGTTTTTTCCACATATTTGATATTGCAAGTCATCTTTAGCTGGTCACTGGCCACCAAGAAACTAGAACTAGACGGAAGGACTTCTGGGAAAGAAATGGCGAACTGAAGACACGAAAAGTGGAGCCAACGACCGCAGTGGAATGAAGAGCCAGCAAGTAGACCGGCTCTTCGAAATTCCTCTCTGGACAAGGAGAGAACTTCAGATTGCCCACAAGTGGTCCAAACAGTTGCTCCTCATGAGGAGACCACAAGACAGCAGTTCCTGGAAGGTTTATTTATTTATTTATTAAATTTATATGCTGCCCATCTCCCCCAGAGCTTTAGAGCTCTGGAAGACGAGGGTACAACCATCTTGCTCAAACCTCAGTCGGCGCCTTTAAAAGGACACTGGGTCCACATCCTTCCTTTTCTAATCACTTTTGGAAATTGCTTGTTAACTGCTTTTCAGCTATTAGGAACCTTTGGATCAACAAATCTGAAAACACTGGGTGAGTTTCCTTCAATCCTTAGTGAAAGAAGTTTTAAATACAAATTTAAGGACTTAAAAAAATGTTTTTGGTGGCGGAACAAACAGCAAAAGGGTGATTAAAACTTTGATTTTAGAAAATTACAAACATACTAAGTGTCCAGATAAGTTTGAAATAAGATTTTGGAATTAATTATAAGGAATCCTTCCTGTGGGAAAATGCTTGTTTTGAATTCTTTTAAATTTTAAATTCTTTTAAAAAACCATCTTATAAGACTTTAAAAATTGAGTACTACAGGGAACTAGAAGGAACTAAAGATTACAATTAAAGGAGAACAACACTTAATTTCGACTCACAAATACAGAATGAAGCAAAATATTTTAACATTGTACATACTGAAGGATATTTTTGAACAATGGACCCAGAAGTTAATTTATTTTAAGAATGTCTGCCTCTATAGACAGATGTTATGGAAGAGGAACAAGTTTTACCTGACAAGATTGAGACTGATCTGAAAGTGGATTTAAAAATGACAGGCTACAAGAATTATATGGAAAAAGATGCTACTTTGATGAAGATGAACTATTCCTATACATGGCTCCCTGAGCCTGTGTAAAGCTGCAATGACATCATAAAGCTGTGCTGACTTCGGAGAGCCTTCAGAAAGGCAGCGCAGCTTTACAAAGGCTCAGGGACCCAAGTGCAGGAAAAGTTTGCTGGAAAAGCTGGGTTCAAAAAGGAGAGAGAAACAGCAGCGAGGCGCTTCTGCTTTGGCCACAGGGGCTGGGCGGAAAAAGCAAAAGTTCAGTGTAGAGAATTGGGAGAGAAGGCAGCTGGGTGAATGAATGTTTCCTGGGGTGGCTTCGCGCAGCTGGGCTGAGGTGGCTGCAGCTTCGTACTGTGCTGTGGCTCAGGGTTTCCTGCAGCCCCAGAGCTACACAGTTCTGGGGCTGTTTGCCACCCCACAAGACAGGGTGCAGGGCGGCCAAACGGGGAGAGATGGGGGGGAGATTGGCAGGTGAGGAGAGTTGGAGGAAGTCCCTTACCTTACTGAGGCCATTCCGGGCTAGGAGGGACCAAGCCCGGAATGGCTTGGATTGGTGTGGGTCCTTGGCTAACAACCCATGATTCTCGGCTAACGATGGCAACTGGAACTGCTGGGATTGCGGTCACATGATGTTTTCCTTTATGACCACATTGCTTAGCGACAGAAATTCCATTCCCAATTGTGGTCATAAGTTAAAGACTACCTGTATCATGTTATCCAAATGCACTGTGTATCCTATACACACATACAACAAGCTTGCAGAGAAAGTAGTGGTTGGGGATAATGAGGAATGCTGGCCAAATACCACCTATAAGCTAATGGTTCCCAATCCCAATATTACAGGCTAAATTTTAACACTGCAGAAGAATGATAAATGTATACATATTCTCTTTGGATCTGCCTTCCAATTCAAACTTATTTTATTTTACGCTGCCCCAATCACTTGATCTCTGGATGGTGCACATTAAGCAAAAAATAAAAAGAAGTAATGCAAAGAATAGGTTTAACATAATAAACAATGCTTGCTCAGCAAAAATACTATGTGCCAAAGGACCTTTAGAACAAACGACTCTAGGGTTTTTCTAAACAAAATAATTTTTATTACTTCTACACTTACAGAAAAGCCCCATGGTCTTGTCCCTCCCTCAGAGATTTCTTGGGAATCCCATTGGTGGGAATTATTTTCTCAATAGGTTTTCTTTTGCTGACCAAACTGGATGGGTAGAATCAGAATCATGCTTGGTAAGGTGGACCCTGGGCACAGAAGCCTTCTGACACTCAGTGCAGTGACTGAAAAATAAGTCTAGTCCTGCAATAGCAGGTTTACCCAACTAACAGCCTAGCCATCATTTTCTGAATCAGCTGTAGCTTCCATATCATCTTCAAAGGCAGACTCACATGGAGTGTGTTGCAACTGCCCCTCTCATGTGATAATCAGGGCATAAACAACTATCATCAGAGAATCCTGGTCCAGATAGGGCTTTAAACTGGAATATCAACTAGTGTTTTAGCACCTCATATTGGAGCATCCAAGGGTTCGACTACTCATCTCCTACCACTATCTAAAACCACTGACTCAGCTAAGAGCAGAAACGCTGTAAAATGGTGCTGCCTTCTTCTCCTAATCCTTGGAGGCAGTCCAGTAGGATACACTGGTGAACAGCATCAAATGCTACTGGGAGATTCAATGAGAATTGAGTAGGCACACTCCCCCATCCAAGTCCTGACAAAGGAATCTAGAATGACCTCTGCTGCTTCTGTTCTATGTCTGGGCCTGAACCCTGAATGAAATGGATCCAGTAATCTGCTTCCTATAGGGTCCACTGTAGCTCACTCACCATCACATATTCAAAAAGGTTAGAGGCAGGACAAGCATTCACAAATATGGCTAGACTGAAAGGTGGCTTCTTCAGGAGAGGGCAAACTACTGCTTCTTTCAGTGGTAGCAACACCTTGCCTCAAAGAAGCATTAACCACCTGCTGAATCCAGCCACCCAACCCTGCCCTAAGTGTCAGGATCCATCAGTGCTTGGGGTAGACCATTCTCATAGGCCCTTTAGCCTTGTAGTAGTCCAAATAAGCTATAATCCAGTTTGACCAGAAAGTGGTCTAACCATTACAAAAGACAGATGTTAGTGTCCTCCACATCCAGATCATGACTCAGCTACCCTGAGATAAAAAACAGATCAAGTGTGTGCCAACCTATGTGCATCAGAACTGAAACTACTTGTGACAAGCACATGGCTGCCGTGGATGCCATGAACCCACTAGACTCTGAAGTCATATTTTAGAAAACAGAGGCTGCAAAATCACTAAAGATCATAAGCTCTGGGGATTCCAATTCCAGCCCCAAAATGTGGTCTGCAAACTGATGAAGGGCTAATGCCAGCTAGGCAGTCAGTACATGAGCAACAGCCCTAGCTTGTCTATGCAACCCAATTTAACATATAGTACTTGCAACAAGTTACATCTGGAACACTGCTACTGGTCACTGTGATGTTTTCACCCATGACCACAGCCCCCCTCCCTTTTCTCTTACCCTGGTGTTGTGGCTATAGCAGCAAACCCAGATGGGCAGATTTCTGACAGGATTACACTTCCATTGCTGTTCAGCCAGGTCTCTTTAATACACATCATGTCAAGTATAGATTCAAACTTATGTTCAGCAGGAGTTGGCCACTCGGCCTAGGGTAGGGACCAAAGCTTAGAAGAAAGGATCTGCATTAGCATGCACAGCCCATCCACATCCCTCGTCATACCTTCCTCTGCTTATGACAGTTCCAATATACTGGGACAGTTGTTTATATTTTTCTCTTAGGGAAAAATTCCTAAGATACTAATTCCTTCAGCAAAATCCTTCCTTCTGTCTTTCCACTTGGTATGTATAATGCACACAAATCAAAATATAAGGTCATTAGGAAAAACCACAAAACATGAACAAGCAACTTACCTCTCCTTTGCAAGGACTGCAAGGCCTTGTAATAAGATAGGCACAACCGTCTGATCCAGATATGCACGTGTAGGTAATGACTGAAGATCCACTTTCTGCTTTGATGTTTTTTCTGCACTTGCTTTCTCATTTTCCACTATCCGCTTAAAATTATAAACATATGCTATGTGAAGATATCTATCCCATCTTTAATTGAAATCACAAATTTCTTAATAAAATTACACATAGCCTCCAGGCATTCCTTCTGTGGCCCTCAGAATGAGTGGGACCAAAAATGTGGAAGGTTGATTTCTTATATTTTTGAGGTTTTAAGGAACAAAATTAGTGCCCTAAAATTTGCAAGTAAATGAATCATCCATAATCATCCAATTAAAACTTCTGAAGCCTCACCCATTTTTACAGTGCAGCCTTCAACTTATCATGCATAGCCTGATGTGCCCGTCAAGCTGACAGAAGTTGCATGCCCCCTATTCAGAATGTTTCCAAAGATCCATGCATTTTATTTAGTCCACACAAGCAAAATAATATTTTTCTGAAAGGTACAAAACCTCAAGCAACAAAGATGATTTATTTGCTTGAAAATGCTCATGGCTTCATTCAATAGATGTGTAGCACTGTAGTTCTACAGTGGGTGATTGAAGCTGTGTTGTACCAAAATATACATATGAATATGCAGATATATTCAAGAGACTTAGGTAACTGATCCAGAATCTCATGGCTGCATAAGCCCCCTTTGGAGTAACATCTGAAGGTCACCACTGCAGTTTCCCACAATTTTGAGGCATGAAACAGAAGGGCTTAAAATAGGCTTAACATAGTTTTAAAAATGCCATAAATACCCCACAGGGACTCCCAACCCATTAAAAAAAAAATCAGAATTCCATCTCTAATAATATGCACAGCATCACCCCACCTACTTTGCATCATCACTCCACCTACAGTGGCCTTCCCCAACTACCAAAAGGCAGCCTACCTCTGCCTAAAGTAACTATACTCTGAATATAAACGTTTAATCAGCAAAGGAATCAAGAACCTTATCTTCATTTTATTTATAGTGCTTTTAGGCTGCTCTAAAAGCTTGTACCTTTCCAAGGCAATATATAAAGAAATGCATTAAAAATATAAATAGTATTACAAATAAACACAGCAGCCCCAAAATACAGCATAGAAGGAAAACAAGGAAAACTACAGAGCAAACAGCCAGAGCTTTTTGCAAGGACAATTATAAAAAACACTCTTACATTCCATTTTAAAAAACCAATACAAATCTCTCTTAACTCTCAGTACCACTATCATAATCTCAGAACCGATACTCAGTCAAGTATTCTAATGTATAATGTACATGAGGCTCCACTCACCAACTGCATTCAGTTCCATAACTCAGATTATACACTGTAAGAAAATACTAAAAGGACACTAATTTCACTTAGGAATAATCAAATCTCAATTACCTCTACATTCTCTGTAAGGCCATATTCTGCATGTGGATTTTCTGGAACCTGTAAAACAATACACATCCATAAAATGACAACAAAGGAATATTTACCTTTTTAGAAAACAAGAACTTTAAATAATTATTATCACTGTTACTGTTTTAGCCTTACCTGTGGCTGGCCCTCCATAATCTGTTCGGTATCCATGATGTATAGAAGTCAAAATAGTCTGAGAACTTAAAAAATGACGATTGTACAAGTTAATATATTGAGACATACAACATTGTTAATAGCCTGAACCTCAAAGGATATTTTTCTACTCTTCCAGATTCTGAATACTTTTTATATTAAGCCAGTAAAACAAAACTCCTTAAGAATACGATAAAGTGATTTCACGGCTTCGGATGGGTTATCAAAATTACCTGGGAGCGATAGACTGAGGAGGAACTAATCCCCTGGTAGAAAGACTGCGGATAGGACATATATTTACTGATTCAAAAAGAAGCCCGATTCATTTCAAGTAAGCGGAGGTGGGATTGCAGCCTTTACTCGGCGCTCTAACAAAAGGCCTTTTTTTTGCACTTAGAACCCAAGCATGGAGAGAAGAAGTGGATTCGGGATATTCTCCGACCTAAGGCTTCAAAACATCTCCCCCCCCCCCCCCCCGGCTCACTTACACTTCGTCAACTAAATTCGGTTCGAAGATATAACTGGCAAGAAACGGCCCGTCGCGGAGCAACAAGAGAAACAACCGTCGTTACAAGTCGTAAAAAAATCTTGGTTGTCGTACAATGTTGTGCGGTAGAAAAGAGGGATGTCGTACTTGCTGGGCCACGATGATTTTGTTTTTGTGCGCCTGCGTAATAATGAAACCTCTCCTCCCCAGAGCGCCTGCGTGGAGGGGGCGGGCGGCTGTTGGAAAAGCACCTCTCCCATTGCATTGGCCGGTTTAAGGAGCAAGCTAAGCATCTTGCAACTTAAAAGGGTTCTTGGCCACAGAATTAATCAGGGTTAAAGAAGCTCTACTTTCAGATGTTTGCTCTAAATTTGAGAACAGAGAGAACAAGCAATCATCTAAAGACTTCATAATGAAGCAAAATTTTGTTCTGGACTGAGTACCGATTCATTTGTTGCAATAGGCTTCTTTAACTTAAAAGGATTCAGTGTTTTCCCGATTCAGAAAAACTCAGATGGGAAAAAGGTGAGGCTGTCAGATCTGGGCTGCTGAAATCCAGTCGACTTGGTGTTTTCTATACGTTTGCTGCCATCTAATGATCGTCCGGATAGTTGCAGTCCAGCTCTGCAAAATGGAGAGTATAGAAACTGCCTGTGTAGATCCAGGTGTTTTAAGGGTTTTTGTAGAGGCAACTTAGTCCTTCATAAAATAAACAGCTTGATCCCAAATGAATTCCCCAGTGAAAAATTAATGTAAAGTAAGTCCTGATCTTCTAGTATCTTCATACAGGCAATTATTTAGTATTTAGCACACTCCACTGTTCAATAATGCCCCAACTAGGACACACTATCAAACATATTTAACTCATTAGCTCTTTTTCTCCAGGCAACAGGGTCAGAATGCTGCTTTCTGCCTTCAGAGGACAACTGATA
Source organism: Liasis olivaceus (assembly GCA_030867105.1). Classification (NCBI taxonomy): domain Eukaryota; kingdom Metazoa; phylum Chordata; class Lepidosauria; order Squamata; family Pythonidae; genus Liasis; species Liasis olivaceus. The sequence continues at coordinate 268,313,688 of CM061349.1, forward strand.
ATTGGAGAAGAATATTTCTGGCAAGGAGAGCAGAAAGCAAGTTTCCTGCTTCTTTGGGTGGGTGGAGCAGGACTGATCACTGCATGCAATCCCTTGGAAGGAAAGGGTGCAGTTTTCCACTGCTTCCCTAATTTATTGCACAGTTCAGAATATGTCAGATTGCACTAATGTGCCACAAGAAAGATTTGATAAACACTTCTTACAATTAGGCCACCAAGGAAAACAATGTATTACTTTATGCCTCTTAGAATGAGAATGTTTACAACATACAGTCAGCAACATAATCTCAAAAGTTGGAGGGAATTAGGATGCATTTCAGTTCTTTGATGCAGCCTCCTCTGAATTGCAGGAAAACCTGAGAAGCCTATTGCCTGGAAAGCATACGCTTGGCAAGCACAGTACACTAAGCCAGAATCTGTTTTACTTGATTTTAGGTTAATTGGTTGGACTCAGCCAAGTGTGATTTATTCAATATAGCATGGTTAAACATCTTATTTGTTGCCAGCCTTTCAAGATAGGCCAGTTACAGGAATACATAACACAAGGACTACTGGAACTTTATTTTTACAGGATATAATAACAGAGTCTTGAAAGCCTGCCAGAGTATCCCTCTGCATCCTTTTATACCAAACAGAATCAAGGCAGGATTATCTTGGGTTTATTTCTCACCCTTCTGAATTGTCAACTGGGTCTTACATTCAAGGTTATTTTCATATTCCTCTGTGGCTTGTGTGAACCACTCATAGTTCATTAATAGCACTGAGTAACTTAACAAGGGAGAGAGAAGAGGATACTGGGATGCAGTATGAACCATATAAGTCCTATACATGCAGAAAGCTCAAGAGAGTCAGTGCTGACAGATTGCCATCTTCCCTCTTCCCCATTCAATCCATGTGTATTTAAAAAATAGTTCTATTGTATTTATTGGTGTTTACAGAAAATTAGATTTGCAGCATATAAGTAATAGTTTCAAGAAGTGGGAGATGATCAAAAATATAATTTTCAGCATTGGAATAAAGTTGTGTCTTGTTTCAGTAAAGAGCAAACTGTGCTATATATAAATGCAGGTTGAGAAATTGCCCTGCCTTGGGAGTGTTTCTTTCACTATAAGTGTTTAAAATGTGCTGATGGATTTAAGAGAAACAGGGTCTACAATATATTGAATCTGACTGCATTTTGTGGCAGCATGGTTTTATAGTAAAAAAAAAAAAAAATAGATGAACCTTACTTTCATGCTTGTGATACATAGTACTTTTATATATATCCAGTGGATGGATAGGGTAGTGGTTAGAGCGCCACCCTTTGACGCAGGAGACTGGGGTTTGAATCCTGGCTGATACCTACCTTATCAGCAGGGGTCCTTGGGCAAAGACCGCCTACCACTTCACCTGCCTACTTTGGATATGAGAGTGACATGAACTAAAAGAGTCATGCCGGCTTGGACATTGCCCGGATTAACAAGGTCTGTGCCAGATGTTGGGGAACGAAGACAATCTGATGATAAGTGGGTTACTGGAACAAACCATACATGGATGAGACAGGAGAACCTGGAACAGTAGACCTAGTGAGTAGGAGATATATGAAACATATGACAGTAGATCTAATGAGAGAGGATATATGAAACGTATGAGGGAACTATGGATGGACTTAAGTGCTACATCCACACTAACTGAGAAACAGCTAGTTACCCAATGCTTCAACATAGTGAAGAGGAAGCTGCTCTTACAACTTGAGATAGACTAACTACACATTACATCCTGGACTCAGAAAGACTGAGAAGAACAACTGGATGTGCAGCCAACACCTGAAGCTAGAACATCACTGCCACCCCCTCCATTACAGAGCACAGCAGTTGATAAGAGGCACAAGATCATGGATAAACTAGCTACAGTCAACCCTTGAGACTGATTACCAAGGCTCAGCTGAGAAGTACCATCAGATGGTATGCTAGAAGATGCCAATACAGCCCTCACTACAATCCCTATTACCACCATAACTCAAACCAATGAACTGGTATACGCTATAGCCGCTGTAATCCCAGAGATGCTTGGCTACATGATCAGGAGGAACAGCAGTACACATCCCCCCTGGAAAATAAGGTTGGAGGCTAAGATCAAAGCAACTTGGAGAGAAGTTAGTCAGCTGGTAGAACTACAGAGGGGTGTGGAGATTAAGGGTAAGGCTCAGTTACAGAAAAAAATACAAGGGCCTGACTCCATCTGAAGTCTAGAGACCGCTAAAGAAAGGTTCACAGCAACGGCTGCCAGGCTAAGGAGATACACTAGAGAAGCAGAGGCCAAGAAGATAAATGCCCTATTCTCCAAAGAACCATCCAAGGTGTACTCCCAACTGCAGTGCAACAACACAGTAACAGCTGAGCCACCAACAGCAGAAACTGAACAGTACTGGAAGAACATATGGGAGAAAGAGAAGACATATAACATCAGTGCAAAGTGGCTGCAGGACCTGTGAGCAGGCCACTGCGGTCTCCCAGAACAGGAACCAGTCACCATCACAGTAGCAGATATCCAACAGCGGGTCAAGAACATGAAGAGTTGGACAGCACCTGGCCCAGACATGATCCACACCTATTAGCTAAAGAAACTAACTGCAGTACATGAATGCCTAGCAGCATAGATGAACCAGCTGCTAGCAGCAGCCTCTAGCTGCTAGCGGCAGCCTCCAACCCAGACTGGCTAACACAAGGAAGGACAGTGCTGATCATGAAAGACCCCCACAAGGGAACAACACTGTCCAACTACCAGCCAATAACCTGCCTCCCCACAACATGGAAAGTTCTATCAGGCATCATAGCCACCAAGCTACAGGACCATATGGGCCAGTACATGAGCACAGCCAGAATGGCATTTGGAATAACACCAGAGGCTCAAAACACCAGTTGCTCATAGATAGAACAGTCGCCCAAGACTCAAGGTCTAGGCAGACCAATCTCAGCACATCCTGGCTAGACTACAGGAAAGCCTACGACTCAATGCCACACACATGGATCTGTGAATGGCTGGTGCTATACAAAGTCAACAGAACACTAAGGACCTTCCTCAAGAACTCAGTGGGATTGTGGAAGACCACACTGGAAGTGAACTCAAGACAGCTCACACAAGTGGCCATCAAGTGGCATATACCATATGATGCACTGTCCCCACTGCTGTTCTGCATAGGCTTAAACCCCCTCAGCCAGATAATCACAGGGACTGGATACGGGTACAAGTTCAAGAGTGGAATCACCATCAGCCACCTCCTCTACATGGATGACATCAAGCTGTAGGCTAAGAGTGAACGAGACATCGACTTGCTGATCCACCTGACGTGGATCTACAATGAGCACATGGGGATGTCATTCGGACTGGAAAAGTGTGGCCAGATGGTAGTAAGGAGAAGAAAGGTAATTAAGACTGATGGGGTGGAACCACCGGTGGGCCACATAGCAGACATGCAGACCAGTTACAAGTACCTTGGTATCCCATAGTCACATGGGAACCACGATGAGGAGGCAAGGAAGACAGCAACATCCAAGTGCCACCAAAGGATAAGACAGGTCCTGAAGAGCCAGTTCAATGGGAAGAACAAGATCCACACCATCAACATGTATGTCCTGCCAGTCATCGGATACCCTGCCGGTATAGTGAGCTGGCCAAAGGTGGACATGGAAGTTATGGAATGTAGTGTCTAATAAAAAAATATATGACCCTTTTTCTCATGCCAGATTGACTTTATGGGGAAACCTAACTTTAAAAAGTGGAAAAAAGATGGTGATATGGAAAAATTGGATGGAAGTGGGGATATTGACTTTAGACCAACTGATAGATGATGAATTTTTAACATATGCTGTGTTAAGAGATAAATATCATCTATCAGATGTATCCCAATGGCAATATCTACAGCTACAACATTTGTTAACAAGATTGTTTGGACCAGCAGCATTTTCAGCTTCTGAGACACCTCAGATATTAGAACAACTTGTTAAATCCTTTAAAAGTAAAAAAAAAAAAAAAAAAACTACTATTAGTTTGTATAGATATTTGTTATCAATATGCAGATATTAAGGGATGAGTGGAATAAAGAATTAGAGGTTTCTATATTGCCTAGACAATGGGAAAGTGTCTCAACTTCTATAGCAAGCATGTCAATGGACCTTAAACTACAACTTAGACAACAAAAAATAATTTTTAGAATTTATTAGACTCTACTACCTCTGTATAAAAAAGGATTGTCAAAAACGGCATTTTGTGGGAGATGTAATAAGGACAATGCCTCTTTAAAACATATGTTTTTACAATGTCCTATACTTAAGTTTTGGGAGAAAGTAGTGGACTATATAAATACGATTGTGCGACAAAAGCTAAAATTTTCAGAGGACAATATTCTTTTAAACTATATACCTAGTACATGGAACTTGACAATTGGACAACATAAATGGATTCTCCACGCCCTTACTATGGCCAAAGGACTGATCTTGCAGCATTGGAAAGATAAATGTACAGCCCCATTCACTCAATGGATTGAAGACCTGATTGCCCTTGCTACTTATGAGCAGATTGCCTATAGACATAGACTTTGTATGGACGTGTATAATGAAATATGGGACTCATTTATACAAAATACAGTAGGTTAAAAAGCAACACGATAATTCATATACTTATGTGATACTATATTTACACATGACACTAATCCAGATTTTTTAAAAGAATGATTCATTGACCAAACCATAATGGCATAGCTCACACATCACTAAAGCCCCAATGCTTCAGTTTACAATACTAAGCCCAAACCAACCATATTACTGTTTACTAGGATGTGTAAACCAAACCACGGAGTTCGATACAACGTATAGCTTTAGTTTACATCAAGCAAGAGGCAGCTCTTGCTGATTATTTAGAACATGAAGGAGGCTTGTAAAGCAACCACATTTCCAGGCTTTATATTCTGACAAGAGACCCCTAGGAAAAACATTGACTCCTATTACGCAAACGCTCTCTAAAGACTACATTACCCAGAGCGCATCGCCCTCACACAAAGGGCGAACATTCTAAAGCGGAGCGGAACGCACACTTCCGCTATTTCTGTGAAAAGAAGCATTGCGTAGTGGCGTTGATCGCGCAAACTAACAATAGACCTCAGAAAGGACCTTACGGGCTTCGTATTCAGAAAGGCTCGCTACGTAGAATTTCTCGTGCGCGCGTGTGAGAGAGTGGGGGTGAGCAAAAGGGGCGTAGCCTCTGCTATGGCAGGCCCTCGCAGGTGGTTGTTGTCAGTCCCTGGCAGCGGGTTATGGCGACGGTGGTGATGAATGAATTCTCCGGGAGGGAGAGGGAAGAAAAAGGACTTAGGCGCCTCCAGCTCCCCGACTCGGGCCGCCGGGGCCTCCCCTTCATCAGCGGCCGGCCCGGCTCCCGCCCCACACCGCCAACAGGCGGCGGTGGCTTCTCCTCACAAGCGGAATCTCTACTACTTCTCGTATCCGCTTTTCGCCGTCTTCGCGCTGCTTCGTTTCCTCGCCTTCCAGCTCGGGCTGCTCTTCGCCTGGCTCTGTGAGCGCCTCTCCCGCGGCGGGGCGTTCATGGCCGCCGCCAAGGGCACCAGCCAGGCCGGGGATGCGCCCGAGTCGGTACGGACCTGTCACAAGCGCGCCTTCGAGTGCATCTCCACGGCGCTGCGCATCGACGAAGACGAGGCGGGTAAGTCCAGGGGAAACGGGCAGGGCCGGCGGACGAGTTGCCTGAGGGGGAAAGCAGGGAGGCCGCGGGAAGGCTGCGATGTTCGCGAGGAGGAGTTGGGGAGTTAATGGAAGCCCTCCTTTTTCGGCCCCTCACGCTTACTTCGTCTCAGTGCAGGGTCGGTGTTTCCTGCTTCGTCATAGCCACTGTTTTACTCCCAGGCTTATTGGCGAAGCAGTAGCGGGCATTACTGTACTAGGACCGAACACCTGCCCTGTCGCTTGATATGGATGTACATTAGAGCTGCTTCGCCTGCGTTAGTGACTCATCTCTAGGAGCGGGCGGGGGGTGCCGAAGGGGCAAGAATGGTCTCAGGCTGTGCATGGATCGAAGTCGCGTCCGGATTTTGAGCGCCAGCAGCGATCAACATAGCTTTTGGCTCAATAGGAGCAAAGAAGAAGTGCTCTTATATAGGCCCACAAGGCGGGGGGGCGGGATTGCAAGGGTTGAATTGCCCAGACCGAGAAGACCCATGTTAGAGCCATAGCAGTAAAAGGTTCCTATGCATGAAGGATGTTGATAGGAAGGGCTTGTGGGTGGAGTCCATGTGAGGGAGGCTTTGTTGTGAATCTGAAAGAGACTTTGTGCTATTCGGTTAGTCTCTTTGTTCTCTAGGTTCAGGTTGCATCTTATTCATACATTCCTCCTAGTCTCCTCTGTTGTTTGTAGTGACTCTCGGGCTTGCATTTTTACGGTAGTATATTATTAATGTGGCTAGCAGGGTGCTGTGTGTCTGCGTGCCTTCGAGTCAGATTTTGACTCCTGGTGACTGCCTGGACAAGTCCCTGCAGTTTTCTTGGCAAGGTTTTTTGGAAGTGGTTTGCCATTGCCTTCTTCCTAGGGCTGAGAGAGCGTGACTGGCCCAAGATCACCCAGCTGGCTTCATGCCTAAGGCAGGACTAGAACTCTCGGTTTCCCGGTTTCTAGCCTGATGCCTTAACCACTACACCAAACTGGCTCTATGGCTAGCAGTACAGAGGAGAAAAATATTTCCAGTAAAATGGTGAGCTATGGAGGTAGTTATCCAAAATGGCTTTTTCATTTCTGTATACGGTTTGGCTGGTATACAGTAATAACTTAAATAAAAGTATGTTAATGTTAGGAGGAGTTTGGATGGCACAAGTTGTGACTTGTCAGTTGCAGACTTTCAATGACTAATATCAAGTTGCTGATAGTAAAGTTTTGCAGCAGAAATAACCCTTTGATAGAAGTGCTTAAATATCTACCAATAGAAGAGAATATAAGAGCACTGAAGATGATACCTAGTCAGGTAATGAAACGTCTGCAAGAAAACAACCAAGCTCAGAGAACCCCAAGGACTCTACAGTAAAATATCTACACCTTGCAGATGTGTAGATTTTGTGAGATCCACTAATAGAAATCTTTCTTAATGAAGTAGATGAAACTACCTTAATGTGTTAATTTTGAACAGCATCACTATGCTACATTAGATCAGGATAGATCAATTCATTTTTTGTCTTCTGTAAAATATATTCAAAGCAGTTCGCAACACATACACTGGAACTGATAATTGTTAAATAATAAACAACACCTATAGTGTTGTATTCTTGTGCCTACTTATTCAGTCATGCATCAAAGTGAGACTTTCCCAAATATACTTTTGTTTTAGATTTTTTTTATCCCACCTTTATTATTTTTATAAATAACTCAAGGCACCGAACATACCTAATATTCCTTCCTCCTATTTTCCCCACAACACCAACCCTGTGAAGTTTGTTGGAAAATAATATGTATAGCTACCTTACACTGAATCAGACCATTAGTTAATTATTGTCCAATAATAGTATATTTGAAAGCCAAGAATTCTCCAAAGAGAAATCTGCCACATCACTGTTACATAAGATTTTAAAAACGAGATGCCAGGCATTGGACCTACAATAATTCAATTTTGCTTATTTTTGAGTTTCATGTCTATGTTTAAAAAATTAAAAGCTATTTTTAGAACTTGATGAAAATTTCTGCTCTGATGTTCTGTTTGTATTATGCAACAAGTAAATGAACTTTCTGCTTTGTATACAGCATAAGATTTACTCCAATTCTGTACAGTACCACAGCGTGAAATATTTTGATTGAACTTTAACAGCAGTGATGAATTTCCAGTATCTCTTTGGTGGTGGTTTTATGAATACAGACCTACATATTTTAACCTTGTTCATATTCATATTTTAGTTTATGGTAAATTGAATAAACCATGGTTAACTATGGGTTAGTGTGATGCAATCCCAGCCATTCTCAGATCTCTATTTGTATATGGGGAAACTGTTGTTCCCTGTTGCAGAGTTGCTTGTTTGTTACTGAGCATGTGTCTCTCTCAGATGATATATAACTGCTAGTTGTTAAGGGATTAAAGGCAAATACAGTCATAAGTGTAAATTTGGTGTTAGAGGGATACTGTTGACCCATCAGGAGACTTGGTCCCTCTCCTTCCAGTAGCTATGAAATTGCCCTTTGATTCTTGAACTAAAGTCAAGAAGGAAAAAAAATACTTCTAAGCTGAGAACCCTGCAGGCATACATAGACATTTTCCTCACATTTTTATGAGACTAACAACATGCTATACAGTGGCTTCTGAGTATTAGCAATGAAAAATCACTCTGAGCTTTATTTAAGATTGCATTTTTTTGTAATATACAAGCTAACAAAAGTAAGAAAAATATACAAACTTAAGGATAGCAAAATAGAATATACAGATTTTAATTAGGATTAATTAGGATTAAAAATACTGCCTAATGCATATACATTCCACTACTGAAATGATTGTTAATGCATGTTCACCTATATTCAGTGACAGATCTAGTAATAAGAAAACAATCTGTCATCCAGTTCCCAAATAATCAAATTGAATATCTTGAAAAGTTGTATGAAACATTCTCATATTTCATTTGCAGACATATATGTAAAAAAAAATTCTGGATTGTTGATTTCATTATCACATTAAAAGCTTTGATAGCTTATTTATTTTTATTTATTAAATTTATATGACTGCCTATCTCACAAGACGTTACTCTGGGTGCTGTACAACAATCATATAAAACAAATATATAAAAATCATAAAAATATAAAAACCATTATTAAAAATTAAATATACAAACCACACAGCACGGAGAGAGTGAGTATATCAACCACAATAGGGGAGCCATCTTAGAATGTCACCGGTTCCCTAGGACCCCAAGCCTGGTGACATAACCAGGTCTTGAGGAACTTTTGGAACATCAACAGGGATGGAGCTAACCTGACTTCGGATGGGAGAATGTTCCATAAGGTGGGCACCTCAGCAGAGAAGGTCTGCCTCCTGGGACCCATGAAATATAAGTCCCTCACAGATGGTACCTGCAGCATGCCTTCTCTGCCAGATCTAATGGGACGGGCTTCTAGATAAATTATATAGTATTGCCTGTCTCCAGTAGTTTCTGACTACCTGGTATATTCAGGCAGAGAGAGTGCAGTCCAGGTTCGCTCAATTAAATGTTGTCATCTTGAGAAAGCGTGCCTTTGTGTCACAGCCCGTGACCTCTGGAATAGCATCCCACTAGAGATATGAATGGTGCCAACTCTTTTGAAGGCCCTTAAGACCTGGCTCCATTCTCAGGCCTGGTGTTAGCATATTTGTGGAGCCACTGTTGTGTTTTTGACTGTTGGGCTGTTATTTTTTTTTAATGATTTTAATTGTATTTTTGATATGTTGTAAGCTACCCAGAGTAGGTGGCTGCAATACATCTATTATGATTAATAGTATTAGTAAGTACTGCACTTTAATTTTATTCCCTAACTACAGATAGTAAGCTAAGAGGGAGATTGTGACCCATGTTCAGAATAATTACCTTGCTTGATAACTTGTGAATGGTCCCTACACTGATAAGAGAATTGTATTTGCACCCTACACTAATCATAGCTTAACATAATTATTTTTTGCTAATTCCCCACTTCTTTGGTTAGTGTACAGCAATGTTTGTGGTGGTTGGCAGCTGCAATTCCTGCATGTTCTTTTATACAACTGTGGGTCAGTTGAGGTCAGGAACAGGTTGAGTTGTTCTCTCTTTTGGTCTGATTCACTGATACTGACAAATATATGAGGTGGGAAAAAAGGAAGTATGATGGATCTACTTTACAGATACAATTCCACCCCTACCTCCTCATTTTCCTGGAAGATTAATATAGTAGTCTGAACTGCTATATAGCCTAGCATGTCTTACAAACCAGACGAGAGTGTTGTGAATTAATGTAATTCTTTGTTTAAGAATAATTGTGAGAAGAAATATAATCTTAAAGGAAAAATATTTTTAAAAAATCTTCCCACTTGATAAAAAGATAGGAGGAGTTTGAGACACTACCTAAGCTTACAACTAGCTTAGGACCAAACTTAGCCATTTAAGTGCCTTAAAGATATACTGCTAGTATTGCATCTAGTATTTAGACATCTTTCAGCATGTTCCTTTCATTTTTATATTATAATATATTGAATAGAATCAAATAGTCTAAGTGTTTGGGCTTAACTCTTTAAATGTTCAAGAAAGTACAGTGTTAAATGGCAATCATATACATTTAACTACTCAATGCTAGTAGCATGCTAAGCTACTTTATTTCCTCTTTCTAGTGCTGACTTTGTGAGCTGCTTACTTTTAAAGCTAGTGTTGGATTTAGATTACACTGCCTTTCACTGATTCTGGTGTAATCCTAGTCTGATATAGTCATTATGCCACTATTATTTACTTTTTTAAAATAACATGTTTAAACATGTTTCAGTTAAATTCTGTCCCTGTGGTGGGGTCTAGTACAGGGCAATTTACACTAGATGTAACTGTCTACCGACATGCTGTGGATTGAACAGATCTTGTTTGTAAAATCAGCATTTAGCTTTTATTGGCAAACTACATAGGATCAGATTTACAAAGTATAGTTGATTTTTCTGCATCTCTGTTTTATTAAAGAGAAATATATCTAGATTTCTCATTTTTGTCTAAGACTACTAGGAGTACTTGTGTTTATATCTTCTTTCAGATTTTGATTATTGTAGTACAGATAGCTTATGCTTTGTATACTGTCTGATGTTCCTTCATAATGAAAATAATAGAACCAACTTTTTTTTTCAGCAGGACAAAAGGAACAAGCTGTTGAATGGTATAGAAAGGGAATTGAAGAACTGGAGAAAGGAATAGCTGTATTAGTTATTGGTCAAGGTAAGTTCATTTTTGGTGTTATATGAAGGAGAGAAGCTGTGAATGTGGTTTGAAAATTCTGAGTAGATAAATAGTTTGGAAGAAGAGGAAATCTGGAAAATCCCTAGGATTTATTTATTTCAAAAATTGTATACCACCAAATTATAATAATATGAAATAAGCATCCCAGTGGTCTCAATTAACTTCAAATAAAAAGCACACCTTTTAATAAAATGACATGCTGGTCCCTTAGTACAGCTTAGACACCAAAAAAAGATGTTTTGTAACATCTTAAATGTCAGAAGAAAGGTGACCAAGGTATACCGCTGGGCCAGTGTATTTCATATTGTATGCACGACACTGAGAAGGCCTACCTGCTGGTCCACACTTTTCTCAAGTCATACCAAGGCAGGACCTTGAGCAAGCCTTGCATGAGTGAAGATTTCAAGTTGATGAAAAGCAAGGATTTGACCTGCACTTGATACACAAAATTGGCATATAAAGTTTTCCTCAGTGTGGAAATAAATTTTCTCATTTCAGTGACTACACAGCAAACTGTTGTTAAAGGAGCTGTTTAGTGAGAGGCTAATTTTGGAAGTCTTTACTTCCTGGTTAATATTTCTGTGTACAATAAGTTTATCTGAATTATTCCAAATTCTGCACATGTTAAATTATTACTTGTTAATGCATCTCTCTGCTTGTCTAGATATCAGTCCTAAACAGAGTTAGATTAAATTCATATGTTCATCTCAACCTTTACTTAGTTCAGGATTAAGGAGCTTTTGGACTATATGTTGAGAACATATACACTGAGAACATATGTTGGACTCTTAACTCCTGTTAATCCTACCCATAATGGCCAGTGCTCAGGAATTACAATTTCAATTGTAGTCCAGCATCATTTGAAGAAACATGACTTTCCCATCACTGGTTTAGATTATCATGATTGTAGCCTTAGTCTTTAGGAATTCCATTAAGAAATTGCTGTATTCTGTACTATGTCTAGGTAGTCCTCATTTAACAATGGTATTTGGGATCAGAATTTCCATTGCTGAGCGATGCGGTCGTAAAGCATGACATCACACGACTGCATCACTTAGTGGCGGCAATCCCGGTTGCCATCATTAAGTGAGGATTGCAGGTCGTTAAGCAAGGACCTCACATGACCGTGACTTGCAACTTCCTTCTGGCTTCCAGCAAAGTCAGTAGGGAAGCCGGCAAGAAGTTGCAAGTGAGTGCTATGGAGCGTGGGCAGGGATGGCTGCTGCAGCACAAGTGTAGCTGGGCAGGGAGGATGCTGTGGAGTGCAGGAGGATGTGCAGGCAGCTGCTGTGGTGCGAGCACAGGGGTTTGCAGCCTGGTGTGACTGCAGCTGGGTGGACAGGTGTGCATTGTGGAGTGTGGGCAGAGGTTGTTGCAGGTGCGCACATGCTACGGAGTACGAGTTTCCATAGTTGGGCTCCTTGGGAGAAAAAGGAGCAGGAGTGACTTGCAGCCTTCCCTACTGGCTTCCCCATTGACTTTGCTTGTGGGAAGCTGGCAGGGAAAGTCATAAACAGTGATCACATGACCGTGGGACGTTGCAAACATTGTAAGTGCAAGCCGGATGCCAAGGACCTGAGTTGCGATCATGTGACCATGAGGGTGCTGGGACGGCTGGAACTTTGAGGACTGGTTGTAAGTACCACTCATTCAGCACCTTCGTAACTTCAAATGGTTGCTGAACGAGTGGTCTTTAACTGAGGACTACCTGTAATGCACTGCAGGGCTAACTACTTTTAGAAGACTTGCTGGTTGTTGTTATAAGGTGTATTCTCATAAGAACTCAAATACATTTGGAAAATCTGGATCACTATGATACTTATAATTTTGAAGACAAGAAACTTGTTCCAAAATAAAACTTCAGAGCTGCTAACTGGATTTGGCTAATATCATATCATACCCTTTTCAGTCAAGATTCAGGCTGGGCTATAGTACTGAGACAGCATTGGTTGCACTTGTGGATGACCTCTAGAGGGCTTGGGATGGGGGTGGTATGTCTATCCTGGCCCTTCTGGATCTGTTAGTGGCTTTTGATACCATCAACCATGGTATCTTGCTGGACTGGCTCTGGTTATTGGGAGTGGAGGGCACTGTTTTGCAGTGGTTCTCCTCCTTTTGCTGCAGCAAGTACCAATCAGTGTTTGTGGGATGGAGAGGTCCAGCCTTAGGCCCATGTTATGTGGGGTGCCTCAGGGCTTGGGTCCCTCTCTCCTCCTATTTAACATCTGTATGAAGCCACTGGGAGAGGTCATCTGCTAGCAGGGGTTTGGTATCATCAGTATGTTGATGATACCCAATCATACATCTCTTCCCAGTGCTGGACAAGTGCTGGTTCAGTGCCTGGAGGCTGTAGGGGCCTGGATGGGGACAAACCAGCTGCAATTCAACCTTAGCAAGATGGAGTGGTTATGGGTTTTTGGCCCCCTAGGGTCAGAAGAGTTGACATCTCTGACTCTGAATGGGATAACACTCCCCCAGACAGATCTGGTACACAATTTGGGGCTCCTCTTGGACTTGGAGCTCCTGCTGAAAGAGCAGGTGGCAGATATAGCCAGGGGGCCTTTACATAAATCTATCTTGTGTGCCAAATGCCCATACCTGACTGGGAGGCCTTGCTCACAGTCAATCATGCCTTAGTCACCTCCCACTTGGATTACTGCAATGTGCTCTATATGGGGCTGCCCTTGAAGACCATCTGGAAGCTGCAACTGGTTCAGAATGCAGCAACACATGCAATTTTGGGTGTCCTACAGTTTACCTGAGTAACACCACTGCTGCATGAGCTGCACTGGCTCCCAGTTGCTTTCTGGGTGCAGTTCAAGGTGCTGGTTATCACCTTTAAAGCCCTACATGGCAGAAGGTCAGGTTACTTATGGGACCACTTCTCCCTGATGGTATCTGCCCATTCTACTGGGTTAGATAGGGTGGGCACGCTCCAGGTCCCCTTTCTGAAAAGTTGCAATGTGATGGGACCTCAGAGGTGCACCTTCTCGGCTGCTGCCCTAGCTCAGCCTCCCACCTGAGATCCAAGGGATCCCTTCCCTTTTAACCTTCTGGAGGGCTGTGAAGACCTGGCTCTTCCCCCAAGCATTGGGCTAGGATGGGGGTTATGCTGGGAAGTTGTTTGGTCTGGTGCCTGGGGAGAAGGGTACTTTTTTTTTAGCTATGTTTTTATGGATTGTTGTGAGCTGCCTAGATTCATTATATGAGGTAGGCGGCCATATAAGTCCTATAAGTAAATAAATACATAAATATCAGTGCTTCATCTGCTGCATTGGCTGTTGTACTGCTTCCAGATCCAGTTCAAGTTTCTGAAGCTGATCCTTAAACCTCTGAACAGTTCGGGAAGAAAATTTTTCATGGGAATACCCTCTCCATTATATATGTTCTCAGGCTGTTCAGTCATTGTTCAAGGGTCTCTTCTGTGTTGTTCTGATAGGTGAAATGAGGCAGAGACTTGTAGAGTTGTGGTTATGGAAGCTGTTCCCAGGGAGGTATGTCTGGTTCTTATGCTTTGCTGCCAAGCAAAACCTTCCTTTTTTTAAAACCAGAATGTCTATAGTTTTGTTTAGTTTGATTTTTTATTACCTGTATTACCTTGCAATGGTGCATTTTATATTTTATAGCAATTCTGCACAACTGATTGCATTGCATTGCATTCTACTGTTGCTTTTGTTTGTTTTGCTTTTCAGTGTTAAAAAAAACTTAATGATTTCAAGTCCTGTTATAATGTAAGCTGCCTAGATAAATTGGATTGCCTGTTACATATATTGAAAGTGATCATTGGCTAGATTAGAATAATTATAGAATAATATAATCATATTACATTAAATAATTAAGAAAGAACTATGATAGGGGGACATTCTCTTGAACACCTGGGCCCTTTCCCACTGTTTATATCATGTATGTTGCCTTTTATCTTTTTGAAAGGAATGGAATAGAGAAGTCATAGAAACAAAATAATAAGAATCCTCCAAGTTTATAGTTCATGCCAATTTGTAGTAGTGAGTTTATTATACAGCAGCTGTTCATTTAGTTGAATCAATAATTTGAACATATAATCTGGATTTGTATGTTTTGGTTTAGTTATGATTATGGCTTTAGTTTTTCTGAAGATAGTTTTAGCTGGGAAGATGGGGTAATATAAAAGTCAGAATTTTGGATCATGTTTATTTTGATTTCCTGGCATTAAGATGGCAACAGAGGTATACTTAATTAGCAGGCAGTGCTTTATAAAAATTGTAATGTGAGTTAGTTAATACATTGTAATTATTTTTTTTATAATTTAAGACATGAGGCTAAGATCCGATCAAATAAACACCTTGAAGTACTTTTGATTTTTATTAAAGATACTTAAAAATAATCATTTACATTTTGAAATTAATAGTCTTCAATTGGACAATAGTACTTTTTTTTGGCAGAGTATTGGCCTAAATTTACAAATCTGTAATCGTAATGCACCACTTTTCAAAAGGAATCCTAAAACTGGTAGTACTTCCATGTGAGTATTTTGGAACAGAAAATATATTTCTTATTTCTCATATCTGCAGCTATTCTTAGAGAAGACTACAGTTTGTAACCCTAGGTAATTTGTAATCCTAGAGGTTTCTAGCCAAACTTGTCACTTCTAGATTCATTTGTTCCAAGTCAGTATAGTATTATATAGTATATTATATAGTATTATTTTATTATTTATTATTTGTATTTATGATTTATTTTTGATGGAGTATAAGATAGATATTGCTATTATACCTATGCCTGAATGTTTAACTTTCTCTTTAAGGAGACCTTTATGATCGAGCTCGTCGCCTCCAGTCTAAAATGATGACAAATTTGGCAATGGCCAAGGACCGTTTGCAGCTGTTAGGTACTACTTAATGTTGTTACTTTAGAAAATTGTGGAAATGATAGTTATACAGTGTATATATTTAAGAACTTATTTATTAATGATGGAAAGAAAAATGATTTGAAACTCCTGATTTTTTAAAACTTTTGAAACGTAAGTTTCAGCAATAGATTTCAGTTGTATAGAATTGGTGTACTAATTTAGAGATGCGAGTATACTGTCAGAGTTTGGTTTTCTGATATTATAAAAGGGAAGATGAAAAACGAATGGGATTTTTTTTTGTGAAAAAATATTTAAAAATATTTAAAAATGCAGAGTGAATATAACTTGCTCTTTGAAATGGCTAAGACAATTGGTGCAAAATTAGCATTAATGGAATAATAGTGTAAAGTGCATCTTAGAAGAAAATTCATAGAAAAAAATGTTGCCTGGAATTTAAGTTTTTACTGTAGATACTTTGATGAAAAGTAGTAAATTACTGAACAAAATCATCTTGAAGTCAGTTCAAGAGTATAGACCTTTTAAAAATAACTAATCAGTGATGCCTCTTTCATCACTGATAGCAGTCTTATTAGTACTAAAAAGCACAGATTATCATAAATTGAAATCCTTTAAATCAAAGCATATATTGAATGAAGCAAAATAAAACTAGATAACAGCATATATGTCTGGAGGGGGCAAGGAATGAATCATGTCATGATTTCATGAAGCAAGCTCTGCACTTTACCTACTTGGATCAAATGTTAGGATGCAAGTAAAGAAGGGTGGGGTTTGTATCATCACATCACCATATATGTGTCATTTTTCAGTCATCATAGTTATCTATGGATATCTAGGGACAGCAGTAGGTTAGCTAATTTATTCTCTGATGGCTTTCTTGCAAATGTTGTTAAAATCATTTAAAATGATAGCATTTCCCTTTTATCTGTGTTACATGGTTTATGTAGCATAGGTAGGGCTGTAGCTGGCATAGCACTGTATGGCCTTGCTTATTTTCTAGATGGAGCAAGGACATAGAACCCCTGCTAAGAAAAGATGAAGTTCCCAATCAGATGGCTTATGATTTTGTAAATCCCATTTATTATCTCTTAAGTGACCTTGATTGTTTTAGGGAGCCAGTGTTAACCAAGAAATAGAGGTTATTAAAAATACAGTAGGTACATTCCTTAGTTTTCCTAGTTTTTTGTTCTATCCGCCATGTGTTTTTCAGGTTTATCCAATCATTTTTTTAGTACGTTACTTTTATTTTGTAATTAGTCAGGTAGATCTAGTTGCCATTTTGTATTAGGTGACCTCCATAGCCACCATTTTGTTGCAGGACCCAACAGTGTCTCAAATTTCAAATGTACCTCACAGGTTAAAAAGATTGGCAATCCTTGGAGCCTAGAGCTCCTGTCTGAGTAGTCTGTCAAGTTATCCTTTGAAGAATGCCATTGCAGCGTACCTTTCTAATGTCTCTACAACAACATGTTTGTCAAAATGCTACAAGAAATACTTCCACTGGAATATTTTAAAGTGAGTAAATCCCTCTCAAAGACAATCAAAATCAGCAACAGAACATTTTAAGTTTGGAGGAATGTAACTTTTTTTTTTTTTGCTTAAAATTGCATCTCTAAATGCATTAACTCTGAGTAGAAAAATTGTGAGATAGGAAAACAGTAAGTAGCCTTTTTTCCCCCACCATTTTTTTCAGTCAGTTATGTAGCTGTGCCTTATCTAATTTATGAATATGTCATTTATAAAAATACATGTTTGATAGCCATTGACAAATACCAGCTTTTTAACAAGAATAAAGTTATGCAGCTGCAGCATATATTAGATTAACATAACTTGCCGTTAAATATGTGAAGTGTCAAATGTAAACAATCGCATGATATGGAACTGTACCTTTTGCTAGTTTCTTACCCTTTCTTGTACCTCCACTTTGATAATAGTGAGGTTTTTTCCCCACAGTGCTTATAGAATATAACTTCAGTGTTTTCCTGAAAGGTTCTTAATTACTGTTGCTTTTTTCTGGAGGTGTAGAGCAATCTAGAGGCCTGGCCATGGCAAAGAATAGAGTTTTAGCTACTTTTTTAAGGTGCTATAGGACACTTTGCTTTATTTGGTTTTGCTGTTACAGATTTAACAAGACTACCTCATATAATATGTTTGTAATAAGGTCAGTAGGCTGGAAAATGTACCCCAACACCTTTACATTAATGAGTCTCTACTTAGCAGAAGTCTTCATTTATTTTAGTAGGACTTATCCTCAGATTAAGTATGCATATGTTTGTAGCCAAAAAATCAGGGCTGTGAGCCTGAAAGACATTATAGATATTATACTGGCAGATTTTTTTTGGAATTTTGAGAGTTTATATTCTAACTTGTATTAAAATAATATATAATCTTTATTGTAAATTTTATTTTAAAAATTGAACAATCTATTATAAACTATTTTCGTATTTTAAGACCGTACATTGGCACGAGCCAGTATATAGATGAAGGCCTTTAACATTGAGCATGATGTATAAGCATGCCTTGTTTAATTCCTCATCCTTGAAATTTGGTGCAAAAATATTTAGCTTTTGGATGTTTACTGACAAGGTTTTATAGTAATTGCTGAAATATTACATAATTTATTAAATGACTGAAATGCTGGAGTTACCATCCTCTGTGTCTCAAAATATGAAATATGGTTTGCTACACATTCTGATGCTGTTGCTGATCATTTTTATTGTTATAACCCAATTTTAAAGAGATGACTCAGATTGCATTCTCCAGCAATGTAAGCCTTAGTTATTGGATATTAATAAGAGGAATTTTTAAAGAGAACATTTGAAACTCTGTTTTGACAACTGAGAGCTCTTGAGAGTAAACATTTTATTTAAAACACTTTTCTCTAATGCTCCGTTCAAAATTTTCATGATAGTATACAACAATAAAACACAATAAAAAGCATAAGTGCTAAGAATCATAGCCTTTGATAGATTGGTAGTTTTGACACTACCAAGGTCTTTGGTAGTGTCGAAAAACCACTAGAGTAAGTATCAACATCCCCTGTAAGAACTCTCAGGAGAAAGTTTCACAAATAAGGTAAAGCACTACAACTAAAAAAGTCTCTCCCATATAGCCTCTCATCTTTGTTCTGATGACAAAGTAACTTGGATGAATATCTTAATGAGCTTCAGAATTATTTGGCAATTTGGCTTTTTTTTTTTTTTTCCTCATAAGAAATAAGGTAGAAGAAACAGTGAGAAAACTCCAGTGGTAAACATAGGAAACAATGTCATCTGAAACCCTGGTCCATTCTGTGAATGAGGAAGGGGAATGGTACAATAAAGGTTTAATCTAGAAGTCCCCTTTAAGTATGTGCAGGTTGTTGAGTCTCATTCTTTAAGACAGTGAGAATGATGAAAAGTTGGAAAAGAGCCACTGAAGCTATCAAGGGTAACCCCATATAGATCTTATTGTAGCCATGTTTGGATGCAATCAAAATGTGTAGTATTGGTACCAAATAAGAGTGGCTCAGGAAGGGCTAAAGGGCTACAGCAGTAGCTATAATTGTGTAAACACATTCCTTGTCACCTGTGAATTTGAAGACAAGTACTCCTAGGCTATTGGCCTGGTTTTAGAGAGTGCGTTAGCATCCAAAACAGGTTGAACATCAGTCCCACAGTTTAGTCCTGTTTATAATAGCACTTCTTTCTTATTAGATTTAATTTCAGCTTATTCAGCCCATTATCAAACTCAAGTAATGTTCCAGAATTCAATTGCTTTTTTGGATGATAAGGAGCACTGAGCAATACTTACAGTATCTCACTCTGAAGCTCTTCTAGTGGTTTCAGGTAGATATTGAATAGTATAATGGACAAGATGGAACCATGTGGGACACTATTGTTAATGATTTAGATGTTGAAGATAGCAATCCAGCACCACCTTTTGGACTAGGCCTGAAAAGAAGGACTGGAACCATTGCAAACAGTGTTGCAAGTCCCACATCAACCAGATGATGTAGAAGAATACCAAGCTAGATGGTATTGAAAGCCAGTGAGAGATCCAAGAGACCTAGCAAAGCTGTACCATCCATCCAGTTTATAGTGTAGATCATCATCAAAGTAGTTTCAGTGCCATATTCTTTCTGAAAGCCAATTGACAGAGATCCAAATCCAGATGTATCTGAATTGGGAAGTCACAACCTTGTCAATCACTTTTCCAAAAACTGAATATTTGAGATTATCCAGTATTTGCACAAATCTCCTCAGGTAAAAGAGTGTTTTCAATAGAGGTCTTATAATTACTTCCTTTAAGCTGGGAGACAATATCTGTCACTTACAAAGAGGTACTGATAATTGTCCTTAACCTAAGGCAAGTTGAGTAGGTAGGTGTTACTCTTCATATTGCCATACACGATTTGCATCCTTGTGATATACAAGCCAAAAATAGTAGGACAAGCAATTGTGGGGGTTATATCCCTGAGACTTGCCCCAACTTTGGTGTTCAGTTCAAGTGGGTTTTCTCAGTTTTAACTAGAGAGAATAATATGTTCTGGCTCCCTTCTTCAACTTCTTGGTAAAAGAGATACCTCACACTGAGAAAAGAAGTGTTTTTCTGTTCTGTGTAAACATAATGAGGTAGAAGAGTAAATATTTTTGCTGCCATGATGCTGAACTTCAGATTGTCCTTCAGAAAGGACTGATCTATCCATGGCCCAAATTCCTTCATTTACTCTTTAGCTGGTATTCTGTCCTCTTCATTGACCTCTACTAGCGCTTTAATAAACCAGTATGGTTTTGTATAGGGAAGAAAGCACTTAGGAATGAAAGCGTCAGCTTGAAAATCTCTGTATGGTTTTGCCAGCGATATTCTTATCCATAGTATATAATTGGCAGTATGCCCAGTCACCATTTCCACTCCACCATGTTATCAGTAATACTTGTGGGAGATAGTCTTTCAGATATCTAGATTCTACGGTGTAAGCAAACATCAATGCTGTGAATTATGTTTGGAAATGAACATGTAGGCAGTGAAACTTTTTCATTGCTGGTTAGATATATTTTTCATGCATATGAAAAATTATTTCTTGTTTATTCAGGACTATTTTATATTGTATTTTTAACTGATTTTAGCTTTTCTGTAAACTACCCAGAGTTGTTTTTTAATGAGATGGGCGGTGACAAATTTGATAAACAAACATAAATAAATAAATGGGCAGTAGCCCTAAACTAGTGTTGACCCTGGAGATGAAATAAAAGAAGCATAAGGAGTTAATTTTCATACAATCTTTAGAAATGATTTAGCAGTCTTAATGAATTATATCCTAGATCAGCCTTTCTCAACCTTTTTACCCTGGAGGAACCTTTGAAGTAATTTTCAGGTCTCAGTGAAACCCTGCATAAAAATTATACAGCTATTTTTCGCCAAAAAAATATGAAAACTTTGCAATACAATTCATTTGTAACCTATGCAATCCATATTTTGCAATATTTACAACAACTGCAAAGTGGTGAGCTGGCAGCTGAGTTGTGGTGCATAAAAATTCCTGCCGCTATGAGTGCTAGCATTGTGTGATGCACAAAGTTAAAAAAAAAGATTTTTTTTTTCCAGTCATGATGTCTCACGGAATCTCAGTTGAGAAAAGTTGCAGTTGAGAAAGGTTGACTTAGATAATATGGAATAAATGTTCTGTACACATGTCTTTGCAATGTGATGAAATGACCAGCTGAGGGTCATCTTTTTGGCTAAGGACTGTTGGGTAACACATACAAGAAAGGAGCATAGAGAAGAGTTATTAGATAGGTATGACGGTCTTCAGTTTTTTTAAACTTTGTCCATCTTATTTAAGATTTTAGGAAGGGCTGGGTAAGAATCTTTTTTTAAAAAAAAACATATTAAAAATTGAATTTGTGTTTTGTGTGATGCCTCTTTTAGTTAAAGATACATTGCAGTACCCTTTTGTATGAAATACATGATAGTATCAAAAAGGAATCTGAACTGTACTGAGATGGTGACAAAGCAGCAATTATGGAATACCAGGTTTTTTCTGAGCTAAATGTGTATTGAAAAGCTATTGATTTTTTTTAAATGGCTGGTTTTATTTTTGAAGTTCAAATAAGAGATTGGTATTGATCTGTTTTCTAAAAAAAAGGGGGACCATGATTGTACAAATACAGGTAGTCCTCAACTTATGACCATTCGTTTAATGACTGCTTGAAGTTATGATGGCACTGAAAAAATTACTTACGGCCAGTCCTCACACTTACGACCATCATAGCATCCCTGCAGTCACGTGGTCAAAATTCAGGTGCTTGGAAACCAGCATGTATTTATGATGGTTGCAGCATTCCTGAGGTCACGTGATTGCAATTTGTGACCTTCCCAGCCAGCTTCCGACAAGCAAGGTCAATGGGGAAAGCTGGATTCACTTAACGACTGTGTGATTGGTTAACAATAGTGGCAAAAAAGTCATAAAATTGGGCATGACTCACTTAATGACCGCATTGCTTAGTGATGGAAGTTCTGGTCCCAATTGTCATAAGTTGAGGACTACCTGTAGGTTATGTGTGAAAGATTGTTGTGAACTGGTGACCAGTCTAATTCAGGATGATATCTAATAAGTTGTTTGTTCAAGAAGGTAATAACTGATTCTAAAACTAATCTAAGAAATTAGTTGTAGAATTTTTTAATGATCATTTGCGAGCCTTCATCAGTCTAATTCATTTCTGCTAATTATAATGCAGTGCTAAATTGTATTGATAGTAAACTAGTAATTATATTTAATTATGTAACAATAAATACTCAATAATTGGAGGATGTTCACTTGATCAGAAAGGAGAGCTCTTGCTCTCTAATTTATACAATTGTGTAGCAGCTTGAAATAAGCTGTAGATTACAAATGTATCATAGAATTAGCTGCTTAATATGGAATGCTAATCATAAACTAATACTTGTTAACAAAACTTAGTATGAAATCTGGTTGCAAATTGAACCAACAGGTTATAGACTGTCTTAGATTTATACCATAGATAGAAATCATCATAATTCTTTGCACATTCATTTTAAAGTACCCTACTAGTCTTTTTCTTTGTTATTTCTGAATAATGCAGTTATTGACTGCCGTTCATAGCTTTTACATAAATTGTACTTTATTCATTAGATGTGACTTCATAGCATTGTAAACATTAGACATAAGCTTTGTAACTTTAATCTATATCAAGCCAACTACTGGCAAAGTCATTTTGGTGTTACTAGTGTACGTAACTTTCATTGGTTCATTTTTTGTCTTTTATTTGTCCTTTTTCCTCCTCTGTTCTGTTGCATAGAGAAGATGCAGGCAGTTAAGCAAATTCCCAAGCCGCAAATGGAAGTCTGTAGTGACAATACTAACCTGGTATGCCGCAATGGACATCTCCAGTCAGGTGGGTTTGGTTTTCCCAGCACCTAATTAATTAGGGGGATGTCTCTCAGTATCTACTCTATCACGAACAAAATATGCAGCACTAAATACCCTGCTCCTAATATATTTTTAAAATGTTTTCTCTTGAAAGGTTTCTTATTAATCTATATTGAATTAATGTTGTTTTCACCAAACTGCTTTCCTTATATTGTAAAGTTTCTTATGTCTTAAAAGGCAAGGCATTAAAGTTTATAATATTTTAAAATAAAGTTTGGAATTTTGGAAAAAGCCTATTTAGAGCCCTTATAAAATGCAGTACTAGAAAAAATGAGCTGTGAGAATTCATTTAAAAACTATGTAAATCTAGATTGGATTATGTTGATTGCTATTTTCTATGAAAGCAAAAGTAGAGAATAAGTTTTTTGCTTATACCTCCTATTGAAAGATATTACTTCCTGGCTTTCTTTGTCAGTGTGTATGCATAAGATTAAAAAAACCATGAGAAAATCTGCTTAAAGTTCATTTATAGGAGAAGATTATTGATGCTCAGCATTCTTGAAGTATGTACTGAAATGAGAGGAAAATTATAGGTGGCATGTTGTGAATGTTTAGTGATCTGCTTTAGCTAAGATGCTTTGGAAACTTCTTTGCTATGAATTTTTATGAAGTTTGTAGCTTGTAACTTCAGTCATTTTTATTCTTCATAAGATATGCTTCTGAAATAACTCCAAATACTATCAAATGTACAAATAATTTTCTCACTGATATTTTTGCTGTATAAAGGGTTTGATTTTTTTTCTTGTTCTTGAAGAATTCAGTCTATTTTTAAAAAAAAATACATGTAATGTTGGACCCTTTATGACTTTTTTTTGCACTTATTATTTCTGTCTAAAAGACTCAGTTGAGAACAGGATGCTCTTGCTAGCTGATTTAGTGTGATGTGCTTTGCTTGAAACAAGTAGTGCTGGTATATGAATCTACAGTTGGCATTTTTCTTCATTCTGGTAACTAGAATTTGTCAAAGTATCTGTACATGGCTTTGTTGAAGACAGTTATATTTGTAGGACAACAGTGTGACTTCATCCATTGTGATGTACTGACACCAACTCTAATCCTGTATATGAAGCAGCATAATGAGAATCGGCACTTCACTGTAGAAGAAAAGCCTGATTACTGCTTGCAATTGCAACTACTTTTCTTGGCATTATACAACTCAAATAATGATATAGACTAGGTTGTATGGAAAGCAGTTTCTGTTCTTATAAATTTCACATCCGAAAGAAATTTCAGTAGAAAATAACAAGGTTTTGTGACTTTTCCTATTCAGTTCTTCCTTTTAACTTTCTTTCAGATAACCAACTATCCAATAGTTAGATGTTTTTGTGGATTTATCAAAGTAAAATACTTAGCATACCTAACTAAACAAAAACCAGATTGCAATTCTGATCATCATATTGTCACTTTCTATGCCACTTTGAAAAACATAATATGCTTATCACATCTTGAATTGGGAATTTACGTGAAGTCTAGCATTGGCTTGGTGTGGAGTGTTATTGCAAGTAGTTATTTGCTTGATAAATCAGAATATAGATCTGAATAAATCAGAATTTGATCTGAATAAATCAGATCTGATCTGAATCTATAGATCTGGTAATAATTAATTTAAATATTCCAGAAACTATATTTATTTGTTATCCCAAGAGTAAAGTAAAAAAAGAAGAGGACTGAATAATAGAAAACAATGGTAAAATTGCTTTTTTGCAAAATCTACAGGAAATTTGAAAAAGAAATTTGCCAGAGAAGTATTTATTCAAAATAGAGTCTTACAACAGAAAGCGAAAGTACATCTTGAGGCTTCCTATTTCTATTACATTTTTCAATGAGCATGTACATAGAGTACATGTATATTTTATATATGCTAAAAGTTTCTCATATGTTTATATGAATAATGCTATAAGACCTATCACAGCTACTCTTGAAACGATATAAGCAAACTGTTCTGCTGTGTACCTTTTAAATAAAGGGAAAATAAAGTAATATTTGCCAGAGAAGTATTTATTCATTTATTCATTCCTTCCTTCATGTGAAATTTTACCAGTTTAGCCTGCAATTCACATCTAATCTAATTTGTGATAGGACAAATTTGTCAGTTATTGTAGCATTGAGATGTGGGCAAGATGCTTGTATGGGACCAACAATATATGTTCTTGATCTTCACTTTCTTTATTAATCTAGTACAAACCTGGATCCAAAGGTGAACTGCCTCTTTAATTGTCTAACTGGGGCTTTTGGGAAAAACAAACAAACTACATGTTTTTTGGGATGCTTGTTAGCCAATTCCAAAATTCTCCTCCCTGGCAAAAAACCTTAAGTGGGAAATTACCACTAGATTATTTCACTTAGATTTCAGGGTTGATTTGTTTATTCTGATAGATTATTGATATTAGAATAAGTAAAAAAGGGGTGCAGTTAATTCTCTTGGATTTTTCAGCAGTCTATGGTATTGTATGAGTTGCGAATGGAGTTATTATATATTAATATTATATATATTGATATATATATATATATATATATATCAATATTATATTGATTTCACATCTTGATTTCAAGAAGTTGTTTCTGTGGGGAGTGTTATAGCTTGCTGTCATGGAATTTAAGTTATGTAATCTTGTCCTATTGTTGTTTTGGTCCTCTGTGCTTTTAACATACACAGAATTCCATTCAGGGATTGGGAGTTGGGTGTTACCGTTATATGCACAGTACTGAAGAGACAGACATGTACTCAAGAGACAGGCAAATATTCTGTCTCATCTTTACACTGGGGTCAGGTCAGACACTGTAAGTACTAAGCTGTTATTTAGAATCAGTAGTGACTTGTACAAAGACCAGGAGATTGAAGTCCCTATCAGGAGCACAAATAGAAGATGGTTGCCTGATGAAGCAGAAATCATCCTGTTCTGGCTGGGGTTGAAGGTTGATGATACATTGGTCCAATTAATATTACTGTAATATTTTTATTTAACATAAACTTATATCTAAGTCCAGTGAAAGATCAATCCCCCCCCCCAAAAAAATTTCTGTTGTTCTGTGGTATATAATATTTTCACTATTTGAGCCAGGTGGGCCAGCTTCTGGGTTTTAAAATAGCATGGCTTTAGTTATACACTCCTGCACTGCCTTTTGAAGCTTTTCTGGAAATCTAGTTAGTACTTTCATTGTCTTTTGACTATTTTCAAACCGACTTTAAAGCCTTGTTTGGAACCAGATATTTTGAGACCTAGTTTTTCTACTTCAACTTTACTTTTTACTTTAATAACCACAGATGTTAATATAGGCTTCTTCAATACTCTTATGGCGCCAACATCCAGCTTGTAGAGTCTTATTCCTAGGAATCTTGCATGGTGTCTTTGCTGCTGTCTTTTAGACATCAAAGCAATAATGTTGACAACTTTATCATTGTTCAGTTTGTTTGATAAATTTTAATCCTTTGTGATTCATTCTGAAAATATTTAAGTGAAAGCTGCTATATAATGTAAGTGAGGAGAGAGAATCTAACATTCTAAGATGTATTCAGAAATATTTTAACTGCTTGCCTTCTTGTTGATAGCCTTTACAAAGTAATCTAGAATAATGAAAATGTAATTAGGTAAAGAGAAACAGTCCATCGTAAATTAATTCACTCCACTCAGATCCAGAATTTCATTGCATTGGGTCAGGGGTGGGTAATCTTTTTGCCATCAAGGGAGGCATTCCCAAGACAGTAATCTGAAAGGAGCCATATGTCATTGTTAAATGAGACTTATATAAGTAGTGAATCGGAGCAGATCCATCTCTCTTTTGGAGATGCTTTTTTTCCCCCTGATTTTTCTGTCCTTAGCTATAGAACAAGAACTACTATTTCTTAATCTCTAAATTGATGGGTTGAAGGGTTCTTTTTGACAGTGTTGAACATCATATGAACTTAGTTGCCCAACCTTGGGTCAAATTAGATAGTATAGGCTAAATTATTTTTGAATTCTGAATTTCAAAATTATTTTCATTGTAAACATGCAGCACAATTGGAATAACATAAAACATCAAAGTGCCAAAATATATTCTTTTAGAATTTTTATATTGGTCTTTATAGTTACATTATAATTAACATTTCATGCTTCTTTGGATGTATAGTAAAGTGTATATTACCTTCTTCCACTGAATTTTTCATTATAGGTAGTCCTCATTTAATGACTGCCTTGTTTAGCAACCGTTCGAAGTTACAACAGCGCTGAAAAAGTAACTTTATGACTGGTCCTTGCACTTATGACTGTAGCGGCATCCTTGTAGTCACGTGATTGCCATTTGTGCGCTCCACAGCTGGCTTCTCACAAGCAGAGTCAATGGAGAAGCTGGCAGTAAAATTGCAAGTTGCAGTCACGTGATGTCTCGCTTTATGACCATATTGCTTAGCGATGGAGTTGCCAGTCCCAATTGTGTTCATTAAACAAGGACTATCTGTACTGTGTTTTATTCTAAATTCATGTTGCTTGAATACTGCAAAGATACTGTATGCTGCCTGGTTAAAATTGTGCTTCTTCCATAAATATTGTAAGGAGTTTGAAGAAAAAAAGCTTTTTTATAAGGATGCTTAAGTTTTGGATATTCTTAGTATGTATGGTGTTACTCTCAAAGTGGTACAGCCCAGATATGTTGGCTGTGCTTACAGGAAATGATAGGAGTTTTAGTCCTAAAATTTTCTAACAAAGCAACTTATACAATAAAATTTACAAAATGTACTGTATAGTAAATCATTCATATATATATATATATATATATATATATCATGAGGGGTTAACAATGCAGGATATTTGGCAGCAGAAAATTTACTTGTAGATAATGAATGGGCTACTTTTTAACTGTAGTTGGTAATTGAAAAATTAAAATAACTAATATGAGTTGATGGTAGTCAGGATGGTACTGATTTCTGAAGATTTGTGTAACTATTCTAATACCAGTGCAAACAGAAAGCAACATCTGATGACTTACAATGATTTATTAAAACAGATAACATCACGTTCCTGAGGTCTGTTTACACTGATAGTGTGTTTACCCAATTATCTATAATGGCTATAGATAAGTACATTAAATTATGTGCTTTTATATTGTTCATTATGTATTGTGAGATTTAACCCTATGTTAGTTACCCAGAGTCACTTTGTCAGATCACCAGCCTTATAAATCAACTAAATTAATAGATAATAACAATTTAAAATTAAGTAAATATGCAACTAGTTGATTGATTTGAATGTTTTGTGCGGTAACAAATTTGTTCTTTTTCTTTGTAGAAAGTGGAACTGTTCCAAAAAAGAAGGATCCGTTGTCTCACAGTAGTAATTCACTTCCTCGTTCAAAATCTGTGGCAAAGGCTGCATCTGGAGGACTTTCTGGGCACCAAAGAACACCTAGTTATACTGGAATTCCTAATTTTTCTGTACCTAGAGTAGGAAATGTTCCTTCAGCTGCAACTCAGAAGGTAAGACAATAGCTTCTGTGTACAGTATATTGCATATTTGTCAGTTTAGGAAATGGAAATGTTGTAATTCAAAATTAAGGAATTGCATTTTATAAATAGCATGTTTTGTATGCAGCAGAACTTAAGTTCAGTTCTTGATATTACTAGGTAAGGTTGGAAAAGACTGTGGTCTACAATAGACCATACAAACTAACATAACAAAGGTATGATTTAGCATAAGGGAATTGTATAATTGTGTAATCCCAAAGCTCATTTTAGAGAGGAAAAAAAGACTACCTTTAATAAAGTTGTTTTGCTTTTAATTTTGATTGAGGTTGTGGTTGTATCCAGTGACATTCTTGTTATCAGTAGAAGATATCTGCTATAAGAATGCAAAAAAGGTTTTCAATGATTTGACAGTTGCAGAAAATACAAGGGGAAGGGCAGATCAATATATAGCATTCTTCCCCATTTTGCTGATGGGAGGCTTCTATTATTAGAAATAATTGGAGTTATTATTAAAACTGCTCCAAGGATATGGAGATGGGGTAAGAAGTGATTTCACTGATGTTATGGGTACTTGCCAGAAGATACCTGGAGAACCTTATTGGCATGAAAAGGGAAGTAGAAAAGAGGAAACAAAATGATCAAACACTTTTTTCTATTGGAAAGGCTAAAATATTTGTGGTCCTTAAATTAACAAAAAAGTCAGTGTTGTGTGCATGGAGATAGAAATTTTTATTCTCAGAATAGTAGAACTCTTAAGGATTAATGTAGAATTCAACTATTCCAATTTATTTAGCTGCCAATTTTAAAACCATAGATTTAAAAAGTGGATGTGGTGGTACTGAGTTTATTTTCTTCTAGATTTATTATTCTAGGAATAGATAAACATAGTTTAGAATATCACTACCATCATCTCAAAGTGGTAATATAGAGTTCTTATATACATTTTACCTTTACTTTTTATCAGCATAGTATGTTAGGCATTGGGAGGGAAGGTATTCTGTCTCCTATTTACTGAGACAATCAGTTGTTTAAAAGCAGCTAAAACTTTCTTTGATAAATAATACGGGATATAAGTTATTTCTGTTTAGAGCTATAGAATATCGGCTTATCTACAGAATAATTATGTACTTTACCACAAGGACTTCTTTCCTTTCTATATTGTATTATATAGTTGTCTGTTTTTCCTTTCCTGAATGAATTTATTTATATATATATAAAATATATATATATATATATATATATATATATATATATATATATATATATAAATATATATATATAAATATATATATATATATATTCCCTCTCACCCCTATGGGTGGTATGTGTCTTCCTCAATCTCGGGTCCTCTACCAGAGGCCTGGGAGTTTGAGGGTTCTGCGCAGTATCTTAGCTGTTCCTAGCACTGCACTCTTCTGCACAGAGAGCTCTGATGTTGTTCCTGGGATCTGTTGGAGCCACTCTCCCAGCTTAGGAGTCACGGCCCCGAGTGCTCTTACCACCACTGGGACCACTTTGGCCTTGACTTTCCACATCCTCTCGATTTCCTCCTTCAGGCCCTGGTACTGTTCCAGCTTCTCATGCTCCTTCTTCCTGATGTTGCTGTCACTTGGCACTGCTACATCTATGACTACCACTGTCTTCTGGTCTTTGTCTACTACCACGATGTCTGGTTGATTAGCCAGTACCTGCCTGTCCGTCTGGATCTGGAAGTCCCACAGGATCTTAGCCCTGTTATTCTCCACGACCTTCTGTGGAATCTCCCATCTGGACTTGGGGGGGTCTAGCCCATACACTGTGCAGATGTTCCTGTACACAATGCCAGCTACTTGGTTGTGCCATTCAGTGTATGCTGTTCCTGCCTGCATCTTACACCCTGCCACTATGTGTTGGACTGTCTCTGAGGCCTCTTTGCACAATCTGCACCTTGGGTCCTGTCTAGTGTGGTAGACCCCTGCTTCTATGGATCTGGTGCTTAGTGCCTGTTCTTGTGCTGCTATGATCAGTGCCTCAGTACTGTCTTTTAGTCCGGCCCTTTCCAGCCACTGATAGGATTTCCCAATGCCAGCCACCTCAGCTATCTGTCGATGGTACATCCCATGCAGGGGCTTGTCTTGCCATGGTATTTCCTCCGCTTGAACTTCCTCCCATGCCTGCTGCTGCCTGAGGCATTATCTTTGGGTGCCATCTTACTGATGTACTCCTGGATACTCTGGGTTTCATCCAGGACAGTGGCTTTGACACTCGTCAGACCCCACCTGCCCTCTTTGCGGCTGGTGTACAGTCTCTGGGTGTTGGACTTGGGGTGGAAACCTCCGTACATTGTGAGGAGCTTCTGGGTCTTCACATTGGCAGCCTCCATGTCTTCCCTTGGCCAGCTCACTATACCGGCAGGGTATCTGATGACTGGCAGGGCATACATGTTGATGGCATGGATCTTGTTCTTCCCATTGAGCTGGCTCTTCAGGACCTGTCTTATCCTTTGATGGTACTTGGATGTTGCTGTCTTCCTTGCCTCCTCCTCATGGTTCCCGTGTGACTGTGGGACACCAAGGTATTTATAGCTGGTCTCTATGTCTGCTATGTGGCCCACTGGTAATTCCACTCCATTGGTCTTAACTACCTTCCCTCTCTTTACTATCATCCTGCCACACTTCTCCAGTCCGAATGACATCCCAATGTCCTCGCTGTAGATCCGTGTCAGGTGGATCAGTGAGTCGATGTCTCGTTCACTCTTAGCATACAGCTTGATGTCATCCATGTAGAGGAGGTGGCTGATGGTTTAAGCCTATGCAGAACAGCAGTGGGGACAGTGCATCACCTTGGTATATGCCGCACTTGATGGCCACTTATGCGAGCTGTCTTGAGTTCACTTCCAGTGTGGTCTTCCACAGTCCCATTGAGTTCTTGAGGAAGGTCCTTAGTGTCCTGTTGACTTTGTATAGCGCCAGCCATTCACAGATCCATGTGTGCGGCATTGAGTCATAGGCTTTCCTGTAGTCAATCCAGGCTGTGCTCAGATTGGTCTGCCTAGACCTTGAGTCTCAGGCAACTGCTCTATCTATGAGTAACTGGTGTTTTGAGCCTCTGGTGTTGTTCCCAATGCCCTTCTGAGCTGTGCTCATGTACTGGCCCATATGGTCTTGTAGCTTGGCAGCTAGGATGCCTGATAGAACTTTCCATGTTGTGGGGAGGCAAGTTATTGGCCGGTAGTTGGATGGTGCTGTTCCCTTGTGGGGGTCTTTCATGATCAGCACTGTCCTTCCTTGTGTTAGCCAGTCCGGGTGGGAGCCTGCTGCTAGCAGTTGGTTCATCTGTGCTGCTAGGCGTTCATGCACTGCTGTTAGTTTCTTTAGCCAGTAGGTGTGGATCATGTCCGGGCCAGGTGCTGTCCAGCTTTTCATGTTCTTGACCCGCTGTTGGATGTCTGCTACTGTGATGGTGACTGGTTCCTGTTCTGGGAGATTGCTGTGGTCTGCTTTCAGGTCCTGCAGCCACTTTGCACTGGTGTTATGTGTCTTCTCTTTCTGCCATATGTTCTTCCAGTACTGTTCAGTTTCCGCTGCTGGTGGCTCAGGTGATACTCTGTGGTTGCACTGCAGTTGGGAGTACACTTTGGATGGTTCTTTGGAGAACAGGGCATTTATCTTCTTGGCCTCTGTTTCTCTAGTGTATCTCCTTAGCCTCGTAGCCAGTGCTGTGAGCCTTTGTTTAGCAGTCTCTAGGGCTTCAGATGGAGTCAGGCCCATGTATTTTTTCAGTAGCCAAGTCTTATCCTTAATCTCCACACGCTTCTGTAGTTCCACCAGCTGACTGACTTCTCTCCGAGTTGCCTTGATTTTAGCCTCCAATCTCATTTTCCAGGGTGGGTATGTACTGCTGTTCTTCTTGATCGTGTAGCCAAGCAGTTCCAGGATTACAGTGGCTGTAGCATATACCAATTCATTGGTTTCAGTTATGGTGGTAGTAGGGATTGTCTGGAGGGCTCTGTTGGCATCTTCTAGCATACTATCTGATGGTACTTCTCCACTGAGCCTTGGTAATCGGACTCGAGGGTTGACTATAGCTAGTTTATCCATGATCTTATGCCTCATATCAACTGTTGTGCTCTGTAATGGAAGGGGTGGCAGTGACATTCCAGCTTCAGGTGTTGGCTGCACAACTGCTTGTTCTTCCAGGTCTGCTTGAGTCCGGGTTGTAATGTAGAGTTGGTCTATCTCGAGTTGTGAGAGCAGCTTCCTCTTTACTATGTTGAAGCGCTGGGTAACTAGTTGTTTCTCAGTTAGTGTGGACGTAGGCCTTCTGTCTATCCATAGTTCCCTCATACGTTTCATATATCCCCTCTCATTAGGTCTGCTGTTGTAGTAGCATTCCATCAATTCCAAGTTTTCTTGTCTCGTCCATGTATGGCTTGTTCCAGTAGCCCACTTAACATCAGATTGTCCTGGTTCCCCAACATCTGATGCGGACCTTGTTAATCCGGGCGACGTCCGAGCTGGCATGACTCTCTTAGTTTGTGTCACTCTCATATTTGAGGTAGGCAGGTGAAGCGTTAGGGGGTCTTTGCCCAAGGACCCCTACTGCTAAGGTAGGTGCCAGCCGGGATTTGAACCCCGGTCTCCTGCATCAAAGGCGGTGTTCTAACCACTACGCTATCCAGCTGCTCTCTCTCTCTCTATATATATAGTCTGTTACATTATCATAGAAAAAATATATGTGGTCGCTAAGAGCTGACAACAACTTGATGGCACATATTGTAATCAATGTTACAATCTTTTGCAACATTTAATTAGCTGATTTTTTCTGTATTGTAAAAAATAACTTGTGTCATATCAAAGTTTTGTTTTGTGATTAGCTGGATGTGGAATGGAATTTGCTTCGTTTTAGATTACTGAAGCTGATAGCTAATTTTCTTTGAAATAATTGTTTCTTTAGGCTACCCCAAAAAATAATAGAGCCACCAAGCCTTCTACTCCTTCAACTGCTGTACGAAAAAAGAAAGACATGAAGATTTTTAAAAATGTGGATAGTAACCTTGCTAATCTTATTCTCAATGAAATTGTAGACAGGTAAGTGCCAGCAGTGGCCGGTTTTAATAAAAACTGGCAATTTGTTGGGGGGAGGAATGCTTTTTAGTAAATATCAGGTGTAATTATTTTTAGAGCAAGTAATGCTCATCATCCTGTTTTTTCTGTATCAGTTTAAAATAGGATTTGGATTGGAAGAACTAAAAAAATATTTTTAGGAAATAGAATATTTTAATATACATGAGGATAATTTCTTAACTGTAAGGGCTTTTTAAAAAAATCGAGACAAAGAGTGTGAAATACTCAGCTGCACTCCAGAAGAATGAGATGCCTATTGTTGCACTAATTACTATTCTGTATTTGTTAGTGGGCCATCTGTCAAATTTGATGATATTGCTGGGCAAGAGTTGGCTAAACAGGCACTGCAAGAAATTGTTATCCTTCCATCACTTAGACCTGAAGTAAGCAATCTGTTTCCTGACTTGTTTTATTGCATCTTAGAAGTTTCCATTATGTGGTAGATTTTACTCTGATTTTTAAAAATTTGTCATTTTGTATGTATTCAAGTAACATGCATGGGGGTAAGTTAGAAACATTGCCAAAGATACTTTATTGTATTCACATCTATTATAATGTGTAATTATAACTCATGATTTTTCTACATTAAAGTCCAGTTGAAGTGTTGGTAATTGTGATTAAATGCTGGAATGAAATTGGCAGTGTTTAGTTCTTTTAAATAAATATTTTGAAGATATTTATTTAAAATAATTGTAAAAAAGTCTTTTATTGGTCTAGTACATTGATTGTATTGCATATAGCACAGAAGTATTAATAAGTAGGAACTAATCACATTCTCAGTCATGAGCTAAAATGAATGTTATATACTTCCCCTGTATTCATGCTGCTAGGTCTTCAGTAGTATATTAAAAAAAAAAACATAATTATTATACTTTCAGTTGAAACAATTACATACAAAGTCCCTCCTATGAGCATCATCTATTCCTGAATGAAATTCTGCTGAAAAAACTTCCATGCCTAGGAAGGGAGGTAGAAACAGTTTTAATTATCTCTTCATATGCAGCATCAAACACTGACTCTTCCATGTTCTCCAGATGGTTTCCCTATTTTCTGAACCAGATTTTTTGTGTCCTAGGAAGCTGCACTAGAGTGGAAGAACTGGCAAAAATGGCATTCTGTTCTGCCAGTAGAAATGCTGAGCTGGATCAAAAACTCGATGAAAGTGAAAGTTATCTTTCTGGTTAGGGTGCTGGCAGGCAAATTGTGCCTCCAAACCAGTATTAAAGATACAATACATTATATGTCCATTGCAGGCAAAGGAATGAATATATGCTTTCAAAATAGAATAAGGATATGCAGTTTGAGGAAATAATGGGCACATTTTTGAACACATATCTCAGAAAATGGTTTTGAATTGTCTCCTAAAAATGTACAGGTGAAGATTTGAGTCCATAGATATAAATATCTGTCCAAGTCATCTGGGGGTCTAAATCTTTCAGTAGACTTTGTCACCAGAGTTCAAACTTTGCCTTTGTAGCATCAATTGACATTTGGAATAATAACATTACCATTGATAAGCAGTTAGATGCCATCAATCCAGGCTCAATCCTATGGCAATTGCATGTACAAATGCTTGCTGTTCAACCTATCTTTAATAATAGAAGGTAGGAAAATGTAACCTAACTATCAGAAAGTATATTCTTGAATATATAAACATCAAATGGTAACTAATGTTGGTTTAATTTTGAAATTCATGTCTGTTAAATTTACCTGTGAGGCATAATTCTTGTGTTTCATTGTTCTGTTAAAACACATGCTTGTATTCTTTCACTGTGGATTTTTGAGATGCTGTGAATTTCGCTGAAGGGTGGTTATTGCAGTCTTCTCTTATTAATGTTTGCTATACACCCTGTCCTTTTGAGTCTAAAGGCCCCTATTGTGTTTCATATGTACACTATTGTATATCACATTTTCACGTCTATTGCAGCCCATTCCCTCTTCAAGCTATGTTTAAAGGTATTGTAGTAGGAAAGGAAAAATGACAACTTGTTTGTTGTTGATGCTATAATGCAAAACGTATCTTTATATGATCATTCCAGTTTATGTACTCTGAATGTTACATATTCAGTCTCTTAAGATAAGGATTAAAGGAAATTAACAAAATAAATACACAATAGAAATTGGACAAAACAGACCATTGGAGGCAGTCTTGCAGTCTCTTCTTTCTTCTGCCAGATGGCCCGCACCTGATGCTATCTAAAATCTACTTTTCGTGAAGTAAATGTGGAACTGATGCAATCCTGGATAAGTGGCTATGCTAGCATTAGTGGCTTGAAAAATGAATAATGACCTATAATAATAAAAAAGTAAATTGATTCCATTCTGGACAATGTACTGTTTCTATAGCATGTACAGCTTGGTGAATCCCAGATAATATTTCTTAAATTTAATAATTTAAGCATTAGTTTCACAATTTTCTTTTGTATTATTTGATTTTTTGCAGCCTGTCTTGGCCTCCTTTTCCTTGATTCTTATCTTTATCTGGTATCAAGTAGAAAAAACGGAGCTAAATGGCAAAGTATCCAGTGATCTGGATGACCTATGTTTTTCATATCTTTTGCAAAGCACATTAATAATGCCTTATCTTAGCTGTAAAATTACCAATTTCTGTAGTTCAGATTATGCCATGAAGCAAAATTTAACTCAGTCAATCTTCTAGTTGTTTACAGGACTGAGGGCTCCTGCACGTGGATTGCTGCTGTTTGGCCCACCAGGAAACGGAAAGACCATGCTGGTAAGAGAGCTGCTTTCCTCTGTCACGTGGGCGGGCAATCTCTTCTGTCCCCCCAGAGCCCCCTCAAATCTGATTATATTTGCTGAAAATTGGTAGTGTGTTTTTCTGTCATTTTAAGGCAGACAACAAATGTTCTACAAGAGGCTTAAAATAATTTTCTTTTCTTTTTTAAAACCCTCAAAATTTCTCCCCTAAATCCAGAAAAATAAAAACAAAATCTCAGTTATGTCTATTTGTATCCTCAACCCATTTGTTGCAGCCCTTGTGCTCCTCCCAAACTCAGGTACTGCCCTCAGCCACAAAATACTTTCTATCTGTGCTTTGGCATATTACTTATGGAAACAGTGTTTGAATATTTCATTTTACTGTATATGTTTACAAAAGGAATATTCTTTCCTACCATTTTTGAAATAGGAGTATATTTTCATGTTGGGCCATGGGTACTCCAGTTAGAAGTATGCTGAAAATTTCACAGTATCTTACCAGAAAAAGTAAACTCTGAACTATATTAGCAGACATTTCTGCCTTTAAAAGTATTATATACATTGCTAAATTGTTGATAGATTGAAATTTCCTTTACGTATGTAGGTATTTATTTACTGGGTACATATGTCTCTCCAATCCAGCAGAACTCTGGCTAATAAGCATAATTATATTAAGCTTACACATTGCTGAAAGCGTATTATATGCTTTGTATTACCTTGCAGCCTTAAATCAGTATTTTCTTTCACTATAGGCCAAAGCAGTGGCTGCAGAATCAAATTCAACCTTCTTTAGCATAAGTGCTGCAAGTCTAACATCAAAATATGTGAGTAACAATGTTATATTCTGGCTATGGTTAAAGAGACACCTTAGGAACTTTTGAAAAATAAATGGAGACATATTTTCACCAAGCTCCAGTACATTGGAAATAATGTTTATTTGTTTCTACAGCTATTTCTGATTTTCCATCTACATCTGTGTCTAATTTTGTTTTATTTCACTGGAATACTGAACACTTCAAAGCTGTAATATAAAGGTCTTGGAAGAAAATCTTGTAGTCTCTTCCCTTCCCCCTCTTCAGTTATCTATGCCCCTCTGAAAAATGCCTTTATGGACTGTTGAGGTCCTCTTGGACATGGGGCTACAGAAAGAAATATTTAGGTGATTCTTTTTCTGCTGTATCCCCAGAACTGCGAATGTATCCAGATATCAGGAAATGGATTTTTCAGGAAAGGGGATTGGATACAAGAATTAGAAGGTGCTTGAAGGACATATCTGCATTGATTGACAGCAATAGATTATTGATATGTATTGTGTTAACATTTGAATTTATTCTCTCTTCAAGAGAAGAGCAAGAAGGACTCTCCTGCAATATAGTCAAAGTTTTTGGAGTTTCCTGAAATAATTTCCAGGCTTTTCTCTTTTTTTATTGCTATGCTTATCAATTCTGAGGTTGCGTTGATTCTTTAATGTTGTTGTATGATTTTGTACTTTTCTTTTGTTGATTAGTTTAGAATAATAAATATACATTAATTTTTTAAAACCCCCTTTTTTTTTTTTTAAACCCCTTTCCATTCCACATTCTTTGGGGCAGCCTGCTGATCTTCTGGAAAGCTTTTTTTTGCATGCCTGGCTGTAAAGGGAAGTAGAGATGGAAACTTTTCTTTAATGAACTTCTTTAAATTAATTTAATTAGGATCCCAATATTAAATTTAATGTTTAATGCAAAAAAACAGTAAGTATAAATATAGCAGCACAAATTTAGTTGTCAGAGTCATAGAATGGATCAAGTTGGCTGTGTTTTAGGATCCACTGATAATATGCCAGTTGGAAAGCAAGTGACTCTATCAATCTGAGATAGATACCCTCTTTTTTTTCCCTCAGGTTGGTGAAGGGGAGAAACTAGTGCGTGCACTTTTTGCAGTAGCCAGAGAACTTCAGCCTTCTATCATATTTATTGGTAAAATTTCATGTATCTGACTAGTCAAAATGAAAGTTGAGTAACGTAAATTTAAAGCAATCCATTTTATTCGTTTGAGTTGCATTTTAGAAATATATTCTTAACCCATAGTTTTAAATGTATTTGATACTGTATATTACAAGTTCTGATAATCTGTACTGAAGAACAGGATTTTTTTTTTAAAAAAGTGAAATTTTCCCAAATCAATGAGCTTGACAGGTCCATATTATTTTCTTAACAAATGTATGGAAATGGAATCCGATTACCTTCTTTTTTTTTTAACTTTTCAGTCTAGCCTACTATCCTAAGATTTCCTAGTGGGTCTCCTACCCAAGTACTAACCAGATCTGACCTTGCTTAGATTTTTAAGATAAGCCTTGTTTGGCTAAGTGCTGCACAGAAAATATATTAATAACCTGGACCATGAATTTTAATTGTCATTCCTAAAGATTTTAATAACTAACTTAAGAGCTCTTGATGCTGTTTAGAATATAGAGTATTGCATTATATAAACTATTTTAAATTGTATTAAAATAAATACATTTAATATTAATTGCATATTTATATTCTAGATGAAGTGGATAGTTTATTATGTGAAAGAAGAGAAGGTGAACATGATGCTAGCCGACGTTTAAAAACAGAATTCTTAATAGAGTTTGATGGTGTAAGTAATTACACAGTGTTATAGTGCTGGGTGTTAGTGGCAGTTATATAGTATTTTTAACTCTAAAGATTGAAGTTTTTTATTATTGAATTTTCTAATAATAAAGGATAGCAAAAAGAAGAGAAAGAACAGTCAAAATCTTTCTAGAAAAAGATGAACTGTTGCTGTTCTTTCCCCTTTTTTGCTAAAGTTCAAGTATTTTCCAACGTGCTTGCTGTTTAACATCAAGGCCACCAAAGCAACTGAAGTTGTTTACATTTTTACAATGTACAATGAAATACAATATTTATACATAAGGGCAAAGTGGCATTGTGCAAACTATATGTTCCCATTTGCAAGAGTATATTGCAATGCTACAGAGCACCGTATGTTAAAAACATCTAGACACCGGAACAGTTTTTTCCCCTTGTGCCGTTGCTCTGCTGAACACCTAATTAATGCAGCATGACATACTGATTGACATTGCATGATAAGATACAACTGCTAAGATGTGACTGATAATGCTCTGTTAAATGTGAATATATGTTGGATAATAGCTTCTCCTTTTAAAAAATGAATGCAGTGGTACCTCAAGATACGAATTTAATCCATTCCGTGACTCTGATCGCAAGTTGAATTGGTCGCATCCTGAAGCACGTTTTCCCATAGGGTTCAATGTAAATACGGTTAATCCGTTCCACCCTCTGAATTTGGTCGCATCCTGAAGCAAATTTCCCCATAAGGTTCAATGTAAATACGGCTAATCCGCCCTTCGAATTTGGTCGCATCCTGAAGCACATGTCCCTATAAGGTTCAATGTGTCAGCCGGCGTTGCATGGCTAGGAAATTCCCCAGGCGCGCTTTAGTCAGCCCTAGCGCAGAAAAAGGAAGTGCTAATGAAATCTGAGAAAGGCTCCCGCGCGCACAGCCGGGAGCGGGAGCTTCCCCCCCACCCCCCGCGCTGATTCCTCTTAATTCTGCGTTCTTTCCTTTGTGCATAGCCCTTGGCGCGCGTGACAAAAGCACAGTGAAAGCAATGGGGGGGGAAGGCTTATGTAGTGCGCACAGCGGAGCGGGAGCTTCCCCACCCCCGCGCTGATTCCTCTTAATTCCGCGCTCTTTCCTTTGTGCATAGCCCTTGGCGTGTGCGCGACAAAAGCACAGTGAAAGCAATGGGGGGGAAGGCTTATGTAGCGCGCACAGCGGAGCGGGAGCTTCCCCACCCCCGCGCTGATTCCTCTTAATTCCGCGCTCTTTCCTTTGTGCATAGCCCTTGGTGTGTGCGTGACAAAAGAACAGTGAAAGCAATGGGGGGGAAGCCTTATGTAGCACGCACAGCGGAGCGGGAGCTTCCCCCCCCCGCGCTGATTCGTGCATAGCCCTTGGCGTGCGCAACAAAAGCACAGTGAAAGCAATGGGGGGAAGGCTTATGTAGCGCGCACAGCGGAGTGGGAGCTTCCCCACCCCCGCGCTGATTCCTCTTAATTCCGCGCTCTTTCCTTTGTGGATAGCCCTTGGTGTGCGCGACAAAAGCACAGTGAAAGCAATATCAGCGTGCTGGGGGGGAAGGCTTATGTCGCGCGCACGCACAGTCGGGAGCGGGAGCTTCCCCCCCCACTGATTCCTCCGCGCTGTTTCCTTTCTCCATAGCGACAAAAGCACAGTGAAAGCAATATCAGCGCGCTGGGGGGAAAGGCTTATGTCGCGTGCATGCACAGTCGGGAGCGGGAGCTTCCCCCCCCACTGATTCCTCCGCGCTGTTTCCTTTCTCCATAGCGACAAAAGCACAGTGAAAGCAATATCAGCACGCTGGGGGGAAAGGCTTATGTCGCGCGTGCGCACAGCCGGGAGCAGGAGCTCCCCCCACCCCGCACGCTCAGATTTCATTAGCACTTCCTCTTTCTGCATTGCTTTCCTTGGGCTTTTGTCCTCGCGCTCAGATTTCATTAGCACTTCCTCTTGGAAGCCATGACCACGTGGCAGCAGGGCAAATGGCCGCGGATCCAGTTCGTAGCTTGAGGCGGAGTTCGCATGTTGAGGTAAATTTTTGCGGCCGGAGCTGGTCGCATCTCAAAATTTTCGTAAGGTGGGGCGTTCGTATCTTGAGGTACCACTGTATATGTTAGTGAATAGCCGCAGTATTATTCTTCCTCCAATTCTCTTCTGACTGCATAGTTTTCATATATAATGTTATTACTTTTTTTTATTATTATTTATTTCCTGATGCTGTGCAAATACACTGAGAGCTCTTTGCACTGAAGTCAAATTCCTTGTATGTCTAATCATACTTGGCCAATAAAGTATTCTATTCTATTCTATTCTATTCTATTCTATTCTATTCTAGTGTGATTATTCCTTTTTTGATGCTATCTCAATTTTACTTTTTTGGGGGGAAAAGGTACAGTCTTCAGGAGAAGATCGCATTTTAGTAATGGGAGCAACTAACAGGCCACAGGAACTTGATGATGCTGTGCTCAGGTACATTAAATCATGCATGATTAATTAGCAGTATATAATGTAAATTTATCTTTAGTGCTATTCTTGAACATTGTAATTTGATACAGCATGTGTAGTAACATGCTTAGAGTATATTTATTTTGGTAAAAAATGAAAAAAATATACAGTAAAT
Organism: Liasis olivaceus; assembly: GCA_030867105.1. Classification (NCBI taxonomy): domain Eukaryota; kingdom Metazoa; phylum Chordata; class Lepidosauria; order Squamata; family Pythonidae; genus Liasis; species Liasis olivaceus. The sequence continues at coordinate 268,355,413 of CM061349.1, forward strand.
GTATCATCATCCAGGATTGCTGAAAATATTTTCTAACTATGTTTTGATATGAATCAATAGCTTATCTTCATTTTGCAGGTTAAATACATTAAAAATGCAATACAAACTTCCATTCACCAAAAAACGAGAGTCTTTCTAGCCAAATCCCATTCTGTTTCAAAGCATCTCTCAGTTCTCATATTTTTTTCTTACATGTACATCAATTATGTCAAAATAATTGACCAAATTCTAGCCATCAAAAAAGAGGGAAGAATCCCAATTGCCGGGGGAAAATTTAGTTTAGGCCCTACACATTTTGGAATATTTATTGCTTTTTCAAGGGTATTATAGAAACAGAAACAATACAAAAGACACAATAATGGCTTGTAACAGATTGAAAACAATATTTCTAAAAATGGGCAATTCAGTAAAAGTTAATACCAACTTTCATTCTTGATACTTGAGTTCAAGAAACAAATCTAAGGATATTTTCTGTAAATAATTTAACCGCTTATACTTATGATTTGGGGCTATTTTAGACTTTTACTGAATTATTTAAAATATAGACAAGGAAAATTGCCAATTTTATAGAAATAGTTACATATACATTAAAAGTTATTCTGGTATCCTTTTTAGATTGTTTCTGTTTTTACAGCGCACTTGAAAAAGCAACACATTTTCAAAAATGCATTGTGCCTGAATTTAAATTTTATTAATGGCACTTGTGATTCCTCCCTCCCTCCCTTGTTCACTTCACCTCTTCATTCACTGTTAAATTCTAGTCAGTAAACCCACTCTGAGCCATATTTTTTAAATAAATAGAATTTTAGTAAGATGTCATTTTTATACATTTTAGCAAATTAAATTGGCACATTCGTACAGAATTGGAAACTAAGTCCTACACCACAAAATAAATTCATTTAAGGATGTACATTAAGCAGCTGCTCTAATGTTGAGTTGTGGCTCTTCCAGTTCTATTTATTATTTCCTATTTTCTCATCTTTCCCTTTTCTTTTTTTGTTCTCCCTGTAGTAGCCTATGTTCCACTGTAGAACTTTCTCAAGCCCAATGTATCTTTTTTCCTCATCATCTCATCTCACTCAGAGCCAACTGGTCTGATAACAAAGTAGTGTGATCTTCAAATTCTATTATTAACTGCTAGTGATAAACATAGGGCCAATTTTAAATTTTAGGGTAAAAAAAACCTTCAATTTTGCTAATTACAATCCTGGTTTGAAGCTTTTATTATACCTTGGATTATACCTTGGATTTTAAGCAGAGCTTCTGTATTAATATTCTTTTTCAGGCGATTCACCAAACGAGTATATGTATCGTTACCCAGTGAAGAGGTATGTAGATTATGGTGTCATTTTTAAGAATGTCTCTCATCCAGTTCTTGAATGCAGATTAATGATAATAGCAAAACTGCTTTGTTCATGTTTAATTATAGCATGAATGCTTATTCTATAATAATAAGGGCTACCAGAGTTTTTGTAGTGATACTCTTTTCCTTTTCCTTTCCTTCTTTTTACCCTATCCTTTGTCAACTGCCATATCTTGGCTCATTTCCATACTTTCTAAATTTTCTTAGCTTTCTGCCTACTTATAAAGAAGTGACAATTTTAATCTACATTCCATCTGAAGAATAAACTACCATTACATCAGAATTACACTGAAGTATGGATGGAAGTTTAATCATTACTACATCAGTTTTGAGTATGCCTTATTTGTAAAAGGATTGCATAAACAGAATTCATTCTGCTTCACAGTTTGCTTATTTTTCATATATCTGGAAATCTAAGCTTTCACTTTGCATGTGAAAGAAAACATTAAAGCAACAGTCAACTAAAATTAAATGGTACATTTGCATGATGTGCCAAGCCAAATCTGGCACTCACCATGGATATCTATTTAAACCCACAGTGTACTAGATGTTACAGCAAATTATGGTCAGCTGTGAGTTGCTCATTATCTTCATCCAGTCGGGGTCCCAATTAGACTATCATGACTTTTCACATATTTAACTAATGTGTTAAAATATGTGAAAAGCAATGGTAGTCTGATTGGGACTGATATTGTATATTGAATAGGGGAATGCTGAGCTCTTGCAATTTGCTCTGTGTTTCTATTAAGCTATTAGTATTTTGCTAATAGTTGCATAATGGCAAGACATAGAAGCATAAGAATACTTTTACAATTTAGCTTCACTTTTATAGAACACAGTACAGAAAAAAAAAAGAGATTTCAAATCTAATCCACTCTTATGTTGGCTTTGCAAAGTGAAAATCATTGTACACAATTTTCATATGTATAGTGCCTTTGCTTCATTATTTAAACAGATGTGAGATTGCAAATAGAGAATGTTATATTTTGCAGACACGACTGCTTTTACTAAAAAATCTCTTGAGCAAACAAGGAAATCCATTAACCCAAAAGGAATTGGCACAGTTAGCTAGGTGAGTAAATTCTAACTCACTGCTAATTCTAGGTGGAGTGTGTATGGTGCCTAGTGATATTTGCAGCTGTTGCTCATAAGAAGAAATGCTAAATATAACTGGCTCTGAGTAATGTCATAGTCATGTTTCTCTTCCTGACTTTTTATAAAGAAAAGATATCAGCACTTCATCCCTCACAAGTATAGTATACTGATATCTTAAATAAGACTACAGTTTAATATCATTAATATTAGAATGTTAAATAAAGCCTTTCTGAGCTGCAGACCTAATTATTTTATTCAAAACTTACAAACTCTGTTTTACTACTTTGTATTTTACTGTTTATAATAAAGAAAGAATGTAACATTGTAAACTTCATTAGCTTTCTGTAGAGCATATGAAATTTCTGAAATTGTGTTCTTTTCTAAAGAATGACAGATGGATACTCAGGTAGTGACTTAACAGCATTAGCAAAAGATGCAGCACTGGGCCCTATACGAGGTAAGCATGATTAGCTTTGAGTAAAATGCATTTGTAAGATGGCTATAAAAAAGTGCTCAGATATGCCTCTTCTATTAAGCTAAGATCCAAAGAAACTGTTTAGTTTGCTCAAGTCCTTGCTATACCTAATGGAATTTTAAAAATAATTTACATAATCAATATTAACTAGCTAACATTGGTTGTACTGTTATAAATTAGATAGATGCATACATACTACATATGTATATACATACATATTTCAGATTTTTATTAGAGTCATAGTCTAGCACAGAAACAGTATATAACAAAATTTGCAACCAATCCAATAAGGACAGCCTAAGCAGTAAAACATAATCACGCTAGACATTATGAAACTTGATAATAGTAGGAACAAGGTATAATTAATTATACAGTGATGTAAAAGCAATAACATGAAAGTGAAGTCTAAAAAGCTGTGGTAACTAGAGTGATAAAAATACAGAGTATAAAAAGATAAAGTGCTCGTTTAAACAAATGTAGTATATCCAGCTTATTAAATATAAATAGATAGTTGTAATATTTTCTCTTTTTGCTTTATAAAAGGTAATATTAGCAAATGGGTATCAGGCAACGTAGTAGAATTTGAAAACATTTAAAGAAATACTTTTTTTTTTTTTTGCTGTTTCCGGGAGGTTTAAGAATGGGCAAATTCCTTCCTCTTCAACTTGTAAAAGCTCCCCAAATCTTTGAAAACCTAATGCTGCAGATTCCGTGGCAAATGCCCAAATTTTGGCAGTTCAATTTCAGGCCGTTTTTGATGGGTTTAAGGAGGCAAATAGAAATGGTTTGTATGCTTGTATTCAGCAATATTTCCCCTTAGTTTCACATGATTTAGTCCCCAGTAAGATTTTGGACAGTTGGCTTTTTCTGCTTCCTTACATCCCTTCGGTGATTGGGAAACTGCATATTTTAGCTTAAAGCAAGATCCAGGACACTCTTCAGTACCAAGTTAGTAGTACAGTGTCACTCAAATTGAGCTTGATTCCTGATGACTTCACATCTGTGCAGTTTCCTTGGAAGCACTGCAGTGTTGCCATTATCTTCTGAGATGTTTCACAGACTTAAAATAAAACTAATGAGAATATTTTTATATCATTTTGAAAAAATCTACTGGTAGAATAAGCCCCATTGAGATCAATTATCTTAGATAATTATGTACAGGAATGCAGCCTTCTAGAAGCAACTGTTTATTCAAATAGGAAGCTTCAACGTACCTTGAAGACTAATCAAATGGTCAGAGAACAGTAAGATACAGTATTGTAAACTTTGCTGGCTGTTAGTCTGCCTAGAACCTTACGATCGTCAGGGTAAAGAAGCATGAACTCGAACATTTGGTTTAAACCAGCTTTATTGCCAGAATTCAAAGAGTTGTCTTGCCTCAGATATTAAGGCTTCTGGTAGGATACTTACTGATTTTGAAACTCATTTATTTATTTTTCAAATTTATATATGCTGCCCAACTCACCATACAAGTGACTCTAGGCAGCGTATATAATTAATCATTAATTATGTTTCTTTAATTTACAGAGTTAAAACCAGAGCAGGTGAAGAACATGTCTGCTAGTGAGGTATGTGCTTTGCTAACTTAAACAATTCAGTCATTTTGTATTTTTATTGTTTTCAGAGCACACTGAAAACACAAAGTTGTTATTTAAACACGCTGCTTGCTATAGGTTCAGAAATATATTTGAGAGCAGAACACAACTTTTAAATGTACTAAATTGTCAGGTTGGTCTATATATAATACCTAAAAAGCACAATACTACTAAAAGGCAACCAAGCGTCCTGAAAATATGTCATAGAAATAATTCTAACCCTAATTTTATGTTTGAGAACACAGAGCTAAAAACAACATGCAGCACTTCATAAAGAAGACTAGACATATAGCAACTTATACAGCACTGTAGTGTAAAAATTCCATTCCAGGAGCACAAGATACATTTTTCTATTCCATTCTGCAACCTTTAATATGCTCTGGAAAGTCTCCTTAGAGACTCAGAATTCTCCTAAGTTTTCCCAGCCCAGTGTTGAACTTCTCCCTTTCCTATTATGGTACAGTGCTAGTAGATTCTCTGTAGTCTAAGTTTTCAGAGAAATGAAGAGTACAAAGATTGAAACAGGGAGCAGAGAGATCAGAGTGTGCTGTTGCCTTAAATAAACCTTTGTATTTTATTTAAGTCATTTTAGTAGGCTAGTAGTGGGAAAAATTGTGAATGGTCTGAAATGATTTACTGAAATTGATTCACATACTGTAGTGCCATCTAGTGGAATTAACCTGTAATGCTTATACAAGTTGAATTTTGTTCTGCTTTTCAGTGCTGGTAGTCCCATGGTAGTAATTTTTGAAAATGATAGTTTAATAAACACATTTTAAATCCAATTAACATGTGAGGCCAAAAGACAGCTTAATTTTTTTCTTTGCTTTTAGATGAGGAACATTCGGCTGTCAGATTTCAACGAGTCTTTGAAGAAAATAAAATGCAGCCTTAGTCCTCAAACCTTAGAAGCTTACAGTCGCTGGAACAAGGCCTTTGGAGACACTACATTTTGACAGACAGCTTTATCAAAGGAGGGGAGAATGTTGTCAGCAAGGGACAGCTAATTCAAACAAGTGCTGGATGTTTACAAGACATCGATATCTGCACTAAAAGGCAAGACTGGTTTTTAAAAACAGAATAGTTGATGATGAGCTCCTTAAACTTTAATACCAGGATTTACACCCAGCACGCTATGACAGCACAGTAAAATGGGGAAGAAAATTCTACCAAATGAATGATAGGAAAAAATGTACTTTGTATATTTTTTGTTTTTATAAAAGTTGCTCATGATATTTACTTTTGTTTTGTTTTTCTTAATCACTAAGCCTTGTTTCTCAGTTTCTTGTGTATTGATAATGTGCCAAATTTTAAAAAATCCATATGTATAAGGATATTATTTTGAAAGGTCCACAATTCAAAGCGACTACATAGTCTGTTCTTTCTACTTGAGGAGTCCCACAGTCAGTATAGTAGTACAACCAATTGGTATACCAAATGGCTTCAAGTTGTCAATCTTTTCCTGCAGTATTTCTCCAGTGCATTTATAAATATCCATGGTAGGATGGTTGTTTTTGTATCAGTCAAAGAAAGCGTGAAATAGTACTAATTCAAACCAATGGCAGAGTTTCTCTTCAGTGCTTGTTTTGTGTTCACAATGACCAAAAGCCAGGGAATTTTCCATTCTGGTGATTTTCTAATATATGCAAGTGATCATAGCTACAATTACTTGTTTAATTGTATTAGTCTTTTATATCTTCCATGTACTTCAGTTTATAGTTGCACAATTTTTTAACGTTTTTATTAAATGACTTGTAAATTAATGGGCTTTTAATATTAGGAACAGATGTATTTACTTCTCTAATATGATTGTTGTTTACAAAATGGATAATTTATTCAATTATATGTTTGTTTGCTATAATGGAAAGAGTATGAAGTAAATACATGAATAAAGACTAATTCGTTTTTTTAAATTTAGTAGTTGTGCAAAAGGATAGAAAAAGTGGGACAAAAGCATACATTTCTGTTAAAATGTTGACATTGCTTTTTGAAGGGTTACGTCTGAACTTAAAGCAGGATTTCATGAACTTTTTTTAAGTTTTATTTGATAATACATAGCAGTATTTGCAAATCAACAATAATACTCCTGATCTTAAACTAAGCTTTTCACATTTCTACAGATCCCTTCAGTTGCTATATCGTAGAAGAAACTATGCCATATGTGCAAAGGCAAATCTAAAAACATTTATGTATTTTAGCTATTGCTAAACCTTTGTCTGATTTGTTAAACCATCACAGCTTTATTTAAAATATAATAAAAGTATATTACATGGCTCTTATAGCTTGACTGAACAGGGCAAATATTTTAATATCGGAAACTTCATGGTAAATGAATTGTGATTTATGTTTCTTTGAGAATTTGGAAAACTGGCTTTCATACTATTGTGGATACCCTTTAATACCCTTCTCTAAATCTTTTCCTCCAATTTTCTCTGCTTACACATAAAGTGTGTGTGTGGGTATATAAGGATGCATGCCTCCAACTTCAGCAAATATTTGTAAGACATGCCTGCTATGGAGTAAATTTGGATACTGTAATCTAATCAAGGACATTGAACATTTTTATTTTTGTCCCTGATGTAGTAAAATCTTGTGGTTGCCTGAACTCTCAATAAGGAATACTAAAATTGTCATTTTAAAACCACAAACATCAGGCTTCAAAAATCTAATAATCAAAACTACTATTTGGCTTTAAGTAAAGGCTGCAGGAATCTGCCTTATTTAACTTCAAGGGCTAAACATTCCTAAATTAGACTTACAGTCAAGACATAATTAATTAAAACAAAGATTTTCTCAGGCAAGAACTATTTTTATGCTGTTTGAATCAAGTATTACTGAGGTGATTTAGATATATAAAAACAGAATGAAAACTGCCAGGTCAATTGGCTTAATTCCTTTTTAAGCATGTGTTAGAAGTATTTCAGATGCTTACTTGAACAGATTCTACGTATCCTAGTAATCTCCTTTATATCCTTTCTAGTGTGTAGTAGCTTTGATTATTCTCTGTATTACAGGTTGTTTCACAAGAATTCAAATGGTTGAATTTTGAGTTTCATGTATTCTTATTCTTAAACTTTTTTTCCTGGGGGAAAACATTTGAAATCTGTTATATGTAAATATTTAGCAAATTTTGAAATATAGTGGGAGACTACATAATGTTTGCTTTTATGCAATAAATATTGTTTTAAGACAAATAAAGATAACACAATACCATTTCATTCAAGCCATAATCCAATAATGATTGTAATCATTTCCTTATTTGGGATCTCTTTAATAGAAATTTGTGTGAGAAACATATTTAATATTTGTCTCATACCATTCTAATAATTCTGTTGACCACAGTATTTTCTAGTAAAATAGTGTACTAGGCCCCCTCCTCTTTTTTTAATGGGCTGGCATTAATGAGAACCTGATAAAAGCTCCAAATTCATTCCAAGATAGATACAGGATTTATTTGTTCATCAAGTAGTGTAAATTGTTGCCATGTCTCTGTTCAGTTATCAAGCAAACCACCATAATCTACTCCATGGCAGTTGGGTTTTTAACTGATGTTTGTTGTTTACTGTGTCATCTGGGCCCATAAGAAATGCATCTTGGATGTCCAGTGAACAGATATCGTAGGCAATTTAAAATTTATCTTTTGAGATTCTTCTGAGAAATGTGTTACACTATTTATAGGAAAAAAACAGGAAAGTGTTTTGTCTATACATGTAACTTCCTGAATGTTCTAACAGGCATTTGTTACCTTTTCTGTAAAGAATGTTCTTCTCAATTAGTTATCTCATTTAATAAAAACTTGACATGTAAATATGCTTTTAATTTTAAATCAAAGGTGCTACTAAAATTAGGATTCTTCTTATTGAACAGATTTTCAGCTATGAAGAGACAACTTTGAATTCATTTTGAGAAAATTCTCATATTCTAGCCATTGCTATTAAGTATCAAAATATGAAATGTTATTGGGAAAACAAAATGTGTATAAGCATGAAAAATGTTCACATAGAATTAGATTGACAAACTTATTTGTTGCAGATTGTCTTAATACTTGGTTTTGTTCCATTTTGAGTTCTTAACTCATGACTTCCAAATCCGTTGCCTATTACTTTTTGCTGTTAATATTTCTCATATCATAAGATAATGACTGTTGTGGGATATTTCCATTTGCTATCTCTGAAATAAGACTAGAAATATAACTATTGAAATTCTAAGTAAATGTGTTGAAACAGACTTTTTCATTTTATTTCCTCAGTTGTTATTCTAAATAAAAATGTGGAAACAGTAATTTGACTGACTATTCAATATTTTATTTAAATATGTTAAGGCATATTTTTAAAATCTTGCCTTAATTATTTTTATAAATAACTCAAGGCAGCAAACATACTAATGCTCCTTCCTCCTCCTCTTTTTCCCACAACAACAACCCTGTGAGGTGAGTTAGGCTGAGAGAGAGTGACTGGCCCTAAGTCACCCAGCTGGCTTTCATCCCTAGAAGTCAGTCTCTGGATTCTAGACCAACACCTTAACCACTACACCAAACTGGCTCGACAGACAGACACTGTGATAAACTGATTTATTGTGAGATGTACGTTTACAATCATGCTTTTTTATTATACTCAAACCAGATATGATATATAACATTCCTCTATCTTGATCTAACAAGATCCTCTGAACTAAGCCACAACTTTTACTATACTGAGTTTTTGCAGCAGTATTACTTGGTGCTTCAGAATATTAATCACTAGTTCTGTAACTAAAGTAAGTAGGAAAAAAAAAAGTAGACATTTATACTATAGATTTAGCATGTGAATAAAAATGTTCTTTAAAAAGCAACTGGTACTGTCATGACTTTCAGAAAAATCTGTTTTCAGTTGGTTTTCTGTGCTGTTTAGCCACTCTATGATGTGTCATTCTATTTGGGTGGCATGGGGCTGATAGTACTGTATAAAAAGAAAAGTAAACATTCCTGCCTTGAACTAGGGAAACCAGGTCTTAAACGTGCATGTTTGAAAATAAGTCCTACTGAAGGACAAATTACATTAGCATCATGCACGCACAATATTACCAGCCTACTTTTAGAAAATAATTAAAGCTGAAATTGTACTTTTTAAAATGTGTCTTGAATATATATATATATATTTTTTGCAAAGGCTTGCAAAAGAGAGGCGTTTTCATGCAACGGGCTCCTAGCACTATTAATCAGAAGTCATTAAGCCTACATTTTGTTAACCTAATTTGTAGACTTACACAACCGTACCAGGTATGCTTGGTTGTTCTAGCATGGTAGATTAACATATGGTCAGCTGGTTTGTAACTTGGAATCGCAAAACAGCCATTTTCACTTCATATTTTATGAACCTAACCAATTGCAGCTTTTTAAAAGATGCGGAGCAGATCTGTGACCGACTGCACCGTGTATTTAACGGGAAGAGGAGTTGGTCCCTCCACTAGTGCGCTCTAGTTATGCTAACTAGAGTTCTTAAAATTCCCAAGCAGCAGGCTGCAAATTAAAGGATTTGTAGTCCGACGCATGTGGAGCGCGCTGAGTTGTGAGAGGAATTCTGAAGAGGGGAAAAAAGACCCAAGTTTTGACCCATTCCATTTCTCGTTTTTTTTTTTAATGCAGTCCTTGGATGCCAATTAGCGACCGCAGCGCTAGTATTTCCAGTTGCGGTTCTCCTATGGTTGCTACAAGGCATTCTTATCAGTTTCATCGGATCTTGCCCCCTGAAAAGCGTCCCAAAATGAAGAACTTCTCCCCACCGAGAAACGAACCAATTCAGACTTTATTAGGAGTCACCACGCTATTGCAGCGATAGAGGGGCACAATCGCATTTCATTCTTTGCCTGACCCAACGCCAAGAGGGGCGCCCAGGGCGGAACGAGGCTGCGTCACTTCCTGCTCTATTCCGGCCTCGGCCAATTACACGTCAGCTAACTTAATTCCCCCTCCTTTCTTTGGTGACAGGAGAGGCCCGCCTTTTCCGGCCCCGTTGGGAGCCGCTCGTTCTGCAACATGGTGAGTTCCCTTCTGTGAGGGCGGTTGAGGGCCTTGAAGGCTGCGTGGAGAGTCGGTGTCTAGCCTAACCTGCAGCGGAGGTTAAGGTGGCGCACCGTGAGAGGGTGCTAGGAGGGGGACTTTGGCCGGCTTCCCAGTTCTGAAGGAGGTGACTTCCCTGCACCAGGGAAGGGCGGCTGTCAAGGCTGGCATAGCTTTTCAAAGGGAAGATTCCAAGTCTTTCTGCACAGAAACCTCCAAGTGTGTAGAAGGCACGCCTTGTTAATCTGCTGCAGTGGTAGTCCTTAAAAACAAAAATGTAGCTGGAGTGTAGTCCCTGTAAAAGATGCGTGAAGTTTCCCTGAGAGGGGGTGTGGTGCAGTGGCTGGAGGGATGGCTTGGCCCAAAAGCCTGGAAGTGTTCTTTAATTAGGAATTTGATCAACAGGTGGTCATAAGTAGTTTTTAGTTACATGTCAGGAAAAAGGGTCACCTTTAGCATTTTATTATATGCCATCCTGATACTTCGATGGAAGAGCAGAAGTATAATTTAGTAGTAAATAAATAATATCTGCAGTCTCTGTTCAAGGAATAAGAGCAAACAATTAGCTTGCTGGGTGGTCTGGGTTCAGATCCTTTTTCAACCATAAAAATCCTAAGGGTATCCATAAGGTGCCAGCTCTCAACCTAAGAAATGTTATGGTGATCATAAAGCCACCTAAGACTCTTGAGTTCTTAGCAGATAAATGGGGTAAAAATGCAATGAATGAACATTTTAAAGCTTGATGGCAGCATATATGAGTGGATTTACCTTTTTCCTATACTGTAGTGAGTGTTTTGTCTTTTTTTTTTAATGTTAACGTGGAGATAATGTTTATTGTGATTGCATGCAGAAATCAAGTTCGTGATTTGGGAATGCTAAGAAATGAATAGAAAATTTAGTAAAAAATTAACTATTACTACTTTGTTTGTAGGGAACAATACACTTGTTTCGCAAATCACAGCGGTCTCTTCTGGGCAAGTTAACGCAGGAATTTAAATCAGTGGCTGCTGATCGAAGGGTAAGTTTTCATTTTCTGGCAAGAAAACATTCTAATTCAATAAATGATTAAATATTTTTAAAAACAGACTTAAACATGTTTATAAATAAATGTTTATTATTTAGCTCTTTAACATTTGGAGGAACTTCTGACAGTCATAAATGCTGAATTTTATTTATTTTTATTTGTTTATTTATTTATTAAATTTGTATGCTGCCCATCTCCCCCAATGGGTGACTCTGGGTGGCTCACAATTAAAACAAAATCCACAAACAATTTAAAAAAATAAACACATTAATTAATTAAAATTGATTAATCAATTAAAAGGCCAAGCAATAAGCAAACCCTATACGTAAAAACTAAAAACATTCAAGATGACGGGGGGGGGGGATTTTGAATAAAATAAATTATTTCTTTCTTTATTAAAATACAGTGAATAACATTGTGTGTTTTAATTGCTCTGGTTATGTCATTTGCCTTAGTGTTTGCAGTCCAATCCTATGCATGTCTGCTTAGAGGTAAGTTCCATTGACTGCCAGGCAAATATGCATAGAATTGCAGTCTTAAGTGTTATTCCCTTTCAGATTTCTGTCTTAGAAGACTAGTTCACACAGTTTCCCATATATGTTCCCAGTGGTCTCCACAGCAGCCACGAAACAAAATGAAGACATGCCTATGGGAAGATTGTAATGTGAATTCTGCCTTTACATACTTGTGTTCTGATGTCTCACACAAGTATAGAAGTCACAGTATTTGCAACATGATGCATGTTTCTTGCCGCCTTCTGCAGTTGCCCGTGGTTGTTCCAACCATTATTTGCCCATATGTCAATTTGGTATTGTGGATTAGATAGCATCATACCACATAGTTATATACTATAGTATTTTCTTTTAGTAGTTGGTGAAAAAAGGTGCAGGTGTGATTACTGTATAAAAAAGTTGATGGTCATTTTCATTCATTAACTTTATTATGCTAGTGTTTCTATTTCCATTGCAATGGATGTTCATATGTAGGGAAATAAATTGTGTGAACTTGCTTAATATTTCTTCTTTTGGCTTGTTCCTCAATCACTTTCAACCTATTTCATGTGCCAGTTGCTCTCCCATACTTTCCTTATATTATCTTCCTTTGCTAGATGTTTAACATTTTATTTATTTATTGTAGTGAATTGCATAACAGCTCTGTCACTTCTATGTTATGAGCAGCATCTAGCATACTGTCATTATTAAGCAATATTAATTTGTTGGATAGTGAGATTGAAATATATTTAATAGCTATAAACAAACCTTTGACATGGAAGTGGGTTTTGGCTGATGGAAGCATGTTGAGATTTTATTCTTATTTCTGGTGTTTTCTAATATGATTTAATTAAGCTTTCAGTTGTGTTTCATAATATTTTAAAATTATTCTTTTTAGCCCTGCTGAGTGCCGTGTGCTGGTGGAGAGGCAGAATGTCAATCTAACAAACAAATGGAGGAAAAGTTCTAGCCAATGTTTTCTTTATTAGTTGAGATTTAGCTTTTTCGTTATATCCATTAATTTATCTAAGTCTACATCTCTTTGACTTTCCTTTATTAATGTGATATTTATATATGCAGCTATAAAAAACATTCTTATTAACATTTTGTAGTGAGGGAAGCAAAATGTCCTCTAAACACTTTGGATTACAATTCTCATAATTCCTTGCCATTGGTTATAACTTCCTGGGGATAATGGGAACTGAAATCCAAAGCATCTGGAGGGCATAAGTTTGCCTCTCAATGGTTTAAAGTAATGCAGCACAACAAGGTAAGGGGGAAAGGTGTTCCTTTCCTCCATATGCTTTGTTTAATATAAAATGGTAAGCCATCTGTATTATCAGAAGCTTTCAGTACAATCTTCTAGGGAGTCTGTGAGAACTGTCATGTTACAGTGAACCTTTTGATTATTTTGGTCAGATTTTTAGCTGATCATAGAAATATTTATAGTGCAGTTGTCTATCTGTATGCATTTTATTTTTATTGAGTTTGATTAACAAATACTGGTGTTCTGGGCCAAGGAATTCTGTCTAATGCTGAAGAGAGACAAAGAGAAGGGGCTGTTGAAATTACCTGTAGTTCAGTAAATCATAGTTTGTGAAGAATTATGAATACATTGATCCTGGACTATGCTCCCAGAGATTAAAGCCATGGGAAATCTGAGCTGAATATTCAATATTTTATGTGTATTGTAGATTGTAGAGTTTTTTCCAATAAAACCCTGCTCTGTTAAACTTGTTTCAACTGTTGTTATTTACAGTCCTGGAAGATCTTGCTGTTTGGTGCAATAAATGTAGTATGTACTGGTTTCCTGCTTATGTGGTGCAGTTCTACAAACAGCATAGGTATGTTACCCTTCTTTTAGTGAAATGATTGTAGATAATAAATGCATCATATTAATATAAGAAAGTGGTTTAATATTGATACAAAATAGTTTTATTTGTGAGCATCATTGATTGTTAGCATTTTTAATTGTTCCTGAAATCTCTCGTCACTTCTCCTTTGATGATTTCTTTATTCAAAGTGTAAAATGATATTAAGATTAATCAAGATTAATTCTACTAAATGTAAAACCCTGCTTAGATTTATTGGTGTCCAGAACTCTACTAATTAGATGTGCATGCATCATGATGACATTGTGTTGAAATGTCTAGGAACTGAAACAGCTATTGCAACTACAGGTAGTCCTCAAGTTACGACTGCAATTGGGACTGGAATTTCCATCGCTAAGCAATGCGGTCGTAAAGTGTGATGTCATGTGACCACACAACTTAGTGATGGCAATCCCTGCAGTCCCTGTTGCCGTCATCCCTGCAGTCCCTGTTGCCATCATTAAGCAAGGATTGTGAGTCATTAATTGAGCACCTCCTCACAATTTCCTGCTGGTTGCCAACAACCAAAAGCCAGTTGGGAAGCCAGCAGGAAGTTGCAAGTTCCAGGTGGCTTGCAAGCAGGCTGGCAGGCATGAAGTGGCTGCTGTAGGATGGGGGAGGGTGTACGAGTGGCCAGGGAGGCATGACGCAAGTGCAGCAAGGCTCTGGGAGGGTGTGCGAGGCTGTGTGGGTGGCTGGCGAGGTGTGGTGTGGTGTGAGCTCAGATGGTCTGGGGGAGGGTGCTGAAGTGGGGGTGACTTGCCCAAGCAACTTGCAACCTTCCCTGCCGGCTTCCCCATTGACCTTGCTTGTGGGAAGCCAGCAGAGAAGGTCGCAAATTGTGATCACATGGCTGCAGGACACTGCAACCATCATAAGTGCAAGCTGGTTGCCAAGCACCCAGATCACAATCATGTGACTGTGGGGGGTGCTGGGACGGCTGGAATTTTGATGAACAGTAATAACCAGCAATCATTTAGCACCTTCATAACTTTGAATGATTACTAAACGAGTGGTCATTAACTGAGGGCTACCTGTATATTAGGATGCCTTTGTCATTCCTAGATTATACAGCATAGATTGTCTTTAGTGCTCCTTGTTATTCCTTTTTGTCCAGAGACTCAGGATATATAGAAAGAACTGCAGATTTAAAACTTTTATTTTCACTTTCTGAATGAAAAGCTCCAGATAATGACTCCATTACATACCCAGGTATACCCATCCAACTCAAAGTCTAGCTGGTCAGAAGAATCCAGAGAGGATGCTCACTAGTGTAGTAGCTTGTACTGTATGAAGGACTCCAAAGGACTACAATTCCCATGCATCTTAATAGCTTTCAATGAAACTTGACTGATTAAAGTTTGACCAGTCCCATCTTGGTACTTTCTTCACACCTTCTAGTACTTTTCCACATATCATTGCTTCATCCAGTTCAGTCAGAACCACATGTTGTTCTGAGAACTCTTTTGTTATTGTGACTTCAGTTTTTCATTCTGGTGCTTTTTTACACACTGCGTAAACTGAAATCTTCCTGAGCAAACCTTTCTGCCTTTTTGGCCTGTTCTGAAAGGAACTAGCATATCTCATGTAAGTCCATTCATAAACATACATGGCCTAATGCTATATATTAATCACTATACAATGACATTATAAACTGGTTATCATTAGTGATAATACACTGGCATGAATATACTGATGCATGGTTCACTAATTAATATGGCTATACATTATTAACATATTCTAACACATTCCCCATCTTGATACCTTTAGATTGAATGATAGCGTGTGTAGATTAATAAAAGGGTGTAGTGTTACATGCCATCCTTAAAGCATGCAGTTTAAGATATAAATGCCTTGGTTTAACATGCATGTATATACAGGTAGTCCTTGACTTACGACCAGAATTGGGATAGGAATTTCTGTCGCTAAGTGATGTGGTCGTAAAACAAGACATCACATGACTGCATTGCTTAGCGACCACAATCCCAGCACTCCCTGTTGCCATTGTTAACTGAGAATCATGGGTTGTGTAGCGAGTATCCACCCCAATCACAGCCCCGAGCCTCAGTAAGGTAAGGGACTGCCTCCAACTCCCCCCACCCTCCTATCTCCCCCCCACCTCTGCCCTTTTGGCCTCCCTGCACCCTGCCTTGTGGAGCAGCAAGCAGCCCCAGAACTGTGTGGCTCTGGGGCTGCTTGCCATGCCCCAGGAAGCTGCAGCTACCCCAGCCCAGTCCCAGCCACAGTTGCCCTCACCACCCTGCACTCTAAGACCCCTGCTGCCCTGTGCTCCACCGCCCCAGCTGACCTTCACCATCTTGCTCCTGCTGCTGATGAGGCATGCCTGGTCTGGCTGCTGGACTGGGTTGGGGCTGGGCTTCACACTGCAGGAAAAAAAAAAGCCAAAAGCAACCCCTTTGCAAAGAGCTCCTGGGTAGGGCTGGACTTCGCATTCCGAAAAAAAAAAAAAGCCAAAAGCAGCCCATGAACTGTGGCATGCCAAAAAGCCCCTTTGTCTTTGCTGCTTTTGGGACCAAAGCCCAGTCCCAGCCCAGCCCAACAACCAGACTGGCCATGCCTTGTCAGCAGCAGAAGCAAGATGGCAAAAGTCAGCTGGGGCAGCGGAGCACAGGGTGGCGGGGGGGGGCAAAAGGACATAGATGGGGGGAGATAGGCAAGTGGGGGGAGTTGAAGCGCCCCTGTGGTCATAAGTGCAAGCAGGCTGCCAAATGCCCAAATTTTGATCACGTGACTATGGGGGTGCTGCAACAGCCGTAACTTTGGGCACAGGTTGTAAGTCTCTTTGTTCAGTGCTGTTGTAACTTCGAACAGTCGCTGAACAAATGGTCATAAGTCAAGGACTACCTGTATTATTGCAATAAACAAAACTATGAGTCCAATACATAGCTATAAGACAAGATGAATAGCAATATTTTAAAATCTTGTGGCAGAGTGTCAACCTCCTAGGTAGACTAGGCAGGAAATCAAGCCCACAGGAAGACTAAAACTACTTTTCTTGAGAATACACACACACACACACACACACACACACACTATATAGGTATAATAAAGGAATCTTGCAAATCTGATTGTGCTGCGAAATGAAAATTTATATCAACGAAGATCCCAGAAAGTAAGATGTGTAAATGCTTCTGGACCTGGTCAAGACCTTGTGTGCTTTATTTATTTCATTGCAATTTTTATTCTTGGTTAAATATCTAATGAATATACCACTCTTCCATTATGTGGTTGTATAGTATACAAGGTACAACTTTTTATAGCAAGGAAAGCCATTACCCCCATGTTATTTTTGTTGCTATGGACAAGCAGGCCGTTGGCCTAATCTTCCCTGCTTTGAGGGGATTTGTTTTGATGCGGGTGGGGAGAAAACTTGAAGGAGGCCACAGATAGGGGTAGAAACAGTGTATGAGGCAGCAATGTCTTTGATTAATGTTGGATGTGTTGATGATTGAAGATGGGGCTACTTGAGTATTTGCACAGTATGTGAATAATCTTAAAATCATCGCTATACCCCATTTTCTTAAGAGAGAAGTTATATGCCAGTGATCTTGAGTATGTGTGCATGTAGTGATATTGGCTATACTTGTCACTGCTTTGTGATCTTGAACATTTCTCTAAGGAAATATGACAGTTGATAGACAAATGTTTTCCCACTCCTGCTCTAGGCATTGATCTAAAGGGTAGGAATGTAATAGATATGATCTTACACATTATATAAACACCCTTGCAATTTTTGCATATTTTTTCACTTGCTGCATATCATCTAGTTGCAGTGGGTTTATTCATTTTTTCAAATTTGTATATTGCTGTAATCTGCAAAAACTTCCAGTTGTTAATAGTAGCAACCAGCATACATCAAAATGTCCTGGAATGCTAATTAAATTAACAAAATTAAAAGATTAATACAATTTAAAAACATAGAAACAGTAACATCCTAATAATACAGAGGTAGCATTCTCCTGCTCTCCAAATGTTCTCTGGAGGAGCTGTATTTGCTATAACTTGCAGAAAACAATCAGAGAGGGGGCCAAATACATAACAAGCCACCTTCTCCAACCTACCCCAAGCAACTACACCCAATGGTCAGCTATCTGGCAAAGCCACTCAGACTGGCTTAACAACCACCTACCAATACTTCTGCACACTTCTTATTCAGCCCAAAGCGCCCTGAAAAACAGGGGGTTCTCATGGCAGCCTACCACTCTCCCAAAGGCTGAAGAGCTCATCATCCATCTGTTTTTTCAGTCTAGGTAGGGGTACACTCCAGCTATCATATTCCCACCTGGGGAGGCCAGCCGTATCTAGCAGTTTAGCTGGCACCCACTGGATAACAAATCTCCACTGGGCCAATATTATAGATGACCTACAGTTGGAGCCCCTTAAATTGTTGAGGCTGTCTGGTGTAACCTGTTGCACCGGGACCTTCAAGCACCAGGCCTCTGCAACCACCTTTAGTCCAGTACTGGGATCCTGGCCTGAAAATACAGCTCCCCCCCCCCCCAAAATACCCTAGGTAATACAGAACAGCAGGTATTGGCATACTTCCCAGGCAAAGAAGCTGCTGGCAGTATCTGCCCTGGCTCCCCCTTCATTCTCCATCAGGCCCTGGAATATGCTTCTGCCAACAAAATCACTCTGCCAGATCTCCTTTCACTTTCATCCAGATGGTGCCGTCACAGTCCTCCTGGAAAAATCATCCTTTCATTCTGCCAATAATCACCTACCAGGCTGAGAGGATTTATTGAATTGTTTATTTATTTAATGGCAAGCCTTATAAACCATCCTAATTGAAGCCCATTTTGAGTGGTGTACCATTCCCCATTTTCGCAAATTCAGATTAAAAACAAAATTAAACATAACAATATACAGGTAGTCCTTGCTTAACAACCAAAATTGGGACCAGCAACTCTGTTGCTAAGTGACACGGTTGTTAAGCAAGACATCACATGACTGCAGTGGACTTACAACCTCACTTTCGCCCCAGCTGATAAGCAAATCACCCATGGTTGTTAAGTGAGACATCACATGACTGTGACTTGTGATTTTATTACCAGCTTCTCCATTGATTCTGCTTGTTGGAAGCTGGCTGTGAAGTGCACAAATGGTGATCACATGACTGCGGGGACACTTTGCCAGTCATAAGTGTGAGGAATGGTAGGCCAAATCGGGGTTCACTGCCAATTTGGTAAAAAGTATTCATGTGAACATCAAATCCTGCTCAGGTCTCCAGCTTAGGCCACCTTCCTGCTCTATTCCCAGCTAGCTATAGCTATTGAACATGTCAAGTACTACAAGGCTGGCAAGCTGAGGAAACAGGAACCACTTTCTGGAAAGATCTTTATTGCGAGTAGGGTAATGTAACAGTCTTGAAAACCTACAAAACTAATCCTTCTGCTCAACTTATATCTTCTGTATTTAAAGCAGAGTTACACTGAGCCCCTTTCTTGTGCTTCCTCCCGCCCCTGGGCTCAATAATTTCTTTTGTAACAGTCTGTTTCTTCTCTTAATTGTCTTGCTACCCCCTCTGTGCTCCTAAGATCTGCCAACAGTGGCCTTGGGCTGTCTAAGAGCTTCCTCAGTTATGACTCTGCCAAATAATATAACTTGCATAATCACCACAGGGACGACTTTGACACCTCCACCTCATCCAAGTAACAATTCAACTAGGAACCAGGCTTCTCCAAGAGCCAGTGAATCTCCAAAGGGTGACTGTTTGCTGGTCAGATATTTTATTTCTTTTCCTTAACTCCTTCAGTCTTCACTCTGCACTCCTCCGTCCCGCAGCACATACGAAGCTCCTGAAATCCTACCACTAAATCCTTACGCTTACCAACTCCTCAGTTGAATATCCACTATTATGCCATCCACAATAACATCTCCAAACTCCCACCCAAAACTCACTTTAAGAAAGCAACCCTCTGCCAGATGCCATCCTACAGAAAAACTCCCAGAGCCTAAACAGCTTCTTTGAGATGCCTTGTGGTTAAATGGAGATTTATTTGGCAGATGCATGTTTATTATCTAAGAAATTGCATAAAGCCTAACAATTGTTTATTAAAAGCAACATTACATTTATTTACTTAAAGGCAGGTAAACTAAAAATTCTTCATTATTGATTTATGTGATATTAAAATGGGCATCTTCTTTCCACAGCTTTAACTGCATATACCTATCTAACAATCTTTGATCTTTTCAGGTATGTTTCCTTTTTAAATTCCCGAGTTAATTTTGTAACACTTATGAAAAAATTATCCTTTTATCCAAATCCATGGGTTATGGCAAATAGCTTTTAATATTCCCTAATAAATCCTGTTTCTGTTTGTAGGTGAGATGCAGTCCCATTTATATCTACTCAGAATTAAATCCTAGGGAATTAAGTGGAGATGATTGCCAGATATGTGATATAGGATTGCAGCCTAAATGTCTTTTCATGTCATAAGAGATAAATTCATAAAAATGGTTCACATTGTTTCATTCAAAAATAGTTTTGTCAAATCTGCAATCAAATGATATTTAAGCATGCTTAAGTCCCATTATGACAGCAGTACTTATTTTCTTGCATTACATTCTAAAAGTACCATTACATTTCACACCTGATAAGAGATTTATCTTAGATCTTTCCCATTTTATTCACTGCTAAACAATAGCGGTGTCAATATTGCTGATGTTAAAAGGACAGGAGATTATCTTACTTTCAGCCAAGTCTAGCTAGTATTAATAGGGACCCTGCAAGTTGGGATGTTAATGAATATCATTGTTATGTCTTTAATCCCACTGTTGTTTTCTCTGAAACTTGGTGGTAAAAGTATTTGCTTCTTACATAAACGACAAGCATTTAAAAATCCCTGTCAGCCCCTCAAGGTAAGCCAGGTCAGGAAACAATTGGAAGTCCACTGGTTCCAGACACCTCTGGAACTCTACTGTATTAGTAAGGTATAATAACAGAATCTTGTATACCAAATAGATTTCTCTTTGCTTTGTCTTATACCAAAGAAAATCAGGGTGGGTTGATCTTGAATTTCTTTTTCACCCCCTCCTCTTTCTCAGGGCTGAGTTGGTATTTACATAACTGCTCTTGCATTCCTTTTTCAAAATTAACTCCATACTCCCCTACATTAACTGAGATTGCAGTACTCTTATAAAAAAGTAAGTCTATTAACACAATGGAATTTAATTCTGACTAAACGTGTATAGGGTAGTACCACTGCATTAATTGATTTAATGAGACTGTTGGACAGAAAATCTACCACAACCTGAAAGAAAACACTTGATTTGAGCACTTTAGATACAAGAGACAATTTTTTATTTGGGCACCATTTGAGTTTAATGTACCAAGTCCATTGTTTCTGAAATAATCTGGTCAGTTTTCATCAATTTGCATCATTTATGTCAATATACATCATTTACATAATGACATAATTAGATACATTAATGTAAATGAATAAATTTGGATTTAACAAACATTCAGATTTAACATACAGACCTCCCCTTCAGTAGTCTGTTAAACTGAGGGTTTATTTTGTTACTGGCAATTAATATGTTAAATGACAATCAAATTTTGAATTATTTTTATAAGTTTTAGAAAAAAAATTATAAAAAATTATAAAAATGTTTATAATTTTTAATAGCTAGATTTGTCTTATTTTAATTTTATTCCTTTTTTTATTTAGCTTAATAACATGTTTAATAAGTTATTGGGTAATGATGAAGAAGCCCAGTCCATCATATTCATTTGGGTAAGTTAGATAATTAATATTTCGTGTCTTTTGAAAATATTCTCTTAGTGTGAAATAAACATGTTGTTAATTTATTAGATCAGTGTTTGTTTATGAAGAGATACCATTTTAATTGAGTTCCACTAAATTTAAGAAAATTGTAATGTGCACATAAAAAAGGCATTATATGTAATGTTTAATTCTATATTGATTTGTGCCCAAGAAATTAGAGGATGCTCAATTTGAGATATGCATACTACAGTGGTACCTCGTGTTACGAATTTAATCCGTTCCGTGACTCTGATCGCAACTCGATTTGGTCACACCGCGAGGCAAATTTTCCCATAAGGTTCAATGTAAATACGGTTAATCCATTCCGCCCTCTGAATTTGGTTGCACCGCGAGGCAAATTTCCCCATAAGGTTCAATGTAAATACGGCTAATCCGCCATCCAAATTTGGTCGCTCCGCAAGGCAAATTTCCCCATAAGGTTCAATGTAAATACAAACAGCTCTGAAACATATGCATTTTATTTTTAAACCACAAAAACATGAAAAAAAAGTACATACAGCACAGTATGAAGAGGGAGAATGGGGTGGGGAGGCAGTTATTGTTTGGAGGGAGGGTCCTCTCTTCTTTGCCTCTTAGCTGCAGACTCAGTTCTGGGGAAAAACCTGTCTAAAGTCAGTTGTTTTTTCCTGCGCTGCATAACCCTCCGGAAATGAGAGACCACGTTATCGTTCATCATATTCAACGCTCTGTTCATTACAGTTATGTTGGGGTGGTGCTTCTCAAAGAAGTCCTGGCATGCATTCCATTGTTCCATAATGGATTTAATCTCGGCACTGCTAACCTCCGCCCTGTCTTCCTCTTCCTCAGTGGAATGCTCCTCACCAAGCGCTTTCTGTTGCTCACTCTGGAGCTCAGCAAGTTCTTCCGTGGTCAGCTCCTCCTCATGGTCCTCAACAAGCTCCTCTATGTCTGCACCATCGACAACCAGACCCATGCTCTTACCCATGGACACAATCTCCTCCACTACCTCTGCATCAGACCCTTCACGGTCATGTTCCGTGACACATTCTGGCCACAGTTTCCTCCAGGCTGAGTTTAAGGTCCGGCAGGTGACATCTTCCCAGGCTTTGTCAATGAGGCTGATGCAGTGGAGGACATTGAAATGTTTCTTCCAAAACTCTGTCAGAGTCAAGGATGTTTCCTCAGTGACATTGAAACACCTGGTGAAGAGCACCTTTGTGTAGAGCTTCTTAAAGTTGCAGATCACTTGCTGGTCCATGGGCTGCAGAAGAGGTGTCGTGTTGGGGGGGAGGAACTTGACCTTTATAAAGTCATACTCAGCGTCCATATCATCCACCAAGGCTGGAGGGTGTGCTGGGGCATTGTCCATCAGAAGAAGGCACCTTTCAGGCAGCTGGTTGTCAGAAAGATATTTTTTAACGCTGGGTGCGAACACCTGGTGCAGCCATTCCATGAACAACTGTCTTGTGACCCACGCTCTCGCATTGGCCCTCCACATGACAGATAGTCTGGCCTTGTTCACATTGTGTTCCCTGAACGCACGAGGGGTCTGGGAATGGTACACCAGTAGCGGCTTAATCTTCAGGTCGCTGCTTGCGTTCGCACACAGCAAAAGGGTCAGTCTGTCCTTCATGGGCTTGTGCCCTGGCAGTGCCTTTTCCTCCTGCGTGATGTAGGTTCTGTTTGGCATCTTCTTCCAGAAAAGCCCTGTCTCGTCGCAGTTGAACACTTGCTGAGGGACGTATCCTTCCGCCTTCATGAAGTCCTCAAATTCTTCCTTGTAGGCTTCTGCAGCAGCCTTGTCAGAACTGGAAGCCTCTCCATGTGTTGCCACATTGTGGATGCCACTTCTCCTGCGGAATTTCTCAAACCAGCCTCTGCTGGCTTTAAATTCCTCACTTGCTGCGCTGGTAGAGGGGTTTTTCTGCAGTAAATCACTGTGCAGTTTCCTGGCTTTTTCACAGATGATAGCTTCACTCATGCTATCACCTGCCAGCTGTTTCTCACTCAGCCACACTAACAACAGCTTTTCCACCTCTTCCAGCACTTGTGTCCTCTTCCTCGTTAACATCGTTACTCCTTTTGCCACATCAGCTTCTCTGATGGCATCTTTATTCTTCAAAATAGTCAAGATGATCGACTTCGCCATCTTGTACTCTGCGGCCAGATCAGTCACACGAACACCACGATTGTGCTTTTCTATAATCTCCTTCTTCAGTTCGATCATCACTTTCTTCTTCAAACCCTTATTCTTGCCAAGCCCGCTCTGCATTTTCTTTGGAGCCATGCTGACAAGCACACCAAAAACTTTCCAAACGCCACAAAACACACCACAAGCCTCACCGAATGTCTCCTTGCTACCGTGATCTCGCCCACAGGAAGCCGCGACCACGTGGCAGCAGGGCAAATGGCCGCGGATCCGGTTCGTAGCGCGAGACGGAGGTTGCACGGCGAGGCAAATTTTTGGGGCCGGAGCTGGTCGTATCGCGAAAATTTCGTAAGGGGGGGCGTTCGTAACTCGAGGTACCACTGTACATTCATTTGATCAAGTACGATACTAGCCCAGAAATTCATTTGATCAAGTACGATACTAGCCCAGAAATTGCCAGCCTGTGGTTGACAGATCAGATCAGGCTCTATGCAGTTTTATGTAGCCTCTGGGAACCTTACATAGTTTACTCTGTTTATGGAAATATGTCACACAAGGTGAAAAGTGAATTCTCAAATTGCAAGAATGGAGAAATGCTTTCGTTTTACATCTCTCACTTAAAGCTGTGTACAATGTATTCTGTATCTTTGAAATCTTTGGTGCCTTAGGGGTTCAAACTGCATAGCTAAATAAACCTCCGATATGTACACCTCTGTTTCAATTAGCAATGGTAATAAAGAAGGAATGTAGGCTATCTCCTTCTTTTAGAGCCATTTTCTTTTATCAGTCATACAAAGTTTTATAACCTGCCTTAGTCATACTATCCAAGTCAGCTTATATGAATTAAATTTACAATATAAAATATAACAAAAATAACAATAATATAAATATCAAAGTGCAGCAAACAAAAGAATTATGTCCATCCTGTTGCTGAGATAATTATGTGGACATCTTTGTGAAGTCCTCAAGAGATGAACTCAACTTAAGAAAGACTTTGCCCCTTTTTCAGCCTTGGCAAATTCATTATGAACAGACAGTAGAGAAGACGTAGTTATATAGAAGTTGTCCATAGTAAATGAAATACTTACCAAGTTGTCTGTCCTTCCCCTAATGTACCACTAACATTTAAAATATTTTTAATAAAAACAAAATAACAGCAAATAAGTAAATAACACGTTAATTTTCTAAACATGCTTACTTGTTTAGAAAATTAATGCATTATATTTTCTGATTAATATTCTTTTTGTCTATACTGATTCTGAAATGCTTAATCTCCCGAACTGCAGATTTGAGAGATTTGAAGTCCTAGCAGTATTTGCTTCCACGGTTCTTGCACAGCTTGGAGCACTTTTTATACTTAAAGAAAGGTAGGAATACCCCCTGCTTGTGCTTTTAATGATACTTAACTGTTTAATCACTGTGGAAGATAACAGTTTTTCCAGTGCTAGAACACTTTTTTAAAAAACAGCAATTCCAAGGGATAGTTTGATGTTTTATCTATAGGGAACCTCATAGACTTGCTGGTGCATGCAGGATTATATATGTGACTAACAGATTTCTAAATAGAAGTAACTCGTTGATTGTAAAAATATCATTCTTGTGTCTTTCAGTGCTGAACGATTTCTTGAACAACCAGAGATTCATACGTAAGCATTCTTAAGTAAAAAACAGTAAATAAATATTACAAGTATATAAAGTGGCATAATTAATACAGCAATTAGTACATTATATTATGCTTTAAAGCGCAAAACTGAAAATGATGTGCTGTCATGACTTTGAGGACAGGGGCAAAAATCCACTCGAGTTCAATGATCTGGGATAGTTATTTAATACAAATGGATTTTATGTATAGGTAACTTTAAATCATACACATAATGAATTGGGCAGAAGTCTTTTTAAAAGGTTATGCATTCACTACAGAGGATTTAAAATTCTGATATGTATTAAATAATAAAAGCTTAAATGTAATGTACATGTAGCCCTTGTTATCTGCAATTTCATTATTTGTAGTTTTGGGTGTCCATGGCTGTTAAATAGAAATGTAAACTTTTTATGTGTCCATGATTTTAGATTTGTCTGGAGGTTGTGAGGTTTGGATGGGAGAAAACTGGCTAAATTTGAATCCTAGCAAGACAGAGTTTCTGTGTGTCCATCAGGGTGCTCTGGAAGCTCCAGCAGTATCTCTTGATATGGAACCATTTCCCCTGAAGGAGCTAGTTCACAAATTGAGGTTCCTTCTGCATTCACAGCTCCTGCTTGAGCAGCAGGTGGAAGCCATGGCCAACAGAACATTTGTCCAGCTTTGGCTAATGTGCCAGTAGCAGCTCTACCTGGGGCAAGAGGAACTTGCTACAGTGATTCATGCCCTTGTTACTGTTTAGATTACTTCAACACACTGCTTGGGGCTGCCTTTGAAGACTACTTGGAAGCTTCAGTTGGCCAAAAATGCAATGGCCTGTACGTTATCTGGCACTTGCCAGTGGAAGTGCATTACACCTGTGCTATGGACCCTGCATTGCCTTCCTATAAGCTTCCTGTTGCAATTTAAAGTGTTAGTGCCAAGTCAAAGGCCTTTATATGTTAACACTAAGCTACCTTCTAGTTCACCCAGTAGAATTGGCTTGACCTTTTCAGTCTTCAGAACATCATCAGCTAGCGTTTCCCCACTTTCAGTAGGGGCAGAAGGCTGAGATGCTGCTTTTCCATAGAAGTGCCATCCACTCTAGAATGGCCTCCCACTGCAACATGGGCTGGCTCCAACTTTGTCTGTCACCCGGAAACAGTTGAAAAATTATCTCTTCTGGAGGACTATTGAGACTTGAGGCCTAGTTTTTGAGTTCTATAGTTTCTGTACGTTTCAGGGTTTTTATGATTGCAACTGGACTGTGGATGTTTTAATGACTCATGCAGTCCTGTAAAACCTCTGAGAGTCCTGTACTGTGGGGTAGAAATGTAATAAATATTTAGTTTGTTTCTCTCTCAGCTAATAAGTTCCCTATTTGAATAAGTATTGAATATAATTAAATTGAATCCAGTTAAAACTAAAAAAATACTGTGATTAACAGAGCCTAATAGCAGTGAAGAATAACTAACATAACTATTCTTTGTATCTGATGACATGTTATATTGATAAAGATTTTTTTTTTTAGGGGTCGATTGCTGGTTGGTACCTTCGTAGCACTCACTTTCAACTTGGTCACCATGCTTTCAGTTAAGAATAAGCCTTTTGCTTATGTGTCTGAAGGTATATAATGAAAAATTTGAAAAAAAAAACCTAAATGTTTTTAGCTTAGAAAAAGCTTTAAAAAATAACAATGATATTATATTAATTAGTAACCAGTCATTATTGGTTGTTGCCACCATGCCCTCCACTTCCATCCCCTAAATCTTTTGATAATACATAGAAGGACTAGGAAGGAACTAGGGGTACAGCACAGGCTTCCTCATTTTCAATATTTTAGAAAATGTGAAAAACAGTGGAAGTATCTCCTATTTGGAAACGGTTTCTTCTGTTATGTTCCCAAACTGCACCGCAGATGAGAACTCCCTTGCTGGGGATCTCTGCACTGCTGGATTTTCTCTTTCTATGAGGGCCATAGACTTGGCCTTGCAGGTGGATTTTGGAAACTGTCTAATCTAGATGATCATTAGTGTAAGAAACATGGTTGTGTTTATGCTGAACGATGCAAATGATTTTGTATTTCTTCATCTGCATATCTGTAATGTTAAAGATATGCAAGATGTGGACGGACCTGCAAGCCCTGTCCCAAATGCATGGCTGATTCTAAGGGACAGAAAGTGCAACATAAGGAAGTAATTTGGGCTCATTGGCCAAATCAGTTTAATCTCATTTCAGATCTTAATGCAACGTGTGCAAAAACGTTTAGAACAAAGATTTATGCAGAGAGACTCTTAGGAGTCTCATGTACTCACTCATGTCCCACCCCAAATTCTTTCTGACCAATGTGTGCGCATTGAAATACTTCAGGGTCTTACATTTAATTGTAATTTAACTCTAATGTGTGATTTGGGTGGCAGCTTGGTCTTGCTATAACACCTGCAAATAATCCTTGACTTGCAAGTTAGTTTTCTGATAATCTTATTCAGTTGGTCTTGCAATTCTGGTTAATAGTACTTTAAAAGTATAATAACCATGCTGGCATTATAACTGAATAAGGCCCTTCCCCTTCCCCTCCCCTTCTGCAATTTGACCAGAACATAGAATTGTGCTTTCAATTAGTAGAATAGTATATTGTTTATTTTCATTTAAATTTACTTTTAGGCTGATTTTAAAGGTAGGGTTTCCTCTGACATTATACATTGCAGTAAAGCAATAATAATAAAGAAAAAGAATTCCATTTACCCAGCATTCCTGAAATACATTTGGAAAAAAAAATAATGAAAAGTGTGACGTAAGAGGGTGGTTTTTTTTGTTTTTTGTTTTGGTGTGGGGGTAATTTGTTAGTGATGTAAAATTTTCAGATAGATAAAATACTAGCTGAACGTGGCCTACAGTTGAACCTGATACAGATGTGAGCAAGATTACATTATACTTATGATACCTTGAGTGTTCTGTTAATGATCAATTACACTTCTCTCTACAGCTGCAAGTACAAGCTGGCTTCAGGAACATGTTGCAGATCTCAGTAGGAGGTAAGTAAAAAAGACATTCTAAATCAGAGTGAGCAACCTTTTTTCGGCTGATGGACATATTTGGAATTTTGAGACTGTGTTATGGGTGCTCTCACAAATAGTTATAGGCAGGAGAGACTTCTTTTATTAACAAAATGGCTCCCATGTTAATACACCCATTAAATAGAAGACTGACTGGTAAAGTAGTTCCTTGTTGTGGCTCAAAAGTGGTAAACCTGAAGCTTTAGGACAGTGTTTTTCAAACTTGGCAACTTTAAGTTGTATGGACTTCAACTTCCAGAATTCCCCAGCCAGCATGTTGCCAAGTTTGAAAAACAGTGCTCTAGGACTTTATGTAGCCCCAAACTTCTTTTTTCTGCCTCCTATGGTGTAAAGCAAAGTTCAATAACAACTGCTTTCTCACGGGCCAAGAAAAAGACAAAATCCTGGTTCGATCCACATGCACAACAAGGTCCACTTTGTCCCAGTATTGCAGCCTTTGCTTACTCTCCCTCCAAATTCCAAGTGTGGTACCTAGGTTACCCATACCTCTTTTATCTGCTAGATACTTTCTCCCACTATCAGCTTACCTTACCATAGTCTTTCTTTTTGCAGATGAGTTTGGTTTTAGAGAAAGTCCTGAGTTGAAGCCACTCGCTATTTTTATTTTCTAAGAATGCTTATATGTCCTCTAAACCCATTGTGTTGCGTGTATGATGCTAGAGGCTGGTGCTTACCTTGAAGCATACCAGCTGGTCCATTACCTAAAAAAAAATAAACATATTTGAAAAAGGAGTTGTTAAGTAGAAATAGTATTCAGAAGACAAGGGTAAAACATCTCTATCTAACTCTTCATTTGCATCATGTGCGCTTCATGTTAGTTTAGAAACCTAATATGCTCACATAGCCAATTATTCTAGATTTCAGCTTGATCTTTGAAGGAGTGGGTTCCTGGGACATGTTTTAAGCAATAATAAATTTCAAATACTCAGGAAAAAGCAAATGCAATTTTATTAAAATGGTTCCTTCTTATGCTAAATCCCTCTAGTTTATTTTAAAACATCTCTCCCTGAAAATAGCTGGATAGTTTCTGTTTCTTAGCAACTTTGTGCTGTGATGTAGACAAAGACACTGAGACAAGCAGACCAAGTCTTGGGTGTGGGACGTTGTGCCATTCTTTTGATTTTCTGCCATTGCCAAATACATATTGTTTGGGAGTTGCTGTGGAAATTTGATCTATTGAAATGGCATGTTCCTGTCTTTCTTGTTCATAATCACTTTCTCACAGAAGGGTGTTGGTTTTTATTTTTTAAAATAGGTTTATTTTTCCTTTTGGGGAATGGCCAGATAATTTCTGTTTAATATGAAGAAGGTTGACAAATTGTCATAGTCAAAGTCACAGTCATAGTCACAAGAATATGAAAATAATTGTGTTTGCATTAGATCAAAATTTGTTCTTCTCTTGGGGAGGTGGCATGCTCCTTCCCACCCATTTATGAGTTAATATGAAAGTCTTAAATGGTAAAATCAAATAGAACTGAATTTCCTTACAGTCATGTTCCTGTTATCTGATAATCTAACATTGGGTGCAGATAACCATCTTAATAAGTGTTTCTTGAAAAAACTCGTGAAGAATTTTTTTTCTCCTAGGACAGTTTTCTCACAATCCAACATACTCATAAAATCTGTTAAAATACAGATTTTATAACTTGCTGCAAAAACAGAAATTGCTATGAAAACACTTTTAAAAAGGCACTCTGAAGCAGATTTGTTTTTAATATTTTCTGAAAGCCTGCATTGCAGGAATCATGGCTAGGGTTCTTCAAACCAGCCCATTTCCCCAGCCAAGGAAGCCTTACTCCTAATCCTACCCATCTAATTTATCTAAGGGGATACACAGACAGACATGTAGAATACCTAAAGCTCTTCTTAATGTTCAGACAGGATTGTATGGGTGAAGATTGTCTTTTAGATGGCGTAACCTAAATTGGGCACCAATTCAACAATTAATACAAACCTTAATTGCAGTTGGTAAAATACTAATAGCAATAGACCTTGTGTAAAATTGGAGTTATGTGCTCCAAATTTCTGATCCCTTCCAACATTTTGATAGAAATCAAATGCATCCCTCTCCTTCCACAGAAGAAACTGCCATAGCCAATTCTGGCCTATCTCAAAAGAGCTAAGCAGGATCAGATTGTTTAGTATTTGGATACTATGTACTAAGTACAAAAAAAACATCCTGGAATAAGGCAATGGAAGAACACTTTTTTTGCCAGGAAAAATACATGGACATATACATGTAGTCATGAGGAGTTGAATTTGACTTAAAGGTGATTACATGGATTCACACTGTTTTTTGACTTAGCTTTATATTGTCTTCTCTGCCAACAATGTCCTAGAATCTCAGACCAAGATCTCCGTTATTTGTTTCTTGTGTCACAGTTATCACATTGGTATCTCTCCATCTTCAGAGAGCTACTGTACTGCCATACAGATAATAAGAGTGTGCTACCTTTCATCTTCCTCTTTATTCACTAATTGATATTATTTATTGTTACTTTTAGCTTGTGCGGTATCATTCCTGGACTGAGCAGCATCTTTCTTCCACGCATGAATCCATTCATCTTGATTGATCTTGCTGGGGCTTTAGCTCTTTGTATTACATACATGTTAATTGAAGTTAAGTAAGTACTTTTGGATGGAATGATAATATTAATAGACATTGGATACTTAAGACAGGAATGCCCTGTAATGTTATACTTTTCTCTTTTCAGTAATTATTTTGCAGTTGATACTGCCTCTGCAGTAGCTATTGCCTTGATGACATTTGGTACCATGTATCCCATGAGTGTCTACAGTGGAAAGGTATTACTTCAGGTGAGGCAAAGAGTTAAGACCTTTGTACTAGCAGTTAGAGAATGGCAATCAATCAATCAGTCATTGCTTACTGAGGTCAGCAAAACAACCACAATAATTCATTCTGTGAAACGTTTAAACATTATTCTTTAATGGCAGATATGGCATCAAAGAACTTGCCTTATGAACCCTTTCTTGGCAATTTGTTGTTTAAAAATAGAGGTTAAGAGCTGCTTTGCACATTATTCCAATGACCTCTAAATAGCTTTCTTTCTACAACAACTTCTAATTTTACATCTAGTTCTATTTATCAGTTTATTAGCATATCTTCAGGGCTTGGTAGATCATAGCAATATGCATAAAGCTTTGTGGCATTCTTTCTCCAGTAGCTGTTAGTGTGGGAATTAGTTAATTAAATTAACTGGAAACTTAATTTATATATCCTTTGCAAGAAGGGAAGGGAAATTTTTCCTAGTAAGAGAGGCTAGGGTTAGAAGTTGATAGGAGAAAAAGAAAGGTAGCAGATGGGGACAGCTCTCTTAAAAAGAGAGGGTGATTCATCTGCCCCCTGAGGGAACAGACAGTAAGGTTAGTTATTTTAGAACGGAATAGAACAGAGTCTGTGATTACTTAGACCACTGTGCTTATTTGTACTATAGGTTGTATGTGTACAGTTTGTTCTCTGTCTATTCTCAGTAGATAGAGTAGCGTGGATTAATATCAACATTTTATATGTAGTTAGAATGATAGTTCTGTACCCAGACCGATCTGCTTATTGAGGGCTGGTCCCTTAATAACATCACCCCCTTAGTCTTGCTATCAGATTGTCCCGCAGTAACAAAATACTTGACAATTAGAAAGCAAAAGGATTGTCCAGACTCAAAAATTGGGGGGAGGCTAACCTCCAACTAAACAGATAATGGCAGCTGTTCCTGGAGCAGGAAACTGCTGCTGTATCAGGGTACTCTTTGAAGCTGTTGAGTGTCACCTGGCATGAGAAACCTAGATTTGTCAGGGAGCTAAGAGAAGAAGTGGACTGTGAGATGAATGGATAGGATTTACTCCACTGCAGATGCCAATAAGAAAAATGGCAAAATCTCTAGGCAAATTCACAGTCAAATAGATAGATGGCACACAGTGTTGTTAGATTAAAAAAAAAAATAGTATGACAACTTTGAGTTACAAAAGAACAAATTGTCAAAGACTAAGACTGTGTGGTTTGGTATGTCTGTATTCAAACTCAGAAAGGATGCTGTTTATACTGTAAGCTGCCACCCACTCAGCATGTCTTAGAAAATCATACTTGAATAATGTGTCTTTATTTTCACACACATTCACGTAATATAGAACAACCAGTCAGACTGATTCCCTGATGTTGATTGCTCATACTTTAATAGTATCATAATAATTAATTTTTTGTATTGTGGCTGAATAAATTATATTATGAAAATGTAAATATTTTGTTTTTTAGACTACACCACCTCATGTGATTGGACAGCTAGATAAACTTATCCGAGAGGTAAGTTAATATAAAGTGTTTCATATCTACATAATGATCAGGACTTTTCTTTCACCTGTGCATACACAGAGATGTTTCTGTGCTCCCAGGGATAGAATGAGAGTGACTTTAGGCAGTAGTCTTTTACCTCTTGAATTGCTGTTATGACTATGCTGAAAACTTCTCTCATTTGGTTGAAAAATTTTATGGGATTGCTGGAGAGGACCTATATACTAATTGTGGAACACTTCTGATGATAATCCAAAGATGCCTTCTTATTCATAAAATTGCTAGATCTGTTTTATTAAACAGTCATATTGTTTTATTACTATATACAGTATCTTTGTATGTCTTGAACCAGGTTTCTACTTTGGATGGAGTTCTAGAAGTTCGAAATGAACACTTCTGGACATTGGGGTTTGGTTCCCTGGTATGTATTTATCCACTTAAATGACTTTTTTCCTCTAAAAAGCAAGTATGGATAACATAATGAAGAAATAAATTCTAATAGTTTCTCATCTAGGGATTGCAGGATGTACTAAATTATTTCAAAGGTATGTCTTTCTTATTGTGCATTTGTCCCAGTCTGTCAATTTTATTTGTTACAGATTGATGAGTTTTTCTTAATTTGCCTTCTAGGCTGGATCAGTTCATGTGAGAATTCGAAGAGATGCCAATGAACAGATGGTACTTGCACATGTGACAAATCGGTTAAATGCGTTAGTATCTATTTTGACTGTTCAGATTTTCAAAGATGACTGGATCAGGCCTGCATTGGCCACTGGGCCTATTGGAAACAATATGCTGAACGTTTCAGATCATTACATTATTCCAATGCCGCCTCTAAAGGCAGCAGAAAATTCCAACCCTGCTACATCCACTCCAACTAAACCAAGCAGCCCACCTCCAGAATTTGCTTTTAACACACCAGGTAAAAATATGAACCCAATCATTCTCATGAATACTCAGACAAGGCCCTATGGACTGAACTTCAACCATGGAACTGTACCTTACAGCAGTGTCTTCACTCAGGGCTTTGGATTGCCAGGAACGGGGGTGACCCAGGGATTCAGGACTGGCTTCATCAATGTTCCCCAGAGATATGGAACTGGCACTCGAGGTCAATCCAGACCCTAATAAACTATTTCTATATTTATTGTTTGAAATTACTTCTTCAATTATTTTATTGCTCAGTTTTCTACAAGACTATTTGATTTCCTGGTAACTAGTATCAGATATTTTTAAAAATCATGAAACTGTGCATTCATGGATTGAATTTAATTTTTGATGCAGTTATCCACTTCTGGCTATAAAGCCATAGCTTTATAAAAAATTATTGCAATCACATTTTACTGCTGGTCTTGTAAATAATTTCAGCACAGTACATGAACTCCAGAAAATAACAATTTTGCAAAGTGGGATTCTATATTATTTTCTTAAATTATTAGGAGAGTGTTGTCTATTAACAAAGGTCTTTTCTTAAAACTTTGTCTCTGATGTACTAATGCAATCATTTTTAAAAGTTATTCTTGCTGAACTATGGAAAAGTGATTATTTGGTAAGTCCAGCAAACACTCCTGAAATTCAGTTTGATATTAAAATGCTTATGGGTAATTGTGTTTGAGGAGTTAGAGGAGAACTAAATGAAATACAGCTGTGTGGGAGGACAACCAAGGTCATCCAGTGATCTGTAACTGATTGTTACAAATATCAGGTCCAAAACATCTCATGTACAGTTACTTTTCTGGAAGAAAGGTGGCATCGAAGATTTTAAACAGGAACATGGGGATGGTTAGATTTTAGAGGGAAGCTCCCCACCTCAAAGAGCATAGGCCTGAGGGGAAGAGCTGAAGTGGTCCTGGCTACCTGAAGAGCTGAAAATTCCAGAGAAAGGCCTACAACTGTGGTAGAGGCTCAGAGAGAAGGATGCCTACGGTGGTGCCCAATTACAGAAGAGAGATGGAACTGAGAACAGAGAGGGAGCTTCAGAAACAGGGTGAAGCAAGGAAGGTTCTGTCTATCTTTTCCTCCCCCCACTCCCATGCCACCATAAATTACAGGCTCAGGAGAAATAGTGCAGATGGACTAAAGGAAAAAGGCATTTGGATTTCCTGAAAGCTGGCAGGGAAGGAGATGCTGAAGAATAAAGCCCAGAGCTGCCAAGCAGTAAAAGGGGCCTGATTTCGCCCCATCCTGAAAGAACCTACAACAGGATGGTTTTGTTAATCTAGCATCCTGTTGTGGAAATACAGTAATTTCAGCATTCAACTGCTTTTTATTCTTTTCAGCCTGATTGAAAGAAATTAGTGCTGACTGCTCAGTTTTTAGCCCCCTCCCTCCTTTCCCTTGATTATATGACCCAGAGCTTCTGCAGCCTGTGCTGTGCTTCCTGGTGCACACATACAAACTTGTATAGACACAGTATGACCTAGAGCAGAAGCACTTTACTTGGTTACACAAAATATAATACAGGGCCCTTCTATGGCTACTGCTGGGGAAGGGGTTGGAAAGAATTCCAAAAGCCATACTCTGCAAGTTTTCCCCACCTTGTTAACACTCCTTCTGGATGAAGGGCAGCAAGAAATTTCACACAGGAGCTCTAGCTCATATCTAACTGGAGCCACAGATCAGCCCATCTGCTTTTCACCAGCAGTGTCAGGTTGAAGATGTTTTGTTCTGCTAATAAGTATTTGTGAGTATGGATAGTTGTATACTTAACCTACTTGCACTGTGTGTCATAATTGGTTTTCCCTCAGTGACATCTAAGGATAGCAATGGCCAGTTTGGGGCTAGCAAAGGTTTCCATTGTGGGAAATCAGAAAGGGACTCGCTTTTTGAACAATCAGCATGCTTGGAACCCCAATTCTGCAGCAACCATGTAGAATTGCCCTTCTTCAGCTCTCCCCCCCCGCCCCCAAAATGAAGGTACCAGTTTACCCTGCAGCATTCAGTGTGGATATGATTATCTCCATTGGATAAATGTACCATTCCTTTATGACCAGAAGGTCCTTTGAAAACTGATCTATTTCTATCATGAAATGTTCCAATTATGAATGGGCAAATTGTTCTCTGTTGATCAGAATTGTGGTAGCATCATGGTGGATATATGTATAAATATTTTCTTGATCCATGCACTCTGCTCTTCCACTGAGATTACAGGCAAGTTACCTGTAGCAAATATAAAGTTGATATGGATCAACATACAGTGGTGCTTAAGTTTCTGAATCCTTTTGAATTTTCAGTGTTTCTGCATGACCTAAAGTGTGATCTGTTCTCCATACAAATCCTAAAACTAGGTAAAGAAAATCCAATTAAATAAATGAATCAAAAACATTATACTTGTTCATTTATTTATTGAGGAAAATGTTCCAAAGCTACAGATTTGTATGTGGTAAAAGTATGTGAACCTCTAGAGTTACCAGTTCATTTGAATGGGAAATTAGAGTCAGATGTTTCAATCAATGGGATGATAATCAAGGTCAAGTGTGGGAGAACCTGCCTCATTTGAAGAACAGAATTCTATCAAAGTTTGACCTTTACAACACAGGTATGTGGAAGTGTGTCATACCTCAAACAAGAGAGATTTCTGAGGACCTCCAAAAAAATAGTTGTTGATGCTCACCAGGCTGGAAAAGTTTACAAAATTACAGGTGGTCCTCACAATGACCACTCATTCAGTGACCACTTGAACTTGCGGCAGTACCAAACAAGTGGTATTTATGACCAGTCCTTGGAGTTCCAGCTGTCATAGCATCCCCAAGGTCACATGATTGCACTCTGGACACTTAGCTCGTGATTATGACATTGCAGTGTCCCATGGTCACATGGTTGCCATTTGCAACCTTCTTTGCTGGCTTCAGACAAAGTCAACGGGGAAGCTGGCGGGAGTTCGCAAATGGTGACCACACAATATCCTCGCTTAACGACCTGTGGTGATTTGCTTAACAACGGTAACTGGGAGTGCTGGAATTGCTGTCGCTAAGTGGCACAGTCACATGATGTGCTTTATGACTGCATCACTTAGTAATGGCAATTCCAGTCCCAGTTACCATCATTAACTGTGGACCATCTGTATTTCCAAAGAATTTGGGCTCCACCAGTCCACTGTTAGGCAGATCATGTACAAATTGAGGCCATTCAACATCATTCTTACCCTCTCCAGGAGACCAATCAAGATCACACCAAGAGCAAGGCACGTAATTCTCTGAGAGGTCTCAAGCCCAGGGTAACTAAAGACCTCTCTTTATTAGCCAATGTCAGTTTTCACAAGACCACCATCAGAACACTGAACAAAAATGGTGTGCATGGCAGGGTTGCAAGGAGAAAATGACTACTCTTCAAAAAAAAATTGCTCCCCATGTACAGTTTATGAAAAACCATGTGGATAAGCCAGAAGACTATTGGAAGAATGTTCTGTGGGCAGATGAGACCAAAATAGAACTTTTGCGTTCTGTTTGGCAAAAGGCAAACACTACATTCCTGCATATTAATTTTATCCCATCTTTGAAACGTGGTGGTGGTGGTATCATGGTTTGGGCCTGCTTTGCTGCCTCTGGATCAGGACAGCTTGCCATCATTGATGGAACTATGAATTCTGAATTGTACCAGCAAATTTTACAGGAAAATGTCAGGGTATCTGTCCATGAATTGAAGCTCAAGAGAAAGTGGGTGATGCAGCAAGACAACAATCCAAAACACACAAGTCGTATGACCAAAGAATGGTTAATGCAGAAGAAAGTTAATGTTTTGGAATGGCCAAATCAATGTCCTGATCTTAATCCCGTAGAAATATTGTAGAAGGACCTGAAGCAGGCAGTTCATCTGAGGAAGCCCACCAACATCCCTGAGTTGAAGCTGTTCTGTAAGAAGGAATGGGAGTAAAATTCCTCCAAGCTGATGTGCAGGGCTGATCAACAATTACCTAAACTGTTTAGTTGCAGTTATTGCTGCCCAAGGGGGGCACACCAGTTACTGAAAACAAAGGTTTACACACAAATATGTAGCTTTGGATCATTTTCATCAATAAATAAACGAACACGTACAATGTTTTTGACTCATTTGTTTAATTGGGTTCTCTTTATCTAGTTTTAGGACTTGTGTGGAAAACAGATATTTTAGGTCATATTTATGCAGAAATATTGAAAATACAAAAGGGTTCACAAACTTTCAAGCACCACTATATATGGATTAAACTGAAAACAGATATTACTTGTAATGGTAAATAATTCTTTAAAAGAAATTGTGGCTGACAATCCAGTATAATTCCAAGAAATTAAGCAAAGAAGGAAAATCATCACCAATTACACTGATGTATTTTATTGAACAATGATACGTGCCTATTTATAGTGGTGCCCTCTTTCTAGCAACTACTTAAATCAGTTTTTAAAAATTAAAATAATAGCCTCGTACTGTAAGGAAGTGATCAGTTTATTTTCGCTGAACATATTGTACGTTGGATGCACTGCAATCAACAAAATTAAAAAGAGAAAACTATACCTGTGTGTGCTTTTTATCTTGTCTATATAACAGTTCAACCATTCTCGTATATTCTAGCTCTGACAGTGTTAAATCTGCCATGATGCACAAGAATTCCTACTGTCCAAAGTTATATTTAAACGTTGTTCCAATATGAATGGTTTCTCCTTCCCTGATATACAATTGTTGTACAGCTCATAAAATTTATGTAATTTCTTCCTTTCTATGCACTGTTCTCATTGTGTATATTTCAAGTAACACCCCCCCCCCCCAACTTTATATAATTACTACTACAGGAACAGAAAGAGCAGAATATAATCTTAGAGACTTGGTTTTAGTGGTAGTTGCTTCTTGTTCAACAATATATGTGCAGAATCTACCCCATTAACTACAGTGTGTTTATGCTACCTTATATAACCTCCTTTCCGTATTGAATTCCTAGTATGTCAAAAAAAAAAGTTTTTTTGGGGGGAGAAAGACAATGTCAAGCTGCTGCCAGAACCACACATTGCCTCTCCTTATGGAAAGATGTGGTTAGATGAACAATGCTTGTAGACTTAAGGTCTTGGAATTAAGATGTATTAACTGTCAATATGGCACAACAGCTGATATAAAATTGGCTATTGTGTTCTCAGATTAATCCCAGAGCATGGTGCTGATATGATGTAATCACTGAAGAGGATTTTTTTTCCCAAGGAGGGGTTGTTTTGTAATGTTAATTAGTGTATTAATATCAATGCACCCTTTTTATATAATTAAGAGAGCCAGTTTGCTGTAGTGGTTAAGGCACCATATTAGAAACATGGGGACTGTTGAGTTCTAGTTTTACCATAGGCACAAAGTCAGCTGGGTGACCTTGGGCCAGTCACTCTCTCTCAGCCCTAGGAACAAGGCAAGGGTAAACATTTTCTGAAAATGTTGCCAAGAAAAGTGCAGGGCTTGTCTAGGTAGTTGGCAAGAATCAATACCTAATTTGAAGGCATAATTTTAAAATATAATTAACTGTTGAATCATGCTGCCATTTTGGGCAGTGTTTTCTGAGGGACTTCAGGGAATGCAATGAATGGATGAATGTTTATTCACTCCTGCACTAGAGGAAGGAGACATGAATGCTTAAATGTAGCCTAAAAATATGTTCATTCAAAATATTAGGGTGAGTTTATATGTTTAGTGGATTCAGTTTAAGCTACTGCCCATCTATGATTCACTTGCAAATTTGAATGTCATTGTTAAATAAATAAAGGGATAATGGTGGGCTGAGATGACTCATCATCAGATCAACAACTTTAAGCAGGTAATGTAAATTAACATGATTTAATGTGATATGGATTGATGATTTCCATACCTGGTTTAGAACCATAGTCCAGGCACAGTCACTCCCTGTTTTTTATTGGCACTCACAGCTACAGAAGACAATATTGGCACCTCAAACCATATCTTGGAAATCATTTAGCAGAATATTACAGTACAATAAATAAGTCACATAGTTTTTTTTTCCCAGCCCTTGTCTTCTGCACATGTGTGAATTAGTAGGCCAAAGGTGTTCAGATTCTCACCCTGAGATACTTAATAGTACTTTGTTCTTTTAAACTTTGCTGTAGTAAAATTATGAAATATGGATATTAAACATTAATAAAAAGAAGTTAATGTCTAAGATATGTAAAGGTTTCCCATTCTTAAATTAAAAAGTGGATTAAATTAAAAGTGTTCTTTTGAATTTTTTTTATCCTGCTTCTCATAACAGCATAATTAGCTTTTTACACTGCCAGGTAATTGTTGCTTAGGAATAAATTTTAAAACTTCACTAGCATTATTAAATCTGGATGGATAACCTTTCTTTCAGTTTTTGTCATGGGCAAGGCATAAAGTAGGAGATCTGATTACTGTATCTATTCTTGGAAGGATCC
This sequence comes from Liasis olivaceus, assembly GCA_030867105.1. Lineage (NCBI taxonomy): Eukaryota > Metazoa > Chordata > Lepidosauria > Squamata > Pythonidae > Liasis > Liasis olivaceus. Next base: position 268,395,653 of record CM061349.1, read on the forward strand.
TAAAAAGAGGCTGGTTAAATGTTTAGAACAGAGTGTCAATTTAAGGGTAACAGTTATCCCAGGTTGAGATATTCCAGCACAAAAACTTGCAGAATTTTGCTGAGGTTGTCAATAGTTGGCTTGTCAAGATTCTCTTCGTTGTCCTCCATAGTGTGCCATACTCGAGGGAAAGGTGATGGTATCAAGTGTAGGATCGGGACACCTGTTGGGAAGAGAGAACAAAAAGATGAAGAGTTGGTCCAACTTTGAGACAACTGTATTTCTCAACAGTGTTGTACAATATGTAAACTGAAGGCATGATGGTGTTAATGTTCTAATCTCATTATTTAGTCTCCTGAATTTTAGAACATTATTAAAAGCCCGTTGTTGTTAAAAGTGTAAGGACATTTAAAAAGCAACCATATCTTTTTTGGCAAAAAGTATTTTAAAATGGCAGGTTTTGGCTATCAATGATAATCAAGTATTTTGAAGTGGGATCTATCTCTAAACATAAACATTCAAGTCCTGTGTGTAAATGGCAAATCCACTTTTCATGCCATATTTTCTCTACACAACAGAAATGGCAAAAATCACATCATCTGTTAACACTAAACATCTTTGTTTTTCACTTTTTATATCAATACAAATAGGCAGCACATAGTTGAATTTAAATGGGAGCTATTAAGAGGGAAAAACTGATTTTGTTGATTAAAGGAATTACACAACAGTAGCATATACTCTTACCCTATGTGAAAAGCCTCTGAAAACTAGGAAAAAAATTATTCAACATAGAATATGCTGGACCCACAATTTATTAATGACTTAACCAAGGACATGAGTATTTCACACACCTTCCTGAATTCATCTATAAGACTGGGAAGGCAGAAATCAGGAGGAGGAGGATGTAAGATATAATCTTCTAGAAAGCTGCTGCAATTGCTTCTCTGGCACTTTGATGCTAGAAATGGCCATGAGTACAGAAGAACAGAAGTGCCCAAAAGGGAATTCCAAGCTTCTAAATATTTTACATACCTCTGAAGCAGCAGTGTCCACAGGAAGGGTCAAATGGTCTGTCTGACACAAACTGCTTCTTTTGTATGTGCCCTGTGAGGACACTTGCATATCCCAAAGGGCAAGGCTTATGAACACCCCTGCTCCAGAGAAGAATATTTGGAGCAATAAACTGAAAAGAAGTATGGCACAATACCCTTTGAGCAAAGTTACTTTCTATGTGAATTGGATAGACATTTGGTTTTCAATGTTTCCTTTACATTTCCTTTCATGTTTATATAATACTGTGTTGGGTATTGGTTCCTGCCAATGTATTTCCCTTAATTTGTATTGCCACTCTGAAAAAAAAAAAAAAAAGATTCAGAACCCCTCAGCCTATCATTCAGGGATGGGATGGAGAAAAGAAAGCATTGTGCAACATCTTTTAGCATAATTATAGTCACTGATTTCTTTGTTTTAATGTAATTGTCCCAGTATGATTTGTCAAAAGCAGAACAAGCCACAATCTGAAAAATGGGTTTGTGACCAGACCCTACTCAATAAAAATGAACGCTTGTACAATTCCGTAAGTCTAGAGAAAGATTGGGGTAGATAAATGACACTTATACATATGTTGCTGAATGTATGTCAGCTAAAACACATTAAAATTTCCATACCTCTTCTCAAAAATGGAATATGGTCATCCTCAACTGGATGTCGACGTAAATTACTCCAGAAGTACTGTCTCTCAGGAGAATAATTTTTTAACAATCCCAAATCATGAAGGCTTCGTTCTGCAGTTGTTTTAAGAAAGTAGTAAGTTGTGAATATCAAGGTGATTTTTTAAAAAGCCCTCAATCTGTTTAAAACATTTTGAAGCAAAAATGAATTTTCCTTAGAATTTTACACACCCTCAATGCTTTGTGAATGCAAACTCATTGTTGTGATTACTATTATATCCCAGAAAATGACCTCAGAACAGACATTTTGCTAAAATTTTAATGTGTATTGTATTGTTTTGGTAGCATTTGCATAGTTTTTATCTTAAACAATAAAGCCCACAATGTTTAAAAAAATATGCATGTAAGTGGCTAGTTAAATTCTTGATACTTTTGTAATGCAGTAAAGGAGATTTTAAGCATTTGCTTCAAAGGAAAAAAAGAGATGTGCATAGCAACACCTGTGATGTAAAATTCTAATAGCAATGGTGCTGCTAGAAATACTCCACCATATAAAACTAGAAGAGGTGAGCATCCCTTTACCAGGTGGAACTGGTATATTTTGCAAAATAAGTCCTTACCAATTGCTTCAAGTCTCCCAAGCCATCGAGCTGTGTTCAAAAAGTAAACAGGAAAAACAGGGTTTCGTGCACCAATTAAATCCAGTAACACAAAAAGATCCTATGAGAAATCAGTCAAGAAATTAGCCCTTTAAATGCCACTCTCAGAGCTCTATTGATAAATTAATGACTTTAAAATCAGTGAATGTTGATAATTCCAGAAAAATATTTTAAAAGTCATACTTGCTGAACACATGTTGTTGAATATAAACATCTCATTGAGACTGAAATCTTCTACTCACAAACCTTGGTGTAACTCTTATTGTACTCAGTAAGGATTTGATTCTGGGTAGTATCTCTACAAATAGACTTCAGATGACAACTGCTTTTTAATGATGCATCTTGACATTTTTGTTGTATCAATTAACTTCACCTTAGTTTGTCTGTTTTACCTGATTAGTTCTATGATTCTATTCTAAATGATAGTTTAGAAAGTCATGCTTGCAATTCTATTCATAACTCGAATTATTTTTAAGGTGAGGAGCATAGTTTCCATGGCTCTTTAGTCACATCCATGAGATCTAGGATTATGACTACAAATGAACTGAAAATTTTGGGGTTTGGTAGAAGGGACTTGGTTCTGTGCTAGGAGTTGTGATTCCTTCACTGCAAAAGGCTGCTCCCACAGGAACAAGCATTGCTTACCACCACAGGAAAAAAGGGCACAGCCTATTGTGTTAATTTCATTGAGAAAGTTTGTACTAGGTTTGTGAATGCACCATGTAATTAACTTGGAGGCCCTGAAAATGACCTGATATGGGTGCAGGGGTGTAAGTCGCCCTCCTTGTCCCCAAAGACAAATCTCTCAACTGGGCCCTCGCATGGTCTCCTCCAAGGACTCAGACATGGGGGAGATGCTCAAGATGAATGTCAGCCTCAGGAATCAGGAGCAGTCAAGCACCAGAGGCTGACTCTGCCAGCAAACATCTGGAACAGATGCTGAACAAGACAAACCACAAAGGCCCTAATTCCAAGCAGCCACCCAGCCTAAAAACATACCGTGAACTCTGGAGAGTGGAGCAGAGGAATGTCAAGAAGCAAAAGTGGCAACAGATTTCATCAGGCCTTCTCCACACTAGCTTATATCAATGCAACTACCAGAAGCCGACTTCTTTGTTGTGAACAACCACTCTAACCATGGCTTTGTTTTTTATGCCACTGAATCCTATGTTCTACCTGAAGCCTGGACTGGCTGACTACTTTTCCATGACACTTGGACCATTAGACTGTTCCTGGACCATGTTTGCCCATGATCTGATTTGGCTTTGGATTCACAGGCAGGATCTCTTCCCCTCCCATTCACCATACATCCACCAGTCATGCAGAACTTGTGCAACTTCCCCTCTGAAGACTCTCCCACCCTTACCCCCACAAACACTTGAAACTCAGGGATACCATATCTGGGCTCCAAAATGACTAGATGTGGCAGCAAAGAAGTATATCTAATGGGTGTCAGCCCCAGTATGATAGCCCTATCCTGCAATCAGATTTATTGAAGATATGGGGCAAGGAGTGAGAAACAACTGAGAACTGCCTTTACTATATTTACATCTTTGACTAGGTTACTCTGGAGGTAGTTCATTTTCAATCAGTGCCTGGATCTGGAGTGAGATTTGAAAAACAGAACTCCATTCTCCCATAATCTAGCACAGGAGAACTACTACTAGTATTAGAATAGGACCACTTTTATAGCAAATAAGACTATTATAAGAGGATGAAGTAAATTTCACTAAAACTGATGCAAAGATTTTTAAATTTACACCCTTTTAAATATGCTTCTTTTAGGAAGTTTCTAAGTGCCTCTGGTTTAATTGCTTGAGAGAGCAGACGAAAAACTTTGTAATAATAATAATCCTGTTATGGGCCCATTTTTGTGTAACGAGAAGTGGTTATATGAAACAGTAATGCTCCTGCCTGAATATGATGAAACTGATTGTTGGAGATTGCAGTGGACGTACATGGGAGCAATTCACTTATCTTTTCCATACCACACATTTGTCATAAGAATTCACAGAACATGTTCGTGCTACCAGTCAAGATGAGAGATTGGTGAAGGAACTCCTAAAATGTTCATGCCCCCAAAATGCTGTAATTGAAGCAATCAAGAATATTGTGATTACAAGATTACTCTTGTTTGAAGGCAGGTAGCCTTGTCCATCACTGAGTTCAATACCCCCTGTTCCCATTGTGGCATTTTACTTAAACACTAAATGGTTTCTTCCTATTTTAGTGCCCCTATCACAGAGCCACTATTTCCAGCATGTGGAGCCCAGAACTGGAGTAACCAGAATTCAGACTTGCATACTTTCCCTGGGGTAAATGAAAATCTGTTCCAAATTATCTTGCCTGTCCTTATAATTTGGTTTTGGCGGATTCCAGTGCAAACTTCTCTTCCATTAAAATAAAAACAATTTAGAGTGCTTACATTTAGATTGTGACAAAGCTTGAGCTATTAGACCTACCTAAAATTAAACAACAACAAGATTTGTCCACCTTTAGGCATATTCATTTAAAGTAAAATTGCAAAATACTTTTGCCTCTCTCTGAACTTTTCCCTTGTGCATAGGCTTTCTTCCCAATTATTGCAACTTTTTAAAAATTGGATGAACAGGAAATTAATGTTACACGAGAAACTTTGTGTAGCTCAGCCATTTTTAACCCACCATCCAGTATGTATAACGTTTTCACTTACAATGCCTTGAATTTGATTTGTGTTTCTGGCACCTGGCGGATGAGGAGTAGATGCCATTTTCTGGGCCAAAGATCGAGAGCCATACAGGGAATCAGAAGGGGACCATCGAACAAAAGCTTCTTCACCATCGAAGAAAATAAGCTTCAGAGAAAGATCAGCCTTAGGAGATAAGCTGCTTTCCTATAGAATGAATGGGAAACAAAATGGAAAGTCAACCACTTTGCTTGGGATCACAGTAAATGCAGGAGCAATTTGAAAGGGAGCCAGTTTGGTCTAGAGGTTCAGGCTCCAGGCTAGACATCACTAAACTGTGGTTTCTAGTCCCGCCTTAGGCATGAAAACCAGATGGGTGACTTTGGGCCAATCGTTCGCTCCCAGCTCAACTCACCTCACAGGGCTGTTGCGGAGAAAACAGGAGGAGGAGGAAAGAGTATTAGGTATGTTTACCACCTTATTTATAAAAATAATAAAGATAGGATAAAAAAATCCTTTAAAAAATACCTTCAGAAAATAAAGCTGTCTGTCCAAGGACCTTGCCAGTTCTAGCATCATTGCACAAGGCACAGCTGAGTCAGTGGCTCCAACAAACACTTCACCATCCAGTTGTGGTGGAAAATATTTTGAATCATAATGGCAAGCAAGCACCAAATGGCGCTTGGCAAGGGGATTGAGAGTACTGATTATATTTGAAAAGGTGCGATATCCATAAGGAGTATGGCTCTGAAATGTGTCTTCTTCAACAATCCAGCCAGCCTGCAATCCTTGCAGGCGATGCTTGATATGCTGAAATGCATAGAACCAAAAATCAATGGTGATCATCAATGTTAATTTTTAAGCAAGCCAATACAAATCCTGCAGGAGCTAGCAAATTTCCTGAAAAAGATTAACATTTTCCCCCTAAAACCTAATATTCAAGAAATGCCCATTCACAGCTTTCTTATCAATACATTTCTCTTTGGGAGACCTTTTCAAGCACCCACAAGGATAATGAAGCAGAACAAGTCTTCTGCTTCAGACTGGAATCCTGTCTGCATAAAGCAAGACAAAATTTTGGAGCGCGTAGCTCCATCAGCCTTTTTCAACATGGTGCCTTTCAGATGTAGTCGATTCCCATAATTCTCTGCCTGCTCACCTGTTATCTGCAGCATCTGGGAACAATTATCAAATACACCTGAAGGGCATCAGGCCGGAGAAGATATGAGAAAGATATAAACATATATCTTATCTTATCTTATTATCACATTTAGCCTTTTAATATGAGAATGATTCTTTCAGAATGCTGGTACATTCACATACACCCCCAACTTGGGGATTCTTTTTCCCCCATTCCCACATGTTGCACAGGAGTGAATCAGAGACGCAACTGTATATATGGACAAATCTAAAAGTTCTGGCCATTCTGAGCTCTGAACAAGAGTGCTTATTTGTAGATAAATCTTCATTACATCTTCTTCATGCTCCTAATTGCAAAAGACATAGAAGCAGTTCAAAATATGAGAGAAAGGAACTTCAGCTGGCAATTCCAGCTTGAAATCCAAGGAAGGCTTATGAACGTAACAGGTTCTCAATCCCAGCTGCTGTCACTTAATGATATATAATTGCTGTTCCCCCATCTAAGGATGTATCTTTGGATGTTTCCTTAATAATATGTTTTCTCAGCTGCTCATTTCTATAGCAGCTCAAGAGTTGCTGCAATCAAGGCCTAAGAGAGCCTTCATTATCTTATAGAACATGTTGATACTTGTCTGTAAGAAACACGCTGTACAATTAAAATGGTTGAAGGATAGTTATTTATATATTTATTTATAAGGAGAGAAAAATGTGTCTTATACAAAATCAAACCAATGCATAGGAAAACCAGGATTTACTGCTAATCAGAATGAAGTTACAAAAGATATAATTATATAGAGGAAGATATTGGTAATGAAAAGAAGAATATCACTATAGCCACCTTTCCTTCAATGAATTTACTAGAACAAAAATCTAAGCACCATCATATTAAGCTCGAAGTCCAAGAAAGGTTCCCAATTTAGCCCCTCACTCAAACTAAGTAGTTTGGGGCTTTTTATTACCTATACATTTCAGAGATTTTGAGAGGATAGAAAAGGAAAAAATGATTGTTATCTACGGGGAGAAACATGATATATTTTAGGATGTGGACTAATTCCAGAAATACATAACCATAGATTATCAGTGATGCCCATGCTAGTCTGTAAGTGCCAATCAGCTATTTGGTATTGGAGATCCTAGTATGCAGGAGACACTTTGATTAGATTTGTCAGCTTCAAAGAAATGAACATCAAAGACATATTTCTTTCAAAGACTGTTCTTCTCCAGAAACAGTACATATTCTTTCTTGGATGTGTTTGATTACTGCAGTACTGGAGATACTATATTTTTGTTTAGGCTATTTGCAAGAAACCTACTAGGAAACATTTAGTAGATATTCTTTAAAAGAGTTTATCTGCCTTTTTTGCTTCATAAATTGTAGATCACCAAGCTTACCCATCATCACATTCCAACTGTACTAAGAAGGATCACCACTGCTCTCTAATTCATCAGGATTTAGCACAATAAATGTACTGCATACTTGTGAGTGCATTTTGTGACTGGAGAATATAGTTCGTCTTCAAGTTGTAATATATCAGTTGCTAGTGGTTATTTCCTGTGCTATTATTAGTGCTGACAACATAATTACCTTCTCCATTTCAGGAGCATTAACTGTGTTTCAATTAATGGTTACTCGTTCTGACACCTTTATGCCACCACCTGAATAATAAGCAGTATACCTTAAAAAAACTGGGGCGAGGAGGGGGAGCAATTGAAGAGAGTTATTGCCTTTGTGTCCTGTCTCTAAACTTCCTGTTTAGAATCTCTAGTTTGTCTTGTTGTGACACAGAAGGCTGGATTAGATGGGCCTTTGTCTTGAGTTAGCAAGGCTCTTTTTATGTTCTTGCAATGGTATTTTCTCTGTGACACGTTTATTACAGTGTACTTACTCTATATTCTCTATCCCTGTTGAATTATTTTGCCCCTTCCAGTACTTTCTGTACTTTTAACCTGTTCCATCTTACCTGCCGCACAGCATAACTCCCAGGTGATCCTGGATATCGCTCAATCAGGATTGGATGGAGGTCATTTTGCCACATGCGATTAACATTTGTCTGTAAGGTGACTTGTAGGATGCTAGTTGCATTTAAAATGGTTGGACGATGGGAATACTGCATAAAGAATTAAAGGAAAAATCAGGATGAGAAAATGCTATGTTGCTTACTGCTTTGTATCTGGTAATGGTGATGGAAATATTTATTAAAATAAAGTAGCTATTATCCATTTTTATGGTTGAAATGAAAACAACTAGTAATGAAAAAAAAAGTTTATACAGCACTCTTCTGAGGAGCTATTATCCAGAGTTTAGTCTGCTAATACGTTGCATGTGGAAATATATGGTATTTCTATAAGATATTTTTACATATACACATGCTGAGCATAAGATAAGGACTGAAGGCATTAATACAGTAATTGATCCCTATTCTCTGTTAAATCTTTAGGGAAGCCATAGTGCCACAGAGTTTCTTGCAGAAAGCAAAGATTATTTTGTACCTCTTCCTAAGACTCAGTTCTAGCACATACTAATTTTCTGGTACATGGAGTGAGTTCATCCATCCCCTTCAGGTACTGGGAGAAAGAAAGCTGCAGCTTGATACAAATCCTTTTCCACATCTGAATATTTTTAAAACCTTTCCTGTTGCCAATTTAGTATTCTGCCAAAATTATAACTTTCTAAGAAATAATGGAAAATATACTAAGAGACTTTTCTTAATGGTAATTATATCAAAAATGCATATTAGCCAGCAGAGCTTTCAAGTGTAATGAAGATGAGAATGCTTGTAGTTAAAAAAGATGGAAAAAAAGTAAAAGTTTTAAATTATTTTAAAATGCAATTCCATTCTACCTGCCAAGCAAATGTTGCATAGAAATCAATAAAAGAATGATTTTGATAAAGCAGCACAAGCATTTACTGGTGTCAGTTTACGTCTACTGAAAGACAAAACAAGATATTGCTATATAAACATGCTTCTGCTGAAGGAACATCTCCCTTGCAATTGTTGTTGTTCAGTCGTTAAGTCATGTCCGACAATTTGTGACCCCATGAACCATATTGCGCCAGGCCTTCCTGTCCTTCACTGCCTCCCTGAGTTTGCTCAGTTTCATGCTCATTGCTTCAGTGATGCTATCTAACCATCTCATCCTCTGCCGTCCTCCTCTCCTTTTGCCTTCAATCTTTCCCAGCATCAGGGTCTTTTCCAAAGAGTCCTCTCTTCGCATTAGGTGACCAAAGTATCTGAGCTTGAGCTTCATTATCAATCCTTCCAATGAGCAGTCAGGGTTGATTTCCTTTAAGATTGACTCATTTGACCTCCTATCTATCTACCTATCTCTCTCTCTATATATATATATATATAAATAATTTCCTAGGGTTAGTTACGGATTAAAACATAAAGCTGATGCAAAAGCATCTGTCTGCATGTGATAAGCAGTCACCTGACTTTTTTCTTCTGTGTGAGTATTTAACAAAAAGCACTCTGTTTCTGTGGGACACAGAGAAGTCTTTAGATTCAGGTGCTTGATGATTTTCCATCTCATTATTTGTTGGCTCAGAATCACTCTGTCTTCCACAATCTGTTTTCCATCTGCAAACAAAAGTGTTTGTATGGGTTTTGTATCTTTCCCTCATTGGAAGACAGCTTGGGTTGGACAGTCTGAGCAAACAAATGGCCAGCAGGGAGATCAAGGGTCTCAGCACCTTTTTGTTTTAAAGCACATATACACACCAGCCTGGGCAGAAGAATTGTGGAAATGAACCCAGGTATCATTGACCATCCATGCCCTTCTCAAGTCAAAACAATAATTGAAGGAACCAGTATGTCATTTTATAGTTCCATAAGCTTCCAGAAAAAAAAAATGAATGAGAAGAATGGAATTGCTGAAAGAATGAACAAAAGCCTGTGAAAATAGCCAATAGACATTTTAATATTGGTACCTATTCAGGGTGACCATGAATATTGTACTGCATTTACTTAAAAGACAGACCAATCTGGACTTAAGATGATTACTATGCTTTCTAGAAAGAGGAGGTTAAAAAAGAACACAATCCTCCTTTCTCTGCCTTTAATACTTTTTCTGAGCATATCTAAGATGACCCATTTTAAATTAAAAGTTTTGAAAGATTGGGAGGATGAAAGGTGATTCAAATGCTCTAACATCCTTGTGTGGAATTTCACAGATAGTCTATTTTAATGCAACATAGGTGTTCTAAGGAAAATGGCTATGTATTGTGGATATCTCCCTCCCTTTCTCTGTCTTATTTTATTTATTTTATTTTGTGGCTTGTAGCTCTGCTAGGGAGGATCTGGACAATTATCTGATGGGACCTAAGAAATTACAGTGAACATTGCTAAGAGTAATGGGGACCAAGGCTGGAAAACAACTCTGCCTGGAACAATTTCTTATGGATGGAAAACTTTGAGAGCATAATGGTGACTTTTTCTATCAACAACAGATTCTCTATATGGGTTGACAGCCTACTGATTCCAGCTGCGAAACAAGACAAACTACAGCATCAATCTTGACATAATTGAAAGAGCATTCATGGTTACTAGAGGAATTATGAATTTCAGAGCATACTACAAAAGCAAATACTAGTTTCTTATGTGGCCAACCTTTCTCAATATTGAACCCCTAATAAGTTTTTGGAAAAACTTCACCAGCTAGGAAATAAAATGGAGGGATTGAGAACATCTCTAGGATCCTCACAGAATGATGTAAGAGATGGCGAGACTCTAGAGAACAGCTGAACTGGCAATTAGGGAAGGACAATAAAGCTATTAACCAGCAATCAATGGGCTTTGATATGATCAGAGGCAGCATATGCTAATAATATCTGCTGCCCTTAAAGCAACTTAATTGTATTCTATATTGGGAATATTGGTTTCAATTATCATCGCTGGGGCAATAAGAAAGAAGTATCATAGTCCCTGTACCTTTTACTTGACTTGTAACCACTCTTAGTTAAGTATATAATCTTGTCTTCTAAGTGCCAATTATCATAAAAGATCTTCTAATGTAATGGTGATAAAGTTTATCTGGATACATAGAATTCTGGAATATTATCAAATATTTCTTTCCAAAGTGTTAAAGAACCAGTTCTGCTTCCCTTTGCTTAAGAAAAGGATAAACTGGATGTATCACTAATAAAACAAGAAAGAGTGACTTTCAGGAAATAAAATCAACAGAAGTGTCAGGACACTGAGCCAAATCCACACTTCTAGCCACAAGGATCCATGGAGCAGTATTACTCACATTGAGATGAAGATTTGACATCACTGAATGAGATAAGGAACTTGAAATATTCATTTCAGAAGTTTAAAGAAATCCTAAATATTTGGCCCAAAGTGCAAGTTTGCCAATGGCCAAACAGCAAGAACTGAGAATCTCTCTGAAAGCATTCCTTTTGTAGCTAAAGCAACATCTAACATCTAAACAACCTTACATTCATGTTGGATTTGACTGTCACTATGATATTGGACATTATGGCTTGTAATTATGAGCTTGACATTATGCCTTTTTTGGATTCCATTAACTATTTAGTGGTGGATGGCACTCTTGGCAAGTTAGAGATAGCTACACAGTATATCTCAGAAACATCTCTCCAAATGGTATGGCTGATGTGAATGCCCTCAGCACCTAATAAATACCAATCAGATCTGGAATTCCTTTTCTGATAAACAATTGATGCTACTGATCTATAAACAATAATACTAGCCTCAGAGTAAGGCTGACCATCTCTCTAATAATATTCTAACAGTGAAAGAAGACAAACAAGGATATATATTGGCCCTGTTTTTGTTAAACTTTTATGTAAATTCATAATTCAAGTTATGATTTTCATGCACCAAAACTGGCCAACAAGCATCTTCCAATTTTATTTTATGCAGGTGATGCTGCCTTCTTATTGAAGATCCAAATTGGACTCAGGAGAACCCTTAAGGCCTTAGCATAATTTTCAAGCAAGACCAGCTGATTATCAACTACTGAGAAACAAACGTTATGGCATTTTCCAACAGCATCAAGACCCACAGATGGTATATAGATAATCAAGTAATAGTATAAGTAAATTGCTTTAAATTTCTAGGAGTGGTTTTCGAATCCTGTAGGAAGAAAATAGCTCGAAAAAAAAAAGTTGCCTCTGTAATCTGACAGAGTGCATCAGAAATCTTAACATTTTACCAAAATCAGGGAGGGAATTATATCCCTATTTCCCTGCTACAATTAAACTCTTTGTCAGTAAACCAGTAGCACAACTCTTGTACAAGATGTAAGTGGGAAGCCTACAGAAAAGTACAATCAAATTGCTAAGGTCCCTCTTTAAAACACCCAAATGTGTTCCTAAAATGCCACTCAGATTGGAGGCTGCCTTTTTAAATTTGAAGCCAGGGTATGGTAAGAAATGATATTTACCTGGCTAAGGCTCAGTCTTGCTCCAAATGGCTTACTCTCCTTAATAGCTTTATATAATTATAGATCCAGTCAGTGGGAAAACATTACAGATAAAGTGCTTAATTATGGTCTTTTATTAAGCCCCTGCTTCACTCCAGCATAGGGAGAAATGAAGAGGTGGTTAAGCAGAGGACTCTGCAGATACAGAGTTTCAATACAAATTAGGCCAAATTACAAGGCTGTTCAGTTCCATAAGAGTCAATCTAGTCACTTTCCAGTTGATTACCTAAATTCATGTCAATTCAAGCTACAGATGAAGTTTTGCTGGAGCCTGCTTTGATACCACCCCTTTGACCACACTAGATGGCAGATATAAGGACACACCAGTCATCCAAAAACTACCCCCATGGGACTTACAGGTAGAATTGATTGAACATGTTATATATTTTATATAGATCCAGTCATTAAAACCCTTCCTTAGCAAAATGCCAGGCACCCAGACAAATTTAATATTCTTTATCTATTGTCTGACAAAAATCCAAAGCTGACATATACAGCTGCAAAACTGTTACCTAGTAACAACGGTTTGCAGCTGTGTGTTATCCTCTAAGGGAGTGGGTTGATGCTCATAAAGTACATTGTATGTTAAAGTTATACTAGCCATTAGATGTTATATTTCATGGATGCTTTTATGTGTATGTACTCTTGTCTAAGACTATTTAGTGTGTCAAATATTTGATTTAAAAAAAACCTAATCTTTCTTTCAAGTAAGTAGAGCAATCCTCCAGTTCAAAGAAGATCACTTCTATTTCCATTTAAAGACAACAGGGTGTTGAAATTCTCCATTTATAGACTGTACGGGCTGCCTGATCATGAACCTTTCTACTATGGTAAACTGAATATATGTAAAACAATTAGTAATATATAATTATTACATGGATCCAGATTAAGGTAATTGTTTTTAACATATATTAAAATAAATGCAGAATGCAACCAACATCCAGAACAATCCTTATTATAAAGTACAATCCTTGTGTTTTATGCATAAATATTTTACCATATAGCTACTGAGTAGAAAACCAGCTCATGACAATTCTTTTAATCTGACCCAGAGAAAAGCAAATGCAACATTCCTGAGAATGCCTTATTTCAAAATGGATTAAAAGACTGATTATTTGAATATTTTGTAATGAGGACTTCTTCAGTACCGAATGGAGAAAGGATTGCTCCTACTTTCCTCAGCATGAGGATGTTGAGGTTCAATTAGGAATGTTGCTTTTTGGGGAGGGGGGGGGAAATCCTTGGCCCAAAATACCACCCATGGATGCCATCTGTCCTTGTCTCTCTGTGTGGTCTTCACATCAGATCCGATTCCCAACATTATTTGATATTATTATAGGTGCATGGGTTCTTTCTATGGTTCACATAACTACAACTATTGCCATTCTTTTGGAGCCAGTCAAATTTGGGGACAATTATCCATGTCTTTGTTATATTTCAATTTGTTAATGCACTTCTAGGGTGCATGCAGAGACCTGGTTTAATGTGTTTTTTTCCAGTCTGTAAGGCAGCTCAAAATTATGCCAGCGTAATTTGCTCTGTCTTCATAGTCAGTCTTGACTCTCCTTCTGTAATGAGGCTGGTAGGTAGTGCTGTCTTAATAGCTTACTGTGGGGTAAGTTAAAGTGCATTGATTGATGGATTTTTCTTCCAGCCAGAAAAACATCAACCAATTGCTTCCCTTAATGTGTGCTGCAACTAAGATTTGGCAGGTGAGAGTGAGATATTGCAATAGAAACTCTGCCACTTCTGCACATGTATGTGACATTGATGTAGATACAAAACACATTGAACTTTGATTGCAATACATACCTGCCATCTTGCAAATTTTGACTCCCCCTGCTATGTAGACTTGTTTTTAAGGAATGATTAGCAAGGCATCCTTGAGACAAAGTTAGGGAGATGTGTGTGGATGTGCCTTAAGTGGAGCTGCCCTTGAAAAGTATCCAGACATTGTGATTAATGCAAAATGTAGGAGTTACACTGCTAATGAGTACAAAAAGTATGGAGATCTTATCATGACTGTACTGAAAGGCCAGCACTATCTTCCAGTTGCTTACTTGATACAATTTAAGCTGTTGGTACTAAAGGTCTTCAGGCCCTGACTATTTAAAGGATTGCATTTCCTGTTATGCACCTGTTGTGATTTGCAGGTGAGACCACATTCTTTCTGGCAAGTAGGAGGGGGCCTTCTCCATGTTGCTCCCAGGCTTTGGTATGAGCTCCCCCACTCTTTTGCAAGGATTTAGAAAATTTACAGTATAAAGATGCTTCTCTTCCATAAGACTTCCAACTGTTAATTGATTTTAGTAATAACTTCAAATACTTGCCAGATTAAAATATAAAACGAACGAATGAATGAATGAATGAATGAATGAATAAATGCATTCCTTGCCAACGAAAGCTAAGGATATTTCTCTGGAGAAATCCCTTCATGGCAAATTGATTGAGTGCAATTCTCATCATGCTCCGTTTGGAATCTGCCCAACTGACCTGCTTGGGATCTACTCTTCTGTAAAGATAGAGAGGATCACACTACTACATTTGCCCAGCAGAATGTTCCAGTTGTGTCTTTTGTCCCTGATGGAATTCGAGGTTCCCTCGATTGTAGGTCCGTTTTTTGGATACTCTCTCATCAGGCACTGGTCCAATTCAGATTTCTTGGCTTCAGCAATGCTGCTGTATCATGTGCCTTCAGACTGTGCCCATCAGCTGGTGAGGGTGCGCTTTCCCTCTCTAGTGTCGGAGGGCTGTGTTGATGCTGAGATAATGCAGCTGAGTAGGAGGCATTTATTTGTACATCAGCTTTCCAGATCACTTATTTTTATGACACAATTAGCCACCTGATCACCTTTTTAAAAAAAACATATGCAACCAGATTTCTGGCCAAGCCAGAAATACAAATAGCAATAGAACAATGCCCCAAATGGTATAATACAAAAAAGTTCAAGTCTCTTCCCCTCCACCCACCCCACACCCTGTGCATCACATTATCCTTAAAAAAAAATCTTGAGATACGTTTTCTCCCCTTCATTCCCCCAAGGCCATAAATGCTAACCCCACGGACACGCTTCCCTCCTGGCTCCACTGTACCTGCACCCCCAAAGCAGGGGACGCTGCAAGCAACCCACCTTCTCCTGAGTCCAGTCCGCTCTGTCTTCTCGGCCACTCACAGGCTGCGGGAAGCCCGGGAGAGCCAAGCAGAGCGCCCAGGCCAGGCAGAAGGATGCCGCCGCCTTGCTACCTCGCCTCCCACTGGCCATGCCGCTCCAGAAGCTGCTCTCCTCGGCTGGGTGGGGGGCGAAGCCAGCCCGGCCAGCAATGCTTTCAGCGAGGAGGCTCGCTTGCGCCTCAGAGCGAGGCAGCTTCAGGCAAATAGGCGGGTGCAGTGCTGGGAGATTAGGCGCGCGATGGAACGGCGGCGGAGGTGCTTCGCTTCTGCCTTCCTGAGGCGCTTTTGGCTTCGTGTCCGGCGTTCTGTCTTGCCTTGCCTACGTAACACGACGGGAGAGATGCTAATTCCCATCCCAGTCAATCCGGCTTTCCCTCAGGAGTGGGTGGGCGTTTTGTCCCTGGCACCACGTCAGCAGCATCAGCAGGACAGCAGATGACTAATCCCGCCACTTTGGGCTGCGGCCACGCCACAGCAGGACAGCTCCCCCCGTTTCCTTCTTGCCTTTCGCCCGAAAGAAAGCGGGGCGGTTCTATTCTACAGACGCTGGCGATGTTTTTCCACTAATAAAGTGAGCAGCGAGGGGCGCTTCGTGATTTTTTATTTTTTTTACTGTAAGACTCTTGTGGAATAATGAATCAAAGCATGTTCTGTATTTCTCTTGAGTATTTGCCATTCCAGACTGATCAGCCTCCAGAACTAGCACAATTGTACTGTACAGATTATTTGACGGATATGAGATTTGGGAGACTTTTAGTACTTATAAAAAAGAAGAAACAATATCAATATTATTTTGTTAAGCTGTTCCTAAGAGTCTCGCTAACACACTGAATCCATCCTACCAGAAGCTGGTGCCCTTCTGATGTGTTGAAGAACAACTTCCAGAATTCCCAGTCAGCATGCTGGGAATTACAGTTCAACACCTTTGGTGGTTGCCTGGTTGTGGAAAACTTCTCCATCCAGTTAAACATAACTTGGATTCCATTGTAAGTTCCTGCAAAATGTTTATCCTTACAGTATACTAACATCAGTTCAATGGATTGTACACTGAGTTCTGAGAACTTTTTTTTCCGTTGGAAGGGACCCTTTCCCCTTCTTTCCCCAGCATGGTATAGCAATTATCAAATCTGGATTGCAAAAATCCTGATGACTGCTAAATGGTAGCAAAATATTAAGGTTTTCTGTATATCTTTGCTGCTATCAAAATTCATCAACATTTTGCTGTCCAGAGCTAGTAGCTCCTGTCTATAGGCATAAATGGTGTGCTAGGCATATGATTGTAAAATGTGAGTTTTAAAGAGATCAGCTTTTTCCAACTCCATACATGATAGATCTGACCTCAGTTGGCTACCATACTTTTAATTTTTACAAAAAAGGAAACAAAAATGAATAGTGTCAGTTAGCCAAACTAATCTTAGTGTATTGGGTGAACACATTCATTGGGTGGATTACCCAACATGCTAAGTCATGGCTGTTTAACCTTTTTAAAATTGAATATATCATAACAGGCTGTATTCACAGAACAGACTAAGCCAACACCAAGCAAACATGGCTTAGTGGGCTGGATGAACCTGATCAATAAATAAAAGGAGGTACTTACCTGATATTCCACAGATCTACTGGACAAGTTGGAAAGTTCCTCAAATAATTAATCTGAGTTCACACATGCTAAACTAGAACAATTGGTATGTTACTACAACCTCAGTCTTGAATAATACTTTTAATGTCTGAGCCACTTCTGCCCAATTATAAAGTAATTGATCTAAATACATTTCCTTGCAGCTTTTGGACACAGAGACAGAAAGCTAAGGAGCTGCAAAGTAGGACTGCTGTAGTTACACCATCTCTTCCTTTCTATTATTTTCACACACTAGCTCTGCAGGTGCTTACTTGTATGTGTGAAAAGGGGATAAAAACAGAGTGAAGGCAGGCAGAGCATTTTTCCATCTCTGCCAGTGGCTCCAACTTAAAGGGACCACTGGAGTTTTTAAAAATGTCAATGAAGTGAAGAAGTATGGCACTGAAACTAACCAAGACAGCTATTCTTCAGCAGACTAGGGCTGCTGTCTGATGGCTGAGTTGTTTGGCAATGTATTATGATGCCAGATAACCCAACAATTGGTTTAATCCAAAATGTGGTTTGCTTCTTTGTAGCTTAGCATGTTGTATAATGTCAACCATAGTTTGCAAATCACAAATTATGGGTTAGCATATTGTATGAATGCAGTCAATTATTGAAAAATAATGGTTTATTGAACAGTAGTTTAGGGTATTGTGTGAGCATAGCTGGGTAAATAACTTCCCCAAGATTCACACCAGATGTGCCTGAGTATGTGATGTAAACATCCTCATCAATTGCCTTCCTTGTGCTCTGGGAAATAGGTGGGCATATGTAAACTATGTAGATAGACTACTGTGTGTGTGTGTATAATCATGCTGCAAAAATATATTTGGATTAAATGTTTCTAGGAAGGCCATCGAAAGAGGTTTTAAGTGATGCATATTAACATTCCTGTAAGTAAGATTCAGTTATCTTATCACATTTAGTTCTGTAATCAAATCTAGCCACTGGGAGCTGGATATTTCCCTCTTAGGCAGATAATCTTTCTTTTTGTGGGAAAATTACAGCAATCACAAAAGAAGGGAGGGCCTTTATCCAAGCTACAGCTGAGCTGACTGCAGTGTGTTCAGTAATTCTGATTCATATCCTGTTATGAATCTGGCTGCCTTAATGACATTGAAGGAGTGCCAGATCCAAGAACATCAGTGTTTCTGGTGGCTTGTGGACACTTGTTTGAATGGAATTATTCCCTTGCAGAGATGCAGTCATAAAACAATATTATCAATACCCATCTAACTCTATGGTGGTGGTCATGCAACATGCTGAGCTACAACTGACTGAATCAATCCAATTTTCTGGTTTTGCAGACTACACCAAGTCATAAATGAGCACATGGACTGGGACTACATAGCATCCTAGGCTAAGAGCTGGTTGGCTAGTTTGTGGTTCGGTGTGTCATGCAACCACAGTCTGCAATGACACATTCACCGTAATAATTAAAGGGCAGTTTATGCTACCACCACCCCAGCCCAGCTCCATTCAACTACTCTTGATTTCAAATTCTGGTGCCTGCAAAGTGACAATAATAGCCAAATTAGGCTTGTAGCCACAAATAAACCTCTGAGCTTGATTAATGAGCTCTATAGGACAGGAAGGAGGTAAATAGCCCAGCATTTAACAGGGGCATCTGCAGGGGGTTATTTCTTTATAAATTTGATTAGAATTTTGACGTAGCATAAGTTCATATTTAAAATACTGTAGATGCCTTGCACAATTGTTGAGCATAATAATGTTACAGTGCCACCTAATGGTTTACTGAACAAACTGCTTTGTCCAGTGCTTATATACAGTACATACTGTAATTAAGCGGATTCTCAGTTATTTCATGACTTTCAGTTCTGTGAAGTCACTGTTGAGCTTGATATAGTCTTTGTCTGTAGCTGTGATCATACTTGATGGTTAATTTAATACAAGGCCAGGAGGCTGCATCAAACATTGCAAAGTCAAGTAATCTCTTCCATTTCCAAATTTGGTCTTGGGATGAGGGACACTGGGTTGGACACAGGTACTTTAAAGACTTGCTCCATATTGCTGGACTTAAACTTCCATCATCTGTAGCCAGCATGGAGGGCACCAAGTCAAGAAATCTAATTTGGCTACAATATTTGTTGGAAGTTGGTCTAAATTTTTGTGTAAAAGCCTATCCAAGCTGCAACTGGAACATGTTTTGCTGTTGTTTAGTTGTTAAGTCATGTCCGACTCTTCATGACCCCATGAACCATATTATGCCAGGCCTTCCTGTCCTTCATTGCCTCCCTGAGTTTGCTCAGTTTCATGCTCATTGCTTCAGTGATGCTATCTAACCATCTCATCCTCTGCCGTCCCCTTTTC
This sequence comes from Liasis olivaceus, assembly GCA_030867105.1. NCBI lineage: Eukaryota > Metazoa > Chordata > Lepidosauria > Squamata > Pythonidae > Liasis > Liasis olivaceus. Next base: position 268,415,337 of record CM061349.1, read on the forward strand.
CTTTTGCCTTCAATCTTTCCCAGCATCAGGGTCTTTTCCAAAGAGTCCTCTCTTCGCATTAGGTGACCAAAGTATCTGCGCTTGAGCTTCATTATCAATCCTTCCAATGAGCAGTCAGGGTTGATTTCCTTTAAGATTGACTGGTTTGACCTCCTAGCAGTCCAGGGGACTTAAGAGTCTTCTCCAGCACCACAGTTCAAAGGCATCAATTCTTCAGCTTTCAGCCTTCTTTATGGTCCAGCTCTCACAGCCATACATTACTACTGGAAAAACCATAGCTTTGATTATGCGGATCTTTGTCAGCAAGGTGATGTCTCTGCTTTTTAATATGCTGTCTAGGTTTGCCATAGCTTTCCTCCCAAGGAGCAAGCGTCTTTTAATTTCATGGCTGCAGTCTCCATCTGAGGTGATCTTGGAGCCCAAATAAATGAAGTCTGTTACTGCTTCCATTTCTACCCCTCCTATTTGCCAGGAATTAATGGGTCCAGATGCCATGATCTTAGTTTTTTTAATGTTGAGTTTCAAGCCAGCTTTTGCACTCTCCTCTTTCACCCTCATCAAGAGGCTCTTTAGTTCTTCACTTTTTGCCATTAGGGTGGTATTGTCTGTATATCTGAGGTTGTTGTTTCTCCCTGCAATCTTAATTCTGGCTTGCGATTCTTTCAGCCTGGCATTTCTCATGATGTACTCTGCATATAAGTTAAATAAGCAGGGTGAGAGTATACAGCTTTGTCGTATTCCTTTCCTATTTTGAACCAATCGGTTGTTCCATGTTTATATGTTATATTTTATATAACATGTTTATATGTTATAATTTATTATACAATATAATCTATAATTATATCTTATACATATGTTATATTTTATTATACAGAAAGTGTTTTGACAAATGTTTGTCAAACTATATAAAATATTTCAAATGCATAATAAAATATTTAACTCTTGGGGAAAATTCTGAATTTTGCTTTAATTGCACAGTCTTATACAAGTAGGTTCAGAAGTAAGCTGCTTGAGTTAAATAGAATTTATTTTCAGGTAAGTAAATGTGTATAGGATTGCAGCTATAGAATAAAAATGAGATTATCTAAAAGTTTCTAAAATAAATTGAGGGATGAATGAGATGATCTAAAATGATTTTTTCTTTGTAGTGATATCAGGACAGAATGAGGATTGCTGATGGGCCCCTAGAGATAGTTTAAGTATGTTGAAGATGGTCTGTGGACGCCATGGTGGGTTGAGGAAAGCATGGAGGGTCAGCAGTTGCTATTTAAACAGGAGGTTGATTTTGCAGGTCATCCTGCTGGAGATAATTATACTCTGAGCTTCCAGAGTGGTCTGGGAAGAAGGTGGCCAAAACCTAGCTGGGAGCTGGAGATGTAGCAGCTGACTGGGAGCCAGAGAATTGGCAGCAGATCCATGGTGATCAGAGCTGATAATCATGTTTGGTGGTAGTGGAGGTATTTCAGCTATGGAAGAGTTGGCAGGAAAAGAATTTGACAACATTCCTGGGCCTGCTGGCAATGCAGAGGACCCTGAGATTGAGGAAGACACATACCAATACCACCCATAGGGGTGAGAAGGGAATAAATAAATAAATAAAGTTTGAACCTGGGAGTTTGAGGGTTCTGCGCAGTATCTTAGCTGTTCCTAGCACTGCACTCTTCTGGACAGAGAGCTTTGATGTTGCTCCTGGAATCTGTTGGAACCACTCTCCCAGCTTAGGAGTCACAGCCCCAAGTGCTCCTACCACCACTGGGACCACTTTGGCCTTTACTTTCCACATCCTTTCTAGTTCCTCCTTCAGGCCCTGGTACGTAAAAACCTGGAGAGTATGAAGTCCCATGACACTTTATATTTCTGTTGTGTGACAAGCACTGCAGAAGGGATAATATTCATAAAACAACTAGAAGTGAACATATTTGTCTGTGTTTTGAGCTTCTGCAGACCTTATAATTGAAGACTGAACTTGTAACTTTTTGGAAGTTTCTCTGCCTTGAAAAAATATCTTATTTTCATAGATTTTTTTTAGGGTGGATGAGTGAATAGAAGTGTCCTTGTAATACTCCTTTTTTGTAAGAAAGATACTGTACAAATTCACATTTTTTTGTATTGGCATTTCTGTGTTAACAATTTATTAAATTTATTAAGTCTAATCTTGATGATAAACACCGAAATGACTGTTAATATCTCAACTCATTTTAATTTCTACCCCACCTTAATCTTACTTATTTTTTTTTTTCTGATTGCTATGGCTTTTGGCTACAATACAGTTTTTGAATGTTCGAAAAGAAATTCACTTGCTTACATCAATAGGTTAGATTACCAGTCTTAAATTATTTGTAACATTGTGCAGTATAATTACATACATGAACCTTGTATTTACATGATTACATTTATAACTACCTATGAATGGTTGAATCAAAAGCTGCACTGAGTTTTAATAGCAAAACCAAAATGACTCCTTTGCCTTAGAAACACAGAATCAGAAAAAGGTCTAACATAAGCTTTGCAAATGGATGTTAGTGTTATTTTACAGGCTTTGAATAATTTTATCTAATCAGTTTTCAGTTCTGATCCATGTAAAAGAAGCTAAAGGACAACAAATGAAAGAACGATTGAATCTATTGGATGCTATGTAACTAAGCTTTACAAAGATGCTTAATTTCAGCTCAGAAATGGTCCTGGTAATACTCAGCATCCATCTGTTATTATTCACAAACTGGTATATGGGAGGGAGGGACTGGAAAATATATGTAAACAAGAAAGTTTATTTCACTTATAATATTGAATACTGCTTTGGCTTTAAAAATGTTTATCTAATCAACCTCAATAATGTTCAAAGTGCTTGTGGGGGGAATATTGGTCTAGATTAAAAAAGCCCCAGTGATTTATCAGAATTATTTAGCATTGCACTTTACAATAACAGTGACACCATTCATTGAATCCTTCACTAAACCATATTAAAAGGCATTAACTTTTGAAATGTACAAAGAACACAGCTGTACAGGCAGCTTGGTAATAAATCCTAAGCAAATAATCTGGCATTACATATGTAACATAGCTTTTGTAGTCTGTATTGAAAAGGAAGGAATATTTTTAAAAAATAATTTTCTACTTACCTGCCAAAATTGTACTATAACTATAATCCTAACAATATTATGTAATACAAAATAATAATAATGTACAATCTGGCCATTTTGGAATGGTTAATAAGACATAACATTTAAGTATACTCAATAATTTTATGCTGTTGGATATGCCATAGATATGTGACTTTCTACAATTCATAACTTTAGATAGTTTGTCACTTGTCTTTTAAATATTTAATACAAATACACATTTTCAAAATCTGTATATTAACTATTTAGGGATACTAAAAGGGAGAGTTGATACTTTTCAAATTAACAAAAAAGCTTTGTATTTAATAAGAACAATACCTTAATTATTATTCCTTTCCAATTATAATTAAGTTTGTAGTACCAAAATAACTTCAGAAAATAAGTACATGTCCATAACTTGCAACTATGCTGGATCAAATTAAACATGGCCAAGCCATGGCCAAAATCTGAAAAGAACATCAAGCCATAAATCAAAGATGTTTCAGACTCATCTCTCTTAAACAATTGCCCCATCCCTAGCAGTTCTGAAGCTGAATACAGTTTCAAAATCTGTTTGAAATCATGATATGAATGGGTTAATGCAAGTTGATAGCATAAATTTAAACAGATATTTGGATTCTGTTCAAGTTCTGGGTTAGATAACCTACATATTATTTTCCTCACTATCATAAAATATATCAAAACATAACATTAAACATTAATACAACTTGTAGAAAAAGTAAAACAATATCTAATCCTTTTGGCTCTTTTCATCATCAAACAACTCTTTCCTTCAGTATGCACAGAACATTTCATGATGGCCATAACTGGGCATAATAAATTGAAAAATAAATTAGCATTATGCCCATGCAAGCAGAATCTTCCTTTCTCCTTTCTTGGATTGCTGTAATTAAACCCAGAGGACTTTCAATTAACAAAGTTTCCTATTCCATTTGAATCAGAAACTATGATTACCAAGTTCAGATAAACCAGAATTTTAAATTACACCTAGGAGTTGATTTAAGATCTTAGTATAGATAAAACCTTACAAACAGAATTTTCTGGGTTGGATGTAGTAGGAAGTTATCATTAACTGAAGATCTTCTAGGTTATTGTTATATATTAAGAAGGAACAGGCAGCATCCGGGTTGCATAAATAGGTAAACAGTTTTTTTAAAACCTTAATAAACTGAGAGATTATTAAATCAGAGCAAATTATTATTTACACTCTGTTTGTCTACTATGACAGGTTAATGTGCTTTATATTTAATTCCTGAAAACTTCATTCTGCTGTTTGCTATTTATACACATTAAAAAAAACCTGTTTCTCAATTTCAAATCTTTTTATAATTTACACATATTAATTGGGATAACAAATAGATATCATGTTCCAGAATAAAGCCTATAAATTCAGTTTGGGTAACGGGGATAATGGTATGTAAAAACAGATAGAAAAAAGATAACTGCTTTTATGTAACCTGTGAAATTACTATGTGGTATTCTACATGGTAAAATAAGTTGCCTTTTCTAGATTTTTTTTGCACTAAAGAATAGCACTGTTAAATTGGTAATGTGTACAGAAAAGCATTCTTATGTAATGGATAGAGTTTGCTAAATTTCTTTACATACCATGCCTCCAGGAAGTATGGAGACCAGACACCATTATTTAGTGGCAACTTTCACTTACCAAACCACCCCCAGCAGCCACTACAAATGAATTATCCCCAAACTATATCTTGGTTGGCAAAAGCAACAGTGGCTGGATTCAAACATCATGTTAAGTAGTGAACTATTCAAAACCACCATGGTTGGGACCACCGACTAAGCTAGAACCAGACAAAGCATAGTGTGGTTTAGTGCACTGTGTGAACCCAGCTGCTGATCTGGGGAAGTAACAAAATGTATGTTAGCAATATCTCCACTTCTGCTGGCAAAATAGCAGGACAACAAAAAACTAGACCACAGCCATTCAGCCCGAAAGCTCATCAGTGCTTGAAGCCGACTTCTCTCTAATCATTACTTTGGACAGAGTTCAGGCCAGCCCAAAATATTTTGTTGTGTGCATAGAATACCAAGCTGTCAGCAATCCCACATCACAGCTTCTTATATAGTAGCTGACCAGTCTCAACCTTAACACTGCCATTGGACATTTGCTGCCATATCTGGGATCAGTAGGTAAGCAGATACAGATCAGAGACTGCTTTATCCTTCCACACCTTGCAGGATCCATTATCCAGCCCACGTAGAGGGCCAGTCTTGGCTTTGGAGTATACAGCTCACCAACACTAGATTGTAAGAGGAGTACTTTGAAAACCTTTCCATTAGGCTGAGCTCCCCTGCCACCCTAACCCACAAATTAATCAGCCACTTTTCATCCTTGCATAGTGGATGGACCTAACCCAAGTGGTTTGTTTTTATGGTTCAATGTGTCATGCAACTCCAGCAAATTGACTTAACTGAATAAACCATAAATATAAACACAGCCATCTCCTTGTAAAGGGAAACAAAACAACGAGGCGATCTGTGGAGAGAAAAACCTCGCCAGAGCAGCAGGCTTTGGAGGCCTACAGAGTGATAAATGGAGTGGATTATCCTCCTCAGAGATGAAGACACTGCGGGCAAAGGCATCTGCTGTACGGTCTCGAGAGAAGGTGATGATCAAATGCACTTGGAATCTGGGACACGAACAAGCGAAGCTCCACTTTCTGGCTTCCTTCACCAAGAGCTCCCGAGCAGCAAGGGGGCTTGTCCAAATAACTTGACTGAGGCACGGAGAAAGGCTGCTCGACGAGAGATGGAACGGTCGACTAAAAGAGGCGAACCCAAAGATTAAAACTTCGCGACGTCTCTCGGACGGTCAGTTCAAAGTTTATTCATCCTCCCGCTCTAAAAAAAAGAAAAAAGAGCAGCAGAAGAAACCCCTCTTTTTCCTTTGGCGCCTGCATCTCCTGTTCATTTATTACCTCAATCCCCCTCTAAGACTTTCTCCGCTCTCCCCGTTTCAAGGCTCCCCGCCCCCCGCTCGCGATTCAGAACATCAACCGCCACAGGCAGAAGTAACGGAAACTCGGAGCGCCGCCTTGGCGCCTGCGCCATCTCAACCTTGCCACCCCGCCGCCGCGACGGCCTGGCGGTCGTTGTAGTTCTTGGTGTCTTTCATTTCGGGTGGAAACAGGGGGAAGGAAAACTTCACTTCCCAGCATGCTTCTCGCCCCCCTCCCGTATCTCTTCTGGGGCCGCTGAGACTTCGCTCTGTGTGTGTGTGTGTCTGTGTGTGTCTGTGTGTGTCTGTGTATGTGGTGCGAGAGAGTATCTATGTGCTCAAAAGTGGGAACGGCGATAATAAGATGCGTGTGAAACCACCCCGTCCCGGGCGGAGACGGAGTTTCTCGAAGCCACAAGTGAGTGGTCAAGAGTTGAGTGGCAGAGGTAAGGAAACCTAGCAGAGGGGGATAACATGGAAAGTTCTTTCAGTCCCCCAGGAGGCGGTAGTGCCGCCCTTCCCGCGGTACTGAGGGAGGGAAGGGGAGGGGGAAGGCGAAGCGGAGTGAGGCGCGAGCTTGAGGTGAGTCCAGACTCGGAGGCGCTTTACCTTTTGAGCCAGAACGGCAGCTGCCGCTTCAAGACAGATGTGACCGTGGGGGGAGCAGGCCGACCCGGGCGCGTCCAGTTGCGGCGGGGCGGGTGAGTCTGAGGCCACATCATCTTTGCCCCCCCTCCCCTCCCCTCCCCTCCCCTCCCCGTAAGGATGCTTCCAAGAAGAGTTGGCTGCTGAAGAGAACCAACTCCCTTTCTGACGGAAGTTTCTTCTAGTTTAGGATAGCCGGGATCGAGACCTTAGAAGCGATTAGGGAAGCGTGTTCTTTACGCAGTGCACAGACACCCATAGAAGAAAAAGGACATCTGAACCTGATCCCTCCACCAGCCTTTGCGCAAAGATTTGTAAGGTGTATTCACACGCACTGGTAAAGTTATTGCCCTGGAACGATTCTCTCTCTCTTTCTCTCTCCCCCATGCGCTGCCAGTTTTCAGTTGGGCAGTGGGCAGGTTTGTAGTCCAGGCCTTGGTGCTTCATAAATGTGTTTTGAAGTGCAATTTGTGGAACTTTCAATGATAGCGTAGCTGATTTAGATGGAAATAATCACACCAATGCTTCTAACTTTGAGGAAGTGGTGTATGAACTTGTAGCTTAATTTTTGGTGGGGAAGTGTAATTAAGAGTCTTTTTATTAAGGATGTTTGCAATATGATGGTAATCTCATAATAATAGAGTGGTGGTTGTTAGCCACAAAGCTGTGGGTAATGTTTGATTGGGAAGTAATGGAGGTGTCAATAGAGAATGGAATGAGTCAGTTCAGATAGGATATTTTTCTTTATACTTGACACCCACAAACTATGTTGGGATAATGCTGTTTCCCTTGGTGACTGCTGATAGCCTGGCTTTACCAGAGGCTAACAGGATTAGGGCAATGATGCAGATTGAATAGTGAAGAGAAAAATAGTGACTTGCAAGCTACTTTCCACTTGCTTTATTTTTCAGTCATTTTTAATCTTTGAAGTTCAGCATATACAGATACAAGTGAGTTCACATTTTAAGGTCTGCATCTCAGTTGATTATGTTAATGAAGTATGTTAGTCATCTCAGTTACACCGCTCTGTGTTACAGGTAGCTTCACATGGATAAGGTTGCTGTTTTTTAACTAGAACAAAAATGAGCTCAACTGAATTCAAACTTCCCTCCAAATAAACACACACTGCTGGGTTGCACAAACTCTATTGTTATCTGCATCATTTTGCCAAAGAATCTCTCTTCTTAGAGCAGATAAGAGACCACAGCATACATTAGATGTTTGAGAAGGATATAATTTGATCTTGAAAATTAGGGAGAACTTAAAAAGCAAACAAACTTTGAAAGCATTGTGGTTATCCTCTCCTATTGCTGGTTTGGCAACTTTTTAGTTGTAGTTCCATACCTTTCTTCCCTGCAGTGTGGCTACCAAGGAGCTTGCCAATTTGCCCTTTGTGCAGTTGAGATATTTCAGCAGCCAAACAATATCAGCCTTCCTTTCAACCTTGGACTGCAGAGGAAATCATAGTATAACTACAATGTGGTTATAGTTCATGCCGCTCTTTATGCTGTAGGATTAAGACAGGATTAAGATAAAGGTGGGGGCTTGTTGTTTCCACCAGAACAGAAGCATGGAAAGTGAAAATATGGAAGTCTGCTTCAGATTCTTGGACCCAGAAGAGGCAAAAATAGAATATTTAACTGGTTGGCAGTGAAAGGGTTAGGTTTTAAGAGTCCCAACATGAAACTGATCATTTGGAGTTTATCTGTTTAACTACCAATGATCTATTTCTGAAGACATGTCAGTGGAAATGGCTATTAAGAAGAATGTGCAAGATATTTTTTTCTGAATTTAATTTTGCTGCTACTGCAATTTTGCATGTGGAAGAGATATTTTTAAATTGAAGTTGTAATATGACTAGAGTGGCTGTTCCTTTCATATTCCATCAACATGTATAAGGATTAGCTCTAAACTTTTAATATCTGGAAGGTAATGTTCTGCAATGTGGATTCTTAATGTTCAGCATCCTTTGGGCTTGCCAGAGAAGAAAGCAAGATATAAATAAAATAAAAATGATAGCAATTTTTCTTGACCAAACTTTTAATTTTTTTCTTTGTTAGCTTAATACACTTTTTTTTGTCCCTTATACTTGAGAATTTCTTTCCCAAAACTTATTGAGGCAAACATCATTTAATTATATAACCTGAAATAGTTTTTTTAAAATATCATTGTACAATAGTTAATTTAAGTGAATCCATTTTTTCTTACTTATGTTGTTCATTTTACAGTATACAGAACTAGCACTGACACAAGCAATGTGTTAGTGCTGTTATGTTTATGTTGTTATAATTTTTATATGAATTACTAGAACATCACCTATGACTTGGACCTCTCATGTAGATTATTGCAGCCTCCTTTACTTAGCTGTCTCTTTCTTCAATTTAGAATGTTTCTGCTGAAATTTATCTCTGTTTTGGTCAAGTAGCATTTTTTCATGATGTTCTTAATTGGTCAGGATATATGGTCAGGATATATTTATTCTAGGTTGTTCAGCACTGTGTAAACAGTATGCAGTAATTATTACAGGAAGATAAACCTTACTGAAATTTGTAATGTTGGCTAGCCTCTTTATTTGTTGAAGCTCTCACTGGCACTCAAATAAGTATGTTTTTCTAGGAACCACTTTCTGTTATTGTATTTTATGGAGAATGTGACATATTGTAGAGACCATGAAAACTTAATAATTTTTATTAGTTTATGAACACTTTAAGGAAGTCTAAATTTGCTATCTTGTCTTTGGTTCTGTTTGTGTTAAAGTTATGTAACTTTGTTGCTTAATCCACTAAGGAGAATCTTGTTCTAACGTTGAACTGGATCCAGATTTAGTCATGCTTAGAGTAGACTCATTAAAACAATAGGACAAAGTATGATTACATCTGGGTGAAATCCACTGTAAGTAAATAAAATAATTGGATAAATGGTTTGAGTTTGATATATCTGTTCTATATTTTTTTACCTCTCAAAAGAATGATATTTCTAAGAAAATACTACTATGCAAAATTTTTATCTTATAAAGCAATAATGTGTTTGGTTTCCCTTGAATGAATGAACTCTTTTATCTGAAAAGAGCACCTATTTCTGTTACTAGTGTCAAGAGAAATACATTTTAAATGACTGAGAGGATGTATACAATAGTGTAAATAAATAAAAAAGATCCTATAATACATTTCCATGCATTTAACACAATGCAACTTACTCTGAAATAATCTTGTTTAGAATTGCAACTTTGGTATTGAATAAAAAAGTAGAATGGCAAGTTATGTTTAGGAATCAATGTGAGTTTCATTCACATACAGGCTTTTTTTCAAGCATTTTCTCAAGGTTGGAAGGCAACATTCTATAAGTCATGAGTGGGTTCTGTTAGAATAATATAGGCTTCTTGATTATTTTCAAGAGCTGTATGTTCTGAATGTGCAAATGGTGTTTCATTCCATTTATTTCTGCAGTTTCAACATTTTATTAAATACTTTAGCCCTAACCCTAATATGTTACTTCTTGGAAGACTATGGTCACTGCACAGTTTTTGAAATATAAATTTGAGAATGCATTTTCAAAATCAGAACCAAAATTGTTTATTATCGAATTGAGAACACGTTGAAACTAACACATAATATCCTATAAGGGCTTGCTTCCTACCCTAACCTAAGGCCAGGGGAAACAGTTTTTTTTTAAATAACATCAAGGTGGGGTTTATACACATCTCTGGAGGAGATGCTCTTCCATCTTTTTTATATAATGCTTTATGTAAACGTTCCTCTGTTATGTATCTCTTGTACAACCTAAACTTTTTAAGCTCTTGAAGATTTAAATTGGCCTTCTGCAATTAAAATCAATGTAAAATGCTCCATAAAATCAATATACGTTTAATGTATGATCAGAACTTCATTATTATATTTTATTTGTTCCTAAGAAGATAAGTTAACAAATGTAATAACTGTCCTCTTTCTAAAGTATAAGGACAAAGATCAACAACTGAGAATTTATAAAATAAAATAGTTAATTGTAAAACACAACTGCATTTTTTTGTTTAAACAGTAGTTTATTTTTAATTAAAGAAAACTAGCCAGAACCAACAGTCATATTAGCACAATTTAAAAACTGGTGATGCTTGTTCTCCTAGCATTTTATAACAAAAATATTGTCCAGATGTTCATAACAATAAATTGAACTGGAGTGGGTTCAGTTCTAATATTTTCACATGTATATATACATTTGCTTGGTAGTAAGACCATCCATTATTTGATGAAAATCTAAAAAAAATTACTTTATATGGTATGTTTCTTCTAAAAATGAAATATCTCCTCTTTAGTATTAAAGTGTTTGTATTCTGATTATATTCATAAATGGGAAAGCACTTTTACTAGAAATGATTATTACAAATAAAATATAATTACATTTAAATAAAATATATTTTTGGCTAGTGACTAAATTGTAATTTAAATAATTAAGTTTTCCTAATGATTTAAGCCATGATTTAAATTGATTTGATTTAAATCATACCTCACCCTGTTTTGAACCCATCACAATACTCACTATAGGGACTAGTAACTAAATTGCAGTAGAAGATAATGGTTAGGGCAGAGATTTCCAGCCTTTTTGGGTCAATGGCATATTTGGAATTTTGAGAATTTGGGCATTCCCATCAAATGGCTTCTTGGTGAACAAACCATGCACAAAACATATACAGTACAAGAAAGCAAACAAGCAAATAAAGTTTCCTGCCAACTCCTGTAGTCTCCCCCCACAAGCTATCATATGATCGTTTTATTTCCTTTTGTAAATAGCTTTTTCTATGTATAACATTTCATGAGAGCATCCATTTAAATGAAAAGCTGACATAGCTTTTTTCCAGTTGGACAACTGTTGAGGATTGATAACTGCATGTGATCAAAAATGCCAACACATTGCACTTTTTAAAGTATATTGTGTTTGTGTTTCCTGTAGTTGCAGGAAAGTGTAGCTTTACTGCACAAAATGTACCTACTTTGTATCTGTGTTCCAAATATTCATTCCTGCTCTTGTTTTGGGAATAGAGTTATTTCTAAATTCTCCTAACTTACTTTTTCTATAACTTTCTGTGATCACTGAATCAAGGAGACTTAAAGTTCACTTTATTGCTATAATATATAAAGAAAGTTGACCTATGTCAGATTGTTTACCCATACAATTCAGGGTAACTACCAGCAACCTTCCAGGCAGAGCTCTTTCAGATGCCTTGATAAATGATCCCTTTAAATGAAGGTATCAAGGATAGAAGAGCTTGCATAAGTGGTACCACACTTTGGTCCTTCCATAAAGGATACAAGGATAAAGGTAATTTTTTTTCCCAATAAAATGAAAGCAGAAATTGTGACATGAACACTAGTGAATGCAGTATTTCTGGTTTTAACTGGAGTGAGGATTATGTAACATTCCTAATATATGTGATATAACATGTTATCTTTTCTTTCTCTAGGCAGTTCATAGCAGTTGAGAATGCTGCAGACCATCAATGTGAACTCAACACTTCTGTTTGGTATACACATTTTAGTACAAATTTTGTTTTTTCCTTTTAAAAGATGAACATTTTCCAGAATATGAAAACTTGGAGATAATTAACATTCTCTCTTTTCTCATCGTTGATAAATGATACAAGAATTCCTGAAAACAGAATAGCTTTATTCAGGGCAGTACTTATGACCTGAGACACTAATCATATCTTTAAAAAACTGACCACATATTAACATTCATTATAACTGTTCATGTGTTGAACTGTGAAGCGCACTGTTTCTAAGTGGGGCAATTTGATACCACTCTCTCCACACACAAAACCAACTCTACAGTTGTCTCAAAAGCATAGAAATGCAGATACTCTGTGAAAAAACATTGTCTATGTCTGTTTCTGAAGCGAACAATTCCATAATGATGTAAGCCTCTCCCAACATCTGGATGTGGTGCTAAAGACAAAGCATTTTTGACATCAGCTGTGCAAAGAGGGCCTTTCCTTAAAATAACTTCTAGCCAAATTTGTAATCATCAGCATGCACAGAATGAAAAGGAGAGTGAAGATGACTTAGACAAGAGGATGTTTCCTTGAACCATAAAAGGAAATGTGAGATTATACTTGCAACATTGCAGGGAAAGAATTTTTTTTTGTGTATATTGGACAGGTTTTGGTGGATTTAAATCAAGTCAGATGTCATCAAACGAATCTTCTCCTCCATCCTTACAGAAGTTTTCCCCATCTGTGTCCCATGCTGGTGCTCCACCTACCCCATCTTTATCCTCAAGTCTGCAATCTGGACTCTCAGGCCGACTTTCCAATGGCAGCTTCAGCACACAAAGCCTCACCAACTCCAGAGGATCTGTACATGGAATCTCCTTTTTGCTGCAGATTGGTCTCACTCGAGAAACAGTTACAATTGAGGCTCAAGATATCTCCCTATCTGTTGTTAAAGACCTAGTGTGCTCTGTAGTTTATCAAAAGGTACAGTAGAACACAGAGTTTTGCTGATTTTAATAATCATATTGCTATTATTTATATCTCTTGTTAGGCATTTGCTTCAGATTTTAATGAACATTCAGGAAGAGCAAAGATTAACATGCAAATTATGCTTCCCTACATTGCTGCCCCAGTTGTCTTCCATATTTTGAGAATTTGGTAGCATGAAGCTTTTTCTATCCATGAATATTCCACCAGAAATTCAGAATAATTGTTTTTCAGGATTCCAAATTGTCTGAAAAGATTACCTGAATATAGAGGGCTGTCTTCTTTAGGAGTTTATCCTCAATGTGCAGTATGAAGAGTGAATGGGATGGGAATGTAGGGACGGAATCTGCTTGCTCACTGTTGTTCAACTCTCCCCTCATTTGTTTCTTAAGCCTCAAACAATTGAATAAGCTTTCTGTGAATAAGAAAATATAGATGGATTATAGATGGGCTTGAGAGTCAGTTTGGTGTGGTTAAGGCATCAGGCTAGAAACCAGGAGACCCTGAGTTCTAGTCCCACCTTAGGCACAAAGCCAGCTGGGTGACTTTGGACCAGTCAGTCACTCTCAACCCTAGGAAGCAGGCAATGGCAAACCACTTCTGAAATCTTGCCAAGGTAACTGCAGTTGGCAGGAGTCAGCACTGACTTGAAGGCACCAAAAAAAGAAAAGAAAAAAGAAAAGAAAAATAGATGGGTTTAACAGTGCAGTCCTTTGGATGTCTGTTTAGTAAATAGTTTCATTGAGTTCAATAGATTTTATTCACATATTACACAATAATAGGCTTGCAATCTGTAGTGGAATTATGAATCTTGAACATATTGCTTGATTATGGTATTGTCACTTATAGGGAGAATTTAATAAAAAATAGCATAATGGAAAATTCTCGTTCATAGTTTGAATGTGACTGGCAAGTTTTTATCCAAGTGTGGTATGTGTGGTATTTGTGTGGTATGACTTGAGTTTATAAACTTCAGTAGTATTTGTAGCATGTCCTTCAAAGGTTGACAGATGGCTGTGTTAGCATCAAAGCAGCAGCAGAAAGTGGGCTAGATTGAGATGGAAGGTGTATGTTGTATTTCTGATACTGTTTTCCCCACAGAAAGTTTAAGAGTAGGCTTTAAATTTAGTATTACACCTCTCACTGCTGAGAAAAGAAATATTTTGAGATATGTGTATTAATGAGGGGAGTAGGAAGAGTGTGTGAGTCTGAGATTCACTCTCAGTTTGTCCCTGGGAAAAATCTTAAAGGGAAAACATCAACCCAGGGGTGCTTTGGTGATTTGCCAAAAGCCAGACAGGAAATTTCTTAACCAAATGAGTATTTGAATGTGAACTTTTTACAACTGAACTCAGCACCTGGGCTACATTACATTAATCTTTTTAGATAAGAGCTCAAGAACTCTAGTTTATCTCACATTTGCATGTCCCTGTACTAGAAAATGAAAATACTAGTATCAGGAAACCTAACTTCTTTTCCATTCATTGTGAAATTGCTCTGCTTTTTCAGAGTATGTGATGGGTTGATCAAAAATCCAATATGTCCTATGTTAAAAAGGTATAATACATATACTTATTAGGTTATGATTTCAACATTGGATTACAGTATTTGCAAGTAAGATTTTAGTTGAATTCCCAAGAAATTATTACAGATAAATAAACTGAATACTTTGTTTCGATATCAGTCTCAGCTTTTACAGTGTAATGAGGTATTATAAGAAGTAATGCATCAATAAGGTTATTAAATTTTCTTATTCTGTGCATTTTTGAATTGTTTCCTTTGTATTTAGACAACTTCAATTGCTTCTGTTTCATTGAGCATTTTAGATATTTGGCAAGTAACAAAGATAGGGTTTTTTTTGGTCAGCTTGGCAGTTTATATTACTATTTATGTAGTTCACTTCACTTGGACAACATACTTCATTTTTTTAGGAGAAATCTTACATTTACATTTTACAGTAAGCATTCGTACTTTCAAATTAATTTCTCACATATTTGCGTGCTTTAGTTATTAATTCTAATATTATTGGCTGCTACTATTCTTTCTGTATAGATATTTGTTACATTTTTCCTTCATTCAGGCTTTTAAGTTAGTGTCTTCCTGTCGGTTCTTGGCAACTTCCACTTGTACAAGCATTTGGCTAAAGTTCAGAGGCATGTTATAGGAAGCCAACTGTACTGTAAAATGAGTAGAACTTCGGATTTTGATTTTGTCCTTTCTAGTTGGCTTTAGGATGGCTGAATGTGAACGAAAGCTCTTACTATGCTCACAGCAGCTGCAGAGTGAGCATATGTTCTATATAGACAACACACTTCTGATCAGGAAATAGGGAGGAGGGGTGCTTATACGTGGTGGATTTCTTTTTCATAAGGATTTTTGCAGCTGGTGCACAGGTGGCAGTATAACTCCAATTGTACAAGTAGATCTCATAAATGGATTGGATCCTTGCAAATCTTTGAGATGTGTAACATAGATTTAAAATAATATTTTAGACATGTATGTGTGTTATGAAAATATTTCAGAAGGAGCTATACTGATTATGAGAAAAAAATCATATTGAGATAATATCATTATGAGGTCTATAGAAAGTATACAAAATATTGTAAACATTTAACCTTCTAAAAAAATCAGGCAAGAGAGTTTACA
The DNA here is from genome assembly GCA_030867105.1 of Liasis olivaceus. NCBI lineage: Eukaryota > Metazoa > Chordata > Lepidosauria > Squamata > Pythonidae > Liasis > Liasis olivaceus. Next base: position 268,431,178 of record CM061349.1, read on the forward strand.
ATCAGGAAGGAATGAAGGAAAAATGAGACAGATATTAAAGCAATATGTTTACAGGGTTACTGTCTTAGATTTCTGAGAGAATCAGCACACCTTTAGATGGGTCCTCTGATGTGTAGAAAATGTATTAAGTTGTGTTCAGGATTCACACAAAGCTTCATGGGAAAAAGCAAGCAAATAATTGTTGGTCACTCACATGTATTTGAGAAATACATGGAGAACAGAAAAGGAATCAGCCAGGCAGCTGTTACGTTAACAAAGGTAGAAATAATTGAAACTATTTTACTTGGTAAAAATGATTAATAGAAACCAACTCAAGTAAGGAGAAATATGTACCCTCCGAAAATATAGTCCCAGAAAAGCAGATTAAAATTATTCTGAATTTACTAAATTTTCTAAGTTACATAAGATTGAGCATGAAATACAGTATCCAAAAACCAGGTGCCGTTATCACTTGTAGAATTTAAAACATGAAAGGATGTTCTACCTACAGTTGTTGTTGTTGTTATTGTTATTCAATTTTTATCCTGCCTTTTTTTTAAAAAAAAACTTTATTTATTTTGGTCAACTCAGGGTGGCAAACATACCTAATATTCTTGCCTCCTATTTTCCCCACAACAACAACCCTGTGAGGTGGATTGGGCTGAGAGAGAGTGACTGGCCCAAAGTGACCCAGCTGGCTTTCATGCCTAAGGGAGGCCTAGAACTCACAGTCTCCTGGTTTCTAGGCCAGCACCTTAACCAGTACACCAAACTGGCTCTCAGTTGGTAGACTTCTACTTGGAAAGTGTTGCTCTGTCATCTTTATAGCATCTTAGTGCCACCAGTAGTAATATTTTCATACTTATGCTTTAAAAGTACACTTACATAAAATTTTATTTCCAATATTTGTATCCTACTTTTCCTCCAGATCTGTTTAATAAACTAAGGTGAGAATGGACTCCAAAGGCATTCAGTGTTTCTTCTCTAGATTAAGTCTAGGTGTCTCTGATCCAAGTGGAACTGAATTACTACTCTGTGCTATCCTGCTCATGAGATTTTTATATAGAACTGAAGTTATCCAACTGGCCCTTTACTTCTAACATCACACAGCCAGGTTAAATGCCTGGAGAAACTCAGAAGTGTAAGAAGCTATTTGCATGTTGGGATTCTTGGTCAGATATTGGAGGCAAGGTCAGCAATGCAACCGAGCTCCTGCTCCTATATGTAGAAGATCACCACATGGATAATATATGAGGTTGATTATTGATTCTAGTTTCTCCTTGTGTTTTCAATTTTCTTGTGTATAAATTCACACTTGAAAAGGTTTCTTGGACATAAAAATGTTAAATTTCAAATATTAAACTACGTGTTCATTTGGGAACATCAATTTTTGAGTAACATTTTATTTGTTAATTTAATTAATTTATTTGATCCCTTCACTACCTATACAATTATGTAGTCGCAACAATGTTTCAAACTTTTCTTGGAAATAACATAGATGACATCTTGCATCTTTTCCATGCACAATTAATGCTTCTCTAACAGTACTTGTACTATAGGTAAGGAAAACTGTAGACTTAAAATAGGGTAGTCTTCATAGGACTTAATTTCTAGTTCCCTGATACTTTTCTGGTCATCACTGCTCTTCTGTTAACCTGCTCTAATTTGGCTGATTTTTTCTTCAAGAGTAGTCTCTAAAATTGGTTACAATACTCAAATTGGAGTTTGACTAATGCAGAATAAAATTAAACCATAATTCCTATGATTTGAAACTGTATTCCTGTTGATGTGGCCTGAAGTTCATTCAGGTTTTTTTGCAATCATATCACACTGTGGAGTTTTCCAGTTATCAGCTATTATTCTAAGACCTTATTAACAAATACAGTTACCAAGTCAATTATCTTCCATCCTATACCTAGCCCTAAGTGAAGAACTTTACATTTCTCTGCTTAATTCATTCTGATTTTTTCAGCCCATATTTCAAACCTATTGGAATGGTTTTGAATTTTATTTTTCCCTTCTAGAATATTAGCTATCCTATCTGATTTTGTGCTGTTTGCAAATTTTATAAGGATTCCCTAAATCAAACTATTAAAACTATTCAAATGTTAAAGTATATAGAACCCAAGACTGAACTTTGTAGCATCCTCTGTGATAACTCAGTCCACTTGTGGCATACTTTCTGAAATGCTTTGCTGAAATGTATATGTATAATTCCTACAATCTACTAAGGAAGTACCCAATAAAAATGAGTTAGGGTTAGTCTACCAAGGCTTATTATTGACAAATACATGCTAGTATTTCTCACATTACTGTTAGAGTGCATTTAGATTGATCTCTTTAGGGTCTACTCTAGAATCTTCCCAATTATTGTTGTCAGAGTGACTGATCTCAAATTATTTCCTGTTTTCAATAGGGACAACATTTACCAATTGTCTGGCAATTCACCCATTCTCCAGGATTTTTCAAAGTTAATATATTAAGGTTTGGCCAGATCATGTGAAATTACTTTTAGTCCTTAGATGCAATTTATCTGACAATTTAAATAGTTTCTATCAATCTCAAATTTGATTTGTGCCCTTTCATTCTGCACTTTATAATTGCCCTGTGGAACACATATCCTGTTATTGGAGAAAACATTTTTTGGTTACCTGTTAGAGTTTTGTCCTCTTAATTGAAGTATACTGATTATTTGATCTTTTATTTAAATATATTTAACAAAGCCCCTTTTCTTGTTCTTTGCCAAAGCTTACTCTGAAGTTCAGCTTTTCTGACACCTTTTGTACGGCTCCAGGGTTGTCATATTTGGTAAAATTTGTCTCCCAGCTACATTGTGATAATTAAAATCTCTCATCGCTACAGCTTCATGCCTATTTAAAAGATGTGCAGTTAGCTTTTGGAAAGTGTCATACACATCTTCTCCTTTGTTGCTGTGTTTGATTGTAGACATAAAAATAGTAGTTTTTCTACTTACTTTGAGATGCTCTCTAGAGCATTGCAAGACTCATTCTCTGGAATTTATGAACAAGTGTCAATTCTTTTAATGTATAATGCAATTCCTTCTCACTTTTATTGCTTCTGTTCTTTTTCAGCAAATTGTATATTTTAGTTGCTATCTTCCTATCAAAGGAGACATCCCATCAGATCTAAGCATATTAAACCATATTTGCCTTCCTAAGAATTCAGACTAGTTCTTTTTATTTCCTTATTGTTCATCCTTTGATTCTGAACATTTGTCTACAGACATTAAAGGGCATTTAGTTTATAAGTCAATATTATTTCTGGTTTTTCACTGAGTACTTAATAGGCTTCATTGCAGTAATACTTCCACATCTCTTTGTAAAATGTAAGTTTTAATTTAAGATTTTTGGCTCAGTGTTTTTGTTACCAAGCCCTCTTCGTCTTCAAGATTCAAATTTAAAGACCTCCTGATCAATTTACCTTGCGTTGGCCAAACACATTTCATCAGACCTTTGGTGGTCCATGTATTTTCCACTATCCATCATCTAGATAACTCAGATCATGGTTCCAGAAATCAAATCTCTTTTGTCAACTTCATTTGCATAGGCAATCATTCACTTCTGTCTTTTTTCTCAACAGCAATCCACTATTTTATGATGGGAGAAAAGTATATATGAAAATTGTTTATCTGGCCATTTCCAACTGCAGATCCTGAACTAGTGATCATAGTTAAGTTAGATCAAATGTTTTATTTGTTTCCCCTAAAACTTTATTTATTAAAAGTATTTTGATTTAACTTATTTTTCATTCCCAACCTAGTGCCATAAAACTCTGTGAGGTGGAATTACCAACATCCCTGTTTTGCTGGCTGAAGAGGATGATGGGAGGTGGACCAGGGTATCTGAGGGAGGCTTTTCTAGGGTATGGGGCAGTATATCAGAAGCCTAAAGCCTACCAGAATACAATCTGCTGGCAAAATGAGAGCAATTTCAGTATCCCTTGACAGGAAGTAATTTTAGAAGTAGAGCTCTACCCCCAGAGCTCTGCTTGGTTCCTGTACATTGAGGTTCTGGCAAGGGATTTGAGAGAAGGGCTTTCTCTGACATTGTAGTTACTCTTCTTGCCTTTCATTTTTCATTGCAATCCTTTTTTCTGTTATCTGCTTTCTTTAATGTTTCCTCTTCTCTCTTCTGACATCCCTTAAAGTGATGTTCTCTATTATCTTCTCTTTTATCCAGTCTTATATAGTCTAATCCTTTGAACTGCCAGAATTCATCTGATTCTGCATTTTTCTGTTTTATAGTCCTCTTTTCCCATATGATTCAGCTTCATCCTCTGTGTTGTTCCAGAGAGTTCTGACTTCTACAATTGTCTTTAATTGACTTCTTCAAAAAGCTAAATGACTTCTAATACACCTATTTATGTTTCTGTTAAAGATTTCTCGTTATATTATCTTCAAAATATCTTTTTCCTTAAGGTATGCTGCTAAGTTATTTGAATTCTTTCTATTTTGCTTTAAGCACTTAGCACTATCTTACTATTGTTCTGCATGCGTGAAAGCCAGCAATGGTGTTCTGGATTTCCTTTATCAAGTTTTTTAATTAAAGACCCAGCAGAAAGGTATGATTTTAGCCTTTAAGAATGCTTTTTTCATTCGACAAGATGCCTCCTACCAAAATCTTAAATGGTAGATGAAAACTGAACAGTTTTTCCATGTTTTAATCTTTTCCCTAGAGAAAGTGTCTCTTTGGTCATTAACAGACATGGCACGATTCAGTTACGGTTTTATCCTGCTTTCATCTCCTGAACAACAGTTGCTATTGTAATCCTTGTTTAAATTTTAGCAAAACTGACAAAACTTAAAAAAGCTTATGTGTGTGTTTCATTAAAAATCATACATAAATATATGCTCCTATTGATAGGCTTATAAATGCTGTTTTGAAGAATAAAACAAAAATACCATTCAGTTGTAAGCCTTTCTGCTCATATTTGGCAATGTCATCAGAACCTAAAATGGTGTAATGGTCAGGAAATATTTGTAAGGCACCAGGAAATGTAATGTACAATGTTGTATCTCAAAACATTCACTTACATATGACTAGACTGCAAAGATGTGGCAATGTTTACTGTTTCTTATTATCTCTCTTTGCTTGGGTAATTTTGCTTACCTCAAAAAGAAATAGTATTATGGGTATCTATGTATATAAAATACTATTTATATTAGGGGGGTTGGTTAGTTATTTATTTATAGTCAAACACAAATATTTAGAATCATGCAGAAAAACAAGAAAATGAATTTAGGCAGAGGGTATATCTTTAATACATCAACAGTATAACTATAATATTAAATACTAACTTCAGTGACAATTGAACAAAATTTAGTAATTCTTCTAGAGATTGCAGAACACTTGTTGGCTAAACGGATGAGAACAGCCTCCTCTTCTGAATTACCATAGCTATTAGTTAGGATGAGTGTTATTAGATTGGCATGCTGGCTGTATAAAAAGTCAATGGAAAAACATACTGTAGGTGAAACAATCTTATTTCCTCTGCTTTTGGACAAGAATATTTCTGAAACTTCCAGTATGTGAAGGGTAGAAATCAGGTAAGTGTAAAGGCTCACAGGACATAAAATGTTGGCTAAATAATTAGCATGGGAAAAGGGTCTTCCAAGCAAGCCTGCTCCATACAAGATGGGGCTTGTACTCAGATCCCTCTAGAGATTGTTGAGGACAAGTTGCTCTAGTTCCAACAAGGTCTGTTATGGCTAAGCAAACTCAAATATTGGTAAGATAAGCTGCAAAATTTTAAGACTGATTCAGTATCTTTTTCCCTTACAAAGTTATCTTGTAGGATAATGGGTACTAGGAAGTTGACTAATTTGAACTGGAAATTGAGGTGACAGAGCCATGTATGAACCTCAGTAAAAATTAGCTCAGCTTTCAGTTTTAGCAGAGAATTAAGGAGGTGACACTTTGGAGTTTGTAACAAGGCTCTTAAAAATTTGGGCTGGACAGCTTCTGGAGGGCTTGAGTCTTGGTAATTGCAGATCTCTGCGCTGCATAGAAAATGACCTTCAAATACTTTGAAGGCATTTATCATGGGGGTGCATAATTGTTGCTGAAGGAGATATTTAAATACCTTAATTTAACCAATATAGAAACAATATATTTTCTGTGGTTGATGGTGAATGGTGAGCTTTTTGGGAAAAAGACTACCACTGGTTTATTGTAATTTATTTTCAGTATTATACAGTATTACTACAATACTGTAAGAGACAAGGGCTTAGAGGTTCTGTCTCAAGCCCATTTGAACTATAGAGAGGATAGCTGCATCATCAGCATATAGAAGAACCAAATCAGTTCTGTCGGCCAACTTTGGGGGATGAAACTCAGATTTTGTCAAAGCTTGAACAAAATAATTAATTTACAAAATGGGGAGTCAAGATACAGTTAGTCCCTGGGTTAAAAACGCTTGGGTTACAGATGACCCATAGTTAAGAACAGAGCCTATTGTAGCAAAATTCAAGTTAAATACACAATGATTTAAGTTAAATACACAATACTACAGTGGTACCTCGGTTCACAAACGCTTCTGTTCACGAACAACTCGGTTCACGAACAGCTCCGGTCGCAAAATTTTGCCTCCGTTTGTGAACGCCGCATCGGGTTACGAACAGGATCCGCGGCCATTTTCCCTCCTGTGACACGTGGTCACGGCTTCCTGTAGGGAGGGGGACTCTCCCTCCAAGCAGTAACCGCCTCCCCACCCGCCTTCCTGTCCTCCACGCCAGAAGTTGCATCGAGCAAGGTTAGCTTTCTCTCTCTTCGTACTGTACTTTGTGTCATATTTTTGCGGTTTTTTAAAAAAAACAACACATGGTTCAGAATGGATTAACCGTAATTACATTGAACCTTATAGGGAAATTTGATTTGGGACGCAATCAAAAATCGGTTGGCGACCAAATTCGTAGGGGTCAGAACGGATTAACCGTATTTACATTGACCCTTATGGGAAAATTTGATTCAGTTCATGACCAATTCGGTTCGCGACCAGAGTCGCGGAACGAATTAAGTTCGTGAACCGAGGTACCACTGTACTTATACGTTATTATACAATAATACTGTTCCAGCTTACATACAAATTCAACTTAAGGGCAGACCTTGGGAACAGAACTTGTTCTTAAACTGGGGACTACCTGTACATCCTTATTTCACCCCTTTTTGGATAGGAGTTAGGGAGGACAGAAAACCTGAGATATTGTAACAGATATGCATTATAATATTTCATGTAAACATTTAATCAAGTGAAGAAGATACTGATCTGTAAAGGAGTAGCCAATCTTGCCTAAAGCCTATCTCTTGTAGTTGAAATAAGATTGCTACATTTAAATCAATAGAGGCAACGTAAAGAATATCTGAGGGCAGGCAATACATTAAAAAAAAACAACAAGAAGACAATACCCTGTTTGAACATTGATCTTCCTATGTAAAAGGTGGTGTGCCCCTCTACCAGAATATTGTCTGCACCCTCCAGCTGACTAAATTTTCATGAAGACGTTTAATATATAGCTTACTGTATTTACCTGGGTGGTGTTTATTATATATTCTGTTATTGTAAAAAGCAAAATGGCTGCATAGACTACATAATTCTATATAAATCAGATAAAGTTCTAAATGAGCAGATGCTAAAACAACAGTCTTTTTTAATCTCTAATTTTTCTAGCATTAAGAGGACAACAGCTTGTGATTTCCTCATCTTCTCAGATTTCCATTAAAAGCAATATTTTTCAATTTTTTTTTTAAAAAGAATCCTTTCTTCCCATTATGAGAAATCACTCTTTCTGCTCTGTCTCAGTGCATCAGACTTATTTCTATGAGAGCTGTTTTTGCTTATGTTGGACTGAGAACTTCTTTATCCTTTTAACTGTTTCTTTGAAGCTGTTTTTCATTGTTGTCTATTTGATTGTAATATATTCTATGCCATCTGCAAGGAATAGATTTCAGGCTTGACCTATCTTGTTTTCATCTTTTCTCATAAATGCTAATCCTTATGTTTCTAAAACAATCACTCAATATTTGTGGCTTTCTTTACATGTGGTATATTATTTGATGACTAGAGTTAAAATGTTAAGACTTCTAGGAATTAGAATTTATTTTACAAGGTGGAAAATGAATATATAAAGTAATTTTTAAATATTAGATTATTTAGAAGTGTTATGCTTATTTTGCATCTTGTATTTTAACAAAAGTAATTTTCTTTCAAAAGCTGAACTAGCTATGTAACTTTTTAATACTTGCCTTCATAAGCAACAATTGACAAAACATTTTAAATTTGATTTCTATGTGAAATTTTAATGCAAGATAAGAAGTACCAGGTATTGTGTTTTTTTTTTTTTGTGATCAAGCAAAATGGTTAACAGAGCCACCCCTCCCAAAAAAAATTATACATTTGAACAAACTGTGGCATAAGTATGATTCTCTAGCAGGTCGGAACGCTCAAATTGTATATGTTTATAAAGAACAGTTTCCCATTGTCCCTTCAATAGTCACTCTTATTGTGACATAGGTGTAACTTTATTAACATAAACAAAAGACAAAGCAAATATGAGTACAAGTTGTTATGGTTGATTTTGATTTTAAAAGTTGGAGCATTACATTAAGCATTGCTTCTACAATATTGCAAATCAGGAGATGGTATTATTTTTGGGATTATGGTACTTGGTAATCAGTTGCTAGTTTTTTTTTGAAAATCTAGTACAGTATAAATTAGATCATACTTTTCTTCAGTGAATATTCAGACATGTAAAGTAGTATAGTTCTATTGCCCTGCCATTCCAAGCTTTGTTTTATTTTGTTTTAACTTTCCACAATATACTTAAGCTAGCTTTTGAAAAAAGAGGATTTACTTTAAGTGTTCTTACCCTGATATAATTTCATTTAAGTTAAAAAGTTTATTTAAATTTATATAGCTGCCTATCTCACATGCGTGACTTTGGTAATTATTAGTGACAAAAACCTAAATGGTAATTATATATCCCCTGTCAGCCTTAGTCTCTACAACCCCAAAGATGACTACAGTATCGAGTATAAGGAATTCTAGCTAAAATCCTTTCACTTTTTCTTGATTTATATTAAATCATCTTTACCAAGCTCTTAATGCCGTCACAAGAAGAACATTTAATGAAGTGTCAGACAACTAGAGGATACTAAATTTTGTCTATCTTCAAAAAGGGAAAAAAGGAATATTAAGGGAATTATGGGTAAATCAGTTTTACATTAATACTTGGTAATATTCTAGAACAGATATTAAGAGCATTAATCTGTAATGTGCTAAATGCCTGGATTCCTCATGAATTTGTCAAGAACATGACTTGGCAGACTAATTTTGTTTTTAATTGTCTTAAAACGTGTCTTGTTTTAATTTTGATTAGCTTCTATAGTAGATTATGGGAATAATACAGAAATAATATATCTTGATTTAACCAAAGTACATGACATTCTGGTTAGCAAGTTAAACATGGGCTGGGTGGCATGATAATTAAATGGATGTACAGCTGGCTTGAAAATTATACTGAAAGAGTATTCATTAATAGCTCCTCATCTGACTGGAGTCATATATTAAATAGTTCACTTTGGGGTTCTGTCCCTTTCAACATTTTTATTAATGGCTTGAATCAAGAGGTGAAGGATATCCTTATCAAATTTTCAGACAATGTAAACATGGCTATGGTAAAAGAAGTTAAATTCATGCAAATGGGAAATATGATACTTGGCTTGATAAACAGTATTTATGAAAAAAGTATTGGAATAAGAGTAGATTGCAGACCAGATATGACCAAATATGAATAACAGTGTGATGTAGATGTGAAAAAAGAGATGTTTAATTTTAGGGTGCTTCAACAGAACTGTAAGTTCCAAATCAGAGGAAGTAAGAGTTCATCTTTATTCTCCATGAGTGCTATGTCCAGGTCTGGACATCACACTTTAAGAAGGATCCAGAGCAACTGAAACCAGTTCAAGCAACAACAGTGAGGATAATAAGGTACTAGGAACTAACTCCTGTGAAGAGGTATTGAAAGAATTGGATATGTTTAACATTGAGAAAAGGTGAATGAAGAGGGAGTATGATAGGACTATTCAAATATTCAAAAGAATATTATACAGAAGAAGGTAAAAATCCTTCCAGAGTGTAGGATACAAAATAATGTATTTGAGCAAGGATACTTAAGCAAGAATAGAAAGGTATGGAGAGGAATAGTGAATAATATTGGTATATACTAGACTTAGTTAGATTTTCTTTTCTTTTTTCTTTGTCTCCTGCATTTATTTTCTTTTGATTGCTACTTTTTACCTGTGCTTTGCATAATATTGCTTACTACAAAAGAGAATAGCATGATGGGCATGTAGAGGAAAGCAGATTATGATGAACTTTGGGAAAAAATTTCTAACATTAAGGGCAAGAATTACCCAGAGAAGTTTTGGGCTTTCTTTTACCAAATTTATTTAAGTCCCCTGTCTGGGATGTTTTAATCTGGATTTCTGTACTATATAGAGTTGAACTCAGTTACCTAAAGCCCCTTCCAACTCTGATTCTTTCATTTATAACTACAAACCTGTGCAAGAGATTCCTCCCATTTAAAGACAGGATCTAGATGTACAAATATTATCTTGTGTAAATAGAAGCCATACCTTGGTTTTAATATCACCCCCACCCCATGGTGCAGTTTCTCGTGCTGTACCCTATACTATTGTAAAAAGTTCTCAGAGAATGTACAGGTGTTTTTTAGTGAGGAGAGACAGGAAAATCCTGTTCCACAAACAGTGCTCTGGTTCCATGTTACTAGACCCAGTCTATAACCTGGTAAACATGTATTTTATGTTTGGATGACAACTACAGGTGAAACTCGAAAAATTAGAATATCGTGCAAATGTTCATTTATGTCAGTACGGCAACTCAAAAGGTGAAACCAATATATGAGATAGACGCATTACATGCAAAGCGAGATATGTCAAGCCTTACTTTGGTATAATTGTGATGATTATGGCGTACAGCTTATGAAAACCCCAAATTCACAATCTCAGAAAATTAGAATAGTGTGAAAAGGTTCAATATTCTAGGCTCAAAGTGTCCCACTCTAAGCAGCTAATGAATCCATAACACCTGCAAAGGGTTCCTGAGCCTTTCAATGGTCTCTCAGGCTGGTTCAGTAGGAATCACAAGCATGGGAAAGACTGCTGACCTGACAGTTGTACAGAAAACCATCATTGACACCCTCCATAAAGAGGGAAAGCCCCAAAAGGTAATTGCAAAAGAAGTTGGATGTTCCCAAAGTGCTGTATCAAAGCACATCAATAGAAGGTTATGTGGAAGGGAAAAGTGTGGTAGAAAAAGGTGCACAAGCAGCAGGGATGACGGCAGCCTGGAGAGGATTGTCAGGAAAAGGCCATTCAAAAGTGTTGGGGACTTTCACAAGGAGTGGACTGAGGCTGGAGTTAGTGCATCAAGAGCCACCACACACAGACGGATCCTGGACATGGGCTTCAAATGTCGTATTCCTCTTGTCAAGCCGCTCCTGAACAACAAACAATGTCAGAAGCATCTTACCTGGGCTACAGAAAAAAAGAACTGGTCTGTTGCCCAGTGGTCCAAAGTCCTCTTTTCTGATGAGAGCAACTTTTGCATCTCATTTGGGAACCAAGGACCCAGAGTCTGGAGGAAGAATGGAGAGGCACACAATGCACGATGCTTGAAGTCCAGTGTGAAATTTCCACAGTCTGTGTTGATTTGGGGAGCCATGTCATCTGCTGGTGTTGGTCCACTGTGCTTCATTAAGTCCAGGGTCAACGCAGCCGTCTACCAGGAGATTTTGGAGCACTTCATGCTTCCTTCCGCAGACGAGCTTTATGGGGATGCTGACTTCATTTTCCAGCAGGACCTGGCACCTGCCCACACTGCTAAAAGTACCAAAACCTGGTTCAATGACCATGGGATTACTGTGCTTGATTGGCCAGCAAACTCACCTGACCCGAACCCCATAGAGAATCTATGGGGCATTGCCAAGAGAAAGATGAGGGACATGAGAATGAACAATGCAGCGGAGCTGAAGGCTGCTATTGAAGCATCCTGGTCTTCCATAACACCTCAGCAGTGCCACAGGCTGATAGCATCCATGCCACGCCGCATTGCGGCAGTCATTGCTGCAAAAGGGGCCCAAACCAAGTACTGAGTACATATGCATGCTTATACTTTGCAGAGGTCCGATATTGTTCTATTTCCAATCCTTGTGTTATTGATGTCATGTAATATTCTAATTTTCTGAGATTGTGAATTTGGGGTTTTCATAAGCTGTATGCCATAATCATCACAATTATACCAAAGTAAGGCTTGACATATCTCGCTTTGCATGTAATGCGTCTATCTCATATATTGGTTTCACCTTTTGAGTTGCCATACTGACATAAATGAACATTTGCACGATATTCTAATTTTTCGAGTTTTACCTGTATGTCAGCTTGACACTTAATAATAGGAAAGAGAAATATGATTCTGGTAAAATAATAACTACTTACTTTCTTATTTTTATCTTGGTGTAAACTAATAAATGTACTAGGAATTTGAGGATAGTTACAAGATAATTCTCTGAGTATCCATATCTGGTGTTTCCTCTTTACGAGCCTTCAAGACAAAGCAGGTTGACCCAATGGAATTTTCAAATGGGGAGAGTAGCTTTCATTGAGGGAAATTTCAGCTGAGTAATCAGTGCTTTGGATGACTGCATTAGATGTCTTCCAAATGATTCTACAACAGCTATTTAATATAAGGTTAAATAATGGGAAAGTCAGCCTGGGATATGGTTTCATGTTCATATAGATTTTGATCTAGGCAAGCCTAGACATCTCCTTTATTCGGAGGAATGGTCTGGTAAGTGGGAAGGGCCATACAGTATTAAAATCAGTCTTGTGATTAGCTGCTCATATATAGATGCACCACACCCAAGTGCCTAAAAGTTATAAGAGTTGACAAATAATAAAGTACAAGATCTTTTCAGAAATACCGTTGTATAAGTTTTCAAATGTATATAAGATTCAGATCTTCAAAAAATTAGTATTAATTTATTAATTAACATGATTTCTGTGCTGCTCTATTGTTACTACTCTGGGTGGTTTACAAGAATTTAAAAAAACCAATCTAAAATGTACATAATACTTAGTAAAAATCAGTAATAAAAATATGGCTATATTCCTCCCCAGATAAAGCCTGCTTAAAAAGGAAGGCTTTCAGAAGCTTCCTGAGTGCCAGAAAGGATGATGCCAAACCTGTGCCCAGGTTTCTTGCTGTCTAGCTCATACCCTAAATACTGCAAAAAGAACCATTAAAAAAGACACATTAGTTGAGCTAGATAGGCATGCGTACTTGCCCCTAACCATGACAGAAACTTGCCCTGGCTGTATTTTTTCTCCTGTTTTCCTCTTATGTTGTTTTCTGCCCATCCATGCCTGTGAGTGAGACAGGTTTTAACTGGTGTTAAAGAAGTGCTTTCTCCCATATTTTGACACTGTCAAAGTTTATCTCAAAAGTATATGCAGGTAGTCCCCAGGTTAAGAATGCCCAGTTTAAGGACAACCTATAGTGAAGAAGGGAGCCTATTGTAGCAAAATTCGAGTTAAATACACAATGATTCAAGTTAAATACACAATGGTTCAAGTTCATTACACAATACTAATTATACAGTATTATATAATAATACTGTTCTGGCTTACAAAAAATTTGACTTAAGGACAGACCTTGGAAACAACTCATTCTTAAATTGGGGACTACCTGTATTTGTCACCTGTTGCTTGGAGGGAAGTCAGATGGCGGCAGTAGCTTGAAATAGAGACAGTAGAAGTAAGATAAGAATTAGCAAAAGGAACAGCAAATTTATTTATTTATTTATTTATTTATACATACATACATACATACATACATACATCATATTTATGTAGACGCACAAAGCGACACAAAATGACATGCCAGTATAGTTTTCTGATGACTCAAGGATTGATGAATAGTTCTTCCAACTCAGGAACTGGGAAAACACGTTTGCTTAATCTCATACTAGCCAAATGATAATTCTCTGTGACTTAATATAATGTAAGCCAAGAAGACGCAGACCAATTATGAACCTAAGAGCCCTCTTGGATCAGGTCAGTAATACCCTTTTACTTCTGTCCTGATTGCTGATAGCTTTAAAGCCATTTAAGGTGGCAGTCGTGCCTAGGAGGGTCTTTGCACAGCTTCGTGTTGTGCACCTGTTGCACCCGTTCCTGGATTGGGGGGCTCTGCTCACAGTCACTCATGCCCTAGTTACCTCCAGATTAGACTGCTGTAATGCGCTGCCCTTGAAGAGTACCTGGAAGTTTCAACTGGTGCAGAATGCAGTGGTGTAGGCAGTTATGTGTGCTTCTAGGACAGCACATGTTACACCACTGCTCTGCAAGCTGCATTGTTTGCCAGTTTCCTTCCGGGTCCAATTCGAAGTGCTGGTTTTAACCTTTAAAGCCCTTCATGGCATGGGACTGGGTTATCTGAGGGACTACTGCTCCCCGATTATATCTGTCTTTCCCATTAGATCTGGCAGAGAAGGCATGCTGCAGGTCCCGTTGGCTAGGGACTTAAACTTGACGGGTTCAAGGAGGCGGGCCTTCTCTGTGATGGTGTCCACCTTGTGGAACATTTCCCCCCCTCCCGAAGTGAGGTCAAGACCTGGCTGTGTTCACAGGCCTGGAGTTCCCAGGGGACCAGTGACATTCTAAAATGGCTCCATCATTGTGGTTAATATTTGCTTTCTTCCGTGCCTGGTGGTTTGTATATATTTTAATAATGACTGTTTATATTTTTAATAATGATTGTTTTTATGTATTTATTGTTTTACTTGATTGCTGTACACCACCCAGAGTCATTTCTTGTGAGATGAGTGGCCATATAAATTTGATAAAATAAAATAATGTCTAAGATATGCTTACATACAGGTGGTATATATTTAGCCATTCTGCAAAGTGTAACACGTCTATGGAAAAGCATGGTACACTGCTTCAAATAGAATTTCATTCACATCCTAGAAACAAGTAATTTCAGAAAGAAATTCAGCTTGTCTTAAGGCATGCTGGAGTTGGTAGTGGGCTTAATCAATTGATACTTATGTCCTTTTACTATGTGTTATTTCCTAAATCTGGTAATATTGCACATTGTGATGAGCCGGTGCAGGAGCAAAACATTTTCAGTGCCAAAATATGCATATTTGCTAAGGACAAACAGTGCAGATGAGTTCAGCTTTGGGAAATTATCCTTACTTAAATAAATAAAAGAACCCAATCAAATACTGAAATATATAGCAATCAAGACATTACAAACCAAGATCAGAAAAATAATAAAATTTCAGGAATATTTTCCTATGAATGGTGAACAGAAAGGGATCTTGACTGTGAAGAATAAGCATGCCTACTTACCTGGCCATTTCCTTTGGGATGAGAACATTGTACAAAGCACAGAAGTAGAGTAACAAATAGCAAGCCAGAGAAAATAAAGGCATGACATGAGAAAAGAAAGGGGAATCAAAATCACCTTTCTTTTATGATGTCCTTTTTTTTTCGCCTCTTGTTCTTTAAACTTCTTGCTTCTTTCCTTTTGAGGTTCTCATCATCTCCACAACTTTGCCGATCTTGTTCTCAAACTATTCACACTTCCCTCATATACTTGTTTTATGATTCAGTCTTCATTAGTTCTCTCTGTATGACCAAACCAGCTCAATGTTCTTATTTTGTACTGATTCATTCTTAACCCTATTTATTTTTGTTTTATCACACAGACTTTATAATTATCCCATTGTTTTGTTCTTTATTTCTTTTGTTTAACAATAAGTCCTGTATGCATGTGTTAAGATTAAATTATCTTATTGAAAAGGAGTGGAGGTATATATTCAGTAGCTTTACTGTATACAACATCAGATATATTTGTGTCAGTGTAGTTTGTAACGAGAAAATAAATCTCAGCTTGTTCACTTCAAATCTCTCAAGTGGAAAAGTCCCTTATTTTTAAATGGATATTTTTTTATCAACAGATATGCGAATTGTAAAGTAAATGAGATTTTGCAGTGCTACAATGGTACAGTTAGAAACTGTTATAACATTAGGAGGCAGTTTCTGTTGAAGTTTATAATATGCCTTCAACATGACCTGTTTTTCAGAAACAAATGCTTACAGTCTTGTTTTCTGTGATTATATTAGATAATGTCTTTAACAGTTTTATGAGATTAGTAAATTATGGCATATTCCAATACAGACTTTTGCTGTTTTGTTGTTGCAGTTCCCAGAGTGTGGTTTTTTTGGCATGTATGATAAAATTCTCCTATTCCGCCATGATCTAAACTCAGAAAATATTTTACAACGAATTACATCAGCAGAAGAGATACGGGAAGGTGATCTTGTTGAGGTTGTTCTGTCTGGTAAGGATATATATTTTGGGTGTAGTTCTCATACTGATTACATCATAATATGCCATTGCTGTGCAGCAGATGTAATGAATAAATTGTAATACAAATATTTATTAAAATGTAAACTTAGTGCAGATTTGATGAAATATTTTATTGAATCATCTACTAAAGATGAAAGCATGAAAACTCATTTTTTAAAATAGCAAATTCTTTCATCCTAATTATGTAATGATTTAATGTTATGGAATCAGTAGGTTTTTAATTTTGAGATCTGTGGGTGATGTATGTTTTAAATAGTGTAAAGGTTCATGGGATCCATACTCCAAAATGGTATTTTAAAATTTTATGTAAAGTTATTTGTTCCATAGTCTCATAGTATTTAAGCCATTAGGGTTTTTACATTGGATAGTCTGCTGAAATTATCACATTCACTATATTTGAAAAATGGTTTTTTAGTACTTAAATATGCAAGAAGGCATTAAGACTTACTCTTTTTTATGTATGTATTTTTTAAAGCATTAGCTACAGTTGAGGATTTCCAGATTCGACCTCACATGCTTTACGTTCATTCTTACAAGGCCCCCACTTTTTGTGACTATTGTGGAGAGATGCTTTGGGGCTTGGTACGGCAAGGACTGAAATGTGAAGGTAAGACAGTTAGTGACAGTGAGCCTTATGAACGATGTTTCTGTCCTGAATCTTCAGATATAGTATATAGTTAGAGAGATTTTTCAAAAGCGCTTCATTTGCATGGCATTTTACAAAGGTTTTGTAAGAATTTATAAATTAATAGTTCTTTCCCCACAGGATGGATTTCTTATCTAGCAAGAATAATTACGTTTGGTTTATGAGAACAAATGGCTCGGTCTAAGCTTTTGAGGTCCTTGTAGAAGGTCTAGTATGTGCAAAAGGCCATGCTGGTGCCGTATCAGAAATAATGAGATGATGCAGTGTGGGAAGATATGTCAGTGCAAATGTTTTATGTTTTCTTTCTGTACCTCAACATTTTTTATGGGTTATGAAGAAAGAGAAACCCTTTCTATAGGGCCTTTATTCAGTTGACTGTAGCATCTTTCCTAGTCGTTATCCAACTGTTAATAACTAGTGCTGGGTAAAGTATAGTGGGGACAGTTGGGGACAGCTTTTGAAGCAGCTGTTGAAGTCTGAAAAAAGTTCAGCTGCTCTAATCTTTTGAAAAGAGGTGCTTTGTATGCACTTCTGTACCTCTTCCAAAAACTACACTGTGCACCCCTGTTTATTCTGAAGCATCTCTTTTGAAGTATTTGCACAGGCACATTAATAACCCAAGCCCTATCCATTGGCTTCTACCTTAATCTGGTAGTTCTAACAAAATCAGGAGTACAATATTTAGATAATCTATCAGGGGAAGAGCTAAGGAAAATCATCAGCAACATGAATTGCATAACAGACGCTGTTTTCCAGCTTTAGCCAGGGTGAAGTGGGGTCAGAAAAGCAAATATTGAGGCCAAAAACATTCCATGCATTGCAGAGATCTGCTGATAATTACATGACCATGGTAATGTTATAGGTGTTGATTTAGTTTTTAAACTATCCATGTTATCTTTGCCATATATTCCGCTTAATCTGTATTTTATGAAATAGAACCCGAATATTACTGAAATATAGCATCATCGGTAAAAATCTGTTTATCTTCTTTTTTGCTCCCCCTCCGCATATTAATTTCATTAGGGTGTGGATTAAACTATCACAAGCGATGTGCTTTTAAGATTCCAAATAACTGCAGTGGGGTAAGAAAGAGACGGTTATCTAATGTGTCTTTACCAGGAGCTGCACTTTCTGTCCCAAGATCTGTACAAACTGAATCTACATCCACAGAAGAGGTATTTAGATTTTTTTCTTTTCAAAGAAGAATTAAAGTCAATTTGGATAAAATACTGCTATGACTCAAAGCACATAATCCTGATTCCTGCACTCCCTAATCATATGGAACTTTAACAGTGATGTTATTTAGATGTAATCTTAGCTGCAAATGATTCCTTCAAATAATCTTCTAGCTTAGCTTAAAAACCAGAATTCAGCCTTTAAGTGAATGTATGTGCATGTGCATGTGCACATTATGGTCTACTGGACATTTAGTTCACTTTTTAGAGCCTATTAAAACTGATATATAAAAACAATAAATATATGTTCATTACATTTTTGAAGGAATTTCTTCTTTCCAGAAATGCAGATATTAAACATTTATACAGGTGTTAAAATTATACTTAACCACAAACATATTTCCAAAACCGCATTAACAACTTCTACATCAGGGGTTTTCAGACTTTTTCTGGATGAAAAACTTGTTAGTTAAAAAATAATTCTTAGAAAGCTTAATCAAGCGGCAAAGCTCTAGTGACAATAAAATTTACAATAAAATAAAACTCGTGCTTGTTATAATTTATTTATGCAAATGTATATATTAAAGTAATTTGAATTTCATAAAAATGGATTCCCCAATTACTGTCCCAGAAAGTTCCTCCACATACTGTAAATAAAAAAAAACAACAACAACCCCAAACCTGTTTACTGTAAATACAAAATTAACATTTTCAATGTACAGAAATTAAAACTTGAATTTCATAATTACTTGGAAGGTTAATGTTTTCACCAAGCAAATCAGTGTTCAACGACTGGGATGTGATTGTTTTTCTTAGAAAAATGGCTATGGATCCCCCTGGCTGTGTTCAAGTAAACAGTTTTTTTTGCTCTTAGTCTCCCACGGAACTCCATCAAGTTCTTGTGGAACCCTAGGGTTCTGTGGAGCACAGTTTGAAAACTTGTTGTAGATTAACTAATGTTACTTCTTTTAAATTGGGTAATTCCGATCTTTCATTTAAGGAATTAAGAGTTATCTGATAGCAGTGGCATGGACATTAGCTAATGCGGGTACTGCTTAAATTTGGGCATAAGCTCAACCAAAGGAAAGATGGAAGCAGTTAAAAGAGGCAAACATAAGTAGAAACAGTGTTCTGTTAGATTAGATCTTGGTCTGATTTCTTGGTCTGTTACTGTGGAAGGAGACTTGGAAAGGATTTTAGAGTTAGGAATGGTTGGAAGCCAGGGTGAAAAGTAGGCATTGTATTACTGAATTACTTTTCTTTATTCATGAGTTAAAGTATCTGCTTTTTTTTTTTTTGCAGCGTTGCCATCCAGAGCCCAGTAAAAGGATTCCTTCATGGAGTGGTCGTCCAATATGGATGGAAAAAATGGTGCTCTGTCGGGTGAAAGTCCCACATACCTTTGCTGTTCATTCTTACACTCGACCCACCATATGTCAGTACTGCAAACGATTGCTCAAAGGCCTGTTTCGCCAAGGAATGCAGTGTAAAGGCAAGTGTTTTCTTTTCTGTAGCAGCAAGTTAATGTAAACTATCAAGGCTTTAAAGTCTCTTTAACTATAAAATTAAAGTTGAACAAACAGGTAAGAATGGTATTGTGATTAATAAGATATAAATGACAGAAATTAAATGGAGAGCTCTGTTCCTCCTTTTAGCAACTTGCTGTTTGAATATACTGGGCACATTTGAGGAATGGAATAGTTCAATTCCCCTTTTCTGAGCCTAATTGTTTGCCTGCAAGAAATTCCTTATCACTTATGACTACCTGGTGAATGTTTAGGCTGGGCAAAATTATGTTTTTAAACATATTGGATTCAAGATTAATCCAGTATAGATAGTGTTGTTTATCCTGTAAATAGTCTTTTTCTTTCTGCCCTGTTTACCTAAAGTCATTGTGATAATAAAATAATATTAATGTTTCCACAAGCACTAAAAAAGTTTATGATTTAAAATCCTGGTTAAAATCTAAAGATGTATAATGCCGTTGCAAAATACACTTAGCACCATGTCTGATGCTGACAAGGAAACAGGTGGACTGTGAGAATTCGCAACCCACTTTCTTAGTTGTAGTTTAGATATTGATGATACTACTTCTGGGCTGGACCTTTGTTTTAAGGTGTCTTCTTGGGAATGCTCCAGCTCTCATCATTCTCATTCAGTTACAATGACTGAATTGAAGTGAAGAACCTTGTAGTGGTGGTACCATAACATGTGGCTTTATGTCAAAATACAGCTTTATTCCAAAGAATTACTTGCATTTCCTTATTAGTTTAAAAATATGTCCTGAAAATAAATAAAAGTGAAATCAAAAAGAGGTTTCAAAGAGATTATACTAAATAAATACATACATACATACATATGTACATAAATAAAATTTCCCCTCAATTTAGATTGCAGATTTAATTGTCACAAACGCTGTGCCTCTAAAGTACCTAAAGATTGTCTTGGAGAAGTAGTCTTCAATGGAGGTAAGATATGTCTTGTAAGATATTGATAGAAACATAACTTAGGGTATATATGCATGGCTTTTCTTTGCACTACTTCCCCTTACTCTGTATACCAAAACTGCTATGAAAGATCTCTAGACTTTCTGGAAGAGCAGGGTGAAATAATTTATTCATACTACTAGTAGGAAAACACCACTGGATGCAAAACATTCATTTCAGCAATGCCTAAAGTTTTAACAAGAATTATTAGAATGAATACTTGTTTAATTCTTTTAAATTACCCTGAAGAGGAATACTCGCTACTTATTTTTGTCTTATATAACATTAATTCAAAGATATATCTTAAATAAAATGAAAAGCCTATTTTACAAATGTACATGTGTGCTGTACTCTGTCCTGAGGATCTGAGGAGCAAGCATTCCTCCATGAAAAAGAAAATGATAAAATGGTGGTTGGCAGCATGCTAATTCTTCTGCTTCACTAACCAATGACTACCCTTTGTATGATTATAGAATTGGCTTCCTAAACTTAATTTTGACTTAAACATTTGTATAGAATGCCTCTATTTGAATTGCTAGTATCATTTAGGAAATAGCCAAATGATAGTTTACATATAGAGAGCATTAGAGAACCATATTGTGAAGCAGATTAAAGGACTGATATCAAACTCCTTTTATGTAGCATCATTTCTGTGGCTCTCTAAAGAGAGAATTGTTTATGCCTGTGTGTATATACATATGGTATGGGTAGTGGGGGCTGCTTATCCTTGGCTACCTGCTGTGTTTGAGGCTACAGGAAACTAGATTTAATTTGCATGGGCAATGAACCAGGTGTAGAGGGAGTTCTGTTCTCAGATTGTCATCCTGTCCACACCCTTTCCTGGAAAGGTCTGGTTGTGATGTTCTTGCATCAGAGGGGTGAAAGTCACCTGGCACAAGTGATGGAAACTATACTTATGCCAACTTTCCACTAATGGAGAATTGCCCTGTTTCTGGAAGTACCTACATAGCATGAAGTAGTTGTAGCAAAACAAAGCTCGGCCCCAAAGTTTCTGCTTATTCTGTTTCTTGGCTGAGGTTTGGGATTTTTCCATAATCCTGGTACATATGAACAGATACTTAATTCAGGTTGCATTAACATGATATCTTTCTTGATAAGATATTTTGGCACAAACTGAATTGTAAAATAGTGAAATTAATAATCTTTTGTTGTTTTTGGAATAAGAACCAGCTAGCCCAGGTCAAGATACTGATATGCCAATGGAGGTTGACAGCAGTGAAATGAATAGTGATGTTGGGAGGGGATTGGATGATACGGAAGAACCGTCTCCTCCAGAAGACAAACTGTTTTTTATGGATCCAGCAGATCTTGATGGAGACAAAGATGAAGAGGCTGTCAAAACTATCAGGTTGGTGAAATCAAGGTGCTGCACTTGGGATGCACATACAATGCACCCTTGCACATCATCCACTGCTTTCAGGTTTCTAAGTCTGATATTGAAGGCCACTTTCTATACAGTCCCCAATATATTATGCAATTTATAATTTTGTTTGGATGGTTTTTGATCAATAAAGAAGCTTTCAAAAATAGTTCATTATGAGAGGCAACATGGAAATATAAGAGGCAACATGAGGAATGATTTGTTATACAAGCTAATTTATGGAAAATGTGTTGGTCTGGATTTATATGATCATTTTATTCTCCTGATTCCAGTTCGAACTCATTCCTAATGCAAGTAGATTAATTTAAATGGAAGGAATCAATTGTTACTATGAATGCATGTGTTGTTAAGTCAGGTTAAAGGAGCATAGGTGCAAATTAAGAAAGGGCTATCTGTACTTTTTGTATGTGTGTATAAGTTGTAATGCAACTAATTTACTCTAAAATTATTATTAAAAGGGTAGGGGTGTAAATGTAGTTAATGGATCGCACCTGGATAAAATGCTCATTTTTTAAATTCATTATATGGCCATAAGAAAGAAATATCTTGGAGTCTGTTCCAAATTATACAAAAATAATAATAAAAACTGATTTTTCAGAATGACATTGTGAAGACAGAAAGGAAGCTTGCAGGTTTGTACTGTAATTTCTGTGAAAGTGCTGTCTCTTCATCTAAAATAAAAGTTCCTTTTATCTGCTGTGTGTTTTAAATCCTCTCCATGTGTAAGTAGGGCTTGGCTTGAACAAATGGAACAGAATGCTCTCCTCCTGTGAATGTAGAAATGGGAGATGACCTCTGGGCCTCATGTAGAATAAACCTATATAGTGCTTGTTTTGCCATGCAAAGAAAAGTTGAATGCAGGAGAATTACTTTCATTTGTATAGGAGTTCTGCATTTTAACTGTATTTATTTTCTGATTTAGTATAAACTCCTCAATTTAGTACATGACTAGGACTTACAAATATTTGGAATCTGGTTTATATACCATTTTGGGAGCAAAAATGGCACATAACAACTGTTTTTATTCTAGCAAGATATTTTAATTCTTTTAATCATATAATGCACAGAAAGATGCCCAATATTGAAAGTAGGAAGAGTTCTTCAGGTCATGAACAAGAGCTTGTCCAGAGTGCACAAAATAGCCAAAGAGATTGCTTGGAGTAGTACTTCCATTCCAGCACAAATGGCTGATGAAGTAGATGCAATGAATGATCAGAAATATCCTTCCAGCCCACCTTGCTATGTAGCAGAGTACAGAAGATTATTATTTTGGCATCAGTGGTGTCTGCTGCACCAGTGGGGCGATAAATGATTGTGCAATTTTTTCTTCAACAGCCCATCAACAAGCAATAATATTCCATTAATGAGAGTTGTACAGTCAGTCAAACACACAAAGAGGAAGAGCAGTACAATGGTGAAGGAAGGATGGATGGTTCACTACACAAGTAGAGACAACCTGGTGAGTAATTAAGCTCTCTCTCAGTGGAAAACTTTGTATTTCCAGATACATGGCACTTTGTACTCTATTTAAGAGATGGAACTACTTGGCAGCTTTTCTGCAGAAAGATGAAAACTGAAAGACATGATGGAAGAAGACAGAGTTACAAGTGGAGACCCATCTGGACCTCCCCACAAAATTCTGTGAATAAGGCAGGGTGAAGACAACAGCAAAAGTCTTGTATCAAAGCATCCCTTGACGCATATAATGGTTGTTTGTCTCACATAAAGACTTTTGCAAAGTATTGTGACCATGGTTCAGATATCTATTCTTGCGTTGAGTTAAGAATTGGGTTTAGTTCCTCGTGTCAGAAAGTGGCACAGCCAATACAAGGAAACTGTTCAGATTCTATGTTCACTTAATAACTATTTTCTGCAGCAGTTCAGGAATATGTAATGTTTAGTAATTCAGTTGATAGATTTTTTAAAAATCCAAACACAGGCAGAACTGTTGAAACTTTTGAAATTAATTCAAGTAGATAGTGTATATAAGTAGTTTATATACTGTATATATGTTATATGTAGTGTATAGTTAGCTGACCAGAGTTTGATTTTAAGATGGGCAGCTATACAAATAACATGAAATGAATAAATAGCTGTATCTTAATCAGAAACTGTACTCTGTTGCAGAGAAAAAGACATTACTGGAGATTAGACAGTAAATGTCTTACACTATTTCAAAATGAATCTGGAACAAAATATTACAAGGTAAGAGATTATCCAAATCTCCCATCCCATTTAAAATGCTATTTGCCTGTTATCATTTCATTTTTAATTGCTTTCTGCTGGATGATGTGCAGTTTAAAACTGTTAATATGCCATAGATGTATTTATAATGAGATATAATTTTATAGTTTATCTCTAGTGAGCTACTTTCTGTTTGGCTTGTGCATTAAAAATTATAATTTATATAATTATAATCTGAGGGAAAGAAATGACAATGTGAAATATTTTGTGGAGAGAAGGAATATTTGCATCAGGAGTTAAGTTGAGGGGAGAAAAGAAGATATGACTGTTAAGGGAAATGACGGTTCTGGCCCGTGATACAAATAGCTATGAACAAGGAGAATTGTAAAGCAGTATTATAAACCTTCATGCATAAGCACATACATACATACAAATATTCCATAGACATATGTTCACAAAGGAGATGAGAGATTCCTCCCATTCTTGATATGACAATTTTACAATAATAGATTCGATGGCACCAGATAACTTGCTAAGGAATTAAAAGTGAGTCTTATAGTATAGTATAGCCTCAAAAGTGAAAGGTAATTCCAATATGTAACTCAGTGTTAAGCAAATTGGCACAGTTAATGCTGGGAACTTCAAGGGCAATTAGGCTGTCTTCCAGGCTGCATAAGACAATTCCAAAGGCCATTCACTGGGTACATTAGCCTGAGGGAAAAATACCATTTAGGTTTTGAACAAAGACACAACTTCATTGATTTGCCTTAATGAAACTTTTGTGGATTCCCTGGAAGTAATAAGGAACTGGAATAAGTGTACCTACCAAAATGTTCCTACTTGAGTGCATTAATATTTACATTTTCTCAGTGCTGTCAGTTTGACTGTTGCATGTTCTTACAAAGAGGTCTCCCTGTTAGATTTTTAACATTCTGTATTTCCTGCAGGAGATTCCACTGTCTGAAATTCTTCAGGTGACTCAGCCACGGGATTTCTCAAATATGGTGCAAGGCAGCAACCCTCACTGTTTTGAAATAATAACTGACACAATGGTGTACTTCGTTGGAGAGAACAATGGTAGCAATCACCATAGCCCTGTTTTGGCTGCTACTGGAGTTGGATTGGATGTAGCG
This sequence comes from Liasis olivaceus, assembly GCA_030867105.1. NCBI lineage: Eukaryota > Metazoa > Chordata > Lepidosauria > Squamata > Pythonidae > Liasis > Liasis olivaceus. The sequence continues at coordinate 268,456,659 of CM061349.1, forward strand.
CAGAGCTGGGAGAAAGCTATTCGTCAGGCTTTAATGCCAGTCACACCTCAGACCAGCACTTGCATTGCTACAGGACAAGGAAGAGATCACAGTAAGGATCGAAAAAGGCTTGCTTCTTTTTCATGATGATCCGCTAAATGACTAGTCTTGGTTGTGCAAAGTACTGCCTTTAATACTGAGATTCTCTTTCCTAGTATGCAAATCTTAATGAATGGCATTGTTTTATGTGTAGCGTTTTGAGTTACAGTACATCACAAGTGCCAACCAATTTATTACCCTTCTTATTTAAGTACATTCTTAAGACAGTCAATGAGAAGCTATATTTACTTTAAAAAAACCATCAGGTTTTTCATGCCAGAAGTGTTTAGTGGCTCTCTTGCACAATATGGAACAATTTACCATCGCTGTCATCTAAGCTATGTCCTGAAAAGATGCTACAGATAAATAAATAGAATAAAATCACATGCTTAGCATTGCTTTCTTCAATAGTCTCTGTTTATCCCATCAAGAGCTATAAAGGCTTAGGCCCATATTTCATGTATTTGGATTCATATTTAAATTAAATTGGCAATTACTACCCATATGGCATTAGATGACCTAATTATTGTCCTACCAATAATGTCCTGGCAATGGCTTGCTAATTTTGCATGTAATTGCTAGGGTCATCATTCAGACATGAAACTTTATGGAACACTGTGTGAGTAAGTGCCCTGTTTAAAGGAGGGATTATATATTTTTTCATTGCAGAAGAATTATGTGTCAGCATTTCTGTTTCAAATTGCCAGATCCAAGAAAATGTGGTAAGTCAACAAAATATAAACAAAATATATTCTTCTAATCATTTAGTATTAATTGTCCCTTGATTGATATTTTATATCCAAATACTTTGTGTAAAGGATATAGGAAATGCAAAAGAACAGCTTGTTCTCTTTTTTCAAATAAACTAACTTTTTTAATATGCTGTTTTATTAAAAAAAAAAATTAACCCCATTTTGCATTTTTAATAATGAAAAACACATAATGAGAAATTTTGTAAATTATACATTTCCCGATCTGCAATTTGCATGAATTGGATTAAATATAACAATTTTCACTAGCCAAATATTGAACCCTATACTAGTAATTTGAATGATGTACCGAATCTTTTTATACACAGTTTTTAACACTGCATATTTTTCTGGCCATCTCACTGGTGAATGAACGTCTTTGTTCTTTAAACATTAAACATGCATCTGTGTACTGATCTAAAACAATAACCTGCCCTAATGCTTTTCTAACACTAGTTAGTTATATCTGAGGGGAGAAAAACTGTAATGTTGCAAACCTATTTCTTTGAAATGGTCCCACAGCCAAAATATGCAAACAATATCTTCTACATATCTTAGTTACATAATTAGTAATCGTTTGTACTTCTATATCTTTTCTGTGGCCTTATTTTGATATACAAGTTGTATGCCTGCTAGATTTGATGGGTAAGGGAACAGGATGTTAAGAAAAATAGAGAAAATATAAAAATAGTGCTCTTCCTCCTATGAGCAGTGGGACGTATTCCAGTAGGCCATCTGAAGTTACCTTAGATACAAACCAGGTGTGAAACAGCTGAATTAGCTTTATCCATTGTCACTGACACAGTACAGTTGCTGAGGAATAACAGCAGAAGACCTCTTGCTTTTGAGCTTTTTAGATGTACCTAGTTGGTTACTATATGACATAAAATGTTGGATTAGGTAGGCCTTTGGTCTGATTAAGGAAGATTTTATAACATTTTTGTCAACATTCTTTCATTTAAAAACCTATGTTGCCTGATCAAACCAAAAGCCTAACAGGTCTAGCATTTTATGTCATAAAAGAGCCGAAATTGCTGCCATTATTTTTATCTCTGTTCCCTTTTGGCTATTGGTAATGGGAAATGTGAAATATAGCCACCCATTTAGATTATTGCAATGCATGCTACTTGGAACTGCCTCTGAAGAGCATGCAGAAACTGGTGCAAAATATTCTATAGACTATAAAGCTGTTACTTGGTCTCAAGCACTCATTTTAATTAATCTGAGAGGCTGGATAAAAAGGCTTGATTGGATGCTGTATTGGGAGATGCCATTTTCTCTTCTTTGTTAGCCTGAAGTATAGCTTGCTAGTCATCCAGAGGTGTGATGCAGAGACCACAATGAAGAAGAACATATTGTTTACTTGTAACAGTGATTCTCTAAGTATTCAGTTGTGGATTCACATGTCCCATCCTCCAACCTTGTTTAGGCACTCACCTCTTCATGGATGTTCTGTGGCAGTCTCAAAGAACTGAGTATAAGTATTGGGAGCACTCCTGGCATGCACAGTAGAGGAGGAGTCTCTTGCTGGGGCTGCCAAAATAACAGCTTGGCTCTAGAATATTTCAAACAGACTGTGCACTCAGATGTGTGAATGTGCAATGAACTTCAGTTACCAAAAGCAATCTGTTCTTGCATGTCTGAACAGGTCTTTTACATAATTCATCTTCAGAATCTATGTCACAACTCTTCTCTCTTTTAGCTATATGATGTATAGTTGATATTTCAATTTCTGTTATGGTGTCATTTTATCAAGTGATTGAACCTACTAATTGCTTTCTTCTGTCTACATCCTTTTTCCATAGGATATAAGTTCAGTGTATCAGATCTTTGCTGATGAGGTACTTGGTTCTGGTCAGTTTGGAATTGTGTATGGAGGTAAGTTTGAATAAACATTATAGCAAGTGTGACATAGGTTGTCTGAAGGGCTGATATATAAAACAAACTTGCTGTTTCCCTGTTAAGGGAAAATGTAATGTTACAGAAGTAATACAGTAATGGTATGAGATTAATGATGTGTGGTAGATAGCAAAGATTAGAGGTTCAGTTCCAAGCCATCTAAGGAAATGATGGGAAGACTTTGCAACTCTGGAGAGCTGCTGGCAGTGATTATAGGCTACCTTTTTTCAATCTGGAGCCTTCCAAAACCATTAAGACCATACTTTGTTAAATTGAGAAGTGTAATTTTAACAATTCTGAGAGCCACAGGTTGATATATTACAAAGTACCTGGGCAGTGGGCTGACGTGGTATAAGATAGTTTCCTTAATCTGATGTCTTTTCATTTTCATTTCATTCATTCAACTCATTTCAGCTGCCATGAGACAGTTTTCTCACAAATTTAGTAAACTGATTCTTCAGCAGCTCTGCTAATCACCTAAAATGCTACTTTTCTTCTTAGCAATCTACATGTAATAACAATTTTTATTTTTATATAATTAGAGTGTTTTGTTTGGCTGCCTTTTACTGGAATGAAAATAAATGTACCTCTCACATTAAAATATTTAAGGCAGCTACTGTTTCTGCTGTCAACTGTCTTTAAGAGCTTCTGTATCCTAGGTTGTTACAGATCCAGCAGCACTGAATAAGGAACTCCAGATGAGGTCTAGGCCTCTAAAATAGTAGCAATACAACTGACTTGGTAGCATTTGCTTGACATTCTCAGTGCCTATTATAAATATTTTGTATACGTCTCAAATAGAATCATCAGCTGTCATAACAGGTGTTTTTCTGTTTTTGGATCCCAATATCCTGTAGAATCTTACATGAAGCAGTTCTTGAAAACTTACTTCCTATTGCACTGATCCAATTTTTAAAGTACATTTGAAGAGGAATAAAGTGCCTTTCCATTTAACAGCTGAGATACATTGGTTAAATGGGATATATATCAATATTTATAAAGTAGTGTACCAGTATATCTTCTAAAAATCTATTTTTTTGCTTCTAATGGACTGAGAGAAAGGGTTTTAAATATCTCCTTCTCAACTTGAGTATGTAAGACTTTGTGATGTTAATAACTGCCTTAAGATGAAAAGCTAAGGAAGATTTTTACATTACACAGACAGTCCATAGACCGCATGTGGGCCTCTCTAGCCCTATTTTTGTACCTCCTGCCCCTGAATTCCTGGGATTGTGTTATTGAAATTTGGAATCAAAAGGATGATTTTTGGTTGCATGATTTCCACTTTTTTCTCTCTTTTTTAGTATGATTTTACAAAAGATGTGTTAGGTCTCTGGAGGTTTAACAACCCTATTTAATGAAAACCCATTTTCAAACTCTCCAAGTTAGGGAGGGAAAAGCCAGTTTCATCCATTCTGATGATATTCAGTTGTCATCAGCCATATCTATTCTAACTTGTAAAGGCTGATTTTTTTCTAAAAAAACAAGAATTGGATCTCCAGCTACATAAATGTTTTATATGGTCCTTTATATATGATTATCTTATATATAAGGATAAGCTGACCCTTGAATTTTTAACCAAAATACCATGAAAAATGTGCCATCCATGGATAAGCTGATCCTTGAAATATTCATATGTTTTAATTTTCTCAATTGACTTATCCGCAAGTGGTGCATTTTTCATGGTATTTTGGTTAAAAATTCAAGAGTTGGCTTATCCATGGATTAGTTTATATGTGAGTATATACGGAATGTACAGATACTTTAAAAAAGTATTACCATATATACTCGCGGATAAACCCATCTGCAGATAAACTATCAATTCTTTGGCTGCATTTTGGTACATAAAATTCTCAGCTTATCTGCAAGTATATACAGTATGTAGACTTGATTTGGGATTGCAATCAGTGTCTTGGATTATGCAGGTATAGGAGCTTGTCTTTCGTATAGATTATAATGCACAGCAGAAATCCTGTTGATATACTCTCTCTCAAAGTACAGAATATGCAGCTGAAGCTTATTAATGCTGATTGATATATATGTATGTGTGTGTGTGTGTGTGTATGTATGTATGTATGTGTATATTTATATGTGTGTGTGTGTGTGTGTATGTATCACAAGAACAGGCACTGAGCACCAGATCCATAGAAGCAGGGGTCTACCACACTAGACAGGACCCAAGGTGCAGATTGTGCAAAGAGGCCTCAGAGACAGTCCAACACATAGTGGCAGGGTGTAAGATGCAGGCAGGAACAGCATATACTGAATGGCACAACCAAGTAGCTGGCATTGTGTACAGGAACATCTGCACAGTGTATGGTTTAGACCCCCCCAAGTCCAGATGGGAGAGTCCACAGAAGGTCATGGAGAATAACAGGGCTAAGATCCTGTGCGACTTCCAGATCCAGACGGACAGGCAGGTACTGGCCAATCAACCAGACATCGTGGTAGTAGACAAAGACCAGAAGACAGCAGTAGTGATAGATGTAGCAGTGCCAAGTGACAGCAACATCAGGAAGAAGGAGCATGAGAAGCTGGAGAAATACCAGGGCCTAAAGGAGGAAACAGGATGCGGAAAGTAAAGGCCAAAGTGGTCCCAGTGGTAGTAGGAGCACTCGGGGCTGTGACTCCTAAGCTGGGAGGGTGGCTCCAACAGATCCCAGGAACAACATCCGAGCTCTCTGTGCAGAAGAGTGCAGTGCTAGGAACAGCTAAGATACTGCGCAGAACCTTCAAACTCCCAGGCCTCTGGTAGAGGACCCGAGATTGAGGAAGACACATACCACCCATAGGGGTGAGAGGGGAATTTTTTTTATCCTTAACATATGTAGAGACCATTTGTACATGGTTAGTTATTTTCGTTAAGCTTTAAATACATGTTATCATCAATACTGCCACTGTGCAAGGCTACCTGAAAGACTTCCCCTTTTTCTTTTCTTTTTGTATTTGTGCAGGTAAACATAGGAAGACTGGAAGGGATGTGGCAATTAAAGTCATTGATAAAATGCGATTCCCTACAAAACAGGAAAGCCAGCTCCGCAATGAAGTGGCCATTTTGCAGGTATAAAAAAGATGTTGTAAAACTGCGTCACAGAAGTTGTTTTTTTATTAAAAATTGTGAGTGTGTAATCAAACACATCTACGTTGAGATACAGTTTCTTGGTGGTTGTTTTTGGGTGTATCAGTTTATGTAATATTCCTGTTAGATTACCTTTTGACCTGCTAAACAAAGGGACCATTGTCTTGAGTATTACAAAGGATTGCCTGAGTGCTTTTAAAATAGTAAAGCATAGAATGGTCTTCTTTTGTCTGAATACCATCAGTAATGAATGTTTTCTGAGTATTTATGCATTTGAAACTTTGTCCAAGTCAGTATTGTATATTTCCTTAGAATTTGCACCACCCTGGGATTGTAAACCTGGAATGTATGTTTGAAACTCCTGAAAGGGTTTTTGTTGTGATGGAAAAACTTCATGGCGATATGTTGGAAATGATTCTTTCCAGTGAGAAAAGTCGGCTTCCGGAAAGGATCACCAAGTTCATGGTTACTCAGGTGGGTCTTTCATTTTCAACTGTATGTTTTCTTCCCAAGTGAGAGACCCTTCCCTATGGTGGCCTGTCTTTGAAGAAAGCCCAAATCTGACAGGAGTATATATTCTCTGTATGAGTGGCCTCAAAGATGTGATTATTCCAGTCTGGTTTTAAGAAATGATGGCAGGTTTTTAGTTTACAATCTTACTGCTGTTTTCAACATTTGTGTTGCTTGTTTAGTCACTTTATATGCTTTATGCTAAAAATGTTTATCTTTTAAATTGCATCAAGAGGGCTTTTATTCAAAAGGCTGTATGTAAATATGACAATAGCTTTGCTGTATATGAGGAAAAAATTACCTAAATTACTATAAAGAGACAATCTCATACTTAGCAAACTTTGTTCCTGATTTAAAAAGTATGTCATTATTTTATACAGCATTTGCTGCATATTAAATGCACGTAGGCTGATTCAGACAGATATGTGTGAAACAATATGTTGCTTTTATTTCTAAGAAAAAATATAGTGTGTAGGAGATAACCATAAATGGGGGTATGAAGATCAATAGCTTAATATCGCATTCATTGTAAATAGGAATGGTAAGAGATTGAGATTTCATACCACTATGAAGAAGTACTTTCCAAATGTAACTAGCTGAAAATGGATGCTGTCTCTTTGGGAAGCTGGGCTAATGCCCATCCCCTCAATACCCCATTTTGTTTTTTTAAATTGAAGAAGAGTGGAATTCTGGAAACATTTCAACAGAAGAGTGCATTTGTTTTTAGACAAAAATTGGAATATAGTATAATTTCCTAGATTTTTAATATCTTTTGGATTCTTGGTACAGACCTGATTCTGAAAATACTTTTTGCCCTCTTTTTTAAAGATACTTGTTGCTTTGAGGAACTTACACTTCAAGAATATAGTGCACTGTGATTTAAAGCCTGAAAATGTACTATTAGCATCAGCAGAACCATTTCCTCAGGTGGGTAGGGAAGCAAGTACTCTTTGTAACAGCTGTTTGTTGTAGAAGAGGAAATCTAGAATAAGATTTAACCTTTTATTCTTATATTTTTGATTTTGTCATTTTGAACTTTCCAGTATTTTTAGCAGTTGACGGAATTATTATTAAGTTTTACAACTAGAATATTTTTTCTATAATTTACCTATGTTTGCATTTGGAAAAAAAGTTAAATTACTTTATAGTGTTGAGAGAGTCTCTCTCCTGGGCTGATGTTCTCATCTCCAATAGAATTGCAAAGAAATTAGAAGCCTTAATTAAGTATAACTAATGAAAACAAACTAACTGCACATATTGCCTTATTTCTGCTAGCTATATTGACCATATTTAATGTTTGGATGATACAAGCTTCAGGCAGAGGCTAGGGAGGCAGGGAGGGAGTGAGCCATTGGAATTAAATTCTTAATGTTAAATTTAAAGTTTAGTGTTATGCCAGAACTAGTCCATTCTCTCCATGTGGGTATTAATGACTAATGGGAATCTTATAGTCCCAATTTGGGGTGGGCAAATGTTTCCAAGAGAACACTGTCTTGACATACAATTCTATATGCTCCATCTGAATCTTTTTAATCAGCCTTGACAGTTAGTTTCTAAGTTAAGTGCATAATAATTTAAGTAAAGAGGATTTGTTTTACAGGTAAAGCTGTGTGATTTTGGTTTTGCACGCATTATTGGGGAGAAGTCTTTCAGGAGGTCTGTAGTAGGAACTCCAGCTTATCTTGCCCCAGAAGTACTTAGGAGTAAAGGCTACAATAGATCGCTGGATATGTGGTCTGTGGGTGTCATCATCTATGTGAGCTTAAGTGGCACATTTCCATTTAATGAAGATGAAGACATAAATGATCAGATCCAAAATGCAGCATTTATGTATCCACCAAATCCCTGGAAGGAAATATCTAGTGAAGGTAAATATCATTAGAAAACTTATATTTCATATTCTCTGTATAATTAGTGAAATCCATAGCATTTAACAGAAATGTGGCAGTGATCTGACAGTAAATTAGGTGAGACAGTGACTTTTAATCAGGAACCATTGGGAATTATTTTCCTGTAATTGAGTGAATGGAAGAAAGGCTTTTACTTAAAAATTGCAAGCTGCCCACTTAGTGAGTTAGAGCCTGGTTGTAGTTAATAGGAGGATTGTTCCTGAACTTCCTAAAACTCCTGAAGCTTTTCTATCATGAGGCAGCATATTCTGGGCTTTCCCATTGCCAGCTATAGAAAAGGAAAGAGACTTAATTACTGATGAAGCTCCATAGTTAGCTCCCTGTGAAAGAATGCCTCTTAATTACAGTGTCTTTAAGTAGATACAGTATATTAGCCTAAAATACTAATCTTGAACATATATTTTTCAAAAAACCTTTCTTGTTGTAGATTTACAAGGTATTTGCCTGTTTTGAGTATGTTGTACTGCTGTTAGGAACATTTAATTCTGATGTTATGTATGAACTGGCTTCTTGGTTCTTCTTCTTTAGGCCAACTACATACTTTTTCAAAAACTTTAATGAGAGATTAGAAACTTGAAGGGAGTGCTGAACACTATTAAAACTTGTACTGAATGCCTGCATTGAAAGTTAGGAAATAGATAAAGCATCAAATAAGTAATTAGAGGATTTCTACTTTAAGGAACAGTCTAACTTGATTTCAAATTAAAGAGTCTTGGTGTTTACTTAGAGGTAGATGACCTGCTTTATGGTTGTCTATTTTTTTTTTGGTTTATTTATTTATTTTCATATCACTCTCCCAAAGCTTTAACTCTTCTTCCAGAATATGTGTATGGGAGTGGGAGTGGGAAATGGAGAGAGGGAATGATGGAAAGGAATGAAATATTTACCTTGATGGATTTTTCATTTGCTTCTTTCCCCAGCTACTGATTTAATAAATAATTTGCTTCAAGTGAAGATGAGAAAACGTTACAGTGTTGACAAATCACTTAGTCATCCTTGGTTACAGGTACAATTACATACCAGCTGTATTGTACTGAATGTTATCCAGTTCAATTATATGATTCATATCTGACTGACAGGTCTGGTATGAATATGAGGCCTTAGAAATTTTTAATAGAGTGTTACTATTTGGTTCAATTTAAACTTGCTATCATCTTCCCTGACTCTTGTTTTTTGGATGTATTATGAAGTCTTTTAATGGGTTGTGCTCAATAATACTCATGTACTTATATGTGTTATTGCTGACTTAGATTCTTTTATTTATTTATTTATCAAATTTAGATACCACCCATCTTATGAAAAAGTGACTCTGGGTGGTTCACAATAAAACAACAATAAATATTAATTAAAATACAATAAAAACAATATAAAATACAGTAAAAATAGAATAAAACCAGACACATACGCAAATAATAATAATAATGTCTTCCAAGATGTTGATGTTCAGTAAGATGTTAACATATGGGAGCATCTTCAAGGTGCTAGCCACCCCCAGGGTTGGTTGCCCCTTTTTTTGCCCCATGCCAGTTGGCAGAGCCAGGTCTTGACTGCTTTCTGGAAGGACAAGAGAGTTGGGGCCTGCCTCACCTCTGGTGGAAGAATATTCCATAGGGCAGGGGCCATGGCAGAGAAGGCTTTACTTCTGGACCCCGCCAGTCGACATTCTTTCATCGATGGGGTCTGCAGCATACCCTCTTTGCCTGACTGGGTGGGACAGGTAGATATAATGGGGGTGAGATATGAATCATTTATGTTATCCTCCTCATCATGAAAGACTTCAGAGCAGGATGTATGATAATAAGATAAGTCCCTATCTTGGGCTTACAAAAGAGGTTGGAAAAGGGGGAAAAAGAGCCCCAGATAACTCAGGCATCACTTCTCAATATTTAATGGGTCAACTCTGATGGAAGGCCGAGATGACACCCCATCCACACAGTGCCCAAGTTTGTATCTCCCACTCTTTACTTTCTAGCCAGCTGTTTTACCATGCACCCAATCTTGTTTCTGGTTTAAAATAATGTTCTACCCTATTTTTGATGAGATTAAGGGAATGAATTCATGATGAACATAGTAGCATTTAAAAGGAAAACAAGGTTATGGAAGAGAGGAAATTGAATTCCTCTTACTGATGCTCCTCTGTAAATATCTTTTAGCTTCTTGCTTTCCAACTGGAGGAAAAAAATGAACAAAAACAATTTAAATTGTTGAGTGGGAAGTTCTTGCAAGTTGTAAGTTGAGGGTTAAGTTCTTGCAAGGGAGAACCAGAGGATTCTGTGTATTCTTGTAATTCTCACTAACTTGTAAGAGCTTACTTCTAAAAAATCAAAGACACTTTCACTTGCTATTGAGGCATGAAGTTGCAGTTTAGTACTGAGTTATTGCAGAAGTAAATCATTTCAGATTTCTATGTTCAGTTCCGCTCTTGTGATAACTTGCCAGCTTAGCTTCCAAAGTAGAGGCTACAAGGAGAATTATTATACTGATTGTGCAAAAGCTATGGTGTTGATAAGACAAGGGTAAGTAAGAAACCTGCACAGTCTTCAGAAAATAAACCTGTTATGCATCATGTTCTTTTTAAGGTGAATCGTTTCTCTATTAAGAATATTCTTTTGCTTTGAAAGGCCAGAATGTCAGAGTCTGCACACTCATTTCCCAAGTTCAGTAAATCCTCTGGACTCGAATTAGTTCCATCAAAGATTTCTTTATTGAGAGTAGCATACAGCATCTATAGTTTGTTGAGTCTAACTTTTTCCCAGCCAGAAGCTTTCCTTTTAATCCCCCTTTCCCCCCCTTCTACTCTCTTTTCCCGCTTGAAATTCTTCGTGCCTCTCTCCTGCTCTCATGACTGCTTGACCTTGTTGGCGCCTCTAGCCAAGATAACGGTCGCACCTGGCTTGGATATTTTCCTCCCTCTTCTCTCCTGACTTTTATGGCAGGAACAAGCAAGCGGGCCTCCAATTAACCATTCTAACATTTAACCTTGTCAACTACGCATCACTATTCTACATTTTAATTATGCTTTGATTTCTAGCTTGCGCAGATCCTGACACAGAGCAGATGGAATTGTCTAACCTACCATAACTGTTCTCAAAAAGCTAAGTGGGATTGGATGTGGTTAGTACTTTGATGGGAGATAAAATAAACTCTAGAGCTGCAGGCTAGGCTAGAAAGTAAAAAATATATAATTTTGAAAGAAATAGCTACTTTCAAATTGTTGTTGCCACAAATACATGTGTCAATGTGGTCATTAGGAACTGAGTTGTACTTGTGTTTTGAATATGTTTGAATTTTCCATTCTGAGTTTTTCTCTTTTCTCAGGATTATCAAACTTGGCTTGACCTTCGGGAGTTTGAAACTCGCATTGGAGAGCGCTACATTACCCATGAGAGTGATGATGCTCGCTGGGAAGAACATGCATATGAGCACAATCTTGTATGTCCCAAACATTTCATTATGGCTCCCAATCCAGATGATATGGAGGAAGATCCATAATTCATTGGGAAAAGCATTTTAACTAAGTTCTGATACTTTGGAGCAATTGATGCTTTTGCTCTTCAGATGATTCAGCCTCCAAAGCCATGAAGGCAAGATCCTGCATCACATTGTGGATGGACATCTGGGAAGCATCTTTATCTTTCTAGTTTCTATGATTATGAATGTGATCCAGCACTGAGTTAAAGCCATGAAGTATTTGTGTAATATTGCCTTATTGGTACATCACAGTGATGTTACTGACAGCTTATGTGCACAGAGACTTGATGTATGTGAATTTTCTGAGGTTTTTTTTTTTTGTAATTTACACCGTTTTTAATGGTTTTCTAGTTCTTATCTATTTAGGCAAAGATACTATTTTCTGGTATTTAGATAACATTTATTAGGAAGCTGTAAAGAACCATAAGCATATATGCCGAGACCAAAAACTAGAAGTGTGCAAAACTTCATTTTGAAATGTCTTGAGTGCAAAATTTCATAAACTTTGCAGACATCCTGTTTCAAATGCAAAGTTACTGTTTTGAACGGGAAACAGATAGTTTTGAGAGTTTTGGAAGTGTTTTGAGCAGTTTTGTGCTGTTTGAAAAAAAACCTTTTGCACGCCTCTCCCAAAAACACTTGATTTTAAAAGGCCCTTTTAACTGATTACTTGCAAGTGAACTGCGTATACTTGGAAAAGCTGTAAAAATGATGGGAACCAATAATGCTGTTTGAGATGATTCAAGATTTGACCGTGGAGGCGTATAATTTAATTAAACAGTCTGTTAAGCTATGGTATTTTTTTTTCATCCTAGTGTTTTTCCCGTAGGTGCAGGGTCTGCTTTTTTTCAGATCAACCAAACATTGATCCATTGGTTGCGACAGGAATTAACTTGTTAATTAATCTGTTAAGTTATGGAAATGCAGAATAGTAAAAGTACCTGAATACAGTACACACTGTACATGTTACTGCAAGTGCAACAGGAGCTTAAATTGAAGTTCCAACAATGTGTTCTCATCTCTGCATATAGTTTTTTTGAATTGCAAGATTCATGGGCCAGTTTATTACCCAGGCACTCCAAAAGAAAAATGCTTTTGTTAGTTTTCCACCTTTCTAGTTTTTAACTTTTCAGCAGGTTTGTAGATACTTTCTGAGTGCAATTCTCTAAAAAATTAGATGCTAGAAGAGTAAAATAGATAATTGAAGAATCAATTATGAGAAAGCTTCAGCAGAACATAATGCAATTATTTAATTTGAAAAGAATATTTTCCTTTTAATATTGTTTTATATTGGTTCATCTGTTAGCTAAACACTCCTAGTTTCAGTTGCAGTGTTTCTCTAATAACCAATTTCAGATTGTTTATAATTTACGAACCTCTTTTTCAGGATGATGGAAAGTAAAATTGAGAAAATTGTATCCTCGTCAATATATTGTATCCTCATCAGTATTAACAGCCAGAATGATTTCATACCAAATGAAAAAGTGTTTTATTCACATTTATGAATAAAGTGATCACTTCCGTATCACTTAATTAGCAATGGAAAATTTGAAGGGCTGTACTGAGAAACACTGAGATGTTAAGAAGTCACAAGGTAAAGTTTTCATGAGTTGAACTTGATTCCTCTGGACTACATGGACACATCCATATTTTCTTTGGGCAACAATATGGAAGTGGGTTGTCACTGCATTCTAATGAGAGAGTTCTTTGACTTGTTAGTCTGGTCTACAGTGCTTGAATTTCCTGGGGATCTCCTAAGTACCAATCAGGTCCAATCTTCAGCTTTTCTGATGAGCTAAAGCCAGCTAAATGTTGCCACTTGCTGCACTTGTGGCATTTTAAACTACAAATTCTATTTTGTGTGGTTATTATTAGATTTTGCTTTCATAAAGTAGGAATTATGTATATGTGAATATATCTCCTTCAGGTTTTTTTTTTTTTTTAAACTGTAGTATATGCCCCATATATCATCCCTTCGAGGTAAGCCAGATCAAGAAACACTCTTCAAGAATGCCTGGAACTCTGCTTCATTGATACAGGCTATAGTGACAGAATCTTGAAAGCCTGCATTTTCCCTTCCCTTCATCTTATATTCCAGGGAGGTAAGGAGGAGCCTGTTTCTAATGTTTTCTTCACTTCACAGGTTGAAAACATATTTTTGTAACTGTTGCTGCATAGTTTCTCCAAAATCATCTCTCAGGCCCTCTACAATATATTTCAGATAGGGGAGTCAGGACTTTATGGTCTGGTATATGAGGATTTGCATATAGATAGTTCTGTTAAGGAAGTGTTGGTCAAACACATTGCTGCGTGGGGGCCTGTTGATTTAACAGGTCTGGTATATATGGATTTGCATATAGATAGTTCTGTTAAGGAAGTGTTGGTCAAACACATTGCTGTGTGGGGACCTGTTGATTTAACAGATATTGAGAGAGAACTGTGTCTCTGCAGTTCTTCATCTTCACTGTATTGGTTTGATACAGTACTTAATTCTTAATTTGAAATCTTAAACACAACACATTATCATGAACCCCCCCATATTTACACAAGTGAAAACTCTTATTGCATATGTTAAAGCACCATTTATATGAATAAGCTGACCTATATGATTAATATTTTATGTTGAAATGAACTGACCATAAGGAACCAGTATTTTGGCAGCAACTCGATCACAGACATAATAGGAAAACTGAATTTAATAATTTATAGAATTATATTAAAATGATTAAAGAATTCTATTAAAGTGATTACTGCTTGCAGCCATTTATCCCTCATGAGTGCTGATAATTTCCAACTAAAGATTATAAAATTTAACATTATTACACTGAATTAAACTTAGCAAAGGAACTTCTTTCACCCATACAAATAGTACGTCTCTTTAGAAAAGCAACAGCCAAGTGTAGATGAAAAAAATTACTGTTGGTTCCAAAATGGTAATTGGGATTATCCTTACTGTTAGAATATCAAGTTATCAGTACACTTATTCAGAATTAAATATAGAAAAACATATTTCTCTTTTCTAGCTAATGAACTAATTATAATTTGTCAACTGCTACTACCTTTGCCACACTAGATGTTAGAATAAGTGCTGGAAAAAATGTCCACCACAGAGATGGAGATGATAAATACGTCTTGGTGCATGCAGTGATTGAAAGCAAATATTCAAAAATACTTCTAGACATGCTGGAAGTTGATTTGGAATACAAGCTATTCTCTTAGACTGAATATGTTCTGAGCAAGCTAAATCACAGCTTAATCTCTATCAGAATTGAAAGTATCCGTTTTTCCCTTTTTTATAAACTTATGCCAAAAGAGAATCATAGATGTTCCCAGTGGTATTCATTAGTAGGGCTATTATATATAAATCCTTAGAAATATATCCCACTGAGTTCAATGGGACTTACTTCCAAGTGAGTATGCATAGAGAGCTGAGTAGGTATAATTTAAATAGTTGTAAGCCACTTTTAGGAAATGCATTGTACTTCATGTTAGGCCTCTTAGGTTAATCTTTTGTTTCAGGATAACAATGTTATATAGCAGTAGAACAAGAATACAAATGTTATTGGGGCCAAAGAAAAAAATAACTGGAATGTTTCTACTCTATAATAGCTGTTACACATACTCTACAACAATAAAATTGCATAGCTAGGATTCTTAAACTATTCATTTGAATGTCTAAAATACCACATCAAAGCTTTAAATCACTGAAAATTGGCATTCATTGTTCCAGATGAATTTGTACCCAGTATTGTATTAGCATTAATTTTTTTTGAAATAAGTTGCATTCATTGAAAAAATAGTGCTGTACTGATTCCAGAAGATACTTTAGTAAAACCTATAGCCTCAAAAGACACTGTCAAGTACTTTTTATATTTTTATATAGCCCATTGTTTGTAAATATCCTCTAAGCTTGAAATAAATTTTATTTCTCTACTGTGTTTTTTTCCATCGTCATATCCATAAAAAGGCTCTTGCTCTAAGAGATCTATAAAAATATATTGTATTACAATGCTTAGCATTACAGTATTGTCTAGCTAGTTCAAATGTTATGTAAAATTTGTTCAGGTTCTACATCTTTCCTTAAGCTCGCTAAAATTTACTATTGCAGTGAAAGAAGAGACAACAACCAATGTTTTTTGTGATATTCTTGGCAATAGTTTGTAGCAAACTTGAACTGCAATCTTTTTAACAGCCTCTGTTTAGCCAAGTCATGTTGGATGTTTTATTATTATAAGCATGATGTAATAGTTGTGGAATTTAGGAAGGATTCCTCAGAAATTAGGACAGGCTGCTCATGTTCAAAGAGCAAGAATGAGCCATTGCTTATACTGTTTTCTGTCCTATGGAAATTAATTACACACCAGAAGCACATTAAGCATTTATTACATCAAATCAGAACACAGAGTTGCTACTTACAAATGAAAAGGAGCTGGTACTGTTACTCAATTTGTACTAGCACTCTTTTTTTCTGCAGACAACCTGTTTGCTAGTAGGTGTCTGTTCCATATACCAGACTAGAATTTCCATCACTTAAGCAATGCGGTTGTAAAGTGCGACTGCATCACTTAGTGAGAGCAATCCCTGCAGTCCCAGTTGCCGCTGTTAACCAAATCCCATGGTTAGGCGAGGCAACTTCCTGCCAGCTTCCCACAACCAAAGTCAGTTGGCAGGAAGTTGCAAGTCCCAGGCTGGCAGGCAGGCAAGTGGCTGCTGCTGGATGGGGGAGAGAGTGAGGGGGTGTGTGAGAGGTGTGGGTTGGGGAGGGTGCATGGGGCATGCAAGAGGGGTGGTGCAGATTGGGGAAGGTGTGCAGGGTGCATAAGAGGCGTGGGTTGGGGAGGGTGCGTGAGGGTGTGTGCAAGAGGCGTGGCGTGGGTCATGGGGGTGAGAGGTTTGGGGAGGGCATGAGGGTGTTTGCGAGAGGTGTGCAAGTCGGGGAGGGGTGCACAAGGATGTGTACAAGAGGTGCAGCGCTAGTTGGGGGTGCAAGGGGGTGCACAAGAGGCATAGGTTGGGAGGATGCGTGTGAGATGCACAGCATAGGTGTGAGAGCTGTGGCACGGGTTGGGGAGGTTGTGTGAAGGTATGCATGAGGCAGGGGTTGGGTGCGCAGAGGTGCAAGTGGCCAGCGTGGTGCGAGTGCAGAGGGAATGGGGGAGGGTGTACAGGTGGGGGAAACTTACCCCAGTGACTTGTGAACTTCCCTACTGACTTCCCCACTGACTTATGGGGAAACTAACAGAGAAGGTTGCAAATGGTGATCATGTGATTGCGGGGGACTGCAACTGGCTGTAAGTGCAAACTGGCTGCCAAGCGCCCAGATCACGGGGGTGCTGGGATGGCCAGAACTCTGAGGACTGGTTGTAACCACCATTCGTTCAGCGCCATCCTAACTTCGAATGGTTGCTGAACGAATGGTCTAGGTCGAGAACTATCTGTGCTGTTATTTGCATCACCATAAGAACTGGCAGTAAAATTACTTATCATACAAACTTGGAAATTCTCAATGGCGGATTAAAGAGCGAACTTTAATTATGAAACACTTTCACAGTATTGTGCCAAGTTGCATTTGTTCCATCTAAAACTCCCCCCCCACTCCTTTCAGCAGCACTTTTTTGTTTTTAATTTTATCAGATCAATGATTCCCTATGTTGGCTACATGTTACAGGGGTATGATTAAAGTCTTCCACAGTTAATGTAACTTAATTGTCTTCCTGACAGACTATTAGGAGAATCTAGATTTTTACCATAGTACATATTCTGATTTGGGGTTCATTTCCATAAAAGTTCTCCAAAGCCAGCAACAGGTGATGAAAGTGAGTGATCTGGCTTCATTAAATGATCTGAAGTCTTAAGTCTGTAGTGAGGTAAAAGGGCAAAAAAATAAAAACATTCTCCCATTTTATCCATGAGCATTTGATAACCTTGAAGCAGATGACTTTGAGTGACTGCATCATCAGCATTCTGCAGTAGTACCTACATTAAAAAAAAAAAAAAAGATTACTTTTCCGTCCCAAAATTCACTCCTTTCCTTCCCAATCTGTATATACCATGAAGTTTTAGGTATCAGTTTTGTCTGTTGAGCAAAGATGCAAGAGTCAAAAGCAATGATTTAAAAGCCTTCCTAAATAAAAGAACAGATATGGTGGTTAAGATGCTGGATTAGAACCATGGAAACCCAGCTTCAGTCCACCTTCAGCCATGGAAACCCACTGGGTGCTACTCTCAGCCCAACTTACCTCACAGGGTTGCTGTTGTGGGGATAAAATGAAAGGGGATCCCTATGTAAGTTGCCTTGAGCTCTTGAAGAAAGTAGGATATAAATCTAATGAATAAGTTAATTACAAAATTATTAAAGTAGCCCTTACCTGCAATCTAACATCAATGCCCATATTTTTCAAAAATTCCTTTTGCTTTAAAGGTCCCAAAGTGGCTACTCTTTTCTGTACCATTCTTTGCAAGTAACTGAAATCCACATCAGCAGTGAGGTCTGCTGTTCCTGGTGACAGTAACACGTCATGAAATTTATGGCCACGGAATCCCTGAAAATAATAGAAAAGAAAACATAAAACAGACAAGCTCACCTATAAACCCTGTTAGGTTGTGGATGGTCAATTTTGTTTTTGAAAGTGAGAACCCTGATTATTTGCTACCCTATTTGTCAGGGAATTAGAATTCTTGCATAGTTTCTTTTTTAAAAGAATGAATTATTTTCCAGACCTTGTTAAAGGATGACATATAACAAAGACAAAATTACTCAACTCCTATTTTGGTTCAGTATTCTCTAAAAAGGAAGCCATCTCTGACCAATTGTGAAGATCTGGAATTTAGCTTGAACCTGATGAAACCTGAAGTAATGTGAATTACTTCAAATATTTAGGGCCAGGTGGATTGCATCCTAGGATATTAAAGAAACTTGCTGATGGTCTTATGAAATTTTAATTAATTATATTTGAAAAGTCCTGGAGAATGATGAAGTAGCAGACAACAGAAGAGATAAATGCCCTTCTTCAAAAAGGGGGAAGAGTATCTATGGAAATACAGACCAGTCAGTCTGCTTTGACCTGGGAAGATATAAAATAAACTGCAAGTGATTCCTAGGTAAGTGCTTGGAAATGCACAATGCTCAGAAGTCACTATGGATTTGGTAGTAACAAATCTTAGCAGACTAGTAACTTCTTATCCTTGCTGTGGATGAAGTATATTTTGATTTCAGCAAAGCATCTGGCTACCCTTGATGTTGATGTTCTTTAATAGCAGCCTAATATGTCTGTCTTGATGGCATGTCTATAAAATGAATCTATAGCTGGCTCAACAATCATACTCCAAGAAACTAATCAGCGCTTCTTCATAATGAGCGAAGTGTCAGGAAGCCCAAACTAGCAGGTAGCTCTTCAGAGACTTGGATGAATACAGGTACAAACTAAAACTTCATTGGCATACTGGAATAGCAGCCATAAAATACAGCTGACAGTCCCTGAGAGAGCTACAGAATTTATACCCAATCATACTTCAAATCCTGCATGCTCTTATAGAGTGTGAGGTCTTAGACTTGCTTTTTCCACACTCTCTGGCCTGTCCATTGGAGACAAATGTTTACATTTTCTCCATTCCTGCTTTCTTTCTAGGTAGTTGTCACAGGCTGGACTGGGAAACTTTGTACAGTCAGAGCCCTGACATTAGGTATTAAATGAGACACCACAAGGTTCAGTCCTGGGCCCATACTCTCCTTGTACAGGAAGAGGGGAAATAATGCTTATCAAATTTGCAGATGACACAATACTGACTTGGATAGCTAGTACTCTAGAAGACAGAAGTAACATTCAAAAAGATCTTGATAGGTTAGAAAATGGGCGAAAAATAATAGAATGAAACTTAACAGACAAATGCAACCGTATGCACTTAAGAAATAGGAAAAAATGCAGAGGTATAAGAATAGGGAATACCTGGACTGGGAACAGTATGTGTGAAAAACATCTTAAAATTGCAACTGATCACAAGCTAAATAGAATCAGCAATGTGCCATAGCTGCCAAAAAAGCAAACAGAAGTATAGTTTCTAAATTATGGGAAATATTAATTCCGGGTATTTTGCGTTGGTCAGACTCCATCTCAGTTCTAGGCACATTGCTTTATGAAAGATTCAAAGAAATTGCAACAGGTACAACAAAAGGCAATGACAATAGGTAGGGAATGGAAGCTAAATCTCACACAGAGAAGTTGAGGGATCTAAGTATGTTTAGATGCATGAAAAGAAACAGAGTGATGAGAAAGCATTCTCCAAGAGGTACTGTATAGAAAAGAAGTCAACACACAGTCTCTGTCATCCCAGAACACAAGGCATGGTCTTAATATTCTAGCTGAATATTAGCAAAAACTAGTGATAAGAGCAGTTTGACAGTGGAACCAATTACTGAGGGAATTGGTCAACTGCCTTTAACTGGATGAATTTAAGCAGAAGTTGGGCACCCATCTGTTGTGGATACAGTAGTATTTTATACTGAGCAGAAAGTTACAGTGGCCCCTTCCAACTCTATGATTTTTATTTTAAAAGGATGTAACTTTTCTTTCAATATGAATGACTTGTAACAGAGTGCAATAAATATGAATATTTGTAGGTAGGAAAAGAAACTTCTGCCAGTTTGTCCCTCTCCCTCCCTCCATCCGCCACCCAACTAAAATCCACACATTCAAACTACAATGAAGTTATATGTATCAGCTTACTCGGAAAGTATCTGTTTTGGTTCCATCGTGACCATAATCTACAATCAATGCTGCTCCTCCATTGTTTTCAACATTAGAAGCAAGCTTCTGGATGATGACACCAGCATCAGGACACACTTCTACATGATCTCTGGATTCTTGGTCCTAATACAGAATTTAAGTTGAACTATAGGTGTTGAAGTGGTCCACAATATCATGTTGCAATATACAACTTGTACAAAGGACAGTCTATAATGCAAACTTTGATTTTTGAATAATTACTCCCTGCAAAGCACCACGTTTATAAGGGAATATGAGTGTTTTGACAGAACTTCAATTTCTAGAAAGCTTTAGAAGAAATTATAGCAATAAATCACATAAACACTGTCTTAGTAAAAGATACCTGGAAGTTTTAAAAAGAAGTAAACTCTTATGCATATGTTGATTAAACTAGAACAAATATACGACATCAGTTTTAATGTAATTGTATCAAATATTTTGATTAAATCAAGAAAGTGACAAGCTTAATGTTTTGCTGTTGAAGCAAATGGACCATTACTGCCTTTCTAAAAACAAACAAACAAAAAAAGGAATATTGCGTATCTAGTTCTGTTTGATGTAGCTTTTCCATACAATGTTATGACAAGAGAGATGCATAAAATAAAAGCTTAAAAGAATTTACAACAGTTATGACTTCAGTTAAATACATTTTAAAGAATGATGGTCTTGAACCAACATACAATTACAATATGATTTTGAAAGAAAAACCCACCAGATTATATAGCCTAGAAATACAATTAAAATAATCAGAAATTTACATGCATGAAGGCTTTTAAGGCAGGAGTGGCAGATGGTGCAAGGACAAATCGCAGCTTGTCAGAAGCTTCTGGGTCAATATCAACCAACAACTCGCGCCATCCATTTTCTGTTTTCTGTTAATTGAAAAGGCAAAATAGATTACTATGGATTTATTGAATAAGTATACTTATTATCACTTCTGATTAAACTTGTTTAAAACATGAATCTTGGACTAAAAAAAACCACCTAATAATTTTGCTGTTAAGTGAAACTTCTTAAAGACTAACATTGGAAGTTTTTCAACTTGTACCATGAAGCATATCTCCAGCTCAGTATTTAGATTAACAATAAAACTTCATATACCACTTTAAGTTTATTATATAATTAGACGTATTTTTTTAAAAAAATGTGTCTGTATGCACAGCTAAAAGCAGCATCTCTGAAATGGGTTGTAGACCATGAAAACTTAAAACTATAATAAACGTGTTGGTTTTTATAATACAATTTTTTTGAGGGGGTTCTATTAGGCAAGTCTTCATTCTCAAGCTTTTGTCTGAAAACTAGTCTCAAAGAACAGTTGATCTCAGAAGTTCCAGAATTAGGTTTTATGGTAGTCTTCAGCAACACCCTGCTCCTGATATGGACATGTGAATGGTCATGCAATGTTTCCCCTCCCCTTTCCCTTCCAAATCAAGTAAAAAAATCTGTTTTCTTTGCAGCTTTAGGTAATCTCTTCTATCTCTACCAGAGTAACGAAAAGAAAAAATTCTGTATGCGAACTGCTGGAAGTAATACACGCTACAGTGTGCTGTTTAGATTACTCAGCGGGTGTTGTGAAGATCCAGCTTGCATTCACAAGCTTGCAGCCTCCTTGCCAGCTTTCCTGCCAGATAAACTCAGTCCACATTCACTCATCAGTGACCTGGAATTTTCATCTGCATGAGGGGCAGCTGCATGCCTTGGGTCACTTACAAAGCCAGATTACCCAAGTTGTGCCCTTTTAAAAGAAAGGCAGAATTGTGTACTGAGCTCAGGTAAAAGAAAGAAATAACACTGTACTCCTAAGCCTCTGATATAAAGTTGTAATCTATAAGAACCTGGAATATCGAGGGAAACAGGAAATGTTTACTACAATGATCTGTTTGTCTTTAAAGTATAGATAAGGTTAGTTAGAAATATTGTGTACTTTTTATTCTGGATGTGTGCTGCTATTTAAACTTTAATATCTGTAGTATCCCTTGTTTCATTCATATACATATACATATAATTTTTATTAAAGATTTTTTAAAAGGAAGATACAAACTAATACAAACTGGTATAAAGTAGGAAAAGAAAAGAAAAAGAAAGAAATCAAAGAGAAAGCCAAAAGTGCAAGAAAGGAAAAAAAAAAGTAAAATAAAAATAGAAAAGAAAGATAAGTAGCTTCCAATCTTCTTTACAGCAGTTGTAACTACAATTATAAATTTACCTCTTACTCTATGGTTACAACATAACTCTCTTCCTTCTATAATCTATCCTAATCATCAAAACCATAAATCACACATTCATTTTTTTCTGTTTCATGCAAAAGTCTATAAGGGTGTAGTATCCACTGTTTCTATACAAAGTCAGTCACTGCATGTCTACAGAACATGGAATCTCTTAATGTCAGAGTTGCCTTTAAATAGGAACAAACTACCATCATCTTCCGGTGTATTTTTCTATAGATTTTTTTCAGTTATCTGAGATTTGAACAGCTTGAGGAAAATGATCTCCTTCACTAAGTCAATGACTGCATATAAGTGATGGGGTATCATTATGTCACCTGCACCGGAGAATACTCCTTGAGATACAGTAGAAGCAAAAAAGTGTACAGCTGTTACCATGCCTGACTTAAAGTAGAAGGAAGTCTGTTGCTTTTCCTTTTTTTGGATCATTCATATTGTGCAGAACTCTGTTTTGCTCTACTAGTTGAGACAACATGGTACCTTTCTGCCCCATATCAATGCACCAAGCACACTGCCCCACATCAGTATGACCTTCCTGATAATGTTGTGGAGCAAAGCATCTCCTTGTACACCCCATCACCTTCTTTCCAGATGTGGCCTAGTTTCCTTTCCTCTATTTATGGAATGAGGATATCTCTTTAGCTAGCACATGATTCCAGTGTGAAGTTAGACTGCCAAGGTTCTGTTGTCCTTGGAATCAAGCTTCTCCTGGAGCTCACATCTGTGAGAGAGGGATCATTCTAAATTCTCTTTCTGTATGAAGTTGATCAAATCCTGGGCTGAATACAGAAAACATAGTAAATTTGCTTTGAATGTCAAGTAAGGTACTTCTAAATTTATAAGATAAGCTAGTACTAATACTAAGAAAAGAGGGCAAAATCAGCTGCTGTCACAGGAAAATGATGTAGTAATTATTTTTGTCTTTCCTTCTCATGCATTTGTGATTGTGCATAGGGCTTCTCAAATACACGTGCTATGGTTCTGTGGAATCTGCTATGTAATTTACAAAGCGTGATAATTACACTATTCTTTTATGGTCTTGTAACTTATGTAATAAGTATACTTATAAGATTACAGTATTACTTGGAACATGTGCCAATACTGTATTTGTAAGTTTACATATTTTACATTGTATTACAGACTCCAATTTCTTATATACAATTATATAATGGAAAAGAAAAGTTCTCAGTAAAGATGTGACTTTTTTTCCTATTTGCAAATAGTGTTACATTCATCCATTCCTCATGGAATTTATTGTAATAGCTTTCTTAAGGTAAAAATTATCCTATAACTGTATTAATGCAATCAATATTTCTACCAACTGCTCCCAGCAAATATTATAAAAACACCGAACAATTTTTAATCCAAATCTAATGGTAGTATGTGATCGTACCTGAAATTTATGAATAGGCAGAGCATCAAGGAATTCATGTGCTAAATAAAAATTGTTGCCTGTGGGGGGGAATAAAGTATCAGTCAAAAACAACAATGTCTCCATTTTTATAATACAGTAGCCAAAGTCTTTATTAGAAACTGTTTTATGAATGATTCATTTGCGCTAGATCATGGGTCAAAAATTACAATTTTAGTGTACTCAAATATATTTCATTATCTGTTGCAGGAGGAACTGCTTTTGTTATATTATCTTACCAAGAAAACTGCATGGACAGATGAGAAATAATGACTTGATTCCTGGAGAGAATCTACAGTATCTATCTAGGTGGTCACTAAGAGTCAATACCAACTTGAAACCTTAATAAATCAAGGTTACTGGGTGAATTGGGTTATATACATCAGTAAAATAGGTTTGATTGAAATGCAAATATATACAAATGCAAGGGGATGCTACAGGCTTAACATTTCCTGAAATACTTTTTAAATACAAAATGAAGATCTACTGTAAAACTATGTTTACAGACATAAATAGTGGACTCTTCCAAGGGCTTAACTGGATATTTTGAATGCAATGTTTTCATGCTCATTAAGGCAAAACCATAGCTACATGTATCTTAACTCTAGATTATCTCCCTTCATTGCAAAATTTATATTAATTCTAACAAAGTAGCTAATAATTATTGACTAATATATTTAAAAAAGCAATAAATGAACAAGTTCTTACCTCCTGGCACTTCATTCAAGTTTCTGTACCAGAAAATTGGTATTCCAGTCTTACTAATTCCATGCATATAAGCACTGGAGCTCTCTGGCAACTCCGTTTTTTCTTTTGTCAGTACTGATGCCTGTATCTCACTTAATTTTGGACTGACTTCCACCAAATGAATAGAAATTTCACAGTTAGCAAGTATGGAGCTCAGCTGAGTCAAAACCTACGAGCACAGGGAATACTGTTAGAGCTTCTCTCTCTCTCCACCCACCCTAAATTGGACTTGGAAATAAGAAGAATCCAACAATATTTATCAGTTAGTGGAATACTTCCCTTCCTTTCCAAATTCATTAGCTACTTTTTCAAATAAGGGCCTATTTCCCTGAGCCTAACAATTTCACCCTCAACCTTGGAAGATATTTATTATTTATTATTTGTAGGATTATGGTTTTACTGTATTTTAATCAATATTTATTCTTTTACTGTAAATCGCCCAGAGTCACTTCTAGGGAGATGGGTGATGACAAACGTGAAATATATATATTCATTTATTCTGAATAAATAAGCATTTTCCCCTTTTGCCATATTAAAGGTTACAATTTGCTGGCAATTTTTGACAGAGCTCTTAAAACCGTATCCAAGGCTTTCAGATAATCTGTGCACCCTGATTTAATGTAAAATAGTATAATTGTGTGTTTACAGATTCTTAGATGTTTCATTCTAAGTTCCATTTTTTGCTTCTTAGCTTCAGTTCATTTATTGCTTTTTTAAATATATTAGTCAATAATTATTAGCTATTTTGTTAGAATTAATATAAATTTTGCAATGAAGGGAGATAATCTAGAGTTAAGATACATGTAGCTATGGTTTTATATAAATAAATAAATTGATTGCTTAAGAAAAATGACACACTAGGTACTTTAGAAGCAAAAATGTAAACCACAACAGAGCAGAAATATATACTGTTTTGCAAGCTAAGAAGCAAAAAATGGAACTTAGAATGAAACATCTAAGAATCTATAAACACACAATTATACTATTTTACATTAAATCAGGGTGCACAGATTATCTGAAAGCCTTGGATACGGTTTTAAGAGCTCTGTCAAAAATTGCCAGCAAATTGTAACCTTTAATATGGCAAAAGGGGAAAATGCTTAAATCAGTGGGGAATAATTTGGAGTTGGATGGCACCAAATCAAATCATCTAATTACCTGGTTTTAATTAATTTTTTGTCCTTTTCTTCCTTCAAGCTTTGCATATTCTTGGAAATGTAGCACAACATGCTAAATACCACATTAGCTTCAGTGCCCCCCACTCCACCCCAGCCGTATACCACTGAGATAAACCTCTCAGGTAGCATACAACAGTCAGTGGCATTTCTACAATCTGATTCTTATTTTGCATTAAAAAAGAAATTAAAAACAAGTCATTAACGTATAGCTAGGTACAGGATTGACAACAGTTGAACAAATGCACAAAATAAATGCATACAAATTTGTGGGTACATGAAAGTATGTTTATATTTTTGTGCAAGCTTAAAAAATTGCAAACTGATGTAGAACTGGAAGGACTGAACTTATATTTGAAAAATTTTGTCACATAAAGTCAAATGAGCAGATTTGTTCATCACTACCCTATACAATACATAAAAAGGCTGTTTTTACTTACCCTTAAAATATCATTTATAAGGCTACCTCTACCTGGGCCCAGTTCCACCAGCTGAAATTTTGGAGATTTTCCTGTAGCCATCCATTCACTAACAAACCAAATACCTATTAACTGAAGAAAAGAAAAATTAAGGTTTTTTTTAAAATACTACAACTGAATTTATTTATAAATTGAGTGTTGTATATGTGTATTTATGTATGTATGCATAATATATATTTTTTAAAAAACACAGGGGAAGTAACCCCCCCCACATATTTCTACATAATAAAGTTATTTAAATAACATTGAGATTAATGGGAGTTAAGCAGCTTATGACTGTAATTTTGTGGCCCCTGGAACCACCTAAGGAAACAGGCAAGATCACCAATTCTAATACTGGAAATAATGTTCAACTGGTGGAGGAAATTTGTTTCTAGCTCCCTGATTATCTGTGTTGCCCATCTGTGTCCCTGTTCCAAGTTCTAGAATATCTCTTTAGTGTGGCTGAACCTTAGAACTGACCCAGTGGAGTATGACCAAAGCAGAATATGGTGGAACTGTTATTTCTTGTGATTTGGCAACTACTTCTATTAGCATAGCTTAAAACTGCATTTGCCTTTACTTTGTTTTAGAGGAAATTTCACTGAACTTAGTGACACTGAGAACATATCTTGGGAATATGCAGATTATACTTTTCACATACTGTCTAACAATCATATTAAACTTTCTTGAGTAGAACCTGAACAGCACATTTTTATCACCAGTGAAATTTAGATCTCAGCAAAAGTATCAGATGAAGTAGTTACTTTATATTAGTGCATTAAGCTTTTTTTGTTCAGATACACTCAGAGTGGTCCACAACAGAACAGCAATATGACAGGAATACAGAAAAATACATTACCAAGTCACGTCAAAATCTTTAAACAGAAAATCAAACAACAGATTTTCTCAATCACATTAAAAATACAACAAATTCCAAATTATGAGATCTCAGTTACAGAACACAATGTTCTCAAAAACTGTTAAACTACTGAAGCACAGAATCAAATATGATAACAAATTCTAGTATATTCAGACATTACTAAATATAATTTATAATCTATAATTGGCAGCCAGTTCTTCAAAGTGCTAACTGCAGGAACTAGCCAGAATTCTTATAAATGACAAGATAAGAAGCACTAGGTATAAGTGTTAACAGATATAGCACCAAGAAAAAGCAGTTTTGTTTGTTAAGTTGGACAAATCTTCTGAAATTGATTTTGTTCCTTTACTGCTTCCTATTAAGCTTCATTTTATCATTGTATCATTTTATCTTAAATGCTTATAACTTATATAATCATGCACATGAAAAAATAACTGTACTTTTAAAGCTACCTCTCCAAAAACTTGACTTATTTCAGGTGAAGTAACAAAATCTCCCTTTTCTCCAAACATATCTTGATGCATATAGTATCCCTGTGGAAAAAGAATAAATTAAACATTATTTAATATTTGCAACTTTTCCCCTCTCACTCAAGTTCTTAATCCTTGATTATATTCCTCTGCTAGTCTGCTTTAATTCAGAAATTTTGTAACAACTCTCTAAGGAGGATAAAGAAAACATGAAGGGCTCCTCACTTTGCAATATAATTTATCAAGCAAAAATAGGAAGATGAAATGATATAATAGCAGATTTTCTGCAATGTAAAAATAAAGCCTGAGATTGAGAAATGAAAAAAAAAAAAGCTGGAAAACATTCATAGTTTAAAATGAGAAAGGGCTATTTATTTTGGTAGAAGAGAAGGGACAAGCAGGGATCCTTTGGGAGTCAGGATACTGTGGACATGATATCCAGAAAGACAGCAGGGTCTTACTACTATAGTAACTGTATATAAGAGACTGAAGTTAAATTATTGTTAGTTTAATATGTATATTCCAATGGATATGCTCTTTCTCTCTCACCATCATCATGGTAAGAACCATCCATCCCATTTTATTTGGGCAAAGCAATTTTATTTCACCTTTTCTTGAACTTAGGGTGAGAGAAAGCAACCTGGCATCGGTGATAGTTAAACTAACAGGCAAGTGCAATGAGAAAAGGAAACAACTATGGAAATGGAAGAATGGGGTGTGCAGCTGAGGACATGCTAAGGTCATGCAATGATGCACAGAACTGGGAAGCAATTTATCAGGATCAGATTA
Organism: Liasis olivaceus; assembly: GCA_030867105.1. NCBI lineage: Eukaryota > Metazoa > Chordata > Lepidosauria > Squamata > Pythonidae > Liasis > Liasis olivaceus. Next base: position 268,485,275 of record CM061349.1, read on the forward strand.
GATGGGGCATGGAAGACACCAACCAGAGGTAAGGGCATTAACAGTTAATGCCATGTAGTAAGTCACATTTGACTCAACAACCTAAGAGATCAATGAAAGGCTGAGGTGATGTGGAAAGCTCTGCTGGCAAAGGATAAAAAGAATAAGCTGTACAAATTTCTGTTGGAAGATCCCATAATCTGGACCCTCACATGTGCTATGTAGCTCTCCTCCCTGAATCCAGGTTGAACTCAGCCAGATCTATCATAGGCAGGAGGTATGTAAATGGGTATGAGTAAGAGAATATATGGTTGGATTACAAACTTTGAAATCAATAAAGCTTTATTGTTGCTGAATCTCAGTTTTGTGTTGCTCACTGCATAAGGTTAGGCTCTCTCTCTGGAGATGGGCAGCTGCTCTGCTAACACTGGTAAAGCACAAGTTTTTAACTTGTCTGTAGGGGAAAGCAAGGATTGTCTCATAGGAGCTAGTAGGAATTAATATTATCCAACATTTGCTAATTAAAGTAGAGAATTTCTGCTTACCACAACATCAGTAACACTTTGACAATGGAAATCATATTTGTGTCTATAAATGCATTTGCTGTAGCACAGTATGCTTAAGGATGAGGTAGCAGAATAGCATAAACTTTCAAATAAGCCTGATCAACAAGGATAAACAGCCAAACGAGATGTTGCAAAGCAGGCACATACAACGAAAAGCACATGAAGAGATTTGTACACTGAGTGTAACAAGAAAAGTTGGGAGTGAAAGCAACATTTTTCCCATAGCTGAAATTCTGCTTCCAACTTCTGCCCCAGTACAAGCTGCTTTGCAACCTGAACAGAAAACATCTTTCCCTGTGGCAGAAAGACAACTTTGAAAAGAGCAACAATTAATGGAATAGGAAGAAACTTTGGGTGCTTCTCTCTTCCTTGAACACACTTATGCTGAAAATGGCAGCCTTTCCTACCATCCACTACCTGCTTTACCCAGAGAACAAATAAAAATATGTACTAAATTATGAGCTTGAAATGGTTAAATAAAGTATTACATTTTTTTAAAGGTTTGATTTGTATAAAAAAATAGAGCTTTAACTCCAAAAAACTGATTCCTACACATTTAATAGCGTCACCGATCATACCTTCAGTGGATTTGTCAAAACTTCCCGCATATATTCAGCAACTGTAATAGGGCCAGTTGATTTTATTTTCATTATGAGATGTTTCAGTATTGGAGTCATGGGGCTATTGTTTGTTGCTTTATTTTCTGAACTAAAGTGCTGGCATCTCAATACAGTGGAACAACCTGCATTAAAAAAAAATGACATATCCTCAAGTAATCAGTTTTAATAAATATGTGAAATATTTATTCAAATGGTATTTGGAGAATTTGAAACTTCACAGGGACTGAGCTAACATTTACTTAATTTTGTGCAACATGCAGGCAACTGATCAGCCCTTTTAGAATGCTCCTTCTGCTTTTTTATTGTGCATTTTTATTAGCTTCTGGCTTATTTTAATGAATATGTGCTGTTTCTGCTATTGTTTAATATGATAAAATCTTAATATGTTAGAATAACTAACATTGTATCAAAAGCTGGCATCCAAGGCATCTAATCTAAACAAGTTCACATCTTCCTTGTTCTCTTTACTGATTTCAAAATTGCAGATTCTGATGATCTGAATGAGCTTTTTGTAGACGGTCTCCATCACAGGGCTGACTAAATTCCCTAAACTAGCTACTAACTCTTCAGGCTGGTCCACCTCAAAGTTGTTATGAAGATACAACTGTACACACTGAGCTTTCAGGGGAAAGTCAGGATATGCATCTAATAAACTTAAATAAAGTTAAATAACCAGCCACAGGTACCCCATCACATGCTGGTGATACATACAATTAAGTACTAAAATTTTGTGGAACAAGGTTGTTTTCAAGACCTTCCTGAATTGCAAGGAGAGACTATTACAAAGGAAAAGGGTTACAACTGAAAAGCACTGCCTTACGCTTCTCACCAGGGCCATCCCAAACAGGTGGATCCAAGTATCCCTTCTCAGTAGAAGCATAGCAGAGCAGTAAGTTATACATGAAGGAGGGGGTCCTGGAGATACCTGGGAACATGGGCATCTGCAATGGGATGCAAGTATATAACTGCAGCACTTGTCATTCTGTGCATACTATCATAGCAGTTTGTTACAGATGCTGTTTCTGGGAGCCAAGCCATGTGGTCTTTATAGGTTAAAACCAGCACCATGCAGTAATGAGCAGCAAGGGAAAGTGGATAGCTTTTAGAAAGGCCTCAACTCCTGTCCAACTCGAACATGGACAGACCACACAGAATTCTAAAAAGCAAGAATGCCTGTTTGTAAGTCTACATTGTAGCTGTGACAAAACAGTGAATTTTTTTGGACAGATGTGTGGCATAACTCGTTCCAAACTTAATTTGGGGATAGATGCAGAGCCTTTCAGATCTTGCTGCCACCATCTAAAATGAAAAGTTTGCAGCTTGTATATTGAAGTTTAAACCTATGTTGGTGTTGCCTGCATCTCTTACATGTCCTTTTTCTGGTAGCATTACATCTTAAATGTAGCAGGAGCAGCATTATATTCTCTCAACTGTTTACTCAAAGGTCAAGCAATTAAAACTCTATTTAGTAAGAACATGGTAGAAACAGATAATACAGATATAAATTGTTTCTCTTTAAAGGAAACTACTCTATGCTTAATTATAGACAGACTATTCAGCTCCTCACAAAATGTTCTTTTCCCCCAATGCTCTGATCATTTTGTTTTCCTTTTCCTCGGTCCACTGTCTCCACTATCTTCTCTGTTTTCTCTCTTTCCAAGTTTTCTTAGCTTTATAGCTGTCTTTCTTATAAGGCAGTGCTCAGATAATTCTCAGCTTGCTTTCTAGCAAAGCAACAAAATACCCTTTCATCACAGTAGCCACAATCCATAATATTCAGTGACAATTAATGTTCCAGACCATTTCCATTTATTTCTGTTTTATAGTGTAGGATCCAAATTATCAGAGCGGAATCACTAAAAGCCAGGCCTCCAAACTGAGTTCCAATTCCTCTGAACAGCTACACTTGCCTAACATTGAAAAGGCCCATTTCAAATACGGTAAGGTTGGCTAAGGGTCCCATTAATACTCCCTAGGTGGTACTTTATTTACACCCGCAATTTTTAAAATTAAAAAAGAAATTACATAATCATGAAACTAGTTTCTTCAAATCCATTAAACTATAGTTCCCATCATCGCACAGAAAGACAGGCTTTAATCATACTGACTGCAGAGAGAGATTGTCCACATTAAAAAGCAGCAGCTGGGGAAGCCGGCTAGATAGAAGCACCTCCCAGCTATTGTCTTATCCTAAAAAAAAAAAAAAAAGCCGGTTCGGACTTGGCTGGTAGTTTCACCAATTCAAAGGCATTTCAAACTCCTTTAGTTTGAGGAACAGCACCCTGCAAGAGAAGCGGTGCAGGGCAAGCTAGAGAGCCCACCTTGCGCTCATGGAAACTCCAGCGTACTATAATTTAAAGTTGCAAATGGGCACATTTAGTTGGCAGCAAACAGCATCGAGCTCCACAAGACTTACTTCGGGATAAAGGGACATAGACTTGCGCAGTCTGGCGGGCCAAGTGAGCAGGCAAGTCCCAGGCGCTGTTGTCGCTCCTAGGGAAACGGATGGAGCGTTTGCACCGCGCGCCAAAGCGCGCGGTTTGCAAAATAACATACCCTGGAAGCATGAGCCACATGCCTACCCTCTCGCCCTTGTCAGCTTTTCCTCCGCGCGCAAGTCCTGGCAGCTCAATAAAAAAGGCTCTTCCTTAAATAACCAATGCGATCTACAGTCGAGGTCACAGTTGTTCCACACATATTCTTAGGCAACCAAAGCCATTTCTCCCGATATGTTTCTGAAGCCAGGGAAGTTTAATTATCGTTCGTTAATTCACTCTTCATCTTCCAAGTCCTTTCCCTTGAGTGGTCGGTCCTCACTGTTTCCCGGAAGTGAGAGGGACCGTGATGCATGAGTGGTCTGGCCGGGAAGATGGCGGAGCCGGAACTTAGGGAGTGTGAGGAGATAGATAGCGAAGATGCGGCTGACGATGGAAGTGAATTTACGCTGGAGGAGGTGCTGCGCCTCGGTGGGACTAAAGTAAGAGACAGTCATTGAGGCTACAGGGACCGGAGTATTGTGAGAGCACATGTTGGGAAGGGAGCTGAAATCCTTGGCAGAGCATTTAATTAGTGTCGTGGGGTTTCTTCGTATTTATCCTAAGGATTGGTTGGCTACTGTATTTTCTCCCTGTGACATGTCTGATCAAGATGAAGTCCTTTACACCTGGACACTTCTCAGATTGCTGGCCTCTAGATGTGTTGAGACAACTCCCTACGTTCCGAGTTAGTTGTGGCATTTTTCATCAGCACCTGGCTGGCCACTCAGAATGCACTGCTAAACCAGATAGCAAGTACGATTTTACTAAATGCAGGGTAACTCTAGCACCGAAGTGCATTTAAATGATAAGCTATACAGATAATGATGTTTGCAAAACTTGGAATATAGTTGCAGTGGTTTTGGACTGAACAACATGAGAGCATATTACCTGTGTCTCTTCTTTCTGGCCTTTCTGGTGGCAGAAGGCTCAGGACACCTTTGGCTGAGCTGTTAATGCTTTTTTAAAAAAATGCAAGATATAACTGTTTTCTCTTGGCATACTTGTGACTGTTTATTCTGATTAAAATCCTAACCTAACATGAAAGCAAAGCATTGTCTTTCTGCCAGTCTTTTGAATTTTTATTAGATACAGAAAAGTTTATTATTCCTCTGTTCCGACTTCAACAAATTTATTAGTTTTCTTTGTTTTGGGATACTTGCAATATATCTTGTAATCTCTCTGTGTGATTTGACTGCTTATCACCTATCAACTGTTAATTAAAGACATTAATATAGTTTCTTGATTTTATTTTGTACAGCAAGATTATATCATGCTTGCTACTTTGAATGAATCAGAAGACCTTGTAGATGGTGGCAAAAAAGGAGCAATTGATGATTTAAACCAAGGTGAATTGGAGGCATTTATCAATTCACTAGGTGTGAGCAAATATTCAAAGAGGTTCCTGGAAGAAGAAGAAGAGAAGGAAGCAGCAATAGAACCAGAGGAGAAATGTCCCCCAAATGAAAATGTCAACCCAAAGAAAGTAAACATAACTACAGTAGGAAAAAAAGAAAAGGAAAAGAAAGGAAACAAAGGAAGCACACAGTTGAATACTGCCAAAGATAAGATGAAAAAGCCAATCCCCATTAGCAATGAAAACAGTGCATTGCGGCTGGGAACAAAGAAAGCAAAGGAAGAAGAAGCTTTTCAGTTTTACGAGCGACAGGCGTTGATGATAAAACCAGGGGGAAAATGGTATGACCTGGAGTATACTAATGAATTTTCTGTTGAAACTCAAAATCAATCTCTTGTATCCAGATATAAAGCCTTGGCCCAAAAACTTTATGAACAGGAGGCAGACCTCTACAAAAACAACACAAATTTCCAGAAAGGATCATCTTCTGCATGGATGAAGACAGTGGTGTCATCAGGAACACTTGCTGACAGAATGGCTGCCATGACTCTTCTTATCCAAGATGCTCCTGTTCACTCACTTCAGTTTATAGAGATCCTGGTCAATCTGATCAAAAAGAAAGGCAGCAGAAGGCAGAGCTTAATGGCTCTGGATACTTTCAAAGAACTTCTCATGACTCATCTCTTACCAGATAATCGAAAACTGCATACTTTCTCTCAACATCCTTTTGACAATCTGGAGAAGCTTTCAAGTGGCAACAGGGATTCAAGAGACAGGCGTCTAATATTGTGGTATTTTGAGCATCATCTGAAACACTGGATAGCTGAGTTTGTGCAAGCGTTAGAATCACTGACTCATGATCCCTTGGTAGCAACAAAGGGTCGTGCACTATCCGCAGCCCATGAACTGCTCTGTAATAAGGCAGAGCAAGAAAAGGCTTTCCTTGTTCAGTTGGTCAATAAACTGGGAGATCCTCAGAACAAAGTAGCCACCAAAGCATCTTATCTTCTTGAGACTTTGCTTCATAAGCATCCCAATATGAAAGGAGTAGTCTGTAATGAAGTTGAGAGGCTTCTCTACAGATCAAACATTAGCCCCAAAGCACAATACTATGCAGTTTGCTTTTTGAACCAGATAGTTCTTAGCCATGAAGAAAGTGAGCTGGCTAATAAACTTACAACACTCTACTTTTGTTTTTTCCAATCTTGCATCAAGAAGAAGGATGTTGGGTCCAAAATGCTTAGTGCTCTACTAACTGGAGTGAATCGAGCATATCCTTATGCTCAGACTAGCAGTGAAAAAATAAAAGACCAGATGGATACTTTGTTTAAGGTTTTGCACATTGTGAACTTCAATACTAGTATCCAGGCCTTGATGTTGCTATTTCAGGTGATGGATTCTAATCAAACTGTCTCTGACCGATATTACATAGCCTTATATAAGTAAGTGCCGTACCTATTTTGATTTATCTGTCAGATGCTGTTTTCTCAAATAATAATTGTTGCTTTATATTTTAAATTTTATATCTTTAAATTGTGATATTATGCACATTGCACTTCAGTCACCTCTCTGTATGAACTAACTACTCATATTTACTAATGACAATGGATAGGTAGCCTGTCTTTTTGGAGAGTTCATGAGTATGTAAAGTACTTAGTTTTTAATGCTTTTTTAAATAATACCTTTGTTAAAAATTACAGTTACATAGATAAAAACTAATACAAACTAAAAAATAAAAGAATAAAAAGAAAAAAGAAAAAGTGCAGAAAAAAAAATAGAAAAATAGAAAAAAAAATATAGTAATGAAAAAGAAAAAAAATATTGGAAAAATATTGTGATTGAAAAACCAGTCTTTCTGATACTGGGAAAAGTAATTTCATATACTTGCAGGCCTAAATACATTTCTTTTTCCAGTTTTTTGCTATAATTTTTGTTGTAAATGCCAAGCAAGTTAAACAGTGTGTCCTCCTTTTCCCCCCATTTGTCCAATTGTCCACGTCCTCCTTTGCCTGTTCATAAACCTGGTAACCCTCTGCTGGAATGTTACTCATTGAAAATAATTGACCCTTTTAAACAAATACTGTTCGTTGTGTAGTATAGTAAACATCTGTAAAACCCTTTTTAGGTGCTCTCCTCAAGCAAGGAGAGGGAGTGGGGATGGTTTGCTTACATGAGAGGATAACTCTGCAGATGATCTAATGTGAATATTCTTTTCAGGAAATTGCTAGATCCCGGAGTAGCATTATGTGCCAAACCATCCATGTTTCTCAACCTTGTCTACAAATCTTTGAAGGCTGATACAGTATTGCGACGAGTGAAAGCTTTTGTGAAACGATTACTTCAAGTCACCTGTGGACAAATGCCACCATTTGCCTGTGGGGCCCTATACCTTGTGTCAGAACTTCTGAAAATAAAACCAGGTTTATGGGTACAGCTGCAGGATCATGTGGTATGATATGTTCCTGTTACATGATTTTTCTTAGCTTACCTTATCTACTGACTTCATTAAAAAAAACAAACTCAGATTGCTTTTAACATGCTTGTTTTACAAATGACCCTTTAGTCGAGATGAATGGCTTATATCAGTGCTGTATTGTGTATAATTAAAAAGTCACTAGTTAGGTGTACGATGAATAGTATCTTTCCCACTGAGTGGTAACAATTGAAAAATGATGGGCGCTGTAATTTACAATCTATGCTTTATTTTCAAGAACAAAGTTAGTGTCAGGCCTCTAGTGTTGGATATCATATACTTAATTTCTGAATGAAGTTATTGCAGAGTAATTTTTAAATATTTGTGAACTATCTTTTGAGAATCAGTTTGATCTAATAGTTAAGGTGTTGGATTAGGAGCAGCGAGATCTGCCTTAGGCATCAAAGTCAGTTGGGTAGCCTTGGGCCAGTCACTTTCTCTCAGCCCTAGGAAGAAAGCACAGCAAACCACTTCCAAAATGCTCCCTAGAAAACTGCATGGACTTGTCCATACAGTTGGCAGGGTCAAAGCCTGACTTTAATCTCTCCTGCAAAAACATCCCTTTCAAATAAAGGTTATGACTTAAAGGTTGTTATGTCAAAGAAATGGTATGTTATACACAATCAGTTTTAAAGTCTATAATTGTGTTAGGGCCAATTAAATCATCACAAAAATGGAATATTTACATTTTAATTAGCAGGAATAATTATGTTTAAGGAAAAAAAGGACCATTTTCATTCTCCTTGTTGATACTTGGGCTTCCATTATGTTTTGTTAGACGTTATGCTATTGCACTGTTTTTAAAACCCTGTATATAATTTTGTGGAACACTAGTTTAAAATAAATACCATAACAAAAATAATTCTGGGATTTCAAAGCCAAGGCTATAACTCTGAAGATGTAGCTATTTAACTATGTAATCTTACACATATCTGTTTAACAATAATGACCACTGGGTTTAAGATTGGAGGTAAGACTATAAAAATGTAATGAAATACAAATTCACTGAGGTGCATTATGTAGCCTTCCGACTTCTCTGCTTTTGCACTTTACCCTTCAATCTATTTCCTGTTTTGGAGCGACTTTATATCTACTTTTATGAGCTGTCCTCAAACTATTTCTATGATTTTTGAGGTTACTATCTCAAACTGTATCTGCTTGCTTATCTTTTAAGGGCTGTTTTGATTTCTGTACTGGCTCTTCTGCTTAAAACTGATTCATTCCATAGGAATCAGATGATGAGGAACGTTTTCATGATCTTGAAGAACAGGAAGAAAACCTTGTAGATGCAGACAAACAGATAAAAATTGAAACTATAGGACAGTCTACAAAACCCCATAACCAGGCTTCAGGGGCATCATGGGTACATCACCAGAATCTAGCAGGTAAAATATTTTGAAAATCTGTTTGTCTAACAATCACTAATAGGGTTTAAAGTTTTGGCAGATTGCTTTAAAATTTGCAGATTTTAATTTCAGGGATATTGCTCAGAGCTGGCTTTACTACATGAAAGAGGTTAAAAGAGTCAGCAGAAGGATGTGTGTACTAAAGTAGATAAGCCATAAGGCATTCATTTTCCCAAGAATTGTTTTAACATTGTTTTAATTTTTACTGAATGGTAGCTGAAATAGTAGGAGTTTTGTCAGGCCATATGAGTCAAATTCTTCCAAGCCCAACCTAAGAATTCTTATTTCCTTGATCACTTGGGTTCCTGCTTCATTTTAGATACCTTGTCATTCCCTTTCTACTGTTGCATCATCAGAAGCTGTACTTGGAGTAGTAGGAGCCATTTGGCTCGCCATGCTGCTCTTCACTGTCTTTTGCCATCTAAACCACATGGATTTCAGGTCCAGGTTGTAAAATTAAAGCAGAATGACAAAGATCTTGTAGTAACTTGGTGATGTTTATTGCAAAGAAGTCTGTTTCCTGCTTTGTCCTGTTAACTAGGTGTTTCTGTTAATTTACATTGGAACGTAATAAAACATTTCTTCTTTAACAGGTGGCAAAAGCACGGGTAGCTATGACCCATTATCTCGGAACCCTTCATACTGTGAAGCTGATAGAACAAGCTTTTGGGAACTGAAGAAGGTACAATTATTTAGATTTTCAAGTAGTGAAGAATTGGAGGAGAAATCTGCCTAATATAATCTTGGTATTGTACAGTTATATTTATTTATGTATTATGAATTCTTTTATGTTGCTTCAGCCATTTTATACTTCCCACTCTGTTCCACCTGCTGATGACATCATTAGCCAAACCTCATGCTGCTTTCCCAGGCAGGGCACAAAGTAAAAGTGAGGGTCGGAGCCAAAAGTACACAGAATCAAATCCCTCTTTATTATGGATATCTTTGAGTAAGTCATGGTTTCTTAACCCGACCTTCCTCACAGGGAGGTTGTGAAGATAAAATGAGGAGTGCTCTGTTTTTAGCTCTCTGAAGATAGGCAAAGTAGAAATGTAAAATTAAATGGAATAATAAATAAAATATGATTTCCTATCTTTAGGCCAGTGAGGAGAATTATTCCATTAGATATTTCTGCATAGCAGACTGAATATAATTTTTTGGGAACTCAGGAAGGTACTGTTTAGATTTTTATGGGCACAAGATGAATAAGAATTCAGGTGTGGTATTAGAGAAAAGGAACTGAAACCCTTGCAGAAACATCTTTTTCATAGTTAATGAGTTTTAGTGATCCTCAGAGATGAGATGTCATTCCATTATATAATTTTTAAGGAAAAGTGAGCTCTCTTTAAAGGCTGGCTTGCAACTCTTCTTAGGATCTCCTGCAGCTATGGGACTTCTCTGAAATTTTGAATGTTCTCTGTTGGTTGCCTTCTGTGTCAATGGCTTAAGTTCTTTTGCTTAGAAAGCAAGGATCCATGTGACTTTGTACTTTGCTTTAATCTTTCTCCTGGATATGTTGGTTGTCTTTTCCTGTATTTTATTTGGCTTTAGATATAATAGGTTTGAGTAACTGTAGGTCTTTTGTATTAAAAATGTATTAAACAGAAGAAATTGTGATAAAGAATGTTTGTACTGTTTAATTATTTTTCTCTCTTGACTGAAATAATTCTTTGTATTTTTAACAATTGTAGAGATTTAACCATCTTAAAATATTGAACTTGTAATTTTGGTCTTTCTAGCTTTCAGAACACTTCCATCCATCTGTGGCTCTTTTTGCAAAAAGAATTCTAGAGGTTCGTTGAATTTCTTTCTTTTTTTTTGTCCTTTACTGTTTTGACCTTGAATTGTTGAGGAAGGCTGTCCTATCCCAAAACATAGAAAGGAAGCAAAAAGTGAATGGGGACGTAATTTGCCATTGCATTTTCCCTCCTACCAGTCTAGCTTAAGGTGGTCATGTTGCCACTTGACTATATTCAAAAATAGACATAGTTCTGCCTGTTTCTTCTTTAGTCCTACCATCTGTACATTCCTCATCTGCAGTCATGTGGAAAAGTAAGTACACCCCATTGAAATCTTTGACTTTTTCAGCATATTTCAACATGCAGATATTTGATCTTCGTTTCAACAATATTGGTAGATAAATGGGATGATTGTATTTGTTTGGCACTTACTGGTGAACTGAGTAGAATAGGAAGGGTCCCTACTATCTTATTTGTTCTTTAATAGACTGGAAGTACTGTTTTTGGTCCAGATACAGAATGTCAACTTTTTCCCCACAATTTGGACAATCAATTTCATCTCCTGTCAATTCTTCCTATTAATAGGTCAATTTAAACAGATATGCCTCTTCTGTTATTTCCACTCACATATTTCTTGGTGCTAACTGTAAATGTGATTTTTTCTCTCTGTTTTAGGGTAATTACATTGAATATTCAGGTGACCCTCTACAGGATTTCACATTAATGAGATTTTTGGATCGTTTTGTTTATAGAAATCCCAAAGCTCACAAAGGCAAAGGTATGAAGCCTTCAGTTTAGTAAAGCATCATAGATTAAGGTTAACATGAGCTACTATTATAAGTTTGTTTGACCTCTTAACTTATTTATGCAGAGAACACCAGTAGTGTGGTAATGCAGCCAAAGAAGAAACAGTCCATGAATGATGTGAAAAACTTGGCAGGTAAAATAACTTGCATTCTAAAGATTATCACTAGTAGTTTCCTATCTTTATTATAACACCGTTGTAACTTCCATCAATTTCAGTAGAAGCCACAGAACGTGTTGAGTCCATTGAATATCATTCACTGGAGTCTTCTGAATCCAGCAGAGGATCCTATGAATAGAAATGCCTATTATGTAAGGGCAGTTTTCTCCCATTTCTCCTGCAGCTCCCAAACTACTGGCCACATTTTCCTGGAGTTTTCCTCAGTCCTCTAGAGCAAATTTGGGCTGGGTAGAATTCAAGGGTCTTAGGGATAAAGGGGGTAATTAGTGTTCACCACATTTAGCTCTTCCATTCCTAGATGCTTCCATTGGATCAAAGAGATTTTCATGAATGAAAATATAGTACTAGACAATGAGATACTCAGCTTCCTGATATAATTAAAAATAGTGATTTTTATGACATTTTTCCTAAGATACCACATAGTCACATTTTTTCTGCCTAAATGGCTTAAACAAGGAAAGTTATTTAAACTTTCTTGAATAAATTATATAATGAATGTATTTGTTTTCATACTATGTATTGGTGTTTAGCTTTGGATAAAATTTCACATTGGCAGTTAGTCTGGGTTAGAAAAATAGTTGAGATATTGTATGTCTAATTCTAAGAACTGATACCTTTTGTCTAGCTTCATTCTCATGCATTAAGAGTAGTTATTAGAATTGGGGATAAGAGGAGGAATAGGGAAGATTTTTCTCCCCCCCCCCCATTTCCCCTAAAAATTCATGTATAATATACTCACAGGTATACCTGTATCATTTTGGTTCAGAGGAAGTTTTTTTTTACTTACCTTGAAATTCTATAAATATGACATTTTCAGTAGCATTGAGACACTGGATTTTTTTTTTTTAAATATGCGGAAAAAGATCTAAAAATGCAGAAATTATATTTTTTTCTGCTTGCTTGGAATTAAATAACCTTGCGTTCTTTCTGTCAGATTCAGTATTCATGCATGTTTCTGTCATTTTTCTAGGGCACTTTCATTTGCTGAATAGAAGTGAACTAAGCACAGATAGGAGCTAACTTCGAAAACCTTTATTGTGGATCTTACACATTCTTAAAATTTAGCACAAAAAAAAAAGGTTTGGGTGGGGGGCTGAGGAGAAAAGCAAGTTAGATTGCATGACACTAGAGTGGAGTTTTCCCTTTCCCTTTTCTTTTTTCTCAATATCTTCTCTGGCTGCTATTTACCTTGTTTGAGAAAGCATTCATGTATTATATTTGTTAATTATCATGTTTTCTCCATTGGGCAAATAGCTTGAGGAGGAGGCAGGTTTTGTTAAAAGCTCTGTTGAGAGTGGGAAAAGGAACAGGAACTTTTCAGACACACAGAGTTCTCTAAATTACAATGATGTTTATTGTTGCAGTACTTTTAGGTAGTTAATTAGTCTGTACTTCCAATATAGATAGTGGTCTTAGTTTAACAAACCATACATATACAGTTCTATTCAGACAATTCCAAATGGACCTTTTTTATATTAATGTCATCTAATTACCTCCTGCCCTCCCTGACTCATGCATCTTCTTTCAGTACTTGGGGTTCACTTTTAGTTTAGGGTGGTGAATGGAAGAAGGGAAAAATAACTTTTTCCCAAGCTTCTCTGATACCAGCACCATCCTCACTGATGTCTATTCTATCTTTCAAAAGCAGCAGTTTTTTCCACTAGCCAGTTCACTCAGCAGCTCTATCTCTGTTTGTTTCTGCTAGGTCTATAGCTGCAGATTCCTCCTCCATCTGTTCTTCAATACAGTGTCTCCAATCCATGCCATACAACTCCAGCAGTGTCCAAAAACTTCCCCTCCACTGCTTAACACTTCTGCCGTTTTATATATTTCCACTTACAAAGTAGATGTGCCTACATCCAGGTATTTTAATTAGGCACAAAGATTCTCAGTGTCTGCATAATGCTGAACCTGGTTTTGGCCCTCTTTGAGGGCCAAAGAGAAAAACCCACCTTTCACCTTGAAACATCATCTCATGTCCATTAGAGCAACTCACCTGTCATAAGCCCTCACCCCACTATTCCCTGCCCTGCCAGAAGCAATCCATTGTTTGTTTATTTATTTAGCAAATTTATATGGCCACCCAGCTCACATAATATGACTCTGGGTGGTGTATAAACACAGCAACAATTAAAACAACATAGCCAATCTTAAAACACTAAACAAATCAAAATAAAACATGAAAAAGCCAAGATCACAGGAGAATACAATAACCTGATGTCATACAACCACCTCACAGGCTCCCCACGGGATCCCCATGGTTGCTGGAAAAACAATGTTTTAAGGGATTTTGGGAAGGCTAACAGGAATGGGGTCAACTTCACCTCAGAGGGAATGATGTTCCAGAGAGCAGTAGCCACAGCAGAAAAGGCATGTCTTCTGGGTCCCGCCAGATGGGATCTGCAGCATATCCCTCCACCTGGACCTGATGGGATGGGCAGATGGGAAGAAGCAGTCCCTCAAATAACCTTGTAGGGGTTTAAAAGTCAAAGCTAGCACCTTCAATTGTGCCTGGAAGCAGACTGGAAGCCAATGCAGCTTATGGAGCAGAGGTGTAACGTGTGCCATCCTAGGGGCACACATAACTGTTTAGATCATCAAATTATTTCTGTTTGTACCTTTGGTCATCAACCACTTACTCTGATTTGTTATTCTTTCTGTGAACTGCCAGAAAAGACATCCTGTTAGAAGTTCAACTTTGTATGGAAATATAAGTGAGTTTTAGCTCTTTAAGAAGGGAATTATTTCCTATTTGATTGTAAGAATTGGCAGCGTTGCTCCAGAAAATGTGTTTTTCATTGTCATCTAAAATTTATTTTGTGGGCTATTTTTAAAAGAAGAGGTTTAAAATATAGGGAGGGGAGTATGGAACCCAGTATGCTAATTTGTGAAAGCTTCAAGATAATTTGCTTGCAGAGTTTTTATTGTGCTGCTAAACGCCAGATATGAATATATACTTGTAAATCTGCCCACTCTCTCTCCTTCAGCTTTAAAATACTGCTAAATTGAGAATATTCCTCCAAAATAGCATACCTATTTGGTGGTAAGGTTGTTTTTTTTTAAATTTCTTGTGCACTGTGATAAATTTTTGGACTATTTTTATAATTTGTAGTGGAGATCCAGGATCATATCCAATTGAGGTTACTTTGCCCATGGAATGAATGTGCTTTCTTTGAGTGAAGGCCTCTAACTGAATAACACGGAAGCAGATTTTAGCTTTGTCTCTCTTCCCTCCTCTTTCCCCCTTGTTGTGCCAAGGATTCTGTAAGCCTCTGCGGTAGATTTGTGGAGGATTGTAAGAGGGGAAAGAAACTACAATAAATAATCACTTTCTTGGTTTTGCTGGGAAGCCTCTTATTTCATCATTGAGTCCCTCTAACAGCAGAGGAACACTAGATGGATGCAACCTCCAATGGGTCTCATGAATTGAATTCTCCATGTTGTAACACTTCTTTTTGTTAAAGCTTTCAAATTAAATTAATAATTATTTAAAACATGTTAAAATTATATTGGTAATTGCAAATTGTGTTCTGCTTTGGGATCCAAACAGAAAGAAAGAATTGTATTTACATCTTCTATTCAACGAATCTAGGGTAGGAAGTAGGAAACATGCAGGGAGGATACTTAAGCATCTGGGCTTAAGTGTCCCAAGTTCCAGAGTTGTTGCTTCTTTTCAGCCTCACATTAATTAAGGATTTTAACCTGCACATAGACTTCTATAGATTTCTGGTGATTACATGAATCTGTTTTTATATAGAGCTACCAGTTTTAATCAGTGTTATGAACAATCTATATGATATATATCATATTTGATATTTTTATTTCTAGTGAATAGTAAAGAATTCCTTTCACAAGATGAAAGCAGAATCCCAGTAGATGAAGTATTTTTCCACAGGTAAATTACATCTTTTTTAAAATTATACTTTGGTGTACTGGTTGTTTTTACTTTTGCTCTTCATTGGGTGTGGGGCAGGTTTTTTCTTGCAGCTGCATAGTTTACGGTTTTTATTATAGCAGCGCTTGTGCAAATCTCACAATTAATACAATTGTATAGAATAGGTAGGTGATTGTCAGGAGGGAAAAAAATAAGTAGCTAATGTCAAGGGTTTTTAAAAACTACAAAGGAGAAAGGGTACACGATAAAATGCAATAGTGTGGACAGTAGTCCTTAGGAAGGTCCATACACCATACAGAACTAGTAGGGTCAGGCTCAGTCATGCCATCTTGGCTTAGATTGTCTCTGTTTGATCAACCTAAAGCTTCAGTAGCTGTGGTGGGAAATCGTGCTTCTGATTTTTCAGCCCTGATTAATATTCTGCTTGCAAACAAGATGTGGCTAGAAAATTTAGAAATAGAGAGAGATCCAAACCCTCAAAACAAACCTTGCTTTGGTAGCATCCTGGGAAATGTGGCTGTGCAATGCATTCAAAAGGGTCACTTCAACAAGGGTGTTAGCATCATCCTCCCTGAAGCATTAAATCAGCTATATTGTCTGGAAAACTTGCCTGGCTATTTGCATCTGCATCCATGGACTTCCACTGGGACTTCTAGCAAAGTGAAGCCTGTTGGAGCACTTATATCAGTCAAAATGAATATTAAGGAACTAACAGTACACAAGACAGTAGGAAAGGTAAACAGAACAGTAAATAAAGGGAAACGAATGTTTTGAAATTTATAATTCATGATCCTGTGCTATGCTGATGACACTATTCTAACAGCTGAAAATGTAAAGGGTCTGCAAGGTCTAGTAATAAAAGTGAAGGAACACAGTGAAAAATGGGACTAAAATTAAATATTAAATTAAATATAAAGAAGACCAAACTAATGATAAGAAGTACAACAGCCTGCCTTAGAATTGACAATGAAGATATTGATGTGGTAGATTCTGCCTTTTAGGATCAACCATCAACAGTAAAGGAAAAAACAATAAAGAAATATGTCACAGACTGGCTCTTCGTAGAGCAGCTGTGAAGGCCTTGGAAAAGATATTCAGATACAATGATGAATCTATACCTACAGAGATCAAAATAGCGCAAGCAATGGTGTTTTCTGTGACACTCTATAAAGTTGGACTTTGAAGAAGCAGGATAAGAAGAATATTGACAATTTTGAATGAATGTTTTGAATGTTGGGAAAGACTCCTGAGAATACCATGGACAGCCAAGAAAAGAAACAAATGGATCAGTGAACAAATCAATCTGGAGTTCTCATTTGAGGCAGAAATGACCAGGCTCAAATTATCTTACTTTGGACACATTGTGTGAAGACCTAGCTCTCTGAGGAAAGCTTTATTGCTGGGAATGGTGGAAGAAAAGAGAAGAGAATGACCAGCAGCAAGATGGAGGGACTCATTTACAGTGGCAATGGGTACACTGTTGGAAGACCAGATGGACCAGGTTAGGGACAGATCGTCATGGAGAAAATCTATCTGAGTGTCGACACTGATTTGATGGCACATAATCAGTAGTCAATTCATAATAAAACAGTAACAGATCAAAATAATTTTATGTGTTTATCATAGTGTATTATTATGGAATGTTGAAAGGAATTTCTTTTTATCTCAAAGCAGCATATGACAGCATAGCCTTCTGTTAATTATTGGAAGAAATCCCATCACAATTGGCCTAAAAAAGACTTCATGTTAGCAAATAATAAATGGTGTATTATGGAGTCTAATTAAATGTATGATGCAACAATTTGCTTTTCTTATGTTATAAGTGATATCAATTATGTTTCAAATAAAAACTACAGGTAGTCCTCAGCTTACGTCCATTCATTCAGTGATGGTTCAAAGTTACAGTAATGCTGAAAAAATGGACGGATGACTGGTCCTCAAAGTTCTGGCCATTGCAGTAACCCCACGGTCACGTGATTGCAATCTGGGTGCTCAGGGTGTGATTATGACATCACAGGGAGCCCTGGTCACATGATTGCCATTTGTAATCTTCCCTGCTGCCTTCTCACAAGCAAAATCAATGGGGAAGCTGGCAGGGAAGATGGTAAGTTGCTCTGTTTTTCTCCCACCCGCAGCCTGTGCTGGCCCTCTCCTGACTTACGTGTGGCCTGTGCTGACCTTCAAGGCCTTCCCCGGCCTCCTGGGTGGCCTGCACCGGCCCTCCCAGGGCCTCCCCATCCCCCACGGCACCCCCGTGCTCCGTACCTAGGACTCCTGCCTTTTCCCACTTAATGACCCGCGCATCTTGGGGTTACAGTGGCAACCAGGACCGCCCAGGATTACTGTTGCTAAGTGATGCAGTTGTGTGATGTCACACTTTACAATCGCATAGGTTAGTGATGGCAGTCCTGGTCTCAATTGCCATCATAACCCAAGGACTTTCTGTAATGACTTTAAAGCAATATATTACTTAGTGTTTATAAAAGTAAAATCTTGAACTATATTTGTATTACTTTAACAGATTAGCCATATCTCAATTAACTAGTGTTATCTGGACATGGACAATATTCTTTTGATTCTCAGGTTTTATAAAAAGTTAGACTTGGAGAAGGAGAAAAGGAGACCTGCGAGAGATGATGAAAGTGTAGAAGATGTGGATGATGATGAATTTGAAAGAGCATTAGGTAAGGCTATGCACACTGTTCTGTTCCTCCTCTCAGGTAGCTAATAATTCATAAATGATATATAGAACATTTGATTTCCTTTGAATGTGGCAGCTACTGTTTGGCTGACATCAATCTTGAAAGTCTGACAGTGCTTTCCCTTCCCTCCCTCTTATACCAAAGAGACTTAAGGCAGAGTCACTTTAAGTTACTTTCTAGCATTTTCTTCCTTGTTGGGTTTAATTCATGTTTGCTAGCTGCCCCTTTCCTTCTGTGGCTCTCTACAATAAATTTTTATAAAAAAAAAAAATTCCCTTCTCACCCCCCTATGGGTGGTATGTGTCTTCCTCAGTCTCGGGTCCTCTACCAGAGGCCTGGGAGTTTGAGGGTTCTGCGCAGTATCTTAGCTGTTCCTAGCACTGCACTCTTCTGCACAGAGAGCTCTGATGTTGTTCCTGGGATCTGTTGGAGCCACTCTCCCAGCTTAGGAGTCACGGCCCCGAGTGCTCCTACCACCACTGGGACCACTTTGGCCTTGACTTTCCACATCCTCTCTATTTCCTCCTTCAGGCCCTGGTCCTTCTCCAACTTCTCATGCTCCTTCTTCCTGATGTTGCTGTCACTTGGCACTGCTACATCTATCACTACCGCTGTCTTCTGGTCTTTGTCTACTACCACGATGTCTGGTTGATTGGCCAGTACCTGCCTGTTCGTCTGGATCTGGAAGTCCCACAGGATCTTAGCCCTTTTATTCTCCACGACCTTCTGTGGAATCTCCCATCTGGACTTGAGGGGGTCTAGCTCATACGCTGTGCAGATGTTCCTGTACACAATGCCAGCTACTTGGTTGTGCCGTTCAGTGTACGCTGTTCCTGCCTGCATCTTACACCCTGCCACTATGTGTTGGACTGTCTCTGAGGCCTCTTTGCACAATCTGCACCTTGGGTCCTGTCTAGTGTGGTAGACCCCTGCTTCTATGGATCTGGTGCTTAGTGCCTGTTCTTGTGCTGCTATGATCAGTGCCTCAGTGCTGTCTTTTAGTCCGGCCCTTTCCAGCCACTGATAGGATTTCCCAATGTCAGCCACCTCAGCTATCTGTTGATGGTACATCCCATGCAGGGGCTTGTCTTGCCATGGTATTTCCTCCACTTGAACTTCCTCCCATGTCTGCTGCTGCCTGAAGCATTCTCTCAGCAGCTCATCTTTGGGTGCCATCTTACTGATGTATTCCTGGATACTCTGGGTTTCATCCAAGACAGTGGCTTTGACACTCATCAGACCCCACCTGCCCTCTTTGCGGCTGGTGTACAGTCTCTGGGTGTTGGACTTGGGGTGGAAACCTCCGTACATTGTGAGGAGCTTCCGGGTCTTCACATCAGCAGCCTCCATGTCTTCCTTTGGCCAGCTCACTATACCGGCAGGGTATCTGATGACTGGCAAGGGCATACATGTTGATGGCATGGATCTTGTTCTTCCCATTGAGCTGGCTCTTCAGGACCTGTCTTATCCTTTGGTGGTACTTGGATGTTGCTGTCTTCTTTGCCTCCTCCTCATGGTTCCCATGTGACTGTGGGACACCAAGGTATTTATAGCTGGTTTCTAGGTCTGCTATATGGCCCACTGGTAGTTCCACTCCATCGGTCTTAACTACCTTCCCTCTCTTTACTATCATCCTGCCACACTTCTCCAGTCCGAATGACATCCCAATGTCCTCGCAGTAGATCTGTGTCAGGTGGATCAGTGAGTTGATGTCTCGTTCACTCTTAACATACAGCTTGATGTCATCCATGTAGAGGAGGTGGCTGATGGTGATTCCACTCTTGAACTTGTACCCATATCCAGACCTTGTGATTATCTGGCTGAGGGGGTTTAAGCCTATGCAGAACAGTAGTGGGGACAGTGCATCACCTTGGTATATGCCACACTTGATGGCCACTTGTGCGAGCTGTCTTGAGTTCACTTCCAGTGTTGTCTTCCACAGTCCCATTGAGTTCTTGAGGAAGGTCCTTAGTGTCCTGTTGACTTTGTATAATGCCAGGCATTCACAGATCCATGTGTGTGGCATTGAGTCATAGGCTTTCCTGTAGTCAATCCAGGCTGTGCTCAGATTGGTCTGCCTAGACCTTGAGTCTCGGGCAACTGCTCTATCTATGAGTAACTGGTGTTTTGAGCCTCTGGTGTTGTTCCCAATGCCCTTCTGAGCTGTGCTCATGTACTGGCCCATATGGTCTTGTAGCTTGGCAGCTAGGATGCCTGATAGAACTTTCCATGTTGTGGGGAGGCAAGTTATTGGCCGGTAGTTGGATGGTGCTGTTCCCTTGTGGGGGTCTTTCATGATCAGCACTGTCCTTCCTTGTGTTAGCCAGTCCGAGTGGGAGCCTGCTGCTAGCAGTTGGTTCATCTGTGCTGCTAGGCGTTCATGCACTGCTGTTAGTTTCTTTAGCCAGTAGGTGTGGATCATGTCCGGGCCAGGTGCTGTCCAGCTTTTCATGTTCTTGACCCACTGTTGGATGTCTGCTACTGTGATGGTGACTGGTTCCTGTTCTGGGAGATTGCTGTGGTCTGCTTTCAGGTCCTGCAGCCACTTTGCACTGATGTTAGTTACACTGTTAGTTAGTTAGGTGTTAGTTGCACTGGTGTTATCAATGCTCCACACCTACTGGCTAAAGAAACTAACAGCAGTGCATGAACGCCTAGCACCACAGATGAACCAACTCTTCTCTCTTTCTCCCATATGTTCTTCCAGTACTGTTCAGTTTCCGCTGCTGGTGGCTCAGCTGCTATTCTGTGGTTGCACTGCAGTTGGGAGTACACTTTGGATGGTTCTTTGGAGAACAGGGCATTTATCTTCTTGGCCTCTGCTTCTCTAGTGTATCTCCTTAGCCTGGCAGCCAGTGCTGTGAGCCTTTGTTTAGCAGTCTCTAGGGCTTCAAATGGAGTCAGGCCCATATATTTTTTCAGTAGCTGAGTCTTATCCCTTATCTCCACACGCTTCTGTAGTTCCACCAGCTGACTGACTTCTCTCCGAGTTGCCTTGATCTTAGCCTCCAATCTCATTTTCCAGGGTGGGTATGTACTGCTGTTCTTCTTGATTGTGTAGCCAAGCATTTCCAGGATTACAGTGGCTGTAGCATATACCAATTCATTGGTTTCAGTTATGGTGGTAGTAGGGATTGTCTGGAGGGC
The DNA here is from genome assembly GCA_030867105.1 of Liasis olivaceus. Taxonomy (NCBI): domain Eukaryota; kingdom Metazoa; phylum Chordata; class Lepidosauria; order Squamata; family Pythonidae; genus Liasis; species Liasis olivaceus. Next base: position 268,506,678 of record CM061349.1, read on the forward strand.
TCTGTTGGCATCTTCTAGCATACTATCTGATGGTGCTTCTCCACTGAGCCTTGGTAATCGGACTCGAGGGTTGACTATAGTTAGTTTATCCATGATCTTATGCCTCATATCAGCTGCTGTGCTCTGTAATGGAAGGGGTGGCAGTGACATTCCAGCTTCAGGTGTTGGCTGCACATCTGCTTGTTCTTCTAGGTCTGTTTGAGTCTGGATTGTAATGTGGAGTTGGTCTATCTCAAGTTGTGAGAGCAGCTTCCTCTTCACTATGTTGAAGCGCTGGGTAACTAGTTGTTTCTCAGTTAGTGTGGATGTAGGCCTTCTGTCTATCCATAGTTCTCTCATACGTTTCATATATCCCCTCTCATTAGGTCTGCTGTTGTAGTAGCATTCCATCAATTCCAAGTTCTCTTGTCTCGTCCATGTATGGTTTGTTCCAGTAGCCCACTTAACATCAGATTGTCCTGGTTCCCCAACATCTGACGCGGACCTTGTTAATCCGGGTGACGTCCGAGCCGGCATGACTCTTTAGTTCGTGTCACTCTCATATTTGAGGTAGGCAGGTGAAGCGTTAGGGGGTCTTTGCCCAAGGACCCCTACTGGTAAGGTAGGTACCAGCCGGGATTTGAACCCCGGTCTCCTGCATCAAAGGCGGTGTTCTAACCACTACGCTATCCAGCCGCTCTCTCTCTCTCTATATATATATTTATCAAATTGAAATTTTAAGTATTTTAACATTGACATTGGAATAACATATTTCTGTACCCAATTTCTTTTTTCTTTCAGACTCCTTTGAGCAAGATAGTTATTTTGAGAATATTGAGAGTGACCTTAATTTTGCTGGGTAAGATTTTTAAAATTCTGTATATGAATTCTAAAGATCCTAGGTAATACAAATAACTGGTTTAAACCAACACTATGAACTGATTGTACAGTATATAGTGCATGATGGCTCAGGGCTTTTCTGAAATAAAATACTTAATATTATGTCACTAAATGGGATTCAGAATAGCTCTTCACACTTGATATATTATTACCAATCAACCAAATTACTATGACATTAATATAATTTTTATGCAAAACATAATGTTAGAGCATGCTTGCTTTAACTTTTTAGTAATTTTCTAGGGTTTTGGTTTTAGCAAAAATAAGACACCTCTGAGAACGATCTTTATTTTAGGAGAGATCTGAATTTACCCATGTGATCTACCTGATGTAGTACAGAAAACCTTTCTTAACCTTTGCAGTGTTTGAATTGTTTTAGTTTAGAAAGGATAAAATGTGTTTTTTTTTAAATTAATAGTTGGCTTCTGCTGTGTCAAGTATGTCTTCTCATGTCCTCAGTCTGCTTGTCTTTGAGGTTGAGGAGAAAAGTACTATCTTGCAGTGTAAATGTCCCATATCTACATTTTAAAGTGTACTTCTGTTCCATATGAGAAAGAATAATTTTGATTTTGATACTGTGTGTATGGGAATAAACTAACCCCTCTTGGAGTTCTTTTTCCCATAATCTGATATGGATTAGAATTACTTTTCATCTATAAATACTGAGAGTTATATAAAGTGATTGGGCTTGAAATAAGAGCATATGCAAAAACAGTTGACACAGAGCATTTACCTTCGTGGCATTCATTACAAAGTAAACGCTCTGTGTCAACTGTATTAGATGGAAAAAAAATAAATGGAAAGAAACACAGTAGAATAAACTTAATGGATCATTTTGATTTGTATCATCCCCCTCCCCCTCCCAACATATTCCCAGTTTAGCGCTTCCGTTACTGAATGGTTTGGCATACCACTCCTTTCTTATTGGCAAAGAAGACAGAAACTGGGAGAGCCACTGATGCTTCAGTGTGTGTTGTTCCCATTGGTTCAGGTTTCACATGCTATGAAATGTTAGTGTTACAGGAGAACAGGGATTTGGGATGGAAAGCTGATTAGTATTCTTGGATTATATAAAGAGGTTTAGAAGATCAAATTTAACTGTTATGTAGCTTTGTGAAAATACCTGCATCTAAATTCATAATCAAAGGACATTTATAGTATATCCTGTATGCCTAAAATTGTGTACATTTATAGCTAATTTCCAATGAAAACTTTTCTGTGCTCCTAACTTTTGCCGTGATACTGTTGGACTAAGATGTAACTTGCCTTCTCACTCTTGTCCCTGCTTACAAATAAAATCATAATTACATTTTTAATATATGCTACCATCTTCCAAGTAAAAGGAAAAAAAAAAAACAGGGTTTGTCACATCTTAAAGACTCAACCAATTCTTTTGTATGGATTTGTGAATCAACTACATTTCAGCTTAACTGATAAATTTCCATGTGAGAGATTTTATAAATGCATACACTTGTAGAAAATGGAGAAAAAGGGGTGGAGTAGGTATAGTCAATGTTATGTTGGGCATCTGGGGACATAGAACAAAGCATCTTAGATAATTGTTGCAATTAAAGTAGTGGTATATGTCATTTTGATGTGCAACAAAGTCATCGAAGATCTTGTGTCCATCAAGAATTAGCAGCTTCCTTTTCACATGAAATTCATAGTCCTGTGAAGGATTATATACACAGTTGTTGATATCTTACTTTTTGGTTTAGAGGGAGAGAAAATGTGGGGAAGGGACTATAATTCAGGCTACTTTGGAAATTGATGAACAACAACTTATGAAATGAAAATTTTAGAGTTAGGTGACTAACTATTGTAATATACTGAAAATATTTGGTACATCTTCAGGCCAAGATAAATGATACTGAAATTTCTGATGTAGAATTTTCTTCTTTTATGGTTCCTTTTATCAAGTACTCCAGCTTGGGATCAGAGTTCTAGCATTCTGGGGTGTTAAAATGTCACTCTATTGGTTTCAGATTTTGCTATTTCTGATGGCAGATTTTTGTCTCTCTATCCTTTTGCATAGAGATTGGCTAATTTGTCTAATATAAACTATAGTGTGGCACTGATAGCCGAGGTTCTTCAGAATTTCTTACAGTGTAAAGAATCACTACCAGTAAACTCCTTAATTGTGCCATCAACTTAAGTATAGATGATAAATTCTAATTTGATTAGTATTCATAAATTTACATATGTATTTATTAGCAACATTTATATACTGCTCTAGTCAGAAACACTGGGAGATATACAGAGAACATCAGCTGGGCTACCTCAAAATAAAACAACACAATCATAAATAAGATAGATAGATTCTCCTTCTCCACTAAATATCAAAATCCACAAAGGCCAATTTAAAAAGGAAGGCAAGAATTGTGTATAGTGTGTAAATTGTGTGTAAAGTATATAGACAGACTTGTATTTAAAGTTTCTTTCCTAAATTTTTAGTAATATAAAAGTCAAAAAGAAGCAGAAGAGAAACTCAAATGATGAAACAGAATCAGAAGATTCTGAGGAAGACAATTTTGATGACCTTGATGATGAGGAAGTCTCTCTGGGTAGTATGGATGAAGACTTTGGAGAAGATATTGATGAAGAGGGAGGGACTTTCATGGATGTGTCAGATGATGATAACACTCCAGGTAAAAAAAAGTTCCTATAGTATTAAAATTGTTCACTCTTGCTAAAACAGTTGAACTATACAGATTTTTTTTTTTCAGTTTTAAAAGTTATTCTGTAGATAAGACTTGAGCTGTTCCAACGTTTGTAGTACTCAGTTCCCAAGTGAAGGACACAAAAATTTCATGCTGCAATCTTCAATGTTATTATGTAATACAAGTTTTACTGGCTCTCCTTTTTGGTAACAGATGAAAATAAAGAAGCTGCAGTCACACCTGGCAGTAAGAATGGCAAAAGAAAAAAAGAAATGGATTTTGCTGGATCAATTAAAGGTAATATAGGTAAAGGTAATACTTTTAAGACTTGACAAATAAGAAGCATGAGAAATTCATGTTTCTGTCAAAATACCAAGGGATTAGCACAAGCTACCAGAATTATATTCTTTCCACTGCACAACTACAAGCAGTTTTAGAGAGCATCAGGGATTTATATTAGTGACATTGGATGGTAATAAGGGATTTAATTTTATTTATGGACTCTTTAAATGAAAGTGACTCCAAAGAGATCTTACACTGCGGTATAGTTTCATTGAACCACTCATTTGTTAAGACTTTTCTGATTCCATTATTAAACAGCTTACCAGTCAATCCAGTTTTCATATCAGAGGAAAGGGAAGTGGCTGATGTAATATCAACTTTCTAAAAAGTAAGAATAATTTCAGTTAGGGAGAAACATGGAAATTTATAGTATATTGTTAAATGTATTATTTCCAAACCAGTGGAAAGTGGTGGGATCTGTAAATGAGGTTGTTTGTTGCCGAGTTAAGAGACTAAAACTGCTTGTTGTACAGTATTTTTGTCCAGTTCAGATGTGTGGATTCTGTAGTTCTCTCCAGCTTCCTTTGGCCACTACTTTGTTATACTAACAATAGTTAATGCTTACTTTGTACAAAACTCTGCAGAAACAGTTGCTGAATGTTTTTTTTTTTAAGGATCAAAGAAAAGGAAGAGAAAACTCAAAGATACTGGTGTCACTGCTGCTGCAGAAGAAGTAGGTGGATTAATTTTAGTATTTATTAAAATGTATTTGATTTGAAGGCATTCAAAGATCTAATTGTATTGCATTTCTTTTAAAGTTTGGTCACTTATTGGATGAAAATATTGGGTCCAAATTTGACAATATTGGAATGAACGCAATGGCCAACAAAGATAATGCAAGTAAGTAACTTTTATAGGATCAGGAAATATATTTGACATCCTACCTCAACTAGGATTTATATAAAATTCTTACTGCTCAGGGCCATTATTTCTGGTTTGATATTATGATTTGTTTTAAACAAAGTAAGTTATTCCAACTAATGAAGTATAATGCTTAGAGTCAATTGAGAACCATCATTTCATTTACACACCAGTTTCCTTGAAATCTGAAAGCTCATTGTTATGCATTTGGGTTTGTTATATAATTTTAAAACTTTTATTTTTATGTGGTATTCTGTGTACATCTGCACAGAATATCTTAGACATTTAAACTGTACTCTTCAAATGTGTTGTTCGTGAATTATATTCCAAGATGACCAACTATTTGGAAGATCACAATAAGGTAATTTTTTTGTCCCAAGTGCTAATTGATTTACTGGCTAGTGAAATGTGGGCCACACATGCATATATATGATTGCCTGTATGTGTGTGCACTCACACACTCTTGTTCATATGAAGCCTCTCCTAGTGCATTATCCAGCAACCATAGACCACTATAATATGGGGGGACGTTCTGTTCCCCAGTGCCATTATGGACTCAGCTGACAGACTGCACTCTTGTTCAGGGATGGTAATAGTTGTAATGTGTTGTACAAGTAGTTGCTAGTGCCCAAGGATGTTGTGTGCTCATGGTATCAATGACCTCTTTTGCCATTATCCTATATTCTTTCTTGTGCAGTTTTTCTAAGATGAGTTGAGGGGCTACCCTGAGAATCCTTAGATGCTGCTTAAACAACCAGTAGGCCTCTTTTGTAGGCAACAATTATGTTAATGAAGATAAGTTCTGGGAATCCAGTTAGCCTGTGTTTATTGTGCGTGTGCCTTTGAGTCATTGTTGATGCCTGGCGATTGCCTGGACTAGTCCCCGCAGTGTTTATTAGGACTAAGGAAAGTGAATAGAAGTACTTAATGTAATTGTTAACAGCTTGGCAGTGTCTCTCATCAAGTATATTCTTCTAGGTAACCTTTGTGAAAAGTCTTTTAAACATTCAGCTGTTGAGAGGCTTCCATTAATCATGTTAAATGGAATTTTAATGAACTTGCTACTTCCAGTCCTTTCATGCCTGGATTCTCTATTAAGCTTATATTTTACTTATCTTAGCATATAAAATGCTTCTTTGGAAGCACTGATGAAACAGTGCTTAGATGAAACATACATGAGAAATGGATAAGGATTTGCACCCTGCTTCTTATTTCAGCGGGAGCCTTGGTTAGATTTCTCTAGCTTCCAGAATAAGAAGGTCAAATCTATGTTCAGTCTGTAGTGTTTCTATATAGTGATACAATATAAGAAATCTTACTGCATAAAATTTTTCACATATGAAAAAGCAATTGCCCCAAAGCATAACTGGTGAGACCTGTATTACTGTTTTTTAATATACTGAACTTATTTTGTACATTGCTTGTGAAAAGACACAGTATATCTGTGCGTATAGGATTGAACTGTCTACTGAAAAACAAAAGAAAAAGTGGACCCTTTTTATGTGCCTTTTTCATGTGTTTTTTTAAATGAAAAAAGATGCAACAAAAGTATTCATGCTTTATTTGTTCTTTTGAATCTCTTGCCTAAGAAATTATTTGCATCCAAATAGAAATCTTCGCATTCAGGTTTAGAGAATGCAGTTATTCCATTGAGTTATCTAATTTGTTCACTGTCTTCCTCTGTTAGATTTCAAACAGCTCAAGTGGGAGGCAGAGCGTGACAAGTGGATTCACAATAGAGATGCAAAAAGTATCATCAGGAAGAAAAAGAAGTTCAGACACAAACCACTGAAAAACAAACAAAAATACAAGAGCAAAAAATAAATATAAACTCTTTTGCTATTAACTACTACCAAATTATTTCTACTTACTTCTAGGGTTTTTTTGTTAGCCATTTCTCTTCATCTGTCTCTCTGATCCCATAAATACCAGCCCACTCATTACTCTTGTAATAAACTGTGAAAATAAGAAAATGTCTTAAACTTGGCTTAATTAAGATGGAATTTAGAAGAGATGATTTTCAGTAAATTTTTTTTCTAATTTTGAGAGGGAAGCCATACCAGAATGTTATCTGTGCCAAACAACTGTATTTGAAAAATGGTTTATTTCGTGGAAGGAAATAATTATACTAGCAGTATTTATTAGCCAAACATACCTTCCAAAATAGATGGCCATCTTCGTTTCATTTTATGTCTGAAATCTGGGGAAAAAGCATTTCTGTTAGTTACAAAGTATTACAGCAGACTTTAATTACAGTAGTTGCACAGCATATACTTTTTTCACATTGTCCTAATCTTTTGGAATTCACTGAATATGAAACTGTAGTTTGTAAAAGTGACAGAGCAGAACTGTCTCCTTATATTTTCAAAAGACTTTTGACAAAGTTAGTCTCCAAAGGTTTCTTGGGAAATTTAGCTATCATGAAGTAAGACAAACTCTCATGTTTCATTAATTTAAAAAATGGAAGGAGTAAGAATAAAGGTCTCAATGGACAGATACAAACAGTGAGATTCTCAGAGATCTGCACTGGGATTAGTAATTTTTAATGTGGTCATAAAGGAGCTTAAGGACTAGCAATGAAGAACTTTGCTGATGCCGATAAATCTGATTAAAACAAAATGGGATAATTAAAAGTTTTAAAATCTCTCCATACTGGAACAATGAGCATTAAAATACATAACATTCCATCTAAGCAAGCGTAGAGTTATAGACATTTAGGAAAAATAATACTATCACATGCATACTGGAAGGATCTAAGCTAGTGCTGATTATCCATTAGAGGATTTTTGAGATAGTGATGAATAGCTTGATGAAAGCATCACCTTATGAATAACTATTAAAGCAAAATTCCATGTTGGGAATCATTAGGAAAAGAGGAAACTATCATAATAAGTAATCTCGTAATTCAAGTCTGTAGTCTGATCATATCTGAAGTACTGGGTATAGCTCTGGTCATCACACCTCAAAAATAATAGCATGCTGGGAAAGGTGGAAGGAAAGAGAAGAGGACAACCAGCAGCAAGGTAGATGGACTCAGTTACAGTGGCAACGAATGCACTGTTGGGAGACTTGAAAGAACAGGTAATAGATAGATCGCCATGGAGAAGATCTATCTATGTGGTTGCTGGGAGTCAAAAATGACTTGATGGCACATAATCAAGCAAATCAAGTGATAGTGAAGGTGCAAAAAATGTGGACCAGTTACTCCCCTATGAGGAAGGATTACAACATTTATGAACTAGTCAGATTCTTATTTGACAAGCAATCCAAGGATGTGCAGAAAAAGTGTTTTCCTACTTTAGATCTAGCATAGACATACTGTATCACCAGAACCTTAAAGAAGCCACACTTTTTCTTGGTCTTGCACAATACCACAGAAAACCAGGAAAAGGTGTGGCTTCCTTATGGTGTGACTGACAGATATAGTGAGTGCATTCACACCAGATCCAAAGCATCTTTCCCATTTCATATCTGAATACTGCATACCTCAATGAAGTTACTTGATGTAAATATGCATCAATTTATTACCTTCACTTGAGTCCATTTTGTAATATAAAGCATATGCTCCCAGAACTCCAATAATTTCCAAAATTAAAATTTTTTTGAAGATCTTGACTGATGTGTGGGGAGTCATGGTTCAGGCAATCCCAACTCCTAGCAACAGAAGTGAATAGAGGTCAGTGGTGATAACATTTCAGTAGTGACTTTAAATTTAAAGAACAAGAAATGATACAACTTTACACAAGGAAGGTGAAAGGAATAGAACTAAAGATGTATATTTTTCCATGGATCTCAGTTTGTTAAATTACTGGTGAGGTACTGGATGTTCCAATGATTTTCATTTTGAACCAGATATAGTCTACTTCCAACATTCATCAAGCATGCATGACAACAATGGAATGCTCAGAAAACAGTTCAATACTGACCACCTAAGACAAGAATGTGTGGTATCTCCTTGGTTGTTAATACGCTATGGGTAAACATCTAAGAAATCTTTAAGATGATGTGAATGCGAACATAGTTTTTCATGCACACAATCTCATTGTAGGCTGAGGATCTGAATGATCTGCAGCAAATGTTACTGTATAATGCAGTGAATACGGACCTGAAAATTAATGTATCAAAAACCAAGGTAGTGCTGGCAGAAATGGAGTGAACAACTGCAACTTACAAGTAAATGGTGAAAAATTAGAACAAGTAAATGAATGCGTGTACTGTGATAGAATGTATACTAAAGATCAGAAAATAAATGGAAGGGTTTTAAGATATGCAGATGCTGGTAGAAAGGTAGTTGGTAGTAGGTGGCCTATTGCAAGAGACAAATGTTGAAGGGAGCTAAAATGGCTGTATATAAATCATTATATGGAAATGAGTTGGATATGTCAGGCAAAACAAAAAGTTGGATGCAGTGGAAATGGGGTAAAGTGTGATAAAAGAGATGATGATGAAAGAATGTGGACTGAATACAAAAGTGAGCAATCAGTACAAAAGTAATATGTTGAAGTGGTTTGGTAATATACTTGACTGATGATCAAATCACAAAACCTATATAAAGGATGAGTGAATGGGCTGAGAAGAAGTCTGAGAAAAAAATTGAATGGATGGAGTTGAGTTCCTAAGAGAAAGGTGAGTAAAGGACAAAGGCAGTATATGAATCAATGTATGGATGGTGGAAGCAAAGATCATTTTCAAGTCAGCAGTGAAATCACTGAGAGGACTGATTTGAGAATTATAATACCTCTATTCAAGTCTTAGGTGAATATTAATTCTGTGGTTTTAAAGCAGCCCTCAGTCTGCAAAATACATTGTTGGGGTTAAGTTCTGAATTGAATCTGAACTTATTTGAACATTTGAGAGTAGTGTTATATAGTGGTTAATGGACTGAATGCCATTGGGGAGACCAGGTTCTAATCAACGCTCAGTCACAGATGCTCATTGGATGACTTGGACCTGACTTTCTCAATCCAACCTACCTCACAGATGCTGTTGTAGAGAAAAATGGGATGAGGGAGTGCCGTGTACACTGCCTTGAGCTTCTGAATGAAAGGCAGAATATAAATCTAATAAAGAAACAACATTGAAACTAAAAATATAAATGCTAACATTCTTCACTGAAATTTGCTCTTGCCAAGGCCTTTGCTGATGATTCCTTCCATTTTATTATACTGATAGTAGGATGAAATCATATATCGGCTGCTGTGATAACATTTGTTCTGAATTAGTTATAACTGGTCAGCTGAAACTTTCGGTGGAACTCATTGTAAGCAGGATGAACTGCCTCCGCTGAAAAGCATGTTCACTTGAGAGGCATCAGATGAAAAGGTTTGAAATAAAAGACACAACACTTCTGAGGAACAGACTTTGTGACTGCCAAAGATACAGGCTGGCTTCATACATCCCTGGAAGAGAGTGTAGGAAACTCAAAACCTGAAAGCATTAAGTTCTCACAAACGGGCATCTACTTTTGTTCCACTCATAGGAACAGTGGAAACATCAGGAACAGCCCATTGTTAATTATGGGACGGACTGCAGTCTACTGAAGTCTCAAGAAAATATTTTTTTAGTAGCAGCTGGCTGTTCTCAAAGTTAAGCCTGCTTTACTCTCCCTAAACCGTTAAGGCTCCCCTTGGGACAGCTCCTGAACTTGTCTGAGCAATTCCAATGAACAGGTGTTTTCCACAGCCTTCCATTTTTCAGACTTCCCAATCTCTTCTACGATCCTGGGACTCTAGGTGCCTCCCATGCACGTCCCAAACAGATTATGCTTAGCTTTCCAAGACTGGCCACATGCTGCCCTCCAGCAGTGCATTTTGCTTCCTCTAGCCCAGTGTTTTTCAAACTTGGCAACTTCAGGATGGGTGGACTTCAACTCCCAGAATTTCCCAGCCAGCATGCTGGCTGGGGAATTCTGGGAGTTGAAGTCCACCCATCTTGAAGTTGCCAAGTTTGAAAAACATTGGGCTAGTCGATCCAAAACACATTCGGCGCTACGGAGAGCTGCTCTCTGCTCCCCAAAATCAGCGCTTCCTCCGGATTCAGAGGCAGAAAAGCCCTCCTTCTACCTTCAGGCCAAACTAGGACTTGCTATGTGTGCCACCAACGTACGGCTGCTAATCTTTTGTGCAATGGCTAAGCTGCGGGCATACCTCTACTTTTCTCCTGGGTCGAAACATGCAAGCAGCAATTACCACTGATAGTTCCCAGACACTCACAACCCAAAAGTCCTCTACGGAAGAGAAGCTTCCAATCTCCCTTCCATGCCTTCTGTTGGCTCTTTCCTTCTCACTTCCGAGGGAGGAGCCAAGCCTGTGTGCGCAGGCGTAAAGTGCTTTTCTCGCCTGGGGGAGCGTAGTCACAACTGTCCATTTTGCGCATGTGCAAAGATGACTTGTTCTCTTCGGAGGTACGCAACCTACTTTAGTCCCGCAACTAGCGTCTTCTTTTGCGTCTCGTGGCAGTTTTACGTTGCCTGCGGGGGGGCGATCGGACGATCATTTTGAAGCGGCAAATCGGCCCAGCGAAGGACGCCCTCTGTTGGCGTTTTTCGGAATGAGCCGCGCAGTAATGAATTACGCGCAGTTCAAACAAAATTAGTCGGGCAGGAGCGATGCTAAAGCGCGCCGTAACTTGAGTAAAGCCGCTCAGGGAGCTTGCTTCGTCTCTCACTCCTGGGGCTCGAAACTATCTGCTGCAGATGCAGTTCTGCATGCCCCAGCACTTGTAAAACATAATAATAACTTACTCTACAGAGCTATGTGGCAGAAACTGAAGATAATCTTATAGCACTTTGCACAGTACTGTAAAAGTTAGGCTACATAGTTACAGAAACAGCTACAATTTGGGAGCATCTGCTATGATTAATTATCACCTTACCTTTCAGAGGTCCTGATCCTAGCATAAGAAATTAAACTCTGTAACATCCTTGGCTGCCAAGGATGTATTTATTTCTGGTTATATTGTGTTTATAATTCTGGTTAGCTGCCCAGAGTCACTACAATGAAATGGGTGGCCAAATAAATTGAAATAAATAAGTTTAACGTTGATCATTTGGGCATGTTTACCAAGCCATTTGGCTGTGTGTTTTTTTTAAATCTATTTTATTTTGTAGACTCAGCCAAGCCAAGGTTGCTTGGTTTAAGTGGGGATGGCCTGCAAAGGGTAAACAATATTTAAGGCTGGAGGAGTTGGTAGTTTTCTTCTCCTGGAGAATAGAAAGGGAGGAGAGAGAGAAGGTGATCTGAGCTGGCTGGCTGGCTGGCTTTCTTATATAAGTCAGAAAACAATAGGATAAGCACAATGCTGTTTACTCCACCTCTCAAAATACCTTTAAAAGCTTTTGCTGCCTGAACAACAAGGTAGTTCGCTTAGAACACAGAAAGCAACCATGACAGAGAAAACATTTGCAAAAGAAATAGAGAGAGCGCTGGAAAAATCCAAAGGCCTTAAACTCCACGAACTTCTCTTTTCCTACCAGGGAATTCTCTACCCGAATACGGTGTGCAGTGCAGAAACGTTCCAGGCCCTGGAGAATTTCGAAAGCCGAAAAGATGATGCGGTGTTGGTGTCCTACCCCAAATGTGGTGAATACAACCCTTGCGTTATTTTGTTGCCATATAAGATCACAAGCAAAGAGGAAAAAAACATCTTTTTAATATTGTGTAGCTGAAAGGTATTAGTATGTATGGTTACCACTGAAATGGTTTGCACAGAAATAGAGCCACTAATCTTTGTTTTTCTAAGTGAAACCTTCTGTACTCGAATTAGCTTTTACAGCTATTAGTCGATGTTAAATGCCACATCATGTAAGCTATGGAAAAGAGATGACACGAAGGAGAGAATAGAATGATAAATAAAATGTGATGTGGATGATTAAAGTACTTCAAGAAGCATTTTCAGAAGCTTGTTTTAAGATGTTTTTAAAGCTTAGAAGTGTCTCGTAACAATAGGAATTTGCCATGTCCCATGTAGCCGATAAGTAGTTTTTACCCTGACGACTTGCAAATGTTTTAGTTCTTTAAAATGGCTAATATGATTTAAAGATACTACTGTTCTGTATGGTTCAAGCATCATGCTAAGTCATTTTTTTAAAAAATTGTCTTAGTGTATTGTATAATCTATCCATTGTGGTTTATTCAAAGTATGGGTGCAACCATAGCTAAATACAATGTGTAAATCTAGGTAAATCTTTAAATTGCCTGATTCAAAGATTTTGGCTAAATTGTGATTTTACAATTAGGCTTATCACTTATCTGCATGTATGCTTTTGCCCCTTCCCTTGTGTCATCCAATTCTATCTGTTTCCTCATTTGTAATCTGCAATGCTGTCTATGATGGTTAACAAACAGCCCAACGCCACAACTTGGCTCCGAAACAAAAATGGAAATCACAGCTTGAAGTGAAAATTCCTTTGTGATTTTGAGGCATAAATAAGGTTTTATTTATTTATTTAATTAGATTTTAATATGAGGGAATAAATCAAAATATATAACTGAAGAAGGGGAAGCAAGGATTTCACAAACTGAAGCATATATATAAACATTAATAATAATTTAGCAATCTGGTAAAGATACAATTTAAAGATACAGTACAACTCATAATTGTTGCATTATAAAGATACACTTACAAACTTTCAGTCCACAGCTGCACTAAAAGTGATATAGAACTACAGAACAGAATGCTTTGAGTATGTTTTGGACAAATCATATAAGGTTTAAACAGAAAAAAACATTATTCGCCTGATTCTCTCCTCTCTCACCTGTATTTTCTTTGAGGAAAAATCCGGGAAATTAGATAATAAGGAGTATCTTTATTCAAATGTAATTCTTAGTACAGGCAGTCCTTGACTTACAACCATTCGTTTAGCAGCTGTTCGAAGTTATGATGGCACTGAAAAAAGTGACTTATGACCAGTCCTTGCACTTAGGTCTATTGCAGCATCCCCATGGTCATGTGATCAGAATTTGGGTGCTTGGCAACTGGCATGCATTTACAGCAGTGGCAGCATCCTGGGGTCACGTGATTTCCATTTGCAACCTTCCCAGTTGTCTTTTGACAAGCAAGATCAATGGGGAACCACATGATTCACTTAATGACCATGTGATTCGCTTACCAACCACATGATTCACTTAGCAACTGCAGTGATTCACTTAATGACCACTGCAAAAAATATTGCGAAATCAGGTATGGTCACGTGATGCCTTATTTAACGACAGCACTGCATAACGATGAATTTTCTGGCCCCTATTGTGGCTGTGAATCATGGACTACCTGCACATTCAGTGGGGCTTACTTCTCAAGAAGTATGTAATTGTATAGGATTACATCCTGAAGCTAAATTTCTTTTGACCTCCATTGACCTCCATTGACACTCCATTGATGTGAATAAAATAAAGCTAAGCAACAAATAACTGGATCTAGCTATTCCTTATGCATTTCAGAACTTCTAGATGTGAATGGAAGTTCTATAAAAGTTTTGTGAAAGTTTTTATCACTCACTTCATTGCCTGACATACATTCCGATCTTGAATTTCTAGAAATATTTCTTCTGAACTATGTAGTCTAACTTCGAAGAACAGAATTCTGTGTCCTTAAAGTGTAGCTGTGATCATTGCAATACCCTTAGTACCTGGTATTCAAATTGTCATTCAGTCAACACAGCCCTGGATTAACCATTAAGCAAAATAAGCATGTGCTTAGAACACTAAGGGAAGGGGGGCACCACAGAGTTTTTCCACCTAGCTATCATGCCCCTCACTCTTTTACTGCCACACTCAACTTTAGTTGATTTTTTTGTAATTGTCCTTATCTGCCTTGTTTGACTTTAACTTGCATTTTAAAACAAAAACAAAAAAGTTTTCTTTGGCATGGTGAGTGACTAAAATTTAAAAATTGGTTTGAAGATGTCAGGCATCACATTTGTTTCCATCTCGTGGGCATGAGAGTTTTGTTTCTATTGAGGGAGACCATTGTTGGGCTGTGCTTAGGGCACCAACTGGCCTTAATCTGAGTCTAAGAACTTTGAATCTAGTTAAATAAAAAGTTTCAATGTCATGAATAGTTTCTACCTCACAATATCTAGTTGCAAATTATTTTGCATTTAAGTTGAGATAATGAAGTCTTGCTGAGTTCAGCAAGACTAATGACTTCCTTAGATTTGATTATGATTTTTGCTGTTTTTTTTCCTCCCAGGAGCGAATTGGCTCATTCTCATTGTGAGTGATCTGATTGCCACAACTTTGAAAATTAAACAGGAGAATACAGAATTACCATTTATTGAGTGTGGAGATCCAGAAAAGTTTCAGGTTAGTCAGTGGCAAAAGTTGGCTTTCCAAAATGGGATGTTTTATCTGCACCTGTGTGGAAGTTGTTGAAATGAAATAAGGCAACAGAGAAAGTTCTCTTGTCTGGAGTGTGCCTCTAGTCTTCCAGTGATGTCCTCGCTTTATCAGATACTCAGGAAGGGGCTGTTATTTTGTGGTTTGTCTGGAATGTGAAAGCAGAGTGGTATGAAACATTTGGCATATCTTAGCAGTGAGTGTATTATTCAGTTTGGTGTCATAAAATGTGCAGATGTATTTTGGAGAATCGGAGTTATTCCAACTGCCTTTTGATATAGGTGATGAATCATCTGTATATGTCAGTAGAGCCAATCTATATATGCATGAGTGACCCATTTAATGTGTTTTTTCTCTTTCCTTGTTTTTGTTTTTAAAGAGGATGAAACAATTTCCCTCTCCAAGGATTGTGGGCACGCATCTCCATTACAACTGTCTTCCCAAATCTATTTTCAAAAATAAGGCCAAGGTAGGCATCATTTTTCACTGATAACATTCATTTCTTTCACATCTTTCACTGATAACATTCACTTCCTTAGATGACATTTATAGGAGCAATTTACGGGAGTGTTGTGGGCCTACTGGAATATTTATGGGAATGATATAATGCATGAGATTAGGCAGCTATTTGCCCCGCAGGTTACTAGCAACCAGCTCGCATGGCAAAGGATTGTGAGAGCTGTAGTCCAAAGCATGTGGAAGGGAGGCATCTAATGTATCCTAGCAGATATTTTGTAACATCAGATATTGTGATAGTTTAGCTCCTAGGATACAAGTACACACTAGGAACATAGGATATGAAGTGTCTAGTAACCACATTCAAAGAAAATGAACTAGGAGAGAAGCTCCCTTGACCGCAAGACATCAGTGGATAGTGGTGGCTGTGTGAAGCATGGCATTTTATGCCCTTGCTAGTAGAAAGTAAAGCTAGTAGATTTGGGCTGCAGACATCTGGAGGATGACAAAATGACGGCAAACAGATAACTTAAAACTCTAAATCTCTGCTCCCATTTGGTGATTGGCTGGATTTTGGCAGTCTAGATCTGGTAGCCTTTCTAAAGGTACAACTAGAGGATTTGGAGTACTGGTGATTGTGCTTTGTGAAGGATCCCATTAAAAATTATGGGTGTAATGCCAACCTCTAATTTCCTTTTAAGTGTAGTTTAGGTAATACTAATCACCAACATCAACTTGCAATATGATGGGGATTTTTGCTAGTGATACTTTCACTTATGTCAGCAGAAATTTAAAACATCGGTTCTCTTTTCTCACCTCAGATACTGGTGTTGTTTCGAAATCCTAAAGATACGGCAGCAGCATTTTTCCATTTTCATAACAATGCACCAAGCGTTCCCAGTTATAACTCCTGGGAGGAATTTTTTCCAGCATTTATGAATGGAGGAGGTATTCTTCATTTCTCAGATTGGCTCAAATGTAATAGCTTTGGAAACAGTATGTTAGGCTGATTTGATCAATCTGATGACCAGGCTTAGAAGGGAAAAAATTGAGATTTGCCACTACTATGATTTCTAATAGAAGTGCTATCAAGGGTTGCATTTCTAGGAAGTAAGGTGCCATCTGGTAGAGTGATTCTGGGCTGAACATTGAATTATTGGTTTTAAGAGAAATGAAAACGGTATGATCAGAGCTTCATTCTCCATAGTATATATGCACACATTTCTGTGTCTTATTGTTGCCTCTAAACAAGAAGACCTCACAGGTTTTTGAAGTAGCATTAAAGCTTGCAAAGTTTGCTCACTGGACATGACTTTGGGATAGAGATATACCACATAGGCAGTCAAGATTTTGAGAACAAATTTTTGTCTCTAGCCAAAGCTGAACTGAGAACTATCATGAGTGCTTTCCTTAAAAGCTGGCCCTATTTATTTGGAGGTTCCAAGCAAGATTTTTCTATTCTCTATATCTTGAGAGTTTATGTAAGTATAAACAAAGACTTGTTTCCAACCATGTGTGTTCTCCAGTAGAACAAACACCATTAGCACACTGCTTCTGTTTGCCAGCAGAACAGATACTATTACAACTCCTATTGTCTTCAGAGGATTGCAGATATTTTAGAGCAGATATTGAGGTTGATGGATGGGTATAAGAGTAAGGAAAGGAAGGGGAAATAGGATGTATAATCAAAACCACTTTTGTTTGATACAATACTCTGTGTTATGCAGATAGTGTATGAATGCAATATATGTAAAATAACTTTCTGTTATGATTTCTGCAGACTCTTTTAAAAAATAAAGTCATTTTAATATACTGCCTTTGTACTATAGTTGCCTGGGGATCCTATTTTGATCAGGCTGTCACTTGGAACAAACATATAGATGATGAAAACGTTCTGATTCTGACGTATGAAGAATTAAAAGAGGTGGGTGTATTCATAATCATGAACAAGGCTTCTCCTTGTGCATCAAATGAAAAGAGGTTGTCCCAAACTCTTACTGGTTTTCTAAGACATGACTTGATCAAGAGGCTGGAGTTAGAGCCTTAGCATATTCCATGGTTCAGCTCCTCATCCTGTTCTGAAAGTTGGAAGACAGCCTGGAACATCTGGAGAGCAGGTGATAGAAGAAAAGAGTGAATAGCAAAAGTCAGTTCTCTCACCTGTGAATAATCCTAAACTCCTGGAGTTATAGGGCAATGACATTGGCCTTCTTTTTTTGATTTGGCACCTGAAGCCCTTTAATGCTCTAATGGCATTAAAAGTACATTTTAAACTCATTTTCTGGGCCTTTTTAGCTTGATTTGGTTGGGGCAGGGATAAAACTGTGCCGCAATTGTATTACAAAATTGAAAACTTATCACTGGAAGCAGGAAGAACAAGCTCTGTTGGAGAAGGCTAATATTCTATTTTTTTTTTAAATGCCACGTGTTTAGGACAATTTCCCCTAACATTTGTATTAATGGCATAAATAATGCCTTGTTTGCGTGTTTGTGGGAGAAGAGATTTAGATACCATCTGAGTTGATTTTTACTCTTTCTCCTTTCCTGCTGTATGGCTGTCGTGGGTTATAGTCTGTATGGTTCTGTATAGAGTAGGTGTATGGTTTGTGACTTCACTATATGCTTGAAAGTCAACAGATCTAGCAATGGGTTTTGAATCTGAAGCTACTCAAGTTTACCCTGAGAAATACAGCTTTTTATATTATTAATATAAATAATTCATATTAAACATACCATTCATATAACTTACATAGGATATTAATCATGTCACTATATTGCTTTCAGGACCTGGTTTCTGGAGTAAAGCAAATAGCTGCATTTTTTGGTTTCCCTGCTACTACTGAGCAAATTCAGTCTATTGCAGACAGAACTACCTTCCAAGCAGTGCGCAACAAGTCGCAGGAAACACATGGTGTGGCTGGTCCACTGCTGTTCCGGAAAGGTCGGTTCAAAAAAAAGGAAACAGAGAAATAGTGTTTTTGCAGTATTCTCCTGTAGCATGTTTCCATTAGTAAGTGATGAGCAATCATGGCACCTCTGTTTATCAATGGGTCCCATAACTGTGTACAGCAAGCACACTTTGTAGGGTTTTCTACTACTACCAAAATTTGGGAGGAAGAGTGAATAGGTTGAGAGAAAGGGGAAGCCTGAACATTTATGGTTGGAAGGAATTGAAAGATCCTCAAAAAAAGTTTCTAGAACAAAGACAAGGTAAGAATTAGTATGCAGATATGGTGGAAGCAAGATCAGAAAGGTCTATGGTAGTGTTTCTCAACCTTGGCAACTTTAAGATATGTGGACTTCAACTCCCAGAATTCCCCAGCCAGTCTTTGGTTTCCCTGCTATTACTGCTTTGCTGGCTGGGGAATTCTGGGAGTTGAAGTCCACACATCTTAAAGTTGCCAAAGTTGAGAAACACTGGTCTAGGGTCTCATTAGAAATTAACATTAAGCTATATTTGAATTTATTTCCTCTTATCTATGTGTTTACTTTCTTTTGCTTATTAGTTCTTACTTTTTTTCTGTGCTCTGCATAAGGGAATAGTGTGATAAGTAGGTGTGTATATAAGATTGATGAAGACCTATCTGTATTTTCTGGTGCCTCATCAAGTGTGTGGTTTTAGGATGTTAAAGGTTATCTGATAACACTGAAATTTCTGAAATTTACACAAGGAAATGGAAACTAATATTTGATATTGTTTCCAGTAAATTAAAAAAAAGGGGGGGAGGAGGGAACACACATTTTTGTTGGTTTCTCCCTCATCTGAATAGGAAGTGCATTGGTTGCCCTGTATTTTTAAAAGTGTGAATTTGAGATTAAGGTATGCAGATTTATAAAGCTATAATCATTAATATTTGTATCCAAGTACTAATGATTACTGGCCTACTTAACTTGTTTTGAAGTCAGTCAAGTTCACTCGCTGTTGCTGCCTACAGACTACCTAATAGGGTATGTGCATATAAAGAGATTTTTGCCTTCACTTTCAGAACTGGCTCTGGCAGTTGTACAGGATAGAAAATGCTGGAAGCAGGACAAGACTAATAGATTTAATAGATTTGGCTAAGAAGGAACCATGGGAATTTGGTGAATGCATTCATATTTTTCTAATCCTCAGTCCAATGTATCATTTTGCACCCAGTTATCAAATGACAAATCTTTTGAATTGTTATTAGAACAATCAAGTGATCCTGTTTTAAACTACTTTCTTCTGGCCTCCATTTTCCTTTTGTTGCAGGCATTGTAGGAGATTGGAAGAGTATTTTTGACAAAGCTCAAAGTGAGCAAATGGATGCTAAATTTAAGGAATGTTTAGCTGGAACTAAGCTGGGAGCAAAGCTGAAGTATGACGTCTACTGCAAAACCTGAACATGCATCTTGTGGAAAAAATATTATTTTTCTGGAAGTTTTGTTTGCTTGCTTAAAAAAAGGATGAAACTCAGAACACACATTTCACCATAGCTAATCTGTGAAACTTTTTAGTGTCACATTTCTAGTATAGAATAAATTGGTATTAAGCTTGAAAATTGCCAGACTATTTCATAGAGCGAGGCAATCCATTTTTTCCTAGATAACGTATGCAAGCCTCTATTACAATATTTCTAAGGACAAGCGGACAATGGCATGGACCTAGGCTTATTGGGAAAATGTGCCTATACAATTAAGAGCTTTGAAGCATCAATAGACAGTACAGCTGATGATGTATTTCATACTCCAGTTGCTCCATTCTCCTGTTATTTTCCCTGCTCAGCTTTGGAACAATACTGAAGTACTTGCTCCTGCAGAATTTAAGACATATGGGGAGAGGACCCACTTCCAGAGGGTGAGGGGTAGTTGCATCATTTCACTGCTGCTTTAGAACTTTTAAAGTCAAGCTATCAATGTTGCCCCTGAGCAATTCTGTGTGAATCACCCAAGAAGAACTATGCTTTTCCATTATTGTCCCCTTTACAAAATTTGAGAGTATCACTGATTTTGGTTCAAGACATTGTTGCAGCTTTTTTGGGGGGGGCGTGTGCCTTCAAGTGATTGTTGACTTGGTTGAGCTAATCCCTGCAGTTTTCTTGGCAAGATTTTTGGAAGTGGCTTGCCATTGCCTCCTTCCTAGGGTTGAGACAGAGTGACTGGCCCATGGTCACCCAGATAGCTTTGTGCCTAAGGCGGGACTAGAACTCCTGGTCTCCCGGCTTCTAGCCTGGTGCCTTAACCACTACACCAAACTGGCTCTCATTGTTGCAGCTTTCAGAGAGTGTTAATTTTGGCTTTCTTTTGGAGCTTCAATACAAGGGTCTGAGCAAAAAGGTTTGGAGTTGGTACCACTTATTTAGGATGGCTGACTTTTAAGGGATACTAGAAGGAACCTTGTAATTTTAGGAAGGATGAGCAGTTCAGAAATAAAGTTTAGATAGAGAGGAGGGAAAAACACCTTGCCATTTTAACAGCCCTTCATATACCTTTTAATATAATAACAGAATAAACAGAATTTAGGCAACTGAATTAATATTGAGTTGTGTTTATTAAAAGAACTAATTATTAAGATCAAGATGGACATAGAAAACTAATGTGTCTAGATTTATACATTCTACACTATGAACCATGACTTATAAATTACAGTAGCTGGGATCACACACAATCTATTAAGCCAAAACCAAACCAACCATATTATACCTTAGCATACTGTGTAGCCACACACAAACCTAAGTAAACCAAATGTTGGGGTTCATCTTTCATGTTTTCTGATGTTGCAGAATAATCTGTTACCTTTGATTCATATAATAAATACTTCTGATGTATAAAAATGACAATTCAATTACAATGTGGGGGATACAATAATGACTTGTAAGCTAGTTCTCCTTATGGCAAAGTCACGTGTTGCATTAGCCTATCTGATAGAATGTGCTGGAAATATAAATATGAAATTACTCAGACTGGTGAATTAATCTGAAATGTATTCACTGCACCAAGATGATCTTTTTCAGCATTTTCAAAAGAAAATCTATGCTTCTTCTTGTAGCACATGCACTGATGATAATAAACTTTTTTACTGTAAATTTTGTAAGGTCAACATTTATGTTCAGTTTCTAGAGTACTGCAAAAATAGTTCAGCTCAACAAAATTCCCTACCATTGTCCTACCTGACCTCTCCTATGTAAGGATAAGTTCGTTTAAGTCACCAGGCAAGAGGCAGATACTCCTAGTTCGACAAACCAGTGTATGATGTGTTTGTGTGACGACTTGCATCTGAAAAGTATAAATTAGTTCCTGGAAAGCAGCATTAAGTGGATCATGGAAGTCATAACGTAAAGTAGAGATGAAAGAGAAAAAAAGAACAGAGAAAAAGGTACAGTAGTCCAAAGAGAAAGTCAGGGATACAACTATTTGGCATGCTAGCTGGTCGTTCTGGGAGCTGTAGTCCAAACACCTCTGGAATGTGCTGGGTTGGGGAAGGCTGGCACTTTGTAATGTTCAACAAAAAAGTCAATTTGTATTAATAAGGCAGTGAAAATTTTGTATGAAGATGGCCTCATATTACTTATTTTACTGTTTAGGGCTTTACCAAATACTTTATTGAAAACATCAGACTAATATTTTAGAGCTGTTTTTGCATTTTCCGGTACTTTGTTGAGGTGAACTATCAAGTTTCTAAGATGATTTTCTATCTACCTCAACAAGAGATTGTTAGATGATGGTTCTTGAATATCCCAGAGAGTTAAAAAAATGGGCTGGACTCCAGTTTGAACCAACTGTTCGTGGGAATCACCATCAACAGGCAAGGCCTTTAATGTTGGAAAATACTCTTTTTTTTCTGCTGTGCTTTTCTCTTTCGGAGTGGAAATGAGCTGTATGTTAAACCCTAAAGTTTCTATCTCTACAGGCTATAGATTAATCCTTGCTTATAGAAGCTGCAAGCTCACTAAATGCTGAAAAGGAAAGGAGTAGATATTGTAGAATAAATCTCAGAAGCAAGTCCTGTTGTGTCCAGTGGGGTTTATTTCTGTTTAAGAACGAGATTGCAGTCTTAATATTTATGACAATAATGAAGAACCAGAGAGATACATAAATAGTATGTAGAATGATGAAAGAGAGGCTGTTGTTTCCACCCTCTTCCCCCAAATGACAAATTGTATATCTTCCCTGAAAAAGAGATAGTTATGTCCATGAGTTCAGCACATCAATAATTTAATACAGAGCAAGAAAAAAACGACGAAGCTAATGAAAAGAAATGGAATTAAAGCAGGTAAGATGACTGGGATCCATTTTCTCATCTACAGAATAACTATGGTTCAAATAGAAGTCTTTCCCAATATTTTAATAGAAAATATAATTAATGTTAGATTACAAAAGCTGGACCATTAAAGTACGAGATAGATATCAAATAAATTCTGAAGGGAGCCTGGAAATTAGATCAGGAGCCAAATGGATTTATAATGAAGGCTAGAGGTAGACTTGAAATCCTGTTCTATTATATTACAATGGCAATTACCTGCAATTGTATTCCCATTAATTATAGTGCTTTGCTGAGAGCACTAGCAACTTGGAATGAATTTATGATGGAAAGGACTCTGATTTCAGTCCCACCTTAATTGTAGTGTAGCTATGGTGGTCTAGTTTGCCCTTCAGAAATTAAACTACTTTGCAGTTATTAAGAGCTGCTAATAGTTTCAGGATCTGCATTTGAGAAAGGTAGAGAATAACTACACTTAAGAAGTAGAACATTATAGCAGTTATTCAATATTTGAGTGTATCATTCAACCAAATGTTTTGCTTATGAGGGCAATTTTCCAAGGAAGAAACATTAAGTGCTGTTAAGCAGTGCAACTGCTTTCTTACATTAGCAAAACGGTTAATTTTTGCCCATCCAGGGGGTCTGTGCAAATATGAAGTAATACTGGAGTAGGCATGTATATAGTGATATAATGCAATCAATCAATTTTATTTATGGCCAAAAGACCCCCAAGCAAGTTACAAATATATGGATGGGGAACAATAGGCTTCAGCTGAACCCTGGTAAGATGGAGTGGCTATGGGTTGGGGGTTCCTCTGTATCCAGGAATTTACCATTTTTGATTCTGGATGGGGTTGTCCTGCCCTAGACAGACCCGGAATGGAATCTGGGGATTCTCCTGGACTCATGACTTCCGCTCAAGGAGCAGGTGGCAGTCATGGCCAGGAGGGCCTTTGCTCAACTTCATGTTGTGCTCCAGTTATGCCCTTTCCTGGATCAGGAAGCCCTCCAATCAGTCATTCATGCCCTAGTCATCTCCTGTATAGACTATTGCAATGCACTCTACATGGGGCTACCCTTGAAAAGTATCCGGAAGCTACAGCTGGTTCAGAATGCGGCTGTGCAGGCAATTTTGGGTGCCCCAAGGATGGCACAAATAACACCTTTGCTGTGGGAGCTGCATTGGTT
This sequence comes from Liasis olivaceus, assembly GCA_030867105.1. Classification (NCBI taxonomy): domain Eukaryota; kingdom Metazoa; phylum Chordata; class Lepidosauria; order Squamata; family Pythonidae; genus Liasis; species Liasis olivaceus. The sequence continues at coordinate 268,530,620 of CM061349.1, forward strand.
GCCAGTCTGCTTCTGGGTCCAATTCAAAGTGTTGGTCATCATCTTTAAAGCCCTACATAGCATGGGACCAGGTTTCCTGAAGGACTGCCTTGTCCCCATTACATTGATCCATCCCACCTGGGCAGGCAGGGAAAGTATGTTATGGACCCCACTGATTAAAGAATGTCGTTTAGTGGGTCCCAGGAAGAGAGCCTTCTCTGCCATTGCTTCTGCCCTATGGAACACTCTCCCTCCAGAGGTGAGGTGGGTCTCCTCTCTTCTGGCCTTCTGGAAAGGGGTGAAGACCTGGCTCTGCCAGCTCGCATGGGGCTCAAGGAGGGGTAACCAACCCTGGGGGTGGTTAGCACCCTGGAGACGCTCCCAGAGATCAATAATTTATTTTTACCATCTATCCCTTGGATTATATTATTTATTTTTGATGACTGTTTTTATTGTATTTTTATTGGTTTTTCTTATTTATTGTAAACTGCCTAGTGTCACTTGTTGAGTGAGATGGGTGGTGACTAAATTTGAAATATATATATTTCAAATATACACACACACACATACACACACACATATATATATATATATATATAAATAATCTGAACTTGGCATTAGACAAAACAGTTTAACAAATAAGATATTTAATAAATATTATATAATACACTTAAAATCCCACTCACTGATTTGTTACTAAAACCTTGTTTTTATAGCCATAGTTAAAAATCTGGCTATTGCCACTGTAAGTTTAGGATTTTCATCTGCAAGTAAAATTTTTACATACTCAGAAGTGTCTCTTCCTGCTTTGGATTTTAAAATAGGCCAGATAACTTCCTACCAAAGACTCTTATAAAATTCACAATACAATAAAATGTGATCCACCATTTCAAGATCAGTACCATTACAGGGACAGAAACTTTGAGAGATGGGAATTTTTTGAAATCTACCATATAGCATATGTGATGGCAGCACATTTAACCTGGCTTTCAAAAAGGCTATTCTATATTTACTTAAATATAAACTATTCAGATATTTAGGGAGTTGAAAAGTATATCTGTAGCTAATTCCATAGGTTACAGGTGATCATGAAACGTTGGCTTTAGCCATTAATTCCTGTACTGAATTATCCCATAGCCTTTGTTTGATACAATGAAATGTGGATGACATACCCCTATAATCAGGATCAATGCTAATCTGACTAAACTTTTGAGTCACCTGTTTAAGCCACATATCTACAAAGATTCATTTGGGATTTCCTGAAGCAATCCTTGTTTTCAGAAACATATATTTGCAACCAAAACTTAATGGTGCTTAACCAGGCCTTTGTTTCCAAAGGGCATTGCCCAGTTTCCAAGAGAATAACAGAATTTGCAACACAGCTTGGGACACTTAAAAGAGATCTTTAAAATTTTACCTGCAGTTGCGCTATCTTATTATTAGCAAATGTGATCCAGATTGGAGCTCTATATAAAATTTGTGATGCAATTTTGGCAATGAAAACTTTTATTGCTGCGGGAAGAAATCTTCCTCCTTTTGAATAAAAATATCAAAGCAAGGCTGTCCTGATAGATTTTGCTTTCAGAAGTTTTCCTTGCAATGATGTTGCCAGGTTAGAGCAGGGTTAAATAAAATGCCCAGATAACTAAAATTCTCTACTTGTGTTATGAGCTTGAATTTTCCAGGTGTACTTCTTAACTTTTTTTTCCAAAAACGAGAATTTTAGTTTTGTCATAGTTAATTTGCAATTGATTTTCCTGGCAATATTTAACTAGTGCCTCAAGTAGGTATTTCAAACCCAATCTAGTATATGAAAGAAGAACAGCATCATCTGCATATAACAAAGCACAATTTTTCCTTTTGGCTATTGATGGACAATGGTCATCAGCCTGAAGTAATGTGGTCTCCAGATCATGGAGATAGATGTTAAATAATGTAGGGACCAGGATGCAACCTTGTCTCACTCCCTTGTTCATTGTAATATTGCCTGTAAGTGAACCTTTTCTGTTGCATTTAACTTGCATTATACTATCTTGATTCGGTGCTTGTATTAAATATGTAAGATGCCTGTCAGGAACCAAATTCTCTAATTTAGCCCAAAGTCTGGTTCTGTTAACAGAGTCAAAAGCAGCTTTAAAATCTATAAAAGCAGCAAAGAGGATACCTTTCAGGAAAATAGAATATTTTCTTGCTAAATAGGCTAATATAAAACACTGATCAATTGTTGATTTACCTTTCTAAAAACAGCCTGAGCATTGGTTAAAACAAAATGTTCCTCAAGGTAAGAGGTTAATTTTCCATTTAAATGTCTTGCACAAAAGTTTCCCAGAAGTGATAGGAACTGATTGGTCTATAACTGGCAGGGTTTTCTGTATCTCCCTTCTTATGTAGGGGAACTATTATAGCCCTATTCCAGCCCAAAGGGTTTAAACCAGACCTATCTATTGCAGTGAATAGGGCTGCCAATAAAGGGCCCCACCAAACTAGATTTCGTTTAAGGAGTTCAATGGGTATATTATCCTGGCCAGGAGTCTTGCCAGATTTTACTTTTGATATAAGGTCAACAATCTCTTCCTCTAACACTGGTTCCCACTGTAGAAGGATAAATAACTTTGATCTAATGTTGTTTGCTATATTTGCGACTGTCTGCCCTGCTCCATAAATATTGATTTTAAATATTTTTCCCAGGTCTTAGATGGTATATCGCAATCTGGGACTGAGGGAGCAGTGAAAGCCCTGGAAATTAAATTTCAAAAAGTTTTGGAGTTTTTATATAAAGAAGCATTTATTAATAATGACCAGGAATCTCTCTCTGCTTTCTGTTTCTTCTGATGTATTAGTATCGTATAATTTTTCTTCATTTCACAATATCTTAAAGGGGGCTGTTGTAAACTAGACTTTCTGTATGTTAAATATAGATTTCTTAATTTTCTCTTAGCTGTGGCATAGTCCTCATCAAACCAACCGGAAGTAATTTGTTAAACTGTTTTATCTAATGCCAAGTTCAGATTATATTTGTAACTTGCTTTCAGGCCTTTTGGCCATAAATAAAATTGATTGTTTGATAGTGATATAATATTTTTACTTGCCAAGCAACAGCTCACTCATGAAAAATGTTGAATTTCAGCACTTGAACATAGAACGTTGTGGAATTATCAAAAAGAGAAATGCAGAGTGCAGACTGAAATTCTAAATGCAGGAGTAAATACCTGTTGACTCACCAGAAGTTTGATTAGCATGCCTATTATCAGTACTGTTATAGGCAGGGCTGCCAATCCACCAACATGTAATTGATCTCATTAGAAAAACTTTCATGACTGGTAGTGTGAGAGTTGCAAAGGTAGGTGAGCACCAGATTTTTCCAAGTTTCATTCATAACTCACTAGCATCCATCTTGGCCTTTGCTTCTTGCCCACTGAACTGTACCATTTGCAGAATTGGGTTCCCAGATTAAAATTGCCTGGGAAGTGCTCAAGCAAGGCTGTTGGGAATAGCTGACAACTACAATGCCAGAAAAAGGTAATGTTAATACCATGTACCAGAGTTTATTATTTTTACACTTGAAAACAACAAAGTATTGCTATCCGATCAACCTGCATCTGTTTTGGATAATAACGAAAGCAGTTTTAAGATCTATTGCCTGATGTACTTTATTCATATTTAAATGTATTCCAACCAGGCTTATTGCTAAGCACTTGTGCATAGAATTGCAGCTTTAAACTGATGTCATATGATTTGACTACATGCTTTCTTTTTATACCTTTCCCAGCATGTCAGGAAGTCATACCCCTGGCTGACCTCACAATCAACCAAACTAAAATATTAATTTTGGTTTTGTCTGTGTATAAAATTCTTTGTGAATCATGGTTTATGGCTTAGTTTATATATATAAACCCAAACTTGTGGCTTATAGTTAAAATAAACAGCCTAGTGTGATGTGTGAACGCAGTTCTATGTTGAAATATTCAAAACCTATGTCTCTAAGCGTGGCATCAGATGGAAAAGTCAGACAAGTCCCCCTTGAAACATTTATTTTTCAGACCACAACCTGATCAATGCAATAACAAGCAAACATGATTGTCCTAATTGTCCAAGGAATTTTATATGTCTGTCAGACACCCCATTCCAGTTTAATATGTCATGTAAAATGGTGGCAACTAAATGAGTGGTCTTAATTTTAGATCTGTCTAACTGGTCAATCCAGCTCTTCAACATGGTAGAGCTCTTCAACAATGGGAGATGTTAAATAAATTGGAAAGTACCGTATATTCTACATCACAAACTAGTTGTAGAGATCCAGTTCTCAAAAAATACTTGAGATATGCCAACTTAGTCTTCTGAAATCTGACACTGAAATGCATCGGAGGCAAAACCTATAGTATTTTGTTTTCTCTGGATTTTGGAACATTATTTTGTATCCTTTGGATTATACAGTATGTGCTACTCCATAGCTAATTCATTTTTTTTTCTGAATAAATATTGGAATTTCTAAACATACCAAATTATTGAAAAAGTTCACTGTATATCACCAACTTTAGTGACTACTGAGAGTTGATGACCTTTTGGAATATCTGCACGTGAACTTGGAAAATAATCTGTCTTGTCCATATTGTCTAAATCCAGAAATATTCCTTATACAGGGACTAATTTCAGTACAGCAGGAAGCAAGAATTCCAGATGTTGCTTGAATTACATCTCTTTCATTGTTAACAATGCTGGCTATAGCTGTTGAGAGTTGTAGATTAGTAACATATAAAGGATTTCAAGGTCTCTTCCCTTATCTTCATATTTAAAGGTATAGTTAGAGATGACAGTAATCCATCACAGGAGCTTTTAAAATCACATTCTTCCTTCCTGGTAGAATCATATCAAATTGGACTGGCTGGGAGTGATAACATTCTGCAAATAACTTGGATCCTGAAAGTATATACCAGTGCACATTACAAAGTTTTAAGGAAGCAGAACCTTACAAACAGTTCATTGGGTGATGAAGAAGGTAGAAATATCAAGCTGCTGTTCTGAATAGGGTATAAATCTTCCCTTCAAATGTTTAGATCAAACTGAAAAACCTGATACAACTCAGTTGTTGTTAGGCTACAGTGGAACATGCACATTTGGATGCTCCCATATTCGGCTTTTAGAGTATGATCATACTACCATCTTCCATTTGAATACCACATGTTTTCTGAACAGTGTTTCCAGATTTTTTTCTTGCCAGAGAAAATCTGTTAAAGAAGCAAAGAAAAAGAGCTGTGGGGTGTCTTTTGAATGAACCTTCTATTTGGAAATATCCCGTCAACTATGTGGCTTCATAACTTTGATGAGGTCTCCATCCAAATGTCTGGGGCAAATGTAGAACAACCCTTCAGATGACCCATAATAGTCAGCAGTTTGGGAAGAATGACTGGGGATGATGGTTATTTTAGTTCATAGTTCTGGAAGGTAACCTGGGAGGTAAGGAGACAACCAAATGAACAACCGGCTTTTGTTCCTTTTACTCCCGCCACTACTGATAAAATGTAATGTCCAGAAAGATTTCATGCACCAAAGAGAGACTGCCAAAATAAGTGAATGTAATTGATTGGTCTGATATCCTTGGTGTAATTATGGCATTGGTACATATATTACTGTCAACCATCTATCTATAACCCTAACCCATTTGCCAGGGAAAAAAGTGTGAGACAGCTGAAATAACTAGACGTAATCAATTGGTACACAAACTTACTGGCGGGCCAAAACTTTCTGGTGGGCAAAAAAGGTCTAAAAGTCCTCGCTTAATGACTGTTCATTTAATGATGGTTTGAAGTTACAACGGCCTTGGAAAAAGTGCTTTATGACCTATACTTGCACTTACAACTGTCACCATCCCTGTGGTCACATGATCGTAATTTGGGTGCTTGGCAACCAGCTCACATTTATGTCCACTGGGGAGGCTGGATTCACTTAATGACCATGTGATTTGCTTAATGACAGTGTGATTTGTTTGACAACTGTTTATGTTAATCTGCATGTCAACACTTAGTTTAGAATTTGTAGGACTGATACCAAAGAACGAGAACACTAAGGAAAATGCCAGGACATTAATAAATCTTGGAAAAATGTTTATTAAGAAATCGCCCCTGAATACTTAGTGTCAGAAGGATATGACCCCAAAATAGTCGGGTGAGCCCTAATGGCAGGGAAGGTTCATGTTCCAGAACTCGGCTCACAAGGAAGCTGGGAAAAAGGGGTAAATCTTATATCCCCTTTTCCCCACTCACCCACCCCTTGGAATTCTTGTTCTGGGATAATTAGCAAGGGGAAATTAACATTTGTATTTACATTCATTGAAAAGGAAAAGATTACAAGAGAGTAAGCAGGCACACAATGGGGAATATACATTGAAAGGAATGCCTTGGCGCCAGCTGTTCGCTTAGCATGCTGGTGGCTGTGATCCTGGAGCCACTTCAAATAGCACAAGAAAGCCTTTAGGGTGAAACTGAATAGGGCATTTGCCAAATTCAGATAGCAGGGTAAGCTGGCCAAGGGTGCTAATTAACCTACAGCTAGCACTTTTTAGAGAAGCACTGCACTGCAAAGAAAAGCAGTTCAGGAAGAGATAGCTTGTTTAAGCAATCTCTTCCCTCTGCAAGGGGGGAAATTCTGTGAAGGGGAAAAGGGAAAAAACAAAAATACAAATTAGACAGGCACAGGACAATGACCACAGTGATTCACTTTATGACCATCATAAAAATGGTCATATAATTGGGCCTGGTCATGTGGTGACTTGCTTAATGACCACACCACTTAATGACCAATTTTCTGGTCCCTACTGTGGTCTTTAAGTGAGGACTACCTGTAATTTCCCCTAACTCCTGTTTATTGAAATCTGCAAGATATGTTAGGCTTTTAATTGTTTGGTTAACTGGACATCCCTCCAACATTTTGCATATGCAACCATGGATAAGCTTCCATCTTCCCCTCTTCTCATACTATTATGCCATATTGAAAGGGCTGCATTATACAGATTTGGGAACTTTATGTGACATAACAAGTGAATCATTGATGCCACAGTGTAGAAATCTTATGATTATGAGAGGAGAATCATAGCTGGAGCCAAACTGTGTTGAAATCCTTTGATATCTTTGCAAGTATGGGTTAAGCCTTTAATGGAGAAATGCTATTGTTAGCACAACAAAAACATGCTTATTCTTTAAATTGCCTTTGAAGACCCTCTGAAAGCTTCAGTTGATATAGAATGTGGTGGTATGGTTACTCACAGCAGTCAAGTACCAGAAGCATATTAAACCAGAACTCAAGTTCCTGCACTGGTTGCTGATAAGTTTCTCAGTACAGTTAAAAGTGCTGAGTTTTGTATAAAATTCTGTATGGCTTGGCATCAATATATCTTCAAAACTGTATTCTCCAGCCAGAGCTAACCCATCCTCTCCTTATATTTATTTTATTTATTTATTTAAACAACGTATATGGCCGCCCAACTCACTCACGGTGACTCTGGGCCACCCAACTCACAGTGACTCCGGACAGCTTACAGGAATAAAAATCCCAAATACAAAACCCACTACACCTCCCACCCCCAGGGACAGCAATACATTTACGCTAGCCATTTGATGGGCTCCAGGCCGACCTGGGACCCCCAGGCCTGCTGGCAAAACCATGTCTTCAAGGCCTTGCGGAAGAGCATCAAGGTGGGGGCTACTCTTATCTCTGTGGGGATGATGTTCCACAGGGAGGGACACAGGCACGCACGTGTGCACACACACACACACACATATCACAGGAGAAGCTCCCGGCGATCCCATATTTTTGTGAATTAAGCCAGGGGAGGGGGGGCTTGTCAGAAGAGTGCTGTCTTAGGACCAACATTATGGAATAGCCTCCCTTTGGACATTATAACTCCCACTGTGATGGCTTTCCAGAAAGTACTTTGAGAACTGAATGTTGTCTTGCTGCTTTTTCATTAATTGTTAATGGTGGGATGCTGTGTAATGTCATAGGACTGTTGTACCGGGGAATATTAATACATTATGACTGTAGGGTGTTAATTGGATTTGTTATATAATCAGGGACATTTTGGTGTTTATTGTTTCACTGTTTTATAGTGATGCATGTACTGTGGATATTTTAACTGTTGCAAGCCACCATGAGTTGAAATGAAATTGGCAGCATACAAATTTTATAAATAAATAATTAAGTAAGTAAACTGTCAAAAACTGCAGAACATTTTACTCTTCACGTTGCTTTGTACTTATTTACTATGTCTGCTGCTCATTAGTTTTGTTTCATTCCAAAAAAATTGTGAATTATTTGGCTTTTTTACTCAAGCAATCAAAGACATGCCTGATCTAATTAGAGCTTTAATATCTATGGCACATAGTTTTAAATTAGTTCCTGTTATATCTTTAGGGAGAATGAGGGCTGTGAAACACCAGGCCAAAAGAAAACATAGATAGCATGGAACTGATGCAAATGACCATGAAATAAACTGAAGCAATTGAGATTAAGCACAGGAGAAAATGGTTCATTGGTTGGGTATCCATCCAGTTTTCTTTTGTGAACAGGCTGATTCAGGGCTGGTTGGTGACATTTTACTGCGTGACATGATGGACAAGGTAATACTTTCATCCCATTCCATACACAGAAGCTTATCAGACTAAGAACTCAGTATTATTTAACACTGGTGATGTGACAGTAATCTTTATTGCATCTAAGAGTAGCAGGCTAACTTTGGGTCCCAGAGAACGCACAAAGCAAACCCAGCCTACTCTTCTATCATCTTGCAGTGGCTTGTTCACCATGCTACCTGCTTCCTCCCTGCTCAACCCAGTGTCTGAATGTATCATATGAATAAGCAACATATGTACAGTATCTGTGCATTGGGTAAATGGTGAAAATCTTTCAGAGCAATTGATCTACTCTGACAGTTTAGGAATTTTGACAGAGAGAGTTCATGATTGTTGCGCGGCTGGAGATTCTGACAGTTTTCTAGCAGGAGTTTCTTTTTCTGGAGTACACAACTGTAGTTGGCTGCAACAACTGCTTCTGGATGCCCTGTTGACATCATAGGGCAGGCTGCCAGAGTGTTAATGTGGCCAGCTTCTGCTGGAGTTTTAACCCTTTGAGTACATTGGAGGATGTGTAGGTCAAAGGTCCATGTCATTTAGCCATTGCAGTATGAGTTCCTGCTGACAGTAGACAGATCTCATGGACGGGTTGAGTGATGTAGTTGTGGGGGATGCAGGGGTCCTGCTTCAGGGAAGTATCTCCAGCATTTCTGTATCCATTTCATAACAGGAGGCATGATAAAAATGGACCTTGTCTCACAGGGCTACCAAATGTGCCACGATAGTCTAGAACAGGGCTAGATAATCTGGCATCTTCTAGTTGCAATTTCCCTCTTGGGTGAAGCTAATGGGAACTGATGTCCCAAACATACAGAGAGGGGCACGTTGCCTGTCTCTGTTCTAGAACACATTCAGATCCAACAGTCATGACTTACCTTGAATTGGAACATCCATTTATAGCCTATCCCCATTTTTCTTCTTCTGTCTTTATGGTGATCATAGGGAAAGATGGGTGTGAGTTTTAAGGAATGATTTTGTGACATTTGTCTACACATGCACACATACCTATCTGGTTGTTCCTTTGGGGGGTAAGGAATTTGATGCAAACTGCAGAAAAAGATAAATGTTAAGCAGAAGCAATTGGAGGCAGGGGATAAATCACCTTGGCTTTTCTCAAGTTTATGCACTATTTCAAAGCATTGCCTTTTGCTCTTTAAACTTCTCACCTCTCTTCCTTTGAGGTTCTCCTGAACTCCACCCAGCCACAACTTTCTCAGCCTTCCCTGTACTCTCAGCCCATTCATTCTTCCCTCATATATTTGTTTTGTGATTCACTCCTCATTCATTCTCTCTATATGACCTGGTCACTCACTTCTGTAATTTGGAGCACATTGGATAGGTGGAGGAGGCTGTGGAGACAAAGAGGAATTGATAAAAAAATGATTGCCTTCTCTTCCATTCACAGGAGTTTCTGCTGTATCAGCCTGAACAGAAAGGATTACTTTTAAGAGAAAGTGGATTAAACGTTGCTCTACATGGGGCGGAAAAAATGCCTTACAACCTCCCATGCTCAAAACTCAGCTCTCCTGAATTAAGGGCATTCTGGAATAGATGCTGAAAGATCATGAATACCTGCAGGGAAAATAGAATTGGAGAAAGTCCCTTTGTGTAAGCAGAAATTCTGTGGAGTTTTTATCACAGATTATATTTGAACTCACCATGGATTGCCAGATATTACATTTTTAATAGCTACACAGAAAAGGGCATGATAAAAATGGACCTTGTCTCACCGGGCTACCAAACGTGCCATGATAGTCTAGAACAGGGCTAGATAATCTGGCATCTTCTAGTTGCAATTTCCCTCTTCCCAGTGCTGGGAAAGAAAGAGTTAATCTGCCCTTCTCCACTTGCTGGGATTCAATAATCTTCAGGTCCGTCCATCACATTTCATGTAGTTTTGCTGTTATTTTCATAGAAGGAGGTAAAGAAGCACAGAAACGGTCAGAATAAAACAAAAGGAATGGGGCTGTGTTTATTCCCCACTGGAGACCTTTCTCTTCCTTTCAGTGTTTTTGTGGAGGCATTTTGGCAAATAGCCCTTGCCAAATCCAGTACCAAATAAGCAGACTTTGCCAGCAGCACTACTATGAATCAAGAGCTTTTAAAATATTTACAATAAGGCAGCATGAAAGGGGAATAGAAGAGAAAATTGCAGAAAGACAGTCAAATGGAAAAGAAGCTCTTCCTTTGTGGATTGCCAGCTGATAGCCTATGGTTTGTTAAGCTTTTTACAAATATTTAATTAGACCTACTGCATTAAAAACATAAAAGAGGTATGTCAGCATCCTCCATTGTGCTATCTTTAGAATAATTGCCTTTTCTGGACAGCATGGATTTTCATGGCAGGTGGTAAGTAAAATCTTTTCAAGACACAGCAGATGGCAAAGCAGAGATCCCCTCTCTCTCTCCTCCCCCCAAAAATTTCTGGGCTCCCAAGCCTTGTATTGTTTGTTTACATTCTGTATAAATTGATTTTATGGTTCTATATCAAAGCACCACTGAAATTATGGATAACATGCAGACTCGCATATACAATGCCCTCTTTGAAGCATTAGAAAGTAAGAAACATTTGGGCTTGTCTGCAACAGAGCCATAGAACAGAAGTAACCAAACCAGATAGAGGAGGAAAAGGTGGACGGTCTAACAGGAGGAAGACTTCTTTTGAAGAACTGTAAAGAGGAGCATAGTTAAAGCCTTATGACAACGTTAGAGGAAAGTCATTAAGAACCAAGGAAAGAGGTGTCATCTGTAATACTTACAACCTCATAAAGAAAATAGAGAAGAAATTGCAAGATAAGAGAAACATAGAACATGGACCCAAAAAAGAACCCTTTTAATTGGACACAACAGTCAATTGTTTATACTTGCTTTATTTGAGAATAGTTTATTTAAATATGAATTAAAGTACTGTATACAAAAGTTTAAATTATACACAGGCACACAGTTTACATGCCACAAGGTAGATTATATGGCCTAGTCATATCCAAAGATCTGGTGACTCCTATTTACTTGGGATTACTACTGCAGATGTTCTGCTGACGTTGGTTAATCCTCATATTATAGCACTTTGCAGCATTACAAAAATATAGATAGGCCCTGTTCCCATAGTATGCTTAATTGGATCTATGAGAGGTAGTTAATGGATGGTAGAAATTCCAAAATGGAATTGGCTGGCTAACTCCAATGTTTAGAGTTAACCCAATATGGGCCAGTCTTGCATAGGGTTAACAACTTCATCCAGTCAGTCAAAGCTCAGGTACACACAAACACACAAAATTAATTACTGCATTTTGCTTATCTAGTTTTCTAAGATAAAGAGCTGAAGAGAAGGAGGATCTGAACAAACTCCAGTCACCATTTTGAAATTCTGGCAGCCAATGAACATACTTCCCTAACGTTGATTGGCTGTGGATGAAAATACCCACTCCGCTCTTAGGCTGCTGGAAGACATGCCTCTTGCATATACTTACAGTCAGTAACATGGCTGTATGGATTGTTTTATGCCCACTCCCAGGGGGATTGTTGTAGTTGGAGATGTGTCTCCTTTGTTGTTACCTTTCTCCCTCATTAAATCCTTGTTTTTCTTGCAAGGAATGTTTTATTTCTCATGGGCCATTATGAGGGGCAAGTCTCATGGTTGGAGAGGTTGAGGAGGAATGTAAGCTTTTGTGTGTTTCTCTGGTAGCTTGTCTTCTGCCGTTACTCTTGATGCAGGAAAGCCTTGTCAGTTTTCTCCTGATGCAGAGATTCATAGGACACCAACCACTCCCTGGAGAAAGTGGGCAGGGATTCTCAATTCCCCCAAAAGCCATTTTGGAACTGGGTAGTGTGATTGTGTGCTGCCGGAATGGCTAGTAAGGAGATTTAACTGGGTTAATACCCAATGGGATTTAGTGTGTCATGGGAATGGCAGGTGAAGAGATAAGCCACTCTTCTTCCCTTCCAAAGAGAAATCCAAGCAGGAAGTGCTGAAGAACTCTTTGCATGCATAACAGTGCATGAATCTCCGTTGGGAAGAGTGACCACCAGCATGATGTCATGGGGAGATTAAGCTGCCATGTTCATGGTTATAAGTCACTTCATGTACACCACCCAGAGTCACTTTATGTGAGATGGGCGGCTATATAAATACGACAAATAAATAAATACATACATACATAAATTAATAATAAATACATACATACATACATACATACCATATAGAGGTAATAACTGATAAAAATTATTCTTCAAATTAACTTAAAAGGCCCAATGAAAGAAATGTGTCCAAACACCTTTGCTATAAGAAAGAGGCCTTTTCTCTTCAGGGAAGAGATTCCACTAATAAACCTCAGTTGCTGGTTATGAGCTTTTAAATCTAATTCAAATATCACATGGGTAGAATAATGCTTCACAGGCCAAGTGGGCTCAAATAGGAGGAGAGATAGTCTTCTGTGTTTCCACTAAAAGCAACTGGTAATTCTGCCAGCTTTGTTTATAAAGATGTTTTGGTTATTAACCAAGAATTGTACTTTTCCCCCTCTATATGTATATTGTCTCTTGAAAAAGAAAAGTACTATAACATACAAAAACAAAATGAGATCTTAGGACTACTAACAGTGAATATTTTGTGTTAGATAGGTAAGATAAACATGTATTAAATGCGTATTTCCATTAGGTGGCAATGTTCCATAAACTTTGAATGTCATGCCACTTGGTTTCATTTAGCTGGAGAAACATAGCCTGTCTTGTTAATTATAAATACGCTGTGTTTTAGAAGAAGGAAAAAAAAATCAGCCTTACTATGAGATGAACTGAAGTGACTACCTCAAGCGACAGTTTTGGGGCATCAGATGTAAGTTAGTTAATAATAATTTACAGCTGAGAATGCAGTGGGTGACATTTGGATTTTCCACCTCAGGCATCATAATGTTTTCAGCTGGTTCTGATGATACAACTATCTTTGGAATGAAACAGTAAATTGTTACTACCATGTTAACATTCAAAAACGGTAATGGTGTTGGGTTTTTTTCACACGGGAGGCTTCAAAGCAGTGCTTGGTTCTATCAGCCTTTAACAGGAATGGGAAACATACTTTGTCAGGATACTTATTCAGGTTACAAATGCTTCTCCACTTTCTCTTCTGCATGGACTAAGGTTAGATCTTAACATGAGTGATGTGTGAGAGAGAGAGAGTCAACGGCAGTTGGGAAACTGAATGAAAATTCTCCCTGAGCACATTTTATTCTTCGTGGGATAATTCATTTTAAGGAGGTGAAAACGATGACAGAATTTATACATTGCACCACACTGTAAAGTGCTGTGAATGGAAATAAAGGAGAAGAAAGCATTTTCCATCCTCGAAGACCCCCAATTCCAGAGAAATGTGTTGTCCGTTGGTCTCTGAATTGGTGTAATGAGAATAATGCAAATAGGTCTGCAATTTGTGGATTTAACCACTTTAAGTTAAGGAAGCAAAACTAGCTTGATCTTTGAGTCGAGTTGCAAAAATCAGTAAGAAATGTTTCTAAGAGTTTAGAGCATCCTCTTTCTTGCCTGTAGAACTATACTGAGATATAGGGACAAAAGGTCAGTGTTGCTGTAATTTTTCTTTGTTCAAGTGAAAACAACTCTCTGTGTGTTTCGATGGCTTTTTGATTTAACAGTGAATAATTAAAGATACAGAAGCTGATGCTCAGTCAGTAAATTAGCTCTCTGATAAACCCCTTTAAAATCGAGGAGAAAAATATCTGTGCTTTTAATGCATCTTAATATGTGCATGATCCATATGCTGTTTTATGTACTTTTTAATAACAATATATTCTGAGTAAGTTTCTAGATATATTTGATATTGATAGCAATATCAAATACTTTTCATACCCATGATATAGCAGGGAACAGCTGCTGGTTTGCCCCTTTAGTTTGCTTGTTAAATGTTTCTGGGCCAAGCAAAATGCACTGTTATTTATGTCCTGATCTGTTAGGCTTTTGAATACAATAAATAATGGATCTGCAAAGCTGAGCTGAAATCCTGGCTGCTCCACTGGAGGTGGACTTCCATCAGCCCAAAAGGAAGTGTCCCGCCACTGGAAATTGCAGAGGTGGGAATATTTTGCTGGGGCTGGGCCGGTAGTCCCTTATTCCACCATGGTTCCTTCAGCTTCCCCCTTGTACCAGTTGCTTATTAAAAATCACTGGTACCCAGATTTAAAGAGGTAAATAAGCTCACATAGTTTTTCATCTTCTGCAGCATTTTACAAAACAAAGAGGTTCACAAAACAGCATGGCCGTGTGGAGTGGGGGGGTGAACTCAGGGGACTGTGTCAGTGAAGGGAGGATCACGATCCAATTGACATCTCTGGCCTTGACACCCAGGCCCACTCGTGGTCACAACTGATGTTCCAGCTCTGCTGTGAAAAACCTCTTCCTTAGTGGCCGCTTGAGGCAGTCATCTCCTCGACACAAAGACCTTTCCTTTAGAAAAGACACCTGGATCCCACGTTTCTTTTGCTCGAAAATTAGCATGTGGAAAAGCTGGTATTTGCAGAAGTGAAGATGAGAAGGAGGATTGTGACCCCTTTGAAACTAAATGGTTTACTGCAGAATAAGCCTTTGCAGGCAACATTCCAAGTTGTCATATGGTGCATAACAAAGTAATCTGTCACCCATCTGATAAAGTGGGTTGTTTCTAGGAGAATTCATACTACAATAAATCAGTTTGTCCGTGTGGTAACACAGTATGGTTTCCATTTTTGCTGGAGTTAAAAGCAGCTTAAAGTAACAGAACATAAAGCCCCTGTTAGGCATTCTTAAATATTGTAAAGTACAGACCAAAAAAGAAAGTGTAAAATCTCAGAGCATTTTTGGACATTAATCATTGCAACAGGAAAGCAGCATATATATTAAAAAATACTTGTATCAAAACTACCTGACCTGGATCAACTCAGCTTGGGCAGATAGATGTTCCTATCTGTTTAGAACAGGGTTTTTCAAACTTGGCAACTTTAAGATGTGTGGAATTCAACTCCCAGAACTCACTAGCCAGCATATTGGCTGGGGAATTCTGGGAGTTGAAGTCCACACATCTTAAAGTTGTCAAGTTTGAAAAACACTGGCTTAGATGATTGGAATAAAATTGGTTCTCTGATCAGCGATGGAAAGGAAGAGAATCACTCTGGATCAAAAGACCCACATTTTGGGTGAGTCATTGAGCACATTTGAAATTTTGTTAATATTTCATGGGATCTTTCACAAAATGGTTGTCAGGAAGGCTGGGGCCAGACCAAAACATATCTGCCTCCTAGAAGACTGATTGATGAGGCTGAAAGAAAATGAGTTTTCCTAAGAGCAAAATGGAACATTGCCCTTTTGAATCTATAGTTTTCTGCTCCATCATCCATTTCATAGAAGACAAATCCTTCTGAGTAACCTGGCAAAGAAACAGAGTACAAAGCAGAGGTGCATTACTAAAGCCAGGAGACAGAATGTTCTTGTTGGGGATGCCCAGGGAGGCACACAAACTGTATCTGTGTGACCTACTCAGTTGTAGTCCTAAGCCACAAAGCACAGTGATGACTGTTGAACCAAACTTTCAGGTTTACAAGATTTGGGATGGCTTTAAAGAGCACCCAGGGTAAATTAATACAGGATGGCAGCCACTTTGACCTCAAGCAACACAGCCTAAAATCTAAAGGGCACACCCAGCTAGTGTAAAGTAGTGCACTATGCTCACTAACTGAGGTGTATAGCTGAATGTGTAGGCATAGAAATGAAATACCAATCCCCCACATGTACATGTGATAGACAATGTGGTGTAGCAATTAAGGTGTGGACTAGAACCAGGGAGAGCCGGGTTCAAGTCCATCCTCATCCATGGAAGCTCCCTGGGTGACTCATTCTCTCTCAGCCCAAACTACCTCACAGGATTGTTGTTGTGGGGAAATTTGGAGGAGAGAATGATAATGTAGATGGTCTTGAGCTCCTGGACAAAAGGTGGGACATACATCTAACAGACAAACAAATAAGTGTATTGTCGAACAAATAAGTGTTCAACCCCAGATAATGCACATGCCCAAAGCAAGCAAAGAAGATAGTTAACACACAGAACACAGGCAAAACATCTCTTTGCATGCCCCCCTCCACTTTTACAGGTTACTCCCCATTACCACCAGCCCCACTTCCCAGAGTACTTTCTGCTACGCTAGCTTATTACTTTGATTCTTCCTGAACATCTGAGCAGGTTTCATAAGAAAACATTAGCTTTGCTTCTTTTCTAAGTATACTATCCAGGCCAATGACGAAGCTGTATGTATGTATGTATATGTATGTATGTATGTATATGTCTCTTGTCTCATACCAGGCCTGAAGGAGGAACTAGAGAGGATGTGGAAAATAAGGCCAAAGTGTTCCCAGTGGTGGTAGGAGAACTCAGGGCTGTGACTCCTAAGCTGGGAGAGTGGCTCCAATAGATCCCAGGAACAACATCAGAGCTCTCTGTGCAGAAGAGTGCAGTGCTAGGAACAGCTAAGATACTGCTAAGAACCCTCAAGCTCCCAGGTAGAGGACTCGAGATTGAGGAAGACATGTACCACCCATAGGGGTGAAAGGGAATTTTTATATATATATCACATCAAATCAAGCTGTTGGAATATGCTTTGATGGCTAGGATAACTTCCTACTTTAAAAGTAAATCTGACACAGATTTCAACTCAAACTAGGAATCATTCTTAGATTATCATCTAAAATTAGTACTACATCTAAAAATTGGGTTTATCTATATTTTAATTTTGTGAGCTACCTACATCAAAATAGATTTTTAATAATATGGATTGAATTTATTAGAATACAGTGCCTTTCGGTGATTTAATTTTTTTTTTAATTGATTGATTGATTATGCGCCATCAAGCTGGTGTTGACACTTGGCAGCTACATAGATAAATTTTCTCCATGACCATCTAACCCGGTCTTTCAGGTCTTCCAATGGTGCACTCATTGCCACTGTAACAGTCCACCCACCTTGATGCAGGTCCTTCTGTTCTTCTCTTTCCTAGCATTATAGACTTCTCCAAAGAGCTAGCTCTTTGTATATAATTTCAGCCTGATCATTGGTGCCTTGAGTGAGAACTCTGTGTTGGTTTGTTCAATGATCCTTTGTTGTTGTTGTGGTTGTTGTTCCTATGGCTGTCCACAGCATAGTCAGGCGTCTTCTCCAACACCAAAGTTCAAAAGCACCAATGCTCTTCTTATCCTGCTTCTTCAACTTTCACTTTCACTTTAATAGAGTGTCACAAGGATTATCATTGCTTGCACTGTTCTGATCTTTGTAGATATAGACCCATTAGAGCATCTGAATATCTTTTCCAAGGCCTTCATAGCTGCTCTACCAAGTACTAGTCTGCGGTGTATTTCTTGACTGCTTCTTCCTTTCCTGTTGATGGCTGATCTTAAAAGGCAGGAGCTATGAACCATTTCAATATCTTCATTGCCAATTCTAAGGCTGGTTCTACCTATTGTCATTAGTTTGGTCTTTTTTCTATTTAATTTTAGTCCCATTTTTTCACTGTGCTCCTTGACTTTTACTACTAGACCTTGCAAATCCTTTGCAATTTCAGCTATCAAAACACTTAATGTGATATATAATATTTAATTATTTATAAGTATATATATTTTATAAAGCTATAACTTCCATGGCATTTTTAAATCCCTGGTGTATTTATCTGTATTATATTCTTTTATTATTTTTTTCATGTTTTCTTTTGTACTTGTTTATATATATTCCCTCCAAAGTGTTCAATTAAAAAAAAAACCAAAAAAGGGGGGGGGGTAATCCTTCATAAAGCGCATTGTAGTAATTGAAAGGTTATTAGGACATAGATCACTGAGGCTCTCTGATTTTGATTATAATAGTAAAATCTAATACAAACTAAATTTAAAGAAAGAAAAGAGAATAGAAAGAAGTAAAAAGTGCAAGAAAAAATAAGAGAGAAAAAAGAGAAAAGTAAGAATATAATAAAAAAGAGAAAAACAATATATAAAGAAGTGATTTCCAACTTTCATCACAAGTATAAACAAATTTAGCGATTCTTCACCCACTCTATATAAGGTTACAAACATTTATCTCTTCATCCCATATCCCATCCCATATCTATAGACAAATCCATAAAGTATCATCTTTTCAGTCCTGGTATCAGCAGAAAGTCCATAAAGGATTGTCAGAAGTAATAACATATCTTGTTTTAACCTTGATCACATAAACCAACTTTATATTCCTTCCTCTTACTTCTAACAGTCTTAATCTTTAGTTCATTTGAATATTGTCATAGGATTTGATTTCTCTTCATTTCTTCTTTGTCCCACGGCAGAGTTCTTCAAGCCTTTAACAAGACTCTTTTGTAAATCCAATATGAAAAAATAATCCAGGTCACTCTCTTGGTTTGTTATTTGTATACATCTCTATCTTGTCGGATAAAATTTGTTTTACACCCATAATTTCTTCAATAATATCTTTTGGACATAGTCTATCCATAGAAGTAGACATCATTACTGACATTGTTGATATTGTGGCTACTAATTTCTAACTTCATTCTTCAAGTCTCCTTCAATATTTTCATTGTTATAACATTTTGCAACATTTTACAGGTTTGTAAATCTTTCTTCTACCTAAAAACTTTAGTCCCCCCAGTGTCCAGTTTTTGAAATCATAAAGTTGCTTATCTTTTGTGTTGTGTCTTGTAAACACCAAAACCAAAATCTATTTCCCACGAGAAGCTGTTTGTCCTATATAATTAATTCCAAAATCTTATTGTAAAAGTTTCAGTATTCCAATTTTATCTGGACTAGTCTGTTTATAACTTTCTAAGATATAATCTATTTAGCTTTTTGCTGTTTATTTCAGATTCTTTAAATTCTTAAGCTTATGATTAAAATTTTCTTTCATTCAGGATTGAAGGCAGACTCACCCGATGTTTTCCAGCTTGTTGTTCTGAAGGTCTCTAATAGCTTAAAAGTAGTTAATGAGAATTTCTGAAAGTGATTAGAAAGTGAGGTTTGGGAACTTAGTGTCCTTTAAAAGTCTCTGCCACAGTTGCAAGCAAGTTGGCTAATCTTGTCATTTCCCAGCACTCAAACCTGTGGAAAACTGCTGTCCTGCTGTGAAGGAATGGTTGGATGAAGGCTGCGCTCGAGGAGATAAGCATTCCCTTAGCCCTCAACAGGAGCGTGGGAAGTTTAAGAAGATGGACTGGCACCACCCTAAGGAATTCACAGTATTGTGGCTTGCTGGGTTGGGAAGTTAGATTCAGTCTGGAGAGATTCTGTCTTGAGGTGGAAGCTAATAAACGCAACAGAACTGTATCTTCGCTGTCTCGGGGAGTTCTTTGGGCTGAACCTGCAGCCTCTTCATGCAGAACAGCTGTCTGGAGCACATGTGGACAATCTCTCATCTGCTCCTTATCTGGAGAAGATAATCACTGGTTCCTTGGCCTTTGCTGTGGTCGTCAGCTCTGCTTTTGCAGAGCTGTCTTCAGTTTTCCATACCTCCCCCAGAAGTCCCCAAGCTTAGCATCTTTTAATTCCCAGAGAGTCTTATCTTGTCAGAACCAGGCCATCTTTCTCATTTCCAGCCCTCAGAACCACCTGTCTGCAGGACGAAGTTAGCAATGAACTGGGCCAGAGAAAAAGGTGCCAGATTGCAACTAAGACTCCATTATAGCACAGCATCAGCTGATTCCACTCCCCATTCCCCTCCTCCTTGCTGCCAGTTCATTCCAGTCTTTTACTTGTTATAACAAACAAATCAGAACTTCAGATGTGCTACTCAGCAGACAAGAGATGGGGAGGTGAAGGAACAAAGGGGGAAATGGGACAAAAGAACCAGCATGACAAAAGCAGAGTGCTGTTTCTTTCTCGGCATAAGCCTCGCTAGCATTTATTTTTACAGTAAGATCTGATTTATGCAACAAGGGAAAACCATTTGAAAATCCTGCATGTGGCCTGCCAGCTGAAGACAGAGCGTGCCATGCCAAGATTCAGCTTCTGACAAGACATTGTGAATATTCTTTTCCCAGCAATTGCCAATGCATGTTAAAATATTGAATCTTGAGCATGGGAGTGATTGGGCACCGTCAGGAACTATGGATAATGGCAACTGCCTGTTTTGCCAAATTTGCGATAAATTGGAAGAGTTACAATGAGGGATTCGGACTAACTGTGAGCAAGGCCTGGAGTGTTATTTTTTTGGAAATGGAATGCAGGAAATGGGTCTGAAGAGCCTTGTTGAAGCCTGTCTCAGCTGAAATCCTTCTTCACCACCACAAGCTGCTTAATCATAGCAGCCTACCATTAGGGGAATGAAATAACCATCTCATGTACTTGATTTGGAGTTATTAATGAAAAAACAGGACCTGTTCACTTGCTTTATTTATTATCATGGAATTTTTACTGGCGGGGAAGGGAAGGAGGAATTGTGCAATTTTCTGCCTCAAATTGACCTTGAATGCAATGGACTGAGTGCATCGGGGCAGGCAACAACATGTCTTTGGATTGCTTTTTATCACCTTTGAAGAAGCAGGAAGAGAAAATGGGCATCTCCATAAATTCCCACCTATATTGCCTTATAACTTGAGGAGAGTGATTTTGAGCAGAAAAAATGACTAAGGAGAAAACAGCTGCATTCAGATTTTAAAGAAAGGAAAAATTCCCGTAATATATGATTAAGGGAATATATTAAGAAGGCTAACTTGTACTTTCCTTGTTTTATTACTTTGTATTTTGAATAAAAAAGTATATCCAGCAATTGCCTTAGGAGAGCATTCTGGATTGTTGCTTTGGTTTGAGCGCAACACACTGAAATGCTGGCTAAGTGTAGACAACACACTAAACCACCAACCCACTAACCTACCTTTTAGCTTAGTGTGTTGGGTGGACCTAGGGTAATTTATGATTTAGCCTCTCAATCCAGATAATTGGATTGAGTTGACCATGGCTCAAAGCATCATGGGTAAGCACATCATGCCAACACAGCTATTCTTTATGTTGAAGGTCACCAGACCCTTTGAATCTACAGATTTTCTTAGCTTTGAATGCTCTCTAGGTCTACCTTCCCTTTCGCTTGTTCAAACTGACGCATCTCTCCACACTGAGGAGCTACTCCCTTGCCTGCAGGTCCGCTTCTGCAGTAAAGTTGCAATGCAATACCCACAGAGGGTAACCTTGTCTTGAAGCATAATTAGGTCTGAAGAAGAATATTATAGTTTAGTCTTTGGGGAGTGGTAGCGTGTAAACGTTTATTAAAATGTTATTTTAGGGGCACAATGCTGTCAGAAGTCAAAGTAGGCAGATGCAAATAAAGGAAAAAGTTACCTATCGCCAGGGGACAGGTTGATATCAAATGGCAAGTTTTCATCCTAGTTATGACTAGGACCAGAAATAAGAGTACAGCATGGGTTTGCACAGAAGCATGTGAACTTGAAGGTGGCATAGGAATCCCAGTGAAAAAGAATAAAAGAGCCACTTGGATTCTGAAGGAAAGATCCAAGGCAGCAGTCAGCACGAGCCCCATCTTCCCCTTGCTGGTGTTTCTTAAAAATTCTCTGAGCATTTGTCATCCTCATCTGGCATTTCCTAGGTAAAGGAAGAATGTTGCACTGGAACTGTGTCTTGTAAATAAGAAAAATGTGCATTTTTCAGAACAAAAATATTTCTTTGATAAAAACAGGGCAACTCATCAGCTGTCAGGAGACCCTTGCCTCTTTTCTGAACTCCTCCTTAAGCTCAGTTTTAAAACTCAAAGCAGGTAAGACTAATACAAAGGACAAGTAGTTTCCCATTTATCAGGCCCCACTTGGGGGCACAGGGGGCTCGGAGGGAGCCATGCAAGAGAATTGAAATAAATCTATCTTCCACAAGCAGACCATATTTCTATGAAGCGTTTTTGCAGCCCAGAGTCTGAGGTGATGGGGGTGGCGGGTGGGAAATCAGTTGTACTGATGAAGCTTGCACAGGCCATGAAAAAAAAGAAACAGAATATGGGGGAAATGGCTACGAGGTTTACTACTTTGTGCTAATGACTTTTTTTTGCACCCTGCTTCCTGTCATGACATGAACTAAAAACCAGATTTTTAGTTATCACAATGTGTGTGAATATTGGAGTGGGGGATGACCAATCAGAAATCTGAAAAAAAAAGAAGAATGTTAGTGGGTTAAAAAACAATTGCACTTATATCTTTTCCAATTTCATTTTATATTTTTCTTGGCAAATGTTGGTCTTTATTTCATTTTCAAGGAGCATTTGGGGGCATGCTTTTGGTAGTTTAGGGGTTTTTATAAAGAATTCCTATGTTTCCTATAATTTCAAAAGAAAATCAGTGTATTTATTTATTTGGTAAGATTCAGACTCTACTACCTAAGAATACTTACCTCAGCTTCCTCCTGCTTTTTTAATTATATCTGGACTTTCCTGCATAACACTTTTGGATAGGACTTTTTCAGCTTTCTTCCAAGTCCACAGGAGGCTATTCCTCAAATCCATGCAATGGATTGAGTTGTTTTATAAGTTCTTTCTTCTCTTTAGTTTCTAAATCACCATTTTATATAATTGAAGACTTATAAAGAGCTACATTTAATCAGCTGAGCTGCTGGAAATTTAAGTGGGGCTAAAATAGTAGTGTAATAACTAAAAGATCAAATTGCTGATGATTTTTCTTGTCATTATTCCTGTAAGTTATAACTGTTTACGTTCATTTTCTCGTAAACTTCGGTGAGAATTACATTGTAATTCATTGTATATGTTCCCAACTTTGCATGAGACAGCTGCTTAATTTTGTGGTTATAAAGACAGTTGTATTTTCTCTCTGGTTGTTGCATTTTTCCACATTTTGTTTCTGTCTCCCAGCCTCTTTTGTAGTTTTCCTTTTATAATATTTATTCATATACAACGTTATTCCCTTTGATTTTGTAGCATGTCTTTACCTTTTTTGATTCAGGAAGCATTTGCTTTTTATGCCTTGGATTTTTAAATAAAACCTGCAGTTCATTAACGAATCTCTTATTCATATCTTCCAGTCCCTGGTGGCATTTTAGGAAGCTCCTTGGGAGGGTCCAGATCGGAGCTCCTCTTGTGTGAGAAGCCCTGCAGTGGCAGTTCCCCATTGTACCTCACTTGTCAGTGGGCACTGGACAAACAGTACAGGGCAATATGCTCAGACTTTAGAAAGTGCGCAGGACGTACATACCTACGGGCGAAGTGAAAGAGGTAGGTTAAGAGGGCCACATGTTTTGACAACACTGCAATAGCATCCTCCATTTTTAATTTTTTTCTGATTTTCTGCCTGCAAGTATATAGTGTTTTGAATCTTCATTCCTACATTTCTGCACATTTAATAACTTAAAAAAAAAAATTCTTTGCTGCCTCCCAATCTCTTGGGAAAAGTGAAATTGAGGAGGCAGCTGTTCCTTTCTGTTGTCCCCAGAGACCTTGACCATCCTCTAACTGAACTGCATCAAGGGTGCTGCACAACAGGTCCTCAAGCCATGTACGAGGTGGCCAAAATTATACATCTGTTCACAAACGTTGCATTTTTGTTTTAAAAAAAGAACAACTTCCCTACCATTATTGACCTTTTCTTGTATACCTGATGAATATTCCATGTTGTGCTTTGAAGCCACCATCATTGCTTACCTATGTGAGGCAACAGGAATGCTTTTTAGTTTGTAGATCACAAATATAGTATTTGAGCCTTTGGTAGCAGACCCATTTTCTCTGTGGTCTTGGACTTGGTTTGACCCTGTTTCCCCAGGGCATTTCA
Source organism: Liasis olivaceus (assembly GCA_030867105.1). Classification (NCBI taxonomy): domain Eukaryota; kingdom Metazoa; phylum Chordata; class Lepidosauria; order Squamata; family Pythonidae; genus Liasis; species Liasis olivaceus. The sequence goes on from CM061349.1 coordinate 268,555,005, forward strand.
AATGGCTATTGATTTCAGTGAGTTAGTGGGTTGAGCCATGTATCTTCATCTGTGAAATGAAACCTGTTTCTTTTCTTTATGATTAAGTACACGGCTTTCTTTCATCAGAAGCCATGTTTTCAAAATAATCATCTTCTAGTACCTCATTCATATTTTCTCAGCAGTGTTCTTCTTGCCGTCTTACCGTGTGAATAACAAGACCAGGTACATTGTTCTTTTCTTGAAAAGCAATAGAACTCCAGGTGGCTTTGTTCTGCTGTATAATTTATTAGTCTAAAAACCCTATGTGTGTGTGTGCATGTGTGTGCACCTATAGAGACAGACATAATGATCAAGAGAGAGACAGAGAAACAGAGATAGAGATATTTCCTGTCTTGGGCTCTTGGTGGTGCTGATGATGTATGGGAAAACATCGTAGCTTGTGTTTCACAGCCAGGTTGATAGTGCTAAACACAGACTGATACATATGTGGTTATTCAGATCTATGAAGTTAAACAGTCGTGACATAGGTGTGATAAGAGTTTAGGTAACAGTGAGTTGTTATATTTATTAGGACAATTTTTCTCCAAAAGCATGATCAACTATCTGACTTTTATTTTGCTTCAGCCTCCTCTTCCCATTTTATCCCAGTCTTAAAAGGTCTCTATTGTTCTTTTAATTGCTTTAAAAGGGCCTTTTATGTGGCATATTCATACTTGTACTGTTGTCTTAAAAAAAAGATCTTCTCTGAGGAAATTGCTTAGAATGCTGGAGTCCTTCTCCTCTTCTTCTTCTTCTCTTCTTTTTAGATTTTTTTTTATCCTGCCTTTATTATTTTTATAAATAACTCAAGGCAGCAAATATACCTAATACTCCTTCCTCCTCCTATTTTCCCCACAGCAACAACTCTGTGAGTTGAGTTGGGGTGAGAGAGAGTGACTGGCCCAAAGTCACCCAGCCATACCTAAGGCGGGACTAGAACTCATGGTCTCCTGGTTTCTAGCTTGGTGCCTTAACCACTAGACCAGCCGCCGCCACCACCACCTCCTCCTCCTCCTCCTCCTCCTCCTCCTCTCTCTCTAAATTACCTTGTAGGTTCACAAGGCAGCTCACAAAACAGAATAATAATGGTTAATATTGAATAGCAGTTCTGGAACAGGTGAGATAAAGTTTATTCATTTTGAAATGCACTATCCTCTCTTGACCACAGAGAGTTGAAGGATTACTTCCTCTCTCTTCTTTCTGTCCAATCAGCCAGACCCTCCCACTGCTGTGCTCACGTTCACAGCTAGACACAGTGAAGAATGGGATGAAGGACTGCGATAAAATCTACTGTAAGGGTTAGGATGCTCCCAGGTTTCCATTTTAAAGGGCAGTGTGTGTGTGTGTGTGTGTGTGTGTGTGTGTGGGCTCTTAGCACTGTAGAACTGTTTTATCTTAAATGTTGCCATACACTTTGTGGAAAGAAAAAGGAGGGAAGAAATGGTGATAAGCCTTATCTCCTCCCTTTATCCCTGGATAAAATTTCATGGATAACCAGGGTAACTTCTCAGGCTATGTCTTTGTCTGAAAGCACCTTCAGAACTGCCTGTCTTGCACTTTCCAGACTCTTTCCAGCACTTTCCAGACTCTATATACCTGAGATTGTCCAAGTAGCAATGTTGTAATAAACCAGATCAAACTTATAACTATTTGAACCAGTAAGCAGAGTTTGTTAGAAAGCTAATATTCTTCTATTCTCCTTTTTATCATTTTTTTCTTTCCATTGATCCCTCATTTTGGATTTGAGCATGTATGCCCATGGGAAGGGACTCATCATGCATGTTGCAAAGAGCTAGTCTGGTCTAGTAAAGTACTAGACAGGGACTGGGAAGATTCAGCTTCCAAAGTACCCACAACTGTTAAAACACACTGGATGGCTTCAGGCTATTTCTCATTCCTGAGAGGATTGTTGTGAAGAATGAACAGAAAAGTCAGTGCTGCCTTGAACTTCTGGAGGAATGGAAACAGAATGTATGAATGAATGAACATAAATAAAGCACGGTGCATTTATGATGCCACGACAAAGAAACAAATAATTGAAGTATTGTGGACGGCTCCTAGGAGGTGCCTGCAATACGCTTGGAAGCCTTTCCTTATATACAGTATATTTTTTCAAATTCTGGCCCTAAGATGGTATTTTAGCTGATTATTTTACCCATTTTTCTCTTTCAAGAGATGGTGAAGTGTGAGCCTTCCTCTTTTTGCATTAGAATGCAGATTTCTCACAATAAAAGGGAGTACGGTGCCAGAAATGACAGAACTGTTATCTCTCACCACAGCCTATAAATATGGAGAAGAGGAAAAAGCTTCCATTGGCCAGCACAATGTAAAAAGCTGCATTGTCACAACAAAACAGCCTCCTTTGTCTAGAAGCAGCCTGAAAGGAGATTAACACCTTGGTATTGATCTACTCCTTTCCCAGGCATTTTCTTAAGATCTGTTGTGAGTTGACCGATGTCCTTGGGAAGAGCCGAGAAAGCCACGAATCATTGAATAATTCAATTTCTTCTGAGTGTAAATTGTGAGGTCAGTTTAGTTCAGGTAGTGCTTCTACTTGACTTAATTTGATTTTCCCTCCATTTACATGAAGGAACAACATCAGCTTCTTCATTTCATTTCTCAATGTAAAGTTTATTTGGAAGAGAAGATTTTTGAAGTACAAGTTGTCTATCCATATAAAATCTATTTGCACAGTTACAGGCTCAGAGGTGAATCCTTTAAGCAAGGTAGTGCAAGATGGGCAACGCATTTACAAACCGTGTATTTGCAGCTGCAGTATCTATCTGGAAGCTCAGGACCTTATCTCTTTGATGATTGGTACCTTCTTTCTAAGTACAGCAAGGAAGAAATGATCAAACCCAGACAAATTTGGCAGTCATAGGAGATTATAGAAAACTTCATATGCTCATTTATTATTATAGTCTAATTATGTTCAGCTTGAAAAACAGATAACATCATCCACAAATAACATGTATATCCAGGCTGGCATATATAGATAATATGCATAGATAACATAGGTAACAACATCAATAGATAACTTAGATATACATGGATATTTAACATACAAAACTTATATAGATAATGGATAAAGTACAGACAACATATACATCATATATAGGTGACATATATCCAAAGCATGCATAGGTAAGGGATAGGTAACATACCTAAATGCATGTAATAGGGAATATACATTATTCCACAGATAGCATGGATAGGATTCATAGATAAGAGGGGCTGTACATTTGCATTTTTGCAGACAGATGCTCTGTTTGTGTGCATGTATGCCCTGAGAGCTCATTTGCCCATCATTTATTTATCCTGCTGTGAGGGTAGCCTACTTACCAGTTCTGGAAGACATCAACATGTAAAGACATCCTCAGCGTGTTCCCAGCCCGTGGTGAAGGCAACCTCCGCTGGTCTTTTCTTGCTCCACGGTGTTTTCCAACTTCTGTCTGCTACACTTCATTTGGTTGTGGACAGTGCCTCCAATGGGCAAATATGTGCTGTCCCCTATGGCCACCTGGAGGTTGCCCTCCACAGCCATTTCATGTTGGTTTGCTGGAATGGTAAACTTTTTTTGGGGGTAACCAATCCACTGGTGAAATATTGAAATAGTAATCATCTCCCTTTTAATTTTCTTTTTAAACTGCTTTAACAGAAATTATTTAAAAGAACAAAAATGCCAGAGGAACAGAAAGCTGGGGTGCCTGGTAAGGGGGAAGGGAAGGCTGCAACAAGGACAAAAGGATTGGAGGGAAGGATCCTGTGTGTGTGTGCACTCATGCAGCTGGGTACAGTAAAGAAACAAGCAGACTCCAAACTTCTTCCAGACAATTATAAAGAAGAGGGAGAAAAACAACTATTGATCTCCCCACGCTTTTCTCTCCCAGTGCAGACGCACTACTCACTTCTCCTGGACTAGAATCTAATAACATTTCTTCCTTCTTGTAGCTCTCTTTGGACTGAATACAAGGTCTGGGGTGGAACTAACAAGAATTTGCTGGATTTCTTTACCAACTGAAACAATAGCAAGAACGGTGAAAACAGTGGTGTGTTATTTTCCCCACTAGTGGACTGGTGATATTCGGATCATGAGCAGGCCACCTTTCCACTGAAGAGAGGCTTGGATTAGATGATCCCTTCACCCTGTATGATTCTATGACCTGTAGATATTGTTTGCTCATGCCAATAGAAACCATGTTGCCTTAAAGACCTGCTCATGGATAGGAAGGCAATTGGCACTTGCTTTCCCAGCATGGATGGGAAGGTCAAAAGTAGGGGAATCCACTAATTAGGAGCCATAGTATCCACTATCTGGACAGAACAACTGGCCAGCATTGTTGCTGAAGTTTGAAATCTGGAGAGTGATTTCTTAAATTGGCTTCCTTTCCAGCCAGTGCTAGCATGGGAGACAGGCAGCTTAAAGCTGCAATGCTGAGTTGCCCCGAATCCCCTTTGGGAAATTGACTCAGAAGCTGTGCACAGCCTTAATAGATAATAATGAAATAATGCTATGCTACCCATTCATCTACCATGATGTCTCTAGTACCAGTGCAATCCAGTGAGGAGCCAGTATTTAACTATTGTCGAGAAAGTTTCATGCGGTCCTTGATTTAATGCATTCTAAGGCAACAAGCAGTTAATAAAATATAGTACAAGAGAATTTGAAGTGGACTGTATCTATTTTATTTTATTTTAATGCATCATTAGTTATTAAATAATATAGAAGTGTGGTCTAAGGATGTTTTTGAATCTTTGAGGTGAAAAGACTATTGTCATAGCATGCAAATCATGCTGCTTGATCCGGCAAAACTAAGATGGTGCTGGGATTGCTCATTTATGCACTAACTGTTGCTCTAACCTGGTGCCATTAGGGGCATTTCTGTTTTGTATCTTATACACAGAAATCTAAATGACCTCTCCCTTTTTTGTTAGTTCTTTATTATGGTCATTGAATACAACAATCAAAAGCAGATGGAACAAATACAACAGTATAGTTTATGACTAGATCATTGATCTGATCAAAGCATGTCTGGTTTTACAAACAGTAAAATAACATTTGGCCATATTGGCCATAGAAAGTGGTCACATTGGTCTGATAATAACAGCTGTGTATAGAACAAATCAGAATTCCCTGGGTACTTTGTTAAATAAGTGATCCTTATAAAAGGATCCTTGTTGTTGTTGTTGTTCAGTCGTTAAGTCGTGTCCGACTCTTCGTGACCCCATGAACCATATTGCGCCAGGCCTTCCTATCTTTCACTGCCTCCCTGAGTTTGCTCAATTTCATGCTCATTGCTTCAGTGATGCTATCTAGCCATCTCATCCTCTGCCGTCCTCTTCTCCTTTTGCCCTCCATCTTTCCCAGCATCAGGGTCTTTTCCAAAGAGTCCTCTCTTCGCATTAGGTGACCAAAGTATCTGAGCTTGAGCTTCACTATCAATCCTTCCAATGAGCAATCAGAGTTGATTTCCTTTAAGATTGACTGGTTTGACCTCCTAGCAGTCCAGGGGACTCTTAAGAGTCTTCTCCAGCACCACAGTTCAAAGGCATCAATTCTTCGGTGTTCAGCCTTCTTTATGGTCCAGCTCTCACAGCCATACATTAGGACACGGAGTATAAGTTCAATAGAGCCTTCTGCACAAGAAGGTCATATGGGATTTTTTTGTATCTGCCCTCAAGAACTGTGGTACGGAGGGCATTAAAGCAGGCTCAGGTTAGTGGTCCCTGGAGTTTAAGGACAGTTATATGATATAGCTATATTGCTGGCGTAAATAAAGGGGGTCCTTTTTTGATAAGTCCTGCCACTTTCACTTCTCTAAGAATAAGCTAGTCAAGGGATGGCTTACACTGGATGAAATAAATGCTGTCTACATATTGTTCCCTCCAAATTGGTACCAAGTTTTTTGTGCAACTTTCTGGTTGGGCTGGACTTGGATCCTGATTTCTGCTTCATCTCTCCAGAAATTATATTCAACCATCCAAGACTAAGGTGTGTTTTTCTGATATGCTGATGAAATTTGTCTTTTCTGTGTTATTTTCCTGATTATGTGTTCTTTCCTTTATATGGAGAAATGATGAACTTAGACTACAAGGATGAAGCATAATATGCTGCAGGGAGAACACTGTTAAGTAAAGCACGCACAGCATTTAATTCAGGTCAAGAGTTTTTTTTTTTTTTAAGGATTTGCTGTTCACCATTCTTTTAAAGCATTTTATCCCAGTGCATTCATTATTAAGGCAAGATGATGTTACATGGACTATTTGTTCTGCTCCATCTCTTACCTGTAATTAATACCACCTCTGCATGCTGACTAAGATAATACTTTATTTAATAAGCCATATAACCCATAATGTCCATATATGGCCTTTTCTGTTTTTTAGAAATGCTGAACATCCAGCAATAATAGCTCCACAAACTGCATTATGGGCTGGGAGAGATTTACTTTCAGAACCATTTAAAATGTCACCCAAATGAAATTGAATATAAAAGTTGTCAGCCCCATAGTTTAGCCGTTTGCAAAGGTTCATTGCACATTTGATCTACTTCCAGGTTGCTATTAAGGCTGCAAAAGAAAGTAGAAACTATTCACAGTGTGAGACCAAAAGCCCATTGACTCTAGCATGCTCTTTCAGAGGCTGTGCTGCTCCATGCTTTGGAAGCTGAAAGAGAATATATGGAGGTCTCCTTGTCTGCAGCATCTAACACAGAGATATACTATCCTTGTAAAAGAAGGTTCTGTTTGGCAGTCATGCCTGACAGTTATAGATAGACCCATTCTCTATATATGTGCCTATTACACAGCGTAACTACTAACTTTTCAAGATAGTTGAAAGGTATTTTGTACACTATACATAACATCTAGCAGTATCTAGAAGGCATTACATAAACTGTTTGTAACTAGGCCAAATATTAAATAAATCACATTTGTAAACTAATATTACTTTACTGATTCCCAAAGCCATTGAGAAAAAATGGGCAATGTAAAAGAGTTTTGTTGGAAAAGTGGTCAGAATGGGTTAAAATTGCTCTTGAAAAACTTTGACTAATTTTAGCTTAATTTGTATTTAGAATCAGATGATATGCCTCTTGTCTTATTTGCTAAAATCTTGTACCAAGAAATGGGTCATTTGTAGGATGAAAACACACTGTCAGTGTTACAAAATGTGTCTGTATGTTGAATAATATTTACTTTAAAGAACAGCTTATACAGTACAACATATATGGCTACCAGGGAACAGGCACCATGTGACTGGTTTCACTCTTTTGGGGATTCATCAGACCTGGGCAGCCAGATGTTGTCCTATGGAGTACCAGGAATTGAATTCAGAGACCTTTGCACTTAAAAGAATTTAGACAGTGCATTAGCTTTTGGAGCTATCTAGGGCCTGGTGCTCAGTGGTTGCAGGAAGAGATACACTGAAACTTTCTCAATGGTATATACAACCCATCTTCCCTTAAGCTCTCAGAGCAGAGACATACAGATGTTGTATTATGTCATGACCTTGTGTATAGGGCTTTACGATTGGATGTGTAAACCTAGAGAAGGGATGTACAGATAGTCCTTGTTCAGCAACCAATTGTTCAGTGACTGTTCGAAGTTACAACAGTGCTGAACAATGGGACTTATGACCTTCACTGCCAGCTTCTGATTAAGAAAGTTAATGGGGAGGCCAGCAGGAGGTCACAAATGGCAATCACGTGAGCATGAGATGCTGTGACCATGAGGGATTTGCCTAATAATGGCAACTGGAACTGCTGCAACTGCTGTTGTAACTTGGTGTGGTCACGTGACATTGCACTTTTCAACTGTATCACTTAGTGACAGAGTTGCTGGTCCCAATTACCACTGTTAAGCGAGGACTACCTGTAAAAGAATTCTGCCATGGATTCTAGTGGAAACAAATTTGAATGCTATTTTTTTCTTTCTCTTTCCGTGTATGTGAGTTTGCATATAAAAATTGGAAGAGAACTATGATTCTGTTTTCCCCCATTCCACTACTGTCAAAACATTATTTGACAACAGTATTTGTTACATGGCTTGGCCTGATATTTGTTCTTATCACATATTTGTTTTGTGTATATCTTTAGTTAAATTGGGACAAAATTATGTGTTGCAGTGGACTATAATCTTTGCATTGGGATGTTACATATCAATTTGTCAGTAAAGTATACTCATCAGAATTACATCCACTTCAGTTCCCCTTATCTTTGTTTCTTTTTTCTTTTTAAGAAGAAAAAGTCCTTTACATTTATGACGATATGTCAGGAATACCTGTGTGCTTTTAATGAGGGAATCTCTGGAGCAGAGTCCTATGTCTGCTTTTGACCTGAGTTGGAGTGAGCCTCAGGAAAAAGAGTGGCATCTTATTATCCTGCTCTGCTCCTTCTTGGCTACCCGTTGAGTGAGGATGAAGGAGAACTTCTTGATCATGAGAGATGGATAGGCCCCTGGCAAGGGCTGAGTTGTAAGATCTCACAATTTAGTATCAATTTTGCCTTTAGGTATAAGTTTCAGAGTTGCTTTCATCAGCAGTTAGCTGGAGGCTGATGGAGCTATTTTAGTGAAATGGAGAATTCCTCCCCCCCCCCTTTTTAATTCCACAAGAAGGAGATAGTGGAAACAGATGAGTCTCCTCTCTCTAATCACTTTAACAATTTCCTTTCAATCAAGGATGGGCAGAAAAGTAGGCATAACTGCTAAATTGTGGATAAGAGCATTTGGCACAGCTAGAATGCTAAATTATGTTGGTTTCGTCACTTAAAAAAATTAGCTGAGACTTCAAGTATACCATAAACTTTAGCATCATGTGTATTTTCCCACTGACTCACAAAGCCAAATTTTTCTGTATCACTTACCCTCAGGTTTCTTAAAAAAAAAAGGATAAATAAAAAAAAATAGATTATCGTATTGTGGGGTCCTTGGGGTTCTCTGAGCTTGGTTGTTTTCAACATTTAGTTACTTGGCTAGGTAACATCTTCAGTGCTAGCCTTGTTAGCAGCTATCATATTGTTCTTTATCCCTCTGCAACCTGGTGCTCTTTAGATGTGTTGGACCAACTTGCATCAACTCTAATTGGTGTGTCCTAAATGTACTGTACTACAACTCCTAATATTTGCAGCCAATAGGCCCATAATTATGCAGCTGTGGTTGATGAGAATTGTAGTTCAATACATGTGAAGAGGATTGAAGGAGGCTAATCTATTTTTTCTAAAAATCTGAAAGCTCTTTTTATTTAAAGCAATTTCAGTTAAAATGATTTTTCAGTAGGACTGAGGTCAGCAAAACCAAATATAAGCAGCTTTATAACTGTTCTGTTTCAAAAAATTATAACTCTTCTATTTCAAAAAATTAAAGCATATATCTCACTCTTCTCACTGTTTTTAAATGAGTTCAGTTATGTTTAGTTTTTTAAAATCAGATGATGATAGATGGATAGATAGATAGATAGATAGATAGATAGATAGAATGCAAAAGGGGAAATGGCTTGATTTACAAACAGGCCCAGCTCCCCACCATTCATGACTAGACTCAAGTATCACTCAGCATTCACATTCCATTAAAACCTACCACATGTTCACACTTAACAACCAAAGAGACAACACCTTTGAAGTCTTTGGTAGTACATTTTTGCAGCCAGACCTGTCTAAATATATTTTGCTACATGAAGTGAACAACAAGATGGTAGCTTTTCCCATTCTATGTACATAGCAGTTGAATGTTGTGTCAGTGCTGAGGAGAACAGACTGGCCTTGAAGCATCCACAGGCCACGTGGCAGAGTGGATGCTAGCCAAATGACACACATGGCTGCACCCTTCAGTACCTCATTCTCATTCCCTGCTCCCAGCATTTACCCTCAGAGGTCTGTCTCCTTCTCCATAATGCTGAGTTTGCTCTGCTTGTAGTCACTGCTCTTATTGTAAAAAGAAAAGGAGATTACAACAAGCTGGGGGGTTAGACTTTAGCTGTGCCATACATCCTTGCCTAGATACTGAAGCTGATGGATTATTACCCCAATTTACACACTTTCAAAGAAGTGTCATGTTTATTTCTTCCAAGTATGGCATAGAAAAACAGGAGAAAGGCATCTGTTTAAGTACAATGCAGCTCCAATTCTGGAGGGTGAAATTCATCTTTGAATGCAAACTTTTTAGATGCACTTGCTGGAGGAAGATACTTTGATTTGCTTGGCAGCCACATTACACACTTATGTGCTTATGTACCACATTACACACTTGTGTATCTCACAGCAGCCTCTTAGTTCCATCAGAGTCCAAGAGGTCTATGAATGACCAAGATGCAGATTTTACCTTGCTGGGATCTATTATCAAGATGCTACTGGGGAAATTAGGTACAATTAGAAACAATTCATTAACTATAATGGTTCCTTGAACACTGCACTGCCTAGGGATTCACTCAAATTGGTCCACATCTGTCCAGGAACAAGCTACCTGCATTATGAAATAAAACATTATGGTTTGTTTAAGAAAAGTTCAAGAATGATATTGCATCCTTTAAGCATTACAGAATTCCTGCTGCACACACACAGACACACAAACACAATATGTTTTATTATTTCTCTGGCAGCATGAACTTTTCTGTAATACAACACATTTGTACTCATAGATTATGGGATAATTGGCATACTTATAAAAGCTCTGAGGAAATGGAAGACACTTTCTGAACAGCTGTATAGTGCCAGATTTAGGGCCTGATGTATCAGTATAACAATGATAAAAGTAAATATTTCCTTTCCTTTCCTTTCCTTTCCTTTCCTTTCCTTTCCTTTCCTTTCCTTTCCTTTCCTTTCCTTTCCTTTCCTTTCCTTTCCTTTCCTTTCCTTTCCTTTCCTTTCCTTCCCCTTCCCCTTCCCCTTCCCCTTCCCCTTCCCCTTCCCCTTCCCCTTCCCCTTCCTCTCATTATGGATATTTTCCTATGAATGCTCAGAAAATAAAAGTGATGAGTTACTTCCCTTTGACCAAGGTTCTACTCTAGGATTTTATAAAGGCACAATTTATTTTGTTCTTAGACAATTGTAAATCACCTGGGTACATAATAATAAATATATTAGCTAGATACTGACAGCTGATATTTTGTCCAATTATAGAGGGTAAAAATGCACATTGCTATTAAATACTCTTCTTTTGCTAATTACTTTTTTGTGAAACCAGCTGTAAGCTACCAATGTCACATCCATTGTTTGAATTAAGTAATATTGAATAACCAGTTCGTAATCACACTTTGTTGTCAGAATTTTCATAAATGTATGATTAGCATGTATTTCATTAGAACTTGTATGAATTTGCTGTAGATGTTTAAATGTTTGTATCTTTAATTAAGTATCTAAGATTTGAACCACAGTCTGGGTAGGGACAAGTATTGTGAGCTAGTTTAGATTATGCATAGTTTGATTTCAGAGTCCTTTTCACAGACAGATAGAAATAACAGATTACCAAATTGGTGGCTGTGATTCTTCAGTATAAAAATACTTTAATTCAGAGTAGATTCCAAAAGATCATGAATTTAGGGTGTAAGAAAAATAATACTTGACTTTTCCAATTTGGAAAAAGTAATGCAATGTTAATTAAAACTAGAATGTAGGTAATGCTTTTATGGCTATGAGGCTGCTTCAACTAACATGAAATGGTAGACAAATATATATCTACAACTTGTTTGTCTCAACATCCTGTATGGACAGTCAATAGCAATACTTTGTCTAAGGAACTACAAAAAAATGGAAGTGAGTCAATATTATTGATAATATTGTTATAGAGATATTTCTCAGTTCCTTGTAATAAATATTGCAGGCTTCTTTGAGTCAGCAGCAGAATTATCCATTGTGGAGGTTTGAAACCCAGACAATTCAACTGAAACTCTGAATAAAGTTGATTTTCCACAATGAATGAATAATTTGGCTAGAATTATCAAATTAAATGGTATGCCTCCAATTTGACTTGACCATTTGGAAGGTCATATGCTTAGATAACTGAATTAAATCAATCAAATATTCTGAATCACTTTGAATCTCCAAATCATATACAACATTCTGAATTGGATCAGAGCTGATCTGCATGCCTTCTGCTAAGTAGACTCAGAAAGACAACCAGCCAACATTATGAAGACTATATATACTCAAAAGAAATGTCAACCACATTCACATATTGATCTGAAGCAGATAATTCATCTAATGAATACCCTATCTTTCTACTCAGTGAATAGTCAAGGTGGGTAAGAAAATTTTAAGAAGAATATAAAATGTTTTTATAAATATCAAAATTTATACTAAAATCAATCTGCAGTGCCTTACCATATATCCTCTAGCTCCATCTGGCAGATTTAGCAACAGGAAATTACAGAACAAGTTGCTCTAGGCCTTGCAGTGAGCTTCGTTTTTAGCTAACATCTCAATTTTTGCACTTTTAACTAACTTGCAAAAGGTCTTACCATGTCTTTGGTTTTGATCCCCAACTTAGTTTGTATTATTTATTTGTTAAATTTATATGTTGCTTTTCTCCAAGAGCTCAAGGTAGTTTATATGAAGATATTCTTTCATTTTAATCCCCACAGCAGCAACCCTGGGAAATAAGTTGGGATGAGAGAGAGTGATTGGCCCTAAATCACCAAGTGAATTTCCTTGGCTGAGAATGTGGGTCTTCCTGGTCTCAGACCAACACCTTAACTACTGTATCACCTTGATTATTTTGGCTTTTGCAAAGTTTACTTTTGATTTCTTATAATGACTTTTAGTAAATTTTATATAGAAAATGTATTTGTTCTTCAGGTGAAAAAGCATGAACTGTGGAGTTCCTTTGTTTTATGTGCAACTGTCAGTGGGTTTGCACTGGAGAAGGTAAAAGGGTAAAGTCCAGCCCTGAGGAATTTGCATATAAAATCCAGCACAGACAAAATAGTGGAGGAATGAGAGATAGGGGAAATTGTGATTATTTTTACACATACTTATGCTTAGTCTGATGTGAAAAATAAAATTGGACAAAATATATGTAGGATCTTGAGATTAGCTTCTTGAACTTTTCCTGTCACATCAAGTCCTTTATACTGAATCAGGACATCTACTTTCTGATTTCAGGACTTTCTACATCATCTGGCAGAGGTTCACCAAGTCTCTAGATGATAATATTTCCATACTGCTATTCAAGGTCTTAAGAAGCATGAGATTGAAGTGGTTGCCTTTTGCAGACAAAGAATGCCCTTAATATTGAAATATGTACCTTCCTAAATAATGGGCAGATAGTTCAATCAACTCCCCATGATTTTTCTTTACCTGTTCATCTAGGTTGGTGCTAAAATGTTATTCTGGGAGACATATTTATTGTAGTGTCTTTTGTACCAGCCAAATATTCAGCTTATCATCTTCTAAATTACACTTGGATCTAGTAAATATGATCATCCAGGGACTTGTGCATTTCAAGCCTGCTATTGGCAGGTTATCATAACAACTCACATCTGTGCTCCATTGTAGGCAGAGCAGCAGGTGCTATACAGTTTAGCATGAAGCCTGGAGGAGCTTAAATCATGATAAGAGAGTGTGAACAATCCAATGACAGCAATCCAGAAACAATCCACTCCTCCCAAAGTCCAACTTTTCATATTGCACATGAAATCCAACTTCTCATGTTAGCCTTCCAGCCTCAAGAAATCATCAGGGAAAAACATATTTGTCTGAAGAAACCTGATGGAGATTTGATCCGAGATCAGACTGTGAATAATATGTAGTGGTTCAGATGAAATGTACAAGATGAAAAGTTGAAAAGTGAGATGAAAGATACAAACACTATTTTGTCAATATCCAGAAAGGCAGTCTAATAAGGAAAAGCTAGAGACAGCATAGGTAGAATTGTGTCCTGCTTCTACCAGCCCTGCTATACTGAACATATATTGCCTTTCCAAGAGCAAGTACATGGATCAAGGAGAAGATGCTTCCATGTTCTATGTTCCACATGGAACATAGAAACTGATCATACAATTCCTGTACTGACAAATATACCGTATTTTTCCGACTATAAGACGATACTTTTTTCTAAAATCCTTACCCTAAAAATTGAAGGGCGTCTTATTCAAGGAAGTCAGCGAGGAGAGAACCGTGGGGTGGCAAAACTGCCCATACTTTGTCTCTGCAGGCAGGCTTCCTCCTATTGCTAGCCTCCAATCACAAGTGAAATAGCTTGTCTCCCAAACAGACTTCCTCCAATCACGAGCCTTGTGTAACTGACGTCAGCTGATGCTGAACAAACCAATTAGAGGAAGGCTGTTTGTGCTTGAATGTAATCAGTTATGCAAAAGAGCATGGAAATAGAGCTGCAGAGAGACGGTTTGGACCTCCTCCCACCGAGTGTATCAGGTCAATGTTAACTAATTACTAAATAAAAATGTGTTCTGCACTATCTTTAAAATATTGATTTCTTAATTTTGGGTTGGAAAAATGGGGGTCGTCTTGTACATGGGGGCGTCTTATTGACGGAAAAATATGGTACACTGGTTGACAGTTCCAGTGTTTCTCAGGAACAAGTTATGGTACTAATATTAATTCTTAAAGCCTTAGGATCTGACTATCTGAAGGATCTCTTATCTGGGCATAGAGATCTGCAGGGGAGAACATTCTGAAGATTCAGATATTTTCATTTTCTGATTCCCCTTGACCTTCTTTCTGCATACTAGGACCAGCAATAGAATTTTACTCCTTTGAGGTCTCACCTAGTTGTGTGGTGATTCTACAAATAACTTTATGATCATAGGCTGGTGCACTAGTTCCATGTCATCTGAACTTATCCTATGTCTTCACCACTTCTGGTTAATCAAGGGTGAAAACAGAGTAGATTCAGATGACCCTTGAATAACCAGAAATGGTAGAGATTTGTGGCCCTGTTCTATGAATCTAATTTGTAAGGTATATATAAAAAAGCTGCTATACATTTGGAAATCATCACTTAATTATTTGTGGCTCCTGTGGTTTAGAAGATTTAAGAGCATGCCTGCCTGCAACACTGTTAATCCATGTACTTGCGAAATGCAATTTATGGCTGGTGGGCTCTGTTTCAACAAAATAGCAGAATAACATAAAAGTTTGTGTAATTATATTTTATTTCTTCCAACTTTCTTACACATTCTAGGCTAGATGAAAGAATGAACACTGATTTGGCCAAGCATAAGAAAGAGGAGCTGTGAAAAATAACTAAGCATTGTTAATATTAGTACAGGAAAATGGTTGAGTGCCCCCCCACCCCCACCCCCACCCCATACACAAATACATGAAATATTTCTAGACACATTCATTCCCCTTTGTGGTGATGAAACTGCAATAACAGAAAATGCTGGAGAAAAAAAAAAGGATCTCTCATCACATGGGATTTTTTTTCAGCTGTAAACTGATGAATTCAACATCATGTTTGTTTTTTATAAATGTCACATGTAATAGATGAGGACAATGAATTGGGAGAAAGAATGTCATCAATCAACAAGTGCTTCATTTCTATCATCTCCATTAATCATTGTTGTGAAAAGCTATCTAAAAGGGCAAAATGCAAGTACAGAGCACTCTTAAAGAAAATCAAGGCAAACTAAATGCGTTCTGGGATCACTACTATCACTTGTTGGAGACAGGTTGTGATCCATACCCCCAACTATCCATGAGTGCATTTGCTTCATTTGATCCTACAGAAGACAGCTCCACAAGGTGCAATGAGGCTGAATATTGAGATATTGACAATATTTGATCCTGTTCAGAATCAGAGGTGAGAAGACATTTATTCCACAGAAGGATACAGTTTATAGGAAAACATACCCCCCTGCCCTGCCCTATTGATTCCATTGCCAAGGATTGATTCCATTGCCAAGCAAATTTGTATCACTGTAACAAGGTCTCGTGCCAAATCCTTACTGTTGGTGTGTGTGCCTTTTTCTTATTTTTCTTTCTTTCTTCAAAATTAAACCATAATCCCATTAACCAAGAATATCTCTAAAAGACCTTTTGGTTTTGCTGCCACCACTAAACCCTTACCTGATGGATCTTTTTCTCTCTCCTATATGTTGGTCTGTTGGTCTGTCTGTCTTTCTCTCTATTGAACAGCATAATCACTTGTTAACATTTACAGAAGGAATTTAATTAACATTTATAAAGTAACTTTAAATGGGTTGAAAACAGGTTTCCTTAATACTGCAACATGTTGATCAGCTGTCAACGCTTGCTTTCCCTAGTTCTATATATATACTTATAAACCTGCCACTGTGACAGATAGAGGTTTTGCTAGGACTCAGTTTCCCTCAGACCTGTCCTATCCATAAGAGTTAAAAGTGAAAGTGACTTTTTAATTAGCGTATATAACAATTAGAAAAGATACAGAATAAATCCAGAGTCAGTAAGAATACTTTATGGTAGCCTACATTATGTACCCATTATTAATCTAATGCCTGATAGTTTGTCTAACATATGCATATGGCGCTCAAATTGGAAACCATGGATCACAGTGTTCCTCAGAGGTCTACTAGGTGGTTGTCTAGAGCAATGTTTCTCAACGTTGGCCGCTTGGAGATGTGTGGACTTCAACTCCTAGAATTCCCCAGCCAGCATGTTGGGGAATTCTGGGAGTTGAAGTCCACACATCTTCAAGTAGCCAAGGTTGAGAAACACGGCTCTAGAGCCTTACCAGTCAATGGTCCACAGCCTGCTTGCCTCCACAGTCTCCGCTTCCCCATGTTCGCTACCAGTTAGCAGGTTGGTGAAAATGGATCAGTGCTCAAAATTGGTTCATTGATGTCTACAAGTGATAATACTAGCAGCATTTTTTTAATAAACTGACTATCAATACTGTTCACATGCTAGCAAGGTTATGCTCAAAATCCTACAAGCTAGGCTTCAGCAGTACGTGAACCGAGAACTACCGGATGTACAAGCTGGGTTTCGAAGAGGCAGAGGAACTAGAGATCAAATTGCCAACATTTGCTGGATCATGGAGAAAGCACGAGAGTTCCAGAAAAGCATCTACTTCTGCTTCATTGACTATGCAAAAGCCTTTGATTGTGTGGATCACAACAAACTGTGGCAAATTCTTAAAGAGATGGGGATACCAGACCACCTTACCTGTCTCCTGAGAAATCCGTATGCGGGCCAAGAAGCAACAGTTAGAACTGGTCATGGAACAACCGATTGGTTCAAAATAGGGAAAGGAGTATGACAAGGCTGTATACTGTCACCCTGCTTATTTAACCTATATGCAGAGTACATCATGAGAAATGCCAGGCTGGAAGAATCACAAGCTGGAATTAAGATTGCAGGGAGAAACATCAATAACCTCAGATATGCAGACGATACCACCCTAATGGCAGAAAGTGAAGAAGAACTAAAAAGCCTCTTGATGAGGGTGAAAGAGGAGAGTGCGAAAGCTGGCTTGAAACTCAACATTAAAAAAACTAAGATCATGGCATCTGGACCCATCAATCCCTGGCAAATAGAAGGGGTAGAAATGGAAGCAGTAACAGACTTCATTTATTTGGGCTCCAAGATCACTGCAGACAGAGACTGCAGCCATGAAATTAAAAGACACTTGCTCCTTGGGAGGAAAGCTATGGCAAAACTAGATAGCATATTAAAAAGCAGAGACGTCACCTTGCCGACAAAGATCCGCATAGTCAAAGCTATGGTTTTTCCAGTAGTAATGTATGGCTGTGAGAGCTGGACCATAAAGAAGGCTGAACGCCGAAGAATTGATGCCTTTGAACTGTGGTGCTGGAGAAGACTCTTAAGAGTCCCCTGGACTGCTAGGAGGTCAAACCAGTCAATCTTAAAGGAAATCAACTCTGATTGCTCATTGGAAGGATTGATAGTGAAGCTCAAGCTCAGATACTTTGGTCACCTAATGCGAAGAGAGGACTCTTTGGAAAAGACCCTGATGCTGGGAAAGATGGAGGGCAAAAGGAGAAGAGGACGGCAGAGGATGAGATGGCTAGATAGCATCCCTGAAGCAATGAGCATGAAATTGAGCAAACTCAGGGAGGCAGTGAAAGATAGGAAGGCCTGGCGCAATATGGTTCATGGGGTCACGAAGAGTCGGATATGACTTAACGACTGAACAACATCAATACTGTGAATTCACATGTACTATGGTTAGTAGAACTTTGATTTAAATCATAAAGAGAAGTGCAAATAGAAAATGTAATAATGAATTGGGTGTTTAAAATTTCATTGCTATATTAGACAACTAGAATAAAAGGGAAAAATCCACAAAATACAAAACAACAACAAACAAAAACTAATAACTATATAAAAAAAAGTACCAAATAAATACACTCAAATAGAAGAAAACTACACAAGAAACTGAACACATATATTCAATCAAGGATTTTAAGCCTAGAGTAGTAATTTCTTTCCAGCTAAACAAAACCCTCTTCATGTCTGCACTCCAAACTAATAAACCCAAAGTTCTTTATAAACCAACAAATTCCAACTTTTTAGCATATGATTCACTATTGCATTAACATTTTAAACTTTATTTCTTTTTGCAAAATCAGATTAACAATAGTTTAACTACTAGACAAAAACAGGACTGAGCCTAAATCATGTGTGTCAAAGTCCACTCAAATAGGTTACAACTCCAGAATAAAAAGGCCAATTCCCAAATCTTCTGTTGAAGAACATTCCTGACCAGCAGACTTGTTCTTTGATGGCAGGCTATGCACAGAATAATAAATAGTTATTTATTACAGATACTACTGTAGATGATAGCTGATTTGTGAATAGCCCATAGAGGGAAGGTGTGGTCAAATGTTTTATAGTGATCAAAACATGAGAAATAGATACAGTCTAAAACACAATATAAAAAGTTAGCTTAGAACTGATTTCATGCCAGATGTATTTGTGATTTTATGGCCTAATCCTAAGTAATTTATACCACCTTGCTACATCAGTGGATCCATTGCCTTATACTGGTTTTGCAGGTGAACAATAGTGGCATCTGAGGGGGAAGGAGAGGATCAAATCAGCAAGATGGCAGATGGAGCATTGTAATACAAGCCCTATGATTCTGTATGTGTGTTGACCTCCCTGTTGGGTGCCTATGGAACATCAGGTAGATAGGTAAGATGAAAGAAAGGAAGGAAGGAAGATAAATCACCCCCATTTCTCTTATAGGACAATTACTATGATAGTAAAATATCAGTAAAGTGTTTTTAATAGTTTGACACATCTTTACTAAATATAGATGCAACCTCTCCAAGTAGGACATACAAATTAGAAGAGGATTTTCTGTTAGGCTAAGCAACTCTGCACGCACAAGGAAGGGTTAATTGTAGCAGCTAGTACTTTGTTCATATGTATAAGTTAGATGGTTGCTGAAGTTCTGGAAGATTGTCTTAACCTCACTCTTTTGCGCCCCTTTTACTGTTCCTTTTTTCTCTCTTACAATATGATTACATAGAATAATGTGTTTTCTCCTACCTCCTTATGAATATTGGCATTGTCTGAACTGTAAGTAGAGTACATGTTTGTTTATATGAAGATGGTGTAATTCTTTAAGAGGGGCAATTGGCTCAAGAAGGGAGGGAGAAGGAAAAGGAGAACAATGAAGATAAAAAGCAGAGCTGAGACCAGTTGAAGTAATAACCACAAGTTTATCAAATAATTCCTATACTTTACCAAACCTTTTGCTGCATAGAATAACTCATACCACACATTTTCTACATCAGTAAAAGCCATGAGAATGTTTAAAATTAAACATTTCTCCTCACCCCCACCCCCCTGGCTCAGATCAATGGGCCTGCTGCTGTGAAGTTAACAAGATTAGGCCTTTTTGTCAGCTTAGGTTTCTTGGTAGTAATTTATATTGAACCATTACTTTCTACCCCAACTGCACTTTCCCACACTTTGGCTCATCATTGTGTGTAATGGCCAGGTGTTTCACAGTGCACAGTAAACACTTTGCAAGACTATAAACTGCTTAATAGACTATATTCTATTTTGTTCTTACAAGCATCTAGATGTAGAATAATCGTATGTTGGATATAGCAGTATCATACAAATACTGAAAGCAAATGAAAATTATGGAGTCCTTGGGGTTCTCTGAGCTTGGTTGAAAATTGTAGTTTTTGAATGAATGGAAACCATATACTCGCTTTTGTTATCATAACTATTTCCATGTGGATATCTCAGCTTTAACATATGTAACATGAATTTGTGATGTGCTATAGATTATTTTTAACCAAAAAAAAAAAAGAGTTTCTCCCTGAGGTTTTAGGTCACGTATCTGCATGAACTATGGCTGCTAACTTGTTAAATATATAATATATTCAAATTTTTGTATATGTTGGTGCTGGTAATCACATCAAGTGACAATTATTATTGAGAGAGAGAAACCCCCCCCGAATCCTTTATTTACGTACTTCTGGGACCAAAAAATGCAATATTTGCAGAGAATCAAATAGTTTTGATTACTGTCCATGGTGGTATCTATGTGGTAGAATTTTGTAACTTCTAGTGAAACTGTACCACAGGTCTATTTGGTATAAGGTGACATGGTGTAATTGTTACCCTCACTTTGGGGATATGGCTGATGATGTATCTGGCAATAGTGTATAGTCACTTCATTTTCTTGACCTCCACAAATATCTGCCTGCTACAAGCTCACATGTTCTCCTTTTACAGTCCTAGATATCTTAGCATATCCTTCATGCTCCATATAGAAGAGCATTCACATTGCACAATTTGATGCTCTGCCATCAATGGTCACTACAGGTACCACAATATTCCTTATCAAGAATATTGTGTGTGCTCAGAATCAAGGTTGAGTCTATGACATACATGCTTCTAGACTGTCCTTTATATCATACCTCAGAGTGTTATGTCATTGATCCACTAATTAGTAAGATTTTCCACCTATCACAATCAGCAATTGTGCAAGATCACTGTACTGAATCATTTAAGAAGGTTGCAAAATTCCTAACTGTAGGTATGTCTATTAGAAACCAGTGGGTTTGTTCTACAACTAGGTAAGCCTAGCTTTTCCCCCTCTTCATCTCTCTCTTCCACAACTATTGATTGCTCTGTTCCAGGCCAATCTATGTATAAAATCCTGATACCTTTTGTAATACTTTACTATTTGCTGAGTTGGACTTACTCACTATGTTGACTTTTGTTGTATTCTAAACACCGCTGCTTGTATGTTGCTTATTTCTTTTAATTATAAAACTTCCTTTTCCCCTCTCTCCTATGGTCTATGGCTATTAAATAAATAGATAAAACAATTTCAAGGCAAAGTCAGGTGAAATTGATGAGGTTTATCAATGTTACCTTATTTTATCTTACTGAGATAATATGTATAAAGGAAGGAAATACTGAGAAATCCACTTTAAAAATAAATAAAAGTGCAAACCTAGATACTTTTGATGAGTAAAGTAAATCAAACAATGCTTTTCTTTAACCTAAATAGTTTGCTTACGTAGACTGTTAAAACAAATGGTTGTGCCTCTCCCCAAATAAGGACAAATGATGTCACACTGGATAGGATTTGCACAAGAACATTATTATATTTTTATTATGTTAGCATTACATTCCATGGAAAGCAATCAGTTAATTTCCCATTCAAGTCATTATTCCAAAGTCTTTTGAGTTTCACTCAGATTACTTAAATCAGATTACATTCAATTAGTTGATCTCTAGATGATCTAGATTCTGCTTGAAAATAAATGTTCCTTCTATTATGATCCTCTGTTCAATTAAATAATTTCATTATTCCCTTCACATATTGTAATGTTCACGTGAAAGCATGTCACATCCTGGGGCTGTCTGTTATCCTATCATATACTCACCCAAACATACACATTGTTCTTTTTTAATTGATAGCAAAGTTGAGAGAAATAGAGATAGCACATTTTCTCACAGAAATAGAGATAGTAATTTGTTCTTTGGAAAAGGGGATGGGAGTGGTGGAGACCTAAAGAGAGACATCTGGGAAGAAGATGGGGAGAATTAGCTGACAAACCAAAATGGATTTTAGGCAGTGTTAGCTGTTGAAGGCTTGGTGATTCCCAGAGAGGTTGGATCAAGATTCTTGAAGGAGAGCTGGTTGAAGATTTAAACACTACTGAAGAAAGAGGAGGGACACCAAACGACAGGACTTACTGGTACAAATAGCTTCCAGGGAGGTTGAAAAGATAGATACTGCCAATCCAAGAATGACTGCAAATCAGTGTAATTAATCCCTTACTTAACTCTAAGTAGGAAGTAGGAAGGGAATATTGAAATTGCATAACATATATTTAGTCAACACTTTAGGGAGTCCACACATATTCAATAAAGAGATAATTAACTTTAAAATGCACGGTCAGATACCCACAAATAAAGCAGAGTTTTATGGTTTTGCTCTGCTTTGCTACTGATTATCCAAAAGGGAGACAGGAGAGTGGGGGGTGGCATTTATTTATTTATTTCTCTATCACAATACAGTTTAATAAACAATTCAGATATTTTCAGAAGGATCAAATAAATCAAGTAATCATGCTGTAATGAAATATTGCCTGAAATGTAATACATACGTGAAAGCAAAACTAGTAACTTGCCTTATTTTGTTAATAAAAATGCAAAAAAATTGCAAGGAGATTATACCTTGTGATTTGAATCAAGCTACAAGAACCCGTGGAGCCTTTATGACCATTCATCTGCTTGGGGATATGATCATTAGAGACAATACAGCAAAAGGAATTGCAACCTTGGAGCTCCTTTCTTCTCATGGCATTATTGCTAACATGTGAGAATCTGGCTTACCTGTCTTGTACAGCCATGGCAAGAAGTATGCAATCTCTGGTTTTGTTTGCTATTAGATATAAAGATATAAAAATCCATCTGTGGCATTGCCATATGTCCTGGGATTGAAACAGATGCAATTGATTTTTATTACGTCTAAGTCAGAAGGCATTTTTAAGTTTGGAAGTTGTGGTGGAGCCCTTTTAGTTACTTTCTTTGCTGACTAGAATGTTGAGGGCTCAACTGGGTATGGCTGTCACTTGTAATATAGTGAGAAGTGCAAGGATCTTCATGTTCTGTAATGATCTGAGACGCTTCTGTATCCCTCTCCACTGATCTGAAAAATAAGCAATTTCAGAAAAGTCATCATGAGAATGGCTTTGGTATAGTGAAATATTTAAAAGAGTGTAGAAAAAGGGGGGGAAATTGCAACAATTTCCAGATCTGTATAATTGTGCTACCGCAAGATCAGGGCCAAAAGTCTCTTTCTTTTCAGTATTACTCTGAATCTGAATGTGATGTTATTGACTACTCCAGTGCTTATACGCTCAGTCCCTTTTGAGATAAACATTATGATCTGGCTGGCTCACATATATAGAAGCCCACCGGCTAAGTTCTGTTGAAACTATACAAGCGATGATCTGCATGTGCCAAAGACAGAATATTCAAGCTACTGGAAATGCCATGCTGTGCAAAAGAACTAGTTTAATGCAGTCAGCTGCTGCTAATAAAGCACAACATTCAAGTAAGTGATGTGCATGTGCCATAAGAACTAACTGTTGAGTTCTTCCATAGTGGACTTTCCATGTATTGACATGATGTGTTTATTTATTATATCTATATACCACCTTTCAAATGACAAATGGGAGTCCTCCCATCTAGTCATTAACTAAATAATGCTCAGTTTGAGCAAACTAGTTAGAATCATAGGGTTAAAAGGGACCTTGGGGATCTTCTAGTCCAACCCCCTACCCAGTGCAGGAATCACCATACCATTCTGGACAAATGGCTGTCCAGTCTTTTCTTGAAGACCTCCAGTGATGGAGCACCCACAACCTCAGGAGCCAGGCTGTTCCACTGCTTAATAGTTCTCACAGTCAGGAAATCCATCCTTAGTTCAAGTTTTCACAGTAAATCTTCCACCCATTGGTTCAGCTGTTCAGTTTGAGCAAATTAGTTGTATTACAAGCCCTACCTTAATTGTCCTGCTGCCAGTTAAGCTTTTAAGATCCTAACAGTTAATGAAGTTTTATTTTCTAAAAAAGATGCTTCTGCTCCATATTTTTAAACGATAAGTGTTGCACTTTAGTTTTAAAGTTTAAAGCTGCTATTGTTTCTCTCTGCTCCCATTTCTATCATGCAAGAGGAGACCTCATGACATGCCCCCTTTCCTATAGCTCTGTTACTATTCCAGGAACCTTCCACTGCTTGAAAGCTGGGCTACTGAGCCTTTTCTACCTAGGTAATTAAGTGATGTGGAATCCTGGAAAATCACCCAATATAAAGTCATTGAGTTGGAAAGGGCCACTTAAGCCACCAAGTTCAAAATCCTGCTCAGTGCAGAAATCTAAACCAAATAATTCCTAACAGATTACTCTCTTGCGTCTGCTGGAACACATTCAATGGAAGGGGAGCCTACCATCTTCCTAAGTAATTGGTTCCTTGGTTTGTCCATCCTACTACTAGGATGGTTTCTTCACGTTTAACTGGATTCTGCCTTCCTGTAATTTAAGACCATTATTTTATGTCCTACACACTAGAAAGTTGCATGATTTAACAGGAAAACTATACAGAAGCAGATAGGACAACAGGCATATCCCTGCACACTCCCTTATGGGAAAGATGACTGGGTAGGTTCCCATAGGAAATTGATTTCAAATCTAGGCTGAAATCCTACATGTACTTACCTGAGCCTCAACTCCATGGGAAACACCAGGACCGACTTCTAAACAGACACACATATAATTGCTTGGCATATGAAACAATAGTGCCTCAGTTCATAGAGATCACTAATGGGCTGGACAACATTGTAAGTAGACGGCCTTTGCAACTTAGGCTGTACATTTTCCCACTGATGAATAACTAACCTTTGAAAGAGTTAGTTACTATATATACCCACATATATACCTTCAATTAGGCAAAAAGAATGTCTTCATTAACAATGGACAGTTGAGTGTTCTGTGCCAGACTATCTGGAGAGTTTTTATTGTGTATCCATTGATCGTGAACCTACAAAAATTCTGTTAAAGAAGAAAAGAAATCCATACTTATCCTACTGGACAAATCTATTTGGCTGCACTTTGTTTTAAGACTTTGGAGAGGTCAGATCTTTCTCATGTTCTTCCCTTGGAATCCTCTGATGTCTTCCCAGGAGTTTTAGAAAGTGGCTGAAGAAAAGCAGTGACTCAACTGAGATGCAGCATATTGTAGCTACAGGCACCTCTGCTGCCCAAGAAATAGATATTTTCCCCTTTGGAAAGAAAATTACATGCACTGGGGTAGTTATATTTTATAACAGCCATATTATTTATGCTACTGGTTCATTACTTGCTGAAGGGGAAAAGAGAGATGTGAAGTTTTAATATGATGAAATGTCAGATGAAAGACAGGATCCTAAACAACAATAACAACTATTAAACTAGCACCATCTGTTCTGTCTTCTGAGGACGCCAGTAAAGGTTGTTTCTGGCTCTGCTCTTTGACATTTTTAAACTGGAGATTCCAGGGCCTAGGTGTAAGGCACAAACCACCTGCCATTCACCTTCATATGAAGAGGTGTCACACAACCGCATGGTGATAGCATTTATTCAGATGGACCCTTATTCCTTATTTAGCTCTTGTAGTCATTATAAGATATGCACAAGTCGAAGAGAACTTGGAGCTGTGTCTTTAGTTCCATTATTATGATTGAACATGTTGAGGGTAGCTTCCTGCAGATTTAGAATTCTGGAAGATTAGTGTTGGCTTAAATCATTTGCTGCTTGGGACTGAGCAATCTACTCTTTCTGGTCAAAATGCCTACAATGCAAACGGAGCCAGGTTATTTTGGTTCATAAGGCAGAACATTCCCAACCATCCTTTCTCCAACAAAAATATAGCAGTAAATTATTAATAGCTAGCTATTTGACAGCCTTTCATGGTGCCCTAGATCTGCTGCTGGAAGCAGCTGCTTCAGCCTAAGAGATAGGCTGCCTTTAGCATGCAGAACTGACCCAACCAGTTTAGAGAGGATTTTCCCATCCCACAAGCCATTATTATTTGGTGGTGCCTTGCCCTTTTCTTATTAAGGGGAAATTGATAAGTGTGGGCAAGCCACCAGCAGAATCCAATTCTGCTGGCACTCTTGTAGGAATATGGGCAGGATTAGATACTCCATTCCATTCCTTTCACTTCACTTCACTTCACTCCACCTTTCCTATTTAAGGGATAAAGATGTCTAAGAGTGACCTCTTGGAAAATCAGGTTTAGAAAACAATGCCTTTCCCTCTTCTAAGAGAAAACAAATGGTGGCAGGGGATGGGATTCCCTCTTCAGATCCCCACCACTGGTATTATCAAGTCTGCTGAGAAGCGAATGTATGGCCCTCCAGCTGAATTTAATTTCTCAACTCTGTCTTAACAAATGGTAAGCTGTATGGAGACTTGGGGTGATGACCTTGAGGGAAATAGATAAGAACTGTTACCTAAGCAAAGAGGGTTGAAGCATTCCTTAAGTCTTGGGAAGAAAGATAATATTTGGAAGACACTCAAGCAGGCTCTTCCCTGATTCACTGGGGTATAAGAGGAGGGGAAGTAAAGCACAATCAGGCTTGCAAGATTCTGTTACTATATCTTATCTTTAAGGACCCCTTCATGGATCACTGCCTTGTCGTGGCGAAGGGGCTTGTGTAACTCAGTGAAGCCATGAGCTATACCGTGCAGGGCCACCCAAGACGGACAGGTCATGACAGAGAGTTCTGACAAAATGTGGTCCACTGGAGAAGGAAATGGCAACCCACTCCAGTATCCTTGCCAAGAAAACCCCATGGACAATGTTAAAAGGCTAAAAGATATGACGCCGGAAGATGAGCCCCTCAGGTCGGAAGGTGTCCAATATGCTACTGGGGAAGAGCGGAGGGCAATTCCAAGTAGCTCCAGAAAGAGTGAAGCGGCTGGGCCAAAGCCGAAAGGACGTTCAGCTGTGGATGTATCTGGAAGCGAAAAGAAGGTCCGATGCTGTAAAGAACAATATTGTATAGGTACGTGGAATGTAAGATCCATGAACCAAGGCAAGCTGGATGTGGTCAAACATGAGATGACAAGACTGAACGTCGACATCTTGGGAGTCAGCGAATTGAAATGGACGGGAATGGGTGAATTTAATTCAGGTGACCACTATATCTACTACTGTGGGCAAGAAACCCTTAGAAGAAATGGAGTTGCACTCATAGTCAATAAGAGAGTGGGAAAGGCAGTAATGGGGTACAACCTCAAAAACGACAGAATGATCTCAGTGCGTATCCAAGGAAAACCATTCAACATCACGGTAATCCAAGTCTATGCCCCAACCACTGATGCCGAAGAAGCTGAAGTTGACCGGTTCTATGAAGACCTACAAGACCTTCTAGAACTAGCACCAAAAAAAGATGTCCTTTTCATCATAGGGGATTGGAATGCTAAAGTAGGAAGTCAAGGAGTAATCGGAATAACAGGCAAGTTTGGCCTTGGAGTACAAAATGAAGCAGGGCAAAGGCTAATAGAGTTCTGTCAAGAGAACAAGCTAGTCATAGCAAACACCCTTTTCCAACAACACAAGAGACGACTCTACACATGGACATCACCAGATGGTCAATACCGAAACCAGATTGATTACATACTTTGCAGCCAAAGATGGAGAAGCTCTATACAGATGGCAAAAACAAGACCAGGAGCTGACTGTGGCTCAGATCATGAGCTTCTTACTGCAAAATTTAGGCTTAAATTGAAGAACGTAGGGAAAACCACTAGACCACTCAGGTATGACTTAGATCATATTCCATGTGAGTACACAGTGAAGGTGATGAATAGATTTAGAGGATTAGATTTGGTAGACAGATTGCCTGAAGAACTATGGACGGAGGTCTGTAACATTGTACAAGAGGCAGCAACTAAAACCATCCCAAAGAAAAAGAAATGCAAGAAAGCAAAATGGCTGTCTGATGAGGCTTTACAAATAGCTGTGGAAAGAAGGAATGCGAAAAGCAAGGGTGAAAGGGAAAGATATAAGCAACTGAATGCAGATTTCCAGAGAATAGCAAGGAGAGATAAGAAGGCCTTCTTAAATGAACAATGCAAAGAAATTGAAGAAAACAATAGAATGGGGAAGACTAGAGATCTCTTCAAGAAAATTGGAGATATCAAAGGAACGTTTAGTGCAAAGATGGGCATGATAAAGGACAAAAAAGGCAGGGACCTAACAGAAGCAGAAGAGATTAAGAAGAGGTGGCAAGAATACACAGAAGAACTATACAAGAAAGATCTTAATGTCCCTGATGTCCATGCTGGTGTGGTCACTGACCCTGAGCCAGACATCCTAGAGAGTGAAGTCAAGTGGGCCTTAGGAAGCATTGCTAACAACAAAGCTAGTGGAGATGACAGTATTCCAGCTGAGTTATTTAAAATACTAAAAGACGATGCTGTTAAAGTGCTGCACTCAATATGCCAGCAAGTTTGGAAAACGCAACAGTGGCCACGGGATTGGAAAAGGTCAGTTTACGTTCCAATTCCAAAGAAGGGCAATGCCAAAGAATGCTCAAACTATCGCACAATTGCACTCATTTCACATGCTAGCAAGGTTATGCTCAAAATCCTACAAGCTAGGCTTCAGCAGTACGTGAACCGAGAACTACCGGATGTACAAGCTGGGTTTCGAAGAGGCAGAGGAACTAGAGATCAAATTGCCAACATTCGCTGGATCATGGAGAAAGCACGAGAGTTCCAGAAAAGCATCTACTTCTGCTTCATTGACTATGCAAAAGCCTTTGATTGTGTGGATCACAACAAACTCTGGCAAATTCTTAAAGAGATGGGGATACCAGACCACCTTACCTGTCTCCTGAGAAATCTGTATGCGGGCCAAGAAGCAACAGTTAGAACCGGTCATGGAACAACCGATTGGTTCAAAATAGGGAAAGGAGTACGACAAGGCTGTATACTGTCACCCTGCTTATTTAACCTATATGCAGAGTACATCATGAGAAATGCCAGGCTGGAAGAATCACAAGCCGGAATTAAGATTGCAGGGAGAAACATCAATAACCTCAGATATGCAGACGATACCACCCTAATGGCAGAAAGTGAAGAAGAACTAAAGAGCCTCTTGATGAGGGTGAAAGAGGAGAGTGCGAAAGCTGGCTTGAAACTCAACATTAAAAAAACTAAGATCATGGCATCTGGACCCATCAATCCCTGGCAAATAGAAGGGGTAGAAATGGAAGCAGTAACAGACTTCATTTATTTGGGCTCCAAGATCACCGCAGACGGAGACTGCAGCCATGAAATTAAAAGACGCTTGCTCCTTGGGAGGAAAGCTATGGCAAACCTAGATAGCATATTAAAAAGCAGAGACGTCACCTTGCCGACAAAGATCCGCATAGTCAAAGCTATGGTTTTTCCAGTAGTAATGTATGGCTGTGAGAGCTGGACCATAAAGAAGGCTGAACGCCGAAGAATTGATGCCTTTGAACTGTGGTGCTGGAGAAGACTCTTAAGAGTCCCCTGGACTGCTAGGAGGTCAAACCAGTCAATCTTAAAGGAAATCAACTCTGATTGCTCATTGGAAGGATTGATAATGAAGCTCAAGCTCAGATACTTTGGTCACCTAATGCGAAGAGAGGACTCTTTGGAAAAGACCCTGATGCTGGGAAAGATGGAAGGCAAAAGGAGAAGAGGACGGCAGAGGATGAGATGGCTAGATAGCATCACTGAAGCAATGAGCATGAAATTGAGCAAACTCAGGGAGGCAGTGAAAGATAGGAAGGCCTGGCGCAATATGGTTCATGGGGTCACGAAGAGTCGGACACGACTTAACGACTAAACAACAACAATCTTTAAGGAAGATTAAAGTATAGCTTTAATCTTCCTTAAATATTTTATCTCCCTCCCTATCTCTCCCTCAACGGGTATGTGGATGAGAAGAGAACCCGGACCATTGACTGAGGCTAAATATAAGCTGCTACAACGTCTTGTACTCTCCTTTCTTGTTCATGTCAAACACCTCTGCTGGCCCATTGTCAGTGATTATTGGAAATAACCTGGTTGGGAAATGGTAAAACATAACAATTAAGGAACATTCGTCAGAAAGGCGATTGAAACAAATATTGGATTCAGCCAAGGAAGCTAGGTAAAAATCAGTGTTGAATGATATCCATTTAGGGTGTGTGGTAGCTATAGCATGTAAAGAAAGAGTCTGAGAGCCTTCATCTCTCAGCAGATGGACCAAGCATACTTTTTTCAAAGTCTGGAAGTCCCCCAGTATCTTGGTTCAGTTGTAACACTGACCAGGCAGATAGTAGCTGAAGTGGTGCCAAATAGAGCAGAAATGGATAAAGAAAAAGGGCAGATATATAATGGTGTGGAAATTTGGGCTGAAATATTAAGGAATCACTACAGATGTATAAAATGATTATTTTTTTAAAATGAAGAATAAATGGGAAGGCAGGGGCTTCCTTGGGTGCATTCAATGAATGAGGTATGAGTTGTGAAGCCAACACTTTCACTGTGCTCAGATGTGATGCTTTTCAACATTTGCTACTGAACACAGAGAAGGAAGAAGGATACTGAAAATAAAACCTCATTAAGGAGAAAATAGCTTTTTCTAGATATTGTTAGAGATCACAATGCAATTAAACAAGAGAGGAAGAGACATTGCAGTTAAAAGGAAATAATACAGCGATGTAATTGCTTTGGAAAGTTGCTCTTTTTAAAAAGTTTGGTACATGGATCTCTTGAAGGCATAAACATTTTGTGCCAGAACACATTTGGAATTTTGTGTCTATGACTATAATAGGAACTGAAGGTTTAAATATGACAAATCCTGGTTTGCTTAATTAATTTTCAGAATATCCTCTTGAGGCTTAGAAAGTGACAGCTAGCTTTCAGCAGGGATTATCAATTTGATTTTGTATCCAAAATGTAGTTTAGCTACAAAATTGTAACTGTCCTGTACTGTACTGGAAAGCGACAAATCTCTTAAGAGAGTGTGAGAGACGTTTTTAGGCAAGTCTGGCTCCAGATTTCTGAGCAATAAAAATGGATCCGTGACTCTAATGTAATAATGAAAAAAATTGACTGTTGCTGTTATATGCACCCCTTTTATTAAAATGTTCAGGAGTATAACCTCCACTTCATGTTTTTGAACAATGGTGATGGGAAACTTATGGTGTTATGGCTATTTCAAAA
Source organism: Liasis olivaceus (assembly GCA_030867105.1). NCBI lineage: Eukaryota > Metazoa > Chordata > Lepidosauria > Squamata > Pythonidae > Liasis > Liasis olivaceus. Next base: position 268,586,193 of record CM061349.1, read on the forward strand.
TACATAGATTGTCAAATATAGAGAAGATCTATCCCATTTCTGTTTCCTTCCTCTGTGGCTCCTACTTCTCCCTCTCTCCCTCCATCTCTTTATCAAACCGGCTGTCCTTTTCTGTGATAATTTCTTATCCAAAGGAATATTGTATAACAAATAGTCCCTATCACCTTGTTGTTGTTTAGTCGTTAAGTCGTGTCCGACTCTTCGTGACCCCATGAACCATATTGCGCCAGGCCTTCCTATCTTTCACTGCCTCCCTGAGTTTGCTCAATTTCATGCTCATTGCTTCAGTGATGCTATCTAGCCATCTCATCCTCTGCCGTCCTCTTCTCCTTTTGCCTTCCATCTTTCCCAGCATCAGGGTCTTTTCCAAAGAGTCCTCTCTTCGCATTAGGTGACCAAAGTATCTGAGCTTGAGCTTCATTATCAATCCTTCCAATGAGCAATCAGAGTTGATTTCCTTTAAGATTGACTGGTTGGACCTCCTAGCAGTCCAGGGGACTCTTAAGAGTCTTCTCCAGCACCACAGTTCAAAGGCATCAATTCTTCGGCGTTCAGCCTTCTTTATGGTCCAGCTCTCACAGCCATACATTACTACTGGAAAAACCATAGCTTTGACTATGCGGATCTTTGTCGGCAAGGTGACGTCTCTGCTTTTTAATATGCTATCTAGGTTTGCCATAGCTTTCCTCCCAAGGAGCAAGTGTCTTTTAATTTCATGGCTGCAGTCTCCGTCTGCGGTGATCTTGGAGCCCAAATAAATGAAGTCTGTTACTGCTTCCATTTCTACCCCTTCTATTTGCCAGGGATTGATGGGTCCAGATGCCATGATCTTAGTTTTTTTAATGTTGAGTTTCAAGCCAGCTTTCGCACTCTCCTCTTTCACCCTCATCAAGAGGCTCTTTAGTTCTTCTTCACTTTCTGCCATTAGGGTGGTATCGTCTGCATATCTGAGGTTATTGATGTTTCTCCCTGCAATCTTAATTCCAGCTTGTGATTCTTCCAGCCTGGCATTTCTCATGATGTACTCTGCATATAGGTTAAATAAGCAGGGTGACAGGATACAGCCTTGTCGTACTCCTTTCCCTATTTGGAACCAATCGGTTGTTCCATGACCGGTTCTAACTGTTGCTTCTTGGCCCGCATACAGATTTCTCAGGAGACAGGTAAGGTGGTCTGGTATCCCCATCTCTTTTAGAATTTGCCACAGTTTGTTGTGATCCACACAATCAAAGGCTTTTGCATAGTCAATGAAGCAGAAGTAGATGCTTTTCTGGAACTCTTGTGCTTTCTCCATGATCCAGCGAATGTTGGCAATTTGATCTCTAGTTCCTCTGCCTCTTCGAAACCCAGCTTGTACATCCGGTAGTTCTCGGTTCACGTACTGCTGAAGCCTAGCTTGTAGGATTTTGAGCATAACCTTGCTAGCATGTGAAATGAGTGCAATTGTGCGATAGTTTGAGCATTCTTTGGCATTGCCCTTCTTTGGAATTGGAATGTAAACTGACCTTTTCCAATCCCGTGGCCACTGTTGCGTTTTCCAAACTTGCTGGCATATTGAGTGCAGCACTTTAACAGCATCGTCTTTTAGTATTTTAAATAACTCAACTGGAATACTGTCATCTCCACTAGCTTTGTTGTTAGCAATGCTTCCTAAGGCCCATTTGACTTCACTCTCTAGGATCTCTGGCTCAGGGTCAGTGACCACACCAGCATGGACATCAGGGACATTAAGATCTTTCTTGTATAGTTCTTCTGTGTATTCTTGCCATCTCTTCTTAATCTCTTCTGCTTCTGTTAGGTCCCTGCCTTTTTTGTCCTTTATCATGCCCATCTTTGCCCTAAATGTTGCTTTGATATCTCCAATTTTCTTGAAGAGATCTCTAGTCTTCCCCATTCTATTGTTTTCTTCAATTTCTTTGCATTGTTCATTTAAGAAGGCCTTCTTATCTCTCCTTGCTATTCTCTGGAAATCTGCATTCAGTTGCTTATATCTTTCCCTTTCACCCTTGCTTTTCGCATTCCTTCTTTCCACAGCTATTTGTAAAGCCTCATCAGACAGCCATTTTGCTTTCTTGCATTTCTTTTTTGTTTGGGATGGTTTTAGTTGCTGCCTCTTGTACAATGTTACAGACCTCCGTCCATAGTTCTTCAGGCACTCTGTCTACCAAATCTAATCCTCTAAATCTATTCATCACCTTCACTGTGTACTCACATGGAATATGATCTAAGTCATACCTGAGTGGTCTAGTGGTTTTCCCTACATTCTTCAATTTAAGCCTAAATTTTGCAGTAAGAAGCTCATGATCTGAGCCACAGTCAGCTCCTGGTCTTGTTTTTGCTGTCTGTATAGAGCTTCTCCATCTTTGGCTGCAAAGTATGTAATCAATCTGGTTTCGGTATTGACCATCTGGTGATGTCCATGTGTAGAGTCGTCTCTTGTGTTGTTGGAAAAGGGTGTTTGCTATGACTAGCTTGTTCTCTTGACAGAACTCTATTAGCCTTTGCCCTGCTTCATTTTGTACTCCAAGGCCAAACTTGCCTGTTATTCCAATTACTCCTTGACTTCCTACTTTAGCATTCCAATCCCCTATGATGAAAAGGACATCTTTTTTTGGTGCTAGTTCTAGAAGGTCTTGTAGGTCTTCATAGAACCGGTCAACTTCAGCTTCTTCGGCATCAGTGGTTGGGGCATAGACTTGGATTACCGTGATGTTAAATGGTTTTCCTTGGATACGCACTGAGATCATTCTGTCGTTTTTGAGGTTGTACCCCATTACTGCCTTTCCCACTCTCTTATTGACTATGAGTGCAACTCCATTTCTTCTAAGGGTTTCTTGCCCACAGTAGTAGATATAGTGGTCGCCTGAATTAAATTCACCCATTCCCGTCCATTTCAATTCGCTGATTCCCAAGATGTCGACGTTCAATCTTGTCATCTCATGTTTGACCACATCCAGCTTGCCTTGGTTCATGGATCTTACATTCCACGTACCTATACAATATTGTTCTTTACAGCATCGGACCTTCTTTTCGCTTCCAGATACATCCACAGCTGAACGTCCTTTCGGCTTTGGCCCAGCCGCTTCACTCTTTCTGGAGTTACTTGGAATTGCCCTCCGCTCTTCCCCAGTAGCATATTGGACACCTTCCGACCTGAGGGGCTCATCTTCCGGCGTCATATCTTTTAGCCTTTTAACATTGTCCATGGGGTTTTCTTGGCAAGGATACTGGAGTGGGTTGCCATTTCCTTCTCCAGTGGACCACATTTTGTCAGAACTCTCTGTCATGACCTGTCCGTCTTGGGTGGCCCTGCACGGTATAGCTCATGGCTTCACTGAGTTACACAAGCCCCTTCGCCACGACAAGGCAGTGATCCATGAAGGGGCCCTATCACCTTAGTTGATATTAAAGCAGCTTGTTTGGCTAGATTAGATTCTGAAACCAAACCTGCCTCAGATATCTAGCCTACCCTTCCTTTTAGGATTAAGAACCATCAAGTTGGACAATATTACAGTTTAGGACCCCCCCCCCCCCCCCACATTTCCTAATGTCCATGAGATAAGGCAGAGGGAGAAAAAATGCTCAAAAGTGTTATTTGAAATCATCTCTGGTTTGGACATTCCATAGTTGCAAACTTATGAACCATAAGGAAGTTCTCAGACAATGTTTTTGTTTCTCATTCATCCTGCCTCAATTACTGAAATTTAAAGCAGTGCCTTCCACCTATAATTCTTTTTTTTAATTACTCCTCCTTTATTTCATGACTCCATCCACCTATCCATCCAGTTACAAAATGAAAGACTGAATAGTTGGGTAATGTTTTCAGCTGGTAATGCTAATCTTATCTGAAAGCATACTAATGAATAAATAACTTATTTTTGAATGAATATGATCTCTTTTCACACTTTTTGTACCTTTTTTCTTTTTCTTTTCTTTAATCTTACTCTATATTATTTCACATTTTCTTCTACTTTTGTGAAAATCTTTAATAAAAATTATATATATAAACAAAGAGAATTGAAATGTAGTAAATGCCTTGATGGAAAAAGCATCTGGAATGCAGAGATGGCAAGCTGGTGGGCTCCAGATGTTTAAGATATTTCAACCAGCAACACTAATGGTAAGGAATTTTAAGGGTAGTAGTTCAATATACTGGGAAAGCACCAGGTTTATACCTTGGTCTAATAGCAAAATAAGCCAGAACTGATTTTATCTTCATTGTTTTGAAAACCTTCATATCAGCTATATCCCATCCATTAGCTCAAAGAAAATAGAAGACAAACTGCTGCAGCAACTAGTGTCCTATTTAATGCCATGGCAGCACAAGGAGAGTAGGACACATACTCTCAAGTCAAGCGCCATTGTTGGAAACAGATACCCTTTCCCCTGGGATTTGGAAGGTCCCTGTGATGGAATGGAATTATGAAGGCCAGGCTCAGGGAGATAAACATTTTCTTAGCTCGCCGGAGGAGCGTGGGAGCTACAAGAGGATGAGACTGGAACCTCCCTGAGGAATTCACACTGTTGTGGCTGGCTGCCTTGGGAACTGGGGTTTCAGTCTGGGAACATTCTTGTTAGAGGTAGTAGCTAATAAACATAGGTGGACTGAATTTGCATTGTCTCTTGGAGTTCCTTGGGCTAGGCCTGACAACTATTACCCAACTATTCAGGACTATTCACATCTATTCAGAACTATTCACAACTACCCAACTATTCAGAACTATTCACAACTATTACCCAACTATTCAGTCTTTCACTCTCCTAGCCTTCTGGAAGGCCATGAAGAGCTGGCTCTTCCCTCGGGCGTTGGGTTAGGATGAGGTTGGAGTCTGGGGATGGTTGTGTTGGCTGAATTAGAGGAGGATAGGTGAGGCACCAGGTTTTGGTTTTACTGTTTTTATTGTGTTTTGGTTTTTATTGCTGTTGTGAGCCATCCAGAATTGTGTTTTTTAAGATGGGCAGCCATATAGTAAATAAATAAATAAATAGATGATGATGATGATGATGATGATGATGGGATTCCCACACAGAAATTTAGTTTTCAGGAATTGTGAATTGTGTGTTATTCCCACATTATTGTTAGAGTTTGGCTTTGCTAACTGGCAGGGTCCCACAACTTCTGGAACAGATTTCAAGAGGTGGTATGGACAGCATGGTGTGGGAGTATTCCTTTAGTAGAAGTTTTGGATCCAAGCCATAAAAAAACTAATAACCCTAGATTCTGAACTTCCATTTCTTGAAGGCTCTTTGGCCCGAGGGCATTTCTTCCGAACTGTTGTCCTTATACTTGTATTTTGTAGGTAAGATCATTCAGATATCTGAGGTTGTTTGAATTTGTCTTTGCTTTTAACAATTATGATTTTATTAAAAAGTTGCCATCAGTCATTAGTTGATTTGTTCATTACTTTGTTCATTACATAAACAACTAAATGATTATAATTAGCAGTGGTAGCATTAATGTAAACTTTCGTATTATCGTTGAGCCTTGGTTAAGGTACATGGTTTCAGTTAATTTTAAAAAATGACATCTTGTAAGGATTTGGCTAATTGATTTTAAGGGTAATGCAAGCATGGAAAAACCAGTTTAAAATACATTAGGCATTTCTTAGATAGAAAATGAGTCTGAGATAGATGGCAACAAAGTAGGGGAATCAAAGCACCAAAAAAAGAAAAAGAAAAAGAAAGTCATACTTTCAGAATAGATAAACAACTTGGCCCAGCACAATCTCAGATGTTGCTAAATGCTAAGCCAAAGAAATTGAGATAACACAAACTACTCCATAAACAGAAAATTACAGGCTATGGTTTATCTCCTAAAAACTCACCAAATAGTTCCTCCAAACTTCTGATAGTCCACAGGCATTAGACAGAAACTATTTTTAAAAAAGGTCACCAATATAATAGCAGGTAACAAAGAGAACACTCAATAAAAAATGGGAAAATGTTGAAGCTGTGAAAGAAGCATACATGTAAGAAAACATGGGAGTAAAGGAAACTGATGAAAAGAAATAGCTATGGATACCCTCCCCCAGCTTTACTCAGAAACTGAGACTTGGTAATTATGAGCTTTCTTAGAGAGAATATTAAGGAATCTCTCCCAGCTCATTATGTTTGCACATGGATTAACATATTGCCTGCTGAGAATTGTGGCCTTCAAATAGGGCATGGTAGAGAATTTAGAAGAACAGTGGTCTTTCCCAACCTCTTCTCCAAACATAGTTTTAATGCAAGCTTACTCAATTTGCAGTTCCTGACAAAATACAGAAACACAGTGGTTTTCACACTATTACAGATTTTGTGTGATAGCTCTCCAACACAAAAATAAATTCAAGAATGCACATAATGGAGAAAATCTGTACCCAAAAGTATATAGATAAAAGGAAATAATATACAAAAAAGGTATTATGTTATGGGAAATAGCTTACAAAACATGTTTGTACTGAGGTGTATCTAGAAATGGCTATGAAAATGTGTGAAATTTTCATGAAGATGATTTTTAAAAATCCATGAGCTGAAGTGGGGCAAGTAAAACCTATAAAATTAAAAACAGAGATTGATATGGAAACAGAAATTGATAGGGTACCTGGAAACAAGTCAAACAGAAATTGTATGAAATGTTTCCAAGGCATATTTCCTTAATAAAATAGTAAGATATTGGCTAGTTGATACTACTGTTACATGGACTTAAAGGGCCAGAATCAGTGGGTTAAAACTATCTCGAACAAGCTGTCATCCAGTGGAAGAAGCTCATGTGATGTGTTCTCCCTTGGTTAAAAAAGGTTGGATGATCATCTGTCAGAAATACTCTAGTGCAGTGTTTCTCAACCCTGGCAACTTTAAGCTGTATGGACTTCAACTCCCAGAATTCCCCAGCCTGGCTTAAAGTTGCCAAGGTTGAGAAACACTGCTCTAGTGGACCCTGCACTGAGGAGGGGTAGGGCTGGATGACTTCAATATTCCCTTCAAATTCTAGGGGCCGAAGCTGCTTGTCCCCCTTGCTGCTTTTGGCTGTTTTTGAAGCTGACCTAAGACATTAGAGTCCAGATTATAGTGGGTTGGTAGCAGGGCTAGGCTGGTGCTCATTCTGGACTATGGCCACAGCTAGACCTGATTGGTCATTCTCCTGCTTTCTTCCCTCCCTGGCCATGAAAGGAAAGGAAGCCTCATTAGCTGGCATCTGTGTGGTCCTATTTACTATTGGACCACACAGATGGTCCAGTAGTATCAACCTGCCTTTTCCTTTTAGGGATTGTTTCATCCTCACTCATCCCCATACTTTATGACATTAACACAGGCCCTTTCTTTTTTCTTTTCTTTTTCCTTATGACTCCATGGTAGCTCCAATGCTATAATAGTCAAAGCATTAGGGAATGTTCCTATGTTCCTCTGTAGCTCCAGGGATACTTTGTAGGAAGGAGGAACTGATAGTTCAGATTCATATAAACAAAGTATCCATGTTGCTAATTGCAACTTAAAAAAAAACAAAAAATAAAAAATAAAGGGGAGGGAAGGGAAGGGAAGCTTTGCAGTACTGTGGGCAAGGGGTGGGAAAGCAAGGGAAGCATGCTTTACCCAGCCCGGGCAGAAACCAGAAGTGTGCCCACTGGGAGATAAAAAGTTGACTGGAGTATGAGCATTTAGGGTTAAGCATGGTTCATTGAAATAACATGCAACTGCAAGATTATTTTAAAAAAATCAATGGCTGACCAGGACAGAACATACCACTGGAGGTAGGTGTGTGTGTCAGGCACTGTAGCCATCTGGACCTGGGATTGCTGCTAGAATGGAATGAAGTGCTGGAGACCATCCATTCTGAAGGGCTTAAGACAGCTTTTGTCAAAACCCAGCAGTTTTGAATCAAAGCTGAAAAACATGGGCCTGGAGTACATTTGCAATGGGTTGGAAGTGAGAGAAGGACAAGATCATCCATTCCTACTCTCAGGAAGTGGTGAGTGGCCTGTATTGGCAACAGCCAAGCAGAAAGTGTGGATCTGCCCTGTGATTCTAAGATTCATTATCAGGCAAACTGAATCATGAGCAGAAGATACAACTTAGTTGCTTAAAGCAATTAACAAGATCTATAGCAAGAACAAGAGCCAGTTTGGTGTAGTGGTTAAGGCATCTGGCTAGAAACTGGGAGACCGTGAGTTCTAGTTCCACCTTAGGTACAGGTAAGCCAACTGGGTGACCTTGGGCCAGTCACTCACTCTCAGCCCTAGGAAGCAGGCAGTGGCAAACCACTTCCAAAGTCTTGCCAAGAAAACTTCAGGGAATAATCCAGGTAGTTGCCAGGAGTCAACACTGACTCAAAGGAACAAAAACAAAAACCCAGAACAAAGGTATAACTTAAACTAGATCTACATGTGGCACACGTGAACTGAGTCATGCTTTTCCAGAGTCCCTGGCAAGAATTTTCCGCATGAAGTGTAATTAAATATTTTCTTCATTGAAAAGATGATACCTACCTGAATTCAGATTCTTCCACTAGCCATGTGACTTTGGTTAACCCAGGGATCATGGTGCCAGTAATGAACTCTGAATGGTAATGGAGAATGACGGAGGTACCATGGCAGCATAGACAAATTGGGGCCACACTGCCAATTAGATCTTTCTATGAGGAATGGTGATGAGGTGCCAGACAGGGTCATCTTCCACCATCACTTAGTCATACAATTACAGAGTGATAAATATGCAGAATTTTTTTTTGCGGGGTGGGGTAGGTGTCACATGGGATGTGGGTAAAGATTGCATCAGAGTTAAATCATGCTCCTTTTATCTAAGAGATGGAGACTATGTTGGCAGCTTTAGGACAACCATTTTGGCTTGAATCTCAAACATCCTGTGCTCAGTACATGTTACTAAAAGACTGGTAGCCTTCTTACAACCCACTTTTATCTGATTCATATAGTAATATTAACTAGACAGACATGTAACTTTATGAGCTTGATTGGGGCTCCAGTCATTTGCACATGGAAAATTGGTCACCACACTATCTTACCATTTTACTTGCCAAAACCTTCTCTTCCTATTACAGAAAATGATGGTAATCTTACTGCAATTCTTCATTAAAGTCTGGCTGAAGTGACTTGCAATAGAACACTGTAAAATGATGGTTACAGTTACTCCAGCAATGCCTTGGCATCAGGACATGAAATATTGCAAAGATCCATCAAAGAAAAAAAAAATCCCTGGACTTCCATTTCAATAAATAAGTCTTTTGAAAGGACCCCCCCCCCCAAAATAAAAAAAAACTGCACAGATTTTGAAAACCAGTCCCAAGCAGAGTGCAAGAAAAGCAGAAAGGTAACATAGGAATGATACAGTATAGCTTTGGATTGTCAGAAAATCGTCTAGAGTTACGTATGGGGCTAGAAGATGCCTGAACCAGAATAAGGCTTCGTAAATAACAGCATAAGTCATTTTTATGAAGCTGACTCATGAAAGCAATAAAAAGCCTGTTAAAACTCACCAGAGTTGAATGATAGACCCACCTTTTTTTCCTTTCAAACATAAAAGCAATTAAGCAATCCTTTATTAACTCTTGTATTGCCATACATTATGTATTACGCTGGGATAAGGATGTTTTAAAATACAAAGTTTGCGCTGCAGTATCTTGTGCCATTATGCTGTAATGTTATTTATTTCCTTGACTTTTACCTTGCTCTGGGGAGCACTCAGTGTGGCTAACACCATTTAAAAATAAAAATAGAACCGAAAAAGTTCAAGATACAAAGTAAAATTAATGAGAAACCAAATAATAAAATCATCTAACAGTTAAAAGCCCAGTGAAAGAGACACATTTTTACAGATTTCCTATCACAACTTTGAAGGAAGGGCCTGTCCCACATCCCAGAAATTTGGGTCTCCAACAATAGGGGCGTCACCTGATAGATTAATAATGGGAGAAGCAGTCTTTTCCTTAACCATACCCTAAGCTATTTAGGGCCTTAAAAACCAGTACTAATACCTTAACTGTGCCTGGTAAACAGCTGGCAATCAATGCAGATCTCTCAGTACAGTATGATCTCTGCCTCTTGCACTGGTTATCATCCTTGCTGCCATAATTTGTACTAACTGCAGCTACCAGACACATTTCAACGATAGAAGTGGTATCCTTTGGTGGCAGTGGTGGGGAAGGCAGAATAGAATGATTTTCTAGTCCCATCTCTTTGTAGGCGCACTGCAAGCTTCTGAAGATACCCATGAGGATAGACCCACATAGAAAATATTGCAAGAGTCAAGAAGAGATGTAGCCAAGGCATGGATAATTGTTGCTAGAACTGACTGGCTCAGGAAGGGAATTATATGAAAATATCCATGGATCTTTACTAAAACTCTTTATGTATAAGGGCATGTATTCATCAGGCTACAAAATTTGGCTTTATCCACCATTTCTCTGGCCTCATCACTTTTCTCTTAGGGTCCTGATATTTCTCTTGCAATGCTTCCACTAGAAGTATTCATAGTTGCCTACAACTTTCTAGGAGCAAGGTTCTTCCCTTGTTCCAGCCACTTTCAGCCACTGTGTCATAGCTATGAAGCACACACAACCATTATTAACTCCTACTGTTACCTCAGTATGGCTGTGTTGGCAGAAAGAATGCCAGAACCAACATGCGATCTGCCAGTGTTTTGCTGCAACATTTAAAGAAGCTAATCTGAGGCAAGGAAACCCCAATTTCCATTTTTTCTCCTGAAAATGGAAAAATGTTCAGGGTTCTATTATTGCTTTATTTAATATATTGCTTAAATTTTATTTATTAAAGGTAAGTGGCATATTTATTTCTTGCCCAACCCTAGCCCCAATGAAACCAGTAATTTTATTTGAGGGGGGAGTCACAGAAATGTTTCACTTTGGGGGGGGGGCATCAGAATATCACAGAGTTTGAGAAATCCTGGTCTAGAATGTTGTTCTCAGTCTACCTCTGAGACTCAATTACTTCAATAATTCATATGTCTTCTAAAAAATATTAAGTCCTGTCTCACAGTATATGTAATTACTTTTTCCCAGAACATAACAACCTTAGGACGTTGTAAAAATGTGTATTTTAATAAGTATTATTTTCACTGCATCTCTACCAATATGATTCAATTTCTTTTCTATATAAATGCAGAAATATTATTTTTTGTTGAATAAGCTGTAGTTTAAGATGCATTGAGACATTTGCTTTAGACAAAATCCATATTTTTTGAACTACATACCTCTAACATGGATATTGATGTCTAGATAATGAAAATGGATTGTCTGTATTCTTATTGCTAAGAGACAAGACCTTAAATGGGGGAAAGGTAAATTAACGGCCCAAGTTACTCAATGGATTGAAGATCTGATGTTACTTGCAACTTATGAACAAGTTGCTTACTGACATACATTATGGATGGGAGATTACAGTGAAATATAATCTTTTACCGAAACTGTTGTATAAAACTTTAAATACTTATATACATGTATGAGAAGCCTGTTTTGCGGTATTTTTCCTTTCCTTTCCTTTCCTTTCCTTTCCTTTCCTTTCCTTTCCTTTCCTTTCCTTTCCTTTCCTTTCCTTTCCTTTCCTTTCCTTTCCTTTCCTTTCCTTTCCTTTCCTTCCCTTCCCTTCCCTTCCCTTCCCTTCCCTTCCCTTCCCTTCCCTCCCCTCCCCTCCCCTCCCCTCCCCTCCCCTCCCCTCCCCTCCCCTTCCCCTCCCCCTCCCCCTTCCCCTCCCCCTTTTTTTCTTTGTTTTGTTTAACTAAAGACAAAAAATTGAAATGAAACAAAATAATTCATATGTCATCAGTGAACTTCCTCCCTCCCTCCCTCCCTCCCTTTTCATTTTCTCTCTTTCTGTCTTGGGAGTCCCTTGAGTACTTACTACCTATAGTATAAAAGGAAGCTTTTATTGATCCCCCACTCTTTTGAGAGGGCTTTAAAAACGTTTCTTTCAACTTAACACTCATTTGAGTGTCATGAAAAGTCATAGTGGCTCACAAATAGTTTTGGTTCTGAGAAATAGAAATAGGATTCTCTCCAGTAATTGATTGATTGATTAATTATGTACCATCAAATTGGTGTCAACTCCGAGCAACCACATAGATAAACTTTCTCCAAGAGAATCTGTCCCTAACTAAGACCTTCAGGTCTTCCATTGGTGCACCCAACACTGCTGTAATTGAGTCCATTCATCTTGCTGCTGGTCATCCTCTTCTCTTTCCTAGCATTATAGACTTCTCCAGAGAGCTAGGTGTTCCCATAATGTGTCTAAAGTATGAGCCTGGTCATTTGAGCCTGTTCATTCGTGCTTCAAGTGAGAATTCTGGGTTGATTTGTTTGATGATTCATTTGTTTATTTTCTTGGCTGCCCACAGTATTCTCAGGAGTCTTCTCTAGCATCAAAATTAAAAAGTATAAATATTATTTTTATCCTGCTTCTTCAAGGTCCAACTTTAACTTCCATAGAGTGTCACAGGAAAAAAAGCCTTGCCTGCACAGTTCTGATCTTTGTACGTACAGATACACTGTGGCATTGAATATCTTCCCATGGCCCTTTTTTTGATGCCCTACCAAGGGTTAGTTTGCAGCATATTTCTTGACTGTTGGTTCTTTAAGTGTTGATAGCTGACCTTAAAAGGCAGAAGCTTCTAAACACAAGGAATCCTAATTTGTTTTTAAAATGGAATAGGTCTTCATCTTGCTATTAATTGCATGTAATCCCTATGTTAGGAGTTGGTAGTCTCCATATGTTTTAGACTATACTTACAACCTCTTGTCTTTGGCAATGTGACTGGGATTTAAGGCAGATGGACCAAAGAATCAGGTTGCTAAGTCCTGTTCTGTTAGAAGACAGTCCCTCTAGCAAGTTTCTTTGGTTTAAACTCAGCTCCTGGCATCCTTCTCTAACAATTATCTACTGTTTTGTCTTGGCAAATTGTTCCTCCAGAGGATACATAATGAAGGACCTAAAGGAGAAGTGGAGATCTTAAAAATGGTAGCTTTGTTACCACACATCTTACATTCTGTTTCTCCAGATGACACTTTCTTGTGAGAGACCGAATGAGAAATCATAAAGGAACAATTTTTCCAGTTGGTTTTTGAAATTTTCATTCCAGTGCACTGACTTGGGTGGGATGGAAGAAAATGGAACCATTATGGCTATTAATAGACCTGTGTGAGGCAGCTTTGATTTGCTTTGAAGGAGTGCTTCATGCTGCAAAGGCAATGCAATTCACCTTGCTGAGGAAAGGAGGCAATAGATTTGCCTCAACAGGGCATTTTTCACTGCACTGAAGTCTCTTCTTAGCCTCTTCTAATTTTGCTTCTTCTTGCAAAAATTTAAAACATGTCAATTTAAACTTCTATCAGGTTTAAACAGAAAGGCAGCATAAAATATTATTTGGTGGTGAACTTGAGGGCTTTTTCCAGAGGTAGGACTTTCAAGTCACAAGTGCTAATGGAGAAAGAGAAGCATTCCAGAGACAACAGGTTCACAAATGTGTTTGCAAAGATCAGGTACATCATTCTGTCTGGAATGTGCCATGGTCAAGTTTCCATAATGGAGCAGTTACTGTGGTGTTTTTAGTGGAAAACTGTCTTTCTTTTCACCCGTAGGTTGTCATGCTTCTTTTTTAAAAAATTATTATTATTACAAAACTCAGGAGGGGTTCTACATCAGAGAAGTGGATGTGTGTGTAGGGTTGGTGGTGGTGGTTAGTGATCTGCATGCAGAATTATGGCTCCTGGTTGGTCTCCATTTAGAGGTCTACAGTGGACTGCTGTGCAGGACTGCAATGGATTTAGAACTCTAGCATCTCCACTTCAGAGCAGTGCCCTCTGATGGTTCCTTTTGCTGTCTAAAGTAGTTGGAAGGGAAATATCCATGAGAAATTTGCAATATGATGATGTAATATTATGATGGAACCACTATGCTTATGTCACACTTATGTGAAGGCAATTTGTCTATCTAACTGGAAAGGACTAGGGGTGAGCACTGGATATGACCAAACTTCTAATAACAAGTCAAAAGAGGTTGTTTCTACCTGATCTGAGACTGCAAGTTACAAATCCTTTCAGTTAGTTGCAATTATTTAGTTAGTTGCTCGCTATTCTTACAACTCTAGGCAGCTTACAATAACTATAATAAAACATCCATAGAATACTCATAATGACGATAAACAGTTTAAACCATCATTTACTATTACTAAAAACAATGCTACCAGTAAGGTGGATCCTTCCATCTTAATGCCTTTCTGAAGAGAACTATCCACCATTTTATGAACAACCATCAGGGTAGGAGCACATCTGACTTTAGGAGCAAGCAGATCCAGAAAGAGAGGGTTATTGTGAGAATGTCATTCTCTAGGTCTGAGCCCTTCTGATCTTTTCTGCAGTAGATACTGTTCCTGGGCATCCTCTCCCTGCTCGATTACGTAGGACAGAGAAATTCTGCCTAAAGAAGATGGTCCCAAAGGATACACGAATCCAAGGTCTAAAGAGCCCATCACCATGAATTGGCCTGAAAGCTTATTGGCAGCTAATACAGCTCCTGCAAAACAGCTGCTATTCTGCTAAACTGACTAATCCTGGCCAGCAAGTAGGCCACTGTATTCTGAGCCAGCTGAAGCTTCCAAGTCACCTTCACCACATAAAGTGAATTGCTGAGTGATGGTAAGGTTAGAAATCACTGTCATCAGTGTCTTCAGGAAAGGGTGCAATCCACTGAAGCAGGTCAAAGGCTCTCCAGGCCATGTTTTCCACCTGCCATTCCAGCAGGAGCCATGAATCCAAGAGAAATCCCAGACTGTGCACCAACTCCTTCAGAAGAAGTGCTACCCAATCAAGAGCAATGGATGGAACATCCATCGTACTAGAAGGTTTCTGAACCAACAGTAATCCCACCTTGATTCATCTCTAGTCTTTTCACACCATCTAACTTCTAGTGTGCCTCCTGTTTGGTCTGGACTTGAGAAGCAAATCTGGGTATCATCATGACTGATAAAAGATGGGTGCAGTTAAAGGCAACATTGTGTGTCTGCATAAGCATTCAGCAGTTAATAAGATAATGTGCATGCTATTCTAAATTTCAATACTTTAACCAAGCCTTCCTCCAAATATGTTGGGCTTATAAATCTCAGAATTCCTCATCTGAATGACCCTTACATTCTGGGAATTGTAGTCCAGTACACCTGAAGGGTACCAGGATGAGGAAGGCAGTTCTAATTAAGGTAGAACTAAGAAAAGTTACCAAATAAGGCTAGGAATGTAGAAATAGGAGAAGTAACCATATAAGGAAAGGAATGAGAGAGAATACCAAATAAGGTAAAATTGGGAGATAGTTCCAAATAAGGAAGGATGCCAAGATGCCACACACTGATTCGTTGGTACAATCCCTAGGGAAATGGGGAGTGGGCACCAAGACCCCTGGGATCAAATGTATAAAAAGCATGTGCCAAGAACCCTGGGGGGTTCAGACTTTTTTCTACCTATGCTGAACCTTTGCGCAAATAAACTCCTCTCCTGAATGAAGACCTGAGCGTCCTGTCTTCAAATTTTCTGCAACATAATTAATGCACGCTTGACTGATTATGATTATGTGCCTTTGTGTTGATGTTGATTCTTAGAGAATACATAGACAGGATGATCTGTCCCTAACCTGGTCTTTCAGGTGTTTCAACAGTGCACTCACAACTACTGTAACTCAGTCCATTGATCTTGCTGCTGGTCATCCTCTTCTCTTTCCTTCCACAGTTCCCAGCATTGTAGACTTCTCAAGAGAATGCATGCCTTACTGATGCCTTTTCAAATGTTTCTTGGCACTTTTCTTGAAACAGTAGACAAACTCTACCAAATAACTTTTTTTTTGTACACTTGAAAGCTCCTATATTTAGAAAATATTTTAATATATTCTGGAGGGTCCAGAAGAAAACATGAACTCTGAATGAGGCCTTGCCAAAGCAAAGTGGAGTGTGGCAAAAGCATGTCTAGTGTTTTCCATTAAAACACTTTATGTTACACCATGGCAGGAATTAGTCCAAAGTAAAGTGCTTAAAATGGCTTTAGAGTACTTTAGAAAAACCAGTAAGTGTGAATGCTTACTGATAGTAAAACCCCATAAACCTTTTACAGTGCTTTAACTGTTCCACTGTGAATGTACTCCTTGTCTTGCTAGAAAAAATGGCCTTTCTATGCTGACTCATTGCTCCTGGCAATTTCTATATGCCTGATAAATGCAGGAGAGTCTTTTCGCTGATGGGTTTTTTTCTTTGTAGATTAGCCTTTTCTGCCTTTGCTGTCCTCTGTGCAGTTCTGTGTTCACATTTTTTCAGCATTCCTTAGTATTTTAGGCCTCTGGACCACCTCTAGGCAGGAATGTTATAATTTACACACTGAGCCACACATAGTATAGTGAGGCTTATTTATTTGAGAGAAGTGTGGGGGGGGGGGGAAATGAAAGGAGGTGGCATGGGAAAATAAGTAACCCCAGACCTTCCTTATCTATTTTTGCAATGAGCTAGGTTCACTAATAGCTGTTGTGCTGAGGAGAAAAACGCAGCTTAAATATAAAGAAAGTATGCGATATATCAAAGTCAAAACCATTCTTATAAGAAATAATGCACAGAGATGAAGTTCTGTTCATAAATAGAAGTCCCCAAGGTTTCCTCATCCAGGGTTATCTGTGGGATATATGACACACGTAAGGATGACACATGTACGAAAGAAGCAGGGCTTTGACCACATGGCCACGGCTGCCATCTTGACTTTTTTGAGTCCCCTCCCATGGATGCCCCTGGGTTGAAGTCAGAGATGTGCCATCTTTTAGAGCAGTGTTTCTCAACCTCAATAACTTTAAGTTGTTTGGACTTCAACTCCCAGAATTCATTTTCATATTCATATTAATGTATGCATTTTGAAGGGGACACTTTTAATATACAAATAAATCTATTGCATGTTAAGAAAGCTGACTGTTCACTCCTAAACCAAAAATAAAAAGAAGCTCAACATCTAAATGTAGAGTCTATTTCTTAATCTATTATGAGGAGCAAGTGAACTCCTGTGCTTCTCTCTCACCCACCCCCTTCTTTCATATCTACTTTGATGCCTCAGTTCGGTCTTGCATACAGAAATTCAGATAATATCTTAAATGGGGAACTCTAGTTTAATCTCAGATCCTAGCTGAAATTCCTGTAGGAATGATATTATGTATTTGTTTATTGAATCTCTAGCTTGCTTTCATCTGAGAGTTCAAGGCAGTTATTCCCACAGCAGGCTTGTGAGGTAGGCAGAACTGAGTAGGAATGACATCCTCAGCCTCCCCACTGCAGTCTCCAGCCATAAAAGATTACTCATCCCTGATGGACTACATCGTGTGATTCCAAGTAACTGTGGTTTATTCAGTTAACCATAGTTAACAGCTTACATGGTTAATATAATATATACGGGATGTGAATGTGGGTGGCGTAGGTGGATGGATGGTTGCGTTAATGTGTGGATCTGCACAAATGGTGAAACTAGGTGACCATATATTGGTTTAGGAGGTTTTGGAACCATCCACATTTTAGCTTTGCTTCACTCCCTGAGTAGGCTCTATGGACCAGGTTAAAGCAGGAATGCATTCCTCAAGACTTTGTGTGTGTGTGTGTGTGTGTGCCTGTGAGTCAGTCTTGACTCCTGGCGACTGCCTGGACCAGTCCCTGCAGTTTTCTTGTCAAGATTTCAGAAGTGGTTTGCCATTGCCCGCTTCCTAGGGTTGAGAAAGTGTGACTGGCCCAAGGTCACCCAGCTGGTTTCGTGCCTAAGGTGGGACTAGAATTCAGTCTCTCCAGGTTTCTAGCCTGATGCCTTAACCACTACCCCAAGATGACTTTAGGGGTTGTATATATCCTTGGGGTCTTAGATCTGAAGCTTTGGCTTTTCATTGTGCCCTCCCCACTCTCTGTTAAATTTAGGCTTAGGTCAGCAATGTCTGCAGGGGGACAAGAGGGATCAGACTGACAAAAGCTACCGTATGCCATCATGTTGCAACAGAAGCTCTGACCCTTTTCTGTGTGTGTTGCAATTCTGCACACATGCCCCTAAATGGTGGAGCTTGCACTGTGCCACTGCAACACTGCTTTTATCAGAATGAAGAAAGTGGTGAGATCCTGCAAATGCTGCTCTCTTATGTTCTAATGTATTACCATAATTAATCAGACTATACAATGAAACTTAGGGCCCTTAAAATACACCGGCATGATAAGCACATTTAAAACAAACAAGGAACAACTTTCCTCAGGAGCCTTGTTTTTAATTATAATTATCCTTTTCCACTTCTGTGCAGAAGGAAGATAGGACAAGCCTATATCAAGGAGACAGCAATAGCTTACAAAATCAAAAGAGCCCTGATAACCTAAAATACAATTATGTAATGCCAGTCTGGTGAGACTAAGATTCACATAGTACTGAAGTGTGAAAAAATCAGCACAATGGGGAACAGAGCCTCAAGCAACTGATAAACAATGAATGAGTGATATCAGGCACAGTAAGCAGAAAAAAGTATCTGGAGAAATAGATGCTTCGAATTACAAAGAGAGAGAGAAAGAGAGGGATGAGTATTGGGGGATGAATTCTAAAAGGCATTTCTTTGATCAGCATTGTTATATGACAAAGTTCTTGTTTTTCCGACTATATCAGAATGTCAATTAATCAGTATGTCTGAGAAAAAAAAATCTATGAATGATCAGATCTTTGTGTTTGCGTGTATGACTCAATTCTGATCTTCAACTGGAATAAAAATGATCTTTTCTAACTACTGTAATCCACTGTTTCAAGGATGCTCTGGGCCTCCAGTATCCTCCTGGCTTCTCAGTTCAAAATAGACCTCTTTGAGTGTTCTTAAAGGAATCATGCTAACCTACAGCAGTGTTTCTCAGTCTCAGCAACTTTAAAATGTGTGGACTTCAACTCCCAGAATTCTCCAGCCAACCTGGCTGGGGAATTTTGGGAGTTGAAGTCCACACATCGTAAAGTTGCTGAGGTTAAAAAACATTGACCTTAGGATGTACAGATGGGGCTTCCCTTTGTTTTATTTGGCCTTGGCTAAGAAGGATGAATTGGAAGTGCTCGATACCAGACAGGACAGAGAGCTGTACTTGTGTCCAAGCAAACACAAGTTCCAGCATCATTTCAGACCTCTCAAGTAAACATGGAGAAGTAAAGCATGGGTAGGAAGGTCAAGTCAGCAGACATGAGTCCATCCTTTATGCATTTTGTTTTTCACACATTCAGTAAGAATTCTAGAGGACTCTTGGAATGATACATATATCCCATCTTCACTTATGCTCTGACAGCAGAGATAGATAGATGTTATATTATGTCATGTTTTACACGACTTCCATTCCCCCCCCCCGCCCTTGGAGTGGGGGGATAATTTGAAGCATGTATATCCTGTGTGGTGTTTTCAGTTACAATGATCAGTAGGAAGCACCATGTAACATGTTTTGTTTATTTGCCCATTTAAAAATAAAGAAATCCCCCCTCCCAAGAATGGGGATAGAAGTCATGTAAAACACCAAACATGGGGGCATGACATAATATAACACCTGTATTTCTCTCTTAAGGGAAGGTGGACTGTGTATACTATTCTGCTTTTTAAAAAACATATTTATATTTCTTAAGAATTTTCACATAATAAAAGATGAATTTAAAAAAAGAAATAAAAAACAAAAAAGTACAAGAAAAGAATAAGAAAACTAAAGAAATATATAGATGACTTCTGACCTTCTTTTCAACAGATAATTACAATGTTATTGTCCCTCCTCCCTCTTAAATATTTTATAAATCCCCTCACCCCCTTATTTAGCCTGTATACACCATTCAGATAGCTTTGATATATCCCTTCCTGGAAATGCTGAGCACCAGGATCTGAATAGTTCCTAAAGCTACTGCACTGTGTATGGTCATCTAAAGGGCAAAGGTCTAAGAGTTCAATTCCAGGGGGAGGGTTTGAACCCCATAAAATAACATCTAGCTATCTATGTCTGATAAGTCCCAAATGGGATGAAAATAATGCCTCCAGAAGAGAAGGTACTTCTAAATATCTTAATATTTAATGTACTTCTAAATAGCTCAAGACATTATTAATGTTTGTGTGGCAGGGGGAACCAAATATGGATCAATTTTAACATTCAGTAATATTATTAAAAATGTTACATGGCTTGATCATAACATGATGATAATGGAAACACAAACAATGCCATACAAATATCCAGTTGCCACCTTCATAAACTGAAGTCTACAAAATCACAGATGAAGATGTGATCATCACAAAGAAAAGGGAAATAAATTTTTACTAGTGGTGAAATTGCTATATCAGTAAATAGATTACTAGGAAAAAAAATCCTGTGGATGTTCCTAATTCTACAAAAGGATTTGAGAAAGATTATATTTTAGTTTGGACAAAACTGAATGTTGAATGGGTTTAATAAAATGCTGTAATTTCTAAGCCAGAAAGTTTGGTCATAAATGTAAATGTTGGATTATTGGGATTGATCTTTTAAAGACTGAACCACAGAGCTAGCATATAAATATTAAACATCAGTATTCTCCCAAATGTTGCTCTTGATTTTGGAGCCACCTCACAATTTCTCTAGATTATCAACTAATTTATATCATAAAAGTGAAAGGCTTTGGCATAAGCTTGGTGATGTATATTTTCATAACTGATCCTATGTTTGATCAGAAACTAGACTTAATTCTGTCCCTTCTGTTGATACAGGTCAAGAATTTCCCTTCCAACCATAACTGTGTATATCACTTTTGTAATCTTATATGCCATTTTGCATGATTTGTATTTAGAAAAGTGGAATTAATGAATAATGATAACAGCAGATGCAGAGTGATCAAGATATCATTGGATCACCTTTAACAGCTTAGTGGGACATTGCCCAAACCACATCTTCATTAAAAAGGGCCATTCTAATAATAATTAAGATGCTTTAAAGTTCATTTTACAGAAGATGGTGGTTGGTCTGATAATCTCACTTCTGCTTTTCTGGCTATGCATATTTATCTTGAAAGCACTCAACTGACTGAAATGTTTGCAGATTGTACCTGTCTTAAGTGCTGGCGGTATTTTGCAGTTCCTCAAAAGATCAGCCAAACCTCTGAAAACTCAGAAATCCTCAGTTTAAGAAGATATAATCCCAGTTCACTTTGTCACCTCCCAGCACAGTTTGTTGTCATCTCTAATAGCATTGTAAGAATACAGACACATCTCCTGTGCATGGATAAGAGTGTTTCCGCCCATTCTCCTCTTGTGCTCTATCCAAGGAATTGATAAATTACATTTTATTGTAATTCTGTCTTACCAGATGCCATGCAGTCCGTGGTGGTTTAAGAATAAGAATAATAAGAATAAGAATCTGTGTTACTGGACATCATTCTGCCTTCCTTAGTGAACACCTCTACTGCTCAGCTGCACTTGAAGGATTTATTGCAAATTCCATATCTGACAAAGATACAGAATCTGACAACTTCCTGAATCAAACGTGTTAAGGCAAAATGCAGAGATGTCTTTGCTTCTCAAGTAGTCTCATATTATATACTTCTAGATATATGTCAGATATATGCCTAATAGTGAAGCTAAAGGAAGAACTACTGTGTAGAATTAATTATTTTTACTGAATTTATATTCTGCCTTTTTGTTTATTTCAACACTCTAGGCAGCTTACAACACTTAAAATATACAGAGTTTAAAATATGTTACAATCCACACAATTATAATAAAAGCTAACATTAAAGTCACCCACTACACTTTAAAGCTTGGAGAAAGAAATGTGCTTTTACCATCCTCCAGAATAAGTGGAAGAGTGGGAGACAAACACATCTCTCTAGAAGATGCATACCATTGTCTGGGAGCTACACAGGAGAAGGCCCTTTCCCACATGCCTGATAGCTGAATTTTTAGTAGGGGGGCATCTCTAGACAGGTTCATAATGGGAGGGGTGGTTCTGCAGATAATCAAGCCCTAAGCCATTTAGGGCTTTAAAATTCATCACCAGTATCTTACATTGTGACTTGCAAGCAACTAATAGCCAGCACAGATATTATTGGATAGGCAAGATCCCTATATGTTCCTTAGGTCAGCAGCCAAGCAGCTGAATTTTGCACCATTTGCAATTTCTGAACAATTTTCAAGGGTAGCCCCGTACATTGCAGCAGTTGAGATTAAGTTGTAACTGATGTGTAGACAACGGTTGCTAAGTCCTATTGACCAAAGAAAGGTCACAATTGGTGCACTTGCTGTAATTGTGCCAATGTGCTTCTCATGACAGCTGCCACCAGCAAATCCAGTGCCAGTGGGAATCAAGCTGCACTCTCAAATGGCAAGCATGCTCTTTCTGAAAGAATGCAGCCTGTTTCAGAATCTCTTTAATCAAAAAATCCATCTTTCTTCTTACCAACAACATGGCCATCTTTTTTGGATTTAATTTCAGCTTGTTCTCCCTTATCCAGCCCATTATCAAGATTAGGCAGGGTTAAGGGTACTGTTTGTTTCTTGGAGTCAGAGGGTAGGGAGCAGTAAAGGTTAGTGACATCAGTATTCTAATGGCATTTTATGCCAAAGCTGTGAATGATCTCTCCAGTGGTTTCATCTTGATATTACAGCAGAGGATACAAGAGAAGCCCATGGAACACCAATGACTTAAATGTTCGGCATAGACCTTCAGCACCACCTTCTGAGCATATCCCAACAGCAAGGACTAAAACCACTGCAAAACCATACTCCCAAGGCCCACTCCACCAGATGGCCAGGAAGGATACCATGGTTGATGGTATTTAAAACAGCCAAGAGGTCTAAAAGAACTAGTAGGGTTGCATTCCCCCATTGTAAAGGAATTCAGAGATGACCTTGGTATGAAAGAAGCATTATGGAGGGACTTGGAGAAGCAATTACTCCACCCAGAGGTTGAAGTAAGCGTGAAAAACAAACCCAGAACAATCCTGCTTTGATTTTGTTAATATAAAGGAGGACAGAGAGAAACTTGGAGAGGCTTTCAAGATTCTGTTATTATACCCTACTATAATAAAGCAGTATTCCTGTTACCCCTGTGGTGTCTGTCTCTTGACCTGGCCTACCTCAAAAGGCTGATATTCATCTGATTTCTGGTGTAGGTCATTTACCAAGGAAACCAAAGCAGTCTCAGTACTGTATCCTAGATGAAAACTCAGTAGAAATGGGTCTAGAAAATCAGTTTTATCCACTTTATGCATCTGGAGCTGTGAGGGTATTATTTTCTGTCTCCTTACTCAAGAATGGAATACTTTGGACTGGGCTATAATTAGAAAGACTTTCTGGGTCAAAGGGGGGACCCGCTTAAGTACATTTGCTGACCAAAGTTTGAGAGAGATGCCCCCCATTTGCCTCGTAGCACTTAGGGTTTTTTCTCCAACTTGGTGCCCTCCAGTTGTACCCTGAACTCTCAGAGACACTCTGGCCATACACTTGAAGTTCAATATATCTGGAGGACATTAGATTGAAGAAGGATAATGTCCACACATCTAGCAATGTTTATTGAATAGTTTTTGTGGATTCAATTCAAAGCTGGCTAAATTCAAAGGCAGAAAATGGTTGCTTTTTAAAAAAGGCACTTCTGTTGCAACGGGACTATTGAAACATAATCAATTAATTAATCATTTAAATGTGTAGAAAAAAGATCACTTATTAACTATACAATCAGGTTGTTAGTCCTAAATATACCAGAAATTCTGATTTATAAAGTATGTGGGGTTCATATATTTCCCCAGAAATTATAAACAAAAAATGTGATGGGAAAAGAGACTTTCCCTGTTTTAATGGCACCAGTGTATTTGTTTATATCAAACATTTTCATATATATGGTGTTGATTGTTGATTAATGGCTAGTTTCAATGCTTAATTGGTTCCTCTGGCATTCCATGAGCCAGTAACAGTGCACAGAAATATGTCTTATACACTTCGTTAGCATCTACTAATGTTTTTCTTCCAGATGTTCTCCAAATTAGCCACACCACTTACTGTTCATGTCTGTAATATTTTAGTAGAATGTTAACTCTTTATAGGCTATAAACAAAGCCATAATAAAACGCTGATTTTACTAATTGTAGGAATGTATTGAGTTCTGACATACAGTACTTGATGTCTGTGATTAAGTATAGCCATTTAATTTTGCATCCAGGCCAAAATACAATACTCAAGTATTTCAACAGATGCCAGTTTTATCTGAGACATTTTTACCTTCTAGTGAAAAAAGAGGAGTTCTTAATTAGTTTAGTTTCTGGAGACTGACTGAGACCTGCACTAGCCAAAGTCTGCATCAAGTTAATGAGAGATATTTCATCCAAATCTTGATGCATGTTGAACTGTTCTCTGTAGCCACACAGTTGTCCTCCTGACTGCGAGGTCTTCATTATTAATACTCCTTTGATGTACAGTATGATTGTGGTTCATGTTTCTGTTAAATTCCAGGCCCTTGGAGTTGATCTTCAGTGCAAGTCAGATCATGGAGGACTTGGAATACCACTGAGTTTCATTATTGCAAGACTGCAGGCATTTAACAATTTGACTGATAACTCTTAAGAAAAGAAATCAAATGTATAGCTATAGAATGAGGACTACCTATTGGGCTGGCTAGAGTACTGATGAAAAAGATCCTGGAAAATGAATATGAATCATTTGCAAAAATGGCAAATGCAACTTTTAGCTGCACCAATAAAAGTATCGTTTTTATATTATGGGAAGTATCCTGCACTGGTCTAATCCTACTTCAAGTGTTGTGTCCAACCACATTTTAAGAAGATTCAGACAATCAAACTAGAACTCTTTGAAAGAAGGGGAACAAGGGTGATCAGGAAACTACAAAGAGAGACTGAGGGAACTAGGAATATTTAGCTCTGAAAACAGAAAACAAAGAGAGACTATGATAATGCTTTTCAAGTATTGGAAATGATATCACACAGAAGGTATTATATTTCATTCCAGAGGACGGGACATGGAATAAGTCAGATTCTGGTTTAATATTAGGAACGACAAGAGCAGTTCAACAGTGGAACCAATTAACCAAAATGGTGGTGGGCTCCCTTCCATTGGCTGCATATACAAGCAGAACCCTCTATAGATGATTTAACTTGGACTCCTGCATAAAGCAGGGGGATAAACCTGATGGCCTGACACCTTTTAACTCTATGATGCTATTAAATTCTATGAATTGTTCCATGCAGACTTCTAAGTAGTTTGAGAGAAATCGTTTTGTGTGAGGAATTCTCTCCTTTCATCTCCTGCCAACTCTCCTCATTTCTGATATAGCTGTTGTGGAAAACAATCTTTCTCCACAATATGTCTTGAAGTTATCTGTCCCTCTTATACCAGCTCTGGAGAAAGCCTTTTTCCCCCCCTTTTTTTTAACTAGTCAAAGAGACCAGCAGGCTAGATATCTCTACTGGTCAAGGAGTCTCTGACAAGTGTTTTTCCCCTCCTCTTAGGCTTGTAATGTTTGGAGGTTTATTTACAGAGATGTTTGAAAGAAACCAATGTTTAAGCAGCAATCTTTGTCTTGTTATAAAACATTTAAGGAAGCAAATATCTCATAGGAAATGTTACTGTTTCTTGAACCTTCTTGGTCTTCACATTAATTTTTGCAATCCTCTTAATTCAAGATATAAGCAGTAAGTCTTCATATCTAGGAAAATACATTTTTCTCACATGGAACACTCATTGTATTTGATTTTAGATGGAATATCATCAGGCAAAGTGTACAGACAATTGCTGGACAACTGGGTGTTTGTGTTTTACACAAACATTCCCACATATTGAGAGAATGCACAAGCGCCTATTTCAGAGCCAAGGAGGCAAGATATGTTCATAACCTCTGCTCTATGGGGCAGACATGTTTCCTCAAGCTCCACATGAATATTCAGGCAGCATGAGAAAGGGCTTTCTATGGATGCTACTGTAAGAGCTTGCAGGAGCCCTTGCTTGTCTGTAAGTCTGTCCCTAAGACACCAAGACCCCTAAATGGACACTTTCTTTTTTTTTTTTAAGAAGAATTTTTTTTAAAAAAAGTGCTATTACAGAAAAGTGACAAAAATATAACAAAAAGATAAAATACTTATACATTATAACATTACAAATCTATATATATTTATCTAATGCAAATATTATTCAGATGCATATATATTTCCAATATATCTACGTGACTATCATTTTTTTAACCTACTGTATTTTGTATAAATGAGACCATATTTCATTATACTTGCCCATTCAAAATCTCTGTCTATAGGCAACCCACTCATAAGTAGCAAGGGCAATCAGGTCTTCAATCCATTGAATGAATGGGGCCATTTTTAATCTTTCCCATACTGCAATATCAGTCTTTTGGCCATAGTAAGGGCGCAGAGAATCTATTTACCTTGTCCAGATGTCAAATTTCCTGTACTAGGTATATAATTCAAAAGAATATTATCCTCTGAAAATGTTAGCTTTTGTTGCACAATCATATTTATATAATCTACTACTTTCTCCCAAAACTTAGTAAGTATAGGATATTGTGAAAACATATGTTTTAAAGAGGTATTATCCTTATTACATCTCCAACAAATGCTGTTTTTGACAATCCTTTTCTATACAAATGTAGTGGAGTCCAGTAAATTCTAAATATTATTTTTTGTTGTATAAGTTGTAGTTTAAGGTCCATTGACACTCTTGCTATAGAAGTTGAGACACTTTTCCATTGTCTAAGCAATATAGAAACCTCTAATTCTTTATTCCACTCATCCCTTAACATCTGTATATCAAATTGATTTATTGGTAACAGATATTTATAAAAGCTAATAGTAGGTTTTTTAGTTCTAAAGGATTTAACAAGTTGTTCTGGTATCTCAGGTGTCTCAGAAGCTGAAAATGCTGCTGGTCCAAACAATCTTGTTAACAAATGTTGTGGCTGTATATATTGCCATTGGGTTACATCTGATAGATGATATTTATCTCTTAACACAGCATGTGTTAAAAATTCATTTTTGTCATCTATTAATTGGTCCAGAGTCAATATCCCTGCTTCCATCCAACTTTTCCATATCACCATCTTTTTCCCAATTTTTAATATTGGGTTTCCCCATAAAGTCAATTTGGCATGGGAAAAAGGGTCAAATCTTTTTTTATTAGTCATTCCTTTCCATAGCTTTCTACTGACATAATTGTTCCCAAAGATATTAGAGTTTGGTTGTATTTAGTTCCTAATATTGTCCATCCAACCAAAGATGCTATATATGTATATTCCAGTGTTGCCCAAATTGGAAAATTAACACCAGTTGTTGGCTTCCAGTATTTAATAGTTGACAATAGGTAAGTTTAATGATATAGCTCCAGATCTGGAAAACTGAATCCTCCCTCATTAATTGGTAATTGCATTTTCTGTAAAGATATTCTCGGAATTGAAGAACCCCATAGAAAATTTCTAAACAAAAAATTTGTTTTCTGAAAATATTTTCCAAATACTATATGAACTGGAATTCCTCTCAGAATATAAATTAATTATTCATTCTGACAGCATTCACCTTTTCCCAAAGGGTGAGGATTAATGACTCCCATCTATCCATATCTAAAGAAACCTCTTTACATATTTTATTTATATTAGATGTTACTAACCAAGTTATATCTTTTGGTATGCACATACCTAAATATTTAATAGATTCAGTACAAATACAAAACTGATATTTGTTAAATGGATGGGTAACTAAATTTTTACCTACTGGCATCAATTCTAATTTGAACCAATTAATAGAATATCCTGCTATTTTACTAAAGGCATCTATCATTTGCATCAACACTGGAATAGTAATATGAGGTTTAGAAATAAACCTAAGAATATCATCTGCAAATTAAACCAATGTGTGTTCAACTGAATTATTCAGGACACTTTCTTTTCATTAGCTGATAAGTAAAACTGGAGCATGAGAGAGAGAGAGAGAGAGAGAGAGAGAGAGAGAGATTTTTTTATAACTTTCTCTTAGGCAGGATTTTCTCACAGAAGTCGGGCTGCTGCTGAGCTGGCAAAAAGGTAGAGTCTTACAAAAACAAAGACTTAGGACCTAAGAACATAAGCAACACTGTGCTGGATCGGACCCCTGGCCCATCAAGTCTAGCAGTCAGTTCTCACAGTGGCCAACCATCTGTACAAGGAAACCCACTAATTTTCCAGCAGATGGCCTTCAGAGGCAGTCCCACTGCCATCAAGGCTAATAGCCATTGACCCCTATGACTTCCATGAATTGGTCCTACCCTTTTTAGAAGCCAGCCAAGCTGGTAGCCAGTACCACAGATCATGGTGAATAGAAATAGAAGGAACGTTTGGAAGGAGTTGATGGAAGTGGAATAACCCGCAGACCAAGATGGATCTATACAGCATTGGCTGTCCCCTCTCATGTAGGGGAGCTCACATTATAGCTGGTTATGGCAACTATGGGATACTCTGCCAATAATATTGGAGCTTTAAATTAGAGTTGGATGTGAGAAAGAATTGGTAGAAGAGGTTGCAGGAATAAGGGAACCCATCCTCACCAATAGCACACAAGAGATTTCAGATTTGGCATCATATTATTATGGAAGCTTTCCTTTATTATTATATAACAGCTATAGCAAATATGTTACTTAGTTATAGGGGAATCCTGCCTTCACTGAGGTTAGAACTAATCTGTGAAGAAAGGGCAGTCGGAGTAAGGAAGCATAAAGTATACAGGCTTACTTAGACAAAGTAAGTAGCAGTCTATGCTTAGGAATTTCTGTGCATACCTACATGGAAACCTACCACATGTTTTGATTTTATTTGATTTTAAACACTTGTATCCTCCTTCTCTTTAACAATCCTGAAATCATTTAAAGGGATGATCCTGGTGTTTAAATGAGAGAAGAAAGACAGAAGGGGACTGAATGAAGCATGCACAATTCCATCTCAGGATTCCATTATGATCACCAATTTATTGTTTTAGTATGTTTTAATGAAATATGTTATTTTTGTATTAATTAATTATGGCTTTCTCTCTCTCTCTCTTTGCATGCTGCCCAGAGTCACATGGTTGGGCCATATATGCATGAGTAAATACTGTAAATAGTATCTTTATAAAAATGGCCATTTTTTTCTATCGCTCCTCGGTATATTTCCCCTTGATTGTCAATATTCTCTGTTGAGATGTCTTGGTGGCGCCTCATAATTAAGGCTATGACTAGGATTCAACAAGCACTGAATCAAAGATAGGATGTACTGAGCTATTAATAATTGCCACCCACATATTTTTGTAAGCATCTGAAAGCTTTGTTTTGTGAGGGCACTACATTGTTCTTTTTTAGTTCATGTCTTGTTGTGAGCCCTGCATGATGCAAATCTCTAATGCATTTCTTCTAGCTGTAAAACAAACATACCAAAAAGCAGCTTAGCTGCCAACACAAGATTGATCCATGTTTTGAACTGAAAGGTTCTAAGGAAATGAATCCTAAGAACTGGTTCCATTTATATCCAGAAAAAAGGAGGCTGGGATGAATCTTGTCTACCTTCCTTTCCTTCAGATGTCTATTTTGCTCTTAGCATCCTTCCCAACAATCAAAGTCACAAGTTCTTACTTCTTTTGAAATCTTGGTCTGGTATCTTGAAAGAATATGAAATCAATGAAAAGATGAAGGGTCACAATCCACTATGTAATTCTTCAGTGGCAACTCCCATTGCTGCTTCCCTTTGAATCGATAGAGTTTGTACTCTATTGAACTTCATGGGGGAATTAGCTGGAAGGCACATTTACACAACAAACCAAGTCAAACCAAGAAACCATATTATGAGTCCAATCAATATAAAGGCATATTTATACCAACACGATTCCAGTAATTTCATTTAACCAGTAACTTGAATAAGTGAATCAAAGCTCTTATTATGTTTTTCTTAGTTAGCTTATAGTTAGTTTATAAGCTCTTTGGAGATTATCCTCCTAATTATATACCATGTAGATGCTGCTTTTCTCTATGCCTATGGTAGCTTGTGATAAACAACTGTCCAGAAATAATATTAAAACTTAACCATGTAACTATCAAAGAAAAACTGTCACTGAAATAAAAATTTGCCAACAACATGTTGACAAACTCAGCAATTTCATCATAACAAAAATAGATAAGGAACCCTAACTATTAAAATAGTTTATCATAGTCTTACTCCATTCTTTTAAAAACACCAATTCTGAACCAAAAATTAATATAATGAGTGGAAAAGGTTTACATCTAATCCAGAGAAAGTTAGCTCCACTTAAGTCCAATTGATTTACTTGGTCTTAAGCAAGGCCAATTTGCTCTATATTACAATCTTAACTATTAAAGTATATTGTGTTTTGGAATGATGAATGGATATCAGTCATAAATCAAAGAGTGGACTTGAACCTGGGTCTCCCCAATCCTAGTCCATTACTTTATTCTCTCTCTCTCTCTCCACCCACGCATCCACCCATCATTTCAATAACATTCCCAAATGGTGCTGTGCATAATGGAGACAAATTTAAAGTGAAGTGAATGAATTACAAAATAGAAGTCAGCTGTGGAAACACAGATATAAAACCCACTTAGTTATGGTGCTTAAAAGACCAAACAAAGAAGAGTCAGATCTATGCTTTTCTTGACAGACAATGCTGAACTGTCATGAGCAACAGGTAAGATTCTGTCTTTGCAACAGCTTCTCAGGAATGATAAGATTAGTCAATTTTTCCCTTCAAGAGCAGAGATAGAGTTTTATTTCCTGACTTTGCTTTTAGTGGGACTCAGTGACAACCACTGGTAGGTATTCCAATATTTTGTGGGGCAGGTGAGAGAGGCAGATATTTACTGGAAATCCGGAATAGTAATTTATTATAGTACCACTATACAGCTTGTAAAGGAATGTCTTTTGGAAGATGATGACTTCTGTCAGATATAGATTTATCATTAAAAAACAAGAAAATATATTTCTTGCTCTATAAACAACCATCTCATTTTAAAGATGATTTATTTAAGGAAAATTCAGAGATTCAGTGGTAATTTGACCTAATGTTTGAATTGAATAGAATTTTCAAATTAGCTCAATTACTCAGATCAATTAATTGAACCAAAAAGAGTTTTTAATTAGTCTGGAAAACTAAATTGCAGAGACACAATTTGACAGTTCCAAATCTTTGAATTGTTGAATTGGATTGATCTGATGATCCAACTGGAATCAGGGCTAAGCTGTGTACCCCAAGGCAACATACAGATGTACCCAACTATTGGCAAATCACATCCAGCTTAAAATATCACAGAAACCATTATGGAGGGAATGTGAGAATTTATACAGACTGGATTGATCTTCTGATTGGAAGTTTGGGATAGAAATGTGATAAATAACATTTATACACAAAAGCACAAAAAGAAGGTTTACTGATATGTAGTAGAAAGCTTTATTTGCAGAAAGGTTGATGCCTGCCAAAAGAGAATGCAATTTGTTTTAGACTCTGCGCTTATATCTTGTTGATACTTTTCAGAAAATTTTGGGAAATGTCACTTTTTGATAAATAGTACCTATTGGGTATTGGAGGAAAATAGTGGTAGGTCAAGAAATTGAAGCCAGTGAGCATTGGAGAGGAAATAATGACTACTGGAAGGAAAAATTAGTTACGTTAGATACCATTTTGGAGGAGGAGAGATAGGAAATATCTATCAAACATTTGCCATCCATCAGTTCTGTTCATCCATTTTTCCTACTGGAAAATTCAAACTTCATGGCCACTGTGCTGAAATATAACACTCTATCCTGGCTGTGTTTAGAAAACAAAGAAAATGTTTTATTGTATTTTGTTGAAAGGGCTGCTGGAAAGTTCTGTTTTTAAAACACCATTTACTAATGCAGAATGAGACAATCCAAATTATTCTGAAACTATGCTGCCAAGATTCTGCTGAGAGATGTCTTGCATGATTTTTATATTCCCCCTCTAAAAAAGGAGCAAAATAGGTATGATTGGGAAGTAAAATTTGGAGTTTTACTTCCACAGGGAACAGCAAGCCCCCCCAAGCCTCCCAAGATAAAAATCACCCCATTCTTTCTGCCCATGTAATGACACCACTGGCTACAGTTTCTTTAGCTTGTGAGGACAGTGTATTTTTAAAGAGAAAATGCAGCCGGTGACTGCAAAAAGCTCTCTCACCCCAATATACTGTTTCCAGGACTTGGGCACCTGGAATTTATTCAGATGTCTATACAATGAAGGAGATGCCAAGGTGGCTGAATTATTCATGCTTAAAGCATGAATGCATTTTGCAACATAGATTGAGAGCTAGGCTTGGTTCAAGAAAATGGGTTTGAATTTCTCCTCAGTTGTAAAGTTCTCAGGAGTTCAGAAGTTCTTGTCTCAGCTGTCTACTTTACAGGGTGGTTGTAAGGATAAACCAAGGCATCACATACATTCTACCTTCCATGCCCTCTCTGTGATAGGAAAGGATAAATAGCTGTTGTTATAAATTAACTCAGATGGATGGATGGGTGGGAAACCTTATCTCTGAAGGTGAAATTGAAGGAATATTTGACAGCTAACAAGACACAAGTGCAATGATTTGGTTTTTTTTAAGTTAAAAAAATGAATATATCAGGGGTCACTGATATATTGAATAAGACCGTTTTCCTGTGAGGAATTGGATTTAGGGCAAGTCCATCTCAGGAAAGATTCCAACATGGTGCCTACCAAATTAATTATACTTCCATAATTCCTTATGCTGGCTGTAGTCCAACTGATATGAAAGGCACTCAGTTGGGGAAGTGAGGTTTAAGCACTTTGGTGAGATAAGCATACAAAACTTTTGTACAGATATCCTAATATTATTAATGCGGAATATTCATTAGTGTAGAAATATCACCATCTACTTCTGGCCATAAGGCTCAGAAAATAAAGTCTGTCCCTTGCAGGGATTTAAAAATCTGCTGAGAAAACCTTCCTTCCCCCCTGCCTCCCTTCCTCCCTCTCCCCCTCCCCCCAATTGGATAAAGCTCTTTGAAATGTTGGCATAGGCAGGCCAGTAGGCTGGTATGCAAAAGAAATGTGTATTTGGCACAGTTTAAATTCAGTTCCAATGAATATTTAATGGCCTCCCATAATGATACCTTTAATGGTTTTAATATGACTCTTCTGTATGGATTGAGTTTTGTCATTCTGTCAAAGGGTCAATGAGAAATTTGAATTAAAAAAAGAAAAAGTTAAAAGCCACTGACTATCACAAATAGAGTATTTGCCAATGATGTTATTTCACAAATGACCTTGAAAAACTGAGAGGTGCCACAGCCAACTTTGCAAGCTAGCCAAGGATGACAATGGAAGCCTGAAAAAGTTAGGTGAAGAATGCTTGCAATCTCAAGGGACTCACTTCTGGTTACTCTTAGTGTGGTAGAATCAAGGAAGAGACCCATTTTAAAATTGCAACCATGTTTAGGTAGACAAAGAGGTGTGCAGATGGGTGTTGAATGAATGTTTGAAAACATTATGCTTCATAAGCTAATTTGGAAGCTTTCATAGCAGTGAGGTTGAAGGAGGTTTGGTTGAATTTCTTCATACAGGAAAAGGACTTGGGTGGTACCCACATGAGTTTACCCAGTTGCCTTGCTACTGAAGCACTTAATGCCCATGCCCCATTCATTCAGTATGTGCCTTGGAGATTGGGCTGGCAGATGTGTAAATGGACCCTATGCACATACTGATGTAGACAGTATTTGCAGAACATTCAAAACATGCTAGCATGTGTGTGGTTCTTCCTCTTGAAGCACTGAAGGAGCCAGGTCTTTGGAAGGCTGGCATAGCTGATTCAAAGGCTATCCTTCATGCACATGCATAGATGACACTTTGGCTGGGATCACCAAAGAAGTAAAGTGGCTGTGCAGAGTTCTAGAGACAGCCATTGAAATAGCTGCACATGCTTTCTGAAGGCCAGATCACCTCTCTTCTAATGCTTTGAAGAGAGGGGCTTCATTTGCCCTAACACCCTTTGCAAACTCATTGTTTTGAAAGCGTCGCATGCCTAAGTATGTGCCTCAAGCTCATCTATATATTAGTGATTGGCCAAGGATCCCCACTTGCAAAAAGGTGATTTATAGGAATATGTCCAGGAGTGAAAAAGTGTCTTGAATCTGTGATAGATGTGACATTCAGGCTGTGGTGTGGCCCTCCATATTCTCCGGTAAGTAAAACACATAACAAAATGGCAACATTTGGATGCTTGGATCCAAAGAGCTATTTAGCAGCCTGTTTATGTGAAAATGATTTTTTTTTTTTTTTGCAAGAGCAAAGTTCATTTTCCAGTCACAAATATAAATGGCCATGTCCTTTGGTTTTAAATGTTGTTTACCATAGTTCCTGTCTATTCAATGTGGATAAGGCACAGCTGTTGCCTTCAGGAACAGAGGAGAGAAGTTACTTCTTACAGGGACATTATTTCCTCTAAAGAGCAAATGCTCTGAGACAAAAGCCACAATTCAGGTGTCTCTGAATATCCTAAACCACCTCCTGGGGTTGTTGGGGAGCTCAGGCTGTGATGATTTTACAAGCCGAAAAAATTTTCCATTTTGCTGGATACCTTATGGGTCTGTAACACAATGTTTTTAACCAACATGGACAAAACATACCTAACATCTTTCTCCAGACAACCACTTGCATATATCTTAGATTTCTCAGTAATGGACAATACCTCCCTGTCATATGAAGTGGTTTAAAGTAGAGAGCCACTCTAGTACTGGGTTGGGCTAGATGGCCCAATGAACTCCCTCCCTGAGTAGATTCACTCATTGTACTAAGCCATAGTTTGCTTAACACATTTTATTGATGAACACCAGTCTTAATTGTTGGGTTCAGATGATACACTAAGTTAGAAGTGCAAAAAGTGCAACCTGAAAGTCACATGTTGCCCAATAGCATTACTTTGTGTCCCAGAATCCCCCTGAAATGGGTACAGCTAAAACATAGGGGCCCTTTTCTATTTCACAGCATTTGGGAGGGTTTAATCTGTGCAGTTGCTTAAGGTATCCATGTCATGGCTTAAAGCTCCTGACTTCTACCCAAAAATAGTCCCTGGCCCCTCCTACTTTTCTGAAGTACAGTATTCAAAATGCCACACAAAGCCTGATGTAGTCTTTAAGCCATTGGAAGTTGCGCTAAGCCAAAATGAAAGAAAATACATTATGGCTTAGATGTCCATATGTTCCTACCGTATGTCCTCTTGTAAACCAGCAAAGCTCGAGTTCAGCTCCTGGCAGCTAGATAAACACATGGGAGTTGGTATTTACACTGAAGAGATTTGTTACTGCCTTCTTCTGGGACTTTCCTTTTCAACTTCACAGTCTAGCCCCTTGCCCAGAAATTTCCCATCCAAGTACTATCCAGGTACAATTCCATTTAGCTTTTCTATTTAGCCAAGGTGAGTTATGCTGAAAAACCCATACTTCTTCATTTGAGATTTAGCAGCATTCACAGCCCCCAGAAATGTAAGTCATCCTGATCCATTTCATTTAGTTCTGCCCAAGGAAGCTCCATTCTACACTATAGGCATTTAAGGTTTTGAAAAATGAGATGAAGTGATTCTCTCTGAGATCTGAGTCCAAGGATGGTATCAGTCTGAGTAACCAAGATGAGGTGACCCTATATGTTCATTGTGAACATTTTCTCTATATGGTCTCCCCCCCCCCCCCAATTTATTGGTTGCTCTGGAAAGAAAGGGTTAATTTAACTTCAACTAGTACAAATGTAACATACTGATTTTAAATGATAGACCCTCTTTTAATATCAGGCCTGGAATTATAGGTTAGGAGATATCAGGCTCTTGGTAGCTGATTTAACCCAAAGCAAGATTTACACTGATTCTTTAACAAGATTTATGGGAAGGATGAGGGATATGTTACAGAAATTTCAGCAACTGGATTACTTTTACTTTAAAACCTAATTTATCTTGCAGTTCATTAGAGGGGAGACTTTTTCAGGTTCTTGTTAACAGCTACACTGTGAACCAGGGAGTTAACTGCTCTTTTCACAGATAACTGAGGAATTTGCAAGTGATTGATGTTTTGTGAAACATCTTCTGACTCTTTCTCAGGTTCAGAACAGACCATTACAGGAGGTCTGGGAATGATACTAATGTGTTTATATTTTAGATTCTTCTGAGCACCCCATTCTGCACTCGATGCTCTCTACCACTCCATCTCCCTGAAGCCTCCACTTAGAAGTCCAAATACGAAAAAAATGATTGGAAAAATAGGAAGGGATATTTGCAGAGGAAAGTCAGAGAGTAAGAGAAAGTTCAGAACTTTACCATCAACCAGTCTTGTCCCTCGTTTTAATTGTATATTAATAAATATAAAAAGAAAACTTGATTCCTGAAACCAGTGATATGAAGGCTTTTTGATTTAAGATCAGAACCACACTGCAGGGATCCCATGGTATCTTTTATATAAACTTGGCTTTTAGAAAGTCAGCAAAAGATTTGGTGTAAAGAAAGGCTTAAAAAAAATGGCCCAAACTGAAAGATTAAAAAGTAAAAGAAATAAAGCCCTCCCTTCACCACCCTTTAACTTCATACAAAGCAACTTAGTACCGTGCTTGATATTTGGAACAAACATTGGATCCTGCAAATGGCAACAAGGCTAAATCAATGGAAAGGATCAAAATTCAGCAAGAGTTTGTCATACACAGGAGCTGTGTTTCCTTCAGAGGATTATGGGATACCACAGTGAAAGGGAGTTTATCTGATGAGCTGAACCATTAATAGGCTATTTTGAAGAAATTCAGCTCTGATTCTTGCTTCACCTTTATTTGGACTTGGAAAGAAATTAGGGCTACCAGATCTGGAGGCCGAAATCACAGCAATTGCTAAATGGCAAGAAAGAGGCTGAGCTTTTTTTCATCTTTTTGTTGCTGTCAAGTGGTGGTCCAGCTTTTTGCAGCCCCAGTTATGTAGCCCAAATTAATCTACACAATGGCCCTGTTGGCTTGGCCTACCATGTATAAGCAACTTGAGAAAACATTTGGATTTTTTCTTCATTCTGGGAAGCCATAAATGGGGCATCCTAAGTGGACCCAGCCTCCTTGGCTTTAGCAAGATTCTTCAATCACATGACTATTCTATAGACCATTATATAATTTTGTGCCTTTATGGGTTAAATTAGAATACATATTAGGACTGTGCAGTGCTTTGCATTTGAAAGCAAAAAGGTGCATTGAAGCTCACATAGCCCCTGTTTGCATCCAAATGGCTCTTTTCCTGGGATTGGATGGCAGCTGTGGAAGGCAACCATGAAATTCTGAGAAAAGATGCAGCTGCTTTAAGGAGCTGTAGGGAGGGACTTCATGAGTGTGCCTGGTTGCTCTGAAGCATTGCCTTCAGATCAGAAGTACTGTATAGTCCTAGTATGTACACATGGTATCACATACATGACATCACTCCTTTAGGAAATACGTTAAGAAAATTCACTAATATGTTTAGACTCCTGAAAAATAGGTGAATGTATGTACATCATACAAGATGGTTCTTATCATATGTATTCAAGTTTTGTACAGGTGAGGAAGGCCAACAAGTTTGATTTCATATATTCTGTAGTCAAAGAAACAATTTTTACATATCATGCTAAGCTGTCATATAATTTGTTTAATTCTAACTAAGCAGTTTATGGCTTAGCATTCAGCGAACTCAGCCATTATGGCTTCCATAAAAATGGTTAAAACAAACTGTAGTTTAGCACTTAACTTGTAATTTGAGGAGCCAGGATGGCAACTGGTGGGCAGCTCTGAATTTAAACTCCTTAATTCCTTTTAGCCTTTCCTCTTTTATTCTCTTATTGTTCATATAAAAAAAAAATTCCCCTCTCACCCCTATGGGTGGTATGTGTCTTCCTCAATCTCAGGTCCTCTACCAGGGGCCTGGGAGTTTGAGGGTTCTGCGCAGTATCTTAGCTGTTCCTAGCACTGCACTCTTCTGCACAGAGAGCTCTGATGTTGTTCCTGGGATCTGTTGGAGCCATTCTCCCAGCTTAGGAGTCATGGCCCCGAGTGCTCCTACCACCACTGGGACCACTTTGGCCTTTACTTTCCACATCCTCTCGATTTCCTCCTTCAGGCCCTGGTACTTCTCCAGCTTCTCGTCACTTGGCACTGCTACATCTATCACTACCGCTGTCTTCTGGTCTTTGTCTACTACCACGATGTCTGGTTGATTAGCCAATACTTGCCTGTTGGTCTGGATCTGGAAGTCCCACAGGATCTTAGCCCTGTTATTCTCCACAACCTTCTGTGGAATCTCCCATCTGGACTTGGGGGGGGTGTCTAGCCCTTACGCTGTGCAGGTGTTCCTGTACACAATGCCAGCTACTTGGTTGTGCCGTTCAGTGTATGCTGTTCCTGCCTGCATCTTACACCCTGCCACTATGTGTTGGACTGTCTCTGAGGCCTCTTTGCACAATCTGCACCTTGGATCCTGTCTAGTGTGGTAGACTCCTGCTTCTATGGATCTGGTGCTTAGTGCCTGTTCTTGTGCTGCTATGATCAGTGCCTCAGTGCTGTCTTTTAGTCCGGCCCTTTCCAGCCACTGATAGGATTTCCCAATGTCAGCCACCTCAGCTATCTGTCGATGGTACATCCCATGCAGGGGCTTGTCTTGCCATGGCACTTCCTCTGCTTGAACCTCCTGCCTTGTCTGCTGCTGCCTGAGGCATTTTCTCAGCAGCTCATCTTTGGGTGCCATCTTACTGATGTACTCCTGGATACTTCGGGTTTCGTCCAGGACAGTGGCTTTGACACTCATCAGGCCCCGCCCTCCCTCTTTGCGCCTGGTGTACAGTCTCTGGGTGTTGGACTTGGGGTGGAAACCTCCATACATTGTGAGGAGCTTCCGGGTCTTCACATCAGCAGCCTCCATGTCTTCCTTTGGCCAGCTCACTATACCAGCAGGGTATCTGATGACTGGCAGGGCATACATGTTGATGGCATGGATCTTGTTCTTCCCATTGAGCTGGCTCTTCAGGACCTGTCTTATCCTTTGGTGGTACTTGGATGTTGCTGTCTTTCTTGCCTCCTCATGGTTCCCATGTGACTGTGGGACACCAAGGTATTTATAGCTGGTCTCTATGTCTGCTATGTGGCCCACTGGTAGTTCCACTCCATTGGTCTTAACTACCTTCCCTCTCTTTACTATAATCCTGCCACACTTCTCCAGTCCGAATGACATCCCAATGTCCTCACTGTAGATCCGTGTCAGGTGGATCAGTGAATCGATGTCTTGTTCACTCTGAGCATACAGCTTGATGTCATCCATGTAGAGGAGGTGGCTGATGGTGACTCCACTCTTGAACTTGTACCCATATCCAGACCTTGTGATTATCTGGCTGAGGGGGTTTAAGCCTATGCAGAACAGCAGTGGGGACAGTGCATCACCTTGGTATATGCTGCACTTGGTGGCCACTTGTGCAAGCTTTCTTGAGTTCACTTCCAGTGTTGTCTTCCACAGTCCCACTGAGTGCTTGAGGAAGGTCCTTAGTGTCCTGCTGACTTTGTATAGTGCCAGGCATTCACAGATCCATGTGTGCGGCATTGAGTCATAGGCTTTCCTGTAGTCAATCCAGGCTGTGCTCAGATTGGTCTGCCTAGACCTTGAGTCTTGGGCGACTGCCCTATCTATGAGTAACTGGTGTTTTGAGCCTCTGGTGTTGTTCCCAATGCCCTTCTGAGCTGTGCTCATGTACTGGCCCATATGGTCCTGTAGCTTGGCAGCTAGGATGCCTGATAGAACTTTCCATGTTGTGGGGAGGCAGGTTACTGGCCGGTAGTTGGATGGTGCTGTTCCTTTGTGAGGGTCTTTCATGATCAGCACTGTCCTTCCTTGTGTTAGCCAGTCTGGGTGGGAGCCTGCTGCTAGCAGTTGATTCATCTGTGCTGCTAGGCATTCATGCACTGCTGTTAGTTTCTTTAGCCAGTAGGTGTGGATCATGTCCGGGCCAGGTGCTGTCCAGCTTTTCATGTTCTTGACCCACTGTTGGATGTCTGCTACTGTGATGGTGACTGGTTCCTGTTCTGGGAGATTGCTGTGGTCTGTTTTCAGGTTCTGCAGCCACTTTGCACTGGTGTTATGCGTCTTCTCTTTCTCCCCTATGTTCTTCCAGTACTGTTCAGTTTCCGCTGCTGGTGGCTCAGGTGATACTCTGTGGTTGCACTGCAGTTGGGAGTACACTTTGGATGGTTCTTTGGAGAACAGGGCATTTATCTTCTTGGCCTCTGCTTCTCTAGTGTATCTCCTCAGCCTGGTAGCCAGTGCTGTGAGCCTTTGTTTAGCAGTCTCTAGGGCTTCAGATGGAGTCAGGCCCATGTATTTTTTCAGTAGCCAAGTCTTATCCTTAATCTCCACACGCTTCTGTAGTTCCACCAGCTGACTGACTTCTCTCCGAGTTGCCTTGATCTTAGCCTCCAATCTCATTTTCCAGGGTGGGTATGTACTGCTGTTCTTCTTGATCGTGTAGCCAAGCATTTCTAGGATTACAGCGGCTGTAGCATATACCAATTCATTGGTTTCAGTTATGGTGGTAGTAGGGATTGTCTGGAGGGCTCTGTTGGCATCTTCTAGCATACTATCTGATGGTACTTCTCCACTGAGCCTTGGTAATCGGACTCGAGGGTTGACTGTAGCTAGTTTATCCATGATCTTATGCCTCATATCAGCTGCTGTGCTCTGTAATGGAAGGGGTGGCAGTGACATTCCAGCTTCAGGTGTTGGCTGCACATCTGCTTGTTCTTCCAGGTCTGCTTGAGTCCGGGTTGTAATGTGGAGTTGGTCTATCTCAAGTTGTGAGAGCAGCTTCCTCTTCACTATGTTGAAGCGCTGGGTAACTAGTTGTTTCTCAGTTAGTGTGGATGTAGGCCTTCTGTCTATCCATAGTTCCCTCATACGTTTCATATATCTCCTCTCATTAGGTCTGCTGTTGTAGTAGCATTCCATCATTTCCAAGTTCTCTTGTCTCGTCCATGTATGGTTTGTTCCAGTAGCCCACTTAACATCAGATTGTCCTGGTTCCCCAACATCTGACGCGGACCTTGTTAATCCGGGCGACGTCCGAGCCGGCATGACTCTCTTAGTTCGTGTCACTCTCATATTTGAGGTAGGCAGGTGAAGCGTTAGGGGGTCTTTGCCCAAGGACCCCTACTGGCAAGGTAGGTACCAGCGGGGATTTGAACCCCAGTCTCCTGCATCAAAGGCGGTGTTCTAACCACTATGCTATCCAGCCGCTATATATATATATATATATATATATATATATATATATATATATATATGAACAATATCTCCCTTTTTATCTTTTATCCCTCATGTATTGATACTGAGCACTATTACTATTAATCCTGCCATCACTGTCATCCAACTGGTGAAGTGTAATCTTGGGGAGATTATGAATGACAACCACTTGCAGGCACTGAGCAAATAATGGAACCAGATGGGAAACACCACTAACAGCAAGTGAGGAAGGAACCGCCTGAAAACTA
Organism: Liasis olivaceus; assembly: GCA_030867105.1. Taxonomy (NCBI): domain Eukaryota; kingdom Metazoa; phylum Chordata; class Lepidosauria; order Squamata; family Pythonidae; genus Liasis; species Liasis olivaceus. The sequence continues at coordinate 268,627,708 of CM061349.1, forward strand.
AAACTAAACATTGAAATAAAACCAAAACACAGAAGCATCTGCAATTTGAGGCCAAACCTCTAATTCCAAGTTATTGAGGAATACTGGCTAAGATACGATTTGATGAAAACATGAGGAAACATGTGTTGGATTTGCCAGATGCAATCCCCAACCTTTCATGGTTGTCTCCTGATGTTGGATACAGGTGTGAAAGTCATAGTGTTTGTCTTGTGATGTCACAATGCACGTTTCATCACTTGCCACCCATGCAGAGGCCTATGGGCAGGGTAGCTAAACCTAATGCTCTAGCAAGCCTTGGAAAAATATTGATATAGGATATGGCTTTTGTAAACCTTGAAGTCTATATGAATAAATATACAAGAGAGACTATACTGATAATTATTAATAATATAATATTGAAGCAAGTAGTGAGATTTGAAAACTCTGATGATATCTTCTCTGATAAGCATTGTTAGCATCACAGTCATGACATCTTATTATCACAGTTGGTAATGACTGGGAAAATGCTGTTGCCATTGGCAACCTCTTCAGATTTTTTTATATTGAGACTCCAAACCTTTCAGCTTCAAAAACAGAAGAACAGAACAAGCTGACAAATATCATTTGACCCACAACAGCAATATTATTAGCCTCAAGTTGTCAGAGATTAGGAATCAATACATCAAAAGGGTAATATTCATTTGATTTGAATTTCTCAAGTATTAGGGAGTCAGCTGATCAGACCCTTATCCTGACACTGTGGTTCTTGCTCTGATCCTATAAATATGTAGCAATTGTATGTGTGTATGTGTATATGCATGTGTATATGTATGTATGTATGAATGAAATATATGAAATCAGGAAAATTTGTGGGATCTATTAAATGCTATGGTACAAAAAAAGAAGATAAGAATGGGGACCTGGAACCAGGCTGTTCTGCTTTGTGGTTGGCCTAGACCCCATGCCTGCAAATACAAGAGAGACTCTACTACAGACCCTGTGTCTGCAAGTCCAGTGGAACAGTATTATTTAGGTGGGATTTTGAATGCGAACGTTGGTGTTGGCTGCTGTGATTTTGCTTATGTTTTGAGAGGGGGTTGTCTTTAGATGATCATGATTTTATGGATGAGTGTTACAAGCTGATGTTATTATCTTTTATATTTTTACTGTACTTTTGTTATTGTAAATCATCCAGAATCTCAAGATGGGCAGTATATAAATGGACATGATTACATAATAAATTAGCTTTACAAAACAGACACAAATATCTATTAATATATGCTATGCAATAAAGTCATTTTTTAAAAAAGCACAATTGAAAAAGCAACGAATAAAATGAAATTCCCAGGTACAGAACAAAATGACTCTATTATTTTAGTTCTATTAGATGTATTAATTTATTTCTAGTGTTTAGTAATTTTGGTTCATGCTGCAGATTAGTACAAATCAATGAAGCACTTGTATCTGGGTTGCCCGGTTATTTTGCTAGCTTCTTCCTCATTGATGGCTATGTAAAGTCAAGTGCTGGCTATTATAGTATAATATCCATATTTCACCATGTTGTTGGGAGATGGTATTACATCAATTTCCAAAATAATTTTTAAAATGCTAGGACCATTATTGAATGATACATGTTCATAATCATACCGTCTGGCAGCTATCATTCCTTGCAGCTGTACCAGAACAGACAAGAAAACCTTTGCTGAGACACTAGCTCTTTTTGGTCTCTTGAAGTTTTGAGCCATCAGCATTTTGATATTTGGAGAGTGTGACAAGGGAAGATAGTTAGTGCAGGGACCATTTATTAGATGGCAAACTGATGGGATGAAAAAATGATTTGTCCAAGAACTTATGATGGGTTCCAAACTAAAAACCTCCTTTACTTCCAGCAACTCTAGCAATACTCGTTTTACAGAAGGACACAGCAGTTTATACAAAATCCAGGGAAAACAGCAATTAAAAGCTACTATTATATCAGCAGGAATATCAAGAGAAAACAAGAGGGAAAAAAAACCCTCAGGAGAATAGATTCATTTTTACCTGGTATCAAAAAGGCAATGAAATAGACAAAGAATCAGCAACTGTTTTAGGAAATTGCAAAATTGTGTATAAAATGAAAAATCAAATGATTTTATATTTTTAAGTTAGAAAGATCCAATATCATATGAAAGCACAGTAACTGGGATCTTATGAGATTTTATTAACCTGGTGAAATTTCATCTCTCTCTCTCTTTCTAATTATGGAGGTCATCAGACACCATCTACTGGCATGGTACAGACTGCATGATTGACTCTTCAAGCAGGACAGCTCTGGAGGGGGGATCAAAAAAGTCTAGATGGTGGCTGCAGCCATGTAATTGAAAGCTTGGCCCTTTTTAATGTGCATCGTATAGAGTTGGGGTTTTCATCATGCAGTTGCGTTGGCCATTTTGACTTTTTGGATATCTCTGTCTCCAGACTGACTCTGGTGTACAGGCCTTAGGAAGAATTCTCCACACTTAGGATGCTAGCACTAAAAGTCCCTCTCTGCTTGCCTACCTGTTTCAGTTCTTTTTCATGCTAAGTTCATTTACTGTCAGAAAAGTCATGGAAATTCTGACTGTCCAAGTTCCATCCTGGGCAGATGCTACTCAGTGAAGTTCCATCTACATTTCTAGCACTGTGCCAGATCCTTCCAGAACCTGTTTCAGATCATGGAGTCAGCATTCTTTATGGGTTGAACAAAGATAATAGTAATCCTCAAGGAAATACCATTCAGGTTAACCAAGGTGAATTAATGTACTGTAACTCATTAAACATTAATTCAAGGAACAAAGTATTTAATTTGCTTCCCCTTATTCTAAAATACATTTTCCTTTCTAAATATAACCAAATTATGGTTATTAAGCCACAATCTCACTGAAATAGTAATAGCACTTCCTCAAAATATAGAATCATGGGGTGGGGGTGGGGGTGGGGAGAAGGAAACTTGGCTTAATTTCAGTGACTTGAAAAAAATATTGATAGCAGAGTGGTTTTACTGCTGTCTTCTCCCTTACAGAATCCCTTCCATTGTGTACTCCAGTTAAATCCCAAGCTTACTGGAATGAAATGTGCCTTTTATTTATAGAAGGAAGAAAAGCACTTAGTCTGAGTCCTTAGTGGTGGTATGAAATATCTCTGTAATATTTTTGTGGCAAGTAGAAAAGAAGTTATTAAACTTAAATTAGTAAGAGTGATTCATAAGATATGGTGGGAAGGGTCTCCTTAAAGAGATTTTTGAAATTATTTAAATATTTGAATATCTTAGGAATTGTTGCCATCTGTAAGAACTAGAAGCTGAAATAAAACACAATCGCATCCGTGTTCTGGAATTTAAATGTTGAATAATGTTATGCATAAATTTTCAATTGGCTAAGTAACAAGGATTTACTCTCAAAGCATGGGATTTCATGGGGCATTAATATGCAATATTAGAAAGGGAAATTAAATTGTATTGTAATTTGTAGTGAACTCAGACTGAACTTCAGACTCAGTTGAAATATGAAAGAAATCCATGTTTTAGAAGTTAACAACTTCCCCCACTCCAATAATAAAGATACTGGAAATTAGCACAACCAATGAACCTATTTTATAAGCTCCTGTTACACACTTGCATCATTGTGTGATGGAAAATAATGCAAGTATGTAATCTGCATCATTTGCATGATAATGTCATGAGATGGCAATGTCATTTGCCCCCTGTGGAGAGCCCCTGAAGAGTCATTTGTATTAATTCAGAGACCTTTGGAGGTGTAGGTTTTTAGTGGGAGTGACTTGATTCTTAAGGATATTTGTCTTCAGCTTAGTGGTCCCTCTGTCCAGTTAGCAGAATAAAAAGCAGGCTTTAAGCTTCCATGAGGTCTTGTTCCTGGCAAAGCCAACTTTAACAACAAGGTTCTCTTCTCTCTGAGGTAGATCTCTGTCTGTCTGTCCGTCTGTCTATTTCTCTCTCTCTCTCTCATCTTCTGAGACTTTACAGCTGTGTTTACATATAGCATTAAACCAGATAGTGCCTTGTTTGGTTTTAAGTTAGTGTGGTGTGTGCTCAGTGATTTGTGGCTTATTAAGCAAACCATGGATTACTGCCACACGTGTACCACACTTACCGTATTTTTCCGACTATAAGACAATACTTTTTTCTAAAATCCTTACTCTAAAAATTGAAGGGCGTCTTATTTAAGGAAGTCAGCAGAGGCAAAACTGCCCATACTTTGTCTCTGCAGGCAGCTTCCTCCTATTGCTAGCCTCCAATCACGAGTGAAATAGCTTGCCTCCTAAACAGACTTCCTCCAATCACGAGCCTTATGTAACTGATGTCAGCTGATGCTGAACAAACCAATTAGAGGAAGGCTTTTGCAGAGAGAAGCTATTTTGCAGTTTCACTCGTGCTTGAATGTAATCAGTTATGCAAAAGAGCCTGGAAACAGAGCTGCAGAGAGACGGTTTGGACCTCCTCCCACCGAGTGTATCAGGTCAATGTTAACTAATTACTAAATAAAAATGTGTTCTGCACTATCTTTAAAATATTGATTTCTTAATTTGGGGTTGGAAAAATGGGGGTCGTCTTGTACATGGGGGCGTCTTATTGTCGGAAAAATACGGTATTTCTCTCAAACTTTCTATTCTGATTCAGGCTTACCACTGACAGTTTAGTTTTTCAAGATACTGTATGCCTAAGCACACAATTCTATCACCCTTCTTTATAATTCCTTATCTCTCTTTTTGCTTGTTCTATTGCAGTTATTAGAAATCATAAGGGAATTAATTTATAGAGAGAACAATTCAAGGGTCTGATATTTTTCCCTCTTATGCTCTGTCAATATTCTTCAACTACCGTATTTATTGGCATATAACACACACTTTTTTCCCTAAAATTTGGGGCTGAAATCCTAGCTGCATGTTATACACCAATACTCAAGTGGCAGGGCTGGGAGAGTGGAGCCTTCATTTGAACCAGGGCTGTAACCGGGGCAGCTCTGCAGAGCAGGAGGTGAGCAGCGTGCGAGTGAGCGAAAACTGGCACTCCCCTGAGCTCCGCAGAGCAGCGGGGAGGGGGGAGCGAGCGAAAACTGGCACTCCCTGAACTCTGCAGAGCAGGAGGTGAGTGGCGTGCGAGCAAGCGAAAACCAGTGTTCCCCTGAGCTCCGCTGAGCAGTGTGTGAGTGGTGTGCATTTTTGCTCACTTGCCCCCCCCCACTCACACTCTGCTCTGTGGGGAGCTCAGGGGAGTGCCGGTTTTCACTTGCTCACAAGCTGCTCATCTCCTGCTCTGCGGAGCTCAGGCACGAGTGGTGGGGAGATTTTCTTCGTTCAAAGAGGTGCTTTTTCTTTCATATTACATATTTAACTTATAAGTGGTATAAATATTAATAAACAAAAAGTTCAGAGATGCCTTTATTTTGCTTCCAAGTCATTTATTTTAAATTTAAGTTTTTTTACTCAAAGTTCCCTCTTAAAATTAAGGTACGCCTGTGAGTGTTATACACCGATAAATACAGTAATTTCTTCACTTTATCAAGTCCTGTCCAAGATGCTGATACTTCCATGTAGATTATTTGTGTGTATGCAGGTACATGTTTATGTGTCTATGAGATTCAGATACATGGTGACAACATTTAGAGACATGCATAAAATAAAGGTGGAATGGAGTTGTCTGTGTCTGCACCCATACCTATGACGCAAGGTATCACTGGTGGCTGAATGTGGGAAATCACGTTTGCCTGTAGACCACAGATATTAAAACCTGTTTGACCTGGCCAAAACAACTACAACCACAATCGCAAACAAACAAATGAAACCCAACGCTTTATGGACTATTTCAGTTTTTTTTTTTTTGCATACATATGAATTATTTGCTCACACTAAGCCTTATTTAGAGCCAGTCTGGTGTAGTGGTTAAGGCATCAGGCTAGAAACCAGGAGACTGAGAGTTCTAGTCCTGCCTTAGGCATGAAGCCAGCTGGGTGATCTTGGGCCAGTCACTCTCTCTCAGCCCTAGGAAGGAGGCAGTAGCAAACTGCTTCCAAAAACCTTGCCCAGGTTTGGGAAGGGACTGCAGGGGCTTGTCCAGGCAGTCGCCAGAAGTCGAAAACTGACTTGAAAGTGCACACATGTGCCCACGTGCATGCACACACAAAAGCTTATTTATCAAAGTACAGTATATCCTAAAAACATAAGAAGCTGTCTTTAGGGAATGTTTGGTAAATGCAGAATAGAAAAAGAGGAATACAGAGAATTTTTCAGAAAAAAATAAAGACAGAGGGAAAATGGTTCCTTAATACACATATTCCTTGAAGGTAAAAGAGTACAGGAATGCATGGAACACAGATTGTGTGTGGTCCTACCTATACTGCAACTTTTGCCATTGAATTGTTCAAGAAAAACAGCATTAATTTCCATAAAATACTAAATATTGGACATGACCTGCTGGAACTAAAGAAAGGGGGAGGGGGGGGGGAAATAGGAAAGAAGCATCAAGTGCTAAATCATTCACTTATGTTGTAATCTGAACTGGTATCCTTATTTATATATAATAAGGCAACATTGGAGTATGGAATTTATTGTAAAGTAGATAAATTATTCTACTATTCTGCTATGTATCACTTAACAGACACTGAAGGCACTAAGCATCTTAATGCAAAGACGGAAAGGCATTAGTGGCAAGTGTTCATTCTCTGATGCTGAACTGAAAATGACAGCATTAATAGTATTTTTTTTTCATGGCTCAAATCATCACCATTACAGCATAAAATGTGTTTTGATAAACCTCAGTGTACTTTAAATATAGATGAAAGCAAGTGAAGACATGTTGTGTCTCGTACCATTGGTGCATGTAAAAGATCTTGCTGCATGGCACAAGCTTAGTAAGAGTTTAAGTGAGTATCCGGCATGTGTGACTAAAAGGGCTGAAGCTGTGGAACAGGACTTGCTAGTTATGCGTGCAGAAATCTGATGAATCATTTGTTTTGGGCTTCTTTGAATGAAAGTTGGTTAACCTTTTGCTCAGAATAGGTTCTGCTGAGTCCTGAATTCCAGCCAGTAGTGCTGCTAAGCTCCTGTAGCTTAGATGCCCCCAAATTCCAGCGGAGTCCCGTTGAGTGATAATGGGTAGGGAGAAGAAAAGGGACAAAGGGAGAAAACAATGCAACGGGAATATAGGAAAAAAAAAAGATACTGAAGTAAGGAAGCAGGAATTTTTTTTTTTCTCTGCCTCATTTACTACTTTGTCAGGTGTGAGGTTGAAATTTGCATCTAACTTGCAGACTGTGAGTCCATAATTATCAGAGGGCCCATTATTAATTATGCCTGCCCTCTTCTAGCTGCAGATGTTCTCCCAAGCTTCCATCATTGTACATTTTGCCTATACTCGTTCACAGATAAGCTGATAATATAAATGGCCATGGTATTAATGTAAACCTCCATAATCAAGGATTCTGATGCATCTATTCCCTATCCCAGAAAGTAGGCCTGATAACAGAGAAGGCATACAAACTCTATGCAAAGCCATCAACTTCATGATACGGTATTTGTAACAGCACTATTATACCAAAGAATGACTTCAGAGAGATTTTGGTAAGAAATAATGATTCAAAGTGCTTTGAATGATATATGTCTTCCAAAATACATAGAGATAGAGATAAGGAAAACTGAGAATTCGTTTCCTCCAAGTAATCTTTATCTCATTAGCTGCCATTTTCCCTTCTTTTCCTCTCTACATTCTCTCATTATTATATGTACAAAATCCCTCTTGCTCAAGAATTTAATCTGCAATGGAATAACATATTATTCCATCAAGCGAGGCACAAAAAGACATCTTAACATGGTTGCTTTTTAAAATTATAATTAGTATTAGCATTATCTATTAGAGTAATGTCCCAATAGCAACAGACTTAGTACGTTGGGCTATGACTATGTGACTGGCCATAAGTAAACCAGGGAATTTACTTAGAATCTGGATTTCACAAGTCCTAATCCAACACTTAACTGCTTTACCACACTGGCTGAAAAATATCTACAATGGACGACACTCACAAGATGGAGTTACTAAAAAAATGCACAAATTCTCTTGTCAGATGAAGAAAATATTGGATGACCAAAACACAGAATGCTTACTTAAAACTGCCACTTCACCCCCTTTTTTTTCATGAAAAGCCCACACTGCAACCCTGCTCCATCCATGAATGGAAGAAGCTCTTTCTGGATCCAATCTATTAGTCATAGTGTCTTCCATACTTTCCATAGGCCTGCATAGCTCTGTTCCTTTCCTTTTTCTTTCCGAAACATAGGATACATTCCTAACTGGGATAAGAATAAATTAAATCAATTTTTTCATCATCTTCCTCTTCCCACTGGGGTAAAAATAGTTTAAAATGTAACCTAAAGAAAGCCAAAGATAGTTTTCTACAGCTTTGGGTTGGCTTCCAACAGTGGTTTTAGTTAATGCTGACCTCCCTCGCTTTGTATCTTTAGGATATTGCATGCCAGATTGGAAATTCAGATAGCTTTATTTAGTTTCTTGCCTAATTCCTCTGAGAGCTCATTGGGACATTGAAAAAAACTCCATGGGCCACTGGGGCTATATATGGAGTTAGCTTCTTGGGTGTCTTCATTTTCTGGATCGGTCCAATGATGGTTACATTTTGAGCAGACTATCCATGAAAATGTGTCTCATTATTGCTAATTTATTTAATGCTCAGCATAACAACTCTAATCACAATGAAATCCTCTGGTATTAATCTTGCTGTGGCACAATATGTACAGTATTTGCATGAGAATTCAGCTGAAGCTTCTCATTAATTAACACACTGTAAAAATGTCAGCATTTTAATTTGCTTTATGTTAGATGCAGCAGATTTCCACTTCCTGAAAGGATTTATCAAAATAAATATGACTACAACCTTAATTTCAACAATAAATAATACTTCACAGCTGCCCATTTATAAGGCCATTGCATTAAGTTTTAAATTATCCCTTTTATTTGTAAAAATGAGCTATTGAAATTATCACTCATGATGGCTGAATCACAATACCGGTGCTCCTCCCCCAAAGAAGATAAGTTTCACTGCTCATTACATCTTCCCCCTTCCAATTCCAAAACTAGATTCTGCATTTTTTCTTTTAAAGCAAAGGTGGGGAAACTGTGACACTCCAATTGTGGTCAATCTTCAACTTTCATCAGCTTCAGCCAACAAGCCTAATAGTAAAGGATGCTGGGAACTGTTCTTCATCAGCACCTGAAAGGTGACCAGAAAACATAATCTGTATGCCTTATTAAAGGAACAAAGGAAGGTATGCTTGTGTTCTCAATGGATGAAGTTCTCAGTAGGTCCCAACCAATATAGAGATGCTTCAGCATTAGTTGAATTACAGCAATGTTAGAACAGTGTTTCTCAATTTTAGCATGCTGGCTAGGGAATTCTGGGAGCTCACACATCTTAAAGTTGCTGAGATTGAGAAGCACTGAATTAGGGGAATCTTTGACAAAGCTTATAGTGCCTGGACCACTTTAGAGTGCATCCAGATCATTGTCCAAGAAACCATAAGGCTACTACTTGCTGGACCATTTTGCCTGACAGGGGAAAGTCTGATCAGCTGAAGCACAGCTATCCTTAGAGCTGCTCCAGCAGGCTTGTCTGCAACTGCAAGAGTGGCCATCTTCAGTCATTCCATACCTTCCTCAGTGAGAAAGCAGAGGCGTGCCTGAAATGCTTCAGCAGGAATATGGCAAATGTACAGTAGCTGCAACTGGTTTTTCTCTCTTTTTCATCCTTGGGGCTTTGGGAAAGGCTCTTGCTAGATATCCTGCAGGATAGCTATGCCAAAGCTTTTCCATTCTTGACAGATGGGTTTCTTATATTTTTATGGGAACATTTTGAATTCTTTTCTCAGCTATATCCTGATTCATCTAAGCCCATTTTGCAGCCCATCATTGATTTATTATTTCTACTGCTTTGAGGAACAGAATCTACCTTCAGTGTCTTTACTACAAAGACATTGTTTCAGGCTTGGCATACTGAAATTGAATTTATCCTCCATTTGGCTCAAACTTCACCTCACACAAAGCTGTGGTTTTTTTTTCTTTCGAAGTTTTGTAAAATCAAAATTAAACTCAGAAGGCTATAAGAAGGCGAAGGCCAGTAAAAAAGACTCAGTTTTCTTTTTAATGCCTACAATCTCCATTACTAAGCTGCTTTTTAACCCCTGGAGAGAGCCTTTTTTCCCCATCTGTAGTTAAAAACAAGAACAGCGCTTCAGCATAAAAACTACCAGAGGAAACAGGATACCAATACCTATTGTTTCTTCAACTTGACTTACTCTATCTTTCCTCTGATCTGATAAGTAACCCAGGATTCTGGAGGGACTCCTTAATTTTATGCATCATTTACCTGCAGTGGAAGGAGCTCTAAATCAGGGAAGGCACACTCAATCCTGTCTTTGGCCTTATGCATAATCCAAATAAAAAACATCTGTACAGTGTACTTGCTTGAATCTACATGTATGTATGTACATCTTCAGACACTAAATAACAATTCACACAATATTGTTGTGCAAGCAAAACAACATTTAAGTGAACTTTCCCAAACTGGGCACCCAGAACGGTGGTTGGTGGAAGATTGATGTGTTTTCTGATTACTTCATCACATTGATACAGTAAATCACATTCTAGGAGCAGCTCCTGCTTTCTTGCTTTCACCTATATGAGTAGAGAAGAGGGAGTCAAAGAGAAGACTAAGTATAAACTCTTCTTTTCATAGCTTTTTTATGAGTATTTATGAAGTCCATATCTGGTCTAAGGAACACTTTGTGGTGGTAATGGGATCTACAAAGAAGGAAGCAGGACAATGTGCCAATGAACTCCAGGAATCAAGTTATGATTGATGGCTCCAGGAAGCTAGCATTCAACACATTAGTGGAATTGAGTGTAAGTTATCAAGCTGGATATTTTTGGATTTGATCAGGAGAAGTATAACACTGAAATAAGACTATCTCTCACTATTTTACAACCAATGGATGCCCTTAGACATTTTTCTGTTCCTTTTTTGAATGGTTATATCATTGAATTTGTATTTAATGTGAATAAAAAGGCACAGGCTCCGGAAAGGCCATTTTGTTATTGTTTTGGGTCTTTGAAAAACACTTTGGTGCTTGGACATTTATGAAGGTAATTAAGATCAATGCTGTTATTGCTGCATTTCTATATCTACCTTTCCCCTCAGTGACATGCCAGATTTATTTTGTCAGCTTCTTGTTCACAACTCACTGGAATACTTTCAGAGTGCTTTCTGCAAGATACAAAGAAAATTACTTGCACTGTATTCATAAATCCTAGCTGAATATGCTAAATAAATTGATTGTGCCATGTTTTCTCCCTTCATTTCAACCTTGACGAAAAAGCTCCAAACTTCAATAGATGTTATCAGTTGACAGAAAAAAATATTACAATCTACTAATTGAGTTTGTGGTTACTGAACAGTAAAATAACTAGTCAGGTTCATTTTACATTATCTGATCATTCCTTTTCCAAATGTATTCTCCTATCTTAATGCTTTTGGAGCTTTGGACAATGGCGAATATCATAACTATTGCTGCACAATAATTAAGAATTAGGTGGCAGTTTAATTCAGCATTGTAAGTATGGAAAACACCTATGAAAAGAATCAGCAACCATTCATTCTTTCTGAGAAAAAGGTTATATTATAAGCAGAAGGATGCAGAGTAACCCAACATTGTCTCCTGACCCACCTCTGTGGGACTATACTCTTTCTTTGAGAATAATTCCAGGATTAATTAAATAGTAGAAATTTTTAGAAGGTTGTCTTCAGCCTGAGCCTACAACTGGAGATTGCAGGGTACATGGGCTTCCCCAAAAACCTTGACATAAGGGGAACATTATTGGAATAGTAGATTCTTAAAGTTGGAGGAACCCAGAAGTCATCTAGTTGCACCCATTACTTTTTGGCATATGGTTCCAGGATAGTATTCAGAGGCTGAGTATGATTTTCAGCTTAGAAAAACTTGCATTCCTCTATCTAAAGCAGTGTTTCTCAACCTTAGCAACTTTAAGACAGGTGGCCTTTAACTCCCAGAATTCCCCAGCCAGCATGCTGGCTGGGGAATTCTGGGAGTTGGTCCACCTGTCTTAAAGTTGCCAAGGTTGAGAAACACTGATCTAAAGACTTAAGGAATATCAATCTTACAGTAACTCCTCTGCCATCCCTCTCATTTTCAGTCACAGTGGGGATTGGAGCGGCACCTTATAATAAGTGCTCCTGTATGTTTCTTGGCTTGGCCAGTGTCCATTAGTGACAAGAACAGCAACAGGGTAGCCCAAATCTGAGTCATTTGAGTGGCCTGAATAAGAAGGAAGAGGGTGGAGGAAAAAGTTAGAAGGGAAGGGGAAAGTAGAATGAGAAATGGAGAGGAAGGAAGGAAGGAAGGAAGGAAGGAAGGAAGGAAGGAAGGAAAGATGGAAAGAGATGGAAAGGTAAGTGATTTATTTATGTATTTGTAAAATTTTGTTACCTGTTTTTCAGAGTTAAAAATGATCCCAGTTGGGAAAAAAAAAGACAATGAAAAAATTCACTTGCAAAAAAATGAAAAAGCATGGAAAATAGAATGAAGTAGTTTGAGAACCAGCAAGATGGAAATATGACTGATGCAGGAGAAAGGAAGCAGTGTGAAGCCAAAGCAGAAAAGCACAAACTTCAGAGTAAAAGCTAAGATTTTGAAGTCATAAAGGTCTTACTGAGGAAATTTCTGTAGTTAGTTGCCTTTTATAAGATGGAGAATAGAGAAGGGGAGGATGCACTTTTCTTGAATGAGGGCATGACCTAATAATTAGGTATAATTTTATCAGGGGCATCTCTGTAAAGTGATTGGGAAGTTTAATGTCTTCAATCACATATCCGCCCCAGCCAAAGCTTGACCTGAAATATCAGAGCAAATTGTGCCTGGAGAGAGTGCCACTTCTAAATTCAAAACAGCACAGAAAGCTTGGCAAAATCTTTACAGTTTCTCTTGCATGGTGATTAAGTGTTTAATTTCCAGTATACTGGCTTTTTGAAACACAAGAGGAAATTAGAATAAGTTTAATACTATTATCTTAAACTGAAGGGGGGTTGATTAAAGAGTGTCCCTGTTTTTTTTTTTATATAACTGCAATATTTTATACAGTACATACAAATATAAGTTAACATTTTGTCTTTCACATTTACATAAACTGTTGCTTTCTTTAATTGCCTGTTCTGTAGATACTATAGGTGGGATGGTTGGGATTCAACTCCCCATATTCCTAGATATTAGGAAAACTGCTAGTCATGGACATCCTTGGTCTGAAGTGATGTGACAAAGAACATAATAAAACTATAGTCAAGAATTTATTCCTTTGCAGATAAGCTGGACATAGACACCCCTAATCCCTTGGTAATATAGATAGATTCCATACTCCTGATCCACACCTATTTTTATAAGAAAGCAAATTGGATTGTGGGCAGAGGGGGAAGAAGAGATGGTCAGTGGGTCATGTGGGTAAGTGGAGCTGAAGGAGGTTGGAACATCTAGGAAGGGTCAACAAAGTGACCCTCCCTAGATGGGGTGAAGCTGAAGTTGGAAATGGTAGTGGGTTGTAGGGGACAGCTAAGGAAAAGGGAGAAGAATTCCCTCACTAAGAGCTGCTAGTGCTGAGGAAGCATCAGGTACATGAAGGTGGGGGGCTGTGGATGGAAATGCTGGCAAGTACCACCATTTTTTTCCCCTAGTTTGAAGGAAGTGAAGGCAAGAACAGCTGCCCAGCCGTCCAGAGAGAAGCATGACTAGAGGTGACAAAGCAGGCAGCTGAAGCAGTAGGCAGAAGCCATCCTTTCTTCCCTAGTTACAAAGGTGGCAAAACTGGAGGCAGAGTATCAATGTCTCAATAGTGCAGGTTAAGAATCAGAAGTTTTTCCAAATTAGGATAAAATTGTGTCAGGATGGAGATGGGTTTTTTTGTCCAGGAAACAGCAAAAACCTTGAAAAACAATCAGTTTCTGATTTTCAGATGGCTTCTGAATGAACATTGAATAAAAGAAGTTTAAATGGTCAGAGGTTTGAACAAATTCCTTAATTTCCTCTTCCTAGATTTTGTCAACAACCAGAATTCCTGCTCCCCCAATATTATTAAAGTTAGCATAGTTAGGGCAAATGTCTTCCATCTTCCTCAACCTTGGTACATGTCTAGTGGTGACTTAGGCCTTCAATCATATCCATTTTTGATTTCCTAAAGGGTCTAATTCTTATTTTATGAGCAATACAATGCAATAAAAAGTTCAGAGTGGTACAAAATGAGTGGAACAAAATGGTTCCCACTTCATAAAGAGAGCCAGGCCTAAGAGTCTCTACTTAATGCTCACTGCAAATGTTTTCTTTACTTTCTGGAAGGAAATAAACTATTGATACTTAAGATGTTTTCCTGTAATTATGTTGAGTTCCATATTTGTAGCAAAGTTCCATTCATCAATCAACATCTGAAATGTGTATTTCTTAAAAGGATCAGAGTTGTACTCTTAAAATTTGCATTGATGCAGAGGTAGAAAAGTATTCATTTGTTCATCAATTTCTTCAGAGGATCCATTCTTCTTAAAATCCTTTACCTTTGCTTTGCCCCCCTACATATCTTGCATCTTTCTCCATCCCAGTGTTCCAATGCTATTGGCTGGTGGCAGCTATGGGGGCATGTGTGTGTCAAAATTGGCAAGATGGCAGATAAAGCATCACAGTGCAAGCCCTGACCCATTTGTACATGTGTTAACATCACATGCATGTTCAAAAAAAAAAGGGGAGGGGCTTTCATTTTGTCCATCATTTTACTTAATTTGCCTCCCCCTTTGGAGGTTGCCACTATTGGTTGTTATTCCTGAAAGAAGCAGATGAATATCAGTTCAGAACCTTATTTAAGAATTTTTGTTGACTCTTGTGCTTGTTTTGGGGGATTTTTTTAATGTTAGAGATGTAACAATTATGCTAATGACCCTTGCCTCTATTACAAAGTAACATTTGAAGGCATGGCAGATCTTGAAGTCCCCACCCATCCACCAACCCCAAATTGCAAATGCTCCATGTCTATCCACAATACCTTGGCAGATCAACAACTTACAGAAATATTATATTCCCTTTATCTTAGGTACAGGGCACGATACTGGCTGAAGCTGATGCTACTGATGTCTGAGTCTACATACAATATGACTATCAGGTCAGAAAACTGTTTTTAGCTTTTTGCCTAAGATTTTTGTTTTACTGACATGCACATTTAAATAGCTCTTTTTCATATAGTTATGAAATCCAAATGCCTCAGGAGAAGACTGGAACTTCTTGATAATTGTGCCATCTGTATTGTTGTGGGTTCTATTAGCACTGAGAGAAGTCAAGTGAGAAATATTAATATTAAACTGAGGACTCTGGAAATATTTAAAATTTAAGCGCTTAAATATGATGCCCTATGCATGCTTTTGAACTTTTATTTTTCTGGAAAAATTTCTTATGAACATCAAGTAAATCATGACTTCCCAGTTTGGTATAATTCTAACTGTGTACTGCTGAGTCGTACAGTTTGCTATTAATCAGCAGTGGCAGGAAGAGAAACTTAGCCATATGGTGACTGGATTGGAGCTGTCTTTCCTTTCTGAGAGGTAAATGGGGAACATTACAGAATATACCTTCAAGGAAATGAGTCAGTCTGACAGGGGCCTAGACATTATTTCAAAGCAGAAAAAAAATGTGTTTGGAGTGTTTTGGTATACGCTTGTCATACATTTAATATAATAATTGGGAAGGAAGCAGAAAACATATAGAACTCTGAAGAGGCAGCAGTCTTGTAGAAGGCAGAACATTTGATGGATTGTTGTACTTCCATAGTAAAGGATCTTCAGTACATGCAGAAGATCTCAGGTTCAATCCTATTTTCTTGCAGGTCAGGTCAAACTCCTGCCTGAAATTTCAGAGACTGCTAGCAGCCAGTTTTGACAGACTGGGGGCCTGACTCAATGCAAGGTAGCTTCCTTGATCCCACATGAATCCAGAAATATTAATTTATACATTTTTAAAATTGTCTCAAGCTTAAAAAAGCTTTAGCTGGTACCCAAAGATGAACAGTAATGAGCCAATGCAATAAATATATAGAAATATAATAATACCAAAATTCAATTAAATATTGGATTGACAATTACACATCAACACATGGTGCCAGTGAACCCGGCACTCAGGACCCAATGGCCTTCCAGAACAGTCGTGCCTTTGCTAGCCTCCAGAAGATGCTAAGTGTGGGAGCCATCATCGCACTGAGGGGAAAGCTATCCCACTGGAGGAAATAGCCAATACTCACTTTCTGTTCCCTTCTTGGTAGATGGAGACCTTTAATAGGGTTCTCAGTTCACTTAGACAGAGCAGGCAAATCTGTCTGGGATAGATACTCAGGCCCTGAGCATAAAAAGCTTTATAGGAAATGACCATCACTTTAAACTGCACATGGAAATAAACTGGTAGTGAAACTAGCTCCTGCTAAAGCTGTTACATGACAATAACAAGACTGTCCCATAAGTGTGTGGGCTGCTGCACTTCTCACCAACTGAAGTTTTTAGGTGGTCTTCAAGGCAGCTTTGTGTAAAGCAAATTACAATAATCCATTGAGGTGATAACAGGTACATGAGTGACCATATTCAATGCCCATACTGGCATACCAGTAGCAGAAGCTGGGTGAAGTCCATTCTGGCCATAGCTTTCTAAAAGGAGCCATGAATTCAGGAGGACACCCAAATTTCAAGTCTGCTCTTCATGGAAGAGCACAATCCGTTGACAGTCAAAAGTAGCATAGTTCCAGAATCAGTAGCATTCTCAATGAATATCTAGTCCATCTTGCTTGCACTGAGTCTGAGCTGTTTTTATCTCATCCAGACACTAATAGCTTGCAGATGTGAGATCAGGGCAGGCAGATGTGTGAACAATTTGTGTAATTGCTTCTCAAACACCAGCATAAAGTCCAAAGATACTCTGCATAGCACACACTTAAAAGTTAATGCTTTCTGTGCTAAAATGGAAGCAGGATAAGGGATTGTTCAAGCATCACTTCAGGCAAAATGAACAAAACTTGAGCTTATTTTGTTGTCACACTTGGGATCAGTGAAGAAGGAATGTAGGGAAGGGAAGAATCACAAGGAAAGGGTAACTTCCTGAAGTAGAGAGGACAGAATATGAAAAAATATTCACGGTCTGTCCTCTGGAGAAAAGCATTTGCCTTAACCTCAGCACAGAGGCTGTCATCCTACTCTGACTACACTAATGAATAAACTGTTTTGTTCTCAGATCAAAGAGATGAACAATTAAAGAAGGTATTCAGAAAGTATTGCCAGCCTATGGCTTTATTTCTAGTAGCAGGCAAGAAGATCCTTAGAGTGATATAATTAGTCCATTTTGACTTTTTTCCAGTTCATTTCCATCAACAAATATAGAAAGCACATATCTATTTTCTAGAGGAGAGAAAAGTAGATAAAATCCCAATAGGAAACCTATGTCAACTTTTCAGATTGGAAAATGTTCTTAAATGAATGCCTTCAATCAACTTTCAATGGAGATTATTAGAAAGGTTCTTGGGAAGTTTTCCCATTGACCTTCTGGTAAAGTAGAAGTGATGTGGGAAAGAATTTGTGCCTTGGGAATGGATGATGTAATTTGTTCCTTTTGAAAATTGAATTGTGTCTCTTTTTAGTAGCCTGAACCACAAGTCAACCAGAAGTTCCTGAATTTTTGCTTGCTCTAAGTGAACTTAAATCCAAGCAGTTTTATTTAATCAGCTTGTTGAATCATGGTGAAAATAATGATATATTTTTAAATCCTACTGCTCTGGATGATGGCTTCAATTTCAGTGCATGATATTTATCAGGGGAAAGAACAGGCTATATGTCCTAGATATTGGGAAAGGCCAAAGCAACAGCACAGTGAAGTACCTAGAATCAAGACACAGCTGGAAAGTAGAGCCTTGAAGAGAATGATAGACAGAGGTCCTTGTAACATGAGCTCAACAACATACAGCTCAAAATTTTATAGTGGATATTTTAAGAACAATGAATGCCAGCTTCATTTTATAATTATAGGCTAGGACCCACAGGATAGTAGAAGTACTCTGTGGTATAAAACTAAAGTGTTCTTCCTGTTGGCTACATGGACATGTTTCCTTTGTTTTCTTGGCAATAAATAGAAAGGTACTTGGCCATTGCTTACTTCTGGGAAGTTTTTCTGACTTTTGAGTCAAGCCTATAGACCTGGTAGTCCCTCATCCAAAGAATAACTAGATCTGACCCTCCTTACCTCTTCTGAGCCAAGTTCCCCAAAGGGCTTCCACTTACTGTGATTCTATGTCCTAAATTATATAAACTCAAACTTTGTTATTTCAATTCATGTAGCCTATATTCCAGACCTTGGCAGAATTGCCAGAATCAGAAGAAAATAAAATGGCAACACAGAGAATACAAAGTGGTGACTTAAAAGAAGCTTGTTGGGGATGTTACATCACTAAACGTTATAATCGTAGATACTTGCTTTCAACTGGCTTATTTATTTATTTAGACTTATATAGCTGCCCATATTGTAACCACAACCCTGGATGGAATACAAAACATTGTGACTCTTGGTAAATACATTATTGAAGTTGTAAGGCACATATGTATTGTCAAAAAAAAAAGAAAAGAAAAGAGGACAGAATAACCAGAAAGGAAGACAATACAATTCAGTTCATTAATTTTTAATAGAAACACAATATATTCTGGTATAAGGGATATGGAAGGACTGGATCATGATCACGTGAACTGCATACCTGGCTAATTTATTGTCCACCTGCTAATTTCTGCTGGGCAACTTTCAAAATCCTTGTTCTCTGTACTTATATGGATTGTGTCTTTTTTCTCTAAAGTGAATTTGATTTAGATAGGTCCTCAAATAAGAAGACTGCCTTCCACTTGGCAGACTTTATGGCTATTTTAGGATATAAGGTGGTTTTATTTTCCCCTTCAAGCTGGCTGCATAAGATGCTGGGTGTCGTTTGAGCAATTTACAAAAGTGAAGTCCATTGTGATTCTGCTTTGAGACTACATAAGCTTGTATTTAATGAGACTATTCTTTTTCAGAAAGTATATTTGTAAGTTAAGACTTTTTTTTTTTTTAAACAAGATGCGTTGTAAGACTCTGGTGCTCTCCTGCTTGCAGTAGTAAGAAATCATGGGCTGAACTTTCCAGAGACATGCTGTCTTTCATATAACAGAAAATGAGTTCATTTTCATTCTCAATCTTTCTGCCTCTGGTTTTGTTGCCTTCCACAATCCCACTTCATTGTACTGCATTAGGTGCTAGCCCTTGGTATGATGAACACGGCGGGTGGTCTAACTTGGTCTGCTCTCTGAACAACACCATCCAGACTGAATCACTGTCATAACAGATTATTATTTTACTACTTGAGGAGAGGAGAGTTTTTGAGGAAGCATATGCCATACTCCTTTTCTCCCGAAGCTTGTACCTGAAAAGAGAGAGACTTTAGAAACGAAGATATTGGTTCCAAAATATTCTTGGTTGACAAAGGCAATGAATCTAGAAAAATCCACTTAATTCTGTGCATTGACTAATTGGGTTCCTTCTCTGACAGGCCGTTGGGAAAGAACATTTAGATTTGCAAGCTTAAAAATGTAATCATATTCATTAAGAAGCCTTAATCATTCTTATGGGCTTATTTTTTTAAATTATTTTTTCATTCTTTATAAAATAAATACATAGTTCTCACAAAATCCATGAGCTGACATGACCCTGAACAGTGGCTATTAAAACAGGGTGTGAGGGTTCTTTATTTTCCAAGGACTGGACACACCACAGATAACTGTACAAAATATTTTATTGTAACACACACCTTTCCTGTTGCCCTGGGTTAACTCCACCCTCCTAGGCATTGCAAGCTGATGTAGCCATCTAAATAAGGCTTTGGTGGTTAGTCCTTATAAAAAATAAGTCTTAAAGTTTGTAAAGTGGCATACAACCTTTGCCTCCCTCCAAAAATTCTTGCACTTGCTGGGATGAGGTGCTGCCTCAGTGTGGTTGCTCCTTTTCTGGTTGCTACTCAGCTCCAGGCCAAGCTCTAAGCAAAGCTCCATCACACCACAATGGGCTGCTTACCATAGCTTGTGGTCCTGGAAGTTGCCTGATAGCCCTCTTGCTTGCCTGTAATAGTTCCACATTCCAGAAGTCACTTCCTGCTTCCTTGTCAGCTTGTCTTCTTTTCCTTCTCTCCTACACACCCACACTTTTGTAGGCAAAGGGCCTGGGTAGGGTGAGGCTGCCTATGGATGTCGGCATGTTCCTAAAAATGCCAGGGTGTGGCTCAATTAGCCAGACACCTGGAACACCAGCATAGATGCTTGTGAGTGAACCATGAGTGAGGGAATGAATGAATGAGCCCATCTTCTCTCTAGTTTCTGGGGCTATAAACTTTTATGGACCTTTGAGAAAAAGCATGAGCTTAGCCTATCCTTGGGGAAGTGGGGATGGGAAGCATTTCTACCTGGCTGCAGCTGCTTTTCCCAAATACAGACTGTAACCCTAGCTTCATTCCCTTATGAATGCTCTCTCAGCCATTTCTATAATGCAGCTAGGAACTAAGCACCAGATTCTTGAAATAGACCAATGACTTTGCCATTGCTTCTGTTGTATGTTGTTCCCATTACATAGCACAGTTCCATGAAACAATTTTTTTTGTAAGCTTCCAATGTTTCTAAATTCCAATTAATGTGGCTAGAGGATTATTGGCATGCGAGACTGGGACCATCAGGTCAATAGGATATGAAAAAGAACCTTCCCAATTAAAAGCAGGAAGCTAATCCTTTATTCTGCACCCCTTTGGAGAAGCAGACAACAGTTAAAGGGTTGAACAAAGAAAATGAAATAGGTCCTTTCAAAAATATATTATTGTATATAATTTTGCTTTGTGGGGTCTCAAAATGTTTCTTCCAATGTGAAGGAGGCCTTTGTTTTTATTCCTTATTCTCAGGGGGCTTGAGATTTTATTTTTTTAAAATTTTGGTGGGTGGTGTTTTTGAACTGATTTGATTGTTGGGGTTACTGTTTTCTGTTCTACTTCTTTCCATGTCTCCGCCCATAGTTCCCCATCAGAAAACTACAACAACAACAAAAATGGGAGAGGTTTCCTTAGGATATTTTCCCTTGAGATTTAATTGAAGTATGGAAAGCCAGAGATACTATTAGAAGCCAGAGACACTACTAATAGAAGACAAGATGTCCACACCCACCCTTTGGCCACATCATAACCAAACAAAGGTAAGAACACAAACCATATATCCATGAAAATTTCAAAGACATTCTTTTTAGTAGCAAATTGCCTTTTGTCTTAATGAGTGAGAACTGGTAGGAAAAAATGCAGAAGAATTTTTCTGTACAGTATTAAAGAAAAGGTACAACATCTCCATTTTGTAACAGATCATAGTTTAGACTTGGCCGTATAAGTCTTTCATGAAAGTCTCATAGAGATGGTTCTGGCCTCACTGCCATTCTTGAGATAATATATTTCTAGTCTGTTCTCTGCCTTCTTGGAAAAAGATTCAGCATATGAGAAGGAGAAAATACCGTTCATGTTGTTACAGTACAGGGCTGAGTCATTAGATTATGTTTACAGCCGGTTGCCTCTCAGTGCTCCTACCACTTCTGTTAACCAGATACAAATAGGCAGCAAATAGCTCTCTAGTAGTAGTTCTGAAATATGGACAACTTGTGCACATTTTGTGAATACTTGTCTAGTTTACGTCCAGAGTAATCAAGTAAGGAAGATGAGGTGAAGCAATTATAGAACTCTTGCAGAATTCAGGTCGCACACCTTGTTTGTGCAAGAAGGCAGTTCTAGTTTTCACTTGTTCTACACTGTTTACTAAAAGCAATGAAGAACAGCTCAAACACATTTTAAAAACTGAGAGTGTAGTCTAGTAAATAACTGCATGTAATCCCACTACTTTTATATATAGCAAGAAATATTTTTATTGTATAGTAGTTGTTTTCACTTGCCGTTAGGTTTATGAATCCATAAACTGTTCTTGCAAATAAATGCCAGGCTGGCACCCAGGAGAATGAGGATGCAACTCTAAACACTTACAAACACTTTATTGCCTCATAAACTCTGAACCAAATGAAGTTGTTATAAGATTACATTTTACATATGAAATATGCATCTACTGGTTTCCTTGAGAACTGTGCTCCTTTGTTACTAAGTTGGTTGTCTTCTGCAGACTCCCTCCACCAATTTCTACTTGAATACAGATCTGTTTGGAAACTTTCTACTGGACAGAACCACAAAACCTTCCCTTTTTTCCCCTCTAAATTTGGCGACTTACCCATAGTGCAGAAAGGTTTCAGTCAGGATTTGCTGTGGTAATGGCCAACTCCATCGAATGGTGGAAAGTCTGCCCTAGGAAACTTGTAATTTTACTACAGATAATAAAATGTGTGTGTGGTTTTAAAGAAAATATTGCAAAAGTATAAGGAAGACTCCAAGCATGTTATTTTAGTCAGGCCAAGGGAGTAATGTCTTGAAACCAAACAAAAGAAAAATGTTTTAGTTTCTCTTAGAAAGCTCTCCTGAGTTACACTGTGGCTTCTAAAAAGGGAAGCGTCCATTTAAAATGGTACAATATATTGTAGAGGGTAGGTTTGCCCTGGAGTGAAGAAGACAGTGTCTAACAGCCTCTTAATCTTTCAGGTTTATGACAGTCCATGTTGCCCTATTAATTACTCCTTCAATGTGTCTGTGACCTAATGACCTTTAAAGCCAGAAAGTATTTCTCGCCACCTGCCAGATCCAGGGCCGTTCTTCTTCCAACCTGCAAATTATTGGTCTGCCACTGTACAAAGAGCCCAGATGTCTTTGGTATGGCAGGCAGAAGGGCTGAACAATGCATGCTCCAAAGGGCTTCACAATATGAAGCCACAAAGATGTTGGCCACCAACTCTGATGACACGGTCCTGGAGCCAAAGGACTATATGGGAAGTCTGAGAGTGCAATATGACTCCAAATGTTTCCTGATGACAGGAGCAAAATTTCGTGAGGCCCAATTTAAAAATTTCCAATACATTTACTAGTAAAAATAATTGACTGGTGGAAGCAGTGCTATTTTAAATCTTTTAATTAAAGCTTCTTTTTATAAATGTGCAATAGTAGTGTGCCAATCTGGTCTATGGCCATTTCTTCAACACTGACTTAAAACATCTTCACAGCATCATTCAGTCATAGCTGAAGTGATATAAAGGCTTTCCTCATTACTCTTATTTTTGGATGTCTCTAGAAGATGCCAAAAATCCCCTCCATCTCAGCCATATGGCAAGAGGAAGATGGGAAATATTCTTATTGTGAGTTGCACTTTGATCCATCTTCCCCTAGACCTGCTAGTCCTGGGCTGCAAAAACCTAGCTTAAACAGCAGAGTTTTCTGTATTCCTTTGCTGCTATTTAGTGGTTGTCTGGATTGTTATATCCCAAATCTGGGAGGCTTGGTATTATACATCCCAACTGGTAAAAGTTCTGAGAGTTTCTAAACAGAGGCTTTTCAGAGACCTCATGAAGATGATTTGGGACTTTATGCATGCAGGGGTCCAGTGCACAGACTAGATCTCTTAAATCTGGGTTGACTAAAAGTGCATGTACAGAGGATCCTCATTAGATTTAAAGATGGCTCTGCTCATAAAATTTCAGAATATACCCAGTGCTGCTTTGAATGCTGCTCAATGTATTCTTATAGACAGCCTTTAAAAAGGGAGAGGGGAAATAATTTGATTCCAGCCTCTTTATTCTTAAAGCTGCACTCCCAACATTTGTATCATGTGCTTTGCTGAAGTATTAGTCACCCCTAAAGCATTGTGCAGTGCATTGCAAGAATTACACTCAATTATAATTCTTGTGGCATACCTGATCCAGGCCAATGAGTATTTTTAGCATTGAAAAGTGTGGTTAACTGGCTGCATTTGCACTCTTTTGTTTTAATATCACAGCTTGAATGTGTAAATGCTCCTTGGAGATATACATATAAGACGCAAATAAAAGAATAACTCATGGTTTAAGGGTTCTGTTCTTTTGGCAAATGAGTTCCAATTAGCATACTAAATGAACATCATTGGATGCTCCCGAAACATTGGTAGCTGTATTGCAAATAGTTTGAATGAATCTCTTTGCATCTTCTTTTAGGAAATATATTATTTATCCATTTGATTTCAGTCTATTCACTGAATAGTTTTTTAGAATAATCTCACTACAATAATTATAAAAGCATATTAGTATTTCTAAATATAGATAATTAACTTATCCCCACTCACAAAATAGTTGTCCCTACTACATTATTTCTTTTCAATTTTCTCACCTGCTCTTCATTCTGACAAGCAGAAATTGTGTCAGGGGAGTGCACACGGGAGATTAAAGGAAGTCAAAGTTGGTGTCTTGACTTTTTTGACCTCCCTGGACATCCCTGATTTTAGGTGATCAGAGAAGATTCTTGTCTAATATTTTGTTTACACTGGGAGATATGAATTCCTAGTGAATTTTGAGCAAATCACTGCTTGCCATTCCCTGCAGGTAAAGTGCTTCCCTGACCACAGAAAAGTAGTGTGTCATGGAGAAGACCTGAATCTTGACCTTCAAGTTATAGAGTTGAGTGTGCTTTGAAAATGATTAGGAAGAAGTGCTTTGGAAGTTGTGTCAGTTCTCTGCTATTCATGAAAGCCACCCTCTGGATTACCAGTGGTCAAGGTAGTGATCAGGTGCCCAGGCAATTGGTTCTTTTAGATCCAGAGACAATGAACACACTAGCAGGTGAGGAGATTTTAAGCTTTATTGTTAACTCTAGCAGATTTAAACAGGAATATAGAATTAAACAGAAATACATAAGCACAGTATAAAAGCATAACATACCAAGCAAGATGACAAAACTCTTCCCCACCTGTCAGGAGCCACCATAAGACGACAGCGGAGAGACCCCAAGATGGCTCAGATAACACAGCGCCTAGTCCCAAGGCCTGTGTCCACACTCCAAGACTCAAGGAGCAACGCCAGGGCTTTTATCAAATTCTGGCACTGCAATCCCATGACTGTTTCCATGTTACCTAGAAGACCAGGCCTTGGCTAGATGTTACATCTGCTCATCATGTGAATGAAGAGCCTGGGAACTGTATAGTGCTTAATCTAAACATTCCCAAGAATTTTCTCTTCTCCCCCACTTCTAAGTAAAAGTGAAAAATAAGCCAGCTAAACATTATTATGACTCAGAGTGAACTTTCTTAACATGTACAGGAGAAATCAAAATATGTCACCTAAACTCCTCGAAATAACAATGGTCTTCTGCATTGCCACTATACCCTCTTCTTTCAGTTTCCATACAAGTCTGAAAAAAGAAAGGGGGAGGGTCCTTTAAGAGTTGCATTAACCTCAGTGAGTGAATTCCTTGAACTAGTGCGCCCATTTTTTTAGGCTTCTGGAGAGCCTAAAAAAGTCAGCCTGCTTTAGTGAGGAACAGAGGGGGCAGGAGTTGCCAGCATACTTCTTTCCGGACATTTCTGAAGCATGCATAACCTCCACAAGTTGGCATGTGCAGGGCAGTTTTGGCATGATGGAGTATTTAAACCTATAGTGATATTATGCCTTTCATCACCAGGTGGCATTCAGCTGAGTTATATCCAAATGGATGGAATCACACATTTCCTGTTAACATTCTTTTCTTGTTAAGAATGATGGTGTGACTAGCTTTCTGATGGGTGACATATATCGTGTAATCCAAACAAGTGCAGTTGAAACACCTTATATCCTTGTTGTATTGATTGTAGCAAAACACATCCATTCGTTATTATTAATATTTTCCCCCATCCCATAACAATAATTAATCTGGGTAGGCATTTCTCTGCATATGATAAAAGGTAAGGGGAATGTTGAAATATCCACAATCCCACACCCAAACTACATTTTACACTTGATTCCTTTTTAGATCTTTTTGTTCTGGCAAACAACTTCAAAAGGCTTTGTAAGCACATTCTGCTTAATAAACTTCCAGAGGCCTGTGCTTGGGAACCAAGCTTATCAAAGCCTTATTCTCTAGATACTCAGACTGACTGCTTAATAAGTTGTCTTAAATCTTTTCCTGGAGTAGCTTCATGCTGATTGCTTTTTAGCTACTGGGCACATTTAGAAGTTTGTGAAGATGTCACGGATGTTCTCCCAAAATGGCTGCCATAGTTGGTGTTCAGTCACTGAGGATAGTGGTCACCTATTTACAAGAGGGCAAAAGCATTTTAAATCTTCCTAGCAACTCCACCAGCCTGGGCAGATTCTGTCTATTGCTCCTTTGTTCTCGTCTTTCCATTTCTAAATTACAGAACTAGATCGCAGCCATCCTCTATTTTTATTTTATTTTTTTATTCCCAAAAGGTCTGTGAGGGCTCTGTGGAGCCCAAAAGCATTCTTGTAAAGAAATACAGTAGTAGACATTGCCTCTTTTCTTCAAATGTTTCTGAAAAAAAAAAATACATTCAGGTGGAACAGGGAACTTGATGGATACCATGGAGGATATCTGTGGAAATGCATAATAGATTACATATATTGCACCATTGTGCAACAATATTGTGATGCACATGACCTCACTAGTGGGTTTGCACACAGCCACATGCCACCTAAATCATTTGTAATTTCCAGTATCCATTGCTCCATGAAACTACTACAGTTTTGTCATTGTTTTGTTTCATGTCTGATTTGTAACTCAATCAAATTCAAAAGTAATATATTTTAGCATAATCTTTTTCTCTTGACCTTTCATCTACTCCAACTTTCTCTTTCTCTACCTTCTCTCAAGAAAGCTACTTTTATAAAAAAGGATGTAATAATATAAAGTTCTGCATAAGCATTCCACTAGTGTACCCGAGTAGTTCAAATATTTTCGTACACATTTACTCAGATGAAAATGAAACATCAGAGCGTTAAGAAACTGGGAGTTTAATTTTGGAGTTTAGAAGAGAAGTGCAGTGTGACTAAATCATGATTATTACATGTTTATTTATTTACACTGATTTATATGCCACCTACTTGCCAGATAATAAAGGAACATGTCAACCAATTGTGACACACGATCTATTTGACCCTATGTCACAAATAATTCAGAACTGTCATTCAAAAATGAAAACCACAGATATTTCTGTGAGATTTCTAATACACATTTTATCACTGAGCACAGAGTGCATGAAAGCAGGGACATCTGCAGGGGGAATAAAAAAAGTCAAAATCTTGACTTTTTTGACACTGCACCCACCCTGTGGATGCCCTGCTTTGAAGGCAATACATACACACTTAATGAGATAAACCATCAGGATTTCCAAATGGTGGCAGGGTTTTCCAAATATTATATTTCTGCTAGACATCTGCCATGGTCAGTCCCACTGTGATAGTGTACCACATCTGGAATTAGCGGCACAGATACATGCAACTTGGACTGCTAACTTCATGATGTAAATCCCATTGAAAGCCATGTGGCTTTTGTGTAGAGATTCAGAGGATTACATTGTCCAAGGTTGTTTTCTTAACTCTCCTAGATAAGTTATGCTAGGGTGAAGATGTAAGAATAGCCAGTTTTCAAGGAAGAGATGGCGATACCTTAAAAATAGTTGAACTTTTTTTTCTTATAGAATGATTGACTTCCTACTTATACATTACAGCTTATTGTCTTAAAGAAAGGTGAAATCAAAAACCTAATTGTTTCTGATCACCCTCATTCATTTCCCAAAGCAGAGGGAGGGTTGTAATTATTCTGGTGAATGGATTTGTGAAAATGAATAATCTACAGCATTGATTTATAGGTATTCATAATCATAAGGCAACTCCTGTAAACTAAACTGGTACCCATAAGAGACCCAGTTTCGTGCAGTGGTTAAGGCATCAGGCTAGAAACCAGGAGACTGAGAGTTCTAGTCCTGCCTTAGGCAAGAAGCTATCTGGGTGACCTTGGGCCAGTCGCTCTCTCTCAGCCCTAGGAAGCAGGCAATGGCAAACCACTTCTGAAATCTTGCCCAGAAAATTGCAGGAACTAGTCCAGGCGGTTGCCAGGAGTCAACAATCACTCAAAGGCGCACCAAAAACTACACAAAGCAAAAAACAACCCCCCCCCCCCCATAAGATAAATTCAAGACACACTTTCAGAGAATTTATTGTTCAAGTGTAAGGAACAATGGGTGAAGTTTTCTTATCAGATTTTCTGCTGGCCAATTGTTGTCTTGTAATCAAATTTTGCAAAAGCTAACACTTTTCTTTATCCACCTGAAGGAATAGTATAGTGAACTTCCAGAGCAATTTTCAAAGGCAAAGAAAAATACTTATATAAAATAAAATAACCAATAAGAAAAACCTTGCTGTGCTGGAACTTTAAAACCACAACTCAGTAAGAGACAGTTTTATCCTAGTATTGTAAGTGAAGGGTAGATTCTCTCTCTCTTTTTTTAAAGATATATAACTTTATTAATTATTTTTTAAAAGAAGATAAAAACTAATAGAAACTAATCTGGAGTGCGAAAAAGAAAAACAGAAAAAGAAATAAAAGAGACAGCTAAAAGTGCAAGAAAGAAAGAAAAAAGAAAAAGAAAATAGAAAAGAAAGAAAAAAGTTACAAAGGCGTAGCTTCCAATCTTATTTACAGCAGTTATAAGCCCAGTTATAAATGTACTCTTCCTCTATGGTTACAACATAGCTTTCTTTTTTCTATAATCTATTCTGTCTAATCATCAAAACCATAAATCATAAGTTCATTTTTTTCTGTTTCACACAAAAAATCTATAAGAGGTTTCCAGTCAGCAATAAATGTAGATATTGTCTTTTCTCTGATCAAAGAAGTCAGTTTAGCCATTTCAGCAAGTTCCATCACCTTCACCAACCATTCCTCCGTTGTGGGTAGTACTGAATCTTTCCATCTTTGTGCATACAATAATCTTGCTGCAGTTATCATTTAAAAAAACAAAGTTCCATGACTTTTTCCCAACTGTTTGTCCATCAGTCCCAAAAGAAAAGTCTCTGGTTTCAATCATATATTAATCTTTAAAATCCTCTGCATCAGTGTGTGTATTTGAATCCAAAATTTTCTAGCTTTTTTACACATCCACCAAACATAATAAAATGTCCCTTCTTGTTAACATTCCCAACATAAATTTGAAGTGCCTTTATATATTCTAGACAATTTCGCTAGTGAAACTTACCAATGATACATCACTTCCTAAAAAATTATCTTTAAGATTATAACATAATCTTAATTTCAGTTCTTTCAGCCACATATTTTCCCATTGTTCCCTCTGTATATTATAACCAAACGTTTTAGCCCACTTTATCATACATTCTTTCTCTTGTTCTTCTGTTTCAAATTTCAATAAAAATTTATACATTTTAGTAATTATATGTTCATCATTTGTACACAGTTCTATTTCACACTTGTTCTTACAATGTTCAAAACCATAAATTAATTTGTCTACTTTAAATCTTTCTAATAATTGTAAATAAGAAACCCATTGACCAGTATATCTGTGATGGAATGTGAGGGTGACCTTGGAAGATGGGGGAAAGAGATGCCGCCTAGGGAATGATCAGATACAAGAGAAAGGAGTCCGCAACTGGGTAACGGTCAAAGAAAGAAACTTAGGAAGGATCTGCCCTAAGTACTCAGGTGGTAAATAGGGAGGGTGGGAGATTTGTGCTTTCAAACTTGCAAGATCCTGTTAATGTAGCCTAACAATAAGGTAGAATTAGTTCATCTAGTCTTGTTTTTTGTCTGGTTTACCTGGAGGGGCTGACAATATCCCTCTGCCACCAGATCTTCTCTTGATTTTATTTTACATTCCCCTTGACAAAATTTTACATTCTATCGTGACAAAATCTCACGTGAAGTTAGCCATCTGTGTTTGCTTATTATTTCTCTTCTATAAAATGCTTCTTGTGCTGTGAGTCACAAAGGTGTTTTGGGCACAACCTGAGTTTGTATCTATTCCATATTCTCAGTGTGGCGTGTCTAACATAATTTATTTTTTATTTATTGATTGATCATATTTATATAGCCGCCCATCTCACAAAAAAGTGACTCTGGGCAATGTACAGATGAAACTCGAAAAATTAGAATATCGTGCAAATGTTCATTTATGTCAGTATGGCAACTCAAAAGGTGAAACCAATATATGAGATAGATGCATTACATGCAAAGCGAGATACGTCAAGCCTTACTTTGGTATAATTGTGATGATTATGGCGTACAGCTTATGAAAACCCCAAATTCACAATCTTAGAAAATTAGAATAATGTGAAAAGGTTCAATATTCTAGGCTCAAAGTGTCCCACTCTAATCAGCTAATGAATCCATAACACCTGCAAAGGGTTCCTGAGCCTTTCAATGGTCTCTCAGGTTGGTTCAGTAGGAATCACAAGCATGGGAAAGACTGCTGACCTGACAGTTGTGCAGAAAACCATCATTGACACCCTCCATAAGGAGGGAAAGCCCCAAAAGGTAATTTCCAAAGAAGTTGGATGTTCCCAAAGTGCTGTATCAAAGCACATCAATAGAAGGTTATGTGGAAGGGAAAAGTGTGGTAGAAAAAGGTGCACAAGCAGCAGGGATGACCGCAGCCTGGAGACGATTGTCAGGAAAAGGCCATTCAAAAGTGTTGGGGACTTTCACAAGGAGTGGACTGAGGCTGGAGTTAGTGCATCAAGAGCCACTACACACAGACGGATCCTGGACATGGGCTTCTTACCTGGGCTACAGAAAAAAAGAACTGGTCTGTTGCCCAGTGGTCCAAAGTCCTCTTTTCTGATGAGAGCAACTTTTGCATCTCATTTGGGAACCAAGGACCCAGAGTCTGGAGGAAGAATGAAGAGGCACACAATACACGATGCTTGAAGTCCAGTGTGAAGTTTCCACAGTCTGTGTTGATTTGGGGAGCCATGTCATCTGCTGGTGTTGGTCCACTGTGCTTCATTAAGTCCAGGGTCAACGCAGCCGTCTACCAGGAGATTTTGGAGCACTTCCTGCTTCCTTCCGCAGACGAGCTTTATGGGGATGCTGACTTCATTTTCCAGCAGGACTTGGCACCTGCCCACACTGCCAAAAGTACCAAAACCTGGTTCAATGACCGTGGGATTACTGTGCTTGATTGGCCAGCAAACTCACCTGACCTGAACCCCATAGAGAATCTATGGGGCATTGCCAAGAGAAAGATGAGGGACATGAGACCGAACAATGCAGCGGAGCTGAAGGCCGCTATTGAAGCATCCTGGTCTTCCATAACACCTCAGCAGTGCCACAGGCTGATAGCATCCATGCCACGCCGCATTGCGGCAGTCATTGCTGCAAAAGGGGCCCAAACCAAGTACTGAGTACATATGCATGCTTATACTTTGCAGAGGTCCGATATTGTTCTATTTCCAATCCTTGTGTTATTGATGTCATGTAATATTCTAATTTTCTGAGATTGTGAATTTGGGGTTTTCATAAGCTGTACGCCATAATCATCACAATTATACCAAAGTAAGGCTTGACATATCTCGCTTTGCATATAATGCGTCTATCTCATATATTGGTTTCACCTTTTGAGTTGCCATACTGACATAAATGAACATTTGCACGATATTCTAATTTTTCGAGTTTCACCTGTACAACTCAATTAAAAAACCCATAAATACATATAAAACAATAATTAAAACTATAAAAACTATAAAAACACACACAACATGAGAGAATGATGTTAACCGTAGTAAGGGAGCCATCGCAAAATAATAATAATAATAATAATAATAATAATAATAATAATAATAATGATGATGATGATGATGATGATGATGATGATGATGATGATTTTTAAAATCTACATTAATCTCAGCTTTGTCATACCACAAATATCCATGCTACCTAAATCTCAGGTCATGTCCTTCTAAATCCAAAAGCCTTCTATTTCTCAAAAACATCCACCCTTTCCAAACAGCAAGCTGCAAAATACAATTTCAAATCAGGTAAACCCAATTCTCCTCTTTCCTTTGCATCTTGTAACACCTTACATTTAACTCATGGTTTTTTCCCACCTGCCATACAAATTTAGATACATCCTTCTGCCATTGTTTAAATGTTACATCAGTTGTCAAAACAGGTATTGTCTGAAACAAAAACATCATTCTAGGCAAGACATTCATCTTAATCACAGAAATTCTCTCCAGCAATGACCATTGTAGTTTCTCCCACCTTAACATATCTTTTTTAACTTCATTCCATGTCTTAACATAGTTATTTTGAAATAACATACAATTCATATTTGGCATAGTGATACCCAAATATTTTACCTTTTTCTCAATCTTAAAACCTATGTTATTCATCAATTCTGTTTGATCTTGTATTTTCATATTTTTAATTAACAACTTCGTCTTCTGTTTATTAATCTTAAAACCTGCTAATGCACGAAATTCTTTTAACTTGCCCATTAATGTTTCAATTCCCTTTAAAGGATCTTCCAAAACCAACACCAAGTCATCTGCAAAAGATCTTCTTATAAGTCTGTTTTTTAATCTTTACTCCCACAATCCTCTCATCTTGTCTTGTCTGTATTCAATATTTCAAGAACCAAAAATAAACAAAAAAGGGGACAATGGGCTTCCCTGTCTCGTTCCTTTTTGTATCTCACATGGTTTTGTTAGATGTCTATTAACAGTTATTTGTGCTTTCCGCGAAGTGTAAATCGATCTTACCCATTTTATAAAATTGTCTCCAAAATTCATATCTTCCAAAACCTTGAACAGGAAAGCCAAGTTCAAATTGTCAAAGGCCTTTTCTGCGTCTAAGAAAATAAATGTGGCTTGTTTTTCATTATGTTGCTCCAAATACTCTAAAATGCCCAACACATTTCTAACATGTCCTTCAACTATCTTTTAGGTAAAAAACCCACATTGATCCTCATGAATAAATTCTTGCAAAATTATTTTCAGTCTATCAGTTACAATCATTGTGAACAACTTATAGTCATTATTCAATAATGATATCCATCTATAGTTTCTTGTTAAAGTTAATTATTTTCCCCTTTTAGGTATTAGTGCTATATTGGCATCTTTCTTCCCTGTAGGATAGAGTTCATTGTGTTTTGTAGAGGATGCAAAATTTCATCCTCAAAACATTTATGATAAAAACCTGATAATCCATCCGGTTCAGGCAACTTTCCTGGTTTAATCTTTTATATAGCTTCAGAAATTTCCCTTATTGTTATAGGTCCATTCATAATTTGTCTCTCTTCCTCTGTAATCCTTGGTATTATTTTTCTTTACATATTCATCTATTTTCTCTAAAGAGATGTCACTTCCTTTATACAATTTGGAATAATATTGATAAAATGCTTTTTGTATGGCCACGTTGTACATCAATACAGTATCTCCCTATTGTAATTTCAACATCATTTTCTTTTCTTTTCATAATTTATATACCAGCCAGTTCCCTGGTTTGTTTACAAGCTCAAAATGTTTTTGATTTAAATAATTCATTTTTATTTCCATTTCTCTTACTGTTAACATAAATAACTGTTGTAATGACTTAATCTGTTGAGAAATACTTATCTTCTCTGGGAATTTCTTTAATTCTTTTTTCTTTATCTCATCCAAAATAGCTTGTGAAGTGAAGGGTAGATTCTCAAGGGAGCAACTTTCTCTGAGTTAATTTTTAAAATCACCTTATTCATATCTAAACCAGCACCTTGAGTTTGGCCTAAAAATGTAGACACTGCAGTTGTCTCTAAAGTTGTGATACGAATATTGGAATTTTCCTGTTAAAGTTTCTGAAACATCAAGGGCAGATATACATTGAGTACATTACAGTAATCTAATTTGAAAAATCATTGGAAGCATGATTGATAGAAGACTGAATACCTGTCTTCCATCAAGGAATACTCAGAGGAAGCACTTCAGAACTCAGCTAAAACTGTGGAACTGAAGAGCTGTGCTGGGTTTTCACATAACACACTTACACTGGTTACTGAACTAACCCACTGTTTGGGTTTACACAATACCCTGATCAATAAACTAGTCAAATGGACTGGTGTTATACATTAAACTACAAAGCCAAACCAAGGTTAACATCAATCAAGTTTAGCATGTTGTACAAATGTATCTTCTGGATCTTATCATGTTGTGTTAACAGAGACGTAATGTCCCTTGGTGAAATAATTACTGCTTTCAGAAAAAGTATGATTCTATTTGGAGTGCATACTATTGCACACTGCTCTTCTTTTTGAAAAATCTCTGTTGCCTGAGCACGCAAATGATACAGTAGATAAACAGGGCAATCCTCAGGTTCTTGATGTAGTCTAGCATAGCTATAGAATCACTTTACTGCTGTAGGGTATGTTTTTATGACAAGGTCAACATATATTGCAAATGAGTGCCCCCTCCCTTCTTTCTACAGTTGAATGTCTACCTAGTAAATTTCATATATCTGTATCTATATCTATATATAAAATTGGAATACCTCTAATTTTTAGAATACAATATATCTGACCATTTTTGTGTGAAGTAAAGGAGACTAGACTGTACCAAGAGCCACTGGACTTAGTACATTAACTTCAGAAATCTTTTGAAGTTGATCTTTTATTTTTTGAAGTCAGTAAATCCAACAGATTGTAAACATATACCTTGGTCCATTGCAGATTTTTGGAGAAATGCTCATAAATAATGGGATATTAGTAGCCTCCTTTCTTAAAGGCTTTATCTACATTCCTTGGCAGATGGACCTGGCCCAGTAATCCTCTTTACAATAACATTCTCCACCTGGGGCACAAGGTTTTTCACAGAGTGTTCAAGAGGCAATCTCTGCTCATATTTTGATCCCCCAACTCACCTTCTATTGTTCTGTTGTTCTAGCCATTGTTGCTACAATATTCTGACCTCCATTTCCAGTAAGTGGCAATTCAGCTGGACAGATTACCCTCTATCTAAGCAAAGTTCTGTATACTTAATGTTCTGTGGGAGTGGAGCTACTGAAATCACAGTCTGTTTCAGAGAACATTTGCCCTTTGATGTCTGTTTATTTTCTCTGTGTCAAATTGATGTTGTAGACAAATTCACCACACACTATGCTGTCTCATGGGAGAAAGATCACTGTCACAGGGTATTAGCCATTGCATTAGTATGCTGTCTACTTAAACAAAAAAAGAAAGAGTATTTGACAATATCAGTGGGAATTTTGGGGAGGAGGAATAGCAGAGGAATGAGGCATGTTTTAGTCTTAAATTCACCCAGTCCTGTGTGGTTAATGGTCTGACACAATACCATAATAAGATAGTGAATGCAACAAATCTGCCCATAATTATTACAGATTATGGTTCATGCTCTCAAATCCGTTATTATCATTCAGAATTTCCGAACCAAATCTTAACTTAAGATGTGAGTAATGTTTAAACACTGGTTAGGCTTAAGAATAATAATTTTAACTTAAATTTAGAAGACATTCAGTGTTGCCTATCTAATATTTGGAAGCATTATGTCAGTGTGTTTCCTGTATTTAGTTTTATTTCTGTATTAAAAACCTTACATAACAATGATCTCACCAGATTTATTTATGGGTAATGGCATTCTTGGTATCAAAAACAATTTTAATTATATTTTGAGTGAAAGAAAGAGAGAGAGGATATTGTGGATACTCTTTATGCTAATTTTTGCTCTAAAATACATTGGACTAGAATCCCTAGGCATAACAGCCATTGCCTTATGCTACCAGGACTGATTTATCTATAGGGCTATCAGACAAACTCTCATTTTGAGTAAGAACACTTATGGATTACCATATGGAGAGGGGAAGGATCTTCTCTTAATATTTTCATCAAAAGGACAAAAACTTTCTCTTTGCCTTATATATGCAACATTTTGCCCAAGAAGAACATTTCATGCAAACATAAGCCTGCTATGTTTCTTCCTGGTATCTCCACTTTCCTACTCCTTATAATTTTGAGGGTATCTAAGTATACTTATTCCCCCAGTTGAAAGAGTTTCATCCAGGGCAGGCAGTCAAACTGCCACCACTTATTCTTGAATAGAGATACGCCCCATTATCTGGAATCTGGATGAATCAGAAGCAGAGAGTCCCCTTTCCCAAAACTAAGCTTTTAAATAAATGGATCCAACTTTTCCCTGTTTATTGCAGCAACTAGGCCCAAGTGATTTTGAAATGCATGGGGCTCTACTTTAATACTAGAGTAACAAAAAAGAAATGATTTTTATTTTAACATTTACAACGAAGTGGATTCTTAGGGAATAAGAGAACTAACCAAAGTAATAGAAGGCTAGATCTACATATACAAGCTAGCAACAATAATTAACCAGTAAGTAGACAAACAAAGAAATATAGGAACAGCAAATATGAGCAAAAGTGAAACTTCACAATTGAGGAAAACAGCACTGAAAATAAATGAGACACCCGTGATGCTTCTGGGTATACTATCCCTGCCAACTTTATCCTGCTGGTTCCAGTCCTCCCAGGGCATTTTGGCAGAACAGGAAATTTGCTCCTATAGCCCTTGCGAATCTCAAGACCTGCAGCCAACTCTGACTTTGGAGAAAGAAACTTCTAACTGCCTCTCTCAGCCTGAATCCCACTCCCTTGTCTTGCCTTTCATTGGGAACAGGACAGCAGCTTTTAGAGCCAGGCCATACCAATAATTATCAGACAGCCTGCAGGCCCTTAAATCCATTCCAAAAGCCATAAGAAATGTTCAGTTATGCCCATACTATGGATATGATAGAATCTTGTTGGAGATGAGAGGAGATGGTTGCTTTAGCCTGACCTATCTGGCCTCAGGTAGGAGACCAAATAGGAGACATGTGGACTTTTCAAAGAACTGTAGTAATGAATTGCATACTGGAGATGCGTGTGAAGCTCATTTGTTAAGGGTTCTGCTATTATTCAATCATAACAGAATTTATTATTTAACACATTTATTAAATAATAACTTACGTACCTGATCTCTTTAACTGCAAAGCTGTTCTTCATTGTCATATAGTTAGATTCCGTTGTATATTATAGGCCTGGAGAGAGACTGTATGAAATGATGACGCTACTAGAGAATGCATGGCAAATAATTATGCATACCTTCATTATTGAAAGCCACAATTAATATTATTTGTTAATCTACATACTCCCAGGATCACAGTGAAGTGGCTATAGCGGAAGGAAAGCTCAAGTCTATGATGTATGTATTCTGTGTTGCTTGGATGATAATATCTCAGTCGGAATGCATTTTCTACAGCTCTCCTCATCAACCTTAGAAATTCTTTTGTATGTGAAAATAAGAAAGAAAAGCACTGGCTGCAGTTATAAGATGACAAGCCATATGTATAGTAATAAACAAAGGCGAATTTAGGGCTGTAGACTTCTGATCAGTTACAAATGTCAGAGATTCAAAGGAAGCATGGAAGTTCAATTACACAGGGATTTCTCTATATAGAGCTATACAGAATATTCAAAGCAAATTGCCAAATATAATTGATTCCAAAGGCTAGAATCCAAATAATAAAGTCCCCTATGATGGTCCGAGTTCTGCAAATAGGTCCCCACAGGCATATGCCGAACAAACTGGATGAGTAAATCAGATGAATTTTGCACCTGACTAACAGCTGCATCTGGGGGAAGGCGTAGGCTAAGCCTATTTTCTCACAGCAAGCTTTCCACTTTCAATATTACTGGCAGGTTTTTGTAGATGGGGGCGGGATTGTAATTCTGCAGTATAATAAGGATTGGCACAGAGACAAGACAAGACGGGGTTGGTGGCATCTTTTATTCAAATATCCAAGATGCTGAGATGTATGAGGGTGTTTTGTTTGTTTTTATTATGCCATCATTATGACTTATTTATAGATTTTTATGCAGGAGCCAAACACCGGTGTTTTCTGTTTGTACCCTTCCCATATTCAGGGAACCCTCTTCCATAATTATTTTTCCCACAGAAAATCAGTTATAGTGAAAAGATGAAAAATGCCTTGGATGGGTATGCTGGGAAGCTCCCATCTAGAACAGGAATGCACAGCTTGTTTTGGCATGAAAGACATACCTGATCTTGAGTGATGTGTCAAGGATTGCAATTAAAAAAATAGGTGGGGCCAGGGCAATAACTAAATTTGATTCAATTGGTTCAGAGTGTGGCCAGTTATGGGCATGCCTCAGTATGCCCATGTGACATCTCTGCTCTGTGAGCTGCACTGGTTGCCAGTTTGCATTTGGGTGCAATTCAAGGTGCTAGTTATGATCTATAAAGCCCTAAATGCCATAGGCCCTGGTTATTTGAGAGACCACCTATTTCCCATGGTATCTACCTGCTGATTTGAGCTGGCAGCATTCCTTCGATTAAGCAATACCACCTATTAAGATCCAGGAAGTGCACATTCTCTGTCACAGCACCTGTTCACTAGAATGAGTGCCAGCACTTCAAGGTAGACCAGACTAGGAAACCAAAGTCATGCAGGCCAATACTGCTTTTATTATACAACTATGGTAACAGAATCTTTCAATTCTGAATATGCTTCTCCTCTCCCTCCCTAGGGAGGGTCTTGTCTGAGTTGTTTTCTCAGGTTACAGTTCTGACCCAGACTCAGGTTTCTTTTATCTGACCATTGTCTTGGTAGTGGCTGTTTCTGCTGTTCCTCAAGGTTGTTCCTTTTTCCCATTACACTGAGGTTCCCTCTGAGATCTAGATGCCTCCCACCCTGTTGGCATTCCAAAGAGCCATAAACACCTGGCTGTTCTTCCAGGCCTTGGGCTAGGTGGTTGGTGCCCCCTTTGTTGGAAGCCAGTTGTTGGTGAGATGTTTTGGGGTTGTTTGATTGTCTCTGTTATATTGTTTTTATATTCTTTTGGTGTATTGTGAGATGCCCCGAGTCATTTGGACTCAGGCGGCATCAAACTGAATAAATCAATAAATCTGATTAACTAAATGAAGATGATACTTCCCTTGTCTTTATTAATTTCTTTTCGCTACATTGAACTGTACAATTTGGTGGCAAATTCTGGTGGACTCTGGGAAGTACAGTCACTCTTTTAGGGACTATACAAAACCCTGGGAGGTCATATTGTGCAAATCAGCTGAAAAGCAGGACTGGACATTGGCTTTTGCTTGTCACTGCCAATATCCCCAAATAAGCCTCTTGTCTTGTTTTAACTTCTGTAGGCTGTATTGGTCTATTTTCCTGCTCTGCATCTCAGATGTACTGCATTTCTATGTTTAGAGCTAATTCAGTTGTAATTCACTCAATAAGATATGAAATAGGAAAAGGCCTTGTAGACAAATGCTGCTATCTGTGTATCCTTTCAACCACCTCTAATTTTGATGGATCTCTTTAAGCATTAACTCATAGAAGAATAGTATCCGACCATGGCTGAGCACACTTGGTTGGATCCAATTACTAATTCCAATTACTAATTCTTCCCTCATCAAAACCTAGTCTGGAAGATTTGGAGACTTGCCAGAATATCTTTAGGGATAGTGATAATGAAAGGGGCTGCACTGAGGAATATAGGGAAAATTTTTGCCTCATGAGCTTCACTTGGAGAACATGGAGAGCATAGCACATTAACTTCATAGAACCTATGAAACAACACAAATAGCTTCAAAACCCGAGATCATAGAAGCATTGCACTATATTCAAGGGAATTTGGGATGCCTAGGAGATACCTCCAATTTCTATATGGAGTGGTAAGACTCTTCATTGAAGAGAAATGTTGGGATTTTTCAGAATCTTGCAGATTGAAATCTAGATTTTGCTGGCTAACATTGCTGGGTGAAGTTTGGAATTTAACACTTATACATTAATTCTTTACTTTGGTGAATGAATACGATTATTGTAATAGTGACTAAATGGTAAATTCCATCAGTTTTTGATTATCATCTGACAGCTGATTATCCAGTGCTGAATGCTATGGTCAAACATTACTTATTGCTACAGGTCAGATGATGGCAGGTATTAACTTTTTTTGGGTGTCAGATAATTTTATCAGATAATTTAAAATATTGATTACTATAGTATACCAGGTTTCACAAATTAAAAATAAAATAACTGATTTTGATTTTGATATTGATTGCTGTTACATGCCAACTGTTTCTTATGATTGATTGTTTAACACTTTTGCAAAATCATTGGATGACAAATGGTTCTTAATTATAAATACCTGTAAAATATGTGATGAACTCTGGAATGGGCAAAGAATTTAAGGGGGAATATTTACCATCCAAATTTACAAAGAGAAATCTGTGAAGAAATCTTTGGAACCAATTCATTGCAGTATTAACTATGGTTAATATGTTAAAACTCATCCAAACTATGACATTACTTTTCAAAGTCTAATCAACATGTAAATTCATATCTAAGTTGTACATAAATGTCTTTGTGCTTGAGCAACACATATACCTTCTGATTTCAGCAGAAGTTTTCATATTAATTTTCTATATTCAAAGTAGATGTTTTTGAAATTTAAAATTCTGGATTAGTGGTTTTAAGACACAAAGACTTGTGACTTTCCAACCTAAAAGAATTAGATATCAATGTACCATGACTGTTATCCACTTATTTCTCGCTTCAAGGCACTTCTTTAATTGACTTATGCCCAAAACCTATCAAGCAACGGTTAACAGAGAATGATTCTTTATAGAAATTTCATGCAGAATGGAAATAATGCAAGGCAGACAATTCCTTCCTCAGAAAAAAGTACTAAACCTCCAGAGACATTTTGATAAAAAAGATACATACATATACATACATAATACATATATACCCATCACACTGCTTCCTTCCAGGATAAGCAAGATTATGCAAAGAGCAGAAAAGGAATAAGAAATAGTAAAACAAAGAAATGAAAGGCATCAGAGAAAAAAGGAAAGGAAATATATAACTAAATGTGGTTTATACCAACACCATTCACAATACCTCTCCCTACATTTCTGTTCTTGCAGACCATTTTTATTTCCACCACATTCATACACAGTTTCCAAATATTGCCTTTTGTTCTTTAAACTTCATACCTCTCCCTTTTGAGAATCTCATCAATTTTTGATCAAACCATGATTTTCTAGGTCTTTCCATTCTTGTTAGTCCATCGTCCTTCATTTATTTGTTTTGCAATTAGATCCCCATTCCTTTTCCCTATGTGACCAAATCTCCTCAATGTACTTCTTTTGCATTGGTCACTCACTCCAGTCCATGTTCATTGAGTATCCATTCCTCCATCACTTTTTGTTACTTCTTAAGTAACCCATCCCCATTGCATTCAACTTAGTTTTGTTTCTTCTGACATGCCTGTGCCTCATTTCTGTATAACAAGATGGGCAGAAGCCTATTCAGCCATTCTTGCTTCTTTCAGCAAACATTAATTTCTCACAACAGACTACAAACTATCCTGTAACTTTCTACCAGCATTTAAATGTCTTAAAATTCATCCCACCGTTTCCTTATCATTAATATATTTTCTACTATATGCACAGATTCAACTTGCTCTAATTTTCACTATTTTATATAACTTGCAATTGTCCTTTTTCCTGTCAGACACAATTATCTTGTTCTTCAGTACATTAACATTCAAGTCCACACTCCTTGTGGCATCAAATAAGCTAACATTTAATGCAAATAATTTGAGTTCCGAGTTAAAAACAGAGCATCACCTGCATACAAAATTATATACATATGCATGTCCCCAACCAACATCCTTCTTCATCACAAGCATATCTTATACATTTACTTATAGATACACTGAGTAACTTAGAAGACATCATACATCCTTGTCTTATGCTCACTTCTGAACTATTTACTAAACATTACATTTATTCTCTCATGCTTTACTTCCATCATAAAATTCTTGCATTCAAGAACTAACCTTCTATTCCATATTTGCACAAAACCAGCATAATTAAGTCTTTAGTAGAGGGAAGGATGGGCCATAGCCTTATTTAAAGGCTGAATCAAATAGTTTTAGGAAAAGGAGTTAAGAAAGCTGGCAGGTCAGGATCAGAAGTGGCTCAGAATCGTCATGTGTGAAGGTTAGTTACAGTACAAGGTTGAATCAATCAAGGTTGGAGTTTGGGAAATTGAGCAGTGAAACCAAATTTGATTTGAGTCAACTCTTTCTGACAGCACTGAATGAGTGATACTTATGACCATTTTTCGAAGTTCTGGTTGTTGCAGTGCCCCCACAGTCACATGATAGTGATCTAGATCCTTGGCAACTGGCCCAGATTTTCGACCATTGCAATGGCCTGTAGTCACATCATCGCCATTTGTGACCTTCCCACACTTTTCCTGCCAGCAGGAAGTCAGAAATCATGATCATGTGAGGTCTTCACTTAACAATGGTAACTGGGGACTGCTGGAACTGCCTTCACTAAGTGGCACAGTCATGAGACACGGCGCTTTATGGCTGCATTACTTAGCAACAGAAATTCCAGTCCCAACTACTGTCATTAAGCGAGGATTACCTGTATTCAGTGAAGTGCCTTGTGCAACCAAGGCTATGTTATTAGCCTTACAGGGGTACAGCAATGTGATTTATGACACTGAGGCATTTTGCATCTCTCTGATCTCTTCTTTGGCATTTCCACTAGTTGGAAAAGTTTTCTTTGTATGGTATGCAAAGAAGTTTCTTCAGGCCACAGGAAATGATGGAGGAGATTGTCAGAATACCACACAGCAAATGAAGTGGCAGCTTCATTTAGCTCTTTAGAAGAGGAAGGTTGTGTTGCTTTGTGAAGTAGTTTTAAAGGATTAACAAAGCAAAGCAAAGCTTCAAAGCTTTGCAAAGCCCTGCTAGATACCTTATATCCTAGTCCTAAAAGGCAAGTTTAATTCTCTGCCTGAAAAATGTGCCTGTGCGATTGTGGATCAGTAATATGAATTAAGTATAAAGGAACTTCTGTATATCATACGATTAGGTAAAAAGTTCTAGTGAAAACATTGGCCAATAT
This sequence comes from Liasis olivaceus, assembly GCA_030867105.1. Lineage (NCBI taxonomy): Eukaryota > Metazoa > Chordata > Lepidosauria > Squamata > Pythonidae > Liasis > Liasis olivaceus. The sequence goes on from CM061349.1 coordinate 268,670,733, forward strand.
TTTAATCATGATACATTTTAATAAAGAAAGTTTATATGGATGGTTTGATAAACTCTCCTTTCTACAAGCATGCTACTTTCCTGAAAGTGACCATTTTCTTCCTAAGGCAGCATGAACTGGGATATAGAGATCTGGAGACAGACATATTATTGATAGGTTTTCAGAATGTTGTACTTTAATAGCATGAAATACTTTCTCTAGTTTGCAGAAGTTGGCGGAGAAAGCCATCTGAACAGGTGGCATCAGTACTTTGATGATCTTGACACAACAGTGGCTCATTATTATAACAGGCTATAATAAATAAGATAGTTGTGCTACAAGAAGGAGATCCATAAAATCTTCCATTAGTTGATTCATCTTTATTTAGATGTGGCTCCTATTCATCCTAATCCATGAATGCTTCTGTCAGTATTAAACCTACCTAGGATTTTTTTTTTAAAACTTTCCCCATATTAGCAGATATTGTGAATTGCTTTGGTAAGGTATATGTAGTTTGGTAATGTATAAATAAATATGAGGATTTTTGTTTCTAAGTCAAGAATTGTGGATGGGGAAAACTGAGCATTGCTATACTTAAGTATAGGGTTCTAGTACATAAATTTAGTTCCTTTCCATATCTATTTAAAAGTGATGCACCAAGGTAAAACAGTCAGTGGTGTAATGTAATTACTTTGCTTTCCCATATCCATTACCAAGCTAGATGGAATAAAAACCATTCTGGAAGGAAAGCCAGCCCTAAGTGACCAGTTTGTTGGTATCCCCATATCATATTCAAAAGTCCTGATCTCAATTAAACTCAATTATTGGAAAGTCATGATATTTGGAGATAGAACCCTCAAGGCCAAATCCCACGGTCCTTTATACTTATCCTTGTTTTTCTGTCATTTAAAAAAAAAAAAAAGCAGCAATGAACTAGAATAGAAAGTTATCCTGGCAAAGAATTATATAAGGCTAAAGTATGTCCAAATATGGAGTTCTAGCTAGAAGGTCTTCTGATAAATATCGAAGGTTGGGGCTCTGGTCATATTGTAGACATAGTTATTTTGATGCACGGGTGCTTTATTCATCCAGTTTTTGAAATGCCCAAAGGGGAACTATCACTGAATAGGTAGAGAAACATCCTTTTTCCTTCCTCAGAAGCTGATGGAAACACAGAGGTATTTCATGCATGGTTACTTTTTATTAGAATACTTTTATTCATTCAAAACATTTCAAGGATATAATGTTGTATACTCTGGAGCTAGATAATGTTTAATCCAAAAGCTCCTGAAGGTGGACATCACTTGTTCAAACTCTGTCTGGAAAAAAGTATATTTGAAAATGATTGACAGATATACACAACTGAAGGATCAAAGGATTCTTCAGGCTATTGAATCTGCTTCTTTCAGTATTCTTAGTACATGATCTTTCTTTAAGGCAGCATTGACTACTTCACAAATCCAGGTGTGGAAGTCTGACTATATTGATTTCAAAAGCCGCAATGGACAGAATAGTGGATGCATTTCAAGGAACTTGTACTCATCTTCAGAGTCAACAAGTTGAAAAGTATCCTGTAAAAAAAGACAAAAGGAATCTCTAACTACATCACATTAAATACACTGAAACTCCTATCGATGAATTGATATACACGTCCAGGTGGAACTGAGTGACTCAATCTGCAAAATATTTTACAAATCACTCAAAGAGCTCATCTGCTCATTCTGCACTACTTCTGAGAGAAAAACTATGGTAGATCTTTTAGCACAAGGAGGAAGTCTGCTGAATAGCATTGCAAAGGAGAAGGAAAGATAACACATCTCTGCTGCCTTCATTTCCATAAAACATTGAGCTTTCAGGTGTTGTTGTTATACTTATTATGCCTGCCTGCCTGCCTGCCTGCCTGCCTTCCATGTTTCTTTATTTGTGACTATTGCTGGTTATAGCAGCTGCAGGTCAGATACTGAAGAAGGAATACACAGTGAAAGATGCCAGGATGGTTAAAATTAAGATTTATTAATTAGGTCCAGATATTTACAACATCAAAGAGACTCTCTCCCAATCAGCCATGGTGAGCACAAATAGCAGTGAGGAAGGTATGTCTTTATGGGGCATATTTTATAATCCCCCATGCCTTCCCCCACCCCTAAGAAAGCTCATCCCAGTCTGGGGAAGATTAACCAGATGGAAATTACATAGTTTATTTGATTCGTTTCCATGAGTAAAGAAGAGGAAAAGAGCATGTACTTGGACAATGAGGAATGGAAAATGAAATTTACAGAATAGCTCAGGCTGTCTGCCTTGTTAAGCCTTTCACAGTGAGGTGCAAACCATCCTGGAGGTGAAAGTGGTGAGCAATTAACTTATTAAGGTCAGAGTGGGGGTTTGTTAGTTTGTGGCTCGTGCTTGGCAAGCAAGTGGCATGCTGCCCAGAAAAGCAATAGGAAGAAGTAGCTTGCTTAACAGCCTCTCTTGTTAGTGTTAATTAAAAAATGCAGGTCAATCACAGGACAGTGACATAACTCAAAGATAGAAAGTCTTAGTTTCTCTTTCAGTCATGCAAGGCTAATACTTTAAGTGACATTTAGCTTGAGCAGGTACACAAACAGATCTCCCCTTGCTTCCTTTGCCTGCAAAGAAGAGGTTGGAATGAAGAAACCTGATTTATAGCTTTGTTGTTCTACCACTGTGTGCTTTGGTATTTCCTTGTCTGAAAAAGTAGCACTTCTGCTACTGTGTCACTATGTCTATTCTAAAAGGTGGTTATGACTAAATTCCTCCCTTAGAGTTAATCAAGGGCATTAATTACACTTACCTGTCAATCTCTCATGACTAGCAGAACATTGATCTTCAGATCTTCTTTCTCAAAATTCTGAGCTGGATAGACATGATCCCACAAACCATGCCAACTTCCCCCATCTTTGGTGATTTTCCTTCTACCCATAAACTCTTCAATGGTCTTCAGTCCACCTTGGAACCTCCAGATCTTCAATGGCCAGAATTACCTAAATTCAAATTAGTTTGCCAGACATAATTTTCCTCTCCATCTCTCCAACTCTAAAACTCCAACAGCTTCCTCCTACCATCACATCAGATCATTTCAACTTTCTTTCCCCATTTTCCACATGTGTGAAAACTTTATCTGTTTTACTCCATGCTATTTTCCCAGGCTTCACCTGATGGGCACCTGGCACAGCTTGTCTGTCTGGGAGATTACATAACAGGATGGCATACCATGCTTAGCTACTTTATTCTTTCACCCTGCTTTCTGTGAAGTCCAAACAGCATACAGCATGCCCACATTGGGAAGGATGGGGAAATATATTGGGGAAAGCTAACATCAGTTCTTGAAACTTAACTAGATTCATTGATACACTGAACTGTAAGAAGGATTCCAGTCAGTCTGGAAGGCCTTTAGCACACACTGAAGGCATTCCCAGGTTGGCTACCTCTGCGCTGCTCAAGGGCATTCAGGTAATTTCAGGTAATCCTACAGCATTTGCTGAAGCCATCCACCTTGGAATCACTTTGGTCAGCGCAGAAAAGGCTCTTAGTCTTCTCCGGGGTGTGAACTCTACAGAAGAAAATTGGGAGACACTGTGAAGCTGAGCTTTGTTTTGCTCTTAGAAACCAGGAAGTCACATTGCACCACAAAATAGCATTAAGGAGGTGATGTACTGAAGATCTGTCAGAGTGACACCCATCAAAGCTTTGCTCAGCCCTACTTTGTATCCCAAATAGATGGTACAATAGTATATTGCTCAATTTGTTTGAGTCTGAAGACAATTGATTGCCTTTTTGTAAAGGTTGTGGATCAGGGTAGGAATTAGCAATGCTGTTGATGTTCTGCTTGCCCTCATAACTTCTATGTAATGGTGTGTTTGTAATGTTTTATATGGACAAACAAACAAATAAACAAATGGACAAGTATGCAATTGCTGCCTCTTCCACATGCTGGAATGTTTGCCAGAAATTGTGGTGCATCTTTATCTTTATATTTCAAATTGGTCACCACCCATCTCACTGCAGAGTGACTCTGGGCGGTTTACAGTAAAAGCAGAATAAACATTAATTAAAACAGATAAATATTAATTAATTAATTAATATATGCTAAAAAACAAACTTCCTATATGATACTTCCAAGAGGCTGATGTTAATTAGGTGTTAATAAACTCAGGGAGTGTTGTCAAGGTGCCAGCCATCCCCAGGATCAACTGTATCTTTCCTCACCCCATGCAAGTTGGCAGAGCCAAGTCTTCAATTCTTTCTGAAAAATCGGGAGAGTCGGGGTCCGACTCACCTCTGGGGGGAGAGTATTCCATAGGGCAGGGGCAACAGCAGAAAAGGCTCTCCTCCTAGGACCCACCAGTCGGCATTCTCTCACCGGCGGGATCCGCAACATGCCTTCTCTGTTGGACTGGGTGGGATGGGTCGATGTAATGGGGGTGAGACGGTCCCTCAGGTAACCTGGACCCGTGCCATGTAGGGCTTTAAAGGTGATAACCAACACCTTGAATTGGACCCTGAGCCCAACGCAGCTCCTGCAGCAAAGGTGTCACATGTGCCATCCTTGGGGCACCCAAGATTGCCCGCGCGGCCACATTTTGAACCAGCTGTAGCTTCTGGATACTCTTGAAGGGTAGCCCCATATAGAGCACATTGCAATAGTCTAAACAAGAGATGACCAGGGCATGAGTGACAGACCGGAGGGCCTCCTGATCCAGGAAGGGGTGTAACTAGTACACAACATGAAGTTGAGCAAAGTCCCTCCTGGCCACGACTGCCACCTGCTTGTCTTTACCACATTGGTATTTTCTATTTTTCTCTCCTTTTTAATAAGGATTTTGGTATTGTCTGAGGATGGCTTAAAACATTTCAATTTGGGTTTATAGGGTGTGCATTTTATTAATGGCGCTTTGTTTCAGAAAGCAAAGTGGGGGATACTTTTTAAAGGTAAGGCAAAAAGCAAATGGACAAAAGGCTTCTTGCATAAATCTAAAGGGCTTTGACACAAATGGACAATGCTTCTGTGTTAAGCTTTGAATTCAGGGAGATCAGCACATCACTTGAATGATGGCGTACAGATCAGGGCCATAAAAACCAGGAAGATGATGCTCTAATAGGCGCAATCAAAATGAAGACCAATACTGAAGTGCCTTCCAGCAAAGAAGAGCTAAATCGTCCCATTTTGGTTCTAAATGCATTTTTACGTTAGAGTAAACATATAGAAGAACCTTCTGGCATGATAGCATCAGAGGTCATCCTTCATCAGAGCACTGCTGTCCAAATCTCGGCAGGTGAATTTCCGAAGCAAGGTCTCCTATGTGGTTCTTTGTGGGAAAATCATAGCCTTTGAGTTTCCAGCAGTGCAAAATTACATATTACAAACCTTTCAAAACATATGATATTCTCAGCATGAAAAACTTTAAGAGGGCACAAAAGCTTAAACTGTATTAGCAATCTGTACAGCATTATTTGCTGTAATCAGTCACTGACAGGAAAGAATGAACTTGCTGTTTGGTTTTCTAGGAAGCAAAGCACACCAGCACCAGTACCAGCAGAATTACTCAGAATAATATTTCTTGGTGTAGTGGGAATTAATATTACAGAACATTACAGTGATCTTTTTCCTTCCATGGTCTCTCTCTCTCTCTTTTAAACAAACAATGACTTAAAGAGGATGCAATTGGATAAGGTAGGCATTTCTGCCAAAGTATCTTTGGTGTCATATATGATATTCCTTTAATTTCTTTTGAAATTGAAGAAAGGAAAATGGAGCAGGCTTCCTCAAGAAAAGAATCAGTATCTAAGTTAGAATAGATTAAAGACCAATTCCATGTGATGCTGACTTGAAGACTCATCAGTCAATCTTTCTTTATATGTAGGCTTTCCGTACTAGAGAAAGCCATCGTTTCACTGGAGGCAGTTTTCCTTGCTCAGTAAATCACACAATAGCTTCCAGCTACATGTAAGTTAGAGAGTTGGTTTAGGTCTTATATCTGCCATTGAATTAAGAATTCCCCATATAGTTTCTCTCTTAGCTGAAGCTCAGAATGAGTTAGAAGCCAGAATGTAGCTGATTTCCTGCCTGTAGTTCACATCAAGGGTTGCTGCTGGCAAGAGCTAGAGAACCTGATCATGTGATGGCCCTGATTCAGAGGATGGGTGGGTAACACTCCAAGGGGATGCTAATTTCTATAGGTTATAATGTAGTTATCAGAGGTATCTTCAGGTGTGTTGGGCTATACCCTCATTACCCCCAGTCATCATGAGTGGGTCAGAACAATAGGAACAGGTTGAAGTAATGTGATTTAGTCAGTCTCTAGATCACATCTTAATCATAAATCCATAGTGCCTTGGCAATGTTACAACTCCCATTCATAGCGCTTATTCATTTGGGGAGGGGAGAATTATTGGATGAATGAATACAGTGCTAACAAATTATATGGTTATGGGGTACTGATTAAATGATACTCTTTGCATTCTTCTATTGGACATCTACAAGGAAGAACTGATAACTCTTTCCTTTCTCAGCATTTTGAGGTTGGTAGCAGTAAAAACTATGATGGGCCTGCTTTCAATTGCTTTTCAGAGAGTGGGAGTGGAAATGGCAATAGTGCAGAACAGCCCTTGGCAAAAGGCATCTTTGTACACTCCTATGCAGTCAAAAAATTCAGTCTGGATTCTGACACTTTATGCTTAGAAAGCCAATTACTGATTTGCTATTGTAAAGGCTCCCTGTTGAGTAGGCTATATATGTATATACAATGTACATCAAAGTTCTTTTTATCATTTTATGTGTAGCTGGGATTACATCTTGGATGTACACAGAAAATGTAATATATAAAACAGTCCTAACTAGCACTGAGCAGAACTGAGTTTTTGAAAACCTTCACCAAATTGGAAACTATTGGTTTCTGTATTTTTCCAGGATAAAGAGAAAATTTCCAGCAATTTCTCAAGAACAGATGTCTACTTTGGTAGTAACAGCTCCCTCAGGATATCTACCCTTGGGACTTAATGGAAGTGTGGGAAGCCAGGGAGGTTACAAACTCTGGAACATCATTCCCCCATAGATCAGACTTGCCCCAACCCTGAAGACCTGATTTTGTCATTGAGCCTCAGGTCCTAGATGTGTGGTTGAGCCCGTATCATTGTAATGATAATGGTTGTTGTTGGTTGGTTTTTCTTGGCTGTTATATATGTTAGTTATAATTTTGTTATACTGTTTTTATCTTGTTTTAAGTACTTTAGCAGCCTAGGGCCATGTATTTGAGATGGGCAGCTATATTCATTAATTCACTGAATGAATGAATGAGTAAGTAAGTAAGTAAAAAGTTAACCCCCTGAGGAATATAATGAAATATAGAATATTCAGAAACATTCCTTGGCTATCTTGTAACTAAAAAAATGAAAAACACCAAACTCTCTCTGAAAAAATTTCTAGAGCAAGCTCTAATTCATCTAACTGAATAAGAACTGACAGAACATAATGCAGAATATTTTTTATATCTGGTCTGTCCGTCCTTCCTTCCTTCCTTCCTTCCTTCCTTCCTTCCTTCCTTCCGATGGCAGAAAGCACTAGCAGACTTGTAGGATGCTGTTAAGAAACTCTTCTTTTCCTTGTTTTAAAGTATTGCTACAATCTATATGCATGTATTGAAGCTTATATAAAATGGCTGCAAACAACCACGTTTGCAATATTTCTTATTAATTTTTTGTGCAAGGCAGAACTCGCCCCACCCCTGCTTGGGAAAACTGTCACTGAAAATCACCTGCTACACCATTCATTTTGTCTACCAAATCATTGTTTTTGGAGAACATTTCCAGCTGATAGATTTGAGACCGTTTTTTTTTTTTAACCATTTCAGGTATGACAGTTTGTCTGCTTGTCTTGATCTTTTTTAAAAGTATACTCTGGGCATTTAACATCTTTTTAAGATTAAACCCCTTTATAGCATCAGTTTGTTAATGGCACTCAGTTGCATATCTCTGCCTCCAGCTGGCCAGGTGAAGCTATCAATGTTGTGTCTCTGTGTCTGGAGGTTTGAGGGTCTGGGTGGGGAAGAGCAGGCTTCAGCTCATCCCTACCAAGACAGAATGGCTGTGGGTTTAGGGCCTGCAAGTCCAGGAAATGGAGAGATTTAATCTATGACTTTGTGTGGGGTTATACCACCCTGTTCATATTCAGTGCACAATTTGGGGGTCCTCCTGGATTCATAGCTCCTGCTTGAAGAGCAGGTGGCAGCTGTGATCAGCAGGGCCTTTGCTCAACTTCACCTTCTGCACCAATTACACCCATTCCTGGATCAGGGAGGCCATCATTGCTCATGCTCTAATCACCTCCCAGTTGGAGTATTGCAACACATTCTACATGGGACTGCCCTTGAAGACCCTCTCGAAACCCAGTAGGTGCAGAAAGCAGCAGCATAACTAATTATGAGTGTACCTCATTCACCATGTGCTGTACTGGCTCCCTGTATGTTTCCAGGCACAATTCAAGGTGCTGCCTATCATGTATAAAGCCCTGCATGTCATAAGCCTGGGTTATTTGCAGGACTTCTTCCTGGAGTGTCTGCTGCTCCACATGCTCCAACCAGGAGGGTATACTCCAGGTCTCTTCTCTGAAACAATGTCACCTTGTGGGACCCAGGAAGTGTGTCTCTCGGTGGCAGCCCCTGCACTTTAGAACAATTTCTTTCCCCCTCCCCCCAATATATGGTTGGCCTCAACCCTGCAGGCTTTGAGGAAGGCAGTTAAAACCGAGCTCTTCTCCTGGCTGCTTCGGTCAGAAGGATAGAGTTCTCAGTTGGCAGGATGCAATATATTTTCATCCTGATTGTCATTTAATTATTTTGGTTTGCTTTAGTGGTAATGTGTTATTTTTCTTTTGTGTGTTTGTTTAATCATTTTATATGCTGCCCAGAGTCAAGCTGTTTGAGTTGGGTGGCCATATAAATATCCTAAATAAATAAAATTAATAAATTTACACTTCCAATCCAGCTCTAAATGCAGGATGGGAAGCAATATTTCGGTACATATGATCCCTGTAGCTTTCAATTTAAGAAATTCATGGGCTTCATTTCATTGATCCAGACTTACAGTTTGTATGTGCTGTTATTGACTGAGGCAATCAGCTTTTTCATTCTTTCTGGCCCAGAGGCATGTTGGAAAGAAATTATGCAAAAGCGTTCAATACTCTTGTCTGTCTGACCATCTGTCTACCAGTAGGATAGCTCTCTGAAAACTGAACAGAATAGGACCAGATTTGGTGTGGAGAAAGAAGCCAGCAAATGAAAAATTGAATTTGAAAATAGGCCAGATCCACCCAGGAATTATGGATTAAAAAAATCCAGAACCACCACCACCACCACCACCCTCCAAAGCATCCCTAAGACAGGGCTTAGAATGCTGCTGACTCCTCCAACAACATCCCCTCTCCATCTTCCTTCCTATCATGTGATCCAAAACAGAGCTGCTGTTAAGAGGCCAGAAAGAATTCCAGAAAACATGCCTTGTATGCACGCCCTACCGTGTCAAGAGATCGCAATCTAGTGACCTAATAGGCATGAGGTAGAGAATAACAACAATAGAAACAACAAGCAAGTCAGTGTTGTAAAGCAGCAGAAGTGGGTTACCATTTGGGTTACCATTCTTCTGTGTTTTATATTCTCTCAGAGGCAATCTGTAAAGTTGTGGAGTTATATATAGTGGATGGGGCTAGAGCTGAAGAGCAGGGGAACCGGTTTTCTCTCTCTCTCTCTCTCTCTCTCTCTGTCTGTCTTTTGACACCCTCTTTTCTTCTAAAGAAGCAAGCTGTGAAGAAGAAAGAAATTGCTCTTACCCAATGTCTGAGCTGACTCCTTGCAGAGGACTTGTTGATATTAAAAGGCAGATCACTAAGACTGTGAGGCTACAGTGTAAGCAGCCCATCCATGCAAGAGGAATCAGGTTGCCTGTGACTTCCCAGAAAAACAGACCTATTTCTTGGATAACAATTAACCTGCTTATTTTAATATACACTCAACAGAAGTCTTTAGCCTCTCTCTACAAGCAGCCACCTTAACAATGAATAATTGTGTAGCAATGAGTCATTACTTCTGATGTTGCCTCCGGCAAGCAGATGGCCCTTCCTCTAGCCTTGACTTTTAATTTATCCCAACATGGTAGCCTTCACATTACTGTAGCCCAATATTTAACCTTTCTTAACTGCTTCTGCCATTTTCCTACCAAAATGGCACCCCTACCTGTGAAAAAGGGTCTGCTACCAGATGCTAAAGGGGTGCAATTGTAGTCTAGGAGGCTATGAATGTACTGCTTAAGGCTTGGCTTGCTGTGGATGGAGAAGCACATCCTCAAACACTACGTATCAGAACAAACAAAAAACCACACCCCTCAAGGAATGATAGCAAATCATGACCATTGCCTTTATGTGCTATTTTTATAGCTTCAGACTTTGTTTTCACTGGGGAGAACATTAAATCCACTGCTTTTCTATGATGGAGCAGTCTGTCATCATCTTTTAATCATGGTAGCGATATGGAAGCTTCAGGTTCAGAAACTTTATGTCTGGTGAGATAGCAGAAAAGAATGACTGCTTTAGTCCTACTGCTGGGCTTCCTAGAAGCATCTAGTTGACAACTATAGGAAGACGTTGCTGGATTAGCTTGGCCTTTGAACAACCACTAGTGATGTTCTTATGCTTTTACTTCCCTTCAATTTCAGGTGTTTTTTTTTTACTTTATCCTTATTCCAGTGTTAATATTTTCTGTTTTTTTCCCCTTAATATTTTAAAATCTAACCTATTATTTCTAGTTGTTTGGATCAGTTTCGAAGTTTGGCTGATTGAAGGACAGCACCTTTTCTGTACCTCACAGTATGACTCATGGCCCTGAGCAACAATGGGATGAGAGCAGAAGCTGAAGCTAAATGTCAGTAAAATGCACAGAAACATTTTATTTTTTTTTAGCAAACAGCTAGGTGCTCAAAATCACAAGCAGCAGATTTCTTTTCAGTCTAGATTGTCCTCAGGCTCTGTTTCCAGTTCATTATCCAAGCTCATGCACCTCTCTTGTAAGAACATTGCCAGTATCCTCTGTAGAGCCAAATTAACCAGTATGCTAAATAAGCTACAGGATAAGTCCCAAATCCAATTATCTGGGAGCACTTCACTGTTATGAATCTGTTATATTACATTAATGTATTTTATAGTCAATTTTAATTGTGCTTAGCAGCCCAGAGCAGTAAGTCAGCATTAAAAGGGCAGGATTTATACCTTTGCATAAATAAAATAAGGAAATCACATAAAAGGATCATGTTCCATATTTCTTGACTATATGAATAGCAGGGTGATAACTTTATCACACAACTGGAATGACAGGGCTCTATTAACTATGACCATGAGATTTGGCATCTTCTCAAAACCTATGCTAAAGCTTGTCCTCATTTGGAGTTACTTTTATGTCAGAAACCTCAGATTTTGTGCTGCTTCCCTCTAGTGCACACTTGTGAGAATTCCTGATATAATGACACCAAATATCCCAAGTTTTGTAGTGTTCCCTATGGTATGCCGGTATGCCCCATGTTGCAGATCTACTGATCAACCCAAATCATTCTATGCCAGCTTCATGTTGGTATCTTCCACCTCACAGAAAATGGAATATATGTGCACTTTTGAATGAATTGCAATTATTAATGGAACTATAACAACTCATTATTTACCTCAAGTATAGGGAACCAGGGCCCTTTCAATCTGGTGGAACTTCGAGGAGTCTGAGTCAGGAGCATCACTGATGAGGGATGGTGGGAGTTCTACTGAACCCTTATGGTAGACCTTCCCCCCCCCCCCAATTTATTTTTAGTGGTGGCTTTGCAGGAGTATACAGATGGCCTGGATTTAAATAAAAGGCAATATATTGACACTGATTAGTACTGTGACTAATTCTATTGTTATACCACTTTTCAAAAAGAAATAAGAATGTAAATAATATGCATATCTATTTGCCAATGATTTCAAATGTATTAATAGCTGCTAACCTTATTGCCTAAATATCAGCATAAAATGTCTGATTTGTTGCATAAAATGGCATTACATTAGCATAAAACCATAGCAAAAGGACTTGAGTGAATGTAGCCACGTTGTTTTAGGGGGTTAACTATGAACTCTGGTGAGTGGATGTATGACACTCATGGTCTGTGTCTAAAGCCCCTCCCAAAAATAGAAATAAACTTTGGTAAGAGTTTTAAGGAAATAACCAAACCTTGGGTCTTGTAGCCAACATATCATATGTCAGGGATGATCAGGCAAGAGGGAGAAGCTGGGAAAAGCCACTGTGGTGTTCAACTCACTGGGTAAACATTATTATCCATGCCTTATAGGGGGAATAATACTAGTCTGCTTTACAGGGTCTTTCTAAAGATTACTTCAGCAAATGGATAACAGCACATTTCAAGTGATCCAAGCGCTTCACCAACACCATTGTTAGTCAAGTGCTTTTAGCACTTGAAATGTGTTACATAAATGCTAAGCATTACTGTCTTCACAATGCCAGATTTCAGGAGTAAACCAGCTGATAAGGTATATAAGACTGGGATGCTCATATGTGTGTAAGTGCAGCAAAGACATTTCTTCTAAATCTGTAATTTAGTACCACTAGTACTAAAGGGGATAAAGGCCTACCACTCATAGATCACACGCAGGATAACTAGCCACTTTTAACACTCAGCTGAAAAAATGAAGCCTTTTTTCATATGGGGCCTGTGAAATATGCTAGATACACCTAACTCAGTTTTGAACTTGGAAGGAAGTCATTCCATGGCTTCTAATGGGAGCACTGACACAATATCAGCTGATTGTGCTCCTAGTTTTCTTGTTACTGTCACTTTACTTTTCTGATTTGGCTAGTATAAGCAAAAGCTTCTCCCCTTTATCTCCACTGTTTTGCTCTTGGCCCATGGTCTGTCACCCCATTGTTAAGCCCTAGTATTGTGCAGACACTTAATTAGCTGCTAATTTCTTAGGGAGACCACCCATAACATTCAAATCACAGGAAAGGAAGGGTGGGGCAAACTCGCTGATTCCACTGCATTTTCATCATCCATCTGCATAGCTCTTGATAAATCTGAATGATTCCAGCAGGAGAGGGAGGTGGTGAACCTCTTGTTTCTTTCTTGCTTTGAACTAACAGACTCTCCCTGCTTCCCAATCTCTACTGCATTTCTTCAAAACAAAGACATGTGGTTCAAGTGTGTCTCTAAGCAATTATCTGTTTGAGAAATCCTTTCCTTAATCCTTGAGGTTTGGGAGCTGTACATGTTGATGCTGAATCAACCTATTCAGCAAATATTTATTGTTTTCTTATGCTTTCTAGAACATGCCCAGACCTTGGAAACAGATGCAGAACTGCTTCTCCCCAGTTTTCAATTGAACTGGAGATGGCAGGTCCATTAACACAATAAGGAATAAAGCAACTATTTTGCATAAGATTGGAGCAAAACACATATAGTACGTAAGAATTAGAGCTTTTTCCTTTCTATAAAACTGGAACACCCAAAGATCAGACAATCATCTCTATTTAAGGTTGGTAGAAGCCTTTACTTAGATACAAATGCAACCAAAATGTGTTGGGGAGTAATGTAGATGGCCACACAAGGCTGCCCTATTCAGTATCATTACATATAGAAAAAACTCTGTACTGTGCATTTAGGTCAAAGATCTGAAAAGAGTTCTGTAAACACATTTGACTGGACATCTTTAGGGACCTCATGCAAGGCAAATTCATAATTTAAAATTCCTTGTTTGGCACCAAGAAATTAGGACCAAGATATACTATCAGGACTCATTCCTCTAACCAGTGTCAACCCATCTGAGGAGGTCTTTAGGGGAAACTGCTGCTAAGCTAGACTAGAAGGCTAAACGTGTGCTGTTTCAACCACAGCATCTCTGCTTTGGAACTGCCTTTCTCTAGAAATTAGATTGCCCCCTTCAGTAATGACCTTTTGGAAGCTAGTAAAGGCTGAACTTTTCTGGAAGGATTTTGGGGTAAGATTGTTGGCTATCATTATAATGATGTGTGTATGTATCTATATAGATATAGATATATATTACTATTATTATTATTGTTGGTTTTGATTTTATGAGTTGTTGTGGGGTTTTAGTGGTATTAAGATTGTAGGCTAAATTGAATTACTTGTTTATTTATTTTTTTAATTACAGGTGTTTTCTCATAATTGTTTTCTTACCATTGATGTTTTATTGTATTTTATCTTCTTGTAGGCCAGCAGTCAGAATGATTTGGTGGCATACAAATTTAATTAATTAATTAGATAATGATAATGATAATGATAATGATAATGATAATGATGATGGTGATGGTGGTGATGATGATAATGGTGCTCTGCAAGTGAATTCAGGCTTAATAGGTTTCCAAGATACTTCCAGATGAGGCTTTTATTTCAACATCATCTTGTCTTATTAATGGAATGTTATGAAGAATCTGGATTTAATGTTTTAGTGTTATTCCCAAACCCCTCATCTTTTCACAGCACTTGTTCCATTACTTTATCTCCATTGGAAAGGAAAAGATGGAACGTCTCAAGAATGCTTTGGACCACTAGCATTTGGAAAACCTTATTTAGGTAAGTCCTTGAACCATATTTCAATCTTTGTGCTGAACATATAAAGATGAAAAAGGCTTCTTTGTAAACATGGGACTTAGCTGATGGGTTCATGTATTTTTCCACTGTTTTTATACCCTCTATTCCCATGCAACCTAATCTGATTGCATTCTCATCTGCATATTGTAAATCAAAGATAGAAATAAGCTAATTGGGGCAGGGGGAAAAAATCTCTGTATTCATCACATTCACAAGAGAGGAAAATATAATTTTAATTTTTTTGTAGAACCTACCTATGTAAAAAGATAGAACAATGGGGAAAAACTGTTAATTGAAGGGGAAGGGGATGATCCTCTCTATTTCTATAGGCAATCTGATCCCCTTCAGATATTCTGGAGTGTGAGGGCACAATTCCATGCCATTGTCCATGCTGGGGGTGGGGGGCGCTGATGAAAGTTGAAAAATAGCTCCTCTGCAGTAGAGCAGGTTACATACTTATCCTGGCGTCAAAAGCCTTTTGTATGCTGAAAGTGGCATGCTCAATGGGTTTATGATCTCTTTTTCATCTACTTCTTCAGAACAGTTTGTACCATACGTGGCTTGCCCTCTTCTTTTGAGGTTTTAAAAAATCATTTCAGAAATTTGAATTTATGAGCCATGCAATTATAGCAATTGGTTTAGCCAAGTGGTGCTTTAGTAGGCTCAGGTGCTTTTCCTGGATGGATGAAGGTACTTGGCTGCTTGCTTTGGCCCTTGTCATGCATTACAAGCACCCTCTGATAAGCCACTGATGTTCAGCCTGCTGTAACTTATGACTATATTCAACAGACACATCAGGCAACAAAGGTAGGCTGTTTGTTAGCATTGTTTTCCAGACTGCTGGTTGAAGAATTTTAGCAGCCGTCCACTCAGCTCCCTGGTGAGTAGTTTGGAGAAAAATAAAACTCTGCTTTATGATGTTTACAAGAATCTTTTTTACCCACTGCTGATGAGTCATGGAAAAGAACATATTCTTATGGCTCTTGGACAGGTGTGCAGGATGCTTATTGCATTTGTTGTTTAGCTTAAAATGAACCATCAGTGGTTTTCTTCCTACTTCCAATTGCCATCCAGATCTGTGATTTGGGAACAGGTGTAAATCCACTGTGTTCCCCTCCAGTTCCACAGCCATAGCATCAGATAGTCCCAAACTCTTGGCAACTGAATAATGTCAACATCCCTTCATCTTTTTTTTTTATTGACCCTCCTATTTTGACTTCTCTCATTATCTTATGAACTTTACATAATGGATGACACTAGCAAAACCTCATTAACTTTCTGCCTGTCCTTTGTGTATCAGATGTTCAGTTGTTTCTCTTTATGTCTACCCTTCAGATGACTGACTGCTGCACTTTTCACGCTCTCGGTAATGATAGGCTGAACTTTCATAATTACTGGACATCTCCAGGGCCTTATTCCAGCTTGAACATTAACTCACAATGTTAATCAGAATACTATTTTTTTATTACCCTGACAAGTCTGGAACTGTTACTGTGCTACTGAACTTTGTTTTGTACAGCTAATTTGTAAGTCTTCCATTTATAGGATAGCCCATAGTCTCTCAAGTCAATTAGTGTATTGAAGAAAAGCTTGCTTTCTGCTGCTAGAAATGAATGGAAATTAGATAAATAAGTTGACAAAAAGCTGTATAGGATTTTAAGTGCCTTTGCCACTCTGTTCACATTTACAGGATCACAGGAGGTGGCAGCATCTAGCAGACCTTGGCTGAGCTTGGAAAAAGTTAAGTTGGACCTACTGAGCACTGGCATGGGAAATCACCAGTAAGCTAGACTGGGAAGTTGAAAATTGCTCATGGAAGCAGCAGTGGCAAACCACTCCCGCAGAGCTGCCAAGAAACAGGAATTGAGTTTGGCTTGAGGAAGCACTGACAGTTGCGTGCAAAGGTTTGGCCCATCTTACTCAAATTGTAGATTTCAGTGAATCCCTAAGTGAATAAAAACTGACCACTCTTTACCTGGTACAAAGTTAAATATGTCCTCGTTCTGTAAATTATCATGTATTCTTACTGTAATTATTTACAGATTCAAAAAAGAAAAAAAAATCTTCTAGTTACTTTGTAACATCACCTTTGGCAGAATTAACAGCTTCCAAATACTTCCTGTAGCCTTGCTTTTGGAAGGTTTTTCCCACTCTTCCTTGCAGAACTCTCCTAGCTCAGAATATTCTTTGGTCTTCTTATGTGCACTGCATGTTTGAGATCTATCCACAAACGTTCTATAATATTCATGTCTAGGAACTGTGAAGCCTCTCCAAACTTGGAATTTTGCCTTGCTGAAATACCCCACCTGTTTTCAGTTTTAATGTCTTTGCTGACTGTGGGACATTAGCTTCTAGGGTATTTCTTACAAAAACCCATCCATCCTATGCCTGCCTATAACTAACCAAACTCTCCACAATCCACAGCTAGGAGACCAATCTAGGTCAGGGTCCCTGTAGGCAATTCCAGCTTGCCTATAAAAGAAAAGAGGGAAAAATGGACGTTTTTTTTTTAAGTCATAGAAGCTACAGAAAAGAATAGTTTGAAATAGATAGCTAGCATATACAGAAATTATAAATATAAGCACATAGGCAAAGAGTGATTAGCAAAGGGGTGGTGGAAGAGGGGCACACAGGAAATGCAGCAATGACTACACTACTTTGACATCACTGTTGCTGGCTATGGAATGAGAGGTGGCTTGTAGGCTCCCAATGTATGCTGCACAGTACTTCTTTCTCTCCGATTTGCCCAAACAGGAGTGCAGTTTCTGTCTGGAGGTAACAATGAAGGATGGGCCTGAGGGAAGAAGGAGGTGGAAGAGGATGATTATGTGATACTGCAAGATGAAGATTTGGATCATCCACAACAGGTGCCATTGAGCAATGGTGGAGGCACATTCATGCTTGGTGATGCAAAGCCAACCATGGGAGGGGAGTGCAGGGCACTCCAAGTACAGCAACAATGATATTGTAGTGCTCCATCTTTGCTTCTACGGGGAAAGAAGGTGAGGAACCAGAGGTAGAAAGTGAATTGGAGAAAGCAATAGAGAGCAGAAGCCAAGGTCAAATATTTGAAGCCAAACAGATAAGCAGCTGTATACCTGTGCATGATTGACAACTCTGTTTTCAATGCTTCCTAGCATGCCAACTTTTACATGTGTTCCAGACATGTACAGGGTGTGGGAATATATAAACAACACTATTCTACATGTAACCCAGGCTGTGCTGGCAAATAGGTAACAGCAGAACACAACCATGAAAGATTACGTCTGGCTTTTGTGGTAGAAAGACAATCCTCCATTCCTGATATGGTGCATGTGACAAGAAAGAAGACTATCCATCTCCACTTTACCATTCTGGAGAGATGTGCAACCCTACATGCATCTCAGAGTACTTGGGTTGGCCTCTGATGCATCTTTGCTTACGGGGCTGGAATGTGTCTTTTGCAAAACCAGCATTCCCTCCTGAGCTGTCCTTTTTAGGTCCTTTAGCTTATGTTCATGTTTCCTACCTTCTACTTGCAGATGAACATGCTGTTCTAGAGCTCATTTCCTTATTTCCAGAACCAGACTGCTGCTGTTTCAGAGGAGAAGGAAAGTGTCCCACATAGAGTGCTTGGTTGAGAATATCATAAAGCATTTGGAGAGGCATCATCAGGAATTTCTATCTGAGTTGGTTGCTGAGTGTGAACAATCTGAACTGTTCATGAGGGGACTGAGAAAAATAAGCATCCGTTACAAACTATGCTGGCCAAATAAATAAATAAATAAATAATGCTGAAATGTGCATCAAACTCCTGTCTTTCATAGAAGTGTCCTGATGTTGGATACAAGTACATAAATCATGTGGTTTGCACTGTGAGATCATGATGTGTTTCACCACTTACTCCCCTTGGATGCTAATGTTTAGAGATAATGTGTATGACTGCCTTCAAGTGCACTTGGAGGTTTCAGACATGCCAGGCTACAAAGTCCTCCATCCATGTTCTGGACCAAGCACTACAAGACCTGGCAGAAGTTAAGCTGCCAGTACAATCGCATGCTAGAAGGGAGCAGTGCATGGAGTGTTTGCTGACCACTAATGTGTGGAAGCACTCTGCCTCTTTCAGGGTTTGTTTCCTTGCCAACCCTAATGGTTACCTGGATCCATGAATGCGTCTCTGTCTATGGCAAAAAGCAATGCAAGAGAAACACAGTGGTTATGGGTCTTTTTGTTTGGTCCTTCAGTTTCTATACTGCAATAATGGTTAACTATGGTCCTTTTGGGAGCTTCTCTTCAACATTCAAAAATAATTAAAATGCCAAAATGTGGTGCCAAAATCAAAGGGTCCTATTCCAAAGAAGGGCTTTTATAGGTGGGGACAGGTTGGCGTGCCGCTGCATTTGCAAAGGATTTGATTCTATGGCAATAAAAGGTACAGTGGTAGAAGTTCATTAGTGGTCAATTCCAAAGGCAGGTATAAATGTGGCCAGATTGCTTTATGCCTGTCCTACTGACTAGACTGGCATAAAGGTGAGGATGGTTGAGGTCATGCTAGGTGAGTTAAGACTGAAAGAAGCAGCTCAAAGTGAGTGACAGTACATGGTCCTTTTCTCTCCCCACCCCTTACTTAAATACATAGCAAACCATCAAATACTAATAAAGCTGTAGAAGTATGAAACTGCAGAAAGAGGGTGGGAAGAACTCTGATGGGGAAGACTAGGGTAAACGGGACTTCTGTGCCTCTGACTGAACCCATCCTTGCTCAGGGCATGTAGTCTTCAATTCTCTGCCTCCATGCACTTGTCTGTAGCTCTCTCTGTACAAACAGATCAAAGAAAGGCAAAATGAGGAGGTTCAGCATAGTTTCTTGGAACAGCTCACAGTACTGTTTTGCCAGTTTGTACATGCTAAAGCAAGGAATGAGTAAAATAAAGATGAAAGTTGTTCAGGCTTATTACTGTTTTAGAGGACCTTAAGGTCCTGCACAGACTGGCAGAGGACTTTTAGGATTGTGCTGTTGGCCACACTGGGGATGTATGAGGTGGGATTTTCAGAGTGGACCCCACATTAGCCCAGATGGCTTTCCTCCACTGTACAATGTAATGGTTATCTAGATATAAGTGCTTTTGACCTCTGTTTGAACTGATTCTCACTAGAGAATGGGAATACAATTCTCAATGGACAGGATATTGTTCCTGTCAGCCTAAATTGGGCCAAGAGGGATATTGCATATTGGGGCAATGGGTGAGAATGCATCTTCAAAATATGCATAGATGTCTTGCCTGGAGATCCCTATAGGTAGCACAAGAATGTAGGTGGGCATTTTGAGATACTGCTGTCTGGCTCCTCTGGGGCGGTCAGAGTGTAGCCTGTGGCTGACTAACTATCCACAGTGAAAGTGGATGGCTGCTGCTTCTGCAAAAGGAAAGATGGCCACCTACCATCTGGTAGAGGAGATGATGCCTGCTCCTTCACAATGTAGAGAATTCCCCATCTACTACTGCCGAGCCACCCATTCTAAGTAATACAAGCCAAAGTGATTTGTGACTAAGCAGAAGCTAAGTCCTTGAGGAGTAGAACTCATAAACAAACACCTGCTTGGGAGTAAGCACTTTTCAGAACAAATTCTGATATCCTATCAGTGGTATCTGACGGGGTCAGGTGAAGAAGGCCAAAGTTGTTCACTAGCATTCCAGCTTGTAGCATGTGGAATAATGGCCTTAAGTTGCTGAAGTATTAGGAAAAAACTTTTAAATGGTAAGAGTTTAATGGTGGAACTCATTAACAGAGAAGATGGTGAGCTCCCTTTCACTTATTTGCAAGCACAGACTGCACAATTGCTTTTCCAGTTTGCTAAGTAGAAAAATTAGGATGGAACTTCACAGGCATATGTAGCTAGTAAAGAAAATACAGCTAGGTAAACATGAAGCAATAAATAAATAAATAAAATAATTAACAAAATATCAGGAAAGAAATAGACTCACTAGTAATTAGAACAATGAACATACATTTTGGAAAATAATTGGCTCTGATTTCAAAGCAAATGATTTTCAAACACAAATGTCAGAAGATTGATAGATACATTATTTACAGGTATTTTAATGATCTCTAAAAAAAAATAAACCCAACATTTTCAGATCTTCATATTATTCTGATCTTGCACCAGTAACTATCAGAGGTGCAAGACTTAACTGAGGACCTTCAGACATGTGAGGCTCTGGGTGACCATTGGTGCAAGACCATTATACTGGTCTTGCACCAGTAACTATCAGAGGTGCAAGACTTAACTGAGGACCTTCAGACATGTGAGGCTCTGGGTGACGATACATTCTCACCAGCAGTGTACAAACAGAATCTAAGGTTGTTAGTTATTGTTAAATGTTAAAGGGGAAAACTTACAAAGGATTACATATAGAAAGTTTAGACTAATAAAATATAGTTCTACAAGAATATTGCATATTCCCCACAATATACTGGGATGGATCAGGCAGTAATGTACCCTATGACTGCTCATACTTTGAAAAATTATTCACAAGAAGGAGTTGACTCTTAAACCAACAACATCCTTCTTCAGGTTTGTGCAGAAGCCTAAAAAAAGGTGTGGTTGATAAATGAACAACAGAGAGGTGCTATGCTCATATGAGGTCTTCTGAATCTGTTGAATGTGCCCATCTTTGATATACACTTCCAAATTTTAATTCACAAATAAAAATTCCAAATGATTTCTATTTAAACTTAATTTGTGGCTTCATAATCTCCTATTAATATGTTTGAGTCATTTTGGTTATAGCCAATAGAAATTTTTAGAAGTAGTGTTAGGATCAAATATTGTGACATGCTTGAAATACAGCTATGGTGAATGGGATTGTATCTGTGTTACAGTGTTAAGCTAGTTGTTGCCATCAAGTTGGGCTCAGTTTCCTGCGTGACCAATGAAAGAGGGCGTGGACCCAATATCATGAATGCCCAAGAAATTCCAAAGGTGCATGATTAATAAGGGAGAAATGAAGAAAAGACTGAGATACCTTAGCTGGTTTCAGACAGCCTCATCTTAATATATTTAACAATGTGGCTATAGATGGACAGGGAAAAGGACTAATGGTATTCCTGAGGTTGAAGATGAATGTGACACCATGCTGCAATAGATACAAAAACACCAAATGGGTATATAAAATGTCCTGAGTTATGTTATCTTCAGTTCTACATTTCAAGAATCTGCAGATTGTAGGATATCGTGCACATGAGACCACCTTTATGCTCTGCAGTCAGAATGCAATCACACAGACACTTAGACAAAATCTGTATGCAAGATGCTAAAGCCATTTTTCTAACAAATCTTGTGCAATTGATAATACTATGAAAATAGACCTATCCTGGGAAGTGATAACAGCTGCATATTAATTTAGCAAAAGTCATTGTCTCTAGTCTCTTGAGCCACACATACTTTTAATTAGCCTAATTCTCCTTTACTTCTGCTTGCAGGGCTCTTTGCCATAAGAGAGGGGTCAGAATGCAATTTATAGCCTTCTTATGAAACCCATGGGAGACAATATAGTTGGTACCTACTGTTAGGTTATATAAGTCTCTTAGTAATAGAATTGATTTAATAATAAACTTTTTCATTTGGCTGTGGCAAATGAAAAAGGTTTATTATTAAATATGCTATCTAAAACAATGTTTTGAATGCTGGAATGCTGAATGCTTCTAAAACTCTGAACATACAAGCACACCCACAGACATAGATTAATCCCGTTTGCTGGGACAATTTGCCTTTAAGGAAAGAATGATAACCAATGTATCTGAATTGTCCTCAGGAATGTGTTACAGAGCTGAAACAAGTACATTTTCTTTTCTCTCCCTCTTTCTGAAAAATAATGGAAGGCAAGTGGGGACAGTGGGGCAAAAACAAACATAACAGGGTTAGTATTGGAGTTCAGAGTAGTAAGTCACGAGATGGCAGCAGCATTGTCTTATTAGTTCAAAGGTCCTTAGTCCACCTATGGCAGTGTTGTCCAACTTGGCCACTTTAAGATGAGTGGACTTCAACTCCCAGAATTCCCCAGCCAGCATGGCTGGCTGGGGAATTCTGGGAGTTGAAGTCCACACATCTTAAAGTGGCCAGGTTTGGACAACACTGACCTACAGTCCACTAGTGGCCTCTAGAACCTGTTTCCCAGATTTCAGAATTTGTCCACGTTAATATGTCTACTGTGTTGGAACAAATCACATTGGATTTTGATAGATGGTATAAGATACCCTTGGCTTGATGGGTAAAATAAATGTAATTAAAATGAATATAATTCCCAGGCTTGTAGATGTTTTAAGTGCGATACAATGTCTATTCCAAAAAATATTTTGCTCAAATTGATAGGCATTTGAGAAAATGTATTTGGGAAGGTAAGACACCTAGAATCTCTCTTTCTAAATTACATTTGTCTGTGACAGATGGCAGTTTTAACCTTCTGGATTTTCAGAAATATCATTGGGCTTAGATTTTTAATATCAACATTTTATTGGAATGAACACTTTTTTGAGAAAATGCCAGTATGGGCTAAATTGGAAATTTATTGTACTTACCCATTTAAATCTTGGCAGTTGTTAGGCACAAAGTTTATTAGGACTAATTTAGTGTTTCCAACTTTGCTAGTGGTAAGAAGTATTTGGGGCCTGTTAGGTGATACATTTAGTTTTGATATGGAATCTCATGAACACTTAACTCTCTGGTATAACTAGTCTTAAAATCTGTGGTAATATTTTTTACTGGAAAGAATGGGCACAAAAATATATAATTAAACTAGATCAATCACTATTTAATGATTACTTTAATTTTTTTTAGCAACTTCAAACAGAAATTTCATTATCATCAATGCAAAAATGGAGGTATATCCAGTTAAAACATGTTTTGACATTTCAGTATGGACCTGATGCTTTAACAGCTACCAAAATACCTGATATGTTATTAACACTGAAGAATTCAGTCTCAGAATCCAAACCTACTTTTTTTTTCTGTCAAAAGCTAAAGGAAGAGTTTAAAATATCTATAACAAATATACAAGAAGCTTGGAATCAAGAATTGGAAACTCCAGTTCTTTACAACTAATGAACTCAGTTTTGAAGATCACTAAGTGTATGTCATGTGACTTAAAGTTGATAAAATTGAAATTAACCCATCAAGAGGTTGTTATTCATATCTACTGGACACCATCTACAATGTTTCATAAAGGATGAACTAATAATTATTTATGCTGGCATTGCAAGAACTTTGAGGGCACTTTAACTCATATGTTATGGTTATGTTCTTCCTTATACACCTTTTGGAGTAAGATTATACAGTACGTTGACAGAATTATTGAGAAAACTCTGATTTTTAAAGACATGTAGATCGTACTGAATTATATCCTGGCTACTTGGAATTCAAAATGTTCAGAACAAAGATGGATTTTTCATGCTCTAATAATAGCAAAAAGAATAATCTTTAGGAGATTGAAAAATACTATAATTCTAGATATAAAGGACTGGCTTTCAGAGATGTGTGACTTAGCAATTTTTGAGAAAATTACATATTTGGTTAATCAGAAAATGTCACATTATCTCTCCCTTTGGAGAAATTTTTTGGATAGACTTGATCAACATTGAAAGCTTAGTGTTTTTTTTTTAAAGACTCACAAGATCAGGTGAACTGGGATATAGTTGTAATTCCAGGGTGTTATTTTTTTGTTTGCTTTTTATATATTTTCTTGTTGTGTAATGTTTTGTTTGCTTTTGTTTTTGTGTATGTTAAATTGTTCATTTTTAATTTAATTTTACATTATTTTATGTTTGTTTGTTGAATATGGATTAATAAAAACTATCTGGTAAAAAAAATTCCAGAGCCCCTAAACCTCAAAAGCACTCATGTATTGGATAGGGTCAAAATGTTGTTGTGGGGGGGGGGGGGGAGAGGGGTGCTGGTTTACATATGTGTATATGGAGGGTAGGGTAAGTTACAACTCTAGTCTTGCAGAGACTTAAATCCATCAATGTGGTCCCTGAAACCCTGCTGAATTTTCTCCACAGTGGACATCCATATTTTTCCATTTCTGGGAGGTCTAAGGAACAAAACGATGCCTTTAGAATAAGATGCCAGTTTGTTCCTTAACATACCTTAAGGTTCCCTTGCTCCCAAACCCTAGTTTGCAATCTTTTGTTCTTATGCACTCACACAGTGATGTCCTGAAGATACCAGTATCATAACTTGAGGCACCCAAAGGCCATTTTTGTAAAACAAATGAAAAACAACCTGCCTCCCAGCATCAGGGAAGTTGATTACATTCTTTTAGTTGTGTTCTGGGTTCAACTAACAGCTTTGCTGCTACTTGGAGTGGTGGAGATGCAGATAGTAGCACCATGGCCTTGATTCTTTTCAATGCCTCTTAAAACTGCTGCAGGATATAGGAGATGCAATAGTATCTTGAGCTCATGAGTCAGTCCAACTTCTCTGCTGCTTAGAATACCCTAGGTATATGCAAATTATTCTGATGATTCTAGGATATTCATAGCTAGATAGTTGGTGCCATGGTCTGTCACCAATAATGGTGGAGAATCAAAGTAAGTCACAAACACATTGAATTTTGCAGGCCACCCAGAATCCAAAAAATCAAAAACCAAGAACCCAAAGCCCCAGACTTCAGCAACACAATTTATTTATTTATATATCACATTTATATAGCTGCCCATCTCGCACAAAGTGACTCCGGGCAGCATACAACAATATCAACAAAGTAGATAAAAATAAGACAGAAAAAACAATTAAAAAAGAAGAAACAGATATGATTGGGAGGACTAAGCAGAAGAATGTACATAATCAGGTGCCATCTTGAAAAAAAAAATTATGCTATGTGCAGAAAAGAAGGAAGAAATAGCAAGAGAAAATAAAAACCTAAGTTAAGAAAAAGAAAAGGAATATAGCTGAAAATAGTTTAAACCAGCACTATTTACTCTACCTCTCCATACCTTTCTATTTTTCCAAACCATCCTTACTTATATTACATCTACTGTATATTCACAAGTTGCCTTTTTCCTCACCTCATTTTTCAGTTCCATCCCATTACAACCTATTCACTTTTCCTTCAGATTACTTCTCTCTATATGATCAAACCATCTTGGTATATGGGCAGTCCTTGGGTTATGATGGCAACTGGGACCGGAATTGCTGTTGCTAAGTGACGTGGGTCATAAAACACAATGTCACATGACCATGTCACTTAGCAATGACAGTTCCAGCAGTCCCATTGCCATTGTTAACAAGGACTTCACATGACTGTGACTTCAGACTTCCTGCTGGGTTCTCCATTGACTTTGCATGTAGGAAGCTGGCAGGGAATGTTGGAAATCATGATCACGTGACCATGGGGACGATGCAACAGCTGGAACTCCGAGGACTAGTTATAAGTCCCCCTTGTTCAGTGCTGTTGCAAGTTTCAACAGTCACTGAACAAGTGGTCATAACCAGAGGACCACCTGTACTTCTTTTGCCTCAGCCACTCAACGTTTTTTTCCCCCAATCCACTTTAATTCAGCATTCATTCATCCTCGACCCTATTTCTTCTTGTTTTACCAGACATATTTAAGTCACCCATTATAACTACATTCAGCTTATGTTTATGTTTCTCCTGACATTCCTCACTTCCTTATAACAAGCTGGGCAGGAGCAGGCTGTTATGAACAGCCTTTTTTGCTTCATTCAACAAACATTAAATCCTCACCACAGACCACATACTACTTAGTAACTTTCTATCAGCATTCAAATTCTTAACATTTCTTCATCCATTTCCACATGTTTACTTAACATTCTATAAAGGTACACAAATTCATTTACTTGCTCCAATTCTTTGCAATTTATGTATAACTTGCAAACATTCACTCCATTTTCCCTGTTTAGCATGGATACTGTGGTCTTTGATACATTCATTTTCAGATCCATACTGTTCATTGCATCATACAATCTACCTAACATTTATTTTAAATCAGTTTCTCAGTCTGATTTCTCATCTGCATACAAAAGTATGCACACCTTCATATCTCCAAAAGAAAACCCCTAGAAGACACCCATTTATGTTTTATGAATGTATTTTAGCCCTTTCATTCATAATTAAACTCTCACTTCTCTGCCTGTATTCAATAAGTCCATTCTACAAGATTAGTCCATCATCATTCAGACCTGTTACATTCTTGTCTTTCTTTAGCTTCACAGACACGCAGTGTATGTATTTTGCTTTCCCTTCTTTCATTTGTCAATTCATGCTTTTAACCGTTTATTGCTTTTACATGCCATATGGGCCAAGAGCTTTATTCATGGCTGCTGTCCTCTTTATCCTAGTCCTTGGAAGAGATATGAAACCTACATGACCAAGCTTCCTTTTCCCTTATGAGATCTGGTTTATCTCCACATCTATCTTATGCTCTTGTAATATGACACCTGCTTGAACTTAGCTGCACCCTGCTACTCTTGCATGTTTGGTGAATCTATTTTTAATTTATTGTTGCTCACAATACTTAACTTTTCTCTAACTTTCTCTCTGCTGTAGTGATTGATGTGAGTTGTCCCAGTCTGAAAGAACTGAGGCAGGAAGAGAGAAATAGATTGATATTACTGGAGAACACTACATGAATTGCTCAGTTCTAAAGGTCTCTAGATATAGGTACATATATATTTATCAGAGAACCATTTTGCAAAACTAGAAAGTGTCCAACTTTTGAAGAGATTGTAAAACTGTTTTTATCCCAGCTTGTCTGATTTTTCTGGAAGCTTAGCTCCCCCTTCCTCCCTGCCACTTGTTTGTGTTACCTTTTAAAACTATTATTCCACACAAGCCACTTTACCTTGAATGAATTACATACCTGAAATTCTGAAGCAAGCAGGCCGTTAGGCAGAACAGTGGCTTTTTCAAAACTTGTGTCATACCATTTTCTGATTTTGCCTGAAATGAACTGCCATATAGTCTGCTTTTGGTTGTCCTTTCATTTCTTTCCACATTGCACTGCATTCCCTCTCCCCTTTCAGTCCTACTTTCATAAACATTGACAGTGCTTTACATTAGTAAATGCCTTCAGTCCAGCGGTGACGTGTACTTTTAAAAAAATATATAATATTTATTGAATAATTTTTAACAAGTTAAAAGCAATACAAATATTAGAAAATAAATGAAGAAAATAAAAAGAATAGTGAATAACTAAGAAAGAAAAAAGAAAAAGAAAAAGAAGCAGCTTCTGATCTTTTTGACAGTGGTAATAAGTGCATTTATATTTTACATTCTCTCTCTAAGGTTACATCATAATTTCCTTCTTCCATAAGCTACCCTTTCTAATCGTTAAACCCATAAATCACAAGTTTTTTTTCCCCCCTTTTTTCAGCAAAAAGTCCATAAGGGCTTTCCAGTCAGTAATAAATATCATAGTTGATCTTTCTCTAAGCAGACATGTTAATCTTCCATCTCTGCTCATTCCATCATCTTCACCAACCATTCCTTCATTATGGGTATATCAGACTCTTTCCATTTTTGTGCATAGTAGTCTTGCAACAGTGATCATATGTAAAAATAGTCTTCTGTGGCTCTTTTCTAGTTGTCTGTCCATTAATCCCAACCAGAAAAGTTCTGGTTTCAGTTGAATCCTAGTCTTTAAAAATCTTTGTATCAGTGTATGCATTTGAACCCAAAATTTCTGGCTTTTTTACAAGTCCATGAGGCACGAGAAAATGACCCTTCACATTGTCTACATTTCCAATTTAATTTTGAAGTACTTTTATGCATTCTAGACAATTTTTCTGGAGTCATATACCAATGGTAGATCATTTTATAAAAAATATCCTTTAAGTTATAACATGATGTATATTTCAATCCTTTCGACCACATATTTTCCCACTATTCCATCAACATGTTATATCCAAAGTTCTTAGCCTATTGTATCATACATTCTTTCACTTGTTCTTCTTACATTTCAAATTTCAATAAAGTTTATACATTTTAACAATTACACGGTCATCATTTGTACATAGTTCAGCTTCAAATTCTGTCTTCCAAATGTCCAGTACATTTTTAATTCATCCCTCAGCTGTCTTTTAGGTAAAAACTGTTACTGATCTTCATGAATAAAGTGCTGTAGAGCCATCTTCATTCTCTCAGCTAAAATCAACGTAAATAACTTATAATCATTAACTTATAATAATAAATTATAATAACAAAACTTATAATCAATAATTTATAATCATTATTCAGTAATGATATTGGATGATAATTTTTTAGTGAGGTCAGACCTTGAGCTTCTTTAGGTATTAGTGTTATATTAGCCTCTATCTATTATTTCCTGGAATCTCTGGATTTTTTCCCAGTTCCTTCCTTTTTCATTTTTTAAAAGTCTATATGAAAATATCATGACCAAAGTTTACTAACAGGAAGAAAAAGACAAGAGAATTGAAGAAGTATTGGGGAGCAGTGATATATCGCAATAACATAGCAATGACATTAAACATAAGAATTCTATGAGAGAAGATAAGACTTTGGACTAATCTGACACAGCTCTTTTTATATTCTTCTTATCCTGCTGCTATTCCCATTCATTTATTTATTCCCTGCTCTGTTTTCTCCTTGATAGAACTTTGGCTTTGATATATAAGCTTCAAATTTTCACAGAACCTTTTGACATGCAGGATTGGAGGGAAGGATATTAAAGAGATGAACCTTTGCATATTAAAATGAATCCCAGTACCTACTTTTGTACATTTTCTTCCCCAAAGCCCCGTTAAAGAAATTGAATAAGCAAAGCCTTTTAACTCTCTATTATTGAAGACAGTTCCACAATACTTCCTGGGAAAATAATCAATGGAGGAGAAATAGGTTAGTAGATAAGCCAAGATTGCCAAGAGGACAAAGTTCCCTCTGCATTCCTGAGATATAATTCCCAGAGATATAATATAGTGGAGATATATATAATATAGTTCCAGTTTGTGAAATATTAGCAGGTTTTGAAAAGTTCAAAACACTACTGCTATACAATCACACTCCACACTTCAGCATGGTATCAGAACACTTACCACCACTGGCTGAACATAATGTCCTTAAAGATTGCACATGGTAAGGTATGAGAGCTTTCACTGAGTTCCATTCACAGAAAGATTATGTATATGTGGTGCTCCAGCTATTGAAGACATTGCACATATCTTATTTGGCTGCCAAGTGTACTCTGTAGCAAGGGCTGACAGTTTAAGTCTAAGAAATACTGCGACAAACTGAATAAATTGGAACTGAAGGAATGAACCTGTATATTACCAGGAGGTTTTATATCAATTTTATATCAAAGGCTAGCCAAAAGGGGATAGAACATTTAGAGCAGATTAGGGTTGATTGTAGTGGTGGCAAAATTCAATGAATTAAAATAATACAGATCTTTCCTTCCTTTTAGTATGTATTATTTTATTGCCTGTTGATATGGTCACATGACTAATCAATAAAACTAATCAGTTCTGATCTGGAGTCATGCATTTGCATGTTTAACTTGTCTGCAGCACCAGCAAGCAGTCTCGTAATTAATGGAAGTCTATGAAGTTGCAAACATGTTTCATTAGTTTTATTTCCACTAAAACTAGTTGAGTACATAATCTTTATACAATACCAGTGTTAGTGGATGTATATTTCTTTCTTAGCTGCACCACAGGATTGGCCAACTGACATCTTGGTGTAAACTTCTCCAGATATCCTAGATCAGCGATACAAAATTTGATCCCCTCCAGATGTGTTGTGCATTCAATTCCCAACATTCCCAGCAAGCATGACTATTGACCAAGCTTGCTCGCAATTCTGACAGTTGCAGTCTGAAGACTTCTACAGGGGGCCAGATTGGCAAGGTCTGTTTTTGAATCCATCAAACTTTTTTCCATCATGAGTTAAGTGAAACAAAAGAGGAACTTATGATGAAATGGTTGCAAAACCTGCAAGGAACAACTGCATACCTGTGCTTAGCTGAAGCTTGTCACATCCCTAATTGGAGTGGCAGTCAATTTGTTCTGCTTAAGATGCCATGTACTTGACTTGAAGCCAATAATCAAAAGTATGAAGTGAATAGTTTTACAGTTTACTGTGTAGTTTGCCTATTAGCCTGATGGCGTGTACATCACAATTTGCATTGTTTTGCCATGATAGCTTGCTTCAGCCCATTACATTTGCCCATTCCAGTCTCAAGAACAAAAGGAGACCGCGGCATATTATTTGTATACCTTCTTCACAAAAAGTAAAGAAAGTGGAGAGGAGGAGGGCGTGTCAGTGGAGAGGAAGAAAAGAAAAGATTTATCCAAATTAGATCTTTGCACATTGTATTTGATACATTATGAATCACGGATCCCACAATATGATGCCTCCCTTAGGGGTAGCTGGCACGATAATTTGGAAATGGAGTCTGATTTCTTCCAAAAAGTCCAGGGTGTTATTGGTGAATAAATACCAAGTGGCTGCCTATGCTTGAACTTTGTAAAACAAAAATGAAATTGAATAAGGCTCTGAAGTATTAAATCATTGTTTCAGAGATACCTCAAAGTTAAACAGAGACAATTCTGCCTAAAGTCAAATACTTATCTAGGAAAACAATATGGGTATGTGCACTAAGCCCATGATTAGGGTCAGACCCGAATACAACCATTCAAAGAACAGCTCAAATTGCCTTAAGCAATTCAGAGTCTCCTTCTTCAACTCAAGGCTTGAATGTAAATCCGAAATCAGAAGCCTGCTTGGGTCACAGAAGACAGGAATTATTCTAAGGTTTTTGTTTCCTTATCTCAATTTCTTGGCACACTATCACCCTCAGCTTCTTTCTAAATGCAAAAAAGAGAATAGGAAAGAGGCAAAGGCAAAGAAAAATGCATAGATATGGGCAGGAAAGAAGAGAAAATAAGGAAGAAACAGAAATGCAAAGGTAACTTGAAAAGTATAGAGGAATATGAGGGTTCTTACCCTAACCAAATTATATTATCACCCTAATCCTAACCAGTACATAATATATAGTTGTATCTTGAGATTTTCTCTCTCCACAAGCAAAAGAGGAGGGGTTGGCCTTTCCTCCAGTTACAAGAGTAGTGATTAGAATTTATTCTCTGTAACAAAATTGTTATTGTTCCTGTAAAATATATTTAAGGTTTCTATTGACTGCTATGGTTCAGTGAGGGGATTAATGGAATACTGCCTAGCTGTTGTCTGTAATAAGGAACGTAAGTGTAACATAAAGGCCATCATACTGATATATATGATCGTTCTTTAATTTGCCGGAACTTAGTTTGGTTGTATAAAACTTGAGGCACTTGTCACACTTCGAGAATTTCTCTGGGATGTTGTCTGTCATAAACCTGCACAGAACTGAGACTTCCAGCAGTTTAAATATGTCTTCTTCAAGGATGAGCTCTCCAACAATGCAAAGGAAAAACTTCATATTAGCAAACAAAAACCATCTCCCCCAAACATTGGAAATTGGATGTGAGTGAGACCAGTTTTAAGGTGCAGCAACTCATGTAATTGGAGGAATATGGAGGAAGGGAAGATGCAGAATTTGCACAGGGAACTGGAAAAATGGGGTGCACCGTTTCACTATTTCTAAAGTCGTGTGAGCCTCCAGTCACAGAAATGATAAAATTATGCATCCCTTGATGATAATGATGATGATATTATTACGGTATTATTATTACCCAAGGGGAAAACAAGGTGGTCAGGAAAAGAAAAACAGTAGTTTAAAATAAAATGTTTTGGTTGGGTTTTGAATCAGGGATGATCTACATGTGAAGCAAGTTTCTAGATGCTGTGTCCTTGACCGTACTTTGTAACAAATGGAGCAAAATACCTTCTTGAAGAAATGCTTTGAAAATGCAAGAAATAGATTTTTTTATTTTAAGGGCAGTTGTGCTTGCATATACAGTACGTGTATTTTACTGCTTCAGCACTGTATATATAAATTTATCTATGGGTATACACACAATATACAGGGTAGGGTATATATACAGGGTACATATAAGGTAGATATTTCCTAAGTCTATCATACCCCTTTGTACCAGTGTTAGACAAATGCAATGACAGCCTTGCTGTAAATCCCCCTTCCTGCCTCACTCAGCTATTACTTTCCAGCCATGCAGCACAACTACGCTGGCTGTGTTAGCCCTGAGTTCCACTTGACCTTGTAGCTATGTTCTTATTTCTGCCTGGAAACCTGGCTTAAGGGAATTTTGCTGAGGCCTGCAAGCAAAGCTATCTCTCTGTGACTGAGGTGGTGTGAGCTACCTCTTAAAACAGGAATAGAAATAACCTTGTTAAAATGTGAAAAGTGATAGCTGGGCAGGATCACTTCTGAGTAAACATTTGTCTTTCAATGTTATAGAATAGTTGTATACCTGTTTAAACTTGTAAATATTCAAAAAAAGTCATTCCATACCGTTGACTGATTAAGTAATGAGCCCCATAATATAAGGCTATGAAAGCTGGAAGAAAGCAGTACTGAAGAAGAGTGTCCTTTATTTTCTATTTATTATCTTTTATTTAGACTCACCTGAGTCTCTCCATTCAATGTCTAATGCATACATTATCTAACAAGGGCTAATTTCAACTTACTCAAGACTAAATTCCATTCTGTGTTCTGGATATACTGTAATTCCAATAAACTCAACCCCTGAATAGCAACTTCTTTGTTCCAAAAAGATTTTGCTTTGACTTAGCAAGAAGTAGTACAGTTAACTGCAGTTTTCTTCAAAGTAGATGAATATATGTGTTGCAATGAGGCTGGCATTTATGCTTCCAATGTTCTGTTGTGTCCCCTTCCCCCAGCATCACTAATCCTTCAAACTCAAACACCATCACATTTCATCAGAGAGATGGTGCTGTGAGGTTTGAACAAAATATTATTATTGAGGATAGTGGCAGAAAGTATTTGAGTTGATTTATTTGTGACAATAATGTCCACTCAATACTTTGCTTTAAGCAAACATCCTCTGTCAGTTTAGTGTTGAATGACTTTGTGTTTGCATGTAGCCCCTCCACAATTCATCAGTTCTGGCAAAGGAAAGTGTACAAAATTAGAATAAGTTTTAAGAACAATTAGATCTCTAGGAATAAGGGCATTTCACAGTTGCCAAGCACATGAAGATTTGGGTTCTGCATCAGGAAAGGGGAAATATGTGGAAGATATATGAAGAGATTGAAAACATTTTTATGGAGCCAACTAAGGGGCCCTAGAAATGCTTTTGCAGCAATCCAGGATTAATGCCAGGATGCTGGGTTCTCACCACATCATTGGACTTCTGTAACTTTTTTGCAGTTAAACTGATTGACTTCTGATTCACCTGTGGCACGGGAAGAAATGCTGTGAGAACAGTTATAGAGAGTTAATACTGGAGCTTATGAAAGTCACACTTGTGAGATGGGGGGAAGGGCTATATAAATTTGATAAATTTTGATAAATTTAATAAATAAATGCTGAAGTCAAGGCACCGAGGCACATTACTGTCATTTCCCTAGGATTCTTGAATGGAACGGTTCTTTCTTTTTCCTGCTGAAGTTATAGTATCTCACCATTATTCACCATAGTTTTTAAATGGAGTGACTGTGGAGTTTTCTTCATTGCTGCAAAAACAAATGCAATAAAGGAACAGCAAGGATGGGGTGAAGGTTTGAGTGGGAAGCTGAATGGAAGCCAGTTTGTGCTTTCCCTGTTGGTCAGCTGGGGGAAACACTGATCAGCTCATAGGGAAACTGAGAGTTTCAAGAATGTCAGTCATGAGCATATTTGCAGAGAGACATGAAGGTACTTCTGAAGGTTGAAGCTGGCATCTTACTGGAAGTGGTGCCCTAATAATTAAAGACACAATATATAAGATTATACATGCATACATACAAACACACACACACATATGCAAAGCAACAGCACCTATCCTTCATCAGCTCTAGTGAAATGGTGTTCTACAAACTCAAACCAACAGTGTCAATTTTTTAGCATGGTTGTAGACCTGGTTATAGAATACACATGGTGCTTATGAAGATGGCTTCCTCACATCAATTGCTATGGATTGCAGATCCTTTCCTTATATCTTCCTTCTTCCAATGAAGAGAAAAATTATTCTATTGTACTATATAAAATAAAATGAAGATCCTGCAGTCACAGCATCCTATCAAAGAAATAGAGTGGCCTCCTATCTGAGTGGGGTAGATGTATGAGAGACAGAAGTGAGATAATGAAATAATTTTAACCAAATGCAGAAGAAAAGCAAGTATGGCCCTCTCATTGTTTTGCAGTGTCTCCAGATCCTTATTTCCCCAGCAAAATTTCCTTTTCTTTTATTTGTGCAGTTTACCAACCACCTCAGTCCTCTAGATGGTTTTTTTTTTGTCTGCGCTCAGTCATTACTGACCCTGCAGTGCCTGTCTGGACGAGTCCTTGCCTGGACGAATCCTTGCCTGGACAAATCCTGTGCAAATAGCAATAAAATAAAATTACATTTTACAACTTCAATAATGAAATCATAACGATGTCAAATAATAATATATACATATACACACTCATATATATAGTTGCTTCTCTGTTTCATGCCTTCATCTTCCCTCATGACCACTAACTCTGTAGCAAAATACGTGCATTGTTTGTGACAACCTTCAGTGCTATATCAAATGTCCTACTGCTTTATTGTTTTCCTTGACATTTGGAAGGTAGCCTTGATATACAAAAAGGAAGCCTATTTTTGTTCTCATTCCCTTTCTCCCACTTTCATGACTCTATCTCACATTCTTTCCCATTTTTTTTCTTTCCATCCAGTGGGTTTCTGCCAAAAGAAAGGCTGTTTTTTTCAGAAATCTAAATGATTACTTTTAGAAGATTGTTGAAATTAGTCTAAGGGGCACATAAAATTAGACCCATGATTACATGTGAACTTGAGTCACAAATTGCTTATTTCCTCCTTAGAGTATTTCTAAATTTATCTCAGTATCTATTACCTAATGTTAGTTTGTTGGTACCACATGAGAGGCTTCAATGAGAATTGGTTAAGTGATGTCTCAGCTATAGAAGAATTATATCAATGTATATTTTTTGTTAAAAAAATATTTGAAAATGGTGTTCTGGAAATCTAAAAATTATTCTTATCCATAGTTACCTGGAAGCAAGCTCTACTGCATTCAGAAGGATTTACTACCACTGTACTATTTAATAATGAGTGTTCATTAATTCATTAGTTTTGCAGACACTTACAGAGGTAACACAACTGAGAAATAAGAATGCATTTTTGGTCTTATGGCAAGTATACTCAGAGAAAAGTTATTTCTGCTTGCTGGGAGAACAGGAGAAAATGTCATTTCACCATTTTTAGAGGGCATGAAAAATATTTTGCTGGACAACACGTATATTTTGTTCAATTAGATTTATTTATGATAATCTAACTGGTGAATTGAAATTTTAGCTCTACCTTTTAATTTTTTTTTAACTTTGGGATAAGATAAGAAAGCAACCTGCATTCATGATATTGAGGCTGCAACCTTATAACCATTCAACTGGCAATGAATAAGCGGTTAGTCCACATTACAAATACAGATCATCCTGAGCTGTAAATAGTTCAGTATACAAAGAATGCCAGCTATTCAGAAAAAGAGCAATTACCGATGGCAGAAGTGAGATTTCACACTTCTCAAATACGTTTCTACAGTCAAGAGGGAAGAGAGTGCTGAAATGTTATTTTTGAATCTTGAATGTACTCAGAGGGATATCTTTCCATACCAATTTATCCTGCAAAGTGTTGTTTATGCCTCAGGAGAATTTCTGTTTACTTATTCCAAGTTAACATGAATTAAAACTGTTAACTAGACAGCTTTGGAAAATGAAGAACACTATTTACTGTTTATGATTAATCATTAGACTGTAGGTTCATTGAATATACTGGGCAGAGCTGTCCAAATTAAACTAGTTGGTAGTTTCAGTGGGAGTTGCTTTATTTTGTATACTGGTGTAGGCTTTCACGGCTGGCATCAATGACACAATGATGAGCTTTTGGGCTGAATGACAACAGCCATTGCTTTATTTTGTTTTTTGCTTTATGTTTCCTGTTCTTCTGTCATGATACACATGGTAGGGCAACTGTGGGTAGGAGCAGTGTTCAAAAATTCTCCCATCCAGGTTGTCATTAGATGCACACTTACTTGGCTCCAGCAAGGTTGCTCTGTCCTAAGTTCTTAGACCATATGCAAGAGCTAAATTATTCCAAAGAAATGGATAATAACATTAGCTGGAGCATACACCACAAAGATGTAAGAGCTTTCAGAAGTTGATGGACATGTTCCATTTTTCATAACAACATAGAGCATTTCATATGCCTTAAAAAAACTCACACATCCTATAATCTTCCTCTTCCCGCATCCCACTTCCAGCCCCCTAATTTCTGTTTTACCATAGATAAACAAGGTTGGGCTAGATCCTGGTGGTCCTTTCCAACACTGAAGTTCTATGATTTACTCTATGAAACAGACATCCACAAATATACTGTATATAGGGAATGAAAGGCCCCAAGACATTTTAAAAATTGCATTGGAATGGGATATGCAAAGAACATCACTGTTTGAACGGGTTTGCCTTGGCTTTCAGTAAAGTCAATATTAACTTTGTCACTGGCAGAAGCCAAAAAAGTCTGCAGATTTTCATCCATGATGATATCTTAATGAAACTTCTGATTTATTTCAGGTTCCTTTTCTGTTTTTCTAGATAACTATCGTGTCAGTTCATGTTGCTGAATTGATCAATTATGTTGATTCTGTCAAGGAAACATATGCAATAGAACCTTTCATTTTTATATCTGCAGTATCAATTCGTAATTAACTTTTAACTGTGGTCTATGATCCAAGTATGTGGATCATATGTGGCTGTATATTCTCATATCTATTCCTGGAAATATAGCTGGTTTGGTTAGGCATGGAAGAATTTGGATGTGAGATATTCCACATCTAAACTTGCTCACTTTGAGGAGAAGTTTATTGCTCTAGAGTTTCATGATCAGGCTATGTTCCAGTACCAGCATCACCCTGCAAATTTTTGTGCTATATTTCACACAAACAACATATTCTAATTCTGTCCAAGGCTTATTTATGAAGACTTCAACACAAGCACGTAATATGAATTAATTTGAAGAGAGAGTTCTGGAACAAAAGCTTGTATGAATGAGTAAGCTTACTTAATCTCCCAGAGAGGTGAATATTCCTGGGTCTCAGTGGAACGATTCTTCATTATGTTGTGCTTGGTTCCTCTGCCTCAAACTTGGTTTTTTAACTCTTATGGGCTTCATAGTGGATTGCAGTGATAACTTGTTGAGATTTGGGGGGAAAAAATTGAAAGGTTTGTTAAAGTAGATACTGCCTGCTCTGATATACACAATTGGTATAACAAATACAATTGTCAGAATCCTCACAAGATTTCATAATAGATTATTATATGGCTAGTTTAAAAAAATGGCTTTTTACATGCTGCGGTTCTGCCATTGTAAAAGGATGGGGGGGGGGAGTAGGAATGAGAAACTGTTTAAAGCAGATGGCTCCTTATCACAGGCTCTGGCATGCTCAAGGACATACCAGCAAGGGAATCAGAAGACCAAGAACTAAGGGCGATGAAGTGGGGGAGAAACTAAGGGCGATGTAGGGGGGGAGAAAGTAAGAAAACAGCTTTTGGCGCGCTTTTGCTCAGTCTTAGCAATGCTTTGGATCTGTACACTTATTCTCAATAAATGAACTTTCTTTTGAATCAATATTGGTTGCAAGGAAAGTTACTGGATTTGGGATCAACAGGTGGCAGCTAGTTACAACAAGAGTAACACAAGCAATGAAACTGAAAATCAAATAAATGAATGGACTTTCATTTGGGCAGGGAGATTTTATCTTATTTTCTCTCCCTTCCCAACATTACTCTTTCTAAACCTGCTTCAGAAAGGGCACATGAAAGGCTACAATGATTAAGAAATCATTTCAACAAGGATGTCTATTCTTCTGGCAGATGAATACTGTTGGATTTCACTTGAGGTATTATATCTCTGTAAATAAGCTTGGCCTTATTAAACAATGCTTATTGTTGCTTTTAACTTACACTGGAAAGCTTTTCCCAAGAAACATCTTTTTTATACTAAAATCTGAACTGACTGAACATTTTGTCTTCTAGAATATTTTCTTTGTATGCCAATGACAATCACCTGCTCTAATAGGTTTTGCTTACAATTGTTTATATAGTTTCTCAAATATAAATAATTTTTAAGCATTTTGGAAAAGAGATCTCATGCATCTCCTTGCTGGTTGGGAAAGTTATACCTAGGAATCCACAGCTACAAACAGAGCTCTATGTGCTTCCCAGATGCCTTCAGAAGCCAGAGGGTCCATATCTATCAAAATACAGCCTTCTATGTGGCTTTGTAAAACCTGGAAACCCCTCCCAGTACTGAATCTGGTAATCCCAATGTAGGATAGCTGCAGAAAATAACTGCTCAGCACACATACTACTGATTTATGTGTGTGTGTGTGTGTGTTCCATAATCTGACCTTGAGGCTGTGAATTTGCAGTGTGAATTTTAAAGATAAGGATTCTGTACAACAATACTGAGGTATCTGTTCCATGGGGATGAGTTATGGTGTTCTGAATTTCAAGAGAGTCTTTAATATGCAGGATACCTGGCAATGCTACGCAAAGCTATTCCAGAGGGGTTTGTTCTGAGTAGCTTTAGTTGGGGTTTAGATGGCTTTTGGTGTTGTTTAAGCTTGATGTTTGAAATAACAAATTAGAAAGTGGCTTTGCATTTTGTGGAGAGCTGGCAGATGTCAAAAGTGTGAAGGCTGCATGATGAATGGTTAGCAACTTCTTATTCAAGGCCTAACCAGTGCAGAACTGAACACAAAGAGAGCAGCAACTAAGTAGCTTAATCTGTTAATCCAAGCCTGTGCAGTTTCTGAGTCACTAAACTAAATATGGGCCAGCAGAGAAATACAGTAGTGTGGCATTGACACATTCAGCCAACATCTGACTTTCCTTCCTTCCTTCCTTCCTTCCTTCCTTCCTTCCTTCCTTCCTTCCTTCCTTCCTTCCTTCCTTCCTTCCTTCCTTCCTTCCCTCCCTCCCTCCCTCCCTCCCTCCCTCCCTCCCTCCCTCCCTCCCTCCCTCCCTCCTTCCTTCCTTCCTTCCTTCCTTCCTTCCTTCCTTCCTTCCTTCCTTCCTTCCTTCCTTCCTTTTTCAGGCTTGTATGCCGCCCATCTCCCCCAACGGGTGACTCTGGGTGACTCACAATAATAAAAAAGAAGAAAAAACACAGAAAACACAAGTCTCTTCAAACATGGCTAAAATCTATAAATAATTAAAAAAACATATATTAAAAATGCCCTAAAAACCTCCTCTGATTTTAGCCCTAAAAAACCTGTAAGATGCTGGGGGGGGGGGGACAACCCATCATCCCACCAGCCATATCCACAGGTGCGGGCCCCCCTCTGGCCCCCAGGCCTTCTGGCAGAGCCAGGATTTGAGCCCTTTCCTGAAGGCCATGAGGGAGGGGGCACACCGGACCTCAGAAGGCAGGATGTTCCATAGGGCGGGCGCTGCAGCAGAAAAGGCTCTCTGCCTAGACACCACCAATCGAAATTCCTTGACTGGTGGGGTCTGCAACCTGCCCCTTCTCTGGACTGAGTGGGGTGGGCTGAAATGACCGAGGCGAGGCGGTTCCTCAGATAACCTGGTCCCGTGCCATGAAGGGCTTTAAAGGTAATGACCAACACCTTGAATTGGACCCGGAAACAAACTGGTAACCAATGCAGCTCACGCAACAGCGGTGTTATACGTGCCCTCCTAGGGGCATTAAGAACTGTCCGCGCTGCTGCATTCTGTATTCCGGATACTCTTCAAGGGTAGCCCCATGTAGAGCGCATTACAGTAGTCCAACCCAGAGGTGACCAGGGCATGAGTGACTGTGCAGAGGTCCTCCTGATCCAGGAAGGGGCATAACTGCCGCACAACACAAAGTTGTGCAAAGGCCCTCCTGGCCACGACTGCCACCTGCTCTTCAAACAGGAGTTGTGAGTCCAGGAGAACCCCCAGATTATGCGCCGGGTCTGTCTGGGGTAGTGCAACCCCATCAAGAACCAAAGATGACAAAGTCCTAGATCTTGAGGCTCCCCGTATCCACAGCTACTCCGTCTTACCAGGGTTCAGCTGAAGCCTGTTGTCCCCCATCCAGGCCCCCACAGCCTCCAGGCACCGCGAGAGGGCAGTCACAGTGTCACTTAAGGCACCTGGGATGGAGATGTATAGTTGGGTATCCTCAGCATACTGATGATACCTGACCCCATGGTGCCGG
Source organism: Liasis olivaceus (assembly GCA_030867105.1). Classification (NCBI taxonomy): domain Eukaryota; kingdom Metazoa; phylum Chordata; class Lepidosauria; order Squamata; family Pythonidae; genus Liasis; species Liasis olivaceus. The sequence continues at coordinate 268,711,699 of CM061349.1, forward strand.
ATGATCTCACCCAGCGGTTTCATGTAGATATTAAATAGGAGCGGTGAAAGCACTGACCCCTGTGGCACCCCACAAGATAGGGGCCGGGGGCTGGACCTCTCGCTCCCTATCAACACTGATTGGGTTCGGCCTTGGAGAAAGGAGCTGAACCAGCACAACATTTTGCCACCCAGCCCCAACTCCTGCAGCCGACCCAAAAGGATACCATGGTCGATGGTATCGAAAGCCGCCGAGAGGTCAAGAAGAGCAAGGATGGATGCACTTCCCCCATCCCGCTCTCGCCAGAGATCATCTAAAAGTGCGACCAATGCTGTTTCTGTCCCATAACCGGGCCTGAATCCTGACTGATAGGGGTCCAGATAATCGGTTTCCTCCAGGATCCTGTGAAGCTGCCGCGCGACCACCTTTTCTACCACCTCCCCTAAAAAGGGGAGGTGGGAGACTGGACGAAAATTGTCCAGGAGGGTGGGGTCTAGCAATGGTTTCTTGAGGAGTGGGTGGACCAAAGCCTCTTTGAAAGGCTTCGGGAACACCCCCTCCTGCAAGGATGAATTAATCACCGCCAGGACCCACCCTAAAGTCACCTCCTTGGTAGCTTTAACTAACCAGAAGGGACAAGGATCTAAACCACAGGTGGTCGCACTGACAGCCCCGAGGACCCTGTCCACTTCCTCAGGGGCAACAGGATCAAACCGTTCCCAGATAACTGGGCAAGAACGCTCCCTGGGCAACTCCCCCGGACCTACTCCACGCTTGGCTTCCAACTGAGAACGGATCTGAGCAATTTTATCCATCAGGTGTTCAGCAAATTCCTCTGCATGACCCTGCAAGTAGTCCTCCGCCCCCCCTTTTCCCAGGAGGGCCTGGGTGACCCTAAACAGGGCTGCAGGGCGACACGCTGAGGATGCAATAAGAGCGGAGAAATGTTGGCGTTTCACCGCCCTTACCGCCACTAGGTAGGCCTTAATAGCAGCTCTAACCTGTGTTCGGTCTGATTCGTCCCCAGTTTTCTGCCAGCGGTGCTCTAGACATCTCTTAGCCCTTTTCAGCTCCCTCAACTCCTCCATGAACCACGGGGAGCGCTGGGAGTGATGGGCCAAGAGAGGACGCACAGGCGCGATCCTGTCCAAGGCCCCAGCTGCCTCTTTGTTCCAGGCCAGAGCCTCTGCTGGGCCATGCAGCAGGGCCTCAGGAACAACCCCCAGCTCCCTTTGGAACCCGTGCGGGTCCATCAGTCGCCGGGGGTGGACCGTTCGAATAGGTCCCACCTCCCTGCGGAGGGGGGCAGCATAGGAGAATCCCGCCGCCACCAGGGAGTGATCTGACCATGACAGGGGGGATAATATAAAACCCCCCACCAGATCACGCTGCCACTGCTCCGACAAGAAAACCATGTCTGGGGTGTCACCACTGTCCTGGGTTGGGCCATCGATGACCTGGGATAGGCCCATGGCTGCCATGGCAGCCATGAACTCCCGAGCCGCCTCCGAGGCCAACCCCAGGGACAGCAGATTAAAGTCCCCCAAGACCATAAGTCTGGGGAACTCCACTGCCAACCCCGAGATGGCCTCCAGCAGTTCAGCCAGGGAGGCTGCTATGCAGCAGGGAGGCTGGTACACTAGCAGCACCAACCTCAGGAACAGGGTGCCCAACCTCAGGAACAGGGTCTCACATCCAGCCACTTGTGGAGCAGGGCCCCTGAAGGCAAACAGGGATTCCCTGATGACTATTGCCACTCCCCCTCCCCTGCCCTGGGGTCTCGGCTGGTGCCACACCCTAAACCTGGCTGGACACAATTCCGAGAGGGCTACTCCCCCCTCTGGTGCCAGCCAGGTCTTGGTGATGCATGCCAGGTCAGCCTGCTCCTCCCCAATAAGGTCGTGAATAAGGGGGGCCTTATTATTGACTGACCTGGCGTTCAGCAGCAACAGTCAAAAGCCCGGGCCTCTGTAGGCCTGCTGACCAGGGTCTGGGTTTGAGCTCTGAGGGCCGGAACACGCCACTGGTATAACGCATTGGGGGCGTCTTCCCCTGAAACGGCCTGCCCTCTGGCTCCCGCCATACCGCCCCATGCCCGTCACCACCTGAATGCCCACCCTAAACTGCCCAAGGTCCTCATCCCCCCCCTCCAGGCCTCCCACTTAAGGGGCGCGCCATACCACCCACCACACAAGGGAGAGGAGACAAAAAAAAGGGGTGGGGCAGCGCGCCCCTGTGGCACTTCAGCTGGCCGCCCTCAGCACCAACAGGGGGTCACCACTCCCAATCCCCTACCAAACACTTGCCCTCTCTCCACTGACTTCTCTCACTGGCCGGGGAGAGAAGGGCCCCACTCACTCCTACCCTCTGCCCGTCTCCCACCCAGGCAGAGAGCAGCACATTCACCTCCCCCAACCACAGCGTCCACTCACACACGCCCACCCGCTCGAGTCCCCCCGCGACTTCTCTGGGGGGGGCGCCCCTTGCCACATAGGGGCTCATCTCCCAAGCCCCAAGGTCTCAGAGTCACTGTGGGCTGCTGGGCTCTGGCCTCCAATCCACTTCAGCCTCACCGCTGCCGTCCCGCCGTCAGCGCCGATGCTCTCACCGCAGGCGCTCCCACCGCCGAGGCCAGCCGCGCCGGGCCTGGGCCACCGCCCCACCGGCGCTCCTGGACCCGCAGGGCCCGCCTTCAACTCCGGCGTGGCTCCCCTCAAGCCCGGGCGCTGCTCTCGACTCCACTGGCGCCGCAGCGGCAGCCACCAACGCTCTCCCGCCGCCACCTCCGTCGGCCCTCTGGGACCGAGCGCTACCCGCTGCCGCACCTGCCCACGTCCTCTCCTCTCCGTCCTTGCTCCAGCCGCCACAACTCCTCTTCCCATGGCCACGGCCCACCTCGGACGGAGGTAACACCGGGGGTTCTCCTCATTCACCCCCCATTCATACGAATATCCCACGCCTCCGACTCTCTTCACCCCCATAATTGGTTATGGTAAAGGCTAAAAGGAGGTTATGGCTGGGAGCTCCGCACTAGGCGTCCGCTCCCTGCCGCCATCTTGGAGAGCCTGCTTGGAACTTTAACAATGAAATAAATAACATAAAGGGTTGTGAAGCACCTGGCAGGCTACATAAGTGGTGAATGGGACAGTCACACATTAGATTTCCCTCCAGAGATTCAGGTTTTGAAGAAAGCCATCTAGTGTTGTCATCTCCTCAGTCCACGAAATTCAGTGGTGCATCTTCCCCATCTCCTCCCTTCCCTTAGTAACCAGAGCACCACTAGATGGCAAGAAAGAGAGTTTCTCTCTCTCTTTTTTTTGTTGCTACAATCTAGTGGTTACCCAGATTTTGCATCCTAAATACGGTATGCCTTTCTATTTCGAAATGAACATGAACAACACCAGATCCCAGTATTCATCAGTAGATACATACAATAAAGCAGGTGAAGTACGGTAGGGCTAACATAAACCGGGCTGCAAAAATCCAGGTGATCAGTAGATGGCTGTAAAGAGATACAGAAAATTCAGTTCTTTGTTGTCTGTAATGGAGTAACCTGCAAATGTGTGTTAGTAATAGTAGTCCTCAGGCAATCCTTAGAGCATTGGATTAGGATCAGAAGACTCAAGTTCAAATCCCCATTCAAGCATGAAACTCAATATCTCAATATTGATATCAATCTCAATATCTCTCAACCTTAGGGTTTGTGTGAAGATGAAATATCTGCCTTGGGCTTTTCCCAGGAGAATGAGAAGATGTCACAGGCTGAGGTAGAGGAACCTGGTGTAATGCTATGTGGAATTGACCTTGGGAGAGGGGAGGAAGAACTGCAGACTAGACAACTGTTGGGCAAAAAATATCACAGCCCATAGAAGCAAAGGGTGTGTGGAAAGTGTTTCAGAAGGGACCCTCCCTAGTTTTCCAGAGAGTAAAAGAGAGGGGAGGAATACTTTGAGACTTGCAAGATTCTGTTAATGTAACCTTATCATAAAGATAGAGCTAGTACTCTTGGTTGTACTTCTTGTCTGGACTACCTTGAAGAACTAACAACAACCTTGCAAGTGTCAAAGTATTCCTCCCCTGGTTGGTTGAAGGTGCAGGGAAAGGAGGGGATGGCAAGGTTCCCTGTGCCCCCAAGCAGGTAGCTGCCTCCCCTCCTTTTGCTATTGTTATGCCACTGAGGACTCTACAGGCAATATCAGGGATTGAGATAAATACTAGAGACAATGTTCATGTCAGCCTGTCTTCCACCCCCATGTTTGAAAGTATTGACTAGGAACTACTGTCTTGGATATACTGACCTTCATTTAGACCACAGTTCCTTTTCTAGCTTGATGTGGTCAAGTGGTTTCTTGGCTATTTGATTGCCTTCTCCTTTCTCGCCTTGCATTTCTGTGGGACACTGCCTTAAGAAATAAACTATGTCATGTTAAGAACATGAGGGTGCAGGGTGGGTAGGCAGAAATAAACATTGGCTGGTTGGTTATTTTAACCTCTGGGCCTAAGAAATTGTGCAGAGTTTCTTTAGGAAGAAGTATAATTTATAATTCTAATTCAGGAGAACACCTCCTGGAAGAATTGGCTATACAGGTGAAACTCGAAAAATTAGAATATCGTGCAAATGTTCATTTATGTCAGTATGGCAACTCAAAAGGTGAAACCAATATATGAGATAGACGCATTACATGCAAAGCGAGATATGTCAAGCCTTACTTTGGTATAATTGTGATGATTATGGCGTACAGCTTATGAAAACCCCAAATTCACAATCTCAGAAAATTAGAATATTACATGACATCAATAACACAAGGATTGGAAATAGAACAATATCGGACCTCTGCAAAGTATAAGCATGCATATGTACTCAGTACTTGGTTTGGGCCCCTTTTGCAGCAATGATTGCCGCAATGTGGCGTGGCATGGATGCTATCAGCCTGTGGCACTGCTGAGGTGTTATAGAAGACCAGGATGCTTCAATAGCGGCCTTCAGCTCCGCTGCATTGTTCGGTCTCATGTCCCTCATCTTTCTCTTGGCAATGCCCCATAGATTCTCTATGGGGTTCAGGTCAGGCGAGTTTGCTGGCCAATCAAGCACAGTAATCCCATGGTCATTGAACCAGGTTTTGGTACTTTTGGCAGTGTGGGCAGGTGCCAAGTCCTGCTGGAAAACGAAGTCAGCATCCCCATAAAGCTCGTCTGCGGAAGGAAGCATGAAGTGCTCCAAAATCTCCTGGTAGACGGCTGCGTTGACCCTGGACTTAATGAAGCACAGTGGACCAACACCAGCAGATGACATGGCTCCCCAAATCAACACAGACTGTGGAAACTTCACACTGGACTTCAAGCATCGTGCATTGTGTGCCTCTCCATTCTTCCTCCAGACTCTGGGTCCTTGGTTCCCAAATGAGATGCAAAAGTTGCTCTCATCAGAAAAGAGGACTTTGGACCACTGGGCAACAGACCAGTTCTTTTTTTCTGTAGCCCAGGTAAGACGCTTCTGACGTTGTTTGTCGTTCAGGAGCGGCTTGACAAGAGGAATACGACATTTGAAGCCCATGTCCAGGATCCGTCTGTGTGTGGTGGCTCTTGATGCACTAACTCCAGCCTCAGTCCACTCCTTGTGAAAGTCCCCAACACTTTTGAATGGCCTTTTCCTGACAATCCTCTCCAGGCTGCGGTCATCCATGCTGCTTGTGCACCTTTTTCTACCACACTTTTCCCTTCCACATAACCTTCTATTGATGTCCTTTGATACAGCACTTTGGGAACATCCAACTTCTTTGGAAATTACCTTTTGGGGCTTTCCCTCCTTATGGAGGGTGTCAATGATGGTTTTCTGCACAACTCTCAGGTCAGCAGTCTTTCCCATGCTTGTGATTCCTACTGAACCAGCCTGAGAGACCATTGAAAGGCTCAGGAACCCTTTGCAGGTGTTATGGATTCATTAGCTGATTAGAGGGGGACACTTTGAGCCTAGAATATTGAACCTTTTCACACTATTCTAATTTTCTGAGATTGTGAATTTGGGGTTTTCATAAGCTGTACGCCATAATCATCACAATTATAGCAAAGTAAGGCTTGACATATCTCGCTTTGCATGTAATGCGTCTATCTCATATATTGGTTTCACCTTCTGAGTTGCCATACTGACATAAATGAACATTTGCACGATATTCTAATTTTTCGAGTTTCACCTGTAGTAGGTATAAATGAATCCTAACTCATTTGCATCTGAAGAAAATTACACATTCCAGTACTATATTCTCTTTGGCAACAGTCAGAACAGTAAGTTGGAATAGAAGAGAAATTCATTATTTCCAAATGTTTACATGGTATCACACCCTTTATCCCTTCTGAGACTATGCATGAACTGGAACATATGCATACACCAAAATCTACAATTATTAGTATTTTGTAATGTGCTTCATAACTCAAAAGATATGTATAAAAATGCTGATGGTAAGGAAAATCTGCACAAAATTGCATAATATTGGGGAAACATCATTTGCAAAAGTTCACACAACAGGAAGAAAACATGATATACATATTCTCATAGAAATATAGCTGAAAAAACTTGTATACATTTTATGTAGACTTTTTTGCTGAATTTGCAAACTGATGAAGCAGTGTGGCTGAAATGAACTTCTAGTTTGATTCATTTTTCCATAGCAGAGTAACTGAGGGGGCAGATTATGATTTGAAGCAGTTTTACATGATTGTGGCTACAGTGAAACAACTGATGCTTTTGACAAGGGCAGATGATGCCTCTGGAGTCCATGCCCAGAAGCAAAATTCATCAAATATGTTGTTTGTGCCATGTTTTTGATAAGGCCTCAAATTGACTGTCTCATCTAATGGGGATGTAAAAGCATGTTGACAGGGCTCTTGTGAAGCATTATGTAATGGTATTTGTGATGCAAAGTAAAATTTTGCTCATAATGGACTGTTGAACCAACAGAGAAATGCGCTGGAGAATAGACAGGATAACAGCACTTGCATTATTCATAGTCTGTGGTTTTTATTTCAGGCTATGAATAGTCCAAAACAGCCATAATCCAAACCCTCATATAAAAAAGTGATAATCTTTGTTTTAAACACTTCATGTCAACTCCAGAGATTCTGAATTAGGCCTGGATGGTACTTTCAATGAGCTGCTTCACACTGCAGAGATGATGTTTTTGAGGCTCATCAATGATACCGTGCTTTGCATTCCTTCTGGGCCCTCCTCTGGCACTTCCAGTAGCCATAAGTGGCTTCTATGCATGCAGTGACATGCTCAAACCCCCCTTCTAATAGTTTCCATGTGTTCTACTAAGCATTTGGAAGTGCTGGAATATGATTCTACACGTAGGGAGTGCATGAACAATGTGTCAGCTTCAGTCCATCTTTTAGAAGTTGCTTTGCGAAGCAGTCACATCAACACAGCATCAGTCAACAGGCACTGCCTTATTGTTGAGATTTCTTTTTTCAGAATCCCAATAATCTGAGCATCAAACACTGAATAGGGAAAAAAATAACTGAACTGAAGGGTTGTTAATACGTGATGCTAATTTGCTAAAACAACCTTAGTCACCAACACTAATTTCCAGTACTTCAGAGAATTGGTTCAATATTGCTGAAGTGGAATCCCAGCTACTGTATATTCAGATCTCATCATCATAGTTTGCTGGGTGAATTCAAGTATGTTGGTGGCACAAATCCAAGCAAGCACCAGGCAGTTGTAATGACTTAGACTTTTCTATATTTCTAGAGCTGACTTTGCAAGCTGTATAGGTTGCCCAACAGATATGTTTAGAAATTAATGTTGGAGTTTGTATGCTGCTTTTCAGATCAAGCTTACCCAAATATTCTGAAAAATATACAGTATAAAACCAACACTTAAAAATATTCATTAAGATAATAACATAAAACAAACAGCTGTAGCATCTACCAAAACTTCAATCAGTAACCTTATAATAAATAAATAAAATGGAACTGTGCTTAGCTGTGGACATAGCTAGAACTAGGCCAGTGTTGTCCAAACTTGGCCACTTTAAGATGAGTGGACTTCAACTCCCAGAATTCCCCAGCCAGCCATGCTGGCTGGGGAATTCTGGGAGTTGAAGTCCACTCATCTTAAAGTGACCAAGTTTGGACAACACTGAACTAGGGTTCCTGAGATTTTTAAGGGTAGAAATAAATTTGGCAGCTTCCATGCATGTACCATACCCAAACAGCAAAGAGCAAAGCAAAGGTACTGGTAGCTACTGTTCCATCTATATGCTTGACTGCTTGGACAGACATTGCATCACAGAGCAGATGGCCCAGGCATTCATCTAGGCTGTCATAACCAGCTCTGGCCATGTTCCCATTCACAAGCCCATAAACCTTTTAATTCCCCATATACAATCCCATAAAATGGATGTTGGTGCTACAGCAATTGCTTCCCAAAAGAGTGTATTGATTTGTAGCAGGCTTTAGTGGCATTAGTGTCCTATCCTGTTTGAAAAAGAGTTCATCCCACTGTCTACTTCTTCTTTTCCTAACCTTTTAATTGCCTACCTGCTCTATTGCTCTCAGCAAACAAGAAACCACAGTGTCACACCAGTAAGTTCACCCTGGAGCATTAACAGATTCTTCATGAACTACAGTGGGATTTATATATTTAAATAGTAAGGAATATCAGCACTGGATCTGGATAAATTAAGATTTTGACCAGGGGAGTTCTGTATTTGTGCAAGACTATATCTTCTGAAAATATGAACCTTACAATTTAAAAGCCAGTTGACTCCTGAAAAGGAAAACAAATCCCCCTTTTTTTATTTATAAACCTTGGTCACCCTGAGTGTCTGGATTGCTGCTGGTTCGGCATGTAAAGAAATCTGCTATGGATTTCTGCAAGAGTGAAATGGCATGTTTGAACCAGATGGATTTGGCTGCAGTCCAGGAAAACAGCAATGAAGACAATCTGCTACTATCTCTTCCTTTCCAGTCCAAAAGCATTTATGAGGAAAAGAGGGATCCCAAAATAAATGTATCCTTGGGAAAATGTCATGGAAAGCATTTCCAGTAATGTATTTAAGTTAGCTATAGTTAAATAACAGCTTCTTAAGGAAAGTGGTGTATAAAAATCTATAAATTGGGAAATAATTTAATAATAATTTATTAAACTTGCATTTTGCTTGACTCAACGATAGAAAGCATGTTATGAGAAACATGGATTTTCCAGAGTTTATTTTACTTTTTTTTTTTAACAATCTAAAATCTATCGTTGGGTGATGCTTTAACATATAGCAAACATTATGGAAGAGTGTGCGACCTTTCAGGCTCTCCAGAACTCTTCCTTAAGCAAGATGTAACAAAAACAGGAGACAAGGCAGAAGCAAGATTCTTTAAAAACTAAGTTACATGTTACAGCTGTGAGGCCTGCAATTCAACAAAAGTCTCATAAAGGAAGCTGTGAAGAATGTCATTTGTATTAGATGTTCTTGGTGTAAGGTTACACATATCAGTCAGAGACAAAGAAAATTATTTTGAAAACTCAAAGGGTGTTAATTCCCGATCTATCTCCTGCCATGGGCTCCTGATCTGGCAAGGGAGAAGACATGAAGAAAAAAAAATCTACTCATCTAAGTAGCAATTCTGGTTGATTTTGAAAAGCTGAGCAGGGTTGGATCTGGTTACTACTGGAATGAGAGCCAACAAATATCAGGACTGTAGCCTAGACTATGAAGTTAGAGAGACATTTGTATTGTTTTTCCTAGTAGATATGATTTTATATTTGCATTTTTAAGTTTTATCTCTGAATGTTGCCTTGAGTTTCTTATATTGTTACAGGAACACTACATGGACAATCACCAAGAATGATTGAAGAAAACTTTTCCTTATGTCTGATATTAATAATGCTAGAAAGTAATTTTAGCTGGAGAACTAGATACTAAGTCAAATTAAGCCCAATAGTATTATCTATAGTGCTTTGAAGGAAATAAGTCTCAAAATAGGTTGATTCTCATTAGATTTTATATAATCCTTTTCCTCTAAAGGTAGAATCTACCCTACTTAGCTATTTTCCAAGGTACATAAACAGCTATTTCAATTTATGGGAAAAAAGGTAATTTGCATAAAAGAGTTTGAAGTTTGAGGAAATGGAATAAGTGAAAACCAGTGGGGTGTTCCTCGTGGCCACTTTAACAAGTATTCCTCTGGTTCTTGCACCAGTTAAAAAGTATGTTGATATACATCACGGTGATCCTATGGCCAAACCCTATTCTGCCTCAGGAATGAAGCAGAAGATGGTACTCTTTTTATAGATTTAATGTGAGACAAGTTAAGGAAATTGATTCATGGATTCCTATGGTTTTGCCCACCCATTGAGCATCACTTACTAGTGGGCAGAGCATCCAGTTGCTGTCCTTAATGCAGAATGGATCTGGGGCTTACTCGGATTTTTTGTCCAAGTAATTTGGACATTAATTTAGGCAATACTATTCTGCAGCAATGTTAACCTTGTGTTTAGAAGCAGCTGGGGAAGAAATTGTAAGGTGAAGTAGAAAGAATCTCTCACACTTTGGGAGGCAATGTTCCAGTGACAGCAGTTAAAGATTGTCATGCGCCTGCCATCTTGCTTCATGAGCTTGCAGACATACACACTGTTCTTTTAGCTGGTAAAATAAGGTGGGAGAAGAAAAGATAACACACTTTTCTCACAAGAAAGTAAGAACAGAGAGGTGAGAGGCTTAAAGGGAGAAGTTGAGGAAAGTATGATGGCTGCCAAACACAAAATGGATTCTAGGCAGTGTTAGCTGCTGATGCCTTGTGGGTTCCATGAAGCAGAGATGGGTGAGGTCTGAAAACCACCCAAAAAAGATGAGTCATGCCTTCTTGGGGGCAGCCTGAGAGAAATTGCCAGCTAGTGAAATTAATGTGCTTAACTAAGTATGGAGGGTTGCCTACAGTAGACAATGGGAGGTAAGCAGGTCCCAGTTCTTGACCTTATCCTCATCTACATCTTCAGTGAGGCATAGATCAGGAGGAGTGGAAAAACACTTTTAAAATAGGGACAGGTTGAATTTAGGCTGCCTTCATGGTGGGCTGGAATGAGACTTAGGTGAAGTCAGGAAGATATGTTATTTTAAAATAGTTATCAAGGAATGTTCACCCTGTGGTTATTGGATCATAAGAATGAGCCCTGGGTCATCCTGTATATATGGATTATTAATAAGTTGATTAATGGCTGCAATGATATATCTCTGAGTTAGCCCCAGTGGGATTTATTTTCAAGTCAGTCTGCCAAATCATTGCAAATTTGGCCCAAATAACATAGAGAGTATGACAGAGAAAGCATGAATGACCAAACACTACATCTTGATAGCTAGGAGTATAAAGCTACCCTATCTTTTCATTCTTAAGTGAATTTTCATTTCAACCTGCTGTTGATTGTGCAGAAATGATAAGAAAGATGTTGAGAGAGATTTGACTGTCTTGATAACAAGCAAAAGGCATGTCTGAGAACAAAATGATTTATATTCTATGAATACACAATTCAGCTGTAGGGCTTGTAATTTTCCACTTTCCTACTCATCTAGAGCAAAAAGTAATTGTCCCAGGCAAGCATATGAATGGTTCTAACACCATACAACCCCCTGTCTGCTAGCCTAAAAGGAATACAGCTGGTGTGGAATCTGTTTTGATAGAATGAAATACAGCATAGAAGCCACAGTGGTTGTCTCCTTTTCACTGATTTCTCCTGTACCCTTGCTTATGAGTGGTAGCACCTGGCCAACTTTGGATGATCTCCAAGCATTAAGCAGGATCAGATCTGATTGGTAGCTGAATGGAAGACCATCAGTAAATGCCAGAGATTTAGACTGGTCTGGAAATTTGAAAAACATTCAGGAAGAAGGCAGTGAGTGGAAAACCACTTCTTTATTTCAAAGAAAGCTATGTGAATGTAGTTGCATAGATAAGTCATCAGAAGCAGCTCAGCTATGGATGAGGACATCCAGAAGCAAAAAGAACAATTTAGATCTGCTGCCACCTCCTCATATTAAAGAGGGTAATTCCTGTGGATAAAGGAGTCCCATTTCTGCATTAGAATCCTGGAACCCTCAAGAAACTGTTGGCTCTCTAGGAAAATGTCTAAAATGTATTTTTTGGTTAATGTTGTTTTACCAAGCTTGTTTTAATCTTGCCTTTGAAGGAAAAGCAACATTCTGAAATCAATTCAGCAACAAGTAAGTACATGTATACATTGAAAAAACTTACTCTGAAGTCAAACTGTATAAGACAGCATACTTACCATGAAGTAAAACTCAACAAACATAATGGGACCTCATTCTGAGAAACATAGGATTTCTCTGTAAGTGACTTTATTTCAGGTAAATTGCCTATTAAGTCATCCTACTTTAGTAAACCTGGAAAGTAGGTGGCTGTATCATATAACTTTAACTTGATACAGATTTAAGTTTTAAATTAGAGCATTTTTTTAAAAGAACTATTGAAAACATTGGTCTGCCTCTCCCATTTCTTTAAGAGACGAAGGGAATTAACTGAAAAACTGCTGTGAGGTAGAAGCAGACCAGGTGAGTGAGTGAGGAGATAAGGCATTCTAACTTAAGCTTTCAGATACATTGCTTGGAATACTTGGTGATTTCTGAGCTATCAACACTCCTTGGCTCATGCTTTATGGGACCCCAAATCATCATCATCAGTATTCTTCATTTTTATTCCTTTAGTCAAAAAACTGAATAAAAATACAAAAATATGAAACTTTTCTTGTAGAATGGGGAAAAAGAGAGATGAAGAAAATACTCTTTGCTGGAAAAGTTTACCCAACTGATTTTAAGAGGAACAAATTGTAATTAGATCAGGGTAAAATGAAAACCTGTTACAAATATCAGTGGGCACTTATTTGTGCAATCTGGCAAAATGGATTCTGTTGCAAAATAAGTTGGCGATGTTTAGTGAATTGTTGGCTTTTCTCATTCTCCATTTAATTTTTTTTTTAATCTTTAAAAAGCATATATTTGAAAATGGTGCATAACCTCCCCAAAGCAAGTATTGGGGCAGATGCATTCCAAAAAATATACAGCTACATTTTAAAACAGTGTATGCTGGGCAAAGTTGCATACACAACTCTGCATGGTAGAATTGATACACAGCTTTTTCTATGTTGTGAAAGCATGCTCGAATGGAAATATGTACAAATTTTCCAGTGCTTTCTTTTTTTTCTTTTTGTTATTTTGCAGAATGGTTGACAGAATGGAAGAAAAAGCAGAACTGTGTAACCCTAACACAGATTGGAGTTAGACCTACTCCTATATTCCTACAATACCCATGTGAAAGCCAGCACATTTTAGTGGGTAAAATGTTGGGCTAAGTAGGAAGAAGCAGGTTCTACTCCACGCTTTCAGCTAGGAAAACTCACTGGGTGACTTTGGTCCAATCTACCCAAAGGAAGATGTTTTGCGGTGAACTGAAGGAGAGAATGCATTTCTTTGAGCCAATGGGAGAAAGATGAGAGATAAATCATATATACACACACACACATACTGTGTGTATGTGTATATGAATGATTTATTTATGGATACACACATATATAAATAAAATGAAATTATGGTGATGAGACTACAATAGCTTGTGAAAGGAATCTCACAGAGAAATGGAGGCGAAGAAGCTAAAAGTAAATCCTGAGAAGATGGAAAGGTCAGGAAGCCAACAAATCTGCTTAAATATGTGAAACCTGCTCTCTGAATGATTTGGGCATGTGCGTGATATCACAATGGGTTAGAGTTCTTTATCCTGATATAGCACTTTCATTAAAATGGCAAGTGAAATTGGCTTAAAAAGTGAGAATGGTCAAAATCAATAGTTCTGCATGCAATTGCTTTTCTTGTCAAACAGCTGTGAACTCACTTTCCAGATCCAACAGTGTATTGAGTATACAAAACCATGGAATAGAGGACAGTTAAAGGCCTTAATCATTCCTCCCTCCCCCCCCCCCACTTTTTTACTAATGACTTACCAAAATAAATATTATCAAGCACAATTAGACAAGTAGCAATGATGGAAATGAGATGGATAAAATACCATTTTTTTTTCCCTGACTTACATCAAGGAAACAAAACTTGTACAAATGCTTCACCAGATAATAATAGGCATGGATCCTACTTTGCTGGAGATTGCTTTGTAAAACAAGCATCTTTGATTAAAAGGCAACATAGATCCTAATCAGGAAAAAAGCACTATCTGGAAAAAGCAGAATGCAAGAAATATCAGAAGCATCAGAATCATCTTTATTATGGTCACAGACCAGAAAAATATCAGAAGTAGACAAAAGATTGAAAAGGCTCTTCCTTTTCTTCTCCTAAGTTCAAAAACTTCAGTATCCAATACCACAGCAATTTGGAGGAAAACTCCAAAATGATAAGTCAAAAAGAGCAATTAATTAGTAAAACCAGAAAAGAAAATGTTTAGAAAAGGGAACTGAAAAAGCACATTATGGACATAATTATATAAACATGAGCTATTAGGAGACAAATGTTTGATTGATACTAACTTTGAATGAACCAGATCTTGTTTTATTTCAAAAAATAGCATCACAGGCAGGGTATGTCTATACTATCACATCCAATCCATTTGGGATAAGGATTTAAAAACCCAAGCGTGGATATAGTGAAGGCCATTTGTTAAGTGTTGGAATGAAACAAGGGAACCCCACATTCAAGGTCCCATTCTACCAGACTGATTTGGGAACACTTCTCTCTTAGCTAGCTTACTCAACAAGGTTGTTCCTGTGAAATGAAATCGTCAGAGTGCTGCACGCACTGCCTTTTGCTCTAGAAAAAAGATGGAGTAGAATTGCAATAAATAGGATTTGCTGGTCAACAGAACATAAAGGTTTAGGGCAGGATTGCAGAAAGACTGGCCTTTGGAACATACGTTATTTGGGGCAAAATGAGGGCCATGTCTTGCAGAAGCTTAAGTTATTGCGTACCTTAAAAATCCCTAACACCTCCCCAAAAGCATTAATTTGGCCCCTTCTCAATCCCCAAAATGAAAATAAAAAGTTCCCAAATCTTTATCCTCACCCACTCATGTGATATCCTTTTCCCACCTGCTTCTTCTGTTTAAAAAATAAAAAAGGTTGCAATGTTGTAATATATAAATATATTGTAATATTTCTTTTTTCATCAGGAGAGGGAGCTATAATGATGGGAAAAAAAATCTCTCTCTACGGCTACAGCTGCAGGGTGAACTTCCCTGATTGCCAAAAATCCGCCAAAAATGAAATGTAGACATAAAAGAATAATAAAATAAAATAAACACTTAAAAATAAAAAATGGTCCCACCCACTTTTGGAGTGTGGTCCTCACCATGCCTTGCCGAGCCCATAACTGCTGTTCAGCTGACAAAACTTGTGCACTACTGGATTAGGGTTTAGATAACTATTGGATGGTACATTATGAGAGAGAGAAATACACATGATTTAGTATAAAGGAATATCAGGATTTTAAAAAAGTTCTCCTCTAATGCTTAGGCCAGGGGCATTCATGGGCAAGTGCGTGGAGTTAAAACAATCAGGCTGATGGCTGTGTCCATGTCATTGAAGCCCTGCTCCTCCTTTAGATTTGTTGCATGAACAACTGCAGAGTCGCAGCTGCCATCTTGACTGCACCCCTGCACCCATTTGAAGAGCCCAGGACTCATCCTGAGGGGCCTGACTTAGTACCTCAGTCCAATTTCATGAGGAGCCGTAGGTGGGCACTTCTTGACTACAAATGTTCAAGTAATTGGAGAGCACCCTTTGAATACAAGGTCTAAGTTAGCTATATATATATATATCCACTTAATTGTCATGCCATCCAGCTCATGTGTAAATAGCTTTTTGATCAGTACTTCATGGGTTATTTTGTCAAATCTTCAGAGAATTAAAGGACATTGTATCTACATATTCCCATAATTGATTAAGGAAGAAGATAAAAAAAACGAGATAAGATTAGTCTGGCAAGATTTAGGGCTCATCAGCAGTGCCTGCTTGCTCTGGTGTGAAAGGACCACAGAAATTGTTTCCCAAGGATATATCTTCACAAGTGAGGCTTCATCTTGTGGTCAGCCTGCTGCTGAGGCAGGCTGAAGCTGGGTTAAGGTATCAGCCTAAAAATGAAGTTCCATCTTATGCCAGAACTAAACTCTCTTGTGGACAATCCATCGTATGGAGGAACCTTTAGAGGAAGAACCTTTAGAGGTCATCAATCTGCTGGGCTCCAATTAGCCTGGCAGATCAGCTCCGGGATCGCCCCCTCCCTTCTGACACTGGGTAGGGCACACCTCTGTGGCCATGTGTGCTGTGACTGCCAGAGAGACTGGACACTTCTCTTTCTTGGTTATTTTCTTCTTTGTGGAGAGAGGTTCAGAGATGGAAATATTGTCCAGTTGTAAGATGAAATTCAGGTCTTCCTGAAAGTTGATATTCCCATTGGTATACAGATTTGTGATTTTGTGATTCAAACTTTTAGTGGACTCAAGGGCTGAGTCTTGACTAATTGTTTATGTGTATATGTATGTGTGTATATCCGCATGCAGGTATGCGTGTGTATTTATTTAGGGAGCAAGATACAGTCCACATACCTGCAGCAGGGACACATTCTAAAATTCTTCCCCTCCCCCCATCTGATCAACAGAAAGTGGATCGTTCCACCCTTCCACCCGCTGCCTTCCTCAAAGTCTTACTGCCCTGTCGATATGGAGGCAACATGAATCCATTCAGGCTGCTATGAATTTGCTGGCCGTGGTTCTGATCGGTAGCTGATGCTTCTCCTCCGTTATACACCAGAGGAAGAGGGAGCATCAGAGCCATCAAAGCCAGGATTCCAAGTAGATTGGAGAGCCAGCTGGAATACCTGTCTCTGCAGTGGGGCAATCCCCTCAGTGCAAAGCTGGTTGTTTCTTTTCCTTTGGTTCGCCTCCACCGTTAAATTTTGTTTCCTGTCAACACATTCTTGTCAGTAAGGCTGGGTTGTTTTTTTCCAAATGAGAAGAGCCTGGGACTTTTCAGCCTTTCCCCTTATCCTCAGTAGCAATAAATCAGAATCTTATTTTAAAATAATATGAAAGGAGGCCATGTAAGCTGCTACACAATTTGAGCAAGCTACTCCGGATTTTATAAACCAGACTCTGACTTAACAAATATGAGGAAGACATAGGGAGTGCTAGTCACCTCCATGATGATGGCAGGATGGGTGCATGAAGAGATGGAGCTGAAGTCAGGACAAGTCAGCCAGTGGCCACTGAGACTGGAAACTCAGGTCAGCATGATAGCAAGGATGAGAAAGAGTCATCAAGCCACAAGGCACATTTGTAGGGTGCTTCACTGTATCATGTTGGAAAAATATAGGTTATTTTTTTCATACTGAGCCTGAGCTCAGAATGAAAATATTCCACCTGATTTAGGAGGAAGGGATATGGAGCACCAGGAATCCTCACATTTTTACCCACACATCATCAGGAAAGTGATAGCCAGGTTGTTTTCCTGCCAGTAGGGTGGGAGGGGTAAGGATGGTAAGGATTCTGCTAGTCACTACCTTGAAACTACCCTGGGAACCAATGTGTATGGGCAGGAACATTGACCAGCCCCTTTGCTGGGGTGCAATAAATGAAATCATTTACTGTTTTCAAGGTGACTTCAGACTGATCTGCTCTAGAATCATCCCAGAGATCAGTGTCAGCCAGACTGATCTATATTTGTTGGACCTTCCTTTCCTCCCTTTTAGAAGACATGCTTCCATCATTTGGTACTTTATCAGTTTTCTAGGATTACTCAAAAATTAAGGGAAAAAAATAACAACCCCAAAAACTTCATAAAGTTTCAGCCAGGCCATCAGCAAGCTCCTTTTGTCCCATATGATGTAATTCATTTGGCTTGGCAAATTAAAACTCATTCAAAATACATGAATGTTTCCTGACTACATTACTATCAATCCCAAACTTTAGTCCTCCCCTTCATTCACTCTTCATAATTTCCTGGTTGAATGTATGCTGTTTTATTGGAGAAGTAAGAGCCAAAAAAGAAACTATTAGCCCTGCCTTTGTTTTTGTTACCTCCCAGTATTTTGTACAATTGGTATACAGATTTTTAACTTGTCTTTTTATTCTGAACATATTTAAAGCAGTCCTTTTTGTTCTTAATATCCTTCACCAATCTTAGTTCATTCTGAGCTAGCTTTCCTGATCCTTGTTCTACAGATCCAAGCCAGTGTTTCTCAACCTTGGTAACTTTAAGATGTGTGGACTTCAACTCCCAGAATTCCCCAGCCAGTTTTTCTAGAAGTTGAAGTTCACACTTCTTAAAGTTGCCAAGGTTGAGAAACACTGGTCTAAACTACCTAAATGGAAGCACTGGAACAAGTTACTGTGCATGTGCCCCACATATGCTGAAACCTCCTCCAGCTTCTAGAATGGCCAAAGGAGAGGCTTGGAACAATTTGAAGGAAAGCAGAGCAGCCACTTTGCTTTTAGGAATGAGGCAGAGTGTCTAACTTCAAAAAGGCAGCTTCAAAGGGGACCTTTTCACAAGTCTTTGTTGAACAAAGCATACCTTCAGAGCTTTGCTCAGTTCTAGTGAAAACCCTTTTTGTGGGGGTGAATATACCTACTACTAGAGAGCCAGTATGGTCTAGTGCAGTGTTGTCCAAACGTGGCCACTTTAAGATGAGTGGACTTCAACTCTCAGAATTCTGGGAGTTGAAGTCCACTCATCTTAAAGTGGCCACGTTTGGACAACACTGGTCTAGTGGTTAAGGCTCCAGGTTAGAAATGGGGAGACTGTGAGTTCTAGTCTTGCCTTAGGCATGAAAACCGTCTGGGTGACTTTGGGCCAGTCACTCTCTCTCAGCCCCCAACGTCAAGCTTGGGTGACAAGCCAGTTGGTCAATTCCTGTTGCAACCAATGGATCAACATTTGGTTGATCTGAAAAAAACAGACCCTGCACCTGCAGAAAAACAATAGGAAGAAAAAAAGTATATCTACTACTTATATCTAATCTATCTCCTGGTTGAAATGAAGATGGTCCTTTGGTTTTGTTGTCTCTTACATTTCTTTTTTTTTTTAATTTTAATTTTTTAAATGAAAGTTTCCAGTGCAAAGATAAAAGACTAATACAAACCAAGAAGAATATAAAAAGCAAAGAAAAAAAAGGTACAGAGAAAAAGAAAAGAAAGAATAATAACAAAGAAAAAAATAAGGAAATGTCTTCCCCTCCCTCCAGACAAGTATAAGCAATTTAGGTAACTTAACAGCTTCTCTAATATTTGAATAAAAAAGCTCTTCTTCCCATATCTCTTCTCTTATCAATAAAGAAATTGTAAAAACATATCATTCAGTCCTAATTAGCAAAAGTTCATTAACAACTACCAGAAGTAACATATATATTTTAACCTTAATCAGATAAATCCATTTTGTATTCTAACTTATCACTTTCTCTGAAAAATAAAACAAAAGAAATCTCTTCAGATCTCTTATCTGTGATCTACAAGCAAATCTTTAAAGCCTTGTCATTCAGTCCTGGTTAAAAAAAAAAAAGTTCCATTAATAGCTACCAGAAACCACAACATATATATTTTAACCCTGGTTGAATAAATCCACTTCATGTTCCTTCCATTTACTTTTAAAAAGCTTGATCTTTAATCCCTTCAAATAATGTCCCACAAGTTGATTTCTTTTTCTTTTTGTCCCCTCTCAGTATCATCATCACTAGTTTAACACATCTCTTTTGTAAATCCAAGATAAGAAAATTTTCCAAGTCATTCTTCTGATTTATTATTTGTATGTCCCCTTTAGTTATTAAGACATCAGCTGGTTTCAAATTCACATTAGTTTCAGTCTCTATTTTGCCAGTAAAATCTGTTCCTCTTCTACAGCCTCTATTAAATCCAATCTTAAGAGTAATTTCTGGGTACATTGTTCCCAAATATCCTTGATTTCTTCTATAGTCAAATAGTATTGCTCCATTGTATTAATGGGTCTCTTCTCCTTTAATTGTAATCTTTAGTTCTCTCTGGTTCCCTCTAGTCAACCTTCAAAATCCCCTCTTATCATATGTTTATTTTTCAATCAGCAAAACTTTTCCATGGGAGGATTTCTTAGTTAGTTTCAAAATCTTCATATATATATATATAAAAGTTTCAAAATCTTCATATATATATATATATATATAAAAGTTTAAATAACTCACAGGAAATATTCTTTCAAGTACATCTGGTCCCTTAACTTTCCAAAATAAACATTCTAGCCCCCCTTTTGATGTTTTTCAAAAGTAAACATTTTTCTTTTTAATCCTTAAAGTTACATGAAACTTCTTTCATCAAGGATAGAAGAAAACTCTCCTGGAGTAATGAAACTTGCCCTTCTGAAGGTTCTTAACATCCAAAAAATCAATAACAGACATTTTCCTAAGGTGATTAAGAGAGGAAGTGAGCAAACCTAGTGTCCTTTGGAAGGCACTGAACCACGGCTTAGGCAAGACGATTTCTCCTGGGCTTCCAGAGTTCTAAAACCTTCTGGAGATTGCTATTTTACAATATCTTCATGGAGACCTTCTGCATGGAGCAAATTTATGGGTGATCCTAGTCTGCGCCTTAATTTGGAGAGGGGTTCTGAGGAGCTGATCCATACACTGGCTCCTCTTTCTGCTGTGGCTGTTGGCTCCTCACCTTGCAGAGCTGTCTTCAGTCTGCCATTGCTTCTCCAGAAGTGCCTTGTCTCTCGTATTTCTAAGTAGCCTTGATCTATCTAATTTATAAACAACAGTTAAATTATTTTTTCCAATGATTATTTCCCTCCTTTAAAATGTATTAGGTTTCCTGGGACTTCGGTGGGGGGGAGGGGGAGAATGGTGAACAGCTCTGTGAAATCTGAAGCAAAAATCTGGTTCCTTGGAACCTCTCTGGATAAGGAAAGGATGGGAAATCACCCACATGTGCTCTGGATGACTGTTGCTTGTGAGGAGACCACAGGACAGAGATTTTACCACGGCTTTGAGCTCCAGGAGATGAAGGGATTAGCCAGCTTGTTTGCAACGATGATGGAGCCCTTTCTAATCACTTTTGGAAATTGCCTATTAACCATTTTAAAGCTATTAGAGACCTTTGGAATGACAGGTCTTCATTGGGTGACTTTATCTTCAACTTTGAACAAAAGAAAAATTAATTATAAGCTTAAGAACTTAAAGAATCTGAAATAAACAGAAAAAAGCTAAATAAGATTTTGATCTTTGAAAGTTATAAATGGACTAAGGGTCCAGATAAATTTGGAATATTGAAATTTTTACAATAAGACTTTGGAATTAATTATAAAGAACAAACAGCTTTAATGGGAAATAAATCTGTTTTGGTTTTTGGAGGACATAACAGAGATAAGTAATTTCATGATTTAAAAACTGGCACTAGAGGGGACTAAAGATTTTAGGTAGAGGAAAAAAAATGTAAGCATATAAAATGTAAAATGTTATAACAATGAAAATACTGAAGGAGACTTTCCAAAATAAACATTCTAGCCCCCCTTTTGATGTTTTTCAAAAATAAACTTTTTTCTTTTTAATCCTTAAAGTTACATGAAACTTCTTTCATCAAGAATACTGAAGGAGACTTTTGAAGAATGAAGTCAGAAATTAGTAGCCACAATATCAACAATGTCAGTAATGGTGTCTGCTTCTACGGATAGACTATTTTTCAGAATGGGAGACTGTTTCTGAGAAGACTGGAGTATATGTGTTATTTGCTGCAATGGTGTTGAAAACAGTACCCTTAGTGTAATGAAGTTGGCAACAGAGAATATAATCAACATAATAGAGTGCAAAACATTTCAAGGCTAATCTCAGAATGACCTCTACTGACCTTGAACAGGACCATTCTGAGTGTACTGGAAGTGGTCCAACATCAGAGCATTTCAGTTTTGAAATGCCTTCTACATTTTTAATCAACAAGCAGGACCTCTCTGGTCCCAACTTTAGCACCTGTTAAGATTAGCATTTTAAGGATCAAACACTGTTCAAAATACATTAGTCAGTAGGACAATATAAATGTTATTGTATAACACTCCCTAATAATTGGTAATTATGGAACTTTGACATTGTAGTAATGACTAGAAGTATTTGTTAGGTTTGAATTGCTCTTATTAGAAGTAATCAGTACTAAAGAACTGGATTCAGCATTTAACTAGCTTCATAATGGAGAATTTTCAGAAGTTTATTGGAGAGCTAAAAACATAATTTCTGTTCAGTGGAATGGGATTTGTACACCTCCAGCTGGTGAAACAATGAATCTAAAATGAAGCAGAGAATTAAAAAGAATGTTTAATCATTAAAATCACATAGGGTTGATCTTGTAAGGTAGATCATCTGGATTTTGCACACCTCGTCTATTCAGTGCAGGTTCCTATGTCTTCAGAAAAGCTGTTCTTGGGAATTTGAAGTCTGTCTGATATAGTTTGGATATAAGACAAAGGGCTCAGGGAGGTGAAGGAATTGGACCTCATCTTGTGTGAGCAAAACTGCAAGGCATCAGTGGATACAATTTATAGAATAACACTTTCCATAAAAGTTATGTGTGTTAGCCTCTTGCAACAAAAACAACTGAGTCTTACAGTACACTGAAGACTCATTATTACATATGTTTTTGTGGACCTTAAGTCATAAATCAACTAAGCTAATATCTGAATTTAGGGTACAGATATATCCATTTTTAAAAATCTACTTCTTCCCTTTTCTCCTAAATCATCTGACATTGCTTTTGAAGAAGAACATTTTCTGAAAGGCGTTGGGCCTTTTCCCCCCAGGTAATCTATGAGATTCTTCTATTTGTCTCATAATTTTTTGGACTTTCTTTCCTCCCTGCTGTCTTTTAATTCAGCTAAACGTGCCTCCATTAAGGCAATGAACTCTACTAAAAACAAAACTGTCAAGTGATCTAAAAACACGCCCTATGCATAATGTGTAATTTGTCTCCGTTTGCCTAAAAGGTGGACAGTGAGTGTGGGGTTTGCTGCCTGCTTATATACAGTGGCTTGCCCTGCTAGTGTTGGTGGGGGTGTGGTTTTCTCCTTGGTAATTCCTTGATTAGGGTATTGTTTTCTGCTTGATTGTTTGTCTGGTGTTAATCCCTGCTTATCTGGGTGTTTCATTTACCTGTTGAAGAATTTGTATATTGACCAGAAACCAACAGTTAAAATGGAATATGGAGCAACTAAATGGTTCAGAATTGGGAAAGGGTGTTTCAAGTTTATATGTTGTCACTTTCTTTATTATTACTTGCAGAATATATAATGAAAAATGGGGAATGAGAAGAAACTGAAGTTGGAATTAAAATTAATGGGAGAAACATCAACAACCTCAGATATGCTGATAATACTTCTTTGATGGCTGGAAGGGAGGAAGATTTAAGGAATTTGTTGTTGAAGATAAAAGGATAGAGTAGCCAATTTGCTATTCAGTGTTAACGCGCGCGCGCACACACACACACACACACACACACAAGTAGGGTTATGTAAATGGGCAACACCAACCCAATGAAAAAATTGAAATAGTAGTAGAATTTATTTTCTTAGGCTCAAAAACATAGGAATGATTACCACAGTCAATAAATGACAAGGTGTCTATCATTTAGAAGAAACATCATATTGACAACAAAAGCACATATTGTCAGGACCATGGTTTTCCTAGTTGTAATATATGGCTGTGAAAGCTGGACTATCAGGAAAGGTTTAAAAAAGAAAAATTGGTAGCTCTGAATTGTGGTGCTGGAAAAAAATGTTAAGAACATTTGGATGGTGAAAACAAATCACTCAATACTAGGTGAAGTAAAACCTGTTCACTGAAAGTACTAATAATGAAGGTATAGTTTCAATATTTTGGCCATGGAATGCGAAGGGAAGAAGATGCCAATGCTTAGAAAAATGCAAGACACTCAAATAAGGGACCAACTGAAGACCAAGAGATTAGCTATTATCCCAACAACTTATGCATGAGCTTATAAGAACTCTAAGAAGCAGTTACTGACAGACAGTCCTGGTGTCCACCAGGTCACAAAGAATTGGAAGAGTTAATGACTAAATAAGAACAAATCAATGCTATTATAGCTGATTTCCAAGTGGCTGAAGCTCCTAGGAAATTTGAAGGCTGGGTTTTCTGGTATTCCTGCCCATGTAGCAGGTACACCTTTTTCTGGACAGGGGCCCACATTTGAATTTTGAGTAATGTGTATGGATCACTGTTTAAAAGGAAAAAGTGAAGGCAGGACAACAGTTATGAGTACTCTCCATTCATATTTTAAATATTGTTTCCTTCTGGCACATTCAAATTGCAACAATTTTGAAGATCATTGGAAGGCTGCATCTAAGACATCTTTTTATATTTTTGTCTGTTTTAGGAGGCTGGTTCATCAACACACTGATGAAAACTGCTCTGTGGTTTTCTGTTCCAGTCATGTCAAATTCCAACCAGGTAATCTGGGAACTGGAAGCTTGGCGTGACTGGGCAGAGTCTGCCTCCCTGCCTAAGTGTTTACCATAGTCAAATGTTACACTCTTTTCCTGCAAATGGAGTGTATCAGATGTGGGATCAGCATGCTGGATATAGGCAGAGAAGGAGAAGGTGTTCTTCTCTCCCCATTGTGTGATCAGGTGAGATGGGATCCAGCCATAAATGGGCAAACCGACTCTACTGAAAAACACTGTACTTGCATTTAAGGGAAAATTATATCTATATATCTTCAAAACTGCAATTTATGAGTATAAATGAGTGAACTACTCTTCTTTTTCACCATGAACTACTCTCTTGGCTTATTAAAAAGATGCAATGGAAGAAGCCCTAATATGCTTTTCTCTGCTTCTTGAAGGAATTGTGGAATTCAAATATAGTGAAAATAAACCTTCAGTTCTCATTCTTTTTAACTTAGAGCGGTCCCATGCATTCAATGGCACTACTGTAGGCCAGGATAGATGGCCTAAATTTATCTAGGGCTGCCGGAATCAGGTTTTACTAGGATGTTGGGGAGAAAAATGTTGATTCTCACAAAGATGATATACTATGGTTGCTTTTCTGTTTCTAATATTTACTACTAGCACAGCAGGAAATTTATAGAAAAACAGCTATCTGAAGCTGTATCCATCTCACCTTAACTTACTCAGTGCCATAGGCAATTTTATCAGGCTGACACTTGTTCCTAAAATCTGGGGAACAGAAAACATTCACTTCAGATTTTCAGTACTACAGTCATGGTGTCCTGATTGTGCATCAACCTGAAGGATCCTAGATTAAATCTCCCATTCAAAAACTAGAGTAGCACAGCTGGATCTGCCTGCTTGAAACTTAGGATATGTTTGCAGAATATAAGTGTCTCTTAAGTAATGTTGGGAATCAAATAAAGAACAAAAAAAGATATCGGAACAGGAGAGTCTTCATGTTGCCAATTTGTCTGCAACATGTGAGATAACCTAGAAATATAGGAAGTAGGATTGAGGAAGAAAATAAAAGGATGTGATGCCTATTTTTCAGGATGCATACCTAGCAGTGAAAACAAAGAATCTTAAAGACTAATTAATGTATAATTGCATCAGCTTTTGTAGATCACGGTTCATTTCATTTAATGCAATGCTGCAATCACCTTCAGAACAGTTAATGATCTTGGGATGGGATTAAAGGCATATATGAGTTATGTCAACTGAGGCCCTATTATATCATCCATCTGGGGACTCCAATGTGGTTATAAGGAGCAGTTGTAAACAAAGTCAGAATATTGGTCCATCTGTCATAGGACTACTTTGTCAGTTGCAAAGAATGTGCTTCTAATTGAACTGTGATGCTTTCCTGATGCATACTTATAGAATAGATATTTTGGAAACAAATCTCCATGGACTAGGCTCAATCCTAAACATGTGTCTTGTTGGAAACAAGGGGATTTATGTTTATGGGTATAATAAACTCACATCCTGTCTTTCTCTTGCTTATCCAACATTTCAAAAAAATATGCCCACAAAGCATTTTGTTGTTGTTGATGATCTTGTAATTTTCATTGGTCTTACAATTTATTTACTTGAAACCAAAGCAGCTATAGACCAAACTTTCAGTTTTCTATAAATGTTCCACTGTAAAGCACTGTCATTAATTATCTGAAAGTGAGTTTAAGCAGCTCATCAATTAAATCTGTAAGTAAATTTACACTGGCAGATTTTTGGAACAACAATGAGAAGTGAGCAAAAATACAAGTTATCCTAGGAAATGGACATAAGAAAATAAAATAAAAAATGATTTGCAGAACAGTAATACTACAGACTGAAATGGAAAATGTAACAGTTCATATAAGGAAGACAGAAAACTAAATGAATTACTATATAAAGATTAACTAACTGTAATGTGGGGACTGATTAATAGAATACTGGTGTAATGTAATTGCTGCAGTTATATGGTTCGATACTATGCTGAAACGGGGACGCTGTTAATGTCATGGGGTCCCCATGTTTCATGTGAGTTTCCATTTTATACAGAACTAGCCCAAGACATTTTGTCACCTGTGGGCAAAGACCAGATGGATCCCCTACTTCCCCATCCTACTGCATATAGAAGCTGACCAGACTGGTAGAAGAACATTCTTTAAGTAACAGTGATGGAGCGGCATAATTTTCTTATTATGTCATAGATGGTTCTGTCTTCAATACACTGCTATCGCTTCCCAGCTCTGGCACTTGAGGCAAGCTTTTCATTTCGCCTGATGATAGGTCCAGCATTTACAGTGCTTTACAAATCTCTTCATTTTCTTCATAATCGGATGCTACCATACCAGGTGAAAACAGACCAAATTCTAGCTGTAGGAATGCAACCTTGAAAAAAAAAAGCATCTAAAAGGATGATTTGGAAAATAGATTCCTTATGATTTTGATTCTTCTTCCCCTGAGCCCCAAAATAACTTTCCGCTGAATCTCTTTAAAAAGGAATTGGATTCAGTTAGAGGTAGTCCACTCAACAAGAAATCTTAAAACAATGAAAATTCTAGTGTCATATAGTAACATTAAAGACAGATTTCCTGCCTGGGTTCAGTCGATTTTCTCAAACCATTTTCTTGTTTTAAAAAAAGTGAGCAGTGGGTATGAGAGCAACAAATCTGCAAAGGTGTCTTGCTCATGTCTGACAGTTTCAGTGTGATATATACATGTATTTATTTGCCTATCATTTGAAAAGATAGCCCCAGACCAACATTCCTGTACTAGTAAAACAAAACAAAACAAAGCAAAACAGAAAAGCAACACTTGCATAGGAACGAGCATGCAACTTATGGTATGTTGGGCATTACTATACATTGCATATAAATTACTGTTATATCTCTAATTGCTGCTTAATTGATTGCTAAGAGTTGACCTTGATTTGATGGCTCATAATCAATCAATCAATCAATTTAACAAAGTTTAAATAAAGTTGTTCCTGCACTCGTATCTTAAAATAAAAATTAAAGCAACAATTGAAAATCGAAAACAAATAGTAATTCAGCTAATAGTTAAACACTTTTAATAAAACTAACCCCAAGTCCAAGTCATTTTCATACTCGGATAGAAAGCCTGGTGAAGAGAGAAATTTCGTGTTCCCTGGATCCTGGAGGAAGAGCGTCCACTCCTCAAATATTAGAGGAAAAGAATGGGTACCATCAGAGAGAAAGTCCAATTTCATATGAACTCCAGGTGATAACTGGTAGGCTGGAAGACACAGAGCAAGGCCTCCTCTGATGTTTAGGAACAGCCCAGCTCTGTAATGGGAAAGGTATTGTGCTAGATTAAAACATCATTCAGAGATTCTTTTCTAATAACTAAGAATGTTTGATTAATTAAGCTTAATTAATTACTAAAACAATTGCTGTTTCAGTATAACTAACATGACTTGAAAGCAACCTTTCTGTCACCATTAAAATAATTTTATATGGCTGAAATCACTCTAAAGCTAGAGTAAAAAAAATGAAATCAAGTGTTGGAAGATTTATTTCTGAATGAACATGTTTAGAAAGATGCTGAAAATGGATAATGCAAAGAAATGGAGTTGCTCCATAGCAAAGCTCATCTTTATATAAATTAAGCATTTCAAAACAATGAAAA
Source organism: Liasis olivaceus (assembly GCA_030867105.1). Taxonomy (NCBI): domain Eukaryota; kingdom Metazoa; phylum Chordata; class Lepidosauria; order Squamata; family Pythonidae; genus Liasis; species Liasis olivaceus. The sequence continues at coordinate 268,739,783 of CM061349.1, forward strand.
ACCTGTTTTATATTCTTTAATTTCCCAGTGTACTTGATGACTTTTATGATTTTGAAGATGAAAACAATCCTTTGTTCAAAGAATGTCCAAGTCTTTTTTTCCAAAGTTACCAACAAAAAAGAGCAATATTTACATTTCTAGAGAGTTCATAGATAGATTATTGTTGCAAAACATCATTTTGGAAATGTGGATCTGCCTTGTCACAAAGCAGCATTCACTCTGATAAAATACGCCTTAATGATTCAATTTAAAAAGTTGAATTGCATCTCTTCTTCTGCATCAACAGAATTATTTTTGGAACCATTAAGCATAAGATTTAATTATTGAAAGCAATGAGTATGCTAAGGCAACATGCTGATACTGTGATGGATTTTTTTCCCCCAAGCACAGTATTAGAAACAGCCAATTACAGGGAGCCTTGTGCCTATTTCAGCTGTCATTTACATCTTGAGTAAACACACACACACCAACACTCAAAGCACACTATTTTATATGTCATACCATTGGCAAACTAATTGGTCTTTCTAAAACATAGGCTAGATATAATGCAGATGAACTAGATAGTTTTATGGATTTAGCTTAATAAAAATTATTTACTCATACCTTCTCTGCAGTATTCTAAATATGGCAGTTCTTTGTATACTCAAGGATCCACAAGACTTGGGAATTATTTTCATGGATTGGGATCCCCATTATGAAGAGCATGTATAAATAGAACAGCCATGAGATAAAACTAGTGTAATCATCTCTCTCACTTGTTCCTTGTTTTCCCTCTTGATGGAATGACTGTTAGGTAGAAAACATTGGCTATGGAATTGGAAGTCCCACCTGGTTGTTTGAGGAACTGGATCTGAACCCACTAGGTTCAGCATTCCAGTCCTAATTTCTATTTTGGAACCTTGGACAAGACAATCATAGCTTAGAACCATGTGATTGGAGAATTACCTTGCAGATTGGCATGGAGAAGGAAAACTGTGTGTGTGTGTCTGTATGTGTGTGGATTCATGTGGTGAACTTGATATACAGATCAGCTCTGATCTAACCTGAATCTTTATTCTCTGCATGCTACTCATTCTCTAGGTCCAGTCAGTTTTCCATGTTTTGCTTGACAGCAAACAGACCAAAAAGCACAATAACCAAGGAGATGGTTGGAAAAAGCATGTACAGACTGAAATCTATCCCATTAGTTTCAGTGGAGCTGACTCATAGGGACCTGTACACAAGATTTTTTAAAATGGTGACTGGAACATAGTTTTACAGTGAAAAAAAGATGGGGTATTAATGTTTAAGTGGAGAGAACATGGGTTCGTGAGATGGTATCCAGAGAAGGGATGCCCCGATTGCTTCCCAGCTGGATTATGGCAGTGCACTCTATATGGGGCTGCCCTTAAAGACCATCCAGAAATTACAACTGGTCCAGAATACAGCAGCTTGCACAGTTTTGGGTGCTCCACGGCAGGGAATAACCTTAATTGTTTGCCTTTGACTGAAAAGGCTAGAGTGCCAAGAAGGTGTTCACAAAATTTGAAATAGGTCCCCTGGTCCAAAAAGGGCAAGGGCAGGGGGAGAATCACCTTCATGAGTCCTAGAGGCACAAATAAACTGAGAAAATGGATGGCATTATTTTTTCTAAGAATTTTTTACCTACTAAGTAAGTAAAAAATTGGGTCCCTCCCTGACTGCTTTGTGACTTCTTGCTATCTTGGAGTAGGGCTGGCTTTACAACAGTAGTTCAGCTATTTTTTTGTAACTTTCCTCTTTTGTGGTGCCTTACTGGAGGCAGGGGTCCAGTCTGCTCTGCAAATTTTTTTTTTGGTTTAGTTTTTAGTTAGTCACTGGCTGGAAGCCATAAGGATTAGAGCGTTCCAGAGCACAAGGGACTTTTTACTTTCATTCATTTTATATGGTGGTATAATCAAACATTCATAACATTTAGTTCAGGCTTGTCCTTATCAAAATGTCAAAAGCCCTCCACTTCAGCCCTCTTCCATCCCCCTTGCCTCCAAGCAAAACTCCAGGAACCCAAACACAGACTTATTCCTCCATCCCAGTTTCTTTGATTCTGAGTTTTAGCCCTTCTGATGTACAATCTGCTTATGCAGCTTTCATGTCTGCCTCCAAATCTACCTGTTTCATGTGTGTGCATCCAAACCAGAAAACAAATAAGTATTTTAATTCTGCAGTTTGGCAGAAAGTTATAGGTGGCTAAACTGATATATATATATATATATATATATATATATATATATGTGTGTGTGTGTGTGTGTGTGTGTGTGTGTGTGTGGAGTCCTTGGGGTTCTCTGAGCTTGGTTCTTTTCTTGCAAACGTTTCATTACCTGGCTGAATTGAATAGTATACTATTCATTGAATGCTGAATTGAATAGTATACTATTCAAAAAAGACAAAAGACCAGAAGATCACCTCACCAGCATTCAATCACCAGCAATCATCTCCAGCAATCATCACCCAGATAAGCAAAGGTCACCAACAGGCACACAATCAAACAGTCAACAGATGCTAATCAAGGAACTACAGAGGAGCAAAACAGAACCTCACCCCCACCAGCACTGGCGAAGTAGGCCACAGCAGATAAATAGAGAGCAAACCTCATCCCATTTTAGCACTGAAGATGTTACCCAGCCGGGTAATGAAATGTTTGCAAGAAAAGAACCAAGCTCAGAAAACCCCAAGGACTCCACAGTTCAACCCAGAGCTACACATATTCGCCTCTCTCTATATATATATATATTCCCCTCATCGTGTCTAATTTTGCATAAATGTTTGAAGAACTGGCATTGTGTTTTCCTCTAAACAAACTGACATTCATTTGTGTGTAAGAAGTAGAAAGACGAGTTCAGGAATAAAAATATATTTATATATACATACACACACAGAGGACACAAACTTCTAGTTTGTGAAACAAGCAAATCAGGATAAACCAGTTGTCTTCATGGCCCACTAACAATGTATTCCTATATGGGTCTTCTAAAAATAAGCTGACTCTTTTTGATGAAATTCTATGCCTATAGCTCTACATGTGTAAAAAGACAATTCTCTTTATTATTTCTGCCTAAAACCTATTTCCTGGCTGTATCCATTATCTGTGAAATCAAGTTTTTTTTCTTTTCTTTTCACACTAATTTACATTGAATTTCCTTTGCCATTTTGTTGTCCTTTAACCAGTGCAGTGAGTGTCCAGATATTTCTGCTGCCTATATAGGTTTCAGCGGGTGGGACTGATCATTCACAAATCTAGGCCTGTCACCCACTCCTCTTTAAACAGAGATAACTTATGATCCACTTAAATAACATCGGTCCCTCTCAACAGAGATTCATGGTAAATTCATACTGCTTAATTCTTTCAGCTGTTACCTGTTCAATTTTGCAGATCATTATCTCCAAAAGCACATGAAAGTTATTTAGTACCCATTGTCAATCGCCCAACTGTTGTCCATAGATTTGTTTTTGAGAACCAACAATATCGCAGCAAGATGTTTGTTTGGAATGCCATCTAGTTCAACCCTTGGTTTCGTGCAGGAAACACAAAGATAAAGCGTCTGCAACAGATGGTGTCCAGCCTCTTCTTGAAGACTTCCAATGCTAATGCTGTCATGTAAGCAATTATCAGCATTGCTCTGGGGCAACAGACAAGTGAAAGAATTTGCTTCTTGTTGGAGCTGTGAGATCATCTGCCTATAATTTTTTACAAGGCTTCTTTAAAATAAGAGCTTGATTTTATATAATAAGAGTTGAGAAAGGCACAGCTTTCTATGCCAAGTCAACTCACTATGGTATAATTATTTTATTTTATTTGTTTGTTTGTTTATTTACAGGACTTATATGGCCACCTACCTCATATGATGACTCTAGGCAGCTCACAACAATCCATAAAAAACATAGTTAAAAACAAAAGTACCCTCCCCCCAGGTGCCAGACCAGTCATCCTCACAGCTCAACTCCCATCCTAGCCCAATGCTTGGGGAAAGAGCCAGGTCTTCACAGCCCTCTGGAAGACTAAAAGGGTAGGGATCCCTTGGATCTCAAGTAGGAGGCTATTCCAAAGGGCTTGGGTGGCCACCAAGAAGGCACACCTCAGGTCCCATCAGATGACAACATTTAAGGGACAGAACCTGGAGCATACCCACTGTATTTAACCTAGTAAGATGGGTAGATACCCTCAAGGAGATGCAGTCCTGCAGGTAACCTGGCCCAATGCCATGTAGGGCTTTAAAGGTGATAACTGGCACCTTGAATTGCACCTGGAAAACAAATGAAAGCCAGTGCAGCTCACACAGCAGTGGTATTACTCAGGTGAATCACGGGGCACCCACAAATGCACAGGCCACTGTATTCTGGACCAGTTGCAGCTTCTGGATTGTCTTCAAGGACAGCCCCAGGTAGACCATGTTGCACTAATCCAAACAGGAGATGACTAAGGCATGGGTGACTGTGAGCAAGTCCTCCTGGTCCAGGAATAAGCATTTGGCACACAAGATGGATTTGTGCAAAGGCCCCCCTGGCCACATCTGCCACCTGCTCTTCCAGCAGGAGCCATGAGTCCAAGAGGACTCATGAATTGCACACCAGACCTGTGCAGGGGAGTGTTACCCCATCCTGAGTCAAAGATGTCAACTGTCCTGACCCTGGGGGGCCAAAGCCCCATAAGCACTCCATCTTGCTAGGGTTGAGTCGCAGCCAGTTTCTCTCCATCCAGGCCCTTACAGCATCTACGCACTGAGCCAGGACCTGAACAGCATCACTTGCCCAGCAGGGGTAGAAGTGTATAATTGGGTATCATCAGCATATAGATGCTGAACTCCATGCCAGCAGATCACCTCTCCCAGCAGCTTCATATGGATATTAAATAGGAGGGGAGAGAGACCCTAGCCCTGAGGCACCCCACATAGAAGGGGCCTAAGGCTATACCTCTCCTCCCTCAATAGCACTGACTGGTACTAGCCACGGAGAAAAGAGGAGAAGCACTGCAAAACAGTGCCTCCCACTCCTAGTCCCTGGAGCCAGTCCAGCAAGATACCACGGTCAGTAATACCAAAAGCTGCTGAGAGATCCAGAAGAATCAGGATGGACACACCACCGCTATCCCAAGCCCTCCAAAGGTCATCCACAAGTGCGACCAACGCTGTCTCGGTACTATAGCCTGGCCTGAATCCTGACCGAAAAGGGTCCAGATAATTCACTTCATCCAAAGCCCACTGTAGCTGGGAGCTAACCCTAACCCTAACCCTAACCCCTAACCCTAACCCTAACCCTAAAAAAGGAAGGTCGGAGTCCCAATGAAAGTTATCCAAAACTGTAAGGTCCAAGGATGGCCTGTTGAGGAAGGGGTGAACCACCATCTCTTTCAACACTGGTGTAACGACCCCCTCCCACAAGGAGGCCTTTACCACCACTTGGACCCAACCACATGCCACCTCCCGGGAGGCCTTAACCAGCCAGGAGGGGCATGGGTGCAGACTACAGGTGGCAAAGCTCACAGCAGTAAGGACCCTGTCCACTTCCTCAGGACTGACCAGCTCAAACTGTTCCTAGATAAGCAAGCTAAGATGTGCTAGCTTATTAAAAAGGGTGATATACATGGTTACATATTAATTATCCTTTCAAAAGTTGACAAATATTTATGAATGAAGTAGAAAGACCTTCATCTTCTAACAGCAGTGTCTTTAGTATCCACATCAACCAATTCTCCTGAACCAGTTGTTTTAAATAAGATGCATGTCATATGGCTGTAAGGTTTGATATACACTAGTATTTAATTTTTCTAGCATTGCATACTTCAAATTTCTATATTTAACAATAAATGCTGTATACATAGCTACTTATGTTTGACAAACTATTTTAAACTTGGCACTTTTGTGTGACCTATTAAATATTTATGGACTAAGAGCTGCCAGTTCAATTTTGTGTATCCAAGTAGGATTTCATATACAATAACAGGGAAAACAATGACAAGCTATAGTAAAACTGTTTAAATGCATAATGAAATGACTACTACCTACATTGTGCTGGGCTACCTTTTTTGTTTGCCAGTGAGTAAAACCACAATTTCTATTTGTATCTATAATGATTAACAATGGTTTAAAAGATAATGCTACTGTTTCTACTGTTAGACATGACTGGTTTGCTTGTTTGTGTTGTTTTGTATTAGTTGGTTTCAGTGCCTCTACTGAAACTGCAGGCTGCCACATAAGTTTCATTATGAAATTATTTATCTGGAAAGACAAGATAAACTACTTTAATTCTGAGTAATTTATGAAGGACAGCCAGTTTGGTTTAGTGGTTAAGGCTCTAGGCTAGAAACTGGGAGACTATGAGTTCTAGTCCCACCTTAGGCATGAAGCCAGCTGGGTGACCTTGGGCCAGTCACTCTCTCTCAGCCCTAGGAAGGAGGCAATGGCAAACCACTTCTGAAAAACCTTGCCAAGAAAACTGCAGGGACTACTTCAGGCAGTTGCCAGGAGTCAACAGTGACTCAACAGCACAAATAAAAAAATAATAAAAAAAAAATGAAGAGGAGTCAAATGTGGAAATATTTTGTGCAATATTTTGTGGGAGGAAATGGGGTTCATCTCCCTCTTCTTTTCCTTCCATTTCCTTCCCATTCTTTAATGCAGGCTTAATCAAATGCAGGGGTGTTTGCAAGAGTGTGTCAACAAGGTAAGATGGCTGCCTGGACCATGCCATCTGTCATACGATTGAAAAAGAAATGGAAAGTTAAGTAGGCTTCCTGTGACATCCAGATTTATAGTACTGTATTTGCCAGTAAAGGTGATCAGTGAGAACTGTATGAAATCATATTTCAAATACAGCACATTTTCCTGAGGCTAGATATCAGTAGAATGTTCTGCTATTAGGTTAACCCAACTTCTCCACTGGTACACAACGAAAGGAGCAGCGCTCAACAGGCCATCTGCCGTGCCAGGCCTGGGAGACACCAAGCTCCAAGTAGATACGTTGATGTCACAAGCATCACTTGCATGTGTTACAAGCAGGCTGCTATCTCAAGTGTTTTCACTCCAGTGAAATAGAAAAATGAGGTAACCTACAGTGAGGTTGCAGCTGCAGTATTGTAGACCATCAACAGTAAAGCTATGTGTACATTTTAGTAGCCCTGTGTGATATGAAACTCAACAATTACCTAATCTATACTTGCAGAGGACAGAATCCTATTAGCCACCACCCCAACACTAACATTTTGATGTCGATTTTTAATTTGTTTTTGATTTTACTTTTTCAGTATTGCATCAGGCATCACATTTGCCATTTCTGTTTCATCATGGATCACCACAAGAGGTTGAAGCCCTAAAACATTCAAAATGCTAATTAATCTTTACAGAGACCCAGTAATTATTTTTTTAAAGGATGGGAATTTTAAAAAACCTGCAGATGCCATTTGAACATGGTTAGAGAGTAGAGCACTCAGAGGTGTTTCTTGCCTGGGATGCTATTTGATATAAGAAGCTTTTGAAGATTTCTTTCTGAATAGGAAATGATCATAATATCTGATCAGGGCCTCCCAGGGCCAGTTGGAATCATGTGGCATCCAAATTGAATGAATGAATGCATGAATGAAATAACCATTATACCCATCTCCTGGTTGAGTTTTTATCAGAATATGCTGGATTTATTTCTAAACAGGTGGGAAGAATCCAGCCTACTCTCATTAAAAACCCATCCAGGAGAATTAGATGTTGACAATAGAGGGCATTTGCTTTCTTAAGGACCTCTTTCCACTGACATTTTCTTTAGGAACATTATTATCTTTCAAACAGACCATCTTTTTGAGATGAACCTGAGTGAAAAGCTTCATTTCAAACAAAAGTTTGTCAGACTTCATTGGTCCCATGAAAGTTTTTCTTTAAAAAATTAAAATATATTGGCATTTCTTCATCCAGAAATAGTTTCTTAGAAGGAACCAGGCTTGCCTTTCTGATACCTTTACTTTTTAAATATTCCCTTTTCCCTCTTCATAAAGCAGCCCATTAACTCTGTATGGTTACAGTATTAACATAACTATGAATATTGACTTTATTATATGGCAAAATAAAATTTTAGATTAGATTCAAATCTTCATTCTTTTTTTCACTGCCTGCTAATATGTTGCTATATTTTGATTACATTGGTGCAGTAAGTCAGGGAACAGATAATTTTAATTAAAGAAGAAACTTTTATTCTCAGGTCCTCACAAATCATTTTCAGCCTATTGATGTGAGGTCCCTGAACCACTGGAACTGTGATGTTTCACTCAGAATGCAGATTTTTTTTTAAAAAAATATGGAATGCAGGTATTTGTTTTATTCATAAAAATAGAAAATGTCATTATCTGCTGAATCTTCAGCCCACATTTAGCTGCTTTGCTGTGTTGTTGGTTAAGTGCAGATGTCATATTTATCAAGGGAAATAAATATAAAAATGCATAATAAATAGCAGGACCCAGAACTATCACACAGCAAATGTGGCCACCATCTTCCTCCCAATTCACAAGTCCAGAGTAATCATATTTTCCTTTCTAAGCCATGGCTTAGTCTCTTCAGAGACTTGTCTGGGAAAGTTTCCAGCCGCATGCCCCCTGGTTTTGATCTGAAGGTTGTGCTTAGACTTATGCGGTATTACAAAATACGAGACACAAGGCACATTGCCTGGGTCAGTCCCTGAGATGGAAAAACTGCCGAGTGAGAACAAATATTTTCCTCAGGGGCTCTCTGATGCTGGCTGACGATTTGGCATCTCACAGATATTTCATTAGGTGTTAATGTGCCCCCTTTACCCAGAAGATTCATTTGTTATGGCTGAATAGCACTAGAGTCAAGTTTGAGGGGCGTTCCATAGGAAGGTTTGTATATCCTTCTTTTTTCCTTTTTGCATATTAATGTTGCTTCCAGCTTGATTAGGCAACTGCATTGGATCAGTGCTGGTCTCAAACTAGGCTGACAGCACGAAGCAAGGATGAGGGCAGAGCAAGAACAGATGGTGCAACAAGGAAGGCAATTGTATTGCCTGCAGTTGTCAAGGGAGGTATTCCCCATCTCCCCAACTCCCCCCCCTTCACTCTTATATGCCTGCATCAATAACCTTTTTTTTTACATACATGAAATAAAGCTAAAACATTTAGCTAAATCGTCATCTATGTGCATCAGTCAATATTCACAGATCATGTGTGTGTGGGTGAGTGTGTATTATGTATGTTTTACTGTATTTCTGTCTGGGGATTAGAGAAAGAAATCCACTCTGCTCCTGGGTAGTTTTTCTGAGACTGTACCTTTACTCAGAATCATGGGGCACATTTGCAATGACTATGTGCCGCTTAATAACTGGGGGTGGGGAGTGGGGAACCACAACTCCCAAGCTTTGGTTAGGCTGGCACTGCAACTCCCAGAACTGCTTTAATAAATAAAGGGGGGGGGGGGACTCAGACAAAGGGGAATTGAGAAGGGTGGACATTTGTTATTTATATTTTATACATATTTTAATTAGAACTGAGACTCATTTTTGCTTTGGAGGAGTATCAACCTTTGTGGGCAGCGAGGAAAGACCTCAAGCAAGCTTACAGATGTGTGTGTGGGTGTGTATACATGTTGAGGGGTAGTGGTGGGGACAGAACTCATAAATATTATAGTGATGACATTTGCTTATTTCGTATAAATGTAATTCTTTGCAAAATTGGCTGTGCAGTGCTATTTATATCAGGAAAAAATTGTTATGGTTAATTACAGAGCTATTTAGATTGCAAGAGAGCATTTTTATTATATCCCCTTCACCCCAAGTTGCAGCATGTATAATTGGTGGGCCCAGAAGTTTCCCCTCTCTGAAATATGTTCACCTGATTTTGGAGTTTGGAGTTCATGGCCACCATGGCAGTTGTGGACCTGACCTAGATCATAGAGGGTCCAACTCATGCAGATGGTCACACACTTGATCTAGCTTTTATCTTGAAGCAGTTGTGATGTGATCTGAAGGTGGAGGATGTTAAAGTTAGTCCTTTGTCATGTCAGATCACATTCTGTTAGTTTTGGAATTTGCTGGGTCTCTCCCTACACACAGGGAGATTGGACTTATTAGATTGGTCTGCCCCAGGTGACTAATAGGCCCAGGTGGGTTTTGGGATTTTTCCTGAGAATGTATTGGCAATTTGACAGAGGTATTGGTTTCCACCTGGAATGAGTATCTATGCTTCTATCTTCTATGCAGTCCCTCCTTGCCTGTCACTCTCTGGGTGCTCACTGGTTTTCTGAGGAACCCTGGGCGGTGAACTGCCAGAAGAGATGCCTAAAGCACTGTTGGAGAAAGATGAAAAGTGAATCTGAATCAACATGAGTAAGAGTTCATATTAGGGATTACATTGTGGTGATAAAAATGACAAAACTTCACTATTTTTAACTATTTTTCTGGAGATAGCCAACCAGCAGTCCTTTTAAAAGTGACCTGTTCCCTGCTGGGCATGGATGGCCACAAAACCATCTGTAGAGCTGTGGTAAGGAATATTATAAGCATCTGACCAATAAAGTTGTTTGGAGTTGCACTTTCATGGTATTTGGAAGCATATTGGCACCTACTCAGAGGTAACATTGAGTCTTCAGGACAAATAGCTGTTGATAGCCTTATTCTCCATGAATTCAACTACTCCCCTTTTAAAGCCACCCAAGTTAGTGGCCCTGATAATATGTTGTGGTAATACATTCCAGATGTTAATTTCATGCTATAGGTAAAGAATTGTTTCCTCTGTTCTATATCTCCTTCAAGTCAGCTTCCCTGGATTACTCTTGGTCCTAGCTTTTGGAGAGATGGCGTAAAACATCTCCATGTCCATTTTCTCTGTGCCATGCATGATTTTATTCCTTGGTATGGATTCTTCTGTACAACATCTTTTCATTGTGATAGGCCATGAGACGTACCCAATAGATGGCAAACCCATATGGCAATTTGTAAGTCTGCATTTTCAGTTTTCTGCTGTATTTTTATGTTTAATAAAAATATAAAAATGTGCAGTCTATTAAAAAATAACTGGAGTGGAAGGTCTGATGATCACAGTTTAAACTGTTGATTCCCACAGGCTCAGCAATAGAAATTCACTGAATGTGAATCTATTTGAAAGAGAATTATAATTTCTTCTCTAATGGAAATAATTATTTTCCCTATAATACAGAGGATGACCCTTAAGCAACTACTTCTCTTTAAACTTATTTTGATTTAGGTAATTGAAACTCTCTATACATATTACAATTTAATTAGCAAAATGTCTTTTTAATATATTTAATCTAAAACATTTTTGATGCTTTTCCTCAAAAGATTCCATGGTGGTGAATGTGAATGAAACAGTTTACAAAATAATAGTGTAATAAAGCAACAAAATGTCATAACAGCACAGAGCAACTAATTAAAAAGAACATAAACTAGCTAAAGCATAAAAACAGAGCAAAATCCTAAAATGCACTACTATTTGAGATTAGGATGAATGGATTAGTGCTCTGTTGGTTCTTCTATATTATAGAACAAAGAAATGCATAGGCAGATTTCAGAAAAGGCAGAGGGACACAAGATCAGATAGCTACCATAAGATGGACAATGGAAAGTGTAAGAACTTACCTTTGCTTCAGCGACTACAGTAAGATGTTTGATTCTGTAGATCATGCCAGAATGTGGAACATATTCTAATGGCTCTATCAAAACACCTAATTTGTTTTTCTGAGAAATCTTTACAATAAACAGAAAGCTATAGTCAGAAATGAATTCAGAGAAACAGAATGAGGAAGGGAGTGAGACAAGTATGCATATTGTCCCTATCCCTGGTTAATTTATACATCAAATAATTTTTTAAAATGGCAGGATTGTACCTGCAAAAACAGGTAAGCAGATACACCAGTTTGTTAGTTGAAAATTAAAAAAAAAAATTAAGACAGCTCATTATAGAAGTAACAATAATAATAATAATAATAAAAAAACCCCTGGATTAATGTTAAATATTAAGAAGAGAAAGATAATGTCAAATAGCATATTTAGTAAATGCTTGAAGATGATGTGGTGGTAGTGAAGAGTATTGTTTTCTTGTGTTGAAGAAAAGATAAGGACAAATGCTTAAAGCAGTGGCCTTTCTAGCAATAATGTTCACCTGTGAAAACTGGATAATGAATAAGAACAAGAGCAAGAAGACAGGTGCTTTCAAATTAGATGGTTAGTAAGAGTAACATGAACTGCAAGAAGAACCAACCAGTCAGTCCTAGACCAAATAAGGACTGACTGCTCCCTTGAGGAGAAGACCAGCAAATAGAAACTTATGTACTTTGGACTTCTGGTGAGAACATGGCAGCTTAAAGACCTCTCTGCAACAGGAAGAAATGACACCACAACTGAATTGGTGGCTGGCAGCAACTGCTGGTGGCCCAACTTGCTCCGGATAAAGGAGGAAGCAAGGAAAACAACTCATTTTGTCTCCTGACAGCCATTCCTTGAAAGCTAATTGTGGAGACTGAAGCCTCTGTGGATGGCTCTCGAGTCAAGCGATTGGGAGGTGGGGGAACCATCTCCATTCACCGTTGTGGTGCAGCCTTAATGGACATTCCCATTTTTTAAACACTTTGGTTTATAACTATTTTTCAGCTTAAGAGAGACATCCTTCACAACAGATAAGTAAATCTCTTGGGACTTATCCTTATTTTTGGGACTATATTTTTAAGTGAAGAAATAGAGTTTTAAATTAAGCTGATTAATTCACAAAAACTGGAGGAAAAGTGGAATTTAAATGAGACTTAAAATCTACTTATAGTGAAAAAGGAAGATTTATTTGTTAAAGGCTTATTTTTCCATGCAACTCCATCTGCAGCAATGAGGTTTGTCTTTTCTATGGGAAAGTTTCTTGTTTTGTTTTGTTCAGTTCTGTCTGCTGACTGATGGGGCTTTAGAAACAGAGCTGGACTGTAACTTGTGTGATTCCTGTGTGATCCCTTTGAAGTGAGCACACCTGCCTGCTATTTCAGTTTGAAAGGCACTAAAGGGCATGAACTGCAGTTTACTTCTGTTTGTAATTAACTATATCTAGCTATACATTTCACTTGTCTAAATGGAAAGAAAAAAAAAAAAAGAAATGGCTAAAAGAGGTCCCTTGAAGCAGCTGCTAGAAGATAAAATAGCTCCTTTAAGTCTACTCCAATCAATGTTTGATGAACTAGGAGCTAGATTTAAGTCCCTTGAAAAAAAGATAGAAGAAAGAGTGGATAAGATGACTAACTTTGGAAAAAAGGTGGAGACTGAACTGAATGTGGAATTAGAGTTCAAAAAAGTGTTGGAACTATGAAGGTGATATGGAGAAAGAAGTTGTGGATTTAAATATGGACTTAAGATGGCCAAAGGATGATATGGAAAAAGATGCTAGAATGGAATTGCAAATGGAATCAATTGATGCTATAATGTTCAAAGGGGACATACAAATAATGGAGAAGAATGATCTGGAAAGATTTTTTATTTTGGATTTGCAAAAAGAATGTATTGCATCAGTGAGGCCATTCCTGGGAAGAGATGAAGAGAAAAGATTGGAGATGTTTCTGGGAGAAGACAAGAAGATCATGGGGAACTAACTGCTGGGACATTATAAGAAAGGACTAAAGTTTAAGCAATTTAAAAGTAAACAGAAGGTTTACAAAGTGAATTTATTGGACTATGGTTAACGTATATGTTGAGGCGCTCAGTAGTTATTAATGGGATTTGCTTTTATGACCAGGACCGAATGACAATGTATTAGGATTTTGGTACAAAGTTCACTAAGGTTAAGATATATTGTTATTAAATCTATGGAATTTTTGTTCTTATATATGACAATAGAAGTAAGAGGTTTATATGCATAAAGGTAGAAGAATATGACATTATTTATAATTTTATTTTTATATATGATCACAGCAAGGTTTTTAAATGCATAGAGGTGTAAAAAATGGTTTGTACGGTTGATGGAGCTGGCCAAGATGGCAAAACTGATAGTTTTGATTTGAGATAAGACATTGGGTAATTTTAGTGTTAACTGGAAATTTTATTTATTTTTATTTTTTTTACCTTTTTGTGAGATTTAAAAAAAATGAAATTATTTTGTATAGGTTTGAAGATTAGAAATAATATGGGTTAATAGAAATAATGGAACCTATGTAGTAAATTTAGAGCAAGAGCTTGATGTCTATTTTTACTTATATCACAGGTGGGGTGGGGTGGAAGTCAATTCTTTTTTGTTTTTTGTTTTTTTACTTTTCTGCACTCTTGCTTTTTATTATTTTTTCCTTTGTTCAGTTTTTTTCTTTTCTTATTTTTTATTCTTAATATTAGTTTTGGTTAGTTTTTATTGTTCTTCTGAAAAAAATTAATAAAGTTATTATTATTAAAAAAAAAGAAACTTGTGTACTTTGAACATATGATGCAACAGGATGATGGACTGGAAAAATGGCCACGCTTGGCAAGACTCAGTGTCAAGCCCAGGAGGCTGGGAAAAACCAAGCAAACAAGTATTACACATATTTGATTTGCCCTGATCTTGACAAGTTTTTGGAAATCCTTAAAGACTTGGTTATGGTCCTGGGCATAGAGGTCAGGAAGTTAGTTTGAGCCCATGAGTTTTATTGTTGTTCTGGGTATTGCCTATGGCTGCCATTTATATATATGTAGGATTTGGGGCCAAATATATAGTTGTTTATTGTCGCAGATTTTTTAAAAAATCTTTTTACGTGATGTTAATTGCCCAAAATCATATGGTAAGGTGGGAGGCTGATCAAATCAAATCAAATCAAATCAAATCAAAATATTTAAGATTTGGTATCTTTAATGCTCATCTGGGGGAAATACAGAATTTTGGAAACTGTAATAGAAATGTTCTAGCTTCATTTATAGTGAGTTAATTAAGATGGAGTTGCTTTGAATGCTTTGAGATGCTTTTTCTCATATTTCTCCCCACTTGGGCTCAATTCTTATTTATGAGTTAAGCTGTCAAATGGGTTGTACATTTCTATCTCTTCCATTCCTTTCCAGACTCCCCACGGTGTCTCACACTGAGGGAAATAGAAGAAAGGGAAAGTAATGGGTATGGTAAGTAGATAGGATCAAAGAGATTAAAGGATTACCTTTAGAAGAACTATAAATTATTGCTAGTAATAGGTTGATATGGAATATTTGACCACGCAATCACAGAAGTCAAGCTTGACACAGTAGTATTTAACTAGCTAACATACTGTAGAAGACTCCATGTAATACAATTTCTCAGCAATCTTGAATGAAAGAGTTCCTTACTTTAGGAAATGGATGGATTCAAGATATTTGGAAAGTAAGAAATAAGCTGTAAGGTTGTAACTAAACTATGCCAGCAAATCTGGGGAATGACACATTGGCTGACATATTGGAAGAGGTCAGTCTATATACTAATACCAAAAAAGGATACTTTCTTTGTGCAAATGATTGCACAATATCCTTAATTTTATATGCCAGCAAAATAATGCTTATGTTCATCCAATGCATATTGGATCCCTACATGAAAAGAGAGATGCTTGATGTTCAAGCTGAAGAACAAGAGACATTATTGCTGATACATGCTGAATAATAGAGAAAGCCAAAAAAGTCAATATCTACTTCATTTTATAGAAAGGCCTGTGATTATGTCAACTGTGTCAAGCTATAGAATGTACTTAGAAAAATGGGAATCCTAGAACATCTTATTTTCCTCATGCAAAACCTAGACACAAGTCAGGAAGTCACAGTCTGGATGGAACATGGTAAAACAGGCTGATTCTAGGTCAGTGAAGGAGTGAGACAAAGCTGTATAGTCTCCCATTATTTATTCAACCTATATGCTAAATATAATATTGAGGCAAGCTGAATTGGAAGAAGATGAGCATGGTTTAAAACTGGAAGAAGAAACATCAAGAAGCCTGCACTACACTGATTATGCTACTCTGATAGCTGAAAATATTCTGCAAACTCTAGCAATGAAAGTCAAGGAGCACAGTGAAAAAAAATGGGACTAAAAATAAATCTAAAGAAGACCAAAATAATGACAACAGGTACAATAACCAGCTTTGGAATTGACAATGAATATATTGAAGTGGAAGATAGCTTCTGCATTTTAGGATCAGCTATTAACAGTAAAGGAAACAGCAGTCAAAAAATATACCACAGAGTAGTATTTGGTAGAGTAGCAATGAAAAGATATTAAGATACTGTGATGTGTCTAGACTTACAGAGATCAGAATCATGCAGACAATGGTTTTCTCTGTGATACCCTATGGAAGTGAAAGTTGGACTTTCAAGAAACAGGATAAAAGAATATTGACACTCTTGAACTTTGGTATTGGAGAAGATTCCTGAGAATACTGTGGATAGCCAAGGAAACAAATGGATCATTGAACAAATCAGTTCAGAGTTCTCACTCAAAGGGCAAATAATCAGACGCATTATGATATTTTGGACACATTATGTGAAGACATACGGCTGTCTTGAGAAAGGAAAGAGAAAAAGAGGACAACCAGTAGCAAGCTGGATGGACTCAATTACAGCAGTAGTGGACTCACCTTTGGAAGATTTGAAGGACCCGGTTGGGGATATATGATCCTGAAAAAAAATCTATGTGGTCATGAAGATTCAACATTGACTTGATGGCACATAATCAATCAACTGATCAATCAAGAAATAATCTTATTGCTCTTAATCAAACAAACCTCCCCACATTACTGTCAGATTTCTTGGGCTCCAAGGCTAGGCTTGAAATACTGTGTTCCTGATATTAAAATGTGATGGACTACTGAATCACAAATATTATGGTTATGCTAATTAAATGATCATATCAACTCAGGGCAAGTTAGAACACTGATTTTTTTTAAGAAGCAAGAAGAAAATGAACTCTATAATTTCACATTTTAATCAGTATCATGGTTTTGATTATTCTGCGGTGGCAAATTCCAGAATAGCAATTGCATTAGTATGCTTATTGCCATTAATGGGTGCTATGGTGTCAGTTTTTCAGCCATGTAGTTGATGGTTGATTTTCATGCTTCTTTCAGACGTTCTCAGTGGCTTAGACGCAAACTACCTGGAAGGAGCAAACCAGTCCTATGACCTGGTTACTTCATGGAGATAAGAAATAAATAAAAAATAGAAATAGTATGTATAGAGAGAACTGATTAAGAACAGTATAAGAGGTAGGGAGAAGAAAACTGCTGACATAAAATGATAATGTTAGCACTGGAATGGTAAATTTAGCTTTACAGTAGCCATTTGGGGAGAGTATATGAAATGTGAAAAGGCAAATGGAAGACAATGAAATAATAACTGACTAAGATGACATAGTTTTCATTAAGTAACAAAATGAAAGGAAGCCAATGAGGGTTCTCAGCCTGCTTGGAACTGGGCAGAAATTTGCCAAGATACCGTTGAACTGGAAGACTTACAAATATAAACCAAAATGCTACCTGCACACCTACAAATGTTTATGCCTTGTTTAGCCCCCAAGCATTTATGTGCTTCAATATGTTGAATTATGTTTATTGAATTATTAACAAGACAGTGTGTGAGCCCAGTAAGTTTTAATTGTTGTACTAAGCCATAATATAGTTGGTTTGGTTTTGATCTAGTGTGATGGTTGATTTTGTTCCACCATTCAGATGTCAGTAAATTCATGTAACTCCAGGCTGGTCCTGTTCATAGGAAGGAATTGTCAGTCAAGAGGCAATTTCCCCCCTTTTCTAATATATCATCTATAGCTATATATTGCTACATCTTTATCTTTATCTGTAACTACAGCTACCTGGTTCCCATTAACCACTTTTGGATTTCTTGCAAACCATATACGTATTTAATTTTGAGCCAGAATTGCAATTCTACAAAACATGTATCTTTCCTTTTTTTAGGATATATAGGAAAAATATAGGTTATTGATCAATGTAGAAGTTAGGTTCATGAAGTTCTGCATCAACTGTTCTGTACTAAGAAAGATCCTGCTCCATGACTTGTCCATTGATAAAGTCAAAGGAAACAAATAACTAGCAAGTTTCATTGTCTCAACATTTAGGGATATGGAGTCCTGAAGACTATAATTTGGGTACAATAATATAAGTGTAATCATGGTGGTGATGATTGTCTGTGTGTGAGAGAGTGCAAACATATGGTTGAGCAGCCCTTGAAGGCATAGGTAATTATTCTTGACTGCCAAGCTCACTGAGAAATGAGATAGGAGGACATTTGATTTTACAACTGTATGATAGCTTGCATGAAATATTTAATGGCCATATTGGATAAATTAGATCTCTCTCTGCATAATGCAATCAAAAAGAATAGTATCTTTAATTATTTACATGGCACAGCTGGCTGTAGTTTTCTCTATCAGGTTCTCTCAATGGTATTAGGCTCAGGTTGTTAAAAGTTTAGAGGTCTGAAGCCAGCAAAATGTGAAAACTGTCTTGTAATCAAAAGTGAATCTGACATTCAGGAACTATCTCACTGCAGAGTAATAACATACAAGATTGAACACAAGATGAGCCAAAAGGAGGGGGACATCATTAAGGAAGCTCAGAAAAACCAATTTATTTCCATAAATGAATAAAAGCCCATAAGATTTAGAAACAACTGGTTATGGCCAATTCATGGCAGCATTCTCTGAGATACTTCATAGGAACCATTAAGCTCCATGAGGGTCTTCATTGGAGGCAACCAGCTAAGTCAATAAATGAACAGACATGGTGGGAGGTTTAATTATAACTTTGATTTATGTATTAATAGCTAATTTAACCTAAATAATCATTCAGAATGGGAGAGTAATTTTTTATTTTAACTACATAAGGATTTAAAACTCAGATCACAGCTGGAATTCTGAGATTGCTTTCAATTACACCCAATTCTGTTTAGATATACTAGAGGTTCTATTTATATTTATTTATTATATATATATAATAATATATATATATAGCGGCTGGATAGCGTAGTGGTTAGAACACCGCCTTTGATGCAGGAGACCGGGGTTCAAATCCCGGCTGGCACCTACCTTACCAGTAGGGGTCCTTGGGCAAAGACCTCCTAACGCTTCACCTGCCTACCTCAAATATGAGAGTGACACGAACTAAGAGAGTCATGCCGGCTCGGACGTCGCCCGGATTAACAAGGTGAGAGTCATGCCGGCTCGGACGTCGCCCGGATTAACAAGGTCCGTGTCAGATGTTGGGGAACCAGGACAATCTGATGTTAAGTGGGCTACTGGAACAAGAATGGATGAGACAAGACAACTTGGAATTGATGGAATGCTACTACAACAGCAGACCTAATGAGAGGGGATATATGAAACGTATGAGGGAACTATGGATAGACAGAAGGCCTACATCCACACTAACTGAGAAACAACTAGTTACCCAGCGCTTCAACATAGTAAAGAGGAAGCTGCTCTCACAACTCGAGATAGACCAACTCTACATTACAACCCGGACTCAAGCAGACCTGGAAGAACAAGCAGTTGTGCAGCCAACACCTGAAGCTGGAATGTCTCTGCCACCCCTTCCATTACAGAGCACAGCAGCTGATATGAGGAATAAGATCATGGATAAACTAGCTATAGTCAACCCTCGAGTCCGATTACCAAGGCTCAGTGGAGAAGTACCATCAGATAGTATGCTAGAAGATGCCAACAGAGCCCCTCCAGACAATCCCTACTACCACCATAACTGAAACCAATGAATTGGTATATGCTACAGCCACTGTAATCCTGGAACTGCTTGGCTACACGATCAAGAAGAACAGCAGTACATACCCACCCTGGAAAATGAGATTGGAGGCTAAGATCAAGGCAACTCGGAGAGAAGTCAGTCAGCTGGTGGAACTACAGAAGCGTGTGGAGATTAAGGATAAGACTCGGCTACTGAAAAAATACATGGGCCTGACTCCATCTGAAGCCCTAGAGACTGCTAAACAAAGGCTCACAACACTGGCTACCAGGCTGAGGAGATACACTAGAGAAGCAGAGGCCAAGAAGATAAATGCCCTGTTCTCCAAAGAACCATCCAAAGTGTACTCCCAACTGCAGTGCGACCACAGAGTATCACCTGAGCCACCAGCAGCGGAAACTGAACAGTACTGGAAGAACATATGGGAGAAAGAGAAGACGCATAACACCAGTGCAAAGTGGCTGCAGGACCTGAAAGCAGACCACAGCAATCTCCCAGAACAGGAACCAGTCACCATCACAGTAGCAGACATCCAACAGTGGGTCAAGAACATGAAAAGCTGGACCCGGACATGATCCACACCTACTGGCTAAAGAAACTAACAGCAGTGCATGAATGTCTAGCAGCACAGATGAACCAACTGCTAGCAGCAGGCTCCCACCCAGACTGGCTAACACAAGGAAGGACAGTGCTGATCATGAAAGACCCCCACAAAGGAACAGCACCATCCAACTACCGGCCAATAACCTGCTTCCCCACAACATGGAAAGTTCTATCAGGCATCCTAGCTGCCAAACTACAGGACCATATGGGCCAGTACATGAGCACAGCTCAGAAGGGCATTGGGAACAACACCAGAGGCTCAAAACACCAGTTACTCATAGATAGGGCAGTCACCCAAGACTCAAGGTCTAGGCAGACCAATCTGAGCACAGCCTGGATTGACTACAGGAAAGCCTATGACTCAGTGCCGCACATATGGATCTGTGAATGCCTGGCACTATACAAAGTCAACAGGACACTAAGGACCTTCCTCAAGCACTCAGTGGGACTGTGGAAGACAACACTGGAAGTGAACTCAAGACAGCTCGCACAAGTGGCCATCAAGTGCGGCATATACCAAGGTGATGCACTGTCTCCACTGCTGTTCTGCATAGGCTTAAACCCCCTCAGCCAGATAATCACAAGGTCTGGATATGGGTACAAGTTCAAGAGTGGAGTCACCATCAGCCACCTCCTCTACATGGATGACATCAAGCTGTATGCTCAGAGT
Organism: Liasis olivaceus; assembly: GCA_030867105.1. Lineage (NCBI taxonomy): Eukaryota > Metazoa > Chordata > Lepidosauria > Squamata > Pythonidae > Liasis > Liasis olivaceus. Next base: position 268,760,738 of record CM061349.1, read on the forward strand.
GAACGAGACATCGACTCACTGATCCACCTGACACGGATCTACAGTGAGGACATTGGGATGTCATTCGGACTGGAGAAGTGTGGCAGGATGATAGTAAAGAGAGGGAAGGTAGTTAAGACCGATGGAGTGGAACTACCAGTGGGCCACATAGCAGACATAGAGACCAGCTATAAATACCTTGGTGTCCCACAGTCACATGGGAACCATGAGGAGGAGGCAAGAAAGACAGCAACATCCAAGTACCACCAAAGGATAAGACAGGTCCTGAAGAGCCAGCTCAATGGGAAGAACAAGATCCATGCCATCAACATGTATGCCCTGCCAGTCATCAGATACCCTGCCGGTATAGTGAGCTGGCCAAAGGAAGACATGGAGGCTGCTGATGTGAAGACCCGGAAGCTCCTCACAATGTATGGAGGTTTCCACCCCAAGTCCAACACCCAGAGACTGTACACCAGGCGCAAAGAGGGCGGGCGGGGCCTGATGAGTGTCAAAGCCACTGTCCTGGACGAAACCCGAAGTATCCAGGAGTACATCAGTAAGATGGCACCCAAAGATGAGCTGCTGAGAGAATGCCTCAGGCAGCAGCAGACAAGGCAGGAGGTTCAAGCAGAGGAAGTGCCATGGCAAGACAAGCCCCTGCATGGGATGTACCATTGACAGATAGCTGAGGTGGCTGACATTGGGAAATCGTATCAGTGGCTGGAAAGGGCCAGACTAAAAGACAGTACTGAGGCACTGATCATAGCAGCACAAGAACAGGCACTAAGCACCAGATCCATAGAAGCAGGGGTCTACCACACTAGACAGGATCCAAGGTGCAGATTGTGCAAAGAGGCCTCAGAGACAGTCCAACACATAGTGGCAGGGTGTAAGATGCAGGCAGGAACAGCATACACTGAACGGCACAACCAAGTAGCTGGCATTGTGTACAGGAACATCTGCACAGCGTATGGGCTAGACCCCCCCAAGTCCAGATGGGAGATTCCACAGAAGGTCGTGGAGAATAACAGGGCTAAGATCCTGTGGGACTTCCAGATCCAGACGGACAGGCAGGTACTTGCTAATCAACCAGACATCGTGGTAGTAGACAAAGACCATAAGACAGCGGTAGTGATAGATGTAGCAGTGCCAAGTGACAGCAACATCAGGAAGAAGGAGCATGAGAAGTTGGAGAAGGACCAGGGCCTGAAGGAGGAAATCGAGAGGATGTGGAAAGTCAAGGCCAAAGTGGTCCCAGTGGTGGTAGGAGCACTCAGGGCTGTGACTCCTAAGCTGGGAGAGTGGCTCCAACAGATCCCAGGAACAACATCCGAGCTCTCTGTGCAAAAGAGTGCAGTGCTAGGAACAGCTAAGATACTGTGCAGAACCCTCAAACTCCCAGGCCTCTGGTAGAGGACCCGAGACTGAGGAAGACACATACCACCCATAGGGGTGAGAGGGAATTTTTTTTTTTTAATATATATAAGCCACTGTTAAAAAAAAAAAAAAACAGTTCACATTTCATTTCTAAAGAGGAGCTGTCTCAAAAAAGAGACTGAAAGGACAAAATAAGACAACACTATTTTAAAGTAGTGATTCTGAAGCACTGCACTCTTTGGAAACATTTCAGTTATATTCAATTAATGTATTCTTAATTTTCAATCACATTCGTAATTTAAATTCTTGGAGCCCGAGGCAATACACATGGAAGTTGTTCCACATTTTAGCCTCACAAGACTACCACAGTGAAGCAGGTTAAATGGAAATAGTCACTGGTCCAAAGTTCCCCAGGGAGCACACAGAGGCTCAAATAAGGATGGGCACTCAATTTTATAATTCAGGTAGTGGGAAGGGAATTGGTTTTTTTACTATTTTAAAAGATTTTCCTGGATCAATTCTGTCCTTTTTTCACATTAAAATAAAGAGAAAGAGAGTGAGCAAGAGAGAAGGCATTTAATACATACTTAACTATTTTATTTCTAATATAGATAACAAACTTTTCATCAGTAAAATAGTTCCAGTTTCATCAAATTAAAATGCACTACAGTGAAATGGTTATTTAAAACAGTCTAAATGATTCCTGCATCTTAAAAATGGGCATGAGACAAAAGAAGTATTTCCAAACCATTTTTTCCCTCTTCATATTATTTAACCTGGGCAGGGCAGAGGACTTCTGATGTCAGTGGCAGTGCCTCGATGGCCAAGCACTAGCAGGAAAGATGTGAGAATGCAGAGCATCTCTTTCTCCTCTTTCAGATTGCATATAATTTCTTTTCAAATACAATTTTAGGCCAGCTCAAAGGCCAGTCTAATCCCACTCTGATTGTGACAGGAGCATGGTGGAGGTCATCTTGACTTTTTTCTTTTCTTTTAATTATTTCGGGAGATATATACTATATATATATATTCAGGAAATGAATGAAGAATAATAAAAAATAACGGGCAGTGATTTTTACTTTGCATCCACTGAATGGATGTTGGGGGTAGAAAGGGAAAGCTGTTCAGCATCATGGGAAGAGGCAGCATTATTCACCCTTTTAATGCGTGAAGTACAAATCCTGTGATTAACTTCTGAAGAGGGCTAACCATTCTATGAAATGACCGTTTGGAAAGGGAAGAGCTACGTGACAGATGTTCCCAAGTAAGTAGGTGCAGAAGTCTTGCTGTTTCATTTCTTTTTTTAGATGCACCAGGTTGCTGAACTGCCCTGGTTAAATTATGAGGCAAATGAATACTGAACATCGTGTATGTGGTTCCAACAGTCTCCCCTCAACAAAATGCAATTTGCAAAGCACATTGTCCCAACTGTAATAAGTCAAAGTGAAGTCATCAACGTGCCCATTTGGTTTAAGAGCTCTGTGAAATATTATACACAGATCCTGTAGTCAATGGAGTGATCTATCATGTACCAGCCTGACACTGACAAAATGCTGGGGATCTGAGGAAGCATTGGATGCATAATTCACCCACTGCATCTGGGATATCAGAAATAAGGAGGAAATGCACACTGGAACTGCTTCTTAATTAGCATACTTCTATTCCACTGGATTATGAATGCCTGTGACATCAAGAATTTCACAAATGCTTAAAGGAAGGAAAGATGTGGCAGCTTGAATAAAGCTTATGCTTATGCATCCATGAAGAACATGGCAGAATTTCAGGGATTTTTACAGCATACATTTCTTTTTGACAAGAGATCATTATTCTTCTTTAAAAAGCAAGTTGTCATTTCTTCACTATTATGATTTACATTATAAACAATGAAAAAGATTTTAGCAGCCCACTGAAAATGGATTACTTTTTAAAATTTCTTTTGCAATATTTGTATAGCACCCCAATTGCAAGACTCTGGTTAGTGCACAATATACAGAAGACAAAACCAAAGAACATAACATTCCCAACTTCCTAGAATGTAAAACAGCCTTAATCATCATAATAAAATTGATGGTCACCCACATTCAAACTATGGGCCACAGGGCCATTAAAATAAGATGGTCTTCATAGACTTTGAGCATGTGAAAGGGTTGGGGCTAAATATGCTTCTGGTAGTAATGCATCCCAGAGCATGGGGGCTCTTACAGAGAAGGTCTGCTGCCTACCTCACATCCCTTGGACCTCACATGGGGTGGGACTCTCAATTGCCCTTCAGGTGGGCAGAATGTACTTGCCAAGGTGGTTCCTAATGTATTCTGGTGTGCCACACTTTATGGATGACAACCAGCACTTTGAATTGAGCCTGGAAACCCATTAGTAGTCAGTGCAGGGTCCTCAGGATGAGCATGATTCTGCATAGCAGGTTTCCCCAGCTAGCAATTCAGTATTAGCTGAAGCTTCCAAGCTGTTTTCAAAGGCAGCTTCATATAGAGTGCACTGCAATAGTCCAGCTGAATGATGATCAGCTTTACTGTTGCCAGGACATCCCACTTATGTTAGAGCTGCCAAAACTGGGCAAAGATCCCCTGGCTATATTTCTACCTGATGCTAGAGCAGAACCCCTAGATGAAGTATGACTCTATCAAGAGTAGCCATCAAGGTTCATGTTTCTGAATAGCTCAAATATTTACAGATGAACAGCAACTCCATTTCTCCCCATCCAGTCCCTGATAGCTTTTAGTCATTGGATCAAGACTTACATTTTGGCTGGAGTTGGTACTTCATGGAACAGCAGATAGATTTGGCTTGATTTAGAGGCTTTTGTCTGGTTTGCTTTGGGCTCTGAGCTTAAGTTATGATTGGAAACCTGAAACTTTACTCTTCCACTGAGTGGCATGGGAAAGCCACAAATGGCTATATATTATTTTTTAACAGATTTGGAAATTTGTAGGTGCACTAGAGCCTTCTGTGGATTTCTGCCAAATTTCAGTAAAATAAGGTTTAGAATTTGGGCCTAGATTCCTTTACATGTTGCTTTTTTTAACACAAAGAAAATTGCTTAGACTATTTTTGCTTAGTTAAACATGTTTTTAATTATAGTGACCCTTCTATGGGGATCAGGTTGGCCCCATTTCAGATAGCTAGGCTCTGTATTTTTTGTGCAATGAGATTTTTTTTTTCAAATTTTTGTGATGGTAAATGAAAATTCCCTATTCCTCCCATACCACCCACTGTTTTGAAGGCAATTTTTATAAAATCAACCAACATTCAAGAACTTCCTCTTGGTTAGAGTCTGGCAAATTAATGAAAGATAGGTGATGGAGCTTTTGTTCTAGGCATCATCATCACTGATTTTGAAAAGAGAAGAAACAGAAATATAAAGGATTCTTCCTACTTCCACTCTGTGATTTCATAGGCAATGGATGAAATGGCATTACTAAGGAGCCTTGAAATATTAGTACATATAATGGGAAATGGCAGCAGAGAATCCCTTAGTATGAGATGCAGAAGCTATGTTTGCATGACATGCTTATCTGATCTGACATGCTTACTTTCAATCAACTCAGTTTTCTGGGTTCACACAATACACTGGGAAAATATGATTAGTTAGTTGGTGATTAGCCTGTCATGCAAACACAGCCAGAAAGTGAAAATAAAATATGATGTTTTTCTTGGGTTGTAGTATGAAGATGGTGGGAAGAGCAGGGAAGGAGAATCTCAGATGTAGTGTATTTTGGATGTTCAGACAAAGATGAACAGCTCCCTGCAGAGTCAAATTCCCTTATTTTGGGGCCAGATCCAATTCATTTACCTTACCTGGAAGAAGACTGTGAACTAAATACAGTTCTCCTATAATCCCCAAACTCAGCATTATCCCAAGCACAATCAATACATCAACTCACTCTTAGGTGAAATTGCAAAGAAATTAAAGTGGAGTTTTAGCTTGGGAGAATATACTTTGCTATTGTTGAACAGTCTTCAATGAATGGAGATTCAGTTTGTGTAAGAGAGCCTATCTGCCTACTTGTGCTTGTTTGGGAGGAAGGACCACCCATTATGGTTAATGGGTTCAGTTAATATGGCTGCTTTAATTAGAGATTTTGAAAGCACTATCTTGTTTCATATTTTTAGAGCTTTTGATTGTTAACATTGTGTTTTATTCCAATTTTGTCTTAGTGATGTGCAAGTTTGCCCTACATCCTGTTCATGAGGACCAAATCAAGTTACATGAACTTCCCATGAATACAGGTGTCTGTATTCATCTTTATTAATTTGTGCTTCTGTGTCAGGAATCAACAGAAATTTGGGGAAAAACAAACAACCAAACCAAACCATATCCAAAGAAAATCCATAACATGTCAATAAATCTTCCTTACTCCATTAGGTCAGAACTATCTGGTGCTTTTAATAAAGAATTTCTGAGTCTGGAATAGTTTCTCAAGTCAAACTCTTTACTTCCTTCTCCTTATTCTCAGCCCAAAATCACGACATTCATAAGAATGGGACAATTGTTAAAGCTGTAGGCTGAGCTGGCTAGAATAATGGATTACTCTAGGTTAGTTTCTTCACAAAGGAAAATTTTGTTCTGACACCATCACATTGACAGTATATTATCAGACATGGCACCCAGCTGCTTATTCTATTACTGCCTTGTTTATAGTTGGTTTCCCACTATTTTACCTTTCTGTCTGTAATGGGTTATTTTAGATATTAATGCTGTTGTATGCTGCCCAGAGTCACCTGTGGTGAGATGGGCGGCTATATAAATTGGTTTAATAAATAAATAAATAATAAAATGCTATCTCCTGTCTTGACTCAAGTACACATGCAGCCTGTGATAAAGATTTCCAGCATACCATAACATGTATCTTACCTCATCTATATAGACAACAGTTTTGTGATGTAGATGATTAACAGTTCCATTGCAGAGCTGAGGCACTGAGTCTGAGAGATAGTCATTTGTCTATGATAGCCAACAAATACATAGATGCAGTATATTTGTAAAAGCATATCCCTATTGGTTGCTTTGGGTCTCTGATATTCGTATTCTTGGGTACGCTTGGGGTTTTCCCATATGTATGCTTCTACCGTATACAAGTCTCAGCTATGGAAATCTCTATATCTCTGTTGCAGTAACATTTCTGGAAAGACTGATGAAGTTTAGAATTTGGATTTGTTATTGAATCAGCATGAATTGTAAATGGCTAGATGGTAATGGTATCTGAGGGTACTGTATTTCTTCTCATCTTTGTTTACAGGTACATCTGTATTGGAAGGCTGATTAAAAAATGGGGCGCTCTCTAATACTTGGTTTGGATCCAACTGGAAATTGCATTTTGGGGAAAAAAGAAAACAAAGATTTGGGATAATTTGGGGAATATTTTTTGAACTAATCTGAAGACTCCACCACCATAGATTTTGCCCATTAGTTCCTACTCCACTATTTGGGGGAGAAAGCCCAATGTCTGGAACAATTCCCAAATTCATATACTGCTTTCAAGGCTAACATTTCTTAGCTCTGAGAAAGGGAAAAGGAAAAAGGAATTGGGGCCAGTAGAGCCTTGCTGGTCATAGGCTCTGCACAGTTCTCTACTTACCCAATTGTACTCATGAACATAGAAAGGCATGTACCATTATGCAAAAGGCATGTACCATTATGTTTAGGCTGAAGGTCACACTTGAACTTTGAGTGGCGTGATAGAGTTATACTCTGTAAAGTAGGTGAGCTCAAAACCAAGTGAGATGGTCCAGGACAAGAAGTAAATTATTGTTTATTTATTTATGGTCCAAAACTAAGTGGGGGAAAAAAGTAAATTAATATGATTTTATTCTAAATTGAAATTAAATTAATCAAACTGAGATTATTATCCCCGTCAGTGACATTAAATATTACATTTTAGGGCAACTTTTAGTGGGGTTTCTAGGACCATTCCAAGATTTTCAGGGCTTCACTTAGCCCTGTGGGCCTTCTGCATGTGTAATATAAGCAAATGCTTGTGTCACCTGTGCATGTGATTGGAGTAATTAGTGGTTGGTTTGGGATGAGCTACAGAAAAAGCCCCTTTGCAGAATGCATAATTATCTCATGGAATGTGGCAAAGGTCATGTATTTAAAAGGCTTGATAGATTCATGGACCATAGGTTCATATGACAATCAGAAAGTTCATAGCTGGGAACATTGTGCCAACTATTAGTGGAAATTTTTACCTGTATGGCTTCTGGACATTTGGCTAGATTAATACTCTTGATCAGGATCCTTCTTATGGTACTCATTTATCTTGATGATTGCCACATCAGCTCTGTAGAAAGGACAACTTAAGTCATACTACTCTGTGCCTGCTTATGAGCTATAGACCACAAATGGCTTGAGTTGTTTCATCATAATCTGATCTGTGCAGGAACCAGACAGTCTCATTAGCCACACTAGCAAACAAAAAACAAAGATTACAGGTTTGGACCCCTTTCTGTTTGCAGTGTCACAAAACATACTTGTGTAAAAAATTCTTCTGCAAGTATCTACAATTTCTGATTATGAAAACATACAAAAATAAGCAGATGGTTCCATATCTTGCAATCTGACTAATGCAAAAAGGCCAGTTAACTAATCTGCCATTTATATCAATTATAGCTTACAATCCTAATTAAATCATTGTTAAAATTCAGACCTGTTTGAAGAACTTGCAACAGAAGACAGTTGGCAGCTTGTGACAGAGAAAGAAGACAGTACCATCCTTCCCCTGCAGTACCTGTGGAATTAGAAAGCCATTTTTACACATAGCAAATGTTATTTAACAGCTGAATGATAGCCCAGACCAGGGACTGAACAGAGAGGATGAACAAACTCCAGATGGTAAGCTATGGTCCAAAGGTTCAGCATATCAGTTTGCATTACAAGGTGGTTGCAAGGTGAGAATTAAATAAATGTTTGCTAAATAACAGAACTAGTTGGGATTTCAGACTGGTTATAGGGCTGATCCACCTAAGCATCAGGCCTACCAGGAATGCCTCTGTGTATCACTTCTTTTATCACTGTGACATGTGACACTTCTTATGTCCACATGATGTCCAGCATCTTTAAGGGAGCACTTTGCAGGTCAATGATGAGCCAGATTTTGGGAGACTACAGTGGTAACAAACAGCCCATGTTTGCATGTGAGGCAACCATTGGATGTGATAGACCACTTTGGTGTAGATAGTATGGGTTATAAAAGAAAATTGTCACAGATTTCTATGAGGCAGATTAACAAAATCTGCCAAAAAAGAATTTGCTGGGCATAGTAGACCACAGATTAGTGCATTAAGTCTACATCTTGATATTGACTTTAAACTGCAAATGTCATTGCTAAACACCCAGTCTAATTTTTGGAATGTCTTGATTTTACCCCATCTTCTGGGCTTTGTGTATGTGTGTGTAAAACACCTTATGTAATGAACTCCAATGTTTGTGCACTAGAAGCATTCCGATGGAAGCCACAGCAAAGAGGTGCATGGTAGGGTAAAAAGCAGTCCCTGATTTCACCTATAGGCACTGATGGGATCCGAGCTAGGAATCCTGAGTAGGAAAGAAGGTTGGAGTGATGGAGGATAGCTCAGTATGTACTGTAACTGCTGAGAAAAAGGCAAATTTGTAATGGGGAATCATTAGGAAAGGATAAAAAATTAATACTGCCAGTATTGTGATACCTTTGGGCAAATCTAAAGTGCAGTCATGCTTAGAATATAGTGTACAGTTCTGCTTATTAAACTTCTAGAAGTATATAGTTGAGCTGGAGAAAATGCAGAAAAAGGCAGCCTAAAGGATCAATTGATTGGAGCAATTCCCCTTTGAAAAAGATGATCAAATCTGGGTCCTTTTAGATTAGGCAAAATGGGCAATTGCGGGAGGAGATGATACAGGCACATGAAATGATGAATCCTGTGGAAAAACAGAGAGGAAGAAGTTTTTCTCTGTATTTCAAAATACAAGAACCTTTGATTTCCCAATAAAGCTGAGCAATAGGACAGTTGGGATAAAGAAAAGGAAGAACCTTATGCAGAATGAAAAGTGACCTGTGGAATTCATTACCTCAAGATGTAGGGATAGCTACCAATTTGAATGGATTAAAAGGAGATTAAACTAATTCAGGAAGCATAAGGCCTTCAGAGCTACTAGTCATGAGAGCTAAGGCCCTAACCCTAACCCTTGATGGTAATTGCTGAGAGAGACATGTGGAAGAGTGGTGCAGCTCTAATAGCTTTGGTCAGATTTAGTAGGACTCTTCTTATACTCCTATGAATTTTCCGTATGATACTGAAATTGTATTTTCAGTCACATCAATGTCTTCCACTTAGTTTCATTTAAGGGTATGCAGGAAAAGCCCTTTAAGTCCCTGAATTGATTTGGAGGCATCAAATCCAACCAGCAGTGTCTGGGTTTTTTTTTTGTAAAAACAGGCAAGATGGTGGTTGCAACATTGCAATTGAAGCCCCACAACTTTCTCCACGTATGTGTCATGGTCACACATACAAAAGGGACAGGGTTTTGATTACTATGCAGTGATTACCATCTTGCCTGTTTTGACACCACGGTCACTGCTGAATTCAATTCAAAGAGTCAATTCAGCTTCCTGATTTGATTTGGAAAGTTGATTCAATTAGGAGATTCCATCTAATCAGCTCCAAACTGAAGCTTTGCACAACCCTAGTTTCAATCACAAATTTAACAATCATTTCAGTGACTCAGACACCATTTCACTGATGGTACTTTCTAAGAATGATCAACACCCTCTAGGAAAAACAGCTTTTTAATTAAATAAGAACATTTAATTGGAATAAAATAGCTGATACTAAGTTTTGGCTCTTTGTGTTTTAACTCCAAGGACACAAAAAATATGTGACTGATACAGTAAATATTTGTCAGGTCTGTAGTTGCAGAGTTCATTATTAACAGGGTTTCATCTTGTCTTCCAAAATCAGTGGTTGCTTTTGTTGGAATTTGATCTTCATTGCATACCCTTGCTTCCAGTAACAAAAGACTTTTGATTTATCCATGACATTTGCTTGAAAAGCCCAGCTCCAGGTGATTCAGAGCTTCCATTAATGGTCTTTACAATTATTCCCAGGGTGCTCTCCTCAATTTTGCTTCCCTCATACTGTGTTTGGCCTGATTTCCTATTGAAGAATGAAAAGATTGCCCCTCTAGATTCATCAGGGGCTTTTAAAAGCTGAATGGAGGGGTAAAGAAGAAGAAAAAAACTAATTAAGGTCAAAAGCAAGAACAATGAGTTTGAAAAAAAAGAACCTTGGATCCTTTGCCCTTGAATGTGTGCCAAGAGTTTTCAAAAATTGTTGAATGGTGTGATTTTGCCATTTTATTTCTTGAAAGCTCACCCATGCCATTTATGCTTCTCAAATGCAACAATAGAAATACTATCTTGTATACTGCAGAGACACAGATACACAATATTCAGTATAAATTACACAAAATAAAGAACATGGCAATCATTTTGTACCTTATCTGTTGATGCTTCATGAAACAGAAGGACATGTTCCTTCTCCCTACCTTGGCTAATTCCCCCTACTCTGCCCAATATATCTCCATTTAAATCAGGATTGAAGCTTTGCACTGCTGTGACATTTGCCAGATACTGCTTGATGGGGAAAACAGAAAAGAATGGCTGCAGCAGAAAATAATGCACCACAGAGAGACCAATGGAGATTGGAAGGGCTCCAGGGTCCATTTCACTGCAGGGCACCATGATTGTAGTTTGGGGGCCTCATGTCTTGCACAGTTTGCCAGACATGCTTTCAAAGACCTGAAGAAAAGACCAGAGAGTTTGCTTTTCTCCAGACCTGGCCAATAGCAGGGAAGGGAGTGAGGCAATGAGGTAATGGGAAACTTTTAATCTTAGTTAGATTGTTTTGATGGCTTAGCACATAGTGCAACCCCAGTCTGATTGACTAGATTATAATTCACTGTATTATCTACCCAGAAAATGGATTAATTCAGTAACCGAGTTAAGTGGGTATTGCATGAACACAGCCAGAAAGTAATGCCAATATTTTAGTAATCCTTTAAGAAATTCCTGGCATGGCAGTTGCTTTTCTTCGAATGCCCCCAATGCTGAATACTCTGATAGATTCATCCTGGCTGAATAGAGGGGACAAATTTGCTCATCCAGTTCTCTTTCTCTTTTTCTGAAAGCAACTAGGCTGAGTTTGCATATTATCCAGGTGTCATGAGTTAAAGTGTGGATTGTTTAACCTGTCCATAAAATCAGGAACTGAAACCACAGTGGAAGTTGTTTAGCCAACTATAGTTTGTGGTAACTGTTACATGTGAATTCATACATCACTGACAAGCCTTGGTTCTGTTGCTATTCCTTGCTGCACCATGGAGAGAAGGAATAACTTAAAGTGAAGCTGGAATGAAAGCAGAGAAGCAGCTGAAAGCCACGGTTTTTCATTCGTACACCTGGAAAATCAAGCAATAGTTCCTACCTATGATAAGCATGAACTGAGGGCTACCATAACTGATCTGTAAAAATCCATATGGCCACTAGATGGTGTAAGAGTTGCCGCATTCATCACCGAATAAAGACTCCGTGAGACACAGGCTTGTACAAAAGCAATTTACTCAGGTGTAATGCAGATGGTTACAAACAAAGCCAGGGTTGGCTTGGCACAGGTTACACAGCATTTTATAGGCTCCCGTTCCCGCGCTTTGCAAGTCCTGCCTGTAGACTGCCCCTGCCTGCCTCTTGCTCCCTGGCTCTCCCCCCTCAGTCCGATGGTAGGTTCAGCCAGGGTCCTTTGCTTTCCGGCTGTCTTGCTCGCGAGGCAGCTCCCGTGAGGCTGACTCACGATTGCACTTGGTGGGTGGTTGAGCATGGCTTGAACTGTGGAGTTCTTTGTCTCTATTGTTGGCTGCTTGCCTGCGGTGGCCGGGGGAAGTCCCGCTTGCTACAAGGTAATTGAATCCTGCCGCGGGCTGATTGCCACCTCCTGTCGGCAGTTTACTTGCGGTTTGTGCTTCCTCTTTCGCTTGTCTGCGCCTGAGGCAAGGAAGCTGACCAGGAGCGTTTGAACTTAGCTAGGTGGAATGGCGGCTAGCTTGAACAGTGTGCGCTGAGCCAGGCTGTACCTGACAGATGGCATCAATAAGAGATTTCTGAATTAGTTAGTGCTCTGTAGCTGTCATCCATATTTTTGCAATCCAGATCTGGTAGCTCTAAAAAAATGATAATTTGGTTCATGAGCAGTTTTTTCTTAAAGCTACTCTAGTCTTTCCTATGTGACAAGTGCTGTGTCATTCTTTGCTATGGGAAAAAGTAAGTTTCTTCTACTTGGGGTCAGCAGCAGCAGCATTCTCAGGAGTGGGCAACATTGCTAGATGGTAGCCCTGGATTTCCACATTAGGAAGTTTAAAGCTTCAGAATGGATAATCATGTTCAGATCCCCCTTCCTTCCTCCCTCCCTCCCTCCCTCCCTGTTGGGGCACCTGGCCCATTATTTGATAGGGATGTGAACTCTTGACTTCTAAGACACTGTATACAATGCCCTCTTACAAATGCGCAACTTAAAATGATCATTGGCTAAACTTGAACAGCTTTGCAGAACCTGGTTAGTTAGGAAATCCCAGGGCTGTAGGCAAGATAGGGCAACTAAAACAATATACCCTCTGAAGAAGGCAGTGGCAAATTGCCTCTCTCCATGAAGTCACCATGAGTCAAGTTTAATTAACAGGTGAATTTGTCTTACCTTATTTAACCTGCTAACTCTTTGTGTACCCTTCCAGTATAGTTTCCTCTCAGTCAAATATTAAGATTGTGTTTCCTGGAGATCACAGCCTGTTGCCTTATGCTCTGTAAAGTGTCATATGCATTGCTGACACTAAATCATAAAATAAAAAGCCTGCCAGCAAACAAGCTCCTGTGGTAATATTTCATCAATATTTCCTATTTCTTGAGGCTTCTGGAGAGATTAAAAGAAGTTTGAGTAAGATCTCTAAGCTCTAAGTCTCTCAGGCCTGGGGTTCTTGAACCAGAGCATTCCTTCTGGCTCCAAATATTTTGTTCCCTCTTACCTCTAGAGCAACTCTCAAGGGGAGAGAAACAGCAAACATTATCTCTGTGGTTGTAAGTAACTCATTGCCAACAGCTACAAGTTGTAGAACAACTTCAGTGTTAGGTGTCTCTGATCTGCTAGGGACATTATACTGTATGAGACAGCACTCGCTGTTTTGAACTTGAGGTTTTATACATTTGTTTTCCATTACAACTAACTAAAATCTGTGGCCCTCCAGATGTTGCTGAGCTGGAAGGATGCTAAGAATTTTAGGTCATCAACCTCTGGAGGATCACAGCTTCCCCACCTCTTGCTATAGAATGAATAGTGGCCCTCAAGGACCCTTTTTCTACCTCATTTGTGCAAAACTGTAACTGGTTTGTTGTCTCATTGCTTTTTCTATGTTTTGAAATGTTGCTGAGTTATTGCTTTTATGATTTTGATCCATTGGGCTGTGATAGAATAATTCTGAAATTATCCCAGAAGTAGGGACTTAAGTGATCATTTGGAGAGATGGTCATTTAGGTTTTTGGTAGCATACTGTAGGACAATATCCCAGCAGGTTTTTTTATGCCACGGCTGGCTGTTGAATCTTACCCGAATTCTGCAGGGAGAAAAGAGAAGAGGGAGCAGAAAGGTAGCACAAGCCTGGGGTTTTGCGGGACTGCACTTTTGCAAGCTATAATTTTCCCTTGGTGACATGAAATACCACTTTATTATTTTTTAAAAAGAAAAATGTAGTTCTACAAAATTAGCCATTGATCTTCTTTCTTTGGGAAAGCTGCTGAGCCTGCACAGTGATTTCCAAAAGGAGAAGCTGCATTAAAATGTGTTTTGGAAATTTGTACACGTACAGCCACTCATCAGTACTAGATGTTGTCCTGAAAACTGGAAATACTTGTGTTTTCAGAGATGATCCACATTTTCTTTTCAAAAATTATACTAAATTTCTCTAAGTGTTCTAAATAAGAATGGAAAAGTCCTTATTTAAGTTCCTTACGTGGGACCCACTTTACAAGGACTATAAATTGCTAAGTGGCACGTACACCTGCTAAGAGCTTTCTGTGTTCCTTAGAAGAAAGAATGAGGTGCAATGCTGCTTTCTGGGTAACTGAGGGTCCTGGTTTTTGCTCTTAGAAACCTTCAGGGCAAGAGGGTAGGAGGGCCATTCCAAAGAGCCACATAGCTACTCTATTGCCTCATGTTTTGCTCACAGGGTGAGACAATGGGACAGTCCGTTTCTGTGGATGGTGAATTGGGGGGACACTGAGTGAGAGCAAGGCACTAATCTAGCACCCTGTCCTGTCTTCTGCTTGAAGGAGCCATCTCCCCTTATCTCATGGCAAGGCTGGGTTTGCCTTTGTGCATCTCTGGGGAACGTCGTGCAGGATGGCATTGCATCAGAATGAATTTGAATTTGAATTTTTTTCCACTGGTGATTTCACTCCTCTACCAGGTTATTCAAGGCCAGCTCAAGATTTTTTGATACCTGAGGGAAAGCATTCGTTGAGGGGGCAAAGGGGGACAAGGGATGAAATGTGTATTGTGATATTATGATGCAAGCTCAGCCTCTTATGTGTTTGTACATGATGCTGCAATGCCAGTAGAAAACGTGCATGGTGACATCTTGATGCATATTTCATTATTTTGGGATTGTTATGATTAGCAATAGACACCTATGGTAGCATTCCTCTCCCCATGTAATTTCACTGCTGAATCTTACTTCTACATTGGTGACAGTGTCCTCCATCACACTTCAGGCAGCAAAATAATGTAATAAGCCCAGTATGTCCTCCACGAGAGGGAGAACCTGAAGAATTCAGGAGAAACAACTGGGATGTTACCCTTCTGTCTTCCTGTATCTGCCACCTGAAGGAATTGCCTTACTGAACTTAGGGCTGCTCCAACAGTGGCTTATTCAGCCATAGTGTCAGCCTTTGGAGGTAGGCCAGGTTAGGCCAGATTCTACAAAAACTACTAGAAGTCTACTTGATTAAGAGTAGCAATCTCAAGAGTCTTAAAAACCTGGAAGGATTTTATAGCAACAGAGTCTTAAAAGCCTGGCAGGATTTTCCCTTCCCTCCCTGTTGTACCAACGTGAGTCAAGGCGGGATCACTTTACGTTTCTTTCTAAAGCCTTGCCCCCTTAATTCTTGTTTTACTAATGGTCTCTGCATACCTTCTTCAAGGTCAACTCTGTGGTTCTCCACCCATGGCTTAATAAACATGTAAGGTGTACATGGTTTCAGCACTACAGCAGGAATAAAAGTGCCTAAGGATGGATTTCTCAGCTCCATTCCTCAATAATACCCTCATTCATTTCATGTACCCTCTTGATTAATGAGAGCAGTCCATCTCTGAGTTAAATAATCTTCATGTGTTGTTAGCAACTCTTACAAAATCCATCTATGGATGCAGCAAAGCTATTAGTCTTCATATAGTAAGCACCTATCTTTCTTCTTTGTCTTTCTTTTAATAGCTATAATATCTCACATTTAAAAATATGATTTTGGAATGCTAATAAATTAGATGCCAATATTGCTCTGTATTTTCTTCCAGAGACGCAATGAGATTATGCATCATTATGATAATTTGTGTTGGGCTCTTGCATTGCAAATTACTGCTGTATATCAGGACAATATCTGACTTGCTTTATTTGCAGACTGCTTTCAATCTGATTTAATGGCTAAAGTAACTGGACCCTTGACTGCAATGTGGGCATCCCCAATGCCCTGGCAGTGAAGCCTTCCAAGATTAAAGAACTTTCACTGCAGTCATCAATCACTTGCCCAAACGAGAAGGAACAATGCTGAAAGGTGCTCTTCCATACACTTAGATCCGAAAGGCCTGCATAAATAAAATGACAGATAGGAGAGTATTCATTCCAATTGGAAAGCTGCAGTGGGATTTTTTTTTTAATGTAAACCTTAATTTTATGGCTTTCAGTAGCAGAGAATTATGTAAAATAAATACATAAACAAACAAACATATCGTGCTCTATAATACCATGTTTTCCATTATTGAAGTTTAAGTTGTGTTTCACAAAGGTCTCCCTTTCTTGTTTTTTCTGGACCTCATACTGAATAATGGTATGGTTTGCAGTGAATGAGGAATATACTCTGGTGATTTTTCAGCCGTGTACATGAGTGCTTCCAAATAGCAGAAAGCCCATTTTTTGACATACCACCCAACCATACAATTGAGAGAAAATTATTTGGGATAATTCAAATAAGCCTCGAGTGAATGAAATTTTAATTGAAAATATATATTCCATTAAGCAATGTCATGCATCATGATTAATGCTGAATATGTCGATGCCCTTTTCTGCTATCTGAAACCTCTTTTAATATTGAAAAGATGGCATATTTCGAATTACTTCCTGACTGACTTAGCTCCAAGGTTCTTATGCAATGGAATGGGCTTCTTTTGTGCGTTAGGGTACAGGTAAAAGCAGATGATGGAACATAGAGACAACACCAGGCTGGAATGGATTTCTGGATCTGCTATAGTGAATATAAGCCATGCTTCACATAATCTCACAACTCCCCAAGTGATTTTTAGTCATTAATGCCCCAAAGCAAACTATTCCTTCCCCCACTTCCTGCCCTAGATATTGGTATGAAAATGTGCTCCAGTTACATTCTCATTCTATTCTATTAAAAAGCATCAAGCAATAGCCAGAGGAATTTTCAGTGCCTATCATTTAGGGGATCCATCTGGAGTTGCTGGAGAGGCCCAACTACATCTCATCATCTACTTGTCTTCCTCCCAACCTACCATCATCCCCCTGGACAGGATGACTAATTCTCATTCCAGTCATTCCCAATGAGAACCTACACTGCTTCTGCTTAATGATACCCTTAATGCTGAGCATACCCTCTGAGCTGGGCATGGCAAACTATCAAGCAAATGTATGAATTGGTCTGATGTAGAGAAAGAGACTGAGGCAAAGAATAGGAGGGGACAGGAAGTAAAGAGAGTTCCTACCAAACAATTCCTTCATCGCTTTTTTTTTTTAAAGGATTTTGGTTTTTGCTTAACACTTTGTAGGTAAAGTTTCTTTCCTTTTCACTTATTTCTTGCCTTTAATTTATTCTGCTTGTTACTCCTCATGCTTTCTCTATGCTTTGCATAACACTGCTTATCTAAAAAGGTAACCATGTGATGGGTATGTAGAGACTACTGGATTCCAGACTGTTCTTAAGCAGCAAGCAGCTCTCCCATGTAAGCTGTATTTGGCCTTGCTTAAATCTGAAGTAATGTTGGAAGCTACAGGAGACTTGATTATTCTGTGAGTGTAATTAACATTATGATTCTGTTTGGTAGGATGGAGTCACTAGACTATTTTCCCACTGTGTGTGTTAGGAAATATTCAAGAATATAATTATTTGGAAGGGATGTAATGTCCAGCACTTGCTCAGTGAAAACAGATGGATATGGTACTTCCCATCAAATGCCAGCTCTAGGTGGTAGGCTGGGTTAAGACATGGGGCTGTTCCATGTGGCAGCCTTAAGTTGCTTGTTTCCTGTGCAGAACTAGAAATGAAGCTGGCTTAAGATATTGCTGTCTGGATTTCAATCCATTCCTCAGCTTTGGCAATGATGTGGGTCAGGTATTCTGTTTAGAGAGCAGTTACCATGGCCCCTGATTGGTGGATTCCCTGCTTCTTTACTCCCCACCTTGTGCCAGGAAATCAAGCACCAACTGCTTTCTTTATGTGGGTAGGTCTCTGAGGAGACTTGGCTTCCATTGATAGACCTTTTGTATGAGCCCTCTTCCACTGACGTGTTCTTCTAGCTGACATTTTCCCATGTACTCCATGTCAACTGATGGATTTGTGGAACAAAAAAGAAAAAGGAAAAGAAAAAGAAAAAGGAAAAGAAAAGAAGTAAACAGCACAATTACCTTTCTTTCTCTCAGTTGGGCTAGAAAGGAAACTGTCAGAATTATTCTTAACTTCATCTCGTTAAAAAACAAAAAAGCAAGCAAGCAAGCAAGGTAGACCCACCATTTCACCTTCCACTGGTGAACTTGTTAAAAAACTGTTATTGACCCACTGTGCAATGCCTTCAGAATACAGGCAGCCCAGCAGCCCAAGGCAATATGGCCATGGAGGGCAGTGACCAGTGACCAGAGAGTTAGGTGGCAACCTTGGCACCCCATGTAGTAGCCAACTGGTGTGGAGACATATGCTTATAGTACAATGAAATGCAACATATAGACTGCACAATACTGCTTGTACTGGGAGAAGCTGGGAAACACTACTTTTGATGCAGAGCAAGAAAAGCCATGTGGAAGTTGTCTATGAGGTGGGTTGGGAACAGCATCCTGTTCTCAAGATATACCTACTGGGTTGTCCCCACAACAAGGCAACTGGACATTCAGATAATGAGATATAGCTCAAGATCACCCATCGAGCCTATGACTGAGTGGGATTTGAACCTAGGTCTCCACAGTTTTAGTCTAGCAATTTGCATGAGTACCTATTATCTTTGTGGGGTGTCTGGGTGTGACTAAAATAGCAGGAAAATAACCTTCATCACTATTGTGGTGATATGTTTATAAATGCTATTAAGGCAATGAAATCCTTGCTTCCTATTTTTATGTAATTATACACCTATAATGGTTCTGCAACATAATTTCATTTTTATTCTGGGCACAAATCCTACACAGCATGTACAGGAAATTGAGGCACATGGAAGATGCCAAGAATAGAATATTTATTTTTGAGTTGTTGGAGCTGGGGTTGACAATGCCAACCAACCAACCAAGACAAGAACAGTTCAGTGTTCACAAAACTGTTGTTATCTACTTCTAAAATATCCAGAAAATTGAAACAATTTTGACAATGAAAAACAGTCTTAGGAACAAATGTAATGGGAGCAACCTGCCGATGAAACATAAAAACAAGTACACAATGGTTTTTAATGTTCTCATATTTCTTCTGTGGGTAGTTCAGATTTAGAAAATTTCAAATAAGAAAGGAGAGGAGAGGCTGAAAATGAAGGGAACAATGTGGCATTTTTAAAAAGCTGACATTAAAAAACGATAGATTTGTGGGTTATAATTGGTGAAATAATCAGCAGCAATGCTGGAAAATATTTGTAGTTCCTTACCCTAGGTGAACCAAATAGGATCCTCATTCTAAGCACATTCAGACAAGCAGTCATAATATTATTTGTACTTATTAGCTCTGCCATTGAAGTCTGCAATCATATCTATTATACTTGGAGTGTTTGGGGAAAGCAGAGTAATTGGCAACCATTGGAGGTAAATTGCTTGATATTGGTCAATGGTAAATTGTGATCACATTAATTTAATTGTTGTTTTGTCAATGATGTAATTAGTGCCTCTATCAAAGAGATGCATCAGTTTACTGGGAAAAGGCAGAACAGACAAGGAATTATTGGAAGACTAAGTTCTGCAAATTAAATATGACGGCTTAATCCACGATGAAGGGGTAGCTTTGCTCTGATTGAGAGGAAGGGTAGCAGAATGATAGAATCAGGCCTTCGTATATTCTTAAACAAAATCAAAGCAAAATCTGCTACTTAATCATAAAAATATTAAGAAATGTCTAGTTGCAACAGACAGCTTATCTAGCTCTGTTCTTGGCATGTTACGTTTGATTCCAGATATCCAGTGTTTATTTTTTCAAGTTTTCACAGGCCGGTTTATCCAAACATCCATCCATCCATCCATCCATCCATCCATCTGCATTTTACTATCAGCTCCTAGAATTAAATGTCTATGGATCTATGTGCTGTTTCTCTATGTCAGGGAGTTTGACCATTTTTGGATTAAGGGCCATGCTTGGATTTTGACATGGATACTGCAAACAAAGCATGTAGACCCAGAATCAAAAGCAAAATTTTCTTAAATATAACTTAAATGTTCTTAGAAATAAATTAATTAAATACAATGATTATTAGATGCTTTTCATGTCTCTTTTCTGTGACAGTAAAAATTACAATGCAGCAGTTTTGAGAAGAGCTGTGGACCTATACCCAAATCTGTTATGGGACATAGTTGTGAGGATGTAGGTTCTACATTAATTGCTTTCTGTGAAAAACTTCTAGGACTCCAGGTTGCAGTATGTCCTGGACCATTAAATGGTCCTAACGTTTGAACAGCTCCACCCATTCTTACATCCATTGGATCAATTTATTCTATGAAACCTTCAGAATTGGATAGGGGCTTGATTTATGTTAAGACTCTATTGACTGCAGGCAATTCCTGACTTGGTACCTAAGAATCACTGTTCTTAGCAATGACGCTTGCATTTTGGAGGATTCATTGCTACTAGTCTCTTATATACTAACCACATGTGTGTGT
Source organism: Liasis olivaceus (assembly GCA_030867105.1). Taxonomy (NCBI): domain Eukaryota; kingdom Metazoa; phylum Chordata; class Lepidosauria; order Squamata; family Pythonidae; genus Liasis; species Liasis olivaceus. The sequence continues at coordinate 268,781,475 of CM061349.1, forward strand.
ATTCAGATATAGAGGTTGAGTCAGTAACCCATGCATTGTTAAACTGTCCATTGTATGATCTATGGCATATGGCATTCATAAACTAATTGTTAAAAACTTTAGGTTTCTTTCTGACCAAGAAATTACAAACCTCCTTCTACAAGATCTAACTTGGGCAAACATTAAAAAGGTTGCCGAGTTTCTAGCCATAGCTATGGCTTGCAGAAGTCAGCTAATACCCTCATTCCAGGAAAACACCATTACAAGGATTAAAATGTGAGGAAAGAAATCTAATATAGCCTAGCAAATGGGCAACTAGTAGGTGATCCAGAATTCTGAAAGCAGAATATGAACACAGGCGCACTCTCCTATGCGGGTTCCCCAGACAGCAGTGCTCAGCAATGCACTGTATTTGGTAATCATAGGCATCCTGAATAATAGCCATTGATAGCCTTGACTTCCATAAGGCCTGGAATCCGACTCCATTCTTAATAAATTTTTCCCCACTGCCTTTGACAAAGATCCTGCAAAACTAAACGTCTTTCAGTCACCTGCTGTGGTTAGCATAGTGACTAATAGAATGGAGTCTATTCTGACATTAGATTTTTCTGTCTGATTTTGAACCACGGTTAATCTAGATGTCTAGATTCATGTCTCTGCTTGCTAGCTAAAGGGCAAGGGAGGAATAAGAAAAAGATTTAATATTTAGATGACAAACGTTAAGTAAGTTTCTTTTGGGTCAAGCTCAACACCTGGTGATTTCATGCTCTAATATTTTATATGTGATGCATAAGTGTAACCAGTTCTCATATTATTTCAACTCCTGAATATACTTCTGGAAACTTAAAGGAATATATGAGAAAAAGGAGTATGGAAAATTGCTGACATGATTGAGTTTCTGGAAGACTTTTAAGTGCAAAATCTTTGGCTCCAACAGTTTCAATGTACCCTGATTCACTGAAAAGAAGTTTTAAAATGTAACTGAAATATTTTCATCCTGCTTTCTTACTTAAATATTGAAGGTATTTAATTTTAAACCAAATACAAAGATATCATGTATGAAAGAAATAATTCTTTGCATGGTATCCAATTATCCAGTATAATCCACAGAGGCTCAGAAAAACAAAGAAACAAAAGACTTTCACACAGCACACTTTTCAAATCGCATCCTGTACACTGATATCTAATTCATTGTCTTATGGCAGGGAGGAGGAATCATGGGCATCATTTAGCCTCAGTCCTTTCTTTGAACCTCCTAGTGATCAGAATCTGGAGGCAAACCTCCATAACTGTCTGCTTTAAAAAAGAAAGAAAGTAATAAAATATATGCATTGAACCTCCTATAAGCCACCCCAAGTCTTTTGGAGTGGGTGGGCATATCAAAGTTAAATAATAATAACAAGAGGAATAATGGGTAATTTTTCCTTAAAAACAAAACTAAACACACTTCCAAATAGGGTGAAATAAAAAGAGTCTCCAAAGGCCTTGCCCTTCCAGACACTTCAGAAGGGACTAGTTTTTTAAATAGTAATTAAGGCTGTTCATGCTTCCAAAAAAAAAAAAATGATTTGGAAAAAATCCTCCTGGCTTTGACTGAGCCCAGGTCTCAGAGAGAAGACTGTCTTTGTTCAGGCTCCTTTATAAACATGAAACAAGATGCCGCGGTTGCTTTAAGGAGGCAACTTATTAAAGATAACGCTGCTGTTATGGCAGTGGCTGTGATGGAATGGACTTATGATGGCCATGCTCAGGGAGATAAGTGTGTTCTTAGCCCCCAACAGGAGTGTGGGAGGTGTACGAACACCTCCCTAAGGAATTCACGGTGTTGTGGCTGGCTGGCTTGGGAACTAAGGTTCAGTCTGGGGAGATTCTGTCATGAGGTGGAAGCTAATAAATGCAACAGAACTGTATTTGCATTGTCTCGTGGAGTTCTTTGGGCTGAGCCTGACATCACCAGACTCAATTGATGTCAGGCTCAGCCCAAAGAACTCCATGAGACAATGCAAATACAGTTCTGTTGCATTTATTAGCTTCCACCTCATGACAGAATCTCACCAGACTGAACCCAAGTTCCCAAGCCAGCCAGCCACAACACCGTGAATTCCTTAGGGAGGTGTTCCTACACCTCCCACACTCCTGTTGGGGGCTAAGAACATGCTTATCTCCCTGAGCATGGCCTTCATAAGTCCATTTCATCACAGTGCCATTGAGGCTCCCGTGGAAGTCTAACAAAGGACAGGCTGTTTTAAGAGAGGTGGCCTTCTCTCACATGGCCTGAAGCAATTTGTCCAAGTCATTTTCATATCCCTTTGGGATTTTTTTCTGTACCCTGCAGTCTTGCAACTGCGGGGCACCACAGGGTCTGTTCTGTCATTCTCTTCAGTAGCTGCTGGTGTCAGCCCCACTAGGTAGACCAAGCCAAGATATCAACTTCACAGGAGGCTAAAACTACTTTTACTGAGGTCGGCTATAATAATAATGATGCCCAGAGGCACTGTTGCAAGTCTGATAGTGCTGTTCCTCCTCCTCCTCCTTATGCTACAGTGAATTAGGGAGGAGTCTGCCTGAGTTCCTTCTGAATGTTATTTGGCTGTTCTGGGCTTAAAAAATGCTTCAGCCTTTTTTGCCTAGGCAACTGAGCTTCTTTGTCGCTGTCAAGGTCATCTCCCTTACTCTCCACAGCTAGGCATGATCTGCAGGGAATTTATTTACTTGTTTAATCAATTTATATGGCTACCCATCTTGTCATAGTGCCTCTGGGAGGCTAACCTAAAGTTAAAACTCATCATACAAATGAACACTCATATAATATACATAATGGCAACCGATCAATCTCAGGGGCTCAATTAAACTTCCAAGCCTCATGTCTGAGCCTGGCTTATGGCTCAGCCCAATATACAAATCCTTCCTAATGCAGTTAATTTAAGAAACCATGATGAAGTAAATCATGGCTTACTACAATGTGAGAATCCAGTTCAGAAGATTCACAGATCAAAAGATATAATCAGCAAAAACCCTGATGATTTTGCTTCCTTGAGTTGAATGATTGGTCTGCCTTGAGCTGAACTCTTCATCTCAAGAGTTCTGTGGTACCTTTTATGCACCACATTTCCCCCCTAGAAGTTTATATTAGTGACCCAGGATAAGAAAAGGCTTAGGTTAATATTTTAAATATGGAATATCCCTATTTTCAAAATTGTTCTTTGTGATATCAGTGTGCATGCTTCAATGCAACCAGTGGTTCAAACTCCAGCAGGCACTTTCTTTTGTAAAATAATATATATTTTTAGCCTGTAAATGAAAACAATTGACAGCTCAGTCTGGATCATGTTGTTTCCTGTGTGAATCCCACTGCTTTCATTAGAAATTACTTATAAGTCTGCATCCCTAGAATTGTCACTCAGAAATGGATCGAAGAAATGCCAGAGCTGACAGTTTAAAGGAAGTAATACTTGGGTGCAAAAGGAAATATAAGAATTTCTGGATGCCAATGGAGAAATTGACATTTTAGTCTGAAGAGGGGAAACAAGGATATAATTTAAAATGCAAACTTCAAAATTTTATCTTTCTTTTGCTACATCTTAATTTACTGTCTCTTGCTTTTCCTTATATTATTCACTGGATCCTGACATAGCCATGATTAGAATTAACCCACTTATGTCAATCAACATAATTTCAAGGTATCAGTTCTAAGCATGGTAAGGCTAGATGTCAGTGGATATATTTTGATAGATATATCACAATGTAAAATAAATCAGGGGTGGGGAATAATATTGATAATGTTGAAAGTTGAATAGGACTATTCTTTCTTATATTTCCTGAATATTTCATAGTTAATGCATTTATAAAGTCTAAAATCCTAATGCAGTGTATAAAAAAGTGATTGATATTACAGCTGTGCACACTTTGAACTCTGGAAGATGTCCAGGATTTGGTGAACTTCAAGATGAACAGATTCCTGACACATTCTGTCAGGATTTCCAGTGAAGATCTTTTTAGAATAACTTTGCTTAATTTTGCCTAATGTCAAAAGTCTTTCTCTGGGAAATGAGCAGTGAAAAACAATCATTTTACATAGGCTGATTTTCAAATTACTGATTAAAGCCTTAGGAACAGATATATTTTTCCTAGTTTTTATTGGTTTGAACACAATACATACTGTCACCTGGAGTCATTAGCTCTTATGCCGAGTGAGGCAGGTTATCACATCAATAGGCACAACAGGAATACGAAAGGCTCTGCAGCTGATGCACGCTGCCCTTTTTCGTTGTCCAAAATGTGAAAATGAAGCTGGGTGTTGCCAGGGTTTTTCCTCCCTATCGATCAAAGGAATCAACATGATGGCACAAAATATAACAGCAAAATATTTCAATTTGTAGACCTCCAAAGGCATCCAGTAGCTCATTTTGAACACATACTGCAAAGTGAATTAATTTTCAGGGTTGGAAACTGCATGGAGCAGGAATGTTGCTATTTGTCCTAACACAGCATCCACTTTGCAACTGAAATAATAAATCTAGGAGGTACAGGAAAGGGAGAAGGCAAAGAACCAAAGCAAAGCAAGTGGTGCCATACCATTTGGGAATGCTGTCACTTGGCAGCTGGAAACCTGCTTTCACAATGAGATCCAGGATGAGTCTGAAAGTTTCAGTGGAAGTTTCAGTGAAGCAGTGATGCAGCATGGGTATTAAGAATGTGGAATAGACAGGGAATCTTGTGTTGCTAATGCAAGCCTGAAATTATAACTATTCATTCAGGCTTTTATTGGTCTGACAGAATAAGGAAGAACACAAGGATCTGATAACAAATAACTCCTTTCTCGATGAATACAGTTTATTCTACTGAGTAAATTTCTTTTTTTTTTTCTTTTTCTTTTTTTGGTGAAAAGACTGAAAACTGCTTTTGTCTAGGCTTTGGTAGAGATGACAACTGTTGGCAGTATTAACAACAAATGGAAAATCAATAGATTGACACAGGCAGTTTCATAAGAATACCCAAGAACAGAGATTTCTTCTGATGGTGAAAGGACATGTAGTCTCTTTGAATTTCCCTTCTGTCAAACAATTGTTTTTCAATTCAGCATCCTCTCAAATAGCCTCTTAATTAAATGTTGTCCAGCTATTCTACTCTACATTGTACTCTAGGCAAATTTCCTTCCACCCACCTCCTATTTCCACTGACAGTTAGGTAATTATCATTTGCAATTGCTGTCATGTGTACCTTTTCAAATGATCTCCTTTTCAGCAAGGGCCAGCAACAAAATGTGGTATGGTATCCTTGGTGTCCACAGAGAATGTTATCTGAAAACTAATAACAGAATAACAGAAAGTTAGCAGTGAGGAAAGGAGACCTTCCCCATTTTACCTTGGGCATTAAATCATGTGCATTTTTTAAGTGCTTGAAAAATTTTGAAGTGCTGTTAGTTGTCATGCATATTCATTTATTTATTTAAACAATTTATAAACCCACCCATCTCACAATACAGTGACTGTAGGCAGTGAACAAGAATGAAAGCTGAAAAAAAGCACCATATAAATAACAACCCAAACCAACAAGATAAGCATACACCTATGTGTGAGGTCTAAGGACATTCCATTTCTAGTCCAAGGACTGGAACCAAACAGATCAGCCAACAAGGCTCACTTAACTTCTTGGCCCCAAAAGTTGGGGTAGCATACATTACAGACCAGCTCTGTGATGTTAAAGTCTTTGATTTTTACATTTATTTATGTGGATAATTCTCACTGGCATCTTTGAAGACAAGAGAACCAGTCAGAATATCTCCACCAGGCATCTCCACCTTTCCATCAGTTTGGAATCTTCTCTGGATCTCTTTGATACAAGGCAGCAGCTGGTTTTGAGATGGAAGTTAATTTTGTTCTGCTTCTGAGAGTTTGGCCTTTTGTTCTGGGTCTCCTGAGGTTTATTTGAAGCTCTTGATTTCTTTGACTTATTGGCTCTGGAGAGTTTGTACCTAATATTTTATCATTGGTGGGAACTCCTGATTCAGACCACATCCCACTCACAAGCTCTCTTCCCCATGCCATAGAGCCAAGTGATCTGTTCCTTTAATTGTCTACATTGTTGAGGATGTAACTCCCCCGGGATACAAAACTGCTGAGATGCTATAGCACTGGAGACTTGAAAATGCAGCAGAGGGTCGGTATCTGGATGGAGTGGAGGGGACAGTGGGTACCCGTTTATTTTATTTCCTTTTTCTGTGAAATAGAGATGAGGGGACTTTTGTAACTCTGGGACCTGAGGTGGCTTGAGGGAAGAACACTGAACAACTGGCAGTTTCCTATTGGTCATCTGGAGGGAGTAGTGATTGGCTTATGATGGCATCTGCATATTCTCTATAATTTCAAAGTTGGCTTAAAACTGCTTTGTAAAGAATTGACAGGGTAAGTGTTTTCCGTGTGATTCTGGAAATAGCCTATCTTGAATTCAAGAGATGGATGGATAAGTTGTCAGTTTTGTTTTCCCATGTATCTGAACATTTAAATCTCGAATTCTTTTTTTGTCAAACAAAACAACATTTCATGTGTAATGTTTGGAAACTTCAGTGAAACCTCAGTTTACTGGAATTTAGTACAATGCACTACATCTTCAACAGGCAAATTTCCACTATGGTTTATGTCATTTAGGTAATGAAGTCATTATACATGTTATAGAAAAGAATATAATTTGTATCATTTGCATGATGATATCATTACTCAAGTGACACAAATTGCATACGTTAATTTATGTAATTTGTGTGATGATGTTTCCATGCAAATGACATAAGTCCCTGCAAGGATATTCTGTAGACGTTCATACTTAGAGCATGAAAGCCTACAGGGATTCCAACATCCTAGGAGTGACTTTGAGAAATCTGGATTAATCACATCCAAATGAGTCCAAAATGTCTCAGGATTCATAGAATCATATACTCCAATTGTTCCTCATAAGTTTTTCCTTCCAATTCCCTTCTCATCTTATTTGTTCTCCTTTGAACATGGAGTAAGTTTGGCTGGTGTGGGTCTTCCGGGCTGTGTGGCCGTGTTCTGGAAGTTTTGTTTCCTAACATTTTGCCAGCATCTGTGACTGGCATCTTCAGAGGGCAGGAGCACAGACAGGAGCAGTTCTCTCTGTGCCCAGGATGATGTGACCCTTTTGTGGGTATTTATAGATTATAGTGTCACGAACACCAGCACAGTTTCAATAAAAAAGAGGAAAGTCTAAAAATCAACAAAACCTGGCTACCAATCCTGAAAAATACAGCCTGAAAAAGGTCAACGAACTCAGCTCAACCACCAGGACGCGTGAACAATTCACACAATGAACATGCTAATCACCCTCAGCAGCCACTCGTTAACAACTCAATAGAAGAAAAAACCCTGCCTAACCCCCAGGAAGATACACACATATTCTGACACCAAAACAAGCAGCTACTCGTTAACCCCCCCACCCCCTCCCCACCCCCTTCAGGCAACCTCGCTGATCTCTATAAATACCCACAAAAGGGTCACATCATCCTGGGCACAGAGAGAACTGCTCCTGCCCTCTGAAGATGCCGGTCACAGATGCTGGTGAAATGTTAGGAAACAAAACTTCCAGAACACGGCCACACAGCCCGGAAGACCCACCCCAGCCATCGTATTCCGGCTGTGAAAGCCTTCGACAATACATGGAGTAAGTTTGTTAATGTTCCTCCTAAAATGTGGTGTCCATTCAATATTTTAGATGTGGTCTGATCAGTGCAGAATGCAGAGGATAGGTTTGCCCCAGAAAGCCTTTGTAGGCTTTTATAGTTTTTCGGTGTCAATCATTGATAATGATGCACTGTGATGTTTATTCTTTTAACCTGTTTTGATAGTTTTTTGACTATATATTACTGTAGCCACCTTGAGTTGTCTGATTTGAAGGAAAGGAAAGGAAAGGAAAGGAAAGGAAAGGAAAGGAAAGGAAAGGAAAGGAAAAAGTCTAGGCTAAAAGGGGATTGTATTATTTGTACTTTAGCATGATATAGAAGTCTAGCCTTTCTCTTAGCATGTTGTGTGAACCAGGCCACTAAGGTAAACTATAATAAGGCTTATTTATTTGGGCATAACATGTGATGAAAGACAGCTGTGGTGCTTTGGGAACTTAAACCAATTCAATTAGGATTTAGTACATTGTATGAACCCAGCCTTTGTCCCACTGCAATTGATAGGAGTGCTTTTCAGATTCTTCCTTAAGAGTTAATTTCAAATTGGTTTGCTCTTTTGCAAATCTCAAGGTTCTCAACATATTTGAGAGCCAATTCTACACTGGTAATAGAATTCTGGGTACATAATATAGTTTGCTATTGCCTTGTTCAAGGATATGTTTTTAACTTCCCAGTTAGTTTACCACCCTGCAATTTTGTGGTAGCCTCCCATTAGCCAAATAATCCGTCAAGACCAGTATAATATACCTGGCTGGCTGAGCAAAAGAAACGTTTTTATAAAGGAAGCTATTTTTTGTGAAATGTGCTACTGACTCTTCCAAGTTAGTCATGTTTCAAATGCAGAGGCACATTTGGAGTTCAAAAATGCATTTTGGGCATGTTGTATAAAGGTTGCTTGGGAGGAATGTCTAGTCCAAAATGTTGAGAGTATCTTCATTTTTTGTTCCTAAGTCTTAGCATTTGCATTTTAGGTATGTTAACCCAAATATTATGTGGGAGAAGTACAGGAAGAGTAAAGAGAAATATTTTATCTAGACTCTGAGCAGGGCATTAGGCAGATGTTCATAAATTTCCCTTATAGCAGTAACATACTGTATTTGTGGTATTGGTTTACCAGCTGGCTAGCTTCAGTTGCACAGACCCCATGAGTATGGTTCAGTTGTCAAGCCCCATGCAGCTGGGTAAGATCAAGGAAGCAAGAATCACCCAGATTTCCTGAGGTATCTTTAATGAAAGCCTGGGTTAAATCCAGAATCTTGGAAATTATAAGAGGAATTTCTACTCTCATTCATAATGAGTTCATTCAGGCAAAGTCTCTTTGAATTATTTTAAAGGGTTCTCCCCAGATTATCTGCTAGCAGGGTTAAGTTGCCATTAATGAGATAAGCTGCCAATGGATAAACCTTCTATCTCTTGGCTGTTTATGTCTATTCCATCTTCCATTCCTTTTGTTGCAGAAAATTTGAAGACAGGACGCTCAGGTCTTCATTCAGGAGAGGAGTTTATTTGCGCAAAGGTTCAGCATAGGTAGCAAAAAGTCTGAACCCCCCGGTGTTCTTGGCATATGCTTTTTATACATTTGATCCCAGGGGTCTTGGTGCCCACTCCCCCTGTTTCCCTAGGGATTGTACCAACGAATCAGTGTGTGGCATCTTGGCATCCTTCCTTATTTGGAACTATCTCCCAATTTTACCTTATTTGGTATTCTCTCTCATTCCTTTCCTTATATGGTTACTTCTCCTATTTCTACATTCCTAGCCTTATTCGGTAACTTTTCTTAGTTCTACCTTACTTTCCTACACTTCACACAAGATCTTACATCAGTAAACAGACAGAACTGGGATTTAAGCTTTTGGCCCTGTCACTCCAACAGATCTCTAGCCACAGAACCAAGGTAAAGCTATTAGAAGTGCTGTTATTAATAACATTTGATTGAACTTTGAGTAGGCTATGCCTACAGCTTTCTAGTTAGATAAACCTGAAATTAAAAATGAGAAACTCACCAGCAAAAGGAAGATGGAAATATAATTAATAAGAAATCCTACATCATTTAGGAGGGCAGGCATTTGTGCACAATTCAACATGTATACCAAGTGGCTAATATTTTTAGCAAAAAAAGAGCTTTTTTTTAAAGGTCAGAAAAGAATGTAAAACCTGACTAAAAGTCCCAAATCTCTTCTGCTGTTTTTAAATTCCTTTACTGTTGAACATTTTTTCTTATATTTTTGTTTATTAGTTGTAGGAAATAATTAAGTAAAATTACATGAGGAGGAGCAACCTCAGGCAAGGTACAATAGTACATTCTAATAACTAAGATAGTATGCTGAATTTCCTGAAAAATGTGACCTCACGAAGATAGAATCCAATTCCCTTTGTCTAGCAAAAGCTACATAGGAATCTACTCTATGGTCATTTGCTTATATTGGTGATATAGGATTCATCTGTCCTTCCTTTTTACAGGGCTACAACTATAATTTAAATAGCATAATCAAATGTGACTTCTTTCATATTCTATACTTTCCACATTTGACAAATGAATTCAATATAATTATGTAACTGGCTAAGAAAATGATTATTGTTTTCATTCAGTCCCTGAATATCACTTCCAGCAGGTTTGGGTCCATTAATCCCATTGTCTACAGTTACCATGGCCAGTGGTTATACTGAGTGCAGAGCAAATGCCCTGTACCCCAACACATCTCAAAGGTTCCAAGGTCAGAAGTATGGGCTAGGATCACTATGGTCAAAGAACAATTTTAGTCTAATTTTATCTCCCAGTGCATCTGTTGACTTGTTGGAGATGGCTGCCATTCATTTCTATGGAGAAAAACAAAGAACTATACTAGGGAAACCTGCTCATGATGTTGTCCCAGGAACTCTTGGGTTCATAGCCTAGTGTGCCCATGGCCAATCAGAACACACAAGATGTAGAGATCTTTTCAAAGTTTATTCTGTATGGAAGAAAGTTGCTTGGGAATAGTTTCGCAAAGCAACTGCACACGTTTATCTTCAGCAGCATAATTATTTAGCAGCATTAGCACACAGGAAAATGGTATAATCTCATTGGTACACATCATCAGTCCTGCCCACTCTAGGTCTTATGGTCTTCTGATCATTAATCCCTCCTACTCTAGGCGGGCACAGGAAATCCCTTATTTGGCCTTCTGGGAATGCGTGATGGTGGGAGTGTTTCTTATTAGCAATACAAAGTAGTGGAACAAAACAAGTGGTGTTTCTTATTATAGTGCAAAATAAGACAGGTAAGGTTTTCCATCAGAAAAACAATCAGGATCTGCAAAGTAGATCAGCAAAACAAGGCAAGACTGGTAATGTCCGTTATTTGCAAAACAATCAAGTCGGTGGTAAACAGGAGGTGAATGAGGACTCGAGCACTTGCATCCTGTCAAAGTGGGGTAGCTTATTCAGATGCAGATACTAGGGCAATATAACAATTATCTCCTCCCAGTAAACAAGGCAAGACCGGTAGTGCTGGTCATCAGCAAAAAGGTCAGGTCTTTGTGAAGTCTTTCTAGGCATCAGGAAGCAATAGCCCGGGCACTTGTAAATGTCACGATTCTACTCTACCAACTCAGCTGGGTGGATGGCCTGCAAGTGACCTTGTGCCTTCTCTCAAAAGATGGGGACGTTATAAAAAGTATTAAGATGGATACAAATGATTAAAGATGTACAAAATATAAAATACAAATACAAAATGGCCAAACACTGGCTCATCAGTGACACTGTAGTAGGGTAATCTGGTCTCAGCCAAAAGGTTTCAGAAAGTAGAATCTCTCTTTTTCTTTCTCCCTGCTTTCTCCTGCTATTCACTTTCGCTCAGACATTTCTGGAATGGATTTTCTGTATAGTTCTCCTTTTTGATGCATTACATATTTGCATCCAACTATTTGTCAGAGGTGAAAGTGCAGCTATCAGCAAAGTAATACACCATTATTAGATGATACTTACATTTTAAACACTCCTTTGTTGGGTGTTCTTCCTATTTTCTGCAGGTATTGTCAGTGAAAAGCAGAAGAGCTTGCTATCTTGTTAACACCCCCATAAGGGGTGGGGAATAGCTATGAAATAAAGTCACTTGTTGTCATAGTAACCAAAATGCTGTTAACAAGGGCCAACAATTAAACAAGGCGAGGTGTAAAGTTGTTATGGCAACTATACATTTTAATCAAAGCAGCTATACCTATCAAGGAAAAATCAAATCAAGAAATCAAGGAATGGAACCTCACGTTTGAGTCTGCATTTAAAGCAATGTCTTTGACAAAGTGATTTAGAAGATACCAGCTTGTAAAAAGAGAGTAAACTCTGGTGACTTCATGGATATATCCATGTAGTTTGATTGGCAATAATATGGATATAAGTCTTCCTCTATGATGTTTCTTTATTTCCCCATGTAGTGGTTGCAGAAGAAGTCGACATGAAAGCAGGCAAGCCGTTGGAACTGAACAATCTGACCTATTGCAGTTACGACTGGCATAACTGCAAGAGTTACACAGGGCTTTAGATTCAATTTATGTAATCCTGAGATTTCCTCCTTAGTGGTTCTTTGATTAGAGTATTGTTTTCTGCCTGATTCAAAAGAGACAATAAAAAACCTAGGAAGGAAACAGAAAGACTAGAACACATCCTGTCCAGCACCCAACACTTAGATAAGCAGGGATCAACCACAGACAATACACTCAGAAGCCTATCTGGAGCCAGTGCAGCTTGCAAAGTAGTGGTATTACATGGGCATACTGAACTAGGTACACAAATACCCATGCTGGTGTATTCTGGATCAATTATAACTTCCAGATGGTCTTCAAGGACTGCTCCAGGTAGAGTGCCTTGCAATAGTCCAACTAAGACATGAGTGACAGCTGCCAGAGCCTCCTGATCCAGGAACAGGTGCAATTGGTGCAAAAGGCAAAGTTGTGCAAAGGCCCCCCTGGCTACAACTGCTACCTGCTCTTCAGGCAGGAACTGTGAGTCCAGAAGGACCCCCAGCTGTACACTGGGTCTGCATGGTGAAGTGCAGCCCCACCCAGAACCAAAGATGGAAAATATCCTGTCCCAGGATTTGGGGTGTGTTTGTGGAATCACAGCAATTCAGTCTTGCTAGGGTTGAACTGAAACCTATTCTTCCCCATCCAGACTTCCACAGCCTCCAGATAGTGGGGTAGAACCTTGAGAGCATCACTTGATTGGCCTGGGACATAATTTTCCCAAGATATTTTATTTGTTAGGCAAAGTAATTTCAGACCTCAAATTAGAAGAGCAAACCAGGCAGGGACTCTGTGCCAACTTTCAAAGGGAAAAGTGACTTGATGACTTTTCAGATCTTTATCATAGGGTAGGAAGTACTGTGATTATTTTATATATGATTATACAATGTACTTAATGTAAAGTAAGGTATTGATGGGGTACATATCCATTTGTACATATTTTATTTCCCCTTTGCAAGAAGTGGGGATGAGGGAATTTTTGTTATGCAGGACCTGTGGCAGCTTGGGAAAGGGTCATAATATTTTGCTGTTTATTCTCAGTATTTTAACAGGTAATTTTCTAACAGCTTTTGAAGGACTGGGAAACAAAAGTTGTGGAAATGTGGAAGTGACCCTCCAGGCTGCAATGGATTAGATAAGGGTTAGATAAGTGGCTTCATCCTAAAGCACATGGAGTTATCTACCTGAGTTATCTAAGCATTTGATTAAAAAGTTCATAACTATCTTAACCCATGAGTCTGTTGTCTGTCTTTCACACAAGTTACTTAAAAATAAAGTGTATTAATCAGCCTGCTGGGCAGAATAGCTAGAAGTTAAGAACCAAGAAAGGAAACAGCTTGTCTATGTCCTCATGGAAAATCATTTCAAGATCTTGAACTCTCTTTGGACTAAATGCTGGAAGAAATTCTCCATAACTTTGTTCAAGACCATCTTTCTTTCAGAGAGCTTCTTAGGTGGGAGACTACCATTCTTTCTCTTGAGAGATATGCTTCTTTCCATTTGGAAGTCTGAAATCTCCACATTGCAGTAAACGTTTTTGTTCTCTTTTAAATGGATCTATTAAATGGACTCAATCAGGTGGCAACAGGTTCTGCCTTTCCACATTTCCCTGAATTTGGATTAGCAAAGGGATTGTGGACAAATTTTTGTTTAATGCTCCTGTTTCTCTTCAAGTGAGGTTGTCAATAGTGATCTGTCTTCCATTTTTCATCCCTATGAGTGATTCACACACACACACAACATACATACAGTCTCCTTCTTTTCCTCCCTCGCTGTATGTGCACATGCAATTCATCTCTTGTTCTCTTCTCTCATTGCACAGAAATAAAATGTTGTTTGCACAGCATTTTTTTTACCTTGAAGAAAAATGACACTTCATTACAGGAGGAAAATAGCTTTTTTCCAGCAACAACAAAGGATGGATGCCCAAGCAATATTCAGACTGCTGCTTTGTTTCCTCATCTGTTTTAGCTTATATTTCTTAAAGGAAGCTTTTGGGCCCAAAAGGAACTACAAAATAAGCTAAGAGGAACTTAGGTGATTACATACACCATCGATATCATAAGAATGGAACTGCTTTCAGCAACATATAACGATACGCTATCTCGCTAAGTAGACTAAAGGTTTTCAGAAACAAAGATTATAAGTTAATTGCTCTGAAGTTCCTCAGAGTTGCTTCCATGTAGAATACAACTCTGAAATAGGTCCTACCTCTTGATCTCTTTTATTGTCAGCACTACTGGTGCCATGTTGAGTACCGCCCCTCCTCAGACTGCACCCACAATTTCCTCTAATTAAACGAAATATGAAAATAAATGGAAAAGGCCTACATCTCATGAAATTTCCAAACCTTTGAAGATATTGGTGATCTTGTGAGAAAATGTTGAAATCTTACATGGTACCTCACAATATTTTGAGAACAGTATTGGGAAGGGGCAGGCAGACAATGGTGTGAAATTGCACCATGGAAATGCCTGTTTCTAAATATTAATGATTATATAAAATTATGTTGAATATAGATATCAGTTCGATTAATCTATTTTCTATAATATTTTTTAAAAGGGTTAGGGTTAGGAAGCCTGTACAAATACAGAATAACTATAAATGCAAAACCTCTTTGTATATTTTGGTTAAAAGCTGAAGAACTTTCCTCCATGATAAGAGCAGTGGTCCCAGCAGCCTGCTTCCCATGAGATGGTGCTGGGAAACCCAGTGGCAGGATGTGAGTGCAATCATAGTCTTCTGCTCATATTCCTAAGCAGATGGAATTCAGAGGGATGCTTATTTTGATTCTGTAAGCAGCATTCAGTGGTATGCTGTGGAATACAAGTGGAAGCCACTCGCAGCTTTGATCTCCGTGATTCTGGCTAGTTTGCCTCCATTCAAAGCCATCTCAGCTGATGACTGTTGTGCCTTTTAAAAAAAATATTTAAATATCTAGGGATCAATCAGATATTGAGAAAGAAAACAATAGAAGACCGAGTACAACAATCAATCAATAAACAGAAACAACAAGACAGCAAATTCTATAGCTCAACCATGTACTGATTTTCCACAATTCAACTTCACCGGATGATCCAGATTTCTAACTTGGTTGCAAGATTAAGGAAACTTTCTCCCCATTCACTTTTTACATCTCATCCATCATCACCTGGGGTATTGTGATTGTGTCCGCCCTGATTCATCTTTTTTATATCTAAAAAACACCACAAATTTCCACATGTAAGAGTTGCTCCAGTTCCTTCATCATTTTGGGTACTCTTTTCTGTGTTTCCAGTTCCATACTATAGCTCTGGGGTGTTTTGTTCTACACTATATGGTATGTTCCCATATCTACACCAGTTTTGGTCTGGCCACCGCAATGCCCAGTTATTTATTAACAACTGTATTTGGAATCTCCGTAATTTCCATTCACAAAAGAAAACAATCAGACAATAAACTGTGTCTCTTCGGAGAATATTGATTACTGATTCTCTTTGGGCAAATTGAACATTTTTTTAAAAAATTGTACAATTTTAAGAAGCTCACTGGGAAACAAGGAGGTTTCTTAGAGAAGCAAAGCTGTCTCAGAGGATAAAGAAGGGGGGCAGAGCAAGCAGAGTCTGTGACGTTATTTAAAACTTGGGTTTTCTGAATATGAGTAAATCCAAATGCCATTTCCTTGATTCCAAATGCCAAGACTTGTGTGTATCTCTAGGGTTACTGCCTCTTAAAATGTTATTAAATAACAGTTTGGGACAAACAATGATATTTCTATGACTTTTACCTCAGAAGACAAAGGTCAGCATCCAGCTGTTGCTTAGATGGGATACAAAAGAAAGGAGATCAGCAGTATCAAAATGCTGAAAGGAAGGGCTTTTTACCACCTGTCACATCCTGTTTCAAGGTAATGGCTGGGATCCAGAATGGGTATTTATGGGCCTGTATTCTCTCGCTTTGTATTTCCACTAGTAATTTGGGGCCTGGACATAATTTGATGAAACGAAAAGCTAATTAAGGGCAACAAACAACAGGCCAAGAACTCCAGCATGTGCATGTCAATAAAGGGAAGAGTTGGTGCTGTTGGAGAAAGATGGCTCCCTTTCGGTTTCTAAAGCCTAAAGACACACAATGGCATGCGTGTCTTTAGGGAGGATGAGTTGTGGCATAGCAACCTGCCTAGTTTTTGAGTAAAGAGTGGTAGAGCATGTCTATGCATTCAAACCAATTTGGAACGAGTGGCATCTGCTGTTGCCTTTTTGCTACAAAATGAATTCAGATTAGTCCCTCCCAGGGCCTGTTATTAATTAATTAATTAATTAATATAATTTCTTTTGATTAAGGACACTGTAATAATGCAGAAGATACAATGCAGCAAAGTCAAAACACATTACTATAAATACCAGGCTAGTTGGAAGATGTTCAGGTACAAAAGCCTGATAACTATCTGTAGCCCTTGTTTAGTGACTGCCTTATTTAGTGACCATTTGCAGTTATGACAGTGATGAAAAAAAACCTTTGCGACCAATCCTCACATTTATGACCTTTGCAAGTCTGTAAAGTAAGATCATATGCAGAGTCGTGGTTTCACTTAGTGCCCGATTCACTTGACAGCTGAGTTGCCAGTCCCAATTGTGGTCACTAAATGAGGACTACCTGTACAACCTTTGCCTCAATATATGAGGGAGGGAGGACATCTTCTTTTCTCCTCTACTCACCCCACTTCAACTTGTAGGACAGAGAGAACTGAATGGGCAATGTTGATCTGGGTTAAGTTTTCCCTTTAAGTATCTAGTTCAGAGCTGTGATGGGTTTCTTTTTTTTTCCTATAGTTTTATTAAGTATTTGAAGACAAAAACTAACAAGAACTAATATAAAGTAAATGTAATACAGGTGAAACTTGAAAAATTAGAATATCATGCAAATGTTCATTTATGTCAGTATGGCAACTCAAAAGGTGAAACCAATATATGAGATAGATGCATTACATGCAAAGCGAGATATGTCAAGCCTTACTTTGGTATAATTGTGATGATTATGGCGTACAACTTATGAAAACCCCAAATTCACAATCTCAGAAAATTAGACTATTGCATGGCATCAATAACACAAGGATTGGAAATAGAACAATATCGGACCTCTGCAAGCATGCATATGTACTCAGTACTTGGTTTGGGCCCCTTTTGCAACAATGACTGCCGCAATGCGGCGTGGCATGGATGCTATCAGCCTGTGGCACTGCTGAGGTGTTATGGAAGACCAGGATGCTTCAATAGCAGCCTTCAGCTCCGCTGCATTGTTCATTCTCATGTCCCTCATCTTTCTCTTGGCAATGCCCCATAGATTCTCTATGGGGTTCAGGTCAGGTGA
Source organism: Liasis olivaceus (assembly GCA_030867105.1). NCBI lineage: Eukaryota > Metazoa > Chordata > Lepidosauria > Squamata > Pythonidae > Liasis > Liasis olivaceus. Next base: position 268,798,992 of record CM061349.1, read on the forward strand.
GTTTGCTGGCCAATCAAGCACAGTCATCCCATGGTCATTGAACCAGGTTTTAGTACTTTTGGCAGTGTGGGCAGGTGCCACGTCCTGCTGGAAAATGAAGTCAGCATCCCCATAAAGCTCGTCTGTGGAAGGAAGCATGAAGTGCTCCAAAATCTCCTGGTAGACGACTGCGTTGACCCTGGACTTAATGAAGCACAGTGGACCAGCACCAGCAGATGACATGGCTCCCCAAATCAACACAGACTGTGGAAACTTCACACTGGACTTCAAGCATTGTGTATTGTGTGTCTCTTCATTCTTCCTCCAGACTCTGGGTCCTTGGTTCCCAAATGAGATGCAAAAGTTGCTCTCATCAGAAAAGAGGACTTTGGACCACTGGGCAACAGACCAGTTCTTTTTTTCTGTAGCCCAGGTAAGACGCTTCTGACGTTGTTTGTTGTTCAGGAGTGGCTTGACAAGAGGAATACGACATTTGAAGCCCATGTCCAGGATCCGTCTGTGTGTGGTGGCTCTTGATGCACTAACTCCAGCCTCAGTCCACTCCTTGTGAAAGTCCCCAACACTTTTGAATGGCCTTTTCCTGACAATCGTCTCCAGGCTGCGGTCATCCCTGCTGCTTGTGCACCTTTTTCTACCACACTTTTCCCTTCCACATAACCTTCTATTGATGTGCTTTGATGCAGCACTTTGGGAACATCCAACTTCTTTTGCAATTACCTTTTGGGGCTTTCCCTCCTTATGGAGGGTGTCAATGATGGTTTTCTGCACAACTGTCAGGTCAGCAGTCTTTCCCATGCTTGTGATTCCTACTGAACCAGCCTGAGAGACCATTGAAAGGCTCAGGAACCCTTTGCAGGTGTTATGGATTCATTAGCTGATTAGACACTTTGAGCCTAGAATATTGAACCTTTTCACACTATTCTAATTTTCTGAGATTGTGAATTTGGGGTTTTCATAAGCTGTATGCCATAATCATCACAATTATACCAAAGTAAGGCTTGACATATCTCGCTTTGCATGTAATGCGTCTATCTCATATATTGGTTTCACCTTTTGAGTTGCCGTACTGACATAAATGAACATTTGCACGATATTCTAATTTTTCGAATTTCACCTGTATAAAGGAAAAAGGAAAAGAAAGAAAAAGCCAAAAGTGCAGAAAGAAAAAATGAAAAGAAATAGAAAGAAGTAGCTTCCAGTTTTCTTTACAGCAATTATAACTACCAATATAAAATTACCTCTTACTCTATGGTTACAAGAACAAATCTCTTTTTTTCTATTATTTATTTTTTTCTAATCATTAAAACCATAAATCATAATGTCATTTTTTTTCTGTTTCACACAAAAAGTCTATAAGGGGTTTCCAGTCAACAATAAACATAGATCTTGTCTTTTCTCTAATTAAGGAAATTAATTTAGCTATCTCTACAAGTTCTGTCATCTTCACCAACCATTCCTCCATTGTGGGTATTGCCGAATATTTCCACTTTTGTGTATATAATAATCTCGCTGCAATTATATATAAAAACAAAGTTCCAAGACTTTTTTCGAACTGTTTGTCTATCAATCCCAAAAGAAAAACCTCTGATTTACACTGTATATTAATCTTTAAGAATCTCTGAATTAGTATATGTATTTGTATCCAAAACTTTCTAGCTTTTTTACATGTCCATCAACCATGATAAAATGTCCTTTCATGTTGTTCACATTTCCAGCAGAGATTTGAGGTATCTTTCCATGTTCTAGACAATTTCTCTGGTGACATACAGTACTGTGCAGAGGTTTTAGGCAGGTGTGAAAAAATGCTGTAAAGTAAGAATGCTTTCAAAAATATTTATTGTAATTGTTCATGTTTATCAATTTACAAAATGCAAAGTGAGCGAGCAGAAGAAAAATCTAAATCAAATCAATATTTGGTGTGACTACCCTTTGGCTTCAAATCAACATCAATTCTTATACTTGCACACTTTGTACACTTGCACAAAGTCAGGGATCTTGTAGGATTAGAGTCAGGTATATGATTAACCAATTATACCAAGCAGGTGCTAAAGATTATCAACTTCATATGTAGGTTGAAATACAGTCATTAACTGAAACAGAAACAGCTGTGTAGGAGGCTTAAAACTGAGCGAGGAACAGCCAAACTCTGCTACTAAGGTGAGGTTGTGGAAGACAGTCACAGGTTATACACCATGGCAAGACAGCACAGCAACAAGACACAAGATAGTTATTCTGCATCAGCAAGGTCTCTCCCAGGCAAAAATTTCAAAGCAGTCTGGGGTTTCAAGATGTGCTGTTCAAGCTCTTTTGAAGAAGCACAAAGAAATGGGCAACGTTGAGGACCGTAGATGCAGTGGTCAGCCAAGGAAACTTAATGCAGCAGATGAAAGACACATCATGCTTACTTCCCTTCAACATTGGAAGATGTCCAGCAGTGCCATCAGCACAGAACTGGTGGAAACCAGTGGGACCCAGGTACACCCATCTACTGTCCTGAGAAGTCTGGCCAGAAGTGGTCTTCATGGAAGAATTGCGGCCAAAAAGCCATACCTCCGACGTGGAAGCAAGGCTAAGCGACTCAACTATGCATGAAAATGTAGGAACTGGGGTGCAGAAAACTGGCAGCAGGGGCTCTGGACTGATGAGTCAAAATTTGAAAGATTTGGCTGTAGCAGGAGGCAGTTTGTTTGCCAAAGGGCTGGAGAGCGGTATAAGAATGAGTGTCTTCAGGCAACAGTGAAGCACAGTGGAGGTTCCTTGAAAGTTTGGGGCAGCATTTCTGCAAATGGAGTTGGAGATTTGGTCGGGATCAATGGTGTCCTCAATGCTGAGAAATATAGGCAGATACTTATCCATCATGCCATACCATCAGGGAGGCATGTGACTGGCCTCAAATTTATTCTGTAGCAGGACAACGACCCCAAACATACAGCCAATGTCATGAAGTGTCTTCAGTGTAAAGAAGAACAAGGAGTCCTGGAAGTGATGGTTTGGACTCCACAGAGCCCTGATCTCAACATCATCGAGTCTGTCTGGGATTACATGAAGAGACAGAAGGATTTGAGGCAGCCTACATCCACAGGAGATCTGTGATTAGTTCTCCAAGATGTTTGGAACAACCTACCTGTTGAGTTCTTTCAAAAACTGTGTGCAAGTGTACCTAGAAGAATTGATGCTGTTTTGAAGGCAAAGGGTGGTCACACCAAATATTGATTTGATTTGGGTTTTTCTTCTGTTTGCTCACTTTGCATTTTGTAAAATGATAAACATAAACAATTACAATATATATTTTTGAAAGCATTCTTACTTTACAGCATTTTTTCACACCTGCACAGTACTGTATACCAATGATACATCATTTTATAAACATTGCCTTTAAAGTTATGGCACAATGTAAATTTCAATCCTTTCAGCCATATATTTTCCCATTGTTCCATTTGTATATTGTAAGCAAAATTTTTAGGCCATGTTATCATACTTACTGTACTTTCACTTGTTCTTTTTCTGTTTCAAATTTCAATAAAAATGTATACATTTTGGCAATTACATGGGATGGGTTTCAAATGTTGGCACCATTACTTTGGTTTGAACTTAGAAGTGAACTGGAAATGGATAGGAAGCTCCTGAATTTTTTTAGAGCACTGATTAGATATAAAGCATTGACTTACTGTCCAACTATAATTAAAAGCTTAATGACAATGTTTTGAATTTAAAGAAATTACATATAAAGCTAGCCTAGAGGTTATAGATTATTCTATATCAGAGATGGGTAACTTTTTCACAGGCAAGAGATCCCCATCAGCATCATTTGCAATGATGACCTTACTGCACGACACTGGCAATACTTTTTCCTGTGTGAATGTTGGGGTTTTGAATGGGTTTTCAAGATGGAAGGGCTATTACTGTACCTAACAAAGACCTTGTGCATACATTTCAATCCTTATTTTGCCATTTCTCACCAAAAATGGCATCACAGCAAATCAGCCATTTTGTTGACTAGTCTGGAAAGTGTAATCTCAGTCTGCTTTGTGAGCCACAAATAGGATGCCAGGAGCCTCATGCAGCTTGTAACCCATGATTTGCCCATCTTGGCTTTATAAGAAAATAATATTATTCCTGTGTGCTCAGGACATCAATAAACTGTGGGAGAAAGGAGAAATTAGGGGATGGAATTGTAATAAAATGGGAAGGATCTTTATTTTCTCATTCACAAATCCAGGCAGTGTGGCTGACAGCATTTTAATGAGAAATTTAATTAATGTTAGATTACAGTAGAAGTAGCATAAAAATACCAGGCACATATGACACCCGCACACACATCACATAAATTCTGAGTTTAGTCTGGCAATTAGAATAGAAGCCAAATGGATTTATAATGAAGGGGGACTTGAAATACATTCATACTCTTTATATTGCCACAGCAATTACTTACAATTGTGCTCGCTTTAATGATGATACTTTGGTGAAAATGCTAACACCTTGTACTGAATCCTTGGCCAAAGATATATCTCAGTGAATTATATATTCATCATGCTCCCCATCCTAAGCTAATTGTGATGCAGCTTTGAAGTGCTTAAACATTCAAGTACTCTGAATTATTATGAATTCTCATATCCTAGCCCCTGAAGCAGTTGAAGCTTCTGATGTCAGTATATGTTTGAATATATTGGATATTATCCAAATAATTGATTTATGGTACTATATTAGGATGTGGTGTTGCAGCATGTAGGGTAATGGAGGTAACTCTTATTACTTGAAGCCATGCTTGGGTGATATTCAGGCATTAGGCAGATTAGCCTTCTCTAATGCAGTGTTCTCCACCTATCTTGGAGCAATTCTCATAATTCCCAGTCAGGACAGTGTTTGGGTGCAATTCTCAGGATCTAATGATTCTGACCCAGAGTTAGGAGCTCCAGCTCATAGCACTCAGCAAATGCACAAGTATTTTATATGTGTATTAATAGAAGCTGGTGGTTCTGCAGGATAAATTGGGAATCTAACACAAATATTTACCTTCATAGAAGTATACAAGAAGTTAATGTATACATGATTCATGCAGCAGCCTTCCTCAAACCAAAGCCTCAGAATTGTGTTGGATTACAACTTCCATAATTTCACCCAAAAAAATAAATCTGATATACTCTATTGATGTTTCCTACACTAAAGTGTAATGTTAAGGTAATTAAATCTTCAAGTCAGGCTCAGCTCCTGGTGATTATGAAGATACAACCATGCAGCAATTTTACATTGCCTTCACTCAGGATATTTATTTTCCAGTCTAGCCTATAGCCCTGCTGATGCCTGGAGTATAGGAACTTGCAGAAGCTTCTGCAGAATCTCTTTTTGTATCAGGCAGTGATGGAAAATCTATTGAAATGTTGAGTTAGCTTGATTTGCAACTCATGTTAACAGAGAAGCTTTGGACTTTATACTAAAGTTGACATAAAAGGATGGCTTTGATGCATCAATCAAGCCCTTGCTGTTGATCAGCACTGGCTGATATGTTGTAACACCTGTCATCTCCTCAAGAGGAATTTTTCTTGGAAACATGACTTGAAGAAAAGTCATGTTTCTTTTGCCATCAGTGCCATGATTTTGACTGAAATCTGACCTTCTTGGAGCTGTTTTTAAGGTATGAAAAAAGTCACAAGAAATAACCATTGTAGGTTTCCTGTCCTGTGCTTAGTTTGGGCCTCCATTCAATGCAGTTTTTGGAGAATTCACTTCATTTAACCCAATTTAGGTCTTCAATGCCATTCTTTTGATTTTGTCTTTCCCAGTCCTCACCACCCACTTCAGTCAGTCTGAAAGTCACTATACTATTTCTTCCTTTCTTTTCCAATGGAGGTTGGAATATGAGCAGACTTACAAGGAAGAAGGTATTAGGATCCATGGTTAGCTTCCATAGAGCAGCATATGTTTTGCTCCAAACTGAATAAATGCTCATCATTTAATAAATGGGGTTCCACAGCTTAACCAATCAGTTTGAAAAAAATACTGATTCACTTTATGAGACCAGTTGAATTAAGCCTAATTCAGAATATATTTAATTGTATTGGTGCCTCTTTTTTTTTCCTTTTGTATAGTAGAGGCAAATAATTTCCACGAAACAGAGAAATGGCAGAAGGAAAAATGATTGGGTGAGGGGTGGTAAAGCAATAGAAAGAACATTCAACTGAAAATCAGGCAAGATAAATAATAGGAGAGTATTCGTTGTGTTCACCTTTCTCTTTTACCAAATCACAGAGATTTATTTGTAATTTCTATGAAGTACGAATGCATGTTTTTTTTTCCCTCACCAGCCTGTCAGGTTTCTCAGTGGTTTATAGCTTTCTTTTTGTTCTAATTCTCCTCATCTTCTTTTTTGTCCTTTTCAGACCTGACAGCATAACAGTTTTGAGTTGATCATTGCTTATCTGGAAACATTATTTCTTTGTGGTGCTTTTCCTTAACAAATTACATTGATTCTCATTCTCACTCCTACCCTTTTTTCTGACACTTGACTGCTGTGACTGCTAGAACCTTGATATACAAAGGTTTAGTTTTTTTAAAGAACTGAAACACACAGGCTAGAGAGTTTGCAGAAATTATTTTGAAATGCGCTGTATGCTAAACATGCAAAGAAATTTAGTTAGATGATGTTCAATGTATTCCCAGTTGCACATCTTTAATAGATTGAGCCTTTGTTTCTATACTAGGAAAAATGCTCTCACCTGAGTCTATAGAAGAATACATAGCTGATGGATCAAAAAAGCCTTTCCTGACATGGATATCATTCAAACCTATGAACTCCCAGCATTCTTAACAATGGCCAAGTTAGCTGGGGAATTTGTGGGAATGACACATATTTGGAATAATACAGATTTGGGCTATATGTGGTCCCTGAAAGACTTGGAAGCAGTCCTCTTAAAAATCTGATTTGAAATGTCATTGTTAATGTGACAGAAAAAAGAAAATATTCATTCTCTCCATGTCTTGTGGTTTGTATATTTTAATTTTTAATAATATTTTAAATTTTATAATGATTGTTTTTATATAATTGTTGTTTTATGTGATTGTTGTACACTGCCCAGAGTCACTTCTTCTGAGATGGGCAGTCATATAAATTTAATTAATAAATAAATAAAAAATAAAAAAATGAATGGTATCCTATTAATCTATGTGGGGACGCGGTGGCGCAGCGGCTTAATGACGCTGAAAGTTGCCGGCCAGAAATGGCTGATGCTTCGGCGGTTCGAGTCCAGCCTTCGCGTTAACAGGGTGAGCTCCTGTTTCCCCCCCCCCCCAGCTCCTGTCAACCCAACAGGTCGAAAACTCACGTGAGTAGATAAATGGGTACTCTCACTCCGGTGGGAGGAAAAATGCTGGCAGCGCCTTGCACAGAGAGATGGGAGCAGTTGCCGGTAAGCGTGAAACTGCGCTCGCCCGAAAAGGGCGCGAAGCAACGGAAATCCCGCCTCCTGCGCTCGCCAGCTGGGCTATGCTCTAGGAAGGAGGCTCTGGCAAACCACTTCCGAAACAATTGCCTTGAAAACTGCAAGGACTCGTCCAGGCAGTCACTGCAGGGTCAGTAATGACTGAGCGCAGACAAAAAAAAAAAAAAAAAATCTATGTGGCTAAGAGTCGACAATAACCTGATGGCACATAATCAATGAATTCATCAATTAACTTTATGCAATCAGTTTAATGGGATGCCATTCCTATACATTAGACTAGATGTTCTGATCCTGCTTGCGTTTTTTTCCTGGTCTTTGTGAAATGGGGCTGTAGCTAAGGTTGTACACCCCTGGTCTGTTGGTAGCCCCCCAGAATATCCGTTCTTTCCAGAAATTTGGAAACTATGGTAGAAGAAGCAAACTAACTATCCTCTTGCATTGTGGTGGCTTCTCTCTTCTGAATCCCACTAGAAGTTGCTTTCTTGAGCAATTCACGTGAGCCACTTTAGTCCTCTTTAAAGCCTTTATAGTCAAGATGGTGAAGCTAGGATAATGATGTAATATACACAATATCTGCATAGCAGGTATGATAGGTTGAAATCCATACTCCAAAAATGGGTGGGGCTATTTATGGAGGGACCATGGGTAAAAAGGGAAATTAAGCAGATGTATACAGCTGCACACAGCAGCTTCTTTTCCCCTTTAACCCTCCAGAATGCAAAAAAAAAAAAAAAGGAAAAAAAAAGGTAGGAGAAGAGACAAGGTGCAAAATTCAGGAAGTGCTGAGAGATTTTATGCTGGGCTGGGGATAGGCACATCAGACTTTAGCTTTAGAATGTAAGAAAGAAAATGTATTGCTTATGTGTAGATTTAGAGAAACCATATGATAAAATGCATACTCTTGAATTATGGAACAAGATTATGGAGTTGAAGGTTGGTTCCTGAATGTGACAGAAGTGAAATTAGATGTAAGTCAAGCATTCATGAGAATACATGGAAAGCTTAGTGAATGATTTAGCATTGAGCAGAGAGTAAGGCAAGGATATGTATGTCCATTTGGTTGTTTAATATATTTATAGCTAAATGTATAAGGAATGCTTGTGTTGATGGTAGCGAATGGGAGGTTGGTTGAGTTGCTGAATATACATGCATGTGGTGCCATGTTGCTGACCAAGAAGCGAAATGATTTGCAGGGAATTTTGGTAGTTGTATAATGCAAAGAGGAGTGTGGATCTAAAGATTAATGTATCAAAGTCCAGGGTAGTGGTAACTGAATGAGGAAATGAGGTGAATGATTAGCTAAATGTATAAGGAATGCTTGTGGTGACATAGGTTCAAGAATGAATGGGTGATGAATGAATGTGGATTGAATACTAGAGTGAGTGATCTGTTCAAAAGACGTACACTGAGGTGGTTTGGTCACATAGAGAGCATGAATCAGGATTGAAGTGCAAACACATACAATATATGAAGGAAGGGTAGATGGGTTGAGGAAGGGGAAGAGGAGACCCTGAAAAAAGAGGGGTGAGAAGTTTAAAGGGTAATATATGAAGCAATGTATGGATGTGATAGAAGCAAGGATGGTGTGCAAGGCAGACACAGAAAGATTTGGAAAGGTATATAGAATGGTGTTAGTGTAAACTGGATTAGCTGCATCTCTTTTCTCTTCCTTAGCTCGTATCTTTAATTTCTTTGGTTTACTAGTTCTTACCCTTTTTCTGCCGTTTGCATAACTTTGCTTAACTCAGAAGAGAATAGTGACCTGGATGTACAGTACATGTATGCATATTCAGTCTTCTGAGAAGTATGTTACAGCTCCGGACATCGTGTGAAACCAGGTGTATTACTATATTCTGTTTTTCATCCATTCCCATGGAATAAACATTTTGATAGACAAGGCTGCAAAAATTGAATTCCTCAAGTATTCCTAGTCAGTCCCTTGCCAGTGGATTGTGCAGAAAACCATCAGGCACCTCCTCTTCAGAGCTGACCTTTGTTAAGTTTTTCCATCCAGTGTGCCTAAATGATTGTGGGCCATTTGATTGTTGTGAGCAGAAAGAAGCATGAAACATTTTCTGTTCCAGCTTAACATTTCTTAAATAATATGGCTTTGTTAAGCTCCAGCATGTTCCTGGATTCTTAGCTATTTTCTGTTACTCTCTAATCCTTCGTTCAGACGTGTCCTTTGATCCTGCCTGGTTCCTCAGCCCTAACTTCTGGTTCATCTCCTGGCTTATGGCTCACTTCAGATTGCTGCCCATGACCCCATCCTGACAAAGTTGAACTCAATAAATACTGACAGAAGAGAATTACCTGCCTTCTGTGGAGCTTGATTGGAAAGAGGAAAGGCTCGGCAGTACATCAAACACAGGGATACTCTTTGCAGCCTCCTGGGTACGGAAACTCAGTATTTTTCTAGTTTTTTTCCCCTTTTTTTGCACACCACGTGAACAAAACTCTCTCATGACATTTCATGATGTACTCAGTGCAGAGTCTGGGGAAGTGATTATTCCATCCTTATTTTTCTGCTGCATTTGCCTCCTGCATTCTTAGACTATTACTATTATTGCCTTAAGGAAACCATCTAGAAAAGAACAATAATGGGAGAAAGTCATGTATGCCGTTATAACAGCTGATGCAGAATATATAAATGGGGGAGTATTATAATAAGCAGGATCAGAAACGTAAGGGAGATGCCTAAGGCATGCATTTGTATTGATTGTTTAATCATCCGAGTGCAATGCAAGGCAGGGCCTCTAGGGCTCCCTCTTGTTGCATTTTTCAGCAGGTTGATTTTGTTGCTTTGCTTGGCTTATGAAACTGGGCCAAACAGTGTACACTTTGTTCCATAAATGGACTCTGCACTGGAAGCCCAGGGGAACAGACAGATAGCAAGAAGTATTGATAGAGAAAGGGCAACGATGTAATTCACTAGAAGAGGTATCAGTGCTAACTGATGTATAAACAAAACAGTTTGCTGGCATGACAGATTCTGCAGAATTATTGTAATAGAATTTGCCTCATAAAGAAGAAGTGCTCAAAGTCCAGGATGAAGTCCAGGAGGAGAAAGAAAAGAGGCAGATCTATGCATGAGTAGTTGTCTTTTGATATACAAACACGGAAGACAGATGGCGAAGCAGTGCGAGCGTGGTCAAAAGAATCAGAGTGGTAATTCACAAATGTGCTGTAATGCCATCAAGAAAGCCTATAGGAAAGGGGAAAACAATCATCTATTCTCTGAGAAAAGCACTCAACCAATAACCAATGTAATAAAGTAGAAGCAATCTCATGTCAGGACTTGGGAAAAGCATTAGAAACGCATGAATGAGTGGCCAAGAAAGTGAAAGCCAGCATTAGTGAAAATTTGGTCTGTTCCTTATGCTTCCACTGAGAAGTGTTGGAGTGGAATATCAAACTGCTTTTGGATAGCAGGGTAGGGGCTCAGGCAACGTGATAAGAAAAATTCTACCAAAGAATCCCACAATGTAGCATCCAATTTCAGTGCCTGTCTCATTGCAAAAACAATGTATGCCATGGCTCAAAAGCAGTGAAAGATCGAGCTAGTGAACCTTCACGTGATGATCCTGATAGTGATTTAGAGAAGCATCTGAAGCACAGAAGATATAGCAGCAATGTTTGGGCAGCAATGGGAACAGAAGCTCTCTTGATTCTTTCCACAAAAGGTCACATTTTGGAAAACTGTTGGAAAACTAGTATGTAGACATGGGCATTCCAGAGCAATTATTAGCTTTTACTTTTGTGGCAAAATTGGTATTAAATCCCTTCGGTTCTCCTCTTCCACCCTGACCTTTGCTTGCTCATTTCCGACCTTGCAAGGAAACAAATGAAGAAGCCATTCTTACACTGAGAACCCTGTATGGATTAGATTACTCAGCAGTGGTAGAGGGGAAGGGAAGTATAGGCCTGAAACATTTTTCAGAGAAGCAATTCTGAGAGCCTCTGGGGGAGTATCTAGAATAATTGAAAGAACTTTGTTGCTCTGGCAAGTGATTTAAATGAATATAAGACTTTCTGGTTTTACTATAGTTTGTGTTGGATTAGTATAAAAGAAGTGAGACTATGTGGGGGAAAAAAATAAGTAGAAGCCAGGTGTTTTTTCCAGATAGGTCCTATTTACATTAGCATTTTAGATGCTACCCCCACCTTTAAAAAAACAACAGCCTGATTTTCTAATTAATAGGCAGGATTGCATTTCTGCTAGCTGAGAATCGCTTATCGACAGTTGATTTGTTTCACAAGGTGGATCTGTGCACCCAGAAGCAAACATCAATAATTTCATTGGCAGTTTCTCCCAGATAACTGTGCATAGAGTTTCAGTCATACTGAACCTAATAAATTGGGTATTATGAAATATATACATTGCTGCTTGTGTGTGTTTGTATACATTGACATGAGCATACTCTTGTGGTGAGGCCTTGACCTTTCAATTGTTCTACTCACTGTAATTGCGGAGCTATGAAGCTAAACTGGATTTTGTGGGTGGAAGTAAAGCAACTTTTAGCCAAATTAAATGAAACGTTTAAGAGGTTCGAAAGGCTGCATGGGTAGTCATCCATGCATAAAGGTAACGTCATGGCTCGTTCCCTTTGGATTTTGGTATTGGCATGCAACAAAAACAACAAATACTTTAAAAGATTATAAGGCCACCCATCTTGTGAGACACAACTCTGGGTGGCTAACAGCAAAGATAAAAGTACAACAATAAAATAATCCATTAAAAAACCCGTGCACCCAATCCAGTGACATCTGTCCAACTATACAGTCCCCCAGGCTCCAACCTTGCTGTCCCAGTGCCTGAGGGAAAAGCCACCTCTTAATGGCTTTCTGGAAAGCTAAGAGGGTGGGGGCCTGCTATGGAAAAAAACATTCTTCCTAGGTCCTGCTAGATGACAATGTTTGAGGGAAGGGACCTGGAGCATGCCCACTGTATCCAACCTAGTGGGATGGGCAGATGGACCCACAGGGAGAGGCGGTTCTGCAAATAACCAAGAGGCACCCAGTACCGCATGACCTGCTGTGTAGGACCAGTTGTAACCTCTGGGTGGTCCTCAAGGGTAGCCCCATGTACAGCACATTGCAATAGTCCAACCAGGAAGTGACTAATGCGTGAGTGACTGTGAGCAAGGCTTGTTCCTTTCATTAGCTTTGAACAGTTGCTGAGAAAAATTGGATTAATATTTTTAAAGATTTTGCAGAAAGGATCTCTGACCTGAGAAGTCATTTATGCAATTCATTCTTGCCATAATGCACATATGATATTTAATGAGTGTTCATTCCCAGGTAGGAAATGTCAAATGGAAAGAAGCTGTCAGTCCCAAACCTCTTCCATCAGAGCCATGAAATGGAGAAAGAACTTGTAGGGACATTCTTGAAAATTAGCTGAAGCACAAAGAAAGAGAAGCCAAGATATAAAGAGAAAAGAGGTGAAAATCTAACACCTTGGCTGTGAGATGGAAGAAAAGTGAAGAAACAAACACCTGTAACTGTTTTGCAATTTTTGTTGTTGTTGCTTTGCTCTACTTTCCTCTTGGCCAAGAGGGTCACCAACTCCCATTGCCACTGATTGATTAAGTAATTAATCAATCCTGAGTATATCCATTCTGCATTACCCAAGGTTCACAGGAGAAACCAATGGCATTTGGCAGTCTGATCAAGACAGAGATCATCTAGTTTTAGTAGAATAGTCTGTTCTTAACTGCAAAGTTAGATTAATTAGGCAGGATTCAGGTAAAATGAGTCAGCCAGAGACACTAGGCTGAGCAAAGGCAGATGTCTTGTATAAAAACCATGGATAGCTCCTAGTGAGTTTTGCTGGGTAAACCTTTGACAAGTAAAGTCTCTTTTGAGTGAAGCTTGACTCCTTATGGCTTCATGGATATATCCATGCAGATTTTAAGATAACAATGCAAAAGTGATTTGTCACTGCCTTTTTCTGTTGTTGTTTCTTTTTCTTTTATGTCCCAGACTAACCTACAGCCTTGGAATTACCTGGAGATTTCTGTTCTGACCCTCTTGAGCCCAGGTAAACCTAGCCAGGTATTGCCACCTGCTCAATAAACCTCTGACAACTAGAATTTGTTAATAGTTGCAGTGAAGCCATGATCTGTCATGTGACCAGTTTTCACTCTAGAATTGCCTGTGCATTTAAAGAGCCCCACCTGAATTTCTTAAGGTTGAGTGAGATGAAGAATTAGCCATAGGTTCATTGTCTGACTCAGTGGATGATGGAAAGGCAGTATGCTCTGGTTGGGAGACACCTGCAGATGGGATTGTCTGTCTTTCCTGAAAAAGTAGTCTAAAGTTTATACACATCAGAATCTTCTGAAAGGTCCAATGGCTAGAGGTGATGACAGAGTACCTCTAGCCATATGGCCATGACAGTTCTTCAAGTGGATTCTGGTATTCCCATTGATGCTATGCCTAACATCTGCAGCTTACCTTATTCATTCACAACCACACGTTAATTAAAGTGTGATTGTTATAGCTCCATGAATATTTTTTTGGAGGGGGGAAACATTGTTAATTACATGCCCATCAGAATAATGGAAAGGGTAATTATCCTTATTGTGCTTAGTGACATCGAAACCTCTATTATTCTGTGATTGGAGCTGCATAATTATAGATAATTGCTGCAACTGTATTGTCTGTTCAAATTCAGCCCTACAATAATTACTGTCATTTAATTAAACATGTTTGGGATTTAAAAGAAATCTTTTCCCCTCACTTCTTCATTACACTGAAACATAAACTCTGTTTACATATAAAAACAACGTCAACTTCTAACTATCTAGTGGATTTGATGCATTGGCTATTGATTTTTCTTCTTTTTTAAAGTTAAGAGGAGAGTCTTAACTGTTGCAGAGGGACAGACAACCTGTGATACAAAATAAATGAACACATTCATAAAAGGAAATACGTTGTAAGATCTCGGCAAGTGGGTTACATGATTTGATTCTTTCTAGAGTATAATTTCATTTTCCCCCTTCCCCTCCCCCTCCCCCTCCCCCTCCTCCCCTGCCATCTTCCAGGTGAAGACATTGCAGTGGAGAAATATGGGAATTCAGAGAGAAACAGCTGGGAATGTTGAAATATCTTTTCTACACTAGACCAATTCTTACTATTTTCTTTAAAGGAAAATTATCTCTCGCATCAGAATAATACTGATCTCTGAGTTGGCATCTATCTTTGATTCAGTCACTAAGGGATACATATTTTTCTGATTTTCCATAAAGACACATATGCCTGAGGCCTTCCATGTTACAGTGATAAATCTGGAAGAAAATCATAAATATTGTCAGGTTTAATACAGATGTGAGCTACTGAGGGATATAATATTGATCAAACCATTCTTGTAGTGGTTAAATTAGAACTGAGATGTTTCCTAGGAGATCTTAGATCATCTACAGTATGAACAAATATCACATTAGAGACAGATATCTCATTAGGAGGACATTAATTGAGGGGGTGTTTATGTGAATGGTATTGCTGAGATGTCATATCCTTTCTTTCTTCTCATATCCACATTCTGGTCAGATGCCCTTTGAGATTTGTCATAACAGAAAGCAATATACAAAGGCATCAATCAAGCCAGCAAACATAAGTGTCTTTGAGATTTGACCATTGGAAATGTCCTTTCATGCTGATTCTGTGGGCCTGTGTAGTTATTTAGTAATTTAAAAAAAATTATGATTTTTACATTCTCCAAGATCCTTAATGCTTCTGCTTGCTTCTACTTTCTCCTATATTGCTACATTTGATATATTTGCCTTATCCATGTATGGTTTGTTCCAGTAGCCCACTTATTGTCAGATTGTCCCAGTTCCTCAACTTCTGGCATGGACCTTTTTAATCCAGGCAACGTCTGAGTCAGCATGACTCTCTTAGTTTGTGTCACTCTCATATCCGAGGTAGGCAGATGAAGCATTGGGGGTCTTTGCTCAAGGACCCCTACTGGTAAGGTAGGTACCAGCTGAGATTCAAACCCTGGTGTCCCGTGTCAAAAGTCAGTGCTCTAACCACTACGCTACCCATCCACTTCGAGAGTGGAACTACCATCACCCACCTCCTCTACATGGATGACATCAAGCTGTATGCTAAGAGTGAACAAGACATTGACTCACTGATCCACCTGACATGGATCAACAGCGAGGACATTGGAATGTCATTTGGACTGGAGAAGTGTGGCTGGATGGTAGTAAAGAGAAGGAAGGTAGTTCAGACTGATGGGGTGGAGCTACCAGCGGGCCACATAGCAGACATAGAGGCCAGCTACAAGTACCTTGGAATCCCATGGTCAGCTGGGAACCATGATGAGGAGGTAAAGAAGACAGCAACATCCAAGTACCTCCAAAGGATAAGACAGGTCCTAAAGAGCCAGGTCAATGGGAAGAACAAGATCCATACCATCAACACATATGCCCTGCCAGTCATTAGATACCCTGCCAGTATAGTGTGCTGGTCAAAGAAGGACATGGAGGCTGCCAATGTGAAGACCCAGAAGCTCTTCACAATGTATGGAGGTTTCCACCCCAAGTCCGATACCCAGAGACTGCACACCAGCCAGAAAGAGGGCAGGTGGGGTCTGTTGAAGGTCAAAGTCACTGTCCTGGGTGAAACCTAGAGCATCCAGAAGTAAGATGGCACCCAAAGATGAGCTGCTGAGAGAATGCCTGAGGCAGCAGCAGACATGGGAAGAAGTCCAAGCAGAGGAAGTGCCATGGCAAGACAAGACCCTGCATCGGATGTACCACCAACCAATAGTTGAGGTGGCTGACATTGGGAAATCCTACCAGTGGCTGGAAAGGGCTGCACTAAAAGACAGCATTGAGGTACTAATTGTAGCAGCACAAGAACAGGAACTAAGCACCAGATCCATAGAAGCAGGGGTCTACCACACCAGACAGGACCCAAGGTACAGACTGTGCAGAGAGGCCTCAGAGATAGTCCAACACATAGTGGCAGGGTGTAAGATGCAGACAGGAACAGCATATACTGAATGGCACAACCAAGTAGCTGGCATTGCGTACAGGAACATCTGCACAGTTTATGGGCTAGACCCTTTCAAGTCCAGATGGGAGATTCCACAGAAGGTCATGGAGAATAACAGGGCTAAGATCCTGTAGGTCTTCCAGATCCAGATGGACAGGCAGGTACTGACCAATCAACCAGACATTGTGATAGTAGACAAGGACTAGAAGACAGTGGTGATGATAGATGTAGTGGTGTCAAGTGACAGCAACATCAGGAAGAAGGAGCATGAGAAGCTGGAGAAGTACCAGGACCTGAAGGAAGAACTAGAGAGGATGTGGAAAGTAAAGGCTAAAGTGGTCCCAGTGGTGGTAGGAGCACTCGAGGCTGTGACTCCTAAGCTGGGAGAGTGGCTCCAACAGATCCCAGGAACATCAGAGCTCTCTGTGCAGAAGAGTGCAGTGCTAGGAACAGCTAAGATACTGCTCAGAACCCTCAAACTCCCAGGCCTCTGGTAGAGGACCTGAGATTGAGGAAGACACATACCACCCATAGGGGTGAGAGGGGATTTATATATATATACTAGACAACTTGTGACCCATTGGCTCATTGTTTCAGAGATATTTCCTTACCTAAACAAAGCAACAGAACAACCAAGGGCCAAAAAGCAGTGTGAGTGTGAGGAACTTACGACTTGCTGCTGGCTTCCCCATTGACTTTGCTTATGGGAAGCTGACAGTGAGTGTCATAAATCTTCCTTCCTTCCTTCCTTCCTGCCTGCCTGCCTGCCTGCCTCCCTCATTTAATATAGGCTTTTGCCATTTGCCCTCCCCTCACAACCCTTAGGAGAGCCCCGGTGAAGCCTCCTCCTCCTCCTCCTCCTTCTTGGCTGACCCGCAGAAGTGCCTGCCACTTTGCTGGGGGCAGGTGGAACAAAGGGAGCTGTGGACCATGAGGAAAACTGCACCCCTGCTCCCCATGCCAGCACGCTCCCAAGGGCCCCCTCCCTTGAGGAAGAGGGCTCACCTGTCGACTGCCAGTGTCCCCAAGCCTGCCCTGCCATGACATCAGGCATCTGATTTGCTCCTTTGTCCTTCCCTCAACACCCACTGCCATTAAGAGATTTCAGATTTCCGCCTTGTTTCCAAAGCAGCCAATTGCTGCTTGCCCTTCGGGCCTTGCTGCCAGCTGATTGGGCACAGGGGACAGAGGGAGGTGGGAAAGGAGTTAGGGATACTCTCATGATGATCACATGACCTGGGTTGAAATTTCCAAATTTCAATCCCATGGGAGTCATGGGTCCCAGATTTTGGATGGATTCTGTAAGTTAGCCCATTTGAGGTATTGTTGCCCTATGACGCATAGTTTCACCCAGTTAAAGGTTACAGACATGAAAGTTTTAGTTATGGTGAGAAGCTTGACTAAAACCTCTGTCTGTAATAAGTAGATGTGCAGTCAAATAAGTTTTTATTTAGGCATGGGGTTTAGTACTGAGGTAGTTGCTGTCATTTACATCTTACAGATATGTAAGATTACATATCTTTACATTTTTAGGTAAAGGAGGTAACAAGAATAGAGTTTTGATGTTTTAGTTTTTTACATTGTGATTTTATTTGTATTTTCTGTCAGTTTCACAGATTACTATTATAGGTAGAAAAGCAGAATATATGTAAAATAGGTTTATGCATGCAACTTTTGACATAAAGGACTGGTTGCTGTATTTTCATATAATCTCTTAAAACTTTTTTTTTTTGGTATATAACGCTGAAATCTTTGGACAAGGCTACCTCAAGCTTGAGAGGATCTCAGCAAGTTGCCTTCTGCAAAACCCCTGACCATTTGTGGGCTAACTTGATATTGTCCGTAGTGTGGACAATATTTTCTCAAGACCTTCCTCTTCTACATTTGCTTGCTATATATGTTCCATTCAGTATCTGAAGCTTTGCTCTGGGAATCACTGGTGAACAAGTCTGAGGTGGCAATTGCTAGAAGCAGGAATTATTTAGGGGTGATGCCACCCCTTTTTTGTTGAATGCTCTTTCTTTTGAGGCCATTGGTAAAAATTAATATTTAATGTCATGTATTTAAAGACAGGATCTTAATTGGTAGTCACCAACCAGAAAATGGATCTTGTGGTCATGGTGGCTACCTCAATGAAACAGTCATCCCGTGTGATGCTTCAAGGAAAAAGGCAGAAGGAAAGTATTTGAACATAATACCATTAAAAGTATTATGTAAACTTTATACAAAACTGTGATGCAGCTACAATGGAAATGCTCTGTACACTTTGTTTAACACACCTCAGATAGAACCACTCCAAACCTCAAATATTTGCTATCATAAAAATGTCTGCACAAATATTCACGAACATCTTGATGTGCATTCTCCTAAATGTACATATTTTTGTCAATTCTTTTTTTAATATGTACTTTTGCAAGTGGTTTTACACCTAATTACACCCTAATACAGTGCATTTTTGAATGTTCCTTTTTATAAAGCATACACACTGCACATAGTTTTTTTTTTTTAAGTGGCAAGCTACATCACAAAACCTGGAAAATGAAGGCATCCATGAAAAACTGTGTATTGGAGATAGAATGAGTAAATTTTCATTAAAATATGAATCTGATCAAATTATTTCCCATCTGTTGAGAGCTGGTGAAGGAAAAAAAAAAAAACAGGACAAGGAACAGCAGAAAGCGCTTCAACTAAGTTGCTTCTTTCAGTGTATGTTGAACCTACAAGAGAATTGCTGTATACTTAGTCTTCATAATTTAGAGCTAACACTGAGGACACATCACTGAACATCTAAAATGTGTATCTGGCATTCATTCATTCATTCATTCATTCATTCATTCACTCACTCATTCATATCTGCTAAATTGAACTAGGTGAATGTTTAATTAAGGTTACTTAAACTAGACTGTTCCTTTTATGAGCTAGAAGAAACTTCCCTGATTCTTTTCTCCCCCAGCCACAGTTCATTTCATATAGAATTGCATGAATAAATGAATTCTTGGTTATAAGAATGTCTTTGGTTCTCCTGGTGACAAATCACAATTTTTGCATCTATGTTATGTTTTTCTAGTAATAAATTACAATCCAATAATTGAACAACGGAGATATTGCAATTTGCCCTGAAGTATTCTTCCAGGAAAATTTAACTTCTCCAAATAAAAGTTTGCTGAGTTTTCCAGACTTTCATATTTTTGCTGATGATCGAAGATGTTTAGAGGGGATTTTACATAAACTATTTACATAAGCTGTTCTGAGACAAGCATTGTGAGTTATTGAAACAAACTTGGATATATTCCATCTCTGACCAGGTGGAGTTCTTAGAAAACAAAATTAATAATCAGTTAACCTGAACTGGACTGAACTTTCTAGATAATAACCATAGTTTAAGTTAAGGTCAAGACTTGGTCTGTAAAACAGTAAGGAAATATAGAAGGAAGTTAAGCAAATAGTTAACAGCACTTTCTGTGTGATTCCTATTATTTCTTTATAGCTTTCATTTCAGTAAACACTTACATTCTGATCTACTTTATGAAATCAGTTCTGTCCTACTTCACTTTTTCAAGGAGCATGGGAGTTTATGTAGTCAACATACAAAACAGGGAAATACTTGGAAATGGAGGCAGAATTTGCTTTCCTGATGACACTGTACTTCTATGCTGATTGTAGGACCAGCAGGGTTGGATGATATAAGCTAGGGGTGGGATATCTGAAGTTTCAGGACCAAAGTGGCCTTCAAACCCAGCACAGCTTCCTAGCACTTTGAGATGGGAACCATAACAAAAAACTATAGTGTAATCCTTAAAACAATAGGATTCATTTTTTAAGATAGCCCCCAGTTTCTTACCACAGACCTATGAAAATATAAAAAATCCTGCCCCTCCATGTTACATCATCCCCACCATAACTGCTGTTATCTTCCCAAATACATTAAACCTTGCCCATCTTCATGCAAGCTAAGTCACTTCCTAGGCAGGCTATCCCTGACATTTGAGTCCTCCCTTGGGTTTAAATTTTTATGTAGATGTCTAGAATCAATCTACTGTTGTGAGCATAGAATGCATCATTGCAGAGTGCACAAAGACATGGACTACGAAGATAAGATGACAGAAGGGAGAATGTGGCCAGCCATGAAGGGTAGAGTATTTCACAAGCTACTATGCTAAGAAATAAGTCGATCAATAACTGTAGCAGAGTAATCACATAGAAAGAACAGCAACCTAGTGTGTGAATGAAGAAAGCAACACTTTCTTTCATCTGTGAAAGTTTATAGCTTCCCTCCCATACCAAAGCACAGTTAACAAGTCAGAAAAAGAGAACCTCTGGGTTGCAAATTCTTATTTTCATGCAGTATCTGTTATCTAAGGCACCAGTATCCTATCTGTCAGAGGTATTTCATTTTTCTTCCAGAAATGATTTAGTCTAATTCATTAATTGAGAATTTGATTTTCAGCCCAAATGGAGACTAATGCTCTGGTTTTAAAGTAGCAGTAACTAATGGCACATGAAAATACATTTACTGAAATTTAAGATGTGAGTAATCATAATCACTTAAAGAGCTGTCAACACCTCAGCCCTCAGAGGAATTTCTGCTTGTTTCATTTAAGTAGGCAATAATTTCTTCATAGCTGTTAATAAAAGCTCAAAATGTCTGTGAGTGAAAACTATATTTTTCCCTGCAGTTCTTTTCCTGGTTTCACAAGTAAATGGATCAAGCCCATAAAGCCTTGTTTGTTTATGTTACAAATACATTTGCACCCCTTCAATCACCTGATTTTAAGAAGCTCACAGATTTATACCTAGAATTTCTTTGATGATGAACACCAAACTCTGTGGAGTGCGTATTAATAGAAGCAAGGCATCCTTGGTCACATTATGGTGACAATCTTCTCTCCTTGGCTTCTTCCCGTGTAGTGCACTGACACCACTAATGAAC
This sequence comes from Liasis olivaceus, assembly GCA_030867105.1. Lineage (NCBI taxonomy): Eukaryota > Metazoa > Chordata > Lepidosauria > Squamata > Pythonidae > Liasis > Liasis olivaceus. The sequence goes on from CM061349.1 coordinate 268,820,367, forward strand.
ATTTTTGACAACAATAATATTGAAACTCTCCATACAGTGCAAGCAGACTATATCCTTCTCTTCTCTTCTCTTCTCTTCTCTTCTCTTCTCTTCTCTTCTCTTCTCTTCTCTTCTCTTCTCTTCTCTTCTCTTCTCTTCTCTTCTCTTCTCTTCTCTTCTCCTCTCCCCTCCCCTCCCCTCCCCTCCCCTCCCCACTCCCGTTTAAATATGCATTTCTCCCATTGCTAAATTGGGATTATACTGACATGAATGGCATGGCCTTCATTGCTGAGCCCTGGTGCCAGGGAAGTGGCAGAAGTATACCTATAGCACTGGTAGAGAAAGACAAGAAGTGAAGCACACCACAATACCTCTGCATCACAAAATAGCTCACTGAGACAAATCAAAATTGCAGCTTAAAGTAGGGATTAGTGGTGGTTAGTTGTTTCCAAAGAAGCAGGGATGGCATTGTAGCCGAGAACACCAGGCAGAGGGCAGATGCTGGCTGGCGAAATCTCTCCAGATCAAGGATGGATCATGAGATAAGTCCATCTGTACTCTGGACAGCTGTTCCTTGAGAGTGAGCTCCAGGAATGAAAGTTGTTGCAGTCGGCTCCTGAGTCAAGCAGCTGGGAGTCGAGGGATTCCATCTTCGCTCACAACTGCAATGTAGCCTAAATGGACATTAAATCCAACCATCCTCATTTCTTAGCCACTTTTGGATTTAATTAATATACAGATAAAGAGAGATTTCCTTTGCAGCAAGATAAAGACCCCTCTTGGTCAGTATAACCTTTTTTCTAGATTACAAAAATAAAAAAAAGGACCTGATTTGAGAATTTTTGGCAAAAAGCTTAATCAACAGATGATTTAAGAAGTTTAGAATGGGCAAAGGGGACAAATGATGAAAAAATTGCAAAGATGAGAGAAGAGGTGAAAAAAGAAGTTAGGAAAGTAGAAAGTTCTGTAAAACAAATGTCTAGAGAAGTAAAATAGATTAATGAGAAACTGGAAATTTTAGAGAGCAAGAGAGAAGTTATGGATAGAGAGTTAGAAAGAGAATTGGATAAATTGGATAACTATTGGAATTAAGAGAGAAGAAATTCTGCTTGAGATTTAGAGCAATTCCTGAGAGCTCAGATAAAGATATTAGAGAAAAGATTATTAAAGCTTTAGCAAACTTTTTGGATTGGGAAGAGGAGGATACCTATGCAGAGATTGATAAAGTTGATAGAATAAATTCCAGTTTTGCCAGAACAAGAAAAGTCCCAAAGGATATTTTGGTGCATTTTGTCAAGAGGAAAACAAGAGATTAAGTTTTGCAGCAGCATTTTAATACAAGATTGAAAATGGATAATACAGATATAATTGTTCTAAAAGATGTTCCTATTAGAATTTTATGCAAGAGAAAAGAGTACTTTTTTTTTTTGACTGAAAGATTAAAACAGAGAAATATCCCACTTAGATGGGACAAACTGGAAGGTGTGATTTTTACTTTCAAACAGCAGAGATTTCAACTGAATTTTGTTCAGAAGGTGAGAAATTTTTTAGAAAGATTTAAGGATGATTTGGAAGGCATTCAAATGGAAGTGGCAGAAAGGACACAAAAATGACAACAGATACAAGAGGAATTTGAAAAGGAAGATATTGAATTAGGTGCTACAGGTATTGACTTTTCTAAGTTTTTGGCTTGACCATGGATTATAAATGTTTAACTTGGAATATAAATGGAGCAAAGGCTTCTCAAAAGAGAAAAAAAATTCACTATTTGAGAAAATTAAAGCAAGTTGTTATTTGCTTACAAGAGACTCATATCAGAAGAAAGGATACAACATATTTGATTTATAAACTTTGGATTGAACAAGACTTTATCTTGGTAGATATTAAAAAAAGAAATGGAGTTGTTTTGTATATTCATCCCCAACTAAAACCAGAACTTATACTGACTGATGAGCATGGTAGATTTGTGGGGGTTGAAGTTAATCTGCATGGGACTAAGACTATGGTGCTGGGAATTTATGCCCCAGATGAGGATAAAGGAATGTTTTACCAAAGACTTATGGAGAAGCTAATAGATTTTTCCTGTGAAAATTGGTGTTTGATGGGGGATTGGAATGGAGTGATCTCCCTGCAACTGGATAGAATATCTGAGAAAATTATTAAAATCACTCACAGTAAATTACCAAAAGTCTTTTTTTTGACTTGATGGACAATTTGAGGCTGGTTGATATATGAACACAGAAAAATGGTAATTCAAGGGAATATACTTACTTTTCAGAAAGACTTAGATCTTTCTTATGGATAGATATGATATAGGTCTCAAAGGACTTGGCTACTAAGGTTTCCAAAGTAGAGATATTGCCAAAGACCTTTTCAAACTCCTGTGAGTTTGGTCTATAAAAGAAAATATAGTTCTTTTAGATGGAGATTAAATGATACATTGTTACAGAAAGAAGGAATAGAGGATTGAAAAAAGAAGTTAAAATAATTTTTTGAAATTCATTTAAATAAAGGCACTGACTTAACAATGGTTTGGGATGCAAGTAAAGCTTTTATCAGAGGCCACTTGATAAAACATAATACTGAATTTAAGAAGAAGAGGCAAGAGGAAATGCAAAATATTCTGAATGAGATGAAAAAGAAAGAAGAGGAGTTTAAGAAATTCCCAGGGAAGATAAGCATCTCACAACAAATTAAGGTCTTACAGGAATAGTTACCTATCTTAACAATAAGAGAAATGGAAATACAAATGAACTATGTAAAGCAAACAACAACAACAACAACACCTTTGAATTTGATATTGAAACTTCAAGAGGGAGATACTGTATTAATGGATAATGTGGCTATGCAAAAAGCATTTCCTCAGTATTATTCCAATTTGTATAAAGGACAGGACATTCCCTTGAAGAAAATAGACCTTAAAACCTTAAAAAACAAAATTATTAAGGATTATAAAGACAAATTATGAATGGATTTATTGTTATAAAGGGAAGTTTTGGAAGCTATAAAAAAGATAAAACCAGGAAAGGTGCCTGGACCAGATGGATTATTGGGCTTGTACTAACATACACTAAAGCAGAAGATTTTAAAGATTAACATAGAATCGAAACCAGAGGCCTTTCTTTTGGGATTGATGGACAAAAATATCCTAAGTAAACCAAAAGACCCGGTAGCCCAAGAAGAAAAAACAGGAGTCATCTACAACATACATTGTAAGGACTGTAACAAACACTACGTAGGACAGACAGGCAGAAGACTAGCAGAGCACATCCACGAGCACCAACTAGCAGTCAGAAGACATGATGAAAATTCCTTAATCTCACAACACATGGACAGACTCAACCATAGTTTTAACTGGGAAGCTGTCAGCATTTTAGTCCAAGCTAAATCCAAAAATGCAAGGGAATTCTTGGAAGCTTGGTATTCAGACAAGGCAGCAATTAACAGACACATAGAGATAAACAGCATCTACATACTATTCAAAAGAGACAAAAGACCAGAAGATTGCCTCACCAGCAATCAATCACCAGCTATCATCACCAGTAATCATCACCCAGATAAGCAAAGGTTACCACCAGGCACGCAATCAAGCAGTAAACATATGCTAATCAAGGAACTACCAGAGGAGCAAAACAAAACCCCCACCAGCACTGGCATGGCAGGCCACAGCACATAAATAGAGAGCAAACTTCATCCCATTTTAGCACTGAAGATGTTACTTAGCCGGTAATGAAACATTTGCAAGAAAAGAACCAAGCTCAGAGAACCCCAAGGATTCCATAGATAGATAGATAGATAGATAGATAGATAGATAGATAGATAGATAGATAAAAGAATATGTCCACATGCATATATACACCACATGCACTCTCACATATGCAGTACTCACTTTTCTCCCAGACACATCATCCCCTCATCTCTCCGATCTACTAATTTGGAACATGTTACTGACAGGGAGATGGACACAACGAGGTTTCTCGATTCCTAGTGCCCTGCTTGCAAATTGCTGGGTTCCTACTTAGGACAAGCATGGTCACTGGGATGAGTGGGAAATCTTGTCCATTGCCCTCAAGAAATTTGAGTAGGTTTCTGGGAAGAAGGAGAAACAATGAGGCTTCCCTCTTCCAGAGAGTTGCTTTATCAATTGCAAATTTACCCTATATGTAAAGTATGCCATATTATAGTCTATTGCTGTTGAGGTAAAATCCATCCAAATTTGATAAAATTGTGGTTCCTGCCTTTGATGTCTCATTATTTTTTTCTGTGATTTTTTTCCTAATGTGGCAACTGAGGAGACCTTGTTGATCCACATCTCAATTGTTATGCTATCTAGAGTTTTCCAATGTTGTGCAATTATTATTTGGGCTGCTAAAATTAAATAGATAATAAGTTCTTTAGCTTGAAAATAAAGAACTTATTATCTATTTAATTTTAGAGGTTTGGTCCTGTAAACAAATGAGCCTAGCTCTGGGGAGCATTCAATTCTTGGTTTACTGATGTTACTTATTTCCCCAAAAATTTTATGCCAAAAGGATATAGCTTTATCACATGACCACCACAAATTTTAAAAAATGACCCTTTTTTTGACAACCTCTCCAATATTTGGAAGAATAATTTTGAAATATACGTGCCAATCTAATGGGAGTCAAGTGCCAACAATATATAATCTTCCACTGCAGTTCTTGCATTGAAGCTGAGGTGAATCCACCCAGTTTCCATAATTTCTTCCAATTTATCTCCTGTATGGGATTACTGAGATCAGTATCCCAAGCTTCCTTTAAGCCATATGGTGGATCTCCTATTTCTAATTCCAATAATAACCTATACATTTCTGAGATTGTTCCTTTTGGTTGTTCTAAATAGTGTAGTATTAAATTCTCAAATTGGTATAAGGCTGTGTTGCTGAAGCTCTACTATTTCTATTGCCTAAAAGAGATTTGAGTTGATACCAAAAGAGCCATGGTAATTTATCACCTATTCATTGCTCCATTTGATATTTATTGAGAGGTTCTCTATTAGTATAAAAATCTTTTAGTCTATAAAGATTGTATTCTCTCAAAAATTTCATTTTAGCCAAACCTGAATGATTATCCTGATCTATATGTTATTAAAGGAGTTAAAGGAGAAGTATCCTTTATCAAAGCTGTGTATTTACTCTTCCAAATTTGAAGCGTCATTGTAGTGAAAATATTTTCAATCTGTTTTACTCTAGAAAAATATTTTAGGTAAAAGAAAACATTAATTTATAAAATTATTTGGTTCTAATATAGTCAATTTGGATCCATTGTTTAGAAGAGTCTTCCATAATAAATGGAATCATATGCCCAACTGTGCTGCTCGATAATATATTATCAGATTGGGCACACTCCAACCTCCCTGTTTCTGAAGTCTATATAAAATCTTTTTTTTTTTAATTCTCAATTTTTTTGCATGAAAGCAGAAGCTGGGCAAGGAGTTTCATTTTTACCACTGCAATTTGCCCTAAAATGTTAAAATGCTTTGAAGCCCAGTTTTCATTTCCTTATTTAATTTCTTCCATATTGGTATATAATTATTAGTAAAAAATGTATTAATATTCTTAATAATAGTGATGCCTAAATATTTTAAATATTTATATACTATTGGAATCCCTAAAACTGTAGAAATTTCCTTTTGAATTTTTGAGGGTGTATGAAAAAACATCAAATGTGATTTGTGAAACTTAACTGATAGTCCTGATGCCTCTGCAAATTCTTCTAACTCCTTCTTAATATAGTTAGCTGAATGGGAAGCATTTGAGGGGGTCAGAACCATTTCATCTGCAAGCAGATTTAAAAGATGCGTCTTGTTTCCCAATTTTATCCCGTAACTCTAATTGTTGGATCTAAGTGGTATTGCCAGCACTTCTATAGCTAGATTGAATAATAAAGGTGATAAGGGGCAACCCTGCTTGGTGCCTCTTAAAATCATGGTAGAATCTGTGTCATAACTGTTAAGTCTTATGGGGGCTTTAGTTGGTCCATATATATTTATACAAATGCAGTATCTCTCTCTTTATTTACATTGTAGTAGTTGATATTTTCTACATCTTTTTTCCCCTTTTCTATGGAGCTTGGAATTATGTTAATGTAATTACCTGATAGTATTTGTTAATCATAGTTTATTGAAAAGCAATAAACAAATAAATAAAAACTGCAAAGAGACACAGTGGACCTTCCTCCATCCTTCCTTCCACAGACCATTGCACATTGCTGGCTTCTCTCTGCTCTCTGCTCTCAGCCCGAAGCCAGCAATCTGGTTATAGTTGCCTGGCTCAAGTGATTGGAAAAAAATGCTGTAGGACACTTTCTCCATTGGCTAGCTGAGTTGGCTATGTGACTAATCTAGTTTTCCACTGGTAATACTTTTTCTGGCAATCCTGTTCCTACAGTCATCTATAGGAATATTTGTTGAATTAAATACGAAGGGGAAAAAAGGATGCACAGACAAGATGCGTCTCTCTCTTCCCCTCTCCTCCAAAAAGAAGTAAAATTCTGATAGTGTTGCCCCTCGAATGTCTTATCAAGTAAGCAGCACACACCACCCTTAACCTCTTAGTAGGCTTGCTTTGCACAAGGCTGGGAATACAGGGAAGACAAAGGCAGACACTATTAACTCCATTGGAATCATTTGCAGACAGTTGGGCAGTTGGATTTGCCCTCAATGCTTAACATCCTTTACAGTGTTTGTTTAGAAATAATGATTTCTCTCCCCCCCACCCCGCCCAAGGTTTCCTTCCCCACTCTTTTAATTAGCGCAATTTGGCTGTGCAATTTTAGAATATCATTGCACTCCATTGGCAGCTTGGTTACCGCCTTTAACTACCCTGAGGGTTTAACATATGGTTTGTTAGAAAACAAATCTGGCATTATTGACAGATAGCAAAGACACCCTACAGAAGGTTGCAACAAGAACGTATCAATGTGAGCAAAATTTAAAATAGTTGCTAATGATTGCAATCTTGCTGCAAGACATAAAGCCAAATGTTTTGAAAGTAACATGATTATAATAAAGATGGAAAACCACATCTACTTTCCTACTGACAAAAGGATCTGTCCAGTGAACATGCCACTAACAAGTATATGGAACCCTGTTAGCAAATCTGAGGTTGTTATGTCAGCCACTGGTATTATGTATACACAGTTTTTTAAATTTTTTTTTATTTCTCATACTTACATAGCCGCCCATCTCACACAAGGTGACTCAGTTCATGGTAGCTAAGAAGGTTTCAGAGGTAATGGAAGGCAATAATTTATACTTATCCTAAATGATTTCAGTTGCCTCTTTGCCTTCATTATCTCATCTATTCTGGAGTAAGCTTAATAAATTTACATACCTTTTCCCTAGGGGTGTCTGTGGGGGTGGCAGAGGAAGGGTAAAAAAGGTCAAGATCACAACTGTGATCATGCAGTTGAAGTGCCACTCTTTTTATGTGTGCTGTGCAGCCACAGTTGTGATATTGCCTTTTTCAGACCCCTCCCTACCTCCTTGTGAATGCCCCTGTTTCTCTCCCTGGTACAGCAAAGAAGAACTATGGGACTAAGGCTTGGTGATGATTTGTAAATTCAGATATAAGCAGCTAAGTTGAATTCCAATTTCAAATCCTGATCTGATGGCTCATTTTGCGTATAGATTTAAGATCTATCCCTTAAGCAAAATATACTTTTGCTCATTGATCCAAAAATAAAAGCACAAAAAGAACAAGAACTAAAAATAAAGCCGGAAATTTCACACTTTGAAGCCAATAATCCCAAATGAAGTGTATGTTTCTAAAATTCACATTTCTCCACATTTTGTGGTCTGGTTCACCAATAAAACGATGCATGCAAAAGTGTTTGACTGAAGGAAAGTTTACATGAGAAATACATATATTTTGTGAAAACAGGAATGTGTATGCAAAACGGTACTAGGAAAACAGTTCACAATATACAACTTTTTGTGTGAACTTGATTCCCCCCCCCCCCCCCCCCCGATTTCCAAGTGATATAGAAATAAGTAAAATAAGATTTGGAAAATGAACTGAAAGCTTTGACAGACTTATCCAAGAAGCCCCTACTGGTGCTGGTGAAATGTTTTTATCTATCACTTATTCCCAACATCACCATTTAGTAGGCTAAAAGCTATATTGCTTAGACTTTGTCTCCCATGAATAGAAGTTTAACTGAAAGTAAAAATTGAACTTCATGCATGTCATACCTCATACTGATTCCAGCACATTTCTGTCCCCAACTCTTTCCATCTCATAGAATGGAAAGTCAAAAGCAGACATTTTTCATTGACTTCTTAGCATTTCACTGTAGATAGCATTAAATCACTTACCAATGTAATTGACAAAGTTTGAAGTTCCACCCAGCAAGGTTTATTTAACATAGTTTCCAATGTCAAACCACTTGCTAGGAAGCTCTGATATGCTTCATAATCAATTTAGGGTTTTTTCTCATGGCTAAGCACTAACTACCATAGCTTGAGCCAGCAGAAACCTAATCCAACATAAAGTTTTCTTCCCTCTCTGTGATTCCTATCTCATGTTGTCCTTGTTAACAGTGTCCAGGACATGTTAAAGATAGGGATTGGTAGAGTCCCCCATCTTTGCTTCCTTCCTATCTCATCAGATATAAACAGTTGGTGGGAAACATCCATCAGTCACTCTCTTTAACATGTGATGGAGTACAGAAGGAGATGAGTTATGACAGCTGTTCTGGCAGGTTTGGCCATCTGTCAAAACTTGCTCTGGTTTTCTGCAAGTATTTGTGCATGTGTGTTCAAAAAGAGTTTGACTAACACTTAGTATCAGTTGATAGTGTTGGAGAGAAAATGCATGAGTACCACCACCGCTTCCTCTCCCTTCTTAGCTGTTTTTATAGCAAGGTTGATCCCAGTCTGCTCATTTACTCAATCAAGGCCACAAACCCAATACTCAATCTCCAAATGGTTTATTTGTAAGGATCTGCAGAACATGGTTAGTCACACAAAGGACACATTAGCAATGCTTCCAAGGTGAAAGACCCCTCCCACCACCAAATACAGGCTATATCTTCTTTACATTAACAAAGAGATTCAAATTATATACAGACTATTGGTTACAAAGCAGATGTGAAGCACTCCATACTAGATGAAGTCATAGTAAGGTAAGCATATGTATTACATTTTAGAAAAATATGCATTAAGCAATTTCTTATCTCTACTGTGCTATGTGCCAGGCTATACCAAGTGCACAAATTTCTCTTTTCCCACAATAGTCCTTCTGGACATTGGTTTAGTACTGTTGCAGAAGAGCTCCAAACAGCTGACAAGCATGGTGGGGAGAATTGCCGGGTTCTTTCTCTCCTACCTCACCATGTATCTCCTGCTTCCAACACTGGTCAGTTGCTGTTCAAGAAGTTCCAGGTCTCCAGGTTGGGCTTTGGCTGGGAGATGTAGCAAGTTCAGGGGAAGAGCCTGGTGTGGATTCTTTTGTTGCCCGAAGTAGAATGGTCCTAGAAAAGAGTGCTGAGGAACTGATCTACGCTAGCTTAAAACGTCCAAGAAGTGTTAGGGCCCCAGCAAACACCTGATTGCACCATCAACAGAATAGCCAATGCAGCACATCTCCATGGCAAAGCATTGAGATAAGAGGAAAAAAATTTTTTTTTAACACCAGTACAGTAAAGACTGTAAGACTTAAGACTGCCTCAGGTGGGAGCTAGAGATCAAATAAAGGCAACATCAGGAGATTGCAGCAGAATAAAGAGGTTACTGGTACATGTTTGTTCCACAGTTATTTGCAAGTGAGGAAAGAATGCTTCAGAAGTGAAGCTCAAAATAGCTAGTTTCAGATTTGCTTATTTGTTTGTTTATTTCAATTTATATGGCTGCCCATCTCAAAATCATGACTCTGGGCAGCTATTTAAGAGAGAGGTACTTACATTTAACCTGACAGATGCCACATAATTCATAAGTTACTATCAATATTACCCACAAACTCAGTAGACTGCCTTCTTCCCATGATGCTTCTATTACCACCCTTCCCTGGAAATAGGAAATAGGTAAGAAGTATGGAGAAGTCCATCAGACAAGGTGGTATATCTTTAACACCCGGGGTCTTTTACCTTAACTGAATCATGCATAGAGAACTCTTGACCCCCTTAAAACTTGCAAACAGATATCCCTCTTGGCAGTTAAGTTCTGTCACCTCATTTAAGAAAGATTAGTTGCTTATACAAACATTCACCTGCAAGTAGTGCTGACAGGTATAGGGCAAATGTAGGAAACCTGGAGTCCTCAATCTGTTTTGGACTACAACTACCAGAATCCCTTGCCATTGGCCATGTTGTTTAGTGAGAGTTGAAGTCCAAATCATCCAGAGAAAACCAGGTTGGCTACCTGTAGCACTGTCTGCTTGCAACTATTAGAAGGACGTTCCAGTAGATTTAGTGGTGCTTACTTGTCAGGAAATCCATGGTACTGTGGCCCCACATTTTGTGCATATGTTTTGCCCATGGGTTGGGCTGATCCCTCTTTCCTTGCTAAGAGAAAAACAAACAAAGAACAACAAACACCCCCCCCCCCCCAAACCCCTAGGTTTTAGGTGGTTTGGGGAAAAAAACTCCAAAAACAAACAAAAAAAGCGCTGACATGCCATTTTCATTCTGAAGGAAGAGAAGCCAAGTGGGACCCTGAAGCTAATCAGACACCTATGACAGTTCCACCACTACCATCCCAGTTGCATTTCACCTCTCTAAACATGCTCTTTCCAATATAAAGAAGCCACCAGAGGCAAATTACAGCATGGACATTTTTGGACAGAGAACTAGTTTCCAGAGCTGGGCTGCCGCAGAGTGACTTTTCTTCCCCAATTAAAGTGAACACTTTAAGTACCCTTTTTTAAACATAACATTATGGCTCTGAGTCATCTCTTCAGAGGTAATGGTGCTGCTGGAAAAACAATGGCAAGAGATCACTGCAAAGGGTGCAAGCTAATGGCTAATTTCTTTTACAACCTTAAAAATATAAAAGCAAGGGTCATCCGGGGTGCAGATCTAATTAGAGTTATGTATAGGTGCTGCCTAGTTATCAGTGGCACATCTTATGTGTCTGTGTATGTGAGTGGTTGTGTGTGTGTTTACTGCAATGGATCTGTTTAGTCTATTTCACTTTAAAACCAAATTCTACACTCAACAAAATCTGTTTGCCGTTGCTACAACTTCCAGGTAAGCAATGCAGCTGATATGTGAGTGAGTTTTTATCCATCATACATCCATCAAGTATTTTCCCATCCTGTTACCCAACCCAAATGAGACAAGTGCCATTTTAAAAAAGGGAGGAAGGAGGAATTGAAAAATAATGATTGACGGGACAATTTTCACATCACTTGAAATCTTCCAAGGAACTGAGGGTAATGTACCTGATTTCCTTTACCTCTTGCTTTATTCTTATGCCAACTCTGGAACAAAAACACTAAGTAGTAGTGATTAACCCAATGTTATTCATGTCTGTGCAAAATCTGAACCTGGGTCTTTCCAATCTGAGTCCAGCACATGAATAATTGTACCATTCTGGCTAATGTGCTGGCAGTTGATCTGGAAGACGTAGGAAGCCAAAGGAATGTAGATGCAGATTACAGTTACAAGGATTAATCAAAATACAGTGGCAAAAAAGAATTAATCTTCTCTTCCCTATGGAATAGATCACAAGTATGGCCCAACTGTCCCACCAACAGTCCATGCTCCCAACAATATGAAAAGCTATAATCATAACAGAGAGGTGGGGAAAGTCTATAAAATCACATAACGTATCTATAGACTGCATTTCTTACTTTTGCTATCAAATGAGAATTCTGTTGTCAACTACTGCTACCCACAAATAATCTTTATGACAAGTCTCATGACCATTTCTTTAACTTTTTCCATCTTGCTGCTAAATGATATACAACACACACTTCAGTTGTTTCCTCTGCCTCATTTGCCCTTTGCTAGGAAAGGTATCAAATTGATTCATATTTTGGGGGATAAAAAATATTGCTTTCCGGAATCTATCAATGCTAAATTAGCAATATTGTTCTCCTTAAGGAATATAATGAGGAAATAGGCGGTTCGAGTCCAGCCTCGCGTTAACAAGGTGAGCTCTTGTTTCTATACCCGCAGCTTCTGCCAACTCAGCAGATCGAAAACATACGTGAGTAGATAAATGAGGACTCTCACTCCGGTGGGAGGAAAAATGCTGGCAGCGGCTCAACAGAGAGAGACGGGACAAGTTGCCGGTAAAAGCGCGAAAACCGCGCTCGTCCGAAAAAGGGGCGCGAAGCAACGGAAATCCCGCCTCCTGTGCTGCCAGCTGGGCTGACGCTCTAGGAATTAGGCTCTGGCAAAGTCTAATTCCGAAACTAGAAAGATGCAATTGCCTTGAAAACCGCTAGGGGGCGGTCACTGCAGGGTCAGTAATGACTGTTAAGCAGTTAAAAAAAAAAAAAAAAAAAACTGTTAAAATAATTTGACTTTGCAGTGCAATGCTGCTGCCTTTGGCCACCTTGTGATTCTCCTATGATCACCATTAATATTGATTCAAAAATTAAGAAGTAGAACATTTTGCAGTTCTCCAGCTGGCAGTAAGCCCTCCATATGCACAGAAGAAATTTGTTTGTTGAACAGTCCTTACAGCAACAATTGTTTTTATGTGAAAGCTTACTTATCAAGAAGACTATGCATCCCTTGGTTGTGCGCATGGCAATGTGTGTAGAGACATCAGGGAATGCTCTTTGATTCCTCCATGACATTGCCCTTCTGTGCAAACTCCAGTGTTGTTTGCAGTAGCATAAATAGGAAATTCTATTCACGAGCAGCTGTTCGTATAGTGGGACTCTATGAAATCTGATATAAAGCCAATATTTGCTGATACCCAGATCACATCAAATGCCAATTCAGAACTTGAATTTATAATATCCTGGCAATTTTCAGAGGCTAGCTGAACACTGGAGATAGAAAAGTATTATACAATATATAGCTATAATGTTCCCCTATTTTCTTTCTATAAGGCACTACAAACCCTACTTTTATAATCTTTTCCCCCCTAAAAGTTTATATTTCCATTTATTCATTTGTTTGGCTCTTGTCTGGTCCTTACCCCTGAATTTCTTGTGCTCTAATTTTAAGATCACATTATAACACCTATTTCAAACGTATTCCTATTTGGTTGTAGTTTTGCATTTATGTTCTCACTATATCACACAATGTGATGGAGAAAAATCTATCTATGTGGTCACTAGGAGTCAACAGGGACTTGATGGCACATATTCAATCAATCAATCAGTATTGCACAAACAGAGCAATAAATAGATCAGAGAATCAAAGGGTTGGAAGGGGCCATTTAGTTAATGCAGAAATCTAAATTAAAGGATCCCAGATATATGGCTCTCTAGTCTCTGTTTATGTGTCTATGTAGTCTGTGTGGTCACTAGGAGTCAAAAATTACTTGATGGCACATAATCAATCAATCAAACTAGTCTCTAGATTACTTGATGGCACATAATAAATCAATCAATCATCCAGTAAGGGGGAGCCCACCACTTCTTTGGGCTGCATTTGCTCTGTTGTCAAACTGTTCTTAGTATTAGGAAGTTTCTCCCTCCCACAAACTTCAATTAGACTCTATTATTTTGTGTCCTGTCCTGTAGAATGGTAGAAAGTCTTGTCCTTCTTCTGTGTAACATCTTTTCAGGTATTTGAATAGTGTATACCACATTCAGTCTTTATTTCTCAAGGCTAAGTATACCTAGCTGCTATAATCTCTCTTCATGGAACACTGTTTCTGGTCCCTTGACCACCCTTATTGCCCTTCTCAGAACCTGTTCCAGCTCTACTGTATCCTCCTTCAAATGTGGTGCCCCAAACTGGACATAGTAGTTGAGTAGGATCTGAACAGTATAAACTGGATTGATTACTTCCAGTGATTTGGAAATGATATTTCTATTAATGCAGCTTAAAACTGCATTCACCCTCTTTTAAAGACACCTCATACTGCTGACTTATATCCAGTCTGAAATCAGCTGCCTTTCTTAGATCTTTTTTCACAATCACTATATTTAGCCACTATCTCTCTTCCTATACTTTTCATTTGATTTTTTATTTCCTAAGTAAAGACATTTGTACATGTCCTTATTACATTTCATTCTGTTACTTTCAATCCATTTCTCTAACCTATCAATACAGTTTTGAATTTTATTTCTATATTTTAGAAAATTACTTATCTCACCTAGTTTTGTATCACTGCAAATCTGATAACCATTCCCTTTATTTCAAATGAAGAGTAGAAGGCCCAGCACCCACTTGATAGCCCTCTCCAGTTTAATGAGGAGCCATTGATGAGCACTTTTTAAGTACAATTTTTGAGCTAGCTATGTATCCATTTAGAGACCCAGTTTGGTCTAGTGATTAAGGCACAAGGCCGGAAACCTGCAGACGGTGAGTTCTAGTCCCACCTTTGTCATGAAGCCTGCTGGGTGATCCTGGGCTGGTCACTCTCTCTCAGCCTAGGAAGCAGGCAATGGCAACTACTTCCAAAAAAACCTTGCCAATAAAACTGCAGGGACTTGTCCAGGCAGTCTCCAGGAGTCAAGACTGACTCGAAGGCACCCCACAAAAAAGTATCCATTTAATTGTCAGGCCATCCAGTCCACACTTAACTCACTTGCTAATCAGAGTATCATTGAATATTTTGGCAAATGCTTCGTTGAGGTCATGAGTCTTGTATTGATGCTTTATCTCATATACATGTTATCCATGTATTCCTTTCATATTGTGTCTTTCATGTTGACTAAATACTTTCAATAAGCAAATGCAGGCCTCTAATCCAATATGTGTCTTATGCTTTCCAGACCTAGCCTTTAATGGAGGCCGGGTATAAAAGCCAGTGTGAAGCAAAGGTTTAAGTATTTCTAATTAATCAGTTATCAGTTATGGACTGCGGAGTTTGAATATCTGGTTTGTGAATAAGGCTTATAGCAAGTAGCTGCTTTTTTTCTTCTAGTTGTATTGTTTATCATCTGGAAGGCCATAATTTAATATTTCATTTACAACTTTAAAAAGACGGTTGGAATCGGAGCATTAGAAAAGGCTTTGGAAATCGTTTAGCATTTATGCAGGGTCTACAATGAAGAATGCAGATAAAACATCTTGAAAGGCGACCATCCAACCTTTGCTTAAACCATTTTTTAATATTTTCACATCCCAGAATTACAAGCAGAATTGGTAATTTGGGACTCTCAGCCAGAACAGTCTCTTCTGATTAGGGCCTTTTTGAGGTTAGAATCCAGCAAAAAGAATGACTGGTCTGCAGTTGACAAGCTTTCATGTGATGTGTTCGGAAAGATGACTTCCAGGTGTAAAACAGTTGGCACCAAATAAGGGGTATTACTTATTCAGATGAATAAGGACACAAAAGAGGGGATTTTAGCTTCATTTAATCCATAAGCACTTTGCTACTGACTTTGGGAAGCCAGAATTTCCTTCATTGTTTTTTCTCTGCCTGTGAAACCACTGAGACAACTCTTTGTTTCCATCCTATTGTGCTGTGAGCCAGTATACAAGTGCCCTCGTTTTAACATTTGTCAAACAGAATAGAAATAGACTGTAATGGGATAAACAATACATCAAAAATCACATTTAATGGCCCATGAAGATAAAGGGAGAAGAAGATGGTTTTTAGAAGAGCCATGATCATGGATAACACTTCATCCCACAGAACATTACTATAAGGCTACTCCATCTGGGCTGGAAAAATCTGCATCACTATAAAGAGTAGCAAAGGAAAATTTCTGAATCTCTTTACTCCTATTCAGTGTTCATTCAGATTTCTGCAGTCCAGATAAGGTAACCCTATTTGTTTGTGTGTGTGTCTTGACTCCTGGTGACTACCTGGACAAGCCTAGACAGTATTCATGGCAACATTTTTCAGATGTGGTTTGCTATTGCCTTCTTCCTAGGGCTAAGAGAGAGCAGATGGCCCAAAGCCACCCAGCTGGTTTCATGCCTAGATCCTACTATCTCCTGGTTTCTAGTCCAGCACCTAAATTGGCTCTCAATCCTTTATTACAAATGCTAAAGAAGTAAACAAAACCTGACTGCAGTGGATGTGTGAGCCAAATTGATACTATATATACATTACACTAGTTATTGTAGAAATCCACATGGTGGTAGCTTGGTCTAGATTAGACCACCAAACACTTGTTCAAGGGAAGACAAATCCCTAGGGCAACAAACGCTGAGTATTTAACATCTCATGTAATTTAGGCCTGGGACTTTAGAAAATCCCTGTCCACTGAAGACATGTCAAAAGAGATTAAATAAGTCAAACCAAGGCTAATTAATGCATACGTTTAGGCAAAATTTGATGACTCGCCAGAGTATATAGGTTTTCCTGTACTGAAGAGCATTGGGATTAGAGTAATATCAAATAGGTAACTGCTGCTATGTCAGATCCGGCTCATCACTAGATGTTATTAAATGATGCACAAATATGAATTCACTCTTAAACGTATGTTACAAATTCATTTTCTTTCCCCCCATATTTTTCTATCTATATTCTTTTGGACTCTGGGATCAAGGGACAGTAATTTATAACCCTTGATCAAAATTTCAGTAAGATCCTTTGTAGTCTTTAATAGTCAAGTGCCAATGTTGGAACTAAGTAATATCAGATATATAAATATAGTCCTCGTGAGTTTATGGTTGTGATTGTGAATTTTATAGATTCCACTGAGTTATTCATTTGGGAAGAATTCAAGAGTTTCCTTATTACATTACAAGTATAATATACAGCTGAAGTGGAAAAGTTTGTAAGGAAAGATTTTTCCACCAGTGATTGAAGTGAAACTGACCAGAAAATTGACAGGAATGGCTGACTAAGGAGACCCATTTTGTATACTTCCAACCAGTTTATACTGTGCCTCTGTGGCTATCGCATAGCACTTCACTGTACATAAACATCTCCTGAAATGTCACAGGTAAAGTGATGCAGTTGAGATAGCACGTGCAAACACATCTAACCATGTATTGGGATTTTTTTCTATCAAGAGGATGAATCACCATCATGCCTAGCAGAGCCTGCTATAAAACAAACCAGGCAGAACTTCAGACGGACAGGGTGAATATCTATCTCCTTCACCTCCCTAGAATGTGGAGTCAGGACCCTTAGTTATGAAAAGAGTTGGCACTTTTTAACCTAGAAAAAAGCCAGTGGTATTTACATGAATGTATAGAATCTTGGGTGAGAGAGGGAGAATGAACTGGGAAAAGTTATTCACTCTTGTCAGTTCCAATTGCCCACTGAAATAGAGAAGCAATAGATTGAATGTCAAGCCAGGCACTACTGCTTTCTACAGTATGTGTGTTTCCTTTGCCAGAACATCTTGGGACTGCAGTGTGCAAAACTAGATCTTTAGAAGAAAGAGTTGAAGGAAAGTAAGTTTATCCATGACTATTGTGCTCGCATTCTCTTCCATGGTGTTTAGAGGGGAAGTGGTTGTAATGTATGTGGGAATGACCTTGGGAGACAGGAGGGAGAGATGCAGACTGGACAACCAGCATGTAAAAGATGTCTCAGCCCACAGAAGGGGGGATGGGGTGGGAAACATTTCAGAAGGGAGCCCCTCCTTGTTTTCCAGAGAGTAAAAGGAAAGGAGGGGAGAAATACTTTCAGTCTTGCAAGATTCTGTTAATGTAACCTTACAATAAAAATAGAGCTAGTACTCTTGGTTGTGCTTCTTGTCTGGACTACCTCACAGGGGTAACAGCAGTCTTGCAAATAGATATGTTGGGGGGAGGATAAGAAAGAGGTGGAGGCATGTAATGACTTTAAAGTCAGAGCTGGGCATTGTCTGTCCTCTAATTAAAGCAGTAAGTGCTGTCTCACTGGGCAATTCTTAATTTACTTAGTTTTCCAATCCAGCTTCGCTAGCTACCACAGCATGATAATAGCTATAGTAGCTGCCTGCTTAGCTGGAGTTGAGGAAATGTTGCCTGAAACTTCAAGAAGGTGAGAAAGGCAAATGAAAGGGGATGGCTACATTCAGCAAAATTGAGTAAAAACACACTGATTATAAGAGCTGGTTTATAAGTAATGCCAGGCCAACATTAACTCTTCCTTCTTTTTGTAGAATTCTTAATCTCACCAATACTGGAATCTTAGGCATCCGCTGTATCTTAATTTTTCAGCAACTCATCTCATAAGTTTTCCCATAACTTCATTGTTGATGAACTGGGTGTCCATGGCTGTCAGAAGCTGGTTCATAATGTTACTTAATGGCTCCACATCAGTCTGGAGGGAATTTTTCAGAAGAATGCTACAGGATATTGTCTTTGTCCCTGAACGCATCAACACTTTTATAAATGAGCTGCAGGAGGGAATAGAAGTGTTTCTCATGAAATGTACAGATGAGCCATTTATGTTGAGAGGTCATCAACATAAAAAAAGCAAAGTCTTTAAAGCAAAAGTACCCAAGTTTTTTCACAATCTAGATTGGTCAGTCTGTATTTGCAGTCCTGTGTCCAGTTCAAGGCACCATATTTTAAACAGAGTATTACCAAACTAAAGTGCATCCAAAGAATAATTCTGAGAAATTTCAAAACCAAATCCTGTGGCAGCAATGGGCAAAATTTGAAAAGTCAGGGGCTATAACTGTTTTCTGACCTTGCAGAAGGCTACAGGAAGTTGTGATGACATCATCAGCAGGGGGGCTATTTTTGGCTCTTTATTCCCCTCTCCCAGTTTGTAAAACATCTCCAAATTACACCACTGATTTTCAGCACCAAAATGGCCAAATTTCAGACCACAGAAGAGGCCAGGTTCAGATCATTTTGCAGAATCTCTGGAGAGAGCAATCCTTAATTCTGAAAATAGTATCTGGTCACCAAATACTTGGCAGCACAGTCTTGAGATGCTAGTACAACAAGTGGAGTATTGGGGCACACCATGAAGCACGTAGGCTTCAGATTGTCTATCTCAGTCCTATGAGAAACAGCTGGAAGACCTGGTTAGCCTGGAGAAGTGAAGATTAATAGCTATCTTCAGGTATTTAAAAAGCTGTCATGAGGAAGATGAAGTAGAGCTGTTTTCTATTGCTTCAGGGAATGGAACTAGAATCAATGGACAGGAACTGCAAGAAAACATTTTGGTTAAGTATTAAGATAAACCTTCTAAGTGCAGAAATAGTTCAGCAGAAGAACAGAGTGCCTTGTGGTTTGGGTGGGAAAAGACTCTACTTCACTTGACACATTGAAACAAAGGCTGGAGAGGCATTTGCTGTGTCTTGCAGTGCAGATTTCACAATAAATGACGGATTGGACTAGATCAGTGTTTCTCAACCTTGGCGACTTTAGGATGTGTGGATGTCATCTCCCAGAATTCCTCAACCAGTGTGGCTGGTCCACATGTCTTAAAGTTGCCAAGGTTGAGAAACACTGATCTAGTCCAATCCATCATTTATTGTGAATTGATTGAGAAACACTGGACTAGATGATATCCAGGATCCCTTCCAACTCAGTGATTCAGTATTTTTATAGCACTGAAGCATTCTCAGGCTTTGGATTAATTCTGCCCATGCAGATGGATCATTGGAGAATCGACTCTAATGGGCATGCTATTTCTGCTGGGACTTTCACTGAGCAACACTAGTATTCTTACTGTATTGTGGTTTGCTCGTGACTCTTCTGCAGCTACTGCTCATCACAATAATACTTTAGCTGTGGGTCCATTTTATTTCTTTGGGAGATCCCTGAGAGATCTTGAAGTATAGAATTGAAAGTTGTTTGATAATTTATATTTCACTGTATAAAAGGTCAGTATAGTGTGATTAGCCAAGATGTTTTAGCAAATTGCTTATGTCACCAGAAACTTTTTTGTCAGCCTTGTTTTCAGTGCTTTTAGATTTTGTGGATTCAGGAATCAGTACATTTGGGACCTGCTCTCCTCAGAGACCTTTCATTGGATGAAGAGTTGGTGATTCAGCCAGATCCCCATCAGTATAATTTTTTATATAGAGAATGTGAGAAGCTGGGAGTGTTACTGAGACTGACTCTAAGTGGGCCCATGTAGGTATGTGAATGGGAAAATGTAGGACAGTGAGGTTGGACAAATGAAGGTATATAAAGCACATGGTCAGAAGTGACAGGAGTTGTAACCCAACAACATCTGGAGAACCAGAGGTTTCCCACCTATGGTTTCAATGCATTTTTATCCCTTCATTGGAGTGGAATACAAATATAGTTTAAAGTTCTAAAGTGTGGCAGATCCATTAATATAGTGAGAAACATGTGGCCCTTCTTTAATTCAAGAATTTCTATCTACATGCACAATAAAACATGATAGCCAAAAGGGGAATGTTCATCTTTGCATGCAGAGGCAGTATACCTGAACAGAAATGATGGGAATTAACAACAGGAGATGCATCTCACTATCCCATTCTCCTTCTGAACCCGCCTGAAGCATCTGGCTGTCCAACACCAGTAGCCAAAGTGTTGGGATAGATGGATCATTAATCTGACCCAGCAGGGCCATTATCTTGTTCTGTTCTTCATCTGCTACAAAACAAAATAGCTATGCTGGAGCATAATCATTTCCTGGAGCTCTCTTCTCTTCTCTTCTCTTCTCTTCTCTTCTCTTCTCTTCTCTTCTCTTCTCTTCTCTTCTCTTCTCTTCCACATAAACACACACACACACACACACACACACACACACATGCATGCACAAACAGAGTACCCATAAATAATTATAGGAATGACATGTGTTTAATACATCATACCATATTTTCTGCTTATAAATGGGAGAAGGGGGTCATATATTCCTGATATTAAATAAATATCTTCTGTTTAGCATCAGTCTGGAAATTAATAGGTTTTGTCTGGACGTAGCTTTACTCTAATTATCAGAATGAAGAAGATGCTGGAAATATCATGCAGGATGAACTTTATTGTTTCCAACTTTTGGGTAAAACTAAGAAGATGAGTGCCTTGTCCCACTTTCATCATTTGGGACCAGATAATCATTCTCCAGTAAGCAGTCTACCCAGATGTATCAGATTACAATTCTCCTCATTACTAGCTAATATGACTGAGACCTAAGTTATCTGGGAATAATAAGAGGTGTAGCCCAACATCTGCAGAAGGAGCACCTGGTTAGAGAACACTGGTCTAATAACAGAACATTCCAGGACACCCAAGCTTCTTCTTATCAAAATTGTTGGACCTTTTGATTTCCTGCTTTTGATTCCAGTAGAACAGATGCCTGGTAAACCCTCTGCTGTTCCCCAAAATTAAATTTTTGGCATTCTAGATGTCCAGTCTGCCATAGCTTTTTCCTGATATACCTCTCTCCTCCCTTACTCACACACCCATCCTGATATGCCATGTATAAACACTGCAGGAAAGCAAGCTTTAAATAATCATGTGTATCACTGAGTTAAGCCTCTTTCACAGCTTTCAGGTAATAGCAAAGAAACTAGCCTGTGGTTTCCTGGGTCTGGGGATCCCAGTGCAAATTAGTTTTTGAATGCTGATTCTGACCAGGTACCTCTGGGCAAGTTACTCCCTCCCTCTGCCTAATCTGCCTTGGGTAATTATGAAGTTAAATTTTTACTCTTGGGTGAGGAGAATACAATATTGCTAATAGGTCCCATACCCTTCCAGTGCATTTACAGGGTCATTTCCTTTTGCCCTATGGAATGACCAATGCTCTATTTACTGGCCTGTGGGGGGTAACCGTTGTAAAAGGAGCAGTGCAACCACCACCAGATGGGGTGGGAGGATGATGTTGACTCTTTTCTTTTGAATATTGCCCACTTGTATACATTCTGGGTGGTTTACAAAATAAAAACATAACATAAAATCAAAGTGTTCCCCAAGGCATAACTCCCACCCTCCAATTAAAATAACATCAGAACAAAACCCTAGATGGCTGCCAGGTACCATCAGATTGGCAAACTTATCCCCTTGAAAAAGAGTGTCTTCAGTGCCCTTTGGAATACCAGGAGTGAGCAAGCGAGCCAGGTGAACCTCTGAGAGTAGCATATTCCATAATGTCAGAGCCACCACCCTGCGTCCTGTCCCCACATCATGCTGCACCTCATACCCTCACCATCACCAGGTTCTGCAAAAGTGGAAGGCCTCCTATGCTTGAGAAGGATGCCAAGTAACCGTGCTCTTAAATTAGGATAGAGGCAGGGACAGCCACAGCAACAGTCACTGGCTTCAAAAAGGCAGGTATTACCAGGTGATCAAAGCCCCAACCCTTCTTACATGCATGCAATGTATGTGATGCAAGTTAAAAAGGGGCATTGTCTAGTTGCACCCACCTGAACTTCATAAACACAGAAGTTTCCCTACTGCGGACATTGGGGTGCAGGGCTAAATGTATAACCATGCAGCTCCTTTCAGCACAACATACTCAAAAACAGGACTAAATGTACATTGATGTGGCACATGTGAAACTAACATCTAATGGAAATTAGGTGGTCCCCCATTATGAAGTTTTCTTTTAAAATAAGAATGTACCTATTTGATTAGGCCTTACTTTAATCCCTCATTTTCTATCAACTGCATTTTAAAAAAAGAAAGAAAAGAAAAGTGGGCTAAAAATATGACAAAGACATAATGCTAATGCATTGACACAGCATCATCAAAACACTGTGAAGTATCAATGAGCCCCCTAAACCAATCACCATGCAATCAGAATGCTGAGATCACCACTGGAATAGGCCCACAGAATCTAATGGTTCAAAACCACAGAATCTAGTGGTTCTAGTCTACATATTCAGACCACAACATGGCACTGTACTTATAGAGAACTGCATGTCTTCCCACACTTTTTTTGTGTAAATAAATTTCTCTGCCCTGAAACGTTGGCAGACCAGGGAGATAGTTATCCTGGATCTGTCCTTGACAAATTAGTTTTCTATGTTCTTCACGTTTGTATTATTATTGTTACTACACAACAATTCAGCCCCCACACAAGCAGACTCACCAATCTGAAGACAGCATCAGAATGAGTGGACAAGATAAGAACCTGAAGAACAGCCAAAAGAAATTCAGGAAAAAAGTTTTGCTACTAGGAACAGGTATGTATGTATGTATGTATTTAGCAAATTTACATAGCCACCCATCTCACAAAAAGTGGGCGGCTAACAAACAGAATAACAGTTAACACCATATCACAATATATTAAAAAAATCAGACATAAATAACAATAAAAATAAAAAATAAAAACATAAAGGAATAAAAGCATAAAAGAACCCCAAGATAGTGGGAGGACAACTATCATTTAGCCTCATTCAACCACTTTGCAGGCTTACCATGGGATCCCCAGGGTTGATGGAAGAACCATGTTTTCAAGGCTTTCCGGAAGGCTAACAGAGGTGGGGCTAACCTTACCTTGGGGGAATGATGTTCCAGAGGGCAGGGGCTACAGCAGAAAAGGTGTGTCTCCTGGGTCCTGCCAGATGAAGCTCCTTAGCAGACATGACCTGGAGCACATCCTCTTCTGCTGGACCTGATGGGATGGGTAGATGTAACCAGGAAGAGGCGGTCCCTCAGATAACCTGGTTCCATGCCATGTAGGGCTTTAAGGGTCAAAACCAGCACCTTGAATTGCAACTGGAAGCAAACCCAGAAGCAATGTAGCTTGAGGAGCAGAGGCATAACATGTGCCATCCTAGGGGCACACTTAATTGTCTGTGTAGCTACATTCTGCACCAGCTGAAGCTTCTGGATGCTCTTCAAGGGCAGCCCCATGTATAGCGCATTACAGTAATCTATTCTGGAGGTTTTATGTATGGAGGTTTTACAGAACTGTGATGATCCAGTGACTTCCTCAAGCCCAGATTTATCTCTAAATACTAGGCGGACATCTTGTAACTACCAGAGTATTCCCAAGATTCTTACAGATTAATCTCTATGATCTACCTTTTGACATCATGCTGCATAGTTGGTAATTTCCTGCATCTTCCTTTCCTGCTTTTTGGTGATAGGACAACATTTGCCTTCTTCTAGTCATCAGACAATTCACACATTTTTTTGGATTTCTCAAAAGTTAATACATAAAAGTATGGCCAGCCATTAGCTATTTCCTTTAATACCCTAGGAAGCAATTCATCTGGGCATAACAGATTTAAGCTCATTCAGTGTAAATAGGTATTCTTTCAGGTGCAATTCGAAGTGCTGATGATCACCTATAAAGGCTTACATGGCACAGGACCAGGCTATTTGTGGGACCGCCTATTCTCAAAGATGTCTGCCCATTCCACACCCTCTAATAGGGTGGGTACACTATCTGCTATCTGATGGGACCCAGGAGACGTGCCTTTTCCATTGCAATGCTTGCCCTCTGGAATATGGCTGGCTGCGGTCCTGTTAGCCTTCAGAAAGGCAGTACAAACTCGAACTTTTCCTTGGGCTTTGGGGCCAGGATAAGTGGAGCTTCCCAGTTGGAGAGGGATATGAATCTGATTTCCTGGTTGCCTATTAATGTTTGGGATTTTAATTGGGTTTCTTTATTTTTCTTTGGTTTTTATTTATTATATACCACCTGGTGTTGCAATGTTCAGTTTGGGCAGTCATATAAATTCAATCAATTAATCAATCAATTCCTATCCCACTTCTGTCAGTTTCAAGCGGCAATCTTGCCCTTTCTTCCTGTCTTCACAATTGCTTGGCAGAAAAGATGCCCACCTTCAGGAGGTGGCTTAATCAAAATCAGAGTGGAATAATTCTGCCTTTCTTTACCACCTTTGTTCATTGAGCAAATAGAGTGAATTCTTTTCTTATGCATTTATTGTCGACATAATCTGAAGAAACCCATTTCAGTATCCTTTAATGATTCAGTTCCTTCTTTCTTGACATCAGATTTACAATTCCAGGCTACTTTTCTTGTTGTTCTGCCCCTTCTTTCCTGTTCCTGTGTCCTTTTTCAGGTGTTTCACTAATCTTTAAATACCATCATAGGAAAGAAGGAGGTCCAGGCAGATATGAATATATATCTGTTAGAATGTAAGGTATTTGGCAGTTCTTAAAATAGTTGGCCCAGATACTGCTAGCCTTATCTTTGGGCTAGAGATGTTGCTGATTAGCTTTTTGATTTCAAAGGAGCAATCATGCTGGAAACTCTTTGTTTTTTAATTTAATAAACAAAGCTCAGATTCATCTAATATCTCATATAACTTAATTACCCGCTGTCCTCCAGAAAGCTGTCCTATGCATGAAATAATGAATCCAAATTGCATGAAACAAAATGTTTTTAAATGTATTCCATCTCACAGAACCTGAGCACTCAAATGTGCTGCTTCAATGTTTTTAGGCCAGAAGTAACTTTTCAGTCCATTGTCAAAGCAAACAAAACTAACCCACAGTTATGAGAAGCATTCAACATAATGAAATTCTTAGCACATCTGCAAGTAGCAGCTGCTGTAGTACTTCAGCAACATGCTGCTCCAAGTTTGGGCTTTATTTTGTTTTTTTAAATAGGCAGCCTATTGAAGAAAGAATCTCACATAGAACAACATTCCCCAAGGAAAAATGGTTATTATATTTTTTATATTGATATGCAAATCTTTATGGCTTTTTTAAACATATGCAGCTCATAAATCAGAAATTCTTCCACTCATGAAAAATTCAACAATGCTTTAAAAGGCAGTTTATCCAAAGATGTGAATAAGTGCAATGCCCAGTTCAAAAGGGATATTTACATAAGCTGGCTCATTGCAAATGAAAAATGTTATTATACATTATCTGTGCATAGCTTCTCTCTGTTTTAACTTAACATGAGACAGCAACAAAGAGTTCTTTCTAGCTTATAAGGTACAATTAGAAAAACAATTGCTTTAGGTCTACAATTCCCATCAGCTGAAGCTAACATGGCCAATGATCAGTGGAGATAGATGTTGTAGTCCATAACCTGTGGAGAACCTCAGATTCTGCATCCTACAATATATGCAAAAGTGTATGTCCCTTTCAAGTAGAAGTGTGTGTGTGTGTGTGTGTGTGTAGGGGAGTTAAATTATTTTTTATATGATTCCACATTCACATGAGAGAGCACCATCAGAAAAACATCAGTTCTTATAGTATGAAACCTGCCTTTCTGTCTGGAAAACATTGTCCTAACCATCAATCTTGCATTCTGAGAATGCCTCCCACAGAAGTTCTCCCATCTCTCAGCTGTGCAGAGGCAGAAAATTACAAAAAAGAGCTGAAGGATCTTAAGAACAGCAGTCATCATCCAGCAGTAGTGGAATGTCTGGCAACCTTCTTAATCCCCCTTGACTGCTGCACTTTATTGGGGGCAGTTGTTTTTATTACAAGCTTGCAGCTTGTATATGCTACATGGGGGAGGGGGGGAATTGCAGCTTGTAGATGCCTTGCTGGGGGGGGGGGGAATTCTGGGAGTTGAAGTTCACCTGTCTTAAAGTTGCCAAGGTTGAGGAACCCTGCTACATAAGATCCTGCCCATTTATGAACCAACTATATGGTGTCCTCTTTATCTCATATGATTCAACCATCAAGGAAATGACACAGAACCCCCAGCAGGTGATTGGATTTTGTTCTGTTTCATTTTTGGTCACAGGACAAGATGCATGTCTGAAAGGCCAAACTGTTCCCCTTTCAGCAAACTTAGGAAAGGGTAAAGTTTTGTAACTTCAGATTCCTCTTACTGTTGCATTCTTTTTCAAAGGTTGGGCAAAAAGTTCCTATCGTTTGAGGTGGGAGGAAGATCAGCTGCTTCCCTCATTACTGGTGTTCCTGTGGCAGGCCTATTCTCATGCACTCTGTCCTAGCAGTAGTGTGTTGCAACTCCCCTTTCAGCCCACAGCGACCTGATTCCCTGTAGATGAAGTTTTGAGGATCCCTTCAGAGATGTATGCAAAAAAGATGGCTGATAGGATTAATTCTCTGGATGGTAACTCAGGAAAGCAATTTGGGAGCTGGTCTCAGCTAGTCCAGCTGAACATTTTGCCTAATGGTAGGGCCAGCCTCGAGTATATTTTTAAGGGCTTTTCTTTCCTGGAGTAGTCCTAGCCAATCAGGAATTATAGGGAGGGAATTTATAGAGCCAGTTTAGCTAACTATAACATTTATAGTTACAGAGCTGAACTGTAGTCTTATTCCTGAGACTAAATGCTTTTACATATCAGACATCAAATAGTTTTTACAAAGGGGAGAGTCTGGTTTGTAAGGTAAATTTAAATCTGTTTTCTAGAGTTGCTCACCTGCAATATAAATGCCCCCTCTTCTTTATTAATGACTATAGTTTATGAATATTGTTAATAATATGAGTGCACTTAAGCCTCATTTGTGAAAATGTGCTAAAAAATGGCAGAACACCAGAAAATCTCAAAATTGTAAGCAAAATAAAAACATCTTGGAAGAAAGCAACGCTAGACTACTTCCACATTGTTGCCAAGAAAACTACATGGCAAGTCCACAAAATCAGTAGGAATCCCATGTGACTTGAAGGAAACCTTACCTTTAAAGCTATTTACTTATTTCTGATTGATTTCCAAAGGTTTTATGTAGGCAAAGTTTCAGCAAGCCTGTGCTTTATCAAATCTTAGGACCACAACATTGCAGTAGTTCTATTAAAATCAATAGAAATGATTGGTAAAGATGAGCAGTCTTTGGAGAAATGAGATTATAAAGGTCAGACTGAAATTATGCAGCCAAAAAGGCATTCTTAGTCTAGGCTTTAACTGGTACAAACCAATACAGTCCATTTCTGCTGTATTAAAACTCTCTAGACCATTTTTACAAACCATCATTTTATTGACAGCTGAGTATTTAGAGCAATTTAAAAACACAACTAAAAGTTTTATCACTTGATATGATAAAACCTGCAGAATGAAATGCCCCCCAACTTTTGCAGTGATGGAGGTTTCCCATCTTCAGACTCTATTTTTTTTAAATAAAAAGCCAAAGGGCTTCCTTATCCAGCTAAGTACACATTAAGTTCCCCAATTTCAGCAAAGATCAGATGCATGCTTCTGCTGTGCAGATATAGATGAAAGTGTATTTTAACGCAGCTTTCAGATTTAAAAGAACATACTTAAATGTTGGTTTTGATGACTCTCTCTCTCTCTCTCTCTGATTATGAGTCATCATAATTCCATCTTGCTTTGATTCTCACCTCAATGTTTCTGAATGTCTCCCTCTGCTTCCTTGTTCATATACATTTGAGCCAATAATTGAGTAGTGATGTCATACAATCTTCCCCTTCTACTGTCTCCACACAGTGTGTCTTCCATATACATATGTGGACATGCATGTGGCTATATTTCATTCATACACTTGCCTAAGAATAGCAATATAGAGCAGAATGGATCCAAATGACTGGAATCATAGCTAGCGAGCTAATGCTTTCTCTAAATTCTCTTTGGTAATCTGCTGCAAACCATAGCATATTTGGAACGTTTTCCTTCTGACTCCTGGACTGTCCTTTCCAAGGCAACTTAAATCTTTTTTCCCAGACAGTCTGTCCTTCAGATCTCTCTTTTCAATCCTGCTTGCTCCTGCTGGGTCTTCAATTACGGATTCCTCCTTCCTCCAGGGATCTTCTCTCCAACTGTGGTTGATTTCCTCCAATACTTCCAGTCCATGCTCCTTGGTTCATGTAGCATCCCCAGTCCACATAGAATGAACACATCACCACTAATCTCACCTTTTGTCCCAAAAATCTGCCTCTTACATATTTTCAGCAAAACGCAGATGTGCCTGCTCATAGGTGCCTTAATCAACCTGAGATTGTGTCTTGCTACCTACATGATTCTTTGTATGGAGTTGGCAACCAGATAAAAATCCTAACCTTGAAACCAATTACCACCCCATGTCCACCAGGGCAGCTCAGTCTGCCACATGCTGGCACTTCATTCACTTGCCAAAGAAAAGAAAGTCCATCTGTTACACTGTCCTTTAGCAGAAAAAGGCACTGCTCCTCTATTCCTCTGTATTGCTTGGGGAGAATTAAAAGGATAACCGGACACTTTATTAACTGAGATAGAGAATATTTCAAAATGCAGTTATTTAATGTATTGAAAAGTATGTGGATAGAACCAATAAAGATCAACCCAATGCAGCTCTCATTTTCCAAACAAAAACATGTGCCAAACTAATTAATAGGTCAAGTTAAATTTTTGCTCACCCCTTTTAAATATAAAGATATTTTGAAAGGTGATGTAAATGCAGTACAAAGAATCACATCAAATCAATCTTTTTTATGGATATAGACCAGCAGAAGGGGATGGAGTACAGTCATTATGAAGAAACATAAAAATGTAATAGATTTGAAGCATAAAAATGTATATATAAAAGCCATATAAAGTATATAAACTGAAAAACTAGAAGTATATGTAAGAGACAGAAAAGATATAAAAGCTAGTGAAAGGGGGAATCTAAAAGGGTAGGAGCATTAGAAGAGTGGAGAGGAACATTAGAAGAATGATAAGAAGCATAAAAACTGTGTATGTAGTATGTGAGAGACTATATTTATTAGGTTATCAAATGCTCTAATATGGTAAGCTAGTGCACACTGGACTAATTTAGAATGGTGAGTCCCAAGCATAAGCCAGAAGTCCACCTCTGATGAATTTTGAGCACTGCTGCACAGAACCGGGCAATGCCATGTGTAGAGTCCACAGATGTATACTGTTAAAATCAAATGAATACATTGCAGATATCCATTATATAGCTTTCCAAAGCCTCGTGCTTGCTTCTGCAGCATGAATCAAATGTTCTGATGGCAATTCTGTAAACAAGGATGTTAAATACAATAATTTGAAAATCATAATCAGAAGAATTAGATGATGGTATATGCTACACTGGAACATAAGGTGGAACATGATTTGAGTGATGACCCTAAAACCTAATAATCACAGAAGTTTTCCAAGGCTGGCTGAAAGCCAAATAAGAAAAGGAGCCCCACAACATAGAAATTCAAGAATTATAAGCAAAGTAGGGACTAGTGAAGCTAGATTCAGTATACATTCATTTTTATTTTATGAAATGTGATTTGACCTGAAAGACTTTGCTCTAGGTGTGTTGTGGGACATCCTGGGTTGAGGCAGTAACAAGTTTTGTTCAGTCTCTTCAGAAGTAATAGTCCATCTCGGACTTCTGGGTGAAGCAATGGTGAGCTTAGATGTCTCTGGAGGAGCGGAGATGATGCTGCAGTTAAGACCAATGGACCGGTGATGAGCTGGTCCAACGGAACCTCTCCAGAGAAGGAGAAGTTAAGAGATCACCCACTTGTGCTCCAGATAGCTGCTCTTCACAAGGAGATGGCAGGACAGTGATCAACCCACAGTTTGTGTGCTGGGAGATGAGGAAAGCCATCAAGCTCTCAACTGTGATGGAGCCTTTAAGGACACTGTGTTCATCTAACTTCACTTTCTAAATACTTTTGGATTTATAATTATTTTAAAGTTAAAAGAAGTCTTCCAAGCAACAAGTTTTAAAAACTACCTGGTGAGTAAAGCTTTATCCCAAAATAGAGGAAAAGCTAACTAACAGCTTAAAGAATTTAAAGAATATAAAATAAATGGCAAAAAGCTAAATAAGTATTTAATTCAAGAAAGTTTAAAATGAATTAAGGGACCGGACAAATTTGGAATATTAGGATTTTTTCTAAGACTTTTGAAATAACTAAACAAACAAAATAATATCTTCATGGGAACTTAAATTGTTTAATCTGTTAGGAAAGAAATGATTGGTTGAAATTTGAAAATAAAGAAACAAAGAAATTTGAGACTTTCTTTATAGAAATGGGATACTAGAGGGGACTAAAGTTCCAGGCAGGGGACAAAAAAAGAAGAGAGAGAGAGAGAGAGAGAGCGAGCGAGCGAGCTGTATTTTATTCTTGAATCAAAAGAGGAACAGTGAAACTTATAAAATGACAGATAAAGATATGACACTTGAAAGGATTTTTGAAGAATTGGGAGAGAAACAATAACAAATGTTTTATTAACATTTAAGCTAAACTGACAGCAATAATTACTGAACCTAATAATGCATTTTTTTGAAGAAGTTTCTAAAGAAGAAACAAAAGATGGGAAAGAGAATAATGTGTAATAATTTATAGACTGACAGGATGGAGAGGTGAAACAAATTCCAGCTAATGTAGAAACACTGGAAAATAAAGAAATTGTGGATTATAAAATAGAGATGACAGCCAGAGTGGAAAGAAAAATGATAAGCCAAGAGATGAAAAATGACCTGGGCAATGACTTATTATTGGATTTACAGAAGAGGGTTTCTAAAGCTTTGAAGAAATTTTTGAGATGGGAGACAGAACGTTTGAATAGAGATTCAGTCCTATGACAGCAACTTGATGAATTATAGATTAAGATTGTCAGAAGCAAAAGAAAGGAATATAAAGTTGACTTGTTTGATCAGGGTTAAAATAAATATTTCTATAAAATTCTGGAAACCCTTTATGGACTTTTTGCTGATACTTGGACAGAAATGATAAAGATTTTTGGATTTGTGAATTGCTAAGGGGAAGGGGGGCTTATGAGAAGAAGTGAATTATGTATGTAATCTTATAGATAATAAAAAGGATAAAAAAAAGAAGTAGTGGTCCATCTCTTCTATTTTTCTTTTGTCCTCTTGTGCCTTTGTTGGCACAAGAGGACGCTGATATACATCATTATTAATGAATCAGTAATGCATCAGTAATGCTCATTCTTGGGAAAAGAACAGCCTTCAGCACATGTTCTCTCATCAAGTTAAGGCACTGAAGGAAGGAGAATCCCCACTTCCCTCCTTTTGAGTAATCCAGGCTGAGAGGGAGAACTTTTCTGGAGAAAAGTGGCTGCTGGCTACTTTAGGGTTTAAGGTTTTAGGGTTCTGGATGGAGGGTTTAAAGACTAGGTTTTAGGAGGTACTGGGCCCAACTTGCCAGATCCTTTGTGAGCATTTATAAATAGATGAAGCCATAGCTAAATTCATATAGAAAATTAGTATGTTGACTGGACTCTAGCCAACAATATTCACTGTTATCATGCAATCTGAATGAACTGTATTCATGATGGACATGAATGCTTTGTACCTTCAATATTTTATCATAACTGTATATGATATACTTTATTATTTAAATATGCATAATTCTTCATTCTGGATCAGGCCCACCCCTTTATTAATTAAAGACTTCATCTCTGCATGACTGCAGTTATGTTATTCT
Organism: Liasis olivaceus; assembly: GCA_030867105.1. Lineage (NCBI taxonomy): Eukaryota > Metazoa > Chordata > Lepidosauria > Squamata > Pythonidae > Liasis > Liasis olivaceus. The sequence continues at coordinate 268,852,545 of CM061349.1, forward strand.
ATTTGGGTTTCCTTCCTTTCTTCCAGCTAACATAACTCCCATTTAGCTTTTTGTTATTAATTCTGAATCATATGCTATAGCACATCTGTCAGAGTTTGATCAGTAGCTCCATGGAGGGAAAGCTATTACCACAAGAAAAATATGTGGGATGAGGAGAAATGAGGGGAAGAGTTGATTGGAATTAAAAAAAAAAAGGAAGAAAGAAAAGAAAAAAAATCACAAGAATGCTAAACTTTCGTTCAGTAACACAAAAATACATCTGAAGGAGTCTGATCACAGATGTTTGCAGAAACAGGGGCATTAGACTACCTGCATCTATACAAAGTGCTATGTTAAGAACATCCCTGTCCATGTAGCAATACTTATTATAAAAATAATTTATCTCAACAAACAATTATCTACTTAATTTCTGAATATATTCACAGAAATTGAATGTGACAAATGCTAAAAAAAGTAGAGATTTGTTTAATGTATGACTTCTCTCTTACTGTGGTATAAGAACTACTCAATCAAAAGACAGACACAAGGACAGACAGTGCTTAATAGGAATCACATGGAATGTAATGATCATACAGTGTGGTGGACATTATATTTTAACTATCACATGAAGCTGTATGTATAAACCTCAGTGCTTTTTGTGAACTATGAGTGAAAGCCTGGGTCCCCCCCCAAAAAAGGGACCCCCCCCCAAACAAACAAAAAAGGTGAGACTATAAAGATACATAGCAAGAACAATGGCTAAAACAGAATAAGATTTGCATTTAAAAGGGGGAAGGAACAATAAAAATGGGAGGAGAGAGTGCTAAGCACATCATCTTGCGCTCCTGCACAAAAGATAGAATATAAACCAAATAAACAAATACATTTCAAAAGTGTTCACTGCAGCTTGTGATGAAGTTTGAACTAAAGGAGTTCAGAATGAGAACTTTCCTAGCTGGAATACCTCAATACAACAAAGTGAACCTAGGGACTTCCAGGGGAGGAATGGTCAGTTGAAGATGGCTCTGCAAAAGTGGAACCAATGACCGTGGCAAAGACCAAGGAACTGGTAAGTAGACCAGTTCCTTGTAACCTCCCCAGATAAGGAGAGGACAAGAGATCACCCACATGTGCTCTGGGTGGCTGCTCCACATGAGGAGACTGCAGCGGTTTTCCAGTGGGTTTGAGCACTGGGAGATGATGGGATTAGCCATCTTGCTCACAGCTGTGGTGGAGACTTTTAAAGGACACTAAATTTGCAAACCTCACTTTCTAATCACTTTTGGAAATTGCTTATTAACTACTCTTAAGCTATTGGAATGACAAGTTTGAACATGCCGGGTGAGTCTGCCTTCAGTCCTGAATGAAAGAAATGTTAATCCTAAACTTAAGAATGTAAAGAATCTGAAATAAACAGCAAAAAGCTAAATAAGTTTTTTATCTTAGAAAGCTATAAATGGACTAAGGGTCCAAATAAAATCGGAATATTGAAACTTTTACAATAAGATTTTGGAATTAATTATAAAGAACAAACAGTTTTTTATGGGAAACAGATTCTGTTTTGGTTTTTACAAGACAAAAGAAAAATAAGCAGTTTCATGGTTTCAAAAACTGGACACTAGAGGGGATTGAAGATTTTAGGTAGAAGAAAGATTTACAAGCCTGTAAAATGTTGCAAAATGTTTTAACACTGAAAATACTGAAGGAGGCTTTTGAAGAATGGAGTCAGAAATTAGTAGCCAATGTTAGTAGTGATGTCTGTTTCTATGGATAGACTGTGTCCAAAAGATGTTATTGAAGAAATGACAAATGTAAAACAAATTTTATTTGACAAGATAGAGATGGTATTGAAAGTAGATTTACGACTGACAGGCCAAGAAAATGACTTAGAAAAGGGTGTTTCACTGGATTTACCAAAAAAAGAAAAAAAAAAACTGTCTGAGGTTTTAAAATTTAAATGGGAAATACAAACCAAAAGAGTGACCTGGATTATTTTTTCATATTGGATTTACAAAAGAGTCTTGTTAAAGGCTTGAAGAACTCTGTGCCATGGGACAAAGAAGAAATGAAGAGAAATCAAATCCTATGACAATATTCGAATGAACTAAAGATTAAGACTGTTAGAAGTAAAAGGAAGGAATATAAAGTTGGTTTATGTGATCAAGGTTAAAACAAGATATGTTATTACTTCTGACAATCCTTTATGGACTTTCTGCTGACACCAGGACTGAAAAGATGATACTTTATGGATTTGTCTATAGATATGGGATAGGATATGGGATGAAGAGATCAATGTTTGTAGCCTTAGAGGGGGTGAGGAATCACTAAATTTGTTTATATGTGTGATGAAGGTTGGAAGTCACTTCTTTATATATTTCTTTTCTCTTTTTTATTATATTCTTACTTTTCTCTTTCTTCTCTTTTTTATTTTTTCTTACACTTTTTACTTCTTTCTATTCTCTTTTCTTTAAGTTTAGTTTGTATTAGATTTTACTATTATAATCAAAAGCCTTAATAAAATTAGACACCAAAAAACAAAACAAAGTGAACCTAGTAAAATCAACTGAAAAAAATGCCTTTATCATGGCTATGCAGTTCCTTTTTCAAAACAAGAAGATGTGAACATCTGGCAAGTTCTCTTCAAACCTCAACAAACAAAGCAAGACAGTTTTTGTACTTGGCAACCTGAAAACTCAACTGTATGACAAACGTATCAGTTATGTGCTTCCATAGAACATAGTTTTACAACTGGCAATCTACCTGAAAAAAAAAACCCCAAATGCATCCAGCACACATATGCAACATAAAAATTCATGAACTCTAACTTCCACATAATACAGAATTTAAATGCAGTATCAAATTTACCTACTAGGCTGGCGTCAACCTTTTTGTTATTCCCAGATAGTTCTCAGTTTCAAAATATGCACTTAACTAACTCTTCCTCTCCCTCCACTCCTCCTATTCTAAATTAGCGCCACTTTATAGCAGCAAGAATGGAGCTGCTGTTTTATTTGCTAAAGTACTGTCCAAGTCTCCATGAATTAGAGGATTTATTAAAAAAACAAAAGCAGTCAATAGACATTGGAGCACTTGACCTGAAACAATATGGAAGGAATAACTGATTTTGTCCCCAGCTCATGGCAAAAGTGAGAATTATAGGGTGTTTTATTATAGGCTTAGGACAAAATGCTGAGGCTGGAGTATTTTGAGTTTGGAACATTTTGCATACCTCTAGTACTAAGATGCTCATTAAAAAGATAAGCCTTGTATCTTGGCAGGCACCGCAGGTAGCTAGTTAAATGCAGGCAAACAAATGAGTCAAAGACCTCCACGAAGAAATAATGAACTCAAGATAACTATTGTATCTCTTGCAATCGGTTCCCTTCTGGGATGCATGTGATCGCTCAATTTAGGAATCCCACAATTCCCTCAAAAGTTATGTCTTTAGACATAACAATTCAAGCAATTGATCCTCTTCACTCATTTTTTTCCTCCCTCCCTTCTCCTGTTCCCCGAAGATGGGAGAGGTCTAACCTGGATGGGGCAACCAAGGCTATTGCAAATGAAAGTCTCTTTTCACCAGTTTTTCAAGGAATCAATAGTTTAGAAGCTATACATCCCATTCAGCAGTTTCCAAGAAATCAGCCGAGTCAAGGCATGTTAGAGGCTAGAGAGGGAAAATATAGTACCATTGGTAACTGAAACAGAACAAGTAGCAAAACTTGAAAAGCCTACATGGGGGTAGTAGAAGAATTTTAAAGTTTCTTTTAGATAATTTATGCTAAAGTCACCGACACCTAGCTAGCTCTTTATTTATTTAAAAGACTAATGTGGCGTCCCGTCTTATGCACCATAATCCTGGGCAGCTCACAGAACACCAAAAACAAAACCAAACCAAACCACATAAAAGCATAAAAAGGTAACCAAAACTCCTGGTTCCCCAAGGGCAACACTCCCCCACATATCAGCATTCCATTTTTCTGGGCTCCAGTCTCCAGCCTTGGTTCAATGTGTGCAGGAAGAGCCAGTGATTCTGACAGTACTGTCCCATAAATCTGTCGGAATGGCCAAAGATCAAGGATTAGTCCAAAATTTCTGGAGGGGTCCAAGGCATCTACAATTACTGGAGGTATTGCAATAGCTTCTGAGCAGTTTCCTATTGGGGAGGCATACTTAGGGATGGCGAAATCTTCCATTTTGGTCTGCTTCTGTTTCTAATCTTAAATCCATTACATCACACTTCCATTTGCAGGAAAGTTAAACCACTGTGAGCATAAGAAGTCCACTTTGAATGCCTCTTATATTTGTGCCCTACTTTTTTCCTACCCAGATGCAGAAGTGTACATTTCTCTTCATTACATTCTATCTTATTTATTTCAGCTGACTACTCAAGCCTGTCTAGTTCTTTTTGAATCTTCTGTCTTCCATCTAAAGTATTAGCCATCCTTCCCAGTTCTTTTCCATCTGCAGACTACATAAATCTCCCCTCATCTCATTCATTCTAGTCACTGGTAATGCTGAACATCCCAGGGCCCAGGACAGAGCCTTGTGGATTTCTACTGATACTTCCCTCCAAGCTGAAGTGGAGCTGTTAAGAAGCATTCTGTGGGTGCAGTCAGATAAATCAGTTTAGAGATACTTGAGTTACATTCCTTTTCAAACTGGGTTATAGGATTACGTATACCCCTTTTGCTTTTCACCGGAACAGGATAAGATATATTAGAAAATGAGGTTATTATGAGGGTATGAAGCAGTACAAGAGTTTTCAGGTTACAAGCAAACATGATTTTTACAGCATTCCCAGTAATTTTTTGCCAGTGCAATTTGATTGAGCATTCCTGTTTTATTTAGAATGGGACGGGGCTAGATACTATTTTCAAAGACAAGAAGTTAATACAAAAATGCATTATACTATATAGATTTTTTAAAAATTATGTGCCATCAAGTCATTGTTGACTCTTAGTGGCCACAGAGATAGATTTTCTCCATGATGATCTATCCCTAATCTGATCCTTCAGGTCTTCCAATGGTGCACTCATTGCTGCTGTAACTGAGTCCATTCACCTTGCTGCTGGTCTTCCTGTTCTTCTTTTTCCTTCCATCTTTCCCAGTATTAGAGCCTTCTCTAGAGAGCTAGATCTTCGCGTAATGTGTCCAAAGTAGGATAATTTGAGCCTAGTCATTTGTGCCTCAAGTAAGAACTCTGGGTTGATTTGTTCAATGGTCCATCAGTTTGTTTTCTTGGCTGTCCACAGTATTCTCAGGAGTCTTCTCCAACACCAAAATTCAAAGGTGTCGATACTTTTCCTATCTTGCTTCTTTAAAGTCCAGCTTTCGCTTTCACAGAGTGTGATAGGGAATAACATGTCTTGCACAATTTTAAACTTTGTACGTATAGATACCTCATAGCATTTGAACATCTTTTCCAAGGCCTTCATGGTTGCCCTGCCAAGTGTTAGTCTGCAACATATTTCTTGACTGCTTGTTCCTTTACTGTAGATGGTTGATCCTAAAAGGCAGAAGCTATCAAACACTTTGATGTCTTCATTGCCAATTTTAAGGCTGGCTGTTCTACCTGTTGTCATTATTTTGGTCTTCTTTATATTTAATTTAATTTAATTGAAGTCCTATTTTTTATGTTACAGCATAGCCTTAATATTTCCTTACCTGTTTTTCAGGAGTAGAGATATCTGTGTGAAGATGGGTGACTGTACAGTGCGCACACAGACACACAATTCCTGGACTTTGTGTCTTATCCCTGAGGATCACTCTTTAACATTCAAATCTAATAGCCATCTTTTTTGGCTAATGTACGAAGTCCCACTGATATAGATGAGTTATAAAGCCTCAGGGCTTTAGGGTGGTGATCTGTATCACCACCCTGCTGGTCTATTGTTGCTAGTTAGCAGTTGCTTATAGAATCATTGAATCATACAGTAGGTTCTTTAGGCCATAGACTCCTGTTCAGGGCATAAATCCAACTTAAAGCATCCCAGACAGGTGACTCAAACCTTTGTGTGAATACATTCTGTGAAAGGGAGACATCAGCTTTCTGGGTAATTTTAGAATGGGTGATTACAATAAGCAAAAATAGATTCTAAACCAAAGCTTGTGTTATTGTCTACAATGGCCTGGAGAACATGAAAGATGTATGACAGTGATTTTCCATGTGTTTCAGTTAATAACAATTAAAATCACACTTGAATGGCTTTATCTAGGAACTGTAGGTGATAACAAGCAGTATTCTGTTGTGTTCTATTCTAGGTTTGTCTTGAAGTAGATTATTCTAAGAAATATCTAATCATCCAGTGTAGCATATGCCATCATCTATTACCAATGCCTCCCACATTTTTCATTAGGTGAGCTGGCAACTCTCAGATGAAAAGAATGAATGGACACAAATTATAAATGGCAATATCAAAAACCAAATATAACTCCCCAAGACACTCGGTCACAAACCTCATAGTAACCAACCTTGCAATAGCTGATGTAGTATAATGGTTTGGTATGAAAACCATCATTCAAAGCATCATAACACAAGCACCTCCTCCCAATGTATATTCTGGAAGGAGGAAAAATGAAGAAGAGAGGGATTTGAGGGGTATGGGTGGAAGATTGGGTCTAAGTTCAGCATCCCAGCTTTTGATAACATCCAAATGTCAGAATGTATATTTAGTGCAAGGGAAAACAAAGATGGGCAACTTATAGATTGTAAAATGTAAGTTGAAATGAACCTTCTTGTGGTACAAGATGAGGCAAGATATGATATATGTGACATGACATCAACTTACAAATTTGCATCACTTACATATTTGCATGAGAAAGCCAATTTAGTGTAGTGCTGAAGGCATCATGCTAGAAACCAAGAGACTGAGTTCTAGTCCTGCCTTAGGCACAAAGCCAGCTGGGTGACCTTGGGACAGCCACTCTCTCTCAGCCCTAGGAAGGAGGCAAGGGCAAACCACTTCCGAAAAACCTTGCCAAAAACACTGCAGGATCTAGTCCAGGCAGCTGCCAGGAGTTGAAACTGACTTGAAGGCACACCCAATAAATAAATAAAACAAAAACACAAAAACCATATTTGCATCAGTTGTTATGATATCATTAGCATTTATGTGATGTCATTGCATATGTGATGTAATTTTGACCTCATCATGGCTTCTGACTGATGCTACTGTCCCTTCAATCCTCACTTTGTCTTTCTTGTGCTTGTCCAGTGGACTGTTGATATTAAAAACAAATACAGACTTAATGATAACTGATTTTATTTCTCTGATCACATTGCAGTAATGATCTTGAAGTTAACTTACCTTGGTTTACCCTATCTGTACAAATCATAGCTACTCTGGGGCAAGGGAGTGTAAGGACCAAAGTATATGATTTGTTCTTCACTGTAAGGATCAAAGTGTATGATTAAACAAAGCTAAATTATCCCTGTGGTCATGATATCTCTGAAGTTTGCATTTATACAGAAAAGATTCTATTAAAGCCGTGCAAATATCAGGAGATGTGGGTCTTCTAACAAATGATATGGTGTGCTTTTGTTTGGTATTCCAGGACACCCCTTTCTAGAATACACTGCATTATCCTGCCCAAACCATGCCTTTCTCTCATTTCTTTCTTCAGTAGTTATTGCTTAAGAACAGAATTGAGGAAACGAGACCAAATTCTCGCCATCTATACTGAACCTTGGTTCCATCTGAGCTGATCCTTCATTCTATCTCACCGGCTAATGGGCACCAAACCATAGCAGGAATACTTGTGTGTGTCTCCTAATTTCCAAAATTGCATGTGAAACAAACACTAATTTTTGAACAAATGCAATCTGTTTCCTGTTTCACACCTGTGTGTATTTATTTACAGAGCCCTTAAGCAATTCATGTCAGTTTTAAAAATCCTGTTAGTAATGACTTTTCTATTGATTTCCAGATGACTGCTACATCCTGTTTCCTCAGATCTTGTTGTAAATTGTAGTTACCATGACAAGGTGCTCTGTATTTCCACCATGACTATTGGCATCTGTTTTTAATCATTATTACTTCCATAAATCTCATATATATATATTTCCTTATGCTTATCATAGAAAGTTGCAACCTTAACTTTGTGGACTGATCAGATTAATCAAGACCCCAGACAACAAGCAGAATTAATTTTGTGGCTAGGAAAGTAGAAATACAGCTAGCACTCAAAACAGTCCATCTTAGTGTTAAAAGTTTTCATGTAAAAACAACACCTTAAAAAATAACAAATGTATTATTGCCTAAACTTTTGGGGATGATAGTCTGGTTCATGAGATACATGGAGTATAGTCCTGATAACATAGGATTATATAGAGACACATCTATTATTTGTGGGGGAAGAAGAATGAAGAACAAGGATGTGGATGGACAAGAGAGGAAAGTTTTACTTATTGATAGTGGCATGGTGGCATGATTAGGTCTTACATAAATACATTACTAGTGGGATATATTACTCCATGAAAAATAACATTTAATTACATAGAAGGTTGATAGTCCTGGCCCACTGCCAAATCCAGCTGAGTGGCCAGCTCAGGTATAAATTGGACATGAAATGAAATGGGATGGAGTTCTTCAACCATGCCCTCCCATGCTCTGGAGAGCTAATGGTTGTTTTCCTTGCCAGCAGGTAATGTTGGATGGGAGGGAGAAAGGAAGCTATGCAGTCCACCAATTCCTGCCCAAATCTATCCCACATTAAATCTATAAGGACAGCATCACTCCCTGGCTTTGTTGCTGCGGCCCAGTAAAGCTCAGCCATGCAGACTGATGTGCAATTGATGTCACTATACTTTTCTGCCAACTTAAGGACAAGAGAAATGCCAAGGGAAGACATCTTGAGGAAACTCCTCCCAAAGACTTTTTCAGATTGGAAAGCATGGGCTGCTGTTCAGGCTGCAGAGAGATCGGGGTGGGGGGACGTGTAACAGAAAGCTACAACAACAGCACCCTTCATCAGTTCAGAAGAGTAAAATGAGCTGAAAAGCACCATCAGAGAATGTTCTAAAGATATTTTAGATCATCGGGAGCATTAAGTGGAAGAACCTAATTTTCTTTTGCAGGAAAACAAATATTTCAGAAAATTGGAAAACAGATTTTGGCACAGTATTATAAGAATCTGCTTTTCATTCACCCAATAGTTTGGGAAGATGGCATACAGAGGAGGACTTTTGAATCAGGTCATAAAATCTGGGTGGTTTATATGGCAGGAAATTATTTTTGAACTGGAGAGACCCAAGCAAACATGTTCCTCTGGTCAGATAGGGGAGCGCAACAGAGAGCAAGAGAGAACGGCAACATGCAGAATAATGTGCGTCTCATGGCATACAGTTAATAATATCATTACCCTTGATGGATGGTGATTCAGTTGGTACTATATCATTTCTGCTCCATCACTGCTTCTAGTAACAGCTGCGTTTAAGAATTTAAAGAGCAAGACCCTAAATTTAAATTTAGTCTGCAAACAAATCATATCAATGTTTCTGAACATGTGGAGAGAGATCATATTTTCTGGACCCATTCGCTGGCCTTTTTCTGATAACGGATGGAGTCTATTCTGTTTCTTCAAAACTTTAGGAATCCATGAAAGCCGAAGCAAGAGCACCCTTACATTGCACAACTATTGCAGTAAGTAACTGAAGATCCAAAAAGATATCATTTCTATAGTTTGCCCTAGAATGATTTGCCACCTTACCTAGAAGGTTTTTAAATCTGTTCTCTTTTAAATTCCTGCTATTTAATTATTTCTCAACACTGGGTAGTGGACTGCTTTAAATTGATCGTACATATGTTTGTACAGACAGCATTTCAAGTAGACCTATTGAAGAACCAAGGACTACAGTTGGATTGTTCATTGTTTTGTTCCTTTTAGACTATAAAGAACCCTTCATGATAATCTTTCAGCTAGAAAAAATTCCAGATTTCAAGCAACAAAAAGCAGCAAAATGGGGCAGAAGAACAAAGGAATGTGACTAGAGGTCAGACAAGATTATTCTCCTTAATGCATTCTATTATGTATATGATGTACAATTTTAATGCTTTATGCATGGTTATTTAGAAGAAAAAAGACATGAGCATTATTATATGGGAACTCTGGAAATGGCATTGTCATTCTTCATTGTGTTTTACTAGTGCTGCTATAGACAAGTACATGGTTTCTCTTATCCTTATCCTTGAAGTAAGTTTAAATTTTAAATTTAAAGTTTAAATTCATTGTGAGTTTTTCAATATGAGGAACATTTTTTATCTTACAAGAGAATCAGTAGCTTTCACAGATTCCTAGGCAATCCTTTCATTACATTCTTCAAAGATTAATTGGGGAAAAATTCCTCTGCATTTTAAAAAATCTTATTGAATATTGCCGTACTAAAGATATTTTAAAAAATCTTACTTAATATTGCCGTACTAAAATCCCACTCCTGTAAACCAGCCATCCCTAATCTGATGTCCTTAAGATGTGTTGGGATTTTAATTCTCAGCCAGCAAGGCTACATGTTGGGCAAGAGTGCTCTAAATTCTGCTTTCTAATATTCTGATTATCTTAGTCCCTTCATTTAAGCATCATCAGCCCCAAGCCAAAGAGATCGGTGAATATTCATGGACCTAAAGGGACTTCATTTTCCTATGCATATTTGGAAGAAAAGCCATGCATGCGTGTAGTTTGTAATGTGAAGGCCATTTGTGACCTGGCTGTAGCTGCTGCCAAGAATCCAGCTTTCTATAATAGCAGCACTAATGCACAATACAAGGCAGCACTAATCCCATCTTTGTTTAATAAGGAAGGGTGATGAGAAAATCCAGTTTCCACTTCTTCTCACACTCTCGATATGCATGTTTATGGTTGTTATGACCATGCTTTAAGAGTTTTGTATGCATCGTTCATAAAGCTGGACTGAAATGTGAATCCTTGTATACAGCATTCATTTGGGTGATTAAATGCAGATCCCTTCCAGCTATGGACAGACTGAGCCTAGTTATAGAAGAAATGCTTTGTGCACAAAAGAAGTCAGGTTCAGTTCTCCCATGTTTCCAGGTTGGTCTGTGAAAAAAACTGTTGTCTGAAAACCTGGATTGCTGTTATCACCGTATACTGAGCTAGACGGACCAACCATTTGATGAGGTGTAATGGCTGTGGAACTGTGGAAGCCTGATTCTGCATTCATATGACCCTACCTGGAAGAGAATGGAAAACAGCTGTGATACCTCAAATAATACATTTTAACATTAATGTTCCAACTGCAGATACATACCATATACTGTAAACTACCAAGATTCTGGTTGATTAGAGTAGGTATAACTGTGATAAGTGAATGAATTAATTGTCCCTTAGTGACATCTTGCCTAAAAGGAGAAAAGACAATATACACATCTGTTTTCTAGCCCCATAAAACTATTTTCTAGGATTTTTGTTGCAGAATCTGTCATCTGCAGAAGGTATGCTACCTGTAGCCCACGGCACAACATTTTTGCAACCCTGTCCTAGAGGTGTAAATTAAATACTAAATAAAATAAATAAAAATAAATTTGATTGTTAATTCACCAAAGGACCATTCTTTTCATTTTCCTTTCCTTTCTTTCCTTAACAAAATGAAAAATCCCAGCCCATTTTTGCTAAAGTATATGGTAATTGACAAAAAGCATGGCAGTCATTAGCAGGCCTTCTATTTGATGTGGGATTGCTGCCATTTCTCCCTTCAACGTATCCTGAAAATAGCGCAATAAGAGTCGCTCTGCAATGAGATGGGCTGTGACAAATTGGAAACATAAATAAATAAATAATGTTCAGAGGAGAGCAAAATGTCAGACTTCCCATGATTGCTGCTGCTGGAATCAGATGAACATTTTCAATGGTAGGAAATCTGTAGGAATGGAAGTAAAAAAATGGGACACCCCATCTTTAGCTGATATTTGTTTTCTGCATTTTTGTTTCAGAATGAATGGGCTCTATTGGACCCAATGTTTAATTTGGTTGAAACGAATGAAAACTACTAACTCAAGTTTGTCCCTTCAGGTAGCAGCTCCAGTGGCATCAGTATCTAACCATGCTTAGTTCTGAAGCTCCTGATAGGGTTTAACACAGAGAAGATAATAGATTTGAGAATTGTAGACACATAGTGAATATTTCAATGTTTCACATGTTTAACACTCTCTCTCCCCCCCCCCCTCTGAATTTGAAAGCAGGAGGCAGAGAAAAATAACAGCAGTTCAATAAATGTGATATGGCAGTTCCAAACCAATCTTCATCACAAAGATGGCGCCGCGAACGGCAGCCTCGGTGAAATGCTCTTTGGTGGGTTTGGTGTTTTTCTCTGTATTCTGCAACTCATTGCAGATTACATATTCTAGGAATGAACTTTTAAATATTAGACAGTTTTCTGCTTATACAATTCTTCCTGTTTTTCATGGCTGTGGGAGTGCTATTGTGGACTTTCTGACTGTGGGGGCGGCGGCTTCCCTCGGCTTCGGCGGTGGTTTTGTCAGCAGCAGTTTGGGAGCTAAGCAAAGACATATGAGATACCGATGAAGGGGAAAGCGAGCTGGAATCTTGGTAAGACTTAGAAAGCAACAAACCAGAACTCCTCTTCCTTCAATATATTTAACAAACATACGTTCACTAGTCAACAAAATGGACGAACTATTCATTTTAACTCGGAATAATTCTGACTTTTCAAATGCTGCAGCCTTTTGCTTCACTGAAATGTGGCTTAATCACTTAATGGAGGATAGATCCTTACAACTTTCAGGCTTTCATCTCTACAGGGGAGATCAAGTTACAGAGTCATCAGGCAAACAAAAGGGAGGTGGAATCTGCTTCTATGTTAATACCCGTTGGTGTAAAGACGTTAAAATTCTACATAAATCTTGCAGTATGTATTTAGGGACTTTAGTTATTAACTGCAAGCCATATTATGCTCCACGGGAATTTTCTTCATTCATCTTGGTTGGAGTTTATATACCTCCTGCTTCTCCAAATAGCACAATACAGACTTTAACAGACCAGATAGTTGGTATAGAACAGAAATATCCAGACTCTTTACTTATTGTTTTAGGAGACTTTAACAGCACTAATCTTACTTATGAGTTGCCCAGATATATACAACATGTTAGTTGTCTTACCAGGGGCAAGAATATATTGGATCATTGCTACACCACATTAAAAGGAGCCTAACATTCTATATCACGTGCAGCGATTGGATTATCTGATCATTGCATGATTCATCTCATTCCCACCTACAGACAGAGACCTAAAACTGCAAAGCCTGTGATCAAACCAGTGAAGATATGGTCTGATAATGCTAAGTCAAATCTACAGGCCTGCTTAGAGTGCACAGACTGGAATGTTTTTGAAGCTGCTTCTGCAGATCTGGATGAGTACACTGATGCTGTGACATCATACATTAACTTTTGTGAGGGCATATGTGTGCCCACCAAAAACATACGTATATATAATAACAACAAGCCGTGGTTCACAGCAAAGCTTAAACAGCTGCGTCATGATAAGGAGGAGGCCCATAGGAATGTGGACAGGATTGTGTATAATTGGGCTAGAAATGTACTCACGAGAGAGATTAAGGTGGCAAAGAGAAACTACTCAATAAAGCTGAAAAATCAGTTTTCAGCAAATGATCCTGCGACTGTGTGGAAAAGCCTGAAGAACATCATCAGCTATAACAACCCACTGCTCCTGATTGAATAGAGTCATCAATTGGCAGACGATCTCAACAGGTTTTATTGCAGGTTTGAGAATGAACAACAGTTATCTGCTGCTGCCAATTGTATCTCAGATACATCATCAGCATTAAACTTCTCTACACCTGTCCCCAATCCCCCGGGTCCCTTACCTCTGGTGATCCTAGAAAAAGAAGTGCAAGGTCTGTTTCAAAAGCAAAAGATTGGAAAAGCTCCAGGTCCAGACGGTGTGACCACCTCGTGTCTGATAGCTTGTGCGGAACAACTGGCCCCTGTTTTCACATATATTTTTAATAAATCGCTGGAGACGGGTTATGTCCCTTCTTGTTTTAAGAGCTTTACAATCAACCCAGTTCCTAAGAAATCCTCTATTAGTGAGCTGAATGACTACAGACCTGTTGCACTGACATCATGAAGACCTTTGAGAGGTTAGTGTTGGCTCACTTGAAAGCCATCACGGATCCCCTGTTAGACCCACTGCAGTTTGCTTATCATGGAAACAGGTCAGCGGATGATGCTGTTAATATGGCCTTGCACTGTATTCTGCAACACCTTGAATTTCTGGGGTCTTACTCACGAGTTCTTTTTGTGGACTTCAGCTCAGCATTTAATACTATTATACCAAAAATTCTTTACAACAAACTGATCCAGCTTACTGTGCCTGACCATACCTGTAGGTGGATAATCAATTTTCTAACATGTAGGAAACAACACGTGAGGTTAGGCAAAACTACATCTAGTACCCAGTTAATCAGTACAGGTGCCCCTCAGGGATGTGTGCTTTCTCCGCTGCTTTTCTCCCTTTATACCAATGACTGCATTTCAAAAGACTCTTCTGTTAAAATTTTGAAATATGCAGATGATACAACTGTCATTGGTCTAATTCGAAATGGAAATGAGCCAGCATATAGACGGAAGGTTCAACAACTGGTCTTGTGGTGTGGTTATAATAACTTGGAATTGAATACACTTAAAACCGTGGAGATGATTGTGGACTTTAGGAAGAATCCTTCTAATACTCCTCCCCTTACCATACTCGACAGCCCAGTATCAGTGGTAGAGTCCTTCAAGTTCCTGGGTTCTATACTTTCCCAAGACCTGAAATGGACGCTTAACATTACAGTCATCATTAAAAAGGCACAGCAAAGGATGTTCTTCCTGCGGCAACTTAGGAAGTTTAAATTATCCCAGGAGCTCTTGATACAGTTTTATAAGGGAATCATTGAGTCTGTTATCTGTTCCTCTATAACTGTCTGGTTTGATTCTGCAACCAAACAGGACAGACTCAGACTCCAACGGATAGTTAAGTCTGCAGAAAGGATAATTGCAACCCGCCTGCCTTCTATAGAAGAACTGTATACTGTGAGGGTCAAAAGGAGGGCAGAGAGGATATCTGCAGACTCTTCCCATCCTGGATATAAACTGTTCCAACTTTTTCCTTCAGGACAGTGCTACAGAGCACCATATGTTAAAACATCTAGATATCAGAATAGTTTTTTCCCTTGTGCCATTGCTCTGTTAAACACTACATGACTTGATATGTGCTGGACAGTGGCTTCTTCCTTTGAAAAAGTTATTTTACTGTGTAGTGTTATTGTTTATTATTTTTCTGTTGCTATCCAAACGCACTGTTGATCTTGCTGTTCGTCACCGAAGACAAATTCCTTTTATATATTTTATACTTGGTCATTAAAGTATTTTGTATTGTATTTTGTATTTTTTTTTTTTTTTTGAAAACACTGCTGTGCAGTTTTGACTTAGGAAACCAAAGGAAAAAATATAGGACTCTTAAGAGAATGTTGTGGGTATTTTAGGACCTTGGCTGAAGAGTAACAAGCTATGGATCATGGTTTATAGGGCTACACCAATTTAGTGAAGATTAAAACTTCACACTAAAATTGGAATCCATCAATTTGTACTATAAAGTTTCATGGTCAACAATGTCAAATTGCATTCCTGCCACAGTAAGGGGTTGAGCCAACAGAAAATTTCAGGTTTGGAAAATCTTTATCTGTTCAGGCAAATTCCTGAACTTGACTAATATTTATATGGTAGTCCTTCAGGTTCAAAGAAGACACACTGTTGTGCAGTTCACTGTCCTGTTGACAAGAAGGTGGCTCTGCAGCCCCAGCCTGGAAGCACAGAGTCTAGCACAATGGAGGCACTGGAAGTCCATTGTTGTAGTAACTGTAGGTGTTATTCTGTGACACTGTTCATGGTTTTCTATCAGTTTTTGGCGGTGCCTGTCTTCAAAGCTGGTGGAGGCTTTATAGCACAGGGCTCACCAGTGGGTTCTGTCAGCAGCCACAGCTTCTAGCTCCCTTGACATCCTGGATGTCACAGTGCCATAGGGTTTCTTTCACAGTATCTTTGTAGCGCTGGCAAGGTTGACCTTGAGGTCTCTTCCCAGACTCTGGTACACTATAGAGCAACTGGCAAGGCATATGGTGGTCATCCATTCTGATGACGTGTTCAACCCACTGCATCTTGGCTCTGATAATCAGGGACTCAATGCTGTTGGACTCCATGCAATTCAAGACCTCCAGGTTGGAGACGCAATCTTGCCAAAGAATGCTGAGGATGGAGCAGGAAGCATGCATGTGAAATTTCTCCAGTTGTTTCATGTGCTTTTGGTACAGAGTCTAGGATTCACATCCATATAGGAGAGAAGGGCTAATAACAGTTCTGTAGACTTTCAGCTTTGTGGAGATATGGATGTTGTGTTGATTGAGCGCTCTAGTATGTAGCTGCTCCAGTCCCTGGCTGGCCTTGCTGATTCTGGAATCAATTTCTTTGTCCAAAGACCCATCACTCGAGATGATGCTTCCCAAGTATTTGAAGCTGTTTACATTTGTCAGTTGGGTGTTGTTAACAGTGATTTTTGGTTTTACAGGGTATTTGGCTTATGCTGGCAAAGTACTTCAATCTTGTTCAGGCTGATAGTCAGGCCGAAGAGCATAGCAGCATCTGAGAATTTGTTCAGCATCAACTGTAGATCACTGTCTTTGTGCGCCAGGAATGCACAGTCATCAGCAAAGAGGGTTTCTTGGATGAATGTATGGAGGTGCTCTGTCCATGCATTCAAGCGGCAAAGGTCAAAAAGAGAGCTGTCCAATTGGTACCTGATGTACACTCCCTTTAGACCCTGGACAGCATGTGACAGCATGCAAGTGAAGAACACATTGAACAGGACTGCGGCTAGTATACAACCCTATTTTACCCCATTGGAAATGGCAAATGCAGCTGATATATCACCATTGTAAAGAACCTGTCCTGTCATTTCATCATGGAGTACCTGAATTAACTTCACAAATTTCCTTGAGCATCCATAACATCTTAGGATGATCCAGAGACCCTCCCTGTTTACAGTGTCAAATACCTTTGTCAGGTAAATGAAGGCAGAGTAAAGGGGCCTGTTCTGCTCAATGTACTTCTCCTGGACTTGTCTTGTGTCAAATATCATGTCTGCTGTATTCCATTCTGACCAAAAGCCACAATGCACCTCTGGGAGGTTCCTTTCTGAGACAGTGACAAGTCTGTTCAGGAGAATGCGGGCAAAGATCTTGCCTGCAATGGACAACAGTGAGATACCCTTGTAGCTTCCACAGTCTGATTTGCTTCCCTTATTTTTGTAAAGAACCACAATGATGGCATTGCGGAAGTTGTCAGGCATCACCTCTGTGGATCAAATGTCTTCCAAGATGTCTTAGAATGCCTGTAAGTCACTTGGGTCTAGTGCTTTGTAGATCTCAGCAGGAATGCCAACCTGTCCTGTTGCTTTATTTGAGTTCCTCTGCAAGACCTGGGAGGCAGGTCTAGGGCATCCAGGACTGGCAGCTGAGGAATCTGCTGTAAGACATCATGATCAACTGTGGATGGCCCGTGGAATAGGTTGGAAAAGTGTTCAGCCCAGTGGTTTTTCAATCCTTCCTGGTCTTTGATCAGGCTTGACCCATCAGATGACTGCAGGGGGGAGCATCCTGATTTAGAAGGACCATAAACTGACTATATGGTGTTGAAGAATTCTCTGGTGGCATGCATGTCTGCATGTCATTCCACCTGCTCAGCCTTTCTCTGCCACCACTTGTCCTGCATTTCTCACAGTTCTGTCTGTACTGTCTGGACTGCAAGTGCTTAAACTTGTCTTTCACATAGTCTAAAAGAAGGTTTCAGGTATTCTCACTAAAGGCCTAGATCAGATCTCAGAGGGAACCTCATTCCAGAGGGCAGGTGCTGCTACAGAGAAGGTGATAAATGGCATTGTTTAATTGAAGGAACCCAGAGCATGCAAACCTTGCCAGATTGAATTGGCTATGCTGATACCATGGGAGATAGGCGGTCCCTGAAATAACCAGGCCTTATGCCATGTAGGGTTTTATAGATGTAAAGGGCAGAGGGAATGTCATGAAAGACAGGAGGAAGAGCTGCTACCAAGGCAATGGTCAGATAAGAGAGGCTTGAGCCCAGGCCAAGAAAATAACAAGAGGAAATGTCTCAGACACGAGAGAGAGGGAAGCACATTCGGACTTGCAAGATTCTGTTACCAAAGCTATTACAATAAAAGTAGTCCTGACCTACATGGCATTGATTTCTTGATCTGGTCTGCCTTGTCGGGCTGACAATAGGTAATGACCAGCAACCTGAATCATACTGAATCAACCAGAAGCAAACTGGTAACCAGTGCAGCTTGTGAAGCAGAGCATCCGCGCCACTGAATTCTGGACCAGTTGAGGCTTATGTGGTCTTCAATGGCAGCCCAATGTAGAGGGCATTGCAGTAGTCAATCCATGAGGTGACCAGGGCAAGAGTGACTGCTTGAAGGGCCCCTGATCTAGGAAAGGGTCTAACTGGCACATGTGATGAAGCTGTACAAAGTCCTTCCTGGCCATAGCTTCCTCCTGCTCACTGAGGAGCTGTGAGTCCTGGAAGACACCCCCCTCCCATGTTGCTCACCACTCTTGAATGGGGAAGTGCCACCCCATCCAAAGTTAGAGGTGAAATATCCTCTGATCTGGACAGCCCAAATACCCACAACTACTTGGTCTTGGTAGGATTGAGTCAGAGACAGTTCCTCCCCATTTAAACCTGCACAGCCTCCAGGCACTGGGATATAACCTCCACAGCCTCACTTGGCTGACCCAGAGTTGAAAGATGTAATTGGGTATCAGTAATTGATAATTAGTACTAATGATACCGAGTCCCCAAACCAGCTGATAACCTCACCCAATGATTTCATGTAGACGTTGAAAAGGAGGGGAGAGAGAATAGAACCCTGTAGCACCCCACAAAGGAGGGAGTGCTACAGGGAGCATTCTATCCTCCCAACCAACATAGGCTGGGACAGGTCTCATAGAAAGGAAAAGAACCAGCATAAAATGATGTTCCTAATCCCCAACCCATGGAGCCAACTCAGAAGGGCACCATGGTTGATGGCATCAAAAGCTGTTGAGAGATCAACGAACACAATGATGGATGCACCATCACCATCCCAGCTCCACCACAGGCATTCAACGAGGGCAATCAAAGCTGTCGCACTACTAAATTCTGGCCTGAAGCCTGATTGAAATGAGCCTCACAGTTCTCATCAGCTTCAGACTGACTATCTTCTCAGTCTTTCCAAAAAAGGGAAGGTTGGAGCCTTGTTGATAGTTATTGAAAATCGTCGGGTCTGAGTGACTTTACCTGCCAGATAGCCTGGATAATCCTCACAGCAGCCCAACAGTTGCTCTGAGGGGCCCTCTTTATCCAGGACAGACCAGATCACCCCAAACAGAGACACTGGATAGCTATCAGCAGATGCAATCAGGGTGGAGAAATATTGGTGATCCCCAAAATCACCTCTTACCAGTGTCTGGTCAGACTTGCTTTTAGTCTTCCTCCAACAGTGCTCCAGACATTTCTTCTGGTGCTTCATCTCCCGGAGATCCTTGGTAAACCAAACTGCACTTACACACTGACCTGGCATTCAAAAACAACAACTGCACCCTAGGGCCACCAAGGATCTGATAGTACTGATGGTACTGAGGGTGGAAGCTGTGGGCTGAACAGCAGGCTGCTTTCCAACAGACCTGATATCCCTGTAAGTAGCCTGCCTTGGGATTCCCACTATACCATTCTCTGCCCATCACCATCGAGATGGTTCTATGCCTGCCCTCTGTCCCATAAATAGAAATACATAAATTGCTATTTATCTCTAGTAATATCCACTGAAAGCCAGAGCTATCAAGTATCAAAACCAAGCTATCATTCTGCTGTTTTCTAAGTAACAAGATAAGAAATGGCACTGAATTTCTTCTTCCCTCTCCAAGATATGAATAGCATCAATCTAGAGGTGGGAGAGAAAATGTGCCGCCTCTATGAATTATGGAAGCCTGGTTTCTGATTCTTTAAAAATCTATTTCAATGTTTCTCTATGAAAGATAATTATCAACTTTTAAATATATTAACTGAAATTTAGGGGTTTTTTTCCCCCAAAGCATTTTATAATATTTTGACTGAAATTAATATAGCTGTTAATGGCAGAAGGAAGTGATGAACTTCACTGCCTGCAGAGAACACAAAAAGGGAACTAAATGTAATACAAAGGAAGATAATGAGCTTCATAAATAAAAAACAAATAAAAAATTAATAACCTGACGGTAACAACCTGCCAGTTTTCCCATTACACCTAACCATTGTGGTTATTTCCTAAGAATGACTGACGGATTCATCAGTCCAAAAAAGGAAATATAAAATAAAAGTCAAGAATATAATTGTAAAATGCTTACAGCTCACAAGCAAGGACATCTCATCACTTGTTTATTAAGAAAGAC
Organism: Liasis olivaceus; assembly: GCA_030867105.1. Taxonomy (NCBI): domain Eukaryota; kingdom Metazoa; phylum Chordata; class Lepidosauria; order Squamata; family Pythonidae; genus Liasis; species Liasis olivaceus. The sequence continues at coordinate 268,873,042 of CM061349.1, forward strand.
ATGTCTAAAATTAAGAATGTTTCTAAAGCAAATCTGACCTTTTTTAAAAAGGACTTTCTTCCAGCATTAGCCTTCAGTGGACAATGCTGATTTTAGACTTCTTATCCTTTTTTTCTTGGGATTTTTTACTTCCCTTAAAAAGAAATCAGAATGAAAGGGAAAATGAACCTATCTTTTACCAAGCACACATTTACCGAAGACCTGTATACTATAATTATTAAAGATATATCAAGATGATGAGCATTGATCCATATAATCCCCAAGAGTCAAATCTGACACAATGGCATTTAACAAACTAATTGACTGAGGAAAAACCTCTCTATGAGAACATGGACAGCCAGGACCTATTGCTATTAATGGGTCACAAGAATGCCAATTTGTAGATGGATCTACAGGCCAGGAATCCCCAGCCATTTTACTCCTGGGTGTCCTTTTGGAATTTAGAGAAATAGTCAGAAAACAGCTACCATAACAGCATAACAGCTATAGCAGGCCAAGGAAATATGCTAATCACCCTAAGCTGATGCTCATTAATTTACATGGCTTTTACATGCCATCTTCAAATTGACACTTATGCTGGTGGCTGAAGACTATAACATAAATTTAAATCTGGAACATGCTAATGCCACCATGGATCCTCATTTATTTTTACCATCAGATTACAGAATGATGCAATTTATGGCTTTATTACAGATATTTGGGGAGGGGAATCTTAAATTAAAAATCATGTGGATCAGAAAGAACCTTTCCTTCTGAGTTTGATTATGTTTGTGGAAGAGGAATCCCACCAAAAGACAGTTTTTGTTGTTTCTGACTATGCTAGGTGTTTTTTTTTGTTAAATGTTTCATTAATGTACTGTTTGTTTCATGAAAGCAAAAGAGAGAGAGAGAGAGAGAGAGAGAGAGAGATCCATTTTCAGTCAACTAGGTATTAATGTTGCTTACACAGGCCCCATGCCATGAAAAATCAAGATGGGTATTCAAGTGATGTATTCTCACTGTATGTTTTCCCTTTGTGTGTATGTGTGGAGGGGATATCCTTTTTGAAAGTGCTCTTTCTGTGTTTCTCTAATAAGGGGTGGCTTCCTTTTAGTATGTTGGATGAACTAATTCTTTCATCCAAAGAGGATTTAATTGCAATCCAGTATAGAAGAAGGACCATCTTTTTCTTCCTGTTGAAGCATTGCAGAGTAGAAGCCAAGATAGTTGATGTGCCAACTCATGAGTAGAGACAGAGGTCAACAAAAGACACACCAGACTTTTCATTTTCTCAAGTTCATTAGAACTTTTCTCACAGGGGACCTGGTTTGACTATATAAGACTTCCATGCATTTTTAGTAAGGTAACTTGCCTGCCAAGTTCCTAATTAACAAGTTAAGAGTCAGGTCTCCCACAGTTAATGGCTTTCCTTCGTGGCATTTCTAGTGAAATATCTTGCTGTTTGCCCAGTCTTTGCAATGCCATTTTTGGTACACCATCCAAAAAGAAGAAAACAGGCTTTCACAGTTGTTCCTGTTTAAGGAAGTACACATTAAGGCTTTTCACAAGTGATGCTCAGGAGGTACACTTTCATGGTGATGGCAGTCAAAAACTTGCCAAGGGACAGTGCTCTTTGGGACAACTTTTTTTTTTTTTTTTTACCATGAATCCAGAATGGAGGAGAATCTGAATAGGCATAATATGTGGGCATGATATGCTTGGGGAGCCCAGTCAGAGGCCATCCAGCCATATTTCAGATCACAACTTGGCTTTGGTCAGATCACTGACTTCCTGTGGTTGAAGCCAGTATGGTATGAAACACAGCTGATTTGTTTGCAGAATGAAGGGTCTTGGTTCTTCATATTGGGATGGGGGATGATTGTCTCTATCTAATTAAAGGCAAGATAGTCATAATGCAAGCAAGCAGTGCTAAGTGTATTTGTATATACAAAGGCAGGGGAGAGAATATTTTAAGTGTGCTTGATCTACAATGAAATTAAAAACCATATAGAAAGTACAGATAAATTGTTTGAAAAGCTCAAGAGTTCCAAGGTCATAACAGCTTCCAGTGGGTACAATGTCAAGTCAAATAATAGCACTCACAAAGAATCCAGATTTTAGTTGTTGAATTCCCAGGACAAGACAGTCTGGGGAAGTATCACATCCTGCATGCTATTTTTTCAGGATTGTAGTTCCAGTACATTATAAAAAAGATATCAAGAATTAAAGTGCTTCTTCTCTATTGTTCCTTATTTTTTCTCCCAGAGCCATTGATTTACAACAAGATTGGTTTAAATGCATGTACCCTTATCAAATTTTTAGCAGAAAGAGGAGGAGGCTAGGAACCTGTGCAAATAAGCGTCAAAAGAAAGAAGGAGCTTTCAAGAAGCTTCTAGTGTTGACAGTGGTTCAGGTGAAAGCTTTGTAGCAGAACATTTTGTTTGTTACTTCTGAATTAAAGTATGAATTTTAGGCTGCCCATCATTGTTCCATTCTGGAAGGGGAGGGCTCTTTGAACAAGAAATCGATTTCTTCAATGATCCATTTATTTGTTTTTTTAGTTGTCCATGGTATTCTCAGGAGACTTCTCCAACCCCAAAGTTCAAAAGCGCCAATGCTGTTGCTACCCTGCTTTTTCAAAGTCCAACTTTCACTTCCATAGAGTGTCACAGGGAATATAATACTGTGTTTGGTGACCAGGAAGAATAGTTGTTATTATCTTTTTCCTACTGAGAGATTATGGCAATTGTCATTCAAAAAACAAGCAGCTGAATGAGCTCAAAGAGCAGGAGATGAGGAATCTGCACTCCTGATAGTTCACTAGTACTATGGTTGAGATGTAGGACTTTCAGGAGGGAAACAAGAGGACACTTTTGTATAGATGAAAGACAGTTCAATTCAAGGGTGATAGAATGGCTGGCTGTGTTCAAATGCAGGCGTGTTGATGCAGCCAGGAGAATCCTAAAGGACACTAATTTAATGTGTAACAAGCGCCAGTTTCACTGAAACAGAAAGTGCAATCAATTAGTGGTGAAATATGGGGTTTCAGAAGGGACTGTTCAAAGACCTAATGGAAATGGAGATGAGGGGAAGGAACCAAGTAAGAGTACAGAGAGTGAGTTAAAGCTTGCGGGGAAAAGATAAGGGAAACAAATTACAGAATGAGAAATTTCTAAGCACTAAAGAGGAAAGGGATGAATACCCAACTCACATGCAAGTGTACAGTTTTCATTCTAGGAAGCAGAAACCTTATCAGGGTAACTGCATCCCGAAGTTGATTCCCTCTCTAAACATTTTTTTGCAGCGCAGATTGACTCTTCCTGAGAATCTTCCATAGGGAAAAAATGTAGATCCTTCTGTCCATTAAAAATGAGAGAGGAAAAGTCTTGAAAAAAGACTGCATGAAAAGAAACATTTCCTTCAAAAGTAGCTAGAAATAAAGGAGGAGGAGGAGGAAGAAGAGAGAGAGAGAGAGAGAGAGAGAGAGATGGATAATATAAATGTTTGAAAAGCAGGATAACTTTTCATAGTCATGAAGTAATTAGGAGTCAGGGAATCAAAGTTCTTTTTTCCTGTAATCAAATCAGAAACATATTTTTCTTTGCAAGGCTCTATAGTGTAAAGAAAGAAAAAAAAAAAAAAGCCCTTATGATATGCCCCCTCTACCTGGACACACTAACCACCCACTTGTTGCCTGAAATAGGAATGAAGAATGAGTGCCTTTTCATTTCAAAATAGGAAGGAGAAAAATATATTGGACAAACTGTCCAATTTGTTGCTATCTCCTGCAAATATACCTTAATGTATACTTTGAGTATCTTACACTGTGGCAGAGTTCACCCACTGCACTAACCCATTATGTGGTTGATAGTGTAATTGTTTTTGATAGTGTAATTGTTAAGCCACGGTCACTCCTAAGACATGATTTATGGCTTATTATGCATGTGAATCAGGCTGTGAGACCAAACCATATTAAAAAAAATTGATATCTTAACAGGATGTGTGAACACTGTCTATATACCTACAGTGCTGTCTTTTGATCTACATACATAATATTTTTAGGGCAGCACCCGGAAAATAAAATATTGTCCAATTCAGTTTAGCAGCCAATGGAGAAGCATGGTAAGAGGTACATGTCAGCACATGTCTTTCAATGAATTTTTGGTTTGCAACTTGCAGTAGGCAAATCTTTAGCTAACAGGCAGCACGTACCCATCCTTGGCTGATCTAAAGAGGTTTAAAAAGTCAGATTTATTTGGATTTAGATGGTAGTACCAGGGCTATAGACTAGAATTCAAAGCTAAAAAATGTTTTGGAAAAAGTAATGGGAAACTATTTCTGCATTTTTGTAAAGGAAATGATATAGGCCTGTCCACAAAGTCACTAGGAGTGGAGGTCAGTTCAAAGGAGACTTTAATTAAGGCAACTCTTTATTCAGTTTGGTGGGTGAATGCCATAGAAATCTCATCTTGTATTATGTGCCCATAACAGAATATTTCATTTTGTTTCCACATTTACACTGTTAGTGTAACAACCAAGAAGCAACATACCTTGGGTATATAATTAGAAAAATGAGAGTAAATGAGGCTTGAATCCTTGAAAAATTCGTGAGGCACAGTTATTAAGAATTTGGAAAATGTGTGAGGAGAGAAGGATCTACTGGTATTTTTTAAAAAATCCTTCATTTGTGCCTCCTGGGAAACGTTGTTCTGCTCTCTTCATTCTTTATGTATTGAAGATAAAGCAGCTATATCATTTAGAGTCACTGGTCTGAGATGGGCAGCTATATAAATTGAATGAATGAATGAATGAATAAATAAAATAGGTACTGCAGTTAGATTTTAATATTGAACAGCAATGGTTTGCCATATGGGTCTTATCTTCAGAAATAGGTGAGTATCTAACTTCATCACATGTTCTGGTGTAGGATATTAACAAGTTGGATCATGTTCGAGAAAAGGCAAGTGATGCAAAGAGAGATCAGGAGACCAAGGCCTATAAAGTTAAACTGAATGTGTTAGAAGTGCTTAATTTGGAGAGGAGATAATTAAAAAATAAGGAATCATCTTCAGAAATTTAAAGGGATGCTTCACAAATAATGGACATTATTTTTTTACTTGTTTCATATGATAGAAATGAAGTTCTAAATTATAATATTGCAAATGACAAACATGGATTTATTTGACTAAATATTTAGAAGAATTACCTTTTGTAAGCACTTGGAAAAGAAGATATTGCTTGTCAGGAGCCAGTGTGGATTTATTAAGAATAAACTGTGCCAAAGCAGTCTGATTTCCTTTTTTGATAGAATGATTAGTTTAGTGGACCACAAAAATGCCATTTGAGTTCAGCAAAGCATTTGACACAGTCTCCCATAACATTGTTGTAAACAGGATAAAAACTAGGCTAGATTATACCATTGTTATATGAATCCAGAGCTGGTTGGACAATTATACCCAACCAGTGTATGTCAATGGTTTTGCATGTAGCCAGAGGAAAGTGTTGAGTGGCAGCTCCAAGGACTCTGTTCTACGCCATGTGCCATTCAACATATTTATAAATAACTTGGATGAAAGTCAGAAAAAATTGCAGAGGGGAAATAGCAAACAACTTAAAGGAGAGTATCAAGATTCAACAAGTTGGAACAATGGGCATAAACCAGCAAGATGAATTTCATCAGGGAGAACTGCAAACTCTCACATTTGAGTAAGAAAATAAAATAATTGTGTGGGGGACAGGAGACCCCACTGAGCTGCAGTACCAGTGGAAAGGATCTGGATTCCTTGGTAGTTTAAAAGTGGAACATGAGCTAATAGTGAAAAAGCTACTACAAAAAAAGTTAATGCAGTCCTAGACAATCAAGACGATAAGGGGTCTGGAAGGAAAAAAAAATTACCAAACACATCCAATCATTTCTGATATGTTTAACTTGGAGAAGAGAAAACTGGGGGGAGGGGGGAAACATGATACTGCCTTCAAGTATCTGAAGGGCTGTCAAGTAGAAAATGAAGTAGAATTGTTTAGTGTTGTTCCAAATAACAGGAGAGAAGACTATGGATTTAAAGGAAGTAGATTTTGGCTAGTCCTTGGGGGGAAAAAGTCTTACTGGTAAAAGCTATTCAACAATGGAAGAGACTTTGTAAGGGGATGATAGACTTTGGTGGAGGTATATAAACCAAGACTGGATGGCTCTCTGTTGGGGATGCTATAGTAGGGGATTCTGCACTGGGACTAGATGCTCTCCAAGTTCTCATCCAGGCTTTACATTCTATAACATGTATGTTCTTGTTAGACTGCATACTTTGACTTTGACTGCATACTTCAGATATTAGCCAGAGATGAAGCTATGATGACTGGAAATGTGGTGCCCTGGCTGAAGTCAGCCTTTCTATCCACACAGATCTTGCTAAAATTGCCTTCTAGAAGCTGTTTTTGGTGATACCATGGTGAATGTTTTTCATCAGAACCGTAGCAGATAATGAAAAGGTTAAATTACACATGTGTCATTATTCTGATCAGGGCTGTCCACAGCTGCTATTTTAATTTTTGTAAGTGAAATATGATTACATGTTCCACATAATGTCTAGTACAGTCCCAGTATTTTTTTTCCAGCCTCCTTGCTTCACACAATGAGCTGCTTCCCTCACAGATAGTAGCCTCCTTTTATCAACTATTAGCAGCTGTTGATATTTTAGCAGAAACACCACCCCTCTTTACACTGTAGAAAAGGATATTCCATTTCATTTTCTTTGCATGATTTTTTCCTTTCAAAACACTTACTGCTGCTTCTTGACAAGGAAGAGCAATTGCTGTCTTTCCTCCCATCCCCCTATGGCACATTAGCTGTATTAGTTTCATTAGTCAACCCAGTGACAGCTTGGGTCACCTAACAGAGGAAAGGGAAAGGAAAAATCAAGGAAGTTGGGAGAGGATTTCTGATCAGTTGGTGAAGATATGTGAATACAACATGGAGTAGTTTAAGGAAGACCATTGAAGATAAACGAAAGGTTCCAAGATGTAGTTCATTAGGTTGGAAGTGTCATATGTTTTCAAGGAATGGGTAGTCCAAGAAATACTAATGTGGAGCATGTGTTGTTATCCATTCTCAATGTGGCCAAAAAAAAAAAATCATCTCTATCTACTTTTTTTTAAGTAAAGGGGTGAACAGTTTTTGCTTATTCCTTGAACAAGAATAACCTTTAATTCAAAGCCTTTATGTGTCTTATATTTTGATAAGTCCCAGCTGGGCTGCATCTGCTTTGTGTTTTGAACAAGAACATTTGGTTCATTATTTCTTATTATCAGAATTGACTTACATTCTCCTAATTACAGTGAGAAGGTCATCCAATGATGTTCAGCCATTACTCTTTTTTCAATTACTCTGAAAAATTCAGAGTAATTTGAAAAGAGGATTTTCTAACACAAGCATAACAGCCATGATAACTACTCTATCAAACATTAAATGCAGGTTTAAAATCCCACTCCATAAAAAATGTTTTCTATATAGCTCAGCTGAGGAAAATGTAGGGCTGATTTAGACATCTGTACATGGATTTATGTTGGAATAGCTCCATGTGGAGGAAGTGATGTTTGACCCAAAAGACTCTCCAGTACAGATGAAGCTTCTCAACATCAAAGGGCATGAGCACAGCAATACTCTCATAAGACACAACTGAAAAGCACTATCTACTGTATGCCTACAGAGAAAGAGTTAGATGTAGTGATGGGTAATGTTCCCACAGTTAAGTGAAGAATTGGCCCTGTGTCCATGAGTTTTTTTAGTGAGCATTCAGTATAAACATAAAACATGCTTTCTGAGACCTGTGTCCTGATTTGTAATATTTATGTACACATAGAAATAGTATCAGGCATCATTGTCTATGCACCTTAGCCTATTGCCTTCTAGAACTGAAGATCTCAGAATTTGAGGTATGTTATTATAACTTAATTTACCCTCCCCTACCACCACACATACAAGAGAGGATTTTCAGCCTGTTATAGCCACCAAATATCTGTTGAAGGAATTTATCTCAAAGAAGAGAATGATAATCAAATAAAAGTAGGAGAAGGCAGGCCATGTAATCCATAGTAATCACAACATTTAGGAATTTAACATAAAAATATATGTAATTCACACATCTGTAGAACACCTAGTTTTCTGTGCGATGTTCTGCAGAACACTGAATCAGCATGCAGAGTGCCTCATTAGTCCTTTTCCAGTGTTTACATGAATTCATAAAAGCTTACTATCAGAGGGGGACTTTAATGTGTATATAACATTAGTGGAAGTCTTCTTCAGTTCTTAGTAATCAACTCCTGGCAAGTTTATGGACATCTCCATTTAGTTTTCTTGGCAACAGTATGGAAGTGGTTTGCCATTGACTCCTTCCAGGAAGATGATGATGATGGTGATGATGATGATGATGATGATTACAATTATTATTTTCCCAGTGCAGACCCCAGCTCTGAGATTTTTTAATAGTCTTCTCCCATCCAAATCTAACCATGTCCAATCCTGTTTAGTTTTTCTAGGCCAGATGGTCTAAATGATGCCACTTTAGTATGGCATCAAATATCAAATATCATCCAAGTGCTGACTCCAGTGTTGCTTCATTTCTCAATAAATGAATAAGGGTTCGTAGTCTTTTTGTTTTGCTGATTAATATTTGATGAATAACGAAAGGATGAAGGTCAAAACAAAATCATGATGCACGGCCTCTTGTGCTCCCTTTTTACTGGGGTTTGCCTTATTTTGCCTCCTCCCTTCTACCCATTCAGAGAAAGAGTACAAACATCCCTCTTTCTCCCTTTCATTGTAGATTTCAAGTTACTTTTCTGACAAGCTAGTAAATCTGAAGGGAAAAAACACATTAAAAATATATCACTCCATGAAACAAAATTATTTTATTTCTAGCCACATGCGACACTTTGAAGGTGAACTCTATTTCACTTTCTGATTATTTCCCTCCCCCTCTCTATTTTTTTTTAAAGCTCAGTGCAAGCAGGGACAAAGGGAAAAGATTTATTTGCTTCAGATAGAGCAATGGATATACCACAGACAGAATGGTTATTGTTTTATAAGAGAAATTAATGTTCTGATCTATGGGGGCCAGGAATAAGATGCTAGCTCATCAGCCAAAAACACCCTCCATGGTCATAATTTTAAGCAGACTTTGATAGGGAAAAATTGCCTTATTGCATTAATGAATTTACTTCCCCCTAACTAGGACAGTCCACGACCATTTCCAGCTTTGTAAAGATTTCCACTAGCTTGTGCTGTTATGTTTACCACTGAAGTAAGGTGTTTGGGCTTGCAATCCTAACAAGCCCAAACAGCAAGAATGTCAGACGACTATTACAATGTCACCCCAATCAAGCAGGTAACAAAGATGGGACTCCAGTATATTTAAAATACAAAAGGAGCACAAAGTTATGAAATGAAGAACCTTCCTTCCCTGCTTGCTTTTTGTGCTGCAATTTCCCATCCCCAGCTATCTGCAAAGGAGCTGCAAAAGTTGGACTGCAGGTTGGGAAAATTGGCTGGCAGGGATTCTTCATCCGGAATCCTATTTTTACTTCCATACAACCCATTTTGGGTTAATTAATCCTTCTTTTCAATGATATGGACTCTGAATGAAAAGATGCAGCCATTCACTTCCTGCCTGCTATCATTTCACTCATCTGACAGGTAAATATAAATAATCTGTTTTGCTGTGGGAGTTTAAAAACAACAACAACACATTAATTAAAAAAAACAGCTTTAACTGCACCATACCCCTTAAGATTGTAAATTTATTTAGAGTGGTTATACTACCTCTCTCCATTCATTTTTATAAACCATGATGTTCACAAGGCTAAATACCCTCCCTTGATTTCAGCCCTCCCCCCCGAAAATCAGAGGTCAGTTCTGTTGGGCTCCTACCAAGGTTCTCAGAGCTATTGCCAAATTCCTGGCATATCCCATTGATCCTATTGTATGACTTTTAAAAATGTGAAGCCCTGGGGTGGGGGTGGGGGAAGAGTAGAAAAATAAGGGCAAAAAGTTTCCCCAATTTTCTGTGTTTTTTAGGATTCTTGTCTTCTTTGATGTTTTCAACTGCTTTCCAATATTTCTAGGGTTTTGTTTTAGGGTGTTTTTTTTTTCTGTATTCTTTTCACTTCCTGTTTTTGTATTTCATCTGCTTCTCCCTTGAGGGTATTTCTGCTACACCATTATTTGTATTCTCCAATCCCTCTAAAGCTGTTCAAAGCCGTTTCTTACTTTTGCCAAGCTGGAAACATTGAGCACAGACCAAGGATAACAGTATTGAGCCAATCAGTGTTCCCTTCAGCTGATCCAAAAAAAGTCTCCCTTAAGTCATGTTTGACCCCTGGTGAGTCCACAGAGATATCCAAGATAGTTTTCTTGGCAACTGTATAGAGATGATTTGCCGCTGCCTTCTTTCAGGATATATTTTTTTCAACTTCTAAGTCTAGTTACAGCCCTGGGACTTCATGGTGGTCTATTAATAGGTCCCGCCCTAGTTAGTTTTTTCAGGACAGCCAAATTTTCAAAATAAGAAAGACAGAGAGCAATACACACCTACCAAAAAGCCTTTGCCCAACTTCACTTAAAAAGGAAAGAAAATCCGTTATGTGGCCTACCCATATTTTAGAGTACATGCTGTGTATATTTGTCTAAGCCATTTGCAACAACAGCAACAAAAGTGAGTGGTTGCTATAATGGGAACCTATTCACCTGCAAAAGTACCATTCTTCCTTTGCATGTTTGTATATGTGTATGTGTATGTGTATGTGTATGTGTATGTGTATGTGTATGTATATTTATATTTATATTATCCCGTGCAGTTGATTCCAGATAGTTTCAGCAAATCTTTATGATGCCAAATGATAACATGAGCATGGTGATGTCATCGTGTAAGGGCCACCTTTGCATTTTTGAATGCTGACATCTGATGCAGATACATAGGCCACACCGTTTGTGTGATGAAGTCATGCATGGTTATTGGATGCCCATGAGTACTTCATACGAATTCAGTAAATATATGTAAATATATCAATATATACTTAATATTGAATACTGAATACAATTAAAAATATGCATTAACTTTCTGTTGAATTTAGTGCAAAATTGTGCATTAACAATTAGACTCCAAAGTGCCACCTTCCTTAAAGCCAAAATGAGGGGATCTGATTCCTACCCCTCTAACATCACAAGGAGGGATTGCACAAAACGACGAATTTTATTTGGAAAAAACAGTGCCAAAGATATCATGGACACATAGATATACATGTAGACTTTGTAGGCCGAAGCAAGTACATTGAATTAAACTTAGAAACGTGGGCAGCCAATGCAATGACCTTAGTATAGGTGTAGTACTGCTGTATTGCTCTTACCCATCAGCTAAACTCTACACTAATTGAAGTTTCTGAGTTGTCTTCAAAGGCAGCCCCAAGTAGAAAACTTTACAGTAATCTAGCCTTGAGGTGATGAAGCTCTGAGTTACTCCTACCAGTGGCAGAAAAGAAAGGATGCAACTCGTGCACCAGTTTTTTTTACTCTATCTATGTATGTGTGTATATATATATATATAAACACGCACACACATACATAGACAATTTCAGTAATTTTTTTTGTTTTTTTTATAAGCCACTGCAAGCTGCTAAACTGAAAGGTGAGTGTGTTGGCATTTTTGTGGTCATGCACTTTGTGCAATAGCTTTAATAATTCAGTGCATTTTTTTTTTGCAGCAGCAGCAGCAGCTGCTGCAGTAAGTGTGGGGAAATATAGCCATTACTGATCCAGGCTATTCTGAATGTTTGCTGATTCTTGGAACTCTTCTCAGGCACAGGGTAGTCCAGGTGAAGTAAATGGAGGGTGAAATTGAGAAGCCAACAGAGATGAGGCAAGAATTTTTACCAGTGTGAAAATTGCCAGATTTGCCCACAGGCTCAACATTTCAAAACCTCACCAAAGAAAATACTAGCTTTGTTGCAGTTCCAAATAGATGAAGATACACATAACTCAAGTTGAACTCATGACCACGGTGAGGTCATGGAATCGGAGAGGCCTGGACTTGCCTCCAATATGGTGCACAATCCCTCTGTGGAAGTGCCCTGGATGAGCAGTGAGAAGACCAAGAAAAAAGAGCAGTACATTTTTTCTGTCTTCGTTATGTCGTGCTAATTGAGGGCAAGGAGTAGCAAATGAATGGGCATTAGCAAAACCAGTGAGAAGATTGAAGAAGCTGGCCCTCTCAGCTTTGCATCTAAAATTGTCCAAAATCTGGAAGTAGATTTCTTTAAGCTTAGTTCCCTTCTTTCCAGCTCAGCTTCTTCTGACTGCAGTGTCAGACACTCAGCTTGGCACAGGGACATGCAGTCTTTGTAAAGTTTTTATCATATATAGTGTGGCACTGGTATTAAATCTGTGAATTTTCTGTCAGTATTGCTATTAAATGGAGCAGAAAATGAGCAATAGAACAAGGATGTAAGTGGAAGCTAGATGAAACCAGTTGATGGACCAGATCCAGCCTTTTGGTGCAGGAAAGATTGACTCCAAAAAGGGCAGGTCCTCCATATCTGTATAGCTTCATGGCACTCCTGCAAATATTTGCGATATGGACTGAAGATTCCTGTATCTGAAGAATCTGAGTTGTGGGTTTTTTTCCCCATCCAAATGTAAGGAGGCTTTCTATAAAAACAGGTCAACATCATGTTTTCATCTCTTGACCTCAGAAAGGTAATAATTTACCATTTTATTCTGTTCTGATGGCAAATAACTAAAATGTCCAATACAATATAGTACATGAACAGGCACTCCATTTTAGTTGTTGCACTTCATATCTATTATTCTTCATGGCTCTTGAAAGCAAATCAATGGTCTGCTTACTCAGTATTGCAGAGTTTCGGGTAACAAAATGCATGACAGCTGTTTAACCAATACTTGGGTAGCCAGCTGGTAAGGGTGGCATTAATGATTTTGGAGAAAGTTAACTAAGTACATCTATCACTTTGTCATGTACGGTAAAAGAAAGTATCACTCAAAGAATAAGAAGGTAGCACCTTTTAGCTTCTTTTTGCAAGTTGTCGTGAAATATGTTACAAAAATCAATAGACCTCGATTGGTGTGATGAGATGATTTTTGTTGATTAAATAGAACACAGGGAGAAGTGAGAAGAACAGAGCATAGGATAAACCACATATAGACAAGCACTGAAAGTTTGCTAAAAATAAGCAAAAAAAAAAAAAAAAAAAGTGGGCGAACAGCCCCTAGAACACAACTTTGTATTTATTCAAATCTCCTTTCTTGACATAATTTCTTCTCTCTCATGTCAAATATAAATGTCACTGAGATCCTATATAATTTTTCACTGATGGATCTTCACTCCCACTGAGAAGACCCTATTGTCTGAACTGGTGTTATACTAGCTCTGACCTTAATTCAAATATTCACTAAATGTCTAGAGGGGGTATAGGATCACGTCTTACAGATGCTCTGCAAGAATGCTACTGAATATAGATACTATGCATTCCAACTTCACTGCTTTATTTAACAATGATCACTGCTGAGAATTGTAGCATGGTATATGAATGTGATATGCTTAATAAGGAGTAATAACATAATTCAGTAGGAACAATACCATTTACAAGGCATTTATACAGTAAGGTGAGCCCATTTCTTGGTCGCGGTTATGTTAATATGGAACATCATCAGTGTTCTTGGCTTCTGTGCTATTTTAATGCTATTTATGTTGTTTTAATTTTGGCAGATTTTACTGTTTTTATTTTATTTTAACTGTTAGCAGCCCAGAGTCATGCATATGAGATGGGCAGCCATATAAATTTATTAAATAAATAAAGTAAATAAAAATTTAAACTACATGTATTCCCTAAGGCTACTGGAGATCATGCATAATGTCTGGCCAATATACATTCTTGGAGAAAGCTGCCCTGTTCTTTTTTTTTTTTTTTTTTGTGGATTGATTATATGTGCATTCTTCATGAAGCATGAACAAAGTTTGGAGTTCTTAATTATATATGCCATACGCACATGCAAAATTGATAAACAGAAATATCAACACATAAATAAAACAAGTGTTAAGAATAATGCTGAATAAGCATACACTTTTTATCTTTCTATCTTCAAGTTGCTTTGTTATTTTCTGTCTTTAAAACCATTTACATCCATCTCATAATGTATATAAGATGTCTGTGAATCCAAGGGACTGGATGGGATGGAACAGGTTTTGGATGAATCCTTACTTTTTCAGTAAGGAAAAGTGCTGCTTGTCCAGAAACTCTCCAGTGCCAGGGTAGTTTCATCAGGAAGGGTGACACCTCTGCTTCAGCCCAAAGGACTAGGTCTCAATTTAGTCAACTTTGCTGGATCAGAAGTTTCTGCCAATGGTAACATGCCCTTATCTCATACTTGGAGTACTGCATTTTGCTTTCCATGGGACTGCCCTTGAAGACAATTCTACATGGCTGCCCACTTGCTAGTGAGTAAGAACCAGTGCAGCTGAATAACACCTATACTGCAAGAGCAGCATTGGTGGCTAGTTGGCTTATGGATCCAATTCAATGACAATTTTCTATAAAGATTATTGTGCTTGGGGTCCTCATTATCTTCAGGACCATCTGCTCCAAGTGGAATCTGCCCATCCAGTCAGTATGCATTAGCTGAGATGGCATGCTTTGGATTTCCCTCTGCCCTGGAGATTGGACTTAAAGACAGTCTTTCTTGGTAGTAACTCTTGAATACTAAGCAGAAGTCAGTATGTGTTTCATTGATTATAGAAAGGTCTTTGATTATGTTGATCATGTCAAGCTATGGAATGTGTTTAGAAAAATGGGAAACCCAAAACATCTCATTGCCTTCATGCAAAAGGTCAGGAAGCCTCAGTACAGACAGAACATGGTGAAACAGACTGGCTCCTGGTTGGCAAAGGAGTGAGACAAGGCTGTATACTCCCCCTCATTTATTCAATCTATAAGCTGAATATATATTAAGGGAAAGTGGGTTTAATGAAGATAAATATGATTTTAAACTTGGAGGAAGAAACATCAATAACCTGCACTATGCTGATATTATTTTGATGATAGCTGAAAATGCAAAGGATCTGCAAGCTCTAGTAATGAAAGTCAAAGAGCACAGTGAAAAAATGGAACAAAAATTAAATATAAAGAAACCAAACAAATAACAACAGGCACAACAACCAGCCTTAGAACTGACACTGAAGATATCAAAGTGGTGGGTAGCTTCTGCCTTTTAGGATCAACCATCAACAGTAAAGGAACAAACTGTCAAGAAATATCCCATAGACTAGCACTTGGTAGAGCAGCCATGAAGGCCTTGGAAAAGATATTTAGATGCTGTGATGTCTTTATACCTACAAAGAATCTAATGGTAGAGGCAATTATGCTTTATGGAAGTGAAAGTTGGACTTTGAAGAAGTAGGATAGGAAGAGTATTGATGCTTTTGAACTTTGGTGTTGGAGAAGACTCCTGAAAATACTGTGGACAGCCAGGAAAACAAACAAATGGATCATTGAATAAATTAACTCAGACATCTTACTGGAGGCACAAATCACCAGGTTCAAATTATCCTACTTCAGACACATTATGCAAAGACTTTGCTCTCTGGAAAAGTATCTAATGCTGGGAAAGGAAAAGGGCAATCAGGAGCAAGGTAGATGGACCCAGTTACAATGGAAGACCTGAAGGAACAATTTAGGGATAGACAGTAATGGAGAAAATCTATCTATGTGGTTGCTAAGAGTTGACACCAACTTGATGGCACATAATAAATCAATCCTTTTTTTTTTTTTTTAATGGAAAACACCGTGTTTCTATTCTTTGATGCATACAGTTCCTCGACAGAAGCTTTCTAAAATCAAACTAATCCAATATAATCTTTCTTTTCAAATGTACTATTTCTATTTGTATCCACCTTTAAGTAGTTAGTTTTTTGTTTTTGTTTTTTTTTTGAGCCAGGAAAGATGAGTGCTAGCAGAGTTGGGAACATTATGCCTAATGTTGCTTCCAATGGAATCACGGTGTTCTTCTTTTACCCTGGGATGTGGGTGAAGAGTAGAACAGGTTTTTGTCCATAAATAATTGATCTTCTGTTAAGTTAATGCAAGTGCAAGCTACCCTAAAATCGTTTGCATTCATTACCACAGAGATAGATTGCAAAAACCAATTAATGTAGGGAAATACATTTTGCCTCCCAGCTATTCTGAGGACTGAAGCAATGAACTCAGAGAACAGGGGAAGCTCAAGGGCTTCAAAAATGACATTAACATCCTTGCTTGTTTGTCCTTCTTTCACTGTATCATAACACCACAGCACACAATAATGCTGAAATGCAACAAAAGTGGAGACCTCAGGTAAAGCATTTGTTTTACTAGTAAAAGCAGACTATTGCAGACAAGAGTATGCTAGAATAAAAAGTATTATGTCAACTGATTAAAAAATTGGTCATCCATGGTTCATGTTGCAAGGGATTTAATTATTTATTTTAAAATATTGTTACCTTACTTTTCTACTTTTAAAAGCACTCACAGAACCCTAGAGTTGGAAGGGGCCATCAAGTCCAACCCCTGTTCAGTGCCTGAATCCAAATTAAAGTATTGCAGACAGATGGCTGTCTAACATCTGCTTGAAAGACTCAATTATATTTCTCAGTATGATCCTCAAATCCTACTGTATGATAGGCTTACATACTGATTTTGCAACAAGTCATCTATTATTGTTTTGCTTGGGAAGCTTTTAGCACACAGGAAACCCACTAAATCCTTAGTTATGAAACTAAAAACCAAGAATAATCATGAATAAAGTTTACTGAAGTAGTAATGTTTTCTCCTTCATCCTCCTATTGCTGGAGCATTAGCAGCAAAAACTAGGTGGAAGGGAAATAGAACAGAAGATGGTGGAGAAGACATGGCTGACTGAAACAAAGAATTGTATTTCCTACTTCTGTCCTCAACAACCTTCAGTTAACTCTTTAATAAGATCTCTACCCACCTTCTCAATAAAAATCCTGCTTAGAGCAACATATATTTGATATAGCTAATTTATGTTTGTAGCGGTACTGAATACATAAAATATTGATAGGGAGGCTTGAATAAATTTTTATTGTTTCCTGAAAATAAGGTATATAAAGGAGAAGGAACATAGACACTAAAACCTAAAGAAAGGCAGTCCGGTATAGTAATTAAGAATGGCTTTAATGCCACCCAGAGCATTCACAGGATTTCCCATACAGGGAATACATAGACGTCTCTGTCAAGCGGGATATCATGGGTTTGAGCAATTATGCAACAAACAGATTCCCTGATCCCCCTCCTGTTCTGTAAAGACAAGCTTTACCCCCTTTTAAAAATCTAGCAAAGTTGCTGGAGAAGAGGCTCAAAAACGACTGGATTTGATCTCCTTTCAGCTTCAGAGATGAGCTGAAAGCTGGAATTTGCAATAAGTGGGATTTTGCACAGAGAACATTTGATCCAAGGGTCACCTATTCTTTAGAGGAATAGGAAAGAACTGTGCTAGGTTTAATTCATTTTCTGTTATTCTGCTAGCTGAATGTTTTATGGTTTCTGATATTTATATTCTGTATACATGCTGGGGTAAATTGCGTATTTTATGCAGACTGGCCCTTCATTGCATCAGAATTGCTTTTGGGTTACTAATAGATTTATCATCTTGTGTCTGCTAAGAATTTTAGAGTGTCCTTTATACTTTTTCTATGGAAGATCCTTCCTGGATGTTGCCTATGTTTTGAACAGCTCTATATTTTTATCTCCTACATATGACTATTTAAAGCCACCAAAAGAGTTTTTCCATTCTCTTTTCTCCTTTTTTTCTTTTAATAATTTTATTTATTGCTTGGGAGATTGATTTAGCTCAAAGGGGCAGGGGCTGATTTCCCTAGTAACACATTTCACACTGTACATCTAGGAGGTAGCTATTAAATTTATTTTGTCAGAATTTGTTTTCTGGACAATAAGGTTCACAGGCTGTGGGATTCCTATCTATCTCAGATGCTGGCGATTCAGGAAGGATGTCAGGCAAAGGCACCCCAATGGAAGACATGTAACAGCAAGCAGCTACACTAAGCTGCTATGGCAGGGCAAGGCCAGGGTGTGTAAATCCCTCAGGGTTTGTGGGAGAGAAGGGACTCTTTAGGCTAAGGAAATGAAAACCTGAAAAACAAAAATGTCTTTCGGTAGTCTGTAGTCCTCCAGATGTGAATGGACTACAATTCCCACCAGTGCATATGAGTCTTTCCACATCTGCATCTAATTACAGACAAACATACCCTAGCAATATCCTTTTACCGCCATGTCCCTAGGACATGGTCTTTATCTTGTCCTCAGCCGATGAGAGACATGGTTACATAATTTGAAGTTGTATCAGTGCTAATTTCCTCCTTACTCCAACACTGTTGGAGGGCAGCCTCAAGGTATCTAACATCTGTTTATACACCCATTACCTTGGAGGGAAGTAAGATGACTGCAGTCTTGAAACAGAGGCAGTAAATGCAGGATATGCAGATCAGCAGTCAGGACAGCAAATCGTATCCATGTCCATTCCAGATGGATGGATACAACTTCAGCTCAGTGGGGAAAAGGCCCTAAATCTCATGTTGATATATGCAGCTGAGATTTCGTTTGCTGTATACACATGTCCACAGTGAATTGCTTCAATCTCAGTCTGACTTGGCCATTGAGAAAGCATTTACATACATGAACAGAATAAAGGTGATTTCCAGGGCTTTATGAAAACATAATCACAGTGGCTATCTTGAATAAGACTGAATGACAGATTAGAACTGGTCTTTTAAAAAAATTACTTTGACTTTCAGTTTCATTTCATTTTCCACAGGGCATTGGAAGCAAGCTGATCACAATGAAAATTTCTGCCAATTTCTGTGCGTGTGCATGCGTACATGTGTGTGTGTGTGTGTGTGTGTGTGTGTATGTATTGACACTGGGAAATCCTACCAGTGGCTGGAAAGGGCTGGACTAAGAGACAGTACTGAGGCACTGATCATAGCAGCACAAGAACAGGCACTAAGCACCAGATCCATAGAAGCAGGGGTCTACCACACTAGACAGGACCCAAGGTGCAGACTGTGCAGAGAGGCCTCAGAGACAGTCCAAGACATAGTGGCAGGGTGTAAGATGCAGGCAGGAACAGCATATACTGAATGGCACAACCAAGTAGCTGGCATTGCGTACAAGACCATCTGCACAGTTTATGGGCTAGACCCCCCATGTCCAGATGGGAGATTCCACAGAAGGTTGTGGAGAATAAGAAGGCTAAGATCCTGTGGGACTTCCAGATCCAGATGGACAGGCAGGTACTGACCAATCAACCAAACATTGTGGTAGTAGACAAGGACCAGAAGTCAGTGGTGGTGATAGATGTAGTAGTGCCAAGTGACAGCAACATCAGGAAGAAGGAGCATGAGAAGCTGGAGGAGTACCAGGGCCTGAAGGAGGAACTAGAGAGGATGTGGAAAGTAAAGGCCAAAGTGGTCTCAGTGGTGGTAGGGGCACTTGGAGCTGTGACTCCTAAGCTGGGAGAGTGGCTCCAACAGATCCCAGGAACAACACCAGAGCTCTCTGCCTGAGTGCAATGCTAAGAACTGCTAAGACACTGCACAGAACCCCCAAACTCCCAGGCCTCTGGTAGAGGACCCGAGATTGAGGAAGATCCATACCACCCATAGGGTGGTATGCACATGCACATGCACACACACCCCCATCACACACACACACACATGCGCACGCACGAAAACACACACACACACACAAACAAATATATCCATATCAGGCACCTATTCAATTTCAATCAAGAATGAATAGCTGTTTATCTGAATTTTTCCATGCTGCTGTGTGAGGGTGAGTGGGACTGAGATATGTCTGAAGAGGTGGAAAGCACTTACCTGTTTAAAGAGGAAGGAAAGGCTAGAAGATGTACAGGGATTTCAGTGAAAGCCCAGCATATTTTAGACGTTGATACCAATATTTTTTGCACCGTGTTCCTTGGAGTCCAGGAGTTCATCAAAACATAAGGATGTTTTCTAAAAAAAACAAGAAACATCCTGGTTAATAGAATAGGACAAAAGCTTGGCCATCCTGGTTCATCATTACAAATTCCTCAAAGGGTATCTATAGGTAAGATCCCTATAATGAAGTTCATTACCCTCCTGTGTGTTAAATTAGGGGGAAAAAAATGCTGGGTATATCCCTTTGGAAAGGCTTGTACGATTGCATATGCGGTGCATGAAAACATGCTTGCATTTTTCAAGTGGCCTTTTTATATCAATTTCACAATTTGAAATGGCCAAAACAAATTGATAGAGAGAATAATGGGGAAAAAAAAAAGCCTTCCTCAGACATTCATTCAGAACGTATGAGGGCTGAAGTGTATTTTCATCCTTAATCCCAAATGTTCCACACAGGGTATGAATGGAACTGTCCAAGTGACCAGGAATCTTGATGAAGAAAGATCTGCTGTCATATTAGGAATCTGACTTACATTCAGGAGAAGACAAGTAGAGTTCCTCTTCAGATTTCGTGAAGGAATAACTGGGATGAGGGAACCAGAAGGAAGCACAGTGTGAATGTAAAATCTGACATGGGAGTGGGTCCATTGTGTGCAGAATTATTCCTCTAACGCAGTGTTTTTCCAACTTTGGCAATTTTAAGTTTCACTCCCAAGTCAGTGGATGTAAGTGGGTATGGCTTACTGTAAAAAGATCATATCCTTTTGAAAAAGCATTAGATCCCAAAACAGATTTAAACAGTTACATTCTTCAAAGCATTCAGGTTCCAGGCATTCAAATACAATCAAATACAGGAAGTGCAGTCTTTCCTGGCATTCCAAAATCATCTTCTGAATTCAACTGCTTTCTGGGATGCATTGGTTTCAGGTTTTCCCTGTAGCCATAGGAACTGACACTAAAATAAGGATTTCATGACTCTAAATAGCTGGAGATGTGCCAAAACACTAAATGTCACCCACCTTTGATTTAAAAGACCACAGCATTGCACATGGATACACTATTAGGCAGCAGATGTATCACAAACTATCCTATATATTTAGAGGGGGGGGGGGGCGGGGGGGAAGAGGGAGAAAGAGGGAGAGTATCTATTATCTGTCAGAATAAGCTTTTGCCCCTGTCCATAATCTGCAACTGGAATGTAGCGGTTCGTTGGTAATTATATCTACATTAATGTAATGGAAGTTTTACAGTTCTAATCCCAAAATATCCTGTTACCTTATCCATATCAAGTTTTCTTATCCCTATCTGTCTACATATATTGGGAATATAAATGAGCCTTAGAACTAGAAATCTTTTCTGTGAAAATTTATGATGGATATATATATCAAAAAGATTTCATTTAAGCCCTGATGCAGAGGAAAGATCCTAATCCGGCTTCAAAAATCCAAAGCTTTATGCCTTATATGGCAGGCTAATGGGAATACCACAAATTAATGAAATCTATCTCTCTATCTCCACCCCACGATAACCCAAACAAATGACATCTGCCTTATGGCTGCAAGGATTTTGATGCTAGGTTTCATTGCATTTTGACTTTTTTTGAACTTTAAATTAAAAAAAAAGACTGAATATGATTACATTTGCACGATAAATCCTTTCAAATTTCAAACACTACTTTTTGTATCAGGGAACACTGTTTGGGGGGAATACAAATAGTATGATAACCCTTGTTTTATTTGGTGGGCAATTTTTAGGAAAGCAATATATTATGTGATTTGAAAAGAAGACTGACAAATTATAGAAAGATAGATCATGGACTTTTGTGGTAATTGTTCTCAAAGTTGTGTTGCGTAGCACAAACTGCACAAAATAACTGAACAAATGACAGCTGTGTGTATGAATGTCTAGATTAGTGTTTCTCAGCCTTGGCAATTTGAAGACATGTGAATTCAACTCCCAGAATTCCTCAGTCAGCATGGCTGGCTGGTGAATTCTGGGAGTTGAAATCCACATGTCTTCAAGTTGCCAAGGTTGAGAAACAGTGGTCTAGGTACCTTTAAAAAAAAAAAAAAAAAAATCCTTATGTACCATGTAGTCTTATCTCTGCTATAATGTGACCTTTAGCAAGCAATAATATAAGCAAAGTTAGTTTTCATAATTGCCTTTTCTTTATTTCAATAAATGCAAAGTGCTTTCATGGGGGAACTTCCCCTTTTTAAGTGCAAATATTACTTCTCCAAATCCAATTTTCTATTTTATAGAATTGGCCTAGGTTTGGAAATATTGAACTTAAAAGATAAAGGCCTATTTGAAATGGAGGCCATTTTCCCCCTGGGCCATATGTCATATGATAAGATTCAGAATAAGCGTGGTTTAGAACTACTCAAACTGATGTATAAATTACAAATGGTCAATTTACATGGATCACAATGGGATCAATCCGGGGGCTCATATGCATCAGTCAGTCATAGATGGGGAGCTGTTGTTGATTATATATTTATATCACCCTCATTGATCCATTAGCACACTGTTTTAATATTATAGATAGACCTGAGAGTGATCATTTACCAATTGGCCTGGATTTGTGGAAATAATGTAGCACAAGAGAACTATAATATAGATGGTACTATAAATCCTGCGAGTCTGGGAGACTTACTGATAGAGATGAATATTAATAAAAAAAATTTTTTTTGAAATCACTAGATTTACTATAAGGCATGAGTGGAGGACTATAGCATTAGAATTCTCACACAAACTTATGAACATATTCAAAGTTATGTACTGTAAAGCTAAATAGAAAATAATTTGATCAACTGACCTTTCAGTAAAATGCATCAAGGCAAAATAGGCACATGTAATTAATTTTGTATTTTGAAATGAAACTGATTTTTTTAACAAAATCTCTGGAGAATTCATCTGTTTTGCTAAGTGTACAAGAAACTGAGTGAACACTACAAAGTGATTTCATTTCATTGTGCTGAACATTTCTAGCGTACAAGACTCCAGCCATCTGGAGCTGATTAAGCAGAGTTTTTTGTAGTCAGCAAATTCTGGCATCACTGTCTTATGGTTTAAACACAGTTGTACCCAAGATTTCAATTTGCCAACTGTTCAAGGGGAACAAAGTCAAAAAGAATAAAAAAGTGCTTTTTCCTGATACCAAAAATAACCGCTAATCACAACATAGGATGTTTCATTTTTACCTGCAGGTAATGTTATTAAAATTCAGTTGCAGAAAAACTTTGGATCTGTAGAGGAAATATTTTATTTATTTTATTTATTTATTAAATGGGGGGACTCTGGGCGGTTCACACAAAACATTAAAACCATAAATACATATAAATACATAAAACATAAAAATTAAAAAAAAATTAAAAATGTTACTAAAAAAGAGGAAGAGAGTCCAAGAAGATGAAATATGAAAATGTAATCTTACTGAATCTCTAACACCAAAGTTAGAGCTGGTGAAACAGCCATAGATGCTCTTTCATGCATGTTGATAACTGAGGATGTGTCTGAAAGGGCCATGATTTTTTAAGCAATTAATAGAATATTATGGACTACAAGAGCCTTGTGTAGCCTGATTCCCCAAGATGTGTTGGACTTCAACTGCCCTGATCCAGAGATTATGGAATTAAAGCTCAACATATCTGGAATATGCTCAGTTGGGGTAGGCCATCTGCAACATTGGCTGTATGGAATAAAACTGAGATGTTGTTCATCCTGTTTGAACTAGAACTCCTCCAGACATTATAGCTAATTTATATTCCCAGACCACTATAGTTAATTTCAAGTGAGTATGTCTAAAATTAAGGGGTATTTAATGAAACTCTTTGAGCCATTATGTAGAGTTTTGGGGTTAGCAAGCAGGCAGAGAATAGTGTTTTGTTTTGTTTTGGTTTTTTGATTGTAGCCAAATTATTACAACATGTAATTTATTCATCAGTGTAGGACACATTTGTCATTGACCATTCCTTCCTCTTCATCCCACAACTGCATACACAATGGTACAAACAAGTAGAATCAATTACCTGGATTTTATGCCTAATACAAAATTATTATTTTCTTTCCTACTGGAGCTATATCATTTCATTTACATCTGTGCAAACTCTTACTTAGGATAAGCACAGGACTGAATAGTGCCAGGGATGTGATGAATCTAACTGTAAACAGTCTAGTGGGGTTTGTATCTGCTTTTTAATTAATCTTTTATGTTAGTGTCCTCTTTTCCTAAAAAACAAAAACAAAAACAAATTTCAGTTGCAATTTATCCTTGTGGAATCCAAGGAAATGAATCAAATGGGGGATTCACTGCTTGTAAGCATGGAGAATTGACATGACATTTGTCCCCTGACACTGTCCTTTGCTCACTCAAACTTTTCCAAATGACTTTTGTTTCACTGGTTCTTTGTTACCTGTCTCACCTCTTAGACCTCTTGAAATGTTGAACAGACAGAAGTTTTATCAGTGATAACATTCCAACAGCTGTGGAAATGAGTCAGGCAACTAGAAATTAGAAATTCAAGATGGAAGAGAGATGGGGTTAGGTTGTCTATCATCAACCAGACAATGCAAGATTGCTGTCCAAAATCCATTTATAACTCCAGGATCCTATCTATTTCCTTGCTAGTTTCTCAACAGGTAAGACCAAGTCAGAACTTAATTGCCAAATGAAAGATGCCAGGAGAAAATTGCAAAAATCCTCATCAGGACACTTGGTCAAGAGGAACTTTACAAGTGCATTCAGTTGAATTGGTTGACAAACTCTGTGCAGACTATCATCATTTGAGTATGTAGGATCGTTAGGAGTGAGCTTTCAAGTATGCCTTCAGCTGCATCATACTTTTAACCCTTACATGTAGAGAGTGAACTACTATGGGGGGGAGGGTCATATTTCATCAAAGAATAACATATGATTCCATAATAATGAATGCCATTTTTTATGTATTTGCTCTGTTGTATACCATCCAGAGTCTCTGGTTTGAGTCAGATAACAAAAACTGCAAATAAATGATGAAAATTATTGTTATCATCAACAGTAATAGTGCTTATATAGTAACCTCTTTTGCAGAATAAGTAGAATGATTCCTTTTTATATAAGCAATTAAACATGTATGACATATCCAGGCATCTGGATCAGAGTATGGGTTGTAACTTTTGACAGTTTCTAATCAATGAACATGAAAACATTATCAAATACAAATGAAGAAAATGAGAGAGAGAACCACAGCACACTCCACTTTTCATTTTGGGGTTATTTATTTATTTAGTCTTTATTTAAGACTAGGTTTTTGTTCAGTGTCAGCCCCATTATTTAACTTCTTCTTCTGAAATTTAAAATGGGGTTCATGTTTGAATGAACAACTTCTAGTTGCACTCTGAAACAATGACATATATTGTACACACAATACTTAAGAATCTTACTATAATTATAATCTGCAAGATTACTTGTGAATGTGCTAAACATTTCAGAAGAGCCATAAAGCTCAGTTGTATTTTTGCATGTTTCCAAACCATATTCAAACTGCTTAAATCTATTCGGCTTGGAATTAGCCTTAAACATAAATGAGCTGGTCTCAGATGTGAAAAGGAACCCTTGTGGCACAGAAGGACGAAATGACAGTAATAATTTGTGGGCCCTGTCAGTCAGCGTGTGGCTTTTTCCAATTTCCCTCCTCATTTGACAAGATAGAAGGCAGACAGCATCTAAAGAAAACAGACAGGTTAAAGTGATCTCAATGAACTATTTGCCTGTGTACGGGCTTTTAAAAAATACATTTTTCAAGTTCAGTTTTAATGTGACCTAGGATTGGAGAGCCATTTCGGGGAAAACGTCTCACTTCCTATAATTACTTCAGATACTGAGCTGATTTAAGGCCCTGAGAAGTGCTGTGGTGGCAGTTAAAGCTGGGGTGAAAGTACCGAGCCTCTACTGCCGGAATCTCTCCATCTTAAGTGGAGTCAGTGCAATTACTTTGATTGCATAATACTCTGGTGGGCAACAGAAGATTACTTGCCACTAAGTTTCACCTGTATTTAAAGGGGAATCTAGGGCATCCATCCATCCATGGCAAAACTCCGAGACCAAAAAAATAAGTTTAAGAGGAGCAGAATTTCGTATCAAAGGCTTTCTCAGCAATACAAGATCTTCTTTGTACTGTTCCTAGATGATAACCCAGACGAAATTTGAAATGACTGCAAAAAATCCCCTTCAGGCAAAATACCTGAGGAATAACATAGGAAGTTAACTTGTTCCAGCAAAGTGGGTTGGAACATTTGCATGAATCCCTACCAGATCTGTACATCTCCAAATACAGATCTTGGGAGTGGAATTGCAGTGTGTGTGTGTGTGTGGGGGGGGGGGGGGGCGGCACTTCGGCATTACTAAAGGAAAAACGATACAAACATTTGGCGTATCAACAATGTTTTTGTAATCGGTGCAAGTTGTAATTTATACAAGTATATGCAAATTTGGAACAATCCATTATGGATTATAATTTAAATGGCTATGTAATCTGGTGATTGGTTTATCTCTGATCACACCCCTTTTTCTCCTTATGGATCTTGTAGACTGAATGCAAATAGAGGATACTTTCAGATACTTTCACTGACAGCTCTACAAAGGTCAGCCCCCTATTTGAAAAGTAGGAAATGTGGCCATTGTGACAAACACAAGTTAGCCCATATCCATCAAAATAAAACCAAAAGAATGAAACCAGCAGAATTCTGTTCCACTTAGTAGAAAGGAAGGTTCATATTTGGACCCACATTCATCCCACTTTGTGTTATAAGGCTGCCTCATCAATAGCTATCTTTTATTTACCCACAACCAATCAGGGCTTTTAAAAGGTTGATCTGAGCCTGTTGTAAGAAAAAGAAGGTGAAGGGGGATTAATATTTTCCTTGCCTTTCATAGGGCCCATGAAACTCACCCAAATGCTGAATTCATTGCTTACTAGAAACTGTGGCACCTATTTACTTAATTACTTACCTACCACCACATTCCATATGGATTCAGGAGAGTACATAGTAAAACACCAAAATAATCATGACAATAAAAAAAAAAAGAGAGAAAAAGAAGAATATAGCAGTGATCCTTAAAACTATTAGGATGGTTTATAAATGATTATAACCAGAAAAAATAATAATGATATGAATATTGATGATAAGTCTCAAATAAATGCTGTTCTAAATAGTTCCATTTTTATAGTGTTCTAAAGATGGTGGTGATGGAGCTATCTGGATTTCAAGTTGTCATCATGCTGGTTAGCAGTGATAAGCAGAGTGTTTTCACTGTTGTTTTTAGTCAAAAAGTATGAGACATTGGGAAAAAACACTATGAACTACTTTTCAGCCATCTTCACTTGACAGTTTTCATGTTATGAGTGTGTAAACTATTAGCCCAAGCCAGGAAAACAATGGTCTTGTTAAAGTACAGTCAATCAAGACATTTTTACAAAGAGGAAAAATATTTCATTCAGTTTCCACAAGTGAGTTCAGTAATTTTTTTTAAATACTTGAGTCGGGTCTTTAAAAAGCTCAGTCCTAAAACAGTAAGACACCAGAGCCAGAGAATATACTTTTTTGTCTGAAATACACTTGAACCCATTTCACTGTATTCAGAGGAGTCATTCAAAATGATAGTTGAAGATTATATCCACCATGGTGAGAACAGCTTCTTGAGGATGGCCAGATACAGTAGCTGTTCTCCAGTATTTGCTCTTCCTTCACTAGCACTGCTGCCTCAGTTTGCCTAATAGTGTATGTATGTATGTATGTATGTATGTATGTATGTA
The DNA here is from genome assembly GCA_030867105.1 of Liasis olivaceus. NCBI lineage: Eukaryota > Metazoa > Chordata > Lepidosauria > Squamata > Pythonidae > Liasis > Liasis olivaceus. The sequence goes on from CM061349.1 coordinate 268,900,835, forward strand.
TGTACGTATGTGTCTGTGTGTGTGTGTGTGTTTGTATGTATATATGTAATTATATACATATAATTAACAATATATATATGTAATTTATATAGCCACCCATCTCACACAAAGCGATTCTGGGCAGCATACAACAATTGAATAAAATAACAAATAGATAAAAACAATCATTATAAAAGATAAACAAGTGATTATTAAAATGCAACATTATCAAAAAGTTTAAAAATTTTAAATTTTAAAATATACAAACTGCTGAAACTGTAAAATACACAGTTTTTGTATTTTACTATAAATTCCTGACACACCTTGATAATGTATGAAACTTTGGAACAATATTTCTTTTTTTGTTTAGCCACTGTACATATGGCGATAGTGAAATGTGGCAATGATTATTAGATAATTAGCATAAATAGAAATGTAAGAGACAAACCCTCTGGCAAATTGAGATCATATAATCATACAGTTGGAAGGTGATATCATGTCCAACTCACTGCTCAGTGCAAGAATTCACATTAAAGCATCCCTAAAAGATGGTTGTCCAACCTCTGCTTGAATGTCACTAGCAAAATGAGCCCACCACCTCCCTTGATAATTGATTCTACTCATCTTACTATTAGGAAAATGTTTTTCTAACACTTAATCAGAAGCAAACTTCCTGTAACTTAAATCCATTATTCCATATCCTGTATTCTGAAACAATACAGAACAGATTTTGATCTTCTTCCATGTGACATTTTTTCAAGTATTTCAAAAATGCTAGTATATCCCTCTCAGTCTTCTCAAGGCTAAACATTCCCAATTTCTTCTATGACAGATTGTGGGGAGTCTGGGGCAAGGAATGGAAGAGAACACAAACATAAAATCTAGAGAGACACAGCAAGCCAACTGGTCATGTGTCTCATAAATGGCAACTTAACCCAGGTGGAGAAATCTGGGAAGAATTGTTTCAAGTCACTGAAAGCCTCAATTTACTCACTATAAATGCAGATGGGAAATTCCTATTACAGTTTCCAAGGTTTTGTACTTAACCCCAACTAGCATTAAAACTATCTTATCTTCCAGAAAGTTGAGTAGTTCTTGCTTCCTCGATTTTGTCCAGCTGCATGAGGCTTAACACCTTCTATCTCTCCTCATAGGATTTGTTTCTAGTCCCCTAATGATTTTTGTTACTGACTCTCCATGATTAAGAATGGCAAGATACCTGATCTCCAGGACTCTCTCTTTCTCTCTCTTTACAGGAAGTGTTGCAATTGTACTTTTAGTATCTCCTTGTTTAGGACTCAGCATCTGGTTCATTTGTCTGAATTCAGTATGTGGATTTGGGAGCTGGATGGGAGATCATCAGAGAATTCCAGAGCAACAGACTAGATTGGGAAATTTAAAAGTATCCTGGAATAAGGCAGTAGTAACTAAGTTCCACTGTTGCCAAGAAATCTACACAGATGTGTCCATGCAAGCAGCAGGAGTCAAACTCATCTCAGGGCATTTTTACCATGTTTTAAGAAACACCCATGCATTTTAAGCTCATTACTCCATCTACCTCTCCTGCCATACAGTCCTACTCATCATTGTTCTGACTGATTTTTGATAGATTTTTTATTCTATCAGTTCCTGTAGCCTTCTGACTTGGTAATAAGGGGAGGGCTGATCTCACTTCATCTTCTAGTACTAGAGGTTCTTGTAAATACGGAATATCTTCTAAGGTACCTTGGATGTTGACATATTTACAGTGTTGTACAGTGTTTCGCTATACTTCTTCCATCCTCCTTTGATCAGTCACTATCTGTCCATTGGCATCCTTTAGCATACCAATTGGAGTTGAAACCTCCTTCTGAATTCAGAGATCTTTTGAAAGACTTTCCTTGTTTTTCCATGTCTTCATGGAACATCTTCAATCTCTTTACAGATGTTGTTGTAATAATGCTTCTTGTCTCTTCTAACAGCTCCCTGAAACTCTTTGTTAAGTTCATTTCTGAGATATTTGTCCTTCTTGGCTTTGGCTTCTCTTCTCTTCTTGGCAATTTCCATGGTTCTGATATCCAGTTTGCCTTCTTCTCTTTCTTCATTTTTTGGCAATCTCTTTTCACATTCATTCTTAATGACTTCTTTAAGTTCATTCTATAATTCCTCTGGTGCTGTATCAATGAGGTTCAGGACTTTAAAGTGATTCCTGCTGATCTCCTGTTCAATATCATATTGTGGAAACTGACTGGCTTTCTTCTTCTTTAGCTTAACCTGGAACTTACACGAGTGGTTTATGAACTGTTCCACAGTCAGCACCTGGCCATGTCTTTAATACTATAATTGAGCTTCCCCCACCTCCTTTTAGCAATAACGTAGTCAATTTGATTTTCATATACCGCAGCTGATGATGCCCATGTATAGAGGTGTTGTTGTGGTTGTTTGAAGACAGTATTAGCTATGAAGAAATCATTGGAGTGGCAGAAATTGGTAAGTGAGTCTCCCACTTTATTTAGGTTTCCTAAGTCAGTCCAACTACATTTTCAACTTTCATGTTTCTGGCTTTGGCATTCCAGTCTCCAGTCACAAGCAGCACATCTTGTTTGCATGTTCTGTCAATTTCAAATTGAACTTGATCATAAAACTCATCAACCTCCTCTTCGTCTTCATTGGTGGTTGGAGCATAAACTTGATTGATTATCATACTAAAGGGTTGTCCATGAAGTCTAATCAATATTATTTGATTATTGATTGCATTGTATCCAAGTACTGTTCTAGTTATACCCTTCCTAACTCTAAAAGCAATGCCGGTCTTTGTTTTTCATGTCCTGAGTAATAAACATTGTGATCTTCTGACAGAAAGTGTCCAATCCCAGTCCATTTCAACTTGATGATGCCTAAGATGTCAATTTGTAGTCATTTCATTTAATCTTTTACTGTGTTTAGCTTTCCCATGTTCATGCTTCTTGCATTCTGTGTTCCTACTGTAATTCTATCTTTGCAGCTTTAAATTTTCTTTTCCCGCATGGCAACATCAGCACTTAGACATCCCAAACGCTTTAATTTAGCCATATCATAAATACCATTAGTACTCTGAAAGAACCTCAGCTCTTCCTCAGTAGCATGTTGAGTGCCATCCGACCTGAGGGGCCCATCAGCACTATATTGTCAATTGTTTTATATTTTCTATCCATGTGGTTTTTTGGTAAAAATACAAGAGTGGTTTAACATTGCCTTCTCCCACACTGCATGAATTGATGCCTTTGCCATTGCCACTAAAATGATTATCTACCTCTGGCATCTTCCTATATCACTGCTGCCCATTATAGGTGCCTACTTGCTTTAGCTGGACAGCTGGAATGACCTTCATGCCTTGGGTGACCCTGCTGGGAATATACACTCTTGGCATACACTCCCAACATTCTTCACTCATCACTCCCAGGAACAATCCCCCATCCCCAGCATGATGAGGCAGCACAACAGGACTTGTGGGCCGGGGGGCAGGGAGGTCGTCATTGCTCTGAGTTCATTAAAATATACTTGTTTGAAGTCCAGGCTATAAGTTTAACTATATAGCTCCCATTTCACTTAAAATCAAGAACTCCAGGCGCCAATCTGTGAGAAAGAGGAGTGTGCACTATTTGGATCATCTATTAGCAGTGCATTTTTTGTGGCTTTTGTCTGGGGCAATGGTAACCTGATTTGAATTTGGGGGTATCTTATTTTTTATTGCTTTGGAGTTCTCTATATCTGCTCCCCAATGCAGGAAGATAGGACCCGCTCATTCTGTTCACCTCAGGCACTAGATGCACCATCCTTAGACCCTTGATCTATGGAGAATTTTGTCTCTAAGGAGTCAACTAGGGAATATATGCATATTGCGTGCGTGTGTGTGTGTATCTCCCCTTCTTAATTAATCCCTTCTGCTTTTTGAGAAAGTATCTTTCTAGGCACTGGTATAAGTGCCAGACACATTCCATCATCCATGGATAGATAAGAAAACACAAAACACACTTAACTGTGCCGGTCTAACCCTTCACCAGGTGGCTGATCTTGTGTTCAAGGTCTGAAATCATGCTATGCTGATATTATGTCCCAAAAACCAAAAATGTAAAAATCAGGTTGATATTATGCCATCAGCTGCTGATTTACAGCCTATATGCACTTACCACCCACAAAGGAAACAACTATGTACATAGGAAAAGGGGGGCACTCCTCCAGCTCCTTGCTTTTCTTCCTTGATTCCACTACATACTCTCTATGCCACTTGCATTTTTCTGATCTCATTGTTTATACTCCCATATACTGTCCCAGCCATGCATGTATAAGAACTTGTGTAATAATAAATTGGTTAGTCTTGAATGTTCAGTAAGGGCAAGTTCAGTTGTAGCAACAACAGATGAATATGGCAATTCTTTCAGGAGAAAATTTCTCTATGTATTTTCAGGTACTAGGTTTACTTATGATTGTCAACAGCTTCCAGAATTTAAACAACTGAAAATTTGTTTTTCAAATACTATACGTGTTTCACTTTAGATGGATAGTAGATACTCATACAATCCATTGGGCTGTGGAAACTTGTGCCCAAGTCCATGATTTCATTTGCACAAGTTTTTTTCTGCTTTTTGAGATTATATGTCTTGTAAAACAGGCATAATTCACTCCCATATATTGCAAGTGGCTTATCGGTATCAGTCTGCAATGCTTAACCTGTTCATTTCTGTACATTAGATTCATACATTTGGATGAGTGCACACTTTGCAGAGTATGGAAATATCAGCTGTGATCATAATCTCTATGGATGAGTTATTTTCTTTACTCTTCATCTCCATTAAATCAGTTTCAGAATGTTTATGGATTTGAAAAGCTGTGATAGCACAGGAATTTAGCAACAGAAGGAGCTACTATATTTCACTTCTGACCTTCAGTGGCAATTTACAAATACATATTCTATACTTGTAAATACCTGGGAGATATTTTCTCACATAGCCCAGATGGAGCATATGGAATACTTCACAAATTACTCTAGAATGCAAGTGTGGAGATCCTCCAAGTGCCCATGGAGCCTAAGTGAGAATGATGCTCTGTGTGACTAAATCCATTTCTCAGCATTAGGTCCCCAATGGAGTATCCAAATTCAGTTAAAATGCTTTCCCAACACCAGATAGATAAATGAGAGAGAGATGGAAGAATATCTACTTGAGCTGCAGCAAATAATCCAAGGAACGCTTTCATACATGCATTCAAAAATGTAAGAGCCCTGCTGGATCAGACTATGAACCACTCCACATGTGGCGTTTGCACTAATACAACAGTAGGGTGAATTGCTATATTTCCACAACATTGTCCTCTTGGACAGTCAAGTCTATTTTCTTCCAGCTATGGTGTTGTCTTGTCAATGGGTATTTATGATAAGGAACAATGTCTTGATGGCCAGTCAGCTTTCCTTTCATACCAACAAGCAGAATTGTTGCAAAATGGTCAGCCAAATGCACAAAGCATGTACTGAAAGCTCAGGAGCTGGCAGCTTAGGCGGAAAGGGCACTCACAAAATGGCTATGTTTGTGCTCTCTTATTGGATAGTAGAAGAGAGCACTGCTTGGTTCATGGTGCTCCTTGCCTATTCTCAATATTCCAACATCAGCAAGAATGAGGACGATTGCAAGTTTAGTTTTAAAACACTTTAGAAGGATTGGGAAGAGGAAACAGTATCAGCCTGAAATGCCTTACTTTTCACTGATGCCAATATTATGTTGATTAATATTACTAATTAGGTATAGATTCCTGTTTTTAACTGAGGCCAGCCCTAAAGATGTTTAGAAAGCAGGGCAATAAAGAAATTGATTGATTATACACCATCAAGTCAGTGTTGACTCTTAGAGACCACACATGTAGATTTTCTCCAGGATGATGTGTTTCCAACTTGGTCAGTCTTCCAAGAGTGTACCATTGGAAGCAGTACATGTCACTGTAGTTGAGTCCATCCACTTTGCTGCTGGTAATCCTCTTTTTCCCCTTCTTTCTATCTTTCCAGCATTATAGACTTCTCAAGAGAGCTAGGTCTTGGTCCAGAATATGTCCAAAATATGATAATTTGAGCCTGGTCATTAGTACCTTGAGTGAGAACTTTCAATTGCCTTGTTCTATGATCCATTTGTTTGTTTTCTTGGCTATCTGTGGTATTCTCAGGACTTTTCTCCAACACTAAAGTTCAAAAGTGTCAATACTCATTTTTCTTGTTTTGTCCGAGTTCAACTTTCATTTCCATACAGTGTCACAGAGAAAAACACTCTCTGCACAATTCTGATCTTTGTAGGTATAAACATATCATGGCATCTGAACACCTATTCCTAGATCTTCACTGTTACTCTACCAAGTGCCAGTCTGTGGTATATTTCTTGACTGCTGGTTCCTTTACTGTTGTCTATCGATCCTAAAAGGCAGAAGCTGTCCACCACACTCTGTTAAGTCTCCTTTCTCTGATATAGACTGAACTCTTCCAATCTGTGGGCTCCTGTGTCATTCTTCAGATTTGCTGGCATAGTTTGGTTAGAACCTTTACAGATTCTTCGTGTATTTCTTGCCATATTTTCATAGATAACCCATCAATTCTTGTAGCCTTCCAACTTGGTGATGACTGAGATGCTGATCCATCTTCTAATACTTGAGGTTCTTGTAAGTTGGGAATATCTTCTAAGGTATCCTGAATGTTGTCAATTCTACAGTATAGAATCTCAGTGTACTTCATCCACCTTTCTTTGATCTTGTGTGAATCAGCTACTATTTGTCCATTGGCATCCTTTAGAATGCCAATTTGAGGTTGGAATCTCTAAACTTCTGAGTTTAGAGATCTTTTAGAAATCTTTTCTTGTTTTTCTGTGTCTGTTTCCATCTTGGATGTCTTTACAGATGTTCTAATACTGTTTCTTGTATCTTCTGACAGCTTTCTTCTTGTTGGAGACTTTTGTCTTTCTGGGTGTTGGCTTCTCTTCTCTTCTCTTCTCTTCTCTTCTCTTCTCTTCTCTTCTCTTCTCTTCTCTTCTCTTCTCTTCTCTTCTTGGAAACTAATATTTGTTCTGTCATCCATTTTGCTTTCTTCTATTTCCTTGTCTTTGGCATCCTTAACAACTTCTTTAAGTTCTTTCCACAGTTCCTCTAGTTCCCTATCAATGAGGTTCAGGACTTCAAAGTGATTTATGATGTTCTTGAAAACTGTGGATGTATACTCAATATCATATCATAAAAACTGTTGGCTTTGCTCTTTCAATTTAGCTTGACCAGAAACTTGCACATGAGCAGTTCATGATCTGTTCCACAGTCAGCCCCTGGCCATGGTCTTTGCTGTTATAACTGAGCTCTTCCATTTCCTTGTACTAATAATATAGTCAATTTAATTTCTATGTACCCCATGTGGTGATGTCCATGCATACATGTTTTGGTTGTTAGAAGACTGTATTAGCAATGAAAAAATAATTGGTTTAGCAGAAATGGACAAGTCATTCTCCTTCATTTTGCCTTCCTAGGCCTTACAGTCCAATTACATTCTTCTTCTTAATACTGCCAACTTTAGCATTCCAGTCTCCAATTACAAGCTGTGTATCCTACTTGCATGTTTGGTTGATTTCAGATGCAACTTGACCAAAAAACTCATCAGCATCTTCTTTTCTGCATCAGAGCATAGCCTTGGATAATCGTCATGTTAATGAGTTGTCTATGAAGTGTAATTGATCTTATTCAGTAATTAATTGCATTGAACTGTCCTTGCTATATCCTTACTATGACAGCAACGCTGTTCTGTCTTTGTTTTTTGTAGTAAATGATCTTCTGACTGAAATTGTCCAATTCCAGTCCATTACAATTTGCTGATGCATAAGATATCAACGTGTAGCTGGTCCATTTAATTTTTCAGTATGTTGAGCTATTGGCTAACCACTGATAGACATATTCTTTACCACTGGTACTCACTTTTTCTGCCACAATTTTTAAAAAATAAATTTACTTCAAATTTCTCCAACTTCATGAAATACTTTCCTTTGGCACATCCCTCTCCAAATTTGTTGTCACTGATTGGAGTGGCAAATTTCAGGACATTTTTGCTGAGCCCTTAAGACAATAGTTTTGCTTTATAGCAGTTTACATTTTTCTATCATTGTCTTCTCAGCATATACATTCTGTATACCAAGCTGAATTTGGGTTTAGAGAACAATTGAAGTATAAAATATTTTACCTTCTCAGGTAAAATGGTTTACCTTGAGAGGTAAAATATGACCTCCAAAGAAATGCCACACTTTTTTCTCTTGGTTCCTTTTGAAAAATGTCCTTTATTCAAATAGGGTTGTATAAGAAACAGGATTGTACATGGGAAATATAGACTTCCATTTACAATTTATTTTCCTATACATAAGAAGAATACTGTAAACTTCCATAGGAAGAATAGGCTTCCATTTACAATGTGCACAGAAAGGCATAGAAAATCCTTCTATATTATATCTATCTTCGTTAAGTGTAAATGTTCATAGTATCTTGACTTAAAAATCAAACTCTGTTCAGGAAAAAGTGGTTCAGAACCTTCTTTGATCATCTTAATTTGGAGATTCAGACTAACATACTATGACATGGATCCAAGGAACCTTGTTTTGTGTAAGTTTGGATGTATTCTTCTGACTAGAATGGAAAGTAAAGCAATATTTTCATTTTGAGGAGAGAGCTGAGTGGCATTCATAGCACAATGGCTCTGAAAAGGGACTAAGCCTGTTATTCTTCAGGTACAGATACAGACAAAGAGTAACCCACCAACTGTTATTTCCAGTAAACAAGCTGAAACACACACTGGATAGACACTATCTCCCACTTAGAGATGGTTTTAAAGCTGTTTTTAAACCTGTAGAGATTGTAAGCATTACTGACCTAGATAGATAGTCACATAAGGCAAGAACAGCTTCTAAAATGTTTCTTCAGTGCCCTTTCGAAATCAGTGTGATTGGAAAACACTAATGACATTGTCTTCTGATGAGAAATAAAGGCTACCAGTTGCAGAATTGCAACTCCTTACTTCCACTGTTTCTTGCCTTGCAAGAAGGGTTTTCAGAGCTTATGGAAGCTCTGCAAAATATGGAAAAGTGGGCATCCAAAAGTCAGAAATGCCAACCAAAGTTCCAAGACAGGTCCAAAGCTTCAGAAGGAGCCCATTTCAGATTTGACAGTTTGGATCAAGGGTTTTCTAATCCTGAACTGTTCCAAATACCCCATCATGGGCATCTTTGTCTGAGAAATTGTGCTCTGCCTGAAGGAAACGCATGTGACTATCAAAGATTTTTTTTTTTCATATATGGTTTGAATCGTAATGGAGTTATTTGGCTGCATAAATCATCTCTTTCTGTAAGACTGCAGAAACGATGTCCAATCTAATTGTTAAGTACCTTTGTATGGCTTTTTGTATCCTGTGTTTTTCACCTTTCTATACTGCTTTTGCTTTATAGCTATCTGTTTTTCAAGCTGATAAGTACAATACATTTGAGATTATTTGGGAATGGCTTGGCAACTTACTATTTGTCCATATTTTTTCCATGGGTAAGGCCAGATCAGTATCACTATTATTCCTGGCTATGCCTGTTTATTGTTATAGAGATAACTACAGGTACATCATGATAAAGATGTCAGCTGCTATCACCCCCCCCCCCAAATGCAGTTATTGTTTCTTCTAGATATGGATGGTGTGCCCATCAAGATGTAAGAAAAGTTATCTACTAGTTCTCTTGCAGCATTAATGTTATGTTACAAGCAGTGTCTCAAGGCACTAACAAAAATCCCAACCAAGAAATCTGAGTGTCAATTTAAGGAAATATATTGCTTCCAGAGTACATTGAAACAAAAAATGTGCTCTGAATAATAACCAGTTAAAATGCACTATAAATCATATAATCTATTGCTTCAGATTTTGCACTGATTTTTTTTCTTCTGGGAGCACCTTGCTAATAGTGTATGTCAGATATATGTGTGACAATTGCACAGACTTTAATCTTCAGCCATGTCTTCCATGCAATCCTATAGACATCACAAAAATGGACTTTGAAAGAACAATTATATGAGAATAGGTTCTCATGCCAGGCATACCATCTAGATTTAAGAACTGAATGCCCATTGAGCAATGCTCAGAAAAATTCCTTAATCAGTCATATATAAAATACTTACTAACTGTAAATTTGCAAATATATATATATATATATATATATATATATGTGTGTGTGTGTGTGTGTGTGTGTGTGTATTATATATATATATATATATATATATATATATATATATATATATATAAAACACAAGTATGAAATCACAAGGGGTTTATGAATCCTCCCCAATCCAATAAAAAAAAAAAATCAGAGATGGCATGATTGATTTGATTACTTGCTTCAGAATTTAGGCTATTGATCCCCTTAAAGTTTAGAAAAAAGTTTCAACCATGCATTATAATAAGAATACATCATATGCCTACAGCTGCATCATTATTAGCTGAATAGAATGAAATGATCAGGGGTGATGGATTCTTCAAAGAACATTAACCACACAAAATTTCCACTGGATAACCACAATAATTCTATGCTTTTAAAATATTCTCCCTGTACTTTTATTAAGGCAAAGATAGCAGGGATGAGGAAAGCATAGAAGTCTCCAAATAATCAAGCAAAGAGAATGCAAAAACACTTTAAAAAATCCAAAACTGTTTTAAAAATCTCTTTCCTGAACTAATTGACAGGGTTAGTCTCTTTTGGGAGTAACATCAAAGATTGTCAATGGACAAGCCCTCTTGTGATGTTCTACCATCTTAATGAAGATGTTTTAGTTAAATCATAAACATCTCTTTTATGAGGGAAAGAAGGAAGCCTCCTTATTTAAAAGGGCAATTATTGGATTTCTTTACATTGACACTGGATTCCTCAGTGGATAGGCAACTGTAAGTCAATATCTAGCTTTCAGCGGTTTGATAAAGTGATTGAAATAATGATGGCTTCTCATTTTAAGGCAATCACAAAAATTCACCTTGACCCATTTCAAACTGGGCAATGGGGCTGTGTCAACCCTCTGAGGTAGACCAGACCTGAACACCAAAGTCATGAATACTGAAACTATTTTTATTATAGGGTTATAGAATTTTGCAATTCTGAATGTGCTTCTCCCTTCCCTGCCTTTATTCTAAAATGAACTAGGGAGGGTTCAGTCTGAGATGCTTTCTCAAATTCCATTCCTGCTTTGGGTTGAAATTTCTCTTATCTGACTATTGCTTTGGCTGTTGCTTTTCCTCCTCTTCCTCAGGGTTATTCTTGCAGCCCATTACATCTTGGGACTGCCATGATCTACAGGCCTGTGCAAAGCAAATTAGTTTTGCTTCAATGGAGGAATTTAAGCCATAGAGGTGACATGATTTTCTTCATTGGAGGTGAAGAAGAATTGTGATTTGCTTCAAGAAAGCAGTGTGTCTCAACACTGCAACAAGAAAGCTGAACACTGTTTCAGGTCAGTGTTGAAGTATTTCCAGGAGGCAAGTGCTGCACATTTGATGAAGCTTTGCAGCCTGTAAGACCTTTGGCAGTGAGGGCACTCCTAGTTATGTAGATTTTAAGGATTGCCTGTGGCATATGCCAAAAACAGCCAGACTGGAATATCTTCAATGTACATACTCCAACCTTTGGCACATCTTGTGGGACCTCCACAGCATTTGCTAGACCCATCTAACCTTGGAAAGGCTGCAACCTTCTCTCACAGAACTCATTGAAGAAGGAATCTCACAAGAGGCAGAGCAATGTGAAGCTACATGATTGTTTATTTTGCTTCTAGAAGCAAGAGACTACATTACATCATGAGGCAGCTTCAAGGGAGTATTTCCCTCAAAGCTTCTTGGGACATCTCTGAAGCTTTGTACAACCCAATTTATTGGAGTGCAATTCTGTCAGTTCTTCTTGACGCTTCAGTGGCTTTTGATATTAGCAATTACGGTATCCTTCTAAATCATCTGCAAGGTTTGGGAATAAAAGGTGCTGTTTCTCAATAGATTCCTTCCTGTATCTTGAGTAGACTTCAGATGATGCTACTTGGAGACAATTTAGCCTCAGAATGGAAGCTATTATTGGTGTTCTCAGAGTTCCAATTTTTTTCAATATCTATGTGAAATTACTGGGGAAAACATCAGGAAATATTCAGGTAAGCACTTTCAATATGCTAATCTCCTTACCATCAGGAACATAACAGGAACATAGTCTACATGCCAAGGCCAGGAATACAGAGGACAAACCCTTTTTATGTGGAGGTGTTTGCAGTAGTGTGTGTGTGTGTGTCAAGAAGGGCAAATAACAAAAGCAATCATTGAAATGCAAGCTCCATTCCTTTTCTATGTGTATTGTGACATTGCCTGCACATATGAAAGGATCAGAGCTTTCATCATTATTGCACCACTTGCTTTTATCATTTTGACAAAAGCCTCCAGACCCATGGACATGGCTGAGTCTATGGGTCAGAGAAATAGTTGAATGCAAAGCTGACAATTCTGGAGATGGAATGCTCTAAGGAAACCATAACACTTTTATTCTGGCTCTTTTAGTTCATGAACTGTGTGTCATGTACTGTAAAGGTATATGGGAATGACCTTGGGAGACAGGAGGAAGTGCTGCAGCCTAGACAATGGTCTGCTAAATGAAATCTGAGTCCGAAGGAGGGGTGGCAAAAGTGCCTCAGAAGGGACCCTCCCTAGTTTTTAGGACAGTAAAAGTGAGGGACGGGTGGGGTACTTTCAAACATGCAAGATTCTGTTAATGTAACTTTACAATAAAAGTAGAGCTAGTACTGCTGTTTGTGTTTCTTCTCTGTAGTACCTTGCAAGGCTAACATCAGTCTTGCAAGTCTGAAAGTACCCCTCTCATCCCTCACTTTTACCCTTCTGAAAAGTGTCCCTTCTGAGAAGCTTTCATCACCCCTCCTCCTTTGGACTCAGATTTCATTTATCAGACCATTGTCTGGGCTGCAGCTCTTCCTCCTGTCTCCCAAGATCATCCCCACATAACATTACACATACCAATCTCCACTATTCCTCCTCCACCAGCCCTGCATAAGTTGGTAGAAGTTGCTTCTGTCTGGAAAGATATTAGAAATTAAGGAAAGCCAAGGTAGCTATTGTGAAGGAAAAGACCCATGTCCTCAATGACTCTAATCAATCATCTGTGTTCCATTTCAGCACTTCTTGAAATGTCTGCTACTTTTCAAAGGCAGCCCAATTAAAATAGAGTGCAGTAAATCAGTTGCAACATAAATAAAGCATGTGTCACCATTGGCCAGAACTCTTTTTTCCAGTAACAATTTCTGCTATCACATCTTCCTAAATATGAATCCTTGCTGTCATAATGCTGTGCTCTTGTCATGTTCTGTGGAAAGACATAATCCAAACAAAATTCCTAAGAGTATTTTTAAAACATTTTCCCAGGAAAAATGCAGAAATCGTTTTCTTTAAACTCTCAGTGAGTTATTAAGCATATTATTGCTATGGCAAGTTAATAAAAAATATCAAGACTGAAAAAGGATGCCTTAGAGTTCATTTCTAATTCTTTATTTATCTAAAATGTTACAGTGTTGTGTTTCCACAGCATTGCCATAAATGTTATTAAAAAAGAAATCCCTTTGCAGGACTGTAAATGTAAGATTTACAGTCAAGTTTAGATATGAAGCTTGGAAAATGGCTATCCTGTAAAACAATAACAACATTTAAAATTTTTTAAAAATTATTGTACCAGTTTTGCATTTGAGAAATTAAAAAAAGGTTAAAAAATCAGAAAAAGGTTTTATATGTACATGATGGACTTTTATATTTCCTTGCACACAGAGGCATCCTTTCAGAAATTATTTCAATATTCACACCAAATATAGCTGAGGGAAAAAAAGCCTCATCTACAATCAACTCTATTCACACACAGACTTTCTGTTCCTAGAAAAGCCTTAAAATGGTGGCCTCTTGCCAGAGAACAGAGAACCAGTTTTATCAGCTCTATCCATTGCTCCCTGTCACATCAATCAATATTTGAGGTGATAGAAATTTCCCAGACAAATTCAGGTTGTCCCAGAGATATTGCCATAATGCCTTTCCAGAGGTCAGGTTTGAAAGTGTCAAAGTAATTGTTCATTAGTATCTTAATCAATCAATCAATCAATCAAATTTGCACACTGCCCCGATTAGTTGAGACTCTGAGCTGTGTACCAGATAAAAATAAAACCAGCCAAATGGTGCCTTGTCTGAAACATCCAAAACTTTAGCAAGGGTCACTCCATCTTGTTCTTCCTACCTGCTGCCCTCCAAATGTGTGATACTACAACTCCCATCATTCACAGACATCTCAAGAAAGGCTGCGTTAAAGCATTACAGGAATTTATATGCTGATCTGGATCATATAAAACCTCTAAAAGTTGTACTCCTTTGAGTTGTGCCTTCTATAAAGAACCTCGCATTGCAGTAGCCATCTGGAAGCAGATTTAGTGGATTCGGTTTTATTTCTTTTTACCAAGATTGCCTTTTCACTCAACACAATTCTGTTCAGCCCTACTGGTGTTAACTGATGAGGGAAAGTATGCACGAAACTTCAGATTTATAAGTACATATTTGTATTATCTCCCTCCCTACCAGGATAAATATTTTTTTGCAAACAGGCTTTCCACTGGAGGGAAAACAAAACACTTTTACATCTACTTCTGCCTTATGTTATGCTTTGGGCTCTACTAAGGCATTTTCTTATTGTGAACTGTGGTGCATCATTTGGACAAATGTGAATTTGAGTGTGCATATGAATTCTGGATTCATCTATGCATTCTGGAAATAAGAAGGTGGGTAGTGGTTGCAAGTGAGTGTGGATGGAAATGAGATAAAGTTCAAGGTTTATTTTTTAGACTGGGTATTGGTCAGAGAGATGAATCAGTAGTAAGAGATTAGAAAATATGTGAGCTTTGAATCTCAGTTTTTCAGCTCTGTATTTTTACTGATTTGTTTTCGTATTTATAGTTCACCTAAATTACCTAATTCTGAGACACAACAACCCAGCTTCTTTTTTTCAGAAAACTCCAGGATCTACACTGTTTTGTAAACCAAACCCACATGGACAGGGTTTGAATACTCACCTCAGGAAATACTTATGTTACACCATACTTAGAACACGGCTGTTGGGAATCTCAAGAGGAAAGAGTTGATTCTTATGTTTGAAGAGTTGTTTAATAGACCTGCCATGATTCAATCTCACCAAGAAAAATCCTGAAAACAGTTGAGCATCTGTCGTCAGGTACTTCAGGCTAGTATTTTTTATTGCTTTTCATCTTGGCTGGCATACTGAACAGATTCAGACTGGTTTTCTAGCTGGTACCTCAAATAAGACACAGTTCTTGTTAACACTGCTTCTCCACAATGGTGGTGTCCAGAATTTATTTTAGCAATCACCTCTGGAAACACCACCCACATTTTTGTCTGAACTGCCAATAACTAGAAGCCCACCTATTTTCTGGAACTGATGTTTGAAAAGTTCTCTTAATGAATGCATTCTTTTTGATGTAGATAACTTATTTTATTTACTAAATTTGTACACCACCTAAGTCCCAGCGATTCTTGAAGTGATTTGTTTCACGTGTGGTGCTGGGAAAGCTGCTGGGCCATTTTATTACAAATTTGCTGAAACCCAGAGCCAGCCCTGCTACTTTATTCATCCAGCTAATGTAAATATAGATTGCTGAGAAAAGGCAATTTGTTTTATGAATAACCAAGGGGAACAGAATTGAATTTACTTAATTTTAAATATTCATTTACATATTTTTTAACATTAAATATAATTAAAACACATTCAGCTTGTAAAACCATGGAAACAACACATTGTCTGTATTCACAGAATAGGTAAGCAAGGCGGGTCCATAATGCTGGTCTGATCTATCGGCTTCCTCTTCCTTATGTGGAATATTGGCTAGATTAGAGGTTAGATTAGCCCCAACCCTGTTGGCCTTCCTGAAGGCTCTTAAGGTTTTGTCATCATGCCTGGGGGTCCGGGGATCCAGGGGTGGTATCAAGTCTGTTGGTTGGTTGCATTGTTTGTAATTTATTGTACTCTCCTGAAAATTAGTTTTATAGTTTTAATTGGTTTTAATGGCTTTTATTTTGTTTTTATTTTAATTGTTGTTGTTTTAATTATGTAAGATGCCCAGAATCACTTAGGTGAGATGGGCGGCAATATAAATTGATTGATTGATTAAATAAATAAATAAATAAGGCAGGCCTGCCATATTCCAATTTACCCAAATGCCCAGTATCCTATATTTCTCTGTGTAGAGGTGCTTTATTATATTATCAGCTGTCCTTCCAGCTGTCTTACCATCGGCTGGCAAAGAAATGTAAGACCAATGTTTATAATCTATGGTTTTTAAAATTGTCTAACTATGTAAATGGTCTAATCACAATCCCTGTACAGAGTGGGGAAAGGTCCTGGTTCTGTCTTTGGCTTGCAAATTTTAACTTCCTCTAACTTCTGCTATGGTTTATTTTTTTTTAAAGTAACAGTTTTGTGGTGGTAAAATTCTCAGCAAGATCAAAAGTGTCAAAGGAGAGGTTTGATTTAGACTTTCTCCTCCTCTCTCTGTTGCTTGGAAGACTATGAGAAAGCTTACCATTAACAGATCAACTTACTTGAATGTAACATTAAGCCACAGCATCATGTCTGATTATAGATTCTGGTTAGCTGCCTCTGAATTAACAAACCAAGAGTCAGTCCACTATGTTAAGCTGTGAATAAATCAGTCACACATGAGTGTGGCATGTAATGAGAATGTACCTTTTGTCATATTTGATATATGGAGGTTTAAATATGGAAAATAACAGACCATTTTTTTTTACATGATTATCATTTTGGAATTTAAGCATTTTCCAAGCTTGCTCCATAATTCACAGGGAAATTTACATCTACACTGCTGCATTATTTCATATTTATTACATTAATATACTAAAGAGACTGAAGTTGGCAAATATGATTAATCTGTTTCAAATTGTTCTTCTAAACAATCTTGGGAGTGTGTTAGACTGAGAGAGAGTGATTGGCATTAGATCACCCAGTACGTTTATAGCTGAGTGAAGATTTAAATATGGATCTTCCCAGCCTTATTCTGGCTTTTAAATATCCATGCCACATGGATTCTCACATCAAAGCCTGCTTCCATTTTTAGCCCAACCTGGTAAACCATTTCTGACTTTTTCACATATTAGCTTAGCTTTCAGTTTCATTGTCATTTAATACTACAGTAAAAACAAATAAGTCCAAGACAACATACGACTGGAATCAAGACTGTTGATTGCTTGCCAGCTTTCATTAAACTCTTCTCCTTTATTTTCCTCTTCATAATAAATTAGGGGAAACATACAACAGTGGCTCTTCTCTGAGGCTTCTAAAATTTAATTTTAAAATCACATCAGCAAATGTTGATTGATTGATTGAACATATCTGCGTGCCACCACAACAAAAATCACTCGCAGCAACTCACATAGAAAAAAATGCAATATGAAACAAGCCCTATACCAAAACATAACAATAGCAACACTACAGGAATAAAAAGAAAATAAAAAATGGCCACATCAAATCCAATGAAGGGAAGACTATCCAAAACAACTCAGTCTTTAGGAGCTTTTGAAAGGCCAGCAAAGAGGGAGCTAGCCTGATCTTCATGGGAAGGCTGTTCCATAATGTTTGGCTGTGCAACAGAAAAGAAGCACCACTTTGCCTCCAGAAACGATGCAATTGGCTGAAATTTTCCCTTGCTAGATTTCATTGGTTGGGTTGAAGCTGCCTGAAGAAGGTGGTCCTGAAGGTATTATGGCATGAGTTATGGTACAAATTGGCATTGTCTAGCTGTTTACATGGAAATCAGCTAAAGCGTAGCAAAGTGTCTTCTACAGCAGTGTTTCTCAACCTTGGCAACTTTAAGATGTGTGGACTTCAATTCCCAGGATGCCATTTTGAATTCTGGGAGTTGAAGTCCACACGTCTTAAAGTTGCCAAGGTTGAGAAACACTGTTCTACAGCGTGGGGTAGAGTGGATGGACCCACCCCATCCCCCATTTCAGACTGGTGTGTTGTCTGGATTGCCATTTTGTGATTATTTTGTCATTCTTTTTTGTAATTTTAAAAAATTGTATTCTTATTTACTTTTTTATGTTTTTTTTTTATTTTGTGAACCATCCAGGTTCAGCTGAAATCAGGAGGAATCAAATCAAATCAAGTTTGACAAACTTTAAGCAGAAGTGTGGGATTGGGGGAGAAAATGAAGCATGAAATTGTAGAGAAATCAGAATACTAAAACAAATGAAATCTGCAGATCATACAATGATTCTGATTTCATATTCTTTTGACAAATTGCTGTTTATTTCTACATCTATTTTGGAGTGCAAGTATGTTATAGGTAATAATTGTTTTATAATTGATTTTTTAAAAATGGCTTCTTTTAAACTAAATTATATGAACATTTGTGCTACAATTTGCTAGGTCAGTAACCCTGTTAGCTGATAATGTTGAGCTTCCACAAAGAACAATTAAACAATTCTGTATTATGGTTCAATCCATTTTAAGTCTAAAAAAACCTCAGTGCAGATTTGCAAATGCTTCATAGGACCAAGCAACCTTGCCTGGGTTTGGAATCTAAGGGCAGTTTTACCTGTCAGTTTGGATGGGAGAAATCCCAAGACTGTAAGCTAGACAGGTAATAATAATAATAATAATAATAATAATAATAATAATATCCCCTAGTGACACACTACCTTGATGTGGTTGTAGCACTTGTGTGGTTTGAGGAAGATAAGAGCTATGCCAGAGGTTCAACAATACTGGACAGGTCTCATCAGAGGATCCAGATGAAGAATGTCTCTCCCATAAACAATATGGTGAGATGTAACTTACAGAAACCTATACTGGATAGGTCGTGGCCTGGGTCAGCAAGGGCCACACTAGGTGTTGGAGTTCCTGGACAACTGGTGACAAGTGGGCTACAGGATTCAGGGCTGTTGGCTGAGCAACCAGGATCAGCAGCTGAAGGGCTACTGGAAGAAAAGTTGCTTACTTGTCGCAAATATACAAAGACTGAAAACAAAGAAATAATTACATATCAAGTCCAGTGAGAAAAGGATATCTAAAAAGAATGTACCAGTTCTGGAAAGAGCAACGTCCAGAATCAGAAATAACAGAATAGAGGCTAGCAGGTCACTGTTGATTTATAATACAAAATAAAGTATTCACTGAAGTAGAATTGGAAGAACTCCAAAGGTTCCATGGCAAAGAAATCAAAACCTTGCCAGAAGTAGCTCAGACAGTACAGGCAAACCAGGTGAAGTCAGTAGTAGAGGAAGCCAGCATCGCTATTGAACCATTTTCATTCCCAAACCAGGCTCCCTCTCCTCTACCTTCTCCTCAGAAAGAACAAAGTTCTCTAATTGAAAAACAAGAGGAATTGAAACAAAGAATAACTGAGCATCTAGAATAGCACAAAAGCAACAGAAAAGGGTTGCCTGTCTTGAAGCTTGTTACAAAAAAACAGCTAGCACAAATATTAGAAGATGCCAATAATGTAATATCAAATATAAGCATCAGCTCACTACAAGAAACAAACCAAGCGATGTACAGCATGGCTGCAGTTATAACTGAATACCTTGGATGCAAAATCAACAAACAAGAAAAAAAGCCAAACACTATATCACCAAAATAGAAGATCAGGTTGGAAAATATGATCAGCATACTACAATCAGATGCAAGCTGCCTAGAACAGATGAAAGAAAAGAAACTGAAGAATAAGAAGATCAAAGAATACCTGATCAAGAAATGTCACCTAGAGACAACGAAGATCAAGGAAGCGCTAGAAATAATAAAGTGGCCATAGCCAAGAAAATCAGCAGATATGAAGCTTGAATTGCACACTACAGGCATTACCTCCAATTTTAGTCGAATCAGAAACATTTCTACCTATCCATCAATGGAGAGACTGCTATGAACCAGTCAACACCTGACAAAGAAGAAACAGTGCAGTTCTGGGTTCAGCTATGAGACAACCCAAAGAAATACAACAAGAATGCAGCTTGGATAAAGGAGGTGGAGAAGAATAAAAAAGAAGCTGAAATGAAAGAAATCGTAATAACAGCAGAAATGGTGGAGAAAAGGGCAAGGAAGATCAAGAATTGGTCAGCACCAGGTGAAGATGAACTGTGTGGTTTTTGCTTGAAACATCTGACTGCTGTGCACCCACTCATTGTCAAGCTGTTTAACAACATACTGCAAGGAGGTGAAATTGAAGATTGGTCAACATCTGGCAAAACCTACCTGATAATGAAAGATCCAACAAAAGGGGCAGCACCAGGCAAACTGCAGGCCAATTACCTGTTTACCAACAACTTTCAAATTGCTAACTGGTGTTGTAGCTGATGCAGTCCAACAGCATCAAGTTGAAAACAAACTCTTTCCACCTGAGCAGAAAGGAAACTGCCCAAACAGCAGAGGAGCAAAAGATCAGCTTCTAACTGACAAGATGATTTTGGAAAACTGCAAGAAAAGGAAGACCAACTTGAATGAAGCTTGGATTGATTACAAGAGGGCATTCAATTCCCTGCCACATGATTGGATAATCAAGTGCCTAGAAATAACAGGAGACAATAGAAACATCAGAAACTTTGTGCAAAGATCAATGGCAAAATGGAAGACACAATTACTGGTCAATGGTGATAGACTGGGAGAGGTTATTATCAAGAGTGGAATCTTTCAAGGAGACTCACTATCACTACTACTGCTTGTCATTGCATGGATTCCTCTGTCAACAATACAGGCCATAGCTGTCGAACATCAAAAACATCTGCCAGGTTATCCCACCTCCTTTACATGGACAATATGAAGCTGTATGGAAAAAAACACCTGAAATACAATCTCTGCTCAACACTGTCCGAATATACAGCAAAGATATTGCAATGGAGTTTGGATTGGACAAATGTGCCACCTTTGCCATCAACAGGGGAAAAATAGTGAAAACTGAAGGACTCAAGATGTCCTATGGAAATAACCTCAAGAATCTGGATGAAGAAGATCACTAAAAATACCTGGGCATCCTTCAGGCTGACAACATCAAGCACGCTGAAGTCAAGAAGAAGGTTAGTAGTGAATACATCAGAAGAGTGAAGCAGATCTTAAAATCCAGACTGAGTGGAGGAAATACCATTAAGGCAATTAACACTTGGGCAATTCCAGTCATTAGATATACAGCTGGAATAGTGGACTGGACTCAAGTAGAACTAAAAGCCATGGATAGGAAGACCAGAAAAATAATGACAATGAATCATGCCCTACATTCATGCAGCAATGTTGACAGATTCTATTTACCAAGGAGCATAGGTGGGCATGGAATGTTATAAGTACACAAGACAGTTGAAGAAGAAGAAAGGACATTGGAAGAATATCTGAAGGACAGTGAAGAAGATGCACTGAAGCTTGTACACCTTGAAGGCTTATTGAATACCAAAGAGACTACACTGGTCTATAAAAAATGAAGAATAGAAAAGAGGCATGGCAAGCCAAAGTATTACATGGCCAGTACATGAAAAAGCTAGCAGGCAAAGCAGGTAACAACAAGACCAGGTAATGACTAAGAGCAGGAAAGTTGAAGAAAGAGACAGAGGGGCTAATTCTGGCTGCACAAGACCAAGCCTGAAGAACAAATGCATACAAAGCCAGAATCAAGAAGACAGCAACAGACAGCAAATGTC
The DNA here is from genome assembly GCA_030867105.1 of Liasis olivaceus. NCBI lineage: Eukaryota > Metazoa > Chordata > Lepidosauria > Squamata > Pythonidae > Liasis > Liasis olivaceus. Next base: position 268,922,580 of record CM061349.1, read on the forward strand.
GTCTCTGCAAAGAAGCTGAAGAAACAGTGGACCACCTAGTTAGCAGCTGCAAGAAGATCGCACAGACTGACTACAAACAACAGCATGACAAAAGCAAGAATGGTGCATTGGAATATCTGCAAGAAATACCATTTGCCTGGAAGCAAGAACTGGTGGGACCACAAAATAGACAAAGTAATAGAAAATGAAGGAGCTAAAGTGCTCTGGGACTTTAGAATTCAAATAGACAAGCACCTGCTGCACAACGCCCCAGACTTAACAACTGTTGATAAGAAAGACAAAAAAGCCTGGATAGTGGACATTGCAATACCTGGAGACAACAGAATAGAAGAAAAAGATCTGGAGAAAATCACAAAATATAAAGACCTGCAAATAGAAGTAGAAGTAGAACTATGGCAAAAGAAAGCAAAGATTGTACCAATAATAGATGCCTGGGGTGCAATTTCAAAACATCTGGAGCACCACTTGAACACCATCGGCATTGACAAAATCACCATCAGTACACTGCAAATGCAGCTTTACATTACAGCTTACATCCTGCAATGATACCTTTAACACCATCAAACAAAAGCATCTGCCTATCCTAGGTCCTTGGGAAGGACTCGATAGGTGGACAAAAATGCCAAATTCAGTCTAAATATCTGGCTGACTGTGTGTCCAACCATAATCGTCACAACCATAATATAAAATATGGTTTATTAAAAATAAAATCTTGCAGTTGAGCTGAATATCTGGTGACTTCACTGCTTTGGCTGAATTGTTTTTTTGCCTCTACATTCTTTGGGGATTATAATCAAACAATTATGAAACAATTCAGCTAAAGCAGTGAAGTCACCAGATATTCAGCTCAACTGCAAGATTTTATTTTTAATAAACCATATCTTTTTCACAGGTAGACCTTCAGATTTTAATTCCTTCTATGTACTCAGGTGTATCTACAAGATAATTAATACAGAGATATCCCCAACATTTAAAAATAATAACCAAGCTCTTGGGGGATGTAATAATTTTCTTTAAGGAGTAGAGATAGAGATGGCTGGTGGCTTTGAAGCTGCTGGATTCAAATCCCCTCTGATTCCTCAAAGGCTCAAGATTCAATCCTATAGCTAACCTCAGCCTAGTACAGCGTAATGAAATTTTCCCCAGAAAGGGATGGGAAATACATATAGATATATCCCAGTTTGAAGATGGAAATGTGTTTTGGAGCATGGTCACATTACACCTGTTGCATCTTTTCCTGGAGGGGGGGGGGACACATCTGATTTAAGAAGGCACTGATAAGTGCAACATGTATGCACATACTCCAAATCACCTTTTCCCTTATATCACTAGCATCCCTAATACAGCTACATAGATGTAGATATATAGATTTAGGTATATCTTCTGAGGTAAAAGTTTGACAGTCATACATCCAAGTATGCCAGCAGGGACTACAAAGTGATGCAAGATTCTCCATCCCTGCCCCAGTTCTACTTAGATTTACTGATTTTGTATTTATTGGTTTCATGTGTCATGCCATAGTTTTTCCAGGAGCTCAAGATGGCTTTGTATGATTTTCTTCCCCAATGTTATTCTCACCACAAAGCTTTAAAGTGGGTTTCAAAAGATTGAAAAATACAGGCAAGCCCACAAAATGTATAAAATCTGTTGGACATCACCATCCAATAAGCTGGAGGCAAAATCAGGTGACCTGTAGAGGGCGGCATCAGCGCAGGGCTTAATGGCCATTTTGTGTTGATAGGGCAAAGATCCTTCTCTGGGTTCCCTGGTCTGCCTCACCTGCTGCCATTTTGCTGTGGTCTCCCTGAAGAAATGGACGCAGCAGTGCTAGACTGCTCAGCCAGCTGTGCATTTTAACTCAATGACCCTTGCCGATGGAGTGCAAGGTGGAAATAATGAAAGTGTGGAAGGGTGCAATTATCTGATGGTATAACAATGAAACTGAAAGGATGGAACCAACCCTTTCCCGTTGCCACCCTACATACCAGCATATTTTATTTTAGCAAAATCCTAAATAAAAATGCTGCTTGTCACTTAGTTCCCTTTGTGACTCTGGTCTTTTGTATGGTTTTTTTTTTTTTTTTTTTACTTAATTCAGCTTGGGTTATGAAAAAATTGGATGTAGGAGGAAAGACACAGGAAGGAGCTCAGATAGTTTTTTTATTTATTGGTTTATTTGTTGCAATAATTATATGCCACCTGCTTATTGGACTCCAGGAGGCTAATAATAGTAAGACATTAGAACACCTTATAATAACATAAAATTAAAATAAATGTTAATCCCTCTCCCAATTAAAAATCTTCTCCAAATGCTTTACAGAAAAGGACTGTTTTCACCCATTTCCTGAAAGCTGGAAATTAACCAGACCTCAGGAAGGAAACTGTTTCACAGTGAGAAAGTTGTCTCTGAGAAGGTAACCCTCTAGTTCCCAATGACATGCTCTCTCAAAGGTAGGTGCCTATTGCATCCTTTCCCAGTTAGACCACGGAAGACAGGCAGACTTTTCCTGGACATGTTCTTGATGGTAACAAGGGCCCAAGCCATGGAGGGCTTGATAGGTAACCAGCAACTCCTTGGACTGAGCTTGGAAGCATACCAGAAACCAGCAACTGTCACATACTAGGGGTTATTCTGCTGATTGGTGCTAGCTGGTTCAGCAGAATAACCCCTAGTATGTGGCAGTTGCTGGTGATTTTATGCTTAGAATTCTGCAGCCACTCCATTCATGCTGCAATGCTGGAATTAGCACATTGTCCTCTCTAGCTGTTGATATGCAGAAATGGGAGGGCAGCAAAGGAGAAGGAAGCAGCCAATCACTTTGCTTATCACATACTGCACATTCATGCCCAATCAGGACACCAACACAACGGTCAGAACAAACACAATGAGGGCAGGATAATGATCTGCAATCTGGGCAGCAAATCTCATGCTCTAGTGTTCTGCTACCTTGAGGATGGGGGATACTGGGAAAAGGCCTTTAATTTGAGCACATTCCACATGTGAGGAAGAAGAGGAATGAGCACAACATGTTGAGAAGGCTGTGAAGACTCCTTATGAGATTTACAGCATTGGAAAATCAAACTCCAAATAACTGAACTTAGCCTGAAGGAATGAAAATTCACAGTAAGCAAGATGAAAGTTGCTTCCTTTTTAAAATGCCAGCAGAGTGAGCATAAGTACAGTGGGGAAGAAATAGTTATCCAATTGTTCTCTTTTCATTAATAATTTACTTTGCTTATGTTACAGTTTTCATGGGGAGAGATTTTAAATTTTATTTTAAAATAAAGCCCTGCAGGTTGAAGAGGTGGCTGCTTCTCCTTCTTTTATTATTTTTACACCTCTGTGCAGAAATCTCTTCCAGCACAGTCAGCTGCTGGAAGTGCCAGCTATATCTTGATGCCTTTCCCAGCTACTGGAAGTACCATACAAGGCCTGAGAGAGACATGAAGTGGTTCATGAGGCAAATCAAGCTGCCTCGGTACTTCAGCAAGAAAAACTGGGTCTCCTCCATAGAGTGACATATCTAGGCAAAACCCAGCTGCCTCACACAAGGCCTGATAAATATTACTTAAGAGAGAAAAAAATCAAAATGGGTTTGCTAGGTTTGAGAACTAGGCTTAAAAACAAATAACGAAGTCTAACCAAGAACTGTCATGGAGGAAAGACATAGTAATTCATAGTAATTACTCACTCTTGGCTGTTGGAAAGTTGGAGTTCTTGCAGTCTTGGCCTTCCAACAGCCAACACAGTGGTCTTGTTGACCATTTCATTCTCCAGTGGTTAAATAAGAGATCAAGGAAGCAGTTCTCTTAGACTGAATCCTAACTAATAGGGAAGTGCTGGTTGAAGAGATAAAACCATTATGAACTTTGGGAGGAAGTGATGATGTCATCTTGGAGTTCACAATGCTACCAGAAGATAAATTGGAGCACAGTCTTACAATGCACATTGGATTTTAGGAGAGCCAATTTCAACACGCTTATAGAAGTAGTTGGTGGGATCCCATGGTCTGAAGTTTTCAGGTCAAAGGGGGTGCAAGAAGGCTGGAAACTTCCCAAAAGTAAGATACATAATTCCAATGGGGGGGAAAAATGAGGAGCAACTTAGGAAACTATTGTGGATGCAAATTGTGCCTTTGACTATGATAATACCTAGAAGAGACAGATATAAGAAGTGAAAGATGAGTGTAATCGCCAAGAAGTTGTGCAAGGTAGTAACTAATATCTGTAGAAAGAAAGTTAGAAAGGCATATAACACAAAAGAAATGTAGGCTTGAAAAGGAAGCTAATAAGTATGAAATGGCCTTTTTTTAAAAAAAAAAACTATTTCAGTAGAAAAAAAAAAAATAAAAGGAAGGGATGATAGAACAGTAACAGGACCTAAGCTAAATAATTGACAAAGGGAAAGGGTGGAATCCAAGGTAATTAAAATGATGGTTAAAGAGCATCTGGCTACCACAAATGAATTTAAGTCTTCAGGAGCAGACCAGCATCCAAGAATTTTGAAGAAACTTACAGATGTTATTCTGTAACCCGTTTCTGCACTGTTTGAAAAATCATGGAGAATTAGCATAAAGCCAAAGAATTAGAGATGGGTAAATGTGCCTATCTTCAGAAAGGGGAAAAAAGAAGACACAGATAACTACAGACTGGTCAATTGGAATCAATATTGGGCAAAACTGTTAGGCAATCATTTTGTATGCCTTTAGAAAAGATAGAGCCAGGATGTGTTTATGAAGAATAAATTATGCCCAAACTGATATACTTTTTTGATAGAATGACTAGTTAAGTTGGTCATGGGAATGTAGTGGACATAGTACACCTTTTCTATAGTAACACATTCAAGAAAGTCTCCTGTGAGATTGTATTACAGAAGATGACAAAATGTTGGCAGGACGATGTGGCCATAGGATGAATACAGAACTGTTGGAACAATTGTACCTATGTACAGTTGCGTGCTAGTGGCTCTGTGTCAAGCTGGAAAGAAGTTTTGAGTGGCATTCTGCAGGGCTCTGTTCTAGGCCCTATGCAATAAATTTATAAATAACATGGATGAGATGTTAAAAGTATAAGATTATAAAATTTCCAGATGACCCAAAGATTGGAGGTGGGGATAGCAAAAATCTTAGAGAAAAATATCTAGATTTAGGAGGATCTTGGCTAACTGGGATTCTGGGCAAAAAAACAGCAAGGCAAATTTTAGCAATGACAAATAGAATGTTTTCCCTTTGTTTAGGAAATATCAAAAGGAAGAGTATAGGATGGGGAGAACCACACTGGGGAGTAGTACATATGAAAAGGATCTGGGTATCTTGGTTATTCTCAGTTTAACAGTGTGATTATATGCCATCATGTCAGAGTTGATTGTCTGCAACCATAGACAGAACTATTCTAGGATGATGTGTCCCCAACCTAGCCCTTCAAGTCTTTCAACAATGCACTCATCCCTTCTGTAATCAAGTCCATCTACCTTGCTGTATAGTGACAGAGTATTAACAGGGTAAACTGTTGCTGCATCTTTGTAGGTACAGACATTTCACAGCATCTGCATATCTTTTACAAGGCCTTCATTGCTACCCTATTCTATGTGGTGTATTTCTTGATTGCTGATTACTTTAATGTTTGTGTGTGTGTGTGTGTATAAATATATATATATATATATAGAGAGAGAGAGAGAGAGAGTGAGTGAGAGAGAATTTTTACTAAGAACTTTGATTATAATAGTAAAATCTAATACAAATTAAACTTAAAGAAAGAAAAGAGAATAGAAAGGAGTAAAAAGTGCAAGAAAAAAAGAAAGAGAGGAGAAAAGTAAGAATATAATAAAGAAAAAAGAAATATATAAAGAAGTTACTGCCAACTTCCATCACATACAAACAAATTTAGTGACTTTTCACCCCCACCTCCAAGGTTATAAACATTGATCTCTTCATCCCATATCCCATCTCTTATCTATAAACAAATCCATAAAACATCACCGTTTCAGTCCTGGTGCCGGCAGAAAGTCCATAAGGGGTTACTAGAAGTAACAACATATCTTGTTTTAACCTTGATCAAATAACCCAACTTTATATTCCTTCCTTTTACTTCTAACAGTCTTAACCTTTAATTCATTCAAATATACTGTCATAGGATTTGATTTTTCTTCATTTCTTCTCTGTCCCATTGCACAGAGTTTTTCAAGGCTTTAACAAGCCTCTTTTATAAATCCAATAAGAAAAAAATTATCCAGGTCACTTTTTTGGTTTGTCATTTGTATTTCCTTTTTAAAATTTAAAAGCTCAGCCAGCTTCTTTTGTAGATCCAGTGAAACATCCTTTTCTAAGTAATTCTCTTGGCCTGTCAGTTGTAAATCCACTTTTGATGCCATCTCTATCTTGTCAGATAAAATTTGTTCTACATCTATCATTTCTTCAATAACATCTTTTGGACATAGTCTATCCATAGAACATCATTACTGACATTGTTAATACTGTGGCTACTATTTTCTGATTGCTTCTGTTAATATTGTGGCTATACTATTTTCTGATTCTTCAAAAGGTTCCTTCAGTATTTTAATTGTTATAATATTTCATAACATTTTACAGGCTTGTAAATCTTTCCTCTACCTAAAAGCTTTAGTCCTCTCTAGTGCCATTTTTGAAATCATGAAATTGCTTATCTTTGTTGTGTCTTGTAAACACCAAAACAGAATCTATTTCCCATGAAAAGCTGTTTGTTCTTTATAATTAATTCCAAAAACTTATGTAAAAGTTTCAATATTCCAATTTTGTTTGGACCCTTAGTCCATTTATACCTTTCTAAGATCAAAAATCTTATTTAGTTTTTTGCTGTTTATTTCAGATTTTTCAAATTCTTAAGTTTAGGATTAAATTTTTCTTTCATTCAGGATTGAAGGCAGACTCACCTGGGATTTTCCAGTGTTGTTCCTCTAATAGCTTAAAAATAGTTAATGAGCAATTTCTGAAAGTGATTAGAAAGTGAGGTTTGCAAACTTAGTGTCCTTTAAAACACAGTGTCCACTGTGGCTGCAAACAAGATGGCTAATCCTGGTGCAAAAACTTGTGGAAAACTCCTGTCCTGCAGCCTTCTCATAAGGAACAGCCATCTGGAGCATACATGGGTGATTTGTCCTCCTCTTATCTGGAGAGGTTCCAAGGGACTGGTCTACTCACCTGTCCCTTGGCCTTTGCCACAGTCTTTGGCAGAGCTGTCTTCAGTTTGGCATACCTCCCCTGGAAGTCTGAACTGCTGATTTCTTTACTGTTGATAGTCAAGCCTAAAAGTCACCACTGCAACTGAGTCCATCCACCTTGCTGCTGGTTATCTTCTTTCCTTTCCTTTCAAAGACTGGTTGTACTTGTCATTATTTTGGCTTTTTCAATATTTAATCTTAGTCCAATTTTTCACTCTGCTTCTTGACTTTCATTACTAGAGATTGCAGATCAATGTCATACAGCTGAAACACACACACAAATAAGTAGGTATTGACTTAGCAATAAGACATATGAAAAGGTTATTGGAATTGTAGTTGACCAGAAACTGAATGTAAGTCAGCAACATGATGTGTCTGCTGAAAAGGCAGTCACAATTTTAAGCTGCATGACTATAAGTCAATGGAATGTAATCATTACTTGATTGCTATAAGCATTTAATCTGGGGTGTTATAAGGAGCTGGATTTTGGTATATAATCCCAGTTGGAATGATATTCCAAAGGAGAACCCTAAGGGAAATACATTCCACTGTCTCTTAGAGACAGGAGAAGGTTATGCAACAGAGCAAATCTGGCAACAAATGTTATGCTCTTAATATTAGTAGGGAAGGGAATGCCAAATTATGTTGAGCAGTGGGGGGAATCAGGTCAGGGTGAGAACTCAGCTTGGTGAAACTTATTCATTAGATAGAACTGGATGCAGAAACCTGATTTTATAAGTATCAGTATACATGGTAAGGGATAGCAAAAAATCAGCAGCAGCTTAATTCAAATGCATCCAAGTCTAAATAAATTTCAAGTATGTGTGCTGAATTAACTGGCTTTAGCCCACAGCCACTATCATTATTTGATGAGTATTATCATGAAAGTTCCCTAGCTCTGTATCAAACAAAAGAGATCAGCAATAATTTTTGGAGAAACTGAGCATTCTGTCACCTTGCCATGGTACAGGAGAATCCATGAGGAATAAAAAGGGTTTGATGGCAGGCTTGCATAATTTTGCTATAGAGAACCAGGGCAGAGACTGAACATCTTTGGTGCGTTCATGCAGGCTTTAAAAGAAGTGATTTAGTTTACATCATGGTTGCAAACTGGAGAGATAAACTTTTTTAGACATTTTGTAAGATCTTCACCCAAAATATCACACTGAAGTTTTTGTTACCCATTATTCCCACAATAAGGTTCAATATTTGGAATTATGGTTTTGAACCCAGAAAGTCAGAAAGGGTGAGATGTCTTTATTAATATTTAAGATCTCATGAGAAATGGTTTCTCATTTAGGATTCTGGACTATATTTCTGATGGTGATGAATTTTCTGATAGAATGGCCACTCTATGGCTCAGTGATTGATAATTGGCATTGATCAAACAGCAGGTTTACATTCCATTCCCATTGTAAATCGAATAACTGATTTTGATAATAGTCAGTGTTATAAAGAAGTAAAGATGAAGTGCAGTGTCAGTATGGTGTAATGGTAATGGTGCCAGACTATGAGAGGGGAGACCCAAATTCTAGCCCTCCCTTGGCCACAGGTATCAGCTAATAACCCATTTGCTGGATTGTCCCCACTGGAAAAGAATATCTGAAAACAGTGATACAGAGCAAGGACATAATCCTTCCCCAGGTCACTTGTTTATCATTCTACCTCATGCATAGAGGTTTAATTTAAAAAATATCCATTGGTGGCAATGACATTTCCCCCTTCCCTTTATGTTTGTGTGGGTGTATGTGTGTGTATGGATTTTGAAAACAAATAGCCTAGGGGGGAAGAAGATTAAACTTTCCCTTTCCATATGATTGCCTAGACTGATAAAGGCCTGCTGTGTGTTTACTTTAGTATAAAGAAAAATCACAAAGACAATGACAGGTTACCTATATATAAAGGAGATGTTAAGATCCCTGACATGCCAAAATGTGTTTGTTTTCAAGAATTGTATACTACCTGTCAAAACAGTTTTCCCAGTGTAGCTTAGGCACTCTAAAATTTTAAAAAAAAAGTTTTTAACAACTAACATTGTGATTAAAATATACTATATATAGTATTGTGTGACCTGTAATTTGCATGTCATACGACAGTGTTTGTCTTAAATGAGCTATATCCTGTGGCAACCAGAGGAATCCAAATCAACTCAGCTTCACAAATGTAACATTTTTATTTTCTTCTCTTCTTATTTAATCCTGTTCAGCTATGCTTTTGATCATTTACAGAACAAATGGGACATTTAGGAATATTGGTCAAGTTTTAAGATGATAAGGGGATTTCTAATTAGGTACTTTGGTAGGAATACTGACATGATAAGAGATAGTTACATCAAAAAGACCGCACATAGACTGGTAGTGGAAAAAACAAAACTTGCCACAACTTAGATGGGCTCCAACAATCATTAGCAGGGTAATGAAAGTAGAAATTAATCAATAAAAGCAAAGGATATGTGGTATTCCTTGCTCCTTTTTAAATAGTTGGTTACTGTTTGTCAAATATATCCCTGAGATTCAAGTATTCTTCTTCTATAGAAATACAATGGGGTGCATAAGTCCAAAATAATTTTTTTGTTGGATAAGCCTTAGTTTATTAAAAATTTTGATACTGATGTTAAGACAGTCCCCACTGTTTAGACAAAAAAGGAACAAATTGATAAATCAATCTGAATTGGAAGAGTAACATTATATGAGCAATCCCCTTGCAAGCTGTTTATACTCCAAATTATTTCTGCAATTCTAACTGCAATCTAGAATTAGGCAATACTTATCCCACCTAATCATATATTGATGGAAAAAATGATGAATGCTGGAACTAATCCCCATAAATTTTCATACACGATACCTTCAGTCATATCTGTGGCTGCAAAATCAGACCTTAGGAAACCCTCTGCAATGTTCTTTCTACATGACCTTATGTAACTAACTGTATTTTCATTCCTTCATTTCTCCACTTAAAAAATGAGCATAGCTGGATAATTGCACTAATTGTATAATTGTAAGATTTGTAAGATTGTAAGATTTCACTGTCTCACTGTTAGAATTATATATATATGTACTTTGTGAGCCGCCCAGAGTTCCCCATTGGGGGGAGATGGGCGGACAATAAATCGAATGTATAAATAAAATAAATAAATAAATAATAGCACAATAGTGCACAAATTTATAATTTCTTGCCTGCTCAGAATTGTCACACGAAGTAGCCATAATAGTTGCATTTACTCATTTTCCTCTCTTCTTTCTGTCAATTTGCTCCCCTAGAACATATCCTCTGGGTCACATCTATAAAAGGTAAAGGCTACTTTGAGTCCCAATCAATACCTGATGATTTCATGGACATTTTTATGTTATTTCTTGGCAGCAAGACCAGAACTGGCTCATCATGCTTGTTTTCTGGAATGTATTTATTTTTTTGCTTCCTAATATGGCCTTAAATATTAATCTTTTCACCCATTCCTTCATTCAAATACTTACAAGGCCCAATCTTTTTTAGCTTCCAAGGCCAGATAAAATCAGCTAGGTGCTGCTATTTGCTGAGACATCGTATCAGCAAGTCATTGTTTTACTTTTTCAAAAACTTGCTGTTAGTTCCTTTGTAGAAAATATGTTCCCCTTCATGGATCACTGCCTTGTCGTGGCGAAGGGGCTTGTGTAACTCAGTGAAGCCATGAGCTATACCGTGCAGGGCCACCCAAGACGGACAGGTCATGACAGAGAGTTCTGACAAAATGTGGTCCACTGGAGAAGGAAATGGCAACCCACTCCAGTATCCTTGCCAAGAAAACCCCATGGACAATGTTAAAAGGCTAAAAGATATGACGCCGGAAGATGAGCCCCTCAGGTCGGAAGGTGTCCAATATGCTACTGGGGAAGAGCGGAGGGCAATTCCAAGTAGCTCCAGAAAGAGTGAAGCGGCTGGGCCAAAGCCGAAAGGACGTTCAGCTGTGGATGTATCTGGAAGCGAAAAGAAGGTCCGATGCTGTAAAGAACAATATTGTATAGGTACGTGGAATGTAAGATCCATGAACCAAGGCAAGCTGGATGTGGTCAAACATGAGATGACAAGATTGAACGTCGACATCTTGGGAATCAGCGAATTGAAATGGACGGGAATGGGTGAATTTAATTCAAGTGACCATTATATCTACTACTGTGGGCAAGAAACCCTTAGAAGAAATGGAGTTGCACTCATAGTCAATAAGAGAGTGGGAAAGGCAGTAATGGGGTACAACCTCAAAAACGACAGAATGATCTCAGTGCGTATCCAAGGAAAACCTTTCAACATCACGGTAATCCAAGTCTATGCCCCAACCACTGATGCCGAAGAAGCTGAAGTTGACCGGTTCTATGAAGACCTACAAGACCTTCTAGAACTAGCACCAAAAAAAGATGTCCTTTTCATCATAGGGGATTGGAATGCGAAAGTAGGAAGTCAAGGAGTAATCGGAATAACAGGCAAGTTTGGCCTTGGAGTACAAAATGAAGCAGGGCAAAGGCTAATAGAGTTCTGTCAAGAGAACAAGCTAGTCATAGCAAACACCCTTTTCCAACAACACAAGAGACGACTCTACACATGGACATCACCAAATGGTCAATACCGAAACCAGATTGATTACATACTTTGCAGCCAAAGATGGAGAAGCTCTATACAGACGGCAAAAACAAGACCAGGAGCTGACTGTGGCTCAGATCATGAGCTTCTTACTGCAAAATTTAGGCTTAAATTGAAGAATGTAGGGAAAACCACTAGACCACTCAGGTATGACTTAGATCATATTCCATGTGAGTACACAGTGAAGGTGATGAATAGATTTAGAGGATTAGATTTGGTAGACAGAGTGCCTGAAGAACTATGGACGGAGGTCTGTAACATTGTACAAGAGGCAGCAACTAAAACCATCCCAAAGAAAAAGAAATGCAAGAAAGCAAAATGGCTGTCTGATGAGGCTTTACAAATAGCTGTGGAAAGAAGGAATGCGAAAAGCAAGGGTGAAAGGGAAAGATATAAGCAACTGAATGCAGATTTCCAGAGAATAGCAAGGAGAGATAAGAAGGCCTTCTTAAATGAACAATGCAAAGAAATTGAAGAAAACAATAGAATGGGGAAGACTAGAGATCTCTTCAAGAAAATTGGAGATATCAAAGGAACGTTGAGTGCAAAGATGGGCATGATAAAGGACAAAAAAGGCAGGGACCTAACAGAAGCAGAAGAGATTAAGAAGAGGTGGCAAGAATACACAGAAGAACTATACAAGAAAGATCTTAATGTCCCTGATGTCCATGCTGGTGTGGTCACTGACCCTGAGCCAGACATCCTAGAGAGTGAAGTCAAGTGGGCCTTAGGAAGCATTGCTAACAACAAAGCTAGTGGAGATGACAGTATTCCAGCTGAGTTATTTAAAATACTAAAAGACGATGCTGTTAAAGTGCTGCACTCAATATGCCAGCAAGTTTGGAAAACGCAACAGTGGCCACGGGATTGGAAAAGGTCAGTTTACGTTCCAATTCCAAAGAAGGGCAATGCCAAAGAATGCTCAAACTATCGCACAATTGCACTCATTTCACATGCTAGCAAGGTTATGCTCAAAATCCTACAAGCTAGGCTTCAGCAGTACGTGAACCAAGAACTACCGGATGTACAAGCTGGGTTTCAAAGAGGCAGAGGAACTAGAGATCAAATTGCCAACATTCGCTGGATCATGGAGAAAGCACGAGAGTTCCAGAAAAGCATCTACTTCTGCTTCATTGACTATGCAAAAGCCTTTGATTGTGTGGATCACAACAAACTGTGGCAAATTCTTAAAGAGATGGGGATATCAGACCACCTTACCTGTCTCCTCAGAAATCTGTATGCGGGCCAAGAAGCAACAGTTAGAACCGGTCATGGAACAACCAATTGGTTCAAAATAGGGAAAGGAGTACGACAAGGCTGTATACTGTCACCCTGCTTATTTAACCTATATGCAGAGTACATCATGAGAAATGCCAGGCTGGAAGAATCACAAGCCGGAATTAAGATTGCAGGGAGAAACATCAATAACCTCAGATATGCAGACGATACCACCCTAATGGCAGAAAGTGAAGAAGAACTAAAGAGCCTCTTGATGAGGGTGAAAGAGGAGAGTGCGAAAGCTGGCTTGAAACTCAACATTAAAAAAACTAAGTTCATGGCATCTGGACCCATCAATCCCTGGCAAATAGAAGGGGTAGAAATGGAAGCAGTAACAGACTTCATTTATTTGGGCTCCAAGATCACCGCAGACGGACACTGCAGCCATGAAATTAAAAGACGCTTGCTCCTTGGGAGGAAAGCTATGGCAAACCTAGATAGCATATTAAAAAGCAGAGACGTCACCTTGCCGACAAAGATCCGCATAGTCAAAGCTATGGTTTTTCCAGTAGTAATGTATGGCTGTGAGAGCTGGACCATAAAGAAGGCTGAACGCCGAAGAATTGATGCCTTTGAACTGTGGTGCTGGAGAAGACTCTTAAGAGTCCCCTGGACTGCTAGGAGGTCAAACCAGTCAATCTTAAAGGAAATCAACTCTGATTGCTCATTGGAAGGATTGATAATGAAGCTCAAGCTCAGATACTTTGGTCACCTAATGCGAAGAGAGGACTCTTTGGAAAAGACCCTGATGCTGGGAAAGATGGAAGGCAAAAGGAGAAGAGGGCAGCAGAGGATGAGATGGCTAGATAGCATCACTGAAGCAATGAGCATGAAATTGAGCAAACTCAGGGAGGCAGTGAAAGATAGGAAGGCCTGGCGCAATATGGTTCATGGGGTCACGAAGAGTCGGACACGACTTAACGACTAAACAACAACAACAAGAAAATATGTTATGGTGCAGCAGAATCCACTTTGGCAGATCAAGTTATTCCATACACCTAGCCCATACATACTAAAATTACTGCAAACGTCCACATGATTGGTATGACAAGGGGATCTTAGAATGAACACAAAAAAAGATGCATGAGGTGTTATTTATTTTAAACTGGTATTCAGCTACTGGTCAAATATTAACCACCCAACTTTTGAAAATTTGGTGAGAAACCACAGAGTCAATAGACAACAACTGTGCTAAGAACAGGATTCAATAATTTCACTTCAATAATTAGAACAATAGAGTTTGAAGGAATGTTTTAGGTCATTGATCCCAATCCCCCTGCTCATTACAATAATCTGAATTAAAGCATCCCTAATAGATGGTTGTCCATTCTCTGCTTTAACTCAGCCATTGAAAGAGAGCCCACCATGTTGCTCAATAATAGATTTCATTGTTAGGAAGTTTTTCATAACTTCCAACTGGAATCTGTGTTCCTGAAATTTAAGATTATTACTTGGAGTACTTCCCTCTGGAATGGCAGAAAACAGGGTTTTTTCTGTGAGATCTATCTAGGTCATCACATTTCTCCTCAGTTATCTTTCTCCTCATAACCAGTTTCCCCAGTTTCTCTATGTAAGATTTATTTATACTGTATTTTTCAGATTCCACTGTGAGCTTATCATAAAGGCAGAGGTCCAACCAAGCCTTATGGGTATACTAGAGGCAGTTGTAGTAAAAATTAAAAATAGTTGGATGGCTCCAAGTGTCAAATGAGGTTCTCATCATTCTGAAACCACTTAAGCATCTTCATGAATTTCATTTCCAAAGAGGCCTGCATATTTAGTTACCAAGCCTTATTGATTTCCTTATTGATGTATTCAAATCAGAGAATTTCCCAAGTGAGTAAAAAAGGAAATGTTTTAGCAAGTTGAACCATACTGAGATTTGTAATAGCACAATATTTGAAACCTCTTTTGTCATTATCCAAATCTTCAAGGACAAAAGGAACTTCACTAATTTTACATAATAGTAGAGTAAGATCTGAAATTACACTGGTACCCTATTAAATCCTATTAGGTAAATTCATTGACCATGGCTCTATTCTAACCCTTCATAGCCTCTGAAACATGAAGATTTATAATTTAATGGTTCTTATTCTCTCTTTTTCTCTGTGACCAGGACAGAAGTTCAAGGATGCTTTCTTGTAATTTTTCTTCCTATGTCATCTTTTTTGAAGCAGCCATACCACAATTCAGGGACAATTTGTATACATCTCCCTGCATACTGCAAAGCTCTGTAGATCTTACTGCATACATCACAAAGGAGAAAAGAGTAACTTATCAAGAGTTGCATCCTCGAATCCCTGCCTGCATATAGATCTGAATACTCCCTTCAAAGTTTGTTGCTGATACGGAAACTTTTCTTGCTTTTTAGAAAGTCCACATAGCAAACGTCAAGCAGACCAATGGTAAGGAAAGGTGGGGGAAAGAAGGTAGAAATAGCTACATGAAAGTAGTTTGCCATGAAGAGAATATGGGGAATATTTTTGCCATGACATTGAGACAGTCAAGCAATGTCAAATATTCAACAACTCTCCTTCACTGCTTATGTTTGTATGACTGAGTAAAAAATATTCACATAAAAGGAAATGGTACAAATAGCAAACCATTTTAACATATATTACTACTTTCCACCAAAATATTTTTCATCAAATATAGATTTTGCTAAGATAGATGAAAATGCAGGTATCATTTTTTTCTCTCTCTCCATACATATAAAATACCTTCATTTCAGTGGGTTTAGTGTTAGATGCCTGTATTTGTAGGCATTAAAATCTTGATCCTTCTAATTCCAGCCCCTCTCCATAAAGGTCAATTTTATTTCTACTTCTGGTGACTGTTCACATTTCTCTTTTTCATTTCATGTTCATTTTCCCAAGTCTTTTCTTGGGAAAGAGAGAAATGTTTAATTTCCCTATTTACATGTTTCTTTGGAAATGTGCCACAGTTATGACACCTATGGCTACATTTAAGAAGTCTCATATACACATTTGTCTGGATGCACCTAATCACAGAGAACACTGCTTGAGATGACAAGTCAAGTCATTATTTTTTCCCAGCAAGAAATATCATATACTGTATATCAGCATCTCATAGCAGGATGCTGCTAAGGGAGTGGCAACTTTTCAAAATGGATGAAAGGCTAATAAAGGGATCAGGTACTGGTTTAAAATGAAACTGAGGACTAGAGATGATATTTGACAGAAAAACTAAGAAGAGAGCTGGAAATGGCTGAGACCAAAAAGGGCAGTTGTGATATTGGAAAGGGATTCCAGAAAATCCAAAAGAATTTTTAATTTTATTTAGTGACAAATGTGATATTAACTCCCATATATATCACTAGAAGTTGATCTTACAATCCTTGTGGATAACTGCTTTCACTAGCATCTGCTGTAGCTGATTGATCAAGTGTGTCAGAGGAATTGAAAAAGCCCTCCAGGCAAATGTTTAACGATGCTTGTCTTTAAAGAGAAATGCTGAAGTTCTCACTTCAATGGCCTGCTGACACTAGCCAACGTGGTATCTCAACTATGCATACTTCATTCTTTTTCTAGCTATGTTTTAAAACTGGGGCTGCAAACAAACCTTTGGTATTGCTATTTATTATTATTATTATTATTATTATTTATATGCCACCTGACTCCCAAGACTCTGGGCAGTTTTGTACTGATCTTGATCTGACAACCATGGCTGTGATTCTTCACACAGAGTCTTCTATGCTATATGTATCAAATTATCAAGGTGATGGCTCTTGATCTAGCTAGGTGAAAAACAAGTGATGTGAGGAAGTGTAGACATGGCCTTTGGAAAGGGGAAGGAATAAGTCAGCTATTAAGAAAGGGTTTTCAGAAAAGATTACTCAGTCCTGGGAAAGAACATGTAAAAAAGCAACTGAAAACAACAACACCTTGATTTTGTTTGGTATCAGATTATCAGATGTTCAAGACAGGAAGGGCAAGAAACAGGCATAACAGGCATTCCATGAATGCTCTTTATTGTTGTAGGGTAGAACAACAGAATCTTGAAAGCTTCTGAGTTTCTCTCTGCTCTACATTATACCAAAGAAAATCAGTAGTGGTTCATTCCTTCATTCCTCATTCCCAAGGCCAGGTCTACATTACTTCCCAGGTGATGAATCTACTAAGGAATGATAGAAAATGTGTCATGTAAGTGGCCAAATCATGATTTTTTTTACCCGATGGAGAGTTTTTCATATATGGCTAAATGGGAAGTGATATTCCTGTAATTTGTCAAATATTTTAGTATTCATTGTCTGGGAGGAAAAAAAGCCCCCTCGCTGTAGCTTTACTGAGTCCACCCATTCCATGTTACCAGAAGAAGAATTTTTACTAGAAAAAAATGGTTCAGGTACTGAAGTAAGGTAGTTACTGCAGCATACGGTATATGGATATCTGATAGTGCTGTGAGAAGAGGTTTGATCAAATCATCCTTTTGAACTGAATTGCCAAATAGAATTGCTGAATCAGTTTGATGTGTCAGATCGGTCAGGTTCCTTCAGATCAATTTGGTGATTTGACTTTTAAGCATACACACACATAGTTTTCACCACAATCAGTGATTTAAATCAAGCTGACACAACTTGTCAGATTGAATGAATTATATGAACTGGCTCAATAAACCAAGCTAGGACCATTACATCTGTAATACTTGAACCTGAATAAAAGTTTTGAAGAGGACATTTTCAAACTGAGAACCATTCTGTAGAAAGAGAGAAAGATGAAAGGCTAGTGTTCTCTTTCTATCAGCCTAGATCCTTGATAATGTCTCACATACATCATATTTCATATCAAAGTTCCAATAATGCTGACAGTTTTTAATGTTTAAAGGAAGCAGTTAATGGATTTCCAAGGGTAAGAACAATACTTTGACCATCACCTTGTCCTAGTAACATTTTGTCAATGAATTATTGAGCATCAACAACTTTTTGAAGGGTTCATTTTAATTCTAGAATTAAATTGTAGGTATATGTGAAATATGTGGGAAATGAGTCTTTTAAAACCGAAGCACAGTGGATGCTGTTAACATTTTAACATAAAATCTTCAGATTAGGGGAGATAATTATATATATATGGTAAGCTTGAAGAACTCATTAAAAGTCCTAAAAATATAAAAGCAGCTTCTGGATTTGACATTAAGTACAGATTTTTTTAAAACAACAACAACAAAAATACTAAAGCAGATGCTTTCTGTCATAAACAAACTTCTTGTTAGAGTGCTTTTTAGTCTTATCTTTTAATTAAAATTGAACTTTAAAGTAGATGTGTCAGCCCTGGGTGCTTATTAAGTAAAAAAGTAGTGGAGGCAAATTAGGTTCAGACATTGGTATCTTGTCTTATTATGTGTAAACATATCCTAGCATATTAAAGAGTCTAATTCACCAGCTAGTCTGACTTTAATATTGGTTATCACCAGGCCAGAAAGTAAAATAGTGCTGTGTTGAAAAGCATTGTTCTGGCATACCAGTCTATTAAATTCAAAGAGCCTGAGTTTTAGACTCTTCTGATTTCACAGCTTTCTCCCTGACCCTAACATTCATCACCCTTGTTTCACATAGGACTTGTCTGAAACATACTTGTAAGACTCAGCTCCAAGACCATAAGGACTAGAGGTAATTCCAGGAATGAAGCCTAAAGCAAATCTAACTATTTCTCAAGAGTTAAATTCTGGGAATTTTCTACAAGAGTAGAGAACCATATAACAAGAACTTCATAAATCTTATGAAGAACATTTAAAGGAATTGGGTATGTTTAGCCTGAAGAAGAGAAGGCTAAGGGGAGACATAACAGCAGTCTTCACATGCTTGAAAGGCTATCACAGGGAAGGGAGTGTGGATTTATTCTCCCTAGCTTCCAAGGGTAGGACAAGAACCAACAAATGGCAGCTTTACTGAGGGAGATCCAACCTTGAAATCAGGAGGAATGTCCTGACTGTGAGAGCTACTAAGCAGTGGACCAAGCCTACTTCCCGGAGTTGTGGGTGCTTCATCACTGGTGTTTTTCAAGTAAACCAGGAGTTCTTAACCTGGGGTCCACAATGGATAGATTTCAAGAGGTCCGTGAACTTGGATAGGAAAACCAAAAAAAAAACATTATTCTCACTAACCTATAACTGAAATTTAGTTTTTTGTCCAATAACGTATATAGGCAACAAAGTAATTTATAGCCTTTAGAATCCAAAAGTGTTTGTTACCTTCAATAAATCTCAGAGTCTAAAAGTATTATACCCTAAATAAGGGTATTGTTATTGATTTAATGGATTAATAAAGAAGCACATATATTTCTATATTACATATTTGTTAGTTTTTAACATTTTGGTAACTGTATTTGAGCATAATTGGTTTCCTTTGTATTACAATCTATATCTTTATGCTTTTAAATATTTTTTTTTCTAAGAAGGGGTCCATGGCACAAAAAGCCTAAGAACCCCTGAAGTAAAGGTTGGACAGCCATTTGTCAGGGGTGCTATGAGGATTCCTCCACTGGGCAGGGAATTAGAGTAGAAGACTTCCATATGCTGGGATTGTGAAGGGAAAGAAGCAAAAACATATACTGATTGAATGTGTTCTGATACCAAAGCAAACGCTTCAGTCTGAGTTACAGTTCCAATGTACCTTGCCCAAAGTTTCAAATACACCTTCTTCATTCCTATGCTATTTATAAGAAATGACATTTTAAAAAGAAACTGGGTCCATTCTAGTGATCACAGAATGTCTTATTTCACCCATCTTATTACATTTTCTGTGCTTACAATAATGTTTTACACATTACAAAGTGTATCAGACACTTTCCCCCAGCCTATGATTCTAGAATATGATACAATTACTAGGACTACATCTATATACTGCTAAAACTCTCAGTGTTTCTCTGTTTGTAACCTTCAACTGGGTGAAATTGTGCATCATAGAGCAACAATTTTTGAATCAACATACCTCAAATGGGCTAACTTAAAGAATGCGTCCAAAATCCAGGACTCATTACTCCTGTGGGATTGAAATTTGGCAAAGACGTGGCCCCTTCAAGGCCACCGTGCCTTCCAGCTACACTTCCCAGAAATCTGTAGGTTGCGTGGCATAAGGAAAGATGAGAGAGGTGTATCCCCACCCTCTTTCCTGCCTCCCTCCGGACTCTGTACCCAATCAGTTGGCAGCAAGGACTGACTAGAAAGCAGCGATTGGCTGCTTTGGAACTGAGGCTGAAATTTGAAATCTCTTAATGGCAGTTGGTCGTGAGGGAAGGATGAAGGACTAACTTGGATGCCTCTTAGTGAGGTAGGGCTGTCTGGGGGGTACTGGTGGTCGATGGGTAAGCCCTCTTCCTCCCTGGAGGGAGCGGGCCCTTGGGGACATGCCAGGATGGGAAGTGGGGATGCAGTTTTCCTTATGGTCCGCGGCTCCCTTTGTTCCCCCTCTGCCCAGCAAAGCGGCAGGTAATTCTGCGGATCAGCTGAGGAGGAGGAGTGATTTCCAACACTCCCTGCCAGCTTCCCACAAGCAAAATCAATGGGGAAGCTGGCAGGAAGTCAGAAGCCGCTCCCACTCCTACTGCTTTTTTGCCCACCCGTGGTCGTTCTATTTCTCTGTTTAGTAAGGAAATATCTCTGAAATTTCCTTGGATGACCAAATGGGTCACAGGTTGTCTAGTTGAAATTAAATCTGTAGTTCAGGGGAAAGAGCTTATTTCTTTTTACCAGAGGTGGATTACGTTTCCTTAGAAAAGGGACAAACAGCTATAAATATAGCACCCATTAATAGAACACGTAACCAGCATCATGTTACACATTTCAGACTAATTATGTTAGAGAATCATCAGCTTTCTTTCATCTTATTTCTATGTGTGGCAGATTCTGTGACACTAACTATAGCCCTGAAAACCTGACTGATGTAGAGTCTTTAGCTGTCCTTTGCAAAACATTCCCATCGTGCCTTCTTTCAGTGTTTTTTAAATCATTTTTATTGCAATCTTTTATCGTCACTGGCCACGGCCATCATCAAATTGAGTGTCACTAGTAAATCTTGGGAATTCTTGTCTAGGGTGTATAAAAGCAGCTTTACATCCTGCCTCGTGGATTTTTGCTCTTCTGAACAGATCTTATGATACATGAAAGATAATGGACTTGGGGAGCGATGAAACATCCGTATCTCAAAAACTGTTCACTTCTCTGTTTGATGATCTAGAAGAAGCAATATATGCAGCTGGCAGTTCTGTCAAGAGTTTTTGTAACTTTGGAAAGTTTCTTCTTTTGAGACACCACTGGATAGAGAATTATATTTAAATCTTGAAAATCAGACACCTAGTGTCATCACTACTACGGACATTTAATTAAATGCGTGCACACTGAAATGGATCAGTCAGGGCAGTTAGTCACAAATTATTAAGAATCAAATATAAAATGTAGATAAAATTGCTAAATCACCAGAAATGCTATAGTTCCAGTCCATTAATAGTCTTGACTTTGCCCTTCCAAAGCCAGTCCAGTATGAACAATATTTTGAGGTTTAAACAACAGGAATGACTTCTTCACATAACTTCTGCTCAGAACACGGTGACAAACAAAGCCAATTTGGGCCCTAAAATGAGATGCCTCCAGTGGCTTTCTGAAAGGTGGAATATTGTGGCTTTCTGAAATTCCATCTACTGTTGCATTTATTATACATGAATATCTTGGTGCAGAGAGCAAAGATGCAGGCTTTCTATTGTAGCATCTAATTTTCTTTACTTGTCTTTTTAGACTTTATGAATCCATCTCATGATGTCTGTTATTATAGTTATTGATTTTACATACTTTTTATATCATCCATTCATCAAACTCTGGGTGGGTTGCATATGTAAATTATGTAGTAAATACATAAAATACTACTACTACTAATAATACCACATGTATAGCTTTGAAAATAATAACAATATAACAAGGCTATAAATTGAACACAAGCTGCCAAACTAAAAATCAGATACCAAAGTGGAAAATTAGATTGGAAAATGAAATACAACAACAACAAGATATTAGCAATCTACAACATTTAAACAACAGAAACTGAAAAATGAGAAATAAAAATAAATTTGAAACAGCTATGCCATCTGGTTGGCAAAACGATTGCAGACATTATGGAAGAATTAAAACAGAGTAGTGGTAATTTCTAAGAGAAATATCTTAATGTAGAATCAAAAATTCCAGCAAAATAGACAATTTCAAACAAATCTGCATTTTTGTTTCCAAAGCTTAACTGAAAATGCAGAAGCAAGGGAATCCTCTAAAAACAAGAAATACTGGAATTTTGGAAAAACATTTGGGATAACCAGATAAAACAATGAAATGGCCACATGGATACCTGAAATAGAACAACAAACAAAACTGGAACAAGTGGAACATATTGTCCTAACAACAGAAATGATAAAAGAGCAAGCTGAGAAGATGGAGAACTGGAGTGCATCAGGAAAAAACAAACCTCATGGATTGTGACTCAAACACCTATTCAGCTTGCATTCACGTCTTACAAATCATTTCAATCACAAATACTGCAGCAAAGATCAATAAACGGGTGGCTCATTACAGGCCAAACATTTTTGAATAAAACATCATCAGGCTATGACTGTTCCAGACAAGGGAAAAATGTTTCTCATCTGCTCTCCATGGATTTGAAACTGCATGCAAAATCATTGATACAATCACAAAAGTACAGGCCAAACAAATAAGTACAGTTTGAAATTTGAGTGAGGGCATCAAAATGGAAGGTGAATTGAATAAGGATTGAATACTAACAGTAGAAAAGGAAAGGTTGGGTACTAAGGTGGAATTGAACTATGGAATGGTGCTAAACTCAAATAATTGAGGATGGAGAAGTATTGGGGTGTTTTAGAAGCAAACAGCATTTGTATGTCCAATTAAAAAAGAAAACTAGCTCCAAATATATAAAATGAGTTAAAATTAGTTTTAAAATCAAAGCTGAATGGCAGTAATACAATTAAAGCTATTAATACTGTATTTGGGCTACCCCTGTAAAAACATAGCAGGTATTACTGACTGGACACAAGCTGTGCTAGATGCTTTAGACTGAAAGACCTCAAAACTCATAAGAGGACATCACACATTATACCCAGAAGGACACAGTCTGTTTGTCTTTACCAAGGAAAATTGGTGGTTGTAGTCTGCTGCAAGTGAAGCAGACAGTGGAAGATGAAACCAGAGACTTAAATGATTACATGAAAGCAAGCAAAGAGAAAAAACTAAAAAATGTTTGCAAGGAAAACATTCTGAATATGTATTTATTTATATTTCAAATTTGGTCACCGCCCATCTCACTAGGAAGTGACTCTGGATGGTTTACAGTAAAAACAAACAAACGAAAGAAATTAAAGTACAATAAAAATACAATAAAAACCATATTCATACATAAATAATAATACCTTCCAAGGTGCTGCTGGTAGAAAGGATATTAACACGCAGGAGCATCTTCAAGGTGCTAGCCACCCCCAGGGTTGGTTGCTCCTTTTCTCGCCCCGTGCAAGTTGGCAGAGCCAAGTCTTAACTGCTTTCTGGAAGGTCGAGAGAGTAGGGGCCTGCCTCACCTTTGGGGGGAGGGTATTCCACAGGGTGGAGGCCATGACAGAGAAGGCTCTCCTTCTGGGCCCCACCAGACAACATGGAGTCTGCAGAATACCGTCTCTGCTTGACTGGTGGGACAGGTCGATATAATGAGGGTGAGACGGTCCCTCAGGTAACAGAATGTGACAGAATCAAAGGCAGCATATAAAACTGATCGGTTACAACAACAAATGAAAAAGTGGAAAGATAAATCTCTGTATGATTAACACCTAAAAGAAATGGGAGGCAAGGTGGACACTAAAAAAACTTGGCAGTGGCTTCAGATTGGATTGGAGCTTAAGAATTGAAATACAGGTTGCCCCCAGGTTAAGAATGCCTGGTTCAAGGATGACCCATAGTTAAGAATGGAGCCCATCGTAGCAAAATTCAAGTTAAATACACAATGATTCAAGTTAAATACACAATGGTTTGAGTTTGTTACACAATACTACATATACAGTATTATACAATAATACTTTACATATTATACAATAATACTTTACATACAAATTTGACTTAAGGAAGACCTTGGGAACGGAACTCATTCTTAAACTGGGGACTACCTGTATATAGAGATTATTGAATAAACTGGCAAAAATTTTCCCACATTTATTGGACCATTAGGAGCTATAACAGAAGAGTCATCCAAACAGATGAAAAAATTAGAATTATGTGACATCACAGTAGTCAGCCTACAAAAAACAGCTCTCATTCCAATTTTTTTTTGCTTTTTTACAAGTCCACCAGAGATGATTTTCCCATATTATCTTAAGGATGTCCAACCACAAAGGAAGGGGCTGTTATAGCAAGAAAATAAACTTGTCAAGGATATCTTCAATTTTTTTAGATATCCACCTAGTTTTGTTCTTTGGATGAAATGCAGAGATCCTATCAGAATATAGGTATTGCAGAAACCCAAACAATTCTGAATATTCCTGCTGAGTATTCAGCCCTTTGAAGGGTGAAAAGTTTGCATGGTTGCTGTTGTGCCTGCTACCAACTTCAGATTGCCAAGCTGCTGATCTTCAGCTTCTAATTAAACATTTCTTAATTCTTAATTTCTTAGTGAGTTTCTTAATTATTCTCACTTGAACATTGAGGATACATTTTAACAAGCAGTTTAGCAGAAATAGACTTTGTCTTTTTGCTGTTTTCCCCTTCTTGAAATATTTTTTACTAATAATAAATAATTAGCAAACTGAAGTTACATGGAGTGTTGGTCCATGCTCTGCAAAAACCCTTAGATTGGGAGCATAACTTTTATTTTCATTTTTATTATTTTGTTTTTGAGTTTTTCATTTTTATAGTTTCTTGGGGAGCCTGGGATATTGGTACTGGGGTATTTGTATAGTCAACATGGATGTGGTTATTGCCCTTTTTTCTCATTCTCTTTTTTTAATATTAATTCAGTTTAATGGCAGCTTATTTGTACCTGAAATTGAGATTGAGGTCTAAGCATAAGCAATTGTTTAAAACAAAAAAATTACTACAATTGCTTTCTTAAAGGAGACTCATATTATTCCAAGGATTATCAGCTTTTATGAAAGGCCTCAGGAAGGGGAAAATATACTGTATAACTGTTAATTCTAAATATCCAAGAGTTTTTTTCAGTTTTGGTTAGTAGATTTTCCAAGGTGATAGTTGAAGAAGAAATATCAGATGAAAAAGGTCATTTTTAAGAAGTTGGGAGATAATTTTTACCATTGTTTGTTTATTTACTACAATATTTATTTATTGCCCTATTCCTAATGACTCCAGATGGTTGGAATTTATATGGTCCAACTATAGACTTTCAGAACTCTTATATGATTGTTTTCACTCACTGTTCATAAATTACATTTATGGATTACGAGTAGTCCTCGCTTACTGACCATTCATTCAACGACTGTTCGAAGTTACGAATGTGCTGAAAAAAGTGACTTAAGACCAGGGCCTGAAGCTATGGCTGTTGCAGTGCCCCCATGGTCACATGATCAAACTTCAGGCACTTGGCAGCCTGCCTGCACTTACGACCTCAGGGATGCTGCAACTCCCCCCCCCCCATCTTCCCCCCCATCTATGCCTTTTTGGCTCCCTGCTGCTCTGTGCTCCACTGTCCCAGCTGACCTTTGCTGTCTTCTTGCTCCTGCTGCTGAGGCAGGGGTTGGGCTGGGCTTCAGCTGTGAAAAAAGAAAACAAAAAACAAACCGAGCAGACCCTTTGTGTGGAGCTCTCGGACAGGGCGGAGCAAAAGATCCAAAGGGATCTCTCAGTTTTTGTTTTTGTTTTCCTTTTGCTCAGCCCCACCTGAGAGCTCTGTGGAAAAGGACTGCTGGTTTTTTGTTTTTTTCGCAGCCGAAGCCCAGCCCAGCCCAGCCCAGCCCAGCAGCCAGGCCAGGCATGGATTGTTAGCAGTGGGAGCAAGAAGACAGCAAAGATCAGCTGGGGCAGTGGAGTGCAGGGTGCCAGGGGTCTGGGAGTGCATGGTGGTGACAGCGACTATGGCTGGGACTGGGCTGGGGCAACTGTGGCTTCCCAGGGCATGGCAAAGCAGCCCCAGAGCCATGCAGTTCTGGGGCTGCTTGCTGCCCCACAAGACAGGGTGCAAGGTGGCCAAAAGGGCAGAGATGGGGGGAGACAAGCAGGTGGGGGGAGTTGGAGGCAGTCACTTACCTTACTGAGGCTCAGTGCCGGGATGGACCAAGCCCAGAATGGCTTGGATTGGGGTGGGTCCTCAGCTAACAACTGGTAAAATTCACTTAACAAGGGCAAGGGGAGTTGCCAGGATTGCAGTTGCTAAGTGATGCGGTCACTTGATGTCTCACTTTACGGCTGCATTGCTTAACTCCTGAAATTCCAGTCCTAACTGTGGTAGCTAATCAAGGGCTATCTGTAGTAGATTATATAACAATTGCAGGGGTCTGAATAAAACTTTCTGTCCCTTTTTGTAATACCTATATACCCAAATTATATTCTTGGAAGGATTATATGCCTGAATCCTTGGTTTAATGGACTGTTCAAGGAGAGAGAGCGTACGCTAAACCTGAATGTCCATTAAATCTGACTTTGTCATTTTAATTACACAAATGATGCAGATTGATGCAAATGATGTAATGTACATCATTGGCATAATCACATCATTAGACAAACGACATAAATTGGTAAAAACGATCATTCAGGACAACACTATCTTCACTGGTTACCTTCCTCTGTCTGTGAAAAGGTTTATAAAACTCATCAATTAAAAGAACAAATGAATGCACCAGTGCTGGCTAAAGAAATCACTGAAAGCCATTGTTCAAGGAGAGGTTGTATGTCTCGGCAAGCATTACTGATGAGGACAGGAGGAAGTGGAAAGATGAGCTGGTCAGGATTCTCCAGGAGTCACAGAATACGCAGGTAATACTAGCAGCAGGCTCCACTTCTCCAGGTAAGAGCCCTGACAGCAAATCCTCAGCTAGCATTCCCAAGGACAACAGTGCACTTCATACCGTAAACATGGATAGAGTCCAAATGAAAAAAAATTGTGCATTGGATCTGGAGTCCTCTCTACTGAGCTTAGTTAAACTGAGCGTTTACTATATTTGGGGTTCTATTCACCCTTCTCAGTATGAACCCTCTTTCTCTGGCTTCTGCACATAAGAACTCTCTTAATTTAAGTTATTTCCTGCTACCTTATTCCATGAAATCTAAAGTTAAGGATGTGGCATATAATCACATGCTATAACTAGTCCAGACTATGCTCCTGGGAAGTAAACATTCTTGTCTGACAGTGATTTACACATATTTTTCAAATACTCTCTGAACGTATCTTTTTCAGTGAAAATAGTTCTATAAAGCATGGAAATGAAGATGGTAGAATATTTTCATATGAACAGGGATGTGGCTTCATCACTGCCTTTTGCATGGGATACAGCAAAAGCATATATTGCTACTTACATTACTCTATATGAGAACAGCCAGTTGGTGTAGTGGTTAAGGTGCTGGGCTAGAAACCAGGAGATTATGAGTCTTAGCTCTCCCTTAGACACAAAAGCCAGCTTATAGATCAGCCTGTTTTTATTCTCTGTGCCAGACTGCTAGCCTCTGAGAATGTGTGGCAGTAAGGTTATGTGATACATATGCTAGGGGGTGCTGTGTGTTAATAATATACACAGCTCATGTAGTTACTGGTGATTAACCTGTTGGGTGTTGCTTCACATTTTCCCCGCTACAACACAGACGTTACTGAGGGAGAAGTCCTCTCAGAAGAGCATTGTTTAAAAAGAATTTTGCCAATATGGCAATGCGCTGGAACTTCAATTTCCATTACATTAAACCTTCTCTTTGATTCTCTTTCTGGATCATTTGCGATAAAGAGCTATATTTGCCAAGCTTAAAGAAGGTTTGCCAAGTTTGGCAGCCAAGAAGCCAAGCAATCAGAAGGTGGAAAGCTGGATGGGTTGCTTTAAAACCTCACATCTTCCTAGGAATTGTGCACAAATGAAAGAATATAAGGCTAAGAACTGGGCTTCACCAAATGCATTTTGGAGTTATGTCTGAGGCCTGTGAATGGGTGGGTTTTCTCCAAACAAGGGGATGGCTGTTTGGTTATGCTATTTTCTAATAGTTTGACTGATGAACAGGTAAGGTCTTGTCCTTCCAAATGTGTATTTCTAAGCAAGGCTGTAAATGGGTGTGATACATGCGCTTTGCTTTGGCCTTCATTCACTTTATCGGCTTTTCATCTTCTTTAATGTGGCCTTTCTTTTCCTTTCTCTT
The DNA here is from genome assembly GCA_030867105.1 of Liasis olivaceus. Classification (NCBI taxonomy): domain Eukaryota; kingdom Metazoa; phylum Chordata; class Lepidosauria; order Squamata; family Pythonidae; genus Liasis; species Liasis olivaceus. The sequence goes on from CM061349.1 coordinate 268,951,000, forward strand.
GTGCTGATGGAATGTTACACATTTGAGGTGGTCCTGCTAGCAAAGGTTCAACTCAGCTCTCATCATTCAAGGCTGATAATCCAATATGCACTCTTGGGCTGAACTTTACTTTTACATTCCGTGTGACTGGAGCAAATTAAAAATTCTTGACAGTGAATAAAATTAAATGGTGCAAATCCAAACACTTATTTGTTTTAAAAATGTCTCTGTGTTGTGAAGTCTATGAATGTCACTTTCTCTCTGGTTTCTCTTATCTTTGTGGCATTAGACAGGGTATGTAGAATAGGGTTGGTTATTCAGAGCTTTGGAAGAAAGTGCTATCAGTAGGCTGATGGCATTCAACTCAGTTGCTCTTTACCATCTAATTCCAAGGAAGTGATAAACAGCCTTGAATATTGTTTAAACTCAGTTATGGGCTGGATGAGGGAAACCAAGTTGAAATTTAATCCAGACAAAGCAGTGGTACTGGAGCTTAAAAAAGAGGATTCCAGGATTGAGGTGAACCTGAATCCTGTTTTGGATGAGGCTGTACCCCCTCAGAAAGAACAGGTTCATGAATTGGGAATGCTTCTAGAATCCCAGCTGTTGCTGAATTTGCAGATGATGGCTATGGCAAGGAGAGTTGACAGTTGTGGCAACTGACACTTGCTGAGCTGGTAGGTCTTAGTAATAGTTATAAATGCTTTGTCTGCATCCCAACTTGACTACTGCAAACTACTTTACGTGGGGCTACCTTTGAAAAGTGTCAGGAAACTGCAATTAGTGCAAAGGACAGCTCAGCTGTTGCCTGGTACAAGGATCCTATGTTGGCCTGGACTGGACTAGACTGAAAGATCTACATTAATTGCCAATTGCCTACTGGTTACAATTACTTCTATCAGCAGGAGAAGCCCTTCTGAAGATCTCCCAACTGCTGCCAGAAACTAGGCTATCTAGTAAATGGATAAAAACCTTCTTTTGTGCAGACCTCAAGTGTCAGCCCTTTGAGGTAGACCAGGTCAGGAAACAGACACCACAAGAAATACTAGAACTTTATTTTATTGATATAGGCTATAATAATAGAATCTTGAAATCTGATAGCATTTCCCCTTCCCTCCCTTTTATACCAAATAGAGTCAAGGTGAGGCAGTCTTGAGTTTCTCTCTCATACTTGTTTTCCTGGGCTAGGCTCATGCTTGAGTATTGGTCATTGCATATTTTCTCCCAGGTCAACTCTGTGCTGCTTTTCTACATCAGACTATAGGATATTTTGTATTCTTATTATTTATATTTTGTATTTTTAATTGCTGTAAGCCACCTCAAACTGTATGGACAAAGGAGGACATATATTTAGTAAATCAATCTCATTATGATAGCCTTCTTCCCCTATACCCAAGTCATAACTCTGATACCAACAACCCTCAGTGATGAAAGGATCCTTTCCAAGTGGGCTCAACTTACCAACCAGCTCTGCCAACCATCTGGATAGTGAACAGAGGCAAAAAATCTATGCTACCCTATAAGGGCATGCTAGTGGTCATTCTTCTATGATATACGCAGCTGCCCATCCAAGAAAACAAAGTGGAAAGTAAGTTTATTAACGATTTTTGAAGATTTGTATTTTTAAATTGAATTAGAACACTTCTGAATTGTTTCAGCCAACTTCTCTTTAGGCTGTTTGCTAGATAATCTGGATACTGTTGTACTGTCCTTTTTATACATTGTTAACTCTACTCTAAAAGAATTACTAGATTGATATTTCAAAAAAATGATTGAGGTAAAATCCTTGAAGATATCCAGATGAAACTGGAGACTTCCGATGAATGCCAGGGCAATCTGATGTCCCTGGAAGAGTGGAATGACGTTGCTGCTGAAAATGGCATCCAGATGCTAGATCCAAACCTCTGAAATCTCTCTGGAGAAAGGAGAGATCTTGAGATTGCCCATATATACACTGGACAACTATTTTTCATGAGCAGATGGCAGGAACCAAGATCTTGGCAGTTGGCTTACGATCATCTGGGAGTTGTGGGATTCCACCAAGCTCATAGCCTTTAATGTAGCCTATACAGACTCAAAGTTCGACCAAGCCTTATCTCTTAATCACTTTGGATTTAATTTTTTAAAATTGCTTTTTAAAGATTGAAAACCTTCACAGTGGCAAGTTTAATTTGATTCACTGGGTGAGTTTTCTTCAATCCCTTAAGAAAGACATTTTAACAATGAGTGTAAGGATTTATAGTTTTCCCCCCCGGAATATGTAGTAAAAGTGTGATTAGAGTGTTGACTTTAGAAAGTTTTAAACAGATTAAGGGCCCAGATGGACTTGAATTAAGATTTTGAAATTAACTATAAGAATTCTTCCCATGGGGAACTGTCTATGTTTTTACATTTGGAAAATAAATAACTGATAAGATCACTTTGAAGGTTGGACACTAGAGGGCACCAGAAGGAAATGATTATATCAATGGATCCATTGAGAGAGATTTATGAATATTAGGCTCAGAAATTAATGTTAAAGTTATCTGCTATTATAGATAGATTAGATAGTGTCATGGAAGAGGAACAAGGTTCATCGGAAAAGACTGAAATTGATTTAAATCTGGATTTAAAAATGACAGGCTATAAGAAGGAGATGGAAAAAGATGAAATATTGTATACAGAAGAAGATGAAATACTGGATGTACAAACGAAAGTGTCTGAAAAAGACATATAAATACTAAGCCAGAAGAGTGATGTGGATAACTTTTTTATATTGGATTTACCAAAGGAACTTGTTAAAGTTGTCAATAATTTTGCAAGAAGAGACAAAGAGAGCATGAAAAGAAAGCAGACGTTAGGACAATATTTGAAGGGACTAAAGATTGTTAGGAGAAAGAGGAGTGAATATAAAGTTGGTTTATTTGATCAAGGTTAAAATAGTTGGATTGCTATCTCTGGTAATTTTTAATGGATTTTTGCTGACTAGGACTGGATGATGATGTTTTAAAGGTTTTGTTTTCTATAAGGGAGATATGGGAAAGAGAATTCATTTGTTGCATTTTAAGTTTATTTAACACTAAAATAGTGTTAAGATGGCGCTAAAACTGTTAGCTTGTTAAAATAAATGTTAAAAAAATGCTGGTAATTTTTATTGAATTTTTACTGAATAGGTTTGAATCATGAAGTTTGGGGGCTTTCTTTAAAGATAGAAAATGAGATAATGTAAAAGGAAGGATTTTAAGTGGATTTATTAGATTTAATTGGTAATAGACATGTTATTTCTGATAACACTTGATGGACTTTTGCTGATCAGGATTGAGTGATGAGGCTTTAAATATCTGTTTATAGAGAATGGGGTGGAATATAGGATGAAGAGATGGTTTGTGTATTTTAAGAGATGGTGATAAGTTGTTAAAGTTATCTATATTTGCTGGGAAGAAGGGGGATGTTACCTTCTTTTTTCTCCTTTTTTTTCTGCATTTTATTTTTTATGTTTTTATCTTTTGTAGTTTGTATTTTTATCTGTAAAATGTAATCTTTAATAAAAATATTTTTAAAAGATATCCAGATGAACTGGACAAGTTAAAATTGTCAGAAGTGGTTACCATTTCATTCTACCAAATAACACAGCAACATTATAGGAATTTGAATTTTCTCCATTATAGCCTATGAAGGATTTTTTTTTTTTTAAAGCAACTCTCAAAGTGTCTTGACTTGAATTTGGTTGCCCTCAAATCCTGAATCACAAATTTAATTTGAATTATGCCTTCTCTGAATCTCAAACCTCCGGTTCAAATAGAATCAGGGGAAACATAACCTATGATTAGAAGTTAGACGAAAAAACTGTTCTTGAAATTATTCCAGATTTCAAAGAACATTAAGTCTTGCCAGTTATAATATTTGGTGTATTTGTATGGAAGGAAAGAATGTGAGGATGTATTTGTTAAAGAGGCTGTATATATTTGCACTTGGAGTGAAGTATACAATAACTACAGATAGGTAGAACATGAGAAGACTTAAGAAGTTCATAGCTGGCATGACTAAAAATGGAAAATTTAAGAGCACTTAACATGGAAGTGTATAAAAAAAAAGAAAGAGAGAAAGAAAGAAATGCGTATGTGGAAAGGGGAAAACTTAGCATGAAATGATATGTAAAGCAGAGAAGGGGAGGCTCTGACTTATACACCAGATCCACACCTCTCTGACCTTCTAGCTATTCTCCAGTTATGTCTTCTCCTTGGATCTCTTTTCCTTGTTCCCTTTTTGTGATGTTCCTTTCTCCTGCTTAGATGATCAGAAATTATTGCATAGTACTAGAGTTAAAAAGAGCCTCTCTGAGTGCCCTTGGCAAACTGCTCGTTTCTGCCTGTGTGAAAGGGCAAGAAAGGAGCCATTTCACTCTGCAACATGGTGATAAAATGAAATGCTCATGGGAAAAAAGATCACTAACGTGCAGATTGTCTCTTAGTCTGGATCTTGTGCTGGAATTTAACATTTGCTGATTGAGCTATCTCTTGACAATTTTTCAGTATGTGAATGCTAAAGAACCAATGTGTTTGGCAATCTCAGATTTCCACTCAGTCAGGAAACTTGTGGTGTGACCTTCAGCCAATCACTTTTCTTTCATCTAATCTTTGTCTTTATTTATTTTATTTATTTATTTGATTTGTCCCCGCCCATCTCCCCTACAATGGGGTCTTAGGTTTATTATGGGAAAAACAAAAGTTATATGTCATAATTAGGGGAATCACTCTCCTAGACTGGAATAAGTTGGTTCATTATTCCCAGAAATGGACTTAATTGACTTTAATATTTCAGTAATTCAAACCTTAATGGATTACAAGTTTATTTATAATCATCTGGTGTACCTGCTGTACTTTTCTAAGTAAGGAAGATCTGATCTCAGTTTCCTCAGATTCAGGCCTTAAGAATCTTTTGTTTCAGTTACTATATTTCACTATACAAGGGATGCTCTTGAAAATTGTGTGCAAACTATGGCTACTGTAAAATGTAGTTTTTTGCTTGATAGGCCAGATTACACAAATCTGAGAACATCACTTGCTTCCAGTTTATTTCTGGGCAGAACTCAAACTACTGGCCTTGACCTACAGAGTTATATGCCATTTGAAGTCAAGAGATTGAAGAAAACTGCTCCTTTCATATGAATTTCCTATAATTTGGAGGGCCTATTTATGTTCTGCCACTTGGAGAGGGTGGTGGCTAGGCAAGACAAAGCTGTTTTAATACTAGTATTACTGAAAAAAGTAAAACTGGTTCCTTTTTTAAATTTTACTTTCAATAGTCAATAAAATCTGTTCTGTACCATTGCCTTAAAATACATGCTGTTTTGTCAACCTGCAGTTTAATATTGTATGGACTTTATTACTTCATTCTTAAAGTTTATTGGTTTGTATATGTTTTAATTAGCTCTTTTTAAAATATGTCTTTGGGCTCTTAGGTGAGGTTGATCAACAGATAAACAGTATCCATTTCCTATATATTACATCTGGGGTCTCCATTAAGATAGATTTTAACCAGTTTCCTCCTGTCAATTTCCTAGACAATAATGAAGTAAAGAACAAAAGCACCTCTTTCCAAAGCAATGATAAACTTTCACATAAAACCAAAAGAGGAATGAAAAATCAACTCCCAAATTCTCTTCTCTGCTGGATGCTATTATTTTTACTTGTACTCTTCAAAGAACAGATTAATATCACCCAGGCATTGTCACATTTACCATAGTGGGCTCATTATTTGGGATACAGTCATAGGCTGCTTCATGCCTCCCTTGCTCCTTTAACTTAGATGCAGATGAACTAAGTTTATTATATCACATAAATGTGAACGAAGATGAAGAAGCCATAGCTGAAGTGTATAACCTATTATTTTTCTTCCCTTGCTAGAAGAAAGTAAATACCTAGTTTTATGGGGTTTTTTTCCCAATGATTGGGGAAGGAAAACGATAGCAGTGCAATGATTTCAGATAGTCATTGGCAGGCTGAAAGGAACAGAAGATAAGAGCACAAGGCTATCATAACAGAGAGGCAGCATATTTATGCCATTCTGGCCTAATAACAGGCTGATTGTGTTATTTATTTCTTATATTTTTATCCGGTTTTTCCTTTCAGGCTCACATCTCCATTTCCACCCCTTAATGACGTTGTAAGTGCAGCCTCAGAAATTTTAGCCTTCAGGCGGGATTCAGAATTCTATGAATAGACTGAATGGCAGGGGTAGGAAATTTGGGCCACAGCTCCCAGTATATCTTATCATTAGCCATGCTATAGGAATATTGCAGGTCCTCAAATGTCAGCTTCTCCTTGAACATGGGAAGGAAGATGGGGATGGGTAATGTGGGGAAAGGGATGGTGGGACTGCCCTCATGCTTTCTCTTCCTCTTCATGTCAGGATAGGAGTGAGTGAAGAAGAATCCTGTAGGGCTTTCTTTTATATGTATGTATGTATGTGTGTGCGTGTGTATATATATATATATACATATATATCATGTGTTGAAAATGCATAATTCAGAAGATAAGGCACAAACTGAGTTATTGATGGAAAAGTGGTAGAGAAACCACTTATGTAAATACATAAAATAAAATAAGAAACTACAAAAGATACTAAACGTAACTGCACTGAGGACTTCTTACATAATATGTGAAATCCAACATGGTCTTGAGAGATCCTAAATTTTTTATGGATCACAGACAAAAATACCTCAGAGAGACTGCTTTGTTCCATGACAGTAAGTAATATATACTGTAAATTACATATTATAATTACCACATTTTCATCTACTATTACTACTACTACTAACTGAATTCACTGGTATTTCATGGTAATTTATGGCTGGTATTTCACTTGGAAAAAATGCACAGTACTTTGTTAGGAAGATTTTAAAAATAAACCCACTGAGTTTATTTTCTTTCAGAGATCAGGGGGAAAGGTCATTGAAGTGTCACGTATCTGTACCAGTTAACCTAACTTTAAAAATTATGAGTTTCCCTAAAGACTGCAGATGGCATAATCTTTCTATATTTGGATTCATATCCTGGGAACAGATCAAGTATTTTAAGCTATCCATTTGGGAATATAAAGTGCTCACACAAGGGGAAAAAAGAGAAAAAAAATTGAGAAAGAAAAGTCTATATTTTAAAGACAGACCATAAACTAAGGGCTAAGGTAAAATGACTCTTAATTAACTCAGAACAAACGTTTACCTACTGCTCACTAGGGCAAAAGTGCACTCTAATTAAGAGCAGCCTTTAAACAGAAATATTTTTTCTCTTGCTGGAAAAAAGAGAAAGGAGAAATATTTTTCTCTCGCTGGAAAAAGCACACAAGGGCAAGGATAGTGGGATAACTGGCTGCTAGTTTAGCTTTGTCCTGTTGACTATCTGGAGGAAGCACTGGTAGCAACATGGGAGGATGGAGTGATGGGGATTGTCACCCACATGCACAAGCCTGGAGAAGAGGCAATAAGGGTCAAGACTGGTAGATACGTGGAATTGCCCTGAATTTCAGGAAAAGGTCTGAGAAAGTTTTCTTTCTGAGATCCTCAGCATATCAAAGAGGGTTTGTAGGATGCAATGGTGAGGTGGCAGGGTACAAATGGAAAATTATTTGTAACTTCATTCTAATCTTTACACTACATTTTTATATTTTTGGGTTATGTAGTCCTATCCTATATTTTTGGGTTATGTAGTCTTCACTAGTAACCAAGTAGTGAACCTCTTCTCTGGAAGTGTTTTTTTAGCTAGAGGCTTTGCAGTGATAAGTCTCGGAAGCAAATATGAGAAGAAGTCTTTTGTTATATCCTATATTTTGTATGAAACTGGTATTTTGTGAAGTTTTACATTTTAAATGTAACTCTCTGTAACTTTCCTTTCTGCTGGTGCTGAGTGCTCTTATCTCCCTCCCTCCTCAGATAGCAATGCTCTAGACAACAAGGCCGAAATGTACCCAAAACAAGGTACAACCGGTGAAGACAAGGACTTGTGGTTTAGCTACCAGCAATTGACCAAATTTGGAGTACGGAAGGCATGGGGAGGGCACTGAGGGGGGGATTGGGGAGAAACGGCTCTTGTAATGATAAAAAGGCTTGCTGAACTCCTTTTCGGGGTTCAGTTCTTTGCAGGGACCTGTGAGTCCAAACTGAACCTTTGCGCAAATAAAGCTTCTCCCTGAATGACCCAGTGAGAGTCTCGTCATCAATAAATGTTGCGTTGCTCCCACCCGTAACAATGGGGGAGAGGCTGCCTGAAGTTTGGGAATATCAAGTGCCTGTAGCCACTTTCTTTGGTGGGCTCCTTGACTGGGATTGTGCTCCTTGATTCATTTGACTGTAGTGTTTCTTTTTAAGATTAGTTTTTTATTTTATTTAAAAATGGGAAGAGCAAAACACAATTGCTTGCTTGTTTTTCAAACTAGCAACTCATATGGATTATCAATCATGAAGGGGTGGATATGTGTTCATATGTATATATAAAATTTACATTTCTCAAAGGTGTTGATTGGAAATGGCTATTACTTTGTGGTAGAGATAGTAAATATTTTGTGTTAAGGTAAAATCTGAAAATTGTATACATGTACACAAAGTGAAAAAAAATGTATTTAAAGGGAAGAAAAGTCTATCAAATCTTTATAAACTAGAAACAAAAAAACACAAAGGGAGGTAGGAAATAGGGTCCTAGGTATTTTTCAAGCATAAATAATAGGCTTGGCTAAGGCTGTCATACACTGCAAAAGCAATCCATAAAGCATGCAATCATTTCAATCCAATCAAATGGAACCAGGCTAGGGATGATTGCTTTTCTAGTAAGTTATAGCTAAGTCCTGCCCACCCCACAACAAGCATACACACAGAGAGACAAAAGGAACAGTTCCCTTAGAATCAGCTCCTGGTGACTTCTTGGACATTTTTATGCAGTCAGTAACAGTATGGAAATGGTTTGCCATTGACTTTTTCTGGAATGTTCTTTGACATCTAGTATTCCCTGATGGTCTCTTCTACATACTTACCAAGCTCAATACCTGACAGAAAGGAAAATAATTCAAAGCAGGATAAAATAACATGTAATACACAGTTGCTGATTGCATGGAGAGAATCCTTGACACTTAATGGTGACCCCAATGGAAGGTATTCTACATGTTGCAGAATCACTACGCTGCTGCTCTGTAAAAAGATTTATGTTACCAGAGTGAACATTGAAAAAGATACGTTGGCTTCTTATTTAGCTGTCCTTTTCACAACTATATTTAAGGAGGGATACTCCCACAGAGAGATTCTGTGAAGCAAGTTCCCCAGTTCCTTGGTCCCAATGAAAACGAAGAGCTCAGGAGCCCCATAAGTTTAATTATCTCTGCATGGTCTTCCAGCAGCGCATCAGTCTACCCACAGGGCTCCTGAGCCACCACCATTGGGCAATAATTGATGGAAATACTGCTGAAATTACATCCAGCTGCAGTTCTAATTAAGGCAGCCATTTCTTTTTAATTCCTGCTGAGGCATCCTCCAAGGGTCTCCCTCATCCCCTCCCAACTTGAAAGGAAGACACCAAAGCCTTTGAGTTACCCTGAAGTCCAGAATGCATTTACCTGGGAGGAGATCCACTGGCATCAATGGTGATGCCTCGAAGTAAGTGGCTAATGAATTACAGCCAACTTTTAGGTTAATTAGGCACTTTCCTCACATCAAGGGTAAGGCAGAAATTATTTAATTGCTCTTTAATTACAAGTAAATACTCCTAATTACTTGTTTTACCCAGTGGAAAAAAACATGCAGAGAAGGGCAATTAACCATAAAAGCATAATATGAACACATGAGCTGCATAGAAGCTTTTCTCCCCTTTTTCTACATCATAAAAGAGATTCCAAAAGGTGATGAGTTCTAGCTCAGAAAAAGAAAGTGCTACTACTATCATGTATGTGATGCACATATATATGTTTTTAAAAATGTCTATGCTACTTTTTCTGCTTTCTGTTTCAAGCAGTCTTCTAAAGCAAATTAAACCAAAAGGAAATGGACCTCTTTTAACCAGACTCTTCCTTTTTATTTTTCTCATGACAGGACTCAAATCAATATTGCAATTTTACAGCATGGACATTCAGTATTTCCAATTGTACCTTTTTCTGTCTTAGATTACAAGGGAAAAATAGGGGATAAAATTGTCTGGGCTGCACTTACAAAACTAAACAAAAGAATGAAAGTTTTCAATTGAATATTAATTTTTAATGGGAAAAAACCTAGTTGCCAGAAGAAGAAAATCAGCAGGCAAGCAAGACATTGAAATGCTGTAAAACCTAGTAAAATCAGAACTAAACAGGCTTAAAAGAAATCTTTCGGGAAGAACATTTTCAAAATTTCACAGTGGTTATTACACATTTCTCTTCCGGGTAGAAGGCTTACAACCTAAAGTGGATCTGGGGACAAGAAAAATCTTCTGCTTTAAAAATTAAGAAAATAAAGTTACAAATAATTCTCTAGTTAATATCTTATTGAAACAAAGGGGATTAATACCAGCTCAGAGGACTTAAACATTATAAAAACATAAAAAATCAGTGCTAACTTTCAAAAGCATAAAGGAGAAATTTAAAATCAAATTTGTTCTTTGCATTCCCCATCCAAGGAAGACTCTTAGGGGTGGACTTTTAAATTTCAGCACAGGTGTGTTCAAGAAAAAACAAAATATGCAAAGCTGATCATATTTGCATCTCAAAGTCTTAAATCTTTTTCCTTGGCTGTGTTCCTTTGTTTTATTCTAATTATAGATTGTTTCACAGTAGCCATTCAGAGATAAATCCTCTCTTTAACAGTTTATTTTTTAGTTTACTAGGGAGAGTATCTTCTCCTAGTGCTGTATTATCTTGCAAGAGAGATAAGAATGCCATCACACTCTGATCAGCCTTTCCATTATTTTGTATCAGGGGTGCAAGAACCTCTCTAATGGACCTTCTCCTTGGAAAGTTTTCTTAGATACTGTCTTTCAGCTTTGTATCTCTCTGTTGGGGTAGACAGGGGTTTCTCTCTAAAAACCAGACTTTGGTTCAAGAGCTGCTAGGTCTGGTTTCTTGATTAATATTTCCCAAGCCCCAGAAAAGATTTCCTAAAAGGTCTATAACCAACATAAACATTAAGCAGCAATTTCTCCCTACTCTTCTCTCCCAGAGTAATTTGTAACCCCCAAGGTGGCAAAGCAATTTGGGGAGTAATTTTTAAGTAGAAAATGCAATCTGTTCGTAATTGGAAAGCCATCAGAAGAAAAGGGTGAAGCACTCTTCCTTTAACCTCTCTGGCAAATTGCCCTCCTGCTACAGAGCTCAGCCTATCTGACTGTGTTTTGTAAAATAAGAAGGAGCAGTGAAAAACAGCAAGTGTCCCATGCCATTGGATTTTGGGTTCAATTCATTTCTCCTCTATGCGGTATCCGTGGAGCTCAACTCAACTTGGTTGACCTTGCATATTCAAAGGAAAAAGAATTACACCCAAACCCCAGACTTTGAAATTGAAACAATATAGACAGGGACTACACCTGGAAAAGCAGAGCAGAATGAAATACAAGCAAGATGCTTTCTTCCCTTACCTCCCTGTAGCTACTAGGAACTTTTCCAGAGAGAAAAGGCATTTTTTCAAAAAACTGCAGATGTACCACCCGCAGTCCTGGGGGGTGGGGTGACAAGGGACAGGCCCCCAGATGTATTGAGGGTGGTTCTTAGGATCCTTCCAAATGTTTCTGAGAAAAGGACATCTTTTATATGATAGAAGATGAAAAAATAAATATGGCAGGGACCATATTTGTTCAGTCGTTAAGTCGTGTCCGACTCTTTGTGACCCCATGAACCATATTGCACCAGGCCTTCCTATCTTTCACTGCCTCCCTGAGTTTGCTCAATTTCATGCTCATTGCTTCAGTGATGCTATCTAGCCATCTCATCCTCTGCCGTCCTCTTCTCCTTTTGCCTCCCATCTTTCCCAGCATCAGGGTCTTTTCCAAAGAGTCCTCTTCGCATTAGGTGACCAAAGTATCTGAGCTTGAGCTTCATTATCAATCCTTCCAATGAGCAATCAGAGTTGATTTCCTTTAAGATTGACTGGTTTGACCTCCTAGCAGTCCAGGGGACTCTTAAGAGTCTTCTCCAGCACCACAGTTCAAAGGCATCAATTCTTCGGCGTTCAGCCTTCTTTATGGTCCAGCTCTCACAGCCATACATTACTACTGGAAAAACCATAGCTTTGACTATGCAGATCTTTGTCGGCAAGGTGACGTCTCTGCTTTTTAATATGCTACCTAGGTTTGCCATAGCTTTCCTCCCAAGGAGCAAGCGTCTTTTAATTTCATGGCTGCAGTCTCCGTCTGCGGTGATCTTGGAGCCCAAATAAATGAAGTCTGTTACTGCTTCCATTTCTACCCCTTCTATTTGCCAGGGACCATATTATCTGTCTTTAATTTCATGTTAGTTAATTTTAGTGACATTTAAATTAAATAAAATCATATTTAATTTGTTTGTTGCTCCCACAGGCTTTTTGGAAAATAGCATCTCAGACATCCTCCAAGATTAAATAAGGACCACATTCTCACAAGCAGGTTACTGCTCCAGGGCTATGTAATGTAGGATGGGACTATAGAGGAATATGGAATTGGCCAAGAATCAGATGGAGGTAGTATCTCCATCAGGTTCTTTCCATGTGTGGTTTTCAGAATGCAGGGTCCTTTATTACAATTCATTAAACTCAATTCTTACCAAAGCTATTCCATGAATTCTACTGCATAGTGTGATAGATAGTATATCGTCATTAACACATTCGACTGTAGCGTTGGAGACTCTGACATGATTTTCATTTTTCACCTGCAATTTTTTTCTGGTCCTCTGTCATTTCTGTATAGGCTCTTCATTATTTATCAAGTTAGTTTATTTAGACAGGATCTACCTCTGTTTCACTACAGAACATTCTGCTTAGGATAGGTCAAAGCAGTTTTCATTTAGTTCCAGGATAACTCTCCATTCATCCCATAGAGATTTACCCAACTGCTTTTTATTCTTAAGCATTAAATGAATGCTTTATTGCTAGGAAGAATCTCTAAAGGTTTAGCTAGCCTTTTGGTTTAACTTATACTAAATTTTATAATGGGTATGACTCATCCAGCACCACTGTTATATGTAATCTATAGCCTGCACAAATTATAACATGTTCAAAATGAAACTGGCTTTTAAAAAAAATTAACAAAGATTGAGACAAAACTGGAAAAGAGATAATATGAAGTAGAGAAGTAATGCACATTTTCTTCACTCTTCCAACTCCCATTAACATGGGCATTGAAAAGAATAGAAATCTGATTAGATTCCATTTTTCTAGTCTCAGAACACTATTTGTCAGGAATGCAATATACCAAGTCCAAATAGTTTCACCTTTTAAAAAAATAAGCCTGTGGCTTCAAGATCACAGTTCATGGACAAGTTCAACTGTACCCCAGTTTTCTGGCAGCTTTTATAACATTTCTCTCATGCAGCATGGGCAAAGTTGGAGTAGCCAGGAGATGCAGCTTCCCAACTTTCTGGAGGTCTGCAAGAGGCCATTCAGGCATGCTATGATATCCCTGGACAACTGAGAATGTTTACCATCCATTGCCAAGCAAAAACAACCTTAAATTTGCTGCAGTAGCTACCAATAGGCTTTTCCTTTCATTGCAAATAGCTTGTTATCATTACAAAGCTGTATATGGCATAGCATCAGGATACATCAGATGTTACCTTGACAGAATGGACTCCACTCATCCTGTTCAGTCATCTTGAAAGGTCTGCTTAGAGTGCCTCCTTGGTGGGAAGTTCAAGGGACTTGAGCTAGATGTCAGGCCTTCTCTGCAGCATTATCGTGCTTTGAAATCCCCTTCTTCTGAATGTATATAGAGCCCCCCTTTCCTTTCTGGTTAATCTAGTCCCATATCCTGCTTTGGAGTAGTGGTTTGTTAGTTCCTGCTACTGCTAACCTAATGTCTAAGAGAGCTCTTATACCCTTTCTGGCAATTAAATCAAAATACAAAAGCTGAATAATGCTATCTCCTGGCCAGGTAGCACAGAGGCTTGGTGACTAAAAGTTTTAGCTTTGTTTTCCCTCCTTGGGAGAAAAATCAATCTCTCACAAGAGATAAACATGTATAAATGTTTATGACTTTAAGTATCAAAATGTGGGAATATAGTGTGGAAGAAGATACAAGAACACCCAGGTTACAGACAATCCATAGTTAAGGATGGAGCCTATTATAACCCCTTCATGGATCACTGCCTTGTCGTGGTGAAGGGGCTTGTGTAACTCAGTGAAGCCATGAGCTATACTGTGCAGGGCCACCCAAGACGGACAGGTCATGACAGAGAGTTCTGACAAAATGTGGTCCACTGGAGAAGGAAATGGCAACTCACTCCAGTATCCTTGACAAGAAAAACCCATGGACAATGTTAAAAGGCTAAAAGATATGACGCCGGAAGATGAGCCCCTCAGGTCGGAAGGTGTCCAATATGCTACTGGGGAAGAGCGGAGGGCAATTCCAAGTAGCTCCAGAAAGAGTGAAGCGGCTGGGCCAAAGCCGAAAGGACGTTCAGCTGTGGATGTATCTGGAAGCGAAAAGAAGGTCCGATGCTGTAAAGAACAATATTGTATAGGTACGTGGAATGTAAGATCCATGAACCAAGGCAAGCTGGATGTGGTCAAACATGAGATGACAAGATTAAATGTCGACATCTTGGGAATCAGCGAATTGAAATGGACGGGAATGGGTGAATTTAATTCAGGTGACCATTATATCTACTACTGTGGGCAAGAAACCCTTAGAAGAAATGGAGTTGCACTCATAGTCAATAAGAGAGTGGGAAAGGCAGTAATGGGGTACAACCTCAAAAACGACAGAATGATCTCAGTGCGTATCCAAGGAAAACCTTTCAACATCACGGTAATCCAAGTCTATGCCCCAACCACTGATGCCGAAGAAGCTGAAGTTGACCGGTTCTATGAAGACCTACAACACCTTCTAGAACTAGCACCAAAAAAAGATGTCCTTTTCATCATAGGGGATTGGAATGCTGAAGTAGGAAGTCAAGGAGTAATCGGAATAACAGGCAAGTTTGGCCTTGGAGTACAAAATGAAGCAGGGCAAAGGCTAATAGAGTTCTGTCAAGAGAACAAGCTAGTCATAGCAAACACTCTTTTCCAACAACACAAGAGACGACTCTACACATGGACATCACCAGATGGTCAATACCGAAACCAGATTGATTACATACGTTGCAGCCAAAGATGGAGAAGCTCTATACAGACGGCAAAAACAAGACCAGGAGCTGACTGTGGCTCAGATCATGAGCTTCTTACTGCAAAATTTAGGCTTAAATTGAAGAATGTAGGGAAAACCATTAGACCACTCAGGTATGACTTAGATCATATTCCATGTGAGTACACAGTGAAGGTGATGAATAGATTCAGAGGATTAGATTTGGTAGACAGAGTGCCTGAAGAACTATGGACGGAGGTCTGTAACATTGTACAAGAGGCAGCAACTAAAACCATCCCAAAGAAAAAGAAATGCAAGAAAGCAAAATGGCTGTCTGATGAGGCTTTACAAATAGCTGTGGAAAGAAGGAATGTGAAAAGCAAGGGTGAAAGGGAAAGATATAAGCAACTGAATGCAGATTTCCAGAGAATAGCAAGGAGAGATAAGAAGGCCTTCTTAAATGAACAATGCAAAGAAATTGAAGAAAACAATAGAATAGGGAAGACTAGAGATCTCTTCAAGAAAATTGGAGATATCAAAGGAACGTTTAGTGCAAAGATGGGCATGATAAAGGACAAAAAAGGCAGGGACCTAACAGAAGCAGAAGAGATTAAGAAGAGGTGGCAAGAATACACAGAAGAACTATACAAGAAAGATCTTAATGTCCCTGATGTCCATGCTGGTGTGGTCACTGACCCTGAGCCAGACATCCTAGAGAGTGAAGTCAAGTGGGCCTTAGGAAGCATTGCTAACAACAAAGCTAGTGGAGATGACAGTATTCCAGCTGAGTTATTTAAAATACTAAAAGACGATGCTGTTAAAGTGCTGCACTCAATATGCCAGCAAGTTTGGAAAACGCAACAGTGGCCACGGGATTGGAAAAGGTCAGTTTACGTTCCAATTCCAAAGAAGGGCAATGCCAAAGAATGCTCAAACTATCGCACAATTGCACTCATTTCACATGCTAGCAAGGTTATGCTCAAAATCCTACAAGCTAGGCTTCAGCAGTACGTGAACCGAGAACTACCGGATGTACAAGCTGGGTTTCGAAGAGGCAGAGGAACTAGAGATCAAATTGCCAACATTCGCTGGATCATGGAGAAAGCACGAGAGTTCCAGAAAAGCATCTACTTCTGCTTCATTGACTATGCAAAAGCCTTTGATTGTGTGGATCACAACAAACTGTGGCAAATTCTTAAAGAGATGGGGATATCAGACCACCTTACCTGTCTCCTGAGAAATCTGTATGCGGGCCAAGAAGCAACAGTTAGAACCGGTCATGGAACAACCGATTGGTTCAAAATAGGGAAAGGAGTACAACAAGGCTGTATACTGTCACCCTGCTTATTTAACCTATATGCAGAGTACATCATGAGAAATGCCAGGCTGGAAGAATCACAAGCCGGAATTAAGATTGCAGGGAGAAACATCAATAACCTCAGATATGCAGACAATACCACCCTAATGGCAGAAAGTGAAGAAGAACTAAAGAGCCTCTTGATGAGGGTGAAAGAGGAGAGTGTGAAAGCTGGCTTGAAACTCAACATTAAAAAAACTAAGATCATGGCATCTGGACCCATCAATCCCTGGCAAATAGAAGGGGTAGAAATGGAAGCAGTAACAGACTTCATTTATTTGGGCTCCAAGATCACCGCAGATGGAGACTGCAGCCATGAAATTAAAAGACGTTTGCTCCTTGGGAGGAAAGCTATGGCAAACCTAGATAGCATATTAAAAAGCAGAGACGTCACCTTGCCGACAAAGATCCGCATAGTCAAAGCTATGGTTTTTCCAGTAGTAATGTATGGCTGTGAGAGCTGGACCATAAAGAAGGCTGAACGCCGAAGAATTGATGCCTTTGAACTGTGGTGCTGGAGAAGACTCTTAAGAGTCCCCTGGACTGCTAGGAGGTCAAACCAGTCAATCTTAAAGGAAATCAACTCTGATTGCTCATTGGAAGGATTGATAATGAAGCTCAAGCTCAGATACTTTGGTCACCTAATGCGAAGAGAGGACTCTTTGGAAAAGACCCTGATGCTGGGAAAGATGGAAGGCAAAAGGAGAAGAGGACGGCAGAGGATGAGATGGCTAGATAGCATCACTGAAGCAATGAGCATGAAATTGAGCAAACTCAGGGAGGCAGTGAAAGATAGGAAGGCCTGGCACAATATGGTTCACGGGGTCACGAAGAGTCGGACACGACTTAACGACTGAACAACAACAACTATTGTAGCAAAATTCAAGTTAAATATACAATAGTTTGAGTTAATTACAAATACTACTTACACAGTATTATACAATACAATAATACTGTTCTGGCTTATTGACAAATTTGACTTGAGAACAGACCTTGGGAACGGAACTTGCTCTTAAACTGGGGACTGCCAGTAATTAAATAGCTGCCCAGATCACAGTGTACAGCAGCTTGCAAATTACTTACTAAAGAAAAATCCAAAAGAAAATGCAGTTTTCTGGCAGACAAAAGATGGCACTGATCTGCTACAAATGAAGAAACATCTGCCCAAAATCTCTCTAGAAAGAGACTAGAGAGGTTTGAAATAAAGATCTAGAGTTTCTAAAAAAAATAAATCTTCATGGACATAGCCTGAAGTATGAATGAAATGTGCAACTCAAAACCAGTTCCATAACTAAGAGGTAACAATGTGAGACTCAGCACAGAGAATGAACAGAAATCATCATCATCATCATCATCATCAGTGCAAATTCATAGCGATGCATCTTTAACTATTTCTACAGAAATATAGACTACTTTGCTTCAGTTAATTAGGCATCTCCAACTTGCTAGACACTTCAACTCTTCATCAGACTCTATTAGGGAGGTGGAAACCCTGTTCTTTACCCAGCCTCTTTCCATGGATTTCTCCCTTTGTTTTAAACACATCAAACGTTTCCTGTATCCAGAAGAGGGAGGGGCTGGGATATCTCATTCTGTGTATGTGACAAAGAACCATATCTTAAGGATGTGGATTATGAGTCTACAGTCTGGTATGCAGGCTATGTTCACAACACTGCCGCACTCAGCATCCTATGGCAGCACCAGTGGCCTTATATATAACCCCACAGCCCTGGCACCAATTTTACTTCAGTGCTGGAATAAGCCAGAGCAGAAGATTTAACATAGGTTTAGCATTTAATTCCAGGTACTGTATATACCATGATGTAGCCTTTAAGTGCTTGTACTGCTGCTGGAAGAATTTTTCCCCCAAAAATGTTTCTATAATTACGCAGTATTTCACAGACAAGCTTCATTTGCAGTTTAGGGATAAGTCTTGTCACCTTTTCTCTAACCTCAGCCTTTACGTTCAGTCTCATATAAAATGTGAAAGGTAATCCTCTACAGTGCTGTCTGATGAAGGCATTTATGTTCCTTTGCTGATTTAAAATGAAGTAGGATTATATGCAAAACATGAATTATCTTCAGTTGGTCTGGAAACCTTGGGAGGATGAGTCAGTGTTCAGCTATTACATTTTATAAATTGAAATATCATTTCAGTCAGCAGTGCAAATTCACCAAGTTTGTTAAGTACTGTATATGACTTTTCAGATAAAACTAGATTTAGCTGGATTAGGAGTTCTAGTTCCATTTAATTTGAACCTGCTCCCAATTAAGGCCATTTCAGAATCATATAAAACTGCTGTGAGAATTCAACTTCAAACCCCATCTTGATTCTTCTTTTTAATATTATTCAAAATTAGTCGATGCATATATATATAGTCAATTTCCCCCATTAAAATTGCAGTGGAAAGCAAAGTAGGGAGTGATGTATTCTAAGAAGAAGGAAGGCAAATGTAGAACCATCCTTTGTTGCCTGCAAGCAGCATTGAATGCCTTGATAAGGTTCAGATCTAAGGTTTTCCTGCTAAGGATGGGATGGCTTCTTCCATTTGTAAAAACTTTTCATTGTTTGGATTGTTTCCATTAGCAAAGCAGTGTAGGGGGAACTTTGTCAATTCCTCTGTTCCTTGAAATCTCCTCTTCCTCAATCCCTTTAGAGATTATGAGCATTTTCAGAAACATTTTCAACCAATGTGTCAGGCATTATATTTTATAACTGTTCTCAGAAGTGAGAAGAAAAATATTTTTAAAAGTTCTTAAAAATGCATTTTTAATCCAGTTATTCAACCACCTCATCTAAATTCAGAGCAGTACGTATTTCAGAAACGAGCACATCCTGATCCATGATCATTTCAAAAATCTGTTTCAAAACCCCTTACTTTCTTAGTATATTTCCGAAACACCCTTTACCTCTACTTGCCGCAGCCACTTAGAAAAGATCCTAAAGTTAGATAGATCATTGAAACGTCTTCTCTGTGACAATATGTGCAATTCACACTCCAAAATTCAATTATATATACATCAATCAATCCTGGAAGGTGTACAAACATACATCTGTCTTCCTTTGTGTTTCATAAGTTTTTAGGTGGCTAAGTATAATGCCAAAAGAATTGCACACTTGAATTTTAAAATAAAAAGCTTATTTTTTCTTCTTTTTTTGTACTCTGAGGTTCTTTATATAGGATTAAGGCTCAACTAATCTTGATATTAAGTATGTTTTGACTGGGACTTAAGTCCAACTGAGCAGAACTGCAAAGTAGGAGCTGTCCATTGTGTAGTTCCCCTGTTTTGCTGTTATCCAAGTGGTGTTGAAACTTCTTATAATTCTGGAATAATTGCAGCTCTTTGTAGAAACTATTTTATTCCTTTTTTTCTTGCTAAGTGCCCATCATCTGTTCTCTTGTTCAAAACCCTTAGTTTAGGAAATAAATGTAAGTTCTATGGTATGCTGGCTGAATGTTGATATACTTAACAAGATACACAAAAACACAGATAAACAACCCAGGCCCATAGAAAACTCCATAGAGAAATAGAAGCCACAATGTATGCCCAGTGATAAAGATGAAAGTCAGGAAATTATTATTCAATGACTATACTGTAACCTGGATTAAAAAATGGAGATTTATTCTTTTCATAAAAATGTTCGTAATACCTTATCATTCCCTGACTAATACCTTAAAGGGAATTTCTCTGAATACATATATCAGTCTTGAAGAAATGTTCATTTTTACAGCATCTATCTTTCCCCATAAATTCATGGGAATTTTAATCATCTACTTACATTATATCAATATTAATCTCAGATGAACAGTTTGAATTATTTACTTCTACAAATCCCCTTTTTCCTTGGGATAATTATTCAAGATCTTTAAAATAATTCAAACACCAAGCAAAACCTAAATTGTTACAGATTTCCGCTGATAACTTAGAGCCTGTAGAAATAAGTGAGGCCTGCTACAACTGGATTACTTGACTATTTACCAAATAACTGTATTGCTTCAATACACGTTGGCTTCAATACACTCATAATTATCAATAATATATAACATTAACATATAACAGTTTGTGCTCAACTCCAGTCACTTTTACGGCCAGAAGTTTTTTGGTTGCCTGAAAAGACAGGCCAGTTTCTGATACCAAATTCAATGTAAGAGGGGATAAAGGCATCCTTGATGAGTACTGATACTAGTCAGTAAAGGAATAATTCCATGTGTAATTACCATAGTTGAGGGGTTAGAATATCACATAGTAATCTAGTTAATTAAAAAAAAGAAAGATATCTGTATTTCACCAGTACTTGTTGCAAAAATGAACAGCTCCACAGCAAAGACCTTTTCCAGATCCACTGAACTTCCATTGTTGATTCCCGTTTTAATGAATATATATCCAAAATATTGTATTGTATTGTATTGTATTGTATTGTATTGTATTGTATTGTATTTATTTATTTATTTATTTATTTATTTATTTATTTATTTTTATTACCTTTATATAGCCACCCATCTCACTTGCATCTGGCTCTGGGCAGCGTACACAATTAAAACAAAAACTAAATAATCAATACAATTCAACCATTAAAACAATTAAAAGTTTAAAAACTATAATAGCAATCAGGGAAGAATGCAGACTAAACTTATACGAACCATTTAATTGGCTCCACACTTCCATAGGATCCCCAGGCCCCCTGGTAAAACCAAGTTTTGAGGGCCTTCAGGAAGGACAACAGGATTGGGGCCAGTCTTACCTTGAGGTAAAGGATGTTCCAAAGGGTGGGTGCCATGACAGGAAGGTCTCTCTTCTTGGGTCCTGCCAAATGAAGCTCCTTGGCTGATGGGACCTGCAACAACTCCCTCCTACTAGACCTGTTAGGATGGATAGTTGTAACTGGGGAGAGGCAGTTCCTCAAATAACCTCACCCCATGCCATGTAGGGCTTTAAATGTCATCACTAGCACTTTGAATTGGACCCAGAAGCAAATTGGCAACCCATGCAGCTTGTGGAGCAGAGGTATAACATATGCAGTTCTTATATAACATAACTGCCTGCACCACTGCATTAGTTACATTAATTAGTAATGTAATATTTGGAGAAGATATTCAGATGCTGTGATGTGCATAAACCTCCAAGGATCAGAACAGTGCAAGCAATGTCATTCCCTGTGACATTCTATGGAACTGAAAATTGGACTTTGAAGAAGCAGGATAGGAAGATTATTGATGCTTTTGAACTTTGGTGTAGGAGAAAACTCTTGAGAATACTATGGATAGCTAAGAAAATAACCAAATGGATCATCAAACAAATTAACCCAGAGTTCTCACTTGAGGCACAAATGACCAGGCTCAATTTATCCTACTTCAGACACATTATGTGAAGACCTAGCTCTCTGGAGGAGTCTGGAAAAGATGGAGGGAAAGAGAAGAAGAGGAGGACCAGCAGCAAGCTGGAAGGATTCAGTTTCAGTGGTGATGGGTGCACTGTTAGAAGACTTGAAGGACCAAGTTAGGAACATAACATTATAGAGAAAATCGATCTATGTGGTTGCTAAGAGTCAACACTAACTTGATGGCACATAATCAGTCAATCAATTAATCTTATCCAATATTTATTGTCCTTTTATAAAACTAGGTTGTTCAGAATGGATAATCAAAAATACAGTGAAAACTTGATTTCATGGACCCACATTTAGTGGACTTTGGGTGCATTTTTTTTTTTTTAATATGGTACTGAGGCCAGATGTTTGTTGCTGTCAGGCTCTGGTTGTGATTCATTGGTGAGAATTTGTGGATGTCTTGGTGGTCAGGGGATGGACCAATGAACCTCCATACCTGTTGTAGGTCATGGGCCAGTACAACCCAGAGTTTTTGGAGGCTGGCATGGAGTGGAGCCTTTGGAGCAGTTGACCACACAGATGAAGGGCTCTCCAGTGCCTTGCAGCTCAGGACAGAGAGCAGACTGGGACCTGCATCTGGCAAAACTGAGTTGGTTGCAGTGTTGAGGCTGCCATAATGTCACCAATCAGGTATTTGGTGGCACATAGTCTGAGAAAATTGGTGGCTGAAGAGGTGGGCAATTCAACTATGAAGCTGGGCTCTCTATGTCAGTAAAAATGGCAGCGAGGGCAGTGTGGCATTTGTCCCCATCAAGCATTTCAGATTGAACAGTGATGGAAGGCCCCTGTCCTGCCAGCCTTCTGAAAACCCTTAGTTTTTCCCTCAGACTGTTAGTGGAGTCCAACATACATGGGATTTGATTGTGAGATAGTTTTTTGAGGCCTTGGCTACATTGTAATGTTGCTTTTAAGACATCTTAAGTTTTTTGTATTGTGAGTTTTTTTGTATTGTGAGTTGCCTAGAGTCACAAGGTTGAGACAGGTGGCTATATAAATTTTATAAATAATGAACAAACAAACCAGCAAGCAGCAAACAACCACAATTTCCATCCAGATAGCTTCCCAAAATAATGGAACAGTCTGTTGCATCTTAAGTAGTGCAGAGAAGACTCTCAAAACAATGTTAAATGTACCTTATTCATGATGATTTACATGATGATGTCATAACATGAATGATGTAAATTGCTGCAATAATGTAGTGTTGCATTTTGGTTTTAAGGGACATTTGGGAAGTAGAGGCAGTTCCTCCTCCAGAATTTTTTGTTGAGAGTTCAAGTAACTATCATCTTGAGCCTATGTGCCAGGGTCATTGTCAACATTTTACATTGACATTTAACGAGGAAATTGGGACATTTAACAAGGAAATTGGGCAATAGCTTGCACAAAGGAGCAGAATCGTTATCAGCCTTCAAAAGCACAGTTATAAAATACTCATTACAGGAAGTTGGAAAAACTTTACTCATTATAAACCTCCAACAATTTAGGAAGAACCATAACAAAAATCAATATATGTCTTACACACACATCATAGGACAGCCATGAGGATCAGGAGCTTTTCCTGTTTTCTAATAGTATCTATCATTTCCTGAAAAGATAAATGTGCAGCAAAATGAACAGTGCTACATTCCCTGGCACTTTTAGCTACCATGTTACCAACTCCCCTGAGCTAGAGTTATAAAAAGCAATTTCAGGGAGGAAAAACATTATCAGCCCTTTTTCCTCTCGCTAAGGTTTAGAACTTGGCACTGATGATCCTTAGAAAAGTTTCTTTGGCTATACTCATTTCACTGGTCTGAGCAACAAGAGGAGTTGGACTCACTCCACCTTCCTAACTGAATCATGTTCTCGGTCTTCATTTTACTCACTTTCTTCTGAAGAGTCATTTAGATTTCACAACCATAAGAATGATGGTCATTTATTGGTCTTTTGATCTCATATCAGATTTTCAAGCTTTAAGGTCTTGGAATTTAGTCTGATATGATATGAGATAAAATAGTTTGGCATACGATTCTGCGCCCTTTATTACAGTCTAGTGGATAGTGTAAAACTCCCAAGAGAAATCATGATGGATGAAGCAATGATAGTTCTAATAGTAGTCCTCCTAATCAACTAGCAAACATGGATGTCACTAGCTATAAAAGTAAATGAAATACATATTTGTGTTTGCCTTTTTGTAAGTAAATATGCTACTATTCTTACAGGTGTATCCTTACAGAAGACTTGAAAGCCTAAGATAACCTTTCCCTAAGAATATTGGGCACAAAGCCATACCGTGCTTTCCTCTATTTGATCAATCTTTCCTCAGGGATCAAGTTGGAGGGCTTCAGGAGACAGAAACAGAGAACCACGGAATCCACTCCAATTCTCCTACTTCTGATCCTTAAATAAAATACCTGAAAGAGTGAACATAGAGAAGATAGAGGCTGCAATATAAACATTCTTATTAGAGAGAAAACCTCACAGAACAAAGTGAAGCTTACTTGCAAATAGAAATATGCATATGGCCACTCTGGAAAGCAAAATAATCAAACATGTTGTCCTTTAAGTTTTGTCACCCTCAAGCTGTTGCAAGAAACAAAAATACTCTCTGGTGTCTCTACACAGATGGCCAGAACGTATGTCCAGCTGCTCTCAGGCAAAGACATGCACCTGCAGGAGTGAATGAAGGCCTCATGTTAGCTGGGCTTCACTCCTCAAAATAAGATTAAACGTGCTGTTTGCCAGAAAGCAACTGAATTAACATGTTTGTTCCTAATGAATATACTCCAGAATAGTTGGTCCTAGGAAATAGTTAAAAGTGTCTGCTATGTCAAGTAGATCCTAATCATCCAGCATGCACATCTCAGGTTGGGTTGCTGAAGGTTCTTTTCCATGCAAGATCCAGGAAGAGCAAGAACGTTTCATGTCTTAACAATGACACCCAGTCTAGGAAACAGCTTCCCACTAGAAAGAAGGTGGTAAGGTTGTTCCCTAGAGTACCTGGGCCCATGCCTGAATCCCAGCAGAAAAAGGATGCAACTACAGTAAAGGTTAAAGAATTAAAACATATGCAGCAATTCTGGTACCCCACATGCCAAAGGTAGGGAATAATGTCAGAACAGTTTAAAACTGCAATGTGGTTTTATATCTTAAGCAATTTACATCTTCAGAGAAAAGTTCTGACAGTCCAGGATGGGCAATGTAACCAGAAGAAGATGAGGCAGCAGCCAAGAAAGATTCTTATGCAGGGGCAACGTGGAGTTATGGGTCAAAAAAATTAAATCAATAGCTGAAACGATGCAATTGAAAGCCCACTCCTTTTTAATGTGTGTAGAATATGTGACATAAAAAAGGATTGGGGCTTCAGTTGTGCAGTCATGGCCCCCATATTGCCTTTTTCACCCCCATGGACACCCCTGCTCTTACTCATCCATACAACATACTATACACATACTCATATACTAATGAATCTCCAGTTTAAAGCAAATGAACACACCCACCCACACACAAATTCACATTCACTTTGCACTGGTGTTTTAAAAATATGTGCTTATATCTACCAATTATGGATTTTTTTAAAAAAAATGTTATTCTAAAATGCACACGTGGGTATATGCTTTTTGAGCAGAAAACTGAAAACTAAAGTAGAACAATGGTCTTCTTCATATATGAACCTGGAAATGATCATTTGCTATATAAAAAAGAGCAAACTAAACAAATCCCTAAGCATCCCAATTTGATGCCAAGGGAATTCTAGAAAAGGGTGTTCAACAAATGATTTCCTGTTTTTGCTTCTTGGTTAAAGGGATCATATGCTTGTGTAAACAGATGCCATAAAGCTTCCTTTGTTCATTTTCAAAAGTGCAATTTGTTGCTCTGCCAGCCGAAGTAAATGGAAGCTTTAAGCCAACTAAAAGGTTACAATTTGTCTGGAAGAAGCATTTAACTTAGATTTAATGAGCTTGTTACTGTATATTAATTAAATTTAAATCGTTCCACGAAAGCCACTTTTCAGAGGCTTTCTTACCATTTGGTTAACTTCCTTTAAATGACAAAAGCAATAAGAACTTAATTATCTTCCTATTAATATATTTTAATTTCTAGAGCATCTGAGATTTTTAATGGGCAATTCAAAAAGAATAATGAAAGAAAGGAGATTTTATCATCTTGAAATAATTGTGGCATTAACTGCTCTTCTATGGTAAGAAGATAGAGCCTATCACTCTGCTAATGGATTTTTTTTCTTTTTTTGAAGCAGAGAGGAGTAAAGTTTCAGTATCTTGTGTATATCATGCTGTCTTTGAAAGTGGGAAAATGTTTTCTTTCCTTTTACATACCAAACCAGAAAAAGTTTTTAATTCTGATTTTTCAAACATAAGAACCCTTTTCACTTATTTCTTATATAAATAAGAAAATAACAGGAAAGGAGGCAGCGAGACATATTTCTGACCACCAAGTCAGTGTACAGTGTACAATTTCAGGTATTATACTCAACATGGTAAACAGTGAGGGTGACGGGGGCAATGAAATGTTGTGTGCAGAGCCCAGGATTACTCTTATGAAGTTATCTTTTTCAGTATGCCTTCCTGGTTTCATGGGATAGTATTGATATATTAGTTGGACATTTTGCTGGTTTTTCTCCACATTTCTGAAAAAGAATGTCTTTTTTTCAGAGTAATATTTTTTCTCTCTCTCTCACACACAACATACATGTGTATGATTCAAAAATGATTCATAAGTAGTTTGGATCTTGTGTAAGCATGAGCACAATATGTTCTGCTTGTTCATTAAATCAGCTCAATTCCTTTCACACTTCCACCCAAGCCTGAGAAAAAGATGCGACTGGTCTAAGGAGTCTGGTCCATGTGACTCTTGAAGTAGCACCGTTTTTTTTCCAGCCTCACATGGAAGCCTAAGAAAAAGTAAGCTGCTTTAGTGAATAGCATTGTGCTCATACTCATACAAGGTTCAAACTACTTACAAATCATTTCAGAAGTACGCCCAGCCCATCAATCTCCATCTCCATCCAGAATTATTCCTGGAATCTGAACCTGAACTTTTTTAGCACCTCTCCCCCCTCCTCCTCTTACTGATACTGTTCCAGCCTCTTCTCTGCATTGTTATTCAGACAATATGATATTATTTGTTTTTACGTGTTGCTACATACATATCCACCTTTCCCCCAAGAAGCTTAGAATGAAGTTCCCATCTGTCCCAACCAGCATTGTTGAGACAAGGAATCCTGGAAATTGTATTCCACAACATCTGGAGGGCACTAAGATGTAAGAATAGACCTGGACATTTCTCAGCAGATTTTATCATTTTATCCATGAGAGAGAGAAGAAGTTAGACTGGAAATAAATACAGTACATTTATTTGTGAAGAAAATCCCACAGAGTTCAGTTAGATTTCTTCACAGCCTTATTGAGAATTTTTCTAGTGCACAATCTACAAACTGATTTAAGAAATAAACCTGAATGAAGTCTTCTAAGCATTTGTTTAATTATGCTCACAAATATATTGTCAATTCCAGGGTAGGAAATACATCAACTTTGTTTCCTGTTATAATTTTAGTAACCTATAATAAATGCTGAGCATGAAATTGAGCAAACTCAGGGAGGCAGTGAAAGATAGGAAGGCCTGGCGCAATATGGTTCATGGGGTCACGAAGAGTCGGACACGACTTAACGACTGAACAACAAATAATAAATGCGGTTCAAAGCTATTTTTAAAAATGTATTTTGTTTTGAACAAAACAAAATAAGCACATGAGTTGAAGCAATCATAAAATGTTTCTTTTCCTCTCCTTTGTATGAATCTCACTCTGACTCTAGTACATCAGGTCCTGTGCTGGGCAAGGATGTGTAAATCAACACTCACTAATTGAGTTTGGCTGTGTGGAGATGTGCCAAGAATTATTATTATTTCAAACCAAAAGTAATGACACCCAGTTAAAGAACAAGTGTGTGAGATTTGCTAGTCACTTGTGAAATATTTGATGCAATGCAAAGTTCATGAGAAATATCAAAGAAGGTTGAAAAGATCCTGATTAATTTGCAACAGCACAAGCTGAAAAAAGTGAAAGGGAG
The DNA here is from genome assembly GCA_030867105.1 of Liasis olivaceus. Lineage (NCBI taxonomy): Eukaryota > Metazoa > Chordata > Lepidosauria > Squamata > Pythonidae > Liasis > Liasis olivaceus. The sequence continues at coordinate 268,979,032 of CM061349.1, forward strand.
AAAACAGAGGGGGTTAGAGTACATGGGGAAAAAAATAGCTGCATATACTTCAATCATGGCCAATGATGATGATGATTCTAACATGTTGAGTGATACTTAGATAGCAAGGTTAAAAAGTTGGCCAGACACAGTTATTTCACTGAGGCTTTAATAGAATATATCAATCCCCCCACTCCCCACCACAAACAGCACATATTTTAAAAAAGAAAGGATATATTAACTTGATTTCCAATTATTTCAATTAATACAGGCTGCATAATATACATGATTTTGAATTGAATCTCTAATTAAATTGGTTTGACAGCTTGGGAAAGGAAAAGACCCTGCATTTGAGACTTTGGATTGAGAAAAAGCATATGGCATAAACTTGGCAGCAGATTTAAAAAAAAAACCATTTTCATCAGGTCTTGCAAGCTAATAAAAATTTAACTAGAAATATATTGCTATCATTTCATTGCCATGTGGCTAAAATTACCAACCAAACTAGAAAGAAAATAAGATTAGCTGATTTTATTATACATTTTTTTTAAAGCACCAAAACAACAGCTTCTAGATTAATCTTCATGTATAAGAGAGAAAACTACTGTTTTAGGCTAGTTCCCAGAATATTAGTGTGAGAATTAGGTTTGTTAAGTCTCCTGATAACAACTCCTCAAATACCTTTTAAAACTGAACAGAAAGAACTGTGGGAGAAACAAAAGGACATAGATTCATTATCTCAAAGTTCAAAGTTTTCCATGTTTTGATACTAAAAGTTTGGGTTTGAAAAGCAGAATCCCACTTCTTTACATTTTAATATACAGTAGATACTTGTGAACTGTGTCATCCATATCATGCTCACTTTTAGGTGAGAAATTTAAGATACAGGAGCAATTACATGAGACAAGGAATGCTGACTGGATGATGGCATATCAGTACAGTGATGGTCATTGGTTGGTACAAGTCATAACCTTTCAGAGGTCAGGAATCTTTCGGCATCCCTCTTACCAATTCTTGTTAATATTGCTGAAAGTTATAGTTCAGCAACATTTGAATAACCAGAGTTTACCTACTTCAAGTGCATAATTATTCTACTGGGTCTCTACCACCAACCACAGGAGTGTGTGTGTGTGTGTATGTTCTGCTTTCACACTTTATGGTTTACTGGCTTCACTTTTATGCCTGCAGGGAAAGTTCAAGGTAACCCTGATTGGGATTCTCCAGTTCATTCAGTGGGTTCCATATTTTCAGAATATAGTTTGTGAACAATTCCAGATTTATTAAGAATATCTGGAGGCAGATGGTTAAGGTCCAAAAGGATAAGTAAAATTTGGTAAGGAAGTTACATGCTGCAATAGAAAGCCTGCATCACTGAGTTTTCTGTCTTAGTGGAGAGAAGGGAAAAGAATAAAAAGGAAGTATGCATCCTCCCCAGAGAAGAAAAGTGAACAGAGAACAGATTCTCTTAAGAGAATCACTGTTTTAATGAGAGAAATGCAGAACAGGAACAAAACAGAAGAACAAAGAGAACTCCCTTTCCTGTTTGCTATCTTCCTGCTAACTTCCCTAGGGCAAACGTTGTGGAGAAAGGATGCTTCTGAGCTGCATTCCCAAGTAAAAGAATTGGCAACCCTACATCTAATGACCTCTTCTCATACAAATACAACAGTTTTAATTCTGTAATTGCAAATGTCTCTCACAAGTCCTGCTATGCTGGCTCATGGTGAGGGGTGTCAGAAGTATATCCTCCCTGCAGGCTCACCCAAGGTATGAAGATCATCCCAGTTGCCCAGCTAAAGCAAGCAGGCACTATGTTGGGCAGCAGCAATATAGGAAGATGCTGGAGGTGGATAATCACTTTAGTGACACCAGCAAAGGCCTTATTTCATACTGTGTAGGAGAAGGCAATGGTAAAGTACTCCTTTATTTTACCAAGAAAACTACATGGACAGACAAGGTAAAATGATTGGCAATATAGTGCCAGATTATGGGACCCTCATGACAAAAGGCATTCAACATGTTTATAATGTAACTAGATTAAAGCCTTTGAGATGTCTAGTTGTTGATATTGTCACACAGGAAAAGAAGATCTGAAGCTACATAGACAAAATTACAGTGGGAACATAGAGTGAAAGAAGCATGAATGTGGAAAAGCTCAACAAAGATGAAGTGAATCAACTACACATTGACATCTGAGGCATCAGCAAATTGAAATGTACTGGAATTGGATGCTTTTAGTCAGAAGGTCATTCTGTTCACTACTCAGGATACAAAAACAAAGAAGTGATGGTTTTGCTTCCATAGTCAGGAAGGATAGCGAAGAAAATACTTTGGCACAATGCAGTCAGTGACTGAATTATATCAATTACTGTAGTCTCCACAGACAGCCCTTTAAGGTGATCTTCTAGTGTCTTCTGTTGTTTCAGCTCCTGCTTTGCTGCTATGGATCAGATAATAGGCAGCTGATGCAAAGTATGAAGTCACAAAGATTATGAAACACACACTGTAACACTGTAATGTAAACTCTGACCTTTTGTATTTATATCAAGTATGCAAGTCATGTAATTTACACTGCAATGATGCAATGGAAGATTCATCATTTGCAGCCCTGTTGCAGACCCCCTCAGTTCAGATATCTCCAGTTCCTAAAAGCAAGGATAACTGATCTACTAACTTAATGTGTGGAATGAAAAAGTAGAAATATCTATGTTCAATAGGCAAGAAATGTCTTAAAATCAGAGAATTAATTTTGTCTCTGTTCTGCATTTTTAATCCTATCCATCTTCCAAAAATCTCAGGACAATATTATATTGTTCTCCCATTTTATGTAACAGTCTTGTGGGGAGATTATTCCAAGCTAGACTGTCTAGCCTAAGATCATCCAATGAGTTCTCCGCTATTATATCACATTGCTCTTGCTATACTTGGAGTATAGTGTTGATAAATATATTGATGCAAATCTGAAACACTAAATTTTCTTTTAAGTATTCAATTCTAAATATCACAGTAGAATGCTTTCTGTTTAAAATATTGGTATTTCTGAATTGTAAATATGTTACTGATTTGTTACCAATCTCTGTGTGAGTTTTATTTATTTATTTTGGTTTTCTTGTCCTGCAAATTGTGGGCAACAGAAGCATGAAATAAATGGTCGTTTGAATACTATTTGAATGATATTGAATCAACCACATTTTAATCATTTCTTCAACATTTTGACATTAGCATTGAAGGGAAATCCAACTTAATTCTATTAATTTTCATGCAGTAGAGAGGACTGCAATTTAAGAAAAATATTGATCTAAAAGAACTGAAGGAGAGGGAAAAATATATACTCATTTGAAAACAGAAAAAAAAAAATGATGTTGCTTATTTATTCCCTTGGAAAACAGAGGCAGGAATCAAGACTTGCCTTGAACTGAAGGTAACTGTGATTTATCACTTGGTAAATAATGCAGGGAAAATATTGACAATTTGTCATTTATTAGTCCTAAAACACATTCCTTTAACAAAGTTTTCAGCCACAGACCTACAAATAGGATAGATGGACAAATGGGTTTCATTTGCATTTTTCCTAACCAGTACAGTTGAATGAAAGCTCTTGAGATAGTGAAATGATCCACAAAATAATTCGTGACCTTTTATTGGGTTGTATAGATGGCACATTTACAATTCAATTGACTGATTATGTGCCATCAAATTGGCTCTTAGATAAATCTTCTCCAGGATGAACTGTTCCCAACCTGGCCCTTTGGATCGTTGAACAATGTACCCATCAGCACTATAATCAAGTGCATCTATCTTGCTGCTGGTAGTCTTCTTCTCTTTCCTTCCACCTTTCTCAGACTTCTCAAGAAAGCTAGGTCTTCAAATAATGCATCCAAAGTATGATAAATTGAGTCAGGCCATTGCACACTGAATGAGAATTGTGGATTGATTTATTCTATGATCCATTTGTTTGTTTTCTTGGTTACCTGTGGTATTCTCAGGAGTTTTCTCTAAGCATCAATACTCTTTCTATCCTGCTTTTTCAAAGTCTAATTTTCACTTCCATAGCATGTCACAGAGAAAATCATTGCCTGCCCAGTTCTAAACTTTGTAGGTATACCAAGTTGGTATCTGGCTATCTTATCCAAGGCCTTCATTGCTACTCTACCAATTGCTAGTCTGCACTGTATTTCTTGACTGTTGGTTCCTTTATGAGTCAATCCCAAAAAGTAGAAGCTGTCCAACACTTATTTATTTATATAATTTATACAGCTACCCATCTCACAACAGTGAGTCTGGATGGTGTACAAAGATTAAAACCAAACAGTTAAAAACAATAACCCATGATACCCAAGGTAAATGTTACCTTCAAATAATCAAATCACACCCACAACAGAGCTTCCTAACTTTCTGGCCCAAAAGCCTGGAGAAACAGTCAGATCTTCAGTGCCCTACAAAAAGCCAGATGTGTTTTGTGTTAGATGTGTTTTGTGATATGTAGCTTTTATTTTATTTATTTACATGCAATCTACTTGATTCCAATTTTCACAGGGCCAGTCAAGGAAAGAATCTCTGGGGTATTAGATTCACCCATAAAAGCATGTTATTCTGAGCATTATTAAACATTTCTATACCCAAATAAAATTAATGCAGCCACCATACTTTTCTCTCTAAAACAATGCAAGTATATTGAGACATATCAAAAGGGCATCATACTGAAAATAAAATTGCAAGACACTGTGTTTTTCCCTTTGGAGTGAATGAAGGAGAATGAGTAAGCTTTTGGGATAACAGTATTTGATCTAAGTTGCTAACAAGGCCGTGAGACAATATGCCATGCTGAGTGAATGAAGATAATGTTTTATATTAAGAGATAACAGTAGTCTCTTGATATCAGGCATGATAAGATTTTGACCATTTGTCTTAGAGGATTGCTGCCAGAAAATATAAACTGCTAATGAAGAATCCAATTCTTTCAACAGAACAGGAAAATAGAGGCTTCAGTGGATTTTTCAAGTGTGATATTAGGGACTACTCATGCTACAGCTAACTGACATTGAAACTCAATATGTAGAATTGAATGGACTTGCCCTGGTATCACTTCCTTTCCCAGGGAGAAAGGAAAATATAGAGCATCTGTAGTCCCTAATATCGCACTAGTGCATCAGAAGGAATATGTTTATAGTTTCACAGTAGGTTATACAACAAAGAGCCTTCTGACACCTTAAAGACCAATAGCTTTATTGTCCCATACATTGCAAGAACTACAGTTCACTTCCACGGATACTTGGCATTTAGGCATCTCGTCTTGAGAAAGGAATTATATGTGTATGCCTTCAAGTTAGTGTTGACTCCTGGCAACTGCCTGGACAAATCCCTGCAGTACACACACACAAAGCGCTACTTTTTTGTGGGAAAACAGACAGCTGTCTCACATTTCATATTAACATTTTGTTAATGATTATTATGTATTGGCATGTCTATCTCTTGTTTCTTCCCTAATTCTCTTCTTCCTTTTCTTTTCCTCCTTCCCTGGAAATAAATTCAATACTCTTCTCTCAGACCTATAGCTATCTAATGAGATTAACTGCCATTCACATAAGCTTAGTGATAATAAATTGACAATACTTGGAATTACCACAGATTTTCTTTTTGGTTTTGTTGCAGTAACCTAACAGAGTTATCCCTCTGGAAACTCTAGTTTATGCAATATTGTTGTATCCTGGCTTGTGTTGTGCTGCACCACCTCCAGTGGAAATAGGACTTGATTTTATACTGATATCTTGGAGAAAGAAGTTTGATCAATTCTTTTATTAAATGTGCATTTTCCATTTTTTCTTGTACTTAATTTTTTTTGTTAAAAACATCTCACTATCCCCAGAGGCACAAAGGTGTTCCCTGATGATGAAGTTTTTCCAAAATATTCCAGAAAGTACGACCAGCATAAAACTATGGAGAAAGCCTCAAGCCGTTCTTGTAGGAATTCCAAGGAAGCAACACATACAGTATGACATCTTGGTGGTGATGCTATTCCCAAGGCTTATCAGCAAGTCTGATTATTAAAAAAAAAAAAGAATGAAAAAAGAAATCTGTGAAAAAAGCCTCATGCTGCTATGAGTGATCCAAGAGTTTGTTATAGAGGTTAAATCAGAAAAGGAAGGGGAGGGGGAGACAGGATTTACTAAGCAAACCTGGATTAAGTAAACTAAATGGCAGTCTCTCATCAACATTTCTGAAAATTTCTGTGTTTGTGTGTGTTGGTATGTGGACATTATTTTTCTCTCATCCACTCAATGAATAAATGTTTCAAACTTTTCAGCTCAGCCTCAGAAAACACACTTCATTATTTCTTTTCATACTGAAAGGCTTTGAATTGGTGAATCTGATTGACTGCTTGGTGCTTTTAAGAGTAAAAATAAAGATGAGTTATTTCCATTACTCTCCTGAAAGACAGAGACAAATGTGCCACATCCTTTCTGTAGACAAAAGCATACTCTGTATGCTGCATAGGCTAGTGCTCTGTCATGCTCATAACTTATTAGACATTTCTGAGCCATTTTCTCTTAATAAACAAGTAGGAAAAAAGATCACACTGTTTGGCATATTCTGTTTGTATACTGAGTGCTCTGAGACATGTTTTTTTAGGAACACAATGGAGGAAACAATGGGTACCATTCCTTCAACACATAGCTGGGTGTGTGGCCTTGAGAGCATCTGAACTGGATTTAAGTGAAAGACATTGCCTGATTAGATATTGTACTTTAGGACAGAAGGCCATTTTGTGTACGGAAGACTTGTTAGGGTTGAATTAAAACTAGCTGTCAGAGGAGAGCTTTGAACGTGATTGAAGAAGCCAAGAGTTGTACAAGTTTTACAATTGCTAACTATTCTATATTAGTAATCCTTATAATTATGCTACTAATCTGTAATTCTCTCTCTTAAATTCTTATTTTTCAAATGTTTGTTATCCTACATATTTTATACTGGTCTAGCACCTAAAGATAGATAGATAGATAGATAGATAGATAGATAGATAGATAGATAGATAGATAGATAGAAAGATAGATAGATAGATAGATAGATAGATAGATAGATAGATAGATAGATAGATAGATACTGACGGGATGCAAAAGAGTAGTACCTGGCTTTTCTGCATGATTTGTGACTTAAATCAAATATTTTAGATGAAGTGGAATTCTGTTTGCATCAGAACTGAGATCAGTCTACTTGGAAGAGATACAATGGCTTTCAATTTTGAGGTGGTTGAGTTTGGCTAATGAAGGAGATTTGTGTGCTGACCATAAGATAACAGAATCTTAAAGAGTACTAGAATTTTTATAGTTTTTATACACTCATTTTGGGCCCATGTTTTTTCTATCTTCAATTACTTAGAATCAAAGAAAATTTTAAGTGTGACAAGTAAGTGGACAAAGAATAATTGCAAACAGAGATCCTGACTTGATGAGATTAGGCTAGACAGATGAAAGTGGGGGTACTTCTCTGTGCATTGAGGTAGAGCTGTTTAGGTCACATTTGAAAGTAAACTGATTATATCTATATCTCACATTAATGTACAGATCAAAACATTATCCTCTGAATTTTGCACTTCCATTTTTTTTCAACATAATTTTTGCCTTTTTTAAAAAAAGTATCTTGAAAAAAATACATTTCCAGCAAGGACTAAACAACTCTATTTTGGTTTCCTTCCAGGTCGCGTTTTGCCTACCACTAATTTATGCCTTTGTTTGGGGGCTTTTGGGGGGAGGAGGGGGAACATAGAGTTTTGCGTTATACCTGATCTCTCTCTCTCTCTCTCTTCCTCTCTCTCTCTGTGGCTGGATAGTGTAGTGGTTAGAGCACCACCTTTGACACAGGAGACTGGGGTTCAAATCCCAGCTGGTACCTACCTTATCAGTAGGGGTCCTTGGGCAAAGACCCCCTAACGCTTCACCTGCCTACCTCAAATATGATAGTGACATGAACTAAGAGAGTCATGCCGGCTAGGTCATCGCCCGGATTAACAAGGTCCATGTCAGATGTTGGGGAACCAGGACAATCTGATGATAAGTGGGCTACTGGAACAAACCATACATGAACGAGACAAGAGAACTTGGAATTGGTGGAATGCTACTACAACAGTAGACCTAATGAGAGGGGATATATGAAATGTATGAGGGAACTATGGATGGACAGAAGACCTACATCCACACTAACTGAGAAACAACTAGTTACCCAGCGCTTCAACATAGTGAAGAGGAAGCTGCTCTCACAACTTGAGATAGACCAACTCCACATTACAACCCAGACTCAAGCAGACTTGGAAGAACTGGATGTGCAGCCAACACCTGAAGCTGGAACATCACTGCCATCCCCTCCATTACAGAGCACAACAGCTGATATGAGGCATAAGATCATGGATAAAGTAGCTACGGTCAACCCTCAAGACTGATTACCAAGGCTCAGTGGAGAAGTACCATTAGATAGTATGCTAGAAGATGCCAATAGACCCCTTGCGACAATCTCTACTACCACCATAACTCAAACCAATGAACTGGTATACGCTATAGCTGCTGTAATCCTGGAAATTCTTGGCTACATAACCAAGAAGAATAGCAGTACATACCCCTCCTGGAAAGTGAGGTTGGAGGCTAAGATCAAGGCAACTCGGAGAGAAGTTAGTCAGCTGGTGGAACTAAAGAAGGGTGTGGAAATTAAGGATAAGACTTGGCTACTGAAAAAATACATGGGCCTGACTCCATCTGAAGCCCTAGAGACTGCTAAACAAAGGCTCACAGCTCTGGCTACCAGGCTGAGGAGATACACTAGAGAAGCAGAGGCCAAGAAGATAAATGCCCTGTTCTCCAAAGAACCATCCAAGGTGTACTCCCAAATGCAGTGCAACAACACAGTAACAGCAGAGCCACCAGCAGCAGAAACTGAACAGTACTGGAAGAACATATGGGAGAAAGAGAAGACACATAGCAGCAATGCAAAGTGGTGGCAGGACCTGAAAGCAGACCACAGCAATCTCCCAGAATAGGAACCAGTCACCATCACAGTAACAGACATCCAACGGCAGATCAAGAACATGAAGAGCTGGACAGCACCTGGCCCGGACATGATCCACACCTATTGGCTAAAGAGACTGACAGCAGTCATGAACGCCTAGCAGCACAGATAAATCAGCTGCTAACAGCAGGCTCCCACCCAGACTGGCTAACACAAGGAAGGACAGTGCTGATCATGAAAGACCCTCACAAGGGAACAGCACCATCCAACTACCAGCCAATAACCTGCCTCCCCACAACATGGAAAGTCCTATCAGGCATCCTAACTGCCAAGCTACAAGACCATATGGACTAGTACATAAGCACATCTCAGAAGGGCATTGGGAACAACACCAGAGGCTCAAAACACCAGCTGCTCATAGATAGAGTTGTCGCCTGAGACTCAAGGTCTAGGCAGACCAATCTGAGCACAGCCTGGATTGACTACAGGAGAGCCTAGGACTCAGTGCCACACACATGGATCTGTGAATGCCTGGCACTATTCAGAAGTCAACAGGACACTAAGGACCTTCCTCAAGAACTCAATGGGACTGTGGAAGACAACACTGGAAGTCAACTCAAGACAGCTCATACAAGTGGCCATCAAGTGCAGCATATACCAAGATGATGCACTGTCCCCACTGCTGTTCTGCATAGGCTTAAACCCCCTCAGCCAGATAATCACAAGAACTGGATACGGGTACAATTCAAGAGTGGAATCACCATCAGCCACCTCCTCTATATGGATGTCAGGATTTGCCCAGGAAACTCCAGGAGACAGTACAGATTCAATCCAGCAAGGTTTAATTGGCTTCAATCAATTCACAGAATCTTCTCAGACTGAGAGCAGTTCCCAGGGTCACACTACAAACATCCTTAGCATTCCTCAGGGAGGGGCCAGTCTCATTCTCTTATCTCTTGTCCACTCCTCTGGGGATGAGAGTCCATGTTTCACACCTCTGCTCCACACTCCCACACTGATCTACCTGACACGGATCTACAATGAGGACAATGGAATGTCATTTGGACTGGAGAGGTGTGGCTGGATGATAATAAAGAGAGGGAAGGTAGTGAAGACTGATGGGGTGGAACTACCAGTGGGCCATATAGCAGACATACTGTAGAGACCAGCTACAAGTACCTTGGTATCCCACAGTCAGATGGGAACCACAGTGAGGAGGCAATGAAGACAGCAACATCCAAGTGCCACCAAAGGATAAGACAGGTCCTGAAGAGCTAGCTCAATGGGAAGAACAAGATCCACGCCATCAACATGTATGCCCTGCCAGTCATCAGATACCCTGCTGGTATAGTAAGCTGGCCAAAGGAAGATATGGAGGTTGCTGATGTGAAGACCCAGAAGCTCCTCACAATGTATGGAGGTTTCCACCCCAAGTCCAACACCCAGAAATTGTACATCAGCCACAAAGAGGGAGGCGGGGTCTGATGAGTGTCAAAGGCACTGTCCTGGATGAAAACCAGAACATCCAGGAGTACATCACTAAGATGGCACCCAAAGATGAACTGCTGGGAGAATGCCTGAGGCAGCAGCAGACTTGGGAGGAAGTTCAAATGGAGGAAGTACCATGGCAAGACAAGACCCTGCATGGGATGTACCATTGATAGATAGCTGAGGTGGCTGACATTGGGAGATCCTATCAGTGGCTGGAAAGGGCTGGACTAAAAGATAGCACCGAGGCACTAATAATAGCAGCACAAGAACAGGCACTAAGCACCAGATCCATAGAAGCAGGGGTCTACCACACTAGACAGGACCCAAGGTGCAGACTGTGCAAAGAGGCTTCAGAGACAATCCAACACATAGTGGCAGGGTGTAAGATGCAGGCAGGAACAGCATACACTGAAAGGCACAATCTGTGATGGAATGGAATTATGAAGACCAAGCTCAGGGAGATAAGCATTTTCTTAGCTCACTGGAACCGCGTGGGAGGAACAAAAGGATGAGACTGGCACCTCCCTGAGGAATTCACACTGTTGTGGCTGGAGGACTTTGGGAACTGGGGTTTTAGTCTGGGAAGATTCTTGTTAGAGGTTGTAGCTAATAAACATAGCTGGACTGAATTTGCATGGTCTCTTGGAGTTCCTTGGGCTAGGCCTGACACAACCAAATAGCTGGCATTGTGTACAGAAACATCTGCACGATGTATGGGTTAGACCCTCCAAAGTCCAGATGGGAGATTCCACAGAAGGTCGTGGAGAATAACAGGGCTAAGCTTCTGTGGGACTTCTAGATTCAGACGGACAGGCAGGTACTGACCAATCAACCAGACATCATGGTAGTAGACAAGGACCAGAAGACAGTGGTGGTGATTGATGCAGCAGTGCCAAGTGACAGCAACATCAGGAAGGAGCATGAAAAGCTGGAGAAGTACCAGGGCCTGAAGGAAGAACTAGAGAGGATGTGGAAAGTCAAGGCCAAAGTGGTCCCAGTGGTGGTAGGAGCACTCGGGGCCGTGACTCCTAAGCTGGGAGAGTGGCTCCAACAGATCCCAGGAACAACATCCGAGCTCTCTGTGCAGAAGAGTGCAGTCCTAGGAACAGCTAAGATACTGCGCAGAACCCTCAAACTCCCAGGCCTCTGGTAGAGGACCTGAGATTGAGGAAGACACGTACCACCCATAGGGGTGAGAGGGGAATTTTTATATATAGATATTCCTTCTTAAGCACTTTTCCTAAATACAATGCTGTTTTCTGCCACTTTTCACTAATATATGCATTTTTGTGTAGTCCCTTGATATATACATTTTGGTTGTTGCTTTTTGGGAGAACTAAAACAAACAAACAAGCAAACAAAAACTGAGGAATGACTGTGCCTGCTTGAAATAGCTTACTGTGTAAGGGCTGCCTCTCCATTAATTGATATTGTTGCATATGCTTTTCCACCAACTGCTAAAACAATTAAAAATAAGAAGATGCCTGTTATCTTAATTAAAGGTTCCTTTGTTTAAAAACTGGCATGTAAGATATCAGGTTCCAGATCAAGCTCGCCAGTTGCATCATATAGCATATCAAACAACAGGCAGGTGCTGTCTTAAAAAGTGGGGAGCACTGCTTCCACTGGCAAAAGTTAAGGGCCTCACTTCAAAAGTAGGTGGGAATTTTGGGAGGGAGGCTTGGAATGACCACTTTGCCCCTTGAAACCTCTGATGCCTCCAAAAATGCACAAAAGAGTTCAAAGGTTTTGCCCCACACAGAAGATGCTACCTGGCCACACCCTTTGCCTCCCTGCCTTCAGTACAAGACCTCAGCAAATTCACATCTCAGAATCTGTCTGCCTATGAAGTAGAACTACAGTGAAAGCCCTGTTTGCTCATAGACTTAAGCTAAGAGTGCATAACCATCCCATTGTTTTACCTGAATGGAAGCACTCAAAAATATATGAGTACCATGTTCCAATGATTCAGAAATATTGGTGCAGGATGATGGGCTTTCCTTCCTCTTCCCCCCAAGTTTGAGAACACATCTTTGGAACTAAGGAATGAAAAGAGGGCCATATATGCTTCCAAAGCCACAGAGAAGTTCTTTCTCAAATGAGGATACGTTTGAGATTCAGGTATTCATGGCTTTTGATGCCAGATAAAACTTTCCTCTCCTTGCTCCATTTTTATAGTGCTTGATATTAGCGTTTTTATATTCTTCCAGTGCTATTTATTATTACATTTTATCTTTCTGTTGTTTTATTGCTTTTGCTTACTGTTTTTATATGTTAAATAACTTTGTAATCATTCCAGGGAACTCCACTTATTGGGTGGCTTAGAAATAGGAACATGAATAATAATAATACTAATACATTTTCCCCTGTGGAAAATCAATATTCTTTGCAGGAAGCAGACTAACAACGTTTGTAAAAAGGCATCTCCAAAATCTCCCCAAAAGGGCAACAGTGAGGGAGAAATTAATTTGGGGACTGTCCTGGATAAATATAGACAGGATATATGTGGGTCCCTAGGAGAAGGCTGGGGGTTTGAGAACGAAGATGTTATTTTGCAGTACACTGATTGCACTAGAGAGCTATTAAATGTATTTTTATAGTTGCAAACTTTCATCTGCATCTAACAATGAATACATATTATTCAGTTTGTATGAAATGGAACTATCTCCTCCCCTTCAAATAAAATGAGAAAGATATTAAAAATATTAATGGCTTTGATTTTGTTAAATTAGAGAGAGAGAACAGAGAATATGGTTCTTTGCACTATCCAATCTTAATTACTATGCTATTTTGTTTTATTTATGAGCATCTGCGGTATACATAGAATAATAATGTTATCACAAAGGCCAGGACAAATCTCAAAGGAACTAGTGAATAGAAATAAAAGAGAGTGGAAAATGAGTAAAGGAAACTGTTTAAGAAAAAAATAGCTGGCAACATTAGCCCTAGCAGTAACAAAGAAAAACTATGGAAAGAATCCATGCTGCTTAACAAATCAGTGTGGTTTACAATCTACATTGTGAAAAGTACAGCTATATCATGCATCTATGGAATGCACTGTCTGCAACCTGTGTATATTCATGAGTATTATTTGCAAGAAGGGCTGGGAAACAATTCATTGAAGACCAAACTACCAATGATGCCGTGTGACTCTCATTGCAATTATAAATGAGAATACAAGTTGGAATGGTGAGAAGGAACCTGAAACTACAGTCTAAAACAGGGAAATTAGTGCTTCCTTTTGCCATGGTCTCAGTGAAAATCTCACCCCTGTGGCTGCTTTTGTTGTTGTTGTTTAGTCGTTAAGTTGTGTCCGACTCTTCGTGACCCCATGAACCATATTGCGCCAGGCCTTCCTATCTTTCACTGCCTCCCTGAGTTTGCTCAATTTCATGCTCATTGCTTCAGTGATGCTATCTAGCCATCTCATCCTCTGCTGTCCTCTTCTCCTTTTGCCTTCCATCTTTCCCAACATCAGGGTCTTTTCCAAAGAGTCCTCTCTTCGCATTAGGTGACCAAAGTATCTGAGCTTGAGCTTCATTATCAATCCTTCCAATGAGCAATCAGAGTTGATTTCCTTTAAGATTGACTGGTTTGACCTCCTAGCAGTCCAGGGGACTCTTAAGAGTCTTCTCCAGCACCACAGTTCAAAGGCATCAATTCTTCGGCATTCAGCCTTCTTTATGGTCCAGCTCTCACAGCCATACATTACTACTGGAAAAACCATAGCTTTGACTATGCGGATCTTTGTCGGTAAGGTGACGTCTCTGCTTTTTAATATGCTATCTAGGTTTGCCATAGCTTTCCTCCCAAGGAGCAAACGTCTTTTAATTTCATGGCTGCAGTCTCCGTCTGCGGTGATCTTGGAGCCCAAATAAATGAAGTCTGTTACTGCTTCCATTTCTACCCCTTCTATTTGCCAGGGATTGATGGGTCCAGATGCCATGATCTTAGTTTTTTTAATGTTGAGTTTCAAGCCAGCTTTCGCACTCTCCTCTTTCACCCTCATCAAGAGGCTCTTTAGTTCTTCTTCACTTTCTGCCATTAGGGTGGTATCGTCTGCATATCTGAGGTTATTGATGTTTCTCCCTGCAATCTTAATTCCGGCTTGTGATTCTTCCAGCCTGGCATTTCTCATGATGTACTCTGCATATAGGTTAAATAAGCAGGGTGACAGTATACAGCCTTGTCGTACTCCTTTCCCTATTTTGAACCAATCGGTTGTTCCATGACCGGTTCTAACTGTTGCTTCTTGGCCCGCATACAGATTTCTCAGGAGACAGGTAAGGTGGTCTGGTATCCCCATCTCTTTAAGAATTTGCCACAGTTTGTTGTGATCCACACAATCAAAGGCTTTTGCATAGTCAATGAAGCAGAAGTAGATGCTTTTCTGGAACTCTCGTGCTTTCTTCATGATCCAGCGAATGTTGGCAATTTGATCTCTAGTTCCTCTGCCTCTTCGAAACCCAGCTTGTACATCCGGTAGTTCTCGGTTCACGTACTGCTGAAGCCTAGCTTGTAGGATTTTGAGCATAACCTTGCTAGCATGTGAAATGAGTGCAATTGTGCGATAGTTTGAGCATTCTTTGGCATTGCCCTTCTTTGGAATTGGAACGTAAACTGACCTTTTCCAATCCCGTGGCCACTGTTGCGTTTTCCAAACTTGCTGGCATATTGAGTGCAGCACTTTAACAGCATCGTCTTTTAGTATTTTAAATAACTCAGCTGGAATACTGTCATCTCCACTAGCTTTGTTGTTAGCAATGCTTCCTAAGGCCCACTTGACTTCACTCTCTAGGATGTCTGGCTCAGGGTCAGTGACCACACCAGCATGGACATCAGGGACATTAA
Source organism: Liasis olivaceus (assembly GCA_030867105.1). Lineage (NCBI taxonomy): Eukaryota > Metazoa > Chordata > Lepidosauria > Squamata > Pythonidae > Liasis > Liasis olivaceus. The sequence continues at coordinate 268,994,347 of CM061349.1, forward strand.
GATCTTTCTTGTATAGTTCTTCTGTGTATTCTTGCCACCTCTTCTTAATCTCTTCTGCTTCTGTTAGGTCCCTGCCTTTTTTGTCCTTTATCATGCCCATCTTTGCACTCAACGTTCCTTTGATATCTCCAATTTTCTTGAAGAGATCTCTAGTCTTCCCTATTCTATTGTTTTCTTCAATTTCTTTGCATTGTTCATTTAAGAAGGCCTTCTTATCTCTCCTTGCTATTCTCTGGAAATCTGCATTCAGTTGCTTATATCTTTCCCTTTCACCCTTGCTTTTCGCATTCCTTCTTTCCACAGCTATTTGTAAAGCCTCATCAGACAGCCATTTTGCTTTCTTGCATTTCTTTTTCTTTGGGATGGTTTTAGTTGCTGCCTCTTGTACAATGTTACAGACCTCTGTCCATAGTTCTTCAGGCACTCTGTCTACCAAATCTAATCCTCTGAATCTATTCATCACCTTCACTGTGTACTCACATGGAATATGATCTAAGTCATACCTGAGTGGTCTAGTGGTTTTCCCTACATTCTTCAATTTAAGCCTAAATTTTGCAGTAAGAAGCTCATGATCTGAGCCACAGTCAGCTCCTGGTCTTGTTTTTGCCGTCTGTATAGAGCTTCTCCATGTTTGGCTGCAAAGTATGTAATCTATCTGGTTTCGGTATTGATCATCTGGTGATGTCCATGTGTAGAGTCGTCTCTTGTGTTGTTGGAAAAGAGTGTTTGCTATGACTAGCTTGTTCTCTTGACAGAACTCTATTAGCCTTTGCCCTGCTTCATTTTGTACTCCAAGGCCAAACTTGCCTGTTATTCCGATTACTCCTTGACTTCCTACTTTCGCATTCCAATCCCCTATGATGAAAAGGACATCTTTTTTTGGTGCTAGTTCTAGAAGGTGTTGTAGGTCTTCATAGAACCGGTCAACTTCAGCTTCTTCGGCATCAGTGGTTGGGGCATAGACTTGGATTACCGTGATGTTGAATGGTTTTCCTTGGATACGCATTGAGATCATTCTGTCGTTTTTGAGGTTGTACCCCATTATTGCCTTTCCCACTCTCTTATTGACTATGAGTGCAACTCCATTTCTTCTAAGGGTTTCTTCTCCACAGTAGTAGATATAATGGTCACCTGAATTAAATTCACCCATTCCCGTCCATTTCAATTCGCTGATTCCCAAGATGTCGACGTTCAATCTTGTCATCTCATGTTTGACCACATCCAGCTTGCCTTGGTTCATGGATCTTACATTCCACGTACCTATACAATATTGTTCTTTACAGCATCGGACCTTCTTTTCGCTTCCAGATACATCCACAGCTGAACGTCCTTTCGGCTTTGGCCCAGCCGCTTCACTCTTTCTGGAGCTACTTGGAATTGCCCTCCGCTCTTCCCCAGTAGCATATTGGACACCTTCCGACCTGAGGGGCTCATCTTCCGGCGTCATATCTTTTAGCCTTTTAACATTGTCCATGGGGTTTTCTTGGCAAGGATACTGGAGTGGGTTGCCATTTCCTTCTCCAGTGGACCACATTTTGTCAGAACTCTCTGTCATGACCCATCCGTCTTGGGTGGCCCTGCACGGTATAGCTCATGGCTTCACTGAGTTACACAAGCCCCTTCGCCACAACAAGGCAGTGATCCATGAAGGGGCTGTGGCTGCTATTTCCACTGAAAAGAGAGATCTTGTTGGTCCTGAATACCCCTGCCCTTCTCTTCTGAGACAAATTAGGCTTTGCAGTGCTTTGGTTGTGAAGGTAAAAAGGGGCTTCAGAATTCATAGGGCCACTTTCAGGAGCCCCTTTGGCAGCTCCTGAAAGCAGCTGCATCTTTTCATGGGCTCATGTGACTGCTACCCAGAGCAGCAGGGAAAAGAAATGTTTGCCTAATGGAGTTGCAGACAGATGCTTGGTGTGAGCCCCCATGTGCTCCAAACAAGCTTTCCAAAGTGCTGCACAGGCCTTACAGAAGAGGACATGGGTTTTTATCCAGAATGGGGAGAGCAAAAGAAAAAAAAAAAAAAAAGTAGGTGGGTGGGTGGGTGGGAACAGCTGCTATTTACAATTGTAAAAAAGGAGGGTGGAGGGAAGATAGAGAAAACTCTTGTAACTGAAAGATGTTTAAGTACAGATTTGCCAAAGTTCATTATTGTCCTTTGTGAGTTTGATAGAGGAACCCATGATTCTGTATTTACAACAAACAATTCTTCATTGTTATTCCTTCTCTTCTCTTGGTAAGTACATTCTTTTTTGTTGTTCTTTGTTGCATCAGGATCCCTTTCCTGTGTGAAACATGCATTTTTAAAACTGGCTGAGTGGAGTTGGTTGGGCTACACCAAATTGCCATCCCTATATTTTGTTGCTTTTCAAAGAAGTGACTCACAACAGCAAGAAGCAAAACTTAAATGGACAATCTGTTTCCATAATTTTTTCCTCCTTGTAAGAAAAGAGTTCCTGAAAGAGGAGCATTTTTGGAAGCTATTTTCTCACTAGGTGGTATTTCTTACTATACAGAGTAATGCTCATCCAGTGGTACCATATAACTATTTTCAAGTAGTATGTGTCTGTATACTTTGCCAGTGAAGATTTATTTCTTTATTTCTTTATTTTTCAAATTTATATATGCTGCCCATCTCACTATACAAGTGACTCTAGGCGGCGTGATAAGTCATGACTCTGCTACTCACTGGCACTATAAGCACCATTGCCGATATCCTCAAAGATTAGGAAATTGTACTCAGCTACAGATTACAGAAACAGTTTGGTGTAGTGGTTGAAGTATTCAGGCTAGAAAGCGGGAGAACGAGAGTTCTAGTCCTGCTTTAGGCACAAAGCCAGCTGGGTGATCTTGGCCAGTCACTCTCTCTCAGCCCTAGGAAGGAGGCAATGGCAAACCACCTCTGAAAAACCTTGTCAAGAAAACTGCGTGGATTAGTCTAGGCCAGTGTTGCCCAAACTTGGCCACTTTAAGATGAGTGGACTTCAACTCCCAGAATTCCCCAGCCAGCCACTCATCTTAAAGTGGCCAAGTTTGGGCAACACTGGTCTAGGCAGTTGCCAAGAGTCAAAAACTGACTTGAAGGCAAAAACAAAACAAAACAAGACAGCTACACTCCAAACTTCCTTTCTGTATGGAACCATAGCAAAGTGTGTGCCATATAGCCAATTATGTCATTATTCCTCACGGATGGTTCTGCTACTGGTTCTTCTGCCATCCTCCCAACTTGACTGCCAACCCTCTGCCCCGATGGACTACTTACACTTGACCAGATCTTTTGCATAACAGGTACTTAGTACTAAGACGTGGCTAGCAGGACACACCATTTTTTTTTTTTTTTTTTAAGAATTCCTGACATGTAATCGGAGTCATTGTAACAGAGCAGAATGGTGTTGAAAACTAAAGTTTAAACCTTTTGTCAAGAGAGATATGAACAGATTGATGAATCAATTATGTGTCACCCGATAGACTTCTGGTGAAGCTTCTTTATCACATTCCCCTTATCAAGGCTCTCCACAAAGCTCAAATATAGCCAGAAATTCCAGCATTCACACTGAGAAAGAAATAGGTTGGATGATATATAGCATGAGCTGCTGCCTCTGCCATCTGCTCCCCACAATTCCACTTGTGTTGCTTTACTGTTGTTGTCTTCTTTTACACTGGTACACTTCTTTATTGTTACGAAAGTTTGGCTTTATGGTATAGATTTGAACACGAGATTTCACTGCAGGCCGTTTGAAAACAACCGAATTGGGTGCGTTGACAGATTTTTTCAAGATACGGTTGTATTGTTGTATTCAAAATAATGTGAAGGTAGCAATTGCACAAGTGGGAGGGAACAGCACTCTCAGCACACTGAAAGTACAGAGCAAAGATTGTGGGTTATTGGTGAGGATGAGAAGCTGAGCACTTCTTTCCTATTTGAAGAAGTAGCTTAAATGACCAGAAGGAGGATGGAAGTGTGCTGTCTCATTTTTTTTTAATTCAGTCTGGGAATATTTTCAGTTAAGCATTAGAGTAAATATACCATTAGTAGCAGTAGTAATTGTAGTAGTTATTGCAGTAGTAATTTAAGGAAAATGATTTATCTACTGATCTTGGGGGTACAATTTCTGGAGAGCACAGTCTTATCTCTACCTTTCACTGTTATTTTCTTGCCTAGAATATGCCGAAGAAGCTGAGTCAACTAAAAAGAAATCTCCTGGTCCTTCTTCTCACATTAACAAGCTGCTTCCTGTTGTCTCTTTTGGGTAAAGCTCAGCTAAGGGGCTATTAAAACCAAATCAACTGTTTAACACAGTAGGAGCAACTTTACTCAGTAACTCTTCCTTTTTTCATGGGCTTTAATTTCTTCATTATACATATATTTAAAGAAGGAAGGTATAGAAACTCACCAAAACCTTAACCCCTTGTGGAATCTTTATGACTAAGATTTCCTAGGGGTTACTGAATTGCCAGTTAAATACAGTGGTACCTCAGGTCACGAACGCTTCTGTTCCCGACCAATTTGGGTCACGAACAGCACTGTTCGCAAAATTTTGCTTCCGTTTGCGAACTCCGCATCGGGTGACAAACAGGATCCGCGGCCATTTTCCCTGCTGACACATGTGGTCATGGCTTCCTGCAGTGAGCGGGACTCTCCCTCCAAACAATAACCGACTCCCCACCCGCCTTCCTGTCCTCCACGCCAGAAGTCGCCTCGAGCAAGGTTAGCGTTCTCTCTCTTCATACTGTACTGTACTGTACTTTGTGTCATATTTTTGTGGTTTAAAAAAAAAAATACATATGGTTCAGAACGGATTAACCATATTTACATTGAACCTTATGGGAAAATTTGATTCGGGTCGCGACCAAATTCGTAGGGGTCAGAACGGATTAACCGTATTTACATTGAACCTTATGGGGAAATTTGATTCGGGTCGCGACCAATTCGGGTCGCGACCAGAGTCGTGGAACGAATTAAGTTCGTGACCCGAGGTACCACTGTACATTTTTGTCACGCAGACACATGCCTGCCTTGCTTTCATTGGAATGGCATCTTAGTCTGTGGCTGGTTGCAATTTTTAGTTTGCAGGTTCTTTTTTCAGCAAACGTGCATGGTGCATAAGGAGAGTTTGGGGGAGATAAGTTTGGGGAAGTGGGGGAGGAGCAATGGAATGTTGGTGCAGCACTAATTGGATTGTTGTCTGTAACAAATAGCATCATTGGTTGTGGGTCTGGGTCTGGGTTCTGCTACTGTGGCTCTACCATCTCTGGAGCCAAAGTTAGTTTTCACCACTCCCAAAACATACGCTGAATTTGCACAACATGCTAAACTCAAGTTAACAAAGATAGTTACTTCTCCGCTCTTATCGCGTCCGCAGAATGCTGCCCAGTGGCCCTGTTCAGGATCACTAGGTCCCTCCTTGGTAAGGGGGATATGGGGGTTCATTTGCAGGGCTGCGCAGAGGAATTTTCGGAGCATCTGGAGGACAAAGTCGCTCAGATTTATTCCAAGTTAGACTCCGTGCGTGGGGCAGGGTCTGGGGAGATACCGGGGGACCATTCTTACCCAGTTATCTGGGAACAGTTAGATCCTGTTGATCCTGAGGAAGTGGACAGGATCCTGGGGACTGTGAAGGCCACCACTTACCATCTTGACCCATACCCCTCCTGACTGGTGAAAACAGCCCGGGAGGTAACATGTGGTTGGATCCAGGAGATGGTTAATACATCCTTGCAGGAGGGAGCATTTCCAGTTGCCTTCAAGCAGGCATTGGTGCACCCCCTCCTCAAGAAACCCTCCCTGGATCCTACCATACTGGACAATTTCTGTCCAGTCTCCCACCTCCCCTTTTTGAGGAAGGTGGTTGAGAAACTGGTGGCATCACAGCTCCAAAGGGTTCTGGAGGAAACGGATTATCTGGACCCCTTCCAGTCAAGTTTCAGGCCTGGAACTTATGGAACAGAAATGGCATTGGTTGCACTTGTGGATGATCTCTCGTGGGAGCGGGATGGTGGAAGTGCGACCATCCTTGCTGTCCTTGATCTCTCAGTGACTTTTGATACCATCGACCACGGAATCCTATTGGGATGACTCAGGGATTTGGGGGTGGGTGGCACGGTCTTGTGCTGGTTTGCCTCCTTTCTCCAGGGCCGATCCAAATCGGTGTTGATAGGGAGCGAGAGGTCCCATCCTCGGCCCCTCCTCTGGGGGGTGCCGCAGGGTTCAGTTCTCTCTCCACTCCTTTTCAACATCTACATGAATCCGCTGGGTGAGATCATCCAACATCATAGGATGAGGTATCATCAGTATGCTGATGATACGCAATTATACATCTCCATCCCAGGTGAAGTAAGTGATGCTGTGACCACCCTTTCGTGGTGCCTGGAGGCTGCAAGGGCCTGGACGGGGAACAACAGGCTTCAGCTGAACCCTGGTAAGATGGAGTGGCTATGGGTTAATTAGTTCTTGGGATCTGGGACTTTGTCATCTTTGGTGCTGGATGGGGTAGCACTGCCCCAGACAGACCCAGTGCATAATCTGGGGGTCCTGCTAGACTCACGGCTCCTGCTTGAAGAGCAGGTGGTAGCTGTGGCAAGGAGGGCATTTGCACAACTTCAGGTTGTGCATCAGTTATGCCCTTTCCTGGATCGGGATGCCCTTCGAACAGTCACTCATGCCCTTGTTATCTCCCAGATAGACTACTGCAATGAGCTTTACATGGGGCTATCCCTGAAGAGTATCCGGAAGCTACAGCTGGTCCAGAACACAGCTGTGTGGGCTATTTTTGGAGCCCCAAGATGGGCCCATGTAACGCTATTGCTCCGTGAGCTGCATTGGGTACCAGTCTGCTTCCGGGTCCAATTCAAGGTGTTGGTTATCACCTTTAAAGCCCTACATGGCATGGGACCAGGTTGCCTAAGGGACTGCCTCTCCCCTATGTCTTCAACCCGTCCCACCCGATCACACAGAGAGGGCATGCTTTGGACCCCCACAGTAAAAGAACTTCGATTAGTGGGGTCCAGAAGGTGGGCCTTCTCTGCAGCAGCCCCAGCTCTCTGGAATATTCTGCCCCTGGAGGTGAGATTGGCCCCCTCACTCCTGGCCTTCCGGAGGGCTTTGAAGACCTGGTTCTGCCACTTGGCGTGGGGTGGGGAAGGAACACTTCAACCGTGGGGATGGCTAGCCCCATAGAGGCCTGTTGTCTTCAGCCCCAGGTCCTTCATCTTCTTGGACTCTCTTCCTCTTTTTAGTAATGTTTTTAAATTTTTATGTTTTATGTATCTATATGTATTTATGATTTTAATGTTTTGTGTGAACTGCCCAGAGTCCCCTGGTCTAGTGGGTTTTCTGACTCCAGCCACACATTTCCTAACAAACAAACAAACAGACAAACAGACAAACAGGGAGCATTAAGTCCCTAAATGCATTGTTTTGAAAACAATAGTTCATGTCAGTGTTGTCTAGGCTGGGAAGAAACAATGATCCTACAAAAAGAAATTGCCAAATTTGCTTTGTCATTTGAGCAGGAACTTTTCAGAAAATAGCTGAAGTTGACTTTCACTTCATGGTCTGAATTCCTATTTCTTTCCCTGTTTCTAGAGGGCAAAAAGCCCCAGACCAATCCACAACAGAGAACATTGAGGGCTTCAGCAGTTAAGACATGATGAAAACTAGCAACTTGATTCATCTGGTTGCCAAAGCAACCAGAACAATTCAAGGCTTTCTTTGGCCTGTGTACCTCTAGTTCTGTCTTCTTCAACCTGCTGTCCTATCCTTAGATTTGTGGGTCTTCAAAACCCCTAATTTCTATATTATGGAAGTTGATGTTCCGTGTATTGGGAGAGTAACAGGACAGAAAAATCTCCAAGTGACAGCGTTGGTAATTCCAAATGCCGTTACTATGAAAAGAGTAATAAGGCAAATTTATTACAGCACTGACTTTCATTTTAATTTTTTCCCCCATGATCAAATACTTTTTCAAAATGATCTATGAAGACTTTGACAAATGTTGGTAAATTCTTAGCAGAATCCCAACTAAAGAAAATCCATTCCTACCACATCATTATTGGGTGCTGAATATTTTTTCCATTTCTCTGATGTTAATTCCTCCTCCTAGTGATCCAGTGTATTCCTGAGGTTGCAGTAAGAAGGTTTTCTACTCTTCTTGGGGAGTAAAGCAATGTCCTGAAGCCCACCAGATGTGCAAACTATACTGGATAGGAATTATGGTAGTGCAAAATCCAACAAATAGGAAAGGCACCAGATCGAAGGAAGGGTTAGCCCATTCCAAGCCAACCACTCTCTCATCCCTGGGCATGTCCAAATTGCCTGCCTTTGAATATGGAGATGTTAATGATTTTAACTCTTTTTAATATTGATAGATCTGCCATGAATTGACTATCCAATCTTCTTTTAAAGTCCCTAAGTAAGCAGTCAATTTGCTCATCATCACAAACCATCTGTCAGCTATGCTCCTCTAGGAGAATGATGTAAGGAGTGAACCATAACTATGCTCCTTATACTACTAATAGCTACTTCCCTTTGCTTATGTCTCCTTTCAGGAGATCATGGCTATTTTCATCCTGAAGGCTAATCATAACTTGCTCATAGTCCAGCGTGGTTGCCTGATGTTTCAGCCATGGGATCTGCACTTCACCTTTCAAAACACAGTTGAGACAAAGAGTGTATCTCGAGAAGTGGTGAGGTGAAACCATTGCCATTTCTTGTCAATCCTCACTGTATCACTTTGAAATGAGATGTTCGGACCTGGGGTAATTCTGTCAGCAGTACTGTTGATGCAGAGTCAAATGCAGATCCAGTATTTGTTGAGGGACAACGAAACAAAAGATTGCTAACTGACAGAGAACTTTATTTGTTGTGCTTCTCGAATGGGCTTTTATGGAGAAATGAGCAAAAAATAACAAAAGCACAGCTTCAAGGTTGCCGAATTTATTCTAACACCTCTGCTTAAAACGGCTCCCCTGAAAAAAACAATGCCAGGGTGTACAGTTTGGATTTGTAGAGAATAGAATTATTGTCTTGATTGTTTGTTCCCCCTCTTCTTTTGAGATTATCTTTACATTCAGGTTCAGGAGACAAATTTAGAAGCTCTTACATTTCAATTCTGAGAAAATAATAAACCAGACTCTGATATGAAATGATGTTTTTAAAAAATAGGATGCCCTTCAAAGCGGCCTCAGCAAGGATCAGAAAAATAGATAAAACTACTTGGGGGAGGTGGGGAGAAAAACAAAGCAGTACCTAGGTAATGGCAGTTGTCGACTCCATCTAATGAAACAAAACAGAGACATTGTGATAGGCTTAAGATCTGCATTTAAGAAGATACAATTGTTTGAACAACGTTGGTGGAAAAGAATGGCTTTATTCTTCCTCTTCAAAGGATGTAAATTATCAAGCACAGGAAGATCTCTGCTTTTGATGGGCTTCTATAGCTTTGACCTCACAGATCACTTCTAAAAAGACTTTCAGGAGAAGGTGTAGAGGGAAAGTTTGCTGGGGAACATGCTAGCTGCCTCAAGCTTCACTGCTTTCCTTGCTCCTTCTGAGTCCACTATGGTAATTCGGATTATCATTTTTGGGGGCAACACCTGAGCAATGGCAGATTTAATAGAAAAGTCTTTGAACCACTGAAAAACAGTAGCAAACAAGAGCCCATGTAAAACTGAAAGCAACATATTTGTTGTGACTAAATATTCAGCATTTTGGCAGGGAACAATGGGGATGGGGGTGGGAATCAGTCTATTTTGGGTTTCTTTGTTTGAGTTCTGTTTTCCATTTAGCTGATTTTAAGTTCCTTTGGGCCCATCTGTTTGTCTACAAAGGGACTGTGTGACTCCATACATATTTTGGGGTGCGATTCTTATCTTAATTGAAATACATGCCTTTTGGTAGCATCGTCTGTCCTCAGCAGCACCATTCCTCCCCAGGCTAGATGAGCCCCAACTCTGCTGGCTTTTCATACATTCCTTAAGACCTGTTTTTTTCTTTCAGGCATGGGGGTCAGGAGAGGGGTGAGCTCCTGACTGGATTGTTGTTCACTGGTTAATCTTCAGCGGCTATTTTTCTTTTGTTTTATGTGTTTTATTTATTGTATTGTTATTGTATTGATGTTTTTATTGTGTTAGCCACCTAGAGCTGCTTATATGAGATAGGTGGGCATACAAATCTAGCAAAGAAATAAAAACTTACATTTTTATACAGTATACATATTTCCTAACATATGCACTAGGCAATTAATGTGCACCAAAACAGTGTATTTTTGTGCTGTTATCTTTAATATATATCTCTCTGCACATTGACTGTACACATTTTTGTGCATCTTTTCTTGAATGGTGAACTGCATTGCAAAAGTGCGGAGTCTGCATGCTCCTTTCACGTACCTTTACTCTCTTCCTTAGTTAAATTAATCATTTTTTGTTCTCTCTTATGTCCAAAATGGGTAAATATGGTTTGATGCTGGTTTAAAAATGGGTAAATATGGTTTAATGCTGGATTACTAATCAGAACCCAGTTGTGGTTTCAGATTCAATAAGCAAATATTCATTTCCTGTTTCAGGGAGAACCAAAATTGGTACATAAGGGAGGGAAGGAGATTGTGGCATTCATGGACTAGTGCTTGTAATAAATTATGGTTTATTAAGCAAGAGATGCTATCTGTAAATAGACTCAATTTATCTTGCAGCTGGAAGTCCCCCATGTTCAGTTGGGAAACATGGGTGCTCCATTTTCTCTAACTGAAGTCAAGGGCCCTTTAAAGACATGTAACTAGGGCTGTACTGTATGGTAAGTAAATAGCTGTTTCAATAAGCATGCTGAAGATATATCAAAATCTTTGAACTTCACTTTCCAAATGTGTATGAAAAGATAGAGTTTTATTTCATAAGGTTGATAGGATTGCTAGGTTAGATTTCTGGCTTACAGAAAATAGTAAAGAGTTTTCTATAACCCCTTTATAAAATAAGCATTTGAATGTGAGAAGGATTAAAACTGGATCCCTCATATATAGTTAGGCAATCCATGGCCATATACAACCCCAGACCAATTCTTTGTAGCCACCAGAGCCATAGGTGTCCAGTGAAAGCCCCAATGTGTGTCATGATATCTATGCAAATAATGTATAATATGTAATTTGCATGATGACATCATGATACACACGATGTTACTTGCCTTCCTTGTTCCTCTGTAGACACCCATATCACAGAGTCCCTTCTGGCTACACCATCATTAAATTTCAGGTTCCTGCCATTCTGAGGCAGAAAACACACTTTAGTGTAAGTCTAATACCATGGGTTAACATCGTCAAACAAACAAAGGGGTGGGGAAGACTTTCAAGTAGCAAAAAGAAGAAGAAGAAAAAGCAATCCCATGCCCATCTATGTGCTAGGTTTGATCCCATCCTTGCAGTCCCATAAAACTATTAAGACTTCTCTACCTGGACGAAAAAGCTTGCTATTTGGAACTTGTCATTCAGTGTAGCAAAGTCCAAAGTGAGGGCCCAGATCCACACATAAGAACATGGGAAACACATTTCTGGTTCTATCACTCTATTCTGTTTCAAAATCTCACAGATTCAGGTGTGTGATATTAAAGAAAAAGTTCAGAATGACACAGAAATTAGTTCTCTATCACACTTTCTCCCATTCCAGTGGTAGATTGCCTATCATCTATAGGTCTCAGCTGCTGCCATTTTTGCTCTTTGACAAGATGCAATGGACCATAATCTTTTCTTTTGCTTATCCCAATAGATTTTCAAAGAATTATTTTTCTCATTCTTCACATTCATAAGAAAGGTAGCTGCCATAATCAAAAGCACAAGATAATGTTATCCTGCCTCATAGGCTATTTTAACCACTTGCAGCTGTAAAATAGCTTCAGTACAGATGACATTTATCAAAAGCTTGGGAACTAGCTTATGTATGAGTAGGGAAGCTTCAGTAAAGACCTACTGAGCAAATAGGAGTAAGAACAGCTTTTAATAAAAGTTCAGTCATAAAAAAAAATGCTTCGCTTTAAGATAGGAGTAATAGATCATTCCAATTTCTATTTGTGCTTCAAAATCCAGGAAATTGGAATCATGATTCTGCACAACATAAAATGTTATACAACGTGAGCTGCAAAGACTTTCTTCAGACTTGTCTGAAGGTCAGCTTTGAATTGGGAGGAGATACGCCTATTCAAATGATGCAATGCTTGAGAGAAATGACCCTCAAGAAATTACTCATAATGCATCTGGACAAGGCATAATTTCATTATTAGCCTGACTAGTGTCATGCAGTTTTGTTTTCTGTGTTTTAGTTTGAGGAAACCTGAATCACTCCTCATCATACTTGGTGTGCTCCTGGAGGTGACCTAGAACTTTGCATGTATTGATGAATGTTGAATGTAAACTTTTATAACAAAAACTTTTATTTTATAGTAGAATGTCCAGAAAATGAATGCTAGAATTAACAACTTCATATCAGTTTAATATATGGAGCCGGTCCTAGCCGCTCTGTGAATTCAATTTATCTGTTCAAAGTGGGGTGGAGCTAACAAAATGCTGAAATCCCCCAAGTACGCCAGTATAGCAGAGAACATAAATGATTCTGTGCTGAAGATGAATTCTGTTTATTTGCTAATCAATGGTAATTTTTAAATGTTGGAGTAATATAAAGGCATTTCCTGGCAACACAAAGTATAAGCAATAATAATTTATAGCAATCAATGGAAGGGGGAAGAAGCAAACAATAACAGGTATTTACTGCAGCTATTTTGCCATCATGGTTCTCAGAGCTAAATAGTTTAAAGAAGAATGTGTTAAATGGCTGTGCCTCAGATGACACTTAGATTAAGGCTCAAAAGAGACCCTTTCTGGTTGTTTGGATTGTTTCTGGTTAAAGTTTAGGTAGAGATTCAACTTGAATTGAGATTGAACCAGAAATTTGCGAGAAATCTAATCACAATTCCGTGACTTAAAGGCTGGTGCATGTCTTATTATGAGAACTGAACCCAATATAAACTTATTGCCCTGTGTAATCTATGGATGCAAAAGGAATTTGAATGAAAAAGGAAAGATACCAGGTATGGGGTTTCTACTTGGTGGGCTTACATTAAGTGCAAACTTCACTAGGTGTACTATTGATTGTTGGCTTCCCTGGATTATTACTGAGCACCAACAATTTGTGCTAGTTAAGAGCCAAATTGAGAATTGTATATACTTCTTAACTGATACATTATTGTAGAATCAGGTCTGCAAATCACAAAACCAAGAGTTCCATTCCACAAAGTATTTGCTGAGGAAGAATTTTAACTGTGGATAGTGACATAATAGGTATGATATTTGTTTTTTATATTATATATTATTGGTTGTTGTTACGAGATTACTATTTATCCATGTAATCCACCCAGAGTCTGATGAATCAGGTGGCATACCCATTTCTGGAATGTGTAATAATAAACAATAATAAATAAATAGACATTTACATAAATTGGTTATGGACTAATGCAGTGCCCATGACATGGGGCTGCTTTGTAAGACCACTCTGAAGCTACCATTGGTCCATAATGCTGCAGCCAGCTGTCAGGCTGGCACTCATCACCATAAGTATATAACAGACTTGTGTTGTAGGACATAAAGTGGCTTCCAGTAGGTTTTTGAGTGCAATTCAAAGTGCTGCTTATAACCTACAAAGCCGTATATGGCTCAGTGCCTAGGTTCTTACAGAATTGCCTTCACCAACCAGATGTGATACATGTATACATGTGATACATTCATCCTGACAAAAACTGCTGGTGGTCCTCCACTTTCATGCAGCTGGGGTAATGAGATCTGGAGATGCTGTTTTTCAAGAATGGCACCTATCTCAAGGAACAACTTCCTCCTTAAGTTAGATTAGCTACTTCTGTGGTAGCCTTTCAGAAGTTGGTTAAAATAGAGCTCTTCCAGAGCTCTTCCACATTCTGTTTGGATAACAGAAATGATGAGATTTGCTAACCTGCTCTGGGCTCCCTTTTGGAGAAAAGATTGTATATAAATACAATTCATGATAATACTAACCTGTGACTGCCAGTCTTTTGGGCATATATTTTCATCTATAGGAAGGTGCATTCTCATTTTTTAAAATCAGGAATCCAAATAAAATCATGAAGTATTCCACATCCTGCATTACTCAATGAAATTATGACATTTGTGGTCCCAAACACATATGGAAGGCAATGTTATATTGTGTAGCATAGTAGATCACAAGCTGTTAATATATAGAAAAGCACTTTCCAAGGGATTCTCTTATAACCCATGTAAGATGTACAATACTGTTTCACAAGTCCCCTGTTAGAAATGTAGAGCTGTTACTCCCTTACACATTATCCAGATTATTTAAAAAGTTTGTACACACAGTGCTTCACTGGATCTGAGAGATGGGTCCCAACAGGATTTGCTTTCTCTTTTGTTCTAAACATGGTTCAACCTTATTCTACCCCTTCCTTTTAAAAGGAAAGCAGCCAATATGTCATGTCAATGTTGATTATCTCATTTCTGAATCTCTCTGACCTTTTGGAAGTCTTCAGTTCAACAACTTGATCCCACATTAATAGCTGAATTGCAATCTTTTGTCTATGGTTTCCATCCTCAATAATAGCCACATTTTCTCTGATCTTTCCAAAGGTCAAAACCTCTCATTAACTGTGTATCTACCACCAATGCCATATTTCTTCTGTTCCCAATAACCCATTATCTCTCCGTCCCTTTCCAAATCTCCCATTATTATACTATATTGATTTATTACAGATTCGGATGATATCAAATAGAAGAAATAGGACTTTGTGCAGTTTTAAATGGAATATCTGACAAGAAGTGATAACTTGGACTAGGGAAAAAAATGCATGAGTCCACTTTGTTTAAAAGACTAATTCTGCTGACTCAATATTACTCACAAATCAATGAGAAAATTCTTTATTTCTTGCTGATATGAAGATTGCACTTTATATGCATACTCAATCATAAAAAAATCAGTCAAGTGGACAGCAGTATTGAAAGAAGAACAGAATACCCTGAGACATTAACTGCAACAGAAGATAAAGCTGAGCCATACATTTATTAGTCCCTTGGCAAAACAATATGCAAGCTAGAATGGGCAGACATTCCACTTCAGTAGCTGCACTAAAATTGTGCTGATGCACACTCTGTTTCAGACATCCATAGGGGGATTGTGTCTCTCTGCACCTTCCTTAACATTTATTTCTATATATTAGTATTTCCTATATAGTCTAGATTTACATTCTACAGGTGAAACTTGAAAAATTAGAATATCGTGCAAATGTTCATTTATGTCAGTATGGCAACTCAAAAGGTGAAACCAATATATGAGATAGACGCATTACATGCAAAGCAAGATATGTCAAGCCTTACTTTGGTATAATTGTGATGATTATGGCATACAGCTTATGAAAACCCCAAATTCACAATCTCAGAAAATTAGAATAGTGTGAAAAGGTTCAATATTCTAGGCTCAAAATGTCCCACTCTAATCAGCTAATGAATCCATAACACCTGCAAAGGGTTCCTGAGCCTTTCAATGGTCTCTCAGGCTGGTTCAGTAGGAATCACAAGCATGGGAAAGACTGCTGACCTGACAGTTGTGCAGAAAACCATCACTGACACCCTCCATACGGAGGGAAAGCCCCAAAAGGTAATTGCAAAAGAAGTTGGATGTTCCCAAAGTGCTGTATCAAAGCACATCAATAGAAGGTTATGTGGAAGGGAAAAGTGTGGTAGAAAAAGGTGCACAAGCAGCAGGGATGACGGCAG
The DNA here is from genome assembly GCA_030867105.1 of Liasis olivaceus. Classification (NCBI taxonomy): domain Eukaryota; kingdom Metazoa; phylum Chordata; class Lepidosauria; order Squamata; family Pythonidae; genus Liasis; species Liasis olivaceus. The sequence goes on from CM061349.1 coordinate 269,010,135, forward strand.
CCTGGAGAGGATTGTCAGGAAAAGGCCATTCAAAAGTGTTGGGGACTTTCCCAAGGAGTGGACTGAGGCTGGAGTTAGTGCATCAAGAGCCACCACACACAGACGGATCCTGGACATGGGCTTCAAATGTCGTATTCCTCTCGTCAAGCCGCTCCTGAACAACAAACAACGTCAGAAGCGTCTTACCTGGGCTACAGAAAAAAAGAACTGGTCTGTTGCCCAGTGGTCCAAAGTCCTCTTTTCTGATGAGAGCAACTTTTGCATCTCATTTGGGAACCAAGGACCCAGAGTCTGGAGGAAGAATGGAGAGGCACACAATGCACGATGCTTGAAGTCCAGTGTGAAGTTTCCACAGTCTGTGTTGATTTGGGGAGCCATGTCATCTGCTGGTGTTGGTCTACTGTGCTTCATTAAGTCCAGGGTCAACGCAGCCGTCTACCAGGAGATTTTGGAGCACTTCATGCTTCCTTCCACAGACAAGCTTTATGGGGATGCTGACTTCATTTTCCAGCAGGACTTGGCACCTGCCCACACTGCCAAAAGTACCAAAACCTGGTTCAATGACCATGGGATTACTGTGCTTGATTGGCCAGCAAACTCGCCTGACCTGAACCCCATAGAGAATCTATGGGGCATTGCCAAGAGAAAGATGAGGGACATGAGACCGAACAATGCAGCGGAGCCGAAGGCCGCTATTGAAGCATCCTGGTCTTCCATAACACCTCAGCAGTGCCACAGGCTGAGAGCATCCATGCCATGCCGCATTGCGGCAGTCATTGCTGCAAAAGGGGCCCAAACCAAGTACTGAGTACATATGCATGCTTCTACTTTGCAGAGGTCCGATATTGTTCTATTTCCAATCCTTGTGTTATTGATGTCATGTAATATTCTAATTTTCTGAGATTGTGAATTTGGGGTTTTCATAAGCTGTATGCCATAATCATCACAATTATACCAAAGTAAGGCTTGACATATCTCACTTTGCATGTAATGCGTCTATCTCATATATTGGTTTCACCTTTTGAGTTGCCATACTGACATAAATGAACATTTGCACAATATTCCAATTTTTCGAGTTTCACCTGTATATACATTAATATTTCTATAAATGTGATTCATTCAATGAAGCATATAATGACAACTTTTGGGGACTTTATGTAACAATGACTTTTTACTTTTGCAAGTAGAACTGCAGCATTTATTTTTCTTTGGCTGAGTGGGTCATCTTTTAGAAAATCCTTTTGCTTACACTTTGGTCTTTCCTGATGGGATCTGAAAAGCCTATAATATAGCCAGCTCTTTGGTAGTTCAAAATTTCTTGTAACTGCTGGTCAAACTAGACACTCTTCACTGCAGCCCCCAGCCCCCACCTTTAAATCATGAAGACACACTTCCTGTTGTCTCCCCATCAGGCACTTGTATTAGTTAGAAGTAGACAAATGGCCTCTTGACCTTCTCCTCAAGATCTGTGGACAGGGAAAGTGGGTGGATTATTTCTCCACCCTTCTCTGAAGAAAAGGGGAAATGTTTAACAATTCCTCAAGGGGAGGATTCCCTCTCGGAAACGGCAGTAGCATCATTGCTGAAAAAGTCTAATAGGACAAAGCATCTCCCAAAGCTTCCTTTTGGATGTAATGGAAACTGGACAACCTGTGACCCATTGGGTCATTGTTTTAGAGATATTTCTGTACCTAAACAGAGAAACCAAGGGCAAAAAAGAAGTGGGAGTGGGAGCAACTTGCTGCTGACTTCCCCACTGACTTTGCTTGTGGGAAGCTGACAGGGAGTGTCAGAAATCTTCCTTCCTTCCTTCCTTCCTTCCTTCCTTCCTTCCTTCCTTCCTTCCTTCCTTCCTTCCTTCCTTCCTTCCTTCCTTCCTTCCTTCCTTCCTTCCTTCCTTCCTCCTCCCTCCCTCCCTCCCTCCCTCCCTCCTTATAATATAGGCTTGTGCCATTTGCCCTCCCCTCATGACCCTCAGGAGATCCCCCATGAAGCCGCTTTCTTCTCCTCAACTGACCCACAGAACTGCCTGCCACTTTGCTCAGGGGAGGTGGAACAAAGGGAGCCATGGACCATTAGGAAAACTGCACCCCCACTCCCCATTCTGGCATGTCCTCAAGGGCGCCCTCCCTCAAGGGAGGAAGAAGGCTCACCTGTTGACCACCAGTGCCCCCCAGCCAGCCCTACCTCACCAGCAGGCATCCAAGTCCTTCCCTCATCTTTCCCTCAACACCCACATCCATTAAGAGATTTCAGATTTCTGCTTCATTTTCAAAGTAGCTGAGCGCCACTCACCTGTCAGGCCTTGCCACCAGCCAGTTGGGTGCAGGGGACAGAGGGAAGTGGGAAGGAGATCAGGGATATGCCCATGATGATCACATGACCTGGGCTGACCATGGCACAGCAGGGTTGAAGCAGCCACAAATTTCCCAAATTTCAATCCCATGGAGTCATGGTTCCTGTATTTTGGACACATTCTGTAAGTTAGCCCATCTGAGGTACCTTGGTTCAAAATTTTTTACCCTATGATGTACCATTTCACCCAGTTGAAGGTTACAGACACGAGACTTTTATTAGTATATAGGTAGATATAAAAAGTGGCAAAGCAGTGGGCATGCTTGCACAATGAAAGACAAGCCACTCACACTTTCCTTTGCCCACACTGCGGTCCACCCAGCATGAGAATGTTTCTAAAATTATCTTTTTTAAAAATAGCTGATTATCTTTCATTAAATTGAAAGAGAATTGACAGAGAATTGACAGGAAAACAAAACAAAGCAAAAACAACAGAGAATTTCTTTCCCTGGCACTATCTAAGAGAGCTGCTATTAATTCTAGCTTGTCTGAATTTTTCTCTTAAAAAAAAAAACAATGTCCCATCAATATTATATGCTGCCTCCGGGTGAAATGTTTCCTTTGAATGGGTGAATAGTGTGCAATGTCTAAGTTATTTACAATATCAAGATGACAGATCCAGCACTGGTCCCTGAAGAGCAACGGCCATGTGCCAGTTTCAGCTAATGGTATTTTTGTTGAAATAGAAATGTCTGACTTTTATACTCTGCTTTGGGATTATAAGTCTAATGAGAAGCTGTTCACAAATCCATTAAATAATTAAACAATGCCTGCCATTTCTGCACAAAGAATGACCTAACATCCTCTCCTGCAAGACAATTGCACATTCAGTAAACATGGTTAGTTTATAGCCAATCACCTTGGAAACAGTAAAAGCAAAAATAGTAATGCAACAGACATCTTAATCTTATAGGCTAAATAAAATTAATATTAAAACAATAATATGATACAGTACAATAATATCTCATTATCCTAAAATAATTCTATGGTACTTAACAAATGAGATGATTTTTTTATGTTATGAAAAATGAAATACTGGCAGCACTGTTTTAAGGTCTATATGTAACGAAATCTTCATTTATGTAATGCTATGACTCTGAATAAGCAGAAGTGAATATGACTTTGAATGCTGTAAATTCCTGTATATTTGAATCTCTATGTCTATTAAAAGGTTGGTGATTCACTTAGGTGGTTTTTAAATGCTTGTCTCAATGGGTCACATTGCTGGTTCTAGTTTTTTTATTCTGATGCAGGTTTGGAATAATTGTTTGCTTAGCTTTCCAAAGCTTCTTGAAAATTTTCTTGTATGTGACAAAGTATTGGACAACTGTTTTATCCAATACTTTTCTGGACTACTAAAGGCAAACTAGACTGTGCTTAAAACTTTATGAAACTGTATAATTTTTTTATCAGAAGATCAGTCGCCATAGTGTACAACAGAAAGTGGAGACTTTGGGTCAGTTGAGAAACAGCTTGTTATAAATCTTGTTTTAGCTTTATATGGAAAAACCCTCCCTTGATTAAGTTGCAACTGTTGTAGTTGGCATCTTTTTTTAATGAAATCCCAGATGAGTGTCAGGTCCAAAAATGATGCTGCCAAGATAGGATTCCCAAAAGAGTCCCCTCACCTGGCACTGTTAGACTTCATTTTTTAATTTTTTATATATTTATATAGCCACCCATCTCACCAAAGAGTGACTCTGGGCAGCATACAACACTCAGTTAAAAACCCATAAATGCATATAAAAATAATCATTAAAACTATAAAAACTATAAAAAACACACAAAACAGGAGAGGATGATATTAACTGTAGTAAGGGAGCCATCAAAAAATCTCCCCAGTCCCCTGGGACCCCCAGGCTTGGTCACATAGCCAGGTCTTGAGGGACTTGTGGAATGTTGAGAGGGATGGGGCTAATTTCACTTCCGAGAGAAGGTTCTAAAAGGCAGGTGCCATGGCAGAGAAGGCTCATCTCCTGGGACCCGCCAAATGGAATTCCCTGGCAGGAAGATGTAATCGGGGAGAGGTGGTCCCTCAAATAACCTGGCCCCATACCATGAAGGACTTTAAATTCAAAACTAGCACCTTTGGATCCGGAAGCTAACTGGCAATCAATGCAACTTAAAGATTTCCCTCAACTCCATCTGAAGCAACTTGATTCATCCTGCCATGTGGCAGGCCAGCTCTATCCCGCTGTCCAATACCTCCTATGCTTCCTAAATCAAAGTACAAATAGGGTCTCCATTCCTATTCCACATGCAGAAGCCACCTAGATTAGCAGTTGCATCTTACTTCAACATTTCTGACAGGACAGCTTCCTCCTTAGTAGACCATGTCTCTCTCTCACACACACACATCCCTACCACCCAACACAGGGAAAGAGCAGAGGACTCAGGAGAATGGCTAGGGTTGTCACCACTAGTGTTCCCCTCATGCTTGAGGTGGCCATATGGCTCTTCCTAATGGTAGGGCTGGTTTTGTCTGCTCCAAAATATGATGATGGGCTAATAGAAACATGTAGGCTGGACTGCTCCCCCCCTCCCCCATAATATTGGTGTTTCCCTGTAATGAAGAAAGCCTTTGATATGGCACCCTGTAAGCACAGTACCAATCAATGGCACACTGTCTTTTTCTTCTAGGGAAATACAACTGTCCTTCTGAATCTTAATGGTCTATTCCTCCCTTTGCAGTGATCATACTTTAGTTGTTTCTCATTCATCATATAAAGACACTTAATGGAAAGGAAGAGGAGGGTGCTTTGAATGGAGCAGTCAACCACATTCTGAGCCACTACCATCCTGCCTCTCCCATAGGAAAGCATGGGGAAAAGGTTTTCTGGATTTTTTTTCTCTGCAGCCTCCAGCTGGATGTAGCCCAAGTTTGAACTCAAATTTTCTTTTGCTGGCTTCTCTCTCCACACCAGAATTGCTCCATTTCTGCTCTGCTTTTGGACATTTATCCTACTGATGTACAGACAGATTTTCTGAAACTCTACATTATTTCTTTTCAAAATTCCATTGAGTTGAAATGAATAAAAAGTTATCTGCCTAGGAAGATTTTCAGCATTCAAACTTCTGTTTCACATTTTTTGCATACCTCTAGAGAAGCGTGCTGCACATTTATCTACTTTGGAAAAAAAAAAAAAGGGGGGGGGACTTGTAGCACCTTAACTAATTTTGTTTGAAAGGTAACATGTATTATCATCCATAGAAGGCTTGATTTTTTTTTCTTAATTTGCCCAGGTGTGCTCTTTGATATCTTCCTCATTCCTCTCTGTACACCTTTAATAAAAATATTTTCTACATTTAGATACTCTGATTTGATGAGAATTTCCAGACATAGTGTGTTTTATATGTTTCATACTTGAGTTACTGATCTTAAGAGGAAAGATTAAAGTCATCCAAAATTGTTCATAGGCTTGTGTGCATGTATAAAATATATGTTAAGAATGCTACAGGAATCTTTTCAACTTCCTGCATGTGATCAATTTCTCCTTTTGTAGAATCATAGAATTGGAAGGGACCTCAGAGGTCATCCAGAGACATCTGTTGATTAGATTAAAAACAGGCCTTGACAAGAATTTAGGAGAATTTGAAGAATTTTGCTTTTGACTTTTCTCTCTATGAAAGAGATAAGAAGAAGCATTCTGCTTCCTACAAAGAAGCAAAGCGTCAGAGGCTGGTACTGGGTAGGGCAATATTTCATCCATATTACAAATCCTCCCTTGAGCTCAACTATTGCAAACTTCAGAACCCACTTTGATATACAATTCACTCTGGAAATCAGATTAACTATGTACAAGTCTTTCTCCTCTGGGGTGGTTGTAAGGTTTTCAGAAGAAGGGAAGCATCTTCAGATATAGACATCAAAGTTATGCTCAAGGGGATGAGGTCAGGACTCAACATAGTATCTCATCTGGTCAATTCACCCCACAAAGCTGTGAGACTGGGTGAGACAACATGGCTGACTTCACTTGGCACTGTTGTTAAAGCCTGTTAGGGACAGTGCAGATAATGTAGATTCAAAAAAGGGCTACATTTTGGGAAGGACTATTTCAATATTAGAGACTCTGTGATGGGTAAAGACTTCTTTAATAGCAGTTGATGGTATATATTTGAAAGCACTACAAATAAAATTATGAAAAACCCTCTCCAATGCTGTGGCAATTTATAGTATCTAATAGGAATAAGTGAATATGGACCACACTGAACTCCTCAGATCAACATTCTTGTAATATTCTAGGGCAATATTTTAAAGGCCAAGCTAAAATCAATCTAAAGTGAGATTTAAATTTCCATCATGATTTGCTCAATGCCATAGTGATCTATAGTAATTTTAAGTCCAGAGCAAATCTCCTTTTTTGGTTTGTCATCCTTTCCTTTCCATGCTGCTTTGTTTGCAAGTTTTGTACTCTCTCTTTCTTTCTCCTCTCCAATCTTCATCTGAAAGTGGAGAGCCAGCTGAAGAATGGAACAGTATCTGTAAGACTGGATCTCCAGGGTATGAACAGGAAGCCAAGCACATCAGCATGTCAAAAAGGCACAAACTCCTACCTCAATGTCTGCTGTACAATTCAAAATATAGGGTAAATTCCTATTTGTCAGGTTCAGCCCAGACAGAAAATCTCCCCAGACTGAACCCTAGTTCCCAAGCCAGCCAGCCACAACACCGTGAATTCCTTAGGGAGGTGCCAGCCTCATCTTCCTGAACTTCCCACGCTGCCGCTGGGGGCTAAGAAAACGCTTATCTCCCTGTATAAGTCCATTCCATCACACTATTCCTGTATTTCTTGTGAACCAAATCTTTAACAACAGACTTGGCTTTCTCTGCATTTCTCACAATATTTTCCCCCTTACAGAAAATAATATATTTAAAATCGAATCTTTATTGTTGTGGAAAAGGGGAAAAGGACCTTTCTGGGTATTATTTTGTAGTGGGGGAACTGCTTTACTTTAAAGATGAGGTGAATCAATTCTTTTTCTATTTTCCTTTTAAAAATAACCAACAATCAAACTTCAATCTTTGCAGGTTGTAGGCGGCAGATAGATATTTATTACTGTCAAAGAACAGCCATAAAACAAAACACCTGTTTATAGTTTTGACAGTTGCATTAAGCACAAAGCAAAATCCAAAATAACTTCAGTAAAACTGGTTGATATGTCGACTGTTGACATATTGTAACAACGGTTGTGCAAAACTCGGCCATTTTTATAACTGCATCCCAATCAGAATAAGAAACTATTCTCCTTCCCTTGGCATTTTCATCAATATAGGCTTAATATACATGAGACAGGAATCTCTATAAAAGGGAGAGCATAAACATATGAGTCTTACCATCGCTACTTCTTCACTGCATGTGGGGAAACACATTCAAGAAGGATGATGCAATATCTTCTCCCCAGCAAAATTCTCCCCATTCCTCAGATCTATGGCTACACTTTCTTTTTTTGTGATCAGCGGCCAATGAAATGTCCTTATACTATTGTAATATCAGCCCACAGCCCTCAAAATTTCTTTTGCATTTTCTCTTGCCTACTCTTCTCAAAGCAGTGAAAACCTCTCCTCCACTTTTATGGGTGGTGAATGGTTCCATAAAATGATGTGGTGGGTGGATTTCAGCTTGCCACAGTTCCAACAGAAGTCCCATCCTGACTGAATGGTTTCACCCGTGAGGCCAGAAATCACAGATATTAAAGATCAATGTGGTTTTTTTTTTAAGTTAATGAGCAGGATGTGACAAACCTGAATTGGAGATAGGTTTATCCTTGTTGTAGATTATTCTAAATGAACTTCTTAATTATGACACTGATTTTAACACACTGTCAGTTGCAATTTCAACCAATTAATGTATATCAGATAAAGCAATAATTATATTCTTGAGTGATAACCAAAATAATTTTGCAAGGGAAAACATTTTAGACTTTTCACTCATGAAAATAGACAAAATTTGGCTGTATCCTTGGCTGCCTAATGCCAACTTATTTTCAGTTCTGCCCATAATAATAGCAAAAGTATCATTTTTAGAGTTTAAATCAAATTCCAATGTGTGTCTTTTTAGAGGTAACAACTACTGAGGTCTCCCAGGGCATAGCTACAGAGATGTAACCTGAATCTTTTGTATTTAAATCGTATTGGTTGCACTCAACCATGTCTAACGCTAACCGGATATTGCCGATTGATATTACAATGTATTCATTTTATTTATATACAATTAATATCCCGCCCTTCTAGTTTTAATGTATCACTTAGTGTTTTGGAAGCAGTAGAGTATCTTTATAAGTGGAAATCCATTCAGTGGCATATGCTGCTATAACAGTTAACATGCTTTAGATTTTCTAACATCAGACTTTCCTCCCACTATGCTAACACCACAATATATTTTCCCTAGATATTTCAGTGTTTTTAATGCTTTGTTTATGCTGCAGAATTATTTTGCATATCAATTCAGCACTTCCGCTGGAGCTATGAAATCTGTGCTGTATCTGGGTCTGCCCACTCACTGAATAAATCAAAGCATCTTTTCATTTCTAAGAGTGTGAGCTGATTCACAGCACCCTGAACTGATGCGTTTTACCAGGAACTGACAGAGATACTCGAAAAGAAAAGAAATCACGTCGCTCTTCTCGGATGATGTGGTTTCCTAATCAGTATTTGCGCAGTGTATAGATGGCTTTGCATTTATCCCTCTGCAGCTAGAAAGAATGTTCACAGTTAATGAATAACAGAACAAGTCACTCTGCCAGCTAATTACCCAGATAATAATTACATTAATTTAAGGAAATCAGTAATAGCACACTAGCCTTGGTGAAATTGCAGTTCACTTGCACAAACCAGTCTCTACACTCAGCCAAGAGCCAATATTTGCGTTTTGAACTCACTGGATAAAATATTGCTATATAATGACACTCTTTAATGGATGCAAATGAGACAGAAACGTGTCTACATTACAAAGCAAGGAGAAGAAATGGGAATTCTGAAAAGGGTGAATTTACGGTGATCCCTCTTCCCACCTTTCCTGGTTCAGTGTGGATGAAGATCTGTGCCTGGAAGCATGCAGGTCACAAAATGTGTATTTCAGAGCTTTAAATAAGCTGAACGGAAGTAAAAGACAAACGAATAAATCATGCACTAGTGTCAACATCTGTCTGCTTTGGGGCAAATTTTCCTAGTTAACTGTATTCACCTTTGAAGAGTCACAGATTATCCCTTATAATTATACTCCTATGATTCCTTCAACACCTTTGAGAATAAAGGTAGGACAGATTTGAACTCAACCGATTTGTTGCTAAATTAAAAGCTGAAAGCAAAAGAAGATGATAATGATGAGGATGATGATTCATTATTTGCTGCCTTTGATTATTTACTTCTGAAGCATTGCTCACACAAGAATTACAACTGTGTCCTTCACACACTTTGGATGACAAATCCCATAATCATTGCTGTTGGTTATGCTTGCCAGGGACTATGGAAGTTGGAGAGCACCAGGTTGTCTATCTCTGATATGTTATATATGTGGAAAGTGATGAGAGGAACACAAAATGTCACTGAACCACAATACATGATAGGTTCTGGTGGAAGGAGAAGTTTGAAGGGTATTCATGGGAAATTTGATATGAGGTTACTATTTCCAATGATAGTGTACTTACAGTCAGGTCTACTTTAGTCTTAGGACAAAGCTGCTCTCTCAACTGTACTGACTTTGAAGATGCTTCACTGAAATAAACTGGAATTAACTTCAAGGAAAAAGATTTAGAATGCAGTGCCAATCACAAGTGAATGTGAATGGTGACGTTAATGGTCTAGAAGTTTTCCACAATCTTCATGAGCAGGTTTTAACCACAGGGTGAGCAAACTGTGTGTGTGTGTGTGTTTTTTTAAATAGGTGATTTAAACACAATCACTTTGGGAGCTAGACCTGAGGCAGATGATGCTTTGAGATGCTTTCTAGCTCTTTGATCTTGTGATTTACTACTGTACCCATGGCTCAGAGTCTGGGTCAAATCATGCTACATCTGGGTCAAATCAGTGATATTATCTCTCTGCAAAATTATTCAAACCATAACTGCTGAGCCAGCTGGCTGGCAACTGCTGTGTCAATATCTCATTTCTGAGGGTAGCAGGCGGAGAGAGAGAAAATGAGAGACAGTGTAATCAGTTAGGTGGTGAATATTTTCTTTAAAGTTTCACCCTTTTGGTTCCCACATGATTGAAGGAATAATATAATGCCTAGCACAAATGAGCTAATCGAAATAGAGCAGCTGTAGATGTCTGGAAGCCAGCAGAAACCAAATATCACTATATCTTACATTACATAACTACATACAGAAAATGATGGAAAATTTATTTCTAAATGTCACTTTGTTCTGTTAAGCATCTCCAGTCCACAACATGCATCCTGTTGTGATGTATTAAATATTCCACTTCTAGAATGTGTTAATTTATCTTTATAGAAACATTTATTTGTGTCTTTTTCTCAAATACCATTTGGGAATGGAAGTGGTAAGCAATCATCAAACTTTGGACAAAATGAATTTTAATCTTTTTACGGAAGATACTTTAGTGAATCTGTTAACTACTTAAGCTTCAGGCAATTACTTGAGCTTCTTATTTGGGGGTAAAACCTTCTGAACTGAAGAAATGTGCATCCATTGGGCTGTATAAAGCTAAAATGGAATGTATTTATGTATTAATGAAGCAGTGATGAGCTTTCGGGCTAAATAACCATGGTCTAGTTTAATTTTGTTTTGGTGGATTGCCAGCAGCTGTGGCTGGCGTCTTCAGAGGCAGAGTAAGCTGCTTTGTGATGTACCTCTTGTCAACTTACAGGCAACTGAAATGGGCTGGCTGGCCTCTCCTAGTTGAACCTGACAAGCTGCTCTCTGATTGGTCCAGTCCTACACCAGCATATTTATGAATTCTTACACTAATGATAATATTCTATTCTATTCTATTCTATTCTATTCTATTCTATTCTATTCTATTCTATTCTATTCTATTCTATTCTATTCTATCTTTTTTAAAAAAACATAGTTCTGTGCTTTTAATTATTCTGTATGACAATGAGTCCTGTCCAAAGACTGAATGGCTTTCTGGAGATTTTGGAAACATTATCTGAGGGCCAATGAATACAGCTGATATATCTATCTAATGAAGTCACTCATGAAAATACATCTTCAACATTTATTTAAATATAGTGTAAGTGATTTTCCTCCTGAAGCTTGTCATCTCTTGAATGGAATTGTGTCCAGGATCAGTGGAAGCAGTAAGTCATGCTGATGATACAAATACATGCTATACCTATATCTGGTAGATATTGTTCTTGGGTTTGGAGAGGTAGTTTAAGGCTGAGAGATCTGTGGTCAGTAAGTAGTATCACTTATGAGGCTAGTTTGTCCCATTCGTTTTGGACTTTGTGGGTGATGAGCCTCCATAAGGCCTTTTTCCTTCCATAAAGAGAGATGGCTTCAGGGAAGATGTAGTGTAAACAACTATCTCTTCCCCAAATACATAGACTAATCTAAATGATATCTGGCAGTGGCTTGCTAACATAAAAGAGTAGGAGTGGTTAATAGTTAATTGTTTTTAACTGTTTTAATTTGTTTTTAATGATTTTTCTTACTGATGTTTTTGGGTTATTTATTTATACATTTTTTTTGTTATTTTATTTATTTATTTATATTTATGTATTAAATTTATATCACCGCCCAACTCCCCCACAACGAGGGACTCCTTTAAGTTTTTGAGCTACCCAGAGTCACACATGTGAGATGGGCACCTATATAGATTGATTGATTGATTGATTGATTGATTGATTGATTGATTGATTGAATAAATAAATAAATAAATAAATAAGCCCACAGAGTCACTGTTCTAGGCACAACAGAGTGGGATGATAATGTAGTGAGCGGCATTAGGGAAGTGTGGTTGTGGCATCAGGTTTTTCTGTTTTGGCTTACTGGTTCTTGTGTGTGTGTGTGTGTTTAATTGTGTTTTATTGTGGTATATGTTGTTTTATTTTTGGATTCTAAGCTACCCAGTGTTGGGCTTTAAGATGGGCAAGCTATATAAAGGTTTTAAATAAATAAATATGTTTATAAATGTAAATATTTGGCAAGGATGACAGGGGAGCTCTCGGAAAAATAGCCTCAGTGTTTAAAACTGATTTAGTGTTCTGGCCTCCTGTGTTAAGCCCCAAGACCTGGTCTCTGGGCCTTCAGTATCTCTGGGTTCCAGCTACTGCTACTGAATGCCAGGTCAGCAAACAATAAAGCTCACGTCATCCAGGACTTAATTGTAGATGTGACTATTGACCTGACTTGCATCACTGAAACTTTGTTGGGTGCAGAGGGGTGGCAATTCCCCTTCCAGAAATGTGCCCTTCAGCATTTTGTATGTGGCACCAGCTGTGACTCTGGGGCAGGGATGGGGATGTGGCTGTTGTTATTTGGGTCTCTGGTAGCCTTTATGGGTGCTGCCTCAGACATAATCAGATGTAAGACTCTCTTTCTGATATTAGGCTATAGGGATCCTTTGGGATTGCTGCTGTACCTTGTAGTGTAGCAGCATCCTTGCCTGAGCTCCTCAACTCTGTGGTTAACCTGGCAGAGAATTCCCCAGGCTTATGGTCCTGGGGGACTTCAATCTGCCTTCTTTGGGCTCAGAGTCAGAGGTGGCTTGGAAGTTCATGGCCACCATGTCTACCATAGGCCTGATCCAACTTATTAAGAGCTCAGCCTACAGTGAGGGTCACAATCTAGATCTGGTTTTTGTGTTGGGGAAGTGGCATTGTGATCTAGGCTTGGTGGATATTGGAACTTGGGGTTCTTTGTGAAGCTCTGGTGCACAGTTCTGCCAAGGCATTGATGTGGTTTAGAATGAACATGCAAGAAGGGCTCTGGATTGGCTCATGCTTGCACAGAATCTGTCTGATCACAGACTCTCTAGAGCTGTGAGAGATGAAATGACACAAGACATTAAAAGTCTGTTGGTGAAAGATGAAAAGCGAGGCTGACTGAGCACAGGTGAGAGTCTCTATTAGGACTTACTTTGCAGTGATAAAGTGACAAAGCAAACTCACTTCTTGCTTTTACTATATCTGCAGATAGCTGGTTGGTGGCCTATTTAGGATGGCCAGGTCCTTTCTGAGTAAGGAGGGACTGGGGGAGCCCTTGTGGTGTTGCTGTGAGGAATACTGTCAGCATCTGTTGGGTAAAGTTGCTTGTTTACACCATCTGGGTAGGTCCTGGGACACATCTGAGTAAAGTTATCTGGGAAGAGTTTGACCTGATTACCCCAAGGAAGTGGACAGGGTCCTTGGGGCTGTGAGTTCTGCCACCTGTGTTCTGGACCTGTGCCCCTCCTGGTTATTTGAGGATTCCTTGAAGGTGGCATCCATTTGGGTCCAAGTGGTGAATGCCTCATTATGGGTGGGGGTGGTGCCACCTACCTTGAAGGAGATGATGGTTACACCCCCTTTTCAAGAAGCTATCCTTGGACCTGAGTTGGACAACTTTTATCCAGTGTTCAACTTTCCCGTTTTAGGAAATGTTGTTGAGAGGGCGGTGGGCACTCTGAAACTGGATGAAGCAGATTATCTGGACCCTTTTCAGTCAGAGTTCAGCCTGGGCTACAGAACAGAACAGATTATGCTTGTAGTTGACCTCTGGAGGGATTAAAATGAGAGTGGTGTGTCTTTCCTAGCCCTCTTGGAGGTATTGATTCCATTGGCCATGGTATACTTGTGGATCGGTATCAAGGGTTGGGAATGGTGGACGCTGTCTTATGGTAGTTTTCCTCTTTCCTCTGTGGCTGGTCCCAGCTGATGTTGCAAGGGAGGGGGGAAGAGGTTGAGACCTAGGTCCCTGCAAGGCGGGGTCTCTCACCCTTCCTTTCTGACATCTACATGAGACATAGGGTGATGATACCCAGTGATACACCTTCACTCCTGGCTGCTAGGCAATACTGTTCAGGTGTTGCCACAGTGCTGTGGGGCTGTGAGGACAGAACTGGCTCAGGCTGAACCCTAGCAAGATGGAGTGGCTCTGGGTTTTTAGTCCTCCTGGAACTGGTGAGATATCATCTTTGATGTGTGGAGATGTGTGGAGACATGCTTGCTTTTGAGGTGCAGAAGTTTTTGCTACAGTTTAATGGTTTTTAAAAAGATGTTTTTATTGTTGTTTTGTAAGCTGCCCAGGATTATAGCATGTAAAATGGGTGGCTATATAATTAATTAATTAATTAATTAATTAAATATATAACTTTATTTCTGGTATCTGGGCATAATGCATTTTTTTCAGATGTCTAAGTTATCACATTCATTTTTTTTAGTCCATGTTGTAATTGGAGCAATAAGTTTACCACTATGTCATCTGAATATTATATATAAAAAATCATGCCAGATCACTTGAAATAATTAAACGACAATAGTGATCCACAGTGTCCATTTCAGTGTGTGCCAGATATCTAGTCTGGAATGTACTTTTTTTAACGAGATAGGTGGTGACAAATTTGATATATAAATAAATATAAATAAGTAAGGTACATAGGAAATCTGTTTTTCTCCTGAAAGATGGGGTTTTATTTTATCAAAACGTCAGCTAAAGTTTCATAGGATTACCAAAAATGAAAGAATCTTCAGGTTCTAGTTTTCTGATACTATACAATCTGTTAGCTATTAACATGGACTTAACTTGTGGCTTACATCCTACCATGGATTCTTCTAAGAACAAGAATCTTGAATTTGTTCCTACAGAAATGCATAGAATAATTCCTTTATATTTCAAACTCTTTCCCTTTTCCTGGGAAGGTGTAAAGTGTTTTAAAATCTCAGTGGAATGGGAAATCATACAGAAGTCAAGAATTCTGAACTCTCTGGTCATTGGTGTAGGGAGTCCTAGCCATAATATAGCACATAGATTTCTAGGTCACAAAGTAGAAACCTTGAGTGTATCTTCCTATCCATATTAACAATTCTTAAACATTATTAACTATTAACAATTGTAATGATTGTCCAATGAAATGACAGGCCATCTTATAAATTAAGAGGAACCTTACTGTCTACCCAGCACTCTTCACCCTCTTTTACTCTGAAAGAAATTTTAAAAGCAAATTTTTATTCATCAAATTGAATGAGAAATAGTTTCATTCATTACCTGGACAACGGACTGCTGGTATAAAGACAGAGAAGAGTATATTTGGCCAAAGCACAGCAAACCTGATCAGGAAGGCTCTAATCTAAATCTTGGGGGTGGGTGGGGGGAGTGCTGGAAATCCAAAAGTTCAAACTTCAGATAAGGACTTATGCACTCTAAGAAAAAAATGAAGGAATAACTAAAGTAGGGCCTATTAAACCACCTAATGAAAAATCAGAACTTTGTCTCATAAAGGTCATAACCATCTCAGAATATGGGAAATAAGCAAGATGAGTTTGAACTGCCAGTACAGGAAGGCAAATATGATTTAATAGAAAAATGGAGACTTGATGGGATGATTCTCATGACTGGAATATAGCAGTTGAGGGATACAACTTGTGAAAAAGAACAGAAGAAACAGAAAGAGAGGAGAGACTGCACTGTGTCCTGAAAATGTCCACATCTGCCAAAGGAATGAACTCGGTGACACTCTTGAGATTAAGCAGAAGGAAGAAAGGAAGCAGCACATTGTTCATATGCACTACTGACCATCCAGCTAAGGAGAATACATGGATGTTTTCTAAAAGCAAATTGGAGCTCTTAGCAAAGCAGTAGTGATGGGTGAGATAAACTGCCCACCACTGTTTTTTCAGAAAATGACTGACCTGTATTCCTGCCAATTTTCTCTTTGGAGGATGGAGGAAAGCATAAGGAAATCAGCTATCCTTCACTTGATCCTAACTAATAGGAAAGATTTAGAGGGCAAAGTAGAAGTAATGGAAACTTTGTGGGAAGTTTTGTATGTAATGCTGGGTTTTTTGACATTATGGAAACTAAAACTGAATGTAATCAAACATATACCTTAGACTTCAAGAAACCAAGCTTCATAAACACACAAAAGTGATAAGTGGGGAACTACGAAGGGGTTTGTATATTGGATAATTGTGTTTTGTTATATTGAATAATTCGTAGTTTTGAGTTGGCGAATCCAGCCTATATCTTTGCAAGTTCTGAAGCAGCAGGAAAGTGCATAAAGTGATATTAAAAAGAGATCATACCAATCTGTTCATGAACCCCAGAAGAGTATTGCATAATAGCAGATATATTCATTATACCAATTCTCATG
Source organism: Liasis olivaceus (assembly GCA_030867105.1). NCBI lineage: Eukaryota > Metazoa > Chordata > Lepidosauria > Squamata > Pythonidae > Liasis > Liasis olivaceus. The sequence goes on from CM061349.1 coordinate 269,026,747, forward strand.
AAATATTATTCTTAGTTTAAAGTGAAAAAATGTAATTGTTTTAGAAATCAAAAACTCTCTTAAAATTCCAGGGCTCAGCAAATGTGCTCGTTGGTAAGTGCATACTTTATGTAAGCCTCCAAGCAATCCTAGCCCCTTTGGCTAATCCTAAGAGATGCTGGAAGCAGTATTTCCACTGAAGGTCCATCAACATCACCTATGCATCACTATGTATGTTCAAAAGGGTAGAGCTTCAACCTTGGTGCTGTCCCTATCATCTTGCAGATTTTGGACCTTTCCTGTGGACACCATGGCTATAGATATCAGTTGAGAATTAAAGCATATTGAATGCACATGTGCTTGTACTGATTCACAGTACATGTTTTTAATATTTCATGTTTAATGGCATTCATTTTTTTGGAAATGAACTTGAGCCTTTGTTATCTGATACACCATATATTTCTGGCAGCTGAGCTACAGAATAGACATATAAAAATTTCACAAAATCCTCCCAAGAATCTTATGTGTTTCCTATCCCATTAATGCATTAATGGGTTTCCTAACCTGATAGCCCAATCCGGCTGCTTTCTCTATACCAAATCCAAATTTCTGCAGCATCAGGGTTTCTGCTGCACGTGTGTCTCCACCTGCATGATTTAGAACACTACACAACCCAGGTCTTCGTCTTTCAGGGAGCCAATGCACATTAATTAGGTGCCATACTGCAGATGTTCATTCCAATCCATGGTGGGAAGGCAGCAGAAGCAAAGGTACCAATGCATCCATTCTCACCTGCCGTCCTCATGTGATGGGGGAAGACATGAACAGAAACTCAAAGAGGGCTTGAATCTGCTGATGCATCTTGGCAGCATTTTGTTGTGGGAAAAAAGATGGAAATTAAAAGGAAGTTGTGATTAATGAGTGTGCCTATCACAATGATCTTAGGACTCAAGGGATTTTGTCCAATAATAGTGCAGACCACTTCTTACATTAGAAATGACAGGCCATCCTATGAAATGGATCAACAGTGACTCCATTATTATACCTATGCACATTTCTGGATGGAATTATATGTACTTGTTTTTCACTATAAGCAGTTGTATTTCTGAGATGCAAATAGACTTTGATCTTTCTCTGCTACTGCTGACTACTGTAATATTTCCCATTCCCCTTTTTCTTCTTCTCTCCTCTCCTCTCCTCTCTGGAAGCAAAATGAGATGACAGTCATTTGCATTCAGAAGACATTATCTCAAAAAGTTTTGTGTTGCTATCTTAACCAGGTTCCTGGGCAGTTGCCCATGAAATGATCACTTCTTTGTAACTGTTTAATTTTAGCCCATAACAGAAAGCCATTAGAGAGTAGCCAACGGCTGAAATTGGCAAGTAGTGTTCCGTGCCTCTCATTTTATAGGTTTTCCTCTTGAATTAGTTACCGAATATGTAAAAGGGATGGGGAAGAAACCCCCCGAAGGTATACTTCCATTTGACTTGTACATTCTTTTTCTTGACTATACCTGCAGCCTTGTCTTCATCTTGCTCTCCCCATGTAACCTACAAATATTTCACTGCCTTACAGTCGTAAGATTTGATGAGTTTGGTATGATTGCACCAAATACTGTACCAAAATCCTCACTTTCCTCTACGGAATAAGGCAAAACTGTTTTTTCCTTAGTAACAATTAACAAAAGACATACTTGTCTTAAAGGACTCCATGCTGCAGAAGTGATTGCAAGTGTTACTAGGAATTTGTGCAAGATGAACAGGCAAACACACCTACACAGGAAAAAAAAAAGGGAGAAATCACTATAATCAAAACAAGAGTTGTAAACTGTAATATTTATTGACAGAAAGTAACTGTGGGCTGCCTTTAAGAGTTTAAAACTGACTGTCAAATGGCTTCCAACAATCAATATACAATAAACAACACTGACATAATCATTAAAAAGAACCAGTGATTTTACAAAACAAAGTTTAACCAGGAAAAGTTTTATATTGCACAAGTGGACTTTGGTTTAACGAACAGGATTTCTTGTTCTGTTTTCATCCAAACCCCACTCACCCATAAATCAGTACCTGGGGTAACCTTCTGGAACAGATTTGAGAGTGTGAAGGAATGGATCTAATTCCAACAATAGATAGACACCATTGGATATGACCCATCTAGCTTGATTTAATATTAACATTCAGTAAATATTCATGGCAAGAATTGCTGCTGTTCAGCAATCCTACAAAACGTATTTCTGCAACAGGAAGCAAATGCATCTTTGAGATTATGGTAAATGCAGTTATATGACCTGACATACCCCAGTTGGCAACACATTCTGCCAACATAGGATTGATTGACCAATTGACTTAGACAGCAGTCCTGCCCCCTTCACCCAGGAATAAGTAAATCACTCTAAAGATCTCACTTCTGCTGAAGCCCCCTGTAGGGAGTCATTTTCGATAGTCATTAATAAAGATTAGGCATAGAAATAATTTGGGCAGAGTTCAACTTTCTATATTTGCCCATTTTCTGCTGATAGACACCTAAATTCTTCCATAGCTTCTGACAGTCTTTGATTGAACACATTTGTAATTTACTGAGCAAAATAAATTCTGCATCTCCAACATGGCAAAAACCTCTTTAATTTTATGCTAGTTGCACTGTCTGGACAAGTTTGGCACGAGGCGATGTTACATTGTTTGGTTTCACAAACTGTGTTAAGTCATGCATAATTGGAGTCAGTTTGTTCACTATTCCACAACTGGTTGGATTAATACATCATGCTAAACTATTCATCATGGTGCACGCACACACACACACACACACACATTCTAATGGCTGAGTTTGTCTAGCACACTGAGCCTAAGCCAAGAAATTGATTGAGTGATTGATCAATTGATTGTACACTCTTCTTGTGTCCAGGTGATCCCAGAACATTCCATGGAAGTAAAACTTAATCTAATAACAAAACAATAGACAATTAAACAAAAGAATAAAAACAGTGAAAGTGCACCATTAAGCTGCGCCATGGCTAAAATTATTTATTGAAAGTTAAAAATATTAAAGTGAACTGTTAAATTGAAGGTAGGTTTGCCCTGAAAGCAGTCACTGCTCCTTAGCACAATGTGAGAATCTATCCTCTGTGTCATGACCCATACTGTGGGAGTCTGAAATGGGAGGAATCTTTGCATAGTTGCATGTCATTGGGGGACTTTAAAACAAAGATTAAACCATTGGCCAACTGATTAATTTAAGAAAAGAAGAAAGCAGTGACTCCCTCCCTGTATATACACTACATCATAAATCATTTAAGTGTTCCTTTACAAGAACAATATGTAAAAAATATTATTAGTTTATATGTGTGTAAAAATTCATGGGTTCAATAATTATTTTTATGGATATTCATCCATTATAAGGGCTCTTAAAGTGTCGGAGCAGAAAAGAAGGAAAGGGACTATTTAGTTAAGATTTTAAGTGAATCTGCAATTTCAGCTATCAAATTTAAACCACTTTAAAGTTAAGGAAGTAGCCATGCATGAGACTTTCTCTAATGAGATTTGGCTGTGCTGCAGCTGGTTGCTTATCTAGCTGAAATCATAATTCTGTCAGAGGGGAAACATAAAGCCAAACCCACATATCAGCCATTTTTGTACCTCTGAAGAGACAGATTTTTTTTTCATAGTAAAAGAACTTCACTCTTTTGTCATCTTGCAATACAGTCTGTTCATCCTTGTTTTGAAGAACTAGAGTTTTTTTTTTGGAAGACATCATCTGCCCCCACTCTGCTGTTGTTTAGAAGAGCTGTGAAGACCTGGCTCTTCACCCAGGCCTTTGGCAAGGGAGAGTGCAACCCCTTGCTTCATTGTGCTTGCCAATTTTTATCTTTATCTTTTATTTATTTTATTGTAATTTCTTTGTTTGATTGTTGTGAGCCATCCAGAGTTCTTGAGCAAATGGCAGCATACAAATTTAATAAATTATTATTGTTGTTGGTGGTGGTGGTCACATGGTCATCCAGAAGTTTAGATGGATTTGGCATTTGTATCCACCTGTCAAGTCCTTCCCAAGGACCTGGGATAGGCAGAAGTTGTTTGATGGTGCTAAAGGTGTCATTGCAGGATGTAAGCTGTTCCAAGTAAAGCTGCCTTTTACAATTGACTGGTGGTGATTTTGTCAATGCCGATGGTCTGCAGGTGGTACTCCCAATGTTTTGGGATTGTACCCAAGGTGCCTATTGCTATTGGTACTATCTTTGCTTTCTTTTGCCACAGTTGCTCTATTTCTATTTGCAGGTCTTTGTATTTTGTGATTTTCTCCAGTTCTTTCTCTTCTATTCTGCTGTCTCCAGGTATTGCAATGTCTGCTATCCAGACTTTTTTGATCAACAACTGTTGAAAGAACTGGACAGTAGACATTGCAATAATCTGTGGTGTTATGTGGCAGGTGCTTGTCTGTTTGAGTTCTGAAGTCCCAGAGCACTCTAGCTTCTTCATTTTCTATTACTTTGTTTTGTGATCCTACCAGTTCTTGCTGGCAGGCAAATGGTATATCTTGCAGATATTCCAAAGCGCCATTGTTGCTATTTTGTCATGCCATTGTCTGTAGTCAGTCTGTGCAATCTTCTTGCAGCTGCTAACTAGGTGGGTCACTGTTCTTCAGCTTCTTTGCAGAGGAAGCATTTGCTGTCTGTGGCTGTCTTCTCGATTCTGGCTTTGTATGCATTTGTTCTTCAGGCTTGGTCTTGTGCAGCCAGAATTAGCCCCTCTGTCTCTTTCTTCAACTTTCCTGCTCTTAGCCATTGCCAGATCTTCTTGTTATCTGCTTTGCCTGCTAGTTGTGTGTGTGTGTGTGTGTGTGTGTGTAATATTTTGCCTTGCCATGTCTCTTTTCTATTTCTCATTTGGTCTTTCTTGTAGGCCAGTTTGGCCTCTTCGGTATTCAGTAAGCCTTCATGATGTACTAGCTTCAGTGCATCTTCCTCACTGTCCTTCAGATATTCTTCCAATGCCCTTTTTTTCTTCTCCAACTCTCTGGTGGACTTGCAACATTCCACGCTCACCTATGCTCCTTGGGAAGTAGAGTCCGTCATTGTCACTGCATGGATGAAGGACCTGATTCATTGTCATTATTTTTCTGGTCTTCCTATCCAGGGCTTCTAGTTCTGCTTGAGTCCAGTCCACTATTTCAGCTGTGTATCTAATGACTGGAATTGCCCAAGTGTTAATTGCCTTGATGATATTTCCTCCACTGAGTTTGGACTTTAAGATCTTCTTCACTCATCTGATGTATTCACTACTAACTTTCTTCTTGACTTCAGTGTGCTTGATGTTGTCAGTCTGAAGGATGCCCAAGTATTTGTAGTTATCTTCTTCATCCAGACTCTTGAGGTTATTTCCATAAGGCATCTTGATTCCTTCAGTTTTCACTATTTTTCCCCTGTTGATGGTAAGGGTGGCACATTCCAGTCCAAACTCCATTGCAATATCTTCACTGTATATTCGGACAGTGTTGAGCAGTGATTCTATTTCAGATGGTGTTTTTCCATACAGCTTCAGATTATCCATGTAAAGGAGGTGGGATAGCCTGGCAGATGTTTTTGATGTTCGATAGCCATGGCCTGACTTGTTCAGTATTGTTGACAGAGGAATCAATGCAATGACTATCAGTGGTGGTGATAGTAAGCCTCCTTGAAAGATTCCTCTCTTGATAATAATTTCTCCATCTATCACCATTGACCAGCAACTGTGTCTTCCATTATGCCATTGATCTTTACACAAAGCTTCTGAAGTTTCTACTGGCTCCTTTTATTTCCAGGCACTTAATTATCCAATCATGTGGCAGGGAATCGAATGCCTTATTGTAATCAATCCAAGCTTCATTGAAGTTGGTCTTCCTTCTCTTACAGTTTTCCAAAATCATCTTGTCAGTTAGGAGCTGATCTTTTGTTCCTCTGCTGTTTGGGCAGTTTCCTTTCCACTCAGGTGGAAAGAGCTTGTTTTCAATTAGATGCTGTTGGACTGCATCAGCTACAACACCAGTTAGCAATTTGAAAGTTGTTGGTAAACAGGTAATTGGCCTGCAGTTTGCCTGGTGCTGCCCCTTTTGCTGGATCTTTCATTATCAGATAGTATCAGGTTCAGCCCAAGAATCACAATGAGGCTCTCCAGTTCAGTACAGTCCCTTTATTGATGATTACCTATTAGACAGATTAAACTTATCTACAGCTACTAGAGAATATACTCCGTGAGGCTCTAGGGAGGAGCCAGCCTCATCCTCTTCATTTTCCCACAGTCTTGTTGAGGGCTGAGGAGGTGCTTCCCCTGGAATGTCTTCCCTGCCCCTTCTGACAACCTTGAAGCTCCATTCCAGAATCTTCCCCTCTCAGGCTATCCATCACAGGTAGGTTTTGCCAGATATTAACTAATCTTCAATTTCATCTCCTTGCAGTATATTGTTAAACTGCTTGACAATGAGTGAGTGCAGACCACTCAGATGTTTCAACCCAGAACCATGCAGTTCATCTTCACCTGGTGCTGACCAATTCTTGACCTTCCTTGCCCTTTTCTCCACCATTTCTGCTGTTATAACGATTTTTTTCGTTTCAGCTTCTTTTTTATTCTTCTCCACCTCCTTTATCCAAGCTGCATTCTTGTTGTATTTCTTTGGGTTGTCTCATAGCTGCACTCAGAACTGCACTGTTTCTTCTTTTTCAGATGTTGACTTGTTCATAGCAGTCTCTCCACTGATGGATTGGTAGAAATGTGTCAGGCCCAGCCCAAGAACAATGATGAAACAGTCCAGTCAAGTATAGTTCCTTTATTTGCTTATACCTTATAGACAGAATCTTGCCCAGCTAAATCTATACTACAGCAACCAGTGGATATGCCCTAGGAGATTCTAAGGAGTGGCTATCCTGAACCTCTTATTCTTCCCTCACTCCTCTTGCAGCTGTATTGTCTTTTGTCTCCTTTCTTCTGCTAGAAAGCAGACCCTCTCTCCTGATAGCCTTGAACTCCTACATCACTCTCCTCCTCATAGATACATTCCATCTCAAAATGTTTCTGATTCGACTGAAATTGGAGATTCTGCCTATAGTATGCAATTCAAGCTTCGTATCTGCTGATCTTCTTGGCTATGGCTGTTATTTGCTCTTTATTATTTCCAATATTGCCTTGATCTTCCTTATTTCTAGCTGATATTTCTTGGTCAGGTATTTTTTGGTCTTCTTGTTCTTCAACTTCTTTTCTTCCATCTGTTCTAGCTAGCTTGCATCTGATCTTAGCATGCTGTTCTTATTTTCCAACCTGCTCTTCCATTTTGGTGGTGCACTCTTTGGCTTTTTTTCTTGTTTGTTGATTTTACATCCAAGATATTCAAGTAGAACTGCAGCCATGCTGTACATTAGTTGGTTTGTTTCTTGCAGTGAGCTGGTGCTTATATTTGATATTACAGTATTGGCATCTTTTAATACTTGTGCTACCTGTTTCTTTGTAACAAGTTTCAATGCAGGCAATCTTATTCTGTTGCTTTTGTGCTGTTCTAGATGCTCAGTTATTCTTCATTTCAATTCCTCTTGTTTTTTAGATAGAGGGCTTTGTTCTTTCTGAGAAGGCAGAGGAGAAGGTGCCTGGTTTGGGAATGAAAATGATTCAATAGCGATGCTGGCTTCCTCTACTGCTGACTTCCCCTGGTTTGCCTGTACAGTCTGATATACTTCTGGCAAAGCTTCAATTTCTTTGCCTTTCCAATTCTAATTTTGCGAATACTTTATTTCGTATTATAAATTGACATTGGTCTGCTAACCTCTTTTCTGTTATTTCTGATTCTGGATGGTATTCTTTCCAGAACTGGGACATCATCATCATCATCATCATTTAGGCAGGTAATGGCACTAACAGCAATGCTGCTTTCATTTGTTCTCCACATACTGTATATTAACCCATATTTTCTCAATAGTATCACAATTGTCTATTGTGTTCTTTTTTAAAATGCTTGTTGTACATTCCTATTCCTTCACAACTTGCAGGAGTATTTCAATTAGGTTGAGTTCATAAAATAAATGCTAAACTTGAGTTAACAACACATGGTTACTGTGTTAATCTAATATGTTATGCCCAAAGAAATGTTATTTTCATTGAGAGGTAATAATCCTTCCCTTAATTTGCCATATTCCTGATCCCAGACATTTGCTGTTTAACTTGATCCAAATATGAGTCACAAGTCCAATTGGGAAATAAAAAAATGAGTTCAGCAATCAGTGAAACTATTACATCTCCCAGACTTGTCAATATTGCTTTAAACAGGTATCCTTTTCAGTCTAGTCCCTTTCCTTTCCTGTCCTGTCCTGTCCTGTCCTGTCCTGTCCTGTCCTGTCCTGTCCTACCCTACCCTACCCTACCCTACCCTACCCTACCCTACCCTATCCTATCCTATCCTCTGTGTCTAGATGAATCTGAAAAGTTTGAAGATTTCTTTGAGTACATGACCAGCCAGATTCTAATAAATTAACAGCAACCAAAGAAAGAAGGGTTAGACAATCTTTTGATATCCAGAGATCCTGGTCAGCAATTAGGAGGACAAAGGGCCAGAATATGGATGGCCTTACCTAGAAAGGTTGGGTCATAGATAGGGCTTTATGGACTTTCTATGTTAACTACAAGATGTTTATTTTAGGGATTATGCTACATTTTTTATATCTGTTGCACCATAAAATGGCAGGAAACTGCACCTTCAGTTTTCAACAGCCATGGTCAGAGGAAACTCCAAGGACTGCAAAAAAGGATAGTTGGGGACAGCATGCAAGTTTAGGCTAAAGACTGCAATCCTGAAATAGAGGAAGGAATATGTGCACATGCATGCTGACCGAGATTCCTGGAACAAATAGAACATGACTTAAATTATGGACAGAGCTGAATTGAATTCTGTATCAAATCTAAAACATCATTAACTTCATCACCAGATTTCCTACATAGATATAATTGCTATTTCCTGAACACAGGAAAATAACACCTGCTGTTTACTTTGTGCTAGTGATTCAATGTATTGGGTGAATAATATAAATGATATTTCCTTCTCTTTCTCCATATACTTTTAACATTTCATATTTTCATATGCCGTGCAGGTCCTATCAATGGAATTTACCTCTAGATTTGGAATATGTCAAGCCAAGAAGCCAAGAGAGTTTGCTTATAATTGCACCTTTCTTTCTTTCTTTCTTTCTTTCTTTCTTTCTTTCTTTCTTTCTTTCTTTCTTTCTTTCTTTCTTTCTTTCTTTCTTTCTTTCTTCACTGTTCTGCTACTTAGTGAAGGAATTCAGCCAGCATTCAGCCACTTATTGAATGAACACTATTTCTCAGAACAAGGTAAGAAAACAACTCTTTAAAATCAATTTACAAAAAACAAACAAACTGGTCCATTCTTGATCTTTATATTAACTAGTTTATTTTATCCTATTGGATGTCAGGTTGGTAGGATGGATCTCTAATTGGTCCAGTCCCACCTGGCCCTGACTGCTCTAGCTAAATGAATGAGGCTGGGATGGATTTGCACTTGTCCTGCACTATGAGGAGGAATGTCAATATAAAAGAGCTTTAGTGGAAGCTGTCTTCAGTTTAGGAATCTGCAGTGGGGGTTGCACAGCAGAAGTGGCCATATACAGCCTCTCAAAGAAAACATATTGCTAATCTATATTTCTATATCACCTTTCAATGATGCTATCAACTCTCCCTGCTTGCCCTTGTAGTGGGGGGAAAAAAGGCATTGTACTAAAAAGGATGAAAGAATGAATCTACTTTGCTTAATAATATTTGTCTTATTTTTGCATATGTAAGTTTAATGGCAAGACACATATTTTTGAAGGAAAATGGGATACCTAGTTGTGATTGTGTGTGTATGGGCCTTGACTCCTGGCAATTGCCTAGACAAGACCCTGCAGTTTTCTTGGAAAGATTTTCAGAAGTGGTTTGCCATTGCCTCCTTCCTAGGGCTGAAAGAGAGTGACTGGCCCAAGGTCACCCAGTTGGCTTTGTGTCTATGGAGGGACTAGAATTCACAGTCTCCCAGTTTCTAGCCTAGTGCGTTAACGACTACACCAAACTGGCTCTCAGTTGTGATTTGGTTCTTCATAACTGCTCATTCTCATTCTCAAAATGTCTTGGCAACTACAGATTCTTGATAATGTCTATTGGGCAAGAAAAGATGGTGAAAAACGTTTCCTGACAATCAGTACAAGATGTGGAAACAAATACTAGAAGGAAAATGGAGAGAGGAATAAATCTAATGCCACTTTATATTTTACATCTATTGGGTTTCTTTTTGGAAAGACAGAAGATTCAGAACTCTTTTGAATATGACACACATGACTCCTCCTCTTTTTAAAATCAGCTATATAGATAGTCATTGGAAAGGTGAAACATATGGCTAAGCTCCTTGAAGAAGGGATCACAGTGGGCTCATATTCAACACCATCTAATGCAACATATAGCTGAACAGAAACTTGGCTGTTTGGTGAAGATTTGTAGCAGGTACTGCCATTCCCCCACCAGCCTCCTACCATATGGTTTCCGAGATGGCTTACTTTCCCTTCAAGCTGTTAGGGCTGTCAAGGTGAGGCAAAGCAGTTTGTGCAGTTGAATATATGAACAGATGCAGACAGTCACTAACATCTTGGCTAAGGATGGCTGGATCTGTCAAATTTGATTCAGCTCAGATTCTCATTTTTCCCTTCTTCAATTCATTCCATCCTATTTCTACATTAGTTTGTGTATGTTGCCTGCACAGAAAAATTGGTACATATATATTACCACCTTCATTTCTCCTAATAAATGCATTTGTGTATGCATTGTTTCAAAACATATTCATACATTGCTGGAGATTTTCTTAATACAATGCATTTCAGTGTGTAGTTTTTCCTAATATACACATTTATGTATCTTTTTTGTTTTTAGATGAAAAACAAGCTACATTGCAACATTTAAGAAAGTGTGGTTGTCAACATATAACTCTGTTGTGGATCATATGTAGCAATTTTCTCCAAACTGTTGCCTTCTCCAGGTTAAGGAAAGCTACATATAGTTTTGGAGTGTTTGAATTGGTTGCAGACCCTTGACCGATAGGTTAAGTTCCCCCCTCCCTGCTGTATGTACATATTTCCAACTTTGGATCTTCTACAATTAGATTCAAAACATATTACAACAGCAAGAAATGTCTACAGTACCATTAATTCATATGTACAAGCACAAATGATAAAGGATATTTTTATTGAAGTAAATTTTTTTTTGACACATTAGCTGTACAAATATACTTCTTATTGAGAATTTTTCCAACCATGGTACATGTTTGCATTTGAACTTGATATATCATGGTGCTTGCAGGATGTTGGAGAAGTCAAGTGTCAGCCTCACTAGTAGACCAAATCAGGAAATCAATTCCACAGGAAGGCTGAAACTACTTTGAGATTGGCTATAACAACAGAATCTTGCAAGTCTGATTGTGATGTATCTTTTCTGCCTTCTTATACTCCAGTGAATTAGGGAGGCATCTGCCTGAGCATCTTACAAATATTATCTCATTGTTCTGGACTTAAAAAATGTTTCAGTCTCTTTTGCCTATGGAACAGTTCTTCCATTTTTCCATCAAGGCTATTTTCCTTACTCTCTATAACAAGTGATAAGCATAATGAGCATATTGTGGGCTGATTTCCTTTCAGCATATTTACACCATAAGCTATCTTTTCCCCTGGTACATGTTAGATCTGATCTGTTGTAGAAATGCACAGACATAAGATAGAACCATATTATCTGGTCATTTCTCAGTATTGTTGGCTCCACTATCAGTTTTGTAAATTGCCAGGTAATTATTGCATCAGCTAATTCTTCTCCAAGAAGCTCTTAGCTTGGGGCAATTAGAAGTTATAGTCATTGGTGGTTACCATAGGATGATTAATGGTAGCAATTAACACGTTCAGATGTTGAAGTCACTGTCATGCATAATATTGCATTTATGTGCTAACTCATCCTAGTTGTTCTTAGTAATACTACCAGCTGTAGAAGATTATGATGTGTCAAAATGGTGTAGAATAATAAAGATATATACATTTAAAGCACAACTCATGTGATGTGAATGGGGACTGCAAAAAATTGCTGTTTTGAACCAGGAAAAATAAATCCAGTGAAATCTCCAAGTACTGTAAATTAAAGGTATGGATAATTGTAAGAATAGCATGAACATTCTTGATAGTGAGCATCAGATCACAGCAATGATTAGTGAAGCAGGTTTCATAACTATGACAAAAGTGAGATTTATTTAAGGAAATACATTGTAGATAGGCAAAGCCTCACACATACCTAACTACATCTTACCTAGTGGAGAGTCAGAGAGCTTGTGTTCCATGCACATGTGCTTCAGAAGAAAGGCAGAAGTCACCTGAGATTAGCAGTCTCTTAGACAGAGAGCAAGCAGGATGATATCAAAGAGGGGACACAGAATAAATCCTTAACCACACTATACAGTATATCCACTGCCTCCTTATGTCATGAGTGGTAAAGTCAGTGCCACTGAATTTATACTTCCAATTCTTGGGTGGAGGAAAGCTATAAGACAACTGATGGTTACCCTAACAATTTAAAGATGCACACCATTTCCTGGTTTGGTCTACCTAGTGAGGCTGACACTTGATTTCTCCTACATCCTGCAAGTACCATGATATATCAAGTTCAGACACAAACATGTACTGTGGTTGGGAAAGTGAGCAAGGGAGTACCTTTCTAGATCTCACCTGAAGAGTTAAGAAGCCCAAACTACTGGACTGTGGAGTTCATGACATTTGAGATATATCCAACAGTCATTGTGCAAGATCTGTTTTTTGCAGGGGTGGGTGGGTTGTGGAATGCATATCTAGAGAGCACCAAAATGATAAGGCTGCCATTGAAGAAACAACATTTTTTCTCTAGCCATGAAGAAATGTGATTGTAAGTAAATCATCTTTGTGTGACAACAGTTTGAGAGCCATTTATATTCCTTGAGACCTTGATTCACCAAATCCTGCACTCAGCATGGTAAAAATTGTGTGTGTGTCATTATCTCTCTGTTATCTTCCAGCAAAACTACATGAGTACAACAGTGAGAAATCTGAATGGCTAATGAACATTCATTCAAAAAGGGCAGACATGTGACATCCCCCCCCCCCAAAAAAAAAAGAATCCTTGGCATACAAAGATTGCTTTTTATTAATTCTACAGAACTTTAAAGCTGCTTATTTAAATAACATCCTTTTGGGCAGGAACATCTAGAAAAGCCTTAGAGACTGATTTACATGACTGTAGAAACATTTTGATGGCTCATCCCAAGTTTGTCCTTTGGGCTTCAAAATATCTTGTCATACATTCTGGAGCCATCAAACCATCTGTAAACTATAGGAGTCAAAATCCCCTTTCAAAAAACACACAAGCTTTATGAGTATCTTTGATATGAAGTTAAATATTTACATTTGTGTAAACTTTCATCATGCTGGTTAATTGAAGGTGCATGATGTCTTCTGTTTAAAGAGCCAGCACTATAATAAGTACTATAACCTGATTTTTCCAGTGCTGTTCCACTCTTTTCCAATATACTTCACCAGGAGTTACACTGTGAAGACAAGTGTCATTGCAGAAGACCCTGTTGCCTGGAAAAAATGAAGGCAATAAAAAAGAGGCTGACAGAAGACAAGATTGCTAGATACTTTCACTGATGACACAAGCATGAGATTAGAAGAACTCAAAGCAGTAGTTACAGACAAACAATCCTAGTGAAATGATGCGTATTGAATCACAAAGAGTCAAAGCTACTGAACAACAGAAGAATTACAGAAGGTTGCCATATCACTGACGAGATAAACATGTATGTCCAATGGCTGGTGTGGATCTTCCGGGTTGTGTGGCCGTGGTCTGGAAGTTCTGTTTCCTAACGTTTCGCCAGCATCTGTGACCGGCATCTTCAGAGTGCAGGAGCACAGACAGGAGCAGTTCTCTCTGTGCCCAGGATGGTGTGACCCTTTTGTGGGTATTTATAGAGATGTGGAGGGGGGGGTATGGGGTGTTAATGAGTGGCTGCTTGCCCAGGTGCCACGAGATCTGTGTATCTTCCTGTGGGCCAGGCAGGGTCCCTTCTTCTATTGAGTTGTTAACGAGTGGCTGTTGAGGGTGATTAGCATGTTCATTGTGTGAGTTGTTTGCATGTCCTGGTGGCTAAGCTGAGTTCGTTGACCTTTTGCAGGCTGTATTTCTCAGGATTGGTAGCCAGGTTTTGTTGATTTTTAGACTCTCCTCTTTTTTTTAATTGAAACTGTGCTAGTGTTTGTGAATCTCAATGGCTTCCCGGTATAGCCTGGTGTAGTGGCTGTTTGTGTTGTCCAGTATCTCTGTGTTTTCAAATAGGATTTTGTGTCCAGTGTGCCTGAGAGCATGTTCAGCTACTGCCGATTTTTCTGGTTGCTGTAGTCTGCAGTGTCTTTCGTGTTCTTTTATCCTGGTATGGATGCTGCGTTTTGTGGTCCCGATGTATACTTGCCCGCAGCTGCATGGTATGCGATATACTCCTGCGGTGGTGAGGGGATCCCTTTTGTCTTTTGCTGATTTTAGCACTTGTTGTATTTTTCTGGTGGGTCTGAAGATTGTTTGGAAATTGTGTTTTTCCATCAGTTTTCCCATGCGGTCTGTGACCCCTTTGATGTAGGGCAGAAATACTTTGTTGGTGGGTGGCTGTTTTTCTTCTTCAGTCGCATGTTGTTTTCTTGGTTTGATGGCTCTTTTTATTTCATTCTTGGAGTAGCCATTCGCTTGCAGGACCCAATTAAGGTGGTTAAGTTCAGAGTCTAGGAATTGGGTTTCGCAGATCCGATTGGCACGATCCATGAGGGTTTTGATAATGCCTCTTTTCTGGCGTGGGTGGTGGTTGGAGTTTTTGTGTAGATACCGGTCTGTGTGGGTGGGTTTTCTGTAAAGAACTGCTGTAAGAACTGCTCCTGTCTGTGCTCCTGCACTCTGAAGATGCCGGTCACAGATGCTGGCGAAACGTTAGGAAACAGAACTTCCAGACCACGGCCACACAACCCGGAAGATCCACACCAGCCTTCGTATGCCGGCCGTGAAAGCCTTCGACAATACAATGTATGTCCAATGTTTACCACACCATTTGTGATTTACTGTATTTAGTAGAATCTCCGTCTGCGTAAACCTTCATTAAAATATCATCTCTCAATTTAAAAAAAAAGTTTTTAAAAAAAAATTTAGTGGATTTTAAGTTAATATCTTTTGTGGATTTTTTCAGTTGCCTAGCTGTTTCAAAAGACTTGGAGCTAAGCCCCTAAATAATAGTGTTAGCTTCAAGTTTTTTGAAACAGTTCAGCTGTTGTGTCTGTAATGCTCCTTAACCAGTATTCATTAGAGATGTAGAGATTTATTGATTGATTTTGCAAATATATACAGCCTCGCATCTTAAATAACTCTGGATGGCTAAAAAGCATAAAAACAGAAACATACATACAAAAATAATGGGGCGGGGAAACACTAGGCAAAAAGTAACTAATTCAGCCCAGGGCAAAGCCATACTGGGGTGCACTAACATCCTGGTCCTAGAGCCTGAGGCAAAAGGTGGGTTTTTAAAGCCTTCTGTAAGGCCAAGAAGGTCAGGGCTGTCTGAACATCAGGGATGATCCTGTTCCACAGAGCAGGCACCATGACAAATCTGGCTTCCTTTCTGCTCGGTCTGCCAACTTGATTCAACCCTCCTGGAATGAATGGTAGACTTTTTAATTTTTATTTTACCTACTGTAATAGTTATGCACTACTGGAATAGCTATGTTCTGCATGATACTGAACTTTCTTTAAAACATTTATTAATCAATAGTTAAGTTTTCACTACTATAAAAATCAGTAGTTTTTTATTGACGTGTATATTTTCATTCCTAAGTGGCTTTAATGCTTCCATCAGTGGACAGGATATTTTTAGACTCTCTTCTAAAATTCCAAGGAATATGAACAACTCAAATTTTGGAACTGTATTTTTTCAGCAATAAAGCAATTCCCTAAATGGATTGATTTTTTTTTTAATGTAGGCTTCTCTGTGAGAAAGATCAGTATAAATTAAGGTATTGATGATGAGATATGTGTAATATATTATGTTTTTATATTTCAAATAAAACATTGTATGACCTTTTTCATATTAATCCTCACAGAGCTGATATAGTGATGCAAGCTGCTCAGGTTTACATTGGCTTAATTTTTTTCCTAAAGATGTAGTCAGCATTTTAGAGAAGAAGGCAGTACCATGAAGTCCAGGGCAGAGCACGGCTGGTAAATGTTATTAAAATAAATGGAATCATTTACTTTTTGTTTTTTAAAAAAGGTAATTGTTTATTTTACAAGTTGCTGGAAATAATGAGTAGCTGCAATATTGAGATAGCTAGCATTTAGAGTGTACAGGGTAGCTAATATTTACAGTAGATGCTGCAGTGACACTATTAACTCTGGGTCACCTTCTCTGTAAATATGCCCTGCTATATTGTCCTGCAATAGGAATTAAAATCCTCCATACAATCCTGCCTTCCTCTTTCAGACTTGACTTTAGTGGTTTATCATGGAGCTACTATGGTTTAGTGGTTAGGATGCTGGACAAGGGCCAGAAAAATCCAGATTCAAGACCACATTTGACCTTGGAACATGTCTTGCATTCTTGCAGGGAGAGATTACTACACCTCATGTAAAGTCTGGGGAGTGGGGGCTTGGTGATATGCCTTCTCTGTAGCTTCCCCCGTATTGGAGAACAATGCCTCCTTAGATCAGGAATGCCCCAAACTTTCTTGCTTTTAATAAATTGTTGAAGATGCAGCTGTGCTGCTGAGCATTCAAGGTCAAATGGTATGCAAACCTGCATTCAAGGTCAAATGGTAGGCAACCTGCTTCTAAGTAGGTTGCCAATTGTTGCCTCTTCTGCTTTTTTATTGTATTTTTTTTTCCTGAGCTGCCTTGAGTTCAGGGGAAATGGGCAGTATATAAAACCATGCAACGAATAAGTAAATGGAGCTTCACTAGGTGACTTTGGGCTAGGCATTATCTCTCAGCCCAACCTACCTTACTGGGTGGTTGTGAGGAAAAAAGTGGGGAAGAGAATGCTCTGCATACCAGCTAAATTAGGAGTTCCCTAATTCTCCCTTTATGCAGAGCATTGCATTATCAAAAGATTTTAAGGCTTCATAAACCAGGGTTTGATAAATTCGTGTTTGCTCCTCCACAGGAACGCATTGTTTGCATTCAGGAAAGCTAATAAGACTTGGCTCTTCTGGAACGCCTATGGGGATTAATGGTATGGTGTGTCCCCTCCTTGTGATAGGAGATTGTTGCTTTGGAACTTGGGGTGGTGATTATTTTTATGCTTTAGTTCTGTTTTCTTTCTGAGGGTTGGTGAAAGCTATTTTGGGAACTGAGTGGCATATAAATTGCAGAAATCAATCACTGAATTAATTCATTTTTTAAAATTAAAATGCCCTTGTAAAATGATCAAACCTGATGAGACTCCCCTCCCCATCTTGTGAGACTATGGGCAGGAACAGTTATAAACTGGGGGGGAGGGGAGGTAATTTGAAACATCATTGACAGACCCTTTCTTCCATAATTCAGTAAAAAATAATTAGGATAGGCTGTTCTCAGTCAGACTGAAGCTCCTGACACCTCTAGTCCAGGGTTCCACTTTTTCCAGACTGTGGAACTGTTATTTAATTTTTTTAAAAAGAACTCCTGATCAAAAACAAAGCTGTAGTGATAAGAAGGTTACCTGTGCTTGAGTGGTTTTTTCCCCTTCAGCCTCTCACGGAACCCCATCAAGTTGGGTTCTGTAGAACAGTTTGAAAAATCCTGCTCTAGTCCATGGACTTAGTCCACCTGCCTAGGACTTTGAAGAACATGACCTCCAATGCCTTACCCAGAGGCCAGATGTGAACTCTGGCCCTTAACAGAAAACTTTTGCTTTGCAAAAAATGCCAAACTCAGTTTGACAAATATTATCTTCCTGCAACATATTGTTGGAATTTGGAATAAACAGTTCTTCCTTGCAAACCTCCACAGAATGGTGCTTATATTCTCATACAGCAGTATGTTCTCATGGATGGGTAAATATAGCATGTTTCTACTTGAATGGGTTAAATGTGCCAGTTTTGACGTACAATTGTACAACTATGCAAGTGTTCATTTAAAAGACAATTTGGTCCCAGAGTAGTTGTTACTTTACTGTACAAGTGTGAAGTGAACAAACTTATCTTCTGTGCTATTTAAGACTAACAAGACTCAATTTTCATATTTCACATCCAAAAGAAATGAAAGGAATATCTGTTTCCTTAACCCTTAAAATGAAAGGCCAACTTCATCGATGGCCCATGGAAGGATTCCCTATGTGTAGGAGTGACAATATGCCTTCGCTCCAGCTTTGTGTGTAGATCAGGAACTCTCTGGGGCTAGGCTGTGCCATCACATTTGCCATGCATGAAGGGTATAAAAGTGCCAAAGTCAGCAGTGAGCACTGCCTGAACTCTCTAAGAGTCAGTATGTGGCAGGTGGCCAATTGTAGCAATGCAAGCGGGGGGCACTGAGTACTTATCTGCACACTAAAATAGAAGAGGAGAGCTGTGCAATGATGAGGGGAGGCACAGCGAGTCTTCCATTTCCTCTAATGGGTATTCCATCACACCACCTGTACAGAAAGAGGCAAACTAATCAATATTCACAGCATCCAGTGCAGCTAAAGCCTCGTATACCTTGTCCATCTATCAGTGGAATTATAAACTCCAGAAAGACTGTACAGTCCAATGGGTACAAATTCTACGCCCTCCGCCTACAATGCATCAGATACAACATATGCCTGTCAACTGGTAGTTCTATATGCATGTCTGTTCAAACTTCAAAGGCAGCTAACAGGGGAGGGAAACCACTTGGAGCATTACTTACTACTGCAGCATTTTAACCCTAAATCTAAAGCTAAGAGTTAATTTAGGAATGTATATTCAGCTGTTTCCAGTTGAAAAAGCTGGCCCTCAGAGGGTGTTTGGTAGAGAAACTAGGAGGAAAGCAACAAACTCCTGGACTGTCTGATCAGTCAGTTGTTCTTTCTGTTCCTATATTATCATTTCAGCCAATGAGTTATGTGAAGCTACCAAAACTATTAGCCATAAAATTTTCTGTTTCATTATAAAGCACCAACCTAGTTTAGCATGTGTATTTCCACTATAAAGCTCAATGGCTAATTTGCAGAACAAATTTGATCAGATGCCTGATCTGATTACCATGTGGGTGATTCTGTGATATTTGGTCTTCCTTTTATCTTGTCTTATTTTATTTTTTTCTTACCTTCACACTAACGGCACACAGTTCATATGGCCTTACATAAGGACAAAATACAAAGGAGATATAGTTAGCTGACTAGATATATTTGCTGGACCAGAAATAGTTCCATTTTCTACAATTCCTTTGATGGGAACTTAGTTAAGGGCGAATCAATTGCATCCAAAAAATATTGGTCTGTGTAATTGGTCTAAGCAATTACAATTGACTATGCATAATCTCTCTTGTTCATGCACAAATCAAACATGAAGGAATGATTATATCTAAAACACTCAGAGGCTTCATGACAGAGTGGTTTACTTCAGAATACATTCCTGCTGATGGACTTTGAAGAGACAGTTTATGTGCCGAGATAGTGGGCTCTCACTTACTTGCAATGGAATTTAGAAAAAAATCAAAGGGGTGAATTTTTTTCTGTCATTCTAAATGGCTTTCCTTTTAACATTAAGCAAGGCAAAGTGATGTGTGCAAATAAAGTATTACATTAAATAAAGCATGCTGGCTTGTTCTTTCAGAGTATATTCCAGCAATGAGTGTATTGCCAGGACACAGTCATGCCTTAAAACCAAATAGCTACCTTGAGTGTATATATAAGCAGAAAAGTGGGGTATAAATTTAATAAAATAAAAATTGTGGAATTGCAAATGCCTGCAATAATTTTGTACAAGAGCTTGAACTAGTCTTCCCCAAAAGCACCTTCTACATTTATTTTATCAATTCTTATTCAATCAAGGTCTGTGGTAGAAAATTCTGAAGCACCTTGAGAAGGTGGTAGTGAAATAGAAGCTCTTTTGCAAGAGAGAACAATCTCTGCAAAACTGGAGGCAGTTTCTGACACAATATTTATTAGAACATTTCTTTGTTATTGGTGTGATTTTTCTATTAGGGACATTCACTGACATTGCAAGAACTTATTAAAAAAATGCCCTTTTCATATGTTGCTGGGAAAAAGCAGAGAGTTGGAGTATCAATAAGTTGAATATCAACTTCCCTACATCTTGAATCATCTCTGAAGAACATGAAGTTTAATTGATCTTGGCAAAATAAAGAAGACCTAAAATGCCAAAGGAAAGAGACAGAAGCTATGTAATTTTTCTATTTTCACTTTTCATTCTCGATTGTCTTTGCAATCTATTTTTCTGATTTGCTTCGGTGTATTTGCTGTTGAAACATGGAGCATCATCTTTCATATTATGAGCCTAGTGGCACTGAGCTGGAAGATGTCACTGTCAAATGAAAATCACACACCAAGTATAATAGAGGTGGAGGGGAGGGAAATATCTTCTTACCGTCAGGAGGAAAATGCCTTACATGTCCTGGAGTTGCTACATTTCAAAACTGTGTACTCAGATTGTTATAAACATAGAAAATAAGAAATTGAAAGGGAAATTAACTTCTTAAGAGTGACAGCAGTTTCCAAATATCTACTGACATGGAATTATATGTCCAGCATTAAATATGCATATCACTATGAATCAAGCTATGGCAAAGAAAATTAACAGTATCAATTTGGATCAGACATGGAGAAATAGGCAAATTCAGAGAAATGTACAAACTAAAAATGGAAGCAGGGAACAATCAAGACCATATTTATTTATTTAGTAATACAATAATTTATAGTATAATTATTTATTTAATAATACATTGAATAAATAACAAATAAATATGGACTTGATTGTTCCCGGCTTCTACCTCTTCGCCCACGCTTCACTGATTCTTGCTTCTGCCCTTTACGTTGTCATACATTTACCATTACTTACTTATCTAACTCATTTTATTGCTACTGATGCCTATATTCATTTTTAGCCTTCTTGAGTGTATATTTGCTGATGCTTATTTAGAGCTGGCAAGCTGATATTTATTGAGAACCTGCAAATATATATTGATTTAAAAAATAATAATCTGTTCCTGTTGCATGTAGATTTTGTCTTTTTCTCCTAGATTGCATTGCTTCAAGTTGGGTTCTCTGTGGGTAGAAGAATGGAACAACTACAACAACGACACCTGCAAAGCTTGCAAATACTGACACACTGTAGCACACTTGGAATGATGGGAACAACAAGCGATACAACATCTACAACATTCACTCAGCATAACTCCCATTAGGCAGAATGAGGCAGCAGCCTGAGGGAACAAATGCCGAGGAACAACAGTGGTAATGCCTCCACTATGTCCTGATCCCCTAAATTTGTTAGCTCCTCTTCCTTCCCCTACTGAAATGAATTTCAACTGGCAGTCTAGTCAGGTTTTATGTATAGAATTAAGAAGAAGCATTTGTTTTGGGAAGCAAAATGTTTCGGCCAATTTTGACCTCTCCACCATCCATCTTTGATTTGGGAATCTGAGGATAGCTCAAGGAAGAAGGTTTCAAAAGGAATTGTCACAAGGATTGGAATCCCAAGTAACTTCCAGATAGGAAGAAACAGCCCAGAAAACTGTTTATATTTGCTCCACAGCAGGCTTGGGAGTTCTACCTCTCTATGCAGAAGGTTTATTTGATGTGCAAAACAAAACAGAGTATGCTAACAAGGCATTTATTCTCCGTCTGTCTCAGACTCTTACATATCCATATGCAGGCAGACGCAAATGTAATGGAATAACTTTTTGGAGACATCATTTTAGAAGTATCATAGTAGTGGACAAAGGAGATGATGATGATGATGATGATGATGATGATGATGATAGACAGATAGATAGATAGATAGAATATGCATACATGCATACATACATACACCAAAGCCACAGATTTGCAACACCAACAGAGGGCAATCTTCTCTTGTGATATAAGAAGACAGAGATAAAGACCTAAAAATCCACGTTGCACAAAAGTAGATCTATTCTTCCTCACCTCCTGCTTTTGAAACATACAGTTTCAAAATAGAGCAGTTTGCCATAGTACTGCATCAACTTTAAAGCTATGAAGCTGTGCATGACTTATAGCAACCAGTTGCCCAAAGTATTTTTGTTATCACTGTTACATTTTATGGTAAATCATGGCTGCGCTGTCGACAGATACACAATATTGGACAGATAAAACTGAAAATCTCTAGTGTATGCCTCCTCAAGATAAACATGCCATTATAAAATGAGACTTGCCAGCCTCTCCACCTCATTTTTTTTCATTTTTGTTTTTCAAAACACAAAAGATCTGAAAATCCTAGGTAGGTGCTATAGCAAAACCATGGCAACCTAACTCTACATATTTCACTGCAAATAGAGTTTTCACGTATGTGAAGAACAAAAAAGCCATTGCGGCCCATTGTTGGATAATCTGATATAATGAAAGAAGCAATATCCCATCTGTTTTATAAGTGAGGCATAATTGTCTTATTGTTTATTTACTGAATTCCCATAAATTAGTTTTATTTGATCCAGTTTCTTAGCTGATACTTTTCTTTCTCACTGAAAGGAGAGAAAGCAACTTTAAAAGAGTCACATTGGAGCTGCGCAGGGAAACCTGTTGTTCTGGATATTGAATATGATTTGGATTTGCCTGGGTAGTTCTCAGATGGTAGTTTAAGATCTGGATTGGCTGCATTGCAGGTCATTTCACTTGCAGACAAGATGAAAGGATTACCAATTGTCAGTGCGATTTTACTGCACCCGCCTTTCTAGTAAATCTGTCAACAAAAGATTCAACTCAGCCTATCTATTTCACTGTAGTATTTCTGCCTTGGAGTTAACCATTGTGCAGGATTCATTAAAAATAAGCTGACTATTGCTTGAAGTTAATGAAGAAGGAGTTGTGTTTCTTTCCTTTGTTGTGGCCTGGATTCACATGGTTCTGCTATTTTTTACACTCCTGAAAGTTTAGTAGACTGTCAGGAATTGACACATGCTCAACTTGTGTCTGTGCTTCATTCTCTCACAGCAAAAAAGGAGGGGGAAAAAAAAAAAAGGACCTGGTTGCAATACCTCATATGAGTACATCAAGATTTTTTGTATTTAGGACTTGAGCTCTACCTGCCCTTCAGTGAACTTCAGTAAAACACCATCAGATGTTAATTTTGCTATATTCTTACCACACATTTCACATTAAAGTAAAGCAGCAAAAACATAGTTGTTTGTGAGAAGGGGGTTGGGGGAAGCTGCAATTACAGGCTGTGATTCTTATTTATACACAGACATCACAACATCACATCTGTCCATTTATTCTGTGTGTAGCAGCTTGGACAGTTCTGGCAAAAGCCCTTTTTTTCATACATCACATTTCTAGAAGAGAAACATGGGAAGCTGTCTTATACTGAACCAGACTCACTTAGCTCGTTAAGGACTACACAAAGTAAGCATCCCTGTCTGGAGAAGAAGGGATTAAATCTGCATGCAAAGCAGAGGGGCTCTGCTCCTGAACTACTACCCTTCTCTTTATCTTGAGCATCTTGAAGGGAGTACCAGAAGGTTGTTGGGGGACGGTGGGGCGGGGGGGGGATGCCTTTTGGAATAGGAAGGATGAGGAGAAATGCATACCCTTGGCCCAGTCAGTTGCTCATATTGTGATCTACTCTTTTTTCATCACCTAACATAATTGTTACTTGAATTGCACCCTGTACAAATGTGTTTGGAACTCTCTATTTGTTATTGAAACACCAGATCTATGCCTAATATCATATTTAATGGGAAAACACAAAGGCTGAATAAGATTAGAGAAAAGGCCTACCATTTCCGACACTGCTCATAACCGAGCAGCCTATGCAGCAGATCTATGAAGAAAAATAGGCTGGCCTTGAACAATTACACTAATTCAGACAGTATCTTTTCACTTGTTTCTAAAAGGTTGAAATCTATGGAAGCTGATGAAATCCTTGTTCAATATTAGTCATGATTTTCATGAAACTGGTGGGTAATCAAGGAGAGGCAGAGACACTTCTAGTCAATTATATCAAGGTATTGCTAATCACATTAACAGCCTTTTTGGAGAGAAAGGCAGGATATAAATCTAATAAATAAATAATTCCCCTAGCTTCATCCTACTATGTAATGCCATCTGATCTAGCTTGCAGCTCATGCCAAGGTGATACACAGACACTGGGTACATTCACAGCATATTTCCCTAAACATATTTCTCTAAACATACACACACTTCCCCTTCCAGAGACTGGATAACAAACCCTAAACTACTATTCAAGGATGTCATATACCTCTAACCCCTCCCCCAAATGGTTATAACAATACTGGATTATCTCACTGAGCTGGCATTAGTTTCTGATTTATTTATTTCAGGGACTTATAAGACTAGTCAGCTCAAACAAAGGGACTCTGGAGGGCATACATCAGCAACAAACCATAACAACAAAATAGTCATAGAGCACTGAAAAAAGAACATCCCAATCTATTAAATGTAAAATGGCAACCAAATGAGACAATGAGACAACAAAAGGGGACCTACTCAGCTGGACCCAAATGTCTGGGGAAAAAGCCAGGCTTGTCTAAAGACAAGTAGAGTTGGGGCCCATCGCATATTGGGGTGGGTGGGGGATCATTCCAGAGAGTGGGGGCAACTACCGAAAAGGCTTCTTAGGTCCCATAATATGGTAATATTTAAAGGAGGGAATATGGAGCATGATCTCCTTATGGGAACTTGTGGGGTGGGCAGATGTTCTTGGGAGAAAGCAGTCATACAATTCACAGAGTCACAGGAATGTAATTAACTGTGCCATTGCATTCTGGACCAACTGAAGTTTCCAGATGGTCTCTAAGGGCAGCCCTACTTAGACTGTGTTGCAGTAGCCCAAATGGGAGGTGACTGAGGCACAAGTAACCATGAGCAAAGCCTCCCAGTCCAGGAATCAATGCAACTGATGCACAAGACAAAGTTGTACAAAAGCATTCCTGGCCATAACTGCTACCTGTTTGAGCAGGAGCTGTGAGTCCAGGAGGACCCCCAGATTACACACTGAATCTGAATGGGGCAGTGCCGCCCCATCCAGAACCAAAGATGGAATGCTCCAGTTCCTGGATCCAGGGGATCCAGAACCCATAGCCACAACCTGTTCTTCCCCATCCTGACCCTCGTAGCCTCCAAACACTGGGACAGAACCTTGAGAACTTCACTTGTACAGCTGGGGATAGAAATGTACAACTATTGATGATACTTCACCCCATACCAGTGGATATCCTCACCCAGAAGCTCAATGTAGATATTGAAGATTTACAGTCTCTCAGCCATTGTTATGTTTTTTTGCAACAGTTATGTAAAAATGAGGAACTTCATATATATACTTTGGAATGGTAACTACTAGAGTTTAGGTGTGTTACACTACAAATCTTAGTCCTATGCCATCTGGGAGTTATGGGAGTTGTATTTCAACACATTGGGAGGGTATGAGGTTGGGGAAGGCTGCCATAGTTGATGCTGAGAACTATAATTGTCAGAATTCATTAACAAAAGGAATGTCTATGCAGCAGAGTGGAAACATTATTAACTGCCCGAAGATAACTTTCAGAAAATTAAGACTCTTCCCCTAAAACTTTTTAAAGAAAGATCAGATCAGAAGTACACATCCAATTCTGAATCAAACCAGAGTTGGTCCATCATTACCTTGAATCACTCTTGTATTTTAAACATTAATTAGTGATGAGAGAAACCCCTCGGCTCAGTTCATAATTAGGTGTAGCTAATTGAGCAATTTTCTTCAACTCTGGAAAATATATTTTCAAGCCTAATTACATAACAGCTTGGACTCCCTTGGGCTCCTGAGGACAATGAGATCAGATCTATTCCCCAACTCTTTCCTCCAGATTCTCTTACTTTTGGAGTTGCTGCTCCAAAACTGATATAAAAAGAGGGCAAAAGAAAAATACTGTATGTTTGTCTTTGTGTCTTTTCCACTTGCAACACCACTACAACTCTGACATCAGGTGCCAAGCGGAAACACAATTTTCTTAGGGATCCTGATGAGAGAATCACCAAATATGATAGAAACAAAGAATATGAGAAAGAGAATATGATAATATCCTTCTTGTCAGTATCAGATAAGCCAGTAAGGAATAGGGTACATGGGGTAATGGGTGTGGGGAGATACTTTGATTTGGGCCAGATTAAAATGCAGGTCAGTTTTATGGTGATTATCATCAATCAGCACAGTTCATTCCCTTTCTTGGCCAAGGAATTGCAAAATGCATAAACATTCCCAGATTTAAATTGGATGCATTGTGCATTTATATTAATAATTTTCTGTCATCAACTGAATGAACAATAATATATCTTTAGAACTAGTAACACAGCCTTTCAAACATATTACCATAGTGAGCATATAATTAATTAATTAATCAAACTTTTGTGAATCTGGAAGATCCAGTAACTGTGTCCCAATCTAAATTCTATAGACAAGTGTCAGGATATATTCTGTCTTTACCTTCCCACTTATATGTAGAAAGAAAGAAAGATCCAGGAAAAAAATATATCTCTTATGTATTAAGAAGAATTAGTCCTATATATATGCTTAAGTGATAGTATGCAGTTAAATTAACATTTAGCAGTTGAAGAGTGCAGTTCCAGAAAGATGCTCAGAAAGCATATGGGTAAAAATGCAGTCCTTGTCTGCAACTCTTTAAAGTAGCTGTATCTTTTCCTGGACCATCTTGTAGCTGCAGCCACACAGTTCTGGGAAAAGACATGGCTGCTTTGAAGAGCCAAAGATAAGCTGCAAAGCACAGTTTTGGGAATCAAATCTGGGGGGCTACATAACCTTGATATAAACTAAACATTAAGCTCATTTTCAAACAGTTCTCCAGTGAAATTCCCAACAGTAAAATACCTATTCAGCTATAGAAGGTGATGAGTTATTCAGACTGTTGTATCATTATGGAAATTGTATTCCAAATATCAGGATGGTAAGAAGTTGGAGAAGGCTGACAGAGAATGTATGTTCTTCCAACTTTGCAACTGTAAAGTGTGTAATATCCGTTTCATATCTTTATTGCTGTGTGAAAAAGGAGAGAACACTATTTGTCCCTGTATGAAATCTCCACACAACAAGAAAGAAATTATTTCATCAATTCACTAGTAGCATCCAAAAGTTAGGGGAAGCAGAGAATTACAGCATTATTTTCCAGACCAGAGTAAGGGCAAAAGGGTATTATTAAAGGAAAAGAGACAAGAAAATTGCCTCAGAAAACCAGCCAAGAAAATCTATTCTAGACAATTAAAATCAAGAAACAGGTAAGTTCCATTGACTACGTTTGAGCAGCTTGGAAAACAGTAGTAATAAAGCTGTTTGGAGTTCATTTACATGAAGCATTCAATTAACTTCTGTACTGAACTAGTCAAATGAATATTGTCCCTTTATTGAGTATATCTCTCCTCAGTTCTAGGATAATACATTATGTTTATATTATGCCTTGAAAAGAGTTACTTGGAGACAGTAAACAAATGCTCTTCTTCCCTTTTGTGGTGAGACAAACATCTCTGAGGCCTAGTTCAAAAGCTAAAATCTTAACCTGTTTTTTAACAATTGGATGATAAAGCAAAGGCCCATCAGGTATGAAGGGAATACAAAGGGAAAGTTGTATGTGTGTGCATACAATCTTTTTTTCTTGCACTGATAGGCCGGTCCCAGTTCTGCAGGAATTATCTGAACATTTACATTCTTCCTCTTCTCATCTCCCACTGTCTCAGTGTAAAGCATTCAAAAGAATAGGTTACATGAAAGGATTGTGAGGTTTGTTGGGGTTTTTTTGCAACTTCTAACAGAGGCCTTTGTTATTGATAAAATGGTGCATCAATGTTACAACCTTGCTGGAATCCATAAACAAATAGTTCAACATTCAAAGGGAGTAAGACACAGACGTATGATGGCCTTTCGGCTGTTTAATGGACAAAGGTATAAAGTATGCTTGTGGTGATGTTAGAGGCGTATTGGCTGGAGATGTGAATATGTGCATGCTAGTTCATTTATACCACTTTCAGGAAAAAAAAATTGAGTCATCTTATGATAGAATCCTTTGACCCTGGGCATGAAAATGGAAAGATTCAAAATATTGCAGAACAAGAAACAGATGGACATTTTTGTGGATTCAAATAAGCTATTAGCATCCTCCCCATTAAACCAATATTCCATTAGACAGAAGATCAAAGGCAATAGGGAAGGCCTACCTTAACAAACTCATTGATGAATGAAGCCAAGGTAGGACATAAACACAACAGTAATTTTTTTTTCATTCCTGTTCCCCAGCAACTGAAATTCAGACATCTCAGATAATAAAGGATATATATCACCATCAAGATTAGTAGCCACTGATAAGTGTATCTTCCACAGGTTTGTTAGATCTCCTGTTAAAGCCATCAATTGGTCTCCATAATTCAATTGGGAGCAAATTTTACAACTAGGTACTGAACATAAGTGCTTTCATCTCTACTGAATTTCCCACAATTCTGCTTCACTGAATGACCTTAGGTACGATGAGAGAAAGATAAATTATTATGAGAAAAGGAGGCGGACAAGAATATCAGCATTTCTACTTCAAATCTCCTCAGAGGCACTATACTCAAAGAAGCTTTCACCCTTACACTCATCTTTTTATTTATGTATTTATTTAGGTTGTCAATTCTTCTTTTTGTTTCCTTCATCCATCCGTGTTGTATATCTCTTTACTTGCATTAACTAGATATTCTCTTTGAAACTTTGAATGGTTTCTCCACTCTAAACATTCAAGGGAGATCTTCAACCAAATCTTTTTTTTTTTTTTTTATTGCTGAGGAAATACAGTAACAGCCAGTGACTGTACATCTCATCCATTAAAAGGAAAGCAGTCCTCTACTGTCTAAAAGCCCAGCTGGCCAAAAGTCTCTCAGTTACTACACATATCTGTGAGGAACAGTCAGAGATATGCATATTTTCTTGAGCATTAAAACACACACACAATTCAAAGCAAAGCAACATATGTGGCTTTGGATCTGGTTAGTAGTTGTTTGGGAGATCACTAGGAAAAGGCAAAGTATAGGTTAGATTGGGAAGTTGAAAACACATTATGGAAACAAGTGATGGCAGACCACTTCCATGTCCCCGGCCTAAATGCTGCTCTAATCATGACTGACTGGAGTGACAATTGTCAAGAAAATTAAAAGGCTATTTCCATGAATCAGCTCAAGGGAACCTTTTCCTAATGCAAATTCTGACACTTCCTTTTTCTCGGTAGCTTCAACTCCAAGCTAGAAAGAAACCACAAAAGAAAGAACTTAAAAATCCATCCTCAATTCTCATCAGATCAGCTTGGCATTTCTTGTGCTATTGCTTTGAAATTCTTTTTAGCAATAAGCAAGAAATCTAACCACGTACAAGCAGGAAAACTGCCCCTCCTGCCCCCCTGCAAGTTCTGTCAGTTCATTTCAAGTGCACTTTGCCATCTGGATCATAACCTCTTCAGACGATTGAAATGTTCAGGCATAATAGCACTTTTAAAGAATAGAGAGTGATAAAAGATTGGGCAAACAAGGCATAGAAAAGTCTTTGTTTTCTGAATTGCACACTTTACAGAAAACATATAATTGGATCCAGTAAAGAGAGAAGAAACAAACAAACAACGTTTGGAGTGATTTCGTATAAATGGTTTGTCTTTTTGGGGAATCATGGTAATGAACATTTAATTGATTTTTTTAGCCCCTGTTTAAAGGCCTGTTGGGTAAATAGTCTGACAGAAAAGGAATATTGTGATGAAGAGAGCCTCCAGTATGTAGGGAACACACAGTCCTTGGCATTACTTTGGCACTTCAGTCAGCCACGGGTCTGGAATAGACAGACAGACAGACAGACAGACAGACAGACGAGTTTTTGAACAAGGCTCGTAACAGACAACTATGTCATAATCATTCGAACATGCAAATGCAAATCTTTACACAATAACATTACCAAGATTACAGAAACATTACAACTGAATAGAATAATAGCGAAGCATCTGCAATCACCCAAACAGCAAAATCATTAAAAAATGGATTTCCATTATGAAGACTCTCAAAAGTGTAGGAATGAAAAAAGTGCTTTCATCCCCAGAATGACTGGCAGCATTGCTTTCCTACATTTATTTAAGTGTTGGGTGTTTGATAAGTATAGTACTGTAGACATGTCAGATGATTCCAGCTCCTTTAAATGAGGGGAATGTCCTCTTAAAAATATGGCTCCCTTCTTCTTCTTCTTGGCCCCCTGAGAACTGTGACAGCAATATTTTGGAGGTGTGTGTTTCGTGTCAGCAAGATATTGCTCATCAGAGGGACAATTTACATTAGATTCTCTTATTCCTGAGCAACAGCAGTGGGCCTGACAGTCCTGAAATGAAAATATGTCATTAATAAGTAAATATTTGACAGATAGGCCTATTTATGATTCTCGGGGGAAAGAATGCCTCTGAAAGGCTAAGACTGACCTCATCTTTCTTGCAACTTGGTGATATGTCAGGAATTCACCCCACTCCTTGTCAAATGTTGAAATGACCTATAAATCTCACAGCCCATAATGCTGTCCTTTCTTCAACAAACATGTATGAAATGAGAAACTTTTTTCCATTTAAATTATAATGCTAAGCACAGGAATTTCTTAATATGAAAGAAAAACATGGGGATATCTATATCTAAAACTTTAGGAAGGAACTCAGGGCAACCCAGCTTTTCATCATGTCCCTGATCCAGGAACAAATTTAGACTTTATATGACTGGAAACATTATTAGTCTTTTCTTGGAGTAGAAAGGCATTGTCATCACTTCAAGGGGAAAAAAAATCCAAAATAATAAATCATGCAATGTAAATAGTCCATACAACACAATTTAAAAATGACTCGGGTTACAATCTTGTTTCCCCTTACTTCGAAATCAAGACCAAGTGGAACAACATAATTTAATATTGTAAGTTCATTGCTAGCCTAGCTGCATCTTGTTTTTCACATTGACCCAGCAGATGCCACTGGGCAAACTCACAAACAATAGTTTTCTCTGCCTCTGATTCTCCAGCTGGTTATTGCCCTTCTTAGAAATAGAATTTAGCCACTGTGATTATTAGCCATTTTAACCCTTTCCCTCTAAAGACCCATTTAACCCCTTGTTAAGATAGGTGGCCATCATCACATCCGATAGGATTTTCACAGTTTAATTTTGTAGAATTAAATATAATAAGGCTGGGCAGTGCTTCAGGCTGGACCTCCAAAAGATGCTTCTGAGTACACTGGAACACAAACGTAACACTATCTGTAACACCACGAAGCAGCTGTGATATTGTGCAGCAGTGTGGAGGACAGCCATGGGAAAAGACACAGCTTCTTTAATCAGGTGCTAGGTTTGCATTCCTACATGGGCCAAAGCACCTTCTGAACCACAGCACACTACTAAAGGATGGGACTAAATTTACCCTTTAAAAAAAAGTCAATTGTAGTCCTTTAGCCCCTGAAATGCATTGACACCATGAAGGATCCTAAGGTTCTACCCCATATTGTAGCTCTCACTTGGGAGAAAATGTAGACTACCCATGAAGCTGGTTTAAATTGATTTCCTCCTATTGTGAGCATTTCCATCCATTCAGTCAGGCTGCTGCGGAACCCTAAATTCATTAGATTGCTCTTCAACTAAGCAAGGAGTCTGGCAAAGGACTTCATTTTTGGGGAGGGGGCATTTCAATTTTTTCCCCATAGTTCTTTTAAAAACTATTTTTGAGTGGGGAGGGAAGAAGAGCTACTCATTCTCCACATTTTGCTGCTGAATTTTGGTAGACGGGTCATTGGGGGCTTGGGAGGTGTGGGTTGGGGGCATATATGATTCAAGGGACTTATGGGTTGCCTCCTGGGCTGCTTTGTTAGTTTAATTTTTACATATACTCAGAACAAGTGGCTGAGTGTGACTTGTTCCGTTTTTCCTTAGTACATTGCTCTTTGAAGCACTTTATAATTAGCTCCCCATAATACAAAGCCACTTCTTGCTTTTCTCTCATAACCACTGCCTATTTTAACTTTCAGAAAGTTTAAATGAGAAACGTAGAGTTGCTGAAAAAGCAATGAATCACTCAAGCTGAACTTTAACACCCTTTCAACATCTAATTAGTTGAATTAGAGTCACTTTGCAGGAGAGTCAATCAATTCTTTAGCTTTCGCTGCCCCGATGGTTTCGGAATTTGATGATGTTATCATTACTTCAGAGGAGATACTCACTTAGCATTTTAATAAGTACATTTTCTAGTCCTTTTCTGTTGAAATAGACAATATCATAACCTGAAATATTGTCTCTACAATACATTCTCCATTGGGGCAATCATGAATCCTCATCAGAAGACATCAGTGCAACATTCTTATTACCCTTGCATGGAACAAGAAAACTGCTGTCAACTAGTCTTATTACATGATTTGTAGGATCAAAATGTAATTAGCAGGTCAGAATTTAAATGGAAAGAATATATTCCAAATGCAAAAATGCAACACTTAATTTAACTACACATATAAATGATAGTGAGATGAGGATCCCATCATAAGCTGGAAACCAGACTTTCATTTGCAATGTTAATCATGATTATCAGCCTCTTGCAATCTTAGTTAAATTTAAGCCAATCCTCTTAACATTTAAAATGAATGCTCTTGCTCTGGGGTTGGCATTTCAATCTGGAAATGCTAAAGGGAACATAGTATTAGGAAGCTGCTCAGAATTGGAAAAAATAAGGTAGCTTTCTTGGACTGAAAGAATCTGAAATAGTATAGACTATTAGGCTTCAACCCAAAGGAAAGGCACCATACTTAAGTCTTACTGAAAGGAACTGGGCAAGTGTGCCATGACTAACATCCTATTAATGTTCATGTGATCTGGTTAACTTTCTATGGCACGGGGCCTCAATGGCCAACAGAAATTTGCACCATCCAATGAATGTTCTCCAATAAAGTCTTATTAGGTGACAACAATATACTGTATGCTTCTTCTCATTAAAGACATATTTTAGTAGGAATGTTATTTTTCTTTATATTCTCTTTAGATTCCTCGTATCTCAGTTCAGAAAAGAATGTATGAATATCCCATTTTTTTCTACATCCCTACTTATCAATGCCAGCAACATCTATCCTCCCTTAAATCCTGCATATTTCCAGGATGGAGCAGGCTGACAGTGAGATGAAGCATGCAAATAGGGTGTTACAGGTTGAGGCTTTGGCTTTCACAATTTTCTCACCTCTGGTAATAGGAACCAAGGGTTAGATGGGAAGGGGGTAGGGAATGAATTATTCTCAAGCAATTTAAAGTGCAGTAGAGCAAAAATAGGTAACTTTCTTATAGCCAGGGGCTGCACATCAATATTTTAGCACAGAGGGTTTGCCAGGGATGTGGTCAATGATGTATATCTCCCTGGAGTGGGCACAGCCAATTTTGAAATGAAATTTGAGGGATGGGGTTGCAGGTGAAAAGGAGGCTACCAGCCCTGCAAGGATTAAGGCACCAAATTTGTCTCTTAAACAACCACAAAACCAAACAATAGCTGAACATAATTTCCTTCCTGGCCATTCAAGTGGTATTCTGAGAGCATTAGGGTAGCTCCTGGGGTCACAAAATGGATGAGGGGCCACATGCAATCTTGCATTAAGGGCAGCTGCAGCAGAAAGAAATTAGAGCAGAAGGGGAAGATGAAAAGGAGAAAGAGGAGAGACACAGCAAAGAAGGTAAGAGCAGATCGATGGAATTTAGAATAGGACTTATAGACAGCAGGTCAAACAGAGAAGTCAAGAGTTAAGAAGCAAGGTACATGAGAGAAGAGATGGAAGGGAGGAAAGAAGGAGAGAAGAAAATATAGGGATTACTAAGGAACAAAAACAGGGCTGGCCATACCATTGGGAGAGATGAAGTGGTCACTTCAAGTAGTGGACTAGAGTGTCATATTGGGATCAAGTCCTTACACAGTGCACCCTTCACTGCCATCCAGAGTGCTTTATACTTTATTTTAAGTGCTCCTTGAGCAAGACAAAGGCAAGTATGCGGTTCTTCAGAGCATCTTGTTGCTCTGATGCTTCATTCTGAGTCCTCAGGCTAAGTCATCCTGGGGCATCCTGCTGTTCAGGACAGATGCATCTACCTTGATGCCTCACTCTTAGGAATTACCAGAGCAAGGCACTGGGCAGGTATGTTCTTCAGAGAGAATTCAATACAGACCTGGTCCTGTTTCAGCACAGGGAGCTCTATGCATTAGGAATGTATGAACACTATTTTTCTCTTCGTACATATCTAAACATAGGTATATGTTAAACTATTTTAAAGTTACGAAGTTTATCATGATATTTAAGAAAGATTTTCTTTTGATGGCTACAGAAAGGATTGATCAGATACCAGGAGACCCAATGTCAGTCCATGAAAAGCAGAATCTATTTTTCAATGCTGAAAGACATGAAATGTTAATCACATTTTAGCACTGGGAGAATATGTGGGAAAAACGCCTATCACAACATCAGTGAAGGGGCTTCAAAAATCTATGCCATTTTCAAGATGAAGTTAGTCCTGCAGCAACTTTACTCTAGCATGTAAATAAATTATAAACCTGGCATACCTTATCTCTTCCTTTCTCCTCCTCTTCCTGCCTTTATTCCCATCTTTTTGCACTGCAATCAACATTAATGTATAACTCTAGTTCTCTTTTACTACTTAAATTACAGCTTTTATTCTTTGGCTAGTATGATTATAAAGCTATTCATCATTTTCAGAAATAGAGACTAAATTAGGAAAAATCACTGATGTACACATTGAATTAAATCACAGTTAGGGCTCTCTTGTGCACTTTACTGCAAGGAAGTGTTCTATACTTGTTATGGGACTGAGTTCCTCTAATATTGAAATGCACTCTAAACCTCTGCTCCTGCATGGCTTCATGTAAATGTGACAGACCCAAGGTAGCATCATGGCTTTCAGACCAGGTGATAGATTCTGCCTGGCATATTTTATGACATACAATTTACACTTACAGTAGAACTGGCAACTATATTTGCAAGCATGAAGTAATCATCTCCTTATAGAATCCAGAGTGTCTTCTATCAAACAGAAGGAGGTTTTTTTCCTGATGCCAACCTCTTGTGTGGGGGATGTTACAATCGTTATACTCTATCATTAGGGATTATTCAGAAAACACCATGCCTGGGCTGAAAAGATAAAAATAACAATAGAAATATTTATTTATTTATTTGTTTGTTTATTTATTTATTTTAAAAGCTTTTATTGCCACCCAGTTTAGAAACACAGCTCTGGGTGGCCCACAACACTTATATAAAAAAGGCCTGCTTTCTAGGACCCACTAGATGGCAACATTTAAGGAAAGGGACCTGGAGCATGCCTACTCTGTCCAATCTGGTGGAACAGGCAGGTATCCACAGGAATACCTCAGAGTATCCTATCAGGTAACCTCAGAGTTACTTTAACATGCTGCAGTGAATAGAACAAAGAATTTTATACATCTTAAGGTCCAATAGCCAGAAGTTACTTTCCTGATTTATTCTTTAATCTACTTATTCATTCTGTGTAATAATCATTGGAAAAAAAGATCAAAGATGTATCTAGTCCAATATTCTATTCACATAGTTCCCAGACCAGTTGATCACAAGCAGTGACAGACAACACAGCAATTGCAACTTCATATGCTCCAGTAATTTGTCAGCCTTCCCCGGCAGACCAGATAGGAAACACAACCAGATGTGTTAATTCTACTTTATTGTAAGGTTACATTAACAGAATCTTGCAAGTCTGAAAGGACAGTTCTCCCACCCTCACCTTTACAGCCCAATAACTTAAGGAGGGTTCCTTAGCCTCTTATTCCATCCACTGTGCAGTTGGGGGCTATGCTTCCTCTTATCTGACTGTTCCCTAGGCAGCATCTCTTCGCTCCATCTCCCAAGGTCTTTCCCACATACCATTATACAAATGTTGTTCCTTGGCATACTACCTCTCCTATGGTAGGTAATCTAAGGCTATCATGAATTGTAGCCATTGATTGTCCTGTCCTCCATGAATTTGTCTACTCCCCTTTCAAAGTCATCTGAAACAGAGATACCACTACCTTGTATGCTGGAGATTTCATTGCGCAACCATAATGAGTGGTATGGAAAAGTATACTCACTTATCTATAGCCAACCAACTGCCATTACATTTTACAGTAATAGATTACCATGGGTACTATCATATGGGGGGGGGGGGGGGTGAAGCTATCATGTTTACCAGATCCTCTGTAGTTTTACATAAATCAGCTAGATCCCCTCTTATATGCTATTTTCCTAACATAAAAGCCCTTCAACTATGATTGCATATATTCCAGCTCTGAAACATCCT
The DNA here is from genome assembly GCA_030867105.1 of Liasis olivaceus. Classification (NCBI taxonomy): domain Eukaryota; kingdom Metazoa; phylum Chordata; class Lepidosauria; order Squamata; family Pythonidae; genus Liasis; species Liasis olivaceus. Next base: position 269,063,333 of record CM061349.1, read on the forward strand.
TTATAAGGTACAATAACTAGTAACCAGAATCAGCAATTACACTAAATGTATTCATACTATATGCTTGTATAATGGATAATTATCTTCATTTTTTTATTTTTATAAATTATTTAGTAAGTAAGGCTGCGATCCTACTTCCAGGTGGACAGACATAAAGATATTTATTGAGGTATTCATTTATTAGATGTATGTCTTCCATTTCCATCAGGAGTTCAAGACAGCATACACAGTATTCCTTCCTTTCCCCATTTTTTCCCCACAACAGCAGCTCTCTGAGGTAGGTCAGGCTCAGGGAGACCAGCTAGCCCAAAGTCAATCAGTTAACTTCTTTGGCTGAGGGTGGACTAGAACATGGGCTTTCTGGGTGCTAGACCAACACCTTAACTACATCACACTGGCTCAGTTCCCCCATTTGTCTAGAACAATGGTTCTCAACCTTGGCCGCTTTAAGACGTGGCTGGCTGGAGAATTCTGGGAGTTGAAGTCCACATGTCTTAAAGCAGCCAAGGTTGAGAAACACTGGTCTAGAAAAGGAAAATCACTTCAGGAAGAAAAAACACTGAATTCTTCAGGAATCTCTCTTGATATGTTCTGCCTTTTACTTGAATTAACAAATCTAGGCAGTAGTATATTTGCTCTGTTTTGTTCTAACTGCACTGTCAAGACTCATTGGCATCCACCAGAAACCAAAAATTATTCCTTTTTCAAGCACCATTTTCATAGAGTCTCTTTAGCTAGATGTATTAAGAAGAAAGAGATGGGGTTATAAAAATTCCAATTAATGAACTATTTCCCATCTACAATCAATATATCTCAAAGCATGTTAGGGTGAAGTCTTTCCTTGTTTTCTTTTTTTACTGCCTCTCTGTGAACCAGCAAACTGGCAGGAACCTTCACTGATAATGAAGGAGCTTGAAGGGGCTTGTTTTTATAATCATCTCCTGAATCCTTATCAGTCTGGGAAGTGATCATTACAAGCTGTTTGTGAGCTGCTCTCAAAGGCAGTCCAGACAGCATGTATTATAGTAGCCTACATACTGCAAAGAGTATAACTCTTATTTCCACGTGTGCAAATAGGAATTATACACATATGACTTTAAAAGATGAAATCAGTAAAGAGTAGGGATACGGTCTCAGCTATCACAACCCTAATCTTGACTCTGTGTCTTATTCTGATGGCATTTGCATTCTGCTGCTGTTTGACCCCACTGTTTCCATTCATTCTCTATAGTATATTCACCCATAGGAAGCCATATCCTGTAGTGAAGCTGCTCATTGGAAGTTACAGCTGTGAACCAGAAGAAAAGTTGGTTGGAAAATCCCTGGAAGATTCAGTGAGAATTACAAGGAGGGAAGGTTCTTTGTCCCTGTACTCAGAGAGTAGCCACTCATGAGTCATTGCAAAGAAGCATACTCTATAAATGTAATGTTCGCTATTGAGGAAGACAGTAGGTCTAGCTGCTAAACATGTGCGAATTGGTGGCACTCATGAAAGGAGGCACTTGTGGCACTGGGAACATTGTAACAGTAACATGCAGAGTCACTTTCTTCCTGTTAGGTACATACTGTTGAGGTTTGGGATTTTGGTCAGTGAGGTTAATAGAACCAGATGACCTGCTGCATTAAGGACCAAGACAGGTAGGAGATAGTAGAAAAAGATGACTTATTTTCTGAAAGGCCAAAGCATTCACTGAAGCTTCATGTGATGCAACTATTCCAAGCAAAATTACACAGTGAAGCTGGTCCTTTGCTTCTGTGCAGCAGAGTAAATGCAGCATCATAGCAGAGTGTGCTACTTTGCACACTCCTAGTGGCTATCTCTTGGAGTTTTAAATATGTTCCATCTATGGCCCTCTAGAGCACTTGAAAATACACCTAATTAATACAAAATTTGCACTGATATTTTTCCAAAGGAAGCCTAAGTAGGGTAAGTGCTATGCTGCTGGAGATTTTGACGTTCAGCAAAGTGGTGGCAATCCTATTCAGCTATTGTACTGTTTCTAAAACAATAAAACATATCGTTTGTTTTGAAATATCTGCATATCATGGCTGTGCAATGCTTCAGAAATGATACTTAAGAGTGGGCAAGAGCATGAACCTAATATCTGTCTGCAGCTCTTCAAAACAGCAGCGTTTTCTCTGGGATTGCATAGCTGCCGTATCATCTTGGGAAAAGATGCAGCTGCTTTAAAGAGTTGCATTAAAGAACCACACTCATGTTTCCATGCACCCTGAAGCATCTTCTTGAAATCAAATCTGAAGCACTGTATAGCCATACTGTACATACCATATGTTGAAAATGTCTACCTTAGGATTAAATAATACAAGATACTTGCCTATTCTCATGTCATTACAGTTAATAGGGATAAAGCAGTATGGGATGCACACGATTAGGAGTGTTCTGTTTTGTGCAAAGATGGACCCACTACAATTACAAAAAATCCCTTCCCTTCCCTTCCCTTCCTGCAATAGGAAAGGAATCCATTTCAAAAGAATGAGTATTATGTTGATACTGGAAGCACCATACTCATTATAACCTGGTTCTGAAATGATGATATCTAAAGAAATGTAATCATAAGGCATTGAAATATCATGATGCATGTCTGATCCCTCCATAGCCAGGATGTTACAACTGAATATCAAATAACTGGCAAATGGCTGGTGAAAATGGAGGATTAAAGGAATTTTCCTATCTCCAAAACATTATTTTATGCTCAAAATGTTTGTGGAAAAAGTGCATCTTTAATTACTACCCTTTAAAATAACATTTTCTATTATTGCAAATGTTAATAAGCAAATCTAGTTAATGTCAAAATTCAAAACAGGTACAAGAGCTTCAGTCTGCACAATGTTCAATTTAAAAGGCATTTATTTGAGTTATGTATGTGATAAAATACAAGTCAATGCAGATTTCCTCCTCCTCTATCTTATGTCCTTCAGATGTATTAACTACAATTTATGTCTTTTTATTTCCATCTTTGTATTACTTTAAAGTTAAGGAGAACTCCACTGTCTCATAAAAGAGAATTAGATGCAATATGGGAAAAGGCCTAATTTTAACCTCAGGAAATATTTCTAATCAGGATGCCTGAAAATTGATGGTTCTTCTATTAGAAAAGGGTAGAATTAAAGTCAATAAAGAAGGTGAACAAAATTTTATTAAGTGCCTTTATCATTTTGATACTTTGAGGATGGGGCTGTCACCAGAAAAAACAGTCTACTTTACTTCACTGATTCACTTTCTCTCTAGCTGTCAGTAGCCATAAACTTTTCATTTGGGGATAGGAAAGTTGTTTGATGCTTGAACGGACACAAAGAACTTTGCAACTTAAATGTTTAAAAGTTCCGTTTGTTTTGTAAAACAAGGATATTTCTTTATCTTCCATATAATCTATCCATTTGTTTATCCATCGTTTCCAGTAAGATAAGATTCATTTCCTGTTTATTGTCAGCCAAAGTTCCATCAAATATTGACCTATTATGTTTTCAGAGGAAATGCATCATTTTAGGATGTACAGTATGTGAAACCTTCTCTCAGTATTTTACTCCTGCAGACGGTTTGCAGACTAACTTCCTCTACAGCATCTGATTTGGTACCATTTCTTACCACCCACCCCAATACTATTTCTTTCTGGGGAATTACATTTCAAGTCAATCAGTTGTTGCGTTGGAAGAGTAATGATCTCCCAATACCATCTTGCTAATTAAACTTCAACAATGTAATGAAGTCAGTGCAGAGTAAGGGAAAGGTTCCTTCTCCTTCTCCTTCTCCTTCTCCTTCTCCTTCTCTTCTCCTTCTCCTTCTCCTTCTCCTTCTCCTTCTCCTTCTCCTTCTCCTTCTCCTTCTCCTTCTCCTTCTCCTTCTCCTTCTCCTTCTCCTTCTCCTGAATGGAAGAATACCTAGCTTCCCCCTCTTCAACACAATACAATTGTTCATAACTAACATAAGCTTTTAAGAAATCACTCTTCCTTCACTTAAGCTATAGTATTATTACAAAGCTATCCATAGTGATTTTTCCTGCAATTTTGTGTGATGATACATAATTCTTTTTTTAAGGCATTGATGATGCTAGATTTCTGATATTCAAATATCTATACTGTTCAGATGCTGTGGCAAACCCTCCTTTCTTTGTGAGTCAAGACAATTCCACCCTTTCCCCCAGCAGAAAAAATATTTCAATGTTTATCTTGCTTGTCTAAGATTAAGGAGAACATATCTTTTGTTATTCCAAAGCATTCCAGGCTGGAGAGAAAATTACCTTCATTCTGAATTGCTTTTATTATTATATGATGTTACTAATGAGAATTAGTTACATCTAGTTTCTTGTTTTGGGATCACACCCAAGGCACCTATTACTATTGGTACTTTCTTTGCTTACTTTTGCCCCAGTTGTTCTATTTCTATTTCTATTTTTTGTTGTTGTTGTTGTTGTCTGTGCTCAGTCATTACTGACCCTGCGGTGCCTGCCTGGATGAGTCCTTGCCTGGACGAATCCTTGCCTGGACAAATCCCATGCAGTTTTCAAGGCAATTGTTTCGGAAGTGGTTTGCCAGAGCCTCCTTCCTAGAGCAGAGCCCAGCTGGCGAGCGCAGGAGGTGGGATTTCCGTTGCTTTGCGCCTTTTTGGGCGAGCGCGGTTTCGCGCTTACCGGCAGCTGATCCCGTCTCTCTGTGTAAGGCGCTGCCAGCATTTTTCCTCCCACCAGAGTGAGAGTATCCATTTATCTACTCACATAAGTTTTCGAGCTGTTGGGTTGACAGGAGCTGGGGAGGAAACAAGAACTCACCTTGTTAATGGCGAAGGCTGGACTCGAACCGCCGAAGCCGTCAGCCATTTCTGGCCGGCAACTTTCAGCGTCATTAAGCCGCTGCGCCACCCCGTCCCCCTATTTCTATTTGCAGGTCTTTATATTTTGTGATTTTCTCCAGTTCTTTCTCTTCTATTCTGCTGTCTCCAGGTATTGCAATGTCCACTCCCCTGACTTTTTTGTCTTTCCTATCAATTGTTAAGTCTGGGGTGTTGTGCGGCAGGGGCTTGTCTGTTTGAATTCTAAAGTCCCAGAGCACTTGAGCTTCGTCATTTTCTATTACTTTGTCTGTTTTGTGGTCCCATCAGTTGTTGTTGTTGTTATAAATGTATTGGCCACCCAACTCCAGTGGACTCTGGGCAGCATACAAAACTAGGGAAAAAATGAAATCAGCTAAAAACATTGAATCAAACAGATAGTCCAAACTATAATAATCTAATAGACAGCAAAAACAACAAGGGCTTGCAAGGGTATGCAAGGGCAACGAAGACCTTTCCACTCATAACATCAATGTTAGGTTAATGACCAGATGGGAGAAATAGTTCCACGAAACTCTTAGAAATTTTCCCTCCGTAAAAATCCCTTTTTAGACTTAGAAATTAACATGAAACTTTCAGCTCTGCTTTAATTCAAGAAATGTACATTATCCCAAAAAAATGAAAATTGTCCCCCCCCTCCTTTTTTTTTTCTTGACCCTGTGACAACTTTCCACCTCATATTATGTAGACAATGTGAGCTTTGCAAATATTGCTTTTCTCCAGTCTCTTTCATAGAGATAAGAGCTTCTTTTCCTGTAGATAAAATGTCATCCTGCTTTATGATGATATTTCCCTGTAGTGTCAGAGCAAGTGACAATAACATAAGTTCTACATCATTGCTATCTATTTACAGCTGCCAGGATCCTATTTCTGATGAGATAATATATAAAAATATTGCTACAAGCAAAATACAAAGAAACAAATTGGGGGAATGAACACAGTGCAAAGTCTTAACAGTACCATTGCTTTTAATTAGTATAGCTTTCTCTTTAAGTAATCAGGAACTTGAAAAAATCTTAGAGGATTCCTTTTAACAATAATGCAAAGATAATATACTGTTTTGGTCAGTACCTCCCCAAACAGTGAGAAGTTCAAGGACAGAGCTACACTGAAGGGGTTATTTTTTCTTTTACCATCCTTTCCTTCCTCCACACTTAAATAGCATTCCCATGAAGTTGGATATCATAAAATGATGTGTAATCTTGTATTAATGATATTCTGATTGGTGTGAGAAGATTGCAGCTGGTATAATTTATCAGAAAGCTTTGAGTGTGCCACAAGATGAAAGCCATTCCAGTCATTGTTTTTAAAGTTGTGTTTTAAAGCAATTGAGGAAAGCAGAGATTGTTCTAATGTAGAAACTATTCCTAGAGTAGCCTCTTTATGCTCACTAGTCTTCTCTTGAAATCTCTACTGGCTTACTGCAAGTGGAATATAAATGTAGACTAGTGGTTCTCAAACATTTGCTCTCAGGACCCCTTTACCTTCTTAAAAAAATATTGAGGACCCCAAAGAGCTTTGGTTTATGTAGGTGACATCTATCAATATGTACTTTATTAGAAATTAAAACTGAGAATTGTTAGCATATTTATTTATTTTGACTTTACAGACCCCCGTAAGGGTCTCAGGGACCCCCAGGGGTCCCCAGATCACACTTTGAGAACCATTGAAGTAGACCATGTGAGGCACTATCTCCCTTGTCTCCTGTGGAAGACCTGTCCTTGAAATCTCCTATATTTAGGAAAATAATGAAACTTAGGATGGAAAAACAAGAAGACAGAAATGGGGAAACAAATAAAAAAGGAGAATGGAGTACAGATGTATGAAAGTTAAAGCCCAACAGCATTCTGACTAATTCTGATTTAATTAAGTCTCTATTCATGAGTGCTTTTACCAATCCAATGTTCTCCTGAAGGTCAAAACTACACCAACATATTTGGATTTAATCTTTTGAGGTGTGTCCAGATGTGTTGGTTCAAGTCCATTCTCAGCCATGGAAGCTCACATGGACCAACCACATTCAGCTCAGCATTGTTTTGCTGTTGTGGGTAAAAATTGAAGGAGAAAGTTCTAAGTATAATGCCCTGAACTCCTAGAGTTCCCTCTAGGGAATATATATCTAACAAATATATAATTAAATACCTGGTATCTCCAGAGATGGGTAAAAGTGAATCCTGTTGGAAGATGTAAAGAGCAACAGATTTCAGACTAGTGTGATCTAGACTACCTAGATGAACCAAATATCTTATTAAGTATTAAGCAGCTTATTAAGTTGTTTTCCAGATGTTTTGGCCTATGACTCTCAAAAACCTTTCTAATTGGCCATATTGACTGAAGCTAATGTGAGTTGAAATCTGAAATATTTGGAGGGCATCTGGCTGTCAACCCTTCTGCAGTGTCTTCACTATTACATTTAAAGCTGTTACGCTGCTTTATTTAAATCTTCTAAAAAAATGAATGAGACAAATATATCATTAAAGTTTTCCCCCATGCAAATTGTGTTTCACCAAATCAAATATATTCTGGTATTTTGGTCTCTGTGTTGGCTGGCAACACTTTTGTTTGGAAATCTCAACCGAACAGTAAAATTAGAATGTTTATTGAAACTCTGTCAGACTATAACTGGAATGGGTGAAAACTTAGAATTTTTTTTTAATGAGAAGTCCTCATGAAGAAAAATATTGAGATGGAAAAATGCTAAATGTACCAATTTGTCCATCCAAAAAGAGCTCCTAAAAGTGTGGGTGGTTAACAAGCTTGCCACTCCCCTTCTCCCTGACTCCTTGTGTTTAACAGATAGGTGGCAGTATAAAAGGGCCCTCTCCATGCTCCAAATAGATGTGCCTAATACATTTAATTATATGAACTTACTTAGCAAAAGTTATATTTTTCATAAATAGGACAGATTTTAAGCATTCAGATAGGGAGGAAAGAAAAACAGATTCATCAATCTGCAAATAATATATCTCTGGAAGGTTGCATTTGGTTTGGGGAGGTTACTTAAGGGTGCAGACTTGCCTCTAGGTATTCAATTACAGCAACAGAAAATATCAAATGATAGTAATGATGAAAGCACCAGGGATTTATCAAGCTTATGAATGAACACATGCATACCTCCCTCCCCACTCCCCATATGCTTCCTGTCTAGCCTGCTGGATTTCCCATGTAGGAATTCCTGCTTCCAAGTTCAGCCAAAGTTAGGTAGGGGCTGCTGCCTGCTAAGACCTTCCCTGGAAACTTGATTTTTAAAAAACCTGTCCTCTTCTTCATTCTGTCTCTTCAGCCCTGTTGATAGATGTCTGTCCATTAAATCACCATAACTATATTGGGCATCAATAAGGTAAGCATAAAACATTTCCTGTACATTAAGATCATAGATGAAAGTCTTCTCCAAATTCCAGGCGCATTTTTATGGTGGCTCAACAATGTCCCCCCTCCCCCGGGAGAAGCCATCAACACTAACTTTGCATTCTTTCATCTTCTGGTTTACAGTATTTGTATTTACCTGAGCTCTTTAATTTGCTTATAGCTTAATGTGAACAAATCAGGTGCTGGTTTTATTGTTTAAAATAGTTTGATCATTATGGTGATTTCTGGTAGTGTTGTTGCTTATTTTATTTTTGTGCATCACTTTGGAATCCATTATTGTGGCAGAGGAATGAGAGTGAAGTGTTTAGGAATGTTAAAAATAAAGTCAAATAAACACAAATAAATCAAGAGAAACGACGTATTTCTCAAACACTTGCAGGAGCAAGCTGGGAAAATGAGATAGTGATTTTGCTGTCTTAAAGTACTATGTTTGTTTTACAGAAGATACTTGAAGTATTCTGAAGAAGCAATTTGACTGGCTATACATTCGTTGCAAAGGGAAGCAGCTGGCTCCCAGAGATAGAGGATGCTAATGTGTTTAATCTCCATGTTGACAAGAAGAAGGTACAGGAGATGCTGGATCCCAACGAAGGTTCAAGCAATAATCCCCACTGTATGAAGCAAAAGCAACATGGAATTGGCATTCAGCCATGGAAGCCATTCAAAGTATTGTATTGCAAGTCAAAGTTTTTGTTCGGTTATACTTATGCTGTTCTTCAACAATGCATTGCATTAGCAAATAATGACTGGCTTTGAACTTCTACTTAAGAAACTCTATTTTCTTCTTCCAATATTAACCCTAGATTGCAAATTATATTTTCTACTTCTTACCTTTTTTTTTTTTCTTTAACGGTGGTGCTTGTCATGAAATGTGGCATAGCAGTTGAGAGCAGGTGCCTTCATAACTTGACTTCTACAATATCTTCTCTAAGGACATGGGAACAGTTTCATACAGAAGGTACATTGCTAACACCTAGCTATAGTAAGTCTGTTTTCAAGAATGTGTGTGTAGCTCCTGTTGTAACATAGAAGCTGTTCCTGAGTTCAGAGGCTGATTTCTTCATAGAATCACCCAAGGAAGATCTTGGGGTAGAGGTGGGGGATGTTATGGTAAAAAAAATCAAGATGGTGGTCACAAGCATGCAATCAAAGTCCTGGTCCTTTGTAGATATGTCTAGTGTTGACAAGGATACAAAAGGGATATGGCTTTGAACATGCAATAATGATCACCACTTTGACTTTTTTGACCCCTCCCTGCAGAAGTTAGTTTGCTTTCTGAAACACTGTTTACCAGCCAGGAATGGAAAGCTGTCAGGGATGATTGTCCTCCTGCTTGGGGCAAACCATAAGGAAAACTCCCCTATGTCTAGGGATGAACTTTTTACAACTCTTACTTATTTCAGGAAGAAACACCCTATAGACACATAAACAATATCCCACAGGTATAGTGCTCACTTTAAGCAACCCTAAGCTATTGAACTTGGTAGAATGACTCTCCCACTGTCCTTCAGGGAGATGTACTCTGAGCTAACAATCCTTCCTCTCTCTTGCACAGCAGACCAAGTGGTCTCCTTAAAAGTGCAGTACATCTCAGAAATGTAGTGTATACCTAAACTCCTAACAAACCTAACAATGTTCCTCCTCTTTTGACAAATGCCCTCATGTGTAACAACCATCTGTGCATAGCAACTTTTCTCACTGTCTTTTTTTTTTTTTACTTGTTTAATGCCTCCTTCTGGCCCATATGAATTAATCAGCTCTTCCAGTCTCAAACCTTCTCCAACTGATCCACTGGGTGATTTCTTTGCTGGTGAAACTTGCCAGCCTCTCTTTATCCACTTGGCCAAACATGCCAACTGATACTCCTGCACCTTTGATGATCCCCCTAAGCTGCTCTCCCCCCTTGCTAGCTGTAAGGAGTAGAATCCTAATTGGACAAAGTAATGCAGGGAGAAAAATCACATGCTCTCTCTCTTTTTATTTCTACTCATGAGTAGTCTTTCTACCAGCAGATGGGGGCTCCCTACTCTGCAGATTCTCAGCACCTTACCTTCTTCTTTCTCTGTTCTGCCTTAGCACATCCAAAATTGGGATCTTTTACATAGTTCTGGGCTCTCTGCCTATTCCCAAAACCACCTCATTTCCCTCTATTCTATTCTTCCCACACAACAGTCGACCTACTTATAAGCTAGTTAAATTATAATCCTGGACATCAGAAGATCTAGCAGGAATTCCTTTATCAGTCTTGGATTTTGTTTACTTCATCATTTCCGAGGATCCTGCATCTTGCAATTTTCACTTAACAACATTTCCTGGCTTGTACCAACTTGACTGCAACCACCTGGGTTGCATGGGGTAGGGGGTGGGGGATGGAATTGGTATTAAGTTTCTGTGGAAGCTGATTTGCAAGTTCTACCAAAGGAGACTTTCATGCACAGATGGTGACACTGAATGAAATCAGGTAGCATCTGTCTTTATAAAGTATATTAATAACTGCTAAACTCCAGTGACATTTGAAAAGGACAACAAACCATAAGCACCTTTTTCTCCTTATATTTAGGGCAAGTCTCTAAATCTGGGATGCTTTTAACCACTGAAGTCACTGCTCATATTGTAGAACTCTACAAAGTCATAGATTAAAGGCAGTTGCCTATAATAACTCTCTGTCTTAGGAAAACTTATGAAGCTGGGGTTCTAGAAGCTGTGCTGCATGCCTGAAAGCTTGCTTCTGAATATTGGAAGGTAGAAGCACACCTATTTTGACAATACTTTAAATAGGCAATGGCTTTAAGAATTAGGTAATACTTTTTAAAATTGTGCTTGCAAATGATGGAATGCATGAGTGCAAAAAGTCACTTGCAAGGCATTTGTGTCCATTGTTTTCATTTCCGCCCTGTGAATGGCTTTGCTTTGAGGCCAATGCAAACAATAGGAATGGAAAAAGTATGTCTCCTACCATTCTGTAGAGCAGTTTCAACAAGCCTGAGTCTTGTGCAAGATGCCATTTGCTGTCTATAGTTCTCCCACAAATATGTAGACAAATGTACTCTTTGTTCTTTTCCATCATTTCAACCTGCCCCTTCTCCACCAAAGAATGCAACAAAACAAACACAAATCCAAATAAACCCAAACATATTTTCAGCATGCCCTTCTTAGAAGATTATTTGCATGTAGGTATACATGTAGAGATAGGGATAGAAATATGAATAGACAGTAACCTCCTTCAAGCATTTCAACGCAAAATTACAAAATTACAAAAATACACAGGGTTGGAAAGTAAGAATGAAACCCTAGTTCTGCCCTCTCCCATCCCCATTCTTTATTATCAGATCTGTGTTCAGAGCAAACTTCTAAAATCAGAGTCCTCTTTTGTCCATGGATGATCTGTGTATGATATAGAACTATGATGTCTTTCAGGTTCTACTATAGGAGCAATATGGATCAAAGATATTCGCAGCTTTAGAGATTTTACCTGAATGTAAGGAGAGCAGAAGAACAGATCCAAGACCGGATGGAGCTTATGGTTTGCCATCCTTCATGCATGTTATTGGAACTAAGTTTTAGAATGCATTTTAGAATCTGCAACGTAAAGTGAAAACTTGGAGATCAAGAATAGTAAGAAGGTAAGGAAGGGGAAATGGGATCAACTTATGTTGTTATCTCTTCTCCCTTCTTTTCTTCCACTGCCATCAGCTTCAATATGGAAGTGAATCATCTATTTATTTTAAGCATTCATGCCCCACTTTTCTGGCTGAAAGATTCCCAGAGTACCTTACATGATAACAAAAGCCAGATTTCCTGGCTTACAGTTGAAAAGGTCACAACACAGAAGGAAAAAGGGATGGGGAGAGGAAAGGGAGCAACAAACAACAAGAAAACCCTGTTTTTTGTGTTTCAGTGTACCCATATGAGCAGCTGGTAAATTAAAAGGATTGCTTACTGAGGCTCAAATGTCACCAGAGATCATGGTTCTGTTTTCTGTTGTTCTTCCTTCCAAGAAGAAAAGAGCCACCCATTCTATTAAGGTGGTCACAGCAACAGTGAGATGCTATTTCCTGTCTGTTTCATTTCTTCTTACAGACTATTTTCCTACCTCCTATCAATCACTGCCAATAGGCAGAGTAATCTAGCCTCTTTTTTCCTCTTCAATCATATTTGATTGTCTAAAATCCCAATTTCCCAATCTTTCAAGGTAGAAGAGTTGTACACAGGTATACGTGGAAGACGTATATGTATATGTATGCCCTGTGTGAATTAGCTCAATTTGCTTTAAAATGTGTTCTGACAGAAATGTCTGAATGTCTTTGCATATCTGCTTGTAAAACAGACCACAGTTGCCAAGAGAGCCAGTTTTTGGACCAGGAGCAGAGAGAGTGGAGGTCTGATCCTCCCTGAAGCACAAAAGCCAGCTGGGTGACTTTGGGCCAGTCACTTTCTATCAGCCCCAAGTTGGGAAGTTGAACTATGTCCTGGAAGAAGGTACTGGCAAACCACTTCTGAAAATGTTGCTGAGAAAACTGTGTGGTCTCAAGATAGATTTGAAGGACTGTAACAACATAGTTGCCCTAATGTGAGATGATCTAAGTTTTAATGTACCAAATATATATATTTTTCTTTTGGGATCGCAATTTATTTTTTGACACTCCTGTTTCTATTTTTAATCCCTTAATGAGGGTCATGTGGTGACATTGCTCACAATCTGCTAGCCCTGACTCAGCAGACAGAATGATGTGTGTAAAATATTCTAAATAGATGAATAGAAATGTCCAGAAAATGTAGCAAATAAGACAAATAAATGAGAAACATCAAAGTTCTGCAGAACTTCCAGGAATATATTTCAGAATCTCACATCTCTTATTGATAGACGGGGAAAATATCAAGAAAAATACGTTGCATGTAAATGAGATCTTGCAGTCACCTTCAGGACAAGGCTTAAAAAAAAAAAAAAAAATAGCTGAGCCAGTTTGAAGGTGTGTGAAGGTCTGCTTATAAACCATGAAAAAAAAAAATCCTTCCGCCTCTCTTTTTCATAGTCCTTAGCAGAGGAAAATCCTGTCATTCGCAATAGATTTCTTTTTTTCTGTATTTCTTGCCCAAATCCAGATTCTCCATTCCTGTGAAGGTACCAGAGGTAGGGAGAAAAGTTGATATGGTCAAGTAAGGATGGTATTTCTTTACTATTTTCAGAAATGTTTTAAATATTTATTAGTGACATCTTTGAAAGCTTATGGTAATGTACACTGGAGTCTCAACCCACTTGATCTTCATAATTACAATCCTGTGAGCTAGACTGAAGTAAGAGCTGGATGTTTTGAAGGTAACTTGAACCTGGGTCTCCTCAGTTTCATCCAAAGAAGCTTAAACTGATTAAATCATTTTTTAAAAAATCAGACCATAGCTTCCATTTCATAAAAAAACTCAGTATTTCTTTAGAAATTAATTCAGAAAACAAAAAAGGATTTTTAAAAAGTTGACTGCCACAGAGGTGTTTGCAGCTTAGAAATCAGCTTAGCCAAAAAGTTACTTTGCTAAATGAAATGTTCCTGATGGCAAAGCCCCGTGTGCTCCTTTTTCACTTCAGTCGCGAGCGTGCTTTAAATATCTGCATGGATGATTCTTTCTCTGAACAAAGCCGCTGCCAGTACTTAATGTGGGAACTGAATTATTCAGGTGTTGAGACCACACCTCAGAGAGCAGACTGGTGAAATGGTCTACAGAATTTCATTGGCATTGGAATGCTCCCAAACGTTTTGGAGGATACATGAAGACATGTGGTTGGATATGGAATTTAAACGGATCGCTCTCCAGTGGGGAATGGCCAAGAGGTTTTTTTTAAAAGTTAGGCAAAACAGGGTCATTAATCTCTATCAACAGCTCCAGCATTTTCCTCAAAGTATAACCATTGCACCTTTTGGCTTGCTGGGATTACACACAATTACAGGGAAAGGGAAATATTGAAATGATATATAAATTATCATCTCCTATGACATATATGAGATATGTGTATATAGATAGATATAATATAGACAGATATAGATATAGATATAAGATATGGCATAACCTGTGAGGCTTCCCAATATCTTTTTTTTTTTAAGAGTAGTATTTTAATCCTTGGCAGAGCTATTTTATGGTTTCTTTTCTTTCTAAGAAAGAATGCAATCATGGCAGAGGATGAGCCTGAGAGATAGAAAAGCTTCATCTTGCTATCACATGAAAGGGGTGGTACTTTAGAATGGAACCTGGATGTTTTTGTGGAAGAATTCAGGTGTTATTATTTAAGACTTTGATGCTGGTTTTATGAGCATCCACAAGGCTCAAATGACATAAATTGTCTATATTTCTTCATATCTTTTTTTTTTAATCATTTCGATGGTAATATGTTTTTGTTTTCTCAAATAATCCCCCTCCCAACTGTTTTGCTTTTTAGGAAAGAAATAGAGTTGTGGCTTCAAAAGTTGCATGATTGCATTTTAAATATCACAGCCCTTGACTGTACTTCAGCTCTGGATTTATTTACAAATCAAGCAGACAATCTTTATGAGATTTCTCCCTGAAGGCAGAAGCAACTTTGAAGATGGGGAGAGAATATTATGGGAGATCATGATGACAGAGCAAAGAATAAATTCAGTCTATATGTGCCATAATCCTAATATAGATTGCTTCTTTCTTCCCTCCCTTTATGATTCATACATAAAGCTATAAATAGCATGTTCAACATAATATTCATTCATTCATTCAATTCATGCACAATAACCCATGTTGTTGGACCTTAATGAGTTAGAAAATGTATGCACCTCTGGGCAATTCTTAATAAAATTTGAATTTATCTTGGTCTGTGGTAATGGAAAGATCCAGTCTTCCTTCCTTCCTTCCTTCCTTCCTTCCTTCCTTCCTTCCTTCCTTCCTTCCTTCCTTCCTTCCTTCCTTCCTTCCTTCCTTCCTTCCCTGCCTCAGTTGGGAAGGACTGTAGGCATTGTCAAACTCCTGGAATTTCTAGCCAGTGTGCTGAATTCTGGGCTTGCACTCCAACACATCTGGAAGGTACCACATTGGCTCAGGCTAATGTAAATAATATCAGGGTTCTAATTTCTGTATCCTCAAATCTGAACTGGATCTTTTAACTACCTAAGATGCAATTTAATCAGTTAAATAGCTAGCTTGAAAGAAAAACAAACAAACAATCTGTACAAAATCGAACACCATTGCTCTCCCTACAGTTGAACTTCTTTAGCCTAGTCTGATATTTACCAGTCTCTAACAATGAATAGCATTCAGCAGGGCTACCACGATGATCCTACAATAAAATATAATCATTTCTGGACAGAGAATGGAGCTCATTGCCAATATTTGCTTTCTTGATTGTTTTCTAAAGGCAGGGAAATATCTTAGCTTTAGCTGAGTTTACACCTAAAAAAATCAGTAATAATCTCAATTAAAAACTTTCAGATAATTCAGTGGCAGTGTAACCAGTGCCCTGTGACAGATTTATGTTAATTGCTCTTCTACTAATTTTTCAGCCCTGAAAGGGTATTTGCTCTCTTTACTTCAGCTTCTTTCCCTTTTTAATATGGAAAGTTTTCACTTCTTCTTAGCATTGTTGCATTCAGTTTCCAGACATGACTAGGAGGCAAATGACTGTAAAACAGTAACCCTTAAATATCCAGAGAGTTTTCTACACACTTCACTAAGGGCTGCCCAAATAGGTGAATGTAACTGTATGCATGATACAATTCCATTGGATCACAAGGTGCCAAAGCACTAGAGCAGTGTTTCTCAACCTTAGCAACTTTAAGCTGTACGGACTTCAGCTCCCAGAATTCCCCAGCCAGTTCTGAGAGTTGAAGTCCGTACAGCTTAAAGTTGCTAAGGTTGAGAAACATTGCACTAGAGGCTGGTGCAAAGTAGAGTTTGGGCTTGTACAATACCCTAAAGCCAGATTAACAAAACACAACTGCTCTTTTCCCCAAAACCTGCTTTTTCACAAAACAAACTACAGTATATTGCAGCTTAGCAGAATAGTCTGGTTCACACAACATACCCAGACAATAGTTCAGTTCCCATGGAACACTGAATCACAAACGACCCAACCACATGTTTCATACCTAAATTTGAATGCCCTTGATATCCATTTCAATAAGGGGTTCATGTGAGCCTCATCACAAGTTGAAAGTATGTCTCAGGTGATTGGAGGGTTTCACCAACTATTCACTCCGCATAGGGCTGTAATAAACATGAAGGAATCTTGTGCCACTAATCTTGAACTTGGAAGGATACCTCTGGAAGCACAAACAGCCACATCACAAAGTAGCCAGTTGAATGGCTGGTGGTGTGTGTATGCCTGAGTGTGTCCATGCACATGCCTATAGCTGGTTCACATCTTGGAAATTCATTCATGTATATTTCCAGGGGATAAAGAGGTTCCTATCACTCCCATCAACCTTAACCCACCATGGAGACTGGGAACACGGATGGCCTGTGCCGAGTGGCTAGATTCTTGCCCTATGCCACACTGGATTTTGTGAGTTGTAGCCACTAAGGGGATGGTTAATTTGTGGAGATCATAATCTTTTCATGATGAGATTCATGCGAACCAGTCTTACATCTAGATCGGTGTTTCTCAACCTCAGCAACCTTAAGATGTGTGGACTTCAACTCCCAGGATTCCCCAGCCAGCACACCTTAAAGTTTAAGATTAATACACATCTTAAAATTGCTGAGGTTGAGAAACACTGATCTACTGTAGAGCACAGAAGGAATGTTTGTTTATTTATGGAAATTTAAAGGCAGTGTACCTGCTAGTTCTTCTTACTGGGACCACTGCTGCAGTTTTTGCTAAAATGGGAAGCATCTGAAAACTTACCTGTGTCTCCTCATTACTAACATTGCTGCCAATGAGAAGGACATTCAAAAGCAGTGCAACAGCTCTTTTAAAGGAGTCTCAGAATGACTTCTTTCTTTAAAAAAATACTTTAAGCCAATTATTTGTGTAGCGATATCACTGTGATGACAGAATGGCATAAATTACAGCCAAGAGGAAGATATGTACTATAGGCATATCTCAGAAGAAGCTATGAGAAGCAGTAATTATCCCTCTATGGGCATATCCACACTTACCATTTAAGCTGTTTCTGTCCTGTGCTTGTGCTGGCTTGATTCTAGGCTGCCTGAGGTTGCAAAGCATTCAGTCCAGACTGCAGGCTATCATATCTACCCATTGGACTATACCCCTATAGCTGTGTCCTCCCACCTTTTCCTTCTCTTCTTATCTGGGAGTTGCAGGTGGAACCCCTCTACATGAGGTGATTGGAAAAAAAACAGTAACATGGGAAACTTCTGAACTTTTTTCTAAAGCCCAGGAGAAAACCTGCTACTCAAGAAAACATTTTTTAAAAAATCTGCACTGTATCTTCTCTATAGTAAGCAAAGATCTTAACTGCTGTGCTATTTCAGCAGTGTTGATAGACAGGTGTAGAAATTATTACAGGATGGGCTCTGCTGAAAGTGTGGTCCTTCATTTATAAGGTAGACAATGAGCTGCTGAGATTACCCTACAACAAACTGGAGTGCTGTAGCCCAGATAGAAAGGAACAGCAGTGATGAGATAACCAGGAGCAGAGAAATGCCCCCTGAGGGTCTTTGAAAGCAATGGGGTCATCATCCCTTTCTACCCTTCAGAAGCAGTTGCTTGTCCATTCTGGCAAGGAGCAACCAGCCAGTGCAGATAAACTCAATGTTAGCAAAACTGGACTAGACCACTGTTTCTCAACCTTGGCAACTTTAAGATGTGTGGACTTCAACTCCCAGAATTCCCCGGCCAGCCTGCTGGCTGGGAAATTCTGGGAGTTGAAGTCCACACACCTTAAAGTTGCCAAGGTTGAGAAACACTGGACTAGACAGACCAATAGTCTGACTACTTTTTCATAATACTTAAATACATCATTTTGGGATTTACTGCTCAAATACAGTAATTTATGGGTTGGGACTGGGCCCCAATTAACTCCAAAAGATCCTTGAGGTTAATCCTTTCTCTGGCTACTGGCAAATAAATAAGAGCTGAGAGTGACTCTGCAAAACTGAGTCTTTTCTTGGTGATCTATTTCTGTTTTAGTTGGTTTTTCTTTTCTCAGCCTTGTTCTGGGCATACATAGAAATGAAACAAGGGCCAAAAATAGCTTAAGAGCTGTTTTCTTTGCCCAGTCTGAGGCCTTCAGCTATTTTGAAGAATGCCTGAACAGCACCAAAAATAGTAAAACTTTCTCCTTTTTGTTTTTTTTACTCTCATTCATAAGAACCTGTTTAGGCTCTGTTACGTTTCATGGACTTTGGGCTCTGAGCAATGGCCCGCTCGACAGGTATTTGTGATAACTTCCTTTTTTTGGGGGGGGGGGATATTGATAGACTCACATCTTTGAACTTTCTCTTACAAACCCTTTTTATGGATTTTAAAGAGTAAACGCTGGACTTTCAAAACTTTCTTGTGTCATTCAGTTTTTCTTTCTTTTTATGTTCTCCTGGTTTGGTGATTTAATTGCGCTTTTTCATATTTTAGTCTTTGTTTTGATGTTTTAAGACGTGTTTTTGTTTATTTTTCTAAATCATCCTGAAAGGATTTATTCTGAAAGACATTTTATTTTAAAATTGTAATAATAACTATAATAAACTCACAGGAAATGGTTAAGGAGGTACGGTAACTATGGCTCTGTGAAAGATTTATATTAACTGTTTTCCTATTAATTTTGCTATCCACTTTATAAATAAACGAAAAAAGAAAATTTTTCATTCTGAATACATTAACAAGACCATTTCCTTCTAAACATCCATATATTGCCCTTTTCGGTACCTGTTCAGATTCTCTGAAATGTGGTGCTCACACCCAGACACAGAAGTTGGGGATCCACACTTTATTTGGGGTTGATGTATGGGAGCTACAGTTCCAAAAGTGTGCAGAGCCAAGGCTAAAAAGGGAGGGGGTCTAGAACAAAGGCTAGTACTTTTAATTTAACTTAAAAATAGATTAATTCATTTTAAATTTAACTAATTAAATGAAATGTGATTGCTCTGATGACTCCTTATGTATTTAATTATTCTTCCCTTCTGTTAAATTAAAATTTGCAATTGGGTAGGGACTTTTGGAAAAGCTCTGAGCACCACACCCAAGGTTGCATGGGCCTGGCATATCTGGGCTACAAAAATCCAAATGACTGTTAGATGGTTTTGCATATCTCTTTGCTGCCCTTCCTGATGGCCATCTGGATTTCCTTTCCTTCCCTTTCCCTTTCCCTTTCCCTTTCCCTTTCCCTTTCCCTTTCCCTTTCCCTTTCCCTTTCCCTTTCCCTTTCCCTTTCCCTTTCCCTTTCCCTTTCCCTTCCCTTCCCTTCCCTTCCCTTCCCTTCCCTTCCCTTCCCTTCCCTTCCCTTCCCTTCCCTTCCCTTCCCTTCCCTTCCCTTCCCTTCCCTTCCCTTCCTTTCCTTTCCTTTCCTTTCCTTTCCTTTCCTTTCCTTTCCTTTCCTTTCCTTTCCTTTCCTTTCCTTTCCTTTCCTTTCCTTTCCTTTCCTTTCCTTTCCTTCTTTTCTTGTAGGATAGATCTGGTAGTCCTACTTATTCTATTCCCTCTGGAACAGATTAAACTGCTGGAACAGAAGGGGATTACTCACTCTGCATTAGTAGATGCAAAACATGCTAGATTTCTTTTCAGTGCTGCTAGTGTGACAACTGTATGATTCCATTTACGTGGGAAAACCTTTCCACTTTTTCTAAAACTTATCCTTCCAATAACCTCGTGAAGTAGGAACCAGTGTATCAATGTTGAAAATGGATAAAACCGGCAGACAGAGGGAGAGAAAGAGATTTGGTGAAGGCTCTACTCTGCCACAACAAGCTCTAAGGTCAAAACCATCCTACGACTTCCTTGGCCACTTCGGTTTTTGAAAGCCTAATCAAGAAGGAATAATTGGTCTTTAAAATACTAGAACATATAGGACTGTTCAATTAATATAATTCAAATTCATTTGGGCAACAAATTTCATGTTAAAATTAAAAGGCGAGAAAGAGTTACAAAGCTGTAACACTGTGATAAGGTGACTGAAGCAATGGCATGCTGATTGCTATAGCTCATCTTAAATTTCATAAGGGATTATGTGCACCTTTCAAAAGCAGGGAAATACTTTCTGCTATCTCAGTATGAAGCTGAATAGATAGGGAAAACAAGGGCATTCGTTTAATCCAAATGCGTAAGTATATCACATTTTCAGAAAACAGAGCACACATTTTTATAAGTAATTAACATTTTTGTTGTACAATAAATTATTGAGTAATCATTTTATCAGCTAGTATCCAAGCTGCCACTGTATTTAGATATATTTAGAAAGAGAAATCTATTTAATAGTGCAGCAATTGTTATCTTTTCCACAGGAGACTAAATGAGTAAACTATACATATATATTTAATTTCAAATCCTACTCTTGAATCTTTGAGTTTTTATTAATACCAATCTTTGGAAAATATGTACCATATTTTTCCGACTATAAGACGATACTTTTTTCTAAAATCCTTACGCTAAAAATTGAAGGGCGTCTTATTCAAGGAAGTCAGCCGAGGAGAGAACCTCGCGGTTGCAAAACTGCCCATACTTTGTCTCTGCAAAGAGGCTTCCTCCTATTGCTAGCCTCCAATCATGAGTGAAATAGCTTGTCTCCCAAACAGACTTCCTCCAATCACGAGCCTTATGTAACTGACGTCAGCTGATGCTGAACAAACCAATTAGAGGAAGGCTGTTTGCAGAGACAAGCTATCGGCAGTTTCACTCGTGCTTGAATGTAATCGGTTATGCAAAAGAGCATGGAAACAGAGCTGCAGAGAGACGGTTTGGACCTCCTCCCACCGAGTATATCAAGCAAATGCTAACTAACTACTAAATAAAAATGTGTTCTGCACCATCTTTAAAATATTGATTTTTTAATTTTGGGTTGGAAAAGTGGGGGTCGTCTTGTACATGGGGGCGTCTTATTGACAGAACAATACGGTAATATCTTGGACAAAAAGTATGATTCAATAAATTTGACCTACAGTGTTGTCAAGGGATTTTTCTGAATTAAGGTATAGGTCGATAGTAACAACTGATCAAGTAAATGTATTGTTATATGATATTAACAATGGCTTTTCAAAAGGTTGAGTCACTCAATTTATTTTATCTACTCAATTTCTAATCACATATAATTTACATACCTCGTCATTTTTATTGTTTCACCTACATTCAGGACAAAATGGCATCCCCACCCTTCCATGGGGGAGAGGGGTGAGCAACGACCATAAGAGCAGCAACAACTTAGGAAAAAAAGTCTTGAAGCAATTGTGAGCCTGAAATAGTAGCACAACAACTGTAGAAATAATAACACAACAACCATAGAATATTGGCTGATAAGTGAGTACCACACTGGGGCAGGGAAAGGAAGATAAAATGGAGTGGCTGGAGTCCCTAAAAAGGATGTATACACACATAGCCTTTGGAAATTCTCTACCCAATTTGGTGGCAGAGTGATTGATTAATTGATTGATTGACATATACTGTAGCCCACCCTGATCTAAACAGATGCTGGGTGGGGAGCAACAATGTCAAGGTAAAAGCAAGACATTAAAGTTCAGATACAAATAATAAAAATAATCCATGAAAAATTTAACTCATCGTAGTTACCATTCAGTGAAACTAACCTAAGGGTCAGATGTTTGTTGGAATAATACTGTTCTGGCTAGTTTCTGAAATGCCCATAGAATAAGGCCCACCTGTACCTCTTGGGGAGAGGATGTTCCATAAATTGGGTGTCTGATTTCTTAGAATTTCTCCAGAGCAAGCAGAAAATCTTCAGCAATTTCTCAAGCATGGAGAACTCCCCACTGAGCGATGACATTCAATAGCACTGCTACTGAAAAAATACCATAGGAGGAAAAATTCGTATGATCTCTTCCCTTCAGATTTATTTGCAGGTTGAAAAGATAAGGCACTAGATTTCTGGGAAAACTGACTTGCAAGACACTCTTAAGCCGCTGCATCATTAAATAAGTGAAAGGATTGCTTAATCCACCCAGGAGAAATTCTCCTATGCAAGAATTTCTAAAGCCAATTCTCTTTCATCAAACTGATTGAGTACTACGTGTAAAAACATAGGGCACAATTTCTTTGCCTAATATTGGGGTTGTAATCAGATCCCTGTATTTTCCCATCGGGCCCATGGGTTGTCCACTTGAGCTATATTAGCCTTGAGAGAGTCAATGAGAATGGTTTTTTTTTTTAAAATCCACCTTTGGAGCAACACAAGTGAGTGGGAAATTCCACTCCAACTTCCATCCCTAGTCACAGTAAGACAACAATATTTAGGCACTTGTGGTTTTCCTCCTATGGAAGCTCCTTTTCCAATCTACGACTGCTTGTCATTTGACCAAAGTTTTGTTTTGTTTTGTTTTGTTTAATGGAGCTTGCAAAGTGGATGTCCTAACATATTTTCAGCTATAATAATGTCAACCTCAAAAAGAAGGAAAATGTGTACATAGTGCCAAATTATTTTCCAGTGTGCTTCATACACAATCTTTCATCTCTCTTTTATGTAATGCTATTGACTCAGTACTCTAACCTCTAAATATGAATGCTTCTTCTCACTGAAAATCTATTTATTTCCTCAAGCAAGTCTTGAGAGAGGGGAAAATGCTGCATGACAGTGGAATTCAGCAAATAGTAAACAAGCTATTAGAGGGGTAAAACAAATATTTGACTGAAAATTATTAAAAATAGATAAGGCAGACGAGTTTATGAATTGAAGGTGCCGAGAGAGGAGGTTTTTTTTTTTCAGTTTACAAGGCATAATTTTGCTTAGTTTACTGTCTTCACCAATTAACTTAGCTAACATGCATTATATATATATATATATAATTATATATATATATAATGAGTTCTTGTCTCATCCATATATATATATATATAGTAGACAAAGACCAGAAGACAGTGGTGGTGATAGATGTAGCAGTGCCAAGTGACAGCAACATCAGGAAGAAGGAGCATGAGAAGCTGGAGAAGTACCAGGGCCTGAAGGAGGAAATCGAGAGGATGTGGAAAGTCAAGGCCAAAGTGGTCCCAGTGGTGGTAGGAGCACTCGGGGCCGTGACTCCTAAGCTGGGAGAGTGGCTCCAACAGATCCCAGGAACAACATCCGAGCTCTCTGTGCAGAAGAGTGCAGTGCTAGGAACAGCTAAGATACTGCGCAGAACCCTCAAACTCCCAGGCCTCTGGTAGAGGACCCGAGACTGAGGAAGACACATACCACCCATAGGGGTGAGAGGGGATTTTTTTTTTTTTTTTAATGAGAAACGTTTCACTGGTATGAGGTATCTGAAAGCATTCCTCATTGGTGTTTTTCCAAAGTTACTGTTGCTTCTGGATCCTGAATGAATGTTCAGCTATTAAATACTATCTATGCTATGTATTCTGATAGTTTTCTGCAGATGTGTTGAATACAGTGACCAGTTCCATATTTATTTATTCATTTGATTTATATGGCCACCCAACTTGCAAACAGCAATTTTGGGTGCTGATATAGGATTAACAGATAAAATAACTAAGAAACCAAAAACCACCAAGCACAATACAACACAACTGAGGTCAAATTGCAAACACTTTCAAAATCCCCAAACCATTACAGAATGGGCACATACAACACACTGCCCCAATTATAGGAACTCCTTGACTTACAACAGCAGTTGGGACCGGAATTTCCATTGCTAAGTGATGTGGTTGTAAAGTGTGACTGCATCACTTAGCAATTGCAATCCCTGCAGTCTTGGTTGCTGTTGTTGACCAAATCCTATGGTTGTGAGGGGATGGCAACCTCCTGCTGGCTTCCCACAACCACAGTGAGTGGGGAAGCCAGCAGGAAGTTGCCAATTGTAGGCCAGCAGGCAGGTAAGTGGCTGCTGCCAGATGGGGGAGGGAATGAGGGGTGCACAGGGGTGTGCAAGAGACATGGCACGGGTCAGGGAGGGTGCATGACGGTGTGCAAGGGGGCAAGTGGTCTGCAAGAGGTGCAAGGTAGGTTGGGGAGGGTGTGAAGGGGTGAGCAAGAGGCATGGCAAGGGTCAGGGAGGATGCGATGGGGTGTGAGGGGGTTACGTGAGAGACATGGCATGGATCAGGAGGGTGCATGTGGGTGTGCAAGAGGTGTGGCATGGGTTGAGGCGGGTGCACAAGGGTGTGAGGGGATGTGTAAGAAGCACGGTGCAGGTCAGAGATGGTGTGTGAGAGTGCAAGGGGGTGTGTGAGAGGCATGGTGTGGGTTGGGAAGGGTACGTGAGGGTGTGTGGGCATGCAGTGCGGGTCAGGGATGGTGTGTGGGGGTGGCACAAATGCAGAGGGGCTGGGAGAGGGTGTGTGGGTGAGGGAGACTTACTCCAGTGACTTGCGACCTTTCCTGCTGGCTTCCATGTTGACTTTCTGGGGAAGCCAGCAGGGAAGATTGCAAATGACAATGGTGTGATCGCAGGGTGCTGCAACCAGTCATATATGCGAACCAGTTGCCAAGTGCCCAGATCATGATCATGTGACCACAGAGGTGCTGTGATGGCCAGAACTCTGAGGACCAGCTGTAACTACCATTCATTCAGTGCTGTCATAACTTTGAACAATCACTGAACAAAGCATCATAGGTCGAGGACCATCTGTAATAGAGAGAGACAGAGAGAGACAGAGAGAAAAAAAAGAGGTTTTCAAGGCCTTATGGAGGGCCAAAAGAGTTGAGCAGAGCAATCTGAAAGTTGGGAGGATATCTTGTTTTGAAAGACAGGCACTGAGAAAGAGAAGCCATGTTTCCTGAGTCTTACTAGGTAGCCTTTTTCCAAAGAAGGGACCTGAAGCATGCCTACCTTGCTGGATTTTGTGGGATAGGGACAAGAGATATAGAGAGTCCTGCAGATAATCTGTGCCATGAAGGGCTTTAAAGGTAGAATCAGCTCTTTGAATTGCACCCAGAAGCCTATAGGGAGTCAGGGCAGCTCACAAAATGGAGGTGTTAATGAATGGGTTAATGAACATGTTATGTGGTACACCCATAACTCCCCACACCACTGCATTCTGGACCAGCTGTAGCTTCCAAATGGTCTTCAAGGGTATCCCCCTGTAGAGTGCATTGCAGTGGTCCAAACAGCAAGTAATCAAGGCAAAACAGACTCTAACATACTTATCATCCCCACCTATACCCATCCCCACACACATTTGGCCTTGGTGCCATTACAGAAAAAAAAAATATTATTCAGTCTGGATGGTATTCAAACACAGTGGGAAGCATGGGGGGGGGGGGGGGGGGAATCTCCGGATAGCTTGTTGCTTCATTTGAGGAGTTCTACCCTGATCCCAAAAAATATCAGGATGTTCATTCCAAAACTTCCAAAGAAGCAAAAACCATTTCTCCAGAAAACATATTGTAGATTTCATGTTTATTCAACCTTTATTTTTGTATAAATTATTCCCCCCCCCCAGATTTGTCAAGGAGCTCCTTTCCTAATTATTTCTGAAAAGACAACAATCACTGTTCCTATGTGCACGTGGAGGTGGGGAGAAGGGAACCTTGTATCGATACTGCTGTACCTCATTTTCTTCAATCATCAAATATAACTAGGTGGATGGAGGGTTAAGCTATGCACACAGTTGGTCCAGAAGAGCTTTCTGTCTGGATGGAGAAATGAACCCAAGTTTTCTGGTCAAAGTATAGCATAGCACCTTGTTGTATGGGGGGGGGGGGAATAAATAAATAAACCCAGCAAAGAAAATAACTGCACCAACCCATTATCCTGAAATGTACAGAGATATGTTATATAAGCAAGGAAAACACTTTACTTGACGCTGAAAGTTGCTGGCCAGAAATGGCTGACGCTTCGGCTGTTCGAGTCCAGCCTTCGCGTTAACAGAGTGAGCTCCTGTTTCCTCCCCAGCTCCTGTCAACCCAACAGGTCGAAAACTCATGTGAGTAGATAAATGGGTACTCTCACTCCAGTGGGAGGAAAAATGCTGGCAGCGCCTTGCACAGAGAGACGGGACCAGTTGCCGGTAAGCGCGAAACCGCACTCGCCCGAAAAGGGTGCGAAGCAACGGAAATCCCGCCTCCTGTGCTCGCCAGCTGGGCTATGCTCTAGGAAGGAGGCTCTGGCAAACCATTTCCGAAAAACAATTGCCTTGAAAACTGCAAGGATTCATCCAGGCAGTCACTGCAGGGTCAGTAATGACTGAGCGCAGACAAAAAAAAAAAAAAAGTAATTTCCTAAGAAATTGTTCAAAATAATTTCAGTTTATTCCCTAAAAAGCAGGTATATCGTCCTTCCTTCTGCCTTCAGATTTGTTCTGATTTTGGGGAGGTCAAGACTCCCAGCTCCCAGCATGATCCCTTCCCCATGTGCCTATTTATTATTCTTTAAAAATAATAACCTAAGCAAAAAGGGTTCTCATGGATAGTTTCATCCCAGTTTGATTACATGTTTAGCAATATTTTGAATATTTATTTTTGAATGGGACTGTAGCTATAAAAACCACTTGAGAGGGCGAGTACAATACTGATATGGTAAACTATGTAGATTTCCTGGCTTGGAAACATGCATTTCAGAATTATTTGTAGAAGCTTTTCTGAATACAATAAATGACATTTTCTCTCCCTATGGCTATATTCACATAAACAAGTGAATCACATTATTCACATAAAAATCTTCCAGAATGTAGCCTGCCTCTGTCTTGTTTTCAGAATTGTAATGGTATAGGTTATGTCCAAAATAATCTGGCAAATAGTACTACGTATGTGCTCCCAACATGTCCAAATTTATAGGCCTCTATAAATTTTATGTTGGGATATAAATTAAGGTTTCAATTGCTGCTATTTGCTTCTTCTTTTGCCCAAGGTATTCCTTAATGCTAAAATCTCTTTTGCAGTGCTGAGAGCATGTAATCAGCACTGGCACACCGTTTGTTTATTCCTTTATTAATGAAGAGATTTCCCTACTTATCATGAAGATTTCACTGTTTTTCACAAATAAAATTATCATAATGCTGTAGTAGTGCATTGCCTACAAATTCATGCCCATTAAATTTTGCTTCATTCAGTTTTCTATCTAGCAAACAGAAGCTTTAATTCTCCAGCTTCATCTTATTTTTATGTATAATAAGGGAGGTGTAGAAACAATCTGTGAATAAATGTCCACTCACTGGATATCCACCTACCTACCTAACTTTTGTATTATTTTTCAGCTAAGTCTTGGATAACATAAACTGTAGCTAGGCAACAGAGCCAGTAAAATATTTCTTTTAAACAAACAAAGTATATATGTGGGAGATCCAATTATTGGACTTGTATTATGGATACTTCTACCAACTTTAATTAGGTTTGGAAAAAAGTAGGATGCAGTGTTAGACTTTTTTAGAAATTCCTGACACATAAGTAGAAGTTTCAGATAACTGGTCTTATGAGTGCAAATCACCATCCAAATTTACATTTGTGAAATTTTACCCCTTTGTGCATGAACCTAAAGCTTGCTCCTCCAGTTTTGATTTCGGTTCTTGCATATTATCTGGGCATCATCTTTTAGCCATCTACAATTTGCCCAAAGCATTTTTAACTAGCTCTTCATCCTAAAGGGCTCTAGCAGTTCATAATAACCCAAGCAGAAGAACTCTAGTGAATGAGACCAAGGACCCATCTAGTCTAGTATTCTTTGTTATACAGAGGCAAATGAAATGCATTTGGAAAGCTTAGAAACACGAGCAGGAGGGGATAACTCACTTCTGCTATTGCTTTTCAGGAGCTGATGATTAAGATATGATGTCATAATTCACAAGACATTCTAACACTCCCCCAAAATGCGGAATGTATCAGTGCCTGATGACCCTACCTTTTATCCCTTCTAACTCTATCCCTTAACTACCACTCTTTGTTTTAAACGATAAAATTCAAGTTTCTGTAATATTTCCTCATGGGAACTGCTGTTTTGTCCTTTTCTGCATCCTTTCCAACCTTCTCCTTCAAATTCAGCTGAGATGCATCATTGTGGTGGTAGAGGGTTGAGGACAATGTTCCATTACCAGGCGTCTATATTGGGCATTGTTATAGGAAGATGCTGCAGGTGGAAAATCACTTTAGTGGCAACAATAAAGGCATCATTTCATACTGCATGGGCCCCTCAGGTCAGATGACATTCAGCATGCTACTGAGGAATTGCTGAGGATCTTTCAAAGTACTAATTGTGTTTATGACATGGTTAGATGAAAGCCTATGAGACTTCTAGTTATTAATCCGTGACGTCTTGTTACTGATGCTGCCATGCAAGGAAGCATGGCAAAGACAGAACTACAGTGGGAACATGGAATGAATATTGGAAAGCTCAATACAGTGAAAGATGAAATGAATCAACCACACATTGACACCAGCAAACTGAAATGGACTGGAATTGGACACTTTCAGCCAGAAGATCACTTTTTCATGTTTAAGACATGAAAAACAAAAAAGGAATGCTATTGCTTTCATAGTCAGGAAGGATGTAATAGACAGTACTTGGGTACAATGCAGTCAATGACCAGTTAATATTAATTAAACTTCATGGACAACCCTTTAATATGACAATTATCCACATTTATGTTCTGATGCAGAAGAAGAGGAGGTTGAAGCATTTGATATTCAATTTGAAATCAACAGAGCTTGCAAGCAAGATATGCTTCTCATGGTTGTAGGCTGGAATGCCAAAGCTGGAATGAGTAAGGAGGAAAACAGTTGGCCTTAATGCCTGGGAAACTGAAATGAAGCAGGAGAACAATTTATTATTTTCCAATAATTTCTTTGTTGTTAACATATTCTTCAAACAACCAAAATGACATATATGTGGACATCACCAGATGGAGTACATAGAAATCAATCTGACTGTATTATTACTACAAATAGATAGAAGAGCTCAGTTACTATAGCAAAGATGTGGCCGGGGGTTGACTGTCTAATAGATCACAAACTGCTCATGTGCAAGTTTCAAGTCAAGCTAAAGTAGAAGAACAAAGACAGTAAGTTTCCACAATATGATCTTGAGCATGTACCCATTATTTTCAAGAAGATCAGGAATTGCTTTGAAGTGCTAAATCTTAGTAGTGGAAATTGCCAAGAAGAGAAGTCAAAGCCAGGAAAGACAAAGGTTTCAAGAAGAAACTTAACAAAGAATGTTAGAGAGCTGTTAAAAGAGAAAAGAAACAATACAGTATTACAAAGTCATTGAAGAGGGAAACAAAGAAAACCCCAAAAAGTCAACTTCCAAAATACCTTAGAAGATATTTACAAGAACCTCCAGTATTAGAAGATCAAGACAGATCAACACTCTGGTCATTACCAAATTGGAGATCTACATAAATTGATGGAATATAGCAAGCAACAGAAGAAGAATCAGTAACTTTTTAAACCAAACTAACCAAACTGGAGAATGGCACAATGACCAATAGATTGGAAGAGGTCAATCTACATACCAATACCAAAGAAAGGAGACTTAACAGAGTGTGCAAACTATTGTACAATATCCTTAATTTCACATACTAGCAAAATAATGGTTAGGATTATCCAATACAAATTAGAGCCCTACATGGGAAGGGAGATGCCAGATGTTCAAGATGAATTTAGATAAGTTCGAGGAACAAGACATGTTACTCCTGATGTGTGCTGCATATTTAAGAAAGTGAAGGAGAAAATAAGTTAATATGTGTTTAATTGATTATAGAAAGGCCTTTGATTGTGTAGACCTTGTCAACCTATGGAATGGGAATCCCAGAAAATCTATTGTCCTCATGCAAAACTTATATGCAGGACAGGAAGCCACAGTGCAGATAGAACATGGCAAAACACACAAGCTACAGACGAGACAAGGCTGTATAATCTCTCCTTAGTAACTCAGCCTATAGGCTGAATATACATTGAGGGAAGCTGGATTAGAAGATGAGTGTGGTTTTAAAACTGGAGGAAGAAACATCAATAACCTGTTCTATGCTTATGACATTAGTCTGGGAGCTGAGAATATAAATGATCTGGAAGCTGTAGTAATGAAAGTAAAGAAGGCCAATCTAATCACAACAGGTACAACTATCAGTCTTAGAACTGACAACGAAGATATTGGTGGGCAGCTTCTGCCTTATCAACTATCAACAGTAATGGATGCAGCAGTCAAAAATATACTGGAGACTAGCATTTGCAGAAGCAATAAAGGCTTTGGAAAAGTTATTCAGATACCAGGATATGTCTATACCTAGAAAGATTAAAGTCATGCAGGCCATGGTTTGCTCTGTGACAGTCTGTGGAAGTAAAAGGTGGACTTTAAAAAAGCAGATAGAAAGAGTATTGATGCTTTTGAACTTTGGTGTTGGAGAAGGGTCTTGAGAATACCATTGATAGCCTAGAAAACAAAAGGATCATAGAATAAATCAATCTGGAATTCTCACTCAAGGCTCAAATTATCATATTTTGGACACATTATGCAAAGACCTAGTTGCCTAGAGAAGGTTGTAACACTGGGAAAGGTGGAAGGGAAAAAAGGGCAAAAGCAACAAGGTAGATGTATATGATTAGAGCAGCAATGGGTGCACTGTTGGAAGGAGAAGGCTGCAGAAAGACCATCCTGGAAAAAAATCTATCTATGTTGTCTCTAAGTATCCACACCAACTTTATGACACATAATCAATCAAACAATCAAGCTTCAGATTTACAAATTAAAAAACACAAGGGAAAAAAAAATCAGAAGGAAGAAAACATTATAGTGGTTGGTGAGTTATTCAATTGCCCATTTTTAAAAAAAATATGCTATTTATCTTTTTACTTTCTATTCATAAAGTCAAGATTTATCTGCTTCCCTCTCAGCCACCTGACTTTATCAAGGCAAGATTAAACTTTGGAAGCCTCTCTGCTGGAAGTTAAGGGAAGGCGGGGCCATTGTTCATAACTGGATAGTGACAGGTCCACCCATACAAACTCTAGCCTTCATGGCAAAATATCACCTCTGGATAATAATGTTTGGCTTAAAAAGAAATGAAAAAAACATATCTACAGAATCATTTTTTTTTTTTTTCATGCTGCTAGTACCATTGGACTCTTCCTCCTCCTCCTTTTTATTTTTTCCTGAATCAGTCACATGAATAATTCCTACTAATTAGGGTAAAGAAGATGATGTCATCCAAGAACGTGATGATCTCACTAAGAACAAACAAGAATTATGAGGGAAGGATCAATTATAATGATCATTCTTGTCCAATGGACATTTAGTGTGGTTTCAAAGTATTATGAAGCCAAGCAGTGTTCATAATTTGTTCTTGTCACCAA
This sequence comes from Liasis olivaceus, assembly GCA_030867105.1. Taxonomy (NCBI): domain Eukaryota; kingdom Metazoa; phylum Chordata; class Lepidosauria; order Squamata; family Pythonidae; genus Liasis; species Liasis olivaceus. The sequence continues at coordinate 269,094,902 of CM061349.1, forward strand.
GGGGACATAAAACTTGAAATTACTCAGAAACTATAATGAGTGCAGAATGGAGTGGTCAGACTGATATAAAAACAACATATAGAAACCATAAAATACAAAAATGGCACATGTACTTTTAGGCTGAACTCATCTACCTGGCTATTCAGCTCTGTCCAGAACACTACTGTATCTTCTATCTCCCATTTTTGAGAGTGGTGTTGAAAAGATGGCTTTTTACTGCACTGCAGATAACAATTTATAATAATTGTCTAGTTTCATGGAACTGTCTGGATGGATGGAAGTTCTATCTATCTATCTATCTATCTATCTATCTATCTATCTATCTATCTATCATCTACCTATCTGAATTTATTAGTCAGGAGGAGACATTTCCTCCTATGTGAGAGTGGTTCTGGCCAGGAAACCCAAGAGCGAAGATTCAAAGCTCAGGAGATTCGTTGAGCTGCATACAATCTGTGTCTTTTAAAGCTAAACAAGACTGATACAGAAAAAGAAAAGGTATTGAGGCTCACCCCTGTTGGTCCAATGATACTCTCATTTCTCTTGGGAGAAAGAGAATGAAGGAATAAATCAGCCTTAGATATTTTCTAGCTGTCTGATCCTCAGGTCCTTGTTTTTGTGTTTTGCTCCATTTCCTTGCCAAATAGTAGGCACATTTGAATCCTTCATGAGCACATGTGCAGATACATAATCCTCACTTTGAACAAGTTCATTATGAAATAAAAATAGAAACAAGAAAACTTGGCCCAGTTTTAGGAGGACAGAATGGTCCACCTTCATTTCATTTCTGTCTTAGCACATGATATGACTGGGATAACCATAGAATGGAAAGAGCACAAGAGAGAAAGTGGGCTTTAAAGCTATATTCATTTCATTGAAGAGAAGAGAAGAGAAGAGAAGAGAAGAGAAGAGAAGAGAAGAGGATACCTTGCTACAGTTTATTGTATTCTCATCAATTTCCTTTGCAAAATGTATGGGATTCACATATTACCATACCTATTTCTACATCAAATTTTAAAGGCACAAGATTTGTGTGTGTGTATGTGTGCATACACACACATAGAGAAAGAGATTTGTATTATGTATCTGCACATGTGCTCATGAAGGATTCAAATGTGCCTACTATTTGGCAAGGAAATGGAGCAAAACACAAAAACAAGGACCTAAGGATCAGACAGCTAGAAAATATCTAAGGCTAATTTATTCCTTCATTCTCTTTCTCCCAAGAGAAATGAGAGTATCATTGGACCAACTCAGAGAGTGTCAAGAATATCAAGACCATACTTAGGAACTTTCACTAGTATTTGCATTTATGTTCTTACCTGCATAGATATGCACCCACAATGATTTAAAGCCCTTAGACATTATTCAGTCTAGGTTCTTACAAGCACTCTTCCATGTCCCACACTGTGCTTCAAATGCTTTAATCCTCATGGAAGCTGGTATGATTCCACTGGAGGCAAGAGTCTGCATCTGCTTACTCTCTTATTGGCTTAAACACCTGCTTTCTAACAGTTCACTGGCTCCATTAATTCTTCTTGATGGCTTTTCATCAAGGTAGAAAGAAAAAATCTCAGCTGACCTGTGTTACTGCAGTTTTTCTACCTACTCTCTGCTGGCCCTAGGTTTTGAGAGAGCTAAAGCCAAAACTGGTCAGAATCTTTGACCACACAGCAGTTGGATCAGATACTATAGCCAACCTTTTAGTGGTGGGTTCCAAATTGGAGACCTTTCATACTGGCTAACTGCTTATTTAATCTGGTTTGCCCAGCATTCTGTACGGCTTTTCTCTGGCTTGCTTCAACGTTTTATACAACAGCAGCACTAGATGGGAGGTACAGTAGGGTCCCATTTATCTGGAGATGCTGTTCTTGTGGTGTGAATGAACACAGGACCCTTTTGCATGCATTTTTCCATTGTCCTTTTTATTCCAATATATGTGCAGTCATATCTTTATCACCCCTTAACAAAATAATTCTTCTTCTTCTTCTTCTTCTTCTTCTTCTTCTTCTTCTTCTTCTTCTTCTTCTTCTTCTTCTTCTTCTTCTTCTTCTTCTTCTTCTTCTTCTTCTTCTTCTTCTTCTTCCTCTTCCTCTTCCTCTTCCTCTTCCTCTTCCTCTTCCTATCCTTTATATTGTTTTACCCTCTTTTATTCAATTTTTCCCTTACTCTGGTTTTAAGTCTAAATGTTTTAGGTTTTCTATGACTGTTACACTGTCTTAGTTGTATCTGGTCATTGGTTCTGAGTTTTTCTTTTTTACGTTGCTGGGCATTGACTGTACTTAAATACAACCTGAATTTGAATGTTCTCACAACCTTTGAGATTATTTTTTCCCGTGTGTGCATATTCAGAAAGTGAGAAGCAGCAGAAAAGTATATTAGATATGAAGGATTGAGGGTAAAAAGGGAACCGGTTGGTTAGACTCATATATTCCCCCTGCATCAGCAGGCAAAAGACTGTAGATGTTATTGGACTGGTTTAGCTACTAAAATAAGAAATTTTGCAGATAATTTTAATGCAACTCATTATAATTGGAAAACAATGGGCTGAGGATGAGAAAGAGGTAAAGAGTTATCCACTCAATAATCTCAAAATATGCTCAACTCCTATTTACATTGCATGCCTGATAGAAAGATAGCAAAGAAGATCTCATACACTATTCTAATTGTGGCTACCTTTTGATTTTCTTCCTTTCAGAATTTGCAAACCTGTCTGCATCCCTTTCCTCCTTTAGTACATAAATTTGTTCATTTTTCTTTAGGGGACAAGGTTTCCAATCTATGAGTAATACTCCTCCCCCGCCCTCACCCCCCACCCCAACATATACATCATGAATTGGATTGGATGCAAATGAGGCTCAACTGGAAAAGAAATAGTAAATGTCCCTGGGGGTTATCTGGAAAAGTCCATTCTTTGAACAGTATCTTCCCAAGTAAGTTTGATAAATGATTTTGCATAAGTTTAATAAATGCAGTTTACCCCAGGATACCAGCTGAAAATTACACAGATACTAATATGGGTTCCCTTCCTCAGGTGTTACTTTTATCAGTGCAAGGAAACATGTTCAGTATGCAGAGGAGATGATTTGCCTTTTTCTCTCCTGTTGCTTCCTGACTTTTTCCCCAGCACCCCATTTATATATTTAAAACCTTGCTGTAACACCATTTGGTACATCAACATAGTATGATGCTATACAGTATCGATCAATTAATCAACGAACCAATCAACCAATAATAGATCCCAAACATACACATAAAAGCAACAGCTGATTCTTCATCAAATGTAGCAATGAAGATTTATGTTATTTATTTCTGTATTTTAATTTCAGATACAAAGAGAAGTTATTCAAATGCAGAGTCAGTGTGGTGCAGTGATTAAGAGGTTGGATTTAGAAGCAGGGGTACCCAGATTCACAGCCATGGAGTGACTATGAAGCAGTCCTTATCTCTCAGCTCAGCCTGTTTTACAGGGTTGAAGAGTATTGAAGAGTTCTGAGCTCCTGGAAGAAAGATCAGGTATGCCTCTAACCAATAGGATGCCCACTTTAAAAAGATGTCATTCAAATTATCCACAAATTATGAATTAGTTGCCAAATTGTACATACAGTTAGTGGGAAGTTCCAAAGCTGGGCCGCTATCACTGGCGAAGTTCTCTCTTGGTGTAATTACAGAAGGCAGCATCCAATTAGTGGTTTTCATCAGTGAGAGAGGAAAGAGCAGATTTGTAGCTCTTTGGGAGCCATCAGAAACTCATAAAGCAAATTGGATACAACATGGGATTTGCAGGAAAAGGAAAGGAAAAAAGTCCTGTTGCTCGAATGAAGTCCATTTGTGGAATGTTGTTTTCTGCCATTGTTCTAAGGACAACGGTTGGAATGATGCAACACAGAGCTTTTTAGAAGGAGCAAAGAACAGCTTGTAAGCAGCTATGTGATGTGGACATTTATAAGCTAGCTCTGAGGTCAGCTTAGGAGGTTGAAGACAGAAAAGAAAGTTGACAGCTGAAGTCTAAAATCATTCTTTAAGGTACTGAGAGATTTGTTTTTCCTGACGGATAAAAAAAAAATTAAAAATGGGTGTGGATGTGTAAATTAGGCCTATTAAGAAAAGGACTTTGGGAAGGGCCTACTGAATCCAGGTCTTAGTAGGAATAGATTATTTGAACAAAAATAATTTTAAGAATTTGCAACTCCTCAGAAAGTTACACAAAAACCTTTCCATGATTTTTTTTTTTAAAAAACTTTTAATTATTTGCCGGATTGAGACAATAACTACTGCAAGACTCCTTCAAGTTGAGCTTGCTTATAGTCACGTCATGAATACCTCCATACAGTTTTCTTGGAAACAGTAGGAATCTGATTTATGACTGCCTTCTGGAGTTGATTATTTTTTTAAACTTCCCATTCTAGCCATTAGCCCTTTGATTTCCTGATGGTCTCTGATCCAGCTATTAAGCAAGTCCTGCTCTGCTTAGCTTTCAAGCCTAGACATGTTTATTTATTTATCTATCAAATTTATATAGCTGCCCATCTCCATGTGAAACTTGGGCAGCTCACAAACAATTAAAAAACAGTATAAAGCCAACAAATCAATACAATAGATAAAAATGTTAAAAATACCGACTTTGTAGATGTGTTTGTGGAAGAAGAGGCAGCTGTGTTATCCCCTGCTTCCCATTGAGCATGTGATTGCACCACCAGTTTGAAGCCAGGAGCCCAAATCCCAGCAAACAGACAACATCCCATGTCTACTTGTGAGTTAGGCATCCTCAGGGAATATTTGGGTGTTAACATCAAAAAAGGGTTCCTTCATCCTTCCAACTAACCAGCATCGGCACCAATGTTTTTTGTGCCCAAAAAAACAAGGAAAGGCAGCAGCTACTCTGAAGGGAAAGAAGGGAGCCCCTGTGCATACTGTTCATGACTACAAAGACCTGAACAGAGTGGTGATTAGAGATCATTATCCACTTCACTTATCTCAGATCTACTAGACTGATTACAAAAGGCACACATCTTTACAAAACTGACTTGAGAAGTGCTTACAACCTAATCAGAATGAGAGAAGATCACAAATATTTGACAGCCTTCAATACAAGATATGGCATGTTTGAATACACAGTGATGCCTTTCAGCCCATGCAGCTGTGGAGCTGTTTTTTCTAGATTCATGAATGAAATATTTTCAGAAATTTTAGACAAATACATGGTGGTATACTTAGATGACATCTTTATTCCAAAAATCCCTCCTTGCATGTCACCTCAGCAACAGCTGGCCTTGCAGGAGTTTGGTGCTGACCAAGATGGATAAGAGGTGTTCTTCTACAGAGTGGGGGGCACCTTGGGATAACAAGAGACCAAATAGGGGGCAGGACATGGGGGACAACACCTTTCTGAACATGGGGTGGTAGTGACCACTACAGGTACAGCTGGATTGCAGGACGCCCCCTGTGATCTGGGAGAGTTACTGGCGGAAGAGGGGAGCAACACAACTGCACTTTATTCTCACAGCCCACAATCAGTTTCCCCTGAGAACTCAGGAGGGGAACTGAGTCTGAAAAGGAAGGTGATGTAATGGTATGTGGGAATGACCTTGGAAGACAGGGCAAGAAGACGCAACCAAGGGAACAGTCAGATAAAAGGTAGCTTAGCCCAAAATAGGAATGTGGGTGGAGTAAGAGGCTCAGAAGAGACTCTCCCTAGTTTTGGGGCTGTAAAAGGAATGGGGAGACAGAAGTACTTTCAGACTTGCAAGATTCTATTAGTGTAACCTTACAATAAAGTAGAATTAGTTCATCTGGTCGTGTTTCCTGTCTGGTCTACCTCATAAGGCTGACATAAGGTAATCTCCATATTTAACAATCAATATAGCCACTGCACCCGCTCTAACATATTTCCAGGTCCCCACGCCTGTAGGCAGAACCATATTTTAAGGCTTTGTCTTAAACCAGTGTTTTTCAAGCCTGGCAACTTTAAGATGTGTGGACTTCAGCTCCCAGAATTCATGCTGGCTGGGGAGTTCTGGGAGTTGAAGTCCACACATCTTAAAGTTGCCAAGTTTGAAAAACACTGCCTTAAACATTCAACCAGGAATGGATATATTTGTTTAAGCATTATTCAGTTAGGACCAACATATAGAGAAGGGAGATCGGGGATGGGCATAAAGGTTTGGAGTCAACCAGCATTCACACTCAGAGTGAATAAGACCAACCACCACCACCAATAGTAACAAAAATCACCTCACTCTTTTTTAGTTCATTTATTTCATGAGTTTTGATATGGTTAGGGATGTAGCGTGCTGGATCAGGTAGTGATCTTGATTGTGTCATTTAGGATTAAAGGTTCTCCTGCAATCAATTTAAATCCCATCATTGGGAGGGGAAAATGGCTGCTAAATTCCAGGGTAATTGGAAGTAAGCCATTAACATTTCAAGCACAAACAATGAATGGCCATCGAAGAATCTGTATGTGTGAGACAGATAATCATTCTTGTAAATAGTGACTGTAAGCAGCGTTGAGCACCATGCCTGAGCAGCACCCTTGGCAAGGAAATGGTGCTTCCTTACTGGATAGAAAGGGATGAAGATTTTATATGCAATAAAAATTGATTTCTTTTTCTATTATTGTGTGTCTGTAGACTTGGAATCAAGCAAACTGGGTGGAAAGCATTTCTTTTCCTGGCTTGTTACAAGAGGCAAAATAAGTACAGGTTTTGAAGAGAGTTGGGTTCCATTTGAGCCACCAACTTCTTGCAAAAGTGGACTTTGGTCTTCCCTATTTCAGGATATGGCCTTTAACATGCCTTGAGCTGAGAGAAGTTGCACACTCCTTCCTTTAGACTGTGAAACCCATAGATTTATGGGTTTAAATGGGTTGGATTGATATGTTTTCCAAATTGCACTGAAAATCTGTGGCTTCCTCCTTTTCCCAGCCATGAAATTCCTCCACCCAAATCTCATTAGCTATTTGTCAAAGCTCACAAATGATCTGGGAGGGGGTGCACTTTATTATGGTCACAATGCAATGCTGTAATTGTTAACTTTTATTTCAATTAGGCAGAAGGGGACATGGAACTGAGGTTATGACAAAAAACATTTTTGCATTAAAGAAAGGGAGTCTCAGGCATTTTAATGTTGTCATGTAGATAATTTTTTTTCCATGCACATCATTTTACACCACAATGGACCTTTTTAGCCAGAGGGAGTAAGGCTAATTTGCATTTCTAAAATGTTCTTTCAGAAATGTTGTGCACAGTTGCATTTAGATGATGAACATTTTTTAAAAAGAGTCTATAATATAAAACTCTGGATGGTTCAGAATCTGTCAGTTCATACAGCAAAATATGGGGTGCAGATTTTATATTGGCCTGGTTCTATTACCCCCAGGTGTGTCCTGCAGCTGTAAGAATCAGGATGCCTGACAGAGATGGGTAATATTCTGACAGACTGGCGAAGTGCTTCCTGCAAATTATGTACAAGCAGTGGTGCAGGGTGGTAAGGAGAATAATACATGCCTATGTCACAAGAGGAGACAACATTAACAGTTATAGAATTTTTAACCCCTCTATGTTCTCCCTCCCTCCCTCCCTCCCTCCTTTGCAATTTTTGTACCCATACCAGTCTTTGTGGACTGTACTTGGTTGGGAGAATGCCAGGAGATCCCAGTACTGTGTGCTACAGAGTCAAAACAAGCTTCATAGGAGAAGGCAATGACAAGCCACTTCTCTTATTTTCTCAAGAAAACAATAAGGAATGTCTGTGTGGTCACCATGAGTCACACAGAGGCAGATTCTAGAAGTGTTCTTCTAGGCATGAAGGTGCTCCTAATGATTATAGGAAATGAGAGATGCTTCTCATCCCAATCCTGGCATACCTGCTGATGACAACTTGATAAGAGGATGTAACTGCATCCAAAGCTGCATCTCCAATATTCTAGATTTCCCTACCTAGTCCATTTCCTCTGAGAAAATACAATGACTCATTCATTGAATTTGTAAGCAGTAGTCTGAATGTTTTGGAGTAGACAGCTGAGTAAAAAACCACACCCACTAAAATAAACAACTGAAAAAAAATGGTGAAAAGCAATAACAGAGCCTGAGAAGGAAAATATCACTGAGGATGTTTTGACTTTACTTCTTCTGCAGATGCAAAGAAGCTGCTTATTTTGGTTAAGGCTTTGCAATGCACAATAAAGAACAAAGCTCAGTTGCCTGATCAGCCCTTCTAGCAGCCCTGTTTTCTTCCCTTTGCATTGGTAAAAAATGCAGAATATTCCACCTCAATGTTCATTTGTTCTCAAAGCATAAGAAATCCCTTTACACTGAGCAATAACAGGCAGGGGATTCAACTTCACAGAAGATGACCCAGAAAGGAAGGGCTCAAGTCTATAACACACCCCACTATGGGTCTTTGAAAAGAGTTTGAAGGGATTGTTGAATTCAAGGATAAGGGTTGTAGATTTTCCCAAAGAAAATATGCTCCTAAAACTGAGTTTGTGTACAACATTAAGCCATGTCATACTTTGCATGTTTGTGGTTTTGCATATTTTGTGAATACAGCCATTGTAGTTTGCAAACTACATATTGTATTTTAGCATTATGTATGAATCAATTGTGGTTTATTCAATAAACAGCAGATAAGCAAACCAAAGCTTAATGAAATGTATGAACCTAGTCTTAAAGGTAGTAGTAAGACAATCGATACTTCTCCTCTGGTGATACATGGTAGCATCATTCTGCCACAGTGATTCCCCCCTCCTTTGACTAGAAATGAAAAATAAAAGTTTTTAGAGGGTCTCCTTTGGGAACTTCGATCTCCCCTCAAAGTTTCTCTTTGCGCTATTCTGCTTTTCACTGGATTCAAGAGATTTGGGGAACAATGTACATGTAAGACCTGGCAAGGCTTTTATATACATTAACTTTGTCATTGACTTGTGGAATTTAAGATAATCAAGTAATATCTGGAATATAGGGAAGGTCTCTACTTTTAAGTCTGAGGGTTTTTTTTTCCATCTGATGTTTAGGTTTTAGCCCTCTGAGTGGTGGCACTGTCTTGGTTAGTTCTGCTTTGGCTTTACGTGCCATATTTCAACAGTTTCAGTGCCAAGGGAAACTTACTGATGCTTCAGCTTAGCTTTTCACTTTCAAGTAGAGTGCAGGAGTGAGTCAAGTGGAAGACAGATTATTTTGCTTGGTTTTGTTCTGTGCATGAATCCAAGTATAGTCCAGAAGGATGCTGAGGAGAGATCAATATCACCTACTTAACCATTTGGCTGGCTACCTTCAGCTTTAGCCGCTGCATGATTTTTAATTTGAGCCATTTTTACTCTGCTCCTCATGGCCCATGAAAAGAACCCAGAATGATGCAACACAAAAGGAAAAGATTCAGGGACAGAAAAGCTTACAAAGCTTCTTAAAATATTATTTTGGCAAGAAGATGAAACAAATGTCCATCATTTTCATTGCTTGACATAAAGAGTCTGGCTGATCTTTCTCTTGCCTTAATTTTTTTCCTGGAGTGTCTCATTGGCTGATGGATGAGGCCAGAAGACATTACTTTCTCAGGGCAATTGTGAACTGGAAATGACAAGAAAGGCTGGAGCACAGTTTCTGCAGCTTCTCCTTCTCTAGTTAAATCAGGTTTGTCCTGTCTAAGAGCTTCTACATTAGCCTTCCCCTCAATCTGTGCTGGATGACAACTCTCCTTATTTATATCCAGCATGGTCATACTGTAGGTCATGCTTCCTGGGGATGGTGGGAGACTGGGAACTGAAGAGCAACTCCCTAGGATGAACTGGATTGAGAAGTATTGTATTGCTTTTTCATTATAGACTATTGGATACATTGAAACTGAAGCTCACAGATTGCTCCATAGAAGTGTGTGTGTGTGTGTTTTAATTATTATTATTCTGTACTTCCACAGCTGTTCAGGGCACATGTTCAACTTTCAGCCACACATTTGTAAATTTCCATTAATTCCTTTTCCCCAAGCATTCTTCTCTGTTTGATTAACAAGGTTCTGCTTTTATAGCTCTGATAGATCAGATGGAGGATTTCACTTCTGCAATGAACCATGACATTGTGATTTTAAGGTACACTGTTCAATAGAAGGATTGGAATAGCTTAAAATTCCTTTTTAATTGGTTATCTGTGTTGATATTTGCTGCCTATGACCCTCAAGGGCTATGCTTGCACAGACGTACCCACATGTTCACACACTACTTTTCATGCATCCTCAAATACCTGAGGTACCCCAGAACAATAACGTTTCCTGATCTATTCATGAGTCAGCTGCTGGTAAATTTGGAGAGGATTTACTCGTGGCTCACAAAACATAGATTCTCAAAGGTCACAGGAGCATAATTTTAATTGAAATAAATCCATGTATTTATTGATACAGCTTTCCTAAAATATTTTCAGTTTATATATGTGTTTGTAGATCAATTAAGCAAATTTTGTATTTAGAAAATGTTGTAGAGGATCAGCAACTTTCATGAAAAGCAATCAGAACAAACAACAAATTACACAAATAGTTTAAGAATATGCTTATGCTTTTTTAAGCATAAAAGTATCTTAAAATGCCTTTGAGATAACAATCAATTAACATAACTTGAATTTACAACTTTTACATTTGACCTCTTTTTATTAATATTTATTTTAAAAATATTGATCAGGACTAGATTTTTAAATAATTGTTTATGTCAGCTTTACATATACTTACACGGGTAAAGGAATAGATAATAAATATTCATTATATAAACAAAACACTACTGTCTGAAACCTTTTGCACAGCTCACTGACATATTTCAGCACATTTTCTTAACCAATTCAGTATTTACAATTATACTGTGCTGTTTTAGCATTTTCCTAGACATGAAGTTTTCACCTCATTGTTGGGCCTTTATCAAATCCTTATCATCAGACAAAATGCCAAGGATTTAGGTTGACACTCAATAAAATTCAGCAGAGTTTGAACATGAGTCAAGATGGCTGAGTTAGCCAGATGGATAGTGACATGAGAGTTAGGCATTTGCACAGATTGGTAGTTCTTTGTGAGCAACACCCTTTATCTAATCAACAGATGAAAGACAAAACTCCCTTTAATTCAATGAGTTGAAAGAAACACCTATATAAATAGGACCTGAATACTCCTAGACATTATTCTCATTCCTAGCAGTGAATTGCAGAACAAAATAGATTCTTGAACTAAAGACCTATGACATACTTGAAAATTATTCTGATAGTATCAAAAATAACTATATTCCAATCAGCACAGCAATCTGGGAAATTAGATCAATCCAATCAAAAATGAGACAAAACAAAATTATTCCCCCTGCATTCCCAGAATTACTCTATGCTGAAAAGCCACTTGAGACCAGAGGTTTTTCTTTGGGGATTGATGGACACAGTTGGAAAAAAATCATGGAACTTTGTTTTGTACATGATAACTGCAGTGAGATTATTGTATGCACAAAGATGAAAAGATTCAGTACTACCCACAATGGAGGAATGGTTGGTGAAGATGATGGAACTTGCTGAGATGGCTAAATGGACTTCTTTGATCAGAGAAAAGACAGTATCTGTGTTTATTGCTGATTAGAAACCCCTTATGGACTTTTTGCATAAAACAGAAAAAAATGAATTTACGATTTATGGTTTTGATGATTAGGCAAGATAGATTATAGAAAGAAGAGAGCTCTGCTGAAACCATACAGTAAGAGGTAAATTTATAATTGTACCTATAACTGCTGTAAAGAAGATTGGAAGCTACTTCTTTGTATCTTTTTTCTTTATTTTCTGTTTTTCTTTTTCTTTCTTTCTTGCACTTTTAGCTTTCTCTTTCATTTCCTTCTTTTTCTTTTCCTTTTCTTACTTTATATCAGTTTGTATTAGTTTTTAATCTTCTTTTTAAACAATCTTTAATAAAAATTGTATAAAAAAAGAAAAAACCCCGTTGTACAGTAGCTTGCCCTGCCAGTGTTGGTGGGGTTGTCGTTTTCTCCTTGGTAGTTCCTCGATTAGGGCATTGTTTTCTGCTTGACTGTTTGCCTGGAGTTAACCCTGCTTATCTGGGTGTTGGCTGCTGGAGACGATGTGTCTTTTTGTTTCCCTCTTACCTTTTTTATTGTCTCCTTTGAATGGTGTGGAACTATGGTTTATTTCTATTGATGGCTGATTTGTCTGAATGCCAAGCTTCCAGGAATTCCCTAGTGTTTTTGGATTTGGCTTGGTCTAGGATGCTGACAGCTTCCCAGTTAAAACTATGGTTGAGTCTGTCCATGTGTTGTGAGATTAAGGAATTTTCATCATGTCTTCTGACTGCTAGTTGGTGTTCATGGATGCGCTCTGCTAGTCTTCTGCCTGTCTGTCCTACATAGTGGCCATTACAGTCCTTACATTGTATGTGGTAGATGACTCCTGTTTTTTCTTCTTGGGCTGCTGGGTCTTTTGGTTTACTTAAGATGTTTTGCAGGGCTTTAGTTGTTTTTTTTGTTATGATAATGCTGTGTGGTTGTAATAGTCCATTGTTTCTGAGATGTTTTTGATATATGGTGGTGTTATTCTTTTCATAGCTTGTGTTGGTTGTGCTGCAGCAGGTTGAGGGGTCAGGCACTTTTTGATAAAGTTGCAATATTTAATTGTTAAGATCCAGGCTTTAGTTTCGATTAAAGTTTGACCCGTTTCTAGGCAGATTATGGGATAAGAGATGCAATTAAGAGCCCCTAAGAGCTGCCTCAGAAAGGAAGCCTGTATACCTTCCACTTGAGCATTGAAAGCTCTCAACCAAAGAGGAATACCATAAAGTATTTGAGAGAGAGATTTGGCTTAAACATCCTAATTGCTGCTGGTACAAATTGATTGCCTCTTGTAAAATAGAACTGTTTGATCTGGGCGGTGGAACAATTGGATAAATGAATTGACTTATTACGATGAGTTACCCAAGAAAGATTATAGCTAAAAGTAATGCCAAGGTATTTAAAAGTTTTGACTTGTTCGATTTCTATACTGCCCATAGACCATCTCGCCAGATGCCATCTTTTAGCAAATATTATTACCTTTGATTTGGAAAAATTGGTAGTAAGTGAGTTACTTTGACAATAATTATAAAATGCCTCCAAATATCTTCGTAAGCCCACCCTCCAGCAGGAAAGAACTGTGGTATCATCGGTGTAAAGTAACAAGGGAGTAGGAAGACCGCCAAGACTGGGGAGGGTGACCATTAACTTCTAAGACCTTTGCAGGGCAAATATCCTCTGAAGGACATGGATCCTGTGTCATCCTGCCGGTATTTGCTTTGTGATGCTATACCTGAGATTACCCAAATTGTCGCTAAGTTCCTGGAGGAAGTGTTCAAAAGGAAATGTAACCAAACTCTTTTTTGAGTATTGTTTTCCTGCTGTCATCCTTATGATATACTAATTCCTTGTATTTTAATGTTTGTAATGCCAATAAAGGTTTGAACTGAATTGAATTGAATTGATAAAGTTGCATGGGTAACCATTTTGTTGGAAGATGTTGTATAGGCAGTCTGTTTCCTTTTTCTGGGTTGCTGCAGTGTGCATGTATATAAACTAATTATATAAGCTACTGTATATAGACAGGGAGCAAACTCCACACTCACTTGCACTGATGATGTTACCTAGTTGGGTAATGAAACATCTGCAAGCAAACCACCAAGCCCAGAGAGCACCAAGGATTCCACAGATCAACCCTGAGCCACATATATTCTCTTCTGCTTTTCCTTTGTCTGTTGACATAATCTCTGAATTTAACTAAACAGCCACAATTTGTCTTTAGCAATTTATACAATCCTTGCATCCTTTAGAATGAATCCAAAACAATACCCTAAACACCATTGCAATCAGATAATACTTCTTAAAGCTTTGACCAGTTAATTTGATACAGCATTCATGCATACTCATACCCTATCAATCACTGGAAAGCTTGACAAATCAGCTTTGTGGGCCTATGAATGAATTTCTCCTCCCGTATGCTTTAATATCCACATGAGAAAAGGAAAACCAGTCTGCATTTAGAGTCAGGTTCTCTAGATGGCTGGGGATCTTTAATTGGAAAGTAGATTTTAGGAAATCCATTTCTTTTTTCAAATAATTTCATTGTGCTATATGTTATTCCAAACACTTTGACTAGGAAAATCCTTTGCTTTGAACACAAGAATGCACTTCAGCAGTGTTATCACTTTGGGGGAAGAGATAAATTGGATACGCTGAGACTTTTTTGACTTGATAGTGTACAAGAATCTGTCAGCTAGTAAAATGCAAACTTTCAAGCTTCACTACCATCTTCTCCTGGAAGAAAATGACTCTCAAGAAATATGGAACATTCACGTACTGTACATCATTCTGAGAATGCTAAAGAGGAAAATAAAATAAAATAAAATAAAATAAAAAAGTGAAGATTATCTCAATCTATTTTTGAAATGAAGGTAGAAACCTGTGGTTCTATGCCCACACATGGTCTTCAGCATAATTCTATGTGTCTCTCACTTGGCATCATTTCAGATCTCCAGCAAGAATGATTATGAGTCTTCTCCTGACACCCAGTTGAGGGGGGCGGGGGGAAGGAAGAAGGAAAAGACATATTCAGCATATCATTATAGGTTTGGGGGAGCTGCTGAGGAGAATGACACAGAAATGCCATTCATCTACTAACACCTTTTCACCTGGGCGTCTCCAAGTCCCTTTAATCATGCCAAAAAGAACTGTGAAAGAAAGCCGCTTTTAAAAGCCCAACTGGTCAAATCTGAAGAGGGAAGACATTACTTTTTAGTTCTTGAATTTCAAAGTCAAGTCTAACCATAGATCTTCCACCCAATCAATTTAATCATCCACAAGTCCACAGTAAATGCATACAACTAATTAGAACCGGCTGTTGAATAGTCTTGATTGACGAACACAGGATGAATCAAAATTGCTCTTCTGCTTGATTGGGGTTGAGAGAGGAGAACACAAATGATTAGTAATATGGGGGGGGTTTTGGGTTTTTTTTTTTTGTTGAAATCAACTAATTACATATTTGCACGATAAAGTGAAATGGCACTGGAGTTTTGCCAGCTTTATGGTTCTTTATTGCATTTTTACAAAAACTGTGAAATCCTAACAGAACACATTTATTCAAGAAATTTGAAGAAGCTTCAAAGGATATTTGCTGATACTCTGGCCAATTTTTTCCACTTAAATATGTCTGGCTAGCCTTGCGCTTCTATGACAGTCAATTTGGAGTTTTAGAGAGCTGAAGGAAGCAAGAGAGAAGATTGAAAATTACATACCAGTGTATTTTTCTAAACAGATAATCTCAACTCCCAAATTTGGGTAGTTTGAGACATTATTATCCGGATTATTATTCTGCCCAGGTATGATTTATATATCCCCTTTTTAAATGTCTCTCTGTGGTGCGTGTTAATGGCCCATAAGCAAAACCAATGGAGATATTTTTGATGATTAAACTATATAATCTTTTTTAAAATATTAATTAATATGGGAAAAATAAATAAATGTCTTCTTTAGAACTAATGAAAAAATATGGAAATACTTATGCATTAGCTTCTGATCTAGATCATATTTTTTTGCATCAACTTCTTATCTAGATCTCCTCCCTCCCTCCCTCCCTCCCTCCCTCCCTCCCTCCCTCCCTCCCTCCCTCCCTCCCTCCCTCCCTTCTTTCTTTCTTTCTTTCTTTCTTTCTTTCTTTCTTTCTTTCTTTCTTTCTTTCTTTCTTTCTTTCTTTCTTTCTTTCTTTCACCAGTGTGAATCTGTATGAAGGAGGCTCAACGGTTATGATTGTTTTTCAGAAGTTTGAGATGGTGGAGGGAAGTTGGAGTGAATCTTGGCTAGAGTGTTTGGCAGCCAGACACTTTGTGGGGTGTTGTCCAGAGTGGTGGGAAGAAAGATGCTGTGTGAGTGGAACTTCGCTTTGTCTGGATTGGGTGGCAGCAAAGAAGGAGGACCGCAGGCCAGGTTATAGTACCAAGACAGCACTGGTCACACTTGTGGTTGACCTTTGAGGGTTCAAGATGGGGTGGTGTGTCCATCCTGGCTCTTCTGGATCTCTTAATGGCTTTGGGTATCATTGACCATAGTATCTTGCTGGACCGGCTCTGGGGACTGGGAATGGGAGACACGTTTTGCAGTGGTTCTCCTCCTTTCTCCATGGCTGGTACCAGTCAGTGCTGGTGGGGGAGGAGAGATCTAGCCTTAGGCCCCTGCTATGTGGGTTGCCTCAGAGGTTGAGTCTCTCTCCCCTCCTATTTAATATCCATATGAAGCTTCTGGGAGAGGTGATCCGCCAACACAGATTTCAGTATCAGTGTGCTGATGATATCCAGTCTCTACCCTGTGCTGGGCAAGTGATGCTGCTCAGGTCCTGGCTCAGTGCCTGGATGGTGTAAGGGCCTGGATGGGGAGAAATGCTGCAACTCAACCCTAGCAAGACAGAGTGGTTGTGAGTTTTGGTATCCCTGGGGTTAGGAGAGTTGACATCTCTGACTCTGGATGGGATAACACTCCCCTGGACAGATGTGTTCTGCAATTTGGGGGTCCCCTTGGACTCGCAGCTCCTGCTGGGAGAGCAGGTGGCAGCTGTGGCCATTGGGGCCTTTGCACAAATCTGTCTTGTGCACCAATTGCTTTAGTCACCTCCTATTTGGATTATTGCAATGTACTTTACATGGGGCTGCCCTTGAAGACCATCTGGAAGCTGGAACTGATCCAGAATGCAGCAGCATGCAGAGTTTTGTGTGTCTTGCAGCTCACCTGAGTAACACCACAGCTGTGTGAGCTGCACTGGCTTCCAGTTGCTTTCCAGCTGCAATTCAAGGTGCTGGTTATCAGCTTTAAAGCCCTACGTGGCACAGGTCCAGGTTACATTGCGGGACTGCCCCTCCTTGAGGTTATCTGCATGTCCAACTAGGTTAGATAGGTGGGTGCACTCCAGGTCCCCTCCCTTAAAATGTTGCCATCTGATGAGACCTTAGAGGTATGCCTTCTCAGTGGCTGGCCCAGTCCTTTGGAAAGCCTCCCACTGTAGATCAGAGGGAACCCTATCCTTTTAGCCTTCCGGAGAGCTGTGAAGACCTGGGTCTTCCCCCAGGCATTGGGCTAGGATGGGGGTTGAGCTATGAGGATGACTGGTCTGGCACCTGACAGGAGGGTACTTTTGTTTTTCCATATGTTTTCTATGGATTGTTGTGAGCTGCCTAGAGTTATATTATGAGATAGGGGGCCATATAAGTCCTGTGAATAAAGTAAAGTAAAGTAACATAAAATAAATAAAATATTGCCTGTGGCAATCCAATATCTTGCAAGAAACCTTCAATATACATATTTATGCAATTCATACCTATTATTTCTTCTTCTTTTTGTCAGAATAACCAGGAATAAATAAGCTGAAAAGAATGTGATGCCATGGAGGTTTTGTCTCTGTGCCTGGAGGCTGTTGAGGTCTGGATAGGGCACAACAAGCTTCAGTTCAACCCTAGCAAGACCCAGTGGCTCTGGGTGTTTGGACCTCCTGGTTCTAGGGACTTCCCATCTTTGGTTCTGGATTGGGTTGCAGTGCCTCAGGCAGAATTGGTGCCAATCTGGGGTCCTCCTCGACACACAGCTCCTGCTTGAGGAGCAGGTGGCAGCCACAGCTAGGATGCCTTTGCACATCCTATGGGTTGTGCATCAATCGCACCTGTGTCTGGACTGTGTCCTCCTCACAGTCACTCATACCCTAGTGACCTCCCAATTGGATTACTGCAATGCACTCTACATGGGGCTGCCCTTGAAGAGCATTTGGAAAACTTCAGCTGATGCAGAATGCAGCAGTGCAAACAGTTAAGGGAGCCTGTTATTCAGTGCATGTGACCCCTCTGCTCCACGAACTGCATGCTTCTGGGTGCAATTCAAGGTGCTGGGTAGTCACCTTTAAAGCACTTCATGGCTTGGGACCAGGTTACTTATGGGACCATCTCTCCCCAGTTGTTTCTATTCATCCCATCCATTCTGACAGGAGGGGCAGGCTCTAGGTCCCATCTACTAGGGACTGTCACTTAGGGGAGGGCAAGAGGAGAACCTTTTCTGCCATGGTGCCTGCCCACTAGAGTATCATCCCCTCAGAGATCAGATTGGCCCCATCCCTGCTAGCCACCCACAAGGACTTAAAGATGTGGTTCTGTGCTCAACCCGAGGGCCGGAGGGTGTGACGGAACCTGTTTCCTGGTTGGGTTGACTTTATATTTCTGTATTATTTTTTCCCCCTCAGCTGCTATGTGTTTTGTGCTTTTTAATATGTTTTTATTATTTTTAATATTGTTAGCCACCCAGAGTCATGTATTTGAGATGGGCAGCCATGTACATCTAACAAGCAAACAAATAAATAAAATAAAGTAGATATTTTGCTCATTTCTTGAGTTATGCAGTACCCAAATGATTAATATTCAGAATCAGTCTGTCACTGTGATTCCGTTGCCAAACAAAATATTTCAGAAAAAAATGGAAGGTGACAACCTATCCTTACCCGTTTTTCCACTAAAATTTGTTATTGATGAATGTCTTTGATTTGTCAAATATGCATGTTACATCCAAAATGAAGGCTAAGTTGATTCTCAGGAAGTCAGAGTCAAAGGTTTGAAGAAAGCAGGTGTGCTATCAGCAAAACAGTTCATTTTCTCTTGAAGAAATATTGCTGCCTTTTGGCTTAATTAATTCTGAAAAAAAAAGGAGGGGCTGTGACAAAATCTGTTCTTTAGTTTAAAAGTTCTCCCATCAAAGATGCCCATTTTCTGCATAATTCTAAGAAAGCTTCTGAATTTCTTTTGAATTCCTCCCAATGCATGGCTTTCCATTGCTTTAAAACCTCCTAGGACTTCTTCACATCCTGAACTAAACAGCCTCCATAGACAAAGCTGTCTAGATATTTTCTCAGTCCTTTAATGGAAGTCCCCAAGGAATAAAAAATTGGAGAGGCTGCACCTTGCTAGAGAACATTTAGTATCTGATTCACCCAATATCCAGAGTTCTTTGGATAGATTATTATTTAAAGTTATTTAAAGCACTATTAATAGCAATAAAAAAGATGGGGAGAATGATGAATTATATAAATACATACTAATAGGATTAGACCAGTGTTTCTCAACCTTGGGAACTTTAAGATGTATGGACTTCAACTCCCAGAATTCAGAAACACTGGATTAGACAGTGAAAAACAGAGTAGTTGTGTACACATCCCTTTCCTATTAACCAAAGAAAGTGTAAGAATCCTGCATCTTGCAGTTCTTCATTTCCTAATTTTTTTCTCCTTTGCAAAATAATAACAATAATAACAATAATAACAATAATAACAATAATAACAATGATGAGAAGGAGAAGGAGAAGGAGAAGGAGAAGGAGAAGGAGAAGGAGAAGGAGAAGGAGAAGAAGAAGAAGAAGAAGAAGAAGAAGAAGAAGAAGAAGAAGAAGAAGAAGAAGAAGAAGAAGAAGAAGAAGAAGAAGTTGTTTTCCATCAGTTTGGATAAAAGCATTTAGAAACAGGTGGAGGAAATATTCAGCCAGCATATCTGCAAATAAGTATTCATGTTATGCAAATTAGCTATTATGTGATCGATCATTTTCATCTCTTTATGCAAAATAAATAATAAATAAATAAATAAATAAATAAATAAATAACAAAAATGCTATTATGTGATTTGTGCCAGCACAGTCAATTTGTTTCAATGGTCTGGAAACATGCCAAGACTTCTTCCAGCTAAAGCTGCTTGAACATTTTTCCTGCCAAAACCCTTTTCTGCCCTCCCAGGTGCACGTACCATTTTGTTGGGCAACTACTCTAATTGTGTCTTCTGTCTCCCACATATTTCCATGCCTGCAATAGCTACTGCTGTTATTATGGGGTCAAAGTGGCCATCAACATCTTGTCCAACCCCCTTACCCAAAATGAAAAGGAAATGGATCTCTCACAGTAGAAACAAAGTTGGACATATTACATTGCGCTGAAGCTGGGGAAGGATCCTCAGACCCAGGATGAGCTTTTAATCTGGTCAAACCTACTGTGAGCAACATAAGAAAGAATGCTAGTAAAATTAGTAATGGCGTGATAGATCTACTGTTTTGTCTGCCATGACAATTACACACATTCAAAGTCCAGCTGTAGAAAAGATTGAAAAAGTCTTCCCTCTTGATGTTCTGGAAGTCCCTCAAGATTTGGTTATGTCAGCAGGTCTGGAGGTCCCAGGGTACCAGTGACACGTTCATATGGCCCCACTACTGAGCTGGATATACTCACTCTCTCTTTGCTGGGGGTTTATATATTTTTTAATAATATTTAATCTTTAATACTGATTTTTATATTTTTATAGTGATTGTTTTATATATGTGTTGTTTTTATCTGATTGTTGTACACCGCCCAGAGTCAATTTTCATGAGATGGTTGGCCATATAAATTTGATTAATTAATTAATTAATTAATAAAATGCTTTTATAGACAAGGAAGGAAACATATTTAAATAATGTAGTGCTTAAGAATAAGGTTCTAAAAATGGATGAACACATTTGTCAATGCATTTGGGTTACAAAATTTGACACCATACCCTGCAGCCCCCTTTTTCCCCACTGGTTCATTATCACTGCAAGAGTTTGGGAGAATATAACTTTAGCATAAGGTGAGGGAACCCTATATTTATTTACTTGCATGAGGAGTCAAACAAATGCCATGAAAACTCATGGTTATGTTTCCAAAAGGAAAGATCTGCCACCCCAGTGCCACCTCACACAACATACCATTGTTTAACCCACTTGCCTAGGTTTGCAAACCAACCTAGCATGTTGTACAAACCTGACCTATTTATACCTATTCTCCTTCACACCCATAGGCTTTGTGAGGAGAATTATTCAACACCTAGAGAGGCAGGTTAAACAAAACAACATACAAGGATGCAATGGGATCTCAATTTACTCGGAAATACCAAAGGCAATTAAATCTGCTTCTAAGCAGATACATTTAGGACAGTGCTATAAATAGCTTTGATGAAGTTCAGGAAGTAAGGATCTGTAAAAGAAGAAGATGATGAGTGTAGGATCTACATTAAATACACACACATACATACAAACAAGGCTGAAAGATATAGTCTTGTCTTGTATTGGCTTAACACATTTTTTATTGATTATGAGCCATCAAGTTGTTTTTGACTCCTAGAATCGATTTTCTCCATGAGTCTTCTCCAAAAGTCTTCAAAAGCATCAATGCTCTTCCTACCCTGCTTCTTCAAAGTGCAACTTTTGCTTCCATAGAGTATCACAGGGAATATCATGGCTTATATGATTCTGATCTTTGTAGGTATGGACAAATCATGGCATTTGAATATCTTTTCCACGTTCTTCATGACTGCCCCATCAAGTGCTAGTCTGCAGCGCATTTCTTAACTGTTTGTTTTTTTAGTGTTGATGTTTGATCCTAAAAGGCAGAAGCTATCTACCACTTTGATATCTTCATTGCCATTCTATGGCTGGTTGTTCTACCTGTTGGCATCAATTTGATCTTCTTTATATTTAATCTTAGTCCCATTCTGTTTTTACTGTGCTACTTGACTTTTATTACTAGAGTTTACAGATCCTTTGCATTTTCGGCTATCAGGGTAGTGTCATCAGCATAGTGCAGGTTATTGATGTTTCTTCCTCCAATTTTAAAACCACACTCATTTTCTTGAAACCCAGCTTCCCTTAATATATATTCATCATATACTGTAGGTTGAATTAATAAGGGGAGATTATACAGCCTTGTCTCACTCCTTTGTCAACCTGGAGCCAGTCTGTTTCACCATGTTCTGTCCATACTGTGATTTCCTGACCTGTATATAAGTTTCTCATGAGGACAATGAGATGTTCTGGGATTCCCATTTTTTCTGAGCACATTCCACAGCCTGATGTGATGAACACAATCAAAGGCCTTTCTATAATCAATGAAGCACGTAGTGACTTCTTTTTGGTATTTTTTTGCTTTCTCAATTATCCAGCATGCATCAGCAATAATGTCTCATATTCCTTGGCCTTTTCTAAAGCCAGCTTGAATATCTGACATCTCTTTTTCCATGTAGGATTTTAATCTGCATTGGATGATTCTAAGCATTATTTTGCCAGCATGTGAAATTAAGGATATTGCATGCTAGTTTGCACACTGTTAAGTCTCCTTTTTTTGGTATTGGAATGTAGATTGATCTCTTCCAATATGTTCGTCACTGTGTCGTTCTCCAGATTTGCTGGCATAGCTTGGCTAGAACTTTGACTGATTCTTCAATATTTCAATGACTATTCCATCAGTTCCTGTAGCCTTCTGACTTGGTAATGACTGGAGTGCTGATCTAATTTCATCTTCTAGTACTAGAGGTTCTTGTAAATAGGGAATATCTTCTAAGGTATATTGGATGTTGACATCTCTATTGTATAGTATTTCAGTATACTCCTTGCATCTTAATTTGATTGCCTTTGAATTAGTTACTATCTTTCCAATGGAGTCCTTTAGCATACCATTTTGAGGTTGGAATTTCCTTCTGAGTTCAGAGATCTTTTGACAGACTTTCTTTGTTTTTCCATGTCTGTTTCCATCTTCAATGTCTGTATAGATGTTGTTTTAATACTACTTCTTGTTTCTTCTAATAGCTCTCTGAAACTCTGTTAAATTCCTTTCTGAGATTGTTGTCTTCCTTGGCTTTGGCTTTTCTTATCTTCTTGACAATTTCAATGGTTTGTCTGATATCCAGTTTGCTTTCTTCTGTTTCTTCATTTTTAGCAGTCTCTTTTCACATTAACAACTTCTTTAAGTTTATTCCACAATTCCTCTGTTATCTCAGTGAGATTCAGGACTTCAAAGCAATTCCTGATATCCTCCTTGAAAATGGTGGGTATATGTTCAAGATCATATAATGGAAAGTGGCTGGCTTTCTTCTACTTTAACTTAACTTGGAACTTGCACATGAGCAGTTCATGATCTGTTTAGAGAATGAGGAAAGAAAACTTTTCGATCAATGATAGTCTAATTTTTTTTCTTCGAAGGAAGAACATTGATAACTTCGTGCAAACATTCCAGAATGGATTACATTGTGTTACTGATAGATTAACTGACTCATTGACTTCTACCACCTTTTGGCCAAAGCAGCTGAAGTATTTTATCATCTTAAAATAATAAATCAGAGTCCTGTTTGTTCACAAATTTACGATCTGATTTACAAGTAGTATAATAGAACAGACTCCTCTCAGGTTTACTGAAGGAACTTTCAAGAGTTAATGTCTGAAGCAACTTTTCTTTTGCCTATTTGCAAGCACACTAATCTGAAGTAGACTTCCTGGAACTGGGTCATGGCTGCCTCAGCAGCTCTCTCAGTGGAATAGCAACTCTAGCTGAATCATCACTGAACTGGGACTAAAAGGAGTCAATTCTTAATCTAGGTGTATTTATAAAAGGAGGAAAAAAGAAGTGGGAAGTCTGCTACTACTCTCAGTATTATAACTCTATTCCCTTAAGTCTCTGAAAATTCTTTCCAGTTCCTTGCTCCATCCAAGTAATAAGTTAAAATGATCTCTCTATGTAATATCTGAAATTTTGTTAAACTGTATAAAGGTATTTTCTTTTACCTCTGAAACTACTCTGAATGCAGGTGCTTGTTACTGCAAGATATACCACTGTGTTCAACTCTGCAAACACCTAGGACAATTGATGATCTCTTTGAAAGCTAATGACATAAACTGCCTTGCCTATGGTCTTTCATCTCTCCTTTGCAAGCTCACTTCATTGCAGGTGTAATTCTAAGCAGAGATTAGAAATCAAAAATTCAATTTACCTCCCCATTCAATACTTCCAAGAATTCTCAAGCATCAGAAAGAGAATAATTTCATATGTATTTTATTGGATATATTAGGGTTTTACCCTCATCCATAAGATAGTGATGGCACAAGAGAGCAGTAGCTAGCCATTGACAGCTAAGTGTTTTTGAGCTGGCCAAACTACTTTGCTTTTCACGTCATGTCCATGTTCAGCTTGCAGCAATGCCAAGGTTTTTGCTCAAGACAACATTGTTTTTTCTGTTTTTGGGGTGGAGTTTCTTCACATCAATTATGGGAGCTAAAGATGAGTCAGAATTCTATTCTGCTTCTTGGCAATGAGCCTCTGGCAGGAACTCTGAAAAAGTCTTTTTGTGAGAAGGGAATCCATATAAGCATTTTAACTGAAGAGTAAAACAATAAATTGCTCAGAAAGAATCCAGTTCCTTTGAGAGAAATAAAAGGTTACTTTGAATGGTAAGCCACTCACAGAACTGTAGGGAATAAAAAGAGAAATAATATGTGGTTCATTTGAAACTTGGTCCATAACATGGCCCTATCTTTGTTTGATTGTTGATAAGATTTATAAACCACTTCACTCCAGAGGCTCTAAGTGGCATACAAAATCAAATACTGTATATAACAATGTAATTAAAACAATAAAACTGTAATAAAATATTCCATTCTGATCAATGATTTTAAAACAAGCACATGAAATTGGCATTCATTTTTGTACACAACAATATTATTATTATCCTCTGAATGACACATCCCATTCAAAATTAAAAATCTAAAAGGGTAGCATTAGGATGCGGTACCATTATTGTGACAGAATGGTACAGCTAAGCACTGTCAGCCCTTCTGTCATGTGGTCTCCCAGACATACAAGCTATACTTGGAGATGGTGAGCTCGGCCTGGAAAAATGGAGTGCAAAACAGATGAGCACATTCACATACAGAGGAACTTTCTCATGAGAGGGGGGAGAAAGGAAGTGAACATGGCCTGATGACCTGGCAGGAAGTAAGTTAGAGCTTTGGAAAGGAAGATGAAGATGGATAAGCAAGCCAAAATGGATTTAGACAGTGTTGACTATTACTGATTTTTCTGGTTCTGCAGTGGATCAAGACCACTGAAGAGCTCCAAGGTGAATGGAAGATCACTAAAGATGGGGAGTATTGGACTTCAAGGGATCATGCCTATGTGACCAGAGGGAGGTGAATCAGAAGAAAGAAGAGCAATTTGCTGTCAACCACAAGAGACACTACACATGTTTAAATTATATATTGCCTCATTAGAAGAAACATTGCATGGTAGGCAGGGAACTAGTACCTGGGAATGATAAAACAAGCAATACATTAATTTACTGCTTTTTATTGCATATCAGACTCTTTAATGGCCAAAGCAGTACAGGGGAGGGGGAGCTGAAGAACGGTTTGTTTCTCTGTACTAACTAAATGCTGCATAATTAATCTTACCAAGACTTTTCTATTTGTGCTGTGAATAAGGCAGAAAAAAGAGTTCACAATAATGTTTTTGCATGCTGGTTGATCCTGAGATCCCATTCCCCCAAAGCCTTATGACAACTATCATCCGGTAAAACATTTCAGAAAGAAAGAATGTATCTTATCACAACTAATGGATGATTTTCTATATTTACTAGATGCAGTTTCCTACATATTGATAAAAACCTGTTGGCTGCTGCAGCTGTAGGAATGCAGTATCCTCAATTCCTGGGATTCATCTGATAGCAATACTAATAGAAATGTGGTGATGGTAGTTCATTTACAGTTTGCAAACTCTGCTGGGCTTGCTTCTATATTTTTGATGGCAGGGCTAGTAAACACAGTGGTACCTTGGTTCACGAACTTAATTCGTTCCACAGTTCTGGTTGTGAACCGAATTGGTCGCGAACCGAATCAAATTTCCCCATAAGGTTCAATGTAAATAAGGTTAATCTGTTCTGAACCCTACGAGCATGGTCGCCAACCGAATCAAATTTTCCCATAAGGTTCAATGTAAATAAGGCTAATCCGTTCTGAATCATATGTTGTTTTTTTTAACCACAAAAATATGAAACAAAGTACAGTACAGTACAGTATGAAGAGAGAGAACACTAACCTTGCTTGGGGCAAAACCAAAAAGCTTCACAGCAAGTGTCTGTGACCACGATCTCGCCTAGAGGAAGCCACGACCACATGTCAAAGCAGGGAAGATGGCCGCGGGTCATGTTCATCACCCGATGCGGAGTTCGCGAACGGAAGCAAAATTTTGCGAATGCTGCTGTTCGCAAACCGAATTGTTCATGAACAGAAGCGTTCATGAACCAAGGTATTACTGTAATATTAATTTCATTTATACCACCTTAAAATCTGTGTATCAGCAGTAAATATTGACCCAGTGGGAGAAAAATGTCTAAAATTGGTAGATATGAGCCATTTTGAGTTGGGGAGTTCATTTATACATAAGTCTAGCCCAGCAGTGTCACAAGAAAGGAAAATCTAAAGAATAATTAATAAATAATAGCCTGTTGTGTCAGGAGCAGCACATCAGAGCAAAGCTTCTAACAGTGGACGTTGGAGATTCAAGACATGTCTGGATGATAAATTATTGTTTGGTTCCATACTTTCAGAGAAGTTTACATGGGGTCCAGCTCACAGGCTTGTGTAAGTGATGGAGATGAATTGACCACTCAGTGTAAATAAGCTAAACAGATCTCTGCTGCAAGCATCCTCTTAAGAATGTTAAACTTACAAGAACAAAGGATCTCAACGTTTCCAAAAGGAATGCAGTTTGCTCTGAAAGAACCAGTTCTACTGAATGATTAACAGTCAGCTCTGCTAATCTATTAACAAAATTGACATCTCTCTCTCTCTCTCTCTCTCTCTCTCTCTCTCTCTCTCTCTCTCTCTCTCACACACACACACACACACACACACATATACAGAAATGGCATTACAACTTTTTGCAAGATTTCAAATCCAGCAATTGGCATTTGTAAGCCCTCCTACACATTTTGGACAACTCATTTTGTTAGAGTGTTCAAATGATATCAACAGTGTTGGCCTGTCATCTTATATATTAGGTGGCCAGCCAGATCAGTTACAGCTCCCAGCACACTACTAGCCATGCTAGCTGGAATTGCTATGAACTATAATTCAGCAACATGTGGAGAGCAACAAATCCCCTACCCCCACTGCACAATTTTTCATGAAGGTAAGGCCAATAGAATACAGTGGATGGGATCTAGTGCTGTAGGACTTGTTAGCTGATGCTAATTACTAGTTACTTACTAATTTTTCCATTGCTTCCCTCTACCACTCTGATCAGAGTGCCTTTAATATGGGTGTGTGGAAAGATGAAGATTTATGGTGTGTGAATTTGTCATTTTCACTTATTTTTCTTTCCCATTTTTTAGATCTGAACTTCATCTCATTTCCATCCCATTCATCCTATTTTGATATCAGTCTGAGATTCTTTTTAAAACTTGTACTTGCTTTCTGAGAAGTAAATGTCCCTAAACTCTGTGTATATTACTGGCTCTTTGGTATCTTTTTATAGTATACATTTTTCCCTACATGCATATTGTGTTCACCTAATCTATACAGTTTGGTTTTTCTCAACATGAGCATGTTAGGATTTTCTCATGAGAAGAAATTCATCTCGCTATCTCCAAAACACATTGTTATGGCTAGAGAAGCAGGCCAGATGCAAATTGTTATTGTTAGTGTGCACGTATACTGCTATTTACTGCCACCTATTGGTGTCTGTATGCTAGTTACTAAAGGGGTGGGGTATAGTAGCAATAAAGTGTGAGTGAGCACATGTCTCACTTCTCAGTAGAATTTTAGCCATCATGTAATCAGTTTTTATGGGTTATGTAGTAGTAACTAATAACCAAGTAGTGTACCTCTTCTCTGAGAGTTTTTTTGGCTAGAGACTTTGTTAAACTTGTGTAGTAGATAAGTCTTGAATGCCACATATACGAGAAGAAGTGATTTTTTCTGTTTTGTATGAAACTTGTATTTTATGAAGTTTTGCATTTTTCTCAATAAACAAGAAGATATTTTATATTTTCTGGCTGGATTTCTTTGGAGAACAAGATAAGGACATTACATTCTTTAAATCTCTCTACTGCTGGTGTGTATTTTTTTGGCATAACCTGTGTTTATAGCTGCACTCTGCATAACAGAGCACTGTATAGCTAAATTGAGAAACATGTGAATTTGAAGGTTGACTTTTCCATCTGCACATTGATTTGAAAGTACAAAATTAGTTATGTTTGCAGACACAAAAAGTGAACTGATCAGTAAGCAAGCAACTAAGATTAATCTGCTAAGCACAAGAGGAAAGGAACATTGAACTCTGTCAGGCATGGAGACAGAAGAGAAGAGAAGTGAATGACTGGAAGAAAGAAAAAGCTCTCTGCTCAGGAAGAAGAAAGAGAGAAAAAAAAGAAAGGAAAAGAAAAGCAAGATTTGGGCAACTCTTGGTTTGATGAGCTTTTCCAATTATATCACCCTAGATATGACATACCAAACCAGCAATAAAACCAAAGACTGCAGCTACGGTTAACCAAAAGGAGGGCAGAGAGGATATCTGCAGACTCTTCCCATCCTGGATATAAACTATTCCAACTTCTTCCTTCAGGACGGCGCTACAGAGCACCATATGTTAAAATATCTAGATATCAGAATAGTCTTTTCCCTTGTGCCATCGCTCTGTTAAACACTACATGACTCGATATGTGCTGGACAGTGGCTTCTCCCTCTGAAAAAGTTATTTTACTGTGTGGTGTTATTGCTTGTTATTTTTCTGTTGCTATCCAAACACACTGTTGATCTTGCTGTTCATCACCGAAGATAAATTCCTTCTACAGTATATATTTTATGCTTGGTCATTAAAGTATTTTGTATTTGTATTTTGTATGGTTAATCAAAAACACTGACAGCTCAGTAGCCAGAGTGAGATGGCCATTTCAGAACTTTGTTTCAGAAGTAACTCTGTTTCACAGTAGAAGAGGTTTTTTAAAATAAATAAATAAATAAATAAATAAATAAATAAGTAAGTAAGTAAGTAAGTAAGTAAAGGCAGGTGTGATACTCTTACTGTGATGCTCTTCATTTTCAACTCACTAGAGACTTTTTAAAAAACAATGTATAAAAAGGCTCCAGACCAGTGGTACCTCAAGATACGAACGCCCCATCTTACGAAAATTTCAGGATACGACCAGCTCCGGCTGCAAAAATTTACCTCAACATGCGAACTCCGCCTCAAGCTACGAACCGGATCCGCGGCCATTTGCCCTGCTGCCACGTGGTCGTGGCTTCCAAGAGGAAGTGCTAATGAAATCTGAGCGGGAGGACAAAAGCCCAAGGAAAGCAATGCAGAAAGAGGAACTGCTAATGAAATCTGAGCGCGCGGGGGGGGGGGAGCTCCCGCTCCCGGCTGTGCGTGCGCGCTGATATTGCTTTCACTGTGCTTTTGTCGCTATGGAGAAAGGAAAAAGGAAAAGGAAAAGCCATTTGCCCTGCTGCCACGTGGTCGCGGCTTCCTGTGGGCGAGATCGCGGTAGCAAGGAGGCTTGTGGTGTGTTTTGTGGCATTTGGAAGGTTTTTGGTGTGCTTGTCAGCATGGCTCCAAAGAAAATGCAGAGCGGGCGTGGCAAGAATAAGGCTTTGCAGCTAAGAGGCAAAGAAGAGAGGAAACCCCTGAAGGAGATCTCCCCGAAGTCCCTTTGGAGGGGGACTCTCCCTCCAAACAATAACTGCCTCCCCACCCCATTCTCCCTCTTCATACTGTGCTTTTTTTCATGTTTTTGTGGTTTAAAAATAAAATGCATGTTTCAGAACTGTTTGTATTTACATTGAACCTTATGGGGAAATTTGCTCTTTCCTTTGGCCATAGCCCTTGGCCTGGTGATTGCTTTCACTGTGCTTTTGTCGCTATGGAGAAAGGAAAGAGCACGGAGGAATTGGGGGGGGGGAGCTCCCGCTCCACTGTGCGTGTGTGCGACATAAGCCTTTCCCCCCAGCGCGCTGATTGCTTTCACTGTGCTTTTGTCGCTATGGAGAAAGGAAAGAGCGCGGAGGAATCGGGGGGGGGGGCGCCAAGGGCTATGCACAGAGGAAAGAGCACGGAATTAAGAAGCAGCAGCTCGGGGGTGGGGAAGCTCCCGCTCCGCTGTGCGCACGACATAAGCCTTCCCCCCCATTCCTTTCACTGTGCTTTTCTCGCGTGCGCCAAGGGCTATGCACAGAGGAAAGAGCGCGGAATTAAGAAGAATCAGCACGGGGAGTGGGGGGGAAGCTCCTGCTCCCGGCTGTGCGCACGGGAGCCTTTCTCAGATTTCATTAGCACTTCCTTTTTCTGCGCTAGGGCTGACTAAAGCGCGCCTGGGGAATTTCATAGCCGTGCAACGCTGGCTGACACATTGAACCTTATGGGGACATGTGCTTCAGGATGCGACCAAATTCAGAGGGTGGAACGGATTAACCGTATTTACATTGAACCCTATGGGAAAACGTGCTTCAGGATGCGACCAAATTCAGAGGGTGGAACGGATTAACCGTATTTACATTGAACCCTATGGGAAAACGTGCTTCAGGATGCGACCAATTTGACTTGCGATCAGAGTCACGGAATGGATTAAATTCGTATCTTGAGGTACCACTGTAATCCTCATGCTGTGTTCATGAAGATTTGAGTTAGACCTAACTTAACCTCTCAGAAATAGTTTTGTGACATGGTGATTTCCTTACCTTCCACTTCCATGGGGTCCTTTCAACAGTAAACCTTGAAGTATACATTTCTGTGACAGACCCTTGCTTTGGCTTACCAGTTATAATTTTGTGTTCCATGCCAGATACTTAACATTTACCTTCCTACCAGTAAGTCCCAAATAATGTTCAAAATGCTCTTGGGAGGGTGGTGGGGTTCTATTCATTTTACAAATCTTCCATTATGGATTTTCCTCTTGAGAGACTAGTATTATAATAGTAATATTACTACTGCTGCTAATTAATAATAACAATAACAATAGTAATTAACATTGGCTAAGCTGACTAGTATTTCTGGCAAAAAAGGTAAAATACATGCACTTGGGTTTTGCAGATTCTAAATATGTTTTTCTGCCAAATGAGGTAAAAGAAAGAGTCTTTTTCTCTCACAATTGCAGCTGGAAGGACAAGGTGTCTCTTTTTCTTTATTGCAACAGGCATTTCACATGCACATCAAATACATTCTGTGAAACTTTCCCCCTCCCTTTTGTGTTGTACCTTTGTAAGCCTGGGGGCAAGGACCATCTTGTTTTTATTGATCTGGAAGCAATTCTGCAAGGCTTTCCTGCTGAAGAGCAGAGTACAAGTGCATTACATAATTAGATAAATAATAAAAGATCAAAGGCCCTCTTTGTATTTTGAGAAAAATCCATGATGTACCTCGCTTTAAAAAATACAGACCAACTTCAAAGAAAGCAATAGTAAATTCTCAATGAGTCATGTCTTCTGTTCTACAGTATTACTGGATTTCACTGTATGTTCTCATTCTCCTTCAAAAACTCTACAGTCTGTAATACAGATGGGAATTATGAATGGGGAACCTCAGGGCATTATCTCTCTAAAAGGGCTTTGAAGGCGACTATGTTGCAAATATACTTAAAAGAATAATATGAATCATTAGAGTGGGAGGTTTTCTCTCAACAGGATTAAAAGGCTGTTAGTTATCATTTTTGCTCAATTGCTCTCATAATTATCCTATTTGGGTGGTAAAGCTCAATTAGGGGGAAAAGGAAGTGCGATATCTTCCCAGGAGAATTTTATGAGGACTGAAAATGTTTGCATAATCATATATATGATGATAGAGATTTACATATAAAATGCATGGGGCCATGGTTCTGTAATGTAACCTTTTGATTTCATTTATTATTTTGTGTGTTTTTCTTAAAATAATTATCATTGCTTTGCTTTGCAGTTATTATTCTTGACCTAATGTGTTGAACTTGTGCTAGATATTAATAGGAAAGGTGTGATAAAAGAGTAGGCTAGATGGAGAGAGCTAAGAATAAGACATTAACTGCAGAACAAATAAGGGTGGCTGTTATTAGAAGACTATGTTAATGGTTGTGACTGAGGTGATGAGACTTCAAAAAACTCCTGGAATTTGCAGTAGCTGAATTCTAAAATTTAAAGGACAGCTGATTCCTAGAAAAATATATTCTGCAGATCAACACTTGATTACCTCATGGATTAAGACAGAAAACTAATCAAGAAGACAGCTGTCAGCTGCATAATCTGTGTACCATGTGCATTAGCAGAGACATCAGTGCTGGAAGCAATGTGTTCTAGAAGATTCAGGAAAGGTGAGAAAGAAGATGTATAAATATTTCACCTGAGAAGCAACTGGCAAAGATGCTCCCATTACAAGACATCATCAGCGTTTCTGTTCCTACTGCTTCTCTCAGTCATCAGCCCTGTCACCAACTGGCTACATTTTCTCTCCCCTCATCTACAGAAATAGTCACTCTCTATAGTTGAGAAGTTGTACATAATACAAAGAGATAAATTAGGAGCAACTGCAATTACATAATTTATTTTCTGTTATTCATTTCCAGCAATAACACTTACATCCCTATATTTTAATGTAAATCAGCTCTTCAACAATATCATTTTTCATAGCACTCAATAAAGTAACGATTCAGTAATGGCTCATTTTAATCCTTGTCTCAGACTCCTATGGCAATATATCAGAAACCTTACTGTGAGTTGGCAGCCTAAATTTAGACTCTCCTTCTAGATAAGCTTCCTGTTTTAAGCAAGCAATTCTGCAAATACACAATTAAATTGTTGGCAGTAAGTCATGTAACAGAGAGGCCAGCTTTTTGAGCCATTCTATATTGCCAACTCTTTCTCTTGGAGGACTAACTGGCAGGCTTTGGAAACTGCTTCTTATTTGATCGGATTTTGGTGTGTTTGCTGGTCACCTGATTGGGATAAGGATAAGGCAATTTCAAACAACCCAGGAGCTACTTTGGGTTGAAACTAACCCTCTCCTGCCCCACTTCGGTTTTTGTGTGCTATATGAACAGAGCCAGTCAGTGGCACTGAAGCAGCCTATTTGTCTAAAAAAAGAATGGAAATTAGATTAAACTGGTATGGATGGGAGCCCCACTGATTCCATTCTCAATTCTTACATTTGTTCGATTTCAGAGTGGGGTAAGTTTCCTCTCTATGATTATGGCAATTGCCTGTTCAAATCTGTGGTGATTTGTAGCAACTGCTATTTTATGTGCCCAAATGCACTATGTTATTCCATGGGGAGAGGAAGAATAGTAACTGTCTCAAAAATGACTCAAAAAAACAGAGTCAACAGGTAGCTGAATGTGTTGGTTTTTGAGTGGGCTATTCCTATAATTATCAAGGGCATTTTTGCTCCAAGAGGTCTTCCGCTCACCACCAACCTGTTGGATTCCAGATGTTTTAGGATTACAGCTCATAGAATGCTCACCAGCATGCTCTGGTGACTGAAAAAGGAATTCCAGAAGTTGTAATCCCAATGTACAGAGGGGGCACCAGAATGGGAAATGCTACCCTAACCAGATCTGGACTTCAAGAATCCAGAGTTTCCTGTATCACTTTGCTACAATCAACCGGTCATCTGGATTTTTACAGCCCAGATCTGGTAGCTCTTCGTGTCTTCGTACTTATTTAAAGTATCTTTCCAAATTACTCCCAGAAGACTCTGTGGTTTGGCCTTTGTAGTTTGTCAAGTAATTATTTGATAATTGGATGTTTTCTCAAATGATTCATGAATACAGCAATTCCACTCCAAGATTTTTTTAATAAACCATACAAAATGGTCTGTAATAATAGAGCATAGACTAATTTTAAATACTGTACATTACTATCTGCAGTTCAAACTCAAACGTTAAGTTCACCTTAAATATATTTTCTGATGCACTTGGTCTACAGACTCAGCTGTAGAAAGTGGGAAAAAGGTCTTCCAAGATGATTAGCTATTGTCAATGTTGTTCAACAAATAGACAATTTCAGGATTCAACCTTATTTTTTTTCTGAGCAGTGAAAAAGAGCCAAAATGTGAAAGAAATGCAAATGCAGAACCAAAAGCATAAGCACCACACACACTTGTATAGTTTCACTTTGTACAGAACGTTTTGGAAAATGAGCTTTATAACTGATGTACAACAATGCAAACCCAAACTGTCCAAAAGCAAGAACAGAGAAATCTGTTAACTTTCACTTTTTTTCCACGTGCCCTTTTTTAATTTGCAAATTTCTACCATTTATAAAGAAATTTGTGAATTTTAGGAACTTCTTAAAAAAGAAAACACTATATCAAATAATATTATTCTAAATTTTCACTGGCTAAATTCATTCATTCTTTATATTCCCATATAAAGAGAACTATGTTATGTAATTCTACAAGCTTGCCATGGATCTGGTAAAAGTAAGGAACTTTCCAGGGGGGAGGGGGAAAGTAAAAAGACTTGAAAAAAGTGATTTAACACCACCACCATGGCTGAAAAACCATAGGAATTCAAACAGGGAGAGTGCCTTCTCTGCCCTTTTCCTAAATAGAATCAGAACTCAGTCAACTGGTATCATAGGAAAGATTTTCAAAGGAGGACCCAAAAAGAAGGTCTCCTCTGGAGTAAATACTTTTTTGTACACCTTCCTCATGTGTTGGAGCTCTGCAAGGACCTCTCTCTGATGACTTGCAGTTGAGTTTTGCTGAGGTAGTAAGATTTTCAGTCTACCAGCCCTCATTATGTGCTATGTGTTGCTGGAACAGGTATCTCTTCAACTGAGTCTTGTAGCATCCTTATTGACTGATATCCTTGGAGTTTTTGAATTGTGGACATTCTCTGGATCAGGCTACTGAATTATACTTGTCATGATACTTGTCTTCTTGACATCTTCCAGCTCCTTTGTCTCTATATGCTGGTTCATTAAGTTGTCACTTAAGATGGAATAAGTCATTTATGAGCTGAGGGATCTACTTGGATGTGGGGATTTATTGACTTATATGTATGTATGTATGTATGTATGTATGTATGTATGTATGATGTCCTTCCTTTCCTCTAGGAGCTCAGGACAGCATATCTAATATATCTTTTCTCATTTTTCCCATGAAACCAACTGTATGAGATTGATGAAGTTGAAAGGGATTGGCCCAAAGTCAACCATTGAGCATCTATAGTTGAGGGCTTTGAACTTGAGTGCCATAATTCCTAGTCCACCTTAACTACAACATCATATTGTGTCTCTGCCCTAAGTTCCCTCAGAGATGCAGAACTGTATATTATTATGAGGGATCTAGATTATGTGGAGGGAGAGAAGCATACACATGCATAATAGGTCTGTCCAGAACTTTGGATTTAGAAGGAAAAAGGTACTTCAGAAAATTCAAAATGAACTTGATAAGTTAGAAAAAGAAGCTGAAATAACAGAATGAAATGTAATAAAACAGTGAGATAAAGGTTAGGAATAACATGCATGAAAAAGATTATGAAATTGTAGTTGCTGACTATTTATTACCAGATTTATCTGTCACTTAATTCCAAAAAAAGGTACCCTTTTTTGAGAATGATGAGTCAGCAGCCCAATGATGCATCAGTCAGGCTGCACTTGTGTGTGTGTGTCAACAAAAGTCAAGATGGCAGTCATGCCTACACGATCAAAGCCTTACCCCTTTTGTACATGTATTAATGCCTCACATATGAATCAGAAGTGAGGCTTCAATCACACAATTGTAACTGCCATCTTGACTTTTTTGAATTCCCCCATAGATGCCCTGATCAGCAGTTTAATGTGATTACTAAAAAGACAACATGACTTTAGACTGCATAATTTTTAAGGCATGGAAAGTAATGTTTCTAGTATATTCTGCATTGGACAAACCGCACCTTGAATACTATTACCACAGTTCTATGGATTATACTTTTAGAATACTCAGAAATACCAGAACAGAAGCAGGGAAAGGCAAGTATTAACAGGGTCTTCAAATTAAAGAACAGACTGAGAATGAGGATATTTAGCTCTGAGAAGGGAACTCTGTTCACTTCCTGTGAGCATCGTGGTGAGCTGATGTCCTGCTCATTAGCAGGACAGCGTTTGTGAGGGGAATCCTGGATGGATGCTGGATCTGGACTGGCAAAATTTCTCCGGAAGAAGGAGAGAGAGTTGAGATTACCCATCTGACTCCAGACAGCCACTCCTCATGAATAGACCACAGAAACTGCTGTTTTGCAGTTGGTTTATGAGTGGAGTAGCTGGGAGTTAGGATTTCATCAAGCTCATACTCACAAAGCAGCCTTTCATGGACATTAAGCTCAACTGAGCCTTATTTCTTAATAACCTTTTTGGATGATGATGATGATGATGAGTCCCCTATTGTGGGGGAGATGGGCGGGGGAGAAATCCAATAAATAAATAAATAAATAATAAAATGATGATGATGATGATGATGGTGATACTGGAAAGAGTAAGACTCTTTGGACTGGCAAGGTTTTATTCTCTTCATTGGGTGAATTTTCTCCTCCTTAGAGGACGATGGTGTAAATTTGATGTTAAAAGCTTTGAAAATCTATTATTTTTTGGACTGTGTCGCAAAGCGGTGCTTAGTATACGGATTTTGGAAAGTTAGTAATGGATTAAGGGGCCAGAGAGATTTGAATTAATTAGAATATTTTTCTTGTGAGAAAATAGCGATTGCTTATGATTGTTTTGGCTTTTTCATGATAAGGAGACCTTGAAGGTTGGACACTAGACAGAGCTAGACGATAAAGAATATGCAGCAGTAATCTATATTGCAAATTTTTAAATATCTTTCTACCAAGCTTCTTGATAGAATGGATCAATTGCTTGATAAAATGGACAGAGCATATTGTAATGAAGTTATAGAACAAGAGCAAGTTGCAAAGGATGTCTATGAAATGACTTTGAAGGGAAACTTGTATGTAACACAAATGGATCTGATGGATGACTTATTCCCTAAAGGAGATATACAGATATCAAACCAGGAAACTGATTTGGATAATTTTTTCTTACTGGCATGCAAAAGAGCTGTGTTAAGGTTTTGAAGGACTTTATTACAAGTGACAAGCAAAAGGATAAACTTTACTCATTGGCTATACAAAAGAAATTTGTTAAAGTTTTGAAAGATCTGTGCCTTGAGTCACAGACGACCAGCAAACTACCTCTGGGACACTCTTTGAAGGGATTAAAGAATATTTTTAAAAACTCAGGGAAGGAATACAAGATTGATTTGTTTGATTAGGGCTAAAAGATGAAAATAGTTATATCTGGTTGCCCTTGCTGAGATGAAGGAGGAAGACACTTCTTTTCTCTTTTTCTCTTTTCTTTCTTTTTTCGTTTCCACCCCCTTTTTTTTCTTTTGTATTTTTCTGTTTGTATTGTTTGTACTTTGTACTGGCCTTTATTCTTTTCATTTATAATTCTTAGTAAAATTATTTGGGGGGGGGGGAGAAGGGAACCCTGTTCAAGTATCTGAAGGAGAGAAGAAAGTCATGACCAGTCTTTTTGTCATTAAAGAGTGTTGGATGCTGAATAATCCCATGAAGATGCAGAAAGACAGATTCAGAAGGAATGTTAGGAATAATTTCCTAACAATAAGAGCAATTGGACAATGGAAGTAAGTACACAGAGAAAATCTCCCATTCATTGGATCTATTGAGCGGAGGCTAAATCATTGGGAATGCTTTAGTGAGGATCCTTCCATTTTCAGTCACTTTCCCTCCCAGTTCTCTGCCATGGCTCTACTTCGCTCTGCAGATTCCTTTTCTAGTTGACTGATGGATAAGTCAGCCTTTAACTCTTTGTCAGACTGTTTCTGTTTTACTTGTGACTGTATTTGTTGCAAGACTGTTTCTCTTTTTCTCCAGGTTGCTGAGAACTGCCTCTACTTGCTTTCTTTCTCTCTTGACATTCCTCTTCACTGCTGTCATCTCCTCCTTGGGCTTGGGTTTTCTTTTCTACCTTCAATGAAACGGGAGTCTCCAGACAGGTACACACATGACATCTCCAGCAAAAACTCCTACCTCCTCGTATTGTTTCAGTGGGAGCTCTTTTTATCAGCTAGCCAGCTGGCAGGGAGATGAAGAAAGAATTGAGACTCCTTTTGCTTCCAGAATAATTGTGAATCTACTTGACAGGACTTGCACCTTCCAAAAGCTCGGTTTCAAATCAAACTAGCAGTGTCAGGTTAAAAGGAATGACAATGCTCTTTTTCCTAATCTCCACTTTTTGGGGGGATGATAATTAAGGAACAAGGTATCCAGTAGGAAAGCATGCAGCTGACAACTGCTTCAAGTACAGAAGCTTTTGTGTGGGGTTCACTTTTGGCTATACAGTATTTATTTCTTAGAGAGATGGGGTAGCTAAAAACCCATCCAAGAAAAGTCATGAGACTAAATGATAAAAGAGCAGAACATTGTAACTGGTCCTCTCACCCTATGGAGGTTATGGAAGGTGATGAACCTCACTGAGACCAGGGACTGATCCAACCATGGCAAAACATAAATCTAACACCTGTCAACATCAACTAATCGCAGGTGAAGACTTGATCTAGCAAATGGCTACTTCTGTGAGTTGAGCCTGAGATTATCCTAGACAAGCCCGTGACAGCTCCCATCCCCCAAGTGTCAGCACTCTTCCTCTAACAATACACCATTTCTAATCCAGTCATCTCATTGTCCATCAGCCTTCCTCAGTTGTTACCCTCTCAAATCGAGTCTAAAAAGAACATGACACTTGGATGTCATTTTAAAAAATAGACAAGGCATGCATACAAGCTGCTCCACTTTTCAATGTCAAGTTCCAAAGTCTTTGAGGTTCTGCTCTATATGTTAACAGAGACTCTGGCATGGACCCGTCTCTGTCACGTTCAATTAATTAACGTTCAGTACTCCATTGAAGATGCCTTGGTGCAGTTTAATGATACAGAGTGTCTCATTAATTTAACCCTTTTTTAAAAAAAAAAAAAAAAGGTTTATTGTGGTGCTCTGCAAATAGAGTACAGCATTCCAATTCTGTATTTTGCAGAATGAAAAAGAAAACAATCTCTGTGTTTACTGGAGCAGTGATCAAAACAGGAACATTAGATGCCATATCTAGTTTGAACAAAAGCCCCAGTGCCCAATTTCCTTAAACATCAAAATGCTCATCCAGAAGATATATTCTCAAGGAGAATACTGATTATGGTTCATGAGGGGGCACAATCCCCAAGATAATGTGTCAAAGTATGAAAGACTCAAAGTGTAATCTGATTCATATTTGAAATGGAAATATGCTATTCGGCATGTAGATGGTGGACTGATTGTACCTTTTAATACATTTTGCTGTGATGGGTTTATTATCCTCTTTCCCACTGCTAGCTAATGCCTGCCAATGATAATCAGCCTATCAGAAGGATAGGACGAAACCACTTGATTTTTGTTTTTATTCATGCAATAGTGGAAACATTTGCCGTAAAAGTGCTGTTGCTTCTGGAGGAAATGGTAATGTGGGGATTTCAGAAAGATTACATGCTATGAAAATGCATTGACATTTTAGGGGTTTGCAGATAAGATTCAGTTTGATCTTTGATTTATTCCATCTGATTCAGTGTTTTGACTAGATTCTGAAAATTGAATTAATTTGAAGCATTGATTCAGGTCAATTCAATTTTCCTAACTGATTTTGAAACAAATGGCTTTGCCCTTCTAAATTGTTGGATCAATTCAAAGGCATTCAGCTTTCCAATTCAATTCAAAGTTGATTCCATTTAAAGATTTGATTGCATTAGCATCAGTTCTCTGAAAGAATGGTGCAGAAAAGCCCTCCAAGTTTTTCCACATGATTTAAGACTACCGTCAGTGCAGATACGTGGGAAGGAGGGTTGGGGCAGGAGAATTACATCATAATGAAGGAGCATGTATGTTACATGCAGAGGGTTCCAGGTTTAGTTGTCCAGAGGTCATTACAGGTGTTAGGAAAGATCAGGGCTTGAGTGTCAGGAACAGTGCTGCTTGTTAGATAAATGATATTCTAAGAGCAAGCATGGTATGGTAGTTAAGGCATTGGACTAAGACTGGGGAGAACCAGGTTCAAGCCTTGCATCAGCCAGGAAAACTAACTAAGTTACTATCTCTTAGTCAAACCTAACTCAGGATTATTGTTGTGAGGCTAATGCTGGAGAAGGTAAGTTTATATATATTTCTTGAGGTGCTCCAGATGTTTTGGGATTGCACCTAAGGCACCTATAACTATTGGTACTACCTTTGCTTTCTTTTGCCATAGTTGTTCTACTTCTATCTGCAGGTCTTTATATTTTGTGATTTTCTCCAGTTCTTTCTCTTCTATTCTGCTGTTTCCAGGTATTGCAATGTCTATTATATTATTATTATTATTATTATTATTATTATTATTATTATTATTAATATACCCAAACGTTTTAAAATTCTACATATAAAATAAATATAAAATATACAATGCAGAAACATATACAGAAACGTAAACATGCAAATACAAAACTAAACATCCAACTTAAAAAACACATAGTCCACCTCCTTTCACTTTTCTCATGGATTCATTAACCATTTCTTATTTGTTTATACCATCGTAATCACTGTTTAAATTTTCCATTATCTCCCCTTATTTAATCTAAAAAACCCTTTATCATCAAGCTATTTTTCTCTACTTCTATAAATATAATCCATAAACAGATTCAAGCCTTTGTAGATTTCTCTCTCATTAGACATGTCAGTTTTGCCATCTCCACCAAGTCCATAACTTTAAATATCCAAACTTCAACATTTGGAGCTTCTTTATTTTTCCATTTCTGTACCCATTCATTTTTATATTCTAAAGATCAGCCACAGCTTCAACCATATCTATGTCAGGTTAGGTGAAAAACTCCCCAAGTGCATTCTATTTTGCTGTTTCCAGGTATTGCAATGTCGATGATGATGATGATGATGATGATGATGATGATGATGATGATGATGTTAGAATCTGGATTCTAACGTGTCTAAGTCAGAACATGTTAACCACTCTTTCTGTGGGGGTTTGTAGTGTCTGGCGATCTAAAACTAACCAAGGAATGATAACAACAGAGTTGTACAACTCTCCTCCACCTTCAGAACACCAGATCCACAGGAATGGAACACCAAGTCCATCCATTACTGCATGTCTAGGTCAACATCTGCGGGGTCTGCGGGAGACAGTCAAACCAGGTGAGATGGCAGACGTGGCATCATGATCCATGCTCTATCCATTTTGTTCATGTTTCATCACATGCACATACAAAATAGGTGAAGCTTGGATTACCCATCTTGCCTATTTTGACCACCCACTCCCACAGATGCTGCTGGTTAACTTACCAACCATTTCTGACTAAGCAGCTTCAGTGTGACTAGGAAATCCAATGAAATGCTCAAGATCACCCTGATTAGCTTAGGAAGAAAGACTGTTAGGCAGCAAAATAAATGCTAGGGCTGTGCATTCCCATATGACTTCCCAAAAACCTTTGGACCTTGTGCGAGCATGAATGCACTAAGCAATTCATTAACATAGCCTGACTTTTTTCAGGCTTTCATGTATGCCTGGGAAAAAAAAATTCCACTGCTTTAAGAGTCTAATTTTTAATGAGTGGATTTTAATGAGTGAAAAAAGTCATGCTTTAATGAGTAACAGCTCTGATGGATACAGTAAAAGTATTGCTGGATTACTACAACCACTAAAACACAACAGGACCCACTTATATTTGGTGAAATTCTGGATGAAGGATCTGGTCAGCAAGGCAGAAGACCTATAGATACTTCCCACTTTCCAGTCCTAGCCTGCTGCACTATGGAGGACCCCAGTGGACAGAGCAGTGACAGATGACCTACTCCTCTTCTTTCAATCAGCTGCTGTGATATACGCTAGACCAGACTTTCATCCAAGATTAAATCATGAATAATAAAATGCTTTACCAAGACTGACCTGCCATTATGGTATACTGGTTAAGACGTTGGTTTTGGAGTAGGAAGATTAACACCTTGGTTAAGTTAAGGTTCATTCTTAGCCACAGAAACTCACTGACTGACCTACAGCCTGTCAGTCTCTCTCAGCCCAACCTGCCTCACAGTGATGCTCTGTCGAGATAAAATGAAGGAAGATCCCCACTGAGCTCTTGAAAGAAAGATGTGGTATAAATCCAACAAATAAATGCTTTTTTAGATTGACAAGATCACTACCACTGTTCCTTTGACTACTTTCCTTACACTACACCTCTTTAGTAAAAGAAGCCATCCAGTAGGTTGCCTTCCTTTCAACTGAGTAGGTTGAAGCCTCCCACCATATTTCTATCTCTACCCACACAATTATTACTTAAATATTCACTCTGGAGCAATTTCCCATTCCTCCCCATTCTCCTTATAACCTACATTCCACATTCTTTCTCCATTAAAAATGTAGCAACCTCTTGACACCCATACAGAAGATAAAACTTAAGACTCACTCAAGTGGAGCTTAACTCCAGTATTACTTAGGTTTTACCTTTTTTGAAATCATCTGATATTGGCTAGGTGCTACAGAACAAATAAATCAGAATGAGAGTCACAATCCCTTTGGAGTTTGTTTGTCAGTACCTTCCCTTTAAGCACCAGCCTGGTCCTGTGACAAGAGCTTGTTCTCTGTATCTCAGACACCAATGGTTGTAGTAACCTGGATAAAGATTGCAACTGCCTTCCTTGGTCTTTCCTCCCCACTCCCAACCTCAGGTGCTTGGTTGAGAGCCATGGTACATTGGCAGCCATGGTGTCTTACTTCCACAGTAATAGAGCACTCAGGATATGAATCAGTACATGCTTATGGGGAAGGAATCTATTTCATGACATGTTTAGACAAAAGCTCCCTTCATCCTCCTTTGTAAGAGCTTAAAAGAGTCATATTCATTATGGTCAAATTCATAATTCAGAAGTATATATCCTATAATCATTCATCAATACACATTACATAGTAAATGTTTCATGACGTTGTACAGGGCTACCTGCCTGATCTTGTAAATACAGAGCTGCCTGGACATTTCTGAATCATCAATTTATTAGGCGTATATTTCAAATAAGCCTTTTGGATTGCCATAATTGGATGGTTTGATCTAATTTACAAACAGCGGAGGTAACCTTGGTTTAATCTCCTCATCACATTCAGGTGATCTTATTCCTCTTCCATAACTATGTTTTTTAAATAAAGCTCTTTTTCTAGGTTTAAGATTCTTATATTGAGCCTTAATAACACATGTGTTATATAATTTCTGCCCCTTTCTCTTTCTCATACACAGAGTGTATAATTTAATAAATATACTTGTAAATTTTGGGATTTGATCATAATAAAATGGAAGTATTATGACCAGATTATTTTTTTTCCTTAAGACTATTTTCAAGCTTAATTTGAAAGTATTAAGAAGACAAGATGAAGAGGAAGGAAATAAACACCACTGTCCTTGGATGTGGTAATTGGTATTTTTTTATTCAAACAGCAACAAGAGATATTAAGACAGGAATGAAGGACATCTGGCTCTTTTAACCAAATCCGAATGCAGGTCTCCAACCCCCTCCAGCTATATCTGCCAAATCAGAGTTGATGGAAGGGAACTTTGACAGTCTGGAAGAAGAGAATTCTTGGAGGCAAATGCTTTATGTAATTGCATGGTGAACCAAGTTAATAATTCTACTTACAGTGGTACCTTGGGTTATGAACGTCCCTCCTTACGAATTTTTCGAGATACGACCAGTTCCGGCCCCAAAATATTACCTCGACATGCGAACTCCACCTCAAGCTATGAACCAGATCCGCGGCCATTTGCCCTGCTGCAACGCGGTCGTGGCTTCCTGTGGGCGAGATCGTGGTAGCAAGGAGATGTTCGGTGAGGCTTGTGGTGTGTTTTGTGGCGTTTGGAAGGTTTTTGGTGTGCTTGTCAGCATGGCTCCAAAGAAAAGGCAGAGCAGGCTTGGCAACTGTTTAACCGTATGTATTTACATTGAACCTTATGGGGAAATTTGCCTCGTGGTGCGACCAAATTCAGAGGGCGAATTAGCTGTATTTACATTGAACCTTATGGGGAAATTTGCCTCGTGGTGCGACCAAATTCGGAGGGCGGAACGGATTAACTGTATTTACATTGAACCTTATGGGAAAATTTGCCTCGCGGTGTGA
Source organism: Liasis olivaceus (assembly GCA_030867105.1). Lineage (NCBI taxonomy): Eukaryota > Metazoa > Chordata > Lepidosauria > Squamata > Pythonidae > Liasis > Liasis olivaceus. Next base: position 269,138,922 of record CM061349.1, read on the forward strand.
CCAACTCGAGTTGCGATCAGAGTCACGGAACGGATTAAGTTCGTAACTTGAGGTACCACTGTATTTTGAACTACTGTATAATCCTGCACACTTTTTTTAAGCACTACTGAATTGCATATAGGTTTTGAAAGACTGAATAGAAACTGCAACAAGAAGAAAGTCCTTTCCCTTACGTATATTCTAGAGTTTGCCAATCCTGTGAAAGAAGTGCAGTCATAAAGCTGTTTATTCATATTTGCCTGTTGAAATTAATTGTAAGAGTTAATTTTTAAAAAAAACCCACACAACAAAACAACAGTTAAAACAAAGCAACCCCCATAAAATGGAGCATACAAGAACAAAGGGTGTTTTAGCACGAATTGAGTTAAAATGTGCATGCTTGCATTTTTTTTATTATTATGTTCCCTGAATTGCTTCCATTCAAAATAGTCTGTGCAAGAACTCTGTAATTGTTGGAACTGGTACCTGAGTTTTGCACTTGTGTTTCTCTTCCATCTCACTTTTTTCCTTTTTATTGTGTATTTTGGATTATAAGCTTCTAGGGAGGAATGTTCTTGCTGATGACTAAATCTATGTAAATGACTGCTCTTTCTGAATGGGATAACATCAGCTTAAAGAAATTGCTAGCATTTTTTTTAAAAAAGTGAAAACTCTAACAAACTCCCCATGAAAGAATTATTAAATATGAAGGTAATTGTAGATATTCACCAAACAAAACCAGATGGAATGGAGCAGGAGACAGAACCAGTCGATTAAACGCCAACATAATAGATGGGGCAGATTCACTTATATCAGCTATCTGCCATTATATTTGTGAAAATATGACCTCAGTTGTGATAGCTCTCACGTATTTTAAATAAAACTATTACTAAAAAACAAGTATAAAGTTTCTACTCCTGGCATGGTCAATCTTATTTTGGCATAGGAATCACACTTTGTGGATGACTGGTGTGCTAGGGACTGCTGTCAATAAAGTCGGTAGCGATTAGGGCAGAAAAGTGGGGTTAAAACAGGGGGGAAATTATTTAAATTAAAATCCTCCTCTATCTCTGTCTCTGCTAAAAAAAATACGATAAAAAAGGAAATGATTCAGGTCTAAGAACTGAACTAAGCTCTTAACATTGTTGGAGATGTTGACCGAATATCAAAGAAACTTCATGAGGGCTAAAGATTTCTCTGTTCCTGTTGTACCCAGTGATGGAACTAGCACTACATGTAACCAGCCTTGCTCCCCAGTAAGGGAACCTGGATAGGGAGCAGACCTACATCCAACTGAGCATCAGTTCCCTCTGGAGCTGCCTTTTCCTTTATCTAAGCAGTTCTCTTTCAGTGCTGAAGAAACTGCTTAGACCACGGGAGAATTATTTCCCTGCTATTTCCTTCTGGAAAGATGGAAGGCAAAAGGAGAAGAGGACGGCAGAGGATGAGATGGCTAGATAGCATCACTGAAGCAATGAGCATGAAATTGAGCAAACTCAGGGAGGCAGTAAAAGATAGGAAGGCCTGGCGCAATATGGTTCATGGGGTCACGAAGAGTCGGACACGACTTAACGACTGAACAACAAATTTTCTTCTGTCCCTCTTAGCTGCCTAGATAAAAGGTGTGGTGGGATTCCAACTTAAGTGATCTCCAGCTTCCACTGCCTGGAAAAGTCTGGGATATTTCATCTAGAATCCTGAGACATTTCTTGTGTAATCTTGATTTTACTTATAGTTTTATAGATGTGGAAGATTCTTAATTGAAAATTCAAGTACCAAAAAGACTTGGAACATATTATTCAACTCCACAGAGTAGCATTTCAAGCATTGGTAAATAAAACGGAAACAAGTTGCACTCTACATAGCAATCAACCTCGCATTGATTCTGTTTCATATTCTCTTTCATTAATACTGTCTACTTGGTTCAAGGAAGATAGTTCCTCATCATAGACAGAATGAAACCTAACAGTGCTCTTCCTAACTCTAGCTGTTAATTTTAAATCGCAGGCTCTGAAGTGATGACCCAAGCAGGTACTTTCATTAATGAGAATCTTGTATGAGTAAAATTGAAATTGCACTAGTGTTTCCCAGCCAAGAGTGATGAACTAATTAACTTCCTACATGCTGAACTCTGGTTTCTAGATTATCTGAACAGAAATAATATGAAGTTCTGGAGCAAAAAAAAAAAAAAATGAAATAGCTTTAGTGTCTTTCCACAATTCATTTTCCCCAGACTTGGCTTAAACAACTATAGTAACCATGGTAAAGCCATTCATATTTATTTATAAAGTACTTCTATTTTTCATTAGGGTTTAATCCAAACTTATATGTTCTTAGCATGGGTATGTAGAAATGGGGAAATAAGGGGAATGGAAGGAATACATAAGTATACAGCTAGAATATTTGAAATTCATATAAATCTGCTGTTAAAATTATGATCATCAACTCCTTTCCTGGTGTGGGAGAAACATCAAGAATAGTCTTCCAGGACAGAAGTATGACAATATAAATTGCTACCTTGCACTAGGAATGAGGAACACAGACTAAAGTATTTGTTAAGCCATGGAAAAGATCAAAGAAGCAGAGCTATCAGGTCCCTTAAACTACACAGCACGATGAAGAAAGCAAGAATCACATGGACTTTCTTTAATGAGTCTGAATGCCAAGAATTGGGACAGACCATAAAATGTTGACAACTGTGATAGGAATCCTACAGGCTTCCTTTATTAGTCATTTCTTCAAGGTGGGGTATCTTTGAAGCATTGGAACCTCTTTCTCCTGGAAAGTTTGTATGATGGACTAAAATAAAGCTGTATTTGGATTCCCCTCTCTGCTAGTCATTTGTTTTAAATATACTCCTCTTTTTATCTCAGCCTAAGCAAAATCTCTTACCACCAAATGTAACTTACAAAGGTTATAAGAAAGGACTGCATGTTCATTTTGTCACAGGGTAATCAACTATCTGAAGTGTCTTCAGTCTAGTGTACTGGAGATTCTTAACTAGCCATACTGTGTTGAGTGCACAGTATGAGTTCCTCTGTTCTATTTTTTTTTTTTTGGTGCCAAGTCAGTGTTGACTCCTGGCAAGTGCCTGGACTAGTCCCTGCAGTTTTCTTGGCAAGGTTTTTAGGAAGTGGTTTGCCATTGCCTCCTTCCTAGGGCTGAGAGAGAGTGACTGGCCCATCGTCACCCAGCTGGCTTTGTGCCTATGGTAAGACTAGAACTCCTGGTCTCCTGGTTTCTATCTTGGAGCCTTAACCACTACTGGCCCTCTGTTGTACCACTACTGCACTTGTAAAGAAGCATTCTCCCCTACACTCCCAAGCTCATTCTTATACTCCCTGCTGTAATGGACAGGATGCAGATTCACAATTATATGCTAAACCCTGGATTGCTTAGGACTACAATACTGTACTTAGAGTTAACCTTTCCTTGCACCATCATGAATCTGCTCATAGGTGAAGCTGAAGGCCTACTGAGTGAATCTTTCTATTTCAACCTCTAACGAACAGCTAGCTAGAAGAACTCTTGTTGTTATGGGATTGAGAATATGGAACTGCTTTAAGAGGCACATTTTAATGCTTCTTTGCTGGAGTTCAATGGCCAACAGATGTCTTGTTCTCTCCACTGCTTTTAATTTAGCTGCTGTTGGAATAAGCCTGCTATTTGCATAATTTTATTTTGTAAATGAATCCAGTTATGTTTTACAGTATTGCTCAGTGTTATTTATTTATTTATTAATTTAAGGAAGTGGGTTTGAATATCCCACCCAGTTATACATCTCCAGCCCGGGTTGGGCAGGTGATGTTGTAGCAGTGCTGACCAAGTGCTTGGTCTGGATGGGGAGGCACCGACTTTGACTCAGCCCTGGCTAGATGGAGTGGCTTTGGGTTTTTGGTCCCCCAGGGTCTGGTGATAAGTTATCTTTAACTCTTGATGGGATTGCACTCCCCCAGACTGAACTGGTGTGTAATTTGAGAGTCCTCCTAGATTCATGGCTCCTGCTTGAGGAGCAGGTGACAGCCATGGCTAGGGTGGCCTTTGCAGAGATTTGTCATGCACCAACTGCACCCTTTCCTGGACTGGGAGGTCTTGCTCATGGTCAGTCTTGCCTTGGTCACTTCCTGTTTGGACTACTGCAAAGCATTCTACATGGGACTGCCCTTGAAGATGACCTGGAAGCTACATCTGGTCTAGAATGCCGCAGCAGCACATACAGTGTTGGGCACCCCTAGGTTTGCCCATGTTACACACCTGTTGCATGAGCTGCATTGGCTCCCAGTTTCCTTCCAGGTACAATTCAAGGTATTGGTTATCATCTTTAAAGCCGTATATGGCACAGTACCAAGTTATTTGCATGACCGTCTCTCCCTGAGGATATCTGCCTATCCCACCAGAGCAGATAATGTAGGCACATTCCAGATCCCTTCCCTTAAGTGTTGCTATCTAGTGGAACCTAGGTAGGATGCCTTTTCCATGTCTGCTCCTACCTTGCAGAACACCTTCCCCCTGCCCATCTGGCAGGCCCCATCCTTTTAGCCCTCCAGGCCATAAAGACCTGGGTCTTCAGCCAGGAGTGATGGGAGCCTGTGGATGGTTCTTGGGGCATCCTAGGAGGATGACTGAGGCATCTGGTTTTTTATGGTTTTTATGGTTTTATGGTTTTGTAGTTTTATTGTTGTGAGCTGCCCAGAGTTGTGCTCTAAGATGGCAGCCATATAAATAACTTTTTTTAAAAAAAGCCCTTCCCAATGACAGTTCCAGAAGTCTAGCTACTAGACTCCATTAGCAATGCCTTAACACAGAAACAAAGGGGAATGAAAAGAATGCAATCACATTAGTTCTGTTGCTCGCTGTTTGTGAACAATAAGCAAATAATGAGATGTGCTTTATCGAAATAGAATAGAATATAGGATTGATTCAAAATTCTTTTTGTTGCGGCTTGTTGGTAAGAAGATTATGTTCTTACCTAGACCTCTGTGGTCTTAAGCACTCTCAGCGAAAGCTGTTTCTCATGTTTGGCCTCTTTTAGCCAGGGACTGCAGGAAAGGCAAATATAGTTGTGCAGATTAAAACCTCTCCCAGCCAACCAGCGCGCAGCTAGAGAGATGGGCAGAAAGCGCAGTATAAAAGGCACTTCAAGAGTTCCAGTTCAAAAAGCACGAGGAAAGAAAAAGTACAACCCAAGTCAGTGTTCCAGAGGTCAATCCAAAGTTCAGGACCTAGTTCAAGACATCTAGTCATGGGAGTAATTAATTACATAAGTTATTTCTAGCACTGGATAATTCCCAGATAGAGAGTTTTATATAAAACACTTTGAGCTTCCAAACCAAAGCAGCTACCTTACATATAGATGAACCCAAAATTCTGAGCTATTGAGCATTTTCCTTTAATTCTCTATTTCACAGTGTTGTTACTCCCATAAGCATGGAGATGGTTTTCAGTGAGATTCCGAGGCCACAGATCTTGTGTTTGTAGGGGCTAATTCTTGTTAGCTTGCTGTTCTGGGCTCTGGAACAGCGATTCCATCTGTTTCCAATGCTGCTCCTGACAGGAATGCCTATGAAATGGTCAGCTTCCTCCTCCACAGTGTTGCAGCAAATGGGGAAAAGTGCCTTCAGAAGTTTGGCCTATAATGACTCTAGTTTCAAGATCCTTTCCTCATATAACTTCACTGTTCCCCAAAAAGAGCCCTGAGACATGCAAAATGTTCACATGCTCTCATCATAAAAACTTGGCATGGTGGGGTGTATTATTTACCAATTTTGCCTCTAGCTGTCCTTTGCTTGAAACAGCAGCATCAGAAGAAATGTTTACTGTACTTTGCTCACTAGTATCTCAAAACCCAGTTCTACATTAGAATGAGTAAGTTTTTCTAGCCACTGTAATAATTATAGCCCTGAACTGGGGTCATGGACAAATACTTTCTGTATTTGTCTCAAGGCCGAAGGCATGACTCAGAAAGAATGGCATATAAATAAGTATATGGGAGGATACCTTCTGTACATGTGAGTATTATGAAATATTAGCTCCATTTTCCAGTACTGGAATTACAAATCTGTAAATGGATGGAGGAGGGAGGCAAGTTTTGTTATGAAATGTTGTAAAGTTAATGAAGACCCATAAAAAAGTAAGCAATATCAAAATAATTTTCCCTGTTTAAAGTTAAGCAATTAATGTATGATGCGGGCATACTTATTAAAATCTTAATTTCTGGACAATAAATATGTAGAAATCTCTTTTATACAGTACTGTTGTCTGTTTCATCTGTTGCCAATTAGGTGGTGAGGAGGCAGAGTGCTGAGTAAAAATCAGAGACAGCTAGTTTCGAATCCTAAAATAACCTAAAGTAATCTGACAGATTGTTAGAGGATGGCATTTGTGTAATATTAACCTGATACATAAAAGAACAATATGGCAATATTAATTCTTGAATATAACATAGCATGACAATATTTGACATATTGATGTACTATTGACTTATCCCAAAATCTCTGACCCTTCATAATACATAAGCTGACATTTGCCAAAGTAGATAATTTAGCTCAGAAAAACTAATGAAGCTTTAGCTTGCTGCAGAGGTTATATTTTAATCCCAGTTATTTTTGGAAAGAAAATACTGATTCATGAGCTCCCAAGCCCCAACATAGAAGTAGCTGATTATTCCTAACAGCAACAATAGAAGACAAGTAGAGAATGGTACTTTGCGAAATAAGGAACATGGGTGTTTTTGGAAGCCTTAGCACAATGGGGACTCTTTAGTGACCCAAGTTGGAACATGAGTAATGATTTTGCATGGTATCAGGATAAAGGAAATCACAGTGATAAAAGCCGTCATTTGCTATTGGGGGGAAAACGCCATTGCTTTATGGAATCCATTTATTGAAATTAAAGTGTCTCTTGGAGCATGGACCCTCTTGGCTCATATGGAAGCCTGAAAAAAGTCAGTCTGCATTAATGAAAAATAAAGAGGTCCTGTGCCCCTGATTGTGGGCAGTCCAAAGCATTCCTTTCAAATTATTTTGAGACAACCCTACCACATACATTCAATCCTGTGAAGGATTTTCTTTCATATCCAAGGGGGAATGAATACAAGAGCAGTCATGGGATATAGTAAAAGAGCACAAAGCAGTCAATGACTTTAAGCTCATTTGAAATATGGTTAAACAAAAGTTCTGATTAGTTTCTAGAACAGCGTTTCTCAACCTTGGCCGCTTTAAGCTGTGTGGACTTCAACTTCCAGAATTCCCCAGCCAGCCATGCTGGCTGAGGAATTCTAGGAGTTGAAGTCCACACAGCTTAAAGCAGCCAAGGTTGAGAAACACTGCTCTAGAATGAACATCAACCTTTCTTTAGACTCATAGCATCTTGATTAGATTTGGCATTACTGTTTGATTCAGCATCACAAAACTTCACCAGACAGAGGTTCTCAGAACAAGAGAGGCCCTATAGTGCTCTAGTGTGTCACAGATTGGTCTGTACTTTCCACCAAGTTGCTAAATTGGCAACTGCAGGTTTCTCATAGGAATGACTTGATTGAGAGGGTAGCCTTAGTCAGGAAGGAGATGCATTTAATTTTCGAGATCTACAGAAGGGCAATCCCTATTAGTTTGATTACAGTGAATAGGATAGCACATCTTGGGGTTCCAGAGAGGAACTTTTCTTGAATTTATTTGAAGGACTATCTCTCCCCAATTATGTCTACCCATCCCATTAGGTTTGTCAGGAGAGGTAGGCTCCAGGTGCTGTTTGTTAGGGAATGTCTTCTAGAAAGCCTCTTATGTCATGGCACCCACCCTTTGGAACATCATCCTCCAGATGTTAGATTAGTCCTGACTCTGTGGGCCTTTCGCAAGGCCTTAAAGACATGCTTTTGTCACTGGGCTTGGGGATCCAGAGGAGTGGCATTGCCTGTGCAATGGTTATGTTGCTTGGTCATTGTTGGTTCTGTTTCTTTTTACCCAGCTTCTGTGTATGTTGTTTTGATAGTTATGTGTTTTCTGATGTTTGTAACTATTGTTAGCTGCCCAGAATCATGAATTTGAGATGGGTGGCCATATAAATTGAAATCATCATCATCCTCATTTGAGACCCAATAGCCAACATACACCTTTAAAACATTATGACAAAAAATAAAACCCCAAACACACAAACCCCAAAGACTGAGACATAAGTTGAGACTTTATCTATAGATCGTCTTACTCTTTGCTGATTAAAATAGCAAGTGTCCAAGTCTAAGGCCCATTTTGAAGTTGAGTCTGAGGCCAAACAGCCTTTCTTGCAGACCACAGTAAAGACATCAGATCTACCTTCTTACCTATCAGAATTTGCTTCTAGTTGCCACACAGCCCTTACAGTATGTATGGCCTTTCTGGAACAATAAAGCTTATTAGGTAAGGACTTAGGGTGATACCAGTAAAAAGCCACCATGGCTTAACTTCTCAGTAAGATTTTTGTGATCTGTATACTATTTCATGGTATGTTTCACTGGATTTTATTTACTGATTATTTATATTTATTGATTCTGCCTTTTGTTCAAGAGCTCAAGGCAGCAAGCGAACACTGTTGCTTTAAAAATAGAATGCATTGTGATCTATTGTTTTATTCATTATTTTACCAATGAAGTAACTTTACAGTATGACATGCTTTATACTGAAATAATCAACACTGTGAATGATGAGGTGAATGGGCGTGAGGGAGATGCCCCTGCAGATTCTGCAATGCCAATCCAAGGTGAGCTGAGCAAGAATGGGGACAAGTTCTTGGCCAAATAGGGGCTGACAAACACTCTGAGAAAAAAGTATGGACAGAAATTTCAGAGGTATCATCTCTTGCAGAGTAACATGCTGGTTTCACTTCATTAGAGCCTCACAATGGCATGGACTTGAGATTCTTCTCTTTCTTGTCTTTACTGAGTGAGTATCAGTGAGTCCCTCCTAGGAGGCCATTAAAAAATACCAATCATGTTCCCACTGAATCTTCTGAAATTTTAACCTTGCTTTCCCATAATGTCTCAGGAAAACTAAGATGTCACTTGAGCATCACAAAAGAGATATTGGATTATTGGTGTTGGTATCCAGCTGCTGAATGATGTGGCTATGGAGTAACAACAGCAGTTTGAAAATTCAATTATCTGGATTCCTGCTGTTTGTCATCCTGCTATGCTTTTCTATAAAAAGTCACTGGAAATGGATATCCCCATTGTTAAATAGGTCAGCATGTTGCTGAAGCTCAGACTTCCCTCTTGTGAAGATCTCAGCAAGGAGCCTTATGCATCTCTTTCAGCAACATTCCTGCTCTAATCTACAGAGGGAGAGAGAAAGGTTTTGGAGAAAGCATACCGACATAAGAAGACAATTTCTTGCAAGCAGCATAATTGTCCTTATATTTGTGTCTTTAGTCTGAGCAGTTGGGGGACCAATAAGAGCTGCCCTCTGTTCTTGTGGCAGCCAGATTCCCATCCTCCTTCTCCTGGTATCTGCTTCCTTTTGCAGTGCTCTTTCTGAAGCTTTCCTTTGTAATAATATTGCAAATGTTATTTCTTTTTCTTATTAAAATACCTGAAACTTGATCTATATCAATAGATCAAGGACAGAATATAACCAATATAATAGGTCAACAAAATAAAAAGTCACAATAAGTTTATTTAGATTCACAGTAACCCAAAAGTTTGTAGGAATAGCCACATCCTCTCTCACTTCTCTGGCTAATATATTCTTCTTGATGTATAGCATAAAACCGAGTCCCTTGCAGATCTTAATACTTAGGAAGCTGTATACAAGGAGGTCACTCCATCGAATATCAAGATCTCAAACCATCTAAAGCTTCACACATCATGAACATATTGACTGACACATGTTGCTAGCCAGCGGAAGTGGGAGAAACATTATACTGCTGGTGGAGATGTCACTATGACCAAAGAAGAATATGCCTCCTGGTAGTTTGGCAAAGCCCTCCATTTGGGAAGAACATGACTGTGGGAGGAGGACCTATCACCCCAGCAACATGTCCACAATGAAGATGTCTAAACCAAAGCAGACTAAATCAAAATATTAACTCTCCTGAAGTTTCATAAAAGGTTTGAAGATTTGTAGGAACACAGAGGTGAGCAATGTGCCTGCTAAAATTGAGGCATTTCTTCCTAAAGTCTCCATGTCAAAATTTGTCAGGGTGGGGAAGAAGACAGAAGGGCTCTGAATTCTCCTCACAGGAAATAATTTGTCGGGGTTTTCAATCACACTGTTTCAGGGAGGAAAGTTTAAGCAACGTGTTAGAGGATGGTTGCCAAGCAGTGGCAAAATCTGTCTTGCTATTTCTCAAAAGTGTTATTCTCCCACAAAAGAGACTTCATTTTTTTTTTTTCCATGCTGTATTTTCAGAAACCTTGAGAATGTCTTTCAAATTTATTTTGACTGGATATTCAAGTTTATTTTATTGCCGGAGGGTGCTTGTGCTAATTCTGAAGCTTCTTTGGCTGCCCACACTTCCCGGTCTAAAAAAGCTCAAGGGGGAAAACTCCCTTGTGATGTCTTCTGCTGGGAAATTAATTGAAGTGTGGGATGTGGACTGGCTGAAAAAGTGCAAGAGATTTTTTTCTGCATAGCACTAGTATTTAAAGTTCTTTGCCATTAAGAATGTTACTCCAAAGCAGAGAAGTTTTAAATAATTTGGTGGGACCTGAGAGAGTACGGTATTGCATGTTTGCTTGAAAAATGTTTGATTCAAGGCCTTTGCCATTACTTTATGCTCCTCTACTTCTGTCATCCACTTCTTGTCACATCACAGAGGATGTTGGCAGCAACTGTGCAGAAAGCAAAGACATTTAAAACCATTTTTATTCATAGTAATTCCCTAGCATGGATGCTTAACTTTCAGTTGTTTTTCATTCTTCTTGCTGAGGGCTCCATTATGTTATATAGCATATTCTTCATAATGATTTTCCTCTATTCCCAAACAGGCCTATAGAAAAAAATCTACATCTTTTTGTAGAGAACATGAAGGAGAAACCATCCCTGAAATTCTCTTTAGTTCTGCCAATAGTAAAAAAAAAAAAAAAAAAAAAAAAATTATCCTGTGCACTTACCTTCCTGGAAACCCTATAGGTTTCTTGATTTAGGCCAGTTGACATCAGACACTAGGAAGTGACATCCTCTTGATCCAACCCCTAAAATTAGTGATATAGAGCAGCCCTGGAACAGAGGGCCAGCAACAGTAATTCAATTGTCTCCCATCTCCCCACATCCTCTTTGCTATAACTGAATGCAGTACCGTGTGTTTTCTGAACTGTATTCTCTAACATTCTTCCACATCATCCTTAGAACCTAGAGATATTCCAATTGTGTGCAAGACACCTATGTGCATTTTTGCTTAGAGAATCCCTATGGTGGCAACCGTCGAATGGAATGACCTCCTGTCAGTGATATACCTGATTCCATAGGTTTCAGGCCACTTTTCAAGTCATATTTTTATATTAGCTTTCCCAGCCATTCACAAGTCTGCCAATATTTTTCCTTGTTTGTTTTCCCACCTTCCCCCTAATGGATTGTTCTTGTTCATTTTTACTCTGTTGTTATTCTGCTCTTATCCGGTTTCTATTAATGTGGTAGCTGTTGTAGGCAGTTTAGGGATTTAAAATAAGCAGCAGCCTAGAAACACTTTAAATAATTCATCATAACTAAAAGTGCATACTGGATACATGAGCAGAACCCCTAGTGGAGGGGCTGGTCGGCAACCCTACTTGTGTCAGTCTTTTTCAGAATCTCCATCTTGCATGCTGCTTCGCATGCATCAGCTTTCTGGCCCTGAGAACAAATAGCTCCTTCATTTTTTACTCTCCCGAGTTTTCCCTGTTTAAATATGGAATTGCTTATTTGAAATAAAAGAAGTCCCTCTTTTGTTTTCTCTTCCTCATTTATCACTCTATTGGCAGAAAAAAAATGGTCAAAGCAGTAGCATCTCGCACACCTTGGACCATAGGAATGTGCATTACTGGAATATCCAAACTCCTCTTCTATATGAACATTATTTCAAATGACGTTTCTGGCATCTCTAGCAAAGACTGAACAAGCAGATCTATGAGCCCAGTGTTGATGCAGAACTGATAGCTCACCCAGACCTAATTCACCTGAGAGACCCCATTCATAACTTTTGAAGAGGGAAAAAAATGAGGTTCTTTTATATACTTTCCCTAGTGACACGTAGCTTCTTTTGGCATATGGACACCTTTGGATTAATTCTTGTAAATATTCCATTTTTTAATTTGTGCTTCCTTGGATATCACTCTGGCAATCCTCTCTGGATGCGTCAAGAGGCAAAATTTAATAGCTAACAGCTGCAAGCTGACTCAGTAGAGAAGAAAGAACAGAAAAGAAAAGAAAAGAAAAGAAAAGAAAGCAATGAATATGATAGAAGGTTTTGTTCCTCCATAGCCCAATGCCTCAAACAGTAAGGAGACTTTAGCCAGAACAATAATTACTTTCCAGTGTTGACAGAACTAAGTGAAATGATCATAAAAGGTACATGAAGGGTAGGTCATATGCAAAGACATATTATAGTTGTTCTCCTCATAACCACATGGAGAAGGAGATGGGGCTGTACCTCTTGGCTTCATTTTTGCTTTCACATCCATCCTACCCCACATTAGCTTTGTCTATAAATACATGGGGAAGGTCTGAGGAGGAGAGTCTGGTATACATTACAGCTGTGCATTTCTTTGAATTTGAGAGGGAGCAGAAAAGTTTGGCATGTAGGAAGAATAGATTTCTACTCACTTTCTGCACTCAGTTTTGCTCTTAAGGGAAAAGAGGTCTGAATGGGACTGATAAGATTTAATACTTACATAACGACCCCTGAAATTTGGATGAAAAAGGGGGAGGCTACATCACTGAATTTCCCTAGAAGGACAAATCTGCTGGAGGGAGGGTCATAATTAACAATGGCAATAGTATTATCCTTCCCCAACTTTATTTCCTCATTTTTTATTTGTTTTGCTTGTTGTTTGTTTTGCTTTGCTTTTGTTTTCATCAGTGACTGCAGAATCAATCCATCAAGTCCACATTTAGAAAATTCCACCGTTGTTTAAAGCAATATAATTCTATGACATTGTGTGTTAGGGGATGGGAGCGAGGATCTGATGGCCACCACAAAAACGAAGATGGGGAAGTTTAAAAAAAGAAGAACATGAGAAAGTTTCCCAGGGGGGAAAAAAAAAAAAAGCCTGGTTCTGATCATATATAATTCACATTGAAGTAGTCTTTTTTCTTTATTTCCTTCTCACCCTATCACTGTGTCAAAAAGAAGAGAGAGTCTTTTCATGCTTTTTTTTCAAAGTGACTTGCAGACAATGCAATTAAAATGTAACAAGTGTCTACTGCTTATAAACAGCTGGTGACAATCCTGAAATTGAGAATTTTACCTCCTCTATTCTTAAGGGGTTATTTTGGCTATTCTGCCCTCAACCCACCCCCTCTCTGTGTATGTATACCACCGCCCAAAGATTAAAGCAAAAGATCTTTTAAAAGTTGTAGAATTCCCCAAAGCCCCACATTGGTTTATGCCTGAAGATGTGAAGGAGTTTGCTGTTAACACTTTCCCCTCCCCACAGGAAGTGTTGCCAGCACCAGATTATAGCAAGTTATGCAATCTTTGACACTTTCTGCAAAGATGTCTCTCACAAAATCAAGAATCTCATTTTTCCTTCTTCTCTGCCTTCACCAGGAGAGGATGCTCAAAAACACAAACAAGACCTATACAGAAACCAAGGAGCAAGTAGAAAAAAAAAGTTATTCAATTACTTATTTAAAAGTAATCATTTAATAGTCCGCATTTGTGAGCATTTTTTCTTTTCCCAAGTTCTTAGCTGAAGCACTTCTACATCCCACAATTCAAGCTAATTTTTATTTATAGCTTCTTAAGCTTTTTTCTTAGTATCTTTTCTTGCAGAAATCTTAGAAGACACTCCTGAGGAGGAAACAGTCAAAGGCAGTGAACCATCAATTGTTTGCCTTGCAGCATGCTGCAATAGCACCATTTCTTCCACGGATTGAAGGTAGAAAGCCAAAGGGAACTTCATCTTCTCTGCTTGGACTACTATGAATTCATCATAGGGGGTTTCACAGGACTACCTCACCTATTCCTGAACGTGGGAGAACTGTACTCTCTGGCCACATCACAATGCACATGCTAGCTCTGCTTCCTGCAGACATTTTTCTTTTTTTGCCAGTGAGAAGGTATATGGTAGTCAGGATCTGTGCCAACACACACTCAATGAAATCTATGTCTGTATACTGACATTTGTATATGACCCTTTCTTAGGTTCATGCATAATGCAGTCCTTTTAGCTCAGATGTTGCTGAATTACTATTCCCAGGAGTCCTAGTCAGCATGGCTAATGATGAGGGATGTAAGAGTTGTAGTTAAGCACCACCTAGAGGTTCACAACTTCTCCTTCTGAGTCTATTTTGTGCCTGAAATATACTTATATCTTAACTCCTTGCCTTCTATTTGAACTTTATACATCATCTTTATTGCTTTTTCTCTACCTGGTACTGAAAAGTAATACTGATTGATAGGGATTAGCTCTGTTACTGAAATAAAATGGTAATATTAGATTTAAGAAAAGTTGCTGCTGTTTTATTTATATTTCTTGGCCATCTTACATTGTCTATATATAGCATGTTAGAATGCTATAGCTCTAAAAGCAGGAGGATAGGAGTTGGAGACTAGAAAGGGTCATTGGGAGGTTAATGGGACAATGAATTCCTTCTCTTTATTACAGGTCACAGATCCACCAAGACAATGAATTAGAATTAAGAATGGCACAGACTTTCACAGGGTTGTTGCTTTCTATTATGTGTCAGAAAAGATGCAGCATGGAATGTCAATCATGGAAGATCCAAAGTTGGAAGGCTGCCTGAAGAGTCCAGCCCCAAAGGTAAAGACATTGAGAAGTCCAGTCCAAAGTATTAGAAGGCTAGAAGCAGAGATGGACAGGAGCCAAATGAGAGCTGGGGAGCTGAGAATCTTCAACAGGGCTGGAATTTTGAGGGAATAAAGATCCTTGTTTTTACCAGCTTGGCAGAGAGACTTTACTTAAAGTGTCCTAACACATATCTCATCTTTGCAACTGGAATTTGCTTTATCTTTAATTTCAAACTAATACTGAACACAAGTTTCATTGCTTCTTCCAGTCAAGGCTGCCAAGTCATTGGATGCAATAGACTGGCCATCCCATTCTGGCATCTGCAACTAGGCATTTTCTTATTTTTGTATTGTATTATTTCTGTCTCTCATAAGTCTTACTTAATTTCTGCAAAAGTAACAGAAAGAAAGAAAGAAAGAAAGAAAGAAAGAAAGAAAGAAAGAAAGAAAGAAAGAAAGAAAACAAGCACTAGGTAAAAGGTTCCTAAATGTGTTCTTTTCTTGAACTTTGCCATATTGCTGCCCCATGTGAAAGGGGTGTGTGCATATGTTGGCGAGGGAGAGTCACAGGGAGAGAGAGGGGGCCATGACCCAGAGACAACAAAACGAGTTATGGATTCTAAGAATCTAAAGATTTAGGTGCTAATTGAGGCTAATAACTTGGTTTGGACTAAGATGAGGATTTATTCCATGTTCAAGAATTTATTGCAGTTCTGCTTAAATACTAAGCTAGGCTTGACCACTTTTGGCTCTGCATTGTAATAATCCAGAAACAAGTGTATTTAAAGGCCAATCTGCCAGGGGCAAACTACATAAATATAGTTGACAGTAGGGATAAAGTGTAAAGTAGGGTTATTAAGGAAGACTGTCAATAAAGGCATCATGCCCTGCATGAGAGGGAAATTTCTTAGTATTAACAGCATCAGATGTTCAAGAACACTTCTGTTTATTCTCAAGTCTCCATGAAAACACAATAGTAGCCATGTGAATATAATCCAAAATCCACAGAGGCAATAATGTTATCAGGCCAATCAATGACTTACAAGCTTTCATAGGCCAAGAACTCTCTATGAAGCAAGCTGCTTCAAATCCAGGAGACAAAGGGGTGAAGAGGGGAAATATGGCTGTTACTTGAGCGGTGTCTTTACCAGGTAATATCCAGAGGTACAAACAAGTCTTATCAGATAACTGATACTGGGCTTTTTCCACATTTTTGGGGGGAAAGGAGATTGATAAGTGTGAGACCTAGATACTGGATGAGCAGGATATGTTGCTGTTCCTGATGTCTGCCTATCTTGGCTGCAAGATCCACTTGTTTTGCACTGTGCTCACTTTAATTCACACAGTGAAGCAGTTGATGCATACAAGAGTTTTGTTTTTCAGCCAGCTTGTTGCAGAGACTGATACATATTAGGACTGAGAGGGAGATATTGACTCAAGCTCACTGATCAGGCTTCTGTGCCTAAAGGAGGACTAAAATCTAGGTCTTCCCACTCCTAGTCCAGCATCTTAACCACTACACCACACCGGCTGTCATAGAAGAACCAGATATAAATGTGTATTTATTTACTGTTAGAATGATATCTTACTCCAAACTCAAGGTAGCTTATATGAGGACTTTATTCATTCATTCATTCATTCATTCATTCATTCATTCATTCATTCATTCATTCGGCTTGTATGCCACCCATCTCCCCCAACAGGTGACTCTGGGTGGCTCACAATAAAAAAGAAGAAAAGACACAGTTCTCTCCAAAGATGGCTAAAATCTATAAATTAAAAAACATATTAAAAATGCCCTAAAAAACCTCCTCTGATTTTGGCCCTAAAAAAAAAAAACCCTGTAAGATGCTGGGGGGGGACAACCCATCATCCCACCAGCCATCTCCACAGGTGCGGGCCCCCCTCTGGCCCCCAGGCCTTCTGGCAGAGCCAGGATTTGATACCTTTCCTGAAGGCCATGAGGGAGGGGGCACACCGGACCTCAGAAGGCAGGATGTTCCATAGGGCAGGTGCTGCAGCAGAAAAGGCTCTCTGCCTAGACCCCACCAATCGAAATTCCCTGACTGGGGGGGTCTGCAATCTGCCCCTTCTGCTGGACCGAGTGGGACGGGCTGAAGTGACCAGGGTGAGGCGATTCCTCAGATAACCTTTATCTCCAGTCTCTCAGCCTAGTGACTGGCCCAAAGTCATCCAATGAGTTTCCATAGTTGAGGGGCGGACCTGAACCTGGCACTTAACCACTATACTAGATATACCAACCTCAACAGCAACAGGTCCTTGGACACTTCTACTGAAATAAGCCTATGCATGGAGCCGTGTATTATCCAGACAGAACAGTCCAGCGTTGGGAGCTTTATTTTCTAGTGATAACTGTTTGATATTTCTAATTTTCAACTGGGCTTTTGGTATGAAACAGCTTCCTTTTCCCCTGAGCAAGGTATTTGGGAAAGTGTGGTTCTTTCTGAGGGATGGACAGCCTCCAGGCTCCTTTCGGATCCCAACATCGTCTGGACAGTGGTGGAGCCACAATAACTGGATCTGAATCAAGTCCAAATTAGCCACTTAAGAAGTGCCCATTCCAAGTTATGCTGAAGGACCTCAGCTGTCATTAGCCTAAGTCAATCAAGCCATTGGGAGAGGCTGAAGCCGTGTAATATTGCAATGGATAACTGAGTGGATTTGGAAAAGTCATCATTTCTCATATAGTTTTCTGGAATAATGAACTCACCAGATGATTGTTTTAAAATATGGAAATGAAGACTGTGATTCAACTCCTGGTTATTCATATGCATCTCCCCTCTGACTAACCTCCACATAAAAATTGTAGGGCTGCACTCAAAGAGTGTGAAGCACTTTGCCTATAAAAGTGCTTTAGAAATGATTAATTGCAGCAGAAACAGAAAGAGCCAAGGCAGAATTGCTGGAGGAAAGTATTCTGTTTTGCTGAGCTTCTGATCTTGCTTGGAATGATTGTAGTTAATGATTGTGTCTCTTATTACAGCAACAACTTATTTAATCATTGCTGACTCACCATCTATAATTATTAATATTAATTAAGGTACATAATAAAGTATGTGAACAGTTCAATTTCTTTGTTTTGAAACTGTGTTGCAACCAAAAATGGCAAATTGGTTTGTTTGGGCAATGAGTTAATACTGATATAAAAATCTAACTTCTCTTGTGGCTTCTTTTATCCTGTTAGTTAATTAGCATATTCCTAATCCATCCAATAGTCACTCAATTGCTGTAATAGTAATATAACAAGAAAAGCAATAAAAGGCATTAATAAGCAGCCCAGAAAAGATGCTATAGAAATGTAAGAGTCACAATCAAAATATAAAGTGGGTATTTAATAAGAAAAAAAACCCTGTAGAAATTCTAGTGAGAAGAATGTTAAAAAAAAATTTAAAAACCCAATGTTGACGATGTTCCACAAGGGCTTTTTGGCTGTATATTTGCTATTTATTTGTTCATGTATTAAAATATCCTACCTTTCCTTCAGGAGGTCAAAGCAGGATACATAGCCATTCTTCTTCTTTTTCCCAACTATAATAACCCAATGAGACAGGATCAGTTAAGGGAGGAAGGCTGGCTTGAAATTATCCAGTTAGCTTCCATGGCTGAGAGTAGACTTAAACCTGAGTCCCCCAGCCTGCCGGTGCAAGCATGTTAACCACTACACCAAACTGGCTGTTAAGGTTAATGTTTTATGTATGTATGTATGATTTTTTTTAATTGAAGAATCTTTTTGTACAAAGTTAATGGCTGCAGAAAAATAAAAAAGAATATAGAAAAGAGAAAAGGATATAACAAGAATAGGAAAGATAGATAGAAGAAAAAGTAAACAACAGTATAGATCAGTGTTTCTCAACCTTGGCAAGTTTAAGATGTGTGGAGTTGAAGGCCACACATCTTAAGCTTGCCAAGGTTGAGAAACACTGGTATAGATCAAGGAAGGAAGGAAGGAAGGAAGGAAGGAAGGAAGGAAGGAAGGAAGGAAGGAAGGAAGGAAGGAAGGAAAGAAAGAAAGAAGAAATATTTAAAGAAATGACTTCTGATCTTCTTTGCAGCAGTTACAAGCATAATTAATACTGTTTCCATCCTCCCAAATTACATAACATAGTTCCCTTCTTCCCATATTTTTAATCAGT
Source organism: Liasis olivaceus (assembly GCA_030867105.1). Lineage (NCBI taxonomy): Eukaryota > Metazoa > Chordata > Lepidosauria > Squamata > Pythonidae > Liasis > Liasis olivaceus. The sequence continues at coordinate 269,157,974 of CM061349.1, forward strand.
AAATTCAGAGACTATTTTTATCCATTTTCAGCAGTCCATACAGGGTTTCTAGTCTTTTATAGAGGTATCTGTTAAGGTTAATGTCAATGTTAATGTTGTGCTGGCCCTTTTCAGTTTTGCTCAATCTTAAGTAAATTTGTCCTCACTGCTGATTTTAGTTGTACTTTAGCTGCATGGGATATATGTGAACTTCTGGAATTGACAGAACGGGGCAAAATACCAACTTTTGTAATAAAGAAATAAATAACTGAGAAGGCCCTCTTCCCCCATGTAACAACTCATTTGTCTTCATTTGATGGTGGCACCTAAAGGAGGATCTCTGAAAATCACCAAAATGGCCAGGCAAACATGATTTTGGCTTTTCAGGGCTTTAAAGACAAATCTCAATATTTTGAACTGGGCCTAGAAACATAGTAGCCCCTGAGGTTGCTTCATCACATTGGCCAATTCTTGTTAGCGGACTTGCAGTGTTATTTTGAACAATAATGCAGCAATTGCATTGCAATTTGAGATTTCATGCATGCGGAGTTCTGTTCTGCAAAGTACTGGACTGCCTTCCCCACGGAATTGTAAATTTATTTGCTGTGTTGGGTACCCACCCCATTTTACCTGTTGTAATGGTAATAACTTGTTTTTTATGTTTTAATTTTGATAATAACTTCTTGGCAAAATAGCACTTGAATACACAGCTGTACACTGCAGGATGGATCCAACTGATACTGAAGCATTCCTTGACAATTTTCAGAAACATCACAATAAGCAGGTGTTAGCAAATGGATCAATTGCTCATACATATATTTAGTAGGGTTGTGGAAAGGCCTAATTGGGTCACATGGTATGGAAGGAAAGGTAGTTGAGGTAAAATCTACCTACTTCAAGTTGGGAGTGTGGTATTTCTCATACGTAGAAAAATTCACTGGACAGGATTATTTCTTTGAGTGTTCATTGTATGTAGTGGCCAACACGTTTTGTTTTTTTTTTAACAATAAAAATGGTCTTAAATATTCATATAGCATGGCTTTTTCTACAGTGCTTCCTTGAATGATCACCTAACCTTGTGATATCCAGTAGCTACTAAAGGAGCAAATTAGCGTCATGTTTCTGGTTTGGGGATCATTCATAGAGACCCATATATAAAGCCCCCCCCCACTGCCCCCCATCCCATTCTCAAAGGAAGTAGATGACTGGGCAGATACAGGGCCTGGGATTCTCTCTCTAGAGAAATTGGCACAACTCTAGCTCATTCTTCTGTTTTATTCCAGATGAAAACTTTATTTTTTATTCCCTTAGATTTGTAAGAGCAGTTTTTAGAACTGCTTCCCAGCTGCACTGTTTATCTGCTCTGCTTTTAACTGGTTTGATGACTTTGTACTGCTTCTATTGATTTTGTTCTAAGCTGCTCCACAAGCTCTTACAAACTGAAGAGCGTGGTAATAAGGATCTAAAATAAATAAAAATAAAGATAAATGAACCACGCCATTTCCTAAACTAGGGGAGGGAGAAACCATAAAATGCTTGGATTAGGTGAGCTGTTAACTAAAACAAAACCAGTGAAGTGTGAAAACCTAGTGGAAGAGTACTGTTTCAAATTCCATTTCCTGAGCCTCAGCTGCGGGTTTCAAAGGAAATCTGTCTCTAGGTTTGAATTTTGTCCAATTACTGGCCAAGCAATACCAGGCGCCTGCCAAGTCATGACCTAGGATGCGTATGTATGTTTTGCTCACTGTCTCTTGCCACGTTATAAATGTGCCAGACTTTGCACCATGGAAAGCCATATTTCATTTATAAAAATTAGGATAGTTTGTCTCAAAAAGGTTAAAGACTCGTGGCATTTTCACACCAGAAAAATCAACATTTTATTATGATTAATGTTGTTTATTGTTGTAGTGTAAACTGCTATGGGCTGGCATGCCAACGGTATGTGGGCATAGATTTGTCAAAAACTAATTACATCAATAAATATTTGTTAAAAATGCCAGTCGGGAAGAAAATGTCCTACTTGTTTATAAAGAGTGTTCTTACAACATAGTCTTACACATGTCTGCTTAGAGGTAAGTCCCACTGAGCATAATTGGACTTATCCCATTTCAGGCATCAATCCTATGTACATTTACATGTGAGTAATAGCAACAGGATTCCACAGGGCTTATTTCTGAGAAAATGTATAAGAAGGCACTGTCAATAATTACAGTGAATTTCTGAGTGGCCTCTAGAAGTTTGAACAAGTATTTGGAAATGATAGGAGTACATTTTCTAGTTAAGAATTCTAAGAAAACAATATATTAACCAAAGGATATTTCAGATATCTCAATCCTGCCACTTTTTAAAAAATTATGGTTATATTACATTTTGCAAACTCTGCTCCTATCACTTCTTCTTTCCTTCAAAGTATTCTGCTGCTTATTACAAGTAGCTACTATTTATTACCAGTAGTACCAGCCTGCTGGCTGCAAAATTTGTTGCTGTCCAGCTATAAAAGAACATAGGATTTTTAAAGGTGATGTCCTCTCTTATGAGAATCCTTTAAAATGTTTAGTTACTGCAGCCATCAATGTCTTAGGAATGCATTCATTTGTCATCTTCATTCATTTTCTTCCCAAGTAGGTGGCTTCATATATTACTCAAGATAATACCTTGAATACAGCCTGAATGTAAGATTTGATTTAAATCTTGGCAGTTTATGGGAAAAATGGAAACCTGAATCTCTGTTAACAAATTGTTATTTTCAAAACTTCCTAATAGTATATGTGTACTATTAAATTTGTATGTTTCTCTTTCTCCTAACTTCTGGAAAATGCTAAAACCAAACTGTTTCATAAAACTTTCAATCTTTAAGACAGTGACTGGGGGAGGGACACCAAGTAATTGCAGTTATTACTGCATTTATGTAGTTTGGTGTTGATATTTTATTACATCGCCTTATGTTCTGATTTGATTTTAATGAAAGCATTGTAAACCACCATAAAAGAGCCAGTTTGGTGTAATGGTTCAGGCACCAGGCTAGAAACTGGGAGACAGTGAGCTCTAATCATGCCTTAGGCACAAAGCCAGCTGGGTGACATTGGGCCAGTCACTCTCTCTCAGCCCTAGGAAGCAGGCAATGGCAAACCACTTCCAATCTTGCCAAGAAAGCTGCAGGGACTAGTCCAGGCAGTTGCCAGGAGTCAACACTGACTCAAAGGCACACACACCCACAAAGCATAAGTCTTTGGAGTGTGGCTACCTATAAACAGGCAGGACAGAAGTTTAAATTAAACAGGCTAAGATCAAGTTTAAATTAAACACGGTCAATAAATAAATAAAACATAGCAACTACACCCAATTGTTGATGCAATGCATCAAGTCCATTCGGTAACTTGATTTGCCTTCAGATTGAAACTTCATACTATAGAACACATGCTTTGCATGAAGAAGGTCCTGAGTTCAATCCCCATCATTTCCAGATATGTTTGGAAAAAAATCCAGTTTGAACTGGCCACCATCAATCAATAAGGCCTGCTTTAGTATTAGCTTTCTATGTTTCTAAATGATGAATTGCTCAGTACAGTTCCTCTCAAATCCAGTTGGGTGTTTTAGTCTGGTAGAGAGAAGATTAAATGGTTGGCGGATAGTCATTCAACATCAGAAGGGATTTTGTAGAGATGATAAAGCAAATTGGTTTTCAGCTACTTCAGAGATAAGACACATTCAAATACCAGGACAAAGGATCCCAATTACATTAGTGCTTGGCATAGAAAATTTCCTGCATTATTTCCTACCAGTTCTTATTCAGTTGGATGAAAGAGAATTTGCTCTAGAAAGTCTTTCTAAGAAAAAGATGATTTCAGAGGCATTCTTGTGAGTGACATTTGATGTTCCTGCATTTATTTTATGAAGAAGTGGCCTAGGGAAGTGTCTTTCATTGCTTGATCACTTCTTCTCCAGACTTCCTGACTTCCCATTTTTCCATTAAATCCAAGGAAGGAGCTCTTCTCTGTGGGCTTTTTCAGTGGGGGTGCTATTGTTGCCATTGAGGGGGAATTGTACCCTTAGGAAATTGTTGGCCAGTTTCTTCTTCCTTTGGAGAAATTCAAAGAAATCACCCACCCAAGTTTTGTCCCCATAATTTAGGTGTGTCCAGCTCCATAGCAACTATTTGGAAGAATTTCTAATTGTTGAAGCTATACAGGAGTTTCTGCCTGGTTAGTGGTTTTTAATCAGAGAGTACATGGCTACTTTCCAGGGATGCTACATTAGTGATGAAGGATCTGTAGGTTCAGTGCATGTCTTTGTGCTTTTAAAGTACCTCACAGTAATTTAAGCAAGTTGAACTGTTTTTAACCAGGTTCAGCAATAATTTTGCCTGCAAATGAATAAAAAATGATAAAGAAAATCTATAAACCAGATGACAGGGGAAAAAAGCTGATGAGCAGAATGGAAAGGAAACCAAATGGTTAAAGATAGGGAACATTCACCTAAAAAAACAAACAAGCAAACAAAAAACCATAGAAACCAACATTTTTGTGTTCAAGTGCTGACGCTGAGTCTGCTCTTGGTTGCTTTATGTTAATGCGAACTCTGTGAAGCAGAGACAATGGCACAATTGAACTGCAAGCACCTAGAAAAATGATGAGATGATCAGAAAATATCAGAACGGAGTCAATTTGCAAGGTCACAGATAAGGAAGTTAAAGCCATAAGGGAAATTGGTGTCCTTTTAGGCCAGCAGTGCTTATTCTGGAGTTGTATAATCTTGTTAAACTGGAGCTTTTGATCGATGGGCTGGATAAAATGTAAGAGCTATTAGGTTTAATAAGTGTTTACAGAGGCCTTGACAAACAAAGCAAAGAATCACATATTTGGAACAACCATCTTAACTCTGTTGCTTCATTTTTTTTAACTAAAACATTTGGTGAAACTTTGACACTTTTTAGCATGAAGTGAATTTATTAATGTTCAGTGTGGGACAGAAATGAAACACTTAAGAATGGTCTTCTGAGGGTTATAAAAAGAGAAGTCTGAAATAATCAGTTCTATTCATTCTGTGTTGCAGACTTTTGGCAATCTTTTCTTGGGCTGGTCGGGTATATTTCACTTTTGAAAAAACAGGAAAACTTATAATTGGTATCTATGGTTTAAAACAAGATACACCTCCCTTCTTGCTGTTCTTGTTCTTTTTTATTTATCTTTAGTTCACAGGTCTATTTGTTTTGAATGTTTCAGAGGTGCATCTTGGTGTTTCCTCTGTCATGAGAGTGGCTGAATTGGGATTAAGCCAATAGAGTAAGTTTTCCATATAATCCTAAACCTTCTCACTTGTGCAATTGAAGAATGGGTTTGTGCCCTGAATGCTGAAATGACTGAGTCATTGCATTATAATCTGGCCATTGCATTATAATTGTTCTTGTCTGGTCTGACAATCATATCTAAAGATTCTTGAAGAAGTCAACCTTTGTACATTTCAATGTGAACTGACTTAATTCAGATCTCCTAGATGAACGTGTGAAGTAGAACTTTATTATCTACCAACTTTCTTGTGTACACACAAGATGTATGTACTTTGAGGGGGAAAGGTTTGAAAATAATGGTTAACACTGAATTTCTACATTGCTTAAATCACCAGGTTAAAGCAAAAATAAACCAACTTGATTTCTGATGGATTTCAAGTAGAAGTGATAAGAACCCAAAGATTTATCCATCCTGAAATGAGCCACACATGTTGTAGTCACATTGTGATGGACATGTATAAACCGATCCTAAGAATAATCATTTGAAATATAAGGAAAATCCAAGTAGTTATAACAACACAGGCAGGATAACAATGTTGACAGGAAGAGAGTACAAAAAGGTAGAAAGGTACCACACCACAGAATAGCCAGACCTTTCCAGCAGAGCAACAGTGAGCAACCTATTCTCTGTCAAAACTTCCTTCCAAGAATCATCAGCTCTGGTCCACATTGCATGCCAATGATGAATAGGACCATACCAAATGCTGAATCAGTCCAGAGCCAAAAACTGGCCACTGCAGTTGTTTCTCTTTCTGATATCCTCTTTTCTCTTTTTGTCCTCTTCACCCAATAAGCTCTAGGGACAAATCAATCTTAAAGTATGGGCCACATGTGGATCAAAGGATGCAGTTTAACCACATTTGCAGGAGAGTTTAGAAATATTCTCATTAAAAAAAAAAAAAAAAACTGACAATAAACAATTGTAACACTGCGGAGCCTAAAAACTCTAAATGCCATAACTCTGGCAATTTGGGAAACCCTCTGACTTTCTTATTCTTCCTTTTTCATTGCACTAATATGTACCATCAGTAGGTTTATTATCCTTAACTACTGAGAGAAGGCAGACACAATAGCTTTTTCCAAGTTGGAGGAAGGCATCTTGGCTGTCTTTGCAGAACTTGCTTGGCTTAACCATGGTTTATGAAATTAAACCAATTTTCTACATTAATATAACGCACTGAACTATAAACTGACTTCCCACAAAATGCTAGGCTAAAATGTGGTTGGCTCTTTTGTCATTCAGTGTGTTGAATGACACTAAAATTGAGTTTCCAGGTAAATAAGATTCTGCCCATTGGGGGGAAATACAAAAAATCATTTACCAGTAGTGCACATAACCATTGGGGAAATTAAAACACTGTGGAGTCCTTGGGGTTCTCTGAACTTGGTTGTTTTCTTGCAAAAGCTTCATTACCCGGCTAGGTAACATCTTCGGTGCTAGAATGGAGTGGGGTTTGCTCTCTGTTTATATACAGTAACTTGTCCTGCCAGTGTTGCGGGTGTGTGTGTGTGTATTTTTATTCTCCTGGTAGTTCCTTGATTAGGATATTGTTTACTGCTTGATTGTCTGGTAATAATCTTGGTGTTAATCTCTGCTTATCTGGGTGATGATTGCTGGTGAGGAGGTATTCTGGTCTTTTGTTTCCTTTTTATTGCCTCTTTTGAATAGTAATCTCTATTCAGTTCAGTTTATCTCTACTAAATTTGCCTTACTAAGTTATGAAGGAAATGTTACCATAGCCAAAATTGTCTTCACAAATTGCTAATCAAGAACAGAGATGGGCAGGTATTATATAAACAACTACTGATTAGTTGCCAATCCCATATATTCCCTTTTTCATTGACATCTCAAGATTTAGAATGTTTTTTTTTAAGTTACATTAACTATATTTTTCCCAAACAATTTGCCTTTAAACAGGGATGCACATCTTAGATTAATTGAAAATACAGTAATAGAGGCCTAATTTCTTGGGGTGAGTGGTGGTGGATTTCATCTTAAATTCAGGGTTGTTTTCCTTTTGGGTGAGTATAGGATATTATGAAGTTTAGATTCAGCCTTTGTATAGAAAAAGAAAAGGTCATTTGGAAGTTAGTAACATCAAACAAGAACAATTTCTAACTTTTTATGAGGAAACCCACAAAGAGAAAGATGTTAATGAAATAAGTAACCTATCTACTCATCTTAAACCATTAAGATAATGAAGAAGGGGGAGTTTTAGCAGGAGTATCACTTAAACTATATACCTTTTAAAATACAACTTAGCCACTATTGTCGCAGATTTAAAATTTAACAGTGTTAAGCACAGGTAATTTTCTTGTTTATTTTATTGCTAGATTTTTCCCCCCTTTCTACTGTAGCATATCCTTGCTCTGATAAAGGATACGTAAAAGATTGAAGAATAATTGGCAATTTTTAGCACTTTGCCCAATTGTAGAGTTTTATTTTTTGTATTTCAATTACTTTCGGCATCCCAAAACTAGCTTAAAATAGCCATGTTGATCTTAAGAAAGCTGGAGGCTTTCTTTATGAGGGCCCTGCTCTTAAAAATGTTCAAGATAATGGGACATTCTAAAATCTCTTTGTATTTGTGTGTGTGTATGTGAGGAACAAAGGAAGCTATCAGTAATAGATATAGCTTCCATGACTGTAATTGTCTTTCCCTTAAGGAAAATTCCATCTATTGATGGAATGGAAAATTGGGCACTACAGGATATTTCTATGCATCCTTTTAGAAGCACGCTCCCCTGATTTTGTAAATACTTAAGTAGTTGAGTGTCTCAAAACTGAACAACTCGTTCATATACTGTTGCTACTATTGCATGTTCAAACCTTTCAAAGTATTATTTTGACTGCCTGGCCTGTAAAGATTTAGGTGGGACCTCTGTTGGACCTGGGCCCAGATAGGGGTAGGAAGTAGGAATCTGAAAAGTGACATAGCATCTATTGACAGTCTGGAGAAGACGAGTCAAGTGGTTGATAGAGACTTCCACCATCTCTTGGTCTTCTCTTTGTAGATATTTTGCCATCTGCCTCCTCTGTTGTAGTTCCAAGGCATTAGCCAAAAGCAACTTGTTTTCATATCCGTATGTCTATATTCTGCTTTCAGTTTAATGTTGATGGCCTAATGCATTGGCACTCTGAATGAAATTAAATATGGAATATTGAATGTTTTCATTCATTTATGAGAATTGTTAGAATGTAGCTGGCCCAGCATTTTGTGTCATAGCAACTAACCACTGCATTGTAGACATGAGGATGATAGCCTTTTTCCCTTTTCCTCCTCAGCCACAGTATTTCAGTATTCTGCCATCAAGAGTAGTCAGGATAAGATCTGCCAGTTGTATTCGGGGATGCACTTTGCCTGCCTGACAATTTAGCGTAAGCTAGTCTGAACAGAAGGCTTAAGATCTGGAGAACATCTACACCGCTCGGCTAAGATGTGGCCAAAGAGTCCAGAGTGAAAGCGTCAACAGAAGAAGAAGAAGCTGAGAGCCCTAGAGCAGAATCAGGGACAAGAGAAATTCCACATATATATTAGTTCCACTGTCTTCATCTCTACTCCAAGTATATCCAACCCACATGTTTATCTAGCAGATAAAAACTCCATTTACATCTCTTTTGCTATTTGCTTTGTGCACTGCAGTGCAGTGCATCTGCACACCCAGCCAAGTAATTGAATGCTACTAATAATACACTATGACAGAGCACAAGTTGTACTCTTAGGTTTATCCTGTTTTGAAAATTTATTTTTAATCTGCAGTAAGCACTGCTGTCGGGGTGAATGCTTTCCAGTGTTCTGGTGAAGTAATTAAATGAGCATGTAATATCTCCACTGAAAAAGAGGTTAGGCAGAGCTGTTAATCCCAAGAGAATGGAGGGCTAATGAACAGCAGAGCTAACGAGCCACAGGTGGATCTCATGTAAACTAGCATACTTGGCTTGTAATGCGAAGCAACAAATACGGCATTAGCACATTTCAGAGACGACCTCTGGAATTGTTGCTCTACAGCTGAAATGTTGAAGACCAGAAAGAGAGAAACAGAAAGAATGAAGTTCTTGCAGTCAGAATAGTCTAATGCAAGCCACAATTATGTCATATGCCTCATTCATTCATTCATTCATTCATTCATTCATTCATACATACATACATACATACATACCGTTTATGGCTGCCCAACTCACGATGACTCCGGGTGGCTTACAAAAATAAAAATCCCAGTACAAAACCCACTCTACCACCACCCCCTCCTCCTGGCAACAACAGTGCATTTACACTAGCCATTTGATGGGCTCTGGGTCAACCTGGGATCACCAGGCCTGCTGGTATAACCATGTCTTCAGGGCCTTGTGGAAGAACATCAAGGTGGGGGCCAGTCTTATCTCTGTGGGGATGATGTTCCACAGGGAGGGAGCCACCATGGAGAAGGCCCTTCTTCTTGGGCCCGCTAGATGGACTTCATTAATAGAAAGGACCCATAACATATCCTATCTCCCCAATCTGGTGGGTCAGGCAGATAAAACTGGGAAAAGGTGGTCCTTCAAATAACTTGGCCCCAATGCATGTAGGGCTTTAAAGGTGACAACCAGTACCTTGAATTGGACCCAGAAGCAAACCTTCCTATTCCAGGCAGTAACTAGGGACTCAGCAGGACTGTGCAGTAGATCTTCAGTAATAACCCCCAGCTCCTTCTGAAACCCATCTGGGACCATCAGTCACCAGGGGTGGACCAATCTAATAGGTCCTTCCTCCCTGCAGAGGTGTACAGCCCTAGAGAAGTTCATAGCCACCAAGGTGTGATCTGACCATGACAAGGGGACCAAAGATAGGTCCACCAATTCCAAGTCACATAAGCACTGCTCCGACAAGGACACCAAATCGGGTGTGTGACCACTGTTCCTAGTTGGGTCTTGGATGACCTGGGACAGGCTCATGGAAGTCATGGTTTCCATGAACTCCCGAGCTACCTTTGACCCTGCCCCCAGGGATGGAAGATTGAAGTCCCCCAAAACTATAAGTTTGGGGAACTCCACCGTCAGCCTTGCAGTGAGCTCCAGAGTTTGGGCAGGGAGGCCACTACACAGCAGGGAGGCTGGTACTGCAGGGAGGCTGGTACTGGGACCATCTGGTCCCTCAAGCCCAACCTAAGAAAGAGGTTCTCAAAACCAGGCACTTGTGGAGTGATATCCCTGGAGGCCACCAGAGACTCTCTGATGACAACAGCCACACCCCCTCCCTAGCCCTGCAGTCTAGGCTGGTGCCATACTCGATAACCAGCTGGGCACATTTCCGAGAGAGGAACCCCCGCCCCGGACCCATCCAGGTCTCAGTTATACAAGCCAGATCAGCCTTCTCTGAAAGAATCAAATCAGCGATAAGGGAAGCCTTATTACAGGCTGATCTGGCATTTAAGAGCAGCAGCCTAAAACCGCCAGATAAATGGCCTAAAACGGATCTGACCACCAGATAAATGGGTTGAGTTCAAGGGGCCAGAGCACAAGATCAGTACAAGGGACCGAGGTCGTGTTCCCTGCGAGTGGCCCGCCCCTTGTCTCCTTTACCCAACACCACTGAAATATACTGCCCTACCCTGTTTGCCCCACCAGCCATTTCATCCCCCATCCTCAGAGCTCTTCTCTCAATCTAAAGGGGAATCTCACCAACCGACATGCAACCAGGGGTAAGGTGAACGCAACAGGTGCTATAGCAGTTGATCTCAGCACCATCAAACCACCACCCCTCCACTCATATTGAAAACATATTACGCTTATGATGCCATCATGGAAATTATGCAAATTACATGATTCATATGAAGAATGAATTATGTACCCCCACCTTTGATGCTTATACTTATCAAAGTTTGTGCCTAAAGGATGTCCAGAAATAGTGAATTATTTTCATAAGATTTAAATTAAGCCTTTCTCTATAGGTTATTTTATGAATTAGAGGAGGAGACTGGACTGTGTTCTAGATATAATCAGTAAACAACAATCAAATAAAACAGGCAAACAATATAAATTACTGCCAATAAAAAAAATATTGAGTTGTTCTTAACAAGATGTGCAAGTCACCAAACATATGAAATACAGACTAATTCTGATTAATTAACAGACCACCAAAATGAATGTAGAGAGTAAGGAAGATGACCTTGATGAAGATATGCAGGATCTGTTCCCTAGGCAAACGTGGCTGAAGTATTTTTTTAAGTGCACAATGAGTTAACATTCAGAAGCACCTCAGGCAGATGCCCCCAAAATTCACTGAAGTATAAAAAGGAGGAGAAGTTACAACACAATCAGACTTCAAGATTCTTTTATTAAAGCCAAGCTCCATAAAAGTAATTTTAGCTTTCCTGTGGAGTTCATTTCCTGGGCTGGTCTACCTAGTGAGGCTGACAATGAAAACTAGCATGAAGTTTGGGAGGTTTTTTAGTTTGTTTTTTAAAAGCAGATTATAATCAAGTAGCATTGCAGGTGCTATCTGCCATACCTTACACTTTGGCCAGAACTGATGGACAGAGTGTTTTGAGACCAAAAGGTAGACTTCAGTAAAAGAAAAAAGTGAATCTGATCCCAAAGCTGCTACTCTAAGGCTATTAAAATATCCAAGAGGTGTGAGATACATTACATACCTCCCTCATTAAAATAGTTTGGTAAAAATGTATTTTTCTTCTTTCTTTTTCACTTTTTCACTTTAATTTTTACTCACAACTTAATGTTGATTATCAGAAACATTTTTTCAAGGTAATGAAGTTGAGACAAACTAGTAGAGAACTACTAGAGAACTTGAAGCAGCCACAAGAATGTACCATTGGAAGAGCAAAGTTCCCTATGCTCCTCGGTTAATTCTTTGGGAAAAATTAATTTTCTTTTCATATCTGAAGCAGGACTGCATCAAACATGCAGGGCTCTGAATTATGTGTTCTAAATAGCCTGTACATTTTATTTTTAAAAGTTAAATTTATACAAAATTTAGACAAGCTTTGGACAATATATTTTTGTGGTTCACATGAGGTGGCTATACAAAACAGTGGCAATTTAGTGGAGAGAAAAGGATTCATATAAATTGCTGTCACAGATTCTTTCTCTCTCTGTTTCTGATATTAGCAGCTAGACTAATTTTTTCAGAGAGTTGCCAATTTTGGCTGCTCTGTTATCAAGTGATTATATAAGTTTTTCTTCTACTTTCATCTTTTAGATGCCAAAATTACTTTTTTTTTAAATTGCTGGAACTTTAGTAATAATGTAACTGTTTCAAAACATTAAGAACTTGATTAACCAAAGCAGCTACTATAAAGCATTTAAATTCCATGAGACATGAATTCTTTAAACCTAACTGATCCCATGCTAATGTCCTACCTACCTAAGAACAAAAGAAAAGGCAATCTAACACCTTTTTCTTCCACGGCTACCTAGCCATTTGTATTAAAACTTCACCTTCACTTCTTGGTGCTGGTGACAAAGAATTTTTTTAAAAAATATTTGTTAGAAAGACAGATCTTACTCAATCTAATGAAAGGAAATTCAGGGAAATACATTTAAGTGGAATGTGGTATTCTGTCACTTACAAGGTAGCCATGGTGTGCTTTTCATTGTATAATCTTTTCGGAAGTCTATGGCCTCCTAACTTCCTGTGTTTCAATCAGGAGAGAACTCATCATTCTTGGAAAGCATATGTGGCCAGGGAAATTTCAGCATCATGTAACAGAAAATGAGAGTAGCAACAGTAGCAGCCTCCATCAGCTCCAGGAATAATACTCATCAACAAGAGAAATTCAAAAGAAATCCATAAAATATGGTAGTAAAAGAGAAGCACATTTTGCTGGAGAAGAAAATGTGAGGATCTCTATGGCAGATCTCTGTTGCTCCTGAATGAAAATAATGTCCACAGCAGTCTTCTTCTACCACTACATAATGATTGTCCAGTTAATATACATTGTTTGCTGGTTTGTTTATAAACCATAAAGGGCTTGGGTTCCAGACCCTTAATGGATTGCACCTTTTCTAAACCATTCCTTCCTTCCAAATTTATACTAGCAAATCCTGTAGGCAAAACACCAGAAAGACATTGTTGGGCAAGATTGTCTTTGCTCCTGAAATATATCTGAAAGTGATTTAAAAGGAAAAGTGTATTTCCGTTTTCTGCCCCCTGCCCCCCAATCTTATTTCTGCTGTCTTTTACCTTATACGTTCGGTTCATGCCATTCTAACTTTCCGGACTCCAGATAGCTGGGTAGCTCAGGTTTCTTTCTTTGTTAAATTTGATATTAAATCCAAATATACAAAGAGACATTTATTTGTGCATCCCCATTATTTCTTGGCTTATTTCATGTACTGTAACTATTACAGGCAGGATATATCAAGATCTCACCCTCATCACTAATAACTACACTCCATTAGGCTATGAATCTATGTCGTGAATCCTTTCATCAAAACACCTAGTTGCTCTACTTCAGTTCTTTATTTGGGGCTTCCATGTTGTTAATTTTATCTTTTCTAACAGTGTGTCAATACCTTCTTATTCCTAGGTCCATTATGTGCCAGTCATTAGTCTATAATGTAGTATTCTGGCTGCCAACATGAATAGGAGTACCTATTAACATTTAATTGGGATATCACATCCTAGTTGGTTGAGAAGGCTATTGTATCCCACTTTTATATTTGCTTGCATGCTTTCTGTTCTAAATCTGAAGTAGACTCAAGGTACCTGTACCAAATAAATAGGTAAGTATTGTGACATTTCTATAATATAAATACTCTGTTGGATTGGACAAGGAATCCATCAAAAATAGCTATCGCTAGAAAAAATGCAAAGGAGACCAGAGCAAACTCAATGGTAGAGAAAACATGATTTGTAGGAACAATCCCATTATTTCCAGGTTGTTTAGTAGTTAGTTTTAAAGCCAACTTCCCCCACCCAGTGGCATCCAGATAGGTGGATTACAACTTGTGGCATTTCTGGGCAACCTGCCTGAAGCCATTGCTGGTCAGTATTTGTACTCCCAGCATATTTAGAGGGTGCCAAGCAGGGGAATATTTTATTTTCTGATTTATATCTCACCTTTTTTCCATAGGCTACCTTAAAGATTTAGTGAAAGGGTACTACCTGAGACCCTGGATATCTGTTGGATATGGGAAAGGGACAAATATCTAACTTGGTATAATGCAGCAAGCAATGTTTCCTTCCTTCCTTTCTTGTCCTCCTTTCAGTATCTGGCATTTACTCTGCTGCAATTCCATCAGAACATGAAATTATGTTTACCTATTATGTCTAATATGTGTTGGTAAATCTCTTCCTTGAATCCCTTCCCTCTAGAATCTGAGGAACAACTTTTAGCCCAGATTGAAACTTGTGGTCACTAACCATTTATTGACCCCTCCCTGAAGACACACCTGATATAATGACAGTTTGGAAAAGGCACCAGAGAAGGAATATTTGAAGCACAGCTAGAATGTGCCATACACTCTGCAATTGTTATAGATTTTAAATGCCAAAAATAAAATAAATTGCTAAATACAACTTAGCAAATAATATAATTTAAAGTAAGAAAATAACCAAGCTATATCCAAAAATGCAAGGGAATTCCTGGAAACTTGGTATTCAGACAAGGCAGCCATCAACAGGGACACAGAGATAAACATCTACATACTGTTCAAAAGAGGCAATAAAAAGGAAGCAAAAGACCAGAATACCTCCTCACCAGCAATCATCACCCAAATAAGCAGAGATGAACACCAAGATTATCACCAGAAAATCAAGCAGTAAACAATACCCTAATCAAGGAACTACCAGGAGAAGAATGAATGAATGAATGAATGAATGAATGAATGAATGAATGAAGAAACCATCACCACCACCCCCAACACTAGCAGGGCAAGCCACCGTATATAAATAGAGAGCAAATCCCACTCCCTTCTAGCACTGAAGATGTTACCTAGCCGGGTAACGAAATGTTTGCAAGAAAACAACCAAGTTCAGAGAACCCCAAGGACTCCACAGTAAGAAAATAAGTTGCACAGGTAGAATGTAAATTTAAAAAAGCAGCTAGACTAGGCTACAGTCCATAAGAGCCCTTGATCAATTAAAAGGCAGTCAAGCCAGACAAACGGAAAAAAAAAAATCTAGGAAATTAATAGCAAGTGTAAATTCTTTTAATGTAATCTATTTCATCTGCCCCACCATAAATCCAACAAAAATTATTACTGTCAGAACCCTTAAGGAATGGATGGGAAAGCATAAAAGCTTTCATGCACTGTGGTGGGGATTGAAAAAGAGATAATGAGAAACAAGTGCTGGGAATGGTTTGTGAATGCGTTGTTGAATAAGGTACATTTTTCTGAATTCAGTGGAACAGCCGTTTTCAATATTTTCACTGAGTTGAGTAGATTTCCCTTGGTCTTTTCCATTACTGTTCTGCAAGCGCTGTCTGCTCTTCCCTCTATTCTGTCTTCTGGATACATTTTAAGATTTTCATAAAATGATTTCAGAACAGTGTATGCTTAGCATGCTATGGTTTTAATTTCTCACCAGTTTTTTTCTTTACAAGTTACTGATGTATGTCAGCTCATATGTAGACTAATCAGGATGGGGTCAGGTATTCTGAGATGAATATGCAGTCACATCAGGATTCTTTCATGCATTATCAAAGGTTCTGCTGTTAGTTATCATGATGCCAAAATCATGAAACAAACATTCGGATGTCGTGGGCATGATGATATCACACAAATGAACATAAGGGGTGGACTCTGTGTTATGATGCCCTTTTTACCACTTCTCCCCCTTCTGTGAACACCTGTGATCCATTCACAGAGTTCTTTTTAAAATGAATCTTAACGAGCATGCATATTTCCTGGTGCACCTTAGTAGTAGAAACTCGAAAATTATGTTATAGCCCAGCAATCTGAATAATATGTGAAAATCATAAATGGAAGACTTGTATATTATGAATGCATCATTGTGATTTGGGACAGAAATAGATCCTTCTAAGGATCAGTGTTTGTACTGGAAGAATTTTGTTAGCATCCTTAATTTCAGATCTTAGATTCAATCTAGGCTGATGTGAAACATTTCATCAACTTTTGAGGTTTAACATAAGTGGCTGTTTTTCATCAAAAACTTCAAAGAGTCTTAAGGCACAAGGAGTAGGCAGAGATATCTTGAACAAATTCATTGCTTTGGAATGACAAGGGCAAAGTTGGCCAGGCCCCACATAGCTGGCAAGATCAAGGAAGCAAGAATGACAGAGGTTTCAAGAAGGTATCTTTAATTCTAGTCTAGGGTAAATATAGAATCTTGAAAACTGCAACAGTAATGGTTGGCTAGGGATTCCAGAAATCCAACACACCCAGGGAGCACTGACTTGAGAAAAGCTCTCCTAATAGATTACCTGTATTGGGAAAAATTTTATGGTAGTGACTTCTCATTACTTTTCACTCTCCTTCTAGACCAGCTCTGTGATTTGGGAATGGAAGACACCATAATATGTTGGCTCTTTTTCTGCTTGCTGGATTAGTTCTAGAAGATTATCTTGGAGAACTTCAGCTCATCCTCATGAGATTTCACATAGCTATCCTGATAAAATGGAATAGGATACCATTAGTAGTATAACAAGCAATTCTGTTTTTTCCACCCATTCCTGAAAATGTTGATAGGCTCAATGGAGGTCAATGCATTGACTTTCAATCCCAGTAAGATGAAGGTGCTATAGGTAGATGATTACCAGATTCAGCAGGATAGCATTCAACATCTTCCTCCTTTTAATTAATACTTTGTGTTATATAAACTTCGACAGTTACACAGCTCTAATCTGCATTCGTTGACATCCAGAGCAGACTGCTATAATGCCAGAATGACAACAGATACATAACAGTGCCATCTCGCAAATGCTACTGTTATGTACTTGCATCCTGTAGAGACCCATGGAGATGGCCTTGAGGGAAATATTCAGAAGCTGTTACAAAAACAAAAAGGGCAGTAGCATTCCTTGAGCCTTGGGAAAGGAGGTAGTATTAGGAAGGGACTCAAGTTGGCTCTTTCCTGACTCACTGGGGTACAAGAGGGAGGGCAGGAAACACACAATCAGACTTATAAAATTCTGTTAATATAGCTTATCTCAATAAAGCTTAGTTCTAGTCTACTTGTAGAGTCTGTTTCCTGCTCTGGACAACCTTGAAGGGCTGACATCCCAACATCTAATGCAAGAAAGTAAGTTGCAGCATTTGTGTGTTGATGTTGTCCCACAGCATCATTTGCCCCCTTGCGGATGCTCATGAGCACATTATAAACTTTAATGTCATAAACTTTATAATTCATAAACATTATAAACTTAATGTGTATTTAATTTGTATTCCTTTTATATAGCTTGTTATAGGTCTGGGTTATGTTTAATATTTCCATAATGTTATATAAAACTTCAGTGGCATAAAAATTTATCACAAGCATACACTGGTGGTACAAGAAATTTGAGGGCACTTTAACTCATATGTTATGGTCACGTTCTTCCTTACACCCTTTTTGAAGCAGTGTGGTAGAATACAATGGAAGAATACATTTACGTTTTCCTTCTGGGCCTTTAACATTTGTCTTTAGTTAAAGGAATCAGTTCAACTCTCCCATACATACTGTAGTAAATTTGGAACCCAATGAATAATCTGAGAATTAACTCATTTTCTCTAAACAAGGATGGATTTGTATATTATATTTTCAGATATGAGCTCCCTATTTATGTTGTTTCTTGCTTCCTTGTCTTAACTCTACCAACCGTATGAGTAAGATTCAGGGTTTTGCTGGGGTTTGTACCTGGAATCCTGATGCAATGATAAAAGTTCCAGGAACTTAAGCCCTTAAATTTTGTTTACAGAGCATCATTTGCTGAACATACAAGAGAACTTACTATTTGTATCTCACCCGCCTGGTACTGCATGATTATAAGCTTGTGGTGACGCTGGAGTTGCCGGTCAGAAATGATCGGTGCTCCAGCTGGTTTGAGCCCGGCTCCGCAGGACAGGGTGAGCTCCTGTCCCTTGTCCTAGCTCGTCGCCAACCCAGCATTTCAAAAGCTATCTGCGAGTAGATAAATGGGTACTCCCATCTTAGATGGGAGGAAACCGGCGGGGCTGCATGGGGGAGGAAATTACCGGTGCTGCCCGAATCTCCGAACGCAAGCCGGCGTGAGCGACAGTGGCGAGGAAGATCTACGGAGGAGGAAAAGCCCGGATGACCCCCCTAGCGACCCCTGCTGGTCGTAGGATAAATTGTATAAATATGTGTTAGATATGTGTACTTTGTGAGCCGTCCAGAGTTCCCCATTGGGGGGAGATGGGCGGACTATAAATCGAATGTATAAATAAATAAATAAATAAATAAATTTTCTGACACATACCTCGTCCTGTTCTTTTTCTTCCTATAAAGAGGCCTAACAGATCAGAGTGCAAGTTTGCCTGAAGAAATAATGGAGGGAGCACACTATATGGCCTAAGTCATCTTAGAAATGTACACACTGGGATCCAAACTGAGCTTCAGATAAGTTGAGATGCAAGCTGACTCTATCTTGGCAAGTGTTCAGCCAGATTTTGGAAGTCCTTGGTCCCTTCAGGCCCACTGCTTCAATGTGAGTATGAAGCATCTTAGAATGTGAAATCATGGGATCATGTCTACTTTTCAGTTTGTTTTCTCAAAGAAACCCAGCACAGCAGCTTACATGCTTTCATACCCAGAGCTCTATCCTCAGCAGATGTTTTCAGTGTGCTGTCTGATGGGGGCAATTGTCCTTTTGGTTCCCTTTCAACAAAAGCAGATGGCATGAAGCAGGTAAAGATGTTAGTAGCTTTTTTACTTTGCAAATTAAGACGTAAGGCCAATAAACCACCTTTATTCAAACACATTCAATTATATGGAACAACAAAAGAAAAGTGATAAAAAGTAAACACATTAGCAGTTATACATGAAAGGTTTGAAAATGGAATTCCAAATGTAAATATATTCCCTTCCCCCCAACTGTCTATACTGAACTTAGTTTTCATATCAGAGCATAGTTTAAATAAAAGCCAATGCAAAGAAACACATTTATATGAAAATAAGGATATATAAAAACCACAGTTGCTTCCCCTGGGGCAAATACTGAGGGCAAAACCAAAAACCCAACCCTAAACATCTGCAAAGTAGTTTCCCAAGACTACTAATTATTAGTCTAAAAATATGCATGGGAGATTCAGCACTGAGTACCATAATCAGAACAGTAGTATATGTTAGACTGAGAATTATAAATTGTATTACAATAAATAATTTTACAGAAATATAAGCCTTATGATCAAAGGCCCCAAGACATTAATGCACACAGGCAATAATGCCAACCCCTTCTCCAAATGCCTTTGATGTGAGCAAACCAGACTTCAGTGGTATGTGGCACCCCTTTATGATAGGCCAGGTCAGGAAATAGACACCAGAAGAGCTACTAGAACTCGACTCTATTGTTACAGGGTATAATAATAGGAGCTTGAAGGCCTTTCAGAGTTTCTCTCTCCCCTCTATACCAAAAAGGGCCTTGTGAAGGGCCAGAAGCTGGCTCGGCTGGGCATGCCTTGTCAGCAGCGGAAGACAGTGAAGGTCACCTGGGGGTGGCAGGGGTGGTGGTGGCCTGGGGAGATGGCAACAGTGTAGTGCAGGGTGGCCAAATGGGCAGAAATGGGGGAAGATAGGTAGGTGAGGGGAGTTTAAGTGGGGGTGAGCATGGCAGGGTAGGAGAAACATGAGGTCCTGGCCTAACAATGGCACGGTCCTAGCCTAATGACCACAACTGGGATTACTAGAACTGCTGTCACTACGTGGTGTAATCATGTGATGTTTCATCTAATAATCACTTTGCTTAGTGATGGAAATTCTGGTCCCACTTAGGGTCGTAACCTGAGGACTACCTGCATGAGAAAACTGGATGAAGTAGACTTCTGGGGGAGGTATTATATTATTTTTTATTAATAAAATTTATACGCCGCCCATCTCACTGTATAAGTGACTCTAGGTGGCTTACAAGTAAAAGGTATGGCTAACTGAAGACATCTCCACGACAGCAGAGCCAACGACCATGGCAAAGACCAAGGTACCAGGAAGTAGACAGGTTCCTCAGAACCTCTCTGGAAAGGAGGGGATGGGAGATCACTCACATGTGCTCTGGACAGCTGATCCTCATAAGGAAACTGCAGGAAAGTGATTTTCCATGGGTTTCAGCACTGGAAGACGAAGGGATCAGCCATCTTGTTCACAACTGTGGCTGAACCTTTTAAAGGACCCTAAATTTGCAAGCCTCACTTTCTAATCGCTTTTGGAAATGGCCTATTAACCATCTTAAAGCTATTAGAGATAGCTATATCCAAAAGATGTTAATGAATAAATGACAGATGTGAAACAAATTTTATCTAACAAGGCAGAGAAAGTACCAAAAGTGGAACTAAATATGACAGGCCAAAAGAAGGATTTGTAAAAGGATGTTTTACTGAATATACAAAAGAAACTGGCTGAGGTTTTAAAAATTAAAAGGGAAATACAAAGGATGAACCAAGAGAATGATCTGGAAAATGTTTTCTTATTGGTTCTACAAAAAAGGCTTGTTAAAGCCTTGAAGAAATCTGTGTGATGGGATAAAGAAAAATTGAAGAGAAATCAAATTCTATGACAATATTTGATTGAATTAAAGATTTGTTAGAAGTAAAAGGAAGGAATATAAAGTGAGTTTATTTGATCAAGGTTAAAATAAGATGTATTTATTTATTAATTTATGCAAAATTCTATCAACCCTTAATGGAGTTTTTGCTGACACCAGGATTGAAAAGTTGATGCTTTATGGATTTGCTTATAGATAAGGGATGGGATATGGGATGAAGAATACAGTGGTACCTCGGGTTACGAACGCCCCTCCTTACGAATTTTTCGGGATACGACCAGCTCTGGCCCCAAAAATTTACCTCGCCGTGCGACCTCCGCCTCAAGCTACGAACCGGATCCGCCACCATTTGCCCTGCTGCCACGTGGTTGCGGCTTCCTGTGGGCGAGATCGCGGTAGCAAGGAGACGTTCGGTGAGGCTTGTGGTGTGTTTTGTGGCGTTTGGAAGGTTTTTGGTGTGCTTGTCAGCATGACTCCAAAGAAAATGCAGAGCAGGCTTGGCAAGAATAAGGCTTTAAAGAAAAAAGTGGGGAAATTTGCCTCGTGGTGCGACCAAATTCAGAGGGCGGAACGGATTAACCGTATTTACATTGAACCTTATGGGAAAATTTACCTCGCATTGCGACCAAATCGAGTTGCAATCAGAGTCACGGAACGGATTAAGTTCGTAACCCGAGGTACCACTGTATCTGTAACCTCATACGGGGTTAAGAGTTACTAAATTTGTTGATACTTGTTGGGATGAAGGTTAGAAGTCACTTCCTTATATATTTCTTTTTCTTTTTCTTTATTATAGTCTTTCTTTTCTTTTTCTTCTTTCTTTTTCTTTTTTCTTCACTTTTTATTCTTTTTTCTCTTCTCATTTCTTAGTTTAGTTTGTATTTGTTTTTACTATTGTAATCAAAATTCTTAATAAAAATTATATTTAAGACAGAGAGAGAGAGAGAAAGTGGATGAACCAACAAAAGGCTCTGAAAGATATTAGGAAATCAGTCCTCTGTTCTTCTTCCAAGAAACATGGAAGTAAAAGAAGAAGGAAGGTGGACCAGGGAAGCAAAAGGTACAAGGAACAGATCTATTTCTCTTGAAAAAAGTGACACAGGTAATATCTATTGCTAGTAGGTATCATAACTATGAATCTCATGATCCCTGCCCTGAGAATATAAGAACATATAAATCATAAGAAGTAGTAGGATATAACAGTAACATTTTTATTCATGCTTCCAAATATAATAAGTCCTAATAAGTCACATATGGGTAGAGACTGATTTTGGAAGATACAAATTGTATGATACAAATTTTATTTTTTCCAACAAAATATGCCACTAAACAAGCTCCTGCACTATCATAGTTACCAGTGAGGGTTTTTTTCAATCTAAACATCCCAGTGGTTGTTGACTGTCAATAGATGGTTAATGCTGAGCTACTGAAATAGAAAATGTGTTTTGTTGCAAGCTTGGAAGAAAACAATCCCACTCAAACTGTTCCTAGTGACTACAGTTTGTCAGAACAAAATTCAAAGCATTTCAATTGTTTCAGATGTAGGAATCACTGGGAACTCAAGACCAGCTAAATGCTATCTACCATCCAAATTGCAGGAAAAATAGCCAAAAGCATAACTTTTAAATAATTTTGAAAATATTAACTAAATACCCATAGGAAATGTTGGGGACATAAATTTATTCTCACCAACTAAAACATTTATTTAGATTAGTGTCTTATCATAAAAGTTGCCTGTCTATAAATAGAAAGAGCAGATGGCAGTCTCTCTCTCTCTCTCTCTCTCTCTCTCTCTCTTTCTTTCTTTCTTTCTTTCTTATTATTTGGGTTAATCAGCCAACCAATTACAGGTCAAAGCAGTTAAACTCTTTAACATTCCTTTCAATTAGTACATCTACCTATGAACTTTTCTCATTGTTTCAAAAACATACAGTATATTTGGCCAATGTTCTGTAGGTACTCCTTTTTTACTTTTTGTAACTGTGCCTACTTTTTGTAACTGTTGCCTACAAACTGTGTACAGTATGTTATTTTTTTACTCTGCATGGTGGACATGGGGGGAAATCCTACTAATGCTTCTCAATTCCATGAATAACCGTGAATACATTTCAAGTAGATACAAGAGCAGCATGCACACAAAACTCCAACAAACTAACCAAGCCAAGATTGAATTACTGGTCTTCAGATTTACACAACCTCAGCAGTATTAGTGACACATAATACTCATGGAACCCATCCATCCACCCACCCACACAAGCTCTCTCAATGCCACCTTTCCAAAAGAAACCTAACTTACCAGGCAGTTGTAAGCAATCTTCTTTAGCCAATCCATGTACTTAAATGCTTCTTTCCCTGCAAGGCTTCATTCACCCCATCCTCTCACCTATCACCCCATCCAACCTGAACTGACAGCAACAGGGCCATGACTGATCCCTGCTGTTTCACTGGCTAGTCTGAAAAAGTCTTGGGGAAAAAAAGAGCAACCAATCACAAGTCACGAAACAACAGCCCAATTACAGCACTCAGAACAGAGCTGAGAATTAATGAGGTACAATGGTTGAGGTTTTGGACTAGCAGTGGGAGATCCAGGTTCAAGTTCCCCCTCAGCCATGAAACTCACTGGGTCACTCTGAGTCAGTCACTTGATCTCAGCCCAACCTACCTTACAAGGTAATTGCTGTTGTGGGAGTTCAATAAAAAGTTAAATAAATTCCTCATATCAGCTGCCTTGTACTCTTGGACGAAAAGTGAGATATAAATTAAACGAATAGAAGATACAGAAAGACACCTCTTGAAACAGCCAAGCTTCTTTTCACACTTCAAACAAAACTTTCCAAACACATGTTGGAACATTCAAAGTGGAAGTTTCAAGGTTGGAACATTTTAAGGTTGAAATGTTCCACCTTAAACTATTTTTGAAATTGCTATTGGAACTACACATATTCTAAATGCTTTATTACATTTAGTTTTCCCTTTCTTATTTTTTATCCTCCCTGTATTACTCATCCTTCTGACCAATTGTGTTTCCATGAGATTCTTAAAAGTGCCAACTTCCTGGGCAATTTCTTAGCTTTGCCATCCAAATTGTCATTCATCCAGAGCTGCCTTCCAGATCATTGGGGCACAACAGCTTTAATCTCTTCCAGCAGAAACTTTCCAAACATTCCCCACAAAACAAAACAAACAAAAACAGCTTCCTGGTTATAATTCCTGGCCCAAAAGTCAAAAACATTCTATTGACATATTATCACCCCTGGAGCTATGGCTTAGAAAACCATGCAACATCTAAAGGATGCTAACCCTTTAAAGAGGTATCGATAGATGTGGGAGATTTCAAGCAATAGCGTAATCCTCCCTAGTTCTCCCAGAACTCATATACCTGTGGTATGATTTCTGTTGCTGGCATTGAAATGTAATATTAGGCCTCTAAGTCTACAGCAGAACTACTGTTTGTAATGGGGAGGTTGGTCATGGCCTATTCTTTGCCTCCACTCATTAGTATTAGGGGAGAAGCTCTCACTGGCACCTCTGGCAGCAAAGGATTTTTTTTTTTCCTATCAGTAATTGTCGTACTGGGTGTTTTAAGAGGAAATCTGCCTGTGCAATAGGACTTTCAACTCCTCTCTTCCCCCTCCCTCTTCTAAGCTTATTTTCAATTTGTTCAGAAGGTTCCCCCAGCCTTCTAGAGCCTCAGTATGCCCAGATAACACCTCTGCTGTGCCAGCTGCATTGGTTGTCACTGAACTTCAAGGTCCCGATTCTCACCCACAAATCCATTCATGCCACAAGGCCTGGCTATCTTAGGGATTGCCTTTCTCTCATTGTTTCTGCATCCTATAATATCTGACAGAGTGGGTGTACTCTGGCTCTCATCTGTTAAACAATGCGATGCCTAGAAGGTATGCCTTCTCTGTTACAGTACTTGTCCTTTGGAATAGCGTCCCCTGGAGGTTCAAACACCTGATGCTCTTTCAAAGAACCTTGAAGACCTGGCTTTTCTCCCAGACTATGAATTGGTGGGGGGGGGGGGGGGCATGTCTGCCTGAATGATATGATGATTATGATGATGATGGTGATGATGATGATGATATTAATATATTAGATTATTAAATATAGTTAAGGTTTATCAGTTCCTCCTGATTATAGTCCTGTTTGTTCATTTTTAATTGACTTATTGTTTTTAATTTATATGCCACTCAGAGCCATTGTGAGTTAGGCAGTCTTATACTTAAATAAATCATTTGAGGGCATAAAAAGAGCTTTCTCTATTCCTGGGAGGATGATAGATAGATAGATAGATAGATAGATAGATAGACAGACAGACAGACAGACAGACAGACAGACAGACAGACAGACACAGGCATAGCTTTTTTAAAAAATAAAGTCATAAATGATCCACAATAAGGTACAGCTTAAAATAAAAAAAATGCTGAGTACTTCCTACACCTGGGATAGCTGACAGCTTCCAGATTCTATTAAGGACAATTTCTCCCTGATGCTAGAAAGCAAGTTTAGCCAGATGCTCTCCTATCATCACCTTCCTGCCTCAAAGACAGGCTCCACCACATACCAGTCCACCCTACTGGTGAATGTTCACTGGCTGGAAGATGTCCATTTCTAGGCTGGCCTCTGCTACTTCCCCTAAAGTTAGTTGTGGCTACCCTTTGCTCTTGAAAACCTCGGAGGAAGGGTGTCAAATGAGTCAAAACGCTTGCCACAACCACATGACCAAAGTCCCATCCTTTCTTTACGTGTATTGCATGCAAATAAATGCACAAATAAAATCCAGCTAGAGTGCCCAGTTCTCCTGACTCTTGAAACTGAGACAGTGAAACTTCAGTTTATCAGACCCGGGTTTAATGCACTTCAGAACCAAGAAACATGTTTTTTGTTCTAACTTGATCCTTATTTAATGGATCCTGACTATTAAATTGAGAAATTGAGGTTTTGTCTATTAAACTGAAATTTTACCGCAAATATTTTCAAGACAGTTAAAAAAAAAAAAAGATAACTCCTGATCCCATCTGATTACTGAACATTTCAAATAGATAAAATTGGCTGTCCTGCCCAGAATAGGCTTCTTTTAGCAGAAACGGTGATAGAAATCATCATTATCATCACTTTTCAAGTCCAACTACAAATACCCTACTTTTCAGATTGTGCAGTGCAAAACATCCTGATAGTTTGTTGTTGTTGTTGTTTTAAAAAAAAAATCTATATTTGTTCTGAACAGTTTTGTAAATTAGCTCAGCATGTACTGGGGAAGCAAAACTTGCAATAAGAAACAATACTCAATAACTCCAGTAAGAAAATCAACACTGGTGTTAGTCTTGGAAGATTGAAAAACAACTTTGAACAGAACCTGTTACAATCTCACAGTAGGATATAAATGTAAGGTTTTTATTGTCCCTGTTATCTGAGTGCTAGAAGCCATTTACCCCTCAGGGCTCTAGCATTCAGAATCTTCTTTGTTTATGCTATAGCCAGTTTTCCAATACAGCTTAACTATTGATAAGCCCTGTCTCTATTTAATTCTGAAATGTATTAATAACGTTTATATGTACTTTCATGAGTACATTCTATCAGTTTCTCTCTCCATCCTACTTTTTTTCAAATTCCAGATGTTAGCACCTTGATTTACAGCCTTACTTTCTTGATTATAGGCATTTCTCATTGCGTTCTAATGGAAGCCTGAAATGTGCCTAAGGAAGCTATGCAGTTCTTGAGATTCAATTGGGAAGAGATGCTTCAGAATGCTCAGGAATGCAAATCCAGTTCTCCTCTGATGCATCCACTTCCACGCTTGAAATCATTTCAAAGCAGCAGATTCTGATTCAGAAAGGGCAATATAAAACTGCCTTATGCTCTAAGGGGTAGTCCATGCTCTCGCTGGAGTGGATTCTCAGTTCAAACCATATCTCAGTTCCTAAGAATGTGCTGTTCTGATTAGATAAAGGAGCTGAACTGCAGAATTCTCATCACACTAACATTAGGAGCTTTGAAGGCCACCAAGGTTTGCCAGAGGGAAATGCTAGCAATTTATTCTCTTTTATTTTTATGAAAAGGCAAAAGATGAGGCATTCAGTTCCTGGCCAGTCAATCAGCACTGACTGGCTGACAGTTCTCTGTACTCAGTGAGTAGCTATAAAGAGCAAACACTGATTGGTTGGAGACTATCTGGAGTCCTAGATTTTTTTTCCCTATCCATTCAGTCACGACCAATTCTCAGAGTCCCTGTAGTTTTCTTGGCAAGGTTCTTCAGAATTGGTTTGCCATTGTCTCCTTCCTAGGGCTGAGAGAAAGTGACTGGCCCAAGGTCATCCAGCTGGCTTTGTGCCTAAGGCAGGACCAGAACTCACGATCTCCTGGGTTCTAGCCTGATGTCTTAACCACTACATCAAACTGGCTCTCTAATGTAAACATGCCTGTGCTTGTAGCAGTCTGATGCCCAAATCAATCTGGAAATTGTCAAAACAGTTCAGGGGAGGGAAAGGCTGTATTTTGGAAGAGACAAACTCTCTCCCCTACCCTCTAACCCTCATCCCCACTGGCATCCAGGGAAGGAAGGATGGCTTTAAACCACCTACACATAGATAGCATCTTTCCTTCTTTTCTTGAACCGTATACCAAGAATGTTGTATGCGCCTTTGCATCCAACCTGCTTAGCACTGATATGATGCACGAGCTTTCCTCCACTTCCTTCATGAGTTATGCTCCAAAACAATGATTGTGGAGAGCAGAAGGGGTTTCCAGGCAGTGTGGCTATAACTTTGTCTGAAGACATTTAGCGGTGAAGGATAATGTTGGCTGCTTTGACAAGGTCTTGAGTGTGGAGGTGCAGGCTGTGTTTTGGGAGCTACCATTCACATGTCATGAATTTATTGGCTCTTTCCATGCCTGGACAACTGTATAGCTCTAAAATGATGGGAAATGGTGGTGATTCCAGAAATGCTGCTTTTGTCTTTAGACTAGTTTTCTATTTTCCAGTTTTGTGTTTTTCTCACCATTCTGTTGCTCTACCAAAAGGGGTAGTTCATCAACATACAGGGTATCTGGGAACAAGACAGGTTGGAATCCAATATCCTTCCTAAACCTGGTGCACTTCAGATGTGTTGAACTGTATCTGCCATTATTCCCAGCCAATGCCCACTGATAACTAGTAACAATGGGAATTGTAGTCCAGCATGTCTGGAAAGTGTTTAAGGAAGGCTGGAATGGAAGTCATTTTGTGCACCTATTAGCTGCCTTTGATCAGTTTGTTGACAGAAATCAATTACTGTATTTAAGGCTATGAAGAATTTGGTATAAATCTTCACCTTTGTCACTTCATCAATTTTACTGTAATTTTCATAACTTTTATTATGGTCTGACTTATAAAGCAGCCATTTGATGGGCTCTTTGTTAAACACTCATACTGACACTGCAAGGAAAACCATACATTTTCCTTAATTATGCTCCCTTCTCCGGCCATGCCATGAAACTATTTTAGTTGTAAATGTTACCTGGAATGATTCCAGAACTTACCAGCATATGCTAAATTTACTCTCTTTTAGATGTATTCTCTTTCATTGCATTGTCCTTGAAAACTTTTTCTAAAGCATTATCACACATGCAAATGACATTTCTCCCCAAGATGAGAATGTGTACCAAAATCTGGTTATCCTTGGCCATACCTTTCTTAGACAATCTTCTCCCCATCCTTCCTGTAGGCCACAAATCTTCTTCCACTTTTGTTTGGCTCCCAATCAACCTTAGTCCCTTTTATGACCATGTTAGCAAAATCCAATTTGCTAAGTTTGTCACTCCTGTGCTTTATCAGGAACCGTTATGCTAAACCTCTTTGCTCCTCTCCTTAGATCTTGCTATCAAATGACCAAGGCTGAGACTGTAGAGGGGACAAAAATCAGCTGAAAACTCAGAGCCCTAGTAGTACTATGTTCTTCTGTATGGAAAATCAAAAATGTAAGAGTAAGTTCAGTCTATTCTCATTCAAAACACTGAATGTACCATGCCCAGGGCTCCCTGTCCACTCTTCCTCCTTGAAATTGTTCCCCATGCAATTTCCATAGCATCTTCCCTGCTTCTTATTTAGCAAACTATAATCATCTATCTCCATCCTTTCTTGTTCTCTTGCTCTCATTAGGAATAGCCTGCTTGATCCAGCACTAGGGAGGTGGTATGGTAATCAATCATCTTCTTTCTGCAAACATTTATATGAAATCCAACTAAGTATGTTCCAGTTTATTATCAGAGCATGAGACAGGATAAACTACATGTATACCTATGCAGAATTGTTTTCTCTCATATCTAACTACCTGGATCTTAAGATCTTCATCTGGAATCTCTCACCAAATGAGGCCAAATGGATGGTTAGAGAGGAAGGCATTTTTCATGGCAGGGCTTCCTTTCTGGAGTGACTTCCCCAGAGAACCCTCCTCCCTTCTGATATTATGCAAAGATCCTTCCATTGTCATAGACATTTAAACAATGCACTGACCCTTCATTATGTTTTGCTGCCAATATTTTCTTTTGTTTTTGCAGACCACATTTCAATATCCCTCTTTGATATGCAACTGTTGTTGAAGGCACAAGGGGCTATTTGGTTCTTTTACTACTTTCTCAGGGAAATCCAGGGCAACTTTGTCAGTTTAGCTGAGCTGTATTTCCAGTGAGTTTATATTACCATTTTGTGTTTGCTCTGCAAATTGGCTAATTAGCTTTGAGAAAAAGTATCACTTTTCACACATACAGTATGTAATGCAATATAGGCTCTTTTACATTTTTTTAAATTAAAAAGATCAGAAACACTTGAATTAAATTACATACATATGTAAGGTAAATGCGTGTGTATGTACACATGCACAAACATACAGGCATATTCAAAGCCAGTGTGTCTAGCATTCAGGGCATGTATATAATAAACTCTTTTCCCTGATTATTAAAATTCTAGTTTAAGAATAAGTAGAGCTATCATACCTGAGCTCAGGGCCAGATTGAGGCCAACTGATGCCCTAAACACAGCCCAATGATGGCACCCCTTGACAGAAGAGAAACTTTCATTCCATGAGATGGAAACAAATGTGACATCTGACAACACCTTCAAGCCAAACTTTTAAACTTTAGTCCCTCCCCATGCCAAATACTTAAAAAAAAAATGCAGATTAAAGTCAAACAGCAGATAAGGACAGTTACAAAAAATTCAGCTAAAGTTGAGTCTGACAGTGAAAGCGTTAAGGGCATGATAGGTAAGGGGAAAAAAAACCTGTGGTGGCCTCCTGCCCTTGGTGCCCTAAGAATAAGGGCTAATCCAGACCCGCCTGGGCTTCAGAAACACAGATAACTCCTAGAAGGCAGCAAAGCATTTTCAGTTTTTAATCTCTATTCTGCCATCTAGTGGTCCCCCACTTCTTTGCAACCCAGATATCACAGCCCTTAAATAAAAACTGCCACACACGTTAGCATGATCATGCAAAGACCTCTGGAAATAACCTTTGCAGAGAAGTACTCCACCCTTTACCCTAGTGTTTCTCAATCTTGGCCACTTTAAGATGTGTGGACTTCAACTCCCAGAATTCCCCAGCCAGCAATTCCCCATGCTGGCTGGGGAATTCTGGGAGCTGAAGTCCATACATCTTAAAGTGGCCAACAGCATTGAGAAACATTGCTTTAGCCCATCTCACCAAGTCTAGTCCTGGTGATCACTTCATTCTGGATAATGCTTATGTCAGCAGAAGGCAGCTACTGCTGACACAAAACTTCTTTGCTCCAAGAATGAGGTGATGGTAGACATTATACCTCATGGCTGCAGCTGGCATCATCATGCAAAAACTATCTGCAGTTGGTTTTGCTGGATGTCATGATTCAGCCTCCCAGCTGGAGACATGCTCTAATATATGAGTCTTTTTTCGGTCTATAAAGTGTTTTCTTCTTCTGAAATTGAGTTTTTTGACTGAGTTCTTGGGGTTTGTTTTGTTTTTGTCCACCAAGGCATCTTCAAAAGGTGAATAACATTACATACTTGAGGGGAGGGAAATACCAACGTTATTTCCCTACACATTCAGTTGAATTTAATTAGAAAGCCCAAATTAAAACAAGCATCATATCTGCTCTACCATTGAACTACATTTCCTTACACAGCTGTGTGCACATGCTGCATTAGCCATGGTTTATTTAAACCATTATTTGCTGAAAAAGCCATAGTGTACTTGTTCGTATATAATGCTAAGCCACCAACCACAGTTTATAAAACAGAAGCCAAACTAATGGCAATGTGTGAACCCAGCCATTATATTCTGCTTTGTCCGGCTCTTGATTTGGCTTTTGGTCAGGGTCTTGATCATTTGAGGCTGAGCTAAAGATCAATTATTTAAAATAAAAACCTAGCTAAGCCGGCATTGATTTTTCTTTGTTTGTTTTTAATCATAGCTCTGAAAAAGATATTTTGTCCAACTCTGCAATCAAATTACAATAAACCCTCAATTTAATGGACGATTGCTGCCCATTAGACTCTAATATGACAAATGGAATTTTATGCATGCATAAAAGGATAAACAGATTTTCTCACTGCATCTGAAGTCCACTAAAGTGAGGACCAGTAAACTGAGGCATCCATGGGGGGGGGGGGGGGTAAAAATGGCATATCTGATTGTATGATTGAAGTTCTGCCCCCTTTTTAGATGTTTTGTACATGCAACACACAGAAAAAAAGGAACAAGGCTTTGGTTGCCTGGCCATCTTAACTTTTTGACAGCCCCCTCACCCCCTGGCTGAATCCCTGAATTGTGGGTTTCCTGTAGTTGAGAAATATTCAGGGTTAGGAAAGCAGCAAAAATCTACAGAGAGATAAATGAGTTTAAATTGGTACTAGATCACTTACATTGCAATTGTTCAACTTTGTGACGGAATACAAACCTTCAGGTCAAAAGACAATTGCTAACTGAGTGTTTTAGGAAGAAATATCTTCCAAGTTATTGCATTATGATGTTCAGAGAAAAAGTTCCAATATTTCTACAATATGTTCTAGTTCAACCTTTGCCTTCAGCTGTACAACCTCTTAAATGAAACAGGTGCCAATGGCAATAAAAAAAAATGTTACTTTTTCACTTACACATTGCAACAAAACTATCTCCTTCTTCCACATATTTTTATAGATGGTTTCTAGGTGACCATTTAAGTGGTTTTTTTCCAAGCATTAATGACCACAATGAGGGCCAATTTGGGATAATTAGGCCTTAAGGGAACCCTTCTACAAAGCAAAAGTAAATGTCCAAAGCTGAAATCTAATCTTTAATTTGCAACTTGCTTATGATTCTAGGAAATGGAATGAAAAGGGATTTGGTCAACCCAAGATTCCTAGAAATCTGACTTCTGAATTAATGGTAATAGAAACATCTAAACACTTTTATTTTTTATTTTTTTGGCCATAATCAAAGAAGGTATTTGAAGCCTCCTAAGAGCTTATGTGGGCATTCCAGGTATCTTTCATTCTTTAACACAGAGGTGGACAACCTGAAGTTCTCAGGACTATATGCAAGCTTCAAAAGCCTATGATGTTGCCCAAAAATCTTTTTTTTTAAATGAGATAGAAGACAAAAACAATTAAATATCTAGGAAGTGATCATATTAACTCTGCTTAATTATTTAAATGCATTTTAGTTAAATAAAGTTTATTTTTCGTCTTAGCCCCACCCACTCTTTCATCTTGGCCCTGTGCCTACTTCATCTGGCCTGCCACGCATAGGACAAATGCAACCCAGATTGTGAAGGAAACAGTGCATCTTGGCTTTCAAATGAAAGGGTAGACCTTCCGTAATGCTAGGAACCACTATAGAGGCAGGCAAAAGAGATGTGGTTTGTCCATAAAGGGAACCTGAAATGGGGAGCATAATGCAGAGTGCACAGCATCATTTTCTCAAGTGATCTCTGACTCTTTTATGGGGTAGAAACCAATATTTTCTTCATCCTATATCCCATGGCATAAGAATGAAGCACTAGAAAGTGCCTACTAATAAAAGATCTGCCTTTCAGTGCTTTCCCCAGATGTGGAGTTGTTCATAAACAATATCTCAAGCACCATCAAAAAGCACTTTTTATCACAGTCACAAGCACCCTTGCATGCAATGAAAATTCTGAGAGAGAAATCAATGGATACGAAGCAGATCACAGCAAGCACCCTGCCCGTTTCAGCTAAGTGTGTTTACTCGAATGTCCTCACTGTGAATCCAGTGGAAACACGTTGGTTTTTTTCGTGTTTTGTCTTTTGCTATTTGGTCAATTGTTATTAGCTGCCCAACATTATTTTAGAAAACACGGGCAGCCGTACAAATATTTTAAATAAATAAATAAACCCATCAGCCCTTGGTAACTCTAGCCTTTAGGCTCTCCATTATTCTTTGTCCTGTACCCTGCAGTAAAAGAGAACAGGTCCTGACTGTCTATATCAGTGTTTCTCAACCTTGGCAATTTTAAGATGTGTGGATTTCAACTCCCAGAATGCTAGCTGGGGAATTCTGGGAGTTGAAGTCCACACATTTTAAAGTTGCCAAGGTTAAGAAACACTGGTCTATATGATGTCCCTTCATATATTTGCAGAGTGCTATCATTTCCTAACTAGATTGTCTAGGATCCATCCTGCTGAGATGCCTTACTGTGACCAGCTTTGATGCAGACCTGTGTTGCTCCATCTTGATGAATGTCATAGTAGGGCTGATGTGCCCTAAGAAGCCACATTGCTCTCAAGGCTGTTTCATTGTTCGAAAGCAAGGCACTATTGTTTTGCTTTGAAGGGGAGTTTCGCTCAAACCTTTCCTACAGCAAAGCATGTACAGCCATAGTAGAGATATGGATATAGAGAGATATAATTTCACTTGTACTAATTTCAGTAGCTTCTCTTTGTCTCTTTCCAATTCTAATCTCAAATGATCAATGGGCACGGTTGGTTCTGTCTCCTTGATGTTGTCCAAAACATGTCAACAGGGTCTGCAAACATGTTTTTTGTTTTACTTTCACTGCTCTACTGAGATCTGAAGAAGTTTTAAAGGATCAGAAGTGTGGTTGACTGGAGTCATTAAACTTCCTCTCTTTAACTAAGCTATCTCTTTGTTATTTTTCCTTGACTGAGACAGTACTTTCTTCAAGTTATGCTAAATTTGCCCAAGGAATTTAAGATGGGCTATGGTTAACAGAAACAGAGTCACAAGGCTTACCCTGCTCATGCAAATATCTAAGTAGCTATATAATTATTCCTGGATTGGTATGTGAAACATGAAATAGGATTTATCCCTTGCTTCTGCAAATAATAGAAGATTCTGCTTTCTAAGGCAGATTTATACCACAAATTGTAATGTTAATTTGTGCACTTATCCATTAGCGATAAGACTCAGGGGCAGCTGTTACAAAATCAGATTCTTCTGAGAAAGACAAATCTGATTTTTTATATATGTGCTGAGCTGGGGAGTGCTTGTGAGCACCAATTCTCTAAAAATTAAAAAATAAAAATAAAAATTGTCTAGAGAGACTCAACATTCCTTTTCCATCATCTCACTACAAAATCCAGTTTTGTCAGCTGACAGTTGTTTCATTATTTCCTCCCCAAATTTACAGGAAAGTCCCCTATAAATTAATTTAGACTATTGAGACATATAAGTCTTGCTTTCTTACACTGGCTGACAGTGGCTCTTGAGGTCAGATCTGCGGGCTTTAATTTCCCGAATCCTAAACACTGGCCATGATTTCTGAGAGTTCTGGGATGGAGCCCTGCTTGTGGAAGTCTTCACATGGAAATCATTCCTGGAGATGCTTAGTGGTTATGGTCTTTTGAGATGGAAAAAAGTCTTCTATGGCACCTTGATGATCCTGGGGAACCAACACTGGACTAGCACCCATGAAAAGTACATGTGAGAGAGGCTTAACCTAGCACCTGGTGACCTGACTTCAGATACCACTGAGCCCAAGGTCCTATATTTTCTCTCTCATTCTATGGCTCCCCAAGGTACTATGTAAGGCAAGCTTGATGGGAGTTATAAAACTATGGCAAGAGTATTTGTCAGACTGTGAGGAAATCCTGTTACGAAATCTAACTTGGAACAAAAGACAAGTTCAATTCAAAGGAAAAGTTCCAATACTGAATAATGACCTAAATCCAGAAGATCTGGAGCTGCTACATTTCTCCTATGTTGCCTCTGAGCCTTTGCTCTGGTTTGGTTCCTTGGTAGACCCTTCCATGTCTCTGAGGCCACCATCCTTCTTCAGCTGGATACACAGATGCACTGTCAGGTTCAGCCCAAGAAACTTCACGAGACAGTACTGGAACAGTTCAGTTACTTTACTAGCTTGCACCTGCTAGACAGAATCTCACCAGACTAACTCTAAACTCCCCAAGCCTGCAACTAAACACTATGAATTCCTTAGGGTAGTGCCAGTCTCATCCTCTTCGCTTTCCCAGGCTCAGGCTGTGGGCTGAGGAGATGCTTCTGTTCTTGAACCTCCATCATGTGCACATTCATATTCTGTAGAATCTGGCCATCATCAGACTGAACTGCCTCCAGACTGAACTGGGCCAGATGATGTCACTTTTAAATATAAAATTGGTATCCTGAACTAGATTATGTGATTCCATGCATCCCCTAGTGAATATGTGTTAGACCATATAACTTGTCATTATTGTGAGAAAGGAGGTGGAGAGTTTGAGAAGGAAGACAATGAAATAAAGAGGACTTCCCCCCACGCCCTGGATAATTATCTGGCCTTTAGGAATTGATTAAGTACCTCAAAAGGAACCAGTCAGTACCTCTCAGTCTCTTTCTTTTAGTAACAGGTAATGATGAAATTTAATTAGCGAAAGAAGTCAGCTTTCACACGTAAGAAGTGGGCTGGAGAGAAAACTGGGACATGCATGTATAAAGAGAACAATGTAACAGTCGATAATGGTCCTTATTAAAACTGAGTTAATACACAGAGATTTTGGCCTCTGCTCTGTATTGCAGGCTATTAAAGAAGTAAAAAGCAGATTGCATAAATATAGTTTCATGTATTAATACAGTAGTGGGAATCTTAGTTTTGCTAGGTCTCAAAGCACAAGTATAATTCCCTTATTTTATAGTGGGGCAAATCTTGCAATCTCTTTCTCTAAAACATCTCACAATGATCTCTGAACAAAATTAAGTTCATATGGAATCAGAAGCCCTGAGTTCCAAGAAGTTTTTTGGGGGATTTTAACCCACGTTTTCTAGTCTTAAGCATTGTGGGATCAAAACGCAGGACACAAATGCAGAATAATCAAGGCTTCACTGCATTGTTTATTGAGTAGTACGTACTGGAGGGGGACCCCACCAGAAGTTAGTGGGAGGCACTCCCCTACAGGCAAAATGGATGTTCTGATATTTATACAGTTCTACAAGAAGGGGAAGAGAAAAAGAACGTATATGCATACATATTCATATGATGATGCAGGCATACCTAAATAAGCAATAGTTCTCAAGTTACTCTCTGCCCCTCTGTTATCTGTTAACTGCTAGTAAAACAATAGTGCCACAGAGAAGAAGACACAAATTAGTGCAAGGTGCCAAATGCCAGGAAGAAGGCATCCTCCCTCAGGGCAGATGCCCAGGTTGCTATGGGAATGTTTGTGATAAGGAGTTTACAACCAGCCTGGTTCACATCAGCTTCAAGGATGCTTCCACATGCCTTTATGTTTCAAACTTATTAAGGCGATCCCATTCATCTGAGGCCTCTAAAAACTTGTCTTTTTCACCCAAAGATTCATTTTTCTCACAGCATTATTAAACTTTGACTTGTTTGAGGTACACCTCCATTTTTCAAGACTCAAATTTATCTTCACAGAGAAGAAACAAACAGAATGCTGAGGTTCTTATTTACAAGAACCATTCTAACTGAAAATTCAACTCTCCATCTTATTATTTTAGATTAAGGTAAAAATTCAACGCAGCTTAATTGATGGGGCTGCCTCAACTTTTTCTCATCTGTTTAAAAGAAAGATAAGTTTCTGTTCCTCTTGACTGAATGCATACACTAAGAAAGGAATCAATGTACGAAGGGAGTTCTAAACTCCATCATTGCTCTTTACACTGGAACTTCCATTAACATACATGAAAAAACCACCATTGATTGTATCCAACAGTGTCATTCTGCTATCAGAAAGCTTCTACCATTTGCAGAAAATTTATTTGCACAAGTATAGCAGCTGATTGATTCCTCTTGCACAAGTATTGGTGAAAACCATTATTCAAGCTCTTGTTCAAGTGCCTTTCCTTACATTTGTCACAGAACCAGTAGTGGAACAATTTCACTTCTTGTACTTTTCCCACTAACATTACCTTGGATACACACACACTCATATAAAGTTTTATTTGCTAATCCTCAATTATTTATTTATGCAATTTCTATAGTCTATTTCTATACACCTTATGATCTGTGTACTCACCAGTGCCTTCACATCACAATCCTATTTTTTTTCCCCAGATAAGACCCAGTCACATTGCTGCTTCTGCTCCTCCACCATCTTCTTTCCATCATTGCATAAAATCATTGGTATTCCACATGCCCAATAGCCCCCCCATGTCTCTATTGCATCCTAATTGTTCATTATCTATTCCTATTATTTCTGCTAAAATATAGTGAGAGAAGAGTGCTTATTGTGTTGTTCCCAGATTGTGTCCAGCTGCTTAGACTTGCTAATCCATGATTCTAGGTGATCTGAGGAGGACAAAAAGCACCTGAAACTAATTTTTAGGATGTCTAGAATTCAGCACAGGTCAGTACTTTTGGTCAAGAACAAGATATAGCAAGCAATTTTCTCTTCACAAAATTCAGATCAAATCTGATTTTTATATATGCTTAAAGTTCACACTCCAGCTGACCTCTTCAGCTGATTGGCACAGAATCCCTATTATCCCTCAGATATGTTCTTTTCCCATTCACTGACACCCAGTGCTATAGAAACTGAATGATTAGATTTCACACAGCATGCCACACGCCGAAGATTGAAAAAGAGTGAGACTCCTCTCATTCCTAGTCTTGATTTTCTTTCAAGGGAGAAGTCCAATCAAACTGTGATTGTTATGTTCTCTGTTGGCTTTTACATTGTTTTATCTTGTACAATATGTGCTTACATTTATTTTATTCTTTGCTTCACCCAGATATTGTGATTGGCAGTTTGGAAATAAAAGGTCTAGGTTTCCCTCCTCCACCCCCCTCCACATGCAGACTTCCTTACAGATTTAACTTCCCTCCTTTCTGTTTTCAAATGCTGCCAGCTCAGAGAACAACTTCGCCATGTTTGAATATTTTAGCAAAGTATAAAATAACCCTCAATGGTCTTCTGAACATCATTTGGAATCTTTTCTCAGGAGAAAGGAGAGAAAACAGTTTGAGTATAATGTCATTCTGTACTGACATCACTTCAGAATGTCAGTGAGTCTCCAGGTGTTTTGTGAAATACTCAGAAGTTTTTGGTCCTTAATTGTGATATTTCTCATCCACAATTTTATGAGCAGAGATAAACTTGAATTACCAGCAGTCTCAAGTTCCAAAACTGGACAGCTTAAATTGGAAATAATCACTGAGGGATCAACATGGAAATCATGGACTGTGTTCTTTTTGGGTCCTGTTGACTTTTATATTAATATTGTTAACGGACAGGGAAAAGCAACTGGTATACAGAATCTTTCCCAAAGTTAATATTGCTGGTATTCATCAACATTAAAAGCTTCTTTCTCCAAAATGCACATTGCTGTCTCCTACCCTAAGCACTGCTTATTTTATTTTATTTTATTTCATTTTTTAAAATTTTATTTTGAGGCCATCCAACTCCAAAAAGACTCTGAGCAGCTTACCATATTTTAAATAATACATAATTTAAAGAAACACAAATGTCTGGAGAAAACCGCATAAATTTCCCCCCCTCCCCTCCCCCATTGACATGAGCTCCACAAATACCCCTACCCGGGTCTTAAGAGATTTCTGGAACATTTGGAGAATGGGAACCATGCGTATTTCCCGGAAAGTGGTGTTCCAGAGGGCAGGAGCTGCAATGGAGAAGGCATGCTTCCTTGGTCCAATAAGATGATAACATTTCATTTAAGGTGACCTGGAGTGGATCCACTCTACCTGAATGCACTGGAAGGGCAGAAACAACTGGAGTCAGGTGATCCTTCAGATAAATAGGCACTATGCCATGAATGGCTTTATAGGTGACAACCAGCACCTTGAATTGCACCCAGAGGCCAACTGGTATCAATGCAGCTCATATAGCAACAACATATAGGCATAATGAGAAGCATCCATTACTGCTTGCACTGTAGCTTCTGGATGGTTTTCAGGGGCAGCCCCATATAGAGTACATTGTAATAATGCAATTATGAGGTCCAGTATGGCAAGAAAATAAAACCCCAACAGTGTTATCTAGAGCCCTGTTCTTCACAAAACCCAAGTCATCTGGCAAGGATCTGTTGCATTCATTTCTAAGAATTCATGGCTCCCAATCTGGGATGGAAAGCTAGATGATCCAGCCCAGAGTCCAGCAGCCTCCCAGCTGCTTAGTTCAGATGGAATGTTTTCAGAGGTGCTGTTGAAGGAAAGTCATTTTAGCAAAACCAATTTCCACAAAGCAACAACCATTCTCCATGCAGGAACTCATGAAGACCTCTAGTCCTGCTGAAAGAGGAGGATAAAAAGGATAAAAAGTTAGCTGGTGCTCCCTGCATTGACCTAAATGGAATACTGTGGAGTCCTTGGGGTTCTCTGAGCTTGATTGTTTTCTTGCAGACATTTCATTACCCAGCTAGGTAACATCTTCATGCTGGGCAATGAAGCCCTGGTTCACCACCTTCTCATTGCTCTATGGACAGCAAAGGCTGTCCATAGAGGATGGCTCAAGAAGCCAGCACTCCATGCACTGGAATGGCTTCAGCTGCTCTGCAACTTCTGCCATTGCCCAAAGGGTGGCTCTACTGATCTCAGTGTCTGTGGGTTTACATCTGCCACTTGGCCAATCTCAACAGTCAGGAAGCTATTTTACTGTAGTTCTTAGGATTTTTTTGAAATGGTTCTTGACAGTGGTACTTGCCAATTGAACTAGCAGTAGCAGGTGGTGGCAATTCTCACTGCTACTCAATCTTGTTTCAAAATTTTGTATATGGAATGGACAATAGGTCCAAGATGGTGGGAAGCACCATAAATAAGATGCAGCTTACTCAGAAAATAAAAATGGGGATGGTCAGTTAGGAGTTCTTTCAAGAAATGGTACAGACCATCAACAAAGAGGCTGTTGTTATCTTCCCCTGTGTCTCCAGGGAAGTTTTTATTATATAAAAAGTCTAACAACCATTCTTATTTCCTAACCTTTAACTTAAAACATATCACTAAACCTATGCTATTTTGCACCATACTTACGGTAATGCCTACATCTATGCCTATGGGTTTATCTAACTCCTTAACAGTCCTATCAACAATTCTGCCTGAGCTTATAACAGTCTTTACCCACCATTTAACCACCTTTAAGTTAATTGGCTTCTGTTGCTGTCAGCTGCTGAAGCATTGGCTTTGCATAGTTTCTCAGCTGGGGCTGGGTTTGAGGGTAAGGAAGATGTTCTACCAGCTGCTGGTTGGCTGTAGGTTCACAGCATCTTTGCTGGGCTCTGTTGCCCCTTTTAGCTTGTCTGCTGTGGGTTTGCTAAATTCCAAGCCTGCTCCTCCTTCTTCACCATCAGACACCTGCTAAGCTGAGCTTTAAACTGATAACTGCTCTACTTCCTCAATTATAAGCTCTTACTCTTTACTCTCCCATACAACACAAATCATTCTTCTACACACCCACCTTCAGGGGCTATCAGCATTTTCTTTTTATCATTGGAAATCAGCTGTGGTCTAGTGTTCTTAAAGTCCCAAGGGAGAAAACAAAGGGAAGGAAAAGTTCACACTAGGCACAGCAAGGCTTTCCTTCTGCATGGGAGAGAAAATATTTTATTAAACACCTGAGCCAGGAAGTTTTCAGAACATGATTATCAATATCAAACTCCAAGTTTTCTTGATTACAGGACTGATTTAATGATGTACCAAATTCTCATTTCTGCATATAACATTCTCCATTTTGGCTATGAAATTGGGGAAAACCCTACTGAACTTGTAAAAAGGAAAAATGGTAGCCTGGGTTTGTAG
Source organism: Liasis olivaceus (assembly GCA_030867105.1). Lineage (NCBI taxonomy): Eukaryota > Metazoa > Chordata > Lepidosauria > Squamata > Pythonidae > Liasis > Liasis olivaceus. Next base: position 269,199,069 of record CM061349.1, read on the forward strand.
CTGGTATAACACAATGGCCTGACTGCAGAGTCAGGGACAGTTATGTCATTATTCATTCCAGAAGCTTCTACCATCTCTAGCTGGAACAGAATACTGAACGAGGAAAACAGGCTTGCTTTTATGTAAGCAATGAAAACAAAGTCTATTTTTTTAAAAAAGAGAAAGGCACAGAGAATCCCACAAATACGGTTTCTTTGCTGTTCATTGCATTATAATGTAATGGAAAGATTCAAAAAAGCAAAAAAGTCAGAATAGCCAACATGAAGAACTTGAGAAAAGAAACTTTGTTGGGACAAAGTTATTCACTCCACTGAAAAAGCTGCATGATACCAGATATAATTGAAGATAATGATCTTACCGAAGGTCGTGAGGATGATATCCACTTAAGGCAAGATGTGTGTGTAGTTCCTGTTCCTGCAAGCCTAAAAAGATGTGGGTTTATATTAAAATGTAGGTCTTTGAGAGTGGTGGAAAAGACCAAATTGTGCACAGAATTACAGATAAGGAGTTGGACAGCAAAAAAATGTAGAGAAGTCGCATTCAGATTTGAACATGCAAGAACATTTTAAAGGATGGAAAGAGGCACTTGGATTGTTTCTGGCATTACAATACTATTCAGAAAAAAAATAAAATCTGAAAAAAATGCCTATTTCTAAAAAGTCCTCATGACTCTCGCCCCTATAATCCAAGGAATAAAGAAGCATGCTCGCAGCCATTCTTTGGACTTGATGCTTTCCAATACGTGGTGCTGAGCACAGGGACAGAAATAGCAACTTTGCAGTGGCCCCTGCATGGCCCGGTCTGAATGCTGCTCTGTGTGAAAACAACAGATGCTTATATTTTGGCACTGTCATCTCTATTAGAGGTAGGGGAATAACAATAAATGAATCAATCCATGTTCAGATCCTTGGGGCTTATAGAGTGAGCCATATCTGGGTTTATGATGCTGTGAGGTTTACCATTGATTCAAGGCTATTTTTCTATTATTTTCAAGGCAGAGCAGCAGTTCTGGCATGATGTTGGAGGACAGTGCTGTGTTTATTTATTATGCAACCTAATCCATATGTACCTCAACTTGCCTGCTGTCCTCAGATGCAGTAGAAGACTTTATGTTGCTGATGTTCCAACTGCAGCTTCAACCAGTGGAGGAGAAAAAAGCCCCATCTTCACCTTGGCCTCAGAAGCAAGGTATATCCAACCAATCCTGGTTCCTCTGAATCCAGCATTGTGCAGGGATTTTCATTAGAATAGGGATGTCAGTGTTAAAAGGTTGAATACTTGATTAATAATAGAATATTTTTTAGAATAACATTTTAACAGGCAGCTAGGCCTTTTGAAGCCTTAGAGCTATGTGACTTTTTATTTTTTTTTAAAGAGAGATGTTGTGGGGAACTAGTTGCCAGAGGCAATGTTAGAAAGAAAAAATGGAGAAAAATTATAGCATCATATGTTGATGAATTCCAAGTAGGGGAAGATGCCTTTTGCTTGTTTTTCTTCTCTGTGTGTTGAACTGTTAAAGTGTCATGTATGTTGCATCTCCATGGCTGTCTTTACTTTACATCTTTTCATTAGGTTTAATAAATGTGTGTGGATTTCACCCCCCCCCCCCCCCCGTATTGTTCTGTTATTCTTACTCCATCCTTTTATGGCAATGCATGATCATTTTTCCTCCTGAAATACAGCTATGTGTTACTTTATATAAAAAAAGTTTCAATCTAAATAATGGTGCATTTGGAGTACCGTCAACCTCTGTTCAGATGATCTTAAAATAATTATTTTTATTTATTTATTTATTTATTTATTTATGTTTTAAAAAACTTCAAAATACCTCCTGGAAAATGTCATTATGGATTGCAAAATAGAAGGGAGCTCCAGACCCTTCTTCCTTTGTCTGTGACTGTTAAGAATGGGAAAAATATTAACTAGTTGTAGCCTGAAAATGTGATCTGCAGACTCAGATGTTAGTTCATGCAGTCCTTGACATTCAGCATCTGTGAAAGCCTCTGGGGCTCATCTTCAAAGGTGCACTTTGCGTGTTTGCCGGTACGCTGCTGCAGGAAATATCCTTTCAGAACTGCACTGACAGAGCATATATCACAAACAGGACAGGAGATGTGTCGGATCAGAAAAGCCTCACAGGCTTAGAAGGAAAGCTTTGAAGATGTGGAAACTAAGATCACATATAACTAAAGGACTAACACTGGCGATCTCCAAACTATGCCAGCAGCTAGAGAAGACTCCTTCTGGAACTATTGTTTGGAACGGGGTGAAGAGGACAAATACAGGCTACCTGAGATTTCTTGAAAATAGCAGAAAGGTAGAAAACAAGGCATGTTACAGGTTGCATGAGTTATGGAGACTACGCATAATGGCAACAGTAGCCATGATAGAATTATAGCCTTGTGACTTATAGGCAGAGAAGATGCTGAGGAATTGTTGAGAAGCTGGCTCAAGCAAGGAAGCCAGAGGGGCAAAAAAACAGCATTAAGAGGCAATTTTTTTCCTTCTAAAAATGGGCACGGAAGGAAAGGATTTCTCTGAGTTATTTCTCCTGAGCTACTGCGAGATCTAAATCCAAATCAGCCTGCTGCTTTCAAATCAAAAAGCTCCACCATGGGGCAATGGATGTGAGTGGGTGGAATAATGATAATGCCTTTCAACCCTCTAGATTTCTTACAATCCAATAATGAAAACATAGTTTACTATTTGGCTGACTTTGGATCAGCACTTTCCTGGAAGCTACTTCCCCATGGTGCAATTCTGTACTTTCCTAATTCCTGACCCAGCAGTACAACTGTCAAAACGTGATGATCATCTACAAGGCTTTAATGTTGCATTATGGCACTGGGGAAAAATGGATCTTGAGGGAATGAAAACAAAACTTATAGTACAGTATTCACCCAATTTAGTCTCTCTGACACGGGCTTAAATCATAATGAAGGTATTGCTGCAGGATATCCCTATCTTTGCAAAGGCAAAATCATTGTTGGTCAGTAGAGTGTTACTTTCTAATCTCACACTTAACAGGGGAGGATTAACAGTCCCTGCACAACTCCTGTTGATTTATAAAATGGTAAATGAACTGAGGAGCCAGTGAGCATTTATTCTGGGTATCATAAGGATAGGATACTATAAAATGAACAGGATTGGAGAATTTTGCATGAGTTAGAAATCAGAATGATCTAACATGCTGCTACTGGTGAATTGGGTCCCTTCCAAACAGAAGTATCAGGAGAGAGAACATATGGTTTGCTCTCTAGCATAGGATGCATATGCCAAAATGAATGTTAATTCCATGAATCCAAAATCAATTTGGATATCCTCCATGATTTGCAGTTAACATAGTCTTTAAAAACTAATAATGGGACTTCAGTGAGTGTTATTACTGGAAAGACAGCACCCCAAAGCAGTTATTGTAAAATCTGTGCAGAAATAGGAAAAAAATGTAGATTGTTCTCTAGGGTCTTGAGTAATCTATGCATGGTTACTCTAAAAGTAAATCCAGTGAAGCATGGGGATAGAGGAGGTTGCAGCCTTTATTGTTTGGGGCAAGAGAAAATTCCAAGTGTTTTAAAATGAAGTCAATAAAGATGTGCAGACAGGTCTTAGGACCAAGCCATGTATCCATCTTTAGAGGTACAGTGGCATTTCAGCTGCAACAAATGATTCTTTTTCATAGGTCTTAAAGATCAGAGATGCCCAGCTAGATGTTGACTGTACCACGTCCTTTAATAACAGTATTCCCATGCTGTGCCGCAAATGGTTTTGGAAACTCTTTCAAGTTTCCAATAATGTCATGTAATGAGATGAGACAGGAGTTCTGTTAAGCACATACACAAATACACACACACACACACATACAGAGACACACACAATAGTAGCCTTCTTATCCAGCTATAGAATAAATTCTAGTGTTTTCTGAATTGTCTAAAAAAATGAAGTGGAGGTGAAAAGAGATGGGATATTTCAGCAAGATAATGATCTAAAACATACTTCCAGATCAACCATGAAGAAAAGTAAACATTTTGGAACGGTCTTCACAGTCTCCAGATTTGAATATTACTGTTGAAAATTTATGGGGAGATCTCAGACCTGCAGTACATGTAAGTAGACTTAAGAATATTTCTGAGTCAGACAAGTGGGAAATATTCCAACAGCAAGAACTGGAAAATGTCTTAATTGGCTAAAGGAAATGTTTGGAAGCTAATATTCCACCAAGGGAGTTATTGCAAATGACTGACTAGATGGGAGTCCAAAATTCTGCACCTGCCACATTCATTGTTTTATTATCTTGAATCTGCAAGCAATTGCCCATAAATAGTAAGTATTCCTTCAAATTTGCAGAAGGGCGATGTGATGAATCTTTCCCCTTTCCTGCTACTACAGCAACAATTACGATTCAAACTTTTGTGGAAAGCATTTGCTTGCAAAATGCTGACATTGTTTTTAGGGTGGCAGCTTGGAATGGCTTTTACACAGAAATAGAAAGAATGGTGCTTTTACAGTCAGGTAGTTTCCATTATAGCAATTGCTCAGATTTTTATTTTATTTTTATTTTATTTATTGATTATTTGTTTATTTATGCAAATGGTCCAATGCATATGACAAGCAGTTAATGCATTGCCTTTTTCCTATGAGAGTAGTGAGGGCATCTCAGGGAACAAGCCCTGATTGAGTACTGTGTTTTGTGCTCCTCTATTATCTTGCTGAAATATCCCATCTCTTTTCACCTCCACTTCATTTTTTTAGACAATTCAGAAAACACTAGAATTTTGGAGGGAACACCAATTATTCTTTGCCCATTCTCAATATTTTGGATTTGGCAGTAAGGAAGATCGGGGATCAACTTCAAACTGCTTTTAAGGGACTAGGAAGCACAGATGGTGGCGTGAAACTGCCAATTGTAGGAGAATTTTTGAATTCATTTAAACATAAATTGTAGAGTCCTTGGTGCTCTCCCTTAGCAAACCCCACACTCCCCTAGCAAACCCTACACTCACTCACTTGCACTGATGATGTTACCGAGTTGGATAATGAAACATCTGCAATCAAACAACCAAGCTCAGACAGCACCAAGGACTCCACAATCAATCATGAGCTACATATATTCTCTTCAACTGATAAACATAAATTGAAGCACAAATTGGTTTATTGATTGGGGCCGGAGGTGAAGGCAAGCCTAAAGAGGGGAGGGGTTACAGTTCCTCTCTATTGACTTATATAAATTGTAATATACATTAAATTTGCTTTAGATTCATTGATTGGGTTATAACATATGCACGTTAGTGTTCATGGTAATAAAGTGAGATGGATAAGGTAATGGGTCTGAATATAATGGCACCCTTAGGTTGAAACAAAGGATTGAAGAAACCATATCTGAAGCTGTTACATTCCTTTACCCACTATCTAAAAACCTTGAGTTCTCAGCTATATTCGTTAATTCCTCACTGCCCTAGTTAGCATTCTTGTGGTTAATACTTTTGCTATCTTGTTTCCACTTGCAACACCTTTGTCCCTGAGTGTTTCTAGTGCCTAATTGATTTTAGCTGAGTCTAGTCCTTTTGTTTCCCTGGAAGATGTATTTGGATAAAGGGCTTTTGGCTTGATCTCCCAAATTCTATTTCACCATATTTTGGATCAGCAAATACTTGAAGATCTTTGATTAAAGAATGACCCTGGCTGAATATGTTTATTAAGGGAAGAACTCAAAGAAAATACAATTTTAAAATGTGTTTGTATTGTTCTTTAAATTCTGAGCAGAATAAAGTAGGAAAGTGGGCTGTCTCAGTCTTTGGGATGGCAGAGCAAATCTCACACGTGTTATGCATGAATGCTCTGCAACCTTCCCTGCCATAGAGTTAGAACACGGCCTTAATGCTAGTCCCATCATTCTGAGCAGAACAGAGGTGCATATTGTTCAGTTCTAAGCATGGAGAAGCTGGCATGACAAACCTTATGATGGTGACATTCATTTTTGCTTGTTTTTAAGAAATGGATTGTTTTTATATCTGCCTTCCTGGCAAATATCCTGGGAAGATTATATCAAATTGAAGAATTCCACATCCGTTGATCATGCTTCGTCATCAATGGCCTGTTTTCACGAGTCCCTTGTCCATAGCTTTTTTTCCTGAGAGATTTTTAAAATGTGTGTATATGTGTGTGTGTGTGTGTGTGTACACATATACATACACACACTGTATATATGCTTTACATAGAGAGAAAGCGATTACATCTGTAAATCTTAGGCTTCCCTGAGTCTGCTTATATCTGTTTATATAAGTGTATATGATCCATCCATACAACATTTCTGCAAACTTCCTCTAGTGTCACCCAAACTTTCCACTTGTGAATGATTTAAGGCCATTTATCACTTAATTGCCACAAATTGTTTGCTGCCCACTGCTCAGATTTTATACAGCTTACAATATTAAAACATTACAGCACTGTCTATCAACAACCAAAGTTAAAATAGATATTATTCATTGTCCCCAATTAAAAACCTTTTTAATTGCTCTATGGAAGAGGCAGTTCTCACTAATTTCACAAAGGATAAAAAGGTGGGGGCTACTCCAATCTCCAAGCGAAGCCATCCTACAATATGGAGGCTACCACAGAAAAACTCAGTCTTCACCTTCAAAGGATGGATACCCAGAGCATTCTCTCCTGGCTGGATGTTTTAACCATCCTACAGTACAAATGCTTGCTTTGCTTTGAAGATGTACTTAGGTGTGTGTGCCTATGTGTGTCTGTAATGTTTTGTTACCTTTTTGTACTCCCCATGGAAGTTTTATCAGAAGCGTGTGGGGCTAGGCCAATAGCATCTGCAACAAACTGTAATGATGCCAATATGACAGCAAGTGTGCAAATACCATTATGTCCTGCAGTCTGATGCAATTTCCTAAATCACAGTATTTGCATGTTGATGTAATCACACACACATCATCACTTCCACCCTCCCCTTGCCTCTCCCAGATGCCATTGAGCAGCTAAATTTTTCAGCTTTTGGGGAGGGTCTGCTAGGATGGAAAGGTAGCTGGCTTTTGTTCCATTCATGTAGTTATTTTGAGAACAGTGTGGTTGCATATTAAGCCAAATATCTCTGGTGTCTCCTGTATTCATATCCACGAGAAGGGGATGAAGTTTAGTCATGAAGCTCTGCATGTGTGCAAGCAGGTTATCGTCAGCATGACCGAGATCCAAGACGACAACAAAAGGAAAAAGGAAAAATCCATCCCTGAAACTCTGAGCATTAGAAATAAGCTGGCAGCTGTGATTGTAGCAGTAAAATCAGCTAGGAAAGCTAATCCTTCACAACATAGACTTTGGAGACATACAGTCATATTGTTACAGAGAGCTCTTAGGCGAGAAAAGGCATTTTAATGCAAGCTTCCAGGAACAATAAAAGGGAAAGCAAATCCCAACCGCATTGATCAAGGCAAGGGGATAGCTCTGATTAGGTCTATTCCAGCAAAATGACTTTTGTGGTGTTTGCTTGATGGGTATTAATTGAACATCTAAATCACTGCTGCCTTCCATCTCCCCCCCCCCCCAAAAATCACACATCCATATTTAACAGGCAAGTGACAAGTCGCATGTGGGTAAATGTTGAGTCAAAAGGCACTGGCAGAAAGTAAGATGTTTAAAGATTTGGTGAACAGGAACTGCATAGTTTGGTTTTGAAAAGTGAGCTAGATTCAGTTGCCCATTCTCTCCTCTAGAGTGCCCTGCTTTTGGTCTTGATTCAGCCACATGTGCCCAAAACAGGTGCCATGATAAAGGTCAGAAATTGAACGAAGCTTCTTAAAATCGATAGCACATATCCCTTATTCAACTTCTAATATGATCACCAGATTAGAACTAGGTTGCATCTCATTCAAGGCCCGGGCAAGATTACGTCAGCTAAGAATCTGGGCAAAACAAATCATTTGGGGAACCTCACTGGTACATCTCATTCCATATGATATACATCAATCTACTCTGAAAAAACAAATAGACCAAGATGTGAGACAATGTGGACTGTCAATTCCAGCCCCACTTGCTTTGGGCCTAGAAAAAAAAACATGGTAGAAGTTAAGCAGAGGGTATGGGATTTAGACATTTGGGTAGACAGAGCCAAACTTCCCATCTCTCTTACAGAGGAATTGCTCTCTCCCCTTGGACACTCTATGGGTTGGGGATTGGGGCACCATGTTACAGTGGTTCTCTTCCTTTCTCCAGGGACGGTTCCAATTAGTGTTGGTTGGTGGGGAGAGATTGTCCCCTAAGCCCCTCCTTTGTGGGGCACTGCAGAGTTCTATTCTCTCTCCCCTCCTTTGCAACATGAAAGGAGGGGCCTAGGGGATGATCTCCCTTCCTTCACCTAGATGAAACCACTGTTCATCTGTCAGTTTGGGGTTTGGTATCATTAGTATGCTGATGATACCCAATTATATCTTTTGGTTCCGGGCCAGCCACAAGAGGCTGTCAAAGTTCTTTCCCAGTGCTTGGAGCCTGTGCAGGTTTGGATGGGGATACCCAATCCCAAGACTGAGTGGCTGTGGCTATGGCTGTTTGGACCACCCAGATCTGGGGATATTCCATCTTTGGCCTTGGATGGGGTGGCACTTCCCTATTCAAGGGTAGTGCACAATTTGGGGGTATTCCTGGATTCACGGCTCCTGCTTAATGAGCAGGTGGCAGCTGTGACCAAGAAGGCCTTTGCACAGCTTCATCTGGTGTGCCAGTTGTGCTCTTTTCTAGATCAGGGGGGCCCTTCAGACATTTATTCATGCCCTGGTCACCTCACAGCTTGACTACTGCAACATGCTCTAAGTGGTGCTGTCCTTGAAGACCACCTGGAAGCTTCAACTGGTCCAAAATGCAGTGGTGGGGTATGTGATGCCTCAGTATGCCCATATAACAACTTTGCTTTATGAGCTGCATTGAATTCTTGGTGCAATTCAAGGTGGTGGTTGCTACCTATAAAGCCCTACATGGCATAGGGCCTGGTTACTTGAGGGACCACCTATCTCCCATAGCATCTGCCTGGCTGATCCAATCTGGCATGGTTGGCATGCTCTGGATTCCTTTGGTTAAACGATGCCATCTTTTGGGACTCCAGTGGCGCACCTTCTCTGTACCAGCACCTGCCCTCTGGAATGAGGTTCCCCCTGAGATTTGAACACTCCCACCCTACTGATGTTTCAAAGGGCCCTGAAGACCTGGCTCTTTGCTCAGGCCTTTGGCAAATGTGACTGAAGCCCCTTTTCTTCTTTTTCTTTCTTCCCATCTGGGCCAGTTATCTCTGCCATCTTCACTCTTTTTTGTTTTCTTGCTTTAATGTTTTTTTTTTTTTTTTTTAACAATTTGTAAACCAGAGTTGCTGGGAGCCAGGCAGCATATAAACGTAACAAACAAACAAACAAGGCCCAACTACTTGAACTCCATGCAGCCACTTGTAAAGGGTATTTTCTCATTTAACATGTCTTAGCTCAATGAAGATTAGAAGATTTTTTTGTATCTTGCTTTGGGTAAAGTTGTTTTAGGACCACAAATGCTTGTGATTTAATCAGCACCAAGGCTGAAATCCTATGGCCTCTGACAAAGCTTCCCACAGGATCCCCTCAAGCTTCCTCTGAGAAAAATAGGGCTTTGGTGTCAAAGGGGCAATCCTGTGTATCACTGCCCTCTAAGGTTGTTTCTTCCACTGAACTCTCAGGCTGGCTCTTTCAGACATTGAAGACTCTGATGGCAGGAAACCAAAGGGTGAATACTAGGGGTTGGACAAAAGCAAGCTGAGTGGGCCTAGGGATACAAAAGATGCTAAGTTCTCCAACTCTTCACTGTGTGTAACCAAGGAATTTAAACTAATCATTTAAGGAAAAAACCACGCCCCCACCAAAACTGGCAGGGCAAGCTACTGCATAGCAAACCCCACACTCACTTCCATTCATGATCTTACCTAGTCAGGTAATGAAACATCTGCAAGCAAAAAAACCAAGCTCAGAGAGCACCAAGGACTCCATAGTTCAACCCTGAGCTACAGATATTCTCTTCTGCTGAAGCTAATCATTGCCTGGTGTAAATGCATTGCCTTCTCTTGCTCCCTGGCACTTCAAAATGCCATTACCCTTTCTCTTCCACCTTCCTGGTCTGTCAGTAGCAGGACAGCGGATTCATTGGAGTTGCCCAACTTTAGAGTACCTCACTGAGCAAAAAGTTTGGCTCAGTAGCTATCTCATCCTAGAGAAGGTAAATGAGTTGGTTACCATGGCAGCCAGACAGATTGGACCCTATTTCCTAAGCAACCAGTCCATTGCTTCTGAAAAAGTTTGTTCCTTGAATGATGCATATCAGTATAGCGCTGCTGCTTTTTAAAAGAAATCTCTGTTCTCTTTTGTGTTTGGTTTCATTAAAGCAAAAAGGAAGAAGAAAATTGCCTATACAATTAGCACGGTGGCAGCAGCTGTTTTTTGAGCATCACATGTAGTGGTAGGAACATGCAAACATAAGAATAGCCCTGCTCTATCTGTCAAAGCCCACCCTTCATTTTGTTTCCACAGTGGCCAACCAGATGAGGTGCTCACAAGCAGGAAGCAGAGACATACCTTTCTCTTGCTGTTGTACCCTTGCAACTGGTATTTAGAAGAATGCTGCCCCAACCTGGAAGATATATTATTTCCCCTTTTAAAGCCATCAGATTAGTCACTATCACCATGGCTTATGGTAAGGACTTCCAAAAGTTTATTTTGTGCTGTATGAAAAAGTGCTTTCTTAATTCTCTAAATCTCGTTCCACTTAGCTTGATTGGATGACCATGGGTCCTAGATCTTTCAGAGAGGATAAAATCTTTTTCCTATTCAATTTCTCCGTGCCATGCTCAATGTTATATATCCTGGTCATGTCTTCTCTCAGTGGGTGTTCAAATCTTCTGACCATTTTGGTTAACCTTTTCTGCACTTTATCTTCATTCAAATGTAACCACCAGAACAGCGTACTGTATTCCACTTTCAGATGTACTCCAGATTTATATAAGGGCATTAAAATGTTGGCAGCTTTATTTCTAGTCTCTTTTATAATTAACCGTAAAAATTTGGCCCCACTGGACATCACTTACTGAAACTGAACCACATTTGTCATTTGGTTGACCATTCACTCAGTATAGAAAAATCCTTCTGAAGATTTTCACAATTTCTTGGTTTTTACCACCCTGGACAGTTTTGTCTCTCCAAACTTTGTCAGCTAAGTGCTTAGCTCTAAGGCAAGATAATTTATGAATACGTTTAAAAGCACCAGTCCCAACCCAGATGCTTGAAGGACACCTGTTAATTCCCATAATTGAGGAAATTACCATTTACTTCCATATATATATATATGTGTGTGTGTGTGTGTACACCAGTTAGAAATCCATACAAGGATAGTTCATCATCCCATGACTATTCAATTTATTAAAGAATCACTGATGAAAATACAGTGATTTCAGAATCATCTCCATCCTCATGCCTGTTGACTCTTTAAAAAAACAACTCCAGAAGGTTTAGTGAGGCAGGTTTTACCTTTGCAGAATCCAAGCTGATTTTAGTTCTATAGACGTGTTCCTGTATATGCCTAGTTATTTTTTCTTTTCTTTTTTTCTGCCAACAATTACCAGTTCTACCAGACATTAAGCTCTCCAGTTCCTACGTGCTCTTTGCTCTCACTCCAGATAGAAGATGGGAAAGAGTATTGTAGCATATTTAATGTTACCTGGAGCCCTACAAATCTGAATTTAGTATTGTTTGGACTGAGATACTATATCAACTTTACTTTCTTGTAAAATCACATGCCTTGCAGTTTCTCAGACTTTCTGTCTCCAGCTCATCTTCAGAGAGCTGAAAATCACTGTGGCCAGCCATTAACACATGATGGTAAATCTGGGCAGAACTAGAATATAGACCATTCATCACCAATTTAACTCGAAGCATCTTAAATATATTCCTGTCCTGAGAAGATGTTTAGGAAGCGAATAATGATGAATATTAATAAGATAACAAAACAGTGCTGCAGTTTCACTCTGACCTCATGCTCTTATCTACTCCTGTAACTAATTGTGCCCATGCTTTGCACATGTAGAAGTTGAACTATTGGAACTGATCCTTCTAGAAAAGTTGCTCTACAGATGAGAGATATCATGAGGCAAATCAGGAGAGAGCTGTGCTTTGTACATTTTAGGACAATGATTCCTTCCTATATAGTGAATTATGTCACTGTTTTTCTTTGTCATGGTTCAGCAGATATTAGTTGCTTATATTAAAGTCAGATTGTAATTTTCCAAAAATGATCATACAGGTGTGGAAGTGTGCATTTACTTCTTATTCTGAGCATCTTTGAAGTAGTCTTCCTTAAATTCTATAGAAAGTGAAGGTTAAAGCATTAAAGGTTAAAGGAGGCTGTACCAGATAAATGCAAGCACATCATCCCTTCACATCTTATGGCATAATGCCATAAAGATCTGTATGGAGGATCTGGGGCAGGACTAGCATACATAACATTGCCCCCTACTCACTTTACCTCTCACATGTTCTACAGAACATCTAAAGAGGCTGAATGCCTCCAGGAGAACTAACTGAGCATTCAGATGTTTATCCTTCAAAGTTCAGATCCATAAAGGATTTTCACTTAACACTTCTTTCCAATTTTGGTTAGTTGATTTATAGCTATAGACTTTCCATCTGGAAGTTGTTTCAAGTGATTAGGTTTAATTCAGGTGATTCTGGAGTTCCATAGTCAAGCAAGCACATGCCTTCATTTATCAGTGTCTTTGCTTAATCATTTAAGAAAAAAAATCAGTGAGAAGACAGGAAAGTAAAATAATTGAATTATGAAAGTAGGTGGACTAGGAAATGAGCTATATTGAATGCATAAAGGATAGAGAATAAATATGGGTTTATATTTGTTTTTACTCCAAAGAAATCTTGAGGATTTCCCCCCCCCCAAAATATTAAGAACAATAGTAACAAAATATTTTTCCTCTTCCTGCCCACAAATAGGAGCCCAAACACAAAATCCACAACTCTTATCTCAGATAATGTGTTCTTGAATCAGATTGTTCCTCAATAAAACATTGTTATCAGTGGGCACCTAATTTGTAAAAAAGTTGGAAAAAATGAACTGGAAGGGGCCAAAACACTCAGCACTATTCATCAAGGAACACTCTGTAAACCAACAGACGTTTAACATCTACGCAAGGTTTGCCATTTAACTTTAATGGAATAAGGACCACGCTCAGTGATCTTGAATGGTTCCATGGTTCAAAATATTTCCCATTTATTTCAGTTTTAGGAAACTTCTCTGGCAGCTAAGGCTTTGTATCATTGCTCACAGATTTCTATGGGAATATTTGTGAGATTTGCTGAAGTAGGGTTACCATATCTGAGTTTCAAAACTCTATATGATTATTGAATGGCAAAAAGAGTTAAAGGGTTTTTATCCCCTCTCACTTTGCTGCCATCTAGCAGTCATCCAGTTTTTGCCACCCAAAATGAACTCTGATGTGGCATGTATAACATCATTTAATAGCCTGCATCTGTCCTTTTAGAGTAAAAAATCTGAAAAAAGGCCTTTAGTTTGTGAAAGATGCATTTGAAAAAGTAAAAGTATCCTATCTCCCCAGAATATATTTGAGAAAATACAAGTAATGTATTGCAGAAGCAGTACAGTTCAAAATATATGAAGGAATTTGTGAACAAAACTCTTAGAGAAAGTTGCATATCAAATTATTTATTAAGGAAAGTTGAAAAAGAAAAAAAACTGAATGCAGATTTTCCAGCATTCAAAAAGATCATACAAATTTAGATAGAAAAGAATAATACATAAACATCTGTGACAGTGACATGGACCAAATTTAGACTAATCTGCACATCCCTAGTAATTAATATTGTGACAGTTTTTGTTCTGTATTTAATATGAATAATGGTTCATTAATTCTGCCTAAATTTTGCTTCAGAATATTCACATTCAATCTAGATTCATTTATGTTTTGTAGACTTACAGTAATCAACAGGCCTAACTTTATATTTTAGTAAATCTGAATCAACCGTTAGAATCACTCACATACAGTAGCTGATATTATGACCCATATTGTGACATTGGTGGATGTGGAATGAAATCTCATAATGAAAGTGGGATGGTGCCAATATTTAGGCATACTTTTCAATCTCACTCTTTCTCCTGACATGCTTACAAGGTTGGAAAGTGACGACTCCATCAACACCACATTGTTGTGCTTGCTGGAGCTTATCCCCTGATAGCCTTTTCCTGTTTAATCATAACATGGAGCTCAGCTGAGAAACAAAGAGAGCAGGGAAAGAGAGGCTAGAGGGGGATTTTTTAAAAAAGATAATTCTTCTTTGGGAACTCCTGTAAAAAATGAAATTTTGGGACTCTATGAATGAATATCTTTTAGGCAAGCTAAGCTTTGATAGATTATGAGCTTTTTATATATTTAGTTCTCCATTGTATTTGTTAATGAAAGGGACTCATGCTTTTTAATAGATCAAGATACGCTCTGTTCAATCAGGTTTAAGTGGGATTGGATGGTAGGGAGGTTGGATATGGAGGCCTGGTACAGTGTGGGAGAGGGGGCAGGGGAGGGATAAGGGAGGAGGGTGATTTTCAAAGGTGGGAGGGAGAACGGGAGGAGGATATTAATGCATAAAGCTATACCTGCTCTTTATACTATCAGGCAACTTTCTGACAGATTTTGTGAGCAATAAGCTTTCAATAATTTTCGGTAAGTGAGATAATCTTAACTTTATAGAGAAATTAGATAGAGACTTTCTAAAAATGTAGGTAATGGGAGAACAACAGAAAATGATTTCTTTAAATGTCAGAGGTCTGGGAGATCCTATTAAGAGGAAAAGGATTGTTAATTATGTCAAATCATTTAAACCTCATGCGGTTGTGTTACAAGAAACATACAACAATTAGGTCGAACAATAGGTATTTTTATAAACAACTTTTGCACAAGGATCTAATAAATCAAAGGAAATAGCTATTCTTTTCAAAGCTGGCATAAATTTCAAGGTTGAAAAGATTTTGAAAGATAGGGAAGGTAGATATATATTTATAGAAGGGGAATCTGATAATAAAACATTAACTTTAGCATCTATTTATATTCCTAATCAGGGTCAGATCAGTTACTTACAAAAGATTATGAACAGAAAAAAAGTAATACAGATAACCCAAAATTTAATGTGTAGTCTTGGACTCATAGATACATGGACAATTATGAATCCTGCAACAAATGCATGTACATTTTATTCAGATAGACAAATCACATTCTAAGATATATATGGATATCTAATTTTTTTTTCAAATTTTTTGCGACAAGTTAAAATTGCACCAATACTTATATCAGATCACACTCCAGTGATTATTACTCTCAGATTAGAAGAAATCGTTCCATTTACTTATAATTGGCATTTTAATCCTATAATAATATACAATGTAGCAGCAAAGCAAAGACTAACTCAAACTTTGAGAAACCTTTTTCAAGAAAATCATACAAATGAAACATCAGTAAGAACAAGATGGGGTGCTGTGAAGGCAGTATTAAGAGGAGAGCATATAAACCAGATGAGTATGATTAAAAACAAGATCAGCACGAAAGGCAAGTAAGCTTTATTTAGAAATTAACAATTTATTAGCAAACTGTAACAGAACTGGATTAGATAGTATTTACAAACAGATAGTAAATAAAAGTAGAGAGTTGGATGATTTGCAGACAGATAAAATCTCCTGTCAGCTTATTTTTGCTAAGCAAAGATACGACGAATATGATAATAAAAATTCTAGAATACTGGCAAACAAATTGAAAAAAAGGAAAAAAATGTATTAGTGCAATTAAAAATAGAACAGTCAAATTGTGACCAAAAGTAAAGGTATAAGTGAACAATTCAAACTTTTTTTCAAAATTATATTCCTCAAAAAGTCCATCACCAATAAAAATTAATCAATATTTAAATAGATTAACACTCCCAAATTGGCTCCAGAAGATTTACAATTTATGGAATCTCCCTTTTCTGTTTCAAAGATCATTGAAGTCTTTAACACTATTCAAAATGGAAAATCTCTTGGCCCTGATGGATTGTCAGGGGAATTTTATACAGAATTTAAAGAGATCTTAATACCTGAATTTCTATTTTTATGCAATTCTTTGCACCGGGGGAACCTTTACCAGAATCTTGGAAACAGTCCAAGATAATTTTGATCCATAAAATCGGGTAAAAATTCCCAGGATTTGGCATTTTACAGGCCCATCTCACTTCTCAATACGGATTATAAACTATATACTAAACTGTTAACTAACCAATTAAAAGTGATTATGGGTAAAATTATTCATATGGACCAATCTGGCTTTATTTCAAATTGAAATATATTTACCCTTATCAGGAAATTATTAAATATTATACAAATTAGTAAAATTAATAAATCTTCATTAGCCGTATGTTCTTTAGGTATATTTAAACCTTTTGATTTTCTGGAAATACAATTTTCAAAACAAATATTAATTAAATTTAAATTTGGGGCAGGCTTTTGTAAGATGATTGAACATATTTATGGACCAACTAAAGTTCAGATAAGACTTAACAGTTATGATTCAGATCCCATCATGGTTTTAAGAGGTACGCTTTATCACCTTTACTATTCAACTTAGCTATAGAAGCACTGGCAGTAGCTCTTAGAACCAATAATCAGATTAATGGGATAAAAATAGGAAATAAAACATATATTTTAAATCTATTTGCAGATGATATGATCTTGACTCTCTCAAATGCTTCTTATTCAGCTAGTTGTATTAAGGAGGAACTAAAGGAATTTGCAGAGGCATCAGGACTATCAGTTAATTTTCATAAATCACATTTGATGTTTTTTCATATACCCCAAAAACTCAAAAGGAAACTTCTACAGTTTTAGAGATTCCAATAGTATATACATCTTTAAAATATTAATGTCAAGTCCTCCCCGTCTGACTCCCAATTCTGAAGTATTCTCATGCAACCAAGCTTGGTTCAGAAAAATACTCTTTATTGAGTGGTCCAGGTAGCTTGTAAACAGAACATTGCTAAAACTAAAGCCTTGGTTAAACTTCCCTCTATTTATCCCCCCTCCCTTGATTGCCTGGCATCTTGAGTCTTCTCCACCGGGTGGTGACCTTTTTCCTTCCTCCCCCCTCCTCCCCGAGCCTCTTCCTGGCTCTTTGGGGCCCCAGCTGTCTTGCCGGCAATCAAGCCAGGCGAAAATGCCCATATATGGTTAAGCTGCTTCCCAGCTCCCATTACAACCATTAACAGAACCCCCCCCCCCTTTAGTTACTAGTGACAGAACCAATTCACTCTAACTCCCAACGACTGCAATACAATGGCAAACAACAACAGATGGGTGATGCAGGTTCTGAGAATTAATAAGTCATCACTATTAAAAATATTAATAAATGTTTTACTAATAATTATATACCAACATGGAAGAAATTAAATAGGGAAATGAAAAACTGGGCTTCAAAACATTTTAACATTTTAGGGCAAATTGCAGGGGTAAAAATGAAAATCCTTGCCCACCTCAACTTTCTATTTCAATTTCTCCCAGTGGAAATTCCAGAACAGGAATTTAAGACATTGGCAATAAAATAAAATAAAATAAAATAAAATAAAATAAAATAAAATAAAATAAAATAAAATAAAATAAAATAAAATAAAATAAAATAAAATAAAATAAAATAAAATAAAATAAAATAAAATAAAATAAAATAAAAAATAAAATAAAATAAAATAAAATAGAAAGCTTCTGCTTTCATGCAAAAAAATTGAGAATTTTTTTTTTTAAAAAAGGATTTTATATAGACCTCAGAAACAGGGAGGTTGGGGTATGCCCAATCTGATAATATATTATCAAGCAGCATAGTTAGGGCATATGATTCCATTTATTATGGAAGACACTTCTAACAATGGTTCCACATTGAAACTATATTAGAGTCAAATAATTTTATAAATCAATGGTTTTTTTTTTTACCCAAAATATTTTTCTAGAATAAAACACATTGAAAATGTTTTCACTAAAATTATGCTTCAAATTTAGAAGAGTAAATACACAGCTTTGATAAAGGATACTTCTCCTTTAACTCCTTTAATAACATATAGATCAGGATAATCATTCAGGTTTGGCTAAAATGAAATTTTTGAGAGAATACAATCTTTATAGACTAAAAGATTTTTATACTAATAGAGAACCTCTCAATAAATATCAAATGGAGCAATGAATAGGTGATAAATTACCATGGCTCTTTTGGTATCAACTCAAATCCCTTTTAGGCAACAGAAATAGTAGAGCTTCAGCAACACAGCCTTATACCAATTTGAGAATTTAATACTTCATTATTTAGAACAACCAAAAGGAACAATTTCAAACATTTATAGGTTATTACTGCAATTAGAAATAGGAGATCCACCATATGGTTTAAGGGAAACTTGGGATACTGATTTCAGTAATCCCATACAGGAGATAAATTGGCAGAAATTATGGAAACTGGGTGGATTCACCTCAGCTTCAGTGCAAGAACTGCAGTGGAAGATTATATATTGTTGGCACTTGACTCCCATTAGGTTGGCACATATACATCAAAATTACTTTTCCAAATGTTGGAGAGGTTGTCAAAAAAAAAGGATCATTCTTTCATTTGTGGTGGTCATGCGATAAAGTTATACACTTTTGATGTAAAATTTTGGGGGAAATAAGTACTATCACTAATCAAAGAATTGAATGCTCCCCAGAGAAAGGCTTGCTGCATTTATTTACAGGGCCAAACTATAAGCTTAAAAATAAAGAATTTATTATTTATTTAATTTTAGCAGCCAAAATAATAATTGTACAACATTGGAAAACTCTAGATAATATAACAGTTCAGTTGTGGATTAACAAGGGCTCTTCAGCTGCTACATTCAAAAAAATCACAGAAAAAGTTAAATTAATGAGACATCAGAGGCAGGAACCACAATTCTACCAAATCTGGATGGATTTTATGGTTTATCTCAATAGCAATAGACTATAATGTAGTATACTTTATATATATGGCAAATTTTCATATGTACAGTACCTGTGTCTTTATTCTCATTGCAGCAGATCTCTTCTGTACTTTCTGTATTGTTTCTTTTG
This sequence comes from Liasis olivaceus, assembly GCA_030867105.1. Taxonomy (NCBI): domain Eukaryota; kingdom Metazoa; phylum Chordata; class Lepidosauria; order Squamata; family Pythonidae; genus Liasis; species Liasis olivaceus. The sequence goes on from CM061349.1 coordinate 269,218,236, forward strand.
TTGTTGTTTTTTCTTTATATGTACCTTGGATTTATGTTATTGTAGTTACCTGATATTGTTTGTTAAAATCTAATAAAAATACTGTATATTTTTTAAAAATCAGGTTTTTGGCATCTTGAATGAGGTCAGATCATGACTTTAAGATCAGAGACTTTAAAATTTGGGGAGATAGATCTCTGTGCAGAAGGATTTCATGTCAATCCTTGTATCATGACATTACAAAACAGCGCACAAGCTCACAAGCAGTCCTGGGGAAAAGTAGCTTTTTCATGATTAATGCAATACAGTTTTCTGTGTCTCCAGTGCTCCGTTAGTGATGGTGTTCTTTTTGCACAGCTGTGTACTCACTAAAGATGGCAATGGAAGAGAGCTTTTCCTGCATTCTTGTTCCTCCCAACTGCTATATCTGGTGGGGGAAAATGAGTGTAAAGTTTAGAGAATGTTAACAAAAGATTTGAGGGCTTTCTAGATTGGAGGTCATCACCTCATAATGTTCACATACTGACATCACTATTCAGAATTATCCTTAGTCCCTTGCAAGCTACTGATTTTTTACTGGGCTCTTTCTATGCAAGCCATTTTTATTATTTTCAAGAATTAGGTCTGATTGTATTTATACAAAGGAGGTAATTCTGAACTGATTAGTTAGCACTGCACACAGTTGGCAGTGAATCATTTTAAAAGTCTAATCATGTTAAGCAGAATACTGTGTACTAGATAAGCCAGGGCATCTAGCCATTACACATATACTGCTCCATCTGATTGAACTTTGCATTTTCTACCCGTTCCTGTATCTCTGCCCTTTGTTCCACATATTTAATAATTACTGGGAGCATCACATAGTCTTGGTAAGTTTAAAGAGGAAGAAGAATGTCAGAAATGAGGGAAAAGTCCCAGCTGTGGAATCCCTGGGTCATTGTCATATAAGCACATCTCCTTTCCAAGTGTTGACCTATGCTGCTTTCATGCCAGCCTTTCATGTGCCCATTTCTCTTTTTTCCATCATGCTGTTCCCTTTCAAGTAGGCAATGTTATGCAAACTTCAGAAACAAATAAGAAAAAAGGAACTAAGCTAAATAAACTGAAGGCATGAGATAAGAAAAGGAAATACAGCTAAATCTACTTACACCAGCACAATTCATTATACTTCTCCATCCCTTTCTATTTTTTTCAAAACCATCTTTGCATCTGCCATATTTATATGGACTCATACATTGCCTTTCATTTTTTAAACTTCTCACCTTCTTCAAGGATGCACTCTTGAGAATCTCATCAACTCCACCAAATCACAATTTTCTTGGTCTTCCCCTTCCTCTCAAACCATTCACTTTTCCTTTATATATTTGTTTTGTGTCTCATTCCTAATCTATTCTCTCTATATGACCAAACTACATTACTATACTTCTCTTTACTGTTCAATTTTGAATTCAATCAACATTTGTTCAGTACTGGTTCATTCTTGACACTATCTCTTTTACCCACTTAAATTTCCCAGTCCTACTTCATTCAATTTACTTTTATGGTTTTCTTGACCTACCCATCTCTTATTTCCCTGTAACAATGTGGGCAGAAGTGTGAGCTTTTGCACAGCCATTAACACTTTTTCAACAAATATTCATTTCTCACAGCAGACCACATACTGCCCACTACTTTTCTACTAGCATTTGCACCTCTTAAAATTTCTCCATCCATTCTATTTTTAGTAAACATTCTACTAAGGTACACACATCTATCTACTTGTTCTATTCTGATTTTTTTTTTCATTTATGTATAATTTTACTCCATTTTCCTTGGTTTTCAAATTATTGATTTTCAGATCCATACTCCCCATTTTATCATATAAGCTAGCTAATATTCACTGCAAATCATTTGGTTCTCATCCAACAAAATGGCATTTTCTGCATACAAAAGCACATGTGGTTAATGTTTCCAATCACCACACATTTACCGTTATCATAAACTTCCCTTAAACATTCAATTTATTCTCACACATGCTTTAATTCCATCATATACCATTATTATTATACTCAGTAAAAATGTTCAGCTTGATAATCACACACATTTCATATTCAAGCCTATTCACTTACCATGCACTTTCTCTGAATCAACAAATGTATAATCAGTTTCTTTTTCTTAATCATAGATACCTCAATGACCTGCTAAAGAGCGAAAACCTGGCTTGCACACTTCCTATCTGGCATAAAGTGACACTTCCCAAAATCTGCTCATCGTCACCTCCAATACCCTTTCAGTCAGAATTCTGCTGAACAGCTTCCCAGACATCCAGAATAACCTAATCCTCTTCCTTTCAGAGTTTTTGCTTATACTTTTTTTGTCTTCCCTTTTGTATTAGGAATAATAACAACATGTTTCTAACCATCAGGCACAGACTAGAAGACTAAAACACAGAGATAAAATACTCCTTCCAGAATTCCTTCACTTCAATTTCATCCCAAATCTTTTCATCGCTATTATTTTTTAAATTCCATTTACCCTCCTGGAGGTTCTTGTTTAGGCCTCTTCACCCTCTTCCAAATTGACTTTATTTCTGTCAAAGGTGCTCCACATTTTCTCTGCTTTTTTTTTTTTTTACTCTTAACTGTTTTGCTCTCTTTGATTACATTCTTTACAACAATATTTTTTTTCTCTACAGTATATCCACATTTTGCAATATCTGTTTTTTGTTCTGAATTGTTGCAGTAATCCTTTTTTAATATACATTTCCCCCTTATCCCTTATGAGATGTTATTTTTTTCACTCTGTTCCAAGCAGTTTCCACGCCCTTCTTTCTTACATCCATTTTCTATTTGTTCTATTAGGATATTATCTATATTCTAACACTTTTCCCTACTGAATTAATATTTTCCTGCTTGCAGTTGCTCTTCTCTCACTGTAAGGTTCTTTTACATCCTTCTTTTTCTTTCACATCCATTTTCTTTCCAAGGACCACTTTTGACACTACCAAAAGTGGTTCCACATTCAGAACCTTTCATCACCCTTGTATCATTTAATAATTTTCTCAATCCTTTATAATTAACAATCAAACCAATTGTGCATTTAGATTTATATTCATTCCTTGCAATGTATGCATGATTAGAATTATGCTTAAACCACATATTCAAAACATACAGCCATTTTTCCAAGTAGATGCTCAAGAATCATCTTGTTGTTTCTTGGGTGTCCAAATGGCCTACTCATTTCTTCTGTACTTTTTCCTCTCATAATTGCTCATCCATTCATGCGACTTAATAGAATACCTTTTTCCTTTAGATTACATTCATTTAGAATGTTGCACATTTCTTTCCAAAATCATATCTGTTTGTTTTCTTCATATCTCAAACTTACTTTATTTTGATCCAGTGAGGAGGAAAATAGTAACAATGACTAAAAATAAGGTTGTTACTACTTATGAGAACACAGAGAATTGGAATTCTTTGGAATTCACAAAGTATATATCCAATACTACCTATCTGTGGAAGATTGCAGAATGCTCGGAAATCTTCATTGTGAAGAAATAGACATTTAGTAATAGCCTGTTGACTTCTGCAAGTTACCATTGCCATTTTCTCTCTCTCTCACCCCACAATTTCTTTCACGTTTGGAACAGTATGGAGATTGGCAATAATGGAAGAGCTCCCCTTGGCCAGATATCTGAAATATATGGGATGAAGCATGTTTGAATGGAACCAGATATTTTTCTATTGCCTATTGAGATTTGGGTTGAATCTCAATCTAGATGGACAGGTTCTCCTGACCAATAGAGTTAATCTAAGCAAATATAATTCAATTTAATTAATTAAATTAGAATTACATTTCTACCCCACTGCAATTCAGACATTCTCACTTACATAAACTATAAAACCAAATTAAAAAAATACAATTATAAACAATAAAACAACCCCATCCCAACAAAAACTACAAACAATAAAAATAGAGATGACTTACCAAAATCAGAAGTCTCTCCAGAACAACTTGGTCCTTAAAAACTTCCAAAATGTTAAAAAAAGAGGGGGCTAGCCTGATCTCAACTGGGAGGCTATTTTACAGTTTGGTGCTGCCATAGAAAAGGAGCACCTCCTTGCTAGAGCCCCCTTGGTCTCCTAGGTAGTCCTTAACTTATGATCATTCATTCAGTGACTGTTCAAAGTTGCAATGGCACTGAATGAATGGTGATTATTGGCTGTCACAGACCCCCCCCCCATGGTCACGTGATCATCATCTGGGTGCTTGGCAACCCATTCTCACAACTGGTTGCCAAGCACCCTACAATCACATGATTGCCATTTGCCACCTTCCATGCCAGCTTCCCCAGAAAGTCAAAGGGGAAGCCTGCAGGGAAGATTGTAAATTGCTGGGGTAAGTCTCCCCTACCTATGTATCCTGTCCCTCAACCCCTCTGCACTCACACTGGGGCCAACCCCACCTGCCTTCCCTCCCATAGGTGCCAGCATGGCCAAGGGAGAAGGGATGGTCCAAGGACAGCCTTATTGGACCCAGAGATAGGCATTTCCTGCCTCCAGGAAGTTCCCACCAACTGCACCTCCACTTATCCTCAAGGAGAATGGAGTGATGTATATATAGAGATAGAAGTAGAGATAGAGATAGAGATAGAGATAGACGTAGGATATTTATCTATCTAATATGTATGAGTGTGTGTGTGTGTGTGTTGTAGGATAGCTGTCATATATGCACAACAGCTGCTATAATCTTAGAGATGCTTGGCTACATGATCAAAAATAACAGCAGTACATACCTCGCCCTGGAAAATTAGGTTGGAGGCTAAGATCAAGGCAACTCGGAAAGAAGTTAGTCAGCTTGTGGAGGTACAAAAGTGTGTGGAGATTAAGGATAAGACTCAAGTACTAAAAAAAACCCAGTACTCCATCTGAAGCCCTAAAGATTGCTAACAAAGACTTACAGCACTGGCTGCCAGGCTAAGGAGATACACTAGAGAAGCAGAGGCCAAGATGATAAATGCCCTGTTATCCAAAGACCCATTCAAGGTGTACTCCCAACTGCAGTGCAACAACACAGTAACAGCTGATCCACCAACAGCAGAAACTGAACAGTACTGGAAGAATATATGGGAAAAAGAGAAGACACATAACACCAGTGCAGAATGGCTGCAGGACCTGAGAGCAGACCACAGCAATCTCCCAGAACAGGAACCAGTCACCATCACAGTAGCAGACATCCAACAGTGGGTCAAGAAGATGAAGAGCTGGACAGCACCTGGCTTGGACATGATCCACACCTACTAACTAAAGAAATCAACAGTAGTACATGAACATTTAGCAGCACAGGAGGGACGTGCTGCTAGATGTTCATGCACAACACACAAGGAAAGCTGATCATGAAAGACCCCTACAAGGCACTGTCCAACTACTGGCCAATAACTTGTCTCCCCATAACATGGAAAGTCCTATCAGGCATCAGAGTCACCAAGCTACAGGACCATATGGGCCAGTACATGAGCAAGCTCAGGAGGGCATTGGGAACAACACCAGAGGCTCAAAACACCAGTTGCTCATAGACAGAGCAGTTGCCCAAGACTAAGGGTCTAGACATACCAATCTGAGCACAGCCTGGATTGACTACAGGAAAGTCTATGACTCAATGTCACACACATGGATCTGTGAATGCCTGGTGCTATACAAAGTCAATGGACACTAAGGACGTTCCTCAAGAATTCAATGTGACTGTGGAGGACAACACTGGAAGTCAACTCAAGATAGCTCACACAAGTGGCCATCAAGTGCAGCATATACCAAGGTGATGCACTGTCCCCGCTGCTGTTCTACATAGGCTTGAAACCCCTCAGCCAGATAATCACAAGGACTGGATACAGATACAAGTTCAAGAGCGAAGCTACTATCAGCCACCTCCTCTACATGGATGACATCAAGCTGTATGCTAAGAGTAAATGAGATATTGACTTGCTGATCTACCTGACATGGACTACAGTGAGGACACTGGGACGTCATTCCAACTAGAGAAGTGTGACCAGATGATAGTAAAGAGAGGGAAGGTAGTGAAGACTGATGGGGTGGAACTACCAGTGGGCCACATAGTAAACATACAGACCAGCTACAAGTACCTTGGTATCTCATGGTCACATGGGAACCATGATGAGGAGATAAGGAAGACAACAACATCCAAGTACCTCCAAAGGATAAGACAGGTCCTGAGCAGCCAGCTCAATGGGAAGAATAAGATCTATGCCATCAACACATATGCCCTGCCAGTCATTAGATACCCTGCCAGTATAGTGCTGGCCAAAGGAGGGTATGGAGGCTACCAGTGTGAAGACCCGGAAGCTCCTCACACTATACGGAAGTTTCCACCCCAAGTCCAACACCCAGAGACTGTACACCAGCCAGAAAGAGGGCAGGTGGGGTCTACTGAATGTCAAAGCCACTGTCCTGGATGAATCCCAGAGCATGCAGAAGTAAAATGGCACCCAAAGATGAGCTGCTGAGAGAATGCCTTGAGGGAGCAGTAGATATGGGAGGAAGTCCAAGCAGAGGAAGTGCCATGGCAAGACAGACCCTGCATGGGATGTACCATTGACAGATAGCTAAGGTGGCTGACACTGGGAAATCCTACCAGTGGCTGGAAAGGGCTGGACTAAAAGGCAGCATTGAGGCACCGATCATAGCAGCACAAGAACAGGCAATAAGCATCAGATCCACAGAAGCACAGGTCTACCAAACTAGACAGGACCCAAGGTGCAGACTGTACAGAGAGGCCTCAGAGACAGTCCAACACATCGTGACAGGGTGTAAGATGCAGGCAGGAACAGCATACACTGAAAGGCACAACCAAATAGCTGGCATTGTGTATAGGAACATCTGCACAGTATATGGGCTAGACCCTCCCAAGTCCAGATGGGAGATTCCACAGAAGGTTGTGGAGAATAACAGGGCTAAGATCCTGTGGGACTTCCAGATCCAGACAGACAGGCAGGTACTGGCCAATCAACTAGACATCCTGGTAGTAGACAAAGACCAGAAGACAGAGGTAGTGATAGACGTAGCAGTGCCAAGTGACAGCAACATCAGGAAGAAGGAGCATGAGAAGGTGGAGAAGTACCAGGTTCTGAAGGAGGAAATAGAGAGGATGTGGAAGGCCAAAGTGGTCCCAATGGTAGTAGGAGCACTCGGGGCTGTGACTCCTAAGCTGGGAGAGTGGCTCCAACAGATCCCAAGAACAACATCTGAGCTCTCTGTGCAGAAGAGTGCAGTGCTAGGAACAGCTAAGATACTGCGCAGAACCCTCAAACTCCCAGGCCTCTGGTAGAGGACCTGAGATTGAGGAAGACACATACCACCCATAGGAGTGCGAAGGGGATTTTTTTATATAGTAAACTACCTCTGTATTGTTAGAAAGAACTACACTGAAACCAAGACTAGCAGGAATGGTTCCCTACTGATTTTATAGATATTTTGATTAATCTTCAGCATTTCATTGAAAACAAAATGATCTAACAAATTCACTTTGTAAATTTGATACAGTACATGATTTGAAGTCTTTAGGTACAGTGCATGTACCTCTTTTGCAAGGAAGGATACACTCTTTCTGCTTACATTTCTGAATAACGTAGTCTGAATTTTATTATGAGTGTACTGTTTCATCTAGAATGTCAGCTATGAAGTTCATGCAAATCAGCATTTGACCTCATAATTATAATCAAGAGTAAGTCAGACCTGGAGCTGCCTTAGTGTTAATTGCATTTATTTTATTCTTAACTGTGAATTCAGTTTTTAGAATTTGTGTCTGTAGAGATCCAGATAGCCTATCTCAGTTTTTTTAATTTATTTTTTTAATACATAAAAGTGCTTTAACATAAATGTGAAAAAATAACAAAAAGAAAAAAAAAGTATATCATTATAACAGTGAACAGTTACAATTCTATATATGCTTATCTAATGCAAATATTACTCAAGTGCATATATATTTCTAATAGAGTTATATGACTATCCTGTTTTTGGTTTTTGGTTTTACTTTTAACCCAGTGTATTTTGTATAAATGAGTCCCATATTTCATTATGGGACTCATTTATACAACATCTCAAGCAGGGAGATGGCTAGCCCCATAGTGTCCGGCTGTCCCCGCCCTGATTTTCCATCTGCTTGGATTGTTTGTTTCTAGTATTGTTTTAACTGTATATATGTTATTTATTTTATATATATTTATAGTTTTAATGTTTTTGTAACCCTCCCCTATTGTAGGGGAGATGGGCAGGAGAGAAATTCAATAAATAAATAAGTAAATAAATAAATAAATAAATAAATAATACTTGCCCATTCAAAATCTCTGTGTATAGGCAATCTGCTCATAAGTAGCAAGGGCAATCAGGTCTTCAATCCATTGAGTGAATAGGACCATATATTTATCATTCCAATGCTGCAATATCAGTCTTTTGGCCATAGTAAGGGCACAGAGAATGCATTTACACTGTCCGCTTGTCAAATTCCATGTACTTGGTATATAGTTCAAAAGAATATTATCCTCTGAAAATTTTAGCTTTTGTTGCACAATCATATTTATATAGTCCACTACTTTCTCTGGTTTCTCTTCAGATTTATTTATTTATTTGATTTGTCCCCGCCCATCTCCCCTACAACGGGGGACTCTGGGCAGCTTACAACCACTAAAATCAGAATACATAATTAAGTTATAAAAGGTTTAAAAATTATAAAAGTTATAAAAACTAGAAATTTACAAAAGTAGAATAGAGATAAAAAGCTAAAACTCCAAGAGGCCAGTAGGGCCACACCAGGCCGCTAAGGGGCCAGCCAACCCCATTTCTGGTATCCTCCCTCCCCGCCCCAGGCCAGATGGCAGAGCCAGGTCTTCAAATCCCTCCGAAAGGCCTGGAGTGAGGGGGCCTGTCTCACCCCCGGGGGCAAGATGTTCCAAAGGGCAGGGGCTACAGCAGAGAAGGCCCGCCTTCTGGACCCCGCTAGTCAGAATTCTTTTACCGCGGGGATCTGGAGCATGCCCTCTCTGTGAGATTGGGTGGGACGGGTTGAAATCGTGGGGGCGAGGTGGTCCTTCAGGTAACCTGGCCCCATGCCATGTAGGGCTTTAAAGGTGATAACCAACACCTTGAATTGGACCCGGAAGCAAACTGGTACCCAATGCAGCTCACGGAGCAAAGGTGTTATATGGGTCCTTCTTCGGGCCCCAAAAATTGCTCACGCAGCCGCATTCTGGACCAGCTGAAGCTTCCGGATATTCTTCAAGGGTAGCCCCATGTAGAGCGCATTGCAGTAGTCTATCTGGGAGATAACAAGGGCATGAGTGACTGTACGCAGGGCATCCCGATCCAGGAAAGGGCGTAACTGGTGCACAACCCGAAGCTGTGCAAAAGCCCTCCTGGCCATGGCTGCCACCTGCTCTTCGAGCAGGAGCCGTGAGTCCAGGAGGACCCCCAAATTACGCACTGGGTCTGTCTGGGGCAGTGCCACCCCATCCAGAACCAACGATGACAATGTCCCGGATACAGAGGAGCCATTAACCCACAGCCACTCCGTCTTGCCAGGGTTCAGCCGGAGCCTGTTGTATAAATTGTATAAATCTTTCGCCTATTTCAATTTGAAACGTTCCTTTCTCATCTCTGTGTACATGTAGATAAGATTACTATCAAGTATATTAAAGTTATAGTAAATGGTAGAAAATATAAAGCCTTCACTGATTTTTGAAGTAATTCTAACACTGATGAATAGTTGGTTCAAATCACAGCTTATAGAACTACAAGACTGTACATTTCAGTTTCTGCAAGGAGGAAACACAACTCCAGATAGTATTTTCAAAAAATCTATCAAAGCCCCAAATTGTGCTTAGCTTTAGAATTAGTGTGCAATATTGCTGTAAGTCTGAGGCCATAAAAAAGTACACTTAATAGTTACTTGCTTGAGAAGGTCTATTGGGGATAACAGGAGTAATATAACATTAGAGATCCCTTTTCACAGACTGTGAAATATCAATCGTTTACCCATTACAGTCATGACTATGGCAGAAGGCCTACTGATTTGCCTTGTTTTGTCAGTACAGTTACTGCCCTAATGTCAGGTCTGAGAGCTCCTGTAATGTGTAGAACTGAGTGAGTCGTATAAGGTTTCTCTAGCAAATATGATGATTACTATGCTGACAGCAATCGAAAGAAAATTCACCTGTAGAAGTGCAGTACTGGCTCACCCCTAACTCTTCCTTAAGTTCTAGAAACAGATCATAAGCAGTACATAAAAACAGAGTTTAAAGGCCGTCATTTGATTAGTAATTTGGAAATGTACTGGCACTTTTCCTGCCCCACTGCCTGCCAGCTACCGAGTCAGAACATATCCCTAAAAATGCATTTTTTCCCCTCTTTTCCAGGCACTTTCTCTCCATCTTGCTCTCCTTCTTTCTCACTGGATAAATGATCAATGGGAACATGATTCATTCAGTATGAATATAAAAATAATTCACTTTGGGGCAAAGAGTCCACATATACAGTAAAACAGCAGAATCTAGCATAGGGGAAAATAATAGGAGATACTTTATCAAATGTATTGATTCAGACGCCATCCTGTTTGTTTGTTTGTTTGTTTATTTATACTGCCTTTTTGACAACTTAGGTAGTGAACAGAAATAGTAACACAACCAAACAATATTTGTATAATAAAACACTCCAAAATGATTAAAATAATTTTACAAAATTATGTTAAAAAGATGCTTTCTAAAAGAAGGGAGAGAGGTGGGGATCAGCTCCAAAGAAAGTTGTATTCCATAGGTTGAGAGTATTGAATCCCCTTTTCCATGTGCCCACTAAGGAGATTTCTACTAACTTTTGCAATGGCTCTTCTACTACTCATAATAAGTTCATAGGCTCATGAGACAGGGTAACCTTCATAAATCCATTCATTCAGCTGTTCAGGACTCTAAGGGTCAACATTAGTGCTGTGCTTAATTTTTTTTTTTTTTTTGGTATGTTTTAACCATTCTCATTCAATCTGATGTAAAACCAAGTACTTCCAAAAAGGTGATCAAAGGAGAAGAACATTTTAGTGACATTATCATGAATAGGCTACAAGGTTTTTATATCCACCTTACTCACGAGGTGGCCAAGGCTAGTGTATGACAGTGACCTGTCTCTTAGTATACAATAATCTCAAAGTCTACAGCCTTCTTGGCTTTCTGCACATCCATTAAATCATTGGACTATCTGATCTCCAAAGTCCTTTCCAACCCTTTCATTCTCTGAATCTTTGGTAAATACCAACCTGAGGCCATTTAAATTCCAGGTATATGTAAAATTGTCCTAATTGACAAAAGCCATCATGCCAGAAAGTATAAGCAGCCAGGGACACTGCAAAAAGATGAAGAGATGAACAACAAAAACTCCACAGTCTCCATAGCTACAATAAAATAAAATTGGGAATAGACAGCACAAAGAAATTCTAAAAGATCCTGAGAATAAACTAGAAAAAACATAACACTTTTAGAAATTGGAGGAGAGATTGCAGTGCAGTATTAAGATCAATACCTTGAATTGGTCCTCAGAAATAAATTATGCAGGTTTTTTTTTTAATTTAGAGTGGTATGATCAGAAACCTATTGCAGTATAGCTAATGGCACTTGATTTATGAACTATTAATTTATGAACCACACTAAGATTCACGAAAATATACAGAAGAGGTCCTGAGTGATTTTATTAAAAGAAACTTAACATCAAACTTTGAAGTCTATCAGTATCTTTCAAAGCTCCCTGGCCCAGCTTAGCTTGTGTGGAGGGAGAACATGAATCCTAAATAATGTCCTGTTTATATTGGATTCTGTCCCCACTGCCAATTCTTCTTATTCTTCATATTACAAGCTTAACAGCTACTACCTGGATATTCCTTATTATGATTTCTTATCCATACCAGAAATGGACAACAAGACACAAGGTCTCTTTAGCAGCCATCTGCATGGATGTAAAAGAACAGCATACTGATTTTATAGTACTATGAAATACTAAATGCCAGCAGATGGTGCTGTTTCTGTTAAGTACGAGATTATTCTAATCTAAAAGCAATAGGATATAATGCTATCGGATCACATCCTTCCCCTAATCTCTTATATTTTAAAATCACAGGCACAAGCAATGTTTTAGGGCTTCCAAAAAGTAGAGGAAGCTACTGGAAGTCTCCTGCAATTCAACCATTTCAATGTTTTCTTCTGCATAATCTTGCTCTTCCCATGGAAGTTTCTCATACCCAAGATGCTAGCACACTGACCCTTTCATATGTGGAAGTAATGTAGCATTTTATACCAGCTTTTTGGGCCAGAAATGCTGCTATTGTCATACCCTTTACATAAGCTTTCCAGTGGATGCCTGGCTGCTAGAAACAGAATTCTGGGATGGGATGTGGAGACAAGTGAGTTGACAAAGGCCACATCACAACACAAACTGAAGTAGATTCTTTCATTAATGTACTCAATGATTAAGTTTCATAACTGATATTTTCTACAGTTTTTATGCTTTCCCAGGAATTTCTGTCAGAGAAGCTCTGTTGTGCACAGAATGGTCTAATCTGCTTTTCCTCTGCCTCCAAAAGGCAAGAAGACTTCAAAATAAGGAGCTGTTGACCAAACAATCAGCATACCATATTTGCATTGCAGAAGATAGAGTAAAAGAGTATGTTTTTTATATATTTTGCTATCCCCTTGTTGCCGTCTCATAATTGTCTAGAGTTTTACAGCCCAAGTATGGAAGGTCGACCTATCAATTCCAGGCTGCTCCACCTTATAACTAACTTAAACAGATGGCAGTTCTGTGTTAAAATTCCACCATAGGAATTTCCTGTTGTAAATTCTTTCTTCTATCATAAATGGAAGTGGCTATTCTCCCTGTGTTTCAGCAGGGTGGTGATTATAATAATTAATAAAACCTAGGTACTAATGATTGTTCTAAGGATTAATATAGCAACACTTAAGCCTAGTTCTAATTAATATCTTCAATATTTGTAAAAGTTACTGCTGTGAACAAAAAAATTGTAACAGAACAAAGTTCACTGAAGTTGTGTTACTACCACAGACCTCCAAATGGCAAATCTTAAGATTTACTTAGTGACCTGCAGAATGCCTGCCTCTAGGTACCTACCCATAAAACACTTTAGTTCCTAACATTCTTACAGAACTTGGTCAGACACTGCTTATAGCAACAACAACACAACAGTGGCAAGAATAATATCACAGAATGAGGAGCTATACCCTAATTTTTACATAGAAAAAGAAAATACAAACTCTATTTCCATATTAATTATCATGTTGGGTTCTCACAGGCGTCACGCAGAAGTAAGGCTACATCTGCAATAACTCCTGTTTACAGGTGCTGAAAATGATTCTGTATGCATAATCATCTGCCCCATTAAGAGTAATGAACAATGATAACAAATCATACAGAATTCAAAAGTTAAAACAACCCCAATGTATTGTTTTGTAATTTTGTAGAAATTACAGGCAAACTGTAAGTGACACATCAGCATGAGTTCAACCCATAACCTGGACTAGCATTTCTCAATCTTGGCCATGCTGGCTGGGGAATTCTGGAAGTTGATGTCCACACATCCTCAAGTGGCCAAGGTTGAGAAACACTGACCTGGACAAACAGGGCAATCTATAACTGACACTGAAACCTATCTAGACTTGGCACTTAATCATAAAGAAACTGGGCAGAAGGGGAAGTACCCAGCTGTTCCAGCTTGCAAATGCTGCCCATTTGTAGAGTCCACACACAATTTATTGATGGTAAAGAGAGGCTAGTCTACAGATGCAACAATGGGAACATTAAACTTGCTTCTGCTTCAGCATGAATGTTCCAGATGCTACATCATGTGTAAATGCTAAGATAGGACAGAGAGACTTCTTAATAAATTCTCCAAATCTATCAGCCCGCTCTAGCTTGAAAATGACATAAGCTCAAGCCCTACATTATCCTTTCCTTGCAATTTCCTATCAAACGTATTAGAAAAAACTAAAGTAAGCTATCAGCAAAAGATACTTGCCCTTCTTTGCTTTATCTTCCAGCTTTCAGAAGTCTGCTACCTCAGAAATAAATGCCAGCAGTGTGAAGGTTATTTTCATTTTCATTACTGCTGCCACTAATCAGGCGTTCTAAAAAATCTTAGCGAACAGAAGAAAGACAATATGCCATCATCCAAGAGTCTGCACTGTCATCATCTTCAAAGTGGCTGGTGCAAACTGCCTATCAAAAAATAATGATCAACAATGAATATTTGGGGACTCACAAGTGGATTTTATAACACGTGCCTTGCTGTTTTTGCTTCTCTTAACAGAGTTGGAAAAACAACAGCAACAACAGATATTTCAGTGAGGTTCCATTGCTAAGAAGATGATAGTTAGCTCTATTTTCTGTCCATCCGTCCATCTGTCTGTCTGTCTACCTACCTACCTGCCTACCTACCTATAATCTCCAAGCTGTCTCAGACCAAAGGTCTATTTAGTCAGCATTCTATTCCTGTGGTGTCCAATCAGATGTCTATGGGATGTCCTCAGCAGGACAGGAGTGCAATAGCACCATTCTCCTTGCGTTTCCTAGCAACTGGTATTTAGAGACCTAATGTTACTAGAGGTAATAAGCAGCCAGCATCATTTTGACTAGTAGCCATAGACAGACTTATTTCCAATTAACCTAATATCTTATATGATACAGGTAATGCCTTGGAAATGTTGGAACAGTGTCTACAATCAGTAATGGACACAATGTGGATCAGTAAAAAAAAGCTCAGTCCTAGTAAGACAGATATTTTTTGCAACTGGTTTGCTTAACCAAGGAAATGGTGATATTTTGTATGGGATGGTATTTCACTGGAAGGGTGATGCTTCAGGGTTGTTATTTAGGTGGTTTGGTCTAGCTTTTGCAGATTGGTTGTTTAACATGTTGGCTACATAAAATTTAATAGCCAGAGCAGGAGAAGTGAGTTGGGATAGACAGTGGACTGACTCCAGTGAAGGGAGACCACCATTCCCAATTCCTAATCAGTCACAACATCCTGTCAAATGCTTGATGCTGAGGCTTGCTAGAGATGGAAGAGTGTGGTTTCCCTTCCCACATGGGGATGGAGCTCTGACTGGCATTTCAAGGGACGCTGGGAATGTTGCCATGTCCTGTCTTTATGCTCTATGGAACAGATGCAGATTGAAACTGATTTTCCACTAAATTTCTTGAGTGTGGAGGCAATCAGAGATGCAGGTGCAACTGTGGGAAGGGAGAAGAGTTAATGAAGGCCTGCAGGCATCATGCAGAAATGAAAAATGGTGGAGGGAAGTCTGGCTATCAAGACTTCCAGTGCAGGAAGAACAGAGTATCCTCCACCTTGAAGAATGGAAGAAGGACCTTCTTTTGCCTGCAAATCCTACCTCTATTTTCCTGGGAATAAATTGCATGGGATCATATGGACTCCTCTTTCCTGAGGACACCAGCACTGGTTGGAATTATTACTATAACAAACTGTCTATCTAATTTAAATAACACCCCTGCAATGTTTGTAGACTGGGAATCCTGATCAGTCCAGCTTTTGTCTGTGGGTCCAAGTAACATCCTTGGAATGAACTCTCTTCTAGTAGTGAACGCTCATATACCAGCTGGAATTCTTCCTGAGCAGAAAGTGTGCCTGAGATTAATAATGCTTCAGTAATTTAAAGAATATATTACCACAATATATAACAAAAATAAAAGTGGCTGTGCTTGCATATACATCTGGAGACAGCTAAGAACTACTTTCAAAGCAGCCCTGCAAGCCTTACAGAAGACACAGCTGCTTCAACAATTCAAATAGAGGTGCTACTTTTGTGCTTCTCTGTGTTGGGAACCACCTTGTCTGAATGCTTCACACATTCTTAACATGTACAGCACTTTGAGGAAAAGTAGGACATAAACGTAAGATATAAATATATTTTTTTCTGATGTAACAGAGTCTGCATATAGCCAGGTAGCAGCCCTGTGTACAGTGACTTATTCCCAACTGGGGAGGGACATGTTCTAGGAATATCTATAGGGTTGCTCTGAAGAATACTCTAGGTATCTGGTAGATAAAGTCACTCGGATTAACTCTGAGGTTGACTCTGACAGGGCAGGTCCTGTCTAGTTGGCCAAGGCACAATTTGTCCGGTTACCTGGGAAGTGCTTGATCCTGTGATGCCTGAGGAAGTAGACAGGATCCTCTGCAACTGTTCATCTGGACACCTGTTTATTAGATCCATATCCTTCCTGGTTGGTTAATGCCTCCTGGGAGATGATATGTGGTTATATCTATCTGTTGGTAAATTCTTCCTTAAAAGATGGGATGGATCTGTTTGTCTTGAAGGAGACAATGGTGTCCCCTCTTCAAGAAGCCATCGCTGAACCCAACTGGTCTGGACAATTTTCCTCCAGGCTTCAACTTTCCTTTTTTGGGTAATGTTATTTGCCCAGAGTTGCTTTGTGAGATGGGTGGCTATATAAATGTGATGAATGAATGAATGAATAAAATATTGTTAAGAAGGAGGTCAGACTTCAGTTCCAAAGGGCCCTTGAGGAAGGGGGTTATCTGGACCCATTTCACTCAAGTTTTAGGCCAAAGTACTGAGACAGCATTGATCACACTTGTTGATTTCCTTTGGTGGAACAGGACAGGGGTGGTGCAACTGTCCTGGTTCTTTGATCTCTCAGTGGCTTTCAGTACCATCAATCATGATATTCTTCTGGACTGGCTATGGAGTTGGGGAATGGGAAGCACAGTGGTTCTCCTTCCTTCTCTGTGGCCAATTCTAGTTGGTATTGACAAGTGGGGGGAAGTCCAGCCCAAACCCAGAGGGCTCTATGCTCTCACCCTTCTTGTTTAAGACCTACATGAAGTCATCTGTTGACATAAGGTCAAGTATCATGAGTACACCATACACTATACTGTATAATACACAAATAACATCAGTACACTGATGATACTCAGCTGTGTACCTCAACCCTGCTCAACGATTCATGCTGTTGAGATATTGTCCAAGTGGCTGGAGACTGTTTTGGTCTGGATGGGAAGGAATAGGCTGAAACTCAATCCTGATAAGACCAAGTGGCTATGGGTATGTTTCTTCCAGTATTGGAGATTCTCCATCTTTAGTTCTGAATGGGGTGGCAAACTGGTGCACAATTTGGGGTCTTCTGAACTCACAGCCCCTGCTTGAAGAGAAGTTGGCAACTATGGCCAAGAAGGCCTTCACACAGATTCACTGGTGCACTGATTGTGCCCTTTCCCGGACTGGGAATCCCTTCTGAAGATCACTCATGCCTTGGTAATTTCACATGTGGATTAATGCAATATGCTTGACAGAGGGCTGCCCTTGAAACCACTTGGAAGCTATAGTTGGTTCAGAATGCAGAAATGCAGTACCCCCATGTAACACCTCTGTTGTATGAGCTGCACTGGTTATCATTGAGTTTCTAATATAATGCAAGATGCTGTTTATCACAAAGCTGTCCATGGCAAAAGGTCTGGCTATCTGAGGGACTACCTCTCCCACATAATTTCTACCCACCCATAAGATCTGATACAACAGGTACACTTTGTATCCATCCATCAAGCAACACCATCTGATGGGACCTCGGAAGTACACCATCTGATGGGACCTAGGAAGTATACCTTCTCTGTTCCATCAGTTGCCCTTTAGGATAATATTTTGCCCAGACAATCAGGGTGCCCCAATACTGCAAGCTTTTAAACAGATTCTTCAATTTTTTTTCAAAGTTCTGTGATAGGTCGGGGTGTGCCCATCTGGGGTGCAGTGTCTGTTGTGGTTAGGATATATCTATTCCCCCCACCATTATATTTACCTTTATGCTTATTTTATATATTGTATCTGTTTTTAATCTGTATGCTGCCCAGCATCAGTGATGAATTGGGTGGCATTATAAATCTAAATGTAAATAACAAGGTGAAATATTCAGAAATAAAAGTATGAAACTAATTTTAAAACTAATTTGTTTAGAAGCAAGGAAAAAATGTCAGGAGGATATTTGAATAAGAATAATTTTGGAAGCACCTGTATTCTTAATATTAATTTTTCAAGTCCTTATGTTAAGATGCCCAGAGTTGGTTTCTCCCAGGGAAGATGGGAGCAAATATTCCAAAGAACCTCAAAACATGGTTTTTCTATTTCTGATTTTATTCTATGCCAAATGATGTATGTGCCCCCCCCCCCCCACCCCTCACAACGCCATAACAACAGAGTGGCTGACAAAAATAGAACCAATAAATAGACAAGAAACTAATACATAGAAACCAGCAACATTATATGAAATGATCTTCTTGGACCTCTGACATGATCTACAGAGTTATTGTGGCTGTAATTTCTTTTTAATTAATTCACTTGTTCTGTTGTTTTCTGGCTTGAATTGCTTGGTCACCACCCAGAATCACAGTAAGGAGATGGGTGGCCATATACATTGTTTAAATAAATAAATAAATAAAGATGAAATTAACCCCTATTACTAACAGCAGCATCTGCATCAGAATCTCACTTTTTCCATTTTGCTCTAATGTTTCAGCTTTCTCAAAAGGTAGAATGATCTTCTGGCCATTTCTTTCTCAATGTGATTCATGAATTAAAAGAGCATTGTCCCAGCCTTTTTGTTCTATTATGCTCTCTCTCCCTTTTCCTATTCTTCACTCTTTTAAGCAAGGCCAACATGTCCTGAATAGCAGGGAAGTCCAGATCATTCTGTATATTCTCTGTACCCTGTTGTGAAGAATGAAGCATCACTATATTATCTCTTGCAGGGCTCTGCCATTTGCCACCTTACTGGAAAGAAAAATCCATCTGCAGGCTGCTGTAATGGCCTTGGCTTGAAAGCTGTAGCTCCACAAAGGGAAGAGAGATATTTATATTCTAAGCAAAGTGAAGGATAATGGGACTGAAAGCAATACATTATAATAGAATTAAAGAACAGGTGAAGGATGGAGTTTTTCCCACATTTGCTTGGCACAGTTGATTTAAATGTAACATTTTGCCAATTTTATCATCAGACTTTGAGAACTTTCTTATGCTAAAATGATGTCAACTGGAACTCTTTAAGATTTGATCTAAGTCACCAGAGCTAGCAGGTGTTGATTCTCTGACTCTAGAGGTATACTAGTGGTATAATTCAAGGAATGCGTATTGGATCATTAGATGAGTACTTCACCATTGGAAATATTCCAATGGTGGAAAAGATGAAGGATGATAGGCTTTGCTTAAACTTGTTCCTCAAAATAATGTTTGGCCAGCAAAAAAAAAGATCCATATTTAATAACACACATTAATTGCAATTAATAAGGAGGAAAATCTTGTGTGTCATCACTGCTATTGCACCGGCTCTTGAATAATTACAATTCTCATTGTTCTCCACATGACATTTCAATCAGGTAAAATTTAGGCAGCAGGGAAAGAAATAAAGTATTTCCTCCTGATCTGATCTCGCCAGGCCTTCCATGCTGCTTAAATGTATGGAAATTGAGGGGAAATTTGAGTGACAGAAGATCATGGAGAAGAACTGCTAAGTGTCCTGATTTTCTTATACCTGAAAACAGTTACTCTATACATTCTGGAGTTAACTTTGTAGAAGATAATTTCCATTTAATCCATAGCTAGCTTCAGACACATCACTTATCTTTGGCTATCAACCATTATTCAGATAATTACTGTGCTTTGATTTTCTATAGGCAATTCTCCAAAAGATTTAGCAACAAGGAGAACCCCTATTTCTAAAGCCACAGGGACCATAAGTAATGCTACAAAGTGGTCAACATAATTTACCATGGCATTCCAAGTCCAGTGATTTGTCTGTAGGGTTTCTAGCTTTCCATCTGTGGAGGGCTCTATAGCATTGCAGTCTTCTGGACAAGCAATACAGATAGTCCTCACTTAATGATGGTAAGTAAAACTGGAATTTCCATTGCTAAGCAATGTGGTCATAAAGCAAGATGTCATGTGACTGCATTGCTTAGCAATGGCAGTCCCAGCAGTACCTGTTGCCATCGTTAAGAGAGGATCATGTATTGTTAAGTGAGGTGTTTCAGGTGACACATGCCATCTTGGATAGAGGGGGCTCAGAGAACCCCTTGCAGGGGCATGTTGAAGAGTTTGTTCAGCATCAGTCAAAGTCACTTGAATTCACTCAAAGTTGGACACTGTTTGTTGTTGCAGGTGCAGAGGAGATGCCTGGGGAGGTTTGAATCTGTTGGGCCTGATGAAATGGTCAGGGTCTTCAGGACTGTGAGCTCAGCCACCTGCTCTTTAGATCCATGCCCCTCCTGGCTTGTTAAAGCAGCCCAGGGGGTGTTGTGTGAGTAGGTTCTAGTGGTGGTTAATTCTTCTTTGAGACAGGGGGTTGTTCCTTTACCTCTTAAGGAGGCCTTGGTTCACTCCCTCCTCAAGAAGCCATCTCTGAACCTCATAATTTTTGTCCATTATCTAATCTCCCTTTTTTGGGGAAGGTGGTTGAGAAGGTAATTTCTTAGCAGCTTCAGAGGATCTTGGATGAAGCAGATTATCTGGATCCTTTTCAGTCAGGATTCAGGCCCAGATATGGGATAGAAACAACATTGTTCATGCTTTTGGATGATCTTTGGCATGGGCAGGATAGGGGTTGTGCATCCATCCTTACCCTACTTGACCTCTCGGGAGCTTTCAATACCATCAACCATAGTATCCTTTTGGATTGACTCAGAGGATTGGGTTTGGGCAACATGGTGTGGTGCTGGTTCACCTCCTTTCTCTTGGGTCCATTCCATTCAGTGGTGATTGGCGGGGGGGGGGAGAGATCCCACCCTCAACCCCTACTGTGTGGGGTGCTTCAGGAGTGGGTGGTCTCTTTTTTCCTATTCAACATCTATATGAGGCCACTGGGTGAGATCGTCCATTGCCATGGGGTGAGGTATCATCAGTATGCTGATGACACCCAATTATGCATCTCAGCCCCTGGTGAATTAAGCAATGCTAGGTAATTGCTTAATTAATTACAATGCTATGTAATCTTATCCTGGTGCATGGAGGCAGTGGGGGCCTGGATGGGGAACAACAGGCTTCAACTGAACCCTGGCAAGACTGAGTGGCTTTGGGTTTGGGGGCTGCTGGTTCTAGGATTATGCTATCTTTGGCACTGGATGTGTTGCACTGGCCCAAACAGACCCCCTATACAATCTGGGGATCTTCCTAGACTCATGACTCCTGCTTGAAGAGCAGGTGGCAGTTATGGCTAGGAGGGCCTTTGCTCAACTTCATATTGTGCACCAGTTGCACCTGTTGTTAGACTGAGGGGTTCTATTCATGGTCACTCATGTCCTAGTCACCTCCTGGTTGGATTACTGTAATGTGCTCTACATGGGGCTACCCTTGAGTCGTATTCAGAAGATTCAGGCCTGGGGACCCCAGGGGACTGATGAAATAGTGAGGTGGCTCCATTGTCATTTACATCTCCTTTTCACCCAATATTTCTTCTCTTTTTAGTGTTGTGTGTTTTTTATAGTTTTAAAGTTTATAATAATAATAATAATAATAATAATAATAATAATAATAATAATAGTTTTATATATATTTATTGTTTTTAGCTCTGTTACTTGTCACTTGTTTGTGAGGTAAGCGGCCACATAAATTCGATGAACAAATGAATGAACGAACGAACGAATGAATGAATGAATGAATGAATGAATGATTCACAAATGAACCCATTCTAGGACATTTTCAGGAAATCCATCAATTACCCAACTGATATAAAATCAATATAACTGTGGCTATGTCATTTTTTTCACCTATATATAAGTTTTTAAAAAGCTTATCTTGAATTTTGCTTGAACTAAGATTGTCCTTTTATGTATCTATGCAATGTGTGAAAAAAGAAGAGTGTATATCTTGCCAGCTTTATCAGCCCTTCAGGGTAGACCACATCAGGAAACAGACTCCGCAGAAAGACTAGGACTATACTTTACTGAGATAGGCTATAATAGCAGAATCTTGCAAGCCTGATTGTGCTCTACCTTTTATCCCCCATTGAATCATGGAGGAGCTTGCCTGAGCCTCTTCTGAATATAAGCTTGTTTCCCAAGACTTAAGGAATGTTTATCCCTCTTTGCTTATGTTATGGTTCTTGCCTATTTCTCTCAAGACCATCTCTCTGATTCTCAACAGATTTTACAGTTTTTTGTTTTCTATAAGAAATGATCAAAGCTTCTTCAGGAAGTTTATCAAATTCCTGTCTGAGCATCTCCTGGTAATGGTAAGTTCATGTTAGTGGGACAACTATATAATGATTTTGGAAAATTATATACCATTGCTACTATCTCCAAATAGAGAAAGAGTACTACTGAAGAGCAATGTCTATCTTAAGTCTATCTTGACTGAATTGGCTGCCAGTAGACTTCTGGTTCAGATTCAAAGTACTTGTTAACATATATAAGGCTGTATATAGTATAGGCCCAGGGTATATTAAAACCCATCTAGCCAAATATGATTCTTCTTGTCCAGTATTATCATCTAGAGAAGGTCTGCTGAAGTGCTAAGGAAGGTACACAAAGTATGGGTCAGACAGCAGCCTTTTAGTAAATGCCCCTACACTCTTGAATATGGTAACCCAGAAGTATGCTTCGACCAATCCTCCTAACATTGTGTAAGGCTGTGGAAATTTTAATGTGCTTTGACTTAGCATGATTGTAGTTGGTTACTGTATTTGTATTCAGTGCAGTTTAATGGGAAGTTGTGATACTGGATTTGGTTGTTCTTTTACTGATCTTATTTCCTTGTGCAGCTCTCAGAGTCTGGTGATTGGTGTGATGTACAAAGATGGTAAATAAGTAACTAAATTGTAAACATATGTAGTTGGTCACTGCATGACACAGTATAATGGGCTAATTTTCTATAGTAGGATTTTTAGATTTTCCAGGACATAGAAATGACCATGCAATGTTTTTTAACTTTGTGGACAGGTTAAATTGTACACCCAAGCAAACCAAACACAACCAAACACAAGCTTCTGTGCCTGTAATTAACCAGCATATGTATTTAATGACAAAACCAAAATACTGTACATCCCAAATGCTGAAAACAGTAGTGCCAGACAAAAACGTACCTTGCATTTTGGTACCAATTCTTGTTCAATTGGATGGAAGAGAATTTGCTGCAAAAATCAAGTTTTTAACATCTATACCAGACTGAGAAAAAAAGAGATGCTGAGGAAACTATGTTAAAGAGGCATTTCATTTTTACCACCACTCCCAGTGATATAAAATTTGCATTTCCATTATTTTAAATCCATTGATTTAAATCAACTGATTAAACCCAAGTATCATTAAAACACCATGGATTACCAAGAAAACAAAGAAATGGAGCATAGAAAAAAAAAAATCAATCCAGAGTTCTCACTTGAACACAAATGACCAGGCTCAGAATGTCATATGTTGGTCATCTGATTAGAAGACTTAACTCTCTTGAGAAGTTTTATAATGCTAGGAAAGGTGGAAGGAAAAAGGACAACTAGCAGCGAGGTGAACGGACTCTATTACAATGGTCATGGGTGCAACTTTGGAAGACCTGAAGGACCAGATTGGGAGTGGATAATCCTGGAGAAGGTCTATGTGCTAAGAGCTGGCACTGATTTGATGACACATAATCAAACATTACAATACAAGGGTTATAGTAAAAAAGTAATTCTGATGTACATCAACAATAGGAGGAGAACATTCCAAGTATAATATGAAAATACATTTAGTGTGAAACTCAATACATTTCAGACAAAATCCCTCCTCAGGGCCTTTGCTTTTTCAATAGTCCACAAAAAATGAAAATCTCTATATCAGCTCTTAAAATGAATTGGGATTCACATGAAATATATATCCATATAACCTTTAGAATTGCCATTTCCTCTGTATCCCTTTTTCAGGGGTTGAATTCTGATAAAAGGAAATCCCTGAAGCCATTTAGGTTTCACATGTATACAGAGATGCATCTGGACTTAAATGTAATGTCATTAGAGCTGTATGTAGAGGGGAGATGGCTGAGTTCTCCCAAACCCTTTTCAGTTTAGTTCAGTAATTATTGGAGTTTTATAAAAACAAAACAAAAAGGAAACTTTATATACTGAGCTAGGGGGGAAAAAAAGTTATATTTCACATTTTCCCCTGTCCCCAGAAGCTACCTACCCGTTCTCATCTTCCACCACATATCCCTCTATTGACTTTTTTGTTTTTGGCAGGGTTGGGCCTGCAGTCATTATTTCCTCAGTAGTCAGTCTCAGTGATTTGTTTTTATGAAGGTCATATTTACCTGAAAGAATATTTGCCCTTGATACATATGCGGATGCCATCAAATTGTGCCTGATCCTTGGTGACTGCATGGACTCTCATTCTCGTGACCTGCCTGTATAATAACTTATACCTTGTTCAAGGACAATCCTCTCTAATCACCTTATCCATTGTCTTCCCCTTCTTCTACTCCCCTCAATCTTGCCAAGCACAATAATTTTTTCTAGGTCATCATACACTTGTAACACATGCTCACAGTATATAAATTCTGCTTGCCTACCATTGTCTTAAGGGAACAATCAACCTCTATTTGGTTCAAGGCATACCAGTGCCAAATAGATAACCATGACCTACCTCTATGCCATTACCAGTAAAACCTTGTTAAGTCTAATTTATAAGTCTTTCTAAGTAAGGCTCTTGTGGCCTAAATAAAAAATTCCTTTAAAAGTCAGAATGCATTATAGTGTTTTGGATCCAACAAAGCAGTACCAGCATTCAGTTTCTCAAGATGGTACCTTCATGGAGTTGTGGATATATTTCATCATGCACCTTATAGGTAAGACTAGAGCAATTCCTGAGTTAAATTCAACCCCCAGTAACGACAACCATGCCATTTCTTTGGCAATGTTATCAAAGAACTTTGCTACTGCCTTGTTCTGGATAATTTCCCAGTCTAGCAAGTAGCCCTGGAATTCCCAGATAATCACTCATTTAAGTCCTAACCAGGGCTAACATAGATCAGTCTAGGTTGGTCAAGTATTGCCACCTGTTGCAGTACCATCTATGTCCAAGGCTAAAATAAAGCAAAAGTTGGAAAACTTTCTTCTTGATAGATTCATCAAAGTTAAGTCACTTTCCAGAAGAACTATAAGGCAGTTTTCTAGCAAAATAGTATTTCATTCCACTGCTGGGGGAAAAAAATGCTATTATAAAGTTATAATCATTGCATATAGATTTCCCCCCAAGGGATATAAATGGGCTGTAAAAAAAAATCCTTTACATTCTTCACTATTGAAAACATCAGTTGAGCAACCTGCTGGGTGGCCTATAAATCAAAATTTGCATGAGGTCTGCCAAAGCAGAAGGTCAAGGGTTTCAGAATCCACTGTTAAGCATATTTCTACCAGTGTGGTTCTCTGTTCCTTTCCATGAAACATTGTCATATTTTAATCCCTACATTTTTCTTTCCTGCTGGCTGAAGTTCTGGGGAAGCAGAAAAAGAAATATTTCACATTGAGGGCAACATACTGTCTCTACAACTCCGGCAAAACAAGCCCCAATAACAACAACAAAGACTTCTGATTCAGAAAGCTACATATACTTTCTTGGATATAACAGCCTTCATTTCCCCTTTTCCATGCCTCCTCCCCACAAGTAAGTTTAGTTGCTGAAGGGCTCAAGTGTTTGTGCTTTGTTTAAAAGGAAAGGAAGCATTTTCAGAGCATCCATCTGCAAAACAGGAAGAGGAAAGAAAAGGAGGCTAACAATGGCAATGATTAGCTCTTATCTGAAAGCCTGCCAGAGTGTAAACTATCAACTCCCAGATGGCTTAGGATAAGAGTCTGTCATCTATCAGGTGTAGCTACTGTAGGGCTACACCAATGGGACTGCTGGGGATGCTGCTGACCTGGTGAGAAGTTTCTCAAGGACTGGGGTCTGCTAGTTAGTGTTCCTGATTCCATCTTCCTTAATCTGCAGAGGTTGTATAGAAACTTTGTGGCTTTGGACTCATCACTGGGTGGGATTGTCCCCAAAAGGTGACATCAGAGGGGGTTGCCCTTTTGAAAAACCACTTTGCAGGAGTACAAAGGCAAGGGCAGCTCCATTGGCCCTGACAGAAGAAGTTTGGAGGAGGGGAGTGAGGTTTCTTAAAAATGTATTAAACTGTATCAAGGTAAACAGGGATAGGAGGAGACAGCCTAGTCTGTTACTGAAACTGTGACACAATAAGAAAAAGATAACACTTTTCCAAGACAGAGAAAATACAGCATCCTTAGGGCTATTCTGAGGCCCGGGTTACTCCATCTTACCAGCTGATATCAAGGTAGCCATACCAGTCAGCCCATCCATCTCCTGATGCTGTTAATGAATGCCAGGTTGGTTTGAAATGGAATATCTTATATCCATGAATGTATCATCAGTTGGCTGATCTGATATGAATTACAGGTATTTGGGTGGCATTGCTAGATGGGCCACATTTAACTAAATTATTCCCACCCAGATACGTTGCACAGTGTCAATATAGATGGGTGGGTGGGGGGAGATAGAGGTGCAGTCATCTATAGGAATTTAATTTCCCTCACTAGGAAACCAATCACTTTGTAGTCTGGATGTGAAGGCCTGTGTCTGATGGCAGGGAGAAGACAGGCATGCTGCTGGTGTTCTGGTAGTCTACTTTTTTGTCCAAACCTGCCCTGACTGACAGACCTGATGGATAATCAACAGTTGAAGGATTTTACAGCTTCTGGCCTTGGATACTTCAGTGTCCATGCTGGGTATCATGGAAATGGACTGGCT
Source organism: Liasis olivaceus (assembly GCA_030867105.1). Lineage (NCBI taxonomy): Eukaryota > Metazoa > Chordata > Lepidosauria > Squamata > Pythonidae > Liasis > Liasis olivaceus. The sequence continues at coordinate 269,245,044 of CM061349.1, forward strand.
GAGGATTCAGGCTGCTATGGCAGACATGAGGCTGGCTCCATATGCCAAAAGCCTGACACAATATGCAGGTGTCTATGTTTTGCTTTTGGGCATCTGGATAGGTTGGAGAAGTGAGTGTTATTCTGTTATCATAGTTGGATCACTTCCTGGTACGATTTAGTTTAACTGCTGCTCCCTTCTTATGAGTGAAGGGTCAGTTATGATGGCTTGCCTCTGAAGACTTCCTCTGAAATCTGAATGATTCTTGAATGCTTTGGGGGAATTTTCTGATCGATATGACTGACTCTTCTACTGAAGTCCTAGCCTTGTTATGAAACAGTGAAATGACCCAGGTGATAGACAGGATCACATCAAAGCATTCACTTCACTCATATATTTCTCAGAGGGGTCCTTGGTTAACTGAGGAGCACAGCAGATTTAAACTGAGGGAGAAGAAGCTAGAGTGCCAGTGGTCCAATGCAAATATGATTGAACAAGGTGACAGTGCATTAACATCTCTGTCATTGGGCAATTATAGAGGCAAAGAAGATAACTTTTCCCTCCATTGTCGTATCCACATTGAACTGTCCAAAAGCACTTTTCCAGTAGTTAATGATTTGGAAGTGTAGAGATGGTTGGATCCAAACTTAGGGAAGTGATGCAATGAATATGTGATGCACTTTATGGATGAAATCACTCAAATCCATACCAATTTGGAATGCCAGATTAAAGCTGAATTGGCAGGAATTGTCTCCACATTGTGATTATTCTTCCAGGTCTCTGTCATCTTGATTCTTGCTCTTTGTGGCTCTTGAAGATAAACTGGTTAGGGACGTTGGGGTGGGTGGAGAGAGTACAGAATGCCTTATTAAGGGATGGTGTGAGACAGACTTGAAATGTTGGTGATCTGACCTCTCCTGAAGGGGCCTCTCTGGACCCAGAGGTTATACCTCTTCCAGAGGGTTTACTTCTCCATTACTGATGCCCCTTTTTTTTGAGCAAGATTATTGAGAAAGTGGTGGCTTGACAATTACAGAAACTGCTGGATGAAATTGAGTTTCTGGATTTGTTGCAGTCCAGTTTTAGGACTGGTTTCAGCATAAAAACCACCTTGGTTGTCCTGGTAGATGACATTTTACTAAAAAGAAACAGGGGGTATGCTACTCTCTGTTTCTCAGTTACTTTTGATATCACAGACCATGATCCTTGCTTGCACTAACTCTATGAGCTGGGAATTGGAGGTACTGCGTTGCAGTGGTTCAATTTCTATGTTCAGGTCTGTTCTTCAACAGTGGTGCTGGGTTCTTCTCTTCATCCCCATAGCACCTGTGCTGCTGAGTTACGTAAAGTTAAATCTTTTTTTACCAAGCTGCTTAATATCTGTGGGAAATTGTTTGGAAGGTCATCCAAAAGTTTGAAGTGAGATATTGTTAATAGGCAGATGACCTCATCTCCATATCTCCTTTTCACTGGAGAAGCAGTAGAACACCTTGATCAATATCTGCAGGTGACTATAGATTGGATGAGACCCAATACATTAAGCAAGAATCCTGGAAACTTCCTTGGATTCAAAAATGGTCTTAACTGTGGTGTTATATAGTATCAGACTTCAGTCCAGACACAATTTAGCCCAGTAAAATAATAAATAAATCTCTACTCTCCAGAAACTCAATCCCACATTCAGGATTTAAGTAACAGCAAAAATGTCAGACTTGATACCACTAGGTGCACTGTTTTATTGTAGACAAGAAAGAATTCATGTATACCCAGAAGAATTGCAGAAATCATGCCTTATCTATATGCCACTTCTGGGATATAACCTTAGATCTTGTCCTTCTGCCATTTTGAATCAATGGAATTTTGACAGCTTTGAGATTTTCCCAGCAATAAGACTGGAAAGTGCCTGCTCAGGGTTTACACAATGGTTCTGTCTGGCTTAAGTAGCATCAGGTCCCTCAACAGCTTCAGCCCTTAGACCCCATCTCTTTTTCTTTTCTCCTTCTCCTCCACCAGTGGAACTGGAGGCCCTTTGGCCATGCAAGAGTGGAGAGCTTTGTACTCCTCCTTCCATTTCCATTTCTTCATCAGCTAGAACTGGCAAAGACTTCCTCCCTTCAAACTACCCACCCCCCTTCTCCCTGTTGCTCTCAGGAAGCAGCAAGCAAAGATTTCTGGGTACAGGTTAGAACTCAGAGAAAGAAGGTTCTAAGATGAGAAATATTCTGGTTTTATGTAATAAAACATTTTCCTTCTTCTCCATTGCAGCAACAGCTCTCTGAATATACTACCAGCTACTGAGATAGTCTACTTCACTTGAGATTTTTAGAAAACAGTTGAAGACCTATCTCTTTCTTCTGGCATTCCCAGAAGAATTAAATTTAATTCTATTAAATTTGTCTTGAAATATTTTTAGATGTTTGAAGTTTTAATAATACTATTTCAATGTTCTAAAATCATTTTAATCTTTGAAATTCTAACGTTCTCGTAATTGTGGTTTTCCTGTTGGAAGCTGCTCTGAGAGCTGTGAGGTGGTAGGGTGAGGTATACATTTAAATAAACAAATACATTTTATTTTGTTAACAGCTTTGATTACAGAAAAGAATTTGTCTTTCTTAATAAGGACATTGTAATTTATAGGATTGTCATAGTAGTATATTTAAGAAAGCACAGCTACAAGAAAAAGATTGATTCTTTACTGCAACAAGATTCAGCATCTGTTTGGCTTATAACTTCCCCATATCTTGTTTCTGATCTTCTAATTATTGACTTATTGCACTTGGTAGCCACTACAGGACTCCCACAATGCTAGGATTCAAAGTTCAAATTCATTTAGATGTGATCTAAAGTCTAGTGACCTTTCATGCTTTTCATTATTTCATTTCTTATTTTCATTTCTTATATGTCTTTATCCCCTTTTTCCATAGGCCACTGTTATATCTATCATTCTTCAGTCCCCAGGATACAAAGTCAGGCAGCAGAAGAAAACAACTGTAGGAAAGTAGTATTTAAATAATAAATAAAGTGGCTCAGGGATGATGTATTAAATCTGTTTATTTGTGCAAATTATAATCCCATTTAATTTTTCCCTGTGATCATATATCACAGGGAACCCTGTGTCTGTCACAACGGAGAGGTTGTTTTCACACCAATAGGACTTTGGTGGCTCCTGAGATGAGGCTTTGCATAGTAGATGGTGTCCACTTCAAATTCACAAATTATGATAGTTCACTGCTACACAGCATTTGACCAGTGTTTCCCATTCAGAAGCAAGTATCACTGTTTGCCATTTCTCCCTTCAAAAGGAGAATCCTAAAACAGCTCACCCATCTAAGGATTTCAACCCCAAGAAGAAAATACAGGAGTGGCTCTTTTTGATGGCCCACTGAATAATGTCAGCTACCTTAGGCTATTCAGACTAACAATAGACCTGGACATTATTAGAAAATAACAATTTCACTTTATTGTAGACTATATTCATTTTCAAACATTCAGGCAGAGACAGTGGTGAAAAAAGAACGAGAAGGAGGATGTCAAGACAGCATCTCTGTCACCACCCAGAGAGCCTTCAGTGTCAAAGAGGCCCTTCTTGTGAGCCACTGAGGTCATGGAAGGTGTCTCACAAGAAAAAGGCCACGTCCCAGAGAAAGAAAAGCTATCATGCTATCAGGGGCTTTTACAGAGAATCACAGTTCTCATCAAGGCTTTTCTACATGCTGGAAGAAAGTGACTTGTACTGTCAATGCAACTCCTTTAGCACTGTCTGGGTGGAGAATGCACAGAACCTGACTGCAGCGATGAAGACCTATTTTAATATTCTACCTGGCTAGAACGTTCAAATCTTATCTTGTAGAATACAGGTTCTAAAGAATATGAATGAGTCTGCACACATATAGCCCATGACTTCCCAGTGTGTTGGCATGTTTCCCTAGCCTAGAACCCTCCATATTAATCAGAAATACAACTCTCATCAACCCAGATGAGTGCAAGCTACTAAGAGAGTGCTAGGTCAGGAAAAGCTGGAATGTGGAGATAAGTGTTTGGCTAATCAGGTGGAAGCAAGATGCTTCAGTTTGCTCTTGATGTGCTTTTAAATCACTTAACTGAAAGGTTTTGTTTTTTGCTTTTTTTGAATGAGAAATTAAATTTCATTCAGGAGAGGCATTTACATAACGTGCATGGCCATGCAGCAGTACCAATGCTACAAAATAAATGTGCTTCCATAGACCCAAAGTTCACTTGCCACTTTTTTCATTTCACTGGCGGCCCAACAGGCACAGGCTACAACATTCCATTTGCCTTAAGCTTCAAGATGGAGTTGATTTAATATTTCATACTTACTGCTTGTGGTGCAATTCCCATTTGCACTGGTTCAGTGACTGCTTTTGAATAGTTAATCCCTTTCCGGAATCCTGTGTCAAGAAAGTGAGATGACAGTTCCTTGAAAGCTACTTTCTCACAGATTAGGAAAACAAAGAATAGAATGGGGAGGGGTATCTCACCCTTTACAACAGCGGGAACCATCTTAAATAATAATATAATGTAATATAATATAACATAATAGCTTTGCTTTATGACTTGTCACTATATTTTGTGTTCTGAACAGTGCTGGCAAGTCAAGCATTCGCTAGTTGCCATTGCTGGGAATAGCTGACAGGCACACTAGAATTCCTACTTTTTCAGTAAGAATCAGAAGTTGTAATATTTCTGCTAATACCATACAAGGATAGGTATCCCTGGAGGGGTGGTCAAGACAGTCAAGATGGTGGCGGCAACTGCATGAGTCTCACCTTTTTTTAATGTGTATTGCATTTTGTACCTTCTTAATGTACCTGCAAACATGTGAATAAGCTTTAATTACTTGATTGCTCCTGCCAAGTTGACTTTTTTTTTTACACATGTACAGTCTGCAGACACCCCTTCCATGCAAGCCTGTGGTGCTGATTGGCTGACTTCCTTTAACACAGACTCCTGACACACGTGGCGAAGCTGGCCACTCAGAATATGCACATTTCCGTGGAATTGCTTGGTATGACCAAACTTCCACCATTGTTTGCCAATAAATCCTGGAAGCAACAAATCAGAGGAATTTCTTTCTCTCCTTCTTTGCTCCACAGCAGCGGACAGAGATTCCCACAAGTGAATGACTTTACTCACTGCCACTGTCTACAGCAGAAACTGACGCTATCCAATCCCAAAGGAATGTGATACAGCTTTGAGGCTTATCTTTAAAAAGAAAGAACCTTTAAACCAAAGTTCTTGGATCTCACTAACGGGCAGCCTAATTCATGAGCAATTACCTTGGAATGGGGGCTCATAGAAATCAATGTATGCTTCTCGGGGAGATTCCAAGAGATAATTCAGCATATGAGGAACTGATTCCACCTCTGTCAAAGGAAATGCTGCTTGCTTTATCTACTAGGGCTTGCTAGCCAGCTATGTTGAGCAGGGAACATTTAACTGTTGGAGTTCCATGATCCTTTCACCTCTTACAATAGACATGCAAGGCTTGGAGTTTCATGATCCTTTGACCTTCAAGATACATGCCAGGCTATTAGCATCAAGACCTGCCATGAGGTGTCATGATCTAACTTTAGTCCACTGTGGCACCCTTGTTTGCTGACAGTACAAGTGGGATCAAGTGTCTTTACTCTTTTCTGCAGCATATTTGTTCTGTCAAGATAGCTTGCCTCTTCCCTTAAGAAGCAGAAGTGGGTGTGAGGTTAAGCTAAACAGCACATTTTCTTAGCGATCCCCTTCTGCTCATAGACTTGAATGCGCACAGATTAATTTGTTCATTTCTGTGAATATTTAAATGTGTTACAACAGTGTGTGGCAATTTTGGTTTTGTGTTGTTTTTACTTTTTTTTCAAAGGCAAAATAGTATGCATGAAGCCTACTTTTTATTATGCTTTTTATTTTCTTAATTTTAAAAAGGCCTGAAAAATGGGGCTATTAATTAGGGTGGTCTGAGAGAAAGTCTGTGGGTTGCAAAACAGAGGTGGGGGGCACATGAACTCTGTGGTTTGCCTCCTTACACCACCCATGAATGCAAGTAGATAAGTAGACTCCAATACAATGGTATTTTCCAAACAAACCACATAAAGAGAAGGAAATCACCAATGGTCCATGTCTGCCACGGGATATGATGATAAGCTTTATAAATTGTTTAGACAAAATACTGCTCTATACTGCCTCAAGAATTAGAGACAACAGACATCTGAATACTGGGTGTTGGGAAAAGCAAGGAGGGTGACATTTAAGAAATTATTAAATATGTGTCTGTTTCGAAGAGCAGTGCCAAATGTGCATGGTGACATGGTGAGCATATAGTGCTATAAATGATATTAGATTTTTTTAATGTCATTGGAATGTCATTTATAATAGTATTATTGTATCGATTTATGTTGATTATTATTACATTGTTTTGGGGTATGCTACTTAGATTTATACCATGTGAAGTAGCATTAAAGCCTATGAAATAAATAAATACCCCACCACCACCAAATAGAGGGATCAATATTTTGTTTTAAACTAGAACCTGCAACATATTTTACTCATACCTGAATTTTGTTTCCCTTTTTAAGATTTGTGCTGTAGTCCTTCATATGAATAAAAGCACATTGTGTTCCCTCTTACGGATCTTTACCTGCACATAATGTTACCTAACACAGAGATGTTTGTTTGTTTCCTCTCCTAACTAGGTTACAAACTAATGGACAGCACGATCATTGTAACATCAAGTCACATTTTCAGATTAAAAAAAATAAATCATTTAGCTTTATGGAGGAGTGATTGCAACAATTTCCTTTCTGTTTGAAATAGGACTGTTCAATGATTGCCTCACAGCTTGATATAAGGCTATCTTAAAGCAAAATAGCACCAACATCCCAATTAGTTCTCCTGAAATTGGCTGTATATCAGCAGCATTTAGAAAAGAAGTTGCACATTGGGCACATAATTTAAATCAGGGGGTCATATGGGAATCTCAGTTATTTTACTTTCTGATGGGTTTTAACTTGTTATAAGTTGGCCTTATTAAAAGTACCATCTGCTCCAAATTATGGGGCTGTGTCTTCAGCAAGCCATCAACCTCTATTAGGCACCTTTTTTGATTGTTTGCTTTCTATTTGTATTGAAACTTGGTTTAGTAAAGAGCAAAATTGAAACACCTGGTAATTCTGCCATAGAGATATTATAGTATTAATTACAACTTTTAGTGCCATTATTGATACAATTCCATGAAAATAGAATACATGTGTATGTAAGCATTTATTTCTTTTTTTGTTTATATGATGTTACCAGTCTAACATCTGGCTGAGGAACTGGATTCAACGTATAAAAAGTTTCATCCAACAGCATCCACCTTGCATTGGTTTTTCTGGTGGCACAGTATTACATTCACAAAAGAGGAGGTTCCTTCTCTAACACCCATCATTAGTAGAGGTGCATTATGTATCCATACAGCAGAGAGACTTTTCTCAATTCTGGAATGTCTTCCAGAAAGAAGATTGATGGCCATTGACTTTGCACTGTTTTGGAGTAGATCAAAAATCACTTTTATTTGCTCGTGTATCTTTAAATGACTTTTAACTGATTGAAGTTTATTTTATGAGGACTATTTATTATTGATGCTGTGATAACATTATCTTCTGTAAATATCGTTAAGGCACAATCCACTGCTCAGCTAACTGTATAAATGCTACCTGACAATGACCCTTCAAGGACTTGTTCTCCTTTTATAGGATTCTTTATTTTTAAACTGGACTTGTATCGCACAGAGGATGACTTCAGACTGAAGCACCATGGCGTTTCATGGAAGCCACATTGTACCAAAAATACTGACTATTTGGCACCAAGCTAGCAGATACATAAATGACTACACCTGCATGTTAATGGTTATCCAGTTCCAATTCTGTCAAAGGGAGAGAGAAAGAGAGATGGATACAGCTGTTTGTTTATGACTCTATATCAGTAAATCATAAAGTGAAATGACAGTCCAGAATCAGCTGCCAGAGCATTTTTTTCATCCTCACAACTTAATATGAAAACCACCAAGATCAAATTCAGCAAAAAAGCTGACCAATTAATGTTAGTCAAAGACAAAAAATTAAAACAATGCAAACATTTTATCTCTGACCAAAATTAGGTCACTGCAATCTCACCTACCCTTTTATGCTTGCATCGGTAGGATTCAACCATCCCAAACACCTATATGGAGCTTTGACGCCTGAAGTTAAGACTCCTTCAAGCTGCACACTCTTCCTGGTGACTTCATGGACACATCCATATGGTTTTCTTGGCAACAACAGATATGTGGTTTGCCACTGCTTTCATTTGAGATGTTTCCCAGTCTAGCCTATAGCCCTGGTATATTTGAATTCATACTGCAGAACAGCAATATGTTACAGGCAATGTAAGAGAATGTGAAAGTTTTATTGGCTCTGATATATCTGTGATGGCACATTATCATGTTCCTTCTAGCTAAGATGTTCCTATCAATAAGAACTGCATATGCAGGCATGAATCAGGCCTTAGGGATCCTTGACAGGTGTGCTTTGCTAGATATGGTAACTTGTAAGTTTTTCTTTCATGATTGGTGCAAAAGTAATGCAAATTGCATTTACATGTTATGGCTGCAGAATGTTATGGCTGCAGAAATTGATGATGATAATAATAATAATAATAATAATAATAATAATAATAGTAGTAGTAGTAGTAGTAGTAGTAGTAGTATAGTAATAGATGATGATCTGAAGCTGTATGGAAAAACACCATCTGAAATACAATCGCTGCTTAACACTGTCCAAATATACAGCCAAGATATTGCAATGGAACCTGGACTGGTGATGGCAAAGAGACGTTTCACATAAAAGTGGGGACTCTGTATATAGGACTGCCATATCTGGACTATATCTCTTTGTTGCTGTCTCATGAAAATTCACATTCCTGCAGCTCAGATTTGACAGCCCTAGGCAACCTCTTTCCTAGTATGTATACAAACTCTGGCTAAAGTGGTTTCAACATGGGCAATGGGATGCAGTCTTCTTCAATACATTGAGGCAGCAGGCTAGTTTGGGGGGCGGGGGGAAACTATTCAGCTATGGAATACACAGATCTGCTGTCCTACAGAGGAAGCAGTCATGCATCTGCATTCTGAATATGTGTCAGTATAGTGCATAGACCTCCTAATTGGTGAAATATGGATAACAGTAACTTGACTTGCAAAGTAGATTCTAAAATAGAGATCCAAAGTTGAATAGCATAGCATGAGTGTACATGGGGTAAAGCTAGATTGTAGATGTGCTTGTGTAATACAGCCCCAAATGTGCCCAAACTGACCAGTACCATCCTTACCATTGGCAAGGAATTCTGCATGTGGCCCAAGTAAGATTAAGGCTAGTAATCTAGTTTACACATCCTCTATTTTACTAAAAAGCCTTATGTGAAAGTCTCAATTGTCCAAAGCCTTGATCGACACCAGAAATCAATATATGATAGGCCCATCTGGTGATGACCATGGCATATGGAAGATTTAGACTCTGAGTCTAACAGGTGTAAGTGGTAGCATGGCTTAATGAATGGAATGAAAATTGATTTGTTTCAGAAAGGAAGAGAAAGGGGAAGGAGGTAAACAGTTCTGAATAAAAGTGGACTGATTTTGTGGAGTGGATTTAATGAATATAGGCAGAAAGGTCAAGCTATAGATTTAATTATGAATGATAGTATTATAATTATGTGTCAGGAAGTATGAATTGGTACCATCTGAGTTGTTGTAGGTGCATAAGAAAGTAAGAATCTATAGGGTTGCACATTATGCAGTAGCAAATAGTGTTAATGGAAGAACCAGTCTGTGGTAAAATGAATGAATACAATCCGGGGGAAAATATTCTATTAGCTGACATAAATTAATGAGTGAAAACAAGACGAAAGAGTACAGGAAAAGTGAGTGGGCCATTCAGAGAACCTAAAATGAATGAGAATGGTGAGTGTGAAGTATTGACTTAAAAAAGGTTTGTTTCTTTTGAACGTATTGTTTAAGAATAAGCCTAGTCATATGAATGCATAACAAAGGAATGAGTATAAATCCAAAACCAAGACTGATTTGATCATTTATGATGGGAAACTGAGAGAAGCAGTGAAAAATAAAACAGTGATGAGAGGTTCTAAATACAGGGCAGACTAATACCTGATAGTATCAAGAGTGAGATCTTAGAGGAAAAATGGACGTGAAATAAAAAGAAAAAAGCCTACAGTGAAAGCCAAGTGATTACAGGAAGGAAAGGCATGAGTCCTCTGTGAAAATGTAATAAAGAATACATAATGAATGGAAAATGGATATAAGAAAAAATGTGGAAGTTGCTTGAAACAGAATGCAAAGAATTATGCCATAGAAGTGTGGAAAGTATGAAAAACGATGAAGTGAAAGAGGCTGTGGATAAGAATCTACATGAAAGAGAATTATTGGTGTAAAAAATGAGGACAAGAAAAAGATAGGAATAGATAGACAGACAGACAGAAGACAGATAGTTGCAAAGAATGTAGTTAAATAGAACAAGGAACAGTTAAAACTAAAAGAACAGAAAATGCAAAACATTTTGATGGAAATAAAACATTGTTTTGGAAGTCTAGAGGGTTAAACAAGGAACTTCCCAACAGAGTGAATGGAACTGAATATGAAAGGGATGAAATGGTTTGGGATGAAACTGAAGTGATGAAATGGTGGAAGGAGTATTTTAAAGTTGTGCATGGTAACAATTGTGCTATGTTGAAATTTGAAATGGAAGTGGAATTTAAAATGGATGTTATAAATATTAAAGACCAAGGGGAAAAAATGGAACAGCAGGTCATAAATGCTGTGAGATTGTTAAAAATGTAAAACTGCAAGACTACATGGTGTTAATTGGAAATATGTTACAATACGGAGCTGGTTTGCTTATGGCTGTGCAATTTAATATGTGTGGATGACTATATCTGCTCATGTTTGGAAGAATGGGATTATTGGTCCCCATACAAAAGGAAAAATAACAGAAATAAATGCAAAAACAATTTTGTTGTTGTTCAGTCATTAAGTCGTGTCCGACTCTTCGTGACTCCATGAACCATATCACGCCAGGCCTTCCTGTCCTTCACTGCCTCCCTGAGTTTGCTCAGTTTCATGCTCATTGCTTCAGTGATGCTATCTGACCATCTCATCCTCTGCCGTCCTCTTCTCCTGTTGCCTTCAATCTTTCCCAGCATCAGGGTCTTTTCCAAAGAGTCCTCTCTTTGCATTAGGTGACCAAAGTATCTGAGCTTGAGCTTCATTATCAATCCTTCCAATCAGCAGTCAGGATTGATCTCCTTTAAGATTGACTAGTTTGACCTCCTAGCAGTCCAGGGGACTCTTAAGAGTCTTCTCCAGCACCACAGTTCAAAGGCATCCATTCTTCGGTGCTCAGCCTTCTTTATGGTCCAGCTCTCACAGCCATACATTACTACTGGGAAAACCATAGCTTTGATTATGTGGGTCTTTTTTCGGCAAGGTGATGTCTCTGCTTTTTAATATGCTATCTAGGTTTGCCATAGCTTTCCTCCCAAGGAGCAAGCGTCTTTTAATTTCATGGCTGCAGTCTCCATCTGCGGTGATCTTGGAGCCCAAATAAATGAAGTCTATTACTGCTTCCATTTCTACCCCTTCTATTTGCCAGGAACTGGTGGGTCCAGATGTCATGATCTTAGTTTTTTTAATGTTGAGTTTCAAGCCAGCTTTCGCACTCTCCTTTTTCACCCTCATCAAGAGGCTCTTTAGTTCTTCTTCACTTTCTGCCGTTAGGGTGGTATCGTCTGCATATCTGAGGTTGTTGATGTTTCTCCCTGCAATCTTAATTCCAGCTTGTGATTCTTCCAGCCTGGCATTTCTCATGATGTACTCTGCATATAAGTTAAATAAGCAGGGTGACATATAGCCTGTCATACTCCTTTCCCTATTTTGAACCAATCGGTTGTTCCATGACTGGTTCTAACTGTTGCTTCTTGGCCCGCATACAGATTTGTCAGGAGACAGGTAAGGTGGTCTGGTACCACCATCTCTCTAAGAATTTGCCACAGTTTGTTGTGATCCACACAATCAAAGGCTTTTGCATAGTCAATGAAATAGAAGTAGATGTTTTTCTGGAACTCTCGTGCTTTCTCCATGATCCAGTGAATGTTGGCAATTTGATCTCTAGTTCCTCTGCTTCTTCGAAACCCAGCTTGTACATCTGGTAGTTCTCGGTTCATATACTGCTGAAGCCTAGCTTGTAGGATTTTGAGCATAACCTTGCTAGCATGTGAAATGAGCGCAATTGTGCGATAGTTTGAGCATTCTTTGGCATTGCCCTTCTTTGGAATTGGAACATAAACTGATCTTTTCCAATCCTGTGGCCACTGTTGCGTTTTCCAAACTTGCTGGCATATTGAGTGCAGCACTTTAACAGCACCATCTTTTAGTATTTTAAATAACTCAGCTGCAATACTGTCATCTCCACTAGCTTTGTTGTTAGTAATGCTTCCTAAGGCCCACTTGACTTCACTCTCTAGGATGTCCAGCTCAAGGTCAGTGATTACACCAGCATGGACATCAGGGACATTAAGATCTTTCTTGTATAGTTCTGTGTATTCTTGCCACCTCTTCTTAATCTCTTCTGCTTCTGTTAGGTCCCTGCCTTTTTTGCCCTTTATCATGTCCATCTTTGCACTAAACATTCCTTTGATGTCTCCAATTTTCTTGAAGAGATCTCAAGTCTTCCCCCATTCTATTGTTTTCCTTGATTTCTTTGCATTGTTCATTTAAGAAGGCCTTCTTATCTCCTTGCTATTCTCTGGAAATCTGCATTCAGTTTCACCCTTTCACCCTTGCTTTTCACATTCCTTCTTTCCACAGCTATTTGTAAAGCCTCATCAGACAGCCATTTTGCTTTCTTGCATTTCTTTTTCTTTGGGATGGTTTTAGTTGCTGCCTCCTGTACAATGTTACGGACCTCCATCCATAGTTCTTCAGGCACTCTGTCTACCAAATCTAATCCCCTAAATCTATTCATCACCTTCACTGTGTACTCACAAGGAATATGATCTAAGTAATATCTGAGTGGTCTAGTGGTTTTCCCTACGTTCTTCAATTTAAGCCTAAATTTTGCAGTAAGAAGGTCATGATCTGAGCCACAGTCAGCTCCTGGTCTTGTTTTTGCTGTCTGTAAAGAGCTTCTCCATCTTTTGCTGCAAAGTATATAATCAATCTGGTTTCAGTATTGACCATCTGGTGATGTCCATGCGTAGAGTCGTCTCTTGTGTTGTTGGAAAAGAGTGTTTGCTATGACCAGCTTGTTCTCTTGACAGAACTCTATTAGCCTTTGCCCTGCTTCATTTTGTACTCCAAGGCCAAACTTGCCTGTTATTCTGATTATTCCTTGACTTCCTACTTCAGCATTCCAATCCCCTATGATGAAAAGGACATCTTTTTTTGGTGCTAGTTCTAGAAGGTGTTGTAGGTCTTCATAGAACCGGTCAACTTCAGCTTCTTCGGCATCAGTGGTTGGGGCATAGACTTGGATTACCGTGATGTTGAATGGTTTTCCTTGGATACGCACTGAGATCATTCTGTCATTTTTGAGGTTGCACCCCATTACTGCCTTTCCCACTCTCTTATTGACTATGAGTACTACTCCATTGCTTCTAAGTGTTTCTTCTCCACAGTAGTAGATATAATGGTCACCTGAATTAAATTCACCCATTCCCATCCATTTTAATTCGCTGACTCCCAAGATGTCGATGTTAAATCTTGTCATCTCATGTTTGACCACATCCAGCTTGCCTTGGTTCATAGATCTTACATTCCAGGTACCTATACAATACTGTTCTTTACAGCATCGGACCTTCTTTTCGCTTCCAGATACATCCACAGCTGAATGTCCTTTCGGCTTTGGCCCAGCTGCTTCACTCTTTCTGGAGCTACTGGAATTGCCCTCCACTCTTCCCCAGTAGCATATTGGACACCTTCCAACCTGAGGGGCTCATCTTCCGGCGTCATATCTTTTAGCCTTTTGACATTGTCCATGGGGTTTTCTTGGCAAGGATACTGGAGTGGGTTGCCATTTCCTTCTCCAGTGGACCATATTACGTCAGAACTCTCTGTCATGACCTGTCCATCTTGGGTGGCCCTGCATGGTATAGCTCATGGCTTCACTGAGTTACGCAAGCCCCTTCGCCATGACAAGGCAGTGATCCATGAAGGGGCAAAAACAATAGGCAGATTAGTTTGTTAAATGTACCACAGAGGACTATGAGAAGTGACTGTGACCAAAATTTGGGAACTGCGGTGTGGCTTTATGTCAGGCAGGATGTGTGCAGACTCAGAAAATCACTAAGAAACATATGAAAGTGAGAAATAAAGTTTACTATACGTGTGTTGATTTAGAGAAAGAATACGATACAGCAAATAGGCTTGAGTTACATAACGTTTTGCATGAATATGGGGTTAAACATTGGTTGTTCAGTGCAATGAGACTGGTATGTAATGGAGCTAGATCATGCGTAAACATAAATGGAAGGCTAAGTGAAATGGTTTAGCACAGAGAGGAAGTATAACATGGATGTATCATGTTCCCCTTGTTTAATATATTTATGCATAAATGAAAAATGAATGTGTGTGGTGACATTATAGGCATGTTGGTTGGGGACATGAATGTACATATACTTTTAGAGGCAGCTGATGCCAGGTTCTTGGCTGAGAAACTGATTGGTTTTCAGCAGATGTCAGATAGATTGCTTGGTGCAACAAGCAATATAGATCTTAAAATTAACGGATCAAACAGAAAGATAATTGAGATCGACAGGATAAAAGGAATGTATAGTCACAAGATGATATACAAAAATAGCAAAAGAATAGAGCAAGTAGATGAACAGGAATACCTAAGACGGATAAAGAGTTTTTAAGATGTGTAAATACTGGTAGAATTGTAATGAGTAGCACATTGCCTATTGTGAGGAATTACTGTTTGCAGTAAGAAGCAAAAATGGCTGGGTATAATAGCATGTTTCTTTGTGATATAGAACTGAGAGTTGAATATATTAGTATATTATAATGTTGCTATTTCTATCCCTTCCTCCCTTGCTTTCTGAGGCATTCACTTTCTTCAGCATACAGTAGTGTTAGAGCTCACGTATACACTTTATACTACATTAGAGTAAAACAGAGTCACCCTGATGGATCTGTCAGCTTCAGCTTCCAGTCTTCATTCGCTGAAATCCTTGGTTCTTTATTTGGTACCCAGATTTCTGAAATTAAAAGGTGACAATCCTAGTGCCTGAGATGAAATCTTCCTGCATCATAAGGAACAAGCCACATTTCCATTAGATTCTATTTCTGAAGTTTTTCCTCAACTGCAGATCTGTGGCAGGACTGCAGAAGGCAAACAAAAGATGGCAAATATGTTTACAATTATTTAATAGAAGGATATCAGACAAAAGCTTTTCTATGACTGCTCTGCTCTGATGCTATAGAAGTCTCCGCTTAAGTTGGTCTGTTAGAACTTGAATCTGCAGTCTTATAATATTTGAATGAATTTAAGTTTAGCTGTGCCTGTCTCTTAAATGGAGTCTCTATAGCTAAGAAAAAGATTTTTTAAAATCACCTCAGATTTATAGAAAGGAAGGGGTTGTAGTTATTTGGGTGTCACTAAGTCATATAATATACTTTTGAATCCAAAGACGCAGCTATATTACCTCTGAGAATTTTTAAGATGTTGACATTCAGCCCACCAAGGAATAATAGCTCATATTATCTCTGCAAAGTTGTTGTTGTAGCCAAAGAACAGCACCAGCTTTCCACAACCTGTTCTTTCAGATGTGTTGGTTAACAATTTCCATCATGCCTAGGTCCATATTTTATCTAAAAACTGTATAAATATTGTATTTATTAACATCTCCTTTTTTTGACACAAACGTCTATGGTGTTTTTCTGTAAATTATGAAAACAATGATTAAGAAACGGGGGAGAAGATGCAATCTCTCTTTGTTTGTTTGTTTGTTTCAGAGATAAGCCTGCATTTCAGCACACAGAAGAATCCATTTTCAGGGCACTGCTGAAGGAATGGAAGGAGGCCCCTAACAATGAATCTTAATTTTGCAAATCTCTTGGAACCTTTCAGCTTTTAGCTGCTGGCACGTTCGTCTTATTTTGTATAGCTTTCATCATTGTTGATAATGACAAACTGTATACTCCTCTTCTTTGTTTTATTTTGTTTTCAAGCCAACTCTCAGTGGCAGATTGTGCCAGCTCATTTGTTGCGATGAATGCCTATTATCTGGCCTCTCCCTTGAAAATAACTTCAAATAACTTCTTGCTCTTGAACAGCATTTTAAAATGTTCTGTATTAAAGCGTCCTCTTCCAGTCGAGCAATACAAATTATTTTAGACATCCAATAATCTGTTTCTGTTAGCAAAGTCTGCTTCTATTTCCCCCCTTATACGTGAGCTTGATCTAATACTGATGGGGGAAATATTTGTAGTAGTCAGAATGTTTGCAAACGTAGACAATGGCTGTTCTTTCCCTTTCTTAATTTTCACCTGAAGAAATACTTTGGGCAGAATTAGATACTTAGGGAAGTATATTTTTCTAGGCAGTGTCAGAATGAGGAAATTTAGTCTTCTGAAAATCTGTCCAGCCTCCTTCACAAATAGGCATATAACATCTTTCAACAGAGTAGCATCAGAATTTTTTGTCCTATACCCTCAAAGAGTAACAGAAAAACTAAAACCAAACCCTTTCCCTTTTGACTTATGTAAGTAGAGGTAATAGCTTTACTGGTTCTTCATTTACCGTATTAGAACCACTGTTACTGAAGCCAGTTAGTAGAATGGGGACTGCAGAAGCATTTGGATTGAGTTTCAAACTC
This sequence comes from Liasis olivaceus, assembly GCA_030867105.1. Taxonomy (NCBI): domain Eukaryota; kingdom Metazoa; phylum Chordata; class Lepidosauria; order Squamata; family Pythonidae; genus Liasis; species Liasis olivaceus. The sequence continues at coordinate 269,261,934 of CM061349.1, forward strand.
TATTTCCAGGGCCTCAAAAGATGGAAGTGACCTGAGGGCTTCTGGATCTTTGAGAAGGTTTAGAATTAGTAACTCTTGCTGTTCAGAGGATTCTTCCATGGATTCCCAAAGGTTTCTATTCATAAGAACATAAGCAGTGCCTTGCTGGATCAGATCTCTGCCCCATCTAGTCCTATTCCCTATTCCCCATGGACAGAGGTGGGTTTTTTTGAGATCCTTTACCTTCTTTGGGATTATTTGTTCAGGATGTGTTGAATCCCCACAGGTATCCTTGCTTGAACTGGCTTTTTAAGAAGACTAAATTGTGTTGAAAAAGAACCATCATGATTTCTGCAAAGATGACATTTCTTTAGGAAAGAGCGATAACCATGACCTCTCCTGTCCAACAAGACTAAATTTCCCACTCTCTAATGTTATGCAAATAGACAGGGTGACAGCAGAAGCTGAGATGGCTGTAGAGCTATGATACTGAAGAGTTGCTCTTCAACATGAAATACAGCCTGGTTGGTTAGACTGATAGAACTTGAAGAAGCGCCACATAAGCTAAGTATGGAGGCTAAGAACCACACAGATTTCAGAAAGGCATCTCTAATGCTAGTCTGGGATAAAAATATTACCTTCAAATCTGTAAGAGTAAATTCCTAGCCAGACTTGAGTTAATTAAAGTGGAGTCCCCTTGAACACTTTCTTCCCATGGCTCTCACATCTGAGCTGTTGTCTCTTCTTACCTAAACCACACTTCTCTCCTTCCACACTCCTCCACATGTCCTATGGATTCTCAGCTATGTGCTATGATGGATCATAGTGGGTGCTGCATGATTCTCTTTCCAAATCTTGTTTGTGAAAGCACTCTTCTTTGATGTATTTGTGTGTGTGTGTGTGTGTATCTATATATACATACTGTATATCTCCTTAGGGGAAAAGTTAGTACTCAGTGTGCAGCTGCTAGCATCCTCTAGCATCCACCTAGCATCCTCTTCCTTGGTTTAGCCTTTTCTTTTATTATCTTTATTGGTCATTGTTCTTACTGTCTACTATTTTATACATCAGTTCCCTTTTTACCTATTTCCTTGTTTGTTTCATTATTTTTAATATACATACATTGTTATTACTGATGATGGGAAGGAAAAAGAACATAATTGAATAAGCCCAAGTTCTTTGAGTTCTCCAAAGCCAGCAGAGCAATAAAAAATGCATGATCTCTTTTAGAGGAAAGCAACTGCTAAAACAGCAAGCAAAGTAGACAAATTAAATTATTTCCAACTCTGAACAGATATGCTATGCTGGACCAGTTGGAACTGGTGCTGAAGCTAGAGTTGAAGAAACAATGTCTGATAATGCTCTCCTCTTCTCTACTGCAGCAAATTAGTACAATGAATAAGTTGCCTTCTGCTTTTTCAGTCTTGTCAACAGCTTCAGTGGTATAGAAAAATGTCCCCCTCAAATCTCCCCTCAGAAGGATTTCTTGAAGAACCACACCTTCTAAATAAGAAAGAGGAGGAGTTGTTACAGTAGGATTTAGATTATCATGTATTCAAGCTATGCTGCTTAATTGTAGACACTCTAATTGCCATTTTTGAACAATTAGCGGCAATAAACCAACTGATTTGCTAAAACATGCCTTTGGAGACTTTATGCAAAAACACTCAAGTTGACTGCTTTTATAAAAGCTCAAGATACTGGCCTTTGAGATATTTAGCAAGCTGACACATTGGATAACCAGGCACAGACTGATTACGGTAGAAGATTGGACCAAACCCCTGCAAAATGTAACTGGTGCCTTCAAACTAATCAGATCATTCTGTAGAGTATTCTGTAGAGTTCAAAGAGAGTTAACAAGAGGGCACTGGTTTTCTGGAAAAATAATCATTCACCCCTTGTGTCAACTCTTTTGCTGCCATCATCACTGTATTGATTTGAGTGCAATCAAATGATAGCCAAGCCTGGTAGGAAGAAAGACAATTCTTTTAATATTTATTTGTTAGATGTATATCCTGCCTTCTGTACAGCAGCTCAAAGCAGTATACATTATGCTGTCTGTTATTTTTCCCCCCACAATAACCCTGATGTTGAAAACGATTTTCCTGAAATCATCCAGTGAGTTTCCATAGCTAGAACCTGGGTTTCCCCAGTGCCAGTCCAAAACCTCAAGCATTATATCAAACTGGCTCTCTATTCAGAACCTGTTCTGTTCTGCAACTGTTCTACAACTCCACCTTGTACTGTGTAAAATCAAAACTTTTTAACTGGATTTCAAATTTTTCCAATATGCTGTTCCATAATGAGAAAAAACCCAGTTAATTATTTCAAGTGAGATAGCTCAGGAAGAGACATTGGTACTAGCTACATGGCATTGTGCCAACCTTTAGCATGCCTAGTGCTCCTGTGCTACCTGCAATCCTGACAAACCAAATTTTAAGCAATCAGTCTGCTTCTGATTAAAAGTTTTTAAGCAGCATATTACAAGCCCAGTTGATTAACTCAGTATACTTCCAAAGGATGAAAAATTAGATTTTTTTCCCACTCTCGGAGTGGCGGGGGCAGGTTCTTAAGCACATGTTAATATCAATTACTGGTGCAGCCGAATCATTCTCTCTTCCAGAAACTGTGCCTACCACTAACAATTTAAAACAGGAAATAATTGTTCCAGTTAATGTCACTGAAACAGAATAGAATCAGAGAACCAGAGAGTTAAAAAGAGCATTTGGGCCATTGAGTCCAATCTCCTTCCCAGTGCAGCAATCCAAATTAAAACACTAGTTATACGGCTGTGTAGCTTCTGTTTCAACACAAGTGATGAAGAGAAACTCACCAGCTCTCTGGGTAATTGGCAAACTACTCTCATCAATTTCCCCCCCATTCAATTGGAATCTGCCATTCTTCTGTGCCTGTTCTTCACCCTGGAATAAGAGAGAACTGGTGGGGGTTACCTTTCAATCAAATCTCTCAGCAATAAACAGGCTGATTAAAACTAAATGGTCCTCTAGAATAAGCAAGCTGATTTTAGGTTTCCTGCTTCCAGAGAATGTTCTCCATCTTCCTGTTGCAATGCTATCAGCTGGCTCAACTTCTTGAGTTTGGAAGACTCTCAGAAGCTGACCCAATTCTTGCAGAGGTCCTTTGCTTACACAAATTCAGGTGGACCCTTTGCCTGTGTTTCTATTATTAAAGGCTTATTTGACAAGAGCGTAACAGTTCAAAAATACATTAGTAGCCATTTCTAAGCTCTATAGGGTCAATAGTACATTAGTTTCTCCACAGGCTGTATTGATCCAGAACAGACAGCATAAAACCCTGTTAAGAAGGAAAGAAAGGGATGCACTGAGAGATGATGGGAGCCATTTTATTCAGGCCTTTGGATCCAAAGATGTGTCTGTTTTATGGTAAACAATAGGAGTCTATTCTTACAAAGATTTGGGATGTCATATTCTGGCTGAAGCACAGAATGTATATTATAATGTCTTGTACTTTGTGGATGTTACCCAGGCACCCCACTTAAAGTCTTCCTCTGACTCATTATGGATCCCAGTTATCCCAAAGGAGGTAACAACTTAATTCCTGGAGATGATCTTATACCACCAGAATTAATACTATGCCCTCAAGACAAGCACTCTTTCCTCTCTCGCAGATCATAGCAAGCTTCTTGATTTACTGACAAAGCAAATGAAGAGATGCCTAGAACAAAACTGGAGAAAAATAAAAAGTGAAAGCAACCCATAGCTGTATGTCTGAGAGCATACTGCAGGGATACGGACAGCAACACATGTTTATGGCCAGAGGCTTTGTTCCAGGTTACCTACTCCCTTTTACAGAAGGATGAGGGGGAAGATTCGCTGTGCCATACTGTAAACTTTTTCATAGCTGATGTATCTCACATTTGCTCCAATCTGGACTCTACTTGGATGACTCATTTCCTCTCAGTTTAAGTAAGGTATTGGAATATTCCCCTTGAGAAGTGACTTTATTCATGTGAAATGGAGGAAGTCTAAACAGTCATATTGTCTTGTATTATTTATCCTACCATTATATCTACTCTACTTTCACTGTTCCCTTTTTAATTAATAGGCCAGGCTGAACTTGTATTCTATTCATTCTTACTTTAGGTAGATCTGAAGCCACCAGTTGTTTTCAATGGGAAAAAATGTGTGCTGCCTAAAGAGTTTGGCAAAAGTTGAGACCTACACTTCCTTCCAATCACATCCACATTTCCCAGAAATCTATAAAATATGCATGTTTATATGTGATATAAATGACATATGCCTGTAGGGGTGTGGGACTCATGGAAAATGTGATCTGAATAATCAATCCAACTTTGTGATCTGATTCAGTTCACATTTCTAATGCATTTCAGAACATCAATCCAAGCTGGACTTCCAAATCAAACAGTCAGACTGAAATGATCTGGACAAAACCATGTTTATATATTCATACATGTCTTCTAAACTGAGTCAATTTGAAGGCATCCATTTCTGTTTAATAACCCACACTGACTTGTCAACTTGGGATTCCAATTTAGTTTTGAGCATTGACTGAATCACCTTGTAACTGAGTCTCCAAATCAAGTTATTCCTATACCCTTTATCTGTTTTCTGAAATTGTATACTATTTATCTATGGCTTGGAGTACAGAATGAACTTGCATAGCTAGTACTGAGTAGACAGATACTTACAAAGCATCCACCTTGCTTGTAGAAGTACAAAAAGTGGTGATTCACCCTTCCTTCCTTCCTTCCTTCCTTCCTTCCTTCCTTCCTTCCTTCCTTCCTTCCTCCCTCCCTCCCTCCCTCCCTCCCTCCCTCCTAATTCTTTCATTATGCTTGCATTTGCCAGCTCAGTTCCTGATGTTGCTAGTAGCTAAAGAAATTAGACACTATGTTTGACCTTAAAAGGTTGGAGTAACTTTTTTGGCAGTAGAGGGGTGTTATGGCTGAAATAAAGAGAATTTATTTTCCTCTCTCTCTGCCCTGTGGACATGACAGGGGCCAGATTCAGTTCCCCTGTTTGCATAATCCCATCATACCTAAGGAAAAAATTCCCTTCCCAGAGCAAAGCCCTTCCTAATTCTTTCCTTGCCAAAAAAAAAGAAGGGCTGCTCAGCTTAACAAAGGCAGAATGAAATTGACTAGAGGCAGTGGAGATCCGGCCCTATGCAATTTTCTAAGGCAAATCTAATAAGAAAGAGGCGACAATATAACTGGGCAAAGCTGCTGATGTTTCATTGTCAATTAAGGGCACGTGCCGGGTCCCATCAATGTTCTTCTACTTGTTAACAAGAGATAATGGCTATTTCCAGCACTGCTGCCACCACTAAAAAGCATGATTTTCCTTAATAAGAAAAATCTCTCCTTACACAATAAAACTTACCTGGTTTCCCCTATATAGTCCCAAGATCTTGGTGGCAAATCAGAAAGATTTTTACTTTACCTTTCTGCTGTTCTCTGTTCCTCTTCCTTTGTAAGCTGAAACCCAATCATCGTTTCAATAAAGTATGAGCTTTTTCCTCAGAGTTGTGTTTCATTTTTTGCCTTCCATGACAGGGGAATTCAAATTTTGCACCTATTTTGTACCTTCCTATCAGAATAACAACAATAAGAAGAGCAACTGTGGTTTGGAGTGGGTACTTTAGGAACCACGATAGGGGCAGGGGGACTACCTGAGGCCATGGGTTCCTCTCTCCTGTCTATAATCATAAACCTAACAATCCCACTCCTCCATTTGTGGCTTCAGTTGCCTGTTGTGATCTGGCAGGTCTACAAGGGCAACAAGGACCTACCTAAAAGCACTCCCAAAGGCCTATTCCCATAACATGCTCAACTGGGGCAGGGTGATGTAGTCACTTAGAAGGGTTTAGATGTATTTTGGAAAAGCGGATTGGGGGGTGGGCAGTTTGTATTCCACAAATGGTGATTTTTTTAAAATTTTATTTAGCATGATTGTATGCTGCCAGAATAATAGATAAACAGAATGACTGGCTTCATGGCTAATTGGGTGAAGCACGTGAGGGGAACTGGACCATAGCAAGTTGATGAGATGGGGAGAGTTGCATTTCATAGCTTGTTGAACCAATCAGCAAATTCTTTCAACACTGGCTTCCTGGAGAAAGATTAGAGAAGAATTTGGAAACTGTAACATCTACTCCCCTCCCTTTTGCTTTTCTATCAACAACATATTTATTTGTCAGTTGATTTCAAAACCTGTGGATAGACATTTGGAGCTAGCTAATAATATTAGTTCACCAAAAACATGATGTCACAGAGCTAACAACTTTAATAGGGCAAAAAAATAAAATTAAATTAAAGTACATGACTGCTGGCATGGGTTACTAAGTCCTAAGGGTAACAACAACAACAAAAGGAACAACAAGTCCTTTGGAAGAGAAAAAGAAATAAATACATTAATGTGGTAAAAAGAAACAAAGAAAATTTAATTGGTGCCCTTAGATGTTCCAAGCATCAGAAGGGTAGTATTAAGAATCAACAACTAAGCCTGGAAACTAAGAAACAATTATGTTTCCTGTTGTGATCAAAATGGAGTACCTTTATTATATCTGTTGACGGTCTGTTATGCTGATTGTTGACTCTCTGAACTTTTTTATGGACATAATACTAGTCTTGTTTACAGCATTTCCTCTTTCTGGCTAAAAGGTTATGGAAATCAGACTGCTAACCTCCTCTGTTCATTATATGCTCTATCTGCAGTTATAACAATCCTATGAATGGTTATTCAGAAAAAAAAAACGCTCAATAGTATAAGTGTGAATAGCACTGCATCATTCTAGTCTCTTGTCTTCCCATAAAGAAACACGGAGTAAAATATTAGGTGTTTATGACCAGTCAATACAAACTTTTACAGGTTATAATGTTTTGAAGTAATTTCAGATCTCCAGGTTGGGGAAGAGTTGTGCACATTAATACTTCACTTCCAGATACAAGCAAAACAAACAATAGTCTTTGTACATTCCTAATAGGAATATTATGAAAGAAGCTAGGTTAGGGGGTTTTGTTACAACATTCATTCTTTCTGAAGATGGGCATTTTAAACATGGAGAAGTATTTGCTGAAATAATCCACCCCTAAGGTCTAAAATAATACATTTTTATCACCTTATCTACAGTTGGTATATATCTAGGTAGCTCTGCCTTATGCAAAAGAAAAAAAATATTGGCCATATTAATTTGAATATGTGCATTTTTTTTCAACTGTAAAATGTTAGCAAAGCTTAAAGGTAATTAAGGGGAAGTACCTGTCTCAGCTTGTCAGACAGTCATCACAATCGCCATCCAGTTAATTTTTCTAAAGCTGCTGTAGTAGGCAGATAATTTGCCTCATTACTCCAAAAGCAGAGAAAGCCTTTACTGATATTTGTTTCAGTTAAAACAAACAAATAATAGATTACCTTGCTATTTGCTTAAAGTGCTTCCTTCCAAAACCAAACAAACCAAACCAAAAATCCTCCCTGAAATTTCTCCTTTACTGCTCTCAAAAATGCAAGACATTGCAACCCCTTTTTTACAGAAAGAAACTTTTTTGGGAAATTGGGGAGTGGTTTAGGCCCAGTATTACTCATAGCTTGCATTGCTTGGGCTAATGTAGAGATGGCCTTCTATTAAAGACTGAACTCTTCCTTCAGTAGAGCTCTGAGATTGACTCAATTAATACCTTATTGTAGCATGATGTAAGATATTATATTAACCTAAATACTAAACTTTTGCAAATTCGAATTAAAAAGTTAATCTCCACATAGAACACTTTCTCTTTCAGATTTTTTAGGCTATCGTTTCTAAGCCAGTAAGAACTCCTTCAGCTCCTTAAAGAACAATCAGTATATTATGACCTAACACAGATTTCTTTATTGCTTTTTTTTCTTCTTTCAAGACTGGCTCAATTCAACTTCTGTGTAGTCACTTCCACAGAATTAGTCAACATAAATCTGTGGTTTTAAACAGTCTGTTGACACTTATTTGGGAATAAACCTCACTGAGTGCTGTGGCATCTTACTTTGGGACAAGCATACATAATTATGCTATATATTTCTATTTTATTAATCAGAAAATAAGCTTTCATTTTACAGGACAACATTGCACCTTACTGTTTTACTTTTTCCTGCTTTAGCCATGAGGATTCTGATTGTGTTTCATTAACAGGCAGATCCATTTCACTCACTTCTGAATCAACAGAATTGCATAGAGAAGTTTGCAAACTCTGCTGTTTTAACTTTGATCTGTCAAGTGGAGTTGACAACTTGCCTTTCAATTACTTGTGGTGTACATTAAGGATCATATTCTACTCAATGTACATCACCAGGAATGCTGAATGATAAAATAAGAGGAGACTGTGACCCTGAAAATATAAAATATTTTTTTCTGCAACTCTATTGGCTTTGTTGTCAAGGCAGGGCTCCCTTGCCATTCCTCTGGTCTCACTTCCCTACAATCAGCTCATCCACAATCACAGCGCAACTGTGGCCTCTGCAAGACAATAATAAAATGTAGAGTAAATACTGTTCACTTAGAGATGAGCTGAATATTCAAAACAGAGCTACCTCCTCTTGGCAGAGTTGTCAACTGCCCTTCATTTGAATTTTTCATTGTCCTCATTCCCCAGTCCAGTTTATTGGCAGTCACATATCAATCAACATCTTTGTATACAAATTATTAAATAACAGATGCAGGTAGGTGGAACAGAACTGGAACCTTAGAATGTGGGAAAGGGATATTTTAATTCTTCCCACCAATCCTGTGGTGGTCTGAACTGTAAAAGGGAAACTGCTTCTCACTGACTGCCTTCACTGAAATAGCCTTTTGTCTTTTATAACATTATTAATACCTCCAGGTTCCTATAGTTTCTACTTGGTAGAGCAGGGAGGTGATTAGGCATGAGGCAAAGATCAAGACATCAGACCAATGTTTAAACTAACAATAAATTTAGATTTTGCTACAGTTTTTGAAAAAGCAATTTCATAGTTGTTATAGGGATATTTTGTAGGGAGAGACAATAGATTTAAAATCACATTTTGCAGTTAACCATAAAATTCTCATGGAAACACCTCAGTTTAAGCCTAATCAGATTGTTTCCCTCTATCAGCTGAGATTTAGTAATTTCTTTCATCTTGTTTTACTCTGCTTGTCCTGCAGCTTCTGCTTCCCCCCCCCCCCCCCTTTCAGATCAGTCTCTTCTCCCTGGCACCTAAGTTCCTCTGCAAAACTTTCCTCCTCTTCCTCTTCCTCTTCTCTTCCTCCTCCTCCTCCAGTTTAACACGCCTCTCATTGCTTGCTTATACCACTTATATACATGATTCTATTTCTCCCTTCCAATTACAAGGGTGATAAAGTTTTGCTAACTGCCTGTTCCCATAGAAACTATGTTTCTTTCCTCCTGAGGCTTGAATTTTCTGAGTTGACCTTTTGAGCCCTTAGTAAGAATGGCTTTTAAACAGAAAAGCAAACATTTTTCTAAGAAAAACAAACATGAAATGGCTGAACAGACTCATTCATTCAGAATCTTAGAGAAACTCTCACCCCTCCCTCCGAGACAGAGCATCAATATCGCACTATTTCCACCAAGTCCAACTTTTCTAATAAAGTTGCAAGTACCTTTGGGAGGAAAATTGTTATTGAGATTACAACAGGGGAAAGAATTAAAACTTTCTCCTTATATACTATACTCCTGATCCTGTATGGAGATTGAGCATCCCTAGACAGGACAGGCATGTCAGATCTAAACTGCACATATCCATACGGCCAGGAGAGGGCAGCAATGGGTAAGAGGTTCCCTCCCCCTCCATATTTCTTTACTACCATCTAGTGGTCATCCATGTTTCAGCCTAAATCTGGAAGCCCTATCTCTGCAGTACCCATTAATTTTAAAATATGTATGTTAACTTTATCCATGAAACTTATTTATTATTTAAGGGTTTATGTGTTCTTCAAGACAATCCCCCCCATGACTTTCAAAATAACAAAAAGTATCAAAATGTTTAAAGTAAAAACGATATTATAAAAAGAATCCTCAAACAGTTAAGTGCATAAACATAAATAAAGCAGTAAGTTAAATGAGCAATTAAAACAGCCTCTGACAGCAGGAACTAAAGTAGCAGAAGACTAATTAAAAAACTCCATTGCAGCATGAACGGAAAGTTAACATCGAAAGGCCCAGGAGAATAAGAGTGTTTTTTTCCTGTGCCAGTAATGTTGTTGTTGTTTCTGCTGTTGTTGCAGTTATCTGCACTGTTCCAGGTCAAACATTCCATTCCTGGAAAGGTCATTAAGAAGATAAGGTCTTGCACCTCCTGATGGATCCCCTGCATCTGTGGGAGGGGAAATGGTGAAATGCACATGATGACGTTACACAAATGCCTTGACTTATGGACTTGCATCAGTTCTCAAGGAGCAAGGACATAATCGTGATATTTACATGATGATGTTTTGCATGTGATCGTCGCAGTTTGCTGTGGATGCCATTGGATGAATCCATACCCCCCTATCTTACGGCTAGAGCTTTCCTTTGAACAAAGGACCTTCCCAGAAGTACTCAGTCATTCCCTGACCAAATCGATCTGAATCCATGTCCCAGGTGGATTTTCCTATGGCTCAATGTTATGATAAACAAGAACTGTAGGAAGCACCTGGAAGACATCTGATCAGTTCATCCAAGACCTTGATAGATCAGGTTGCATCTTCCTATTTAGAAGCTACTCCCATCCTCTAGAAAATTCTAGTTGGATAAAACTGCTCTGTATTCCAGAGCTAGCAGAGAGCAAAGGCAAAACCTTGCTGAGGAGTTCAAGATAATTGCTCTGTAAGTATAATGAAAGATTGAGTTTCCTAATACTGTCAGGATAGCTACATCTGATAAGTTTTAATTAGCAACATCTATGTTTTGTGTAACCTGCCACTAAACGTTCTTGACTACTCTTTGCTGGATCCTTTAATAAACATAAACACAATTTACCTTTACTTTATATCAGTTGGTAAATGGACTTGATTTTTTCCCCAGGTCAGGGAGCAGTCTTACCTATTGCCTGTATGTACTTATTTGGTTCTTAAAGAGAGAAAAGAAAAAGATCTGAATAAGGAGCTTGCCTCTTTCTGGAAGTGCAACCCTTAGGCCTGAATTCATAAATGTTCAGATTGAGATTTAGTAATGAAAATCACTTGATAGCAACAGCATCTCTATCATGGAAATCTATAGTAAAAGGGGTCTGGTAGCTTGTCCTACTGTACATATTGAAGGGGCAGTCACTTCCGCCTAGACACTTTTCAATTATATTCATTCGAGGATTGTGGTCTGCTATTCTACTAAACCTCTTAAAAGCTTTTGGTACCATCTGGCAGGATTGTGCTGTACAGCACAGTTTTGTAATAGTTCCAGTTTTCTTTTTGGGTCATGTCCAGAAAATGGTGCCGGAGGCCTCAGGTTGGAAACTTACTCCATTAATCTATGGTTTCACACATGGCTCCATCTTGTCTCCATATTCTTTAATATCTATATGAAACCACTGGTAAAGGTCATCTAAAGATTTGGAATGAGGTGCTATTCCAAATCTAAACAACTCACACCATTGTTATTTATCATATAAGTCTATGAAAGCAGATCATACACATAAATGTTACTTAAATTTGATAACTGGCTTTATGAGAAGCACAAAATGAAATTAAATCCAGACAAAATGAAGGCGCTGTTGATAACTAACCAGACTGAGAGACAGCTGTTTTGGATGGAGAGGCCCTGAATGAGCAGCTCCACAACCTGTTAGTGTTCTTTTTTTTTTAATATATATATATAACTTTTATTAAATATTTTTATAAAAGAATAAAAACTACAACAAACTAAATTAGAACAGAACAATTGAAAAAGAGAGAAAGAAATAACAGAAACAGCTAAAAGTGCAATAGAAAAAGAAAAAAGAGCAAGTTATAAAGAAAACTATAAAGAGATAAAGAAATGGCTTCCAATAGTCTTCATAACAGTTATAAATATTATATTTTCACCTCTCTCTCTCAAGTTACATCATGACTCTCTTCTTTCTATAATGTATCCTGTCTAATCACCAAAGCCATAAATCACAAGTTTCATCTTTCTGCAAAAAAGTCCTTAAGGGATTGCTAGTTGCCAATAAAAGTAGAAATTATCTTTTCTCTTATCAAAGAAATCACTTTATCCATCTCAGCAAGATGTGTCAATTTCATCAACCATTCCTCCATAGTGAGAAGTGCTGAATCTTTCCATCTTTGTGCATATAATAATCTTGCCACAGTAATTATATATTGAAAAAATCTTCCATGACTCTTTTCTAACTGTATATCCATCAATCCTAAAAGGAAAAGTTCTGGCTTCAGTTGACTAATAATCTTTACAATCCTCTGTATCACTGTATGTATTTGAATCCAAATTTTTTTAGCTTTTTTACATGTCCAACCAAGCATGATAGAATGTCCCTTCATATTGTTCACATTTCCAACATATATTTGGAATGCCTTTATGCATTCTAGATAATTTCTCTGGTGTCATGTATCAATGATACATCATTTTATAAAAACTCTCTTTAAGATCATAACATAATGTAAATTTCAACCATTTTAACCACATATTTTGCCACTGATACATCTGTATATTATAACCAAAATTCTTAGTCCACTTTATCATACATTCTTTAACTTGTTCTTCCTCTGTTTCAAATTTCAACAAAAGTTTATACATTTTAGGAATTACATGTTTATCATCACTGCTCAATTACTTTGCTCTGTATCATGTCTTTTTGTCCATTTTAAATCTTTCAGATAACTGTAAATGGGAAAACCATTGACAGCTATACCCTTCTGTATTAGCTGTTCTCTTGATTTAATCTTAAATTCCCCTTGATGGTTTTCCAATAGTTCATGGTATATCAACCATTTGCCTTTGCCTGCTGTTTCTCTTCTGTGAAATGCTTCTTGTGCTGAGATCCATAAAGGTGTTTTCAGACATAACCTGGAGTTATATCTATTCTATATTCTCAATATGGCACATCTAATGAAATGATGTTTAAAATCCACATTAATTTTAACTTAAGTACTATAAGTATCCATGCCATCCAAACCGCAGGTCATGATCTTCTAACTCTAAAAGTCTCTTGTTTCTCAGCAACATCCATTCTTTCATCCAAGCCAAACAACAAGCTGCAAAATACAATTTCAAATCTGGTAAACCCAATCCTCCTCTCTCCTTTGCATCTTCTAACACTTTATATTTAACTTGCGTTTTTTTTTTTTCCTTGCCACACAAATTTAGATATGTCTTTTTGCCATTGGTTGAATATATATCAGCTGTCAAAACAGGTATTGTCTGAAACTAAAACATCATTCTAGGCAAAACAAACCTGTTAGTGTTCTGATCTGTGGTCACTGGGTTAGTTTTTGCATAATTATTGTTAGTGTACCAGCTGCAACACTTCCTGAGTGGCTCAGATTTGGCAAGTTATCCTTGCCCTGTTACATTGTGCCAACACATTGCAATGTCTTGAACATGGTCCCAAAATTGCAGCTAGGGTAAAGTGCTGTAGCTACACTGACCAGGGTGCAGGGTATGGGGATAAAAATGATGCTCTTATGGAAAGATCTGTACCGGTTCCCAGTTCCTTACCGGGCACAATTTAAAGTGTTTATATTGAACTTTAAACCCCTAAATGGCTTAGAACTACTCCTGTAATGATCCTGTTCAGATATTAAAATCTGTAGGACAGACCCTTGTGAAGATGCCTTCAGCCTTCAAAAGCTCATCTCTTGGCAGACTGGAGAAGACAATTGTCCTGCTTGCTCAGTCTGTGAAATATACTCCCTTGCAATTTGCATCTGGATCCTATTGGCTCTTCCTTTAAAAGAATAGTCAGATGTACCTCTTTTATAAGATACTTTGTTGTTAATTAATGTTTACACTGGTTTTAATTGATGCTGTTGAATTTTTAGTTTCTGTATTTTGCATTCTATTGAATGTTAAGTACCTTGAGTGCTCCAGCTGAATAATAAAGTATAATGTAAATCAAATAAATAAATATTTGGGTTTGCACTCTACATTGTCTATCTAAAGGACAATCAAAAGTGTCAGATAAATTAACAAAATAGCACATAATAAAATAGGTGTGGGTGTAACTTCTGGGGAGGCTATTTCCAGAGGTCAGGGATGAAACAACAGTCACTGAAAAGTCCTGTTGTTCGACAACCAGTTGGAGGAGGGCCTCTGAAGATGATCTTAGCTCTTGGTAGAAATACATAGGAAGAGATGTTCTTTCAGATATTGTGGTCCCAAGCCACAAAGCGATTTCTAGCAAGACCATCAGTGTGTGTATATTGGGGTAGAGGGATCAATGATGTCAAAATGGCAGGCAAGACTAGGAAAGTGAAGCTGCATCCCTTTTTAACATGCATTACATATATACTGAAAGGGTTGATCACCTGGCTGTACTCTCCCTCTTGACATCCTTGAAACTTCATGGATGCTCCTGCTTTCTAAATTCAAAACATCATTTTGAACTAAACCCAGTGGTTTCATTAATGACAGCAAATAATTTGAATATCACAGGAATATGATACTGCTCATTTTAATGGAAGTTACTCAAAAGTACATCGGGATAATCTCAAGAAATTTAGATAGTCCTTGATGAGGGTGCCTTGATGAACCTGTATTTTACATTAAGACTGTATAAAGTACTTGTACTTTGCTTATACATGATGCAGCCATGTAGGTGACACAATATTCCATGGCAAGGTGAGGAATTGAATTTCCTTGATGAGGTGCTTCATGTTGCTCCACCCCTCTCATCTTGCAGTTCTAGTATTTAGCAGAGACTTTTGCATTCACACTATGGAAAGTCTCTTCTGAGTTTGTAAATCTGTCATGGCTGAGAAAAATATCTGAAGCTTTACAACAAAACTTTCCTGTAGGCTGATAGTCATTGAATTATTTTATACTTTTGCTGCTGTCATTTCATATTTTACTACCTATCATCTGTTGGCAAAATACTGTTTCATGCTAAAGATTTTAGGCAATTATCATTTGAAGGAAAGTAATCTTCCAGGAAGAAACGTTAAGTAAATCATTCATGGGTGTTATATATCAACAGAAATTATTTTATAGAATTGGAGAAATGAGCAAAAATTGGAATAGAAAAAAATTGAATGACTCTGTTTTTGTGGGGGGAAAAAACAGACTTGAAAACAAAATGTGTCTGAAAACACTTTTATTTCATTTACTATAGTTTTTTAATCAGTTTAATTTTACAGTTTATTGTATTGTGTGTACCAAGGAATTGTCAGTCATAATAACTGTAAAAGTTTCATTAAATAATTTTTGTAGTGCACATTCTCTCATGCAAATCATGGGGAACTATTCTTCTGTTTTCAGATTAATTACGTTACATTGATTGTATATTTATTCTGTTTACAATCTGATTAAAATACAACATAATATACAATTACTACAAAGCAATCAGTATGAAAAGAACAGCATTTTGAAGGTCGTTTATAATACTCCCTTTGGATATGTTAGGATTTTCTTATCTTTATTGGAAAATTAGTGGGGCTCATCACTTTAAGTATATATCTTTGGAAAGGTGAGAAAGAAATATGAAATATAAAGGTAAGCAATAATTGTCATATTCTAAAATGAGCCATGAGCACAATTTTAAATTTTTAAGATCTAATTCAGAACATATTCTATAATTAAGGGTACAAAAATGTTCACACTCTGGCCATAGCAGATACTACTATGAAATTATTATTTCTAGATAGTTTTGTCATTGTCTTCTCTTGAGGATTCCTCATCTGGAGAACAGAAGAATTGCAGGATCAAACCTAGGAAGAACCTGTTGGTTCAAAACCTCAGAAAAGTGAGTAAACAGTGGGGTGAAAAATACAGCAGCTGAATTCCTGCCAAGGTTGTAGAAAGGGAAGGCACTTGAAAGGGCACACCATGATGTGTATCATCCACCTGAAACAGTAATTTGGCAGAACTAAAGTTTCATTCCCTTGGCTGCCTCAAGGCTCACTATAGCATGCATTTATTCGTCCATTAGGTTTATATCCTATTTTTCCTCAGCAGCTCAAGGTGATACATGTAGCACCTGTTGTGAGGAAAATTCCCAGTTAAGTAAGGAACCAAAGTGTTTGGAAATAGATGCAACAAAGTATCTTTTATTAGCATGCACAACTACATTGATCACTGGGCTCCTTGTGGAAGGAACACAGAAGAGACCCAAGGCTCACAGGTTATATACCCTCTGGAAATTATCCATAGGACTTACAAAAGCAGTGTAAAATTATACCACCATCTTCACTGCTAGAATGTAGGATCTGATAACAACATGGGGTGACCTTACTATGGGCTGATCTGGCACATCTCCAAGCCCACCCCTTCTACTGATACTAGCACATTCTAATATAAACTTATCTGTCCTTGCCCTAAAAAAAAAAACAGAGAGGGTCATGTCTGAGGCACTTTCTCAAATTCCATTCCTCCTCTGGGCTGAGGTTCTCTTATCTGAATGTTGCCTTGGCTGTGGCTTTCCCTCCAGTTCCTCAAGGTTACTCTCACAGAGCACCTCAAGAGGGCCCGCTCTCTTCTCTTCTAACTACCCTATCAAAACTTCTCTAGGTATACGTTGCCATCCAAAAGCCTCTGTTACCAACATCTGCCAAGCAGGATGGCCAGGAAACTCACACCTGGCTCTGCTAAAAGTTCTTAAATAGTTTTTAAAAATTATCAGACAGACAAAACTTGTAGCCAGTGATTCATTCATTCATTATGCTGGGGGTGGGGGGAGTAGAGGAGGTAAATTAAAAGCCTATTTGAGACTTAATACACTGGGGTTTTGTTTATTTTAGAAAATGATATTGCCAGTATTCTTAGGCTTGCTGCTGCAGTTGTGTCATAGTTTTGGAAATATAGGGGTTAAAAGGGAGCCATGAGTCCTCTGCTTTAGAGGAAAAGCTCCAAGCCAAAGTAAGCCAATTGCAGTTTGTTGTTGCATTTTCCCAGATAAAATAGAGATGTTAAAAAACAAAACCAGAAACATTTTATCTAAAATCATTTGGAAGTTTTATTTCTGAAAATTTGGAATGCCCTCTTCCAATGTCCTTTTTTTTGAGTGGGATTACAAACTGGGAAAAAGCATCATCATCATCGTCATCATCTAGATTTATATCCCAGCTTTCTTCCAGAGCTCAAGGAACCTTATATAGGGATTTCTCTTTATTTTCCTGCATCTTTCTGGTTTGAGTTAAAACATTAACCTGTACACAACTCTGGATTTTGCAGCATTCCTGTAATCAACACTTCATGGGAACCTGTCATTTCTTAGAATATGCCAGCAAACATTTTCACTGGATCCATGTGGTCATTTCATCTGCGTCCAAATAATCATCTGCTTGATATACCATCAGCTGAGGCTATGTTCCTTTGTTATGTTCTGAGACGAAAGACTACAGTCCAAGCTTACCTACTGCAGTAGTTTACTCACAGTAGAATATGACATACATTATACTGGGTGTTTCATTTCCTACCCTATTTCACATATAATTTTTGAGCTGTAATCTACTGAGGAGCAGACATATTGTCTTTTACCATTTTTATGCAGTGGCTGCTACAACAGAACAGCAATAATTCAAACTTCATTTTTCTTGTCTTCATTTCCTTTTCTTAGCCATTCACTTCAGATCCTACCTGCTCCCCCCCCCCCCATGAGGTGAGTCAGAGCCCTAAGAAATGCATTCTACTCTAATCTGGGTTGGTTTACCTGCTAGCATCAATATAATGAAGTCAGCTAAACAAAGATAGAGCTCAAAACTGAAATATGCTTTTCCCTCTCTAAATGGGATTGCTTTTCAACAGCTCCCCCCTTCCCTCACCATGGTTTCAACTGTGACTTGAATGAAACACACTGGAAGTCTAATTACTTGGTTGGTAGGGTGGTAGTGAATGATACAGAAAAAATAATAGGACCATTCCCTGATGGCAAAGCCTCAGCAAATGAATGTTACTTCAGGTATGAAGCTTATATTTGCTCTGTTAGTCCAAATAAGTCAATAAAATTTCAGTTGATGAAATATTCCCAGGACTGTTCATAATTCAAACTTTTATTCACCAGCACAAACTAACCATGTTTGCTGATGAATTTGTTGTCCAATTAAAGCAATGGTTACTGGGAGGACAGAAGCAGGTCTAATCATGTTATTATTGTCTTTATGTATTTTAAGCTCCTAAAATAAGATCATTTCTTTTTACTGTTTTGGTCGTTTATTTTCTCTTGTAAGTCCTGAGCATTTTTTCTGGGTGGAGACAAGGTTGCAAATCAAAGCAAATAATAGTGCTGGGGTGGGGGGGCAAGGGGGGGGGTAGATTTTGCATTCTCATCTCTGTATTGCATGCAACTTGTTTCCTCTCTTCCCCCACCTTTCTAGATGAGAAAGGGTCCAGAAATGTTCACAAGAGAATAAGGAGGACAACACTTCCCCACCATCATCACCACTGAAGCTCACAAGTTGTTGGGCCCCAAATAACCACCAGTTGTTTACTCAGGTAGATTATAAATGTGATTTGCCACTGCTGGGTACTGGAGGCCTTTTATGAGTATGTGCTTTAGAGGTGCACCGCAATGCATTTCCTGCACACTTGTAACTGCTGCAGTTAATTCAGAGGAACTGAATCAGGGTGAAATGCCAATGTTTGACCAAGAAAAAAAAAAGTTCCAAGTGTACCCCAGTTGTCTTCCTGGATATAAAAAAGGGAAGCTTCATGGATTTGCATTGTCAGGGTGGGAGACAGGCATCTGGTGGATTTTGATTAGCCAGAAGTACATTTGACATGGCACTTTATTCACTGCTCAGTCCTGGTGGACCTTCTTGAGCATTTAGATTATTAGCAACAATTCAGGAGTGTTGACCCCCAAAGGTGAGCCTTGTTTCTACTGCAATGAACTTTATATATTAGAGTGCTTGAAGTCAATTCTGGAACTGTGGTTAGTGTGCAGCTGACATATTGAGCCATTACTAAGATTCTTTTATTAACTCCCACTATACTTTGAGCTCAGTTCAAAATGCTGGATTGATTTTTAAAACTCAATATGGTTTACAGCTGGGGTGTTTCTCTGCCTACTGACTGAGATGGTTACTCTGATTTGTCCCTAAATAATCCTACCATCTAAACCACAGTGAATGGTGATCAGGGAAACAGTCTTCTAACTGGTAGCTAACTGCCTTTACGAGAGCCAGGTTGGTGTAGTGGTTAAGGCACCAGGCTAGAAATTGGAAGAATGTGACTTCTAGTCCTGACTTAGACAAAAAGCCAACTGGGTGACTTTGGGCCAGTCACTCTCTCTGAGCCTTAGAAAAAAGGCAAGGGTGAGCCACTTGCCAAGAAAACTCCAGGGATTGGACCAGACAGTCACCAGGAGTTGACACTGACTCGAAGGGACAAAAATAAAATAAAATAAAAAAGTTGGCTCTGCAGTGCCTTTCCCCAATAGGCCTTGTGTGCCAAACAAAAACATATTTCTTCCACTGTCTCTTAAAATGATTTGAGTATTCTTAATTTTTGTACCAGTTTTGAAACATGTATCCCCATTTCAATGCACTGGGGTTGCTTTAGTGAATACTTATTTTTCTTGCCCTGTTGGACAGTGCTGCAGTTCCATGTTGTACTCTTTAAAAAGGTTAATTAGTTATCATCACAAAGTATTTATGATTCAAAATAATATCATAGCAAAGCTCTGTGATACTTTTATTATTTTCTGCAAACTAAAACTGTTCACTAAGAAAGAGGCAAAACGTTGTTTGATTCACAAAGGTTGCTTTTCTGTGGTTCAACCCAGTTCTAAATAGGCCTTACTCTGAGAGAACTATAGAATTTCAACCTGGGTGTGATAAATCATCAGTAGTAGATAAGGTTGTTTTAATATTATTTATATATTTATTAGATGTCTATCCTACCTCTCCTTCAAGAACTCAAGAGTGCTCCCACAAGAACAACTCTGTAGAGTAGGTTGGGCTGAAGGAAGTGACACGTCCTAAGTTACCCATTTAGTTTCCATGTCTGAGGAAGAACTTGAACCTTAACCATTACACTAGGGGTTGGTGGAGGGAGAGAGTTAATTTACAGAAGTGCTGGGGGATCTTCCACTTATATTCAGAAATGGTGCAGTCTAGTGCCTGGTTTACCACCTTATCTGCTCATTGTGAGACCTCTGCCAAAATCACAACTAATTTCAGCTGGCTTGAAACCTCTTTCTGCATCTATTAATACAAGGGATATGTAGAAATGCCTGGTTACAGGATACCTCCAATGTTTGCAATGCAAAACACAGATCCAAATGCATGCAGTAAACAGTACTGACATACATTGTGTATTAATAAATCTAGATAAATTAATGGCCAACTATGGGGAATCTTTGTAGATGTCATTCTGAAAAGATCAGTAAACAACACTTAAGGCATCAGGGTTACAAAATATTCCTGCAAATAACTTCACAAGCCACAACACAGCTGCTGCTCTACTAAATCTTGTGCCATCAAAACAACCAACAGACAGGATGCCGTGCATCTGTTTGGACTATTCCCTATGTCCCAAGAAAGAGTGAAAGTGCATTTGAACCACCCTCTTAAACAATCTTTGCTCTTCTGGAATGAGTCAGGACAATTTTTTTTTTTTTAAGTCAGTGTTAGATGCTTGATTAGAAAGGAGGTTTGGGGGTTTTTTTTGGTATAGCTGCTATAATGTTTCACTGTAGAGTTAAGATTTTAATGCAAAGTATTCTGAAATCTTTGAAAGCATACAGTGTTGTAATGGATTACACAATTTGTATGTATATGTGCAAGTGTATGTATACACACTGTAATGGTCAATATGTTAGAATACGCTTTGCAACTTAAACAACAGATATAAACATGTGTATGTTAGAGAAAAGAATGGATCCAAATACATGCTAGGGGAAATCGATGTATATATTAGGATGAATACCTGCAATAATGTGTATATTGGGAGAAAAAGGCATATAAAATGTATGTTGATTGATTGATTATGTGCCGTCCAGTCATTGTTGACTCTTATTGATCACATAGATTTTCTCCATGATGATCTGTACCCAACCTGGTCCTTCAGCTCTTCCAATGGCTTCCCCATCACCACTGTAACTGAGACCATCCACCTTGCTGGTGGTCATCCTCTTCTTCTCTTTCCTTCCACCTTTCCCAGCATTAAAGCTAGGTCTTCTCATAATGTATTTGAAGTAGGATAATTTGAGCAGAGTCATTTGTGCCTTGAATGAGAACTCTGGGTTGATTTGTTCAATGATCCATTTATTTTAAAACATTTTAAATTTTAGATGTATTATGTATTTTATGTATATTTATTGTTTTAATGTTTTTGTAAGTCACCCAGAATCCCCCACTGGGGGGAGATGGGTGGGGGAGAAATTTGATAAAATAAAATAAGTAAATAAATATTTGTTTTCTTGGCTGTCCATGGTATTCTCAAGAGTCTTCTCCGACACCAAAGTTCAAAGGCATCAATACTCTGCCTATCCTACTTCTTCAAAGTCCAACTTTCACTTCCATAGAGTGTCAGAGGGAATACCATGGCTTGCATGATTCTGATCTTTGTAGGTATAGACACATTACAGTATTTGAATATCTTTTCCAAGGCGTTCGTGGCTGCTCTAACAAGTGCTACTCTGTGGTTTATTTCCTGACTCCTTGTTCCTTTACATTAGGAGAAATGCCCAGCACTGTGAATACAGTTCTGAAATTCTTAAAAATTTAGAAGGAGAAAGATCCCATCCCTATCTGCTCTGCTCAGTTCACTATTTCCCTTCCTGTTCCTCCTTTTCTGCATTTTGTACAGTTGTGACAATCATGGGAAGAAGAGGACTTCTCAGACACCAGTAATCACATAGCCTGAGGACCACTCAGTTTTCTTTTTGGTTTCTTAAACCTAATGTTTGTTTGTTTGTTTGTTTGTTTATACAATTTATAGTCTGCCTGGCTCTCAACAACTCCAGGCAGGTTACAATTACAAATTAACCCCCCCCCCAAAATTACAAAAGAGAAAAAGAAACCACAAGTGGCCCCCAAAACAACATATAACCAAAAACCCTTCACTCTGCCCCAGAGCCTGAGAAAATAGCCAGGTCTTTAATAGCTTCCTGAACATGATCAGGGTGGAAGCCATCCAAATCGCTGGGGGATATTATTATTTGTCTAAGCTTTTTACTACTTGTAAAAATATTTAAAGTAAGATTGCTTCACTTGGCAATGTTGTAAATTTCTCTACTCCTTAAAGCTTTTATGCTGTAATCTGTATTTGCCTTTATTTTAAATCATATGGTTAAATTTAACTTTCTGGGATTTCTCAACCAACCAGAGAAATTTGGGTGATGGGTTGGCTCATAAATGTTGCAAATAATTAAATATTAGCCTTTTCAAGAATTAGTCCAGTAATTCATCTTTAAGAATGCTGCTCACTATGTAGGAATTACAAAAGAAATCAAGGTTTGTATGCAATTATTTAAACCATAAAGATATGTCAGAGAAATAACTGCATTCTGAAAATTTCTCAGCGCTGAACTAGAGAGAATTCATCCAGCACTAATGCGCAGATGAATATTCATTGAAGGTAACAAGAATTGTGATGCCATTGGATAGCACACTAAACAAAGGCCTTGATAACAGCTGTGGTATTTGTCAGGCCTGTGTTTTTTTTTTTCATTATTCTCTTTTGAATATTTGCATTTTATCATAGCAATCTGTGCATCTGTAGGTTCATGGTCAAATAGATATATGGACTTCTCTGAAGTAGCAGGAAAAACATGGATGAAATGCTGTGGGGAAAAGTAAATGAGAAGTAGTGGTTTCACTAAAAAGCTCATATGCTTTTATGATATATCTGTTTGCAGCAGCTCCTCCTTGCTTAAGAGACTTGACTGATCTGGGCATAATTTAAATGAATTCACAAGCAGGAAATGTTAAAATGTGTAGCACAGCAAGAAAGCCAAACTAAGAGGCAACTCATGGGAGGCAAACATTTGGAAGAAAACTAAAATGGCATCAATTCATCTCACAGAAAAGAGAGGGAAGGAAGATATTTGCCATGTAAAATTACTGTGGGCTTCATCATCTTGATTCCCTGAGATTGCAAGGCCCCCAGATTGTGCATAGTGAGCCACTTAAGCATGGAGATAGTCACAGAAACCCTACCCTCTCTTCAGTATGTATATGGATTTCTCTCTCTGATGGGAGACCAGCAGCCTGAGTTTCATGCCAATGCAGAGCTCAGTCAAGTTTATTTATTTGCTTGCTTGCTCACTTACAGAGATGAAGGATAGATCAGGGATAGCATCAGGCTGCGTGTAATTATCTCTGAACCATCTCCACCACCACTATTCTTTTTCTGTTGGGGATTCTTTCTGATGACTCTGGTAAGTCATTCAAATGGAGTTACTTTGATTGTAATAACAGCATAGGAATGTGCCTTCTAAACAGCCACACTATTAATATAGTGTTTTCAATACTGACTGGTAGCAGCTTTCTGAAATTGTGTCCTTCGTGGAGATGCAACTCTTGAACCTGTGATCTTCCAAATGCAAAGCATAGTATCTTCCACTGAGCCACCACCATGGTGATTTCAGCTGTTCTTTACTGTGATTATTACAAGATCTGGGGCTGAAAGGTGACTCTTATCTCTGAAATGCCATTCAGACCAGAGCCCATTGACATCAAGAAGCATTATGAGGATGGGTGGTGCGTATTGTTCATTAAAAGATGGAATAAGGCATTCTAAAGAGGCAAGCTTGCTTGAAGGTGGCTTTTGGCTGAAAAATCGGTTCCAGTTGTGGCTGAAGAAAACAATTTTAGAGAGGAGGGCATAATCTAAGGGAAAATCTATACTGTACACCTATGCTGTTTCAGTCCTGTTCTCATGCCAGTTTGACTCAAGCAACTAAAAAAAAAAAGATAAATCGTACAGGGATGGACTTATTAAAAAAAAAAAAAAACCCACTCCAACAGAGAAGTAGGTAGCTCAGGGAAAGAAAAAGAGTAATTAAAAAAAATCATGCTGGGTTTCAATCTGGGGACATTCTGTATGCAAGGTAAGTGTTATAACCATTATGCTAGTAAGAAAGACTTGCTAGAATAGCATTTTCAGCAAAGGTTATTCAGAAAAAACAGGGAAAATGCAGTAAGGGGAGAATTATCATCTCTGCAAAATAGCCAAAATTCAGTGATTGTCCTTGAAGAAAGCAAAATAAAGCAGACAGCAGCAGTTGAACTGAGAGAAGCAGAAAAACGTGGCTTTGGAAGTGAAGCAGGAAGATGTTCTCAGAGGTCACATTCACAGTGATCGGATGGTGGATACAGGGTGATGACATCCCTTCCTGCCTTCTGAAAATGATATTGGCCTGGACTTACGAAATGGCAATCTGGCAGTGTGGATTAGCCCTAAGCCAAGAGATCCCCAAGCTTCATCATATCCTTCTTCACATGGCATAGTGCTCACAGTTCTATTATTGAGAATTTTGCTGCCAGTCCATAGCTGTCGATCAAAGCTATCTCACAACTAACAATTTTCTAACACTATAGTCTCCAATTAGCCTACTACTGATCTCCAGGAGGTATAAGTTCAAACGTTGTGTATTTAACAAGCCAAATTTGGGGCCTAGAACACTGCCCACATAGCAGTAATCAATTCAGGTACCCACCTTCTGTATTTTTTGGAAACAGACAATTAGAATAGGAGGCAGACTTAGAAATTAAAAGCAAACAGGCGAAATGCAGCCTCTGTGTAAGACGAGTTGCTTCTTTTCTTTTCCAATATTCAGTATAAATCTTATCATTGGCTATGAACACCAATTACTTCCTAGATTCTTCAATCAAAGATTAGTCACCAAAAATGCAAGTCCTTTGGAGGATCTTCCAGTGAGAGAGGGGCACAACTCATATCTCAGTCAAAACCTTTTCCCCAAAGCTGAAGGTGCTGCTCTTGCTTTCCTTCCCCCGTTCCAGACTTTTATGAAAATTAATAACTTCTCTGACAAGGCTACTTCTCATGTAAAGCATTTGGTGGGAGACCCAAAATGCCCTGGGGAGACAATTATTTTCAGAGTTGTGGCTTCTGCTGCAATAGATATAAAATTACTGCTCACATTAACATTGGGACAGCAGTACTGTACCAGCCAAGCATGCAAGTAAAATACTATGAAAATGCTTTCCCATCACCCCTATTACAGTGCTGTCAAATTAAAATATTAGTTAGGTGACACTTAAACAAGAGGATCTTGCTATTTTCCTGCCTATGCTGTTTGCAGTACCAAGTTTCCTAAGAATTAACTGAAAATTTGATTTTATTCTGTGTGGTAGACTGATAATTTTCCATTTTAACAGTTTGGGAACATCAGCATTTCAGTTAGTTCTGAAGGGACTTGATACTGGCATGCAGCATGGACAGGAAAATAGCAAGAGATCCCCTGCAATTGGGAATGTTAATAATTTTCATTTTAAAAAATTAAGAGTTTAGAGTTAAAACCCTTATTTCTGAATATGTATAATCTGCAAATGTCATTTCTTGAGTGAAGTACATGAGGTATGGTTATTAGTTTCCTTGATTATTTTTTTTTTAAATCAAGATTGCCCAATTTATCTTAGGCTAAAAATATTGTCTAGTGTCAGGCCCAGCCCAAGAACAATGATGAAACAGTCCAGCAGAGTACGGTTCCTTTATTTGCTTACACCTTATAGACAGAATCTTGCCAAACTTAATCTATACTACAGCAACTAGCAGAAATTTCTCCAAGATGGCGGCAGGGAGCGGATGCCTTGTGCAGAGCTCCCAGCCATAACCTCCTTTTTGGCTCCACCATAACCATACCAACTATGCGGGTGAGGAGAGTTGGAGGTGTGGGATTTTCTTACGAATGGGGGGTGAATGAAGAGAATCCCCGGTGTTACCTCCGTCCAAAGTGGGCTGCGGCCGCGGCCGTGGGGAGAGGAGTTGCAGCTGTGGCCGCGGCTGGAGCAAGGACTGAGAGGAGAGGACATGGGCAGGCGCGGCTGCGAGCGATGCTCGGTCCCAGAGGAGGTGGCGATGGGAGAGCGTTGGTGGCTGCCACGGCGTCGCCAGCAGAGCCAAGAACAGCGCCCGGTCTTGAGGGCAGCAATGCCGGAGTTGAAAGCGGGCCCCGCGGGGCCGGGAGTGCCGGCGGGCGGTGGCCCAGGGCCGGCGCGGCTGGCCTCGGTGGTGGGAGCACCTGCGGTGAGGGCGTCAGCGCTGACAGCGGGACGCCGGCGGCGAGGCTAAGGAGATTGGAGGCCAGAGCCCGGCGGCCACAGTGACTTTGAGACCTTGGGGGTTGGGAGATGAGCCTCTATGTGGCAAGGGGTGCCCCCTCACCTAGAGAAGATGTGGGGGGACTCGAGCGGGTGTGTGTGTGTGAGTGGTTGCAGTTGGAGGAGGTGAATGGGCTGCTCTCTGCCTGGGTGGGAGACAGGCAGAGGGTAGGAGTGAATGGGGGCCTTTTCTCCCTGGCCAGTGAGAGAAGTCAGTGGAGAGAGGGTGAGTGTTTATTGGGGGATTGGGAGTAGTGACCCCCTGTTGGCGCTGAGAGCAGCCAGCTGAAGTGTCACAGGGGTGTGCGGCCCCACCCCTTTTTTGTCTCCTCTAACCTGTGTGGTGGGTGGTATTGCGGGCCCCTTAAGTGGGAGGCCGGGAGGGGGGGAGGAGGACCTCGGGCGGTTTAGGGCGGGCATTCAGGTGGTGATGGGCATGGGGCGGTATGGCGGGAGCCAGAGGGCAGGCCGTTTCAGGGGAAGACACCCCTGATGCGTTATACCGGTGGTGTGTTCTGGCCCTCAGAGCTCAAGCCCAGACCCTGGTCAGCAGGCCTACAGAGGCCCAGGTTTTCATCTGTTGCTGCTGAATGCCAGGTCAGTCAATAATAATGCCCCCCTTATTCACGACCTTATTGGGGAGGAGCAGGCTGACCTGGCGTGCATCACCGAGACCTGGCTGGCACCAGAGGGGGGATTAGCCCTCTCAGAATTGTGTCCAGCCGGGTTTAGGGTGTGGCACCAGCTGAGACCCCAGGGCAGGGGAGGGGAAGTGGCAGTAGTCATCAGGGAATCCCTATTGGCCTTCAGGGGCCCTGCTCCACAAGTTGCTGGATGCGAGACCCTGTTCCTGAGGTTGGGCACATGGGATCAGTTGGGAGTGCTGCTAGTGTACCAGCCTCCCTGCTGCATGGCAGCCTCCCTGCCAGGGCTGCTGGAGGCCATCTCAGGGTTGGCAGTGGAGTTCCCCAGACTTATGGTCTTGGGGGACTTTAATCTGCCATCCCTGGGGTTGGCCTCGGAGGTGGCTTGGGAGTTCATGGCTACCATGGCAGCCATGGGCCTATCCCAGGTCATCAATGGCCCGACCCGGGACAGTGGTGACACCCCAGACATGGTTTTCTTGTCGGAGCAGTGGCAGCGTGATCTGGTGGGGGATTTTATATTATCCCCCCTGTCATGGTCAGATCACTCCCTGGTGGCAGCAGGATTCTCCTATGCTGCCCCCCTCTGCAGGGAGGTGGGACCTATTCGAACGGTCTACCCCCAGCGCCTGATGGACCCACATGGGTTCCAAAGGGAGCTGGGGGTTGTTCCTGAGGCCTTGCTGCACGGCCCGGCGAAGGCTCTGGCCGCAACCTGGGACAAGGAGGCGGCTGGGGCCTTGGACAGGATCGTGCCTGTGCGTCCTCTCTTGGCCCATCACTTCCGGTGCTCCCTGTGGTTCACAGAGGAGTTGAGGGAGTTGAAAAGGGCTAAGAGACGGCTAGAGTGCCACTGGCGGAAAACTGGGGATGAATCAGACCGAACATGGGTTAGAGCTGCTATTAAGGCCTACCTAGTGGCAGTAAGGGCGGCGAAACGTCAATATTTCTCCGCTCTTATTGCATCCTCAGAGTGTCACCCTGCAGCCCTGTTTAGGGTCACCCAGGCCCTCCTGGGAAAAGGGGGGGGCAGAGGACTACTTGCAGGGGCGTGCAGAGGAATTTGCTGAACACCTGATGGATAAAATTGCTCAGATCCGTTCTCAGTTGGAAGCCAAGCATGGAGTAGGTCCAGAGGAGTTGCCCAGGGAGCGTCCTTGCCCAGTTATCTGAGAACGGTTTGATCCTGTTGTCCCTGAGGAAGTGGACAGGGTCCTCAGGGCTGTTAGTGCGACCACCTGTGATTTAGATCCGTGTCCCTCCTGGTTAGTTAAATCTACCAAGGAGGTGACCTTAGGGTGGGTCCTGGCGGTGGTTAATTCATCCTTGCAGGAGGGGGTGTTCCCGAAGCCTTTCAAAGAGGCTTTGGTCTGCCCACTCCTCAAGAAACTGTCACTATACCCCACCCTCCTGGACAATTTTCATCCAGTCTCCCACCTCCCCTTTTTGGGGAAGGTGGTAGAAAAGGTGGTCGCGCAGCAGCTTCAGAGGATCCTGGAGGAAACGGATTATCTGGACCCCTATCAGTCAGGATTCAGGCCCAGTTATGGAACAGAAACAGCATTGGTCGCACTTTTAGATGATCTCTGGAGAGAGTGGGATGGGGGAAGTGCATCCATCCTTGCTCTTCTTGACCTCTCGGCGGCTTTCGATACTATCGACCATGGTATCCTTTTGGGTCGGCTGCAGGAGTTGGGGTTGGGTGGCACAATGTTGTGCTGGTTCAGCTCCTTTCTCCAAGGCCGAACCCAATCAGTGATGATAGGGAGCGAGAGGTCCAGCCCCCGGCCCCTACTTTGTGAGGTGCCACAGGGGTCAGTGCTCTCACCACTCCTATTTAATATCTACATGAAACCACTGGGTGAGATCATCCGGCACCATGGGGTGAGGTATCATCAGTATGCTGATGATACCCAACTATACATCTCCATCCCAGGTGCCCTAAGTGATGCTGTGACTGCCCTCTCACGGTGCCTGGAGGCTGTGGGGGCCTGGATTGGGGACAACAGGCTTCAGCTGAACCCTGGTAAGATGGAGTGGCTATGGATACGGGGAGCCTCAAGATCTAGGACTTTGTCATCTTTGGTTCTTGACGGGGTTGCACTACCCCAGGCAGACCCGGTGCGTAATCTGGGGGTTCTCCTGGACTCACGACTCCTGATCGAAGAGCAGGTGGCAGTCGTGGCTAGGAGGGCCTTTGCACGACTTCGTGTGGTACGGCAGTTACGCCCCTTCCTGGATCAGGGGGACCTCCACACAGTCATTCATGCCCTGGTCACCTCTGGGTTGGACTACTGTAATGCGTTCTACATGGGGCTACCCTTGAAGAGTATCCGGAAGCTACAGCTGGTGCAGAATGCAGCGGCACGGACAGTTCTTAATGCCCCTAGGAGGGCACATATAACACCACTGTTGTGTGAGCTGCATTGGTTACCGGTTTGTTTCCAGGTCCAATTCAAGGTGTTGGTTATTACCTTTAAAGCCCTTTATGGCATGGGACCAGGTTATCTGAGGAACCGCCTCGCCCTGGTCACTTCAGCCCATCCCACTCAGTCCAGCAGAAGGGGCAGGTTGCCGACCCCACCAGTCAGGGAATTCCAATTGGTGGGGTCTAGGCAGAGAGCCTTTTCTGCTGTAGCGCCCGCCCTATGGAACATCCTGCCTCCTGAGGTCCAATGTGCCCCTTCCCTCATGGCCTTCAGGAAAGGTATTAAATCCTGGCTCTGCCAGAAGGCCTGGGGGCCAGAGGGGGGCCCGCACCTGTGGAGATGGCTGGTGGGATGATGGGTTGTCCCCCCCCCCCCCCCCAGCATCTTACAGGTTTTTTAGGGCCAAAAATCAGAGGAGGTTTTTTAGGGCATTTTAAATATGTTTTTAATTATTTATAGATTATTATAGATTATTTATAGATTTTAACCATCTTTGGAGAAAACTATGTTTTTTATTGTGAGCCGCCCAGAGTCACCCGTTGGGGGAGATGGGCGGCATACAAGCTGAATACATACATACATACATACATACATACATAAATATACCCTGTGAGATTCTAGGGAGTGGCTATCCTGAATCTCTTACTCTTCTCATGCTTCCCCTGTGGACTGTGTTGCCTCTTGTCTCCTTTCCCCTGCTGAAATGCCTCCCCTCCTTCCTGATAGCCTTGATCTCCCACATCACTCTCCTCCTCATAGATACATTCCATCACAGCTAGGACCTGAATCATTGGAGTCAACACCCAACTGATTAGACTGTGACATTCAGTTGAATAAACAGAAATAATAATAATAATAATAATAATAATAATAATAATAATAATAATAATAATAATAATGATGATGATGATGATGATGAGTTGAGCAGCAATTCCATTTCAGATGGTGTTTTTTCATACAGCTTCAGATTGTCCATGTAAAGGAAAGCCAGGTTATCCCACTTCCTTTACATAGACAATCTGAAGCTATATGAAAAAACACCATCTGAAATGGAATCACTGCACAACGCTGTCCAAATATACACCCAAGATATTGTAATGGAGTTTGGACTGGACAAATGTGCCATCCTTACCATCAACAGGGGAAACATAGTGAAAACTGAAGGAATCAAGATGCCCTACGGAAGTAGCATCAAGAGTCTGGATGAAGAAGATCAGTACAAATACCTGGGCATCCTTCAGGCTCACAACATCAAGCACACTTAAGTCAAGAAGGTTAGTTGTGAATATATCAGAAGAGTGTAGAAGATCTTAAAGTCCAAACTCAGTGGCACAAATACCATCAACGCGATTAACACCTGGGCAATTCCAGTAATTAGATGTGCAGTGGACTGGACTCAAGCTGAACTAAAAGCCCTGGATAGGAAGACCAGAAAAATAATGACAATGAATCATGTTTTTCATCCACTCAGCAACGTTGACAGACTCTACTTACCAAGGAGCATAGGTGGGCATGGAATGTTACAAGTACACCAGACAGTTGATATCTGAATGACAGCGAAGAAGAGGCACTGAAGCTAATACACCATGAAGGCCTATTGAATACCAAAGAGACGAAAGTGGTCTATAAAAAAGACGAAACGAAGAATAAAAAAGAGATATGGCAAGGCAAAGTATTACATGGCTAGTACACACAGACACACAGACACACACACACAAAACTAGCAGGCAAAGCAGATAACAACAGACCTGGCAATGGCTAAGAGCAGGAAAGTTGAAGAAAGAGACAGAGGGCCTCATTCTGGCTGCACAAGACCAAGCCCTCAGAACAAATGCATACAAAGCCAGAATTGAGAAGACAGCAACAGACAGCAAATGCCACCTCTGCAAAGAAGCTGAAGAAACAGTGGACCACCTAGTTAGCTGCTGCAAGAAGATCACACAGACTGACTACAGATAATGGCATGACAAAGTAGCAACAATGGTGCATTGGAATATCTGCAAGAAATACCTTTTGCTTGAAAGCAAGAACTGGTGGGACCACAAAACAAAGTAATAGAAAATGAAGAAGCTAAAGTGCTCTGGGACTTTAATTCAAACAGATAAGTACCTGCCACACAACACCCCAGACTTAACAATTGTTGACAAAAAATACAAAACAGTCTGGATAGTGGACATTGCAATACCTGAAGACAGCAGAACAGAAGAGAAAATACTGGAGAAAATCACAAGATACAAAGACCTGCAAATAGAAATAGGACAACTGTGGCAAAAAGAAAAGAGCAAAGATAATACCAATAGTAATAGGTGCCTCAGGTGTGATCCCAAAACATCTGGAGCACCACTTGAACACCATCAGCATTGATAAAATCATCATCCATCAATTTCCAAAGGCAGCTTTACTTGGAACAGCTTATATCCTGCAACAGTACCTCTAACGCCACCAAACAACATCTGCCTATACCCGGTCCTTTGGAAGGACTTGATAGGTGGATAGAAATGCTAAATCCAGTCCAAACATCTGGTTACTGTGCAACCAATGATAATAAATAATAATAAGCCTACAATTTCCTGGGGACACCAGAGAAACACCCCAGTTGTGCTCCTTCTATCCTACGTTTGGAGAATCTCATTATTTATGGTGTGAGCACTACTGGTCTACCACTGTAATTCCAACCAGTGCCTGTTCTTCTTCTTAATCTTCAGGCTACTTCCATCCTTCTCTTGGTCAAATTCAGGAGGTCAAACATTTCAGATCAGCTTTAGTGACAACCTATTCACTATTTATACCAGTTTATCTCTTTACCTTTAGGTTATGGTCCTCTCTATATTTCTCTATTATATTTCTAGTAAATATGTGTTCCATAAGAGAATTACCAGGAAGATGGAATAAAAATGAGCAGTCAGCACTACAGTTGGATTGAATTGGCTTTTCTTTTCCATGTTGGCTTTTGAAGAATAGTGTGGGATTTCAGTGGTGTAAATTGTCGTACATTTTTCAAGACTGAATTCAGCAAGGTTTTGACCCCCTGCCCTGACATCCCCATGAATCCAGCAGGAGGTGAACTCAGCACTGGAGTCAAAACTCTGGGGCATAATTGTTTAATGTTGTACCATGTTACACTCAGCATTGCTACAAGATAAAACTACTGTTAATCAACTGCCTATGAATCTTTCAACATTGTTTAGGGATTGTCTACATACATTTGACAACTAGACTAATTAATCTCTATTTAAATTCAAATTAAGGGAATTAATAATTCTTATACATTTATTACTTCAAGGTAAACCTGAATATAATTTTGATTAATGCCTAGTGACTCTGCTTTTCCTTTCTTGTTTTTAAAGCTTCAAAGAGGTACTTTGGATAATCTTGGGCATGATGTCTGATGCAGGAGGAAAAACAAAATAATAAATTAGGGGATACAGTCATGCAATCCTTTGTTTTTTTCTGGCTGGGGCTTTGTGTGTCTAGGTGTTTTTTTTTCCCCCTAGTTTTGCTTCACAAATTTGAGATATACCTTTCTACAATGTATGTATTTTTGGTGGCAATTTCTATAAAACCCTCAAGTTGTGCTTTTTTCCCCCACACAACAATCTCAATTTTTTCCTGACATTCAATGTTGCAGTTTTACAGAACTTACTTAACAATCATACCTCGCCAGCTATGATGAATGCCAACAAACTCAGATAATGCTGCCTTGCCATGATGGTGCCCACTTGGTGCATTGTGGCTTTTCAATTATGGATTTCTCTTATCCTTAGAATAATGCCCATTTGGTGTAACAGAAACATAAGATCACCATACAGGTTTCTAATTCAGTTCTGAAGGTAATTGTCTGGGACAGCTAGCTGGGAACTATGAGAAATGTAGCTTAACAATTCAAGAGGGCACCAACTTGGGAAAGGCACAAAGTTTTTCGCTTTGACGACAATGTATGGAAACAAATGGTAGTTATTTAAAACACACTCCATTTCTGCCATAGCATCTGGACAAACCACTGTCAATAGCTTTTGGCTATACAACTAGCTCACTATTGGTAATCAGTCTTAATTCACTTGTTTGTGATTCATAGAGGCCTGTTTCTGCTAAATACCCAGTGAAGAAATGAAAGGGTGGAAATATATTCAAAATAGAAGAAATATGTTTATTATTATTATTTAATGGACACTTTTATTTTTCATGATGGACATTTAACATTAACAGACGCCTCCTTAAACTCTCAAGGAATGGATTTCTCAAAATTCTGATAAACTGTAAAATCACAATGAAATCCACTGGGTGCTTTTTGTACAAACAGAATCCAATAAAATTGCTGTGGCTAGCATCCATATATCCATAGCTATAGTATAACCGTCAGAATTTATGGGAGCAAATGTTTTGACTTACAAGCAGCCAAAAGACAGGATTGTTCAGATTGTGTTCTTCAAGGAAACATCATAAAAGACAGAATTTTATTTACATCTATGTGAACATAACACGACTTAAATAACATATTGTTAAATAGCCAAAAATGACCATTTTATCCATCTTTTCCATTACATTGCATCACATAATTTTACTATTTGTCATAAATTCTGTTTTTCTTTGACCCCTACTTCTCCTCTACTATGACAGGATTCTTTATGAAATTTTCAATGTAAATCTAAGTTATTTTGAAAATACTACCAATACTGGTGTTTCCACTTTCATCTGTAAATCATTCATTGCTCAGCTATTTAGTCATAGAGCTAAACTTGAACCTTCCTTCCTTCCTTCCTTCCTTCCTTCCTTCCTTCCTTCCTTCCTTCCTTCCTTCCTTCCTTCCTTCCTCCCTCCCTCCCTCCCTCCCTCCCTCCCTCCCTTCCTTCCTTCCTTCCTTCCTTCCTTCCTTCCTTCCTTCCTTCCAAGCTTTAACTGTGCTGAAGATTCATTTTAGGTGTTAATGGTTAACATTTTGGCCTGGGAGCAGGGGCCACCCAGGTTCTATTCTACTCACAGTCATGGAAGCTCACTGGGTGACTTTGGGCCAGTAACACTCTCACAGCTCATAGAGTCGGGGAAAAATAGGAGGGGCCAGTATGTATGCTTCCTTGAGTTCCTGAAAGAAAGGTGGGTATAATTCTAATAAATAAATACAATGATATCATGAAACACTTTCTAGAATCTGTGGCTGCTTTTTCATTTCTCAAGATGAGACCTAATATTTTTATGTTCCTTCCCCCCACTTAACTGGTCCACCATAACATATGGCACTTCCTTGTAACTTCAACCCATTATTCCATGCCCTGCTGTCTAGGTGAAGAAAAAGTCCTGAACTTTTCTATGGGACATCCTTTCAAGTATTTTGAGATTTCTATTACATCCCCCTTCAGGCTTTTCTTCTCAAGGCTAAGTATAACCAGCTCTTTCAAGGTCTCTTTATAATAGGACTTAGTTTCCCTCTTCCTTGCTCTTTTCTGAATCTGTTCCAATTTGTTTGAATCTTTCTTAAATTGTGGTGCCCTAAATTGGATAAAGTGCTTAAAGTGGGTTCTGAACAATGCAGAATGAAGTAGAGTGATTACTTCCTATGATTTGTGAAACATATTTTTGGTGTAAATTCATTCAGTCACATAAAACTAGTAGTATCCTTTCTCTTTATGTACAGTCTATTATTTATGGGCTAAGAACTTTGAGGAAGAGAAGATATGAAACCATATTGCCATCAAATTATGTCAAAAGGAAATGTCCTTTGCTCCGATTAAATATGAAAGTAATTTAAAAAGAAATGAAGTTATTTTCTTTAGGAGAGATCATAGACTGATTTTTAATTGTCTGAACCTAACCCATGATATATAAATAAATTTGCTACATAGGTGCAATATGCAAACACACACACACACACACACACACACACAAATGTTGGACTAGGAGTGGGAGAACCAGGTTCTAGTCCTCCGTTAGGCAGGGAAGCTGGCTGAGTGACTTTGAACCATGGGAGGGCACACTTATACTTAGGAGAAACTTATGGCAATATTTCAATATATGAGAACCAAACTATTCTTTTTATTTAAATATTAGGCTATTTGATAAATTATTTTCCTTACTGGATCATGTTTAAAATATTTCTGTTGTTGTTTTCATATGGTATATGTTTTAAAATTATTTTGACAATCAGCTCATTTTAGGGGGATTCAAAATTATAATGGAATGTGAGAAAAAATGCTGCTGAAGGAACACAATTAAGAAATCTGTTTTGAAGATACAGTGCTGCAGTGGAAATGGTTTTTGTTGGGAGGTGAAATATCATGTTCTCAAATACTGAGATATAGGTTTATTGGTTTTTTGATAGAAAACACATCTCTTGTAAAACTGTTTCTGGTAAATCAGACAGTAACATGAAATTGAAGGTTTAGGTTTCTCTTTGGGTATCTCTGTGTGTGCATGTTATTCCTAGCATTCAAGATAACTTTTTCCCTTGTATCTGGCTTCTATTATGAATTTTGTCTGCTTGGTATTGCTAAGTTGACTGTACAAATCAGTAAATTCTGTATTAACAAGGCACATTCTCCCTTGACCTCTGAAGTTTTTGGTGCTGAAGCCATGTTCTTCTTTATAAAAATTATACGTACAACCTAACTTCATTTTATTTCAGTCTCCCTGAAATATAAGGTTAATAATAATAAGTTGGCAGAGTCGATATTTCAGAAGAATAGGAATAATCATAATCAAACTAATAGTAAGCCTGCAGCTAAGCTTGGTTCCTGGTGGCTACATCCATGCAGTTTTCTTGACATTGTTACAGAAGTGGTTTGACATTTCTTTCCACTTCTATCTTCCAGCATGTTGTTTTAAATTTCCCATTCTAGTGAACAGTATTGGAGTTCCCAGATAGTTCCTGTCCATTGCTAACCTCGGTCAAGTCTGCTTAGCTTCTGAGATCAGCCAAGACTGGTTAATTTCTTTCACCTGCTGAAGCACTTGAATCATAGACACTTTATATCAGTGTTTTTCAAACTTGGCAACTTTAAGATGTGTGGACCCAGAATTCTGGGAGTTGAAGTCCACACATCTTAAAGTTCCCAAGTTTGAAAAACACTGCTCTATATTAACGAAAATGAATATATTAATATTTGTCAATAGCTGACATTAAGGACATATATGGAAGTTATAGAAAAAATTAGAGTAAATTGGTTCCAACTGCAGCTTCAAAAAATTATATATGGTATTTGAACAACTATTTTATTAGGTTCCCAGCATTATATGATGGTTCATTTAAGAATGAGGAGTTTGAAGAAGTTATAAGGCCTCTGTATTACTGTCAATTATATCCTTTGAAGAAATATGACATAAATTATATTCACAATAACGTTATGCCCCTGTGTTCTAAATCACCAGACTTTAATTGTGGTGGAAGAGCATTAAATACTAAAGGCAAGAGAACAATTAGCTAAAACAATCATGTTTGGGTCAGATGTTTAGATAATGAAGTATCTGTGTCAGGAAGACATTTCACAAAGTGGGTGCTCTAGTAGAACCTATATAAACTTTACGTTTTTGCCACTATATTTGGATATGATGGAAAAGAAACTGCTCTTTTATGTTATATTTTAATAGTAATTAATAATTTGCCACATTTTATATACAGTATGTTTTAACCTAGTGTTTTACAATCACTCAGAATAGCTTACATTTATGAAACAAAAACAGTAATATAAAAACAAAGGCTCAGCACCAAATCATTCAGACCACATTGGAATGACTCAATTTTAATGCAATAAATATCTGATTTTCCAAGGAAGAGGCACAGCTGTGCCACAGCTAAGGTGGAAAAAAATAGCTTTTGCCCTAGCTTAATGTCCACATATACATTCTCCCACCCTGTTTCTCAGAGTGGGTTGGTTAAGAACACAGTGACAAATTTCAGATTTCCCTATAGCTCCAATAAATTTGCCCTAAACTTTACACTATTTCAGGATTTAAATGGTTCACTTGACATTTTTGGAGCCAAAGCTTATACCAACTTGCCAAAATTCAGAAGAGGAGACAATAATGGAAGAGGAAGAAGGCAAAAGAAGAGAAGAACTTTGCTTACTTTTGAGTTTAGCTCACTTAGGGGAACAAATTGGATCTTTTGGCTATTGGGCCTCCTATGGTTCCTCTACCTCCTATTGTATTGTAAACCATACTCATTGGGATGAGGGCTAGTAGGTGACTACATTTCTTGGCAGGGCTGAATAGCTGCATGAATCTCTGCATGATCTTCTGAATGATGTATGAAATCTGTTCTGAAATAGGAAGTGAAATTGTATGCCCTTATTTCAAAATGCCTTTCCAAAGTATGCCCTGGAAAATTCTGCAGGCACACATATCTTGTGAGTATATGTGTGTCCTAAAACTCCTTCATGTGTCATCAGCAGACTCATCAACAGCCTTTTATTGTTACCTTAAACACATTCCATCTTTTACTGAAAAAACAATAGAGCAAACCACCCCAGGCTATCAGTACATAAAAAAATAATGTGAATATAGATATTCATTCTAAGCTATAACTTCCCCCTTGTACTTATACACGCAACTCATTCTTCTTGTGTGGTTTCTTTGACTTGGGAATTAATGTTTGTTACGTTTTTATTACCTTGGTTCTTCTTGGGATGATTTCAGTCACTTTCTTCAGCTGATAGACATATGGAGTTTAACCCAAGGGAAGCCATCATCTTTCCTCTTAGAAATTATTACTTTCTTCATTGTTGGTGTCATTTTGAAAATATCTTTGTGCCTTACAATTAATCTTTATGCATGTTTTTAAATATCTGAGAATCTCTTTTGATCAAGTGGAAACATGCAGCATTTGAGTCAAGGCGCATCTGCTGTCAAAGGCAGACTTAGGAGTTGAAAAAAAGTGAACACTTTTGTGACATGATAGCAGTGTAGATTTTTCTCCCAACTTATAATCAAAAGGGATTAATAGCAAGACCATGAGAATTATGGGGAAATATTAAAGGAACTGAATATTACCCTTGAAAAAGCACACCAAGTATATGAATATGTCAATGAAATGTGTAATCAAACTCAGAAATCATTGCACATACATGGTGTCCAATAGAAAGTGTCACACACAAGCTCCCATTGGCAATATAAGCTGTTCAGACAACAAGTAGCAGTCAAATTATTTATAACCTATGGCACAATATGTCATATAGATTATAATGATAGAACAACATACACTGACCCTCAGAGTAAAGCATGCAAAATTCTCTCTAATATGCTTCATAAACATACTGACTCATTATTTTATTATCCATTAATCAATGTTTTATGTCATTTGTATTTTAGCTCTTAAGCCACACTACAATATTCATTCTTTCATAGTGCATTAATCCTATTCTGCTTACAACAGCCTTCCTCAGCATTTATTAATTTAATAGTTTGCTGTTGTTTTACTGCACTTTAATAAAAGGTTTCCAAGACTGGTTACAAATAGTAAAACACAGTGCTCAGTTTCTGTTTGGGGAGACCCTGGGGCAAGATGTTTCTAAGGAGATGCCACCATAGGCTCTTTCTCTCCTCTTTCTTAACACTGTTGCAATCTCCAATTACTTCCCTTTTCTCTTGTGCTTGGTAAACCCAGGTTTCAGAGCTAATAATGGCTTCTTCTGGTTTCCCTCACTATTTGCTCATAGAGGACAATTAAATACTATGGAGGAGCAGGAGGGCCATGACAGTCTAGAGATAGTCAGTGGTTACCCAACTGAGATGAGAAAATGGACAGTTCCTTCAAAATGGCAGCCCCTTGTCTTGATAAAAAAAATAACAAGAATTTATGTTTTATTGGAACATTACAAACACATTTGATGGCTTCAAAAGACTATGCTATCAGCCTCCTCTTTCAGGCTAATCCTCAGCTT